>LR738561.1:0-10000000 GCA_902685375.1 Neostethus bicornis
TGTTTGAGTGTGTTTGAGTGTGTTTAAATGTGTGTTTGACTGTGTTTAAGTGTGTTCAATTGTGTTTGGGTGTGTTTAAATGTGTGTTTGAGTGTGTTTAAGTGTGTTTGAGTGTGTTTAAGTGTGTTTGAATGTGTTTAAGTGTGTATTTGAGTGTGTTTAAATGTGAGTTAATGTGTTTGAGTGTGTTTGAATGTGTTTAAGTGTATTTAAATGTGTTTGAGTGTGTTTAAATGTGTTTAAGTGTGTTTGTGTGTGTTTAAATGTGTGTTTGACTGTGTTTAAGTGTGTTCAAGTGTGTTTGGGTGTATTTAATGTGTGTTTGAGTGTGTTTAAGTGTGTTTGAGTGTGTTTGAATGTGTTTATGTGTGTATTTAAGTGTGTTTAAATGTGAGTTAATGTGTTTGAGTGTGTTTGAATGTGTTTAAGTGCGAGTTTATGTGTTTGAGTGTGTTTGCGTTGTTTAAATGTGTTTGAGTGTGTTTAAGTGTGTTTAAGTGTGTTTGTGTGTGTTTAAATGTGTGTTTGACTGTGTTTAAGTGTGTTCAAGTGTGTTTGGGTGTGTTTAAATGTGTGTTTGAGTGTGTTTAAGTGTGTTTGAATGTGTTTAAATGTGTTTATGTGTGTATTTAAGTGTGTTTAAATGTGAGTTAATGTGCTTGAGTGTGTTTGAATGTGTTTAAGTGCGACATTATGTGTTTGAGTGTGTTTGCGTTGTTTAAATGTGTTTGAGTGTGTTTGAGTGTGGCTAAGTGAGTTTAAGTATGTTTGGGTGTGTTTAAATGTGTTTGAGTGTGTTTGAGAGTGTTTAAATGTGTGTTTGAGTGTGTTTAAGTGTGTTTGAGTGTGTTTAAATGTGTGTAAGTGTGTTTGAGTGTGTTTAAATGTATTTTGAGTATGTTTAAATATGTGTTTGAGTGTGTTTAAGTGTGTTTGAGTGTGTTTAAGTGTGTTTGGGTGTATTTAAATGTGTGTTTGAGTGTGTTTAAGTATTTTTGAATGTGTTTAAGTGTGTGTTTGAGTGTGTTTCGGTGTTTATAAGTGTGTTTGAATGTGTTTAAGTGTGTTTGAGTGTGTTTAAGTGTGTATAAGTGTGTTTGAGTGTGTTTAAATGTGTGTTTGACTGTGTTTAAGTGTGTTCAATTGTGTTTGGGTGTGTTTAAATGTGTGTTTGAGTGTGTTTAAGTGTGTTTGAGTGTGTTTAGGTGTGTTTGAATGTGTTAAAGTGTGTATTTGAGTGTGTTTAAATGTGAGTTAATGTGTTTGAGTGTGTTTGAATGTGTTTAAGTGTATTTAAATTTGTTTGAGTGTGTTTAAATGTGTGTTTGTGTGTGTTTAAGTGTGTTTAAATGTGTGTTTAAGTGTGTTTAAATGTGTGTTTGAGTGTGTTTAAGTGTGCTTGAGTGTGTTTGAATGTGTTTAAGTGTGTATTTGAGTGTATTTAAATGTGTGTTTGTGTGTGTTTAAGTGTGTTTAAATGTGTGTTTGACTGTGTTTAAGTGTGTTTAAATGTGTGTTTGAGTGTGTTTAAGTGTGTTTAAGTGTATTTGAGTGTGTTTAAATGTGTGTTTGACTGTGTTTAAGTGTGTTCAAGTGTGTTTGGGTGTGTTTAAATGTGTGTTTGAGTGTGTTTAAGTGTGTTTGAGTGTGTTTAGGTGTGTTTGAATGTGTTAAAGTGTGTATTTGAGTGTGTTTAAATGTGAGTTAAGTATTTTTGAATGTGTTTAAGTGTGTGTTTGAGTGTGTTTCGGTGTTTATAAGTGTGTTTGAATGTGTTTAAGTGTGTTTGAGTGTGTTTAAGTGTGTATAAGTGTGTTTGAGTGTGTTTAAATGTGTGTTTGACTGTGTTTAAGTGTGTTCAATTGTGTTTGGGTGTGTTTAAATGTGTGTTTGAGTGTGTTTAAGTGTGTTTGAGTGTGTTTAGGTGTGTTTGAATGTGTTAAAGTGTGTATTTGAGTGTGTTTAAATGTGAGCTAATGTGTTTGAGTGTGTTTGAATGTGTTTAAGTGTATTTAAATTTGTTTGAGTGTGTTAAAATGTGTGTTTGTGTGTGTTTAAGTGTGTTCAAGTGTGTTTGGGTGTGTTTAAATGTGTGTTTGAGTGTGTTTAAGTGTGTTTAAATGTGTTTATGTGTGTATTTAAGTGTGTTTAAATGTGAGTTAATGTGCTTGAGTGTGTTTGAATGTGTTTAAGTGTGTATTTGAGTGTATTTAAATGTGTGTTTGTGTGTGTTTAAGTGTGTTTAAATGTGTGTTTAAGTGTGTTTAAATGTGTGTTTGACTGTGTTTAAGTGTGTTCAAGTGTGTTTGGGTGTGTTTAAATGTGTGTTTGAGTGTGTTTAAGTGTGCTTGAGTGTGTTTGAATGTGTTTAAGTGTGTATTTGAGTGTATTTAAATGTGTGTTTGTGTGTGTTTAAGTGTGTTTAAATGTGTTTTTGACTGTGTTTAAGTGTGTTTAAATGTGTGTTTGAGTGTGTTTAAGTGTGTTTAAGTGTATTTGAGTGTGTTTAAATGTGTTTAAGTGTGTTTAAGTGTATTTGAGTGTGTTTAAATGTGTGTTTGACTGTGTTTAAGTGTGTTCAAGTGTGTTTGGGTGTGTTTAATTGTGTGTTTGAGTGTGTTTAAGTGTGTTTGAGTGTGTTTAGGTGTGTTTGAATGTGTTAAAGTGTGTATTTGAGTGTGTTTAAATGTGAGTTAAGTATTTTTGAATGTGTTTAAGTGTGTGTTTGAGTGTGTTTCGGTGTTTATAAGTGTGTTTGAATGTGTTTAAGTGTGTTTGAGTGTGTTTAAGTGTGTATAAGTGTGTTTGAGTGTGTTTAAATGTGTGTTTGACTGTGTTTAAGTGTGTTCAATTGTGTTTGGGTGTGTTTAAATGTGTGTTTGAGTGTGTTTAAGTGTGTTTGAGTGTGTTTAGGTGTGTTTGAATGTGTTAAAGTGTGTATTTGAGTGTGTTTAAATGTGAGCTAATGTGTTTGAGTGTGTTTGAATGTGTTTAAGTGTATTTAAATTTGTTTGAGTGTGTTAAAATGTGTGTTTGTGTGTGTTTAAGTGTGTTCAAGTGTGTTTGGGTGTGTTTAAATGTGTGTTTGAGTGTGTTTAAGTGTGTTTAAATGTGTTTATGTGTGTATTTAAGTGTGTTTAAATGTGAGTTAATGTGCTTGAGTGTGTTTGAATGTGTTTAAGTGTGTATTTGACTGTGTTTAAATGTGTGTTTGTGTGTGTTTAAGTGTGTTTAAGTGTATTTGAGTGTGTTTAAATGTGTGTTTGACTGTGTTTAAGTGTGTTCAAGTGTGTTTTGGTGTGTTTAAATGTGTGTTTGAGTGTGTTTAAGTGTGCTTGAGTGTGTTTGAATGTTTTTAAGTGTGTATTTGAGTGTGTTTTAAAGTGAGTTAATGTGTTTGATTGTGTTTGAATGTGTTTAAGTGCGAGTTTATGTGTTTGAGTGTTTATAAGTGTGTTTAAGTATGTTTGGGTGTGTTTGAATGTGTGTTTGAGAATGTTTAAATGTGTGTTTAAGTGTGTTTAAGTGTGTTTGAGTGTGTTTGGGTGTGTTTGAATGTGTTTAAGTGTGTATTTGAGTGTGTTTAAACGTGAGTTACTGTGTTTGAGTGTGTTTGAATGTGTTTAAGTGTATTTAAATGTGTTTGAGTGTGTTTACATGTGTGTTTGTTTGTGTTTAAGTGTGTTTAAATATGTGTTTGACTGTGTTTAAGTGTGTTTAAATGTGTGTTTGAGTGTGTTTAAGTGTGTTTAAGTGTATTTGAGTGTGTTTGAATGTGTGTTTGACTGTGTTTAAGTGTGTTCAAGTGTGTTTGGGTGTGTTTAAATGTGTGTTTGATTGTGTTTAAGTGTGCTTGAGTGTGTTTGAATGTGTTTAAGTGTGTATTTGAGTGTGTATAAATGTGAGTTAATGTGCTTGAGTGTGTTTGAATGTGTTTAAGTGAGAGTTTATGTGTTTGAGTGTGTTTGCGTTGTTTAAATGTGTTTAAGTGTTTATAAGTGTGTTTGTGTGTGTTTAAGTGTGTTTGAGTGTGTTTAAGTGTCTATAAGTGTGTTTGAGTGTGTTTAAGTTTGTTTGAATGTGTTCGAGTGTGTTTGAGTGTGTTTAAATGTGTGTTTGACTGTGTTTAAGTGTGTTCAATTGTGTTTGGGTGTGTTTAAATGTGTGTTTGAGTGTGTTTAAGTGTGTTTGAGTGTGTTTAAGTGTGTTTGAATGTGTTAAAGTGTGTATTTGAGTGTGTTTAAATGTGAGTTAAGTATTTTTGAATGTGTTTAAGTGTGTGTTTGAGTGTGTTTCGGTGTTTATAAGTGTGTTTGAATGTGTTTAAGTGTGTTTGAGTGTGTTTAAGTGTGTATAAGTGTGTTTGAGTGTGTTTAAATGTGTGTTTGACTGTGTTTAAGTGTGTTCAATTGTGTTTGGGTGTGTTTAAATGTGTGTTTGAGTGTGTTTAAGTGTGTTTGAGTGTGTTTAGGTGTGTTTGAATGTGTTAAAGTGTGTATTTGAGAGTGTGTTTAAATGTGAGTTAATGTGTTTGAGTGTGTTTGAATGTGTTTAAGTGTATTTAAATTTGTTTGAGTGTGTTTAAATGTGTGTTTGACTGTGTTTAAGTGTGTTCAATTGTGTTTGGGTGTGTTTAAATGTGTGTTTGAGTGTGTTTAAGTGTGTTTGAGTGTGTTTAGGTGTGTTTGAATGTGTTAAAGTGTGTATTTGAGTGTGTTTAAATGTGAGTTAATGTGTTTGAGTGTGTTTGAATGTGTTTAAGTGTATTTAAATTTGTTTGAGTGTGTTTAAATGTGTGTTTGTGTGTGTTTAAGTGTGTTTAAATGTGTGTTTAAGTGTGTTTAAATGTGTGTTTGACTGTGTTTAAGTGTGTTCAAGTGTGTTTGGGTGTGTTTAAATGTGTGTTTGAGTGTGTTTAAGTGTGCTTGAGTGTGTTTGAATGTGTTTAAGTGTGTATTTGAGTGTATTTAAATGTGTGTTTGTGTGTGTTTAAGTGTGTTTAAATGTGTTTTTGACTGTGTTTAAGTGTGTTTAAATGTGTGTTTGAGTGTGTTTAAGTGTGTTTAAGTGTATTTGAGTGTGTTTAAATGTGTGTTTGACTGTGTTTGAGTGTGTTCAAGTGTGTTTGGGTGTGTTTAAATGTGTGTTTGAGTGTGTTTAAGTGTGTTTAAGTGTATTTGAGTGTGTTTAAATGTGTGTTTGACTGTGTTTAAGTGTGTTCAAGTGTGTTTGGGTGTGTTTAAATGTGTGTTTGAGTGTGTTTAAGTGTGTTTGAGTGTGTTTAGGTGTGTCTGAATGTGTTAAAGTGTGTATTTGAGTGTGTTTAAATGTGAGTTAAGTATTTTTGAATGTGTTTAAGTGTGTGTTTGAGTGTGTTTCGGTGTTTATAAGTGTGTTTGAATGTGTTTAAGTGTGTTTGAGTGTGTTTAAGTGTGTATAAGTGTGTTTGAGTGTGTTTAAATGTGTGTTTGACTGTGTTTAAGTGTGTTCAATTGTGTTTGGGTGTGTTTAAATGTGTGTTTGAGTGTGTTTGAGTGTGTTTAGGTGTGTTTGAATGTGTTAAAGTGTGTATTTGAGTGTGTTTAAATGTGAGCTAATGTGTTTGAGTGTGTTTGAATGTGTTTAAGTGTATTTAAATTTGTTTGAGTGTGTTAAAATGTGTGTTTGTGTGTGTTTAAGTGTGTTCAAGTGTGTTTGGGTGTGTTTAAATGTGTGTTTGAGTGTGTTTAAGTGTGTTTAAATGTGTTTATGTGTGTATTTAAGTGTGTTTAAATGTGAGTTAATGTGCTTGAGTGTGTTTGAATGTTTTTAAGTGTGTATTTGAGTGTATTTAAATGTGTGTTTGTGTGTGTTTAAGTGTGTTTAAATGTCTGTTTGACTGTGTTTAAGTGTGTTTAAATGTGTGTTTGAGTGTGTTTAAGTGTGTTTAAGTGTATTTGAGTGTGTTTAAATGTGTGTTTGACTGTGTTTAAGTGTGTTCAAGTGTGTTTTGGTGTGTTTAAATGTGTGTTTGAGTGTGTTTAAGTGTGCTTGAGTGTGTTTGAATGTTTTTAAGTGTGTATTTGAGTGTGTTTAAAAGTGAGTTAATGTGTTTGATTGTGTTTGAATGTGTTTAAGTGCGAGTTTATGTGTTTGAGTGTTTATAAGTGTGTTTAAGTATGTTTGGGTGTGTTTGAATGTGTGTTTGAGAATGTTTAAATGTGTGTTTAAGTGTGTTTAAGTGTGTTTGAGTGTGTTTGGGTGTGTTTGAATGTGTTTAAGTGTGTATTTGAGTGTGTTTAAATGTGAGTTACTGTGTTTGAGTGTGTTTGAATGTGTTTAAGTGTATTTAAATGTGTTTGAGTGTGTTTACATGTGTGTTTGTTTGTGTTTAAGTGTGTTTAAATATGTGTTTGACTGTGTTTAAGTGTGTTTAAATGTGTGTTTGAGTGTGTTTAAGTGTGTTTAAGTGTATTTGAGTGTGTTTGAATGTGTGTTTGACTGTGTTTAAGTGTGTTCAAGTGTGTTTGGGTGTGTTTAAATGTGTGTTTGATTGTGTTTAAGTGTGCTTGAGTGTGTTTAAATGTGTTTAAGTGTGTATTTGAGTGTGTATAAATGTGAGTTGATGTGCTTGAGTGTGTTTGAATGTGTTTAAGTGCGAGTTTATGTGTTTGAGTGTGTTTGCGTTGTTTAAATGTGTTTAAGTGTTTATAAGTGTGTTTGTGTGTGTTTAAGTGTGTTTGAGTGTGTTTAAGTGTCTATAAGTGTGTTTGAGTGTGTTTAAGTTTGTTTGAATGTGTTCGAGTGTGTTTGACTGTGTTTAAATGTGTGTTTGACTATGTTTACGTGTGTTCAATTGTGTTTGGGTGTGTTTAAATGTGTGTTTGAGTGTGTTTAAGTGTGTTTGAGTGTGTTTAAGTGTGTTTGAATGTGTTTAAGTGTGTATTTGAGTGTGTTTAAATGTGAGTTAATGTGTTTGAGTGTGTTTGAATGTGTTTAAGTGTATTTAAATGTGTTTGAGTGTGTTTAAACGTGTTTAAGTGTGTTTGTGTGTGTTTAAATGTGTGTTTGACTGTGTTTAAGTGTGTTCAAGTGTGTTTGGGTGTATTTAATGTGTGTTTGAGTGTGTTTAAGTGTGTTTGAGTGTGTTTGAATGTGTTTAAGTGTGTATTTAAGTGTGTTTAATCGTGAGTTAATGTGTTTGAGTGTGTTTGAATGTGTTTAAGTGCGAGTTTATGTGTTTGAGTGTGTTTGCGTTGTTTAAATGTGTTTGAGTGTGTTTAAGTGTGTATAAGTGTGTTTGATTGTGTTTAAGTGTGTTTGAATGTGTTCAAGTGTGTTTGAGTGCGTTTAAATGTGTGTTTGATTGTGTTTAAGTGTGTTAAATTGTGTTTGGGTGTGTTTAAATGTGTGTTTGAGTGTGTTTAAGTGTGTTTGAGTGTGTTTAAGTGTGTATAAGTGTGTTTGAGTGTGTTTAAGTGTGTTTGAATGTGTTTAAGTGTATTTAAATGTGTTTGAGTGTGTTTAAATGTGTGTTTGTGTGTGTTTAAGTGTGTTTAAATGTGTGTTTGAGTGTGTTTAAGTGTGTTTAAGTGTGTTTGTGTGTGTTTAAATGTGTGTTTGACTGTGTTTAAGTGTGTTCAAGTGTGTTTGGGTGTGTTTAAATGTGTGTTTGAGTGTGTTTAAGTGTGTTTGAATGTGTTTAAATGTGTTTATGTGTGTATTTAAGTGTGTTTAAATGTGAGTTAATGTGCTTGAGTGTGTTTGAATGTGTTTAAGTGCGAGTTTATGTGTTTGAGTGTGTTTGCGTTGTTTACATGTGTTTGAGTGTGTTTGAGTGTGGCTAAGTGAGTTTAAGTATGTTTGGGTGTGTTTAAATGTGTGTAAGTGTGTTTGAGTGTGTTTAAATGTATTTTGAGTATGTTTAAATATGTGGTTGAGTGTGTTTAAGTGTGTTTGAGTGTGTTTAAGTGTGTTTGAGTGTGTTTAAGTATTTTTGAATGTGTTTAAGTGTGTGTTTGAGTGTGTTTAAGTGTGTATAAGTGTGTTTGAGTGTGTTTAAATGTGTGTTTGACTGTGTTTAAGTGTGTTCAATTGTGTTTGGGTGTGTTTAAATGTGTGTTTGAGTGTGTTTAAGTGTGTTTGAGTGTGTTTAGGTGTGTTTGAATGTGTTAAAGTGTGTATTTGAGTGTGTTTAAATGTGAGTTAATGTGTTTGAGTGTGTTTGAATGTGTTTAAGTGTATTTAAATTTGTTTGAGTGTGTTTGTGTGTGTTTAAGTGTGTTTAAATGTGTGTTTAAGTGTGTTTAAATGTGTGTTTGACTGTGTTTAAGTGTGTTTAGGTGTGTTTAAATGTGTGTTTGAGTGTGTTTAAGTGTGTTTGAGTGTGTTTAGGTGTGTTTGAATGTGTTAAAGTGTGTATTTGAGTGTGTTTAAATGTGAGTTAAGTATTTTTGAATGTGTTTAAGTGTGTGTTTGAGTGTGTTTCGGTGTTTATAAGTGTGTTTGAATGTGTTTAAGTGTGTTTGAGTGTGTTTAAGTGTGTATAAGTGTGTTTGAGTGTGTTTAAATGTGTGTTTGACTGTGTTTAAGTGTGTTCAATTGTGTTTGGGTGTGTTTAAATGTGTGTTTGAGTGTGTTTAAGTGTGTTTGAGTGTGTTTAGGTGTGTTTGAATGTGTTAAAGTGTGTATTTGAGTGTGTTTAAATGTGAGTTAATGTGTTTGAGTGTGTTTGAATGTGTTTAAGTGTATTTAAATTTGTTTGATTGTGTTTAAGTGTGTTTGAATGTGTTCAAGTGTGTTTGAGTGCGTTTAAATGTGTGTTTGATTGTGTTTAAGTGTGTTAAATTGTGTTTGGGTGTGTTTAAATGTGTGTTTGAGTGTGTTTAAGTGTGTTTGAGTGTGTTTAAGTGTGTATAAGTGTGTTTGAGTGTGTTTAAGTGTGTTTGAATGTGTTCAAGTGTATTTAAATGTGTTTGAGTGTGTTTAAATGTGTGTTTGTGTGTGTTTAAGTGTGTTTAAATGTGTGTTTGAGTGTGTTTAAGTGTGTTTAAGTGTGTTTGTGTGTGTTTAAATGTGTGTTTGACTGTGTTTAAGTGTGTTCAAGTGTGTTTGGGTGTGTTTAAATGTGTGTTTGAGTGTGTTTAAGTGTGTTTGAATGTGTTTAAATGTGTTTATGTGTGTATTTAAGTGTGTTTAAATTTGAGTTAATGTGCTTGAGTGTGTTTGAATGTGTTTAAGTGCGAGTTTATGTGTTTGAGTGTGTTTGCGTTGTTTACATGTGTTTGAGTGTGTTTGAGTGTGGCTAAGTGAGTTTAAGTATGTTTGGGTGTGTTTAAATGTGTGTAAGTGTGTTTGAGTGTGTTTAAATGTATTTTGAGTATGTTTAAATATGTGGTTGAGTGTGTTTAAGTGTGTTTGAGTGTGTTTAAGTGTGTTTGAGTGTGTTTAAGTATTTTTGAATGTGTTTAAGTGTGTGTTTGAGTGTGTTTAAGTGTGTATAAGTGTGTTTGAGTGTGTTTAAATGTGTGTTTGACTGTGTTTAAGTGTGTTCAATTGTGTTTGGGTGTGTTTAAATGTGTGTTTGAGTGTGTTTAAGTGTGTTTGAGTGTGTTTAGGTGTGTTTGAATGTGTTAAAGTGTGTATTTGAGTGTGTTTAAATGTGAGTTAATGTGTTTGAGTGTGTTTGAATGTGTTTAAGTGTATTTAAATTTGTTTGAGTGTGTTTGTGTGTGTTTAAGTGTGTTTAAATGTGTGTTTAAGTGTGTTTAAATGTGTGTTTGACTGTGTTTAAGTGTGTTTAGGTGTGTTTAAATGTGTGTTTGAGTGTGTTTAAGTGTGTTTGAGTGTGTTTAGGTGTGTTTGAATGTGTTAAAGTGTGTATTTGAGTGTGTTTAAATGTGAGTTAAGTATTTTTGAATGTGTTTAAGTGTGTGTTTGAGTGTGTTTCGGTGTTTATAAGTGTGTTTGAATGTGTTTAAGTGTGTTTGAGTGTGTTTAAGTGTGTATAAGTGTGTTTGAGTGTGTTTAAATGTGTGTTTGACTGTGTTTAAGTGTGTTCAATTGTGTTTGGGTGTGTTTAAATGTGTGTTTGAGTGTGTTTAAGTGTGTTTGAGTGTGTTTAGGTGTGTTTGAATGTGTTAAAGTGTGTATTTGAGTGTGTTTAAATGTGAGTTAATGTGTTTGAGTGTGTTTGAATGTGTTTAAGTGTATTTAAATTTGTTTGAGTGTGTTTAAATGTGTGTTTGTGTGTGTTTAAATGTGTGTTTGACTGTGTTTAAGTGTGTTCAAGTGTGTTTGGGTGTGTTTAAATGTGTGTTTGAGTGTGTTTAAGTGTGCTTGAGTGTGTTTGAATGTGTTTAAGTGTGTATTTGAGTGTATTTAAATGTGTGTTTGTGTGTGTTTAAGTGTGTTTAAATGTGTGTTTGACTGTGTTTAAGTGTGTTTAAATGTGTGTTTGAGTGTGTTTAAGTGTGTTTAAGTGTATTTGAGTGTGTTTAAATGTGTGTTTGACTGTGTTTAAGTGTGTTCAAGTGTGTTTGGGTGTGTTTAAATGTGTGTTTGAGTGTGTTTAAGTGTGTTTGAGTGTGTTTAGGTGTGTTTGAATGTGTTAAAGTGTGTATTTGAGTGTGTTTAAATGTGAGTTAAGTATTTTTGAATGTGTTTAAGTGTGTGTTTGAGTGTGTTTCGGTGTTTATAAGTGTGTTTGAATGTGTTTAAGTGTGTTTGAGTGTGTTTAAGTGTGTATAAGTGTGTTTGAGTGTGTTTAAATGTGTGTTTGACTGTGTTTAAGTGTGTTCAATTGTGTTTGGGTGTGTTTAAATGTGTGTTTGAGTGTGTTTAAGTGTGTTTGAGTGTGTTTAGGTGTGTTTGAATGTGTTTAAGTGTGTATTTGAGTGTGTTTAAATGTGAGCTAATGTGTTTGAGTGTGTTTGAATGTGTTTAAGTGTATTTAAATTTGTTTGAGTGTGTTAAAATGTGTGTTTGTGTGTGTTTAAGTGTGTTCAAGTGTGTTTGGGTGTGTTTAAATGTGTGTTTGAGTGTGTTTAAGTGTGTTTAAATGTGTTTATGTGTGTATTTAAGTGTGTTTAAATGTGAGTTAATGTGCTTGAGTGTGTTTGAATGTGTTTAAGTGTGTATTTGAGTGTATTTAAATGTGTGTTTGTGTGTGTTTAAGTGTGTTTAAATGTGTGTTTGACTGTGTTTAACTGTGTTTAAATGTGTGTTTGAGTGTGTTTAAGTGTGTTTAAGTGTATTTGAGTGTGTTTAAATGTGTGTTTGACTGTGTTTAAGTGTGTTCAAGTGTGTTTTGGTGTGTTTAAATGTGTGTTTGAGTGTGTTTAAGTGTGCTTGAGTGTGTTTGAATGTTTTTAAGTGTGTATTTGAGTGTGTTTAAAAGTGAGTTAATGTGTTTGATTGTGTTTGAATGTGTTTAAGTGCGAGTTTATGTGTTTGAGTGTTTATAAGTGTGTTTAAGTATGTTTGGGTGTGTTTGAATGTGTGTTTGAGAATGTTTAAATGTGTGTTTAAGTGTGTTTAAGTGTGTTTGAGTGTGTTTGGGTGTGTTTGAATGTGTTTAAGTGTGTATTTGAGTGTGTTTAAATGTGAGTTACTGTGTTTGAGTGTGTTTGAATGTGTTTAAGTGCGAGTTTATGTGTTTGAGTGTGTTTGCGTTGTTTAAATGTGTTTAAGTGTTTATAAGTGTGTTTGTGTGTGTTTAAGTGTGTTTGAGTGTGTTTAAGTGTCTATAAGTGTGTTTGAGTGTGTTTAAGTTTGTTTGAATGTGTTCGAGTGTGTTTGAGTGTGTTTAAATGTGTGTTTGACTGTGTTTAAGTGTGTTCAATTGTGTTTGGGTGTGTTTAAATGTGTGTTTGAGTGTGTTTAAGTGTGTTTGAGTGTGTTTAAGTGTGTTTGAATGTGTTTAAGTGTGTATTTGAGTGTGTTTAAATGTGAGTTAATGTGTTTGAGTGTGTTTAAATGTGTTTAAGTGTATTTAAATGTGTTTGAGTGTGTTTAAATGTGTTTAAGTGTGTTTGTGTGTGTTTAAATGTGTGTTTGACTGTGTTTAAGTGTGTTCAAGTGTGTTTGGGTGTATTTAATGTGTGTTTGAGTGTGTTTAAGTGTGTTTGAGTGTGTTTGAATGTGTTTATGTGTGTATTTAAGTGTGTTTAAATGTGAGTTAATGTGTTTGAGTGTGTTTGAATGTGTTTAAGTGCGAGTTTATGTGTTTGAGTGTGTTTGCGTTGTTTAAATGTGTTTGAGTGTGTTTAAGTGTGTATAAGTGTGTTTGATTGTGTTTAAGTGTGTTTGAATGTGTTCAAGTGTGTTTGAGTGCGTTTAAATGTGTGTTTGACTGTGTTTAAGTGTGTTAAATTGTGTTTGGGTGTGTTTAAATGTGTGTTTGAGTGTGTTTAAGTGTTTATAAGTGTGTTTGAGTGTGTTTAAGTGTGTTTGAGTGTGTTTAAGTGTGTATAAGTGTGTTTGAGTGTGTTTAAGTGTGTTTGAATGTGTTCAAGTGTATTTAAATGTGTTTGAGTGTGTTTGTGTGTGTTTAAGTGTGTTTAAATGTGTGTTTGAGTGTGTTTAAGTGTGTTTAAGTGTGTTTGTGTGTGTTTAAATGTGTGTTTGACTGTGTTTAAGTGTGTTCAAGTGTGTTTGGGTGTGTTTAAATGTGTGTTTGAGTGTGTTTAAGTGTGTTTGAATGTGTTTAAATGTGTTTATGTGTGTATATAAGTGTGTTTAAATGTGAGTTAATGTGCTTGAGTGTGTTTGAATGTGTTTAAGTGCGAGTTTATGTGTTTGAGTGTGTTTGCGTTGTTTAAATGTGTTTGAGTGTGTTTGAGTGTGGCTAAGTGAGTTTAAGTATGTTTGGGTGTGTTTAAATGTGTGTAAGTGTGTTTGAGTGTGTTTAAATGTATTTTGAGTATGTTTAAATATGTGTTTGAGTGTGTTTAAGTGTGTTTGAGTGTGTTTAAGTGTGTTTGAGTGTGTTTAAGTATTTTTGAATGTGTTTAAGTGTGTGTTTGAGTGTTTTTCGGTGTTTATAAGTGTGTTTGAGTGTGTTTAAGTGTGTTTGAGTGTGTTTAAGTGTGTATAAGTGTGTTTGAGTGTGTTTAAATGTGTGTTTGACTGTGTTTAAGTGTGTTCAATTGTGTTTGGGTGTGTTTAAATGTGTGTTTGAGTGTGTTTAAGTGTGTTTGAGTGTGTTTAGGTGTGTTTGAATGTGTTAAAGTGTGTATTTGAGTGTGTTTAAATGTGAGTTAATGTGTTTGAGTGTGTTTGAATGTGTGTTTAAGTGTGTTTAAATGTGTGTTTGACTGTGTTTAAGTGTGTTCAAGTGTGTTTAGGTGTGTTTAAATGTGTGTTTGAGTGTGTTTAAGTGTGCTTGAGTGTGTTTGAATGTGTTTAAGTGTGTATTTGAGTGTGTTTAAATGTGTGTTTAAGTGTATTTGAGTGTGTTTAAATGTGTGTTTGACTGTGTTTAAGTGTGTTCAAGTGTGTTTGGGTGTGTTTAAATGTGTGTTTGAGTGTGTTTAAGTGTGCTTGAGTGTGTTTGAATGTTTTTAAGTGTGTATTTGAGTGTGTTTAAAAGTGAGTTAATGTGTTTGATTGTGTTTGAATGTGTTTAAGTGCGAGTTTATGTGTTTGAGTGTTTATAAGTGTGTTTAAGTATGTTTGGGTGTGTTTGAATGTGTGTTTGAGAATGTTTAAATGTGTGTTTAAGTGTGTTTAAGTGTGTTTGAGTGTGTTTGGGTGTGTTTGAATGTGTTTAAGTGTGTATTTGAGTGTGTTTAAATGTGAGTTACTGTGTTTGAGTGTGTTTGAATGTGTTTAAGTGTATTTAAATGTGTTTGAGTGTGTTTAAATGTGTGTTTGTGTGTGTTTAAGTGTGTTTAAATATGTGTTTGACTGTGTTTAAGTGTGTTTAAATGTGTGTTTGAGTGTGTTTAAGTGTGTTTAAGTGTATTTGAGTGTGTTTGAATGTGTGTTTGACTGTGTTTAAGTGTGTTCAAGTGTGTTTGGGTGTGTTTAAATGTGTGTTTGAGTGTGTTTAAGTGTGCTTGAGTGTGTTTGAATGTGTTTAAGTGTGTATTTGAGTGTGTTTAAATGTGAGTTAATGTGTTTGAGTGTGTTTGAATGTGTTTCAGTGCGAGTGTATGTGTTTTTAGTGTGTTTGCATTGTTTAAATGTGTGTTTGAGTGTGTTTAAGTGTGTTTGAGTGTGGTTGAGTTCAAAAGTGTGTTTGAGTATGTTTGGGTGTGTTTAAATGTGTGTTTGAGATTGTTTAAATGTGTGTTTAAGTGTGTTTAAGTGTGTTTGAGTGTGTTTGGGTGTGTTTGAATGTGTTTAAGTGTGTATTTGAGTGTGTTTAAGTGTGTGTAAGTGCGAGTATATGTTTAAGTGTGTTTAAGTGTGTGTTTGAGTGTTTGAGTGTTTAAGTGTGTTTAAAAAACAAAGGGTGGAGGGGTCTGTTTCCGCCACGAAAACAGCTTCTCTGCCACAAAAACAGCTTCTTCCCTCCCGCTGTCGGACTTATGAACTGTTTATAACCTGGATCCCCGCATCTCTTAGTCACTTCCCTCTTGTGTGTTTAAGTGTGTTTGAGGGGATTTGAGTGTGTTTAAGTGCGAGTTTATGTGTTTGAGTGTGTTTGCGTTGTTTAAATGTGTGTTTGAGTGTGTTTAAGTGTGTTTGAGTGTGTTTAAATGTATTTTGAGTGTGTTTGAATGTGTGTTTGAGCGTGTTAAGTGTTTTTAAATGTGTTTAAGTTTGTGTTTGAGAGTGTTTGAATGTGTTTAAGTGTGTTTAAATGTGTATTTGAGTGTGTTTAGGTGTGTTTCAGTGTGTTTAAGTACGTTTGAGTGTGTTTGAATGTGTTTAAGTGTATTTGAGTGTGTTTAAATGTGTTTGAGTGTATTTGAGTGTGTTTGACTGTGTTTAAGTGTGTGTTTGAGTGTGTTTCAATGTGTGTTTAAGTGTGTTTGAGTGTGTTTAATGTGTTTAAGTGTATTTAAATGTGTTTGAGTGTATGTGAGTGTGTTTAAATGTGAGTTAATGTGTTTGAGTGTGTTTGAGCGTGTTTAAATGTGTGTTTGTGTGTTTTTGAGTGTGTTTAAATGTGTGTTTGAGTGGGTTTGAGTGTATTTAAACACTTAAATACATTCAAACACACATTTAAAGTGTGTGTTTGAATGTATTTAAGTGTGTTTGAGTTTGTTTTAAGTGTGTGTTTGAATGTATTTAAGTGTGTTTGAGTTTGTTTCAATAAGTGTTTGAGTGTGTTTAAGTGTGTTTGAGTGTGCGTAAGTGTGTTTGAGGGTGTTTAAGTGTGTTTAAGTGTGTTTGAGTGTGTTTAAGTGTGTGTTTTGCTGTGTTTGAGTGTGTTTTAGTGTGTTTGAGTGTGTTTAAGTGTGTGTTTGAGTGTGTTTGAATGTGTTTAAGTGTTTTTAAGTGTGTTTGAGTGTGTTTAAGTGTATGTTTTGGTGTGTGAGTGTGTTTTAGTGTGTTTGAGTATGCTTAAGTGTGTTTAAGTGTGTGTTTGAGTGTGTTTAAGTGTATGTTTTGGTGTGTGAGTGTCTTTAAGTGTGTTTGAGTGTATTTAAGTGTATGTTTTGGTGTGTGAGTGTGTTTTAGTGTGTTTGAGTGTGCTTAAGTGTGTTTAAGTGTGTGTTTGAGTGTGTTTGATTGTTGATTTTATTTTTTGTTGGTTTTTGTTTTATGATGGTGCTGCTTGTAAACTTAACAACTGGTCATTTTCATTTCTCTTTCCAACTTGATTTTTTTTAAAATTACAGTCCAGTTCATATTTATTTTGAAGTATCCTATTTTTTTTAATCATGGTATATTTTATTTAAGTATTGTTGTGTTTTGTGAGTTCCACCATGTCATGTCTCGTCAATCTTCTGTTTTGTTTTTGTGGTTTATGGTCCATATCTCTCTTGTGTTGTGTTGCTTCCTGTTTTATTTTGAAACACTAACTCTCGTCTCGTTTCAGGCCATTTTACTTCTTTTCCTGGTGTGTTTCCCTCAGGTGTGATCGTCTAATCCTCCCTGATTGTTTCCGCCTGTGTTTTCCCCTTCCTCATGTTATAAAAGTCTGCGTCTTCCCTTGTCTTGTGCCAGATTGTTTTGACTGTTGGTCTAGAATCTCATGTTAGAAAAAAAAAAAGTTATTAAGTTAATTTCTGCATTTGGGTCCTCTCTCATTCCGAGCCTGACACATCATCATTCAAATGAAAGTTTTTATGGTCATTATACTTATTTGTTTGTTTCTAAAAGTATTGATAAGAGATTTGTTAAAGATTTGGTTCGTTAAGCGGTATTAGTAAGACGACTAGTATCAATAAATCGTTATCGATACCCATCCCCAAACTTCACACGACAGTGAACTCATCGTGATTCAGTAATGAAAATTTAACGAGGAACAGAAAAAATGTTCCTACATCCTCCATAACTTGTTTATTATTGGTGTTATTGATACGCTTACAAAACAATTTCAGCACTGAAATATTTATTATGTTGAACACACATCAAAACTTCAACTTAAAAAAACAAAAGGTTCCTTTTCTTTTCAGTGTCGGAGTGTGAATTTGACTCAACTCCTTTCTGATGTTATTTATCACTCCTAACGGTCAGACTCCGGCCCACAGGAAGTAAAGCCTAAGTGCAACAGGAAGACCTGAAGGTGCATGGTCTGATCCTCACTATGTAAATCTAGATTTTTTATGAGGCCAGCCCACCCTGGAAGATGAAGAGCTTTTGTTGCGAGAGAAAACAGTAGATCTTACACATGTCATAACATTGACACCTAGAAGGGGGTCGGCAGGAATCCATCCTTAGGCCATGGCTTCCACGTGACCTCCTGCCCTTAAACACCTCCAACTTCCCAGCTTTGAAAGTCCTCTTTTCCTCTCATGCTCCTCATCATTTTGCTTCTCAGTTTCACTATCTCTTTTCATTCAAATTCGAGTCAAACTGTAGAACTTCTTCAGAGCTTGGCTTCTGTTCACCAAAACAATTTCTTTAACAATAAACAGAAGGCCTAGGTGGTCCTGTCAGAGTAGCTGTCATCATAATATGACCGGCTACCGCAACATTCTGCTCTACTCTTTCTGTGAAGGACCTGAACATTAGAAAGTCTCCCTATGTGATGAAACTAATTACCCAATCCATCGTTCACTGCAGGACCGCACGTCACACTACACGTAACGCATTCATTTTCATCTAAATTTTTTTTGGATGAAGTTATGCAAGTTTTGTTGAGTGCATAAAGTAATAGAATCCATAGCACATATTTTTCACATTTCACAAAAAAATACCAGCAATTCCCTTTAAATGCACCCACACCTGTGAGGGGTGTTGGAGTCAGTCAAAAGCGTAATTCTCTTTTTTCATCTGTATTCAACTTGGCACAATAAAAGAATAAAAATTGTCATCAAAACAATAAAAAAATATGTATGACATATATTTTTATCTATAGTTGTTTTTATGTGATGATGCTGTAGAACTATTTTTTTCTGTTTTTTGTTTGACAACAAAAACACTTGAACACTTTAAGAGAAAAAACCCCACTGTGAAAACTCAATCAATCTACAGAAGCACTTCACTGTCTATTCTAAGAGATTCAATTCATCCGATGGATCTGAGATGATTAAACTTCCTTCTCGGTCATTTGCTGTCAGGTGTGGCTCACTGCTGTAACTGGAAGCTCGCATGACTCAGATAAGATCATTGTGGCTACAAATGAAATGAAACTGCAGACAAGAGAGAATTTACAAAAACAAACTATGCTGTATTGGTGAAGTTTCTTAAAGACTCATTTTTCCTTCTGTGTGACTGATACAACAAGCTTGTACTTTTACTTTTACATCAAATCATGTCATATTTTTATAAGTGCATTTTGGGAAGTTTATCCAAAGAGTTACACAATAATCTAATTGTGCTGGAATGTAATTTTCTTTCCCCTCGTACTCTCACTTTTCGGTACACCTGCATCCTAGTAGCCTACTATCACAAAAGCCAAAAAGGGGTTTTTAAATTGTTTGTTTATGAAATAGGAAATAGCTCTACCAAGAAAGCTTGGCAGAGTCTATCAGTTCGTTCTGTATTTTTTATATTGTCAATCTCTCTATCAGATTTGATGTTTTTTTTTTTTTATTTTGTTATTCTAAGCCGTTAACCCTAGCAAGGTCGTGGAGTGTGTGGGGGTAGAGCCAATCTCAGCTGATTTAAGGTGAGAGGGATGGTACATCTCGAACAGAACACCGGTCTGCTGCAGTGCCACACACACAAAACCATCCACACACACTTACATTGCTAGGTACCAATCAACCTAACATTTGAGTTTATAGAAGTTGGGAGGAAACCGGAGCACCTGGAAAATACCCACGCATATATGGGGAGAACATGCAGACTCCACACAGAAAAGCCAGTGTTCCAAGCCTCGTCCTACTTGGGACTCGAAGCCCTACCTTCTTGTTGTGAGGCCATTGTGCTAACCACTGTACCACCATGCAGCCCTTCAGATTTGATAAATTATTTTAAAAATTATGATTTAAAAACTACAACTATGATGATAAAACTTAGCAGTAAACATATCAAAGTAATCTCATAGATTGTATAAGTTTTCAAAAGTTTGTATGTCTGACAAAGAAGTAGTGAGCGAACAAATCTCAACTCTTCTTCTTTCGGCATTTCCCTTCAGGGGTCGCCACAGCAAGTCAGTTTCTTCCATCTAACCCTATGTCCTGCATCCTCTTCAGTCACGTCAACTATCTTCATGTGTCCTTCACTGTATCCATGAACAAATCTTAACTCATTAAGTAAAAATGTAAATGAACTTCAAATGTGTGAACGTAAGAGAGGGATTGTGTATGCCAAATGAATGAATGTGGGTTTTAAACAAAATTTTGTGGTGTCTATAAATGGAAAAGTGTCTCTATTTAATAGCCTGTTTTCTAACCTAAATCATGGTCTTTTTTTTTTCTAAATACATTTAATTCTGGATTTTCTTCTTAAAACCAACCTTCTCAGAGACTACAAGTAGAAGTTTGCATTTGTGTCAACACCTGTTGCCAACATCTCTCGCCATTTGATGTAAATAATGTATTGTTATTCACTGTTCTTGTATTAATGAATGCACACCATACCGTCAAGTTTTTTAGCAACTTTTTTTCTGCAGAGATTTTCAGCTGTGAAAGTTTGCTTAGTGTTAGATGACCTAATGGTCATGTCAATAACATGCATGTGTTGGTGAGAACACTTTGCTGTTTGTGTGGAAACAGTTTGTCACATTTCATTAGGTCGTGCAGACCACTTTGCATGGTGCTTACCCAGGTTAAAGCTACTCCCCACATGACTCAGTTGGTGTTTAGATAAATATTGCTGACACACTTTCTTAATTGACCTTTTCACTGTAGGTTACTTACCTCAGAGTGCGATTCGACACTTTTTGTTCTCATCGCCATTTGCGGTAGAGATGGAGTGATTTAGTGTTGTTGTGGCTGATCTAACTGCAAGAGCACCAGAAGTACTTTGCAGGAAGCTCTGTGTTTACCTCCAAAGTCCAACAGGAGCCCGGGAGATGACTGGTATAATGGGGTTTATTTACGTTCACACTCACATGCACTGGCTAGTGTCTGGAACTCTAACTACGGGGACACGTTCCAACAGAGAGGCGTCATTGGTGCTGCTGCACATAGAAACTGTATTCATGAACCCTGGGTCAGTATTGGGATTATCCAAGCTTCAGTGACCAAGAAACTATGGTTCACAGGTCAAACGACTAGTAAAGCATGAATCAACTTGCCAATAATTGTTTACATGAATAAATAAAGCAAATGATTAGCATTTAAAGTCAGTCAGACATTAAAAGCATAAGGATTGGATTTAGCATTAAAAAAGTCTTAAGCAGGGCAGTGGTGCATTGGTTAGCACAGTGGCCTCACAGCAAGAAGGTCAGGGCTCCCATCCCAGGTGGGACAGTGCTTGAAATACTGGCCTTTTTATGTGGAGTTTGCATGTTCTCCCGTGTATATGTGGGTTTCCCTGGGTACTCCGGTTTCCTCTTACCTTCCAAAACATGCATGTTAAGTTGATTTACCTCTATTGATGAGTATGTGTGCTGCCCCATGACAGACTGGCGATCTGTTCGAGGTGTACCCTGCCTCTCATTCTAAATGAACCGAGATAGGTTCCACCACCCCTCACTACCCCGTTAGCGGTTCAAAAGACGAAACAAAGTCTTAAGTAATGTCAAAGTATCGCTTTCCTCTGTTAGGTATTCATTATAATTTCTAACTTTTGCAGTCATGTTTTGAATACTTTCAAGGAATCTTTGCTGTCCCATTTTTCTTTATGATCTCTCACAAAATCTATAATTAGTTCAGAAGGGACAGTGGTCATAAGTGCACGGATTAGCAAGCTAAGCTGCACACACACTGGCACCAGAAATCATGTAATCTATCCTGAACTGTTTTAAAGACATCATAGTCATTAGAAACGGACTTTTACAGAGCTCTACTTGAATTTGAAGCGACCGGTATATTTTGAGTCACTGTATATTTATGCCCGTTTGTTTAGCTTGGCATCTCCCCGTTGATAATTTATTACACATCTGGTGTCAATCTGCCATCACCTTCCTCATAAAAGGTTCCCAAATCATGAATATATTCTTTAGATGGCAAGAAATGCTCGTTATGAGTTGGGGTGGATTTGTGTAGTCTGTATCTTTTTCACAGTTGCCTGAATATTTTGGTATGAATCAATGTAATTTAAAGTGAATGAGTGAATTTTTATCCATGTGTCTCTGCAGCCAGCACTAGGAAAGAGTGGGACACACGCAGAATCACAACAGAAACCAGCAAAACAGCATTACCCGAGGTGTGAAAAAGTGGCTACATCTCTAGTACAAAGTACGTCACAACTATTCACAGTAATTCAGAATAATGAAATTTTTTAGTTACAAGTTTTCTGCAAGAAACTGTTGAGGTAGTTACCACCCCGCTAAACTAACAGAAAACCCTACATTTTTTATACCATTATTATGTTTTTACAACTTTAGTCTCTGTTATTTTGCTCAGTCTACACTTATTGTGTCAAACTATCCCAGTTCAATGAGTACTCTTGTTTTGACCTTTTTGGGGGCGACAAGGCACCCAAAGTCTGCGCATTCTAGGCATTACATTAGGAGCAGTGAGAATGATTTATGGGGACAGAGCAGTTTTTTAACGGCTGGAGCACATGGTTAGTGTCACCATACTTCAATGAAACAAAAACCACGCTTCAAGAATGTTTTTTAAACAACTTTAAAAATCAATTTCATGCACAAAAAAGTTAAGCAGAAGTGATCAAGGCAAGTGTTTTTGCTCTTCATATCTTCACCATGTTGCCCTGGCATGCTCTGAGGTGGACATTATAACATCTTGTAGAAAGGTTTCAGTCAGGATCTTCTCTGTGGAAGTGAGCGAGCATGGAGGCTGGAAAGAGGGTCAGTCAGTGAATGTTTCATTATATCTAAAGTTGCCTTCCCTGAAGCGCTCTCCAAAGTAAGCGAGTTGTGTGAGCTTGGGCTCGAAATGCTCAACCCCCTTGTGACCACTTGGAGCAAAGCAACTCTCCACTTTCTTATTTTCACCCTCAAATGAAATCCTCTGCATGGATTATGTGTGTGAACACAGTGGTGCTTTTTATTTAACTCAATTTTTACTCGCATGTTTGAGAGCGTAGGGTTTCTCCTACTGAGAAAAGTTTTGACATGACTGGAATTGGTAATATTTTTTGGGAATTACAGGCAAAGTGCAATAAATATTTTTGTAAGAGGAACAGCCATTACAAATACACTTTGGGTAAATGATTCAGAAATGATCTGATAAGATTTAGACATCATTTTTCTATTGTTTTTATAAATATTAGCCCTAATATAACATCAGAGATAATTTAAATAAACAGTCCTACACTGGGTCGATAAAATTATTTCACTATTTATTATGTTTTTCTAAAAAGAATACGAGAACATGACTTGAGCAGCTGTGTTTTGTAAAAGTCAATGTGTCACATCGAACTGATCCTTCATCCAAAAATCAAGAATGATTCTAATTGCATCTATCATCTCACTAAATAGTTAATGACAGTGATTTAATGCACATGCTTGTTTGAGAGTTTACCAGTTGTGTGTGCATGTGCAGCGGTACTCAGCCATCTTTGCTTTGATTTCCCTGCTCTGCCATGTGCGAGGACTTAGCGGGCTGAGATCCTGCACATCTGCAAAATATTAGGGGCAATAACAGCTGGGCGGGCCTCAAACATGGTCACCCACTTCACCTCACTGTGTCTCTGAGGATAACCCCAGCTGCCTCATTCTCCAGATGACAAGTACCCGTCCATAGGCCAGCTGAGTTTGAGTCCAGGCCTATGAGCTGTGCACTATCATCTCCAAACAGTTGAGCATAAAGCCTTCACATTTTTCCTACATCTCATTCTGTCTCTTTCCTGCTGTGCATGGGAACAAAGTGGGTGGCTTAAAATGATTTCACTGTTATACTAATATCCTCCCTATGTTTGATTTCCCATATTGGTTGGCTTGTTGTTGAAATAAATTCTGGCTCTATGGTGGTTGTCCGTCATTCGCTCCGCTGTTGCTTTTCTTCTCTGAGAGGTTGGGAATTGATTCAAAGAGGTCAGAGAGGCTGTTAAATCAAATCCTGGATTAATGCTCTTAATAATTCAATTTTATTTTTATAGCCCATTATTGCAAAAAATTGTCCAAATAGGCTTCCCATAGTAGGATGAAAAAAAAAAAGGAGCTACGATTTAAAAATGAATTTTGTTCAGTTAAATGCCACAACAACTGGAAATGCTCACTGGAAAAAAATCTGATAAAATGAGTGTGAACATGTGAACAGATGACAAGTTTCCCCTGTGGACCAATTACATCGCATACAATTATATAGAAAAAAGTTTCTGATGATTTAGTGTTTAATTTGCTCCAATTCCTCTCATCAATTAAAGTATACACCTAAAAAATTACACCTTAGGACTTTGTGAGGACATTTTCCTAAAATGTTGTAACTAATGTATGCAAAACTGTAAATTAAGTGGATTAGGCCCAAATTTTCATTTGGAAGTTTAGTGATAATATGGCAGGTAAAGCTATTGTTCCGTTTACCTTTTTTGTTTCTTTTGGCAGCTTTTACCACTGCTCTTCTGTCCAGATGACAAATCAAGATTGATCTAAATTGTTGATGGTGCTAATTATGTAAGTTAATCTTATTTGAGCAAATCATAAAATCATAAATCATAAAAAAAATTAAAACAACTTTTTTGTACATGTAACGAGACATTCATAGACATGATGGCATGGCTATAAATATCTGTAGACATTTAAAATATGTATGTCTTTTCATTTTTGCTGATAAAGATGCCAAAGTCTTTAATTCATACTTAAATTCCACTGCTTTGCAACACCAAATAATTTTCTAACTTAGTCAAAAATCTAATTTTTAAAAAAAAAACACTGATCAAACTGACATAAAATTAATAGATTTATGAAACCTCAATTCTATTTACTAGATATTTAAATTTAAACTGCTGAGTACCTTACAAAATTACCTGTGACATATTCAAAACTCAGCCAAAATTTTTATTAAATCTAAATCAATAACTGCATTCATGTTGAGAAAAACTTGCTAACTCAGTCCGGTTGCTGCTTTCTGGGTGTCGTTATGGAGTCACATTTTATGACCTTGTGATTAGTGTTTTTATGGTGGTAGGGAGGTCTGCAGATGTTCTGTGTAAACTTGTCACACTGAGGGGCTCTTGTGGGGCAGCTGAGGAGAGAATTGGAGCTCTGTTATAAGAGTAGTATAACCAGAAATGGAGTGCCCTCTTCTGGGGACTCACACCTTTTACACACCATCCAGTGTCTGATGATGAGGAAAAAATTTATGTGTGAAGAACCAATAAAATACATTTTTCATAAACTAGCTAAGATTATTTCTATGTCAAAGTTAAAACAATAATCCTCTTTATATTTAATTTAATATGTAAGAGACAATGAAAAGGCTGCTTTAAGCACCTAAATTTATAAAGACTGTAAGAATAAGGTAAAAAACAAGGGACAGGTCCACTAGGGTGAGCTTTGTCAAAGGTCCTGTTGTCTTGGGAACGCTGATGACCCTTAAATCCTGCACAGCATGCTGGTATTAACAGGCCATGTGTTCAGAGTTAAAACACCTTTTAACTACAAGGATCTAGTTACACAGATTGTGTTCCGTAGTACGCATGTGGAACGTAATTAATAAATGAGCGGTATAAAACTTATAAACTAAGTAGTTATAAGACTTTAAAGTAAATCATTTTAATTTTAGAAAGTGTATTTGAATTATTAAAAAAAAAAATTCTTTGGGTACATTATCTGGTTACTTTATTTTTCACCAGTGAGCATTTTGACCACCTCTACTGTATAATTCAATCAGCAAAGAAATTCTTATCTTGAAGTTTCTTAACTTATTGGAAGTTTTAAATGTAGCCATTCCACCACCCCACTATGTTCCAATTTAAGGTCAGCAGATATCCATCCTACTATTCAAGGAACTAATGATGCATTACGTTCACTTATTGAGCTACTGGATGATGGTTCAGAATCTTTTTAAATGCATCCAGAAGCGAAACTTCTGTCACAACAGAAATTTTATCCCAGTGCCGCTGAGCTTGCAGTCCGCCAGCCTGCTCATCTCTTTTCTGCAGTGTTGGCACAGTTACCATAAAAATACAGTTTTTACTGCCTGTTTCAAACTACTTACAGTCCAACATACTCAACTGATGGTTGAGAAAGATAAGTAACATACTTATGCTTTAACAAAATGTACGTTACCCTAATTTCAGCCTGATAAAATCAGTTATGCCAAAAGTTATTTTATGAACACAGCGATTCTACGAGTTCATTAACTTTTGAAGCAGTGAAATACTGAGTCAGATTTCATTTCACAAATCATTACATTCAACTCCTGCTGTTTTACTTAAAGTTTGAGAAAAACACTTCAATAAAAATGTAATGAAGTCTAAAAAATGGATGGGGCAAGTCAAATGGAAAATGCAAATAAAGAAATATGGTGAACCATTGAGAGAGGGGAACTTCAAACATATTTATCTTTGTGATGCATCGTTATGAAGCGGTGAAGCTGTCAGTGAAGGAAATCTGCTCTTTGGTTGAAGAGCTGGTCCTGTAATTATTATAGAAGTACTTCAAATTATTCTACTGATGGAAAAGAGACATTTGGGGAATAAATTGACCCATAAAATCCAACTACAGGTGTTTCATTGAAGTTTGCCATAAAACTAGAGAAACTCTGGGATTTTTGTGAAGGCATTAAACCTGCTGGACCACAAATAAATGCTGTTTAAGTTTGAGTTTTTGCTGAAAAAAAGCAACATATGCGGAACAAAATTTTTTCTCAACAGTTTGGCCTGTCAGAAATTTTAATGTACATAAAAAACAAGACTTCTTCCTAAATTTTCCAAACCAAATTTCAAGACTTATTGCTATTTCATCAAGAATTAAAATCATGCCAGATTAATGTGATCTGCAGGTGCATAAAATGGCTATTTAGATGTAAGAGACTATATATAATTTTTAGCCCAAAAAGAGTGGTTTAATATTTTGCATGCTTATTTCTAAGAACACTGGTTTTGAAAATAAACTGCAAATTCTTTTTTTTTTTTGCACAGCAGTGCACATTTTTATAACAAACAAAGCAACAAGAAATTAAGTTTGGTTCCAAATTTTTTCCAGTAAATAGCAATTGAGTATTTTTGGATTTTTTTTCTTTCCTTTCTTTTAAAGAGAAACCTTCACATCCTTCCATTTTTTTTCTTGTATTAAACCACTTTTGTGAACTAATCAGCTTAATCAGACACCATCTTTATTCATTAATCATTGAAATATGTAAATATATAAAAACTGCCGCTCCTTCAAAGCTGTAGTGGTTATAAATGCATCCAGGTTAATTAGTTCAGGGATTACTGTGTCATAAAACAGTACAAAAGGCTTTGTTTTTAAACTCATATCAAGCCCCACTATTATATTTTCTGGCTGTTTTATTACAATCACACTCTGTGGTGAGCATCTCATAAGAAAGTCATCTTTAGTTTGTTTGGATACAGCTAAAGGGGGATATTACATCTATATTTAACTCAGCGGTGCCTTCACTGAACAAGTCAGCAGGGGCTAGCTTGTTTTTTCAGGTGCTTGAACTGTAGAGAACGGTGAGCCACAACCTTGAAGATTTCCACTCCACAGAGCCACACTCTAAAGAGCAGGGACTTCTGGGAAAGCTGCATGTATTTGGTTGAGTTTTGGCGATAGATGGTGGGTAACGGTGCTATGATCTGGTCCACCTACACTGCAGGGGAGGAGGAACTGCAGGACATGAAAGACATAAAATAAAGTTTTCATCTCAACTTGGACGCTACCAGCAGCTCATCAACATCAATGAGATCATCAGACTGTAAATTAATCAGAATGTGTGTAACTTCTGGTCTTGAAGATTTGTTTCAATGTAAAGCAAATAGAACAAGACCTTGTTGAAATTTAAGATTTTTTTTTTTCATCCTGTCTTGGCAAACAAAAAAATTTTGTGTCCTCAATATTCAATTTCTTTTACAACAGTAACTACGTATAATCCATCAAGATTATTGGGCCTTTCCATCTCGGTTTTCCAAACTTATTTCAGCACATTTTATGGAAAAGTATCTTGAAAATATGACGGACAGAGATAACAATTTAGAAAAATACTGATTTAACCAAACGCCACAGCCATTTTATTCTTTTTTATTCAACACATTTGAAGATTTTTTGTTTGCATAAAAAAGTTATGGCACAAAGTTACATAAATCCATAATTTAAGTCCTCTCAAGCTTTGTGTCCATTTTAGCAAACTTCAAGTCCCAGATAACAAATTACAAGAGAACCATTTTGACACAAAAGTTAGTCAAATTTGCAAACTGACATTAGAAAGATTTTGCCAGTAATGTCTGTAATAAATAAATAATAATAAATTTTATTTGTAAATGCACTTTATATCTCCAGATCTGTCTGTAGATGGCTGCACTGTCATGGAGACTATTCAGAAAAATGTTTCCTGTCACTTTTGTTTAGAAGCAACCTTAAAATTGTACAGATGTTTTTTTTTTGGCATCGATTATGTTGGATGCTGACAATTTTATGGGGAGAAAACAAGAAGCATGTTTCACAGCAGGCTGTTGATGTTATCAAATGACCCTCCAACAATTTGGACATGTCCACTGAACAAACAGTTTAATTACTATATGGCTTCAAATTACTAATTCCGGGAGTAAAAGAGACGTTTTCTGACAAACACTAAAACCAGATTTTTTTTTCATCAGTTATTTATCAAACAATAATTATAAAACAAAAATTAAGCCAAAAGTTGACTGAAGTACCAACTATTTATCAAATGTGAGAGTATCCATATAAATTTGTAGAACTTCTGTGAGACCATAACTGAATAAATAAAGTTCTCGATAATTGCTTTTTACTGAACAATTTCAACATCTCTACTCTGCAGAAGAAAAGATTCCAACTACGAACCTTATAATCTAAAACTGTTTTCTGTTTTCTAGTGGTGGCTTCTCAAATCTGTTTTCTCACTTACTATTAGAGAGATGTACTAATAGTTTGGTAATATTTAAAATTGCAATAAAATCTCTAAGCTGTAATAAACAATTTTACGTCTCAGGTTGCTTTAGGGGTTCTAATAGTTGCAGAGTGTAAGAGGAAAGCTCTGATACCTGGCAACGGACCTGAAAACTGTCAAGAAAAAAAAGGTTTAAAGGTGTTTGTTGACAGAAAGTTTTCTTTTTTTTTTTTTAAATAATCCTTTTTAATATTCATTTTTCTGTAGTTTTTGGAGCAGAAAGTATAAGCAACACTGTTTTTGAAACAGTTTTGCCACCTGGGTTTACGCTCCTTCACTTCTGTAAACATCCCCAAAGGGAGCATGTCCAGCCTGAAACCAGACCAGTTTTAACTGTGAACTCCAGGTTTTACCTGCTCTGACTCGGTATCTCAGACAAAAATAATCCAGGGAGACCGCAGATTTCAGGTATATGTTTGAAACATATCAATGATGAGGTGACAAATTGTGAACAGAAATGTGGAAATAAGATACAGACAAAAGTGAAAGAAAAATAGTCATTTATACTGAAAAAGAAAAAGAGAGAGAGGTGAGACAGCATGTTTGTACAGCTGAACACAAGCTGAAGAAGCCCAGGCCTCTCTCTCACACTCCATTAGACCCTAAGCTCCACGGAGTGTTGCACTCAACACATAAACAGCCTCCTGGAAAAGCTCTGGGACGTATGCGAGAGGCAGGGGGACGCCAGGTTTGCCAAATAGTAACAACAACTGGCTTTTCACATCAGGACAATGACTTCAAATTGCAGAGAAAGGCTTCAGAGATGTGGAATAGAGCAAAGAAGGATGGATGACAGGCAGAAGATTCATGTATGAAGCTTTTAAATACTCAGACTTCACATCTACTTTGAATAAAACTTTTTCAAAAATCTTTGCTGAGCCAAATAATCTATATCAATTAAAAAAATGCTAAAGATTTTTTTCATAGATAAAAATTAACCTTTAAGCCACTGAAACTAGAGTTTTGAGCATAAGGAAAGCATTTTTTTGGTTATTGCAGAATATTGTACATTATATGATGAAATTTTGTTGTAAAATGTTATGTTTTTGTAATTAAAATAGCTTACGAGTGTATGAAACCAAGTGAAACTAATTGTTCAGTGGATAATGCAAATTAAATGCAAGAACAAGTCATAAACTAAGAAATGAAAGATGATGCCATGGTTTCTGATCGAGTTTAATTTTTCAATATTCAACAGTCATTTTTTGATTACAGTTCATTTGGGTTTCTTTGTGCTTGTAGCAGCCCACTTTGATTGTGAAGGAAATGTTTAGATTGATTTAACTTTATGTAATAATGTTTTTAGGTAAAATTTTTTAGAGCACTTGCAAAAATTTTGCACTTTAAATCCTTATTTTGGGTATAAATTGAGTGATTGGTAACTATACATGCTTTTTCTCTGCAGCTGAATGAAATTGTAATTTTTTTTTCACCTGAAAGAGACTTTTTTTTTAAGTGAGGAAAACTTGGTGTCAAGTAAAACCTTTTCTTACAGAAGTAATTTTATTTTTTAACTCAAAAACAAATGACCATGTCATTGGAAAAAGTTCCGCTGTAATGCAACTAAATACTGCCCTGTGTCACAATGTGTTTTATCTCTTAAATAATGTATAAATCACCATGTTCTTGAGCTAAAATTTAAAATGTTTTCATATTTTCCTGTCTTGAAAACATTAGAACATGATATGTTTTGTTCTTTCGAATGAAAAAAATTGTTTTACTGATGTAACATCAATCAAACAAAAAGCTGCTGTTCAAATAATCTCGGTGGTGAGAAGAGTGAATCAGTTTAGTTTCACTATGATGTCAACCAGCAGTTAAATTAAACCAATTTACTATTATTTGTTTAAAATCAAAGACAAATCGAAGACAAATTATACTTTTGTATTTTGTACAAATCCAACAGTATGTGAACTGGTCTAAAAATTATTACAAAAATAAATTGAAGGCAAAAGAACATTCAGAGAAATGTATTTATATTTTAAATTTAACCAAAAAATAATTTTTTGAGAACAAGCGAAGTCATTGGGTTGTTAAAGATTGTGTTTTAATTCAAATTCCAGTCACAGTTTAACAATTCATTTATAACACAAACTTTCCCATATTGATATACAGTATATAGTCAAATTTACTGACTACATAAAACAATAAGAATAAATTAGATTAGTAATCGGTTGAAGTTTATTTTCACCTCTTTCAGTTTAATTCTCAGTTCTTGAGTCTGACTCACCACCAATTAGCTCTAACAGTTTAGATTAGTAAAAACTGTACAAACACACCGTGTGATTACATATACATACAGATACATTTCGCTCACAAGTACTTTAGGAAACGCACTTGACCCGAGTGGCTGAATGCAGTGTACATGTGTATACAACAGGGAGACTGTGCAAATGTTCATACTGTATATTAATGCAAACATATAAATACAGCCACCCGTTCCATAAACAAACACTTAGAGCCCATCATTGAGCTCCTGTCAAAGCGGCAGCCCGTGTAAACCATTTAGTTTGATGTAAACAGGCATCGTGTTGCTCTGGATGGAGGCCGCTCCACGCTGTCAGAGCTGGGAAATATCAAAACTTGATGTCTGAATGCTAAGCATAACCTGGAAGCATGTTCTAAATGGTCAAAAGAACAACTAGGTAAGCTCAGGTTTCACTCCTAAAGTAAATTAATATATTTTACCAATGCAAGTATAAAAATAACTTTATTATATTATAACAAGTAGCTGTGTGTAAAAAAAAAAATAATAATAAAATAAAAAAATTAAATAGGGTTGTAACTGTTGTCAGAATGTCACAAAAACATAATGGACCAGAAACCAATGGCTTTCTGGCCAAAAGAATAAACTCTCTCCAACATCCAACAGACTGAAAGCTTTTGGAAATGACTCAGAAATAATAGAAACTTTTATGAGATTTCCAGTAAATGAGCTAAAACATGCAAAAACCCAGCTGAGTCCTTAAATGTAGGTATAAGATTTTACAACCTGATGCTTTAATTCTTCGGCTGGTTGGTGTCAAGCTGTTAAAGCACTTGGAGGAAACTATCTGGCTTCTCCACCCTCATGGTCACACGGACAAACTCACCTGGTTTTGAGTTTGGTAATGTGAGGAAGCGTAGAAGCGTTGGAGAATGGAGAGACAAATTTATTTAAACCTCAACCGTACAAAAACCTGCCTTTTTTAAAATATCTTCACAAATGGTTTTCTATATTTAGACATTTTGTGGAATTTGTAAAACAGTTTTAGGTAGGTTGGCATCAGAAAGAATCTCCGCTCAATTTCTTTTCACTCCAGTTACTAGGTCAGGTATGGACAATGACCAGTTATGAGGACCTAGATAAACAGCAAATCAGCCACTCAGTGTATAGATTTAGCCATAATTAAAAAATGCAAATGTTTGTCTGGGTCTGGTAGTAGCTTGGTAGGTAATTTTGGACGTGGACCAAAACATTCTGTATTAGCAACCATTCCCAAAAATGAATATTCAAAGCTAGAACAAAATTTGGGAAAGTTTGATTGTACGGGAAGAACATGCAAACTCGACACAAAAAAGGTCAGTGTTCCAAGCCTCATCCCCACCTGGGTGGCTTGAACCCTCAACCTTCTTGCTGTGTAAGCATGGGTTTCCTTCACGTACTCTGGTTTCCTCCCATTCTTCAAAAACATGCATGTCAGGTTGATTGGTCACTACATAATTGCCCCTAAGAATGAATGTGTGTGTGTATGGTTGGGTGTGTGTGTGGCCCGGTGACAGACTGGCGACATGTTCAGGGTGTACCCTGCCCCTCGCCTCGAATTAGCTGGGATGGGCAACCGGTTAAGAAGATGAATAAATGAATGATGTTACACTTCCCTTCAAGAATTACATTGACTTTCCAGGCACATTACGCACATCCTTTTCGGTCTTGTTCGTACAGCAGTGATTGGTTAAAGCAGTATAAGACCCATCCACCGTGAAGCAAATGAATCTCAAAAGAACGAGGTTATACTGTTTTCATCTACTGAAATGAACGAATTAGACGTATGATCAGAAGTATCATTCTCCGAACATCAGAATAGCCGTTTGTTGTACTTTGGCATCAACAGTTTGAGCTATGTATGTTGACAAAGCAGTGAGTCACTGTACTATTCCATGGTTTCTTTATGGAAAAAAAAAATTATAAAAAAAAAAAAAAAAAAAAATCTATAAATTCTGCACTGTGCATCTCTGGAAAATTCAAATTGGAAGAAAACAATTCATACAATTGCTAGAGTTTGTGCACCATTGAAAAAGCAGCTTTAAAAATCCAGACAAAATAAACAAATTAAAAAACTTTTGATTTTTTTTTTTTTTTTTTTTTACAAACTTATTCAGTCTGTGTTGCTTTTAATAGGCTATTTACCAAAAAATCTTTGTAATGAAATTCAAAACTTATTTTGTCTTGTATTTGGTTTACAGGATTTGACCAAAACAAAAATCTTAACGACTGGTAAATGTTTGTGCCCATGCCAAACTTGGAAGTTTATTTATTTTTTTTATTTTGTATTACTCTATTCATCCCTCACCGGGGAAATTTGTTTGCTGCACTCCTTACACCGCAGCAGGCTGCCCTTCAACGGCGCCAATGGTGGGAGAAGTGGGGGCTAGGTGTCTTCTCCAAGGACCCTAGACGTGCTCTCCGTGGGACGCGAACCCGCGACCTTCCGGTCCGCGGGCGAACGCGCTAACCACGCGGCCACCGTCTCCACCCAAATCGTAGCATCTTAAAAGGTTTGGTTTCCATGAATAATTTGAAACGCTCATGAGATATCATTTTATCATTAAGACATCAGATCAGACAAATGCCCTCTCATGTATTCTTCCATATAAAAGTTGAGGCAATAAAATGAACAGGGTGACAATGGTCACTTGTTAAAACTCATAAACACGCCAACTTTCTTCACCACACTGAGTATCGTATTTTCAGCCATTAAGTCTTTGGCACCCTATCAATCTTCAGACAACATATTTTTTATCCCAAGATGGACGCATTAATGATACGGGACCCGTATGATCCCATTCGTAAAACCATCATATTTGTCAGGAGTGTTCGTGCAGGCAGAAGGAAAAATATTTGGGGTTCAAAGTTAAATGATGCCACCTCTTGGCTTTCCTTATTTTGTAGCCACATTGATAAATGCCGACATTTTGACCGAGGCAATACATAAATATTCTAAATGTGAGCTTAGCACATGAGAATTGTCTGTTGATTACTTGCACACAAAAAACACACCTGTGCATGTTTTATATACTGAGCAATAAATCTGCAAAAATCCTCTAAACACAAACAGATGTCTCCACTTCAGACTGCTAAAGTTTCATTCAGGTGTCATGAATGAAGCTTTATAATGAGGATGTCAGTGACCCTGCAGCACATTCCACCTCCTGCTCTACTGAAGCACAAACGCTCAAGACATCTCCAAGACTTTAGCATAGCACTTCCAAACTCCAAGCCAGGAGTCTGATGTGCCGCAGCGCTGTGATGAGGAGAGTGGCACTGGAGTGTGACGGCCAAAGAGATGACTGTTTTCCAGCAGCGTCGGTGGAGTTTTCTTAGACTCAGCAGCAAGGACCACACAGACGAAATGGCTCCTCTCCACCGGCTCACTGACAATTAAGTGAGACATAGTGTATTTTCCTACGGTTCCATAAAGACATGGGCTTGGAGAGCAGTAAAATATGGTGCCGAAAGACAACTGCACTGGAAATAAATAAAGCAGGGCTGAGAAACAAAGTGGGCAAACACTCTCCCGCTCTCTAATAAAAATGTAAAAACTGGCCACCGTCTGCATTTTTCATTGCTTGCTTATTTATCCAAAAGTCTCAGTCAGCCACAGTTTAGTCCTGGAACTTTAAGGTGAACTTCTGAGTGTGCCCGAATGTGTGAAAAGATGAAAAAAAGATTTAATTTTGTTGCTCCTATGTGGTCCAATGAGGATCAAGTCTTCTTCAAGATGAAGAATCATGTTTGAGGGATTGTGTTTAGGGGATTATGAGGCTCCCGTACCTATTTCAGCAATAGTTAGGTGCTGTGAGACAAAATGTACCCCTATGAGCCAGCTCCTTCCAGTTCTTCTTCAGATTAATGGTCCGTGTTGGGAAAAGTGTGCAGTGAGGCAGAGAGCATAAATAAGGTCTTTAAGTAGGCAGCTATGGCAGCTGTGGGCTCAGTGGAGGACTGTGTCTACACACAGACAAAGACTAAACTGTGATTTACAGGCCCTACATTATTGCTTGGCTGATACAGATAAAAGGGAAAGACAAATACAAAACACCAGAGTAATGTAAATGCTAAGTTGTATCAGGAAAAGTTTCATCCCCAAACTCTTTCACTAGCCCTGATAGCTTTCCATCTTGGAATAACTCGCTCCTTGATATTCATGGATTTTAGGTGATCAAGACTTTTTTGGTTATATTTAAGCCCCATATGTAATCCAATCCCAACCTGTAAAGTTACTTTCATTATAGTGCACCTGTGCTACTTCAACCAAAACAACTCATTCATTCATCTTCTGAGCCGCTTATCCCTGTCGGGGTGCAGGGGGTGCTGGAGCCTATACTGACTGATTACAAACGAGAAGCAGGGTACACCCCAAACAGGTCACTAGTATGTTGCATCCACACACCACACTTATTCCTGGGGACAATTTCACAATGACAGATAGACCAGTGATTCAAGCATCACCACACCCGGTACTTAAACTTCCAATGTTCTTGCTGTTAGGCCACTATGCTAAAACCAATGCACCACCAAGCAGCCCTGAATGCAACTAAGACATCAGCTTCATACAAACCTCAGATTCTGAAGGGATTAAAAAGAAAACCCAAAACATATCCTATACCTCTTGAAATGTCTTCTTTACTTAAAGTATTTTTGATTTCTTTTCTGATGATGCCAAATGTTTCTGCATCTGAAAGTGAGTCAGAGAAAGTGTGCAAACATCTCAGTAAAATACACTCAGGCTGAAGGAATGATGGTGACTCATGCTGGATCTCAAGCTTGTAAAAGCAGCACAATGATACTAACACAAACAGTGATGGAGTGCTTCAAATTCCTTTGTGGATTTTTTTGTAGAGGCAGGGGGTGCAGTCAAGTTAATTTAGCATTAAGAGCAGGTCTCATTTTAAATAACCCTGAAACAGTGAGAGCAGATGTTCACAGCTTCAGCTGCAGGGTGCCAAGAACTGCAGAGAAGTTAAGAGTTGGAGTTGTGACTTTATTGTTCCACAGCACGGTAGACAGGAGTCAGTGCAACTGAACCATGAAGTTAAAAGCTGAATAGTGAATACCACCCACTGAATACCACACACAGCTGTCCTGCTGCTGAACACTGACGTGTTTCCACCCAGAGAGTGATAACAGATGGAGATGCAGAAATCGCAGTCCCAAATCTACAGACTGGTCTGCTGAGTTTGCAAAACTTTTCTCATGGAGGAAAAATAATGAGTGGTTCAATCTCCTCATTTTAATGCCCATTTAATGACTTTTCCTCTTTTCCATTTTGTTTTAGATGGGTTTGTTGTATTATTTTAGGCTCCAATAGAAGAGAACATTCATTCATCCCTTGTCCTATCCTGCATGTTCCTAGGCGGGTTGAAGTTGAGGGCAGTGTGTAACCTCTGTTGTGGAATTTTCTAACTAAGATGTCACAAAAATGAGAAGTCAAAAAGATAATTTATTGAAGTAAAAAAGGTTAAATACTGCAGTATTGGAAGTTCATGCAAACCAAAGTTTGATCGCCAGACGTTCAACGCACTCCTTAGCCTCCCTGGGAAGGTCTAGTCAGGGGTACTGGAGAGGAGGGTCTGTCGGATATTCGAGTCTTGGATTGAAGAGGAGCAGTGTGGTTTCCCTCCTTGACGTGGAACTACAGACCAGCTCTATACCCTCTTCAGGATCCTGGAGGGATGGGAGTTTGCCCAACCAGTCTACATGTGTTTTGTGGATCTGGAGAAGGCATTCAATCGTGTCCCTAGGGGACTCCTTCGAGGGGTGCTCCGGGAGTACGGAGTCTCGGAGCCCTTGGTACGGGCTGTCCGGTCTTTGTACGACCGGAGCCAGAGCTTGGTCCGTATAGCCGGCAGTATGTCGATTCCATTTCCAGTGAGTGTTGGACTCCGCCAAGGCACTTTTATGGACAGAATATCTAGACGCAGCCGAGGCGTTGGAGAGATCCGGTTTGGTGACCTCAGGATCGGATCTCTGCTTTTTGCGGATGATGTGGTCCTGTTGGCTTCATCAGACCGTGATCTCCAACTCTTGCTGGATCGATTTGCTGCCGAGTGTGAAGCGGCCGGGATCGGAATTAGCACCTCCAAATCCAAGACCATGGTCCTCGCCCGGAAAAGGGTGGAATTCCCCCTGCGGGTCAGGGGCAGGGTCCTGCCCCAAGTGGAGGAGTTTAAGTATCTCGGGGTCTTGTTCATGAGTGGGGGAAGGATGGAGCGGGAGATCGACAGGCGGATCGGTGCGGCATCAGCAATAACTAGGACGCTGCATCGGTCCGTCGTGGTAAAGAGAGAGCTGAGCCAAAAAAGTCGATCTACGTTCCAACTCTCACCTATGGTCATCAGCTGTGGGTGATGACCGAAAGAATGAGATCGCGGGTACAAGCGGCCGAAATGAGCTTCCTCCACAGGGTGGCCGGGCTCTTACTCAGAGATCGGGTGAGGAGCTCTGCTCGATGTCGAGCCGCTCCTCCTCCAGGTCGAGAGGAGCCAGATGGGGTGGTTCGGGCATCTGGTCAGGATGCCCCCAGAGCACCTCGCTGGCGGGGTGTTTTGGGCACGTCCCACTGGGAGGAGACCAAGGGGCAGACCCCGGACCTGCTGGAGAGACTATGTCTCACAGCTGGCTGGGGAACGACTTGGGATCCTTCTGGGTGACTTGGAGGATGCAGCCGATGTGAGAGAGGCCTGGGCTACCCGTTTGAGGCTGTCATATTTTTTCAGCATAAATATGACCTTTTTTTTCCCCAAAATGGTCTGTTTAGATGACGGCATCAGAGGAGATGCCTGCTAATTTATTTTAAAAAGTTTGTGATAAGAAATTTAAAAAACAGTATGACAACACATTTCTATTCCATTTTCAAAAGATACTAAGAACACATTGCTGTGTCAGACACTGACCAAATCTTTTAAAATAAATCATCCTGCATCTTTTTTTTTTTAAAGCCCATCGTAAATATAATGTAAATATAATGTAAATATAATGTAAATGTAAATATAAACTTTTAGGTATGTAAAATCAAGCTTTCTTGTTATACTGGATACACTTAGTTTCCATTGCATTTCATGCTGCATCATGTTCTGAATTTATGCCTTTCTCTACCCTATCCCCACCGCTTAAACAGGTAATAGCTTAATAAAAACTAAATAAAAATCTGCAATAGACTGGAAACCTCACTGAAGAAAATTTGCAGACACTCCCTCAATTTAAACTAAAGGTAGCCAGCAAATTATCTTTTATACCCAACAGTTCTGCAGGATACAAAAACCTGCTGTATGCAAGGAACCAAAATAGTAGGCAGCCATTTAGTTCAGATACTTAAAAAGAGTTTAAACTATTACAACTTCTACCTGCTGTCAAATACCTTCATGTGCATTTATGCGAGGGCCTCTCTGGACTTTCACTTATGAAAAATAATAAAATACAGTGAAAATGTCGTTTGATCGTCTCAAATTTTTTTCATACAGGCAGAAACTTTAAAAGTTCCACAATCTGGTTTTCGCTTAATGCTTCATCTCCTGATTAGTTTTAACTATATATATTAAATTAATCAAGTTTATCAAGATTAATACCCTGAGGTTCTCATTTCAATTAAAATCTAATCTTTTGTTGCTCCAACTTTTAATCAGTTTAAGACCAAGCTCTTTGATTCCAAACAGATCAACAAAGAGATTATTTGAAATAAAACTGATCAGCACTTGTCGGTTTAGATTAATTTAGAAAGACAGGGTTCATTGTAAGTTCCTGTGAAGTTCAAACCTTCAGTTTATGTACAAATCAAGAAGGGAAAAAGTTGGAATCATAACACAAGAAGATATTTACAGTTTGAAATGTTGCCACATGAGGGGGCAACAGGACTCAGATTAAGAATAACATGAGTGGAGCCAAACTGATCCCCACTGCTCTCTGGTTGGGCTTTTTTTCTTATTTACAAATGTGAATTATTAGAAGATACTGCATGAATTAAACTTGAATTGAACTGATCACATCCTTAGTGGATGAAAGGTCTTCTTGTCACTATTATAACAAAATAATCTTCACTATTGGTTCTGACTTTTAAATATAGTTTTGTAATAACAACTTATTCTGTTAATTTTTTTTCCATTTTACACGACCTACTAATCACTTTGATTATGTCATGATGATAATGTTTAACCTTTTTAAAAACTGAACAAATACAATGCCAAAAACAGATGTTTTTTTTTTACACACTAGAGGGAGGCAGTTGCTTTTTTTTGTCTCATCACCTGAAAATCATTTTGATTCAAGACATATTTACTGTGTGTTCATATGTTATCTATAATTTGACAGTTCTACAGCATTTTGGATGTTTATAGTAATATATTGTTACTTTGCTCTTTTCACTGGCCAGATTTAATCTAATTAATGGCAAGAGAGGGAAGAAGTGTTTAAATGTGTGCAGGTCAGTGTCATTTTCTACACCCGAGTCATCTGGGGTCAAAGTCTGAGGCCGGAGGTCTCTGAGAGAACAAGAAATCTGGTTGAGTGGAGAGGTACCATGTGAGGAGTGTTGGAAGATGGTGTGAAGGTCGTCTCTATACTTTTTTTAACAGAACACTGGAGTTAAACAAATGTGCAGGTTCATCCAGAGAGAAAAGCCTTTAAAAATCACACATTTAGTTTAGAGACAAACAGGTGAAAAGATCTGATCAATGTTAAAGTTTTTCTTTTTTCTAGGTATACATGAGATTCCAGTGACCATGTATGTGGTTAAAAGTTTTGCAAGAATCATTATCTTAATACAAATTAAACACAAAATTTGTAACATATTGTAATGGGTGTCATCTATGAAATAATTTGTCTTCATTGATAAATAGATTTGATGTTGTTATTCAACTTGAAAAAAACTGAAAAAGATGTAGATGAATTAGTGCCCATCAGATACCCACACACTTTTTTATTATTAAAAATAATACAATACAACTTTGGATCATCAAATGAAAAAACAGAAAAAAATAGTTTAAAAAAATTCAGTGCTGCTCTCACAACGTGTCCCCAATGTCTGTACCATCTTGCTCTTTGCAACAGATACACTCTTTGATCACACAAGGACAAAGTGATAAAGAAAAGCAAACATATTTACGGAAAATGTGCACACGTGTGTCTCACACAGACACGTCCTGTTTCGCATACAAATGAATCTGATCCAAACATGGCTGATCAGATAAGCAAGTGATCTGCAGATTAAGACAAAGAGCTTAACAACTAACCCCAAATGACACAGTTTCTAAGCTCCTCCATCACAGGGCCCCTCGGGCAAAGAGAGATCCAAAGCAAAGCGAGGAGCAGAAGAAAGGGCGATAACAATGTTACACGTTTCTTTCATATCTTAAAGAACCCAGAAATGAATTTAAATTCATTATCTGATCCCTTCAGCGAGCTTGCATAACACACTTTGTTCTACACGCACGGTAAAATGACTTGGCAAAAGTTTCTATAGTTCGGGTGTTGTTTGTTGTTTCAAATACAGGTATTTTATATAAAATAGTTACTGTGATAAATAAAGGGCATGCTTAATATCCCAGTTTAAAATGGTTTTCTGTGTGTGCGACCCAGCCACAGACTGGCGACTTGTTCGGGTGTGTACCGCCTCTTGAATGATATCCTCAATTTGTAATTGTTTCATATAAAATGTTGCTTTTATTTCATTATAACATTTTATATGTAACTGTTACTTTTGCTGCCTCTTGGTCACAACTCCCTTGTAAAAGAGATTTTTAATCCCAACGAGACCTTCCTGGTTAAATACAGGTCAATAATAAATTAAAAATATTAGCTGGGATATACTCCGGCAACCCCCACAATCCATTAAGAATAGGTTGTTCAGAAGACAACACAAAAAATTGATGGATAGACCCTGTTGATTATTGTTATGAAGACTTAACAGCTAAAAGAACCGTGAATGATGTGAGGTAGAGTATACCTGTAGTAAAATGGAGTGGCTGTGGATTAAAATCATTTTTGACGAGTGAATCATCTGTGTGACGAGAAAATCCTGAGAGTTCGAGGTACAGAATTGGCAACTTCATCAAAGATTTTAAGATTTTAAGTACTTGGGATCAACAGTCCAGAGCAATGAAGTGTGTGGAAAAGAGGTGAAGAAACATCTGCAGGTGCGATGGAATGGGTGGAGAAAAGTATCAGGTGTGATGTGTGATAGAAGAGTTTCAGCTAAAACGAAAGGGAACGTGTACAAAACCGTGGTGAGACCGCCATGCTGTTTGGTCTAGAAAAAGTAGCACTGAGAAAAAGACAGAAAACAGAGATGGAGGTAGCAGAGATGAAGATGCTGAGGATCTCTCTGGGAGTGACCAGGATGAACAGGATTAGAAATGAGTTTATCAGAGGAACAGGGCATGTTAGAGGTTTTTGGAGATAAAGTCAGAGAGGTCAGACTGAGATGGTTTGGACATGTGCAGAGGAAAGAGAGAGAGTATATCTGAAGAAGGATGCTGGATGTGGAACCACCAGGAAAGAGGACTAAAGGAAAGCCAAAGAGAAGGTTCATGGATACAGTGAAGGAAGACATGAAGATAGTTAGTGTGACTGAAGAAGATGCAGCAGATAGGGTTAGATGGAAAAAAATGCCGAAAGAAGAAGAAGAATTTCTTAAGTAAAATTCATGATCTTGTCAGATGTTTTTACATGTCGATTTCTCTTTACAGTGAAATTAACTGCAGATAATATTGTTTTACTTGTCAACCAGTCAAATTAATGAGTCATTTAGATAATCATTTTAATTCTTATTACTGTGTAATCAAACACGTCACAGTACAAGCAAACACAAAATGATTCAAACCACTCTGAGGCAGTTGACTTTAACCCTTGTATTATGGTGATTAAAATGATAGTGATTACGTTGCGACTCAGTTACCTTTCTCACTGAGCTACCTGCCTTCTCCAGCTGGTTCCATTATGTTCACAATCAAACAATCAAAACTAACCAGAGAAATGAGGAGAAACAGAAAGGAAAGCAATAACAAATCAACAACAGGATTTGATCTTGAGAGTCCTGTATTGAAAACAAGGGTTTACCTATGTGAGCCTGCTATTTGGTAACTTTGTACAGAGAGTATTAAAGGCCACCTCAGCAGAGCCGCCAGGTGTGGTGGACCTACAGATGTGTGCTTTGCTGACGCCACTTCAGCGTTATTGTTCGACCAGTTATGACAATCTTGCACTTCAATGTTAAATTCCAATCATTCTGCTAATTTCATCTACCCAGCACTGCCCGTCTACCTGCCTATATTTCTACTTTCCTTCTTAACTGTCATTATTTGACTATCTCCAGTGTCACACTGGTTTGAACTGGAAACATCTGATGTTTTCTCTTTGAAAGCAAACATTGAGGAATGCAAAGATTTGCCCCACACCTTCAGAATTGCTTTGGGAAGTTCTGGCTTGGTTCTTCTGACTGTTCCCAACACGGCCAGTTTCCTCTTCTGAAGTTCATCCTCAAGGCAGGCGGATGTAAAAAGTTATCACTTGTGATGTTGTAACCTTGCAGCCCTTCACTCATCTCCAGCATGACATGCATTCCCTGATTCTTCCCAGTTGCTTCAACAGGAAGTTTTCTAGTAGAAATTTGCATATTGCATGTTTAGCTAGATATTGCATCACAAGCTACCCATAATTTGATGCTATAGTTGTCAGGGTGCCAAATATTTGGATGAGTCAAAATGATCCATAATATTATCTTTTTTTACAAAATTTTAGGAAGACAAAGGAACGTAATGATAATAATGACTTTTATTTCTAAGGTGCCTTTCCAGGCACTCAAGGTCGTACTCAAGGGCAACCAGTATTTTGTCCAACACAAAAACTTGAAATGGGTCAAACTGATCTGTAACACAATACAAGTAGTTAAATCTAAAAAAGCTGATCCATTAAAAATTTTGAAACAGTTATATTTTTGATACAGTGATGTTAATAATAATACAAATACATTCTGAAATTAACTGCTGCAACCATTTCAGTCCAGGTTAAATGTTTACTTGCAAATGGTTAAATTATGGCTTAGGAAGCAGGGAGGTGAACGGAGTTAATATAATTGTAAAGTCATCACTCCAAGTACTTCATAGCCGAGATTGAAGCAGCAGAGTTCCTTTACTTTATGAACAATACAGATTGATTATTGGCCGGGGAAACTGTGAGTTGATCCTTCAAGAATGATACTTTCCTTTACTACACAAAAGGGAATACTAAACGATTAGATAAAGAAGAAAGAAATTTACGTAACAACATTTGCATCTTTGAAGGATTCAGTACCACAAACAGACTTTATCAATTTCATATAAGTTTGTCTGTAGACTAGCATGGTTAACTGATTAAATGGTCATGCTGGGTGCGGTATGATCGCTCCATGATTTATTAATTTCTAAAGGCGATGAGTGATCTAAATTTCTGGGCATTTATTTGAGATACTTTCCAGTAAAATTTCCAAAATATTTGCATGAAACATGCATGACCATTTAACAGTTTTTAATTAGAATGTAAAATGGTCTATTTTTTACACTTAAATGACACTGAATATTCATCTGAACTGTTTTTAATTGTGATTAAGTCTAAAAAGGTGAAATTAATGTTCATCATCTCTCCAGCTACATTGCTAGGCGACCATTTTTCTTTTTGTCTTCGAGAAAGATTACATTTCAAGAAATTTTCATAAAACACCATCCAAGCAGAGCTGATAAAACCTCCTCTGGACAGAGATAAGCGCCCACATGCACACTATCGATTTTACCCTAACCTGTATGAGGAAAGAAAGCGGGAAGGGTCAAAACGCTTGTCAAATAGAGAACTGCACCCTTGGGGAAAAAAAGTGGAGAGAAAGTAAAGCATTTATGAAAAGAGACAATTGTTTCTTCGATGAGCAAAAAATGTTTCAAAATCTTTCACTGTCACTGAACGCAATTAGCATCTACACCCTTTCCATCTGAATTTTAAATGTAAATTTTGCACAGTTCAAATAGTGAATGATTATCATCATTTCACAAATTAATACTCTGGTTTTTAACAAAAAATTACACTTTTTGTATGGCAAAAAATGTATACTGTTGTTTATTATATATATTTTTTAATTGTATTGTGATATTTTTATCCCTCAAATGAGGAAATTATTTTTTGCAGAATTGCATTGCAGAAGACAGTCACGATGGTGCCAATGATGGGAGTAACTGCAGAGTCTAGGTGTCTTCTCCAAGGACACCTTGGCATGGGCCAAGTAGGAATCAAACCGACTTCTACTGGTCCAAAGATGGACATTCTACCACTCAGTGGTAGAATGGATGGACTGATACTTAACTGGGTCTGAGAAATTTAGATTGTATTATAAGCTAGTGTTCTGTCTTTATTTGGTAGGAAACTATAAGAGTAAAACACATTGTGCAGAAATTACAGCTAAAAAAAAAAACCCAAAACAAACCGACATTACTGTCCTTTGTTTGGAAAAATGGTTTGGGAGAATTTGTGGGAATAAATGGTAAACAATGGCAGAGTAATTATGTTAAATTGTTTGAACAAAATAGAGCAAAAACGTCTCTGTTAGTTCATAAAAGTTCTTTTACTAAACTTTTTTGTTGACATATTGTTTGTAGAAACTTTTCTAAAAACACCAAAAATACAAGAGCAAAATTGGAGCAACAAAACTGCCCAAATGTCAACATGTCAGGTGCTTAATTTTACAAAGCAAATTTGAAAGTGTTAAAACACAAGACTTTTAAAAACGTTGTAGAAAAAGTTTAAAAAAAAGTCTTCTGGACAGTTTAATTCTTGATCGAGACATGTCGTGTCTTATGGGAGAAACTTGCCTCATTATCATAGACACTTACATGTCGAATTAAACTGTCCAGAAGACTTTTTAAAAAACTTTTTCTACAATGGATCACTACTGGATGAATGAGGGACTACACAGACTTTTAAAAACCTTTTATATGAAACAGACTTCCCAGGTGGACATCTGTCGCATCCACTCTGACTAGGGAACATAGACGAGGGGCCTGCATACAGACAACCAAAGTGTCATTTATTGAAACGAGATGTGAAGCTGAGTCAGGAGTGTCTTCACTGAAGAACAATAAACTTTCTAAGAACAAAGAAGGATTAAAGCTTTCTAATTAGCCTTGCAACCCCAGGAAGTCTAACGTTTCCACTTAATTTAATTATAGTCAAGTAGACAAAGAGGGAAGACGGACAGTTACAAAATACCTAAAGAAAAGATGTGTACCTGCTATTGGAGAAGAAGAACTAAATCCCAAACATCTGAGGACCTTTTAATGACACGACATGTTGACAAAATCCAGCAAAACTAACAAACAACTATGCTAATGGCGTCTGCTTTTTACAAGAGAAAAGATTATTGGTTCTGCAAACACAATGTGCATGACCTTAATGTCAAGGTTCACTGAAGCACATAAATGAATTTGTATTGTGACAAAACATCTGCTTTCAAAGAGGTTTTTGAACATCCAAAACTCTGCAGGGCAAAGGGAAGTTGTCACAGCAAGTGCCTGACAACACGCACATAATGTTTTTAGACACAAATAAACCTATTTATAATGAAATGAAGACCTTTTTTATGGGTTTTAACAAACATCCATTTTTTAGAGTCCAGCATATAATGTATTTAATATTGGTAACTAAGCAACTAAAATTAGAGCATACAAGGTATGTATAACGGTGTAGATGATAAATAACGCGCTTCAGGGCACGCGGATTCTGTTCCAACGGAAACCAGTGCCCAGTTGGTGAACCTTTAACCTACTTTATCCTGACTGACAAACCCACAGCTTGAGGACTAAAAAGATATATTTTCGTGTCAGGATTTTGCTGGTATTCAGCTGTCTATAAAGGAAAATACACTCAACCTCACACTTTTAAAAATAGTTATCAAAACAAAACAAAAAAAATACAATTTCTTTCAAAGAATTTAAAATCTCATCTTAAAAAAATCAAATAAAAAGTTACCTCCAATACTTAAATGTGCAGTGTCTATGATAATGAGGCAAGTTTCTCCTCAAACAAAACAAAGTAAAGGCCAATACAAGTAAAATGTGTCTAAAGCCATCTGAACGGGACAATAAAATTAGCGTGTGGCTGTCACTGGAACCGAGCATAAAACACTTGTGCCGTGGCATGCCAACAGTGCGCCCTTACTGCGTGCAAGATGGTGAATACATACTGAGGGCTGATGCACATGACCTTCTGCTATCAGAGCAGACACACTCGTTTATCACCACAACCTTGAATCATTGTTTTACACAGCTGGAGCTCTCGTGCTTATGCTCACACATTGAAAAAAAAATACAGACAGAAGCATAAACAGATTTGATTCAAAGCATGAAGAAAACGGGCAGCAGATGGGCTGACTTTCAGCTGACCACCTTTAGTAGAATAAATATCTCCTTCACACATCGACAATAAGACCTATTTTTGTGTTGTGATGACGTTTGCTTTATCTTACAGCCCATTTAAACATTAAAGTGTTTTACCCAGGAAACCCATTTTAGCATTATTTAGTGGGGATTGGATTATTTATGATGCAGCAGGGTTACAGCTCATAAACCTCAGGAGAAGTCTCTGGTTGTGTGCTGTTTGCGTATTAATGTGTCTGTGTGCTGAATCCAAGACAAAAGACTTGGAAAGGTCTTTAGAGGTTCAGGCTGGCAGATATCCCACTGTTTAACAGATCTGCAAGGAGTAGCAGAGCAAAGAGGAACAAAACAGAACAGACAGTGATGCGGTGCACATTAGGAGATAGTACTGAGTGTTTATAAGCCTTCACCAAATGCTGTGTTGCAATATAAAATTTACTCAATAAAGCCATTTTTTCAATGTTATATTAGAGAATATTTATTGAAAAAGTTGCAGGAATGAACAGTATTTATTAAAACTACCTCAATTTGATATTGAAATGTTTATATTTTTTCAGAAAAATGATTTGATTGAAATATTCAACAAAACTACATAAATACTGTATGTTTGAGTTATGACAATTAGTTCAAAACTCCATCAGGTTGACGATTACAGACAGAATATTAACATTGGATTAACAGTCACAGATTTTTTTGTTAGCAAACTGCGAAGACCCAATGTCTCAAAGGGGTTTGGGTGTTATTTTAGAACATGTTTTCATGGTTCTATTTAAACAAACTTTTGCTCATCTACAGTACTCATTTCTGTTTTAGCAATAAAATATTCCATTATTCTTGTGGAAAATTGAGATTTTGTATTTTGGAAGTCTTTCCATTTCACATTGATCATAATTATGATCCTGGAGCAGGAGTGAGGCTTGAAACACTGGCCTTTCTGTGTGGAGTTTGCATGTTCTCCCATGTATGAGTGGGTTTTCTCCTGGTACTCTAGTTTCCTGCCCCCTCCAAAAACCATGTGGGCCCATGACTCCTTTGTAAAAGAGAGTTTTGATCTCAATAAGTTTCTCCTGGTTGAATAAAGATATGTTAAAAGATATTATTTGAAAGAAATGGAACAATTTACTTCAAAAACAAAAAAGCATATTTGGACAGAATAATCAGGAATATGATGCTTCTCCCATGTGTGATTTCTAGTTGTGTCATTGTAAATCATAAACTAACACCCCTGTGACTACCTGTTGCAATATACAGATGAGAAATGTCTTTTACAGGTAAAAAGAATTACATAAAAGTAATTTGAGATGTTTTAGTACTTACCAAAAATTGGTGTTGATTTGTGAGAAATAATGATGAATAAAATCAACTACATACTAATTAATACCTCTAGGTGTTTAAACTTGTTTAGAATATAGCAATTTCAAATGAAATTGTCTTGGAGTTGGTTTGCAGTTCTTAGCCAAAAATTATAGCACCACATTTGAGATCTATACAAGATCTAAAATATCTTTCTAAAAAATAAAAGGTAGAAAACTGGGACATGGCTTCTCCAACAAGGCGGACTTCAAATGTGGCCACAACTATCTTTTGAAACCCAACTGTGAAAAATACACAGACTAAGACTGTAATCAATAGCTTCACAATACTTTAATTCTTGGGCCTTGAGGAGACTGACAAGCAGAGAGAAGCAAATTTAAGCAGCTCAGTGATTAATAGCCGAGTGTGAGTATTTCAGCTCCGGTCGAGTGGATGTAAAATGATTGCGTTCTCTTGCCCATTCTTCCAGAGTGACAGACAAACAGCCCACTTTACCCAACCGTACGTACTTTAGGCGAAAGTCTCTAAATTGCACATATGATTCACTCAACCTATCACAACAACAAAATACAGGGACAACATTCAAGGTTGCACTTGGACATGTAAAATATAAAGGTTTAGTGCCTGCTGGGACAGCAGTGTGAACAGGGAGAGAGAAACAGGGAGCGGAAGAGGAAGGAGGTGATGGATAGTCCAATGTCCTGCAGTAGAAAGGTTTGATTAATGGCAGTTCACTTGGCAAAACACACCAGCTGTGAGGGGAGATAAGTACCAATACAAAGAGCAAATTACTGTCTCTACTGTCATAATTAACCTCCAAGACCAATACGCACAGGAAGTATAGATCCCCATAGAAACAGACACCTTTTTTCCACAGTCTTTACCTCCAAGGAGAAACAAAACGAGAGCAGCACCAAAAAGGAACTATTTTTTTTCTGGCTGTTTAAATTGTTCTTGAAGATGTATGAACAAATCACTGGTTGAAGTTATTTTAAAAGGAGGAAGTCTTTGTGGAAATGACTGTCAACACAGCTGCCAAGCCCCGAATAGAATGGATATCCGTACAGTTCTTTGTGATATATATGATGTGGAATAATGGTTTCTCATACGGAGGGATTACAAATGAACTTTTGATAAAAGCTTTGTGAAAGCCTTTCGAAAGTTTCCTTCCTGTTGGGAGAGTTGGAAGGTAAGATGTGTGAAAAAAAGTATACAATGTTTTTCTCTTCACGGGGTGATGTTTCAGCTAAATATTTGATTGTGTGCAGAAAATACAAGCAACTTCAGGGCGAAAGTATTTCACTAGCCTGATCTGCTCACCGTGAAAGTACATAATTATTCTCCATACCTCCAGTTCCCAATGGTTTGAACGTGTAAGCCTCTCGGGCGTTAATGGACTTAATCTTTAATACAAGCTAATGACTACAACCACAATTTTTTCAACCGTAATATTATTCAAAGTTCAGTTGATTAGAAACATGTGCAATAGTGTTAGAACAGTTTCTGGCTCTTTTCTGATGATCTTTCTACTCATCGAACAGTGTTACATGTAATATATCGTGCTCCACCGAAGGCTCACGTGAATTATTTTCCACATGACCGAGTCTAGTCAGTTACTTGGCCTTGGTCAGGTAATAAATCACATTTTAATGCATTACTATGATTTAAAATATAACAAAATAAACCATGGTAGGTCATGGTAGGTCATTGCATTTCTAAATGAATGGATACAAAGCATTGCAACCATTTGTCATGATCCCCTCTTCTGCAGCCAGAGGGAGCCACGGATGTTTCTAAATGATCTGATTAGGATCACCTGGGGTAACTCCTGATTCCACTCACCTGTTTAAGGGGAATCATCCCTGACTTCCCTGTTGGGTCTTACCACCCATTCCAGCCAGGTCACCCTGGTTGCCTGACCATGTTTTGGACTTTATTATTTGGACTTTCAAAATGTTGAGTTAATCCTATGCTTCTTGATTTACAGACTTTCCTGAATTAAGTTAATAAATCTTGTTTGAAGTCCTGCATTTGGGTCCTCCTCCTTCCACATCACAACAGAAAGACCCAACCACAACTAGACCCAGCGGACTAAAAGTTTGAACCTGAATCCTGAGAGGAGTTTGAAACCTGTGTATCCTGAAACCTGAATCCCGAGAAAAGTTTGAATCCTTTGAAATGTGTTCCTGTATCCCAAGTGAGTTTGGATCGCTGCAGAAACCCCTGCCCAGGACGCATTGGTGCAGAAACCCCTGCCCAAGAGGCATCGCTGCAGAAACCCCTGCCCAGGAGACATCGCTGCAGAAACCCCTGCCTTGGAGGCATCGCTGCAGAAACCCCTGCCCTGGAGGCATCGCTGCAAAGCCCTCTGCCCTGAGTCAAGTCTCATGCCTGCCCACGGATCCTTGACCACCTGTAGGTGGTCTTTGAGGGGGTCCTCCTCCTTCCACATCACACCACCACTACAAATTTATGCTACCACATTATTACCATTTCCATTATTGAAATTGGACTGGACAATGTATAGTAAGTAAAAATGAGCCTGTAAGTTCTCTTAATGAACTACTAGTAAATCTAGTCAATGCCTGGTTATCAAGAACAAACTAGAAAACATTTGAACAGCAATCAGTTTTTAAATTTCTTTTGCTTACATTGTTTAGTAAAGCTAAAACGTTAATGTTACAACCAATTTTTTTTTTTTTTAACACGGGGTCCTTGCGGAGTAAGAGCCTAATTTGGTTGATTATAGGCCATAGGCAGGGTACACCCCAAACAGGTCGCCCAACTTTTGTAGCCGGCAAACAGACAACAATCCTCACACACTCAATTCAAGGGGCAAAATCTCAACAGCCAATTAAGTTTTGGTGGATGGATTTCCGGATGGAAGTCGAAACGTCTCGTTGAAGAATTAAACTGTCCAGAAGACTTTTTTGAAACTTTTTCTACTAAACAGCCAATTAACCTTACATGTATATTTTGGAGGATGGGAGGAAATAGGAATATCTAGAGTAACCCACAGGTGCACAGGGAGAACATGCAAACTCCACACAGAAAAGCCAGTGTTTCAAGCCTCACCCCCACCAGGGACTCGAAACCCAACCTTCTCGCTGAAAGGCCATTGTTCTAAGTACTGCACCACTGCGCAGCCCCAGTCCAATCCATGCAAAACTTGATGGATCGATCTGCAGTAAGAATTGTAATTATGACTGTAAATTATTTATTTAGTAATTTTCTTTGCAGCCACACACATCATACATACATCATAGGTAGTTAAGTACGAAAGAAAGAATAGTTATGATTGAGAAAAAAAACCTTACAATGTTCTTTGTTGGTTTTAGACAATGTAGGATGAAGGAAATACATATTATTAATTCATGGATTTGTTACAAACTAAATAGCGGAACATACTTTCAGAGAATATAAACAGAGATGTCATTGAATCAACAAAACAAATACAAACACAAATATTTTATTCATGAATATTACAAGTGTAATGTTAAGGTGTAAAAAGGGAACGGCTTTGATAGATAACTTTACGAACTGTAAACCAACTATCTACAATTTCACAAATTTGTGGCTGGTTTTGTTACAATGAGGGTGCAGACGGAGGAGGAGGAGGGCCCAAGTGCAGGACGACAAACATTATTTATTAAGTAAGAAGTCCAGTAAAGCTGTAAAGGAGAAAACACATGGATCAAACAGGCATATCTTGGTCAGACAGCAAGAAAGACCTGGCTGGAAAGGATGATGACCCAACACAAAAAGCAAGGCAGACTTCCTTTAAATATGCAGCTGGTCAATCACCAACAGGCGTCGCCAAATCAGGAAGATCAAGGAAAGTCCAAGACTCCCTTTGGTGGTGGGCAAGGGAATCATGACTGGTTTGCTTAAAAAAAAAAAAAAAAAAATCAACAAAAACATCTCAATTACTTTTCATGGGATATTAACACTAACACTTAACCTGTGTTTAAAAAAGGATGTATTGAGGGAGCAAAACTTTGGTTTCTTAAAAGCAAAATTTGAGTTAAGCAGATTTACTCAAATTTATTTAGTTCTTAAAACTATGTTTTTTTGGTTAAGGTTTCAGTCAAAATAAGGTCTCTTTATCCCATGCACTTATTTTTTGCAGTACAAACAGCATCATTAATCATGATCTCCATAATCATTCCAACAAAGGTAAGCAAAGTGGATTTACCTCCGAAAGGGGTCTTATTAGATTTTCCTGCTAACTGAACTGGTCCAATCTCTTTAAAAGTCTTACAGGGAATTAATGTATGCTGCTCAGACTGGAAGTACCAAAGCCAGGTGGATAATCTAAATAAAATGATTCAATCGGGTTTCATCAAATACCAACAAAAGCTCCCTCTCTAAATCACTGGTAAATATTTAATACGTTGATTTTCTTTGGCTTTCAGTTTTGTCTAGTATTAGATCTTGACCTATAAAGAATATCCATGACTCTGAGCAATCAGATAAAAATAGATTAGTGAGAGATGGATTAGTAAACAAACTAATTCAATGAAATGTCAGCAGTACTCCAACAAACTTAACTGAGTTAAAACAAACAGAATTAATTCAGGTTTGAATTTTATTTACTTGTTTTATTTAACTGTTGAGGCATAATCTTAAACCAAAAAGTAATTTAAATAAATTGGTATGCAAACTGATTTCTCAATGAATGCTCAATTTATGGTTTGAAAATATCTTTAAAAGATTCAAACATTTTACTAGATCCTTTCTCTTCCATAAAAATGTGTTTTGGCAGATTTAATAACGGAGTTTACTGCAACGTGTGTTCAGAGTAGTCAGGACAGATAGTGTTAGGTGGTTATTTTGTCTTCTTTTATTGTCTATGACACTATCTGTGTCTGACATATGCTGGTAGAACCACAGGGAGACATAGTTGTAAACTGAACTGAGTGCATATTGTAAAGCCAGACGTTTGAAGTTCCTCAGGTCTCCTGCATTTCCTCCCAAAACCTGACCTTTCCACCAGCCCACCAACTGCTCTGTGTGCACCCAGTTTACCCTGTGTTTGTACTGATAATCAGCTTACCAACATGTGTTCAGACTGCACCATGACACAAACATTAGGATGAATAGGCTCATGAAGACTTGTTCTTTTTGGTGAGTTCGTTCTGATTTCTCTGGGTGGTTTTTGTTTCTGTATTTGTGGGAAGAAGGAGGCTGTCCTCTTTTTCATACTGATTGTCTACCTTTTTTAATGAAAGCCTCCGAACATGTTTCTTAGCAAAGGCTGTGTGATGGATTTCAAAACTCTGAGCATGTATCAGAAATAGATGAAGCAGATGGAGAAAAGATGAAAGGCATCAAATTAAAAATAATCCTGCACTTTTTTCTTGAAGGAAGACAAAATTTAGTTCCAAAAAGCAAGAAGACAACAATAAAGAACCTTCCACCTGTTTTGTGGAAGTAATTCTGGTTGTTCCATAGGCATGTGTGATCATTGAGCCGGAAGCTGATGTGAGGCTAGAAGAAGTCAGAGCATCTCAGAGAAGAGCAAAGGCTCTGAGCAGAGATGTCCCTTTGTTTGTTTAAAGGGCAGGAGAATCGATGGCCTCGTTTTTTGAGGCATGGGTCTGACCTCTCACTGTGGCACCTGTATCAATCACATGCCGGCTTCGTTCTCTGCCTCACTGCGCGCCACATTTGTCTTTCGAACCGGCAACATTGGACGGAGGCTGTCCATCTACTCTCAAATGTCAGTCTGCACCTCATGCCGACTGTCAGCTGACAGAGTAATTCATAAACAGATGTAAGATGTGACAAGAAAAACTCTAGAAGAGAAATCTATTGGAGGAAGGAATTGATTTTCAAAAAGTGTTTGCTGGGAGGGCACAAAGCCAGTAGTTCATGTAAAAAATGACAGGTTAGACATATCACTTTTTGATGTTTTGGAACGAATTAAACTTCATAATAACATTTTGATTATTTTTTCTTAATTCAGAAAATATAAAAATATGACACAGTTTGAGCTCCATTGGGAGGAAATTGAAGCTTGAGTCTGTTGTTTGAATGAAATCCAAATTCAATTTAAACCTTTAGTTATTATTGACTTACAAACCTCGTAAAAGTTTGATGAGGACTCCGATTTTTTGTTGAAAGGACTGAGCAAACTAATCACATATGCACTCTTAATCAACTTTGTTTTTGGAGAAATACCATCCGGTAAATCCGGTAAATTTGTTCTGTAATTCTGATCAAACCAATGACTAAACAAAGTCAAACCAAACAATGTTATCCAAAAGGGCATTTTGACTGAACTACAAGCTCAGATGTTGTGATAAGAAACAACTTTCTGTTTTTGATGGATTGGATCACAATTAATCTGTATGTATGGCCGATGTGTTTGAGGCGACATTGTAATCACCCTCTCAGTTCCCGATCCAGGGTTTCTGTCTGTGATTGAAAAAGAGGGATGATTCCCATTATAGAGTAATTAGTCTTGTTGTCAGCACTGGACCTCGACAGTGAATCACTCGCTGCAGCTCTTGTGGGATTTGGATGTTTGTTTCTGCTGAATGACAATCAGCGTTGCTTCAACTTATCAAGGACAGTGTAATAAAAGGCGATGTTGCACCACTTAAGCAAAGAGGCAAAATTCTGAATGCATTCTTCAATACCCATGTTGAGCAGTATACATTGTGTAAATTACCAGCATTGATAAGTTAGCATTAAGTCATTAAACACGTCTGAAAATAAAAAAGCTCAAAAATAAGGATTTAGTGGGGTGGCATGGTGGTACAGTGGTTAGCACAGTGGCCTCACGGCACAAGTTCACGGCATGAGGTTCAAGGCCCAGGTTGGTCGAGGCTTGAAACACTTTCCTTTCAGTGTAGAGTTTGCATGTTCTCCCAATATATGCGTGGGTTTTCTCCAGATACTCTGGTTTCCTCCAACCCTCCAAAAACATGCATGTTGGATTACTATGAAATTGGCCACTATGAAATTGCCCCTTGGAATGAATGTGTGTGTGGCCCTGCGACAGACTGAAGACCTGTTTGGGGTGTACCCTGTCTCTCACCTTTAAATCAGTCGGGATAGGCTCCAGCACTCCATTACACGTTAGGAATAAGTGGTTCAGAAGATGAAACGGTAAGCAATTAGTTCAAAATCTGTATCTATCTAACCATACAAAAATCAAACACAATGTTCACACTAAAGAATGACAAAATTTTTCTCCCTTTTCATAAGACATTTATCAAGTGTTGAGTTTGGAAAATTTGTTTGAAAATGATTATGCAACCTGTCTTACAGGTAGCTATCACAACGGCATAGCTTCTGGTGAAGCAGAATCATTTAAAGTACAAAAGTTCAAAACTATCAACTCTCTTTTCAAAAAGAATTTTGGATGAAAGGTAAAAACCTCTAAAAGGAACTGAAATATGACAGAATGTCTGGGTTTGTACATTTACTGCTGAGTCTTGATGACGGTCATTAGAATGTAAAACTCTGATGGAAGTGGTGAGGAAGAATAGATCCTCCAGAGAAAGTACATTTCTCTGACAGACACTACTGTGTTTATTGTATGACACATCATTCCTGCCACACTATTTTATTGATGTATTAAATCATAACTTGAGTGTGCAACAAAAACTGAAACTAAACATCAGCACCGTAAAAAAGCTGATGTAAAGAAACTGATGTTTTATATTTCAAACCATTCCTCAATGTCGCAGCAGTTTATTTTGTGAATTAGGTGCTTCAGCATGAGGCGCGGAAGCCTTGAGGTGACACTGAGTCAGTTTTTCTTTATGATGTTTAGTTGATACCCATCAAAAAATCAAGAAACATTGACAGAGGAACTATTTCATTTAGAATTTGATGACTGAAACAACTTTATTTAATGTATTGTTTATGATTCTACATTATTACAAAGCAGACATACTGTATAAAAAGTTTGTTAAAAGTCAAATCTTTTGTGGTAGGACTTTGATTTCCAGATGAAAGCCTTTTTCACTCCTAGGGGAAACATTGATTTCTTTCTTTAATTAGGTCTCCAGATTATTCTCAATAAATATGGATAGGGCTATTTATTCTCTATATTTATTTACCTGGAAAAAACATACTGTATACAATGTCATTTGGTCACTCACTGTTTTGATTCAATGAGTATAAAATTGGAATTTTTAAGATCAGTTAAAGATCTTCTATTCAAAAAGCAGAACATTTATTCACTTTGTTAATCCAGTTTAATAATGTTAATAAACAACTAAAAAAGGATTTAATGATGTTCGAGTTTCGTCTTCTGAACAGCTTATTCCTTAACGAGATTGTTGAAAAACGGGAGCCCATCCTGGCTGATCTAAGGCGAGAGGCAGGGTACACCCTGAACAAGTTACCAGTCTGTTACGGGTCCACAAACACACAACCATCCACACACAGACTCATTCCTAGGGGTAATTTTATATTGGCCAATCAACCTAACATGCATGTTTTTGGAGGGAGGGAGGAAACCGAAATACCCAGACAAAACTGACACATACATGGGGAGGACATACGTACATATGCTACACAGAAAGGCTGAAGTCCAAGTGAAACATTTAAATTCCATATAAGTAACCATACAATTTATTATAGAAATTGAATGGATTTTCTTTTCTGAAAATTTGTAGATATTGTGAAATAAAAACTGCACCAAGGCATGTGTGTATTTGCACTTTTTGTGCAAAGGAGCACTTACAATTTGAGTTCCTATTACCCTGCCCGGATGAACATATAAATACATTTTAAAGACCTTGTGCAAAAGAGCCTAATCAGATATACTGATTGCAGGAAGTTGGTCCTTTCTTTAATGGACATTAAATAAATAAAAAAAAAAAAAATACCCGTTGCAGGTCAATCACATATTTTTTCACATCTTAAAACATATTACAAATAAATATGTTTGTTTCAATGTGTGTGTTGCTCATTCCTCCTATGTTAGAATTTGAGAAGCATTTTAATTCAGAATCCTTTCGTATGTCGTCTGACTGGAAATAAAACCTTATTGAAAGTGTCTGCTTGTTTCCCGCAGAATCTACGGCTGGTTTAGATTCAGTCCACACCACCAAAATGTCACCTATAAGTGCTTTCCATCAAACCATCCATGATTAAATAGTTAAAGAGCATAAAGCTCAGAACAGTGTGTACTTTCATAGGATTGTAAAGAGATGTGTGAGTTTATATTACCATTGTCAAGGTCAGTGGTTTGAAAAGGCGACAGAGTGCATTATGCACACCTCCATTTGGCCTTGTCCCATGAGATCAGTGAAAATAAAATTACCCAACATCTCAGATTGAAGCATTCATCAAAAAGCACTTGGCCAGGCATTTATTCAAGTATTTACTCTCAGGTTCCATTTCTGAAAGGTCAAAATGGGATTTTCTTCTTCTTCTTTTTCTTTTTCAAGTTTTGTCTCTTAGGATGTGGTTCGGTTTTTGTTTTCTCTCTGTTTTGACATGAACTCGAGCCGTGCTGTGATGGAGGGCATGACAGTTTAATTTTTCAAGTCAAAGACTTTGCCAAACTTATTGTGTCCTGTCTTATTGTCAGCAATGAGCAAATTCAGACGGAGTGAATCTCACTGCAGCACAGTGGCAGTAAAACAAATTGAGGACAAAGGGCAAGTCTTAAATGTGTATTGAACTTGTGTTCTGTTTGTTAAGTTGTTTGTGAGAAACAGAATTGACTTTGCAGACTTTTATAAGCTAAATTCAATTAATCAGCCAATTTAAGATGAATTCAAAGGGATTATCATTCATTTTCTCACCAGTAAGAACTCCTCAGTTGCTCTAGTTTCTGTTCAGCCTGTATTGATGTCTTTCTGATTCTGTGGGAACTGTTTCAAACTGGAAAACAAACTAATATATCATAATCCAGTTTCAGAACTTGGACTGTAAAACACATCTTTACAGATGGATGCAAAAGAAAAGATCTTTTTTTACCGTACCAGCCATTGTCTTGGCCAGAGAGATGTTTCCTAACTCCCAGTTTCTCTCCATGGTGATAATGTGATTGCTTATGCACCCTGTAGTTCTGCTACTTGCACAAGAGTAATATTGTTTGCTCTTTTTGTCTGCTGAAATTAGGGCAAAACAAGAGGACAAATGTGAAGGGAAAGATCTTTCAAATGACTCACCATTCACTAGAATTTGTTCCAAATGTTTTCAGTTTGGTGGGCTCATGCCTTAATCACAAATTCCTTTTTCCAAAGGTTTCTAGGCCTCGACACACAGTACATGGATTTAGGAAATCATTCATTTAACATCCTTCATACTGTTGTGTGAAGAACATTTAGGACTCTTAAAAAAGAATTTTCGAGCTACAAAAATTTAAAGGCCATGAAATTATTTGTAATTGAATCAAAAGAAAAATACCTCTTTTCTTAGCTGAGTAATACCAGAATTTTTAAAGATTTTTTCTCAATTATCAGCAACACTTTCACATCCAACTCTTTTAAACCAAAAAAGTGAAAATATGTTCAGTTCAAATGCCACAAGTTTAGAGTTTTCAAAGATACTTTGCTTAGTTAGCACTGAATAGATTTTTCCATGGCTTTTGTCTCTTTTTTGCTTCTTGCAGCTTTTTGATTTCCACACCGTTGAGCACCCACCACAATGGAGCCATTATTTCAGCCAGCGCTCATGCAGCCCTGCAGACTAACAATACAACTAAAATTTCACATCATCAGACCCTTTTTTCCTTTCTACCTTGCAGCTGTCAATCTATCATTGTCCATGTCTTGCAACAATAACAAAATGAGGCTTTTAATTATCTCAGTTTAAAAGATCCGAGTATCTAAAGTGTGCTTTGTAATTGTTCTGCTGACTTCCTCCTGTAAATGTGATTTGGCAAGGACCAAGCACCATTTTCCAGTGGTTGTATGTGAAATTGCTTTCATTTTATTGTAGCCACTTATTGTGGTGTTGCAGCTATTGAAAGTCTCTCCAAAGGGCCAGGGTCATTTATTTCTGAGGTTGAATGGATGTATTGCTATGAGGCTGCTGAAGATATTTATGTGCATGACACTAAAGTTCACCTTCGTTTCAAAGAACAGCCTGGAAATATGAGCGTTATTCACTTCAACTGCTTTCTGCTTTTCTTAAAGGTTAAGCTTCAGAAATAAGATTGGGTGTGTGTGGATTACTTATTTCTGCGCCGGCAGGTTATCCCCCTCATTTTCATTCTTAAACTTGAAAATATCTAATACTTTTCTGTTCTGATGCAAATAGACTTGCCATAAATGGTAACTTTTAAACTGTAAAGACTCAGAGTAAAATTTATGGTAGACAAACTCTCCACTTATCAAACTATGGTATTTTTATGGGTTTTTTTTAAAATGTGATTGAGATTCTTCTCAGACAGACTGTTTGGCACTAAAAGACACACCTATAGCTAAATTATCTTTAAAAAGCAAGTTTTGCAAGGCTATTTTCATTTACAATAAAACAGTGTTTGACTTTAATAAAAGTTTCAAGAGCTATAACAAAACTTGAGCAGAAATTGACTGGAGAGTTTCACTTTTTGGCTCAATTTTTTCTTCACTGCATCCTAATTTTTGTGGAGGCCACACTGATACGTATGTTTGAACTCTTCAGCTTGGGGCAAAACCCTATCTTGCAGAGACTTGTTGAGGACACCAAGTACTTTTAGATGAGGACTATGATTTCAGACTTGGCTGTGAAACAGTCCAGTGAAAGATCCCAAAAGGCAACAAAACTCCATCATCTGCAAAAAGCAGAGACCAAATCCTGAGGCCACTTAACTGTATTTGTAGAGGTTTGCTGGTTTCTGTCAATGTTGCTTCGATTAAATATGATTTATTGCATGTATATTATTACATCTAATCTCATTGGAGGGTTGAGTTTGGGGAGAAGTTTTGTTATTTTAAAAGCACTTATTTAATTTTCTTCACCAAAAGGATAAATGTCCTCTTATTAATGATGTTGGGGGATTCTGGAAGATTCCCACATATTGTCCATCATTTCATACATTTCCATCCAAGATATAAATGAATATATCTGCTGACATGGAACTTGCGAATAGAACATCAGTAAATTAGTTGCTGTTAATTTCCTAAATTAAAAAAGCAAAAAATGATGTTGAAATTTTGCTTCGCCATCTAAGCCTGCATGGATGCATTTAGTGCATGAGCTACAGTATATCGACTCAGTAACCCTGTCAGCAAAATTTATTTTGAGAGGAAAGAAAAAAAAAGAAAATCTTGGTCTTAAAAATTTGCTATTTTCAAAGTCCTCTTCTCAGTAGGTCTGATTTGCTAACGCACATTATGTAGCAGGACAGTGTGTGAACTTTCCTCCAGGCATCTCTTTTTAAGATTCAGAAATAGCAAATTAAAGATGTGCAGAAAGGAAAACTAGAATTACTAAAAAATAAATTTAGGTAGATTCGCAGTGGGTCAATACAAATTTAAAAACAGAAGGGAAAAAAAATCAATAGCAAGTTGACAAACAAAAATAATAAAAAAAACAGGGCACTTGGAGACTTAGGGATTGTGATCGATTGTTTTCTTTCTTAAATTCCTATTTCTAAACTAGAAATGTTCACAAAAAAAAAACAAGAAATAAACTACTATCATTGGTCTGTATTTTACATATTGTCAAATGTCTAACAGCCTGAAGACAATATCTAAGGGCTGAGATCAAACTCTTTATGTGTCACACCTGTAAAATTAGGTAAGTCTGTTAGAAGTGCAGAGACTGTTCATGTTTTTAAGAAGGGTCTGAAGACCCACCTTTGTACCTCAATGACCCTCTGTACTGGCAGCTCTGCTCACTTCCTTTGTCAATACACACAGCAGCATCAAACCGATGCAGATGTCTTCTCCTTTCGGCATTTTCCTTCAGGGGTTGCTGCAGCAAGTCAGTATCTTCCATCTAAAAATGTCTCCCGTATCCTCTTCAGTCCTGCCAATTATGTCCCCTTTCACTACGTATAACCATGTACCTCCTCTTTGGTCTTCCTCTACACCCCCTGCGTGGTGGTTCCAAATCCAGCATCTTTCTGCCGATGTACTCTATCTCTCCTCTGCACATGCCCAAACCATGTCAGTCTGGTCTCTCTGACTTTATCTCCAAAACCTCTAACATGTGCTGTTCCATTATTCATCCTCGTATTCATCCAGGTCACTCCCAGAGTGATCCTCAGAATCTTCATCTGTTACCTCCACATCTCCTTCTTGTGTTTTCCTCAGTGACACTGTCTCGAAGACCAAAGAACGTGACACTGGTCACTATACATGGTTTTGTACACTGAAATAATTCTAAACTGTGCACTGATGTTTTCATAGGAAGACAATCTAAACACAATGTTATTCACCTATTCACAGTGCTTTATTTGCATATTGATTCTGGTCAGCGGTTTTTAATCTGTCATCAAAAAACAAGGTGTGAAACACTCACTGGTGCATGAACAAAACAGCAGTGACTCTGCTCTTGCACTTATGCATAGCTGAAGAAATGAATGTGCACATGATTGGTTGTCCGTCTCTGTATGACCTGCGACTTGTGACCTGTCTAGAGTGTGCTTTGCCTCTTGCCTGCTAACCCCCCACAACCTGGTTATGGATCATGTAGTTAGAAATATGAATTGGTGTTTGGAGTTGTGACAACACATGTTTGTATCTTCATGCAGGTTAACCAATTTATTTTCTTTCATTCACACGTGGCTTTGCCTGATAGGTATTTTGCAGCTTTAAGCTTCTCACTTCAGCATCACACGCTATGTCACGTGTTCAGCCATCACTAATTGTTCAGGAAGTCATTGGAAGTGATGTCATCACACATCTACATACTGTATATAGAAATCAATTGGTGATATAGTATATATAGACAACAATTTTTCATATTTGAAACGTTCACATGTTGACATGTCAAATTTGATTATTTCAGTAATCTGATTACTTCAAGATATTAGATTTTAAATGACCTTGTTCAGGTTTTGATATTCCAAAGAATATGATGCGAGCGTGTTGTTATTAATTATTACATTGTTAACCTACGTTGTAGGTTAACATTATGCAAATTGATAGAATTTATTTAGATTTTGTTTGATTATAAATAGAGGATAAATGTCATTGACAGAATTTGAACTAAACCAGAAATGATTGCTATTCGTTACATCTTTACCAACATGTTCAAAAAGACTGTTGCATTAAGGATAAAAAGCTTTTGAACTATTAGACGTTGAAAACTATTAGATGTTGAAAAGTCCTACCAAATTACTTTGATACTTTGAGTATTTAGTATGGAGTAGTCATTCTGAAGACTTCTCAGGAAAAGTACTTATTAGAGACAAATACAAAAAACAGCCTGACAAAAAAGCCTGTTTAGAATGTTTAAAATCTTTCATTCAAGAGATGAGTTGCAGAAGAGTTGCTGATGAGTTGTACAAAGAATTTCTACAAGAAAACACAGTGAAGCCTGCATTCAGAGTGGACTTGGCGTACTAAATTGAACACAGCAGCTCCAGCACTTTCTACTTACAAGATACATTAGCAGTCGGCAACCAACGGTGGAAACACTCCTGCAATATCAATCTTCATTTGTGCAAGAGGTGTCCTCTACCTTTCTAAATTGTGCCCAGACTGGACCTGTTTGATGGAGTGCATATTGTGTTAGCAACAACTAGGGAGGTGGATTTGTTTCTCACCTTCTCCCCTAATGGCATGTGAAGTAAGCTGATTCAATTCCCAGTGCCCACACCTATCTGAGTGCACCACAGAAGGACAGTGCTAAAAGATTTATGGGACAAGAGTGAGTATGTGAAAGTTGCTGGTCACTTGATGTAAAACATTTAAGAAAAATTGGCATAAAGTGTAGACAAGGTGAAAGAACAAATGTTGCTGAACAGGTGGTGTTAACAGATTCAGACATGTGAATGTGTAAAAAGATCAATATCCTTGCAAAGAATGATCAAAGGCCTCTGGGTTATGAAAAAAATATTTTGAAAGAAATCTAGTTGTGAAGACGAACATCTAATGTTTGGTCAGACTAGTTCATTTAACAATTCAAAATGCTTTGATAACTTGAGGGATCAATGAGAATAACAGAAATAAAGTCATATTTGGGACACTGAAAGTCTCACTTTCATTTCAGAAAACTGTAAACAATGCTCGAAATTTGCCGCTCAGTGATTGTCAGTCATCCTGATCAAAGATGATGTCTCTGTAACCATGTTGAACTCTCAGTTGCCATGTCTAATCACTCTCTAACTAAAAAGGAGAAAATAATTCATGTGTCTAGATGGATTTACGTGGCATAAACTGTCTCTTCTGAGAAGTCTGTCGACAGAAGGCAGTAATGAGTGAACTCCGATTAAATAAAGAACAATGAGAGGAGTTGTGATGGGATGAATACAGTTTAAGCAATCCTACAAAATTCCTACAGAAGTGATTGACTGTGGTCTCTGACAGAATTTAGCTCAAGAACTGTTCCATGTCATAGATTAGCACAATTTGATCTAAGTGACAACACGACATGTTGCTTGAGTCAGAAAATTAAGAGTGAAAGTAAGGGTTTTTTTTCTTTTGCCTTTATTTTTTGTCTCAGCACATTTTTAGCTTGAATATTTTCTGACAGATTGGCCAAAATTTTCAGTCTGTGTACTTTTTCAAAGAGAAGTCCTGTACTTTTTTTTCCTGTTAATTTGATTTGAGTTCAGGTTAGTTCACCAAATTTTTTTTAGCCTTTTCAGACTCAAAAATCAATATGTTTGTCCAATACGACTAACAACCAAATAAGGTGTTGTTTTTTCGGTCAAATTTAGTTGCTACTTGTTTGCAGTATGAAATGTGATCTTGAGGGAAGAAAACAAAAGTGCCTAAACTACCAAATGGTATTGCTGATACCATAAAAGGTGTATTGTTCTTAACGGTCATGTTATTTTTCTAATGCTTCAAACAACTATTTTTTCCAGTACCAATACAAGCATGTGCAGCATCCGGGTGGGAGTTTTAACCTGGAATGATCCCTTTCAGAACCCTCTTTGGGTTTGATTTTTTTACATCAGTATAGCTGTTGGGGTTTTAGTTTCCCCCTCATCCTGCCGATTATATCCACCTGATCTCAATCAGCTTCTTTGTGTAACTGGTGGCTTTCCCCCTTCACTCTGCCAGAGGATTTCATCCTGCTGAGCTCGAACCCTCTGGCTCCTGGTGCACCTTGCCTTCTAAGTCAAGCTTCTACGTCTAGCCCCTCTAACCCTGTCTGGTTCTGCACTTCTTCCAGTAAACTGGTTTAAACTGGCAATAATTCTGGGTCCAACTTCACTACTCACCACCGCCATCATAATAATTGTAAGATTTTACTTCTGCTGTTCTGGCAGTAAAAAAAAGGCTAATGTTCCACACTAACCCTGCAAATAAAGCTGCTCATTGAGCGTTTGTATTAAAAGGATCCCATTAGGCGATGGTTATTTTCAGCTTCTTATGTGCATCCTCTGCTCGTTGCTGTTTCACATGAGCAGACTGCAGTTTAGTGAACAATTCTCGGTGCATTTGTGGGCCCAACTTTAATTAAAAGCAATTTGTCAATTGCTAATGTTTAGCTGGTGTATTCATTACAAAAAACACACAATGATACACAACATGGAATTTTACTTGTGACATTACAAAAAAAATATATTCATCTGCTGGGCGTCCAACTGTGTGCAGATGATCCAACGAAGCTGAGACCTTTGCGAGAACAGTGTTATGCTCATATTATTTTATTCATTCTTTCACTGAAGTGGTGTTTGGAAATGTGGGTACTTAATGAGAAATGGATGAATTTGCTAACGGGCTTTTGTCTTCTGAGAACATTTACAGACAAAATAAGTCAATTTATTTTCTGAGTCTGAAAGACAATTACGTACTTGCCAAGTTTGGTGTGAGCTCAGTTGTTCTGCTGTGTATTCAATTATGTTTGAACAATTCACTGACTGAGTTTACTGTGAGCATTCTTCACACTAATCCAACAAATGCCAAGATCCAAAAATGATAGAAACAGTGAATAAAGCAGAAAATTGGAAGCAATGTCCACCTTAATTTTTACCAACACAATGCTAAAACTGACTCAACATGCAGTGAAATTTTTTTCTGCCATAATAAATTTTATGCAAGCGTCAAACTTGACATTCAAAATCCAATTGTAAATCAAGCAGCTTTGTAAGTGATATGAGCATATGAGACGACAAAATTTGATAAAGTCCTCTTTATTTGGAACAAACAGTTTGACACCGATAACAGACAATCTGGCAAAACAAAGAAAATCAAACATAAAATTCACTCTGTTCATTATCTTTCTGTTTCGCTGTTTTCCGCTTATCCGGGGCAGGGTCGCGGGGGCAACAGCCTTAGATGGGAAACCAAGATTTCCCTCACCCCAGCTGCATCTTCTAGCTCACCCGGGAGGATCCCGAGGCGCTCTTTAGCCACCTGTGGGACATATACTCTCCAGTGGGTTTGGGGTCTGCCTCTGGGTCTCCTTCCAGTGGACATACTCGAAACACCTTACCACTCAGGATGCATCCTAACCAGATCCCCAAACCACCCCAACTGGCTTCTCTCAACCCAGAAGAGTCGAGAGAAGCCAAGTTCCTCCCAGATGGCAGTGCTCCTCACCTTATTTCTAAGTGAGAGCCCAGCCACCCTGCGGAGGGGGCTCATTTTGGCCGCTTGTATATGCAATCCCGTTCTTTTGGTCACCCCCCACTGCTGGATGCGATAGGTGAGGATAGGAATGTAGATCAAATAGTAAATTGATGGCTTTGCTTTTCAGCACAGCTCTTTCTTCCTGATGACAGACCGATGCAGCTGTTCATTATCTTGCATCTCCAATTCCACTGCTTCTCTCTTCTGTCATGACGAGTCCCTTGTTAAAAAAAGGAAGATAAATTTCACAAATTTATTGGGTTATCATTATCTGAAAACAACATGAACACATCCTCTGATTTACTTTATCAGCTACTGAATTAATAACTACTTTTCACGGACATTGTGAAACAATATACTGTACATCTGTTTCATTATCTACACTTTATTAGTTCATTCCATTTCCAACAGAAGACAAATAAAAAAATAAAATCTCCACGAAGACTTGTCACCAAGAATGTGTGCAGATGATGGGATTTATGCAAAAGCCTCTGAAGAATGGACATTTACTACTTCCATAATCCAGCTTTTAATTAAAGCGACATGAAGAAAGTTTGTCTGTCTTAGAATAACGTGGTTATAACTCAGAGCTGGATGGAATAAATCACTTGATTTAACAATTGCTGTTTGTTTCCACTTCTTTCAGAGAAATTTGGAGCCTAAAGCAGCACTAATTTTTACTAGATGAAAAGTAAAAGTTACAAAACCCTATATCACCTTGGTACCAAAGAGCAGAAATACTTCTCTGATTTTTGACACAGGTTAGAAACAAAAACTAAAAAGAGTTGTGGAGAGATTATTTAGCACATTCGTTACACTCAAAAATTCTCATGAGAAGAAAAAAAAAACATGCTCAGTCTTCATATGTCACTTTTTCATTATTAAAATTGAAGTTAATTTCGTTTTTATTTTTATAGCACATTGCCCTTTACCAACAAAGTGATGCCTTAGCAACCCAATGCCCAAAAAGTCAGGTCCATCAGAAGTAAAGTGTCTTCTGTTGTCTGTTAAAATGTCAAGATGGTTCTTTCATTCTTCACATCAGCCTTAATTTTTTTAAACAAAAAGTCCTTTTTAATTTTGGTTAGTTTCCAGAATAAAAAGATTCAGACTTATTTGTATGCTTTTGCTAAGTTTGTAAGGATTTTCTTCTAGCTCCGTTAATGAGGCCACATTGTGCTCCAGCAGCAACAGCAGCTCTATTTTGTACTATTTTCCTCTGTTACTGTGAAAAGGCTTTGATTTGCTTTTGAAGCAGTTTATTTTACTTAAAGAATTTATGGCTTCTTAGTTTGAGGAATTAAAGCACATGAATGAAATGGAAAAGTCTTTTCTTTTGCCAAGAATAAATTAAATGTCAGGCCTAAAAGGTGAATGTTGCAACATTTTTCTGAGGATTTAAACCACAATGAGGTGTACCCTATTTCTGGCTTGATCTGAACAAGAATAATCCATCCCCACACTTAACAATAACATATTAAAAACAATTCAGATCAAAGTTTTGGCATTTTGAGATACAACTTGAGCGGTCTGATTTTCAAATAGTTTTCATTTTACAGAAACAGAGAAAAGTGTTTGTAGTTTTTGTTCATGAAATTTGAGAAATTATTACCAGATGTTGTTCTCCTCGCTAGGTTTGGTGATTACAAAGAAAAACAACAAAAAAATTCAAAGAAATTCAAAGAAGTTTCAAGTTAATTCATGCTGGCGATCAAGGAGGAAGTCGTACCCCTAAGGCGACACAGGGTCTGACAGAAAAAAATGTTACGATGTGGTGAATAGTGTTGGTCTGTACTACAACAGAGTTGTTGGCTGTAAATGATCACAGTACAAAGAGATGAGAAGGAATAACTGAAATTCAAGAACAGAGGCAGTTTAGACACATAAACATACTCCAGGAGCATAAACGAGAGGGAATGACAAATGGATAAACTTGGCCGTATGAACTTACTAAAACCAAAGGGATTATCACAGAAAACATAACACTTCATAACAAACAGAAATAGCACAGCTAAAAGACAGAACACAGCTAATGTCACACAGTGAGATGGCCAAGCAAGTCCAAAAACTCAAACACTGAAAAGGATATTTACTGTTAAATCTGATGGAAAGCTTGGTAAAAAAAAAAAAAAAAAAAAAAGTAAACACAGAACAATGCTAAAACAAATGAGAAATATATTGAAAAAATATCATGATTGGGATCAAAGAGCAGTGCGATATGAAGAAACAGTATTTCAGAGCTAAAAAAGCATGTATTAAAATGTGTGTTCTTTGGATTGTTGGCACGTATTTAAAATAAAATAAAATTTCCCCTTACTAAAATTTAAAATCACACAGTGGTGCAGTAGTTAACACATTAGCCTCAGAGCAAAAAAAGTCGGGGGTTTAAGTTCCGAAGTGAAGGCGAGGCTTGAAACACTGGCATTTCTGTGTGGAGTTTGCATATTCTCGCCGTGTATGCATGGGTTTTCTCTGGGAACTTGGAATCTCAACGGTTCTCTGGGAACCCCCTTAAATCTTAACGGGGTGAGATTTAAACAGGCCTGTAAACACTGATCTTTCTGTGTGCAGTTTGCATCTTCACCCCGTGTATGCATAGATTTTCTACTGGTACTCCGGTTTCCACCTACCCTCCATAAACATCCATGTTAGGTTAACTGCCTCTGGCTCAGGACACTCTTGAAAAAGAGATCTACAGACTCAACCAGTTTCTCCTGGTTAAATAAAGATGAATTAAAGATTTAAAAAGTGTGTATCAGAATTACTTTGAGTCTGATACACAACATTTGTTTCAATGTGTTTAAAACAGAATTCCATTTATTTGAGACAGACAGACTGGATTTAAGTCTTTGTCTGGTACATCAGTACATAACAGAATTTGTTTAGGAAAATGAAAGACACACAGCTCGAGTGAGTGTTTACTTACAGTGTACTTATGGCTGTTTCTCCAGAAACACCATATGGTGGAGAGTGCACAGCTGGAAAAGTTTGCATTCTTTTGTAGTTTAAGAAATAAATGATGAGAACTTTAACGCAATTTCTCAGTAAAATAGTGAAACACATGCACGTGATGAACAGTTGTCTTTCTGATGGGATTATTTTAATGTTTAAACATTCAAGTGAGTTCTAGTCAGGAACTGTTCATCTGTATTATGAACTGGACAATAAGGATGAGGCACATCTGCGCCGTGGCTTTGGAAACCCCAGAAGGGAATATGATTAGTTACACATGACCTGAACCGTTCAGTTTGCATCATCTGTGAAATGGTGTTTTACTCATTGCGTGTGTGTTATTCAGAGTATGTTGGTCCAGGTTACAGAGGGGACTTCAGCCGCCTGTATGTGACGCCGGGGAAATAATGAGGATGAGGACAGTTTTATTTTTAATTTGCAGCCGTTGACAATCCGTTTTAAATTCTGTTCGGAAATGTTCCCTGACTGTGGTTTTAGTAATAAAAGAAAATAACAACCTTTTATGTTATGTCATAGTTTATGTCTTTCAGACACTTTTTGTTTTATCCTGCTCTAAAATGACGAAATATTATCCTTAAGTGAAAACATAATCCTATAAAGAAAACTTGATGATCGAAAAGAAATTATTCATTTACCACAAAAGAAAGAAAATTATTGTTTTGATAAAATAGAGAAATTGCACACTCCAATACAATTCTGTTCTGGTATCACACCAGCAGAATTTTATAGATATTTTAATGTAGCAGCGAGACAAAAACATGAAAGACGAGTCACGCATGTGAGAGTAGATGGTTCGATCAAATTTGCCTTTTACAAAATGAGTAAAAAACCATGTGATTCCCATAGGGTTTTATCTTCTGAATTGCTTATTCCTAATGAGCTCGGTGGGGATAGAAGGGTTGAGAGGGCTGTTGGAGCCTATCCCGGCTGATTTCAGGCGAGAGGCAGGGTACACCCCTAACAGGTCGCAAGTCTGTTGCAGATCCACACGCACACTCATTGCTAATAGGCAATTTTGTAGCAGATAATCAACCAATCAATGTTTGTTTTTGGAGGGTGGGGGGAAGTCGGAGTAGACAGAGAAAACCCACAAATACTGTATATGGGGAGAATATGCCACACAGAGAGCCCAGTGTTTCAGCCCTCATCCCCACTTCAGGGCTTGAACCCCTGACCTTCTTGTTGTGAGGCCACTGTGTGAACCACTGTATCACCATGCAGCCCCACCGCTTATCTTATTTTCACAATTTCCCAGTGACTTTAAAAAAGGTTTTTGGTTTTTCAAAAAATCATCTTAGACTCCAAAGTCATAGTAAAATAATTAACAATAAGAAAAGCTTGAGTCTAAAGATCTTAAAGATAATTTGTCTTTTCAAATAATAAACCCTGGAAAATTTAAATAAAAACAACTTTCTGTTCAAGTGAATGATTAATTATTCCCAGAGTGGACATCAAGCAAGAGTCAGAGTGGAAACATGGGGCGCTGTAAGAATACATATTCATCTTTCTTTTTTATTCCATACCTTTCACTGTTTGCAACCACCTGCTGAGTTCAAACAATCCAGGCTCCTTTTAAGATGGGATGTCCCACTGGAGCGAGTAGTCCCTTTGATAAGATAAAACCCTCAAACTTACCTGAGTTTTTTTTTTATTTTAATCAGATGAATATACTTCAACCCAACAAATCCACAGTGAATTCAAAATGAATAAAAACATAGTGAAGTTGAAAATAGAAGAACAGAAAACTGACTTTCATTGTTTCGGTCATTTTCTTGCAGTTCATTGTATAAGACTTGATAAAATGTCCCAACAGTTTTAAATTCGAACCCACCTTCAATTTTAGAATGATTCAAACTAAAGATAAAAATAAAATTAAATCAACAAAAAAAACCAACATATTTTGTACATGCAAATTATTTGTTTGCTAGAGTTTATTGTTTTTAAAAGTTTAGCTCAAAGTACACCCATGAATGAGGCACGATGCCACTCATAAAAAAAAACCAACTAAATCTTCTGCAAGTTTTTGACGTTTACTTAAAAGAGGACTTGAGACTTATTGAAAATGAGTTTTAGTTACTGTTTGGAGTATTCAAATATAAAAATTCAGATATGCGGCATGGTGGCTAGCATGATGGCCTCATAGCAAGAAGGTTGGGGTTCGAGTCCGAGGCTTTAAACACTGACCATTCAGTATGGTGTTTGCTTGTTTTTCCCGTGTATGTGGGTTTACTCCAAGCATTCCGGTTTCCTCCCACCCTCCAAAAACATGCACATTAGTTTGATTGACTGCTACAAAATTGCCCCTAGCAATGACTGTCTGGATGGTTTTGTGTGTGTGTGTGTGTGTGTGTGTGTGTGTGTGTAGCCCCACAAAAGACTGGCGACCTGACCAGGTTGTACCTAGCCTCTTGCATTAAATCAGCCAGGATAGGCTCTGGCACCCCTGTGATCTCATAAGGGATAAGCAGTTCAGGAAGACATTCAGATATTTGGAGTAGATGAAAATTCTAATAAGGAACTGTACAAATTCATTTATTATTATTGTGAGTCCTCGGCTGACACTCGTTTACATTTTACTTCTAAGCACAGCAAGCTCCTGCTGTTCTAAATTAGTAACTAAACCTTTGTGAAGGTTTTTTTTAAGTTCACCTTTTAAATTTCCAGGCTGTTTTTATACTTGATTAACTCAAACAGGATGAGTTCTCGCCATAAGGTTGTTAGGTCATTTCACACCGAGAATTATTCAGGATAAAAAAAAAAATTCAACACCGTGTCATCACTCAGTGTTTTGCAAAAACCTTGGCAACCGAGGTTATAATTAATTTCAAATGTCATCTTTAAATACTTTGTTGCTTGCAGTTTGTTCTCATCTGTGTGGTTCCGTCACTGAAATATACCAAAGATAACCGTTACTTGGGTGTACTTTTGTTTCAATTATGTGATATTTCATGAACTATTTGTCTGAAATTCCTTTTTAAGAAACATACAAGTGGAAGAAAAAAATCTGTGAGGCTCCTGTTTCTCTCTGACCTCCCAAGAAAACAAAGGGAAAGAGAAAACTTTCCAACATTTGATAAATCTGTTGTTTGGACCCTCGGATTGGACCTTCTCCTGCTTGGAAATAAGCCAAGAGGCCTTTTTCCTAAAGAGAAACAGGTTTAAAATGCAGAGTTGTGCCAAATTACACAAAAACTGGAAGCAGTGTTAACAGATCTGACGGAGTAGCGAATCCTCCCTGACACTGAACCCAACAAATACCATGAGATCATCTTGACAGAGAACAAAACAAAGCAATGATGTTTTTAGATGTCCTCCAAGAAAAACTAGAAAACTTTTCTTAGAATTTTGCATAAGGAATGACAAAAAACTTCCAAAAGCTTAGAAATTTAGAACACAGACTTTGATCTCACATCTTTTTGTTACATAAATGGAAATTACACATCAATCTTTCCATTTTTATTGCTGAGGTCCAGAGTATTTTTTTATTTTAATAAACTGTTCCAAATATACTTTTAGTTGTTTTTTAGTGGGTTCTTTGACCGTCTCCTATGTCTAAATTCATCAGTTGTCATCAAGGTAAACATTTCCTTCTAAAGCAGATCTTGCTTTAATACAATTTGACCTCTGAAAACACATGGTTTTCCTGTCAATAATTTGGCCTTTTCCGATTTTTACCATGTGTCCAACCTGCTGGAGTATTCTGAGTTGGGGCCATAAAAATGTAGGAAGCCCTAGGCAGTGAACTGTAACTATTGATTGTTTCGGGGATCAACGCAGGCCTGAGGGAGGTAATTGCATGATGGCCCCAGTGCCTGCGGGGAGACACCGAGGCCATGAGAGAAATAGTCACACTGTGTTCATAATGAACACCAGCAGGGTGCCTTACATGTCTCATAGCACACTGTAGTGCAGAAGCATACCTGCCTACTTTGATAAGGGGTTTAAAGAGTCTATCTTGAATGCTTTTTGGAGCAAACAGGGAAAGAAGAGGTTTATCTTTCAGAGCAGAGTCAGACTGTAAACTTGGGTCAATGCCCTCTGGAAAAGAAATTAGATTTGATTTGAGATCATCCAGGGAATGTGTTGCTTCAGGCTGGCAGAATACTCCAGAGATAATTGAATCTGGCATCCTTTCAGAGGCTGTCAGACTGCTGTCAAATAGCTGTGAGAGTCAAAAAGCACATGAGAGTAAACTCACTGTCACTTGAGTTTGTTTCATTTAGTAATGTCCATGTCAAAATGAAGCCGGCAGCACAAAGGTAGACATGAAGAGAAGATGTGCAACCAAACACGTCCGTCAGTCAAACTATTAAAGAAAGATGACATAAACAAGATGACGATAGGCAGTGCCTCAAACCATTTAAACATTCAACAGGTTAGCCTCAAACCACTTGAAAGAAATGAGACCCTTATGGTGGTTCAAAAAAGGGACCAAAACTAAATGAGCAAAAAAATTATTTTGTCATCAGATTTTTAAATATTTGTAAAATATCACTGTCAATATGTTTTTCCACTTTTTTGTGAAAGACTTTTTCTGGATGGCTCAATTTCTTTCTTTTCTTTTTTTTTTGCAGATTAGCATTGTTCCAGGAATGACTTTGATCGAGTTGGCGTGCCTTGGTGCTTTAAGTTTAGTTGTGTTTGGTGTTTTTGGTGAGTAAGACTCTTTGGATGTCCTGCCACCAATTAAATGTTGGTTGACCAAGTACAATTGCAATGCCAGGTGAGTGTTCCATGTTCTTAAATCTTCTTCTTTCGGCATTTCCCTTCAGGGGTCACTACAGCAAGTCAGTATCTTCCATCTAACCCTATCTGCTGTATCCTCTTCGGTCACACCAACTATCTTCATGTCTTCTTTTACTGTATCCATGAATCTCCTCTTTGGTCTTCCTCTAGGCCTTTTTCCTGGTAGTTCCAAACCCAGCATCCTTCTGCCAATGTACCGTAATTTCACAACCATTAGGCGCACCGTACGAAAAGGCGCAGCCTCAGTTTTGTGCGCCGTTGCTGTATTTAACACACACATAAGGCGCACCATACGAAAAGGCGCAGTCTCAGTCACACACCGCCTTACAACACACACGCACGCATGCAAATGTGCGTATTAAAAACTAGATTGGGAGCAAAACTGAGTTTGGTTGTACTTTATTTAAGTAGTATAAACAAGCACATTTCCGGTAATACGTTGTCCTTATTCAAATCCGTCAAAGTCCTCATTCTCTGTTTTGGAATCGAGCAGCTGCGCAAAATCCAACAGAGCAGGTTCACTTCGCTCCTCGCTGTCAAAGTCACTGTCTGTACTGTGCGGCTCCTCAGAAAGGATACCAGCTTTCGCAACAGCTCGGATAACAGTACCAGCAGACACGTTAGTCCAAGCATCTACAATCCATTGGCAAACTGTAGCGTAACTTGCCCGGTGCTGCCTTCCACCCTTCGTGAAACTGTAGTCTCCTTCGGTCACCCATCGCTCCAACGCCGCTCACACTTCACTCTTTAACGTTCTCATGCCTTTTCTTTCAGGTCCGCCTCGCGGGCACAGCGTTTTCTTTTACGTCCGCTTTTTCTCACACACAAGGCGCACCGCACAAAAAGGCGCACCGCTCATTTTGAAGAAAATTTGAGACTTTTAGGTGCGCCTTATGGCCGTGAAATTACGGTACTCTCTCTCTCTCCTCTGCACATGTTCAAACCATTTCAGTCTGGTCTCTCTGACTTTATCTCCAAAACTTCTAAAATGTGTTGTTCCTCGCTCTCAAAAGTCAGGAGTATATTCAATGCTAGGTCCATGTCCATTTCCGCTTGCTGATCCAAGAGACTTGGAGGAGACTTTTATTTTTAATAAGGCTTTTAATCTTTGATTTTATGATTCTTTGTTTTCAGAATGTAGATTTTAGTTTTTAAAATGTTTTTATTGTATTTACCTTTCTATGTAGCGCTTTGGGATTTTCTCTGAAAGTGTAAAGCGCACTACAAATAAAATGTATTATTATTATTATTACTTGGACAAGTACATCCAAGTCACTCTGGGTTCTTAGCCTACTTGAGATCTTGCAAAATAAAATACTTGGCCAGTTCCACCAGTTCCAGTTGGTGCTTGAACCTGCGTGGAACCTCAACCCACAGTTGAGACGATTTTACTCCAGTTAGTCTTTTAACTTAACCTTATCAGAATATGTTGCAGTTCACTATTTCGACAAAAATGTTGTGACAAATACTTGGTTACGATCCAATTTTAGAAAACATGCATGTTTAAATTACTTTGACATGAAAACACTCACTCTTAATTGTTTAGAATGTTTAGCATGCCCTTGCATAAGTGAGTAAAACAAGTCAAAGTATTTGATATTGAAACTTACAAATACTTGATTGTGATGCGCATGATCCCTCAAAGCTCCAATTGTAGACAAACAAGCCCCATTAAGTTTATTTTTGTGATCCTGAATGTCAATCTATCACTAACCCCTATAGTGAAATTGCTTTGGTGTCGGCAAGCGAGACTGATGGTCTCACGAATGTCAGGGGGGGTTGTTTGACTGGAGTAAACTAGCCTCTGGTTTGGGATTTTATGGCTGAAAGGATCGTTGACTTGAATCAGTCGGGAGGAAAAGGTAACAAAGGCATAAACCGCAAAAGTAATAGACAAAAAAATGCTTGAAGGGGAACAACAAGCCACAATGTCAAACAGACATTTAGTGACAACAAAACAGGTAATTTTTAAAAAAAAGTATTTTACTCTCTCTAACTTTATTCATCATTTAATTTCAGCCTCTACATATTGCAATGTACTGCCATCAAATAACATAAAAATTTTTTTCTTTATTTTGACTTAAGTTTCAACTATCTTCCTTGCTACAGAATAAAAGACTACGGGTAACAAAAAACAAGTGTGAAGGCTTGTATTCTCTGTTATATTTCACCCAAAAATACTCGTTGTGGTTTTAAAGAAACAGGTTGGTTAAATAATTTGTTAGAGACATATTTTGTTAATTTTTTATTAAAAAAAAAAAAATTCAATTTATTTTTTCCTGAAAAACTGAAGAACGTAATTTTTTGGTTTTATCTTTATAATTTATTGAATTCGCACACAGTTAAAGTTAATGGCTTACTGAGTAAGGTCACAACTTGTTCTTGATGAATATATAGAACCTCGAGCTATGTTGCAGAAGAATTTCAGCACTGTTTGTTGTTAATGTTTAAAGCCAAAATTACGTTCAGACATTTAGAAAATGTGTATGAAATTCTCTGAGGCAGTCGGCTAATTTTTCACATAAACACAAATGAGGCTGAGTAACAACCATGTCAAAATGATCTTGTTGTTAGATTCGGCCTGTGGCCAGGAGAGTCTATTAAATGCAGTGAAATCATTTGGAGAGACACTCTCATTCTCCATGTCTCATTTCAGAGATTACTGCAGGTGAAGTTGCATGCATCCATGAGTACAAGTGCTTGTGTACAGAGTACTATTAAAATACACAGAAAAGCTCAGAAGAGCTCAGATAAGCACAGAATATCACACATTATGCAACATCTCATCAATCCTCTGCTCAAATTAAAATACCTTTGGTAAGCTTGCCAATAATTTTCAGAATTAAGTTTTAAGGTCATATCTGATCTGCAGACTCAAGGCCTTTGTGATGAAATACTGGATGTAATTGCCTCTGATGTGATGTATATGCTCCTGTAACGTGCTCTAACCTTGACACGTAATCTAAGGTACACTTCATAAATTATCCTCTGTTCTACAAGAATGGTGTAGTGATATTTTCCTGGAAGGAATTAAACTTTCATTCTAAACATTTGCTGTCCTCAATAAGAATTTTAACTGTCATGTACATTTTGCTGCAGCACTTTATGTTTTTAGCAGTGTGTTGCCATTATTTTTCTTCTTGCATCTTTCCTGTTCAGGGTTTTCCCTAAACCAGTTTTCTCCATCTGATTGTGTCTTTTGCATCCTCTTCTCTCACAACAACTACCTTCGTATCTTCTTTCAGTGCATCCATTATCCATTAGGGTTCCTGTTGCCTTGCAGGTTGGCCTTGGCTGGCCAAAGGCTGTGGGAGTAAAAACCCAGACAGAAAATTTGGTATGGAGACCCTCAGGCAGTTGGCTGAGCTCTGCGATGCTTTCTGGCACCTCCTGCAGTGGCGATGGCTCCGGCTGTATCAGTTTGCCTTTCCGTCGGACTCTGTCAGTAATGCCGAGAGGGGGATCCTGGCACTAGGCACTACAGAATCTCCATACCACTTGCCCAGGCCTGTACCTGAGGAGGTTACCCCAACTTCCCTGTCTCAAAGCAGACTCAGCATGGGGAGCAACACCAACATCTTCAACATTAGTCTCCATCCAGTTTTCAACTGGCTGCTGCCTGCCAGTTGGAAACTTGGGACAATTCTGCGAATATATTTCCCTCTCTTTTCTAGACATGTCTGAATCATCCTGGTTACCTCTGCCAAACAAAATTATGTGATAGGGAGCATGACCGCATGTGTGAACAAGATAACTCAAAAAGTTATGGGTGGATTTTCATAAAATTTTCAGAATATATTCACAATGGGAAGCATAAGATGTAATAAAATTTGGGAGTGATCTGTGTCAGTGTTTGGGGTCTGAAGTGTATTAAAAGGTTCTGTTTCAGGTCTAAAGTCTTATCACATGCTAACACTTTAAGAGGTAGAGCAGAGGACATTGGAACTCGGCTCTCAATGGAAACTTAGGATGTTTCAAGATTCTGATGGTTTGGTTTTTTTGTTAATTTGCACCAATTGGCTGGCAGGGAAAAGGAGTGGGACTAACAGGCCTTTGAAAGGCGGAGTAAAGAACACTGGAACTCTGGCCTCTATGGAAGAAGCTCAGAATGTATAAAGTTTCAATTGGTTCAATTAGTTTGTTAATCTGCATCCAGGGTCTTAGGACCTTGGTGGACGTCCAAAGCACTCCAAGCACTTTTCTAGTTTTTAACACGTGATTAGTTAATTAATATTTTTTTTTCATTTTTACATACTTAATTCATAACATTATGTATTTAAATTCAATTAAAGTTCTGATATTTATTTTAAAATGATCAAAAAAGGGTCTAGGAGTATATGGCCCTATGATAATCAGATGTAATATCTCACATTTATTTCCAAGAAACAAAAAAAGAAACAAAAAATGTAAATACAAACGTGCATTTACTAAACGTAGCATTTTAAGCAAATGTGTTTAGAGCACCAAAATTTGCTGACCGACATGGCTTTCATTAAGGGAATTCTTCTTTTAATGATGGTTTTGTAATGAAAAGCCAAGAAATAATTACTTTGGGAAGATAATATGAACCAGCTTTTTTCGAGTTATTATTAAAAAAGTGTCTGCGCTGCAGTTTATTTTTTTTTAACATGGGTTTCAGCCTTTGCCTCATTTTAAAAAAGTGGGTACGTTATATGAAATAAGTTCTTTTTTCAGCTGACTGGATAAATAAGCTCTGGTAATTCATTCACACAAAATATACATGTATATATTGAACATAATTTTGGAGCAAATTAATGGAGACATGAATACATTGCATCAAATCTAAAAACATCTGTACCAATAGATGTGAAGACAACATTTTATACGGGCTGACTTAGAACACCTGTTCTTCATAGGGTAAATTTAATTTGTGTATAAAAACGTCCATTTTCTGCCAACACACTTCCCACTTATATCTACCATCATGACTCAAGACAGTCCTTCCTTGGGTGAAAGTGTCGCACAGATGAATATCTTCCCACTATCAAACGCACAAGTTCATTCAATTTCTCATTTATCCACGCTGCCATCTGGTAAATTGTTTTCTCCTGGCTGCTACTTGGCTACCTTACAGATCCTGACCTTCATCACAGAATCCCAGCTGAATTCTGCATGCACCTGTAATTCATACATATTGTGTCGCTTGTATCTGTATCCTGCTGTGAAAAGCTAGTATGAGGAGTGGTGCTTTCCTCACTTCATTATGTGATCTATTTAAAACCAAAGAGCAGATGTTCCAACAGGCTTATTAAATGATGGCTGGTGTGTCTAGCCGACATGTCTGCCCGGTAAAACCCATTCGTGTCACACAGTGTGCATGAAAACAACTTTTTGCTTCTGTGTCTCTTGAAGCGTGAGACAGCTTTAACTTTAACCCAGTAGTGTGATAAAAAAAATTGACTGGACTCAAACTGAATTGAAATGTATCCATTTATGTGATGATTCTCCCAATATCAGAAATTTTGTGTCAGTTATGTGTAAATTCATAGTAAAGTGTAATAGTTAGTTCAGCATCATGAGCTTTCATTTTTCAAAACCCTTTAGTTCCAGCAGTTATTTATAAAAGATAATAAATGCAGACAGAGTGGAGAAAAACTGAGTAGGAATCGAACCAGAGTGAGAATAGAGTGGTAGAGTAGGTGTGAGAGTTGGGTCATCACGTGCTAGAGGAAAGTATGAAAATGCTTGGTAACTAAATTTGGTTTAATCTGTCTGGGGTGAAAAGTGCAAAAACAACTATGGTGTGCATGTGACACCTGCCAGCCAGGAACTGTCTCATACACACAGACACGTTTACATATACGTACATTATGCTAGCGAGAAAGTAGTAGTGCATTGACTGTTGTAAGAATTACACTTTTTTTTTAAAGCTCTTACATCTATAACAAACTTTCACATAAAAAAACAAACAAACTATGATGTATTCAATGTGGGTCGGATTGGTGGCGCAGTGGTCAGCACAGTGGCCTCACAGCAAGAAGGTTGAGCTTTGTGTTGTAATCCCCACGACTGCTGCCGGAGGGGGCCCTGGATGGTCCCAAATCACCCTGATTGGGGGACACCTGTGGATAATTTCTGATCCCCCACACCAGTGCTCCCTTCCATCTATTTAAAGTGAATCATCCCAGTCCTCCCTGTTGGGTCTTACTATACCTTCCAGCCAGGTCCCCCTGGTTGCCTGACCATGTTTTGAACTTTATTATTTGGACTTTTGAATCCTTAAGTTAACCCTGTGCTTCTTGATTTACAGACTTTCCTGAATTAAGTTAATGAACCTTGTTTGATGTCCTCCTCCTTCCACATCACAACAGACTGGTGACCTTGTTCAGGGTGTACCCTGCCCCTCGCCTCGAGTAAGCCAGGCTGGGCTCTGGCACCCCCTGTAACCCAGTAAGGAATAGATGGTAAAGAGGTGACTGGACTTTTAAAAGAACATTTTCTACGTAAGGCATCATCTGAAATAAAAGTAAACTCTTCGACAGAAGCTCAGTCACACCTCCGGTTGAGAAGGTCCCCAGGTCTTATTAAGCCTAAAAGTAGAGTACAAACGTGTAAATCCATCCTACTGCCATGTCTATAAGAAATACAAAAATCACACCAATATTCACACTTCATATTTGTCTATCTGCTCTCTTGACAATCAAGGTAGGAATTGGTTTTGAGTTCATATTCTTTTTTTATTTTTCTCTTTTCACTCCTTGTCATCACCTCTTAACGTTTGATTTGAGGTAGTGTTTCAGGCATCGCCTGCTTTTAAAAAGCGCAGTGTTGGAATAACAAACCACATGTGAGGTTTCTTTTTCTGTATGTGTGAATAATTTTATATAAAAACAAAATTATTTTACAGAATAATTCAACTTGTTTATGTTTGAAGATAGAAACAAACATGTTTAATAAACTGTGAAACACAAATGAAGACAAAATGTGATTTTTTTATTTTTTTTATTATTTTTTTTTTTTTATCAAAACATTAATACCAAAGCTAAACACATTGAACATTAGATGCTCAAAGTTTTATGATGCAAAATGTCATCTAATTCAGATTACAAGCATTATCAGTCAGTTTAAGCATTTTAAAAGCAATTTTGTCATTTCCAGCAGCAGAAGTGTCTTATGGAGAAAAATTCTCATTATTGTTCCCATTATGTTGGACAAAAGCAGACGTCTCTGAAGAAATTATTTCCTTTTAAAAACTGTTTTAATAAACTGTCATCTTTTTCTTGCTGTGCAACAGAACATGATGGGAACGAGGTGCACTGACAAATTCAATTAGTGCTTCTCTGACTTGTAACCACAAGCCTATGTTGCTTGCTTTGTACCTGCATGTTCTGGTCTGTTTTGACTTATCTCTGTTTAGCCATTCATCATGTTAATTGACTCTTTCCAATTTGTTGTTTTTAAAAGGACATTTTTCATGTCAAACCTGGGCAACTATTACAACATCATTTCTAAATTTCAACATTACAAAGGAATCCATCTAAGTCTCTCTAAGGGAAATAACCACTAATGTGTCAGCAACTAATGGAGTAGCTACTTTATAAATGATTAATGGCACAATTTAGAAGGACAACATTTATTGTACAATGCTAAGATTTACTTCAATAGCTCTAAAATCTACACCTCATAAGTCCAGGGTTGGACCTCTCAATAGTTCATTTAGAGCACATTTTAAGTCCATTTGGGGTCGAAAAAATAAGTTTCAGAGATCTATTTCTTAACCACATCTAAATGATAGAAATGACTACTTTGTGTAAGCTCATAAGAACCACCTGGCTTGTTATAACTTAAAACCAATGCATCTCTGTGGTATCTCTGAAACTGCTATAGAAAAATGGCAATTGGTTGATGAAGAGTATTTTGACTTGCTGTTATCCAGACATAGTAATATTAATCTAAAAAGACTTTTCATTGTTTACTAGAAACACTGTGCAATATGCTGGCTGTTGACTTCATCTGGGCGTGACTCTCACTGGACCTTTTTGCTGTTGAGTGTGAAGCAGCCAGGATGGGAATCAGCGTCTCCAAATCCGAGACCATTGTCTTCGTCCAGAAAAGGGTGGAATGCCCCCTACAAGTCAGGGACAGAGTCCTCACCCTAAGTGGAAGAGTTTAAGTATGTAGGAGTCTTGTTCTTGAGAGGGAAGAAGAATGAAGCAGGAGACCGACAGATGGATCGGTGCAGCATCCGCAGTAATCAGGACGCTGCTGCGGTTCATTGTGGTGAAAATGGAGCCTAGCCGTAAAGCAAAGCTCTTGATTTACAAGTTGATCTACGTTCCTACTCTCCAGGTGAGGTTAGGAACAGGATCACGGATAGAAGTGACCGAAACAATGTTCCACAAACTTCATGTGGGACGTTTCGGGTTTTATAAGTTTGTTAATATTTTGGAAATAGTTATAAGTGGACTAGCGTACTATTTATTGAAGCACGGGAATTTTGACAAAACACCCTTTTACAGTCTAGAAAATTATGTATTCATCGTGATGGTATTTTTTATTGCACTGGAAAGGCAAGTTTTGGAAGAGAGTGTGCCCACTCTAAATCTAAAATAACCTTTTCAGAGTGTAGACGAGAAACTGTTAATATGAGGGTAATGCTGCGCTCAGCAAAATGTGTTTAGCTGTGTGCTCCTCCAGCAATAATTTATCTGTGCATAGGGTCAATTTATATTTGTCAAACTTGTAACTTGGATGGATAATAAATGTTGAAACCATATTAAAATGAAATTTTAACTATAAAATGCTTTTTCCTCCCACATGTTGTGGGATTGTGTTGCTACTATTAATTAATTAACTCTTCTGCTTGTTTGATTCCGTACGACTGAGTAGATTCGAGCTTCACTCCAATTGGTTTTCCTTGCATTCACAGGATTACTATGTGGAAACTCAGGTGCGACAAGTTTATAACTTGACCCCATTGCAGCATCTCTTTCAGTGGAATAGAATGATTTAAAGTTACAATTTGATATATTTATATCCTAAGCCTTGTCTTTCTAGTTTAGGCTTCAACTAAAAACGAGTTATTATCAAAACCTTTAAATCTTCTGTTGTATTTTGGCCATGGCAACTACAAGAAGTCTGACATAATGAGTTCATCTCCCAGTGAAGATGATCTGGCCCTGGTTAACCTAAGGTAATAAACCACAGTTACTGTCTAATGCAAAACCCTAGAGATCCATGTCAGATTGGATTTGTGTGAAACCATCAGGCTGTAACATGAGAAGAAGAGAATCTTTTATGTGCATCAAGCCCACAACAAGACTCTTATCCACCGTTTTTAAGATATGGCATTGCTGCATCATCCTGGCTCCAGTCTTAAATAATTTAAAGCACTAAGTGTGCCAGCAGTCATCAGGGACTCAGCCCGCATGGTTGACCTGTCTGACTGGGTTAGAAAGACAACAATGATTCCAGACATTCCAGGAATTATTGAGACATGTTTGTTTAGTCAGTCTCTTGAGCTGTATTGAAAAATTAAGGTTACAGACTTAATTTTGTACTTAAAACAATTCACTTTTGTTACACTATAAAAAACTAAACCTGTCTCTTGCCACCACTAAAATACAATCATTGGGGTTTTGTATTATGATTTATAATCTTCTCCTAAACTGATGAAGATTAAAAAAAAAAAAAATTGAGAAAAAAAAATTCTTGATCCATCTCTCATAAATTTACAGTAAGGGTTTCTAGCAAAACATGATGTCAGAAAGTTATACAATCCCCCAATAAGTTATCATACCCGCTTGTATACAATCACCATGTATACCACTGAGCCATCCTTCAACAGGGAAGGATGGCTCAGTGGTTAGGCTGACCGTCCTGTAACCAGGGGGTTCCCAGTTTGATCTCCTGCCTGAAGTTCATGCCAAGGTGTCCTTGAGCAGGACACTGAACCCCCAATTGATCCTAATAGTGGTTTGCACATTGCATGGTAGCTTCCACTATCAGGTGTGAATGAATGAATGAACGTGAGCTCCAGTGTAAAGCGCTTTGAGTCTCAATTAGAGCCCCCCTCTAATTGCTAAGCGGGCAGCAATGAGGTGCCCGCTTAGCACCTCATTGCTGGTTTTAACTTGTAATTTTCTATTTTTTTGGAAAAAAAATTATATAGTGTCTTAAAGGTAGAAAAAAACACTTTGTAAGTACAGTCCATTTACCATGTATTTATAATTAGAGCAAAAACGTGCAACAGCAACAGAGCTACCGGTGCTCAGTTTTTTCACTGTGATTTTTTTGCATAGATCCTACTTAAAATTTCTGATGCAAATGTAATGGAAATGACCGTTAATTGTCTTTCACTCCGTTAGTTTTTTCAGTAATGAATGTCATATGTTGATATGGAATGGGACATGGTGTACATTTTTTAGAGAAAATAATTTTGTGTTTTTCAATGGCTTGTTTAGGACTGAGCAAAATGAAACTAACAAACAAAGAAGTTTGTAATAACTTTCAAAGACAATCAGACCCTGCGATTAGCCAAACAACAAAACAGACGTGGAGAAATTACATGCCTGATTACTGCATACATTAAAGCACAACAAAGCACTCATATGTCACATATCTAATCACACAATATAAGGTAGTGTTTGGTTCCACTTATCATGATGAAATAAGCTTTCAGTTTCATCATCATCCTAAGTGAAGTGGTCTGCTGCATCTAAATAATTGCACCTCAATGTAGAAATCCAGGGTGGTCTCTGGCCTCCGACCCAGCTTTATAGTTGCAGCAAAATGAAAAAGTGTTTGTAGACAGAGTTTAGTGCAATCAGTGATTCAAACAGATGCTGCTGCAAAGTGAGGATTCTGGTGTACTGATTGGCTGGCAGGACTTGGGATTACGGTTCACCCCAGGGTGCAGGTCTGAATTTAGAGTTTTGATTTGTTCTGTACAAGTTATCTTGATGTAAAACTTGAGCTGGCTCAAGACTTGAAGTTAATTATGTTCATAACAACCCCAATGAATAGAAAGTATTTCCTGCACAGCACACACTTTCCCTTCTAGTAAAATCATATAAATGAAACGTGACGCACACGTAGGGAAGAAAAAGTGTCTCTGCAGTTATTTAACCTAAATGATTCCTTGATTGAGCAAGGGTGAAAGGAGCATAAAATAACACAGGGTAAAACTTGGAGCTAGATTGAACTTAATAAACGTTAATCACAAATGACTCATTATCTCATATTGGCATAAAATTACAGCTATTGATTGGAAGAGAAGAAAATCTCATTTTAGTCAGCATACTTTTTAAAACAACACTTTTTATGAAGGGCGGCACAGTGGGTAGCACAGTGGCCTCAGAGCGAGAAGATTGCGGGTTCAAATCCCAGGTGGGGACGAGGCTTGGAACACTGGCCTTTCTGTGTGGAGTTTGCATGTTCTCCCCGTGCCTGCATGGGTGTACTCTGGTTTCTTCCTGCGACAGACTGGTGATCTGTTCGGGGTATACCGTGCCCCTTGCCTTGAACACTCAGCTGGGATGGGCTACGGCACCCCCTGCAAACCTGAAAGGGATAGATGTTTAAGAAGGTGACTGACTAACTTTTTTATGTACCACATCTTTCAGTTTTGGGGCTTCCAAATCTTTATTTAACCTTAAATCTGACACCAATTTTTGTCTCAAAGCTGGAACAAATATCTGATATATACTCATTTCAAATCTACAGAAATCTGCAGTTTGGCATCTGACATCCAAAAATGAAGTTGCAAAATCAAGCAACAACACCAAAAAAATTGAACTGGCCAGGTGGTACTATATATCCAGAGTGAACTTCTCAGACCGTAATGGGCTCCGGTCCCTGAAATCCTGAACCAGCGGAGTCGATCAATGCATTTTATATTGCATCCACACGTTAACTCAGTCAAAACTTTTAGAAAGCTTCATGCTCTGAAGTAATTCCATCAAAAACTATGTTTTTATTTTATCCTCAACCTTATGACTATTAAAAAAGCCCTTTGCTGCCTGTGTGTCTCTGAAGTGAAGTCTTTTAGTCTCAGTTGAGTCAAGCATGAAGAAGTTTTATCTTTGTCAAATTTATTTCCTTTTTACTCCAGAGACAACAGATAGAACTTTTTTATCCACAACTCCCTTGAGTTGTTTCCACCCCTCTTTAACAATTATCACCTTAATAAAGGTGAGCTTATGCAACATGCTGCAACTGTATCTATGATGGAAATAGATGCGTGGCAGGACAAAAGGATAAAATATATTTCAAGGCTGTTGGTTTAAAGTGACCACATTTCCTTATGCAAAAAACTCTGACAATCAGGACAAAAAGGCTCACTTTTTAGGATGAGTACACACAACTGATAATGCACAGCATTACAACCAGAAAATGACTCCCCTGAGAAAACAACTACTTAAAATGGGTATTGAAAAAATTTGTTTGTTGTTTGTTCTAGTGTGATATCAGCCGTTTACTTTCTTACATTTATGTTGTCAATTAGGGAGGCAAAAAAGAAAATATGTGGTTAGCATAAATGAAAATTGATGTAAAAAAACTTTGGTACAACAATCATGCTTTATTTATGTAATCCATTTTCATGATTTTAAATAAAGCACCCTACATGATGTTACTTCAGAGAAAATTGCAACAAATCTAAATAAATTAGTGCTCCAAGATCAGATTATGACTCTTTTAAGTTGCATAGAAAAATAGTTGCATAGAAATACAGACTGGTGACCTGTCCGGGGTGTACCCTCCCATTTGCCTTAAATCAGCCGGGATGGGCACCGGCATCTCCCGCAACCCCGAAAGGGACAGACGGATAAGAAGATGACTGACTGACTATTATTTTCAGGGCAGGCGTTGGCTCAGTGGTAGAGTGTTTGTTCTTGGATTTGGAGAAGCCGGTTTGAATCCCACTGAGCAGCCTATGTGTCTCTGTAGCGGACACCTAACCCACAAGTTGCTCCCACCATTGGTGCCATCATGGCTACCTGCTGCGGTGAAATGCAGCACAGTAATTTTCCCATCGCTGGACTGATAAAGAAATTCTTTTTCTTCTAAACAACCTGCTGTTTTGCACATTGGTTTAGAAATCTGTCCCATAATTTGTGGAAGAAATGTTGTCCAGGAAGTTTTGTTAGTGTATTTTGAATTGATTTAAACTTAAAACTCACAACCTCCTGGTGCATTTTTCAAATGATAAATGGTTAGAAATGTCTACTTTCCACATAAGGTAGTGTTACTTGGATTGGCTCAGATTTTTCATAGTTAGGTCAGTCATTTTTTTTACAAACAGCATGACCAAAGCATGACCAATCTCATTGTGATAATTTAAGACAATCACAATGAACTAAGAATTTAAATTCGTAAATGGTCCTCATTGCTGTCCCATATGCTTCTTTTAATGTGCAATTACACATGTAATATTTAGACAAGTATTGATTGAGTTTTGGCATCTTATTAGTTTGGTCAATAAAATATAACAAATATTTGTTTTATCTCACTAGCCTATAAGTCACTGGATAAAATGTTCACTTACTTCTTGTCTTCAAACTACGTGGTGATTTACTCTTGTGGGAGAACATTGGTGGTAGAGCCACATGACACACTACTGGGCCACACTTTTTCTCTGCCGAGATCAATTAGACTGCTGTCAACTAAAATCACAGTTTTCAAGCAACTTCATTAACAAAAAATATTACATTTAGGATTTGTTTTGTTAACATTTTGTTTAAAAAGTGGGAAACCAAAAATAAAAAGGAACATTATGCTTTCTTCTTTGACCAGTTGAACATGTGCATGCCACTGATTAGAAGAGTGATGAAAGACTTTTCACTCCCACCTTTGGCAGACATCTACAAAGAAATAACAGCACAGACACGCCACAGCTCAACATCAATTCAGACTAGTTTGTAGATATCAGCGTAATGAAAAATGAAGCTTATGACTGACCATTTTTTACACGGTGCTTGGTAAAAACATCTAACAAGATCATGTAGCATTTCTCAACATTAGCAGCAAATCAAATTAAGCATGTCAACATAAAACCAAAATGAGTTTCCACTGATTAAAAGAAAAAAAAAAATCTAAGATTAAAGAAAGCTGGGTTCGCCCTAAAAGCTGTCAATTAGAGATAAAAATGGGGTTGGTCTAAAAGAGCATGTCCTTGCAGGGGTCCTTGAGCAGCTTTTGACTTTCAATGCCGAGCTTCAAACATGCAGAAAAATGCATAAAAATCCATTCAAGGGTAGAACAGAAGAAAAAAAAAACACACCCTGGAAACATTTTTGTGGCAAAATGAAAATCTTTCACACTTCTCTGTGGAAAAGTAATTGCATGATCTATTTTCTTTAGATGTGCAGTGATTTTGGCACAGGTAGTTCCTTTCCTTTCTCTAACCTCAGGGTAAGATTAGTGCGTAACAGAATCTAAGTTCTCAAAGTCTCTGTGTTGTAAGGGAATTAAATCACCCTGTCATCCAGAGAGCATTGCTACATCTATTCCTGTTTATTTTGTGAATATAAGGCAGCAGACATTGAAATAAGTTAAGCATCATGTTGCAACAAAATGATTGAATTTGACCATGTTAGTCATCTGCTTTCAATATTGGATGTTGTCATTTATTCACCACCTGTTTAACCATGACACATGTTTCTGAAATTTTTTCATTAACGACTAATAAAAAAGCAATGTTTCTCAATTTCTCGTGGGAATTATTAATGTCTTCAAACTTGATTAAATGTCAACATGAGAAAAAGACAACATTCCAGAAATTCCTTTATTCTAAAATGTCAAAAAATGAAGTTCAAGTATTTTTGAGGAGTCTGATTGATGAGAAAACATGTCAAATTCCCCAAATTTTACAGAGTTTTAGAAAAAAAAAATTCTTTGTGTTAATATCATGTAAAAACACTTCATGACTAAAATTTACTCTTGTGGGAGAACATTGGAATTAGGTCCATAGGATTAGCGCCTCCTTCTTTTTTTCCAAGGCAATGGGGTCATGTTGACTTTAAAAACCAGTGAAGAATTTAGTGTTTACATTTCAAGATGTTTCTCCCCATAAATTCTCAACATCTTCTTGGATTTCATCAATTGGTTTGAAAGCTAATTTTGCCCTTTTAGCAGAAAAATGTAAAAGTTACAGCTACAGTTACAAACTTTTGCCTCGACCATCAGCGACAGCCAGAAACCCTTCTCTCGCACTAAAAGTACTGGAGTTTATAAATAACAATCACTGCTTATTAAATTGACCATAGTTCGTCATCAGAATCAGAATGCTTTTATTGCTATTGCAATGAAAAATATCAGAGACAAAGAACTTGCTTAGATACAGGTGTGCAAAAATATAAAATAAAAATAATGAGGGTGATATGGTAAATGGTAAATTGACTCTACTTATATAGCGCTTTTATAAACCTGCATTGGTACTCAAAAGTGCTTTACATTGTAGCTCACTTTCACCCATTCACACAAACACGTTTATACCTGATGATGGTAGCTCCCATTGAAGGCGCATACCACAATCACCAGGAGCAAATTAGGGGTTCTGTCAGGATCCCTCACCTGCTGCCCAGAGGGAGCCCTGGATGTTCCCAATCAATCCAATCAGGATCACCTGGTGTGATTCCTGATTCCACTCACCTGTGCACCCTGCCATCTATTTAAGGGGAATCACCCCAGAGTTCCCTGTTGGGTCTTATGATCCATTCCAGCCAGGTCTCACTGGTTGCTTGACCAAAAATACATTCTGACAGTAACATTATGCCATGTCACTGAAACTTTGTTCCACAGTAATTATAGACTGCTAACTTCCAAATAAACCAAGTTTTCTGTCTGCAACTGGGTCCTCCTCTTTCCACCTGCACTCCACTTCATGACAGGTTCAGTGTCTTGCTAAAGGACATTTCTGCATGAACTCTGGGTCGTGATCAAACCGGCAACTCTCCAGTACAGGACTGTCGCCCTACTCTACCCACTAAGCCATCCCTCCCATTAAGATGCTTTAATGTCATTGACGTGTTTCTACCAGGTAAAATTGAACTGGAGTAAAAACGTTTGAATTAAAAAAAAAAAAAAAAAAAAAAAACCACACACCTCCAACAGGCTCACCTGGGATGTTTATTAAATGCACACCAAAGGACAACATGAGTTATAATGCAATTGCACCAATAGAAAAGCATCCGTCTGAGAGGCTGTAGATTTGTGTAGGGATTTATATTCCCTTGTCTACAACAGAAGTTCTCTGTGTGAAAGTGTTGGAGTTTTAAAGTAATATCTCAGGAAGACAGTAGTTACAACAAGTTGATCTTGAATGAAACCCGATCCTAAAGTGCACTGTGAGTGATTTAAGGTTGTGAGAGGGTACAATGCAATCAGCGTAAATCAACTGGTTGTGGAAAATAAGAGGAAAGCAAATGGAAACCAATATTTGCACAGGATAGGTGTTCACTTCTAGAACATCCTGCCATGGAGTTCAGCCAAACAAAAAAAATACCACCATCAAAGAACAATCAAACAACTTCGGCCAGTTGGCATCACTCTCCACTGGAACATGGATTCAAAATCGCACACACGGATGTATTCACATGATTATTTAGTAAATGAGAATGTTTATCTGTGTAAAACACTGAACAGTGATGGCAGCCAAGAAAAAAAGAATGGTGGACATGGGAATCAGAAGACGATTATTTGGGAATCATCCAAAATTTTAAAAAACAACAAAATTACAAATTACATTTGTAATACAAATGGAACTCAGGCGTTTAGCCCATGATGTGAGCTAGGTGAAATAGGCTGGGAAGGTTTTGACCAGGATAATAAAGTCTGGAAAAGTCCATTTTAAAAAAAGAGCTCCTTCTTCCTTAATAAAAATTTTTATGATACTTTGTAGGGCAAATTTTCTACTGAAAAAGTCGTGGTGAATCATAATGCATTTTATTGCACACCTATAATAAAAAAATGTTACACACGTACATGGAAAAAAAAAATAGTTTTTTAAATCAAATTTGTCAAACCATGCCAATATGGAGGTCATTGAAAGTACTGTAGATTTAAATTGTTCCGGTCATTTTATTGTTATTTTAAACCAAACATTTGATGCAGAATGTTTTTAATATTTTGTCACAGTTTATAAGTTTGTTTTTTTTTATTTAATGACTTGTCTCTTTTGATGGAAAATGTTTGTGAAGACACAAACATTTTCCATGATAAACATGCATCATCAAAGATGAAAAAAAAATACAAGATGAAAGGTGGAACAAATAATTATCCTACAAATACCAGAAGCATTTTTTTTTTAACAAAAACTAGAAACAAACCAATGTCCACTTTTAATGGCAGCGGGTGTAATGAAACATGAATAATAGTTCCCAGTGGAACTCATCTGTTCATGTAATCATTCTGACAAATGCAGAAACAAAAGTGGTTTTGGATCTTCAAAGCTTTCTGTGTGAACTTTCCGTGTACTGTACATGGGTAGTAAGAAAGCCTGCATTCCTTTAATCACTTCCACAAAAGCATTTCCCAGTGATGCACTGATCAAAATATGCAGTATTTGTTACAAATGTGATCTCAGTAAGGATGGTCGCTTTTGAAAAGAATGTGTTGGATTTTGACTTTTTTCAGCTGAATAGCTGAAGATCTTTGGATTATGAAGAATTATAACACAAAGAAGGCTTCGAATTGAAACAAGAGAATTTCATAAATCTGTGAAACATCTGACAATAAGATTTTCTCTAGTTTGTTTGAGACATTATCATATCGAGAGTATTGATGAAAATAAGTTTCTTGCTTTGTAAAACTAAAGCCTAGTTTTCCAGTCTGTGTCCTCTTTTTGTCACTCAATAGCTGCTCATTAGGAGGAGGACATCATAAGCCAGTTTGGTTTAGTTGGTATCTTTTCAGATTTGTATGTTATGATTTCAGTCATTGCCATAAACATTCTTGTTCAAGCTGTTCACAATGACAAAAAAAAAATTTGCTTGAAGGTAATGCAAAGAGAAAAATTACTTTTCCAGAGAAAAAAGCTTTCTAAATAACACTGACCTGGATTTGGTTTGACAGCTGCATAGTTTTACAAGATCATAAACCATAAGTATCCCACATAAACCTAAGCTCACATTGACAACAACTAAATATTGTTCTTGCTAGATTTTCTTAGTAATGTAACGATGTCCCGAGTTATCCAAAATTTGATTTTGATACTCACTCAAAACAACGTTTGACCCTTTTGGCTTTAAAATCAAGCACATGGATTTGTTTGGGTTTTTTATTGTTTTTTTTTTTAAAGTTCCCTTTTTTAAAAAAGAAAAATAAACTGTGATCTGAAAACTACCCACACTTCTTTTATGCAACTCTCCAAAATAGAGTTAAGATACTGTGACTCTAAATAAATATTGTCATGGGAACTGATATTAAAATGCTGAAATGTGAGCATTAAACAATTTAAAAATAAATCGCACATTATTTTGAGATTTTTTTTTGGATACAATGAAAATGTGATTCATGTTTCGACATAAAACCAAGAGATTTGTGGATTGGGTTGTGAAAGCTGAAAGCAGAATACTAAATGGTTTTTTTGCAAATAATTGAAAATCTTACTACGCTTGCCCTAACGCTCAACAACACTCATTTCTTTTAGCAAACTGTTTCCAAGAATAGCAAATAGATTAAGTTTCACACTCTAGCCACTAAAATTCACTTCAATAATAATGCAATCACATAACACCCAAACATTTGGAGCTCACAGATACTTTCCACTGTTGTACTTGAACTACCCAGTACATGGAATTGAATTGAAATAGGCACCTCATTTTAAATGGTTTCACATTTTTTCTCGGATAATATTGCAAAAAAAAAAAAAAAAAAAATAGCGGGGAGATCTCAGTTGATGTGCAAAAGTTAGAAAACTTGTTTTAAAGTTTGTTTCATGAGCAACAAATCTCATTTTGAGAAGTTTTGGTTCAATTATTGAAACTTTAATTGTACAGCACAGCAGTGACTGTGCACAGACCTAAAGCATTGAGCACACACATCATAAAAAAAATAAAAATCAATAAAACAAGGTCTCCCAGGTGTATGTAATGAGGTCAACTGAGACCAGCATTAAAGCATATTAGCTCTATATTTCAGCTTAGTGAAAAACAATAGGGTCTGCAATAGGATTCATTTCTGTTCCACACAGCAATAAAAATTTTGGATTTCATGCCAGCTCAGTAAAAATACAACTTTCTACTTAAGGTTATTTTCTTACTTTTAATTGTATGGATGCACACTGATAGTGACTCCAAGATAAAAGAGCTCTTCCAGGTTTTTGTCTGCAAACAAAGATGTACAATCTTGTATGTACAAGCAGATGGTAACGTCCCGGGCGATGCACTGCAGGAGGACCACAGCTTTTCTCCAACCTGTTTAGTGTTGTCTCTACAGGGAAATAATTGAGCATGTGTCGCATAGTATTTCTTGCATGGAGAATGACTCTTCTGTGGAATTATTCTTAAATCACATTTAAAGTTTTCAAACTGGAAGTTCCAGTGTGCGCCTTTCCATTGTTTTATTTCTTTTATATATCTGTGTACTAAATTTATGTTAAAATAATTTCAATAATAACCTAAATGTGAGATGTAATTTTTAAAAATTTTTTTACAGTTACACATGCGAGGCAGCCCATTCAGTTCATGCTGAAAGACCTTAATTAGGGGTGTCAAAGTCCGGTCCTCGACGGCCGGTTGCTGTAGATTTTTATTGTGTTCCTGCTGCAACCCAGCTGATGCACGGAGAGTGAAATCAACAACCAATCAAATTTGGCACAATGACTCACTCCCTGGATCAGGTGTGTAGATGCAAGAACGCATGGAAAACCTTCAGGAGACCAACCCTCGAGGACCAGACTTTGACACCTGTGTCTGGATGTGTAGGATGTGCAGAGGTGTGTTTCTCTAAATAAGTTGAGGCTGGGTGATTATATTTATGTTGGAGTTTCAGCAGAAGCGTAATTAAAAAGAAATGCTTGGACACTGTGAGAATCACATTTCATTATACATAGTTTTCTACACCAAAAAACCACAGATGAAAAAATAGGGTTTACGATATTCTCAAGAAAGAGTGGCGTAACTGTGTTTGAGGACACAGTTGAGTGGCTGATATTAGTGAAAATAGTGCTATTAATTGAAAGAATTACTAGCAAACGTTTTACATCAGTGCAGTAGAAAAGCTAAGTAAGAATCTCAAAAAAAATTTTACTATGAGAGAACTCCACAAATAACGTTCTTTCAACATTAGATGGTAATGTCTTAGTAAAGCATTTGACCAATCACATTTCAGACAGCATTTTGTTGCTAGGTAAACTAAAATCAGTAGCTCTTTTCTAAATGCCTTCAATAAACATTCCGCTTGATCTCTCTATGCAAAATGAATGGCAATGAATTTTCGCTAAGTGTGACTTCACCCATACTAAACCTATCGCATTTAAAGTTAGTGGTCTCACCGTTCCATCCACCAACGCCAGACTCCAGACCTTTCTGGATCAAACAGAAAGATTCAGAAAGGATCTTTCTGGATCCTTTCTGGATTGCCTAATGTTTTAGTGTAATGTAAGTAGTTGACGTTCCAAAAACTATGAGAGAACTCAACACCATCACTTTCTCTCACCAGTCTTTCAATGTTTCTAATGGTAATGTTAGCCTGACATTACCAAACTGACAAACGTTCCCCTATTGTTTTAGGGTAACGTAAGTAGCTAACACTCTAAGAACTATGAGAGAACACCACACTCTAACGTTCTTTCAATGTTAGATGGTAATGTTAGACTGAACTGTTTCTAATGTTCATGTAATGTTCTTGGAATGTTCATTTGTTCTTCGGGTTATTGGTATAGTCATTTCAAAAAATGAAAAAAAGTGTTGTTTAGAAGAAGCAATAATTGCAGAGCTGCTATCTTTAGCTGTCAGGCCTTTTTTGAGCAGTCAAACCACTACTATTCGTTTGAAAAGGTAACAGTATTAAGTTTTGAAAAGTTTAATAGCGTTTCATGTGCCTCAAAAAACACAAAAGCCAAGACAATTTGTGGATAGAAAAAAAATATTCTATTTAGAAAAAAATACCCAACAATGACTAAAATAATCATTTAGTAGAAAAACTACATCAAATGGAATAAATATTAAGCTGTCAGGAGAGCTGCAGTTGCTTTTTCTTTCACGTTTTGTTGCTCCCAAATTCAGAACACTCTGTACTTTGACTAGCTTTCAAGACTAAACACAAAAAAACCTTCATAGAGGAAATTTAAATAAATGCTTCAAAGACACTTAGGTGCTAACCATGGGCGCCATCGCTCCGCGCACAGCAGCTTTGGATTGTTTATTTTCTGCTTTTTGCACATTTTCGATCTTTAAATTGCTGTAATCAACTTGTCTATTTGTTGCACTTGTCATACAAAAGCCTCATTCACTGCTGAGGATGATTTGTACTGACATATTATGTGTACATGTCAGTGTGGCTTTGATTAACCACACAGTGTTTTATTAATCTTGTTTACTATGGTTTGAATTGGCAGTCACTTATATTTGTTTTTCATATTTCAGTGATTAAAAAAAATTATCAAATTTGAACAAGATTCTGACAGTTTATGAATGCTGAAACCTTCTCTATTGTGCAAGACAGTTAGTCATCTTCTGAACCAATTATTCCAGTCAGGATTGCGAGGGAACCTAACTTGCATGTTTTTGGAGTGTGGGAAGAAACTGGAGCACCGGGAGAAAACCCACTTGAACACAGGGGGAACATACAAACGTCTCACAGAGGGGCAAGCCTCGTCCCGCCTGGTAGTGTGGACCCCAACCTTCTTGCTGTGAGGCCATAATGCTAACCACTGCACCATACTTGTCCTGTGTGTGACAGTTACTGTATGTAAAATATTGGCAACATGTTGTTTATGCTGCAGTCACAAGATTGGCAGACAAGTACAGAATGTTGCTCAATTTTTCGAAAAACTTTAATTTGAAAGAGTTTTTTCCCACTCAAAAAAGCAGAAACAACTCTTTGTGCTTGTGCCAGAATCTAATCTGACACAAATCAGACTAGATTCATCTCAGTAAAATGGAAACAAGAAATGATATTCAATCAAAACAAGCAAAGAAGATTTTTTTGGGGCATGAGCCATTTGCATGGATCTGTTTCCCTTTAGATCATTGAAAGGAATTGCATAAATATTGCTAAAATATAAATGTGAAACCAAAGAAAACAAACAGCTTGTCACAACATGTACTCTGCTCACATTAAAGAGGGGTTCTATACAGTAAATTATTTATACTCTAATGTGATTGTAACCAATAACAAAGATTTAAGCCATGACATTTTTATGTCAGGTTTCCTCTGCAGCTTAATATTTACATTAAACTTCATCAGAGAGATGCAAAAAAAAAAAAGCAGCCAGCAATTATTCCTAAAGCTATAAAAGTTTATAGTCTCACACCTTCTTAATCACCACCGTGCAGAGATGCTTGTTAAAAAAGTGTGCTCTCTTGTGCCTGGAGGAAACATTTATACCAACCACAATAAATAGATACTATTATTCCTTTGTTATAGGTATCAGCAGCCTGATTTAAAACTCACACCCTCCGTTTATGACATGCCCTGGAGTAACAGCAAAGTGCGTTCCAGAAACACAGGTGTACATCTGTTAATGAAGCCATGTTAGATCATTGATGGTCTCTGTACACCGAGAGGATCCTGCTGAGGAGAAAATGACTCCCTCCTGTTTGCATAGCCACAAAACCACCTCTGAGTAAATAAACTGCTATATCAAATAATCCATCATCCTTTTATCTTCCATGGGAGGAAATAGTTTCCTCTGCAGAGAATACTGAGTAGCTTCATACTTACCTGACAGCTTCAGACCGCAGCAGGGGACTTTTAAGTCTTCACTTGAGCATGCAGAGCAATTCATGAAGAGCAAAGTTCGAATTTTATCTTCTCAATCTAAATGTGTAAATAATGATCACTTATCTGATATTATGGATGTATTTAAACCCTCATTTATCCATATTTTTAGAGGCTGTCAGACGTTAGATAATAAAAAAAATCTTACATAAAAATAAAAAAAAATTTACAACAAATTAGCATTATATGTTGACAAAAAATATCAAACCTATACTTCAGATGGAGACTCAAATTGGTATTTTAAAAACTATTTAACATCCACTTTGACTAACAAAAAGGATTTTTAAAAGAAATCACTACTCAAGAACCTACACAAAGTTGTGTGAAGTGGTAGTGAGGGATTTTTTTGTAATCATCAAAAAAAAGTTTGCACAAAATTTAGACTACCTTAAGCATTCAAGATTCTTTATTGTAACTATTCTCATAGTGAAATTTAGACAAACTTCAGGCTAGAAACACAGTATAACGTGATATACTATATTCTGTATATATCAAGAGGAACAGCACATCTTAGAGGTTTTGGAGATAAAGTCAGGCAGGCCAGACTGAGAGGGTTTGGACATGTGCAGAGAGAGAGAGTGCATCAGCAGAAAGATGCTGGGTTTGTTACCACCAGGAAAGAGGGCAAGAGGAAGGCCAAACAGGAGGTTCATGGATACAGTGAAGAAAGACGTGAAGGTAGTTGGTATGACCGAAGAGAATGCAGCAGATAGGGTTAGATGGAAGAAACTGACTTGCTGTGGCAACCCCTGAAGGGAAATGCCGAAAGAAGAAGAAGAAAAAGAAGAAAAATAACATTAGCAAAAACAGATAGACAACTGGATGATTTTTCCGGAACAAAAAAACAAGATAATAGTTATCATTTTAAAACTGGTCTACAGAAAGTAAGGAACAGTAAATATCCAGAAGGACACACTGATTAAAGAACATGCACGTCCAATACTTCCTCCACTTTCTTGCAACACTCCCAAATGTGTGATGATACACTTTCATTTTTTCATAAGATTGAGCCTTTGTTATATTTTATAGCTAAAACATAAATATAGGTGTAAAATGTTAGCCTGAGTCAAGATGACAAACTCTGTTTTGTTAAAAATGAGCAGAAAAACACATTTGGCCTAAATTTTGAGCTAATTTGTCATTTCCTGTCCACTGGCCACAATGAAGAGCTCACAGCAAAGTCATACGCCAGTTTATGTCCAGTGCCAAATCATTTTAGCTTTTGTCATCACGCCTGGTTGTTTGGAAGCTGTAGACACATTATACTGGCCTGGTAGATGCTGAATGGAGTAATATTGCCTGGAAAACCAAACTATCATTTGTTCACAACCTGCTATTTTATTGTTCAGATTGGAAAAAGGGTGTCATGGAATTGTAGACACAAGTGCAAATCTCGGGCAAATTTGAACAAATTTGCCTGAGATTGTTTCCAAATAGTTTCACTTGCTTTTAAAGAGAAAACTAAAGCTTTAAAAAGAATGATGGAACATAAAAGCACCACATGATGACAATAATGAAAGTGGTGGAAAAAGAACAGTTGAGCCTGAGGAGCAATTTGTTGCCAAAATTCAGGAAAACTGGTTTGATGTTTGTGTTCAGGTCCACAGCGGGGGGATACAGATAGCAATCCAGGTGCTAACGATCTCCAAAGCGGAAAAAACAAACATGGATAAAAGGACAATTACTTAGATAAAAAAAGAGTGAATTGTCAAGAAAATCACAAAGACAGCAAGGTCAAAGAAGAAATCAAAATTGGTGACAAAAAATAACATTTGGACTGAAATTCTGAGCCACCCAGCTGCTTCTTGCCATTGTAAAAATACAATTCTCTTTTTTATTGGCTCTACATCTATCATGATACTCACCAGGCTTCCAAATCCCCGTTTACCAACACTACCACCACCATCACCGTCCTTTGAGAGAACTTTCCTTAAATCCTTGGAAGCTGAGAAGAAAGGCTTGCAAACGCACACTCCTTCTGAGCTATGATTGTTTAGTTGTAGATCTGCCATATCAAATCCTGGCCAGCTAAAGATTAACCCATGGGAAATAAGCTGAGGAAAAAAAGAAAGAAAAATCTGCACTACCACCTACCTCAGGACGATAAAGATGGACAGAGATTGCACTGCAGTTCATGGACTCCACAGGATGCTCGGATCTGCTTTTGCACACGATGAAAAATCCATTTTACAAGTTTAAGTTTTGACAAAATGCAAATAACATTCAGTGCAAACATAAAATAAGAATGACCTAGTACCCTCTAAAAAAACTAATGAAACGGCTAGACTTTGGACCATTACATGCAAGAACAACTATTGACTAAAACTGAAAAATGTTAAACATCCCTCAATAAGTCAATGAACCAAGAAACTGTCTGACTGTATAGGACTGGAAAGACTAACATATATTGCCAAGGAAAGCTTGAAGAATTTGTAAAGTTTTGAGAACCTTACATCAAAATTATATCTGGAAACAAAAAATATTAAAATACACGCTCTACTGCAGGTGTAAGTGTGAATGTGTGACTGAATAAATGTGACATGTTCACCTTTTTCATACAGATCTGTATAACATGGTTCTTTTGTGTTTATAAAAATCAAAAGTGCACAATGAAAATTATTTCAATGCAATAGAAAATTATTTCCATGTGGATGTCAAAACCTCTTGATCGTCAAATATACTGCCCAGAAGACATTTTGAAGCCTTTTTGACAATACACAGACTTGATCTCAAAAGGAACTTGAAATCCCACAGGGCGAGTCAGTTTTCTAGCAGGTATAACGATATAGTAATGAACAGATAAGGATTTTAACAAAATGACCAATATACAAACAGGTTGACCAGATTACAAGCAGATAAACAAGTATACCAACAGTTAGACTGGTACACAAACAGATAGACCAGACACACCTAGCATTGTAAGTGTCAGAGTTTCAGGATCATAATTGAGTATTTCAGGGGAACAGCACATGTTAGAGGTTTTGGAGATAAAGTCAGAGAGGCCAGATTGAGATGGTTGGACATGTGCAGAGGAGAGAGAGAGAGTACATTGGCAGGAGATTGCTGGTTTTGGAACCACCAGGAAAGAGGACTAAAGGAAGGCCAAAGAGGAGGTTCATGGATACAGTGAAGGAAGACATGAAGATAGTTGGCGTGACCGAAGAGGATTCAGCAGATAGGGTTAGATGGAAGAAACTGACTTGCTCTGGCGACCCCTGAGGGAAATGCCGAAAGGAGAAGAAGACTCTTTTAAGCATTGTATGTTTTATGTTAAAATGATTGAAAATCTCAAATGAACTATTTTATTTCACGAGTTTTGGGCAACATATTTTGAGTATTTACAGTATAATATCTGATCAGATTTGAAAGATTAACATTTGTTTTTTCTCAAGTTTAGATGGCAACAATATAATCATTGTTAGCTACAAAAAATTTATTGACTCAATTCCTAACATCTCTGTTGGTCACTTAAAGCTAATTCTTTTCATGTGAGTGAAACAATTAGGTTTGGTTTTTTTTTAATTGTCGTGTAATTTTAGATTTTCATTCATTCATTCATCTTCTGTGCCGGTGCAGGGTACATACACCCTGACGAGGTCGCCGGTCGGTTGCGGGGCCACACAGACACAACCATCCACACACATGCTCCCTCCCAGGGACAATTTCTTGGCAGTCAATCCCTCTAACATGCATGTTTTTGGAGGGTGGAAGGAAACCAAACTACCCGGATGAAATCTACATGTGCATGAGGAGATTTCAGATTTTGTTTTATTTGTGTCACATTCTTTTGACTTGATCATTTGCTCATGTTTCTTGATTTGTTTACTCGAGGGGTTCAACAAAACTAACAATGGATCTTTTTTGTGTCAAAGAGGAGATTTAAAACCCTTTGTGACTAAAATAATTGAGACAATGCTTAAAAAAACAAACAAAAAACTTTCTTCTGACTCACATTTCAGACATATAAAAAAGCCTGCTAAAAAACTGTCTGAGCTGAGATTTGTGGGCAGTTCCTCCCTTCCTGTCTCTCACTTCTTTTGTCCAAAGTAAGTTCAGCTCTGTGGTGACAGCCGGTGTTTAACCTCACCAGTCGATCGAACTCTTCTCACAGTTGAAGTGACCGCCTATTGCTGAGATCGATATGAGGGACATAGCAACTAATCAAACACTGATTACTTTCTCAGTATTGAGTGTGAATTGTTACTTTGTCACCATTTTCTAACATACTTTTGTTTCCCCAGATTTTAATAATGTAGGTTTAGGGTTATTTTCAGTTCTTTTACATGTAAACTATTTTCCATTTCCCAGAATATTTCACCCACATACAGTGTTCATATCTATAGTATATTATTACCCACAGGAGCAGGGTAAGGAGTCCTCTTGTACACCGCTTCCTATTTTGAAACCACGGGCACAAAGTATTTTTTGTAAGGTGAACAAAAAACCACTGGCCTAGAACCTATCAATGACGTCCACCCACGAACTCTTTGAGGCACATGAGCTTCTCTTTGACCCTTTCTTCAACTCACTTTGCAAATCAGTATTACATGTACAGTATATGCTTTCTGCAACACACACATCATAAAATCTTGTGGTATAAGTCCCAAAAAAAATCTTATGACTGAGACTGTTATACTGAGCTTTCTTTTTGCTTATCATCATTTATCAACCAAAATGTAAAGTTGGTTCTTTGGTCATGTGGGCTTAAAAAGGGTCAAGTAAAGGAAGTAGCTGTTTCCTGGATTTCTTGGACGTCAACTGTGTGAAGGAACATGGTCAGTCTACCCAGGACCCTGATAAGCTCTGTTTCTCTTTGTAAGAGCCCATTCCTTTACATCTACTTTATCATAAACCAACAAGATTACAATTCTCTCATGAGGAATGTTGTTTTAAAACTGTCAACGCTAAATTAATTATATTTTTACAACCTTTATTTGAAGTCATTTGGACTACGTCATACTTTGAAATTGTAAATAAGTTAGTTTATTCGTCTTCTGAACTGCTGATCCCAAACGGAGTTGTGAGGGGAATGCTGGAGGCTATCCCGGCTGATAGGCAGCTGAGAGGCAGGGTACACTCTGAACAGGTTGCCAGTCTGTTACGAGGCCACACACTCAAACACACACAACTATCCACACACATACTCATTCCTAGGTGCAACATGCACGTTTTTGGAGAGTGGGAGGAAACTGGAACACCTGGGGAAAACCCACACATACATGGGGAGAACATGCAACAGAAAGACCAATGTTTCAAGCCACACAACAGAAGATTAAAACTTTTTCTTTATTATACATTTCTTCATTGAAAAAAGCATCACAACAATCTGGAAAGTGAAAACTTGGGCAAAATCAGTTCATATTTTTGTTGTAATTATAGAACACTTATTTCTTAACCTGCTCCAAACTTTTTGAAGTTTTTCGTTTGTCATATTTTTTTTCTTTGATCTTCCCATAGGCTGATTTTGGATTCCCACACCTTATGTTGGACACCACAATTTTAGCATAAAATATTTCATCCATACAACACAGAGAACAGCCTTACTCATCTGTAGAAGAGTTCTGCTTCAACACCTAAATAAACCAGATTCCGATTTGACATATTTTGCATTTTGCAGGGTAGAGGATTTGTGTACTTAAAGTTAAGTGTGTTGAAGCACAGAAAAAAAAATCTACTATTAGAGATATTATTGCTGGCTAAACTGGGATTTAATCCTAAACCTGCTGCAGGCGTGTACTTTAGTGATGGCAACCTTTTCCAGCCCTTCTATAAACTAGATTAGCCAATTCCCTAAAACACGCTTTTAAAATAACACTCAGTTTTAATGCGAGGGTTTTTTTTTTTTACAAATAGTTTTGCCAATGTTTCTGTCAAATATTCTCTGGGATCTTCCTCAAGACATCCTTCAGCTACAGAACAAACATTTGGAAAGAAGTGAATTTTCAGACATGGTTTTTCTTTTCAGATGACTTTTAATTTGTCTAAAATACCTTGCAAAAAAATGAAACAATTTAAATTTAAAATTAAAGTTAAAGTGTGTGTTTTTCTTTTTATTCAGTTTACTGGTGTTTTTTTCCCTAATGTTTATCAGGGGAAAAAAAGAGTTCTGTGTTACATAACACAAACAGAAAGCAGCAAATCTTTGACTCACACATGGAAAAATACCTCCATTCACACGGGGTAAACAGAAAAATATGTTTTCCATTTGAGATTTTTGTGGTTTCCTGGGTTGTAGGACTATTGCGAAAACATGAAAATATAATTTAATTCATGTTTATTTATGGAACGTAAGGGAACCTGGGCAAAAAGAAAAAAGTTATTTCTTTACGATTTGGTTTATTTTTTTTTTGATTGAATTGGCAGTGACAGCCTGGCGACCTGTTCAAGGTGTGCCCTGCCCCTCGCCTTGAATCAGCTGGGATGGGCTGCGGCATCGCCCGCAACCTCGGAAGGGATGGCCGGTCAAAAGGTGACTGACTGACTGATCAAATTGGTCCCGAGAATGAAAACAACCTATGTTTGGGGAAAATCTTCCTTTTGGAACTGAATATACAAGATAAAAATGGCTTTGAGGGAAGATTTTGAGGTTGACACAATTTTTTTTTTTCTGTGAGCATGTGACTTGACATGAGCAAGTTTGTATAGTTCCAAACAAACTTTTTTTTTTCAAATTAGACAGATAGTTGGCAATGTTATTTGGAACAACAGACCTACTTTGCTGGATAACTTATGGTCATAATCTAAGAGAACAAGTTTATTGCTGTAAATGAGAGAATTTGAAAAACTGTTTTCATACTCACACCAGCAATACGCTGCACCAACTAGAGCGTGTACCCGCATCATTAAAACCAAAGAATGTTCTCCCTGTTTTTCAACTAAAATTTGAGACAAAGTTTAAACCACTAAACAGTGGTTTTTCAGCTTGTATAACTGATTTTGGCTTTATTTTAGCTTATGATGTTCCAGTGTATTGGAGAAGGTGGTGGTGGGGGGCAGAGACGTGTTATTGTTGGGTCGGCAATTGAGTGTAATAATTGGCACCAAAGCCACACAGCAAGAAAGTTTGTGGTTTAGCCACTGAAGTTTTTGGACTGAAGTTTTTGTCTCCCTACTTTAAAATACTTGATTAAAATCAATTAATCATTGTGCAGAACTTCACGGGAGATCAGAATTATTCAATTTCAGCCAGAAATGTTGTAGCAGTGAGACATCATAAGTGAGACCCTGATAACCAACATGCACCCCTGTGTGAGGGTTTTTGTTTAGGTCCTGCAAAGTACTGCTGGCTGGTTTTACCAAGGTTATGTTACCATATTAAAAAGATATTCTCATCACTTTACTGAAATCACTGCATCACTGCAGATGTTTGATGAAAACAACTAAGTTGAGGCGACCAATGGGGATAAGTTTGAGTAAATATTGATGTTTCAGTTAAAAACTTGGGTGAAGAATAACATTTTTTCTAATCAGTAAGTTTAGGAGCAGACTAAGAGTTACTTTGACGATTAATGTTCATACCCTAAATTTTAAACCGCTGTGTCCTGACTGCTCTATAATAGATATACTCTTCTGTAAATCTAGTCAGTCTTACTATACACCAGACACAGTTTCTCACTTTCCTTCCCTGGGGGATATGAAGAAGATGCAATCAATACAGAAGTTGGAAGCCAATCCTCATCAGCTGAACACTTAACTCCTGTAAAGTAGCAACTCAGACTCATTGTTCCTGTTTAACAGTTCACTGTAGACCTGCTGGTCGAAGCATGATATCACCAAGCCAGCATCCCTTAATTGAAAACACCACTGCTCCCCGAACTATCCCATTACACCAGCAAAGCTGGGGTTGCCAGGTCATTGTAAAAGAGCTCCCAAATGTATAATTTACAGCACTCTTACCTAAGATAATCCATACATGTGAGCTGTGAGGTTATAAAGCTTCAGACCTTCTACCCATCTGCAGCTAATTTAACTCTTGCTCAATCCTCCTTAAATCACAGAAAGTGCAAACCTTGCTGACTGGACTACAAAGAAGACAGAGGAGTCCATTTTCATTAGAATTCCCTCAGCATTGCTCTGTTGGTAGTTTTAAAAGAAAAAACAATAGAAACCACAAGTATTAACTATCTGAACTAGTGATCCCTTTCAAAAGCCCACACCATCTCTTGTAGTAAAATAGAAAAATGTAGCTGCAGCATCTGATCAATAGAACTTCTTTGCAATTTACCAAAAGCAGATGTTAGAAATTGTGCCAGCCTTTTAGATGCCCACACCCATTCTTAGTTAAATGACTAAAACCGTGTTTGTCTTCGGCTTAAAGCTGATTATTTCAGGAAAGATTTCAGAGGAAAAATGGGATTGGATGTTCTTTTGTCCTCAACCTTTTATCTCCACCATCAAGCATGTGATCCCACTTTCTTGCACAGATTAGGAGCTTTATCAGTATGAAGATTAGCCTTATCATGTCACACTTTCAATTAGGAAGACAAACTGTGTGAGGGGCAGATGGGACTGAAAGTGTTGTTCCTGGTGAATAAGGAAAACTATAATAATAATATGAAAAGATTTTTTAGGCAGAAATCTTCTTTGTGGGGGAATGAAGTTAGCAAGAATCAAGAGCGTTTTTTTTCGTGTTCTGATGTGTGGTGTAAGGGCCACACTGACTCGTTGTTTGTTGTCAAAGCTCACTTCGAAATACAAGCTCACGGGCACAGAGTTGCAAGACATCATGTTTGGTAGATCCAATTTATGAGTGTGAACATTGCAGCTCATAACAAGAATCTCCTGTGAACCACATCGAAGAGGTGACCACCAGGGTCAGGTGTCAAATGGATTGTGACCAGTTTGGAACTCCTGGAAGAGAAGAAAAAACATAAAAATTCACCAAATTTCACACCAATAACAAACTTTTATTGTTTTGTTTCTTCTACTGAACCATCCAACCCTAACAGGGTTGCAGAGGGTGCCAAAACTTGTCCCAGTTGATTCAAGGCAAGAAGCAGGGTACGTCCCGAACAGGTTGCCATTCTGTTGCAGGGCCACACACACACAACTATCTACAAGCACACTAATTCCTAGGGGCAATTTTTATCGCCCGATCAACCTAACACGTATGTTTTTAGAGGGTAGAAAGAAACCTGAGTACCCAGAGAGAACCCACACATACATGGGAGAACACGAAAAATCCACACTGAAAGGCCAATGTTCCAAGCCTCGCCCCACCCGGGATGTGAACCACAACCTTTTTGTTGGCCACTGTGCTACCCACTGCACCATTGTGCCACCCAAACCTCTGGGCAATTATTTTACAACTTTCCTTTGGGGATTTCCCATACCACATAAAACTTCACCAAAATCAAAAGATAATAAAAATCACATAACTACTATAATAAAAACACACAGGTTGGGTCAGACCAGTTATGAAAATTTTCTTATTTTTCTCCTGCTTTCTACGTCACTTTCCTCCATCTAACCATATCTTTTGTATGTTGTTGTCCAACACCAATTACCTTCATGTCCTCCTTCACCACATCTATTAAAAAACTTCTTCTTGTGGGTCTCCTACCTGGTAGTTCAAGCTCAGCATCCTTCTGCCAAATTACCGTAATCCCCTTCCCCTTTCTGGAAAATCACTTTGGACAAACGGAACTTTAATATGTTGATCAGATGTGGTCTTTCTTTCATAGATGCAAATTACTTTGTGTTTTTGTTTTCCACCTGAAGGAAACTATGTGATTAACAGACAACAGTTTCCTTTGAATATTGTGATTTTGAAGTCCATGCAGGCTCATCAGAAGAGGTTATTACTTGGTGACATATTGCTCTAAAATATCTGATTTGATGTTCATGCAAATGACCTTTTAAATGTAAGAATAACAAGTGCTACATTTACATCTTTGTATCAAACTGTTACACATCCAATTTATTCTGAGTTTAATTAAATCAGGCTGGGTAATTAAATCAATTCAGAAAATGAGTGGTCAAATACAAGCCTTTCAATGAGGATAAACTAAAGCCTTTGTGTCCACATTTCTGAGTACTCCTTCAGATTCATTAGAAGATACAATCAGCGGCAGTAAAATGTTAAGAGTTGGAAGCACAATGAAGAGTGTGTGCCTTTTTGTTTTAGTAAGAGCTTCATGGTCACATAGAATAGCATCTGTAAAATATCAAATTCTTTTATGTGTCTACATAAACGCAGCAAATTAATAATTAGTTTGACACTGGACGTGAGCCAAGAGAGCAATTAAGAATGTGTTTATCTGCATTTGAAGTACGTGATAAGGTCACAAATTTATTGGACAGCATGGCTTTTATGGTTTTATGCATTGTATGCATTATGCAGTGACTTAAAAGGGTATTTGTTTGTTTGTTTGTTTGCAGTGATTTTACTGATTTGATTTGATTACTTGGACCTTTGCCTCTAATTACAAGCACTTTAATTTTTTAACTTTTTTACTCATTTCACTTTTTACCTGGTATATTTATGAACGGGCTGCACCGTTGCACATTAGTTAGGACAGTGGACTCACAGCAAGAAGGTCGTGGTTTGAATCCCGGGTGCATGATTGTCTCTGTGTATGGCCCTGCAACAGACTGGCGGCCTGTTCAGGGTGTAACCTGCCTCTCGCCTTAAATCAACTGGGATAGGCTCTGGTACTTCCCAGAACCTCACCAGGGAACAAGCGTTCAGAAGATGAAACAAAATATTTATGAACTGTTCTTAACTGTGCATTTTGATGTGTGAATGTGGTATGTCAACGGGAGCAACATTGACATACCTTACAGACGGCTAAGTGATTTTTCTCAGGATCATAACTGTATTTATCTATCTATTTATCTAGATTTGGTAGTTTAGTATTTATTAAATTAGCTAAGGCATGACTGAGATTCATTAGCATTAGAGTGAATTGAACTCAAACCACAATACGATTAATAATCATGGATAAACCAAATTTGAGTGTGTCAGATATGGGCATTTGACTCAGTTGTTATGTGACTGTCTAAAATCTGAGTAGAAATTTAAGCTGCACATGTCTAATATTTTTTTTCTTAATTGGGAAAAGATTAGTTGTCCTGTTTTAAACTAAAAAAAGTCTTCTTTTTGATGGCTGTCTCAGTAAAGTTAATTTTGTTGAAAATTTCTTTTTTTGGTGTTTGTCAGGCAACCAATAAGAGAAAAAAACTATGGTTTCATTATTGAAAACAAACAAAAAAAAAAGAATTTTGTGTTTGCATTGGTCCCATATCAGTGCTTGTATCGATTTCAAAATCTGCCAAGTTTATTTTTTAAAAAGGAGAAAAACTGCAAGTTTTAAGACCATGTGTGAAGAAAGCTCAGAGTTGTGTGAACAAACCACAAGGCACATTTCAGTAATTTGATTATCTCTATGAAAAGCACACACCATCTCACACAGGGACTCTTGGAAGTGCTCCATCAATGGTCCTCCACTTTATTAGATCCAGTTGATGTAAATTAGATTATGAAATTCTTGCACAATGGATTTAAACCTTGCACACTGGGAATGCAAACATTTTGTAAGAAAGGTCAGCAGGCATCTTTCCAACAATGACTCCACTGAGGGGTGGTGTATTGTAGCTTTGGATCAGATTTGGCATTCAAGTACTGCAGGGCACATTTTAAAGTTAATGCGTAAACATTGTCAGGCAAGGGAGACAGAGAACCGGGCTCACCAAGCCTTGTCGAACAGCATTATTATGGCCTTTAGAAACAGTGTAAGACTCTGAGCAAACTGCTTTTTCTCACATGCCAAAAAATCCAGGGCCATTAGGGAAGAAGTGAGGTGATGTTTTGCATTCTAACAGCAAGTTTTCTTAGAAAAGCTCGCAAACGGAAAAGCACTCTTATGTCTACACACATCCACTTGCCTATTGAGCTGAACGTGCACACCGACATGCAAAGAGTACATAAACACATGAACGCATTGTGTTACAGCACAAAGTAGGGATATCTGCTTCTGTTGCTAGGAGACCAGTTCTTCTGGCTCCTACATAAATCAGGTTGACTGGTGACAAAGACAGCTGTGAAAAATTAACACAAGCTGTGGCAACAAAGTAAAAGTAACTCCCAGCCTAATGTCAATGGAAATAGATGAATTAAACTTGGCTAAATAATACATTTTTTCTTAAATACATTCACAAACATTGAGCATTTGGGCAAATGATACATTATCTCAAGTGTTGCTTTCCACTAGTTTGAGCATTTGCCTTCTGGATGTTTTGGCAAGAAAAGACAAAACAGAGAACACGCAGGCCAATAATTCAGAAAAATTGGGGCTCCTCCAACAGATCCAAGATAGTATTTTATTGTAAACTGTTATGAATAATTGATACGTTGTTGGTGGGTTGAGGATTTAAACAACCTGAATAAGAATGATTGGAAAAAATACCTTCACCAATAGAAGTTGAGGCATTGACGGCCTCCTGTCATGGGCGGCGATTCTAAACCAAAAGCTGCAAGCAAACCCCAGGACAAAGCCTACAAAAACAATAAAAAAAATATCTAACTTGTAAAGTCCCATGCATGGACTGTGAGTCCATAAGAGTATCTTGGTAGTTTAATACCATTGGAGGTTTGAAGTATAGATGTGTAAAGAGTGGTAGATAAGAGTAGGATGAAGAAAAGCTCAGACAAATTGTGCCATTCTGAAGAAATAAAAAGAAAAATGCCTTAAGGCAATTCAGCAGGGTTTGTTGAGATTTAATGACTTCTAAAACAATAGCTTCTACCTGGCAGAACAAAAAGGTGCCATTTATCAATCTTGTGTAAAAACAGAAAAAAAAAAAACTGTTTAACATCATTTTGATTGGTGAAACGATCAAAAAGTATTTCAATTCGTTCTCTGAATAATGGGATCATGGGGTTGGCCGGAGCCTATTCCGGGAGCTGATAGGGAGGGAACACCTGGAACAGGTCACCAGTCTGCTGCTGTGGGGCTACACACTCACAACCGTCCACACATACACAAAATCTCATTCCTAGCGGCAATTCAATAGCGCCAATCAAACTAATGCACATGTTTTTGGAAGGTGAAAGGAAACTGAAAAACTGTGGAAAATCCACACATACACAGGGTGAACATGCAAACTCCACACAGAAAGACCAGTGTTTAATACCTCGTCTTACCCATGACTCGAACCTTCCTGCAGCAAGGCCACCATGCTTACCACTGTGCCACCGTTCAGTTCTTGTCAATAAATATCTTCATTATCATTCTTATACAGGTTATTGGTTGATGGTGTCAGAAAGGAAATGTACTTCCTGACTCTAAACAATCTTCTAATATCAGTACGCAAAAACATCATAAATTTCCAAAGACATTTAATTATTTTGTAATCCTCCTCCTTTACGTCGGAGAACATAAATCGACTTTTTAATAATGAATGAATGTTTTAAAAGTAAGTGGGTTTAGTTGAAATGCCAAACAAGTAAAAAAAATCACTTTCTAAAAAAATATTGAGGCTGTCTCACCCTTCAAATCTGTTTACATTAGTAATGTGTTTTTCCACCAATTCATTCTTCTATCCTAGTATTTCCAAATGTCAAATGATTGACTCTCTTGATAGGATAAACAAAAGATCAATTTGTCTCAGAGCTCAATGTGTATTGTGGTATTTGTTCAGAGGGAGTATTTTATATGACAGATCTCCTAAAAAGGGAATATTTTAACCTTCTCACTAACTGGACAGTGGTATTTGCATTTAGAGCAGATTTCTTGCAGGCCAGAAAGAACAGGATATAATTACACAGAGGAAATATGTTTACAGAGCTACTTGACATTTAAAGTAGACCTCAGAGCCGATCCTGCTGAAAGTAGTTAAAAATGCAAACTGGGCCTGTGTACAAAGCAAATATGTTTTTGTGGATCTGCTCTGCCCTCTGTCCGCTATCCACACCTCTATCAAAAGACTGTTATTGAGCAATTATGGTCATTGATTTTCTTTCTTCTCTCAGTGTATGACAGCTGGCCTCAAAAGACCTCGGAGTCCTGCCTTCCTTACGCACACACACAGTCTGAAAGGTTTACCAGGTTAACAAACCCCTCGCACCTGGTCTTTGAGATAAATATTGTACAACTTCAACATGTCATCTTAACATCACAACCCATCACATGACAATGCATATGAAGGAGTAGTTTCTTGAAAAAACATGACTCAGTTATAATTTTCATGCACAAAACCTAAACATAGTTTTTTAAGTTATCTACAAAACGTGTAAAACTTTATTTCATTTCAAACCCATGTTTTTCTTTTCTTGTGATAAACTGTTGACCCATTAAGGGTGAACCTCACCTCTCACTAACTCACTGGCTGGGATTGAATCTGGCACTATACTGTATCTATACTAATTTGGCAAAACTCAAAAGCGATAGATTTTTTTTTTTTTGTTCAACAAATCCCCTCTACATGCAATGTTTTTGGCACAAATCACTGAGCAATCAACTGAATCAACCTTGACTATTTTCTTGTATGTGAGTAACTGAACAACAAAGTCCAACTTTTTTTTTTTATTTCCCCAACAGGGAAATTTGTGTGCTGCATTACGTCCACAGCAGGCTGCCACGACAACACTGATGGTGGGAGAAACAAGGGGTTAGGTGTCTTCTTCAAGGACACCTAGACGTGTGCTCAGTAGGATTCAATCCCGCGAACTTCCAGTCCAAAGGCGAACATTCTACCACTGAGCTATCGCCTCCCCCTCTAGGATGAGGTAGGACGAGACTGAGCTATCGCCATTACACTTCAAAATGATGGCATGATTATCAGCTAGTGGTTTCTACTATTAGTACAGAGCAGTGAGAAATAGCTTAACACTGTTATGTGGAAGAGAGGGCTCGTAAGGGAACAAGTGCTCTGAAACTACATGTTCCACTCAGTAACTGTTGGTCTAGTTTTTTTTTAAAATCAGTACAGTCTTAGCGCTGTTCAGATGTAACAGGGATTAAACAGTAAACTGAATTTATAGGCACTTTGCAAAACAATATGTGAAAAAGTATTAATTGCAGTGCTTTGCTTTGAAAATAAAAAGCTTTAAAAAAATTTGCTGCAATTGTTCAATTTGAAGTTGAAACCAATCAAACAGAGGGTTTTTGGAAGATAATGTTAAATCTCAAGTGTTGTTTTAGTGGAGAACAAAATAAATTACTTCTAACTTTAGTTCTATTTTGCATTTTCTAAAAAAGAGCTGACAAGATGCTAAAAGCAAACCTTAAAAAAAAATAAAATCAGCAAAATGGACTGGATTGGTTATAGTTTCTTCAATTTAATTGACTCATCCAATTCAATTTTGGCACCCCATGGCTTTGTGGAAGTATTACAGTAACAACCACAGCTGAAGACTCATCTGATTTGTCTCCATAGGTTTACATCAAATCTCAGGGGGTTTGACTTATCCCTCAAGGCAAAACTGCTTCCACTCCTTCAAACTCAGGTGTACTAGTGTATAGCAAATTTTACTCACATACTTCAACACATTGTTTGTAAGAATATGTTTTGTTTCCTAGAACAGTCTATTTTAAATAAACGCTTTTTTAATCTTATTTTGGAAAGCTCAGAGAAGACAGATTGATTAAACTATTCAGCCTGTCTTGAATAATTTGTTGATAAGTTTAATCAAGACAGGTTTGATTGAATCAATTTCTGATCAGGATGGAACATTCTTAGAATGATACAAAATTTATAAAAATCCCTATCACTTGGAGCAAACATACCTGATAGGCTTCACGGGCTTTAAATATGTCTTTTTTTCTCTTACTGAAACCATTTTTTTTCAGTTTTACTATACTAAATGTTTGATTTAAGTTGTGTTTCACACCCTTTAAGAAATTTAGAACCAGCTGCAGAAAATAAGCTGGACCTGTAAATGAACTACAATGATCAGCGTTGGGAATATTTACAATATCAGGCTTTAAAATGTTATGTGTAGTGGCAAAGCAGTCTCACTTACCCACACTGATGATGTCTTGCATGTTTCCCTGAGTAGTTGGCAACCTGCACTCCCTCCCAAATGCTTCAGTCTGGACTTTCGTAAGATGTACACATGTCTGTCTGAACATTTATGGTTCAGTCTGTTTTTAACTGTGGCAGTTCCCCTGAAAACATTCAGTTTGACAGGTAGGTATGCATACAAGATCCCACGGCCACTCTTTCCCTCTAAATGCAGTCATGGTCAAACCTTAAGTTTGTCATTCAGTGGGAGACGGTAAATGCAAATGTCAGTTTGGAATTCTCTATAGACTTTGAGCTGAGGTGTGCACAAGGTGGTAGCACATTTCCATACACTCCACAAATGTATGAATCATTGATGTATACATATACACATACCGTACACACACACACATGCTGCTTACACTCTACACTTAAATCTACACTTAGTTGAAGACAGGTAAAACAAGTCACATCAGTGTCCAGATCCTCAATAAAAACAAAACAAAACAATATAGACAAGAACCTTTTTGTTGATTATCAGGCTGGCTAAAGGACATTACTTTCAAGTAAAGTTCTCCAGGTGAACTGATTTTGCATTTACCAACTTGATCAGAGATTGATTTTTACCCATATTTGGCTAAACTTTAAATCTTGATTGAAAAGGTTGGTAGTGGTAGAGTGACTGAATTTGGAAGAGAGAGTCACAAGTTCAATTCCTGCTGCCATGAGCTCCTGTCAACATCCAACCCCCAATTGTTTCTACCGTAGGGGATGTTGTTAATTGCATCCTTTGGTGCATTGCAGCATGAAAATGTTCCCTTAAGGGATCAATAAAGTATGTCATTATTGTAAGATATGTAAAATTTAGCTGACCATCACATGACAATACACATGAAGAGTGTGTATTCAATAGTTTCTTGAAAAAAAATCAAAAGATTTTTGTAAGAAAAAGAGCATTTTTTATTGTATCTAATTTAAATGTGGATTTATTTTCTTTATTTGCTTTTCATGCTATTTTTTTTTCTGTATTATTTTTATGCGGCTTGGTCTTGTTTTCTTTAGAGATTGGGTGATAACCTAAGTTATCAGTGAGGGGCTCAGCATAGAGACACTGCTCCACCACATGAATAGAAACCAGATGAAGCTCAGAAATCTGGTTTAAATGTCTCCTGAACCCCTCAACGGTGACCAGTTCCAGACATGTCTTACTAAATGGAACTCTCAGGACATGTTTAATGGACCATAGTTCTGATCTAGCCTGGGATTTTGTGTAGTTAGAGCAAAAAGAAGTGAATTGGAAAAGAATAGTCTGGGTTCTCCTGCTGAAACCTTTCCAACCTGACCCCAGACATGGAGAGGAATGTTAATGATATGGAGCAGGTGGGTTTTTACATCTTCTTCAAAGATGGATTTTATGAACTGTGGTGGTGTACATCTGCTCAGATTTACCCAGACAGGTCAGTCCACGTTTCTGGTATTTGACATAAACAAAAACATCTGTACAGAAGATTCTATTTCAGTCCAACAAATATCTTTAATTCCAATACATCTTTTTAAAAAGAACATTATAGTCATTTAAAGGTTCTTTACCTGTGCATGCTTTAACTATGTCGAGTACATGTCATTACTTTTCAAAGCAACATCTTTAATAATAGTTTTAGTCAACATGAGACTGTCAAGATGTTATTTTCATTCCGGATGTTGCTGAACTTTGTCGGAATCCTAACAAAGTAGTGCTTAATAATAATGTAGAATTTAGTTAAAGGTCAGATGTGTTTATTTTAAGCAACTAACCCAATGTTACTTTTTCAAAATCCCATTACAGTTTTTAGGGTTATGCAGTCAAATACAGACACTGTTAAAAAATGTTTTATCCAAACACAACTTTAAAATTTACCCAGGAGAATTTTTCTAAAGGTTTTCACACCAAATTTCCAGTAATCGTCCTTTTCATATGCTTGAAAACTTTTAAATGGAAAAGGCAAGTTGATTTATTAGTCACAGTAAATCGTGACTACATTAACCTTAGCAGTGGGGAGGTGAGAAACTGAAAGCATTTTAAATACCGAATACGTTCTGAATTGGAACAAAAAGACTAGAATCTGAGGTGTTTTTTTAAATACAAGCATATTCATCCTTCTATTAGATTTTTATATGTGAATAGAGCTTTGAATTCAGTCAAATACTTCAACTGTAGCTGTGTAAGAAGTTTCACCACTAATCCCCTGAGTAGGAATTCCTTGAGTGAGAAACTAAATATCTGTGTCTGAGGACTGTCACACAGAGCTGCAGCCCAGCATGATCAAAACTCCCTTCGGCAAGCCTTTGCACTGTTGAGACAAGGGTGTCCTTTGAGAACCAAAAATTAACACTCCAAGACAGGCTTGAAGAAAGAGGAATACAAAAATCTGAAAGCAGGATTAATCCCATACGTTAATTTTCCCACTTTTTAGACACAATCTGTACGTCCAATTTATTCATGAATAAATTGGATGAAATGCATTTGAGAAATGGATAGAAAATTTTAAACAAAACAATAAAGCAAAACTAGAAAAAAAGATTTAGTACTAAAGTTTAACGCTAAAATTGTGTAAAACATGGAATAAAATTCTGAAAAGGGATTCCAAACTCAACCAAGAAGCAATAATTCACAACATTGTCTGCAAGCATTCCGATAATGAAGTCCATTTGCAAGGATTTGCACCTCGCTCACAGACCACATCGTGCAGTAATTACCAGTACAGAAAGATTCTTCTTACCTTTAGTGTTCACTGGAAGCTATTAATAGCAATCCCTAGTCCCCATGCACATCTGCAAATCAGGATGAAATGCAGTTTTTTTCACCACTTCAAACACTGTCTGATAATGTTGTTTACTGTAGCAGAACAGCCGTTGTCTCTGAGTCTTCACATACAAATGTTTGCTATATTAAGCAATATGTTGGTTTCATTTGGAAGAAATTGTCCCATGAGTTAAAGCACCCATAACAATATTGTGTTTAATCTAATAAATAGAATAAACTTCAACAGTGGGATACCAGTTAGTCGGCTGCTCTTTTTCTTTCTGATCCAAAGGAAGCCTCATCTTAAAACTAGCAGTGTGTAGTAACAACACACAAACATTAGAGTCTTTTTTTCTAGATGACTTTTAAGTCAGGAGTTTAGCTGAAAATATATATATATTTTTTTAGACATCAGAAATGTTTTTCTATTAACAGTACTTTGTAAAAATGAAGAAGGACTAAAATGAACTGCAAAAGATCAGTGTGCGTCTTTGCATGATTGAGTCACCTGAGTTTATGTGGAAGCCCAGATGATTCATTATAAATCATTCAGTTCCCCTGTCACACTGTCGTAGTTTTCCCACAACTTTACTATAGAATGCATGCTCTAACATGACGTGTGAAATCCAACTTCTCTTCTTTCGCAATTTCTCTTCCTTCATCTAACATTACCTGTGAATTCAGACAGTATGAATCCTGCTGATGAAGAGTTGGAAATAAAGCTAAATCATTAAGCATCTCAAATTATTAAAAGGAAACTATGTCTGTGAGAAAAAAAAATCAGAGAGAAATAACAATGGAAAAGTTTGTTCTATGGCTGTGGGAACTTTTTTAATAAATGTCATTTATTTCTCAAGTACAAATTCACATGGACCGGTGTATCCAAAAAGCTTAATCTAAACAAGTGTTGCTTTGTGCACGTATCGTTTTGTGACAGAAAAAAGGTATTAAAAGACCACATTAAAAACAATGCAATAAACATATGAACTAAATGCCTCGCTCTAGCTTATGAAGGCCAGACTGTTTGCAGCTTTGGCAGAAGCTCAGCAAAACAGTTACTGTCCATGTTTCCACTCAGCCAGAAGACCAACATCTTTACTTGTACAAGGCCAGTGTGTTGTAAAGCTTTTCTTGGGCTAAAAGCGAAGTGAGTGGAGGCTGCATCTGTTCAAAGCACGATAGAGTACGCACTTTGAACAAAATAAAGGATAAGAGGTGATTAAATAATAAAAAAATAACTGCATTAAAGATGGTAAAGCGACCTTAGCGTGGTTTGTATTTTAGAGAAACAAAGAGAGAATAGCCACAGGACTTGCTTCTGGGCAAGTGCAGTTCAGGGCATTGCGTTTTTGTGTTGGAGCAGAAAGCTGGAGTTGAGTGAATGGTCTTGAATTCTTCACCACTAATCAAACAAATATGAGAACACAATGTTTTTTCCCAAAAGTTTGACGAAAACTGCTTTTTCTATCTCTCTCTTTGTATTAGTCATGGACTTCCAAGTTATCATTAACCAAATGGAGCAACAAAAGGCATGATCGTTTTGCCTTTTGTGCATGAGGACTTTTTTTGCTTGAAGTTTGGAAGTGTTTTCACCTGATTAATCATTAAACTGCTTTCTGGTAAAACTTGTTGATAAATCAAATGGTGGTACTCTGTTGGTAACATTGGAAGAATGTTTAATAACTACCTAAACAGATTTGCAGACCAGTCACCAGCCACCAAACTTGAACTCATCTACAGCTGGAAATTCCCAGCAGGATGGCAGTCAGCTTCAGTAAAGCTGTGCAATAAAAAGGCCCGGACGATACAACACAAGGTCTGAACTGTTCACCCATACTCCAAATTCCTCAGATGTCAATCTGATAGGATCTGATAGCATCTCTGGGAACCGAAAGCTTTTCACAAAGACTTCACCTCACTACCCACTGAGTCTGAAGGGGTTAATGCTAATGTTTCTATACAAGGCTCTTCAGAATGCCCACAGATGTTTTTGTTCACGTTATGTCTGGTCAAAGCTGTTTTGGCATCATTTGAAAAACCCACTCTCTGTTAACCAGAAATCAGTCATCTTTTCTATAGTAATTGAATAAATTTCCAAATAATTGACAAATTCTCATTAAAAAAAAAGTATTCATTTACAGTAAAAATTTTTTGATCAGAGTTCCACCTAAAAGTTCTTCAAAAGACTGCTAGTTTTAATACATTCTAATCCCAGCAAAATATACTTGGAGTTTTAACTGATAATTTTTTTTCTGTAGACCCATTCTTGACTCAGACTTTGCTGCGGGTGATGCAATCACCTTTACATTATTTCTCATGAATTGCGTCATCATCTTGACCTGCAGATTGAAACTGTTTGGGATTATTTTACGTATGAGACAAAGCTCAACAACAGGAGTACTACTAATCATCTGCCCAAGTGTATGGGTTGAAGAATCACAGCATATATAATTTATTTTTTAACTTTTGCACCAGAAAAACTTAAAACTGATTGTAAAAAATAAAAAAAACTTGTTTCTCCATGAATGTTAAAAACAACGAGAGAAAAAATTTTAATTAGAAAATCAGTTTTATTTTTTTTCTGTAATGTATTCACAGTCTTTTTGGAAATCCAAGCAAAAAACACCAAAGTCTGTAGCCACGGACAAGAAACTGCTTATGTTGTAGTGCACATACAAATATTCAAAAATGGTTCAGTAAATGGAAACAATATGAGATGAAAACTGCTAAATATAACCTCAAATTCAGAGCCTGCAGAGTGCCTGTGTCAAAGGATAATAAGTTCTTACAAAAAATATTTTTCATAAACACACTTCTTCATGCATGATGTTGTTTCTGTATTATAATATGTTCCACTGGAAATAAATTATTCTTATATGTGACAACGGTTAGGCATTAGATAATAAAACTTAAATTCAAATTTAAATTAATAAATGTACAACATAACCAGACAGCTGCTGGAAGTATTTACTGTGAAACATATGGCAGTAGCATTCTGGACAGGCTTTTTCTGTACAGATGTAAAGCATGATAATACATTTTGAAGTTCCATTGTATTTTTTTCAAACAAATTGTGAAAAGAATCATAAAACATTCACAGCGTGTGCACATTTCAACTCATGAAGTCATCTTTTCACATCCAGCCATACGAAACCTGTTTCAGGGCCTCACAGTGAGTACAAAGAAATGCATTTTCAAGGAATACAGTCACAAAGCACCATAAAAAAGTTATCTAAAATCCAAACCCCAAAAAGTGACTTGTTTGAATTGGACTTGGAGACCAGGAGTTTGTAGGATTTTGAACAAGGAGGAAATAGAAAACTATGAAATGTGCATATTTCAAAACATTTATTTATTTCGCAACTCTCCACTATGGGGGACAGGGCCTTCGAGGCAGCTGCTCCAAGGCTCTGGAACGATCTTCCCGAGAGCTTGAGGGCTCCACAGAGCGTTGAGGCTTTTAAGAAAAGACTGAAGACATTTTTATTTCTAAAGGCTTTTCAGCAAAGTTTTTAGTGTTGTTTTTTTTTTTTTTGTGTTGTGGTTTTATTTAATTTAGCTGTTTGTTGTTCCTTTTGGTCATTGTAGCACTTTGAGATCTCCACTGGAGATATAAAGTGCATTACAAATAAAAATGTTATTATTTTTATTATTATTATTATTTCAGAGCCTTAAACAACAAGGACTAAGGTTCTAACTCACACAAAAGAGGGAGGCTCAGTAAATGCGCTCCACTTATAAAATGCTTTTCTACTCAAAACACTTTACTTTGTAGCTCCCATTCAAAACTGATAGTTAAAGCTGCCGTGCAAGGTAGCAAACCAATTGGGGGTTTGGTGTCTTGTTAAGAAAGATGTCTGCATCAACTCCGGACGGGTGAATCCAATCTGCTTAGAAGACAGTCACCCTTCCCACTGAGACATCCTCCTCCTTCCCACAATCTCTACTTTCAAGGTTTTCTAGAACCTGGGGAAAGTATGGTGCACAGTTTTTAGACCCTCTGGCTTTCTTTGTTTCGTACCATTCCGTTGTCTTCGGGCAACAGCCTCAGATGGGAAACCGAAGGCACTCTCACCTCGGCTGCATCCACCAGCTCAGCCGGGAAGGTCCTCTTTTTGTCACCAAAATACTCTCTTGAGTTTATTCCATTTTCAAATAGCAATAAATAAATAGTTTATTGCTATTTGCATATTCTCCATCTCTGTCCAAATTCTTTCTGGAACAAAATTTTCCTATGACGTCTTCACTTTACCTGATTTCACCTGTGCTCCTCATTACCTGGGGACTTCCTGAGCCCTTACCTTAGCCTACTGACCAAGTTGATGTGTAAAAGTCCACAAACTATTCTGAAAAGAATAGTCCAGTCAGTCAGTTCCTTTCTGCACCTCTCTTCTCAGTCAGGGTTGCAGGAAGAATAGTTGATAGTAATGTATTTATGTTTCAATCGTCAAACCAACTGCATTTTACACCAAAATGAGTCTTTTTTTTTTTTTTACTAAAATAAACCGTGAAGAAATGTCTTTTAAACAGATTATTACACAATGACAAACTACATGATCTCATGTTTGCTTTGTTATGAGAACTTTGAGTCACCAGTGTTTCATGAGCAAGCAGAAATCAGGTAGAAATACATTTCAAACAAAGCCCTACATTAATGGTTTTTATTCATTTTAACCAAGTTATTTTGATGTCTGTTTTTTGTCGAAACTCGCAAATTCCAAGAGTCATGTTAAGAAAAGAAGCAAATAAAATAGAACTAACGTTAGATCTGGTAACCTGAAGTGACAGTGAGATTTGTTTGTTCAATGCATTGTAAAAGACAGCAGTAGAATGACGATAAACATGCTTGTAATTTAAAGAGCAGTTTACAGAGAGGTTAATGTCAAGAATTAACATTTCAATGGCTTTCACGGTTGCAAATGTGTTCCTGGGTGTTTCTGCCTGCTAAATATCCCTCAAATTAAAGGTTTATTGAAACTGTGTTTTTATGCAATCAAATCCGGTCCATGTTCTGATGAAAGTTTTGGGAATTTAAATATTTAACTTTCTTTCAAAGATTGGCCATGTTTGTCACAGAAACGCTTAGAAATCAGAAACACAAAAAATGTGCGGGTGAAAATTCTTTTCAGGCTTGTATGGGGAAAAAAAGCCCAGTTTTCCTGCTTCTATTGGTGTTTGATTCTTTCTAAGTGTTTTCAGTTGAGGGTGAGGGAAGTCATGGGGATAGGTGAGGATATTTACAATCTGAGAGTGTGTGCTATTATCATGTTAATGTGATCAGAGCTTGGCTCTCCTCAAAGCTGGATTATATTGTCCGACCCTGCTGAATTTTACATTTCTCCCCAAGTGAAATGAGGGCAGGATCTGGGGGATTACCAAACTACATCTGAAAAATCGATGTGTGTTGAAACTCTTGGCCATATCAGCATTTAAGACTCCGCACAGTGAAAACAGCAAAGCACATACGTCTGCATTCTCTACAAAGGAATGACGTGCTAAAGAAGTAGGGTTTAGACTTTTGTTAGCTCTGCATGTAGCCCCCTGGTAAAGGCTTGCTTTAATGGGTGTGATGGCCTTCGCTTTAAAAACCAACACAGCAGAATTTTTTCGCAGACATGGGTAAAATCAGATACATCCATATTCAGCTGCAAAGCTCTCAAGAGTTTCATGCTTCAAGCATAATGTGAGCATGAAAAACAGACCAGAAGATCCAATTAAAGCAGAGAAAAGACTGTGTGTAAAAATAAGAAGAAAGATGAGTGAGCAGATTAGACATGAACATTGTCATTCAAAGGTGTTTTACTTTCAAATTTACATACCGTTTGAAGACATGGATCATTTTGGGTAACAGACTAAACTAACTAATCAAAAAAGCTCGATTTGTGGTTGACTCACCCCTTGCCTACAAAAAAAAGTAGTGAGGGACAAAATGTTAGCGACCGCCGTCAATAGCGTTGAAACCTTCCAACGATCTCCATGAATCTGTGGACCGTCTTAAGAGCACCTTCAGTAACATACTCTTGCAAACCTGCTGCTCAAACAAACGGTAGTACAAAAAATCTTTTAACCTTTCATCTTCTAGCCTGTAACTACCGGTCTGGAGGCAAACTGTCATGATGCAGCTCATCTGGAACAATTCCTCACTCCTAATCTTGCCCTAATTTGGCACACCTAGTCCCAATAGCTTCTCCCTGGTGTGTCTTGTCTTCCCCCAGATTATTTAAGCCCTGATGTCCATCACTTCTGTGTCAGATCATCTGCAGTGTTGCTGGTCAGTTCCTGGTGCCTGGTTCCTCCACCCCTGGACCCTCCACGCCTGGTCCCTTCACACCTGGTCCCTTGTCCTACACTCCTGTTACCTCCAATAAACTGGCTATGCATCTGAGTCGTACTTCCTCACCTTCACCTCCATCATGACAGTTACCAGGTCATTTTCTGGTCTTTCTGTTTGCACCGCAACATGGAAATTTCCCTTTTGAGTATCAGTAAGGTATTTTCAATTGAATTTAATTTGTACGTAGTTATTTATAGTCGGTCTCTCCTAAAAGATAAATATTTCATTTGATTTTGTTTGTTTAAACAAATTTTCCCTTCTCTTTTTTTAAAAAAAAAAATACCAGCGAGATTTTACCAAATGAATAATTGTTGCATTTCCCTCTTGATCATTCTCTGGAATCTTTCTCAAATACCATCACAGTCCCACAGCGCTGATCAAAAGGGGGAGTTGTCCTGCAGGCGGAATGTAGGCGTGGGTTGGAAGGTTTTTATACACCAGCTGACAGTCAAACCCGTGCAGAGGACAGTCTGAGACACAACACACAGAAGAGCCTGCGCGGAGTTGCGCTCAGGAACCCGACAGACACATCGCAGAGGATGATCTTAAGTGGTGAAGAAACATCGCAGATCTCTGCTTAGACCTCCATCTCAACATGAGAGCTTTATTTAAGTGGATTATTGTACTTTAAAAGGTAAGACATGTTGGTAGACTCGGTGGATGATCAATGCATAGGATGGAGAAATCGAATGAAGTGATCGGATGAAAATCATTTTTCAGAGCGGGGTGCATAAAATATGTTCCGGTTTTTTTTCCAATTTCAAATTTAACAATTAAGTCATGCAAAGCTTTACAGCACATCTTCCGTTTTTGTTCAAATTTGTGACCTTAACGCTGAGTTTGAGCTCCTCAATGCAAGAAACTGATCTGTTTTAATCATTTTTAGTGTTTAATTTTAATCTTATCTGCACTTATATTTTGTCCTTCTTTCCTGCACAGTTTTATTGTTCTATTGATTTGATATTCTCAATAAACATGTCCTGTTTAATCTTGAATTGATCCGAAGTTTTCATCTTTAATTTTTCAGTTTTTAACTTTTTTTTGTCTTGTTTTGTTCTTTTGTAAGCTATTAAGTCGTTGATCCTCTAATTCCAGCTGTTTTCTCTCCTCACAGTTGTTGCTGCTGTCATCTCATACTTATCCAATCGGACTCTTGTCCTCAGACAGCTGCTTTTTCAATGTGGGAAACAGTTTTGTTGCTTTCGCCAGGCTGAAATCTTCAAGGGTCAGGACCTCCCTCATGGCAGCCTTGCTCCTCGGGCTGCTGTTTTTTGCCATGCAGTCCCCCCCTCTCCCTTCACACCCACTGGCTGATGGGTGGCCACACTCACCTCCCATCTCTTCGCCCTCAGACAATGGGACTAACAGTCACCCCAACGGGACACTCCAGCAACTCCCTCAGATTATAATTATTGGAGTGAGGAAGGGGGGAACTCGAGCTTTGATTGAGATGCTCAGCCTGCACAGTACTGTGGCAGCAGCCCAGAATGAGGTGCACTTTTTTGACTGGGAGAGCCACTTCCAGAAGGGCTTGTCTTGGTACATCAGCCAGATGCCTTATGCCTTTCCAGACCAGCTGACAGTGGAGAAGACACCAGCCTATTTTACTTCAAGTAAAGTCCCTAAACGTATCTACCAGATGAACCCTAACATCAAGCTGCTGCTGATCCTGAGGGACCCCACAGAGCGGGTGCTCTCGGACTACACACAGGTCTTTTATAACCGTCTCCTGAAGCACAAACACTACCAGCCTATTGAATCTGTTCTTGTGAAGGACGGTGAGGTGAACCTGGGATACAAGGCTCTCAATCGAAGCCTTTATTACATCCACATGCAGAACTGGCTGCAGTTTTTCCCTCTGGAGAACATTCATGTTGTTGATGGGGATGAGTTGATAAGGGACCCGTTCCCTGAGATGAAAAAAGTAGAAAAGTTTTTGAAACTGGAGCCTCAGATAAATGCTTCAAATTTTTACTTCAATAAAACAAAAGGATTCTACTGTTTGAGAGATCACGGACGAGAAAGGTGTTTACATGATTCCAAAGGCAGGGCTCACCCCCATGTGGCTCCTGCCATTCTGCAAAAACTCTACAAGTTCTTCCACGAACCTAACAAGAAGTTTTTTGAGCTTGTAGGACGGACATTTAACTGGAAGTAAATCACTCTCAGAATAGATTTATGTGATGATAACTTCCCTGGATGAACCAGTTTTCTCTCTAATAACATAGATGAAGGAACAAAACATGTCTAAACTTAAACAAAATCTATTTTTTTAGTAGTATGTTTGTAATATGAGTGTGTTCTAGATAAATATCAGGACAGACTGCACTTGTTTCCTCTTTTAACAGTTCTTAAGCTCACATATTATTCAGATTGTTTGATTAAAACAATCTTTGCTTCAATGTTAAGCATTACCGGGTGTTAGATGCTCATAAGCACTGATAAAATATTTTGACATTTTTGTTATCACTTCACATATTACGAAATCTTATTACTCAATGGGATTTAGAACTTTGAAGGAACTTACTTGCTGCTAAGAATTTTTATTTTTAGTCACATTCATCACATCATATTGGACACAATTTTTCTCATTTTTGAGATCAGATTTTCAGTGTGTGATGTAATTGAGGTGCACATAAATGATATAGCTGAATATGACTGTGTAATGTAAATATTTTTTAACATGAGGAATGGATAACGTAATAAAATGTGTTTTATTTTTAGTTTTTCCCCTCCTTCTTGTCAGTTTTTATGAATCAGTTCTGTATCTGTTCTTTGGAATTTGGCAGGAAGTTTTATACCGTTACTCAAGTCAATATTTCCCACCGGCTGACTGGGAACGAGTCAAACAAATCATAGAAGAATGTGAGCATTTAATTCATGCTGCTACATGCACATCAAAACAGTTACACAACTATATCGCCAATTATCTCTAATAGCAGTGTTGTGTTACTGTTCAGAAACAATTTCACATTAATTAGATATTTTCTGCTCTTCAAATTAGAGCTACTATTATCGTAGGAGAACAGAATGGAGGTGGACAAAGAGGTAAAGCCACTTTTGAGCTCCTTTTAAGTCACTCAAAATAAAGAGAAGTTGTTTATGCCCAAGGGTTCAATCTTCCTACTTGTGTTTTTCCAGAGAGGCAAAACATAATTTATTCAAATTTTATTTCCACTTTGAAACATGAGCAGCACAGTCTGAAAGAGATTAAGCTCCGAAACCCTACAGTTGCTGGTATTTATATGAGGCCTATTATACTCAAAGCTTACTGGGACTCCACGCAGGATGTTAACCTGACTGCCCCTCAAATGCAGACTTTGCAATATCCTTCTTTTTTTTCTCCTCAGAGATCATAAATAATATTTTCCCTTCTGTGCTTGCATGTGTGTATGTTCTCATGGCAGTAATGTTGACTGATGCTATCAGTGGTTTTAGGGTAGAGCAGGTTTTGCTGCGGCTGAGAATCAGAAATAAAGAATGTACGGCCTGGAAGCATGCATGCTGTTACAGACAACTCCACACGTCATCTGGCTTGCACAACAATAACACTAGAACAAGAATGTTCTACCTCACATGCAATTTTATTCAAAGGCCTAGTGTTTCCAGAAAAAATCTTTGCAACTGCCAAATATGGAGAAACATGCAGGAATGCAGCTGATTTCTGTTAAATTGAGAATAGGAGCAGCAGAAAAGTCAGTGTCACCTTATTCTAGGTTGTGGCAAGTCTGATGAAATTTTCTGATAAATCTCTTTCCTCCTTCACACCAGAGCCTGCAAAAAACACTCATTTAAAAACGTAGCAAACTTGAAAGTAATGCTGAGTTTTGACTTTAGAGTGAACTCAGTTTGACTAAAACATAAAATTGTTGTTTATTCTCCCTTTTTTCTTTTGGCCTCAATTGTTTGTGTCTTAGTTTAAAAGAAATATTTCAATAGTTATCACAAATTTGCATTTAGTACTGCTTTAACCTGTCCCAAAATACACATAAAAAAAACTATGGTGAAGAACTAGAAAATACTTAAAATTTTTCTTTTAAGTGAAAGCATTATTGAATAATTTGTTGAAAAAAAAAAACCTCCTACATTACGTAGCACCTCTGTCTTTAGCCACCTGCTATGCGTTCTGTCAAATTAAACATTAGGAAATATTTGTCGTTTCTTGTAGAGTGTTAATTTTTTTTTAATGGAAATGGCATTGAACAGTGTGTAGCAACACATTGATATATTTTGTCATTTATTTTTTAAAAATATATGTTCCAAACTGAACTGCAAGCAACAAAGTAAAAGAACAACAAAAAAAGAAACTATTTGTTAGTTACTTAAATAATCAGTAATAAATGTGAACATTTCTATAAAAGTTTGCAAATCTGGAAACATAGTGCAAATCTTTTTTTGGCAGAAAAAAAAAATGCTATCCAAATCTTTCCAGTGATAAATTTCATAGCGTTGAACTGAATGTGAGAAAACCCGAAATGTTGCTCTTCTTGTTTTTGTGATTTCAGTTGATGTTCATGAACTCTGCCCAGGTATTTTGGTTTTCTTCCACCCTATTAAAATATGCACGTGAGGGTGACTGATCTGTCTAAATGCCTCCAGCAGTAGGTGTGATTTTCCATCTCTGTGTGACTCTGCAATAGACTGACAACAGGAAGATGACCCTGCCTCTTCTCACCAGCTGTGACAACCTTCTGGTTCTTTCCGCTTCTTCCATGCACCAGCGGAAAAAAAACAATTGTGGTAAACAAACAAACAAAAAAGAATAAAGGACAGTTTAACAGGCAATGAAAGTATTTAAAAGTATTTGTCTTTGTGCTCAAACTTAGATCCAACTTGGTCATCAGACAATAGAATAATTCAGTAGGTATTCATTTAATCAAAGTCTAGCTCTCTAATTTTTAGAATTGCTGTCAGACCTAAAAGACTTTTTTTTTTTTTAGAAAAAAGCCTTGTGATAGACAATAAATCCCAAAAATAATATGTTATGTTTTGATTAAAGTCATCACCACTGAGCCTGATGTAAGATTGATTATTCATGTAATTTCTTCTCTAATTTCAATTCCTGACAAAAGAGCTGGCCAAGGATTACCTACGTGTCCCACCAATTTCAATTTTATCAGTACAACCCAAAATCACAAAAAAAAAAAAAAAATTCACATTGCACATTTAAAAAGAACAAAAACAAGAAAAAAAAGAATATGAAAACACAAATACACAGCTAAAAGCTAACATATGCTAGCTAAAACAATTTTAGCACATTTGTGCTCTTAGACTCTCGTTCACGGTGAGGAAAAACTCCTAAAAACCAATCAGTGAGGAAAAATAAGAAACCTCATGAGGATCCACATGAAAGAGAGATCCCTCCCCATGACAAGCCTTTAATGTGTCTGAGATTATTGTTTAAATATCAGCTTATTCTTATCTACAGTTTGATATCTGAAAAAATCAGTAAAACCTTGCAAAATAGACTTCTACTTACAACGGGCTGACAGACCATGGTCTAGATAACTTGCAACAAAACATAATTCAGTTTTGTGTGCTGACTGTATTTTTTTCCTCAGGTAATTTAATTTAGAGTTATGAAAGTATGTTGACTTCTACTTAACAGGTGTTTTTGCTGTTTATTTCTGGGAGGACAGACTTTCCATCAAAAGATAAACTATCTTAACTCATCACACAATCACATCATTCACAAGGAAAATAATTATTCACACATATTAAATAGTAGTATGATGATAATCATGTTGAAATAAAACCACAGATTTTTTTTTGTATCATTTTAGCATGTCACAGATTTTAAACTGCTGCAAATAGAGGTTTTTTTTTTTAACTGTCCCTCCATCTCCTCTGCTTATAATTAAAGAGAGCATCTATTAAGAGTTCATGAACGCCCCATTAGTCTAGTCAGCTGGGCAGCGCTCTAAAGTTTTACAGTCACAGATTTCCCTTTACATCACCTAATTAATCTCAGTCACATAATTAATTTTGTCTCTTAACCCCACAAGCAGGGAGAGCTGTAAACTGGGGCCACAACCAGTATTAATGGCCCTCACACCCAACACGGCACCTCCTCTTCATTCCATGTACTCACCACGATGGTATTTTCTGTAGAACTTTCTCGATCAATTTGGAGTTAGTCAGCCAAACCAACCGCACCCCATTCTTCCCATTCTCCCGCTGCCAGTCCAGTTACTCCTGAAGAGGCCCAGCTTCCTCCAAATCACAATTAGCCATTCTGGGCTGTTTCAAAGGATGATGTGATCCGATGGAGCACAGCCCCTTCTGCAGTCTCCAAAGCTGCAACTTGCTTTAATTAGAACAGATTGTTTGTCCAAGTCAATGTGTAAATTTTGGTAGAAAAAACACACGCGTCACTTTTTTCTGTTTTCCATACAGATGTAACAGCAGTTCACACACAGCATTTGTTTTCAGGTGGACAGATGGTGTGTACAACTGTAGCCTTCTTTTTTCTTTTTTTTTTTTACAATTGAAGATCTTCAAAAAGATCAACTAAAGGTGTTCAAAACTTGAAGTTTTTTGTGTGAAGTTTGTATGTTCTCCCCATGTATGCGTGGGTTTTCTCAGGAACTCGGTTTCCTCCCACTCTCCAAAAACATGCATGTTAGGTTGATTGGCCTGTATGAAATTGCGTGTGTTTGTGGATAGTTGTGACTGTGTGGCCCCGCAACAGACTCGTGACCTGTTTAGGGTGTACTTCGTTCTTGCCTGAGATCAGCCGAAATAGGTTCTGACACTTCCCGCAACACCTGTTTGGGATCAGCGGTTTAGAAAACAAAACTAAACGAAAAGGTGAAATGAAGTAGAAAAGACTGAAATAGGAAGAAATTTAAAAAGAAAAAACAAACAGTTGCTTGTTTCATAATTATTTCATGCTTTTCGTGTTTGGCTTAGTTTTTTTATGTAGTTTGTGACAAAATGCAGTTTTTCAGTGTCTAACCTTGAGTATAAAGTGGGATGAAAAATTTAAACTATTTTTATAAAATTGTGCCATTCGTGTATTTTTTTTAAAATAAAATCTTGATTTAAAAAAAAAAAACAGATGTCCTTAAATGAAAATCCTGCGCCTGTTCGCCAAGGTTTTTTTTTAAATTTAGTCAATCAACAAACATAAAAACAGTCCAAAGATTAAATGGTCCTTCAAAGAATTTGCTCCTGTTTTATTGATGTTAAAAACCTTTCCAAAGATTTTCATGTTGGTAATTTTCTCAGCGTTTTAGATCTAATTGAGCATTATGAAGCTCTATAAACAGGCAGAAGCAACATCCTTCACCTCTGAGCATCAAAGCTGGAAATCTTCTGTTGATGGAATAGGTCATAACCTGCGTACTTTCTCACTGTTTTTTAACTTCATCTTTAAAAGAAAAAGAGCAGCTGGGAGTCTGTTATCACCTACTGAGAGCGTAGGAGTTAAACTTCATACCAAACATAAAGGGCAATGTTACTATAGAGGAGTAGCTGTGATGGTTCTGTATCTTCATAAACTTATTTATCATTTTGCCAGTCAAAATTGGACAAAATACAGGGTACATAGGTCCAAAAATTTGTGTGCAGTATTATTCACTGTTAATCAAGCTTAAAGTGTGGGTAAAAAAAAGTCCTATATGATGCGTGGTTGAAGTTACAGCAGTCATATGTATTCTACAGTGAAATGGTCTGTAGTTTTGCACTATGTAGCTGCTGCACTATCAGTCACTTAGCTCTTCCTGGAAAGGTAGATCCCGTAAAGGGAACCTACTCATGTAGGGACACAGAAATAACCTATAATGATAAGGAAACAGAGAAGAATGAATTATCTGTGTGGTATTTATAGCTCAAACTTGGCATTTGGCTTCTCGTAAAATCTGCTACTCATATTGAAAGTGGTGTGATGTGGGACTTGGGAGCACTTCTTTGTCCAGTACAAAAGTAAGATAAGATACTTTAATGACCCGCAAAGGAAAATTGATTTGTCAATCCAAAATGAAAGAAAAATGATTTTCTTTCAACAGAGAGTTGAATAGAGATACTAGAACATCATTATCATTCTGTATAAACAGTTACATTACTTGATCCCTATTTCCTGTCCTTCTTACTCCCAACCTGTTGGAGCAGATGGTCATCATCCCTAAGTGTTTTACTGCTCAGAGTTTTCCTTCCTGGTAAAATATGAGTAATTACCCACTCTGTCACATGCATCCTCAAACATACTCAAGATGAGTTAAACAGAAGATTAGAAGCAATTAATTTTTATGAATCACTGTGAACAAGCACAGTTATTATAAACTGGAACGTTGTGGATCATGTTATTATTTATAATCATATTGTAAATAAACTAGTTAGATTGACTGATTTTATCCTATAAAAGAGCTCTTATGTTGTTCAACCATAATAAACTTAATAGTAGTGAAAATTATTTAAAACCTGAATTGTATTAAAGAAAAGGTGAAAATATTACAAGAAAAAAAACTATCTCTTTCTCATGAAAAAAATACACATACAATCAATGTTAATGTCATGACGGGGTATTTGTGAATTGTTTCTCATATTGGTCATCCCACTCAACACTCTCAACATTTTTGTCTCAGCCTCTTGAGAATGTCAGCTTATAGAGACTCTTAACCCTCGTCCAGCAGCTGTTCCTAACCATGAAACATACCCTTCCTGTTTTCTCCCTGAAAATAATTTTAAAAAATTTCAGTGGATGTTCCCAAATTTACTTCATCTCATCACAGTGAATGAGCAACACTTGGCTTAAACATGTCATTGAACGTCACAAACATTGAACACATTTTTCTCACGGGACTTTGGAGTACATATCATGTCAGAATGTTATACAATTTTAAAAAAACATTTGATATTCTCACTGAGCTGTCTTTAAACTACGTAAATGTAACCCACCAATTGATTAAATGTTGAATAAAAAGTGAATGCTCCAAACCTAAGCTATGTTCACTCACTCCTTTTTCACCTCGATCAGGCTCCATGTGTGCGAGCCAGTCATAACTGTGCATCATTATCAGTTACTTCATGGCAATGCCTTCTGGCAGAGGAGTAAGCCTCCGTGGCCAATGACTTTTACTCCTGCTAACCTCAAGTGCAAACAAACACCTCCTTAGCATGACTGGATACTCTTTACACACTTTGTTAGTGTGAGTGAATGTATGAGGACAACATGCAAACGTTCTAGGCATACATGTGAATTTGCATACTTATGTGGGAAATTTGACACTTTGCAAGCAAGCGCATGTACACATGGAATTAAATTTGCGTTTCTATCCAGGATGCGCTATAATCCTTGTGGAATTGGACATAAAACAGGATTTTCACATCCTGAGCTGCAAATTCTCCCCTTCAAAGCTAAACCTAAATGTGAGTTCTGAATGAGTTTGATAGTGGAGAACAGTGTCATTTGCTCTCAAAGTCTCTGCTGAGCTCATTTGAATGTGTCTAGTGCTTGTAGTAAACCAAAGTGTCTGTCTATGTGTATAACACATGTAGTCTCATGTGCAGACTTTTGGGATCTCTACACATACAACAAATACTGATTGTGCACAGTGAGCATGTGGTTTGAATAAAAACGAAGTAACACGAAAGATCCTACAGCTCTCATGTTACAACATAACTTCTGTGTGTGGTTCTTATTGGAACCAGGTTTCAGCTGATGTTTTGAAGTCACCTTCCTGTTGCTTGTCAAGAGTTAATCTAGTCACAAAATATGTCAGACTCACTTATTAAAACCCAGTTTACCTTTTTTTTATAACTCGTAAAATATATTGAGGTTTTTTTTTAGAAAAAAATCACAATACACAGAGAAAAAGTTAACACAACAAACTGGCAGCCAATCAAATCAAAGATTTGACTATTTTGTTCACATTTTCTGTGTTAAGACATTAATTCTCCTGAAAAAATACTTAAACAACAAGTTGTCATTGCCCGCACTTTCATGTGACTTCTTTTCTCAATGCTGCATTTTGAATTTTGTTAAGTAATTGTCTTGTTTTGTTTCTTTCAGCACTGAGGAACATTATTGGTTGTGCTGCATGAGTCATCCAGATGATGGCCACAAAAGAAAAAGCTTTTTTCAGGGCGGTTTTTGAAAGAACTTGCTGTTCTAATAACTGGACTTGGTTACAGTATGTAAAATTCAGTTATTTTTCTTTTGTAATATTTCAAGAATCTGGTTGGTGGCAAAAGTGAATTTGATGTTTCAAAGTAATGGGATGGAGTTTAAATAAAACATGATGAATAAATTGGGGGATAAATTAAAAAAAAAAGCTTTTCCCCCTAAATACAAACAAGAATTGTTAAAGACTCTATGAACAGTCACACGCACTGGGAAAAAAAATCCTTTCCCAGGAATGTCTGGGGATTTGCTCAAGATGGACATCTTATATGAAGTGTGTAATCTGAATGTTTACATTGGCAGGTGAATTTTGTGCAATCTGGCTAAACATGTTTTGAAAGATGTATAATTTCCCAGCATTCCTTTCTTGCCTTTGCAGCCAGAACACTTCAGCTGGATAACATGTACTATTACATAATAAAGCAGGTGTCTCTGCAAGGTTATTCCATAATGAAACTAAAGAGTTGGTTGGATGATATAAAAGTCTACCTATTTACTAAAACATGTACTGATCTAGATTGAAAAAATAGTGTTTGAATTATTGAGTGTATAATCAACTTTGTAGTACCACTTGTCACTTTTGCTAACAATGTCCTTAATTAACCTACTTAACCCAAGTATGCTGATTATCTTTCAATTAGAGATGTTTGATCATGAAAGTTACGTTGGTTTTCTTGCTGAGAATGAATGTACAGACAAAGTATTGAAAATATCTTCAAATATGAATCTGTGTAAATGAAACTTGGGCATTTTTTTTCAAATTTGTTGCGCATGACTGATAAGGAAAATGTCCAGTTCAATGACCAGAACAAGTCAGTTTCTTCCATCTAACCCCATCTGTTGCATCTTCTTCGGTTACGTCAATTATCTTCACGTCTTCCTTCACTGTATCCATGAACCTCCTCCTTGGTCTTCCTCTAGTCCTCTGTCCTGGTGGTTCCAAACCCAGCATCCTTCTGCCAATGTACTCTCTCTCTCTCGTCTGCACAGGTCCAAACTATCTCAGTCTGGCCTCTCTGACTTTGTCTCCAAAATCTCTAACATGCGCTGTTCCTCTGATATATTTATTTCTAATCCTGGTCACTCCCAGAGACATCCTCAGCATCTTCATCTCTGCTACCTCCAACTCTGTTTCCTGTCTTTTCCTCAGTGCCATTGTCTCTAGACCAAACAGCATGGCGGGTCTCACCACGGTTTTGTACACTTTCCTTTTCATTTCAGCTGAAACTCTGTCACACATCATACGTGATACTTTTCTCCACCCATTCCCGCCTACCTGCACACGCTTCTTCACCTCTTTTCCACACTCTCCATTGCTCTGGACTGTTGATTCCAAGAACTTAAAGTCGTCCTTCTTCCACTTCAAATAATATTAATAAACAAATTCATTTAGAAATGTCCACTGTTTCACAAGAAATAAATCCAGATTGTTTTCTTACAAAGGTGGATAAAATGACTCATTCAAAAGGTAAAACTGCAACAGCTGACCTTTGGCAATATAAAACCATCATAATAACCTTAAAACCAACACAACAAGGCAATAAACTGACAATGAAAAATAACCACTGCAACCGAGATGGAGTCCGTCTTCAACTTTGTGTCTGAAGGCAATACATTAAGAACAGATGCTTTAACAAACTACAGTTATTTATACAACGATGTTTAAAAAAAAGCTGCTATTGGGCTTTTACTGTATTGATTCATAAAGTACATTTTACAATTCTAGAGTTTAGTGTTCCTAAGATGACCTCACACTCCTAAAGCAAGTTTTAAAATCCATCCTAGATGTTTCCTGTTTCAGAGATTACAGAAAGACAGCTCAGTGTTCTGAAAGGTAATATTCTTTTTATATGAATACTGCTGTGATCTGACAATAGGCTCTTTCTAATAGTTTTTTTTCTAATAATCTTTTTCAAAGTTTCTTACACAATGAATGAAAACAACGCTCTTTCTACTTAAACCCTTCATTTCATTTTATTTATTTTGTCATCTCTATCTGTATCTTTTGGCATTCTACCAAGGTATCTTATATGATCTATGTCTTAACTTTATCAAAAAAGAAAAAAATGAGGTAGTGTTTGTTGTGTAAGAAAATATCTTAATCCAATTCAATCAGTAAAGCCAAAAAGAGCTATTTTTAGTCTTGCTCATGCCAAGTTCTGAAAAAAGAAGAGAAATCAATTGGCTGCTCCAAGATTGGCCAAATCCTTTTACTCCAACCACCTGCACATCTGATTATTGCCTCTCACCTGGGAACTGTTAATACGGTTTTTCACTAATTGAAACAGCAATTATAGTCTCCATATGTTTGTGCTGCCTTTAGTTGTTTCATAGATGATGCTGTAAAAGTATGAAAAGATTGGGTTCCTTCAATTGTAGCTTCATTAGATGGCATCTCTCACTTTCTATTTTGGTAAGATGGATCTTTTAGTTTTTTATTTTGAGGCTTTCCTTTGTATAGAACCAACCCACCGCGCAACACAACCTCTACTTTCCATACCTGACAGATTAGCCATTCCTTGATTGTGCTGGTTTTACAATTGCAAAGCCACGACGTGATAAGTAAAAACAAGTCTATTAAAGTTATGTGACACTTTGCATTCACCACTTTCAAGTCTGGGCTTTGACTGTTGAGGGAATTCTTAAATGTTTGCGTTCTTCCTCAACTTTTATTATGTCTAATTTTGGATTTATACATTTCATCTTCTGAACCACTTGTACCTAATGAGGTCACAGAGATGCCAGAGCGCTGACTTCAGTTGAGAGGCGGGGTACACCCCGAACAAGTCACGGGGCAACACAACTCACAACCATTCACACGCACACTTGTTCCCAGGTGAAATTTCATAGTGGCTAATCAACCTAACATGTATGTTTTTGGAGCGTGGAAGGAAACAGGAGACCCGGAGAAAACCTACACATGCACGGGGAGAACATGCAAACTCCACACAGAAAGAGGAATGTTTCAACCCCCGTAGGTATGGCAACTTTTAAATTCTGAAAATTTTTATTACGGTATAATGAATAATTCTCTCAGTTTGTTCATTCAGTTTACGTGTTTGTGTATTTGTGTTCAAACTAAATGCAGTTGAAAAGTAGTAAAACTACCCTTTAAACTGGATTTTTTTTATCTAAAAATTACAAGCTGGCTTGAAGATAATGAAGTGTTCACTTAAACCAAAATAGGCTACCTCTCATCTGACTAATGTGAAGAAATATTCTAAATTTGACCATTTTCAATTAAGAACAGCTTCCATGTTCACATTTTTGTTTTTGGAGTATCTCAGGCAAAACAGTGTAATGAGATAACACATACCAGGAAGAGTAAAGAACATCTGTCCATCCAATTTGGTTTGTTTACCATTTTTTTCAAGGCTAAAGTTGCAATTATTCTTTTGTACATGAATAGTACAGTATATGAAAGAAGTGTCATGCTTTGAAATCATCATTTCCGAAAGAATTTTCTTCCCGAGCTTGTAAATTGAATTGAATATACTTTCATTCAATTAAAATTAAATTTAAATCAAATTAAACTTGTTTTATATTTATACAGTATATGTTAGCTGTGTCATTATATCTCTAATTGTTTTTAGTAGTACATAATGAGAACATTTCCATATGCGTTATTTAGTCTTGTGCTGTTTTGATCATTTTTTGAGACTTTAGGAAAAAGTACATATTTTTAGTTATAAACATAGTGGATCACATTTTTCAGGAGATCAAGTATAAATAATTGAAGGGTCATTTTGTTCCCTCTGGTAACAGTGAATAGATTTGTAAGGGGTGTTTGCAGTGAACACAGAGATAAATCCAAGTTTCCATTTATGTGATGCAAATGTAATAGAGCTGAATCACCTTTACTTTGAAGCAGATCATTGCAAACTCTTCTCAAATCTCCCACATCATGCATATCTAACAATGCAGTTCAAATCCATCAGCATCCTGTTTGTGCCAAAGTGGCATTTAATTTATTCCATAGCAAAACAAACACATTTATATTGTATAAGTGTATTATCACAATAATGTATCTCATCTTCTGTCCCGGCAGACTCCAGGCTGCAGATTGTGAAACCTTGACATCGTTGTTCTGCTTGTCGCAAGACAGGATTGTTGATCTAGCACACATGTCCTTGTAAAACTCACAAATACACATCAACCTGAAGGATTTAAACAGGTATTTTCACTAGCTGACCTTGGTCACACAACACAAAGTCTAAACATCAATAGCATGAATACAAAGTGTCCCTGAGAGGAAGAGAAGCATATTCGACATCCGTATAGGATCCTTCTCATCACTGAAGTTCGTGAGTTTCTGTATTCTCATTGAAGTCAGAAAGGGGAAAAAAAAACAATGGCAGCTGAAAACTCGGCTCAGCCTCCTTCAAGCTCAGAGATGAAACCCACTAATCAACAATCCAGAGGATGCTTCGAGCGTGCGCACACACACATATCTACCAACATTTTCAAAAGCCATGCAGCCTCTCGAGTCTTCAACGACAACAAGTTTAAGCATTAAAAGTCCCCCAGAGAGACATGAGTAGAAAAAGGAGGGTGTGAGGCCATTGATCTGGTTGTGTAACATGCTGTTGTTTGCCATGGGTCAATGAAATTCCATCAGTCCCCCCTCTGCCCCCTTTGGTCAAAATCCATCTGAAGAGTCTCTCCAAATGTTGTCTTCTCTTTGCTCTCAGCCACAAGCATTCGTTTTCAGTCAGATGCTTTTCAGTAACAGGACAGGTCTAGGTGCAACAAGAAAGGATGGAGGCAAATATTAAACCCTGATGGACAAAGAATGCTCCTGGGAAAAAACAAGACGGCACTTACAGTGGTTTTTTTTCTTTGTTCATTAGAAAATAGAAATTTGATCTCTATCGACAGTCATTTTAAAAGAAATACAATTTCAACAAAACAAGACATGAGTAATGTTTGTTTGCAACAAAAAAGGACACTAAAAATTGCAAACATAAAAAATTTTTGTGAAAACTTTATTATTTGTACACTCCTGAAACAAGTGTGTAGCTGTGCAAGTTTTCAATGGCAATAAATTAACCTAATTTGGATAGAGATGTGTATTTTTTTTATTTATTTTCAAGTTGTGGAAATGATTTATTCCACCTAAACTTTTTAATTATATGCCTGTTGTAAATATTCTATTCACAGATTCCTACTTGAAACAAAAATGAAAGACGAAAGGTGAGAACCTACAAAAGGCTAAATCTTTTACAAAGACATCTGCTGATTTGGAAAATTAGCATCTGGCATTGCTAATTAATTGGCCAGTGGAGAAAAAACTAGAGGGGTAAAGTCTCATTTTGGGGTCAGCTCTGCAACCAACTTTGACAGTTTCTGGTTCAGTTGGTCAGTTGCTTGTTAAGGCTGATAGTTGAGAAACAAGTCTGACAAAGCCCAAAGGGAACAAAACTTGTTTTAGGTCAAGGGTGTCAACCTCCAGTCCTCGAAACTAATGTCCTAAAGGTTTTCCACCCATTCCTGGTTCAACACAGCTGATGCACATAAAGTGAAATCAACAGCAAATAAAATGGTACAATAACCTGAATCAGGTGTGTAGATGCAAGAACACATGGAAAACCTTCAGGACACCAGCCCTCCAGGACCTGAGTTTGACAACCCTGTTTTAGGTGGTCTAGCATCCTTTGGAAAGCCTTATTCTGCAAAACTGACATAGAGATGATTTAAGGTAGAAATACATATTTTTGGGTGGGGGTTTCATTAAAATACTGTGTGCTAATTTAGAAACATCAAATCAGAATGTTTCTTTACTTTTTGTCCAGGTGAAAAATCTGCTCTGCAAAATCCAGCCCTGACAGCAAAAAATGTCACAGGTAGGGTGTTTTTTTTTTTTTTTTTTTTTTTTTTAAATTTGGTCCTAATTGATTTTAATTTGCTCCAGTTTAGTCACTTGACTGACTTAAAAGGAGCAGCTGGAGGTAAAGAAGGACACGCAGCCACAGAGACGACTGGATAACAGTATGGTGGTGTGCCAGCCAGCACATCATCATGCGATGGAGGAGGCCCATGCTAGGTGCACAGGCCGATCAGCAGAGTGAAGGATGTGCTTGCAGTGGCTCGAGGGACACAGATTCTAACGGACATTCGGACTTTATTTTTGTTTTAGTTCATTTGAAATACTTTAAATTTTTTCTCTCTCTCAATGAACCCTAGCATGCAGTCAGACTGATTTTGAACATTGAGGAATGCAATTTGAGGGGGTGGATGTCACTGGAATATTTAATGCATGGTTTTTATGCACTTAATGCATTTATTAGGGTTTTATAAAGCGTGTAAATTTGATCTTAGTGGTTTTAACTTGTTCCACCTGTTCAAAGACACACGTGTAGTGCAGTTACTTGATTTAAAAGGAGTCACGGAGATGACTAGGTGCCGGTATGCACAGTGCCATGCAATGGTGAGGGTTTATGCTAGACTGCATGAGTCTATCAACAGAGGACTGTGGCAGAGGCGATGGCTTGAGGGACATGGCATCAAACGAAGAGGTGGACTGTTTTTCTTTAGTTTTGAATAAAATTTTAAACTTTCCTTTTGTCTCTCTGGATTATTTATTTTTTTGCTCCACACATGCAGTGACCTTTGGATTATAAAACGAATGAGAGTAGTATCACTTTCTCTAATTTTAATTAATAGATCTCATTGAATTTATTTGTATGGTACACTGCAACATTTTCCCACAAAAAATTGTCAATCAAATCAACAAATGAGTTAACGGCACACAATTGTGTTATTTTTCAGGGGTTGGTGAAAGGAGACACTGGGGTGAAACTTTGAGCCTGTAGATTAATATTGCATAAATACCCCAAACTTTACAACAAATGGACAACACATAACCAATAATGCATTTAATTTAAAGCACTGTTCAGGTCACCCAAGGACACTATACAAAGTCATCAATAAGACATTGACCAAGAATAAAACATATTCTGCAATGCACCCAAACAAAAAGCCATTTAATTGCAGAGTAAATGAAACCAATGTAGTGAAACTGGATTATCAACATTTTAATACTAAATATGTGGTTGTAACTCATTGGCCAGTAAAATTCAAACTAATTGAAAGCAACACTTTGGTTAGTTATTGAGCCTAGATTTGGGCAGCAGCCTACATTTTGAACTTCACTTGTATTGTTGTGCAGAAGGAGCTGGAGTGCAATGTGGTGCACCATAAAATTAAGTTTCATTACACAGCATAAAGAACATGGTACAATTTGTCAGGGAAATTGCTATCTCCGGTGGCATCTTTTTAAGATTAAGTGTGGCAGTAGAACAAGTGATGCATCTGGTGTGATGAATCCTGAGGAGTCTGAAACACTGTTACAGATGTGATTAACCACCATCTCCCAAAAAACTAATAAAACCTAATTTAAATATGATGATTTATACATTTTTATAAGTGTTACATTCAACCAATGATTCTGGGAGACGCAGGTGGTACATTTCTGCAAGTAAACAGATTTGGGGAGGGAGAGTTCACTGTCGTCTCCAATTTTTCTTACAGATGCCATCAAAAAGTTTTAATTGCATTTAAGACATGTTTCTTAAAAATGAAATAATTAAATAAGCTCAAAGTTTCCTTGAGAAAAAGGATAAAGTTATGATGCAATCTAGAACAGACTGAGTAATGCTTGGGTAGAAATAAATGTTTTTTCTGCAGAAGCTGCTGCAAATATATTTCTGGGTCAAAATGGGTCAGAGCAATACCACACAGGTTTCTAACCTCAAACTTTTGTGCTTTTCAATTGTTTTGAAATCACTCATTATGCCCAAATCAGGTACCATTGTTTCCATCCAGTGACCAGAGACTGAGTAACCTCCCTTCACTTTTGTTTTCCTCTTTAAAAGTATTGTTAAACAAATGCTTATTACAATGATTTTGCACCATATGGCTGTAACTGGGTCTCATTTACACACCACTGTGGGGAAATTCACTAGAGTCCAGAACATTCAAACTTTGCATAGAACGTAATTGTGCTGTGTTTTAAAGCTTATGTTCCTTGAAAGCATTTGATCATTTATGTGTGAGGGAATAAAAATGTTAATGCTTTGATTTAATTATTCGGACATTTAGCGGTAACACTTGTAATGGTAATGTTACGTAATCAGAAATAAAAGGTAAATATGTGTGTTGTGTTAAACAGCATCACCCTCTTGGTAGATTATAATGCCAGTCACTGGCATTGGTCCGCTGGCAAGTACACTTTTTTTGGTTTAGTGCAGTTTGCCAAGTTGCTTTGAATCCTGGAGTTTTATACATGACGACATCCTTTCAACACAGTAGTTTATCAGAATCCTGCTTTTTTGAATGACTAAATGTGTATATTTGTTTCCACTAATGTCTGAAACTTAACTTCTTCCAGAATTTCCTTTTAATGCACTCTCCTCTTTGTATTGTACAGAAAATGAGGTCCAACTATCAAGTCTGTGTTTCGAGCTGGTTCTCCAAGTTCTCAGTAAATTGTACTGTTTTGCATGTTACCTTGGCAACTCACTGCTTTATCATTAGCCTACTTCTTAAAATTTCTTTAATAGTAGTTTCATTCCAACGCAGGCATTTCGTATGGAAATGTGACTCCACCCACCTCACCGAATTGAGGCTCACAGTGGAAGAGATTTTGTTTCCAACACAAAAACTAGACCTTTATTAACATATCAAGGAGCTGGAAGAGGAGAAGGGGAGTAGCGGTAGCTATTCTAAATGTATTCTCAGTGAATAAACGATTAAAGATGTCTGGCTATGGAAAAAAGCAACAATTATTTTGATGATTTCTTCTCTTTCAAATGTCACTGTTTCCAGTTTGTAGATGTGGTGGTACAAAGAACACGTCAAGTCAAAATTCCTGCACAATAAAACCTTGTGTTTGACATTCCTACCAAGTATTAGCACCGTGTAAATATTTAGAGTCTTTCTCCTCAAATTATTTTAAATCTATAACTTGGAAAAACAGATGTTTGTGAAATTTGTTACACTGTGGTGTATTTCTGAATCCTTGTGAAGTCTTAGAGAAGCAGATGACAAAAAGTGAAGCGGTGTTGCTGCTGGTGTGTGATAGCAGTGTGGGGGGGGGGCTCGGCAGGGGGGTGGGGGTGAGGGGACTTTGCATTAGCTGCTGTCTGGCGTCTGAAAGGGTGAGGGGAAGTGGGAGAGAAGCTTAATGTCTGTCTACTTCTATTTCCCTCTTAATTTCACACACTGTTGAGTCAGCCTATTGACTGACTGCTTATGGTGATGCTGGCGATCCACCAACACTGCAGAGGAGGCGGTGCATATAACTCTTTCTCACTGCTCCATTTCACCATGTAGGACCTCCACTTATTTAATAAACTGGTACCAGGCCCATTCTCACCCATCAGCACGTATGTGTAATCTGCCTCCTACACGGGAGTGTGTGTTTGTTGCACTTATCAGGTTGTAGAAGTGAGCATCACTGAAAGACCATGTGCACGCCATTTCTTCATTTGAGGAGTGAAGAAAGAAAGAGTTTGCATGCACCGCTTTGGCTCTTTGCACATTTGTGTCCCATGTGTAAACAGCTCTCAAATCAATACTGCTTTAAGCAGAATCCCCGAAGGTTTCTAAAGTTTTTCATTTTAGAAAGTAAAAAGCAGACTTTTCCCACTTTAGCACTGAAAACTAATTGGCTCTCTTGTTAATGCTTCAAAGTTTCTATAGTGGAAATAATTGGATAACAGCCTTAAACAATACTTATTAATGTGATTAATCTAAATAATTTAGTCGTTTTCTGGATATTTTCTCTTAAAACAGATTTTTTCTGTGATAAAAAATTTAAACAGTAACTATTGTAACGTTTTAGAAAGCACAACTTTGTTCAATAACTGCATTAATCAGAGCTTTCACGCTGTTGCCTTTCCAGCCAAAAGGTCAACACGAGTTGCGGCTCTGTGTTAGCTATAGTAACTACATAAAAAAAGAAGAAAAGAAAACTACTTGTAGTTTCAAGGTCTTACACAATGACCAATTTCAGAGCACACAACCGATGAATTTGATGTAGCCTGGTCTGTGCAGTCCTGACTGCCTTGGACCATAATTGATGCTCACTGGACCAGAAAGTGGTTTATTGCTCATTTTGTGGTATGAAACAGGCAATCACAGAGCACACTTCTTAGGAAACAACCAGGGCTTGTTCTTAATCAGAGGTTCACAACATAGATGAAGGCTTGTTTTTTTCCATAGCTCCTGTCATTCATGACAAGTTTCAACCATTTAATCTTTATACTAAGTAACTGACAAATAAATCTAATCACACACGTTTGAACATCCAGTATTGAAAGAAAAATGTGAATAAAATCTCTGGATGGAAAATCTTTTGATTTTCTAGCGAAGTTTTTTCTGATGTTAGATAGCTTTATCTGGAAATGCTGTTGATTGCAGGTGTTTCTCCATCTATGCGGGTATTTTATTTTAAAGAGTAGTAGCAACAGATTTTTTTTCTTTTCTCAAACTTTACGCTACGATTTTGTTCACTATGTATTCATGACAATCTGATGGGTAAAGAATATTAGAAAAACAACAGGCCATGATAAAAAAAAGAAATCCATAATGAAAAAACTAAAAGTTAACCCTGTGGAATAGTTTACAAATGAGAATAAATGAGAGCTTCACATGAGAAGATTACCAAACCACTTATGTACCCTCTTTTTCTCCTTTCAGCATTTTCCTTAAGGGGTCGCCACAGCAACTCAGTTTCTTTCATCTAACCCTATCTCCTGCATCCTCTTCAGTTATGCCAACTTTCTTCATGTCTTCCTTCACTGTATCCATGAACCTCGTCTTTGGTCTTCCTCCAGGCCTCTTGCATGGTGGTTCCAAACTCAGCATCATTCTGCCAATGTATACTCTGTATTTTCTGCACACGTCCAAACATAAAGGTACACTTATGTACCTACATGGTGAAAATTATCACCACAAAGTTTCTATAAATGTCCTTGCTTCAAAATATCCCATCTTGTCTTTAACTACAAATTTTTCAATCACAAAACAGCTATTGTTAATGAAACATAACATTAAATTTGCCATTCATGTCTTGCTCAATGTTTAACTAACCATTCTGTCAAATCATAGGAAAGTTTCACCTGCATGTTGTTGGGGGGATTTAATAAAATACCACAGATGGATAATCATGTCCATCTGCAGTGGAGCAGCAGCATCTGCTGAAAATGGTCCTCTTTTCTGGGTCACAGGAATATATACAATGTAAATCACTAAGTCGTAATCTGGCTGCTGTCACCTTACTGCACGGTTAAAGGGTCTTATCAGCAGCGACAGTGTCTGGGCCATTTTGTTAGCCGGGTGTAAAAAACATTACATTAGTCACAAAGTGAGATAAGCTGTTTCGCAAAATGTGAGACTTAAGAGATTTTGACAGGTAGCAGATATTCTGTGTAGATGAGGAAGTTCAGAGTGGAGAAGACTGGAAATGAGAAGCACGAATATGAATAATGGTGGTGTGATATCTGGATGGAAATGGAACTCCGCATTTTTCCTGATGATGCAGATTACTGCATTTTGTGAAGATGTGAGTGCTGTGGAGAACCGCTTTTACATTTATATTTAGCTTCACTTTCTTTTCTAATGATAATGTGTGTAATTTACTGGCCTGTGATTGACATGGAAATGAAAGTAGTAGATCAGAGCTCATGTGTTTCGAGATGTAGTTTCCTGGCAGTAGATTGTGCGCTTGTCAACTCTCCGCTCTTCATAATCACCTCCTGTTGTTACTCAAAGTCTCCTAAACAGGAGAGAGAGCCATATCTGCCCACGTGATTTGTTATTCAGTGAACCACATCTCTGGAGAAATGGATTTACTGGCTTGCCCTCTGCAAAGGAATGAAGGTCAACCTCCACCATGGAGATGCCATTTGCGGTGCGAAGCAATTGTTAATACGCAGTTCGGAGAAAACCGGGCAGAAAAACATTCGTACCCATTTGGAATTCTAGGGATGGATAGGGATGAAAAGAGAAGGGGGGAAGGGATTAGTAGGGCAGAGAAGAAGCTGGTGTTTTGTGTTTCTTTAAGAGCAGAGTAACCTCAGGTCTCTTCACTCATCGGTACAACCTCATGACGTTTAAAGGACAAAATGAGAAATATTTCTACTGCAAAATAGCTCACATTTTTTCTTTTTAAAATACAATTACACTTTTGAACCTTAAAAATGAGCCTCGTTACAGTGTTTTACACTCAGAATGTACCCAATATTGCTACATAGTTAAGGTTTGCTCAATCTATAAAGGTTTAGGCAGAGTTTAGAGGCAACTGATTTTTTGCGATGAGCCCTGAAGGGGAAAGCAAAGGTTTAAATTCTTTATAAATACAGAACATAAAAATCTATGGTAACTGGTAGATGTTACAGTAGCATTATCTATCTGTTCATCAACATTGTCCTGCATGTGACTTAAAATAACTTCAATAACACCAACAACACCCCAGTGATTGTTAGACTCGTGGACACTTTCAGACACAATAGAGGTGTATTTTTTAATCACCATAAAAATGGCTGCTGAGGTTTATCATTACATGGCCAGTAGCGGTGTGTATTTCTGTGAGGTATGAAACGTCTTGCTTTTTTACTGCACATCAGAATTTGTTGGGATTTTACAACTTTCTTTGAATGTAATATTTTAGTCAATTAAGTTTGTCAATATTTTTTATACCTGTTACATTTAAAGAGTAATGAGTTATTTAACTAGCTTACAATAAGCAATAGAAATGCCATTTTTTATTTTTCAGCAATGAACATAGATAAGAAAAAAATTATGTCACCATTCGAATTTAAAAATATGCCATTTTTTAGGGGGATGAGTGGCGTTTAGCTGCAAAAAAAATCTATTTATTTGGATTTCTACATAAAATATTAATGTAGTCCTTATTAATCGAGCCATTTTTTAAACACAAACCATGTTATTTGTTTTTTTATATTAAACTTTAGGTTTCTGGAGCAAAATATTAGATTGAAAATTTTGTTTCGTCTTCTGAACCGTTCATTCTTAGTAGGGTCCGGTGCCGGAGCCTACCCTGGCTAATTTCAAGCACGAGGCAGGGTATACTCAAAGCCACACATGCACTACCATCCACACAAACTGCGTTTCCTAGGGGCATTTTTTTATAGTAGCCAATCAACCTAACATTGAAGTTTTTGGAATGAAAAAGGAAATTGAACGCAGGTACTAGGTGGTGCCAGCCTGACTAGCAAAATATCATAGTTGTCAAAAATGGGTTTTTTGTTGTTGTTGTTGTTTTGGCTGTAGACCATATTTTTATGCGGTGGACTATAAAACACTAACCTCCAACTGCCTTACTGTCCCTCCTTAATTTTTGGAACAATTTTCTGTTCCAGTACATCAAAAATGGTGTATGTGGTGTGAGGCCTTTTAGGCAGCTCCGTGAAGTTGGCCCCTCTTAAAAAAAAAATATAAACAAAAATAAACAAAAAATATGTCAATCGTTTGTGCTACGTTTGTGCTGTTTTGTGCTGTAAAAATTTTCGTTTGTGCTGCTTTATTTTTGTAGATATTAACGATTCTTTTATAGGTCAATCTGAGGTCATCCAGCCCCTCACATTGCTTAAAAATGCGAGAAAACTCTTAAAAATGGTGTCAATCGTTTGTGCTACGTTTGTGCTGTTTTGTGCTGTAAAATTTTTTATTTGTGCTGCTTTCCTTTTCTTTAATTTAAAGAAATAAAATTTGGATGATGACGTCATCAAACCCCTCCTTCTCCCTAAAAATGCGAGAAAACTCTTAAAAATGGTGTCAATCGTTTGTGCTACGTTTGTGCTGTTTTGTGCTGTAAAAATTTTCGTTTGTGCCGTTTTATTTTTGTAGATATTAACGATTCTTTTATAGGTCAATCTGAGGTCATCCAGCCCCTCACATTGCTTAAAAATGCAAGAAAACTCTTAAAAATGGTGTCAATCGTTTGTGCTACGTTTGTGCTGTTATGTGCTGTAAAAATTTTTATTTGTGCTGCTTTCCTTTTCTTTAATTTAAAGAAATAAGATTTGGATGATGACGTCATCCAGCCCCTCCTTCTCCCTAAAAATGCGAGAAAACTCTTAAAAATGGTGTCAATCGTTTGTGCTACGTTTGTGCTGTTATGTGCTGTAAAATTTTTTGTTTGTGCTGCTTTCCTTTTCTTTAATTTAAAGAAATAAAATTTGGATGATGACGTCATCAAGCTCCTCCTTCTCCCTAAAAATGCGAGAAAACTTATAAAATTGGTGGGAAATCGTTTGTGCTCCGTTTGCGCCGTTATGTGCTGTAAAAAAACTTCGTTTGTGCTAATTTACTTTTTTGTTTACATAATTGCGATTTTTGATTACGTCATCTAGACGTTCATTTATTTCCGGACGTCGCCATATTTTTGTTTTAAAGTGCCTGACATTTTAACTCTGCTACAAAAGCCTATTTAAATAGTGGTAATTTCGTGAGAAAACTATTACATTGCTGAGTGTTGTTTTATTTTTCCCATTTCCTGCAATTTTGACTCTGAACACTGGCAAACGTAAGTTGTATTGCTTAATTTTGCTAGCAAACCATTTAAATTTAGCTCAAAGGCATTGATTGCAAAATACAAAACAGGTTGAAAGGGCGGTCAAGATTCCTTCAAGTAAAAGTAGCGTTGCCCGGGGTAGAAATAAAAAGTAGTGTCCAAAAATTCCGTTCCGTCATCTTCCGCTTGTTCCGGGGTCGGGTCGCGGGGGCAACAGCCTCAGATGGGAAGCCCAGGCTTCTCTTACCCCGGCTGCATCCTCCAGCTCACCCGGAAGGATCCCAAGTCATTCCCCGGCCAGCTGTCAGACATAGTCTCTCCAGCAGGTCCGGGGTCTGCCCCTTGGTCTCCTCCTGGTGGGACGTGCCCGAAACACCTCGCCCACGAGGCGCTCGGCGGGCATCCTGACCAGATGCCCGAACCACCCCATTTCCACTGTCATACAGAAAACCATGAGAAATGTTGCAAGTATATACTGTCACAAAAAATGTTCTTCTCCCCACTGTGTGCTCAATTTGCAAACCACAAGAGAAGTCCAAATAGTCTCCCCATCCTTTGAGATCTTGCAGACATCTGGCATAGCTCAACTGGAGACTGCAGTGCAACAAGGACTGGATCAGCCCAGATCCCTCTGTCAGAGACGTCTCCCTTCTGCATTACAGCACCCCTCTGCATGCACCCAAGAAGAGTCATCTGAAACAACCCTGTTGAAGGAATGGTCACACACAGCTACAGTCTTGGAGAAGTGCTATGGGTGGATACAGACCTGGTGAGTACCTCAAAAGATCCTCAACAAAAGAGGGAATGTCCCTTGTCAGACTTCCCATCCACTTTGGTGCTCCAAAGCAAGACCTTCACTCTCAGGGCAGTAATAGCATTCAGAGGAACTCTGTGCAAGAATGCCTTGGGTCACTACGTTGCCTACTGCAGAAGGTGTCTGTCTGTCTGGGAGATGTACGATGACCTGATGAATGAAGTGAAAGCAGTTCCAGAAAACACAGTGATATGTTCACATGCTGTGCTTTACACACGTGATCCCTAATTGTTTTTAAGCAGATGTTGCATAGTTAAGCACTTTCAGTTTATCTTGTTCTGGTTTGTTTGCACATTTTTTTGTAAAATAAATATTAATTTCCATGTTTGTCAAGTAAAATACTAACAATGTCAATACATTTGTAAATGATATATTTTGAAATCCAGTTGTTATGTTCAAATATATCTTTTTCTTCTGTTGTTGACTGCCGTTTCTTTATTCCGTACTGGCTGGTTGAAGCGCTTGTGACACTGGCGGCACTCCAGATAAAAGGCTGGATGACGTCATAGTTCAAATTTTATTTCTTTAAATTAAAGAAAAGGAAAGCAGCACAAATAAAATTTTTTACAGCACATAACAGCACAAACGTAGCACAAACGATTGACACCATTTTTAAGAGTTTTCTCGCATTTTTAGGGAGAAGGAGGGGCTGGATGACGTCATCATCCAAATCTTATTTCTTTAAATTAAAGAAAAGGAAAGCAGCACAAATAAATTTTTTTACAGCACATGACAGCACAAACGTAGCACAAACGATTGACACCATTTTTAAGAGTTTTCTTGCATTTTTAAGCAATGTGAGGGGCTGGATGACCTCAGATTGACCTATAAAAGAATCGTTAATATCTACAAAAATAAAACGGCACAAACGAAAATTTTTACAGCACAAAACAGCACAAACGTAGCACAAACGATTGACACCATTTTTAAGAGTTTTCTCGCATTTTTAGGGAGAAGGAGGGGTTTGATGACGTCATCATCCAAATTTTATTTCTTTAAATTAAAGAAAAGGAAAGCAGCACAAATAAAAAATTTTACAGCACAAAACAGCACAAACGTAGCACAAACGATTGACACCATTTTTAAGAGTTTTCTCGCATTTTTAAGCAATGTGAGGGGCTGGATGACCTCAGATTGACCTATAAAAGAATCGTTAATATCTACAAAAATAAAGCAGCACAAACGAAAATTTTTACAGCACAAAACAGCACAAACGTAGCACAAACGATTGACATATTTTTTGTTTATTTTTGTTTATATTTTTTTTTTAAGAGGGGCCAACTTCACGGAGCTCTTTTAGCTCTGCTTGTTTGTTTTTTTTCTCCCCCAAAACTCACAGGTGCTGGATGGCTTCTAACGGGAGGATTGGCTGATTGCTCCCAGCTGCACAGACTTACCGGTGGCTATAAAAGACCTGGTGTCACCCACAGTCTCTGTCAGGTCTTCAACGATTCTAGTGGTAAACTGACCACCTCTAAGCTGAGTCAAATTTTGATATCAGACTAATTTTCTTATTCTCCTCACAGGAACCTTCAGCCCTTCCTCTTGGCCATCCAGCACTGCCTGAAGCCGTTATCTCTCTGCTGTGGATTCCTTTGTTCAACACTTAATAAACTGTTAAACCTGCATTTGGATCCTCCTCATTCCCTCTCCTACACAACAGTGTAATTACTGGATGGTGTTTTGATCATACGGGGTGTGAGAAGAATAATCACCAGTAGTGTACGGGGTAATACTAAAATGTGTAATCCACTAGTATTACCTAAAATTTTTTATATTTGAATTATCCACCACCCAAAGTAAGATTGATAGAAATAAATACATGGAGGACGTTTTAGATCTGTACTAAGCAACTTTGTGCTGTAAATTGGTTTTTTGAGAATCCCAAACTTTCAAAATACAAACAGAGATAATAAAAAGATAAGGGGACGAAAGGTGTTGCGAGAAAGGTTTTTGAGGCACCATGAAAAGAGAAAAAGTGAAGTTGTCAGTAGATTTTGCAGAAGTGATTTATGACTGGGTTTACTTTTTTGTGCTGATATTTAAACAGAAGGATTTTTTTCTCTCTTGTGCTGCAGTTTCAAGAGATACTGAGGAAATAGTTCAACAACTCTGAGATCAGATATTGCAACTTAAATCAAATTTAAAGTACAACTGACCCAAAACTGTGACCATCATGATAGGCAGCAGCTCCTGAGGACGTTGCCATGGAAGATCAGAATTGGGAGAGCAACATCTAAGTGGAAACCAAAAAAAGAAATGGGTATATGAACAAATCCATCTGGAAGCTAAAAGTGGTCAATCCCTCCTTGCCGTCTGGCCAGTGTCCACTCTCTGATGACCAAAAAGGACCTGCCATGCGTGAAAACAAATGTTTGTGCAAAAATTAGGAACTATCCTGTTATTTATTTATTATTTTTTTTGCCAAATAAAAACCACAGTTTAAACTATCTCATCCCAGACTCAGCCTCCAAGAAAAAACAGTTCACTGCTGTTCAGGCCTGCTTGTGACTACTTTTCCAACCCTTGTCCTCGGTCAGGAGGAATAGGAGCATCAGGAACAGGACCAGCAGACTCAGCAACTGCTTTTTCCCTGCAGCTGTACAAATGCTCAAATGCTATACACTGAAAAAAAATCTCGTTAAATTTTAAAATCTATTTGATCATAAAATAAAAATGAAACAATCAACACCTCTCTCGTAACAGTTTGTGTTGAAGGTATGATATTGCAGGGACAGCCTTAGCCTTGAGGCTCATGTTCATTGCAAAAGCATTATATGGAGACCAGATTACTTTTTTGGTCTGGTGTTATTGAGATATTCACTAATTGGGACGAATCAGAAACGGTGACTTTTAAAATGAAAAAGCTGCTGCGAGTATTCTGTAGATAAGATGGAGAAAAGCACCAATCTAGTTTCTTTTCAACTGATGCATTTACCCATAGGTTTACCCATAGGTAAATGCATGGTTAATCAATGGATCAACTGTTGTCCATATAACCATTAAGTTTCAAGATATTTTTCCAAAATCAAAATCGGAATTCAGCAACAAGATTGCAAGTAGCAAAAATTAAAGTGTTGAATAAAATGGAATGCTCCTCTTGAAAAATTCATGGGTTTAAACTATTTTCCAGGTTCAGAGATGCGGACTAGTGAAGATAGCCTCCTAGTTTACAATTCGGATGTAAATCTTAAACTAAGAGAGCTGGCCAGCCATTAATAACGCCTTAAAGTGAGCACTCACTAGACTCTCTGTTCAACATATTGTAAAAATGACATTAAAATTCTTATTATACTTGTAAATGTATTCATCTGAGATTCCTCCCCTCATAGTTTATATACCAGCAGAAAAAAACTGAATTGCGTCATGTTTGATGTAATAATTTCATCGCATTGCTGAGATTGTTACTAAGGTAAGGTTAGAAATTTGCATTGAAACTTAAGTAAGAAGTTGGCTTCAAAAATTTTCCAACTTCTCATATAGTTGAAGCTATTGTTTCCCTGCCAAAGTTTTATGATTGCCACACTGTTGCTGCAAAATCCTTTAAGTCCCAAGAGAAGCAGTTTGGAGACTCATAAAATATTAAGGAGCAATGTACTGTAAGTTACAGAAAATCAATACTTCCCTAAAAGTGAATAGGAAGCTATTTTTGACCAAAAACTTTACAAGTGTCGTTTAAATTTATTAACTGAATATCTTATGTCACAAGTGCATAAGAAAAACTTTCTATTAATTGTGACAAAATAAAAAATAATGGAACACATTTAGTGTGTCCTCACTATTCTTTTTGTACAGGTATACACATTGTTCATCTTCCTTTTCTCTTTCTTTGAAGCATTTCCCCTGGGACAAAAATGGCTTCAAGTTATACTAAGATTGATAACAATTCGGTGGCTTTTATGCGTTACTTATTCTCTGCAAAATAGAAAAAAAAAGTCATTTTTGTATATCTAGAGACGTATGAATAAAATGATATAGTCTGAGGGATCTAACCAAAAGTTTTATTTATAATGTAGACACCCAATTTTCTGTTTCAAAGACCATACTATTCATCAGCTTTTGGTGGGCTTTTCACCCTTCTATGTTAGACCAATTGTGCTAATTGTGATTGGAGGTGGTACATAGTTGTCATGATCCCCTCACTTGCCGCCAGAGGGAGCCCTGGATGTTCCTCATCACTCTGATTAGGGACACCTGAGATTGATTCCTGATGCCACACATCTTTTGACCCTGCCATCTATTTAAGGGCAATCACGCCCCATACTTCCATGTCGGGTTATACCATCCCTTCCAGCCAGATCTCCCTGGTTGCCTGACCAACAACCCATTCTGACAATAATCTCTTGCCATGTCACTGAAACTTTGCCTTTCTCTTCACAGCAATACTGAACTACTATACTTAAAAAAGCCAGTTTTTCTGTCCTGCCATTTTGTCGTCTTCTTTCCACCTGCACACCACTTCATGACAGTAGGTTGGCAATGCCTATAGAGAAACAAAAAAACATCACGTTCACATTTACTCCGAGGATGAATTTTAAGTGATCAGTAAACCAAACACATGTTTGTTGACTGTGAGACAAAACTGGAGCACTGAGAAATAACAGAATGCATACATGAGGATAACAAGCAAACTCCAAAGATCCTGCTTCAACCATCATTTAATCAATGTGACGCCAAAGCAAAAACATGTCTGAGTAAAAATATTAACAAGACAAGATGTGTCCTGTTCACAATTTATTCTTGGAGTTTCTCTTTTCAATTATCTTTGCTTGGCAGATTTAAATGATCCCTTCTTCTTAGCTTCATTCTCAGTTTCTCTGCTTTTACAGCTCTCTGTTTCTGGTTCAAACCAGTGTTGCTTTCCATTTTATTGAACCCTTTCAAACTTGTCAGTTGTGTTGAATTAGCAGTGATGCAGAACCAGCTATTCCTCCTGTTGCTGTTTCACATAATCAGTCAAGGTCTTCATTATTGTTTGAAACAAACATCTTTCCCTGTGTGAGCAGCGTAGTGGAAATACACAGCTCCAATGTTTAGTGCTTGTGGCACAGTTCTGCACAATTACACACTGCACAATTATCTTCAACACAACAAGGAAAGTTTGCAGAAAACACAACAACTATTAACAATTCCTGAGAGGTTTTAACTCTTCTGTAAATGAATGGAACACAAAATTATTTTGCACATTTAGTATTAATATATATAATATAATAATATATATGTATATTAATTCAGAGTTTGAGTTTCTTATTTATTTCTAAGCCGTGAATAATAAAAATCAACATTCCCAAACATAGAAAACATATTCATTGTGTTAGAGTAAAATGTTCAATTTCTTGGTATTTCTTTCACTAATTACATCATCTTTAAAAAAAACAAACATAATTTCTTATTTTACCCATTTGGCAATGGATTCTTTGTAATTGTACAAAACTTGTTGCATTTGTGAGTTCACCTTCTTAACCATCCATCCCTCACAGGTTTGCAGGGGCTGCTGGAGCCCAGTCTGGCTGATTTGAGATGAATGGCAGGATACACCCTAAATAAGTCACCAGTCTGTTGCAGGGCCAGACACATACATTTTTAGGGGCAATCATGAAGTGGCCAATCAACCTAACTGCATATTTTGGGGGGTGGGAGTAAACCCACGCATACAAGGGGAGAATATCTAAACTCCACACAGAAAGGCCCGTGTTCAAAGAGTCCTTCTCACGCGGGACTCAAACCCACAACCTTCTTGCTGTGAGGCCACTGTGCTACCCACTGCGCCACCATGCCACCACTTTTGTGAGTTGTTTTTGTAAAATTAAGACAGCGGCAAACCACAATTTTTTTCTATAGCAATGGAAGAAATGTTCAAATAAAACAGGAGATGGTTAGAAAAAGTCCTCTTCTTGGATTCTGGCTGGCTTATTACATGCTCATTTACAACAAAAATAGGTCAATTTAAACTGACATGAAGACAAATTCTTGGTTTTCTGTCATGAATGTCTTGAAATGACGTCTTAATATCTCTTGGATAGTTCGTTCACACCCTGCTTGGCTGGCCAAAAGCCGACGACACCGACAGTGAACTCAAGTTTTGCATATTTGCTGATAGTTTTTTGTATCATGTTTGTTCTGTTGTAATTGTATGCTTTCAGGCAAAGAACATCATGTTAGACAATCAGCCTTTTTGAAAGACTCATCAGAATTTTCTTAGCCCTTTACAAGAAAATTCAGTGTTTCTCTCTTTGTGTTCTGTTTTCCAGTCTTTAGGAGATATGATGCAGATCTGGGTGTGTCCATGCAAAGTTTCTCTGCCTGGCACGGGTACCACATTGTTTCTGTTTCTTTCCAAGAAGATTATTGTCAGCCTCCTGCTGTGTAAAGAATCATTTTTTAAACACTAAAAGGAACAACATCTGCATATTGCATGAGAATGTCCTGTAAACAGGTCTTTGGTTGCGCAGTGTGTTCCACTTTTCTAATGACACTAATTCAATTCAACACACAAACTGAACTATGTTTGACTCACTTGAAAAAAATGTCCTCATGTAAGCTGGTGTGGCATCAAAGACAATATCTACAAAGATTTTTTTTAGGTAAAAATCTAACAAAGACTGTTTGAATTAGAAGTTGGACTCAGTGACCTGATGATAACATCAGACAGGCCAGTCACAGTCCCTTTTTTTGTCCCATGGTGGTTAAATTGTCCCATGGGGGTTTAGTGGACAAAGTAAATGCAACACTGAAACCTTTCCAATTTAGGAGCACTAGACCTGAAATATCAAATGTGCTTTAAAGTTGACAAAATCCCCCTCCGTCTTTGAGGCCAGCTACCTTTTCATGTGTGTGTGTGTCTGCCTGGATGGTCTGTGTGTTACTCAGGGGAAGAGAAGCCTCATCTGGTCACTGCAAAGTTGTTTAAAGATGTTTTCATCCGTATAAAAGATTTTTTATTTCAGTTTGGAGATAAAAGTCTTAATAAATTGCTTTATTCTTTTTTCAATCCTGCGTCACCTGAGGCCATCGCTGTTTTCTTTGGACTGCAACTAAAACACAGTAGAAGAAAGTCTTTGTTTGGAGCATCCATTTATTTGGTTAGAACTTTTTCAATCTGCGTAGATTTTCATTATTAAATATGTGTGGGATTAGTTAATCTTTTTTTACTACCTATGACATGTAACATGTTTATGCTTTTTATGTCAGATTCTTCTTCTTCTTTTTTCGGCATTTCCCTTTAGGGGTCGCCACAGCAAGTCAGTTTCTTCCATCTAACCCTATCTGCTGTATCCTCTTTGGTCACACCAACTATTATTCATGTCTTCCTTCACTGCGTCCATGAACCTATACTTTGGCCTTCCTCTAGTCCTCTTTCCTGGTGGTTCCAAATCCAGCATCCTTCTTCCTATGTACTCTCTCTCTCCTCTGTACATGCCCAAACCATCTCAGTCTTGCCTCTCGAACTTTATCCCCAAAACCTCTAACATGTGCTGTTACCCTGATGTACTCATTTCTAATCCTGTCCATCCTGGTCACTCCCAGAGGGATCCTCAGCATCTTCATCTCTGCTACCTCCATCCCTGCTTCCTGTCTTTTCTTCAGTGCTACTGTTTCTAGACCAAACAGCATGGCTGGTCTCACCACGGTTTTGTACACTTTCCCTTTCATTCTAGCTGAAACTCTTCTGTCGCACATCACACCTGATACTTTCCTCCACCCGTTCCAGCCTGCCTGAACACGCTTCTTCACCTCTTTTCCACACTCTCCATTGCTCTGGACTGTTGATCCTAGATACTTAAAATCTTCCACCTTCTTTATCTCTTCTCCCTGTAACCTCACTTTTCCATTTGGATTCCTCTCATTCACACACATGTACTCTGTTTTACTCTGACTTTTTAGGTCAGGTTGCTGAATGCATTTTGTGCCGAACATGCAATAGATGTAGGATTTTTGGCCCCACCCAGTGGTGAGTACAAAAAGATAAGTTTCATCTAAATTAGGCACATTATAGTAATTATAGATGAACTTGAAACAAAAAGGCTTTGATTAGTTCGAGAAAAAAATCAAAACAAATGTAGCACAAGTAAAATGTGAAAATGGAAGTTGTCTCTTTCAAAATGAATTAATACAAGTGTAGTTCTTTCAAAAATAGGTTTTGTAAATTTGTACTGTTTTTATTTTTTCATATTGGACCTTCGATGCCAGTTAAACTACTTCATATGAAGTTGTAAATGCTCAACAACTTTTTAAAAAAGTAAAAAAAAAACAATAACCTGCAGTTGTTTCCATTTTATCTAGCGTATTATTTTATTAGTAGCTCTGCTGCTTTAGTTTTTTAAAAAAACAAAGTTTTTCCTTTGGTCAAAACTTATCCTCTATTTTTTATTAAGATCGGAAAGAATCCAAAGAGCCAAAATTCTTTGATTGATTGAGTCTTTGTCTTCTTCTTCTTTCAGCATTTCCCTTTAGGGGTCGCCACAGCAAGTCAGTTTCTTCCATCTAACCCTATCTGCTGTATCTTCTTCGGACACACCAACTACTTTTATATCTTCCTTCATTGTATCCATGAACCTCCTCTTTGGTCTTCCTCTAGACCTCTGTCCTGGTGGTTCCAAATCAAGCATCCTTCTTCCTATGTACTCTCTCTCCTCTGGACATGTCCAAACCATCTCAGTTTGGCCTCTCTGACTTTATCTCCAAAACCTCTAATATGTGCTGTTCCTCTGATATACTCATTTCTAATCCTGTCCATCCTGGTCACTCCCAGAGAGATCCTCAGCATCTTCATCTCTGCTACCTTCATCTCTGTTTCCTGTCTTTTTTTTTCAGTGCTACTGTTTCTAGACCAAACAGCATGGCCGGTCTCACCATGGTTTTGTACACTTTTCCTTTCATTTTGGCTGAAACTCTTCAATCACACGTCACACCTGATACTTTTCTCCACCCATTCCAGCCTGACTGCACACGTCTGCTTACCTCTTTTCCACACTCTCATTTCTCTGGACTGTTGATCCTAAGTACTTAAAATCTTCCACCTTCTTTATCTCTTCTCCCTGTAACCTCACTTTTCCATTTGGATCCCTCTCATTCACACACGTACTCTGTCTTACTAATCTTCATTCCTCTTCTTTCTAGTGCAAACCTCCACCTCTCCAGGTTTTCCTCCACCTCTTACCTCCTCTCACTACAGATCACAATGTGAACCTAAATAACATCCCTTTACAGTTAGAATTGACAGAAATATCAAAACCAGGAACATTTTACTCATTTGTTGACGTGATCATCTATGTGGATAAACAGGAAAGGAATGACGCCGTTTGTCATTTTCAGGAGAACTCATTTCCGATTAGTAGAAGTGATGACTACTGTCGGGTAATTGCAGCTGTGGATGGTCAACGTTCAGGAATAGTTATGGTAGTTTTTACATGCAGGCCAGGGTAAAATCATTACAGTCATTGCACAGTCAATTAACTTTCATTTTCAGCTTGGTTGTGTCCTTTAGGCCACTTGATCCTCATGAGCACTGAAAGGCACATTAGAGTGTGTTATGTGAATAGAGTGGCCGTCTGGCTCCGACACTGTAGCCAATGAGAATGAAATAGGCTCCTCCTGCTTCAAGTTAATGTAGATGGATTGCGTCCAAGATGATGTAGAGCCACATTTACTATAGGCCACAGTGAGGGTAAGGTTCTGATCTGTTAGCCTGCTCAGGGAGACTGATGCCTGCACCCTCAACACACCATTACACATGTGACCAGAGCAGAGGTCACAGGGAAAGTGGGCACTGGGATTTAGTGTTCAAGAGGTTGCAGTAATTAGACTCGACCGTACTGCTGCTCATCCATTATTTCTGGTTTCTCTAGTGTTCTTTAGTGATGCCTCGTTCTCCTCAGGTGTGTAGCATTTTTTATAAACTGTCCACAAGGTATGGAGAACAAAGTCACCGCTACAGGTTCTAAAAACAAGAAGTTTTAAAGGCATTTGTTTAAATTTCACTCCGACCTTAAAGTGAATGTACGGAAACAACTTCTACAGTAGTTGAAACTAAAAGGGATTGTTTTGATTTAAATTGTATGGTTTCTTGTGAATTCAAATAAAATAAAGCTACTCAAATATCAAAACTAGACACACAAAACTTAGAATGGGTTTTGCACAGTTTTATCTGTCTTTTTGTATGATCCACTGAAAACGTAAAAGTTCAAGCTTCCAGAGGTTCTTTTGGTACAAATGTTGTAGCCACAAGACTTACCGGTATGAGATATTAGTCGTTACCGTCATAATGTCTAGTCAACTTTTAGCTCTGAGGTGAAAAAAACTTTAATTCATCTCTGGATTTCATTTCAAGGCAAGAAAGATTGATTGAAATAAAAATCTTGATGTCCAATTAATTTAGTTTTATTTTATCTTCTGAACCACTTATCCCCAATGGGGTTGCAAGGATGCCTGAGCCTATCTAGGCTGATTTCAGATGAGAGGCAGGGTACACCTCGAACAGCGACTCTTTGTTCTGTGGATTGTGATGACCCATGGCTACCCCATGAAAGGATCTCAAACTTAGAGTATTCCAGGTACCAGAGTACCTGGAGAAAAGTGACGCATTCAACATGCAAGAGAACATGCAAACACCACACAGCAAGGTCTGTGTTTCAAGCCTCTAGAAAAATAGGACTTTTTTCCTATTCCCAACTCTCGACTCCTCTCGCTGTGAGACCACCGTGCTACTGCTCCACTGTGCAGCCGTGTCCAGTTAATTTGAAGAAAATATTAGATTGTGGTTTTACAAAACTTTCCATTGTCATGTAAGATATTTTTAGTGGTTTGTCATTTCCAAAAAGTTTATGCAACTCAAACACTTTTTGACAAGTTTTCTATTTTAAAGGAACATAGAAAAAATAAACAGGAAGTATTTTTGTGTTTCTTGAAGGGTTTTTTTTTTATCTTAAATCTAAAGCTGCTCATTTTTTCTAAAGATCAGAACTCTTGTTCTCATTTCCTACTTGTGTCAGAGCTTGCTAGTGCATGTGGTAAAAAACCAAATGCTGACAATATTGTCTTTTTTGTCAAATATATCAACATACTCATTCTAGTACTCATTCATACTCATGCTTTCCCCACATTTTTACAAGGTGACTGAAAAATGGTGTGCATAAATAAAAGTATTTCTTTTTAGAATCATTTTATGGATGCTTACAATACAGAGTAAAGACAACAGAAGATTACGAACTCTTTGTGGTAAAGAAAACATTTTTTTTTTACAAATGATAGCATTTGACTTTCTGAAGTATCATCCAAACTTGTTTTTTGAACATTGAATAACACATTATTTTCTTTCATTTTTTTTTCTTCTGTCAACTGCAAAAAGGTCTAATCTTATGACGCAAATAATAATTTCATAAAATTATTTCACAAAATGGTACTTCAATACAGAAAAGGGCTTTTTCAGACTGTGGAAAGACTCCTTATGTGCAATGGAGAACAGCTCTTGTAAGATCATTAGCAATTTGTTGCAAAAATAGTAATAAATTAGGTCTTAGTAAATAGAATTTGACTAAAAGTCTAGAGTTGATATTTAACATGTGTTCTGTTTAGCAGCTTTATCAGTAGCAACAGTTGTACTTTGACGGATGTGTCTTTTATGGTTGAATGAGCCACAGTACACTGTTAAACAGAGCTAAACAAAGAAAAAAACATTCCTCTTGAAAAAGATTTTAAACTAGATATTAGAAAGCCTGAAGAACTACTGCTCATGAGTATTTTTAAAGGTTGCAAAAAAGCCTCGCTTACAGAAAACAAAGTAAAAGAATTAAGGAATCAATCAAACCACGTTCAGTGTATTTCCACTAATCTACTTACATCAGGCACAATTTAATGATTTGTACTCTTCTAAACAGCACAGCACCTTGCCAATATTTTGACCTGGGAATTTAGTAAGAGTTTTGTTTGATTTTACATCAAGTTTCATGTTCCATCATGGACATCCAAAAATGTTCATTTTCAGCCATTTATGGTTTTGGGCATGAAAAAAGTTGCAACCGTTTGTTGAGGAATTTTCAAAATATCAAATCTCGTGGTGGAAGGTTTTCATAGTGCAATTGATTCATTGCAATGAGAATTTTGTGGTCCGCATAGGCATGGGACAAAATCTGATTCACAGAAAGAAGACTTTGGTTTTTATACCCCTTCTTGCTAAACATATCTAACACTAAAGACCACCCCACTCTTGCTGAAACAAAGAAACATGACCTAACCCAAAAAATCGACAGAAAATAAAGTTGGCCCAGTCTGGTTGAAAACAAAGCAAGAAAAAACAAGACAAGAAAACACAGTACAACACCATTCCTACGTGTTGTCATAGTTACAAGCTATTTTTTTTGGAGGTAGTGTTGCTTATTGAAGCATTTAAGAATCTTTTACAGTCCCCACAGAACAGAAGGTCACACAACCTTTTTTAGTTACATAACTGATATTTTTTGCCTGCTCAAAATACCAATTTATAAATACTTACTTCAGTACATTAATGGGTGATAATTAGCATTTGTATTTGTGTTCATTCACAATGTGATTTGATCACAATACTTCTCGAAAGCATCCTGAGAGAAGACCTTTTGCGGCAAGGTTGGTACTCTCCCTTCTTCCTTATCAAACATTGCTGAGCTCCGAGGTGCTCCGAGGTGGTGAGGCTGCTACTTTGCACGTACTCTCCCACACTGATGCTGACATTTCTACAATGTTGCACACATTTTTAACTCTTTCTCCAGCTCAGTCCAGCTCATCAATGTTAGTAATGTAAACAATAATAGTGTCAGCCGCAAACTTTATTATATGACTAACATCATGGTACAAAGCGCTGGGGTAAGCTGGTCCTGAAGGTGGTGAAGAATATGATGTTGTGGATTTTGACATTTTGAGGTCTGTTTGCAGACATGTTCCTAACGTCTATGGAATAGTGGGGCTAAAGACTGAGGAGATGCCTTGAAAGAGCAGACAGATATAAGTTTTCATCTCCAAACGAGTGAGGTCTATGTGGACTACTCATGAGATGGTGTCATCAGTGGAGTGGTACTCTTCTACTGCTGAGGGTCTGCAGGTACATCAATAGAACTGTCAATGAAGGTCAGAACAAACCTTTTGAAGTACTTCCAGACAACTAAAGCCATTAGTGGTCAGTTAGGAGTTTCATCAAGGAGTTTGGGGCGGGGACCACAGTGACCACAGTGACTGTTTTGAGGCTGGTGGGAACAGATGCCGGTTCCAATGAGGTGTAAAATGTGTCTTCCAGAATCTTGGACAGCCATAGTGAAAAGTCCCTCAGTGGTTACCCCTGAATGTCTCTGGGACCTGAAGTTTCACAAGGGTCAATATTTTAAAGGAATTTTTTTTTTCAGATTAGCCTCAACCTGTATGGGTAATTTGGTGAAGAGGGGATGATAAGACATTGTTCGGTCATGGTAGATTATCCAAATTTCATGGTTTTAATCTCTCTGGAGTGTCCTTTTTTTAGTCAGATAAACATAGCACCCAAACTTTCTCCATGTAGGTGGTACATTTTGTCAATGCTTTAAATGTTTCAAAAATAAGGCAAGCCTGCAGATTATTTAAAAGCAGTATGAGTAAAAGTAGTACAACTACAGACTGTTTGCTCTCTGCTCAGTAGACCTCATTTTGCTCAGACAGACCTTCCAGAGCTTCTGCAACACAGCAGGAGAGATGACTGGGATAAATACAGAATAATCCGGCAATTTTTCTGGCTGTGAGTTGACCCGAATATGAGCTTCCTTGGAGTCTCACACAATATTCTTCTACTGTTAATGTGAGAAGTTTATTGAGAAGTCTGTGAGACCCAAGGTTACAGCAACCCCACTGGCACTCGGAGAAAAATGTCTGTGTTTAGGTAAAAAAAACCTCCTCTTTACTGTGTATTATTTGCATAATGCAATGTTTATCGTTATAACTGCAGCAGTGGCAACTTAAACAGAAAATAGTTTTTTATTTATAATCTCATAAAGGGAACTCTCCTAGAAAGAGCAGTCTTGCAAAAGCAAAATGGCAAATAAATATCAGAGATATCAGCCATCAAACAGTAAATAAAATAAAAAATAAGGCTATGAATACAGGCACATAAATATGTGGGGAAAAAAATTGTTTACAACTCCGAAAAAAAAAAGACAAGAGATGGCCAAAAGAAAAACAATGTTTTTTGGGTTTTTGTTTTTTTTCCTGCACGTCATTTAACAGTCCTCACTTAAATTGCTCTTTTATTAATAAATATTTCTCACTCTCCATCTTTCCTCGCCACTATATTGTTTCATGCTGATGAACCAAAAACTATTTACTAAGTTCATATAGCTGTGACACATTGCTGCAGCACCGGATCAGATATCTTCCTCCATGAGGATGATATTTCATGCATGGAGCATTTGTTTTCTAGTCAACTTCAGCAGTGAGTCACTGCTGACTTTTGTTCATCCATCATCTCCTGACCTTCACCACTGTGCCCTGATTTTTGCCTGTGGCATGGGGAGGGTGACTGATGTCTCAAACAAAAGGCATCTGATTTCCTTCCATTATTATCTAAGACCAGAATCTACAGATTCCTGTCACTGCTTTTGGCTTTAATTATTAACACCGCTGTTTCTCAGTTCATGACAGACATGGCTGGACTGGACAGCCAGCTTGCTCCTTCCGTCCTCCTTATCGTTATGATGTATGACACAATCACATCCTTCTCGTGACTGTATCTAAGCTTGGAAAATAGGGTTGTCAAAGAAATTTGAATGAATAATCACTCCTCAAAACATCATAACATTTTGAATGATAAAAATAAATACACCATGTTATTTTTTAAGAGTCCTTGAGAAAAAAAAAAATCATTAAATCTTTTCAGATTAGCATAAGGAAGTCAACATTTGTGTTCATTATTTGCAAGTATTTTTAGCAAATCATAACATAAAAATGGCTTAGTGACATTTTTTATGCAAACACAGTACTTGATATTTGAAGCCTCTTTTTAAATTTTTGTCATGTAGACTTGGAGCTGTCACATGGCATGTATGATTGTGCACAATTATCTCCTGGCTTCATCATAAACATGCCTGTAAAATGTCGTCTCTCCAGTTCCTGTTGCCTGTTTCATGTCTGCACATGAATATTTTGTCACCTGGCAACTACAGTGAGAAAGGGAGGTTGGTTCTCACGGAGACTCTTTTTTATTGTGGTTTCGTTTGATGGAACTTATATGTTGGTTCTAAAAATATAGAAATTTCTCTTGAAAGTATTTTATCAGAGTCCTTTAAATTCAACTTAAGAAATTTCTTATTACTTAAGAAAAGTTGAGCTGACATAGTGATTTTATGGAGGAGATGATGTGCAGGAGGAGTAGGTTTTTCATTGTCAACTTATATCTAGGTCGCTTATAACCCTAGCACTTGTAACATTCACAGTTTTATTATTTCATTTAATTTTATGAACACAAAGCCTTCATATGAGCAAATGAATTAGTTCAATGTCTGTCTGTCTGTCTGTCTGTCAGATTAAGTTAGTTCTCAAAGAAAAAAAAAATCAACGGCAACTTAATGTTTATTGTGGTAATTGTACGTAGCCTTTACTTAGACATCCCATGACTGTGGTTTAGAATTAAGATTGTGTGCATCCTCTGTGTTCAGCAGAAAATTTCACAATATTTTTTTTCACCTTTAAGTTCATAAAGAACTTAAAAAGTCTTGTAAAGCATAAATTATATGAAGTCTAAAATGAGCATTATGACATGCACAAACATCATGCATATCTAACTTTTGCAAATTGGAACCCCCCGACTGGGGCTTCGTATCTTGTTTCTTTATGACAGAATGGCTAATTTTGGGGGGCAGTTGAGACAAAGACGCAGGGGGTTGGGGAAGTGGAGGACAGAGTCTGGGCTGTCAGATTGACAGACTGATTGAGCTGTCACAGATAGCTAAGGTGTAGAGATGACCAGGGAGTTGGCGTTTGTGGCTCAAAAGATAAGCATCGGTGAGAATATGAGAGGCTAGATGGTAATCTCTCACGGGAAGTCAGGCTATAGCATTGCAGATGAAGCCACAGGAGAGAAGCTGACCTTGTATAATTGTGATATGTTGCACCACTTTTTGAAAGAGTTTTATCCTCCCACTCACTGCAAGTGCAAAAAAGCCTTGCTGTACTTTTTTCCTTTTATAAAAACAACTCATTTGATCAATTTTATTTCTTTTTTATACATACCAAAATCAGGTTTTTTAGTCACATATCTGACTTTTTTTGGAGTGAATCAATCTTGGGATAAACCAAAGATAATGTGTGCAGTACTAACCTTTCCAGGAAGAGGAATGGGTCCTCCTGAACGATATCCCTTTCTCTACCAACCAATAATAATAAAAAAATGTGTTTGAAGACACAAAAACGGAGAAGGGAGTACCTCAAGGTAACCCACACTTACAAGGGGAGAAAATACACACTCTGCACTGAAAGGTCAGTGTTCCAGTCCTCGTCCCACCCCAACACACTGTCAGTGATAAAAGCTCCTTGTGACTTACTGAAATATCAAAAACCAGTATGTGCGTTCCATGGGTCTTATTCGTTTTAAACCAACTGTAAATGCTTTCAGAACATGTGTGTAAAAGGAGCCTAAATTATAACTAATTCTCATCTTCACTTTTACTGTTTCACAAACTCAGAATTTTGATATTTGTAAGAACAACCACAAAGCAGGTGCATCATCCCTGCTTCTTTTACAGTAAGATAAATTTCTTGTGTAATCGGAAATTGGTCATATAAAATCAAATTCTTACAGTCAGTATTGACTTTCAAATGATTTATTCAAATAGAGCTGCACTTTCAAATTTGTTTTTATCTCTTTGCTTGATGCAGAAATGAAGTTGGATGATGATCGAAAGAGTAAATGTCACCCTGTTTCCTTTTGCATGTCGTAGCGCATGGTAAAATGTCAACCAGTTCCATCTCATAAGAAAAAAAAACACCAGTCACAGTGGCACAATCTCACCATCCTGACTGAAAAAAAATAATAGCTTTGAGTTAATTTTCACATCAGTTCTTGACATGCTCTAATTTAGGCCTAATATTTTAGATGTAAAAAAATACAAAACTAAAAACTTTGAAGGGGATGATTTACAAGAATCATTAGATTTTTTTGTTTGTCAAAAAGAAAAAATATTCTGCTCACTGCATTAATTTTCTTCTTAGAAATGAGCTAAATCAGAACAAATACCGGAGAAGATTAAGCCCTCGTCAAGAGTTGCTTTTCACACTGCTTCAATATAAAGATCTCGAGTCATAGGACAGTTTTTTTTACCGCACAGGAAGTTCTTTTGGGTATATGCAGTGGGCTGCTCAACTCTGACAAAGCCGAAAACCATTTGTGTTTCTAAAAGCCCTTGAGAGAGGAAAAAACTGCCTCCTCTTTATAACTGCAAAAAAGCACACAGACGAGGCACTGTTTCCTGGGTGGCCAATGACACAGATGGGGGTTCTGTAAATCTGCAGACAAGTAGGTCATATTTATTTTTCCATTGACCGATGGGTATTTTAGCAAAAGGATTTTTAGAGATGGGACAGTTAAGATGAGAACATTAGGAAGCTATCATTTAAATTTGATTTGTTTACTTAATCACAATGTGCCATTACGTTTATTCATTCAGTACAAAGTGGAATGGAAACATGCAAAAAAATTGAGACCCTTAGTTTGTTTCAACACAAAATATTTAGCAGGCATACACCAACTTTACAACTATAATCAGAGAGTTCTACCTTTTCAGACTTTTTGTTGCATTCTACAGCTCAAACTTTTTAATTTTCTTGCAAAGACAAATTACAAATCTTTTATTAATTCAGCAGATTTACAACTTTGCAAATCTTGTGCACCTAGTATTTCATTCGACTGAAGTTTATTTTTCACATCAACTACTCAAAAAGCAGACGTAAACTTCAGTTTTTTAATCTTCTTTACCTCAGCTTCAGTGAGTGTTTCAGCCCGATAACAGATCCATCACAGAAGACCGTGCGTGAGTGGCCCATAGTGCTTGCTGGAATTTTGACAATGACTGAGCCTGTTAAAATGTCATAACGTCTATTTTTGGTGTGTTTCCTTCCTGTTTCCTGTTTTGCACTCCCTCACAGCCAAATGGATTCAAAAAATCAAAACTTGTCAATCATTGCATTGTGGTTTTGTACAAAACGGCAGCTCTTCCTTCATATTTTGGGGCCTCATTTCATGGAACCATCATTCTAAATTAAATGTAACAGACTATTTCCAAAACAGTCTAAATGTAGCTACCAGTTTCCTTCATCTTGGATTGCTTCTTTTCAGTAAACTGGACTGGAAGTTTCTTTGAAAATAAAAAAGTTATTTTCTGAATTGATCAAAGACTAAATGGGTTTTAGGGACGAGTGAAACCTGTCAAAAATTTTCCATTTCAAAATCAAAATACGATACGTTGATACGTAAACTTCTGATATGATACGTTGTTTTTTTAGTAATAAATTCACTCTTAAGCTTACTAAATTTTGTTGTTCAATTGGAAATAAATTCCACTCTAAATTAGAAATTTGCCTTTTTCTCCTTCTCTATATATTTGTTTTTCTAACTCTTCTGATCCAGTTTTTTTTTTTTTTTTTTTTTTGCAAGTGTATTTTCAGTATGTTTCTTTGTTTACGCCAATGCGATTTAGCACTTGACTACTGGTTTTGTTTGTACCAACTGAAAAACTGTGGTTTGTATCTGTTTGTAGTTTCATTTTGTCTTTCTCTGTTTAATTTTTCCTCTTCAAGTGTAATTTATTCTCTCTCTCTGCAAGAGAGTGTAACTAACTCACAAAAAACATAAAAATAACACCTTAGAATGGTTTTTCCTGCTGTGCCAAAAAAAGTGGCTTTGAAAACTGAAACTAACTAAAACTGTTTGATGTATTTTCAAAAGTAATTTGAGAAAGTACACACACCTTTTATTGCCACGGTTACATGGCTTTGATGAAAAATTTAAATAAAAATTTTTGTGACGTAGAAACTGGACGGGACAAAATGTTAAGACTACAAATATCAGATTTGTTAAGATTTCTTTGTTACTTTTGAATTATCAGTTGCCCTGAATACTTCAAAGTCATGATCAAAAAGTATGGCAATGAAGGTTTACGTTTGTTGTAAAACTTAATATGCAAACTATGGTTAAAAAGAAAAGTGTCTCAAATAGTTTAAATGGAGTAATCTTAATTGTTAATCTATGGATTAATTATCTTATCTCATGAGTTGGGCGCAAATGGAATCAATCAATCAAACTTTAAGTTGCACATATTTAACAAAGAAAACAAAGTGTTGTGCATTGAATGAAAGAAGAAATTTACCAAAAAATGTGTTTAATTCAATGAAACATTAAAACAGTTAATCATGACTTTGAGTGGCAAAATTTACTTTAAGTAGCTTTACTTTAAATAATGCAGCGGCAAATCAGTGATTAAGAATGATGCTCATGGGGAAGAGCGTTGGAGAGTTTTGGACCAGTCGCTAAAAAAAGAACAACTCTTCACTACTGACACAAAGACCAGGGGACACTTGAAAGAAATGTTCAGCTGACTTTAAAGCCCTAACCCCATATTGCATTCCATGTACTCTGCATAGTACACAAATTGAGCTGAAGCTGGCCGATAGATTAATTAAAGAAAATAGACTAATAAAGAATACAATAATACATTTTTTATTTGTTTTTCCCAGTTTGATTACACTGAGTTTGAAATTATTCTGCAGATGAGATTTGTCTGTAGAGGTTTCAGCAGAACTGCAGGCCTCTAGAGAATCCTAGATTTTGATATTGGTAGCACTTTCTGTGTACTACTTTCTAATGTCATTCTAGCAGCTGCTCTTTTATTCTTGCACATTTGTCTGGCTGAATCCTTTCTCATCATGCATTCATCTGCACATCACAGGGTGGGCTCTAAATAAGACACAAATCCAAATCTCTTTTAATATTTACATAACTGTGAAATATCACAAATACCACATGTTCCTGTTTTCTACAAGCAGAGATCATTTTTCTTTCCAAGATTGATGGAAAGGTTGATCTGCTCAATAATGTGGAACAACTCTTTAGAAGTGTTTTTCTTTAATTGGGTGCAACCGTCCAACCAATTGTCAAACAAATTCGATTTCAGGAATCCAAAAACTCTGAGATATAATGCAATCCATCTTGATGACAAGATCAAGATAAATTTCAGTTGCATAATAATTTGGAATTCACTGTAAATTAGATTTCAATTAATATGGTGTAAACCTAACTTGGAAAGATTACAAATACTTTCCTCGCTAAATTCCCAGTTCATAAAAATACAGCACAAAACAGACGTAAATGTAAACAATCTAATTGATGCATAAACAAAAAGAAAACAAAATTACCTTTAATATGAAGGTTTGTAGCTCATCTTTTTTCATTTCTGTATGCTAAATCACCCTTCCTCCTCTGCACGTCAAATTATAGAGAATGAAAAATAAAAAAGCAAAGTGTTGGACAAATACATTTTTACGAGACCCCCTAGCCAATGATGTTTTTCTTTATATTTCAGCTTGCTGTAAACATCAAAGATAAAAAAACAGCCGCTGTGATAATGGTGAGTTATGGCACTTGCTTTCCAATTTGTTTGCCTTCCGTGGATTCACACGAATTTTTCCACAGAGAGTCTTTGCACCCCTTATGTAATTACAACTTGGCATGGAAAGAGAAAATATGTTATATTTCTGTCATTGGTAATACGCTACAATGACAAGTATAAAATTCTGGTTGTCTTCCTAACTGAGCATGTTTTGTACATGATACAAGGGTTTTTATCTGCTGTATTTTAATTGGATCCCATTACTTAATTTTTTAAAGCAATTACTTGAAATTTTGTTTAGTCACTGAAACAAAATGACAGACTTGCTTTTACTGCAATTAGACATGTTAATTTTACATTTGGGACACACAACTTTAGAAGTTTCAGTTTTAAAAAAATAAAAGCATAATTCATACTGTTTGCCAGATTAGTGTTAGTAATTATTACATTTGTCATTGTCTCCATGTCTATTTCAATATGTATTGATTATGTATTTTAAGCGCTTGTTTTTCAGGAAGAATGAGGCTATTTAAATATGCCAGATGCAAGATTAGTAATCTGTGAAGTTTTACATTAAAAATGATCAGACAATAACCTAAATTAGACAGATTATGTTTAACCTTTATACAAATATGGATACTTCACATGATTATACAACTAAGTAAAGCCAAGGTTATATTTTCCCCCCTACCCCTGCCTAATAGACTTTTTTTTTTTATTTCTAGGGGCTTGCTTGCTTGATTTATATATATATTTAAAAAATAATCACCCCAACAAACAAAATTATTGGAGTTGTGGGATTCATCTCACGCATATCTAACAGTTATCTCTGTTTTCTTTGAATAATTAAGTTTAATTACAACACTGTAACAAAATAGACACAACACAGTGTATTTTTGACTTTTATTGTTCAAAAACAGGTCATCCGTATTCTTTTCATTGTTATTTGAGTTGTGCCTGGTTTTCATTATGTGTCCGGTAACAACCATCAGAAATCTCAGGAATAAAAGTCTATACAAGTTAATCATTACAAACAAACCTGATGGTGTGTGGAACCTTTTCAAATCAAATAAATTAGGTTGCTTTGATTGGGTGTGATAAATGAACCCCCTCATCATGTATTCATCATTATTCCACTCTGCTTGCACCCCATGTGCTCTTTAGCTGACAGTTTGAGCCTCATGCCATCACTACAGATTGAGACAGAGCTAATTATTTAACATTGTGTCACTTTCTGGTATCAGTTGTGTTAAAGCCACAACTATAAGAAATAACTCATTTAACAGGAAGTGTGAGCAGGTGCTGATGATGCATATGAACTTCCTGTGCTTACCACTCTATGCACCATCCTTCACAATCTAACACCACAGCCTTTAAAGAAGTTTGGTTTCTTTTACAATGATAAGAAGAGAAAGTTTTATAGTAATGGAGCTACAGGCTTATTGAATGTGCATATGCAGTGTAAAGTTGTTACATTATTTACTTCACAGGATTTCAACAGAGATAGAAACAAAACTCAAAAGTCTGGCGACCTCAACTGTGATGAAGAACCATTCTATGAAGAGGTGGATGCCAAAGAAGAGATGATCAATGTCTGCATACTTCCTGCAAGACCCATGAACGATAAAGGAGAATATGCAGGTAAATCATACATATTTGTTTAGTCTTGTGGTATAACTTTACTAAATCTGTAGGCAAATTAGATTTTTGTACGATTATGGGATTTCACTTTGAGTAACAATTATGATGTGATCAGTTAGGATTAAAATGAGTTTTGACTTATTTATTTTTAAATATACTTATGACTAGTATTTATAAAATAAATTTGTGTGTGTAGTCTCTTCTAATGATGGAACATATTACATACACAAAAAAACAAAAAGAATAGATAATTTATCTGAATAGATAAAAAAAAGTCAGGATTATTTGATTTTAAAATGCTTGACAACTTGTCCATGTCTTTATGTTTTAAAGGTTTAAGTGAACCTGGATATAGAGGATAGAGCATGTATTCTGAAAAGTCGAATCAAAGTAGTATAAAAGTGGTTAAGAACTCATGTCAGCAAATTCAGCTAGTGATTCTCTGGGGCCATTTGTTGGCTGAGTCAGACTGCAAGAGATTAAAAATGTTCGGGATCTGAAAAAGAAAACAGTGGTTAGAAAGAACAAACTTGTATTTCTTTTGTATATGAATGTGATCCACAGTCAGGGGTCTTCTTCATAATTATTGTGACTTTTCAATGATCACACTTGGAGTAATTGTATTCTGTATTCAATACCGTCTGTAAAAAATAAGCTATGCAAATGGATTTAAAATAGACCAATTCATCGAATGTCCAACTAAGAGGGTTTGAAATGTGATCTAAAATGTAAAAAGCTTCAACTAAAAAACTTCAGCCAGAGATAAAATAATGGTGTTTCTCTTTTTTTGAAGGCAGAGATGCTGTGAACTCGTGGAGCAGAGAAAATATTTCCTCCGTAAGTTTTTAATATCTAATTTGTTGTCATTTTGAGTTGTTTTTTTTAACCAAATAAATATTTCAAATTTTCTGAAACAACACCCTTTATTATATAAATTTACAAGTATAATATTCAGAAACTGTGCATGACCAATTTCAAACCATGAGAGGTTAAAAAATATTGGATTCAAAAGGACAATTTTATCTTCAAACAATGAATAAAATAAACATGATCAAGAGATTAAAGGTGGATTTTTGGCTTTAAAAATGTTACCCTTATGGTGACCGGATCACCCCCAAAATTTATCACTACTTTATCTTCCTAGCCTGACAAATTCATAAAAATCCATCCTGAACTTTTTGAGTTATCTTGTTCATAACACATGCATGCTCCCCTTCACATACCCTTGGCAGGGGTAAAAATGTATACCGAAACCAGTAAAATTTAATTTCAGATTAGATAGAGAAATACTTTATTGATCCCGAGGGAAATTGTATAGATTAAAACAGACTGACCAAAAAGAGCTCATTAGATTTGCATCTAATGTCATTTTTTTTAACAAAATGCAATCGGAAATATTCTGTTGCTTATGATCTGTTTTGTTCTACTGTCAGGCTGATGTCCATACCTCGTGTCCACCCACAAAGAACCTGCAGACAAAAGGTAAAGATGAAGTTTCAGTCCTGTCATATGTCATATTTAAATATAACAGGGTGTACATTTTACAGCATAGCTACTTTGAGTGTTAATCAGAGACATACTGTAAATATGAGAGCCATCCTATGATCCCACAGAAGTCTACATAAATGCATTAAAAACATCCAAATTTAATTGATAACAATATATGTGACAAACATTAATTTTCTGAAGACAAGAGTATAAAATTAGGCTTTAGCATAATTCATGCTTCTGCAACGTTTTTCAACCGGTGTTCTGCATCACAAAAGTGTGCCATGAGAGATTGTCAGGTGTTTCGTGGGAAATGATCCTATTTCACCTAGTAGTAGTTTAGTAGTAGTAGTAGTTTATTTTATTTTTTCCAGACATTCAAACATTTACTTACAGTACAAAACAAAAGCAAACAATATGTATAAGGTCTGGAAAGGAGCAGTCTGAAGCCTCACCTCATATGGTGATCGTGATCTACCGCAGCTCATAAAGTTTGTTTTGGTTGATCTCATGGTGTTTGTGTAAAAAGAGGGCTAAAGTGTATTTTTTTATATTTATCAGTATGAAAACCTGTCATTTTATTTTAGGAGGCAGGACTGTACTGTAACCATAGCAACCCACTCTTCTCTGCTTTTTTGTTGCATGCTGCTGATCATCCCTCCCAAAAACTACCCCAGCTAATTGATTGTTTTTTCTACATGTTTTTGAGACATTAGGAGACAATTTAAGTTGTGTTTTAAAGCAGAAAAATTGTGGATTCTAATGAAATTTCACATTTTTTGTGAGACATTCAAGACGAAAAAGTAACTGCAATTCTTTTATTTAAAGAGGAATCATAAAAGATAATAAAATTGGTGTTGACGTTTTGATTTGATTCCTATTCAGGACACTTTGGTGAGAATAACTGTGTGCCTGAAGATTTTTTTCAATAGAAAAAGTACCTTGGCATGAAAAAGGTTGAAAAACAGTGATTCAGCATTTAAATTACAAAACCAAAGTCTGCATAATCCTAACTTTCTTCTAAATGAATTGGCTTTACATTTAAACTGCACACAATAAGAATGCCTCCAGAGAGGAGGAGCAGGTGCCTGAAACACCTTTCATGTTTATGACCCCTGTTACTGATTTTGAATCACAGGACCCGCTGTGGACAGAAATCTAAAGCCGGGCAGGTGTAAAACCCAAACAGGTAACATCAATGAACAACTTTATGTAGTTTATTAATCTGAACTCTACTTATGAGTTGTATTTTCAGGTAGAAAGGTGGAACCTCTGCCAGCAGGAAAGAAGGTACAAATTTGTGTTACTTGTGTAACAAGAAATCATGAGCGTGTCAGATATAACTAACCAATTATAAAATTCCTTTCATCATATTTTAAACCACAGCCATCTCAAAGGTAAAAGCTTCAGTATGTCCTCAATGAATCTACAATTGATTTAAAATTTACCACAGAAGGCCTGATGGTTTGATTCTGCTCTGCCAGGAACCCCTCTTTGCTCTCAGAGTTGACCGAACACCTTGCTGAGGTGGTTCTACGTGAACCCCAAGGAAGAAAGTAAGACCAGATTTACTTTGTTAATCATGGATGCTGTTTTTTGTGATCCAGGCAACTTTGTACTATTGTTTTAATTTGACTGGCTCAGTAAACAGCACTGAACAAGTCATCCCATATCGCAGCGATGCCATCTTATGGCCAGAAAAAAACATGACAAAGAGAGCTCTCAAATATGGCAAAAATCAGAAAGCTTAAACATTTTCCCCTTTTTTTATTTTTCTACAGATGCCTAAATGAACCAGAAACTGTGAGTTTACAAATTTAAATGTTCTCCAATTAAAAAACTGTTTGACTTAAAATAATAATGTACTCTTTTTTTTTATGCTTTTCAGAAAAATCTTGATTTTGAAGACGAAGGTAGTTTTGACAAATGAGTCTGAAAATTAACAGAAGCAAACATCTGTCTTCATTTATAACAGTGGATATATTTTCAGATCCACAAAATAATCAAATAGCTTCAGCTCAGCAGATCAACAAAAGATGCTCCCTGGATTTAGAAAATCATGACTTGAACAACAGGTTTGGTGTTTATTCTATCATCTCAATAGTTAACTCTTAAAACATGCTACTCATTTGATCTTTTTTCTCTGTATATAGAGCAAATCAAAATCAAGGTAAGCACATAAGCAAACATAAGTTCCATTTAGTCAATGACCAAAATCTTCAACACATTCTTCTCAAGAGAAAAAGTCATCCACTCGGCATCATCATGAATGGCCTCAAACCAGAGAGGACATTGCCCAGAAGGATTTGGTTCCTTTGGAGAAACCTCAGGTATAGCTGGTGGTCCTTCTTAACATATTTAGTATCTAACTTTTTATTTATAGATTGTTTTTGCTGACTTGTCTGTTTCTGAAGACCTACTGCAAGGAAGACTGGTATGTTGGAGATTGTAAACGCACAGATGCTGACCATGCCTTACATCTGGTGAATCGGGTGAGTTATTAGACAATTAGTTTGACATGTTCTATGCAAAAACAAAAGTTAAAAATACATTTTGGAAAATATGTTTTATTTTATGACGTAATGTTAGGTAAGAACATGTTTGCAGTTTTCATGCCTTTAAAAGTATACCACATAAAAATCAGTTATTTACAAGTCTAAGATTTTTCTAACTGTTCTCATACTTGAAATTCTTTTGTTTTGAATATGTCAAAAATAGAACAACTTCACTATTTTCTTACCATGTCTGTTACTTGTTTTTTTTTTTTTTTTTTTTTTTTAAGGATGGGGCTTTTTTAGTCCGAGATTGCTCCTCCAGCACAAATACTGAACCTCTGGTGCTAGCAGTATATCATGAAAAGAAAGTTTACAATGTTAAAATTCGATACATTGAAAACACTGGAAAGTATGCCCTGGGAAAAGGTCAACGCTCTAATGATGTGAGTGGGATGATACAAAACTTTAAGTGTTAAATAGAAAGGTTTGCTTTCATTTTAATCCATATTGTTTTTCTCCCCAGATGTTTGACTCGGTAGCAGATATCGTCAAGTTCCACTCTTTATTTCCCATCATTTTTATCAGTGGAAGAAGTTTGCCTGGTGACAAATTCCCAGAAAACTGTGTTCTGACATGTCCAATAACAAAACAGGATCTCATACGGCTCCTACAATAACATCTGCACCTTGATGGACAGACTATTTTAAAAAACTTTGTTAAAAAATATGTATTTGAAACATGAAAAAAGACTGTTTGCAATTGTTTGATCTAAGTTTGATATGAATGTAATTATGATTATCAACGTGATCTTGAATGTATGTACATTTTACGAAAAGCAAAAGTTAACAAAAGAAAGCAATTTTTAAAAAAGGAGGGAAAAATGCTTCCAGATTAATTTCTGATAAGACTTGCAAAAGTTATGATGAAAGATCAGTTAAATGAGATTGCAATGCTTTTTATTTTAGCTCGATTCGATCCTGTTTGGATTTTTATCAAAGAATTAAGTAGTAAGTAAAAAAAAAAAAAAAAAGCATTTACTGAAAGTCTTTTTTTAAAAATTCCAATGACAATGGTGATCGATTTTCACTCGGACGGCAATGTGAAATTATACAAAAGTTTTGCAGCATATTTGAGCATGACTTTGTCCTTCAGATTGGTCTTAGCTTAGTCATCTTTAAATCAGGAGATTTAATATATGAATATGAATATATTATATTTAATATATGAAAGAATATATGAAAGAATCTTCTTTTTCTTGGTCAAAGTCAAACATTTTAAACTTGGTCTTATTAATAAAAATGAAGGGGAATAGGAATTAAATTTTGAAAATAAATTAGGCTATGAAATAGCAGTATTCAAACAACTATTTGAATTTAAACAAGGGAACACTATTCTCATTTTAATTGGATATGTGCCAGCATTTATCATACTCTGGAGCTTGAAATGTGCCAATTAAAACAGTGATATTTTGACATTAACAGCTGTAGAGTTGTAAAGTGTGGGAGCAAGCCTGATTGCTCAGAGAAAAACCACATGTAAACCAGAAAGGCCACATTTCCAGACTTGGGATAGCATGATGTCAAACCAAAAACCTATATCTAGTCATTCTCCTCTGTGGTATGATGTACTTGGACAGAAGCTTTGGAAAGGACTAAAACCAACTGACTGAAAAATCTGGTCAGACAAGCTGGCCCAGTGAGGGTGTGGCTGAAGGAGACTAAGGAAGTGGCTGAGTGGAAAAGCATTTTGAATAAGCAGCTGGGCATGGATGATGAATTGATATCCTCTGCTTGCTATTATGCCGATGTCCCGATGCTCCTATACACACATTAATAAACTCTTCTTACCCAAGAGTAATACACTGTACAACAGCATGGCAAAGAGAGGCGGATGGAGAAACCACACAATGGGGGTTGGTAAAGAGGGTATTCTGTTATCCCCCCCTCTTGTTTATACAGTAAGACATGTTCCAAATCAATTTTACTTCTCATTCAGATTTTGGGTTCAATTACTTAAGTTTTTATACAAATATTTGCTTAATTTTCTGTCCTCAACACCACATCCTGGAAAAGCTTACCAGACAGTTGATTAAATCTGGTATGAAACTACACGAGGTTGCATTGTTTCAATGATCTGTTTCTTAATAATTTAATTTATATTCACTTTGACCAGTTTTAACTGAGACTTTTTCATTTTTTCAATCAACTTAGTTTATTAACATGCAATAAATAAAAATCAGTTCATTAAAATTAGTCTACCATGTCAAATTTAAAGTTTTTTTTTAAAACTGAATCAAATAATACTAGCTTGTTTTTATATGTAAAAGGAAATCCTTTAATGGCATGACATTAATTTCAAAAATCATATTTCAAAACCCACTAACATTGTCTAAAATAAACATTTCCTCCTGATCTAGTGAATAGAATTATTTTACTCATATTTATAGAAATATATTTTCACATTAAATGTGGTTTTCCACTGTTGATTTAATCTTGATCAATTTTGAGAATAAATTTAACAAAATAAGAGTTTTTTGTTTTCATATGGTCTTGACATCTTGGCCAATTGAATATTTCTTGACACAATACACACTTCGAATTCTGATTGCTTCAGCCTCTTTGGGGTCACATCTGGTATCATGAGCTGATGAAAAAAAACTAATGTAGTTATAACCTTGTTCTTATTAATGTTTTAAGGCAGATTGCTTGTAGATTATATGAACACTGGACATGACTTCTCATTAACACTTAACTTAGAGAGGTTGTACAAAATAAAAGTTCTAAAATGACACAGACATAAAAAAAAAAAAAACATTCATTACTTCTGATAGACTTTTATTAGAAAAAAAACCTTACATAATTGTTTATTCTGTTTTTTAAAAAAACATAATTACGATTAAAAACACAGATGTCACCAAATAAAATCACACAACTGGAAAGTGACAACTCGACAAATGAAAAATTCTGAAATAACATCACATAGACTAAAAAGTAACTTTAAATACTGGAGTTATTAAGAGAACACAGCAGAGATGTTGGTATAAAGTCCAACCTTAAATACAAATTCCCAACTCCAGCTGTCAGGTTTTATCATTTTTAGCATATTTACAATGAGATTTTAGTATTAAAAAAAAGGATCAAATGTAGTCAAATAAACATATACGTCTAATTATTGATCTAGCACCTTTAACAATGTGACAGTATTATTAACAAGGACATACATGTATGTCGTTACAAGAAAAAAAAATCCCATAAAAGGGCAGAAAATTATGTTCATTGGATGCTTTTTAAAAATGTACAAGTCAAGGGCCCAGGATTTACCACAAACACCTTCATTCGAAAATAAAACTATGAAGTATATGTTTGAATTTCTTTTCAATGTATTTTATAGCTGCATGTGGCCCTTATGCATTTCAACAGGTTTCAGTATGATGACCTCTACTTTAATGCACATTTAAATTGAAAAGAGATTTAACTTAAATCAAAATTCAGCCACAGCTTTTTGTTAAATAAGAATACAAAAATGTTTATGAGGCATAAAGGTAGTGTTGAACCAAAAACAACCAGTTTCTGTTAAGCTCAAGTCCACAGGTGATCTTAACACATTCAAAGAGCTCCTCTCATCAAACAGAATCACTCAAATTATATATCAAGACGGATATATATCAAGCGTAAAAAAATAATAAATAGTGAACTTTGCACAATTCAAGATGAAAATTAAATGACAACTTTAACTTTTAGATTCAGATCGCAAATGATTTAAAAAAAAAAATATGTTTACTATATCCAGTGATTTATGACAACCATACAAAAAAATGAGGATACTTTTCAAACATTTTATCACAACCTGGCCGTTTCTTGCATACAAGTTTTCTGTGTCCCTGAATGCAGTAAAATAAAATTAGTAGAACACGTCATTGCTCTCATCTTATTGTTTACATATCAGGCTTTACTAGTTCTACAAAGCTCTTGGACAAAAAAAAAAAAAAAACATCAGACTTTAATTTTTTTCTTTACTAATAAGATGGCATTCATGCCCACTTTTTGTTAGAAGCTGCTCTCAGAATGTTTTTTAAAACTTCAAATATATTTATTTTTTTTAAAAAAAGCTTTGCCGTCATTCACTGCCTAAAAACATCCTATTTCAAATATGCAAGGTTTCGTTTAGTCTTCTCAACCGCTTATCCCTAATGTGGTTGCAAGGGGTATCGAGATAAAAATTTGTAATGCAGGTTTTTAAATGATTATCCATCATGCAGTAATACCATAGACAAAATTACTTGTTACTCCAAACTTTTGAAATAGTACCCAACTTGTGTTAATTTACTCTACACAACCTCGTTAGGCAGAAAGATTAAGTTTCATTACCCAAAACTGTCGAACATAATTGCACACTTTTTTCATATAATACAAACATAATAATGTTGCTGTTGCCAACTTTTTTTTATATTGCGCTCTGGTAAAAAAAAAAAAAAAAAGATTAAAAACAATTCTTGTGGTGTTTTGAGATTTTGATGGAAACGTCTTTCTACAGAAGTATTACTCAATAAAATGCTGTTCATTAATGTATAATACATTCACGGAGAAAATCCCACCGTACATCCCATCACTTCATACTTTTGTCCCATCACTTTGCTGAGCCTCATTTTTAAGATCTGACACTTTGGGACCTCCTCGGATGTACTCATCTCCGAAAAAGTGTCTGTTCTTATAATATTAGGAGAGGCTCGTGGATTTGGATGGTTGAGCACTACCACCGGCTGATTTGGACCAGGTTGCTGGACCAGCTGATCCTCCTTTAGGGGCATCAGGGAAATCAATGTACAATCAGTGATCATCCCTCCAGATGTGTCAGCCTTATCTCTGGAGGTCGTAAGTTTCAATCCTTTTTTGCGTTTCCGCCACACACCCACTTGGACACGTTTCAGTGAGATAGAGAGAAACTTTGAGGAGACAACGTCCTGAATTCTATTTGTATCCAGTCGAAGAAGATCTGAAGGTAAGGGTATTTTTTCATGCGGGATTATTTTATCTACATGCAGGTCATTTTTAGCATCTTCACATGCTGAAGATACAGAAGCAGAAGTGAGGTTAGATACATCACCACTCTGTGTTTTGATGTCATTAATTTCCTCCTTCACCAGGTTGTTGATTAGAGTCAGTGCAGGTGGATGGGGAACAGATTTGTCCTGATCTTCTGTTTTTACGGACAGATTCATGAGCTTCGTTACAGACATATGATGACTGAGGAGTCCATTCTGTGTCTCTGCCTGACCACACCGCTTTAACGCTGAAGCCTCACATGTCTTACTTGTGCTCATTTCTTCAACACGATCCTCAGTTTTACAGCTCGGACTGTTTTTTTTATCCATCACTATGCCTCTCAAAGCCATCACCAATGGCTGGATAGGACCTTGTACTCCTCCTTGCTGCTCACTCAAAGAGAATACAGAGGAAATCACTGGAAAGCGTTTTGGTTCCAACTGCTTGTTTCCTCCTGCTGTGCCATTGCATTTGATCTCCTGACCCCAAGATATTATTTTTGGATTTGATTTGACAGATACTATTTTTGGTGTGGTTTTATTTAGTGTCTGTGGTATGGAAAAAGATTGACTTACAACACTCTCTTTACTTACACAAATGGATGAAGGTCTCACTTGGGGAATAGTAGAAACAGGAACACTCAAAGATTTAGAAGTTGCTGTGCATTGCTGGTTCAAGCCCACCATCTCCTTCACTGGTTTTGAAGAACTGCTGCTCCTGATGCAGTTCTCCCTTGGCTCCAGCTTCACAGCAGCTGAAACCTCTTGGACACTGTTTAGGTCAGATTGCCTCCTGGGTGGCATACTCTTCGAAAGTTGTGGAGTGCTTTTCTTTCTCTCATCTATTGCTCTCTGAGGGACAGGTGCCTCCATACTTCCTGGATGCAGCAAAGTATTTGACCCATGAGCAATCCTCGCAGTGATGGAACCAGGAGAGGCTGCGTTGGGGTTCAAAGTTACAGTCTGAGTGATTCTGATCCCACTACTTCCTTCTCGTATGGGACTGATGGTCCTTTTGGAGACCTTGTTGGGGATAACGGTGTTGCTCTCCAAGTTTATTATTTGTGGTGGTGACCTTTTCAATCCACTTTTTTCTATGTTTGCTAGACATGTAGGTTTGGAGGATAGATTTATTGCAACAGCAGCTGGGTGTTCTACGTTTCCTGTCTTTGCTTCACACTGTTTTCTGTTGACTGTGCACATGCCCATAGACATGGATTTTACCATATGTGATGAATGAGGTGAAGATGATGATTTTCCCACTATGGCATTTTGGGACACCACTGTTTTTGTACTTTTTATCACCGACTCATTTTCTTGTTGCGAGACAAGTCTTAATTTTAGCTCTTTAGTCCCATTAACAGTTTTTACCTCCACTAATTCGACTAGACAACCAGCTGGGATTGTTACTTCCTCAGGTAGAGCAACTGTTAGCGCCCTGTTGTGCTGGATGATTCCGTTTAAAGAGGACACAAGTTCAGTATTACCTCGTGTGGAATTTGATGCAGTCATAACCAGCGTCTTCTCTTTTTGCTCGTCTTTTCTCATTAGGGCAGCAGGTGCATTTGAGGCGGGCACAGTCACTCGGACGAGAGGTCGGAGTGGTGACGGATCAGGATTGGGTGCACTTGTTAAGGCACTAGAGACAGAAGCATGTAAATTCTTAGTCACGCCAGGCTTTGAAGGTCCTTGAGAAATGTTTTTACTATGCAGTCGTTCAATGTGCTTGAGAAGGCACCGCCTCCTCATATAGCCATGTCCACAGTGAGGACATTTGAAAGGATACTTTGAAGTGTGCTGCTTCAAATGTTCATTTAATTCCGCCTCGCTGAAGGAGACACTGTTGCAATAAAAACAATACAACCGTGTTCCCAGGTGTTCCAGCATGTGCTTCTTAAACCCAGCAGCATCCGTGGAAACAAATTCACATTTCTCACAGCAAAGCACGTTGCTGGAGTTTAATAGATGATTCAATCTTAAATTTGGATGTCCACCATTGACACATGATGGCATGCTTTGATAGCTGACAGGTTTCATGATGAGTGAAGCTGTTTGCAGGTCATTTGACAGCAGGTCTCAGATTCCAAAGCAGCTAGGTCACAAGAAAATAGACATCCATCCTCACAATGAATCCTGGATTTTCTTGGGTAGCCACACACTTACATAGGTGTAACAACAAAAGGAGTATTTCCACCTGTGTAGGAAAAAAAAAATTATTAAGGAGTGATCAAGTGAATGTTACAGAGAATAGAGACCAGATCAGGTCGAGGCCCACAAACACTACTGTAACCTAGGTAATACAGGCTAGCCATTTTCATCACTATCCCTTAAAATTCTTTAATTTTCCGACCAGAAATTTCAGAAGATATCAAATCAAGTCAAATGAAATATTTATTTGAGTATTTTGCAGCTGTTGTCCAAAGCTGTCCTTTGAATGTAACGGGAAAGGCCGTGCAGGAGTGTCTCAGAGACGACGACACGATCCTCAATGTTTATATTTGTAGATGAACAAAATGCAAGATAAAAACAAATCATAGCAACGTTAAATAAAGTAGGGATTTAATATATCGTTTTCAGAAGTGTAAATGGAGAAAAACATACCTTTTGGGTGGGATGTTTGGGTAAATCTGCGCAGCAAACCGATTCGCTTTAGGTTCGTTATCACTAGCCGTTTGTAGCTTCAAAGACCTCCCGGAAACGATGCTCTTTTCAAAATAAAAGAACTCAAAATGCAAAGTTTGAAAAATTCCTCACAAATTTTTGTTTGTTTGTTTTGACTCAAAATAACGCCTTTTCTCTTTTCAATTTGGACAACACCAATAAAAATAAAGTTGCAAATGAAATAATAATCTAACTAAATAAAAAGTCATTACCATTCTAAATTAATTGTATTCTGTAAATCATTTGATGATTTTTGCTGGGTGTATTTGGCCCTGAAGCAGATTGGCGACTTGTTCAGGATGTACCCCGCCTCTCCTGAAATAAACCAGAATAAGCACCGGCATCCCCCGCCAGCCCATTATGGACATGCAGTTCAGAAGATAAAATTTTGTAGGAGGGTTCCTAATTAATAGAATAAATTATTTTTACTGTGCATAAAAACAAGGGCAGAAAATGTTTTCAGTTAGGTAGCAATGTATTCGAATTTTACTTCAGCATATACAAATCAAAGATTTAAAATAATCAAAAGTCACAAAAAGAATTAAAAACATGTAGTAAAGAATTATTAAAAATATAAAATGATAACTAGTTAATAATATACAATTGTATTTATATATATTTTTACTCATCTTAAAGAAGTTGGTTTTCTATTCAATCACACGAGTTATGTATAATATATTACACATGATATATGTGTGATAATAAATGAGTAATAATCTTTTTTTTTAAATGCGTGCGTTTATTTGCTATTTGTATTGGTAGTTTTGGTGCTTCATAAATGAGTTGATTACAAAACTCATCCTACCATTTTTGTTATTATTCCTAGTTTGTGTAGTTTGAGAAAGGTTGATTTAAATTCCAGTAGGTTTGATTATTGCAACTCAGTAGTCTGAACAAAAAGGCCTTAACACAGTTGCAGTTTATTCAAAATGCTGCTGATCCTGTGCTAACAAGAACTAGAGAATATGATGACACTACTCCTGTGCTCAAGACTCTGCACTGGCTTCCTGTGGCTAAGAGGATAGACTTTAAAGCTGCTCTGCTTGTGTTTAAGTGTGAAATGTTAGTATCTTACGAACCATCTAAAACTGTGAGGACCTCTGGGACCAGCCTCCTGCTGATGTCTGGAGTCAGGACTAAACATGGAGAACAAACCTTCTGAGGCTGTGAGACAGGCCGACACTGTCACAATGTTTAAATCTAGGCTTAAAACAGTTCTGTTTAATCATGCATTTGACTGAAGATTAGTCACTCATTTTTTATTGTATGTTTTGTGATTTTAATGCATTTTTTTCTGTCTTGTAAAGCACTTTGACTTGCCTTGTGTATGAATTGTACTGCAAATAAACTTTCCATGCCACTAATTAAGATCAAGAATACCTTTATTTGTCCCACAATGGGGAATTGCAGTATGCAACAGAACAGGCACAGGAAGAAAAAAGAAAGGTCACGACACATTGTACCTGCTTGGGGTGGGTATATGCTCTGTTTCTCTTGACATTGACAACATCTTTATCATAACAAAATTGATAGTTTTGAGGTTGTCCAGCTACTTTGTGAAAGCGCTCTTAATTTGATAACTGTAAACCGGAAGTGTTTTTTTTAGCAACGTAAAATACAGTACGTAACGTTCTTCCCATTCTCAAAACAGCAGTACGTCAATTTCTTCCATCTTTTAATAAAACGTACGCGAGTTTCTCAGTTTTCCATAAAAATGACGTAAAATCAGCATCACTTTAACTAGCTGAGTTATAGCAGTACCATCCATCACAGTGTTGAAATGTAACTTTTTAGAGTAATTTATCAAACATAAGCGACATTTATGTCACAGCGACGACACAGGAAGTGGTTTGATGCTTTTGTATTTGAAGCAATAAAACCAAACAGGAGGATTCTCTTGTTTACTGGACACTAAAAATCTGACAGTGAACACCATGCTGCTGAAAAAAATCCGAAAAATATTTCCTAAAGTGTCTTTGATTTTACCCAGGTAAGTAAGGTCACAAGAACATTTTTATTTTAGATTCTGATTTCTTCTGTTTATTTAAGAATGTTGCTCATTTTATTTTTTAAAAAAAAGTTTTGACGTTTAGTCAATAAAAGCGGAAATCGCAAAGAATGTGATTTTAAAAAGATGTATATATTTTAAGTTATAACTTGCTTTTGTAACTCTCATTCAGTGCCTCATGTGAGGTTTGTTGTGACTATTGTGAACTTGTTTCTGGGATTTACACACTATTGTTGCAATTCACAATGACACAGCACTAGCTTTCTGTTGACCCTCCCATTTCCCAACTAGTGACCAGATACTTCCTGGTTACCAGTATATTAAATCCAGCTACCGGTGGGTTTTGTTTCAATCTGCACAAAAAACTTTGATCACTTCTCCTTTTTTTTCCCTCCAAACATCAAGATCTTTCCGTCGCGCCATGTCTTCTAACCCGTCTGGAATGGAGACAACCCGGTTTGACTTTCTGGTGATCGGCGGTGGTTCTGGAGGTCTGGCTGGAGCTCGACGAGCGGCAGAACTCGGAGCAACTGCCGCTGTTATAGAGAGCCACAAACTAGGAGGTACCTGCGTGAGTAAAGATAAAACCACTTTTTATCATACTATTTTTTTTTTGTTTCATGTTCAATAAGAAACTTTTCTTGTGTTAAACCTGATGGTTTTCACTTTTGGGAGTGAACACTTTTTTATGTTTACACTGTGTTTTTATGATCACAATGGAAGAGATGACAAATAATGTGGTGAGACAGGCCATGCTGTTTGGACTAGAGACAGTGGTACTGAGGAAAAGACAGGAAACAGAGATGGAGGTAGCAGAGATGAAGATGCTGAGGATCTCTATGGGAATAACCAGGATGAACAGGATTAGAAATGAGTATATCAGAGGAACAGCACATGTTAGAGGTTTTGGAAATAAAGTCAGAGAGGCTAGACTGAGATGGTTTTGGAGATGTGCAGAGGAGAGAGAGTACATCGGAAGAAGGATGCTGGGTCTAGAACCATGAGGAAGGAGGCCTAGAGGAAGACCAAAAAGGAAGGTCATTGATACAGTGAAGGACAACATGATGATAGTTGGCGTGACTGATGAGGATGTGGGAGACAAAATTAAATGGAAGAAACTGACATACTGTGGCGACCCTTGTTGGGAAATCCCAAAAAGAAAAGAAGGGTGAAGATCTTTATGAATTAATATTTTGCTATATTTTTTTTTATTTATTTATTTATTTCGGTCACAGTGCAACCTCATATCAATGAAATAAAGAAAACAACCATATTCCAGCAAAGGACCGAAAAGGTAACGGCTGAAGCAAACGCTTATTACGCCGACCCTTTTTTTTTTTTTTTTTTATGTCATAATAAAAGCAAAAAGACATAAGTAAATACTAAGCCATCATAATTGTTATAATTGTTATATTACTTCAAACTGTCCTCACTGGTTGGCTCATGCTAATGAATAATTGTACTAAAAATAAAACTGTGTTTTTAATCAACTGTGGATTTTCGGGAGCATTAAAAACCTCAGATTTTTTTATATGACGACCAAAAATGTTTAGTTTAAACCTGATTTGACTTCCTAGTTTTGCAAATTCTAAATATTCTTAAGAAACATGTATCCATTGCAAGCATAAAACATAACATTATTATTTTGGAGCCTTTGCTCCTCCTAGTCGAGAGAAGCCGTATGGGGTGGTTTGGGCATCTGGTTAGGATGCCTCCTGAACGCCTTGCTGGTGAGGTGTTTCAGGGACGTCTCACTGAGAGGAGACCCAGAGGCAGACTCTGGAATCGCTGGAAAGACTATGTCTCACAGCTGGCCATAGAACACATCAGCTCATCCTCCCAGGTGAGCTGGAGGATGCAGCCAGAGTGAGAGAATCATGGGTTTCCCATCAGAGGTCATTGCCCTACCCAGCCCCTAATAAGTGAAAGACAATGGAAATATTATGTACTTGCGCTAAAATAAATTCAATTATTTACTTTTATTTACGATTACTTTTTTATTTGCAAAGTTGTATTCCTATCTGCAAATGCAGCGTATTATTTAAAAGGTGAGTCCGACATAAGCCCAACAGGAGCAGGACCTAAAGCACGTCCACTATTCTTTAGCAGTCAGTACTGGTAGCTTTTCCAATCCCAGTAACGTTAAGGTTTAGCAAACTCAACAATCAGTAGGACTAAAGTGTTGCATTGAGAAATTTAAAACTCCCCAAGTTGGTTTTATCATTACAAAAAACACTTTCAAAGGTTTTGTTTTTGCAAATTGAATTAATTGCATGCTTTTCATCAAGTTGTCTACTGATTAGAGTAACATCAAACAATGTGTAACATTGTTAAATGACTTAAATTCCTTTGTAACTGAGCTAAATCACACAGTGATTACAGAAACAATATCTTGCCTGCTACAGTTACAGCTGCGGAAATTGGCTCATTTCCTTTTTCTAAAGAGAAATTGTTGAAAATAAAATTCAAGCTTGTATGTACTTGTAAATATATAATGCAAATATTTGAACGACCATGAGTTTTTTTCTAATTTCTTAAAATACTTAATTGCATAAATGATGGATTTAAAAAAAAAAAAAAAAAAAAACTAAAGGACAACTAACGTGCTTTTATTTAATGTTTCCTCAGGTCAATGTTGGCTGTGTTCCCAAAAAGGTAATACCTCCTGTTTTTTATTCTCCTTTTGAGATTAAGTTTCAATTTAGAGAAGCTCTTTCATATGACTAGAAAGTCACAAGGTCTTTTTTTCTTCTTCACAGGTTATGTGGAATGCAGCCATTCATGCAGAATATATACATGATCACAGTGACTATGGTTTTGAAACTGGAAATGTTCGATTTAGTTGGGAGTAAGTCTGACTCTTTGTATCCCTTCTCTATTTGACCACACACAGAATGAATCAAAATGATGTTTGTTTTAAAGACCAACTTCTCCATGTTTTACTCCTTTGTTTCTTCACTTCACCCACTTCCCTATCTTATGATTCAGTGAGGGTGACTTTGCAAGATTAGCCTTTGGTCTGCAGAGGAAACTTGAATTGGGGTTACTTAATCATTAACAAAGCTGAATAACGGTTAGAGGTGTGGCTCTGAAAGCTAACACTCTAAAGCTGAAGTGGATCTGATTAAAAAAAAAAAAAAGTAGTTTTACTGAGTTGTACAGCACATTACTCACAAGTACACTTCACTCAACTTTTGTAACCATGTCATGAGTGGGTACAAATGTTTTCAAGTATAGGATAAGTAAGTCATTACTGCAGTAATAACAATGAGCTCCAGTAAACAAATCATCCTGTCTGAACAAGTTTTTTAGTAAGTGTTTCTGGATAAGCATGTTGTGTACAGATAATTACATGACTTCAACTATCTAAATGATAAATTTAATTTATTTGCAGAACCCTTAAAGCCAAAAGAGATGCCTACGTTGCAAACCTGAATCGCATTTATCGTAGCAATCTTGACAAGGTGACTATAATTTACACTATCTTACATTTGAAAATGTTACATATACAAGGAATATAGTTTTTTTTTCGATTGTGAGGTAACATCTGCTCTATTCCAGGGCAAAATTCAAACCATCGAGGGATATGCTAGATTTACAGAAGATCCTGAACCTACTGTTGAAGTCAATGGAAAAAAATACACTGCATCTCACATCCTCATTGCCACAGGGGGGCAGCCTTCAGTTATGAGTGATACTGAAATTCCAGGTAAAATCTGGGAAATTAATTTTGGATGAATCATAACTTAATATAAATTTATTATTTTCTTGACACTTTCAGGTGCTAGCTATGGCATCACCAGTGATGGATTTTTTGACCTAGAAACCCTTCCAAAGTAAACTTGTTTTTTCTGTATTTTCTTTCACATTGCCTAGAAGATTTTGATGTGTAGTTGAAATTTTGTCTTTCTGACAGGCGCAGTGTGATTGTAGGTGCTGGCTACATCGCCGTAGAAATGGCAGGCATTCTTGCTACACTCGGATCTAAAACATCCCTCATCATTCGGCAGTCAACAGTAAGAATCAAATAGTTCCTTTTTACTATTCTCCTGCCTTCCGTTGATATGTAGCCATGTGGTAACATATCTTCTGATGCTCTTGTAGGTTTTGAGAAACTTTGATGCCTTCATAAGTGCAAACTGCACCAAAGAAATGCAAAACAATGGTGTGGATTTGTGGAAGAACTCTCAGGTGAAGTCTGTGAATAAAACAGAACGAGGGCTGGAGGTTACGATTGTCACCAAAGACCCAGAGAAGAAGAATGATGAAGAGAAGATCAGCACCATTGAAGAAGTTGACTGCCTTCTGTGGGCCATCGGCAGACAGCCCAACACTTCAGCGCTGAACCTTAAAGCTTTGGTAATCACTGTTTGAAAATAGTTTATTGGGTGTCTGATCTTGTTTATTATTACATGTTTTTCTTTATGTGGTATAAAAAATTAGACATTGTAACCAGAATACCAAATCACTACAGTCAAACTAGCATTCAGACATTGCTTTCTTTCTTCAAAACATCCATCTTCTTGGATGGCTCCTAATTTTATCTTGCTGGAAAAATAAGGGAAATTGTATTAATAATGTACATCTTTTTGCTTATATTACATAAATCCATCTTTGTAATACGGTACTCGTCATTCTATTTGCCAGGGCATAAACACAGATGAAAGAGGGCACATCATTGTGGATGATTTCCAGAACACCTCCCGACCTGGCATCTACGCTGTGGGAGATGTTTGTGGCAAAGCTCTTCTTACTCCTGGTAAGAAGTAGGACATGATTGTTGCATAAGCAGCATTTTTATTTGCAAAGTCTTTTAACTTCTATTTGGTGAAAATTGACATTTTTAATGTTTTTTTCTATTTAATTAATAAGCCTAAAAGTTTTGAATGTATTACAATTTTACTCATTTACAAATTTTACTCCCCCCGCGACCCGACCCCGGAACAAGCGGAAGATGACGGAACAGAACAATTTTACTCTGATTTTTAATCATAAAATGTCTAGTTTTATAACAGGCTAATTGTCTTCCAGTCCTCACTGATACTTTGCTTCTTGCTATAGTTGCCATTGCTGCAGGCAGAAAGTTGGCACATAGACTGTTTGAAGGCAAAACGGACTCTAAGCTGGACTACTCCAGCATTCCCACAGTTGTGTTTAGCCACCCACCTATTGGCACTGTGGGGCTCACAGAGGGTAAGTCTGCCTGACCGTATTGATTTGGGACAATGTTCATAAACCCAAACTACTTTTACCATGGTTTAGGTCAGTGCTTCTCAATTATTTTCTATTACACCCTCCCCTAGCAAGAAGGAAACAATTTGCGCACCCTCCCCCAACCTCACTCTCCTCTGCTACTCTAAATACTGCACTTCCTATCACCTGCTTGGTGCAAACCCCCCACCCCAAAACTCTACATCATAGAGCCAATACTCCCTGTGCACATTCTGACAATAAGAGCGCCACTGCCATTTACTAGAGTGGATGTGCAAATTCACATTATTCTACTATGGCAAAAAAAAAAAAAGCATGTTCTCTGCGGTCACACGCAACATGCGCCCCACTATTTGAGAAGCACTGATTTAATCCAAGGTAGGATAACACATTGTACATCACTTTTTATTTGTATTCATTTATGTCACAGATGAAGCTATAAAATCCAGTGGAAAAGAGAATGTAAAGATCTATAAAACTTCTTTTACTCCGATGTATCATGCCATGACAAGTCGGAAGAGCCAGTGTATCATGAAGCTGGTGTGTGTGGGCAAAGAAGAGAAGGTGAGATCCACTGATTGTTAGTTATGTATATGTTACTTGGTCACACATTAATTATACTGCTCCTTTGTTTGTGTGTTTTGGTTTTGTCTATGTGATATCGTTTTTTGCACATCTGCCTCACATGAACTTTTTTCCACAGGTTGTGGGCCTCCACATGCAGGGACTGGGCTGTGATGAGATGCTGCAGGGATTTTCTGTGGCTATTAAAATGGGTGCAACTAAAGCTGACTTTGACAAAACTGTAGCCATTCATCCCACTTCTTCTGAGGAGTTGGTCACAATGCGCTAATACAGAAATAATCCCTCCACCATCAGTTTCTTTGCTACCCTATAATGATCAGCACCACAGAACAGTGTTTTATCTTAACAGCCCTGTTGCAGCAGCTTGACAAATTTCTTTCAGAACTACTTGTATACTTCCATTTTATTTCATTTAAGTGACCTTCTTTGTAGACAGTGTTAACTTTTTTAAATATCATTCATTTTCAACCAAATGGACCAAGACTGAGTTCTGAGCTTCTTAGTCTGTATGTGGGTCTTGCATAACTATTGAAACACTTTGGATTGTGAAATGGAAGTGATTGATCTGCAGGAGAAGTGTCAATACCTCATTCCGAGTGTATGCGTTTGAGTTGTTGGTCATTTGTTAATCAATCTTGCAAACACTGCTGCTCTTCAAGGAATCGTTCAGTGCAAAATAATAGCTTTTACCATTTTCCAAACGTATTCACTCGCCTGCCTTGATTTGCAAGTTAACTTCGGTGACTTTGATGCACCTTTTGCAGATGGAGCAGCTTTTAATCTTCTGAGAAGGCTGTTCTCAAGGCATGAGAATGCATTTATGGACATTTTTGATCATTGATGTTGAATGAGAAGGCCTATCCCTGTCTTTCCAAAGCAGAAAAACTTCTTTCACTCTTGTATTTATAATTGATCCTGATGACATCCTATTCAAGATCCAACCTGAAATCCACTGGGCTCAGAGTGACCCAATCTTTCACAAGAGTTTGAACAACTGTGGTTGCTTAGATGTTTATGTGTATAGATCTGTAACCATGGATTTGACTCTGGCATCAAGCTTGATTTGGACGAATGAATGTTTTTGGCAAAATTGTGAGTAAAAATAACTGTACTGTTTAAAAAAGCAATAAACACTTTTTTCATGTGTCACAATTGTATGTTTTTCAGGTTTTGGGTGGGTACTCCTGTAGGTCTTTTAGGATTTCTAAAACACCCAACTCTTTGTATAGTTAAACCAGATTTGGGTTGGGCAAACTAAAGTATTCACAAGGTAAACACTCCCCAGGAATCTGACACTACTTAGGGTTAAAAAAGAAATAGAAAATTGCTTTAGTGTAAGAAATTAAAACGTTTTTAAAACTCGATCCCTTGAACTGTAGGGGGTTTTATTCAATACTTAATTTAAGCTAAATGAAATGACCTTGTTAGATTTAATGCAAACTATCGCGAGAACGTGTCTGTCACTTTAACGACCTACGTCACGAGGGACTATGTTTGTAATGCTCTGCTCTTCGTTCCCACTAGCTTTGAGAGTATATTCGTAAAATGGATGCAAAATATGTTGGACAAACCTCGCGATAAAAAGGTATTTACTCCTCTATATGATTTAATGTAAAGTATAGAAGAAACAGTTGTTTTTGTGAGTTATTAAATGCTCCATATCACTTGTTACCTGGTCCTGAAATGCTAACCATGTTAGCTTCAGCTAGCTGTGAGGCTCAGTAGTCATTGAGCTGCCGGTAAATGAAGCATTCTCCTGGTCTTTTAGCTCAATTTACTAATAAATCCACCCGTGTCTAGCTCGTATCTATCAGTGACTATGCTAAAGTTGTTGACTGATAAAACGATCTCTACTTGAGAGGATATTTCACGGCCTTAATCTGTCTGGAGAGGGTTAAGTTGACAAGTGGACTGTCAACATTACAGCCTGGATATCTGTGACTCTACTTTAGCAAGATCCTGATCATCGAGTCTTTCTGCTGCAAGGATGTTCCCGAGCTTAGCCCAAAGACAATGGCATGTTTTCTACAGAGTATCAATGCAACGCAAGTCACTGTCTCAGAGATGTCCAAGGTTTCCACAGCTGTGTTATGGTGAGTTTGCATTATCACTGTCTATTGGCTCTTATCACAAATCAACCTTTTTTTTTAATTTGAGGTAAGGTCATGTATAAATGGGGAACTTTTATGTGACAGGTTGGCAGAGTGAAGGTATACACAGATTGTGGTTTAGCCTTCCAGACTGTCGTGTGGCCTCGTTTGGCCTGGGTAATGTCCAATACTACTCAAGTAGTAACAAAGATGGTTCAATAGCAGGAGGGGGCCCTTCATCAGGAAAAAATGCATCTGGAAGTGAAAAACTAACCCCAGATTCTCCAGGTACTCATCTATGTTTTCCTACATTATGCAGTTAAAAATGCCTATTTGTATTTATACGTATTTCTCCAGTTGTGTTCAGTTCTTATATGTACAGCTTATAATTGATCACATTCCGCTGCATCGGTTCGGGGTGGTAAAGAAAGAGCTGAGTTGTAAAGCAAAACTCTTGATTTCCCAGTCAATCTACGTTCCTATCCTCGCCTATAGTTGCCATTTGTGGACGGTGACCGAAAAACGAGGTTGCGGATACAAGTATCCGAAAGGAGCTTCCTCCGCAAGGTGTCCGGGCTCTCATTCAGAGATTGAGGAGTTCTGCCATCTGGGAGGAGCTCAGAATAGGGCCGTTGCTCCTCCAGGTTGAGAGAATCCAGATGAGGTGGTTTGGGCATCTGGTTAGAATGCCTCCTTTAAGCCTCGCTGGTGATGTGTTTCAAGGACGTCCCACCTGGAGATGACCACGGGGCAGACCCTCGACCCGCTGAAGAGACTGTGTCTCACAGCTGGCTGGGAAACACCTCAGGATCCTCCCAGGTGAGCTGGAGGATTCAGCCGGGGCGAGGGATGCTTGGGTTCCTCGTCTGAGGCTGTTGCCTCTACTACCTTCCCCTGGAAAAGCGGAAAACAACAGAATGGAACATTGCGTATACATAACAGTATTTCTTCATGTCACATTTTTGGTCTATTTAAAATCTTTGCTCTTACAGGTACAGCACCTCATGTACTAAGCAAAGTTGAGACAATACAAGTCAAAGGTAAGGCTCATCAATACAATTTCTTTAATACTATTATATGCCAGTATAAGTTAATTTTTCTTAAACCTCATCTGCAGTCCGAGCTGTCCTGAAGAAAAGGGAATATGGAGCCAAATATACTAAAAACAACTTCATCACTGCAGTCAGAGCTATGAATGAGTTCTGCCTCAAACCAAGGTGAGCGCTCTCGTACAGTGTAGATTATTTTTTATTTTGTATGCTTAACATTACAGAGCAGACTTAACAGTCCCTCTTAAGTGTAACAGACTCATCACTTACTAGCTACTGCATGGATTCCTTTGAGTTTATAAGTAAGCATGCTTTTGTAATTAGCTGATGTGAGGCTGCCAATGATTGCTTAACTAGTTTTAATTCCTTGTCTCCCTTCCCTGGTTTGTTTGCAGTGATTTAGAACAACTCCGGAAGATCAGAAGACGCAGCCCTCATGACGACACAGAGGCTTTCACAGTTTTCCTGAGATCAGATGTGGAAGCAAAGTTAGTGTTGGAATTTGTAGATTCCACGAATCTTGCCTGTTTCTCTTCTCAGACAATGGCTAATTAAGTTTCTTTTCTGTGTCACCATAAGAGCATTAGATGTGTGGGGAAGTCCTGAGGCTTTAGCTCGAGAAAGAAACCTAAGGAAAGAAGTGGAAAGAGAATATCAGGAAAGTGCGTGTTTGTCCTAACATTTTTTTTCCTCACCAACTTTTTTCTAAACAAGCAAAATTTTTCCAGTGCTGCTATTTTTTTTAACATTTTTTTCTTTTTAGCTTATCCAAAAATAATCAGCATGAGGCAATGTTTGTGAAAAGTAAAGCAGGAGTTTAACAGGAACATTAATCAAAATCTATCATTTCTTTGTGAAAACTGTGAAACTCCTAGATTTATAAAACTATCAATAAATGACATGTCTAACAAAGCCATTTTTAAAAAGTTTGTTTCAACTAAGTAACAACACATCACCCTTTGTGAAAACGTGTTATACTTAATCTTCATTTTTAAAACTGTCTAACTAAATAAGATATTTTGATTATAAAAAGAATAAATTAAATATCCTGTAATGCTCTCTTGGCATTTATCTTAAATTCAATCCCAATTGTCTTATGATATTTGGTGAAGTCACTCATTAAAAAGGTAGTATGCAAAATTTACATCATGTTTTTAAAATAAATTCTAGAACAAGTGGTATGTCTTGCTTTTATTTGAAAGCCAATGAGAATTCTTACAGAGGTTTCCGCTTTCTGATGGATAGATTTTAAAAGTGTTCAAGTTCAAAATGTTGAAAGAAATTTGTTGAAAGAAGAAGCAAATTTTTATACTAAAATTAGGACCTACTTTTTATACACACTTTGTATTTCTAAACAATCAAGCCACCCAGAACAATAATTACTGAATAGTTTATTCTTTTTTATTTTAAAGTTGACCCTAAATTCCAAATTGATAACTATAAAGTAAACATTTCTTTTGTGATTATTTGAATAACTCATTGCTTCTTTGTAAAAAACCTAATTTGTGTCTTTATCGTTCTCATTCTTAGATATTTTCAGAAATCAGCAGTTATTGAAAGAATACAAAGACTTCTGGGGAAATACAAAGGTGAGCTGTGTTTCGTTGTTGGTGTGATAGGAAGAGGGGAGTAAGGAATGCAAGGGAATGCATTTAATACACAACTTAATAACACTAAGTTGTGTGTATAGCCTGCGTCCCGGTCACGGGGGTCACTGTATTTATTAGACAATAACATTCATACCGTCCTCTCTCTTTACAGTAGGATGTTATTTCAAAGACCGAACTGTACTGCTCCGGCCTGGCATGTTATAGTATATTCTATACCCCGCTAGCTTCATCCACCAGCTTGTGTTTTGATAGAGCATCAGTGGCATTAGCTCAATACTGAATACAAGGCACACAATAAAATATTTAATCTATTTGGATTCATCAGCAGTATTAATATTGTGAAGCCTCTTCGTACTGAGATTTTTTTCTGGTTATGAAAATGCATTTTCTTTTTTAAAGCCACGGTCAGGAAAAAGGGGGACGTTTCTACAGGGCCCAGGAAAGGTGGTGATGGTCGCCATTTGCATGTGAGTTTCAATATTCCGCCCGTTCTCACCTCTGTTTTGTTTTTTCTTGTTGTTGCGAGTAGCTTAGCTTTAGCGATCATTCCTTTTGCCAGTCCAGCTGTTTAAATGCCTGCTCAGCGTCGAGGTGCCAGTCTTTTTGGTGTCTTACGAAAGCAATTTAGTTTATCCTTAACTTCTTACTCCTTCATATTGTGGATACCGGTTCAAAATAAATAAAATAAAGACGTGCGCAGAGGAGGATTAACAAATTAAGAGGAGGCGTTCACGTGCGCAGAGGATGAGCTCGCTCTGTGGATTCTGTTTAGAAGTTAAACATTACTTCTCTGTTTTATCCAAATTGTTAATTTTATAACAAGTATTCCTTAGTTTAGTACACACACCTCATTTTAGTTTACATTTTATAAACATATATTTATTTAAAAAAAAAAAAAAGTCAGCGAGAGAGAAGCCCGAGCCCGACGTAATGATTGACATTTTTAGGCCCGACCCAAATTTTGGGTCGAGCTTAAGATCTTACCTCTGGCCGCAGCGACAGAGTTTAACATCAATGAATCAATGGTGAGGAAGTGGAGGAAGCAAGAGGATGCGCTGCGCCAAGTAAACAAGACTAAACAGAGTTTCCGCGGAACAAAGCGAGATGGTCACAGTTAGAGGACAAAGTTGAACAGCCTTTACTGTAGCGCCTTATAATGCAGTGCACCTTATATATGGAAAAAGTTTTAAAAATAGTCATTTATTGAAGGTGCGCCTTATAATGCAGTGCGCCTTATAGGGCGGAAAATACGGTAATTAAAATTTTATCATGTAAAACAGTACAAATGTTTATTCCACTGTAAGCATCAAACAACAAAACCCCTGCCCTTATTATTGGTATTTAGTCAAACTTTTTACATCCTATTTTATTACTTGCACTATTGCATTATTTTCATAATTACAGTGCTTCTTTAACACAAATTTTCCACGTATGAATCAATAAAGTACTTCTGATTTTGATTTCAAACAACCAATTAAAATGCATTTAAATATATTTAATCAGGTGTAGAAAGTAGTAAAAGCTTATTGTTCTTATCATTTTTCTGTAAGTGGAGTGAATCATTGATTCAGCAGAGGCATAACTTAGTGGTACAATCGCCGTCTTTGAACCGAAGAGTTGCTGGTTTTATCCCCAATGATCTCATGCCTTAGTGTCCCTGAAGAAGACATCTAAGTCCCAGTTACTCCTACTATTGGCGCCGTCATAGCTGCCCATTGCGGTGCAATGCAGCAAAAGTCATTTTCCCACGAGGGATTAATAAAATACAATTATTATAGAATTTAAAAAATGTTTCATTTAACACAAATTTACTTTTATAAAACACAGTTTATTCTTCTGAAAAGACTTCAAGTACCATTTTTTAAAAAATTTATTTATTTAAATACGACACAGGAGTGTGATTATTTTTTAACATGTCACAACAACTCTTCCCTAATTTAACTCCTTTAGTTGAAAATGGTCCTTTTGTGTGGTCCTAAAAATTGTATTATTTTCTTGCTCTGTAAACTTTACAGTTGTTGTAAATTGTGCTCAACAGCATTATTGGCATTTTTTACATATTTCATAGCCATTGTTAACTTCAACGTCTTTAAGTCTTGTGTGTCCTTATTTTCAGAAATGGCTTAAATTTCTTCTTCAAGCTCCTGGCTTGGGTCTACACTGGATCTGCAAGCATGTTCTCAGAAGCCATCCACTCTCTGGCCGACACCTGCAACCAAGGCCTCCTCGCACTAGGAATCAGCCAGTCTGTCCGCAACCCGGATGCCGTGCACCCGTAAGCACCCGCTTCTTACAGAGCTGCTCAAAAAGACACAATAGATCCCCAAAGATGCTCTCAGTTATCATGTTTGTTTTTTAAATTTTTATCTTGATAAAAGTGTAAATTTTTGTCTTGGGTTGCAGATATGGCTTTTCCAACATGCGTTACATCGCTTCTCTTATCAGCGGGGTGGGTATTTTTATGATGGGAGCCGGCCTCTCCTGGTACCATGGCATTATGGGATTACTGCACCCAGAGCCCATTGAGTCTTTGTTATGGGTAAGTTCTTACACAGATCTTGAAATAAATTTGTAAATAAATATGTTAAAGTATTTAGAGAAAAAAAATGCTTTTTTCATTTCTCAATGTTTACAGGCTTACTGTATTTTGGCGGGTTCACTTGTCTCAGAAGGAGGTGAGTTGTAATGATGAATTAAACATTGCTTCTTCCTGTTCATTATCATATATCTGTTTCTCATTTGTAGCCACGTTACTGGTTGCCATTAATGAGATAAGGAAGAGTGCCCATCAACACGGGCTGTCTTTTTATGACTACGGTAAGTAAAGCAGAAGGCTCCTCCCATCTTTGCACCAGATGCTACATAAAAATATAAGTTAAAAATTCCATAGTAAAAAGAGTAGTTGTCTATTGGATTAGTTGTTCTTCTAAGCAGCTGCTCATTTTTGTTTGGATGTATGCAAGCATTACCAAAAAAAAATCTCAACCAGTGTGCTGTACTAGATTTTTTTTTTTTTTGCTTGTAATTTCCGTATTCTTCCCTGTAGCAGAAGGTCATCCTGGGCAATTGTATTCTGCAATTGTTATTGTGATTACAATTTTTATTAAAAATTAATTGTTCCGTTCTGTCGTCTTCCGTTTATCCGGAGCCGGGTCGTAGTGGCAACAGGCTCAGACAAGAAACCATGGCTTTTCTCACGCTGCCTGTATCCTCCAGCTCACCCGGGAGAATTCCGAGTCATTTTCCAACCAGCTGTGAGACATAGTCTCTCCAGCGGGTCCGAGGCGTGCCTCTGGGTCTCGTCCCGGTGGGATGTCCCCAAAACATCTCACAAGTGAGGCATTCAAGAAGCATTCTAACCAGATGCCAGAATTATTCCATCTCACTTCTCTAGACCCAGAGGAGCAATGGCTCTTGTCAGAGCTCCTCACTCTCTCTGAGCGAGAGTCCAACCACCTGATGACCGAAAGTACAAGACCTCGGGCCGAAAATGAGCTTTCTACACAATTAATTATATGTTATTAATTGTTATGATTCATTTTTGTAAATTTTATTTGTTAACTAAAATGTTACTATAGTAAAAAAAAAAGTAGTTTACAATCATTGTGTAGTTACTTTTCCTCTTTTATAAGTCACTTACCAACTAGGAGATTGGAAGAAGAAATGTCATGAGAAACATAAATGCTAAGATCTCAGAAGTAGGATGGATCTCCTCAGAGCATGAAATACTAACATCTAGTGGTCGACTGGAAGAAAGCAACTTACTTTGTTGATTTCTTGCCATAACTATATTGTAAACAGTTGGTGGTGTGTGAGTGTGTGGATAAATCAAACTAAGCTAAAAAGCTACAGCCGGTGGCTAGATCCCAGCTGTGGATCAGGCAGTAGTCCAGAAGCAGCACTCCAAGGAGCATTGTATACTTAGGTGAATGCTGTGAGGCCTGATTGGACCACACTCCACAAGAACCTGGGCATAATCAGAGAGTTATAAAAATAAAAGCATTCCCTGGGTCGTCACAGTAACCAACAGCAGATAAAATTCTGGATACTAAAATTCAATGCAGTTATCACACATCCACACAGAAGTGTTTTGACTGGATTTTTCTACACAGTAATTCAGAGTCGAGACCCAAGTACAAATGTGGTGCTGTTGGAAGATGCTGCTGCTGTGTTGGGTGTCATCATGGCAGCTGGGTGTATGGGTCTTACTTCTCTCACAGGTATGTAACCACTCCGTTCTCTGTCTTAATGACTCATTACTTTTTGCTTTCATCAAATTTGATATTTCATTTTCTGTTCTTTATTTTTGTTGAGATAATTTTTAAGAAAATATTTCTAACAGTTTTTGTGAAACTTGTTTTGCTCTTTTTGTTATTTTTCTATTTTTCTTTCTAGGTAACCCATATTACGACAGCCTGGGCTCTCTCGGTGTGGGTACATTGCTAGGCACCGTCTCGGCTTTCCTTATCTACACAAACACAGAAGCCCTGCTGGGACGCTCCATACAGGCAGACCGGGTGCAAAAGCTTACAGAGTTTTTGGAAAATGATCCAGCTGTGAGGTCAGAAAATGAGCTCAAATATTCTACCTTTATCACTCCAAATATGTTCAATATCAGGCACTAAATCACTGAACATAGTGTGTGAGCCAGTCAGGCCTCTTTAACAAGATTTTTTTTTTAATTGTTTGTGTCAATAAACAACATTCAGCCTTAAAGTGAACCACCTGCTATTTACTGGAGTTGACATGCAACCGCCCTGCTGCTCAGTAATCCAGTTTAATGCCTCAGTCACATGGATAGAGAGCATGCTATTTGATCAGTTTACAATTCATTCATTCAACAAAAAGATTTCATGTTGAATGGTGGAGTTTTATTATTATTGTTACACTTTTTAAAGAACTTTTACAAAAGTCGGAAGGTAGTACCTTCATTGAAAAATCCTACAAAGGATATTCTCTGAGATATTGATCAGGATAAAGTAATTTTTATACTGTTTTTTTCTGGCTGGAGTTTTTAAATTAAGTTTCTTTCTATTTTGAGTCATCAGACTTTAATTTGCATATTTGATCCCTGAAAGTTACATATGAAATGTTTTGTCAGAAAACCCACTTTCTACCTGGAGTGACGTGCAGAAAGCTTCTGATCTATTTTGTTTTGGTGAACAGGGCCATCCACGACGTCAAGGCTACTGATATGGGTCTGAGTGAAGTGCGCTTCAAAGCTGAGGTTGACTTTGACGGGCGTGTGGTGACACGCTCTTATCTTGAGAAACAAGACATCGACCAAATCCTTAACGTAAGTTTTCATTGCCACCTTCCTGTGTTATGGTTTATAAAACACATTTAGATATTCACAATTTCATCTTGTTTTTGTTGCATTTTTATGTTGCAATCTTTTACACAGTCTTTTGCAATATTTGCAAAGACTGAATGTATTTATAACATGAAAAGAAAATAGTTCTCTGATGCTCTCCCAGACATATTTACTTTGTCCTTTCCAACATTGTAGCTGCAGTATGACGACGCAACAGTTCTAAGCTTTAGCAATTTTGCTCTTTCAAAACAAAAGCACCAGAACAGGGGTCTACATTATGTCCAATGCAACTGTCCATTAGCTCCGAGACATTGTTTTGGGTTTTGGTTGAACTTATGGTGTTAAGAAATAGATTTTAGCGTATTATTTAGCTTATTAACTTAATCAGCAAAGATAGCAACCATTGCTACCGAACACCATAATCCTCTCTTGTTCTTGTAATGTCCTGCTCACCCTTTTCCCCAAAAAAATAACACCAGACAAGCTTGTGGCTCATATTTTATACTTCTCTTTGAAATATTAAGACAATTAAGCTTGTGTTGCACATCAGAATAATGGCAGGTTATGCTCTTGGTTCTCACTATTTTTACATTAAAAGAAAGACAAAGTTCCCTCTGCATTTTGGATGAGTATTCTTAAAGGTCTAGGCTCTTTATTGACATATTAAAATAACTACAGTAATAAGATTTGATAAGTTCCGAAACTTACCCCGACAAAGCTTCTTTTTGGTGGTTAGAATTTTATTTTGATTTAATTCACAAATTCTTCTTCTAACATTTTTAATATTTGCAGGATTTGACTGAAAATGAAATTGAACGGCAACTAAAAAAGTTAAAAGGAAAAAAAAATAGATGGAAGGCAAAAATCTGGAATGCACTGACTTAACTGCTGAATAGAAAGAGGAAACTAAAATATGAATAAAAAAAATCTGTGATAGAAAATTCCTTCAGGAGTAAAGTATAAGTGTGTTCTGTTGCTTTCGCAGGACATTCAGCAGGTAAAAACTCCAGAGGAGCTGGAGAATTTTATGTTAAAACACGGAGAGAACATCATTGACACATTGGGGGCTGAGGTGGACCGCTTAGAGAAAGAACTCAAGGTACAGAAGAATATTTGTTCGTATTGTTTAATAAAAGCACCCTGAACATGTGAGTAACTGTTTGCCTCCTTTGTAGCAACGAAACCCGGAGATTCGACATGTAGACCTGGAGATTCTATAGCATCTTCAAAATCTGCTATGGAGACATTTTGCTTCTCCAGGAATAGTAAAAGAAGTAAAAAGTGAAAGATGGCAGAGCCTGTTTCCACCGCCTGCGTTCTACTCCGATCCTCGCATCAAACATCAAGTCTTACTATAGATTAGCTTCATCCTGTCTGAGCAGTGACTGTTGGCGGTACCGCCAGAGATCCAGCTTCACACCAATACTTCTTGGACATAGTCCAAATTGTTTTCGTCTTCTCAGCTGCAAGAGCTCTCCCATGACCATGGCAATGTTGTGTCCTGGGCGATCGTTTGAGCTCACATTCCTCCATAAAAGTGACTCAAATAATGATCGGCAGAAGACTGAACTGGACCACAATCAATGATGAGACTTTGTTTGAACCATGGTGGCAGTATTTCCTTTATTAGCACAAAGGAAACCGAAAGACTGCATATTTAAATAAAACTTATTTAATAGGTAGGATCTAATAGATTTTTTTTCAATCTTGAAGCTAACTGAAGACGTCTGAATACAGCACGTTTTTGATTAAGATGCTATTAAGTAGATTATTTTGCAGATTGATTTGTGATTTTATGTGCTAATTATGAAATGACATGAAAATGACAATTATACATTATGTTACAGATATTTGGTAACATTATACACATTTAGGATAACCATTAGATCCTACTGAGTAAAGAAGGCATTTCTAGTATATCTGCACCTCCTGTTAACATTGATGTCCTCAGGTTTCCAAATGATTGGAAGGTGACTGTATTATTCCAAAGTTGAAGCTACAAGCACATGAAAAGACTTGTTTAATTCATTCATTGTCTGTTTGATATTAACAAAAAAAAAGAAATTGTAATTGGAACTAAATTCTTTTGTGCTGTGATCTCCCGAATCATTTCTGTAAAACAAAATTGTTGTTTTTTTAATTCTGTAAAAGGTGGAAATGTCCCCAACCATCTTGTTCTACTTTAGGAGGTGGGTCAGGCTCATTCATGAATGACTTTGGGAGGTGGATATATATTTATATATTTTTGAAAGTGTTAATAGTGAATTATTTTACCCGTGTTGCCGCGTCAGAAGGAATAAATTTGAAATAATTTATTAAACTAAGTTGCTTTATTTGATTTATTTCAGCTTGTGATGCTTAACTTTGAACAAGTTGTCTTCAATTCAATTATATTTGCATTGGCAAATATTGTAGAAAAGGCTTCAAAGTTGTCTTGTGGACAATGTATTTGCTGATCTAGAAGTTTCGACTTTCAACTGGAAAACCTATCAGATGGAAAATGATTTCCATCACTTCTGGACAGATGAGGAATTACACAAACTTATAGCCTAATATCACAAACAATTGTCTCAATGAGCTTCACATTGTAGATTGAAAATAATGTACAAAAACATACAAGAAAAAAAATGTAGATACACAAACAGAGCTAAAAGCCAACTAAACAAAAGCTAGTTAAACAATTTCTGTCATTAGACCCTCCTTCACAGTGAGGAAAAACTCCAAAAAAAAACAGCAATGGAGGAAAAAAGGAAACCTCATGGAGGCCCACATGAAAGAGATCCCTCTCCGGGACGAGCACATTCCGTTCCGTTGTCTTCCACTTATCTTGGGCTGGGTTGCGGGGGCAACAGCCTCAGATGGGAAGCCCAGGCTTGTCTCATCCTAGCTGCATCCTCCAGCTCACCGGGAGGATCCAGTGGTGTTCCCCGGCCAGCTGTGAGACATAGTTTCTCCAGCTGGTCCGAGGTCTAGCCCTCGGTTTCGTTTTGGATGTTCCCAAAACACCTCACAAGCGAGGCATTTGGGAAGCATCCTAACTAGATGCCCAAACCACCCTATTTGGCTTCTCTCGACCTGGAGTAGAGAAGCTTCTCTGTGCTCCTCCTGGATATCTCTTTCTGAGTGAGAGCCCAGCCACCCTGTGGAGGAAGCTCATATATGTGCTCAATATGGCTTCAGAAAGAAAACTTTAAAAAATTTGATTTTTTTTTTTTTTTTTTGCTCAAAAAAGGAAACGCACAAGAAGATAAATTTTCTTAGATGAGACTGATTTTTGTTTAAATGAGATGGTAAATGGAAAGGCAGCTCCATTAGATGGTGCAGTTGTGTGGATGAGGAAGGGTGCACTAGCCTGCACGCTGACGTCAATAAAAACAGTCATTTCCAACCAGTCTGCGCATTGACCAAACGTCCAAAACATTACGCACAGCATCGCAGCCGGACCACGCTACTCTACTCGACTGAAATCATTATTTTTCTATGGCTGATTCTGGAAAAAGACGGACAAGATCTCTCTGACAGGTTTTTGCACCTCTGAATGTTGTGTGAACATTTTTGGGTGTTGCGCGCATATCAATGTCATGTCTCATCATTTCCATCCCCAAGTCAGTTATTCCACTGCCCATCCTGTCTCCTTTCATGTGTCCCCTCTCTTAGGAGATGATCAGCTTCTTCATGCACGTTGATGAATAAACAATAAAATCATAAGGGTGAAAAAAAGAAGGGGGAGGGGGCATTACTGATGTTTAAAAAAAATCCCACATTTTACATCCTGCACATTAATGTGCAAAATCATTGATGCAAACTCAATTAGTTGTGTAAGATCATAAGAAAATAAACTCATTTGTGCAGATGATTTAGTCCAAATCCTTTCCCCCCCCCCGCCCCCCGTCTCTCCCCTTTATTCTCATCTCCAGCAGCCCTCAGATGGGGGCGCACTAAACCTTCACTGTTGGGGTCTCAGATTTTCATGAAGCCTCCCTCCATCACCTCAAGCCTGTGGTTACAAAATCCTAAAGCCCATTAGTCCTCAGCGCGGAACTGAATTAAAGAAACCACACTTGGTACATCTGTGCATGCAAAAAAAGAAATGACCCGTGATTTATTTTTGCATTTTCTATCTTGTGATTTTTCTGTCTCCAAATGATGGATCTGATTGTTTTGATCACAGGTACAGCCGCATTTAGAAGGATGAAGATGGAGATGGTAAGAGGAGCATCAGCATCATCTTTGATCACCTCTTTGCTCTATGCTTTTAGCCTCTTTACAGTGCTGCCTTGTCTAATCATGTTCAAGCAGCATTGTACAGGGCTATGACAGCATAGAGAGCTGTCTCCCTGACCCCAACTTAATGACATCATTCGTTAGAGGATCGCTTGCCATCTCGCATGGATTGTTCACCATCTCCATTTATCATCATCCTTCTTAAGACCTTAACAAAAAAAACCTAGTGTATCGTATTAACAACCTGCCTGATTCACTGATTGATTTATTTAGGAGTTTAAAATGAAGCCATCTGATTGGTAATCAAATCCCCAAAAAAGGATTTTATTGATTGATTTGATCGTTTTAATCATGTGTACATCTCACAATCCTACATGCTTAATTTTTATCCATTATTACAGAAAAACATTAATAAAGTTTTAGATTTGATTTGGTATTTTTGTTCAATTTTCCAGGCTTATCTTTCATATTTCATCTAATTTGAAATCAAATCCCAAGAAAGGATTTGGTTGATTGCTCTGAATATTTTAATTATGTGTACACTTAACAATCCTAAAAAAAAACTTGTTTTCTTTAGTTTCTACAGAGAAAGACGTACATCCAGGTTTAGATTTGCTTTAGTGTTTTTGTTCAGTTGTCCATGCTTATCTTTCAGATTTGACTCCATCAGTGTTCAATCATACATGACCCAATTTTGTCTTCTTTTAAACATATGTACATTTTTAATGGAAATTTTGTTGCAGTTAAATAAATAAAATGATGGAACTGTTTGCTCACTTGTGTGTTTCTGTGCTGTTGAATATAAATGATGGGCTGTGGCCTATTTTCTGCAATCAGCTGTGTGAAAACTGATCCTCTGACTTTCACTGTTTGTCCTGAGTGTCTGTTGTCCCCAACTATGTCTGATATGGGATTAGTGAGGAGGGAATTGCTAATTAAGTTGCCTCCTTACTAACAAGCTTAGGTGTGCAATGAGCAGACTAGTACTGGACATTTCAGACGGTTTGATAAAATTAAATGAGAGTTATTTGGATTTCCACTGGAAATCACTAGATCACAAGTTGCATAAATGCTCACTGACAGACTCATATGAACAAATTCAACATTTTTATTAGAAATGGTCTGTGGTACAATGGCCATGCAGGACGATTCTAGATTTGTTATTTTCAGTTCTTGGGTAATAAATTGAGGGATGTTGTTCCAGGCACTTAACATCCTCACTGGGTGCAGTTCACACACGCCTGCAGGCCGTTTTCATTGCAAGAAGTGCACTTGAGGGCTTTAAAAGAATCCGTGAAGCAGTTTCGAAACACAGACATCTTGCTGCCATGGCACATTGGACAGGGGATGAAGGCAAAGCCCCCACAGGTCTGGCACATCTGGGGATGCTGCACCCTCTGCATAAAAAAAACCCATTTTATTACTATTTTAATCTGTCAAATTAAAGAAAAACATTCATTTTACAGGCTGACAATTACAGGCTGAACAGACATTAGACTTAATGTTACAGGCAAAATCACAAACAGCGCCCTCTCTGGCAGAAAATGTTACACATCGTTTAAAAGGCCCCCAAGTGGGCGGGGCCTATCGGATCCCCCTTTTGTTCTAAAATAAAATTATTTTATAAGAGTTTGTTTTTATTTTATTTTTTTAAGATTTCAACATTCACCACCTTTTTTGGGGGAGAAGAAGGCCGGGTTTTTTTTTACCAGTGCTGCTGGTGATAGAAGCCATGAACTAGGCTATGCCCTGATTCTTAAATCCAGTTTGAATTATTGTGAGTTAAAAAATATTTCAATTTGCAAAAAGGCTAAATTTTCAATAACTTCAATAAATAAACAATTTAGGAGAGTGTGCATGGCGAGGGTGCATGGTGGTGCAGTGGTGAGCACAGTGGTCTTACAGCAGGAAGGTTGAAGATTTCAAGCCAATAGTGAAGATCACTGGTCTTTCTGTATGAAGTTTGCATGTTCTCCTTGTGTATGCATGTTTTTTTTTTTCTGATGTACTGTTTTACTACTACCATCCAAAAGCACGCATGATGGGTTGATTGGCCTCTGAGAAATTATCCTTAAGTATGTGTGCGTGTCTGTCTCTATGTGCGTTCACTACTGACTTGCGACCTGTTTGTGGTGCACCCCGCCTCTTGGCTGTCATTTGCTCGGATAGGATCTGGCATCCCACAACGACTCAAACAGTGATAACTGATTCAGAAGATGAATAAATGAATAAAAACTACTTTGGCATAGGCAAGCAAGTATGTAATTAGAAATGTTTCTATTGCCATGGTCAATGAAGAGGATCAGAGATTAGGATCTTGCTGTTCCGTATGTTACGTACTGTAGATAAGTATGAATGAAGTGAGATGCAAGGTGTTTATGAATCAGTTGAAAATGTTTTTTGACTTCTACAAAAGATAAATTGCATGGCTACATTGAATTGCCAATGCTTCCGGATATGGTTGACATGTACGTGTAAATTTATTGTACAAGATTAAACAAAAAATAAAACAACTTGCAAGAACAGAGATCCATATACTGTATATTTTTAGATAAATATTTTTTAAAAGATTTGTCCCTAAATGAACTTTTAGTCAAATGCTAAACCAATAATTCTAAACTAATTTTGTAATAATTTAACTTCAGTCTGAATAAAATCAAATTAATGGCTGAAGCAAAGTCACCACAAAATTTTCCGATCTATATTATTTATGCAAGATTTGGATTTCTGAGCCAAACCAAAAGAAACCAACCTCAATTTTTGTCAGAAGGTCCTGCAGTTCTCCTGATTCATTCATGCCTAATATCTTCTCAGCACCCTGTAAAACAAAGGAATGAACAAAACTCAGTGATCGCAGCAGATGTGTAAATCTTTTTAATAATTTAGTTTGAAAGAATTAAATCTGGACTCACCCCTAAGTAATGTCCATCTATGAATACGACTGGTAATGATGGAGGTTCATCCACACGCTTGCATCTCTCCTCCAGTTCTTTTCCATATTCGCAGTCCAGGGCAATATTCTTCTCCAAAAACTTCACCCTGTGGTTCTGGAAGATCTTTCGGACCAGCTCGCAGCGCTCAAAAGTTGTTCTCACCACACGAAAACTAGTGGTGTAGATGACTATCCGTCCAAATTCAAGTGATAAGTCCGTCTAAGAGAAAGAAAGCATTCATTGGTGGGTTTTCACACTCAACGTCTAGTATTCTAGTCAAGTATTCAAGTGATTGGGGGGTTATCCCATTAGAGCAGGTGGATTACTTTGGCTTTTACTTTTAAAGGAATCTTTAAAAAAAAAAAACTTGTCCTCCTAATTGAGGTAGTAGTTGAGGTATAGAAGTAGGTAATAGTTGTATAGAAGTAGGTAGTAGTTGAGGTATAGAAGGTCTCTTGTTCATGTCCAGCTGGAAGGGGGCTAGGTTTGTTCTTGGTCTGTTCTGTGTGGGTTTGTTTGTTCCACCTATGTATGTGGCATTTTCAGCAGGCATTTTACTTTCACCCTCCAAAAACACAAATTGGACTCCAAAACTTCATGATCACATTAAATTGACCCTACACGTTAGTGTGCGAGTATGTGACGGACTGATGACCTCTCTGGGGTGTATACAACATCTTGCCTGCTTACTAACTAGGACAGATTCTGACACCTCCTGTAATCCCATTTTGGATCAAGCAATTCAAACATTACATTGATATTTCAAAAGTGCTTATGATAGCCGAACCAATGTTTGAGCAGCTTTAGAAGTTGTGCAAAGGTTTTTTTTGTGAAATCTGGTAATCATCTTACCCATTCAGCTATGGTTGGCAATTTATTCAAAAGGTTTCATAAATCAACAAATATGTGAAAAATGTAGAAATGTATTCAAAATGATGACATAGAAATAAACCCTTAACTGTCAAATAATTAAATAAGACACTGCAAAACATCACACTTTTGGCTGTATCTGGGGCAGACTGCTTCACTTTATCAGCATTTGATCTCAATAGAAAGAAAATATACATGTAATAATGCTGAGGACGATTTTTAAATATTTTTGTAAATTACGGTGAGTTCTCCTGAAACTTTTTCACATATTTGTAGTTCAATAGCTCAATTACAACATTGGAGTCAGATTTAGTTCAGAATTACGAACATCATGAGTAAGGAGATTAGAAAGCACTGCTGGGAATTCATCAACATGATTAGTTTCTCTTAAAACATTTAACGAAATGCATCATTAATCTTTAATTGCACAATGACCTTGTCTTCTGTTGTGTTCTTTTATCCGAAATGGTCAAGTAGCTCTTACTTGCAGCTAGACGGTATATTGATGAGAAATGGATTTCAACTCGGTAACATTGTTACCGTATTAAATGAATAAAAACAGTAATAAATACTTACTATGTCAGAGTTAGAAAGGTTCTCAAACAAGGTTTGACCGGCGCTGACTTTATGCTTGACTCCTCTGACAGTCCCATTCTTACTGAGGATATTGACTCTTTTGGTCGTGAACATCCAGTCCTTGGTAGCCCCAGCATACAAGAGCAGATCATCAGGCTCACTCTCACAGTTGTCCAGCTCAGATCCCAAGAAGGTATACAGGTTTCCTTGTACATCTTCACTCAATGAGGGAGTACTGGCTCTTTCAGCATCAGAACTGCTGGTGCAGTCAGAATCCAGAGAGTCCGAAGGTCCCTCATCTTTGAACATCTCCTTCAGCACCCGTCCGCTGTTCCCCGAAGCCACGCGGAACCTCACCCGCTTCTGTGGCTTCTCCACACCTGCCGTCATCTCTGTCTCCTCCATTGCAAACCTTCTGCCACATTACATGGTCCAGAACCCAGCAGTTTAGCTTCCTCCCTCTCATTCGGAGGTAAATTTTCAGCTCAGACACACTGTTTTGTTTTCCATGGATTACTAGCAGGTTTAATCCTCACAGTGTGAACAGATCTAAAAATGACTGGAAGCCTGTAAGCTGACTTACAGGGACACTCTCACAGCCATTAAATAATACATGCAATTCTACCATGGCAACCTAGCAAGCCAATCTCAAGTAAAACGATAGTGTTCTTTGAATTATTCAGAGCAGTTTACACAGTTTTCACCACAACTTTGACAGAACACTTTTTAACGACCAGATTTTATATATTTGAATCAAACAAAAATCTGATTTTTTTCTGGATATAGACTTGACTCAATATGATGAAAGCCATCCTAAGAGGAAACTTGACTTATGCACACCTGGACTATGTCCTGTAAGCTATCGTGCAGAAATCAGGACTTAGTTGCTTGGCTTTAGAAAAGCCGAACTAGAAGGTTTCATTGTTGTAGTGTTGATAGTATGTTCTGAACCAAAATAAAATTTCAGGCAAACAACAATTCAAATGCACATCAGTACACCATAGGACCAAGATTTGATTTATAATTTTTTAGGTTTTGTATGTTCATATGTCAGATATACATGGGTCCAATGGTGTTTAAATTTTATGCAGTTTCAGGAAGTTAAATAAGCTTAGTTTCTAACAACTTTTCATAATACCAAAAGGCTGCAGTGGTGATTGTGATCGTTTCGATCCAATACATATTTCAGCAATATGGCAACCCTCTAAAATTGTTAATAGTCAGGTTACTTTTCAAAATTTATCTTTTAACCGCATCCTGTGAAGTCATTGCGATCGTCCTTGTGTTAGTTTTAGCCATTTTATTTTGAACAAACGGATTTGTGAGCAATGTCCTTCTTTTCCAGACGAATGTTTTCAAAACACACTTTATCTTGAAAGTGAGTTAGTGAAAATCAATCACACTATCTGAGTGGAAAAGTTACAAGATCTTCCATTTCTAACATAAATAAAGAGTTTCATTCAAATTCCCAGTGAAAAACAGCTTTTTTTTCCAGAAAGAGTTTCTTTTCACGTCATACGTGCAGTTGAACATATGACTCGTAGTAAGGTGATATTCCTCGACAGCAAACACACTCCAAAAGGGAGGGCAGATGTTCACTGGGGTTACTCAGACAGAACAAGAGGATCAGACCATATAATGTGTCACAGTAGTCCAATTCAGCCATCCATCTACGGGGATGTCAATGTCGGGTTTTTGAGTAACAGGTGAGGAAGGCGGGTTTCTGAAGGTAGAATACATCTGATTGTAAAGGTGACAGCTCCTTCCCTTTTAAAGACTACAGTCAGCTCATGAGGTAAGAGCCACACAAGCACAAACCCAAACACACAGACCATAATAATGACCTAAAACCCTCGAGGTGGTACTTGAAACCATGATTTAGTGGCATCATGACTTTGGCACCAATTGCAGGTGTTATTGATCCAAAGTTACCTTTAGTATCTCTTTCTACTTGGAAAGAAAATGTAGTTTGATGAATAAATAAAGGAAATAAGTTGCAAGAATTATTTTTTATGGTTTTGTAATGAGCCATAACATAAACTAGTCAATCCTAATTTCTTAAAATTAATTACATTTCATCTTCTGAACCATTTACTCCTAACGGGGTCGCAGGGATTCTGGAGCCTGTACCGGATGATTTAAGGTGAAAGGCAGGGTACACACTCACCAAGTTGCCAGGCCGTGACAGGACAATGCACACACAGCCATCCACACACCCACTCATTCCTAAGGACAGTTTTGTCAGTCAGACAGTCACCTCCTTAACCGTCCATCCCTTACGGAGTTACGGAAGGTGCCATAGCCCATCGCGGCTGAATTGAGGCAAGGGGCAGGGTAATCCCCGAACAAGTCGCCAGTCTGTCTGCCACACAAGTACATCCATACACACACACCCATTCCTGGGGCAATCAAGTAGTGGCCAATAAACCTAGCATGCATGTTTTTGGAGGGTGGGAGGAAACCGGAGTACCCAGAAAAAACCCACACATACAAGCAGAAGATAGGAACTCCACACAGAAAGGCCAGAGTTCCATGCCTTGCCCCACCCCGGACTCGAACCCCAAACTTCTTGCTGTGAGGCCACTGTGTCACCGTGCACCCCTAAAATGAATTATATCAACAAAATCCAAGATTTTTCAGAAATTCATAAATTATTTTGCAAAAAGGAATTGAAAGACACAAAATGTAAGTAATAATAGAGAAGTATACTTTATTTATCCCTTATCAGGGAAATTTGTGTGCTGCACTTTTGATCAAAGTTGAAGATTTACAGCTTGTTAGTGTGGATTCTTCTTCTCCTCCTTTCGGCATTTCCCTTCAGGGGTCGCCACAGCAAGTCAGTTTCTTCCATCTAACCCTATCTGCTGTGTCCTCTTTGGTCACACCAACTGTCTTCACCAACTGTCTTCACCAGGAAAGAGGACTCTCGTCCTCTTTCCTGGTGGTTCCAAATCCAGTATCCTTCATGTATTCTCTCTCTCTCCTCTGCACATGTGGATTATTCAGGTTTATAATCATCAAATGGAATCGTCTGTTATTTGCTACTTTAAAACAAATAAAAAAGGGCTCATGACACTGTATGAAATAAACAAACTAAATATAACGACATTTACAGAACAAGTATCGTTGGATTAATCAAACTAAAGTGAAGATGTTTATGATAGATGGTACCATTGCTGGTAGTGTTGTGTTTTCCCCTATGATAAACACCTTGAATCAACTGGAGAAAACACTGAAACAACAGAGATGATTGCGACACTTTGTGCAAACACAGGACGTACACGCTTCACACTGAAAGCATCAACATCCTTACAAATGCTCCAGGATCAGATAAAAGAACATTTAATTCACAATGCAATGCAAAAGGAGGAAAGTTGGCAAGATGGTGCTTGGTCTTACGATGTTTGGGATGAACATCGTGTCTGCCAAATTAGAATCATTAACTCAAAAATTTATAGATAGATAGACAGACACATAGATGGATGGACGAATGAATGGCACTCTTCCCTGAAACTTGATGTAAAATCAATAACCAGAGGGTTTAAGTTTTTTCACCAGTTTATTTAACCATTTATGACACCGCCTCTACGTTAGTTGGAAACTCCCTCTAAGTAAGTATTTGTTCAGTTTGTCGGTTCAGTGCTGATCCTCCTTCTTGTTTTACTTGTAAGTATCATTTTCCTGGTGGCAACTTCGATGAGAAAACTCAACACTTTTTGGGGGGGCTTTTGTGTAGGATGCCCTCTGGATGCACATTATGTTTGCATGTTTTATCATTTGATTAAATACATTAATTTTCCAACTTGTGAAACAACTTGGCTCTGATCAACTTTATTACAAAACACTGTAATAAATCAACACACACGTGTTTATATTCATTCAGGTCTTCTTTTGATAAGTAATAGAGGAATGCCTGGCTTCTGACAGCCAAAAGTTACATTTCAGTTGTGTGTAACCAATGAGATGTATCATAGATTTCCAACACGGATGCTAATATTCTATTTCTTTCCTGAAAGGCATGCACTGGAATGCATCTGTGGAATATCGAGTGAAGCAGTCCTTTAATCTTATTTGAACACATTTAGGTAAGACAGCAGCACGCAGAGCTTATCTGTCTCATCTGATTATTGCTTGTACAACTTTCACCTAAGCTGACACCTCAAACTTTTGTTTGGGAAAGCATTTTGTTATAATTACTATTGATTTAAAGTCAGTTCTGACACTGTTCAAGTCATAATTTTATTTTAAGTGATAAACCTAATGCATATAACCTAAAATCTAGGTGCTTTGGGATTTTTTTTTGTAGTCAGTGATAACGTACTTTAAAAAGGCACTGAGGGCAAAGCACATGGACGATATGTAAGAGGAAGTGATGGAGCTGTTTGCATCAGCCATACATTTCAAACATGATTTAGTTCAATGGCTCTACAGTGATCCAGTGTTTATACGTAACAGGTCATCAAACCATCTCACCTTTCCCCTGACCACAAACCAACATCCACAAGAGGGCAGAGTGTAATCTAATTACTGCTAAATGCCAAACTGACCAACCACTCCCTTAAGGACTGATGGACAAGGAGAAAAATACAAGCAGCAGAGGATTTAAAGCCTGCATCTATCATCTCATTTTTAACAGTCTTTGGAGAGTAGGGGGATTAATACACACTGCAAAAGAGATTAAGTTTTGTTTTGGACAGCATATGCAATCATAAGGAGATTGCTTTTTTGTATCAAAGAGTCAATTTGAGCGATATGTTTTTTACTCTTTGGTTTTATTACTTTAATTATATTAGCAGTATATTAATAAAAGAGAAAGGTTTCACTGCTGGGTTTCAGATAAATGGGCAATCTGTCGGCAGGCTTTGAATTTATTTGCAAAATAATTCATTGTGCAAAACACAATTTAATCCAGAGAAGTTTTTAATAATTAAACTTTTGCTTGTAGACCCCAAATCACATCTGAAAGTATCTTGACAGGAAAATAAAGATGAAAAGTGACAACATGTTTTTTGCTTCGTAAAAGACAATCTGTAATGAAACATTTCCATCTGGACTCTTCTCCAGTCTTCAGTAAATTGATGATCTATCTAGATCTGTGCCCTGGGGTCCTAAATAAATAGCATCAAATAAAATATGAGTGAGATCTGTTTTAGTCATAAATGTTTGGATCAAAACATTTCATTTATTTTCATTTGACACAGATTCCGTTCTCTTCTGTGGTTGAATGAATCATTGTTTGAGTTGTGTGTGCTAAAAGACAGAAAACCAGTGCGACTCAAACATAATCGACGAGGCAGGCTTCATTTCACTGTTGCTTAGCAACCATTGGAGCTACAGAGCCAAATCCCTGTGGTGGTGAGCTGATGTTGAATTAGGTAGAGAGGGGGAAAGAAAGGAAATCTTGGAGATGTGTCTTTAGCAGGCACAAGAGGGGGTGCACACGTTTAGATATTCATTGCATAGGTTTTAATGCAAGTTTTGAGCTCAGATTGCATATCACAATACTGATCTTGATGTTTTAATATCCTCAGTTTATTTTTGGTGGCAGAAAATTGAAGAATGAGCTTTATAAAATGGAAAAGCAAGAGATGTGCTGTAATGCTGACATGCAAGATGCAGTCTTGTCTTTTTTTCTGCTGCAAGAAGAGGGAACAGTAAAATTGTGCAAAGGAAGATAATTGGAAACTTTGCGTCAAAATTCCATTAGAAAAAGACAATGCACATACAAATATGCTGAAAAAATTATGCAATAAAAATTCTTCCAAATATATGTCAGCAGTCCAACCACAAAGAGAAAAAGACTCCAGCTTGCTCCAATGTGTCTGCAGTTCTTTAAGGAAACAGCAGTGGAGCTGCTGCTGCACAAATGCAGTCTGCACAGTAATTTGCATTTCAACTGCAGTGAGAATGAAAACAAAAAGGCATGCACAACAATAGGGTTGAACATTTTACTTTGTTTCTTTTTTCTTTTATTGCAGGATTTGACAAAATGTTTTATTCAGTTCACTGAAAGTTCAGATTCATGATAAGGGTGTGTCTGTAGTAAATCACCTGCAGATTAGATCTTGTGCTAAGCTGTCTCCAGACAATAATCACATAATAACACAGTGACTGATGCTAGTGACAGCTTACAACTTTGTAATTCACTTGTTGTTGTCAGTGTCTTTCAAGTCAGCTCTATGCTAAACTATTTCTAAGTTTAGGATTTCAAAGACCTTTATAAAGGTGGTTTTATGTCAAGGGAATCCAGTAAAATGTACAGCCAGGTAATCTGACAGATAATCAATGTAGATGAAAAGTAGTCAGTGGTTGTCGTTAGAGGTAATTTGACTTAATGGATCAGTTTCTGTTGTTTTATAAAAGTTCTGCTTACACTTCATTTTTATGGTGTCAGATCGATTTATGATTTAAGTTCTTTTTAAATTTTCCCAAATCTCAAACCAAATCTCACTGTCTAAGATTAGTTTTCTTGTCCCTCAAGAGGGAATTTATTACACTCTTCTGTCAGACAGCAAATATAAACAGCAACTAATATACAATGACAAACTAGTTTTTTAAATTATACTTGCTACTTTGGGCAAAATTACTATAATAAAAAGGATGATTTTTTTTCTCAAGTTGAAAATACATCTTGTGGAGTTGAAATCATATCACAAGAACATGAAATGTGTTGCATGAGTATAAATGGCTTTCCATACCTGATATACAAAGTGATTCGTGTGACACTTCTGAAAATGAACTAATAAGTCATCCAATTAAACTTTTTTTTTTTTTTTGTGATTCAATTTATTTAAAATTTTAAACAGTAAAAAGGCAAAAAGAAAATACAAGTTTGTGCATTTTTCTTGCAAAAAAATTCAATAAATAAGCATTGTTTTGCATGTTATTTTGTTATAAAATCCACACTCTTATGTCCTTACCGCATCTTAGAACCAACATTAAATATGCTAAACAAATAGTAGCAGTTTGTGCATTTTTGCACTCAAAATTGGTATATATATATATATATATATATATATATATATACATATATACTCTTTTTTGTCTTTTTTGTTTGACAAAAAACAAAAAAGACAAACATATATATATTGCATATGCTTTTGCTATAAAATCCACGCTCTGATATATTGATTTCAGCTTTAATTGAGACATAATAAGCAGGATTTTTAACATTAGATACTGTATGCAATAAAATAGTAGCAATTTGTGCATTTTTTTGCAATCAAAAACACATCAATTAAGCAATATTTTAGCATATAATTTTGCTTTAAAATCCACTCCGTAATGTCCTTATTGCAGCTTCAATTGAGACATTAAAAGCGGGATTTTAATAAAAACAGAACAGAGTAGAAAAGCACGAGGACAGCTACTGCAGAGGTGGGAGGTGTTCACACTAAATAACAATTTGTTGGACTAGTTTAAAGTAATCCTTCCTAAGATTATTCAGAAATAAATCTCTATCATTTTAAAATTGATTAAAAAATCAATCACTATTTAAAAAAATATATTTATAACCTAAGAAAGTGTTAGATTTACAGTAATATGTCTAAGGCTCCCCCTCCTGCAGTTGTAAATGGTACGGTCCATAATGTTGAACTGACAGCGTCCCCCTCACTTCTCTTAATGGTATGTCCGTGTGTCTCCACTTCTGCTTTAACACAAGATTTTTATTATTTCACGCTGGGATGCAGTAGAAATATCTTCTCCTCACTATGCTTCTATCAAAGCAACCAAATGAAAGTTGGTTTAATCTTGGGCAGTAAGTAACCAGCCCGCATGACACAGGCTCCGACGACCAATTTCAGCACTTCCTTTCGAATTCTCGGACGTTTGAGAATCAGCGGCTCATCCACAAGCCCCGCGGCCGCCTGACAGGTGCCCTCCCCCGGCTTGGAGTGGAGACATGCCGCCCGTTAAAAGAACTATGTCAGATCTTCGTACTCGGGCGGAAGGTATGTCAAATCCAACTTAAACCATTTTTTATGTATTTGAGACCCTTTTGAAAAATCGGACCACCATTATTCTATTTACTATTAATATACATATATATCTATATATATAAAAAGGCCAAGCTACAGATTTCAAACTTGCTAGCTATAGTTGTTATTTAATGAGGTTTTACCCACATGTTTATTTTTATGTGTAAAGCTAATCAAAAGTATCTAGAGATACAAGTATCCTGAGTAGAGCAAAGTGGTTCTCAGACTAATACTGTGTGACTGATTTTTGAAGTGAAACTAGTTTAAGATGGACCTGACCGTGTTGAACCTAGCACCTATCAAGACTGAGGCAGCCATGTCCAGGCCTCTGGCATCATCTGATAACCAAGGTGAAGTTTATCTTCATACATAGTAGTTCAGGACATGGCATCTGCAACAGTGTGGGTCTGAGTCTAATGATACAGATGTTGGAAATTGACTGGGACCCTCACTCATTTCATTATTGCATGGGCAACTTTCTGTTGCTTTTTCTGTTCTGTTTGCCAGAGAATAAGGATGTGTACATAGTATTCAGGTGATTCCACTGCTGACAAGAGGATCTGTTTACTTTAGGGCTTTGTATACTGCTTAGTAGATTTGGATTTGAAGGCATGTTTGTTTATCCGGGGAAAGAACCTAAGGCAGGAATGTCAAACTCTGATCCTGGAGGGCCAGTGAACTGAAGGCTTTCCATGTGTTCTTGCATCTACACACACGGTGCAGGTTTTTGAGTCTTCTTCTCCTCCTTTTGGCACTTCCCTTCAGACGTCACCACAGCAAATCAATTTCTTCCATCTAACCCTATCTCCTGCATCCTCTTTGCTCACACCAGCTATCTTCATGTCCTCCTGCACTGTATCCATAAATCTCCTTTATAGTCTTCCACTAGGGCTCTTTCCTGGTAGTTTCACACCCAGCATCCTTCTGTCGATGTACTCTCTCTCTTCTCTGCACATGTCCAAATCATCTCAGTCTGACCTCTCTGACTTTATCTCCAAAAACCTCTAACATGTGCTGTTCCTCTGATATACTCATTTCTAATCCTGTTCATCCTGGTCACTACCAGAGAGATCCTCAGCATCTTCATCTCTGCTACCTCCATCTCTGTTTCCTGTATTTTTCTCAGTGTCACTGTCTCTAGACCAAACAACATGGCCGGTCTCACCACGGATTTGTACACTTTTCTTTTTATTTTAGCTGAAACTCTTCCGTCACACATCACACCTGATACTTTTTTCCACCTGTTCCAGCCTGCCTGTACACGCTTCTTCACCTCTTTTCCACACTTTCCATCACACTGGACTGTTGATCAAAAGTACTTAAAATTCTCCCCCTCCTTTATCTCTTTTCCCTGTAACCTCACTCCTCTCATTCAAACACATGTACTCTTGCTTATTTTGGGTGAACCTCATTCCTCGTCTTTGTAGTGCAAACTCAAAGAGTTATTTAGTCAATGTGCCAAATTTTATTTGCTGTTGATTTCACTTTATGTGCATCAGCTGTATTGAACCACAAACACAATGAAAACCTCCAGGACATTGGCCCTCCAGGACCGGATCTTGACACCCCGACTCAAGGCAAGGCACACGCAAGCTTGCAATTGGTTTGCAAGTGCACAGTCTATTGGGGTTTGTTAATAAACTCTTTAAATCCCCCCATATTACTGTGTAGTAGCTGACATGTCAGGACAGAGGCAGAATTTGGCCAAAGCGATCGATATAATTTCTTATTATTTATGCCGCTTGCTATAGTTTCTGTTTCTCCTCTACAGAAATGTGAGGTTTGCTTCTGCAGTTTTATCATCTTCATCATTATTTTGATTATATATTTTTTATTGCATGGCCGAAGTTTGATATATAGCAGCAGCTCCAATCTCCACTAAGTCTGACTTATTGCTGTTACGTATATCATTTGGCCACTCAAGAAAATAGCTTGCTCTCTTGAAAGAAATGAGAAAAATCAGTTTGTTTATTCAATATGTGTCTTTCATTTGTTACACAGCTCCCAATGTCTCGGATAAGGGTATGCTATTTTATATACTCAAGACCAAAGTGTGTAAAGTAATTTAGTGTGGTGTGCTAGCTATGAGGAGTTTTTTGTGATTTCTAGTGTAATCCAATATGTGTTTGTCTGTCACCTCAATACACTTGCCTAAAGAAATATATATCATAAAATATAAACATCTATGCAAATTAATTGAAAAAAAAAAACCTCACAATTTTCTACAAATGTGTAATAAGCCTGAAACTATATAGATCTTGTGTGTCTGCAGTTTATGGAGTTAATGCATTAATCTGCTAATTTTGCTTTTTAAATCCTCGTTTTCTATTATCAGCAAAGAAGAAAAAGGTTTTTTTAATACACTTCATAGATTATTCTAACCAAACTATCCACATATATATGTATGCAGCATCTTTATTTAATATTAAACTATTGCAGAGTTTGATATATAAATATTCAATTTTATATTCATTTTATTTGAAATGGAAATGTTGACCAATTGTTGTGACTGTTATTTTTTTTTTTTTTCCTTTTTCCTAAGGTGATTTATCTTCAAATTTGTGCTTGTTGGCTGCCTCAAAATTGTTTTGTTGTTTTTCTCACAGTCTACATTGACCGAAAGTTAACCAATATGATCTACAAAGCACTTCTCGAGAAGCCAATCAGTGAATAGAATCTAATGCTGTTAGCTCTACCCTCGCAACTAATTTGTACATTGTTCAGACTATTTCGCCTAAGCTACAAATAGGAATTCCAGCCTCTATGGATTAAATTTTAACTTCTCCATGCTGGGCTGCAGCTGGTGAAGTTAGCTATTGTTCAGCTTTTTAAAACTGCGAAAGAAGTACCGCTGGACAACAATCACCTGCATGTGTTTCATGACTGAATTAGTTTTGAATTGACAGTTGCTTGTCCTCTGAAATTAAGACCACACTTTTGTGAGATGTACAATAGAGTGCATGTGGCCAATGTGGGCATTTTCTCATGCATTGAATTTGTGGGCTTGGTTACAATCTGTTTTATAACTCAGTTTTTTTTGCCCTTTATTTAAAGCAAACTAAATACTGGTTTCATTTATGACTTTTTTTGTTCTAAGCTGTGACTTTGAGATTGTTTGCATGCACATTTGCATGTTTGTACTGAGATAGTCCAGCCATGAAAGTCATTATGCTGAAAGAAAATGATCCTCTCCAACTTTTAACATCTGAACATGCATGAGGTTTTCTTACCAAACGACTATTTGTAATGAAACATAATTTTTATATGCGATTATGTTTTGAAATTGAATTTAAAAAAAAGAAAAAAAAACCATTTTAACCAAAGCAGCTTATTAGTTTTTGTAAGTTTAAATATATGTCATTTTTTTCTCTTGTTTTTTATCTCTATGGGATTGGAAATGTCTATTTTGATTATGTTTTATCATTGCACACCTACGTATGTCTGTTTATACTTTTTAGAGGTTTCAATCTAAGTATCAGTTTCAAGTCAATGCATCATTTTCTGTATATATAGAAGATTTTAAATCCAGTTTGAAGGAGTTTGAATCAGTGCTAGCTACAGGATGTGTGACTTAGTTTTTGAAACTTATCTTTATCCTTCAACTGAGATTTTGGAGTTGTATCACTTTGGCTTGTAATCTGAATAATTAAATACCAATATAGATTTTCTCTAAAATTGTTGACCAATGCAGTCTCTGCAGCTGCATGAGCAAATAAATTATGCAAAAGTTGTAGCTGTCACACTCACACTACTTTTTTAGGTTAGCAAGAGCAAACAATTTAGCATTTCGTGCTTCAATGAAAATAAGGGCCTTGTGTTCTATTTATAAGCATCATTCTGAATGTTAAATTAGATCACCTTGTCCCTTTTAGGTGCACGACCTCTCATGACTTTCCAGTCACATGGCTTCATGTTTATGCTTCTTTTTTTGTTCCATCTGTCCTGTACTGCAACAATTCTTTAGATCTAGATAGTTTAATTAAAGCCAGAGTTCTCTCCCCACCCTTTGGTTTGATATTTTAATCACTACAGTGCATCAGGCAGGCTTCCATCTAGAAAAGACAGCCCTCTTCCAGGCTTAACACCTAATCCATCAGCAGCTTGTCCATCAGCTCTTCAAGCCACACACACCCTGAGTCTTAGCCACCACGTGCATTTCCACTCTCTGTCACTTGTCTTTGATGTGTTGTGGGAACATTCACCGTTGAAACAAACCTTGCTTAATGTGTTGCCTTATGTAACTTTATCTCATATTTGTTTCCAAAAGATGAATTATCTTTGACGTACAGCCTACCGGTGGTCTTACTTAACACAACCCAACAAGAATCCTAAAACTATTATTCTGTACAATATAAAAATGTAATGATTGATTAAAGATGCTTGAAATCTGCCTCCACAGCCTTGACTATAAATCTGATCGACAGAATTGTTATGAGTTGAGATAATACACATGGCAGCAAGTGTTCAGTTTACTATCATAATCTGCTTGCTTTATCTCAATGCCAAAATCCCCTTTTATACCTTACCTAATGTGAAAAGGACTGAAAAACCCTGGGCCTTTAAGAATTTACAACGACCTCATTTTAATCTCTGCAAACTAATTTAAGTTTTTATAGTGAAGTTGTCAAACAAAAAAATCTTAAAGATGCATCAAAGTAAAATTAATTTAAGTGAAATTTACTTTACCCAAAGTAGAGTAGAGCTGCTGCTCCTCCGGGTCGAGAGAAGCCAGACGGGGTGGTTCGGGCATCTGGTCAGGATGCCTCTTAAACACCTCGCTGGTGAGGTGTTTTCGGCACGTCCCTCTGGGAAGAGATGGATGGGCAAACCCCAGACCCACCGGAAAGACTGTCCTGCAACCGGTGGGGTAACACCTTGGGATCCTCCCTGGTGAGCTGGAGGATGCAGCCAGGGTGAGAGAAACCTGGGCTTCCCGCCTGAGAGTGTTGCCCTTGCGACCCGGCCCCGGATAACATTTTTTCCCCTCAAATACCATAAGTGAAGTAAAAATATTTCCTCTTTAGCATTTCAGTGACATCTGCTAAGTTTTTATTGATCTGAACAGTGATAAAAGCAAGGTAAGGGACTTAGACAGGAGGGTAGATGCTATTCTTTTTTAAAGAGTCACAGAGCTACCCATCTTTCCAGCAGATCCTAGGTTTAGGGTTGCTAAATACGCTGTATGGGGGCAGCTGTTGTGACATCGTCTGTCTAGTCCTCTCTATTCTACCTACAGACACAGCACTAAATTTTTTCCTTTATTTTCCACTTCATGTCATACCTTCATCACTAACCTGCAGCTAGTCTTATATGTGTCTCTTCAGACACTCCATTTTCTTCACCTCAATGAGTCTTTTTATCTGCAAGGCAAACTGTAAGTGGGAAGCTGTAAAATGCAGTGTGTTCATAAGAGGACTGTTGCAAAACAAAAAATAGCATCTATAGTTCTTGCTGTTGTGTTGTATTGATATTAGAAAGTATTAGATAGATGGAGAGAAAATTACGGATCTTTGTTTTGACAACCATGCTGTAACCTAAATCTTACATTTGAGTATTTGATAGTAGACTTAGAGTCATTTATGATTTGTATACATAAAAGGCTGCAAGTCTTCTTGTCTTAGATTGTTGACTGGGTTGTTTCGAATTGATTGTGTAGCTCCTATTAACTATTCATTTTCTTGAGATGATTGGGTTAAGAAAATCTGCTGTGTAACTGGATAGCCACAAACATGTTCTGGACACTTTAAACCCCCTCTAACCCTTCCCACATTTTACTGCTCTCAACCTGAAGATAAGAAAATTGCACATATTTTTTATTTGCATCTTTGAAAACATACGTAGATTATAGATTGTGGTGCAGGATACTGTTCGTTACGTGGGAAGTAATTATCATCAATTTGCTGCCATATGGTTTTCTTCATGGTGTTTGGATCAGAAGTCTTTGTGAAGTAGCTACCGACTTAGAACACTTGTACACGAAAATCTTTTTAAAAAATACAGAATACATGCCAAATTATAGCAACCATTCAAATATCAATTTATGAGTACAAGCATTAAAGATTTTGAAAAACTATAATCCCTCGTCTAGAATTTCACTTTAAAAATCCTGTGGATGGTTTTACATGAGTGATGTGAATACACACAGACAGCAGGAAAACATTGATGCTGTGTTGGCCAGGAGACAATCCGGTGTGTCTCTATCACAGTGGGAGGACGAGGTCAGATGGAGGTCTCTGCAGCCACTTCACAGGAAAGCTAAACCATCCATGGTGAGGAAGATGAAACTCTTTCTGTCCTTGGAGCCATCCCACTCCTACCCCCATCAAGAGCTTGTAAATTTTATGGCCTGTACCTGTCTTGGCGGGATTTATGCTCAACTAGGTCAAATTCCCGTATCTATAGATAGCTGTTTTGGTCCAAAAACACACTTTACAAAAATGCTAAATGTTCTTTATTTTCCTTTAAAGAGGATTGCCAAACTATTTAAACATAGTTAGAAAATGTTAGTCATATTGAGGTAGTTCAAACAACATGGATAGCTGGATAGGCAGTTATTAGACGGTGAACCTGTCAGAATTTACTGCTAATATTTTTAAAAAATTTGACATGTAGGGGTGAGATTCTGTAGATAATGATATAAACAAGACACAAAGGCATCCTGATTGCCTGCAATTTTAGCTACAGTTGAATTGATACTAAAAGATAAACTACTCTAAACAATGAGAGCATGGTGATATAAAATCAGTCCACTTTATGGTTCATGGTTTCGATTGATTGAGTGGTACAGAATTTGCTCTTATTTAGCATGCACAATCTGGTTTGTAATATTAATTGTTGTAATTGAAAACTGACATTATTTATGGTCCCCAGTCATTTGGTTATTAGATCTATTTTTAGATTAGACGTCATTGTAAATAATGGTTTCTTTGGTATTTTATGGATGCCGATTCTAAGTTTAGATGGTATTCAATTTTAAGTAAGAATGCTTAAGTAATTTGGAGTATTTAGTAGTTTTGTTTAAAAATAAAAAGTCCTTTTGAGATTTGCTCATTGTACATTTAAATCCCACAAAATGTAAAGTTGTAATCTGATAGGTTTTCCAGACTTGCATCCGCTTCTATTTATACACCTTGCTGCTGACTGAATGCTCAGCATGCTTTTGCTTTTGACTCAATGTCTTTGTTATTTTAGATTCTTCCTCTGTTGCAGTTTACGTGACTGCTAGTTATGCAAGAATAAACACGCATCAATATTTATCTCTTTAGGTGAGCCTAAAAAAATCTGTCCAGACAGAAAACAACCCAGCTGGTATTACTAATCTAAGCTCATTAGTGTGACATCCATAAAATAATTCTATTCTTGTTGGTGCTTCACCCTCTACAAATGCTGGTTTTAGAACTTTACTAAACGTGCATTTTACTGTTTATATTTTGTTTATTTATTATCCTAATTTGTCAAAGTGGGTAAATTCCACTTACATTTTTGGTTATTTTTAGCTAACAGGAGGTCTCTGGAAGAAAATAGGTGCTGCTCTTTAGAGCTGGTTTGAACCGTTCCTTAAACACTTTTGTCATAATTTTAAAGTCGTGCTAAAAAAGTTGCTGAGTTCAGTCATTAAATTTAAAAGAAAAAGAAGTCTCCTTGTTAAGTTTTAAACTTCTTGGTCTTCATAAAATCTCTGGTGTTAGCTTAATATTGTTTTCTTACTGTCATCTCTTTAGGTTTTCACTAAATTTTGTAGCAGATTGAGTATTTTCTAAACATACAAAATGCTGTGAGCTTCCCAACCAGTTTTTCTTGTTTGCCTATGAATTTCTATTTGCAGGCTAACTGGATATGTGACGGGCTCTGCAGAATCACCATTTCAACACATTTAGTTTGGAAAGCTCATGATAAAGTTTTATAAAATTATATCTTTGCATTAGTTTTATGCAGTTTTTGGTTCTGATGATGAACAAAAACACTGATGGTCAGATCAACATTGACATGACCCACTTTCTGCCATATGCGCTTGTCTTTGATCATTCATAAAGTCATGGCCAATGGAAAGGTAGATCCCTCACTAAGCTCAGCCAGGCCTTCCCTGTGATGTCACTGCAAGTCCCAGCTGGTTGTGTTGTCCCAGGACTGCCCGTCCTGCTGTGTTCTGTCTGAGCCTATCAGGAGCCAAATAGGGAGGGGGATTAATTCTGCAGCTGCCCCGTTGTTGTCATGAGTCCTGGTTACAGCATTGTGATCTGATAAGCGACTTATGGACGTTGTTAGGTTGATGGTGGTATCTACTGTCCTCTCCAGTCTTTTTTTTTTTTTTCATTCACAAATGGTGAATGTAGGCGGGGAGCTTTCATCTCAGGGACTGTGATTCCCATGAATAGACTGGCTGCTTGGTCTCCTGAAATATTTATCTGGCATGAATGAATCATGGAGATCCTTCTTTGGTGGCAATGAGCAGATGCGGTAGACCCACTGTACTGTACAGCAGCTGCATGTAACAAACTGTCTGAGGGTTAGGAAGCAAGAGCATAGCTAAAATCTTCTTGCTTCTTTCTTCCATCTTTAGATCTTTACTGGAACATTTCAGAGAAGCAAAAGAAATTTTGTATCTTTTTTTTTTGTACTTTCTGTTCAGTGTGAAGCAGAGTCACTGCTGTGGTTTAACTTTACTTTGTGATTTGGCTGTTTGTTTGTTTTTTGTTTATTTGATTTGTTTTTTAGATCAGTATGTGACGTGAGGGTCTAACAGACTGCAATGACAACGCCACCCAGGAAGCTTAGCCCTGGGACAATGAAAGCCTGGTTACTGTAAAACACCAGGACCGCGCTAGGTCTGGACACAAGTCGGGTGCACAAAATACAACAAATCAAAATTACTTTAATTACATAATACAATGAAGTTTAAAATAAAATGGATATACAAGGAATGCTACAAACGGAAATGTCGCCAGTCGTTGCTCTGTACAGTTACACTAATCATTTGATTACACACTTTTGATTGATGGAAGTACCTGGAAATTATGGATTCACTTGGCTTCTTTTAATCAATGATCTTATGCACATAGACTAATCAACATGATAAATTGTTTGTGTGTTGCGCAATTGTAAGAAGTTTTATTAAAAACTTTGTCAAATAATGAAAATAAATCAAGTCTTTGTGTTAAATATTTAAATTTGAATAATAATATACGAACAAAATACAATCTGCTGGTCATTGTTTTATTTGTTGCGTCATTAAGTGCCCTTAATCTTTTGTAAAAATGATGTTACTGACTTTGCATCTTCTGAGCTAATTCTTTTCATTCAAAATATCATAAATCTGAAGATATATTTAACTACCTCTAATTAATCTTCTTGCATTACTCAGCCCTGCAGAAGCAATCCAACTCACTGACATCCGGTTGGTTTGAATCTGAAAGTGAGAATTAATTAAATTTAGAATAACTAGACTTTTATGGTCTCTATGACAAACCTTTAAGGAGAATTTATTTGAACTGGGATTTGTTTTGCTTTGTTTATTCTCTGTTGTACACAGCGATCAGCTAACCCCTCACAGGCAGAATAGTATGACTCGACCAAACCTTTCTAAGCCCAGTTTTTTTCCCACTGGGCACATTGTCTAAAATACATATACCCCCTTGTGACTACTGTTTCACCAGTATGTCTGTTGGCTGACACTAGCAATAATCCTGACATCTGGCCTGCATCCAAACTCATTACAACACTTGGTGGCATTGATCCCTCCTCTAGAGGCTTCCCCTCCAGAGCTGCGTGCCACTCTCTGCTCCCTCTGAGTTTTGTTTGGCTCTTTGCATTCCTATTTGCTCTTTACTCATGCTTCTTTTTTCAATGAGCAACTAGTCGAAACAATGTGGTAGTTCAGTTTATTTTGTGCAAGGCAGGCTTAGAATTATGCTCATGTTTAGCGTCTCGATTTTTGCTCTTTATTGATGTCCGTGTAGAAAAACTGTGACGAGGCAGAAGCTAATAAAATTAGTGGAGAGAAAATGCCCGCTGTCCACTTGGGAATATTTAGAGGACTTCCCACTAAGGTATTTGTGCCAGTGATTCAATGCATTTTCCACAGCTGAGAATGGGCTTCCTTATTGACTTTCTCATTTCTCTGGAACTTGCTCGTATTTATTCAGTCAAGCTGTGATGGTGGCAATGATGGACTCAAAAACTTTGACCTTTGTTTGCAGCTTCTTGAGCTTAGATGACCACCTGTCTGATTTGGCCCTGCTTTTACTTTTAAATCCAATTAAAGTGCTCAACATCTTACATTTAATTGGATCAGGTAAGCGAGAATAGTTCCTGTGTTGGAACATAGCCATCAGTTTAAGGCTCAAGAAACTTTGATGGCTAAAAAGACAAATATTCTTACTAGTTAGAAATCAACTTGACATTTAAATAACTGTTGAACAAAAAAACTTTGGTTATATCTGTGAAACTTGTGAGATTGAGCAGTGATAACAAAGAAATGTTTCAAGTGAGGCTCAGCACGTCTTTTGTTAAAACTGCAAGCACAAGCTAAGATGGAAACCACACTCTTACTAAGTATCTGATAGTTTGTCAGCAGAATTACTTAAACATTTATGCACAGATTTGCATAAATTTTTTTACAAGAGGTGGGGCAAGGAGTGAGTAGATTTCATTAAATGCAGCATCAGCAAACCAAATAACTTGCCATGCATGGATGTACATGCATTAATGCCACACCCAGTTCAACATAACTAAGCTGTACAAACTACGCAGTCAGTAAATTTAATTTGAGTTTCTATTGTTTACAGACTTTGGAAAATAATATTTTCTAAATAAACTGAAACTTCATTACAGCTATACTTTATATGCACTTATTTTTTAACAAAACAAATAGTCTCAGGATATGTCACTGTGAAAAGTAAAATATTTCAAATTTAAAGTTTTAATAAAGCTTGTGTTGGGTAATCCTGATAAAGCAAACAAAGAGGAAGACAAAGTTAAACAAGAAGCAGACTAACTGCAACTGGTGCATTGCAGCACCTGGCGTACTCCAGTGTTCAGTGCCATGCTGCGAAGGCTCATTCAGAACACAGAAACAGCATCAATCACATCAGCTCCACTGGTTTGCTACTTCATACTGCTGCAGTAACACACCTCACCATGATCCTTCATGATTCTTATTCTGGTATTATTCACACTACAATAAGTTTCTATCCTCAGATTAACTTTACAAGTGTTATTTAAGTTGTGGAAATAGATTTTTGGTGTGTGGTTTTGCCTTTCCATTGGAGAGTGTGGGAGTTTCAAATATAACCTAAACACTACATGAGCAAAAGAAAAGAAAAAAGACTGGAGTTATAAATAGTATGTGTTTGTGCATTAAAATGAACGGCTTGTAAGATAAACCTTAAATGACAAAAATTTAGCAGCTACTGCTTTTTTTTTTTGCAGCGAGCTAAGCCCCCTCTGAGCTGGTGTCCTTACCTTCACCTTTACTCTCTGCTTTTATTCATTGCTAACCACCTGTCATCACTGCAATACCCGGGGAACTTCTGGCTCCAAAATCTGTTCATTTTAGGCCCTCTAATAAACAACTGAAAAGGTCAGGTTACTATCACGAGACAAAAATCCCATCTAACTACAAGGACTGTGTAGGATTAGGGGATCAACTTTTTATGAATGGTATGCAACGTGGTAAAGATTTCACATCTCAGGCTTTACTTTGTGAACTATAAATGTATCAATTATACTGTTTATACAGTCGTACATGGTATTAAATATTACTTTTTATACTGTTTATATTAGACGTAACTAGGGTTAAAACTCATCTTGCTGCTATTTTAATCCAATTGGCCACTTGAAGCTGACCTGACATCTTTCGTAACAAGGTCAGGATCACCACTCTTGTGTTTCCCTTAATGACCAAGTAACTATGAGCTGGTGTGTCTCTAATTGTGTGTGGAGGCTTGTATGTGTTTGTGTGCGGGGAAGGTTATTTTTTACGTTAAAGCACATGATTAAAACAGAAACTATAAGACGAAGATGTTTGGCAGTTACTCCACGGTAATCCTCTTTGTGAAGCCAAGTGGATCATTAAAACAACAAGAGCTGTAACTAAAGATTGCGGGTTTGTGTAATGTGAGTGAGCGGCAGTAGCTGTAAGGTGAGAAAAAGAAAGCAAAGCCTAGTGAAAGTAGCAAGTGTGACTTTGCAGACCGTCAGCCTTCTACTTTGTTTTCTTGACATGACTTGAAGGAAATACTGCATACCTGCTCTAAGATTTCCACCGGGGCCATATCCCGTAGTGCCTCTGGTTACAGTATCCTATGACTTGGCATGTTGTGTTTGTCGGGGCTTCAAGAAGTCGTATTTCACTCACACCAGGGATCCTACTTACCATTTTGAAACAATAATTCATAAAGTGTGTTGTTGCGAAACCCATGCTCTGCCTGTTTTACCCTGCATTACCCAACACTGTTTCCCAAAGGCCATCCAGCAACCTTTAGATCACATGGATGCAACTTGATAGTCCAGAAATACTGTTGACTTTAGAGTTTTACAGTGTTGCTTTCTTGGCTGTGCTGCAGACACTAATCTAGATGTATAAACTAAAACTCGAGGATAGGGAAATGTGAACCCAGGAAATAAAAAAAATGAATAGAAAAAGACAAAGTATACTCCATAAAACTGGTCTTCTTCTTAACTTATTTTGGTTAGTATGAGTTTCTAGACTGTGTTAGATTCTATACAAACTGCTCAAACAAAGGTGGTAGTAAATGATTGATTAAGCTAAATTTGAATATAGTTAATGATTATTTAGTGTTATAATGATAGAAAAAGTTGATTTTTATTTTGTGGATCCCAAGGTTTGAAGAGAAAAAATGTAACTCTGCATAAAGTTGTTAAACTTAATGTTGTTTGTTTTATATCTTCATTCAATGAAAATGATACCTTATCATTTAGACTTGACATTTCTGCAAATCTTGCTGGTTATATTTGCCATTTTTTTCCCACACAAAGCAGTTTTAAGCATGAGTCCTGGGGATTTGAATGCATGATCCGGCACCTTTTTCTTTAACCTGCATGATGATAACTCAACTTGGCTGTTCTGCAAGCTGAGTAGGAACTGCACTCGATTTTGATTGGTTCCTGCCAATCAAATATAATTCTCCACAATGCGCTACACACAAAACCATCTCTGACCCACATGCCGCCCTGTTCACGCCTCACTGATGTTGATTTAGCCAGCAGAGCTTCATCCCACTTTGTTGAACAGTGCCGTGTGTTTCCAGACATGGAGGACACTGAGAGTTTTCTCCATCTATGCTGAGTTTTTTTTTTTTTGGTCTATTCTACATTTTTTTTTCAACTTTATACAAAATAAACAAAAATGAAATTTCTATTTCAGTCTTTTATGTATCACAGCAGGTAATTATCCATTTGTTTTCTTCTAATTACAGCGGTACGTGTTGTACAAAAAAAAAAACAACAATTCAATAATAATGAAATGAAATTAAGAAGTGTAATGATTAGGTAATTATTTGATGAAAGTACTCGGCCAGTAATTTTCAGCTACTGTTATGCAGATAAAGTCTGTTTACTCGTGCCAGCAGGATGTTGGTCTGCCAAGGGATTTCCCAGCTTTAATCACACACTTCCAGCCACTAAAACTTCCTGGAAGGAGCGGTAAATTCTTAAGAAGCACGAGTTGAATACAAATCTCAGTATTTTTTTGTAATTTTAGTCTGATTTTTTTTTTTTTATTTTGTGTTGTGTAGAACAACTGTGTTCACACAAACTGGGAGAAAACATTTTGTTAGGCGTAATAAAAATCAATAAAATGGAAAATAGGAGTTTTGTTTGTTCTACGTAAACATTGAGAAGTCGTGTTTTTTATGGCTAACCCCCTAAAAGTATCATGGTTAGCTAATCATGTTTTTGTTGGTAGAACGTGAGTAGTCCTTTAGAGAGTCAGAGATCCTTTGTGTGAGTTTAGATCCATACTAGCTTCTCATCATTTTGAAGCCGAGCTAGAAGAAATTTTTGTTTTTTAACTTGATCTCCCATTTTCTTTTCTTGCATGCTGCAGGATATGAAAAGACAGAGGACACATCAGAGAAAACATCATTGGCTGACCAAGAAGATGCCAGATTGATATACCTCAACCAGCCACAGTTCACAAAGTTTTGCAGCAATCGAATCACGTAAGATTATCAATAAAATATGTTTTGTTGATGGTGAAAAATGTCAGTGTGGTTTTTTCTCTGATAAAATCTGTTTTGTTTGTTTTTAAATCGAGGTTTAGGTTTATGTGTGTTGTGTATAAAACCTCTATTGGATTAACTCTTTGCAATAATCTGGATTTTGTGCATCATGATGGGTTTTTTTTGTGTGCTTGGAGACATGATGACAACCACAAACAGGGTTGCCATTGTAGTAGCTGAGAAAAAACTGACAAACACAGCATTGTTTTTCACTGAATCTAAGAAGCAGCAGTTGTCATGATGTGTAGTGTGAAATGTGCAACAGAATTCTTAGACAGTGAGATGTCTGTGTGGGCTTAAAGTAGAAATCTTTGCATTTCTTCTTTCAAACTGTGTCACTTTAAAAATCTTATTTTGCTGGTGTTTTTATGGAAGGCTCCTCTTGTAATTAGCCGTTGTTGTCCTTACCTAAAATTTCTAACTGCAAGGATTCAAACAGCTTTTTATAACGACCTGACGTGTTACTTGCATTAACCTTTGAAGCCACAAGCAAAGCAGTCAAATTAGGGCCAGCTTTAATTTTAATAAAATGTCAGCTTCTAAGAAGTTTTGTCTAAGGAATTTTCAATGTAAGGAGCATTTCATGTACATTTCTTGCATTTCAAATACAGACCTAACCATCAATGCTTTGTCATTTTAACTTTCAAATAAAATTCTTTACTCAAAACAAATTTATTAAAACCTACAGTACTGGGTTAGTGTGGACTAACCTCTTTTATCCTGTTGAACGTCTTTGAGGAGTGCAACGTTGTTGCATTAAAGGTCAAGATTGTTCAGACAGGCCGTCAGGGAATATTACCGTTAGCATTTCTGCATGAGCAACCACAGATGTGTACAGTATCTACATGAATAAAACAAAAGAAATCTAGGCATGAGTTGTGTAAAAAAACAGAAAAACTATAATTGTATTGGTTTGGGTCAGTGGTACTTGAATGGCAAATAACAAATGCGATCAGCTCTTTGTACGTTTGCTGTTGTTTCTCATTTTAGACTTAATTAATGGAAGTGTATTGTACTAGGTTTGTGACATGTGACATTTACTTTGTCATTTACTGTAACCACTGACACATCAGTCGATGCATGCATCAGCATATCTCTCTGGTATACTATATTTACTCTGGCTCCTATTCTTTGATTCTGGTTAAGTATAATGCAGCATTTATATTTTTCAGTCATCTTCTGAACCTCTTATCCCCAACGGGGTAATTAAATATGTTTTCCATATGTTATTTTTCAATCTTTTTCTGGCTTGAGTTTTAAAACAATCAGGCTTTTGGCTGCTTTGAAGATCTAAACATTTTGCCAGTACTGGTTGCTGTTTTAAAGATACTTCTAAATTGATGATGTATAAATCTTTGCCAACAAATGAAAAAACGTTTGCATATTTTTCTGCCTATATTATGTTTATTCCCCATCGCAGGATGGCCTCATCCTCTGTGCATGTAAGAGTCGCTGTGGATTGTTTGCTCAGTCTGACTTGCTGTAATGTAAAGACGATTAATCATAGAGATGCTGACAGTCTTATCTTGAGGCAAACAAGAGTGGCTCTGCAAAGCATCCATCTGTTGAACTTTTCTTTAATGTGTGGAGACCATTGGACAACTGGATTTTAGATGAACACGGTCAAGAGGATAGGCTTGCAACAATCCATGTACTATAAAAGTTTGGATTGTCTTAGTAATGCATCTTTTTCACATTTGCATGTTAATTTGATATTTATATAGTTGAGTAAAAATGAAGTGATCTCCAGTTTAATTTGAAGACAGTTTAGATAAGAGTGATTTTTACTTTTTAACAGTAAAAATAACTGTAAAGGTGTCTTGCCCTACAGCAGACACCTGGAAAACCACTCTGCCGAATGAAGAAGAAAAAATTATGTTTTTTTTTTTTTTTTTTGTGTGCGTATGTACACGCTTTGTGAATCCATATTCAAACACGACAACCACACAGTAGTCAAGTCTATTTCCACTGAACACTGTATGGTTGCCTCCCAAGATAAACAAAAAGCAAAACAAAGCATTACATTCAGCGGCTGAAAAAAATTGAATTGGTGTTTACTTGGTGGTGTACTGATAATGTAACCCTATTTAGTTTTGGCTTTTACTTTAACCAACATTATCTGCTTTTCTGTCCATGATAAGGAGTTTAGCTAGTGAGACAAAGTTTGACACTTTCAGCTGACTGTTCTTTAAGGTCACTGATCTGAATGTTTTTAAGATATTTTATGTGTCCTATTCTTTTCAATAGGACACATAGAATTTTCATTATTTGTCATATTTATTCTGATGCTTGTTTGTAGTAATATTGGACTGAACTGCATGTCATGCGTGAATAAAAACCAAACCTACCTAACAGGCTTTCCCATTTAAATTCTGCAATAACAATGAAGTTATAGAGAAAGTGGTTCTCTTTTTTTTCAGCCTAACAGAGTGTGCTGAACGGAAACAAAAACCTTGATCTATAATTGATGATTAGGGATTATAATTTTGCCTAGCATCTGTAGTAGAAGCAAGTTATGGCTTTAGTAACTAAAGATTAAAATTGGAATGTTTCACTGCATAAAGTCATGTAGAGTGAAGAAAAAGAATCATAAAAATGAAAGAAAGTAGGAGAACATAAAAAAGCACAACAAACACTGAATTAGAAGAGAAGATTCCAAGGAAATTCGAGCTTTCTAGTTGCTTTACCCAAGGGAGTGTCTGTGGTTGTAACTGTGCTCGCTGACACTCAGGTGTTTATTAGCCAGCAGTCACCTCTTTGAACATGTGAAAGCACTTACAATGCTGCTCTGGATTTTAAATATGTTCCAACGTATTTCTGATGAATGTACTTTGCTGTTATCCTGAACATGAGGGGAATTTACCGTACTCTTTATTTAATTAATGGGGAAAATAATTTCTGATCTTCTGTGGCATATAGCTGCTTGTTAACAACACACAAATTTCTCTCTTGATGTTACAGTGATACAATTTATAGTATATAGTATTCCTATGAATTGAGATCATTCACTTGTATTGCTGCTGCAGGGCTTTATGTTGAGCTGTAAAACACATGATGATCCAACACTTATGATTAGCAATTATCACGTGGAATTTTGTGTTTGTCTCTTTTCTTCTTTAAAATCTGTCCTTTCCAAAAAGGATCAAGACCAAAACACATGAAACATTTTATGTTGCTTTAATAAAGTGTGGGAGCTTTATTAATATAAAATAAAGTACTGTCTTATTTTACTTTACTTATTTGATAATATATACAGTTTTTTAAAAAGTTTATTTGAATGTTTTTTTCTCCCTCATATTGCTTTTAATGTTCATGGAAAAGATTTTGAATAGTCTTTTACATGAAACTTCTCAAATAGACCAATTCTGACCCAAATACAACAACAATTTTTTAACCACATAACCTTCTGCCTTTTCTTGATTTCTGTCTTGTGACATTTTATTTGGGCCAAACTTGATTAAATTTCTTATAATTTATTTCATACAGCCTAATAGAAAATATGAGGATGAAAACAGAGTTTGTTTGTAATGCGGAAACTGCAAGGTCATTTAAATCTTGAACTTTCTAAGTTTGTAGCCTTTAGACCAGTTTGAGGCATCACTTGTATTTTGCTTCGTCTGAAAGCTTCATTTAAAGTGTGAACATGCGGAGACGTTGCCAGTGGCTTGGCTCACAACATAGTTTATATCTTCTTCTAAAACGGCTGTTCTGACTGCCCCTTTTAATGCTGCTGTAAATCACTGTGCTGGACGTTTGGCTGTGGAAAGCTTTTCTTCATCGGTCTCATAGCATCTACCAGCAAGTCTTTATTTCTCTTCTACCAGTTTTTTTGTCTCTGTAATTATCACTTGCTATGAAGGTCATAAGCCAAGCAGACATGTCTGTGTTAGATCACAATAGAAAGAAATATCACAGTGATTTAGTTTGCTTTATTTATCAACTTATTACATTTAATGACACTATTTTCTTATTTTGTCTTCCTTTCTCCACCCATTGCCATGATTCCTTGGATTTGGTCTTCAGCACAGCCAAATATAATGTCCTCACCTTTCTTCCCCGATTCCTCTACTCGCAGTTCAGGAGGGCTGCTAATGCCTTCTTTCTCTTCATTGCACTTTTGCAGGTAAGACTGGATCATTGTTGTTAAAAATGAGTGTTTGGCTCTTTATTCCCTTCTGAGATATCACTGTCCAGAAGGTCATGTCTGTAATTTCATATACACATAGAAAAACACACACACAGATGCGGTACTTTATGTACGTTCGACGATAAATAATACATGTAACACTATGTGTTCTTACTGAAAAGAAAACCAATCTTACCAGCATGCTCACTGATCAAATATCTATTAATGTATCACTTATTTGAAATTCTGCTTCTTTTTCAGTTCATTTCTATATTGCTCTCTCTTTGTGCTGCAGAATTATGTACACACCAATACTTAATCAAAGTGCAGCTGCTTATGGGAGTTATACAGTTTCTTTTATTAAAATTAGTTTCTGTTCTATAGATTGTTTTTTATGTAAGTCACGTATGCTTATCAAATGAAGTTTGCTGAATTACAACCTAATATATCAGAAGGAAAGTTCCTGAGTTTGCCGGCATAAAGTTGGCACAGTTTAAAGTCTCATTCAGCAAATATTACAAGAAATAAATTATCAGAAAGGAGAAGTTTAAAGTTTACCAAAAGAGTCCACAGTAAATTATCCACACACCTCAGCTTTGTCTCTATATGTGAGCTGACAGGTTCTCCCTTGGTAAAGAGGGCTTGGTTAATGGGAAAGGATTCTGTCCAGCGCTTTTAGAAAACCAGAGAGTGTGAATCTTCATTACCTGCCCTGTCGATGGTTTGACCTTGAATAAAACATCTATGAAGATGGAGGGAGACACAGAATCCATTTCATCCTAGTTTTTTTTCTAGGAGTTAAACACTGAATACCCTATTATGTTACAACTTGGTTATACTTCCGTATAATACAAAGTGTTCACATTTAATAGTTAAGTAGATTATTTTTTTTGTAGTTACCGGTAAGTAGATTTTTGCATTCTCTTGGATTCTCTTTTCCAATAAAAGAAATTGTTTATTACAGTAAAAAGGTTTGTCATTGGCCTCGATTTATCAAGTTGTGCACAAAATAGTGGGAATTTAAGGCATATCCAGAGTGTGTGTGGTATTTATGAAGAGGGGTGCACCTATCTCTATTAGTTGTACACAAGATGCAATCTTGATAAATGTGTTGACTGAGAATAAATGAAATTTCAATGACGCCTACATTTATTCAGATTCATGCTCTGCCAAATCCTTATTTTGCAAATTGGAAGGACAGAAGTCTGCAAGTGACAATTTATGAACGATATTTCACATTTACAGGCTGATCACCATTTTGGCAGGGAGTTGTTTTAAAGTTCAGCACCGATGGTGTGCAAGAAAGTAATTCCCTCCCAAAAAGTGATCAACCTGTAAACATGTGCCACTTAGTTTATTTTTTTACCCTCAAATTAGCATAAAAGTGCTCAACCTACCGTTTTTTTTGTCACTCTGCCTGTTTTATGGCAGGCAAATGGCAAAGGAGCAATCTTTTTTGTTTGTTTTTTTTAATAATTGAGGTTGTACCTTGTTGTAATAATTCTTTCAATTAAAAAAGAATAAACTTTTTTAATTGAAAGTTTATTCAATTAAAAATTGTGTCAAGTATGTGTTCAGTTGATTATGTTGAACATGTGATGGCAAAAGGACGAGTGTTGGTCAGAAAAAAACGATTGTGAAAAAATGTTGAGCATTAGATAATAAGTGCGGTCAGATGTAATTTTCCTCTACAATAACAAAAAAATACTTTAATTTTCTGACAATTAACCATTAAAATGCATTGTTCTGGTTAAATCGATTGTGGTAAGACTATAATATAGTGTGATAATGTTTGCCCATGTCATAATTTACATTTTTAGCATCATTCCAGTGCTCATTTGATTTTGGTGCGTTACACATCTTGATCTGGCACAGCAATTTGTGCGTAAAGTAGAGTCACGTTGTTTTGATAAATTTGGGTGAATGCATCATTTTGGATTTAGAACACCTCTGCATGTTGACGTACGCAACTTTGATAAATGAGGGCCGTTTAGAGCTCCTGAGAGCTCAAGTGAAAATTTTGGCAGTGAGTGAGTAACACTTTATTCTTTTAACCTCCATGAAAGCAGCTAAAACTTACAAAAGCTAAGATTTCCCTTAACTTCTCTCCTCGTTGCATTTTCAGCAAATCCCAGATGTGTCTCCAACTGGGCGCTGGACCACTCTGGTGCCACTGCTCTTCATCCTTGTGGTAGCTGCTGTAAAGGAGATCATAGAAGATCTGGTAAGATGAGAACCCAACAAGTATTCAAATTTTTATTATTTTTTTATTATTATTAAAAATAACTTTTCTTCAGATTTGATTCCATGCCAAGTAACACAATGAGAAAAAAGTGTTGATTGTATAGTTTCTACACACTGTAATCCACCATCTGACCTCAAAAACATCATTACTGCAGAAATAATTACATACACATCAGCAACACTGCAACAAAATGACCACCCAGCAAACAGATTCTAAAAGGCAATCAACACACTGCTAAATCCACATTTAATTCACTTTAAAACACTTGGTGATGAACTCAGTAAAAAAAAAAAACATGCAAACATAATTATACTTGACACTACAGAGTAATGAGTCCTATTGTTAAAATATTATGGATGCCCCGGAAGGATCGTCCTCTCATATGAGGTCAGGGCATCAGATGCTGACATGCATACACACATGTTCAATTTTGTTGTGTGGGAGGGGTGTGGGGGGTGTCACAGCTGTGCCCACCGAACCCCAAGTACTCGTTCACTCAATTAACCTAGATACTGAGTGCTCATGCACAAAAGCAGTCAGTAAAAACAAAACAAAGCAACGGTCTGACCCCTGGCGAGTATGAGCTGCTGTACAGACGCACTGAAAAATTACTTTTTATTGTAAAAGGATGACTTCAGTATTCCACTTTTTCTTCTTCTTTTTCTACATGTTGTGTGTTAAAGTGTTATATTATGGTTTGATTAAAATGTTGTCCAAAGTTAGTGAGTAATCCTGTGAAATCTGCCAAAGCAAAGTCAGGGAATGTTGCTTTCCACTGTATTGCGGTGACCCTGCAATGCGATCTTCTGTGCGAGTCCCAGCGGGCAGTTACTCTACACTATGGCTCCTATCGTGTGCTGAAGCGACCAGCGCAGCACTTTTTCTTCTGGCCTGTTGTGAAAAACATGGGAATGGAGCAGTGATGACTCCATCTTTATTGCTGAAGGTCACCTGAACACACGTCTGTTCCCTTTGCTGTGCTGTCCCTCACAACCTGACCTGACAGGGCAACATCGACCCCTAACTTCATGAATCATGCACAGTGGACGTGCGCTGTAGAGCACAAGCATCACTTTGTCGCCACCTGTCTCTCCTGCATTCTTCTCTTCTTTGGATAACTGCAACCTTCTTTCAGCTTGTAGAATAAAAACTGTATGCCACAAAGTGAGCTGTGTAGAATTTCTCAATTGTGTGAACCATCCTGTCAGCGACTAAGACAGTTTTCATCCTACTTTATGATTGAAGCGAAAAGACAACGGATGAAAGACGTAAATCTAGTTTTTTGTCTTGAACTGCTTTTTTCCCCCATGTGCGTATGTCTTCTGAGTTGCAGTACTTACGCATAACCTCTGTGCACCACTTGCCTTCTGCTGCACTGTGATTACACGTTTCATCTAAATACAGCGCATCTTTTTCCCTCAACCCCACTGTGATGTCAGGAGTGTTGGAAGAAGGAACAAGCAAATTTGGAAAGAAAGTGAAATGAAGCATAAATACAACAGAGTTTTATGTAGGACTGAGAAGTCCGTAAAATATGTTATTTTCTAAGGTGAATAAAAAAGGAATTATTTTCTGTTCAAGGGCTTGATTGAAAAATGTTTGCAAAGGTCCCCAGAGGCTAATTTTTTACCAACCAGGCTGAAGGTATGTGATGCTGCCAGCATTTATGTGACATCATGCTGCAGCAATGTTGAATCAAATTCAATTTAACTAGAGTATGAAAAAGTAAGGTTAATGATTGAGAAAAAAATAGAACACACTAACAGGAAATAGACCCAGTCTAGCTCAACACTTGTAAGATTAAGTGATTTAAATTCAAACCTGGCACAGGCAGTGCATGTCTTCGTCTCTCGGGTGTTCTTTCAATGGGTTTTTGTTTTCAAATATACTTTGCTTAAAAATATATAGTAGTCTTTGAAATTGGGGATGAGACTTCCATTCTATGTTGTTGAGGTTGCACAGGCAGTCAAAAAATGTCCGCAGCTGGACACCGAGGAACGTGCCTCTGTTTTGGCAGACTGAGGTGGCAGTCCCTCAGTATAATGAAGGGGGAAAGGATGGTGTGCTCCAACCACAGAGGGATCACACTTCTCAGTCTCCTTGAGAAGGAGACCATCTCAGTCTCCTTGCAATGGTCTATTCAAAGGGACTGGAGAGGATGGACTGTTGGATGGTCAAGTCTCGGACTGAGGTTGAGCTGTGAAACTTCTCAACAGCTCAGAAGCTGAACTATGAACCAGCTCTGTATCCTCTTCAAAAGCTAACTGGGTCATGGAAAATTCTCCATCCAGTCTACATGGGTCCTGTGGACCTGGAGAAGAATTTTGATTTTGTCCCATGGGAACTCCTGTGGTACTCTTCAAGTATGGAGACTGAGAGCCCTTGTTACAAACTGTCAAATATCTGTGTAACCAGTGCCAGAGATTGGTCCATATTGCCCGTAGTATGTTGAATCCATTTCCGGTGAGAGTCATACTCTGTTAAGGCTTAACTGCTCTAACATACTTCTGTTACTCCCGACTTTCTCATAGCACAAGACAACAGAATGGAATTGAACATATTCAATCTCTTAATGAAAGAGGTGTCTATTATTAGATGAATGTCTAAATAGGTATTTGCTCACCATGTCTTGCTGTATAACTCTGTTTGACATGTGTGCAACATTATGTTGCAGTCCCCATCATCTTTTCTGCTCTTTGTCTCAGAAAGCAGTTTGTAGTTTTTTTCTTCATATTTTCTGAAATTACAGTGTGGACAAATTATCCGGCTTAGCTTGGAATCAAATTAGCCTAAATTAGAATAAATCCCCTCCTCTGATAAGCAGATTTTAGAAAAACAGGAGTGGACATGTCCACGTCCTGCTTATCAAGCGCAGCTTCTTTTACTCTCAGGAGCTCAAATTTAAAGCACAGTGATCATTTTAATGAGATTGATGCAGCAACACATTATTACTCAGCATGATCCTAGTTGACAAGCTGTCCCTTAGAATCAGCTGCACAAGTCACAGTCGATTGGCTAATTGTTAAGCCAACAAGCAGGACACGAAGGGATGTAAAGATGCTGATTTGTACTTGTCACACACACTTGTCCATAAAGTTGTTGTGAGCCTTAATAATGCTTCTTCATATTAAAAGAATTAGCTGAACTTGATTCATATTCAGGTTGTAATTTGATAAATGTGAAAAATTGTATAAATTAAACATCAATAAATTGATAAATACAAAAATATGATTTTTTTTTATGTTGATTTATTTATCAACTAGAACTGGACTAACTCTTCAATTACTATGTGACTACCTTAGTTTCATCTTAATCCAGTTTGTTCCCATCATTTGTCAGAGGATCACTAATTAATCATAACATATTAAATTGATCAAGATTTTTGTCCCGTGTAAAAACATAGATGTGACATGTTGTCTTTCTTGTGTAAAAATTATGTTCAGTGGTATTTAATATCCTACTTCCCTGTTTGTGAAAGTCTAATCTTTCTTCAGCTTGTAACAGTAGACCATGGATCTGTCTGACTGGTGCTGTCTGTGTAACGTACCTGTCTGTAATGCTTCAGTTTCACTTTTACTTTTATAAAGTCAGATAGTTAAGTGGGGCTTTTTTTTATTCAGTTTTTACTTAAAAGGATGTGACCACCCATTGACACCAGTCTCTGTGCTTTTTTTTAATGTATCTGTATTTTAAAAGTACTTGCTACAGCTAAATAATAATTTCTTTCCCAACAGAAACGACACAATGCTGACAGTGTAGTCAACAAAAAGGAATGTCAAGGTATTTCTCATCCTATTTTCCCCCAAAATATTATGCACAAAGTAATTTTTTTGTCCCCCTTTTGTTGGATTCTCTCCAATCAGTCTCGTTTCTCTTCACAGTGCTGAGAAACGGAGCTTGGGAGATTGTGCACTGGGAGAAGGTATGTACCTGCAATTTGTCATCAGTTGTCATTGTCCTCATCCAAAGTGTGTCCCCTATCACTGACTACACATTATATTATTGTCTCTCACACACACCTTCATGCTTCAACTCACCCCAGTATGCAGAAAAATCTAATTAATCCAGGGTTTCCATGTGAATGATATTTGGAAGGCCAGACTGGAGGACAAAGAAGAACTCTTTTTTTTTTCTCCTTTTGCTTGTAATAGAGTGGTTTAAATCTGCATTGCTGCAGAAACTCATCTAAAAGCAGTGGGTGCAGACAGAATACCAGACACTCCTGAAATAAGTTACTTTGTACATTTGGAGTAAATTGGTGACATCGCTTCCTTTATTAGATACCCTTTGCATTTAACAGGTCAGTCTGAGCTTGTCTACATACATAAGAACAGACTTATGACATAGTTTGTAATTGCTCTCCATTTGGATTAATTGTTTATAAAAACTACATTTAAAAAAAAAAAACGGTTAATAAACACTGCAATTTCAACCCACTTATCTCTAATAGGTATTGTGAAAATGTGACCAAACTCAAGACCAGTACTTTTCACACACATATGGTTTTGTTCCTAATGTTTTTTTTTTGTAAATTTGGCACATAACAGGAAACTGATGTCAGCTGTCACTACACATGGAGGACTGTCTAAAAAGCCTAACGCTAAATAATTGATATATTTTTTTTCTTCATCATGTATATTCTAAAAGCTTGCTGTGTCCCAAATTTCTCTTGGGTTTCTCATTTAAGTTACAAGTTCCTTCCTTTAGTAGCTTTACAAGTAATTCAAGAGGCTTTGCATGATGTAAAATGTCATTTTTCCTTCACTATAGTTTCTATTGCATGCAAATGTGAAATAAAAATGTTAATTTATTCGTTTATTTATTTTTGTGAACGTCACTTCTGATGGAAAATATTCAAAGTCGACCACTAATGGAAAGAAGACTCTACATGCCTTCTCATTTTTCTCTCATCAGTTTGATGTTTTTTTCCCTTTAATAATTTTCCCTTTTCTCTTTTTTCTAGCTGTTTTCTTCTCCCTGCATTTATTAATTTTGATCTTGTAATTGTGCATTTTAATTGGTAAGCCACTGCAGTAACCAGTTTATTTTCACAGGTTGAAGTGGGAGATATTTTTAGAATAAAAGGCAGTGATTTCGTTCCTGCGGATGCTGTCATTTTATCATCCAGGTACAGGAGACCACCCTAATCCCCAGTTGTGGGGCTCTTCTCCCCTCCCGTTCTTATTCTTCTCCTCCTCGCGCTTTCAGCCAGTCCTAAAGAAGTGGTGGTTGAAAAAAAATACACATTGAGACACAATCTCCAAATGAATTAAATATTGATCCTTTTTAAACTATTCTTTTGATGTGAACAACTTTTAAGTTGTCTGATGTGAATAGGTTGTCTAATGTGGCAACCATCATTTCCTTAGATGGGTCGATTTGTTATATGATTTTTGGATTAGATTAACCTGTCATGTCATCATGAACTTGTTTATTTTCTTTCACCTTTTCAAAAGCCATTTAGATCAGCAATCGATTCTTGTATGGGGAAGAATGATCAGAAATACACATTAAACAAACAAAAAAAAACATATCCATTGGCGGATTATTTAACTGTCCGTCAGCGATGGTTTTTCTAAATGGATTTTGAAAAGAATAATAGATGACCAACCATACAGAACTGATCATTGTGCTTTTCACATCTCCCCAAATACTGAACCAGTTCTCTCTCTCCTCTTATATGTTTTCTGTTTGTCTACTTGTGTTTTGTGCGTGTGTGTTTTTTTTTTATCCTCTCCGTCCGTCTTTCTTCCACCCTCCATCCTCTCCTCTCTCTGCACACGTGTGAACAACTGCCACACCTCCTGTGTCTCACCCCCGCTGGTGCGTGGTTGGTAATATCAGGTGGCTGTTGGGGAAGTAGTCAGAGCTGCCAATGGGGATCACCTCCCGGCTGACCTCGTCATACTGTCGTCCAGGTCAGGAAAACAACGACATTACCAACTAAACAGCGGTGGGAGAGATAAGGATTGTGTGTATCAACTGGAATGAGACTATTTAAATTCTCATCAAAAAGGAAGGGGTGTACTTTATTTTTCTTCTATTTAAACCTGCATGTTTTTATTTAAAAATAACCAAATGTCAGCGACGTCGCCAATAAAGTAATTTGACATCTTGCTTTTTTTATTCTCGAAATTGCCATTTAACTGGCCTCCCTCCATCTATTTGTTTTACAGCTTAACTGTAGACTCATTTAAATGCTTTTTGACATATCTAACACTGCTTACAGTGAATGAAGACATAGGAGCATACCCAGTCGGGAGCACATGCTCTTTCTACTACATGCTGTCTTTTGGGTGTAAATTTTCTGTTTTCCTGCCCTTGCATGGCTTGTATGGCTCCCCGAATGCAGTTTAATTAGAGCTGAGTGTGCATGGCATCACATTTTAAAACAAAAAAGTATGACTAAAGTCTTCTTTTTCTTGGTTTCACTTCTTAATATTACCAGTTTCTGCTCTCAATCTGAGATGACATTAAGATATGTCATTCACATACAATAATGAGGCAGTGTTTTTACGTATGGTGTGGTTTAAATCAGGCTATCCGAAGAAACTAATTTAGCTCTCATTCAGTGACCTTAGTTCCACATCCTCACTGCTTGCTGTAAAGTTTCACTGTCCTCAACCTGAAGATATGATTACTAGACCATTAGTGAATAAGCTGCCCAGCTCACCTTTTAACAACCGGCATGCTTTCTCTGTGTCTGTGCCCAGACTCCTTCAAAGATCCATTTGTTTGCTTCGTCTGTTGTGCTTGGTGAGCCTGCTCGCTCGTGTCAACCAACTCTGATGTGCCTTCCTTTTTTTCCCCCCAGTCTCTCTCCCGTTTACAATAGATTTAAACTTGATGTGAAAGACAGTTAAACTCAGGGGAAGCTGAAGCACCGAACAAAGAACTTCTGTCTGTCCAGTAGCTGTTTGGACAATGTCAGTAAAAATTTTGCTGGCATGCAGAATCTTTGTTTGCAGTGCTTTCTGTTTTTTTGTTGTTTTGTTTTAGAATCTTTGTCATATCGAGTTAAATATAAATGCTCTTTAAAATAAAATAAAAATAAGTAAGGGCATATATAAAAAGCACATTATGCAAATGCATATTTATAAAAGTATGAAAACTGTTCAAATGTAGAGCGTCAACAAAAAGCAGTTAATAGATTTTAACTTTATACTCCAAGTGTGTGTGTATGCTTTTCTTCAACAGTGAACCGCAGGGTATGTGCTACATCGAAACTTCAAATTTGGATGGAGAAACTAACCTAAAAATTAGACAGGTAAAACTATGGTTTCAGTTTTTAGCACCACTTTGTGATGGAACTATACTTATATGCTGCTGTAACCATAACAACAGGGTCTCCAAGTAACTGCTGATATAAAGGATATTGACGTCTTGATGCGTCTGTCTGGACGGATGGAGTGTGAAAGCCCAAATCGCCATCTGTACGAGTTTGTTGGAAACATCCGTTTGGACGGACACAGGTGGGATCGGGTGCAAAGCTCGAACATTGATGCCTTTGATTGCTTAAGAGTACATTATTTGAAAAATGTAACGCACTGGAAACTTACGAGTAAAATTCAGGTTCCGGTTGAACAAGAAAAGTAACTTGTAAGATACATAACGTGTAGCGGTTTATCTTAAGCTGCTGGTAAAATTTATGCTTGCAGAGGTTTGGATGTGTGTGTGTCAAAAAGTGCTCTATGTTATTTGCACTGGTATATTCGCATGTAATTCTTGGTAGCATAATACTAGAAGTCAATGTTTAAATTTTGGTGTCTGAGGCAGAATTTACAAGTTGAAGGAACATGACATCTTAACTTATTCAAGTTTATTTTTCTTTTTGCAACAGCACCATCCCACTGGGTCCCGACCAGATCTTACTGAGAGGAGCCCAGTTAAGGAACACACAGTGGGTTCATGGTGTTGTTGTCTACACGGGACATGACACAAAGCTAATGCAGGTGAAACTTTTCATTCACCAAAAGTCAACAACAACCAGTTAGAACCAAATTGGTTTGCACTTTGTGATTTATACAAAAGTTTAAAATGTTCATTAATGGCTGAATTAGAGAATGCTAATATGTTATTTTATTGTTTTTATAAAACATTTTTTTTTTTTTCATTTTTCCTGTAAGAATTCTACACGGCCCCCACTGAAGCTGTCCAACGTGGAACGCATCACAAACTTTCAGATCCTTGTACTGTTTGGCTGTCTGCTGGCAATTTCTCTGGTCTGCTCCATTGGCCAAACCATCTGGAAATACCAGTACGGCAATGACGCCTGGTACATGGATCTCAACTGTAAGAGTTCCCCACAGCCGTTCCTTCATAACATATTCCACATATTTAATCTCACTTGTTCACATCTGCTTACTTTGTCTTTTTTAAGTTCTTAAATGCTGGTATGTGTTGTTTTATGTTGCTTTAGTTAAATTATTTTTTTGTATCACAAGTGAAATATGTGGCAATGTGGGAATGATTTAATTCCCTGTTAACTGACAAATCACAGCGGTGACATGCGTAAATGTGTTGTGAATGAGTGTCATTGAAAGAAAAATGGTTGAATATCACTGCGCTGCTGTAATTTTTTTGTTCTTTTCTAATGTTCTGTTTGATTTTGTTGTTTTCTTTGTTGTCGTTTTTTAACAGCTCCAGGTAACAACCATTTAAAAGCCTTGGCCATCCGTGAATGACCCCTCCTTACTAACCCCCTTACTGAAGCTCTGCCTTTGCTAAGCAAATGAAGCCCCCTACCCTCTCATCCCCTAAATGGTTGCCCTTCTTTGTATGGGCCCATGCCATGGACAAGCACATACCAGGGATCCAACAATAGGTTTTTCCCCTCCAGCTCTCTTATTCCTTTCGTCTAGTTTCAGTGCCTGATGCACAGTGTTTCACTTTTCCTCCATTTGATTTCTGACACGTTAAACACTTTGCAGTTTCCAAGCTTCACACCATCATTCTTTTCCTTCTCATATCCCACCTGAAATTGAATAGTTGCTTCTTTTTTATTTCATTTTACTCTAAGTGAACCAAAACTCAGGAAGCTTTTATTGCAACAAAGCTTTCATGTGTTTATGGCTTGAACACAGCATGTGTAATGTGTTTCAACCAAAGGGGCAAAAGCTGACATTTTCCAAATGCTTCTACCCCCGCCCCTGTTCATCAGTAGATCTTTTAAAAGGACATGCAGAGGAGGGTTGTAAAAATCTCGAATCATCCAAATAAAATGGTTTCTCTTAAAGGAACTATTCCACGGTTTAATATCATTAAAAAAAAAAAAAAATCTCTTACTCATTTTCTTTACCAACGTTTTATTCAGGTGAAGCTCTGAACCTGGTATGCAAAGTGATTATCGTGGTATTTTGGCCATTATTCTGTTCCCCAATAGTCCTCTGTAGGACAGGTTGTTCCCTGGTCAGTTTAAGCTTGCATTACAACTTACATAGTCCTTTTTAATAAGATCTTATTTTGGTTTCTATTGGTGTTGTAATGTTGTTCCCATTAACATACAAACATTCAGTTAAAAGATTTTCCAATGAACACATAAGGGAAGTGTAAGTAATAAAGCAAGCGTCCATCTTTGAAATGACTCTACTTCCATAAGGGGTTGTTGAGGCTCTTTCCAGTGCATATTGTCCAACCTGTGACTAAAGAGAGGTGGTCATATTGTCAAGTCTTTAGCATTCTTTACACACACACACACAAGAACACACTCATTTACTCAAAGTTTTACATTTAAAATTTCACCCAATTTTCCGCATTTGTTTAAAATATTCAGGCAAGTGCAGCAAGGCCAGCACTACAGATAAAAGCTCACTGTACAGAACACTGTGTACTGTTATATCATATAAATCTGACTTCAATGTAAATGAAAATGCTGACTGGTTGCAGTGCATCAGACAAAAATATGCAGGCTTACTCAGTAAAGTAGTGGCATAAAATAGTTGACTTTTTAAACAAGAAAATATATATATTTTTTGCAAATCTGTGACTATTTAAAGCATTTTACTTTTAAGGTGTTTTACATTGTGCTCCTCACAAGAGTGATATTCAAGTTTCTGTTGGTTAATAAAGTCTGGAATGCACACTAGTTCTTATCTATACCTTCAATAATTAAAGTGAATGTTAAAATGACTAGATTGTAACTTATTTGGTTAAAAGTGCTGCTTTCCCATTTGATACCCTTTGTTTCCTTATATTGTAAGCTCTAGCATTGGGTGAAGAAGTTACATAAAATACATTATTACCACTGAAGCAATTTAACTGACAAAATCCACCCGCTCTTTTCCACTTCTTGTTGGTCGAGAATGTGCTATGGACTGAATCTCCTTCCTTTGTCTTGATGGCGTCTGAAATGTTTGTCTTCCCCCACTTCTAAAAAAACAAACCAACAAAATTGTTCCCTCCTTTATGTGTTGTAGTAGCAGTAGTTTCCATTCTGCCACTTTGTTTGTGCCATTCAGTTTTTTTTTTTGGTTTGCGATGGTTCTATCATGGGGAAGGGCTGGCCTTCTCAACCGTAAAGCTAACCTGGTGGCTTGGGTTGACGAAGGTAACATTTGCAACTCCTGCAAGCTGAGGAAAGGTAAATTCCATCCCTCCTGTTTTCATGTTTGGTGTCAGTGGAGATACATTTTGATCATTAGTAGTTGTTTGGGGCTTTTGCGGGACAAGCATCATTTTGCATAGTGCTTTGTGGAATTCATTGCCTGGATCATGCTGGATGCCAAGGCTGCTGCTGTGACACTAATGAGATATTTCAGTCCCTGCTTACTAGTTTGACTCTGCGGGACATTAAATTGGATTACTAATCGGTTGAGTTGTAAAAGGATGAGGTTGGGAGGAAGAAAAGGTTAATTCTAGCTGATGCACAACATTAACTCAACGCATCCAAAGGATTGGGCTAATGTTGGTTATTAGCTGGAAATAGCTGTGGGCGTTTTCATTTAACTAACTGATATTTACCAAACCATCTTTTAGGAATTTCTTGTGTATCACTTCCCTTTGTCCAAAACTTGTCCTCTACTAGATGGCGGGGCTGCTAACTTTGGCCTCAACTTCCTGACCTTTATTATCCTGTTCAACAACTTGATACCAATCAGTCTCCTGGTTACACTGGAGGTGATCAAATTCATCCAAGCCTTTTTCATCAACTGGGTAAGTCCTGGTTACACTGATCAAAAGAAAATTGGATAGGAAAGAAAGTAAACACAAACATTAAACCTACAGAATACAACAGCAAAAAAGAAAACCTATTCTATAACACTTCTATGACACTGTAAATAAATTTACACAAGGAGTAAATTTATTTGGGGGAAAGTAAGGCGAACGAGATAAAATTTACAGAGTTGGGTTCTTTAATAAATCTAAATGTGTGGGTTTCTTTGTTGAGAATTAGCAACTATGATCGACTCCAACTCCACATCAATCCATCAAAAAAATTGACAGAAAAAAAGGGATGTCAAAGATATTTGTAAAAACACTCAAGTTCTCATCCATCTACCAGCTAGATAGAAAATGTAATTCAGAAAAGTCCTTTTTTTTCACAACCTAAGGAAAATGTCAACCTTTGCAAAATGTAGTTTTGATTTCCACCCACATCAGTTTTAAATCCCAGTTTCTGCATTTAAAATTTAGGACAAAATTTTTTTAAACAACTCTCATTTGGGAAGCTTTTTTTTTTTCTTCGATGTCTTTTGACTTTGAAAATACAAAGTAAAATGCTCAATTTTCAACATTTTATAATGTAGTTTTTTTGTGGATTAATTTAGGACACTGATATGCTTTATGAACCTACAAATACACCGGCCATGGCTCGTACCTCCAATCTGAATGAAGAATTAGGCCAGGTAAACACCTCAATCTACCGTTCAAGTTTTTTATTACAGAGAGAATTTTTAAAATGAACTCTGCAGCTTATGAACTGTTTCTCCACCCACGCAGGTAAAATACATTTTCTCTGACAAGACGGGAACATTGACCTGCAACGTGATGCAGTTTAAGAAGTGCACCATTGCTGGTGTGGCCTACGGGTATGTCGTGCTTTGCTTCCTTGTTTCACTCTCCCCACCTTCTTGCTCAGATCCTCCACCGTTCCCTCTCACTTCACCTTCATTAAATGCAGAGTATGCATCATGCTACATCTGGCGTTTCTCTCACTTCCCTCACCTTCTCATTAGCAGCTGCATTGATGCTCTCCTCTTCAAAAACTATAAATAAATCGTGGACAGGCATTTGCAAGCAAAAGCTCTTTACATTATTCTTGTCCAACATTTTTCTGAGTTGTTTACGAATACTTGCATGGTGATGCAAATCACTGTAGCGTTGTTAAACACATGTATTACAAATTAAGTCACAGTTAGTGGGTTTTTTCAGCTCTACAAGCATAAAAATATAATCTTAGTTTAACCATTTTTCTTAGCTTTTCTTTCCAATCCCCGTTTTATTGTTAGCATCGATGGTTGCAGGATGAGTGAGACAAAGGAACATCTTGGAGAATCAAAGCGATTGCAGGCGTGACGGGGCATGATTAATCCCGTTAGGAATGCATTAAAAGTGCAATTGATGAAGTGGAGAGTGAAGATCGAAAGGACGGCAGATGATCAGAATCTTTGCTTGGGTGCTTTTTTTTTTCCTCATTGAGGACATGAACAGCTTCCCACTGATGGGCGTAAAATTTACAGTAGTAGTTTAATCAAAATCTCTACCTAACTTTCAATTGTCATGCATGCTTTAATTTTTTTTTAGCATTTTTAAAAAAATTCAAGGGTAAATAAAAGAAGCCAGACTCCTCCATTTGGCAGCAGACTGCCCTTTTGAGTGGAGATGTTTTTCTTTAAATCTCTGAAATGAGGACTCCCACTTATGTTTCTAATAAATATGGATGAGTTTTTATGTCAGAAACGAGGACAGGTTATGTTTAATCCATGTTTTGGTATGCGTTTCTGCTTTTTTCTTTGTCTCAAAAGACAAACATCAGAAAACTCTTCTTTGTTCAAAATCCACTCGAAACGATCGTTTTAACAATATTTCTACAATTGTTCTTATTTTTTTGATATGGCAGAAAAATGAATAAAGCGAGTGTATTGAAAAATTTTACATTTACACATGCAAATAAATGTACTGGTGTGTCTTGAACAGCATGACTGGATTTTTTGTTTCTGCACATACACAAAGGAGCCCTGACTCTTCCGCCTGCATGTGTATCTCACTTCAAATTAAGTCCTTTTTTAATTAGTAAAGCCATCCCCAAGGGTAGGGACATTAATTAATTCTACCGGATGGGAATCCAAATCTAAAGGAGAAATAAGGAGGCTAGAAATTCGGCTTTCAGTACGTTTGAGTTATGCATGACTATAGAATAAAGACATTTTTTTGTAGATGTAGACAAATAGCAAAACTCGATTACATTTTTGCTTTTTTCATCACTCAGTATGTTGTTATAATTTCTAATTGTTTTAATAAAAAGGCTACTGTTTTATGTATATTTAAAATTTTAATGCAAATACATTTTTTATTGATTAATTGTATAATTTTTTTTCTTGTGTACAAATTGGAGTAATACATATAGCTATACCTTAAACATCAATTTATTGTAGTTCGTACTTTCCTGGTTTCTTTGAAATTTAGTGGGACAAAAACCATTTGTGGCTCCAAATAAGCGATCCTTTTTCAGTGTTCATACTTCTATTTCTGTCCTATTTTCTAAATCCATTACCCCTTGTTGTGAAACTTGGTACACATAGATGCGTGAAATAGTCGTAGTAGTAGATTTTAGCGCTTGTAATTTTTCTGTATTCCTTAGCCTCCTCAAAAGTGATTCATTTTTAAGTCTAGTTGTAGTATTTGAACATCACAAAAAGATTTTTTCAGAAGATTTTATGAACAAGATGCCTTTTTATTTCCACCTTCGCTCCAACAGCCACATCCCTGAGCCAGAGGATGGTAGTTTTGCAGAGGATGACTGGTAAGATGATTACTGGAAAATGATGGCTCTTTTTTTTCTGCTTCTGTAACGTATCAGTGCTGCATCACCTTGTGGAAATGTAACGTTAGACACAAATCTCACCGTCTTAGTGTTTTCTTTATTTAGAAAAATGTTGTTTCTAACTGTGGCTCAATAATCAGTGTGTTACTATTGATGTGAAAGGGCACTGTACATAAATTTGTCATTGGTTGGTAGTGATTAAGCTTTGTATTTTAGTATTGTGCTTGTTAAGGTTTGTGCAAATCAGCAGGTGTTATTGAATGAAGCTTCCAACTGTTTAATGTGTTTTGTCCTGAGGCTGAAGTTTTGCAGCCCGTCTTTATGTGATTTTGTAACAACGTAGATGCTAGCAATTCACCCTCGTAGATTTTTCAATTTGACACACATCCAACACACACTCCCACGCTGCATCATGCTTCTGGGATCCATTTGCCTCTGTTGAGCTGTGCTGCATGGGCGTGTCTCATCCATTCTGCATGGACAATAAAAACCTGCTCCTAATGTTTACAGTTTCTTATTTTTGTTAAAAAAATAATGCCAGTTTTCCTGAAATCATATTGATATTTTGTTTAACTATAAAATAACAGAATGAGATATTCTCATGACATGAGTTTGTTAGTGAATAAGTTTGCGTATTATGTACATTATTAAACCTTGTTTACATTTACTCGTGTGCAGATCACGGTTCAGTTTTAGACATTTTGCCTCCAATCAGACAAAGCAGCGTGTGGATTGTTTGATCTGTTACTGATCCGCACTTATTGACTGTGAACAGCCATCAACCTTGCTCCCATGGCAACCAAAACCTCTGTGTCCCAGTGGATAAATAATGGAGTTTACTATTTCTCTGTACCTTTCAGCCACTTAAATACTCACATATTTAATTGAAATGTGAAAAGCTTGCAACAACTGTGCTGTTTGGAAAAAACTATTTGAAATATTTCTTTTTAACACACCTCCTGAGGAGACTGCAGGGATGGCAATGATGTTAGGACAAACCTAAATGATAAAACATTTGATTGTCATTGCAGATGTTTAACAAAACCTATTATTTTAGTGTATGTGCAAGTTTTCTTGGATGAAGTTTGAAACCGGAGAGACAAGAAGATAGATAAATAAAGAAAATGAAAATTGTTTTTCACCAAAATAATAACACATTTTAATAAAACCAGATTGATTTTTTGCAGCTTCTCATACATCTTTGTGTGCAGTTGACACAATATTGATCCTGGTCTTTTTTTTTTCTTCTTAATGACAGTTTTCTGTGACCATTACAGCTCGCCAATTGGATGTTTGTCTGGAGTTTAAGCAGCATGTGGAATTGGACAGACTCAGAGTTGCTAAAGGCAGACTCAGTATTGTGTTTATCAGACCCTAATGCCACAAGCAAAGCTGCTGTCTCCCTGATCTATTGGACTCTATTTATCACGGAATTACAAATCGATCTCTGGTGGACAACTAGCTAGTGGCTTGTGGCTAAATTAAAAAAAAAAACTCTTTTCCCTAAGCCAGTTTGAAAAGATTTAAGACAAAAAAAAGCATTATTGAGGGGCAATCAAATTAGTATTTTTCCACTTCCTACCACCAACTTTTACTAATCATATTTTTAACATTAAGGAGCCTGACCAAATGAATATGGTAAATAATTGAAATTATACATACAGGAGAATTTTTTTGTATTTTGAAATAATGACATCACTTTCCAGAAAATAGCTTTTAATGTTTTTTATGATGTTAGCACCCGTCCCAGCATTGTCACAACCCTGAACAGTCACCATATAAATTATTTGTACTGAAGCTCAGCAAACCAATAATGCATCCCCCATGCAGAGCAGTAAATACCACATTCAACAAATCTCAATCAATACTGTGAACAAGCAGCACCGCCTGTTCAGGATAATCCTGTGTCGAGGCAAAAATTGCAGTAAAAAGTAGGGTTTTTTTTTTTTTTACCCATAACTTGGCAATTGACAATTTTAGTTTCCTTCCAGATAAGCTCGCAGACATGCTGACATTATTTTAAAATGTAAAAGAAAATTTAAACACTAAATTGGACCTCTCAAAGATATTTGTTAAACTTTTTTTTGTGTAATTAAAAATAACATTGTGTATAAAATATGACAGTAAATTCTAAGCATCTTTCTCTGAGTTAAAAGTATCACCTTATGACATTTAAAAGAGAAATTGGGTACTGTTTGATCATGATGTACTGCAGTTTTTTAAATTCTCTCAATTTAGATTTTTTTTTAAACTCATAAAAAATTACATTTGCCAAAACTTGATTTGTCATTTCAATAAGTGTGATAAACACCATAAAATAACAAATTAGTCAATTCCTTTAAAGCATCTTGTAAATTTAGAATTTTATGCAGACTTCTTGCAAGTTTGTTACTAATATTTTGTTATCTATCTTTTTTATGAACCACTTTGGGATTTTTTCTTATAATGTAGGGCGCATTATAAAATAAAATGTATTGCTATTATTATGATTAATAAATATTCAACAATAACTATTTTTTTCTTAAGATGCATGTGGTCAATTTGACTAATTTTTGTCAAGTAGACCTTTAAAATGTCTTTTCTCTTTTAAATCTACAGTATGTTGTTAGTTCTATAATTAGCTTTGATTTTAATCCAAGTAACTTTGTTTTCTTAACTTTTTGACCTACTATCTGCTCACGTTCCACTTGACCGCCAGTATTGTAAAGTTCTGTGATCAAGTTTCTTCACGTGTTTTGACATACTCATCTCCTCTTTCCAGGCACAGTACGAACTCATCAGAAGAGGCTGGATTTAATGACCCAAGCTTGCTGGAAAACCTTCAGAGTAATCACGTAAGTAATGTCAGGGATCCCCATCGTCAGCCTCCAGTGACTACTACTGCCTACAATACATTATGAAGGATTTTCATCATAATTGTATGTTGCTGTATAACCAATTCTTTCCATTTTGGATGGACAACTTAGACATGGAAAGTTCTAAGAAATGGTGAAATGGACTTTTTTACCTAGATGTTTTTATTATTGAAAAAGGCAGACAAAAAAAATCAAAGCTGGTTTGATTAACATTGACATTGATGAGGGGTGAATTAGAGCTTGTTTACACAGAGCTCCAAAGACAAACAGCCTCATTAGCTCAGTCTTGCAAGACTGAGATAAACTGGTTCCACCACTCTTTCAAAGTGGAAAAAAGCCCCAGTCCCAATGTTACGATGGAATATTACCCGAGGAACAAGCTATCTCATAGTATAACACAAAATCACAGGCATTTGTCATCCTTTATAGGTCCTCAGAGGAGCTGTAATGACCATCTGTAGGCACAAGTTGGGTGAAGAATGATTGATTGATTCTTGAGTCACTCAGCTGCAAAGAAAAGTAGAGGAGGGGGTGTGTCACTTCTAATTACATACACTGTTACCACCCAGGGAAAGTAGTAATCCTAATGCTATGTTTATGTTTTAATGACCACACCATCTCTCAACACATTAGCTTGTCTAAGCTGGAGTGCTCTACATGTAGCCCCAAGCTGCTAATTACAAACCAGTTTTCCTGCGTCTTGGACTCTACTAATGATCAATTTGTAGTGCTGCAGTTTCGATGCTTTATTGATGATCAATTACAAATGTTTTATCCAGGTCTTGCTTCTTATTTTTTTTTCCATATGGTTAAAACTTTGCTTACCTAATATTTAAAATTCCTCTTCTGATCTTGGTATCATGTAGAACTGAACAATGAAGCGATTGTGAAATTATTTGGAAATTATTCCTTTGCAAACTGATACACTTTAACCACAGGCTGTAAGCTACTGCACATTCACACACATTAATTACAATCATATAATAATGTGCAGTTTTGAGGGGGGATGACATTTTTATCATAATCTGCAATTTAACAACTAGCTTTACACAAAGCTTTTTGAAAAACAAGCCTGTGGCATGTGTGACTAAATAACTGTACTAACTGTACTTTAGTTCATTTCTTCTTTCGGCATTTCTCTTCTGGGGTCACCACAGAAAATCAGTTTCTTCCATCTAAGTTCATTTCAGTTCCTGTTTTATTATAAATTAAACTGACAGGTTTCTGTTTCACCACGTTGTCCTGTCTTTTGGCAAACGTATCTACCGTTTCTAAATAAACTTAATTTTAATCAAAATTGGATAAACAGTGTTAAAATATAGAGGAAGCACATATTTCACTTTAAGATGGGGTAGGTGGATTACTGTTCCTGCTGTAGATGCTAATTGAAGCAAGACATTTAATTTAACACCTAATGTGATGTTACCATTCTAAACATTTAAAGGAAATCACTCGTCTTACCCAAACATTGCTAATGTCAACATTTAGCAGCAGTTTGCCATGGCTTCTGGCTGTTTGGAGGAGTGATGTTAAACAGTGATGTAGTGCAGAACTCACTGGAGAAGAGGTTTAGAAACGCAGACAAAAATAAACATTGCTTTTGGAGCTTTTCTTTTTTCATGGATGTGTTCTCTGCCTGAAGAACTCCAACAGGCTTTGTGGGTTGTTTGTTAACTCACTAGCACGCTAAGACTCTGCTCCATAGTCTCCTGACCCCTCAACTTGTTCCACACTGGCCCTGTCCAGATAGATGATTGTCTGTCACTGCTGCCGTGACACAAGTTACCCAGAAGTCACTGTGGGTGATAGCTGGCAGCACATGTAACACCGTATACGCTGTCACATTTAATTGTGCCATCGGAGTAAAGTTCAGTGGATCTTGACTCTACTTAGTTTATCACTGATACATCTCCCACGTACAGTTGTGTGTTCATCCTTTATTTAGGAAATCAAAAGTTTTGTGTTTTTATAAAAGAAAAGGAACCTACTTTGTGTTAAAATATGTAGTCTAAATGCAGACCATCAGCTGTTCCACTATTTAAAGTTGTAGTTGTGTGAATGGTTCAGCCCCAGTACTTCCTTTTTCTTGTGCTTTAAATGCAGTTCACATATACTCTCTCTCTCTGTTGCGCGTGTGTACACAAACATACGTACATACATACAGGGTAACATGTCCTTCAGAGGATACCAGACAGCCCAGACCAGATTAGCATGCTGTTAGGAGACAAAGAAGAGTCTTTGCACAAAACAAGCACTTTCTTTTTTTAAGCTATCCCTTTATAATGTGATTACGTTTCCTTCTTCCCCATAACTGTTCACCTGGGGTCATTCCATCTAGTCAATCTCATCTATTTTTATTTTGTTTTTTCTACCACAGGTTTGTGAAGCTGCAGTCTTAGTTTATTTCTCATTGTTGTCAATTTTTTGGTGCTAAGGTACTAGAAGTCCTGCAGGGTTAATATGCAAGGCTTACTCAGCTCCATAGGCTGGTGATGTCTCAGTTATAGTCACTAACTCAAAACTGCTGGTCTTCTAGTCAAAGATAGAAGACCTTACATATGTCTATCTGAATCTACCCCCTGGCAAGTTAGTCATTGTGTTCCTGTCATGATTTTAAAATGCCCCTAGTATGTGGGTTAGGCCTTTTTTTCTCTCCATTAGCTCAGGATGAGTAAATACGCATCACTGGCTAGTATGCTGTATCTCATGGCAGAGTTTTTGTGTGATCCTATTGGCCTGATGCCATCATGTCTCAGGCTAAAAACATGTTTAGGATTTAAATGGCATGCGAGGTGTGCATATTGACCTATGTTTCTGTCAAATATCTCCTATAGTATGAAGGTCCTCCTTTGTTGTTTCTGCTTCTACTATATGTTTAAGAAATATAATTAAAACCCTTTTTTTTTTCTTTTTCTGTAGCCTACAGCTGCTGTTATCCTGGAGTTCATGACCATGATGGCCATCTGTCATACTGCAGTTCCGGAGCGCACGGAAGGAAAAATTACCTACCAAGCTGCATCTCCAGGTATCACATCTGTGCAGCTGTGCTGAAACTCTAGTGTAGTGTTCCACACTACAGCTAGGACTTTTTCTGGTGGCTCAAAAAGTCAGTTATATGAAGTTAGCTTCAATTCATCCTTGCACTCATCAAGAGATGAGCTGTTAGTGTAGTTTAGTAATGCTAACTTAATAATGAACAAAGACAAAGTAAAAAGACAAAGAATGGTTTAAAAGTCTGGGTCTGTAATTTGACTAAGGGAGCTACTGCACTTGCTTCCAGGTGCTCGGGATAGTTCATCGTGCCCTTGAAGCATCTCTGTGTTGTAGTATTTAATTTTAAACCTAATGACCGCTGCGCCTGAACAAATGGAACACATCTCCGCCCCCTCCAGGCATCAGTGTTTCATATGGATATTTATATAAAGCACAAAAGCATGACAGAGACCATTTTTTAAATGAAATTACATCTTCAGATTAGGAAGAGACATGGTTTATTGTTTCTCTTGTCTTAGTCTGTGGTAATAGTGGGTTTGACTTTGATGACCTTTTACCAACAAAATCCCCACATAAGCAGAGCAAATGCTCCCCTACAGCAATAACAGGTCTTTTTTATGTTAAAATGTGGTCGTGACGGAGAACAAACCTGTGGCCAAGAACAATCTGGTGTTCAAATAGTGTCCGGACACTGAATGGGAGAACTTGCAAAATTCTCAGACATGCATGAATGACAACAAAAATCACTTCAGAATATATTTTTGTTGTAGAAGTAACGTTTAAACATGATAGGAACCTCCAAATGTTGATTTAACATAATAACCCCTCTTTAATACAGTTTTGCAACTCACTGCATGCATGGATGATCATAATTATCTTTACATGTTTGTCTTTGTTTTTAAGATGAAGGAGCTCTGGTAAGAGCTGCACAAACTCTGGGTTTTGTGTTTTCTGGCCGAACTCCAGATAGTGTCATTGTAGAAATGGTAAGTTGGGAAACGGTTAATGTAAGAAAACTATTACAACAAACACAAAAAGCTCAAATAATAATAAAAAAAAAAACAGTTATTGTAAGTGATATATTCACCTGTCAATTGGTATTCATTGGGATTTAAAAAAACTAATTACAAGGTTGGTGTTGAATACAAAAAAAACTTCGGAAAATTATGCCTATGTTTCTTCTAGAAACGTACGTGATGACTAAATATAAAAATCTCATTTAGTTATATTTCAAACATCTTTTTTTCTTTGGAGTTAAAATATTACATATATGTCTTACATAAGAAATAATGCAAGACTTTGTCTCGTCATCAGTTGTGAGTATATGACACGTTGTTAAAAGCACTTTACAACTATCAATACGACTGTAAGCGGTATCTAGTACATCTATTAGTAGTTGTAAAATAGTATATGTATGTCTATATACAGTATATGTACTGTATATACTGTATGTATTTGTATTTTCACTGGGCACTCCAAAAAAATTAGTTTAACGAATAAAATTCCACAGATTGAATTTTCTAGAGCACAAAAAGCAGGAAAAAAGCACTCCTATTTTTTGAAAATATATGCTTTGACTGATGCAGGAAATCCTCCAAAGACTTAGGGTCACCTATCCTGCTGTTAGCTTAATTACACTCTAAGACCCTGTAGCATAATGGATAGAACTATTATTTATTCCTGTCTAATCTCCGGCCAGAACATCTTCTTTCTGTAACTTTCTGTCCTATTCCTTAATCTTTATTAGACCTTGTAAAGCTCTCAGCATCTGCCTAATTACTGTGTGCTGAATCTTGCAGACTCATCAGTTAAATAAGTTAAATCTATTCCACCTTTTAAGTCTTGTTCTGTTTTCTCAATGGAGACAACTAATAAACATATTTAAATTGCAATTACGGCTTCAAGAAGGATGAGGTAAAGAGGAGGCTTTACTTCTCAATCTTTAGATATAGAGAGACATAGATGAAGTCGTACCTTTTCAGGGAATATTGACTTTTTTCTCTTCCTTTTAGCCTGGACAAGAAGAGAAATATGAACTGCTTCATGTGCTGGAGTTCACAAGGTATGTATTAGATGACAGGCTACACTGTGGTTTGATTCACCCTTCTTTTACAATTTTTTGTGGTATATTTTGTTTTCTACTCGTTTCCCTGACTACACACCCTTCTTTGTCACTTAGCACAAGGAAGAGAATGTCTGTCATCATGCGCACTCCATCCGGGAAGATCCGCCTGTACTGCAAAGGAGCTGTAAGTGTCTGTCTCTCTCCATGGCAACGTTTGACAGCCCATCACCATCACTGTCGCGCACACAAAATGTCCAACGCTCTGTCCCCTTTCTCGCCTTTCGTTCTTGTCAGAAAAAATCTTTCAACGAGCTGCAGAATGATGACTGTGGCAACTCACACATGTTGAAAACAGCAGATAAACATTGTTTTTCATTGAAAATACATCAATGTGGTTACAATTTTTGGCAGAGCCTAACGAATGGCTGCAAAATTGTGCACTATTAAAAAATGGTGCAGTTTCATTATCCTTTATCCTGCTATTAACCAAACTCAGCATTATTAATAGATTAGTATCATGGAAGCATTAAGTCATTCCCTTTGTTTGAGCTTTTCTTATGCAGAGAAATGATCACTTATAAACATCCCTCATGGATTCATCTCTACGTAACTATTTTCTTTTTATTGGCTTGATAATCTTGTTTAGCATTCACACAGGGCAAACACAGTTTAAAATCTCAAAATAATCCTCTCATATTTGTCATTAGCCTGCAGATGAAAACTTAACACCTCATTCAGGGTGGATCCGACCTCAGATGGTTGAGGAAAGCTTTGCAGGTCTGGAACTTTATCACTGTAAGAAAACAACAAATATTTTTCTCTTCAGGACACAGTGATCTATGACCGTCTAGCAGACAGCTCGAGGTACAAAGAGATCACATTGAAGCACCTGGAGCAGTTTGCAACAGAAGGTACTTGGAGAGAATCACCTGAATATGTATGGATTTTTAAACTGTAGTGCTATTATTTTTAGCGCTTTCTTCTTTTGTATGTGTGCGTTTTGCAGCTGTGATAGCATGTAGCTATGTACCTGTAGGAATCCACTGCAGAGACAGATCCTCCAGTTCTATGTTCATACTGCCCCCTTGTGAGACATCAGCAAAATGATGTCATTGGGAATTTTTGATGTGTGCTAAAAATAGAAATCGGGACAGATTGTGAGGATGTACAGTCACAGTCATTTGAATAAAAAAAAGCTGAAAACAACTAAAAACAAAACGGCAATAAAAGTTTATTGACTGTTTTTCTAAACTGTTACAAGATGAAGGCAATAACAGTTTAATTGATCGAAGTTAAGATTTAAGTTAGAAAACATGATTTATTTGCTAAATCCAGATTAATAATAAAAATGCAAAAATTTTCGGTGATGCCCGTAGGTTTGGAGAAGTTTAATTGTAATGGTTTATAAGTAAATCTTTTTATTTAACACTTTAAAAATCAGTTTGAACAGGTTACGTTTGAAGCATTCTAGAGATTTCCTAGAAGCCTTGTAAATGGGTGAAATGTTCTGACATTTGACATGAAATATGTGATTCTGTTTTCAATCTGTCAGGGCTGCGCACGCTGTGCTTTGCGGTGGCAGACATCAGCGAGTCGTCCTATCAGCACTGGCAGGAGATCCATCACAGAGCCTGTACCTCCCTTCAGAACAGAGGACTGAAACTGGAGGAAAGCTACGAACTGATAGAGAAGGTTTGCTTAGATTTCCTTCCTTCCTGTTTGTAGGAAACACATAAACTCTATCAGCTGCTATTACTTTTCTTGACTTATCAAGCAGGATGAAAACTATCAGTTTAATCAAATAAAAAGCTTTTATAGAGGTTTTCACTGTTAAATTTAACTTACATATTTTTGCTAATATGTAAAGATTTCAAATTGGGTCTGTTTATGCGTGGGGGGTATAGAGGATGTTTTAACATCAGGTAGAATTTTTTTTCCAAGAGGTCAGGCTGTGTGGGAGTGCTGGTCAAACACAGGAAGTTACGGTTGTAAATCAGCCTCTCGCCATGTTGCTTTTGCTTTTTCCTTCAAGTCCAAAAGAAATGGAGGCCATCAATCATAAACTCAAAGCATTCAATGAGGGAAAATTTAATGTGAACAACCTAATGAGCAGAGTGTGCCGGTACGGCTATCTGTGTTCAAGGTGGTCTGAGTCTGTGAAGGGTTTACACTAACGGCCACATGGCGGCACTATACCGCTGCAGTAAAATGAATAAGCCAGTGAAATTATTTATTTAAATTGATTGAATCCACTAAAACCACTCCAGTATATTGTTTAGAAGATCTATTGGTTGTTTTGTTTGTTAAATTAACCATTTACTTATTTTTTTAAAAAACTTTTCTGTATTATTGCTAATAAAATCCAAACTGTATCTTTAAAATAATTATTTTAATGAAAATTTATCATCAGCATTTATTTTATTTTTTTGGAATTCTTGTAGTTTGTTTTTGAAAATGGAGTAATCACTTAAAACAAGAGTTACTTCATTCTTACTCTATCATTTGCTGTCAAATATTGGTGTGAAATAAGCGGTAACTGGCCTAAAAAAAGAAAACTTTCTCATCCTCCAATCTGATTTGTTTAAAATCAATGTGAAGAAATTGATTATTGCTGCCTTGCTTCCTTTAACTCCAGCCAGCTTTTAGTTACTAGATAGCATTTTTCTGGAAGCACTATCAGGGTCTGCTGTTGGAAACAACTGATCAGCCTGTTTCCCACACTTTAGAACAAGATAACGTTAGATTTTGAGTGATGAGGAACTTTACAAGCAATTGCTGGTTTCAATCTGCTTCACTAGTTCTGCATCTCATGACTCAGCTTTGGATTTTAGTGTTAAAATCCTGATCCAAGTGGTTTTATTTTATAATCCATCAAAGCAAATGAAGAAACCATAAGAAAAGACTGTACATTTTTGCATGTCTCGCTCCTATGCACATTTTGTCTTGCTCTGTGATGCCCTGTGATTAAGCAGCAGGGTTCAAGACACAACTTAAAGTGCTTCCTTCGGCTGCTGATTACTGTCTCCTCTCTGCTACTGTGTCTTGTCAAATCTTTGGCCCAGTGATGAGCCCAAACTAACCTAAAACCAATCCCAAAGAACCACAGAGTTTCCTGGGGGATGAAAAAAAGCTCCAGCTAAGTGTATTTGTGTATGTGGTTGTTTTGGAGAGATCATGTCCAGAGTTGTGCACACATGATGAAACAGTAACGGAGCCAAAACCACAGAAGCTCTAGTGGATTTTTCTGAGTAGTGAAGACAATCAAATGATAGGGGGGATGTAAATGAAACGAACACAATACCAAAATCAAAAGATTTTTTCTTGATGTGGATTCAAAGACATTTCAATTATATAATTCCCACAAACTTTCCTAAATATTTCTTTGGTTTAGAACTTGCAACTTCTGGGGGCCACAGCGATAGAAGACAAACTCCAGGATAAGGTACCTGAAACCATCGAGACTCTAATGAAAGCGGACATTAAGATCTGGATCCTCACCGGTGACAAACAGGAAACAGCCATTAATATCGGTACATTTCAACTTTATCTTCTTTTAAGTTTGTCATGAGTATTGTAGTTTTGTTTAAAAAAAGCCCGAAGACATCTTTGCCATCCGTGCTGTGAAAAAATAGCCTTTTATATGTTTTTTTTAATATTTACCTGAATGCTGAAAACAAAAACACCACTTAATCCTCAAACAAGCTCTTCTTTGTGGACGACTTTCTTCTTGGGAGACTGATGCAAGAATTGCTAAACTGTGTTTCTAAAATTAATTTCCTTTTTATTCATATTCTTGTTTCAGGATATATTTTGGCCTTGTTTGTACACTTTCCTTTTACAGCTTTCCTCGTTGGTCCTGCGGTCTTTCCTTATCCCGTACCATAAAGTTCAGACAAGTTGTTTCTCTGTCACAAATCTGGTGAAAGCATCTGTTGCAGGATGATGTATGAGCACCTTGCACCAATGTGAAATAAATAACATGAATATGTACACAGGCAGCCACCTCTCGTGGATCAGGCTTCCTTGGAGATTTTAGTTTTGGAAATGTTATCAGAAGGGTAAATAACCAGGCAGCTAACTATTTCTATTCATTTACTTTATCCTCATTCGCCCCTCGATTCACCGTTTCACTGATGAGGCTAAACACCAAAAATAGATCCACCTTAAGCACATTCAACTTGGAAACATTAAAGTTCAGAAAAATACTTATCAGAAGGAGCTCCGTTTGTGGCTGTACCTACCACTGAGACCAGACTGAATCAGCTCTTTGTGCCCACCGTGCCCAGATGTGAAGGGGCTCAGCAGAAGCTTGGAAGTGTTTTTACAGGTCCGCCTTCTCACTGAGTTGCTCTGTAAAAACTCAACTTTCTATTGACTTTATATATTTTTTTTTTACTATTTTTACTATAGAAAGATGATCCAATTTGGCAGGGTTAATGGTGCACAGAGCACTGTGGCAAATTAGGTTAAGTCATTTAATATTTTTACTCAGATGCCTTTTTTGGCACACAAAACCAGACCTTAATGCCACTAAGATTACACATTTACAAATGTACTAATAGGCCTGAACTATCTAAACATTAGATGAAGGAGCAATGTGCACAGGGACGTGCTCAAAGAGCTGAGAGGAAGGAGTCTGCAAGATTACTCACAGTGTCAGGATGTGTCAAGTTTGGCTAGAGGGGGGATCTCCTGAAGAGTAAACATGATCCTTTTTCTCTCCACCCAGTTTTAGGCTCCCACTCAGTTACTTCTCCGCTATAATTTCTTTTCTTCTAAAATTTTCATCTTATCTTGTATACGTTCTAGCTATAAATGTAGATCTTTAATCTTTGCTTCCTTAGTGAAATCTGAGATTACTGTGACGTGTGCTATACACATTCCTTAAAGCCTGCGAGAGCAATGGTTAGTTCCGCCTGCACAGGAGGCCAGGAATTTAACTTAAAAGAAATAAATTTAAAGAAAAAAGGTAAACACACTGAACGGAAGGGGTGTGGCAGGAAGCAATGAGAAGAGGGGGTAGAGACAGTGTTGAGATGGGGAAACATTTTCCACACAGCAGCAAATTTTGGGACGTTTGCACCTTTGCACTTAAGAAAACAATCTGGCAGACCCCAGACCCCTGGCCTGTTTGGTTTTGACTCTGGAGGTGAAACTTGCTCATTTCCTCCCCGTGCGGCACGTCTGTACGCTTTTTTGTGTTGATCTGCACATTTGAATTTTTTTTTTTGCAAGTCTTATCATCCCTTATTCTAAAAACTTGCTACAAGTGCTTTCACAGAAGACAGGTTTTTGTGGTTTCCACCTTAAAGAAACTGAAATCTTTTTCCAGACAGAAGCAAAGTGTTGAAACCCACAAATATTTATGTGGTCGTGCCACAGATGGTAACCTTTTCATACAGCACTGAACTGAAGGCTTCAGTGTTGGTTGGTGAAACATTTCTGTTTTCCCTGATGAGAGGCTCCTTCTACCACCTTGCTAGTGACCCTGAGTCTCTGTCCTAGCCAAGAGCTGAACAGAGCACTCCCCAGGGAGCCATGTTGGGTAACCCAGAGTTGTAACTGCCTGTTAAAACAGGAAACCGACAAACTTCTGTAAACCAAACTCATTAGTCATGTCGTAAGACTCAAAACTTCTAGTCTTCATTAGTGAGCCCTTAAAAAGGTATTGATTTGTTTTTCTTCATTCTTAAGTTTTGATTGTTTTAAGTGTGTTCGCGTGCTTACATTGTCAAATGAAGTTTAATGTACAACAATAAATTAAAGACTAAAACGCTCAGTATATATAGATATATGTATACATATATCTATATATAGATGTATCAATATAAATTTTCTTTAGGAAATGCATATTTCTACATTATATTTTATTTCTTTCCTAGGACATTCCTGCAAACTCCTGACAAAAAACATGGGCTTGCTTGTGATAAATGAAGACAGTCTGGATGTAAGTTTGAACATTTTTTTTTTCCTCATAAGCCACAAATGTTTTTATTCCCTATCAAATTAGATGAAGAGTTTCTCTCTTGCAGACGATGAAATTCGAAGCATATTTTGACTATTTTTACATTGCTGATAATTAAACAAATCAACATCATCAATACAAAACACTTTAAAGAAAATAAAGGGAATGTTTTTACTGTTAATATTTGTGCTTCACCTTGCTCTGTCATTTTTAAAATTGTTTTAACTGAAACTTAAGAAATGAGTCAGCTGGGTTCCCTTAATATAAAACCACCAGTCTTCCTAAACTTTGCGTTTTACATCTTTAAGACACCAGCAGTGAGGTCTGTTAACCCCTCCACAGGAGTGCCTTGTCCGTTGTTCCGGAGGCTGAAAAGGGCAAGTCTATGCGATTTCAACAAAGCATCAGTGCCAAACGCAGAGATGTTGGATTTGGTTGGAGAAAATGGCGAGTTAGAGTGGATGAAGAGTGCGGGGGTGTTTCTGGGTGATGACGGATGGCCTTCATTCTGTCAGCTAGTCGTTAAGCGTGATAAATGGAGCAGAGGTAGAAATTCGGGGTTGGTGTGTTCACAAAGCACACAGACTGGTGCTTTGAAATGTCAGCTTCCATTCTGCTGTGGTTGAGCAGATGCTTACATTAGACAGTTTGTTAAAACTCAAAAAGAGGAAGCTTTTTACCTTGACTGAAGAGGCTGAAAGCAGAGAGCCAGACTGGTTACTCTTAGTGCCCTTGTTCAGTATAACAAGTTTTTTTTTCTTGGTATGTTTTTCCTTTAAACTGTGTGGAAAACAGTGGAATTTTTTTCACATCAGTGTACTAAATTTTTATTGCTGCAACATAAAATCAAAGATAAAACTAAGTTTGTATAAAAAGGATGTGTTTCAGTGAGTTTTTATTAAAAATTTTACAGCTTTAATTTGATAAGTGTAGTAATTCGGATATTTTAAAAGCATCTCTGGCTAAGTTAGTTAAAAACACAAGCCCATACAGTTCGAGCTAATCAGAGACGTCCCTTGTTTTATGACTTCCATATACATGGTGGATGTATGTCAGATGACATTACATCCACGCTAATGTCCAGATTCCACATGATGGTTGTCACGTCCTGCCGGCTGTATCCCGCAATGCCTATATTAACAACAGAGTCCTGTCTTCATGAGAAGCTGCTGTTGATTTCTGAATGGACACCACATACCCTTTCAAAAACCAAACACTGGGTAGTCACATAAGCTGTACTGGTCATTATAGCCATAACAAAGAGGCTTTAGGAGGAGACGTGTAGCATTAGTGCTAAAATTCCTCGGTGGAAATTGGGGGGGAGAATGGCTGTCCTACTTAAAGAAATGGTAAACTCTCCTTATCACTCGATGATGAATTGGTTGTCTTCCAAACAAAGTGAATTCCTCCACATTAGCTCACACAAACTTGCTGAGATGTAATCTTTAAGTCATTCCTGTAACACACACAGAGCAGTTTCACTCCAATGTAGATATTATAACCTGTGGTTATATTGTTCTTAACACACATGGGCGAATACACACTCCCCTGCCCACAGCTTCACCAGCTCATGCTGTTTTACAGACCCCATCAGGGATGGTTAAGTCTTCACAGCTGCTCTCTGCTTGTGTCCTCTCGCTCAGTTTCTCTCTTTCGTTAATCCATCATCTCTGTATGCGTGTCTCTCACTCTCTTCCTCTCGCTTTGTAAAACGTAAAGCCCCTCTGTCCAAATATTTCCTTTAAGCTGGGGTTTCAGAGTTTTGTTATGCCAAGCGAACATTCATGGTCCCCCTGGTACAATCTGAATGTACTGACATATCTGACCTTCTCACCAGGCCAGACCCCCTCACCACTTCATTCCAGCTAATGTAATGATTTCAGCAGGCCAGCCATCTTTCTTCTATACTGCTTTCAAATAAGTTTTATGTTGTTTTTAAAAAAAGAGAGAGAAAAAAGTTTTATTAAGACATTTACGTAGAGACACACTTTGACCCCATTTGGATTATTTTAGGAAGAGTTTTACTCTGCGGAGCTCTTTTAGTGACATTTAATGGTTTTTTAAAATAAAAATAATCATAACATGTGCGTGTCAAAAAAAGGTTATGTTCACAGATTAGTTTTATGTGCTAACGACTTCACCATATGTAGCATGAATGACTGAAAGATGAATGTAATGATGATCTCACACACCGTACATCCAGACCACATGCCTGTGTAGCAGGACACTTAATCCATGTCAGTCCTAGTAAAGCTTTTCATCATCACTCATCATCACGTCTTTATAGACTCTAAAACTAAGAGGTCCAATCCACAAAAACCCATCAATGTTACTACTTTGTAACCAGCATCTGAGTGTAATTAATATGAAAATCATAACAAACATCTAAAATGTCTCGAGCGGCTGCTTTGCAGCAGTTGAAAATGAGCAATGGGAGCTGACAGATGGTTGTATTTAACACTGGTACAAATGAGGAATAAATACACCCAGTTTTAAGTTTATAGACTTTGGTTTTATTTCATCCCATTTTTCTTATTTTGGGCTTTTACCAATTATGTACGAGTTGTTCCCCAAGAAAATTGTGCTTTGATTTAAAGATAATGACATCTAATCTGAAGTAGTTGAGAGATTACAGTGTTTAAATTTGTACTGGCCTCCTTGGGTAATGCGATGTAATAAGATAATTTTTGTTTTTTCTTATTTCGGTGACATAACCACAATAAAAACAAATGTGAGAAACTACACAGACTGAAGAATGAGACACAAAGCAAACAGGCCGTGGGTACATCAGTTAGGCCTGCCGTTATTCGAGAAGAGAAGAAAATAAATAAGACGGGTTGAAAAAAATACAAAGAAGAAAGAAAAATGAGATTAGTAAAGCTGAGAGCTGTTCTAAATATTTGGGAGAAAAGGTATAAGATATTTATGTTCATTTTATTTATAATGCCAAGAATTTGCTGGACTCTGTCAGATTATGAAATGTAACATAAGATTAAGAAAAATTAATAAAACTGTTTGAATCTCGAGGGTGGAAACCCCAATACGTTGAAGTGTTTAGTCTTCTGAACTGCTTCTCCGTGGGGTGCAGAAGCCCATCCCGGCTGATTTAAGGCAAGAGGCAGGGTACCCCCCAAACAGGTTCCCAGTCTGCTCTGCGGCCACACACACACACACACACAACCATCCCACACATACACACATTCCTAGGGGCAATTTCTTTTTTTTTTTTCTTTTACATACTCTATTCATCCCCCACCGGGGTAATTTGTGTACTGCGCTACTACACCGCAGCAGACTGCCACGACGGCGCCAATAGTGAGAGAAATGAGGGGTTGGGTGTCTTCTCCAAGGACCATAGACGTGAACTCTATGAGAATCAAACACGCGAACTTCCGGTTAACTTCCGGTCAATGGGTGAACGCTCTACCACTAAGCCATCGTCTCCTCCCAAAGGCTTAGAGAGGATGCTTGGAACTCTGACCTTTCTGTGTGGAATTCTACCATGTATGTGTGGGCTTTCTCCCAGTACTCCAGTTTCCTCCCACCCTCCAAACACATGCACGTTAGGTTGATTGGCACTATGGTTAAATGGGATCGGATTTAGCACCATAGCTTTGGCTTCAGCCTATTCCTTTTTTTTTTTCTAGGCGTAGTACATGTTTGTGTTTTCGTGCTTTAAGAAAATGTCTGGGAAAAAAAACAAATAAACTTGAAACTTGATTCATTTGAATAGAAACTCATGACATATTCACTTTGTAAAGTAAGGTATATTTACTTTATTATATGTTTTTTTTTTTTATTCTTGATTGAGTTGTCAATTTTCCATACAGTTGAAGACAAGACGTGCAGGGCGATAGGCGTGAGTTTTAGTTTACTTTGAATAAAGATTTCTTTTGAAGATACTGTTAAAAGGGTCTACTCCCAGTGCCATACATCTGGAACAGTGGTGGAAATTAGATAAAGATCTTATCGTGATGAATATGTTCCAGCTGTGTAATGCAGTTTTCCAAACCTTGTATGGATGTAGAGAGGTATCGGTAAATTAAGAAGTGAGGGTTATTCTACATTACTGTGTACTTAAAGTGCACAAGATGAGTACTATGGATTTTGTGAAGTTTCCATCAGGCTGACACAGCTTTTGCTAATGTTATCATTTTAAAGCAAGGATGTGTTTTTACAGTGGGATGATAAATGCCACGTCAAATTATTATTAATTATCATGCACATTGTCAGCATCTTTTTCCAGTTCCAATAAAATATGACACAATGGATCAGGAGTGTAGATGTTTTTAGGAAAAGCAAAAATTGAGAATTTTGCATTATGAAATACGTTTTTCTTCTGTTTTGAGGCAGTATTTGTTCTCTAAACTGTTTTTGATACAATCTGAGTGTGACTGAGTCAAAAGTTAAATTAAACTTGTCAGATTTTTAAGTAGTGGGATTAACTTGAGTTCAAACACATCTATCAATCTGAAGTGAGCATTTATACCTAAATATTCCATGTGAATTGTCTCCTGCCTCTTGTGCACAGTGGCATAAGTGGGGTTTTGGGATTGCCATATTCCAGCTGTAGATGTTCAGTGGGAGGATGAATGATTTACTCCAGTTAAGTACTTCCCAGAATGCTTCAATAAATTTTAATAGTTCATGGAGTAAGGATAGATGGGATTGAAAATATAATAATTAAATCATCTACATCATGATTAACTTTATGATTAATGTTTGCAGCCTGGAAATCTTTCCTGTGAATGTTTTTCACTACTGCTGCTCACTGATATTTAATGAAAACATCAAAACAGAAAGAGAAGATTGGGCAATCCCCTGTGTGTAACATTAAACTTTATTATGTAAGTGTTCGGTTGATAACTGATAGTGAAATTGAGTTATAAAAGGTTTTATTCCAAATAATTTATGATCCCATGTAAGTCATCAGAAAATACTGGTTTATTCTATCAAAGTCTTTTCAGCCACAACGGTGACAAGAAACTTTAGCTCTAAAAAGTTGAAGGATGAATAAATAAACTGATATTTTATGCACATGCTTTAAGATATTGTTGTAGATGCCTGCAATCTCAAAAAAATATTTATCCTTTTCTGGATTAATCTTAAAAGTATTGAATCTCTTTTTAATCAATAATTGTGGATATCAGAAGGAAATGGAAACACATTCGTGGAATTGCCTTTTTTGCCTATTGATGAAAGTGTTTTTTTTTTTTAAGTTTCTACTCATTCTACATCATTTGATGTATGTGGTGACATTCTGTATATTTTTTTACCAGTCTGTCGTGGCAAATGCAGTTTTCTTTGTGGTTGTCTGCTGGGGAGGCAGCTTGACCGCAAGGGACAACGGTCAGTTGGACAGACTGATTTAGAAATGTGCTGCTGTGGTGGGGAGAAACATGGACTCTGTGAGAGCTGTTTTAGAGAGGGGGATGATGCCTCTAATGCAGGGCACCTTGAAAAATCCCTTTCACCCTCTGCATGATGTGGTTACAACCAGAAGAGTGCCAGAAGTAATAGGTTTCTCTCACTATGCTGGCACTTTAAAAGGTCGTTTATCCCTGCAGCCTTCAGGCGATCTAATCAAACAGATGTGCCTGGAAGGAACTGAGTCCAAATGAGTACCTTATTAGCAGCGATTGTAACTTTTATTACTGTATGTTGTTTTATTTATTTGTACCTATGTCCTGTGTGACTTTTTTTTTTTTTTTGCTGCTGGACACCAGAATTTTGCCTGCAGGAAATTAATAAAGTTTTTATCCATCTATCTCAATTTTTTATAAGCATTAGAAATTGAAATCTATCTTAACAGCTCTAACGCTTTTTAAATTCTTGATTTTTTTCTGTCTTACAGGCAACAAGAGAAACACTCAGCCACCACTGTGGAAAGCTGGGCGATGCCCTCCACAAAGAGAATGATGTCGCTCTTATCATTGATGGAAAGACTCTTAAATACGCTCTTACATTCGGAGTGCGGCAGTACTTCCTGGATCTCTCTCTGTCCTGTAAAGCTGTTGTTTGCTGCAGGTAACACAAACCTGAGGGACTTGGAGCAGATCTTTGGTGCACTTCCACGTCTACTCTGAGCTTCTCCTACTGCACAACTCCTTGTCTTACAGTCCTCGTACATGTTCTATGACTAGTGCAAGTTGAAGTAATTGTGTTCCCCATGCAACAAATTGACTACGTAGAAACACATTAAGTTAAACGTGATCATTATCAATTTGTTAAAAAAATCATATGAACAGTCATAATTTCTATAAAAAATCTCTTCCATTCCATAAAATTTGAATTTTGCATTTAATAACTGGAGCAGCAATAACTTAAAATGACAACTGAAAACATTACAAAGACACCCCGGTGACATGCAGCCCACATAAGTAGTAGGAAGTACTTAAAGACTCATGCAACCGTGACAAAGTTCGACGCCAGGACCCACAACCATGTTTTCAGAACAACTGGAAAAATTTCTTACTCCCCACATAACCTCAATTTTCTATTTATGTTATTTTACCCCACCTCTACCTGTCTGCCTTTAACACACTGTGGGCACTATGATATACGGAGGGATGAATGAAGCTTCTTGAACCTTGGAGAACATAAACATTAACAGTTTAAAAGCGAAAGACAGACATGTACTTTACAGTATTATCTCTAGAGACTAGAACTAAAGTTTGTGGACAAAAATGAACCTCCTCCAATTTGGACTCTAAAGTTTGCTTTATGTTTCATCTAAAACAAGCATGTTTTTTAAACTACATTTGGAGAGTTTTTTTAAGCTGCTTAACTGTTTTTGATTAGAAATTACTCCATAAAACAAGCAAAATAGGTCATTTGTGACTCAGCCAAACATGCTTTATCATTTATTTGAGCAAAAACAAGCTATTTATCCAACAATAATCCAGATGTTTCGTTCATTAAAAGAAATTATGTCACATTCTGCTGTATCACTGAATATACGTATTAAATGAAAAATCTAAGTTTACTATTTTCCCCCCTACGATCAGTCTTAAATTTTCCCTATTAAACTTCACCATTACCCAGTGTATTTGGATTTCAGTCAAAGCTCCTGAAACTTGACAGAGAATGGAGTCATTACATTTTATGAGCGTTGTAGACAGATGTGTGCTCCCTCCCATACACATGGTGTCAACAGCTGGCTCGCCTCACACTGAGTAGCTGGATTAGGAAGGTGTAACACAGTTTGCTCCCCATATCCTCTTCTTTTATATAGACATCAGGTTTATTCAACCACAGGCAGGAGCACAGTTCCTCACTAACACACCAGTGGTAGGAAGTCACAAATGAACTAAGACATTTTTCTGTCCCAATCTGGTGCTGCCACAGAATTGCTGAGGCTGCATAAAATGTGGAGTCAATGCCATTCTAAATCGTCTTTCCACATTTCTGTGACTTAGATTGTTTTGTAACTCAGAAAATCTATGGCTTTTAAGCAACTGTTCAAGTGGAGCAGATTTAGGGAGGGAAAGTTATTTAATGAAGAACCTACTACACTTTGCAATCCTAGAAAGCCCTTTTGAGTTCTGTACACTCTCTCAAATAGTCAGAATCCAAATTCCAAGAAAAAATATTCTCTTTATTTTAGAGTGTCTCCTCTCCAGAAGTCTGAGGTGGTAGAGATGGTAAAGAAACAGGTGAAAGTGATCACTCTTGCAATCGGAGACGGAGCTAACGACGTTGGGATGATCCAGACGGCTCATGTCGGTGTGGGAATCTCAGGCAATGAAGGTCTGCAGGCGGCAAACTCCTCCGACTACTCTATTGCCCAGGTGAGCATGCTGGCAGAGGTCAGAGTAAGTGCTCATAAAATTAGTCTTTATTGAGTTATGTTTATGAGAAGTTTTGATGATAAACAGTGTAATTTTGGCTGCCTGATGCATCCAATCTTTAGTTAGAGGGTCAGAGAGAGGCTAAATAATCAAATGAAAGTTTTCAAACCAAGATGTTCTTTGAAACTGTAGATGAACTATGTAAATGGAGAACAGAAAATAAAATCACAAGACGACACAATGACTTTGCAATGTCAAAATAGGATTTAGTGCAACATACCCTGAAAGGACATCACACTAATTTTCCTTCTCTTCACTGTTTTCTCAAGTGCATTATATGTAAGTGATAGCTTGTCACATTGTTCACACTAACAATGGTGTATATGTCTGAAAGAGTTTTGGCTTATCCAGCGAAGAAGTTTAACACCTGTAAAACAGGCATTTACTGATACCCAACTCCTAACATAACTTACAAACACACTCCGGCAAAATGCTCTCGAGATGCATGCTCACATCTTGGTAACTAGTTTGTTTGAAACTCTGCATCGATATGTGATATCTGGTAGCAACAAAAGCTTTGGAGCTCTTGTGAAGCAGCTCTGTTTTACAGCACAACGCTTTGCGCATTATGTTTCTCTCACAGCCAAGAGGCCTTGGAATACGGGGAAAAACAACGATACACTTTTTGTACTTTAGTGTGCAATTACAATTCAAAAGAGCTGGGTACTCTCATCTGTCCGCATGACATGTACTGTGTAGATGTCCTTTAAACCAGCCTTCTATAATTCATTTAGGTCGTGTCCCTCCATCAAATGAAATTAAAACTCTAGACTTCCAGGGGCACTGGCTGTGTCTTATGTTGCGGTACATTAACTGTAATCTGCCGGCTGAAAATTGAAATCAATCTTGGGAAATTATATTACTTGTTTTTCCTATGCGTGTACATAAATTTTGATAATGCTGAGGAGTGAAAGATGGGTTCCCTGCTGCTTATAATTATTTGGTAGCCAGTTTCATTGATTGTGTGATTGAGAACTTGGCGGAGATGAGGGTAGAGTTTGGATGGAGGCATTGTGACCGTCTGTCGTTGATTTAGCCATATGTTAACTTATGTTTGATGTAGGAATTCGAGGGGTCATGCAAACTAGGCCCCATCATGCGTTTATTTCAACATGGACTTGGTGATGCTGAAAGATGAGCAGACTTTAAAATAAACAGACTTGTGTTGCTTTATAAGAGTAATAATTCTCTCGCTCTAGCACACACATCCTCTGATAAATAGACTGTTATACAATCACATTCCTCATACACACCAAGAAACACACCAAGAACAACAAAATGCAAATAAAATAGTCTCATTTGGGTTTTTATTCAAATTTATATTGGATTAAAAGCCTAACTATATTAAATTAAAAACAGAACATTTTAGCATTGATACGGTTGCTGCTTGGAGTAAATATTCTCTTTGTTTTTTTGCCTAATTGTATTAATATTATCTAATCACCATCAGTGCTAGTCCTGTAGCAACAGACTGAAACAAAGATTAGTTTCTGATTAATTGCACAAAACTTTGAGCTCTTCGTTTTCTAAGTTTTCTCTTTTTTCCTGAAGACTTTTTACAGCCTTATCTTTTGTCATTTAGTAAAAACCTGTAATGAACCACTTGCATATTTATCTGTAGTATTATTACAGTGATAATATTGAAGTTTCACTGAATCTCATTATCAACATAAACACTAAGCAGTAACATTATATAACAATTTTAAATTTAATTAGACCTTATTTGAAGTTAAATGTTTTATTTAAACTACTTGAACCAGTTTAATTGCAGCAACTTTATGGTTGGCCCTTACAATTTGGGACTGGTAATTTCTTGGAAAGACTTGCTCAGAGTGACTTAAGTCAAAACAGAGAAATATCAGTCAAAATATTTCATGTGATTCAGTGTTTAACTCTAATTTTACAAAACTCCTAAATAATCTGCTATCTTCAACTGCTGGTCTTCATTCATCATAATGTTGTCCTCTTTACATCCTCCCACGCAGTTCAAATACTTAAAGAATCTACTGCTTGTCCATGGAGCCTGGAATTACAACCGTGTAGCCAAGTGCATCCTGTACTGTTTCTACAAGAACATTGTCCTCTACATCATAGAGGTAAGTGTTGAGTAGAACTTGAAAAGTTGAAAGTCAGACATGAATACTTTTATTTTCAGAACATTAAAATACAATGTTGATTCAATCAAATTTGAAATAAAATTTGACTGATTTAGACTGTTTGTATGATTAACTTAGCAGACTAAAAAGTTCCATTTGAGTTCAACTCAGCCTGGAGAATGGCTTCTTTTCAGCAGCTTAATCCCATTTCTGTCGGTGGATGAAAGGTTATATAATTGCACACGTTCCTCCTGGCATTGGGCGTTTGTTGTACGATTAGATTGGTGGCAAATGCCAGGGTTACTTCAGATAGCGGTTACAGAGCTACGACCAAGAATGACCAGACATGTTAAGTGCTTCCTATCAGCAGCAGCTTTATCAATGAGAGTGCTCAGATGTTTTGATCTCTGTGTATTGGTCTGATGCAAGCTGCAACTTAAGCTCTGTTTCACTCAAGACGTTCCGGCCCGGATAGGTTTTTGACTGCATAGTTTCTCATACCACATATTAAAAAGGAATTTGGCCTCACTACCAACTCTAGGTTTAACCCTGGTTATCCTGATAACTCACAGAGAAAACCTGCTTTATGTCAAAAGTCAGCCTCGATTGTGACCTCCAGCTTTTCCTTTCCATAGAAATTGATTCCAAAAAAATACACCACAAAATAAATCATCATGCAACTTATTGTTGCCACGTGTTTAGGATTTGAGTTATTTCACTTTTTTTTAATTGATAGACTCTGAGTTATGAAAATATTTGAATCTAGATACATATTTAGATTATGAATCATGACAAAAACTCTTATCGATAAAAGAACAGAACCAAAAGGTTCTCATGAATAAATACTTCAGTAACAAGTAGAAGTGGTAAAATAATCATTTTCTTTTATTTAAACCTCTTTTACACAAAATTAGTTTTACTTGTGAACACTAGTCATTTTAGTAATCAACAATATCGTCTATCAGTTTTGTTCCATGGGAATTTGCCATGTCTGTAAAATTTCCCCATTGATTACTTATATTTGTTCAACAATGAGGTACTCTGATGATTCTAATCCTGTGTAAATCCCCATGTCTGTGATTTAGTTAATTATATGCCTGTCAATTGTTTTAGATTGATCTGATTGAATCTCGAGTGTCTTTAAATAGTTTTTATTTTTTATATACTGTATGATAGTAATTAAAGTAAACCCTGATGGAAATATAATTTGTCATCATTTTTATGGATAACTATGTGTTACTTAATAGAAAAATATTCTCCTTTAATTAATGTTTCTATTCCCCTCTGATGGTGCACCTTTTACATGAACCTGTTCATAATCTAGAGTTTAAGAACCTGAGTTAACTGAGTTAGAGGCATGGGTCATGACATCACTTACTGCTATCTCAAAATGTGAGGGTAGCGAATGGAGATAACAAACAGATGCCCCAAAAATATGTTGAACTTGTTGCTGCATTCATCCCCTCTAGTCTCAATAACTATAAAGTTTTATACTACGTTTGACTACTTAACGTTTGATTATGAAGTTGTAAAGTCACAGAGAACTTTTTGTCTTCATCATAACTGAAAAATAATGAATAAATAGGATAATACAATTTGCTTGTAATAGATTATAATCAGCACGCAGTCTCCTTGTGAAATATGAGTGCTTTAAAATAATTTTTCTGTTGTCCCTTTTTTCTGCTCTGATGTTGTTTTTCATTTGACATAAAAAACAAGTCATCCACTTTCAGCAATCCTGCGTGACTACAACTGGCACTTTGACTCCTGAAAGGGACGAAAAGCCAATTTTTTCTTATTTAAATTTATTCAAAAATGTATCACGACTTTCAATCCATGCTGCCCTTTTCCTGCTAGGGTAAAATAATAATTGCATACACAAATTTAGAATAAAATCAAATTTCCAGCTAATTTAGTTATCGGAAAACAAAATCATTATATTTGACATTTTATTTTTGCCTTTTTATTGAGTTACTTTTTTCTGTTTTAACTCATGTGTTCAATTTTCTCTTTCATTTTCATTTTAACAATGAGGAGAGAAATACACTGTGTGACCTTTAGTGTTTCAGGTCATGCATCCATGCAGCATATCTCCTCAGCTTGAGCACTATTGAAGCACGTAATCCAATCAAAACTTGTTAAAGAATTGGGTGCGTTTTTGTTGTTTTGGTTTTTTATTCAATTTCCATTGCTGTTTGAAACTTGCCAGTCCCTTTTTCAAAGGTCTTTCACAGCAACTGGAACATAACATATATAATTCTGTCTGCGGGGTGAACTTTTCTTCAGCACGTCTTTTGTTGCTCTCTGAAAACATAAGTCCCCTCCCCCTGTGCCACATCCCTTCAGGGAACTCCAGTAGATAATGGGACATTTCTTCACTGTTTGGCCGCTTCAGTATTTTAAAGTCCCCCTTGTGTGAGATTGGACATGTAACACACCAGCAGGCTGGGGGTATTAGTTTAAGTTGTGATAGCTGCTCTAATAGGTTTACTTTTGAGCTCTTGTGTTTTTCTTTTTGACTTTTGGGCTGCCTTGATAAGAGAGAGTTGAGGAATTCAACTTTATTTTTTGTATGTTAAAAATTGAATACTATGAATTTTAACCTCTCTTCCTCTGCTTTTTTTTTTTTATAAGAAACATATTACGGGAAGTTTGGAATTGTACGACTATTGAGGAAGACATAATTGTGATAAAAATTTAGTTTAAGACTCTAAAATAAGATTAGGAATATTTTGTTATTGACTGAGGGAGAGCTTTTAGTTGAGAGGAGTGTTGACATATATTTCTCCGTAGATGACCGACGGGTACAAATTCATTCCTAACTTGATTTTGACTTCCATTTCTACAACTGATAACTTTTGAAACGATCAAAGTCTGGTCATAATTCAAACCAAATTTTTCCATATGATCAAAACAAGGAAAGTTGATAAAATAAATAAATAGTATTTTAAACAAAATTGACCAATACATTTCTAAACCTTATGTTAAAGCTATAAGCCAACTGAAGAGAAGAGCAGGATTAAATTAAGATGAACTTAAGCCAAGAAACTGACTATTCACTTTTGATTGACACCTCACTGAGTGCTAAAAAGAAAGGATGATTGACAAGTGGCATTTATGAGGCAGTTACATGGAAGTGTATTTTGTGCAGCTTGGTATCATCAGAATAGACTTGAAGTTACTCACTCGTCCACCAGTTATATAGAATTAATCCACAGACTGATTTTGTGAGAAAGACCCTTTTTGTTGCTTCACATATTTTCAACATATTTACCAGCGTTTTCTTTATTTTCCTCTCAACTCTTTACTTGTTTTGTGCATGAATACCATTAGCAATTCTTTCGAGTTAAATCTAAGGGTATCAGGGCTCACATTGTTGAGGACAAATGTCATGCACCCCCCATTCTAATACCCCATCCACTTCTTCACAACGCTGCAAAGCCGGGCAGCAGGCTTGAAACCAATGATTCTTCATTTGGTGATGAATATGCAAGTCTTCTTTTTCGCCTTCCTTTGCCCAACACCCATTCCACCGTTCTCCCTCTTCTATCGCTGTTTTCATGATGTGCATTGGGGGAGAGAGGCCAGCCACACCCCTCTACTGAGTGGCACTCAATGAGGAGGAAAAGAAAGGGAGAGGAAAAATCCTGCCTCGTACTTCCCCTAATGAGCGAATCAATGCATCTGTCCTTCAAGAGAAGGAGAGAGTGGGAAAGAGAGAGAATCTATTGGAGCTCTGTGGACCCAGCCAAAATACTCACATAGAAGCAGTTAGCACACCCAATGAATGGGAATCTTTTTAAACTTAGCACAACAATATATCAGCCCAGAGGCTCTCACTGAGCAGAGCTGTAATTAATTCAGAAGTTTGACCTACTCACTAGCCTCTCGTTACTATTTTTTGAGCTGTGGTAATGGCTGAACCTGCCTCATGACATTGTTTTCATCTTCGCAGAGTTCCTAGCAACGGGTTCTCAAATGCATTTTTATACAAGCAAGAATTTAAACCTCTGCCCCAAAATAGATTCTTTGGAAATGTGTGGCTTTGCTTTCAGATTCTTATACGTCCATTATTGTGTTTACAAGTAAGATTTTGTCTTTGTTTAAGAACTATAAGGTTCGAATGTTCCGTTCGGTGTAATGAGTGGGACTTCTGATAGAGGCTGGGGTGCAGAAACACAGGCTCAGTCTGGTTCTAATCGGACAGGCCAGGCTTCAGACTGGTAGTTGTCATTTAGATCGTAGCAGCAACGGGTGGGGCTTTCAGACAGGCTTTGTCCCAATCTGAGAATTTGTAGCACTTCATGCCTTCATAATAACGTTAAATGAAGCGAGGAAATTCTTGATAGGCCATGGCCAAAACACAGCTTGCCTTATGTTCTCTTGACAGTTGTGGTCTGAGAAAAAGCCCTGACCTGGATCACATAAAAAAACTGTGACACATGAGGTGTAAATTCTGCAAAACTTTTTCAGGTCACTGACTCACTTTAACTCCCAAGTTGTTTCTGATTAGTCTGTTATTTCTAAAAATGTAGGTTTTATATTTATTTCATTCAATTGAACATCATTTATAAAGATTCAATGATTTGCCTCTTTTCCATATTAATAGTATACCTGATGTTTTTCCAACTTCTCTGGTGCAATTCTTCACATTTATTTACTAATCAGCAAGTTTCTTTGTTTTTTTAATATTTATTTATTTGGAGGATAATCCCCTTTAGATGGGACATCTCGTTTTTGAGGGGGTCCTCAACCTAACATGCATGTTTTTTGGAGGGTGGGTGAAAACTGGAGTACCCAGAGGAAACCGACGCATACATGGGGAGAACATGCAAACTCCACACAGAAAGGCCAGTGTTTCAAACCTCGCCCCCCACACGGCACCACTTAGTTTTTAGTATAACAAGCAATGGAACATCATTGTCTTCTGACTAAAATTGAAAGTCATTTTGTAGAAAACATGGATCAGAACTTCCAGAGCCTTTAAATCTATAAACCTGGCAAAAATCAGTAAGCAGCTTTTAAACTACATTATAAATATGTTTTATTGACATGTGTTTTTTTTTTTTTTAAATGTTTTGAGTGATTAGATGTTTCAAAATGAATTAATACTACTCTAATGCAGGATATATTTCAGGATATATTCCTGTCTTTATCTCTACAGATAACGTGAGTTATATATTCGTCTGAGTTTTTTGTAAGTCGGCAGTGAAGAATGCTGTGTTACTGAAATATGGGTTGTTAGTTTTTTTGACCCGGGGAGCATGTCTCAAGTCTGATACCAGTTGCCATGCCTCTCCACTTATTCTAATGTGAAACAGACATTATAAATCAAAAGTTAGAACTCAATTACTAATAAAATATGACAAAATATTAGTCTAACCTTTTAAATGGTGCGATTAAAGAAAAAGCGTATTATTTTCACTCATGTAATAATTTTTCTTTTATGCCTGAGTGGATCTGTAATCAAAGTATTTTAAAGATCAAATAAATTCTTTAAAGGCTTCAAGAGATAAAAGTTTTTTACTTTTGGTGAAAAACAAATTGGGGATTTTTTTTTAAGATGATTTGTGATATTGTATCTATGACTGTCGGAGAATGCTGTAATTTTATTGTTTCACTCATGACCAATTTTGTGTCTTTCCTCAGATTTGGTTTGCATTCGTTAATGGCTTTTCGGGACAGATTTTGTTTGAACGCTGGTGCATCGGTTTGTACAATGTTGTAAGTAAATTACCCTGCTTTTTTCATCCATTCTGTTGTTTCTTTAATACACCCACTCTTTAACCAGTTATTTTATATTGGGTTTCTGAAAATACTAACCTTTATAAATGGCCTGTTATCAAATCCCTGTTCCCTCCGTGGCTTAAACTATGCATTGAATGTAAAAAAAAAAAAAAAAACGAACTTCTTGAGCATAAAGTGCAGTTAGTAAGAAAACTTTTAAATACTAAAAAGCAATGGGAAAACTGAGACCAGCAAATGAACTGGCTGCCAAAATTCGGTATCCCACAGGGCATTGTAACAGGACTGCTCCTAATGAACTCATATTTTATAAATGTCAAGGATTAGGCAATGACAAAAATGTGTATCTGTAGTATGTCCTTACCACCATGCTTATAAGACCTAGTGGAAACATGATGCCTAAAATAAGCAATAAAATAAACTTTATTCCATATGGGGAAATCAAGCTAAAAATCATCATAACTTTCTCTATAATTTGGTACAAAATGGAATTTTCACATGTCTTTTTTTCATACATTTGGTTAAAAAAAAAACAATCAAAACAAACCCATCTGATGTGGATTGGTAAATGAGTGTAGTTTTCTGGCTTTATCTGAAACTTGAAGAATTCTTTTGGCTCACTGGGAGCCAGTTGAAGGCAGTAAGCTGAATCCGCCCCTCAATAGAGATCTTCCTGTGCCTGGCTGTGAATAAGAAAGGAGTCCAGTGAAGCATGTCCTTTGGCCCACCGGTCCTGCCGTCTGAGGCTTGTAGACTCCCACTCCAGATGGGTCTGCAGGGAAATCACACCAGCTGAACCACCAAGACCCCCCAGCAATACAATACCATCAGTCCATCTCTCAGCAGCTGCTATAAAGAACATTGGAACAGCACTAAGAAATTACACTTTATCCTGAAATGAATGGCTGCATCTTTGCCCAGAACTCTGCAGATGTTCATTGTAGAATTTGAGCTTTTACATATGAACAGACTTAAAGCATGACAAATCAGCATTACCAAAAGATTTAAGGTCAATTTTCTATAACAGCAAAAAGTCAAAATAGAGCAGGTAAAGAACACAGAGGGGGTGCCGAGAAGGTTAACACTGTTTTCTGGCTGTTTTTGGACAAATAGACATTTTGTCTCTTAAAAAATAGAAGTCTTCCAGAGTACAACAAGAAGAATTTTGTTTTACATATGGTTAGATGTTGTTTGGCTTTCTCAGTCTTTTATGTTTTTTATGTACCGTAGATCTTCACCGCTCTGCCTCCTCTCACTCTGGGAATATTTGAGCGCTCCTGCAGGAAAGAGAACATGCTGAAATACCCCGAACTCTACAAAACTTCCCAGAATGCTCTGGGTTTTAATACCAAGGTAATTCGCATTTTATTACATGCAATAAATGCTCATGTTAATCTTTTTCTTTTCTTTTAAGAAAAACAAATTTTAAGGGATTGTTTTACTGCGCTTTTGGGATTTGACATGTTTGCATAGATTTCTCTCAACATGACTTCTGAAAATGGTAGCAATAAGTCTTTCTAGACATTGTGATGTTGCAATTTTGAAATCATTTTGAAAGAAATTGAAATAATTTGTTTTGTGACGCGGATGAGACTGTTTTGGTAAGAATGTAGTCTGGACATTAGATTAAACAGAATGTCAAAGTTTACAGAAGAATTGGATTATCGATGAGAATGTTGTCTGATTTATGCTCTGCCCTAATGAACTGGCAGCTTTAGTTAGACCTTCAGTCAAAGCTTGGTTTGGCCTAGATTGACCTATCCTGTCTGTTTGAGGGGGGCTATCCATTAGCTTCTCCTATTTGTAATAAAGTTGTCTCCTCCTTTCTTCACGCCGAGACTCCTGCACCCTCGGCACAGGCGTGGTGACCTGGTTAGCACCACATGGAGGTGGATTAAAGCTGGATTGGCCATGGTGGTCAGGGGCAGGGAAGGTCAGCTTGGTTTGAGGATGCAGCAAAATAAAAGAATGAATAAAGAGTGTGTTGTCTTCCTGGGACAGCATTTGTTGTGTAAAATTGTACAATTTGTTTAAGTTAGTGAGTTTTCTACTGAGAGCAAAGCTATCAAATGCTCTTTAACACTAGTACAAGCAAAATGCATGCATTAAATCTCATTGTATTTCTCTCAAATACAAACATAGGACTCCTGCTTAATTTTATGATCAAATTGTTACAATAACTAAAATAAAATTGGGTACTTTGAGAAGATGGGGAGTAGGAGTTAGCTCGTGGTAGGATGTCCGCCCTTGGACTGGGAGAAGTCGGTTCTATTCCCACTGGGCCCATACCTAAGTATCCTTGGGGAAGACACGTAACCCCCATTTTCTACCATCATTGAGGCCATCGTGGCTGCCTGTTGCGGTGCAATGTTGCACAGATATGTCACCATTTTAGGAATGAATACAGAACGTTACAAAAAAAAAAATCTGTTTCATGTAAAAGATTTTTATTGAATTAGTTGTTAATCTTAAATTGACTAAACAAGTGTTAGAATCATAGAATCAATATATTCCTAGTGATTCCATTACATAGGATTAATGTGCTGTGTATGAGACTGAATAAAAGAACTTTGAGGATCAGTATAAGAATATTGAGGTTGATTGTCATTAATAATAACATCACTAACGTCAATGTCTCTTGTGATGTATTATTTTCATTTGTTTTTTTCATTCTAAGTCAGTTTTTTGGCGTAAATAAACTCCCATTACATTAATAAAATTTGAAAACTCTCTATAGTTTAAAAAAAGGAATAAAAAAGTCAACTTTTCTTCATAAATAACTGTCTTCGGTATGATTGGTTACCTGCAGGCTGAATATATCACTAACTTGAAATTTTGGATGCAACTTGCTGCGCGATAGATTTTCTCAAGACTTAGTAGATTCTTTTTTTCATACTCCAGAGAAGTTTAAAAGAATATTTGATAGGTGGGAACAAATGAACTTAAATTTTGTTTGGGCCACATTTTCCAAGCCCCAATGAATGATGACTCGGGCAGGTCAGAGATTTGTTTTTGCTGGCTTGTCCACTCTTTTCCCGAGATGTTTTTCCTGCAGCTGGCCCGAGGTGAAGGGAGAAAATCCATCAGGAATTTGGCCCCTCGAAGCCTGTCTTTCTACGCGCCTGACCCTTTTGTACACAATAGATACTGTCTTTTTGAATTAAAGTTGTTTGTGTTGAAGTGCTAGAAAGGAGAGTTTTGAGGTGTGAGAAACTGCCAGTAGGGGGATTTCGGCTTTGTCGTTCATCCACTTTTTGATGACATATTCAACACATTTGAATCATTCCAACAGTTTCATCATGTGATTTAAAAAGAGAACCTCTCTTAAAAAGTGTCATCTTTCAAATGGCAAAGCTTTGTCTCTTAGTTTTTTCCCCAATTACACCACTGATTTATTTAGAAATATAATGACTGCTCTGTAAATATTCAAGTATATATAAATTGCTGTTCTTATGTGTTTAGATTTTTTGGTGGAAACTCTGAGCCAAATTACCACTAAACAAACGAGGTATTCATTCTGAGTCAATCGTCTGCATCCTGCTTTGGAAGCAAAGAAATGATTCCAGGTGGAATTAAAGCAGAAAGGGAGGATCCCACTGTGACAAATAATTATGAAGATTTATTGATTTCATTAGCATTTATTACTGTGAAGAGGCTGGTGGGAGATGTTAGCCCTCCTGCGGTTTTTGGATTGGGGGTAGTTCAGGATGAGAGCTGAGATCATCAATGGGAGGCTAATTGGTATAAAGATGTGATTGTAACATTAGTGATAATTTAATACACTTTTCTGCTTAGAGATAAATTAGTAGAGAGCTGCTTTGGGCCACCTTTGGCTCTGTCTATTGAGCTTTGTGTAGTCAGCGGAAGGGTGAGGTAATCTGGGATGGGGGTAGCAGCTGTAGGACTGTGTTTTTCGGTGGTCGGAAAGGTGGTTAGGTTGTACCACTGAGGTCACGGTATATTTAATAGGTTTATAACTGAGAATACAATAAGAACTTTTTACTAACTTTATGTTTCTTCTCTATCTTGCTTTTCCCCTTTTTTTTACAACAGTGTAAGTTAATAATAGTTTATTAGATAACTCAAAACTGTCAGAAACACTTTTAGCCTTTTTGTTTTTCGGCTACCTTAATTTTTTCTGGAATAAGTGAAGATTTATGTTCTCACTGACAGTTTTGCCAAGTTGTTGAAAAAGGTTGTAAACTAATACTCTAACCTCTCATCTATCAGAAACAATTGAGTGAAAGCCAGGCAGAAATTAAAATAGGACTTTTTGAGGAGTATGAGTGAGAGAGTTTTTATCCCTTAGTCTCAGCAGTGTGGCCCGGGTCAGCACAAGGGAGGAAAAGAGGGCACAAATGTGGTGATTTCATGGCTGTTTCATGCTACATCAGCCATTAGTGTTTTGCTTGGCTCCGACACAGTGAATCTGACACAAGGTGGTTTTTGGAATGGGGGTATTGATTTAAAGGACTCATCCAAAGTGTGCATGCGTGTGAAGGCAGACGTACGCAGACTGTTCCACACCACAATTTTCCAGGTTTCTGATAATTACCATTGAAACAGTTAAATCTCTGTTGAGCCAGTCGCCCTCTGTGCATATGTTTCCTTTTTGCTTATTTAAACTCTCCTGTCATTTATTACCACATCAGTTCAACTTTTTTCTCAAGAGGGGTGAAATCTAATGAAATGCAAGGACAAACTCCTCCACGAGCAGCACATATGTACATTGATGATTAATGCTGCTAGTGCCAAAAAAAATCTAAACGTACATTACTTTTCATACTTTCTTTATTCTTTCTAACTTAATATGGTTTAAATGCATTAGTTTAGCAAGTCAAAAATCTTAACTTTGACAATGTCTTTTCTCTGCTAATAAACACACTCTGCAGCCTGTCTTTCCACCCGAAAGACCAACTGAGGATATACAACATGTCTGTCAGCGGGGTGGCCATTCAGCAAGGCATCCCAACAAAACCGCCACTTAGCTCAGCGCTGGGCCGGCACAAAGGGCCCAGGTCAGGGGTCACCTGAAAAGCTGGAACTCCCCACAACCTTTTTTCATGCTGCTTCTGTTTTTTTCTTCTCCCTCTCTTTTTCTTTCTCCCTACCCCCTCACCAACCCCCCTTCCATCCCCTCTCGCCTATTTTTTTGCAGGTCTTTTGGGCCCATTGTCTAAACGGCCTCTTCCACTCCGTCATCCTCTTCTGGTTCCCCCTGAAAGCCTTCCAGCATGGTTAGTGGCTACCAGAGACTCCTCCACAACTCTCAGCGGACCGAATAAAAAGGAAGGATAGTCAAACCCACATACTTTGTGTTAATTAGTTCTCGCTTCAAAAGTTCAGTCATGAATTGCAAACATGTGTCCGGCTTTAGCACTATGCAGTAGCATGCACGTTTGCACCAGCTCATGCTGAAAGCTGCTTTAGAGTCTACTATTAATTTTTTCATAAATATCTCATTTAATGCAAATTCTGAGCTTTAAGAAGTTTTCTTTTACCAAACACCTGCCATTTTATCATAAGTGAATAAAATTGGTTCAATTAAGATAAGAATGCATGTGTCTGAACTTTAAAATGTTAGGTTTCTTACTATGTGTGTGTGTGTAAAGAAAACTGGGATCTTTATGCTTGTAAGCCCTGACTGGCCAGCACTAAGGACCACACAGGCTTAGGCCTGCTTTCCAAACAAAAGTGCCAAACCTCTTCACTGTGACTGACAGATTGTCAGTAAAGCCTCAGCACTCACCAGAAATGTGATCAGCCGGAAGTAACGAGAGATTGATCCTCAGCTTCTTATTATACTGGCAGCCTACAAAGTAATGTGTCAGGTTGTGATTCGGTTTATTTCAATCTAACAGAAGACTAAAAGATTTTACATATGGTCACAGTATAAAAGTTACAATACAATATTTAGACCACTGATCATGGCTGTGTTTTTTTCTTCATTTAAAGCAACTTTGTTTCAGCCGTAGACGTATTTTATTTTCTCAAGAAGTTGCAGAAAAATGATGAAACTCAGTTTTTACTTGTAGCGCGGTACTAAAAGCTGCATCAAAGGAAAATTTTAATTTCTCCGCTTGTTATTTTTCTGACTGTTTTGTGAGTGTGTGAAGGCCCTAAAAGTTTTTCTTATTTGTTACCTTCACAGATACGGTGTTTGGCAATGGACGAACCCCGGATTACCTACTACTGGGCAACATGGTTTACACTGTAAGTGCCTCAGTCTTTTACTCGATCTTATTTGTCTGGGTTACGAGAAATTAAAAACATATTGTCTAAAGGCGTTTTTAGGGGGAAAAAAAAGATCAAAATGATTAACTTTGTTGTCAATCAATCCCGAAAGAACGAGATCACAGATACAAGCGGCGGAAATGAGCTTTCTCCGCAGGGTGGCTGGGCTCTCACTCAAAGATAGAGTGAGGAGTTCTGCCGTCCAGGAAGAGCTCTGAGTAGACCCGTTGCTCCTCCTGATCGAGAGAAGCCAGATGGGGTGGTTTGTGCATCTGGTTAGGATGCCTCCCAAGCAGAGGTGTCAAAAGTACCAACATTTTCTACTCAAGTAGAAGTATAAATACTGAGTTAAAAAACTACTTTAGTAAAAGTAGAAGTATCAACTCAAGTTTTCTACTTAAGTAAAAGTAAAAAGTAACCTATTTTAAAACTACTTAAAGTAAAAAAAGTAAAAGTAATTTTCAGAAAAAAAGGAATATTGTTAACAAAAGCGTATGAACATATTTTTTAACTATTATCACATGCTTTAAGGAGCAGAAAATATGATAATAAATCAAAGTGTTTTGGTGTTAAACTTTATGAATCAGAAACATTTATTTCTTAATAATCTTTATTGGAAATCGATTAATGAACACAATCAAATGTATTATCATGAGCAGGGCATTATGTAACATCCCTTCAGCTACCAAGCTTCACTCTGCATCACCTAATTTAACCAACTTCAAGACACAAACACACTCAATGTAAAAAAATAAATAAATAAATGAAAAAAAAAAATAACCAAAAGGCTTTTTCAAGCCTTGAAGGCAGCTAGTTTTCAAAGTTCTTTGAGGCAATACTGAATAGTCTTTGGGAGTGCCACATACAGCCTGCGTGACACCTGGAACCAGCGTTGCTAAGTGGGAGGTGCTGGATTATCGTACTAATGACGTAAAATTATCGTATTTTACAAAAAATATCGTACACCCAGTAAAACCACGCCCATTGACAAAATAACACCCTTTACATGCACTCGTAAGGCAGTGGGAGTGAAGGAAACACACAGGAGGCAAAATCCTTGGATTCTTTTTCTAAAATTTTAAGAACTGTAAAAATGAAAAAATAACCAGGGAAATAAGATTTTAAAAAACCGGTAGGGGCGTGACCTAGGAGACGGTATATATAAATTTACATATATACATATCTACATATATATGTGTACATATAAGGTTTTTTTTAATGTTAACCCAAACATCTACATTATACAAAATCTAAGCGATGTGTAGTTTTAATCTCCTCAGTCAGTCTTTATAAACTAATCAATAACATTTTGGATGCTTTTAAGCACAAATACTTCATCCACTACTACTATTTATGGATTAATCAGTTCAATTAGCTTTGTTTCTAAAGATAAAATAGTGCGTCACAGATCAAAGTTATTTTTATAAAAATACCATCTACAACATTTTCAGCAAAGACGTTTACAATAACCGCAGACTGAAAATAATAATTAAAAAAAAAATTCTTTGCTGTTGTTTTTTTTAAAAAACTGATAATTCAATCAAAGTTCAGTGTCGCAGCATCAGAAACACTTTGATTTCCGAGCCCGAGTCTCAAACACGGAAATTGACGTTACTGCTCTTTAAAAGTTTGTGGGCGGGGCTACTCGCCCCAAAGTAATGATTGACTGGAGCTTTCAGCCAATCATTCATCTGTTCCTTTGTTTGATGCATTCAGGGTTCATAAAAAAAAAAAAAAAAACTCCGACAAACAGTCGCGGCTTTTTAACGGTGACAAAATGGAGAAAGTAGCGACTACTTTTTATAAAATGAACGAAGTAAAAGTACAGATAATTGCATAAAAAAGTAGTGAGTAAAAGTAAAAAGTAGACAAAAAAATAATTACTTCGTTAAAGTAAAGATAACGAGATTTTCTACTTGAGTAAGGTAACGAAGTAGTCTTACTTCGCTACTTGACACCTCTGCTCCCAAGCGCCTTGCTGGTGAGGTGTTTCAAGTACGTCCCTCCAGGAGGAGACCCAGAGGCAGACCCCAGACCCGCTGGAGAGACTATGTCTCACACCTGGCCGGGGAACATCTCGGGATCCTCCCAGGTGAGCTGGAGAAAGCAGCGGGGGTGAGGGAAACCTGGGCTTCCCGCCTGAGGCTGTTATCCACGCAACCCGGCTCCGGATAAGCAGAAGACAACAGAACAGAACTTTGTTTGATACTTTGCAGAACTTAAAAATGATAATCAGTTTTTCACAAACCATATTTCTTATCCTTTTGCAGTTTGTGGTCATTACAGTCTGTCTAAAAGCTGGACTTGAGACCTCCTCCTGGACAATGGTAAGAAATTTTTTTATCCTCCTTTTGCGGGACCAATCTTTGTCAGTTCTTTAGTTTTATAAACCCGCTGTTACTAGTGACATCTTTTACACTTCACCTCCAAATGTCCTTTGGGTCTCCTCTCGGTGGCCTTGTAACAATAAAAATAATTCAATGAGTGGAAACTTTTTAGTTTACTGAAGATATTTTATCTTAGAAGGACCACATAGATGATAAAATTGGGAATTTTGTTGGAAGTCGGATTTCTATAAACATATGACATTTATTTTTAACAGTTCAGTCACATCGCCATCTGGGGAAGCATCGGCCTGTGGGTGGTGTTTTTCGTTATCTACTCCTCCTTATGGCCCCTCATCCCTCTGGCACCCGATATGTCGGGCGAGGTAAACGCACACACATGTTTACATGAAATATCACACGTGTGTTTGCACACTTTTCCTCAAAGGTGCATCTGTCCGATGTTTTCTTGATGTGGCGTCCAATCTGAATGAGACTTTAAATCATGAAGGGTTTTTTTTTCTGCTGATAGATGCTAGTGGGAACATTTTTAAAGAAAAAAATTGGACTCAAGTCCTCTCAAGTAAAGTCGAAGGAGTGTAAACTGTCAGACCTCTGGCTTGTGTTGCATAATGACTTAATTGGGCCAATTTGCCCAATGTTTGTATTACATTTCCCTCGCTCAGCTTTGAGTATCTGCAGGTGACAGTGAAGCAGTCTTAAGGTTAAATAAAAAAAAATAAAAAAGTAGTTATTTACATGTGAATTTAATTAGCTACTCCAAATCAGCACAAGTCAAGATGAACCAATAAACATGTGCTGCTTGGGTAGAAATGAAGCCAAAACAACGAGATGATATACTGGGAAAATTATTTAAAAAACTGATCCAACCAGTAGCATTTTTGCTAACACATTTATCTTTGAAAGGCAGGTTTGAAGTATTTATTTCCTGAATAAAATTATTTCAGATTTCCAAATAAGTTAGTATGATGTGAAGGGCGACTTGTCTAACTACGTAAATGTATTCCTGGTGAAGGCTGGAAGCAGCGAAATCTTCATGCTTCCTGGCTTTATGCTGGGATGAAATAAGCAGCCAATAGTTGTCTCTTCACATTTACCACTGAGGTCTTGAGAGTGGTATCAATCTCCCTATCTACAGGTTTCTCTGCCAAAAAGTCTCTCAAAACGTCAAGCCATTACTTCAAAGGTTCCTAAATTATTAGTAAATATTCTCAGTTGCAAATTTTGCGCAGTCCTGCTGGATGGATGGTTATAATTTGTGGGAGAAAATATTTTTCTGGCATATTTTTTCTGTTAGTTTTTGGATTGAAGATTGAAGTATTTATGTTTTGTCTTTAGGTATTCATGTTTAAAACAGCCACATCCTTGTTTTTGGCATCTGTCCATCTAAGCTGGGCACTTATCTGAGAAATAATAGGTAACATACTTGTACAAACTACATATGAACAGAATTATCAACTGTTTGGCTTTAAGTCACTCAGTTACACTATCACAGGTATGCTGGCTTCATCCTACCCACTGCTTTCATCCTGTCCCTATAGCACAGTAATGGTGTCCTTTTGGGTGTGTGGTAACTCTAAACTCAGCAATTCTTCAGAGATGTGAGTGGATCATCATCACCATGTCCTTCTGAAATCCCAGAGGGCATCACAGAAACAATCCTCACCTCTAAGAGCTCTTACCTACTGAGGTTGGCTCACTCCACCATGTTTACCTGAATTCTCCTCCGTCCTTCCAAACTATTTTCTTTTACTATTTGCTTTTTCTCTCTCCCGTCCACCTCTGCCAGCTGAAACACTGCCTAAGGCCCAGCTGCATAACAGACAACAGAACTCCTTCTCCTCCTGTCTTTGCTCTCTATCACTACTTGGCTCGTTAGACCGAAACGGAGATATGAAGCAGTTCTAAACTTTGAGTAAACATATTTATCGGCACAGAAGATTAATATTCCTAAAACAAGGTGCTGAATCGTCTCTCAATAATAAAAAAAAAGGCATCTCTCAGGTGCATTTATTTAGATTTAACTTGTCTCTCAACTCATGGATCTCAGACAGGCTTCACCTGCCAAAAGTCTGACTCTGAAAAGTATGATTTTGTTCAGCCAGGGTAATCTGCTCCTTCTAAGCAGTTTATCTACTCGTCAGGAGACATTTTATGTATGTTCTGTCACTTTGACCTGCCTCGGCTATCAGCACAGCTGGGTTTAGTTCAATTTATTCTCCTCTTGCTCCACTAACATCGTCATTATTTCTTTTTTTCTTTAGCTAAGTGTGTCTCTGTCGTCAGCTCATACGTTTCATTTTGCAACAGTGATAAGAAACACTTAGGAAGTAATCATTTTACTAAGAAATTTGTAGATGTGAACCTTCCAAAGAAAAAAAGCTTTGGACTTTTTACACTCATCCACAGTTTTAGGTGGATGGAAGGAACAAAAACAGTGTTTTAAAGAAAACAAGCTAACTCTGTAATTCATCTTTATTTACACCTTGTTTGATCAGCTTCTTTGTATTTACGGTCCAATTTATTCAGTTTAGCTTACGTTGAGTTATGGTTAGGTTTATCATTAATACACAAAGCAGGAATGTTCTTCACATCAACTCTTTTCTAAACATTTACCTCCTCTCATGTCTTCCATCATTCATTAGCACCTTTATTTCTCCTCAGCTTGTTTTCTGTTCTTTTAGTTTCCAGGAATCATCCAAACTTACTTTGAAATAGTAATTATAAATGAAAATAATTAAAAAATATGAATTGTTTTAAAAGTAACAGCCAATTAAAAGTTATTTTGAGATATTATGTCTGCTTTAAATTTATGTGTGATATTCCTTGGAAATTAGGTGACACTGGCAATCAATCATTTTCATGTTTATTTTTCATTTTAATCAGTTTATTGTTTTTTGTTTTTTTGCAGCATTAAACTGGTTTTCGGAGAAGTAGCTGTAAAAATTTTCCGACACAAAAACCTCAGCAGGGATCTACATCTTGACAGCCACAGCACATTTAAAAATCAAGCTGATAGATGACACAGATTAGCAGTAGAGTTTGTTTTTTTTTTCTCTGTGATGCTTTGACATTCAGTGTGTCGATTGATGATGTCATTGCTGACGTGTTTTCATCTCTACTAGGTGTTGTCTTTTTTTTTCTTATCCTTCGTGTTGTGATTTTTCAGCATATGGAGGATTTTTGGGTTCTTTCTTTGTCAATGATTCACACATACCACATCACAAAGTTAGTGTATAAATTCTAGCTGAAAAGAGTTTAAATTCTTCTACACAAACTGTAAATTATTTGCACAAAGTTAGCCTTTGTGCCTCTCACTGTTCATCAAAAAACTTTCTGCTGTTTTTTTCTTAGTCCTGTTATCTTTTTAATTTAAGATTATTATGTGTTACAAAACTGACAAAAAAAAGACAGTAAAATTTAAACTCAAAGCAGCCGATACTGTTAAAGAAGGGAAAAGCAAGTTTTCTAGGTTGAATTTAGGTCTGAGCCTATTGGCCCATTTTATACATGTTTCATTTTAATACCTGAAACTCAATTTCATCTTTTATGTTTTATTTTTTTTTATACCTCAAAATGCCACAGGGGTTAGCACGATGGCCTCACAGCAAAAAGGCCGGGGTTCAAGTCCCGGACAAAACGTGGCATAGAACACTGACCTGTATTTTTGCATGCTCTCCCTGTATATGGGTTTTCCTCTGGGTACTCCGTTTTCCTCCCACCCTCCAAAAACACACATGCTAGATTGATTGGACCCTATGAAAATTTCCCCAAGGAATGAGTGTGTGTGGATAGTTGTGTGAGTGTGTGGCCCTGCGACAGACTGGTGACCTGTTTGGGGTGTACTCTGCCTCTCGCCTGAAATCAGCCGGAATAGGCTCCAGCACCTCCTGTGACTCTGTTAGCAAATAAGCGGTTTAGAAAACGAAAACTAAAAAAACAACGAAAGATATTGCATTCATCCAAAAACTTAACATAACCCGGTGTGTTGCACAGCAGAGGGGGCTGACTGGTGTGTACATAGGGTTTGTGAATGCAATGAGACATGAGGCAATTAAGCAAGAAACTTCAGCATGTATTATATTTTTTTCAGATTTTTTTTTTTCTTGTATTTTTTTGGTCAAGAATATAATACATATCAAAAGTTTATTAAAGCCAAAGTTAACAAAGTAGAACTTGTATTTGATTGACATAATTTCATTTTTAACTCACATGTTGGTCTCTTACAGGACTACAATATCCCAGCATGCAAACATTAACTTCTCTAGGCCACGTTGTTTGGAAAAACTCATGCTGAAATAGCATCTACTGACCAATAAACTCTCTTTGGAAGAAAAACAAAGCTCATGAATGATGAGTCTTTCCTATATGTTTTTTCCAGATAATCTTTCCAAGATGCTGCTCGCTGATGACAATAGCAATGTCAGAATATTAAAGGAACAATGCTGGAAAATGGCCTCAAATATTTCCAGCTTAGACTTCTTACTGGTTCGAATTAAGTTGTGAAAGTTCTGTTTTTCTTTATTTTGTTTAGAAACTTATAAGCTTGCTGTAGTTGTTTTTGAAAAGAGGAGAAATTGCTTTTTAAAAATCAATAACTCCATTTGTCTGAGTTTTTGTGTGATTGAGAGGGCACACATGTTGTTTTTTATGAATAAACCTGCCGATAAATGAAAATGTTTTTTGGTTGGCTTTCACCAAAAACAAGAGTTAGTGGTATTTTTGAAAAGATTTTTTTTAAGACATAGCCAAGCTATTAAATATTAGTTTGATTTTCCAAATGCAGAGCTTTTTTTTCTCCCCCTTCTTTGCTCTCAAGATGTTGCATTGCATTTTTGTGACTAGCATGTGAATTGACCAGAAGCTTGATGTTAGGCTACTGGAACAGTAGAAACATATTCTTCTAATCTTTTCACTATCTGTCTACTTCTGCATCTCGCCTGTCTGTGTGTGTGGGTGTTTGGCCATAAGGGGGTCGCAGCTTGTCAAAACACGCCGCTCTATGCCAGCGGACACTACTGTCTGTCCACCCAGACAAGTTTATTAGTTTGTCCTAAAAATACAGCTCTGCTCCCTGGACCTCTTTCACCCCGTCTAGCTCCCATGGGCCCCATGGTATGAGACATGTTAGCATCCACTAACTCCGCTGGCCACGCTCAAAGTCATGGATTCTGTCCAGATGACTTGAGACAAACATTTGTTTTTCTAACTCCCCACATCTGTTTAGATTTTGAAACCATGACATAAAATATGATTAATTAAGTTCAAATCGGTATATTCTTTAGGTTTAAATTTTTTTTTAAAAAGAATATAAAATACATGTACATATTCAAGGTTGTTCTTTCTTAAATAGACAACAGACATGCTATTTGATTTTGATTATACAGTATACCGTATGTAACGGTTTAAACATGTTCATCAACTTGTGTAATGCGTTGTAGAGTAAAAAAAAAAATCAATATGACTCATAAGTGAAAAAAAAAAGTGGAAAATATTAGTGTTCAGCACAAGACATCAGTTTAAATTACGGTTCCATATATCAAATGTTTCTGTGTAATTTTCCCTCCTTTTACGTTTTTGCCGCCCTGGTGAGACACTGAAAAGCTTCATTCATTTGTGTCCCATTTCAAACTGTAAAAAAAAATATTTCCTGTCATTTGGAGTTTCCTCTCCTGCAGCGTTTTGTCAGACACCAAAGTCAATTTACAGGTAATGGCCAACAGATTAAGTAATTACGGCTAACATGGGCTCTTTGATTGTTTTTGACACTTATCCTGTGTGTGTGGAGGTGTGGGGGTGCATTCTAAGGGCCACGTTGTGTCACATTACAGGAAAGATACTGTCAGGGGGCCACGACAGTTTAAACAAGTGGCATATTACAATGCAAGGAGCATGAGTTGTACACTTTGACATGTAATGACAGATAGTTTCACTATGGTGGGCCAAAGTAAATATCCTTGCACGGAAAGCTCCAAATTTTTTTACTTTGCAAGCTCCCCCCATACACACACACACACATACACAGACACACTTTGAAGCTAAAATGCAGCCTCATTAGTCATGAAGTAAACATTTGTTACTTACACTTTTGAAATAACAGATTACTTCATTATTTAAAGATGTTATGTGAGACAGAAGAGTTTCAGAGTGGAACACCCTCTCAACTTGGAGTTTTATTCCAGCTAGTAAGAAACATACAAAAATAGATGAATTTGTTAGATAAATATCTGCAAGGTGCGGCCATGCATTTATCCAGAAAAACACAGTTCAAGAAAAATTTACAAACTGCTGTAAAACAGATTTTTTCTGTACTAACCACAGATAAAGGTTTCCAAATAAGACTGACTTTGTCTGACATGAATGAATGTCTTTGATGATACACCTGCATCAACTTCATGCTAGATAGAATCCATCATTAAACTTGTTGTTGACCAAAGTCTCGACCTCTTGCATCGACAGTTACTCTCAACATAGCACATATCTGAGCTGTTTTCATATGAACGAGATACCACCGGCTAAATACATGGCAGGACTTCCTCTGTCCCTGGGGGCACAGAGGTGGAGGAGATCCAAACAAAACATGGTGTTGTTTGGTCATGGAGGATTAGCTCACCTGGAGCACGTTATTGGGACTGACCGTCTCTGTTTCCACATTATTAACATTTTTTTAAAAAATAGACAGGAAGGGAAACTTTTATCAGGTGTTTTTTTTGTACTTTAAAAGCTTCTTGTTTTATCTGTTGAGCAGCTGATGTCTGCGGTGACTTGAGATTGTGTGTGTGTATTCGACAGGCGGAGATGATGTTCAATTCTGGGGTGTTCTGGATGGGCCTGGTCTTCATCCCAATCACCTCACTGATCTTCGATGTTGCTTACAAAGTGTGAGTTTTTCCTCTTTTCCTTCTCTCGAGCAGACGTCCCTCCGGAATCTCACAAAAGAATCTGTTTTTGGCGAATGATGCTTTCTTTGAATAGACGGGATTTGCTAACTATCAAACTTCAGCCATTTTTATTGGACAGAACTTGACTATTTGTAAGCTTTTATTAAGTAATTATCTTTTTAATGTCACAACGTTGTGTTAAATCTGCTCTACACACATTTTTGTTGATTTATTAGTGTCAAGAAAGCGTGTTTCAAGACCCTGGTGGATGAGGTCCAGGAACTGGAGGCTATGTCGAAAGATCCTGGTGCAGTGGTTCATGGAAAGAGGTAACTATACCATTTCACAATTTTTCTATTTTTACAACCAACCTGTATATATATAATCTTTATTTGTAAAAAATAATGTCTTCTTTTGTTTTTATATTATTTTGCATCTTTCTGATTTGAACCATTCGAATACTATTATCATGTTATTCCTATTAGAAGCACACCAGTTTTTTTTTCCTAAGACTTGAAAACAGCAAAGCTTAGTCCAACAAAAATAAGTCTCTATATGCAACCTCAGCTCAAGTCTGACATGTTATTGTCCTTTTAAATAGTGCTTTAAACAGCGCTACTTCACGTGTGCAGTTTGTACTAGTACCAGTACCGCACTGAGCCGAATTTATTTGCCCTGCAGATTTTTTTTTTTTACAAATAGCTTATTTATAAATGCGCACCTCATCAGTGTGGCCACACACGTGTAAGTATTGGGGAAAATACGGTAACTAATATGAAGAAAATTTAGATTATCTTTACAGTTTTTAGAAAAGTTTTTTTTTTTTTTTTTAGTAGAAAGCATAAAAGTCTTTTATATTTTACTAAAGTGGTTTCCAGTGTTGTGGTTAAAGTCTTCAAAACAACAAAAAGTTGGAACGCTGGACTTTTTCCGATAGTTTTCTAATAACACAAAAGTACTTGAAAGACCACAAAAAAACATGGTTGTTTGAAAGTCTGTTGTTCTTCACCACTGTTTGGACGTAATATGCTTCTCGCTTGCCAAAAGCTGGACTTTCATCTATTTAAAAGAAAAAACTAATTAATGGTGAATCACTATAGAACATTCAGACTTTTCATAAAGTTTGGGCAATTTTTCTGCAAGTTAGAAGTTTGATCCTCTGTTTGTTTTACTTCCTATCTTTTTCCACTTGCTACATCTTTCTTTCTTAAAAAGAGGAAAATTGATGTTGCTATAGATACTACATGACAAATAGTAACATTTAAAAGTGGAACGAGTGTCTTTTTTTTCTATTACATAATCCAAATGATAAATTAGATCAAATACAAGGGTCATTTTCTTCACTGAAACTTCCTGGGTTTAAAAAAAAAAAAAAAAGCCTAAATTCTTTTTCCAAGCACTCAAAATTAGTCTGGGGGAAGAATAATTTGGTCCTCACTAGTCCCTCCAAATGTCACGAATCCTCATGGCTCTTCTGCCAACAATATGCTCCCGTGGACGTGAGGAAATCTTTAAATTGCTGTTAAATTGCTGAGTTTTGACTGTAATATCTGTAATCATGTCATGAAAGCTGGTTTTTTTTTTTCTCTTTTCCTTCCAATGTAGAGCGTCCCGTCTTAGAAGAGCGGTCTCGTTTTATTAAATCCATCTAGTATTAAAATAAATAAGCTGAAGCAGGTTTGAGGTCTGCGGAGGAGATCAGTGTGGGATCTCCTGCCGACTGAAAGCCTTCCACCCCCACCTCAACTCGCCTGGCCGCAGTCCCCCCCACCCAGCAGGCTCACTCACACTGACACACGCACAAACAGACCAACATATTAGTGGTTTTTGTCTTTCATATCTGGATTTGGACACACACATGCTTACTTTGAACATTTGTGACTCCATGCTTTCTACATTTTAGTTTCTGCTCTTTCAGCATCTCCACAGCCACGTCTGTGTGACTGTGTTTGGAGCAGCTCAGATGATCTCCACTTGCAGGTGGAAAGCATGCACATGAATCTCTGCCAGCTACTAACATGGTTTCTGTCTGTGCACAGTCTGACGGAGAGGGCCCAACTCCTCAAGAACGTTTTCAAGAAGAGTCCAGTGAGCCTGTACCGGTCAGAGTCGATGCAGCAAAACCTGCTCCGTAAGTCTCAACATCTCATTTTCTTTCTACATTTCTTTCTTTGTTTTGTTTTCTTTCCTTCTTCTTGTTCAATTCTTTTTTCTATTCATTCTTTTTTCTTCCTATTTCTCTCACATTTTCTTTCTCTTTATCCTCTTTTCTCTTCCTCATTTTCTCTTTCCAACCTCCCTTTTTGCCTCATTTTTTTCTGATCTTTCAGTTCTTCCTGTCTTCTGTTTCACTCTATTTTCTCCTTTTATTTTTTCTTACTACTTACTTTCTGTCTTCCCTCTTTCTTCATTTCCTTCTTTTTCTTTAATCTTTTTTCCTGTCTTTCTTCACTTGATCTTTTCTTTCTTCCTCATCACTCTACATTTTAATTACCAATCCCTCAGAACAAACTTCCTCTATGTCCGCTTCACATAAATAGTCTGTAAAAGTAATTGGAAAAAAAAAAAAAAATCTCTTGAACTGCATTTCCGGGAAGCATAAAGAAAACCTGCCGGTCGGCTGTCATCTGCAGCTTTATTCTTTTTTTTTTTTTAATCTTTTTTGTGAGTGTGATTGAACTTTTTTCACTCCTCAAAATGAACGTTGTAATTTTAAAATTTTTTACTGCTTAAATCTAGTACACTATCATACGAGGATACATGTGGCATCATCATGCTGCCTGTTTTTTTTTTTTTTAGTCTCCAAAGAAGCTTCTTCTTGTCTCTGTAAATAATTTGCAACAATCAAATGTAGATTTTCTGAAAATGAAAAGTGACGTGATTTTCTCATCACGTCACTTTATGTTAATCATTTTGTTTTGTTTTTTACAATAGGTGCTATCATAAAAACATGAGATAGTGTCTGGTGTGGGAATGCTACTTATTTCTACCACGACCCTCACCGAGCAACTAGTTAACAGAACAGACTGATCTGAATGAGCCATCTCTCTAAACCGAGACATGAATTACAGATGACGTTCAGGCCTGTTTTCCTAAAATTCAGGATTTCAGCGTAACAAAAATTTCTATTTAAGTTTAAGTTTTTAAAAAAAAAAATCACAAACATGCTCGCGTAGGAAGGTCTTTTATTAAAGTTCAATCATTAGTAAAATTGAATAAATCCTCGTACTGAAGCTAGACAGTGCTTCTCTCAGCATTATTGTTTTTTTTTCTGTGGTTTTCTCTGTTTTTTTTTGTCTCTTTGTGTCTGATTAGTTTTTGTTTTTCTGTTTTTTTGTGTTTCTGTGTCTGATCAGTTTGTTTTTGTTTGTCTCATAGGTGGGGATGAGATCGTTGTTGTGTGACTTGTTTTCTGTTCCTTGAATTTATTCAGACCTCACCTTTTCTAGATCTTAGCCCCTCTGTAGCTCCTCAGCTAGATACTTTTGCCCTCTGGTTGTACCCTCTATCCCTCCACTCGTGTGCCTCCGTGTGTCCTGAGTTGAGCTCAGTAGAACCAGAAAATGATGAAATGACGAAATGTTGCGCTGTTATTCCCTCACAATGCACTCGACTCAGCGGGGTCCTTTGAACTTGCCCGCTGGCCTCCAGGTACTGAGAGGGTGATATGACACCTGAAGGTGAGTGGAGGAACTCAGAGTAGGAAAGTTTAGGAGTAGATACTAAAGAGTGTGTGTGTGTTTTAGTCTGATCACATGATCCATTCATAAAGAAAACTGTGTGGGAATGAAGAAACTAATACGGCTCTCACATCTGTCTGTAACAAGTTCCACTAAGCACGCAGAGCAGAGTATCCATTTCTCTAAAATATTTCAGCTGTTATGGCATCAAAAATAGAAGTTTGACTTGTGTTTTTTGAGGTAGTAGGAGCAGGTTAGAGATAGATTCCGCAGTGGAAAGTTAGTAGTTGTTGAAAGTTGTATAAATATCTTGGGGGCAGGTGTGTGTTTGTGTGTGTGCGTGTGTCTTCTGCTACATTGCAGGGAATTATCTTTCAGAGAAACGGATACTTACACTGCAAGTAGAATCTGAGCGAAGGGAAACGAGCCTCAGCCAGAAGCTGCTCGTCTTTGCTTAAGTTACAAGCATTGAAGTGAAAAAGAACCAGCCTGGTTGCAGAAGGCATAAAACAAACAGCAAATTTAATGATTAGCTACTAAAAAAGTCAAATGAATGGATTATTTTACCTTTGAATTGATGTATTTTTACTTATACTCTTATTAAAACAATTCTAACTGTCAACCAGTAAATCAATGCAACTGGAGTAATCCAGTAGATTAGAGTTCATGAGTAAAGAGTGATGAGCATCCATGCTGTTTCTGCTCAGAGTGGGATTATGTTTCATAAATTTGATCTCAAAGAAAGCAAAATTAAGTCCTGCTGTTGTTCTCCAGATGTGAGACCAGTGCTGACAAGCAGAGGAAATTCTCTGTTTTACCCTCTCTGAATATTTTTAGTTCATTATGTTCTCTTATTTTGAGTTATTTTATGTTTGTTTTGTGTGTTGTATGTTGCTAATAAAGTCTATGCAAGAGTTACATATCTTTTTTTTTAACTACTTTGTTTCATTTTTCAGACGGCTATGCATTTTCTCAAGATGAGAACGGAGTGGTGTCTCAGTCCGAAGTGATCAGAGCTTACGACACCACCAAGCAACGGACCAACGAGTGGTGAGGCGCGGCCGCAGTTTCCAATGGAGATGTCTAAATGGGGTTAAAACTCTGGTTCTACCACACACCCTCAGCTTCCAACATGAGACTGACTGGCCAATGTGTTTAGGAACAACAGTGGGGGAAGGAAACGAGAAGTGAGCATTTTCTGACCAGTTGTGTATTTGTGAGTCCAGCAGACATGACGAGCACTGTGCGTACGTAGCAGTCTGTATTATCTACTTCTTCACTGTCCTCGACTGCTTTTTGCTCTCAACCATAAAGAGCGTTTTAGTAAATTTCTCCTCAACACTGTTACCACTAAAGTTCAAACACTGGATGTTAAAAAGCTCACAGGAAGTGGACTTGTGAAGGATTGCCAAAAAAAGCAGTCGTCTATACAATCGTCCATGTACTAGTGAATTCGGAAAACCTTGAACCAAACGTATCCCAGCACTGAGCAGACCACTCCAGAGCAAATGTTTGTAAAATCTTTCATTTCTTTTTGCACTCTCGTGTGAAGCCTTACATTTGCTCGAGCCTTTGTCCATCTTTCAAAATGCTTTTTTTATTAAGTAAGCAGAAATTGTGCCTGCTTTTTTTTTTTCCCTGCCTTTCACATTTAAAAAGTCACATCTTCCAATCTGAATTGTTAGCACCTGTCCTCTCCACACTTCACACGATCACAGCAGTGCCTACGTGAAACTTTTCCCTTTTAGAAGCCAAGATTAGCTTAGTACTTCACTTAAACCCGTCACACAGCCGTCTGCTCTGCTATTGTCTCCAAACCTTCTTACTGGTTCCTGTGGAAGTTCTGCCAACGCTGTCGTTGAAACTAGCGGCGGTGGTCGTGTTTCCCTTCAAACGGAGAATCTATCCCTCTAACATAAGTGCCATTATCTTAAGGGAGAGAAAAATCTTAGCCAGGAAACTCCACCACAGTATCAGAACTACTTTGTCTCTATAGTTATTATTTTGTGGATTTGTATTTTTATATTGGAGACGTACGACTTTTGCATCGACCGGCTTTGTAATGAATTGTCTGTAACTTTGTGTTTATTTTTTCTTCTTTTTTCTTCCTCTGATAACTGGCAGGATAGACTAGACCTGATGAGGAGAACAAGCTTTCTTAAATGTCTTGTACTTATTAATATTGTTACAGCTTGATTTATTTATAATTGACTACTCAGTGTCTGTGTGATTGCATTTTTACTCCCTATGGGAGATCACATCTGTGTGCGAGTGTGTGTGTATGTCAGTGTGTGTATGTCAGTGCGTCGCCTGCATGTGCATGTGCTGTATGTGTGCGAAAGTGTGTGTGGTTGTGAATGCAATGCATGTCTGTGTCTTCTATGCCAAACCAGGATGCATTCTGGTGTGTTTTACTGTGAATGTGTGCGCAGTAGTGTGAGTGAGTGTGTTTGGTGACGCTTGCTTTAGTTTTGTGTCTGCACGATTCCAGGTATAGCTATGGTGTCCTGCTGGGTGTGATGCATGGATTGTACGGGAAATTGAGATTGTCAGTGTGCCGTGTGAACGTGTGTGTGTGTGTTTGACTCGCGGCCTCAACTGTGGGAGTTTCAGACACCAGGCTCGCTTTGACAGAAGATATTGCACAATGCACTCAATGTACCTTTCCGGTGGTGGATTTCTGGTATTATCTACTTCCTGTGTAAGAGTTTAATTATTTTTTTCTCTACATGCCGTGGATTTCTGCTTCACAGAAAAACACTTCTGTGTTCTTACTTTCTGATCTTTTTCTGCTTGTCTTCTGTGTAAAAACTTAACTGGTCGTCATCTTTGAATGTGGGTGTTGTCTTTGTGGAAGGCTTGGACTGTCGCTTCTTTTTTTTTTTTTCTGGAAAAAAACCCATCAAACTTTTCTGTCCGTGAAGGTTGTGGGCTGCATGAAAGGAAAACACAAATGGTCCTCTGAAGTGTTAACTGTACTACTTTGATTTTCTCGCAAGTGTTGATCACTTTATAAAAAAGGTTTTTAAAAATAATGCACCTTTATTCTACTTTTTAATATTGTTTATTTCTTACTTTGTTCAATGATTGTTCTGCATGTTGGGACTGCAAACGTGTAAGTGTTGTCTTTTACTGCCATGAAGGACTACTGAAATAAACTTTACAATCATAGAGGAAAAAAAAAAAAAACAAGCTTGCGTGTGTTTGCAGATCTGTCATTTCTGTGTCGTTGTATTTGTGGTGACAAACGTGACAAAAAAACTTAAACAGGAAAAGGTGGGAAAATTGTCAGAAGTCCACAATCATTACACATATATTCTCCTTTTCTTAAGTCATTTATTTGTCCTACTTGTGTGATCCCACACACTGTAATCTGTTCTTGTAATAGATGAGCATCTAGACCAATTAACCTCTCCCACCCCGAGAGGCCCCTGAGCCAGCTCAGGCTGTATTTGCTATCAAAACACAAGCGACGCCATCTTTTGAAAAGGTCCAAGCATAGCACATCCACTGGAGTCTGCACGGTGCTACTGGGGCTAAAATGGATGGGAATCATTTCTATTGCAAAAAATCATCAGTAATACTGCATGTTTTTTTTTTACTGTAATTTGAAATGTAAAAAAAAAAAGAGACATTCAGGTGAATGTTGTACTGAACAAATATCAATACATCATCCACATATTTAAACACGAGTTACTTATTCCACATAAATTTAGTTTCAGCTCATTTGATTTGCCAAAAATGCTAAGAAAAAAAATCAGATTCAAATAATTATCTTAAGCTGCTTGTTTTAAGTAAGAAAATAAATGATCTGCATTGCATTATTTTAACCCTTAGTTTCAAATTGATTAATTAAGTTTATTAGTAATTATAAATCGAAGCTTCAGTCTTAAACTGCTTTGAAAATATTTTACAATTTGCAGTCTGAACGATTTCAGGTCAGACAGACTTGTGAACAACTGTGGTCACCCGCAGTGACAGCGAGTGATTTATTGCTTCAACATACTTATTGGGCAACTTTTTTTTCAGATTCTAGTAAAGGGGCGCTTGATGTATCTGATTACAGTTGGACCAAACAAACCCACGTTGTTTTAATGAAAAGGTCACTTGAAAATAATTGCCGTTTCCAGTATTTGGTGGTTTTTGTACCATGACTCCCTGCGATGCTTAAAGTTGACCCACATCAAAGAAACTCAGAAGTTGCTGCTTAGCTTTTTTTTTTCTCTTTTGCAGACACAATTAGGATGAATGATTGAGGTTATTAACTGTGGTGACATTTGCTTTGTTTCCCATGGCTACAACACATACCGAGGTACGACCGAGCAAAAACACTACAAATGCATTAAAAAAATTGGGATTACAAAGAAATGCCAAGAATTCTAATTGTGATGTGTTTGTGTTCCTAGCATGGTTGTGGGAAAAAAAAAACCTTCAATGTAGGTTTTCTAAGAAAAAAATATTTAAGGCTACATTTTATATTCAGACATTTAAAGAAAAACTTTGGTCCAATCGGAGATTCATTTTAAGAACAGTTATTATTTTTTTATGAAAATGGTTCACAGGTTGCTTTTCATTCCATGAACAAAATGGCTTAGACAGCTTAAAAAACCCTTTAAGACTGTAGATATTTACTGAACGTCCTCTGTCCGGTAAGCTGTCATGTTGTTTTACACATTTCCAAATGTAGATGCAAACTCTCTCCGACCAGCAGGTTTGAGGAGACACTGATTGCCAGCTCTATTTCACAGTCAGGTGAGCTGAGCGAAAGAATGGAGGCTTTACCATACCTGCTACTGCAACCTAAACCTCTTCTTCTGGGGTGAGTTGTTTTTAACACTGTGACCATGCCATGCTCATTGAACACTGACAATGACTGATCTCAGCTCTGCATTCCTGCTGGGAAGTCTGGCGCAAGATTAAGCAACAGGTAGGGAGTTGCTGAGCTAACCCGACCGCTCCGGTTTCCTTTCTGTCAGTGAAGATCAAGCTTTGTCAACATGTAGATTCTTTTTTTCTTTTCTATGCAAAGTGTTTAAAATGTTTTCATCAACTTCACAAGTTTCAATGCTCAAAAGGTGAAAGAAACCATTTTTTATTTGTCGTAAATTAGAAAACGAACATCGGGACGTTGGGTAAAATTTCTGTACAAAATCTCACAAAATGTTCAAAAGAAAATGTTCCAAGAAGTCCATCTGATTGTCTTAAAGCAGAACCTTCTGGTTTCTGCAGTCTAATAATAAACTTCTATTAGATGACAACACCAATATACATCCCAGTATAGATGTGTATTGATATATCCATCTATATATAGACCAATTCATGTCAACATATCGATCTATAGGTCAATACAAAGATATATCAATCTGTATTGATATATCATTCTATATTATACACATACTTAGATCAATATATCAATATAGATCTTTATTGAAATCCGTTTCCAGTCCACAAAGTGCATCAACTTCAGATTCGCTCCTAACATCTCTGTAGTGTGTCCTCGGCCAGAAAGCCTTCCACATTCTGGTGCTTTCTTCATGCGTTCGGCCTCCTCTCTATGACCTCTTAGCCTGTCCCAAACTTTTCACACCATCATCTCTGCTGCTGTACGTATGTCCTCCGCAGCTTACATTAGACCCTCCAAAACTCTTGTAATCCCTGCATTTCCCCCACTGGGAGCCCTGTCAGCTCTGGCCAAAGTCGGTAAAGCCCTTGGCCGCTGTGAAGGCATCGGACTGCAGGGGGAAGAAGTACTGCTGGGGCAGGATGAAGCCGGTGCTCTGAGAAGGATGAGTAGCTTGTTGGAGCTGCAGTTGGGCATGAGTAGAGGTCAGCTGGTGCTGCATGCCTCCTGACATGGATGGAGGAGGGGAGATATACGGAGGAGGTGGTGGAGGTAGAGTCAGTGGAGTCTGAGTGGGAGTGGATGCTGAAGAAGAAACTGTCGCAGACACCAAGCAGCTGTGCTGCTGCTGCTGGCCTGGAGCACCAAGGGAAAACCTCCGCATGGAGCTTCCTCCACCGGCCGAACTGGAGCTGGTGGTGGCAGTGCTGGACTGCCGCGACGGGGCGCGCAGACTCGGTGGAGCGGTGGTGAGGATCATGGGGATGGTCTCGCCCTGACAGCTCCGCAGGGAGAAGCGGATGGGCTGCTGGGTAGGCTGCTTTGGCCGCAGACACGTGCAGCAGTACACGGCGACCAGCGAGCCGACCACCACGAAGGCAACAAAGATGCTTCCCACCATCAAGAAGGGAACGTAAACAGGTTCTACGGGGGGGGACACAAGTAGGAAAGAGTCAACAAAGCACATAAAAGAAGCTTTAAGAGTTAATAAGTTTACAAGAAGAGCTCCTGCACACATTTCTATTTGTAACAGATTATTTCACAAAGCACACTTAATTGTGTAATTTCTTTTTAATCCTTCAAAGTGAGCAGAACTAAGAAATTCCTGCTGAACACACAAACATCTCAAGTTACTCTTTGGGAAGCTTGTGTGCATTCAGGGAGGAAATCCACAATCATCTATTTATTTTATTAGAGAAACTAGGAAATTGGGAGCGCACGGTCCAATCGGTGAGAAGCTTAAAAGTTAATCCACTCGGGAAATTGAAAGAAAATTGATAAAACCTCCTGGATTAAAGCAGCTTATTATTAAAACTTTGATGGCCAACAGTACGTTAATGTAACACCATGGCAAAAGTTTAGAGAAAGCAACAAAAAATAGTAGCTGTGGAATAAGATTGGGATTAAGTTTGAATTGAAATGAATGACTTTACGATTTGGCTGTGTAAAGAGTTGGCTTTTAAGAAGAATTCAAGTCTAAAAACATTCATGTAATCAAGTTTCACTTTATCAAGTTTACCCAAAGTCTTATCTTTTGAAAATCTTAGGTTATCAACAACTCAATAACAATTTTGGAGTTGTGGTGCAGAAACATTCCAACTGAAAGTACAAGTTTATTAATACAACAATACAATCACTTTTAGAGTTCCTAGTTGTTCCTTTTCTTTTTGTGAAAAGAAAAATAATCATTTCTAAAGCATTTATTTGCCCAACAGATAGTGATCATGGTCGATCAAGTCATTCCACAATTTATTATGGAATAATCTACAAGTTGATTTGAAGCCTGTTTAAAAAAAGTGTGTAAAGCGTCCAAAAGCACCAAACTCAACTAGTTCAATTTATCATCATTTCACAGCTCTGCAGGGTGGTCTGATTACAGTGAACTATTCCCTTGAAGGATTGAAGTGTCCTTAAGCAAGGCAGTATCCCAATCAGTGCTCTCAGACTTTTTCAACTGACCTTTGTCCTCTTCTGAAAGATCTCTGCTTCATCATCATCTATGGTTTTTAATCCAAGTTGCAAACTAATTACGCTGATTGCACAAAGCAAATGAAAAGATGTTAGAAATTTAACTTACGCGCTGCAAATTCCGAGGTGTCCATCTCCCGATCGTTGGTACAAACCCCCTGATCCAGCCGCGCGTCCGCAGCAGCGCAGCAGTAACGCAGGGAGCACGATCCACAACATACGGTGGCGTCCTTCGTGTCAAAGTCTTCTGGACATTGGAAGCCATCGTGGTAATTCCCATTAGCGTCCAACCAGCCGTGGCAGTACTCTCCCAGAGCGTCTGATATCCTCAGATTCCAGGTTAGATATCCCAGCAGGAGACAGCAGATAAGACGCACCATGCCGATCAGCGGGGCTTCCAGTCCGACGAGGTCCGAGTCCAGATGAATGAACCAAAAATCATGTGAAGTTATGTCACGGTCATTTTTCAGCATCCAAACTGTTTAGTTGATCCCAAAAACAAGGGGAAAAAACTTCTCTCTCTGTTCAAGTTATTACTTTAAAGTGATTTTTAAAATCATAATCACTTTTAAATGGGAAAGAATTCTGATCAAATCTCTTCAAAGTGTCGCTCCTGTGCCTGCTGCAGACTGTGTGTGCACAACTTAGTGTCTCAGCTCACTAGTGATCCTGATCTGATGGCTTTGTGCGCGCACGTAAACCCCTCTCCCCCATTAACGATGCGTGCGCGGTCACGTGGAGGGGCAGTGGTCCCTACTGACCCTTTGCACAAATATATTCAAGCACCCAACGATATCACATTTTTGTGAAGAGAAATTAGGTTTAAGTCCATCTCAGATTGGATGCTACAATTTGGAATGTAATTTAAAAATGGTAAGATTTTTTAACTGATATTTTTATATTCTATCTATTACAATCTGGCTTATTTTTTTCTGTTTTCTTCTAGATCTGCATCTCTAATCAATGAAATTATTTATTTGTTGATGTTCATGAGGTTTGAAAGAATGACAATCAAAAGTGATTGGGTTTTCAAAATCTCAGAATTTGCAACTGATTAATACACATATCATTTTCAGTCCATCTATATACATGCAAGAATCTAGTCAGTGAAGGTAGGTTTAAAAAATTGCAAAAACTTCCCATGCCACCTTTAACAATGTGAGTTTTATTACTGAACTTACAAGGTTAAAAAAGACAACTATTCACATAGCTGCATTTCAATTTTACGTAGCAACAGTCTGGAACAAATTTCCTGAGGCTGTGAGACAGGCCTATACAGTGACAATGTTTAAATCTATGATTCAACGTGTCTGTTTAACTGTGTATACGATTGAAGATTAATCACTCTTTTGATCTTTTTTATTTTCAACTCTTATTCAATGTTTTGTGAATTTAATACCTTTTTTCTGTCTTGTAAAGCACTTTGAATTACATTGCGTATTAATTGTGCCATACAATAAACTTGCCTTGCCTCTCTTTGTTTGGTTTAATCGTTTATAAACTACTTATTAATTGTGTGTTTATTAATAGACCAACTTGATCATCTTGATCGACCACCCAGGTACTATAGTTGGGTTTGTGTTCAATGTGTTTTTGCTTAGTGAAGTTTGTATGATGGTTGTTTTGGGTTGTTTTTTTTCTGCTCATCTTCTCTTAGAAGTGGTGTGTTGTCTTTTTGTGTGCATTTAGCATGCCTTTGTGGTATTTCTGGTCTTTTTGGATCTCGTCAGCTATGCACACCCATTGTTCCATGTTTGTTATTTATCTGTTAGAAATCATTTGCCGTCTCTTTAGAAAGTTAGCTACTTGCACATTTTAAATTACTGCTTCTTTGTGGCTAGTGTGTTTAAGTTCTTGTGGTAAACATGCCACAAAGTAGTAAGTACTATCATTCCCTTTTTGTTGGTCTTGTTTTATTAATTTAATATGTCTTTTTAAATGTTTAGCTAGTTTGTAGCGAGTTTAAGAAATTATTCAACTTGTAGACCATGTGGGTTTTTATATTAACACAAAGTTTTTATTTCTATCTATGTAGAAACTGTGTTATTGTGTTGAACTTGAACATTTATGGCTTTCTAACTTCTTTTTTAACTAAAAAAAAAAAAAAAAAAGAAAGAAAGAAAAACAATCAAGCAGCACGTGTTAACTTTGCCTGTCAAAATTACAGGTTGCTCTCCATTAAGTGTTTCTGTTTTTAAACGTATTGAAGCAGCTCCATCTTGTGGTTTCTGGAAACTTTTAGACTACAAGTCTTAGACACAAGTTCAACTAAACAAAAAAACAAGAAAGATTCACTTTTAAGGACGATAATTTATCTGAAGTTAGCTTTATTAAATGATATGTGAAATAGACTGAATAAAGTGAAAATAATTTAGCAGCCAAAGTTGCGAGATTCAGTGCCGGAGTCAGAGGTCACACTTTGGAAAGTAATCTCGGCCACTACACGCAAGTGATCTAGCGCGCCAATTGATAAATCTAGCACGCTAATAGAAATTTTCAGCGCGCTAAATTTCAAATGTAGCGTGCTAAATGATGTGCGTGGCTGCATGACCATCCCTTTCCTCTTTCTTGCAAAGCCAATCCTCTTTCTTGTAGGCATATTCCCTTCCTCTTCTCTAGCAAAGTGAAAAAGTCTGGTTCAATCTCCAGAGACACACAGTGGCAGACAGCAGTAACCCACCTCGATCCACTCTCATGTGGATTTTAATCGCAATTTGGGAGTTTTTAATTCCCAATGTGCTGCAACAATAACAACATTTGAATATGATCCTACATTTGTGACTTACAAAATAACTAAATTTGTACTTTTACATTAAAAAAGGATTTTCAACAATCATCTCTTCATGGTTTGTCTAACCAACAATGAGAACTGCCTTGTGTCCAATAACTAGCAAACTGATTCATATTTTTTTATTTATTAATATAGTTTAATATGTCCTAATAGTGAGGTTAAACAGTGTGGAGAAAGAAGGCACGTTATCTTTTGTTATGACATTGAAAATGTATGGATATATAGAGATGGCATGAAAAGATTAATAATGTGTTCACCTTGTAAATAATTTGTATTTAAAGTCATACATTTTCAAAACTCTTTATAGCCACTTTTTGTCAAGTGAAGTACTAATATTTTTTTCAGGTGCAAACTAGACAATAACGCTTACTAATGTGTTTTTTCCTTTAGACTTAAAACTCTTAGATAAGGTGTTTTTTTTTGCCAACAGTATTTACAGAGGATGTCAATGCAGCCATTAGCGCCAAAACGGATGCGTCCCGGATGGCTTTCCATAGAATCGAGAGTGGTCGCTCGAACTACTACCCGCCTGTTGCTGCCCATCTACAGGAGGCAGCAAACCTCCCTTCATCACGCTGGAACAGCTAACCCCCTCTCTACCTGTCTTCACCACCTGCAGCCCTAACAAGCTTTCAAACCGATACCACCACATAGATAACTCAACAAGTTCTACTACTAACACAAAATCTGAACTTCTTCTGTCGTCTTTCTCTGATCAGCTTCTCTTAATTGTCCCTCATTGACCACAGCTGCACCTAATTTACTGCTACCTGTGGGGGAGCAGTACACCACACTACTTTTGTAATTATCATTATTATTATTGCTTTAAAATGAGCGCCAAAGTGATAACTTTGTGTTCAGAAGCAAAACGACTTGTTTTTTCTTTATCTTTTCATTTTTGTGGAATTTTCTTCTAGTTTTTCTTAAATTTTTGATTGTATAAAACTGTAATAACGTCCTGTTGTTCCCTCCGCTGCTGAAACTAGTCCCGCCTGTATTTCTCTGTGCTGGGGATTGGAGCGGGGACATGCCAATAAATCACACACTGTCTGTGCGTGTGTGAAAGAGAGACACCGAGCCAGACAGTGACGGTCGCATCCGCTCACTCATCAACTGTTTGTCACACCACTGCTTTTCTGTGACACCTAGAGATGGAGAGAGCCATGCATCCCGCAGATGAAGGACCATGCGACCCGAAAATGTGCAGACAACAACGAGGTCCCTACGGCACCCTAAAAATCTTCCAGAGCAAGCGATCGGCGGGCAAGTTTCGCTTTGAGGGGTCTGCTGTGGCTGATCCGCCTGTTTTTAGCGATGGGCATCATTTTACTTTTCAACCCGAGCAGCCTCCTCCTTTCCAGCATGCAGGACGTCTGGTGCAGCAGACCATCAGCAGCGGCATCAGCAGCAGTAGCCAGCAGCATCACCACCGGCTCCCATGTGAAACCAGGCCCAGCAGCAGGGTCCCAACCTCCACCTCAGCTCCCCCATCAACTCTAAGCTCCCAGCAGCGGAAACCTGGTGATGGGGGTCCAGACCTCCGATTCTCCCCAGACTGCACCTATGGGATCAGCACAGGTGGGCTTCAACTTATCTAGAGTCAATAATAACAGTTAATCTACTCAATATTTTCTATTTTTGAGCATCATTACTTCTCAGTCTAGTTTTTTCCCCACATTAAACACATTTAATCTTAACATTTAAACAACATAAGTGTGCAAAGTCACCATGTCTTTTGTTTCCTTTTTCCAAATCACCCCCTCCTCTCTCTCTCAGTTGTGATTGATTTGCTCATATAATGAGGAGACTCATGATTCAATCTTCACAAACTCAAAATTACTCAGTATCTGAACAATCTCCTGTTGAAAACTCATTGTTCCCTCTTTTTTTTTTCTCCAGCTGCTGTTGATCAGAAAGCTCAGAAACAAATGTGGTGTCCATATGGAGGGTTGAAACATGGAAGTAGCTTTTAAATCAAAGCAATTGAACCGAATCTTGACAACTAGAAAATTAAAATACGAGCCTCTGCATTTTTATAATCAGATTAATCTCTAAGGCAGCAGACACAAACCTGGGTACAGTTACTTTGTTATCAGAAAAACACAGATTAGGCTACTCAGTAGCTTTTAACTTACCCCAAAATGAACCGGAAGATGTGTAAATATTACATCTTAATACAAAAACTCTAGAAGTGTATGGAACAGGTTTTCCTGCTGATGATCTGGTTGTTTTCATTTGTTCTAATTTGCAAGGAATTAGCATAAAATTTACAAAATTACTACACAAAGCCTTGATTTTTCTGCACCATGGATTTTTTTTCCTCAACATTTTTGCCCTATCCAAACTCAGTTAAACATGTCATCTTTTTCCCACTCATAAAAAACAGATCCAACAATCCTTCAGCTGCACATTAGGGACTGCTTAATGTCTCACTCCTGGCTGGGAAAGAGTTGATGTCCATTCTTATCAGAAGCAGCACTAGAGACCCTAAAACTCAGCAATCAGCTCAGCACACAAAAGCACAAATTGCATTGAAAACCCCTTTCCCAAAGAGTTGTGATTAAAATAAATGGGTCTCATAAATTTGCTGCTGCCGACCGTGTTGTTTTTAATGAAATTTTATGAGGCTCTCAGCTCACAGAACTGGGGAGAGAAGAAAAGAGGAGGGGGAGGAGGTGCAGGGTGTGGGTGAATATTATCAGATACATCTCGATGGGTAAACAGAGACGGCACGCATATTAATAAATGCGACACATCTGCGCCGGGCTGATAGACACGTCTGAGCGAATGGCAATGCTGCAATGGCTGCTGAAAACTCATTTTGTCTGTGTGTATGTTTGTGTGTTTCTGGTGAACTGATAATCATTACATGGAGGTGTGTGAGATCATTTCACAGAGACGTGCTCAGACTGCTGGGTGAAGTGTACACTGAGGCCTGTTTCTGGACAATACTTAGGTGTTGATTGTCCTGGTAACAGCTAGAAACTGTGACCTTAGAGTTTATTGACATCTGAATAAATCAACATAATCAAGCTGACATTTCTATAAACAGGCGTCCACTGAATGCTGCCAACAATTAACTTCTATAAGATACAGCACACAAAGAAATGGAGAAGAATTTTGTTGTTGAAGAATTTTAATTTTCTGCTGTTTGCTTTCCATCGCATTGGAAACTGAAACTGTCGAATCGAAACCGTCAACGTTTGGATCTTTGCCTTCATCGTTAGAAAAATTAAATGGATAAAATTTAGTAATTCCTTTCAGAAAATCAGGAAAAAAGATCAGTTGTGCATATCAGGTAACGGTACAAAATGTGTGTGAAGATTGGTTCCCGGGGGAGAATCTGGTGGAAATCTATTTGCTTTGAGCTCAATGCTTTTGAAATTTGACTTTCAAATAAAAATGAAAAAGTTGAAGGTCAACACTTGAAGAAAAGTTCTGATATGGTGTGTTTGGAGTACGTTTTCTTGACAACAGTGTTGAGTTTTGGACGGTCCAAAACCTGTTTTGGACAGGACGATATCCAAAACCCGTCCAAAACTGTGTTTTGGACATTATTGGACATCCAAAACAGTCCAAAACCGTCCAGAACCTATAATTTGACAACAAAACACTTCTTTGTCATGTAATAAACCAGTTATTTACTCTTCATATCATATCATGTCTGATTCCACCCATGGAAAGTTGTACATGTTCCAAGTTCACATGAAGAATGTATTGCTTTGTAGTGAGCCAAACGCATCATTGAAATTCTGTGATTGCTTAGATTGTCTATTTTGTACACATATAGCACTATAGTGTCACTTTGGATTAGATTGTCTTTTTGGTGTCACAATATTTGTCTCACTTATTAAGTAACTAGTAGTCCAGTTCACGTGGTCCCCTCAGCATTCTGTAGCAGAAAACCAGTTTCTGTGCTTTATCCAAACCAAGCTTGTTAGACATGACTAATACGAAGGTGCTGAAGATTCTCTCAAGTGAAGATGCTGTAGTTGTGTGTAGTGTAAGCATTAGGTCTAGGAAACTGCCTGGAATATCAGCATCCTTGGATGAGACTGCTTTCCACCAGGTCACTGGATTCAGCTTTCTTGGTCCAGGCTGGAAGTAGGACTGTGGGAAGGGGTGAGCTTCTGCCTGGCAGGCCACAGCTGTAGCTAGGAAGTCTGGATTCTTCTCCATCAACCAGGTCTTGACCGTCTCCACCTGAGCCAGAGTAAGGGTGTGAAAGTAGTTTCTCTGATGTGGACTCCAGCACTTCACACCATTCTGACTGCTATCCATTGTACTAAGTAGGATCAAACAAAGGGGGTGACAGGTCTAATCTTCACACCAAAACCCATGATTCTTGTTAAGCACAGGTGTGAAAGTTTTGGACACTTTTTGATAGTTTTGGATAGTTTTGGACACGTTTTTGCTAGTTTTGGTCGCTTTTTAATAGTTTAGGACATGTAGGTGTCCAAAACCTGTTTCGGACAGAACAGTTTTCAACGGGTTTAAACCGGGGGGCATCCAAAACCTGCCAACACTGCTTACAATGACAGTTAAATTATCTGACTTGTTATTGTAAACTTCACGATACAAAGTTTGGGTGATATTAAACCCCCTGTTTGAATTACAGCGGGGCAACTGGATGTCAAATAATCAGATGCTAATGCCAAGTTTTAAGTCGCTAACATTTACATTTTTCCTCTTGGTCACTTTGGTGCATTTCTTAAACACTATTGACATTTGCATGACAGATGGGCGTTACTCAAACCAGTTTATGGAGATTGTAAAACCTGGTGGATAGCAGAGCAAATTGCATTCTTAAAATGGATCATTTTCATTTTAATCGCACTTCACACTGCAATTCTTCTTAAAAGTCCTGGTATTATTTATGAGCAAGATCCCAAATGAATCAGTCATGCTTTCATTCTGAATATTCACTCATCAAATATTTTCAACTGCAGACAAATCAGATCTTGGTGAAACCACCTAAAATGCTCAGGTCACTGCTGCAAACTATCTGTAAACCACTTGGAAGCTCTGTGTTTACTGTGGTGAGGTAACGAAGGACGTGGCATTGAATATGTGTCTCAAATTTTTACTGTTGATGCTCTTCATAACCCAGTGTGGACTAGGCAGCGTACAAAAAACATGCTTAAGATCTGTGCACTGTAAAGTGCAAGCAAACTATATTAATACTGGAATTAAAGCAGCACACTAACTACAAATCATTCCTGTACATCCATACCATCATGTTTGTCCAGTCTTTCATTTCTTAGTCAAAGGGTGTGCTGGAACCAAATCTGACAAGACGTGGTTGTTGTCACTGAGCCCCATGCGGACAGACAACCAATCACACTCCCGTAACTAGTTGAACTGGCTTCAAATCAGAATCAGAAATACTTTATTAGTCTCCGAGGAAAAATTTCTTAAATTTTCTAAGTGGAAACTTCCCTGGCATGTAAATCTGATCTTTTAGAACAGAAGGGTTCAGTGTTGAACTTTAAGGGCCTTTTGACACATCACTCGGGTTAACGAGTAGTTGCGTCAAACTCCTTTAAGACAGGTGTGATGGACTTTAAACATCTATCCGTCAGAGTTCGTGAACATCTCTGAGGACCACAATTCTCTGTTTAAGTGACCAGTATCCAGAAAATGACCTAAAGCTGTTCATCTTTTACATATCCCTTTGTAATTTGGATTTGATGGCCCCTTGTACATTCCACTCCAATCGCTTCCAAAAATTTTTATATTGTGTTCTTGCATTGTTTTCAACCACAATATTTGTCATTTTTCACAAGCCCCCTTCAAAATATTGTAATGATGTTTTTAGCTCAAAATATTCCTTTTAAAGATGATACAGAATAATAAATTTTCTTATGCATACATGTTAATCAGGAAAGCATGTGATGTTTCATTCACGACATCTCCTGACTTTTGATCCCTTCTCTGTCACAGAAAACCGTCTGATCTTGGACGCCTTTGCCCAGCAGTGTAGCCGAGTCCTCAGTCTCCTTAACAACGGCCGTCTCCTAGAGCCATCTTCTTCCTCCTTAACTTCTAATATCAAATTAGAAAATGGACAAGGAGACTCACAGGGGCACCGCTGCTCCTCACTGGCAAAGTTCAAATCTGAGGAGAGCGCATCCACCACAGATCTCAAAGAGGAAGGCCAACAAAGCTATTTGAACCAACAACATACCTCTGCAGTTCTCCGCATCTTTACAGACTCTCTACAGAACTACCTGCTTTCAGGGTCTCAGCAGCAAGAGCAAGACGATTTGTGTCCATCGGCTTCAGAGGTGTCTCCTTCTAGACACAACCTGGGTGGCTGGGGTTCTCCAACCCCATCCGAATCATATGGTCACCCCTCCTCCACACTACCAGAGGATGAAGAGGAGGAAAGTTGTTGTCCACGCTGTCTGGAGCTGGAGCAGGAGGTGTTGTCTCTACAACAAGAAAATGAGGAACTCCGGAACAAGCTGGAGAACATTCCAGGTGTGTTCATGAGAGCCAAGCATTACCAGAATGGTGAATGAATAATCTACAATTTACTCATTTTTGAACCATTAATGTGCAGTTTTATATTTGCTAAAAGTGTCCCATGAAACAAAAACCCCACTAGTTAGACCACTTACTGAAAAGTTTCTTTTTTCTTAGCAACTGTTCAATTGGTGGCAGAACAGTTCATCCTCGTCTCGTCAATATGAGAACTGCTGATACTCTAAAACAACAGCTGTACCAAATTGACTTTGTCTTTTAAGGTTTGAATGATATTTTTTCAAAAAGGTGAGAACACTGATGATGACTAACAACAAAAATTTTAGAACAAGAATGATCTATTTTCTGGCTGTGGTACAATTAGGAACACCAGCCTTTTTGTGTAGAGTTCTCATGGATTCTCTCTGGGTACTCTGACTGCCTCTTACCCACCAAAAACATTCCCATTAGACTAACTGGTCTCTGAATGTTCCCCTAGGATAGTGCTTGACCTTGTGATTAACTGGTTACTTGTCTAGAGTGTACCCTGACTTTTGTTTGCTTAAATAACTGTTAAACTCCAACCTCTTTTCCATGAAATGAAACCTTAACTTCTTCCACACAAATATGTAAAAGAAATGCTCCCTGAAAATATACCTGAATGAGAGTAAGTGCATTTATGTCAAAGTATTTTAAAGTACTAATTACTAGTTTTGTATGAACAGGATCATAGAAAGAATCCTACTGTCTTTGCATCAGTAAGACACTTCAACCTCCAGAAATAAAAAAAACTACCAGGGTTGGTTTTTCAATCAACTATTGTGTTACATACAAACAGCTGCAAGACGGAAATAAAACATATGGGAACTAAAAATTTGGAAAAACTCTAGACAGCTGACTATTTAGAAATGGGAGAGCTTTTAAAACTACTGCCTGATTTAGTTCAATCATAAACTACATTAGTGTTGATTCTCTTTAAAAAATACAAACACCCCATGGAGCTGGTTTTAAACTATTTAAAGAAGTCAGATGAAAGTGATTATAAAGTTTTTTTTTTTAAATCCCATTTAATATTTCATATTTTATTGTTTTGACTGACTGATCACTTGTTTTTTTGCGACAGGTATTTTATACTAAAACTGTACATTTCAATTGTGCAACTTGTAATTTTACTGAATTTATAGATTTGTTATTGTTTAGCATGGTTTCTTGTTTTATGAAAATATAGGACAGTGATTCTATTTCCATTCACATAAAATTGTGTTTTTATTTCAGCTCCTTGTCAAAATGTTCTTGACTATTTCAAGACTGTTCTTGAGTTTAACAACCAGCTGATCCAACATATGCCAGAAGATCAGCTCCCAGAGGTGAGAGTCAGTCCGTAGTTCATCACTCAGTGTGTTAATTATGTGTAGTACAAAATATAAATCAAAATAATGTAATAAAGGGTGAAAGCAATTACTTAAACTAAATCATCTCTACAGGAGGAAGAAGAACATCACACCACCTTTGAGGTGTGTAATTTCATCTATTGAGAATATGTTACTCTATCTCTGCATCTAATGCATAGAAAATGTTTAATTTTCTAAAAATTAAAACAGCATGTTTTCTTTGTTGTCCTGCAGGGCAGCAAACAGCTTCTGGAAAACTATCCCCTCTTCATTTCTAACAAGCAGTGGGATGAAGCCGTCAACTCGTCTAAGAAAGACGGCAGGCGGCTTCTGCGCTATCTGATCCGCTACATATTCACCACTGACGAGCTCAAGTTTTCCTGTGGTTTGGGCAAAAGGAAGCGCTCTGTGCACTCAGGAGAGCCAGGGCTGGAGAGACGACCCCTCGATCCCATCAAAGTCAGCTGTCTCAGAGGTACATCATATGAAAGAGAACAGAGAGGGTTTTTTTTTTTTTACATAGAATAAAAATAAAAGCATCCTCTGTCTCCAGTTACTTGAATGTATTTATATATTTTCTCTTCATTTGATGGAGAGCTTGTAAATCAGTCGTCATTTAAACAAGAATGAATTTATTTGTAACTCAACATGAGATGGTTTGTTTTGGCTTCTGAATACTTTATACCTAAAGAGTTTGCGGGGGATGCCAAAGCCTATCCCGACTGATTTCCGGCAAGAGGCAGGGCACACCCCAAACAGGTCGCCAGTCTGCTGAGGAGCCACACACACTCATTCCAAGAGCAAGGGGCAACCTAGCATGCTTGTTTTTAGAGTGTGGGAGGAAACCAGAGTATCAGGAAAAAACCCACACATATACGGGGAGGCGATGTATAAAATAATAATAGATTATAATCCATAATAAATAATCATAATTATTAATAAAATAAATCTAATCATTGGCAGGAAGTGAATAATGTCTAATATGTAAAATTTTGAGGAATTTTAACCATAAAAACTGGACTTGAGTAAAAAAAAATTAAAAATCGAACAATTTGAGAACAGTTGTTTTCTTTTTTCTGTTTCTTTATAATTATAATGATGTTCAAATTTTATTTTATTTTGAATACCTGACCATTTTTATGAAAATAACAAATACACCAATGACATAAAACAGAGATAAAATAACACTTTGTTTCTCCGATTCATTTAATTTAATGTCAAATCTTGTCAGAGTTTATCCGGATGCACTGTGCCTCAAACCTGGACTGGTGGATGCCCTCTGAGGAACAGATCAACAAAGTTTTCAGTGATGCAGTGGGACACGCTCGTCAGGGCCGAGCCGTCGGGACGTTCCTGGGCAGCAGTGGAAGCAGCACCAGCAGCCTCTACGCTGACGTCTACGATGGGAACCAATCCAGGGATGAGCTGTATGTAAAAGGTTGTCGGAAGAGCCAACTGGACTAAGTTGACAAAGCCTGAAATGTAGCTGTACGACCACATATCCCATACTACCGACCGTATCCTGTCAGTGAGAAAAAACATTCCAGATTAGTATAAAAAATAACCAAACTTATCAAACAAGTGATCATTTTTTATATCTTAAAAATACACCTTAGTAAATTTGAGGTTTTTTGCTTTTTTTTAATCAGACAATTTTAAGTCTTCCATTTGGTAACTTTTCTGTGGCTCAGTATTTGGAGCACCTCTTAAAGGTCCTATCATATGCACACTGATCATTTCCAACCATTTTTAATTCATAGACATTGGTGAAAGCACCTTTACCTGCTAACTTGTTACAGGAGTGCCTCTGATAAAGTTGTGAGATCTGAATCCCTTTTTCTAAATCCATTTTGGTGTGTTTTACTTTTGAAGGACATTTGTAGAGATGTGTAACATCAATTGGTGCAGTTACGCTTAGACCCCTTTATTTTAAACTCAGCTTTCTAGAAATATGGTGACCCTGAGGTACCAAGTAAACATAAAGGTGACATCAAAGCTGCACAACGTGGTTATATCTAAATGCCAAATAAAGAGGAGGGCAATTAAAGAAAAACATGCAACCTTAAACAAAAGATTAGTGTGAACAGTTTAAAAAAAAACAGAAAAAATATCTCATTTTAACCAAAACATTTTTTCTCAATTGTCTGCGAAGTTAATTTTTTTCTTTAGCCATCCCAGAAGATCTACAGTTTGTTTGAAATAGTTCCAATTGTTTTGTTTCATCTTCTGAGCCACATTTCTCTTTTAGGGTCGCAAAGGGTGTCGAAGCCTATCCCGGGTGTGTACATTCGTGTACCAGCAATTTTGCAACTGCTGCTTGTTTTAGGGTGAGCCCTCAGACATTTATTAGAGATAATGAAGAGCTAAACACTTTCCGTTTTGTTCCGTCGTCTTTCGCTCATCTGGGGCCGGGTCAACAGCCTCGGAAGGGAAGCCCAGGCTTCTCTCTCCCCAGCTGCATCCTCAGCTCACCTGGAAGGACCCCCCCCCGACCAGCTGTGAGACATAGTCTCTCCAGGAGTCTGCCTCTTGGTCTCCTCCCGGTGGGACATGCCCGAAACACCTCACCAGCAGGCGCTCAACCGCCACATCTGGTTCCTCTTGACCTGGAGGAGGAGTGGCTTGACACTGAGCTCCTCCCAGATGGCAGAGCTCCTCACCCGATCTCTGAGTGAGAGCCCAGCCACCCTGCGGAGGAAGCTCATTTCGGTCGCTTGTACCCGCAATCTCATTCTTTCAGTCACCACCCACACCTGGTGACCATAGGTGAGGGTAGGAACATAGACTTGTAAATCTAGAGCTTTGTTTTTCGGCTCAGCTTTCTCTTTACCACAATGGACCGATGCAGCGTCCTAGTTATTGCTACACTGATCCACCTGTCGATCTCCTGCTCCATCCTTCCCCTACTCGTGAACAAGACCCTGAGATACTTAAACTCCTCCACTTGGAGCAGGACTCTGTCCCTGACCTGCAAATAAACAATGGAAAAGAAAAAAGATTTTGGTTTGTGGTGAAATGGTTTATATTTTACATGAATATCTTTAATGGAAAACAATCACACACTGATTAATAACTGTACCTAGTTTGGTTGCAGTGGTCTTAGTTCAAAACAGCTGCCTGGAAACTGTTGCCTTATGTCTTAGAAAATCTCATCTATTATCATTTTTCTTCCTAAAAATGTCAGGTCCACTTTTTTGCAATTAGTTTATAATTTTGGTTTATAATTGAGCCTTTTTTAATCTAATGCACTTTTTATTGTCTGATTTGAACATTTATCTAATCTAATTTGTACTGAAATGAAGAAACCTATTGATGATGCTGTTTTTTAATGTCTGGATGTAGCAGGCTTTCTACCTTCTCCATGTCCTCACTGATGTGTAAACTGTGTAACATAAAGTCCAGGTATTGTGCAGGTTTTCCTGTTTTACCACGTCTCCCTCTTTTTAAAGCCAAGTAGAAAAGTGCCACAGAAACCTTACAGAGTTTGAATTGTGCCATTGTGTTGCTGTTTTGAATGTGAGCATTGTTTACTCTTTGTCCTCCACGTTGCTGTTTTCAACACTGTGAACTCAGATTTTTTTTTTTTTACAAATCAGAGGTTTTTTTATTTCTAATAAATTGAAACTATTCTGAAGCTTTGTTCTTTTTTTTCTGTTTTTATCCCTTTTTTTTTTTTTTTGCTAAACATAAAACAAAAAAATAAGAGAAATTGTGAATGCACAATGATTTCTTTTCCTTTAATCAGACTAATTTTTTGATACAGCGTTGTTCGAAAGCATAACTAGTCGAAGAGGCCAGACTGAGATGGTTTGGACATGTGCAGAGGAGAGAGAGTGCGTTGGCAGAAGAAGGCTGGGTTTGGAACCACCAGACAGAAGGTCGAGAGGAAGAATGGACATGACAACGAATGAAGAGCAGGTTTATGGATGCAGGAAAGGAGGACATGAACATAGTTGGCGAGACTGAAGAGAATGCAGTAGACAGGGTTAGACAGAACTGTGGTGACCCCTGAAGGGAAATGCCGAAAGGAGAATAAGAAGCATCGTAAGAAAGCCTGGAGGTCAGAATGTAGGTTCACTATACACAGATCATCTCAAATATAAAGAGAATCTGCAGATCACAATGAGTAAGGAACTCTTTAAGAGAATAAAAGCCACGTAATTGACGGATAATCCATTTCTAATACTTGAAAGTGATTGTATTATTTATGAAGATAGAAATGGCAAAAAAAAAAAAAAATCCAAAATAGCCATTTATTCTCAAATCAAATGTGTTGTATCTTAGATTTTTCTAAGCTTGGACACTAAAAATAGTGAAAAGTATTCATTGTACATTAGCAGGCGATTAAAAAAAAAAATCATTAGAGTACACAAATGTAACCACAGAAAATTAACCCAGATTACCCTTAGCTGAACTGTCTTACAATTTTAGCTCAATTTTAGCACTTTGAGCTACTTTACTCACTTTCTCACAGTCATTTGCAAACTAAAAGGACAAAACTAACAGAGTTATTCCTACTCTCTTGTATAAATAGAAAGATTTGGGGGGTTTTTCCATTCTTGCTTGTCTGCCTCATAACTCCTAATGTCCACCAGGAGGCACTGTAGTTTCTAAGATGATGTTCATTAGTACAGACTCAGACACTACATGTTTATAAACGTATGTCTCAAAGATATCAGAGACAATGATGGAACTTTATTTTAAAAGTAGGGAAGTCATTAATTGCAAATCAATCAGTATTAAAATGTTTTTTAAGAACTTTAAGTATTGAGAGAAAAAAACTTAACTAACCTGAACTTTTTTCAGGTTTTTATATGATAGGTCAAATGTAATTGGTTCATTTTACAAATCAAAGAGAAACCTGATAAAAGTCTACTTCCTAATTAGGATGTATTAAATACATCACCGTGTGTGTAATGGATTACCTCATCAATGACTTAATCGATTACGCCATTGATGATGTCACCGATGCTAACATTGATGTTACATCAACGCTCAATCCTCATCGATGAGGTAACCCATGATAACATTGTATAGCATTGAAAACAATCTTTAATATTATTTTATTTAAAGCATCGATGTAACCACCAAAATAGCATTGGTGGTTACATCGATGCTAGCATCGATTATTGCATTGATGTTAGCATCGATGATAGCATTGATGACCTCACCGATGACCTCAATGATGACTCATCGATAACCTCACCGAAGACTCATCGATGACGCCATTCTATCATCGATGCTAACGTCAATGCTATCATCAATGTTACATCACTGCTATCTTTGGTATCTTGCTATCTTTCTATCGATGCTTTAAATAAAATAACATTAAAGATTATTTTCAATGCTATAATCAATGTTATCATCGCTTCTTTTATCAACGCTTATATCGATGCTACAATGGATGCTATCATCAGTGCTGTCATCCATACTATAATCCTTTTTTTCCAGATAATTTAAAAGGCGAACTTTATTAAAATTTGTTAAAACACCAGAATTTAATATTTGAAAAATAACAGAAATTTTTACCGTTGGTCAAAATGAGATCTCTGTACTTTAATTTGTTTGGAGTATTGATGAATTTCTTAAAACTCTATCCATAGCTATAAAGGAGACAGATCTGTTCCTGTGTTAATGTTTGTGAGTGTAATTGTAAAAAGAATGTTGATGTGATATGAAGCATTATCAGTAGTTGGATGAATGCTGAAAAAGGATGTATTTTACAGTTCTTATGATTGTAAATCTGACTCTTGAAGAGTCAGTGCCTCCCCAGACATGAACCACACAGCACGTCGCTGGTATGTGTGTGTGTGTTTTTGTGTGTGCGTGTGAGCTGGCTTTGCTATATGTGTGTGTGTGTGTGTGTGTGTGTGTGTGTGTGTGTGTGTGTGTGTGTGTGTGTGTGTGTGTGTGTGTGTGCAAGTTTTGTTGCTCTTCGGGCTGCTACACTTACGTAATCTAATTTCAAGAAGTTATTTGAAATTATCATTTAGCGCGCTAGATAACGTGCGTGTAGTGGCCCGGATGGCTTTCTATAGTGCGCGGATCTCAGCTGGTTTTGCTGTATGTGTGTGTAGATCTGAGCAGGCTTTACTGGGGTGTTTCTCTTTAATTCTGCAGCATCTCTCTGGCTGTCTGCAGGCCTGCTAGAGGAGGAGCAGGAGGAGGGCTGTGGACACACAGCAGAATTCGGACAGTAAACTAATTTCTGGCTGCTGGATCTGACATGCACACAGCTCCTCTCATGTGATCAGCATTGATTTAATTAGTGTAGCAGCTGGAATAACTGAAGAAGTAAACCTTTCTTTCAGTAGAATACAGTGATTTTATCGCTGTGGTATTTTTGCGCAGCAGAAAAATTTGCCGCACTGTAAAAAGGAGATGATTTCCAGATCAGCTGATGAGCTTCATTTCTAAGAGGAACTGCAGAAGATGATGTCACTCATAGACCTAGATGATGATCAGCGATGGGTACCAACTCACGTCAATGTCACCGTCCTGAGAGCAAGAGGACTGCGAACCAAGGGCAAGCACGGCTCCCGTTACCTGTACACCATCATCCAGGTGGGGAAGGAGAAATACACCACAGGACTGGTGGAGAAGGCTGATGTACCAGTATGGAACGAGGAATGTTGCTTCGAGCTGCTTCCAGGAATCCTGGAGGATGGAGGTCGGGGTGCGTACCCCCCAGGGAGTGGAGATCTGCTCTTCACCGTCATGCACAGGGTGCTGATCGGCCTGGATGTCTTTCTTGGTCAAACCATCATCCCTTTAGATCAAATATTTCAGGATGGCTCATGTCCAAGAGATGAGTATGTTGAGTTTGAATCATTAACCTGCATGAGTTTACACATAGCAGTACTGCGTCATGCTTTATGTGACATTTACTTCATTGAATATGTTTGAAGTTTTTCTCCCTACGCATCATCAGACTGATCCTCAGCCATGTGCGTGTTAAAACACAAACTGCAGCACCTGAGTTAACCTTTTAGGCTCCACAGGAGAGGTTGAATCGGTGGTGCTGCTCTGCAGGGGGACACATGCCTACAAACTGCCTGAAAGCTTCCTTTAATTCCTGCCAGATTGAGTGATTTCGCAGCAGAGGTTTTTCATAATGCACACTGCTCATCAAACAGGATGAGTTGCAGTTTTTAATGTTGCACAAGGCATGACTTAGCAAAGAAATCGTGATTTCCTGGCACACTTTGATGATTTTAAATGAAACATTCCTGTTGGCTAAATACTCATTTCCACTATCTTCACACTCCTATAAATACCCACTGATGTTATGAAAGTAAGAAGTAAGAACTAGTTGCATAAAAATTTTAGAAGTCATGTGAGGATGAACAGCTTCTGTTCTCACATGGTAAAGAATTCAACATCTATTAATGCTGCAAAACTATCATTTCATGAAAACAATTAATGAGAAGTGTGATTCGATCCGTTTCGACTTTAAATTATATATTAAATTTTAATAAAATTATTGCATAAGTAATAACTAATTATTTGAAGATAGATTTAAAAACTAATTTTTTTACATTCCTTTCAAACTCATGTTTTAATCATAGGATGCTTGAATCGATCATCCTACATTTTAATTGCTAACACACTGTAATAAATGCCTGATAATATGAGTTTGTTTAAATACAATTGCAGGGACATTGAAAATGTCTTGTTTTATACTGTAAGGAATGTTTCTGCGATGAAATACAGACTGTAAAGAAAAAATGTTCCTTTTTTTGTGAGCTTGTTCAACAAATTTTAAGGTTTTTTTGCAGACTTTGTATTCAGATTAGTTCGATATCCAGAAGAATGTGTGTGACTGCATTAAGAAGCAGGTGGATCGCTTAAACTTGAAGAATCTTATGGTTTTATTGTAACCAGTGTAAAATATTTCCCACAAGGAGTTACAAAACTATTATTTACTATACCTTGACAAAATACCTAAATTTACTGACTTTCCTTTGGTGGCGGAACTGGACTGTAAGAGAAAAATATGGAGTAGAAAAAAACCACCCATCTGGCTTTAATTGTGGCTTCTTACTCCATGCTTTCTGAATTCCTGCTCTTACTTCCAGCTCTGTAACATTTTCTGTGGTCAACTAAAAGTTTCTAAGAAAAAAAAAAACATTCTATTTGCTGACCTGTCAGATATTTTTCTGCTTTTTAATTCTTTAAGCTCAGGTGTAGGTTGAAATATCTTGAGGTATTAAACTTTTTAAAATAGTTTGTTGAAAGCAAAACTAATCCTTCTGGATGATCCAATGAGTAGGCAGATTCTACTTTTATTTTTCTGCCAATTTTGATGCTCATCTGTTTGACTGTCATGTTGTATTTTTATTTTTTTTTAGATGGTTCAAGCTTAACTCTAAGGCGGGAAGAAAAGAAAAAGAGCGCGGTGAGCTTCAGGTGACAGTCCAGTTCACCCGGAACAACATGACTGCTAGCATGTTTGACCTCACCATGAAAGACAAGCCTCGGTCTGCGTTTGGAAAGCTCAAGGATCGCGTCACCGGGAGGAAGAGAGGAGATGTGGAGTCTTCCTCGGCCATCGTGCCAGGCCGCTACGCCGCCCTGTCTGGGTCATCAGGGCAGTCCTTTGGAGAGGAGGGGGGGAGAATGGTGGAGGGCAAAGAGGCTGAGATAACAGAAGAGAAGAGGGGGAGGATGAAAGATTTTTTCAAAGGCAGACTTCGAAAGTCATCTGATACCAGGTCATGCTCATCGCTGGCTTCAGAAAGCAGTGTGTCTTCCATGGCCAGAGATAACCTCGGCCCTCCACCCAGCCTAGACCTGCTCTCAGACCCACCGAGCTCCCCCATTTACACTAGCAAAGTGAGAGTTGACACTCACTATGGAGAACCAGACTTAGCCAAGAAAGGTGGGTTGGATTTAGAAATGAGAAACAGATGAATGACTATACCATGTAATGAACATCTTCTCTTTTCCAACAGTGCTCACCAGCCAGCATACCACCAAAGTTCTCACACACAAGCGAGCCTTCAGTGATGAAGCTAGCAAAGTAACCACAGCCTTCCCGAAGACAAATACTGCTGTGGAATCCCTCAAAGGTCAGACCATGACTCAGTCCAAGTCTTCATTGTGTATTAATGGAAGCCATGTCTACGATTCTGAACCATCCACTCCAAAGAATTCAGGAGCCCTGCCATCTAAGCTAGTTCTTCTGGAGAAATGCTCCCCGCTGTCTCGTTCCCTGCAGAATCTCACTAAAAAGAGTGAAGACAAAAGTTCATTTGCAGAGGGTCGCCGCTGGTCTTTTGACAAGTTAAAGAAAGAAGAAGAAAAAGAAGGGCAAGCATCGTCTGCGGTGACTCAAGAAGCTCAAGCAGGAGGTCGTCCTGCTGAGACAGCGGGGACCGTCCCCTGTTCAGCAGCTGAATCTCCTGAGAAAGGAAGGAAGCTACGAAAGACGTTGTTCTCCACTGGGAGGAGTGATTCTCTCCCCGCTAAATCTGATTTAAATCAATCCGGATCCTCATCTGAGGGGAGATTCCGAGGATGGTTTGGTTCTGGTGACTCACAGAACAAGCCAAGGTGAGTCATGATCATCTAAATCTTTTATGGTCTTCACGCAATATAAAATCACTTTCAATTAGATTGCTCTAAAGGTCTTAATTCACTCTTAATCTAGTTTTTTCTGCTTTTTTTCTCATTTGAAAGTATAAAAGTTTTTTTTTTTTCATTTTACACCCATGCCGTGTCACCTTGCACTTTATTCACCACAAATAGACAACATTTGGTAGTTGCATTGTCAAATTGGTTTGGGAAAATGCCCCAATCAGCCGCCTCACCCTGAGAGATAGTGCTGTAATAATACCCACAGTGCATCAGTTATTTTTTCTTTGCTGGATTAATTTGCAAATGTGCTTTGCTTTTTGAATTTAATTTGGATTTCCATAAGTCCGCCCGTACGTGCTGAAATTATTTGAGCAATTCTACTTTGTTGCAACATGTCGGCTAAAACCTTGTTTGTGTAAAACGATGTTCGCCATCAGCTCACCTGGCACATCCTGAACTAAGAGGACTATTGTGCCCTATTTTCCTCCACAGGCTGCAAGTTTCTCCTAAGATAGGAAGCTGCTCAGATGTACCTTGTCCCCTCCCTCCTAGCTCCCTTGTACCTCCTGAGTGCTCCCCTACCTTCGCCTCCCTTTCTGGTCATGTGTCACCTGATGACGGCAGACACATCAATGTCATCACCTCTTCCTCCTCTACTCCTACAACGCCACTTTCCCCTTCCAATCCTTTCCACCCAAACATGCAACGTAACCCTTTTTTCGATGAGATTGTAGCCGAAGAGTCACAGAAGTCGCCTCCCTTCACACCATGCTCACCTCCTGGTCCCCCCCTCTTACAAGCTCGTACACCGAAGAATGCGGTTGAAGTTACTACAACAAATGTAATTTCTATAAAACGAGAACGACCCAGGCCAGTAGCACGGCAGATATCACTACCTACATTATCACCCACGGAGGCAATGCCCAACTCTCCAAACCACTCAGCACCCTATTCCACATCTGAAAATATGGGAGATTGGGACTTGTTTGATGCCTTTGCCTCCAGCAGACTCTACTCTCCTAAAAGTGATCTTTTTCCAAAACAGACAACAGCAACTTCATCAACTCAGAAATGTAGCAACTCACTTGTTAATGAAGATGCCTCCAACTATGCACAAGAAACAAGCACAGAAGAACCACCACCTTTGCCTCCAAGGAGACCATTAAGGACCTCTGTCAACGAGATTTTTTCAGATGGCTGGTTGCATCGAGGCCAAGAGCTAGCTGTTCACAAAGAAGCCTATCTTCTATCCCAAACTGGAGTGGCTTCACTTCAACGCGGCAAAGACACTGAATGCAAAAGAAACAGTATAACAGACTCTGTCAGTACCCACTCACAGCCACAGAGAAATGTTACTTCTCCTGGGTTCATATCAGAGGAGAAATTCAAAAAGTTTAAATATGAACCTCTGGAAGATCAAACAGACTATTGGGGAGGGATGTTGTTTGAACAGGATTTGTACGGTCGCATGTCCAGTGGGAATTATGGACAACCCAAAGTGAAGAGTCGTGTTTTAGCACTGACCTCCGATGAAAATCCTGAAAAGGGCTCAAATGACCACTCTGACTTTAGTAAGGTATTTGATAATCCCTCCAAGGTGCTAGAAATCCCCTGCTCTCCATTAGAGGAGATGATTGGAACTAATATGTGTGAATCTCCAGGTCTGAACAATAACATTTCTTTCTCACTAACATTAGGGGACTTGAACATGAATGTAAACAGTACAGACTTTGATTTTATTGATTCGGGTGGGTCATCTCCTTCAGAGGGAGCAGATTGCTTAAAAAATGTTGAAAGTTTGGACAAACCTGTTCTTTTAGATGATTCGCCAGAGACATTTTATCTGAAGGAGACGCCGCCGGAGGTTTTGTTCACTTTAAAAGAAACCTACATACCTGCTATGAACTCTTCTTTTGAAATTACACCATCTTCTAGTAAACTGTGTAAAGTACTTCCAGTTTGCCAAGACAACTGCAAAAACTGTCAATGTGAACCAAACAATGTCGCACCTCATGATCAAAGAACAACAAATAGCCAAGAAGCCTCCACATTGACGCCAGAAATGGTAGTTTCTGTTTTATCTGACACTAGAAGTGAATTCAGAAAAGAACAGAGAAAAAGCGATGATGACGTCAGTAAAGTGAAGGAGAATTGTGATGATAATGGAAACCCACAAGAAAAGTTGGCTAAATCCAATCAGATCCAGTCCTTTTCAGGGGTAGTCAGCGCACGAATCAGACCGAGAGGAGTTTCCCGGCAGAATAGCAATGATAGCCCAAAGAGCCAAACCAAGAACGACGAGTTTGAACAGTTTCTATCCCTGGTTCAGAACATCTCAGAGGTTAGTGAAGGACCGTTATCGTACCAACCCTCAAAATCAGCTTTATCTTCCTTAAAGATGTTAGACCAGCAGATAAATATGCTCACTGACCAAACACCGCACTGTGAGTGTAAGGCAGGAAAAGGGTGCTCTGAGATCAGCTTCAAAGAACTTCATGCAAAAGTTGCACCAACCTGCCGAACCCCATCGAAAACAAAGATTGGGGAATCTTTGCAAGAACCCCATTCCTTCTCTACCCATCACGTACCTCCCCTGTCAGTTAACCCCCCTATTTCCAACCCCTCCATTGTTTTCCAAAGTGCTGAAGTCAGTACTTCTCTTGCTGTGGCCCCCTACACCTCCTCCACCACCTTCTCCACTGACCATCCTCTGGTCGATGCACGGCACTCACTTTTGCCTGAGGAGACACAACCAGCTAGCAACCTGCCCCGTCAGGAGAGCAGGTGAGAGTCCTCACACTAGGATGTAACTTGTGTAGATGTCTTCTATAAAACATGTGAATTGATTTTCTTTTTTTCTCTGGTTTGGTTGCTGTGATGATCTTGTTTTCTGCTGAGCTTGCTTGCTTCATGTTAAACACATTTATGTACCTAAGTTCTGCATCTTTTCATCCAATAAGATTGGACGATGGCTGCTGCACTGCTTCCAGTTTTGCTTCATGGTTTTATTTTGTTCACACCACATTATAGTTTATTTGTTGCATTTGGAATTTTGCTGTGCTCTCACACTTTGCTCAGACAAGAATTTGCCGCTGTTCCAACTTCCTGCTAGCAAACGCTACATGAGAGCAAGATCTCTGAATGTAGTAAGAAAATGATTGAGTAAAATATTATTCTAGAAGGCTTTTACTAAACCACGTCATTTGAAAGGTAGAGATTATGTCGGACTTTAATTTAATGTCATCTAAAAACTCAAACAGCATGTTTTCTTAATGCTGTAAGCACATTTATTTGATGTGCACAGAAAGAAATATGAAGATTTGCTGACTAGGGATAATGTTGGTATGCTAATTATAGTTTCTACCCTTTTGTGTTTTTGCTAATAAAGCTTTGCAGATTCATCGGCTAGTCTTACCACCAGATGTAGTCTCTTAATTTTAGATTTTTTTTAAAAATTTTTTACCTTTGCTTCTGCAGGAAGGAGAGCCATTGGCCAAAATCCTGACTTGGCTAAACAAGTGTTTAACTTCTACAGAACAGATTTATTAAAAAATAATTCAACTCAATTGATTGCAGGAGAAATCATTCAAAATCTGTTTATACATCTTATTGCAACACTTGGTGTGTTTGTGTAGAAATACTTGCACTAAAATCTTTGTTTTGCAGACCTCACCCAGTAAAACCTTTGACATCCAGCCAATCAGAAAAGAAAGAGAGTCGCTCTGTTCTGGAGAAGCTGAAATCCACGATTAACCCTGCACGCAGCAGCCATCATGTTACAGCTGAACCAGAAAAGAGCCAGGTACAAACAAAAAGGAAACATTGTCCTACACACGTTCTGCTTACCCTGTGGGGTCTTTTCTATTTCATTCTGTTTTTGTTGCAGTTTGTTTAGTAAATTGGAAACAGGGGAATGAGTCATAATCAGCTCCACATCTGGTTTTGATGAAGTATGTCGCCCATTTTTCTTTTTGGTTATTATACAGTAAAGAATTCAACTTTACTGAATAATGTAGTGAGGGGACCTCTCCTGGTTTACCCTGCCTCTCACCTACTGACAGGCTGGGGTGGTTTGCAGTACTTCTTTCCACCTTACATTGGAATAAGGAGTTTAGGAAACAAGTGATTATTGTAGTATTTTTTTTTTTTACTTTCACGTTTGATAATCCAAAAATAACAACTTTTATTTAACTGTTTTCAAATTTCATATTATTTTTATTTCATTTGCTTTGTTGGAAAATCAACAAGATTTTTATTGAACTCCTCCTCTTGTACCTCGATGGAGTTCATGTACATTTTCTTCTAATTGGAGGAAAAATGTGTCAATAAGTTACTTTTAGCAGGACAATAAAAAATAAATGGAAAAATCAAAAGCTGTTATTTTTACATTTTCAAGGCCATATGTAAAGTTCATATACTACTCAGAGAAAGACTGCCGTTTCCAGAAATGTCTTGATTTGATTCACACATATTGTTTCATTCTGACCACTGAAAACATTCTTTTTATTCTATCTAATAAATTCATTACTGATCAGCTGTTTTTAACATGCTTATGTTTCATTTGTTTTATTTAAAAGGTGTCTGAGTAACACTTGTGTCAAATTAAAATGAGCACATGTATTCAAATATGAAGAATGTTTCTAACCTTGTTTTTATTATAAGTTAATAATTATATAGTTTATTTCTATATATTTTGATTTAAGTGTTTCTTTGAGGGATCTGCACATCAAATTTTACAAAGTGTCATTGTTTGACCAATATTTAACCACTATTCTTTAACACCAACTTAGCATGCAGTGTTAGAAAAAATATCTTGTCCAGTTAGTACCCTACACTTTTTGTCTTTAACCAGTACATAAAAATAAAAAAAATACATTTAATCGTCCCTAAAACAGCTAACAATCAGGATTTTTTTCCTTTTATTTAGGATTTATTTGATATAAAATGTCCTTTCCTCTTCTTTCCTACCTGTTGTAGGAGCCAGCAGTGGACAGAGCAGCACAGTACATGCACCTGACCAACATGGAGTTGATCTCTTTGCTGCTGCAGCAGGAGATGGACATGCAGAAGCAGCAGGCAGCCAATGATCAGCAGGGAGCACAACTGGAGAAATGTGAAGCCGAGCTGAAAAAGGTTAAATTACAAGTTCGAGACCTGGAGGACTACATTGATAATTTGTTACTGCGAATAATGGAGCAGACTCCCACTTTGCTTCAAGTACGCACCAGACATAAGTGACTACACAGCCAGTTTGCAGATTTATTAGAGCCTCCATAATATAGTTACTGCTCAGAAGTTGTTTCTTCATTATATTTATCACTCAACAGGCTCAGATCTTTCATTCATCCAGGTCTTCTCACTGCTAATACTGCCCTGTTAATGTAGACACGATATTATCCATCATGCATGCCGATTACCTGCCTGATTTGGCTTTAATAAGAAACAGAAAAATACGCTGAGACAACGCTTTATAAAAGCAAATGCAAAAGATAATTTCACTCATACATGTTAGAAAACTTTAAGGCAGTTAGCTTGCTAATAGTTTAACCTTAAAATCCCTGCTTCCACACGTGCAAAAAAATATGTATTGAAATAAGAAAAAGTGTTTTGGGGATTTTAAACTGCAAAATGTGCTGTACTATTTTGCAACTTCACCAAAAAGGGGATATTTCTGTGTCAAAATTTCTGGATGGTAAGTGATTAAGCATCAGTGATGTGTGTCCACGGGGGTCAGAGGAGGATGAAGACCTTTTATGCACTGTTTTCTTCTTAAAGGGTTTTTAAACGAGATATTGTCTGACAAATGTTTTTTTTTCTCTCTTCAGTTACAGACCATTTCAGACAGCAGAGCAAAAAAATAAGAATGTTTTTTATTGTATGTTTGGAAACTGTAATATTTTAATGTAGGAGTAACAGTGTAACTATGTAGTAAATCGAAGGATCATAACTTATTTCTACCAAACACTTTTCCTTAATAATATATACAAGTTCTGTAGCTCTCTGCTATGCTTCTTATGACCGCAATACTGTAATAAAATGAAGTGCACATGGACGAGAGTGAGTTTTTATTTATGAAGTTTAAGTCGTTAACTTTTAGATGGTTTCCAAGTACAAAACATCATTGTTGTGCATGCTGTTATTTTTCATTGGAAAATAAAAAAAAAATGCTCAAGTAACAGTTGTAATTAAAACAGGGCCGCACAGTGGTTAGCACAGTGGACTCACAGCAAGGTCGGGGTTTGAGTCATAGAGTCGTAGCAAGTCTTGAAACACTGGCGGTTCTGAGTGGAATTTGCATTTTCTCCCCATTGATTTTTACCAGGTACTCTGGTTTCCTCCCACTCTCCAAAAACATGCAATTTAGGTTGATTGGCTGCAATGAAATCGCCCCAAGGAATGAGCGTGTATGTGTATGGCCCCCAACTGACTGGCGACCTGTTTAGGGTGTACCCTGCCTGTCACCTGAAAGCAGTCGAGATAGGCTCTAAAACCCTTTGCAACCGCATTGGGGATAGGCAGTTCAAAAGATGAAACTTTAAACACACGTCAGATTTTCACATTTTGGTGCTTTCAAATTAAGTCTTAGGTTTCTTTGCTGAAGAAAACATCAGCTTGTTAAGTTCTGGTTTCTGTTGCAACACAACTTTAAAATGAAGAGCACAGTTTTAGAAAACTTATGAACTGTTGAGTTTTTTTTTTTTTTTTTTTGCTGGTTGGATTTGAAGACCTGGGGGGAAAAATCACCTCATCCATCTACAAGTTGTAACTTGATTTCCAACCTGTGAATAAAAAGCAAAGCCAATCCTTCCCAAGTAGAAAAATAAAGCCAAGGCATGCCGAAAGTGACTGTTCTGGAATTTATGTTCCAATGTTTGTCAAAGTTTTGTTTGAAAAAAAAAAAATCATGAGTAACATTTCAGCCAGTGTATTTTAACAGAGTGCATTGCAATAATTGATAAAAGACTATTATAATAATACCTGGATTTCACCACTTGCCATATATTGCTTACACATGGATTCTCAAGAAGTCTGGATTACTTATTGGGATTTTTTTTTTAATCCCAGTTCATTTAAAACAAACAAAAACCCTCCAACAAATTAGCTGCTATAAACAGAAGTAAGATAATGAGAAATGTGTTTTTTTGCCATCAGTTTTACTGTCTGTGTGAATACCATCAGACAGCAACATACTCTGAAGTCAGATGTTTGTCACATCTGTCAGACAGCTAAAGCCTGGATTAAACTTTCTTCTAGTAGAGGGTGATGAGTCGATCCACATTGGTTATACTTAAATACAGTCCAGTCTTAGAATCAGTCTTAACTTGATTAAAAATGTTGGTGGTTCCTTAAATGGATAGTTCATAAACAGATGTCTGCAGGCATGTTATTTTGCAACTTTTTAAGAACAGTGAAGAGATACATTCTTTTTGAAAGAGACCACAATCTGATTATTCCATGCCAAGAAGAATAGTTCAAATGAAGTTAGACTGAGAGGGATTATATAACCTGATCAACAGCATGAAGATCATATTTCACATACTTTCACTGTCTCACAGGGAGGATTTTTTGTTGTATAAATCAGACCCATTTTAAATGAGCTAAACAGTTTACTTCTTAAAACTGATTAAACTTCATCATTAAAAGGAGTTTGATCTTCTAGGTTTGAATCTCACCAGCAGCAGTATGCACATGTCTTCACTAGAGGACACTGTTTACTGTACAGTAATAATCAAGGATCATCAATGATGTGCTGATTATGATTGAGTAACACTTTGAAAAATTGATCCTTGACACCACTAATTTATAGCCTGTGCACTGTGCCATCCCTGTGGATCAAACACAGTTTGTGAAATTCTCATTTGGATTTGATTTATAATAGAGCAGATTTTAATTTAAAATATATATTTTTTTGCTTTTCTACCTCAATTACTTTGAAAAAACAATGCACTCAAGTTAAAAAAGTCTGAACTATAACTTGATTGCATGAGAAAAAAATTTGATGTCCTCATGTAAATATCCAGAGGAAAGATCATACCTGCGGTATTTCATAATCCATCAGATCCCACCTTTCAGTTATTAATAATCTACTAACCCTGACACTTATCAGCCCCTATCTCTCTCAAGATCAATTGGAACAGTTATGCAATAGCTTTCACTTTATCGATTAGTTTGGGATGTGTAGTCATGCGCAGCAATTTAACCAGTGTTAAAGCAAAAGAAAAGAACTTCATGTCCCAGCAGGCTTGGCGGTACATTGCTTCACTTCTCCCATCCAGAATGTAGTTCTCCCACGACTTGAGAAATCCTTTTTGGAAGCAGTTCATGAATAAATAAAGAGTTGGATGTCATGGCGGAATCTGCAGTGTTTCCTGCTTTTCAGCTCGGTAGATCTCGGTATGATCAGGTAAGTTGATCTTAACCAGCGTTAACTAATCCGGAATGGTAGTTAAAACAACCACATCCTCCTTTTCTTTCCGTTAGGATGCTGATACTTTGTAAAGTTATCGCTCAAATCTACTCTATTCTTGTTCTGCATGAAGGGGGAAAACTATTTACAGCTGATCATGAACTTCTGGATGTAATTACATCTTTTTTACAGTTTAGAAAAGAAATCCTCATTAATAATGCAATAATAAGGCTTTATAATAAAAAAATCAATGGTATCCTATTATAATTATTATCATTGATACTTAATATAGATCATATTTTGTTTTGATATTTTTTCTAGAATCAAAGCCCTTAAATCTCAGTAGACATTTTTCTGCCTAGAGATGAATTAGTTTCGGTCAGACCATGAAATGTAAAAGTGACCTTCTCCTTAATAGCACAGTAACAGGAACAGTGTTTTGCTCCTTTCCTGCATACTTACAAAAGCTGTAACAAACTGATAATAATGTTTAATCATTGAGGTTAAAATTGATATAGCAAAATTTTATATTTAACATAAACTGAGTTTCAAATTATTCTGCAGATAATATTTTTTTGTAAAGGTTTCTGTAGAGGTTTTTGAAGAGTCGAGAGAAGCTAGATGGGGTGGTTCGGGCATCTGGTTAGTTAGTCTCCCGATCGCCTCGCTGGTGAGGTGTTTCGGGCACGTCGAACCGGGAGGAGACGCAGAGGCAGACGCTGGTCCTGCTGGAGAGACTCACAGCTGGAACGCAACATCTCAGGATCCTCCAGAGTAAACTGGAGAATGCAGCTGGGGTAAGAGAAGCCTCGGCTTCCTGTCTGAGGCTGTTGCCTTGCAACCTGCGATCCGGCCCCAGATAAGTGTAAGTCAACAGAACTTTTTCTGTAGAACTGCAAGCCTCTGGAGGATGCTTGTTAGAGGAAGACATTATTTATCTTTATCCCAAAGCTGTGCCGACTAGAGAACCAACAAGAGAACTCTCAATTTTACGTGTCAACAAGGGTAGCACATTCCTACAAAGAGTATGCAGCCCTATGTCTGCTTTATTAACACTGCTTTATTAACAGCTTTATTAATATTGCTTTATTAATAGCTTTATTAATACTGTTTTACTGTGGAAAACAAAAGAGGTGTGTTTTTTTTTTACCTCCTTCTGCACTTACAGTCTGTACTTGACCTCAATGTTTTTTCACATTATTCCTTCTATTTAATTATTTTAATATTTTATTATTTTTTATTTTCCTTCTTGTATATACAGCATACTGTCTAGTTCTAATCTAATCTAAAAGAACAGTGGGGAAAAGAGAAGTTACAAACCTTCACTTACAGATGGTGGAGAGAAGGAAAGGTGAATCAGAGGTGGGGGTGTTAAGGGGCTCAAGTATATAAAGAGTTACATTTTCTACCTTATAATTCTATGATTTGATATTGATAGTTTGTCATTTTAGCAGCTGCTTTTTCATATTTGTCTGGCAGAATCCTTCATCATTAGGTCTTAATCTGCATTGAATGGGGTGGACTTTGAATCAGACATAAAACTCTTTAAACGCTTATGTTTCTGTAAAATATAGAACGTTCACATCCAACTATTTTCTGCTTTTTCAGATAATTTTTTCCCCCAAATTCCTTGAAATATTGGTCTGCTTAACAATGTGAAACAGACTTTTTTTTAATTGGGCTCAACTGACCAAAAATTTAACACACAAATCCTGCGATAGAATACAATCCAGATAACACTAAAGAACAATCTTTATTAATTTAAAATGCTCTGTAGTCAAATGGGAACATTTTAAAATACATTTTAACCGGATGTTAAAAACAAATTGATCAAATTGAGTTTACAAGTTTTATATCCTATTAATGTTAAATGCACAAACATGAGACATTTGTGCTGCATTGTTAAGAACTCCCTCGCCCCCCCCCAAAAAAGAAAAGGTTAAATAATTACAACACAGCCAGATGCAAAATTATGCCAAACAACTATTTTTTGTCGAAGGAGACAACAGTTGAAATTTCAACTGAGATATTCAAGGACAGTATAAATTGTTATTTATAAAATTATCAGGAAAATTTTTGAACAATTTAGTTGCTTTCAAATTTCAATCACAGAATCAAGAAAAAGCACAAAAAGAACATCTTGAATAGGTTGTTTAGAGATATAAGGAAAACAAGACAAAACAGAGGATCTTATCTACACACAAAGGAAAGTCTCTAAATAATCTTATGTGGGGTGGGGTCCGATCGGGCCTTTGAGACTTGTTTTATGATTTATTCATGAACACACCAATTAATGCACCGTATTGCTTTGTTCTCAGAAAGCCTGAATGATAATGTGCACACCTTTAATTCAGTCATTTCTGAGATAAAATCCATGCTTATAAAAAAGTCCTGTTCTAAATGGGTGTTATATTTATCATTTATAAAGTGTTTCTTATCATAGATGATCCAAATAGTGAGATGTATTCATCAGTAACTGCCACTGTTAATGATGACGTGAAAAAGCTGCTGTAACACTTTGCAATCCTTACACCAATGCTGATAAAATTAGGCCAAGGCTTGAATCAGCATAAATCTCTGTGTGTTCTGCTACGTTCTGTCTCAGCTAGCATACTTGTGTACTCTCCAGAGAGCTGAGGCTCATGCATTATTACAGCAGGCTCCTTGTATGAATCCCTCACTGTCACAGTCTTTCCAAACAGAGCCACAGCACATATGGCCTGTCAGAGGACAGGGCATGCAATGAGTTCAGGGTGAAAATGGAAAACAAGAGCACAAAAAGCAAGAGAGAGATGGGTTGTCTACATTTTCAGTCCTCACAAAAGCATTTATGGCAAGAAATAACAAAGAAATAGAATGTGTTTTCTTTTTTATTTCTTCTTTCAACAACTAATAAATGTCTCACAGGGATTTTGATTGAATTTGGCTGCCATGCATTGCTTTACCAGGTTGCCAGAGAGACTTGGCACAAACTCTAGTTGAGCCTTTTCAGACTCCTGGCATGCACACTCAGCAATCAGCATTCTGGTGCAGTCAGAGGGAGGAAACTGAAAACAGGGTGTTTGACCAGCAGCTTCAAGCCTCACTTGAATAGATTCAAACTCATTTATTTTTAGTTATTATTAAGAACAAGCCATGAATTGTTGTGTTTTGTGTGGGAGTTGACACATAAATGAGCAAAAAAAAGTGATTGTGGGTTAAAGGTTGAAAACATCTCTCCTGGGAAATGTGAAGGTAAATCCAGATGGTGTGGCCTGGCATTATGACAACTTGCTCATCTAATGATGTCTTCATACGAGTGTTTAAGTTTGATTAGTTTAATTCTTACCTTAATTTGCATACTAAACGTTGGTGGGTTTTTTTTTATTTCTGACATGATTAAAAATTTTGTGTAGCTACAGCATGTTCAAGAAAAAGTCGAAAACTTGTTGTGCGGTAGACTGTGTGATGCCATAAAGCGTTTACTTTATTAATAATTAACTTTCTCCACATTGTTTCCAGAGTTCATTCCTTGGTCGTCTGAGACATTTCATAGACGTTATCGACCCCAGCACCTTGTTTGTGTCGGAGGTAAAGCTTGTCTTTAATGTAAAGCCTTTTACTGCTACACTTCTTTAATCAGGCTGTAAAACTGATAGAGAGGTCAAATATTTTTTTTCTTGTCGTCTGAGTAACATAATAGTTTCAATTTAGGTTTCTTTAAACAACAAGAATTCATGATTTTTATTTTGATTGAAATGGCTAATGTGTAAAAGAGAAATGTAGAATGTTTGAAATGTAACTTTAGAGGCATTAGAAAATCTTCAATTAGATCATATTTCACAGCCTGAAATAATAGCCCTGCAATAGACTGGCGACCTGTTCGAGGTTTATCCTGCCTGCCTCCTTAAATAAGCCAGGATAGGCGTCATCACACTGTGCGACTTCATTAGGGATGAGCAGTTCGAGAAATAAATGAATGAACAAGCTTAAAATAACATAGGCATCTTTATGTTAATGTTTTAAGACAGTAGCAGAATGTAAACGGTTAAAAAAGAGACCGTAGGCTTCATGCTGTGCTTTTTTCCATTTGTTTGCAGAAACAATTGAAAGAATCCATCAAACTCCTTGATGACTATAAGCACGGCACACTCCCACCTGGAGTGTCTGAAGTTCAAGTGAGTTCTGTCGAAAACTTTCACAACCGTATACCTGTGGGGGTTTTTTTCTATACAGTCGGGATGACTAAAACTCAACATCCGATATGTGATATTGATTGAGCAGAAACAGAACTTTGAAGCCCATAAATTCCTTTGTAAGCTCACAATTTCCCTAAAAAAATTCCAATTTGATTTTTTATGTCTAATTCTGTGTATGAAAGAACAAGTGAATTGAAAGAAAAAGCCTGAGGCTTAATATAAAATAGTTCAGCTATATCGTAGACATGTGTTCCAGTATTTCAGCCAGATGTCCATTTAGGTGGAGTCATTAGGTTTCTGCTTTTTCCCTCTCAATAAAATAATTATTTATAGTGATTTTTACAAAACATAAAAAGAATCCTGCGTGTACTTCAACAATCAAAGGAAATTGGAATTTTTGTACAAATGAAATGTGGGGATCGTGAGCCTCTTTGTTTGTTGATGTGATATCTTTTGTTAGGTTTTTTACCAGAAAAGTTATTTCTTTTTTTTTGTTGAAGCTGCAATTAGCTGGAGAATTGCAGAAAACTGTAGTGTTTTGATCATTTTTGACCAAAACACTACCATCAATGTGATCTGGTGGTGGATCACATTTGAAAAATATTAAAAGGGAAAAGAAAGTAACATTCTAAAATTTCACATATTAATTACAGTTTTATTGTCAATTTTCACAATTTAATTGATGTTCACTGCATTGCAAAACCTCCATGGGAAAGACACTTAGTGGATCACGTGAAATAACAGTCGACTAACTTTTAAATGATGAACTGGAAATGTTGTGTTATTAAATATAATTTACAAAAATTTAGAAACGTAAAAGAAACTAGTTCATCGCCACATTCTACTTTATTTATGCTAATCAAATGCATTCTAGTAACAAATGATTTCTTTTGTTCAACATTACTTTCCTTGTCTATACAGCTATGGGAAGCTCAGAAAATCAAGCAGGTAAGTCCATCAGTGTGTTACGGTTCATTCAGGCTCACTGTACATTCATGCATACTTGTCTCTGGACTACTGGTCATCATAAGGAAACTCTCATAACCTCTGCACTCAGGCTATCATTCATCCCGACACTGGAGAGAAGATCTTCATGCCATTCCGAATGTCAGGTATGAGCTCAAATGAAGATCTTTCTGGGATTGTATTTGTTCATCTCTTATCCTGAAAATCATCTTTTCACTGTGCAGGTTATGTACCATTTGGAACCCCGATTGTAAGTTCCAGTAGAAAATCAGAATCATGTCAAAACTTCACTCTGCTGATATTCATAAACACGGCTCATGAACGAACAGATGAAATGAGATCTTGAACTTATTTTGCTTCAAAATAAGCTCTTATTTCCTGGTTTCATCTAGGTCATTGGGCTTCTACTCCCAAACCAGACTGTGATGTCCACTATCATATGGCAGGTACTGGACGGCCCAGCAGCATACCCCATTTGTCATGTGAAACATCACACATCTTTTACATTAACACCATGACATATTCAAATAGATTAAATAACTTTCAACTTTAGGGAGGTGGACAAACTGATGATTAACAATGTTTTTGTATGACCTATGATCATAAGTTCCAACTTCAGATGAATTAAACAATGTGTGTTGACGAATTGAGCAAGGTGTATATTCCTACCATTACACTGAATAAATAAGACAAAAATGTGCATTTTGATGAACACTTTTGATGAAGACCACAGCAATATCTGTGAATGAATTACACTTTAGAATGAAGTTAGAAAACTTTTATTTTGTCATCTGAACCGCTTATCCCTAATAGGGTTGTAGGGGGTGCTTAGACGGGTTGATTTCAGGCAAGAGACAGGGTACATCCCGAACAGGTCCCCAGTCTAACGCAAAGTCACTCACACAGACGACCATCCACACACATTAGGTCCTGAGGCAATTTCAAAGTTTCCAATCAAACTAACGTGCATGTTTTTGGTAGAAAACTTTGTTTGGGTAAAAAAAAAAAGAGACACTCAAAAACTTAAAATGAGAAAAAAGACAGAACAACTAAAATAATTTAGTGGGCAATATGCTTTTTGAAAAGTAGTGTTTCACACAACTGAGTCAGAAAAAATAAAAACAAAGAAAGTAGAAATTAAAAGCTTGTTGCCACTTTGTTTTTATCACAAATGGGTTCTGAAAGACTGCAATTCATGGTTGACCTTTAAAAAGAGTCTGAATTTTGCCAGAAGATACAGCGACATGAGATGTTTCAACGTTTCCTCACTGAACAGGTACTGTTCTATCTCACAGCCTAGCAGCTCAAGAATTAGGAGTACTATTCAATTACTATAAAAATTATTTCTATATGTATCTTAGAAAAACCCTATAAATTAAACTTCAAACCCATTACTGAGTAATGTTATACAGATGAATGTATATTATACGAGTAACTAGGAAGAACATAAAACCTATGTTACCCTTGCTAAACATGGATTGGAGCTCTTACGTCAGATCTTAGATGAGTTGTCACAAACTAGAACATGAAATCCTGAATAAATTGAGACAATAAAGTAAGGACATATGGACTGGTTAATGCAAATCTTGAAAAAGTTTTTTTTTCTTAAACATATTTTGTAGAAAGACCTTAAATCAGCAGCTCCTTTGTGGAACACCTTGTCCCACTTTAGACACACAATCCAGAGATGAGGAAGCAATGTGTGGAAGAATTCTCTGTGGGATCCAAACACTTTCCAAACTGATGATCTGAACTTATAAACATCTGTAGTAATAGTCAGGCTCTGAAACTGAGAACCTGTGGGAATCTCATGTTCATATTGGGTTTGTACATCAGAATAAAAAAAAATACTTTAAGGTTCACACGCTTGGACATAATTGCATTGGGGTTTTTTGTGTTTAAAATTTGAGAAACAGTTACTTTTTCTGCCTGTCAGTCAGTCAGTCTGTCTATCCATCTGTCTGCTTGCATCCTTGTCTCCTTAATCCAATCTAATCTACCTCTTCTTTTTCTCCAGTGGTTGAATCAGAGTCACAATGCCTGTGTAAATTATGCAAACCGCAATGCTACTAAAGTAAGGAAATATTCCTCTTTTTTTTATTTTCTTCTGTACAGATATAATTTGTTGTCAGTGTTTTTAGGAGTAAATCATATGCTGCTGTGACATTTTCCATCTGTTCTCAGCCCACACCAACTTCCAAGTTTCTTCAAGGTTACGTAGGAGCTGTGTCGAGTGCGGTCACCATCGCAGTGAGTATTTTTTTTCTCATTTACAACTGATATTATTTGCAATCATTCTCTTTTCCACGCTGTTTTAAGCTGTACACGCTTTATCATAATCTGAAGGTGGGACTGAATGTACTGATAGAAAAGGCCAACAAGTTGAGCCCTGCCACCAGGATGATCATCCAGAGATTTGTCCCCTTCCCAGCTGTAGGTGGGTTTTTAGAAAACTCTTAGGAGCTTTCTCATTGGTGAAACTCCAAACAACTTATCCACAATTGATATACACTTAAATACACTCACTGGCCACTTTATTAGGTACACCTGTCCAACTGCTTGTTAACACTTAAATCCTAATCAGCCAATCACATGGCGGCAACTCAGTGCATTTAGGCATGTAGACATGGTCAAGACAATCTCCAGCAGTTCAAACCGAGCATCAGTATGGGGAAGAAAGGTGATTTGAGTGACTTTGAACGTGGCATGGTTGTTGGTGCCAGAAGAGCTGGTCTGAGTATTTCAGAAACTGCTGATCTACTGGGATTTTCACACACAACCATCTCTAGGGTTTACCGAGAATGGTCCGAAAAAGAAAAAATATCCAGTGAGCGGCAGTTCTGTGGGCGGAAATGCCTTGTTGATGCCAGAGGTCAGAGGAGAATGGCCAGACTGGTTCGGGCTGATAGAAAGGCAACAGTGACTCAAATAAGCACCCGTTACAACCAAGGTAGGCAGGAGAGCATCTCTGAACGCACAGTACGTCGAACTTTGAGGCGGATGGGCTTTAGCAGCAGAAGACCACACCGGGTGCCACTCCTTTCAGCTAAGAACAGGAAACTGAGGCTTCAATTTGCACAAGCTCATCGAAATTGGACAATAGAAGATTGGAAAAACGTTGCCTGGTCTGATGAGTCTCAATTTCTGCTGCGACATTCGGATGGTAGGGTCAGAATTTGGCGTCAACAACATGAAAGCATGGATCCATCCTGCCTTGTATCAACGGTTCAGGCTGGTGGTGGTGGTGTAATGGTGTGGGGAATATTTTCTTGGCACTCTTTGGGCCCCTTGGTACCAATTGAGCATCGTTACAACGCCACAGCCTACCTGAGTATTGTTGCTGACCATGTCCATCCTTTTATGACCACAATGTACCCAACTTCTAATGGCTACTTTCAGCAGGATAATGCACCATGTCATAAAGCTGGAATCATCTCAGACTGGTTTCTTGAACATGACAGTGAGTTCACTGTACTCAAATGGCCTCCACAGTCACCAGATCTCAATCCAATAGAGCATCTTTGGGATGTGGTGGAACGGGAGATTCGCAACATGGATGTGCAGCCGACAAATCTGCGGCAACTGTGTGATGCCATAATGTCAATATGGACCAAACTCTCTGAGGAATGCTTCCAGCACCTTGTTGAATCTATGCCACGAAGAATTGAGGCAGTTCTGAAGGCAAAAGGGGGTCCAACCCGTTACTAGCATGGTGTACCTAATAAAGTGGCCGGTGAGTGTATATCCATCAATAAACATTTCTGAACCGATCATGTTTTTCCTCTTAATTATAGTTTATCTTGACGTTGGAGTTTTTATTAAATATTAGTTGTGCCGACTTTTTAATCCCATTTTTTTTCTGCACTGATTTATTGTACTAAAGTTAAAAAGTATGAACGTCTCAACTTCCTTATGCCTCTCCAGCATGTGCAAACATCTGCAACGTGGGTCTGATGAGACACAACGAGCTCTCTGAAGGAATTGATGTTCTGGACAAAAACGGCAACGTGGTCGGATCCTCTAAAATTGCTGCGCAAAATGTATGTTTATCACCAGCTTCTTTAGTACAGCATCTGATTCAATAAATATTTCAGAATAAAAATGCATTCCCTCTTGTCTGCATGTTGCTTTCATATTCATTCACAGGCAATAATGGAAACAGCCTTCACACGAGTGGTGCTACCAATGCCCATATTTGTCCTGCCTCCTATCATTATGTCTTACCTGGAGAGGTTTGTGCATGTCTTTTTTAATCTAACAGTGAGTTTTCTTCCACTTTGTTTTATATTTACTCATTTAGCTTCCCTTCTACTGAACCAAATTTGTTGTCAAACTCTTTTTCTGGTCTGTATGCTCGAGCTGCACGGTGGCTCAGTGGTTGGCACAGGGGCTTCAAAGCAAGAAGGTCAAAGTTTGTGTTCCGGAGTCGGTGCAGGGCTTGAAACACTCACCTTTCTGTGTGGAGTTAGCGTGTTCTCCCTGTGTGCTTTTTTTTTGAGTGCTCCAGTTTCCTCTCACCCTCCAAAAACAAGCATGTTAGGTTGATTGACCGCTAGGACATTACCCCTTGGAATGAGTGTGTGGTTGGTTGTAAGTGTGTGACCCTACAACAGACTGGTGAGCTGTTTGGGTGTACCCTGCCGCTCGCCTTAAATTAGCCAGGTTAGGGTCAGACACTCCCGTGACCCAATTAATGATAAGCCGTTCAGAAGATGAAACAAAACCTCTTCAACCTATGTCGCTCCACTTCCTTCCTGTCCATGATGTGTTGAACTTGTTCAGTTTATCCCAATTTAAGCCACCTATGAAATTAACTCATTCATCTTCCGAATTGTTTATTCCTGACAGGATTAGGGGGGTACTGGAGCCTATCTTGGCTGGTTGCAGGCGAGAGGTGGGGTACACCCCGAACACGTCACCAGTCTGTTTCGAAGCTTTAACTTTTTAGTCTTGATCTTTACTGTCTTCATTGTTTTCATTTGGTTTCCAAGTCACAGATTAATTTTGTAGCCATTTTTTTGTGCGCAGGATTATGTTTTTTAATGACTAAATTACTCCTGCTGATTGCTTGATTGAACTTCTTGCAGTTTGTGTGATTGTGGTTCCTTTTCTGTGCAGAGGTTTTTCATTGACCCAAAAATAACTGCGCCCACTGCAGCAGTCATCCAGTATTGATCCATTCTGCAGTTTTATGCTATTTTTTTCTGTTCCGTGTAGGATGCGATTTCTGCAGAGAAACCGCAGATTGCTGTTGCCTGTCCACAGCCTCGTCTGTCTGCTCACGTTTGGACTCTCGCTGCCTGTGGCCATCAGTCTGTTCCCTCAGATCTCACAGGTACAGGATGTTCTCTCAGACAGCTGCTCCACAAGACAGATGGTTTAAGGAGCAGCTGCAAAGAAATTCAAATTATATGTACTCTAATTGGCATCCCCCCGCTCCACGCCTTCAACTGTCTCATCCTTTGTCTATTTAAACGTACTTTAAAGACTCTGCATTGGTGTAGAGCGGAATATTTATTTCCATGTTTTTTTTCTTTTTGACAGATCGAGGTGTCTCGCCTTGAGCCGGAAATCGCCATGGCAACTGATTGCAAGGTTGTAACGTACAACAAGGGGTTATGATGGATGGTACAGAATGTGAGGAAAGGATGGAACAGAGGCTGTTAGTGGATATTGGACTTTACTAACTCACCACAGGGTTACTGATCTATATGCTGCATTTGTACTGACTTTAAGTCCCGCCTTCCTTACCTTCCCAGTGTTACTAAACACACTGTATATTACTGTAAAAATTTTTTTAGATCTGAATTGCACAACATGTTAGCTCTTAAAAAGACTAATATTTGTTGTATTCAATTTGGATAAAAACTCTTCAATGTTGCTTAAATTGATCATTTAATAGGTGATCATAAAATTATGATGTTAATATTATTTTATTGTTATTGCATCAATATCAAAATAATATTTTGATGTTCAGGGGGTGTGATTGAATGAGTTACTTGTGCAACCTGGGCATAACTTTGGAGGAAATGTTTGTTCTCCAACAGAAGTTATTCTCAGGTTCACTTTTCCTAATTAATCTTCTACTTTGTGAAAAATCTCCCTGGCAGCCCATTACCTTCCAGATGAATGACTCCCAGACTTGTTATGCCTCACTTAGCCTCATTAATACATGTCTACTTAGATCCTCTGGTTACACAGTACATGACTGGCAACGTTTTAATGAGAGCGCTGAAAAGTCTATTTTATTCAATGTGATATATAAAGGAAAAAGAACTCTATCAAGATATTTTCTCATCATGTTAATGAAGTGCTTCTTTTAAAGCATGAATTCTTTGGCAGGCCATTCACATCTACTGATGTTTGAAGAAAAAAAAAAACCAGGATGATAATGGAAATATAATCAGAAATATTTTTAAAAATGAGTTTTTAATTTACTAAGTAATAAATTACCATCTTTGATTGAAAAAATGCTGCATTTTGCACCCTCTTGTGGTCAAAAACAACCTCATCAGAATGTAAACACGGTTTTACAGGTTTTACAATTTTTAATCCTTTGGTTTTTTTTTTTATGCCACCGAACCCAACAAAAGTTCAAAGGTAGAATATTCCTAAAGTTTTGGAAGCACTCAGGAGTGTATCTAGGTTTCAGAAAGCACTTAGATGGTCCTCACTTTGGAGAAATACCTCCATAAATGAGTGTACATCCAGACTTAGAAACTACTGTACACAGGATTGAGTGTAGACATCTAAGGTGCTTCCTGATATGATGATGCCATAAGATGGTATTTTGAGTGGGTTCCTTGTACATGTCTTTCAACCCACACAGTGATCCATTCACTTTAAAAACAACCTTTAAGATGTGAACTAACAGATTGTTCATTTTAAACTACACCTGTCTTACCTCTCCTTTTGACTGTTGTTAGATAATTTATACTAAATAAATCACATACCTCCAGCAGTTACAGCTAAGATATACGACATGTAAATACATAAATAATAAACAACTAATTATTAAGTGTAATTCTTTCTATAAAGATGTGATATTGTATTGCATTATTATTGTATTGTTAAATGTCTTAAACAATGTAAACTAATATATGCTCACTTCATTTTACAATGTTTGCTTTAATAAAATCTCTTTCACTTTTGTAAATGTTGTTTTTTTCCCCTCAAATTCATCTAGCAACTTCTTGAACTGTCTTACATATTTTAATTTGGCATAGTTTTACGTTGGATGCCCTTCCTGACACACCCTCTGTGATTTTCTGGGCCTCTCTGCCCATTGCAATGGGCACAATTGGTTAGCGTTTAGATTTTTCACTGAGGAGTACAACATCTAAATGTGCATTGAAAATAAATGCCTTAAATTAGCCAGGTTAGGGTCAGGATTAAAAGAATGAATAAAGGATTAAAAGAAAAAAAAAAGTAAATAAATATAACCTAAAGTATGTATGTAACAGCAATGGCTGGAACATGCTACAAAGCTTTCAAAATAAAAAAAAATGCCAATCTCAGCTGGTCGTCTGGTTAAGGAAAACGACCATAGCTATTGCAAAAATACTATTAAAAAGGTAAAAACGATGACAAAACTTGTAACAAATTTATATAACTCTTCTAAGTTTTAAAAAGAATAATAATAAATAAATAACTAGAGTTTTATGCGCCGATTGCCTAATTAACCAAATTCTAATAAAATAAAAAACAAATTCTAATAAAACAAAAACAAAATAATAAAATACTACACAAAACACGATTAAGAAACTCTTCAACTGTACAAAAGATGTTCTGAACAGTTAAAAACTAATAGATAACAGCTAAATTTGGATTGCGAAAGAAGAGCTCCAGAAAGTGCTACCTCTTCATCTGGTGCATTTTTCAAACAAAAACAAAAAAAAAGGTTTAAATTGGGGCTCTACGGTGGTGCAGTGGTTAGCACAGTGTATGGGGTTTGAGTTCAAGAGTGGGACCAGGCGTGAAACACTACCGTTTTTCTCCACTGGCGTGGAGTTTGCATGTTGTTCCCGTGTATGTGTGAGTTCTCTCTCCCCACTCTCCAAAATCATTGGTACAAAATTGCCTTTTAAAATGATCAGAAAAAAAGGATTATAGCATCGATGTAAGCATCGATAAAAGAACCGATGATAACATTGATTAATAGTATTGAAAATAATCTTTATTACTTTATTTAAAGGACCGATGTAACCACCAAAGATAGCATTGACGTTAGCATCGATGATAGCATGGCGTCATCGATGAGTCATCGGTGAGTCATCGGTGAGGTCATCGGTGAGTCATCGGTGAGGTCATCGGTGAGGTCATCGGTGAGTCATCGGTGAGGTCATCGGTGAGGTCATCGATGAGTCATCGGTGAGGTCATCGGTTATAACATTGATATTAGCAATAAAATAATTCATTAATGTTATTTTGTTTAAAGCATCGATGTAACCACCAAAGATTAGCGTTAAAGTAACTACCAAAGATAGCGTTTAACTACCAAAGATAGCGTTTAGCTACAAATGATAGCGTTTATGTTAGTTAGCATCGATGATAGCATTGATGCCATCGTCAATGGTGTCATCGATGAGGTAATCCATTACACACATATATAGCAAAGCCAGCTCACACGCACACACACGCGCGCGCACACACGTACACACATACACGCACACACAAACGGTTCTAGGACATTTCAGCCACGGATATTTCAGCCACGGACATTTGAGCCAAAAAACTGCAACCTAGGATATTTGAGCCATGTGCGCCCCCGAATTTAGGACATTTGAGCCTCGGACATTTCAGCCACGGACATTTGGGCCAAAAACCTATTTTCTGTAGAAAATTGTGATATTCTGATATTTTATGTAAAAATTTTATCGTAAATAAACAGTTGCACTACAGAAAAATTGCTTTTAGTCTTAAAAATTTTTATCATGCAAAAATTTTTATCGTGCTTTTAGTCATTTAAATTTTTTTTTATCATAAATAAACAGTTGCGCCCAGCAAAGTTGCGCCCAGGTTGCAGTTCTTCAAATGTCCAAATTTTTTATCGTAAATAAACAGTTGCGCCCAGGTTGCAGTTCTTCAGATGTCCGTGGCTGAAATGTCCGAGTCACCGTGGCTCAAATATCCTAGGTTGCAGTTTTTTGGCTCAAATATCCGTGGCTGAAATGTCCGTTCATGATAGCATCCATGATAGCATTATTGAAGGACCAATGATAACATTGAAAAAAAAAATCTTTAATGTTATTTTATTTAAAGCATCGATGATAGGGTGGCGTCATCGATAGATAACCGATGATAACATTGATTATAGCATTGTAAATAATCTTACATGTTATTTTATTTAAAGCATCGATGATAGGGTGGCGTCATCGATAGATAACCGATGATAACATTGATTATAGCATTGTAAATAATCTTACATGTTATTTTATTTAAAGCATCGATGATAGGGTGGCGTCATCGATAGATAACCGATGATAACATTGATTATAGCATTGTAAATAATCTTACATGTTATTTTATTTAAAGCATCGATGATAGGGTGGCGTCATCGATAGATAACCGATGATAACATTGATTATAGCATTGTAAATAATCTTACATGTTATTTTATTTAAAGCATCGATGATAGGGTGGCGTCATCGATAGATAACCGATGATAACATTGATTATAGCATTGTAAATAATCTTACATGTTATTTTATTTAAAGCATCGATGATAGGGTGGCGTCATCGATAGATAACCGATGATAACATTGATTATAGCATTGTAAATAATCTTACATGTTATTTTGTTTAAAGCATCGATATAACCACCAAAGATAGCGTTGATGTTAGCATCGATGTTAGCATCGAACGGTAATGGTTTACCTCATGTGGATGGTTGTCTGTGTGGCCCTAGAAGGTAGTATTTACTTAGGGTGTAGTCTGCCTCTCGCCTGAAATCACCCGGGATGGGCCCCGGTTAAGCAGTTAAGAAGACGAAACAAAATGTTTTAACTGCATACACCACCATATTTCTTTAAGTATGAAGGATTCACAAAACTTTTGTGTAAACATTGTGGCACAGAACTGTTTTAAATTGAGCGCATTGGTGCAGTGATTAGCACTCCAGCTGGGGGTTCAAGTCTGAGGACTTGCAATCCTTGAGTCATTAGTTTTTCTGTGTGGAATTTGCATATTCTCCCGTTAACAAGTGGGCTTTCTCCCATTCTTAAAAAAAAAACAAAAAAAAAAAAACAAAACATGTATGTTAGGTTGATTGGCCACTGGAAATGAATGTGTGTGAATGAATGTCTGTGTGGCTTCACAACAGACTGGCGACCTGAACAGGTCGCCAGTCTGTGTACCCTTCCTCTCGCCTGTATTCAGCTGGGTTACGATCCATCGACCTTGACAGGAATAAGTGTTTCTGAAGATGAATAAATAACAGCATTTTTGTGGTAGATTTAATTATTTCTTTTTGAAAAACGAAAGTGGATAATAAGAAACAAAATTGCATTCCAGCAAATTGAATAAATAAGTCTTTTCCCCTGAATGAATTTTAAAAAAAGATGAATTACCAAAATTAGTCTCGCTCCTACTAATTATTTTAGCATATTTTATTATAACTTATCTTTATTTTTCTGCAGTAATATACGTTTATTCTGAGACGGAGACAGTTCCTGTTTAGACCACCAGAGGGCGGTGGAATCTCGCCGTCTCCACTAGATTAGGTGCCAGAGAGTTGAAAGGTCGACAGAAAGAAACATGGCGGCCCCCCTGGATGACATGTTTTCCTTGTGTGTGGATCCTGGTAAAGTAACCAGCAGCGTTGAAGTCAGATTTATAGACAACATTAAGGTGAGACTGTTAATACATTAAAGTTTCCAGACTGAAGAGAAAATGTTAATTCCCTGAAGATAAACAGTTGGATTAAATCTGCAGCAGGTTTAGTTTAACTGATACATGTGAGGATCACTGACTGGAAGCTAACATCTAATTCACAACTTTTACAGTTTTAAAAGATTTCGTTTATGTCGTTTTGGGTCTCATTTTACGTGTAAATTCCTGTTAGCTTCATATGAACAACAGTAAAAAAAAACAAAAAAACCCCCAAACATTTATTCTGCTACATATTCTGGGAATGAATCAGAATTACATTATTGATCCCACACGTGGGAAATTTGTATAACAGCAGCATTAATATTCTTGTTTTCATACAATCAATTGATCAAAAGATATCTTTTCTGTATAGAATGCAGATGTTAATGACTTAGATCAGATCATATTATGCAGAATGTAAACAATCTGTAACATCTGCAGAAAATGAATCCTGCACTCAACCCATTTGATAAAAACAACCCAGCCCTCCTCCCCCCAAAAAACAACAACATATATATTTATTTAAAGTAAAACACTTAAAAACATAGAAGATGATTTTTAAGTGACTTTTATCAAACTTACAATCTTTATGAGTAAAAATAAATCTTGAAATACACTCAACAAAAATATAAACGCAACACTTTTGTTTTTGCTCCCATTTTTTATGAGATGGACTTGAAGATCTAAAATTCATTCCAGATACACAATATTACCATTTCTCTCAAACATTGTTCACAAATCTGTCTAAATGTGTGATAGTGAGCACTTCTGCTTTGCTGAGATAATCCATCCCCCCTCACAAGTGTGCCACATCAAGATGCTGATCTGACATCACGATTAGTGCACAGGTGTCCCTTATACTGCCCACAATAAAAGGCCACCCTGAAATGTGCATTTTGTCTCACAGCAAAATGCAACAGATGCTACAAGCATTAAGGGAGCGTGCGATTGGCATGCTAACAGCAGGAATGTCAACCAGATCTGTTGCTCGTGCATTGAATGTTCATTTCTCCATAAGCCGTCTCCAAAGGCGTTTCAGAGAATATGGCAGTACATCCAACCGGCCTCACAACCGCAGACCACGAGTAACCACACCAGCCCAAGACCTCCACATCCAACAGGTTCACCTCCGAGATCGTCTGAGACCAGCCACTCAGACAGCTGCTGAAACAATTGGTTTGCATAACTAAACAATTTCTGCACAAACTGTCAGAAACTGTCTCAGGGAAGCTCAACTGCATGCTCGTCGTCCTCATCGGGGTCTTAACCTGACTCCAGATCTTCGCCGTAACAGACTTGAGTGGGCAAATGCTCACATTCGATGGCGTCGAGCACGTTGGAGAGGTGTTCTCTTCATGGATGAATCTCGGTTTACATTGTTCAGGGCAGATGGCAGACAGCGTGTGTGGCGTCGTGTGGGTGAGCGCTTTGCTGATGTCAATGTTGTGGATCGAGTGGCCCATGGTGGTGGTGGGGTTATGGTATGGGCAGGCATCTGTTATGAACGAAGAACAGAGGTGCATTTTATTGATGGCGTTTTGAATGCACAGAGATACCGTGATGAGATCCTGAGGGCCATTGTTGTGCCATACACCAGGAACATCACCTCATGTTTCAGCAAGATAATGCACGGCCCCATGTTGCAAGGATCTGTACACAATTCTTGGAAGCTGAAAATGTTCCAGTTCTTGCATGGCTAGCATACTCACCGGACATGTCACCCATTGAACATGTTTGGGATGTGCTTGACCGGCGTATACAACAGCGTGCACCAGTTCCCACTAATATCCAGCAACGTCGCTCAGCCATTGAAGAGGAGTGGACCAACATTCCACAGGCCACAATAGACAATCTGATAAACTCTATGCGAAGAAGATGTGTTGCACTGCATGAGGCAAATGGTGGTCACACCAGCTACTGACTGGTTTTGAGTGCCCAGACCGCCAATAAAGCAAAAACAAAATGCACATTTCAGGGTGGCCTTTTATTGTGGGCAGTCTAAGGGACACCTGTGCACTAATCATGATGTCAGATCAGCATCTTGATGTGGCACACTTGTGAGGTGGGATGGATTATCTCAGCAAAGCAGAAGTGCTCACTATCACACATTTAGACAGATTTGCGAACAAAGTTTGAGAGAAATGGTAATATTGTGTATCTGGAATGAATTTTAGATCTTCAAGTCCATCTCGTGAAAAATGGGAGCAAAAACAAAAGTGTTGCGTTTATATTTTTGTTGAGTGTACAAGGAAGCTGCAATGTCTGTACTTTTTTTTTGTTATTATACCTATTGCATCTTCTTGGAAGCACAGTGTATTATTAAGAGTTAAGACATGAGTGTTTAGAATAAAAAAATGATTATGATGATGAAATACTAAATATAAATGTGTGTCATTTCCAAGGCTGCCCTTTGTCACCGATTCTGTTCATTACCTTTATGGACAGAATATCTAGGCGCAGCCGAGGCGTTGGAAGGATCCGGTTTGGTGACCTCTGGATCGGATCTCTGCTTTTTGCAGATGATGTGGTCCTGTTGGCTTCATCATACCGTGATCTCCAGCTCTCACTGGATCGATTTGCTGCCGAGTGTGAAGCGGCCGGGATGGGAATTAGCTCTCGATTTACAATCTATGTTCCTATCCTCACCTATGGTCACCAGCTGTGGGTGGTGACCGAAAGAATGAGATTGCGTAAACAAGTGGCCGAAATGAGCTTCATCCGCATGATGGCTGGGCTCTCACTCAGAGATCGGGTGAGGAGCTCTGCCATCCATGAGGAGCTCGAAGTCGAGCCGCTCCTCCTCCAGGTCGAGAGGAGCCAGATGGGGTGGTTCAGCCATCTGGTCAGGATGCCCCCAGAGCGCCTCTTGGGCGAGGTGTTTTGGGCACGCCCCACCGGGAGGAGACCAAGGGGCAGACCCTGGACCCGCTGGAGAGACTATGTCTCACAGCTGGCCGAGGAACGACTTGGGATCCTTCCAGGTGAGCTGGAGGGTGCAGCAGGGTGAGAGAAGCCTGGGCTTCCCATTTGAGGCTGTTGCCCCCGCGACCCGGAGGAGCGGAAGACACATTACGTCAAAAACTAGTACATCCTAAAGACAAGATGCCTACGGAAAAACAGAGCAATGTAGTTTATTCGATCCGGTGCAGTGAAGGGAGCGGCAAAGAACACTACATTGGGGAAACGAAGCAAACACTCCACAAAAGACTTTACCAACACAGAAGAGAAGCCTCTAGTGGTCCACAGTCTGCCGTACATCTGCATCTTAAATCCACCAAACACACTTTTGAGGACAGCGAGGTGAAGATTCTAAGTAGAGAGAAAGGTTGGTTTGAAAGAGGGGTGAAAGAAGCCATCTTTGTGATGAAAGAAAATCCCTCACTGAATCGGAGTGGAGGCGTTAGATACGTTTTGCCCGGTATCTATAGCAGCCTTTTGAAGCCATGGACTAAAGATGACACCTCGTGACTCAGTTTCACGCCTCTCGTTAGCAGGTTTCTCTATTCACTAGGCTTTTAGCATTTTTATAATAGGTTTGTTTACTGGTCAGTGGCTACAATAGGAGCCATTCACGGCCATCTTAAGTAACACAGGCTCATTGGACGAGCCCTTCTTACTATTTTTTTACCTGTTACTCAGGTTAGTATAAATGGATCCAGGTTTCAGTCCATTTCATTCAGATTGAAAATGATTTCCGGATGGAAGTCGAAACGTCTCGTTGAAGAATTAAACTGTCCAGAAGACTTTTTTGAAACTTTTTCTACTATGGATCACTCCTGGATGAATGAGGGACTACACGGATTTGTAAACCAATCAATTGTTATGTGTCTTCTGATAGACAAGTTGATTTATGTAATGTATTTTGCTGCTTTTTTATTTTAGGGCAAAGGACTCTTTGCTAAAAGGAGTTTCAAGAAAGGAGAAACTATTTTTATAGAGCGGCCGCTGGTCTCTGCACAGTTCCTGTGGAATTCTCTGTATAAATACAAAGGTAAAACATGGTCCTTTTTAAAGGCTTATTCGAATATTGATTGAGAATGATCAGGCCTGAGAATATTAACAAAACTGGTTGTAAAAAACTTAAGCCGCTGTGGGATTTTCTACATAATCACTAATTCTGCATTTCCCAGCCTGTGAATATTGCTTAAGAGCTGTGGAGAGTGCAGAAGAGAATGCGAGAAGACTCAGTGGGAACCCCTCGCTCAATCTTCCTCATCCTGAGCTTTGTCATGTTCGACCCGAGCTGCATCAAACATGCCCTCAATGTCAGGTCTGTCATTTTACAATTTTACTGGTTGGTTGGGTAGGATTTTTTTTTTCTTTTAGAAATGATTGCCTTAATAATTTAGAGCAAAATAAATTTATATGTACTGTTATTGTTTTGTTTTTAGAAATAACAATGGAGCAATATAATTATTATGTTATGAATGAAATTAAGTCTATACATGATCCTCTAGCATAGTGCTTCTCAAATAGTGGAATGCGATAGGGGTGAATGGTGCGTGTGATCTCAGGGAACATGCTTTTTTTTTGCCTTACTGGAATAAAGTGTAATTGCACATCCAATACAGTAGCTGGCAGTGACGCTCTGATTGTTAGCGTGTGTGAAGGAAGTTTTCGCTCTATGGTATCATTTTTTATTTTTTTCATCAAGCAGGTGATGGGAAATGCAGTAAAACGAGTAGGGGGTTCGAATGACTTTCTTCTTGCTATAAGGGGTGTAAGAAAAAATAATTGTGAAGCACAGCTTAGCAGGACTTTTTTTTTCTTTCTAGTATACAAAATATGTTACACCTAATTGGCTGTTTGGAAACGGAGGAGTGACAACTGTTTAGTACTAAATGGTAAATTATGCAGTTAGAATAACAAGTGTCTGACAAATCTATTCAGATCAAGTCGCTGATGTTATACAAAACTTTAAAAAGCCACTGATTTGCAATAGTTACAAGAGACAAAACTTTGTTGAGTGATGGTGTCTGTTTTCTGTGCAGGTGATGTACTGCAGCAGTGAGTGTCGACAAGCTGCGTGTGATCAATACCATCAGTTTCTCTGTCCGGGTTCTTCTGAGGACGATCCAGATCATCCCATCAATAAGCTCAAAGATGCATGGAGGTAAAGGGTTATAGTCTAGTTTCTTTAACTTTATTTTTAGTACAAACTCACTACTTACTAGAGAACTTTTTTTTGTTTTAGAAGTATGCATTACCCCCCAGAGACCTCCAGTATCATGCTATTGGCCAAAATGGTAGCTCAGGTCAAACAGGTAAATGGATTTGGTGTTTTATTTAAACCAGCCTATTCTGGTGAAAAGATGTCTGCTCTGAGGAGACTAAAATCATTCATACGTGTTCTTAACATTGTCAGGCCAAAGACAAAGCTCACTGGCGGAAGCTGTTCTCGTATTTCTGCAGCCGCACAGCGAATGAAGAGGAAGAAATCGCTCATAAGCTTTTAGGAGAACAGTTCAGGGTTTGTTTCCTTCATCCTGTTTCTGCCTGAGATGTAAAGCCATTGGAGTAAGAAATATGTGAAGTCTGTTTAAAGACGACCTACATTTCCTCACAGTTCGATAAGCAAAACGTTCCGTCTCCTCAGAGAGTTTAAACTCCCACTGCGGTCACATCTCATCTCAAGTCCTGTGTTGTGTTTTCAGGGGCAGTTGGCCTTGTTACAGAGTCTTTTTAAAGCAGCACTTTATGATGAGAATCTCAGCCGGGTGAGTGTGTTACTTGTGTCTTCAGTCCAACACTCAGATTCCTGAGGTTTCAAACTGAACAGCCACAGAGATTTTGGACGTTCAAATTCAACAAAATATTTCATCCTAAAAGCTACACATTTTCCAGGAATAAAAATACTGCTTTAAATTATTATCTGTATTTAAACTGGTGGATAGATCAGGGTGAGCTCAAAACATCTTTCATCCTTCCAGCATAACCAATGGGAAAAATAGTTGTTATAAAGAGAGGTTGCTGCTTGTTCTGACCCGACCATGTTTTTGTAGCTAAAACTTAGAATCAAGAAGACCCCACAGCAGACTGCACATGTTTTTATATTTGTATTAATTTCGGTCACATTTTTACCATATGGCTGAAACCCATAAAGGAACACATGACTATTTTTCTATATTTTTTTTCATATTCAATACATTATTCCTTCAAACTAGACAAATTGATAAATACTTTTCTCATGTCATTACGTGGCCTCATTCTTTTTTAGTTAATGATGCCACTAAGTTGGCATTTAGCTTTGCACAAGGTAATCATTTGGATCTAAATATGAAACTTAGTTCTAACTATAACTGAAAAGGCAACCAAGCTTAGGTTGTGACTCAAACCAGCTGTTGTTTCTTATTTAAAAAAAAATCTGTTCAACGTTTTACCCCTCAGACCTCTCACTTGCATCCATACCTGTTTTGCAGTGGTTTGATCCCGAGGGTTTCCGTTCCTTATTTTCTTTGGTGGGTACAAATGGACAAGGCATTGGCACAAGGTAAAAAAAAAAAAACTTACTCTTTTTTTTTTTTTAATTAGAAATGTTTACAACTGTGAATTTGTGTTTTTCTTTACTTCAGTGTGTCTCATTTGAACTTTTTTCTCCAGTTCTCTGAGTCAGTGGGTTCATGCCTGTGATGCACTTGAGCTCCCTGTCCAGCAGAGAGAGCAGTTGGACGCTTTTATCGACCAGTTGTACAAGGACATAGAAAAAGGTCATATTTTATCTCTTGTTTGCAGTGTTTTTATACTGAATGATGTCTGTCTCTAATAAGCAGATTTGCGACACCCACATGGTGTGTGTCTGTGTTTATTGTGATGTTTTGTTGTTTTCAGAGATGATGTCAATGTTGGGTAACTTGCAACTAGAAATGGTCAGAGATATGAATCATTTGTGGGGTTTTTTGCGTTCATTGTAGAAACGGGAGATTTTCTGAACTGCGAAGGCTCCGGACTTTTTCTGCTTCAAAGCTCATGTAAGTGGAAAAAGGCATCGCAGTAATGGGATTTATCTGTACCAAAGCAGGTCAAAGGGTCGTCTCAACCTCTGTTCTGTTTGGTTTTTCCAGGTAATCACAGCTGCATCCCGAACGCAGAGGCATCCTTCCCGGACAACAACTTCCTGCTTCACCTCACCGCCCTCGGCAATATCAGTTCTGGAGAGGTCAGCTGACACTTCTGGAGTGATAAGTTTTATCCCAAGTTTGATGAGACAGAACGTCCCGCTCCAGCTCTGCGTTCTCCCCTGTCAGATGGTATTAGGGAGCTGAGACTCTTGGGGCCGCAGTGGGTTTGTCAAACTGTCAGAAAGATTGAGAAGCTTCTGGATGGCAAAGTAGCGCTGTAGCAGTTTCTCTTTCACTTTTCAAATCTCATTTGCATGCTGCTGTAAAAGGATATTTCACAGCAGTGAAGAACTAAAACTCTACATTGTAGTGAATAAAAATGCAGAAAATCCATATTGGTATTTTTTTGTCTCTGTAGTAAATTGTATTAATCAAAGATTAGTTGAATCAACGTTGGTTCCGTTAACATTGAGTCCTTTCAAAGGTTCTGAGGGTGAATTTTCTTGCCTTTCTAGGAGATCTGCATCAGTTATTTGGATTGCTGTCAGCGGGACAGGAGCCGACATAGCAGGCACAAAGTTCTGAGGTAAACATCTGTAATCCCTTTGATAAATCGCTGGAGCACGGGGGGGTCACACTCGTTTGAATTCCATCTGGATCGATGGTGAACCTGCGATGCGACAGAGGCAAAAACACAGCAGGGTGCGAATGCAGATCGATCGGCATAATGGGAATCTCTCTTTGCATTACCCAGTAGCTCCATCAAGTTTAGATACACAAGTAAAATTCTCATTTAGCTGATTTAAAGCATCTTGTTGAGACAGAGTATTATTTACGGTATTGAATAATCAGTTTCCTCCCAGATGTACAGGTTTGGTTTCTGCAACAGAGTGACTTTTTGGTTTTCATTTTTAGAGAGAACTACCTGTTTACCTGCTCGTGCCCAAAGTGCACGTCTCAGATGAACGATCTGGATATGACATCCGACGAAGAGGACGAAGAAGAGGGCGAGGCAGGAGGTGAAACGGAAGGAGATGAGATTGAAGATGAGATGACAGATGTTTGATGAAAGGGTTATTGTTTGCGCTCATTTCCATTTTCAGCCAATAAGGAAAAAAAAGGTAATTCAGTTCCACATAAACAAATACCAACACATTTACCTCTTTTGTTCTTCCCATAAAACAGATTTATTTGTAAACTATGTCTGCTGGCTTTGATCAGGTCAAAATCCATATTCTTCTATTCTTGAAAGAACCTAATGATTAAATACATTGCATTCTTTAGCTTCACTTTTCTGGTCTCGTCTGCTTGGATAATGTTTTAATTACATTATTAATGCAAATAAAACCACTGTGTCTGCAAACCATTACTGGTTAATTAGACAATCAAACTAATCATTTAATGATTTTCAACTATTTTAATGTAAGAAGCATTTACCGGCTGGGATTATGATCAATAAAATAAATACAGTATATGTTGTATACCAGTATAAATGAAGTGACATTTCAAAACCATCTGTTTGTTAAAAATCTAACAAACAGCATCTTAACTTTTACAGTGAAAACCACAAACTTTTTGGCGTTATTTTGCAATAAAACAATGTTTGCATTTGTCCCGTTAGGTGTTAAGCTTCATGAGATAAAGAGTCGCTGGTACAAACTTATGCAAAATTATGATGTCTGATAAATCTCAAAAATTGTAGAAATATTTTTGTTTTCACTGCCTCCTCAGATAACTCCGCTGACCGTTTTATAAAATGACTGTGACAAATTTAAACTAGTGTGTTTAACTTGCTTTTAGCACTTTACCATCAAACCAAAAGCAACCTGTTTGACCTCCAGCTTCACAAAAAGCAGCTCACCAGAAAGGTTATTATTTCAAAGCAGAGTAAATGAAAAAGAAAAGGTCATTTTGCTCTTTTTATTCTCAGTCTGTGCATAATGTGTAGCTGGAGCTTTTTATTTAATCATAATTCCTCTATAATTACAACCCTGTCATATGCGAAGCATCCAGCTTGTGAAATATTATTTGCTTTCCTGCTCTGATCTACGAGTTTAAGTTCAGCCACATGTAATGTGTTATGGAGACCTTGGCTGGGAAATGGCTTTGTCAGTTACTGTTTGGCCTTTATTGGGGGTGTATTTCACAGCTTTGTGTTTCCAGGGAGTGAAACGACTTCTTCCTCACATGAATCAATATCACAACAATGACTGTAATCTCTAATCCTGGCCTTTTTACTCACCACAGACATATTGGTGACATTAAACAGACGGACAGAAAAAAAATCCTGCAAATGAAATAAATAAAATAAAACCACAGCAAAGTAGCTGATGTTGTTTTTTTTATTGTTTTGATAAAGTATTCAAATGAAATGTCTGGTTGGTTGTTAATCAGGTGAAAACAGCTCCTGGTTTTCAGTTGCTTTCCTTTTTTTTTTTTGTATATCGACTTCAAACTTTTAGCTGAACTGAATTTGTCTCCAAAGTGTTTGGTGTAAAATTTGTTATAAAAGAAAAGCAAAATGAGCTAAATTATTCAAGACATGAATTTAATTAAGAAATGCAAATCATAACAGTTTTTTTAAAAAATGAATAAACATAAAAAGTTAAAAAAAAACAACCAAAAAACTGTTTTGACTCTTTTTCCATCTGAAAGAATGTCAAATTATATCGAATCACACATGTAGGATGGGTAGAGAAAAAAAACATTCCTTCTTCCTGAGTTGCTTTGGAAATGAATGTTTCACAATAGGTAGGTAAAAAAAACCACCCCCCTTATTTTACTTTTTACCAGCAGTTATTTAAGTCCACTTGGTGGGTTCTGTTTGTTATTTTTGTAGTGAGATTACTCAGCTCTATATTTTAATCCAATAACAACAAACATCTCAAAGCAGTTATATGTGATAAATATGTAGACCTTGAAACACTGGTCTTTCTGTGTGGAGTTTGCATGTTATGCTGGTGTACGTGTGGGTTTTCTCTGGGTACTCTGGTTTCCTCCCACTCTCCAAAAACATGCATGTTAGGTTGATTAGCCATTATGAAATTGCCCATAGGAATGTGTCTGTCTGCAACAGACCGGCGACCTGTTTAGGGTGTGAGCCTGTAATCAGCCAGGATAGGCTCTGGCGTGCCAGGGACCCCATCAGGAATAAGTTGTTCAGAAGATGAAACGAGGTAGGTAGGTTATGAAACAAACTGAATCTAAGTTTGTCTATGTTAGGCTTAACAAACCTCCTAGTTAAAAGAAAAAAAACAGATCACATTATATATCATTTAATCCTGCTGTCTAACTGATCTGATTGTTGAGGGACTGAAAAAGAACAATCTAGATCTTTACCATGAAATGAACTTGCAGAACCTGTAAAATGAAGCTTGCCATGTTCCTCTATCTTCTTTTTTCCTCACAAAGAACCTAGGTCTCCAGAATGTGTTGAGTTTTGTTTAGTTAGTTTTTGTGTGTTTGCCTACATACACTTTTCTGTCCAATTTTCTTCTTTGAATTTTTCTTCAATCTATGTGAAGCCCTTTGAGACAATTCTGTTGTGATAAAATTGAGTCAGCTCACACACAGAGAGGACAACACAACTTCTTACAGAAAATAAATTCAAGCTATTAACACTAATGAGTGTACACATAGAAAAACAAATTATAGAAATTATCAACCAGCAGGAAAAGTCTGAGAGTTATGTTTTTTGTTGAGAAATTATTGACCATTTAGCCGCAGCGCTTTAATTTTCTGCAAAAAATGGTCATGTGTAGCTTTAAATATGAGAAAAAAATAGAAATTCTACCCCAGTTTATAAATAGAGCCAATGGAGAAATAAGATCGCTTTCTGTTTCTCACAGAATGATCACTGTAAAGTTTAGATGAGCTGGAGATTATTCAGAATTTATTTTTAAGACCATCATCCCTTCCCAACAACACGAGAAACAAACCCAAAAACACAATTTTTTTGACTCAATGGACTTCACATTGCAGATTTAAAAAGTTCAAAACAAGAAAAAAAAGAAGAATGTATACACAAAAAATACACACCTAAAAGTTAACTAACCAATACTAGCTAAACAATTTTAGCACATTCCTGCCCTTACTCTTCCTCACTTCCTCACAGTGAGGAAAAGCTCCTTAAAACCCATCAGTGGGGAAAAATAAGAAACCTAATGGGGATCCACATGAAAGAGAGATCCCTCCCCCTGTACGAGCATCCAATGTGTCTAAGACAATTATTTGAATAGTAACTTATTTTGCTTCACAGTTTGATATCTGAGAAGTCAGTAGATGTTCTTCATCCTGATGGAAACGGGATGGTTAAGCAAGCACAGGGGCCCAGTGGGCACGGCGGCCTCCCAGCAAGAAGGCCAGGCTGTGGGGGTGAGGCTGGAAACACTGATCTTTCTGTGGGGAGATTGAATGTTGGGAATCAGCGCCTCCAAATACGAGACCGGAAAAGGGTGGAATGCCCCCTGCAGGTCAGGGACAAGATCCTGGCTCAAGTGGAGGAGTTTAAGTATCTCAAGATCTTGTTCATGAGTAGGGGAAGGATTGAGCAGGAGATCAACAAATGGATCGGTGCGGCAATAATCAGGACACTGCATCAGTCTGTAGTAGTAAAAAAAGAGCTGAGCCGAAAAGCAACGCTCTTGATTTACCAGTCAATCTACATTTGTACCCACACATATCAGAATCAGAATCAGAATCAGAATGCTTTTATTGCCATGTCAGTGAAAAACATCAGAGACTAGGAACTTGTTCTGGTACTGGTGTGCAAACATATAAAATAAAAATAATAATAATTTTTACAAAACTAAGAGTGCTCAGAAGAAAAAGAAAAGTAGTGCAATGTCATGGAAAATAATAGAAAATAATAAAGATAGTGAAGTGACAAGAGGGAGGTGACTAAGAGATTTGGGGATCCAGGTTATAAAGAGTTCATAAGTCCAACGGCAGAAGGGAAGAAGCTGTTTTTGTGGCGGTACGTTCTGGTCCGAATGGACCGGAGCCTCCTGCCCGAGGGGAGTCGCTCAAAAAGTCCATGTCCAGGATGGGAAGGGTCAGCTACTATCCGACCTGCACGCCCCCGAGTCCTGGAGACGTACAGGTCTTCGAGAGATGGAAGGCTGCAGCCGATCACCTTCTCTGCGGAGCGCACAATGCGCTGCAGTCTGTGTTTGTTCCTGACTGTGGCTCCAGCGTACCACACGGTGATGGAGGAGGTGAGGACAGACTCGATGATGGCTCTGTAAAACTGCACCAACATCTGGGCGGGCAGCTTGGCTTTCTTCAACTGCCGCAGAAAGTACATCCTCTGCTGGGCCTTTTTGATCAGGGAGCTGATGGATGGCTCCCACTTTAGGTCCTGTGTGATGGTAGTGCCGAGGAAGCGGAAAGAGTCTACAGTGGTGATGGAGAAGTCTGTCAGTGCAAGGGGGGTAATGGGAGCTGTGACTTTCCTAAAGTCCACGATCATCTCCACTGTCTTCTGAGCGTTGAGCTCCAGGCTGTTGTTGCTGCACCAGGACACCAGCCGGTCTACCTCCATCCTGTAGGCCGACTCATCGCCATCAGAGATGAGCCCAATGAGTGTGGTGTCATCTGCAAACTTGATCAGTTTGACAGAGTCATGGCTGGAAGTGCAGGAGTTGGTGTACAGGGAGAAGAGCAGGGGAGAGAGGACACAGCCCTGTGGAGATCCTGTGTTGATAGTCCGAGAGGTGGAGACATTCTTCCCCAGCCGCACGCACTGCCTCCGGTCTGTTAGGAAGTCAGTAATCCACCTGCAAGTGGAGTCAGGCACGTTGAGCTGAGAGAGCTTGTCCTGAAGCAGGGTAGGGAGGATGGTGTTGAATGCAGAGCTGAAGTCCACAAACAGGATCCTGGCATAGGTTCCCGGGGAGTCCAGGTGCTGCAGGGTGAAGTGGAGGGCCAGGTTGATAGCGTCGTCTACAGACCTGTTGGCTCTGTAGGCAAACTGCAGAGGGTCCAGAGAGGGAGAGGTGAAGTGCTTGAGATGAGGGAGGACCAGGCGTTCGAATGACTTCATGACTACAGACGTAAGCGCCACAGGCCTGTAGTCATTAAGTCCAGTGATACGGGGCTTCTTGGGAACAGGAACGATGGTGGACCGCTTGAAGCAGGCTGGAACGTGGCATGTCTTCAGCGAGGTGTTGAAAATGTCTGTGAAAACTGGAGACAGTTCCTCAGCACAGTGTTTCAGGGTGGCCGGGGAGACACCATCTGGGCCCGAAGCTTTCCGAGGGTTTTGCTTGCGGAAGAGCTTGAGCACATCCTGTTTTGTCACCAAGAAAGCAGTGGAGGGGGAGGGCTGGTCAGCTGGAGTGACCTCTGTTGTTAATTGGGTGGGGGATGGGAGTGGCTTCAAAGTGTCTGAAGGTTGTTGATCAGTGAGGGGGGAGGAGAGTGAGACATCAAACCTGGCATAGAAGGTGTTGAGTTTCTCTGCCAGTTGTAAGTCATCAGCAGCATGTGGGGCTTTCGGCTTATAGTTTGTAATTTGCCGAAGTGATCTCCAGACAGAGGCGGTGTCATTGACAGAGAATTGCTCCTTCAGACGTTTATTGTACCTGGATCTCGCCTGCTGTATCTCTCTCGAGAACCGGTACTTAGCGCCTTTGTAGCTCTCTCTGTCATTGGCTCTGTGAGCTGCTTCCTTTTCCCTCCTGATCTGTCTTAGTCTGGGTGTGAACCAGGGTTTGTCGTTGTTAAATCTTACCCTGGTTTTTGATGGAATGATGCTGTCCTCACAGAAACGTATGTATGACGTCACTGTGTCTGTGTAGTCATCCAGACTATCTGTGGCAGCTCTAAACACACCCCAGTCTGTTGTGTCCAGACACATACGAAGCTCGTCCACAGCTTCGCTGGTCCACTTCTTGGAAGTCCTCACTGCAGGTTTAGAAAGCTTCAACTTCTGCCTGTATGCCGGGATGAGGTGAACCATGTCGTGATCAGAGAAGCCCAGAGCAGCTCGAGAAACAGCCTTGTAGGCTTTACTGGCTGTAGTGTAGCAGTGATCCAATGTGTTCTTTTCCCTGGTTGGGCAGTTTACAAACTGTCTGTACTTTGGGAGTTCCTGGCTCAGATTTCCCTTGTTAAAATCCCCAAGGATAATAACTAGAGAGTCTGGGAAGTTTTGCTCCACACACAGAATTTGGTCCGCGAGCGCGCGTTGGGCCTCGTGCACGTTTGCGCATGGCGGAATGTAAACAGCAGCCAGAATGAATGAAGCAAACTCCCGTGGAGAATAAAATGGTCTACAGTTTATAAAGAAGTATTCCAGAACCGGAGAGCAAAGCTGGGAGGTCACAGACACATCCGAACACCAGGAGTGGTTGATGTAGAAACAGAGCCCTCCACCTTTTGTTTTTCCACCGGAGAAATCCCTCTGTCTGACAGCGCGGAAGAGCTGAAATCCCTCCAGCTGAAGCGCGCAGTCCGGGATCTGCTCGTTGAGCCATGTCTCCGTGAAGCATAGAACACAAGAGGAAGAGAAGTCCCTGTTTCGTCGCATTAGCAGCGCTAGCTCGTCCATCTTGTTGGTAAGTGAGCGGACATTGGAGAGAAAAAGGCTCGGCAAAGGCGTACGCGAGCCACGTCTGCGGAGACGAAGGAGGACTCCCGCACGCTTTCCTCTCTTCCGGCCTTTCACTTTTTTAGCCAATATTTGGACTAAATCTGCCGCAACCGCTAAAAAAACTGGTAGTAGGTCCGTGGGGGTCATAGTCCTGAGATTTAAGAGCTCTTCACGAGTGTAAGAGCACGCTGATACACCATTTACCAACAAAAACAGAGAAAAAAGGTTGCACAGAAGTACCGAGGCAGCCATGTTGGACGGCGCCATCTTGAAAAAAAAAAAAAAAAAATATGATCACCAGCTGTGTGGTGTGACAAAAAGAACAAGATCGTGGATATACTGTAAGTGGCTGAAATGAGTTTCCTCCACAGGAAGGCTGAACTCTCAGTCAGAGAGAGTGAGGAGTTCTGTCATTCGGGAGGAGCTTGAAGGAGAGCCGTTGCTCCTTCGGTTCGAGAGTAACAAGATGGGTTGTTTCGGGCACCTGGTTAAGATGCTTCCCGGTTGCCTCGCTGGTGAGGTGTTTCAGGTAAGTCCCACTAAGAGGAGACCCAGAGGCAGACCCCAGACCAGCTGGAAAGACTATGTCTCAGAGCTGACTGGGGAACACCTCAGGATCCTCCTGGGTGAGCTGGATGACGCAGCCGGGGTGAGGGAAGCTTGGGCTTCCAGCCTGAGGCTGTTGCCCCCACGAACCTACCCCGGATAAGCATAGGACAACAGAACAGAGAAAAAAACAAATGAAAATTGCTCCTTGGAATTAGTGTGTGTGTGAATGGTGCTGTGCAGTATGTAGCTCTGCAACAGACTGGTTCACGGTAAAACTATTAAAATTGAAGTAAAGTGACATTTCCATGCAAATAAAGAGATAAAATTGGAAATGAGATCAGATTACACGTTAACAAATAAATTAGCCAGAGAGTAAATACTTTCAAATTACATAAAGTGACTGTTATTAGTTAAAAAGAAAAATGCAGTTTTTAAGCACACTAAATATAATAACATGCTTTCAGTGATTTTATTTTCTGGCTGACATCACTCCATTAACCTTATTTTCCTTCAGTTTCCGTCTCAGCTGCATTCAAAGTTAATTCAGCCAGGACAGAAAACAAAGAGTGGGGGGTAGTCACACACCTGGGACCCGGCATGGCAGTGTGTCAGACCAAAGCTCCCACACACTCAGTGGTTCTGTGAGCTGCCCACCACAGGAGTTAAGAAGCTCTGCTTCAGCAGCCAAGCATGTCATGTAGCCTCGTACATCACAGCTCGTAGCCATGTTTAAGTGGGAGGTCAAAGAATTTGATCTGACAAAGTGGGTGAGATAGAGGCTTGTTTGAGAAGAAAACTGTGAGAAGAGAAGCAACAAGAACAAAAAGCTCTATGAGGAGACATTGTTCAGATAGAGGATCTTTCAGTTTAACAAGTTGTGTTTAAACACTTCAAATAACAAAATCACAGCTATCTAAAAGCAACTTTTTACTGTTTTACTGTTATTGGCAAATTACCCGGATAAAAGTGAGAACAGTTGAGAAGATGGCAGTCTATTTTTCAATGTTGGTATTCTTCTGTCTCTAGAAATAAAGAAGTTTGAATACTTATCTGTTTGTGCAGCATCGGCTGTGGCTGAATAATCCGAAGTGGGAACTGCAGTTCCTTCCACACTCGCTGCAAATGTGATGGGTGGTATGAGTCAGGGGGGAGCAACAACAGACTGACTTTTTTGCTGTTTCTGGGTTTTTATGGTCTTGCACTGGATCTCTCTGGTCTTCTCGGTCTGCTTGATACAGATTTTGACTGTTGCACGCCACCGGAAGCCGTCAGAGGTCATTGACTCGAGATCTGCTGGATCAATGTTTCACATCTTCAGATCCTTCTACCAGGCATCTTTGTACAACAAGGTTGACCAGTTGGCCAACTTAATAAAAGTTTTCAAATTGTTTAGGTTTTCAGCTAATTTTTGTCATTGTAAGGGTGCAGAAGGAGGAGGAGGACCCAAGTGCAGGACGACAAACATTATTTATTAAGTAAGGAGTCTGGTAAAGCTGTAAAGCAAGCCACAGGTTTAAAACAAGGAATATTTCTTGGTCATGATTCAGGAATGTCTCTTGGGCAGGTAGCCAGAAAGATTTGATTGCAAGGGGTAATGACCTGACAATAAAGGAAAAGCAGGCTGCCTTTAAATAGGCAGCAGGTCAATCACCAACAGGTGTCCTGAATCAGGGAGATGAAGGAAGGTCCTGGGCTCCCTCTGGTGGTAGGTGAAGGAACCACGACAATTTTTAAGTTGATTGTGGTGAAAACCCATAAAAGGATTTTAAATAAATATTCATCTGATTCCACTAATCTAACATGTTAATAATCATAATCACAGTTAATAATTATAGTTGAGAAGAATTAAAGTAATTAAAAGGCATTCTTGTATATTTTAGACTTAAGTATCATTTACAGTTATCTAAAGTAGAAAAAATAACCTCAGTCAGTCAGTCAGTCACCTTCTTAACTGTCTATCCCTTACGGGTTTGCTGAGGTTGCCGGAAATTTTTTAAATACAATAATCAAAATTTAAATGAAAATTTGAATTATTAGGTTGTGTTCAAACTTAATTTGTTTATATTTTATTTGTAAATGACTTCATTGCAATGCCACAATGGGTTCATGTCATTTTTCTCCTTTTGTTGTGTTTAAATCAATACACAATATATTTGAAAGTCCTAATTAAATCCTCTGATTGAATTTGCATCGATTGATAATAAGCAGCAGCCTGTCAGTGATATATCAGTGAGGGTCAGAGGTCAGCTTCTTAGGTTGTGACTGCTTATGTGAAAGCTGTCAAAGTGGTTTGTCTTCTGATACTTAAAATGAACAAACTTTCAAATCAAAGTTTGTTTTCTAGACTGAAGCAAAGCAAATCTTTGTGCATCTGGAAACGATCTCCAAGCGGCTTGAGTGGCGTCCACATTGGACACCACTGCCGCCTCGGAGGGACACTCCACAGCTCCACTGATTAATGACTGGTTCCTGTGAAATCAGCCCACCTCAAGCGAGGTTGATGAACTTTAACTCACCCTAAATCAAAATAAACACAGAAACTGAGTTTGAAGAAAACAAAAATGGCTGCTCGGTGACCTCGTAGTTTAGATAAACGTTAGGGATTTCTGTGGTTTTGGTCTATTCAGATAAATCTGTTGGTTAAATAAAAATGCTACCAACTTTGAGCCAAGCAGTCATCTGGAAATCTTTGGAGAGATTGTGGCTAACCTCATGCTTATCTTCAGAGAAACGTTTAAAGAATCATCAGATTTTCATAGAAATCTCACAATGTGGCCAGAAATAGAGGCCATGACAGGGACAAAGAAGCATTCAAATCTGGATTTGAACTATTACAGATGTATAAATGTATATATACGTATTTAGCTAAATTGAGATATTGTTGGGGATGAAAGTTTGAGGGAAGAAGTTTCTACCGTAGTTTTGGACAAAAAAAGAGAGAAAATATTGATTTCTGAAAAATGATCCATCCTGACTCTGAAACTGCTGAGCTATTGTTCGCTTTGTGTCCTCTTTCACATGCTGTCCGAAACCACAAATTCACATTTCGAGCTTCTGAGACAAGTAGGCAACTGTGGGAGAAAAGTATGAAAAATTTGTTAAAGAGAATTTTTTACTTCTTATCTTTTTTTCTTTACACGTATTTTTTCGTGAGGCTTTTCAAATAATTTTGCTGCTTAGTAACTGCATTTATTTTACTTGTATTTGTGGAATAAGAAAGATCATTAATAATGCAAAATTTGTGTAAAACTTTTTAAAAAATTCTATAAAGAGCAAAGAAAACAAAAGTGACTTTGCACATATAAAAAAAAATAAATGGTCAAAAATGACTTTACAATGATAACACTTCATGACTTCCGCTACCTCCATTTAAAATGACTTATCATGTAATGAACCTACAGATTGAAGGACCGTGTGTGCATGTTGAGCAACAGCATTGAAAACTATTTTTTTCTCAACCGAAACATTACAAATTTTTTTTCCAAAGCCCATTCGTACATAGACCACCATGACAAAATTTTACTGTTGGGACTTCTTGTGTTTGTTTATGCAAAAATTGTGAGAGTGAACTCTTTACAAAGCAAGAAAGCATCAATATAAGATAAACATGTTTTTTATTGTTTCACAAAACTGTTTAGCCTAAAAGCCTTTTTGGAAGAAAGATTATTAAAACACAATTCCAATCTATTTTTTTTTTGTCATGTTTAATTTTCTTCAAAAGTTTTTCTCGTCAACTTTATACATGTCAGATAATGAGTTTTTAGTTTTCAGGTTGAATTTAACATAACATAAAATTCCTTTATATACTAGAAAATACATATTTATATTTTGGCTTTAAGTGTCTAAAGCAGTGATTTGCAAAATTTTTTAAGCAAAGATAAATTTTTACATTAAAAAAAATCTTGAGGCACACCACAAACCACCCAAAAATAATTCTTCATAGCCGCCCATATTAACAATTTAGTGATTCTCACCAAATTGTACTGAATAGGATGGATCGACATGTTATAATACCTAGATACATTTATTTATTTTTCCATTTATTTATTCCCTATTTATTTTCCTCGTACATTTTAGTAATAATTTTGTATACAAAGCAAATCAAAGTTATAAAGAACTTTTAAAAAGTAAGAAAAACTCAAAGTAAAATTGCTGTCAGCATGAAGATCAGAAATGCTGCGTTCACTTTCATATCACTAGTCGTCCGTAGTATTTTTTTTTCTTATTTTTCTTGATATATGTCAAACATCTTTTGATGAGTGATTCTTTCACACAAAGCTGTGATTTTTTTTGTCATTGTGTGGAGTTATTTTTATCTTTTAGCAAACTTCACACCTGTGGATCTGATCAGATTTTTTTGCGATGCAGATTGGGCAGAAATATAAAAATGAAAAAGTCATACGTTTTTTTCAACTTTATTTTTATTACTTGTAATTTTCTCTAAACAGAAAATATAGAAATTTAAATTCACAAGTCCATTGATACTATGAGACTATTTGTAGGAGACAACCAATTTGCCCAGTCTTTGTTCTAATTGAGGTTGAAGATGAATTGTTTGTTAGAAACAAAGATTACAGATTAATTTTTTCTCTCTGTTTGCAGAGATTTAGTAAAATCTCTTCTTTACTTCCTCTTAACTTGCTGCTTGTCTGCTTAGATTAGTTTTTATTTGACAGTGTTTTTATCTCTTTTATGTGTATTAAACATTCACATTCGCATTGACATTCAGACCCAAGTACCTACCACGAGAATTCGGGCGGCTTGCGCTGGTACTGGTTTACATCCCTCCATCAGGCAATGCCGCGCGCGCGGCTGAAATTATCGCGTCCTGTGTGCATGGGCTAGAGAGCGCGTCCCCGGACTCTCCTGTGCTAGTGTTGGGGGACTTCAATGGCTGCAGGCTAAATAAGACCCTTCCTACGTACCACCAGTATGTGTCGTGTGCCACCAGGGGCGACAAAACAATTGACCTCTGCTACGGCAATTTAAAGGATGCATACAGAGCTTACAAGAAGCCTCCACTCAGCACTGCAGACCATAATGTAGTCCACCTTGTTCCATCATACCGCACTAAGTTACAGCGAGAGGGTGTAGTGAAGAAACAAGTCAGACTGTGGGACAACGATGCCCAGGAGAAACTTCAGGGCTGCTTTGACTGCACGATGTGGGATGTGCTTACAGAGGGCAGTAGTCTAGAGGAGGCTACCGATGTGGTGACATCATACATCACCTTCTGTGAGAACATGTTGGTCCCCACAAAAACTGTAAAAGTGTTCTCCAACAATAAGCCATGGATAACTAAATCACTCAAATCTGTTTTGAACGAAAAGAAAATAGCTTTTAAGTCTGGAAATAAGGTTGAAGGCAAACTCATTCAGAACAAACTTAATAAAGAAATTAAATCTGCTCAAAAGTTATATAAGGAGAAAGTGGAGAGACTCTTTCAAAATGGAAAAGCTAAAGATGCCTGGCTGGGTGTAAAAACTCTGGCTGGCCTCCCCATTTCCTCATCATCATCTGGACTTCCTGCAGAGGTGTCCATTCGCATGGCAGAAAACCTCAACAACTTTTACTGCAGGTTTGATCAGTGTGACTACACTCAGGAGAGGGAGAAGCTCTCGGCAGAGCTTTCCTCCATCATCCAGACCACTGAAAACCTGCAGCTACAGACGGAGGAAGTGGAGCTCACTCTGAGACGGACAAAGCTTGGCAAGGCCCCCGGACCGGATCAGATCTGTGGACGCTTGCTGAAGGTCTGCAGCAGTCAGCTGGCTGGTGTCCTCTGCTCACTGTTCAATCGCTCCCTGGCTGAACATTCCATCCCCTCCATCTGGAAATCCTCCATCATCTGCCCTGTTGCAAAGAAGAGCAACCCCACCACCGACAATGACTATCGACCAGTAGCTCTGACATCATTGGTCATGAAGAGCTTTGAGAGGCTCGTCATGGCCCAGCTGCAGGCCGAGGTCAGTGTGCACGCCGATCCACTACAATTTGCATACCGGCCACACAGGGGTGTGGACGATGCTGTGCTGACTCTGCTACATGGAGTAATCGCCCACCTGGAAAAGCCCAAATCCCATGTCAGCCTTGTCTTCGTGGACTACTCAAGCGCATTTAACACCTTGCAACCACATCTCATGGGACGTAAGCTGCTCCAGATGGATGTTAACCCCCATCTCATTCTCTGGGTCCTTTCCTTCCTCACGGTGAGGGACCAGAGGGTCAGAATAAATGGACATCTCAGCACCGTAAGAACAATATCCACTGGTTCACCCCAAGGTTCAGTAATATCTCCACTTCTCTTCACTCTGTATACAAACGACTGCAGGAGCACCACCCCAGGAATAACATACATCAAGTATTCAGACGACACTGTTATCATGGACACTACCAACACAAATGGACTGCTGCAGGCTGAACTGGACACCTTTTCCCTGTGGTGTAAAGAAAACTGTTTGGACTTAAACGTGTTAAAAACCAAAGAAATGGTTTTCTCATTCCACCATGGACTCACCACCTTCCCCACACTGACAGTTAATAACGAAGCATTAGAAAAGGTTCACTCATACAAATATCTTGGCACCATAATTGATCATAAACTCACTTTTCAACTGAACACAGAAAATATTTTTTCCAAATGTCAACAACGTCTCTTTTTCCTCCGTAAACTTCGCAAACTTCAGGTTCATCCATCCATTCTTGCAGTCTTCTACAAATGCTTCATCCAGTCCATCCTCACATTCAATATCACAGCCTGGTTTGGTTCACTCGGTGTCTCACATCGTAACACTCTCAACAAGATCATTAAAATCAGCAGTAAAATCATTGGACAACAACAAGAATCACTCACTTCCATTTACAATAACCAAGTCCTGAGGAAAGGCACTCATATCTCCACAGACAGTTCACACATTCTGCACCCACACTACACCCTGTTACCATCCGGTCGTAGGTTCAGATCCCTCGCATTCAAAACCAAGAGAGCCACATCCTCTTTCATACCCACCTCAATCCGACTGCTGAATGGCTGAGGGGCCTTGTGACGGATGGGCATGTACTGGAAAATGATAAGTAAATGTTCTCATTTATTGATTTTATTGTTTTATTCTGGTTTTACTTATTTATATTTTATTGTTTTATGATGTTTTTAATGAATGTGGTTTTTAATGACTGTGTTGTCCTGGCGCTCTGGCTGCAAGTGAAGTTCCTAACGGACAAATAAAGTTATTATTGATTGATTGATTGATTGATTGATTGAAAGGTGCCAGCTGAAACCCAAATCAATACAACCAGAAGCCCTAACATATCTAATCCCATATTTAATCCCATCAGATTAAAATATGAAGCCACACTTCTTTCTCCTTTTCTTTCTATTTTCCTTCTCTTTTTCTCTCTTTCTCTTTCTTTTTTTCTTTCTCTTTATTGTATCCATCCTGAGTCATTTTGAAAACCTTTCGATCCTCCTTCTCTTGCTCCTCTAGTTCTGTTTCCTAGGGCTCATTACCTATGAAAATTCAGTACCCTACAGGAGGGACCAAAGAAGCAAGCAGTAAAAACTAAGGCCCTTACTGCTTACATTAAATGAGGACAGGTTGGAGAACAACCTCCAACCCTGTGTTTGAATGACAAACTCTGTCTTTAAACTTAATTAATATTTTTTTGTTTTCTCTCTATTAATTGCATAATTTTATTCATTAAATAAGTATATATATATATATATATATATATATATATATATATAGTTGAGTTATTACTTGTTATTATTACTTGTTATTACATATTTTTTTTTGTGAGAGCTTCTATCAAATGGAATCTTGCCACTTTAATCATAAAAAATATAAACGCATCTAATTCATTCAAAAGTAAAAGTAAAAAAAATGGTTCATAGCCATTAAAGTTATCAAATTAAATACTCAGACAATACAAGCTCCTCCTCCTAAGTTAAGCTCTTCTTGCCTCGTGTAAGCGTTGAAGTTTTTAAGCCAAATTGTAATTTTAAGCCTCATTGTAACTTTTTTAAAAAGGTATGTTGTACCTTTCATAATATATATCTGCTGCTACTCATTGACAACTGTACTGGTATGCTTGTTTTTGCATCTGTGTCTTTGTGGGGTTGAGGGGTAGAGGTGTGTGAGTGAGCAAGCCTGTTGGTTTCTATCTGTGGTAGTGTTTTTTTTTGTATTTTGGACTCACTTGAAAACATCATTTTGTATACCAAAGGGCATTCCCCAAATGGGGCATAAATATAAATACAAAATGGATTATACACCTATCCTTTCGGCATATTTCTTTGGAAGAGATGTAATTAGAGATGACTAATTACATTTAAAATGTGTCAAAACAAAGAAAAGGTTCTCGTTTTCTGACTCTAACTACACAAAACCTTTAGAATTTTCTCTTCAACTAGGTCCCTTTGTAGTCATAATTTGTTCGAGGACACGTTTCACCCCTAGTTATTGATTAATCCTCTGACTTTTGGTTCTTTTCATTTTAAGGCTTGTTTTTTTTTTTGTTAAGTTAGTGGGTTGCAAAAAGATCTCTTTTTTTTTTAGAAAAAAGGTCGAGGCTTCTCCTCCACTAGGTCCTCGCTTTAGTAGTGTTTGGGGGAACGACTTAACTTCTTCCTTTTTGGTGGATTTAATCTCTTTACTTTAGGTTCTTCTATTTAAGAGATTAGATTTTGTTTTCCTTTCAATAAGTGGTGAGACAAAGTGCTCTATTTCGTATTGGAGTACAGACACTTCTTCTCAAACAGGTGCCTTCTCACTAGTAATTGGGGGTAGGGTCAACTTCTCCTTTCGGGATGGAGTCATTGGATGTTCTTGTTTCCAGGAGACTTTTTTGTAGACAATAGGTTGTGGGATAATGTGCTCTAGATCTGACGAGAGCACTGTTGTGTCAACTCGGTTTTGTTGCCTCTCGGTTCTAATTGGTGGCAGGAGCAAGTTTTCTTCGTTTGATGGATTCCTTTCATAATTTTGTTTCCAAGAAACTTTTTTGTAGTCAATAGGTTGTACGATAATATGCTCTTGTTCTGACGAGAGCGCTGATATTTCTATTTGACTAGGCTGATTCTCAGTTCTTAGGGGGAGCAACTTCTCTTTATTTGATGGGTTCAATTTCTTTAGATTTTGTACTTTTTCTTCAAGATCTTTTGATCTGTGGTATGATCAATTTCTCTTTTTTTGATGGCATCTGTGTCAGTTCTTTTTGTTCACTGAGGAGTTTTTGGCAGACAATTGGAGGAAAAACAAGCCGTTCTTTTTCCGAACGGCGCGTTGATATTTCCACTTGATAAGTATCTCACTTTTAAACTGTGGTAGGACCAACTTCACTTTTTTCGATGGATTTAATCTTTGTCCTTTTTGGTTGTTATCTTGAGGACAGGAGATGTTTTGGTAGTCAACCAATCGTAAAACAGGATGGTCTATTTCAGACTGGAGTGGAAAGATATCTCCTCGACCATATTCTTTCTTGGTTGTAGCTAGTGGGAGGAGCAATTTTTCATTTTTTGATGGGTGGGATCCTTGTCCTTTTGGATCTTTATTTTGAAGACGGGAGATAATTTTGCAGTCAGTAGAAAGGTGTTGTTTTTCAGACTGGAGCGCTGGGCTTTCTCCTCGACTGGGTTCTCTCTCCGTTGGAATTGGAGGCAGGACATTCATAGGTGGATTAACCATCTCGTCTTCTCTCTGATGACATGAGATTTTTTTGTTGGTGATAAATAACGTCGCTGTATCTCTGACCAGAGAGCTGATATTTCTCCCCATATCTCCTGGTAGTGAAAATATTTTTGTCTCAAAAGCGGCCAGAAAAAATATTTACAGATTTTGGATGTTGGATGTTGATTGTCCTGTTTAAAGAACATGCTTCTCTCGTTGTCAATAAAAGCAGATGGAATTGCTGAATAACACAGGTTCTGTTTCTCTCGATCGCCCTTAAACATGAAACAGACCTTTGGGTTTCTCCGGTGATGACATACTGCCTTGTTTGCAGGTGGATGTTGCAAAGCTTTCCGGATGTATGGTGGCCTGAGACTGACAAAAAACGCTTTTTTATTCACTCGCTTCATAATTTCTTTCTTACTAAAAACTGCAATGCTACGTACTTCTCTCAACTTTCTTTTGAGTGTGAGCAAAGAAGTTACATCAAACAGCAAAGATTAACCAAAAAAATCTTTGGGAGCTACTGGTAGATCCCAATCCCCTTATTAGATTAGAATTACTTTATTGATCCCACACTTGGAATTATGAGGTGGAATAACATAATTTTCCATGAAACACCTGACAATCTCTCACGCACACTTGTGTGACGCGGAAAACAAGTTGAAAAACACTGGCCTACAGAATGATGTAAGTGATTAATCGTTGTGGGCATGTTTTCTTCTAGAAGTCATTAGACCATCTTGATAGAAAGTGTAAAATGTACAAGTAGTATTATGAATATATATGCACATGTCTAGTTTAATAATGTGTGGAATCTACTTATTAAAGTAGTGGGCAAAAGTGCAACAGGTGCCGGGGGCAAGAATTAAACTACAAAATCAAACGATGGGTATTAAAATTTATTCTATCACACATCTCACAGTGCTCAAAAGAGCTTTTGTGCATTTTAAAAACAACTTTATAAAACTGTTTATTTTTAACAATGTGAATAATAATCAAAAAGGTGATTATAATTTTTATGTATTCAGGAGTATAGAAATTATTCTCTTCTTCCTGCTGGAAAAAATCCATCTGCCTATCATTTGTGTTCTCTTATTTCTATGAGTAATCACCACATTAATAGTGTCATTCACACAGATTGAAGACAAATTTAAATAAAAAAAAAGTAACTTACAAAGAGGAAAAAGAAAAAATTTTAGTCCATCCACCACAGATTGGTACTTTGAAACTCTTCAGCTCTATTCGGAGACTTATAGGATGTCAATTTTTATATTTCTCTATAAATTTGTCTCTTACATAAATCACATAAGCTCATTGTACTCAGTGTGAAAGAGGTCATCTGTGATCAACTATGAATGCCTGGATGAATTCTTTCTCTAAGGTCATGCCAGGCATTTTCACTAAGACCAAAGATGGGCTGACTCTTGGTGCAAATGAGGCATTTGAAACACTCTGTCTATTCAGCTTTAATTCCTGCTATCTCATTTTTACATCTTTTGCTCAGAATGCAACACATCCTTGCTGGATGAGACTAATGCTCTCTTTCGGCTGTGGCATTTCAACGTCCGGGATGCAAAAGGAGCAACAGTATCTAATTATGTCCAGCTCGTTCTGAGCAGTCAGAAACATAAGCATGCAAGTGAGATGGTCCGGCTAGATAAGACACTTTTCAATATCAAGGGCTTTTCACACATCCTGTGGACAGCAAGTCAACGGACTGTTCATCACAAAAGGTCACATTTGTAAACCAGTTACAACAAGAATCTTTCTAAAATACAATCAAACAAAAACAAGATAAGAATTTTTTGCCAAGCAGCAAATTAATTTTACTTAAAATATAAAATACCTGCTTCTTTTACAGGGATAAAGAAAGAATAGAAAGAATGAATGACTGACATATTTAATTAAAAACTGATTGGCAGATACAGGAGAGACGATATACTTTAAAACTAAAAAAACTGACAAGAGCCTCAAACAGCAGATGAAATATACGGCCTGAAAATGTCAACTAGTGAAAATCTACAAAGTTCAATCAGAATTGGAGATAAAAAGACGAAGTGTCATATTATTTTTTGATTAAATAAATGTCTACTTGACAATAGAAACTGAAAGGTTTAATGTCCATAATGTAAACTTCGATAGACTTCCTGAAATTCCTAAGCCTTTATATTGCTCCCTTTCAAAATGAAGCCCACCTTGTGGATTTTTCAAATTGAAACTTGATTATTGTAGATTTAAATGAACTAATCTTTAAAAAAAAAAAAAAAACTGTCCAAAACTTATTCTACTCGTTCACATGGGGAGGAGACTTTTTACTTGGACTGGTCTCCTTGGCTTTTTTGTTATGTGCAGTAATCTATCGTGATGTCCAGAGTCTGTTATCACTCAATAAATAATGAGAGAATCCCTGTTAAGTTGTCTTCCACTTATCCGAGGCTGGGTCGCGAAGGCAACAACCTCAAACGAGAAACCCAGGCCCCCAATCAGGAGGATCTCGAGGCGTTCCCCAGCCACCTGTGAGACATGGTCTCTCCAGTAGATTCAGGGTCTGCCTTTGGGTCTCCTCCCGGCGGGACGTGCCCAAAACACCTCACCGGCGAGGCATTTGTGAGGAATCCCAACCGGATCCCCAAACCAATCAATCTGGGTTCTCTTGACTCGGATTAGCAACGGCTCCTCCCGCATGGCAGAGCTCCTCACCCTATCTCTGAGTGCCACCCAGCCACCCTGGGGAGGAAGCTCATTTTGGCCGCTTGTAGCCACAATCTCGTTTTTCTGTCACCACCCACAGCTGGTGACCACAGATGAGGGAAGGAATGTAGATCGACTGATAAATCAAGAAAAAAAATACATTTCCTGTAGTGTGTAATGTTTCTACAGTGCAAACTGGCATCATTCGTCTTGTATGATGCATTGCGTGTATATATTTAGAACCGCTACAAGTAGTACGTTGATCATATAGATTGTCAATGCCCTCAAATGTTGAGTATGTCATATTCAAACATCACCCAAACTACTGTATGTTTGCAGTTTCACACCTTTTTTGTTCACACTTTCTTTTGCTTTTGATCTGGTGAGAATTTCAGCGTCCTCATCAATCTCTGATGAAAATGTCTGCTGCAGCTGCCGTGAAACACTCCATGGGTTCCATATTTGGATTCAAAAGAAAATGATCCCTCGTGTGAAAGTTGGCTGGCCTTGTCTACCTCCCTCATCACCACAAAGCCTGAGGACATACTTTGACCAGCACGGGGGTGGCTTGTACGAGGACTTCACAATTTTCATTGATTGCACATAAAAAGACCAGTGAGAAACCTGGTTTTCACAAGGTCTCTTTGTTGTCGTTTTAGAACAAGAAACCCTTCTTTGCATTTTATTTAGATGTGTTACATTTATTATTCTGATTTTACTTCAAGGAAGAAACGTTGAAACAAATAATATTTGCACTTTAGGAATTGTCTTTTCAATCTGATTCCCGTTTTAGTGGAATCTTAATTTAGATTTAAGTTAAATCCATATAAATTTAATGGATTTCTTTCTTTCCATTTGTTTGGAGAGAGTGTTGTTTTTCTTGTTAAAATGATTTCAGATGGAGACATGTCAGAAAAGATGCAAACAAAAACTTTAAACTTTGTGCACAAGAGACGTCAGAAGTTCAATTTTGTATTTCTAAGAATCTATCTAACTCATGCCATCATTCAGTTATACTTCATTTTAGTCCAAAGTAGAGATTGAACTGTTAAAGCATGTAAAATCATAAATGAAAGCATAAAATACAAAATCAAAACATGAAGAAATAGGTTGAAACATGATATCGCTCTTAAGACTGGCTACTTGCAAAATTCTATGGCAATGAAAAAGAAAATGCAATGGTTTCTTTTTTTTCTACAATACTTGACTATGAGACAGAGCTTCAAGAGGCAACTAGACTGGCTCAAGTCTAATCTTTGAGAATTTTCTGTTTGCCCAAGTCAGTCCAAATGTTGAGTCCTGACATCACACTATTCTAAGGCTAAAATGTAACTGCATCTGGATTTGGGCCAAATTTACATTTTTCTATTGAGTACCAATGTTTGTCCTCTTTAAAGTTGTGTTTGAGACTCAAAGTCTCTGGTCTGTCTTCTAAAGACTAATTTGTCATGGTCCACCCTACAATAGGCACCGCCCCCTCCCCCCTACCCCAATAAAACAGCTCCTTAGATAATCGGAACAAGCAAATCTCTGCACAAGCTACAGGTGGTGATCCATGAACATGTAGAAGAAGTAAAGACTGAAATTGTAATAACAATTACCAACTATTATAGTAGCCAGCATTCAAATATTTCTTTAGAAATATACACAGATTCTTTTATATCAAATGTATAATTTCTAATTTATTAATGATTTCACAAGACTTGGTGTTGGACAAGCAGTTCAGAAAATGTATGGTTGGATTGACATCGTTTCGTCTTCTGTACCTCTCACCCCTATCGGGATTGGGAGTGCCGGAGCCTATCCCAGCTGATTTAAGGCGAAAGGCAAGTTACACCCAGGTCTCGAATCTGCTGCGGGGCAACACACACACCCATTCCAAGGGGCAATTTTGTAGTGGCTAATCAACCTTACATGCATGTTTTTGGGAAGACATTGATGCTTCAAAGTGGCCAGCCTTTTCACCAACCGGGTTACCCGGAGAAAACCTACGCATACACAGGGAGAACATGCAAACTCCACACAGAAAGATCAATGTTTCAACCCTCGTCCCACCCGGGACTCCAAAATCCAACCCTGTTGCTGGGAGGCCACAGTTCTAACCACTACGCCACCGTGCAACCCCAGTTTGACTGATATTTTTTTATGATTTGCAATTTACACTTTATACAAAGAAAATCCACAGCATTTAGTCACATATAATGAACCACGCAAAGTGGGTAGAAAACCAAAACGATATCACATTAGATCAAAAATCCACCCTCTATTAAACAAAGTTAACCTGAAACTATGCATCAGCAAATTTAAACTCTAATGTTTGTTTCAAGAAAGATGACACACACATCACGGAGCTATTTTTTTCCCAAGATACAAGTCTAACAAAAATATTTGACCAGAGTTTATCTCAGATCAATGATTTACATCATTTGTATAAATGTTTTTCTGGAAACTTGAGCACCTGAAACTGTGCTGCTACAAGTTTCATGATTGAGCTCCTCAATGCATAATCCAGCAGGATAAAAGTGAGATCTGAGCCTCAAGCTGGAAATGTGATTAAGGCTTGAACCTCCATGCTTGCGAATTGACTTAACAAATCCCGTAACAACATCATCATTTTGCTGCAGTTCCTCAGGAGACATTTGGTGTTTTGTTGGCATAAACGTGTTTAGTGTGACACTGCATGAAGGCCCTGAAGTGACAGATGTTTCCCTTGAATATGATGATAAATTAGTTTTTCTTATTTTAGGTGGGTGTGGGGGACACCGGGTGGTTTTTGACATCTTTGCACTGACTTAAATTACTTAGAAAAACATTTGCATGTTGATTTGGAATTTTATTTCTCTTAAATGGGGAAAGAAGTTGCACCATCTTTTCTTTCCTCTGCCATCCTAATGTGACACAGGCCATCAGCCACAAAAGCAATCGAAGTTATTTCAAACACTTGGGACTTAAGGGTCATTGTTGTCTTGACCAGAGTGAGAGAATAAAATAGTTGACATACAAGGAAAATAGAGACGGAATTCTGCCTTTGGAAATAAGACTGGAATGGGTTTTCTGCTGAAGCCTAATTGCCTCTGGGATTTGAAAGGACACTTTTTGTAGAAATTAAAGTCTCTGAAATGAAAATAGCTTCCCACCATGTTTCAGATGACGGGCCAAATTCATCTGCTAACTTGTGGAATTGTATCACAGATTTTGCAACACTGCAGTGTTTGTTCAATTGTAAAGAGCTCAGGCGTCGTAGCAGATGAGAGGAAACACAAAGCTGTCTAACATGAAGCAAGCAGTCTGTTTGTGTGGCTAGTTGAAAAGTCTTGAGACACCAGAGGGAAATCCACCGGACCTTCAAAGGGGCAGCACAGCGGGAAGTGTTGGCAGCCAGCTGGTTTGGACAGCTTGCACACTGAACAATACGACTACAGTTAGAGAAGCACACAGAAAAGAGAAAAGAAACTATTCTTTCGACATTTTAGACGTGCAACCAAAGCACATGGAAAACTCTTGCAACACAAAACACAGAAAGGACTTTCATTGTTCTCCTTGATGTGTTTAAACAACAAAACCAAATACCAAAGGTGGTTAAAAGTGACAACTAAAAGTTATACCTGAAGAAAAGCATATACTTTAGCAGCTATGAACAAACAATATATAGACAATATATAGTACAGATGGAGGATGAACTATAAAGGTTTTTTTTTCCATTTTGGAGAAAAATGCACTCTCACATCTATTTTTCCTTTTTTTGAGAAAAATACAAGTTGTGGCCTATTTTTTAGACATTCAGACCCTTAAGATGTCAATAATTATTTTTCTTGCTCTATGGAAAGTGAAGGTCAAATGTTTGGATATGACAAAAAAAGGGAATCCAGCAACTGTTGAAAACTATAATCCAGTATCACTGTATCAAAATTACACATTGATATTATGGCCTTCCAAGGATGACATTTTTTAACAAAAATTTCAAGTGGGTGAAACCAGCCCCTCTGCTAATATCTGATCTACAAACTGTAATAACTGGTTAATTGACTTACACCCCAATGTTTATTTCTCTGCTCCTCTGAGGCCGGTTTCTCATCCAGGCAGCTCATCTCATGTTCTCTACCTTTTAACAAAAATATACGTAATTAGATGCAACATAATTTCCCTTCTTGTTTTTTCTAAATATTCTTTGCTTTTCCTGATTTTTCTTGAATTAACAAAACATTTTGGCTGCCAAGAATTTTTTTTGTGTTAAATTTAATGCAGAAATTTACCATCTTCCATATTTGTGTTGCACACAACTGTCTCTGGGCAAAACTTTATAAAAGATGTCTAATCCTGCTCAATTTTAGATTTGGGTGATCAACCAATGAGGGCATGTGGTTGGCTAACGTGTCCCTGAGCAGGTGATCAGCAGAAGATTCTGGAGTTGAGCTAAAGATTCCTTATGGTGGTGGTGTGTCTGTAATGATTTATTAAATGAAACTTTATTTGTATGGATGTTTTTGTAGGACTGGACAGGACCCCAGGTGCTTTTTAGAAATACCCTGTCTGCCATTTTTTTTTGTCATCACAAATCAATCACCAGAGGTTAAAAATGTTACTTCTGTGGGTGAGGGTGGGATTCTTTTGGTGCATGGCAACTCTCATTCTCATGTGTGGCTGGAGTGTGTCAGCGGTTCTCCAGCATCAAGAAGACATTGATGCTTCAAAGTGGCCAGCCTTTTCACCAGACCTGATCTCGTTGAGTACCTCTGAGACTTCATGTCTTGTTCCATCCAGCACCTCTACAGACTGTTCAGTGGTTGACTAATGCCCTGATCCAGGTCTGGAAGGAAATTCCTCATTGACCTGTTGTCTCATCAGGAAGATGGCCAGATGTTATGCTCATCGGATAAGAGCACATGGAGAACAGAAACATGATTGAACATCATTTTTAATGACCTTTAGGACTCTTTGAGGAAGTTGGGTCAGACTTTGATCTGATTGTTCCACTTGTTTCTTTAGAAAAATTCCTGTATTTTGAAAATGTTTTGCAAAAGCATTTAATTAATCAATATTTCCAAGATATGCATCCATCAATCCAGTTTTTACAAAGATGCTGAATGCATTTAAAGATAGACATATGATTAAATAACTGTGTTTCTACTTGGGTACAGACACTGACACAGACAGGAAGCCACTGAATTATAGATGCAGAAACAGGAAATTCCTTCTTTTACCCTCTGTCACTCAGGCTGTGACCTTGCACTAAATCAATTAGTAGCGCTGAAGGCAATCAGCAGACCTCTCTGGAGACTCAGTAAATGTACTCTTAATTCATCAGAGCCTGGTGAACCTCTCCATGGTCCCTACCTGATGGCTGGCAGCAAACCCTGTTCACACAAATGTTGCAGTCATTTCACGCCACGTAAATCACAAAGCAGTTTTGGTTGGGTTGGTTTGCTCCACTACCTCATCTCTCGCCCACGGAAAAACTCAGAAAAAAACAAAAAAGTTACAAAAACCAAAAAATGACATATTTTGACAACAGTTTAGACATCAGACTTGTTTCGGTATTTGACTAAACTCAGAGATCTAGAGCTACGTTTAGATGAGGAAAAAAAGTGTGTGTTGTTCAAAATTTTAGCTTTGACAGTCCAGCTAGTGGAAGGGTGGTTTGTCTATTTGTAGTACACTTAGCTTTACTTTCAATTAAGTTTTTTTTTTTTTTTTTTTAGTATTTATTAATTATAGAAAAAGCGTCAATATTGAAATTTCTTTGGACTTCGGACTGAAATTTCAATCAAATTTTCAATCGGATTGAATCTGATTAAAATCATTTCCGGATGGAAGTCGAAATGTCTCAATCATTAAATACACTGTCCAGAAAACAAATTTAGTAAAGAAATCGGATTTTTTATGGGAACGTAATTTTACTGTATTACAACAGTCAGGTGACATATGAAGGGTGTACCCCATCTCTCACCTGCTAACTTGCCAGGATGGGTTTTGGCACCCTCTACAACATTCCGTTGGGCAAACCGATTCAACAAATTTAAGGATCTTATTGTAGAAGACATTGATGAGACATGACCACCCACTACACAGGAAAAATATACCAATTTGTTTCACATCAAGCTCATGTTTCAAATCCGTTTTATTTCAAGAGAACAGTGAAGTGAATCATTCTCAAATACCACATATTAGTTCAGCTAATTTCACATATTGTGGGATTATCTGTAAATCCCTCTTGGACAGCTCCAAACTTCATCTTTTGCTGTCTTAGTGTTTCCGTTTGGGGGAACCGGACACTTAGAGGCTCTTCTAGTCATTCAGGGGATATCAGCAGGATCAATGCAGCATCTGTGTCTTTCTCCCCACGAGACTTTGTGGGATGTAATCCTTCTCCGGCCGAGCGGATCTTTACTCTTCCTATTCCTTCCTTCCATCCAGGGGGCATTGGGGCACATTTCCCGCCCATCTGAATGATACTGTATGCTAAAGTATTCTTGCATCTCACAGTAAGCAAGCTCTTTGAATCAGGATGTTGAATAATGCATGGGTTGGATGTACATCCAACCCATGCATATACAGTATATACATATATAGATGTGCCATCTGTTTATGTATAAATCTGCACAATTCAATTCGTTAAATTACATTCATTCTAAATTCACTGGATTTGCTTGAATAGCTCAGAAGAAACTTTGTTGAAGTTTCTTGTTAATAAGAAATGCCTGCAACTCTATCAAGTAACTCTTACTTTGACCCATTCTAGTCAGCAACCTTCTATTATTTTCAACAAGATAATGATGTTAATTACAACCTTAGCTAGAGCGTAATTATCTAAATCACCTTTGATTGTATATCCACTTTATCAGCACTCTAGTTGCTTTTGTGAAACTGAAAAGCAAGTTGAATATGTGATCAAACTGTTCTTTCATATATATATAAAAGTAGTTGTTTTTTTTAATTAATTAATGTGCCACACTTTTAAACGAGTTTGAAGTAGCAGTGGAAAATTACATGCAGATTCCATCTGGAAACGTTTAAAAAAGGGCATTTAGTTTTGTGTTCTTCCAGAGTTAAATGCAAGTTGAACTAAAGTGAATCTTTCAGGATCACATTAACGTTTTGGCAAATAAGAGACCAAAAAGGAACAATTGGGAGATTATGAAACAGGCACCTGAAAGCCTGCTGACATTTAAAGCTGGGATTTTGAACAAAAGGAAAGTTTTATTAATGCCCGAGACTTTGATAAGAAGTGGAAATAGACTCTTTATTATGAAGTCAGGAAGTTGTGAAAAATTATGCAAAATAATAGCAAGTACGAATGATGACTCTTCTTTTTCTGTATTCAAGAAATATCTAAGGACAAGAAAAAAATACAAGTTAAAAACACAATTTACTATGACTGTTTTTAAAAATGTTGCTCTAAATAAGATAATGGTGTTTACAGTAATCTGAAACATTGTTTAAAACTTTACAAGATAGTAGTCTTTATTTAAATGATCTGGTTATAATATTTGCTGATTTGTAACCATCAAAATTCTTCAGCCTATGGTTCTACTGTCCAATTACACCATAAAAAATGTTCTCCGTAGCATTTGAAGGACATCTGAAAGTTGTTCTTCAGATGTTACTGCCTTGTATTGTGTTCTCTGACAAGATAATCTCATAAGGGATTCAGTGATGTGAATGTTTAGGCTCTGAGGAGGATTCATGGATCATGTTGCTGATGATTCTGTGCAGCATCTCAAACTGTGTGTTTTATTTCTTTTTGTCTAGAATAGTTACTTGACAGATTTCCACAAGTTCTTTTGAGGGTTTGTATGATGGTAATTAGATCAATTAAAGGGGCAGGAATATCTCCTTGGTCTTGTGTCAAGTCCTTGTCAGGTCTATTTGGATCTTCTAACACTTGTGGTACAACATCCTGCATCAGGCCCAATCCCCAGAGAATTATGGTTCTACATCAATTCATCTCAATAAACTTCCATTTCAGAACGTAACAAATAACTTAATGAGCAGTGGTTTTGAGTTTTACACATTAGTTTGTGGATCAATAGAAGTTTAGATTGAAATAATGAGAAACTTTATTGGATTAACCACATGTAAAAAATAGTTTTTCCTGACTTGCAGAGACTTAGCTGTCAGATAGGAATACACACCTTCCAACTGAATAAATACACCCAACACTCTTAACGGTGGGTGAGAGGCACTATAGACCCAGGAGGAAGAAGCCTTTATGGATCCCAAGAGGACAGTGAATCTTTTTGTGAACGTTTACTGTCACTGTTCGTGTGTTTGTAGTAAAAAGGTCAAAAAAGCAGGAGAGAGGTTCAGATTTTGGGAAAAGTAATTCAGCTAATTAACATGAAAGTGAGTCAAATTTGTAATAATGCCCAATTTAATAGAGTTGATTTTGATTTAATTTCTATTTTCAGTAACAACATCAAAAATTAGTTTCTTCTGAAAAACATCAAGAAAATAAGTGTAAAGGATACACATCCATAAACTATAGAAATTTAATCAACTAAAAATGAATAAGTTAATTAATTCCTTTTTTTTTCAGTAGCCAAAATGTTTCTATATGTTGCATCATGTAATTTTCTTCTTGTCTGAAGTGAACATACATTTTTTTATTGTCTCATCCACAAGCATGAAAATGAAGATGATGGAAAGATTCATCATTAATTAGAAAGTACGTGACTCGATGTACCTAAATTAGCAATAATAAACTCCCAATGAAATGTACCAATAAGTATTCTCATAAATCTTCTCTTGTCCCGGATTTTTATAAATACTTGAAGGCATATCGCTCTAATTTCAGGCTTAGCGTGAAAATTCCAAGGACCCAGAGCTGAAGCGTTATTTATTAAGGCCGAAGGAGATGACACCTGCAGCAGATTGCCTTATTATTTATAATGTTTGCTGTATGTTATGTGGAGGGTTTTACAATGACAGCCTATGAGATCAGCACAGTAAGAGGAGCTAATGGCATATGTTCACTTCCAGAGTCCAATGGCAGGTCATTTCACAAAATATTTTTTAGTGATTTATGTCACGTGTTGAACAATGACTGGGTTAAACGTAAGGCTTTTAGATATAAACAGCTCCAGAATTAAAAGAGATTTCATCATAGTTGCAGCAATGGAAAAAAAAAGAAAAATTCCAAGACTCCTATGGAAATACAGGTCAGGTCATTCTTTTCCGAAATGACAAATACCATCATGGAATTTGAAACTGAACCTGATTGTGAATAAAGACAAGAATATACTTTTTCTTGAAAACTCTACGTCTCGAATATTGAACAAATGGGTAAAAAGGACTTGCACAATTATACCGAACATACTGAGCCATTACCATTAGCATCCAGTCTACTCTGCCAGACTTTAAAAAACTCATTTACAGTGAGAGAAAATCACCTTTTTTAATTTGGCAACATTTCAGAGGCTGCAGCCTAAGCAGGGGAAGCCCAAAGCTATTTTTTGGCCACTTCTAGTAGCAAGTCTGGAAGAATTGCATATCCAGCTTAGACTGGAAAAATATGCTTTTTGGCAAACAACAGTTCTTCAGTATGACCTCTTCCTGACTGGAACACATCACCTGAGAAGCAAACAACACCTTAGATGCCTGAGTGGCTTAATCTCTGTCTCGCCCAGTCTTTGTGCTTTTAGTGCAACATCTGGTCGAAATCCTGGGTTGCTTATGGAAAAAAGGAGCTTTTATCAATCCTGCAACACTAAGACTGAAAGTCCAATATGTGTTGAGCTTAAGTGTGAAATGATGAGAAACAAACAGAAGACAATGGAAAAAATGGAAGTTTATTTGATTCAATCCATGAAACTGATGGTAGAGAAAAGAGGATGAGTTCTGACTGAAGCCCTGAAGTCCTGAAATGTCTAAACAGAGATTTGATCTGAGTGACGTGTTAGTAAGCAGACACACTGAGGCTAAAAAAGGAGTGAAACCAGATGTTTTTAAGTAAAAATCAAGACAGCGGGTGCATCCAATCAGTGGAACTGCAGGAGAAATAGGATAAAGAGGCACGTCCTACAGATCCAACAGTTCTGTTTATTTACAGTATTTACTTTTATTTATTCATTTCACTCTTGTAATTCCTTTAAATACCAATAAACAGGATTCCGGCTAGCCCTTTAACTAACTGTATAGTCTGAACATGTCAGTTCTAAGCTGCAATTGATCAAACATAAGCTGAGTACAAAATGATTGAATTTAAGGAACATAATATCATTTCATGAAAATAAAGATGCAAACATATAGATTTTTTCCCCAGAAAACCTGGAGCACCAGATTATATTTTCCATCTATAATTTATGAAGTAATAGGATACAGTTCTCACCACATGGAGTTTACTATGGACTAGTTCAATATTCATGAAGACTTCAGGCTGAGAAAAGTAATATAAAGTATGGCATAAACTTGCAGGAATAAAAAAGCTAGGATCGTTTGTAACAAGACTGAAACACTAAATTAACTCTATATATGGACGAACTGACATGTGTTGGACATTCAAATTCTATGTCATATTGCAAAATGACAGGTAATCAATAATGATATAAGACTAAAATAAGCGGACCCCATACCGCACCTCAAAACAAATTGATTAACAATGATTAAATAATCGTTAGTTTTAATTTTTAAATGATTTTTTAAACACATAAACATAGAATAAGATAGATAAAATAACTGTATTCATAATTTAATGTCTAAAATGATACTTCAATGGAAGTGTCATTCATTAAAATGAACCGCATGAACCCTATCCAATCAAAAAGACGCTAGATACACTGGTTATTTTAGGAAAATTGGAAGGTGATGATTTCTACTTTCCAACCATGTAGACGTTTGAGATAATAAATTTAAACACCTTTAAAAAAAATTTTTTTGCCCGTGACGGCTTGGTTCAATGTGATGTGTTGTTGTGCTGGTTCGTGTGAAAGAACAGCAGAATAATTTCCAAACTGATTGAGTTCTCACCTCAGTTTGTTTGAATAAATGTGCTGTTTGTTTTACAATCTTCACGGAGAACAGAGCTCACCCCCATTCTGACCTTTGTCCTCACCAGATTTTGACTTCTAATTTGACTAATTGAATTTTTTACCCAGGGGACGCACGTACATGACCTGCATGGACAACATCAGTAAAGTCACGTCCGGGTCGAGCTGGTGTTAGAGCCCAGCTCACTGCTTGCATGAGCCCCATCATTCACGTCACACAAACAATAAATTATTTAGTCTACGTGGCTGGAACCAGCACTTTGTAGCACTGGGATTTTATCAAAGGCACAAACCTCTAAAGGGAGTTCGAGACTGTCTACACATCCCTCTGGTTTTCTAATTCCATCAGTCTCCCAGGATAGACACACTTAGTTTGCAGGATTTTACTCAAGCTTTTTCATCGTTCTTGCCTTGTGCTTTAACCTTTTCCCAAGTGACACTGATTAAGTAGGTGACGTAAAATGAGCTACTCTTGAAATTTAGCGGTTGCTCAAAAACTCAACGCAATACAGGTACACAAAAGCTAGCAAAGTCTGAACAAGATTATTTTTTCTGAAAGCAAATGTAATCTGCTGTAATTGTTTAAAAGAACTTAACCTCCATATAATTTCTGCTCTGATTCAGAGAATTAATCAACTTTGTAATCATAGCAAAAAACAATAATAAAGGATACAAAACAGGCACAACTTTTCCTCCAATGCCGCTCCGCATCTGGCGGAATGAGGTAAAAGCACTATGTTCATTACTCCCTGTTTCATAAATATATATATATTTCCTTTTTGGTGACATCCCTCATTAAGAATAATCAACCTGATTGTGTATTGTGTTTCATTCTGAGAGCAATTTTAAAGAAGTCATTTTTCATGTGAATGTGCACGGATGCAAAAAGAACATGTGATCTTTAAATCTGATTGAACTTTTGGCTGCCATGCAACACAAAAATAATATTATGGTGTGGAGTTGGCCAGAACCTCAGCATTATGGTTCAAACTTTCAGAAGTTGCAGAACAGCATTTTGACATCTGATTAACTTTTACAAAGTAATTTGTTTCTGTTTCTCGGCTTACTGGATTGTGTTGCTTTGTTTCAGGATCATTACCAACACAACCCCCTGTGATGTTTTAATGCAGAGATGTTTTCCCAGTGAAACTCGGCTGAGCAGCAACCGAATATCTGATAACAAGAGATCCATGAACAGTCATAAAACTTTTTATGAAGCTTGACCAGTTTCCTAATATCTTAAGAATTTTTTTTGTTTGGATATTTCCTTTACAGAATTGGAATCATCTTCTTCCTAAAATATTTTTATCCTAACGCATTTCACAATTTTTCAATAAAACCTTTTGAAATTTCTTCAGTTTAATTTGTAATAGTCCAAATTTCAGTTTGCTTCTCATCGATCAGAAAGCATAAACTTTCCATCGGCCCACACTGCTGCAGGTTCTTGATGCGGAGGATTCCAACGCTTCAGCGTTATAGAGAATGTGATGAACCAATATCACTCTGTGTGAGTTTCAAGAGCAACACTCTTCACAGTGAATCTATGGACACGTGTAATATTTCCCAAGAGAGAAAGTTCTAAGCATCCTGACTGTGTGCGCAGTGCAGAGCAGAAGCATCAGCCATACTTCACTGAATACATCTTGTTTCACCGCATGCGCCTCTGGGAGAGCGGTCCAATTAAATGTTCAGGTCAAACTCTAGATGTAGCTCGACTCAGCTGTGCATATAACCCTGGAGTCACAGGAAATAGACCCCGTTTTTATAAATAGTTGGAAATCATTCCTTTCAGCTTGTCTAGGTCCATGTTCAATGTTCCCAACAATAATGGACAAAAAGGAGGCAATATTTGAATAAAATAAAGGTAAAATTAAAAAATGAAATCATTGATCGAAATTAATTTTTTGCAACAAACCCTGTTATATTTAATGTAGTTCGTATCACCCACTCCAATATAAAGGAGTTGCACGCAAGAAATTCAACATGTATCCACTTCATCATGGTTCAAATCAGCAGGTACACTTCACATTCACTCTGCACCTGTTTGGTTTTCATGAGTTATGTGTGTTTACTTTCTCTTAATGAACCTTCCCAACAAGGAAAGAAACCATAATGATGTGTGCACTCAGAGCATGAAACACTAACAGAACACAGACTACGAGCTGATTTTCATTAGTGGAGTTTCTCCTTATGAACATCTGCTGAGAGGCGCTTTCCTAAAAAGCAGTGCATGGCGAAGGCTGTAAATTCTCACTGAGAAGTCAGGGAAAATGACCAAATGGCAATTTATTTGCTCACATAGTTGTTTTCCCCCACATGGTTTGGTGTGTGTTCTCACATTCACTAAATCCCAGGAGACAAGTTAAAACACAAAGCTGTTGATCCAGGTGCCATCTGATTATTTTGGCCACTGGGAGTGTCAGGAAATTGGTGATGGATGCTCTTGGATAACCCCATCACCTTCTTAAAGCCACCACAGAGAAAAAATGGCCCCTAAAGTAAGAATAAAGAAAGAATTCATGCATCTGTAGCTGCAATGAGTGACTTCTCTCCTGTGTTCTGATGCTATAAGGACTTTACCCTGAGGGAGTGTATGGAGATTTATTCCCACCGTGAGAAAACAGCACATATACGTATATCTAATGCCCAGGTTTGTGGGGTGTTAGCTTCTCACGTCTGAGTTTGCTGCCGCTGCTGAATATGTCGACAAGTTTTGTTATCTTTTCAACACTTATTAATAGCTTAACTCAAGCCATGTGTGGTACACTCCATCCATCTTTTGGTGTATTTTTGTTCTTTCATTCGTGTGGTCCAAATTAAGTTAAAGACATGTCTAGGTGTCCGCGGGGTAGTAACATAACCTTCCACACAGTATGCATGAACTCCACCATCTGCTGTAGAGAGAAATAACACAGTCACAAAACTCTGCTATGGTATCGGCTAAAAAAAATGCAAATTTATGATTGCTAGGATACGCTATCGAGCAAAATGACAAAAAATGTTGTTTTCACTAATTTAAAAAAATGAGTAAAGAAAGTTTGATTTAAATAATTTTTCAGACTGCTTGAATATGTGAAGAAAAAGACCCTTCTGGTGTTTAAATTGAGTTCCATCAAGCTGTTTCTAGTTTTCTCTTATAAATCCACTCAGCTGTGAGAAAGGGGCATGAAAATAAAAGAGGAAGTGTCCCGGAGGTTGTCAAAGAACAACAGCCACTCTGTTTGCAATCAAGCATAGACATGAGGTCACTGTCCTGGGAGCAGTGGACATGCATGGACTACTTTTTAGCTGACATGTTGAAGATTTGGAGGTGTAGAATGGACATCTCACCAAGCTTGTTGTTGCAATATGAACCTCAGTTGCAATATATTCTTGAGTTTTGTTGTAAGATGTAAAAAAAATCGTATTGAGTTAGAAGTATTGAAAAAATAAAGAAGCACTGCACTGTGTGATCACATCATACTGAAACATTCTCATCTTCTCTGTAAACGTGAGGTGAAACATTACTTTCAAACGTTGACAGAAAGCTTTAAATCACAGCGGAGGAAATTCTTGGCTTGCTTACAAATGTGCAGAGTATAAATCAGAGCTGGCACATTTCTCTATAGGCAGCCAAATCAATATCTAAATGAAGTAATAAGTACTGAAGAGCAGCTTATTAAAAACAGCTTCCACACAATTAGAAATGAAGAAGCAAACAAATCACAGGGCACTCATCGTGCTTATCTCCACAGCTGCTTAGACCTCCTCTGAGAAACATGTGGGTATGCAGAGGTGCTTGATTGACAACTTCCTGATATTCATGTTTATTGCAACTGCTTATGAAAGGCCAAGCTGGAGCTTCATCAATACTTGGCTACACCAGTTATGGCTGGGATGCATAACTAACCACCTCAATGAGACCTTTTGGGAAAAGTGGAGGAGCCAATAGTAAACCTCAACCTGCCAATTTCTTCTTTATTTTAAAACGTCCATCCTTTTCTAAACACCTTTTAATTCTCCTCAGATGAATCAGTGTCACAAGCCATCTGGCATGACAGGCCGGGCTGGCTCTGGCTTCTTCAGATAAAATTAATAGGGCACAAAGAGCACGTCTCTCGCTGGGATAAAGAAGTTATCCTCATCTTCATCTAGCTGTAAACACAAGTATGTGCTCACTTTTTTCCATTCAGATTACACAAACTCTACTTTCTGTTTTCATAATTGCATCAACACAAGCTGACCACAGATAAAACAGATACAATCTCAAAAACTCAAAATTGAAGAAAACTGCATATGATGCACCAAATAGACAAATAAATCTCACCTTAACGTACTTGGCCCTTTGTGTTAAATTAAAAAGTTTTTTCAAGTGTCTGTTTTCTTAGCTTTGAAATAACTACAGATACACACACTGATCCATCATTAATGTTGTGTCATCACCATGGGTTGGACAGACGGGGGATTCAATCCATTTTTGCCTGAAGCTAGAACTGCGGATTGGCCATCACCTCTATTTAAGTGGTTTACAACAGCCTCACCAATGAAACAATTTGAAGAAAAGAGAACCAGAACAAAATGATACTAACATTGACAGAGAAAATAAGTAATGCTAACCGAACGAGCCTATAGTGTTACTGCCTAGATTTCTTCACTTTCACTAGAGAATGACCAGCTGACTTGATTTAAATCACATACATTCAACAACTGTTTTAAGATGAAGAAAATGAACCTCTTGTAACAGACATCAACTGAACAAAAGTAAAAATGACTACAATGATTAGCAGAAAAGTTTCATTTTAATTCTCCCCATACACTGTTTTTTTTTTCATTTCCACCCATTTTCTGTGTTGATTTGAATAAGAGATGTGCACTGCAAACATGTACTTTAGCAAGAGATCCCCGAGGCACTGAGTTTCTCTTTAAAGATTCATACAGCAGCTTCGAAGCCCATCTCCCCATGTTTAAGCTCTCTAACTCCCAGTTGGGATGTTAATATATTACTCCAGATATTCTCACAGTAAGCTTGTTAGAGAATGAAAATTACAAGCATTGAGGCGTTAAGGCATCTTACCATTACAGTTTTTTTTTTCAAATTGGATTTCTCAGCAACAAACAAACAAACAAAACAGACTCAACAACGGCAACTTGAAATGCTGTTGCCGGCATTGCGGGTCCAGAGAAGCACTAAAGCTGAGCTGCCATACTGTACATGTCAATAAGAATGATACTAACAGGCTGAAATGGCTCTTCTGAGGTTTTTGCTTTGTCTTTGGCACACAGCTGGATCATCCTTTTGGACCTTTGGGCTTTTTTTACTGACATGTACAGTGAAGTACTCACTGAGCTTAGCTAATTCGATACTTTGACCCTTTGTTATCTACTTCTAACCAGCTTCATTTTCACACTTCATCATGAAACTCCAAGAAGTGAATCAGGGGAGCCCTATTTACTGCCCTTTTTCCTTTAAAAAATGTCAAACTATTACATAAAATGATGATAAATGTAACTATTTCTTACACAGAATTAATATTCTGTCAAAGTTACTAATCAGTTCTGAAAATAAAAGTCCTGCTAAACTAGTTGTTGGTGAGCAACATCTGGGAAAGTTGAATCCCACAAAGGCTTCAGTTTAACAGTGAACAAAACAGTCATCTAATTTAAAAATGGTATAACTACGTACAGTATTTGTATTCGACTCAACTCTAATTTCTATACTCAATAAGTTATCTGGTTTATTTTAATGGTTCATAAAGCAGAACACAGATCACCAGTGTCACTACACCAGTCTGCAATTGAGGATAAAACAAAATTTCAGTTGAATTTATACATATGAATATTTTTGTGGGTGTTTGTAGTGAAAATGTTGTCCTTGTAATAACTTTTGAAGCTGTTGCATTCTCAATGCTGCAAGCCAAAAGCTGTGTTGTTTCACTAACCTTGCTCCACTGTAGCATTTGAAAAAATACATCCAAAGATCTGTTTTAGTTTCGTGGTGTCTATTTTTCAAATACATTATAAATATATAACATATCTAGGTAAAAAATTTCCTATTGAGTCTGAGAGGGAAATAAAAACCTCAAATTGATGTAAGTTAACAGTTGACAAGCTGCGAACATAATCAATAATTCATTCAAACAGAAGGCGAGGGAATCTGGTCGTTGATTGTGAAATAAGTTTCGGCATGAAAATGAGGTGAAACATCATTAATAAATTGAGAAGTTGGAAAGATAAAAACAAAAGAAATTGCTGGCTGCACTGATATGTGAACATCACTGCATAGTAGCACATCAAAATTAATGTAAAGTCTGCTATATTATAGGTCTCATCTCATGCAAGGTCTGATCTCATCTCATTTTCTTTTTGTGTCCATCATCAGAGTAGCAGGCACTCTGTTGTCATGCGAGGGAGGACGGAGAGGTGGCTCTTTGTGACAAATACAATGCCCCCACATCACTATTAGAAGGTTGAAAGCTCTGAAAAGTTGATTTATCATGAGATGGGACATTTAAGTGCCACATGACTAATTTGGCCACTAATGTACAATTTTGGCTCAAAATTTTTTACCTAAAGAGGTTTTCCTTCTTCATGCATCCTTCGTCAGTCATTACATCAATGTGTCTTCATTTATGTTAGAAAAACACTGTATTTTTAATAAACAGCATCCTGACAAAATCTAAGAATAATCTGTGGTTTTTACATCTTTCAAAAAGTAGTTACGCTATTAAGTATTGTATAGTATGATGAATTCATGCAGCTCACATTTAGCTGCCTGACAAAAGGAGATCTTCTTAAAAGAACTGTCTGTCCAAGATTATTCTGTTCCATTACCCAAAAACACACTGTGAACATCATTTGGATAAAAAAGCTCAGAAAATTTTTAGTTAAGAAAAAAATGCAAATGCATTCTGTATCCCCTCTGCACAAAGTTTGTTTCATGCTGCAATGCTTCAAGATGTTTATAAGTGTATTTTGGTGAAGAGTTTATTGTAGCCGACTGATTTTATTGAGAATTTTAAACTTACACAACTATTAAAAAAATCAATTTTATTCATTAAATGTGTGGGCTTGTGTGTATATGTGATTTTATTTCATGATTCCACCTTTTTTGTTTGACAATAAAGATACTTGAACTTGATTCTATAACTCTCAGTGTCAACCTGACAATAATTTTTCTTTCTTTTTTTTTTTTTTTTTACAGAACTAGAGCATTTCTTTGTAAGTAAAGAGAACGAAGGTAAGGCCTTGAGGTGTAGAATAAAACCAATTGAATAACTCTGACATAACAAAACCTAGACTTACTTTAGCTCCTGAAAATGCTGATTTGATGAAAAATTAAAGCCATTATACAAATAATAGTAGGTATATTTATGCATTTATGTAAATCATGACCACAAACCCCTCATTGAGACTGAGGAGACCCCCATGCTTGATCCAACATCGCATTTCCATGAGTGAAAACCATCTACTGATTTCTTCAAATATACAGCTGTTGAGTGGAATAAACTAATATTGAATTAACAGTCTTAGACACATTGGCTGCTTGTCCTGGGGAAGGGATATTTCCTTCATTTGGTACCCCATGAGGTTTGCTTTTCTCTCCACTGTTGTTTTTTAAAGTTTTTTCTCACTGTGAAGGAGGGTCTAAGGGCAGGAATGTGCTGAAATTATTTAGCTAGCTTATGTTTGTTAGCTTTTAAACAGTGCATGTGTGTGGATAGTCTCTTTTTGTTCTTTTTTTTTTTTTTTACTTTTTTTAAAATCTGCAATGTGAAGAAGTTCCAGACAATAGTTGTGTGATTTTGGGCTATACTAATAGAATAAAATAGATCATTTCTAAGCCACAGTGTGTATTAGGATTGCTTGATGTTCGTTCCTCCCTCTCTCTCTGTTTCTCTATGTATTGGGGGTCCATCCCAGAGCTCAGCTTCTCTCCAGCATCACCGACTTGTGCGATCACCCCAAACGCGCAACAGACGACTGGACCACACAGCGCACGGAGCACTACGCATGGCATTGTCTGGGATTCTAAGTCTGCAAGATATTATCTAGCCAAAAGACCTTTTCGGGGTGTTTGTTGTGTAACATCTTTGCGCATTTGATCTCCAAATGCACAACTGGATATAATTTTCTAAGCTTGTAAACATCCCGCAAAAAGGCGCAGTTGCTGTACGCAGAAGGTGAATTGAGACAGAAATGGATCTTTGGGGGATTTATCTGCTTCATCTCATAACTTCTGGTGAGTATCATTTTAGTTCTTATTTAAAAGAGTTTTAAAAATGTTCTTTCTGTTCACTGTATTAATTGAGGGCAAATGATGTAAAACTATTTAATTACCAGGTGGCAAAAAAACTAAAAAAAATTCTCTGACATCACTTCTATTCGTTAAATTTACGTATTTATTGGAAGAAGTTAACCATTTACGAGTTTAAAAACTCATAAATCACCTGGATTCCATCAGCTAGACAGTTTTGCGCGGTGACACATGCTTGAGAGTGCGCATATTTTTATCTCATTTTCTGTATTCCCAGTTCTAAATAGCCATTCAACATTTAAAGGTTTAGATTTATTTCGTCTTCTGAACTGCTTATCCCAAACGGAGCAACGGGGAATACAACTGCCTATCCCAGCTGATTCTAGGCGAGAGGCAGGGTACACCCGAAAAGGTCGCCAGTCTGTTGCGGGGTGACACACACAATCATCCACACACATTCAATCCTAGGGGCAATTTTATATTGGTCAATCAACCTAACATGCATGTTTTGGAGGGTGAGAGAGAACCTGATTACTCAGAGGAAACTCATGGGTACACAGGGAGAACATTCAAACTCCGCACAGAAATATCAGCGTTGCAAACCTCGCCCACACCCCGGAACTCGAACCCTGACCTTCTTGTCATGAGGCCATTGTATTAACTTCTGCACCACTGTGGAACCCGCTTTTAAATGTTTGTAAAATGTTTTAATCAATGTTTTCATATACTCAAACTTTTATGATAGAATGTTTCATCTATTTTTATTTTTGCTCCGAATCACCCCACAGTGGATACCGGCAGCAGTATGTCAGTCATTGGACTCAACATCACTGAGCTACAGTATATGTTCACTTGTCGAAATAAATTATGTTGGAATATTGATTTTTACAGCAACAATCTGCTGTATTAAAAAGAGACGTGTGTGTGTTTGCTTGATTGTCCCTTTGTCACTGAACACATTGGTGTGTGTCAGTCGTGCTGCAATGGTGCCAAACTAATGTGATTATTTCCCCTGACAGCCACAGCAAAAATCTACGGTACTCTCTTCCTAACAAACACAGACTAGCTTAACAAAGACAGGAAAGGCATTAAAGCACAACTTAGCTGGCTATTTATTATTAATAACATATCCACTTAGAAAGCCATTCATTAAAGAAATGAAAGGAAATGCAAGAAATGCTGAATGGAAACAATATTGGTGGTTATTTGAATCAGCTCTTCTCTGTATTGATTCTGTTCTCTTTTACTTTGAAGGGAGGGGGGAAGAATAGGGTACATGTATTAACTGGTACTCTATCATCAGAAAAGAAAGACAAAACTGTCACATTTCTGTCCTGTCAACCTTCTGTCTTCTGCTGGGTTTGGATTAGATACAAATACAAGATTAGATACAAGTGTAGCAGTTTGTTAAAGTCCTCATTATGTGTGTTTATTTAGCTACTTTATGGACGTGGTGAAAAGGAATCTTAACAATACCAGATTGTATATTCTATGTGATGACTCATTCCATTTGTGCAGCCTTCCTAACAATTTCTGTAATATCTATACGAGGCTGGGGAATAAAATAGCATTTTTTCACTTGAAGATACCTGCGAGAGCAAAATGAGTTCCAATGTCAGTAAAGTGCTGTTAGAGCAAACAATAGTGGAAACTGTGCTCATCATAAAAAGAATTCTAAGTATTGTATGTTAATAATAATTTCTAACTAATTGAAAAACATCATTGGTCTAATTAACAAACTCTTTGCATCTTAACGGAAGTGTTTTTGACCTAGGTATGACATTGCACTGGTTCATTAAAGTCCACATTGCTTTTTCCAATGTCCCACCAACCACAAAATTCAGCCCTGGATTTTGACTGAACTGTTAGAGTACATTGATTTATTTTTAATTTTCAGCTGTATTTATTTGGAAAGACATTAGATTTTCTTTTGTCAGTTCCTTCAAACAAGTCAAGTTCTTCTGTCAGAGACTTTAACATTTACCACACACACTGGAACTTTTCGAGTCATGGCTCTGGGGTATGTCGAAGGTTTTGTAAGCTTCACATAATGATGATGTGACCTTTTGATGAACTTAGTGGAACATCCGCTTGTGGGAAGACTGACAACTATCCAAATTGGTTTTCACTTGTGAATAATCTGCCTTAAAGAAGATGGAACCCAGTTTCTTTCTGATTCTTTCTTCTTGAAGGCTTTGACAGGAAGAACTATAAATGGGATCTTAACATATGAAAAGCCTTTTCAGAGGTTTCATGTAAAGATAGTAATCAGAAATCTTTTCAGGATTCTGACAGTAGTTCATAACTACCATGGTGAATATGTATTTTATTTTCTGTACTCAATCAAACAATAATTATAGTGTAATAAAATATAATATCCAAAGTAAATCCATTCTGGCCGCGCGGTGGGGCAGTGGTTAGCACAGTGGCCTCACAGCAAGAAGGTTGGGGTTTGCGTCGCGGATGGGACAAGGCATTTCTGTGTTGAGTTTGTATGTTCTCCACATAGATGCGTCATTTTTTTTCCAGTAGTCCGGTTTCCTCCCAACCTCCAAAAACATGCATGTTAGGTTAATTGGCCACTATAGAATTGTCCATGGGAAGAGTGTATGTGGATGGTTGTGAGTGTATCCCCGTAACAGACTGGGGACTTGTTTTGGGGTTTTATCCTGCCTCTTGCCTGAAATCAGTTAGGATAGGCTCCAGCACTCCCTTAGCCTATAAGGGATAAGTGGTTCAGAATGATCATACAAAATACTAAACAAAACTAATTCTCTTTAGAAAGCACAAAGATTGAGGCAGAGGAGAAAGCAGGTGGGTGGTTTTATCCCGGCATATTTTCAGCAAGAAGCTGGTTACACCCTGTACAGGTCACCAGCTCATCAAAGAGTGAAACAAAGAAACATAAAACCATTTCTACACATTTCTGTAGAGAATCTAGTTAGACCAACTAAGCAAACCTGCATGTTTTAACCAGTAGGCAAAGAAAACCATGGCAAAATATCATTCATATTTGCAACTTTGAATCCTCACTGTTTGATTCCATAACATTATCGAAGGTAATACAGTCTATAAATTCATATGAGAATCTTTTCCATCTCAAGACTTCCTTTTGTTTCTTCTTTATTTGCTGCATACATTAAAATCTACTAAGTGGTTGGTTAGAGTGGAAACATGAACCTTGAGTAGTTCTGATGTTCAGTCAAGGCCTGTAGGTCCCAAAGAAGAGATTAATCCAGCAGAGGGTCAGGTTATGAATTCAGAAAAGCTGGAGAGTTGAGACTGAGTCACTGTTGCCTCTACTGGTTTGGGAGATAAAAAAAATTAATCCAAAGAAGACAGAATATACTTTGATGCTATCTGCATGATAGATGCTCTCTGTAGCTCACTTTGACATATATGTATTAGAGCTTAAAATGATATAGAATTAGGCATAATTGTGCAGGGTAAGTCTTTTTAAGGTTAGATAAGCTTTTCCTTTCAGAATTACTTAAAGTACTGAAAAGTGCACTGCAGTCATATCAAAAGTATTCCATGTCAAGGTCCAAAGCTCAATAAGACAGGGTAATTGCATTTAATATTGATTCTTCAGACTGAAAGAGCAAGATGTGATTCCAAGTGACACAAAAGCTAGAAAGGGTAAAAATCCACTTGGAACTGCCAAAGATATTCAAATTAATCATTAATGTTTGGTCAATTGGGAATTTTTTAATATTACCTGTCAAAACGTGTGGGTTTATTGTCGAGTGTCTTGGACGAGCTACAGGGTTTGTCTCAAGTTCCTCGGAGGGGTTATTAAAATAAATGTGATTTGGTTTGTCAAAATATCACTGATTCACTATGGCTTTCTGTTCTTTTTCTCATGAGATTTACATTTCTGTTCAGCCGGATCGTTTCAGGGATGTTGAATCACCCACTCAACTTCCTCTTCCCTTTGGTCTGCCTCTTTTCAAGATCTACAGTTCTTAATAACCCTAGAAGATTGTTAATAAAGTGGCTGCAGAAGATTCGGTATGGGATCTTAAAGCAAAAAAAGTTTCAGACAAAAGTCTCAATTTGCTATTAAATTAGTAAAAAAAAAAAAATAAAATATTGTGAATGTTTGCTTCAATGAAAGAGAATGGAAAAACATGGAAATAATAAAGAAACAAAACACAAAAATATGAAAACACATTAGTTCTATTTATTAAATTGGAGATTCTAATTTCCCAGCATAAATAGAAAATACACAAACAATTTAAATATAAACTGAGAACAAGATCCAAGCGGGAAACAAACTGCCGAAATGTGCTTCCTCCTCATGGTGGCTGGGCGGAGATAAGAGTGAGGAGCTCTGCCATTTGGCAGGAGCTCGGAGTAGAGTGAGAGAAGCCTGATGGGGTGATTCAGGCATCTGGTTATGACGCCTCCCGAGCGCCTCCCTGGTGAGGTGTTTCTGGCACATCCCACGGGAGGAGACCCAGGGGCAGACGTCAGACCCGCTGGACAGACTATGTCTCAAAGCTTTAGGTTATTAACATTTGAAAGGCATAAGTCTGACCTTACAGGATTGTGCAATTATGATGAAATGATTGATTTCTTCAAAAGTCAGCTATTGCAGCCTCTCTTGTGAAACTGAATAGAGAAATGTTTGATTGATGATAGCATTGAGAATTTGAAACCAAATTGTCTATGTTTTTCCATCTCGTAATCTTGGTCAAATAGTTTAAAAAAAACTTTCACGTCTATGAGGTATTTAAAAAAAAAATAAACACTGTGGCAATTGGCTGTCAAACTTGGCCAAACTTTTGTGATGATTTGATTAAATACTTAAATTTTCAAAGTTGAAATTGATTTAAAAGTCAACCCAATCCTTTTGAATTCTTTTCACTGTGTTTTGCGCCTAAAACTTATGAAAATGGTGTTGATGGAATTTACAGTAGTTTTAATGATTTCACTTGTTCAAGAGAGTGTGAACTGAATAAAAAAAAACACATTTCTACAGAAAAGGAGAAAAGTCAAATAGTGTATTGTCTAAATTATGTTTCTGCTCAAATTAAAACTAAAATAACATTTAAGATTCAAGAGGCATTCTTTTCATTGCCTTGATCTCAACAATTCACATTTTCATAGCAGGGGTCATAAACTAAAATTCCAGGGTTTTATTTTTTGTAACTTTCTGAGTTTGTGGTCACTTCAAACTCTCAAATATATTCATTCAACCACATAAATTACTATTTTAGAACATGTCTTCCTGAGGGGTATGAGATGGACTATGCTTGACCTCTCTTGCTCCGACAAAGCAGATCTCTGGATGCCTGCGCTTCTCCCACTGTCAGGCTGCATTTATCTATTGTTTGTGACATTGTGAGATACGACCTCTATGCAAAGGTTCAAATAAATGAAGCGATCTTTGTGAGCTGGTTGAAGCGAATAATTCAAGCTGCTGTTCTGTGTCCCACAAAATCTCCTTCATATTATTTAACCCACGTATCAAACAAGGTTAAAAAGTAAAACTCAAACAAAACTTGATTACATGTGAGCCACAACTTGAGTGAGAGTGATATGTACAAATATAAGGGATAAGATAATAATTGTTTAGTCGTATTTTTCAACCTGCTTGGAAATTGAATACAATCATTAAAAGCACAACAAATTAAGTAAGTTTCTAAACTATTATTTGTATTTCTTTTTTAAATGTAGGGTGAATTAATTGAAGTCCAACTAAAAGAGTGTTCAAATCGGTGATTGTTCTGTATCTTCTGCCTATCTCAAGTCAGGTCACCGGGGCAACAGCCTCAGACAAGAAACACAGGTTTCTCTCACCCTTACTGCATTGTCCAGCTCACCCGGGAGGATCCCAGAGCATTTCCATGATGTGAGACATAGATGTAAAATACATTAATGTCAAACTGAAACTTACTTTTGAATGAGGTTCATACTAAAGTTAAGGCACTGGCTCAAAAAAAAAAAGTAATACCATTGTTGTCATTACAATATAAAACACTACCAATATAAATGGTTTCATCCAAGCACTCCAGTACTTTGGTTTATGCCGGGTTCATGCAGACCACTGAAAAGTAAAATTTGAAGAAAATAATATGTGTGGCTGGGCAAATAAAATTGAGTGCATGGTTTAGCATCTTGTTTGGATAAAAACCCAAAGCTTAGTGGTTGAAAATCAATTTTCTGAAAAAAACTTTGAGTTGTTTTCGTTTTTCTTTATTAGAAATTTTGTCGTACTCCTCTAGATGTGGTGCTGAACAAAATATCTGACTCAGAGTGAAGAAATACAAAACAAAAAGTTCTGCCATACAATGCTGTTTTCCCTTTTTCCCTCTGGCTTATTGAACACTATTTTCTAGTCATGTTACTCAGGTCATTTGCTAAAATTACCTAAAATTTTAAATGCATAAAATATTTTTGGTTGTTTCTTGCATTTGTTTTCAGTAGGTTAGATTATTGCCGCGGTCTACTCACTGGTCTGAACAAAAGGGCCTCAAAACAGCTGCAGTTTATTCAAAATGCAGCTGATCCAGAAAATATGATGACATTAGTCTTGTGCTCAGGACTCTGCACTGGCTTCCTGTGGCTCAGAGAATAGACTTTAAAGCTGCTCTGCTTGTGTTTAAGTGTGAATGGTAGTATCTAATGAAACGACTTTGAGGACCTCTGGGACCGGCTTCCTGCTAGTGCCTAGAGTCAGGACTAAACATGGAGAACAAACTCCCTGAGGTTGTGAGACAGACCTGTACTGTCACAATGTTTAAATCTAGGCTGAAAACAGTTTTGTTTAACTGTGCATTTAACTGAAGATTAATTACTTTTTATTTGTTTTATTTGATTAAAAAAATAATTCTATGTGTTGTGATTTTAATGCATTTTTTCTGTCTTGCAAAGCACTTTGAACAACCTTTTTCAAAAATTGTGCAGAATAAATAAACTTGACTTGCCTCTTGTAGCTAGAGTAAGTGGTTCATACAGTTTAAAATAAACTTTAGTAATATATTTTAACACTGTTAGTTTCACAAATAAATGTCTCTAAATAGGCTTGCTATTACTTTGAAAAATGCTGATAATTAGGAGGCAGAGACAGCAGCTAAAACTATAGACCATTTGTACAAATAAAACCAATCAGAGTCAAAGCTAAGTTTCCTTGTCCATTAGTCTTGTAAGGAAATTGAGAGAATGTCTTTTGGGTTATTGACGTCCAGAGGCCTCTGATGGCCAAAATGAGGTTCATTAACTGGAAAAGTGCAAGTGGTCATCCTGAGAGAACAATTCTTCCAGTTTATAAGTATATGAGCTCTATGTCCTGCCTCCATCCTGTGTTTGTTGAGCGCAGTGTGATGGCGAGTATGGGCTTTTGATTGCAGTGAATTTCAGATGAATACAAAAATCCTCATGGAATTTATGTCTAGAAGGCAGTAAATGATCTAACTCATACTTTTTTTGTACCAGTGAACTAAATAATGAAACATTGGTATTGACTTTATGAACTTCAAAATATAGTAAGAGTAGAAATTCTTAAGTAAAGCAGCTCCTTCTTTTTAAATGACCTTACGCAAATTTTGAACTTCACTTTGATTAATATAGATGGATTTCTCTTTTCCTCTTCAACTTGCCGACATTAATAACCATAAAGACTGCAGGTGTTAAGTGACTTTTTGATGAATTTTGCATTTTATCCTGATGGAAATGGCAGTTGCGTATAATAATTCTCTTATCTATCAATTTCCTTGTGATAAGAAAACTGCCATCATGCATCCCTCATCTTTCCAGATATTCCTGTGAAGTACTTCTTGTAGCAGTAGTAATTTCAGCTTTAATAAAAGCAGAAGAAAATGTGTGTCTAGTATAATTCACCATCTCTACAGCCTAATTGTGTTCATAAAAAATGGACTTACATATAAATTGGCTTATTATATTCTCTCAAGGTTTCAATGTTTGTGGTAGAAACTAGAGAAAAGTGAGAGAAAAGTTATAAAAACTGTCTTAAAGCCAGAAATAATAGCTCGGCCAACGTTGTTTTCAAATGATGGATGCTGCATGGTGTCGTTGTTGTACCAAAACAGGTTTCCTGACAGGCAGGATAAATGAGCTCAATAACTGAACTATTTGATATCTGTAGCTGTGCATATGTACCCTGGACCATAAGATTGCTATTATTCAATTAAAATAAGTGCAGCCTCAGACTTTGTAGTATTTAATTACTGTTTTGCTGTTTGTTTACATGCCCTGGCAAGCAAATTACTCTGCGGTTGCATCTGCAAACAGAATAGTTCCTTATCAGAGTTTCCAGACTGAGCTATGTAGGAGATAAGCTTTGGCACTAAAGAGTTTTTTTTTTATTATTAGTTTAGTGAAATTAATTTAATACTGTATGCCCCAAAAGGTTTTCAGTTAATCTGATCAGTCAAATCAGGTGTTGGCTTTATTGCATATTTGATAAAAGAGACACGTTTGTAAAATATGAATGACTTATAGTCTAGAATGAGAACTGTCACAGTAACAGGGAGGGATTATGATGAGTTTGTTCTCACTCTAACACAACCCCATTCCCAAAACAAGGTTTGGACCGGTTTCCTTTAGTCTTCTGAACTGCTTACCCTCGACAGTATTGCGAAGGGTGCCGGTGCCTATCCTCACTGATTTGAGGCAAGGTATACCCAGAACAGGTCGCCAGTCTGCTCTGAAGCTATACCCACTCATACCCAGGGGCAATTTCATAGCAGCCAATCAAGCTAAGATGCATATTATTGGAGAGTGGGAGGAAATCGTACCTGGAGAAAACCCATGCATACACAGGGAGAACGTGCAAACTTCACACAAAATGGCCAGTGTTTTAAGCCTTTTCTCACCAGGGACTTGAACCCCAACAATCTTGTGGTGAGGCGTTTGAGCTAAACACTGCACCACTGTGCTGCCCAGTTTAGACAATGTGTAGGAATGTAAATGGAACAGGAAATTATTCATTCAAATATTGACAATATACAATATAAATTCATCATTTTCATTTCATTCATTTTTTTGTTTTATATTTTGGAATCAGGCATCAAAGAATAGTTTTTGGGGATTTTGGTCAAGACTGTGATTAGATAAGCTCATCACCAATTCTTTCCTGCTGTTGTGATGCGTGTTGCGTCTGATTTGCTATGTCGAATGCCAACTATGTCTACTTTCCCTTAAATGGGATGTAATGTATGTAGATTGGCAAATGTTGAAATGAAACATTTAAAGATGTTGAAGCAACTGATATCAGACAAAAATGTAATCCAACAGTAACAGAAATGTTGTTTTTTTTTATGTGTTTCCACTCTATAATGTTTTAATGTCTGGTCACTGTGAGGTCTTCGAAGATCCTCATTGACATTTAGGGTAAGATTTAGATTTAATGATTGTCTTTTGAAACTTTTGCTTTTATTACTTAAAATGCCTCAAAGACACTTGTCCTGACTCTTGCAACCTTTCTGTGATATAGTCAGGGCCTCCAGTACAAACAAACCATGGCACGACACAACTTCTATCCTATTTAAAGTGTTTACATGCTTTTTCTTTTGTTTTGGTTGATGTTTAGTAGCTGTGAGCAAACTGATGCATCAGATTTACAGCATCTACCCTGAAAGATTGATTAATCCTCAAACAAGCGAGATTCAAAATGTATTTTGTTGCCGTTGTAGCCTTTTGAATAATCATATCTTGGACTAAGAGTGGAAGAAGAAAAAATAGTTTTATTTTCGCCATTAACAGAAAGTGTGATTCATTATAATTTTATGAATATGCAAAAAATTCTTGTCATGTTAACTATTACCCGTGGTACAGGTAAGATTCGGGTTGTTTTGTTCAAACCAACAATAATCTTCAATTTTTTTTCTGCTTTTAGTCCTGAAGATGAAAAAAATTTAATAATTATGTCAAGTGACATGACGTGTGTGCAACCAAAAGAAAAATCAATTGAGATGTCTGTACAACAGAAGTTTTAATTGAATTCACTTGCATGGAAGAAAAAAAACCTAAAGCATTTTCTTGTCTTGCTGAAGTGTTACAACATGTAAGCTCAAAATGCACGACACGTGTGCTTTCAGACTCTAGGCTGACAGGAAAATCTGTTCTCTTTGATCTGTCTTCTTTTTTCAAAGGATTTGTTGCAAACATTTTTATTTTACGAATAATAATTATTCATCCACTGCTGTGCAACCTTATAATTATGAAGTTTTAGGAGCCAGGCTGGATGTTGGATAGTTCCAGCAGAGACATCCAGGAAGGGAAGAAAGAAAGCATTACCAAAAGAGTAGACAGGAAACAGCTGGAGGACACCTGTCTGGCTTTTAGAATGATAGGATTTACTCTTACGAGATATTACACTATCTCATCCACAAAGCATTGATTACCTGTTTCCAATCAGAGACTGACATTGGTAAGAAGAAAATATTAAATGTGCTGCTTTTACAATAGACCACTACCTGATTTAAAGCTCAATGCTAAAAAAAAAACTAAAGGTAATTATATTTTTTGTTGAAGTAAGTGTTTAGTTTTAAACACATTTCTCAAAAGCAAGCCTTATTTCTATTGATAATTGATAGACACTCATTGGCATTCTTTTAATCTTCTAGAGTGACTTCCTTCTTTTAAAGTCAGATATATGACACGTCTTGATGACAGCATGAAATAAAAAGTTGGCCTACTTTGTCTGAGGTCTCTGACTTTGACGACCCTGTGGATGTAAAGCCTTTCTTTCCCTTTTCTTACTTTCTCAGGCTCTAATTAATTGGATCAAGGGAATGCCACTAAGTATTTGACAGCTCTCAGTGAGTGATAACAGTGAAACAAGAGCCACATTCCCGTGTAAATTCCCCAGGAGAGGCATCGCTCCGTATTAACTCTATTGACTGTGCCACACACTTCCTGTGGGATTCAAGTGTGCAGCTGTGATAAAATCCAGGAGGCCATGTGTTGCTGCAGTGGTTAACCACAATTTTCTCTGTTTTAATGTTATTTAACACATGCTATCATAATGCCCAACATATGTGAAGCAGTTTTAAACCACCAAATATTCTTGTATTGAAAAACAACACATAGCAGTTGGCAACTGTGCAGAAATACAACATTTTGTGGTGTGAAAGAGATGTAAGGTAACAGAATGAAGACTCGTCTGATCTCACTCTATTCCAGGACTTTTCAATGTTGAGTTTTCCATGCTATGGTAAAGAATTGAAACTCTAGATGTTAAATACAAGACTGAGGTATAATGCTGAGAGATTATTTACTTGCATAATAATCTCAACTTCATTAGTCTTGAATAGCTGTGTAAATAAGACCAAGTATACATTTTCCAAAGAAGAGTTTGGAATCGCCATAAATTGCCCGTGCACAAAAAACAAACCGACAACCAAATTCAAAACAATTGCAAAACAACTGATGAACAAAAATTCTAATGTTCAATGGCACTGCTCACTATTTTTAAGTCTGTGATTTAGTTATTCTACAAATACAAGAACAATTAGACGACACTTTGCGAACTAAAACTATCAGTTCCTGCAGACACTGATCAAATGTCAATAAACATAAAAAAGTTTGAATTATTATAAAACACTCTGAACCCTTTTTATAACAGTTGCAGAGTGTATGTGCAGACAAATTGCGTTTCCATAATCAAGTATTTCACAATAACATACATGTTGCATTATCTTATTTAAATAACCTAAAAAGGGAAAGATGATGGAATATTTGTAAGTTGTGTGGGCTGCTCTCATTTTTACTTCTGAGAGAATCAGTTCACATGTTTTACATCATGTGAAAAAAGAACTACTCTTATAGCCTGGAGCAAAATAGGAAGCTGTGTGGCCATGGACCGGGTTGCACACCTGTTTAGAGTTACAGAATAAAACGTAGATGTTGATTTGAGATGTGGATGCTATTCACTGCAGAGCTTGGAACAGTTTATGAAAAACATCTTGTTCAGTATGTTTGTGAATGTTTGATTTAAATAAAAGAAAGTAAGTTATAAATTAATTAATTAATTAAACTTAATTATTAGTAACACACAAATGTTCTACATGTGGAATCAATAAAGTACTTCTGATTTTTATTACTCTGAATAACAAATGAATTACAAAAATGTATGTACATTTATTTTTATTAATACTGTTATTATTAAAAAGGCTGATTGGCCTCTTCTGGACTGGAAAGGTGTCCAGTTTGGTCAAAAACATTTGCTTTCGTTTTGTCATCTGAACTGTTTATCTATAATGGGGTTACCTGAGCCTAACCCAAATGGCTTTGGGTGAGAGGCGGGATACACCCAGAACAGGTCGCCAGTCTGTTGCCAGGCCACACAAACACCTTCCTAGAAGCAATTTCATAGCGGCCATTCACCCTTGCATGCATGGTTTTGGCGAGTGGGAGGAAACCAGAGTACTTGAAGAAAACCCACATATGCACAGGGAAAACATGCAAACTCCCAAAAGAAAGGTCAAGTTTAAAGCCTCACACCCACTGTGGGTCCTGAACCCTGACCTTCTTGCTGTAAACCCACTGTGTTAACAACTGTGCCATAGTGTTGCTCGTTTTTTTTAAATGAGTTTTTACTGATAATGATCTACAGTCACTTTCACACATTTTTTTAAAAAAATAGATAAACACTTGGAGCCTTGAAGAAACTATTGGTTTCTTGCATTGCATTCAGTATGAGATAGAATTGCTATTCAGGGCCAAAAGAAAGGAAGAAAATCTCTATCTGATTATCATACAAATGATAATGTAGCACTCCAACTGAACCATGAAGCTGATGTTGCTGAATCCTTTCAAAGCTTTATCAAAGCCAGTTTCCGACATTGTTCTCTTCTAATTATTATTTCTCTTGTTTCTCACTCTGGGTTACAAAAACTCATTTTAAATGAGGTACTCATACAAGTCTTTTCAAAGCACCGTGAGGAAGTTAATTTGAGATGAGACACCTTTTTTAGTCCCACAACAGCAAAATTCAGGTATTGCATTGCTCATTTATAGACAGAAACGGCAGATGTTAATATTTAAACAAACAACTAAATAGATATTATTGATGTAATGTGATGTTGAAATCAAAAAACGTCTCCTGGCTGTCAAGCCTGCACAAAAAATCTACATTTCAGTTTCTCACAATTCATCACTGAACTACTTTTACACCTTCAGTATCATCTGCTCAATGAAAGCTACGCCACGTAGCTGCTCCAGTTCTTTCATTTGCTCTCAATAATTCACATTTATTACATTCCCTTTGTTTTGATGTTTTTGACCATCTGAATTTTTTTATTAATACAAGCACAAAAACAAGATTAGAAAATGTTTAACAAAAATTGAACATGACAAAAAGCCAGTTTATTGTTCAAAATTGTTCGCTTTTTGTTTTTTTTCTACTTGTAATAGTCATTCTGAGATCAAATTAGTTGCTTGCTTTCTAAAAGTAGAAACAAAATCTTTCTAAGGCTGCAAATCATTTGAGAAATTCAGATTAAAAAGACTGAAACTGGAGATAGAAATAAAAGGCTTCTTCTTCACCTTCTTTCGGCATTTCCCTTCAGGGGTCGCCACAGCAAGTCAGCTTCTTTTATTTAACCGTATCTGCTGTATCCTCTTTGGTCAAACCAACTATCTTCATGTCTTCCTTCATTGCGTCCATGAACCTCCTCTTTGGCCTTCCTCTAGTCCTCTTTCCTGGTGGTTTCAAATCCAGCATCCTTCTTCCTATGTGCTCTCTCTCTCTCTCTCCTCTGTACGTGCCCAAACCATCTCAGTCTTGCCTCTCGAACTTTATCCCCAAAATCTCTAACATGTGTTGTTCCTCTGACGTACTTATTTCTAATCCTGTCCATCCTGGTCACTCCCAGAGAGATCCTCAGCATCTTCATCTCTGCTACCTCCATCTCTGCTTCCTCTCTTTTCTTCTACGGTTTTTAGACCAAACAGCATGGCTGGTCTCACCACGGTTTTGTACACTTTCCTTTTCATTTTGGCTGAAACTCTTTTGTCACACATCACACCTGATACTTTTCTCCACCCGTATCAGCCTGCCTGCACACGCTTCTTCACGTCTTTTCCACACTCTCCATTATTCTGGACTGTTGATCATAAGTATTCAAAAGACTTGTCATGCGTTATTCCAATATTTTTATACATTACCATGTAGAATCTATCCATTCGCATTTCTGAAACTTTAAGAAAACTGATATGATCGAGGTGACTGTTCAACATAATAAAATAAATCACTACAAATCTGTAAAAAAAAGTATTGGTACCTTTTTTCTTAGTGAGAGATGCATTCCTTGACAAATATGATCACAAACTGAGCATTCTGCTGAGCTGTGAACTCTGGTTGTATAGACTGCAAAGAAATAAAAAATAACTTATTTATGGGATGACAAATATTTTTGTGCCTGTCACAAGTCAAAAACAACATGCAGTTGTGACCCGTAGATACTTAAAAGTTAATATGATAGCTGCAGAAGAATTCTGACAGTATGTCCGAATCTGCAAAAATGTCAAATGTTTGTCACATTTTCTCACATAATCAAATACTAAAGTGTCCAAAGTTTTCATTGTTGACCTACATAAACTGTATGTCTATACAATCTTTAGGAAGGATGGTCATAGGACTGTTGCTTCCTTACTCTTCATTTGTTATTTGGGCAATATGTCTTGTCAAGTGGAAGTGGGTCCGTGTAAATGTTTTAATAGTCATGTCATGTTGTTTTGCACAAGGAGACAGTGGCATAGAGGAAAAGAGAGCAGGCTGAGCTAGAGGTAGTAGAGATGACGATGCTGTGGTTTGTTTAGGGAGTTAACAGGACAAACAGGTTCAGAAATGAGTCGATCACAAGGACAGCACATGTTGGAAGTTTTGGAGATGAAGTTGGAGAGGCCAAAGTAAGATGGTTTGGACATATCCAGAGGAGAAAAGAGGGAATCTTTTGGCAGAATGAGGATGAGTTTCAAACTGCCAGGCAGGAGGGCTGGAGGAAGATTTTTGTGGTCATAGTGAAGGAGAACTTGAAGCTGGTGTGAGAGTGGGAGACAAAAAATATAGAGTTGAATGGGAAAAAAATTAGCAGAAGAAGAAAAATTTCAATGCTCAAATATTACACTTTTACTAAACTGGTTCAAATGCAACAATTTATAAAGCTGCACAGCTATTATAAATAAAACCTATTAACCTCAGACCAAATGAAACTGTAAAAGAAACTTTGAATCTGTCCCCACTTTGTTACAAAAGAGAAAAAGTATTTTTTTATCATAACTTGTTGAATTTGACTTAAATATTTCTCAATATGTATAAACACATGATTAGTTATAAAACCCAAACTTTCTGCTGTCTATAAATGTTCTAAAAGTGCACTAAAAACATGATTAGTGGAAACATACCTGATGCCTGAAGTAACAAAGGAAAAGTTGTTTTCACATCTGGTGTTAACTCATACAGGATAACATGTTTCCATGGCTGAGGCCACACCTGGCAACATCCATTCTGTTTGCGTGCAGTCCGGGTTCTGGACTTACACTACTTACCTAATGAGACGTTTGCAGCATTTCCAAGTTAGGTTTCTGTAAATGGAAAAAGAACTTGTTTTAGTTCAGAATAAACGGTGGAAAGAAACAAATGGTGACAGAATACATTTGATGACTCACCTTAATGTCATTGGATTTATTATGGAAAAAAAAAATAGTTTTGGGTATTATGTCAGTCAAAGTACCATAAGCAATATATTTTATTCATGACATTGTTCTGTTTCATCATCTGAACCGCTTATCCTTAATAGGGTCACGGGGGGTGCGACCCTATCTTGGCTGATTCAAGGCGTTAGGCTGGGTACACCCCAAACAGGTAATCAGTCTGTCGTGAGGCCACACACAGCTGTTTACACACACATTCCTAGGGGCAATTTCTTAGTGACCAATAAATCTAACACACATGTTTTTGGAGGGTGGGAGGAAACCAGAGCACCCAGAGGAAATCCCTACATGCATGAGAAGAACATGCAAACTCTACACAGAATGTCCACTGTTTCACGCCTTGTCCCCACTCTTGGACTTGAACTCCAACTTTCTTGCTGTGAGGCTACTGTGCTTAGCACTGCGCCACCAGGCCGCCTCTCATGTATTTGTGTTTAATTCGATTTATTTCTGAATATAGAAGTTTTCAAATTGTTGTATTATAGATACCCATAATATTCAAATTACTGCAACAGCTTGTATGTATCTCATGTCACATCGTCTGGACTGTGTTCTTGTAAGATATTCACGCACACTGTAGACATAAAGCCACCTGTTTAATTATTCCTCAGTTTTATCTGTGTTTGTCTCTTCAAGCTGTAATCCCATCTGTTTGACTGAGTAAGTGAATTTCAGTGTTGAAATTAATTATGACAATCATTTATTGCCAGTGGGAGTTAAATTGAAGTGGGTGAAAAAGAAAATTGTAATCATCTCGAATAAAGTGCTTTCACATTTCAAGTCTATGACAGAAATAGCTAAAAACCATTTACAACATCAGCAAATGCTTTTGTTTCTACAGAAAAAAGTGAGTTATTTATTGTAATTGTAGTTTTCATACTTTTTATATTCTTGGAAAAGTAAGTGAAAAGCATACGTTAAAATCTTTTCAACTTCAAATGAGTAATTTTGCTGCTTCAGCTGTGTTTCTCAAGGACCTGTGGCATGCTGGCAGTCAGAGCTGAACTAAGAAAAGGAGGCAACAATGCAGTCACCTCATCAGGTAGAGTGCTAATCAGTGGGTAGACTGAAAAGCTTTTTCCCTTTCTGTGAGCTGCAACCACATCTGGGGATGGAGTGGAACTCAGAACAGTCCTTGGACTTCAACTTAGTTTGGCTCATTATAATCAATCTCCAGAAACTCAACACCATCTGGAATAAGTATTCAAATACTTAAATAATGATTCTTACTCATCATACTTTCCAAATTATTTCAATAGTACAGATGCTGACCAGATTTTGTTTTTAAAGTTTCTAATTAAAGGGGCTGCACGGTGGTGCAGTGGTTAGCACAGTGGCCTCACAGCAAAAAAGGTTTTAGGATATGTGGAAGGAGGAGAACCTATTGCAGGACATCAAACAAGGTTTATTAACACAATTCCGATAAGTCTGTAAAGCAAGAAGCACAGTGTTAACTCAAGGTTTCAAAAGTCCAAATAATAACAATGTTCAAACATGGTCAGCCAACCGGGGCAACCTGGCTGGAAGGGATGATATTTAAGGGGAGGGTTCCCCTTAAATAGATGGCAAGGTGCACAGATGAGTGGAATCAGGAATCATCCTTAGGTGACCTTAATAAGGTTAATTAGGACAGGGTTAGGTGCTTGGGGATAAGCGGTTAAGGAGGCAAAACAAAGTTTCTAGTTTAACTTCATAGAATACTAGTACAGATATAAATGTTGTTCCACATGCTTCTAATCCTCTAAGTTACACTGAATCCCAATCATATTAGCTGTATTTATCTGTTTTAACATTGAACCGTTCACTAGTTTGCAATTCCACATAATTTAAACTTATTATTGACAGTAACTTTTAATCAGTCAAAGACATTTGTAAGATTTAGTTAACGTGACCAAAGCTTTTAAGAAGTAAAAGCACAACAGTATCTTATACTTTACTGTAGAAGATATAAATCTTACAAATTTTGAGGCAATACTTTGTAAGAATCTGGTAACAATGTGTAAATAATAATTAACAGCTATTTTATCAGTTTATCAGTCATAAAACTTTCTCATCTTGTTGTGCAGCCAACCCATAAATACTGGCCATGTTTGAGTGTGACATATTTGAAATCAGATCAGTACAGGGTGACGTGCTGTTCTGCTCTCATTTCTTTGATAAGACCCGTCATTTGTATGCACTGGCTGACTGGTTGGGGTCCTGCTTGGAGCTGGAGACAGGCAACACTTTCACACGGAGAATAACACGATGTGTCACACTCTTTCCCCCGGCAAGCTGAGAATGATGTGCTGATAAGTTAATTTCAATCATTACATGGAGCTGATATGAGCATGGTGTGTATTTGCTTCTCTGTTGGCGAGCCTTCACACTGATACATAATTTCAGCACACAGGCATACACACACCTCCACTTACTTAGTGTCGCCTCCACATCTTCACTTAAATTTTACATTGGAGGAAATTAATTATATGGTGTGTTTAAAATTGCTCAACATTTCTGAAACAAGCTCAACGTTACTTCCTTTTTATTAACAGCAAATAGATCCGACATACAAAAATAACTGCCTGCTTATCCCTGCATTGTAATTTATTTGTAAAATTTTTACAGCGATGTGATTGCCTCACACATGATTTCCTCATGCAAATTCACTCACTACCTTAATGCCCAAAGAAAGATGAGATGGTTGCTTCCTTGTCTGCCCCTCACTCAAATGTGTTTCTTTTGACAAACATAAGACACCAGAATTAAAATATTTCCCTCCATGTTGGTCTTCTTTTAAAAAATGTTGTCTATGACTATTTTTGTAAATGATAGAGAACAGATTGAAAATATTGAAAGAAAATTAGTCTCCTGCAGATTCGTTACTTCCTCATTTCCTGGCATCACAGGGGTAGTGACATCACATAATCATAAAAACATATTTTGTTCCTGAACAAAAATCAGTCTTCTGATAACAGTGTCACAGCGTCAGTAGATTTCATTGTTGCTCTGAGTTTCTACGGCGTCTCCTCTGTCATAAACCTTCCATTGTTAGTCATGAATGTTGTCATCAGATATCTTTGAATCTGTGCTCAGTGTCTACAGAGAAATCTGTGTTCGTACACTCATTAGTCTCAACCAAATCATTGCGGTGTGTGTGAATCTGTTTTGTACAAGTGGAATATAGTCGCAGCTAATTACGATGATGAAGTCTTTGGGTTCTAGTCTCCTACCCAAATGGATGGGTAAAATAGCTGCCTGTGCTGGTGTTTTAGTTTTGCCAGGTGACTAATGCTGTGTCAGTTTGGTTTCAGTATTAAACTCAAGATTTAAAAGGATCTTAGACTCTTGCTAAAGTCTTGGCCTGTTAAGAATGAAATGATTTATAGAAATGATTCTCCTAAAAGCTATGATTAACCAACTATAACCCACCCTAAAACTTCTGTGGTTTACACATTAGTGTTAAACTACAAGCAAGAATGAATCAGCTTCATGACACAAGAAGCTTCCCCTTTTGGTCCACAAAAAAACCAAAAGGAGAAGAAAAGAAAGGGGACTAGTCAAGCTATCCCTTGCAGGGCCAACGAATGGGCCACCAAAATGACTGTTATTTTTCAAAAAGTTCTGGGGGAATGCCCCCAATCCCCCTTGGACTGGCTTTGTCAATGACCTCACCCCCACCCCCTTTAGAAAATCCTGGATCTGCCCCTGACTACCACAACATTTATTGATATTTGCAAATTATACTCCTTTGAGGCTGAAAACTTGAGAATATACAGACAAGTTAGAGCAAATTCTTTCCTTAATTTTAAATGGTCGCTAATTCAAATGACATTTTGCACATATTTTTTTCACCATGCTTGAGTGAAGATTCTTGGAAGAAGTCAAATACACCAAGTCACTGGTAGAAGTACAGCTGAAAAAAAGGGGAATAAAATTGGATTTTCCTGAGGTGTAAAAATCTGGAGAGAAAATTGAATTTTTAAAAAGGTGTAATGTTTTACTTGTGAGTTTTACTGAATTGTATGCCATCTGAATAGTTGTGCATGTAAGCTGCATCAATACTAGCAAATGTAGCTAAAAATACTAGCAAATGTGTGCTGAATGACTGAAAATGACGGAAAACGTCTTTTTTTTTTTTTTACATGTGCAAGATTTTAAAAATGCATAGACATTAATAAATCATACAACTTCTAACCTTATAAACCTCCCCCTAATATTGTTCTCTGAAATGCATCTACTTTAAAAACTACAATATAAACATTTCAGTTTTGTGCAGTGAGTCGCAGCATTTTGGCATCCTGCTGTCTCTAGAGACAATGGAGTCTGCACCTGGATAATTATCTGTTTGTGCGGCATCGGCTATGGCTGAATAAGCCGATGCGGGAGCTGCATAATAGGCGGTGTGAGTCATGGGGGAGCAGTGGCAGACTGACTTTATTACTGTTTCCAGGTCTTTGTGGCCTCGCACTGGATCTCTCTGTTTTCCTCGGCCTGCTTGATACAGATTTTGAGAGTAGTACACCACCGATAACGGTCAGAAGCCACTGACTCGAGATCTGCTGAGTTGATGTTGCACGACTTCAGATCCCTCTTGAACCAGATCCCTCTTGCAGGCATCTTTGTATAGCAGGGCAGGTTGTCCAGTTGGCAGTGTTCCTGTGGTAAGTTTCCTATAGAGGATGGCCTTTGGAATGTCTCCATCCTGCATACATGGTCTGGCCAGCACAGGTCGTGAATGCAGCATTTTGAACTTTCCTAAAGTAAGTGGTCAGAAAATTGTGCTGTACTGTAAAGTTAACAAAATATCTGTAACTAGCCTGAAAAGATGTAAAAACAGTTTTTATAATACTCGTTCTCCTTTTTCGACTGAAAATGTTAGGCAGGAAGGGGTGCTATCAGCAGATCAGTCTGCTCTCCTAACATACAGTATATCACTGATTGTTAATGTGTAAAACCACACATTTGATGGACCACAATCTGGCAATTAAAACCCACAAAGCATACAAGAGAATAGATAGACTGGGGTAGGGCAAAGGCCAGAGAAATTGATGACAAAAGATAGAGATTGTGCTGTGGTATCAGGTCGTAAAAACTTAGTTGTGTAATGGAAATAGAAGTACTTCAGCTTGTTGTGATTCACTCAGAATATTGTTCAAATTGTGTTGTGTCTCCATTTCAGTCTGTTTTTATGAGTTCTTCTTTATTTCTTCTCTTTTTCAATATAAAAAATTGATTGCTTCTTAAAATTCAACTATGAATAAACCCTCAAACAAGATCATTTGGTTCAGAGTCCCAAGTGAAGCTCTCCACTGAATCAAAATGTGTAACTCATGCAAACTCGTGGGCTTAGTGTCATAAACTCAGGTGAGCGGCTTGAAAGACTTTTTTTTGTGTCATTTATACTATTCTATTACAAACATCTGTCAGAAGGACAGTTGTTTTAAGCAACTCTGTTATTACGTAGAAGAGAATGGGAGATTCTTATCAGTAGACTAAAGAGGTTTTTCTCCAAAACATGAGCCTTTGTTTCAGAATACATTTCAGAAAGGCTTCAAACGGTTTTGCAAGTTTTTTTTGTCCAAAAGTGATTCTTCAAAGTGTTTTTTTTTTTTTTTTGGTAGTTCCTCATGACTTAAACATAAAAAATGACTTTCTAAATGGAAAGCTTTTTCAATAAGATGGATGTGTGCTGCTCTTTGTCTAAATTACCACTTGGTGCTTTTTACAGTGTTTATATTGAAACTCCAAATATTTCAAAATGATCATCTCGGGATAAAAGCTTAAACATTCATTCTTAACAGCTTGATTTGTGAAAGCTCAAAGAAACCAAACCAAAAGAAATCTACCCAAGGAAATTTTTTACAAACCAATAGGAGTTTGATCCCTCTGTTCGTATTGAGTGATTAAACATATGTAATAAATTAGCTTGCTAAGAAGGAATAAAACTGACCTTTCATTCATCTGTTCCTATTCTTTCTGAACTACTTAATCAATATTAGCCTCCATGGGTGCCAGAGCCCATCCTGGATAGTATAAGGAAAGGAATGGAGTAGGCCTTGTACAAGTTTTGATTTTAGCAGATAGAAAGTACACTTTAGAGCCACAACTCATATTACTTGCTGAATAAGTTAGGATTTGTGAGATTAGCAAAGTTTTTTGTGATAAAATGAATGTTTCATACAACAAAATCAGGGCAGTACGGTGGCGCCGTGGGTAGCTAAGTGGCCTTACAGCAAGAAGGTTGTGGTTTCAAGTCCCAGAGGGGGATGAGGCTTGCAACACTGGCCTTTCTGTGTGAAGTTTGCATGTTCTCCCCATACATGTGTGGGTTTTCTCTTGGTACTCCAGTTTCCTCCCACACTCCAAAAACATGCATGGTAGGTTGATTGGCTGGTGCCAAATTGTCCCTATTTGTGTGGCCCCGCGACAGACTGACAACCTGTTTGGGGTATTCCCTGCCCTTCGCCTTGAATCAGCTGGGATGGGCTCCCGCAACTCTGTAAGGGATAAATGGTTATGAAGGTGACTGACTGACAAAACCAATACATGTCGAATAGAGAGAGTAAGAATAACATTTTCTGACACAATTGACATAGTTTGCCTCAAAAATGATAATCTCAACTTACCCAGATTCATTTTAAATGATTGATCAGTCCATAATAATGATGTTTTTTTTTATGTGTGATCTATCTAAATGTTATATTCACATGTTTAAATCCATCAGATGAAATTGAAGTTCCACTCTGGGAATGGTCTGATAACAGGTCATGAGGTTTCATAGGTACTCAAGGTCTATGTAACAATTAATTCTACTGGGCTGTTTCTTTCCACACAATGCCAACACACAATGTAACTCGTATTACATGCAGTTTCAGACAGCAAACATGTTCGTTTGTGTTTTCAGACAGTAATGTTGAAAAGTTTATGGCAGCAGATGATATTTAATTTTTTATGTTTTTTAATATATATTTTTTTTACATACTTTATTCATCCCTCACCATGGAAATTTCTGTGCTGCATTACACCGCAGCAGGCTGCCAGGACAGCACCAAACATGGCGTTAGGTAGATTCCCCAAGGGCATCTAGACATGAGCTCAATGGGGTTTGAGCTGGCGAACTCCCGATCCAAGGGTGAACCTTGGGTATTCTTGAGGCAAAAGCCAACCAAACTGCAAAATGTTAGACCAGTGTTGGTCCTAGTTCTATGATAGTAGACCTTTAACAGATTCTGTTGTTGATAGTATAAGCAGAAAGGTGTAAATTTATGGATGTACTGTAGTAGGTGATTTTGTGAGGATCAGACAGAGCTTTTATTCATGGATAATAGAGAGGACCTTGGTCCTGCTGCCAGTTTAATACAATTCAATGACACTTTCTGGCTCTTGTGAGACACCTTCTTCAACATCAATAGATTTTGTCTTGCTGATTAGTTCTTGCTTTACTGTCCCATCTGATTCATTTGTACAACAGGAGGTAAAACTAATTCTTAATTAGTGTCACTGACTGTAAAAATCAATATCACAGAACTGTGACTGACTTTGGTTTTTGGAGCAATGACGTTTGCTGCTTTAATTAGTTGTTCCTGGCAGAGTGATCCGAGAGCCTGTTGAATATATATTTTCAGTCCGACTGCTTCTTTATTTCTGTTATGTTACTGTTACAATGCTAGATTGTTTAGTAGAACATTTTCTCCACTAAAAATGTATCTGTAACCAAGAGCTTAGATGTGTTTGTTTTTCATTGCTTTCTGTTGTCTCTGGCTTATCTGAGGCCAGGTTGCAGGGCCAATAGCCTCAGACGGGGAACCCAGGTTTCTGTCACCCTGACTGCATCCCAAGGCGTTCCCTGGCCAGCTGTGAGACATGGTCTCTTCAGCGGGTCCGGGGTCTAGCTGTGGGTCTCCTCCCGGTGGGACGTGTCCGAAACACCTCACTGGCGAGGCGTTCAGAAGGTATCCTGGAGCCAGCCGGAGAAGCAGCAGCTCTACCCCGAGCTCCTCTTGGATGGCAGAGCTCCTCACTCTTTCCCTATTTTGTTGTGGTAGATTTTTAATTTTTCAGCATGACGCTCACATTAGATCTACTATACTAACATGATTCCATCCACTATTTTATTTTTAGTTACTTTGTTTGGGGTTTTTGTGGATTTCTCATGAAAATGAGCTGAATCCTTGTCTAAGGTCCTTCCATTTGATATGTGTGAGCCATACAAGTGAAAGGAATTTACAAGGAGTGTCCCGGTCTGCTCACTAAAAAATGGAATTATAATATTTTTGGAAATTAATTTGACCAAGTTGTATGTTTTAATAGCACACTGATTTACATCAAACCTTGCATTTTGTTACGGTTATAGATTTGCACTAGGTAAAAAATAACTTACTGTAAGTTCTAAATTTATTTTGTAACATGAATTACACATTAATAATATTGGGACTTAAAAGTTGTTTTTGTTTTTAGCCATTAATAACAAATATATAGGTGATCTGACATTGCTCTTGACTTACATATTGCTGAGGAAATTGCAAAAAACTGCATTTCCAATTGGAAAAAAATTATGTTTCGTGACTATGATTTTTGTTTTCTCTATTAAGAGTCCAACACCAAACATACAATTACAGTTACAATATCAAACCATTGCAAATGTATGTAAAAAAAAAAGGTATCATTCCAATTGACTTCATTAAGTTACATTTTCCATTTTATTTCCTCTGAAGTGGACCATTAAGCTAGTGTGCAAGGGTAACTGATGAGCTAATCTGTCTGTGATTTATGTGGCAGGGAATCTGAGGATTTAACCGAGCCTCCAACACATTGATTACTGACATGGTTAATAAGCTGAACCTACTGGTACACAGAGACAGGCTTATTTGAAATGTCAAATCAAGTGACTCATTTGCATTCATGATGTATGATGTCTGTTACAGCATCTGCACTGGCAGCATGAACTCATCCACATTCACTGAGGAACAGCCAGGAGTTTCAGACATGAATTTAAAACTGTTTGTTCGGTCATCTATAACATTGCCTTTGGTTTTGGTTAGACTTTTTCTCCTTCCGTCATCTTCACTCTTGCATTATATGTCTATGTTGATCTGCACACTATGTTGTGGGTAGGAATTACAAGAACTCCTGATGCAAGGTATACACGATCCACCTGTGGGGATGTTCATAGATGCTGGGTTGAAATGATTTGATGCCAATGAGATGTGCTGACAGAATTTTTTTTTTATCCGACTTTCTTTTAATGCATGCATATGTTTCTGAGATTAAAACACTGCTGAAGCAATTTTGCCCCAGAGATATCTGCAGAGTGAGCAAACCACAAAAAAAAGCATACAAAAAATCAGAAGATTGGTGCAGACACTGAGACAATAAAAGAATGAAATATTAAAGTTAGACATAAATTTTGAATAATTTAAAGATATCACATGCTGCTGAATTTGCTCTTAGAATTTACTGCTCAAAATAGATTGTATGTGCATCATCAAACATGAGTGGTTTGATTTGTCTTTCACAGATTTTTGGTCTTGTCGCTTCACGTTTTTGTACAAACAGTTTTTATCTCCTCACCCATTCCTTCATATATTCATGATTTGGGTGTAGTAATACAAACATGTAAAAAAAAGAGTTAACCACTAATGTGGAAGATTGACATAATTTTTCCTGGAGGTGTTGAAGTTGGTGTTAAATCACGATTCAGTAGCAGAGTAAAATCTATGAAGAGCTGAATTGTTGAACTTTTCAGCAAACATGTCACAGAGTTGTTGAATTATTTAAAGGTTTATGATGCTATTAGGCTGTATTATTTGGCATATCAAGCAAGTAGCACAGTGAATGGTTTTATGATGTGGCACCAACCAGAAAGAAGTCCATAAAATTTCTTCCACAAATGGATTTGCTTCTAAAACACGCTTCTTTTTTAAAAAAAAAATTCCCACAAAAGTTTGCTCATGATGCATAACATGTTTGAAGATCTCCACAGTAAAAACTTTTTATGCTGGTATCTTAGAATACATCAGCTTGGCATCCAAAGTGTCACATCTTTCATAGTTGAAAAAACATAGTTTTTAGGACTGAATAAAAAAAAAAACATCTGCCACGACAATTTTGATAAGGAATGCTGAAGATCTTAAATGCTCAAGTACTTTGTAGATGTCAAGTGGAAATTAATGAAGATGTTGATATAAAAATAAAAACAGCGTTTTTACAATCTGTAATAGATATAATAATCAAGTTTAGCTTGATTTACACATTAATGTCACCAAAGACGTGAATAGAAATCTCACTCCTCGTAAATTCTTTAGAATTTTGGCATCTTCAGGTACATACCTGAATTACCAAACAAGATGCCAGAAATATTCAGGGAAAGATCAGAAAGGTGGGGATAGTATCTATGGAAGTTCAATATCATGTGCGGAAGATAAAACAGTTACATTTGCTTTGAAAGCAAGAAAGCAGCAAGTTTTGAAACAAGTTATTGAGCTGTAACAAATGATTACTCCCGATCAGTGAGATCAAGAAACTCTTTCATATTCATGCGTACTTATAGACTTACTATGAGAGGACTAAGATCAGGATCTGATTGGAAATTTTATAACAAGTTACATTATTATTTTAGCAAAGCGAACAGAGGTTTTTGTGACAGTCGATTTATAATTAATGACGTTTGGAGTACCTCCGCTATCTCTTTTTTTCTCATCTTCAGTGCGATTAGAGTTTGGTTAAAAAAAGAATTAGAATCATGTGTGGAAACTCTCCCTTAATCTTCTGGTTCAGGTTTTTCTGTTCTCATGGATTTTCTAAGGCCATCCTTTAAAACAAATGACGGGTTTTGTAGAGTTGTATGGTGATTGATTTGTAAAGAAACTGTGATTTGCAAGACACAAATAACTGTAATCAAAGGCAGGCGTCTGTTGTCTAAATCTTTTATCTGGCCTTTACTGTTCTCTACAGCCGAGTAGAAGTGCTGCTGTAGCACATCAGCACGGCATATGTGATGGCACTTCAACCCAGTGGAAACACTGTAAAGGGATTTGCAGAGTACAAAAATGTACCATTTTTATGTTGTAATATTTTCAGACTTTAATGTGCTCTGGATTGGCTCCACAAACTTAAATCTCAATCTCTCAATACATAATTTCACATCTTTTTGTCACTTTTTCCCAGTTGTTTTTTCTAAAAATCCTCAGTTTTATTCTCTGGTATTCTCTCTTGCAGCCTTGGTGGAAGTCATTTTAGCTGAAAAAGACTGTTTGGAGGCTGGAGACTCATGCTCTAGTGATGAGACTTGCAGCCCTCGTCTGCGCACCTTGCGTCAGTGTGTGGCGGGCAACGGTAGCATGAAGCTGGGCCCTGGAGCCAGAAGCCAGTGTGCCAATGCAGTTTCTGCCCTCATGTCCAGCCCCTTACATGGATGTCAGTGCAAACGAGGAATGAAGAAGGAAAAGAACTGCTTGAGCATCTACTGGAGTCTTCATCAATCTATTATACATGGTTGGTAGACTTTTCTCTGAAACACCAGTTTTCCTCACAGTGTCCAAATTAACACACAATCTTCTTTAAATAGTCACAAAAACACAAAGACCCTGACAAATAGACATAAATGATTTGTGATTTGCTCCTGTGGTGTTAAACAGTGCCTAAATGAAAATGGTGATAATCAGTAATTATGTTTCTTCTTTTTCTGATGAACTATAGAGTTAATTTAAACCAATATGTGTCTATGATCCTTCCAGGACTTACCCTGGTGGAGCGCTATCCTTATGAGACAGTGCAGAAGGATTATGACTATGTCCGTTTGGCCTCCATTACTGCTGGCAAGTTGATTCTTTTTATTATCTTTCAGCATTTTTAATACCATTTCTCCATTAAGAGACACATTGCTGTAAAATATTTACAAAGACTGTAACCCTGAGCATAAAAAATGGATAACTAAGCATCTGGACATGTGTAGAATTATTCACCTGTGCGTGTATTTACGGGATAAAAATTCTAATCAGATCCTAGCCTTAGTTTCAACAGATGATTAAGTTTCTTTTTTTTAATTACTTGTAAATATGTGGTATTTTGCTTTTCAAATTATAGTAATTTTATACACCTTAATTTAATTATTATGTTGTTGTTGAATCTGAGAGATTAAAAGAGATTGCCTCTAGATAAGAAAAAAAAAGTATTATTTTGAAATTTGCTCCATGAACCATTTGTAGTATTTTGAGACTGACTTCTAAATAATCAATTAATTTAGTTACCTTTTTTGTTTTAATGTTATTTTTTCTTGACGAGAATCTATTTAATTTATTTTTCTACTCTGCTAAATTTAGGAAGAGATACAGGCTTCTTTATCTATGTCTTTTTTCAGTTTTAGAAGATTTTATTGACATTGTTTTTTACAAAGACTTACAACTTGTGCACAGCAATTTAGTGTAAACCGGAGGCAAGCCAGATCACATGTGCTTGTGTTGAATATTTTATTTATGTTGGAGATACAAACTGACAGGAAACACATAATCACCAACATTATCAAAGAGGCCCATGATATCTTGGCTTTAACCTTATTTCTGTTTGTAGACTCTGACATTGGCATGGCAACTGTGAATCGCTGCTTGGATGCGGCCAAGGCTTGCAATGTGGACGAGTGGTGTCAGAAGCTTCGTACGGAATATGTTTCTGTTTGCATCAAACCGAGTACCAAGTCAGGATTGTGCAACCGACCTAAATGCAATAAGGCCCTGCGCAGGTTCTTTGACCGAGTCCCTGCTGACTACACACATGAGCTGCTCTTCTGCCCCTGTACGGACACAGCCTGCGCAGAGCGGCGAAGGCAGACCATTGTACCCAGCTGCTCCTATGAAAGTGTGGAAAAACCCAATTGCATTACGCAGATGAGGATCTGTAATGCTGACTATGTGTGCAGGTAAGAAATTACTTCATCATAAGTCTTGTTAATACAGATATAACTCATGTTATAACTATTATATTACACATCAAAGATTTCTATGCAGTCATTTTCTATTCTTAGCTATTTTTAAATGATGTGACAAGTCCTCCACTTTAACGTGTTGCCCTCAGAATGTTTTTGTCTTCCTCATCATATTTAAGAGACTCAAATAATAGCATACACTCCAGTTCTGAAACAAAACTGAATGTTAATTACTTAATGTCAATTAAACTAGCAAATGCATTTCCAATTAGAAATCATTTTCAGTAAATATTTTTGTGAGAATTCCCCTCACCATGTTAAAAATGTCAAAAACTCATGATAATGAACTAGAGAAGAACACGGTTTGATTTGGAAATGAAGCTGATGTTTATAACTAAATAATTGTTTTGTGATATCGGGTTATACAAATTTAATTGAATATTTGAACTACAGATTGAAACATTTTTATACAAAAAAAAGGCTTTCACGTCACGTTAAACCCTTTCGTCCATGTTCATGAGTGCGTGAGTATGACCTTAATGTGTATCAGTTAGGCATGACTATTAACAATGGAATTGCTTGCTTTAACTTATATGAAGTATTTTCTTGTAAAGAAAACATGTGAGTAAAAAAAAAAAAAAACTTGACTGTTTTTTGTTTTTGCAGCATATTTCTGAGACTTTACAGAGTTTTTTCTTTTACAATATACCACCATGGAAATAAGACTTCATCATTCATTTTTACCCTGAGAAAATTATTCACATGTGTAACTTTAGAAAAAAGTAGAATAAAAATGCTCTGATAAAACTCTGCACTTTTTCTCAACATTGAATTTTTAGTTATAAATTTCATGGTAATTGTCTCTGTAGATGAAAACTACTTTTTACTATTCCTGCTGTTTATCAGACTAAAAACATCTCAAACATGTTGTTTGGCATATCGGTATCTTTTCAGCGACAAGTAGAGCGTGATTTTAAACACACCCGTGTTTTTGTCTTTACAACGTTACATTTAAAGGCAATCCGTCAATTAAACTAACAAATGCATTTCCATTTAGAAATCATTTTCAGTATTTATTTTTGTGAGTACTTTCCTCACCATGTTTAAATATTTGAACTATTATTCTTTATTATTAGGCTCATTTGAAATTTAATAAACAGCCATTCAATCACATAAATGGCACTCTATTTTACCCTAAAGCCAGAACACCTCAGAAAGCCTGTTGGAATAACCAATTAAATATTTAGCACAGATAAAGAGCCAGATGGATCAAAGTTATCGCTCATTACTATCTCTGGTCAGGACCATCATTTTTCCAAAGCCCCATTAAACTCAGAGGGCTTTACTAATGATCCCAGGTCCGAGAGATGAAATATATTATTCTCTCTATCACTTTTCTATCACGTTCTATCACAGTCCACTGCTTTTAGTCTTCAGCGTGGGAAACAATATATTTTCCTGACAAGTTAAATGGAAATAAGTTAGAATATGTTTTATAAAATAATGAAGGAAAAACCTCATGTTGTTTGCTAAATGGTTTCGTTTTATTCCTTTTGTAGGTCTCGTCTGGCTCAGTTTCAATATGACTGTGAACCTTCAGAAACATCTGCTAGCGGTTGCAAGCAAGACAACTATGTAACCTGCCTGCTTTCCTACACGGGGCTGATAGGTGAGTGCACTTCTGAAATGGAAAATATACCAAAAAGGAGAAAAAATTGGGGTGAAACATACAAGTGAATCAGAACAGCGACAGTGTGTGAATAAAAATATCTACCATATGTTGTTTTAAAGAAGAAAAGACCATCTGATGAAAAAGTTAGTTGGTAAATAAGAAAATTATACACAAAAGAAATTATTTGTGAGTGGGAGAGTTTAATGAAACTTTACTTTTTAAACTAAATGCTAAAGTTCAGGCTAACATAACATATTGAAATGGAGAATTTTTGCATTCTAGAAAAACAAGTTTTTTTTTTAATCTGTTCCATAACACTGTCTAAAACCCAAGCTACCTCATTCCCACACACACTGAAAAAGGCACAAAACTAATGCATCATATCAGACTAAAATGGTGCCCTTCAGCACCAACCTACTCGGCATTTTTATTCCTGTCTTGAATTTATTAAAGCGCTTAGAATCCTGCTTTTTCTAAGTTATAAAAACTTCTGCGACCTAAAAGAGCGAGACTTAAAATTTTATTGTCTTGAATATATTTCAGATTATCAATCAAGCAAAACCCTAACATGATTGTCTTGTGATTGGTTAATGTGTAGAAAATGCAGTGTTCATGAATGTTTCAGAAGATAAAGAAACACAAATGCAATAGAACAACTCAAAGGAGAATTAATATTTAATACTGATTGAAGCCTGATGCTTCCTTTCTACAGGAAGTATAATAACTCCCAACTATGTCGACAATTCAACATCCAACGTGGCCCCATGGTGCTCCTGTGCCGGCAGTGGGAGCCAAAGAGAAGACTGCAATCACTTCTTGGGATATTTCACCAACAACACCTGTCTAAGTAAGTGTCACAATGGTAATAAAAAAATGAATGATACCAAAAACAAAAGTATGGTTCGTTTGAAAATTTAGAATTAAAATTATAACTCCCCCAAGCGGAGGAGTTTAAGTATTTTGGGGTCTTTCTCCCGACTAGGGGAAGGATGGAGCGAGAAATTGACAGACGGATCAGTGTGGCATCCACAATGATCAGGACGCTGCATCAATCTGTCCTGTGAAGAAAGAGCTGAGCCGAAAAACAAAGCTCTTGATTTACAAGTCGATCTACGAGAAGGTCCCACATAAGCCAGATAAACGTTTCAAATGCTTTCTATATATATCACTCTTATTCCTCTATTTATTAGACCAGTGATAATTTAAATGATTACCTTAAAATTTTAACCAGGTTTCTTCATGAGCATTTACTTAAATTTGGATAATTGACTGATTAATTTAAAGAAAAAAAAATACTTCCATTCACTATCAATTGATTGAAACATAATTCAAACCGTGAATTGAAACATTGTTGTTGAGATTTGTTTCAAAATAAAAATAACTTTTATTACTAATGCTATTATTGAACTGATTGCTTTCACTGTAGCCTCAGGTTAAGAAGCGGTAGTCTCAGATGTGTCACGTGTTTTAGTGCCAAAGAGGAAAATGACTGAGAGTGTCCTCACTCGAAGGTCATCCTATATGAGAGGTGCTATGATTTAGTTTCATGACGTTCACATGAAAGATTGAACCATTTCCATGTCACTAAAGTAATGTGACTGTCTTCCTTATTTCATCATTGTCAGCTGGTGCGCTATATTCAGGTATATTTGGCAAGCAATTCCTAAAGTAAAGAAGTTCTGGCTCTTATTACTTTTACAACTAAAGACATTTTTTTCCTAATATTTACAATCAAGTTAAAAGACAAGATAACCTATGTAATATTAAAATAAGCCATTGTTATTATCAGACTGTAAAGACAGAGAATATTCTAGTGTCATTCGTGGTCTGACCTAATTTATGTAGACTATCTGCTCATCTAAACAGCTACCAGCCAACCAATCAATACAGCTAATATGACCGTAATGGATTTTAGGTCAAAATATAAGACTCTCTCTTATGACAGAAAATACCTGTCTGTTATATGATGGCACATGGCTGTTTTTATTATTATTAACATTATTCATTTCAGCCTGTTATGTCACTGTATCCCTTTCCACCATGCTCAACACCTTTGATCTCAGGCCCCTTGTGACCTCCTTTGAGTTGTAAATAATTAATGACCTTATTGCTGACCTGAATGAGTCCACACCAATCCATCTATCACAAAACCTGTGCACACAGCGATTATATTTGCCTGGTGTGTGAAGCGAGGTGAATCTTTGGCCAGTCTGTCCTCGGGCCTCTTGCCTGGAAAAGATACAGAGAGAGGTCTCAGAGATGTGCAAATGCTTTAAGAGTTAATGAGGTCGAAGTGGAGAGGCAGGTGCAATGAAGATACTTGAAGAGAATACTGAGCATTTATTTTTTTCCTCTTTCTACCTCTGATGACCACATCTATGCTGGCATTGGACAATGAAACGTCTAATGCAAAATGTACAATGAAAGTTTGAATATGTTTGTTGTTGATGAATAAGACAAAGTCAAATCATCTGAAAAAGTAATTAGCAATGTATTATTCTGAACCCAAAGTTTTTATTTTTGATTATTTAGGGAATGCCCTTCTGATGTTTGGACGTGAATCAGAGCAACAACCAACTTCTGGGGACTCCATCACTCCCAGCAAGAGCAGAAGAGAAAACAGAAGCACGACATCTCCACCAGAAACCATAGCAACCACAAAGTACAGAATGGACACAGTAATACCAACACAGGTGGGCAAATTTTATGACCCCTTCAGCTACTTCAAATAGTTACAGATGGAATGATTTCTGATAGCTTTCAAACAAGGTTAAGTTTTGCAATGCAGAATATGATTATGTTCCTTTCAAAAGTTCAACAATCATTGTAATTTATCTGCAACTCAGTCAGAAATGTTCCGTTCTGTTCCGTCATCTTCCGCTTGTTCCGGGGTCAGGTCGCGGGGGCAACAGCCTCCCCGGCTGCATCCTCCAGCTCACCTGGAAGGATCCCAAGTCGTTCCCCGGCCAGCTGTGAGACACAGTCTCTCCAGCGGGTCCGGGGTCTGCCCCTTGGTCTCCTCCCGGTGGGACGTGCCCAAAACACCTCGCCCGCGAGGCGCTCGGGGGGCATCCTGACCAGATGCCCGAACCACCCCATTGGTCAGAAATGTGCCACCTTGAAAAGTGACAGCTTGACTGAGGTTGCACTGAGTCAGCAGCAGTAATGTTAGATACCATAGATTAGTACGGTAGTTCCGTATTTGCGTTGAAACCGGTGACAGGGAAGTACTGGGAAAGCTGTTTTTTCTACAAAAACACAATGAAAGCTTATGACAGTGTCCTCAGAGAGGAACTGTGGTATTGCATGGGGATATCTGGAGTGGTGGAGAAGTACTGTACAATATGTTAGAGCGGTGAATGAGATTTATGAGGACTGTAAGACAGTGGTGAGGTGTGCATTAGCTGTGACAGAGGAGTACACAGCTACAGCACACTCCTCTGTCAAGGGCCAAGAATCAGATCTGAGGCACTTTCTGTTTGTTAGGGTGATAGAAAGGCCAAATTACAGGAATCTCAAGGGATTAAGATGTTTGCAGATGACATGACGGTGTTATCGAAGAAGAAACAGACAGCGGGGTTAGACAGAAACCACATGATTTGCTGAAGCAGTCATGCAGAAAAAACTAAAAATAAAAGAAAAATATTCCTACAAATATACAGTACATATGCTTTGTACAATATCAGTGCCCCACATTAACCTGATACAGTAGATACAAACTCCAATCAAATCTGGGCATTCTTTAATTGATGTGTGGAACAATCTTTGTTAGACAAGTGTTCTTGAACATGCGGTGGGCAAACACAAAAAACAATCCTCCATCACAGCAGCATTATACGTGGCTGTGAGGTTACCTGTAATTCAAATCATAAATTACATACATAAAAATTCACCAGAACAGTTAAGTTGGTTTATTGTTTGTCACATTTACTGTTTGTACATCTTGGAAGATGTAAGAAACAGGAAGCAATATGTTCTCAAGGTCTACTATGCCTGCAAGCCATGTTTCTCTGAATGACATGATATCAATTTTTTACTCCTTGATCGCATGAAGTGACAAAGTAACTATTTAAAAAGGCAAACACATCCCATTCTTCGTATTTATTTCAATTTTAGCAGCCTCCCTTTGTTCTTACTTCTATCTTTAAATTTATTGTTATAGTTGCTTCAGGGTTGAAAATGATAGTTTCTTGCCAAAATGAGTTAAACTGAACCTCCTTCTAATAGCAGACATAAATGAGAGAGAAACATAAAATCAAATACTTAAGCCTTTGGGTTTTGTAAAAAATGTTATGTAAAAAAATATCAGGACTCATTGGAAAATACAAATCTTTTGTCTTGAATATTTTAAATAGTGATGAGTCTGAATTTCAAAAAATGCTCGTAACATAATTCTTCTGCCTTTGTGTCCCAGGCCCTGGGGAATGAACTTCTGGTGGACCATGCCACTTTGTCTTCTAGCAGCCTCCCAAACTCATCCTCTTCTTGCAACCTGAAGTTTCATATGGTCTTCTACTTTCTATTGATTCTCCTTCATTTTCTCAACAACGGACCCTAAACATGACAAATAATTAAGCCGGATATTCTTCAATTAGATGGAACGCGCTGTGCCATTCAAAGGAAAATGGACCATGTGGCATTGCTCCATCTAAAAATGTACAGCAAGTTCATCCTTCTATTTTTGTGTCTAAATTGTACAGATCTACCATTTGTGGTACTGGTGGAGGGGACCTTCTGAAGAGGGATTCAGGTCTGGGTAATTTGTCCAAAGTACTGCTCCTGAAAGCTAACTCGCAATAAGGAGTCCGGTTGACTTTTGTTGCAAAGTTAAAATGAAACTGAACGATAAGGATGCTTTAAAGTTTGCAATGGTGAAGATTTGTTTTCTCATAAACATCTTAACAGCAATGACAAACTTTGTCTCTGCTCCTTCATTGATGAATCAAATGAATAGAAACATGCGTTAAAGAAGAAGGAGAACCATTACCAATGTCCTCAACCAGTTGAAAGAAGACTGTTTCCTGCCAGGTAAAGGAATTGTGAAAACGGCAGAGACAACACACCAACATTTTCTTCAAGACATTCTGAAATAAAGGGGCCATTGTCATTTTCTCCCTAAGACCTTTTGCCAGAGTTGTTTATAGACAAACTAAGTCCTTACTTTTTATCAGCAGACTCAGGCTGAAAAGTGAATGAGCAGAAAAAGAAGAAACTATCTCGCAGTGGCTGTGCTACATGTTTGTGAAGCTTTTTTGTTCCTGTTGTGCCAGTAAAGGTTGTAAAGAGGGTTGTGAATTTCCATGCCAGAAGAAGAAGGGAATAGTCTGACATTTGTTTGACATTAATGAATGATGAACCCATCTAATCAAAGTTTGCTGCATTTTGTGTACATATATTTGTAAAATTACACCTTTTGTAATTAAATTACTAAAACTTTGTTTGGTGTCATTGTTTTTTAAAAAATACATAAAAGAAATTAGGGTTCAATGTAGATTGAGAGGAGGAATTCTGAATGCTTAGTTTTTAACAAATCCAAAAACATATGAAAACTATTCATCTATGACCGTCTCCAACAAAGCCCATGCGCTCTGTATTTAAAAGTGCTTTTCTACCTTCAGTGACACTCAAAGCACCTCAATTCAAAATACTTCACAAATCCCCTGCTGAGGAAATTTGTGTGTCCTTTGTGTGTCCAATAGTGTTCCAAGCAGTTCAAGAGAGAGCTCCAAGAAGCTTCTGAGCAGTTACTTGGTGGTGCCAAATTGGGTGGAGTGGAGCTGGAGAGCCACTTGGTGGAACAGACTTGAAATAGCCACTGGGTGGCAGTCACACATGACAGTTGGCTCTGCATGGCGGAACAAGGATTACTGTCGCAACAATTTTTGAGAGCTGCTGTAAAACTTAATATGATCTTAAGCTGACAACTAAAAGCTCCAAATCTTGACAGCAACCCCATCCTTCACTGTGTTTGAAACAACACCAACTGTTGTTTACACACACCACAAGTCCACCACCTTTAGTTTTGCAGCACTTTTCCATATTTCTTTCCACATGCACCATAGAGAAGCCAGGTTTGTTCAGACAGAAATCACCACTGATGTCGCACAGCCAAGTCTGTAAACATACAGTACCTCGCTTTCAGGCTTGATAGTGGAAGCTGCCAAGCAAGGTGTTGACCACAATCCATCCAGTGCAATTAAGGGTTTGGATTTTTGCATGAGGATACATAAACATGAGCTCTGGGCAGGTAATTCAACCCACAACCCCCTGGTTGTATGGCAGCCACACTACCCACAAACTAATGCTGCAATGCTTCTTATGGCAAAAAACACACAGCAAAAGGCTGGGTATTGTTTTTCTTTTTTTGGGAAAAGGGTCCAGTATTGTCTGACAAGTTTTATTTTAAAAAGGGCATTCAAGATAAAGAACCAACGACTGTGAGGGAAAGACCTTTCTGACAAATCAGATTGATCTCAAGTAACAGTAACAATCTACTTCATATGTTACTGTAAACTTTGTCACAACATAAGTTGTGATTTTTCTATTGCATTTACGTGCCTAAGAACAATTTCTTTGAATGACTCAAAGTAAATTTAGTCAAAGCATTTAATTTTTTAAACAACATCTACTCCAACTTTAGGAATGGAATCACAATTGTTAAATTAATACAAGCGGTGCAAACATGTGACCGTTCAATTTGTGGAAAATAAATGACTGTCGATAGAAGCTTCTTTGATAGATCTCAGATAACTGAAAGGTTCTTCGAAAAGGACTTTTATGAGGGAAACCAGGTGGACAAGACAATGCAGGCAAAGTTATAGTTCGTAGCACGCTGGTGCATCATTGGGTTTTCCACATTTATTATTTTATGTTTTTAATACTGTGACCTTATTTTGCTCACATTTTTCCTGCCAAAAATGCACAATATCTTTTAAAATGTTCATCTTTTGTTATTCACCCACACCATGTGGTTCACAGTGAAAAACAAAAATGTCAGAAAAGCTCTTACCTTCTTGTGATTGTGATTATTCATTAGAATTAATTATTTCTTTTGTTAGAGGTCAGTGCTGAATATTTATGGGACTTTCTGTTGATAGTTCCTAGTTTCTTAAAAAACAAAGACGGGTCGGATCTTAAATTTGATGCAATCATTTGGAATTTCAAATCGTTGGTTGAGCTATAAATTAGCAATGTGACCCGTTGCTTAATGGGAGGGTCATTGTTTTCTAATCAACTGAATATGCATCTTAAATATGAGGGCAAAAGGGCAAAAAGTAAAAGGTGTTTAGTGGTTACAGTGAAATTAAAAATGCTATCTAAACTACAACACAAAGAGAATACAATTGAATTGTCAACTATTGTTACACTGCAATAAAAGTGTTGTGTGAAACTGCATGTACAGAATGAGGACGGTCATGAATACAGCAAAGTAATAACTACATATGATGGAGGATGTTACACGAGTTTCAAATAGATTGCAACATTTATAGAGATATTGTTCTGATTTAATCTAAATATATGGATGGAAAAGTCTGCCAGCAGCAGGGGAGAAGCTCTGTCGGCGTCAAGCAGCGAGCATAGATAATCCTGTATCCTGACCATTTCAAACAACTTTCATCCACAATTGCACAAAACAAGTTTTTGGTTCTCTGAAGTTTATATTGAACTGCAATTATTTTTAATTATTTTTTGAGAAGAAGAAACTTGTTTAGCCCATCTCGGCCACCCATGTAAAACTTTTTCTATGGGCACAAGAAAAACCTCAGGATCCTCAGGGATGGGCCATAACCCTGGATAAGTGACAGAAAACACTATGGTACAAAATACACATGAACTGGCACTTACACGTCACAAAGTGAAAAAGTGTGCAGAATTATTGAACTGAAACATGGATTACATGGAAGGCCAGCTTTTTATAAACAGAAACTTTCAAGTTCATTTAGTTTAGTCTTTTGAACTGCATATTACGCAGCCTAACCCCGGCTGTTTTCAGCCGAGATGCGGGATGCATCCCAAACAGTTTGCCAGTCTGTTTTGGGGCCACACATTCACAACAATTCACCTACACACATTTGTCAAAGATGATTTTTTAAAATCTTCTACAATGTGTTCTTGTTTACAAAATAGAAAGGTGGGACGAATGCTGTATCTGTGACTTTTGGTGACCTGCTAGGGGTTGTGAAGATACAACAGTAAATCCACAGCAGGAGAAATCATTTCAGTTAGTGTTGTCCAAAATTTAACAGCAAACTCCTTCCACTGTTTTCTGTTGGTACAAATATGTAAATCTTGGAGGAATTTAAAACTTTATATACAAGAAACATCGGAAAATTTATGTGAAGACATATTGTTTTATTTTATGTTGTCAGTCATCCTAACCTTTCTCATTCTGACTCTAGTCATGCACACTACTTCTAAAAGCTGTTACTTGCTGCTTGCAACTCATGAGTTGACAAAGAGATGCTCATTCACAGATAAAGGTCTGCTCACCCAGCTGTGGTTGTGTGTTCTCATTTGTCTGATCACATCTGGGCCTGTATACAGGTGTGTGTATTCATGCATATGCATGTAAGGCATAGAGGCATACATCATGTGTACGTTGGCAAACATCTGTTTCTGTGTCGGTAATCAGAGCATGTCTATAAAAAGGTTGAATGGACAAGTGCTCATTTCATTTATTCATATTTGTTTTTGTTTAAGTTTATTTCCAGCTACCATTGTCTGTAATTCATGTGCATCTAAGAAAAAAATTGTTATTCATGAAGTTGGCTTTATGAACGATTAAATTCTGTTGAATCTTAAGGATCTTCAGGTCGTTCATTAAAACTGAATATTTACTACTTTTGAAACAAATGAATAAAAATATAAACGAACAAATTGGAGAAATGTTGATTAAATCTTTCCAAATGCTGGTTTACTTTTTTATAATCATACCTTGTGTTTAAAAATAAAGGAATAATTCTTTTGAAATTGCTGTTTTACTAATGTTCATATTTTCTGATATGGTATACCTTTTTGCTAATTTTCACCCCCCCTCCCCAATTTTATCCTTATCCTCCTTAAGTTACCATATGTGCATTTTTTGCACAAAAATAATACGTAATAATAATGCAAATAATATTTTATGTATTTGTATAGAGCTCAACTATTTTCACAATTTCTGTTAACCAAGGACTCAGATAGAATAAAACTATGTCTTTGAGTTGTGAGGGTGCCAGAGTCAACACCGGAAGCTTACAGTCGAGAGGTAGGGTACACCCTGAACAGTTCTGTCTCTAAAAGGAGTTTAGTGTTAGTTTGTTGCCAATCAGCTCTGAATTTGAGAACATTAAACTGAATAAACTTTGATGTACTTGCAAAACACTTAGCATTTGTTCTAGAGAGCTTACGGTACTTTAAATCACACTATCATAGAAAAAAAAAAAAAAGAGATATTATTTAAGTAAATCAGCTCAATAGGTAAGAAGATATCAGATGTCTCAGACAAAAGGTACACCATAAGATCGGTCAATGGTATTTGGAAGGAAACAAGACACGATCATAGACCGGCATCTTAAAATTTTAGAAAGTTAATGAAAACTGACCTCACTTCAGTCAGTGTCCCATTTGTTATTTACTAAATAAATGATAGAAATACATTCACCTAACTATCCAGTTCGGTCTAATAGGAGCTTTTTTTTTTTTTCTCAACAGCAAAAAATACACATGATCCCCAACAAGCAACCCATGAGATCCACACCTCTGAAATCCATACTTAAGCACACAAAGATATTTGGATGCTGCAGTGAACTTCTTGCCACTTTTTGACATTTCAAAAATGTCATTCCTAATCATCCCTCGGCTCACATTGCGACTAGTGCTGCTTCTTATAATACTCAATGTAAATGAAAATAAAACCAATTTACATTGGAAATAAAAATGTTACATTTTTAAAAAAAGAAAGACAGCTAAATATTTTTTTATTTTCGAAAATGTAATGAAAGATTACCTAAGATAGATAAAACCTGAATCAAATGTATTTTCTTCCTTCCATGGACTAAACGTGATCAGACAGATATGAAGCTCATTGCATTTCATAAAAATATAATATGTTCCCACACAATTATAATAAGCTTGGAAAATACAGTTCAAGAGGTAAAACTGTTTTTACAGCAGCACAAACACACACACACAATACACAACAGTAAAAAGCAGAGTAAAATAGGCATTATGAAAAAAAAAAGATGAAACAGCTAGGATACTAATGCAAATTACTGCAAAACACAAGCCCATGAATACAAAAGAATTTAAAAAGTAAAATTTTTCAAATGTTGTTTCGTTTTGTTTCGTTTTGTTGTTTCGTTTTGAACCGCTTATCTGTATTAGGGTTGCGGGGGTGACGAAGGCTATCCCGGCTGATTTCAGGCAAGACGCAGGGTACAGCCCAAACAGGTCGCCAGTCTGTTGCGGGGCCACAAACACACACATACAACTGTCTAAAAAATGTCTGCAGCATGGTGCCGGGTTTAAAACTCATTTCAGCATTTGTCAGAAATGTGTCTAATTCAAAACCCCGGCAGGGAATAAAGGCCAGACAAAATTAATAACTAGCTTTTAATTAACTTAATTCATAATCTTTTTTTTTTTGTTGTTGTTTTTGCCTTCATCTGCAAAGTTTGTTTTGTCCTTATTTTGTCTGTTGGTTTTTTCATAAATAATTTTTTTCCATTTTTCTTCTCTGTCAGTTGCTCCACCTGCCATTTTTCCAAATGATCTGATTTTTTGAAAATGATTTGTTCATTTTCCAAATTGTCAAAATGTTTTCCACTGTGAATATCACTGCACATTTTCTATGGAGCACATTTTTGTTAAAACTTTGATCCCCAGTGACTGAAGTTCTCTCGAGGTAAAACGAGCTTGAAGGAAGCTTCTATTACTCATGTGACAAAGTTTTAGAGATTTTACTTCCCCACTACTTGTTCTCTGAAGGGTACATTCAGACAGCCTGCATTAAATTACAAAGGCTGTGAAGAAAGGACCCTATAAATAGATAACCCAAGTCAAGTTGAAGTGCAATAATTAAATGAACCACCATGCATGTTTCTGCTCCCATGGGATGTAATTGGTGGGTAGTGTATGTCATACTGGAGGATTGCAGAGGTGATGGAAGCGTACCCTCTGGTGCAATTAATTGCATGACCTGATTATAGGAGAAAGAACCCACCACTTTTGAGTGGCAAAGAACAAATTTGAGGTTAACAAGCAATAAAGGAATTTCTGACAAAGTTGAAACAAAATGTTTTAAAGATAACAATGATCTAACTTTTTAGATTTACTTAATACCTATTATGGGAATTTTACCACAGTGTTTTACATACTGTTCTAGAAAACTCTAAGGGTAAAGGTCACAAATAGGGCTAACAAAAAATATTGACATGGAACAATTCAGTGAAAGCAATTGTTCAAAAGAGTAATTTATGTATTTCTGCTTCACTGCAAAATGAGATGTTCTGAAGAGAACAGTAGCGTTAGCTGACTGTATGGCAATGTCAGTTCACATCCACATCTGCTTCCACCTCTGCCCTCACTCAGTCACTAGCATTGTGTTGAAGCTGTTCAGACAAGACCAAGCAGCAATTTGGCCTAAAGTAAAGTCTCTGCATGGGTAAAGCTTCACGTCTGTTTTATTACCGCTGACATTCAGCAATTGCTGAACAACTTTTCCACAGATTTAGTTCCAGATGTAAAACAAGTAAACACCTGGCCTTAGGAATCATATCACTGTATTCAGTCACTCCTAATATAACCAACTTGAAAAATAGCCACATGGAGACCATCACTGAATATAGTAGATCGAAGAGATGAATTTTCACTCACAAAAGCTTTTTGTCCTGAGAACTTCAAATGCATAAAAGATGGTGCGATATCTTTTACTTTTACATGTGATTCATGTTTATTCACATCACCTCAATTTAATCTGTATTAAAATACTGAAAATGCATAAATGTGTGAAGGAGCGATTTATCATTAAAAATGACAACCATAAAAATAGCAGTCATTAATTCTTGTGATTTTTAAAGAGTTTTGTTCCGTCGTCTTCCACTTCTCCGGGGCCGGGTTGTGGGAGAACCAGGCTCAGACGGGAAACCCAGGGTTCCCTAACCCGGGAGGATCCCGAGGCGTACTCTGGCCACCTGTAAAACATAGTTTCTTCAGCAGGTTTAGGGCCTGCCGATTGGTCTCCTCCCGATAGTACCTAGCTGGAACACCTTATCCGCAAGGCGTTCGGAAGGCAGCCTAACCAGATGCCCGAACCACCCCATCTGGCTTCTCTCGACCCAGAGGAGCAACGGCTCTACTCCAAGCTCCTTCTGGATGGCAGAACTCCTCACTGTATCTCTGAACGAGTCCAACCACTTTGCGGAACAAGCTAATTTCAGCCGCTTGTATCCTCATTCTTGTTCTTTCGGTTGCCTCAACCAGTGACCACAGGTGAGAGTCAGAACGTAGAGTGACTGGTAAACCGAGAGCTTTGCTCTTGGCCCAGCTCTATCTTCACTACGATGGTTTGATGTAACGTCCTGATTTTTAAAGAGTGATAACACAAAAAAACTGCCCCTAGGAATAAGTGTGCGTGTGTATAGTTGTATGTAGGTGACCCTGCAAACGACCGGGAACCTGTTCGGGGTGTACCCTGTCTCTCGCCTTACATCAGCCGGAATAGGCTCTGGCACCCCCTGCAACCCAGTTAGAGATGGACGGTTCAGAAGACAAAATGAAACATAAATATATTTCACACAATAACTTGGAGATGCCAGCTGCTTTGGAAACTCTACTGAGTTTATACTGTCCTCTAGTGGAGGCCCAATATTTAGATAGCAGTTAGGCTGCTGTGATTAACACCAGATTGGGAAATTGTTACACAGGTACTAAAACTAAATCTAGCATGTCCAATATCTTACGTGCTCCTAATCATTTAAAAATCTAAACTTTTGCATCAGCCTAACTGTTTCTAAATCTTATTTCTATCTGAACAAAACAAAATAAAACAAACAACATCCACAGTGAATTTGGGTTCCACTTTTTCTATTATCCTTGCTTCTGTTAGGCCTGCTAGTTCTTTGAAGGGGTTTTCCCCTGCTGGTTTGCTCATATGACTTAACATAAAAAAGTTTGAGTCATTATAATTTAGTATTACAACTTGATGACAAATTAATGACAAATATTCAGACACTTTACAGACACGTCAATAAAAGATCTTCCCGATGGTCAAGGATTAACAGTAAACAATCAGTGTTTTAATCTTCAATGAAAGAGGAATTGGAAAAAATGTTGGACAGATTTGTGCAAAATATTTGAGTTTATAACCTACTTATAAATGCAACTATTGTACCAGTTAAAACAAATCAGAATACAAGAGACAATGCTTTCAAGCGGACCTAATTTTTAAAAAATCCTGGCAAGTTTCATTTTCAATTTAGATCATTTTGACGTAACAAACAACTTTTTGGTGTTCATTTTTATTTCAATTTTTTATTTCTGAAACAAAAAATTTGGGAAGCATTCTAGATTTATTTACAGAGGCTTGTATTTTCTTTGGGGAAATGGCTTATTGAAATTCTAACACAGTCACTTATTGTGACCTCATCACAGTACAGAGACAGCTCTGATCAAGGTAACAAATGACATTCGTATGAACACTGACGCTGGCAAAGTCTCTGTTTTAATCCTGTTGGACCTGAGTGCTGCGTTTGACACTGTGGATCATGGGATCCTTCTACAGAGGCTAGAGAACTGGGTTGGTGTTTCTGGTACTGCGCTTAGTTGGTTTAAATCTTATTTAGAAGGACGCAAGTATTTTGTAGAAATTGGAAATTGTGTGTCAGATCACATGCCTTTGACCTGTGGGGTTCCCCAGGGGTCAATTCTTGGACCCCTGCTGTTTAACCTCTACATGCTGCCGTTAGGGCAATTGATAGCCAGTAATAACGTGTCCTATCACAATTACGCAGATGATACTCAGATTTATGTGTCACTGACGGCAGGTGAACTTGGACCTGTGGATTCACTCTGTTACTGTATTCAACAAATCAGAGTCTGGATGCAAAATAACTTTCTCCAGCTAAACTCAGACAAAACTGAAATCATTGTCTTTGGCCCACAGAAACAAAGAGAAAGTGTCATCAGTTACCTTCAATCTCTCTCTCTGGAACCGACAAATCAAGTTAGAAATCTGGGAGTAATAATGGACTCAGACTTTAACTTCAACAGTCACATCAAATCAATTACATCAGCAGCCTTTTACCACCTGAAAAACATTGCCAAAATCAGAGGTTTGGTTTCTAAAACAGACTTAGAGGTTCTTATCCATGCATTTGTTTCCAGCAGGTTAGATTATTGCAACGGTCTACTCACTGGTCTGAACAAAAAGGCTTTAAAACAGCTGCAGTTTATTCAAAATGCTGCGGCTCGAGTCCTAACAAGAACTAGAAAATACGATCACATTAGTCCTGTGCTCAAGTCTCTGCACTGGCTTCCTGTGGCTCAGAGAATAGACTTTAAAGCTGCTCTGCTTGTGTTTAAGTCTCTCCATGGTCTAGCACCAAAGTACATCTGTGATATGTTAGTACCTTATGAACCATCTAGAACTCTGAGGACCTCCGGGACTGGCCTCCTGCTGGTGCCTAGAGTCAGGACTAAACATGGAGAAGCTGCATTTCAATTTTATGCTGCAAAAGTCTGGAACAAACTTCCTGAGGCCGTGAGACAGGCCTCTACTGTGACAATGTTTAAATCTAGGCTGAAAACAGTTCTGTTTAACTGTGCTTTTTATTAATTTGCTCAATTTTTAATCTGTTTTAATGATTTTATTTATTTAATTTTTTAAACTTTTTGATTCTATGTTTTGTGATTTTAATGCATTCTTTTTCTTTTCTTTCTTGTGAAGCACTTTGAATTACATTTTGTATGAATTGTGCTATACAAATAAACTTGCCTTGCCTTGCCTTGTGCAGGAGTTTCTCTGTGCATGGTGGTGAAGGTGGTTTGTCATTAGTTTTTCATTTTTGACATGTTTAAATATTTGTTGTTGCTTTTCTTGCAAGAAACATGCATTTTTGTTTTAACGTTCACAAGATATGTAAAATCATCACTTTTTATCAGCTCGTGTTATCTTTTATCACGTTTATCACCTTTCTACACATTCGGTCTGTGTTGCTTGCTAATACATGTTAAACGTTACTATTTGTTTTATTCCTACTTTTATTCCTTATTTTTTGGTATTGTGATATATATATACTGTATATATGTATATTTATATCTTATTTCTTGCTTCTTTTTTTTTTATGACAACAGTGAGCACAGTGGCCTCACAGCAAGAAGGTTGTGGGTTCAAGTCCCGGGTGGGGACGAGGCTTGGAGCGCTGGCCTTTCTGTGTGGAGTCTACATGTTCTCCCCTTGTCTGCGTAGGTTTTCTCCGGGTTCTCTGGTTTCCTCCCATCCTTCAAAAATGTGCATATCAGGTTGATTGGCCGGTGTTAAACTGCCCCTAGAAATGAGTGTGTGTGTGTGTGTGTGTGTGTGTGCTTGTATGTGTCTGGCCCCGTGACAGACTGGCGACCTGTTCAGGGTGTTACCTGCCCTTGCCTTAACCCAGAACCCAGCTGGGATGGGTTCTGGCACCCCCGCAACCCTGTAAGGGATAGACGGATAAGAAGGTGACTGACTGACTACAGTACTGTAACATACAAATCTCCCATATGTGGGATCCATAAAGTACTTCTGATTGTGGAATGCATCATTTTTTCTTCAGTAACTATTTTTGCCACATTTAGGTGAACTATCATACTTCAAGACCCACTTGCTTGCCAAATATGTCTCTTTTTAGTTTTATTGCCACATTTTAGTGAAACATGACGTTCACCTCTTGGTGTTTCTGTTGTTTATTACCTTTCCCAGACAAAACTGCTGGCGACACAGAGGTAACATCTTCAAGAGTCAACACAATCCAGGATCACTCATTACCTTATTGTTGCTCATTAACCCCCAAAGTATTTATTTGAACTCTTTCTCATATACTAATTTTAAACTGAGGGCTTTTACAACAACTGAGTGAATTTTGATTTGCCTGTTTTGTATTATCAGGTAATCCTAGGATTAGATGGATCAAAATGTGAGTTACGTTTATTGATAACAAGCAACCATTTAAGGGCAAGACTTTTTTTTTCATGCAATAGAAAGAAGATGAAAATAAGTAAAGCACAGAAACAAGTTGGTTAATGTGAATCTTGCTTAACTCTCATGTCTGTAATCCAGTAAGGTGTAGCTTGACTTTAAAACAAACTCCATTTGCATTTAGTTAGTTTGTAGTATTCTTTTTCAATTTGCTTTTGGTTTCAAATATACATTGAGGATATGTTTTAGGAGTTAATCTCTCATAGGTAATAATTAACTATCCTTGTATCTCTGTTCTATATAATATGAATTATGGGTTATAAACTTCCAAATGTTTCAGTTCAGAATCCCAAGACCATTCACTGCTGACAATAATATCAGCAATGGATTTTCAGTCTTCTGTAAAGATTCCTTTTGGGGAGATATTTCTAAAACTCTTCCCCAGTGATGCATCAAAATGTGTCATAACCTGAAACTTAAGTATCTTATGTGGCTGGTCTGGATGTGGAGAAACAGTGTCTTTACCTGAAAAATGATCTTCTCCTCCTTTCACTAAAGAAAAGGCAAGCCAACCTTCAGAGGAAGTGCATTTTGGCCACTTTTATTGACAGTCAGTTTCTTTGAGGTTAGGACCACAGGGCACCCTCAATTAAACACCATGCTATTAGGAATACCTCATCTACAACCATGTTCCCAAATTAACTGGTCTAGCCCACTACGCCAAGTATTTGAGTTTCTGTAATTAGATTCTGCATTTCTCAGGTTTCAGAATAACTAAAGCTACTTTACCAAAACTAGATTTGAATCTGGATGTTAAACTAAACCACAAGATTTCATGTGTTGATTATGTTGAATAAGTTTCAACACATTTTATTAAAGCAGTGTAGATCTAACAAAGTTTTCAGACTTTCAATCAGTGCTAAAAATAGTTTTTTTCTCAAGTCACTTCCTGCTCCTTTATGTCTTCTTGGCTCAAATCCCACCTTTTCTCTCTTCATTACCTTTCAGACTTAAACCAGTGCGCTGTGATTGGCAGAGAAGACATTAAGGTGTTATTTATTGTTCATAAGCCTCTGTCTGCAGTCTCGCCTGAATGTTCTCTCACGCTGACAATCATTTCATCCACACTACCTCATGCTGTTTTTAGTCTCACCTAAAAGTTCAGTTCGATGAAGCCCAAGGACAAAGCAGAGAAGATGTCAGAAGTCACAGTGAATCATTTCGCAGAAGGTAATAATTTAATATCCATGAATTCTCACAAAAGTTAGCATTTTACTGATCTGCTTTGTTTTTGTATTGTGTCATACAAAAGTAAAGTAGCCTAGTTTTTAAACCAAATTAGAATAAAACTGTACTTTTCCTTGATGATATTTACTTGTCTGAAGGAGAGCTGGTAAAGCTCTTTACATTAGTGATACAAATTCTGGCAACATTTTATTACCACATTAAAATTGGCATAAAAGACTGGCATCAACACCCAGTTTAAGAAATATTTCACAGTAGATGTCGTGAAAAGTTCTAAATTGTTCCATTCTAAAGTACTGTGACAAGTACTATTTTATAACAAATCAAATTAAATATACTGTAATTTGTTTAGAAGAAAAGAGTAACAACTTTAATAGTGATATCTCTAATTGGATTGTTTTGAATAGAGCTTAACTTATTTGTGAAGTTGTTTGTACTGACTTACTGGTTGTAAAAGTTTACCGGCTGTAAAATATGTGCAATCACATGTCTTTGTTTGTGCTCTTGTGTCCATTTTTAATGTTTGACTACAATAAGTACCACTGTACGCTCTGACATGCATACAGTTACACATTCATACCTTCTAATCAGTAAAACATTAAAAATAGGACTGCTTTTACATGTCATATGGTGCTAAAAAGTTTTTTAAAAAAGCAGAATTTTTTATAACTCAAAATTGAAAAGCAATGCATGTTTGAAATGTATTTTTTATGAATGGCTAAAGTTTGCCCTGAAGGTCCCTGTGTGGTTTGATTAATATTTCACAGTAGACACAACTAAATCTAATGCATACCAAAAAGAAAAAGATTCTAAATTACAGCCAGTGACACATGTTTATTCATTTATTTTTCATATTGCCCAGTCTGGGCGGTAAAGCCTGAGCAGAACACTAGTCTGACACAGGGCTGCTTGGAGACAAACGAACCCACACACTCAAACCCTCCTAAACCAATGAAAACCAAGAAATTTTGAGAAACATATGTTGTAAATAATTTCAAACAGATATCCGGGAGGAGCTCGGTGTCGAGCCGCTCCTCCTCCAGGTCGAGAGGAGCCAGATGGGGTGGTTCAGCCATCTGGTCAGGATGCCCCCCGAGCGCCTCGCGGGCGAGGTGTTTTGGGCACATCCCACCGGGAGGAGACCATGGGGCAGACCCCGGACCCGCTGGAGAGATAATGTCTCACAGCTGGCCGGGGAAAGACTTGGGATCCTTCCGGGTGTGCTGGAGGATGCAGCCGGGGTGAGAGAGGCCTGGGCTGCCCGTTTGAGGCTGTTGCCCCCGTGACCCGACCCCGGAACAAGTGGAAGATGACGGAACAGATATTAATCAGTGAATACAGCAAAGTGAGTTTTTGTAAGAAAGATTTCCGTGTTTTAGTGATTTAGTTTTCTCTGTTTTAGACAGTAATAAAAAAGATGATGATGTTTTATTGTTTGGATTTGTTTCCTTCATTCTGGTGACTGATTGAAGTCCATGACAGCAGGGATTTTTACAAACACTCACTGCAGTTTAATTATCACTCAACATATTTTGCATTACATATTTTTTTGAGCAATAGCAGTAAACTTTTTCACAAAGATTAAGAGTACTTAATGGAAAATTTTCATGTTTTATGTCTTACTTTCAGGCTTTTAAAGACCATTTAAAGACTTGATATTTTTATGAACAGAAAATCTCCCTGACCTCTTTATAAATTATATTTGTTCTGTCAGAGCTGTTTAAGTCTTAAGAGAAAACATTCCAGAATTTATGATCTTGAGAGAGTTCAAGTTTTGAGACATGGTTTCAATCTGACTGATAAATTGTGGTAATGAAGAGGAGGAAAATCCTTGGTTTCCTTTACATGTAATAAGATGCTCGTATAGGCTTTGATGTAAGGCTCAGTAGGTCCAAATAAGTTATGGATCTGACAATTATTTCTTTTGTTGAGGTTGAGTCTTGACAAGAATTTAACAAACCTTCAAGAAAGAGCGAACCTTTTTAAAAAAAAAAAAAATCAGCTTGTCTAAAAACACAATCAAGCATTGTTTAAAATCTAAGAAAGTTTGATTGAGCGTAAATACATGTTCTTTATGCATACAGCTACTGGTTGGTTAACAAGCTAAAAAATCTGTGGATTTGTAGTGTAGAACTGATCTATGACCATTTCTAACTGATGTAATAATCTCAAAGTACTCTGGTGCCATCATGTGGTAAACATTTAAATACGAAGTATGAATTTCTCATTTTAATTTCTATAATTCTTTCTTTTTTGTGTACATTCATTTTATTTCTGTAAGTCTTACCAGATCCCCAACATCATTATGAGACATCAACATAATTAAATGACTTGGATTAAAACTAAAAGAAAATCTAACTTTTTCAAGCACTTATTTAAATAGGTGATTTTTTTTTTTTTGAATGTTCAATTTCATAATTTAAACATCCTTCCAGCATCTCCGAACCTACACAGCTCAGCATGAAATCTAAACTTCACTGAGCACCTAAGGTGTTTCCCATAAATTCTTTTGATGTTATTTACTTTGTATAAAGAATTTCTAAAGTTTTACAAGGCTTGCAAGTTGTGGGGCAATAAAAAGTAGATATATTGTGAGTTATTACATCATGCAATTAGGAATGCAGTGTAGGGAATACACGACAGCCCAGACAGCTTATTCAAGGACTGCTTCTTTCAGGCAATGTTATTTCCCAGCTGAAGTCGCTTCATTCTGCTGAACTCATGACATTATTATCTTTATCTGCTTATATTATTGTTCCACTCTGTCCAGTTCGGGTGCTAGACAAAGCATAAAAAATCAGTTTCTTTCCTTCTTGAGGCAAAATGAAATCTTTGTTTAGAACCTAATCCCTACTTGAACTAAATAAATAGATTGTTCCATATGACAAGTCTCCTTTTAAAGGTTGCTCTTTTATATTGCATCAGCAAAAACAACAACATCAATAATAATTAAAAAAAAGTTGATGGACTTGAATGACCAATGCTTAGAAAGATATAGTTTTAGAAATGAACAGTAAATCCTTCATACGTATTCTAGCTGATGCCCTTGAAGATGCAAATACCATTTGAGGGTCTTGTCATCACATTTTCATTCCACAACTATCTAGAGAAAGCTAATTTTATTATTCTAGGTAAAAGAAACACATCTGGGCTTTTTTCTTCCTTTTTTTCAGTCCCTCAGTCTATTTTTCCAGTTTGGAGGCACAAGGACCTGGTAAGGAAAAGAAAAAAAAAAGAAAAAAAACCCACTCCTCTCACCCTGGTGCCTTCTCTCTCAAGCCTTCCTCCTCCTCTGATCTCCTCCTAAAAGAGATTCAGGGAGACAACTTAACTTCAGTGTGAGTGTGCATATGAATGATATCAAGAAAGGATCACCAGACATGGAGGACACGGAGGGAAAGACAAATATGATGGGTTGACCTTTGAAACACACCTTAACTCAAAAGCCTGGAGAACATGGAAGCTAAAAAAGTCCTTCATTTTGTTCCATCTGGTAAGTGTTTACAGAGTGAAAAGGGAGCGAAAATCTTGCAGAGTAGAACCTGAACCATTACGGTCAAAGTTATCATAAACTCTTCATTCATACTATGCAGGAGTATGTGAGATAGGTAAATATTTCAAAGATTTGAAATGGCGTTATTAACATTCACTCAACAACAAGAAAAATGCTTATCAATTAGAACGTTTCTTCTTTTTTTTTTAACTAACCTTTTATCTCTGTAACTTATTGAATGAAATGACAGCAAATGTGGCTGCTGTGGTTCAAAATGTGCTCAGAACAAGTTGCTTTTTCTGTTTGTCTTTTTTTTCTTGTTTTAACTGTGTCTTCAACCATTTTATCAGTAATTTTACAGAATAAAATAAAAATAACTAAGTTTTATTTTAAAAATGCACTTAATGGGTTAAAACATTCTTGAAGTTTTTCAGGCTAAAGGATTAGGAGGATTAATTTACGTAAAAATACTCTAATCTGGATTATTTCAGTTGCAGTTAGAATCATTCTGTATTTGTTCTAAATTATGACACAATGCAATTTTACTGATGCATCTTTTAAATAAAACATCATTTAAACATACTCTCTTATTTTTTGTGACACGTGACAATTGGTATTATTCGTTTGAACAAAATATGGTTTTTGTGAACTTCTTTGAGGCTTGAGCAAAAAAAAAAAGAACAACTTCATCTTCTATTTCCTCTGAATCTGTCCATTCTCTGTGAGATTTCTATTTTTTTCCAGCGCTGATATTCGCTGCTCATGGTAAACACTTTATTGGTACACGTTGAGGTGTTGATGTGGACATGAGCTGTCGTTTTTACTACAAGGCTTATGAATTTGTGCACCAAAGCGATCGTCAGTTTACATAATCTTCTTGGTTGAACTGTGAAGATCAAATTAAGTTGATTTTAATTAGTAAGTGGAAAATGTTTTCTATGTAGTTTTCTCTGAAAACTAAGTTTACGAAAACACCTTCAGGAGAAACTTTGTGTTCTTTTTGATTGCATGACTTTGCAGAGTTGAGTACAGAGTTCTCAGCTTTGAGATCATAGCTTTTGTTATCACAGACACAACAGGGATTCTTTTGTTTCTTGTAACTCAAGGACACTATGTTGTTACCTTGTATCTACGGGAGGATAAATAACTCATGTCATTTTCTTTGAGGCTGTCTTTCAGATGGAGTAGATCTAGTAGTACAGATCGCTTGGCAGGATTCTTAAGCAGTGAGAATCTTATATTAGTGGTGCATTAATAATGGTAAACTTCACATATTTTGTGCAAGTTCACATGTGAGTCATGACGCAAAATGTTTGTGCAGTTTTTTCACCTGACAAAGAGTAAAAAAATGGCTGTGGTGGTTCCACTTGCTTGGCTTTTGTCTGAAAAAAAATATACACTGAATGTCTGGTTTGAATAAATGTTGGTTAATACAAAACCAAACAGTTGTCCACAAAAGTTGTTTTCCAGATGACAAATTTTAACTGCCAAATTTGTGCCAGTTTTCTTAGAAATTTAGTCTGAGTTAAAACTGGCACAGAGCAAACTCTTATTCTTTATATGTAGTGGGTAACCCACAATGACCCGGAGAAAGCACTCAGAGCAGTAGTAGTTATTGTGTTTACAGGACTATCGTTGCATATTGCAAATAAATTAGGGTGTAAAAAATATCTTCTTCTTCTTCTTTTGTCATTTCCATTCAGGGGTCGCAGCGGCAAATCAGTTTCTTCAATCTAACCTTATCTGCTGCATCCTTTTCGGTCACACCAACTATCTTTATGTCTTCCTTCATTGTATCCATGAACCTCCTCTATGGTCTTCCCCTAGGCCTCTTTCCTGATGGTTAAAAAACCCAGCATCTTTCTGCTGATGTACTCTCTCTCTCTCCTCTGCACATGTCCAAACCATCTTTGTCTGGCCTCCCTGACTTTATGTCCAAAACGTCTAACATGTGCTGAACCTCTAATCCTGTCCATCCTGGTCACTCCCAGAGAGATCCTCAGCATCTTCATCTCTGCTACCTCCATCTCTTTTTCCTGTCTTTTCGTCAGTGCCTTTGTCTCTAGACCAAACAGCATGGCCGGTCTCACCACGGTTTTGTACACTTTTCTTTTTATTTTAGCTGAAACTCTTCTGTCACATATCCCACCTGATACTTTTCTCCACTCGTTCCAGCCTGCCTGAGCATGGTTCTTCACCTCTTTTCCACACTTTCCATTGCTCTGGACTGTTGATACCAAGGACTTAAAACCTATAAAAAATACATATAAAAAATCTAAATCAAACAGACAAAAGATTAGGGATTTTTTTTGCTGACCATTTGTTCAGATATTGAGTTATACAAATAAACTTAAACTGAATTCAAATGGTACTTTCTGGTCAAAATATGTACGATAAAATCATCTAAATGTAATTAATGTTGTAACAAAAGTCTTAGGGTGAATATATAAAAATATAAAAATGAATGATTAGAAGGGTTCGTTGAGGGTTCATCTAGAGAAAAAAAATCCAGTGACTTCTTGAAAGTATACATTTGTGAGAATATTTAGATATGGCTGTTGTTTTGCTGTTTCACACTCTTTCATTTGGCTAAAAAGATCTAAGACTGCTATTGATCTAATTCACTAATTAATTCATCTTCTATTCCACTTAACCCAATTTGTGTAGTGGTGGTGTTGAGGGCTGACGTCTACATAATGAAGAAAAGAACAAGTTTTGTGGAGTCAAATTGTCATAAATGAATGTGTGATGAAGTATAAATGTAATAGGAATTAGTACTGTGCATAACTCTCTATATAAAGTATGTTTGAGTAGCTTAAAGTTTCATTTTTGAAGCAGTAATGTGTTCATATGAATGTATTGTATTTTTGCCCCTGTAATTGCCCACCGCTGTCCACTGATAATATTTAGTTTTTTAACATAGCATATTACAAGTAAAGTTGACTTTCATTTTAATGAACAAATATATTAAAGGTCTCAATCATTCTCATCTTCATCAATATTGGAACAAGATGCTCTCCGGAGAAACTGTATGGCCTCCTGTTGAGTGTGTAAGCACCTGTGATGTAGGGAAAGCCTAGGAATGTTCTTTTTAATCTGCTTTGAGATGCAGCCTTGCTCCAGAGTCCCTGAAGCTAAGCTTTGCCTGAGGCTATGAAAAGCTTGTGTGTGCAGATGCAGCAATGCCTTGCAGATACTCGATCACTTCTACAAATATCGGACACAGCTGGCATCAAAATTTTACTGTGGGAGTCAAGATATCTCTTTTCATTTTCCCAGAAAATCCCTACCACTAGTCTTCTCAAGATCTTCACAACCTATGTATTTCTACTATAAGCTTAACTTTGATCTGGAACATGAATTTAATTGATATTATGTGTACGATATTAAACAAGAAGACATAATACAACCTGTCTGAATCATGCATCACTTAATCATTGCTGGTTTTCAGCTCAATTTTTCAATTCAATTTGATTTAAATAGCCCATTATCACAAAAGAGTTGTCTGAAAGGTTTTCATAGTACATACAAGGTATTCAAGTTTTTTAATGACTGAGGAAAAACATGGCCTTTCGGTTTTAACGATGGCTTGAGTGCAACAGAATGGTTTTGTGAAGAAAATAAAGCAATCCCCAGTCACATTAACTATTAGAAATCTAGGATCTCAGACATGTAAATGAGGTGGTGTGGCAGTGTTAGCTCACTTCCCAGTCCTAAATTCAAACATAAATATAATAGAAATGGGTGCAGAGGGAAGCTTCACTTTACTTGTACAGTTGTGTACGTAATCAACCCAACTTATTTTCTTATCCTTATTGTATCTAATGTTGTAACCTGATACATCGGACGGTTTCTTTCACTGTGTGGAAACAGTCTGACTTTGCTGCATTGGGGTCCTTTCACTCCATGGTGGGCCAGGACCTTTTTTTCTTTAACCAATTGCTGCTTTCTGGTTTGGACTGGATGTGACATATGCAATGCATTCGAACAGTTTGAGTAGTCTGGATAAGCAGAGTGTCAAAAAAAAAATTGTTTCTGTTCACAGCTGGCAATGCCCTCTTTCCCACATATTGTTCTGAATCTCGGGAACTTTTGCTGACATGAACCGTATAGCATGGTTGACCTTTATGTTTTGCTACCAAACTGCAAACTTGGCCCTGCCAGATGGTTGTGTCATGTCCAAGGTCATCTCTACGTTTTTTGATTGTAACAATTGTAAGTCTGTAATCCAAGACTAGTTGCCAATCGAGTGAAAGCATTAGGTGACACTGGCTTGACTTTTTTTTGTCAACTTCTGAAACCGGAACTATTGCACTGATTGTTGTCTAAGATTGATCATTTCCCATTGAATCCAGACCCACATTTTTGAAAAACTAAGGTTTTCCCAACAACAAATCCTAATATTCTTTTAATTTCTTTCAGGGATTCCTTATTTTCATTGGTAATGTCTAATTCCAAAATACCGATACTACCTTTGAGCTACGGTATCTCACGTCTCAAAAACGTATACATTTGATGCATGTCCCTGGAGGACTGAAATAGAGTACAGTGAACTTAATTAACTTCTTTTTAAACTAATTTTAATTTATAAATCTATAACAACAGTGTTTTTTGGTTTCTTTCTTATTAAAAATAAACTTGAAAATAGAAACTTTAGAACTTTTAGAAACTTTGCTGTTGACCGAATGCTAGTTCTAATCTGTCTCAAAAAGGCACTTGCTTAAAAGTGATGGATTTTGATGTTTCATTGCACCCTTACTGCCTCCAAAGCTTAGTGGATGGCTGAATGAAAGATTTGACAGTGACATTAACTTTGATTTCATGTGGTATATTTCCTTCCTGGTACTTGTAGAAATACTGAATTACAGGATGGAATTGTAATTGGTGTTTTAGGTTGTCAAATTTCCACAAATAAAACCTTTCCAGTGAGTGGACCTGTTGTTGCAAATATGATGCCTTGCAGGAAGCTGTCCAACTGGTCAGAAATTACTTTTAACACATTTTTGCTGGCTGGATGAAAAAATTGTGTCTACCAAATTTTGAAAGTGAACTACTGAAAATAGAACTTTTCAAACACCTTATTAATTTTTTCTCTTTTTTTTTTTTACTTTGATAGATGCTCCATCGTCAGGGAGGTCCAAGAATGGATATGTTTTTCAAGAAATGGGTATGTAGCTTTATCTTCCCTTGCTGTTTACTGAAGTTGTTTGTCCCAGTAAAATCCCACTGTGTTATCAGATCTCATCAAACATTACATCAAACATAATATAGATCTGTTTCCTTCATGATGCTGAAGATCATCAGTTCTGTATGTTAACATCAATACTTCTTCACTGATAACCTATTTCACATACTTGCTGAGCAGACAGCCTTTCCCCTCTGTATCAGGAGGTTAATTAATAGGTTCCAAACAGGGCAGATGATCTGAGTTAATGGTAGGGTTACAGAATGAGCATAGCTCAAAGCTGTACTTGTGAAGGGTTAATTATCTAATTCTGTGGCTCTTTTTTTATTTCCCCTCATAAAACCTGCAATCAAAAAGCCATATTTATCTTCTATACAATGAAGGAATTTACGAGAGGCTGCTGTTGTTATGTTCCCGCATGTCTGGTTTAAGGGTGACTTTTTATTGGATCTCTTGCTCTCTGCCTCTCGCTCTCTTCTTGTCAACAGATGGCAAAGTGGTGGGTGGGCAAAATAAATCGTCTCTTTCCGGAGACACTGTTAATGTGGCATCTCATCTTAACCTTGATTCAAAGAGTATTTTTATCTTAATGTGATCACAACGGAGCCGCAAGGGGGGGCAGTGTAATGTATTTGTTATTACCTCTTATTTTATGTGATCCACTCTGTTGTGAAGGGAATTACATCTGACATTGATCCCTTCACTCGGTTGAAAGTAGAAGAGCACGTGGTGTGATGAACAGAGTCTGACTCCTCTATGTCCACAGAACTCCAGCAGGAAGGACAATATGACTGTGGTCAGGACTCATCTGACAAGGAAAATACATATGACACAGACATTTCCATCAAGGTTCCAGGTGTGTGCTCAAAGTTAGGATTGTGTGTCTTAAAGTCACATTTGGTTTTTAAACACGTTGCCATTTTGTTAAAACTTCAATTTGATTTATGGAGTTGTAAGTGCCAAACACTTACCCTCGTAAAAATAATATAGTATAAAGTACATATTTAAAACAACTTTGTAAGGATTTGTTTATAATTCCGTTCATATGAAAAAAAAAGAGAAAAAATTAGGGTTTGTTAAAACATAAAAATATAATTGGGTTGGCGTGATGCATGAATAAAATTACCTCCCAGATGTTTGTAGTACTGATGCTTTAATATTTGTGTGAGCATGTATTTTTTTTTTTTACTACAGATTCGGAAATACCTGGATTTGGACTTTTAAACACAACAAGAAAAGTATGTCAAAGTAATTGTTTCTGTAAAAGTTGATGCCAGAATAAACAGTTTCATAGTTGTGTTGCATTTTAACTTTGTTGCACAGGCTATATGAAATACACAGGTGGACTTTCCGACTAAACTAAAAAGTGAATTAGTGTTCAAATTGATACTTGTAATGCAGGAAATTTAAACACCACATAATCTACACTGGTTACTTTTATAATATTTAAAGAGACTCTCAACAAAGTCATAAAAGATGTAATAGTTGAAATGTGATTGTTTCCATTCAAAAAGATGAACAGAAACGCATCACCAACGATGAGAAAAAAATGACGTTATTTATTTTCTATTCTCATTTTCTATTCTCATTCTCATCAGTATGTAAAGCCTATGAACTTCCAGGAGGAAGTGCGTGCCCACAGAGACCTAGATGGCTTCCTTGCCCAGGCGAGTATCCTTTTAGATGAAAAAGCCACCACTTTGGATGAAGTTCTCAGGCGAATGATAGCTCATATGAAGACAGAAGGCCACAGCAGCTGTGATGTGGAAGAGGTGATGGCCTCTCTGTTCACAGATGCAGAAGGGAAAGAAATCAATGGTGGGTGAAACTTAGAAAAGAAAACTATACACAATCACAAAACAAGTGTTGAAGAGAAAAAAGTCAATGAGTTTATTGGGTTTTGCTTATTTTTTGCCACCACAGTTCACCTTCTTTCAGAGACCATTCAGGGTGTTACTTCAACTTCTACTGGTATTCGTTACCAACAATCCTGGCTTTGCATTTTGTGAGTTCAACAACAAAAAACCTGCTTTTTATTTTGATGATGCTCATTAATAAATAAAAATTTCAAATACACAGTCTGATTTGGCTGCAAAAGACATTCCATGTTGAATTTGTGGGTGTCATATCAGACTGTTACATATTAACAAAAAACTCATAGTTTTCTCCCGAGTCAATACAAATTATGGTATTTTTTCCATCCAGATCTAACATGAGGAACCAGCAAAGGCGTCATGTTTGCATCACTCGTCTGGAAAAGCCACAAAACTGGGGAGTGAACTGCTGTGAGGCTCGCTACGTCATCCTTATCATTTCTCCACCAAGAATGGTAAGAATGGGCACTCACTACAAAGAAAGATGGTAATCTTTTTGAGTCTTTGAATGGTATTCCATAGAAAAACTCTACCATAGTATCAGTGTTGGCTTGAAACACACATAACTAAGAAGTCTATTAAACTTCAACTTGCTTTCTTGTATTCTTTTTTTTCTTCAGAAAAGCACTAAAACGGCCATTGAACTGGGCAGAACATTTGCAACGATGTTCTCTGACATTTTCTTCAGACAAAAGCTGTTAGAAACCAATACCGAGGAGGAGTTCAAGCAGGAGCTGGTACTCCAGCGACATCAGCTCTCCATCGCCAGTGAGAAACCAGCAATGGAGGAAGTGGACCAATCAGATCCACGCAAGGGAAAAGCTCTCCAGGTGTGAAATAACAATGTAAAGTACACAAACCAGATGGCTTTGTGTTCTAATCAAGTCTTCATTTAACCAATAAGACAACAAAACACTGCCAATGAACATTAAGCAAGAAAAAGCTGATGGGAATATAAATGTTTTTAGGGGATCTTGTAAAAACAACGTTTCACTCCCGACTGACTGCGAGGTCTATCCAGATGTGGAGACCACCCTAATGTTTTCTGAGTCTAACCAGGCATATAAAGATGTGGTGCAGTAAAGTAGTTGAGCCAGATTATCTCGGTATCCTGTTTCCACTCTTTATTAGACAAGCCTGAGGAGCGGGGAGCAGCTGGGCAACAGGCTGACGAAAAAACAGCCTGGCTCCATGAGGAGCTGATGGCACAATGTGTGCAGCCCCACGAAATGATGAAGTACTTTATTATGCCTTGTCCTTTAAGAGGAAATGAAGACTAGAGAAAAGTCAACATCCAAATTCTGTTGAGAAAGAGAACATGTGGTAGAGTTGTAAAAGAGAGTAGATAAGGACAGGTTGTGATTGCACCTAATGTCCTGGGCGAATAGAAAACAGCGCTTAGCTAAATATTTGTTACCCGTTACCTAATTTTTATATAAAAGTATAAAATCAACCAGGGAAGTTCAGATTTATCGCCATCAGTCCAAATATTGTAGTAAAAAAATGTTGGAAAATGAACATATTTTGAAAAATTTATCTCTCATTTAATAATTTGTGTTCTTTTTTAAAATGCAATTTCATGGATTGTAAAGAACACCCACAAAAACATTTTTGACTCATGAGGCAGTGGGGGGAAAACTCATTAAAATTACTCCATTTAAAAAGATTTATGCACATCTAATGAGCATTAAACGTTGAACAAAAAAATACCAGCAAATGCACAAGAAGCTTTACTGCTTTATTTTTGGAAGTGTAATATTCACACTTTTTTATTTGATATAGACTTAAAGCTGTTAACAATTATGGGCTTTCCTTTTTTTCTTTTTCTTTGTTTGTTTCATAATGAGTCAATAGTTTCCAATTGCGGAGGCGTCTGGACCGCAGGGAGAGCGATTTAGTGCAAACGTAGTTTAGCACCCAGATTCATTTCCTGGGTGGTCATGCAACATGCAGCGTGAAGAGAATGTAGTTAAACTTAAGTTTAGTTAAACTTAACTTAAGTTTAACTAGGCAGCTGCACGGCACCAAGCTGCTGTTGATCTAGAACAGAACTTTTTAGTTTATATTTGCAATTTAGATTTGCAATTTTGTATCCGTCTTCAAATGATAGTATGTCCTTCAGGAAAAAAGTACATCAGCTATTCTTTAATCTTTGAAAAAGAAAAGCCCAAAGAAACAAAAAATGACTAACTTTGCTATTTTAAATTTGAGTCCTCAGATGTTTATGTAGTACAGGAAAATGTTCTTCTTGTTATTCTATCGGCATTTCCCTTTAGGGGTTGTCACAGCAAGTCAGTTTCTTCCATTAAACCCTATCTGCTGTATCCTCCTCGGGTACACCAACTATCTTCATGTCTTCCTTCACTGCATCCATGAACCTCCTCTTTGGCCTTCCTCTAGTCCTCTTTCCTGGTGGTTCCAAATCCAGCATCCTTCTTCCGATGTACTCTCTCTCATCTGCACATGTCCAAACCATCTCAGTCTGGCCTCTCTGACTTTATCTCCAAAACCTCTAACATGTGCTGTTCCTCTGATATATTAATTTTTAATACCGTCCATCCTGGTCACTCCCAGAGAGATCCTCAGCATCTTCATCTCTGCTACCTACATCTCTTTCCTGTCTTTTTCTCAGTGCTACTGTTTCTATGTAGACCAAACAGCATGGCCGGTCTCACCACGGTTTTGTACACTTTCCCTTTCATTTTAGCTGAAACTCTTCTGTCACACATCACACCTGATACTTTTCTCCACCCGTTCCAGCCCGCCTGCACACACTTCTTCACCCCTTTTCCACACTCTTCATTGCTCTGGACTGTTTTCTTCTGTTTCACTAAACCTTTTTTTTAACATTTTATAAAATGACAAAATCTGAAGATGAAGTGTGACATTCTGAAAACATATTGGTAAAGACTTCTGATGACTAGCCATATTTTTCTGTGTAAAGGGACATGTTAACATCTAACATTACATCTACTTTATGTTTTTCTCTTTAGAAACAAGTCGAACATACAATCTTCTAATTCTGTGTAAGATTAATAATTGAATAAAAACCCTTGATCTCATGACGCAGTAGATCAAAAAGAATAAAAGCTAATAAATCATAACCAAAAAGCAGAATATGATCGGATCTGGTTATGTAAACTGAACACTATGTTAGTTGAAAGTCTGAGTCCTGACTTTGCACTGCCTTTGTTCTTCAAAGTGCAAAGATTTCTTCAAAGCTGGTAAAGGGGTCTATGACGACCTTCGCCGCAGACTGCCTCTCTACCCATCAGACTTCACAGATGGTATTGAACAAATGTTTTCTAAATATGTGTTTTTACTGGTTCATATAATTTATAACTCTCTAAAAACTCATTAAGGTATAATTGGGAAGGACCGCTCTCTGCTGAAATACACCACCACCGCTATATTCCTTTACATAGCTATCCTCTTGCCGGCCATCGCGTTTGGATCACTGAATGATGAAAGCACAAGAGGGGAAATAGGTGTGTTATATTATCCTTAAAATACTGGGCAATTGAAAAGAAAAACACTGATGTGATGGATATTTAATGAAAACTCATATTTGCAATGTTTTTATTGATTTTTATTCCAACAGATGTTCAGAAGACCATTGTAGGCCAGAGCATTGGAGGTGTGATTTATGCTCTGTTTGCTGGATCGCCACTGGTTATTCCACTCACCACAGCACCACTGGCTATCTTTATAAGTGGTATGTTTCAGGATACACAAGAAAAAGCAAAAATTATTTTTGCTTTTCATCTGGTAATTTCTGATATCCAGCAAAACAAGTGAAACAAGCTCTACTATGAACATAAAAAAATATTTATGAGTGTCTGTGTGTCTGTCATGCTTAATTTATAGTTATCAGGGGCATTTGTGATGACTATAACCTCGACTTTGATGCTTTCTATGCCTGTATTGGTTTATGGAATAGCTTGTTCCTCATCCTGGGAGGCTTGTTCAATGTCAGTCTGCTGATGAAACTCTTCAAACGGTAAATACACTGCAAGTCTCTTTTTATATATAGCCTGCAAAAAGGACAACAAGTATACCAAATTTATCACAAGAATGAATTGTTCCTTGGAAGAAAAAGAAAAAAGTTTGGCACCTGAGCTTCTAAAACCTGTTTTTTAAAATAGAATGGGACAAGACTTGCTTAGTTTTATTCATTACATCCAATTTTACTCTTGCATTGCTTCGGGCCAATTTGTGTGAAAAGAAAAATAAATTTGTGATAACACACCATGCTTTTCTGTTTCATAAATCTACAGTTCAACAGAAGAAGTCATCGCCTTGTTCATCTCCATAGCATTTGTTGGGGATGCAGTAAAAGGCACCATCAAAAGTGAGTGCAGCCAACGTCTAAACATATTACCCACGCTGGGAAAAGTTGTTCTGTGTAATGTAGCTCTGCAAATATAAATAACCTAATGGGGTGTTCAGAGTAAAGTGTTAAATCACGCATTCAGTGTGTAGTGGTTTTCACAAAGCTTTTGTTTCTGTTTTTATAAGGGTCTAATAAGAGTCAGGAAGCAAACCAATGAGCATATGTTGCATTGCTCTGAGCTATCTTCTTTCTCTAAAGCCTCAGGCTGCTGAATTTTTCTACCATACGTAAATTATACTGAGGAATGCCTTAATGAGTTGCACTTACCTGCAATTTGTTTAAGGGCATCAAGAGTAAACATGTGTTTTAAATGATTTTTTGTCAAACTACACAGCATATTTTTGAGGATTTTCTTTGTATAAAAAAAGACGATTTGAATATAAAGAGCCTTTAGTTTTGTTTTGTCTACTCATACGGCATATGTTCATTGTGTTTTCATTCTTTTTTTTCATTCCAGTTTTTGAGCACTTCTATCATGGGCCAACTTTAGCAACAACAAACAGTACATTGGTATTACAGAAGATTAATGAGATTCTAGAAAAAGTGAATAACCACACAGAAAATGGGCATTTGCATCAAAATGGAAGCAGACCTGAGGATGAGCATCTGTTAGTTTTCCTCCCTGAATCGTTGGTGGAATGTACAAGAGAAAGACCGGTCCTCTGTCTGCTGCTCATGTTGGGGACTTTGTGGCTGGGCTATGCTCTTTATCTCATCAAGAGAAGGTACAGTGCTTCCTCTTGTTGAAGAACAATTTTCTGATCTAAAAAGATTGGTGGGCGTTTTTTATTATCAAGTTTGATGATACACTACAAAAAGCAATTAAATAGTTTAAATAGTTTTAATCAAACACTTATGTACATGTGTTTATACTATTCAAAATAGCAACAGACTTGGAATGCGTAACAGCCTACTTTGCTGGCTTATACTAGAAATATCAAAATGTTTTTTTTTTTTACAAACTACTTCCAAAAGATCTGTCTGTTTTATACTGTATTAATGATTGAAGTTTTTTAGTTTTTTTATGGATAATTTTGCATGTTTAGCTGTAAGCAAAATAAAAGACTTTTTCATAACTGATTGTTTAATGTGTAAAGACAATTATTGTTAAGTTTTTCAGTTTTGATGCCAGATTTTTTTTTCTATTAATTCAATGTATTAAGGTGGTTCTATAAGCATAAAATAGTTAGTAAGGGACTGATAGATGCAGATCTATCTAGCGAAGGTTTACGTGTAAAATGCATGGTCCACCATGCACAATACATAGGAGAAAGTCTGTTTCTTCCACTGTGTAGGCGATAACAAACCTAACTACATGGATTTCATACCTATTACTTCAGTCAGACTGGGAAATTTACAGAAATGGATTACATCAGAGAATCTTGCATCTCTTAGCTGGAAAGATGCTATCAACACAGCCCGGCACAACAACTCATTGGAACAAATTTATGAGAAGGGAACACTTTAGTGTTCAATGTATGTGAATTATCCTTTTAAAACTGTTACTTCAGACAAACTTGAGAATGTGGTGATGTGGTATTTCTTACAGGTTGCACAAATGAAGACACACACACGTGCAGGCAGTGAGGTAACATTGCATCAGTTGGCAAATAGGGCCCTTTGCAAGAACTGCTATATTTCTTGACTGATATCAAGATGTCTGGGGGATTGTGCATTTTAGTCTTCCTGTAAATTGATGAGACATTAAAGATAAAGATGAATTCAACATGCAGAATGAAAATATTTTTTTCAAAATCTGTGTTAATGCGCTTAAAGTAACATCAAAGATATTAAGACAATGTTTGTTTCCTCATATAGTGAAGCTAATGGTTTTGTTTCCAGGTAACTCAGGATGAATTTAGCTTTGGGACTATTAATGTAATTAATAAAACAGACAAATATAATCTACATCAATGCATTCATCACTCGGATTTATTTCTGGACAAACTTTAAGCCTGAGGATGTCATAAACTAAACTTCTTTAATCCTAAATTAATGAATCCCATTTTTTTTGCACGGTTTGACAAACCACAAGGAATAAGAATTGTTATTCCACTAACTGGAAAATTTACATCAAATTAAATTAGCATTCGCATTTCTTTCTTTTTTTTCAGTCCATATCTTAACGACAAAATTCGTGAGGTGGTGTCTGATTGTGCTCTACCCATCTCTGTGGTGGTGTGTTCATTCATTGGCTCCTACCTTTTTCTTGACATACAGCGTGAGTATGGTTTGATTAACGTATTACAGACCATCCTTGACATTTAAAGTCATGACCTTGGTATGAAACACCCTCATTGATCTACTACACCCACTGTTTTTTATATATGCCAAAGACAAGAATGTAATGTTTTTAAGAAGATTTTAGTTCTGATGCGTTCTTTTTCAGACTTTAATATATTATTTTTACTACCAACTTTACCACCAATAACTTTACAATAAATCTATTTTCTCTTTAGTTCCTGTATTTAATGTCCATGACGGTCCAATCTTCAAGTACCCTCCATTTGAAAAATTGACAGGGTTGAATGCTCTGAGCGCAGTTGGACTGGGTTTTCTGCTTGCTCTGCTCATTTTTATTGACCAGAACATTGTCATCTCACTTACTCATGTACCAGAACATAAGTAAGAAACCTCTTTTTCTATTGCACATCAATATATGTGAAATTACATACCTATCTGCTTTTAAAAAACTCTAAAATCTTGCATTGTGTGTGTCTACATGGTTGCATCAGGCTGTTAAAAGGCACAGCTTTCCACTGGGACTTAATGCTGACTGGCTTCATTAACATCCTCATGTCCTGTCTGGGGTTGCCATGGATGCATGCCGCCTTCCCACATTCCTCCCTACACGCCCGTCAGCTCGCCAAAGTAGAACAGCATGTGGAGAACGGACACCTTCACACAACGTGAGTAAAGTTAAAGAAGGTTAAAAAAGGTAAAACAAAAAATGTAGAGACCTGTAAGCTATTTAGCTCTTCATCCTAAATGAGACCTATAATCTGTCTTCTTTCAATAACCAAAACGTTATGGGGTCATTCAACAAAACTGACAAAGTAGTATTTACGTTGTTGAATTAATTAATTAATTTATTTATTTTAATTGTCATAAAATGCATATAATATTTCTAATATTCTAATATTTCCAATAGTTAAACTGCAATTAGTGTTACTCTTGTATAAAAACAATGAGTAGTTTTTAGTCAAAAGCAGTGGTGTCCAACTCCAGTCTTGGACGGCCAGTGTCCCTGAAGGTTTTCCATGTGTTCTTGCATCTACACACCTGATCCAGGTTATTGAGTCAATGTGCCAAATTCTATTGGCTGTTGATTTCACTGTGTTAGATGGAAAAGAATTCATCTCAATCCCAAATTTGTGCTGCCTGGGGAACAAATGGGAGACTCGCTGCTTTACTTGTCACAAGGGTAGCATAATCTCCAGATTGGAGTTTCTACAAAGAAATGCATCCCTGTCTGCTTCATATTTACAGCGATAAAAAACAAGAGGTGTGTTATTACAGAGTAGGGGATTAGGGGGAGGAGGAAAGCTCCAGACCACCACTTACAGATAAGCGGACACAGAGTAGAGGTGAGGTGGGGATGCCCAGCAGTATCACCTCATTCCTTAGTTAACACAACACTGTGTCATACAGCTGGCTAGGAACTCCCTGTAATTAGGGGTTCACATTACCTAAAGACACTTTTGAATGATAGTAATAAAAGAAGTATACAAAAGAAGTACAGTATTTACATTTTCTACCTAAAGCATTTTATGAATGTCAACTGTACTGAAGCAGGAAAACACAGAAAACCATCAGAGCACTGGCCCTCCAGGACCAGAGTTGGACAGCCCTGGTCAAGAGTTTATATTGAAAATATGACACATTAGTTGAATAACACATCCTCTTTTTTTTTTACAATATTTTTCTACATCCGAATAGAGAAAAAAGGACTTTTTTTTTGTCTTGTTTCATAACCGGTGAAATAATTCATCCAGGTTAAATTTGGTTTTTATTCATCACAAGATTAGAAGACACAGATTTCTGGTCATTAAGATAAACTCATGCACCCCAGATGAAACCCAGTTAATGAGTTTCGTTAACTACTTTTTCCTTCTGCTGGGGTCCTAATAGGATTGTCAGTGTGAAAGAGACACGTCTGACTGCACTAACAGCCAACATCCTCATTGGCTTATCTGCCTTCATGCTCCCCATACCGCTGCAGTGGATCCCAAAGCCTGTACTGTACGGCCTTTTTCTGTATGTCGCAGCCACTTCATTAGATGGAAATCAGATGGTTGACCGCATGACTCTGTTGCTAAAGGAACAGGTAAGCAGAAATGGAAATTGGTATAAGAAAATAAGGTATGTACACAATAGCTTTGTGCTACAAACTGCTGTGATAATCTGTTGCCATGGTGATAAAACTGAAAACATGCCATTTTCAGTCTTTCTATGTACAATCACTACTTTCACATAGTAGAGTAAAAAGTAAGTTCATATGAAACAACCATGTAACTGCATTGTGCTTTCTCCTATCCATCTAGACATCATATCCACCCACACACTACATTCGACGGGTTCCTCAGAGAAAGGTGCACTACTTCACCGGGTTACAAATGATCCAGCTCATTATTCTATGTGCTTTTGGGATGTATCCCCTTCCTTATATGAAGATGGTCTTCCCTCTTTTGATGATCCTACTTGTTCCTGTCAGGTGAGATAACTTAGGTCATTAAAAAAAAGAATTAGACTGACAACATTAGTTAGAGGGCCAACAAGTGTTATTGTCTTTGTTTAATTCCACCTTAGCTTTAGATTGATTTGGTCCTGTAAACCTTCATTTTTGTTAAGCTTCCCAAATTATTTGACCTCTTTTTCTTCTTTGTTTACTTTTGGTGGCTGCCTCAAACTGAACGTATTGGAACAATTTTAATCCAACTATTTGTACTCCAAAAATGTGGTAAAATATATCAAAACTTATTCAAAATGTTTCCATTGCTATCCTATGTGATGGTTTGTGGCATCTACTTTCCTCCCTTCTTCAATTCAGTCCGTTGGGGCTGGAAAGGATCTGTTACCCCTAGTGAGAACATGAAACACATCTGCGGCACCCATGGTACCACATACTGTAGTGTCACACTGTTAACTGTCTGCTCCGCTCTTTGCAACCAATCAATAGTTTATAAGAAAAAATTTAATTGTCTCCTGCACAATTTGTGATCTGTTAAAGAAAGTTGTTTTTAGGTGTTCCCAAATGGGAGAGTGGCTTTAGGCAGAATTGTGTCTTTAAAATGACAGTAAATTTGATTTTAATTTTGTTTCAGGACCAGCCTCCTTCCCAGAGTGATAGAAGCCAAGTACCTCGACATCATGGATTCCCAGTATATATAGAACAGCTGAGATGGAGTGCAGGAATTGCACTCAAGGCTCTTTTATTGTGGAGTTTATATGCCTGGGAGTACTGCCCTGTGGAGTATCATTGACCGGAGAATACTTCCTTGTAATTGGGTGATAATTTACGCCCTTTATTTACTTCGCCATATTTCATCACAAATTCACTGTAGTTGCAGCTTCTATCTGTAACACTCTTGAATCGTTGCATTTAGATATCTATTCAATATATACTGTATACATACATGCCTGTCTTGAAGTGGTTTTGCGAAAACACATAAGATCTTGTTATTTGCTCATTTTCAGTCCTTGATATAATTTTTTTGGCATTCGGTTGTTTAAACCAAAGTTGAGTTCTCATCTGTGTTTTTTATACAACACAATACTTTTTAAATGTGCCACATAATATGCTATTGTTGTTATAAAAGTCACTAGCTTGTCACACTGTATTAACTAAAACTGCCATAAAACAATTGAAACTCAATCAGAATGGACACGTTTATTCAACAAAATGACATTATTCACCAAAGGAAAAAAAAAATCTTGATGTAATGGTAAATGAACTCTACTACTTATAAAGCACTTGTCTACATGTGTTGTACTCAAAGCACTCTCCATTGGAGCTCACATTAACCCATTCACACACACATTCATACCCGATGGAGGAAGCTGCCATGCAAGGTGCAAACCACTATTGGGAGCAATTGGGGGTTTGTTGTCTTGCTATAGGACACCTCAGCACGAACTCTGGGCAGAGGATTGGAAGGGCAACCTTCTTGTAACAGGCAGAGGTGTCAAAAGTACCAACATTTTCTACTCAAGTAGAAGTATAAATACCGAGTTAAAAAACTACTTTAGTAAAAGTAGAAGTATCAACTCAAGTTTTCTACTTAAGTAAAAGTAAAAAGTAACCTATTTTAAAACTACTTCAAGTAAAAAAAGTAAAAGTAATTTTCAGAAAAAAAGGAATATTGTTAACAAAAGCGTATGAACATATTTTTTAACTATTATCACATGCTTTAAGGAGCAGAAAATATGATAATAAATCAAAGTGTTTTGGTGTTAAACTTTATGAATCAGAAACATTTATTTCTTAATAATCTTTATTGGAAATCGATTAATGAACACAATCAAATGTATTATCATGAGCAGGGCATTATGTAACATCCCTTCAGCTACCAAGCTTCACTCTGCATCACCTAATTTAACCAACTTCAAGACACAAACACACTCAATGTAAAAAAATAAATAAATAAATGAAAAAAAAAATAACCAAAAGGCTTTTTCAAGCCTTGAAGGCAGCTAGTTTTCAAAGTTCTTTGAGGCAATACTGAATAGTCTTTGGGAGTGCCACATACAGCCTGCGTGACACTTGGAACCAGCGTTGCTAGGTGGGAGGTGCTGGATTATCGTACTAATGACGTAAAATTATCGTATTTTACAAAAAATATCGTACACCCAGTAAAACCACGCCCATTGACAAAATAACACCCTTTACATGCACTCGTAAGGCAGTGGGAGTGAAGGAAACACACAGGAGGCAAAATCCTTGGATTCTTTTTCTAAAATTTTAAGAACTGTAAAAATGAAAAAATAACCAGGGAAATGAGATTTTAAAAAACCAGTAGGGGCGGGACCTAGGAGACGGTATATATAAATTTACATATATACATATCTACAAATATATGTGTACATATAAGGTTTTTTTTAATGTTAACCCAAACATCTACATTATACAAAATCTAAGCGATGTGTAGTTTTAATCTCCTCAGTCAGTCTTTATAAACTAATCAATAACATTTTGGATGCTTTTAAGCACAAATACTTCATCCACTACTATTTATGGATTAATCAGTTCAGTTAGCTTTGTTTCTAAAGATAAAATAGTGCGTCACAGATCAAAGTTATTTTTATAAAAATACCATCTACAACATTTTCAGCAAAGACGTTTACAATAACCGCAGACTGAAAATAATAATTAAAAAAAAATGTCTTTGCTGTTGTTTTTTTAAAAAAACTGATAATTCAATCAAAGTTCAGTGTCGCAGCATCAGAAACACTTTGATTTCCGAGCCCGAGTCTCAAACACGGAAATTGACGTCCCTGCTCTTTAAAAGTTTGTGGGCGGGGCTACTCGCCCCAAAGTAATGATTGACTGGAGCTTTCAGCCAATCATTCATCTGTTCCTTTGTTTGATGCATTCAGGGTTCATAAAAAAAAAAAAAAAACTCCGACAAACAGTTGCGGCTTTTTAACGGTGACAAAATGGAGAAAGTAGCGACTACTTTTTATAAAATGAACGAAGTAAAAGTACAGATAATTGCATAAAAAAGTAGTGAGTAAAAGTAAAAAGTAGACAAAAAAATAATTACTTCGTTAAAGTAAAGATAACGAGATTTTCTACTTGAGTAAGGTAACGAAGTAGTCTTACTTCGCTACTTGACACCTCTGGTAACAGGATGGTCATCCTACCCACATTGGCAATCCTTCTCCCAATGGATTGATAATATATTGGGTCTCTTACAAAATGCTTTATTTTCACATTAAAAAAGAAGAAAAAAACTTCTGTGTGGGAGTGGAGTAGAACATCAGTCCAATAGATGGCAGTAGAGGTGCATACAGTATCTTGCAGGTCACACCTAGACTGTAATGTGCACACATAACTACACAGGGAAAATAAGACATATCATCTTTCATCTTGTTGGGCAAAAAACAGTCAGTGAAATTATGATTAAACTAATGTGAAGCAAGAGTAGTTTCTCAAAGGTCATAGACTTTATGTTATCATTCATGTAATTTTTTCTCATCTGTGTCTTCCAGAATAACTTTTGCCAGGCACCAAACTACATTATAAAACCATAATGTGAGTCAATTGCAGGCTCAAATGTAAATTTATGTGCAATCTAGTCAAGGCCTTAGTGAGAAAGATTTGAATCATATGTGTGAATGAAAATATGATGTGTTTGTCACTCTGGGGATATATTAATCCTCTGCTGTTGGAAAAATATTGTTGATTAATCTGTCGTCATGTTAATATAAATTTCCATTCATATATCAGCATGCAACACACCTCTTCCTGCTCTGTATTTTTGAATAAATTGAAGAAAAAGTAGACATAGTTTAGGGTTATTATCAGACTTTCCCCCATATTTTAGTCACCCTATAGTCGCTTTTGTTGTATTGTTTTCGTTTCTTCTATATTCCAGTTGTGTAACAGACAGAGACCATCCCAGGAAGCTAAACATGAATTGGAACATTTCTCCACAATGACTCTGGCACTAGTCAGCTTCTGTCAGAAGCTGTGAGGGGACTTAGAAAATGTGCTTCTGTCTCACAGACACATTACCAGATGCAGCACAATGTTGTTTCCACGTTTGTGCCCACAGGTATGGAAGGCTTCTGTAAACACATTGATAATGGTGCTGGGAAGTTTAAGTCACAAAACAAACTAAAAACAGATTGAGTTTTCTAAAGATTTAGGAAGTGATTTTGTTTATTTATTTAAAAAAACAAACAAAAAAAACTTGTGCTCATCCATTTCTTCTCTGCCACTGTTCCAGAGTGGGAAGAGCTCCCATTCATACAGGTATACTCAAACATCTCTACCACGACCACTTCTTCCAGCTCATTCTTGGGTCTTTCATTGGTAAATTATATCCAGAACATCTCATTACAAGGTATCCCAACCACATACCCAAACCACCCGGGCTGACTCCTCTCTATGCAAAGGATGAGGGTCTATACGCAGAGATCCCTCCCAGATGGCAAAGCTTCTCATTCAATCTCCAAGGCAGAGCCTGGCTACCCTGTGGTGTGAAACTCATTTACTTATCGATGAGTAAATCAAGTGCTTTGATTTTTGGCTGTGTTCTCTTTTTCGACTGTAACAGACTGATAAAGCATCCTAATTGTTTATGAACAGGATCCTGAGATACCTAGACTTCAACTGAGACTTCATTACTCATCTGGAGGGAGCAGTCCACCTTGGTCAGGTCAAGAACTACAGAGTTGAAGGACCAATTCTCATCCCGGCTCCAACACACTTGGCTGCAAATGGATCCAGTAAAGGTGTCGCCCGACCAAACCAACAGCACCACATTATATCCGTGTAGTCCCTCATTCATCCAGGAGTGATCCATAGTAGAAAAAGTTTCAAAAAAGTCTTCTGGACAGTTTAATTCTTCAACGAGACGTTTCGACTTCCATCCGGAAATCATTTTCAATCTGAATGATTCAGATTGAAAATGATTTCCGGATGGAAGTCGAAACGTCTCGTTGAAGAATTAAACTGTCCAGAAGACTTTTTTGAAACTTTTTCTACTAAGCACCACATTATCTATAAAAATCACAGATCCCTCAAACATCTCTGCTTGGCTTAGATATTCTATTCATGAAGGTAATGAACAGATTGAATGAAAAAGGGCACCCATGGCAAAGTGCAGCTCTAAAAAACTATTCCAACTTATTGCTACCAATCTAAACCAATCTCTAGCAATGATCATAAAAGAGTTATACACCTGCCAAATTATTAAAAAATACAATTCAGTCTCAGGTTCACAGAATATGACACGTAGATTACTTAAAGTTGAATCATTTCAACTATGGTTGACATTTGTTTCTTTCCCTTTTCACATTGAAAACGCAATCAAAGAGATTTCCTAATTAACAGTGTTCTTTGAAAGAAAACTTAAAAAGATGTTTGTGTACTTTTCCCCCAAACTATGAAGCACCGATAAAAGATTAAACAACACACAGACTTCACTTTCAGTGCATAACCATAAAAAAGGCAAAACCAAGTATGTCAATGTCGGGGATGGTTCAGCAAAAACATTTTACTCCTGATGAGAGAATAATGGCTGTCAGAAACTTTCATCAAAAACTCCCGTTCACAACAGAGGATAAAAAAAATCTCTTCTTCTCAAATGGCTTTCTAAAGCTGACTTTCAGAAATTTCTGCTCATCAATTTACTAACAATATTCAATCAATTCCATTCTTTCCTCCTCTGAACCATCCATCCCTAACAGGGTGGCAGAAGGGCCGGAGACTAAGCTGGCTGATTCAAGGCAAGAGGCAAGGTACACCCCCAAACAAGTCGTCAGACTGTCGCGGGGCCACACACATAGACAACCATCCACACACTCATTCCCAGGGCAATTTTTCAGTGGCCAATAAACCTAACATGCATCTTTCTTGAGGGTGGGAGGAAACCAGAGCACCTGGAGAAAACCCATGCATAAACAGGGAGAACATGCAAACTCTACATAGAAAGGTCAGTGTTGCAAGCCTCATCCCACCAAAGATTCAAACTCCCGACCTTCTTGCTGTTAGGCCACCGTGCTAGCCGCTGCGTCACCATGCCCAATAGATTCGATTTCAAACAAAATACATATAAGTATTCAATGTGTTGTTATCAAATTGAAATTTTACAAATGCTGTTTGCTCTGAATTTAGCTTTGTGCACCACATGCATGTGTTATTATCAACATATAAAACAGTTTAGTTGCCACAAAGTTGTACGCTCAAACATTCTCACACATTACACCTCTCGTATTCACACTCGCAGTTCTTTATTTTCATTAGGTTCACACTCAATTCTTACATGTATAAAATCTAGTCAGCAGAAGAAGGCTTCTCTTGGCTAGGCTAGGAAAAAATGGAGAAGGTGAGAAAAGAAACAGAACTCTAGTGTATAAGCTATTATCACATGGGGTTTCGGGCTGTTTAAGCCAGGTGAGTACCTACAGTATGTAAAGTGGCGCTAATGAAGATTAGTCTGGTGTATGATTCCAAACATAGCAATTGTGTGGAAAATAGGTGGGTATTAAGAGGTTAAAGTAGAGCTTATAGATGAGAAATTATGAGTGGAAATGTAGAGTTATAGAGCAATTTTAAAACCATTTTCAATTTATATTATGCAGTTTCTTTTTTTCCCCCCAATTTACCAATGTCACCATTGCCAATGAAAACAGTTGACTATGACATGCTGGAGGTGTAGACATGGAGTAGTTGGACGTAATTAGAAGGGTCATTAATGGAAAAGGACACAAAGTGAGCAGGCCTAACAAAGGGTAAAGGGCTTAGATCTCACTGGGACCTGCTGAGGCCGTTAAGGTCATAACTAATGAAATATTGACCACCGGGTAGGTCAGCGGCAGAACATTGTTCTGTATGGCTGAAAAACTGCAAGTTCTTGCAACAAATTATTTTCTGAAAAGATGTTGAAGCAGATGTTCACAAAATTATTAATATTCATATTGGTAATGGGTAACGGTTTTGTCCTCGTCTGGTCTGAAAAAAAAATCTTCAAATATCTCAAAGTTTATTTTGTCCAAAAAATTAATCGGAAGTTTATTTATTAGTCCTATTTGTACATTGCGATATATTTTTTTTAACTGTTTGCAGCTTTTGGCGCCAAAAGAAGGATGCCGACAGTGAGCTGGTTTTAATGAATGAACTGCGCTCAATTATAAAATGGACAATATCCAGTCGAAAATGGACAGCATTCAGGTTCAAATTGAAACACTGATAGATGTTAAAATAAATACGCTCAGTGGAAATCTGGGGTGGGAGAATCTTTTCTGAGGGACATGCTGCCTTTAAAACGAGTTGGAATGCGCACCAACTTGAATTTACAAGTTTCAATCAGAGAATGGACGCTATTGAGACAAAAATCTTCATTTGTGTGGGTACCTGAACAGTGGCATTGGATATTTAAAAGAATTTGTAGATGAGGATGACGTTCCCCCTAGAAAGGTGTTGGACACACTGTCTAATAACCATGAGATATCTATTGTTGAATTTCTCAAAGACTCGAAATGTTGTTGTGTTTTGAATGGGAGAATAAATACAGAAAAGGAACATTTTGTTCCTATATCTATCAGGTCGAGCTGCAGTCGATTATGTATGACCCCACATGTAGACTTGAAGAGTTGTGTTGAATTGAAAGGGCTCACACTTTTGGAGTTGGTACAAAGAAATGAGTCACGTGAATGTAATAGTGGATAGAAGTTAACTTCCTGATCATTTACTGCTTCACGTTTTAAAACACTTGAAATAGAATTTATGAATAACATGCATTCGGCTCACAAATTAAAAGACAGTTTAGAAAGAGGCTCCAGCGCAATATTGTAACTTCATAATGACAAAAAGGAGGCGCAACAGCGCCCGGTCTGCACGTGTGAGGACCCTCCGCATCTCATGAAATGATTTTGGAAACTTTCAGCTGCTTTAATCCGTTCCGTTCCGTCATCTTCCGCTTGTTCCGGGGCCGGGTCGCGGGGGCAACAGCCTTAAACGGGAAGCCCGTTTTGTAGATTTGATACCCTGGAATTTTACTTGCCTACCAGCTAACAAGGAGCACAAATTCCATTCCGTAGTCCCACTTAGCCACAGGCTTAGATGGGAAGCCCATGCTTCTCTCACCCCGGCTGCATCCTCCAGCTCACCCGGAAGGATCCCAAGTCGTTCCCCGGCCAGCTGTGAGACATAGTCTCTCCAGCGGTGAGAGCCCAGCCACCCCGTGGAGGAAGCTCATATCGGCCCGCTTGTATCCGCGATCTCATTCTTTTGGTCACCACCCACAGCTGGTGACCATAGGTGAGGGTTGGAACGTAGATTGACTTGTAAATCGAGAGCTTTGCTTTTCGGCTCAGCTCTCTCTTTACCACAACGGACCGATGCAGTGTCCCGTCTATTGCTGATGCCGCACCGATCCACTAGTCGATCTCCCGCTCCATCCTTCCCTCACTCCTGAACAAGACCCCGAGATACTTAAACTCCTAAACTTGGGGCAGGACCCTCTTCCTGAGACGTAGGGGGCATTCCACCCTCTTCCGGGCGAAGACCATGGTCTATTTGGAGGTGCTAATTCCCATCCTTTAATCCACAGATTTTACTTCACCCTCTTTCTTTTGCTGTACGCTCGTTCAACGGCGATGCACGTCATTCCTCCGCCAAACTGTGCATATAATGCGCATTCTACTCCCTCAGTTTTTAATTTTTAGAATGATTAAAACTACATTTAGGCTTCTGCATGAGCAATATCTTGAGAATTAAAACTTCTACAAGTTATGTTTATGTGAATAAAGTTCATTTTGTCACAACAGAAACGTTCAATTATTTTTTTTTATGTGTTTAAATGAAAACTGAATAAAAACATTTCACTGGTAAACTTACAAAAAATTTCCCTGTAAATAAACCTTCAAAAAATCTTCGATCATTTATACATGCGCTCAAACAAATCTACGACAAAACTTCTCATGATACACATACTGTTTTGGCTGATGCTAGCGTCAGGAAAATACAAAAACTCATGACGACTTGTGAGAGTTCTTCCGGCAGTATGAGACGAGTCGTGGTTAGAATGTTTCTGGCAGTAATTGTACAATGTCTGTTCTGGCCGCTCTTTGTGACTCTCAGTTGGAAGCATAGTAATGGTCGCAGGTCTTTGACCGGTACTGGGTTTGGATTTGTTGTACCTCTTCAAAGCCCTGGCTGCGTGGCTCATGGCGACTTGTGCGAGTTCTTCCGGCAGTATGAAACGGTTCGGGATTAGAAAGTTGTTGATAGTAATTGTACAACATGTGTTCTGGCCGCTCTTTGTGACACTCAGTTGGAAGCATAGTAATGGTTGTGTGTCTTTGACCGGTACTTGGTTTGGATTTGTTGTACCGCTGTAAAGCCCTGGCTGTTTGGCTCATGGCGACTTGTGCGAGTTCTTCTGGTAGTATGAGACTGGTCGTGGTTTGAAAATCTCTCGCAGCAATTGTACAACGTCCGTTCTGGTGAGCTAAGGGAGAGGCTTCCTCCGCTATGTGCTCAAATAAATTGGTGACAAAACTTTTCATTATACACATGCAGTTCTGGCTGATGCTAGCATCAGGGCGCATCACTTTGAGTACCTTGTATATACAAGCCATAGCGGTTGTGTCTGGTTTTCTTTTTTGCTCCCATATTCCACCATTTAAGTGCATCCTCGTAGTCTAAAAATATCTGGGTATAGTTTTTGACATTTATACTAAAACGTTTGATTCTATGGTAGGTCCAGTGTGTTATCTTATGCTGCTGGAGTTTAGAAATTTAGTTTTGAAATTTCTCATGAATGTACTAATATTCAAAACAGAGCTATGAGATACTTCCTGGGCATCCACTGGTGACATAGGATGGGAGCCCTGTGAGATTAAACAAAGAGCCCACATTCTCAGGCTGTAGAACCATTTAGTGATTGCCTAAAGACAGGCTGACACAAAGTGTTTAAATGGGACAGAGCTTATATTTTCCCTTGGTCTAAGGATGTGCTGAATATATTTTCAACTGTAAACTTACAGTCATTATTTTTAACAATTAACAATATAAAATAAATATAGTTAAGAAGGTGTTAATTGTTAGATATAAAGAAGAGTGGAAACTGAAAGTGATACAGAAACAAAAGTTAAGAACCTATATACAAATTAAAGAAATCTTTTCTACTGAACCATATGTTAAATATCCTTTAAAAAGAAAACAGATTCTTATGTGTTTAGCTCAGAGCAGGAGTGATCTCCAAACAGGTGGAAGTGGGGCAATTCAAAGGTGTCCCAGAGCAGGACAGATTGTGTCAGGTTTGTGAGTTAGGTGTTGGAGAAGATAAATTTAATTATTTGTTTTACTGCATATTGTACAAAAAATTGAGTGAAAATGTTTGAAATTATCCAAGAGAAAAATTCTGATTTGTTTTGATTTCCTGAAGATAAAATTACATGGTTTTTGGCAAAGATACTTTTTGTTTGGCAACTTTTTTAGAACAAGCCTGGGCTTTACGAATGCATTTGAAGAAATTTTGATCTTGTTGAAAAAAAATTTGATTTTGTTCTTATCATGTATTGTGATGACATGACTGTCATCTTCCCTGTTCTGTTTTACAGTGTCATATAAGCCCCTGTGGGCTAGGCACATGTGTACATAACACTCAAATGAAATAATATTCATCCATACCTTTTTTACACATTTTAATGTCACATTGGTAGCTTTTTAGTTTTTTTCAATCAACCAGGCTCTTTGGTATTCTATGACTTAGAAAAATATCAGTTCAATTTTTTTCTTCCAGTCCCAGAAATAATGTATTAATTAAAGTTTGATTAATGACACCACATCTTACAAGAACTGTTTTGAATATACAGAGCTAATTCAAAACAGAAGCCAATGCCTTAGACCGTAGAAGGGAAAAAAATGCTATATTAAACTTTAAAGCTGGGGGTAAGATAAGCGTCGGAATTAAATTGAATTTTTAGATTGATAAAAATCAAAATCTTAAAAAGACCGCCTGGAAGTTCATTTTCCTAAAGAATGCTCAACTTGATCAGAAGAAAAGTCCAGAAGGTAATTTCATAACCGAGTCATGTAATGGTCATTTCCAGGACAATTTTCATGTTATTACAGAGGGCTTTTGTGGGGCTATGCCAACCCCCCCTTTTCATTTCCATCCCTTGGCTTGACAAGTTCAAATCCTCCAGATTTCCATCTCATACCTTTTTTTCAAATGAGAAGCTTTTTAACTGAAGGGACTTGATCTTAATTCAAGTCAATGTCAGAAGCTCGTTCAGGTTTTTAATAGACTACTGTCACTGTGTGTTGGAGGGCTAAAACTACAATTTCAACAGTTCAGTCATTTAAGACATCGGCTATGTAAACAAGCTTGGAAGAGTGTTATCAGAATAAAAGAGAAAAAAAAAGAGAATAGGGATTCATACATATTTAAATTTGCACTTGTGAAATATACCATTTACATAAATAAAACGTCTTTTTCACTTTTAGTCATTCACTGTTTTGGTCTTTATGCATTGAAAATGAAGTTACAATACATAACGTCGTTCAATGAAAGCTGCCATTGTTCTGGTGAAAACATACCGCATTACATTCTGAAAGCATCTTCGGATGTCAGGTTTGTAAAGATTCAAAGAAGCGTATATATTGCCACAGAGTAGAAAATTTGAGATTGTTAATTGAATTTTGAGAGGAGGCATTGGCTCAGTGATGGAATGTCCATCCTTGGACCAGGAAAAGCTTTTTTGATTCCCACTGGGCACATGTCTAGGTGTCCCTGGAGCAAAAACCTAACCCTCTAGTTGTTCCCTCCATTGGTGTCGTCATGGCTGCCTGCCACGGTGCAAAGCAGCAAAAGTAATGTACCCACTGAGGGAGAAATACAATATATACGTATGTATAGTAAGTTTAAAGAACTAAACTGGTAGGATTTTATTACAATCAGCCATTCTTTATTTACAGAAATCATTCGCAAGTACAGAATAAATTGCATTGCTGTGTTAGGTTGTTTTAAATAATAAATCTTTTTGTAATTGATGACTCTCATCTCCACTCAAGGCCTGTGTGCCAGCAGGTCTAAAATGACACAGCAGGGTCTTGGCATACAGCAGGCCCATATGCCAACTCTGCAGGGAAACATAATCTATGCCACTGTGTCCACAATAATGTGCATGTCAGGCTGTTACCTTGTATTTAAATATTGTAAGTACCAGCAGATGTAGGGAGGCTAAAATAACCCTGAGAATAAACAAAAAAAGCAAACCCATCAACCAAAAATGAACAACGTAACTGATTACTATCTTTTTGGTGATTTATTCAGTGTCCGGGAGAGTTGGCCGATTGTGTGTCACATCAGAGGAGCAACAAAAAGAGATAGAAAATAAAATACACAAAAAGCAAAATTAACATCAAGTAAATCTCTGGGTTTTTTTTTTTTTTTTTACCCCTTACACTGTCTAGATTAACAATGCGTTCCCTCCCGCTGTCATTTTACTTTAGTGTCTCAAGTGGGAGTCAATTAGAAAAATGAAGGCAAATGTCAGTAAAAAAACAAGTCACCCACTAATGCAATCAGACAAATCCAAACGCGCCTGCATCCCCATCACGCTCCAGGTCTCACACATGCATCCTTATAAAACATCATCAACAGCATGAACATCACAAAGGTCTGATTCCAAAAACACTTTAATGTTCAAATGTGGAAATAAAACCACTTCAATAAAATTCATATACTTTTGTGTGTCATGAAACTGCTCGGCTACAAAACCAAGAATAACTTAATCAGCAACTGGCTTTGTGTCCCTGACTGCAATAGCTTGCGATAAATCACTGATAAATTTAAACAATTATGCACTTGCAGCACAAAGTGTTCCCTCCAAAAACATTTCCATAAATAATTATAGCAGGAGTATAACAGATGTTGTTCTAATGAATAAAAAGGATTTCTTTTTATGGCTGAAGGTGGTGAGAATGTAACACCGCAGCAGACAGGTGTGGATATAATGGAGGATAATATTGTGAGATGTGGAAACTGTAAACATGATTACTTCAGTTGTGCAGGAAAAACAACCTAAAATAATTGCTACAAATTGCATGTATTGTTTTTGGTATGTAATTTTTTTGTCACATGTTTTTTTTTTAATGCAGATTTTCACGGTTTTGCAAAGGAGAAAACTTTTTATTATATACTGGGACAAAATCTAATTAGAGCATGAAAACGTGCAAAATTACATACTGTAAGTTTAGTTAACTCAATTGTGCAAAAAGATGTGACAAAAATTACAACCTCCATTTAAGATTGAATGTAAATGGGGTTTCTTTCTTCGTTTTTTGCCCACAGGACCATTCAGTAAAACAAGCCATTTTGTGTGATTAGATTTACGTATAGTGTTTTTGATGCTGTTGAAGGTGTATTTTTTTCTAATAAATCTGCATAGCTTTTTCTGAGTGTGTAAGGAATAAAATATGTTTAATTCTAGTTGGGTATTTCAAAAATGTCTTCACTGATAAGTTTTTATACAGCAAATGACTGTCTCACGTATATATCCAGATAATTCCAATAAATCTTTTAAATGGACTCAGTCAATTATATTAAAACCACTGTTGAGAATTTTTAAACACAATGTTTATTCGTGAATTAAAAAAATAGACTTTATGGTATTTGCAAACTTTATTTTAGCCAATTGTTCTCTCCATAGAGTTTACATAGAGTGCAATCAGAGAGGAATGGTATATCAATGACAGAAAACAAGTTGGAAACATTTCTGGTATCCAACAACTCAATAAGAAAGAGACATCAAATTGGTTAAAAACTGTAATAACAGAGAGTGTGAACATAACACCCCAACCCTTCGAGAATAATGCTTGTGGTGCAGAGGAGAGCTGTAGCTTAACATGCACGAGATGATGCAAATTGCTTGCAATGACACGCTACATGCTGATACTTGTCAGTCTTCTAAAAAGCTCTTCCACAGATAAGATGTGGCCATTTTATTCTATTCTAGACAGCATGTCCTGTACTTACCTCACTCTTTAGCGTCTGAAAAATGTGCACGAAAAACAAAATCTGGTTGCTGTGCTATTTAAACTTTATGACACGAAGGCCAGAAATGGTCAATTATGCATGTTGTAAGTCTAAGTAGAGCATTTATCAACCTGTCACTTCAACTTTTGCCAATAATCCTAAAATTGTCGGTAGCGGAAATATAACAGTTTATAGAAAAATAAACTATACACTGTTATTTAAAACTAGATGTTGAAAAGAAGAAAATAATATTGTTTGCAGTGTTACTAATACACAGTGGTGGAACGTAACGAAGTAAATGTACTTCGTTACTGTACTCAAGTAAAAAAATGGTGTATCTGTACTTTACTTAAGTAAAATTTGAGACCAGTACTTTTACTTGTATTTCACTACATTTTTAGAGCAAACTCCGCTACTTTTTAAAAGTGTCTTTTACATTTTTCGTTACATTTTTGTTCAGGAATTTAAAAAATATAACGTTTTTTTTTTAGCGCCTCTTGAAGCCGCATCGCTAAAATCAAAAGGAGCAGTTGATCGGGAGAAGAAGTTATGAATCGAGGCTCAATCAGAGTCGAGAGTAAACATTTTCTGCATTCATTCAGCGCGAAGAGCAGGGGCGGTTCTAAGATTTTCTGAAGATGGGGTGGGGTTGGGGGGCGGGTACGTGAGGTTATTGACAAAGCCAATATAAGGTGACTGGGGGCCTCCCCGCCCCCCCAGAACATTTAAAAAAATAAGTGTCATTTTCCTGCATTTAGGTGGACCATTTGCTGGCCCTGCAAGGGATAGCTTGACTTGTCCCCTTTCCTTTCTTCTTTTTTTTGCGGACCAAAAGAGGCGGGAGAGGGGAGGAGGGGTCACGCCCCTGCAGAGTATTTATTTGTGACCCTACAGCATTTGAATTATGGTCGAATACTTTTACTTTTTACTTAAAAAGTAAAATTTACACCAATTACTTTTGTACTTTTACTTAAGTAGATTTTTTTATTGGTACTTTTACTTTTACTTAAGTATTTTCTTGGCCTAATTATCTGTACTTTTACTTAAGTACAAAAAGTGAGTACTTCATCCACCACTGCTAATACACTAAATCCAGGGCTGAACAACATGGCTCTACGGATTTTATCCAGCTGCATAAACAGCTTCTAGATAGCTTGTTTTTTTTTGTAGGAAAGTCCAACAATAGCTTCCCACACATCCTGTCTTCTTTTAGTATTACCTAAGGAAATATACTAAGACTAAGATGATGCATAACATCCACACTGCTGTACAGCTTGCAGAGAAAGACAATCTGTCACGGAAAAGCAGATGGCTGACAGGAAAGGACTCCTAACAGAAATCATGACGATAAAAAGAAATAGAACCCTTAAATTTTTTGCATTGGCTGAGAGACATAGATTATACTAGATGCATGTGACGCATACAAAATTGACAACAACAAAATAAAAAAAAAACATAATGATGTGTTTTAATTAGCGTTATTCACCATTTCTATCCTTCAAATTGAGGAATATCTTTTTTCCCACTCGCCTGCTCCAGAGGTCCATTTTCAAACGGAACACATTGATACGCTCTGTCGCATCAACGATGGTGACGACGATGCCTTGAAGCGAGACGTTGACGTCGTTCAGGTGGCCAAAGACATTGACCAAGTATGCAAGGATGGTGATGAACGTACCGTCAGTGAAGCCATCAGCAAATTCACTTCCTTTTTCACAAAGAAACGTCTCCATTTCACGTCATAGTTAGAATACTCGGCGAAGTACCTGTCTTCGGGAAAGCCAGCAAACTTCTCTGTGGTAGACGAGATTCGAATATGCGGCCCCCACCTCCTCGCAGAAGACCTAAGACAGTCAGTGGTTGAGGGCCCGCGACCGAATGAAGTTCACCGCCTTCACAACAATAGAAAGAACCTTGGACAACTCGGGACGGAGGGTCTTGGCCGCAAGAGCATGGCGGTGGAGAACGCAATGGGTAACGAATAGACTTGGGCACTTATCCTTCACGAGCTAAACAAATCCAGACCGTTTACTCACCATCGCAGAGGCTCCATCAGTACAAATGGATCCAAGTTTCTGCCACGGAAGACCATGTTTCCCCGTGAACTCTGACAGAACATTCATAATGTCTTCAGCTTTGGTAGTTGTCTTGCGAGAGGATGAAAAAAGAAATTCCTCTTTCACCTCACAGTCCAGAATGTAGCGCACGAACACCAACAGTTGACGGCAATTCGCCACGTCCGTGGATTCGTCCAACTGCAAGCTGAAAGGGGAGTGTGCTTCTTGTAGTTCTTTGATGACTTGCCTGAGCACATCATCCACCAGTCTATTTAATTTGAATGAAAAATCACATAACCTGAGAGTAATAGGAGACTTTAAACAGCCCAAAGTGAGAACCACTAAAAAAAGCTTTTGCATGTCTGTACGTGGTGTAAAACTCTGAAATAGTCTTGAAAAATCCTCCAAGCAATATCAAAATGTAAATACGTTCAAACTAAACTACAAACATATGATTTGGTCACAGTATATGGAATGTCTAATGTAATTATATCACTGTCTTCTGTTGGAGTGTTTTTTTGTTTTTTTTTTTGTGTGTGTGTGTTTTTCTTTTGTTTTTTTTTTTTGTTTTTTTTCCCTTACTGTAGAACTTGCTTTTCTCTTGCTGTTGCTTCCTATTGTGTTGGTGTTGGTAACCAGGTCCGTATCCTTCCATTTACAGTAATCGTCTTAAGGTTGAAACAATATAAAATGAATTATTTATTGTAAATATGTATCATATGAGCACTGGGGTTGGGGTTAAATAAGTTTTCTTCCCCCCACTCCTTCTTGGACACTAGAAACTTTGATTTGTGAACTTGTTATACCTTCTTATTATTTCTGTTGAGTTGCTGTACAAAATAATGTTTATGTTGATTTGAGAACATGCTACCTTGTCCAAGATAAATAATAAAAAAAAAAAAAAAAAAAAAAATACGGCGCTTCAACGTCACATCACTGAGAGAAACGGCTTCCATCTTCTTTGCTTGGTCTGGCCCACAAACCAACTTAGTCATTTCCACAGCGCTAGGTTTGAAGAGCGTTTCAGCGATTGTGTTTGGTTTTTGGCCTTTGCAACTCTTCACCTCTTTTCCACACTCTCCATTGCTCTGGACTGTTGATCCCAAAAGTACTTAAAATCTTTCACCTTCTTTATCTCTTCTCCCTGTAATCCCACTTTTCCACAAGGATCCCTCTCATTCATTCATGTACGATTTACATACATAGCAGACATTTATGCAAAATGTGACAACTAAACTGAATTGCTGTTTTACCCTACATGCCAGTCCTTCATCACTTTTTATCAGTTTGGCATGTGCAAACTAGGATACAATTGTGCTATTTACCCTCACAACACTGATGGGGTGTTGGGGATTTTATTTACAGTCTTAAGCAATAGGACATGTCTATCTGACTTAGATACTTAGTGAAGAAATTTCAATGTCTGATGAATCCTGAAGTTTGCCCAGAGCAAACTGCCTGTTTTGGAAATGATGTGACATCCTTAGGAGGTAAATCAAGCAATAGAAAATACTGGTGATTATGAAGGGTTCTCTCAAACCTACTTAAAAAAAAAAAGAAAGAAAAAAAAACTAAAAAAACTAATCATGACACAGAGAGAAGGGATGAAAAGAAAAACATTTCCCTAGCAAACAATTACATTTTGAAGTCATTCTCATATGAATGCTGATCATTCAGGTGAAAGATCAAGTTTAACATTTCGCCTTAAGAGAAACCAAAAGCAAGGTGTTCACAGTCCTTTCCTTTCAAATCCTTGAAATGAAGGGGGTTGTGGGACCCTGAGTGTGAAAGCATTTAGAAAACATTGTTTTTGTTTTTTAATTTTCCTCAAATCTTTCACAATTTCATATAAAATTGCAACAAACAGTTTTGGCAGGTATAGTTTTTAGGAAAGGCATTAGGTGAAATATACTACACCGCTAGATAAACGGTTTTTCCTTTGAGTCTTTTTTGAAAAGAAAAGAAAAGAAAAACAACTCACCTCAGAGTCCACAGTATTAAAGCATACTGCATGTTACTATGGTAACCACAAGTGTTCCTAAATCAACCAGGACTGAAATCCAATACTCTCTAGCTTTCCCTGCTTTACAACTTGTATTTTGAATTTTAACAATATGCCACATTTTTTGGTAGTCAAAAAAGACAGCGGTAAACAAGTGCTTTGGATGTCATATTCATTTCTCTTTCTAACGACATCAGATCTACCAATAATTTATTACACACAACTACTGCTTTCGGCCAAAGTCACCATAAAATACTGTTAATTAATTCTCAAAAAGACACAATGAAAAAGAGTAAAATAAATCATAGATGTCGTTGCAGGAAGACTCACAGTTGCCATAACTGTGGATGATGGTGGGGAAAGAAAATAAAGTTAGCTTCACCTCATCATAAATCTTCTGCCTGCTCATTTTCTGAACAGCTTTGTCCAACACTACGTCACAAGGTGGTGGCTCTGGGCTTACCAGAGCCAAACCTGGCTGGATTCAAACACAAGACAGGGTACACTCTGGACAGGTCACCTGTGCTGCAGTGCATTACAGGCCCTCGTGAACAAGGGATTTGTATACCAATATATCCATCCAGATGAATACAGTATACCTCTCTCTCTCTCCAACAGGAGACAACTGAAGCCTAACCAATTAGTTTCAGGCTAAAAGCAGGGTACATCCTGGATAGGTCACCAGTTAGTTGCTGTCTGTAAGAATGTGTGTGAAAAACTAAACTGTTTTAAAAGTCTATCTTTACAATTACAAACAGGACAACCAACTTGATACCGATTTTAATATTGAATAGAAAAGCACTCTTTCGATGTGTTCACTGGACAACCTTTCAGAAAGCTGTTCAATGTCCTCCAAAAGCAAATAAATTTGTGAATAGTACAAGAATGTACAGTATCTGTTTGCTATTTGATATTTGTCCGAGGTTGTCCCTGACCCTCCCTCTTGTCTGATAGACTAAAAAAGGCACTCCATCCTCCAAAAATTGGAGTGTAGAAAATGAGTGTCAAATTCACAATTTTTCTTTACAAAACAGAACCCAGCACTGATGCATTGGCTCATTTTCTCAATATGAAATGCAATTCAATGCAATTTGTCACAGATTGAAACTCATTAGGGAGTCATTTCTAACTGTACCACAAATGTAACCTCTAACATAATTCATTTTACTTGGCATGTGTGTGCCAGGCGTTTTTCTCCTGACTTGTTTATCATCTGCAAGTTGAGGTGTTGTTAAGTTTAGTTCAGGGATTTATATTTTTTCCAGTGATTTTCTATCTTCAAGCTTTTATTTTCTGATTCCTTCAGCCTCATTTTGTTTCTAGAGTTCTGCCAGGTCTGGTTAGAAGAAACTTCTCTTCAGGTGAGAACAAATGAACCTGACGGAGATGTTAAATATTTAAATCTTAACTTGGGTATTTAAAAAAGAGATATTTGGTAAGAAGAATTTTAAAATACTGTAACACTCCCCAATGGCACTTTCCCATTGTGGTCATACACAATTCTTAAATTGCCTGTTGTGGTGATGTGTAGAACAGTTTAAGAGTTTGACAATTAAGTACTAGTCTAGAGATTGTGAGCCAGAGGGGATTTAATTGAATATACTTTATTTATCCCTGAAGGAAAATTTGAGTGCTGCAGTGTCACAATAATACAATATGTTTTTTTACTGTTGTGAATGGAAAGTAATTACAGTAGAAAGATTTTCTGTTATGTTCCTTTGAGCAGAGGGGTTGCAGGAGTCTGTTGCTGAAGCTGCTTTTCAGAAGGTCCACAGATTCATGGTGGGCGTGGGAAGGACCGAGCATGATTGATTACTGTTTTGCTTTCATTCTGTCCCTCGCCACCTCCTCCACGCAGGCGAGGCGTGAGCCAACGACACATCCAGCTTTTTTAATCAGCTTGTTCAGTCTGTTGGCAGCCTGCTGCGGTGTAAGGAGTGCAGCAAACAAATTTCCCCGGTGAGGGATGAATAGAGTAATTCTTTTTTTTTTTTTTTCTTTGTTTTTAAACCAGCTCCCAAGGCGGCCACAGGATTTAGGTGGCTGGTAAGACAGCCTTTATAAGTAACTCTATTTCGCTGTGAATATATTCGTTCTTTGCCCCAAAAAACTATTTCTACCAAGTGCCATCTAGATTGGTGAATAAGCAAACTAGATACAATTTTTACTGCCGGTTTAATCTGTCTTTGAACGGTGTGATGTAAAGATAGCTTAATAATCTTTGTCGATTGCACATTTTAACACATTTTAAAAAACCTTCAAACTTTTCTGAACTTTGAATTACTTTGTACTTTGAAAATAAAACCTGAGAATTGTGTGAGATTATTGGATAAAATTTTAATGGAAAGATAATTCCTGTCCTGGGCTTGCAACCAAAAAAGGAACCAGACACTGTTCCCCAAACAGGAGGCACCCATTAGCTTTATCAACGTAGTGATTTCAGGAATTTGAGAATTTTGTGGTTGCCAATTGAGGGTAACTGGTTACATGTAAGATTTTGCCACCAGAACCTTAGAGATACATAGGCTCAGGATGAAGATTCATAAATAATCTCTTTTTCTTTTTTTTTAATGTTGAACACTATAGGTTATCTAATATCCATTCCATTCTTTCTGCTTTTCTGGGGGCCAATTCTTTACTCATCTTAATTCATTTGTTGATAGCAGTCTTGTGAATGACTCGGCTGTGGAACAACATCAAATAATGTCAAATAAGAGACACTGATTTTTCTTGATACCTACACCAATCATCAATACCTTCGCAGCTTTGAGTTGCTCTGGCAGCACCAGGTCAACAGATGCACCATTTTCTCCAGGTGGGCCGACTAAACAGTTCTAGAGACAATCCCACTGATGGTTGTGGCATCTGCAAACTTCAAATTGATTGGCAGATAGATGAACAGCGGTGCAGCTGGTTGGGTACAAGAAAACAAGTACAGGAGAAAAGAAAGAAACCAGAACTCATGATGCAGGTGGCAGGTGTGTTATTCCTGGCTTCAATATGGCCTCCCATTAAACAGGATTGTTGTCAACTTGCAGATGGAATCAGGAAGATTCATCTGGGAGTGATAGCTACAGAAAAAAATCAGAACGATTGCAACGAGCACAAGTATAATTTAAACATATAAATGAATTGCTGCTGCCCCTAGACAGTCGCACAATTTGTAATGAGATAAAAATAAATAAATAAAGAAATTCATAAGAAATAAATAAGAAATTTCAAAAACCTTGATACAACTGCAAACAGCTTGATTACATATTAACAATTAATTGTGTATAGCTATTTTGTTGCAAAGGATTCTGTTCCCTAATGAAAGAATGACTGAGTGGGAAATTGATGGCTAGATCGGTGCAGACACGGTATCTGTTTGTTACAAGGAGGAGTTCAGTCTAAAGGAAAGGCTCTTGATATACCAGTTAATCTACGTTCACATCCCCCCACATGGTCACAAGCTGTGAAAAGTGACAGAACGAACACAATTGCCTCAAAGTGGTTTTCTCCACAGGGTGGCCAGCTTCTGCTTTTAGAGATAGGATGATCCTCTGAGAAGAGCTGCTGTTCTTCCACATTGACAGCAGCCAAATGAGGTGCCTTGGGTATCTAGTCAAGAGGACCAATGTGGAGCAGGCAGTGATGCAGCCAGTTGTATAATTGTGTTGAGAGTGCATCATCTTTCATTGTTTTCATCCAGGTTTGGTTCATTCATAGCAGGGCCTAGTCTTCAAGTGAGACTATTCCACACACGACAGCCCACCTTTTTAAAGAGTTGATTCTGTCAAACAAACTTTACAGAGTTTCCATTGACATCAAAATGTCTTTTATAAACAATACATTTTGTCAAAATACAGTACATCTCAAAATAAGGGCTGGTCTTTAAAAAAAATAAAAAATAAATATTTACTTCTCAATTCTCAATTAAATTTGTCTCTAATTTGAAAATTTAGCTTTCAGGCATACAACAGATATACAAGTTGGTCCAGCCAAAGGAAAACACAGTGGTACAGTGGTTAGCACTAAGTGAGGAAGTAGTTGTAGGCTGCACACAATGACTTTCTCTATGGAAGTAGCATGTTCTACTTGTGCATGCATGGGTTCAGTTTGAATCCACAGGGCTCTGATGAGAGAAGCCTGCACCTGATTGCCAAAGAATATGGTGTGGTAAAGTAAGATAATTAGGGAAGCTTACATATAAACATGTAAAATCTACAAGATAAATTTTAATTTGGCTAAAATTGAGATATTGTCAATAAGTTTTAGACCGATTTTAAGAAAAAAACTAAATAGCTAAGTAGATAAACAGAGAGCTTGTATCAGTCCCATGTTTTATGAAGTACTAATGGACAAGCCTAAAAATAGTCAGTCACCTTCTTAACCGTCTATCCCTATCAAGGTTATGAGGTATGCCGGAGCCCAACCCGGCAGATTCTGGGAGAGGGGCAGGGTACACCCCGAACAGGTCGCCACCTGTACAACCATACAAACACTCATCCCTTGGGGCAATTATGTCGTGGCCAATGTGGAGATGTAGGTTAATTTTTTTGTATTTCAATTTTTTCTCCCCGGATACATACAGTAATGTAACACCAATAATGTGCTTAAATGTTGCTTCTGTTACCTCTTAGGTAATCGTTGGTGTGAGTTTAGGGTATCAATGACTAAACTGACAATCCAGATAGGATACATACTTATTGCATCAAAATAATGTACTGGTAAATTATGTGCTTCTGTACAAGAAGCCTGTTGTTCGCAGACAGTGTTGGTCCCCACAGTCAGACTTTCTCACACAATTTAAGTCTGTCACAGGTGGGGTTTTTAGTGCATAACTTTAATGGTTTGACTTTGCAAGTTTTCAATGGGATTTGGTTTTAGCATTTCTTAACCTCTGAATTACGTAGTTAGAATTTGCTCCACTTCTGACAGAAAGCTCTGATGGAGCAACCGGAGGCTTAAAAGAGTCACATAGAGCAGAAGAACAGAGGCATGAGGTGACATGCTACGATGCAATGGTGGATACAGACTGGTCAAAGAATGGACAAATGCAACAGGTGGTGCCAGGCATGAGGATGCTACGCTACCTGCTGTGCCAGGCAGACGGTCATTCTGGGCAGGAGAGCACTGAGCTACCGGCCGGGGTTAAATGTCTGACTTCCGGAATGGTATTTTCTTTAGATTATTTTTTTTACTTAATAAATACATTTGACTTCCTTTGGTGGTCTGTGCCTCTGCTTTCCTGGTGCTCCCCACCCAATCCTGAACCGTGTGGAGGCTGCCCTCGGTTATATTTTGGCGTTGTTGATTGGATTGGACTTGAGGCCGCAGGGGAGCTGAGGCACAGACCCTTTTAGCTTATGACTAAAATAGGCTTCATCCCAAATTGGATAAGACTGTACAAAATCAGCAGGTTGTGATGTAAATACTCCCATTATCATAACAGTAATTGGGAAAAGAAAGAGAGAAGCTTTTTATCCTGGAAACAAATCCATTTGTGGATGTGATTGTATTGTTTGATTCATGTACCACTCCTCGAATATGAACCACTCTCTGTAGCGATTTCAAATGCTTATTAATGTCAAACATCTATTTCTGGAGAGTTATTAGCATTTTCATAGCTCTGCAGGCAATTGAATAGAATTACTAGCTCTTTTTACTGCACATGAATATTCAAAAAAACAGGCCGACATTGACATTCAACAGAAAAAAAAAATATTTCTAGTACAAGCTATAACAGAGCAGATTTGTAGTTTATCACATGTGGGTTTGACACATACATTTAGTACAAGTGCATGATGTGAATGGGCCTACGTGCATGGTGGCAAGCATCTAGTACTTGGCAAGCGTAAAAAAAGAAAAGAAGGTTTTATTTTTAAACCAGATGTCTCTAAGCTGACCGATAAACAATACTGCAGTCTGTTTTTCCTATCTAACAGATTTGCTAACAAATTGAATACAAAAAAGTTTTTTGACAAAAAAATTAAAAAGTAATTTATCTGAAAATGTATTTTTACTAAGAGGGCTATTGAAACTAATTCCTACTTAGGGATGGTGTTTTTCTTTTTTTTTGTTTGTCCCCGTCTTGTTTTGTGCAGCTTTTTGAATTGTTAAAGTTTATGTTTTTATACACTGTTGATCTGTAAAAACAAGTTACAGTAAATGGGGTTACACAGACATGAGAAAAATGAACAGGAAGGACAAATAGAGAAGATCCATTGCAAAAAATAGTTATGATTAAAAAAACTAATAATGGTCTAATTTGCAGGAATGTTGCGTTTCTAATAGCCTGTTTTAAAGCTTCAATGTACTATTTGATGTGTGGAGCATCACAAGCAAGGTTTGTATGAATGTCAATGGGAACTTTAAAAAAAAATAAAATAGAATTACCTATCCAAGTCTTTTCTAAAAATGTCAAAGATGATAGAATTCGCTAACGCTCAATCATAACTTATCTCGGCTATCCAGTTTGTATGATAAGGCTGTCTCTGCAGATGCTAAGGCATTCAAGCTGTGTGTAAGACCTATGAAGAGTCGGAAAGATAAGGGTGCTAGAAATTTGGAATTTGTTGCTTTTTGGCAATAAAAAAAATGTCAAAAGATGCTAAACAAAAAACTACAAACACACACAGTATAACGCCAAGTGACTATACATAATTTTTTTGGTTCATTTTGTTTTTTCATGTCAGGCTGACCTTTCAGTAGATCTCCTCAATTTTAGAAACACATGAGGTGCGGGGGGAGGGTAACTGCTGTACAGTCACACATGACGATAGCTAAAGTGCTACTGAAAAAATACGTGGTGGTCTCCGAATCATTTCAATCAATTTTTAAATTTATATAACCTTAAATTTATGGATTAGATGAAAAAAATCTTCATTTTCTGTTTTAAAATATTGACTCACAAATTTATACTTTTGTATTTTCTCTTATTGGTCTTTCATGACTCTGTGTGTTTTTGGGAGCTGAAAAGGAACCACACATGTTCTGCCAGCCATGTTTTAGTGTTCATCACTGCATACAGCGTGGTGCAAAAAAATATTGATTATTTTTTAAATGACACATTTATTCAGTTCAATAAACAAAAAATAATATATGAGGATACATCTGCTATGATTCTTGGCAACTGAATGGATTTGCTTATCTTTCCATTTACATTGTGTGTGATATGGCTGCTGACTTGCCAAAACCTTTTGGACCTCATGCCAATGTTCCCTCTTACTGCATGTTGTTGGTAAGTGTGCATTTATTTTGTGCTCCACACATAAACAATGGATTTAATCTAATCACGACCATAAACCCTGAACCAACTTTAATGTGAAAACTTCACAAGTGCATATAGGAACTACAGTCATGGAGAACATCGCCAGGACAACCTTACCATGGAGTGTGAGGCACCAGAGCTTAAACAACAAGAGGAAGACAAGACACAGGTGCAAACAAAATCCCTTGTGCAAAGGGAAGGATCAGGAGGGGGAAATGTGATAAAACGGGAAGGATCATGACATTTCAAAGTTTCTTGGATGGTTCTATCTATTAATTTGGACTTAATAAGTTCAGTAATTAGTACTGTACACAGTATCTGGAGATGTGGAGTTGGATACAGTACTTCCTGTTTCACCATTGAGACGTTAAGATGGTGACTCGGTGGTAGAGCGTTCGCCTGCGGACCGGAAGTTAACCGGAAGTTCCTGGGTTTGATTCCCATTGTGTTCCTGTCTAGGGTCCTCGAAGAAGACACTTAACCCCCTGTTTCTCCCACCATTGGCACCGTCGTGGCAGCCTGCTGTGGTGTAGTAGTGCAGCACACAAAGTTCCCCAGTGAGAGATCAATAGAGTATGAAAAAAATTATTGTGTCTTTTGGTATAAACTTTCTGCAGTAAAGAGAAGGCAGGACATCCAGTGACCGTTTCTCTAGTTTTTTTATGGTTTCCAGTAAAAGGTGAAAAAAAAAAACACCCATTTGCTGTGAGAGACCATGTTGATAATAAAAAATAATAACAATTTCATAGATGTTTGTCTGAATTAACAAAAGTCATCAGCTTACTTTAGTCTGACAATAAAAGAAAACTTGAAAAATATTTCTTTATCTGTTCAGAGGTATGTCATTTCTCTAATTTGAGACAGTTCACCCCGTTAAGACTTTCATCGGTGGAAATACAATGCTCGAAAGACAAACTCATGAATAGAAATCGGTATTTGTATATATTGTTCTCCTGAATGTTAACAAGGCTCATGGAGAGGCAAACAGAGTGAGTAGAGGGTGACAGAAAAACTAATAGAAATATATAAAAAGGATGGCCGAAAAGAAAAGGAAAATGACACACACACATATATAAATATATGTGCATGTCATTTTTGGCCTTTGATGCCAAAATGGCTATTATCCATATACACTGTACAAATAAGTTTGTTTATTTAAAGCGTTGCAGGATTTCTCACTATCTACTTATTGCTTTAAATACAGTACCTGTACTTTAATTATTGACATCCAATATTAGGATGCTGCTCAGAGACTGCAAAATTATTCTAATGGCAAAAAACAAATCATCATCAAACAATACAGATGTATTTCTTTAAAAAAAAACTTTATAGATTTCATTTCAGAGCAGATGTCTTTGAAACTGTGATGTTAAAGTAGAAAAGAGAGGAAAGGACAAAAATGTCACAAGGGATCAGCTAGGAGTCTTCCTTCAACTCATGTTTGATTGCATAGTGGATCCACGAGGCTCAACTTGTTTTTTTAGCATCTCAGGAAACTGCACAGCCAACACTCTTCTGATATGTGCTTTGAACACTGATCACAAGAACTCAAATTATAGAACATTCCCCACAAAGTCAAAAGTGAATAACAAGCTCAACTCCCTCCAGGTCTGTTGGAAGTGTGAGGTGTTCAAACGGTAAAAAGTCTGCAGATGCAAAGACACCCTTAATTAAATGTCAAAAGTCTTTATGAACATAATTTCACACTTCATTTTCTATAAGAAATTATTTCAATAAAAAGTAAATTACACTTGAGACTTCTGTGATTTAAGTTCACCTGTAAATTATAAGAATAGTTCAAATAAACTTGGAAGTACTTTGAGGGGAAAAAACATGCTTCAATTCACTATTGAACTCTGAACTACATAAAAAAAAACATTTAAATATTAATACATCATGTAGAAACAATTTTGGTGAGGTGGCACCAGACAATTGTCTCAACGCAACAACCACTACAACAACATGCAATCACTAAAATCACCAAACTAGCCATAAAATTGCTTGCAAGTGATCAATTTACATGAAGCCGACTTTGCACCAAGTCAATGTAACCTGGAAAAGTATCCAAAGCTTTATCAAAACACTTATAAAAGTACATGGCACTCAGCAAAAATAGTTCAGTTGATTCTGTACTGAAATCCAGAATTCCCTTTGCCTGGGCACTGTCAAATATATGCACATGTTCCCTGAGGGATACTGTCCATCCAGTATTTCTCTTCATTATGGGACTGTGTATGGGACTGTGTATGGGACAAGCTGAAAACTTTACAAAAACGTGCAGGACATTCTGCAAGCAAAGCATTCAGTAATGCAAACTAGATCTAATAAATGTATTGGGGGTTTTCAGCACCACTTTTACATCAAATAAATCTGACTCCAATTACTATATTGAAGAATGGCATCTTGCAAACTTGTTTTATGTGAATCTTAAATGATAGCTCTAAATAGAATAAATCTCCCAGGGTTTACAGCAAAATTGGTCACTAAAAAAAAAAAAGACAGAAGTTGTATTATGGTTTTATAAGTATATTGCATATGGTTGATGTGAAAATTTTATTCAGCAGAGTTTGTAATTCCCAATTCCTTTTTATAAGGATTGAGATTAAACTAACAACCCTGACAATATTTGTAAAGGCCAACGGCTGACCCTAAAAACATTCTTTTGTTAACATAATATCACACATGTAAGCAGCAGCATTATGGTCCTCATGTATGGGACAGCCTGCCAGAGGACCTCGTGGCCTCAGAGTTTGTTCACGTTCTTAAGAAGAGGCTTAAAACTAATAAAAACATACTTGCGTTTAACTGTGTCACAAGACCAACTTACTACACTTGCAAATATCACTATTAATAGCACTTTTAATTATGAGGTAAGCAAGAAGTCATTTGTGTCTTTGAGACAAAAGTTTTGAGTACTTTCTTTTTGGATGGGGGTAATTATCTTTACATAGTGGGCTTTTAGTATTGTTTACATATTTTATGGTTTTGCGCTACACATTTTTTGTGTTTATTTGTCAACGTTGCTTATAGTATTCTAATTGCAATTACATTCATTTGAGTATTTTTCATTCATTTTCTTTAATGGCAGACACTTATTAAATTTCAAATTAAATATATCAGAAGTAATTTTTTCATTGTAATAAATGTTGTATCATTAGTACTACAATAATTAATAAAGGTACATGTTGATGTAATTTTTAAAACATATTTGTATGTGCATAACAAAAAGAATGAAATAGAGTTTGGGTAGTTAATTTAGCCTTTCTGCCACTGCATTAGACAAAACAGATTTGCATACAAGACATAAAATTTATGCTAAAGTGATGCCCTTCAGCAATACGGACACAATTCTGCTGATATTCTAAAAAAGGAGAATGGGGATCTGAGTAGCTGAGAAATCAACAGAAATTGGAGATCTGTGACGAGATACCAAAGTATTGGGGGAAAAGCAAATTTACAAAGCAAGCAAAACAAGCAGCAACTTGTTTTATTCACCTTGCAAATTACTGCAGGTTCTTTTTGTTATTTTATATAGCAAACACATGCTTCATTATAAAACCGTAAGTTGACAAATTTTCCCCAGCTATAATCTTTTATGAACTTGAAAGCATTTAATTTTCTAATTAGAACTACAGAGCAGCATTAATCTGCTTACATTAAATGAAACGCAGATTTCTCCCAAAGTTACAGATTGGATACGTTGATGTTTTTGATGTTTTTAAGCACATTTTTAGCCAGTGATCTAAAGGGCTCGATGAGCTATTTGTTCGGCTGGCGCATTTTATTTCGTATGGTGATCTGGATTACCTGAAAGGACATTAACTTATACTTTCATTTCCTGAAAGTTTTGTCTTTGTTTGTAATTTTTTCAGCTATGTTGCTAACAGAAAGACATACGTTTTAAAGATTATTGAATTTTTCTTTTTTTACATATATTTTGATGAACATGATGTTTGAAGTCAATACTTTGACTTTCATGCAAAATACTTCACAATAGCTTTAAATCAAAACATTAAAAGCATCGTAGAAAGAAGCATCAAATTTACATTTTAAAAATACTTCATATAAGACAAGACATTAAATGTTTTAATCAATAACAATTGTTAGTTTGTTAGAGTGTGTGTTTAAAGGCAAGTTTAAAAATGTAAAAAAAAAAAAATGGTTTGAACAAAATTGCAAACATAACTGATGATCTGGTGGTAGCAGCAGTTTGAACCTCCAGTAGAATGGGCATTTCATGCATACTGATTACAAAGCAATCCCATGGTCACATAAACAACTGTATCATCAGCCTATAGTGAGATTGGTAATCAGGTCACGGAGACTTGGTTTTACTGCAGTAAAACTGATTGAACTAAGTAAAGACCAATTATCTGGTAAATTTACAGAAGTCTAGAAGAAACCTGCAGCTAAAAAATATGTTGATTTCTAAAAAGAATAAAAGAAAAAAAATATTAGAAGCTTTAAACATCCCCAATATGTATTTATGGAAATCCATCTTTTTAAAGTGTATTTAGATAGTGAAGAGAGTTTTTAGTTTCAATGTTAAACAACATCAAAACTAAATATTTGTTTAGCTTGAATACCTTCTTAAATCTGGTTTTGTTTTTTTCTCTCATTTTTTTCATCCATAGACACAGCCTACAGTTACTTAAGCTCATTCAAATTGACTATTGTTTAGTCCACAGTAATTCAGTACATCAAGTAAAACTTGAAATATACAGCAATAAAGAGAAAAATGTTAAAATGAAAGCGCCCAAAATTTCTCCAACTTTTTTTTAGCTTGATATCCCACACTTTTCAGCTCCAATCAGTATGAAGTGCATCAACTTTCAATCTGTCCTTATCTATTCATCACTCTAGCAAGTGCATCCTGAGTGAAGGTGAAGAATTGTAGTGTTGAGTGATATATACTGTATCAGCCCTTTCATTTTCATCTAAGGTAAAGGTTAACAGCTCATCATTCTTTCCTACCTTAGGGGATGGAGTGCATGGAAGCACACACCAGGCTGGACACGATGATAGAAGTCTGACAATATCAATTGGTCTCTAAAGATTCAATATTGTCAAGTGGGACAGATAGAAGGCTGTAACTGTCATGCCTTCACCTTCCCTTCCTCCATGTCTTTAGTTTACTGATCACTTGTGAAAAACTCAGATTCCCAGAATCCCTATTCCACCATCTTTGATTACATTCATCTGTTTCACCTCTCCTCTCAGTGCCCTCATGTGTTCCACCTGAGGATCTTCTACTTTAACCTAGTTGGCTGCTTTGGTTCTTACTTTTCCATTTGCAATTCTAGAAGTTGCTAGTAAATATATGATGGACAGAATATGTCCACCCTCCTCAATGGAAGCTTTACAGATAACCACAACCTAAAAATAAACTAATATGAAAATCAGTGATGGCAAATCTGATGTATCATCAGTTTCTGCATCTGAGATGTAAGGCAAAAACCAAACAAACAAATGAACAAAAAACACTTAAAACTTTCAGAATAGTCGAACGAGGTGGGATTCAATCATTTCTTTGTTACTAGCTCTTGTTGAAAAGTCTTGCTTGGTTGTTATTTTAGAGATGATTTTGTGAAATGAATGTTGAGGGTTTTTTTTGTTTGTTTATTTTATTAAATTTGATTTTCACTGGCCCAAAAACTAAAAAAAAAAAATCTGCTCTGTCATTTATATTGTAATGAATTGTTCAATTGTGTTCTTCGGTCAAATTTTTGAATATGATGCTGTCTGAAGGTAAAATATGAATATGATACAATTTATTTCAATAATTTGTGATGACAAAAAAGCAACATTAGCATTTATCGGCAGAATGTGTGCAAATCTCTGTGGTGCTTACAAAGTGTAGTTTGGCAGTTGGTCACGAGAAAAAAAAACTAGGACAAGTTTGTCTAGACAGGTTTTTTTCATAGATCTCTTTTTAAAAATATAATTCCACCTACACAGAGTTTTAATGAGTACAACTTCCTTCCCTTCACCTCTAACTGCCACTGCTTTCCTATTCTGTCGGTAGGCCACCCACTAATAAAGAAAAAGCACATGCACACAACCAAAAAATAACCCCTGCTATGACTAAGATTCCTAAAGCCAAATCTAAACCAAGTACTTCCCAAAACATTTAAATCCTGCGCTATAAATCACTCCCTTTTTCCAGGCAGAAATTAGCTTTACTTCAAAATCTTCCTTTTCTCTATTGTCTGCTCCTTGTTCCTCTGGCCCCAGCTTCCCCTTATAAAGCAATTAGGGACTGCGCCACTTCTTGGTAACATGTGGAGTAGATGAAACAATTAAAACATGCAGAACAAAACCATAAAATCCATGTCATAAAATATGCCATCTGCTTCATAAGCAAGGAGTCATTAGCTGTGAAAGCCAGTTCAGACGTCTTTTCGGTGCATTTCATGCATGACAGGGATATCGATGAGAGACAGACGTTTATTAGACATGTGTTGTGCCCCCTGTCCATTGTATGCTCTTGTTTAAACTTTGATCACCTTCTAAACCTCAGAAATCCATCAGAAGCAGAGCCATCAGCATCTGCCTTCCTCTTTTCTTCATTTCCCAGGTACTGTAACTTTGGGACAGCCTTACTCCTAGATCAGGTGTAATAGTTTCCTAAATGCATGAAAACAGTGTACGGTCTTTGGGGAGATGATTAGTGGAGTTAAATATGCCAACAAGGACATATTGCCACCCTAACGGAAGTCAAATATTTTTGTTATTGTCTAGGTAGAAAATGTCTTGTCCAGCTGAAAGTAGCTCTGTTGGCAGTTTTCTGCAGCAACTGGAAGACAGTTCTCCCCAGAAGTAGTCAACAAGATTGTGTTTAATAATTCAACTAACTGGAATAAGAGGGCAGAGGTAGACCTTACTCGCCAGGAAATTTTCTTGCCTTGGAAATATGCACACATATTTTATACCTCATTTATTCATAAAGTGATGCCTTAATTACTGTTTATTTTTAATGACATTTTATGTGTTTGTGTCGCTGTATGTCTAATATCACCATATCAGGATTATGCTAAATACTTTACATTGATTAGGAAATTAGAAAATATAGTATTTTATTGACTTTTGAATCTATTGGCACTTTGAAGCCAGAAAAAACTTAAACTCAACAACTGTCATACTAGAAAGAGCAAATGAAATCAAATAAGAGAAGTTACAGTATGCCTGCTGTTAGAACAACAGCTAGATGGCATAGTTGAATAGTTTTAGGCTAATGCTGTTAATTGTTTGTATTGTTTGAAACAAAAAAACTACACATCACAAAGATGATTAGAAAAAGTAAAGTTCTAACAGAAGGCTATTCAGGTTTTTTTTTTTTTTAGAATTTTTATAATTTACTAACAAAAGTTTTTATTTTTTTTATTTTTTATTTTATTTTTTTATTTTGAATTACTCTATTCATCCCTCACCGGGGAAATTTGTTTGCTGCACTCCTTACACCGCAGCAGGCTGCCCTTCAACGGCGCCAATGGTGGGAGAAGTGGGGGTTAGGTGTCTTCTCCAAGGACCCTAGACGTGCTCTCCGTGGGACGCGAACCCGCGACCTTCCGGTCCGCGGGCGAACGCGCTAACCACGCGGCCACCGTCTCCACCCCCACGCGGCCACCGTCTCCACCCAAAAACCACAATCAAGTTTATGTTCTGCACAAACACCTTGTACATGAAATAGTGAGAGATACCAGTCTTTGGTGAGGCATTGGGAACGAAATATCTGACAGGGTATGAGTTGAAACATAAACCGAAGGTCACATTTGCATAAATGCCAAAGGAAAATTGTCCTCTTTTTCTAAACTCTTTATCATCTAAACCCCCTTTCAATCCTTTGTAAGAACATACGTATGTATTGGAATATTCAATGTATGAAAAGGAATAAATGCATGATGTATTGGTGCTGCACATTGTGGTTTGCAGAAGTCTTTAGAGAGCATGTCTGGAGGCAGTCACATGGGGAACAACTCTTTTGAAAGCCACCTCGAGCCATCTCCATGTATCAAAATTCAGCTTCAAATTCTATAGTTTCATTTTTTTTTTAAATTGTGTTTAATTTGAAAGAAAATACATTTGCAACATTTTAGATGCACAGTCTTGTGTCAATTTAATGAGCAGAAGTACCATTTTTACTGCCAAAAAGCACACGGAGAACCTTTGTATCATGCGGGGGCACCGAGCCCAAACCGAACATCATGGGATTTCTAGGGGCTATGCCAGCCATGAGACAGAGACAGGGGGTCAAATTCTGGAGTCAGGCTTGAAGACTGGCTTGGAATATTTAAGGAGTTAAGCAGCTGCTGCAAAATCCATGACACAAACACACTCACCAGAAATCTCTTATTCTTAAATATTCACTGGAAACCTTCACACTAGAAGCTGTTTCATCCTCGACGTTGCATCCTGAAGGTGTGACATCATGGCTGACTGAATTGTTCCATGTTTTTTCTTAATAATAAAACAATCACTAATTAAAATTTTACATAACATAAATTTGTGATTTTTTGTTTTTTTACATTTTTTATTCTCCCGTCTTTCATCTTTATTAAATGTGAGGATGTTGTGGTTAAAAGCGATGCCTGGGCCCATATGTTCTGCAATATTTTCAGTTAATTTTTAAAAGAAACTCATCCCCCTCTCATCAGTCTCTCCCGCAGCAGGAAAAAGCAGCCATTTGACTAATGCATGGATTTGCAATACAGTCTGTGCACATTTGAGATTCCCAAGAGTGTCAAGAACTTAACTGTGACAAAACTAATATGAGGGCACAACAAAATATTGTAATCCAGTTTTTCTTTTTTTTGTTTGTTCTATTCACAAGAGGTGCAATGGAAAATACAATCTTTCACATCCTCAAATTTCATTTTCTAAATGAATTATTATTTTGTTGTATTACAGACCTCATCTAAGGTTGTTTTAGCCTGCGTTTCTTTGTCTCTTCTAATTTTATGTCCTCGTGTGACCCACGTGTTCATCAGTGAGATCACGGATTCCTTTGTCTTTTCTGATTTGTCTCCATGTGAAACACCTGTGTCTCATTGTTCTACTTGCTTTGTAGAGAATCCTTTTCTTCCCTCTTACTCCTGCCAGATTGCCTTCTCTTCTCATCCTAGCCAATTGTTCTAATTAAAATTCTGTGAAGTTAAAATCTGCTTCACCGTGCCATGCATCTAACCATCCTACACCCATAGCAGTTTCCTTTTCCCACTACATGTCACAATGACGTCTGGAAAAAGCACAAACCTATAGAGATTCATGTCCAACCTGATCTGTTTCTTGAAAACAAAATTAGTTTGAAAGCATGTGAAGTCCCACAAGCATAAAAAGTTCCTCATGTTTCAAACAAAAAGCAGAGGAATGGGAATAAAACTGACAACAAATTAAAAAATAATATGATGAAAAATAATTGTTTTATTAATGTGCCTAAATTTAAATTAAAAAATGTGTTGGGAATTCGAATTCTAGGGGGTGATTTTTGAAAGGCTTGTGATTTTTTTTGCCAACTTACTTTCAGATTCAACTTTATCACTGTTGTATGGTAATATTGTATTGTCTGTGTCGATGTGTGTTACAATCACCTTCCAATTTAGTGTCATGACACACTCGCTGCATGTTGCACTAAATTATCTTTTTTGTTATTTTTTTGGGTAACGGAACTAGTTCTCTAACTCTACCTACCCAATCGTCACTGGATCATTCAGCATGCCAAAATGTAGTAAGTGTATAAAAGTGAGTGGTCCCTCTAAATCTTACACCTGTTTTAAGCAGGATGCAGTTATGATTGAATGAGATGTTGCGGGCAAGCATTTTTTCCAGCGTCACTATTTTTTGTCAGGATTTTGACCTCATTGATATACGACAGTAAATAAAAAAAATATTACTATGCAAATCAAAGAGATGTATTAAAATCCAGGGAGAAATAAGAATACAAAGGACGTTGTACAATGGAGTTTTAAAAAAAGTTATCAGAGACTAGATGCTGCCGAACTGAACACCTTTTACAAGAGAATTGCTGGCATTTCTTTCTTCAGTTTCTGACCCCAACATCTGTCTTTAGCCAGGGAAGGTGGGAAGTAGGTGATAATGAAAACATTCTTCTGTTGCCAAAACGATGAATGGCTCTTTCTGGTGGGGTTGAGGTCCGGAAGATGGATAACATGGAGAGGGAAGATTAATGATACCACAGGAAAAAAAAACAGTTAAATGAAAACAGAACAATAAATTTCAACACAATTAATACCACAACATACCAGGCATGATCTTTCAATCACCTGGCTGGTTTTTGTGTTTTTTTTTTTTTTTTTTTAGTGTATGTTCTAACAGTTTACCACATTTCTGCAAACAAAAGCCTATTTTGTCCCAATGCTTAAATAACTGATCCTAAATGACAAACAAACAAAAAAAAATCTGATGTCCGTCTATTGTGTCTGTACTATACTATGTTATTTAGGGTGAAAGAAATGAACTATAAAACCCTTTTGCACTGCATAATTCAACAAGTTTTCATTTTAAAAATAAGTTTGCATTCATTTTCTTTTCTTTTTTTATGTACCAATAAAAAGACTGCAACATTTGCATTCAGGAAAATCATACAGCAAACCTCTACAAATACTAGGTGGGACTTTTGGTACATTCGAGATAGATCCAAATCAACACAAAAAACACGTTCACATCCAATAAATGTGTCACAAAAGCTACCATAATTGGATACATTGTCTTTTATTGCATTTTTTTATGCTGAAGGCTGCTTGCTGATTTTATAACACTCCCGCCTGTTATTGCAATGCCACCCTTTTTTTTTTGCCCTTCATTGTTGTTACTAGAGCCAGACACATGCTGCTCCCTCATGTAGAGAGAACCCAAATGGTTGGACTTGGTGCATCACAACAAGAAACTCACTGAGAGATGTAAACACTTCATTTTCGAGTGAGATGTGCTTCTTGTACATATAGGTGGACGGTGAAAGAAACAGGGAAATCCCAGAACAGCGGTGTCCAACTCTGGTCCTGGAGGGCTGATATTCTGAAGGTTTTTCATGTGTTCTTGGTTCAATACAGCTGATGCACATAAAGTGAAATCAACAGCCAATAAAATTTAGCACATTGATTCAATAAGCTAGATCAGATGTATACTAGATGCGAGAACACATTGAAAACCTTCAAGACACCGGCCCCGCAGGACTGAAGTTGGATGCCCCTTCCCCAGGAAAAACCCAAAGACACACATTAGGTTTAATATTCTTTAAATGCACTTGTAAGCTAAGATTTAGAGTTCAACGTGTCATCGAATATGACAGTTATTGTACACAATTTATCCCAAAACAGTACTGAATATTTTTCCTGTTGGGTTATACAAGTTAAAAATTGCTGATAAATATCAATTGTTAGAAGCGCCGAGAAGTAATTTGAAAACACATAACCAAACAGTATGCCCGTAACAAAATAAATAGCTCATCAATATTTTTTAAAATTTATTTCAACACAAATGTGTGAGAGTCTGGCTGCATTCTTTGTTTGTGCACAAAGTGAAAAATGCTTTTTTTGTGGAAGAAAGAGTACACTCCGATGAAAAGTTCATAAACAAAATTCACCTCCTCCAAGGTTTTTTTAACTCACCTCAGCGAGGAGTTCAGGGCTTTCTCCTTGTATAAATATGAGCTTCTTTTTGTGTATGCAGAGTTTGGTGTTGCAGCTTCTCTGACAACTTCGTGGCATTCCCATCACACTGCTGGAATTGCAATTTAGTTCAGCTGAGATGACAAACTAGACATTGTTTAAAGGTAAGTTTATTTTTTGGGTGTGAGAACAAACCTCATCAGGTGAAGAACAAAAACTACATTGCATTAAGAAAATAAATGTTACATATTCCTTTGTTGTTTTAGAAAAGCTCAATTTTGAATTAGCAAGACGATCTGATAAATCAAACTACGACACACATAATGTATATGTTACGAATCCAAAATAAAATCGCTAGATTCCTATTGATGAAATATATCGTATTGTTAGAAGAAAAATTAACTAAAGCATGACTTCGTAGCCAAAACAAACAAAAACACCCAACAAAAAGGATGAATCATAAGCTTTGTCTTTTCTGCTCTTGTAAAGCCAAGAAACAATGATAAATTCATGTTTGTCTCCACCACAACATTACTTTGTGTAGCATCATCATTATCTTACGTTCTGTGAGACAAGAAACAGCTTATGGAAGACATAGAGGCTCTTAAATTGTTTCTTTTTTCTTGTCACACAGATTTACAGCTTTCCATTCCAATCAAACTTATTCCATTGTACAAATGCTTATTGACACCATTCTAAAGTTAATGTACTGTATGTTTCTTGCAAAGTGCATCATGTACCTGTAGTGTGGGGGTACTTGTAGATTTGTGTATGTTTTCTAATAAATGCACACTTTAAAACATTAAAATGTCAACTTAGACTCTTTATACGACATAAAAACCCTACGCCTATTTGTTTAACTTGTATTTTCTGTGGATTAATAAATGCAGAACCCATGATTTGGTCAGATATAAAAAAAATGATACAATTTTTTTACATAATTTTGTAAACACAGTTATCCTTCAGGGTTTTCCAGCTGCGCTGACTTTCACGTTACTTTATGTTTTAGTTCAGAAACTATGTTTTTCATATTTTCTCACTAAGAGCGAGAAAAGTGATTGTTAGAGGGGTTTGTAGACAAAAAGGGGTTTGTTGTGTGTAACTCCTCAGAGATGAAGAGATCATGCTGGATGCCCTTAAACAGCAACATCAAGAGAAACTTTCTGGTTCTCCAAACGCCCACACAAGGCCGCTAGTCTTTTTGCTTGGTTGTCTCTGATCTTTACCTCGCTAGCTCACTCAAATCCACCTTTCTTTCTGCCTTATGTTTATTTATTACTTGGCATGGCATTGTTCCAGAGCATCTGTTTTGAAGACTCTCAGTACTTGTGTTTAATAAATTTTAAAATTATCAAAAAAAAAAAAAATTGCATTACCTGCAATGTGCACAAGTATTAAACTTTTCTCAACACAAGTAATTTTGGTTACCACAAAAAAAAAATTCCTCTTTTTTTAATAAATCTGTGAGCACAGACAGAGTCAGTGCAGATAAGCATCTGCCTTCCACTATTACTTATCACCCATGTAACAACCATCCACACTGCATACATCTCATTTTCAAATATACACATGTGATTTGAGATCCTAACCCTCACCTCCACCCTGGACTCCTCCACAACCATTTCCACACCCATCTTCCCGACCCAGTATCTCTAGAACTATCTTTGTACACTAACATAACATTCCCGTACTTCTTTTCAACCAGACACTTAAACGTATTGACCACACTTAGATCCCCATGCAGCTGTTTCCATCTCTCCATCCCCAACTCCATCGTCACTGCCTATAGTTTCCGCAATGACATTGGGCGAGACACAGTCATCCTGCTCTAAGTCCACCTCTCCTCTTTTTCTCCATATCAGCAGCATCATTGGCTATATTATTGTCTAATTTCCCAGTATGTTTGGGCATACATATCTTCCTTAGGCTTGCCCACAGCTGCTCTGTAACCTCCATCCAATAACACTTCTAATCACAGTCCAAATCAGGGTCATTATTGCTTGTGGCTGAATCATTTATTTCTCTGAATGAAGCCATATCCCAAATGTGCTTGTCGTCAGGGGTTCTGTAAGTTGAAAGAATTTCTTTTTCGCCTCTGTGACACCAGAATTTATGGCTGTGAAATTTGCTGACTGCTGAATGGAAAAGAGGAAGTGAGCATTGTATATCCAAAATCAATTTGTGCTGTCTGCATTTATAAAGAAACAGCACTTTGTCCTCCCTCCAGCCTCGGGTTGAATTTCTGATTGAAGATAGAAAAAGTGAAAAAAAAAAAACCTTACATTTTATAAAAGGTTTGTAAGCAAATTCTTCAAAAGTTTTTTTTATAAAAATGACTTAACAACGACACACCATAATGAACCTGATACGTACCCCCCAAAAATAATCAAAAATTAATTCATTAGTTAAAATAACTGGTATTATTAGGATTGGTCCAAATAAACAAAACACCTTGAAAAATTGGGGTAAATTTGACTTCTCGTTCCTCACTAAAGTCATCTTTTAGTTGTACTTAGTAAAAAACTGAAACAACATTGCAAGCATTATTTTAAAAAAAATTTTCTTGAAGTTGTTTTTATTCATAAAAATGGTCCTTATAATTTTATATTTTATGCTATCTTTTATCAATGTCGATATCAGACTTTGGAGTGTAGTATTCAGCTCATGGATTCTGTACAAAACAAAACTTCATCTGTCAGTGTGAACAATTTCTCTTTTAAATCCACTTATTGTTTTTGAAAATTTAACTCAACAAATGTTCAGAATTTGGTTGTCATAAATTAAGTAGAAAATTATACATCTCAAAGTAATGATCAAGAACTGCAGTTAACATTTTTTTCCACAAATACCTTGTCTAATAAATTTAAAAAATCATAATGAACACAGACAACAGCTTTTTAAATGTTTTAGCACACTGGCGGTGTGGATAGTCTTTCAGACAATGGCAATATTATATGACAATGACAATATTTTCATGCTGTTGCACGTCAACTATGAGAGAAGCCCGGTTAAAAACCTTTCAAATAAAACAGGTTTTCATCCCTGTTAATATTAAACAATTACAGAAGAGTTCAATGAGTTGACAAGCCAATCAGAGTCACACATGGAAAATAATTGGTCTAAAATCAAAGATAACTTAAAATCAAATCATATTGAGACTTTATTTCAGTAAAATGGTCATTCAAACAGAGCTCTGGTTAGCATCCTCCATTGGTCAAAGAACAAAATTGATCAACTGTGGTTGGAATGTTTCTATTTATAATAAAAAACCAACATGTCCACTGTTTATTCAAAAACAGGACTTTGTCAACCCCAAAGCTGCCACCAACTGTTTGTGCAATGTGTAGTTTGAGAGTAGGAGCAGCATGAGAGCTTGTAGTGTAATGAGCAGTTAGGTGAAGTACATATTAGAGATATTTACTTCCCCCACCGGCTGTACCAAGCTTCTCAATGGTCCTGTTAGTGTGTTGCACATTTAATGATCCTGCTGCTCTGCAGTTGTACAACAGCCCAGGTGTTAATTATTTTTTCTGAACAGAGCTATTCTAATGAATGTGCAGGTGTATGGATTGACGGAAATGTCTTCCAGGTCTTTCTCTTCAATACAACACTGGTTTTGACAGAGTTTTTTTGTCCTATGTCTATTGGGAAAATCAATCACTTGATTTATTTAAATTACGTCTTAGGTGAGCTTTGGAATGCTCGTAAAACTAGCAACAAATGCACAATTAAATAGCCTTAGTTACAAGGATTGACATCAGCAAGTATTCACATTCAAAACATTGCTGCTGATAATTTTACGAATAAATTGTACTTCTGCACTGAAAAGTGCATTTCCCCTTTTATTTGAGCCATGTTGCTTTTAGTGTATTTTTACCGTGTAAAATATTTTACTGTATTACATCTTTTGCAGTTATTGCCTTGAAGGAAAATGCCGCCATCAGATGGCAAGGTAATAATAATGTTTTTCAGAAGCTGATTCATTAAAAACAAACAAATGCATCCAGCAGGCATATGGAGATTATAATGTTAAGCAAATGCTGCTGGAGGGTAGTTCTGTAAACAAAGCAAGAATGCAATGCCATGTTTTGTGATAAAAACAAAATTAAAGCAGGACAATGAGATGGTGAAAAACAGAAACCTTTTTATCTTGGCACTAAACAAAAGGTTTCAAGTCAGAGGAAGAAGTATACAAAACAAAAACAAAGGATCTGTTACTGTGGAAAGGTTGATGACCATTTCACCATTTAGAAAACCAAGGTTCTACTGGTCTTTGACCATTTAGATCAGGGGTGTCCAACTCCGGACGGCCGGTGTCCTGAAGGTTTTCTATGTGTTCTTGCATCTACGCACCTGATCAGGTTATGGAGTCAATGTGCTAAGTTTGACTCCATAAAGTAGATTTCACTTTATGTGCATCAGCTGTATTGAACATAGAACAAAATCATAGGGCCGTTGGCTCAGTGGTAGAATGTGTGTCCTTGGACCGGGGGAAAACAGTTCAAATCACACTGAGCCACCTAGGTGTCTCTGGGACAGACACCTGACCCCCTACTTGCTCCCACCATTGGCACTGTTGTGGCTGCCTGCTGTGGTGCAATGCAGCAAAAGTAATTTTTCCATTGTGGGACCAGTAAATGAATTATTATTCTTCTAAGTCCATGAGGACACCTGCCTTCTAGGACTAGATTTGGACACCCCTGATCTAGATATTTCAGTGGGAGTCGAGATTCTCCTAAATTCTCCAGAATTTAGCAGCAGAAGAGTCTCCTCAAGTTCCTCAACCATCCATGAATGGCTTAATATCACCGGTCTGAGGTTGAATGCTGCTGACCATTTGTTTAAAAAAGCTCATGCTGTAATTCTGCTTTTTCCCCTTCAAAATTTTTTGAAACTCATGCCGTAATATTTTCCCCACAGCCAAATATTATCTTCTTAAAATCCACCTGCATTTGTTCAGTTTTAAACCACAGCACATGACTAAGTATGTGCCCATGTTTCTAGCTTTAGTTTGGCTCTGTGTTGAATGCCTGACAGAATGAAGACAGGGTGGGGTATGCATGGGTTGGCTGAGTATCTTCAGATTGGCTCAAAAGGTTCATAAAGTTCATAACCAACAGACCAGAAACAAGACTTAGCAAGGCTCACCAAAGTCTACTGAACCTGTTGATAATAGATGGAGTTCATAAAAGGTCAGATTTGCTCCATAGAAGTCTTTCTTTTGATGCCTTTTTTGCAGACAGAACGGAGGCAGCTGATGAAGAGCTCCAACTCAAAAAGCACTTTGCAGTCAATTTTAATTGACTCAAGACTTCCTTTTTATAAATTCTTAAAGGGAAAAAAAGGGGTTGGAAGCTGAATAAAAGAAAGCGAGCCAGCCAAAAGACTTCAAACAAAATGATCGGATCCTGTCTCATGTAGCAGTCATCTATCAGCTGATGGTTTTTGACGGAGCTCACCAGAGACCATTTCCACTCATTCCCGGGAGCATTGATTGTTTGGATCAAAACCAAGACACATGCCATTTACTGAGAAAGATGGAAAACGTAACAATGTGTCAGTTTGGAAAAGATGATCTCAATACAATACAATGTATAGTTGATTTTAGAGATGTTTTTTTAACCTTAACGTCTTTCTATCTATTTTAGCTTATTTGTGTTAGTTGTTCCTTAAATTGCTTGTGAATCCTGAGGTCTATCCATAAAAATGGCTCTATGTCTCAGGTTGTTCATGTTCTGTATCTCTGTTATAATTTATGAACATTTATATGCAGAAATTAGCCACATCTCACATCCCACAGAAATGCACTTGGGTGACTCTTAGTGACTCTCAGACTAAGTTGAATCCTAATAAGCGTGTTCTGATTGAATGAATAACCGCTCACTAATTGCTGCCATTACACTGTGACTCAAAGAGGGTTAAGGACTAGTACTGCGGGATTTCTGCAATCATTCAAAGTTTATAAGCATCTTTCTTCATCCAGGTGAGAAAATGTTGGAGCCAGAACGCAAAACCTGTGGCAGCCGTGGAAGAAAACAAATTTAAGGGTTCAGCAGAAGGGCTTAGAACTATTCATGATTGTTGCAACTGTCTATTGGTTTAATGATAAACTCTAATTTCCACAATAGTCTGCCTGCTGGATTTAATCTCAAAGCTAAAGAGCCAATGGTCCTCAAGAAGGAAAAAAACAAAAAAAATTTTTCTCATTTTTTGAATCAAACATGGCCATAACGTCCAAGCCTGTGGCTTCAACACAGATGCAGAGAGATATGAACTGTTGTCACAGCAAACACTTCTCCACCACTAGTCAATAATAGCAGAAGGAGTTTTGGTAGAGAGGCAGATAAACAAACTCAGTGATGAAGAACAGCAACTCCCAATTGAATGTCTATTTCAGCTTTTAAACAGAGTTATAAAAGCCTTATTCATTCAGATCTTGTTAATATTTCTTCAAGTAGGCTTCAAAAACTCACTGCTTGCAAATGAAATAAAATGTTAATTATAACATAAATATTGTTTTTTGCTTTTAAAGAAAAAAATATCAGAAAAACAATAATGAAAAAATATCTCAAGAGGTTGTGTTGTTTATTTAAACTCACTGAACAGTAAATGTTCTGAAATGATAAAACTTATTCATCAGGATTTAATTATTATGCTGTTACAACTTATTTGTAACATGAAGAAAAATGTAATGTCCAAAGTTGTGCACTAGAACTAAAAACTTTGTTAGTTTAATTTTGCTGCAGCTTTCCTGTGCAAAAACAACTCTTAATTTTCCCATAAAAAATCATATGAGACTCATTGAACTACTGCAGTTTATTAAACAGAGTGAGTAAGCAGTTGTGTAAGCAGTTGGGGAAAAAAAAACTGCTTAATGATGGAAAAAAGAAAAATCTTTGAAGCTCTATGGAAGCTTTTTAAGTGATACAGAGTCATTTGTAGAACATGCTGCTTTCAGATTACTGAAAGTGGGTCATGACTGGTCTAGTTCTTAGTGTCACCTTAAATCAAGCTGGAAACATAAAGCACTCTTAGACAAAGAAAAAATAAGTAAAAAAAATGTATACTTGGTATATTTACTTATTCAGTCCTTCATTTACTTCAGACCAGCCTTTTCTCAAAAATTTGACACAATATGCAGATCCTTTTCAAATGAGGCCTATTTTTAAAAGTCAAAACCTGGTACCATCAACGCAAAGCGTGCATTTGACATCAACCTCACCTGTTTGGAAAGAGTAGCTCTGGAAGAATTCCTTTGGCAATATGCTTTTCCTCAGTTCAAAAGTTTACCTTTATGTTAAATACACATTTAAATATACGCATTCATGCACATATAAAACAATATAAATGACAAAAGATTAGATGTAGAGAAAATCCTCCAGTCATGTTACCGGGCTTCTAGTTTGCAGACCAAAGCTTTGTAACACTATAAACAAAGTATACATTTTAATGTTGTGGTGAGGTGAATTTCTATGGCTGAGTCAGCTGTAATGAAACATGAATGAAGATGTTTCCTAATTCGAGCTGGCAAGATATGGTGGGAGGTAGGGGAATTAGAAAGGAAGGGGAAAAAGAAGCAAAGGTGGGAAAGGACCAGCTGCTCTTCCAGATGATCCACAAGAGGAGTCACAGCTGTCATCCTTTTACATTCCTCCACCCCCTCCGTTTCATTCCCTCACCACACCAGCTCTCAGAAACCTCTTCAGCCAAACGACCTTAATGAAGATATATTACCAAAACTAAGACCTAATCCATTATTGCAGCACAGATCAAGTCTCTCCATACACCTCTTCCCCTCAATGTGGTAGGAGTGTTTGCCTCCATCTCCATCATGGTGGACAGCTTCTTCACTCTGCTGGTAATGTTTATGATACTCTCGAAAGGAGAGCTGGCAAAGGCCGTTCAGAGTGTAAAAACAGTGAACACTATACTTGAAATCCAATAAGTGAAACCAACCACCGTGGGCCAGCAACCTTCACACACATTTATCTTCAATATAGGTGCAGGCATTTAAATATAGAAGTATGTGAACAAACAAACTGAAGGTGCAAAATGAATCTGTGAGGCAAGTAAAGTCCTCATAAAAACAATTATCTACCAATGGGTGTTTTGAGAATTCTTGATTTAAAATATTCTTTTTCCCTAAGTAGGACAGATTACTTCTGTGTTAGCTGAGCTGTGCTTAAAAAAAACTTTTCTATTTTCTTTGGAGCACAGCTCTAATTTGGTTACAATTGGTCTGTACTGCCATGAAGCACGGACTGTGGAAAACAATCAAGTCCAGTGAGCGGACTAGCTGGGCTGTTGGATTTATTGTCATTGAAGGAAGAAAGAGAAACCCACATGGCGAGGAAAATGGGCTGGGTTGATACGTAAGCCACTCATAGATACAACGAACATATCTTGGTAGTTTGAGTTACCATAAGAAAATAAAAGTTTTCAAATATTGGTGTTTTAAACTTTTTAGTTTTAATGTTGCTTCCATCCACAAAATAATTTTCTGAGTTTTTCTGTTGGGAAATATCAAAATGCCAATCGGTGAAAAAGTGATGAGGCTGAAGATGTGTTGAGACGTGTGTGTCTCATACTTTTCTGAGAGTTGAAATAAGAGTGGAAATATTTTTCTAAAAGCATTATAGCTGAAAAAAAGCTGCTATAACATTTTTTGAATACAGTCAAGACAAGCTGTAGAAAAAATGATCTTCTCGGTTTAGCACATTTTGCAAATCAAAATAGGTTTTGTTTGATTTATGAAAGTTAAAACAGTAATAACATAATTTAAAACACATTAAATTACAACAAAACAAAGTTGACATGCTTGGCAAAGAGTAATGTGTGGATATCAGCTCTAATTGTAAGAAGATGAGTCTGTTTACTCTGTAAAGGCATGAGGAGTTCATAAATCATGACGGTAAAAAAGTAACCTTGGGTTTGAGTTTATTATAGTAATACTTGTTTCCTGTTCAAACTGGTCTCCACTGCTAGGTTCATTACAAGTATATTACTTTATTACTTTTACCTTGTTTATTTAAATCCATTCATTCATTATCTATACCACTCATTGGTAATGAGGTCACTGGGGGGCGATGACAGACTCCATCTCGGCTGATTACAGGCAAGAGGCAGGGTACACCCTGGCCAAAATGCCAGACTGTGGCGAGGCAACACTGTCCTAGGGGCAGTTTTGTGGTGGCCGAGTGTCCTAGCATGCGCGTGAAAAGAAACCGGAGAACCTGAGTAAACCCATGCAGACAGGTAACATGTATTTCATGCCTCACCCTCACTTGCCCCCACGTGAACACCTAACCTTCTTGCTATGAGGCCACCATGCTAATCACTCCGACATACAGCCCATATACTAATCCACTTTTTGAAATTATTGTCTCGCAGCCACTGTTACATACTTTTAAAACAAATTAAAGAAACATTGATCTGCATCTAAGTTCCTTATTTTTCTTTTCAACCAATAATGGTTGGAATACTTTTGCCATGTAAATACATGTCATAAAATCATTTAGGATTTTGATGGTTCTCTGACATTGTTGTTGACGGAAGTCATCAGACAAGGTAAATTTTCCAGGTCCCCCAGCAATCACCACAAAATGTATAATTTGTTTTGCTTTTAAGAACTTTCAGGTTTAAAATAAATTTGTAAAATGTATCAGTATTCCTGTTTGCCAACAAAATGAATGTGTCAATGATCCATCTCCCTCCAAAGTTACCAGTTATTTATGGTTCAAAGGGGAATTAAAGAGTACATTTTTCCCCCTCATCAATAGATATTTACAATCGACTGTGCCAATTGCCCTGATGAAGAACCTGTCCTATAAAAAGGCTTATAATGGTAGGAAAATAACTGTAATAGTTTTAGATAGGGTTTATCTGGCACTTCATGACCTTCAATCAGAGCTGTGAATCTTTGTTTCTTTTATTCATTTATTGGTCTTTAGAAAACCAACCAAGTTTTACTTTATTAATATTATATTCATTTTTATTTCTTTTTTGTTGTTTAACCTGAAGAAAATATACACGTTTTTTTTTTTTTAATCCCGGCAGGATGAAATAAAAACTACCACCTCTTCAGTGACTCAGGGAATTTGTTAAAAGGTTCATACTGTAAACATCCCAAACACAAGCTGCACTATTTACTGTCAGATGTGGATGACTTAACTCACCCGTAGGCCCACTCAGGTATGAAAAACACACTGAATCATCCTTTGCACTCATTTGGGATTTTCAGCTCTTTACTTTGACAAGAAAAAATTTAACAGCACCAGCTTAATTATAACTGCCTGGAGGAGATGCAGAGGCAGAGAGGGTTCAGATATTCAAACACAAGAGCATTGGGGGTTTTCTGGTTTGGTGAGTAGATAAGTTTTTGTTTGATATACATCGTCTTTTTCAGAAGCGGTTTTAGGGCAGCAAAAGATAAGGAAAGATGGTTGTTTTTTGTTTAAATGGGTTGATGATAATTATTCTTCTTTAAACTTTTAATGGTTTAAAACCTGGAGGCAATAATTAATCTATTTTGCTAAGCATACAGGCTTAATATTGAGAACAATTCTTTCAGCAAATAACGATTAAAAGACAAAAGAAATTTTCTTATGAACTTTTTTTAACACTAGTCTTTGATAAGCTGCATGGGGAATTAATCTACTTTAAGATATTCAGTACATATTGGACACAATCCATGAACACAATCTAAAAAAATATATGCAATGCACTACTTCTACTTAATAAAATCTGTGAATAGAATGCTTGTTGAAATTGCCCAGATGTTGGGGTCATTTGAAGAGTCTCAAACTCTGCACCTGTGGACTTAGAACACACAAAAAAAACTCCATGATACTGTGATGGAGTTAATAATAACATTTTTATAGAAGTTTCAAGGTCAATACCGGGACGATATTTAACAGTCTCAAATCCCAAATCTCTTCAAGATGTTTGTACTTTATTCACATGAGCGATTCATGCTCTTGACCCACAAATTCTATTCTCCATTATGCCATGAGAGAAAGCAGCAGGAAAACCACTTTAGCTTTTCTCTTTGACTTGGTTTTGACCTTTACATCAATGTCCTCTAGATTATATTCACTATGATGGGGTTGTCTGTGTAACTTCTATTCACAGGGTCAAAATGTTTTCTATAAAACCCTAACTGGAAAGGTACTAAATGCTCCAGCTGGCCAGAAATCGATTCCATTTTGACTCATACATTTAATTCCATGTCATAGCAACAATTTTTTTTTATCAAATATGTGGTGATTATACAAGAATCACCAAACCCAGAAGTCAAATTCACACTGTTGTAAAGGGTGACCCTTCAACCTTTCCCTGCCTTTCATAGATTATCTTGTACCAAATTGAAGGTACTCCATGACAAGCACGTTGCTTATGTTTTTGAATTTCTTAAATTTGTCCAGGACAACTGGGCAGGCTTAAAAAGAAAACCGACACACAATAACATTTGGGCATTGCAATTCAATAGACATAACTAAAAAATAATTAGTGTGTGATGAACTAAAAAGTTTTTCTCTGTGATTTTGGGTGGGGGGTAATGCTACTGTCCAGATTGTAAATATTTGGGATGCCAATAATTTGGCATGGTTGTTCATCTGGAGACCTCCGTACTCTCGACCAACCGCTATTGTGTTTAACGATGAGCAATATATAAACCTATATTTGGCTTAATTCCATGTTCAGTGGTGAAGAAATACAATGTCTCTCAAGCTCTGGTGATGCCGACATTGGATGGAAAATCTCATAAAAAAGATTTATATAAGGTTGTCAACTGTTTCGTTGCTATACGTTTTAGTTTGTGTTGAAAGGAGAGATAATTGACTATCTACTTTTCTCATTTTCTTTTTTGTATCAACAGTACTTTCAAGAAGTTATTTATTCAAATCCAATTAACAAAATCTGACAAAAAAATTATAAATATAAAATCTTAAGGGCAAGACAAATGATAAAATTACTTGTAAGCGTTCACTCAGGAACAGAGCTTCTTTAAACTAAACTGTAAATGCTGGCCAGAATAAAACTAACTGGAAAAAAACATTACTTTAAAAACTTAGCTTTCTTCATTCAATAGTTCTTGCAGCTTACCAGCTTACCTTCTACTCCTTGATAGTCTAACAACTGCTGTTGGCTGACCGCTCAGTCACAGGAATGAAAAATACTCAGCACTTGGCTGAAAAACAAGCTTCCCTTCTCGCTTGACAGTAACTATACCTGTATTAATACCTGTCCTATACGGTGGATTTTGGTGGATTATAAACTTCATAAAGTTTTTCCTTCACACATGGCTTACTCCGGGATCAAAAATATTTGAGTGGTTTGTTTGTATACTGATGTTTTGAACTGTTTTGAACAATTCTGTTTAGCCTAAAATGGGAACTTTCACGTTTCTATTTTTACTATGCAAAACTGAGAATTCAACGTTTGAACAGTAGAAGGAAAGAATTAAAACTCTCCACACCAACTTGATTGTCATGTAACATCTGGACCTCTCTTTTATTTCATTCAGAGTAAGTGAGTTGGAGTGGGAAGGTTGTGGTGGGGGAATGTTTTTGAAGGATATTAATTAGCTAAGTACCCAAATGTTACCATGGCGAAGCTTGATAATACATTCATTGCCGTGCATGTTGTTATGTTAATGTTACTGACAGAAGCTTCCAGCGCCTGTCAGCTGCTCACCAGCCCTTTAACTGTCCTGAATGGGTGGGAGTACACTGAAAAAAAGGAGATAGTGCCTGGAGAGAAGAGGAATAGTAAGTCAGTACCATAATCACTAAAAAGCAGATTCACAACAAAAGGAACCTTAAATACATATAAAACACATGTTAGAACTTTTACAAGGTTTAAGAATGAACTATATGTACCAAAGCCTGACAAAGGTTTTTCTTGCTTATTATTTTACTGTATACATTTATTTGGCATAATTGCGTGCACATTATTCACACATGATCATAGGTAAGTTATTGAAGGAAAGATCAGTTTTTGGGAAGAACAAAATGTTGCCATGTTGCAATGCAGTTTATTGATCTGGTCATAGAGTTCTCTCAGGGAAATGAAATTTCCAGCACTCCAATAATATTTGCATTGACAATAGAGAACAAAAAGGAGCAAACAACTCCGCTCGACCTCCTAACTTTTGTATGTATAAAACACAGCTATATATTACACCACATACCTATACCATTCATTCATCTGCATTCATTCATCACTTTTTCCAGTTGGGGTTCAGGAGTGCTGGTGAATAACCCAGCTGGTTAAAGGCAAGAGACAGTGTATAACCAAAACAGGTCACCACTCTGTTGCAGGGCCACACATACAAACGACCATTTACGCACATACTCCTACCCAGGGGCAATTTCCAAGTGACTAATTAACATAAAATCCCTTTTTTTTTTGGAGGGGGTGAGGGAGGGACGGGTGGGGAGTTGATTTCTAAAGTAAAATTTTAGCAGACATTTTACAAAATACATTTCATTCTCTAAACTGCTTCACCCTTAACAGAACATAAGAGACTATCTTGGCGAGATAACAGGCGAAGGACAAAGTATACTCTACCAAAGTTGTCAATCCCTGATGTGGCAAAACAGAGACAGACCACCAATTATGCACACACTCAGCCTTTCAACCAATTAAAGCCAACCAATTAGTCTAATGTGCATGTTTTACAGTGGAATAAAACCCTCCACACAGAGGATATAAAGACTCATTTTAGTTTCTGTGAGACTAAAAAAAATCCATTTTAGGTTGTGGAAGACTTTGCAAAGTGACTTTTGGTTTTTTTTGGCTAACAATCCTCATTGGCTGAGCTTTTGCTTGTGCTTTCCAAAGTATCATGCTTCGTCTGCACATCTTCTATCTTCCTTCCATATCGATGTTGTCCTTGTGCCGGTTCATGGACAAAAATTGAAGTTTAGTTTGTTTTTGCTGTTTGTTCAGTCTTCTGGGTTTTTAGAGGAAGTAATAAAAAAAAATCTATCAAAACATAAAATATTGATCAGACAGGTAACAAGAACATCATGAGGAACCAGCGGTATCACAGCCTCTGAAATGAAAACGATTTCAGCAGCATCAAAGAACTGGATATTGAAAGATGGCACAAGTTGTGAATAAAATGATTTTTTTCATTCAAACACCCTCACAACATCCAGTGAAGGATAGAACACTTCAAGAGAAAGAGATATATTTTATTCTATGATGAAGAGAAAACTTTACAAAAAAAATAGAGCTAACATAAAAATGTACCTGTGTTAGAAAGATCAGAAAAATAGAAAGATGAATAGAAAGGTTTGAAGCATTTTCTGTCAAAATTATTTCAGTTGTAAAACAAACACCTGTGTTGTGCTAGATATGCGTATATAATTACATTTGTATAAGGATGTCAGATAGACAGTATAAAAAAATATATGTATATATATCAAATTTGATTATTCCAGATGAAGACGTTTTTTTTCTATTTTGTCTGTTAAACTATCCATAAGGGATCCAACCAGTCCTCATTCTTACACATTGCAGGGCCTCTGCACAAGAGCAGCATTCACTGTAACATAAAAAAATCTTGAATGTTATAAAAGTAAAATTAACATGTATAGTATAGCTCTTACAAGGAGAATCAGAAGGTCACTCAAGAAAATTCTTGTTCCCACAAGCAAAGGAAAGCCACCACTGTTGGGGTTCAGAGGATTTTCACAACTGCCTCCAGAAATCCCCATAGTCTCAATTTGGTAAACCTTGACCCAATGTAATATTAATGTCACTAATATTGTAATATTGATTTATATTTTAAAGATATTCTCCAGTATGCTTTTTCTGTTTTAAAGTCAGCCATGCAGACTTCAAAACTTTACTTGCCCACCTTCTGTTTCAACACTTAGAGGAACGTCTCACACTAAATGTCAGGGTGCAAATACAGTATAATGTAAAGAGAAAGTTTTTTGGTCTTCGCAATTTTTTGTTATCAGTGAAACTGTTTAAATATTTAGGAGCATTTTTTATTCAGCACCCAGCTCGATAACGATTTACAGAAGTTTTGAAGAACATAGATCAACTGGTTCTTGCAATTACAAAAACAGTCCACCCGCAGACGTTCTCAAATGGAAAAAGAGTGATTTTCACCAATTAACATAATTATCCAATCTGCAAATTAGCCTCTAACACGTAATTTTAAATAGAACTGCAGAGAGAAATTAGGTTGCTGCCGTAATAAAACTCCATTCTTAACGCAACGTTTTGTTGGTGTGTTTTTCATTTTACAGCCTAAAACGTGTTTAAAATGTTGACATTATCTGACTTTAAGGCCAATGGCAGATTTATTTGGATCATTATCAGTCTGGTCACGGATTAGAGGTGAATATCTCCTTCGCTGACTGCAGCTGGGAGCTGGAAGTACCGCTGCGTGAGCTGCAAGATTCTAGTGAGTGCATTTGGATAGGGGAGGGGTTTGCAGCAGCACCTGCTGTTTTTAAGACGAGCAAAGATTCATGTTTTCAAACTAATCTTCAAAAGAACTAAAAAAAAGTTCTCAGATTAGTTTTAAATAGACCAATTACAGAAAAAAAGATATATGGTTACCAGGGGTTAACCAAGTCGGAAACACTAGTTTTTATGTGTTCCCAAACCAATCATGTAATTTACAATAAATCATACATTGTTATATATTTGGTACTTTTCTTATCATCAGTGAACTTCTATTATACAACTTTTTAAAAAGATTAATTTATCTGTGAAAAGGAAAAAACAGCAAAAAAAGCGGAAAAAAAAATCTCAAGATCTCTCAATCTCACCATTGTTTGTGAGATGTCTCTTGAAACATAAAAACTTTATTTCAAATATTGAGAAAGTGGAGAATTTAAATATTTACTCCGCTTTGCTTCACACAAGTCCCACTTTTCTGACTTGAACCTTTTATTTCTTTAATAAAAAAGTTTTTGAGTAATTAACTTCTTTAATTTTTTTTTCCTCTTGAATCTGCGTCAATGCATGAGGCTCAATGGTAGTCCAGCTTCACTTCAATGTTACTAATACCAGTGGGGAAGTGATTTATAGTGATTTTCCTTTCAAAATATATTTTCAAAGTTACACTACCTCTTGTTTCATAAATATGAGGGGGGAAACTGGTAAGATTCTTGTTTGCCTGAAAACAAGCTTCACCTTTTGTTAATCTTTTTTGTCAATCCTGTCTGGGGGGCGAGAGCAACCTAGGCAAACAGATGGTGGAGTGAAACAGCTGGAGAGGGGCAGACGTGACATCAACAAAGCAACCAGAACATGAACTGTGCTGAAGTAAATAAACCTCAGTTGTAAACACAATTGACTAAATGTATTTTTTAATCTTTAAAGACCGATTTTACCACTAAATGGAACAAACTCTTGGTTTGTTGCCATGCCATCTAGCTTTTAGTTTAGAAATATCTCTGCACAACAAATACAGGCATGTATTACTCTAGATTCCAGGCAAGTAGATTGTGTCATAAAGAAATAGATGAAAAACTGGTAAAAGATCTCTTTTCATCAGGGTTTTATTCCAGCCAAGATGGGCTCAGAGTGGAGCCGTTGCTTCAATGCACTTGGATCAGCCAGATGAGTTTGATCCTGGAAATCCTCCCTGGAGGAGTTTTCCAGGTAAGTCCGGATGGAAAACCGATCTGGAATAGCCCCAGATGATGGATGTGATTATCCAGGACAGGAAGGGACAAGTGGCCAGGGATAGAGGGAGTATGGGCCTCCCTGTTTAGATAAGTAATTAAAGAATGTATTGACTGGCATTTCTTGAAATATGTATTAAAGGCAAAAAAAGATTAACTGGTTATGTTTAATTTAGACATAAGGTGATGATTTAGGGTAGATTCAGGAAGTTAAGCACAAAGGCTTGGGATGGAAAAGTGAGGGTTTGCCAAAGACTAAGTTTTGCTTATTTAATATAACATGCCTGAAGATGAAAATTTTACAACGGTACGCCACTCTCAAATTTTCATTTGGTCATTTAGTCCAAAGTTAAACTGAACACATCTTACTTTGCATAAAGGTATTAAGAAACACTTAATTTTTGTAAATGGTAGATTTGATTACCTGATATTCATTTAAAGACTAAACTAAAAGGAAACCCATTTATAATGTTTGAAGAAACCTGCATTAATTTAGTTTCTTCAATTACACTGAAAGCTCTGAAAAAGGGTAGTTTGTGTGTAAAAAGAACTATTTGCATAATATATCACTGTAATTTCAGCGTGCTTTGATATATCGCCGTGCTAAAAACAGCTTGTGATTGCAAATATTTTTTAGCCTGAATATTAGTCACACTGCAGTGTGTACCTGCTTGAAAACCATGGGGAGCTCACCAAAACGAAAACTGCAAAAAAAAAAAAAAAAATGTAGCCTTCAAGGTCTTGAGGAAATTTCAATATCTCATCAGTTTCCATAAAAGTTGTTTTTTAATCTGTTGATGTTATTGAATTAGTCAGATATTTGCTTTTTATTTCATCATTCTTACATCCTACTCACATCATCTATCTGCGCACAGCATAAATTCATACTTTTATGCAGCTACGTATAATCCTACTGATCCATTAGGCTAGATTAAATTGAAGGACTTCCTGCAATCCGTCTCCTGATTGCGTGACTGGATTTCTTCCTCTAATTCATACTATTTTATACGGTGTAGCCCATTAACGTCCACAAAGAGACACATGAATGTCTCACTGTGACAATGTGTCATACCAGCAGAACCAAAATAATGCGGTAAATCTAAGCCGAACGCCATGGAACAATTGTGAATAGATGCCTCATGCAAGCTCATTTAGTTTTTTTATTTTATTTTACTCTTCATCGTATGGACTTTTTATTTGAATACACAAATAAAAAATTTAATCTCAACATTTGCTCCAATGTTTTTTGGGAGAAAATTTTAAAAAGGAGAAATTTAAAAGAATGTGAAATGCCAAAGAGTATTTCTGAGATTTTTTTCTGCATATTAATCACGTTGGCTTTGTCAGAAATTTTCACAGACGGAAGATAAGACAAAACCTTTTCATTAAACTGCCACGTGATATAAATGATTGCACCTGTCAGGTGATGGAAAAGTTTAAAAAAGGCTTTTGGACTAACAAAAGTAGAAAACAGCAACAGCATGACCCTTAATTTGCAACAATTCCTTTATTCAATTCATCTGGCAAGGAAAGAAACATGTTAAAGATAACACTAGACAGAAGCATTATTTATTCTGTGGTGATTAAAAAATTCAATCCAACAAACGAACCTCTTATTTGTTGATCAGTTACAGTGTAAGAAAACTTCCCTAGACATAAAGACTACTGTCCAAATCCAAAATGATGTGCTACTGGCCCTTCTTTCACCAGGAACCAGGCAGACTCTTCTCATATCTTTCAGAGGATGCTATCGCTCTCTTTTAGATGTGACACGCAGTGGTGGAACGTAACAAAGTAAATGTACTTTGGTACTGTACTTAAGTAAAAAAATTGTGTATCTGAAAATTGTGTATCAGTACTTTACTTAAGTAAAATTTAAGACCGGTACTTTTACTCTTACTTCACTACATTTTTAGAGCAAATATTTGTACTTTTACTTCGCTGCTTTTAAAAGTGTGTTTTATATTTTTTGTTACATTTTCGTTCAGGAATTTGAAAAATATACAGGTTTTTTTTTTAGCGCATCTTGAAGCCGCATCGCCAAAATCAAAAGAAGCAGTTGATCGGGAGAAGAAGTAATGAATCGAGAAACATTTTCCGCATTCATTCAGCGCCAAAAACATAACATCAAATATAGCACAAATTAAAAAGAATCAGAAGATCGTTATTTGTTGTGTTTACTTCTAAATAAAAAGTTGAGCCATCATTACACAGAGCAGGGGCGGATCTAGAATTTTCCAAAGGAGCTGGGGCTTTGACAAAGCCAATATATAGTGACTGGGGGCCTCCCCCACAAAACATTTAAAAAAATAAGTGTCATTTTCCTCCATTTTGGCGGCCCATTCACCATTATTTATTTTTTTTGTGGACCAAAAGAGGCGGGAGAGGGGGGTTACACCCCTGCAGAGTATTTATCCTGGTTACCATGGTGACACCCTATAGCACAAAAAATAACATTTGAATTATGATTGAATACTTTTACTTTTTACTTAAAAAGTACAATTTACACCAACTACTTTTGTACTTTTACTTAAGTAGATTTTTTTATTGGTACTTTTACTTTTACTTAAGTAAATTTTTTGCCTAATTATCTGTACTTTTACTTAAGTACAAAAAGTGAGTACTTCATCCACCACTGGTGACACGTGGTCACACTAGAGTAACGGAGTAATGGATCTTTTTCCAAACCACGTGGAAAAATGGCAACAGGATCTAAATTCTCAAAACCAAAATGTCAGCCTTTACCCTAACACCCAAATACTCCATTGTGTGTTATATCTGATCAATTTCACTGAACTTATTGTCTAAATCAAGCTAAAAAAAACTAGATCAAAATGTCAAGAAATTGATAACAAACTAAACAGTGAAGGTTTTACTTTATTTGTATGTATACAGTTTATACCTGTATTCTATTAATTAATTATTTTGCTTTAATTGGCCACATCTGGATTGAATCAATACAAAGATAACCTTTAAGAAATGTATTTTTTTTATTCATTCCACTTGACTGATCAGTTTTCAACACACTTTTAATTTTTTTTTTTTATGATTTAAGTTCCAAGAGCTGAACATTAGAATAGCAGAAAAAGTGTGGAGAAGAAAGAATTATTTCCCACTATTTTAAGGTGTTTTTTATTATTGAATTTAATGATTCCTTTTTTTTACATGGTCATCTGTCTTATGTGCTTCAACTGTCTTATCAGTTTCCTCTGGTGTGTGTACTTAAACTTCCTCTTTTGCCCATTGAAGAATATTTAAAACCTTTAATGTTGCCTCTTTTTTAAAAAAAATATTTTACACAAAATATGATGATAATTTTTTACTTTCAACAAACTGCACTAAAGTTTGCTTTGTTGCTTGACAATTTTGAGTTGTAAAAGTTTCCAAATGCCCCTATCCAAATTATTCAGGTTTTATTCCAATTTGATGTTTTATCATCATGAAATCTGTTCTTATGAATATCAAAAAGACTCCAGAGACAATAAATAGTTTAGTTTTAAGAGAATATAACATTCCTAGAATAATTCTAGAAGAATCTGGTCCTGGGGCATACTGATGTCTTCTGAACTGACATTAAAGATTTGTGCTTATGTGAGTTTTGAAATTTGACCAGAATTTTTCTTAAATATTTTAGGGTTTATCGACTCTTACAAATCCAGGAAAGTAGAAAAATCTAGGAAATGACTTTGAACCACATCAGAATATTTTTTTAAAAAGTTGGTGTTTGGTGATGCAAATTTATCTTATTTCAGAGCTCAAGTTATTAAAATAAGTGATTTATTTAGGGTTCACATTTGTAATAACATAATGTATTTCTTATTTTATTTAAATCCCATTTATGTATGCAACATACGTGTACGTATGTGTGTATATTTACCTAGGATACCAAGTCTTGTTGTTTGATTCACAACATTCATGTCTTTACTGTACCGTTTTTAATCAAATAGACTTTTATTGCCATCGTCAGTGAACAAGAGTCAGAGACTAACAACTTGCTGAGGTTCTAATGTGCAAAGAATAATGAGCATAGTAATAAAAATAATAAGAATAGTAAAAAGATTTTAAGATTTCCCTTTGAGAATCACAGACCAATGTTCTTATTAGACCCCCTCCATACAGTTTAAGAGACTAAAGACAAACTGGAAATACATTTGGAAGAAAACGACCAAATTTTATGAGTTACTCCTTCCAGCTAAATCCGGTGTTTCCCCCTAAGTTTCCCTGTACTGGCTGTTTTTAAATGAAAGGGTGGTGGCAGAGACATAAAACTTAATTATTTGATACTTTATGCTCAGCAAAAGCAGATTCACCATTAATGAGATGTTTATGGTTGCACATATTGGATGAAGTAAAAAGTTATTGTGCCCTATTAAAATGATGGTACCGCCGGAAGTCCTTATAAAACACGCTTGCCAAACCCACTTTAAAGTGGTAAAATAAAAACATCTTCTGAAGAAAGCAGAATAAAAAGTAAACCTCTGGAAGAAAGTTGTGTTTACCTCTGTGATTCAAACACTCAAGGTTCAATAGCTTCCTTTCGCCTGTGGAAGCAAAGAGGATCATTCAACTAAACTGACAGTCCCAGAGGTACGACAGATGGCACCTTCAGAGGCAGTCTGGATGCAGATCTGGCTGTTGCCTGTGAAGGTGAATGATGTTGATTGCTCTTGGGGAAAAAAAAATCAAAAAGCAAGGGAAAGTACCATGTTTGTTGGGAGAAAAGTGGAAAAGACCCACTGCTGTAACTGCTATAGATAGAGGGGTCAAGTCGAAAGTCGAGAGAGTGATGGTCAGAGACTGATCGTTACAGAACTGACAATTGGAAATTGTTGTGTTTTGGTGTAGAAATGTCCATCAAATGGTGGTTATCACCAAATAACTCCTCTGCAGAATAGAAGCTGCAATCACAAGCAACATGATTGAAGGAAGTCTTTTATGGATGCAGAAGTAAGATGTTTCAGAATCTTTCATTTTTTTAGACAGAGAAAGAAAACTTAACAAATTCATCTCTCAGGTGTAACTCGTGCACATTATTGATTAAAGAATAAAAACAAAACTCTCAGTCCCCAATTCACTCATTTCCAAAGCAGTATAAATTAAACAACAATGAACCACAACCAGTATGAGAGAACAAAAGAACACGGGAAAGTGATGAAAGAAAACAGAGTGTTGCAACAAAAAGAAAAAAAAGAAGTCACCAAACAAAGTAAATTATGACACTACGATGTCAGATGTGTCAACTTCAAATTTCAATTAGATGAGACAATTCTTCAGGCTTTGCCATTTAGATTTTTTATGTGAGAATCATCTCCTGCTGGGTCAGAAATGGTAAAATGCCAACTTGTGAATTGAGTCTAATTGCATATCACTTGATCTTCAGAATCCTTTCAGCAATTTGCCAACCATCAATCTTACACATTAAAAAAACTGATATCCAATTAAAGCATTGCCTGAACAAGTTTCTACATGGTAAAAAAAAAAAAAAGACACAAAACAAATTTCCTCTAATTTCAGCTCTTTTGAAAACAGCTTATTTTCTCAATCAAGTCACAAAATCTGCAAATACTTGAATTTGAACTGTAGGCCACATCTGAACCACATTATTCACTAAAGTCTTCTGTTTTTCTACACTTTTATTCGGTAAAGCCAGGATGTACTGTGAAGATTAGAAAGACCTGGAGAGGATTCAACTTTATTAAGAAAATCCCGTCACAAATCAATTTGCTCACATTTGTTTTTGCTCAGTCTTTATTATAAAATACGTTTCTTCCTTTTAATTTTTAACAATCTTTTCTTTGAATTATTAAACGCGCAGCCTGGCTACTTAGAAAAAAGTAATAGCTCTTTGTGATTAAATCGACTGATTTAACCAAAGAAAATAAAGTAAGTCCATAATTCTGTATCTATAATTGAATATTTTTTTGAAAGAGTTCTTACAACTTTGCCTGCTAATATAAGGCTGTTTATCTTTAAATGATTAATGATTAATTATTTCCTTGCTGAGATTAAAACATACTTTACTTATTTATCTCCAAGTGTTGGTAAAGAGAAGATGGGATGGCAGAAAAAAAAGAGACAAAAAAGAGATCAATAAAATAAAACCGGGAAATGATTAAGTTAGTAAAGTTGAAATGTTCTATTAGTAGTGTTGAAAAAAATTGGCCAATTTGTGAACAAATCAATCTGGAAGTCATTTGCCGATGACAGTAATTACAACAAACAAGATTCATGAGCTTTTTCTTTTTCAAACTTGAGTTAATTTATTGTTACAAGACACTTCAAATTATTAGTTTAATTTGACAAGTATAGAAGCTGACATTTAATCATTTACCAGGAGAAAAGTCTTACCTCATGATTCTTGTACATGTGAGTTTTAATCATAAGAAAACACAGCAGGCACAATATAATGCAGACTTGCAAAAAAAAATAAAATACCTGCAGCAAATGGCCACTTGGACCTGACTGTGTCTGTGTGAATGCATGTGAGGTTGTGCATATACTTTAACATCCTCACCGCTAGACGACATCAGCAGAAAAAGCGAGTGCCACCACATCAGCACAAATTATGAATCATGAGTGTCATCGATCATGAATTTAGCAGGAGTCACAGTGATATGGAGCTGTGTCAAATCAAATTTGATGAACAAGTTGTCACCAAACATATGTTTGCATGAACCCAATGTGGCAAACTATGAAGAACTACAGTATGTGGTCACAAGTGGAAGCTTTGTCTATTGGTCGCCATCTGTGTATTGTTTTTGGGGTTTTTTTGCATTGCATGGCAGCTGCAGAAAACTGAGAAACTATTGTGATTCCATTTAGTTTCAAATACAGCATTGTGCTGAAAGTAGCAACATTTTTTCCAATTGTACTCAGCTTTCAATTGCAGTTTTTGAACAGTCTTGAGTAATATTGTGTTGATGCCCTTTTACCCCTCATGGTCTGTTGAGCCAAGAATGATAGAACTCAAGAGACGTCCTTGCTGGCTCCAGGATGCTGGTGGTGGATCATTTCAGGTGCAGGTGACAGACTCCATGGATCAGCCTTAGTCAAGCACTTTGGTCAAACAAATTTGGATTAAGACAAATTGATGGCTCGCTTACAAGTTAGTTTTTTTTTTTTTTGTTTTTTTTTTTTTACAAAGTCACTTGAAGGTTTTTAAGTCCTACCTCCTGCCGACATTCCATCTCCATGTGGGAAAACATTTTTTTTGTCTCTGGGAATTGTTACTTTATGTGTGGAATAGGGCTGTAACTAACGATTATTTTGATGATCGATTAATCTGGCGATTATTGGCTCGATTAATCGGGCAAAATTGGCAACTTAATAAATAATAGTTTTTTGGCATTTTATTGAATGTAGTTATGCAAAACACAACTCATAACCACTTAAACAACACGTTGGGCTCATTCTAATAAGTAAAAATGTTAATCTTTCTGTGAAATAAAGAGGGAGTGTATTACCATTTCTACAGCAAATATAAAATAATAAATGTACTTACTGTATACAGTAAAGGTAAATCACGAGTGCCCATGAAATGTGTTTTATAGTACTGGCTAAAAAAACATAAAATGTAAACTGTTGACCATCCAGGATCACATTTAAAAACAAGAAATTGTTAACAGTTTTAGATTTGCAAATTTAACCTTGTTCAGAGGTATAGTACCAAAACAAAACTGGCCGAGGTAAACATGAGTAAAAATACACAAAAAACAATCAAGTTGTGTAATATTAAGAGCAGTTGACAGCAAAAACTTTCTAAATGATTAATCGATGACCAAATTAGTCAACAACTATTCCCATAATCGATTATAATCGATTAATTCGATTAGTTGTTTCAGCCCTAGTGTGGAACATGACTCTTTGCAACATTGTTCATTTCTCTGATGTCAGAAGCATAAACTTGTGTCTATGCTATTAATTTGAGGGGCTGTAAATCTTTGATATGTCTTTATTCAAACTTCCCTACATGGGAAATAAACTGCTCTTAATTTCTTCTCAAAGAATAAGTGTTGAGTCATCTTGATTGAATACATACAATCCCGGCAGTCAATTCTCTGTGTATATGTATTAATAAATTTATTTCCATGGCACTTGATCTAATTCAGAGCCATGTGGATAAGCACTCTGACTGTATCACAGGGAAGAGACAGGGTGCTGCAAGAATTAAGTTGTCAGTTTAAAATAGTGTTTTGAATGTTCCGTTCTGTTATCTTCCCCTTATCCAGGGCAGTGTTGTGGGGGCAACGGCCTCAGAAGGTAAGCCCTAGCATCCCTCACCCCACCCGCATCCTCCAGCTTACTTCGGAGGATCCAGAGGGAGCCGGAGGTGTTCCCTGGCCAGCTGTGAGACATAGTCTCTCCAGCGGGTCCAGGGCTTACCTCTGGGTCTCCATCCGGTGGGACGTGCTCAAAACACCTTGACAAAATATATTTAATTTGTGGATCTTAGTTACTTTAGTTAGCTTTTTGTGTGATTACATCAAAAATATTTCTGTCTTAGTAAAGATGCAGTAATATGTCTGACCTTGTGGGGTTAAACTTCGGTGCCGTCATGAAGCCTCGGTTACAAAAATTTGACCAGGTTATAATAATTTGTAATGCAGGTGTTTAATGATTCACTGCTCCATTACACTCACCTCAAATAGATGTAAGCCAGTGACGGCGATACCTTTGTTCGAATGACTAAATATCAGCAGCAATTTAAAACTGACAAAGCAATTAATTAGAGTTTTTTCATAAATAATCTGGGAAGAGTGTGCTGGCACATGTTGCAGAGCAAAAGAGATAGAAGATAAAAGCCTGCCTGCATCCATGCAAATTTCCTGAGCACTTCAATTCAAATAATCACTGAGCGTTATGGGGTTTGAGAAGAAAAAAGCTTGATTGATCTTCTCTTTCACTACCCATGAGGGTCCACCAACATAAAACATGTCTTCATCCTCTACAATTAATCTAATCAACTTTAATAAAAACATTCATTACGGCACCTTCGTTGAGCAAGAACAGGATGTTTACAGACAAATAATCAGATACAGGAAAACACTGATTGTGTCCCACTGATCCAAACAACCATCAAGCTTGATCCATTAGTGGCCATTCATCTACTAATGTGCTGGCCGTTCTGAAATCTCTGCCTATTACATGGAAAATAAAGTCTGTAAACTAGAGGTTAATCTTGTTTACCTGCAATCAGATGAAGGCTTGGACTGAATAAAAAATTATCTTCTTCTCTAATGAATATTTTACACAGTCTAGGATCCCAACGGATTTCACTGATAAATATTATTTTTGGTATTTTTGGATTCTTACCATTTTCATTACAAAAGAACCCCCAAATGATCAAATACATTAAACACATTCATTTCAAACTTCTTGAAATGTCTTTTTGACAACTGATGGGACAACTTTTGGTAAATGAGAACAACAACTTATTTTTCTTCTTTTTCTCTCAGGCTGTCCATCTAGGGACTCCAACATGAAATCAATTCTCCATATCTAATGTCTTCTAACTTTGTTTTCTGCATTCTGTTCACCAAGTACTCTCATGCCTTCTCTTACTACAGATAAAAATCTCCTTTTTAGTTTGAGACTCTTACCTGGCAGTCTGGTTTAATGAACACTAATACATTTCTAGAAGAAAGAAATCCACAAATGTGTGAAATAGAGAAGCACTTTTTTTTAAAAACTAGCACCGTCTGTCTGGGATTGAGTGTTGTCATGATCATAAAAAACTTTGAGTAACTCTTTGGTTGAAAAGCTGTGACCAAGAAAAGTTAGATTTGATACCCTGGAATTTTACTTGCCTACCAGCTAACAAGGAGCACAAATTCCATTCCGTAGTCCCACTTAGCCACAGGCTTAGATGGGAAGCCCATGCTTCTCTCACCCTAGCTGCATCCTCCAGCTCACCCGGAAGGATCCTGAGTCGTTCCCCGGCCAGCTGTGAGACATACAGTAGTTTCTCCAGCGGCTTCTGGGTCTGCCTCTTGGTCTCCTCCGGGTGGGATTTGCCCAGAACATCTCACCAGCAAGGTGCTCGGGAGGCATCCTGACCAGATGCCCAAACTACCCAATCTGGCTTCTCTTGACCTGGAGGAGGAGCTCCTCCAGGATGGCAGAACTCCTCACCGATCTCTGAGTGAGAGGCCAGCCACCCTGTGGAGGAAGCTCATTTTGGCCACTTGTATCGGCAAGCTCGTTCATTCGGTCACCTACCACAGCTGGTGACCATAAGTGAGGGTAGAAATGTAGCTTGACTTGTAAATTGAGAGGTTTGCTTTTCAGCACAGCTCTTTTTTTACCATGACGGATCAATGCAGCGTCCTAGTTATTGCTGACACAGCACTGATCTGTCTGTCGATCTCCCGCTCCATCCTTCCCCCACTTGGGCATTTAATGTTAATTATAACATTAAAGAGTAAAACAACTAAGAGAAGTAAGGTGGATTTAAATGCAAATTGGAGTGACTGCATAACTGAATAAACCAGCTGCTTTTAAACTGTGAATGTTTTCTTTTATTACAAGCAAACCAAATAGTATATAAACTTCCCAAAGTCTTTTGAGAACTAGTAAACATTTGTTTTGAGAACACCGTGTCTTCAGGTAATTCAGTGCTTTATCTTCTCCCACTTTGAGTTTTACGCTGTGCTTGTTGGCTTGTTTGTGTTCACTGCTTTCCTCTGATGATGCTGCACCACATAACCCGCCGAATGGAGCCGACTGCATGCAGACAATGTTGCTACAAGGATAACAACATGTTGTGAAGAGAATTCATTTGGGTTCACAGAAAACAAGTCTGGGGTTGCAAGAGTTTGAAGATCTGAAGATTAGACTAGAAACTGAATATGGATGAACAGAAAAAATGTTGGTGAGGAGTCAAACCAGGAAGCCTCAACTTCCTGAAATAAAGTCAATAAGTTCTTAATGAATAAATTTTGGTCGCTGCTGCAGTGTAACTGCTAAAGACAGATGTCTTGGATCGATTCAACCTGTTACCATTGTGATAGGAACGTAGAAATGTTATCAGGTTAAACACCCACTTTGTATTTTCCGTCTTTGCTTGAAAGATGAGAAAATAAAATGATTATTTTCTTCATCCAACTTGAATGAATGTTTTTTTATATATAATAAGCATAATAATTAAGCTTGTCCTAAATCACAACATTTGATTTTCAAGCTGATTGAATTAAGTAAACTGCACTTTCATTCTCAACCCAGAGATACTAAATGGAATTTGTGCGAAAGGGCTTTTGATCTCTTTGCAACTCTTTTTAAAATGCAGCTATGGGACCATTTCTGCAACGTACTAACAGTCCAAGGTGAGAATTATCTCCTATTGAATAGAAAATACTTTATTGATCGCCAAAGAAAAATTTGAGTGCTGCATTGCAAATACAAAGACAGGAGCACGTGAGGATGAAAGGCTTTTCAAAGAGTCTGATGGAAGATGGCAGAAACAATTCCCTGCACTGCTCCTCTGAGCAGTGGGGTTGCAGGAGTCAGTCAACGAAGCTACTCCCAAGACGGTCCACAAATTTATGAAGGGTATGGGAGTGGTTCAACATGATTGTCAAGCCAACCACAGATCCAGTCCTCCTAGTCAGCTAGCATAGTTCGCTGGCATCGTTTGGTCTCTACACCAGCTTCCCAACAGATCACAGAGAAGAACAGAACATAGAGACCCTCTCCATGATGGACCCCCCAGAGCACAGAGATCGTCCCCCTGCAGGTGTTGAAAGACCTGAGCTTACATCTGATGCACAAAATACCCACAAGTATTTCCCTGAGGAGCTAAAAAAAGTATTCATGGGGGTTTAGAAAAATCTTTGGGCCATTCACATAAAGAAAAAATTGTTAAATGCCAACTGTATTTGCTTAAACGAGTGAAATTGAGAGTGCGAGGAAAAAAGTGGGTCAACCTTGCGGACTCCTTCCTCAACCTTCTTTTAGGATACACTAAATAACAAAGAATGTATTTGCACAATTTGACTGTCACGGTATTCATGGATTTTTCTGAGTTATCAAATCTGCTTCTTGCAGCTGTGCCCTTTTACTCACTTTGCAGATAATGGTCACTCTTTGGATTCATTATTATTTTCTCGCACTTCTTTCTGTACAAAGATTGAAATGCTGAAAAAAAAACCCAAATACTGTATATCTCTGTACCAAAACACTGCATCATGCAACTTTTAATTTTAACAAGGAGGTTTGATCAACCAACTACAAAACTCAGTTTGTCATAAATTATTAAACATGTCGGCCCCTAGGTTTTTTATTTCTGGTAATGTGCTAACGTATTTCTTTCTTTTTTTTTTTTTTTTTTTTGCAATTTCTTACTCATCCAGCATTGAGTACCTAAACATATGTGGAGTAACTTTTAAATAACTAGAAGACTTTTTATGCGTTTGCAAAACTAGTTTAGAAGACTTGATGTTCCAGAAGTAGTTATCAAGCTTTCAGAAAGAACCAGGTCACCTGATACCAATAGCACTAGTAACAGGAACAAGATGGACTGACAGAAGGAGAGACTTATCATTTTAACTTGCTCTCCTACCTGGCTCATTGTTGTCAAGCCTGCTTTTTGGCCCAAATGTGATACACATTTTTCTCCTGACAAAACATATTTAGTTTGGTTTTCTGGACCAGCATTCCAGACCTCTAAACTAAATAATTTCACAGTTGCCTATTCTATGCATAAATTTAAGGTTAATTTCCAAGCTAATTATTTCAGCTTCTCAAATATTTTCTCAAAAGATTAATTTCCCTCAAATATTTAACAATGAGTTAGCATGAGACGTAAGCATCCATCAGAGCTGTCTAATATGTGTTGTGAATGTGTTCAGCGACGCCCTCCTGCTCGACAGCTAGTCATTCTTAGAGAGTGCTTCTTCAAGCATGAAGAAAACCCATCAAAGTAAAAAGAAAGAGGGTTCTTGTAATGGTTAGTTGACAACTTTAGCAGTCACAATAATGAGTAATTCAGAAACATTGTTGCCAAAGAGGTCTGTCCAATAGGGGTGGGCGGATCGATCCTGATATCGATAATATCGATACCAACGCTAGTATCGATATCGATCGATACTCCAACTACAATATCGATACTGGGATTGAAGTTTTACCCCTCGCACTTTGCTTCTGTTTTTCTCTTTTTTTTTAATTAACCTAACTGATTTGTCTGCAAAATATACGTAAATGCTGAGTGTCACGCCTGTATGCTAAAGCGAGGCGGCCCGCCCCCTCCCTCCTCTCTTCGCTTTGACTTGTCGCATGACTCAGCGACTCGGGTCCAAGAAACAAAAAAAAAAAAAACGCAAGTCGGTAAAAGTAGAGAGAGATGGTAAAAAGAGAAGTAGAGTGTGGCTGTACTTTGAGGCACCATGTGCAGAAAGGCTGTTAAATATAGGGGTAACACTACAAATTAAAGAATCACCCCAAAGAAAAACTTCAGAAACGGAGGAGAAAACCCTGACCCCTTCTGTTTCCAAGAGGCAGCGCTCATTAACAGAGACGCTCCAATTTTAATTATGAAAGTACAACATAATCATTTTTAACATTAGTTAACATTTGTTTGTGTGCAACTGGTCACTTATATGGATATACCTACCAACCTGTGTTTATACATATACTTGGTCATACTATATATATGATCCTAACCCTTGATGCAAAAATAGTCGTTTAAAAAATTTAAATATCGGTATCGATATCGGTATCGGCGATATTGGGTGGTGTTTACTTGGTATCGGATCGATACCAAAACTTGCGGTATCGCACACCCCTACTGTCCAAACAAACCCATGAAGAAAATTAAATAGTGGTAAAGTCAGACAGTTTTAATGTGAACAACAAATCAATCCAAATATTTTAATATAAAATTGATTTCATGCAACAAAAATGAAAGTAAAAGCAAAGCCCTCCAGGTTTTAATAGCTACTTATGTTTTAGACAGATACTGTGTGTGCTATTGGCACACATGTACTAAACCTAAAACATGTCTGTTTTTTTTTTTTTTTTTAACAAGAGCCTGAATAAAAGGCTCCACATTGACCAGCACAATGTCCTCTCCTACAGCTAAGTGGGTGTCGGGGGAAAGAAGTAGTCATTGTCATGTGGGTGTAAGGCAAGAGATACTAATCTATACTCTCTTTGTTTCACTCCCACCTGCTCCATCGTTCCCTCCATCTTTTGTATCTCCCTCCCTGTGTGGCCTTCCTTTGAAGAAATGAAAATGCACTCTTCAAAGTCAGGATTCAAATAGGTCCTGTGCTTTGAAAGCTTTCACAATTACAGGTCCATCACACTCATGTATGAATGTAAACAGGAGGACCTATTAGGAATGATTGTGTGTACAGCATAGCATCTCAGTTGATATTAAGGTTAGATCTTTGCTTTAAAGTTAATTCTATCACAACAAAATGTCATGAAGGCAGATCAGCACATAGCTTTATGTCCTCTGTAAGCCATTTTGCTTTTTTTTTCCTGAAGGAGTAATGGATTTAATAACAGTTCACAGTTGAGTACATGTCTGGGTGTCAGAAATTTTTAAATGTCAGATAATTACACATTGCTTCTCAAATCAGAAGCCATCAAAATTTGTTTTCATAATTTAATAACTTGTGCAAAAGTTGTTTACTGGTTCAAAACAGTACTCCTGCTGGAGAAACTACAAAAAAGTAATGTTCAGAGCTTAATTTTAATTTGAAATGTGTGTTGGAACTTGTGTTTCATGAAAAGCTTCATGTATGCTGGGACACAAAAAAATATGAGGTATTATTACACTGTGCCTCCACATGTACTGTAAATTATGTAGTGATTGGTTCTCATTCGGCTGCAAAGAAACTGACACCAGAAATAAGATTCCACTTCAGATATTGATTCACCAGAACTTGAACATATCATTGAAAGCTGCTGTAAGATCTTCTTCATTCGTTGGGAGCCATAATTAGAGTCGCTCAATGTGTATTTACTGAACTGCATCGCTCTGAAGTCACAACACAAGTGAAAAATAAATCCATACATTTTTTAGACACCCCATCAGTTAGAACAGTGGATTGCAGAGGGTGTTGCTTAGTAATAGATCTGCTTTTCTCTTGACCGCTTCCTGGTAATCCATCTAATAAAAGAAATTGCTGCTCTTTCACAAAACCAATTAACTCATCATCTGGTCAACCATTGCAATCAATGATATGTCACAAAGACTTTGAACTGGAGAGGGGAGGAAGGGTAGAGAACAAATTGCAAGAAAAAAAAAAAGTCTTATTTGATTTCTCATTTTTGCTGTGATAATCAGACTGTATTGTACTCATAGTTGTTAGACTACAATAATGTGCCAATCAAAAAACCTAGAAAAATACTCAGGAAAATGTCAATGTCAACAGTGGCTTAAAGCTGCACAAATTTTCACAATACTTTATTTGTCTTGACAATAAAATATTTGTTGGAGTTCAAAAGGCTAAGCGATACTACAAACTGTAAAAAGAGAAATCAACAATTATATAATATGAGAAAATCCATCCCGATTTTTGTGTTTTGGAAATTGGGATAGGAACACTTTCTAATTTTTTTTCTAAACTACAACTCTTGGGTAATTTGTACCAACATGGTGGGTAGACGAAAAAAAAAAACTCAGAAATTATTTCAAATTAGCGAAAGTAACTGTGGGGAAAATAATCTTATAACAGAATTGGAGCTTTAAAAAAAGTTATGAAAGAATCAGACCAGACTACTTTATTTGTACCTGTAGGTAGATTAGCTCTGTAGCCATACAACATTGGTGTCAGAACTGCATTTGCATCACAGACATACAGTATAAACATTCACACCAGGTAATAAATTAAATAAAGGTAATACATCAAGTAAAACACATGTAGAAATATTTTAAACAAATATGTAAAAAGAAGGCAAATGGCACGTAGGTCAATGATTAGTCAAGGTCAGTCTGAGTTCTGTCTGTCATGAAAATTGAATTTGCATCCATTGTCCCTTTGGATGAGGTCAGAGGTGGTGTGAGACATTTGTTTTCTTGGATATTTGTGTATTTTTAAGTCTTCATACGTCGTTGATGAGGTGGATGTATTGACTCTGTGTCTTACCTGATAGCATATACAGAGGCATCTACAAGCTGAAACATATGGTAATGCTACTTTAGAGTCAACTCCTTTTTAAATGCAAGCCTGATTTTACTGAGCAAGATTGAGACAAAGCACACAGAGCATTTTATTGTTAATTGTAACTCGTAAGTATCTTATAAATCTTTGTGTTGGCGTTTATTAGTCCTCGTCAGCTTCGGTTTTTGATTAACCACGATTACTTTTGTGCTAATGTGCAAAGGATCCAGATACAGCTTTATTGTTTAAACAAAATCACATTTCAGATTAATTGAAATGTAAGAAGAAACCACTTTGAGCTTCTTTTGGTGAAAATGTTTTGACACAAAATACATCCACATAAAAAACACTTTTGCTAAATTCAGTAGTTTTTTTTTCTCTAATGCGTAGTCTGTAATTCTTGACGATCCAGTTGCTGTCATATATTATGAGGTGCATTTTTTTCTTCTTAAATGTGTGGGCCGATTATAATTTTGTGATAAAAATTATTTTAATTGTTCACTTTACTTGCTATTAATTTAGCATTTTTCCTCCTTAATGTTCCTGCTTTTTTTTCTAAAATATTTGTGTGTACGTTCAGATGAGCAGTAGTTCTCAAAGGGTGCTGTTCACGTTCACATTCAAATATAAGTTTTAGGAGGAAAAAATATAAAATTTGAACAAAAGGCAGAATTTTTCTTAATTTTGACAAACCTATCACAACAGACTTGGACAAATAGTGGCAGCCAAAATAAAGATAAAAAATTAAAATTACAGAACAGATCATGTATCTGAATAAGTTGACCATGTACTGTAGCTACACCCTGAAGTGAGACACAGTAACTTTTATTTTGTGGAATCTAATTGTGAGCTGAAAATAATATTCCACATACAGGAGAAAGTTCGTATTGCCTGAGAATGGCTTACAATGCATTTTGTTTATGAATATCCTCTGGCTGATTGGACTTTTTTGTTTTTGCAATATCTGTAAGAATAGAGACAGTGATATTAAGTGTTTTGCATAAAACAATAAAATCTGTATAGAAAAAAAAAATCTTGTATTGGCTTACAACTAACAGCTAGAGCCCAACATCACAAAAAGAAATGAAAGAGAAAAGAAATGTAGGCCTGCATCCAGTTTCAAAACTGCAGGATTAGACACTTGTGTGTGATAGATCCAGCTTAGGAAGGAAGATGAGGGGCATGCAGAGGTCAGAAGGAAAGAAATCCTCTGTGATCTGCCCCATCTCTTCCAGACTGCCTCGCATTACAAGAGGCAAAGGGACAGAAAAGTTACAAGCAGAGGGAAAAAAAAGATATAAAAATCTTTAGAAAAGAAGAAAAAATAAAGCAGGATGGTAAGAAAACAAGCAGCTGGAAATAACATATTTTCACCATTCGATCTAAATTTAAAAAGACATTATTTATACATGAAACAAGTTTGTTGGGTTCTTTTTGGCAAAATTTGAATATGTGTATTTCTTGAATGATAATTTCTTGACAGTAGTTCACAAATTTATTTTAAATTTTGATGCTTGGGTTCCCGGGTAACATTGTTGAATGACTGCCAGGCCAAAGTAACAAACCGGCAAATTGTTGCTCTATTACAAGAGACCCATTTAAAGAGGACAAACAGCATGGTTGAGAGGAAAATAGAAAAAGAAAGTATGAGAAATACTCTGCAAAATTAAAACTATTTGAACAAGAAATAGAAAACACCAATCAAATCAATATTAATGGAAGAATTAACGGGTTTATGTTAAGAAAAGTTTTTTTAACTGATAGTTTTTAGAATATTCTTTCGTCTCCTCTGAATTATTTGTTAGTTTGTCAGTTTCTGGATCAAGGATTTCATAAAATAATTTTAGCAAATGTTTTTTTTTGTTGTTGTTGTTATTCGTTAGGCAAACAATTTTGTCGACTATTTGATTTATTAGTTTGTTAAACCTGTTTCAGCCCGTGATTTAAAAAGCAAAAATTTGTTCTGCAAATTATAGATTTGTCATCGATTGGGATGAATCAAAACAAACTATGGACAGCTGGAATTACAAGATGAATTTTTAAAAGCCACAACTTTATTAGAAACAATAAGTCACCATGCAGAGACAGTTTTCTGGCTGACCGGTAAAAAATATTCATTAAAGAATTGTCTCCAATGTTCCATAAACCTTTGCTTTACATCCTACAAACTACTATAAACTGCCATTCTCCTGGTGTGAAACAACTATACCAGTTATTCCTAAACCAGTTGGCAGTTGTCTGTTATAAATGCATATTGTCTAGGTTACCAAGTCAGTGGAGTTTGGTCAATACTGACTTGGTAACATAACTCTGTATATCCACATCAGCACACTTGAAAAGTGAACCACTTCTCTGATGATGTCATTTTACCAGCAGTTCACACAATCCACCCCCCACTTGAGGAAAATTATGTCTAAAATGTAATTGGTTAATGTTTTCACTCTATTCATATGGTACAAAAGGTTCTTCAAAGTTGTCTTCTGGACAGTGTATTTGATGATCGAAATGTTTAGACTTCTATCCGGAATTCATTTTCAATCTGATGGAATGGACTTGTTTATATACCTCGTCCAATTGCCAACAGTTTCTTTGAAAGGTTGTGTAACTTGCTAGCAACGGTAGGGGTGGGTCTTAGCGTTTGCAATAGGGCCTTAGTTGACAATAGGTTTGGTGGGGTTTTGCTCCTCCTTAGGGGTTTGGGCAAACTTAGGGTTAGTGTACTGTCATGATCTCACTCTCATATGGATCACTCCTTCCCTCCTATTCTGCTGTCAGCCCTAATTTGGCACACTTGATCCTAATCGCCAGGTGTGCCTTATTTTCCTGTGGACAATTTAAGCCCTGGTATCCCTCTCTTCTGTGCTGGAGCGTCTGTCTGCATTTGTCTGCATCCCTTGCATTTCCCTTGGCTCCTAGTGCACCCTGCCTTCCTGTTGAGCTGCATAGCTTTGATCCTCATCCTGCGGAGCTCTTACCCCTAGCTCCTGGTGCACCCTGCCTTCCTGCAGAGCTTCTTCCTTCTGGTTTCCTACTGGATCATCCTTCCGGGCTTCTATGCCTGGTCCCCTTGGTCACCCAGTCGAGCTCCATCCAGCTTCCTTTCCTTCCGATGAAGTGAAGGTGTCTTTCGTCATCTTTCGAGGAGAGCTCTTTTTTTTACTTTTCCAGGGGAATCACGAAGAAGTGGATTCTGCTGTGTGGAATTCCGGACCCTGCAGTGCACAGTGATGCGCCATTGTGGGATTATCCAGGGGACTCGTGTAGCAGCGGATTATTCCATGTGGAAGTCATCGACGCACCCCACGTTACAGTTCTGTTTGGTTCTTCATATTCTCCAATATACTGGCATTGCATTTGGGTCCTCAATACACATCACCATCAACCTTGACAGCATACAGTATGTAAAACCAGTTCTCAGGTCCATTCTATCAGATCGAAAATTATTTCTGGATGGAAGTAAAAACATCTCAATCCTCAAATACACTGTTTAGAAAACAATTTTGAAGCCCATTCTACTTACGAGGGATCCCACAGACTATTTACATGGATGATCATGTGTACTACGTATATGTTAGATAACACCTATATAACATGAGCAACTTAATAAAACAAGGATATTTTTTAATGAGATATGTTCTTAATACTTTTGTTAACGTTTAATGAAAGTATTAAGCACTTTAACTTAATGTAAATGGGGTAAAAAAGCAAGTGTCTCAATGTTATGGGTGAACTGAGGTCCACTAGGTCTAATCGCAATTGCACAGAAGACTATCAGAACAGCTCTGTGTTGAATTTTATTAATACAGAGCCATTAATCCTCCCATGATTCTCAAGAGAAAATATTTGTCCATGCATCTGGGAGATGCATGAAACTCTGTGACACATGGAAACACATTAAATCTCACAAATAAATCATTTGGAAAACCATTCAAATGAGTTTCTAAAAAATGCTAGGATTGGTTGAAAGAGATTTCACGCTTTAGGCATCAACATAGTCTTTCCCACATTTAATTATGTTTTGGAAGAACATGGGACAAGCATGAATAGATGCTTCTTCATTGATCCTGGAAATGATGAAATACAGAAACAGCAGTAAAATGCTGATTGCAAGTAAACTAAAGATCCATTAGGAGCTGAATTTCAGTCTAAAACTCTAATCCTTTGGACTGTTGAGCTTGCCTGCTTAAGCTTGGAGGCATTTTCCTCATTCCAAAAATCAATTAAAGAAAGAACAGACCTGCCAAATATTATGAGTGTGATGTTTGATGGGTGTTTAAACATCTTTTAGATTTGCTGTGTGTCTTCTGTGTTATGGATCAATAACTCTTTTATACTGTGTCTAATTGAAAGTGAGAGTGCCTGAGGTGATTTACTTTAATTTTCTTGTTCATCAAGAATAGTAATATAAACTTAAGGTTTAGCTATTTGTTCATCAATAAATTTGCACAAACCAAATGGGTTTTCCTTATGTAATCTTTAAAAAATTGGAAATCAGCTACAAAGGACCCTATATTTGCTTCACGCTACACTTTGCATTTATCCTACTTAACTGAGATCGCAAAGCAGATGCAACTGGATAGGTGGGTAAACCAGGTGGTCCTCTCCACATTTACAATCAGATGATACCTTTTGATATAAAAAAGCAGGGATTCCATACTAAGCTTCCATCTCAGATGTAAGCTCCTCACCGGATCCTTCAGAAAGCCCATTTCTTGTGTCCACAAGCTTTTTCTTCTGGACATAAGCCAAATCTTATGACTATAGATTTAATATTGGACAGCATGTTCTCATCTTGTAGCATTGTAACACCAGTCTCTTCCGTGAAAAAGACACACTGAGCAACACAGGGTAACTATCAGACTTGTCTTAAAAGCAAATTGCAAAACCCTGATATGGAAGTTTAATCACTTGATCCTATAGAAAAGGGAATACAATAAATTTTCTCCATTAACCCCTTCTCTTATTGAATCACAGATTTGACCAGTCTACAGGCAGTCTTAGTGGTCCACTTATCCACTTGGTGGTCTTTGTAACACTTTACTTCAATTACTGGTGTGATGTGTGTTGTTGGGCTGTAGAAATCTTAGAAGTAAGATAGTGAACAGTAAGTAATGAACAGCAAAGTTGCATCTGGACTGAAAATATATTTCTTTTTTTCTCTCTCTCTCTCTCTCTCTTCTTTCATGCTTAAATAATGAGGAACACAAACACATGTTACTAGTGCTATACTAATATTGGTTGAAAGCAAGGAACATAGCAGACAGTAGACAGCGTTATACAGTGTGTGAGTGAAAGTACATGCATGCTGCTGATGTGAACAATGTGCTTATTAGGACCAACAGATCCTCACCAGCCCCAAAAGACTGGAATAAGGGAGGCAGAAATACACGCAAACCGGGCCTTTATTCATCTATATTCTGGGTCCCCGAGGCTGGGCCGAGGAGCCGCCCACCTGACCGGCCAGGCCCATAAGAGAAACCCCTGCCGGGGCTCCCCCAGCACCAAGGGGCACGGGCGTCCCCGATGCCAGGACCCTCAGGCTATGAAGCATATAGGGCAACCGTACCCCATGGCCGCAGGCGAGCCCAGGGGGTGTTAGAAGCCAAGGCACAGACCGAGAGGGGAGCACTTACCCCAAGAGTCCAGGGACCCTTTTCCCCCAAGCCGGGGCTCAACCAGAGGCCCAGCAGGGCCAAACAACCCATATGCAGCCACCATAGCCCAAAACACAGCCAGTTGCCCAACCCAGGCAGCCCAAAGACCACCTCTGCACACCAAATGTCCCTCTTCACTACCTTAGCCTTTCACCTGTAGCCCTTCCAACTCTCCAATGTTGCTCATGTCCGTGCACTTCTAAACCCCAAAAAATATATTTCTTAATACTCGTGACACAGAATCAAACAATCTCTATGGTATACCTCTATGGTACTCTATGGTACAATGGCATACTGCGTCAAACATATGTAACGTGACAATATCATTACCCAAAAGGTATTCACTAAATTAATACCACAATATACAGAAAAACAACTTGTTAAAATATGGAAAAAGTTAAATAAGGTGGGTGGTAAATATTGATGTGTGATTGGTTTCATATCATCGAGTGTCACCCAGACCGTACCGATACTTTTAAAAGCTGGGTGTCTCTGGTCTTTATCTTTTGTGACATTCCATTGTCCTCATGGATGTTTTTTGCATGTTCATATACTAAATTACCACTGTTTCCACAATACTTGATCAGCTTTTTACAAACCACACATATTGTTATTTTTTCTGAGCTAACAAATGCACACAAAATATCACGGCTGATGTACCTGACCAGGCATCTGGCTTGGTTGTTTTCTTTGTGTGTGTCTGCGCAACATCTAAACACAATAAAGGGAAGAGAGAGCAGTGTGTCTGCCCTGCAATAATACATTGACAAAGCTGACAATTGTCAGTGTGCTGTGAGACTTTTAGCAATTTTTTTATGTGTTGACCCGCTGGGGTACTGCCTGTAAATCACAGTTTTTCACATCAAGAATAATGTGCCTGACTAAAAGCCAAAAATTGCTTGGAAATGTACATGCTCTTGTCAAAAGACAAATGAACCATAACCGTTTTCCTTTTATTTTACATTTTTTTCAGACACCTGTACATTACTTCAGTGAAAAGTAAAATAACAAAGAAAAGAGAGGAAAATGGTGGCAGCATGACTGAATAGGAAAGCTCAAAAGGAGCAGAGGACCCAGTTAAAATCCTCTCAGTGACATCTTAGGAAAGGCTAGAGCTCCAAGTCATTAAATGTGGCAGTGGCTAGAGAAAGTGATTGAATTTTATTTCAAAAGTATGGGCAGATTCTGCTTGATGTAAGTTCCTCACAATGAAAAGAAAACTGCAGTGCCAGTCTCATTTTAAAAATTGTCATGTTGCAGCTTCCTTTGATAAGTTATCTTAAAAAAAATGTGGAAGAAAATAAATCAAAACTAGAAAACTGAGCGGTTTTGTAAGAAATTGAAGCTGTGCTTATCTCCTCGGGTTCAGCCTTTTATAAAGCACAAAGACACAAACTTAGATCATGATCTCTTTAAATCTTGTTTTTCATCTTTGCTTTAGGGATTAGAAGCAAGAATAAGGGGATACAAAACAAACTGTAAAACAAGGGAGAAAATCCAAATATTTTTATTACATACAGTTTTTTTTGTGACAGTTTTTGCATGCAAGTATTTGCTCTCAACACACAACACGTCGTTGTTGGCTGCCACCCATCTGGCCGGGTACAAGTGGCCGAAATGAGCTTCCTCCGCAGGGTGGCTGGGCTCTCACTCAGAGATCGGGTGAGGAGCTCTGCCATCCGGGAGGAGCTCGGTGTCGAGTCGCTCCTCCTCCAGGTCGAGAGGAGCCAGATGGGGTGGTTTGCCCCCCGAGCTCCTCGCAGGCGAGGTGTTTCGGTCACGTCCCACCGGGAGGAGACCATGGGGCAGACCCCGGACCCGCTGGAGAGACTATGTCTCACGGCTGGCCGGGGAACGACTTGGGATCCTTCCGGGTGAGCTGGAGGATGCAGCCGGGGAGAGAGAGGCCTGGGCTACCCGTTTGAGGCTGTTGCCCCCGCGATCCGACCCCGGAACAAGCGGAAGATGACGGAACGGAACACAACACGTTTCTCACTAATACCATGTTTTTAACCAAATTATAGGGAATGAGTAAAATGTAAAATTTACTGTTGCAGTTGCAGAGATCTCACTGATTGCAACCATGAAAGCCATTCCTTTTGAGTTGTAAAAGCTTTCTTTTTATCTTCATTTACTTCTCCTCCCTTCGCATTTTTTTTTTTGGTCTTATTGAATTAGTCATGTTGTAACTCTTCTTACTTCGGTTTCAGAAAAAAATATAAAAGATGGAATATTTTTGTTATTCTGTGTGTGTGATGGATTCCTTCCAAATAAAACAGACATGGAAGATTAAGTGACGCAGTCTATAAACTGCAACATCTATTCATCTGTTTGTGCACAGAAATGGAAAAAGACAACCCCATTCACAGCCAATCCTGACTGGCAAACTACAACTATGTAAAGTACTTTCCAGAAAAAATGAAAATCAGTGGAAATTTCTTCTCAATAAGAAGAATTTCACTATGCTTACATTGTGACACTATTTTGAATAGAACATTTTAAAAAATGTAAAAACAATGGCTTGCCAATGAATTCCACATTTACAATTTGTAATTAAACTAACACAAACAGACGGTCTGTCTGACATTTTGGGATTTTTTTTCTGGAGCAAAATTTCTTGGGTAGAAAAATTTTTCTCTGGGTGTAACTTCTTCAAAAAACCCAAAGTGGTTGGTGTCTTATAATTTGGCCATCCTTGTAACTGTACAGCATTTTCATTTGAATAGAACAGAACTATCTGTCCTGACCTGGAATGAGGCGTACTTCTTTGTGCCAGTGGGTGGATCCATCTGTCAGAACTCATGACAAGAAACGAAAAACAACTTAACAATTCATAAAAATTGCTGTCAGTAAAAATTGATGGGTTTAGCACAACAGGTGCTCCTATTCATGGAAATGGTTGATTATGATGCTAAAACCCATGGATGACAACGAGATTTGCACATTACTGTGTTTTTTTTAAGTGAAGTCCTAGAAACAAACAGGTTTATGAAAAAATGTTAGCATGACAACTGTTTTTATATCCATTTATTATTTGGTATAATATCTTATTGGTTGTGTATCTAATTTATTCGTTTAATCAGTTCCGATTTAAGAGGTATTTGATGTGTTATTTCCACTAAATCTCAACTATCTTATTTTAATCCATTGACAAATTTAGGTAAAATCCCAAGACTATTCATTTTTCCACTTGCTGGTACTGATGAAAATAAATGTTTCTGCATCAAAGCACTTTGTTTTTTTTTTATGTGGATAATAATACAAGCAATCGCTTGTAACTTGTTGCAGACATAATGTTTCATTAAATAAACTAGATCAAGAGCTGCTCAAACATAGAGCCAGAGAGCCACAATATTTATCTATTTGAATCTTTAATTTAGTTCTTGGCTATTTTTCTGTCACAAAAAGTCTCTCTGAAGGGAGTAAATTAATAATGTAACAACTGAAGCAGGCTAACTGAGAAAACCAAGCCTTGAGATAGCTGTGTAAATCCACCTGCCACTCTATATTTAATTAGATTTTTGATAAGATAGCATGGGTTTTCCTTACATTTAGAAAAAAATCTGTTGGACTTCTTCAAGAAGGCACCACTGGTGGGATTTTAGAAAACATCTCCTACAATTGAAATACATCAGAGACTTTTATACCCCATTTCCTACACATTTAAAACATTTGTTTTTCTGCACATTCACACATTTCTGCACATTCACACATCATTCAGAACAAACTGCTTTGGTCGCACGTGTCATTTTGTTCGATGAATTAACTGTGATAACATTTGAACTGTGCAGACAATAATAATTTGACTTCTAATCTGTTACTGATTTCTGAAAAAAGAAGATATTTATAAAAATACATTTAATTTTTGACTCCAGTGAGTAGATACAGTTGTCTCTGAGAGCTTTTTGGTGTTGTCCAGGACACCATCTAACAATAACAAGAGAAAAGCTGGAGGCGAGAGTGCATGGAAAACAAAAGCAATTGAGGGAAAACACTCTTGTTTGCTTCAGTTCTCATGTGGCAGCCGTGTTCCTCAGGCTGATGGATGAACGGAGAATCTCATCTCAGGACTAATTTCTATCTTTCCTCCTGAAGTCTCATGTCTGCGGGTTGTAAAAAAATACAACCATATACTGACCAAGTCATAAACAAACTAGAAAAATTGAGATGATAGTTTCCGTTTTTCTCAAAATATCTCACAAGAGGACAATCTAGAGCAAACGACAGAAACTGAAACGAAAGAATCAAACTACTTTTATAAAAAAAGATAATTTGGGATTGGGGCTGCATAGTGGCTCATTGTTGGCACAGTGGTCTCACAGCAAGAACTTAGGGGTATGCGTGGGTTTTCTCAAAGTACTCTCGTTTCTTCCTACCCTCCATAAACATGCATGCTAGGCTTATTGGCCACAAGGAAATTGTCCCTAGCAATGAGTGTGTGTATGGTTGTAAGTGTGTGGGCCCGCAACAGACTAGCGACCTGTTCGGGGTGTACCCTGCCTCTTGCCGGAAATCAGCTGGGTTAGGCTCCGGCACCCCTCGCGACCCTATTAGGGATAAGCTGTTCAGAAGACAAAATTAAACAAAAGTTGGTATTGATACCATCACTCTGCCCACGCTGCTGATAAGTCTGACCTTTTTTCTCATTTCAAAATGTTATTTTTTACAACCAGTCAGTTTATGCTGTCGCTATCATTCAAGAATACAAGTTAGTTTTTTTACATTAAAATATTTCTACATAAAAAACGTCTTGTTATTTGTTTGGCTTTTTGGCCCTATTGAGAAAAAAATCTTTCAAGCTTAGATGAGATTTAGCAACTATGTTGTGAACGTGTGGACCAGCAGTGGGAGATCAGTTTACAACGTTGCCACAAGACAAAAGACAAAGGTGATTGTTATGCATTACCAACCTCTTTTGGCCGCCGCTGCAGGTAGACTGAGAAAAAGCTCATTATTAGACAACATAAAGAAAAATATCTTCTACTCAATCCCCGCGGAGGAAAAACAATGTTAAATAAATAATTAACCAACAATCACGGAGAGCAAAAGGCCAATTGTTGTTTATCATAAAGCAGCAGGCGTGTGTACAACGCAGTCTGAAAAAAGCACTGTACATCTTAAGAAAGGATTCCTGTTGTCTCCATGGTGTTAGAAACAAATACTTCCACAAATTTTACCTTCACATCTTTTACCTCCATGTATGTCATCTGATCTTTTCAGATGCTCAGTGTATGATTATATTTTGCTTTGAGTTCGCACTACTGTCTTATCTTAGACAGTTTGGACATCCTTGGGGTTTTAAATGATTATTTTCCTGGTTAAGTAAAGATGAAAAGAAGCTCTTCTCAGAAACACAACTGGATGAAGGAGCTCTGAGGAACAATGATTTAATGAAAGCAAATCAAGTCCTCTTTTACAGAGTTATCCACAGCTGGAATCATGCTGCACATCTTCTGAGATGTCTAATTCATCTTCAGGTTAGAGTGTGATGAGGAAGGAAAACAGCAATGAGGAGCGGTGGAAAGCAGCAGTGGATGAGAGGGGAGGACTAAGAAGAAAAGAAATGGGAAGAGAAAAGCAATGATTCTCTCTTATCCTTCAATGACCCTATCACGAGATCATGCAGGCAAGAAGAAAGAGGACCTTGAACTCTTTACAGACCAGGATCAAAGGAAATCTCTGTCTGAGCCAAATGTCATTTGAATGTTTCATAGATGCCAAGACCAGGGGATGAGACTTAAGTAACCTACAGCTCAAGAGATCTTTTGGCTTGATTTTTTTTTTCTTTAAACATTCATATCTCATTATAATATCGATATTAAAATTGACATTGCAGTATATTCTATATTATCAAGGTTAGATCAAGGTAGTTACATTATTATTAACTTCTGTTTGCAGAAAATATTTCAACTACTAAATAAGGAGATTTACTCATAACATATGGTTTACGTACGAGACGTTCCATGTACATTCATAGCAAAACTTAAATTAGTTTATAAAATTTAGTTTATGTCTTTTTAAAACCTTTTTCTAACAGAATGAGTTTTAAAATAGAAACATTGTTAAAAAGAAAGTGCATAACTTTTTAAAAAGGCTTTTAACCTTCGCAAAACAGTTCAAATTATTTAAAAACTACTTGCTCCCAATAAAGAACAACTCAACTGACGACAATTACAGGCTGAAAAATGCAAAGTCATGCAAAACTTTAGTGAGTTTTTCATTTTGTAATCTTTACCACAATAACACAAATCAGTAAAATCAGAACCGGGTCATAAATGAAACATAATTTCATATGTATTTTACATATAAAGCCAAATGGTTTTGTAAAGTGGTAAAAAGTGCAAGTAAATAAGAGTTGTTTTCTGTTCATACATGGTGGCTGGAAAGAGTTAACTTGTTTAACTCAGATAAGGAAATGACAATGCTGCTCTGACTTGACTGCTGAAAGTGAAAGTAAAAAGGACAGAAAAGTTTAACCTTCCTTATTGAAACTCTAAAAAAGCAGGTAACAATGCAGTTTTTGTGTTTGACATCTTAAATTTAAGGATGATTTTTGCATAGAAATATATTAAACCGACTATATTGCTTTAACTTAATTCTTCTTTGTTTTTTCAGACATGGCTTCAGCCACAAGCCGAGAAACAGAAAACTTTCTTTGCTCAATCTGCCTGGGTATGTTCAAAAAACCAGCTTCAATCCCTTGTGGACATACCTTTTGCCTCGATTGTATCACAAATTACTGGGATACTTGTGATGTTATTTTTAAGTGTCCACTGTGCATGGAGAATTATCCAATTAAACCAATGCTGCGGGTTAACATTTTCATTGCTGAAATGGCAGAAAAGTTCAAGGAAAAAATGAAAAAAAAGACCTCTGATTCTCCTGATCAAGATGAAAATGGGAAAGTACTCTGTGATCAATGCGCAGAACCCAAGCTGACAGCCCTGAAGTCCTGCACAGTTTGTATAATGTCCTACTGCCAAACTCATCTGGAGCCTCATCAAAACAAAATAGCTTTAAAGAAACACAAGCTGATCCCCCCGGTGAAGAACGTGGAGAGTAGGATGTGTAAGGATCATGATGAGCTTTTTGAGCATTTTTGCCAAGTAGATCAAATGTTTTTATGTCAGTCCTGTAAAAACAAAGACCATAAATCACATAAGGTAGTGAGTCTGGAGGAGGAAGCTCAAATGAGGAAGACTCATTTTGGAAATGAAAAGTCAGACACAGACCATATGATCCAGGCCCGTCAACAAAAAATTCTTGAAATTCAAAAGTCATTAGAGGCTAACAGGAATAATGCAGAAATGGCATTATCATCCAGCAAGCGCACAATGACTGTGATGGTAAATTATATACAAAGAAGCCAAAGTGAGATATCTGAAGTGATCAAGACTAAACTAAATGAAATTGAACAGGAAGCAAAAAGTTGTATCGATGAACTAAATGGAGAAATCATACAAATTAAGCAGAAATATTCAGACCTTAATAATGTACCATTCACAGATGATCACTATGCGTTCCTCGAGAACGTTTTTTCTCTTACCATCTCTTCACCTAAGGTGAAAGACTGGTCAAATATGACAGTTAATAGAGCTCAATTTATAACCCAAGAGGCCATGGCCAAGTTTGAGACAGCGCTTCTACATGAAGTAAATATCCTGTGTGATCCTACCTTCAAGCAAAAACAGCAGTGTGCCGTAGATGTCACATTTGATCCTGACACAGCAAACTGTTCTCTCAGTGTTTCTGAGGATGGAAAACAAGTCACATATGGAAACACCAAGCAGCTCATCGGAAACAGGCCAGAGAGGTTCAGTCAAGTCCTCAATGTCTTGGCAAAAAATGGGTTCTCCTCAGGAAAATTTTACTACGAAGTCCAAGTGAAAGACAAGACACAATGGGATTTAGGTGTCGCAAGAGAGTCCATCAACAGAAAAGGAGACATAAGACTGACCCCAAAGACCGGGTACTGGACCATTTGGCTTCGAAATGGAAATGAATTCACAGCAAATGCTAGTCCAGCCGTAAAGCTCAACTTAAAAGAAAACCCTCAAAAAGTCGGGGTTTTTGTTGATTTTGAAGGTGGTGAGGTTTCGTTTTATGATGTGGATGCACATGCTTGCATCTTTTCTTTCTCCAAATGTGCTTTCACTGAAAAGATTTTCCCCTTCTTCAGCCCTTGTTCGAATGATGGAGGAAAAAATTCAGCCCCCTTGATCATCACGCCTGTCATTCACAACAACTAGGATATTTTATTTGTGGGGGTAGTGTCATGGAAGATCACAACGGCAGAATGCTGAACATCTTCATTTGAGAAACAGCAGTCAGTCATTCTGTTTCATCCATCCATCACTGTCAGTAGAAAATGTCACAGTATGTCACCATCTGGCAGACAACCGTGGATCCCAGGCAGGGTTTCCATACGCAGCCATTTGGACTTTCACCATGCACATCTTCCTTCCTCGTTGATAGTCTAACCAATGACTTTGACAGAAAGCAGACACTTTAACATGGTTTAACTTGGTTAAAGGATCCATAGCATGAGGTTAGGTTTTACTAAGTCATAAATATCTACAACTGTTTTACAGAAAGCTTTGACATGGTTTAACTTGGTTAAAGGATCCATAGCATGAGGTTAGGTTTTACTAAGTCATAAATATCTACAACTGTTTTACAGAAAGCTTTGACATGGTTTAACTTGGTTAAAGGATCCATAGCATGAGGTTAGGTTTTACTAAGTCATAAATATCTACAACTGTTTTACAGAAAGCTTTGACATGGTTTAACTTGGTTAAAGGATCTATAGCATGAGGTTAGGTTTTACTAAGTCATAAACATCTACAACTGTTTTACAGAAAGCTTTGACCTCAGAACATCCTCCACTCAGTCAGAGCTCTCATTTTACAACAACATGAAAAGTACCACATGGAGGATAAAATGTACTAGGTTTCTTTATGAGGCCTGAGATAAGAGTGCTTTTCTCTTTAGATGAATGTTTCCGTCAAGAATTTGAAGGATAAGTAAAATAAATGAAGTGTTACATGAAGATAAAACAACATCCACTAATTAAAATTTGTGTCATTCAGATTCAAATCAAGAAGTTCAAATGAAGTATATTTGTCATATTTAGCAAACACAATGTCTGAAAACTGACTTTTTATTTTGCTCTCTATTTTTAATCTTGTTGAATACTAAGCAAAAGCTAAAGTATTTGCAAAAGACTGGTCAAATTTGTCATATTAAATCTGAGTTTTAAGCAGAAGGTTAATGCAATGAAAGTATGATATGATTACATTTTCCCTGCAAATGTTAAGCAAAATGTTTCCTGTTTCACCTTAAATTTGCATGTTTTGTAAGACTAGAAGTTTGTATTTTGATTTTAAGTTTACAATAAGTTGATTTTTGCTACAAAGTGTCAATTATGGTTAAGATTTTTTAATATCTCTATTCTGGGTATTGCAGCAGAGATATTTTCAAAATACTTGTATGTATTTCCAGAAGAAACAGATTTTACAGTTGCCTTGCTTACTAGATTTCCAGGGTTCAAGTTTCTTTGTTGCAGCACATCAGCAATATTGGTTGTACTTTACACAATTACATCTTTTCTAATTTAAGAGTACCGTTAATGATTAATAAAACAAACAAAAAAAAATGCTGTGCAGACATTTGTAAAGCCTTAATTACTGTTAGATTTAAAGGCTTCATCTTTTTTGTGCACATTTCACTTATTCACTGTACTAATGCTGGAAATGATAAATATTTTGGTAAATGTGTTACAAAAAAGTATTTTTTTAAACTTGTGATTTTACATGGTCGATTAACCATTTAGAAAGTGTCATTTTTATTTCTCTGATTTAGACTCTAATCTAGAAAAATTTGTTTGAAAATTTACCTCACGTACAAACAATATTACTATGGTTTGTTTTTTACATCACGAGAAAAGATCTAACAAAGGGAAGAGCATAAAGAACTAACAACTTTGGATTAATTTAACTTTTTTCTCTACTTTTATTGTTTCAATCATTGGTTAATTTAACTGTGATTTGTTCTTTTGATTCTTGGTTTGCCAAATTAGAAAAATGTCTGAAACTATTTTAACAAAACAGTAATAAGTAAAGTGACAAAGCAGAGAATTATTAAGAAAGTTGCACTGTTGATATTTTTTATAATATTTTAAGCAATACCTTATAATTATGGGGTTCTTTCATTGGATTTTGAATACAATTAAAAGGTTAAAGCAACTCATGTGCTTCTTTTTTTGTGACAAGTTTAAAATCTAACAACAAAACTAGGAAAAAATGTGTTATGTAAAATTCCAACAATCTGTATAGAATTATGAAAATTTCTAAATCAACTCGGCTAAGAATCCATTGCTTTTTCTAAACTTGCATACATTTGATTCTAAACTGAAAAATGTAGCTATTTGGGAGCAATTTTATTATTTTTCACTTAAAATTGGAAGAGTAGCATTTCATTCAAGTGAATAGACAATAAAAGAACAGGCATAGGGCTAAAATTCAAAAGGAAATAAAGTTAGCTATCAGCCAATACAGACTGTCAATACGTTCTATGATCTTAGAAATAAATGCTAATTAGCAATCAAAAAAAGTTTTGTTATTAACAATAGCATTAAAATGACCCTATTATTTATGGAAAAAAAATTAACTGGAACAACTGCCATCAGTAACCTGCTTCTGATCTCAGGCTCAAAATGCTTTCACAATACAAACTTAAAATAACACCGGATGGATTTATTACATTATGTATTGTTGTTCTTAAAATATCTCCAATTTCAAAATTTTGCAAGCTCTTTTGAATATTATTTACATAAAAATAGCTAATTGAACAATACATTTCCAAAAGAGAGCTGCGTCGTTTACAATCCCAGTAACTCTGCGATATCAAACCAGTTCATAATAAGCAATCCCTTGCACAAAATCTTTAATCTATCTCATTTATCAGCTACCAATCGTGCCAGAATGTTATTGCTATTATTATTTTTTAAAAGACAGTTATTTTCTGCCAACTTTTCTGCTTTCATTTGAACACAACATGGAAACCAAGGATGGGCATCTCTTTTAGCTGTTGAAACAGATGGGGGGAAAAAAAAGAATCAAATATGCCACAGAGGCAGACAGGTTTTATCATGCATGATTTGGAAAAATAAAAAATGAGGGTGACCAATAGAAAGCCAGTTCATGTGCAATAGTATTTAATACATTCTAGTGTGTAGCTAATGTTGCATTTGTTGGAATGAGCAAAAATAATGAAACAAATACCCCAAAAAATTATGTGTTAGGTTGTTTGGCCGCTACAAAATTGCCCCTAGGAATGCACGTGTGTGTAGATGTTTGTCTGTGTGTGTGGCCCTGCAACAGACTGGCAATCTATTCGGAGTGTACACTGCCTCTCGCCTGAAATCAAGGCTCCGGCATCCTCTGTGCCCCGTTAGAGACAAGTGGTTCAGAAAATTAAACTTTTCAACATTAAAGAATTTAACAAAATTTTAAGAATTTATACATCATCCACATCTCTGAGTAGCAATCTCATCATTTAATTCCATGCTGTTAAATTGTGATGCATTTAGACGTTTTTTGATGACATTTAGTATACTACAGGAAAGAAAATCTGAGTATGGTATTTGTTCTAACAATTTAATGGGCTAATTGAATGAAGCGAGTTCCCTCCTGACCTTTCACCTTCAAGAAATCGCAATCGATAAATCACAGCAGCCAATGCAAACAGATAAAATGAACTGACGTGCTGTGCTTCTCCTTATCATTCACATCAACCACACAAACATAGAAAAGGTCAAAGGTGTCAATAATTTATTAAATGAATGAACGACTCAATTTGTATTTTAGACCAAAACTTACTAAGATTGTAACAGTGTACAAAAAAGGAGAATAAAGAGAGTAAAAAGAAAAATGAGGCTGCACTACATCAAAAGTAGAACGATCCGCTGTATGATTTAAGAAAAAAAGAAGACCAGCTGCTTGAAAAGAAACAGACAACCACCTGCAACATCCTCGTGAAAACAAAGCTGAGACATCTGCAGCATTACGGCACAGGCAAGCAGAGACTAAATTATGGATAAGGCAGAAACAATATCACCAAAATAAAATAAAAAATAATCTCTGTAATGGTACATTGGTAATTACAAATTAATTACAATTAATTTATTAATTCTGTTCCATTGTCTTCCGATTATCCGGGGCCGGGTCATGGGACAATAGCCTCAGACGGGAAGCCCAGGCTTCTCTCACCCCAACTGTATACTCCAGCTCACTTGGAAGGATCCCGAGTTGTCCCCCGGCCAGCTGTGAGACATAGTCTCTCCAGCACCTCCGGTGTCTGTCTGTTGGTCCCCTCCCAATGGGACATGTCCAAAACACCTCACCAGCGAGGCGCTCGGGAGGCATCCTGACCAGATGCCCAACCACCCCATCTGGCTTCTCTCGACCTGAAGGAGGAGCGGTTCAATACCGAGCTCCTCCCGGATGGCAGAACTCCTCACCCAATCTCTGAGTGAGAGCCTAGCCACCTTCCGGAAGAAGCTCATTTCGGCCGCTTGTATCCGTGATCTCGTTCTTTCGGTCACCACCCACAGCTGGTGACCATAGGTGAGGGTGGGAACTTAGATCGACTTATAAATCGAGAGCTTTTTTTTTTTTTGCTCAGCTCTTTCTTTACCACAATGGATCAATACAATCTCCTGGTTATTGCTGACGCCACACGAATCCGTCTATCGATCTCCCGCTACATTCTCCCCTCGTGAACAAAACTTCAAACAACTTAAACTCCTCCACTTGGGAAAAGGGTGGAATGTTAGTTTAGCATAATCATAATTTCGAAAAGGTGACAAGTTGTTATTCTTTTGGAGGTAAAAGAAAATACATTGTCTTCTGTTCTTTTGTGAGAAAAGGACTCTTGTGAAAATGAGCATAGTGTAATATTAATAAGCTTAATTTATTTGAAATTTGATGCCAATATGCACACTAAGGACAATGTTCTGTATTTATTTATCAAAAAATGTACTGGCAATTAGGAAAACAAATATATTAATATTTTATGAACAAAATTAATTTTAGCAAAATATCACTGGCCTTCTTTTTCTTTAGTACAGCCATAATACAACTCTGGTGAGTCATTTTCATCCACTTTGGGGCATTGCAAACTTTTGGCAATAGTCAAGAAAATACTTTAATTGCCCCGTTGCTCATTAAAGAAAAGGTTTAAACCATACCGTTGTTTTCTGCTGATAAGGAATCGAGTCTTTTGGGCAACATTCAGTGCAGGCAAACCCAGACTTTCTTGCCTGGTCACATCCTTCTAAAAGAATCCAAAAGGTTTATTTTATGTTTAAATTTTAATTTAAGTTTAGTTTTTATAAGTTGCTTTTACAAATCAGTTATAGTTGTTACAACACCATTGCTACGAACACCATATTTAAGCCCCTTCAACAGATCAGCAAACTTTCTTTGTTGTTCTCAGAGTTTGATAGTGATGTTGTTGTAAATTCATAAATTACCTGTCCAGCAGAAGCTGCTTCATAATGTAATTCATCAGTCATCTTTACCAGCATTGTTTAAGAAATGATTGAATTGTAAATCTATTTTTAATAGCATTGGTAAGGCTCATTATTTTATGTCTTGATCAATGACATTGTATGAAAACATCAAGCCTGTTGTGGGCAAATGAATGTCTGTGTCTGCTGACGTAAATGTCCTTTTTCAAACACTATGTGTATCTAATGATGTGCCAAAAGTAATGAGAAAAATCCATCCATTAGAGTCCCTAACAAGACTAAATTCACATGGTTGTTAATGAGTCAGAACTCCATTAGTCATCCTCTGAGAGCCAAGGGACTAGATAAAGACTAAAGAATACTCATGGTCTATGAAACCTGACCCACTAAAGCCAGGAAATCCAAAGATCCAGCAATCAAGATTTCTGTCATTCAGTGTTATTGATTTTAAATTGGCAAACAGCAATAGTCAGAGAACCTGGAATTCTATGAAAGCATTAATTCTGTAATCATAAATCGTACTGTTAATAAGCTACAGTTAGCCAGATAGAACATACTCTGGTGAATTCAATTCTAAACACAGCTATTATAATCTACTGTCAAACATACGTCATTTACAGTAAATGTCAGTGAAAGACACAAAAATGTACCAAAAAAGATTAGAACAAATTTCCAAAGATATTGTTACATTAACAGGTAATCATTGAGTTCCCGAGATAATAAAAGAACATTAGAAAAACTAATGACAGAGTGACTTTGTTGTCTTATCTACAAGATGGAAGACATAAAACTGTGTTGCTTCTCCAGGGATGGATCAGATCTTTGCTTCACTGAGACTTTGATCTTAAGGTCTTCTGACAGCCTTTAATCTGAGCGCAGCACACACAGGCCTCCCTCTCTGGTGCTTTCTAGATAGATAAGTCAGGTAGGTAGTTAGGCAGCGTGGCCAAAATGTAAAACTCGGTGCTTAATGCAGTGATTTAACATCAGCTCAAAGCGTTATTTTATGTTTTATTCTTTTATAACAACCACACTGATGGCACAGCTTTTTACTTTACATCAAGTACATCCACCGTAAAAACAGGACTAACGTATGTGGAGTCAAAATGTTTTGGAATTTTTTCAGTCAAATTCGGCAATAGCATACCCAGGTGAGCAGCTCCATCAGACTGTTTAAGAATAAGTTGGTCAATCAAGCCAATCAGAGGTGTGACATCGATACACCAGTGCACCAGCTATGTATTGTTAAGCTTCCTAAATTCATCATATATTGTCATGTAGATCCAAGATAATTCATCTACGAGGTGTGTATTGCCCGCAAGGCCAGCATTTAAAGCATGATGTATAGTTGGTTGGTAGGAATCTCCACAGGAATCTCCACATTCACTAGGTTAGCTCTGCCCGGAGAGAACTCATTTTGGGTGATTTGAAGATCTTTGTGTCTTTTGGTGCTAGATTTCAAATCCTGCCTATTTAGTGTCAGCCCAAAGATGACAACACAGAGCAACACCTCTTTGTCTTCAGGGCTTTTTGCTTTCTGCCACTTATAATGCAATTAATTGGAAAGTGCTGCTTTATTTATAGATGGCACTGGTCATGGTTAAAATTATACTCCCTGGGTGTATTTGTGCTTGACACACACATTCTAGCAAACTCAAAAAAAGAAAGAGCACTAAGTATGCACATGGATTTTTGGTGTGGTGTGAGGCCTTTTAGGCCTGCTTGTTTGTTTTTTTTTCTCCCCCAAAACTCACAGGTGCTGGATGGCTTCTAACGAGAGGATTGGCTGATTGCTCCCAGCTGCACAGACTTACCGGTGGCTATAAAAGACCTGGTGTCACCCACAGTCTCTGTCAGGTCTTCAACGATTCTAGTGGTAAACTGACCACCTCTAAGCTGAGTCAAATTTTGATATCAGACTAATTTTCTTATTCTCCTCACAGGAACCTTCAGCCCTTCCTCTTGGCCATCCAGCACTGCCTGAAGCCGTTATCTCTCTGCTGTGGATTCCTTTGTTCAACACTTAATAAACAGTTAAACCTGCATTTGGATCCTCCTCATTCCCTCTCCTACACAACAGAAGACCTGACCAGAATGGATCCAGCGGGTTCTGCATCACCCTCAGTGTCAGAGATTCTGACCCGACAAGGAATATTCCTGGGACAACAACAACAGGCCATAAAGGCCCTTATGGACGAAAATACTCAATTAAAAACACAGTTACAGGCTTTAACAGACAAAGTAAATAATCTAAGTTCTCTTTTTCTGTCCACAGCCTCGGCACCTCCTTCAGCTATGCCCAGCCCACTCATGGACCACCATATTACGGACCCGGAACCTTTCCATGGAACCCTGGGGAAATGTCGTGGGTTCCTCTTGCAGTGTTCAAATGTCTTTGCTCTAAGACCACGGACTTTCGAATCAGACAAAGTTAAGAATTTGTACATTGTGGGTCTTCTTCGGGGCAGGGCACTGGAGTGGGCCGAGGCCGAAGACGCGGCAGCCCCCCTGGCTGATCGCTCAACATCTGATTTTCTGAGTTTATTCAGAACCATGTTCGAGGTGCCGGACCGGGCTGGAGATGCCTCCCAGCGTCTACTCCACCTTTCCCAGGGAACTCTATCTGTGGCGGAGTTCTCCATCTCATTCCGGACCCTAGCAGTAGAGGCTGGCTGGGGACAGAAGGCACTAAGAGGGGTGTTCCTAAATGCCCTGAATGATCCTCTGAAGGATGAGCTAGCTGGCAGGGGGACCCCATCCACATTGGAGGAACTCATTTCCCTGGCAATACAGTTAGACAACCGTCAAAGAGAGAAACGATATGAAAATACCACCCGGGCCCTACACCCTGCTCCAGTTCACAGCCATCGACAGCCTTCCTCGGTCTGCCCCCCACCTAGGGCATTTGCATCTGTTCCACAAGAGGCTGAGCAGCCTTCCACAGAACCAATGCAGTTGGGACAGATGCATCTAACCAAAAAGGAAAGAGAGGTTAGACTAAAAGAAGGGAGGTGTCTCTATTGCGGGTCGAGAAGTCACTTACTCTCAGCTTGCCCTTGTCGCCCAAAAGATGGGGCCCACCGGTAGACCTAGGGTTACGGGTGGGCACAACTAGATGTCATGGTACCCCTAGGCTTATGATTCTTGTGACACTAACCTCTGGTTGTTCCTCTTCTTTTCCGGTCGAAGCGTTGGTGGATTCCGGGGCCGATGGCAACTTCATCGACGCAGATTTTCTCCGTCAGTGTGGATTCCAGTCCCAACCACTCGGAGAACCCATTAATGCCACGGCGATCGATGGACACGTTATTACCAGGGTGACCCACCAGTCCTCCCCGTTGGAGATGGTGGTATCGGGTAATCACCGTGAGCACCTTTCGTTTAACGTTATTTCGTCACCCGGCTCACCCCTTGTGTTAGGTTTCCCCTGGCTTAGGTTGCACAATCCACAGGTCGACTGGCAAAACCGGCGTATCGTCGGGTGGAGCAATCAGTGCCATGCAACTTGCCTCCAATCTGCCGTGACAACCGTCTCTTCTGACACGGTAGGCTCTATCGACCCGGTGGACGTTGCGTCTATCCCGGCAGAGTATCATGACCTCAAAGAGGTCTTCAGTAAGGAGAGGGCACAATCTCTCCCGCCTCATCGGCCATATGATTGCGCCATCGACCTCCTCCCTGGGGCAACCTTACCCGCCAGTCGCCTGTACAATCTGTCTGCTCCAGAGAGGGGGGCGATGGAGAAGTACATCAATGAGTCCCTGGCGTCGGGGCTTATCCGCCCTTCCTCGGCACCCATAGCAGCGGGGTCCTTTTTTGTGGGTAAGAAGGATGGTTCCCTCCGTCCGTGCGTCGATTATCGGGGTCTTAATAACATCACCATTCGCAACAAATACCCGTTGCCCCTCATTAATTCGGCGTTCGAGCTACTTCAGGGAGCCCGGGTCTTTACTAAACTCGATCTGCGTTGCGCCTACCATCTCGTCCGAATGCGGGAGGGGGACGAGTGGAAGACGGCGTTCAACACCCACCTGGGCCAATTCGAATACTTGGTCATGCCTTTCGGGTTAACTAACGCTCCCGCAGTCTTCCAGGCATTCATTAACGATGTGCTCCGTGACTTCCTTAATCGTTTTGTCTTTGTTTATCTGGACGACATTCTTATTTTTTCGCCCACTGTTGAGGAGCACATCGTCCATGTCCGTGCGGTACTCCAGCGACTCCTTGAGAATCGTCTGTTTGTAAAGGCTGAGAAGTGCGAGTTCCATTCTCAGTCCGTCAACTTCCTTGGTTTTATTGTACACGCTGGGCAGGTTTGCCCGGACCCCGAAAAAGTTAGCGCGGTGGCTGAGTGGCCTCGACCCAACACCCGTCGCAAACTACAACAATTTCTGGGTTTCGCAAATTTTTACAGGCGTTTCATTCGCAATTACAGTCAGGTAGCTCTTCCCCTTACCCAGCTTACTTCCACAGCCAGACCGTTCGTTTGGTCTCCCCAAGCAGAGGGTGCATTCACTGAGCTTAAGAAGAGGTTTACCTCGGCCCCCATTCTGGTCCAGCCCGACCCCTTGAGGCAGTTTATTGTGGAGGTGGACGCCTCGGATTCAGGGGTGGGTGCTGTGCTGTCCCAATACCATCAGGAGGATGGCAAACTCCATCCCTGTGCCTTTTTCTCTAAGCGTCTCTCTGCAGCTGAACAAAACTACGATGTGGGGAATAGAGAACTGCTCGCAGTCAAACTGGCACTCGAGGAATGGAGGCACTGGCTCGAGGGCGCAGAACACCCATTCGTGGTCTGGACAGACCACAAAAACCTCGCTTACATCCAAGCAGCTAAGAGACTCAACTCTCGACAGGCCCGGTGGCAGCTGTTCTTTACACGCTTTAATTTTACCCTCACTTACAGGCCGGGCAACCGCAATACCAAACCTGACGCCCTCTCCCGCCTGCATGACTGTCATCAGTCCAGATCGGAGCCGGAGCCCATTCTACCCCCCTCCTGCGTCATTGGGGCAATCACTTGGGAGATCGAGACTGCAATAAGGGATGGTCTGCAGCATGATCCGGACCCAGGTACTGGCCCAGCTAACCGTTCGTATGTGCCATCCTCTGCCCGCTCCCAGGTTCTCCTATGGGCACATGCATCCCGGTGGTCCTGTCACCCTGGGATTCGCCGTACAATGGCGCTTCTTCAGCGGCGGTTCTGGTGGCCAACGATGGAGGCAGACACTAGGAATTTTGTCGCTGCCTGTTCTGCCTGTTCCCGGGGCAAGGTCCCTCATCGTCCTCCTGCGGGGCTGCTCCATCCCCTACCGGTTCCCAGTCGTCCCTGGTCCCATATCGCACTGGACTTTGTGACCGGACTCCCTCCCTCAGAAGGTAACACTGTTGTGGTCACGATTGTGGACCGATTCTCCAAAGCTGTACATCTGGTGCCTCTTCCTAAACTCCCTTCAGCCTTGGAGACTGCCCAGCTCATGGTGACCCATGTGTTCCGTCTGCATGGTATCCCTCTGGACATAGTCTCTGACCGGGGTCCGCAATTCACATCAGCTGTTTGGAAGTCCTTCTGTAAGGCGCTGGGGGCTTCCGTCAGCTTGTCATCTGGCTTCCACCCCCAATCCAACGGCCAGTCGGAGCGGGCTAACCAACACCTGGAATCCACATTACGGTGCGTGTTGGCCTCTGCCCAGTCCACGTGGTTGTCTCATCTCCCGTGGATTGAGTATGCCCATAATTCCCAAGTTAGTTCCTCCACAGGATTGTCCCCGTTCGAGGCTTCTCTGGGTTACCAACCCCCATTGTTCCCGGATCAGGAACAGGAGCTGGCTGTCCCTTCGGTGCAGCTCCATATCAGACGGTGTCGTCGGATCTGGAGGAAAACTAGGAGGGCCCTCCAACAGGCCTGCGGCCGGGCGCGGCGCCAAGCTAATCGCCACCGTCAGCCAGCCCCAGCATATCAGGTTGGTCAGTCTGTCCTTCTGTCTACCAGGAACATTCCCCTCAGGGCAGAGTCTCGCAAGCTTTCACCCCGCTTCATTGGCCCTTTCCGGATCCTGCGGCTGGTCAACCCGGTCTCGGTAAAGCTCGCCCTGCCCTCTTCCATGAAGGTACATCCTGTGTTCCACGTCTCTCAGATCAAACCGGTTTCTACCAGTCCCCTCCAGCCTCCTTCTGCTCCCCCTCCACCTCCTCGCCTTGTCGACGGCTCGGATGCGTACACGGTCAACCGTCTTTTGGATGTTCGTCGCCGAGGTCGGGGTCTACAGTACCTCGTGGACTGGGAGGGTTATGGCCCGGAGGAACGGTGCTGGGTGCCCCGTTCAGCGATCCTGGACCCTGGCTTGGTCCGGGACTTTCACCGCCGCTTTCCGGACAGGCCTGGTGGTCCGCCAGGTGGCGTCCGTAGAGGGGGGGGTACTGTGGTGTGAGGCCTTTTAGGCCTGCTTGTTTGTTTTTTTTTCTCCCCCAAAACTCACAGGTGCTGGATGGCTTCTAACGAGAGGATTGGCTGATTGCTCCCAGCTGCACAGACTTACCGGTGGCTATAAAAGACCTGGTGTCACCCACAGTCTCTGTCAGGTCTTCAACGATTCTAGTGGTAAACTGACCACCTCTAAGCTGAGTCAAATTTTGATATCAGACTAATTTTCTTATTCTCCTCACAGGAACCTTCAGCCCTTCCTCTTGGCCATCCAGCACTGCCTGAAGCCGTTATCTCTCTGCTGTGGATTCCTTTGTTCAACACTTAATAAACAGTTAAACCTGCATTTGGATCCTCCTCATTCCCTCTCCTACACAACATTTGGGATGTTAATAGAGGTGGAGATGTGTGGAATTTTGATGAGGGGAACTGTTCATATCTTAAAAACTGATATTAGGGACTCAACATCAGCTTTTGGCCTCTGAAAGAGGTACATGGAGCTACTCAAAAAACAATAAGCCCAAATATGGCAGTAGTTTTCTAACTGTCTCAGAAAACAAGACGGTAGTTTGTCGTTCAACAGCAGAAGTCGGTGGCACTTATATAAATGTATATAAATTTGACTAAAGTGGCTTCTGTGTGGCAAAATGTGTAATACTAATGGGTTATTTTTGTGGCACAACCTTTTTTAAGTAAACAAGCATACAGTATTTGTGGGAGCTTATAGATTTTAATGCATACCTTGGAAATGCTCAGCTTTATTCTGTTTGCCACTTACAAAAGAATAAATTTACTGAAGTGGAAAGACTTCCAAAAGTTTTGCAAAGAAAAAAACTCTGAAACTTAAAAAATTTGGGCTACAATTAAGGTAGTGAACATGCAGTAGTCGATCAATGACGCGTTAAAAATATAAAAAAAAATGAGCTTATACACAAACAGACGCATTTGGAGTTGATCCTGTCATACAAACATTTACAATGCAGCATTTTGGTAAAGAATGAGTCTAATTTCAGTCCAAAAAGTTCACTAATAATCCAAGAAACCCAGCATGAGAAAATGATTATATCTCCCTGCAGTCCTCGCATGACTCTCAATTTCGGAGACAAAATGAAAGGATAGCCCTCTTTGATGGTGCCCACCCCTGCCAGCTGTGGTTGCATACAAGGACAAAATGTAATCGACATTTAAACACGTAAAAATTGAAATATACATTACTATTAAAGAACAGAACAAAACAGACCAAACCCAGTATGTTACAATATGTAACCCTCTTGTGCCAGTTTTTGAGGTCAGGTCAGTTAAAAATTAGATTTATTTTGTTGTACAAAGTAGTTTGTTTAAGACCTCTTTTACATTGGTAATGTTCTGGATGCCTTTCCACATGGAACGGAGGTTATTATTATTTTTATTTGGCCTCTATTTGATCTTGATACCTCACTTTAGCAGCCTTGAGGCCATTGTTCAGGTCTGCTCTGTCTCTACCTTAGGCCTCCTTGTCCCCTGCATCAGTGCTGAGTCCTTGGCATTGAGTAGTGCTCCGATATGGGTGTAAAACCCTGGTTTTTGGTTGGGAAATATTTTTACCTCTTCAGGTTTTCCACAAACAAACATTTACCTTGGATTAAAGTTATACTGTAGAACAGGTTTTTTTTTTAATGGTAAGAGCAATGTGTTGTTTGTTTGGAAGTGTTACATAATATGAGGCTACGCATCATCAAGTTAATCCTTCTTAACCTGAAATAAAAGAAAAGGCAGTGTGAAAAGCATCGGCACAGGTTAAAAAGTACCTGTTCTGACTCATTTGTTCTTTCCGAGCAGTTTACACGCCTCCTTTATGTAACAGCAAGCAAGAGTTATTGTAATATGTGCTCTGGTAAAGTCGATAAATTCCTGCTGCACTCTATATTCTGCTTTTTCAATTCATCTCTACGCTTTATGCGACTAAGTGCTTTCCAAACGCTAACAGATCTGCACTGCTAATGCAAAACCATGTGCTGGCTTTACTTCTTTCTTTTCACAATTACCTTGCAGATGTGTTTACCAACGCCATCTTCAGGTCTCTCTCTTTTTTTTTTTTTGTCTTTCAGCCTAACTACTTCGCATCAGAATGCAAAGAAAGTTGCCAGCAGACGCTGACATGAGATTGGCTTCATGCATTTATGGATGCGGCCCAGCCTCAGTATTGCTCTGATGTCTTGGCTCTCTATACTGGACAAGACCAGTCCTATAATGTGTTTACAAGAAATTTTAGAGGGTGCTTTCATTCAGCTGAGTCTCTTCCCCGTTCACTATTAGACAAAGACAGATGGAGCCTTTCTCTTCCCGATCTCTTGCAATCTGTCTCATGTTTCACCACGCTTTATTCCTCAACTATAAATGGCATGTTATACTGTATGTTATATATGTGCCGCCACCCATTCTCCTATCAGTTATTTAATTATTTTTATAATTATCGACAGTCAAGGCCCTGTAAAAGCCATCTGATCCTCCCACCCCGTATTGCTAATGTGCTAGCAGACTTCAAAACAGGTTTTAGCTTCCAAAGCTTATGCAATGAGTAAAGGTTGCAAATACTTTTCAGCTCCTCTAATCAGGTTTGGGCTCACCTTTTTGTTTGCTTTAGTCTTATTTTTTATGATTTTGAATATTTCCATTTTCTTTACTTCATAATCATATTTTTATATTTTTTGATGCATTGCCACACTAAAGATTTTCTAACCCTCAGTGTAACCAGGAGACTGCAGGTGTTTTCCCAGTCCCTTACCTGCTGTTGGACTTTTTATTTCAGGTCAGTCAGGCTAAGCTCATTAATCTCCTGCTATCTGTGAGTAATCCCTGTGTGAAATCATTTTTACTGATTTATTTTTAAGTCAGAGAGCTACCTCCACATTAGGTTGTTATTTCGTACATTAGCATTGTAATGGTACGACTGTTTTACTTATACAGAAAGATCTGTTTTTTATTGGCAAAGGTGAGACTTATCAACTGAAACAATGCAGACTGATGAAGAAATAATTGCAGAGCCTTAGTTCAAATGGTAGCTAAATATTTTGTGTCCCACATTTAGAATGTAAAGCTGTGTGTACCACTGGATTAAAAACAGAAAATGGATTTCACTCATGTAGTGGCTTTTCACAGTGTACTTTACACCTTAGCTCACATTCAGCCATTCATATACACATTCACACTTGATTGGGGGAGCTGCCATGCAAGGCACTACAACTCACATAGGGCGTTTAGCAGTTCAGTTTAAAATATTCTTTTGACAGCCTCTTGGCGTAACTGTAGCCATCTTTTAGGCTAGTAGAGCCATGGTTGGGCTCATCCTTTAACATTCTGATATATATTAAACATGAAAACAATTAATGAATGAAACAATTTTTGTCCCTTACAAGCAAAGTTGTTTTCAAATCAGTTGAAAAATGTCATATCTCTGGCAAGCTAAGGGTCAGGGTTCTGTGAAATGCTCTAGAATACTAAGAGAAAGATTTATCCAGGAGCCATCCTCAGAATTCCTTTAACTTACTCCTTTGTTCCTGAAAGTGCATTAAAAAAAAGCACATCTTTGATGGCTGAGCCTCTTGTCAAAATCTATGAAGCTGAGCCCGGAAATATGAAAAAAACATGTCTTCGGCTGACTAAACTCTCAGTTCATGTCCTACACCAGGTAACTCAAAGAGGTCAAGGAGGAATCTGAACGCCGATTTGAAAGCACACTAATAATCCACTTGAACAGTAACAACCTCTTGTACCCTGATTTTAAAATGAGAACTGTATCAAAAGTTAAGCAGTTTTTTTGTAGCTAAAGTCTCTTGTAGGAGTTCGGTCATTGGAGATCCGGGTGACTGGAAGCAAATTTACTTGTGGTACATAGACCCCAACGTAGTGGATGTATATTTAATTCTATTCAATTTTTTTTTTGGTCCAGTGAAAACAAGACAGACAACATGGAGAGATGGAGAGAAAAAAAAGTGAAAAAGAAAGTGAGAGAAATTAAAAGAAAAGGAAAGAAATCAAGAAGATAGAGGTGCAGAGTTGCAACAATTGATGATAATTGCACTGTTAGCATCTGAATTGGACCAATTAACTGCAGTGGGAAGGGGGGCGTGATAACTGGGCATACACAACTAAATAATTGACTAATAAGTCAATAATAATGAGTCAAACTAAACTACATGTCCTTGGACATCCCTGTTCTAGATCCTCCGTCTTTGTTAGGAAAAACAAAGTACCAACAAAAAAAGTTTGAAGCAAAATAGGAGAAACTTCATGGAGACCTAGTTGAAACAGAGATCCTCCCCCAAGACAGACTGACATTGAATCAAAGACTGGCTCATCTAACACTCATCTAACACTGACAAAAAGTTTGTAGAATGCAGCAGATGCGCTGTCCAGTTCAGATGGAGGTGAGGGATAGTTGGATTCGAGGAGCAAGGTATCCTGAACATTTGTAACTCTTGAGGGGAGTGGTAGAGAGGAACTATGGAGAACCGGAAAGCCAAGGGTTCAAGCTGACACAGGACGACACACAGCTAATGAAGACATGATGGATTTTACAAGACTGCCATGCCGGGATAAGCTAAGCAAGCAACTAGGGCAGGGTGGACAAGCTCAACACATCTGATTAAAAAAAGAGGATGGCGTGAGAAAGAGGAAAGGGAAAGTGGTGACGGAGAAATGGTATCGGTTGACCTAAATTTTCTGGTAATGTATATTTGATCTGCACATAACCAGAACAACTGGATGTAAAATAAAAGTTTACAGCATCATTTTTGAGTGTTGCTGAAATGACAATAGCTTTATAAACACTTGGGTCCATTCAAGTGTTTTGTATATGAGGCTTATGTTTTTAGGTTTTACATGTTTTGCTCTTATGTGCTTTAGTTAACTCGGACGTGTTGGATTAGCTAGGCAAAACTTTTCACTTCTCAGGTTACATTTTCCTAGTGTCTTTTTGGCAAGGAGGTCAACCTCACTTCAAACATCTGAAAAATCTGTTTTTTTTAATCATACTTAAATACACAAAAAGCCATTGTAATTTTTTTCTTGCCGACTACTTTTTCTTCAGTGATTCATACTTAAAGCTTACACTTGTTCAATAGCTGTTCTTTGAGTGATACATTTTGCTTTTCTGTTAATTAACATATTCAGTGAAACCCTTGCTTGAAGTATGTGAGAAGAAAACTATATGGTGGCCGAACTTCTAATCAGCCATCATTGTGACTAGATGTACATTAGTAGACTGAGAAAAACACAATTTATTTGTGTGAAGCGGGAGGTTTTCTGTCAGGAAAAACAAATTTATTCTTTACAAAAGAGTTTCGACATTGTTAAAGTATAACTTCCCAAAAAGACTGCATATTTGTCAATGTGATGTAGGACATTAGCTACTGACAATTAACAAACTGAAGAATACAATACAATATAAACTTTATTTATCTCTGAATGGGAAAATTAATTAGGGATTTATACAATGACTGTAATAATTACCGGTTAAAAATTACAAGATAAAGCATGGCTTCTGCAATAGATTTTACATCGCTATACACTAAGAGATCATTCAAACTCACTTGAGCACCTCATAAATTCCGATATTGGCGTTTGTTCAGAGATAATTAAATGCTTTCTATACAGGGATGGAATGCAGAAAAAAAAACCTTAAAAATACATTACAAATACATTTCACAATTCCAAATTTGCAAAAAACATATAGTGAAATATATGAACACATTTGTTCTTGAGTACAGCTCCCTATGTTGTTTTGTGTTTAGTGCAATTCACTGTTAGATTTATTTATATGACATGTTTGCTGTGACACACCAGTTTTACAATCTCATATCTTTACAACTTAACCATGAATTCAACTCTTTTATAAAAAGTTATATAAATATATTTTTGTAACCAGATTTGACTCTTCAAGTGATAATTAGTCTAAACAATTTTTTCTTCACATTTAATATTTTATTCACAATTTACAAAGGTTGTCTTTGTGCTTCAGAAAAATATATGGATGTCATTTTAAGTATCATTTATTTATCACGAATTTACTTTAATCCACAGCGAAGTTTCCTCTGGGGTTATGACCTTTTAACTAAAAACTTTAAATCAAATTCAGTCGGCCGTGACAGTTTTGTCAAAACATGAATTAGCTGATTCGAATGTGGTGAATAAAGACAATCGACGAAAGATTGAATAGCAGCAGTTCTTTTAAAAATATATCAGTCAGTAAAACTGTAACTTAGTCATGTGTTAATCTACCTACTGACAATTTTATTTCAACACGCATGAGCTGGATTATATCCGTATGACACAGCTCCTGTTTGGTCAAACCTGATAGCTCCGGGATTAATTTCTCGTTACCAAAAACAGCTGCTAAGTGATAACAGGGTGTGTGCCCATAAAACCGAGTCATGCACCACGGGATTTGTTGGTGACAGGAATTGCTAATAGATTAGTTAACCACAAGAGCAACATTGTTCTATTTATAACTTGGGTTGTCAGGCTGAAAGATACAACATGAGAGAAGGTCAGATGGAAGCTGTAAAAATCAAGCTAGTTATAAAAGCAGATGTGACAGATGACCCTAGCAGATGAATTAAAATGTGTTTGACTGATTTGGCCTTTCGCCAACTGGTTCAGCAACGGGGCAAGCATCTACCGAAATATGATCATTTGATGTGAAAATATTTTTAGCCTTTATTGCACAAAGCACACAAAAGAGAAGAGAGTTGATAGATGGTGAAACCAAACGAACGTTAGGGGCCACAATTATACATTGTTAAAAAGGTTTCCTGAATGTTACCCATTAATACATGTATTCACAAACTGCATGAATAGCTTCTCGATCTGCCCACACAACATCTTTAAGAAAAGACTAGAGAAGTCTATACAATCAGAAAATTTGTAGCAGAAGTAAACAGTGAGAAAATTATATTTGAAAGAAAAACAACCGTCTCTTTTTTTATAGTGATGTACTGTATATAGCAAACCCTGAGAGGACTGAAACTTCTTATGTAGGGCACAGGTGATCATAGCTTCTTTTACAATTTTTTACATTCAGCATAACAGCAAATTTATACTATCTTGGTATAAAGTACTCAGCATACGCCTCCAAGGATTCTCCGAAGGATTTTTTTTTTTTACATTTCAAAGACATAGAGTAATACAAACCTCATCTTTCAATCCATATTTGTTGTGAAAGTATTGGATTGAGTACTGTTTAGAGTATTATTTGAAAAACTTTCTGTTGACTTTTAGAACAAACTTAAAAAAAATCTTTCTTCATGACTCGGTTACAGGAATGTAACATTATTTGTTATATTTTTGAGTAGCAAAATAACTTCTAAACAGTCAGCTGAGGAATTTAATTGAATCTTTGGACTGAAATACTCTCAGTGGGACATGGTACTGAAGACAGGTTGGCATGACCACTTCATTTTGCATATATGTTTCATGGAATAAAATGACAAAGATGAACCCATCAGGACAGTCTATGGTTAGCTTGGGTTGCACAGCTGACTGATATGACTTTTAGACAACGCTACGACACACAAACTGAGTTTTGGGATATCTTATCCTACTTCCCACTAGAGGGGTGCCACATCAAGCAAAACTGAGACACACGATGAGACAGATGGGAGAAGGAAACACTTTTTTCTTTTGTTTATCACAGAATCAATTCAGTTCTTCTGTTAGAAGAGAAATTCTTAGAGCAAAATTGGAGTCCAACAGTCGTTGGTTTGAGAAGTATTCAAACATATTAAAAGTATTTTTAAAAGCACTTTATTGTATAGTTATGGATAGTTGTATTTATTATATACTATATTCATTTATTATTTCAGCACCAAATGTTCAACTGATAATTAATGCTTCTTTTTAGAGCCCACAGGATGTAGGATTTGTAAGGTTTGAGAGTGTTCAATGGTATTGTTGTAAGTGAAATATTTTTTATAACATACAGAGCAGTTTGAATCGCCTTCATAAAACTTTCTGGAACATCAAAACTTGACAAGATTTTATAATTTTATTAGTTTACTTTTGTCCGCAAACAATGAACTTCTTATTTGATTAAAGGTAGGGAAAAGAACTATTTTTAAATCTTGTTCACTGTGGCTCATTTTCTTCTTTCGGCATTTCCCTTCAGGGGTCGCCACAGCAAGTCAGAGTCTTCCATCTAACCCTATTTGCAGCATCTTCTTCGGTCACGCCAACTATCTTCATGTCTTCCTTCACTGTATACATGAACCTCCTCTTTGGTCTTCCTCTGGGCCTCTTTCCTGGTGGTTCCAAACTCAGCATCCTTCTGCCGATGTACTCTCTCTCTTCTCTGCACATGTCCAAACCATCTCAGTCTGGCCTCTCTGACATTATCTCCAAAGCCTCTAACATGTGCTGTTCCCCTGATGTACTCATTTCTAATCCTGTTCATCCTGGTCACTCCCAGAGAGATCCTCAGCATCTTCATTTCTGCTACCTCCATCTCTTTTTCCTGTCTTTTTCTCAGGGCCACTGCCTCTATACCAAACAGCATGGCCACGGTTTTGTACACTTTTCTTTTATTTTGGCTGAAAATCTTCTTTCACACATAACACCTGATACTTTTTTCCACCCGTTCCAGCCTGCCTGCACATGCTTCTTCACCTCTTTTCTGTGAAAGATGTGTGGCTCATCTCAAATATGATTTTTTTTTGTATGATGACATATGGAATAGAGGTCAAATTTACCAAATTCGAATTGGCCTGATTTTGATTTTATAGTTAACAGACTTAAAAAATTAAATCAATGGAGTACAGTGACAAACCCAGTTTTCTTTATTTTCCCCAGTGGAAGTCACATTTATTTGCTGTATTAGAATTCAAAAGTGAAACTTAGGAAATCCTCTAGTGTAAAAATGATGTTGCAGTTGACACATTCAGCAGCATCTGAGATGACTTCAAATTATAATAAAAAATATGAAAGGCAATTAGCTGCACCACCTTGTTAGGTTTCCTGGCAAACGCATGATTTCAAATTGACGTATTTTCCATTTTAAATTTTCTAAAAGTAAAATCAGGCTGAAAAGAAAGAACTCTGTCAAGAAGGTTTAAATTAATTGGCTGTGCAAAGGTGGGTGTCCATGTCATTACGACTTTTGGTGACAGGTATCCCCTTGGCTGTAACAATGGTTGAGTCATACTGTTACCATAGAGATCTGTACGAGGCAAAAACTGAAGATCTCAGCAGTGCCAGCTGTCAGCTTCCAGGTTTACACTCTGTAACATACACATACATTCATAATGAACCTCAAACACACACTTTCACACACTCGGCATGGTGAGCTTTGTAAGTATGCAAAGTAGGCGCACACAAACACAAACAAAGCTGTTCATATCAGATCATCCTGTGTTGTGGCTTTGTCCAAACACATTCAGTTAAATTATTATGCATAGTAAACATGTGCATTGTTTCTCAAAGGAAAGTGATTTTAATGTGTTTTTTTAGTAATTGCAGCCAAACTCATCATCCTTAAATTTGAACTAAGTTGTTTGTGCTCAAAGACCACTGATTGAAAAGTTGATTTGATTTTTTTTTTTTTTGAGGCATGGGGGTAAAATAATCCCAGTTTGGCAAAAAAAAAACATTTCAATTCCCATTATGTCAATGGAACAGTCCATCATGTTTTTCTTTTTTGTATTTTTGTGTCTGACACGCCAACTTGCTTAATATTAAATTCACAGGTCATTGAATCTCATTTTCTCCAAACTTTTGTCAAGATGTCAAAATGATGTTCTCTTGTTATGTATTTTACAAATGTAGTTGTAAAAATATTTCTTGCCTAACCTGTTCTTTAAAGTAACAAATTTCAACTTGATCATTTGTCGATGAATCTGCCACTTTGCAAATGAATGCTGAAAAATCAACATAGCCTCTATCTGAGCTCATACCCAAACTGTAAAAAGCCATTGTAAATTACACTTAATTTGATGATAATGTAGCTTTTTGTGTGCTGCATATCCTAAAAATATTGCACACATAAAATTAAAAAATTGTGTAAAAACACATAATAGTTTCCATCAATATGCTCACAATCAGCATATTTTAAAATCAATTTTTTACAGTATGTGGCCTGTAACTTTTCGCTCCGGTCATTGTCTATCAGAATTGCATTGGCTCTTGTCATAAAAGTGTCTATCCTGCAAGAAAACTTTATTCACGTTGTCATTTTTTTATCCTGTATCTGACGTGGAATTGGCATTAATTACTAGAATGTTATGTTTTGTCAGAGGATGGTTGAAGGAAAACGGTAATGATCTACTGAAATGATAACTTCCTGAATGTTTATAATCAGCAGGCTACTTTTCTCTCTTTTTTGAAAAGGTCATTCCAATGCGTTTTATGATTTTTCTTCAGAACAGAAAAGTTTTAAGAGGTATGCAATCACTTGACTAAAGCAAACACACACACACACACACACACACACACACAATGTAAGAAGTATATAAAAAGATAAATCACAAACAATAAAATAAAAGAGAATAAAACCAGGGATTGAATGAGTACATGAAAGTATATTAAAGGCAAAAAGTGGATAAAACAGATGGAATAAAAGAGATGATATAGCAGTTTGCTTTGATGAGAGGTTTCTGATATCGCCAACCTCAGAGCATTAAAATAAAACATGAAGATAAAATGTGCCTCTGATTTTGGTCAACAGTTCAACGGGCTTTCCTGGTGACCTAATTTTTCCATAGATACATAAAGTCAGTCTGCTCGGCACCATTTACGTATGTTAGAACACACTTTGACCACACTGTCTAATCTTTTAGAAAGAACAAGAAATAAAAGCTAAAGTGAAGAGACTCCCACCATAAAAACAATAATAAATACTCTGAGGATTTCCCCCCTCACATTAAAAGATCAACGTTTGTGTGAAATGTATCTCCTCCGTTGGGCTTTTTCAAGGATCACTCCTCTGTTGACATTAAACTTGAGTTTCATGGCTCCCAGATATATGTAAAAACAGATGAGAAGTATGCAAGCAATAGTCTTACAAAGATTTTAGGATGATCAAGATGCTTGAAGACCAAGAATAAAATGTTTTGCATAATCAAGCTTCATTCCAGGCCAACATGCTAATTGTGAATGGTCCATATTTCCAAATGTATTTGAACTATTAATGTCTTTCAGAAGTTTTTCCAGATAATTTCACATTGATTGAGGCAAGGGCAGCTTACCCAAATCATTTAGCTCCATAGGTCGTGAGGACTTAGAAATGGGAATAGTTATAGAGGTCTCCTATAATATAGGGACCTGACCCATTTCCACAGCTATCTGAAAAAAAAAAAACTCTCACATTCCCACTGAGTTGATCGGCATAGTAGTGCAGAGTATGCCCACAGATGCCATTTGTCATAAAAAATATCTGTGATTACTCTCTGAAAAAATATTTAATCTTTATTACAGTTCAGTAATTAATGATTAAATAATACATTAATTTTTGCCAGACTGAGACCACTCCTCCCCATTCAGGTACTAATGATAAAATGCAAGGTTTCGCTTGTGCATTCCCAAGTTATTCTGTGGTCCAGCAATAAGAAAAGGCATCTATTTCCTCCCACAATCTTCTTCCAGGATGTAAACAGTCTTCTTCTTCTTGCTTTTGTTCCTAACAAACTCCACAATGGTCCTTTTGTTTGGTGGTGGGGTCCAAACTTTCCCAGAAATTGATTGCCTTGACCTCAGTTTCTTGGCTAAACCAACAGTCACTAAAAAATATGTTTGTTTGCAACTCCAAACTTTCTTTGCCTCTAACCATAAAAACTATTTTCATAGTTAGCTGAAGTTACAATCTTATATATATATAAAAAAATCTGTGGTATTTTATAGTCTTGCCACTCTCTTATTTTTAACAAAGGAGAGAAAAAGTGTTTTCTGCAGATTAAACATTGTAAAAATGATCAGAGACAGCCTTGTATCTAAAACAACATATAGTAAAATTCTCACTTTCTCAATCTTATCCCTCTTTTTTTACATTTTCTTGGTCTACATGAGTTTAACTGACTTGACAAGATGTTCGACCATGTTTGTGTTTTTGCAGATGATTTTGTTGTTTTAGTGTACACTATGTTACTGAGATTTTTTTCCCCATGTACAGTACATCTCTCACACAGACTTAGAAAAAACACTGTACTGTTCAGTTTTTTAAACTTTTGGGATAATTTTAGCATTGCAATCGTAGCTCATGTTAGCTAATTTAGTTGATTTCGGTTCTTCCTCATTGCTATGTAGGTCTGTCCCTTGTCCAGTCACAAAAGCTTGTGTTTTCTTAAAGGTTGAACATGATTAGGGTGCATTCGGGCCAAAGTCATGTCATCAGTATTCATTACATCAGTGACAAGGAGAAAATTCTGCCCAAGCCTCCTTCTATCTGTTCCCCAGGCCTCAGGGAATATACTGAAGGTTAATTTATTTAAATCCCCCATCCACTCATCTCTATTCCATTAAACTCCACTAATAAATCTTTGCTTTGCCATGTAATCTGTTTTTTGCTGTCAAAGGCTTGAGTCTTAGCTTCATTTCACACATATGCTTGTGGATGTGCTCCCAACGATAACATGGCAGCAGATAAGGTCATGTTGAATTCATTTTTATCATGTGTAGCAACATGAAGATGCCTGCCTTCTCAAACACCAAAAAGCATGGGATAATTAAACTAAGTGTAGCTCATGGAAGAAGGCAATGAAATTAAAAAAACAAATCCTCTCAGCGCCCATCACAACTTCGGTGTCCCAAAGGTCATGGTCCGAAACAGAAATTCACTTCTCTCCTCTACGGTGTTTTTATCTGGTTCTATTCCTCCAGTCATAATTGCAACAATTAGTCTGAGCAACAAGGGGACCTTGTCTATATGGACAAGAGCTGTATCATTATTGCAATGTGTCTAGTCAGCTTTACACAGATGCTGCTATGATAATGACCATTAAAAGCTCGGCTGCTGGTTCAATAGCGGGTGAAGCAATTTACAGTCTGTTGAAGAGGACAACTCACACAGGCGAATGTTTTTTCTGTGTGAATGCTAATCTCTCCGTGCGAGGCTTAAAATGGACATGGGTAAGAAGCAGAAAACACTCAAGGACGTCAATACTAAGAAGAAAAGAGTGATCTTAAATCAACGCAAGGTTGTGGCAGAAAAATCAGACACACTGTCCCTAGGGGTTTCTAAAACACATCACAAAAAAATGTTAAAAAAATTTTTTGAAAAAAGAAAAGGAGCAATTTGTTTACAAAGTCTGACTTTCATTCAATAAATTCACATCACGTTTACATTTACATATTTATAGTTTTTTCTTTGCTTTGTGAAGCACTTTGTGCAAATTCATGTTTGAAAATCGCATTACAAATAAAAATTGATTTGATACAGGTGAATATCTATAAATACAAAGGCATCCAACTGTTTTCTAAACCTAGAAAACAGTCACCTTGCGCGAGTGGTCTACATGACTGGTTGAACCCTTAATTGAGTGTTTTCCATTTAGCATATAGCGATTGTCTACATTGGTGGTTCCCAACCAGTTGATCCCGGTTGGCTGGTAGCCTGCGGCATAATTCCAAGTCAACCCCCAGGTGTGTTTACGAAAAAAAATGTATACGAAAGGAAGTCAGTAATGTCAACTCAGCGACTGTAACGCTATATTTAGTGAATATTCTGGCTCTCTGGCCGCCACAGTCGCTAAAAAATTTTTTATTTTTTTTATTTTTTTCAAAAAAGCGCCAATATCTCAGCTTTTTTTAGTGTTACTGGAGTATTTTGAGTTTGTGACATGAAAACATGTTTTTAAATCCAAAATCAATAAGCAGCACCTGTTGCTGTTGTGGTCCTTCCCCTCTCAAAGTGTTGCATGTGTGCGGAAAGTGTATGTGTTAGAGAGAAAAAAAAGAGAGCAAGTGGGAAAGAGGAATTTGTGTGTGTGTGTGTGTGTGTGTGTGATGCCTACTGGTTGTGTCACAACAACAAAACGTGTTGTGGGGGTAGTTTTACTGCAGGCTGGAAACTATCTCTGGGAGTTTGCGACGGTAACGCCGGACTGGTAGATCTCTGGAGGTTTGATATTTGAAAAGTAGATCTTGGGTCAAAAAAGGTTGGACACCCCTGGCCTACATTATTCTGTTACCCTACAGGCACTGATAAATGAATAAACTATTCATAGAATGACAAAGTCTACCCTAAATCACCTTATTGATTTGATTTGTTCATAGATGTGACAACATGTTAAAATGGAACTAGTCGGTGTGGTTCGAGGTAGCTGATGGCAAGGTGAGTTCATCTGTAGAGTGGAATACAATCATATTTTAATCTCAACAAAATTTACTTATATCAGAGTAATTAAGTTTAGATCGTCCTCTCCTTCCCCTACTTGTGTTTAAACATTTTCCTCAAAAGTAAATCATTTGTATAAACCAAACTAGAAAATTGTGGAAATTTTCCCAGTTCGAGAAACTCTTTGGTGTATTTTGCCAGATGCTCACTCTTTTGAATGTTTGGTCTCGCTGTCTTTCCTGAGTGTGTGAAAGCTCAGGCATTTCTGCCACGACTTTTAATCTCCTCTGTTAAGGGAGAAAGCTGAAAAATACTACTTTGTGCTGCTAAGACTCAAAAGAAAATTTCAATAGACTTGCGTTTTTTTCAATTTTTACTGAATTGTTGCCTCAAATATTTAATGTCATCAATACTTCAAAACACTTGAAAAGTCTGGCTACTGTGTTTTATCCAGCAAGGACTCAATTACTAGGCCATGCAAGTACAGAACATAAGATTGGGCAAGTATTGATTTGAATTGGAGCATGAATGCTGAATCATTTTACACTGAATTCCACTTTTAACTGGGATTTTTTCGCGCTAACTTTTCTTTCAAACTTTCAATTTTAGCTCTCTCCTGAGTCACAGAGCAGCGTGTCCACCAACCTTGAATCACCACTATTACAACCAGGCCCTCCTGTAGGGTGCCACCATCATTTATACTTACTGCTGTTTAAATTTGTCTCTACCAATGTATTAATCCCCATCTGCAGCATTTCACTACTTCGGACCCTCAGTGGAATATTTCTTTAATCAGGCAGGAAGCACAGTGAGCTTAACTCCCCCCTGTCCACCTCATAAAATGAATGTGACGATTGCGTATGATGAAATCTAAATCAGTATGAATTATTACCCCTGAGCACTGACACAAGGGAGAGCTTTAGAGCCAAAAGCCTTCTTTCAAAAGAAGAGGCTTTCTCTTTTAAAGCTATTCCAGTTTGCAGTTTTTGAATAAGCTTGGGAAAAAAGCTAGCCAGATGGCTGCTTGTCATTCACTCTGAGTTTTTGAGCTTTCAGCTCTGCAAACCCAACAGGAATGCAATGACATTCTTGGTTGAAATCTGTTGGATTTTCACACATCCGCTGAGGTTTAGAACTAACAAGGGAAGAAATTGAACTGTGAACATTTAATCACCCGTGTGGCATATATGAATATTAAAATTATTAAATCACATGTCTGCAAAAAAGATTTAATCAAGGTAGACGTTTTTTGGAGGGAGGGCGATTGCTCAGTGGTAAAAATGTTGCCCTTGTACCGGAAGTTTGTCAGAAATTCGCCGGGTCAAATCCTACTGAGCTCATGTGTCTAAGTGTCCTTGGGGATGACACCTAACCCCTTGTTTCTTCCACCATTGGCGCCATCCTTGCAGCCTGCTGCAGTAAAATGCAGCACAGAATGCAGGGATGAATTAAGTATGTAAAAATTAAAATACATATATTATGTACAACAAGGTTTTTACCCTGAAAACGGGTCAATGGGAGCAGGTGAGACAGTTTATCTCTGTGTTTACCATGTGATGGACCTGTCCAGGATTCCTCTTGCTCTGTAAGAGCCGTAATGAACTCCAGCCTTCCCCCAACCTTGTTAGGTAGCCGTAACAAATAGATTGTTGTAGAGAAGCTGTTTGGTTGTCTGACAATGCTGACGGTTTACTCGGCTTTAAAGGTACTGCAGTAACTTGCCACATGCCATCTGGCTTTTCCTGAAGATCACTGACTTAAAACATACAATAGAATTACAAAAGAGTGAAAGGGTCTCTTATCAGATTGACTGACTGATGCAATTACCTACAACAAACCAAATGTGCTGGCTTGAAATAACTTCTTTCTGCCTTGATTTTGTCCTTCAAGTCATTTGGTTGACATCTTGGGTTTTTTTTCAATCACTTTAGTGCATGTTTTATTTACCTTACAATGGAAACCATACAGAATCAGAACTATTCATTCGTTTTGTATCTCAGTATACAAACTGAAAATGATACATCTGTTCCTTCGTTGTTTTGCAGTCCTAAAAAAACTTCTAAGTTTGGAAAACCAAGATTAAGTTCTGATTTTTTTTTCTTGCATTGCATTTGCATCGCTCAAAAGATAAGAGGAATAAATGCATATGCATTTCAATATTTTAGGATTTATGGAATATGGCATAATGTGGTAAATAGAAACCAATGCAAATAGTAATAATAATAATGCATAGAACTTATAGAGCACTTTTCTAGATACTCAAAGACACTTTACATATGCATTGTTCATTCACTCCATACAACCATTCACACACGCATTCATTCCTGATGATGGGAGCTACCATGCAAGGCGCAGACCACTATCATCAGAAACAACTGGGGGTTTGGTGTCTTGCTCAAAGACACCTCAGCATGCACCCTGGCCAGGGGATCAAACCTGCGACATTCCGGTTACGGGACGGTCGCCCTACCCACCGAGCCATCCTTCCCATCCTTACTATTTTTATCCTCTGATCAGTAAGCATGACAAACCACCAAGAAGTAAATTTCCATGGGTTAAAAATGCAGCCAATAATTATTATTTAAGTCCGCTTAGGTTCATTATCATCCCTGAGGATATATGTAGTGAAACGTCAATTGATTTGAATGAAGGCAATTATGATAAGGATAGTAATGTGATAACACGACATTTTGTGTCATTGTACAAGATTAATTTGTTGGCTTTGTAGTGACATTTAAATTTCAAACTCAAGTGAAAGCAACGTTTCACTAACATTAACTCAACAGAAAGCAATCTGAATCCTTTTAAAATGACTGTAGCAAAATGAAATATAAACCATGTGGCATGCTCAATGATGAATGGAAACAGCTTCAAGACAAACAGATGGATTTTCTTTCTGAATGGTTGCACATGCAGTCCCAAAATTTCCAAGGAAAGTTTAATATTACTGACACTTCAGTTTGAACAATTACCTCTATATTTCAAGCAGGAAAAAAGGTTAAGCTGACTGTCTTTAAACGGTATCCAATAGCTCACTGCATCCCTCCTGCTGCAGTGTGCAGCTCCACTAAACAAAAAGATTACACATCAAGATTTTTTTAGCTGGTTTGTTTTGGCTTGACTACTCCCATATCTATTCTGTCATATGGATGAACGTGAAAACCTTGTTCTTCCTCTTTTCATCATGACTCATAGATAGAAACAGAATGATGCAAATCCAATGAGTAAACTGAAACAAAACCTAAGTTTATTATGGATGCTTCAATATTTTTTTATTATTTTTGTTATTTTTATTTTGAAGGAACAAATGAGTATGAACACAAAAATTTAACAGGTGATCAAAACAAGTAGACTCCCCTAATTTAATTGAGCCACATGGCACCTGTAGAAATGTGTCAAGAAAATACAGGTGCTTTTTCTGTAGTCAATTCATACAAAAGGCACACAGTGTTTTAGGGCACAGTCATGTTAAAACATTCCGATAAGACGTCTATTCTAGTTTTAAAAAGTAACCATAAACCTGGGTTTGCATAGGATTTATGGAAGAATCTATTTTAATAAATAGTATTTATTTTAGTAGGAGCGCAAGAAGGACATCTTTTCATTAAACAAAAACACAAAGATGGACCTCTTTGAAAAGATTCCATTTTCATTTATTTCGCCAAATGAAGCTGTTCTGAGTAATGCACATACCTGCACTGTTGTACCATTCAAGGTCTTCTTTTATGCCCACTCTTATCCTTTTATGTTAGGGAGCACTCAGGGCAGGACTCAGATGCAGAGATTTTAAGACCAGTTTTATTCTGTGACCAAGTCTAAGGCAGGGAAGAGCTGGTGAATACAAATTATACACTGGCACCAAACAAGGGGAGCCCAGACTATTTAACAAATATGGGAGGAAATCTCAGGTGGAAACAATCAGGGAGGATTAGACAATCAAAACTGTGGGTAACACACTAGAGCATGCTATCCCCTCTGACGTCCACTTTCCTCACAGCACACTATACAAACCACAATGTGCATTGTACATTTTAAAGAAAATTTAAAAGTTTTAGGAAGGCTAACATTCCCAAATGTGTGGAGCCTTTAAAATATTGGGAAATACATGAAATACAGTATTTCAGTATAGACTGGTTAATATAAAAATTGTTGCGTCAACTTTTAAATGTTCAAAGTAGAATATATATACTATTTTTGACTCTAATCGAATTGAAAAGAGTTTTGGGTTCATTTGCATTTTTTTGTTTCCAATAATTACATTTGTCCACTAAAGGTCACTTTTTCCAAGGTCTCAGACACATCAAAACATTTGAGACAAATTTGCAACTGGGGGGTTGGCATTTCACAAGGCTTCATTTTTCCATCACCACTAGTTACTGAAGCAGCTTGGCAACCTTATATTTCTAACATTTATCCTTTTTCTCTTTTCCATCCTTTTGTGTTCATTCTTCCTTTGTCATTCCTCCACTAAGTCATGTATACTTTCAGGTCCAGTGTTATAAGCCCAAGACACAGGGCTTGCTAAGATGCGGCATGTGTCCTCCCATCGTGGTGCACAAAACATTCTAACAAGTTTTTATGTGGTGCACAGCATATATTTGAACTATTCATGTGCACTTGCACATCAAATTTTGTGTGCCAGTAATGTGCACTTCTGATTATTCTAATATATTACTAATCACCTCTTTTAGTTAATGTGGAGCTATCTCATCCTCGAATTCTCCTGGTATCTCAGCACTCTCACTCTTCATTACATATAAAGCTCTCTCTTTTGTCTTAGGGATTTCTCCTTATCTTGGATATTGTATCTGCATTTCCACACACATGGATGGTGGTCCAGATCCCAGTTGTCTGGATGCTATCCAATAAGAAGATAATAATTGAAACTTAAAATATTCTGAGATGAATTTAAAACATGGCAGTCTGACTATGATGGATGTTTTTTGCTGGAATCTGAATGAGAAAAGGAGGTAGATCTTGACCTCGTGGAATCTGGAGGTCAGTGAGTGGGCAAGTGTCAGAGACTTCTGATAAGACTCTCAATAGGCTCTGTGGGAGGCAGGAACCTGCTGAAGACAATGCTGTTACAGTTTTAACAAAATACAAGAAAATAACACAAGCTAATATTATATATTGCCATAGAGATTTTCTTTATTTCAACTTGTTCATTACAATTACAAATGAGATGCAAATTGATGAGAGAAATAAATGAGAATTTTTGTGACTAGAAAGAAATTCACGTTTGAACTAGAATTTTATGCTCAGCGTAGACCCCATGGAAAATATTCCACACCCATTCAGAATACCACCAAAGCAGTAAAGTCTTGGATGGAATTAAATGGAGACATTAGAAAGCAGAGGCGAGAGATATTACCTTGGTGTAACATGTCCCACAACAAGAGCCAGACTCTGTTATCTCTTCTAAGTAGTTTATGACTGCCCACACGTTGGACTGACCCTTCTGTTTTCCTGTGTGCTGCTATTACACATCCTTTGAAAAAGAGCTCTTCCTCTTTTTGCTGAGTGTGCAGTTCTTTGCAGGATATCTTTGATTCTAAGAATATACACTGCTTGGATCTCTTGGCTCCATTTGCTTCTCAGGAAAAAAAACGCTTCAGGTGATTTTAGTTGCCTGCAGCCTGCATAAAGTCTTTAATTCTGGACATAATGAAAATTTTTCACACCAGTCTTGTCTTTTATCTATGAAGGAATATGGCTTTGAAATGATATGTATGATTCTCCTCTGTTTTCCCCTGACTAACCAATGTCGTGTGGCCGTATAAGGAATTCTTCTTTACTCAGATTATGTGAGTGTTTCTTTCTCTAAGATCACAAATAAGATTTTATGATTTATCGTTCCATTGTGGTGGGATGTACACACACTGTGTTCCTTCTGGGAAATTTTCCAGATTCACTCTAACCCACCAGTTGAAATCCAGCCAGTTATTGTAAAAAAATAAAACACAGAGATAGCTCTTTTTGGCCAAGGAGCGACAGTGGCAGGCAAATTTGATCTACAGAATCAGGTCTTCTGCCTCTTTTTAAAATGATGAATGATGTCTAAAGATTAATCTAGTATTTTACATAAAATAACTTCTGAGAAAAAAAAGTAGGACAGAACTTTGTCATTAATTGTGAAGGATTTAAAGTCACACAGTTACAGGTCAACAATATAAAATCATTCACGGAAGTTTATTTTAATCTAATCCTACTATCAAAAAGGAACATCTCTCCCAAATGACTCAAGTTGTTCTTTATAGCAATGCATAGCAAGAAAAAAATGATTACTTGCCACAAATGAAAAGTTGTACAACATCAGCCAAGAAATCGGAGCAATCCAGTTTTAATTACTCACAAGATTACTGTGGGCACATTTCTGTTCCCATCCAAACTGTAATAATAGAAGTGTGTTGATATAAAAAGAAAGCTTAAGAAGCTTAACCTCTTTATACTTAGTAAAGATCACTCCAGAACATGAACCATCCAAGTATGATCATTTCGGGGTGGACAAAATAAATACTACACAAATTTATTGGTGCATTCTGGGAAAAAATAACAAAACAATAAAAACAAGGACAAAAATTCAGAGCTATGGGCTTGTGTTCACACACTTTTACAGAGTAGTTCTACAGGAAATTGATTTTCTAAAACACAATATTACACACACCACAATCCCCTGCAGCAGAGCTTTGAAATGGCTCTGCTCGAGTTACTGTACGTTACTCAATGCAAATTAATGTTGCAGTGATTCACATGTAAACCCTCCATCTGTGCTCTCTGTGCCATTGAATGGCTGCTGTAAACGATAGTCTTCATCCAACTTAACACTCTATGGATGATTAGCCAAACCAGACACAACAAGAGCAACCTCATTGTAGAGAATAAACAGAAAAAGGAGGTCAAATTAATAATTACCACCATTTTTTAGAACTTCTTTACTGTTGGCGTGTCATGACACTTCCACAATCTTCCACAATCTGGTAAACATTTTTCAATGTCTGTGACATAATAATAAAAATTAAGACCCTCATACTGTTTGAGAGTAAAAACAATAAAAATTTTACATCTCTTGACTTGTACATCTCTATGTGGTTAACTTGGGACCAAAATGAAAAAGCAGCATCTTTTTGTCTTTCAGCTCGTCAGAGCACATTGACCTGCTTTGTACTGAAACAATTCATCTGAGTAACGGAGGGAAGGAAAAGTGCTTCTGGGCATTCAGGCTATGAGGAGTAAAGAATAGGAAAACCACTATTCCCCTCAAATCTGCTCTTCTTTACTTCAGTTTAGCCTTGCCAGAAGAAAGCAGGATAATAAAGAATGATGAAAACTCATCTAAATAAAGAGTGGCATGCCAGATAAACGCTTTTCTCCAACTACAACGTCTTATACAGAGTAAATAATACTTATTTCAACACAGTCTTTGTCATTTCTTCACTAGCAACAGCATATTGAGATCAGTTTTAAAAAAAATGAACATCTTGGTTTCGATTTTTGTGCAAAATGTCACTAATTTATATCGCCCGTCATTAAATCATCTGTTTTTCTTCTACCATTTGGGGCTGCAGAGATAATTTAGCCTTTCATTGCTGGTTACAGGTGAGAGCCGAGATATACTAAACAGATCCAGGAATTTATTTCCTTTTCTTGTTAAACTGAGTATCTCCTTGAAATATGAGAAATGAGTGTATTTTTAGGAATGGATTCAACATTGCTTTTGGGATGATTTTTAATAAAATAAAAATTAAAACATAAGTTTATTCCGGCCACTTCACTTTGTCATTTGCTTTTGTTAGTTGCTATGTAACATCTCATAACTGAAAAACAATGACTAATGTAGAGTCTGCATCACAGAACCTGAGCTTCAATTCCCTTCTTTTCATGTTTAGGACCAAAATATCAAGATACAATAGCTCCTTCATTTGTAGAAGCATCCAATCCTTCACTCAAAAGATGTTTCCTTTGGTTTCCTCTTTGAAAAAAAATGACAGTACTCGCTCAAATTGATAATATCCCTTGTTGCTGCTATTCATTAAGTTGTTTGAGAATCATAACCATGAAAAGCACTGATGACCTTTCCACTACAAATCTAGCAGGCTACGTTAACAATAGAGGCGTGACCATAACCAGTTTAGACTGAATAGCACCTGCCTCACCCTTTTCTCTGTTAGTGGTGAGGGTTGAATCTTTCTGGGAGTCATTCTTAGCAAACCATTGTGAGGGAGTGCCAAGTCAAATAGCTATTTTCTCTCACTAATGCCAAGTAGTGATTGGTTGACAGCTCCGCCACTTCAAATGTGTGGTCATGGTTTCCAACACAATAGAAAGTTTCTCCTGAGACTGCAACCTGATTCCTTCTGTAACCATGAACGGACGTGGAAACTTTTATGTCTAAAAGTGTTGGTTGTTAGTCAATCAATTACTCACGTCTACAACTGAGCACGGTAAAATCTACGGCCCACCAAACCCTGCGGCCCCTCCAACGAGTGGTAAACTCACAGGGAGGCAATTACCTGTGTCCAGACAGGGGAAAGTTGGATTCAATATTTCCACCTATAGTACAGGCTGCACTTTTTCTTGTCCCTTCCCAAGTGACTTGTTTGCCATCAGTGATCCTAATAGAGGCATACAGTCCACAGCAACAGCTTGTGGCATCACTGACACATGCACCAAATGGTGGTTGCTCCTGGAAAATGAAAACAGGGGGATAATAAAAATATTTTGAAGTCATTTTACATTTGTGACAAAAGTTGTCCAAGTGGATTCCAATGAAATCACTATACCTCTACCTCTGGCCATTAGTTTGTGGCCATCCATTTATTTTAAAGCTTTTTCTTTGTCTACAGGGAACTACTGACTGATGCCATAGCCCCAATGTCTGATAACTGTGGTGATGACTTGCCCTTGTCCACATCCTCATTAGGAAAGTACAGGACAAGTAGCAAGTTAGGTAAACAAGCCCAATCCATTCCCTTAATGGTTGTGGGCTCCCCTGCCACAGCAACATTAATTATCTGGTTTTACACAGAGATTAGATGAAGAAAAAAACAACAAACCAAGTGCCAGCATCTACTGCCTGGGTTTCTGCTGAGTTTCCAATTAGACAGGCATTTTTTTTAAATTAAGCTCGCAGATGACAAACTTCAGCCATTCATAAAAAGATACCTAGTACTGCTTATGAATGTTACAGAAGCCTGCTCTGCAGTTATAATGACATGCATGAGTATACCTTTACAGAAAGAACACCTGAGTAAAATACTACTGAGAAACCGATTTTATTGTTACAGAATGATCGGGCACATAAATGTTCTAGAAAAGTCTGTGTGTGTGCATTTCCAGAAGAGCAAGTCTTGGTTTTACAAGAGATAAGAGAAGTATAATCTGTTTGGTCACTAAGTCTTCAATGAGACATTTGAATAGTTCAAACACAAACAGTAATATAATCTGCACAAAGACATTTTCAGATCATCTTAGGCTACTTCAAAAACACTCCAGCCCATGTTTGCTTGTTTATCCTTATCAAATTTGCTGTGAAAAAAGAACAAAGGTCCTTTCTAAACTCTTCAAACCACTTTTCATAGCAGATGCCTGACTGCTCATTGGATTTGATCTGAACCAGCTCTATCTCAGGACTCATGTACTTTTCTGATTTTTTTCTTTTAAAAAGGTACATCGTGAAACTGAGAAGTAGACTCCTTCACCAGCCACGTGGCTTTACCACCAACCTTTGGGATGGAATTACAGTGCCATCTAAGCAACAGCTTACACCACGTTCCACCAGCAGAAGCATCAGTCATTAGTTTTCACTTTTCGTTTCTCTGTCTGCTTTAGCCCCTGAGATCCAAGGGGATTTAGTTGATGTGACTAATGTCACAGAATGCCAAATGGAGAGAAAAATACAAACCAGAAGAGATGAAATAAAAGTTGGTTGAACATGATTATTTCAAATCTTCTTTTTTTTTAAAAAAAAAAAGAGAGAGAAAACAAATCCCCTGCAATCCCATTAGGGATAAGCGGTTCAGAAGATGAATGAATTAATTTAAAACAAAAGTTTTTTAATTTATCCAAATTCAAATCTCATTTTGCTGCAGAATTATTGAGATATCTTGTCAAACTGAAGAATTAGCCAATTGAGCTTAGACATGACCTTCCTAAATAATCTTCTATTAAAATAATGAAAACGTTTTTCCATTCCTTTTAAGTGCTGGTTTACAAAATTTCCCTAACTACATCCCAACTCGGGTGGCATGGTGGTACAGTAAGGAACAAAGTGGCCTAACAGCAAGAAGACCAGGGTTCAAGTCCTAGAGAGAAACGAAGCTTGAAATGCATGTTCACCTCGTGTGTGCATGGGTTTCTGGGAACTCAGGTTTCCTCTAAATCTCCAAAAATTTGCATGATCGGTCACTATGAAATTTTCCCTAGGAATGACTATGTGTGTAGATGTTTGTGCGTGTGTGGCCCTGCAACAGACTGGTGACCTGTTCAGGGTGTTCAGCCGGGATAGGCTTTGGCAAGCCCCAAACCACATTAGGGATGGGCCGTTCAGAAGATGAATGGACATCATAACTGACTTAACATTAAGCAATTTTGGAACTAAACAAATCAATTAAAAAAAAGACATTTGTGGCAAGTTCAGTGATTTGGATTAAAGAACTGAGTTGTTTATTGTTATTTTTACATTCTCTCATTGCCATTAAAAAATGTGCATTGAATGACCTATTTCAGAAATGTGAATCTTTTCATCTGTACAGAAAGTACAAAAGGCTTTTTCCACACCATTTTCAGTGTGTAAAACAAAATAAAAAACTAATTTTCTTCTAATTTGGAGAAAGTCACTTAACCTTCTTGTTTTCATAATGATTCCTTAATACAGAAACGTAATGGGGAAACCGCAACCAATCAACCAGAAGCAAATAAAACCAAAAAGGAAATGTATTAAAAATGCAAATGTGGTCATATATTGAGATATTCAATTTATATAATTTAAAATAGGATTGATTAAATGCAATACTACTTTGGACAACTGGATGATAAATGAAATGCTGTAGTGTTTAGTCTGTTCTGAATCCTACAGAAGGAGCTGAAAATGAAGCTAAAAAAATTAGCCAGCAGAACAGTTGCCACGTAATTGGTTGTAAAACGTCTATGGGACAATTAGAAATGATTGAAAATTGTGGTAATTAGAACAAGTGATTGATAGTTTTGTTGTTTCCTTGTGGTCCAATGACAATAAAGACAAAGAAGTGCCTGTAAATGAGTGCATGTCCTCAGTCTGCTGGCTCTGATAAATGAGCAATAGGCTACTCCTGTTCCACTTTGACACATCACTCACAAAAAAAATTACTTGCAAATCATGACCGTTCTCATTTTCTTATCAATGCCAGAGAAACCTATTGGTTTAAAGATGCTGCCTGGTGAAAACGCTAACACAATGTCCTGCTAAGAAGAAAACAATAAGGTTAATTTCTGCTGATAAAGCAAAATCCATACAGGAAAATAAAGGTAATATGATTGTAACCTTTGCAAAAGAAAAGGAAGAACAAGCTGCACTAGTTTTGTCATTGCAACTAGCCTGCAGTGGTGAAAAAAAGTATGCTCTTTTTATTTTTTGCCTTTGGTCTGTTTTATTTGTTCTACCGATGATGAACCAGTCCTGAATCAATAGAAAAACTGTGTGTTGTCACAATCATACCACCTCAAAACAAAACAATTTAGACATAAGGACCACATTTTTTTTCTTTAATCCGTACAGAAACATTCATCTGGAAAAACTTGTATTTTCAGGAGATGATTGTTTGAGCAAGAGCTGCAAAATCCATCATTAAGGCTCATTACACTTGTCAAGTTTATGCCTCCTTGACTCCTCTCATCTCCATCCCATGCAGCATAAAAATCGATCTCTGCAAAATATATAGAAATGTGTCTTTTTTACCCCAGGACAAATTCGTAGGAGAAAGTAGGCAAGAAGAAAGATGATAAAAAATTGTTGGAGAGTAAATGATAAAATGCAGATCAACTCTGTCCTTTTTTGTTTCAAACAAGGAACAATAAATAATTAAATGGAAAAGTAATGAATGAATAAAAAATGACAATGAAAATCTGCATCTAAAACCTAAAACTCTGGCGCACAACTGGAAAAGGTTGAATTGTCCTACACGAGTCAGGAGCACAGTCCTGCCTCAAGAGGAGGAGTTCATTTTCACAGGTGAGGGAAGAAAAGTGGACAAGTAGAGAAAAGTCTAGCAAAGTTATTGCAACTGCGATAATTAGGATGCTGTGTTGGTTCATTGTGAAGAAGAGAAAACTGAATCAAAACGTGAAACGCTCAAGTTACCAGTCAATCTATCCTCTGATTCTGGATGCTTGTGATAAAGAACATCTAGGCCTCATTTACTAAGAATTTGCATAGGTTTTAAGCTGAGAATTTGTTCAACACCACAGCATTGCTTACGCTACACAACCATGAGATTTATCAAAGCCCCTGTCTTGGATTGGCTGGAGCCAGTGTTTTTCCATTGAATCTCTCTCTTGATCATCATCCTCCACACCTGTGTCCAATCATCTCCTGTCCTATATAAACCCTCAGCTTTTATCCAGCCACTGTTAGATAGGGATGGGAAATTCGACGCCTCGCAACTCATCGAGCAACTTCGAGCAACTGTGAAAAGTCGACACGAGGAGTCGGCACATCTGCAGGCTGCGCATGCGTAGATGAAAAACAAACCCCAAGAAATAAAGAAAATATACGCCTTGAATTCTGTCTTACTAGAAGATGAAATGTGGGTTATTGTTGGGCATTTAGTCTAGGTTTTTTGATCATGAAATGAAATTGCGTTAATCCGTTGCCATAGTAACAGTTACCTAAACAATCAAATTTCACTCTGTTAGTAACAATGTAATTAAATGTTCAAAACACACTGACACACTGTTTTTAGTCATTTGAATAACCAGAGGACCGGCTGATAGAATCTTACGGAAGGGAAAATGAACACACCGATACAATTTAACAGAGATGTTTTTGTGCGAGCGCGTAGTGAAGATTTCATAAAAAAACTTTAGTTTTGGGAGAGTGGGATATTTTCACTTTTGTCCAATTGGATGTTCTCCAAATCAAAGTATAAATAAAGTCTGTTTTGATATTGTTCTTTTAATCTAAAGCGCTCTGTAATGTTTTGATGAGAGAAATACTGTATAATAAATTAAATAGATTTGAATCAACAATCTGTGACACAAGCAGCAACATTTAGAGAAGACGTAAGTAAGACTCTGCGGCTCTAAAACAGCGCAAAAAAAACTGAAACAGGACAATTGAAAGTGTTTTTGTAATAGATTTTTATTTTGAATAAAATCTTTTCCACGGTGGTTGGCTTTAGTCTGTTCCTCTTCAGACTGACTACCTCTCCAGCTTTGGATAAGACCCGCTCACAAGGCACCGGGTAAGGCTTCACCAGTTTGTGCAGGTATGGGTAAACTGTTGTCCTCGATGCCCAGAATGGGAGCGGGTCTTCTCCCCTGAAGAAGTAGGGCTCCGATAGGCATCTCTGAACCTCCACTGTGGCGTTCACCATCGCGCACCGACTTCTCTGGGTTTCACCAAGAAAATAGAAGTTATTATTGTAAAACCATGAAACATGAGTACATCGTTGATCAGATGAAAATACGTACCAACCCGGCTGTCCAGCAGGTCCCACAAATGGTCCTTCTCAGCTGAAGATGACGCTCCCGGTTGTGACTATTAAAACAGAATTGGTACTCCCTCCATTTACCCTTCCTCTCGATACAACTTACACACAGAAACACACACCTTTCATTCTCATACTATTCACCCAAAAACTCTTTCAACCTCTTAATTCCAAACACTCTATATTTATGTTGGTGAATCCTAAAAACTAATCTAAGAAACCTGTGTGTGCGTGAATGACTATGTGTTGGTTGAATATGTGTGTGTGCGTGTGTGTTGGTTGAATGTGTGTGTGTCTTTGTGACACCTACAAAAGGTCTAACAAGATCAAGGTGATCTTATTGTGTACAATACCTACTGTGATAAAATCCCTGTAGAATCCAAAGCTGGAATGTCGCAAAATCGCTAGAAAATCTCCTCCTCGCAAAAACCCACGTCTCCGTGAATGAATGAAACCCTTTTATATCTTCTGACTAATTGACCGACCCGCCCCTTCAAACTTTCCGAGCTCTTCGACACCTGGCTCCACCTGACAGTAGCTCGGATTTTGGGTCGCGCGATGTTTGGCATTCCGACACATGGAATTGGAGCAATTCTCGCGATAATTTTGTGTCACTCAGTTCGGCTCAGCTCGAGCAGACAGGCTCGAGCTGGCCATCCCTACTGTTAGATTGTCATTTGAAATGGTGACGCAGTTCTGAAATACTGAACTTATGTATGCCCTGGACTGTCCTGGCATTCCCTAATCTCCTGCCCTGGTGACCTGGCCTGCTGCCTGTCTTTGATCCTGTCTTTTGGAATTACCCAGTCTCCTAAGCAATACAGTGAGGTTTAAGTCTTGCGAAGTGTTGTATTTTGGTCCTTACCTATCACCACCATCACAACTTTCCTCACGCAACATTAGCTTCATATTCAACCCTGAGACAAATCTCAGAAGTAAACAAACTTGAAATCCATTAAAAGCTAATCACACCTTCAGAACTTCATAAATGGATCATGCAAATAATGTGATGCATACACAAGGGTCCTCAAAACTGAGCAATGGTGAGGTGTTGCTACTGCACAACCGTAGAGATGTTTCTTCTCGTGCAATAATTTTCTGATGTTTGTGTGACATGTTTTCAACAAAATTGCACTTACCGCATAACCTGACTGTTCATGTATTTGATCAACATGGAAATTGAGAATATGACCTAAATTGTTGTAACAAATCAAGTGTGTGGCGTCTCTGTTCTTGTGTAATTTGCAAAAAGCAAAGACAACTGATTTACTTCATACCCACCAGCTGCACCTTATCACAATGATCACGGCCCTACAGACACCAAGCTCTTTTAAATCCAAACTCTTCAATTGGAGCTTTTGTGCTTCTCACTTTTTCTAGGGCACATCTTTGGATGCCATCTCTTGTTCCAAACCAGACAGTTTTTTTTTTTTTTTTTTTTTTTTTTTTTTACAACAGAGTTTGCACTACAGAAATACTCAAGATGTTTTCTTATTTTATTCGTTATTTAAGAGTGGTTGATTCAAAGCGCTTTATTGTGTGAAAAAAAGACTTCCTTTTTTAAAAATAAGGAAGCATTGGACACCTCAAGAAGGGAAATTATTTTAATCGCAAAGTTGCGGCAGACTATAAATGTTTGGTATTGTAAAGGTGAGGGGACAAAAAGATAATGCTTGCTATGAGTTTTGGTTGGACATAATGAATTGGAAACGTGCAAATTTGGACCCAAAATGTAATTTTAGTGAAAATGATCAGAGACCATGAAGGAAGTATAGGAAATGACAGGGGTAGTTATGTGAAGATTGACATTTAAGTAAATAAATAAATAGAAAAAGGGTGTTGCTTTTTGCATCATAGTAGGCCCTGCAACACCATATGCACATACTGTATGAGGAAGCGGAGGCATCTTTTTATTTTGCTAACTTACTCATTCTTAAGCCTTCTCTTCATCTGTGACTCCACTGAATCACTCCTCCGCAAGAGTTCCAATCTCCTAAATTGACTATAAGTAGAGACAGACAGAGAAGGTATCTGGGGGGTATTGAGTGAAAAAAACTCGGGTGTCTACTTTTGTGATGCTTCGATCAAATTACATTTGAAATTCTGCACCATCAGTATCCAGCAAATGTTTGACATTATTATAAATGAGAAGGAAGATCAAATCTTAACTTTTAGTCATTCAGCATCTCAGCCTTCACTGCCTCATCTATTCCTCTTTCAAGTTCAAGCTGGAAGAGTTACTAAAGTAAGGCAATTGAAAACCCTTGTTTCTCATAATGAGATGGACTCATGTGGTCAACAGAGCTGCGTTGATCTTTTTTTTTTTTTGGGGGGGGGTAGAAACCCCCTCAATCTCAATATGGTAAAATATATCCCTTGAGTAATTTAAAGAAATTAGATTTCATCTTTTGATTCAACTAAAAGTCTTGAGAGAGACAGAATATCATACGGCAAAAATAAAGTGAAAACTCCACTCAGTCTATAAAGAAGATAAAGTCACAAAAGTTAACATAAGAATCCAAATAGTCTCTGAATCAAAAGGCAAGTACAAGGTAGTGATAAATGTGACCCCAAAAGTCTTTGTCAGTATCTCTCACACACATTGCTGTAACAGTGAGGCATAGAAACATATTTTGTATTGATATGCTATTGTGTCATCACACTCAGGGTGTGAAAAAAAGCCTTCAAAGTAATCTCATCTTTCTTCAGGGCATTAAAGAAGGTGATAGGAGTGTAACACAGTATATTGCATCAATCACTGTCAAAGACTTGATGAGATACACTCGGTACTTAGATGAAGCAACATCAAATGCCCTTCATTACAGATACATACGATCAATGTAAGCTTTGTGCACTTTCTCAGGAATCCTTTCTCTGGGTGAAAGACCTTAAAACAGAGCAAACATTTATTCTATCAGTGATGCAATAAATCATTGTGGTTCTATCTTTGAACAGCAGCACTATGAAGACATCCGCACCTATCATGAAATGGTTCAACAGTTTCTTCTTTAAAGGCAATTTCCTTTTAAATGTAGCTTTTCTTGCTGCAAAGTTTAGGTTGGAAATTTATTAAATTCTTACACTGTGGAGAAACTACAGAATGTAAATGCATACAGATCCATATGTGGAGCCATCTTTAACTCTATCTAGTGGACTTCAACATGTTGCCTTTCATCTTCTTGTCATTGTGTTTAAACTACTAAAAGATGGCGAAATGGACATTTTGTATGTTAGAAAAGAAAATCTACTGTTCAAACCTTCACGTTGAATAATACTTTAACAGTAGTCACATACTGCAAACTGAAGGTCACCTACACTATGGTGCACCAGTGTGTGGATGAGAGTGTGCACATATGTATGAAGTTGTGTGTGATGAAAACTGTAATAAGTGAATGTAAGGGATAGTATGAATGCTGACTAAATTTACTGGGTAATAAATGTAAAGCTTGAATCAGACTCTTGTTGCTGTAACAGATTAGATGGCTGTTGAACTGTTTTCTTAATCTTTACATTTTTCTTTTATTATGAGATTTAATGGTTGTTTACTTATTTTCTTAATCTTTTTTTTTGTTTTTGTTTTTATTTGACACGACAAACCCATAGTTGATATTTTCATGTCCATCTAATTACAAGTCTGTCAAGAGAATAATTTTTTTAAGTTTTATTTTTACTGTATTGTAGTGATCTCTCAATGGGTAAATTACTTTGTTGCATTCCACCGCAGCAGGCAGCCACGATGACACCAATGGTGGAAGCAACTAAGGAGTTCAATGTCTGCTCAAGGGGCACCTAGGGGCATCAAACCAGCTTCTCTCGGTCCAGGGACAGACACTCTACCACTGTGCCATCACCTGCCCAATCTGCCCCATGGTTTAAACAACCAAACCTGTATTTTTGTGTAAATACATGAAACTATCTGTAAACGAATAACTGCTTTTTAGCAGACAACTCTCTTTTCTTTAATTAAATTAAATCATTATTAATTTACATTTTTTCGGCATTCCAACAACACCTCGCTGGTGTGGTGTTTTGGTGCACGTCCCACCGGGAAGAGACAGAGAGGCAGACCCCGGAATCGCTGGAGTCAGCCACAGTTGGCTGGGGAACGACCCGAGATCCTTCCGGGTAAGCTGGAGGATGCAGCTAGGGTGAGAGAAGCCTGGGCTTCCCATCTGAGATTGCTGCCCCTGTGACCCGGCCCCGGATAAGCGGAAGACGATAGAATGGAAAAAGCAACACACCACAGTGTCTAATAACGATGGGAATTTTGCATTCTGAAAAAAAACAATTGGCAACAGATTGGTGCCAATGCTCCATGTCTGAAAATGCATGTAAACACGTATAGTATCTTTCATATCTGACTGGACAGTATTGATTTATGCTGTTTTCATCTGACACTTGTTTGATTTTTATTTCTTCATAATTTTTTTTTAAACTTATAGCAGAGAGTCAGTCAATACTTTACTATGCTAGCTTTATGACAATACAGAATCTTGAATTTTGCAAATACCATGTAGAGATAGGAGTAATTTTTCATATATAAAAACTTTAACGTCAACCAAAAGAGCAATGTTCCATGATCAAGCTAAAGTTAAGTAAAAATCTGCTGTTTGATTATTCCATTGACTTCAGCAGAATAAAATGATGGCATGGCCAAGCTTAGCACTCAGATAATTATGTTTTTACCATATTAAATACATAAATTCAAAGCTATAGTTTTAATATGAGAAACAGAATGACTGCTGGCAAAGACACAGAAACACTCACACTAGGATTTAGGCTCACATTCGGTACTGTTTGGTACGAAGCTGATAAAGAAAACTGGGTGTGCAGACATGAGGCATGAAAAGTAGCGATTGTTTGTCTCTGTTTATGGAAACAAAATGCTTTTGCTTGGAGTGCGAATTTGTCTAAAGTGAGCGATTTGGCTTCTGGATTTACTCTAATGGTTCATTCCACTCACACACCCGTTAACACACCTACAGTACAGCCCCAACACCGTTCTCCAGAACTACCAACGGCAACAGCAGATATCATTTATGACCCGATCAGTAACAAAACTCCCACTCTCACATTTTGTTTTGTCTTTAATAAATCAGCCTGGCAACACCCACACATATTCCGTGGCCTTCAGAAATTGAATTTTTCATTCAGCTGGTAACCAAATCTGGCACGCCCTAAGCGTTGCTGGCAATAGCGGCAGAGGTTATGCACATACTTGTGATTTATTGGCATGATCTACTGGACATAGCAAAATAAAAAATGTTCAATGGGACACTAGCCATCTATCTCGCAACTGTCACAAACCAATCTTTTTCACAGGAATGAGTAGAAACTGAAGATGGAAAGTCACAACAGCAACTCAACCAAATAAGCAAAAGAAGGTCCTCTGGGAATAATGAAAAATAATCTGAGAAGGTGTATAAATTACTGATAAAAGACCATATTGTTATTTAAGTAAAGGAAGCATGATTGACCTTGTAAATGTATCAACAATTATGCAATTGTTGTTCCCAATTTGTCAAATGATTGTTGCATTTTTTCATGGAGACACACTCTTCATCATGACAAGTCAATGTTGTAGCCGTGATAAGTTATTCACTATGCAGACTAACACAGGAGGCAACTTTATTGGTGGAAAGTGAACAGATTTCAGCCAACATATGGAATCTCTGCAGGATCTCGGACAAGCAGACTGCTGGTTTTGCCCTCTGCGCCCACAGAAAACAATTAAACCTTCCTCTTTCCTGCCTTAGCATCTTTTGTTTGGACCAATGGGATATGTGTATCAGACCACAAACCTATGGGAAAAAGTCAAACTCTCCTTGTCTGTCTCGGTATTTTGGGTTCCTTTGACCCATTAGACGCTAAACCAGAATCTCACAGATGCAAAGAACATATCACTATTCCCTCATTTATAAAGAGAGCAAATGGAAGGTTCAGATACACTGAGGTCATCACTTTCACTTCTATACGCTCTGACCTGCTCATTCAGTGGAAATAGCCTCAGGTTTTATGAAGTTCAAAAACATGTGGGGATGACAGAGCTCTTTATATCTTTCATCTTCTCCAGTTTTCTCCCCATCATTGAAAAGTCTTTGTTGTTATAGTGCTGAGAGAGAGAAAAAATGGATCCATCTTGTACTTTTTGTTCAGCTAAATAAATGAGTCAATTAATGCATTTTTCACTATTATGAGGAAATGGTATGGTAAAAAGCCTATAAAGTCATATTGTCTTTACGTGCAGTATGTACTGTTCTATGACATTCTTTGGGCTCATCTTTCATTGCTCACCATTTGATTTTGCTTTCTGCAAACTTTAAAGAAAGAGACTTTCTCTTTTGCCATTTCCTCACTACAAACAAACTATCCCTGACAAAATGCCCAACTACTTCTGAATTATTCCCCTTAAAGCCCAATGCAAGTATAAACCTGGAGCTGTTGCTTGATTTGTGAATCCAATTACCTTCCTTTCTTTAATGGGTGTGTTTGAGGGGATGATGTAGGTTAGTATTGGTCACTATTTGTCAAAAAGAAAATCCATTAGTCACCGAGACCAACATGCAGCCTCCCGGAAAGATAAAGTAAATTATATTGCAACAGCCGCATATGCAGGGTGCACTATGCATGGGTCACTGACAGATTCTTGAAAATGCTGTCAAGATTACTTGCATTTCATAGTAAAAAATGGTTAAATTCAGAGGTTATCATTAGGTTGTGTTGTTTTTAAAAGCTAATCTTTATTTGAGGTAAAAAAAAAAAAAAAAAGTTACAAAATGTAGCAACCCAATTCTGATGTATTCTTGTTGGGCTTTTTTTCCCAGAAATATCAAGATGACTGAAAAGAAATAAACTTCTCACTAATGTCTGGTAAATTTTATCTTCCAAACGTTTAAGTATTTTTCTCTGATTTTATCTAAAACCCAGTAAACCATAAAATATTTTGTCTTTTTTTTAAGCTGCAACCTTTTCTCACTGCTTCAAGGACACGTAAAAAACAGTCGGGGTTTCACAAATTGGCAGTGAAAAAGCAAAAATATATAAAAAAGATTTCAGTTTGAATAAAATAGGATGAAGGATTGGAATTCACCATGGAAACCTCATCAACCAACCAAAACTTGCAGATGATTAAAAGCTTTAATCAACTGCGTTTACACAAGTCTGAAACATTTTATTGTAGCACAAGTGATTTTAAAAGCCAACCACAATTTCTACAGAAATCATACACGATAGTTTCATGTAGTATCTGTTCAGGTGATTATGGGGGTCTTTTAAAACCAGTGTAGAAAATTTTGTTTACCTTTGGAATATTACCGATAATTTTCTCAAAGATGTACGTAACTTGTGAAAGGTCGTGTGATGCACAAATGGAAAACTATTTGTTTGAACATATTTTTCTGGTGTGTTGCTGATAATTTGCCAATAATTTCCTATCAGAACCTTTTTTTTCTTTTTTTAACCAAGGTGGTAGTAGTCTCAGTTTACTGGTCATTTAACTGACTAAGTCAGTGGGATTTTTGTTTTTATTTCTGTCATATTTTCAGCCAAAAAAAAAATACAAAGTTGAATAAATAAATAATGATAAAACTCCCTCATCTATGTGACCTATACCAACATTGAGTGGTGACCGAAAGACAAGATTGCAGATACAAGCGACCGAAATGAGTGTCCAGTGCAGGGTGGCTGCGCTCTCACTCAGAGATAGAGTGAGGAGAGCTGCCGTCCGGGAGGAGCTCGGAGTAGAGCCGTGGCACCTGTGCGTCGAGAGAAGTCAGATGGGGTGGTTCAGGCATTTGGTTAAAATGCCTCCCGAGCACCTTACTGGGAGGGTGTTTTGGGCACATCCCACTAGGATGAGACCAAGGGACAGACCCCAGACCTGCTAGAGAGACTATGCCTCACAGCTGGCAGAGTAGAGAATGCAACAAGGGTGTGGGAAGCCTGGGTTTTCTGTCTGAGGCTGTAGCCCCCGCAACCCAGCCCTGGATAAAAGGAAGACAATGGAACAGAACTTTAACAGACATTTTCTTTTTTATTTTCACATAAATGGCTGGATTTCAAGCCGCATAACTCATGATTAAAAAGTAAAAGCATGCATTGCAAATTGCATTTTTGTTCATTTTTGTTTTGCAAGAGATAACAAACGCTATTGCCACATTTATAATCATAACAGTCAGTTTTTTTCTACATTTGCATTTACATCTCAAACATCTGGTGAAACGTCTGCAGTGAGTGTGACATGTGATAACTGCTGTAATCAGCAGCATAAAAATGGCGACAGTCTTTTTTGCTGATGGCTCTGTTGGAGTGCAAACTTCATTGTACACAACTGTTGGTATCAGTTGACGCCTAGAAAAGAGACAGACTGCTGACAGAAAGATTATCTCCTTTGGAAGTGTTGCACCATGGGAGTTGTCCGACACAGTTGCGATACCCCTTAGGGAACATGGACACGGACTGTGTGGGGAGACTTTTACAGTGAAGATTAAGCAGAATATTGTTTTTTTTTCCCTCTCCACTTAACTATGTACAAATGAAACCTATTCTGAAACCATAATGATTCAAGTTAGAGAAAAACCTTTCAAAAAATAATCTTCATTATCTTTTGTAGAATTGTAAAAAAATAAAACAATGTCAATCACCACTTTTGTATTTTTCTCAAATAAACCTCTTGTTGTTTCCATAAGACCTGAGAAAGATATTGACAATTTCTTTACTCTCAGCGGTGAAGTAATCTAGATTTAGAACACTGTTTTATAGCCATGGGATCAAAAATTAATCAGCGAGGTTATCTGAACTGTATGAGTCCTGAATCCTTCAGCCTTAAAAAGGATTCAGATTGGACTGGCCCAGACGGAGGTCCTCAGCTCACAGATGAGGCCAAATCAATGAATGATGCAGTAAAATGCAGACAGCAGACCCCTCCGGGAAGGTGTTTGGAGGCAGAGCCACAGGCAGAGAAGGGTTGTGAATGTAGATGAGAGTTCGCGCGGTGCAAAGGCAGCGAGGACTGGCAGAAGCATGAGAGGTGACTAAATGAGCCTTGACAGGAACCAAAGGAGCCTACCTTTCACTGATTTTTTTTTGTTTTATCTGTGTTGTAATTCTTTTTTCTTACAGTCAACTCTTCTAACTTCTCTCTAAATTATAAAAAAGATAATGTCATTCAATAGAGAAAAGTGATCACTATATATCAAACTTGAGAAATACTGAATAATTTACCATTCGTATAAAAAAAAAAGCAAAAGTGAAGAAACCTACTTTTTACTTCAAATGAACAAAGTTTGCTCTGTAAAGGGGCTGATTGAAAATGTACAAAGTTATCCAAACAGAAGTTTGACTCTGGCCGCTGTGGTAAACACGGTACAAGAGCCTCTTTTTAAATCACATAGTGTGTCGTTTATGGGTTTTATGAAACATTCTCTGTGTACATGAAGGTTTCTGCACAGTGGAGGTTTGTCGGGGAATATTTACAGGAAATGTACCATTCCAAAAAAAGTCTGTATGTAAGCAGACATGGATTTACAAATCCATGTAAAAAAAATCTAAAATGAATCACCTTCTAGTTTAAAATGTATCATGTAATTTTAGAAAAATGACTCTTTATCTGAAACAGAAGGTAGTTTGAAATACTTTATTCAAATCAGACTATTTGTTAAATAACTGTTCAAACCTGTAATTTTTCTTTTAAAAAAAAGAAGCGTGACAGCTTTCTTGTCCTCTGAAATGTTTTACATTACCCATGTGTCTCCAGATGTTTCCATGCCAAGAGGAACTAAAGCATTAATTTATAATGAATATCCTTTTTTGAATAATCTAGAGACAACAAGCTCTTTTATCTAAGAATTGACACACAAATTAAAAAAACAAAAATAAATAAATGAATGAATACTTTATGAAATAAATGAATAAATAAAATTTAACATACTTTTGTAAATCTTTGTGCTTTCTCCACCATGTCAAATAAGCAATGTCTGAGAGATTGAATTGGCTTTTGTAGATGTTGTTTATTGTATTCTTAGCAGTGATTAACCGTGGTAATGAGTCTCAATGTTTGTCTTGGTGTCCGTTTACATTTTTCTCAGTGCCATAGTGGTTAGCAGCACAGTTTCATGGTTAGAAGATCACTAGATCATGTCTTGTTCCAGATAATTTTTTAAAAGGAGTTTGCCTGGTTTCTCCATTGATGCATAGGATGGTCATACTCTGGTTTCCCATTTTCCTCCAAAAAATGCATGTCAGGCACATGAGGTGGGTTTAAATTACCCTTGGGAGGGAGGTTGCATTTCATAGGTTATTTGACTCAATATTTGCCTCTGATAGACTGGTGACCTCTCCAGGGTGTACCCCGCCTATTGAGGTAGACTAGCAAGGTAGACTCGACTATAGTATAAGACGAACTGTTTGAAATAATCTGTACACAGTGTAATACAGTTTCCAGTCAATTTTCAATTAGCTTTTAGTTTTGTTTTATTCCCCACATAAAAAAACACAATATGATGAAATGACAAACAATATCGCTTTGTCAGCTGGACCCACTTTGCACTTACATGGATGCTAATGTGACATGCACTATCTACATAAACAGTTTTGCAAACTAGTTATATCCTATGCCTTTCCTTACAGTTAGTCTGCCACCACCAAGACATTTATCGGGTCAGCAGAAATCACTTATGATGAGCTTAAAGAGCATAATAGGTCCTGTTTCACTACTGAAGAGGTCTCCATTCTTGTCTGTCATGACTGTCTCATCATGTGGTGACAGCGGGAACGTAATGATGACACTTGCTATTCTGGAACAAAAGTGCTAAACTGAGTGGAAAAATTCACTGGTGGCATTTAAGTTTCTAATCCTTAAATGTGAAATAGAGATAGGAAAAAGAGATGGATGACAGAAAACTATAATGTTTTATTAGAACATGATTTTTATGGTATGTGCTGACTTTACTAGAATATCTGCTGTGGTTGGATTCTTTAGCATGAGACACACATGTTCAATTCCTAAGGCAATTGAACCTGCTATGTTACCATTTTAAAACTGTTTAATACCACGGGACTGTTTTTACATATAAAAATGTACAAGAGCAACATTAAAAATTCATATACGTATGTAGTATTTGTTGCTATGAAAATAGAATTTAGGCAAAGATATGTAACCATTTTTCCATTTTTTTTTAAATAAACTTAACTTATTTATGAATTGAATGTATTTTACTGAACCCCAAAAGAAAAAAAATAAATCTCTTGTTCTACACGGGAGAGTCATAAAGCATTCAAGTTGAAAACAGAAGAAAAAAAAAAAGGTCTTTCAAAACATGAAGAATGATTCACCTGAGATAACACAAAACATTGCATTAATATTTCTTCTTAAACTTGGTGGGGTTTTTTTTTTGGTGTTGAACGACTGAACATCTTCAATAATATTCTTTGATTTAATGTGTTCAGCTGCAATACCCTCAAACCTCTATCTCCTCTTAAACAATACTTTCTTTATTCCTAAAACTAATTTTTCCTCTGTTTCATTAGCTTTTTCTTTAGTTTTCACAAACTTTTGTTTCACAAACCAACTTGAAACTTCTCTGCACGACTTTTTGTCTAACACTCTTACTTCGTAATACCGCAGAGTCAAAAGTATACGTCTGCAGATGACAGGACTCAAGCTTGGATGTCAGAAATGTATAGTATGAAGAAAAATTGTGAAGGTACAGTCCCCTGTGGAAATCCTGTGTTTCTGAACATTTTAGGACAAACAATAGATGGCTTCAACCTTGAACAGTGTTCTAAAGTCTTTTCTAAATGGTTTGCATGTAAAATAACTTTAAAAATCCAAGGTGATGCAAATATTAAATAAAGGAGAGCCCAATTTGATCATACCATATGGTAAACTATTTACCAACATGAGCCTTGGAAATAATAGACCCACATCTAAAGGTGATTTGCTGTTTACTAGGGGTTCCTATATGGTGCAGTACATTTCCACATATTGCATGGGGCATTTTCAGGCCATTCTGCAGCCTCAGCGGACACAGTCTGATGTACTGTGCTTTGTCCCCAACATAATTCATCATGGCCTGTGTCGTGCTATTTTCAATTGTTATTTCTGGCATTGCTGGAGAGAGAAAAATGCCAGAATCCTAGCTAAATCTCAGCATCACTTTGTCTCTTGAGAGGGGCTACTACACTGTGAAAGAAATACTGCTTACTATGTTTCTGCTCCTGAGCCTTCACAAAACCTCTCTGCAAAATTTTTTTTATTCTATAAGACACTAAAAATGTGGATGGCCATTTTTATTTCAAGGTTTACAGATGTGTTAGATAAGGTCTTCAAAGTGAAGATGTGGAGAAGTAAATCAACTTCTTTCTATTTCCATTCAAAGTTTGCTTTGAAGTTATCTTATTTCTGTGAACTGTGAACCTCTCTTTGCTTTTTAATTATTGGTATTAAGCTACAACCTTCCAACTCGGCTACCAGTGTTTGCTTTCACAAATCCAGATGGGAAATCCCTCGATATATAAAAAGACCCTGCGACAGAACAGATAGCAGCCTGCTAAAATTGATGTATTTATTCACTCAGATAAGTCCTTTCACAATAGTGATTGCTCAGCTTTTCAAACACCCCAAACGTTATAAAGCTGAACAATCAGATGACGCAGTAAAGCTATCTCTTAACAGATAAACTAGACTAGAAGTTTTTATGTTTTTCTCTGATTACTTTTATTGTTCAGCTTCATTCTGATTTACTAAAATTTGGTTTATGATTTGATTTGATTTAATGTATATGATTTGAGAAGCTTGTTCCTTTGAGTTTTGCTTACACTGAAGGTATAAACTATAAAACAAGAAGGCTACTATATTTGACTACATAATTTATGAATCTAAGCCTAAACTAAATATGTGACGCTTTTCCGACAACTCTTTACTTTGTTTCTTCTTATCTTTTACAACATTTTGGTTTGCTTTCTGCACAAATTACATGCTCAATTTCCAATTCTTTTATTGATTACTTTTTATGACTTCTTCAGTGCCAAATGCAAGACAAATTTGATTCAACCAGTTTTATTTTAAGAATAACATATTACCTGTTGGACTTTAAAGAAGATTATTTTTCCGTGTCCATGTCATATTCAGAGTTGAAGATCTTCTGTTTTCTTCTTTGTTTATGATTCTCTCAGCTGAGTAGAAGCTATTTTTCAGAAAGGAAGCAAGTTCAAGTCCAAAAAACAGTATTCCAAGTCTCTGAGATTAAGAATTTCCATGCTAATTTTTGAATGAACTCATTTTTCGAACTGTAATACTGTCTTTTGAAGTATAAGTGTCCAACAGAGGTACTTTAGAATTTTGTAACCAGAGTTGAACATTTTTTTGTTGGCTTTGTGATCATTTCCAATAAGTAAAAAATTTAGAGCATGGTCATATCATAGGGAGTAGGCGTTGTACAAAGGAATGATTTTACAGATAAATTAGTTGTCCATGTTTTTAGTTTTAACACGTACTTTCCAAATGTTCAGTGTTCCCTTAAGCAATTCCCTTTTTTTTCATTCCAATTTTACATCTGCTGTGCTCATATTTGACTATTGTATCTGGGGAAAAAAATCTAGTTTACTTTAGGCTTTAAAAGCAGTATTATTTTGTTGGCAGTGAGACAGATGTTTCTCTACTTTTTGTGATTACTGTTTTGCAGGCTTCGTTAACTTCAGAGTGAGCTGCGGATGTTTCTTTTTCCAAGTTTTAATCAGTTTTGAAGTATTTTTCTCAAATGTGAAATGAAGTTAACCTGTTAGGGGGAGTTCTGAAGCGGGATCACACACCAGCTTTTCCTCTTATCAGATTGTGAGCTCTCTGATTCCTAGTTTATCCATCATCTGTCTCACTCCACAATCCTCCTCCTCAAACCCCCATTGGCCTCCAATTTTTATTCCTCCTGTCTCTTGTGCGTTCATACATTCTCCGGATTGACTTTCCACCTTCTCTGACGTATGACAAGCCCTTCATCCTTCCATTCCTTAACCTATCGCTCATTCCTTGATTCATTCAACTTCCATCAACCTTTTTGTGGAAGAAATCTCACAAACTCATTTTTAAAATTTTAATTTTTTTTCCATCCTAAACTTGTAGAGCTCTGACTCATCTATAAATTGTGATCCAGACTTCGAAGATTCTTCTGAGGAAAACCCTGGAGGAGAACCGTGACTATCTTTATAAGTAAGTCAGTAAAGTGTTGTTTGACTGAATGAAGTCTATAACAGTTCATTCATAGACTCACATTCTGTTTTCTGAGTTTGAAAAATGACAAAATATGTTGTGATCTTTAACACTCCTTCAAAGATGAAAAAGATCGTGTCAGCTAACACTTCAGTTGTGTGCAGGTGGGTTAACCTGAAGGATCAAGGAGACTGAAGTCTAAGCAGATGACCACAGACTCCACTATTATCCTCCTGGCTTGTATGGCGGTATCACAGCTTACCTGAAAGTATAATCACTTCAGTTTATCCATGACCTCTTCAAATAGGACTTGCCTAGAACATCTCACCAAAGAGGCACCAACGAAGCACCACAATCAGAATCCTAAGCATTCTAATATTACACCATTCAAGGCTGAGGAAACACAGCTCTACTTCAAGCTCCTTCCAAATGACTGTGCTCACCGGGGTTTCTGAGTCTGGCGCTGTTTGAATTTTTTTTCCTGCTGCTTAGAAGTGTGATACTGTTCTTTTGGTTTACACTCATATCTCATGACCATTCATTAGTTTTAAGGATGGTAGACCACTTTTTGGCTCAGCGGGTTCTTCATTATGACCGACAGGTTCAGAGTCTTCATCACTTCAGATGTTGCACTTGTCTGCTTTGTCAGTCTAACCTTCTACCCTTCTCTCACTCCAGAGCTCACTGAGATAATTAAACTCCTACTTTTGGGACAGGATCTCAATGTCAATCCTGAGAGAACATGCCATGCTTCCTGCTGATCACAGCCCTCCAGGTCCCACTGTCACTATATACGTATGAGGAGCACTGAAGTCTACCAGCAGAGTGATGAGCAGTCACAAATACATTTTGTTTCCATAAAATCTTTGATTTATTAATATTATTTCAATGAATGCCACATGTGTGTTTTGTTACAATAGTCAGACAGGTCAAACGTGTGTGTGTTTTATGATTTTTTGCATTAGAAAGAAACAGTGTCTTTGCCCTTGCCCTCTACTGTATGCTTTTACTTTTTCTTTCAGGAGACTCAGGAAGGGAGGTCACTGGTCAACTCACTGCCTTCAGAAAACTCTTCTTCTCTTTGTAGTATATAGCTATTCTGACAAAGTAATAGAAATACATTTGGAAAATTCAGCAATATTTTCCACAAAGCATCATGATCTTGTTTGAAGCTTTATAACGTGTTAAGAAGTACTTCATTTTATTGCAATCAGTGTCCACCATCTGTGGGGATCACTTGGGAAAGAACAAGCCATGATAAAGCCAGTAGTTTGAGTGCACATTGACCATGTTTAACAACTTTCCACTGCAGTGCCAACAGTTTGGAGAAGCACCATTATGTAGCAAATTCCAACATAAAGTGTCTCTCCAAGTGAAAGTGAACCTCTATATAGCTCAAACATCAAGTGCTTTATTGAAGCAGTGCATCAATCTTACATGAAATGATCATATACAAGTGCAGCTAGGTAAAAGTTACAAAGCTCTGGATAAAACTCAAAGCAAGAAAAATAAATACACTTTTTACCTGCCCTAGCACGAAGGCTCATTAAAATAAATAAAAAATCTAATTAGCTAAATGTCATAGGGATAAGCTTTCTATTATGGTCGCTCTGAAACTGAGATGTAACAAGATAAGAAAAGCCATTTAGGGATTAAACTAATCTCCAAATCAGGTTACCTGTGAAATAAAGGCCTCCTGTTAAACACATGCAAAAAGGTTCAAACTCTATTCATCAAAGTAGATTTCACATTGATAAATTGGATTATTAAACAAATTCCAAGAAGTGAGTGTGAAGATGGTTCTGCTTTATTCTTTTAGTTCTGAGAACACATCCAGATACCGCTTTAATAATTGCCCTCTGCCTTCGGGGCAGAACCTAGTAAAAGATGAGAAGAGACTTAGGACAGAACATTCAAAGCAATTTCAAACAAGTTGCTTTCTATCATATTCAAAGTGATAGAAATAAAAAGAAAATGAGTGTCTGCTGACTGTACATCTAACATTAATTTAAGCCGTTTCATTTCTATTGAAGTATGTTAGAGAGAATATCCAGAAACTTTAATCCCGCACAGAGTGGTGGAGGAACCCATTTGAGAACTGATATGTAAGGAAGAAAATTTATGGTACATTCAGGAAGCACAAAAATGTAGCAAGTAATATCTGTGACATGCAGCAATCTCAAAAGGACCATTGTTGAATTAAAGAAAAGTACAAATGTGGGAACCCTCAAGCTACGAAAGTAGTTCGTTATCCTTACTACCATTAATTTTATGAGGAAATGTATTAGCACCGTGTAACAGAAATCTTTCATCAAATTCTCATGAATATTTTTTAAATTAATAATGAAGAACAAATCAAAGCAGATAATAGCTACACACTATGTATTGCCATAAAAATGTTCTCAACAATTTTCTTTTACAAGTTAGCAAACCATCATTTTACCTTATTACCTCAATGCTCATAAAGCATTTACTGTGTGTAAATACACTTTATCTTCTTCTTCTTCTTTTGTCATTTCCCTTCAGAGATCGCCACAGCAAGTCAGTTTCTTCCATCTAACCCTATCTGCTGCATCCTCTTTGGTCACACCAACTATCTTCATGTCTTCCTTCACTGGATCCATGAACCTCCTCTTTGGTCTTCCTCTAGGCCTCTTTCCTGATGGTTTCGAACCCAGCATCCTTCTGCCGATGTACTCTCTCCTCTTCTCTGCACATGTCCAAACCATCTCAGTCTGGCCTCTCTGACATTATCTCCAAAACCTCTAACATGTGCTGTTCCTCTGATCCTGTTCATCCTGGTCACTCCCAGAGAGATCTTCAGCATCTTCATCTCTGCTACCTCCATCTGTGTTTCCTGTCTTTTCTTCAGTGCCACTGTCTCTAGACCAAACAGCATCGCTGGTCTCACCACGATTTTGAGCACTTTCTCTTTCATTTTAGCTGAAACTCTTCATATACTTTGTAAATCCCCCACCGGGAAATTTATGTGCCTCATTTCACCGCAGCAGGCTGCCACCAATGACGGCGCCAATGCTGAGAGAAACGAGGGGTTAGGTGTCTTCTCCAAGGACCCTAGACATGCACTCAGTGGGATGCGAACCCGTAAACTTCCAGTTGACTTTCGGTCAACCGCTGAGCCATCACCTCTTCTTCCGTCACACATCACACATGATAGTTTTCTCCACCCGTTCCAGCCTGCCCTTACACGCTTCTTCACCTCTATTCTACACTCTCCGTTGCTCTGGACTGTTGATCCTGAGTATTTAAAATCTTCCACCTTCTTTCTCTCTTCTCCCTGTAACTTACGAATGAGTGTGTGAGTGTGTGTGTGTGTGTGTGTGTGTGGCACTGCGACAGACTAGCGACCTGTTCAGGGTGTAGCCTACCTCTCATCTAAATCAGCCGGGGTAGGCTTCATTGAGCCCCACAACCCAGTTAGGAATAAACAGTTCAGAAAATGAATGGATAAATAATAATAAAAATAAAAAACTCCAAGAAAGAACATTCCAGTTCATTATTTTAATTTGACAGTGAAACTTGAGGTTCTTGAATACCATTATGCCAATTATGTGTTGCTACACAAATGTCATGTTGCATCCTGGAAAATAGTTTTTTTGTAGGTCTTTATGTCACTGATCGAGCTAGAAAATCTGTGCGTTCCACACAAAAAAGAAACTGCTACAAGTGACATTAGCTTGTTTCCATAGTGACAGCACGTTATTTCCCTATATTATAATTCACAGCCATGTACTGTGGTTTTCAGGAGGCTCTGTCAGTTTTTTTTGTCTTTCTTGAGCTTCTTTGTCTCTAAAGTCCATGTGCGTGCTCATTAGCTCTGCTTTTTCCAGTCTCAATTTGTCCCCGACATTTGTTCTTTTTCTTTTATAACCTTCATTCAATTAATTCAACTTGATTGTCACCATGCTCACATTTTGTTGAGCTTTTGTTCAGAAAGAGACCACAGTAGAAACATGAATCCACTGATGGAACTTCTACCCTTGAACTACATCAAAAGAGGGCACTCAAGATGAAAAAATACAATAAAGATACCGTTTGACAAGTTGTTTTAAGTTAATATTCTGTCTAGTGTGGTAAAGTATAGCCAGGAATAAACACATTAAAGCAAATCCATGTCGTTCAGATAGTGGCAGAGTAATTTCACAAGTGTCATAACTCCTATGTAATTAATTACTGCAGTAAAACATCATCAAACACTCATTAAACGAGCACTCCTTGTTAAACATTAAAACATTAATACAATAGTCTAAAGCTTTTCAGAAATGAGAAATCTCGCTTTAAATTCAGTTTGATTCAAATTTAGCTGCAGTAGTTCAACTGCCTCAAAGCCACAAAAGACAACACAAAAAAAGTTAAGTTAGTGTATTTTTTTCCAGTTTTAGTCTCCAGTTCTCTCTCTGTGTATATCTGTCAAGCCAGACTGACAGCCCCTCCTTCCTGTGGGCAATCCAACAATGTCTTGCACGTTGATCAGAGAGAGCCACTGCAGTGTGGAGGTAAATGGCTGTCACAGGGAATGATAGACCTTAACTCAACCATGGTCGCTCCCGAGGCCACTCAGCTTCCACTTATAGTGATGGATGCAAGGATGTGGCCCATCAGGTTCTCACTTCTGGGAAAGAGTTTTTTCTTTCCGCATTACAGGTGTTTGTTAACATTTCAACAGACGAACGACGTTTATGACATCTGTTTTTCGTCCTCATAAAAACCATGTACAACCAAAATTAAGCATTAGAGATATTTTTGTAAGCAACCAGCTTACAGAACCACATTAGGCAATTTGCGTCGCATTCACACAAGCAAATACACTTTAATTGACCTGACGTTCCTGTGCTATATTCATCAAAAAATAAATATGAGCAGGCCTGCCTGAAAAAACAACTAGGTTGTGAAGTTTGGTTATTTTCACTATTTTTTGGACCCCACAACTTAAAGGGCAAATATTCTCTTTGTATTGCAGTTCTACAGGGCTACACAGTGGTGAGCTTTGCTTGAAATGCATCAAAATTGATGCCGCAAGCCCACAAAGTTATTTTAAAATTTTAAGACTTCATGCCTTTTTATAAATTTAAATCCATGTTGTCCTTAGGAGAATGTTTCTGGGATAACAACATTTTGTGTTCATTTTTAACCTTGGTAAAAAAAATTGTTCTACTGTCATAAAAATAGCTGTGTTATTAATGTTTGTTGATGTTTTTATCTGGTGGGAACAGAGATTTTATGGCATTATTTATGGTGTTTTTGTGATGATCAACTTGCTTTTTAAATCTTCTAATTATTTTATTCTAGAAACTGTTAGTTATCGAGCTGCACAGTGGTGCAGTGTTTAGCACAGTGGCCTCACAGCAAGAAGGTTAGGGTTTGAATCTCAAGTGGGTGCAAAGCTTGGGCCACCAAGCCATATTGTGTTGCCTAAGCTGTTTTAAATAAAAAAATAATAATAATAATAATACAAAAAAACATCGCCTTGAGCTACACTTGACCTTTGCTTTTCCAGTGAAACACAATAAAATCACAACCAATTTATAGAAAATATTTTGTTTAAATATATATATGCATTTATAGCATAAATGATACAGGTTGTAATTCTATTCACAGAATTTCAAACTATCATGATTCAGAAAAAGTTAGACAGTGATGTAATTTTGTAACTGACTCAATGAATCAATGTACATAACACTGTTTAAAACTGCATGTATTGTGTAACAAGCATGATACAAATGTCTGGGCTTTAATTTCAAAACTTCAACTTGACCCTCCAACTCTGGGCAGCTGACAAGCTAGAAAGAGCAAAACATCTTTCCAGAACATAACCTTTCCACCTTTACTGAGACCAGAAAACCAGTGAGTGGGAAGCTGGCCAGAATTGAATCAAACCATCTGGACAAAACATTTTGGGGGTTCTAACATTTGATACTTATTTGAGTATAATGGACATAGCAAGTGATAAGTTTACATCAGAGGGGCAAAAACGCTTATTGGAGTTAACAACTTGCAGCTATTTAAAAAATAGAAAAGAATGGTTGCTGGAAAGAAAATTAGGGGTGCTATGGCACTTTTTAAAAAATGGCCTACAGACTTGTCTCTAATTGCAACAACAAAAAAAGGTTTTAGAACTAGTTTCTTTTTCTTTTCTACATGCCACTATAACCCGTAAAAATATTAAAAAGTAAAATATTTTACTGAAGAATGAATAAATGAATATGTTATTTGTTAGTTAAGCATTAAAAAAAAAACATTGAGCTTTTGTATTTCTTTGTATTTCTTTGCATATTGATTTGCCAAAACGCTACTCATTTGGCATAAAATATTTATACACATACATGCATTGCCTAGATTTATTCACATAAAATCGGTTTTAGGTCAAATTAGAACTTTAAGTTTCTCTTTTTTTTTTTTTTAAAGCCCATATGACAGCTTGCACATTGTTTAACATGCGTGGGCCCAATGTTGAAACTTTTAATATTAATGATCCCGTGCATAAAATGCTGGGAAGCAAATATCCACAATGTTTATGGTGCAGCTGAGAGAGAGGTTTTTTTTTTTTATCATTATCAGACCAAGTAAGTGTAATTGTATTGATTAAAAAAAGAACACTTACACACAACAATTGGGAAGCTCTCAAGAAGACCTTCACAATATTAAGGAGTGCAGTATCACAAACCAGCTCGATTTTGAAGTTTAGTGGCTGGTTTTTTGCTTAACAAAATTGAACCATTTCCTCATCTAGAAAATAGTTCTTTAATACTGAACATCATGTGTTAACCAATTGAATATCTCTTTCCCATTTCCTTTTCCATCATCTGGGCTCTGTGGGACGATTGTTCCACAAAGAATTGCCAACCAAAAAGGGTTTTTGAAGAAAAAATGCTCTGAATTTTTTTTAATGTTGTGTTTGCTAAGAAGCCGTCAAAATGACACTCTCAGAGGGATTTTTTTTAGTTCTAATAAGCTGTATTTGTCATCTTCACTATAAAGGAAAATTCTGTGAAAGCGTCACCAAAACGGACTAGCAATTATCTTTGACAAGCCCAAATTTTCTATCAAAGAGATTTTGACAGGGGTGATTGTTTTGTATTGTTGTGTATTGTAAAACAAGCGGACTTCTTGGATTTTGTCCTTTAAAAAAAAAAAAAATTCCATTTACAAAAAAATAGTTTTAGAGTTTTAAAATCCTTTTTTCAAAGCCAGATATTAAAGTGATATTTACAACGAACAGGCAGCAATTTAAAAGAAAAATGTTTTGTTTAAGGTGGCATGGTGGTGCAGTGGGCAGCACAGTGACTTCACAGCAAGAAGGTCATGGTTTCGAGTCCCAAGTGGGGATGAGGCTTAGAACACTGGCCTTTCTGTGTGGAATTTGCATGTTCTCCTCTTGCATGCATAGGTTTTCTCCGGGTACTCTGGTTTCCTCCCACCTTCCAAAAACATGCATGCTCAGTTGGTTGGCCACTACACGATTGTCCCTGGGAATGAGTCAGCCGGGATGAGCTCCATCATCCCCGCAACCCTGTAAGCGTAAGGAAGGTGACTTGTGATTTGTTTTGTTTAAAAAAAATAAAGAGTTTGGTGTTCTTATTTAGAGACAACTCCAACTTTCCACCTTTCCACTGATTCTCTCACCATGGTTTCACAAAAATAAAATAGACCAACAAAACCATATAGTTCATCCATTAAAGCAGTGTTTTCATCTCACATTTTGTGTAATTACTGATATAAAAAGAGCAGGCACTTCCCACAGAACATTACTGTTTCTTTTAAAATATGTGGAGTCAAATTCAATATGGGTAAATATTTTTACGAGTCTCTCCCGTAAGCAATTTTATGTCTAAGCAATCCTTTATGCTCAACAAAATAGTGTGGTTAAGGAAACAATAATTACTTGTTTAAACGTACACAAAAAGTGTGATAAGAATTTTATCATTTATGTTAGGATGTGCCCGTGACAGACTGGCAACCTGTTCGGGGTGTACCCTCCCCTTTGCCTTGAATCAGCTAGAATGGGCTCCGGCACCCCCCACAACCCCGAAAGGGATAGACGGTTCAGAAGGTGACTGACTGACTGTTATGATGTGATCTGAGGTCGATACGCCTACTGATGACGTAAAAGCAAGAAAAAAAGCTTTATAAGGACTTCTTTGACCTTTCTTGAAATGTAGAAAAGGCTCAACTGGCTGGCTATTTTTATATTTGCCTCCTGTGTCTTTATATTGCCAATCACGGTCACTTTACTATTGCAATTACAATTGCAAACACAAAGATAAGAGGTTTAATTTAGAAGGACACACAGTTAATTAACTTCATTAGTTAACGACAACACAAACTGCACATGTGCAATTGCAGTACTGATAGCGTGTGACAGAGGATTCAATGAAGAAATGTATAATGATCAACCGCTTGACCTAATTAAACATTTTAAATGTAGCGGTTTTATTTCACGATGTGATTAATGTTATTATAACAGATTTTGTGTCCAAAGTTCTTTTAAGCATAAAAGCTCAAATTGGACATTTCAAGTACCCTAACTAAATGTTTGTAATAACGCTTCTTCTTTTCATTTCTTTTTTTTTTTTTTTTTTACATTAAACCATTAAAATATTGTAGCATCAATATTGAGGCAATGATATTCCACAAAAAAATAACAATTTTGTAATGGAGCATGTGCACAAACATTTAAGATTTCCCACTGATTTGACATTTTAAAGTGAAGGCTCAGATAATTTATTGTAATTGTGCTGGAATTAAAAAACAAAACTGCGCCTGTAAAAATAAATATATTTGTTCTAAAATTGTGTGCATTGAAAGAGTGTTGAAAGCTAAATTTAAACTCTGGTGCTCAGTGTTTCATGATTTTGTTCATAACCTAGGCTTTGTTGGGATTTGGCATCATTTTACAGGAATGCAGATCAGTGTTTCATCCCTTTTGATTTTGCAGGAAAGAAGAAGGGAACAAAGTCTCTCTTTTTATACATAAAAGGAACAACAAAGAGGTTTGAAATCCTCCACCACTTTCGCACCAAGCACCTCGTGTTGGTTTGGTTCAAAATGCAGAAATGTCCTGAAACACTGACATTTCCTGAGGCATCATGAATTATCCTAATCATTCTCAGAATTAATTAAATTACAGTAGTCATCCAATTGAAAGTAATAAAAATCTATTCATGTTTCTATGATTATATTTGTATTTCTTCAATTTTCAAAGCTGCCCTCTGTGCCTCAGTTAGCCAGAATATTCATCAAATCTAATTCTAATTTGACATGAGACTGAACAGATGCAGGAAACCTTGGGTTGCTCTAATATATAGTGCTGAAGTGAGATGATCTCTCAAGTAGCGCTAATATATGGCGCAGCTATGTTTTTAATTAAAAACATAGCAACGCAACTGAGCTTAGTGAGCAGACCAATTGGGAAGTGAGAGGGAAATGATGAATCCGAGTAAATCATTCAAGTAGATTTCTTTTTCCTTCACAAAAGAGGAAAACTTACAAGTTGAAATAATACAACAGCTATTACTGCAGTCAAATGATATTTGTTTCGTAGCTCTCAAAAATGTTCGTAAAGATTTAATGAAAGGTTCTAAATTATATGTGGACATCAAACAGGTGTGGCTGCTCGATGGTGCAGTGGTTGGTACAGAGGCCTTACAGCAAGAAGATTGTGGTCCTGGGTGGAACAAGGATTGAAACACTGGTCTTTCTGTGTGGAATTTGCATGTTCTCCTGTTTACATGTTGGTTTTCTCCAAAAACATGCCTTATTGGTTGATTGCCGACCATTAAATTGCCCCTAGGAATGAATGTGTGTGGCATGCAACAGTCTGGTGACTTGCTCAGGATGTACCCAGTCGCTCACCTTTAATCAGCTGGGATATGCTGCAACACTCCCCGCAACCCTGTCAGGGATAAGTGGTTTAGAAGACGAAACAAAATATGATGAAGATATAAATTCCCAGAAATGTGTCTGCATCCATGGAAGGAATAGCTTTAAATGCATAATTTTTCAAGTTCGTTAAGATCACTACATTTACTCAAAAGGAGCTGGTATCAATGTATGGCAAAAATGACACTTTCTATTGAATGTGTGTGCATACAAAATATATTCAAACACAAGTGGTAACTATTTCTTTTGGGTGTTATCAACTGGGTATTTTAATGCATCACTGTAGAAATAAGAAATTGAGTTTTTGTCTTGTTTCTACATGTAAATTGGTAAATGTTCATTTAATTTTTTTTTACAGTTATTATTATGAATGTGTGAAATTACAATGAACGTTTTAGAAACTAAATCCAACCAAACAAAGTTGAGCTTGATTATTTTTCTTTTCTTTTTTTGCTGACAATCATGATTTGCACACATACACATATTTATTTTATCATACTGTATTAATCCTTCATGGGAATTTTTTTTGCTGCATTGCAGCAGCCAGCCAGTGTCAGCACCAATGGTGTGGTAAACTTGGGGTTAGGTGTCTCCTTTAAGGACACTTAGGCGTGAGCTCAGCAGGATTTGAACCAGTAACTCTTCAATTTAAATGTGACAATTTTACCACTGAGCTATGCCTCCCCCTAAACATACAGGACTCCTAAACCAACATTAAAAACATTATTTTTAACCTGTTGCTTTGCAAACTGACAGAAATTTTTATTAGTATATTACTGCTAAAAATGCACATTTTTGTGAAAAATTTGCTAGTTGCACATTTGTTGCTCACCCACTTGCCAAATCTGAAATATGATGATGTCTCATTAACTCCACTACCCTCTCTTTAGTGACACACAAGGAGCAGTCATTAGTTTGAGCCAATTTCTCATTTGACTCCCTTTTAATCTCTGTGTGGTCCTGTGTCGCTTTTCCTCTTTCGTGTCTATTCTGTCTCTTTGTCCTTCATTCCTTTTCATCATTAATTCTCATTATTTTGTATCATCTGTTCCATGACTCCTTGCCATGCTTTCTCATTCATTTGTGATTGGTGAATGATCATTTGGACCTGGAAGGACGATGTGATTCCCCGGCCTGTCAGAGCAACTTCTCATTAACCATTCTCCCCGTGAACAACCTGGCATCAAGTGAGTGATGCGGAGCGTTAGAAAGAAAAGAAATGTGTCTGTTCCAAGAACTGTGTACTCAGGTTTCCTTTTTTAAAAAAAAGGTGGAAAGGAGACTGGCATTTAGTCAGTGTAGCATTCACTAAATTGGATTAAATTCATTTGCAGAGACATTTTGTATCAAGAAGCTTTCCTTCTTGCATCAGTATGTGTGCACAGATTTACACAAAGTACAAAATAAGAGGTCGTAACATTATTTTATTTGTGTATACTTGCTAACAATAAGGACCTTGCACTGTCGCTCCAGTGGTCAATAATGTGGATGCAGATCGATAAGGAAATTAACCTGGGTGAATAATTTCTTTTATCTTTGAAAGAGACAAAGTTTCCATTAAAATACCAGAATGGGTGGTTTTCTTTTTTTGCAATGCAGTGAGTGAATATTCTGCTGCTTATTTTGGCAACTGTGTTACACAGCTAGTCGTGATATCTGGCACCGAATGTGCCATCTGTGCACATTAGCACCACTTATACTGGGCCTCATAACACAAAGCAGATCGGGTGGTAGACAGGGCAAAAGACAAGGGTGGGAGTGATTAAAAATACAACGCTTGCTATAAAACTAAAGTGGATCATTATTTTTAATGGATGATTTGGGTTCATTGTAACCTTGCGCCTAGTTTTGCACTTGAAGCCTTGACATTTCCCTTTCAAAGTCAAGCACAATCATCTTACAGTAGATAAGACATCTAGCTCAGCACAGTAGGGACTAAGAAATGGTAAAACTAATGTTCCCTTGTGGGAAATGCTGTTTGACCCACAACTGTTGCTGATGTTGTCGTTTGCTGCTGCTAACACAGCTGTCAAAGGAGCACGGTGGCAGCAGGCGTGAAGCAAAGGAGCGAACAGGGTGCTGACAGACGGAATAAGATGTCATAATGAAAAGGGATCATTAGGATTTGAGTGAGTGGTTTAGAAGTCAACTGTGAGCCTCAGCATTCCTGGAAATGTCACACTGAGACCACCTCTTTTTATATATATATAAATATATTCCCTTTCCCCCCAGGGGTAAAACACGGAGATGGTTGATGTGTGCTGTTGCTGTGGTGACGGAAAAAAAACCTTAATCTATTCTGCTGATTTTATGTTAAAAAGTCACATCAAAAGCATTAAGGTTGACTTATTCAATTTATTTAAATACTTTTAATCATAATCAAATTTAATCCAATGATTTATAACCAAATCTTATGTAATTTAATTTGATTAATGAGCTTAAAGTTAGACTGAGCAGTGCACATAAAACGTCAATTTGATGGGGGAAAAGGAAGAGAATCTAATCCATGGATAATATTTTCTGTTTCATTTAAACTCTGAGGTAAGAGACAGTGAGGGTCGGTGGGCGAGGGGGTGGGGAGGTTAATGCTATAACTGTCATTTTCTTTGAAATGAACGAATAAACATTACAGAAGTTAATTATTTCAAACTGAACTGTAGAATTTGACAAATCATACAACTATGTTCTTTACTATTTCCCTTCGGGGATAAATAATGTATCTTCAGTCACAGGTTTTCCTAATTAGCCGCACAAATAGAGCATTTGCCCTTGGACCAGAAGTTAACGGGAAGTTCACAGGTTCACATCCCACTGAGTTCACGTCTAGGGTCCTTGGAGAAGACACCTAACCCCCTATAACTCCCGCCAATGGCGCCGTTGTGGCAGCCTGCTACGGTGTGATGCAGCAGACAAATTTCCTTGATGTGGGATCAATAAAGTATACAATATTATTATTATTTGTTGAGCAAAACAGTAATTAGTAAAAATGTAAAATTGTAACTTCGTGTTCAGGAAAAAAATGTTTAACTCAACTTGTAATTTTTCTTTTCCAGGATACCATCTTTGTACCAGAGTCTGAAAAACATGACCAACACCTGCATGGTTGCTGTGGTGACTGAGTCTTACAAAATGTAGGAGAAAGTATAACTTAAGCGTCATTCTGTCTTTCCATAGCCATTTAGACTGTACGTATTCTGAAAAAGAAATTATTTTGCTGCAAAATGTACAACGGACCATAAAAACTAATCAGTGTCTTGAGGAGAATAAGATTCAAACTTGATTTGACCACCGCTTGACAGCAGAACATCAACAAAAATAAATGATTTAGAGTGGTGTGACGAGTAATGCTAATAATTTTTTGACAAGATAAGGATTATATCACCTAATATCACCTTCAAAAGTTTTTGAAGTCATTATCTGGTCAGCATCAAAATTTAAATGTGTGTCACAGCTGATGAAGGGAAGCCACTGGGGCGTCCAAATCCAGTCATTCCTGCAGACCTGTGCCCTGCCCTCCACCTCTCAGTCACACCAATTTAGAGGGTGTGGTTAGCAGGCCTAAACCTGACACCTCTTGTCGCTCCACTTTAATTATGTGTGAGTCCCTGAGGCCAGAAGGAAGACAGAGTCCAATTAGATGACAGAAACAGAAGGTGAACACACATGCCAAAATCCATGGGAGAAGCCAAATGGGCAGTACAGCTGTGAACAACACAGCATATCTTGGTGGGAATTGTTCCGAATGGTGTGAAACAGGGGGTTAGTTGATTGAAAAATAAAAAACAAAACACCTCGAGAGATGTTGGCAGATGTTGGGGAGAATTTAGCTTAAATAAATGAGGAAAGTCATTAACAATGTGTGCTCTAATCACTCGTGTTGTTTTTTTCAGTTGTTCACATATGTTTTTTTTATTCCATCCCCGAAATATGAGTCTCCCAGTCTCATACTCTGAATGCCTTTTCTTGTGTAAAAAGTTGGAAGGTCTGAGTACCTTCTTGATGCAATTGTTTGTTAAGCCAGGCCAACATACTAAACTTTCACATTGTGCTTGATATAGTTTCTCTATGCCCAGTAGCCTGGAAATTACATACCAAATACTGTTCGCTCTTCTTCTTGTCCTTCCGGAAGCTGAAGCTTGACCTTCCCCTTAGTTTTCACTGTTTCTGGGCGTAGTGATCCGCATGGGAAGTGCTGGCCCAAACTCCAGGATGTAGTTCACTTTCAACACAATTTCTTTCCCAGTGGCTGGAGTCGAGAAGTCGAGAGGCTTGTAGTCATGGTCTTCCTCTGAACACTCCTAAACTCTGGAACTGTTTTCTCAGGATGCTCTGGCTTTCCAGACTTGGAGTCCAGGTCCATGGCAACGTCTGGCACAGTCTGTTTCTCCAGATGATACATAGGAGTAGAACCTTTTTGGGAACCTTTCCTCTTCTTTATAGCTTTTTAGAGAATTTCCTTCATTGTTACTTTTAGACTGTCCACAGGTATCAGAAAAAAGCTATGTCCCCCATTTAATCTGACAAACTATTACTGGTGAGAAGCGAGTCCAGGAGAAGAGTATTTCTCCACCAAGGTCAGCATACTGAAGACAAACTTGTGGATTGTCCACCATTGTCCTCGGCGATGTGGAGGCAGTAAGCATTCACATTCTCATTGAGTTTGTGAATTCTCATTCCCTTTTTTTTATTTTAGTTTTACTGTTTTCATCTGGGCTTCATGGAGGCAACGTTGATAGCACAGTGGCCTCACAGCAAGAAGATATGGGTTTAAATCTCGGGTGGGGACAAGGCTTGGAACACTGGCCTTTCTGTGTGGAGTTTGCATGTTCTCCCTGTGTATGCGTGGGTTTTTACCGGGTACTCCAGTTTAAAAGGTTGATTGGCCACTATAAAAATTGCCCCTGGAAGAGAGTGTATGTGGGGATAGTTGTGTATGTGAGTGGCCCCACGACAGACTGGCGACCTGTTTGGGGTGTACCTTCGCTCTCGCCTTGAATCATCCGTGGTAGGCTCCGGCACCCCCGAACGACCCTGTCAGGGTTAAACAGTTCAGAAGATGAACTAGAGTATGCTGTTTCGGAGAAACAGCGCGTTGAATGCCTGCTCGCGGGGGGCGAGGACGCCGAGGACGCCGAAGCCCTTTTTTTTTGTTTTCGTCCTCTGATGCTGAAAATGACCTTTTTTTTTTTTTTTCATCCTCTGATGCTGAAAATGACCTGAAAGCTGGCTAAAAATAAACCTGAATGTACACATGTGCTGGAAAAGGATTTCAAACACATAAAATTTTTATAAAGTTTTGTCTTTTATTGTGAAAATCTCGTTAAAGTTGTGTAATTATGCTTTAAAGTTAAGAAAACAAAACAGCGTTAAAGTTTTTTAAAAAAAAGAATTTTAATGTAAAAGTGTGTAAAAGATAATAATTTTTCATTATTTTGAGTCTTTTATTGTGAAAATCTCGTTAAAGTTGTGTAATTATGCTTTAAAGTTAAGAAAACAAAACAGCGTTAAAGTTTTTTAAAAAAAATAATTTTAATGTAAAAGTGTGTAAAAGATGATAATTTTTCATTATTTTGGGTCTTTTATTGTGAAAATCTCATTAAAAATGGCTAAATATGCTTTTAAGATGAATTTTAAAAAAAAGACGAAGAATTATTGAAAAAAGAAAAAATTTAATGTAAAAATGTGTAAAAGATAGTAATTTTTTATTATTTTAGGTCTTTTATTGTGAAAACCTCGTTAAAGTTGTCTAATTATGCTTTAAAGTTAAGAAAACAAAACAACCCTAAAGTTATTTAAAAAAATAATTTTAATGTAAAAGTGTGTAAAAGATAATAATTTTATATTATTTTAGGTCTTTTATTGTGAAAATCTCATTAAAGTTGTCTAATTATGCTTTAAAGTTAAGAAAACAAAACAACCCTAAAGTTATTTAAAAAAAATAATTTTAATGTAAAAGTGTGTAAAAGATAATCATTTTATATTATTTTAGGTCTTTTATTGTGAAAATCTCATTAAAGTTGTCTAATTATGCTTTAAAGTTAAGAAAACAAAACAACTGAAAAGTTCTAATGAGCTGTCTTCCCATCAGAGCTCCTTAATTGCGCCTCAAAACACAGCTGATGCAGGTCACAAGACCACAGAAACAGAATCTGCATACAGCCAGCACAGCCTACTTCCAAATAAGGAGATGTCTGTGACATCACACAGACTCCCTCATTACCTTATAAGGAGATGAGGCTGTGAGTGCTCATTAATTGGGCGGCAAAACACACCTGCTCAGGTGGGACAGAGAATTTCTGAATATGCAAACAAATGCTAATTGCGCGAAAATGGAAACAGATAGAAAAAAAATTCTTTCAGATTTAGAAGCAGGACGATGAAATCTACTTGGGGATATAATTTTATTTTTGTAGCTCAAACAGAAATGAAATGGCAGCCATTTTAGTGTCACAAAAATGTCAGTTTTTGGGGGGAGGTCTCCTTCTGAGGACCATAGAGGAAATTCTGTTGGTCTGACAGATTCAAGAGTCACCTTGGATGAAAGAGGACAAGAATTCCTCCGTTTTGAGCTAAAATTTATGTTTGTGGGATAAAAACTCAAAGAGTTATAAAAATTTGTTTGGAAGGGTAAAATTTTAAAATCCGGTCAGAGGGTCAAAAATTAGACCTGACTTCTCGACCTTCGGGAGCCCGTAGCGGCTAAACCGTCGCTCTGACGAAAAAAATGCTCCATTCCAAAGTTGTTCGCAACGAAATTTCCTTCGTTTTGATATAAAGTTTTTGCAGATCGGTTCAGAAATGTAGGCTCTGACGCTCTTTGAACACAAATTTTGTGAATTCTGTTCGCACTCTGTTTTTACAGTGCGAGCGAGGCAAAAAAAAAAAACCTGATTTTTTCCATTTTTTCACTTTTTTTATTAAGTGATTGCTCTGAAACCGTAGAAGGTATGAAAGTGTCCTTTAGATGTTATAGAGGTCAAACCCTTGTGACCCGTTTAAACTTTAAATGGTGTTTCTAGCTAAAAGTATGCCAGAGCTGGAAAGCTTTGAAGAGCATGTGGTTTTTGGCCAAAATTACATTATTTCCAATGGGGCCAATTTTTGTCGTGTTTTTTTGCGATAAATCGGAAACCGATTAAAATTTCAAAAAGTTGAATAGATCCGTAAATCTCATTTCCGAGCCGGTCGTTTTGAGCCCTGAACGGCAGCGCTCGGGCAAACGGATCTTGAGATTTTACGTGTCAAAAAAGGGGCGGAAGACTACGGAAGATTCTATATAGCAAAACAGGATCACTATAGTTGAATGCCTTTTAGGCATTCAACTGATGATCTTCATCTGTCAGTTTCTTCTAGTACCAGGCTGTATATTTGGGGCATGTTTTGAAAAATATAATTTTTTTTCTCACATTAATCATCCGCAACAACCTAAAATGTTTCATTTTGGTGTATGAAATGAGAAAGTGCTCAGCGGTAAAACACATGATGTTGTAATATGACATCGTAATTTGAAATAATGTATGTAAAATGTATAAAAGCAGAAGAATTTTCTTTTCTTTTTTTTCTATTCTTCTTTGTTGGGAGCCTTCAACAAACACGCATTTGCTACTTTTCACAAAAGACACTTGAAGCAATGAAAAGTAAACTAAATAAAAGAAATGGTGCAGCAGCTACTTTTGATGTCTGTACAGATTTAAGTCTGCAAAGATCCTGTCAAAGCATTGCAGGGAAAAAGGTGAAAAATAGAGTTCTGGGGGTTAAGTTGGATGAGAAAGAGCTGCTGAGAGATCTAAGAAAAGACCTTCTCCCGCAGGGACAATGACACTGTTATCAGGTGCGAAGCAGAAGTATTGCCTACAAAATCTTCATTGTGCTGCAAAATCTGGACAATCCACTTCGGGATGGAGTGGTCCCTTTTTTTCTGGGAAGGTTTCTGACCTTTTAAAATGTTAGACACAAACACACACTCCTCCTAAATCACTCTAGTTTTCTGTTAAACTCACACAGAAAGCATATCTGGACCATGGAAAAGCAATTTATCAATACCAGTGCCAAATCAAGGACGTCAAGACAAGTGGTTAATAAAGGTCATCCCTTGGTCTAAACCGCAAAGAAAAGAAAAACACTATCTTTTATTATTTCTCTTATTGGTTTTCCTGAACCACAAATTCTAACCTTATTGCTGAAGGCTGCAGAAACTCATGAGCAGTTTCCAAAGCTTAAAGGGTATTGTGACTTTATTATTTTATACTTAAACCAGAAGCAAAAACTTTGAAAAGGCTGTAGTGTGAAAGGCAAATTTGAAAGGGAGAACAATTAGCAGGAGCATCTTGGAGGTCTTCGGATGATGTCTGGATTCTTTCTAAACTTCATCTTCACAATCACAAAAAATTGTTGTCTCGAACATAATAGACATTTGTTTTTTTCTTTGAATTTCAAGTGTCATCAAGGGGAGTCCAGTTTTATGGTTTTCTTGCTTGGCAACAAGAAAAAACAAAGAAAACAAGCCAAACAACATTATCATTTGTGTGTTTTAGTTTCGGCTGAAATTGTAGCACTTTCATCCAGTGGATTCATTACTGAAATTAAAATCACTTTCTGGTCTGTCTGTGATTACGATGCCAAATAAATAAGGAGTAAAGAAGGTACCGGGTTCTTTCAGAGCAAGCCAAACCAAAGAGGCTTGTTTTTGTTTGGTTACTTTGCAAACAGTTTTGTTAAAATGCGTTTATAGCAAGTAGACAATCTATTTGAAAAATTTAACTTGCTCATGAGACTAGATTAAATATATTCAAATATAATAACTACCCAAAGAATTTATAATGTCTCAGTTGCAATAAAAATCAATAAAATTGCTGGTAAACACACATTTTACATCAGTTTTGGGAGGATGTCCATTTCCAGTAGCTACACAGGCACTTCACTGGCGCTAATTGGAGTTTTACTATCCCAGGATCTGGATGAGCGTGGGCCCGGGTTGCTTGTGTCTCCGCCGCCTTCGTGCCAGTCTTTTGGGGCTGGTGAGGATTTGTCTGTCCTAATAAGCACATGGCAACAAGCATGTACTTTCACTCACACTCGCACACGCACACTGTATCATACTGTTTACTGTCTGCTATGTTCCTTGCTCCCAACCAATATTATTATACCTTTAGTAACATATGTTTGTGTTCTACATCATTTGTTATAGAAGGTTTTGTTGTGTGTGTCAGCTTTATCTCTGGTTTAAACTCTTGTTTGTACTTTTTTTTTTCCTTAGATAATCCAGCAGGTTGGTCGTGATATTGTAATTTCAGATTTTCTCTTCACTTTATCCCCTCTCTTCTTCTTCAGTCCCCTACACCTCTTCTTTATTACTTCTTCCTTCCCTTTGCCTCCTCTCTCTTCCCTCAGTATACCCTGTCAGGTCCAGCAAAAAGAAGCGCAGAAAGATCAGACATTTTGATTGTAAAGCATTTAAAATAAACAAAAAGAGCTTTCCAGGGTCGGCATATGGTGCTGACCCTGGTAGAGCAAAACTGTCCTGCAATACTTGACATACAGATCATCATTCTGCTTGTCACAACGCCGAACAGGACAGGTTAAAAAAAAAAAAAAAAAAACATTCTTCTGTCCTATTCTTATTTCAGAAAAGAGGAAAGAACAAAAAAGTCTCTGTCACAATTGTCTTCTAAATTATTTTCTAAATTGCTTATCACTTACAGGATCGAGAAGGTTGCCAGTGTCTATCCTGGGTGATTTCAGGCAAGAGGCAGGGTACACCCCGAACAGGTTGCCCCTCTGTTGCAGGGCCACAAGCTCATCACCAACCACAAGCACTCATTGCCAGGGACAATTTCATGGTGTCCAATCAACCTGCCATGCATGTTTTTAGAGGGTGGGTAGGAAACCGGGTAACCCAGACAAAACCTATGCCTACAAGGGGAGAACATGCAAACTCCACTGTGAGGGCTGTACAAATAGCCCTCACAATCATTACATCTAGTAATTCTTATTTTTTAGGTTGCAGTTAGAAGTTAACTTCCATTCAACATTTTCATATTTTCAGTTGTGACAATTTATTCTCCTATTTGGGTGCACAATTTAGTTGAGTTATTTTGTCACTTGGATTATTTGATTTCTTTAAACAATTGTGTATTCTTTGAGTTACCAGTTCCTGTGGGAAGGTTATGGTTAGCAGCAACAAGAGCCAGCTGAAAGAAATTCTCATTGGACTCCTCCGCTTTTCCAAGTGTTAATTAATTCAGAACATTTACTTGTTTAGTTCATTTTGCAAATCTTAAACCTTAGTTTATTGAAGGTTTTGTTTTCCTTTTTAGGTTAAGATATTGTAAGTCATTGTTTTCATGTCTGTTGTGTTGTTTTCCTTGTATGTTTGGGAGTCTCCCGCTCCCTTGTGTGTCAATGGTCTGATCAGCCTGTATATACAGTGGTATGCAAAAGTTTGGGCACCCCTGTAAATTTTTATAATTTTCCTTGATAAATCATCGGTTGTCTGGATAAGAAATTTCAGTTAAATATATCATATAGGAGACAAACACAGTGATATTTGAGAAGTGAAATAAAGTTTATATGATTCATGGAAAGTGTACAAGAATTATTTTAACAAAATTAGCCATGTGCATAAATTTAGGCACCACAAAAGAAAAAATAACTCAATATTTTGTGCAGCCTCCTTTTGCTAAAATAACAGCCTCTAAACACAGTCTATAGCTTCCAATTAGAGTCTGGATTCTGGCAGTAGATATTTTAGTCTATTCTTCTTTACAAAACATGTCCAGTTCAGTCAGGTTTGATGGTTTCCGAGCATGGACAGCCCGCTTTAAATCAGACCACAAATTTTCTATAATATTCAGGTCTGGGGACTGAGATGGCCTTTCCAGAACGTTGTACTTGTTCCTCTGCATGAATGCCTTAGTAGATTTTGAGCAGTGTTTAGGGTCGTTGTCTTGTTGAAAGATCCAGCCCCGGCGCAATTTCAACTTTTCACTGATTCCTGGACATTGTTCTCCAGAATCTGCTGATATTGAGTGGAATCCATGCGACCCTCAACTTTAACACAGCCACACAGCCCCACAGCATGATGGAACCGCCACCAAATTTTACTGTAGATAGCAAGTGTTTTTCTTGAAATGCGGTGTTGTTTTTTTTGCCATGCATAACGCCCCTCGTTTTGCCCAAATAACTCTATTTTAGTTTAGTCAGTCCACAGCACCTTATTCCAAAATGAAGCTGGCTTGTCCAAATGTACTTTAGCATACCTCAGGTGACACGGTTTGTGGCGTGTGTTGAGAAAAGGCTTTTTCCGCATTACTCGACCATACAGCATCTCCTTGTGTAATGTGCGCTGAACGGTTGAACGATGCACAGTGACACCATCTGCAGCAAGATGATGTTGTAGGTCTTTGGAGCTGGTCTGTGGGTTGACTATGACTGTCCTCACCATCCTGCGCCTCTGCTTATCTGAGATTTTTCTTGGTCTGCCACTTCGGGCCTTAACTAGAACTGTGCCTCTGGTCTTCCAATTCCTCACAATGTTCCTCACAGTTGAAACTGAGAGCTTAAATCTCTGAGACAGCTTTCTATATCCTTCCCCTAAACCATGATGTTCAACAATCATTGTTTTCAGATCATCTGAGAGTTGTTTTGAGGCCACACTTTAGAGAAGATGCAAAGAGGAGAAACACTTACAATTGGCCTCCTTTAAATACTTTCTGATCATTGGATTCACCTGTGTATGGAAGTCAAGGGTCACTGAGGTTACCAAACCAATTTTGAGTTCTAATAATTAGTGCTAAAGGTATTGAAATCAATAAAATGACCTTCAGCTTTTCAGGTTGCCTAAATTTATGCACATGGCTAATTTTGTTTAAATAATTCTTGTACACTTTCCATAAATCATATAAACTTTATTTCACTTCTCAAATATCACTGTGTTTGTCTCCTATATGATATATTTAATTGAAATTTCTTATCCAGACAACCGATGATTTATCAAGGAAAATCATGAAAATTTACAGGGGTGCCCAAACTTTTGCATGTATGTTTCCCTCTTATGACAGTGAGTTAGAGGAGGTCTGGTTCAGTATCGTTCCTGTGTTGACCTGTTTTACAGGCCCCGACTGTTCTTAAAACTATATTTTTGGTAAATAAATATAAACGTTTGTACAAAAAACCATGCTCCTCACATTCGTACTGAAAGGGCGGTGTTTCAATCCCCGCACTCACTATGGGACTAGAACCCCAACCTTCTTACTGTGAGGCCACTGTGCCAACGTGCAGCCCACAATTGTATTAACAAATGCAAATTTCCAGTATTTTCTCTTTTTAATGTTATTATAGTTGTCTGCATTTGTCAGTCAGTCATCTTCTTAACCATCTGTCCCTTACAGCGGATGGCCTCACACATACAACCATACACGCAAATAGTCCTAAGAGTTATTTAGTGGCCAATCTTGACACGCATGTTTTTGGAGGGTGGGAGGAAACTGAAGTATCCAGATAAAACCCACGCATGCACAGGGAGAATATGCAAGTTCCACACTGAAAGGCCAGTGTTTCAAGCCTAATCCCCACCTGAGACTCAAACCCAAATGTTGTGATCCCCTCACCTGCAGCCAGAGGGAGGCCTGGATGTTCCTCATCACCCTTATTAGGGACACCTGAGATTGATTCCTGACGCCAAACATCTGTGGACCCTGCCATCTCTTTAAGGCACGGGTGTTCAAATCCGGTCTTCGAGGTCCGGTGTCCTGAAGGTTTTTTCCATATGTTCTTGCATCTAAACACCTGATCCAGATAATTGAGTCATTGTGCCAAATCCTATTGGCTGTTGATTTCACTTTCTGTGCATCCGCTGTATTGAACCATTAACGTGTGGAAAACCATTAGGGCATCGGCCCTCGAGGACTGGCTTTGGACACCCCTGATTTAAGGGCAATCACCCTGGACTTCCATACTGGGTCATTACATACCTTCCAGCCAGGTCACCCTGGTTGCCTGATCAAGATTGAACTCTGTTATTATTTGAACTTGAGTTAATCCTGTGCCGTTGGTTTTACAGACTTACTCGAATTGTGTTAATAAACCTTATTTTGATGTCCTGCAAGTGGGTCCTCCTCATTCCACATCACAACACCACAACCTTCTTGCTGTGAGACCACTGTACTACCCACTGTGCCACCGTGTTGTCCCTGTCTGCATTTGGTTTTGCAGAATTTGCATTCGCTTTGTGTAAGCCTGTTGTAATGAAAGTTTATCAGTTCAAGTGTTTACACTTGAGCAAAAACTGTGTCGAGTTGTGTGGAATTATCCCCATACAAAAAGAAAAACAAAACAAAAAGATATTTTCCGATGGCATAACTCATGCCATGGAACAGGGTTCACTCTGGAAAGGTTGCCAGTCTACAACAAACTTGCAACACAACTACATTCTTTTCTCCTAAAATTTCTATAACTTTAATGGATAGAATTTTCAGGAGCAGCCGAAGTGATGGAAGGTTTGGTGACATCAGTATTGGGTCTCTGCTTTTTGTGAATGTTGTGGTCTTGTGCCATCATCCCTGACTCTTGTTGGATCAACTCACTCTTGAGTCAAAGCAGCCTGGATGGGACTCAGTGCCTCCAAATCCGACTACATTTTCCTTGAGCAGAAAATGGGGAAGTGCCCCCTGCGGATCAGAAGGATCCTACCTCTGGTAGCTGAGTTACAATGTCTTGAAGTCTTATTCACAAGTGAGGGGAGGTTAGTGAGGAGATCGATACAGGCATTGTTGCAGCGTATGCAATAATTGGGTGTTTGTATCCACTTGTTTTGGTGAAGAGAGTGCAGCGCTAAAAAGCACTCGCTGGTGAGTTCTACAGGAATGTCCGGAGGGGACGAAGAGGCAGATCCAAAGCCTTCTTGGGAATGCCTTGAGATCTTCCCATGAGGAAAATCGCTGATCTCTCTTTTTTCTTTTTGTAATCTCAGCATTCTGCCCATCTTAGTTCTCGTATAACAGAAATCCACATGGAGAGCTAATTGTCTTAGGCTATTAATCAATAACCTATCTTCGGCTTAAAATCGGACATACCTAGGGTAAGCTCCAACACAAGACCAAAGTTGTTTATTACACAAAGCTTTCTTGTCACAGAGAATAATGACCAGCACCACTGGAACATAAGCGTTTTTGTCAGTGACCTGACTCCTAACAACCTTCATTTTAGGAAAACTTATCTGAAGATAAAGCTGGGAGGAAGACAATGTCGACTGTAAACAGAAAAGAAATATGAAGCTTTTTACCACAGTTTGAGTAATCCATCAAATATATTTCATTTAAAAAATGAGAGTGAATGCAAGCTGTTTTAAACTGGTCAAGTTGTTGTTAGCTATTCTGTGTGTGTTATTTGGGGGCAAAAAAACTTGTTTTACTTAATGCAAAAATAATTTGGCTACTAGGATAAAACGTGCCAGTTTTAATTCCCACTCCATACAAACCTTTAATTGTACCATTCTTATACGGACACTTCTCAAAAGTTGTGTCATTCTGTCTAGAGTAAGTGGTGCTAAAAAGAAACATCTGGAGAACCATGCTGGAGAAATATGTGTTATATTGTCATCATGTAATTACCTATGACAATTTTGTTAACAAAAAAAGCTTGAGCTATCGCTATAAAATTTTGAGCAGTCTATTTTAATTGAGAATAATAAAGCGACAGACCATAGATTTCACACCTGGCCCTTAAGAAGTGTAACTGAATCGATCCACAGCCAAATTTTTATACAAAGTAATCCATACGCAACGAAGAACCTTATTACGTAAAATGTGACTTCATCATAAAATTTCAGCTTATTCTCAGTCAATTTGCCTTTTAAATGAGTTTTCTGCTTTTTCCAGGCAAAAGAAAGTTTATATGTGACCAGAATCTAAATACATTTCCTTCTTCTGTAGATGTTTGTACCATTTAGGATAAAGCCAGCACATTGGCATTGCAATAATTCCAACAGAGAAACTTGGGTTACTTGAAGTCACAGCAGCTCTGTAACTAAATTCAGAATTCTGGGTTGATAAGAATGTTTGTCGAATTATTCAACTTTTAACCAAAATTTATTGAAAAAACATGAACATGAATCAGATTAATTTCTGTTTTAAGTCTGTGTATTCATTTGGTGTGGAAATGCTATCACTAATGTGATAAATGGATTGAATCTGATTTGGGTCCAATTAACTTATTTCACTTTATATCGTTGCAAGGACAAATTGAACACTATCTTTACTCTGGTGACAATTAGTCATCCTCTTCATTGAGAGTTTATGAAGTTTTCTTTTATGTTTTGCAGAGAATTTTATCCTCTAGTTGAAATCTTGTCAAGGAAAATTTTTGCAGTTCACTGATCTCCTGAAACAGAGACTTTTTAGTCAGCATATCAGATGTTTCCTCTGACCCCAAACAATCTTTTTGGGACTCGTGAGTTTTTCATTACCTGACAAAAAGGTGATGGTTTTCCCTGAAAAAAGTTTTTTTTATGTAACTTTTTTCTTCATTTTTATTTGAGTTTTACCTTTAAGACCATGTCCATATTCATTACATTTGTTGCTAAATGCTGAATGTGAAAAAGTAATAGAAAGTTCATTTGTGCCATCTGAAAAGCAGTGTGGCAAGTAATTACCAAAATAAAAACCTGATAAGGTACTTAACAATTTCTCTGAGTGAATTATTTCAAACTAATCCAGGTCAGATGCAGTCTCTGGCATCGCCACATTTATTCAAACGATCTCATGTAACAGTACAGTTTCTAATTTTGAAAACACTGACTACTCTTCTTGGAAGAGTTTTGTTTTGTCTTCTGAACTGCTCATCCCTAATGTGGTCATGGAGGGTGCCAGGGCCTATGCCAGCAGGTGAGCGGCAGACACACACAAGCATCCACATACATACTCATCTTAATTTCACAGGGGCCAATTAACCAAACATACATGTTTTTGGAGTGTAGGAGGAAACTGAAGTACCCAGAGAAAGCTCACGCATACACAGGTAGAACATGCAAACTCTGCACAGAATGGATAGTGTTCCAAGGCTCGCCCCCACTGCGGCACTCGAACCCCAACCTTCTTGCTGTGAAGGCACTGTGCTAACTTACCATTGTTTCACTGTTCAGTTTGGGAGAGTTTATATTTTATATTTTACTTTTAGCTTTAATTCCACGGCTAATGACAGAAATTAAAACTACAAAAATTAACACATAAGCAATTTCTATATAAATAAATAAAAAAGACAGAAATTTTGCTGTGATTGGCAATTTTTAATTAACAATCACACAACTCTTTGTAAAAAAAAAAAAAAAAAAAAAAAGCTATTAAAAATCCAGAGCATCCCTGCTGTTTCCTGCTCTGTCAATCCTTCCCTCATTTTTTTTTAAATCTAATTACCTGTCCTGATATGTTCCACTTGTGTCTTGTCAGCTCACCATCTGTGGGGGCATGTGTATGTACATATAAACTCTCTTCATGCTACTTATCTCAGCCAGATCATTATCATTTCCCAATAGTCCTCTCCCAACGGGGCTTCCCTGCTGCAGTGTTCTGTTTTGTGCTTTAGCTCATCTTTTATAATGAAAAAAAAAAAAAGACAAAACCAACTTTTGTTCTCTTTGTGCATTTTTTGGGGGATCCACCGGTTTACAATGTCCTTTTTCTACATTCTTGTAGTGAATACTTTATCTTGGTTTTATTGTTCAAACAAAATTATTATTTCCGTTCGTCGTCTTCTGCTCATCCAGGACGTGGTCGTGGAGGCAACAACCTCAGACGGGTAGCCCAGGCTTCTCTCACCCCGGCTGCATCCTCCAGCTCACCCGGAAAGATCCTGAGTCGTTCTCCGGCCAGCTGTGAGACATAGTCTCTCCAGCAGGTCCGGGATCTGCCTCTTGGTCTCCTCCCAGTAGGACGTGCCTGAAACACATCTCCAGCGAGGTGCTCAGGGGCTTCCTGGCCAGATACCTGAAACACCCCATCAGGCTTTTCTCGACTTGGAGGAGGAGTGGCTCGACACCGAGCTCCTCCCGGATGGCAGACCACCTCCCTGATCTCTGAGTGAGAGCTCAGCCACCCTATGGAGGAAGCTCATTTCGGCCACTTGTATCCGCAATCTCATTCTTTCAGTCAGCACCCACAGCTGGTCACCATAGGTGAGTGTTGGAACACAGATCGACTTGTAAATCGAGAGCTTTACTTTTCGGCTCAGCTCTTTCTTCACCATGCAGCGTGCTAATTATTGCTGACGCCGCACCAATCCGCCTGTCGATCTCCCGCTCCATCCTTCCCCCAGTCGTGAACAAGTCTCCGAGATACTCAAACTCCCCTACTTGGGGCTGGACCCTGTCCATGACCTGAAGGGGCATTCCACCCTTTTACTGGTGAGGACCATGGATTATTATTTGAGATGTAAAATCCCAGAGGTTTTTGTATGTTTCTCTGTTCTTACACAAATGCAAGCACACACGTGTTGAAGGCTATCCAAAAGTATTGGGCATCTTTCCTTTGGGGGTACACAAACCATCACTAAACCTGGGAAGAGTCCTGTATACCCAGAAATGTAATCTCTCCACACGTGTCAGATGTCAGGCTGACAACATCTTTTTATCAACAACTGGCAAATACAAATTAGTTTCAACAAAACGTCTGATGTCAAGGACAAACCAGGGTAGCCATGACCTTTGCATGGTGCCTTTGAAACACAGCCACAAAAAGATGTAGTTTCATAGTAGGAAGGCTTCAGGAATAAAGAAGACATTTTTTTCAAAGCAATTCAAAGGAAAATCTATCATAAAAAAACAGACAAAGAAGGATGGACACTACAAAAGGAGAGACCACATGGAAATCAGTTCTACATCAAAACCACCAGTTTAGACATTTTGTGAAGTTAATGAAGGATGAAAGAGGCCATCAAAAAAGAAAGAAAACATCACTACTGTATTTTCACACCTAATTTAATTTTAAATAGCTTCTAACAAGGTTGAAAAACTTTGTCCATTGTGAACTACATGCATGAGGACATTATAGCTCATACATATCTAACATAATAAGTACAGTATATCATCACACCTACCGGACATGCTTATCAATGTAATGCTGTTACCGCAATACAATTTCGATATAATTAAAAAATATCTAAAAGTCTTTTAAAGGGATGATGTTACATTTACTAAATGATAGAATCTAATTAGCAAACAATTCCATTTATTATTTTTAGTCAATTTTTTAATCAAGCTGTGCTTATTAAAGGAGAGCATTTCCCAAAGATGGAAAAGCGTAAAGTAAAAGATTGCATGAATTTATGTCATACTCGACTGGCTTCTGTAACTTTGATCAAAATTCAGCATTTGCAGATGTATGTTATTATGAAAAACCAAAAGAAAAAGCTTGTTTATATATTTTAAAGTGGTTGAGAAACATTTCGGAAACCCCAGAGAACCCATTCTTACAATTTTGTGCATAAATTACAGATGATTCTTGTATCTTAAGTGCATGTGCGAGTAAGATTATTTCAGGTCTGATCCAGAGGACACTCTCCATGCTTCGAAAAACACCAGAGAAAATCACCACTGTAATAAAGAAGAAAGATACAGCATCAGGCCCTCTCAGAGTCAATTTATCTTTTTTGGTTGCAGGGCAATGGAAAGGAAACCCAGTGAGGCACACATTACTAGCTCAGCACTGGTTCTCTGTACAGATTAATTATACCGACTTGACCAGCATGACAAGCGGAGCACTGGTTTCAGTCTTTTCAGTAGATTTTTTTCTCTACAATTTAATTTGTGCTATGTATAACTTTAATTCTTTCTCATTTAAGAAGATATTTTTATTTTATCTTGGAACAATGCAAAATGTTTGTTTGCATTGGGAGTGGAAAACAGAGGCTTCGAAAAAAAAGAGGGTTTTTTTTTTATCTTTCCACATAGAAGTATTCTTATTCAAACTGGAATCTACAGTTGTCATGGAAAATTAACATTCTTTGGATGTTTTTAATTTAGGTATGACATGTTTTCATCGTACATTTTTTCTCAAATAACCAAAAACCTCCAGGATTGTACACATTAGACACAAAAATTGTATTGTTCCACATACGTATATCAAAATTAGTGCATCCTTCAAATTAGGGTGGCCTTTTTTCCGGAAAAACTTCAACTCACAATCATCTTTATTGACATTGACCACAAGAGTTTAAGAACGTCTTGCCTGGATAAACGTATAAGTAACTTATACTTGATTTCGGAAAGAGAAACACACAAGAAATGCAGACAATGCCAAAATCGATATCAGATCTTGAAGGGGATACAAATACTGAAAAAAAAGAGGTTTGAGATTTGAAAAGCCCAATAGAAAATTTCTCCTAGGGAAGATCACAACACCATCAGTTACCATGGTGATTAGCACTTTAAAACAAAGCCGAGCCACTATTAAGTTTATTGAGCTGTCGATCTTGCTGGAATCTTTTTGCCCTGAAAGGTTGTATAATGTATTACAAGTCAACCTGTTGACCAGGAGGCATTAATAAATGCCTGTCCAATGATAAATGATCAGTTCAGAAGCTCAGTATCCCCAGAAGCAGGAGCAAACAAACACAAATATTCTGTTTCGTTTAGTTCTATTTGAAATTGCAGTCAGCTGTATTTGTTGAAATCACCATGTTGCACCATGTTGTTCCTCCGCAGGGTGGCTGGGCTCTGACTCAGCGTTAGAGTGAGGAGCTCGGCTATCCTGGAGGAGCTCTGAGTAGAGGTGTTGCTCCTCCAGATTGAGAGAAGCCAGATGGGGTGGTTGGGGACATCTGGTTAGGATGCCAACTGTGCGCCGTGCTGGTGAGGTGTTTCAGGCACATCTCCTTGAGAAGAGATTCAAGGGCACACCTTGGACACGCTGGAGAGAGTATGTCACACAGCTGGTGGAGGAACACCTCAGGATCTAGTTGAGCTGGAGGATGCAGCAGACAAGAGAGAAGCCTGGGGACCCTGTCTGAGGCTGTTGCCCCTTCTACGCAAACCAGAAAAGCGGAAGACAGCAGACCAGAACCATGTTGGATCCAGGTGCAAATTTTTACCACCTACACAATATTTTACAATATTTTATTTTGGGTTTTTTTGCTCAAATATTGTCATAAATGCCTGATATAGTATATATATTTTAATATAAAGGCAAATCTTGTTTTGTGTATTGACCACAAAAAGGTTTTACGAAGACTTTTTCAGCAATTAAATTTAAATCTGCCAAATCTAATATCAACATTTTTTAAAAATTATTTTAGGCTTTCACAATAATACAAAAAAAATGTTTGTGGTGCTAGTTTGTGTTTTTTCTGCAAAGGTTATTCTTTGCTGCATTCATGAGCTCCCTTACACATTTACGACATGACCATCACCGGCACACTTTCAGTTGTCCAAAGTTCCAAATCCTCATTGCCAGAAGTTTGGAATTTAGCTGCTGAAAAAAATCAATACAATACAATACATAACAAAAGAGATTTGAACTCTATTTTTTACTGTAGAAAAGCACATCGGAATTTATTTATTTTCTTTTTAATTATTTAACATTTTCATTCTCTTCCAAAATATTTAAGCAAAGTAAATCTTAGTCCATAGAAAAATCGCTGGAGAGAATTACCTATTGGAAAATGTTTCTTTTAGGTATTAACGCATATTATAAAATGAAGGATTTTGTAAGAAGATGTAAGATTTAAATGAAATTCAATAAAAAAAAGCCTTTTAAAAACAAGGTTATCAGATTATTTTCTTCCTTCCACAAGTTATTCAATCAATTCTTCCATTTTTCCTGCCTTTTTGGCTGCTGCAAAAAAAACATTTCATGGGGCAAAGATCCCACACATCTTTAATACATTTTTTAAGGCGTTTAATACAAACTGCTAAAACATGCTGTTGATTGCACGTTCACAAACCAAAGTCACTTAATTCTCTTTAGTTTTGTGAAACATCTTTCACAAAATAATCCACGCGTTCAGGCTTTGGTGGTGTTTGCACCCCAAAAGTTGTTAACCTTAGCTTGGCTTGCAGAAAAAGGTTCTCCCTGGTCCTGGATGCCAACAAAATGCTTCTTGAGAAACAGATGTTAACTCATCCAATCGTAACTACATATTCTTCTAGCGTCATTATCAATCTCTCAATTTTACTTGCGTACACAAATATGCTTTGCACATCAGTGAAAAGTGGTCATGCTTTAGAACAGGGGTCACCAATCTTTTTGAGGCCAAGAGCTACTTTATGAGCACGAAGTGCCATGAAGGGCACATGACCTGTTTGCTACAAATATTTGCGCTAGGTAGCTCATTTTAAGGGTCCGCGTCATAAACGCAGAGTTTGGTTGCATCATGGACATGCGCAGAGGCGCTGAGGATAGCTCAATTTGTTTGCTGTTTGTCTAAAGGTCCCTTTAATCCTTGGGCTTTTTCTGTCCTTGATGTGCTACCAGGTGGACAGTTGGCATCAAAGTTCCTGTGGCAGGTTTTAGAGAACTTCTCCACATTGTGCTGCTTTGGTTCTGCAACAGTCCCCCACAAATAAGGTGCAGAGATTTCTCTTTGAAGAATGTAAAAAAACAAACCCAACTACTGTTGAAAAAGTTTGTTTTCATTTGCTTTTCTGCCGTAATTTTTGGGTCAAAAGCAGAAGTAAGCTAACTGTTCATCACTTATTTTGGTCAAGCGGTCAGGAAAGGGATGGGGCAGCCCTGCAGAAAGAGACGAGTTTCAATCAAATATTATTTTTGAATTTTTAAATTATTTTTGCTTTTTATTTATTTTTTTATTCAACATTATTTCACTGCATTCACAATGTGAGCAATAATTTTAAAATGTTTTTCACATTTATATTGACTTGCACAACGAGCCATGCAATTTTTGGTGCATGCTTCATGGGTGCCTTGAAACAATCCTGCGGGTGCCTTTTCACCCTTAGACATCACATTGGTGGACCCTGGTACAGAGGCACATTCTGAATTTTCTACATGAAAATAGTGAGAAACAAACAAACTGGACCAGCTTTAGAATAAAAGCCAAGAAGAAAGAAAACTTTAAATCAATTTTGACAGTAATACCAAATTAATAAAGAAAAAAGGGACAAGTAAAGGGAAGAGTTTTCTTTTCTGTCTGATGGTTTTTGTTTCAGAGCCATCTCTGGGATTACAAAAAACTATTTAATGTGGATGTCAGATGTTTTGTGCAGTCAAACATGGTGCCTTTCTCTGTTCCAAGGAACCTAATGAAGCTACCAAAAGTAAAACTAGATGAGAGAAAACTGCCCCCAACAATCTTTCAACAGTACTGAACAATTTATGTCTTAGACATCATGACTACCGTTGACTTGAGAAGTAATTAGCTTTGTTAGCCTAAATTGTCTTTGTATGTTTTTTTTAGAAGTTACTACTCTTCTGTTAACTATGTAACACATAGAACAAATTTCAAGATGTTTGTCAAAGACCAGTAATACAAACAGGGGATGAGTAATGGCTTTCAAGAAAACAATAAGATAGCTGCAGGGAGAGGTTAGGTCTTTGCTTACTTGCTGCACAGTGAGATGGTAAGAAAGCTGGTGAGAGGACAGCTTGCTTCTCAGCACACACTGCATCATTCAACTCTCCTGAGATTTGAAGACAAAGCACTGGTCACCACGGTGGAAACTGAATAAAACTCATGGGATACTCCCGGGAGCAGCAGACATGCACAATTTGTCTGTTCATATATTCGAAATCACATGTTCACCAGAGGTTATTGCATATGACCTTCTTGGCCCCAGAATAGGAAAGCATGCATTCTCTTTAGAGCAAATATAAATCAAGTTTATTTTCATTGGTCTACATTTATAAGGGCCCAGCTTTTACGTTTTCTTGCATCTAAGATTTCTAGCAAAAAAAGTAAAGCCGTAAATTTTAGGTTGTGCTATTTTTGGAATATTTTGTGACTTTTTAATTTTAAAAAAAGTCACGCAAAACTGATTTAGCTTGTTTTGTTTTTCCAAGGTGACAAAATAAAAAGGAGCCAATACAGTTATTTTCAAAAATTACAATAGCTGCAACTTTTTGCAAAAACAATACCAAATGGGATTATGTTTTGTCATTTTAGAGTGTCATATATCTAAAAATAAAGATGCTGAACAAATTGTCTTCTGGCTTCAGACCTGTAATTCAGTTAGACTTGTATGATATGCATCTTTCATCTTCTTGTTTTTCCTTCCAAGTATTTTGCAGTTTTTTAAAAATATATCAAACTTCAAGAGTTCCTCCTACTAAACAGTAGAGACAGTATGAGGCAGTATGTGGTGAAGAAGAGTTGATCAAATGGGAAAAATTGGCACATAACCTAATCAAAAATAAATGTTTAAGAGCTTTTTGTTTTTACAATTTAACCAAAGTGTGATTTGAGTCAGAGAAAAATAATCTGATGATGGACAAAAAACTGGTAAAAATTGTGGTTAAGAAAATAAAAGCAGGTCCTTTATTGAAAAGCAGCTGCAGCAACAACATCTCTTTTACACATACTGTATATTGTACACTATGTAGATCTTTCCAAAAATGATCAACAGGCTCATCAACTCTTTATTTGAATGTTCTTCAAATGTTGTGACGGCTTGCTTTGCATTTAATCGTGTAGCATGAATTTAAAGAACAGCTTGGTGGCATTAGCATTCACCAGAATATGATCTTTTCTCTTGAAACAAATCTATACTTAATTACAAGTAGATGATTAAAAGCTGGCAAAGTAAGCAAATCTTACAATTCCAATGCAGTTTGAGATTTTAAATACTCTGTTCTTGTCATTAACTTGTCAGGGGTGTCAAAGAAGTGACCTAATATCACCAAAGATACTAAAGATGTTGCCTTGTGCATTTAGAAATGAAGGGATAAAGGTTCACCTTCCAACATATTTGTATTTCTCCCCTCTTCAGTTTGCCAGCGGCAGGCATTCCTTTCCACACGTCCTCTGAATTAGCTTCAAGCAAACCATAAATAATTCATCAACTGAAACGGTCACAATGAATACCAATTCTTTAATATTGCCTTGCACCATCATCAAGGCTGCTCAACCTAAGGTCATCATCTTTATTGGTTGCAATATGTCTGCAATATTAAGCGGTCACTTTGGGCTATTGACATCAAGGTTAGCCAGAAACCTGCTGAAAACACATCACTTCCATAATTAATGAGTCTGCCGTACAACCACAAATATATATATTCTGGTGAAAGAAAACTACTTAGTATTAAATGTAAATATGTGTGTGTTTCCATATGATCTCCATTAAAAGTGTAAAGGATTGAAATAACCTAAGTTTCCAATTCGGCTTTCTGTGAAGTTGGGTCCAATTTTCTGTATGCCACTAAGTTCTTTGTTGCAGCATTTGCAGAAAGATGTACATTGCCTCAGACTGCTTACCATCAACAGAGCATATTATCTTTACTTCCTCAGGGTCTCATAACCTTCCCTGATATTTGACTCCCATGGGAGTTTGTTAAAACTCAATATCAGAACAAATTGGTGCTGTGTACATCCTGTAAGATAAGCCGTATTAAACAAATCCATAAGTCACTGAGTTTTTCTTTCAGAATTATATTGTAAGTTTGGGGCCTTCATTCAAACATTTCAATAAAAATTGGAAGGAAAACTTTTTAGAACAAAAGAAAGATACAAGATGACTTTAAGTCACTCGAGATACTCTGTTTGCCAAACAAAATACCATGCAACCCAATAACCTTGGATTTGCTCTGGTTTATCGGTCTGCGTTGCCTGGACCTTTCGAGGGTATACAGTGGCTCAAAATGGAAATGAAATGGAAAATAAGGAGTTACCAGCAATCGTGTCCCAATGATAAGCTAGAATATCTGACTGTTCTTGCAGAAAATCTTGTTGCAGTATTTGACAACTGCGTGAAAGCAGTACCAAGGGGAATAAGTAAAAGTCATGCAGACATGGATGAGCAATGTCGGGATGAAGCCGTCGGTATATTATTGGTCTGTTTCATGACTGAGGTTATGATGCTGTTTTATCACAATCTCCTTTGGCAGAAGCTGTTTTTCTCTTGTTTTCCATTTTCTTTTCCCCATGTCATTTTCTCGGCTGTCAATCCTGTTTCCCCCTCTCTTTTCGTGTTGCCGTGGGTGTGGCACTGCAGATTTGTGACAGGGACCTATCTTAGATGATCTACTCATCACCGTGAAGTTTATCTTTCCTCTTCACATTGTTTCTCCCAGATTGAAAAACCTACTAGCGTGACATTGGTTGAGTTTGTTGTTGCTCGGTGATACTGGATTGTACTCGTGATTTTTCTTGCTCTTCACACTCTTCAACTCTCTGCATGTCTGTTTCCAAATAAAAAGAAAGTCCTTCCTGTTTGATGCTGTTTGACTTGTTTGTGTATTACTTTATCAGACATCCAGATTTTTTATGCAAAATAACAAAGAAATACATGTTTTCTGTGTGTAAAGCTCGGGCCATTGAAGCTGTAAAAATGTAAAAATGTCATTGGAAAAGTTTTAGTTTTACTGTAACATTTAATCATTGACTTTTGAAATAACACGGTTCATAAAAACTGTGATTGTTTCGAGCAACTCATTCCACATATGGTTATCAAAACCACTAAATAAGTTTTATTCTGACCATTTTGGAGGACACAGTTCTTTTCATCACTGAAGACATTTGAGATCAACTACTACGTCTCTGTTCTTGAGTAATGACATCAAATTTTGTGAGTGTGGCTGTAACATCACTATGATGGGTAGGCCTATTATTTGTTGCAACCAACTACACCTACTTGTGCTATGATTTAGTTGTCAGTTTGGAGAAGGAAGACGTCTGAATGTTTCTGCCTTCTGGGGAAGGCCTGACACATCAAAAGAACGAGGATTCGGTTGAGAAATTCTTTGAGTAGGCTGATGTGAAAAGCTGATATTTGAGTGGATGAAACATGCAGACAGACTTAGGAAATTAAAAGAAGTTTGTTGGAAAAAATTAAGTTACAATTCAAAAATAGATTTGTCTGATTTAGGTGAACTCTTAGTTGAACTGAGCGATCTATTAAGACAGGGGTGACCAACTGGAGAGGGGTTGCCTCAGTGGTAGAGTGTTTTGTCCATGTACCCGGAGATGCCGGCTTGAATCCCACTGAACCACTTATGCTCTGGAGCAGACATCAAAGTTGCTCCCGCCATTGGCACCGTTGTGGCTGCCTGATGTGGTGCAATGTAGCACAGTAATTTCCCGACTGTGGGACTAATAAAGGTAGTCTTCCTCTTCTTGAGACAAATCCAGCTCTCACACATCTCCATCATTCTATGTACATTTCAGAATCGGAATATCACAAACTCTTTGGATCACTTTGGAACTCTCATTTAGCTTTGCACTCAACCATACTCCTTATCAAGAAAAAATGGCCAGCAGAGTGTCATTTTCTGGGGGCACATTAGCCATTTTAAGATTCATGACATTAACCAAACATAAACTGTCCGACTGGCTGTAGAATAGACTTTGTCCTCGCTGGTTTAAAAGTAAGTCAACAGTAGTATTCACACAAACTTTTTTCAGATGATTGTGGGAACTTGTAAATATGTGTTGGACAATTTAAAAAAAAACATATATGGAGATGAAATATACATGATTGATAAATGACTGCTTACCACTGGTATTGTCGAGACAAGAGTGAACCGGGGCAAAAGTACCGACTTTGCAGGAATGCTTCAGTATATACCCTCTGGCCTCAAATCTTTGTGTATGATGTAAAATTTTGCCACAGCTCTCAGTCACACAAACACAAAAGCAGAGAGAACAGACATTGTGTTTCATCTTTTATCAACTAAGTTAGCTGTCAAATTTTTGGAGGTTTTTAAGCGAGTTGGTAGGCCTCGCATTGCCGGCCAGGGAAATAAAGATGTTTGAAATTCCAACTTTGTGGAAGAGTTCCGATACTAAAAGACCTGAACTTTCGATGAAGCCAGGACGATTGTTTCCTCTCAGTCCCTGGTTATGCAGCTGAGCAGACTGCTCATCTCCGCCTGGCCCTGTTGACTGATGGATTTCCAAACTCTGCATCAGCCAAAGCTATTAAGTGGTCTGCTGGAGCGAAATGGTTTTACCGTTGCTAAGGTGCTGCTATTGGCTCTGCAATGCATGCCTGCTATTGTTTCAGACCTCTGTGACTGAGTTGATTTCTTACCAGACAAGCGCATCCAAGATTATGCTGACACACACAACAAATAACAAGCAAAAGAGGTGTGAATATCTTCTCTTGCAATGTTTTATAATCCACATATTAACAGAACAAATTTGTCTCGGTGGTATCTTATGCCAAATTAATCATTTAACTTGCTCTCTCTTTCAAGAAAAGGGCAAATTTATTCTGTTTATTGGTTATATTGATCATAACATCTTCTACACAATTATGAGTGATGATAAATCTGATCTGTTTAATGTCATTGTGCCACTTACTCAGTATCAAGATGCAAAAAAGTTCATATATCAACTCTTACCTCTTTTCCATTCTCCCTTTACCTACCTATCTATAATGCATGGTAATATATGAGAAAACAAAACCTTCTTTTACATTTATGGAGACGAGTTGGGGAAAACCCAGAGGAATTCAGGGTTTGTGTGATTTAACTGACTGATGTGGTTGGCCAAACGCAAAACTGGATCAACTACACAAACTAAATGTAGCTATTTCCCAAAAGGCTTTGTTCACACACAAGGGAGCAAAGCATCACTGATGAGATGAAACAGAATTGCAACGGTATAGACAATTCTGTCTTTTTTTTCTGCATATGAGATGTTCAGTGGGATCCTGTTCACTCACTAAATGCATACTTTGAATTTTTTTTATGTGACAGCATTCTAGAAGATTTCAGTCTCAGAAGAATGGTCCTGAAAACATAACAACACGCAACGCCCGTTGAGTTATTATTTTGCTGTCAAGATTTTTTTTTTTTTTTTAAAAGCAGAAAACACTCTGTGGATATATTTTCAAACTTTCAACATTAATAGTAATTATGAAGCCAAACTAAATGCAAAATCCATTAAAGTTTTAACCAATCAAAGCAAAGTCAGTGATGAAGTAACAGGAAAAAGTATTTAAATTGTTTTATGCAAAGACATGAATATGTCCCTCTTGCTGAATAATTTTCATACCATAGTAAAGATCTAGAATGTATTTTATTCTTGCTGATTTACTCTACTGCAATTATTTTGTAATAAGCCATGAGGTTCAGCAGGGGAGCTTGAAGGATTCTATTGATTGTGTGGTAAGTTGTTTTGGACGGGTGTTAAATGTGCCATTTTCCGCTCAGATCGCCACAAGATTTCAGATTTCACACATTTTTGGATCAAAGACGGGGGCATAACACAGTTTGCAATCAAATAGATGTTGTTGGGTCATTGTGAAAGGATCAAGATGACTATCACTATGCTAAATCCTTAATTGGAGCAAAAAGGTTCATTTATTTTTTTAATTAAAAGACCCTTGAAGTAACTGAGGTAAGTAGTGGTAGGAATTATATTTCTAAATAGAACAAAAGTAATATCGAACAAAAGATATGTTGTTGGTTCTTTTGTTTATTTTTGAGAGGCAGGGTACACCCGTCTGTTCCAGGGTCACACACACATTCCTTAAGGCAATTTCATAGTTACCAATCAACCTAACAACAAATCCGTGTAGTCCCTCATTCATCCAGGAGTGATCCATAGTAGAAAAAATTTCAAAAAGTCTTCTGGACAGTTTAATTCTTATGGAGACGAGTTGGGGGAAACCCAACTTAAGAATTAAACTGTCCAGAAGACTTTTTTGAAATTTTTTCTACTATCAATCAACCTAACATATATGTTTTTGGAGGGTCGGAGAAAACCAGAGCACCTGGAGAAAACCAAAGCATACACAAGGAGAACATGCAAACTCCACACAGCCAGTTTTCCAAGCCTCGTCCCATTCAGGACTCAAACCCCCAACCTTCTTGCTGTGAGGCCACTGTGCTAACCACTGCATCATCATGCAGCCCTGTTTGGTTTTGCGACCTTCGTAATTGACTATGTCTGTCAATTGTCGAATATGTTTTCTTTTTTATATATATATTCATTCACATATATAAATATATCAAACTTTACCAAACCTGTTTCAGCCGACAAATACCCATGTCGTCAACTAAAAACATCTTTTAAATACCACTTCTTAAAGAAAACAATCTGGTTAATGAAGTTTTAATTTGTTATTAAATTTAGCAAATAATAAAAAATTAAATTTGGTATTTAAATTTTATGTTTTATTTTTATTCAGATTTTGGGTGAGAAGAATACCTACTCATACAACAATTAACTGATAATTAATAATGATAAAAATAAATTTACAAAGTGAAAGGTGACTTAACAAATAAAAAATACACAAACTTGGAAATAAATCTGACTTGTTTTGAAAAGAAGTGTCACCTTTGAGAGGACTTCTTGTTATTTCAGCTAGAAATGGTATTGAGTGTCATTTGACAAATGTTCCAGACTGAAGCAGTGAAAAGTCTCGTTTTTTACTTTCTTCCTTTCCATTCTCTTCCGAGCAGAAACAAAATGTAGTCATCATTTAGAAAATCAGTCCCAATCGGAATTTCCTGCATTTAGCAGCTCCACACAACAAAGCTTCAGTCATGAGATGGGTGTGTTTGTTTCAAACTGGCAAATTACAGCATTTGTGTTTGACAATACTGTACTTTTGTCTTCTGAACAGCTTATCATGAATAGGGTTGCAGGGTCCTGGCTTATTACAGGCGAGACACAAGATGCACCTCAAACAGGTGACCAGTCTGTCCATGCACACAGACAGCAATCCACACACACACACACACACACTCATTCCTGGGGACAATTTTATATGGCCAATCAACCTAACGCCCATGTTTTTGGAAAGTGGCGGGAAATCGGAATACCTGGAGAAAACCCAGGCATATACAGGAAGAACATGAAAACAGTGTTTCAAGTCTCCCCCCACTCTGGAACCCTGGACCGTTTTTGCTGTGAGGCTACCATGCTAACATTGCACCACCATTCAGACCCATATTGTACAAGTTAGCAATCAGTTTACTTATTTCAGCTTTTTTAAACTTATTTTTGTGTTCAGACTGACTTAGAAATTCTTGCAACTTATTCTAGGAACAAGTTTTGTTGAAAAAAAAAAAAAAGCCCAGTGTCTCACACAGCATTCAAACGCTGGTACAATGGGTAAAGTTCTGTTAATAATACATTCAACGTTCATATTAGATTTTGCTCACTAATCAATAAAGTTGGTTTTATAAATCTGTGGATTCTTAACCAGCTGACAGAGCTTCTCTGTGGTAACTGGGTGGTACGGGAGCTCTTTGATGCTCATCTGGCAGTTCTTCCTGACAGTATTTTGACTGAAGTAGAAATAAGTAAACTACAAATAAAATAGAAAAAGGAACAGAACGCACTGGATGATTTGATGTCCATGATCTAGTAAAACAGTATACTAATGTATGATGGATTTTCTTCCTAATACTCGTGAATATTATTCAGACTTATATGGATACACAGTGACTGCGCAGAGAGTGAAATTAAGAGATCCGTATTCAGTACAAAACTCAGTAAAGGTTAAAAGCTCGTGAGGAGCATTCGGGAAGGAACAGAGATCCAGGCTGTGGATCAAACATGTTCAACCCTGAACAGAGTCCCTGATTTCAGGCAGAACATTATAACACTGTTCCTGTGAACTGCACCAGGGCAGGGGCACAAGCATTACCAGCAGCAATCCAGGTCCACAGATGGTGAGCAGCATGAAGCAGCACATTCACATTGAATTTCTGCAATGTGCGAGATGTGCGATAAACCCTACCAAGCAGACACTCTTCGGGCAACTCGGGTGGAAGCTTTGACAATTTTCCAGCTGTTAAAGTGTGCCTAACAAAACGAAGTCCACTTAACATCATACTAACATGCTCAATGAATGATAAAAAAGAAAACATCCCAGCAGAGATCAAACTGTGCCTAACAGAAGACCGAGAATGCAGGTGAAGTGATAATTAGCATGAAGCCAAGGCTGCGCCAGAGACGTTACACCAGGAGTCTGGTCTAATATTTCAGGAGGGATTGCAGTAACAATGGCTGCCAGCTGCTTCATGTGTTGTGAGCTATGTCCCAATTAGCCAGGTTGTACAAAAACCTGATTTGTCCCACATGAGTTAAAAACAGCATTTGATAGCTGCTTTTAACTCTACCACACTTAGTCTACCACACTAAGTGGACGTTTTTGAAGGGTTTTTGTTTTTTAGGTTTTGAGGTTTTTTTTTTAAAGTCTCAGAACATAACACTGTTATCATTTTTTGGCAAATAGCAACAAATTGAAACTCTGAGATCTTGAAGGTTGGGCAAATTGTTCTCTGCCAGGCACATACTTGTTTAAAAACTCTAGGGAAGATAATATGAATGTATACATATATTCCTCATATACCTATTCATATTCATTGCCAGCACACCGGTTCATGACAGTGACAGGAAATATTGCTTTTGGCAACAGAGACGAGTTTTTATGAGGCCTGCAGAAATGTTTAAAAGGTTGGTGCTTGAATGTAAAGTTCCCATTAAGCATGACTGACAAGTTTACAGCTATAGAACAAGTGTACGGAATTCTGCAACAAAACCAGTTGCCATTTTGAAAAATGGTAAGCTGTTCAACAACAAGCAAAATAAAAGCCATCCCTTTTTCTATCAATATGTCACTGTGTTTCAAGAAGTAACTTGATGGATCAGACTGAAATGATGATACAGTATTGTAAACCTGGGACTGCAGGGATCAATTAACAATGGTAAATGGTCTCTACTTTTATAAAGCTTTTCAGCCTGTGTTGGCTCTCAAAGTGCTTTAGGTTGTAGCTCACATTCACCCATTCATACGTTATGGTGGAAGCTGCCATGCAAGCTACAAACCATCATTAGAAGCAATTTGGAGTTTGGAGACTTGCTAAAGGACACCTTGGCTTGAACTCCGGCCTTAACTCCATAGTTCCAGGGCGCTCGCCCTACCCACTGAGCCATCCTTCCCACAGGAAAACATCAGAATCAGAATATACTTTATTGATCCCACACAGATGCAGAGAAGGCCAAAGTGGGGTAACTTACACTACAAAGCTTTACATCCTGTTAAGTTTGTTTCACTCTGGATAAAAGCTAGTCAATGCCCCTTAATGTCTTTTGGTCACATTAAAGGTAATCGAGTCAGAACCTAGAAGAACACAGTGGCAGCTGCTGTCCAAAATTGGAAGCATAAAACAGAATTATTCTTGCATTTCAATTGTGCCCTTTTGTGAGTTTAATATGTTGTTTCTCCAAGAGTAAAAAGTTTGTCCTGTCCAATATTCCCAAAATATTCTGTTGTCAATAACTTCCAAGTTATTGATAATAAGACAATGCATTAAATGGCTGAAAAATGGTGGAACTATTCTAAACGTAGGTAAATACACAATTTACTTTGATCCATTAATTAATCAAAACCTAAAAAAAAAAAGACCCACAAACGTAGGTTGAAATAGCAACCCTAAACATGAATGAAATCTTTAAATTAATTTAAAAAAGAGCTCCCAGATTTTTAACTTTCCCATTCTGAGGTAATTACTGTAACAGGACATGCTCGATAAACCAACGTCAATAACCTTTTTTGTCAAATGTGACCATAGCAACTGCTGTGATGGTTTGCATTTGAACTTTTTCTATTGTTGTGTACACTGATTACTTATCATTTAAATCATTTAAAGAAACTGAAAAGTTACCAATAGTGTTGAGGCAATCTAGTCTACAGTAAGTTGAGAAGAAGCTTTCTGAGTAATCTCATTCTCTCTCTCTCTTTCCAGAGAGACCGTACAGCTGTGGTGAAACATATTTTGAGTTGAAACAACACGGTCCGACAGTTTTATGGGTTTCCTCTTTAAGCAGAGAAAGGATTATTGTTTTTGAGTTTACACAGTGAAAACTATGGAGCAATAAAACCATTGTTAGAGTGTTATTTTGGGGTACTTCAGTAAACACCGCTGCTAACTGTTCACTGTGTATAAAGTGAAAATCAGAAAACAAATTTTAAATGTAAATTTAAAACATGTGACATCAGTAAATATAAAATGACACAAAATCTTAAAGGCACAAATATTTAAAGTGAGACAAGTCATGCAACAATGAGGTCTCAAATGAAGTTGATCTCCTTATTTTAATATTTGTAATTTTTTGTTTGGACTTCTGAACTGCTTATTCTTAACATCGCAGGTGGGTGCTATCTCGGTTGCTTTGAGGCAGAAGGCAAGGTAATCTCCAAAGAGGTCGCCGGTCTGTTGTGGGGCCAAAAACTGACAACCATACACGCACCTTTTCATTTCCAAGGGCAATTTTATAGTGAGTAACCAACGCAACATGCATGTTTTTGGAGAATGAGAGGAAACCGGTATATCTGGATAAAACTCACGCGTACATAAGGACAGCATGCAAGAGAGAAAACGTGCAAACTCCACACAGAAAGGCTAGTGTTCCTAGCCTCATCCCACTCGGAACTCAAACTCTGACCTTTCTGCTGTGAGGCTACTGCTCCAAGCACCAACATGCCATGCCGCCCATTTTTGTAATGTATGTAAAATAATATTGATGTTAGTAGAACAAGGTTTACTGCTGATAGGAAACTTTAAATATGATCAATGGAGTAATATTCTGTCTATCTGTCCACTATCTCACAATATCGAGCAACATGACACTTTGTCGGATACTTTAGTTATTTGGGAGAAATTCAAAAAGTCTAGACAAGAAGTCTGAGTGCTGGTGGTCACGTACTTTTTGTGGTTAGGTAGACTTGCTGTGGTGAGTGGGGTCGAGCTGCACTGCTGCACCATCTGGGGTCTTATCTGGCTATAAAGCACCGAGCCCTGCACCGCTGTCTCTATTGGCAGGGTGATAGAGGGTAAGGCCTGTCTTTCCAGATAAATCCTCCTTCTGTTCTCCCTGAAGCCTGTCAGGCTTCCTGTTTGCTGCAGGCGTAGTGAGAAAAAAAGACTTCTCCCACAACCATTAGACATCAACATGTCCGTTGGTGACAAACTGGCCTCCAGGTATAGCAAAGATAAAGAAAGCAGAAAAAAGAAATAGGAGGTAGCATGTAAACATGTATACAGATGGGGGAGCAGAGGAAAGTAATGACAGGGGAGCAGCGAAAGAGGGGAAACACAACAGGGAGTGTTTATTTTACCAAGTCTTTTAGTTCACTGGTGAGTGACAAAGTTCCATTTTCATGCCCAGGAGCACTTATCAGATGAAGTTATTACTGATAAAACTTAGCAAAAGTTTAACTTTTCTACGCATTTGACACATTGTTGGTTGATGGAGTGCAGTGAATATAAATTTTACTTTATTGCATTGACTTCACTTGACTTTTTCGTTCTCTGTTATTTAAAAAAAAAAAACATGTTGTTCAAGTTGCTATTGAGTAAATTACGTTTTTAAAGTTCCACTTGGATTTGCACAATTATATGATGAAATTAACACTGATTGGCTTATTACTTCAATATTGGTTTTCTTTGAGTTTTTCTGTTAGCTGGTGTGTATGGTGGTGTGACAGTGTACATATCAGATAAATCGCACAAAATATCATGTGTATCAGACAAATCGTAAGTGAAATCATTTCTCTTACAAGGATCAGACAAATGTGAAGGTAAAGTTTATCCAAATACAAAGGAAATGGGCAGCCAGGCAATCGCTGGAGCAGAAGAGCAGCTGATGATGAAAAAGTAAGTCCACTGAAGAGCCAGGAGAAATGAGAAAAGCCTTGGACAGCAAAGATAATACACTTGAAAATCTAATAAAGACAAACCTGAAAGCTTGATTTACTTGTGCAAAAAGACAATCCGCAGAAGAGTGGTTCAAATCATAGCACTGGCAGAAATCATTGTAGTGAGATTTGAACCGCCAACCACAATCATATTTCATTGTGCTTTTGGAGAGGCTTTTGGCCTGCAGTTGTCACATAATTTTTAAGAAAAAGAACAAAAAAAAAACATTTTCTAAAGTGCATGACTGTGTGCATGTACGAACACATGCCCATTGCGAGACACCTTCCTCTTCCATTTACATTCTTATTTTTTCTAACTGTTGTGATGTTCACCATTCTGAAAACTACAAACCATCTCAGTATCTTTTCCACCTCATCTTTATTTCCATTCTCTTTATTTGTCCAATTTGCACATCTTTGCTTCCACTTTTACTTGTCCACCTCTACCTTCTTTTTTGCACTGCTTCCTCTTTTGCCACAGCTGCATCATGACCATTTCAATATGAACCAGAGCAGACAAAAGATTCTTAGAAAATGTTTTGAATAATTTAAAAGTTCTTGAGTGTCAAGACCCACCATCTGGACAAGGTGCAGAGCAAATCCGTCAAACAAGATGGTATTCTTTTTTGTGTCAACCACAATATGAAAAGAGTAAACAAACAAAAAAAAACTGGCTAGAATGTGACATTTTTAGCATCAGTTTCAAATCACTTACAGAGTAGCGGCATTTTCTGCAATTCTAAAGCAACGGCCATTTCAGTGGCATACTTGTCCCTCTGAAGAGTTTCAATACTGCAAATGTCGAGCTGGAGTCGAACTGACATGAATTATCTCACTCTCAAAATGTCACTCTGTCTAAATTATACTTGCTCTGTAATTGTATTTCTCCTATTCAGACGGCAGAATTGAGTCAGAGTTGGAAGTAATATTTTAAACTCAGTGGCAGTTCACAGCATGGTACTTCAGATACACTGTGTAAATTCAAAGATGAAAGACATACCGAGGTGAGATGAGAAGGAACCCCCAGAGTTTAGAACAAAAGTATGACTGCAAATAGAAAAAAATCAGGAGATTATAAAACTTTATGTAATTTTACCTGCAAACTCGCACTTATTCTCCCTCTTAAAGTAACTTCAAACTAAATGTACTTTTCAGGTTTAAACAACTGGAAAAATAAACCAAAATCTGAAATTCAGATCAACAAGGAAAGTTACTTTTATAGATATGGGCTGTAAACTTTGAAACAGGTTGGACTCAATCTTTTCCCAGGGACGGCTATATTGGGCAGTTGTCACATTTGTCAAACATGCATGAATACAATAGAAAATTAATTTTGTTTTTTTAACCGTGTGAACAACATTAAAAATGATAGAAACTTCCAAAAGTTGATTTTGCACAAATGCTCCCCCTTGAGAGGACGAAATAAAATGTCTTTAAAAATAAAACAGGTAGCCTTTGCAGTCCATTTTTAAAATAAATGTAGTCAAATCATAGATGGATGCTCAGAAACCATAAAAAAAGTTCTGTTCCATTGTCTTCTGCTTATCCGGGCTGCCGGAACACAGCCTCAGATGGCAAGCTCAGGCTTCTCTCACCCCAGCTCCAGCTCACCCAAGAGGATCCCGAGGCATTCCCTGGCCAGCTGTAAGACATAGTCTCTCCAGTGCGTCCGTTTTTTTTGTGCTGAGTCTCCTCCAAGTAAGACATGCCCGAAACACCTCACAAATGAGGCGCTCGGGAGGCATCTTAACCAGAAGCCTGAACCGCCCCATCTGGCTTCTCTCGACCCAGAGGATCAACAGCTCCACCCCGAGCTCCTCCTGGATGGCAGAGCTCCTCAATTATCTCTAAGTGAGAGCCCAGCTGCACTGCGAAGGAAACTTATTTCGGCCGCTTGTATCCGCGATCTGATTCTTCCGGTCACCACCCATAACTGGTGGGAATGTAGATCGACTGGTAAATTGAGAGTTTTGCTTTCCGGCTAAGCCCTTACTTTACTACACAAAATGAAGTTCATAATTAAAACCAGTTAAGTTGAGAGTGTATTGAAATTGTAAATCTATAAATCACTACATTCATTAACAATGCCATCACATTGAGTAAAAATGGAGACTGTACAGTAACTTAGTGATATGGTTACCTATTTAGTGATTAAGACTATCACAAGGGCAATAACCACAAGGGTTGTTACACAGCAACAGCTGTTGTTGACATAAATGAAATGGGATTAAAAATGAAGCCACACCTTAACGCTCTGATTCAATTATACCACTCAAACTGTGAGCCACAAGCACTAAAATTAGATTGACTCCAGATTCATATTTATTGTTATGGTTTGGAGGGATTGCCTGTTTGGAGACCCTGGAATCATTTATGCATGAAAAGAGCTGCATTATCACAGTTTGCCAGGGAACTGTGCCATCTGTGGACAATCTGAGGTCACTGTGAATATGGGGTAAGCATCCACTTCAGATCCTGAGCTGTGTGCCAGGCAGCAGGGAGGACAGTGAACTGGCAGATCAGACCACCTGGCCCTGCCAGACTGTCAGCCTATTTATACCAAGGACAGCAATTTGCACCAGAAACCCTCTGCACCGCTGACAAGGAGATCCAGAAGAGGGGGAAGATGCTGTGAAGTTATCATGAGGGAGAAACGAGCAATCTAATATAGATTCTGATGACCTTCTGCCATCTTTTCCCTGTGAGGCTTTCCCTGAGGAGAAAACCAATGACAGCATTTTCTTTTCTGCCTGCTGTCACCTTATCCACCGGAGGAGAAAACATTAATGCTCTGCATAAGAATACCAGCTAAAGTTGAAGCTTTCACATCTAGCTAAGAAAAGACGAAATCACACAGATACACCCTCACATATATATGCCTATATACATGTAAAAACTGAAAGAAAAATAATGAGAAATCAGTGATTATGCTTCGTAATGAATTACAAAAAAATTATTTCAAACTGATGTTTAATTAAACTAGTCTGATTATTTGTCGTTAGAGCAGGATGCATTCCTTCTAATTGCCAGGCACCCTGTCCTTTAGCAAACCAATGAATGTAGTGAGTTCACTGAAGATATTGTAATTAGTTATTGAGTGGGATGCGCGCCTGCAGTAGAGGACCATGTCAGCAAGAGAAACAGAAGTGATTCACTGAATTGGTGGCATTAGTCTATTGGTGGCTGTCACTCCTTAAGACTCCCAAGACATTTTTAGATAGTGTCAGGCTGTCTGGCTTTGCATGACTATTAACAATGTCTACAAAGAATGTACACATCTTGCCAATTAACAGGATTCTGTTTGTTATCTGCACAATATTCAGATAGTATATATCATTATTTTACAGAATACATAAGTTGTAATAGGCTGGATGCACCTTTCACAACTTCAAAAGGTAACATAGCTTGAACCATCAATGCAGTAGCACGCGATAAGCATAACTAATTTTAATAGCTGCAATGCTGCACAGAGGGAAGCAATGCTGTAGCTATGGGAACACTTTGACACCTGTGAGTGTTATGCACAGAAGGAAATAGGAGCTTGGTGTTTTTGAGCTGTGAGAACAGGTGGGAAGCTTGTATGCACAAATGCATACACACAAGCACGGGATTAGACTTCCAAGTTGTGTTTTTGTGCATGCAAATGCATTAGTCAATGAGCCCCGGTGCTACACAAGTGACAAGGCGAGGGAAATGCAGAGTTGACAAACTGAACGGGTGTAATTCTTGATGCCTGGACTGATGGAGAGTTTCCATTTCCAGCCTGTACAGGAGTGGCTAGGGATCATGGTGGAAAAACAAAGGATACCAAGCTAATAACATCTAAAAATGATGGACGCAGGTGCTTTGGCAGCCTGTATTTATAGCTCGAGATTATCTGCCATCTTACTACAAGATTTCATCATGATATTTCTTTTTGAACACAAAACTCTTAACTACAAATCTCAGAACCTGTCTTCCTAAACTAGGAATCAGAGCATGACGCTATAAAGTAAAGAGCTGACAATATACTGAAAGTGAGTCTGATAAGATTGACACCTCTCTTATACCTGTGAATTAAACATGAAGCTCCAGAAAGTGGCTTAGTGTTACACAGAGGGATTGGTTTTATTCCTTGCTTAAAAATCTCTTGGCCAGCATCCTTCATGTGTAAATTGGTAGCGGTTGTTAAATTCTCAACAAGCCGATAAAAGCTTACAGAAAGATAAAGAAATGTCCGAAACCAAAAATGTCCATTTATTTGTTACGCCTGCTTTAAATACAGTGACAAGGTTGAACCAACAAGAGACCAGAAGGAACAGTGCGGAGCTATTGTCAGTCTGTCACAGAGCTAAACTAAACACAGACACAAATACATTTGGCTCATTTGGAATCACTAATTAATCTAACATGTGCAGGTTTAGAACGTGGTGGTAAATTATAGTACCTGCAGAAAAGCCATACAGGCAAGAGATTATTCTAAATGGAAAAGCCTACAGCTAAAAATTTGAATCTTTAAGGTTGTAAAATGATGGCTCTAACCACTGCTTAGAGCAGCTATAAATATTTCAGTGAGGTAAACAAGTTGTTTGTGCTCATCATGCTGAACATGTGTAATTGCATGTTTTTATATGAAAAAAATGGAATCTGTGCTTTGTGCAGCTTGCAGCCATTTGTGACAAAGCATCAATCCCAACAATATAAGTCATTATTTTTCCTCTGGCACCATTTTTCTAAAAAAGACATAGTAGTTCCATATGCAAAGCAGAAACAAATTATGAGGTTCCTTGTGATAATTACTTCTATGATGAAAAAAATAAGTATGTTTTTTTTTTTATTTTCTATAAAAGGCATGTAAAAGTAAGAGTAAAAACAAATGGCATTTAACAGATGGGAGAGGGGAAGGTTACACCAGGAGCATGTCGTCAGTCTGTTGAGGGGATAGACACACCCAGCCATCCACTCACACTCTTATTCCTGCGGGCAATTCATAGCAGCCAATTAATCTAACACATATGTTTTTGGAGGGTGGGAGAAAACCAGAATACACTAACACATGCAAATGGAGAACATGCAAACTCTACACAGAAAGGTCGGTGTTTCAAACCTTGTCCACACTCTGAGACTCAAACTCCGGCCCTTCTCTCTGTGAGTCCGCTATGCTAACCACTGCACCGCCATGCAGCCCATAGCTGAAGTGATTTTGAAAATAAAAGGATATTTAAAATGCAAAAATCATTTTAGATTTTTGATAGTAACATTTTTGGAAAAGAAATCTTGTATCTCTGCAACAGTCGGGGTGCTCTGCACATCTTGACTACTACTTCACGGCACGTATCACAACTCAGTGTTTGAAAAGCGGTTAAAAAAATGAATGGATAAATAAATTGTAGCGGTAAAAGGCAGTCAAGGTTTCCAGCCGGACATAAATTGAACAGTGTGCAGTTACAGTATATGCACAGCCATGTCACTATTCAGAAATACTAGAGACAGTACAGAGCTGGAAACCTCATAACTTTAGAGTATATTGTTGTGTAAACGGCTGCACAAGCTGCTTAAATTGTAAACAGAATGGTCAACGTCTAAGAAGATACTGTGTCCTTCAATAGTTGATGATTGATGTTAATCATAATCAATAAATGTGTGCTCACCTAGAAAGACTTGTTGGCTCAATTCATCTTGAGATAGAAGGCTCTGTTTCAAATCTCAGGTTTGTAAAATAAACACTAAAGGAGAGAGCTTATAAGATCTGTTCGAGAAGAAAGTGTTTACTGATTTGTGGATAGACTTGTTTGCTTCTGAATTGAGTGGAAAAGCTGCAAACCTGATTTTAGATAATCCCTCCTTCATAACTCAGTCAGTGTTAGGAACAAAATGCCAGCTTGATGCAGCGAGCAGGTCTTCTATCACTGAGCTGAATGAAAGTGGAAATTATTCTCCAGAATATATCTCAAAATGTTCCACTGTGTGAACCTGAAAGTTACAAAACGCTGTGAACTGATAGGAATGTGTGTACCTAGTTTTAGGAAAATGTGTGTTCAATGGCCCCTTCATTTTAAATCTCCTCTCATACTTTAAATATCTTCATGGTGTTTGTCAGCAGTCTGGTCAGAGGACTGTGAATCACAGCAGGAAGTTGTGAGGAGACATCAGTGTAAAAGAAAGGAAAGAAAAGAAGGGTGTGACTTAATTTGGCTGACATCAGATAAAACACCTTCATCCTCAAGTTCTTTACCACAAAGTAAAATAGGCTGTAAATGGAAAGTAAAGGCCAACTCAGAATAATATGTTTGGTGGAAATTTAATTTTCCATGCAACAGAGAAAAAGTAGAGACAATCTCAGCAGTGTCAAATTTAGATAGAAATACTGTAAGTGAGAGATTTTTTTTTTTAAAAAATCATTCCGGTCCCTGGTTTTATTTTTTTTTATATGAGGAGGCACAAATCAGTTTGAACTTTATTAAATACCTAGTAAGCTCAAGATTTTTTTTTTTTCTACAAAGTAGAAGCTTGGCACAAAGCCTTTGAATTCACATGACTGTCTCTGACCTCAGCAGGACCTGGCACTGCAAAAAAAACGAGAGAGTCAAATCAAACTGAACAGTACACACAGACAGAATAGAATTGAGGACAAGCAGGAGGCTGAGATGAATTCCATAAGCTTTCTCTCTTTTTTAGTCTTCAACAGTCACACAGAAAGAAATGCACCTGAATAACTAACACAGTAAAATGACCAAATGGATATGCTGGTTGTGTGAGCAAAAGACATTTGAGTTGAGGTAAAGTGCTGACTATAGCCACACTGAACTATATGTTTGGGCTACGGATGCATCTTCTGTCTAATTATTCAACAGGAATCTGTTTTGATGGACAATTTAATGACCATGGTGCTTATCTCGTTTTAACTTGTATTCTGCTCAGGTCATTTTAAAGTTACTTCATATACTTCCACTGCCAGTGCATTGCTTAAAGATGCCTTTTTTTTCTCACCTAACTCATGTTGACGTAAGCATTGGTAGTTTTGTAAAGCTGATGCTTTAGTAACTTATTTGGCCAATCTCTTTTAACCTTACTAACGCTTTTTCAGGCAAGCAAAGGGATGTGTTGGTTATCACCTCAGCCTAAAAACAAACTGGATGTTGGTTTTACAGATGGTTAGAGTGAAGGTTTCATTTGTGGCCTTTTTTGTGTCGAGTTAGTATGTCCTCCCTATTGTGTTAAGCAGGGGTGTCCAAATACGGTCCTAGAGGGCCAGTGTTCTGAAGGTTTTCCATATGTTGTTGCATCTACACACCTGATCCAATTAATTGAGTCATTGTGCCAAATTTTATTGGCTGTTGATTTCACTTTCTGTGCATCAGCTGTATTGAACCAGGAACACAATGAAAACCTTCAGGACATCGGCCCTCGAGGACCGACTTTGGACACCCCTGGTATAAAGGTTCTACCTGGGTTGTTAGCTTCTTTCATCCAGCTGGAAACACATGTAGGTCTGATTGGATAGCTAATTCTAAGTTTCTCTGGAACTGAATGGAAGGTGTTCGTTGTCTCTCTGTTTCCCTTTGATTAACTGGCTTATTTTCAAGGTCATTATATTTTTAGTCTCCAGTTTGTTTTTTCGGCTTTAGTTTTACTTTTCAGTTGATAATTGAAGAAGATCTTGTTGGATCAATCAAGACTAAGCTTCCTTTCAAAGAAATTGATCAAAACTGTCAAGGTTGGTGGGGATGTGTCAAGTAGGACCCAAATGCAATGCCAGTTTTAACCAGTTTATTGGAAGAAGTGAAGAACCAAACAAAACTGTGTACAATGAATGACCAGAAAGAGACCACGGCTGGACGTTGAGGGGACCAAAGGTATGGAGCTCGACTGGGTGACGAAAGGAACCATGTGTAGAAGCTTAGCAGGACGATGTAGGACCAGAAGGGAGAAGCTCGGCAGGATGGCAGGGTGCATCAAGAGCTAGGGGTAAAACCTCAGCAGGATGAGGATCAGAGCTATGCAGGGAAATCGTCACAGCTGCATGGAGGCAGTACCGCAGGCTAGAGGAGCAGTGTGCAGCGTGGGAAACAGCAAAGGGGGAATGCAGGGGATTAAGGTGAATGCTCCAGTAGGGAAGTGAGGGACACCAGAGCTTAAATAGTCCAAAGGAAAATAAGGCATGCCTAGGGAATGGGACAAGGTGTACCGAATTAGGGCTGAGGGCAGAATAGGAGGAAGGAGTGAATGACAAAAACAAAGTTCTGTTCCGATGTCAACCACTTTATCTGGGGCTGGGACGTGAGGACAACCGCCTCGGCCAGGAAGCTAAGGCTTACCTCGTCCTGCCTACATCCTTCAGCTCACCCAGGAGAAGACCTAGACACACGACCCGCTGTAGAGACTGTGTCTTAAAGCAAAACAAAGTATCAAAAGTAAATAAAAAAAAAAAACATCTTTAAATTCTTTAAATGTTCTTGTTTAATGGATTAGGAGGAAAAAAAATCAGCGTAAAGTTGTCAGAAACAAAAATCTCTGTGACAAACCAAAAACAAAATTAACTAAAAACATGAATTTAAACATTTTTTTCCAGATATAGACTGTTCAGTTTCTTTTTATGACAAATCCCTAATCCTGTTTTTCATTACTGTGCAAATCTTGATTTGTTTGAATTTTACTGTTTTTTAATCTAATTAGTTTTATCCTAATCCTGTTTCTTGGCTCTCCATCTCGTATACAAAAATCTGTCCTCAACGGCAAGATATCTCTGAGTGATGTTTATATAAGCAAATTTTAATAAGTTTAAAGGTTTTTTTTTTCTCTCCTGAAAAAGTCATTTTATAATAATTTAGGGGGGTTTAGGGACAAAACCACCCAAGGATAGAAAGGCAGTCATTGTTACTCTAATCTTCTTTTAATGCTGTAGCCAAAACTAATTCATAACCAAAATGGTTGTTTACAGTTTAACAGAGATCACACAACAAAATAGGACAAGCTGCCTCTGGGAAGCTTTTCAATTCAATTTTGGTTTAGCTACCCACCAAGTGAGACACTCAATCTGTTTCCTTAACAGTTGCTTTTGTGATTCTTCAAGAAGCTCTAGTTATCCTGCTGTCTCCTCAGACACATGTAGCTGTTTACAAACCAGATATTATAGCTAAGCTATTTCTCTCAAGAGTAGATTATTACTTGTAGGGGTAGTAAAATATTGAAGCATCGGATTTTTTTTCTCTTTATGTCTGATCATAACCACTTTAATGCAGCAGCAAAACGTGCCTATTTACTGTTTGTCATCTTGAAATTTCAAGCCCACATCAATTTCGTTGCATGCTCATCAAAAAACATAGTTTCACCGCTACGCTTGGTAAATGTTTCATTTTCCCACTGATGCAGCACAACCAAAACAAGCGAGCATTTATTTATGGGTTGAAATAGCCTCGTGAGATTTTCTGATGGAGTTCTTCTGTTTTTAGATAACAATCAAATTGACAAAGTATTACAATCTTTTATTTTTGTTAATGCACAAGAAGCCTCAGTAAATCATGAAAATAAAATACTAACATATCCTTTGCTTTGAATGTTCACTTTTATAGAGAAAAGTCCTGATATAGTGTATTTTAAGATTTTGTCTTCTGGGATATTTTTTAAATCTTCATAGATTCTAAGACTTAATTATTTTCTTAAATGAGTGAGAACCAATTTTATTAATAGAAAATGCAACCTTAAGACAGACCATTGACACATTTATGCTGACAAAATCCCCGAAAATACTGAAGGGTCCAGACTCAGGATGTTAATGCCCAAAATTGTCTCCTCGAACAATAAATCAACTATATGTCATGATCATATAAAAAAGAAACAAGAATAAGTTGTGGAGTTGGTAAGCAAAGTGGCCTGACAGCAAGAAGTTGTAGGTTGAAGTCCCTGTTGGAACAAGGCTTGGAACATTGGCTTTTCTGTGTAGAGTTTGCATGTTCTACTCGTGTACGTGTGGGTTTTCTCTGGGTACTCCAGTTTCTTCCCACTCTCCAAAAACATGCGTGTTAGGTTGATTAGCTGCAGTAAAATTATCCCTGGTAATGAGAGTGTGTGTGAATGATTGTCCGTGTGTGTGTGGCCCCGCGACAGACTGGTGACCTGTTCGGGGAGTACCCTACCTTGAATCAGCCAGGATAGGCTCTGGCACCCCCGCAACCTTGTTAGGGATGGATACCTCAGAAGATAAAGGAATGGAAGAATAAGTCGAGCAATACACCTGTGCCTACTCTATCTTGCAAATATTGGTAATTATAGATGGTTGATATCAATGTTATAACTTTTCAATTTATTTTTCAGGATATTAAGCCCCTTGAGATGAAACATCTAATTTTCAAGGGGGCCCTCTAGATTGAAGCATTCATATGTGTCAGGTTTTGTGACTAGTCCAGTTATTTGTCACTTTGTCACATGATCCTGAAAATCCAATCAAGTCATTTAAACTTAGTTCCAGAGTAATTGTGGACAGGTTTTCAAAGCCCTTCATTTTTGTGGTAGATATTGCATTCACAAGAATTTGCAACCTTAACTTTTGTGATCTTGACAAATGATCGCATGACCCTGAAAACCTGATTACTTCACCTATAGTAATGAGCAACTGTGCACAGCTTCATTCAAATCCCTTTTGTAGCTTCTTCTGACTACAATTATTGGTGTTTTCAGACACTTTTTTTTGCCCTTTGAAACTTTGTTTCTGGCGTGGCAATGATCAAACAATAAAAGAAAACTTTCTACAGAAATATCTGAACCCTTCTCCATAAGGGTGTTATCACACATGAAATAACCATCTTATTTATTATTCATAAGCCTCCATCCGGCCTTGCACAGTTTTAATCATATTTAGTTTCCAAGGTTCCTCTGCTCATTTACATTTTTAGGATGTTTATAGGGAAAAAATGGATACAATAGAATAAAAGAAAAATTCCAAACCATAAACCAGCATGATCAGGGTTTTGACCCAAAGTGCAGGTAGTGCAGGCAGGCAGATGGAAGAATAAAAAATATTTGTGCATAACTAAAACAGTTTTTTCTATAGTATATTTCCATTTTTTTTTTATATTAATTCAGTAACAACAAGAGTTACGCAAGACCTTTTTACAGACTCACAAAAGTGACAAGACATGGATGAATCACTTTAGGGTTCAGTGTTGGAAAGACAAATGAAACCATGACAAACCTGATGGGAAACAGGTGGATGACATGAGGTCAGGTAATTGGATGACACGGGGAAGTGAGTGACAGAAAAGAACCACGACATTCACACAAAAAGTTGATTCACCTCAGTTAGTTGATTTCTGTTGACTTTGAAGAAAATCTCAATCAGGAAGCATAAAAAGTTCAAGCAATTATGTGCTTCAACACCTGTCAAGTTTGTAGGGTGAATTAAAGAGGCTGATTGACATTTTTAAACATGTGATCAATTACAGTAGATGTTTTAAAATGTTCTTGCGTGAGAAATCCATCTCCTTGGCAACGTCGAACTCTACCTGCTTTCCATCATTCCCTCACAGCAGCTAATCTACCTGGTCACTAACACATTCATCTTGTTATTTTCTACAGTGTGTCTATATTTGGTTCATACCTGGAACATGTCTGACACAGTAAATAAGCCATTCATCCTTTGCTGAGAAGCATTTTTTACTTGCTTCAAATCTCTTTAAGTTGAAGTATTTTGTTACTTTAAGAGAGATTGGATGAGTACTCATCAGTAATCAGATTTGCACCTGCACTGAACTGTATGAAGTAATTTAATAATGTTCACGTTGGTTTTCATTTCATCTTCTAAACAGCATGTTCATTAACTGGATCACAGGATGTGCTTGGGCCTGCACTGAAAGAGGGGGGTGCCTTACCGTTCAGGACGACTACCCTAGAAACAATGCAGGTCTACCACAGCGCAAAGTTCATATGCTCCTGCGGGGAAATCAGCTACTTGTTATAAAGTATCACTTCAGGTAATTAGTGAGCACAAAAAGAGGTAAAATTAGGAATTGAAGTCCATCAATGGTGATGAAGAGTCTTAGATAATGTTTTACAGCTAGAATGCCATCTTCAAGGTATTTACTTACGTAATTACGTAACAACAATACGATCAATGAGGATCATTAAAAAACAGTAAATCTATGACACAATGAGTTATTCTACATTCATAGCCTTCATAAAAACAGACATACATGTATATATTTTTATATTTTCATGGTCAAGATGAATTTATTATCCTTGCATTTTTATTTCTGTTTGTACTTGTCCATGTTGTTTAACCCCAATTGAATTTGATTAGTTGGTAACAACAGTATGAGAACTTTGAAGCCGCTGTTTTCTCTACATCATCGGACAAATTAAATTAATTTCACTGCAGAAATAACTATGTGAACTGTAATAACACAAAGTAGCTGACAATTTTTAGTCCGTTTGACTGGATTAGAATTAAATCCAGGAAAAGAGAACTGACAGCAGTCAGCCATCAAAGATGATTTTGTCTGCATTTTCACGGGTTGTCCAACAGATGCTTTGATCATTAAATGTGCTTTTAAAGCTGTATTAGGAGCAGCGCCCATCACAAATAAGATGCAAGTGCAATGATATTTGTAACATTTGTCATGATCCCTTCACCAGCACCAGAGGAGGACCTGGACCTTCCCTCATCACCCTGATTAGGGACACCTGACAGATTAGTTGGATGACGCTCACCCGTGGATTGTTCTACCTGCTGCCTATTTAAGGGCAATCACCTCAACGTTCCATGTCAGGTCATAGCAACCCTTCCCAGCCAGATACTCTTGGCTGCCTGACCAAGTTTCTTTGAACTCTGTTATAATTTTGAACTTAAAGACATTTCTTTGGATTATTCCTATGCTTTTGCCTTACTGCCTTGCCTGACTTCTGTTTAATAAATCCTGTTTATGTCCCGCATTTGGGTCCTCCTTCCACAACACATTGGTATTGGAAGCTGAATCTCGTAACTATCCATCAGACTACTGTTTTATTAGGTTGGAATTTGAAAGCTAGTTTTACTGTTTCTCGATTCCTGATTGGGGTCTTTTTATTCTCAGTAGAATAGCTTTCCCTGTTCCTGTTACTCAACTCTCTTAAAATAATTAGTGATTGATTGAATTAATTTAAACCAGTAGGGGAAAGAAAGACTTTCAAATTAACAATAGCACATTTCCCCCACTAAACAATAAACTGAAGATGTTTTTTTTTTTTTTAATGAGTAAAACATGAGCATAACTTTGCACAAGTTGAGTGATCAAATTGTGACCTCCAATGCTTTAGTTGTTAAAACAAAGCACTGCTGTGTCACATTAAATTATTTTTCGTCTGAATGACACTATCCCCAAAAGAACAAGACAGCCATGCTGATGCTGGGGGTTGACTCTACTTCAAATAAGCATGATTGCATTGTTGGGGAAATAATTGTGCTTTATAACAAAGATGGTCGCTGTACATTCCGTTGACAGTCATGAAGAGTTTGAATTTTTGCTAAGCTTTGTAGACAATACGGGTATCTACTTTAGTGTCCAGACAGCCAACATTAATGAAGTAGAGAAAAAAAAAACTTCATTTGCTGTAGGTGTTTGTCTTTTCGAAAGAAAAAAAATGATCAAACTCTACATATTAGCTTTATGGTCTGTTTTTGCACACAAACTTGTCATCAACTCATTTGTGCTATTTATTGTTGGTTTTTGGGCTTCATAATTTCTTGAATGCTGTTTCTTCAGTTTCAAGGGTTACTTTTCTTATTTTACTCATATTACATATTACCGACTAATCATTTTACTCTTCGTCCTCATCTCCTGTTGACTTTTTAGGATCACTATACTTGCAATATTAGTTTTGTTTCGTCTTCTGAATTGCTTATCCCTAACGGGGTCACAAACGGTGCCAGAGCCTATCCTGGCTGATTGAAGGTGAGAGACAGAGTACAACCCGAATAGATCACACACAACCCTCCACACAGACACTCATTCCTAATGGCCATTTAATAGTGGCCAATCAACTTAACACGCATGTTTTCGGGGGGTGGGAGGAAACTGGAGTACCTGAAGAAAACCAACGCATACACAGGGAGAACATGCAAACTCCACATAGAAAGGCCAGTGTTTCAAGCCTCTCCCCATTTCAGGACTCGAACCCCCGACCTTCTTGCTGGGAGGCCATCATGCTAACCTCTGCTACACCGTCATAATTGCAATATATAGTAATTATTTATTTAAAGACAATAATCAGCACAAATGGGTTATTAACTAAATTTTGTGACATAAATATTTTCTAATCTGTTTAATGATCCCTCAGTGGATTCTGCTTCAAGTTTTATGAAAATGAGTTTCTATTTTTTTGCAATGCAATTATAATTTTTGAGATTTTCATTTAACTCAATGGCTTTTAAATTGTTAAAAGTTTAATTACTCTGGCTGAGCTTTTTTGTTTTACAACAATTTCAATAAGAATCTATGATGAAATGTAATGTGTTTTACTGATTACTGACCATTTTGATTCTATTCACTACTGTCTGTTTAGTGGAGTGTGTTTTACTGTTAGATGATTTTTATTTTGCAGAGGGTTTTGAAATGGTGAAAAAGCAGGAAGTGAAAGCACTGACAGCATTTCCAAGTTTGTAATGAGCTGTCTTCACATACAAAAAAATTCTCTAGTAATTCTTGTTGTTGACCTGCAAAGAAAGTGGCACAGTGATGAAATGTTGTATTTTAAGAACAGTTAAGAAACAAATTTAAAGGAAAAGCTGTCTGGCATTATATTTTCTGTTTTTGGCATTGCCTGTGTTTTTCACATTTTTAAGCGGGATGGTTATAAAAAAAAAATAGTCTAATCTCATCAAATAATGATGCCCCGGCTATCTACTATAATGTACATTATGCAAAACTTTTTAAAGGGATATTGATGGGTTCAGTATTGTCATCATTATTTAAAAGCTGGATTCTATCAAACAAAATTGTAGTAGTTGCATTTACGTTTTTGACGTTGTATTGCATGGAAGATTTCTAAAATTATGCAGAAATTTTAGCATGAGGTTACCTCTACCAAAAAAAAAAAAAAAAAGTTTAATGTATGTATACCAATTCTTACCCAAATATGTGATGCAAAGTTAGTGGATTCTTCTTCTATTTGGCAAATCAAGCACATTCAGTCATTTTCTAATTGCCCACACTGTCTGGGTAATCCTTTACATTTTATTTGTGCATACTTTTGAGAGAGACAGAAGGATGTCAGTGCAAAATATCTGCATTTAAGGATAAACTGGTTGTTAAATCGAACGTTACTGTACACATTTAGTCACATTTCCTCCACTTAACAGGATTATCTAACAATGTTGGATCCGGTTCATACTAGGATTGAATAAATGTAGAATTTGTTTTTGTATGACCACAAAATTGAAGTTTTTGTAAAAGTACCACAGCCAAAGTACAATTTCTACATATAAATTGGTTCTGTAGTCCTTCCTTTTGTGCCAATCCTTTGATTGTGGACGGTCTCTGGAGATTCTTTTGGGTCCATCATTATATGTCACATCAACTTAAGTTAAAGGTCATTTTTCAGTCTAGAATCTTTGTTTGGCACTTGTTTCATCTTCAACACATTCAGCACACATGGCACTTCCTTTTTTAGCTTTAGTCGACAGACAAGCATTGCATGCTTGAAAGAACCTTTGTTGAATTTTGCTGTAGTACTTGTTCAAAAATTCAGCCAAATAATGAACGTCTATCATTCAGAAATGTGACTAGTCAGGAGACTTTAACACTAATGTAATTGGTTTACATGATTAATGAATTTACTTAGTTTCAAAAATTGCATTCTGTGTACAACAAAGATCATGAATGGATTTGGAGTTTGTGATTGGCCCCACATTGGAACAGAGGTCATCAGTTCATACGTGCATCCATCAAGACTGAGAATGAAATATTAGCTCACTGAATCGGGCTCTGGATAATGAGCACAGGTCAATTTGAAAGACTAGCGGGCTGAAAAGTTCAGGCTAATTTCAGTGAACAATGACAGAAAGGCACTTCCAGTAAAAGAAATTGCAGGAGTAAGGTCATTATAAAATCCATTTAATGATGAAAAGGAAATAGGTTGAGCCTTTTTAAGCTGAATTTAAGGATATTGCCTTAGCATGGCAAGCACTATCAGCAATAAGATCCACAGGCAACAAATCTGATGTTGGAGTTTCATTAAAATTACAATAAAAACACAATCCTCTAACAGCGGCCTGGGGAACGAGTAATGATTCATGTGTTAAATAAGCTGTCAGAGGTCGATGCATTATAAGAGGCATGTAAGATGTGAGAAAATAAAAACTATTGAATTGTTGTTGGGTTTTTTTTGTTGTTGTTAATCGCAGGGACTATATGTTAGACTAACATAACATCAGCCTCAAAATTGAACAAATGTTTTGCTCACACTCCGATGAACTGCGGTGAAGATATGTATGCAGCAGAACTGAATGATGTGAAAAGGGAGAACCTCCTTTTTAGGCTTCCTAGGCTTGGAATGCCAATTTTTCTGGTGAGTTAGCTGTGCAGAGTGACATAGAAAGCAGATGTGTGACTCATCACCGGCAGTTGTGCATTCCCCTTTAAAACACACAAACACTGCGGGTCATACACAGTGTAATACAGTTCCTTGAAAGCAAAATCACTGGAACAAACAATTCCACATGAAAGCAGACAAATCTGAGAATAGAACAGGGTTTATGAGCAGAGGGCAATCAGCTCAGTTACAGGGAGTCATGTGAGTCATCAGTCACTTAGGGAGCCTTGCTATGGCAGACAAAAGAATAGGTCAGTTAAAAAAAAAACCACAAAGGAAAGGTTGGTGCAACCAAAGCTGTGGAAGGAACTGATTCGCTTTAACGTGACTGTGTACTGGTACGCAAAAGACAAAATAGGATGCTCCCCCAAGTGAAAACAGACAGACAGAAAAACAAATGAACATGCACAAGATACATTATAGTAAGAATATGAAGACAAAAACTTCGCAAATGCTAAACAGAAATAATTTCATGTGCGTATAAGTTACAAGTATTTACATGTATTGATATTGTAGCATGGCATGGTTTCATATGATGCAAAATGGCATGATTTTGCAACTGTTGCGACTGCTGTTGAATGCATAAATTTCCAATCTAAATCAAGGGTTTTAAATGTGTTTCAGTTAAAGACCCCTGTGGAGCTAGAGAAAACAACAATAAGAAACATAGCACGATATACTGTATTTCCATTTTTTGTTGGTTCTTACTCTAATTCTTGATCCAGCGAAAACATCAGCAGGCGCCCTCACACCACCCAGAATGTTCACCAGGAGTTGTTCAGGTAGCATATTGAATAGTGTTCATAGAGTAACAAAATTATTTACTCTCACAACAATGCCCATGAAATTGTCAACATTGACTAATCCCAGAGAGCCTGGCAGAGTCAGCATGTAACATTGCACCATGTAATTGGCACAGAAGCATTAGTGACAATGGGGTCCTCTCAAATGTGTGCAGGAGACTCGAAGGTACAGGTGAAGGTTAACTTATTGCTGTGAGTAAACAGCTTGAGAAAGCTCTTCAGCCGTACTGTGTTTGAGCAGTTGTGATTTTAAAACATTACTTTTGCCCTTATTTATATTTTCTTTCGTTAGACAATGCTTATTGCCACAAAAATTTGTTTGTATGCTCTCATTGATCAACTTTCAGTGCTCAGCCAGATTGAATAAATCTGTTTTGCTGACCTCAGGTTTGAGTTCATTGCTTTCTGCAGGAACCATAGTTTTCTGGACTTTGTATGTTGACCAAGATTTCCAGGTTACACAAGATCAAGTCCTATTGTGACACAGTAGGGATGACACCTAGTATCACCAAAATAAAATAATCACCCAGAAAAGGTTTTTTTTTTTTTTTTTTTTTTTTTTGGTGAATTGGGAATGATGTTCTTTCTCAAGACTCTCCCTATCAGGTAAAGAATGTGTAGCCTGAAATGTTGAAATAAAAGTTTTTTTTCTTTTACCAATTCACACACATTCCTAGCATCATACTTATGATGCCAACTAGTGCCGATAAGAAAAGCCCTGCTCGCAGAAATTCGATGAAAAGTGTGGCAAAAAAAGAAGCAATTGAAGTATGGCCGCTGCTTTTTTGTATCCATGGTGAGAAATTCAGGTTAGGAATATCACAAGAAAATTCAAGATGTTCTGGATGTTCTATCTTTAACAGAATGACCTAAAGAAATAGATTGTACATAAAGACAAAGTTAAAAAACTAAGGCAAAAAATAAAATAAAACATGGAGAAATTATTTCAACATTGAAATACAGTTATCACTCACTTGCAAACTAATCAGCTACAAAACAAACTTTAACTTCTACTGAAGCTTTCAAATGTTATAATTTTGGTCTTTCGTCACAATAAAACTCCTCAACATCTCATAGAAATTTTATGTGATTGCAGATGATTACAATACACTTTACAAAATCATTTTTCTTTGGTATCCGTATTGTAATGGAGTAACACAATCCACATACTGAAGATAAAAATCATCCCTCCTTGTTTTTCTCCCTGCTGCTGCTTGTGAGAAGAGAAAGAAATCTAGTCAAAGCATTAATATGCAGGTGAGGATGATTTTCTGCCATTGTTCGTTAGTAAACACAGCAGTCCATCTGATGTGAAATAATACGTTCAATAGTTTCACTTACAGTGGCGGTTCAAAACACAAAATGTTTTGGCCTGGTTCAGTCCACAAATTCAGAATGTTTCTGACTTATGAGTATCTGTCACAAGATGAAAATCACAACCTTTAATAACAATCACTTTTAAAATCACGGCTGTGTCAGGAATGTCACCCTATTCATGAGCTACTGATGATGACATTTTGCATTCATAGGTGAATTCTCTCCTATATTTCTGGCAGAACGAATGCCTGCAAGTCTTTTCTCCTGACTCTGTTTACAAACCCTCAAGAAGCACAGCGGGGATCTAATAATACCCAAGCCAGGGCGAGAGCATGAATAGAAATTACCTTTGGCCTCGTGAAGGTGCGTTTTCAATGCCTTCACTATTTAAGGGCCACCCCAGGCAGGACATGGGAAATCATGGTCGCTTTTGCTGTGACCTGTTAGAGATAGAAAAAGACCACCAAGTGCTACCAGACGGAAAAGGGACAATGTTACCATTTCCCAAATGGTGATGGCTCTCCAGTATTGTTATGTATCATCTTCAAGACAGTGCCTCAAAAATTTTGAAATCAAACCTGGTAGTGTGTGAGACCAAATCATTTGGAGCAAAGAGTACCACACTATTATATGTATATTTAAATAAATAAAAACTAAAAGTAATAATATGTATTGTGTATTATGTAATATGAATAATTCAATGTCAATTTCTTTGCAAGACAACTTGGCCCTTTGAGTCCTTTTCCTACTTGACTTAAATTTGTACCTCACAAGATCTCCATCATTGCCACAGGCAGTGTGCAAATAAAACACAACTTGAGCTTTTTAGGCAGACAGTGACAACAGCCAGACTGACAGGCAAATATCCAAACAATATTACTAGAAGTGGGACAGATATAAAAACAAACTTCATTCTTCCCCACACAGAATGATCCTGTGAGAAAACAAAGTTTAGTTTGACAAGTATCGATCTACCTCCGTGTTTCCTGTATGTTCTCATGAGACAGTGTTGCAACCATGAATTAGACAAAAGACTATCCCAGGGTTTGATGATGATAGTGCATGTGACTATAAAAATCTTCATTTTAAATTTCTGTAACAAAGAAAGTGAGCACCCCCAATATAATCACATTCTTCTCGCAACTCATTGCTAATTACAGCCACAAGGAGATATCCGACACCCGGATCCACAGCCCACTAAAAGTGCTATTTATTACAATAGAGAAGAAAAACAACAGAACCATGTTTCTAATCACCACAGAGGAAAATCCTTTCAATGGATTAAAATTAAGGTGCTCCTCATTTCATTTCTCATTTAGTTTGCATATCTTGTTGGCAACATCTCCATGGAAGTAGCGAAGGGATTTATTTGTATATTATTCAAACATGCAAAACCAGAGTGCAATTCAGACTAATTCAAAGCAAGCAAGAACAAATGCATGCAAATGATTGGGTTTTGGGTTCATTTCTGATAGGGCTTTTTTAAATGGTTGGTTGCCATGTCAAAGATTTTAGCAAACAGAACAGTGGTCCTGCAGCCCTATTGTGATGAACCCAACTGTACTTTACATGCATGCACAGCAGACCAGAATATAACAATAACCCAGAATGGAAATGCCAGCCAGCTAACCTCAAAGGTGATTGTATGTTCTCCCTTGGGGCAGCAGAGACAAAGCACTCCAAAACCATGAGGCACAATTACAATAAATCCCTAGAAAAATTCAAACGTCATTGGTCTGCATTCTGGAAGTTTTCAGTGTGTTCCTACTCTTTCAAACTTGGTTTACATCAAATGCATCAAGCAGTTCTTTTTCAAATGACCCAATGATATGAGTTCAATATTTTAAAGCAGTATAAACCAGTAAAACACTGCTCCAAGAGACTTAAATATGACCATTCCTTCTTTAGAAGTAATGTGGGCGTGAGACAAACTGATAAGCACCTCGCTGTGTTCCTTCTTGAAGCCTGTGTTCTGCAGTCTGCAAGCTCCAAATGACAGTAAAACGAACAGAAGGCCAAATCAGATAAATTCAGCTGTCTTATTTGCTGAGTCACTCTGTGTTTTCCTATTGACAACTGACAATTATGCTGATTTCGGGTGATGAGTCAGGCCGAGAGCAAACAGAGCTCTTTGCAGCATAGAGAGAAGCCAAGACGAAGGAAGAATGTAGAAATGAGATTGTCCAGAAAAACTGTGCCCAGTATGGCAGGTAAAGTCATAATAAATACTTTGCAGGGATAACAGCAATGTTAAATAGAAACATTCAGCAAACTGTGCCGAATCCCAAACAGTTCCTTGTTTAATTACTGCTTGGTAAATTTAGCTAGCATCTGTTATTCTTCCCGTTAGCTCTGCGTAAAATTGATTAAATACAGCTTTTGAAACCATGGCCACGTAATGGGTGTCATTTATTCCTTTTTATACCATCAGAGAAACTATTTAAAAAGAATTTTTCCATGAATTGAAATTCATGTGAAGGAAAATAACTCGTATACCAAATGTATGAGCTATAAAGCAATTATCCGGCTGTATAGACGACAGTTGGTTCCAGAAATAATCTTCATTTTCCATCCAAAATATGTTGGCAACCTATGCTATGCTTAGCACCCACGGATGTTGGCTTCAATTCTCCATCAGGCAGAATTTAGATGGATTTAGTTGTCCCCAACTTTACCCCACTAAGAGCTATTTTCCACATGACTGTGATCTACAAAACTTCAAATGTTTAGACCAGGGTCAGAGCTTCACCTGAACCAGATTCTAAAAACAGTGTCCATCTTTGAATTATGGAAAGCACCATTAGAAATGTCATTAATTATTAGGTTAATTAATAAATATTAATTAATATTCAAATGGTTAAATATTTGTTGAAATTAAATGTTAAAATTTTCAACTCAAAAAGGAAAATTTGAAAAACTAAAACTTTATGATGAAATTTTAAATACTAAATACTGATTCACACAAAAACACTGTAAAAAAGATACATTTTTTCAGAACTAAATAACATAAATAAAACAACCATGAAGGTTTTAGTTTAGAAGATTTTCATCCGTTGAGGCTCAGAGGATTTTAAACCTTGTTAAGAAAAAATTACAAGCAAGTGTTCTCTTAATTAAACACAGAGAACTATTTTAAAACTATCATGTCACATTTCTTTTTCTAAAAAATATCCATATACTCACAATCCAAACATCCCAGTGAACTATACAACCTAGATTCAACATATTTTTCAAGCAAACTTAAGAAGTTGCTTTCGTTCATCTTCTGAACATCCATTCCTAATAAGGTTGCAGGGGGTGCCAGAGCCTATCCTGGCTGTTTAAAGGCGAGAGGCAGTCTACACTTCGAACAGGTCTCCAGTCTGTCGCAGGGCCACCAACACATTCATTCCGAGTGGTAATTTTATCAGAATCAGAATGCTTTTATTGCCATGTCAATGCAGAATATCAAATACTACGAACTTGCTTTGATACAGGTAAATTTTTTATAGTGGACAATTAACCTAACATGCATGTTTTTGGAGGGTGAGAGGAAACTGGAGTACCCAGAGAAAACATATACGGGGAGAACATGCAAACACCACACAGGAAGGCCAGTGTTTCTGTGGGTTTGAGTTCTCATCCCCACCCAGAACTCAAACCCACAACCTTCATGCTGTGAGGCCACTCTGCTACCCACTGCGCCACCGTGCCACCCTGCTTTTATTGAATTATATAAATTCGTGACCAAAATCAGTATTTTAAATAAGTAAAAATCTGTTTTTAGCATCTGTGTTTTCCTCTCACATTTACAATATACAACAATCCTCAAAAGGACCGTCCTAGAACTATGGTTTGGCATATTTTTCATGTCACTATTATACTCATTGCTACTTTTGACACGGGTTAAAACATTTGATCAGACAAAAAGAAGTTTGACGGGCCTTTTAGATGTCGATAACATCTAACATCAGTGTTATTTTATGTCTCAGTACTTAAGAGTTTTATATGATTTTCAGTGCATGGTCTACAGAGGACCTATGAAGTTTAATGTAGGGTTATCCAAGGATTGATTCTAAGCCTAAGGCTTTTTAATCTGTATTTGTCATCCAATCGGCGGTCATCAAGAAAAACATTGTTTGTTTTTACAGTAATGCAGTTTTATTTTATTGTACATCAATGATCCATGCGGAGAAAATGAAGAAATTTATGATGTCACGGGATATTGTGATGATTTAGAATCAATTCAGACATGTTTTAGAGGTGAGATCTTGGATTGATATTTCCTCAGTACCAATTGAGGAGTAAAGAGACATGAGTTAAGCTGAATTAGAACAACTCAAATCTTCCCGTTATGTTAAGATCTTCTCCTGTATCTGAATATTAAAAATGTTCTCTTGTTTTTTGACTTTTTTTTTATCATCTGATTAATTTTGTGAAAGATCTACCTTCTAATTTTCTTGTCAGCATGGAGGTGATCGTGTATGCTTTAATATAAAGTAAAATAGATTATTGTACTGACTGGCACCCCACAATTCCCACAAAATTTGCTTCAACTTTAAAATTACAGCTGGACCTAGCAGTATGAGTTCTGACAGGAACCAGAGGCTAGAAATATATTATCCATGTTTTAAAATGGCCACAGAAGGATTGATTTTAAGCTCCTTTTAATAATCTGGAAAGGATTTTGGCTCCTCTTAACTATCTAATCTCCATTTGAGGTATGAATCCTCACACACCCTGAGGTGTTTCCCAATACCGGCCATCAAATTCATCCTAAAATGAAAACCATTTTTCCACACTCAACAATCTGCTGGAGGATTGTAGGGTTGCAAAGGCCATTCGTGGTTTTAAGAAGAGGCCCAAGTAGTAAGTTTTCAGATTGGGAATTAAAATAATTTTTGTTCATTTTTAAACCAATTTACACAACTTCTGGTATTTTTTATTAATTATAACGATGGTCTGTGATTTTTATTCATTGCAAATCTATTCTTTGGGAGGGTGGCTGTCCTCTCACTCAGAGATCAGATGAGGAGTTCACCTATCTGGTAAGGGCTCAGTGTTGAGCAGTGTGGCATGTCCCACTGCGAGGAGACCAAGAGGAGGAGACCCCGGACCCGCTGGAGAGACTATGTCTCACAGCTGGCCGGGGAACGCCTCGGGACTCTTCCGAGCGAGTTGGAAGATGCAGCGTGGGTGAGAGAAGCCTTGGCTTCCCATTTGAGGCTGGGAAGGTCCATGAACGGTCCATCCCTAACAGGATTGTTATCCCGGCTGATTTAAGATAAGAGGCAGGGTACACCCAAACAGGTCACCAGTCTGTCGTAGCCACACACACACTTATTCATTCCTAGGTTGAGGTTGACTCACTCAGTTAACCTCACTGTACGTTTTTGGAGGGCGAGAAGAAACCAGGGTACCTGGAAAAAGCCCACACAGCTACGGGGAGAACAGGCAAACTTCCCACACAAAGGCCTGTGTTCCAAGCCTCGTCTCCACCCAAGACTCGAACCCCCGACCTTTTTGCTGTGAACCCCCAACCAATGCGCCACCATGCCCTCCCTAACAACTGTTTGCCAAAAAGAGAGAGTAACAACAAAAATAAAAGAAGTTTCATGTGAGCACAGCCAAAACATTTGTGAAATTTACAAGCCTGAATTTCATCATGAAGTTTTTTCTTTTTAAATTAATTAGTACTTTTTTTACAGCTATGTTGAGTTAGTGGATCAATACAGCCTCAACACAACCAAGAGAGACTCGAATATTTATGACACTGACTCCGAATGGTAGCAAAACTTAATGACACTCAAAATTCTTCCACTTAGGCAGCTAGTTTAGCAGCTGCAGAGACTTATGATGCAGTAAAGATATTTTTAGGACTAAAACTAGCTATTATCATTTTGGCTAACACTTCAGTTTGATCAGTCAGCTATTTACATAAAAGGTTAAGTTCATCCAAAAATGTCTCAAAACTGGTCATTAAAAGAGCAAATAACAAACATTACAGAGTATTCAGACAAATGAGTCATCAGAAAAGTCACTTTTTTTCTAATTATCCTCACAAAATGTGAAAACCCTACTTAATATGAAACTAGTTGCACTGTTTGCTAGATGGTAGGTTTGTTAATAATAATACAGGGGACACATTGTTCTACAGACAAACTTACTGTTCAGACTGTCTCACTTTGAATGTGAGTACAAGTGGAGAGAAATGTGTTACATAACTATTCTCCAAGCAACAGGCTTCCCCTCATCTACTTCAGGTGAGTTTTTTCCTCCCCTGATTTTGAAATAAAAAATCCACCTTTATACATCAGAAAACTTGATTTTCTTTGCAATTATATCAGGTATTTGAGGTATTTACTGTTAATTGTGAAAAATAATTTAACTCCTTACTTTAAAAAAGCAATGTCAGAGCCTGAACTGGACTAGCTAGCACTTCATTTTACAGAAAACCTTTGAGTAGCAGATTTATTTTCAACAAACTGACCAGTTCATTTGGAGCCCATTTGTCTAAAAACACAAGTTTCACTCTATAAAGTTGGGCAAAAATTGAGCATGTTCTTTTCTCTTATGATCTGAATTTGAGTTTTTTTTTATGATAATGCTAAACAGCTCATTGGTCACCCAAGCAGCAGGAGGCCCAGATTAGTAAGTGGATATTTCTGTAAAACCATCACAGAGCAACTTGAGCGTTGAATATTATTCCACTTACACAGCTTGCGAAGGATCCACTAAATAACAGCAAGCGGAGCTCCAGTAATGACCCTGTCAGCTTGTTGAACACTGCATGCATGTATAACCTAGAAAAATGTAACTTCCATTGATCATCTGTTCATATTTCCGGCTTCCTGCTGGGTCGAGAAAACATGAGGTGGGAAGTCTTATGCTTCTCCCCCTCTGCAGAGAGCTCACTGGGAAACTCAGTCTCAGAAGGGAAAGACATTTGTCAGGGTATCAGTTTACACACACATTGATCATCGACAGTGTCCTGATTTCATCATGACACCCACACACATTCATTTCTTTCACCACAGATGAGCGATAGATGACAATCAGTAGTATGCCAATCTCGGCACAGCTTCAACATAACACCAAAGCAACAAAAACAGGTTAAATATCCGCGCATATTAATCCAGATGGCTGGTTCCAATTTCAAACATCTCATTGTCATTCCTTGACATTTCTCTAACCCCTTTTCCCATCTGAGTCTTTGCTTATCTGAGTCATGCTGAGTGAAATGAGGATTGAAGCAATATGAAATTTTGATGCTACACTGCGTGTTCATCTGTAACTCTTGATACAAGGAGAAGAATTTTTTTTCCATCATGATTGTCTTTGCATGCTGAGACATGAGCAGCTGAGAAGCAGAAACTGATGCAGTTCCGCATAACTTTACAGCTCTATTTTAAGGCGATGCAGCACATTGATATCTGGGGTAAACGGCAAGAGACTTATTAAAAGTCGCTTGAGGTCTGACTGGGGATGAGTCAGGTAGAAATTATGGTGAAACTTGTCAAGTAAAAATCAAAACTCAACCTGCTGTCGTCTGTCTGCTGTTTACGTGGAAAAGTACTCAGGGGTGTTTAATATTTTCTTCAGAAATATCCACAAAAAAAATCAAAATCCTCAAAATTTAAACCAAGTTATGGGTGGAAGAAGCAGTTCATTGCTAAAAAAAAAAAGATATCTTAAGATGAAAAAACATTTTGTGTATTATAAACAAATAGGCTTGAAAATTTTATGATGGAAGACATGAAGTTGAATTTTGAAGTAATATTGCTTGACATCATCATGCAGTTAGAAACCAAATATCATTATCATAATAAAACTATACAATAATAACTGGCTAATAAAAGTTTGTTTTTTTTATTGATTCTTGATTGATATCATCTCAAAACATTTTAGTCTCCAACACTAAATTCTTCACTTCTCTTTAAAAAATTTTTTAAAAATACATTACTTTGAAAAGTTTATGCAAACAAAGGACCTATAACTTGAATTAATTTTATGAGGCAGCACAGAGGTGTGGTTGGTTAACCGCTGTGGTCTCACTGCAAGGAGGTTGGGGGGTGAATTAATCACTGGTCTTTCTGTGTGGAGTTTGCATGTTCTTTCTGTGTGTGCATGGGTTCTCAATGAGTACTCCATGTTCCACCCATTCCTCATGCAGTAGATTTGCACAAGTTTATTGGCCAATTGGAAACTGCCACAAGGAATAAATATGAGTGTGTGAATTGTTATCTGTCCTATATGTGGTCCCCCACTGGCTGGCAATTTATTTGTGGTGTCACCTTGAACTATCCAGGATGGGCTCAGGTACCACTGCCATCCCAAGTAGGATAAAGCTGCATAGAAGATAAATAAATGAATAACTTAAAGTTCTTATTTCTGGCCCTTATCAGAAAAAAAACAACTTTAAAAGCTCAAAGTTAATGAACAAATGAGCTTTTTTTTTTCTCGCGTTTTTAATTAGCTGCATAACTCCTGAAACGAGAAGGCAGCAATAATAAGAAATTGGGTTATAATCATGCAACACTTAATTTTTCACAAACTGTAATTCAGAAAATAGTCACATAATAATTCAGCAAAGTAACTAACCACACATCAGCTACACGGCTGCTCAACTTCTTAGCATTCAAATGGCAAATTACAAGGAGGTATTTGAACCAACAAAGCTACCCTCACTCTACTGCTTCCTGTTCTTTGATTTTTTTTCTTAGTTTGTTTTTACTTTGATTTATTTTAATACTGACACCCTTAGGCTGCCAGATGGCTTTCTGAGAGTATGAGAGCAACCAGCTACTGAAACTGTGTGTAATCCCAGGGCTTTTTGGAAACAAATTCTTTGAACTGGTGAAATGAAAATTGACCAATAGGGTAAAATGAGCAAACATGAGTAATAAAACAAACAAACAAAAAAAAAAACAGGTTGAAATGTTTATTAGTAGCTTATAATCTGTCTTACAGAAAGAAATCAGGTAATAGGTAGAAGTAGTTTGAGGTGGTACTTTAACAAACTTGAAGCTTCAAGCAGAAAAGTAAATGTGTTGACTTGAAAGGAATCCTTCTGAACAACTTTTTCTGAAGAAAGTTTGAATAAAGATAGAGTAGGCTATAGGTGTGATGGGGTAATTTGTTGGACAAAACATAAATAACCAGTATATTTGTTTGATCTAGTCACATAGGGGTGTCCACCTCCACTCCCAGAGGAGCGGTGTCCTGAAGGCTTCTTATGTGTTCCTACTTCAATACATCTGATGCACGTGAAGTGAAATCAACAGCCAATAAAATTTGCCACATTGACTTCATAACTTAGATTAGGTGTGAAGATGCAAGAACACATAGAAAACCTTCTTGACATCGGCGCTTCAGGACCGAAGTTGGACACCCCTGAGTGGGTAGAAATTAAGAGACATCACATATCCATGACCCAAAATTGTTTGCCAATCTTGTGTCTTCAATTACAGTTGTTATTAAAGATATTAAAGAATCCCGCTCCTGAATATACCTTTGAGACAATAAAAATTTCAACATTGTTGTTTAGGGATGCCAAAATTTAATTTCAGAACAACCTGACCAAGCAAGCGCATACACATGGGAAACTTTGCAATGTGCAAACATTGCACAAACTCATTATTATTCAGATTGACTGCGGGTCATTGCCACATCACAACACCGCCAATGGGGAATAATACGTTGGAGGAAAAAAAAAAACATTTCTGATCTTTTCCAGTGCAGAGAAGCAGCTTAAATATGCAAAGAAATGTTTTCTCAAAAAAAAAAACCACAAGAATGAAGGCAATTGCACAAAATTGAGATCCTCCAGCAATATAGAAGGAAACCTTTCAGAAATAATGGCTGTCAACAGGCCGTTGCTTGGAGGTGGAGAGAAAAACAGGGATCCAAAGATGATAGTGTTGTGCAGCAGGTTCATGCTGCCGCTGGGTTTGCCTTTTGCAAATGACTACTGAGGGAAAAGGAGTGAGACCATGCTTCAGGTCATGCCATCTCCAAGGGAACCAGAGGTTGTCAGAACCCTTTGATACTCTTTCAGAAAATAAGTCAAGGAAAATAACCATAATAAAGCTTTCGGGTGTTAAACACCAAACAAATGTGTAGGTGTTAGAAAGTCTAGGTGGGCACTTGTAATTTGAAACATTTGAATACCTTTTTGGTCAGTATCACAAAGTTGAGGGACACTTTGAGCTTTGGATCAACTGCCTGGTTTTACACTGCTGGTGACCCCATGATTTGCAAAGTAGTCAAACAGATATTTACCATTTCTAAAAGTCTGTAATCACGCTCTGAGGTTTTGACTGATTCTCCCCTGGCTGACAGACATAAAACTTTCATTAGCCTGAGCTGAGAGGATACACCTCGGTTTATTTATGACCAGCAAGACTGACCAAGGTAAAACAGTAATGATCATTGTGTCACTTTTACTAGTTTATATCAAACAGCTCATACTTCATCACCAGTGCCTGATGGCTCAATTCCAGCAGCAAAAACACAATCAGCTTCAACATTGACCAGCTGTCCATGTGAAAAATTTAGTGTTCATGAGACAGAGGGCAGTGAGTTCTGGGTTACAGTGAAGAATTGAAAAGATTGAAGAATTTCTTTCAAGAACCCAGAATTGCTAAACAGGCTAATTGCTAAAACTAATCTGCTCTTGATAAACAACCTAGTTTAGGGAATCAAAACATGTATGAGTGTGGATGACATTGCAACTTGCCTTTTCGCTATGCAGGATTAGTATGGCACAGTTACCTATGTGTCAACCTCAATCAGAGTGACTGCTCAGTCAGAACTGAGTTTTCAGGCTTTGTGGTGAATGAAATTCATTTACTTCACGCATCTCCTCTCAGGCTTCATCTTAAATCAGTGGCTATTCACCTCTGATGGGAGGACTTGGGCATGGGGTCGCCTGCGGCAAATTCAGAAAAGAACTTTTGCTCTTTCTGAGGAAATGTTTGCAGAATTAGATCCAAGGTTAGAAGATGAAATGCCTTTTTTGAATAGAGATGTATTGCAGTACCTGAGTGTTTTTAGCAGCGGACTAGAGAATAATAAACATCCTGATTTCAGCCATTGCATAGTAACACATAATGGTGCACTTAGCAGTTTATATTTCTATTTCAATGTCTTGTTTTTCTGATGTGGTCCATTAAACAATGTTCCCTTCAAGCTCTTACCGTGGTTTTTTTTTTATATCATTACTTTTCTTTACTTGAGTAGTGTTGTGTTTTAGATGCTTTTTATCTGCACAAGTAGAGGACTTATCTTTATCAGACAAGATTCTTGTCTGAAGGAATTCATTCAGCATTGAAAAGGGGGTTCAGTGAGATTCTATTTTAACCCTAGCCCGAGATCCCTTTTTCTTTGGTAGTTGGAAAAATCACCTTACCCACATAATTAGGGTGGAGACGGTGGCCGCGTGGTTAGAGCGTTCGCCCGTGGACCGGAAGGTCGCGGGTTTGCGTCCCACGGAGAGCATGTCTAGGGTCCTTGGAGAAGACACCTAACCCCCGCTTCTCCCACCATTGGTGCCGTTGAAGGGCAGCCTGCTGCGGTGTAAGGAGTGCAGCAAACAAATTTCCCCGGTGAGGGATGAATAGAGTAATTCAAAAAAAAAAAAAAAAAAAAAAACTTTACAGCTACCGTTTAGTGCAATTTACGTTTGTGAATATGAAAAAGAAGAAAAAAAGAAGACAAAACAAAACCACTTCTGAAAAGGCAAGCCAAAATCCATTTGGAACAAATTTGCACTGTAATAAAAATAGAACTTCCAATTACCTTTTTTATTTGACCCAACTGTACCTTCACCATAACTGATCAAAGACACGAGCGCAAACACAGGTCCTGGGTTTTGTTTTGATCAAGAAAATAGCTTCTTCTGGCCTGTCAACGTAGTGTAAAAAATTAATTTTAAGAGGTAGCATTGTAGCAACACCGTTTCTGTACCAGTGATTTAGGGAGCAGCAAAACAGACATGAAATTATTGCAAAAAAGCATTTTTTTTCCAAATAAATGTTGGTAGAAGTAACTTCAAATACTAGCAATAAAAAGATGTATAGCCGTGTCTGTCCATGTGATTAAGATGCTTTTAGCTTTTGAATGAAAATGTTGTCAGTTTTTATTTTGTTTAATCATTACTATTACTGAATTGTTCTTCATTTATCAATTGGATTACGTCTGTTTTCAAAAAATATAACCATTGACAGAACAAAAAACAGCAATAAACCACCACTGTACCATGTCTCAGTCACAGTTATTTTGTAAAACTAAACCTGAATGATCATGTTTTACCAATACAATAAAAATAAACTACTTTGTATTATGGAGATGATATTTTGCAAGAATTTGGAAGAAAAAGCATATTTTGGTGTAAACAATATTTTTGAAGTCAGAAAAACACTTATTTTTAACTCATTACGGCTTTGATTTGAATTTAATTATGTTTGTGATAAATCATAACTGACAAGCAGAGCAAAGCTGTCTATCTCCAAAGCTTCTCCGCCTTCCTGGGAACTGTCAGTTAAAATACTCTGACTTTAAAAATCCCCCACTGTGACCGATGTTACAATATATTTCTGAACAGCATCGTGAGTTGCGTTGGTTGTTTTTCTGTAGTAACTCCTTCTAAATATAGTTTTATACTTTTTATTTGAGTTTTAGTTGAGTACACACTGAATCCAGCGCACTCAATCTGAAGTGTTTATTTTTTCCATCCCAATAAAGCAGAAAAAAAAGGATTTAGCCTCTAAATTTTTGTATGTGATCAATTTTCTATTCAGTTCAACATGTATCCATGGTTTTTTATCAAAAACAAACACTGACAAAAAGAATATTTGCAGGTTTTGAGCACATCCTCAGTGATCCTTTCATTATCCTTTCATTGAGAACAAGCCACAAAAAACCTTCAGCAAATTGGCCGCATCAATTTTGAAAAATTTTATTTTAGGGTTTTGGCCTTCTTTTGAATGTAACATTTTCTGAGAGCTCTCCTTTAAAAAAAATACTAAGAACTCATTTACTTTATATAGATCCTGAACTTAAAATAGTTTTATTTTCCAATATTGATTCCAAAGTTGCTTTGAAATAATTTTGATTGCTAATTTTGAGTGTGACATTCCAAAGTAAAATTTATGTTCAAAAGATTAGTTTAAACTCTAAGCTTCTTTTGGAAACTGGTTGCGTCATATCTTGGTCATCACGATTTTGTCAAAATTACCCTAAAACCTCAAATTCCTGCGGTTTGAGGTGTACTTCGTATGTCACACAGGCTAACCTGTATTTTACCATTCAAAATTTCTTTCCCAAATTATTTTGACAAATTTTTTTGGAAGGTCTTTTCCTACTAGTTGCCTCTTGTTGCTGTGAAAGCTGAACATTGTGATAGGTTTCCTAAACAAATTGAACTGTCCAGGGCTTTTACGTGGTACAATGACTGTATGTTTCTAGTTTACTGATCACAAAAAATTATTACATTGACATGATTGGGATTTGGATCAGACAAGAAAATAATGATGCAATTTCCAATTTAGAATAAATCGAAACAGAAGAAAATTTATATTTTAAAGTAATGAACTGTTTTACAGAATAGATTGAGATTTAGCATTTATGAACTTCGCGGTTGAATATTTCTTAAATGTGAGATTTTCAGGAAACAGGACTGTTTAGAGTTTGATGTAAAATTAGATACGTGTATGAAGGATATTTTCAACAACCAAGACAAACATATCTGGGCATTCATCAAAAAAAGGCCTTGCTTCTACATGTTCTCTGCCACAAAGTGTTAATTGAAAATAGCTGAACCTCACAGACAAGACTCAGTATCACAGCTTCTTTTCTGAACGCCAGTCAAAAAACATAGAATGCAGGTTCTAGCCATCCATTACCAACTTGTATGATCATGCATATAGAAATGATTTTAACACGCACAGACAGGTTGTTGGTACACTTGTTTTTTGAAGCACCAGTTTGGCCAGACATCAGTGTTACTTGTACTTATTTTGCTTTGATCACAGCACAAGCTGTAAGCCTGTTTTTGTGCTTCTTACGAGTCAGCAAGATAAAAAAAAAAAATGCTCTATTGAAAGATGTTGCATATCCAGAAAATGGTGCTACCTAATCTTCTCTTCATGTTCACATTTCCTTCACGAGCGAGTCCATGTCACCATCGAGCCAATGCAATTACCCTTCCCAAGCTGTCAAACATGTTAGAAACCATAAAGTCTAATTCTGTCTACACAAGTTGTTTAATCTTTACTTTGATGTGGCGATAAGAAGTATTTTCAAAAGGCAGCTTCAAGCAGCTTTGAGGTAGGGTTCAGATAATGACATCCCATATGATACAGCAGGGTGACATACGCTTCAGGTAAAGAAAAAAAATAGCTTCTTCGGTTTTAAAAAAAGATAATTGTAAAAATTCTCAAGTTAAAAAAAAAATAGACAAACGTTCATCCCATGAATTCATAATTAGTGCACAATTTATTAGCAAAAATACACTCTAATTAACACTGCAAAGACTTTAAAATAGTTCATTATGGTTTCATTAACAAGACAAATGATTTTACCATTCAAAATGAGACATAATGGTATTTAAAAGGAAAAAGTGTGATACAGAAATTAATTTAATCAATTTTAATGAACAGTAGCTTTTGATAATCTTGTGTTTTCTACTGTTCTCAAAGTTGCATTAATACAAAAAAGAATAAAGTTATTAAATCGTTAAAAGAAATGCCAACAAATCTAGTTTGTTAGTTTGTGAGACTTTTCTCTATAGTTTGGAAAGAAAAGATTTCATTTCACAAATTTAGGAGATTTCAGGGGCTTTCTTGGAGATTTAGACTGAAAAACAAACTTTAATACCTGGTGGTCATAAAACAGCAAAGAACAGTCATAAAAATTGATGCATTGTTCCTTGGGAAAAGCAGTATATATATATATATACTGTATATTACAGTATGTGTATAATCTTAGTCAGAACTATTTTATTCATTTCCCTTCACATAATTAAAACGTCTGCTGGTCTCAGACATAAAACTCTTCTCTTGCAATTGTGACTTTTACCAGCATTTCTAAGAATGTGTTTCCGCTTCTTACAAACAGACTACAAGTTTTTGGTTTGGGGCAAGACAACATCTATAAATTTGCAGGCAACTCATGTGCTTCACATATCTGTCTCTTATCTATGGAAAATGGGGACGGTTAGTAGTTAGGTAAACAAAGGTCTGATTGGGTTTTTTTTGTTTTTTTTTACCTCCCCTTCACACTTCGGTTTTAAATATTCATAACAAATTTTCTTTTCTTTGTGAATGATCTAAAAAAAGCTGAACATTTGCTGAGAGTTTGCATTGCAGGGCATTTTCTTTTTCTCAACCCATGATCTTCTCAGCAGCTATAACATCTCAACACATTTAAATTAAATTGGGGATCAGTTCAAATCCAGCAACCAGTTTTGCAAGAGATGTTTATCCATAAAATTATGTGGAAGGCTGCTTCACAAAGGGTGACAATTTATGACAGAAAACCATAGTGGGATCTTGTGATCAGGTAAGTAAAATATGCTGCAATGTGTAATTTGAGTATATTTTTATATCTAATCAAAACTTAGAAAGACATACGGTAGATTTATTTTAAAAAACTTTTTCTGTTAAGAGTGGGGAGTTTTGCCAGGAGGAGCTCGGAGTGGAGTGTTACTGTTTCGGGTTGAGAGAAGCAATATGGGGTGGATCAGGCATCTGGTTAGTATGCCTCCCGAACACCTTGCTGGTGAAGTGTTTCGGGCTCGTCCCACCGGGAAGAGACCCAGGGGCTGACCCACAATCTGCTGGAGTGACTTTGTCTCACTGCTGGCCGAAGAACACATTGGCATCGTCCCAGGTCAGCTGGAGAATGTAGCTAGAGTGGGAGAAGACTGAGCTTGCCGTCTGAGGCTGTTGCCCCCACGACTCAGCCCTGGATAAATAGGAAACATCAGAGTGGAACATTCTCTTCAGTCTAGTTTGTGTTACTGTTGGATTGCTAAATTGAAATCTACTGATAAATTTGCTTCATATCAAATAAATTGTCCTTCATGGCGGTATGACAGATTATTTTAGTTTGTTTTTATTGTTTGTTTTATTGTTTTTATTTTATTGTCTTTGTAAAAGTTCTTTTTTGTCTTTCAAAAATCCTTGGTTAAAATTATTTACCCTATTTCACTTTGGTCTCTGGTCTGTCTCTCCAGACTTGATGATCTACTATAGAGACAATTAGTCAACACTGCTTCACCCAATCAAAAGCCATCCATAATAACCAGTGGGATACCAATTAGAGTGGCATGCACAAATCTCTGGCACATACTTCAAGACTATGCTCTCCTGAGGTTCATCAATAGGTCTCAGTGGCTGCGCAAAGAAATATTTTTAAACCGAATTGGGTCAGAACTTGGAAAATCAAACAATTTTTAAAGGTGGAACAATACAAAGCTGTATTCTGAAGCTATTTCAGGACAGAAATAAATACCTGTTCTCGGATTCACGTATATCATGCCACAAAACAGCCTGCAACAATAATGTGTTGTAGCGGGTGAAACTACTTGTGTTTTTTTTCTCTGATAGATGGGCACAGCCTGTAACAAGCACATTGATTGAACAAAATGAAACAAGCATATATCTACATCTTTCTCATGATGCCAATGCCCTTGAGGGCCAACATAGTGTCTTTTTGTGATGAAAATGCCTGCCATCCAGTTACTGTGAAGGACAAAAACCATTTGGGTGGGATGGGTAATAAATGGGACTAATGTCTTTGCTATTCACATGCTGTCTGCAAGGCTGAGGGTTTTTGTATACAGCCAGAGGCGGTGGAAATATTGCTCTTCACAGGTCAGCCCTGACTAATCTTTCAAACCAAGCTAGTAGAAACTGAAAAAAAATGGAGAGGCTAGTGGCAAATACACAAAAAAGGCCTTGTAAAACAAAAACATACAAAACAAATTTGACCAAAAGAAAGCACAAAACATTTGCTTTTCATTATAAATAGGAATTTGATGAGATTTCATCTTAACTTGCTTTTACTAATTGAGATTCTCACAATGGAGACTATAAATAAAAGACTATAAAGACCATAAACTGGCGACCTGTTTGGGGAATACTCACCTCTTGCCTGCAACCAGGTGCTATAAGCTCCGACACCCTCGAGACCTACCATTGTATTGACACAAAATTAGATCAGTAATTCATTTTTACTCTCTTTTTCGTTGTCCAAATTTGATTGACACAGCTGAAATTTAGCCTCAATTTTCTGGTCTGCTGTAACACACCTGCTTCAAGGTATGAGACCTGAGGTCATTTGAGCTGTTGATGCTTTTCTATTATTAGTAACTGGTCTGCTCATTCTCCTCTGACCTCTGACATTGACAAGACATTTTTCTGTTCAACTAAGTGGCTGTTTTTCCCAGCGTTCTTTGAAAACCACAGAAATGTGTGTGTAAAAAATTCTAAATCCTTCTAAATCACCCATTTCTGAAAGTGTCAAGTGAATAATGATAAAAATTATCGAACATCCAACTGAAATGTTAATAAAGTGTCAAGTAAGGTAACATTTTTTCATCCATATGGAGAGGTGCTTGTGAAAGAAAGCTGCTAAAAAAGGTTAAAAGGTTATCAGATGCACTCAAGGTTCAACCAGCTCTTGTGGTTTAATCCCACAGAGGAGTTGTAACCAGTCTTGGCACTCAGGCTGACCTGTGTGAAACATAATACCAGAAGATGGAGAGATGGAAGAAATAAATACAGCAGCTATCTAAATACAGTTCCTCTGAGCAGCTTTCATACTGAAAGTGTCCCCTAATGGGAGCAAGATAATGTTCTGTGTTACAGCACAGGGGTTCGTCATGAAGCTCTAAGAAATACAATAAAGTGTTTGGGATGTCGACAGGGCCTCTAAATCCTCTAGATGTCAACCTCAGATCCAACATCTACAAAATACTAGATTATAGAAAAAGAACTCAGCTCTTTGGACATACGGTATATATATATATATATATATATATATATATATATATATAAAACTCCTTAAGACTGGAGTTGCTGTGGTGATGTAGCTTCATACCAAAGAACAATAGTCCACATTTTGTTTAACACCAATGACATGAATTGGCCCAGTATTCAGAAAATGTATTTGAAATTAAGGTACATTTCTCAATATGTAAAAACTGACTATTGACACCAAAAAAATCACTCTTTGGAACTTTTCATGGGAAAGCTTTTAGTTTTGGAAATCTCAAACTTAAATTCATGAGATTATCATCAGTCGATTGATGCAAAACGCACATTTTCTACCATTAAACTCAGATAGAAAATGTGCATGCCTGTTTAATCTTAAAGCTTAACAAACAAGAAAAAGGATTTGTCCATAATCCAGACAAGTGATTATAAGGGTAGATTGTTAATGCTGTTTGACAGTTTTGGTACATGGTCGTCTGTAAGTTTGGAAATAATCTTTATAATCCCTTTAGAGGATATTGAATAGTTAGGTGGAATAAACAGTTCTCTCATTTATCGAATACTTTCATCCACAGAAATACAAAACTCAATGGCAGCCTATAATTATTGGCAGTGAAATTTTTTAAATATTTTCTAAAATGTTCAGAGATATACACACAAGTGATGAGGCTTGAAACACTGGCCTTTCTGTGGGGAGTTTGCATGTTCTCTCCGCGTATTAGATTTTCTCCAGGTACTCTGATTTCTTCCCACCCTCCAAACACATGCATGTTAGGTTGATTGGCTGCTACAAAACTGGCCTGAGAAATGAGTGTGTGTGTGTGTGTGTGTGTGTGTGTGTGTGTGTGTTTGTGTGTGTGTGTGTGTCGCCCTGCAAGAGACTGACAACCTGTTTGGGGTCTATCCTGCCTCTCACCTGAAATCAACCGGAAAACCCCCGCGACCCGATTAGGGATAATTGGTTCAGAGGATGAATGGGTGAATGTACACATAAATAAATAGTGCAAGTAAGATGACCTCTAAACCATTCAAAGTATTATTAAACCAAGTCTAAGAATTTTAGATGTTTTTACTTCTGGTGCCTAGAGTCAGGACTAAACATGGAGAAGCTGCATTTCAATTTTATGCTGCAAAAGTCTGGAACAAACTTCCTGAGGTTCTGAGACAGGCCTGTACTGTGACAATGTTTAAATCTAGGCTGAAAACAGTTCTGTGCATTTGATTAATTACTCTTTTTATCTGTTTTAATGATTTTATTTATTCATTTTTTTAAACTTATTGATTCTATGTTTTTGTGATTTTACTGCATTCTTTTTTCCCCTTCTTGTGACGCACTTTGAATTACATTTTGTATGAATTGTGCTATACAAAAAAACTTGCCTTGCCTATGTGCTTATTGGACTAGTCTCATAATGACACAAATGTAATTACCGGTATGTAAAGTCTAACTAAAACTATATGTTTTTATCGTAAAAAAGTTGTTTTCTGATTTTTATAATAAATACTACACATGTGGGTTTTTTTTTAAGCTGGATATTCAATGTTGCCTCTGAGTTAATCTGTGTGTGTAGGTCACAGTCTCCATCGCTTCTGTTTCATTTTAAATGTACATCAAGTGGCATCTCTTTGCACTTTGGGATTTAACTTGTTTATTTGCAGTTAAAAAGAATGCTCAAGAGACATGGATGTTGGATTTTGTGCAGATCAAGGTCAAAGAGCAATTCAAGTGTTTGGTCAGAGAGTTTAATGATGCACAGCAATGCTGCCCAAACAGGCAGAGATTTCCTGCTTACCTTAGAAAGATCTCTTTTAGTATTATCAAAGCATGTCTGCATTTTAAGAACAAAGAAACTTGATAACTGTGAAACATTTGAAAGTCTATACAGAATATAAAATTAGTAGCTCTATTTTATTGACTGAAAAAAAATTATTTTCTGAATACGAAAATACAAGTGCTTTCATTCACTTGAAAAAAAACAACCTATATTTTGGGAGTATGTAAAGTGTAATCTATCTATTATATTCGTCATTCTAAATCTCATTTTTTGATATTATATTATGTCCCAAATTGTAATGTAAATAGAATTTAAGCATCATCGAGATTATTGGGGGTTTTTTCTGGATGGTGTTGTATTTGGATCCCGGATTTTCTTTTAAAAAAAAAACTCAAATAAGTCAGTTGAGCCACAATGAAAGAAAAACATCCTCAAGGCTGTTTCACATTATTGAGCAGAGTACAGCAATCTGAGGTGTACAGGGTGGGGTTTTCTGCTGCTAGCAAGCAGGAAATAGTTGGATGAGAAAATTCTGTTTTTCCAATAAATATTACTGTTTAAAGACATTTGCGTCTACACTGTGCCGTGCAGATGAAAGCATGACGAGTAAGGATTCTCTCAGACAAATATGCCAGATCAAGAGAGAAGCTGCTAAAATGACATTACAAAGCAGCAAACAGGAAATGCAGCCAACATCAAAATGTAGGATCCCCCAGAGGTTTGAAGTTCTGCAGACACTTTTTCAGAAAAAGCCCCTCTGCTGAATAATTTGGAACTCAGTGTCCAGCACTTTTGCGCACGTAAAAAATAGAAATGAGACCCAGAGGTACAATATTACAATCATGTGGTTAATTTTCTAAAACATAATGGAATCAGAAAATGCATGTGGATTCCAGTCAATGGTTTGAAATGAATTTTCATCAATAATTTTTTTACAGAAAGTCAAATCAATATTTTTTTAGAGGTATATTACGAGTATAAAGATCTTTCGTTGGAAAGACAAGAAATAGATATATAAAAAAAAATCTGTCATTGTTTTTCTGGCATAAACACATTTCTGCATTTCTGTCATTCTAGTTCTTCTATTTATTTTTCATATCTATACATACACACACAAAACTCTCCAATTGTACCTCCAATGAAATGCTTGAAATGAAGGTTTTTGTGTGAGAATAGCCCTTTGAGATTTTAATACATTTTTGCTAAAAGTGGTTGTTAGTGTCCAGCAATGGCGGTCACTTCACAGCCAATTACTTTCCAAGCTACACCCACGGCTCTGTCCATCACTCTGCTTTTGTGTGCTGAACAATTGTTGTAACTACTAATGAGATGGAGAGTGCACTTCAGACCATACCTGCATATCCCTGCCTCCATTCTTCCATACGCTTTAGAGATTCCCATATTGTCTGATAATAAAATGGCCTTTGTGAGCATCTATTCAATCTTGCCATAAATTGTTTTCTCATATCAAACAGCAGGTAAAATGATTTAAAATAAGCATATGCATTGGATTGTTTGCTTCCACAAAATATGCATTGATAAAGCCTCGGGATTCAGGTAATCCAAAATTTGTTTTCAACTATTTGTTTTTTTGCTTAGTTTGATTTAAAGTTAAATTATGCAGGTATAGTATTTATAACTAACTTTGGAGAATTTTGAAAAGCCCAATCTTCTGATCCACTTGAAAAGAAAATTGAAGATCGTCTCGGATTTGCGTCCTAGCAGACTATAATTGATTTCAAGTCTTAAGACATTTTGTTGGGCCCATTTTTGAGTTTGCAAAGTTGGCTTTGCAAACTATAAAGTTGGCTTTGAGAGACTACAAAGTAAATAAATAAAAGTTATTTTATTTGAGCTTTTTGTTCTCATTTCTTTAGTTTTAGAAGAATATGTGATATAGACAACTGGGGGAAATACTATTGTATTTCCCCCAGTTGTCTATAAATCAAATTATTATTTGATTTGTCCTATTTGTCAGGAATGCCCTCATTTCTCAAAGTGATTTGTGGTGAAAAATTTGGATTGCAGCAACATCTTGTATAATAAATCTCCTGTCGGCTGATTTTTAAGTGACAGTTATTTGTTGTTGGAGTGTTGTTTTTCCCAGCAAACATGATGTGGCCCAGAGCAGAGATTCTACAGATTAGCATGAAAAGGCCTGACAATGAAAAGTGTGAAAATATGGAAATGCTGTTTCTGTGAATAATTGAATGCCCGGAGACAACCTTTAATATGCACACCAGACAGGTTGAAGCAATTGTGGGTGATGCCACAAAGTTTCTCCCGTTAGATGAAAATTTGTGAAAGCAAACAAAAAAAAAAAGTTCAAACTTTCAAGTAACTATACATCTGACTGACCACGAAAGATTTTCACACGTTCCATCCTCAAAAAAAAAAAAAAAGACAAAACAGAAGAAATCAATTTATAAAGAATGCTTTGAATACAAGAAAATTGTAAAAAGTTCATCTATACAGATTGAAAAATTCTTTGCTTTTTATTTAAATTTGTATTAAACGTGAATCATTTTTCTTCAAGTGTTGTTCTCTAGAATCGACATTTACATATATTCAAATATCCTATCAACCAGTAAAAAGGCTAATGCTAATTCTATGTTAAAAAATTGTTCCAGTAATTCCCAAAGAAAAAACAAGTTTAAACTGGTACGTTTTCAAATCTGAACCCACTACTGTCTAAACATTTACAAAAAGTAAAATGTTGTATTCAAATCATATTCAGTACTTTTAAAAACAAAATAGCCAATGTCTTAATAATTAATTTAAGGGAATTTGTCGAGGGGAAAAAGATCCAGCCAGAGAAGAAACTTAATGTCTGCCATCTTCTTGACATATTTAGTGCAAAGCATGCAACCACAAAATTAAAACAACCAGGATGCCTAAATCTTCCAGAGTTTAAACAGATAATTTTTCAGTCATTGATTTTATGTAGCAGCTAATTCCGATGGAGGGTTACAAGATGTCTAGAGTCTTTTGCAGCAGATGTTTTAGGCAAGAATCAGAGTGCGACCTAAATAGGCTGTTTTGGGGGGGGAGAATGCAGAAATAAAAGCATCCAATTACACTTACTTTGACTTTTAGAGAACATTTAGAAACACAAATGAACCTAAGATGCAGGTTTTGGTTCTGGAAAGAAGGTCATGTAATCAGAGAAACCTTTCATATGCAAGAAGAGATTACACATGTACAGGGAGAACAAGGACTTTGACATATCTTGCTGTAAAGCAACAAGCATATGTTGCAAATTTATATTATTTTGATGTATTGTAGTAAGTTTTGAGTCCGCTAATAATAACATAAAGCCATATGGTTAAACATCATTTTTTAGTTTTGAGGTTAAAGGAGGGAGACGGTGGCTCAGTGGTTAGAGCGTTCGCCTGCGGACCGGAAGTCAACCGGAAGTTCTCGGGTTTGCATCCCACAGGGTGCACGTCTAGGTTCCTTGCAGAAGACACCTAACCCCCCATTTCTCCCATCATTGGTGCCGTCGTGGGCAGCCTGCTGCAGTTTAGGAGTGCAGCACACAAATTTCCCTGGTGAGGGATGAATAGAGTGAGTAAAAATGAGAAAAAAGTCTAACTTAAGCCAATTTTGTTCAGATGTTTTTGTTTTGCTTGAAATTTCCAACATCAAATTTCTGTCTGTTCATTAATCTAGCCTATTCTTTGAGTATTATTTTAAAAAACTCAGTCATTCCTTTTTAATGTTACCAGACACCAAACACTCACATTTAAAACAATGGTGCTCACCCGGAGTCTTAAAAAACATAAAACAGTTATAAAACAGCTATAAAATATAACATTATAGCTATAAAATAACATTATGTTACAAAGTTACAAATTAAACCAACACAACTGACGTAGTTAAACTTAAAATTGTTTAGGTCTTAAACCTAGAGGGCAAATGTTTTTCAACCCGGTATGAGATGGAATTTTACAGGGGAAATAAGTGTCAATAAAAAAGAAAAAAAAATTAGGCTATTTGAGGTGAGTGTTTTGTTGGCACTTTATAGATACAGGCCTGGGTTCTCGTTAGTATCTTTTTTTATTATTATTTGAAGTAAAAACAGAAATCCAAAGAGCTTTAGGAATTTTGCTCCAGCTTGTCATTTTTATTAAGCTTGGTTTTAAGCGTTCGATTTAATACAGAAAGAAAGAAAAGAAACAAACAGAAAGTGTTCCTAAACTTCTTATCTTTTTTAATGACTGGTGAGATGTTTCAGACTTTATGTCTCAAATAGTAAATATTCAGCCAAAAAGATGTTCTTTGAAATAGTTCAAAATCTTTTCAAAGCTCTATTAGGTGATGACAAAGACAGAACTTTCATTTGACATGAAATCACCCCCTCTGTGAAGACTGGCAATCAAGAAACCATCACTTAGAGCAGCAAAGGAGGACTTGTAACCATGAAAAAGATCTTTTTAAAATGGAACTCAGTTGGATGATTTGAATTAGCAATTGTTGCCCAGCTTACATATCTGATTGGGCTCTCTTGGTCCCTACTCATGTAACAAAGATCTGTTTGTAAGTGTAGGATTTCACACACTTCAGCTCTTGTTCAAAAGGGAAATGCTATTGTTTAACTGGTTTTACAATAAGTCGCCAAGGAGGGCAGAAAATATTCTCTGATTTCTTGTAAACAAATTCTCATCAGTTCATGAAGTGGCGCCACCGGTGACTGTGAAGCAGTGATAGCTATAGGCAATATCCAATCAAATCAAGCTTTTATTGGTTGTTGCTAGGATACCAAACTTTCCATATGTGAATGGCTCAGGATGTGATGAGATTTGTGCTAGCTTAACACTTGAATGCAATGCATCCTTTTTCGTAATAGACAGAAGATTTTATTTTTCTCAAATAGAGTGGCAATTTAATGAGAAAAACTAAGGGGACTTACGAGGGCTCCAGAAAGCAGCCTGAGAGACAACAGATTTAAAATACTTTCTTTCCTTTTCTGAATAGCCAAATACGCTGAAGGCTATCTATATTGTGTTTGTGATTGGATTTTTTAATCATAGTTTTGGAGGTTGACAGTGAATCTTGAATTGACATTCGACAGTTTGCCTTTATCATCCCCAAACCTAATGTCTTTAATTTCATCTCCTTTTAGATTTTTGTCATTTCCTCACATGAAGAAAAAGCCCATTTGCATTTTCATCATCCTTGAATCAAATAAGTTTTTATCACATATGTGTGAAAGCCACTCACCTGATCTAATTCAAGTGCTGTATTTACATTTGGCATTCAATCACTGGTTCCTCTCAGAGTCTAAAAAATACCTTGGTCCTTTCACCTTATTTCTTTCAGAGAATTAACGACACTCTCACGAAAAAGAAGATGCTCTCGGATTTCTTGAGTTTTATTCAGACAAATACTGTATTATTAGAGTTACAAAAGCCTGATGGAACACACAATTAAATGTGTGGGGTTTTTTGAGCATGAAGTTAATGTATGAGGATTTCTCTCACATGAAGTGGATCATTTCTTGTGTAGAGTGAACCAATGTCTGATACCAAATGCTGTAAGGGAAGGATTATGTTTCAGAACTAGAGGCCCTGACCTCGGCGATGTGAAGACATTTGTGGTGAAGGAGGATGAATGAACCCACTGTTTATTGAATTATCTGCTTTAAAATGGCATGATTTGGTAAACCTTAGAACTGCTCAAATAATGTTCAGGGCATCAACAAATTCTCTTCCTACAAATTTAAAGAATCGTTTTCCGGATAAAGATGCTCATCATAAATATTAATCCCAGAGGATAAAATATTAACTTGACATTGGACCTACATTAAAGTCAACACTCATTTTGACACGTGGAGGCAAGCGGCCGAAATGAGCTTCCTCCGCAGGGTGGCTGGGCTCTCACTCAGAGATCGGGTGAGGAGCTCTGCCATCCGGGAGGAGCTTTGTGTCGAGCCACTCGAGCCAGATGGGGTGGTTCGGGCATCTGGTCAGGATGCCCCCCGAGCGCCTCGCTGGTGAGGTGTTTCAGGCACGTCCCACCGGTAGGAGACCGAGAGGCAGACCCCGGACCCGCTGGACAGACTGTCTCACAGCTGGCCGGGGAACAACTTGGGATCCTTCTGGGTGAGCTGGAGGATGCAGCGGGGTGAGAGAAGCCTGGGCTTCCCGTCTGAGGCTGTTGCCCCCGTGACCCGGATGAGTGGAAGACAACGGACTGTGTTATCTGCTTGTAGCAGCACATAGGATCTTACAGGTCATAAATAAGAAACCAAGGATGGAGAAGACTGAAACAAACCATGGATGTAATAATCCACCCCCACCAGAAGAGAGAACCACATTTTATGTCAGTCATTTATGTTTAATCATTCTGGATATCAATAATAATTTCCTGGTTTGATCACAAAACCCAGATTCTTTTGTATTTGGGAGTGATGAACAGCAATGTCCTGACAGAAATTTATTGGTAATTATTGGAAAATATTTGAAATTATAGTCTTTTACACTCTCTACAAATAAAAGCAAATAATAAGCTTAAAAAAAAGCATCATACAGTTGCTTTTGTATGCATAGAAAGCTACATTTTTATTGAGATGCAAAGCTTTAATTATTATGTAAGACTATAATCGCTTCTTTATACGTTTTATATGTCATGTTATTATAATTTACATTGATTTAGACATGAATTGATTTAGACTTGAATTCTTCTTCCTTCCGGCAACGCAGACCAAAACAAACTTCGCGAACTCCAGACACGTGTAGAACCTCTCGCTTGCCGTACTTGGCTCCGCCATTCGCTGTCATGTCTTGTTGCTAGCCACTGGCGTTCCTTGGTTACACATCTAACAAAAGGACTACACTAATTAAAAGTGTTAAACTGTAGTTTTATACAACTTGACAGTATTTAAGGACGCTTGCAGCAGGACTGAGGCTTCACACAAGTAGGTGTGTGAGTGTTTTATTCCACTTTCTCACTTAGAATGGAGATTGGAACCGTTAGCCTTTGTTGCTAATGTAGGAAGTTTAAAATGATCAACACAAATTGTTAAAATTTACAAGATTTTTTAATGTAATCTGTTCACTAACTATGAATTAGATATATTCTGATTTAATCTTTGACTATTTCAGTGGAATCAACTAAGAGAAGTTTGCTAATTTTGTATTCAACTCATCCTTGTGAGGAGTTCATTTATTGGAATTGCTGGGGATCTGAAATGTCCATGCTTTTAGGATTTACACACTTTTAATTCTTTATCTAATTTGATTTAAATGCTTATGTGTTCCGAATCAGTTTTGATAAACGTTTTCAATACTGTTTCTAAAGAGAGGTTCTAAAAGATTAGATTTGGGCTAACTTACTTTTCTTCACTTTACTTAATAATGATAATAATAAGAATTTTATTTATAACGCACTTTATATCTCCAATGGAGATCTCAAAGTGCTACAATGACCAAAAGCAACAACAAAATACATAAAACCACAACACAAAAAAACACTAAAAACTTTGTTGAAAAGCCTTTAGAAATAAAAATGTCTTCAGTCTTTTTTTTAAAAAACCTCAACCTCTCGGGGAAGAGCGTTCCGGTGCCTGGAATGCCCCTGTCCCCCATAGAGGAGAGTTTGGTTCTTGGTTGGTGCAGGCAGTAGGAGGAGCAGGAGGAGGAGCGCAGGTGTCGGACAGTGGTGTGGAGGGTTAGGAGTTCTTGAAGATAAACAGGTGCAGTGCCGTGTACGCACTGATGGGTAAGGAGGCAGAGCTTGGTGAGGAGGCATCACTTCTATGATGATATTAACTATCAATGATACTGATAGTTATCAATCATATTCATATAAATGTTAGTGATACTTATCAATCATACCAATGATCAATGTTTGTGATAGCTATCGATTATACCTATGATCAATGGTAATGATAGTTATCAATCATAGTGATAGTTTATCAGTCTTATCAAGGATCAAAGATAGCCATCGTTATCAATCTTATCAATCATAGTGATTGCTATCATTCATATCAATGATCAATATTAGTGATTGCTACTATGAAATTGAAAGAGAATTTTAAAATTTCTGAAATACTTTAGGGATTGAGAACACTTCCGTCTGTCGTCTTCCGCTTATCTAGGCCAGGTCGTGGGAGCAACAGCTTCAGACGGCAAGCCCAGGCTTCTCTCGCCTCCAGCTGCATCCCCCAGCTCACCGAGGAGGATCTCGAGGCGTTTCCCGGTCAAGCTGTGAGACATAGTCTCACACAATGGGCCCAGGGTGTGCCTGTTGGTATCCTACCGGTGTGATGTTCCCGAAACACCCCACCAGTGAGGTGCTCGGAGGCATCAAAACCAGATGCCTGAAACCCTCCCATCTGGCTTCTCTCAACCCTGAATACTTAAGAAACGCAATTATTCTCTCTACTCCCTTTTCTCTTTCCATTTAGTTCATTAGCTCATTGATTGCATTATGTCTAAATAACTTTTAACAATCACAAAATATAAAATATTACTAACATGTTTAATGAAGATTGGCACTTAATCTCATCCACTCCTACAGATGAGAAGTGAAAGGGTATCGTGTTGATTAGTAATAAATTCTAATTTTATTTAAGTCATAAAGAATCTCTACATGTAACTTTATCAGGCAGGGATCTTTTGGTTTCAGTAATAATTCTAAAAATATCTAATCATGATGATATTAACTTGCACAGTTGTGTTAAAATGTGAAATAAAAGTCAGTTTTTCAAATATAATAAAGGTATTTTTTGATAATTTCAGATCTGTTTGTGTTTATATATGTATTTTTTTTAATGAGAACAACATTTTGCGCATTTGTTCTCATTTGAGAACCATATATCCCAAATATGCTGTATTGTTCTATATATTTGAACCATATTCCATCTCACCAAGTTGTTTTTTTTTTTTTTTTTTTTTTTAGTTGTAGGTTTGATTTGATTTAACATTGTTGTTTTAACTGCCAAGATTTGAAGAAAACTGGAACTGTACATCTGAGTGACTATTTGGTTTTTCTTCGTTCTTTTAGGAGAAATGGTGCGCCAAAAGAAAGTTCTGCGTTGAACTCTGCTAAGAATCCCCGAATCTAGGTAGGTTGACGGTTCCACAAATACTCTTTATTTGTGTGAAGAGGGGCAATGCTGAGAATTTTACCACACACATTTATTCTGTTCTGTTAAGGAAGTTTTCAAAGCTGGTGAAGTTATTTCAGTGTTTAGAACACAGAATGTAACAAGGCCACTCATCAAGCAACATAAACAACACAATTTTAATACATTAAATAAGCAAAATTGAAGTATAGTAATAGTAAGTATAGCAATTAGACACCTTATATTTATAAGTTATGGCTTGTAGTTATAAGTTGTCTAATTAGTCATTTTGTTTTCCTATCCTCATTGCAGTAACAGAAGTGAGGTGTCTCATTACACTGCACCAAGGGGAGGTTCAGGGTGAAGGATTACTGCTTTAACACTATTCTAGCAATCTGTAATTATCACTTTAGTATAAATCTGTGACTCTTTGACCTACAGTATTTCCTATGTGTACCATGCTCTTATCATTCTGGGTACACTCTTTAGTGTAGTGTGGGATGAAAATAAGTTTTTGGCCATTTCAAAATATTTAACATGGCTTTAAAAAAATGAATATTTAGGACTTTACAATGAAGTGGCAACCTATCCAGCAAATGTCCCTGCCTCCTTGTTAGCCATGATAAACTACAACACCCTGTCTTGAACAAGCAATTAGAAAAAAGGATAGTTGAATGAATCCTACAAAGCCAGTTGGAAACTTATAATTTATAATCTTATAATTCTTCATTTAATATAAATCAGAAATTTGTGTGAAAAAAGTGTCTGTTCCAGTTAATTTGTTGCTTAATTATGGTTTTATGATGTGATAGCCTTCTCATAACATCTCCCAAACCATTGGACATTCAATTATGTTTATTTTTTTTTAACCTGCCCTTCAGTAGAAAAACCTAAAGTTTGAGACGTGTCCTTTTCTTTTATAAGTTTCCGTTCAGATGTAATTAACTGCATTAGAATGACATATTAGAATAATGTGGAAAATGATCAGAGTAACTATTATGTTTCAAATAACCTTTTTGCTTCCACATACTGATTTTGGATAATTATTATAGATACATTTTCAGATACATTTTTTTTCTTCAGAAATGATTATGTTGAAGTACAACTCTTTGGGGAAATTTAAAGATTACAGAGTTATTAATTATAGCTTAACACATCTGATGCATAATGTGTCACACAGATCTCTGAAGCAATGAGCTGAAGCTTGCCCTCGTGTATGTGAGGTCTCATCTCTATGTATTATCCGGAAGAGTTTGACCGATGGAAAAAGGTTCATTTTAACACTAATTAGAAAAGGATATAATGTAAGCTGGAGATAAGTTGTTTTTTTTATGTTTAAAGTATGCAACCAAATCAGTTTGTTTGCTTAAAAAAAGTTTTTTGTGAAGAAAAAATGTATCCCGGTTAGAAAAAAAAAAAATTCTTGAAACTTTTATGTGCAAACCCATCGAGTATAACAAAGAGAAATAGGGAACTAAGATTTTTTTTTTTTTATTATTATTATTATCATTGAAACTTATTAATAGATAGACATCCAATATGAAAACTAAAGTGCAAGCAATATTATCCCAAATGCAATTACTCATGAATGTCAAAGGAGACTTTAAATTGCTTGCAAATCAAACAGTTTTGTTTGTTTTTTTCAGCACAAATGATCTGATTTGTTTGTATTAGAGAAATATACTGTATTATCAGTTGCCTGAAAGATAAAAATGATTTTTATTGATTAAGGTTTAAGGCACCTGATGTGGTTTTAGAATTTCACAATGACTCATATAATATTTAATAGTATTATCTTCATCTTTAGCCATTTTTGAAATGACAAAATAAATATACATTTAAGTAAATATATTTATGTTTGTCAGAATAAGCCGTCAAAAACAAATTAATATGATTTTTGCCAGTGTTATCAAAGTGAAGTTTAAAGGTGTGGCATTTAAATTTATGAATAACAGGGTACATAATTTTGAAAATTTTTAGACTTTAAAAAAAAAAAATTGTAATTTGCAACATCAGGCTCAGTTTATCCCAATTTTTTTTTTGCATAAACTTGATTTACTAAGCAGTGTTGAGAATTGTTGGCCCAAGATGTAATAAGGGTGTCGATATTCGTCATGTCAGCAAGTTGTGCTTCATTAATCTGTGTGATTGATCCGGCATCCCTGTGGTTCAATGACCTTGGTTTGCACAAATCCGTGCCAGTGTTACCTGATCTATTACCCAGCCGATGATTATGTGTCTGACTTATAGAAGGCACAGGACAGAGATGCATGTAGACATTAAACCTGTGAATTTAGAAAAAAAACCTTTATGACATTGTAGCAACACAGTAGCAGCAGCATGTACAGCAAGCTATTGAAGCATCAATTAATATATTGGCAATTGTGGTGGTGGCACAATTAGATGTTAGAAAATGTTAATTTTTAAGATACATTGGCTGAATTTAGTTGCATGTAGAGAACACTGAAAACTTTCCTAACTTTGCTATTCAACTACATTTTTCCATGAGATGATGCAGCTTTTTCTCTGATCATTTCATTTACTTTTCATAAATCTTTTACTTTTAGTACTCATACAATTTTTGTTGAAATTTGTGTAGCATCTTTAGCAACTGTTTGCACTAAATGTTTTATATTCACAAAAGGGAGAAAATTATGACGCAGATATGAAGTTTTATTTTGCTTTTGTCATCCTAGTGATGTGCTAGGATCAACTTAGTTTTTGTTTTAAAGTTTAAATTATTATGCTTATAATTAATTACATGAAGACATTTTTATTATTTGTGAAAGTCACTGGTGTTTATCTGTTAATATTTTTTAAATTGTCAAAGTCGGTGCACATGCTCCAGAGAAATGAGTGGTTCATTTGTTGAAGGTCTATATAAAATGACCTGCAGTTTTTTATAAAACTTTATATGAAATTATGAGTCAGATGCCTTTTATCTATTTGCAGACAGGCTGCAGTTTATTAAAATGCATTAGCATAACAGCGCACCCACTTTGCACCATATGGTCAATATTTTATCACTTGATTTAACTGTAAGTGGTGGGCAGTCACTTTGCTTTCAGAACTCACATATTGTGTGTGTCATGTCCTTGCTTATTAATTTGCAGTTTTAGAGCAGCTGAGACAATTCTTCTGAAATATTAATGAGATTTACAGGTTTGCATACCTATGGGGAATTTAATTAAATGAAGCCAAAATAACATTGTATAGCACATGGTAGACTTAAACTAACCAGACATTTCTAAAGTACACAATTGTGCTACCACTGTAAGAAAGGTGGCAAAGCGTTGAACTTTGAAATAAGCCCAACTATGAAGAAAAAATAAACTTAATTATTATTCAGTTTTTATGCAGAGCTTTTCATAAATCTCAAATGAATGCAATTATTTTTGTCGGAAATTGTTTAAAAATTATGTATAAATTGTTAATTATTTTTTTAATCAAATTAAATGATTTACCACTTGCATTAAAACCTAACAAAGCACACACCTCAGATTGATAAAAGTTTAGTCAAATCCACACTACCATGTTTTTAGTTTTTACCATTGAGAGGGCAGGAAACACCTCATAGACAAAGATGATGACATGTAGAACGTAATAGATCCTACACAGACTCCATGGGGCACACTACTGCAGTCTAAAACGTGTGCTGTGTAATAGTTAATGTTTCATGGACATAGTATATTAATTGTCGTCTTTCTTGTTGTGGTCTCATGCAGCTTTCTGTTCCTATTTATTGAAATGTTTAAAAATATATCCATGTCAAAAGTTTAGACATCAGTAGCCTTTCAGCAGCAAAAAATAGACTACTTTAAATGACAGTTTGGGAGCATTTGCTTTTCTTATGAGATTTAGAAAAATAGAGCAGTGGACTCAAAAATCCTCCTATATGTCCCCTGTGGAGTATACAAGTTTTTAATTTAAAGAGATGTTTAAAAAGTCACCATGCTCAAAGTACACACACAAAATACGGACCTTTTTGTTAGGAATAGCTTAAAGTTTGATTATTAGCACTGATTAGCGCAAAAATACTCAACTGTATTACGTAATCTTTCTTTTTTTTTTTCCCGTGGCCTGTGTGAATTACTGGTAATAAAGTGGTATTGTACTCTTCATCCCTCCCTCTGGTTTGTCGTGTAGACTGTGTGGATTGCTGCCCTAGGCTAAATCTCTTCATCGTATCTCAATAGACACTGATATTATGTGAAGTCTATGAAAGGTGTAAAGTAAATTAATTTCATACCTGAATAGGTCTGCTGGCTGAAATGACATTGACAAGTAGAGAGGTGGTAGATGGGTTTGCATGTGCCAGCACCGGAAATGGTGTTACGTACCAGACCATTATTAAACAACACAAGTAGAGGTACAAATCAAGCTATATTATTTGATCATCTAACATGCCTTAAGGCTCTTTACGAACAGCATTTTTTAAACACATATTTTTCTGTTAAGAAAAATTAGTTGGAGAGCTTTTCTTTGAGCTCTAATCTAAGTGATTTAATCCAAATGATCTTCTGCAGTATATGTGTAATCGACATGGATCATAGCAAAATGGTGTTCATCATGAAATTACAATTAGCCCTTTCCTATTGAGGGTAATTACCAACGACATACTCATCGTTCAGTTGATAGGAAATAAAATGAGAAATGTCATCAAGCGAACATTTCTCTGTGAACTGGAGTTTTTAAAGGTTTGTTAAGGCTAGTTTAGGTTGCATTGAAGTGTCTTAAGAAAAAAGTTTGACCCTCTTTTTTTTTTTTTTTTTTTTTTTACGTAATCACTCCATAATTTTTGCAATCACGCTGTAGGGGGTAGAGAATGAGATGATGGGATGGATCCTGACAGTTTGAATTTCATCCATCAGGACTCAGCTCCCTCAGTATGTGAATTAGACTGGAAAAGAACTTTTGCAATTGGATCTCTGAAGGCAGAGAACTTCAAGAAAAGCAAACGAGAACAAATGAACAATTACTCCATATATGTGTGCATTAGTTGTAGTTGGTTTGTTTTCAATCCCAACATAATAAAAAAGTTAGAGGCAGAGCTCTTTACTGATTCTAACATGGCTTATTTTTTTTATTGCAGAGCCATTCTTGTACAAAACTTGTGGAAAATGGTATGACAAATGAGGGAGTATAGAGTTATTTTGGGGGAGACAAAGCCCTACACTAAGAATCGGAAATGTCACAAAGACTTGTATGATCATAAAAATAAAGATCAGTTGCATTCAACAAACTTTTGATTTCATACACAAAAAAGGGAGCTACTCTTTTAGTGACTAATTTTTATAAATGAACTAATGTATGTACGATTTGTAAATAAATCTTATATAGAATATAAATGAAGACATGACATTTGTGGGTACTTTTCTGATTAGATTGTCTTTTGATTTAAAGACAAAGAAAAAAAAAAAAAACTTTATTTGTCCCACACTAGGGAAATTGCACATTTTTCAAAGTTCTGCCTTGACTTCTAAATTTAATCCATTTGCAAAACCTTAATATGAATGAACTTTGGCAAATATTTAGATTATTGTAATCTGAAAGGTTTTTTCTTTTGAACAAGTTAGAAATAGGGCATGTTATAATTTTCTCATTACATCTATATATGACAGGGCCAAATTAGTAATTACTTCTGTTAATATCCCATTTGCATTTTGCAAATTATTAATATTTTTAGCTACTCTTCTCTCTTCTTATGGCATAACTCTCAAGCTTTCTAGTGGTAGTCCATGCACGCGGCAGAAGGTTGACTTACTAATTAAAGCTAATTAAACCAAGTGAAATGTCCTTTGTTCACTTCCTCTGAGGTTACAGATTCATTTAGTACAACACTGATGTAACTTGTACTGTACTACTGAACTGTAATGTCTGTAAAGGAGATTAAGTCACTCCGGGGGAAGGAAAAAAACATTACAGCCTGTAAGGAGGTATTTAAGGAATTTGCAATGTTGAGGAAAGAACACTCTTAAGCTTTGAGAGGCAATACTTGGGGGGTTTAACTAATTTGCTTATAGCAAGTAGAGGTGTGTAGTTTTCTCTCTTTTTGTAAACCAAATGAGATTGGCAGGTCAGCAGAATTCCCTCTTAATTTCCTCATGGTGTAACCTTTTACTCCTACATGGAAGGTGTGAGACTGGCTCTGCTTTAGCTTGGCAATGACAGACAGATGTTGAAATAAGAGTGAGGGATGACACAGGCAATTAAAGGGCTGGAAACTGCTTGGCCTGACCTTCTGATCAATGCACTCCTTAGAGCTGACAAGGCTGAGAGAAGCACTCTTTTACCAGACTAATAAAGATGGCACAGAGAGTAGCTTCTGGGCTGGACTGCCAATACTTTTAACACCCCCATCGATTCTCATTACCGTTAATGGTTTCTTTGCTAGTATGAGGCGGACATTGAAAAGTGTGAGTGGACATAAGGCTAAATTGCGGTTTTGGTGTATAACAATTATTGTTTTTATAACTGGCATTGTTAAATTAGCCAAAGATACCATTTTAATGTTTACAAGTTTCAAGAAAGTATGATTTTGATTCTGATTTTGTAACAGCGCCATCACGGTGGTTTATTTTTAGTTTAAGTCTGGATCAAAACATACAAATTTTGATGTACTGTATTTGTTAACACTCAAAGTAAAGAGAACTAACTGAAGCATATGTGTTTTTTACTTGTTTAACATAAATACAGACATGCTATGAGCTCAAGATAGTAATGCTATTTTGACTTCAAACTCTCGTCAGATTTCTGAGCTGGTAACAGTTTGATTTTCTGACTTCCTCTACTGCATTTTCTTCATTCCTCTAATAGGTTTTTAGTTTACTTGAAGTGCAGTTTTTACAAAACAATTTTCAGTAATATGTGTTAATATCTACTCTACAATTACATGGCGTACAGCAAATCATATCTACACTGTCATTTGTATTCAGTCTTTCTTTATCGCTTTGTGATGATCAACTTGGAGTGCAGTGTTAACTTTAAACTTACATCAAAATTTGACCGTTAAGAGGCTGTGACACAACTCATAGCATCAGTCCACTTAATCACCACACATCCACACACACATAAACACACACTTGTCATGCAGTGAATTCCCTCATTTATTTGGGACTATTGTTGGTTAATCAGTTGTACTTTTCATATTATATAACTTATTTTTCTAGTTGAGGAGCCACCAAACAAAGTTTCATTGTTTCTTTGAAATGAGAATAAAGTTTTTTCTATCTTGAAATTTAGGAATTCCAGAATTTTTCTACAAATGCGCTGATCTTAAGATTGCTGTTTTTCTATTTTTATACCGTATATTGTGTTTTTATTTTTATTTTATATTTTCACCAGTATTTTAACTCTAAAACTGTGTGATTTTTTTTTTTTATCTTGCAAGGTGCAATATACTGTAGCTTTGCCTAATTAAGAGAAGATTCACTGTGTAGGTGTGATCATGACATGCAATATGCATGCCATTCAGAACTGTGTGTGATACTAATCCCCTAGCGATTTTCTTTCAAACATGTCTATAAATTTACATTTTAAAATAAAACATGACGGTATCATTGAAACTAAATGGCCTAAAATGTAAGTAAAAAATTAAAAGGAATATGTTTTTATTTTTATATTTTTTCACAGTTAGAGTTGAGTGTAGCTGTTTTTCTCTTTTTAAAAAAACTCAAATGCTGATTTTATATTTTGAATTAATGTAATGTTTTGTGTGTACTTGGGTTGTAGCCTGTAAAGAGAATGCTTAAGTGCAAAAAAAAAAAACTCTTTAAAAATAGTAGCTTTACTCAAAACACACTTTTTCAAATGAATTACGCTTAGTATTTTTTCCACAAGGTTGTATGGTGCACTGATTAGATGTTTATAACTCATTAGTTGATTGCTGTTAAATAATTAAGTTAACTTTCTTCTTTGACTGACCACGTCTTGTTTTTTCTTTCTCTAATTTATTCTTGCCATGTTGAGTCAAGGAAAAGAGGTTGTGTTTGAATACTGTAGACAAACAACAGCACAATCCTATTCTTCAGTTCTGTTGTTAGGACCACTATTCACTGCAGTCCACACTGACCTCAATTAGCTATCTTCGGAGCGCGGGTCAAGTGTTTTTCATCAGCTTTATGTGTAGCGGAATTGCCTGAAACATGCTGACTGGCTTCCATTTTCCCTATTGTAAGCTAGTCAGCATCATTTGTATTTACATTTAGTGAGAAAAAGTGCAGAGATTGCCTACATTTATAACTGTCACATCCATAAGAAATGGTTTTAAGCCTTTTGAACAAGTATTAATGCATCTCAGATGAGAGTTGCATTTTCAAACTACATTGCTTGGAGGATATCGCCTGCTCTTGGTTTTCCCAGAGGCTAAGGTAATGCCTACCTCCCAGAGGCTATTACTACTGGAATCTGCTTTTAGATTCAGCAGCAGATAGGCCCAGTGATAGCTTCTTTAATAGCCTGTTGCCTCTAAACTGTTAAATGCTGGGATTGTGGGCTGCATGTCAAATAGTTTTGGCTAACGGAATTTTTCGTGTTCCTTGCATAATTGGATCTTTTCTTATTTCAGAATACAGTTGTGTCATTACAAAATTTGGTTTTGGTTTGTTTGCCTTCTGTAAACCTTGTCCTCAAACGCCAAACAGATTAGGCATGGCTTTTGTGGAAATATATTCCAGCAAGTTCAGTTATACAGCAATGTGGTTTACTTAAAGAGCTATACTAACAATTGTTTGCATGTTACATGTTAGATTAGGTCACACTGGAAAGAGTTACACTGTGCAAGACTGTTCAAAATAAGGTCTTTGTCTGGCCAGAATGACCATTTTATCAAAGCACTAAAGGCTGCACGGTCAATAACTGTTCTCACAAGCCAAGTCTAAACTCATAGTCACATTCAGAAACTCACAATTAAAGTCATTTGCAGAAGAGATTAAGTCAACAGAGCATGCAGACACCTGTTCCAGGCATCAGTCATTAATTTGTCTCTTCAATTCATTATTACATTGCAAGTAACAAACATTTATGTCAGGCTTTGTGGATTTGTAATAGTGTGTAAAATGTAAGCTATACCAACCCATTACAATAACATGGATAGTTGATCACAATGAATATAAAACCAGCTGACAATTACGTAAGGTGGACGGTGTCTCTTTCCTTGCACTTGTGACAAGCAAAAATTAAAAGGCTACATCCTCAGAAAATATTTTTGTCATTTTATGTCAAAGAATTAAGATGCAAAACTCATTTATTGGTTTGTGGCAGACTAAGTCCCTATTCTATTTTTACCTTTGCTGGATTTCCATGGTTACACTTGGAAGACAGTACCATGTCCTAGTTTAAAACTCCAAGTGGAAGCAAATGGGCCACGGCTCCAGTCCATCAGTGTGATTTTGGGAAAAACTCTTAATGTAAAAATTTAGGTTTAGGCAGAAACTAAAATGCCTATTTTTTTGGGTTTTACATTCTCAAAGGGCATATTTGTGGTTGCAAAAGATGAATGATCTTTATTCCGTACACTTGGTAAAAGGAAAAATAAGACAAAATTGTATCTCCATCATTAACCAAAATATTTATTGCATCAATTCACATTAGAATTTTGAATCAAAATTTTACTCGTGAATACCAAAAAGGCGTGGGTAGAAGTAATACTTATTCACCCCAACCCTAAAACATTGCAATCAAAATCAAAACTTATATTTCATTATTTATTATTTCATGCCACAAATAATTAATAAATTATAGTAACCTAGGAAAGAGACCTAGAGGAAGACCAAAGAGGAGGTTCATGGAACTATCTTCGCCTTCGTGTTGGCGCAAACTATCTGCACGCCAACATGAAGATAGTTGACGTGACTGAAGAAGATTCAGCAGATATGGTTAGATGGAACAAACTGACTTGCTGTGGCGACCCCTCAAAGGAAATGTGGAAAGAAGAAGAATAACCGAGTGTCATTCATGAAAAAAACAAACAAAAAAAATCTCTTAAATAAGCCAGACTTTCCACTACCTTATTGATAAAAATTATTCATATTTGAACATTGTTTACATTCTTCTTTTATGATCTTTTATATAACTTATTCTTATGGCTCTTTTTTGAAGAATATCTAGTGGCTCTATAATTGTTTTAAAATTACTACCCCAAATTTCTGCGCAGTAATTTAAGAATGGAAAAATGAAGGTATTATAAAGTATATGCAAAGCTTTTAGATCCACAAAATACCTAAGTTTGCTTAGTACTGCAATGTTTTTTTGTTAGTTTAGAATGTATAGATTGGATATCATCTTTCCAACTTAATTTATCATCTATCATAACGCCTAGTAATTTAATCTTTTTTACGCTATCAATTTTTGTAGGTTGAATCTGTAAGACTGTAGACTCACAAGATACTTTTCAGTCTACTGTATATGCCAAAAACAAATCACTAAAGTCACTCGTGTAAAGATTTTGTCTGGACAAATACAATGAACCCTCTAAGCACACCCAAGTTAGATGTCTGTAAAACCCAAATGGGCTCGAATATTGAATAGTCAGTGGTTGCGGATTGAAAACCTTTATGGTTTGGATGTATAAATTTATACATTTTTGGGCCCCCTAATATAACACCACTAAATTTTTATTTATTTGACTTCCTGACAGGTTATTTAGAACTGTCAAACCAAATAGAAATTGTGTTTGCATCATGTTCAAAATGATTTTTAGAGTGTTTTAAAAATATTTAATTCTAATGAAGTACAGTATACATATAAGCTGATAATTGACAAGGCAGATTGAAGGTTCTAGATATTATAGGTATTTTTCGGTTGGTTATGCAATAGATTTAGAAAATGTTGAAAAGGGGAGTAATTACTTTTGAGTTCGAATGAACACATCTACCCAAATGCTGTTGTTATATTTTCAGTGATTAGAACAGAGGGTGTATGTTTCACAAAGAGGATTCCACAAATATAAAAATGCAATAAATTAACTTGATGCAGAAGTCATAATTAAGCCAATCCTGTCAAGAAGTCTGAGAGAAAAAAACAACTTCTTAAATTTGGGGTATTTTTAGTTACCTCTTTATGGCTGATACTTTCACAGCTCTAACAACACAACTTTTACAAAAGAAAGTTTGAGATATTTGTCACCTCTGCTCAAACTTTCTTTGTCTTTTTTCACACATGACTCAGTAAATAAGCTTCTTCTCTTTTTTTCTTTTTGATGAAAAAGCCAGTCTGAAAGCTTTTACACTCGGCGCACAATGACTGTGTGTGGCGGTCACTCAAAAGTTATTTCCTGCATAGATGTCATTTTAAAATTTTAAAACTTAAGTTTGTTCTTCAGAATGTGCAAATTTGGACACAGTTCCTAAACAAACTTTTGTTTTTATTAACCTCTGAAAGCAATGACTTAATTGCATCCCAAATTTTTATTTAAAATAATCTTGTTCAAATATGCTTTAATGCCAAAGTATAAAAAGTTATTTACTAAATCTATCCTAAAAGTAAACATTATCATGTCATTGGATAATAGGATGTAAATGTTTCAATTTTTCTTCAACATTTTTTAATTTTTGTTATTTATAAGATTTTAAACTGAAAATAGTTTCTGAAAGATACATTGTGAAAATGAAAAGGATTCTGGATTTCTAGTGAGTTGTGTTCATAGTTGAAGCACTACAGAGATTTCAAGACTTTTTTCCACACCTTCACATAATGATATGTAGGATTTTTTTTGTGTGTGTCAGAAAGAGAGAACTGGAGAAGCTGCTATCTGTTACATACACATCAGTCATTGTGTCGCAAAATTCAAAGATTAGTTGACTTTTCAGAAAGTGGATGATGCTGTCATTTCTTCCTTTAATGTGAGCTTAAAGTGCAGAGGCAGTTGGCCGGGGATAGAAAATAAGAGCAGATAATAAAACCTAGCCACCATCAGTCTCTAAAGCGGAATCTTTTTGCAGCCCATTTCTTTAATGCGTTCTAACACCTCACTCATCTTCAGAGAAATACTTAGACACAAAATCCACTGTCACTTAATTTAGCAAAAGTATAAGTCACCTAAAAGCTCAGTATTTAGGAGATACATAGAAGTTCTTGGATGTGTTTTGCTTTGATATTACTGTCGTTGCCAGGATTTATTTTTTAATCCAGAACAAAGCAAGAGTTCTTGAGAAAAACAAGGGGTTGTAAAAGTATTATCCTCAAAAGGTTTCCACATTTTGATGTGTTACCCAAACTCAAAGATAAAGAACCACTCCAATTTACTTTGAACAAAGCAATTCTACCGTAAAACGTGATGGTGGTGGTAGCATCATGTGGATCAGGTGCATCATTCCATTTGGGGACAGGGAAGATGATTCAAATTGATGGGGAAATGGATCAAGGCAAATAAAATACCATCAGTGAATAAAATATTACAAATATATCTATATATAGATATATATAGATATCTATATAAATAAATAAAATAAATAAATAAATGAATTACTCTATTCATCCCTCACCGGGGAAATTTGTTTGCTGCACTCCTTACACCGCAGCAGGCTGCCCTTCAACGGCGCCAATGGTGGGAGAAGCGGGGGTTAGGTGTCTTCTCCAAGGACCCTAGACGGTGGTTTCAGTGGGAATCAAACCCGTGCTCTCCGTGGGACGCAAATCCGTGACCTTCCGGTCCGCGGGCGAACGCTCTAACCACGCGGCTACCGTCTCCATATATATATCTAAATAGAAGAAAAACCCACAAATATTCTTCACCTAACCTGACTGAGCTTCAACTGTTTGCTGGGAAAGTTGGCAATTTCTAAATGTACTCATTTTATTACAATAAGAAGGGTTTGTTTTGCACACTTCATTATCTAGTTTTGAACCATCTGTACTATATTTACAATTATCTGCCACTCAGTGTTGGCATTTGACATAAACTTTTGATGAAGTATGTTAATATTTGTGGCCATAACCTAGAAAACGTTGGAAATTTAAAGGGTGTAAATCTTTTAGAAAGCTAATGCATGTTCCTACATATCTTTTTCAAATGTTGGGCTCAGTGGGGAGCTGAGTGCCACAGTGGCATGACATATTTGCTCAAGATCATTTCAGTTGAAGCGAACAACTTAAGTTATTACACACGCTTTATGTTCCTGAGGGGATAAAAACAAGAGCAAATGGTTGTCACTGCCTGAGTCATCTAATTTTTGCTGAAATTCAACATTGCTTTCCTACTTTTATTCTATTGCTGTCTGAAATGTCTTTTTAAAGTATTATTTTCACTATGTTTAAACATAATCTTTTAAAAGGAAATGTGATTCTTCCATTGACGATTACTGACAGAAAACTATATTTTTCTTTCACTGAATAACATTCATAAACCTTAAAATGTGATGCATCTTTGTTAGTGTGCATGTTGAACTGACAGCAAAGATAAATTCTTTAATCTATGATCCAAACAGAGATCAAATAAAAAAGAAAAAACATGTTTTTAATCAGAATTATTGCTGGACTTCACAGTGATGTGATGGTGAAATATTACAAGCTCAAACCTCAGCTGGGAGGATTCACATACTGTGTTTTTGGTTTGTGAAGTTGATGTTACCCCCGTGTGTGAATTAGTTCTGCAGATACTCCGACAACCTTCTGCCATCTAAAAACATACATCTGGGCTGACCGACTACATTAAATACTTCTTAAAGGGAATGTGCAAATGCATGAATGTTTGCTTTGCATGGCTCCCCTTTGATGAATTAGCAATTAGAGTTTGGTCCTTTTCCGACTCTTGCCTGTTAATTGCCGAGATCTGTTCCATCCTCCTGTCACCTTAAATTTGACTAAGCAGTACAGAAACCAAATATTTTTTTGCTATATTTATTAGACCCATTACTTAATATGCAAAGGAAGAAGAAAACATTTAGCTAAACCAATGAAAAAGAAACAACTCAAAATTCAGAGAATGCGTGGTTTTGTTTTTTGACAATGTATGCCACAGTGGGTTTTTTTTCCCCCCTTGTTATATGCAGCAGGCGTGTAGCAAATCTCTTATAGCATTATCTTTTCAACAAAGTAGGTATTCTTTATTGAATGATTACATAAAAACATGCGTTCAGAATTGTTTTCTGAAATGTGATAATAGAAAATCTTTAGAAAAAGTCATTCCTTTTATTAAATCTGTGAAACACAGTGACACATAAAGCTTGACATGACATGTTTATGACTGTGTTTAATGCAGAAATGAGATATCGGTGTCACTGCATTTAAATCTTTTCCACTTATTGGAAAATGTCAATTGGCAAAGAAATGGAGAAAAAAACCACAGCGCCTGTAGATACTGTGAATGTCACAAACCTGTTGCCTGGCTAATTATACATTATATACACAGAAATGAAACATAACTGTTGCGCTAGTTGGATGTTTTTAGTTTTCATTCACACTTGCTATTTTACATCTAACTCTTTGTTATCTCTTGTTGGGTTTTATCTTAAAGAATTGACATGTTTTCTTTAAACACTTGAAGCTGATGTTCTGCGTGAATGATCAACTTTCAATATAAAACTTACATTACTTGTGTATTGTGTAAAACAAAATAACTTGATTTTTATAGATTTATTTACAAATCCATTCACACATGTAAAAATATCTATCACTAACCATTACTAACTCATTTACACAACAATTTAGATATTTTGGGTTGTATTTTATTCTCAAATGCTTTGTGTACTCCTCATGCTGCATAGAAAACATCTCGTTGGTAAATTTATTCGATTTGTAACTGAAGGATGTCGTCATTTGACCATGTTGTCTCAGAAAGTCGTACCATGGCCCCTTAGTTTCATACAAAAGGAACGTCACAGAGCACACTCTCCTCAGTGTCTGTCTCTCTCCCTGTGGGTAGAGCTGGTGCAAATTATTTTCCTATAAATAGGTTGTTTGTCAAGAATACGTATGTAATTAGCAAGTTCTGTGTTGGTCTCTGACCAGTTATGGAAGGTGGTTGCCTGCCTCCACAATCTGCTGGATGTGGTTTTCTGTATGTAAATTCAATTTATTATTAAACAAATAACAGATAAGACACTTGTAGGCAACAATGGGCAAAAAGCCAATACAACTAGTAAAAATAAACTAACCAAAGAGTTATTAAAAAAGCCTATTGTGTTTATTTTTATTTTCATTGGTGATTGTTGGAAATATCTGGGGGGGAAATTCAGAAAAATACAAATCCTGTTCACTCAAGCATATCGCAGCTGGGTACTTTCCGCCGGAGATGCCGGCTTTTCTCATTTCCTGAACTTTATTTTTATTATTTACAGATTTTCTTGTAATCTGTTTAAAATAGCTGAAGAATTTCATTTTGAATTTTTAAGGTTACCACATGAGCCCAAAATTAAGGGAACACATAAAAATCAACAAATAAATGATTATGAATAACAGAGCTTTTGTTAAAATAAAAAGTAACTAGAGATACACAAAGTTTGTAAAAGTAGCTTGTAAAAAAGCTTGTAAAACTAGAGATACACTTTTCTTGTAAAAGTGTACCCATTAACCACACTGCCCCTTTAGTTTTGAGTAGTACTAGACCCATTAGGAATACAAACCCACAAAGGTCCTTAAACTAGACCACACCTTAAAAGACCAACTTTTTATCTTGCACGAAGAGTAAAAATGTGCTCCTGACAGTTTGATCAGATAAGAAAAAAAAAACCATGACATTAATCTATGTCTTTCCTTTTATTTTTTATGCGTTTTTCTCTAATATTTCTGAATTCTTTTCTTTCTAATGTCCCTGACAAAATGACAGTTTGCCAACTTGAAAATGTACTTTGCTTACAAAAGATATTGTCCTCATCATTGCTTGACTTTCATACCAGATCTAGATGTTTTAGTGTAACTAATCCTGATTGCTAACTTGAATGTCAAATATAAATTTTGACAATATTAAACATTTTCAAATGCAACTATTTGCATTTGCAACTATAAGGAAGTGGTTCCCATAAATCTATAATATTTGTAAATTACTCTCAGTCTAATGACCTTCTTTGTTCCATCTCTTCATCATCTCTTTCACATCATCTTTATTCGTTTCCCATCAGAGATGCCAGCACGTCACAGCAGCGCTATGGTCTAATGGTTATGGGAACATTTTCTGTGACACCTGCAGCAATCATGAACAGAGGGAGGTTTATCTGGGATGGCAGGCTTCGCCTCCAGTACCAGGCCAGTAGAAAGAGCAGCACATAGCTTTGTGCTACTCAGTCAGACAAAGCTCCCAGACAAAGAAGTGCCCCATCTACAGTATTCTCCGTACAACAAGGGTGGTGGGGAAAAAAAGACATTTGACTGATGACCAAAGACAGTTCACTTTAGTGAAATGATTCCATTTTACACCTGAGTTAGTGCAAGTTTGAAAGTTTGAAGTTGTAGTTATTTATTGAGTGACATTAAATATGTAATAAATTCCACCTTTGAAGAAGATAGGATTTTGTTTAAAATTAAATATGAATGCATTGACTTTTAAAATGCATAAACTACTGGTACTATTATTGCCTTTTTAGATTTTTGAAAATTTTCAAAATGAGAAATGCTCAAATTTGAACAACATTGAAAGGAAGAAAAAATCTTTCTGCATTTATTTTTAGATCACAAATCAAGTATAAGAATCAGATGTGTTTTCAGTAAATGGAACATAAACAGTTTCATAAACAATGAACATGGGCTACATGGTGGCGCAGTGGTTGGCACAGTGCCCTCATAGCAAGAAGGTCAGGGTTCGAGTCCCGAGCGGGACCAGGCTGTGCACTGGCCTTTTTGTGTGGAGTTTGCATGTTCTCCCCATGTATACATAAGTTTTTTCCAGACATGGAATGAGTGTGTGTGTGTGGATGGTTATGTTTGTGTGGCCCCGGAGCAGACTGGTGACCTGTTCGGGGTGCACCCTGCCTCTCGCCTGAAACTAAGCTAAACATACAATCAGCGTTGAACAGTGTAATTATGAAAGAAAACAACAAATGGGGTTTTTGAAAAAAAAAAAAAAAAATCCATTGATATGTTTAAAATTCTATTTCCTTTTTCTGAGATGAAAACAGTGGTTGTTAGGGTTAAGTAGTATACAATGTATACATTTAGACTATAGCTTTGCTGATATCAAAGTAGATCTCAAAGTTTTGCAGAGTGAATTACTTGAACAAAACTCATTCTGTCATGTGACTACATTTGTAGCAGCAGTGAAAAAAAAATTGAGACAAAGTGCGTTGTTTGGCTTTTAGCGGGTCTCGACAAATGTTTGTTCTTGTCTGATAAAATAATTAACATTGTAACACAAATGTACAGTACCTGTCTAGAATTGCTGAGCCAAATGTTACACTGCGTAAATTAAAAGTACATTTTTTTCAGCATCCCGTTTAATAGCTTTTGCTATTACGTGGTTAGGAAACCCTTCAATCAATGAGGCCAGACCAAGATGAGCAGTCTTCAAAGTCTCAGGACGCTAAGCTGCAGATGAAGCGTGCAGACAAAGCTGCTTTCAAAGTGACTGTTATTATAACTTTATGGCATTCTGCTACCCCTTCAGAGTGGCACTTCTAGTGGTTTACAATGATATTAAAATGCTTTTTTAATTTTTAGTGCCATCATTACCCTTTGCAAGCATTGAGGGAATTGATTAAATTTCTGGTACCCACAGTTTCTTTTTTCTTTTGAATCAGAATGTAAGAACAAGTTCATACAGTGTTACATTATTGGTCTGAGCCACTTAATTGATGTTTCAATCATTTTAGATTTACTTTTGTCTAAGATAAATAATCCAGTTTAGTATCTTAAAGTATCTGGGAGAAAAAAATCAATTTGAAAACTGTTCTATACCTACAGTATGTTTATGCCTCGTTTATTAAAAGTAATTACATAAAACCATTTTTTTAAAAAATCACAGCTGGACATGACAAAATAAAACTAAATAGATATTCAAAATGTTTAAAGAAGTAATTTAAGTTATTATTTCTTAAAAAATATGCAAGTCTTGATGTTTAAATTCGAGCTCATATGTGTAAAGAATTTAAAGTAGTAATTGTAATACTCTTCATTTGACGTACTACTTTTTTTTGTTTTCCTTTTCATTTTATGTATTGTAATGAAGTTCTGTTTATATATTTATATGATTTTGTTTTCATGATGATCTGAAAAAAGGGTCGGCGTAATAAGCATTTGTTTCAGCCGATACCTTTTCGGTCCTTTTGTTATATACGTATAAGTTCAGAAAAAATGTAAATTTATTTATTGTGAATGTACAATATGACCAAAATAAAAGATAAAAGAAAAAAAAAGAAAGAAAAAATTGTGCGTAATGTTTAAAATTTAGCCTGAGTTTTCCATTTTAACTGATTTTTTTTCTCTAATATTCAATGATGAAAAACAGCAACTTGATTGTTCCACCTACTAGCAGGCAAAATACAGATATCAGAGGTGTAAGGAGTGCAGCAAACAAATTTCCCCGATGACGGATGAATAGAGTAATTCATTGTTATTTATTTTTTTTAAAGGAAGATGTGATCCACATTCTATAAGTTCTTATTTAAAATCCGGTTTGATGGGGAAGTCGTAACGTCCAAAATTATTTTCAAAAGCGTTTGAAATTTACATAATTAATTAGGTAATCCTGCCTGTTAATCATGACTAATTGACTCAGTTTTAAACTAATGTTTGCGGTGTGCCAAATAAGCGTGAGGAAACAATGGGACTAAATCACTGTTTTATTTAAGTATTTACAACAGTTACCTTTTAAAGCTCAGAGTCTTAAAATAAAAGTAAAAACTTTTTGCCTGTAAACTTTCCATAGAAACTTGTCAAACGATGATAGTGTGTCTAGAAGGAGTTTGTTTTTCAGTCTGGAGATGTTGACAGCAGTCCACTTACAAATGCACCAAGTGACTGAGACATGAGATGATGCAATGATAGGCAACGATACAATCCTTCTTTTGATCAGCGATGTGCGTTGAGATTCAGCGAGCATCAAGCTTTGAAACAAAACAACAACAGAGAAGTTTTTAAAACTGTTAAAAGTTACCACCTTTATCACTACTACCATCAGTCTTTTAAAATAACTGAAAAATAAGGGTAAGAAAATAAACGTTATGGTATAGCAACACATTTGGCCCTATAAAATCTGTTTTGTAAGGCCGAAAGTATTTTCTCTTTTAATGTAGGAAGTAAAGATTTGGGGAGGAAATGAAAAGAGTTCTTAAAATTGATAATTTCTTAGTTAGAAATAAGATTAGTCTTCTCATGATATTATTAAAAGGCCATATGACAGGGTTCACTGTGTCAATCTGTAATAATAATCTGTCTGTCAGCTAGCCTCTCGCCTAACCTCTATCTGCATGCTAACGTGACTGGTTAAGATTGCTGTCACATTGCTAGCAATGAAGTGCATGACCTTAGGTAGTCAAATCAGACATGGCTGTGGGCTGTCTAAAAGAATTGGTATTCATTGTGTATATCAATGAATTATTTATAGTTTTCTTCAAGATTCAGCCTAATTTGTTGGATTGAGTTGTGATTTGGTAGGAATGAATGACCATAGCAGAAAAGAGCACATCTCAGGTTTTGATTTCCATTAGTACAGATTTTCTTTGGCCAACATTTCTGTAAATTTGAGGACACAGACAAGTCTTATTTCCATAGTTTTTCTGGTTTATTCTACATCCCAAATTGGTGTGGTGTATTTGGGCAAAAAATTATGGTTTGGATTACATCAATTCAACCAAACACTGGACCAATTCAACCGGACACAAAAAAAGAGCTAGCAAAAATCCACACTTATGCAAATTTAAAGTTACGTTAGATTGTTTAATAATAACAGCTTTTATAAGTCAGATTAGTAATAAATGCAGTCATGTGTCTTTTACCGTGTGAGTATGCTGGAATATACATCGAACAGAAAAGTTTCCTGTGTTGACACTTTTTTCTTACCCAGTTAAAGAATCTCACATAGCTCTGCCTCGTTGCCAGCCTTCTCTGTTTGTTAGCAACAAGCTGAGTGCAGATCCACTTAAAATCTCTCATTGTTGCTAGCATGGCTCTTCACTTCTGTAGAAAACCCACTTGTACTTCATCTGTATGGTGTTCACTAAACAGCCCGAGGACATAAAGCACTCTGGGATTTTTCTCTGAAAGGTGTGAAGCTCAATATTGTAAACAAGTTTAAGTATCTTGGTGTGACATTGGACCCAACAATAAGCTTCAGAAGTAATGTTAAAGAGGTGCGAAGCCCAGAAAAATAAACACCTACCGCGACAAGAGCATCCTTTTCCCCCTACAATTAGAATTTATGGAGCGGACTACTCTACCAGCTAGAATTTATTAGATGTAAAAATTCTTCAGGATATTGTGTCATTCTTTTTAATAAAAAAATTGTACCTATACATTTTGTCACACACAGAAAATTTAGTACCTAAATTATTTGTTCATTATTTTTTTCCTTCAATATCTTTATTGATTTTATAATAAACATATTAACAAACAACAAAACACCAAATTGAAAAATGTATAAATTAAATCATTAGACATGGTTTTCACAAAAAAATCCATACCTAATCTATACAGTGTATTTATGTTCAAACAAACAAACAAAATAAGAAACATCACAAGACAATATATTCATTTTTGACTAGATGGGTTACATGGACTGTCCTTTCTGTTCTTTTTTATGTCATCTGATTTTGAAAATACGGAATGGATACAAAACTGTGTGACTGTTTTCTCGGGGCGTCAGAAAAAATGTTCACAACCAAAACCACCTATTTTGTTAACGGTAGACATTTGGTAACAGTACATCCCTCTTGGGAAAAAAAACAGGTATAATTTGTACAATTTTCAAGCTCGCCCCTCTTCCCTATGCTCCTCCCAATTTTTCCCCAGTTCACTCAGAACCCAGGTTAAAGTTAAGAGCCAAAAGAAATAGCAGAGCACTTTATTCACACTTTTTTGTCTGCGATAAAGACTATAAAAGCTGTAAGTTTAAGTAATATTATGTAATGAATGTTAAAAAAAAATTCAAAATGTGATTGTTTCATTGCATAAGATGCAATGACAAAAGTATTATTTTTTAATAACATAGACCTTTAAACAATATTTCTTTTTATTACTAATCTTTTTTACGAGTTTTTTTTCATCACTTTATGATTGCACTTATTTGCCTTCTAAATACCCAAATAAATAATTGAAATACATAGAGGAACATGTGTTTGGCAGGTACGGAAATGTTCTCCTGATGAGTTTTGCAAGAACATGTCCTTTTTTTTTCTATTTTACCCATGGTGCACGGAGAGCATCTGCTGAACATTTGAACAAACAGTAACAGCTGTTCAACATGTGTCGTTATACACATGTTGTTATCATATTACTATTGCATTGTTGTCAGTCAGTTGTCAAATCATAATTTACCATGTTTATAGGTTGTTTTTTTCTGGGGTAGTATTGTTTTAACCTTTTTTTTGTTCCTCTGCTAATTTTGCACAAAATTGTTCATTTTTCTAGTAAACCCATACATTATAAAGGTAAGAGAGGATCAGTCATTTGGTATGTCCTCAACTACATGCCCAACTTTGAGAATTGTGTAAGGTTTTCCAATTAAAAGAGAGAATGAAAACTTCTTTTTAAAAAAAAGCAATATATAATTAAAATATCCAAAGCCTGAGATTATTTTTTCATGCATCAAGAAGAATATTGAGTTTATAATTAACAAAGACTTAAATGTTTTTTTTTTTTTTTTTTTTTGTCTCTGTATCTTTTATGCAGAGTATGGAGAGAAATTCAGCAAAGCAGCTGTGGTCGACGTGTTGGCGCAGGCGAAGACAAACTGTTAAAGGCAGGCACCCTACACCCTGTCCTTTCACTGCATGAAAAGTCATTTAGGAAACAGACATGAAAAACCCTAGTTTTTTTTTTCATTTCAATAGGTGTTTTTTGACAGACCGAAATAAATGTAAAAAGGAACTTTTACAGTACAGACTGAATTTGAGTTTCTCTTTTACTGTTTCAGTGTCCGTCTCAGACAGGCGTGTTCCTATCAAAACAAACATGGGAACAGAACATGCAATGCGACCCATTTTTTTTCTTTTGCATTCTTCCATTGACATCTCAGATGGACAATTTCCAAAAAGGGGAGCTTGATAGACTAAAATCAACCTATTTTTTTATAAAGAATCATCACTTTCCTTTTACTCGACAACAAAAACAGAGTCAGGTTGAGGCCATGTTTATATAAAATTGACACGTGTTATTGGCTCCAAATGCGTCACATTTGGGTTTACTGGGAAAAAAAAAAAAACATACCAAACCATGTTCCAAGTCAAGACCATTGTTCAAAAGGCTTTACACAGTATGTATTTCTAAATTAGTTGCCAGGTCACAATCAATTCATCTTAGTGTGTAATTATGTTAAAGTGCACCATTTTAGTCATTGGTGTTGTCACCAAAATAGTTTTGTGACAAGTTTGTTAAAAAAAAAAAAAAAACCTCAACTTTAGAAAAATTTAAAACAAAAAAAGTTTTTACCTTCTTCTTTCGGCATTTCCATCTAACCCTATCTGCTGAATCTTCTTCCGTCACGGCAGCTATCTTCATGTCTTCCTTCACTGTATCCATGAATATCCTCTTTGGTCTTCCTCTAGGCCTCTTTCCTGGTGGTTCCAAATCCAGCATCCTTCTGCAGATGTACTCGCTCTCTCTCCTTTGCACATGTCCAAACCACCTCAGTCTGTTCTTTCTGATTTTATCTCCAAAACCTGTAACATGTGCTGTTCCGCTGATATACTCATTTTTAATCCTGTCCATCCTGGTCACTCCCAGAGACATCCTCGACATCTTCATTTCTGCTACCTCCATCTCTGTTTCCTGTCTTTTCCTCTGTGCCATTGTCTCTAGACCAAACAGCATGGCTACTCTCACCACGGTTTTGTACACTTTCTATTTCAATTTGGCTGAAACTCTTCTATTACACATCACACCTGATACTTTTCTACCACCCATTCCAGCCTGCTTGTGCACACTTCTTCACCTCTTTTCCACACTCTCCATTGCTCTGGACTGTTGATCCTAAGGACTTAAAATCTTCTACCTTCTTTATCTCTTCTCCCTGTAACCTCACTTTTCCGTTTGGATCTCTCTGACTCACACGCATGTACTCTGACTTACTCTGACTAATCTTCATTCCTCTTCTTTTTAGTGCAAACCTCCACCTCTCCAGCTTTTCCTCTTCTTTTTCCCTCCTCACACTACAGATCACAATGTCATCTGCAAACAAAAAAGTTTTTACTAAGTGTAGGAATTCTTTTTCTGTGCTTTCTTTAACAACTCTCATTGCATACAAGTGATTTCAAGTCTGACATTTATATTCTTACATGAAAATATTTAACCTTACATGCTTAATATGCAGTACATTTTTTTTTTATTTGTAGCCCCTATTCATGTTCTTCCTTCTATTCTCTGCATTTTCTTGAGTCCTCCACAGTAATGTCCCTGAATAAAATGCTCGTGACAAGATTAGCTCCACTTAACTGTTATATGCAAGGCTAACTTGTTTTCACAAAAAAAGTGGTAGATTCAAATTTGGTCAGTAATTTTTTAATAAAACAAAATTCACTTGAGATTTTAATTTTCCTCTTATAGCCTTCAGTTTGAAGAAACTTCTCAAGGTTTTTAGCACTTTTACTGAATGGGGACAACGAATAAATTTTTCACATTATAAAATGTCATAATTCTATTGGGTTTTATTTTCATGTCTATGCTGGGATGTAGTCATTAGCTCATATTATCAACACCTCTAGTAGCCTTGGCGAATTAATATAAAAACATTACAGCAATTGCAAAATAAAAGTGTCTTTCTTATATATAAAATTAGATGTTTTATATTATATAAAATAATATATTTGTAATAATTATTTCTGATTTTTGTGTTAGAGAGTGATTGTAAACTTTTTAAACTCTACAAGTTATATTCCAAGAACAAACTCACAATGTCTGTGTCTAAGTAGTAGAAAATGATTTCCCAATCCTCCTTACTGGACATGAATATAAAGACAAAATGTTTCTGCTTGTGTGAGCTGCATTTACTGGCGTTCAGCCCACTCATAAATTATGGTGCAAAGTCTCTCCCAAGACGTCTGAGACAGAAACAGTTACGTCAGTATGATTGTTTCCCCACCACCTCCGGCACAGCTGTTCGGGAAAAGATTTTACAGCTTAGAGACTGGAATATTGTTTACATTTACATGAATAAATGCCATGTTGCTTGGTTGTTTATTACATGATTTTTTTTATTAATAATTTTGTTCTACCTCTTTATGGCAGCATTGCATTTGTTGATATATTTCTGCTTTGTTCATGACCATGTGATAGGAGTGGTTCTGAAATATTTTGATGGGCTCTTTTCACAAGTAACAAATATTTAATCCGTTTATTTTTGTAAAATGTTCATTTTAGAAATCTAATTTTTTTATGTTCCCAAAATGATTTTATTCAATACTAGCATTAATATGAAATATTCTACAGATATTACTTTTTATTCCTTTTGTCTATTTTGACACATAAACTATGGATTTTTACTGCTCTTTGCTGTTTATATGTGTTTGGACTTGACTGTACGAGATGTTCACTATTAACATAAGTCTACTTGTGATCAATGAAGTGAAAAATACTTTATATGTTTCCTCTGTAAAATAAGTAGTTTGTCAGATAAGGGAAGACTGCTCGGTCATAAAATGCTTTTTTAAATTTTAATCAGACACAGCTGAATGGAGTGAATGTCAGTAATCTTTAATTTACATTAAATTTACATTTACCCTAAAGTAGAATGACAAAATGCTCTTAAAAGTGCAAACAGAGAGTACAGATGACTGCTTTGTGCTTAAGTGTCTGTACAGCCTTTTTTAAAATTCATATTTGTTTGTTTTTATTCGGTTGTCATACTGTATCAGTGAGGTGCAATCCTCTCCGACTTGTTTTCCTGTGTGTCAGAAGGTTTGACAGATTGTGATATCCAACATGTAGACAAGATCACACTTATTAACATATTGTGGCGAATGATTATTTATAGAAAATGAGTGTTTGTGATTATTTTTGCGGTATTTTTCTTGTGAAACATTTAGATGAATGAAGGATTCATTTCTGATGAAGTGTAATCAATTTTTATAATTTTGCATCAATAGTTTTAGGAATCTTGTATTAAATCGTAAACAAGCTGTTTAACTTAAGTATGCAGCTTATTTATGAACATTTGGGAAATAAGATACATGCATTTAAAATGGGATCACTAAGAACTTTTGATCTAAAGGGAAAGTTTCATAACAATTTATTTGCATAGTAATTTTCCAAATTATTGACACACTGAGTTCTCACAATGTTTAAAAGTAAAAGGGGAAAAAGATCTTTCAGATGCAATAAAGTCTGGATGTGAAAAGAATTCTATCCTCGACAAAATCTTTTTCTCTTTTAATCTTAATTTTAAACAGAGCAAAACTTTATAAATCTTTTGTGCATTTTCTGGGTTTGCTGAGAGAAGAGTCGTAAACTCTTTTTTTGAAATAATTGCCATAGTCTTGACGAGAAATGAAAGTGGATAATCAAATTTTCATTAATTTTTTGCATTTTCAAATCATATATTTATGGGTTCATGAGGGAATTTGTGTTACTCTACTCCTGTGAATTTGTAGTGGCCTTAAAGCTGGAGGAACAAATCCATCATTTTTTCCCACAGCACTTTAAAACAAATGATCCTCTTTTCATTTTCACTGAATCTCTAAAAAAGTTCTTTTAGAAATTGCCATAAAATTTTGGGAGGAAGTTGGCATACCATGACATTTCATTTTATCTTCCCAAACTTCTATATTTATTATTGTGTTGTGTGAATGTCAGCGCATATCCGGCTGGTTAGCAGATGAGAGGCAGGGTGCACCAAAGATATGTTGCCAGTCTCTCAATTATGTATGGTTAAATATTTCCAGCATTTTGCTTTCATTTTTATGTTATAAATGTTATAACTTTATCGTTGAACTTTCATCTTTAAATAAAATGAGTGATCTTTTTGCTATTTCTTTTTGGAAGATGAGGTATCTAAGTGATAAGCGTGCAGGCGAAGGGCAGGAAATAATATGTAGAGGAGCTACTTCAAAGAACAGATCTGTTTTTTTTCTTATTAATCAACGTCTGAGAATTGTGTCACAGAGCGTTTGGTTTGTCATGTCCCTGGCCACCGTTTTCTCCTGCAGAGACAAAAGATGAATGAAACCATCAAGGCTATAATGGGGTATCTTGATTTTCCATCACTATAGAGGCCAGTTGACTCTGATAATTTTCTTCTCACTCTAATCCCCACTGAGCTGAAAGGTCTGGCCTTATGCATTCATCAAGTGGATGAATGGTCTCCAGAGCGAATAGAAGTACATGTGATTATAAATCCACACTTCACAGACAAACAAATAATATGCCATCTGATAAATGCTTGTACTTTGTATAAAGAGGTAGACAACAAACACAACATTTACAGACAGAGGAAAAAAATCATCCATCTGGTGGATTTATTTGAATTTTCTTACCTTCAGAAATTCCTTATGCATTTATGAGATAAATTCAACAAGGTTTTAGAATGTTACATATTTCGATATTAAGATATATAACCACCTGATTGCTTGACACAGTTGCTGAAAATTTTAAGTCGCCTATGATGAAAAAAACCCCTCATCACAACAAATTCCTTAAGCTTCTACATGTGATTGTGATCTGGTAAATATGTCATGTTCAAGAAATGGGTTTGGGATGATTTGTCTTTTGTGACACGACATAATCCGGTTGCTTGTAAATATCATAACGTGGGAACAGTTTTTCATGAAGGTGAAAATACATTTCTTTTCTAAGCTGATGGAAATAGCACCTCGTTTCTCTGCAAACCATCTTCCTCAAATTTCAGCATGTGTGTTGTGACAGTTGATGTCTTGGTTTTTGATTAAATGAGCTTTATATTTAAATGGGTATAGTGTGATTGAGTACTAGGCCAACAACAACAACTCTGCAACTGTACCTTACCGTCTTTGTCCACTTATCTGGAGTCAGGTGACAGGAGCAGCAACCTTAGCAGGGAAGCCTAGACTTCTCACAGCTCTATCGCATCTTTCAACTCATCCAGGTGCATTTTGACTGTGCCCCTCTTTCATCACAAATAATTATTTAGTGTCCTAATTACTGAAGGCGTCACACCAACCTGCTTGTTGATATCCTGCTTCATCTTTCCTTCACTCATGAAATAAACCTAAGATGCTTAAAATACTTTCTTGAACTCTGACACTTCTCAAACAAAAATAATACATCAATAATAAAATCATTTTAGGCTGGAATACTTCAAACTTTTTTTTTTGTTTCAAACAATGCTTTCAGTGTCTCTAAGCAGGCACTGAAATACTCATCCTGCCTTTTTGGTGTCGACAACCAGTGTACCTAAATTCTTCTCTTTCATTTGCTTTTTGTAAACTGATTTTGGCCTTGTTTACTAAATGCATTGAGATTTTGCTTTGTAATTGACTGATTAGCAGTTTGTCCAAACAAGCAATTAAATTAATGTACCTAATGAAGTGAATGGTGGGTATTGGCAGCAGTTCTTTGTTCTTACTTCCAATACTAATTACATCATAATTGGCTGTGAAGAAATAAATTCCAAAGAACCAGCTGTATGTCCTTTTCTAGATCTGATTTTTATTTTCTTCTGTTTTAAAAAGCAAAAAATGGTCATAGTAACAGCAAAGAGTCTAATTTCTGTTTTTAGGGTAAAAATAAATCTGCTTTTTATTATATCTTAAAATAAAAAAACTAAAGACAGCTTTACAGACACAACACTGCAGGGCATATTGAACTTTGCAAATAGTAATCATTAAAAATAAATTGAAAAGAGTTTTGTGAAACTTAGTAAATCCTTTCCTCCGGTTGAACTGATAAATTGAGACCCACTTTTTATTTCAAACGATAAAGTAAAAAGGAAGTATTTTCTTTATTTTTCATAAAGAATGGCAATCCATTGGAAAGTCTGTATATTTAAATTAAAGAGCAGTACATGCTGTAGATTTCATCTTAGCAAACCAAAATGAACTTTGAAACTATATCTTTACACAATACCGACAAAAGTGAAGTTTGATCATCTGACCCATGAAATATTTGGGGTAAAAAAATCACTTTAATTCAAACATTTTGACTGTCATAACAGTGTTACACACAATGGTGATTTAGACTTGTTTGACAGCTTCAGGTTTGAAAGAACCTTGAAGTTATTGAGATGGTCAATCAACTCATTTCTGTGTGCCCGACTAATCTAGAGTCCAGTCGTGTTTCAATTTTTTGAATAAAAGAACGAATTCAACAAATAAAGACCAGGCTTTTTGGGTCATGCAATGGGCAGAAGGATTACAAAAAAGAAAGTCGTCAGGGTGCTGCAATAGTCCAGTCAAAGTGCAGATTAAATTGTGGAGGTCAACTGTGCATAAATAAATTCTTAAAAACTTCCATGAACTGAAGCAATGCATTAGGGAGCAGGCATTCATTCATGCAGAGAGCAGTGATTGTTGCTGAAGGTAGTATTGCAATCTATTGGATCATTGAACAAAACTTTCCCAAGTGGGACCTGCATTTTGCTTTAGTTTATTCTAAGACAGCAATAAAGTGGTATATAGGGTGCTATAATTTTCTGAGACAAATGTAGTACTAATGAACCAAGGTTTTTTTTTGTAACCATTAGAAAATTAGGCCCAACGGCAAAAATTGGTTGGTGTTATTTTTTTTAATGTGCATGTTTGCTTATTGTCCAATGGTGTACATATAAACTTGTCCTTGTGATATTGCAAAGCTTATTTTTATGCAGATTAGTAAGCAAATTGTGAAACTTTGCAATAGTCAATGGCCTCATTCTTAATCAGTCACATTCACACTTGTCCAAGTTAGCGACCCTAGCTTTCCCTGAATTGTGGTAAAGCAGATTTAAAACTAAATCCCTGGAAATGAAAAATGCTTGTAATAAATATGATGGGTGAAAGCGTGTTTTTCAGGAATGATTTATGCCTGTTGTTTTTGTTCCCGCCAACAACCTTAAAAATCAGATTTCCTTCACGCGACCCTACTTTCCTAAATTAAATTGGTTGTCATTATTCTCCCCAAGTTTATTCTAATGTCATTCTGAGGGTAACTAAGCCTCTTTTTCTCTCCTTTTTGTTCGAGTGTGCAAACAGACTTTGATGGTGCATTGCAGTTTTTTACTGTTGTGCTGAAGTGGTTTGATTAAACAAACAGAATGAACTGAAAATGAGAAAAAACAAATTTTCCAGGCATTTTAGATGCGTTAATACATACAAAAACTCAATTTTATTTATTCTATTTGAAAAACTGTGGCTTCCTGAGTATATTTTTAAACATGATTAAAGCGACCTAATTATGTTAAGCCTATTTCTCTTGTGGTCTACATTCTGTTCCTCAATCTAGGTTATTTAGCTGTCTTAATTTAGCACAAACAATGCAGCGGAGCCGTTCGCTATTGTTGTTTGAACAAGTTGAAACTAAGAAAATAACCATTTTTTTGCCTTGCATTTGTCTTGTAGTCAATGTCAAAACTGGTTGGAGCAAGATTAATTGTTGTATTAATGCGTTTAGAAAAAAGGCGGGTTCTTTTTCTTGTTTTACTTAGCAAAAAATTGGGGTTAAATTTTGTTGATTTGGTCAATATTTAGCAACAATCTTTGACCAAAAAAACTATAAAATAGCATTTTGAACTTGCAAGAAAGTGAAGAGTGAAATAGGCAGTAAAGGCTGGTTCAACAAACACTGCTTTATTTCTAAAGAGCATCACATGTTTTCCATCCATCTATTTTCTAAATCGTTTTTCAAATATATTGCAAAAAAAAAGTCTAATTTTTAAGGGAAAATTTGATACATTTAAATTAATTCACTCAGCCACCATAATTTCTCTTTCATTCTACCAGATGCTTTTTTTTGTGTGTTGTTTTAAGTGAAACTTTGCAACCTAATTGTTACTCTTGCACTTTTAGTAGTGACATTTTCACATTTTATTTACTTTTGAGAGATAGAAAAAACTAGTTTTCTTAACAGTTTTAACAACATTTCACTACGATCCTGTTTAGTGGTTTGCAAAGCTAGCATTAGACTGTTGCGTTGCTAGTGCCAAGATGTAATTTCACTTGTCACATACAATTTATGCCAGCAAGTACGTGCAGTTGCATTTTCTTTTTCTCTTTCACATCTTTGGTTAAAAAACAAAGGCAATGGATTAAAATCTTGTCAACCCTACAACAAAGACAAGAGCCAATTTCCTCTACTGTATGTATGTTTTCACACTTTACATATAGATTAGATTCTTTTCCGCTTCGTATCATACATTGTATATTGGAATCCACTTATACTACCAATTCTAAATGCTATACCTGTCTCTACATTTTAATAATGTTAAAATTGGTAATAGTAATGATACATTTTATTAGGAAAGCACTTTAAAAGACACACAGAGATGCTTTACGACACACAACATAAAAACAGTTTATAAAACTGGAGCTAATTAAAAAGATAAATGATTAAATACCATTTTAAAATGATGAAATTTTGAGGATTTTTTTTTTATGTTGGAAGGTTTGTACAGATTCTAAGGTGTTGAGGCAGAGGGTACCATACGGGGGGTGGCAATTAAAGAACTTTGTTCTCCCCTGATTCAGTGCTTGGTCCTACAAGAGAAGGACAAGAGGTTGCTATCGGAGGAGCGCAGAGAGCAGGATGGAGTGTGACGGTGGATCAGATCAGTGAGGTAGAGCAGGGGAAGGTTATGAAAAGCTTTGAAGGAGATGAGGAGAACTTTGAACTGGATACACTGAGCAATGGGGAGCCAGTGGAGGTTGTGGATGATGGGGATGATGTGTTAACAGGACTGGGTATGTGTAAGCAGACAGGCTGCAGAGTTTTGAATATATTGTAGCTTTTTTATTCTTTTGAGGATGCACCATAGAGGACACTGTTGTACAACCGAGAGGTAACAAAAGCATGAATAAGAGTTTCAGCAGCAGAAAAAGAGAGGGATGAGTGGAGACGGATAAGGTTTCTCAGGTGGGAAAAAAAGCAGATCAGTAGTCCAACAAGTGGAATTTATCATCCATCATTTAAAATCTTGATAATAAAAGAGTCAAATGTCTGATTGGTTTATTGCATGTACAGAAGGTAACGAGCCAAAAAATGAGCATTTATGTCTTGTTCTCAGAGGTCTGACGCTGATGTCAGCATTGGGGGTTTAGTTTAGGGATCACAGCGACCTTCTCAATGGCCTTAGAATGTGTTGGCATGGCATGACTGATACAGATTATCATAGAAGGAGAAAATCAATTACTCTGGTCATCACTGTTCCCTCAAGGCCTATTTTGGTAGAATGAAATGCATTACAGAACTCTCTGTGCAACCCTTTGGCAACGTTTTGTATTTCAGTGCTGATCCCCCCTAGTTTGAGTGTAATGCAGTCAATGGGACCCACCCGAGCCTCAGAACCCTCTATGGCTCGGATGAGCTTCTTCAGCACAAAGCTAGAAGGTCGTGCCGTTTGGAGAAGCGGATAAATCACAGGCTGTGTTTGTCTTGTCTGTGTTTGAGACAAAACCTTTTTATTCCAGCTCCTTCTTAAAAGCTCCTCTCTGTTGGTGTCCTTGAACAACCACAGAATGAATAAGTTTGGTCTTGAAGTTGAAGCGCAGCAGACTCTGCTGGGGCATTTTGTAAAGCGCACAAACAGCAGCTAATCACAGCTGTGTTGTTTGCTTTTGTGTTCCCAAACAGATTCACCACGAGGTCAGGAAATCTGAGATCACCGACGGCGACGCTGAGCCTGCAAGATGTACAAAGACTACAGATCAAGTCGAGTCACAGGTAAAGGCCCCGGGAGTGTTCCTTTCAGTGTCTGCTTAATGTGTGTGTTACACTCTTTATTCATTCTCTAATAAGTTTTTTTCTGATTTTCTTCAGGTTTTTTTTTCTTTGTAACCTTCTGTTCTTGTTTCCTTCTGTCATTCTCTTCTTTTCTCTTTTTTAATATATCTTTGTGACATTCTATTTTTTCTTGTCACTTACTCCCCTTCAGTCTCATCTTATCTAGCATCTTGTTTTATCCCAGTTTCTTTACTTGTTTCTTTCTTTTTTTTTTCTTTTTTACTTGTGTGTTTGTCTAACACCTGGACCAAAAAATATACAAAATTCATAAAAAGATCCTTTTCAGCAAAATGTTTCAATCCATTACCTGAGAACCTGAATATTCATGTGTTTCACTAATAGCACAAAAACATGTTTACTAAACTGTTTGAGGGAGCCGCACCTGAAAAGATAACACAACTAGAATTACTGAGTGCTTATTGACGACTTTTCATCATTTCCAAACTAAAAAGAAACCCTGCTCAAATACAACACTGTTTTTAGTGTGCGCTAGAAATATTTTAACTCAACAAATATTTACAGACTTTGAAAGAGAAGAACAGAAAACTCATTCACCAGGGCTGTTTTCTCAGAGCGCACTCTGCAGAAATCTGGAATCCTGAGCCTACAGAAAATACTGCACATGTTTGTTAGAAGATCAACATCTCCTTTGATTGCTCTGAAGTTATGTAGATGCAAAAAATGTATAAATAAATGCATATCTTGGGTATACAGTATATCAATAACGTATTAACGTGAAGGTGACAGTACATTTGTGCACGACCTCACAAAGCCATGTCTTCTAAAGAAGCAGTTAATTATCACACTATTCTAAAGATTGACTCTACCTTAGAAATTCACACACACACTCTAATGATCCCCTTATTAAATGGATAATTACACAACCTCACCATTTAATGTGTATCACAACAGTTAGGATATCACTGTCTTTCTCAATCAGCTCTTGCATTTTAAGACTATGAACTACTATATCACATGTCATGAAAGTGAAAACTCAATTGAATAAATATTGGACAGATTGCTTAAGAGACTGGCAGAAAAAGTGAAATGAAAAGCCCCTTTCATGATGGATTTTAGCAGATCAGTATGTCCTCCCCTTTTACTCTGACTGCGCAATATGCTGGTCAGTCAGGTGATAATGAATGCTCTGTCTGATACTTGACCTTTCCCTCTCCCTCTAGCATGTCTAGTCTGCTCTCTAACTAAAACCCTCTCACTTTCTTCCCTCTTGTACATCGCAAACTTCTCTACAGTGCATTTAGTATATTTCCACTTTCATTTGGAAACTTCTTTTTTCTTCTGTGTCAGAGCTTTTCACAGTTGAACTGTCTTTAAAAAGGTCAGCCAGTCAAATTCTAAAAAAGTTTTCTGCCTCTGGGTTCATAAGTAACTGAACTTAAGTTTGGCCATTCAACTCTAATCAACAGAAAAATACCCTCACAAAATACATGGCAAAGTGAAAAAATGCCTGCATTACAATGAGAGCTTTAGTTACCTTACATGGCATAAAATGATGAATCCAAAGATTTTTGAATGCATTTCAACAAAATGTATGTTACTATCTTTTTGCTTCAATTATGATCGGTGCATGAAAATGTGTATATTTTGTTTCCATGAGTGAGGATTTTAGCTTACAAACCATAAAAATATCCTGTAGGGATGTTTCACTATTCACACAGCAATCACAATAACATTTAAGCTGCAGAATGCTTCCAGTAAAAATGCTTGTGTAAGTATTAAAAAAATGGAAAGAAATTGCTATAAATTGCATCAGCAAATTTAGTCAGAATTGAATAACTTTTTGTCTTTGAAGGTGTGGAAAACAGAGTTCATATAGCTGAATAAAGTAGACAATTTGTCCAATATTGACCTTGCTAACTATGCATTTTATCCTGTAGATTGCTCCAAAATTACATATTTTCATTTGTATTCCTTTATTATGTATAAAAACGTCTTCATGAGATTTATGCACAGATACATGACAATGTCTAATGCCCATTGGTAGCTCCCTAGGATCTAGTTGCGAGACTTCAAAAGCTTCTGTCTTTATGTTGACCTAAGGGAAAGTGGAAATGTTGAGCATGTGTTCGCTTGATGGTACATCTGATACCAGGAACCACATGAGCTTACTCTGCAACGCAGCTGCCTAAAAACTTCACAGTTGCCATTTCCATATGTCGGGTTGCTTTTCTATGTTTGAATGCAGCATGTTACAGGAGTTAAACAAGTCACAACAATTTGCTAACACAGTATAGATGTTTTGGTGGCAGTTTTTAATATGTTCAGCCTGTGTAAATTCCTGATTGTGAGGGATTGGAGGGTAGCTGACAAGGTTAACAAAGTTTGAAGAGTGTCAAGGGGTTAACATTTGTTTTGCACTCAGTGTGAGACCCATTTTCATCGATATTCATGCTTGTGAGAAATGCTCTTGAGAATTCTCTGGCCTCCTTTTGGATTTAGCTTAATCTGGTTTCTAGAACAGAACCTATTGTTGTCAAAGCACCTACAGTAAGTCCCTCCACACATATTACTGCGAACACTGCAACACAGTGCTCTTCATTTCTAAATATGTTGTCTCAACTCACTTTTTCTGCTGTCTTGTTACTCTTCCACAACTCATTAAATTCATCCAAGCAGGAATACACCAATATGTGAACTGGGACACTGTGAAGCTTGCTTAATGAGGTGTGACTTAAACTGGGGAGTCACCTCAACCTTTCCTGTCTGAATGATCATCTGCTAACAATCAGTCAGGTTGCATGGATATGAGGTGAAGCAAGAGGAGGAGGTTGGTAATTAGAAAAGGAAAAATGAAAAAGATAAAGGTCGTAGATAAACTAGCAGGACATTGATGTCTTCCACATGAGGTATACATTTTGTATTGACTGCCTTACTCTATGCGGACCAGTGAAGCGTATGACATTTTTTACTCACAGATGCGCTACAAACCTCATCATCCATTGATCTCTAAATTGAATGAAGGCAAATACCACCACAGTCACTTTAAACTAGCTGGCTATATGCTGAGCAGAGACTTTTTAAATATCATTTGCTGTTCCTCTCTGAAGACCTCATAGAGCTGCTTCTGTACCTCAGCCCTGCTTTTTCATGGGAAAGGGCATATTGACACAGAAATGTAACTCGCACCATGTAAAAGCGAGACCATAGAAGAGAGCAAATAAGTCGATAAAGGCAGACAAATGGTTCCAACATCTCACTGGAGGAAAAAAATCAGAAAGGAAATCTTAAATAAAGAGGGTCAGTGAAAGATGAGAAATTATCTGTATCTTTGAAAGCATATGTTACTTTTATTTTTAAAGCCGTTCATGAAGCACAGTTTTCATTTACTACGCAGTAATTGAATTTGTTTTATTGAATAAATATTTTCAAGGTAGCAACCATACACGTAGACAACTCTGACATATGTAATTGTGAAATGTTTTATAATATTGTCAACCTCCCTACTTATAATGACAAAAATGATCATGAAAGTAATATATAATATGGTAAGACTTGCAGTTGGTAGAATTTATAGTTTATGCTTGCTTTGGGACTTGAGAATCATAGAAGAGCAAGTTGTTATATGTATAACATTAAAGTAACTTAGTGACATTTTCAAATAAGCTGAAAAAGTCATTTTATTTATTTCTGATCTGGGATGTGCTGATTGGATTCAAGACTTATGAAACAGGTAGCAAAGTGCTCTTGCAATAGAAAGTGGGCATTCTCTTATCCATCATTTTACTAACTAAAGACAGCCTGAGGAAGGCTGCTTTTACGCACTGAAGCGCAGGCCAAAATTAGAATTTGATTTGAATGTTTTGCTACACTAAGCAGACCTTGGATAGAACGTCATTGTGGAAAAAAAAAATCTGAGAAAAGACATCAGACAAACATCATTCCCTATGGACGCTGAAATTGAATGAGAGCATGCACTGGCTGTTACTCATTACTACTGGCTGACAGGGGTAATTGAATTTTGCCTGCACAACATTCAGTTTATTTATTACAAGTATTTTCTAGCAAAATGTGGACAGCGGGAGGGGAAAAAGCCAGTCATGGGTTTGTTGCTTTGCATTTCTTATGATCCCAAGATGCAAAGTGGAAATTAAAACTTTTGGCTGATGGGTACAGGTTTGGATTTTTCTACGCTTTAATCAGTCTATTTTTTAAGTTTTGTCTGTGCAGCATTTCTTTTTCTGACACACTTCAGAATACAAAGCAGAAACTTACCAGTTCCTCTATTTCTCAAAATCCAGGCTGTTGTCCAAATCTGTCAAAATCACAGGTGCTTAAGTTAATGTTTAAAAATTCTGAGGTCTTTCCAAATATACAAATTTCAACCAATGCTGCATCCGACGTATTGCACAAAATACACAAATTATTTCTTGATCAGCATGTTTTAGCTTCTGTCAATTATTGTAATAAAGCTTTATCTATTTATAAAAGTTGAAGCAAGCTGCTAAAAGAGTAAGTCTGCACATAATAACAAGTCCAGTTAGGGGAGGAGATGTAGTTCTGCAGGTTTATTTCCCCCACTGCATTTCAGTCTGGTTAAATTGCACCTACAGGGAGAAGCTGTCAGTTGGCAAAATGTCATTGTGCAGATTTCGTTTTTTTTTCTTTTCAGGTCTAATCATGGTGGGATAGTTATGTGTAAAACCATAATCATCCTTAAGCAGTGGTTTATTGTAAACATGCAGTTTTCTGTCACAAGTAAAAATGCACCCCAATGTAACACAATTAATGACCAAAAGCAAACTTTGCTTAACTCCTAAAATCAGTTAAAGCCATTCAGAGAATCACAAATAATGTGTGTTATTGATAGAAAAAAGTGTTAGAACATGCAAAAAACATGATTGTGGTGCAGACTCTGCACTGAATTCACCGTGAACTGACAATTCTTGTTTTGAACTACATAAAATGCCATTTTGACCTTTTATGGGTGTTTTGGACTTTTTAAAACCATGTTTGGACGGCCGAGAAGATTAAGCTATTGGGCAGAAAGAGGAAACTATTTGCATTTATCTCTATGGCACATGTAAAAGCTAGCTGACAAACAACTCAACCTCAGTTGTAGTTTCTGCAGTTCTAACTACTGTATGCACACCTACAGGACTTCACTCCCAACCATATAAAAGAACCTGTCCCAACTGTTCCCAATGATGAGGAACTGCATGTGGCCAATGATTGGAAAAAATTTGCCCCCAGTCTCTATTTTCAAAGCCTTTCACGTTTTTTGCCACTTTGAGTGCAACAGGTCACAAAAACATCTCTGAACTTTTGAGAAAGCTGTAGGTGTCATTGCTGCTGCCTTTTTCTTGTAAGTAATTTGAACCAAAATTGGCACCTAAGAAACCAGGAAAATGGAAGAGAAAATGGAACTTGTCATGCCTTTCTACCCTGAGCTGTATGACATGTTGAAGAGAAATTATTTCTGAGCATTTGTGTGAGCAGGTCAACACCAAAGGTTGTTGGTTATAAAATTAATAATTGGGACGACAATCAAGGTGATACTAAATCATAGTGACAATGACCCATAATCTACTCAAAACTGTGCAACAGCATGCACAAATAATCTAAGGTACTGATGACCTCCTTTATTATTTTCTTGTGAAAATTCACTTTTTTTTTTTTTTTTAATCTAAATCCAAGATAAACTCCAGTCTGACAAGGTACAGAAGATCAGAGATTTAAAAAAAGTCAAGATATCCTTCTTCAAAAGATACTGAAATGTTGTTTTTTTCTCTCTTCTGCTTTAGATAAAGGTCACACAATCACATTTTTTTTTTCTACTTTAATATATTTTATTAATCCCTGACCGGGAAATCTGTGTGCTGCACTACACCGCAGCAGGCTGCCACCTATGACAGTGCCAATGGTGGGAGAAACGGGTGGTTAGGTGTCTTCTCCAAGGACCTTAAACGTCCACTCAGTGGGATGCGAATCTGCAACCTTCCGGTTAACTTCCGGTCCGTGGGTGAACGCTCTAACCACTGAGCCACCGTCTCCCCCCAAATCCCACAAAGTTGCTTTAATAGTAAAGTAACAAAGTAGGAATTTGTTTATGGAAAGATAATTTGTACAATACACCACTATTTTAACACCCTAAATTATTTAGTTGGTATATTTAAACTCATTTAAACGGGCAAAACTACACAACAATATGCAAAACCCTTTTGGGTACTTTGTAGGTTGCTAAATTATTTAATTTTACACTGAAAGGCATTTAGTTAAAAACCTGCCCATGACTAAACATTAGTCAGTATCTGAATCAGCTGAAACATTCATGCCTGAGCCTGATTATTATAGCCCTTGTAAACATGGGAATGTGGTTATTTTAGCCAGGAGTGCCTCACAAACAAAACAAAAGTACCAGTACGTGCTTGTTTACCTGAAAAGATGGGAAAATGTTGGACTAACAGGATGAAAGTGCCCAGAAGGAGCTCAGAGCTTATCAATTTGAACTTATTGTAAACCTAATTGACATTCTGTTATCATTTGGCATTGAATAAATTATTTACAGTATGAAACACCAGTATGTCTTCACATTTCTATTTCTGAGATTGGAGATTTTAAAAAAGGTCCACGGACCACTGCCCTGATACACAAGATCATTTCCTCATTGATATTTTTGTGTCTTTGTACACAGCCTGGGTCTAATTACAGAGGCATAACCGTGTTTGCTTCGCTGTTTTCCTTGTGCAATTAATCTTTTCATTGAATGTTGATCAAACCAAGACAGTATTCAAGTCACGTTCGTTTTTAAAGTAATGCATTGTTATCATCTTTAAAACAACATCAAAGCTGTGTTAGTGTGGATCCATCAGGAATTCTCAAAGAAATAAAAAAAAACAACCACTTGGGAAGTTAAGAGATACCAGATAGTAGTCTTTTTAAGCTCTTGAGGAGGTTACGAAGCTGCTAATTAGGCTGAATCAACATAAAATCAGATCCTGTTGGACATGTATTTTATGATTCAATTTATCTTGGACTAACCTGTATTCCATGCCTGAGAGATACGGATGTTTTCCATCACAGTTTGCTTGATGAGTCAGAAACCATCACCTGCACATTTCCTCCTCCATCTGGCAAACACCGGAATGACACCAAGTAATTGGCATGCCTCAGAATTAGTCGAGTACCTTTTGTCTCTTTGAATCCCGATGGATCCTCTGTGTTGATGTCCTGGGCAACGCTAGAGTAAAGAGGCCCCTGTGCTTGATCTACCATCCCATCTCCATCAGGATGAAGCCCATCTACTGATTTCCACCCTGGGTTTTGCCAGACTGAGGAGGCTTCTGTGCTTAATCTAGCATCCCATTTCCATCAGGATGAAGCCCATCTACGGATTGTTTCAGATATATGGCTGTAGAGTAGGATATGGTAATATTAATCAACAGTCGTAGTCACATTGGCGGCTCGTCCTGGGGGAGGGATCTCTCTTTCGTGTGGGTCCTCATGAGGTTACTTTTTTTTCCCCCACTGCCGTATTTTTAGTTTTTCCTCACTGTGAAGGAAGGTCTAAGGGCAGGAATGTGCTGAAATTGTTTAGCTAGCTATTGTTTAGTTAGCTTTTGGCTGTGTATCTGTGAATTTACTTCTTTTTTTTTTCTTTGTGTACTTTTCTTCAATCTGCAATGTGAAGCCCGTTGGTACAATTGTTGTGTGATATCGGGCTATACAAATAAAATTGAAAAGTGAAATTAAAATAATTTTTATGGTGTAATGTGTTTCATATTGATTGACACTGGTGGCCCAACAGGCTGGGACACTCAACAATGAAATGTTATATGCAAATGTAAACAAGGAAAGAGTTTAAATTTTATTCAGCCCTATCCCTGCAATGCTTTTTTTTTTTCCTTTTCTTTCTGTTTTATTTTAGGTTCACACATACGATGAGTTAGCCAACTAATCCATATGCACATAAGTGCCCTGATTTTCTTACTGAACACCACTTCTTTCCCCTAAAATTTCTGTGCATGCCACTGTGCCCATGTGTGGAATGAGAAACGGGTACCACATATAAAAACTACTCTCCTGGCCAATTATGGGTTTTTTAACTCATGCAAAGCCATGTGTTTGAAATTGTACTATCACCTCTCAACTAAACTGCATTAAGATTTGGCCTCATATAATGTTGTATTGCTGTTCATATTGATGATGGTGGCCCAATGTGGCTCGAAACATGGCGCCGAAGATGCTGCTTTAGAATATTGGATTGGATGGTAATTGATATATAAACTGGTAAAAAGTTGAAATTTTATTCACCACTGTTCCTTTGATGTTTGATTTTTTTTTTTTAACTCAGTTTGAGTCATAGTGGCCTCACACAGCAAGGAGGTCGGTGGTTCTGGTCCTGGAATGGGGGCGAGGCTTGAAACACTCGCCTTCCATTGTGGAGTTTGCATGTTCTCCTGCATATGCCTGGGTTTTCTCCAGGTGCTACATCCTCCAAAAACATGCATGTTAGGTCGATTGGCTGCTACAAAATTGTCCCTAGGTGAGGATGATGCCTGTGTGTGTGGTCTGCAATAGACTGGAGATCTGTTTGGGGTGTACCCTTCGTCTCACCTAAAATTAGCCGGGATAGGCTGCAGTACCCTTGTAAACCCGCCGTGATGGATAAGCAGTTAAGAAGACAAAACAAAACTTTTATAATAAGGTGGTTGGCTAATCCACATGCACATAAGTGCCCTGGTTTTTCCATTGAGCACTCCCATCCACTGCACCTAGGTGTGAAAAGTTTGAACTGAACTACTGCTTCATATTTGGATTTATCCATTTTCTAAAGAATAATTCAGCCCCGAACATTTGATTGTGTGTATTAAATTCCTATGGGTGTTGATTCCCACTGAGACTTTGCTGGAGGGAGGCTGGCTGGCTGGCAGGCTGGCTTGGTTCCTGCTCTCCATGAAAAACAGCATCATCTGTTGACAGTTCACACGCGCTTGAACTCGCCTTTATGGGAGCAGATCGACAAAGAAAAGGAGGAGTAGAAGGATGGAAATGATCTCCCTCTGTCTAAGCTGTTCGCCTGCGGGGCTGCCTGCGTGTAAAACGAACTGTTCCGCTTGTGTCGCGAGGGGCGGGCTCACACTCCGTAGCTAAAAGGTCCCGCTATTCCTCTGGCTGCTCTCATTGCAGTCCAGTCTGCAGACAGTAGCGGACTGACTGAGGGAAGAGATCTATTATCCAGTCAAGGATTTATTTTCACATCCACACACCCAGCACAGTTCGTCCTCTGACACAGGGACTGGAAGAAATCACACCTGCTTTCTGAGGACAATGTTTCTCCTGCAGTACACAGGTAAACATATTTTAACTTTCATCTTCACGATCACTAAGCGTCTTTCTCTTGATTCTCACGTCTTTTTTCTTTCTTTCTTTTTTTTTCTTTTACATCTGCGCACCACTTAAAACGCGTTTTCTTGCCTTAGATCGTCTATTGAGCTCATTTTATTGAAGTTTAAGAAGCCTGACTTGGCTGGATCGTCGGGCGTAGACCAGCTGTTGAGACCGCAGTGAGAGTCCAGCTCTCTGAAATCCGCGTGGATTTATCACTGTTTGATTTCAGTGGGGGGGTTTTTTTCGGATAATAAAAGATCAAATTAATTTTATGACTTGGATGTTGCTTGCTTATAATTTACTCAAGCATCGACTCATGTATACCTCTTGATGCTGGTCAGAGATGGAAGTTTGCACACCAGACGTCTTGTCAATATGAAGATGTTGCACATTTTCAGCATTGCTCTGTCCACTGTCTTCAAGATGCATCAGTGTCTCAAAAGTTGGCTATAACAAAAGGGGGATCTTATCTGACTGATATAAGTTATTTGGGTTTTCTGTATCATTTATTCCCAAATCACAACAAAAGATAAGATTTTTTTCATAGTGTTTTTTAACTAGTTAGTTCTCTTCTTTTATATGATCCAATTAGGATGATGTTTAAGCACTCATTCTAATTGACTTTATATGTTGAAGATTGTTTTGTGGTTTAAATAGAAGTTTTTCATAATACTTTGAAATTAATTTTATTGCATTAATTTGTGATATTTTAGTGCATTGCGTAGACTTTGAAGTTATGTTTTATTGCAATAATTTGCGGTAAGTTAGTGCATTGGTAGAAACATTACTTTCATAAAATCTACTTGAAAGCATATTTGGCATTTCTCTTATAAATCTGAATTCATTTTAACCTACTTGCATAGGATTTAGTTTCACTTATTATTACATTAGTTTAATAGCTCAGAATGTTGTAGTGCCACACCAAAAGTTGTTATAGAGTAAAACATAGATCATTTTTAATGTGGCACACTGCTTTGTGACAGAATGGCTTTCAGAGAGAACTCGCATTGTGACCCCAAGGCGTGTGGGTGAAAATATATTTCATGTCTTTTCTTGTTTGGATGGTTTTCTTTTCTGTGATACGTGCTGTTAATCTTGGTCAGACAGAGAAGATCAGTTTCCTTCTCCTCTATTTCCTTTATTTCCTCTCTTCCGGAGGAACAAACATGCTTTGAATCAAATTGAGTGAGTGGAGGTTGAGTGCCTCCCCATGACCACTGGGAGAGAAAAGGTCCATCAGGCCCTGTGACAGCAATTTACCTCCACACCGCTGCAGTCCTCTCTGATCAACTCGCTGAGCATCTTTCAGATTGCTTTTAATGGTCTGAGGGAAGGATTGAAGGGAGGACGCTTTGCTTTTGGATCTGTCAGAAAAAGAGAGATTTTAAAGGTTGTACATGAAGTGCTTGAAAAGAAGTTTGAATATTTCAGCTTCATTTGGCAGAGGATGATAGTGTTGCAGAACAAATTAAGACTCAATACAGAGCAACACTGTGTTATAAAAGAAAATTTGGCAACTTTGGGAACTCTCAAATTTTAATTGGTTGCTTTGTGACTGTTTGAGGCTACTGAGCAAGACTCTCATCGAAGAAACAGCTGGGGGAGGTTGACAAGCCAAGGGAAAGACCGAGTGAAGATATGACTCATAGGTTACCCACAACTCTTTGATTTTTTTTTTGTGATGATTTACATAGCTAGAATTGGATTTGTAAGTATGTCTTTCAAACAGAAAAATATTACAAACAACCTTTATGATTTGCAATACAAAGTCATAGATGTCTGCAGTACTTAAGCTTAAATAAACAGTTTGACAATGTCTGTCATTGTTTGGGCTAAACCCCTATTTTATGATTGATAAATACTATCCATCATTTATTGGAGAAAATTAGAGGTACTATTGCTTTTAATCTCATTCATGGGACAAAAAGATGCTTTTTTACTGACTCTGGCTGCTTATTTGTATTCTCCTTATGTTGATGTCACCTGACTCAAAGCTTCAGAAGTCAGACAGGTATGAACCTCTTTAGATTACTGATGAGGCAAGTTTTGCTCTCAAATGTCCTACTGTCATTTATAAAGCTTCACCAGTCTGTCAGTCATTCAACATTACACAAATCAAGTGACCATATTTACACAGATGATAGATTCATGTTAAATGTAAATCTGGGGTCAGTTGGAAGAGGCTTCAGTTTGTCTTGCTGTATCCAACAAAGAAATTTCTGTGTACATATGCATATTTTAGCTAAGGCCAATGCTATAAAAATACCAGGCAGAATAAATAAACATCTAAAAATGAAGAAAGACGGATGTGGAAATTTGCATAATTCTGGTTCACTGTTGCTTCCATTTATTTTAACAACTAAACCATTCTATGTGGACCAGATTTTAAGACGCATTAAAATACAGGTATGCAGAGCAGGATAATCTATAAATGTATGAACTCTGCTACAATTTTCATTTGCGTATGGGTTTTTCTCTTTTAAAAAAAGTAAAGCAAACAAAACTGCAGCTTGTAGGTTTTACAGTTTTCATGTCTGAATTTTAAACGCTCAGACACGTCTAACTGTCTTACCAATTACTTTAAGATGTTGTAAATAAATTCTCCTACATTAAGATTTCAGAGTTTCTCATATTTTCCCAAAATCAGTACACATTTTGTTTTAAGAGGTAACCAGTCTTCTCAAATGCCTCGTTTTATAAAACTCAACTAAGTCTCCACAAAGTACATTCTAATAGACATTTACACATTAGATTGTATTATAAATGCATTCTTCAAAGCAGAGTTCTTTTGACTGTGGTCTAAAGAAACCACAGCTCTGCAGGCTATAAACATTTCCCTGCTTCAACCTATGATGAAAGTAACCTGCCATCCAAGGGTCTACATATGTAAAACTTGAGGACAAGCTGATGAGGAGGTCCATTTAGTTTGAGCTAAGTACGTTGGAGCTGAAAAACCTCCAAAACCCCCACAGGACACTGATTGCCAAGTATTTGATTAAGGAAACCGATACAGCATTTGTCTTTTCCATCATACATTCATGAATGCATCTGGGGTAATGTTTAGCTGAAGGACACCTCCACAGTGGAGCACTTTGGAAGTCAAACCAATAACCTTCCACTAAGAGGACAACTGCTCCATTTATTAAGCAACAGCTGCTCTACATACCAAGATTAAAAATATTTTTTTCCTTCTTTTTAAAAGGTCACAGTACTTGGTTTACAAAAGTACAATTCTGCATTTTACTGCCCCCTAATTTTTTGATTAACTATTAGTTATTCACAACCTAATATAGCGAGAGTTGATGCAAAGACAACTCTTTATTAGTTAGTATTAGTCTTTAAAGATTTATGTCTGTCTTTATTAATCACATAGTTCTCAACAGCATTATAGGAACAACTCAATTGTGTATAATAGTTTCTTTAATTATATCTTTTAATCAAGTTTAAAAAGAGGAAATGATAGATGATTCTGCTTCTTACTGCTCGATAGCATTCTTTGTTAAATCACAGTTTTTCATCATTATATTGCATTACTCATTACTTATGGTGCAGCTACCCCACATTTCTATATCAGCTGACACTCAGGTTAGATGGATTTATAAAATAGTGTCTGCTGGACTCTTGGGTGTACCCAGAAAACCTATACGACCCAGTCTTTGGCTTCAGTTTTTAATTGCAAGACCATTGTTAAAGAGAATCTAACCCCTGTTCTCGTTAAAGAAGTGAAACTCATCCTCTGTGGAAGCTCTCCGTGCAGATCAGCACTGTTGGCTGCAGCAGTAGTTGAAGTCACCATCTGGTATCAAGTATCCCTGAGAGCTCTGCTGGCTGGAGAAAAACCGACTCCGGGGCTCCAGAGTCGGTTGACAGAGTGCTTTATTCCTAATCACGTTCACAATAGGCTGCCATGAGAAGCTTGAAATCAGAGGTAAAGACTTTGCAACAGCAAGTTCAGGCTACATGGGAGATGAAATGAGACATTGCATCCTTTTTTTTTCTGCCTTTACTTTAAATGAGCATGTATGCGAGACAGATTTGTAGCTGCTGTGCTGCCGTGTTAGCTGACAGTCCCTTTGAGCAGTGGAGGAAAAAGAGGCATATAAAGAAGCTGGATTATGGTGATCACCAAAACAAGCAGCCTTCGACGACTTGTATGCTAAGCTGAACAGCAAGGAGGGAGAGATGGACCTATACAGGTTGGCAAGACAGAGAGACAAAGATGGGAAGGATGTGCAGCAAGTTAGGGTGATTAAAGACAGGAATGGATGTCTCTTGACAGATGCCAGTAATGTGATGGGAAGATGGAAAGAGTACTTTGAAGAGTTGATGAATGAAGAGAATGAAAGAGAACAAAGAGTAGAAAACGTTACCAAAGTGGACCGGAAAGTGGCTAGGATCAGTAAGGTAGAAATAAAGAGGGCACTGAAGAGGATGAAGAGTGGAAAGGCTCTCGGCCCTGACGGAATCCCTATAGAAGTATGGAAGTGTTTAGGTGAGGTGGCAGTAGAGTTTCTGACTGGGCTGTTTAACAGAATATTAGAAAGTGAGAAGATGCCTGATGAATGGAGAAGAAGTGTGCTAGTTCCTGTTTTTAAGAACAAGGGAGATGTACAGAGTTGTGGTAACTACAGAGGAATTAAACTGATCAGCCATACGATGAAGTTATGGGAAAAAGTTGTCGAAGCTAGGCTAAGGTCTGAAGTAAGAATTTGTGAGCAGCAGTATGGTTTTATGCCTAAAAAGAGCACTACAGATGCAGTATTTGCCTTGAGGATGCTGATAGAGAAGTACAGGGAAGGTCAGAGGGAGCTGCACTGTGTCTTTGTAGATCTTGAGAAAGCGTATGACAGGGTACCTAGAGAAGAACTATGGTATTGTATGAGGAAGTCTGGTGTGACAGAGAAGTATGTTAGAGCGGTTCAGGACATGTATGAGGGCTGTAAGACAGTGGTGAGGTGTGCTGTAGGTGAGACAGAGGAGTTCAGTGTGGGGGTGGGACTGCACCAAGGATCTGCTCTGAGTCCTTTGCTGTTTGCTATGGTGATGGATAGGCTGACAGACGAGGTCAGACAGGAATCTCCATGGACAATGATGTTTGCAGATGACATTGTGATCTGTAGTGAGAGGAGGGAAGAGGTGGAGGAAAAGCTGGAGAGGTGGAGGTTTGCACTAGAAAGAAGAGGAATGAAGATTAGTCAGAGTAAGACAGAGTACATGTGTGTGAATGTGAGGGATCCAAATGGAAAAGTGAGGTTACAGGGAGAAGAGATAAACAAGGTGGAAGATTTTAAGTACTTGGGATCAACAGTCCAGAGCAACGGAGAGTGTGGAAAAGAGGTGAAGAAGCGTGTTCAAGCAGGCTGGAACGGGTGGAGAAAAGTATCAGGTGTGATGTGTGACAGAAGAGTTTCAGCTAAAATGAAAGGAAAAGTGTACAAAACCGTGGTGAGACCCGCCATGCTGTTTGGTCTAGAGACAGTGCCACTGAGGAAAAGACAGGAAGCAGAGATGGAGGTAGCAGAGATGAAGATGCTGAGGATCTCTCTGGGAGTGACCAGGATGGACAGAATCAGAAATGAGTATATCAGAGGAACAGCACATGTTAGAGGTTTTGGAGATAAAGTCCGGGAGGCCAGACTGAGATGGTTTGGACATGTACAGAGGAGAGAGACCGAGTACATCGGCAGAAGGATGCTGGATTTGGAACCACCAGGAAAGAGGGCTAGAGGAAGACCAAAGAGGAGGTTCATGGATACAGTGAAGGAAGACATGAAGATAGTTGGCGTGACCGAAGAGGATGCAGCAGATAGGGTTAGATGGAAGAAACTGACTTGCTGTGGCGACCCCTGAAGGGAAATGCCGAAAGGAGAAGAAGAAGATTATGGTGATCACCAGAAAGTTGCTGTAAATGTTTTCTATATGTTTTTTTAACTTCTCTTAAAAAAAACATGCTTTACACATCAAGGCTCTTAGCCCTCAGTGATGCGTTTTTCTCAAATTTAATGGAATACGAATCAAACATTAGTGGTACAAATGCAACATAAAATACAAACAGAGGGTCTTCTTTGACAAATTTGTCTTCCCACACATTATCGCACATAAGTTTCTAATTTATTCTGTAGCGTCAACTCAGCTTCTTCAGGAATTGGACAAACCACTGGTAGAAATTTAACAATGAGAAAAGCCCTTTGGATGGGGTAGCTGGAAATAGCCAGAATGTAAGATTATTTAAAGTTTGGGATTTTGTTCAATTTTAAATAATAGACTTAAAAACTTTTATATGAGGCAAGGTATCTTTTCTTTGATTCCGAAAAGATTTATTTTTTTCTTACAAAAAGCGTCACAATGCATGTTCAAAACATGCTGTTTACAGATAAAGTCAACCAATTGTGGAGTAAGTTGTTTTAAATAGAGCGTGAGCTGAACTTCAGTGAGAACATTTTTACACGTTTATTCATACTTGAAAGCTGTAATGTAGTTGTTTTCTAGACAGATCAATCAGTCTGAACTTTGTAAAACTCTATGTAGATGTTTGTCATGTTTTGCCATCAAATCTTTGCATCTCAACCATTCAATGCAGATTTGTAGTGAAGCTATAGAAATTGTGATTCTGTGTGTGTTTTGACTATTGGGACACTCCAAAGGACAGGCACTGCTGTCACTTTAATGTTCAGTGCAAATGTTTGTACCTCTCCTGGGCTATCACACTTCAGTGCACTAAGGGATGTAAGAGAGCAACGCCAGTTGAAGAAGTCGCAGACGTATTGCACTGACATGGTAACAGGAAAATCTTTAGAGACAAAATGGCTTTGAGTTTTTGTTTTTATGGCATTATTTGTTTGTCCTTATCTAGCAGTTCTAAGGGAGGCACTAGAAAGCAGCAAAACACGCAGCAAGATGGATCACCAGAGAAATGTAGGACAATACTACAATGCTTCTTTGAAGTTGCTTCTGTTCACTGCTGCTTTTAGAGTTTAATTTTTTTTAGTCCCAGTTTTGGATGATAAATTGAGTGACAAAATCTGACTTTCATGCAGCAATTGCAGTTTATAAAAAAATCCACTTTTAAAAGCAGAAGCTACTTTTGGTTTTGATGGGGTTTAATTTGTAAGTAACCAGATTTTTTTTCCCCTAAAACTGTCACAACATTTACTATCATTTCCTGTATTTTTTTAAATCACAGTTAAGCTGTTTATGAGTTGACCCTCTTTGCCAAACTTGTATCTTACTCAAAATGATATGCTGAACATTCCACCTTCCCCTGTAGCAGAGAGCTTGGCTCAGTGGTTTTGACCAAAGAAGAGGGGTGTCCAGAGATTGCTTGTCTGGAAAACAGCCATCACTCTGTTGTAATAGAGACTGAAGGCTGAGATTTATGTCTCTCTCTCTTTAGGCGGAAGAAATGGCTTTAGGGGAAAAGACATTTGAAACGAAAATGGGACCAAAATGAATGGACAGAATGTAACCAAGGATACGTTACTGCTGGGACTTTGCTGTTTTTGTCTTCTTTGTTGTTTGGTTGTTTTTCTCAAAATATACTTTTATTGGATTGTTATATATAGAGTTAAAACTCACCTACACTTTTTAGATGATTCTTGGCCCTTCAAAGGAAAAAGCTTTTAGGACTTTGGTTAACCAAAAAAAAAAATTTTATTAGCAGGAGACAGATTATTATAAAATATTTTAAGAGGTCTGTTTTCTTCTTCATCAACATGCCCTCGTACTCAAGTTCCTAAATCCTCAAAGCATAGACTTTTTTTCCTCAGATGAAAAATGACTATCTGAAAATATCACCAGAAGAGCGCCAAAAGATTTGTTGTCTGAGCTTGAAGGAAACTGAACTTGAATTTTTTTTATTTATTTTTTTTGTTTATTTTGAATTACTCTATTCATCCCTCACCGGGGAAATTTGTTTGCTGCACTCCTTACACCACAGCAGGCTGCCCTTCAACGGCGCCAATGGTGGGAGAAGTGGGGGCTAGGTGTCTTCTCCAAGGACCCTAGACGTGCTCGCAGTGGGACGCGAACCCGCGACCTTCCGGTCCGCGGGCGAGCGCGCTAACCACGCGGCCACCGTCTCCACTTGAATGTAGAAAGTAAGATTATTAAAGTGGATGTTATTATTAGTTATAATAAGCAGTGTTCATTTTTTCTTTTTCATCTTTTTATTTGAGAAATTACAAGTCAGAATTAAGAGAAGTGTGAGACATTGGCAACATTCTTTTGGTATCCAGGGATGGGGTGTAATTTCTTGCTGGGTTCGTCAAATTATAGCTTCGTCTATTTTGAACCATTGGAATGCAAGTCGAGGTCAGCAATGCGTTAAACTGAAGAGCTCTGAGGGACCAAGCAGCAGCAAGTTGAATTGAGGACATCCATGCAAATGTTCACATTTCCATTTAGGAGTCTGAGTTTTATCCCTTTTCTTTTCAAATAAAATAAAAAGATTTTGGTATGTTTCCTTTCATATTCATTGAGACGTTATGACACATACCACAGATATCCTTGAGGGAAACAATTCTTGTCATCCCTTAATAAACAACAATATTGGTTAAAAAAAAAAAGTTCAAACTAAATATTACTTTCAGTTTTTACATTCACAGTCTTGCGTTATCATTTGGAATAATGTTTAGTTTGGAACACAAAATAGTGTAGATTTTTTTTTCTTTACCAATACAGAATTACCTCAGTACACAAAACACATATGGTGTCACATGTGTCATATTGAACCAACTACACCTTTAATACAAATAATGGCTTCTGGATGAAATATTTTTACTAATTCAAAAAGATCAAAAGCAAAAAATAAAAGTTTCCAAATCCATCTTTTGGGACAAACATAAAGATCTAACAAAACTCCACCATGTTCCTATTTTGAAGAGACAATGTGAAATAAGCTACATATGTCTAAATTTCTTCTTTAAATTTAAACTTCTCTAGTCGGGGTTTCTGAACTCAATCTTTCTGTAGGTAGTAAGTCATGTTTTCTTTCAAAACACAACTCCGCATGTTCTTATTGACTGCCTTAGAAAAGTGATACTACTTGTGGCGGCAGCTCAAATTACACTGCTACCCTTCAGGCAAGTGTCAGTGTAATCCCTGTGGGTAATTTGTGACATGGAGATAACTGCTCTTACATGTTTAACTGCTGTTTAAGTGCATACACATTACCATTCTAAGTAAATACCTTCGAGATAGAGGGAAACATTAAAATGTGTTTTGGAGACAGTTTTTATTGTTTTACTCAAGGCTATTACATGTCCTCAAGTGTGACATAATATACTAAGAAATCTTGCCCAAGGAAGGTTTTGCAGATTTGACTTAATAATGTCAACATTTACACCAGCATTTATTGCTGTAACAAAGCATCAGTAATTTAGGTTAAGATAACTGGTTAGGTTTACTAAACACAAAAAACTGACCTGAATTAACAAACCGTGGATTGGTACAAATGAAAATGTCTGGGTTTGCTGTTTAAGTTCGGTAAACTCAGGTGAAACAACTTTTTTCGTGTAATAGTTTAAGCCATTTTAAAGTTTAAAGCCAGGATTACCAAATCCGAGCATGGGCTGCAAAAATAGAAGCTTTGTTGATGGTGGAGAATCTGTTATTGACCAACTACACACAGCTCAGTACGAGACATTGGTTTATTTTTTTCTGTCTTACATGATTGAAAAATAACTTTGAACTCGGCATAATTTCTGATAATGTCTTTTCCCAGAGTCTCAAATTCATTTGCATGATTAAAATTGCTTTTCATGGCACTCTCCTCCTCTGAATGACACCTGAGTTTTCTGCTTAGCAACTCTAGCCGTGCCCAGTGCTAAATTTATAGTAGACTGCTTTTTGGTTTATGAAAAAAAAAAAAAAACAGGTCCAATCAGCTGAGAATTGCAAGCCTGGTGAAGTAAATTAGTCTGCACCATTCTTTTAAATTAGCCCCTTCTCAAATTGTGCGATTTAGAAAAAAAGAGAGACTCCAATTAATACGAAGATAACAAAGTCGAGTGCAATACCACCATTTCACCTTTTTGACGAGCCGACTTACATCTGAACCTGAACAATTACAACAAATATTAATAGCATAGCACCAGAAATTTTAGAACTAAAAAGCAGTTTGCATGTGGAGATGTTGTTCCCATAGTTTATACACCTTATACTCCTGGTGTATGTTAACACAATAAGTACTGAATGCCGAGTTCTCTTCTCTTCAGAAGCTGTGGCCTTAAGGACACACACGGACAACAACTGACTGAACATCATGGTTCTGAACACAGCCATTACAGACAAGGATGTAATTGGATTCACAAATCAGCCATGGCTTCAGGTTTATGGTAGCACTGGCCTTTATGGGTCATATTTCAGAAGCTGCAGGGCAGTTCATCAACAGAGCCTTGGTATGAGTGAGAAACTGCTAAAAGACCCACTGAAACTGCTGAGCGACCATATGTGGAAAAAAAGAAGTGTCTTTTCTTCATTTCTCTTTTAAAGAAAATACAGATGGATATTGGAAATTGTACTCTCAAAGAAAAAATTCTCAATATTAGACTGAGTTCCTTCCCTTCATCTGACATTGTTTTTATTCACTTGACCTTGTGAAAATTTTCTTTTCTATTTTATCGTCTGTTTTTCTGTGCAGAACCTGAGCTTCTAAACAAACTCCACCTCCTCACCTCCAAAATGTAGATATCAAGTCCTGTTTGAATTTTGTGTCCTCCGTCAACTAGTAAAATATTTCCTATGTAACAGTGGGAGGGATGATAGAGCATGTGTTTGTTTGTGGGACTGGGTGGGAGGAATGGCTAAGGAGAGTATTTTTTGTTGTTTTTCTGAAACACAGTGCAGATTCTTTTATTCATTCTTGTCCCAACAAAAGTCAGGGAGCTGGATCAATATGAAGATTAATTATTGTGACCGAGTTGAGCGTTGCACCAACAACCTGCATTTTTCTGGCCTCAAGTAAGTTCCCAAGTGTTTACTCTGACGTTTGCTGAGCTCTGGCTTGTTAGTGAGGTCTCTGGACCAAACCTGCCTAGAGAGTAAATTAGACTCCTTCGAGGGTTGCAAACAGAGGCTAAAGCACAACCCAGCTTAGCATCCAAAACTGCAAAACCAGAAAGACTGCAGCCATTTCCATACTTCATACAACCACCTAAATATGAAAAATGGTTAATCTCCCAACCCCCTACCCCACAAGTGATAAAGGTGGAATGGTGGGCTAAGTTTCCCCTGCGCTTCTTTCATTAGATTGAAACCTTTTGTGGTTTGATCTAGATTAATAGAGATCTTTTCAAGTTACACAATGATTTGACAGTATGTGTGCAATTAGCATAACAATGAAAATAAATGCCCAATCGCATTGCAAAGTATCATTTTGGGCATGTTTACATAAGATGCATTTGTATGTCCGTGCAATTTATCAATGTTGTTATAGAACCGTATTGATATATTCTATCTTGAAATGTCCAGTGTGGCATGCCAATAAATCATGAGCGTGAGTTTGGGTGTAGGCTTAAACTGCACAGGCAGGGAAATTGGCTCGAAACAGAGTGATAAATTCCTTCTCGAGAGGATTTCAGTGTGTTGAAGGAAAACCAACAGCTGAACTTTGAATTTGTTGCTCTCAGGTGCAGTGAACACATGTCAGACGTTGTTATATTGCTATAAAATCCGTCGTTTGATCAAAGGGTGTAATTAAGGTTCTGCCAAAGTAACATGCAGTTGTCGACTCTTCACCTTCTATTTAAATGAGGAGTTTATATTGCTAAATAGATGTTCAAAGCTCATATGTCATCTTATTATTACTAAAATGTGGTTATTTTACTGTGTTACAAACTTAAAACTGATTACGTTCTCTCGTACTTCAGTGGTAAAAGTAGACATTCAACCTTCAGTAAAGCTCTTGATAATTTCCCCACTTGCTCCTCTGCATTAAGTAGTGTTATTCAGTCTAAGAGAAATAATCCCTGGAAATATTTCTGTTATGCTTTGATAATATTCGCCCTAAATGAAAAGGATAGGCATTGAAAAATAAACAGCAAGAGAAGAGCATAGGAAATACTTTTTTTTGTATGCAGTGAAACAAGGTTAATTTATAACGTAACGCATTTGTATGGGAACAAATTGTCAGTGTGTTATTGAGTAGACCTTTTGAGTTATCTTGGAATGTCTCATAGTAATGAAGAAATCGCTGGCTGAATGCATTTGCTGTTTTACCGCAGAAGATATCTCCTGTTGGACCCTGGAGTTCATTACAGCATCAAACATAGACAACTTTTTGTATCAATTTCTGTCGGTTCTTTGACGTGCCGTTTATGCAAGGTTGCAAATGGTTACCAATACACCAAAACCAAATACTCAAATTAAAAAAAGCCTGACAGAAATGTGAAATACAATTTAGTAATTGCCCTTGTAGATGTGATCTGAAAACAAAAGAAATATCTACTAGCTCATTTTAAGAAACTTCATTTTATTCTTTCAGGCCAATCGATCAAAAATAATTACCTATATACCTAAGTGCTACAGCTCTTGCTGGATTACAGATTTTCTACTTATTAAATGATCTGTCTCTGCCACCTTGTGCCTACCACACTGGTTTGCCTTGCATTTGTCTCTCATCATATTTGCCATTAATTAGAGGCTTGGGTACAGTCCCCAGCTTGCCTGGTGTGCTGTTTGATGGATGGATAGATGGCACAAGGAGAGACAGAAGAGAACAAAGACACCTCATGGGGAAGGAGTTTGGCTCAGCCAAATCATAGTCGTCTTGTTGTGTGATGTGTGAGGCTTCATTTGGTTTTGTTGTTTTGGTAATTAAACAAGGGCAGCCCCATTCAGTGGTCTCTGCCTGTTGGCTTGATTTCTCTCCCCTAATCTTCCCATAAGACTAGATAATTAATGGTGGAATGGCAGGAGACCCTGTAGTCCTTCTGTTAATGAAAGGAATTTATCTTGTTTACTCGACTCACTTCTTGTTTCTTCATTTTGAGTCTGGGCTGAGTGCAATCACTGTGGTGGTCAGGAACACAGAGCATGGCATCTGTCAGGACTCCTGCCTGCGGAGGATGCTACAAGACATCTAGGCACAGACGAGACTATTCTCAGCATGCTTTTGTCACTTTTCTGAAATATCGTCATTGTATCTTGGGACATACACTGTGTTTATGCAAAGGAAACTTTTTGTTTTTCACCCCAAAACAAAATACAAATCAAATACAAATATTGATTATGGAAATACTGCAAATCTTATCCATTCATCTTATCCACTTAACTTGACTATGTTGCTTCTTTGAGTAACCAAAGTACCAAAAGCAGCAAAGTTAAATATTTTCAACCCAAAAGAGCAAGAGGAAGAAAATCAGCTTTTGTAAATGGCTGAAATGCTCTGAACAAATAGAAAAGATTAAAGGAGGGAAATGTTGTTCACAGGGAGCTCTTAACCTTCTTACAATTTCATTTTCAAAACAGAGAGCCAAATTTGAATATCGGCCCAGCTTTATCCCAGGAGGTTGAATGTTGTATTGTTTACTTCTCGGATAGCTGTCTTTCCAGCACATTCCCAGGTTTTCTGACACGTTGCCACTACCTGGAGATCAGTGGAATGGTTTTATCAGTGGGATACCACACGTGTTTTTGGTTGTGTGTTTCCTTGTGCATGAGTTTCCACTCATGCAAGATAAACAAGATGTCACACTTCTCATAAAACCAAATCCAACACTGTATTTTTTTCCTCTTAACAAAAATAAAATGCATGTGTATATATAATTTAGATTGCTTACCTTTAAATCTAACTCTTTGTCAAATCACAGACTTCTTGTTTAGCTTGCAATCATTTGGATTCACATCATGCTGTGGACATTAAAGATTGAAACTTTTTCAGAAATACCAGGCACGGATTTAATCTCCCTAGTAAAATGCTTTTATTAACTACTAATAGAAGTGTTTTCAGTGGGCAACTATCTACTTTTTCAACAAAAGCTCATAACGAGCTGAGCTGTCAGCATATGCCTATTAACCAGACCCTCATTAGCCAACACATGCACTAAAAGAACTGGCGAGATAGACACCTCCTCGGCAGCACTCCACAGAAAAACCTTTCTAACTGCAAATTAAACTCAGGATAAAGAATTCAAGGGGGAAAACAGGATTGGCAGTGTTGGTGAAGTGGGGTTTTCTAAGTGATATGTCGCATAAATTCTCACAGATGTGGATCCAATAAAAAACATAATCCTTGTGAGTTCCTTTTAGGTATTGGAGCTGTATGGTTGAGTAAGATTGTCCAAACACAGCTGTGTTGTTTTTATACTCTTGTGACGTTTTTGTGTCAGTAATTATCCATTTAAAGGGATTATAGACACTTTAATCGGTATTAACATAGTATTAAAAATAGATACACATATAAGCCAATCATTAAGGGGTCAAGCGACTAGAATCTCACTTGTCTGGAAATCACCCTGCGAAGCATTAAAACAGGCCTCGCATCACATTTCCAGGAGTTAGCAGCACATTAGGTGTTGAAGCTGTCTTTTTAAATCTTTCAACACCCACGTTCCAAAGATGATCTTACAACATAGAATTTCTCATCATTCATTAGTGGTCTTACTCTGCTTTTACAGGAATCCAGACATACAGTGCAGCCCTGCATCTTGGAAAAATAGACCAGAGCAAAATTAGCTTAGGTTTGATATCCAGAAATAGCACTAACTTTTGGCTAGTAGCGACTACACATGAGGGCTTAAGGCTCTTTAGAGTTCTTCTAAGTATTACTAAGTCAAGTTGTATAAAATAAGAGTATGTGCATGACCAGTGACTCATTTTCTTTTATTCAATAAATTGCATTTGTAGTTTTCAATTTAAACATCACAACTTATTTTAGCTGGCTAGGGCTGTTTGTTTTATTTATTAGTTATTTTGGCTAATATGAAATTAGGATGTATTAAACCGTTAACTTACATTTCCAAGTTTCCAGGCCAGTTTTATGTATGTTGGGTTTTTGCACTAAAACTTTTCCGCATACGAAGCCTGGAAGCTGCTTCTTCTGTTTTGTGAATTATGGATTCAAAATGAGATTGCAATTGATTTGGCAAAGGGACAAAAATCACTAAAAAGCTGCATGTTTCTGCTCTCCCGCCAAGGTGATGATGCATTCAGCATGGCCTTCATAAAGCTCTGCTGTGCCCTGGCAAGTTTTTCTGTGCTGACAACAAAAGGGTAGTATCTTCAGTGTGTATTTCCTTAAGCGTTCACTCACAATTCCAATAAGGATCAAGGTAACTCGTGACCAACAATCAATACATAATATTAAGACCCACAGTTTACCACCGGCAGTCCTCTGAAACATAGGTTCAGACAGCATGTGTTCAAACCCGAGGGTTCAATTCTAGTTACTGAGACAAAGCCGCTAAATTTTCCACCTTTGCCACAGTTTACCCTTTGGGGAGCGAGTAGCATAATAATTTATAAAAGCTATATAATATTTGTCGACACAGTATCAAAGAAACACTTTGGTTTGACTGAGCTGCAGATACTAGAATTCCTGTGTCTTTCCACCGCTTGCCTCAAAGTATTAGATCTTTTTTAGTGGATCTATCCTGCAAATGAAAATGAGACTCTTTATTCATTATGTTGCTGACCAGCTTCTGCTGTGCTTGGTTGCCTCCTACTAGAACTGCATAAGTGTGATCTATAAAATACCTAATTGCTTTTGTTCTGATCTTCTCAATGGCCAGGCCATTTACTCTATGCGGAGATTATTTCCACTTCTATTTCTGCACAGCTCATCAGGGAGACTCCACCAATTCAAAGTGAATTACTGTGGATGATATTATATTAGTTTCCTATTTTTTTTTAATCTGTCAAATTATCAAACATCGGCCCATTGAGAGATGCTTCAGCTAACAGCTGGATGTTTGCACCTGCTGGTTGTCGGAGTACATCATTTATATGGGATAAGAGTATTTTTTGTTGATCAAATCTCTGCTAGATTAGATAAACAATGCGGAAATGCATTCATGTTTATGTGAAGACTAAACTCTGATTCATCTTCTACCATGTTCAATAAAATTTTTAATTACGTACTACATGCTGTGCTTAGACCTCTTTTAGTCACAGGTTGCTTAATTAGGAGCCTACATGGATTGCAGCTACCTGTGAATTATATGGAAGTTGTCTTTTTTTATTTATCAAACGAATAAAAATGTAGGAATGCAGTGGCTAAGGATTACTGTAAAGTATTACGACCATACCACATCTTGGCGGTGTTTTATTAGTTTTTTCAGATGATGTTTTATCAATTTTAATACCACCATGTTAAAATGCAATGCACATACTGTATGTAAAATAGAAGGGTTACACATTAAGTAAAAGCAATTTAATGCATAACATTGATTCTGTGGTCAAGAGCACTTCTGTGTGGTTAAATTTGTTGCTATATTTACAATAGTTTATATTAAACTATAAATATATGAATAAATATATTAGTAAATAGTTTATGTATTTTAGCCTTCTTTTGAAGATGTTCTATAAAGTTTATGAACATGATGCCATTACTTGACATTGAGGTGGAAAGAGAAAGATGCAGCGAGGGAGAACAAGGTGGTTGAGGGGAAGAAAGATGACGGGTCATGCACCTTGAAACTTTGTGTAAAAGTGGGTGGGAGACGGTGGATCACCGCCAGAGCGCTCGCCCGCGGACCCGAAGGTCGCGGGTTTGATTCCCACTGAGACCACTGTCTGGGGTCCTTGGAGAAGACACCTAACCCCCGCTTCTCCCACCATTGGCGCCGTCGAAGGGCAGCCTGCTGCGGTGTAAGGAGTGCAGCACACAAATTTCCCCAGTGAGGGATGAATGGAGTAATTCATTTATTTATTTATTTATTTATTAAAAAAAGAGTTGTGCCGTTGGTGAGCCTTTTGGGGTTTCAGGCAAACAAGAAAGTTATCGGTTAACATAATACCATATATGTCCCTAACACACCTGACTAGAAATTTAAATCCAAATGCCTGATAGGTCTAAAATTCAAACATTTTTCTTAGAGTCATGTTGTGGGTAAATCTTGCTGTTGTTCTCAAAGCTGCTTTCAGTGGGAGCAGCCACAACCACTGTATTCTTAATGCTAAACATTGGCAGAATATCAGATGGCATAGCTAACATTATTATCAAATAATAATAATCTAATTGATATATTTGCTAGTTCATCTACTTCTGTGTATTCATAACTCACTTATCTCATTAGTACATTTATTCATTCTTCTGTTTGCACAGTTACACAGTTCACTGTATTTAACTCTGTGTTGAGTTTCTGAACTATTATGATGACAGCCAAATACTTTGCTAATGCCACGGAGGCTTATGGGATCATTTTTACCACAGCAACTTACGGTAATATCACGTCACAGTGAAAGGTGGACAAATTTTGACAGTATCACATTTTTATACCACTCAAGCCTACAGCACATTTTCTTAATAGAGAGATTTTGGACTAAGCAAATGTTTTCATACTAATATATAATAAGGAGAATTTGTTATATTTGTCTAATTAAGGCATCAGTCATTAATCTCTAAAGCACTTTAGATAATTACAACTGCAAGAATTATCATTTATTCCCACATTGACAGTAAATAACCTTGTCTTATCATACGAAAATAGTCTTTACTTGTAAATCTTTGCTTATATTGACGTATAATCTACTGAGTGCCAACAGCATACAAATCAGAAGGATCAAAATAATACACCCATGAATCTTAAAAATGTTATGATTGTATTGATGAGAGAAATTTAAGTCTGAATTCCAAACTTTGGATGGGCTGTGCCTATCTTTTTTTTAACTTCAAGTCGATGTAGGCGGTACACTTCTTCAGAGCTTCCAGTTTTAGTTTTCTTTGTCATATTTGTATTAATTAGAATGAACATAAATTTAATGATATCATATTTTGGATCTTTGAGTGAAGTGAAGCAGACAATTAGAAAAATAGAACTTGCAATACTAATTCTATTTTTAAATGAGCATTTAATTAAAATTCTTTTTTTTGGGAGAAAGTTTTGGATTCTGCTCAAACTCAAACACGGTGCTTTATTCTAGCACTACTTGGCATGGAGCACAAGCTGCAGCAGACAGATTTGACACTGTAAAGCTGTTATTGAACATCAGTGGTATAGAGTGAACACAGTTTCTTGTGTAACACTCTGCCGATGCATTCTTTTCAAAAGTTGTCTCTGAACCTGGTGTGAACCCTGTAAAAAATAAAGTTACTATTGCAACTCTATCTACTATTAGTTTTAATTTATACATATGTCTGTAACTATTTTACTATACTACGTTTGGCATAAAGTTGTTTAGAGGATCACAAATGGTGAGGTTACGTTAGAAATTGTTTGAACAATATCAAAAACGAAATAATCTCTGAGTTAAAAACTCATTCATGAAAACTATAGTTTTTCCAAGAAAGTAGTGTAACTCTTCTTTTTGCCCATTGACATATTTTTTATTTTTGATTATTTTGAATTACTCTATTCATCCCTCACCGGGGAAATTTGTTTGCTGCACTCCTTACACCGCAGCAGGCTGCCCTTCAACGGCGCCAATGGTGGGAGAAGCGGGGGTTAGGTGTCTTCTCCAAGGACCCTAGACGTGCTCTCCGTGGGACGCAAACCCGCGACCTTCCGGTCCGCGGGCGAACGCGCTAACCACGCGGCCACCGTCTCCACCTTTCGTTACCTTCACCTCTCGACATATATATAATTTCCAACAACGGATAATAGTTGCTGGCATGTATACAGACACACATTAAACTGCTTCTTCATCAGTCCAGATTAAGCGAATCAATCATAGAATCAAGCATGAACGTGCTATCACACGTTTGTCTATATGTTGTAATTATTAGGCTAAGAATGTTACATCTTTCTTCAATCCTGAGACTGTTTCCTAAAAGAATTAGGATAATTTTCTAGAAATCTATTTTGGCTTTTGTTGAGGATTTGAAAATACATGTGTACTGTTTGTGTTTGTGAGAGTACCATTTCTTTTGTACTTGAAGACGTTTAAAAAAAAATACCTAAAAAGAACAATTTGTCACATAAAAACAAGTCAAGAGGGGTTACCATAAACACTTGGTCTGACTGTTTTCACCCAAAAACCTGCTGCCTCCTTTTGATTAAAAATTTTGTAAGACTGTTTAAAAATGAAAATTTCTTTTGCATTTCAAACAAAACATAAATTAACTCAATATGAGCTTCTAAACTTTTCTCGATTAGCTGACTGAACCATTTAAAACGCTTTAAAAACAAATTCATCTGTCAAAAGTTTGTCAAACTACACTTTGTCAGCTTTTTATGTAAACATGCTTATTGCCTTTAGAAGAACATTTCTAATGTGAGTGGTGTTGGCTTTGTGTTCTTATTTTGGTCTATTTCTGAGACTTTCCGTGTTAGCCAAGTGTGGACCCCGGGTCATGTTAAAAGAGATGATTCACTGAAACCTTTATCACGTTTCTTCTCTCTCTGAGTGAGTCAGACCCTTGTTTTAGCATGCATCAGTGGAAACTCAGGGCATTTGAATAAATCAAATAAATCAGGGCTTCTAAGTGGGTGTTTACTTGACTGAGTGCAGCCCGTTGTGACCCTGGCCACTTCTTGCCTCCCCAAAGTATTACAAAGATGTTTTGCACTCTTGTGCCTCGCTCTGCTGTTTCCTTTATTTATGACTAGAATTTCAGTGTGGCAGCTTTTGGAATAGATTTCCTCTGACTTGTTCTCTTGCTATAACAAAAAAAAAAAAAAGTGTTTTTTTTTTTTTTACTTCCCTGAATAATTCCTCCTGGCACACTAAAACCCTCTTTGTCACAAACACCTTTCCTTCTATTTTCTTGTGACAAAACCGCTAGAGACTCCAGACAACGAGTACTGACATTTTCTGCCACCGGGCCTATTAGCACTCTCATGTGTGACTAATTTTTTATTTATTTCCTGCCTTTGGAACATTTACAGCTCCAGTTGTTTGTACATTTGTTCACTGTGAGGGCAAAACAAGGCGAATGGGAAGCTTGTGTGGAAAACTGAAACTTCCACCTTTCTGCCACAAAGTTTAGTTGTAACATTTGAAGAAAAACCTTGCGTAAAGAGGGGCAGTTTAGATTAAGTTTTTAGGGTTTTTTTGTGCTTGATATGCATTTAATTACAAATCTACCTAACAGCATGAATGATCTACTTATTAGATTCATATCTACTGAATAAAAATAGTTATTGACTCATTTGAATCAAAGAGGTTTTTTTTTTTATTGTCATTATAACAAAGCGTTATGATGCTCAGCAGATTACAGCACACTGATCAATGCGTCTTGGCAATGTATTTATAGACATCTCAGGAGAAAACTTGAAATTTTTTACATCTTCAATTAGTTCTATGTACTATTTTTAGGTTGAGATATAAGGGGACTTATTTCTGTGCACAATTAACCATAATAATATTTAGATAGTACTTAAAGATGTTTCCTATTAATTTGTTTTTTAGTTTTGATTTATGGGTGCGGTAGACTCTTCTGTTTTTTTAGAACTATAAGCTGCTTCTTGACAAGTTAAATTAATATAACTTTAGATTCTTGTCAATCTTCATTTCATATCAGTTCATATCTGTTGTTTTTTCCCCATCATTTTTAAAGTGGCTGCAACTTCTCTTCGTTACTTTTAAATAAATCAAGCATTCTGTGAAGGCAGCGCGTAGCCCCATGTTAGATCATGATCAGCGTCAGGCAGAACAGTGAGGAGAATTCACAGCTCTGACTCCTGAAGAATGACAAGTAGCCATCTGGTTATTCTTCACTCCAGACCTGCATGGTGGCTTCATCTCAAAATAGCATCAAAGGCAAAGAATTGTCTTTTGAAAATGGGTTGCTGCACCCACAGTTCCAGAGATCGTAAATGTGTTTTCACTTAGGTGCTTCTGTTACATTTAGGTACATATCGAGTCATGCTCATTTTGGTAAGGGAAAAAGAGAGAAGACAAACACAAACAAGAGAAGGGGGGATGAAGGGAGACGGAAAAAAAGAAACCCTCATTAATTAACACACAAGGGAATAAAGCTTTTTATCTAGTCTCCTTGCAACTAAGCACAGCCTCTGGGATGTTTTAAAACACACTTGCAAGGTGTTGGTGGGCTTTTCAAAATTAGTTTTAAAAGAATTCACTAAATAAATAAATAATAATAATGAAGCATTTGTGACAATAGAGGTTTTTTAAAAAATATATATTGTGCTGTCGGCAGAGGTAACTTTTGTTTTTTTAAAAAACATGACTTTTTTTTCATCTGTTACTTGTTTCAGCCCATTACTTTTCTGAATTCTCCTTTAACAATGAGTCCTTGGAAAATTAGTGAACGGTTTTTGAGTTACGAGGTCATGGAGAAAAGATGTCTGGATGAATTGCCATTGTAACAATAAAAATGTTTGTAGCGAGTCCAGCCATTTTGTGCTCTGCTTTGGGTTTTTCCTGTCTCTTTTATTTTGTTCTTTTTCAACCCCCCATTTAATTAGCAATAAATGTTTGGCAGCACTTAGATTTACTTGTAAAATTAGATATTTCTTCTCGTAAGCTACCGTAGTCTAACACTACTATCGACCATTTCAAGCGTGTGTTGGCTATAGCAGCTGGTCATCATAAATCTTTCTTCTTCTATGCTTCCACCTATTCCCTTATGAGTATAATGTATTAGTGACCTGAAACTACATATAGACTAATAATGGAGCAGCTGAGTTTTCAGAACAGGTGGAAAATAAAAAAAAATAAATAAAAACTGTAGAAGTCTGGAAATGTTCAGCTCTGCAAAGAATAAAAAGGCACAAAATAAAAAAAAAACAAGCTGAGGGTATCAAGGTATTGTGCTAAATAACACATAAGTTTTATACATAATCTTCTTCCAATGTCTCACAGGATGTCCACTTTATGTTCTGACTTTACAACTTGCACAAATCAGCAAGATACTATCAATGAGACATCTTACTTCTTTGAAGATTAAGGCTCCTCATGTGGTCGTGTCTTCTAGCTTCAGAATCCAGAGTTTAAAGTGAGCTTTTCAATATATTCAATTTAACAAATAATGGAAAGAATCTGTAGTGCCCAAAGCACTTTTGAGGCTACCATTCCCAGCCGTTTATGTCAGCAGTTGGACACACAACGCTCTCTGCTGTTGCTGGAGTAGGTTGGAGCCACTGATTGTCTCATTAGCCAGGTCTCTGGAGCACAAAAGCACATCAACATAGGCTGGATGGTTTTCTGACAGACTGTAAATTGCCTCTGCACCTATTTAAGGGAACAGCGAGCTTTTCCATAGTCATTGGCATAAGAGTCCCAATTAGAACAAATGCTGTGTTGTAATAATGTTACAGCAAATGCCCACATAGCCAAGATATCCAAAGTATAGCTCCTAATTGTTGATAACTTGATGCTACCACACACTCTGCATACATCAGTGTACTGACTTTCGAGCAAAGAGCAGATGGCTCGAGCTTTGACTTTCTTTTGGCCTTGAGGACAATGGAAAAGAATTGGTCTCGTAGGAAAAGTCTACATTTTAACTTTATTGCCTCCCACGAGGAACTTGATGTACGTTGTACTAAACGTTATGCATGAGCCCCGAAGGACGATGCATACGTATTTGTAAGCTAACGTGACCTTATCAACGGCTGTGTTGTCTTACAGGCGTACGGTTGTTCATTCACTGCATGGCAGAAAGAGCAGGGGCCTTTGACAGGAAAAAGAGGATTAGACTGCAAACCAAAGATTCTTAGTGGGTTTAATGGAATAGAGATGAGTGGATGGGAGATTTAAATAAATTAACCTTCAGTGTATTCCCCAAGGCTTAAAAGAATGATGGAAGGGGTTCATGTTTTTTTTTTCCCCTTCTTTTTTTACGGTCTCTAATGTAATGAAAAGTCATGACATAATTATGGCACACAGATATACAGTATGTCAACTTAGCTCTTTTTCGTACACGTTGATGATTTGGATTGGTTAGTTTGATAAACATGGAAGCTGAGCAGAAAAATTTATTTTTCTTTAACATCAAAATTACATCTAGTGTCTTGGTACACACTGGTTTCTTATGTATCAGTACACATTTGACATCCAGAGTAAGGTTGAGTTAGTAAACTCACGATTACACTCCAGTAGTATTGTTTCTAAATGTCAGCACAACATCAGGGAATAGATTAACCTTTACCAAACTCCCGACTGTAAGAACATAATTCTCTCTACGCAATTATCAGGAAATTAACCCTGATTGGTGCCACTGACATTTACAAAAAATGCAAAAAATATAAATATACTGGGTATTTTTACCTACAATTTGAGGCACCGTGAAAGTTTTCTGAAACTTGCATTCGATGGATTTTATTTCCATTTTATTCATTTTGACCAGCTGGTATGTTTTTACTGTCATATTTTTTTCTACATAAACCAAATGTAACCTTTGTGTCATTCTTTACCATCTGGTTATTTGCAAGTTTAACATATTCTGGAGGGCTAATCCAAAACAAATGGGTTCTAGTCTTGTTTTTTCTTTATTTTTTTTATTAATGTGGTATTTTTAAATTATGAGTATGCCCTTATGTTTTAATAATTGACCTATTTGTAACATTACTTATCAAAAACTAAATCCTAGTATCAAATTTTTAAAAGATTTCTTATGGATTCTTCTTGTTTGCTAGTGAACAGAAGGAAGGTGTTTCATACTAACCCTAGAATTTCGGCCATTTCACTGCATTGGACTGACCTAGACTGCATTGGGCTTTACTTGAATGACTTTAGTTAACCCTGACAATGTACTTAAGTATGTTACATGAACAAAAAATTAGTCTTTATTATGTTCAATATCTTTGTCTTAACCCAGAAGATCTTGGAAGGGCTTAGATTTTTTTTTGTTGTTGTTGTTCAGAAAAAGTAGTGTACATATGATGGAAAAAATGGCGTAAATTATAAAAATGTATGATGACAGGCAATGAAACCATCAATCCATAAGATCTAATTTATTGTCTCCTTGTATGTATTTCTGGTTTCAACAGCTCTTTGTCTTTGGTATAAATACATACAAAGTGAAAAGCTTCTCTTAAGCTTCACTCGAGTCACTTGAGAATATTAAAACTGCTTGGCATACTTTGCCATCCATTGCTAAGCCACATCAGTCCAACACCTTGTTTATGCATCTGCTAAGGGCACTCAGAACTTCACAGACAGCTTCCTTATTAGGAAGTTGTGATTTCACACCCACAATCCGAAGTCAAAGTATGTTCTGTTGTTCCAATGAACATTGCTGACTATAAATAAAGTGACATCTTATTTTATTGTGGTGATTGGCATACAAAAACATTTTTAGTCAGAGCTAATGGAGGTCCTGTGACTAAAGTTCCTATGTGACCTTGCAGCTTACTGTATAACTAATTTAGGATTTGTCAACCTGCCAGCTGCCACCTGACAAAACAGAGTTATAGCTAGTGACTATTGCATTACTTTCACCCACTCAAGTAAGCTTAGCCATAATTGCTCTGTCATTTTTATTTATTTCTTTTCTTTATACTTTGACGTCTTACTTCCACAAAAATAAAAATAAATGTGACTTCATAAGCCTACTGTAAAATCTGTATCACCTTTTGCAATTCGAGTTCTTTAAGTATGCTCGAGCCCATCTTAAGGATTTCTATATGTCTACACACTGGACATGTTGCCAGTTCAAGGAAGAAAAACAGAGGAACAAACACACACACACATAAACCAACAGTCACTCCTTAAGATATTTTCTTTCTCAGAGTAACAAACTTTCTCTTTAAGAAAAATCAGAAGTTCCATTCCGTCGTCTTCCACTCATCCGGGGCCAGCTCGCAGGGGCAACAGCCTCAGACTGGATAAGCCCAGGCTTTTCTCACCCCAGCTGCATCCTCCAGCTCACCCGGAAGGATCCTGAGTCGTTCCCCAGCCAGCTGTGTGACAGTCTCTCCAGCGGGTCTGGCGTCTGCCTCTTGGTCTCCTCCCGGTGGGACGTGCCCAAAACACCTCACCAGCGAGGCGCTCGGGTGGCATCCTGACCAGATCAGAAGTTCCTTCTTACTAAATTTAGAGCTCATATGTCTTGCACATGTCTTGTACATTGATCATGCCCACTTTGCAATAATTGAACAGTCTTCATTCCTACATGGACACCAGTCATTGCAGTTAAAATACCAAAGGTTTTTGGAGAAAATTTTTTCTAGTTTGATACTGATAGTTGGAGTTTACTTTTGTTGTATAGGTTTGTGCACTCAATTCAGCTGTCTGTTTGATGGGACAATTTATCAGGGCAGAAGGCAACTTTGTAGACAAACAGGGTGAGTTTAGGGACAAATTTATTTCAGAGGTTGGTAATGTATTAGTGGAGTCTGCCACCATCTGGCCCTTTGCATAGATCAGGTAAATGAAGACAGAGTCTGTGTCGTTTACATGTTCCTTTAGTCCTACCCCAGGTTAATAGTCCACTGCTTCAGTGATCTGCCACTATTACTCTTTTTTTAAGACTTCGAGCTTTCACACATCCTCTTTTGTTGTTTTATTTTGCTTTTTCGTTTTTAGCGGTAGTAAATAAAATGGAACGTAAAATGTAGATTGATACACATATGCGAGAAAGTCCCACAGTTTTGATTTTTAACTGGGACCAATTTGATTTTTCATATTTTTTGGAAATGGAGCTTATGTAGACTGCATGTACAAATTATGATGTGAATTTGACAAAAAGAAAAACAATAAAAGTTACCAAGTTAGTTTTTATCTTTCAGCTCCCAAAACAAATGGGAGTATTACACAATAAACAACTATGATTAGAAATATAAGAACTGATCATGATTAAATAGTAGGAGTCGAGACCTTTTAAGAACACGTTGCACCCATATTCCCTCCTAAAACCCCTTTTTATTCATCTGTGACTAACTGATGAATTGCCCATCATTACGATTAACATTTACAGTTGACTTTACAAGTAAGTAGTTCGCTATTGATGTTGATGCTAGCAGCTGACCGGCTAATGGGCTTACTGGGATGACTCTTTCTTTTAGTCAGGCTGAATCACCCCCAACATGTTTCCTGTCAAGATGCTGGCACATCGCTGTTGTATTGCCAGGAAAAAACAAATGATCCCACCATTTTGCATTGCATCTGCTTTTTGTTATTATCATTATCATTTTTCACCTGAGCATTTCCAATGATGTCATTCGCACACATGAAAATGTATATGATCCACCCTAGAAGTTAAAATCTTGACCTTTGTCACTGACCTGTCTTGATGTAAAAATTGATCATATTTCCACACCACAGTGCGGCACGTTCTCTTGGGAAATTACTGAAGTGTATTTTGGCATCAGTCCAATCTAGACCATAAAGTTTGTCCCTCACTTCACCAGTTTTATTTCCCTAATTTATTCAACAGCCTCCACGTCCCGTCTCCACCCATCCTCCTGGTATTTATTTTTCCCTCCCCCCAGGGGAGTGATACTTACATCGCTCCGCCCTCTGGCCAGATGTTGAAATTTAAACACACCATTCATCAACCTTAGGACAGACAAGTACTAACAGAGACATGGGCGATGATCCGTCAAAGACATTTTATTATACAGACCGGCACTCATAAAAACAAACACACGCATTTTTCAATTTCAGTTGAAAGTGTCACCATGGAGACAGACGATGTCTATCTCCTAAATACAACCGTATCATTACTGACATAGAGCAGAAATTTTAGTTTAATTAATTAGCTATTTATGTGCTGAATCTCAGGAAATCTAGTTTATTCCGCATAAAAATAAAGTTGGAGACACCATTGGATTACATCCAACGACCACTATTAGCAGAAGGAAACTTTGTGCCTCATCCTGACCTGAAATAACACTGTGACCACCAAAGCTTAATGGTATTTCCCTTCAGCTGTTGTACAGTTTCACTCTTTCCATGGCTTTCCGTCAAGACTGAAAAGGCCATCTCTTTAAATGCAAACTGAAGTTGTTTATTGGCAAGGGCGTTAACATTGACAGGCCAATGACTTTTTTCTCTCTTGAGGATTTGACAGTCATCTGCAAAGAAGTGTGACAGATGGATTTTTAGTAGCGATCAACTGGGTGGAGAAGTGTGAGTGCAACCCAGATAGAAGATCTATTTAACTGATTCTACCGAAAACACAAGCTCCATGGTTACAACAACCTCCCACCCACAGATTAACATATCATTAGAAATCACAGAAATGGATCATTACTATGGCTGTGTGTCAAATAAGGAAAAAAAAAAACTAGGTTGCAGTTGGATGTGTCTGAATAAAACAGCTCCTTTTATACACTGCAGTTCAGAACATTTTCTGAAAGTCATTTTTGAAAAGTTCATTAAACACCCTTCAATGCCTAGTAATGATTATGTTCTTGATGTCTAGTGCTTCGTCTTATTTGGCTACAAACTGATAAGGGTTCTTTAAACCTTTGATTGAGCTGCTATGAAGTGGGGCTTCTGATCTGATGTGCCATGGGAGAAAAACAAATCTGAGCATAAAGAAATAAGATGAATGTTTCATGAATATAGTCTGAGTCTCTTCAGAAGCCTGCTCTGAATTACAAACAAATAAAACCTTAGAGAGCAGAGAAGAGCTGGTGTGTTCAGCGGAAAAAGAAAAAAAAAAGTCAGTTCGCAAAATTTTTGCTAGAAACTTTCAAACAATCTCCCCTTTTCGTTTTTATCTTCGACATTCAAGCATCTTACTGTCTTGTGGTTTTGTTATTCAGATCAAGACTCCAGAATTATTACCTTGCTTTTTTTAGCCAGATATTTTTCTTGGTGTCGAATAGCTTTGGAACAACTTCAGTACATCATTTACTGCTCAATGTTTTCAGTCTTTTACTTTTCTGAAAACTTCAAATAAAGAATTCTAGAAGAAACTAAAAATTCCACCTTTCCTCATTTGACCCCATATTTTATCTTCTCTTTATACCATGTAACGTTCACAATTAGGATTATTTCTGAAAGAACTTTTTTTACAACTTGGGAATTTCAAATATGTAATGTAACACACAGAGACTACTGTTTTGGAAAAAATAAAGCTTTTTATTGTTTCTTTGGTGTTGACTTAATACATTTTGCTTCATCAAGTCTAATGTTGCTTTCATTCTGGTCTCTTCCAGGACTCAATCCTTTGCCCTTTGATCCTGCAACTAACAACGATCCTCTCCAGTTTAACAATTCCAGCGGGCCACTGGTCACCGAGTGCCCTCCCTTGGAAAACACTGCTGAAAGTGGCAAGAAAAGGAAGAGAGCCAGCCTGCCACCAGGTACTGACAATAATCCCTTAAACCACTCCACAATCTCAACTCCTCAGAATTTCACACACAAACATCTTAACTCAGGTAGTATCTATAAATCTGAACTAGATAACTTCTTCATTTACTCTGGGAAACTTAGATGCAACAGCTAGATGCCCTGACCTCTCCGCTTTCTGCAAACATCAATTGACTTTGAGGAGAATTGCGACATAATCCCATTATTTGGTGGCAGAATGGACAAAAAGGAGCTTATTTCAGTATATGTTGTTTTTCATTACCTTGCAATGTCCTGAGGCTCTAGTCGTCTGTCCTGTTTTAGAGGTCAGGCAGCTGCACTGGAAAACCGCTCCGCTGAGATCATGCGTGCGGTGGTCTGACTGTCTGTTACCGTGCCAACACCACCTGCCAATCAGAGCTTCAACACATCTTCAGTTCCCCCACACAAATACTGACATTTCATTCACACAGAGACGTACGTGTCCATGTGTTTACGTGAGTGTGCTATAATTAAACAGCAATTTAAGTAAGTGCTGGTTCGCTTAGCAACATGTCAAATTAAAAAAGGACTTTCTTATTAAAGAATTAAGAAGTACCAACTAATTAATTGCTTTGTAAGTGGAAAGAAGAAGACCCTTCAGACAAAGACTTGTTGTTGCATCTTCTCTGCTTCCGTGGCGATGCTAATTGGTCTGGATTAATACTCCACATTAACGCAACCCTAATCGACTGTTCATCTTTTCTTCAAGTCTTTACATGGATGAGTTCACGCCTTGATAACTTAAATGACTTTTTAATTCACAAACCAAGTTTGACTAAAGTACGGTAATACATCATAGATGATTTTCTAACAAATTACCAGCATCTGGGAAAAAGATTGATTTCTTTTTAAATCGATAGATACACATTTTGTAGAATTACCTTTGTTCACCATTAATTACTCTTTTTTACATCTTTACTATTTACCATGAAGATTATGAGATTGTGCTTTTTCAAAGACCTGAAAGAAAAAAATAACGATTACTTTCATTTGTGGTGAGATTGTTTCTTCTTTTTTTTTATCAATTGTTTTAGTCTTTGTTGTATTTCAGTTACATTATATTAACGTTTACCGCGTTGCAAGACAAAGCTGTTGAAAAAATAATTAAAAACACCAGAAGAAAAAGTCATTCAAGATAATTAGTTGTTACTGTTCTGCTGACAATAATAGCAGCACATCAATGTAATGTAATGTCGCCTTCTTGTTGACATAGAATAATGTAATTTTTTTACTCCTCCAGTATTCCCATTTGTTCTGTTTAACACTAGGACCACCGCGTTCTAAATCCACCTGCAAACGCCCTACACGTCAATGTGACGCTTATGTAATTGTTCATGTTTTGCGCTGCTACTGTATATTGCGTAGATAAACTTTTCCACCAATCAAGTTTTAAAGTAATAATAATGATAAAATATTTAATGTTTTTAAAACCGAGAATTAAAAAGCAAACATCAAAGTAAAATGATCTAATTCGTCAATAGCCTACTTTTTTTCCGCATTTTGCGCTGCTGCTTTAAAAATGTCCTTGTTAAAAATTGGTTACAGGCTATATTCCAATATGTTAACCTGAACTTTTAAGAATTATCCACAAAACATGGCGTAGTATGCTCAGACAACAATTTTCTTACTCTCTTCATGGTATCACTTCAATATTATCTCACTCAACCTTTTTAAAATGTTTCTGTGATGGCATCAGAGTCCTCTTTGTCTTTCTCCACAAATATAAACACCCACATACTTATGTGTGGCCATAGAAATGTTTGTTGCCATAACAACATAGCAACAACTTCCAATGCGCGCTTCCTCCCAGCTGCTGCGCCTCGGTTAGAGGAGATAAAATTCTTATCAATTTTGAAATATTCATTTTAAGAACACAATACATGATAAAGTAAAAAACACATTTATATTAAAAATGGCAGTAGAAATGGCATTCTTCATAAGAAAACAAAATACTTTCAAAAAAATTAATGGTAACGTTTTTGTTCCGACCCCAAGATATTTTTAGTTAAAATTATCAAATTTTGTAAAAATGAAAAAGAATCTGCCAATAAAATACATTATTTTTTCTTCAAGGAATTAATCATTTACAAGCCTGACATTATTTTTTAAAATCTGCTAATGGCTAGTTTTTAATCAAACCAGTGTTTTACATTTTCCAAACTATTTTACCTCTTTTGTTAATATGAATGCTATACTAAACTTTTTTTTTTCCTCCAGCTGAAATTCCTTTTTCCCCACATCTCCTGTTGTGTTAAAACTGCAGGCGGTGGCAAGAATGAGATTTTGAAATGAAATGCATAAATAAGGAGATCAGCATTTCTGCCAACAATAAGTACAGATTTAATAAAAGTCCTGATGATTTATATGTGTGGTTTCTGTAACAATGTGAAATTTGCTCAGCAGTTTAAAGCAGAAAAGATGGAAAAAATATTGAGATGGCAACATGGAAGTATAAAACCAAAAGCAAAAGCTTTTAACTTAACTCTTTAAGACAGTTTTTTAACTCAGACTTGATTAGTTTCGTAACTTCTAGAGATCTTGTCCATTTCAGTAAGGAAATGTCTTCGGAAGTACAAAAGCACTTTTTGATCCTGTGTCTACTGCATCTAAGACAGGTCAGCATTACTATTCATGAGAAAAAAGGTGGCATAGATCTTGTAGTTGAAATTAAATTAAATATACTTTATTCATCCCTCACCGAGGAAATTTATGTGCTGCATTACACTGCAGCAGGCTGCCACGAAAGTGCCAATGGTGGGGAAAAAAGGGGGTTTGGTGTCTTCTCCAAGGAAACCCAGACATGAGCTTAACGGGATTGTTGTGTGTATGTAATTAATTTTAAGTAACACAAGACTCATCAATGTGTTTAATATGGAGGCTGTTTTTGTTTTTTGTTCAAGTCACTCATTCTTTTGTGAAACAAAGTGTGAAAAAGCTCTTTGAACAGGAACATTTAACATTTCCAAAGTAAATTCTATGCACACAAATCTACCAGACTGAAAACAAAAGAAAGTTGTGATCACAGCTGGGGTCAACTTCTGAATTCATGACTTTGTGTATGAATAAAAATAGGTTCATTTTAAAACCAAATTCTTGAAAAAAGGAATAAATTTAGCTAATGAATCAAGTTGTGCTTTCACTACCTGAATTGCTTTTACATTAGCTTTTGTAGAGGAATTGATTGAAATGTCATTGCTTCTGCATGCAAAGGTTAATGTTTCTAAGAAACGGAAAACAAAAAGGTACATGAATATAGAGGTGTGCTTTGGCAAAAAATGTCATCTTGTTAGTAAGGAAGTGTGTGTTTGTTCATCACAATTACAACATTTGTTGATTTAACTGATTGATGTTTTTAACTTCTGAACAAATAACTTTTCAAGGGTTTAAACCAAAATACAAACCGGCAGGGATAATTAGTTAAATCAAAATATATGCAATTTTTTTGTATGTCTGTATATTTTTGCAATATTGAAAGGATTAAGTGGGTGAAAACACAACTTTATCATTTTAAAAACCATCAGTACACAACTGATCTTGTTCTAGTCTGGTCAACTATTCACTTTGTTCCCCACCAGGGGTTTTTGAAAGTTAATTAGTGTGGTCATGTTGTAAAATTTTGGGGGTAAAAACATGGTGGTTGATGAGAAGGAAGCTGGTTTACAGATTCTGGAGCCTCTAAAATCTTGAAGTTCAAAACCCTTAAATCTTGTGAATCCTAACAGCAGTAGATGAGTTTTAGGACTGCATATCAGATAAGCTGTGATGCTTTCTCCACACCGGCATGAGCTTTATGAGTTAAACCTTGTAATCTGAATTTCTGTCACCAATAGGTATTGTTAAACTGCTAGCACAAACTTATTGTTTGGCTGTATATAGCCTTGTGCTTTTTTTTTAGCCGAGTTCATAGTCTTCGGCTCTTTTCTTTTTGCGACCATGAACTGTTGACTCTTGTTTAGAATGTTTTGCTTTAAGCACAAATTGTTCTGTACTCTCCAAGCTTGGGTATTCACAGGGGTCCATGTGATGTAAAATTTATCTTGTGCTGTTGTCCACATTGGTTAGCACAGCCAAAAAAAGCATGACAGTGCACACCAAAGGGACAGATACAAGCACATCCCCTACAGCCTCACAGACAAAGTTTTATAAACAAAACTGTGCTTTCGTCTTGAGCCGATATTCATCCAAAGTTTAGTACTCTGAGAAAAAAAGAAACTCAGCAATCTCCACAGTCGAGTGGACTGTATAGAGGTTCCTGCACACACAAAGCATCCCTTTCCTCTTATAAAAGTGAGCCTTAGTAGGACATAATCTGGCACATAAACACAATCCTCCACACTTAGCTGGTGTTCTACTTTGTGTCATTGAGTGTGTAATTTTGCTTTTTATTGTCCTAACCATTGCGATGACTTGCTGTCGCAAAAGATTGCTCTGCTCAGTCAACTGATGAACACATTTCATAGTTGAGACCTGTGTGGGAAAGCTCTGTTCAGGCTTGGTATTCGAAATTGTCAAAGCTATTTTGTCAGTACAAGGTCTGTGAGAGTGTAGTTCATACCCTGTCTTTATACTCGGCCTCCTTCTGATAAATGGTTTTCAGCCTGACTGAGTTTTTCTAGGCTAAGCAACAACACAAGCAAACGCTTAAAGAGCAGACCATGGTTTTATATTTCAGAAATTGTTGTATAATAATCTTGATTTCCCCCCCTCCTTATTTTCCCTTTTAAATGCAACAATGTTCTCTTTTGGATTTTTTTTTTTTTTTTGGAGGGAAGTAATGAATTTAAGCTTTAAATAATGTATTGTGATAACGTTCACATGCTGCTGGGAGGCAGAGAGTCATTGGAAGGTAAATAATGAAATGAGCTACTAAAACTGTCAAGGATGACAATCGACTGAGATGTACGACTGTGCCAAACTCTTTATGGAGGTATGTGCCAGTGAGTCTATGCAGTCTGATTGCTATGTGCCGAGAACAGAGATCTACAGCTGGATGCAAGTCTTTGTAATGCTTTAACCACAAAGAGACAAATGATTTATAATAATGGTGATATATGGGACACAAAACGAAAGACCTAATTTAAAAATCAAGTAATTTTGCTAACAAACAGAGTGTTTTTAGCACTGTGGAGGAATACAAAGACCAGAAACATGTTTCTGTGTCTACTCGGCAGCTGTATGTTTCTGAAGAGCTGTGTTTTTTAACTCAGAGAAGGTTGGAACTGACATGGATGACAGATTGCAGAAGGTTTAACCCTTTCCTGTTCATTTTTGATTCCTGTCAGTTTGAACGCAGCGGTTCAGTTGTTTCCCATTTTTGTTCTTAGAGACATGATGGCTCCACAATGTCTCCGTGCCTCTGTGAACAGCGTGTTCTTAGCATGTACATGTGGTAATGCTTTTGATCCAGGTCAAAGTGCAGTTATCAAATCCTATAATCTGGACATACTCTTGTGATGACCGAGGAAAATTGAATTGAACTTCTTTTTTTCCCCACCATCAACCATTTCTTTCTACTGCAATTTTTTTCAAACTCTACTGTCTTGCTCTCTGACACATTTCCTTCTGCTGCAGTGGTCAGGGATTTAGTGCCATTTCACCTCATCTTGCAAAAGCAAGATCTAAATAATTTACAATCCAGAAGGCACTCTTGGTTTGTGTGTGTGTATGTGTGTGAGTGTGAAAATACATTTAAGATAAAGCTTATGGTCAAAGCCTTAAGTTCTTCATACGGCCTTTTATTCAATTTGCATTTTTATTTTCGTTGTGTGCATTATTAAAGCAAACAGCTGCAAGGTTGCACGCAATCGTCTTCATTCTTCTGTTGTGAAGAAAACCCAATGACCTTTTTTCTTTGCGTTTAATTAAAGCTACATGTTTACCAGATATATCTTTGTTTCTGATTAGCACTAGAGCTTAACAAAACACTTTTTAAACTATGGACATTTAAAGCAGCAGAGGGTGAATGACTGAAAGGTTTCTAGCAGAGGGGTGTTATTTTAAACTTCATGTCTGTCTCAGCCTTTCCTTCCTCCCTCACCATCACTTAGCTGAAATAAAATCTGCCATTTCCTCTTGAGTGCATGTTCTCTAACCAAGAAGACTGTCCCAAGATTCAAAGGCTGAGATGGTTCGATTACAAATGTAAGAGGCATTGAAAGGTTTTTTTCTTTAATCTCCATTGTTTTTTTATCAGGACACCAGAGACTCAGATTTTACACATCCAAGCCTACTCCCAAAACACGAACAAATAACCACATTCCCAGATAGGTTAGATTACCCGTTGAATTATTTATTATGTTGAAGGAGGTTAGTTTTGCTTTCGACTCTTACTGGAAAAATTGGGTTTCAGCTAGCTTTTGTGGTTCACGAAGCTTTTAATTCATAACTTTTTCAAGGATGAGAAAAAATAGTCAGAAGCCAATCAAAACTAGATTTTTTGACTCACTATATTATTCCATCTCATGTGTCTGACATAAATAGCCTCTTGATATTTTGCAGGATTTTTCCTTTTTTTTTTTCCAATAGCCCTGTTCTCACTGTAGTTTTTCCATCACAATTTCTTTCCAACTTGTCTTTCCTCCATCTCTCCTTCCATGTGTCTTGCCTCAAAGCCTCCAGCAGGGCTAACTGATCCACACCAGCTGTGTCTCTCTGCCTGACATTAGTGCTCCAAGCCAGTGTGATCAGCATGCCCCTTGTCTCTTCTCTCCATTATTCGGCCAGGAGATTGGCATAGAGCTTCTTTATAGGAAAGAAGGAACAATTAGAACAAAATTAAATTAGTCTAAATTATGAAGGCAAATTGCGAGCTGCTAGTTGGGCCAATTATCTCGTAGTTGCTGGAAAATGTTGTGTACATGTGTACTTCTTTGTTTCGGCTTGGCTTCGGTCTTATTGATGCTAAAGAGTCTCTCCTGTGATGCAGTTTGAAGAACATGAGAAGTTTACATACGAGATACAGCAGATTAACTATGCACAACAGCTGGCTTATGTTTCTGTTGTAATTCATTTATAAGCCATCTGTATGTCATAACAGCAACTGTTAAACATGTGATAGGATTATTTTAAACTCAATGCCTTCACTTTCTTAAGGTTAGGTTGCTTTGCATCAGCCAAAGCTTGACAACCTGGACTTCCCTCGTCTTTGCCACTTTTTCAGTTCATTTGGGGATCGCAAGGCTTTCTCAGGCCAGCGAGAAGACGTTTTTATTTTTTAAAAAAGGTATGAGCTATGAAAAAGTTTTAGAGTGCTGTTTTGTACGTGCACTAAATATTTCAACTCAGCATTTAATTTTTTTTACACTGTGTTACATCATTAAAAACTTTTGTACTACCAGTATGTGAAACGACAGTGATGGATGTTATCTGCAGAGGCAGAAAGTTTAGTACTTTTAGTATACTTAGTCATTGTCGTAACTCACCACTCTCCTGTTGGCCTGTTGATGTGAACATGCACTGAGAAGCTGCCCACACATTTATCATTTAAAGCATTGTTTTCCAGTTGCGTTCAACAAACTTTGGGATTTGGTATTGTTGTCGAAATTCTGCAGCATGTGTTTGAGTTATATTTTGTGCAAACAGCTTAAAAAGACAGCAGAAATATAAGAAGTTGATGACCATTCAACAATGTTTTATTGTTTCTGAAACTGTGTCATAAAACATTGCTTCTTTTAAATGTTTCTAAGAAAGACAAATGACACTTCGGAAAGCCAGCAAAGCTTTGTTTACTTGCCGTGGGTCTTCTGTACACATTTCAAGTGTAGCATTGATTGTTGTTTAAATATTTTAGACAATTGCAGTCATTTTATGAAGTATTCTCATCTGTCACTTGTGTGCGCTCTAAACACTTTGCTCGACTTCAATGGAAGAATAGGCATTTTGTTGCATAGTAGATCAATTTTCTTACTAAACTGTTTGATTTTACGCACATTTGTTGAACAGTTTTATACCAACCCTCATATCTTCACCCATTTTTTTACATGAATACCTTTCTTTTTTCTCCCAACTCAAAGCTGTTATTCTCAAAGGGGCATCAATTTCACAGTTCCCTTGTGATCGCTGCCAAAACCGACTGTGAATTACATCACATACATACTTTGAGTCCACAGTTTGGTTATCCTGATAGACACAAAGAAAGCTTTCCATAATACTGGATGCATCTCCATTTCCAGCTTTTCAGACTAGTCAGAGAGACGGAAACACTCGTCTGGAAATGTGCCAATGACTTTAACCATACTTGTTTGGTTATTTATTTCATTTTACCAAACGGAGCATTTTCACATGCTCCAAGCGGAAGTTTTTAACATAAAGCTTAACTTGAATTGTTACCTTGTGAAACAAGATCATAGTTTTCTGAAAAAAAAACTTTGTAAAAAAAAAAATGATAGTGATGGATCAAGATTAGCAATTGATACTGCGTTGTTGTAGGCTGTTAGAGCTCTAACTCCTTGAAAATAGAAATGATTGCTAGGATACCAACAGACTAAACAAACTGATAAAAAAAAAAGCTGGACGTGTGGTTGGCTTACCCCTCGCCTGCATGGAGGAGGTGGCGAGGGACAGAAAGAAAGCAAAACTGTCATCAATCATGCTAAATCCCTACATACCCCTCCCTGAATCTGAGGATCATCTGAAGAGCAGCTTCAGCAACAGACTCCTGCAACCCCGCTGCTCAAAGGAACGGTACAGAAAATCATTCTTACCTTCATCCATCAAACTATTTAACCTTTCACTTTCAAACCTTTTCACTTTCACTCAAAACAGTTAAAAAACATGTATGACATTGCATTGTAGCATGTAGCTTTGTCTTGTATTGTATTGTAGCAAGGCAGCACTCAAATTCCCCTTCGGGGATAAAGTATTTTCAATTTCAATTGACGTATCTGAGATATCATCAATGTATAGAAACACAACAAGCAAACACAACGTGGTTATAGGAACACTGACTGACTGGAGAGTTGTGTCAATATCACCACTGGAGTGGTAACTTTTTTTCCCTCCTAAATATTTGTAGTTAATTTGATACCTAAATTTGTATGACCACAACAGCACATCAAACATATAAATTGTGTTTTGTCTGGGTTTTTTTTTTTTCTTTTTTTTGTCAAAATAACCGTAGACACGTAGCATGCAAAGCAGAAACTGTGACATTAGACAATGAATATAAAATAAACTGTGAAATCATTTTGCACAGTTGGGCATTTTCCCAGAGTGATTTTATAAATAAAAATGTGCGAATGACTCAGCCGGTGTTGCATGGACAGGTCGACTCTCGATGGATTTGTCTGGTTTTAAAACGGAGTGTCATCATTTGAGGTTTAACACCGGAGGTCGGGAGTTAACCTCTGCTATACGTGTGCAATGGGAACGAGAGGCTAAGCAACATGTGACCTTGCTTTTTCTCACTGGGTTGCAGATAATGTCTTTCTGCAGTGTTACACCCATTCTAGCCATTTCTCATGGTTCAGTCAGGCATGCTGTCACAGGAGTAAAGATAAATAGCAGCAATGACCTCCATTGCACATAGTCTTATCAAGGATGACACCAGACCATGATTTATTTATTCATCCAGTCATCTATTCATTTATTTTGTGTTTTCATTGTATTTGATAAAGAATGACACCACACAGTTATGCTTTCCAGTTAAATTTAAGACCCGATGATGTGGTGATGATTACACATGGCAGATAAGTTCCCCTCTGCACAATTTGGTGACAGTAAAGGCTTCAAATCACAATGTATTTTTCTGCTACATTGATCCCACAGGCAATGTTTTAAATGTTACTCTAGCACCATCTTAGCTCTACAAATGTGCTGCAAACGTAGAAAATGAAGACACTCACAGTTGGGGGTTTTAAATGAATTATAAAACAAAATTAAAGGTATAATAGGATGAACCGAATTGTATCAAGGAGCCATTCTTTCGGCAATAAGAAAATAACACAAATACCTTAGGGCTAATACAAACACAGCATGTGCAATTTAGGGTCATTATATAAGATGAAATGAAATCAGATGAATATTGCATAAGTAGATGGAAGCGCAGAGCCAATGCATTTGTTCCAGTTAGGGGGTCTTCGACTGCTGTGGAAAAGAGCTGTAGGAGCATGTCATTGATTGCTCTGAAGAGATTGTTCTACATATATTAGCAGATACCTTATTCTGCTGCTATTCATGTGAAAATATAAAATGAGGGTTGGCTCTTAAAATGTAGAACTTTGAGGTATTCCATCAGGACTGGTTTTTGCTATCAGCCAAAGGAAAAGAAAAATCTGGAATTTCTAGTTGTCAAAATCTTTAAAAGGTAGTAGCACAACTGAGGCTAGTGACTTTTAGGAAGGCTCGCCCTCTTGTCACCCTGCAATCCCTTCAGCCGCTCTTGTCATATCATTGCATTCACAGTTGTGACTCTGACATACTGGAGCAAAGCTGTCTGGACAAAGAGGCGTGGCCAGATAAGAAACTTGGCGAGTTCACCGAGCTGTTGACATTTCTTTATAGAAACTCCCCCAGCTCTAATTGGCTACCACTGATAAGATTCCCATGCTGTAATTGGCAGCTGCTGATAAGATTCCGTCACCTGCTACAATAGACAGCAGTGTGGCGGGATAACAGAACCCAGGCCAGAACCTTTTTTTTTTCCTTGCCTAAAAATATAGATTGGGATATCTCATACATTCTTACAAAGGATCATTTCTTCCTGCTCATTTTAAATGGATCTTTTATTAAACATTTCTTTTGTCATAAATTGTAATGCTGACCCCAGAAACTGTCAAAAAGCATTTTCTGATGGATTTCTCCTTGATAACAAGTGAAATAAAGCAAGCAAGATAATGGTTCATTCATGCGTCCTGGTGCACCACACCCTAAAATAAACCAAATTTTTTAACTACCTAAAGTATGCGTTGCTTCTGGAGATTGTCCTATTGTCTTATCAGAAAGAAAAACTTGGCCTTTTTTTCCACTTTATCAGTCCATTTGTTCAAATTGCAGTCCAGAGTCATTTATTAAACAGATGTTTTTGCTGGCAGAAGTCGCCTAGAGCCTCCTGTGTATGAGCTAAAACAGCTGATGGAGACATTTTCTTATGTTTAACTCTGTCCTCAGTCTACAAAGTTAATTTAATTAAAACATCCAACATGCACACCAAAGTTCTTTTCTTCTCGCCCAATCTTACTTCCTCTTTACCCACCTTGAACGGCATCATTCCTTGTTGTGCACATCATTTTTTATTGATCTCAAGGAAGTAATTATGCTGCCATTTTTAGTTAATGGAATGCACAAAAAGACTTGCCTGGCAGACAATCCACTTGAAGTGAAACTTGCTTCAGTCCCTAGAGCTCATCTAATGGAAAGATATGTGGGCGTGTGCGAGTTGGATGGAGAGGAAACGAGACAAACGCCTTCTCCCACAGTTTGGAGCAGAGAACCGGGGAAGCAAACCTCAGTGTCTCAAGAGTGTCAGTGTGAAGTGTTAGTGAAGAAACAGGAAGAAAAAACAAGTAAAAATTTGTTTAATATAATATGTTAAAATGAAGATTTTTATTTAAATGAATTCTTGTTTTACAGACTAATTCAATTTGCTGTAAGATTTGCACCAATCCCAATTAAATGCTTAAAATCTCACAATGTTTTTATAAAGATCAAATCAACATAAATATGACTGTAATTGCCCCACAACAAATTGGCGACCTGTTTGGGGTGTGTCCCGTCTCTTGCCAGAGGCTCTGGCATCTTCACAACCTCATTAGAGATAAGTGGTTCAGAAGACGAAAATGGTTATAATTAGGCTGATTCATGGGTAAAAGTTGTTCTAAAGTTGTAACATTTCCAAAGTTTGTTTGAGGACATTTTTTCCCAGTTGTTGACTACCCATGACCATGAAAGATGTTTTCTCTCCAAACATGGAATAACAACACACCATGAGTACCTCAAGCGGAATTACCACAACTAAGAATGACACTCTCACAACTTCTTTTTTTCTTTGGGCATATGTATTGAACAAGGCCAGGGTTTCTTGTTCTGACAGTTTAAACTTCAAAGGAGACAGAAAACAGATTTAAAGAAGTGCTTCAGCTTGTTTTTCTTCCTGGAGGTTGTCAAACTGTCCTTCAGGCATCAATAAACACATTCAGCTTTGTGAGTCTTGTGCTAAGCAATGCTTCGGTTGTGTATTGGCTACTTGTAAAACAGCAGACTCCTTTAAGGCAGCTCAAGTATCCTCAGATGTAGCCACATTGCAAAAAAGAATTGAAAATATCATAAAGTGTCTATATATAAAATAGTATTTCACCTTCCAAGTTTCTATAGAGTTGGCTGGTTTGTATTTCCAGTCGTTTTGGTGAGATGACAAATTTTCTTTTCAATTAGTCATATTCACAAAATAAAAATATTTGCCTTGATGCTTAAGTTTGATAATACTAACCCAACTTTGAAAACTAGTTAGGGCTTGGACGAAGGTAAGTCTCCCTAGAGGGAAAAAAAAGAGAGATTAAGCATCTTCACCGCTGTGTTAGAAAGATGTGTACAAGGGTAAAAAAGGGCAACGGATGGCAAACTTACACAAGTGAAAAGTTTGATTTGTAAAATGAAACTCAGCAAGCCATAATGGAGGTCATCCTGTTGGTTGCAGCTTACTCCCACAACCTAGAATTTCATGGTGTACCTTTATATTTTCATAGAGGATAGGTCTTAACTTCTTTGGTGAATGGAAGGAGGTTTTAATCCAGAAAATCAACACTAAGACCGAAGCATGAAACACATACATCACCAGGTTAAATGTTAATTCCAAGAATGCTAATCTTACGCCCCTGCTTTTCTGGAGAGTTTAACCACTGATAGGGTCTCGCACAGAGAGCTCTTTTCCTTTGTGTCTAAGTTTCTTGATGTGACATGTGGGATCAATTAAATCTCACAGCTGTTAAGTTTCCCATGAGATTTAAGCGGCTCTGAAGTGCTGTTTTTAGTTAACTTTGGATCTTGGCCTGCTTTTCAGTTAAAAAGGCATGTTTTGATTTATTTTTTTCTAACTGTCTAATAGATTTTAATTTGGCCAAAAAGAAAAACTTTGGTTTTATCTTTCTTCTTTTTTCCAAGTTTGAGTCATTACTTTTTTACATACCTATCGTGAGAAGCCAATCCAACTCAGAGAGCTCCAAGTTGACATTTTGTTCCTGCTGTGTATTGATGGCAAGACTCAACTAGTGAAGCAAAAATAACAACTTCTGAGTGTTTTTTAACACAAACACATTTTTCCACTAACATTATAGTTGTAGATTGTTTGCAATGTGATAGTTTCACAACTGCATGTTTCTGACAGATGGTATTAGCCCTATTGACAATTGGTTTGAGTCCAGAAGAAAATTAGCCTCCTTTTAAAGGAGGGAACTGTCAACTAAACAGTCATTACACGTGCACACAAGTTTATTCTGTTGTGTATAACATAGTAGTTTTCTTTGGCTTAATCAACAATCTTTTTTCCAGGTTTTCATTTTCCAAAAAGAAATGTATAAACCAATATTAACCATTGGTAACCAAATAATTTCCAAATATTGTAATAACATTACACTATTCTACTATTTTGATCAAGGTGCGACTTTTGATATAATCCACTTGAAACCAACCAATTCTCATTACAGCTTATTTGAACTATATTTCAACCATACAAGTGAAGTGTGCTCAGCTTAGAAACTGCAAGAGGGTCTTGGTTTTCTTGCCACATGAAAGCAAATGGGCCATGCACTGAGAGAAAGAGAGGAAATGATGTAGATTGCATATCAGCATGGGTATTGAATGACATGGTGCCTGTCCAAGGGATAATACTGGACAGATGCTGGCGGAGGCCCTACTAGCCCTGATACAACTTAAAAAATATTCCAATATAAGTTTCCTCATTTGATATTTGCTGGATAAATTTAAACATTTTTATATTAAAAAAAAACAAAAACTTTTAAAAGAAAGAACTAACCACCAAGCAACAAATTGAATTTTTTTAACTCTGCAAAAATTTAATTTATTGTTGTCTCTTGATTATGTTCGGTTTTCATAAATTATTGAAAATTCACAGTCAAAATGAACAAAATAACTATAAATAATTATAAGCTGTCTGTTAAAAGATGTTTAATTTCAAATTAACTTTTGTTTTTGCATTGCAACTCATTAATTGGTCCATCCTGTTTTGGTCTTTCTGAAAAAGCAGTTACACTGTGTGCTGTTAAATAGTTTCTACATGGTAAGAGTTTATTTAATGTTGTTTTGTGTTGAAACAAATTTTTTGTGCATCTCTGTTACTTCTTCATAAAGCTTTAATGTGAGATAAATTAAGATAGTAGCAAAGGTTGTCTTCGTGGCCATACCAGCCTGTCAATGTCTGATCCCATCAGACTTCAGAAGCTAAGCAGGCTGGGCCTTGGCTGTACTTGGATGGGAGACCGCCGGAAACCCAGGTGCCATGGTGGGACGGCCATTGAGATTAAAATTGCCGTTGTGTCCCTAGGCAAGACACTTCACCCACTTTGCCTAGTCTGAACGGTGTGTGTGCGATTGGTTAGTGATGGTTAGAAGGGCTGATGGCACAAAATGGCGGCCTTGCTTCTGTCAGTTTGCCCCAGGGCAGCTGTGGCTACAACAGTAGCTTGCCATTACCTGGTACGGAGTGAATGAACACTGCATATGTGAAGCGTCTTTGAGAGTCCAAAAAAGCGCCATATAAATACAATGCATTAATATTCATTATTCGGGACAGTATATATGACAGTCGAGATGTGTCACTTCCATACGGTAATTATTTTCATTCTGATAGAAGAGACCTGAGAATGCTATAGGCTTTTCTACGATGGATCACTCCTCGATGAAGGAGGAACAAAATAGACTTATAAATAAATAAATAAATATGTAAATCATACCTACTGTGTTAACAAAAAATTATTTTAATTTAGATGATCTAGATGAATTTTCAACATGCATCTAGTCTGAGAAATGGTTATAGGTGAAGATGAGCAATGGTACATTTTGAGGCTTAACTGTAACAAAAAAAAAAACTTTTTGCAATGAGAATGTTACTTTTAGCCTCAATTCCCTAAACTCTCCCTCTTACTGAGATCTGATAATGTGAGCACACTATTAATCATCAAACTGAAAGAAAATATTAGATGGATTTGGATGAACTAACCAACCCAATAAAGGCTTTAACAACCAAACCGTCATGTCAAAATGCCCCCTTCTTTTTTTACTTGGTTGTTAGTTCTGAAAGGATTCAAATATTCTCAAAGGAATGAAAGTCTAAAGTAACCCCACAAGCACACTGCAGTTGAAGTTTTAATTCTGGGATTGTGTTAAAATCTAAAACTGGTTGGATCTGAAAATGAATACACCACCTTTTGGCCTATCTTACTTTTAAAACAAATAACAAACATTTATCTCATCACAGTAGTTTTTAAACACTTCCCCGTGTTAGTATCTCATAAATTATATTTATTTTTCTTCTGCAGCAAAAGATCTAATCAACTTGGTTTATTCAAGGACAAAACAGGAACATTTCTCCTCCTTTGCTTTTCTCTTTTTAATGTACGTTCTGTTTTTGTTTTCCTATTAATAGGCGAAATGGGCTCTAGAAATAAAAACAATATCCAAAGTAAACTTTTATTGCAAAGAAAAGTATAGTCTTTGTGATGTAGTTTGTGTCTTTAAGAATGCAGATGACGTGAAACCAATTTCCCACAAGTCTATGAAAGCGATCTAATAAAAATAAACCGATCTTCTATTGAACCCTGGTTGATTGCACTCTAAATGCCTGCATGATAAAACATAGTTCATCATGTTTGAGCAGTTTGTTTTTAAGCACTTAACCACCTCATAAATCGTTGGCTCAGGTCCCGCAGGAGGCAGTTTCATCTTTTCCCTGCGCTCAACTTGAAATTATCAAATAGCCTATTACGTCCATCCCCTTCAGATTGATGTTCTCGTAATAGACTGTGTTTTTAAATCTGTACCCTCAGAATGACTGACTGCTCACAAATCAACATTTAATGATGTGGCATCTTGGCTTACTTAAGGAAATATTTCAGTCCTTGTCTCTCCCTCTGTTGCTCATGTTTCCCCTCCAGGACAGCAGAAGCAGTGCTCTACATCATTTGCACTTTAAAATGAGAGGGCGTTTATTCTCCACTGTAATGACTTCTGTGGAGCATGCGGTGTAAATGTAATATACGTAAGGAAATTAAAAGCATGTCACAAATGTTCCTTGTCCTATAAAAACATGTATTTACCACATGAGGCTTCACATAAGAGCTGCTCTGGTTTATTTTACTGTTATAAATTAATAACTTGCAATTTCATGTTATATAACACTTAAATGATTTATTATTCATTCTCTCATTAATAAGTCTCTAGCCGATACACTTACTGTATGAAGCTCTAATTCCACTTCTAATGTTTGTTTCCCAGATGTCTCAGCTGTGTCGTATTTGTCTCCCAGATGTGTCAGAACTGCAGGACAGTAATCTGTTCGTCAGTAATTGAACAGATTGTCACCGCTGTCATTGACGACAGAAGCATGTCTTTCTCATCCCCCGAGACGTTCTTAAAGTATCTTCCTGTCTCCTCAGCGATCATCATCCCTATAGATTAGCTGCAGCTGTTTTTGAGACTTCATTAAATTAACCAGTTTGCTCCTGTATGCCATCAAACATGCAGTTCTCTGTTCATTAACAAATCAGTCAATAGGGATTTGTGCTGTATGTCCTTTGTGTATTACGCCAAACTGGATCAGTGAAGGACAAAATAAAAAGTAATGGGCAAGAAAACTAGTCAACAGAATGCAAAAGTTACCATTTTTATGAAGAGAAGAAGAAATGAAAAATTGAGGCCTGGAGAGGGGCATTCCAGTCTTTTCTCATTAAAAACTCTTCTCTCTGGAAATGCAACTGTCAAGAAAATGCTGATTTATGCCAAATTACACGACTAGCCTGGAAATCTATGGCAACAGGTCTTGGAAAGTAATGAATCCTCCCCAAAGCCCTGACCTCCACATCAGTGAAACATTGTGAGATAAGCTTGTCTGAAAACAGAAAAAAAAAGCCTGCCAGCATAAAAAGCATTGTTTTTGATGTCCTGTAAAAGGCCTTGAGAATTATTCTTATAACTACTTTAAACAATTATGGTAAAGCTCATCCAAAAGGTCTGTGGTGGTGTTGAGGGATGAAGATGTTCATACTAAATAATGACTTTTATGTTCCTTATAGATTCACATGCTGTTGCTTTCCTGTGAGCTGAATTTCTATTTGGTTTTACACACATTTCAGCTCATCTTAACAATTGAAGGTGGTTCAGGTTTTGCATGTCAATCTGCAGGAATGATAAATGTTTTCGCTCTGATTGGAGTATGTAGATGTAAAATTCACATTATCAACGTACTCTGCTTCGTCTTCGTGCTTGCTATCTGACTATCTGATGAATGCAGATTGTTGCTTCTTCAGAATCTTTAGTGTGTTACTGATAAGCTGTTTTTCATCAAAAACTTGCTTTTTGTAGATATGCCGATCTAAATAGAAATGTTTTATGACAGATACCAGTAACAATCTCACTCTTTGTCACATCACATTATTCAGAAGGCTTTTGATAATATTGTTGAAATGAGGTTGCCGTTTTCTTTCTGATCATAGTTTCCTTCCTCTTTTTAAATTTTTTTATCTCTCCTTGCTCTCTCCACTCCAGATATCAGAGCAATCTGTTCTTGTCTGTCACCTCTCTGAGCCTGATAAGGCCAGAAAAGCCATGCTCCGGTCCGAGAGCAGATGCTCCTTTTGACAGCATTGACACAAACATAAGAGCCTTTGCTCCATTTTGATGAAAATGGGTCCTGATAAACCGGGAGCATTTGAGTTTGTTTACTCTAATCTTCCCATCAAGGAAATGTTCACTAAGACGACTGAGTGAGATAAATGTTGATGTCAACTCGGCTTCTTTGTGTCTTTATTATTTTTCTGACACACTGAATTGTCACAACAAATTCTTGGCTGTCGGCTTTTGATATGCAGTAGTTTAACTCATTTACTACAATCCAGAGTCCAATCATGCGATATTTTCTTCTCCTTTATTAAAGAAGATGGAAAAGTTGCAATCGGAGATTATATTAGTAATTTAGCTAAACGAAGCATCTTTCTGTCGTAATAGGTAGTTTGAATTTGCTGATTTAGTTTGCCAGACCCTCCTGTTATGGACTTGTTGGGATGACTGAATTCAATAATGTTTTTCATCATATTAGTGTAAAACTAGCAGAAACAAGAACATCTTTTGTGAGAACACAAGTTGAATGCAAATGTTGGCCCTGGTAACCCATTTGTGTTCAGGGACGACATTTTTTGTGAATGCTTCTGCAAATGTAGAAACAGCACATTAAAGTGTAATTACAGTCTTACTCGTGTGTAATGAAACGGTTAGTTCTCAGTGAAATTGATTGTTATGGGAAGGACGATAGAGCCAGCCTCATTTTCTACTGCATAACTTCCAGTTTTACTCCTGTCGCCATCTGTATGTTTAGCGATAAATAAATGTGTTTTTGGCTGCTTCTCATTTATATATTAACTTTAAATAAACACAGCCAACCTTATTCTAAAAAGGGCCAGAGGAGCATGCTAATAAAGTTTTTCCGCCCTGCTCCATTTGACTTTGGATTGACAAGACCAGTTGATCAACATTAGAAATGCATTAGTCTGCTGGTGTTAAATTCTCGGCTCACCTTTGTTGAAGATTGGGTTCAAGCTAGTTTTTCCGATTCTAATTTTAGATTCTGTCATTTTGACAACCCCTGTAGGAATCACCCGACTGAACCATGGTCACCTGTTGGACCTGAGGACAACAGATTTACTGGCAGCTATCAAATTTCAAACAATTTATATGCAGCAGGCAAAGGTTGCTTACTTTCTCAACTTCTCCTTTTCAGCTTTTCTGTGCAGTCAGTTACACAGGCGTGTTTCTCCCTCCAGTGAAATGATGAATTAAATGAACCCCTCCATAGCAGTTTATAACCATTAGTCTTTTAGACTCGGTAATAAATTTACAGGCACAATTATTCAGTCACAGACTTTTCTAAACGCCTACCATCATTTGGCTTTTGTAGCCTCACAGTTAACCTCATGCTTTTACTAAATCAAACTGGATTTCCTTTGTGTGTATATATTTTTCTTTAAACATGAATGAAATCAGGATAAAAAAAGTGTACACCTGGAAATAAATACATAAAAACTGTAATATGATGCTTAGGCAAAGATTTGTTAGATTTTTTTAAATATAGCAGGATAACAGCTGTACATCATCCTTTAAAAAACAGTTCTTATATTGTTTTTTTGCTTTTGTTGTGACTCAATGTTTGTTATTTCAGTCCTTCACAAAGTGTCAGAAATAGTGCAAAAGAAACAGCAGAGGGAAAATATAATTGAGTTTATCCCCTTATGAGGTCGGGGTGTCTTCAGGCCTTCTCTGTCACACTTACATCTTCACTTTGTTGTTTTCTGTTCCTCAGGTTTTAAATGAAACACAGTACATTGTTACACTCAGGGTATTCTTGCCTGTGCGACCACTAATCACCGAAGCCCTCACAGCTTTATCATAATTAGCAGATCAGAGAAGTGGAGAGAAGGGCAGTAATACATTATTTAAGAAACATAGTGTGTGTGTGCACATCTGTGTGCAATGCATGTAAATGCTGGAAACCATTCGTATGATGAGCACACACTTGATGCCTGTGTTGAGAGGACTTTAATAAGTCATTGTCGACGAGATTGTACAGATAGTCTTCATTCTACAATGTTCTGAATAAATGAGTTATTTTAATTATAATAATACATTTATTTATGTAGTGCCTTAAAGGGCACACAGAGATGCTTCATAACACATAAAAAATAGTTCATATTAATACAAGCTAATAAAAAACATAGTGGACCATGAAATTATAAATTAAAATCAGTTTTAAAAAGATTGGTCTTGAGGGATTTTATTTTCTAACATGTTTATGTGCACTAATTAAATTGAAAAGTTAACTTTTGATTGACTAGCAATATTTTAGAAATTATGCATATTATTAAGAGCTTCATTTAGAAAAAAAATTACAAGAGTTTGTGACAATTTACCAATGTGTTAATATTCTCTTGTAAGCTGAAATGTACAATTTTAACTTATTGTTGCTGTCATGAAGACTCAAAGAACTCTTATGCGCAATTTTCAGAGGTAACCAGTAAATAGTCAGTTCAGGTATAGAGAATACACTGGCAGAAGTTTGCTGGGTTTGAAAACAACAAGGAAAGAGTCATAGGGGAAGACCAAAGCGGAGGTTCATGAATACAATGAAGGAAGACATGAAGTTAGTTGGTGTTACCGAAGACGATGCAGCAGATAGGGTTAGATGGAAGAAACGAACTTGGTGTGGCGACCCCTGAAGGAAAATGCCGAAAGAAGAAGAGGTATTGTTTTAACCATTGGCTTAAAAGAATTCTGCTTTAGTTTTCTTCCGTTATGGAGAAAAAAAATTAAATAATTCCAATGACCTACTTGTGACCAAATTTACTAGCTTGTGGGTGAACAAGGAAAAAAAAATGTTTTTAAGCAGCGCCATAGAAGAAAGAATCCTCCTCCCATTATAGTGTTTGTTCATTGAGTTGTGTTAGGACTCTGTTTCTCCAAAGATGTCAGAATAAAAGTATCAGTTTTTTTTTTTTTTTTCCTGCAGCCTGATTTCCATTCAGTCCTCTTTACTGTGACCCGCCATCCACCAGGGGTGTTTAAAGGTAGCACCTGAGGTCCAAGTTGACTTGGCTGAACTCCCACCTCAGCTGTGTTTGCTCACTCCCTGACCTGTCCCCTCACTGGCATTGATGTTGAGTAAGTTGAAGTCACAAGACAGGAATTTTAGAGTCTTTTTATTCTGAAACTTAAAGGTGTCCATAAATAGAATAAACAGGTTGGGTTTCAGTAATGAATTAGCTGAATGTAATTAGTTGTTTTCCTGATAGTCTACCATGAAGACCTTTGGCTTTGTTCACTGCCAATGTTTGAAGTTTAGTTTGAGAGCAATTTTATCTTGTCACCATCACCACATTTATCTACTTAAAATCATCCTATTCAGTGTTTTTTATCTTCAGTCATCTCTTTCAGTCCCTCTTGACTCAGCTTTCCAGGGAATATTATAAACCCACAGTTTGTTGTTAAAACCATGCACATTTTAGGCTAAATGGCCCCAAGTGTATCTGCGCCTGCTGTTGGGTCTTGTGGCCAATGGACCTTTAAATGACTTAATTTTCTATTCGCCTCCTGAGGGAGCTAAAAGCTGGTCACAGCCTGCGGAAAAGAGAATATCAGGAAAGCCCGGGGCCGGGTGGACCAAACTAAAGGGAAATTATGCCATTTCTTTTGCCATGGGCATTATTCTCTAATGTTGCTATGCAACATAGTGACCAAGACCTCAAGCTGCCTACGGGATGATGCTTCAGCAGCATGTAAATTTCACTTTAATTTGATTTAAAGTTTTGTATTGTGTAAGTATAATTCATAGCTCTTATCTGTTTCCCTTTCACAGATTAGTTATTTTAAAACATTTTTTTCCTCCTTTTGTTTTTTTTTCTTTTTGCTTTGCCACAGTAAGTCAATTGCCTCAATCTAACCTTGTCTCCTCCTTCCATATCGATTTTGACTGTTTGGACGATAACTGGTTGGAAAAGTTGATTTAGAAATTTAAGAGTTTAATGGAAAAAATGTTCGAAAACAAGTCATTCTATCTGAGGTGTTTTGCTTGGATCAGCAAATTGACTGACTGCGTATTGATCTGACTTACTAATATTTTTGTCAGACTGTCATTACTTTGACTCAGCCCATATTTGCTTTCGTCTGTGTGTTTATTTTATTTCAGATCAATAGTGAATATGTTTCAGTTTTCCTGAAACCATTCTTGGATCATATTATCTCAGTAAAAGATGTCTACTGTCCTACAAAACAGGTGATTGTACTTCTCATATCACAACCCTATTGAGTCTTCCAGTCATCATATTTGGAGAACAACGATTGGTTAGTCTGTGAGGAGAAATATGTGCGACCTCTGTAATCCAGCCAAGCTTGACCAGACACGCTTATTGGCTTATGGTCTTTAGAGCTTTACATTTGGATGTCTGTGTCATGAGCTCTTACCCACACAGGCTGCAATTATATTATCAAAAATAGCTTTTGGAAGAGAATTTGGTAATTCAATCTGAGAGCTAAAAATAATTTGGCTCATTTTTCACTTTGCCATTTTTAAATATGTTGCCATACATGCTTCATATACAGTAGACTGCATTATTGGCTACATAAAAACAGAAAAGAACCTATTTTATTACTCTAATTACATTTTCCCGGGCCAAGCTTCCCTTATATTTTTATTCATCATTTATTTTTTGGGGGGAGATGAACTTTTGTGCTTTGGGTCTGTTTCTGTCTTTCTTTGTGTCAGTACCCTTCTCGGTGTTGAAATTTCAGGAGCTGCTTATTATTCCTCCCTATCCTCCGTCTATTGATGTGGTGGTGTCGATTCGCACATTAGGGGGAGCAAAGGTTGACTTTTCTTCTCAAGGACGCATTGTTTTATCAAAGTCAAAAGCTCTGACTGAAGTACTCCAGCTTTCATCTGGAAAGGATAAATGATTTATGAAAGAAAGTTAGTTTTCTTATGCACGTGTGTGTTGGTGTGTGTATGGGAAATGAGACTCATTATTATGGGATTTGTCAATAGAAATATTTCCAACAGTGAAACAAGATGTGAGTTTTATTTTAAAAGGAAAAAAATGGATAAATTAAAGTTTGTTAATGAGTAATTCAGATGATGTGAAGTACGTGGCTCAAATGAGCAATGAGCACCTGGTGTTTCGATGCTTGTAATTAGAGTGCTCCTGAACATCTCTGACAAACCTATCTGTTAAATACACAAAACTTTAGTGCAAGCTGAAAAATCACTAACCTTCTCTTTAATAACAAAACACCAGCAGATTCCTTTCTTTTTTTTTGAGTGAATGTTTTCTGCTTTTAAATTTTGCACAAAATCTGTTTTAATTGTGTTTAATTGGCTTGCAACTGGATGGTTGAGAAATTTGATGACACATGTAATTTAACAATACAATGGCACATAAATTGTGCTACTGTTGCGAATAATAACGGGACTCAAACCTAAGAATTATCCAAAATGAGCTTCTGCAGGGTTTGTTTGAAAAGCGCCAAATGACAGAAAATGATAAAACTTGTATTGAGGATTCATCTTGTCTGATGAGTGCATGCTCATCAGCACTCCAGAAATTACGTTTAATGAACTATTACCAGTAATAAAAATGTTTTGGGGATAAATACAAAAATTTTGACCTCTCTCCCCTTTCAATTTCCTTCTGGAAATTGTCCCCAGTTAATGAGGTTGTGTTTGTTAACAAGCCTGCAAAGTCAGAGTCAACAGTATTACCAAAGCAACATGGCCTGTTTTTTCAGAGGTTTTTGTGACCTGGACAGCGCTGCGATTAGCAGCAGCTCAGTGAGTGAAGCGAAGAGGCGAACGGCATCATTGCACATGGTCAGCTGAACATCAGAAATCCCAGTAACAGTAGTTGTTTTCCAGGCAGAAGTAGTTGTTTTTCAGGCAGAAGTGCGTGCATTCAAACGTACTTGCTTTAACTTTTGTTGTGTGAAGTGCTGGAGGTTGCTGTTCTCGTCATTTTAACACAAGTGTTGGCTTTGGCATTGTGGAAGAAGGCTGCCTAGCTCAGCCAGCAGTCATAGCAATTTAAACGTCTGTCAGAAAGAAAGGGGTTGACCGGAGGAGACTATTGAAAAGCATTTAGAGCCATGAAATACACAGCGGACTAAAGGAATGAGCTGCCAGTTAATGTATGATGTGTTAGTGTTGACCTTATGTCAAGACTTTATTGCTCTTTTTAAATACATTTTCTTTATTATCCAATAGTCTGCAGTGGAAATAAATATTCAGGGTTGTTTTAATTCAAATGCATGTATTTCAATGAACTAAGAAAAATAGTTTAAAAAGTTTTACATGCCTTAGGCTCTTAGCTACTGCATATGACAAATGCCTGATATGATCAGGATTTGTGCCTCATGCCGTGATAATCATGTTTTACACTTTTGCCTGAGCTTATTGTATTTTTTTCTGTCATACTCGTGGCCGAACATTTTATGCATTGAAATGTATGTATATTTATTGTTAATATAATCCTGTTTGTCACTCCTCTTGTGCCAACCACAACTTTTACAGTTTTGTCCATGTTTTCTTATTTCTCATGTAGCATCACGAATTAATCCAGACTGAAGAACAATTTCTTTTGACAGGGCGACTAAAGATTTTAGTTAAAAACCACGTTGTTATTTTTAGTTTCCAGCAAGTCTAGTGCTTGGTTAACCATTTTTCCTTGACTCTTCTTAACTGTAAATTGTATCCAAATAAAGAACATGTCTCATAGAAATTACACTAAACACTTTTTTTTGTTTTCCTATTTCTGTGTTTCTACAGAAGGTATCTGCAACATAACAATGGACTCCAACTCAATTACCATGCCAATGTCAGACCCCAACCCCTGGGCAACAGCAATGAACAGCATGGGGATGCCTCCAATGGGAATGACGGGGCAGCCACTGATGCCAGGTACATCCTTGCTCTAAAGGAGTTTCTCAAATAACCTATGATGACTTTATATCTGTTACAAAATGGTATTTTTACAACTGGAAGTGGGTTTTCTTTTACCTTTTAAACAGTTACATCATGCAGCTGGTGGTTTCTCCACATACAGTGTTGATGGATGTTTTTCTATGGATTTTTTCTTTTCTTGAAGAAAAGAGACTTTGTTGTATTACTTTATGTTTCCTTGAGAATACGTTTTTCTTTACATAAAAGTTAAAACACATCAACGTCAAACAGTTTTATGAAAATCTGTGTATGCTGGCTAATAGCTCTTTTTGACCTATTCAACTAATGCACCTAAAAATTCTTTAGTTTTCCTTCAGACCCCAATATTTCTGACCTTAATACACTGATAAGACTGTCAATAGATTAATGGCAACTGAGCAACAGTGCAGAACCACCGTTATTATACATTTGTTCATTTTTCCCTATTCTCGTAAAGTTCACCTAGCATGTAAAAGGATGTAGCAGGGCAATATCCAGAGCTTTAACGATTCCCCTGCTATCTATAACGTTAGGTTCAGCTGCACACTCCTACTCTCCATCTCTGAGGAGTTACTCTTCCACGTCTTTTCTCTCTCCTCAGTATAAGCTTTTCCCTAAAGCCTTTTATAAATCACTTCCCACTTCTCAGCTGAAATGCACTTTCATATTTGAAATATGCCAGGCTGGTGTGCATGTGTGCGCAGTCGTATGTGTCTGTGTGGGCTCAGAGACGAACATCCTCCCAGATGCAGTCCTCGAGAAATATTAAGGGAAATACACGGACACAAGCAGGGCGTTTCTGTAATATGGTGAATGAAAGCCGCTCTGCTACAGAAGGTAAAGCGGTAGTGAAAACATTTCATACAAATAGAGGGATGAAAAGTTTAGCCTGATGTAAGTGTCTTTCTCCTCTTTCAACCTCACAATCTGTGGATGTAAACATAGACTCTTTATGATGAAACTTATACTGCTCTTGTGTCTGAGTCAAAATCATAAAAATCAACACAGGAAAGAGGTTCCTAAGAAGGGTTTGTTTACTCAACAAAGAAATGAAGCTAGAGAAGAAAACTGTTTTAACCCTTAACAGGGCATGGTGGCCAAAAGCAGCTGCACTAGTTATTGGGCAAAAGGTTTGAAAGCGTCCGTGGCAACTCGCGTTAGAAAATGAGATTAAAGAGACATATTGACGATTGTAGTTTTTTTTTTTCTCAAAAAGTTGTTCACTTCTTATTTCCTGTTAGTTAGAAAGCATGCGCGTTCGTTCAGAGTAAGAAAGGTGAAAAACTTTTGCTCGCTGAAGGGTTAAAAATGTCAAAGCACAATCAGTGGGTTTTGGCTTTTCGCCATGTTGGTCAAAAGTCAAACAGAATTTCAGCACCTACATGTACTGATAAAAAGACAACCGAAGGAGAAAATTGTTTGACTGAAAAACAACTTAAATGCATATTGACAAACGAAGGCCGGGACTCGGTGGTGTACATAAAAAACATTACCAGACTTTCCAGTGTGTTCGAGGGGGGTTGGGAGCTGATGATCTCCTGCAGAGATACTCCCTTTGAACTTAATTCATTGCTGCTGAAGACCTTATTAAAGCAGCCATTTAACTTCATAGCAGGAAAAACAGCGGCGGGACTAAAAAGCTCTAATGAAGGCCACACCAGTGATCCAGTACACATGATGTAAGGTCAAACCAGCAAAGACAAAATGCTGCAATTAGCCATAATTTCAGCTGCACCTGTGTTTAGTAAACTGAGATGTCCGCTACGAGGAAGGTCGATTAAACTGCTCCTCTACTTCATCATTTATTTTAACCCGTTGTCATACCGACAATTTAGTGCAAATTCTCATTTATTTTTTAATCTTTGAAGGTTTTTTGACAGAAGTGTTTTTTATCACTCAACGCGAACGCTTTTCATAAGACTTTTCACTTGTCTGAGCATAATTTAGTTGGCACAGTTAACCTGTTCACTTTAAAAACCTGAATCTCAATGCTCAAGAGTTATTGACCATGCAATCTTTCGATGTCCTTTAGTTCCGACATGTGAATACATCAACATGCTTACAAAGCATGTGTTACTGTTGAAGCTATAAAACATCATTCACAGAGATTGAGCTGCTTACACACAGTTCCCTATAAGATTAAATGCTGGTTAAGCTGTCTTAGATGTGAGTTTACCTCATCTGATGCACTAATTAAAGAAGTAAAGGTGAAATAAACCAACAGCAGAGTGAGATAAGTGTTGGTCAGGCTCAATTACTTCATGCCCACTCACTGATTAAAACTCTGAGTGCTTTTCCCTGGAATTATAGCATGTGTGGTTCCACACTTGGTTTTCAGACTTTGTAACTTAACCAGGGAGATGAATTAAACACCAGAAACAGATTTACAAAAACAAGAAAAGAACAAGTTAGTGGTGACTCCCTGTGTGGTTAAACTAAGGGAATGCAATAGGTTTTCCCATCTTTGCTTTTCGTAATTCTCTTGTTCCCTCTTTACAGTCTCCCAGAATTTATGTTGCAAAAGACTTTTAAACTCAATGCTTAAAATTTATGTGCATCTACTACAATATTTGTCCACCTACTCCTAGATTAGCCAAACTATTGAGTTGTAAATAGAATGAACATCAACTCAGTGTAATGTATGACCAGTTCAAAAGGGAAAATCTTGATTTATTTGTTGACAAATGAATTGTTTAAATTGATCACTCAACTAAAGAAAAATGTAGTTTTAATCCTCAGATTTATCAATTTTGTGTGAAATATATTTGAAACAACAAGAAGAGCAATAAAACTTCTTTTTTCTGACTCAAACTAAGGATAAAAACATGCCACCTGTTTCTCTGTTTTTTCTTTTTGTAGTTTTTACACTCAGTCTCAGTTTCATCATAACCTCTTCTACGAAATCTAAACCGAATAGAGAACACACACACACACACACACACACACATTTATGTGTCACAAAGTCCTATGCCAGGCTGTCAGGCTGCATTTGTTCCCAGTGCACCTTTGGCTTTGAAGTAATCCAGGTGGATTAGTTATTGATTCCCCATCATGACAGTACATCATCTTTTCCTTTTTTGTTTCACCTGCAGACAAACAGACGAGGATTCCCTGTCCTTCTCTTTGTCTTCGTCTCTTTGATTCCTTTGTACCCTGTCTGTGAAGGCACACTTTGTCGTTGAGTTCTTGCTTGAAATACAAGTACAAGGGTTTGTGTCAGTTTTAGGCTAATTAATTGAAAAGACTGCTGGTCCCCGATTGCTTTTTACGGCACATTAAAGGGGGTCTTTGTTCCATCTAATTTGGGCTTGCATTGCATTTTTAATTTTTTTTTCCCTCCATGATAGTTTTCTTCCTGGCTAAAGCCAGGTGGATTTATCCAGACTGACAGCTGGATAAACAAACTTTTGTGGACTCGACCTTCAACAACGCAGTCTAAAAAAAAAGCCAGAACACATCTACACTGATGACAGTTTTATTTCTATACATGGATGGAACAAAGGGGTGTTTATCATAGTAGTTTTGTGTTTGTGTTAGAGAAACGTTTGGCCAGAGGATGAGATGAGACTCGAGGAAATGGCACGAGTTAGGATGCAGCGTTTGTAGGGAATATTCTTTAGATGTACGTTTAATCCATTCCCCTTGGTAAACACAAGTTCTAAAACAGTCATTTTACCAAAGCTAAATTTGAATCTAGGATAGATAAATAATCAATTTACTCCCACATAATGTTTTTCTCTACTGTCTTTAGTCAAACGCAAGTTACAATGTGAGCTTAAGCTGGCTAATACAACACCAAACCAGAAAGTGAAATCAAATTGCTACCAGGTTAGAATTTGGTTAAACCTTTTATCTATAGAGAAGCTGTATTCTACTATTCTACTTCTTGAGAACCAATAGATTCATTTTTTCTAAATAGTTGAGAGGGCTAATTTTGTCCAAGCAAAGATGTTATAGGTATCTCTTAACTGAACCGGATTTTACTTTGTAAGATAAGTGTAGTTTTTTCTGCATTTCTGGGGTATAAATCAATTACAGACAGCTCACAGTTTCATTTTCATACTAGAGCTCACCGGGTTATAACTCATAGGAGTCAAACTTAATTAAACTCTTTCAAAATAACTGTCAGCATTATTCAATTATAAAATATTAAATCAAAATGATATACTGTGTGACTTAGAGTGTCATAACTTGTCTCTTAGCAGGAGTAGCAAATATAAAAAATTAATGAGTGAATGCACACGTCTTAATATTGAAACCCGGATCATATATACGTATATACTTCGCCAGGGTCCATTCTATAGTGACTGTAACAATCAGAGTATCTCCATCCACATTTGTAGAATACCATGCTAAAACATTTCAAGAATATGAGTTTTTAGCTTTGAAAAGTACAACTAGATTTAATTCATCCTTTAAGTGCACCAGATTTGAAAGCAAGTGTTTATTTTTTTGGAAAAACTTGAAGAATTTTAAATGTGCATTTTGGTCCGGAAAATACGGTTGAGTTAAGTTAATTAATTAATTAATGAGAATTTAGGCGACACAACTAACTAAGAGGTCCAAGTAGATTATTTAGCTATGCACCTAATGTCAGAGTTCAATTATCTGACTGGGTAAAAAATAGAACAGCTTTGAGACCTGGGTTGAGGATGTCAGGAGTGTGGATGAGGCTAAACTCCTGGAAGCAAAAAGTCTCAAATCATCTCAGGGGAAGCAGAAAGGGGAGGTAGTAGCAGTTCAGCCGGAAAGCACAAAACATCATTGATCTGAGGAGCAGACCTCAGGACGGGTGACTGTAAGGAATCTGACCCAGATGTGACAGGGAAGGTGGCATCCATTGAATCCCTGGGGAAAATATCGATTTGCCACGGAGCTCTATTAATAGCTGCTGTTGCACTTGAATTTTTCTGCTTCCCAACTTTACTAGGGTCAGTTTCCTAAAGATGCACTCTTCAGTCAGTCAGTTTTTAATTATTGATGTGTTGTTGAAATAAATAAAACCCCCAGATGTTTTACTCTGTTATGATGATGCCAAACATTTTAACTCTAAAAAGAGAAGATAGACAAGTTTCCATGGTTGTGAAATATTTAGAAAGCCAAGAAAAGGATTTATTTTTCCATCTTTTCCTCCTCTTTGGTCAGAGATGCCACAAGAATGTATTTTTGAGATTGAAAGGGCTTCTGCTTTCAATTAGAGATATTTGTGTGATTATGACAGCAAAATTACTGACCATATGGTGTCTGCGGTGCAGTGAGTAAAATCCCCGAAATAATGTGAACTGAATCAGCAGAAAAAGCATCTGGTTTCAACATATTTTAAAAAGAGGGGAAAATTCTCGACCTCCAATAGCGTTCACCATGAATGTCCTCAGTCTTCAGTGTTTCGTCTTGTACATCTTAACTCTAAGTAAAAGCAGATGGATTGGTGTGGAGTTCTTCCTTCATTTTTTTCAGAAACATGTTTCTCATTAACCAACATGGTATATTTTGTGTTACTGTTCATGTTCTTTAAACTTTATCTGACTTTCAGTCTCATAAACACACTTCCATGTGGCTTGTAACTTCCTACGATGTTTGTTAAACATTGTATGTAATATATAGCTAAATATGTATATAGACATTTTGAACATTTGAAATAAAATTGTTGCTCCAAAGTTAAAATGAACAACTTTCCAGCAACTTAAAAATCATTAGAATTTTTTTCCCCTCCCCCTGTTAAAAGTATTATAAAGCTACATTTCGTCTGCTGTCACAAACAATCTAATATGATGTGGGGGGAAAAAGGAAAACAGCAGTGTTTGCTAAATCATTATAAGACAGGGATGCATCGTCTCAGCATTTTTTAACGGCACCTAAGCAAAAGAAACTGCAAATAAAATATGCTGAGATGAGCTTTCTTGTCATTCCTGGTAGTCCCGCTTCTGTCCCCTCGTTACAGAGAAGCACGCCAATGCTGACATCTCTCTCAAGACTTGTAGATTGTTAGTGTTTTTTCACGGTATTGCTTTTGAAAATCAACCTGAAAGACCTCCTGATTTTTCACACCAGGAATTTTAAAATGACACCATAACATCTTCCAATGGAAAATGTGTTCAAGAGGTTAACAACACAGCTCAACAAAAAGAGATTTGGTATCCCCTGACCAGCATTATTTTCAGATCAATATCGACACTACTAAATAACACACTGATCACAGCCAGCAAAAAATAACTTAGCTGATTATGCAAACAATGTACTTACTAAATTTTTTGCATGCTACTAACTGTTCTACCATTAGAAAAGGAAAAAAATAAATAATTGCATAGTTTGAGTAGACAAACTGATTAAAAAAAAAGCTGGACGTGTGGTTGGCTCACCCTTCGCCTGCGTGGAGGAGGTGGCAAGGGACAGAATGAAAGCAAAACTGTCATCAATCATGCTAAATCCCTCTCACCCCTTTCATGAACTTGTGGACCATCTGAAGAGCAGCTTCAGCAACAGACTCCTGCAACCCCGCTGCTCAAAAGAATGGTACAGAAAATCCCTTCTGCCGTCTTCCATCAAAATATTCAACCTTTCACTTTCAAACCTTTAAACTTTCACTCACAACAGATTTTAAAAAGAAATGTTCTTTTTAAACATTTCTTTTAATGTTTAAAGCAAAGCTCTCGATTTACAAGTCGATCTACGTTCTCACCCTCACCTATGGGCACCAGCTGTGGGTGGTGACCGAAAGAATGAGATCGCGGATACAAGCGGCCGAAATGAGATTCCTCCCCTGGGTGGCTGGGCTCTCACTCAGAGATCGGGTGAGGTGCTCTGCCAGGAGCTCGGTGTCGAGCCGCTCCTCCTCCAGGTCGAGAGGAGCCAGATGGGGTGGTTCGGGCCTCTGGTCAGGATGCCACCCGAGCGCCTCGCGGGCGAGGTGTTTTAGGCACGTCCCACCGGGAGGAGACCAAGGAGCAGACCCTGGACCCACTGGAGAGACCAAGACTCACAGCTGGCCGGGGAACGACTTGGGATTCTTCTAGGTGAGCTGGAGCATGCAGCCGGGGTGAGAGAAGCCTGGGCTTCCCGTTTGAGGCTGTTGCCCCCGCAACCCGGCCCCGGAACAAGCAGAAGATGATGGAACGGAATGTTGTTGTATGACATTGTATGATTGTAACACTGCAGCACTCAAATATTCCTTCGGGGATGAATAAAGTATCTTCAATTCAATCATTTTAAGAACAAATGTACAGATAGACATACATACATGAATGCACATTCAGGCTTAAACACTGCTAAGCACCCACTCGGGGTAATCAATTGTTCTCTCATTATATATCCAAACCAACATACACTCTGAACACAATGGGATATACAAAGTGTGCCACACGTCGATAAACTCTCAATGTTTCTCATATAATGTGGTGATATGAATTGGGTTGCACTCAAATGTTTATTAACCTGAATTAACATCTGGACATATGTGAAATTGCTCTCATTTCTCAAGTCTTGCTTAAAGCATAAACCTTCCATACCGCTGCTCAGAAGGTGGTCCTGACCAATCCTACAGGTTTTTGACAGCATGGAAACGGACATTTATAATTGATAATTTAGGAATTTGTTCCAAATAGCTTATAAGTGATGCTCAAAGCTAGCAAACTAATAAGTCTATGTTTATGGAAAGTGCTTTTAAGAAAACGTATTGTTAAAGGAGAAAATCCCACAGAAAACATATAACCTCAAACGTACATTTGTTCATAATTGTTGGACTTTTTTTTTTTTTTTTTTTTTAAAACTTCTTTACATCAATTTCAGCCTGTTTAGAAAAATTGGTAAATATGTGGGTTCATAATGTACAGTCGTGTGAAATCATTTGGACACTCCATAATTATTATTATCATCATTTTATTCCCAGAATTTGAAGAGATTTTTTAATTGCCATGTAACAAAAAATATTTGGTCCATCCATTTAACATTTTTGATATCATTTTTATGTAGAAAAAGTTTGAACCCCAAACAGCCAGTGTTCACTTCTTTGGCTGAAATACTTCAGTGAGACACTTCGTGCTGCTGTGTCAGTCCCAGAGAAAAAATCCAACTCCTCAACGCAGAACTCTTTCAGCCAAGAGCAATTTGAGGGGTTTTGTACACGTACAGCCTGTACCCTATGGCATACCAGTGGGATTGAGATCTGAGCTTCGACTTGGCATATCAAGACTCTCCACTTATTTTTCAACCAGTCCTTGGCAGATTTGCTGGTTTGCTTTGGGTCATTGGGTTATATTAATGATTCAATATGTCCAAACATATACATGCCTTCACAGGATGTCCTCAATTGTAAAACTTAAGTGTAGAGGTTTTGTGGCAGAATAGTTGGCTAATAGTCAGTTTATAGTTTGTTTTTTTGTCCCTGTTAACTACTTTTACAAACAAGAATGAGTGTTTCTTGTCATCCTCTGGGTTCTAGGAGCAAAATATGTTGCTGTGAAAAAGATAAAGTTAAAGATGTTCATATGAAAATGCGAAGAGGCTGACTCTTGGCAGGAACTAATGGAGGCAGCCACTGGAAAGGTTCCAGGTGGAATGGCTGACTCGCCTCATTAGGGAATATTATTCCTTATGCCTCATGGCAATTTCATGTCTTCCCTTTAACTTTCCACCTATTGCAGACTGCTAGGAGGGACGTTTACCTTTCAAATTCATTAGGAAGTAGTTGAGGAGAGTAGAAAATGTTAATAACTAGAAGCTGCACATCGTAGATGTCAGAGATGTTGGTTTGTTTTTATTTTATTATATTCTCACGTTGTGATTGACATGCTGCTCAAAATATAATTACTTTGAGCAAAGCCTCTGAGAATAGACTGTTTTAGATCAAAAGAATGTGATCAAGATGCACAATAGGTAGAAAGAAGACGAGTGTGTCCAGCTTTATATAAATAAATGCACCACACACTCGTGTGTGTATAAATTTTATAGAAATCTCCAAACAAGGAAGGCTTGGGAATCTCTATTTTTCAGCAAGATAGAAAATAGAAAGCACAGCTCAAAGATAAGTACGGTGAAACGGATCAGACAGATGTGGCCGTGTGTGGGCGGACCCAGCCCCAGGTTTCTTTTGTTCTTCTCCAAGAGAAGCTGTCTTCATCTCTGTGGAGCTTCTACTGAGCCAAATAGATCCTTTTCTTTCTTTCCGTCAATGAGGGTGCAGGAAATTGACTTACAGTACAGATTCTGTCCAAGAAGAAACAATCAGCCTGTCTTGCTCTTATAGATTATGGTTATCTGACGATTATTATTCTTAATAGCTCAGAAAATCATTCCATTGAGTTACATTGTAAATTTTCAACTTTTAGCGTATAGCTGATGAAGTAAATTTTGGAATAATGAGCAATTGTGAAACAAAACAGTTCCTGTGTTCCCAAAGTTAAACCAACTGATTCATTATCATCATGCATCTAACTGTTTTCAGAGTTGTTGTTGTTGCACTGGTCAGTTTTACAAATGATACTTTCTAACCTTATAAAATCTTTTTCTAAGCGGCCACACATGCATTTGTTTGAAAAATAATGTGTAAAGAAGAGTTATTGTGTTATGATCATAAATGTTGCGCAGCAATTAGTTGCAAATATATATTTACCCTCTGTTAACCTTATGCTATCTTCTATATCACAAAAGTAATCCAATATTGATTTAAAATTGTATTGATTACATGTAATACAACTGTTTGGTGTTTTTTTTTCCGATTATGGTTTAAAAAAAAAAGCAATAGCTGCAATGAGGAACAAATGGCCCAGGTCAAATAGTATTATTACGTGAGAGCAATATTACTGACATAATATTGCCAACATTACAATGCTTTCATATATGGGATTTTTTATAAATGAAAAAATAGTAGTCCAAAAAGTCATAACTTTTATTATTTTAAGACTGGTATGTGTTTTACTTGTAAATACTGACTGTTGGGAATGTAATTCACAATTTGGGCCGAGTGTAGCCATACAATCAAACAGATTTAAATAAATGGCAGCTTTGTGAGATCAAATATATATATTTCTTTTTCTTTTTCCCTTTAAATATCTCAAATCCCAAATCTTGCACAGGCCATCTATCTACCAGCAAGTGTTGCAATTTATTCATTAAAACTACGTGTTGTTCTGTCCACTGACAGCATGCATTATGAGTTGCACTGCAGAAGGAAGTTAATAGTGTCTCCTCGGTGATGAAACATGTCTTTCAGCTATTTTGTTGGAAATGGAGATGTGAGAATTCTGATGAGGTTGGAAATGCTTTTGAAGAAGTAAATAATCTGCTTTATTACACACCGCTCTGCTACATAGTTGCTTCAGGTCTCAGGCTTTTAACAGCTGGGGATAAATATCCAGCACACACACTCGCATGCACACACAAACCCTCTCTAGTCGGAAATGAGCTGCACTGCAGTGAAATAGCACCCTGATGTAACCAGATCGCTTTCTTCATGTGTGCGGGAATCTAGTTTGCTTTGCATCGCCATTAAAGCTCATGAGCATAAATCTTTTTCCACCATCCAAACAGAGGTTTAAGTTCCAGGAGGATGTTTTCTAAGATATATTTACAATATTTTCTCATAGGAAACATTTTTTAACTTCAAATGACTGTTTTGAGGCCTATGTTTTCTTTCTACACACACATTTCTCAGTTCGGGTTAAAAGAGAAGAGATTACTCTCTCTTACCATCTTAATTTTAACATGCTGAAAACTCATCAGTCACCGGGCATCCAGGGGCTTACTACCACGTTCTTCACACTCTTGACACATAAGAAATTGATAGGAACACCAAGTTTTTTTCCTCTTAAAGAAGCATCTCTGTTCTTCCCATACGAAGATGAACCGTTTAATGATGGAAGCAATGCATCTCTAAAAAGGCTCACATAACAGAGATAAGCATCAGAACAACCCCCTTGGATTAAAATTAAAGCTCTTGGAAAGAATCATAAAAGAAATTTTTGTTCATGTTAAGTAAACAAAAAATAAAAAAAACACAGTTGTGGCATGATGAAGTGTTCTGCTGACAATGCCAAGTTTATGTTGTGTAAACTTGCAGAGGTGGCATTGTGGTCTGGGATTGCATCATTTGCTGTGGTTCACCCATCAAATGGAATCAGCTGCTGGTCACAACATAATGAGGGACCAAGGGTTCAGTCAGCATATTTATCCTCCTTGTGCCCTCAAATAAATTCCAAGTTGGCAAAAGCCGCAGTCATTAGACAAAAAAAAAAAAAAAAACAGAAAAATTTTCAAAAGGTTGCCACAGAGTCTCGAGACTTGACTGGTTTCTCGAAGTTAAACACAACAGCAAAGCATTTAGATGATGCAATAAAGGTTGCATTGTCAAACCAAATTCAATTTATGCTACAGAAAAATAAACCTTTGCAGCCAAATATGGTCCAACGTGAACACTAAGTTGTGTAACAATAGCAGTGTAACAAGCAATATAATGTGTCTTTACATATTAAGCACTTTAAGCCCTTTCCTCTTGCTGTCTACTTCTGTCCTGACTCTATGTATAGAGCATCATTTGCATATTTGCAAACAATTTTAAGAAGCTCTTTCAATCACCACCTTTACACATAAATGTTGCTTCTTGTGAAAGCTTGTTTTCATTTTGTATTCATTGTCTCAGTCAGCCCATACCACGCTCTGTGAAAAGGTTTAACTTAAGCGTCAGAAGGATTTTGTCACACATTGAGCATATTGCAGAGTGAATATAATCTCCGGTGAAGGATTTGTTTTAGAGAGCAGCACTCTTGCATGTTCATACACAGGTGCATAAGCATTAAACATCCTGCGGCATCATTGTCAACATCAAATCCTCTGCAGGTGATGTAGAGGCTCATGGCGGAGGTTAGCATCTGAATTTCCATTTCAAAAAAGTACACACGCCAGCACAAATGTGTGTTATTGCTGCTTTTGAGTGTGTGAAAGTAGATTTATCTCAATCAATATTGCAGATAAATCTTCACGGCTGTGTAGGTTTTTGACCCGGCCACTTTATTTGTAAGTTCATCATTCAAACAGCGGGGATGACAAAGAAAGAGTAGATCGGTGAAACTTCTTAAAATATGCATGTTGTTTAAAGGTTTATTTATTCATGAGTGCCTGTGTATTCCATTATGTGTGGGATGTGGGTGTGTCATTGATGTTAGCAGAAGGATCTCAAAGGAAATGATCACACAATCTAAAATGCAGCTTAAAAGATTTTGAACGAGCTCCAGGGATACGAGGCCAAAGATTATTTGAGAACAACCCTCTGTTTTATATTACTCTGTACAAGCTATCTCTTCATGGAAGAAATGGAAATTTGTGCTCATATTTGTTTTCTTCCTCCAGATTTTGACCCGAACCTCGGCATGATGGCTGGAATTACACCAATGAACCCAATGATGCCCGGCCTTGGGATGGTACCCCCGCCCATCTCTCAAGACATACCTCTAATAAAGGAGATCATCCACTGCAAAAGCTGTACCCTGTTTCCTCCCAATCCCAGTAAGACACAATGTCATCCTTTTTCAAAATATTTCTTTCAGTAAATTGGCTCTTCCTCTGGTGCAAAACAAAAACCATCAGAATGGGTGGTGCATGAAGATTTCATCTATAAATGATTTCAAGTTACAAAATGGAGACTTTTGTGGCTGAGAGAGAAACAAAATATAGTTTAAAATTTTATTCCTAAAATTCTGAAGGCTGTTTTCTATATTTACCTCACCCACCACCTGTCAATTATTCAGAGTCAAGACGTGAGAAATGTGAGATAGACGCCACTTTTACTTTTCAGATTTCCATCAGCAAAACATTTTTTGCATCAGAATGGGTTTTTTTCTTGTTGTTTTAAAATAAACTAGTACAAACTAGGATATAACTTTATCCCAAAGGTGGCAAAAGACCAAAAAAAACCCCTCTTCTCTCACGATTACCTTCGGGACTTAACTCTACAAAGTAAACCATACAACATTTTGTCTTTTTCTTTTTTGTTATTTTTTTTCATAGTTCAAGCCATCATTTTGCATGTTTATCCTCATGGCTCAATAAACTGTCACATCACTGTGCAGGAAGAGTTTAACTCCGGAGCAAAGAAAAAAGAAACTATAAAAAGAAACGATCTGCCTTTGAGCAAATTACTTATTTTTAACTCAAGACATTTAACCACACTTTGCTAAACAACAAAAAATATTGTTTTTGTCATATCCACGCTAGGATGTGCATGATAGTGTAGATTGCATGATCATTAACAAAAATAGATAATGAGTTGTGTTTTGGTCAAACTTCCTCTTATTTTAACTTGGAATCCAATGGCTGGAAATGTTTATCAGACAAAACACAGCCTCTATTGCTAGATCCTTCGAATAGTAGTCAGTAACTTATTAAATTAATGACTCCAGCTCTTTTTTTACTAAGACAAATTGATCTAAAATAAAAGGAGAGCGAGAGAGATTGAAGCAATTCCATGACATGCAGATGTGTGTTTGTGTAGCTGTGCATGGTTTCTTCAAGGTATAATTATCTCAAATGAATGTTGGAGAGGTTTAAATGTCCCTTTTATTGGCTTTCATATGAGCTAAGAGATTAACCAGAAAAACATGTGTAAAGATTGGAAAAAATAGTCTTAAAGACAACTAAAACATCAAGAAGGGTATTCATAAATAAGACTTAGTAAAATAAATCTGTGGTTGTAGTTACAAGATCCATCAGCTCTCCACAAGACTTCATAAGTGAAGCTATACCATTATGAAACTTCTTCTTTAGGCATTTCACTTCAGGGGTCGCCACAGCAAGTCAGTTTCTTCCATCTAAACCTATCTGCTGCATCCTCTTCGGTCACGGCAACTATCTTCATGTCTTCCTTCAATGTATCCATGAACCTCCTCTTTGGTCTTCCTCTTGGCCTCTTTCCTCGTGGTTCCAAACCCAGCATTCTTCTGCCAATGTACTCTCTCTCTCCTCTGCACATGTCCAAACCATCTCAGTCTGTCCTCTCTGACTTTGTCTCCAAAACCTCTAACATGGGCTGTTCCGCTGATATACTCATTTCTAATCCTGTTCATCCTGGTCACTTTCAGAGAGATCCTCAGCATATTCATCTCTGCTACCTCCATCGCTGTTTCCTGTCTTTTTCCCAGTGCTACTGTTCTAGACCAAACAGCATGGCCGGTCTCACCACGGTTTTCTACACTTTCCCTTTCATTTTAGCTGAAACTCCTCTATCACACATCACACCTGATATTTTCCTCCTCCTGTTCCAGTCTGTCTGCACACGCTTCTTCACCTCTTTTCCACACTCTCCATTGCTCTGGACTGTTGATCTGAAGTACTTAAAATCTTCCACCTTCTTTATCTCTTCTGCCTGTAAACTTATTTTACCACTATGAGTAAAGTATCATTTTTAAAACATCTCTAAAAGGAATATTTAGCTACTATTTTTTCTGGAGTCTTTTGTTGTTCTATTGAGTTGGAAGATCGACATCTATTGTAATTAAAGTCAGATTTTTTTCTCAAAGGAATACAAGGAGGATTCTGAAGATTTATGTTGGGATCATATGTCCCTACTAGGAATACATATCCCCGACCTCTCAGCTGCCAACAAAAAGCTGCTTCAATGGAAAAAGGATAAACATGACTCGAGGACTCGTTGGATAGGTTTTAGATAGAAAACACTTCTTTTAAAATCTTCTCTCTCAAGAGTAAAAAGATGGTGGTATGATCCTTAAGCAGAATGCCAGACAGGTTACAAAAAATAAAAAATAGATACAAATGTGGGTGTTTTTGTGAATTTGCACTCTAAAAATGTCAGGTCTTCAGTGTGAGCCTCTGTAAAGAGTGTGCACTCCAAGTTGGACAGTGCAGTAGAGGGCAAGATGAGAACATTTATAGTTGTGTCAGAAATACTGGAATGCTAGATTTTTTAACAATAGCGTGAGGAAAAAAATAAAAAAATCATTAAGTTCTGTAAAAATATTAAAAAACCAACATGTTTAAACCACACACAAGCAATTCATATGTTAAATGGGAAGATTTTTTATGGAACTATTTTCTGTTAGTCAGGATTTTAAAATCTGTTGTTGTCAAAGGTTTTGGTATTTATACGGCATGTGAGTAAAATAAAACAAAGCAGGCAGGAAAAGCACTGGTGTCTTGACAACCACACGGCATATGGTGTCCATCACAAGTAGTCATTACCCTCTGGCTGCACGCTCTCGACCTGTTAGCTCATGCAGCATCCTGTCTCACTGACCTTTTTAGATGAGAGACAACAGCCCCTTTTAGTGCTCCTCCTGCTTTGCCATGCTTTCCTCTTCCATCTTGTCCATGTTCATAACCCTAACACATGACATGTGTGCACCCTCAACAGGCTTTTTTTTCTCTCTCTCCTTCTTGCTTCAATATCTATCCTTTTTCTTTTCATCAGCAATCCTCATTCAGTTTTGGACACATATTGCTTATTCTGCCTACTCAGCAGAAATGCTATGGCACTTTTCACTAAATGCTCTTAGACCATTTTACAGAAAATTTATGGTCAATTTGCCCATTAGCTGACGATTATTCTAGCCCTTATCTTTCTAGGAATTTAAAGAATAATTAAAAGAGATTGTATTTCATTAACAAACGGCTTTTTAGGCAAAAATAAATTTTCTCTGTTTATTCTAATTTGCAATTACTGTCCTTTTAATTTAAAGAAAAATAAATTTCTATACATGCACACAATTCGTATTTGTTTTGGCTTCTTACACTAAGCTCTAAGGATTAAAATTAATGGATGTGATAGTCTGCACAAGTAAAGTGAGCACTGAGAATAAAATCCACACAGCGGATTTGGTTCAGAAAAGGTTGCTAGGGACGACATAATAATGGAGGCTCATACCACACACGCATCATCTCTGCTTTAAATCCTGTCTGTTACATGCAACCAAGTTGCCAACTGAAATATATTGTATGTTGGTGAGGAACTACCATGAGAATTGACAAATATTTACCATATAAGGAGGTTAAGTCATTGCAATGCTTATTAGTGCATTCTTGCATAATTGCATTTAATTAACATTATTAACTGAAGCGTGCATGGATAGGGTTTGTTCTTCAATACTTTGAAAAGTTTTATTTCTATCAAGGTGAAAAATATATACTGGTATTTGTATATATAGTACATATTTTACAGGTTTTGATGTAAAAAGAAAAACTTTTTTCCCTTTTGATTTTGCTTTCTAAACCCCAGGTTGCATCTGTTTATTTGCATGCAAATGCAATCACTTTGACCATTCACAGTACACGCATGTCTCATGAATTTATTGTAATCATGAATAGTTCATTCAGTTCTCCCTTCATGTGTATTTGTGTAGCTTCGTCAGTTGCTATAGATAGTGATATCCAAACTAACTGATACATTTTTCTAAATTAGTCCAATCTCATAGCTTTACAAACTACGATTAATTATGTGATAAAATATTGTAAACTTTCCATAATAAAGGAAAATTTCATTTGCAGCCTGGCACATTATGATGATGCGGCTGTGCATCTGTTCTCCTCTCTGTCCTCTCTGTCTATCAGCCATTTATGGACTGAAAAGGTCAGTTTATATGGAAGTCTTTGTTGCGTCTGCTTGCAGGGATCCTTTTTGCCTTCGCAAGCTTTTTTCTGAACCAGCTCGTACTTTTTTTCTTAAATCTACGAGTTTAATCTGCCAACTCCAGAGGTCACATCATGAAACCTTACTCAAGGTTTTGGTACGATAATTACCTTTAAAGAAACAAAAGGAAGAATGTTTAAGGTTGCTTGTAGCCATAAACATTCGGAATGCAATGATAGTGGAAAATTTTGATGGCACAACAAGAGAACTGATAAATATTATGTGAGGTTAATATTGTGATAATAATCTATCTTAAGATCTGCATATTGTTACATGTCTTGCAGATAGGGACTCAGTTTTTAGCCAAAAATAAAAGCCAGTTTTTACATTAATAACACTAATAATTTACATATATTATCATTAACACTAATAATAACTACTATAGGTTGGACTTTGATTTTCCATACCATTCTAAACAATCACTTTAAACAATGTTCCATAGTTGTTTCCGGTTGTCCCTTAAATGAATAAATCTCCAAAAGCATCTTAGAAAGGCATCTCTGAAAATTCTTACAGCATCACATCGCTACTACAAATTCTTTACCACACTGACTTAAAAGCTCTCTCAGCAGGGAGCACCCACCACGATGCCCAGCAACAAAAACAACACCTCAACACTCTGGTAAATCAACAGAGCATAGCAGGTGTCTAGTGTGTAGATTTTTTTTTTCTAAAACTTGGTTTCGATACCTGTTGAGGCACAACTTTGCTCCACTGAGGGCTTCAGGCAAAAATAACTGAATGCTGTTGTCTTTATTTCCATTTCAGAGCTAACAGACACAATAAAACATGATTAGAGACGTTACGCTTAAAGTCACACTCGTTCACTCAGTTGCCATGTTCATTTTCTTTTCCAAACTTTTGTATTAATTGGAGTTTCTTCTGACTCAAAATTTTATGTTGTAAATCTTTGTTTCAACCTCTGATATGTGTCTTGCAATTTATTGCACATTGCCAAACCAAAATCCAAGGTCGTGACCAAAGTGAGCTCTGTCAAGACTCCCCGAAACTCCCGCACTTTACCCCCCGGGCTGCTTTCATCATCATCCCACTCTCTGTTGGACCATTTGAGCCTGTAGCTCAAAAATGGGTTGGGAATAAAATCTTATCAATTGCAAGATTTTCTGCACAAAAAGAGGCTTTTAAAGATTACATGTCATCCTGTCTAAAACACATTATCTACGTATTAATTATAAGTTTGAGTTGGTCTATTTTCGATTGAACGTTGTTTTCTGTGATTTTCACATTAAATATACAATGAGAAAAAATGTTGTGAATAATCCACATGTTTATTTGATTGAGACAGAGAAATTTAGGCATTTTTTGCTCCAATAGTAGTCTTTTGGAAATTTTAAGGCCAAGTCCCTGTCTTTGTTTGTATTCACTTAGAAAGAGCCTAGTTTTTTAAATCTGTTTGAACTAATTTAAAGGCATGTTACAATATCAAAACGACCCCATCCATCTCTCCCCCTAACTTCCTCAATATGCAACATATTGAGCCAAGATCAGAGCGATTCTTTTCAGTATCGAGTATCAACATCCGTTTGATGAGAGCTGCAGTAACTGTGTGAGCTCAGGCTTTTCTTTCAGACATCTAGAAATGCAGCATCCTCAGCGTTCCACTGATTATTTGCTTTGCTCCTCATAGACCCTACTAATCACATTCATCATGGATGAGAAGCTTGATCTATTGGAGATTAGATCAGTCAACACTCATCTATGGTGAATAAGTGATTTCTCCAGTGCTGGGGACCTTCCACATGAGAGGATTCACAATCACTTTGTGGCCAAAAAGATTTCATTTTCATGCTTGGAATGGTTTCATTTTTAACATTTATTTAACAAAACCTGATCTGATTATATTTCTCCAAGTTGTTCGTTCATGCGCCAAGCTTTAACATTCTCATAAGTGTGATGTTTTAAATATGAAGTAATTAAATTTGTGCAGCATCCACTTCCAGAGTGTTGACAGTTCTGATAAATTATAAACAGGTTTTGTTTGTGTGTCTTCAGTATATTTCAGTGTAAACGGCCTTCTGGGGATTTACTATTCTCTGTGGTTTCTGTCTTTCTTCATCATCATTAAGGAATGGAGATGTTTCATTATGATGATTTTTGCAGTAACCATCCCGCTGATTTTCCCTCTTTAGAGTGTAAGTGAACATTTAATGGATCGTTTTATCGTTTTTAATAAATTAGTTTGTATTGATGGCTTACATTTTCCATTTCATTCTAAGAGAAATGTGAACTTTCAGAGTAAAAAACATCTCTCCTCGTAGGCAGGACAGATGGCATAGAAAGATATTCACATCACATTTGCAGCTTTGTTTTTTGCAGCAAATAAGTATGTGATTTCTTTTTTATTCACTGGGCATTGCTGCATTTCTTTGTATTTAAGACGATATATATTCCAAGTAAACACGACGGGAAAAAAATCATTCCATCTGTCAAAACTGTGTTATCAAAATTCTTTTTAGTCTTTAAACTAATTTCTTTCTTGTGTTAGCCTTTAAAAATCTCAACTGGGTGTATTTATAATCACAGCATGAATAGAAGTGCACATGATTTGTTGTTGAGTGTGTCTATTTTTAACTTTGCTTTAGTTTAAACAGTATTGCAGTGATTAGAACGACATTTCTAATGATTTGACTTCTATGTGTATCTTTCTTTTATTTTTTTTTTATTTAACGTCTTACCACTTTCTTCAGTATGATGATTAAATTCACGTTTAATGAGTTATAGCTGATTTAAAAGCCGCTTGTCCATTTCTCTCTGCCCAATGGCATCAATACAAATGAGTTGACAAATGTCTGATTAAATGACTCAAACACACTTTTAATCGTTCATCCTTTTTGTTTGTTCCTCCACTTCCAAACAGACCTTCCTCCTCCAGCCACAAGGGAGCGACCCCCAGGATGTAAAACGGTATTTGTTGGTGGACTCCCAGAGAACGCCACAGAGGAGATCATCGTGGAGGTCTTCGGCCAGTGTGGCGATATCACAGCAATACGCAAAAGCAAGAAAAATTTCTGCCATATAAGATTTGCTGAAGAGTTCACCGTGGACAAGGCTCTTTTCCTGTCTGGTAAAGCTCTTAAAAGTTCATTTTATCCTTCAATAAAAGAAAGAAATAGCTATGTAGTTTTTTTTAAGTTTCAAAGTAAATGTTGTTCATGTTTTTATTTATGAATATGTTTCGTTGATAGTTGATCTAATTATCAACTATATAAGAACAATTGCATAGTTTTATGATAAAAACAATCTTAACTCCATACGATATGGTGACTCATCCCTTAACAGGAAAATTTATGTGCTGCCTTACACCGCAGCAGGCTGCCATGACGGCAACAATGGTGGGAGAAATGTGCGGTTAGGTGTCTTCCACAAGGACACCTAGACGGGAGCTCAGTGGGATTCGATCCCGCGAAATTCCAGAGAACTTCTGGTCAATGGGCGAACGTTCTACCACTGAGCTATCGCCTCCATCGAATCCTTCTTTTTTTGATGAGAAAGGTCTTTTTTTAGTGCCAAAAAGTTCAGATTTTCTTGAGCTCTTATGTTACCTATTTTTCTCAACTAAATTACAAAAATCGTCCACATTTATCCCTGTCTTGCACTATATTTTTTTAACTCAGAACATGAATAAAGTCAGCCAGAGTTCAGCTGCAGTAAACAAAAAAACAGAAATAAAATTAAGTTTTTAAAACGTCTAGACCAAACAGCGGGGCATAGGTAGTATTTTTTCATTTAATCTTTATTTTCTCTTCAGCCAAAAGCTTCAGATGTCCTCATTCTATCTGTGTAAACTGATGCCCACGTATTCCCGGTTTTAAATTTCTCTCTTAGATAAGTGGTCGTTTGAGAAACACCCGCTGGCCCTGTGGTGTTTATACAAGTATGTGAGAATGAGAGATTCTTTGGTTTGGACCGCTATCATTCTTGCAGTCAAATGCGGAAGAGAAGTCCATAAATTAGAGTGATGACAGAGTTGTGTACTTGCCCCATAAATAATACCCCACCCACACACACACAGACAATCACACTGTACCTAGCATTCACTCAAGCAGCTCCAACACACACAACCTCCCCAGATATGAAATATTAAAGTAGTAGATTGAGAGCGCAAAGCAGAGAGAGCAGACTCAAGTAGAAAATCCCGGAAGTTTCACTCATTTCTTCTCCTGTTTGTGTTTGGATCATTCTGCCCACTCATTTTCTCATATTCTCTGTATAAATGCGTACTGTCCGATCATTTCGAGCAATTAAATCCCTGAACGTGGAGAGCTTTCTTCAATCTGCAGCTAGCTATTAGTGAAAACTGAGTAATGAGGACACAGTGGGGATAAGTGGAAAGATGGTGTTAGTGAGAAATATTGCGGTCCTCTAAAGGTACCCGAGAGTCAGTTGGACTCTTTTGTGCAAAATATTGCAGGACTTTACTGTGCCAAAAACCTTGAACCAAATAAGAGAAGAAGCCATTAAAACAAGATTCTTTATAAATAGATACATTCACTTCCTGTTTGGGTGGTTATTTTTTAACTTGTTTTTTTGGTTCTCTTTGTAGCGCAGAAGGGAAAAAAAACTCATATCATAATCAGAGAACTCGTCCTTTGGGAACGTCTCTGGTCTAATTTATCTTCTTTTTTTCTGCATAAAATTGCAATTCAGGTTAATCAAATTCACGCCTCCAGTCATGTTTTTCATCTGCACTGAAACACTTAGCCGTGCCCTTCACTCATTTATAGTAGTTTGGGTTTTTATTTTCTGTTTTATATGAAGAGTATAGAAGATGAAAGACTCGTCGCAAAGTTGATGGGATGCTGTGGAAATGCTGGGACCTAGTTGTGTGTGTGTTTGCATTCACATAGCTGACATCTCTACTGCCTGCACAGTGTTTCGTTAAAGGATGAAATGGAGTTTTTGTCAAATCCATTGGGAATGAGACTTAAAAACAAAGCGATGACAACTAGTATTAGAAAGAAAAAACTAATCCACAGTCGGTGTCGTGTTACCATCCATTAAAACAACCCCATTGTGATTCATTTTATGTGACATGTACTTAAAAAGACAAACAACATTTTCTTTAGCTGCGTAATCTTTCAAACAATCCTGATTTTGGTCTAAAACTAAAAGAAAATAACCATCATTTAAAACTTTCTTCCGAGTGCAGCTGGTTTGCTAGAGTCCAGCCACATGTGTCAAACATCTGCTTTGCGCGCTCTAATCTGTTTACATGTGAGTTGAACTGAAAATCACAATGTTTGGTGCCAGTTTGCGCCAGCTGGCATGAGACCAGCCTTCAAGATATTTGCACAGTGATTGATAAGCATGGTTTAACAAGAAACTCACATAACTATGTGTGAAAATACACACTCTTATTTCTGTCATGGACTCGCATCATTTCAGAGTTTTATCACAGATGAATAATTCTTTTCACTCTTTTTTTTTGTTGTTGTTCTTAGCTGTCAACAACTAATTATATTCTGAAAACATCTACAGCAGTAAGATGTGTTTTGAAGCAATCAGAAACAAAAGCTCTCCCCACATTTCCACAATAGCTCTGGACAAAAAACGTCACCAGAAAAGATTCTGTCATCCTATGAAAGACCTTTACGACTAGAGAGATCCTGTTGTTAAACAAGCTTTTATATGTTAACCGAGTGAGATCAGCTTGAGGAAGCAAATTCAAATGTCTCACAGATGCAGAAAACATAATCATCACCATGGTTACATAGTTAAAACCTATTATATGTAGAGATCTGCTGTAAATAGAGCATATGCAACAAGTTGGCCTTGGTACAAAAAAGCAACAATACGGATTTTTTTTTTTAAACTTTTTGAATCAAATGGAGCTTCTTTATGGATGGTTTTGATGTTGACAGCTTATTTAAATTCTTTTTGTATTAAAACGTAATTGCTGACAGACATTTAGAATTTACAGAATGACTCAAACCCAACATCCCTGAAAGTGGTATTGGAGTTTATGCCTAGAGATTATTTTAAATTACACAATATCCATTCTGCATCTGTTATTCATTTAAAAGAATATTTTTCTTTGCTTACTCATTATCACCTCACTATCTATTGGTCTTAATTTTCACTGTTCACACTCATCTTTACCCAGGTTACCGAATCCGTTTGGGTTCAAGCACAGACAAAAAGGACACCGGTCGGCTTCATGTGGACTTTGCCCAGGCCAGAGATGACTTGTATGAATGGGAGTGTCGCCAACGGATGCTCGCCAGAGAGGAGCGTCACAGGCGCAAAATGGAGGAGGACCTCCTCCGGCCGCCATCTCCTCCACCAATCGTCCACTATTCTGAACACGAGTGCAGCGAGCTGGGGGACAAGATCAAAGGTACACGCTATTAAACAACTTACAAGGAAGTATGATGAGATAACAATAAAAGCTGCAGGGGAAAGCTAATGAAAGAAATAACTTTCTATATTTTCCACAGGTTCACATAATCACGTCTCAAACAACATTGTTTTACACAAACATAACTGCTTTGGATTCCCAGCGAGCACAAGAAAATTTCTTTTCAAAAGATGTTTCACATTCCCTCTAACCCTGGTGTATCAGTTCACTCTGCCCAGAGCACATGCCCCTCTTATATCTCTCACCTCTTCACTTGTTCTTTTATAGTTTCTCCTTCTAGCTTTCTCTGCAGTTTCTAGCTGAATGAGCTTGTTTTACTAATGAGAAATGACACTTCTAGGTTTTGGCCACAGTCGCCCGATAACAACATAGCTGGGACTTTCTGCTTCTCTACCAACTGCATCTATCCTTTACAGCTTTACTTTCCCTAGTCTTGTATTGGCCAAGATTGTATTTCTTTTATTATCTTTTTTTTTGTGAAAGCTTTTGGCTGCAGTGTTCGATTAGATTTAAGAATTATTTCCAAACTGTTTTGGAGTGTGATAATATACCAGTGATACATGTGTTACGCAACCTTTTTTCACCCAAAATATTGAGTGTTGTAAGTGGTTGTGTTTCAGTGTATGGAAAAAAAAAAATATATATATATATATATACGTATATACATTCATACTGTATATACACACACATTTACATTTTTTATTTTTGAGTAATTTCTATATTGTTTTGTCTGCTTTTATCCATCAAGACCAATTTTTTTTAGATTTTTGTCATACTGTATTAATCACTCATAGGGATATTCCTGTGCTACATTGCACCGCAGCAGGCAGCTAATGAAGGCACCAATGCTGGGAGAAACTGGGGGTTAGGTGTCTTCTGCAGGGACATTTAAGCATGAGCTCAGTAGAAATTGAGCCGAAGACTTTTCGACTTTTACCACTGAGCTTTGACTCCCCTTAAATGGAAAGTAATAATCAAATCCTGCAAAAACAACAATTAAAAAGGGTGAAGGTTACATCAATATAATTATATCTACAGTTCATCTTGTATTCAGAGATTATTTTATTCACCACTCAAAGCTATTAAAGTGCACAAGAAAGGTGTTTTTTTTTTTTTTTCTTTTTACTTAACTCTTGACTCCACTATGTCTCTCTATCTCTCGACCAGATGACGGCAAATTTGCAGAAGCAGTACATGTTTTGTACACCTGGCTGGAACGAGGAGAAGTAAACCGCAGAAACGCTAACAACTTCTACTCCATGATTCAGTCCTCCAACAGCCACATCCGCCGGCTGATGAGCGAGAAGAGTCAGCACGAGAAAGAGATGGAAGAGGCCAAAGACAAGTTCAAAACGGCTCTTGCCGGCATACTTGCACAATGTGAGTTTTACTTTTCACATCTCTGACTTAGATGTGTAATGTTGTTTTGTTAGTCAGAACCAGTCAGTAGTGGAAAGTGTCTTTAGGAGTAAGACAGGTAAAAAGAAACTTTTTTACTTTGGGCCGGAGTTTAATAAATAGCATGGACCACATCTCATTTACTTAAAGTGCATACATTCATGTAAGTATGTGCTTACTGCTTTTGATATAAAGATTATTAAATCAGTTAGAATCACTGGTCTTCTACCTCCTTTTGTGATTTGTTGATTGGAGGACCACTTCATGGTAAGTTCTTTTTTTTCTTTTTTTGAAGGTTCCTCTTGAACACCTGAGTGGAAAGAAACACTCAAGCTGTCTGTCAGTTACATTTATCCAGGAGATTAGGTTAGCAATCATAACTATCAACCTTATATATGAGGTTATCTTCAAGTGTAAACAGGAAGTAACATAGGTGAGGGGGGTTCTAGACATATAATAGAAACCAATCATGTCCTGGAGATACATGGCATGTTCATTTTAGCTTTTATATAGCCAAAGGCAAAATATTGTGTTCCTGGAGCACCCACTTTTTACAGCTTTGCCTGTGCAGCTGCTTGTTGACATAGCCCCCGGCTTTCTGCGTCCACATGTCCCATCACATGCATGTTAAAAAAACGTGAGCATCATTGGAGAGATTCTGAGTCGTTGTTTTATACAATGATAATTAGGTAAATAATTTACTCTGAAGACCAATAAATAAGTCAGTGTGTATTTTAAAAGCCAGAAAGAGAACGAGCTGTTCTTTTTCGGGCTTTTAAAATACAAACTCTCCATTTTTTTTCCCAGCTGCTGAGAATAATGTATCCCTTCTGTTTCTCAGCGTTATTTCTAAGCTTGAGGGGGTTTTACTTTTTAGTTCATGGAACAACTCCCCTCATAAGAAAATTAGTTTACTATTTGACTAACTGACCAGATGAATTGTCTTTGATAAAATATATTGATACACAAATTTGTTTTATACTGTGGATTTATATACATACAGGTATATACATGTATGTGTGTCTATACAAATTTCTATGAGCTACTGTATATGTATAGTTATTATAAAAAAGTTATTAGTCACGAGTTACAAAGTTTTAATTTACTTTATTGCAGACAAACACTATTCTTTACATTATAGTATACTGTTCAGATCAGCTGTGATGAATGACTTAGTTTTCTGAACATTTATTGAACTGAAAACCCAGGTTATTGTTGGTCCCAGCCGATGCCAAAAAAGCACTAATTAACCCTGATTTAAACTCCAGGACTAGTTGCTAATTCCCAGTGTTTTTTCTTATCTGATGTGACAAGGCTAAATGTATTGATAGCCTAAGCTCACACCCACAATACAATCCACTTCAGTATTTAAGCAACCAGCTTAAAGTGTGAACTTCAGAGGCTCTGATTCTGTCGCTCAACCAATCAGAGGATGTGGAGATAGAAGGCAGGAAAGAGAGAAAAACATCAGATTTTTCAATAGTGTTTTTTTTTTCCAGAATTATTTTTTATCATTGATCTGTCATATTAGAGAAGAAAAATTTATCAAATCCATCAAACTTTCAAATGTCTGTGGTCTGGACGATTATTTCTAGTATATTGAGTAGATGTGGTTCATGAGCAACCTGATTTTACACATAAACTTCTTTTGTTTGCTATGTTGAAACCAATAAACATACAACATGTTTACATAGACAGTATTCATATATTAGTCTGTGGCTCTGAACAACACCGTAAGCACACGTCTTTTTCTTTTATCATTGATTTGTTCATCAAATTACAGGGTGCTGGGAAGATGCTATTGATCCCTGAGTTGTCCTGCATCTCACCACACTACAAACCCACACACCTCCGCACATTCCCAGGAATATATATTGACCTCCTTGTGTCTACATTAGGACCTCACAAACATTCCGATCCCCCACACTGTTCTTCACAAACGTTTTTAACATGGTAATTAGCTTTAGAAGAACAGCTCTGCTGATAAACCAGAGCCAAGATAAAAATCTGACCCAGAGCAGATGAGAGCATATGTTGGATCAGAATGGGGCCGCCGATGAGAAGGTTTTGCCTTGTTTTACTCAAACTCTTTGACCCAATAATGCTCACTCAGCTCAATCCAGGCTTAAGATTTCACACGGTAACAGATTTCATAGCTGCGGCGGCAGTGGAGGTTTAAGTAGCAGGGCTAGAAATATACTTTTTGTTCCATCAGGAGAAAAAAAGGACATATACTCAGGAGAAAAAAGTAATCAGGAACGCTATATCACTGCGGTAGGATGATGTCCTTGGGTAATGTTCTTAAGAGTTCACCTCTGCGGTAGAGCTTTGGTCAATAATGGCAGACTGAAAAGCTTATTTTTGGCAGCCGACAGTCGCAGAGCAAACTTGATGCAACTGAATTTAGGGGAAAAAGTACTCAGAAAAAATGTCGATATAAATTGATGTACCCATCTCAACCCATAATTTAAAGGCAATATTATTAATTTTATTTTCTATGTATTTACTGTTTAGCAGCTTGTTAAATAATTATATTATTCTGCAAACACATGCTGCCATGAAAACTTGCCAAACTAAATTTGAGTGAAGCAGAGGTTTGACATCTGAGTTTGTTTTTTTTTTCTGAAAGATGTCTTTTTTATCATCACATACACATGGATAGCACTCCGGGAAGCCACATTTTATTGTCATATCACATGCATGATGTAAACCTTTCATCCCACAGGGCAATAATCCGACATTGAATGCCTTTGGCGTTTGTCAAAATGTCTTTTACTAACCAGTACAAATTTGTGGTTATGCAACAAAGCACCATTTCTACCCTGTGAAACCTGCAAGGAAAATATTATTTTCTGTGTCATTTCTAATTTATTTAGTACATTTTTAGATGTTTGTGCCATTCAGTGGACTGTCAGTCACAGGGCTTCGTCTTTAGGCACTATGAATAGATATACCAAACACACACTGGTCCGATTTCAACATGCGGTTAGCCAGCAGTGGAGATAAGCTGCTGTTTGAGGCAAACAGTCAGAATGCAATAAAACGGGAGGTGACAATGCACTTGTATGTTTTGGTTGTGAGTAAATGTAAACCTCATTATTTTGAAACGTCGACTTTTTTTTGTAACCAAACTTTGATACGATGGTGGGGTATGAAGAAGGGGTAAGTAAAGCACATCCATGCATGTGCACACACACACTCACACACACACACAAACAAGCGCACACAGTTCTTTACATCCCTAGCTGACTCCACTTTTTCACTCCTCTGCTCCTTCCCAACTGCCCTCTGTCTTTCTCTGTCTCTGGATGGTTTCTGGTCCGTCCCTGCATCCTGCCACAGTTGAACAGATTGTGTCTGTATTCCAAGCTGCTTCCAAACAAAAGGCATGGGACCATTTCTCCAAAGCTCAGCGCAAGAACCTGGACATGTGGCGCAAGCAAGCAGAGGTTAGTTCTCTTTGATTTAATCTTTTTGTTCATATAAATGAGTAGACTTTTTTTCTAGTTTTGCTTCGTATCTCCTCGAGAAAGATGCTCATTTTCTTAACGAAAGTTTGCACTTTTGCATACACTGTAAACATATAATTATTTTAAATGAAACAAGAACAGAGGTTTCCTCAATAAGGATAGAGAAGCCCAATTTCCTGCCCTATTCGCTGCATACTCCAAATTTCACCATGAAGGGGTACAAGCTGAGCTGCTGGGTGAGTTTGTAATATTGTTTAACAGTGTCCTGGCAACAGGTAAAATGTACATGTTTTTATTCTCAGCTAGTGTATTTTAAAATATCAAAGTAACATCTTGAGACCTTAATTGTTTTTCTAAATCTAAAGACGTTGTCATTGATCGTCTGCTCACGTTTTCTTTCTCTGCCAAATTGGGATATTAATTGGCATGATAGCACGCTGTATGTATTGAAAGTTGTAAAGGGGTGTTGCTGTTCTCCGTCTAATGGGCCATTTATGATCTTATTGTGATTGGTAAGTTTCTTTGAAACATCCACATGAGAAACAACTCATCTACACACACTCACATAACAACAAATCCCGACACAACAGACACAGCAGTCATCCTGAACAAACCTTTTCCAACAAGGTAGGTCCTGCTTTAACGCTCAATTTTTTAAAGGTTTTTCCAAAAAAAATTTAAATACCCCAATCCACATCATCAGTTATTATGAGTTTATTTCAGGGACATATAGGACGCTCCCCTGAAGGAGAAAGATTGTGCATGGTATGATGTAAATGCCTGAAGACAATGCCTGCTTATGTGACACTTTCTTTTCTTTTGTGGATGCCTAAAGGAATTATCTTGGGTGTCTATTCTGGAAGATTTCTTGTTTAATATGTATTGTGTATGAAGAGGCTTTAAAACTCTTGGTTTATCTGCTTCACATGGTCATCCCACAAAAAATGCCCTTGATAAACAGTTTTTCAGTTTCCACATTGAGTTTTTGCCCTTGATAGAATAGACTTTCTCATTGCTAACGTGCAATAAAATTATGCATCTGACAGTGAGAATCAAACGTATTATAGGTGAAGTTGTAATGCTGAAATTTGTCAAGTCTTGACCTTTAACAAAAGGTTAACAACAGCTACTTCTCTACACAAACTGAATATTGTCTTTTGCAGCGTCATTCCAGCTAGTAAATCAGTAAAGTGTTGATTTTTACGCTGATCATGTCTCTTTCTTTTCTTTGCTGAATCAGCCATGTTTAAAAAGGCCAAAGTATTAATATTCAGTTTCTCAAGAGCATCCAACTTTATAAAGGAAAAAAACTACTTGCTTGTGTAAGATTGAGCTCTCAGAAATGATTGCCTGTGACTTTGCAGACTGTGGCATTATTGTAGTTTTAGATAAAACTATAAAGAACTATTCTCCTCTAGTCACCACATTAGTTTGCTTGTTCAAAGTATTGCTGAAAACAATATACAGTTATAAATTCACATGTTGTTTTCTAAGTGAAGAAACTTTTCTTTATGGTGTAAAATAATGGCAATATTTGAAAGTAAATATTCAGAAAATCAATGTTTTCTAAATCATCACAAGCCTTAAAGAGAGCATGTTAGCTTCTATCTTCAAGTTCAATATCCATTTGTATCAGTTTTGTTTGGTTTTCTTGAAACTATCTGAACAACATATTCATGTCCCCACTCTATGCTCATATTTCTTCATCATCTGCTATATTTCTGCCCTCTGTCATCTACTGCTGAGTGCACTCACCCCATCTGAGCTGAAAGCAGCTGCCTCTGGTATTGTATGAAGGAGCAATAAGAGCTGTGAGATGCATCCATACATTCTGTGTGAAGGTCAGAGAACAATAATAATGTGCTTTAAGTGGAGGGGGGAAAGCTACAGGGAGCTGCTGAGCTGGATGTTTAGTTGGATTCATGTCAATATATATATATTTTTCTCCCGGTAAATCCAAAAAAGGTTCAATGCCACAAATCAAAAGCATGGCCTCTCGCCAGCTAGTTTTCACACTGAGCCACTGGTGAGCAAAAGAGGAGCAAAGGTAGGCAAACTGTTGGTTTGGGTTTATTCATCATCAAAAAGTCAAACTTTCCCTCTCAGTCATGTTGTGTTTTTATTCATTACATGGCAAAGAGGTGAAATATGGCAAAGCTGGCAGTGTTGTTGAGTAGACTCAGCTCCAGGGCAGAGTTGGACAACAGCTGCCTCTTTCAGTCTGTTTTTTTCATGTTCACTATGTGCAAACACACATCAGTTGGTTGTGTTTTTTCTTTTGCGTTTCTGTGTGTAAAGTAGTTTTCTGACCTCTGCTTTGGGCAGTATTTGATAAGATCAGATGACAAACGGTTGCAAGTTTTACTCTCAAGCAACTGCAGGTTTCTTCAAACATAAAGAAGCTTGTTTTTCTTTGTGACTCTACAACACGCTTGCAACTAAACTCTAGTATGTTGTACAGTATTCTTATTTTGTAAAGCTACAAAAAATGAAGTAGAATACAAACCAATTTAAAAATTCCAAACTGTTCCATAAGAACAGTAAGAACTCTTTGAAAAATTTGCTTAAGCTTGCTTTACTTCCAAATGGATAACCAGTATAGAGGTGAAACAAAAGTTCTTGATGTAAAAATATCAAACAATGTTATTCATCATTTATAAAAAGGTTTTGTATTTCTTTTTTTCTTAAAAAGCAGCCGAGCACAGCCAAAAATAATCACATTCATCAAACTCTGCACACCTCTACCCACCCACATTCTGTCTGCATGAAGTTTTCCTAAAATGATTGCTTCGGTCTGGATCTTTTCTTGGCAGGTTGTTTCGTGTTTAGATCAATTACAAACATTTTCTGACTGCTGCCATTTGGGTAGTTGTGAACACTCCTTTCTGATCTTTGATAAAAATTTGTTTAGCTGACTGGTTTTGATTAAATAGGCAGCCGTCTGGGATTGACACCACTTGAATGGGTGGAATGATTGAAATCAATCCATCTGTGAATTGATTGAATTTCTTTGTTCGATAAATCGCATCCACTACTATTATATATATTTATTTCTATGCAGTCTACCCCAGAGAGCTCTGTTAATCTTGGCTTGTTGGCTGTGCTTCTCTGGGCATCAACACGACCAGATGTGAACTGTTTAAATACAACAGATTCCACCTGTCTCCCTAAGACAGTGGAACGGTGCCTGAGGTCTGCCAGACTAAGAAGGCAGCCCTGCATTTTAAGGAGAAGGAGAGAGTGAACTGAACTGTGGTACTCAGCCAGGGGTGTCTTTGCCACATTTTTTGTCTTTTATAGATATAATTTATTAGTTTACTCAAGAGTCAAGAAATTTAGGGTCTCTCAGTTTGGGATTTAGAATTTTAACTTTTTAAGGTGTTTAGATGTCTGGATGTTGAGGGGGTTAAAAAGATGGTGGCTAAAAAGAAAATAATTGATGTCTGCAGTATTTTTTGTGATGTGAATGCCAGACCAGGAAAAAAGCTGAGTCAGAGAGATGGATTTACCAATAGCTGGAGCCTGATATCGCAGTTGATGTCATAGTTTTGGGGGAAGCGGGTGAAATGTTTATTCCAAGTGTACACAATACCAAATTAATTTGATTTTTTTTTTTTTTAATACAAACCAGAGGGATTTTTTATATGAATACTTAAATTTATGCTGTAAAACTTGAGTAGCTCAGAGCTCATCTTTTAATCCATGATACTTGATGATGCATGAACAATATTCCGAACCGGCTACAGACTTGAAACAAGCTAATTTAACGTATAACTGTGCTCCATGTAATTCAGAATTTGCTTGAAAGTGTGCGTATTTGTAGTTTCTGCCAACCCGTCTTTTCTTTGTGTTTTTCAGGAGATCAGAAATATGCACAACGAGCAGCTGATGGGCATCAGAAGAGAGGAAGAAATGGAAATGTCTGATGATGACATGGAGGATGTCCCTGATAGCAAAGACTCAGAGGACTCAGGTAGGCATCTGCACATATCTCTACTTCAGTTCTTCTGTCATCTTCCAAGAACATGAACACATCCAGATCTCCAGAGGATGGAAGTTCTGATTGCTAAATAACTAAAAGTGACGGCACCGTTTGACTCGAATGACTCTGATCATTTCCCGAGCATCCGACAGCCTGGATGAATAGGAACTGTGTTCAAAAGACATCAAGATATTCTGACTCCATTTATACTTTACTGAGTTAATGTTAAGCTGAGTGTCGTTCACCCCAGTAAATATACACACATGGGAGTGTTTCTTGAGGCATCTCTCTACACCTGCCAGCTTTCATCATATTTCAAACTGGGGAACAAGTTACATGCAGTAATCTTATTTATTTTCCCCTCGAATCACTTTTTTTTGTTTGCTGAAAAAAAAAATATGATAGTGTTGCTTATCTCTGGGTGCCCATAACAATAACCCATGAGTCTCGAGTAGTCGCCAGGGCAACATGAAGAAACAGCGAAGCACCACGTATAAGCTTATCAATCTTCCTGTGCTGTGAGCCTTTACACGTATTATTCTTTCCTTTTTTTTTTTCTTTTAATCAGCCTGATCTCTGCCATTTGCTAATTTGACAGCATCTCTAATTAGCATGCAAATGCATGGAGATGCAGAAGCCGGCTCAGCCCCTTCTCATTTGCAACCTTGCTATTTAGCCATCAGTAATTAGCAGTGCTGTCAAAGACCTGTCATACCGCTGGATGCTGCAGGATTAGCCGAGGTGACGGGTGTTAATGTGACATGTCTTGGTGTTTGTGTTAACACACTCGACGCTATACACCCCCTTCACCAATTTAACCTGTAAGAATAAAGGCATGTTTACACGGCAACCTGCCTTGCAAAAAAAAAAGAGTTCAGTTTGTGCGCCCGTTGTTGTGTGACTTTTATCCCCAGCGGTGTGTGCGCATGGCTCAGGTATGGCTGCAAATCAATAGCATTGCGTGTTATGTAACAAAATCTGGCCAAGCATTTGACATCTTCTCACACCAAGCTGATGAGGCTCTCAGATCAATACCCTTCTCACCTCAAACCTTCATTTTGCTTAGAGAGACATGCGCACAGATTCAGCGCGGGCACACACATGCACCCACAGAGAGTTCATTAACGCTGCCAATGGTCCTTCATGATAGACTGCAGGCACCACTCGCAGACACCTACACATAACCTAACAAGAAACCCTTTCATACACACACATTCGCACAGGATGCGGTTTATCTCCCATTCAGTCCGGGTATTGCTTTTTTTCCCAGAGCTTCTCTGTACTTGCAGGAGTGGTGCAAGCCAATAATTCTGGACATCTCTGGAGCTGAACAGGTCTTATGATTAATAATGCCTCTCTCTGTCTAGTCCGTCTGCTCAGTAGGTCAGGTCAGATGTCCAGCGGAGAGTCATTGCACAGAACACCCCGGGATTATTAAAGCTTTCAGTCACTGCTAATACGCTGCAGGTTTTTGATCTTTGGACATGCAGCGAATATAAAAATATTATTCCTTTTCTCGCATAGCTTGTAATGTGAGATTTAAAATCAGATGTTATGAATAAAAAAGCAATCAAATGCAAATGTAGTTGAAAGTGTTTCAGCTCCTTTGATTTAAAAGTTAGACTTAACATTAACATGCAACATAAGATTTCCTTCCTCTTGTGGTGAGGCTTAGATATATTTTTTTTTTTCATGGAATTGATCATTCAGAACCACAAAGTGGGGTTATTTCAACCATAGTGAGCAGAATGTCCATTTAGATTGTGAGTACCAATTTTCATTTCAATCAGCAACAGCTCAGACTTCTCTACGGTTGTGTAATGTTGGTGTCTAAAACTTGTAGTTAAATTCCCCCCTGTTAGTCATAACAGCAAGGGCGTTTACCTTTGACATTTAATAAAAGAAAAGGATGTTTTTCACACACTCATCCATCGTTTGTGCTTGTGATTCAGTGGGGGTGTTTGTTGATCAGGAGATAAAGAAGTTCTCCAGCTGTGAGTTATGTATTGTGAGAGACATCTTTGGAAGAGCAAGGTTAGTACTGCACAGTGCTGCATTCTGTAAGGGACAGAATGTTGTCTTTCAGTGTGAGCCAATTGTAGATTTTCTTTTGTTAGCTAAAATTACTGCCTTACATGTCAGTGAACCAAAACCCAGATATTTAACTCAACAGCGGTTAGGAATAAAATAAACAATGAACTATGAAAAAAAAGCAAAGTCAGGAAAAAATCTTGGCACTGTGAGTTTTTAATGTTGTGTTTGGGCATCTTTACTAACCAGAGTAGCTCATTTTATTCTCTGTGTTTAACACATGTAGGTGTTGCTCAAGCAGAGGCCTTAAAGGAGGAGAATGACTCCCTTCGCTGCCAGCTGGACGCCTACAGGAATGAAGTGGAGCTGCTCAAACAGGAGCAAGGCAAAAACCAACCAATGAGAAGCGAGGAGGACAGCACTCACTCTCAGCAGCTCAGCTTCCTGCAGCAGGCTCTGCAAGGCATGCAGAAGGTAATGCTTTGTATAGACGGATAAAAAATCACATCTTACATTCATTCTCCCAACAAGGGGTCTAATCTCCTGCCTGTTTCTGTTCTGCATTTGATTTTTTTTCATAAAAACAAGGCCACTCAGGTTGACCTCCTGAATTTTCTATGCGAGATGAAAACCCTGACTGTCATTTATTCATGACCTGGTCCTTTGGAGGAAAACTAAGTGCTGTGTTGGAATGAGAAAAAATAAAACAGCAATGAAAGTTGCTAAAAAATAGGGTTTTTTTCCCCAAAGAAGCTCATTCTTTTGCACACACATTCAGTGCTTCTTTTAGAAATTATAAAAGCCCAAGCTGTTAAAAAGCTGCTTAGTTGCTTAAACCACTTCCATATTTGAATTGATCCACATATGTCTTTGGATTATTTATCTTTTGTCTCTTTTTCAAATTTCTGAAATCTTGCACAGAAAAGCTTTCTTTATTCTTCCCGTTTGATTATTCCTACAGAAGAGTTTTGAAATGGCTTTGAAAAAATCTATAAAATACAACAAGGTTTGGACTAAAAGGTTTGCTTTGTTTCTTGCTTTTAATGTCTATCATTCAAACAACTTTATAACAAGTCGGGATATTCTCAAAAAGCACTATGCTATGAAATCACATCTTAGAAAATACTGACTAATATTAACTGAAAACACGGACAGACTAATGAAGAATTATGTGCGTGCATGCACTGCTGATAAGTACCCTAAAAACGAAGAATCTGTACATAGACAGTAATCATAAAAATAGACTTTTCAAATATTTGCTTTGTTACTTAGAACAAAAATTTAAATTTAAACAAAAATTTAAAAAAAATGTTGTCCAAGGTGAACATTTTAAAATTTTAAGCACATTTGCTATTGTAAAATGTATTAAACTGTAATTATGAGATGGATAAAAAAAAATTGCAAAACTTTTCACAACATTCTAAAAGAACAATTATTTTGACTCATCAAAATGCATCAATGTTTTCTAATAAAAAAAAACAAAAGTTACCACTTTGTTGACGCTTTAGAATTACCTACTCAGCCGAGCTTGGTTTTCAAATTAATCCAGAGACGCTAACGAAGCACTAAATTATTTGTCCAGCATGCTCACTCGGGTGGCTTTCCCAATTATGATCAACTTGTTTAGAAGAAAAGAATTTTTTTTTTTTTAAAGGCTCGCTGTTCATTTCTACTCTCACAGAGTGATTACCTTTCCAGCTCATGGCATCTTTATAAAAAGATTAGTAGAATGGATTAAATGAACTGAAATTGGAGACCGCTCCCTGCCAGCGCCCACATGTTGTGTCATGACAGCCACATTACAAAAACACATCATCAGCATATAGTAGCAGCCAATAACCCTCTCATCAGAAGTGTGTGAGCAGACAAAAAATACTCAATGTCAGCAGGCAAAGGGGAAAAAAAAGATCTCTTCAGAAGGTGAATCTTATTTTTGTGAAAAATTACTTCAGAGGAAAAATTGAAGATAAATATAGTTGTTAGCTCTCAAAGACTTTATACCAGCCGTCTTCAAGCAAAGCACTTTAAAACTCAGACAAGTGATATCCTTTTCATCACAGCAAAAACAGTTACAAATTCATTTCTTTGCTGTTAATTTTTTATTTATGCTCACAGGCAAAAAGGGACATAAATCAGATTACCTTGATACAGTGCTGGCAAAAATTATATTTAAAGGAGATTACAGCAAAACAACATCACATTAAATTAAAAATTTGATAGATGGGCTTTTAATACTGGAAATAAAACTAGTAGGGAACTCATCAACTTGAAACATGCACACTATGTAATTAGGTTTAATAATTTATTGTTAAATCTATGCAACAGCATTAATAAAAAGGCCAAATCAATGGTTGGTAAACTATGACCTTAGTATTTTCTTGTCAAAAACTCATTTTTCTGATATATTTTCAATAGATTAAAATTTTAATTAAATCTCAAATGTATCTGTTCAACCGTTCAACCGTTTGGCCGCATTTTAAGTTCTTTTTGTTTACGGGAGTCGTGTTTGCCCACCCCTGGGCTAGCTAGTAGCCCTGGGGTTTTAATAGGATAATTTATCTAAAAGATTTAGTATGTTTAGAGCAATAACGGTTAATGTTATCGCGGACACAAGCCGACGAAATGATCTTCCTCCGCAGGGTGGCTGTGCTCCCACTCAGGGATCGGGTGAGGAGCTCTGCCATCCGGGAGGAGCTCGATGTCGAGGGGGAGTTCGGGCAACTGGTCAGGATGCCGCCCGAGCGCCTCACTGGTGAGGTGTTTAGGGCACATCCCACCGGGAGGAGACCAAGAGGCAGACCCCGCACCCGCTGGAGAGGCTATGGCTCAAAGCTGGCTGGGGAATGACTCGGCATCCTTCCGGGTGAGCTGGAGGATGCAGCTGGGGTGAAAGAAGCTTGGGCTTCCTGTCTAAGGTTTTTGCCCCGCGACCCGGCTCCGGATAAGCAGAAGACGACAGAACGGTTAATGTTGTCAGTAAGGAAAAAAAAATCACAAATCTCATTTGACTCAAGTCTTTCTGAATAGACAACGATATTTTTATATATTTCTAAGAAATCAGGTAACTGTGTAAAAGTCTAAGGGTTAACAAGTTTTTTTAATTAGTTTTGGCTTTTGAACCACTAATGATGAATGGGGTCGCGGGGGATGCCAATGCCTATCCCGGTTGATTTTAGGAAAGAGGCTGAATACACCCGAACAGGTTGCCAGTCTGTTGCAGGGCCACACACTCATACTTAAAAAAAAAAATTGTGAGCATTAATTTGTTTCCTATACTTATTTACCTAAATATAACTAATTTACCTTTTTTTCTACTAAAAGTAAACAGAGACACAATTTTTATTGGCCTAATACAGTTTTGTATAAGACTGAGGACTAAAGTTAGTAACTTTTTTTTCTCTAAAGGGTTTGACCTAGAAGCATATTTAAAAGGAAGAGATGGTTTCTCCACTTTTAGAACACTTTGGGTTTCTTCAGCTCACAGTCACTTTAATAATTTTTTTCTTCACCTCTTCTTATTCAGCAATTGTTAAAAATGAGGGACGAGCTGAAGCAGCGGGAAGCCGAACTAGAGAAGAGTTCAGAGGAAAGAGAACAGCTGAACACACAAGTTCAAACTCTGAAAGAGGGACTCCAAAATTTGCAAAATACATCCATTCAGGTAAGTGTGAAAATATCAGCGAAATGTGTTGTCTCACCCGCACAGCGGAGCTAATCTGGCTCTTATTGTTTCTGTTTGAAAGAGAGTCATTTCTAAACTGCATTTTCATACGAGAGAATTAGTTCAAGATGTTCTGGAAAATTTAACATGCAGATGCAATTAATGCAATGAATCATCAATGGATAAAAGGGATAAATTGGGAATATTGTTTCAGCGTAAGTGGATTTCTCAAAAATCTGCTTGTCAGGTATCCAAAAATATCTGGTTTAGATGCATCTTATTAATATCTAAACTAATCAAATATATTTCTACATTCACCAAATTCTTGCTGATTCCCAACTTTTGATTTGAACTCACCTTACAACTGACTTTTTAAATTGTTCTTCACATCAAAAGTTCACGTCTCACTCAAACTCTTTTGATAGTCTTTGAATATTTACATAAATTCAGTCATAACAACTATTTAAATAAAGTAACGACTCAATTTTTCATTTGGAAAATTACTAGTATTTGATGCCATTAATTCAAACAGAAAAAAAAAAACCCACTTGAAATCTGGACAAATTGATTCCAAATCCAAACTGGATGGGATCCACAAGAACGCGTGTTGAGTTAATATTCAGTCTTTAAGCTCGGCGACTACTTCTTTGGTTTCATTTTGTTATTATGAGATTTACTTCTTTTCCGTTTTAAGAGCTGCATTCGTTACTTTTGGCATAAACTCTGCAAAGTGCTGGAAACAGTTCTCTAGGATTTTGGTTCACGTTGACATGATGTTATCACACAGTTGCTGCAAACCTTTTAGCTCTTCGTCTATGAAAAGCACATCTGAGAGGTGTTTTATTGGATTTAGATCTAATGGCTGTGGAGGCACCCATATCAGCAAGATATGGGAAAAATACGAGAGTGGTAATTGTGGTTTTCAGCTGCTGCGGGGTCTTGTGAAGTTTTATTTTATCTAAATATATCTAAAGTTGGATATAGAGACATAATAATTTTAAAAGGAGTTTTGTGACCCGTTTAGGTTTAGTTAAATGGCTGTTCATGAATGTCGTCAAGCTTGAAATTTGAGTTTTTCTTAAACAAATCTAAGAAGAAAAAGCACCCAAATATTTTAGCTGTTACTTGATGCCTTGTTTTAATGTAAACCTGAGCAGATTAGTAACTCAATAAAGTCACCAGAAGGCACGAACATTGGTTTGATATTTGATTAAACAGGAAAAAAAAACTTACATTTCTTCTCATAGCATGAACTAAGTAGCATTTCAATAAAAGTATAAAGGAGATTTTAGAAAAATAAAAAAGTTTAGTACAATCTAACTTAGCGTGGGCAAACTTTTTGGTTCGCGGGCCACATTCGATTCTAACATTTGACCAGGGGGCCAAAACAGGAGCAAATGGATGGGGATGCTTTGGTAACCGCTAGATTGGCGCACTAGATTTTAAACAAGCGCGCTAAATGTTGCATCAAGAGCGTTAAATTTCAAATCTAGCGGCGCTAGGTCTTAAATCTAGGCGCTTCATGTAACATTTTGCTTGTTTTAACATTTAACACACTTGTTTATGTGCGTGTATTGGGCCCGATGGCTTTCCATAGTTGTGCACACTGTTAGCATGCACATCATGAAGACACACTCATTTTAATGGGAGCAGTGTTGTTGTATCCTCAACAAAGCCAATATGTCCAGATTGCGACCTCTAGTGACAAAACATCAGAATTGCAAGGGGAAATAAAACTAACAAGGTTTATTTATTTTATTTTTTCAAGTTCGGCGGACCGGATTAAACAGTTTCACGTTCTGCTAAGTTCGTTATTTCACAGTTAACCCACTAGTTATATTCTGCTTGTCTCAGAGGAAAGAACTGGCATTAAAATATTTCTGAATCTGCTCTACCAGACAACAACAACGAGACAGTAAAACAGAACAGATCTTTCTTTTTCTTCTCTAAACCAGAAACATGCTTAGCTTGATTTAACCCAGTCCATCTGCTTTGTTCTGTTCATGTGAACTTTTCTGTGGTCTGAAACATCAATAATCCATTTATCTCCCTCATTCTCAAAGTCTGTGTGGCCAAACTGGCCAGAAAGCAGCAAGTAACATATGACTGTAACTGGGATTTGCATCTTTCTGGGAATATTTTACCAAAATAAACTGCTTGTCTTCTCTAAAAAAAAAAAAAACATTAAATGATGATGAACAGCTTTAGCTCCTCCTACTACATCATTTATTTAACGAATGTCTGCTTTTTGTGGAAGTACAATTAAAAAGGACACAAATTAGCAACTGGCTTTTTGATTATAGTTGCACGCTTGTAAATAAATCCGCTCTTCAAATTAATACTAAGGATTTCTAGTTCTCGAGGTCATTTTTTCCTCTCTTAGTCATGTCCTGTTTACTAACGTCTTACTGTTGTCTCATTTTCACGCCATTCAGATGTTTGCTTGTTGCTGTTCCCTCCGGCTCTGCATAATTACAGAAACGGTTGTCATTAAAATGACTCTTGGTTAAATCACCTCCTAAATTGGTTAATAATCCTAAGTAAAAGCTCTGAAACCACGTGGGAAGGTTTTCTGTGTGTATTTGCTTTGATATTGCTATGAATCCGAGCCAAAGTGCATTATGATGTATATTTTTTTAAATGAATACATGCCAATATTTTTTTAATAACTTTGATTAGGAATATATTCCCACCATTGTGAGCTGAAGGATCTATGCAAATTAAGTTCTTGTATATGGACAAACATAAATCATGAATGACTGTCTAATTATAGGAAGGAAAAGAAATCAATTTCTCTGAAGATTAGCAGTCATTGTGGGCCGATTTGTCAAGTTGAAGAGATTTCTTCTCACCATCAATTCTCCTTCAGTGGTTCGCTCATCGTCCCCGCTTTCACCACATACTCTGACTTTCCTGCAGGTCATTGAAAACATCATCTCTCCTATAAATATTATTTTTATTTTTATTACCACAATGAAGATTCTAATCATATTTTTATGTGTTTTCGCTGTCATTCGGTTAAATAATTATCTGACTAAACTTTTATGTGAGATTGACTTTGTGGAAGAAATTTCCAGACAGACGCGTGGCTCCAGAATTCACATTAAATTTCAGAAAGGTGAAGATCTGTCCTCTATCCCAGCATCAAAAGACCCTTCTCAACAACACTGTTTGTTGAGACCTTTTTAAGATATTAAAATCTGTGGTGAGAAGTTTTTACAATTTCATTTTTTGAGTTTTTCATGTAGACATGGTACAAATTTGATACACAAAAGGACTTAGGTTTATTCCCCTGCTATCTAAACATATTTATTTTAACGCCTTCAAGAGGTCGGTTTTATGTTCCTGCAAGGTCGACGAACCATTTTTCATATTCTTTTGTGCCTTTGGCAATTAAATTCTTAAATTCTTAAGTTAGTCTTGGTTTACGTGGGGTTTTTTAACTGGATGTTTGTATGGGGTTTCTTAACTAGACTGGACTGACCCAAGCTGTGTGTTTTTATTTTCTGGGTTATTTTTTTTTTGTTATTATTATTATTATTTATCTGATTTTTATCATCTTTTGTTTTTGTGTTGATTTTAATGAGATGTTGTGTGGTGCAGTAAATTGCCAAAGAATGCTGTAAAACAATTGCCCTCCGGGACTAATAAAGTTTTCTGATTCTGATATTTAAAACACTGAAGACTTGCACGCTGTTGCTGAAACAAAGATGAGCCAAGCCAAAAAGCACACTGTGACTGAAAACTGAACCAGTCTGGTTAAAACAAAGAAAACATGCCTCAACCTGTTTAAGACAAAGAAACATGAGGGAAATGTCCCAGCCAAATCACAATCACTACCCCCTTCTGACACATCTTCACCTGGCTACATTATAATGTGAGTTCTAGGTCTGAAAATTTCTTCCTCAAACTAGTGAGGTGGGGTATTTTTGTTTGTTTTTTTACTTAATAGATATTAGACGTTTGTCCTGCTGAATTATCTGTAATACTAATTCCACTTGTAGAGAAAACCCCTGCCCTTTCAATTATTCTAAAAGTTTTTCACCCAAATGTTCAAATCCAACTTAAACAAAACGTGTTGTACAATACCTTTCTGTGGAAAGTGCATTTAGAACCTGCTGACGGCGCTGTCCACAAACACCTGTTTTTTTCTAGCTGAATGTGTTTGTTTTGGTGATCTTTACACCTAAATCCAGATATAAAAAACAAAATTTGTCATTTACTTTTAAGCCTATTTTCTATCAAAATATGCTTTACACGTAATAATAAATCAATTTGTTGCTCTCTGTTTCCACTTTAACGTATTCAGTGCCTAAGTGTAAAATCTCTTTTTCTATTATATGACCAGTATTCACTCAGATTTATCTGAAGTGACATCCCTTTCCCGAGCCAGAGAGTCCAACATTACATTGGTCTTTTGCAGTTGTAATCATTTTAACTGTACTGGGATGGCTCTCCTCGAGGTTTAGGAGTGTGTTGATAATCATTTCTGATCATTCTTCCAGATGTAGTTTCTTGAGGTCAGAATGAAGGCCCATCTCTCAGTCTATCCTCTAATTCTTCCCAAAGATGTTCCATTAGGGTTGAGATTAGTTCTCTGAACCAGCCAGTTATCCACACCAGATTCTGTCCTCCATGATTTTATGAACCTTTCAATGTGCACTGATGCATAATTATATCAGAAGAGGAAGAACTCATGTCCAGACTTGCTCATCAGATAAGGAATTTATACCACTGCAAGCAACGCTTTGGGTTGAATTTGATAGTTTATGGTTTGAATGACCGTCGAAAAGGCTTCAAAGTCTACTTCCATTCGGAAATCGTTTTCAAACTGATAGATTGCAAATGGATTGAAAATGAACTTCTGTATGGAAGTCAAAATGTCTCAATTGTCAAATAGACTGTCCAGAAAAAAAACGTTGAAGCTTTTTTGACGATGGGTCCTGGACGAATCAGGAATTACCAGTTACAGTTTGAATGCATAAAAACTTCTCCATGTGCACTACAATTCACTGAGCTCCACGGACAGATCCATATTTTTTTCAAATATTTATTTTTTAAAAAATAGTCTGTGTGTGATTTCTGATTTGAAATCTTGAAAAATTAATTGCATGCCACTATTTTTCAGAAACCTTTCTGAGAATTTTGAGCGATGACAAGAAACATTACAGAAACAAATCAATCATATGAGTTTTTTTGCTCTCAAAGCTTTGCAATAAAAATAAACTCTGCTGAAATAATTTGATTGGACCACCACTGCTGGGCAAACTTCTTTATAATTTTACAAGGAACAAGCTACAGCAGGTGTAAGAAACATTAATAAAAAATAGGTGTCTTTAAAATTGATGAAACAAAATGTTGTCTGCGGCATCCTGTAGGGAGAAGGGTATCCATCTGCAGCTGAACGCATACACTCACATATTTGTTCCCACAAAGACAGAAAGCTTCAACTTAGCAGGCAGTCAGATCGATCGTTGTTCAGCCAGAAAAATCCTAACAAAACACACCAGACGAAGAAGATGAGGAGTAGAACAATATGGAGATTTTACACAGAATCTGATCTGTCAGCACATTCTTAATATACTGCAGACAGAGAATACCGGCAAAGATTTGTCCCTGCAAACCCAAAAATAGTATTGCATTTTGTGTTGTATTGTATAGATCTGATGAATCAGCACTTATTTCCTCATTTTGATAAATTACTGTTATTTCATTTTTTGATTGGATTAAGAAAAAAATACTTATGCAAAATGTATCCAGTTATGGTTTTAATGGCAAGTTCTTCAATGCAGTTAAATCACTTTATTAAGCCCGAGTTGCTTGTATGCAAATTAAAAACTTGAAAACAGACACACTCCTTTTGATGTTAAAACAAGGGGATGTATCATCTCCTGCTTGATTTTATTTTTACATCAATGATTTGATAAATGGAATTTAAAAAGATGCTACTCTTAGAATCCTAATGGATTATTTTAATGCAAGTATTTTCATAAATGCAGAGGATGTTATTTTTGGTATCAAAGAGTGAATAAAATTTACAGGCAATGTTCAATGTTCTCTCCATATGGTGAAAAAATAGAGACTTTCCTTGAAGACAAAATACAAACTATGCATTTTAGGAAGAAACATGAACCAAGAGATATGGATGAGTTTACTAGCTGTGGATGCTCTTTTAATTGAAACAAGTTCACATAAATATTAAGGTTTGATTTTTGATTAAATTATGAATTTTGAATAAAGAACAAAGTTTCTATCTGAATCTGCAGGGAGATTTAGATTTAGAATCTCAATGCCCATTGAACCTGGGCTCAATGGTAAGGTACAGAACATTCCCAATTTGGCTTTTTTTGTCCTTACTGAGCTGTTTGATTCTCTGGTCGGTTCAATTTTACTCTATGCAGCAGGTATGTGGGCGTTTAAGGAGGTTCCTGATGCCAGTGCTTAAGTAGGGCTACATAATTTTTTTTTTATGTGCTTTAATTTACTATAAAACTAGCTACAGATAAGGATATGAGGTGGAATTCTTGTTTTATAAAACGGTGAATTGTATCGTTGTGTTTGTGGAACCACTTCATTCAACTGCCGGAGCACAGGCTCAACAAAAAAAATTTTTTACTTGGAATTACACGAGTAATTATCCCTTGGCTAAATTTATGACAGTAATATTTTCAGAGATGAACCTTGATTTTATTTATAGCAATGAATTATTTTGTAACTTAACATCTTCAACACAAGTTATGATCAGTCTTTTTTTAATAAACAGCAGAAATGTATCTAATAAACCATAATTCAGACTACAGTCACTTTTAAAGAAAAATATCAAACAGAACCATGTGTTTAAGCAGAAACCAGTGCTCTATTTTTGCTGACTTCCTGAGCATGACAGAATCTGTACACTGTGTGACTTGGCGGTGGTAGAAAATTAGTTTTATTTTGTTTTTTACGTTCCACTTTATTAAAATTTCCAAACAGTTTTGTTTGAAGATGTTTACTAAACCCAGATGTTTTTTGGATGCCTGAAAGTAAAATGTCAAGTTAGCTTTGTAAAAAAAAGTTTTTGGTTTGGCCAAGTTTCTTTGCAGTGTGAGAAAAGTTCTACCCAGAGTGAAATCTTTTATGCAATAAGATTAATATTTTTGTTTTTTAGTTTCAAAGCTCATGAGGGTTGGGCCATGGCGTGCATGACTATGATAAAACAAAACATTATTTTACTTAAGAGTTTCAAACTCCCAGGCAGGGTGCCAAAATGACGACCAAAAAGAATGTTTGTGGATGTAATGAAAGAGGACATGAAGGCAGTTCAGTGAGAAGAGAGGATATAGATTAAGGTTAGATAGAGACGACTGGTTTAAAACTAAATCTAAACAGTCAAAAAGAATAAATCTGTGCAATCCCTCATTCATCCTGGAGTGATCCATCATAGGAAAGGATTCAAAGTTGTCTTCTGGACAATGTATTAGAAGATCAAGACGTTTCTACTTCCATCTGTAAATAATTATCAGATTTCAATTCAGATTGAAAAAGATTTCCAGATGGAAGTCAAAACGTCTCGATCATTAAAATCAATGTCCAGAAAATAACTTTGAAGCTTTTTCTACAAAAAAGAATGAAACAAAATATATCCTGAGAAATTAGGACACAACCTTTTTCATATTTATTAGATGATTTTTTTTGGGTCCAGTTATTACTGAGATGTAGTGGGTTGTTTAAATGTGGAATTTAATGAGATTGTTTTTCTTTGTTCAAAACCCTTTTATTTTTCTACTTTTTGGGATAATAAACTATTCTTGTGTCTAAAGCATTGCATACCTAATTTAGCCCAGTACCCCAGTAAAACGCATCACTCTGCATATTTTTCCCCTTTGTGCCACAGCTGGAGAAGCCGGTGCAGGATGACAGAGGGAGCGAAGAGAGCGTCAATCTAACCAGCGTAAGTGGAAAAACTTTCAGCCCTTCCCTGTCCTCCAGATATTTCTCAGTGTCACTGTTTTTTTTTTTCCTCTTTATCGTCCCTCTGTGCTTTTTTTTTCTCCCAACTTCTTCTAGTAACATGACAGATCATTAGAGGGTGAAGCGGTTCTGTGTAACCGCATTTGTCATAGGATAAATCACCCAGACATAAGTGGGCTCAGAAAAGAAAGCAGTCATAAAGTCAAAATGGCTTGCATATGTGTGCACGCCCACATGCTCACACTAACTCACAGGGGGTTATTGATAGATTCAAAACTGAAAAAGGCCACCAGACATTCCACACCAGGCGGTGAAACTTTACATGTGGTACTGAATGGAGAACGTCACCTGTTTTGTTTTGTTTTTTTTTATTTTGGGGTTTTTTGTGGCAAGTCAAAGATTTTAAATACCAGCTTTATCACGATTTTTTTTCTCCAAGCTTCCCTGATTTTTTTGTCTTTCTTTCCTTTGTCATAAATATAGCAGCTTGCTGAAATCTCTCTCCAGCCTCATTATTCTTATTGTCTCTGCAGATTGATGTGTTATGATGAAACACTCTTTTTTTTTTTTTTTTTTCCTCTACATATCAATCTATAATTTTACAGTTTGCTTCAGCTCACATTAAAGTTTCACATCTGCAGCCGATGCAGATTAAACTGCAGCAGCTCTGTGTGATTGTGTGTTTGTAGGAAGCCGTCATGACTGTGGTGTCCTGCAGTCAGGAGAAGGAAGGTCCCACAGAGAAAAGTCCTCAGAGTCCCATCCACTCTGAGAGGGAAGCTCTCCTCGTTGGTAAGCCGACATCCATCTGTCACCTCGCTAATGCCGCCTATTAAACAACCTGTTTCATCATTTATTTTATTTTTACGCTGTTTTAAACAATTTCAAAGGAGACAGAAAGCAGTTTTCAAATTGACATAAATGAATGTGAATTTGTCACGTCGCATAAAAATGTCAACCACTCAACAAACAGTGATGATTAAAATAATCACTGATGTCGTACATCGCTCATCAGCATCACATAAAGCTGTCTGATCTGATGTTGGGTGACAGAGCTCAGAGTGATTTAAATTAGAAGCCAAATAAATTGTTGAACCAAATCAAATTGTGAGAAATCGCTCAGTAGAGTTTGTTATATCACTAAATCCATAAAGTCAACAACCTTATAGGAGCTGAAGAATGAAGGGTTAAGTATTTCCACATTCTCAGCTCATGCTCTTGATGCTCCCCCTTGACCTTACCTTTGGTTTTACAGAAAGAAGGTGCATCTTTTTATTCATGAATGACACCCAAACCCCACCTGAATGGCTAAGTCAGTCTCTACTTCTTCACAGAATAGAAACCCTTTACATCTCAGACTCTTAAGAAAAGTCTCAAGTAGGAAAGCAAAGTGCACCAGGTAGTCAGAATTGTATTTGATTTATTTTAACATGTTTTAAACTGTAATCTTGTATGAATTGTATCTATAAAATATCAGATTCATTTCACCTGAAACTGAACTATTTGCCATTTAAATAAAATCCGACGTAGAAGCAGATCAAATGTTTTTTGGCAACACTTCTATAAAGTTTCTTCTTTTCCACCTCAGGGAGTTTTCCTTTATCTCACTCTAAAAACATTCAGGCTCAACCCGGCTGGTTGTAGGAACATCTTTTTTATCCTGTTAGTCACAGTGAAAGGTAACTTTTGGGCATTTCGTGTTTTTATTCGCAGTATTGCAAAGATAAGATTACAGAGAAGAGAAAAAAAAGTATCCCTTCTGAACTTAATTTGGCATTTCTTTTAAATGAGAACCGTCATAATCTAGTTTACTGTACCTCAGTTTATCTTCTCACATACAACCCTCTCAGTGGAGGATAATGTGTATGCTGAGCAAAGACGGACAGTTCTTTTTTTGTTGTGAGCTGCAGGTGCGGTGCTTGATCAGAAGCTGAATCTTCAAGCTCGTCTGATGACTAAAGAGGAAATGAGGTGCAAAATAAAAAAGAAAACAGCTGGAGCTTTTGTTAATATCCAAAACATGAAAGTTATCATTATTTATGTTTGATTGTAAAGACATGAGGCTGTAATCAGTACAAGACACGTACACATTGTGGGCGATTGGTGCCCGCTTGCAGTCGGAGGAAAATAATCATTTGCTCTTTGATAAAATAACAAACTAGAGCAGATCATTTAAAGGTGGACAAAGTCAGAGGAATAAGATTTTGAATTGTTGTTCTATCTGAATACACCATTAGCTGTGAAGCGAAGCAGATCCAGACATGTTTGTTGTTTGTGTTGAAAAATTGATTGATCTCCTGCAGGTGACAAAAAATGAAGTCTGGGAGTAGCGTTTCACCTTAAAAGCTTCAAGTGACTGCTGTGTTATTACCTCACGGAAATCTTTGTAGCTTTAACTTTGTTTGTTTCTGGTGCTCTATATGTGATTAGCAAACACAGACAGTAGGACCACCGATCTCGCTAAAAACAGATGGTTTCCTTTAGCTAGGGGACAGTATGGCTTTGATTAGAAGCAACAGTATCTAGACTGTCATTAAACGCTCTTTCTAATCTTGAGCTACAACATACAAGAGGAGTTTTAATGGTGATGGGACTCTGGGAAAAGTCTTGAGATCAGAAAAGATATGAAGGGCCGGGATGAGCGGGTGTTGTTAACGTCCTCTGGTAATTCATTAGTGTGTTTTGGATGAGTGAAGCCGAAGGTATGTGTCATGGTTCATTGTTAACATCTCTGCCTGATTTCTTTTTTCTCTTCCTCAGGGATCATTTCAACCTTCCTGCACGTCCATCCATTTGGAGCCAGTATCGAGTACATCTGTTCCTACCTGCAGCGCTTAGACACAAAGGTAACACACGCAAATAATCCAAAACTTTTACCGAAGCAGTCTCCACTGCAGATTACACACACTTACAGTGTTTTCTTAGCTTCCCCACAGAGCTGACATATTGGACTTGTGAGACGCGGCGTCTATATATTTCTCACGAGTCATTCTAAAGAAATAGATGGTTTTAGCAGAAGTGCTCTAAAAGCAAAGCACTTCTGGAAATACGTTTACATTTTGTTGAATATGCATGGCAATACTCCTGCTGAGATAAATAAGAGGATTGATGGCCCTCCTGGTACGCATCAGAAATGAAGGGATGGTACTTGAAGTTGTCATTTTACATAATTTAGAATAAGGCTCGTAATCAGCATGAGGAGCTCACGCTTAAATGTGAAAGAAATCTAAGAGAAAGACATCAATCTTTCATATTTTTTAGTAGAACAAAGAAAATGAACTGTTCACTTGAATTATGGGTGATGTTTGTTTGTGCAAGCTTTAATTTAATGGTTTGACACATTTGTTTATTATCAGTGTCACAAATACACGTATCTGTGATCACAAATATATATATCTATAGGTTTGTATAACTACATGTATATAGATGTGCATCACACACACAGACCTTTATATATGTGTAGGTCTATATGTATTTGGGCAAAATCTCGTAGGTGGCGTTGGCTCAGTGGTAGAGTGTCCGTCCTTAGACTCGGAGAAGCTGGTTTGATTCCCACTAAGCAGCCTAGGTGTCCTTGGAGCAGACACCTAAGCCCCTAGTTGTTCCCACCATTGGTGCCGTTGTGGCTGCCTGCTGCGGTGCAATGCGGTAGAAGTAATTTCCTCAATGAGGAATCAGTATAGTACGGTAAAAATAAATTAATAATAGTGTTGTTATGAAACATCTCTGTGTACCATACCGCCGTCTTCTGTCTTTCGATCTGAATTGTGCAGTTGGTCCAAAATTCCACAATCCCATTCTTATCATGCGATCTGTAGATTAGTATGTGTTTCAGCTCCGTGTCCAGTCACACCCTCAACTTTTGGAAATGCAAAGCTTAAAAAAATCCTCTACATACAGCTGCTGGTGATCTATAAGGGAGTAAAGAAAAATGTTTTCTATTACAAATAATATATGTTTTGTATGGATTGTTGCATTTTACAATGAAATAAAAATGAACCAAAAAGCAAAACCCCACCTAAAAAGAGGCTCTCGTGTAATAAATCAGCTGCAGGAATTAAAATTGAGCGAGTGAGATTGAGTGAGCTTTGGTTCTCTGTTCACAGTAACTGTTTTTCCTAATGTTCGACAAAATTAGTTTCACTGGTGGAAAAGGCATCGAGTCATTGAGCAACACAGACACTGTAAGCTCACAGTCCAGATTCAGACACACTGTTTCTCATCTTGTGGGTCTGTGAACTGTGGCTTGGAACAGATTTCTTCAACTTTGGTGTCCATTTTCAGTTCTGATCACACACAGTTTCACTGGTCAAAGGTTTACTCAGCTCACATGAGGAGTCAATTTTGCTCGTTTTAGGTCACTAAGCAGAACTGCTGTCTTTCAAAAATATGTCAAAGCACATTTGTTGTCTTAGACGTCCATTTTTGTAACTTTAGAAGTCAAATTCAACCATCCATTTGTCACTTAACTTGAGTTTCTGCATTATCACTAATACCAAATCAGATTGGATCTAATCTTGTTAACTGTTAAGACAGAGCCAGATGAAATTTCTCAAAAGTCTGACGTAGATCTATTTCATCCCCCACCTTCCAGACAGCTTTGAAGATGCCAACATACACACATCTCTGTTTTCTAACCAGAAAGACATTAGTTCACCAAACAACCCCATTTCCTGTGAAAGCTCAGTTTACCTCCACTCATCATTTGCAAAAAAAAAAGAATTTATGTCTAAACTTTCATCCACAAGAATTAGGACAGCTCTGACTAATTGTCTGACTCATTTTCACACTTGCAGTGAGTGTGACGGCCCTCTCTCTGCCTTTATTTTATTTCGTCTAGTGTACGTTCATGCTCCCACGCTTTTTTTCCATGTGCGTCTGATTTTCCCTGTGCATCTGTTGTTCCCATGCTGACTCTCCACTGCACGTAGTATTTGGTTGCTTTTTTCTGGCCGGTCTCCCTCCTCACCATCTTCTCCTTTTATCTAATGGCTCCATACACCCTGCTTCACTGGGAAATGTCACACCAGTTCTGTCTCACCACTGTGGGCCTTAATCCGTTCTGACAGCAGCACAGGGCCTTAAACAATCCACATATTAATATGAGGCTCTGAAAGTTGTCCAGGTTAGCTTCTGTTGTGGATCTTGAAAGCATCACCTGGGATTGCAGCCATAGACTGATCCTCCACCCGCCTCTGAATAGTGTGAGTGAAGAGAAAAGAATGAGGCAGTGGGTGACAATGGCTGGTTTTGAGGATTTTTTCTGGCTATCGGAGCTCATTTACTCAACAGAATTTTTCAATGGGAATTTTTTTTATAAAGAAAATAAAATGCTAAGTGAAAATAATGTTTTTAAAAAGCAGAACAAGAGCTTCTAAGAAACATCACAGCTGATTGTTAAACATGACTAAAGGAATAATTTATGAATCACATTGAGCGCCAATTTATTCAAAAATCAAACCCCAGACTTGAGCGAAAAATGAAATTTCAGGAAGTCGGTGACGTGTTTAACAATTGGGTTCTCTGTGTCTCCAGATTAATCTCAGTGAGGTGGAGGGGCTTCTATCTCGGCTACCCTGCACCTTCAGACAAGAGCTGACTGGTGTCGGAGCCAGTTTGGAGAAACGCTGGAACTTCTGCGGCTTCCAGGGAATCAAGAGCACATAAACTCTCCTGCTGAAACCTCCGGGAGCAGAACGACAAGCAGTCATGATGACAGAGTCACCGTAGCAATGGGAACAGTGAAAAACCCAACAACCATCAAAGACTGGTGACTGAACCTGACTGCGCAGGGACACAGGGAACTGTTCTTAGATCAAGGCGCAGTGTTATTCACGTTGAGCTTTTCAGGGATTCTACGTGGGTGCTGAGACTTTAAAACTCATTGCCATGGTTACGGGAATGTTGATGCCAAGCACCCATGATGGGAGTCTTCAGATGCTTGAACTTTGAGTTTCTTCTTGTCTGCAGCATATTTTTAGACACACTGAGTCTGCAGGAGTCACAGATGAGCACCGGTTCCCGTCCTCACCGGGTCATTGTGTACTTTTACCCTCAGAGGTGGGCCGCCGTATTTTCTGAGCCTTTCAGTGGTCGTCAGTGCGAACGGATCCCACAGGGCTAACAAGAGAAGAAGATTGGGGTCTCCCCGAGCATTCGGACCCTGCAAATTTCTGGGCCACCCTTTTTTCTCGCCCCAGTTTGTAAAATAGATGAGAAATGAATATATTTCTTCATTTTATGTAAAGACCGTCAGCAGGTGCATAGGAACATTTGTTGTTATACACTGTAAATGCTTGGATGATATTTTGGTTATAAAAGATGTTTTTGAGTATAAAAAAGTCTTGGAGTGTGTTTTTGATGTTCGGTTCCAATGAAGACACACAAAAACAAGTCCAGCAGAGCTTTCATTGGGGAAATTTTGTCTTCTACTGTTTTTTAGATGCTCCGTGCATCAAATAGTCGATGCTTTGCAGAAAGAGGGTTTTCTTCTCTGTTTTCATGCCACCAGGACTTGAGCTCCTCCTTTCCTCTTCCAAAAGCCCAGTCAAGCATCCTTAATACGCCTCCTCAGGGCTGTTTGCTGGCCCACTCTCTTCCCCCGTTGCTCTGGGAAACAAAGCTTTATTATTATGCATGATTTGCTCTCATTTGGACACCTCAATCTCCTACAGTCACTGCTTTTTGAAAAATTAGCGCCCGTGCGCGTCTTAGCGTCCTATTCTTGTAGCTGAATTAATAATAAGGAAGGAGTATGTTTTGCCTACGAGGCTGTTGTTCTCCATGCATGTAGCCATTAGACACACTCTGATTTTAAAGGAGGGATTTATAGTGACTAAATCTGTCAGTGAAGAGGAATTTTTACACATTACTTATGGAGGTTCATTTGAATTATTTGTTGATGATTTTTTTTGTAGTTTTTAGCATCTAAAAGTTAAAATTAGTCACTCTCTTCTTTTAATAAGTCTAATATTTATTAGTAATCTCAATACAGTTGCTGTAAATTCACTCGTTTTAGCTCACGTCTGCCTGACAGTGCGCCCGGGATTGGGAGAGATCTTGTCTGTGCACGGTTGTGCATCACTACGCACCGTCTCCACGCTCTAAGACTTGATCTCCACCGAACATCCCTGATGACAAACTCCAGCACACCTCATGCCAACCTCTTCTCTGACTCGCTACGTTTCTCTGCCGCTCTCTCTGACACAAACAAAACACTAATACGGTGTATTTTTGTCTTTCAGAAAGCAGCTTTCTGTCTAGTTTCCTCCCAGCTGAGCTGCCATTCCTACGCACCGATAGACTACAGGCATCCACAATTTATCTGCTTTACAGCTGTTTGTGTCGCGAACAAACACGCTTGTGATTGTGCGCTCGGTTCTCAGGCGTCACACGAAGAGGTAAACACGGACTAATTAAATCCGCTAGCGGTGAATGCCACTCTCCATTCACACATCTTTCTCAGCGCAGGGACTCAGTGAGGAGCATCCTCATTAATTCAGTTCAAGGTATATTTAAGCAAACGGCTTCTCCACCTCCCCGCTGGCCTGCTGAGATAATACCACAGGACCTTTTTTTAGTTTGAAATGTTGCTTGAGAATACCTGGAAGAATATCTTGGAGCAAATGTTTTCAAATCGTTTTCTTCATTTTTTTATTTCGGAAGCGTGAATGGTTGAAGATAATGCAGTTTTAATTAAAGTTGGTTTTATTTTAGTCGTTTGTTTAATATTTAAACACTATTTAACACACTACTTGTATAACACACAACTTTTCCAGTTTTAAATGTGATGAAAACATGAGCTTTATTAACGTTGCATAAAATCTTTATTTACTGTGGAAGGGATACAAAAAAAATTTAATAAGTTGGTATTGAGTTTCATTTATTTATTGTTCTCATTTTTTTATGTTTACACATTTCCAGCTGTGGATCCCAATGAACCGTTTAGCAGCCCAATTTGTCACCCTTTCATCTCATCTTCAACACACACCTTGCAGAGTTTTTCTTATTGTTAGATTTTAGCAACTTCCACAGTTGAAATATTTTTTTTACGAACAAACAATATTTTACACACAATATTTCACGACATAGAGAAATAGTGGAGTATTTAGGGGAAAAGGTTTGGTTTTAATACATTTTTTCATCATCTTGATCTTGATTTGATCAGCCAATGAGATGCTTACAGGAACTAAAGAGAGATCCACCATGAATTTGCAGGATTTTGGACTCTCCAGCTCAGATCACTCCATCTGCATCTCAAACCTCCAACAGCATCTTGTTAAAGAGGTGATGACTCAACAGCTCCTCCTGTTGAGTCCCACAGTAGCTACAGCTTATTCAGGGATGTTTCCTTCAAACAGGAAGTGATTTGCATTGACAGCAGCTATTAGTGACACCAGAAGACATCCTTCCCTCCAACAGCTCTGCTCATATATAAAAGCTGTTAAAATAAAATAACATTTCCACACGGAGCAAATATTCTGTCCTAACTTTAGCTTTTGCTTTGATTGTGTTTATCTATGTGCACAGTCTGTACTTTCAGCCTGGAACAACTGGCAAATGTTAGAAGAGATTGCATTTTGCTGTCTTCCTTCTGGTTGTTTGGCTGCAGATTTTAGCGGTGAATCTATCTGTTAGGAGGCCAAGGAGGCCATCGCTGTTCTCTTCTCTCCTTCACATAGATCCGCACACAAAGCAGGCCAGACTTAAAAGCTCAGCTCGAAATTCCCAGAAGGCTTTTATACCCGCTGAAGCAGCAACCTTAAATAGATAAGGAGAAGAGTATAAAATAAACAGTTTAAGACAGAATATTTCTTTGGTCAAGGTGTTTGTCACATTCCTGCAGAACTCTCTGTTTTCGGTCATTTCTCTGTTGAACCGCGTGTTTCTGTTGAGAGGCTACAGAATCTGACTGATGTTCCGTTGTCTTCTGTCTTTGACCGGGTTATGCGGGCAAGAGCCTCAGATGGAAACCCAGGCTTCTCTCACCCCAACTACATTATTTCAGATCACCCAGGATGATCCAGAAGCATTGCTCAGCCAGCTGTGAGGCACAGTCTCTCCAGCGCGTTTGGAGTGTCCTCTTGGCGGGATATGCCCAAAACACCTCACCAGCGAGGCATTCAAAGGTATCCTAACCAGGTACCCAAATCACCCATCTGGCTTCTCTCAACCCAGAGAAGCAGCGACTCCCGAACTCCTCCCGGATGACAGAGATCCCCACTCTATCTCTGAGCGAGAACCCAGCCACCCTGCGGAGGAAGTTCATTTCTGACTGATGTTTGATTTGAATCTGAGCTTTGTGTGACTCATGCCAGGTGAAGCAGGACAGTGTTTGCAAGCAGTAGCCGCTCCCATCGTAAACTAACTGACCTTTTAGCAAAGATGAATTGCTTTGCAGCAGCAATTACATGCACGGTGAACATTGAGCTGAGAAAAGTTTATTTTTAGCAACAGAGAGTGGTCAGGTGGCTTTTCATTCTACACATAATCACCCTACACATGAATAAAGTATTTATCATGTTTGACAGCAGATTTAGCTGAAAAATCTTAAGTGTTTGGAGATTTTCTTGGGCTACCAACACCTGAAGGCCTTGAGAAACAAAAGGGCGAAACGCGTGTAAAAATATGTGGTATGTGAATAGCAAATTAATCCAAGAAATTAATGCTGTCAGTGAGAAATATTCATAATTAAGTCTGTTCATTAATATTTCTGCAGCAAAGTCCACCTTCTTTAATTTAAGCACAAAATCTATTGTAAAAAAATATTCTGCAAAATGAACTTTTTGGAAATTTTCATCATGTTTAAGCGTCTCACTTCAAAAAAACATACCTGAAGTTTTTTTCTTTTTCATTCCTGCATGTTTGAGCAATTTGCCTGCTTCCCTGTCCTTTTAATTGTTTTTAAAATGTTTTAAAAGTTGTTTTTGCATGTCTCTTGTGCTATGTTCTTTACAAAAGCGTGTTTGGTGTGCAGCTCAGCGCACATTTTCACTTTCAATTTGAAAAAAAAAATGCTAGCTTTGCTAACTTCATGTGCTCTGCAATTAATTTGCAGCTTCAAATGAGATTTATACTGTGTCATGCACGCTCCCAGAGGGCGGGACTAAGCGGGGAGCAAGAAAAGGGGGAATTCACCGTGTCAAGATCGAAGGTGAAACAATAACGATGCATTTTAAAACTTTTTTTTGGTGAATATTGTAATTCTGAGCTACAGGTATCATGTTTATATTTATATACAATGAGATAAGAATTATTATTCTACCACCGTCTAACCGCCAGCAAAACTGGTGACCTGTTAAGAGTGTACCCCGTCTCCTGTCTGTAACTATCCAGAATCAACACCGGCATTCTCACGACTCTGGTTGGAATAAGCAGTTCAAAAGATGACTCAACCCGCCAAAAGCACATTCCCTCTTTAATAATTTAAACTGCAAAGAAAGTGCAAAAAAAAATTTAATTATCCATTCAGAAAAAAAAATTAGAGTGAATAATTGTATCATGTAAATGATTTCGGAGTCAAAAATAATATCTAACAAATTCTGATGATTAAATCCATTTCTTTCTGGAGAGACTCTGGGCACACAGAGGGGTGGGAGAGAGAACTTAAAAGACATTTTTACATTCACACCGAGGAGAAGAAGAGCAGCTGTGAAACATCAGAGTGGCACCTACACCGACAGGTTAGAGCAGCCAAATGAGGAGCATTTTGATGGTTTAATGGTATAGAAAGGTTCCAGTTTCTACGACAAATGTACAGTGACATATGTGACATCAGATGTGTTTTCCGTCTGCCTTCTTTTCCTACTTTAAGTCTAATTTGCCTTCTGCATTAATAAAAGTACACCTTGTACTGTCCTGAACTACAGTTTTTTAAAAGGTCACAGATGAGCCAAGCAGAACTTTAAATGGAAAATATTTATCTCCACTGCAGAGATGTGGAGTCAAAAATCTACTTTTAATTTTTACTTTCTTTACTTCAATCTCAAAAAGACTTGATGAAAAAAAATCATCAAAGCACTCTATTTACATTAAAAATAGTTACTGGTGCATGTTAAAAATGAATAGAACCCGGCAGGGGTTTCTTTTATGCACCTGGGTGGGCGGCCCCTTTGGCTCGGCCTCAGGGTCCCAGGATCTGGATGAGCACGGGCCCGGGTTGCATGTGCCTCTTCCTCCCTCGTTCCAGTCTTTTGGGGCTCGTGAGGATTTGTTGTTCCTAATAAGCACATCACATCAACAGCAAGCATGTACTTTTACTCATACTCGCACACTGTATCACACTGTTTACTGTCCGCTATGTTCCTTGCTCCCAACCAATATTAATATAGCTCTAGTAACATGTGTTTGTGTTCTACATCATTTGCTATGGAGGATTTTGTTGTGTGTGTCAGCTTTATCACTGGTTTAAATTCCTGTTTGTACGCATTTTTTTTCCTCCTTAGATAATCCGACATGTTGGTCGTGATGCTGAATATTGTAACTTCAGATTTTCTCTTCACTTTATCCACCTCTCTTCGTCTTCTGTACCTATTCCTCTTCTTTTTCACATCTCTTCCTTCACTCCCTCATCCCCTCTCCTCATTATTCCTTGTCAGGTCCAAAATAAAGAAAAAAAATGAATAGTGCATGTTGAAAATGAATGTTTTCAACTACCAAAGATGGTTTCCATGTAGAAAATTCCATTTTTTAACACATGATTGTCTTCCTGGAAAGCACTTTGAATATTCACATGTTTCACATGAGATATACTGAGGTTTTTATGAAATGTTTATGACATACATCGGTTAAAAACAAAGAGGAAACAGTCGCTTTGAGTTGCATGACTTCATTCATGAATCCAGGCCAACAGGTTTGAAACCGTCTGACTTTGCCTTCCTCTCTTTAGGCAAAAAGAAAATTGAAGAGAATTACAGCAAATTCTGTAATTGATGGGATGTAATGAACAGCACCTATGAGATCACATGTGATTAATGACTCTAATAGCACCCGATTAAAGATACAAGCTCACCAAAAAACTGATCCAACTGAGAACTTTCTCCTTGTTATTTTGCCTACCTTCCAGTATTCTGTTGCTCGTGTTTGTATGTTTAATTTCTTTGAGAATAATTTAAAAATGTTCCGTTCCATTCCGTCATCTTCCGCTTGTTCCGGGGTCGGGTTGCGGGGGCAACAGCCTCAAACGGGCAGCCCAGGCCTCTCTCACCCTGGCTGCATCCTCCAGCTCACCCGGAAGGATCCCAAGTCTTTCCCCGGCCAGCCGTGAGACATAGTCTCTCCAGCGGGTCCAGGGTCTGCCCCTTGGTCTCCTCCCGGTGGGATGTGCCCAAAACACCTCGCCCGCGAGGCGCTCGGGGGGCATCCTGGCCAAATGCCCGAACCACCACATCTGGCTCCTCTCGACCTGGAGGAGGAGCGGCTCGACACCAAGCTCCTCCCGGATGGCAGAGCTCTTCACCCGATCTCTGAGTGAGAGCCCAGCCACCCTGTGGAGGAAGCTCATTTCGGCCGCTTGTACCCGTGATCTCATTCTTTCGGTCACCACCCACAGCTGGTGACCATAGGTGAGGGTTGGAACATAGATCAACCTGTAAATCGAGAGCTTTTACAAGTCTTTTCGGCTCAGCTCTTTCTTTACCACGACGGACTGATGCAGCGTCCGAGTTATTGCTGATGCTGCACCGATCCGCCTGTCAATCTCCCGCTACATCCTTCCCCCACTCGTGAACAAGACCCTGAGATACTTAAACTCCTCCACTTGGGGCAGGACCCTGTCCCTGACCCGCACGGGGCATTCCACCCTTTTTTTTAAAAAATGTTCATTTAGACAAAATCAAAGTAAAACTAAATGTTCTTTTTTATTTATTGTCTTCATTCAAAATGCATCAAATGAAGGTACATTTGTTTACACAATAAATAGAAACAGAAGGCGGGTGTTAGATGGAAAAGTTATTGAAAACAATGTTGACAGGAAAACAAAAGAGAGACTATCATATTCATATTTTGCATGTGACAAGGATAGCACGCGACAATAAACTGACCAGAGTGTCTATAAGGGAATATGCATCCTGTTTGTATTATCTATACAGTTGTGGAGAACAGAGAGGTGTTTTCTTACAGAGTAGTGGGGGTAAAGGAATGTTCCAGAACCTACTTACAGATACAGTAAGTGGAGACAGAGTTGAGATGAGGTCGGGGATGCTCAGCAGTATCAGCACATCTTTTAGTTAACACACTTTGTCATACAGCTGGCTAGGAACATCAGGCACTTTTGACTGATAAGAACAAAAGAAGTAGTATCTTACAGCACGATAAAAGTCATAACATCTGCTCTCTTTTCACAAAAAAGTTAGATTTAAACTTTTCAATTTAATGAAATGAAGAAATTCAAAGTAAATATAAGCAGTGACTGAGTTGTCTTGTATTTTGCAGAATAAAATAACTTAAACGTGTGTATCCATGGATTAAAATTTTGTTTGAAGACTTTAAAACAATGTCCATGAGCTGATTGTAATGTGATGCTTTTAAAAGCAGTTAGTTTTTCTGCTGATGTTCTGTTCACTGACCCACAGATAAAAGTCTCACGCCCACATGGTCGTATGCCCAATAAAATCACCACGGTCACCATTTACATCCCTGGATATTCAGGCCTGACCTTTGAGTGCTGGGGCATGAAATGTCAAATCTAATTTCTAAATCCTGTTAGACTTTTGGTTATAAATTAAATCTTCTGTCGGTCACTTTATCATTTGAACATCGAGATCTAAACGTCGTTTAGACTAAAATGTGATTAGTTGCAAGTTTGATGGAAACTTTTTGTATTTGTGAGGTGAGAAAAGATTGATAAAAACTCTGAAAGAAGGTTGTGCTTATTTGTTTAAAATATCTGCTATGTGATACTCGTCATCCCGTGTTCTTTTAGTTTTAATCAATTTTTATTCATGTTCCTCCTCAGCGGGAACTTTTAAGCAGCATTCTTTGTAGTTTTGGCCCTTACTTGTTACTAACTAGAATTTTTTTAATTAGATCAAATATCTTGCTAGCTTTAACTCATTAATCTTCTTTCTTAATGAGAAATGGAGTTCCAGTTGGAAAATTATGTTGATTAAATAACTGCATTTTAATTTGCAGAGGGATTAATGTGGATTTATTTATATAGTTTCAGATTTGAATTGCAGATTATTTTGCAACATGCTATATGTTTCAAATGGAATAATACGTATTAATGTACTTATTTTTAATTAATTATTGAGAAGTTCTCAGTTTCGACGGCTTTAAAGTTAGACTTGTTTTGGGGTTTTTTTTCTTCCTTAAATGCCAGCCGATCCGTCACTGCAACTCAATGAAGGTCTCATGAATCTGTTCCAGGACAACTCAGCACCAGCAGGCACTTTGCACTTTTCCTCCAGCTGAAGGACAAACAAAAAGAGGATGTGCAGAAATCCATCTGCCCTTAAAGAGCACAGAGAAGGTTTTATTTGTTTGTGTTGAAGGAGTTTTCAGCTCTGGAAAGACAAAAATCTATTTTCCAATGACATCAGTACAGAAGTTTGTTTTAGGCCCTGCGTTTCTCAATTCGGTGTGAGGAGCATATTAAACTGAACAACTCTCTGACAATTTGCTTTAAATGAGAAATTCTGATTAGCACAGTGGCCTCACAGAAAGAAGGTCGGGGTTCGGATCCCGGCTGGGGACGAGGCTTGGAACAGTGGTGTTTCTGTGTGGAGTTTGCATGTTCTCCCTGTGTATGTGTGGGGTTTTGCAAGGTACTCCAAAATCCTACATGTTAGGTTAATTAGCCGTTACAAAATTGTATCTAGGCATCAGAGTGTGTGTTGATGGTTGTGTGTGTGGCCCCATGACAGACTGACGACCAGTTCGGGGTATACCCTGAATCTCGGCTTGGATCAGCCGGGATAGGCTCCGGCACCCCACGTGACCCCACTGGGGAATAAGCAGTTCAGAAGATGAATGAATTAATGAAAAATTAATTTATTTCTCAAAGTGATTGAAAAGTGAGGCACTACTGTTAATTAGTCTATCTTTTATCTATTTATTTATTAGAATGTGTTGTGGAATTTTCCACACAAATAAGAAGTAAAATTTAGAATTTAATTATGTTAAAAAGATTAAATGCTGCAGCATTGGAAGTTCATGCAAACCAAAGTTTGATTGGAAGAAGTTCAACAATTTGACCAAACACATATATTTTCAGGACCTCCGTTGTTAGGGTGGGCTCATTCTAATAGGTTATGCAAATTTGGTTGTATATTATGTATGATAGGCTAATAATTTAGCCATGGTCTGAGCAAACTTGATATGTGGGGAGACGGTAGCTCAGTGGTTAGAGCGTTCGCCCACGGACCAGAAGTTTGCAGGTTTGATTCCCACTGAGTTCACGTCTAAGGTCCTTGGAGAAGACACCTAAATCTTTTTCTCTCACCACTGGCGCCATCGTGGGCAGTCTGATGCTGTCTAAGGATTGCAGCACACAAATTTTCCCGGTGAGGGATGAATAGAGTAATCCTTTATCTTTATGTCGTTATCTTGCTCCTGCAACTTGCTGGACAGGGGCTGTATTGTTAGGTTGAGTTTGTAAAATGTATCTTTGCTTGTCCTTGAGTGGGTAGGAGTCTGTGTGAACAGGCTGGAAAAATATTCTCACATCCTGGATGTGAGATAGATGTCATCAGAGGTTAATTAAAGACACCCATTGTCACCAAGATGTTTTCAAAGTGAATATTAATCTTACTTAATCTTAAATTTTCTACCACAAATGTTTAATGTTAAAAACCCATGCTGTTTCCAGTTCTACAGTTATGTACTCAGAAATAAAAAAAAAAATCATCAACAGAGAGGCATAAATCAAGTGCTGTACGCTGCTGATTAGAATATGGTTATGAAGTGATTATTCTTCACAAATTGCTGTCTTTTTTTGTTTTAAAATCACAAAGTTCACTCTTAAAATCCCCTGATTATTCTATAATCTTTAACAGCAATGGATTTACAGTGTATGTCTGTTAAAGTTTATTTGTAAAATTTCTCTATTTGTCATTAGAGATTTCTACTATACAGTAATTGGGTTGCGATTTCATTTTTGGATTTTAAATTAATAAGGGACACAAATCTGCTAAATTTATCTAGGGTAAAAGAAAAGGATATCTGGGAAAGTTAATATGTCCATATTCTCATTCATTTAGTCATTTTTTTCAGGTAATATGTAGAACATCGGTCATTTGAACTTAAGTTAGAATTTGAAGACACAACAAAGCATTTTCAAACCTAAAACCAATGTTCAACCTACAAAGTATTGCCTCTGTATCTGAGAGAACAAATCAAATGGAAAAGGAGGTCTAATAAAGTTGTTAAATCTTCCCACAGCCTGTAAAACTAAAACGGTCTTGAATCATCGCGACAGAAAACGAAGTAGAAAGAAGTTTTATCAAAGAAGAGAAGTAAATGTTTTTTTTCCAAGACTGGAAAACAATTCTTGGACAGAACCTGATGAAACAAAAAGAACTGGAACAACACTTCCTTGTTTCATCAGTTCCTTTGTGTACGTAATGTTCGGTTTTCACTCAATTCAGCAGGTTCTTCAACATTGTACACCACGAAGCAGCTGTACAAGTTTAATGACCTTGTGAGCACACATACACAAACAAGCTCACACACAGGACTAATACAAGAACCCATGTGGGGAAATTTACCTACACTGTGGCTTAAATGTGGAAATTTTTATGCCTTGCATTTTCTGTTTAACTCTAGAACTACCAAGACCATCAATTTGACGATTCTCCGAGGTTGACGTCTAATTAGAGTACTTACGTTGATCTTTGATGTTCCTGGGCTTTTGATTTTTTCTTCATTCTTTTTGCATATTGTCTCTATGTCGTAGTTAAACTAAAATAAAACACTAAAATTGAGTTGTAAATCATTTTTTTCACGTCTGACCGTAGCGCACCACTGTTGCTTAGAAACATTTGTGGCCTCATTCACGCAAAATCTAAGTGAGCAAAAATGAATTTGAGAAGACATTTGTGAATCACTGAGGAACTTGCGTGTATGATGTGATCGTCATGCGCTAATCGTCAAATTGACAATTGAGAGAGTTCTAGAATTCTGGTAGTCCTAGTGTTAAAAATACATTTGACAACTTTTTTTCACAAAAATGTATCAATCAGTGTTCAGATTTATTCCTAAAATCATGTAACACATTTCCTAGACTCAGCCACAGCATTGCCATCATCCTAAATGTCTCAGGGGGTTGATGACGACGTCCACATTCAGAACATTGATTGCAGAAGTCCAGAACATTTCCCTGCTTGGTGAAGTCAGACCTTATTGATGATTTCTTCTCTGTTTCACTCCATCCAGCAGCTTAATTTATTTTCATCTTCTTTTGATTGCAACAAAAAGTCTTCCTCAGTCACATGAGTTAAAATGGTGTACACAAGAAGGGTCTGTAGTTCACATAAATTCTCATTTTCTTACTTTATTTCTTATCTTTTCTGTCAGAAATTGTATTACTGAACAGGCTGACAGGTTGGGATATGAAATCCCAAAACAGAGGATATTGCATAGCATATAGCGATATGAAATAAAACTGCTTTATCTGAGTTTGGTGCATTCACATGGGAAAATATTGCATTTCTAACCTGTCTGCAGGTATTTTATAGCCATGTTTTCTAATGATTGGCTCACTGCTGAATCTTATCCAGGTTTGTAAGGAACAGTTTAAATAAATGTCTTGCACATTGGTTTGTCAGCTTTGATCATCTTCAAAGTCATTTTTGCAACGTATGTTAATACTCTATAAAGTCTCTTTATAGAGATGTAGTCTAGTACTCTTTATAGAGATGTAGATGCATGTCTCTTTATTCTGCTTTTAATTGAGAGATAAACTTGTTTACATCATTCTATGTTTTGGTAAAATGTTTTACTCTCTTCTCTAATGATGGTAAAGAAATTGTTTAGTGGTATTTAATATTTTAAAATGAGGAAGTTCTTGTTTCAGAGGGGGGGGTTTTTGCCATTGTCAGTGTATCTAAGACACTGACTTTACAACAAATAGAACAACTGTTGTACCACACATTTCTTAGTTCTAAAAGTCTCAAACTTTCCTGTAATTTTTTTCTCCTGTAAAGTTTTGTGCAATAGTTCTGTGTTTTTTCCCAATATTTCAAAGTTCATTTGAGGACTTTTGGCTGTTCTAGGATGTTTCTGAATTAAATTCACAGATATAATATTAATCATGAAAGAAAATTTTATAAAAAATAGAAAGAAAATAGTTGATTTGAGACTTTTCTAACAGCACTATGTCAGAAACTCACATACTGACTGTATGCTATAATTTTACATTCCTTTCTAATCTGATTTCATTTGTACAATGCTGCCAAATGCTCAAAACAATAGGAAAATGGGAAGTTAAATCAAAGACTAAAAGCTGGATTGAACTGTAAATCTTTTCCAGAACCTTGAACAGCAAAGTGATGTTTAATCATCCTGACAAAAAAAATTATGTCCTTGTTCAAAAAGAATTTGTAAAATGTTCTTCCAAACCTGACAAGTACTCACAGAAAGCACAAAAAGAAGATGTTCTACATTTGTCTGGTTGTGTTGACAAAAAAAAACTCACATTAAACATGGACTTTGATTTTGTTTGTCCAATCTCTCATTTTGCCAGATGTTTTCTACAGTAGGAATGACAAGCAGCTTCTACTAGGGTGAAAAATAAAGCTTTTAACTTGAGCTACTTCAATGTTACATGAGATTTTTGTTAAACTAATGTACAGTTTTTACTGTGTTCAGCAGGTTCTTCAACATTTCCCTTCAATAAGCATCTGTATCGGCACACTGTCAGAACAGAAAGTCTCATTGAGGTTGGTATGATTGAACAAAACGTGTCTTTTCTCTAACAAACACTGAATGATTCTGGCTAACTTAAGATATGATGACTTACCGTAAATCTGTCTACAAAAAACACTTGATTTTTTTCTTTCAGTTCATTTTTTAACACCACAAAGAGAGAAGACGACCAATTTAGTCAACAAATCTTTTTTTTTTAAATTGTTCTTTTTTATGAACAAACAAGTTGTTCATCCTAATTTTATTAATGATGGTTATCTCATTAGATTTGCAGGAAGATAGTTACTGGTTCGTAACAAAGCTTAAACAGTTTTGTGTGGAGATCTTCATGATCATATGTGTTCAGTCCATGAAGCAGCTCGTTCTGTTTTGCAGTAAATTAATTGGATTTTCATAATTTCCCTGGAAGGGAATGAGTTTCAGGGTTGGTTTGTCTCTCGGTGTTGGCTCTGGGATGTCCTGGCTTCCCATCCAGCCTGTTCTCTGACTCCAGCCTGATAGCAGCTGGGATTTGGCTCCAGCTCATCCTACATCCCGAAATTGGAATGAGTGTGAGAAGAAAATGAATGGATGACAGTTTGTGTCCTGCATTGCTGTGTAAGGTTGATTAATTCCTGTTGTAGTACATTTTTGTCACATTAACAGAACTTAGAAAGCCAGCTGAGGCAAAACAGCTGAGACCAAATTCACATAATTTACTATTTGAACATTTCAAATGACCAATCAGTGATAAGAAAGGAAGGAAGCTAACAGTTTGAAAATCAATATTTGCAAGGTAATTGGTGTTTTTATGTTACTGAGTTTCTAAACTTTACTTTTATGAAGAATTTATTTTGTTGCATATCCACAAAGATGATTGGTAAAATAAAAATAAAAAACACATAAGATTCATTGAAGTGTACAGATTTATTTAGTAGAGTTTGTTCAGAGGTGTTTATTATGCATGGGGATTTTGTTTGTGTGTTTATTTGTTTGTTTTTTATTATTTGAAACATAGCCCCGCAACAGACTGGCGACTTGTACGGGGTGTACCCCTGCTTCTTACCTGAAATCAGCCAGAGTAGTCTCCAGCACCCCCCACAATCCTGACAGGGATAAGCAGTTCAGAAAATGAAGTGAATCATTTGAAAAAGGTACTTTTTTCAAAGTTTTACAAAGATGATTAAAACAAATGCTGACATCCACAAACCTACATTTACACACTCTGGAGGATGCCATCGAAACCTGATGTATAAATCTATGTGTGTCACATACACAAAGTTTAAAAGCATCAAAGACTCTCATCTATGTCACTGCTGCTCCTCTCAAGTATGTCTACAAAGAGAACTGCTTCACTGATGACACCATCTCATCAGTAGTCTACACAAGCCTCAAAAACCCATTTACATCAGTTTGCTTTTCCACAACTTTTCCACAGATTTCAACATCATCCTTTAAAAAACCTGGTGTGGAATCTCTTTTCTCTGGGTCTATGATGGAGAGTTAGATCCTGGACTTTCTGATCAGACTAAAAACAGTTAACATCCAAACCTTTTCTCCTTTTAGCATTTCTCTTCAGGGGTCACCACAGCAAGTCAGGTTCTTCCATCGAAACCTGTCTTCTGCATCCTTTTCAGGCACGCCAACTACTGTATCTTCATGTCCTTCTACTCTGTATCCATGAATCTTCTCTTTGGTCTTCCCCTCAGCCTCCCGCCTGGTGGTTTAAAACCCAGAATCCTTCTGCCGATGTACTCTCTCTCCTCTGCACATGTCCTGACCATCTTATATGGTTCTTATAATCTTAAAAGATGATTTTTAAAATATAATCATGTCTAACACTTGTTACAAGAACATTGGCTTTTAAGTTTTTTAGTGTTAAAAACAGTGAGACAGTGTTTAAGATTACTTTACACTGTAAACAATGCCCAACCCGAGTCAACCGCCACAAGAGTAGGAAAAAAATGACAGGAAGTCAGTGTTGCCAACTCAGCAACTTTGACCCTGTTTTCAGCTAGTTTTCAGACTGTGTAGACTTTTCTTTATTTTTGAAGTGTCAATTTAGCCGCTTTTACGAATGTTATTGGAGTTTTTGGAGTCTGTGACGTAAAGTCACGTTGTTAAATATGTGGAGGTTTTCAGAAATGTTTTTTGCAAGTCATATTTTGGCGCCGAGCTGCTTTTGAGCACAACACCTGTTCTTAATGAGTAGCGCCTTCTGCCACAGGGGCCCTCCCAAAGCACTGCGCGTGTGCATAGAGATGGACTCTGTGTGTATGTGTGTGTGTGTGTGTGTGTGGTTGTCTGCGTGTTTGAGAGAGAGGAATTTGTCTGTGTATGTGTTTGTGCATGTGGTGGAGAGAGGGAGTGGACTTTGTGTGTGTGTGTGTGTGTGTGTGTGTGTGTGTGTGTGTGTGTGTGTGTGTGTGTGTGTGTGTGTTTGAGGGAGAGAGTGGACTTTGTCTGTGTGTGTTTGAGAAAGAGTAATTTATTTGTGTGTGTTTGTTAAGAGAGGAATTTGTCAGTCTGTGTGTTTGAGGGAGATGGTGGACTTTGTCTGTGTGTGTTTCAGAAAGAGTAATTATCTGTGTGTTTGTTGAGAGAGAGGAATTTGTCTGTGTGTGTTTCAGTGCGTGTGTTTGAGGGAAAGAATGGACTTTGTCTGTGTGTGTTTGAGAAAGAGTCATTTATCTGTGTGTGTTTGTTGAGAGAGAAGAAATTTTCTGCGTGTGTTTGAGAGAAAGAATCCTGTCTACGTGTGTTGGGAGACAGGATTTTTTTTTTTGGGTGTGTGTTTGTGTGTTTAAAAATTGTGTAACAACAACACATGTTGTGAGGGTAGTTTTACAGCAGGCTGGAAACAGTCTGTGTGTGTTTGTGATTTTGAGACACACAGAAACCAACATGATCTTCTCCAGAGGTCACAATGTACTCTTACAATGTCAATTTTACGGTCTTACATAACAAGATCATGGAGATTTGTTTTTTAAAAACACCATCTAATATAAAAATCTTTATTAAAAATACATCAATAAAACATGATTAAAAATGAATTAAAAATGTGATGATTATGATCTTATAATGACTTTGAATGGTTGGATTTTTAAGCTGTAAAATACAATTATCTATGAAAAAACGGTTTTTTTTTCTTAGATAAATGTTGTTAAACTTTAATCTGAAGCTAAATGCGGAGTGTTTTGAGAGCTTTCTTATCAGTTTTGTGTGTTTACAACCCAGTCCCATTCACTTCCGTGTTTTTTTTTCTCCTCGCCCCCTCATTGGCTTTCCCACAGCTGTGTACTTCCTGGTTATTATCAGTGTTACCTAGGCGACGGGTGATCAGCGTTAGCGGTTGGCAGGGCGGTGGTGACATCAGGGTGGAAATGGGAATTCCTCTCCCTGTAGGGCTGAGCGTCAACTCGTTATGTGACGGTAAAGAGATCGTGGAGGCTGCTGGGAGGACACAGCACGTAGTGGATCCACGTGAGGAGGAAAGTTAACCATGATCCACCGATCTGATCTCATCCACTACTGAGGAGGATGTCTCCAAGACAAGATCAAGTTCAGGTTGAAAGAAAAAAATGATCAAAGACACACTATGGTCATCTTTTCTTTCTTTTTTTCTGAACACATCATCTGAGATCTGAGCTGCTTCCAAGGTGACCCAAGCCAGTAGGAGTTGAATGTGAGTGTTTTCATGGGATGTATTTTAAAGTTATTATTAATTCCCATAAAGTTGGAACTTCTGAATAATTTAGTGCAATCAAATTTATCAGGGATGACTTTCTTAATCAGAAAGGAAGTCAAAATGAACAGGATTTTAATTTTTTCTCACTTATTTCTTTGCTGACTCTGTGGGTTCATTGTGTACTTTTGTTGAACTCTTTCATCTTTACTATGATTTCTAGTTTTGTTACTTTGTGTTCAGTCTCTTATCGGCTGGTGTGTTTTTCTTTTACTGTCACACTGTTCTCTTTAGGTTTTATGACATTTTGATGAATAACTCTAAAGTTGACAAACCAGTCAAGTTGGAATCTAAGGGAAGTATTTTAATATCATGTGTTAGTTCATCTGAGGTGTTCCTGGTGACTATCGACATTGAACAATAGACATATTATTCTTAAAGTAAGATCAGAAAGTTTACAACCATTTGTCAATCTTAACATGAGATCAACAGGAACACACGTGCCTAACAAAAATATCAAAAAGTTTCCCAGCAGCAAACTTTGGTTCCCGTGATACTAGTGTTATTTGGTATCAGTTTCTATTTGTGCCTGCTGGACTTTAAGTATTGAATCTCATCAATGATCCCGTTCCCTGGATGATCTATCTGTACCCCACACTGAGCAGGGCTGACCTTGCTGCAGAAGGGATCAGTGACAGTGTCTGAACACACCAGCAGCTCCAATGTCTGTTTCTCTTGCTCCAGGGGTGGCCAGCAGGCTGTCTTTAAATAGATAAGCACTGTATGTCACACAGGGCTTGTGACCTGCGAGTGAGATTATTTCTGAAAGTCTGTCAGCATTTAAGAGGGTGATTCAGCAGTTTTTCTCTCTGTATTTGGTAAAGAAAGTCATAAATTTGGCAGATTGTCATTTTTGATCTGTTCCACTGGGAGATTGGTTGGGTTTGAACCATTTGAAATTATTGACAAAAATAATCTAAATCTGGGATTTATTCATTAAATGTGAGATTTTTACTCCTGTCTGAAAAGAATTCATAAGTAATTCCAATTTTTCAAAACTTTGACTTCAACAACTCAAATGTTAAGATGTAATCTTCATTTTACTCTACTAAATGTGACCAGGTAAAATATTTGGTCTGCAATTAATTTATATCTAATGAATGCATACATTTTTTTTCTCAAAGGTCATAGCCATGTATCCAGATGCACTGGAAGCAGCCGAGCGTGTGGAAAGCCTGTCACTGTCCTCCCCACAACCACTGCCTGAACTCGAGGAGGAGGAGGGCGATCCACCATGGGAAAGGGGGCGAAAAAGACGAGGCCGCTATCGTAAAAGTCTTCAGCTTCTAAAGCCCTTCAGGATTACAAACAAGTAAGGAACTTTTCCAAAAAGTTTTTGTTACAATTAAATGATTGCAGACAAGTTATCAGTCAGTTCTAAGCCAGTAAAAAGTTCTCTAAGTTGGCAAAGCCTCCTGCTACACCCCTTAGTGACGGGAACTTATCTCTCAATAACACGCAGAATTGTATTTGGACACAGGCTGTCTGAAAAACCACCATTGACCTTTATTTTCACTGCTTTCCTAGATTTTTCTGACGACTGTGCAAATGATTATCCAAACAGAGCAGGCATGATTCACCTGCCTTTTGCTTTTAGGACCAAAGACGTCGGTTATATTTCAGCGATATGTGTGGACCACTCTGCCGACATCACGCCTCTTTGTGGCCTTTGCTTTTTTAGAAATCTCACCCATTTCTCCATTTTGACTCTATTTCAGGCATCAGCACCCAGTTGATAATGCTGGCCTCTTTTCATTTATGACGCTGCACTGGCTCACTCCACTGGCATTGAAAGCTTATAAAACATCCAGTCTGTCTATAGAAGATGTGTGGGGACTGTCTTGCCACGAAGCCTCCACAGTCAACTGCCAAAGGTGAGGTTACTGTGCATGGCTTTGATTTTTTTTTATTGTTTTTTTTATCATACTCTATTTATCCCTGTTGGCACGGTGGCACAGTGGTTAACACTGTGGCCTCACAGCAAGAAGGTTGGTGGTTCGAGTCGCGGGTGGGACGAGGCTTGAAGCACTGACCTATCTGTGTGAAGTTTGCATGTTTTCCCCGTATATATTCTCCGGGTACTCCAGTTTCCCTCCACCCTCCAAAAATATACGTGTTAGGTTGGCCACTATAAAATTCCTCTATGAACAAGTATGTGTGTGTAGATGGTTGTTTGTGTTGATCCACGACAGACTGGTGACCTGTTTGGGGTGTACTCTGCCCGTCGCCTTGAATTAGCCAGGACAGGCTCCGGCAACTTGTGCAACCCCGCTAGGGAAGATAAATGAATGAATAAATATTCATCCCTCACGGGATAATTACTTTTTGCTGCCTTGCACCACAGCAGGCAGCCATGATGGTGCCAATGGTTGGAATAACTGGGGGTTAGGTGTCTGCTCCAGGAGCACTTAGGCATGGGCCTAGTGGGATTCTAATCGGATTGATCATCCTCATAAAATTAACCCAAAGTCTCAAAAAATCTCAGCATGACAAACATTTGTTCCTAGTTATTGGAATTAGTGAGAATTAAAAAAAGGTTGAAGGAGTCCTCATTTTATATACTATAATTAGCTTTGACTTAATCATTTTAGCCATGATTGAAAATGCCTCTATTTTTTTGTTGCATCATTTTAAGAAATGTCAGGTTTATGTAAATAACAGCTCTCCACGTTCCTCAATTTTCAAAATTTTTCACTCAAATTTAAATCCCACACTTTTGCAAAGCATCTGCAAAGAAATACTTGATATTCATCTGACACATAACTGTAGATGTTTGTCGATATTTACTCAAGCACTCAACATGCTGGATTATTACATCAGTAAGGCCAAAATCAGACTCAAAACGCACACAAACATGTTAATCTTGCTCAAATCCTTCAAAATTACAGCTCTTAAAGCCGGACTAAAACACCCGACTAATGCTGTTAGTCTTCTAAACTCTTAACTGTGTTTCACCTCTGTGCAGGAACACTGGCACATACTTTCATGCATGACTTATATAAGCAACATTACCACAGAATAAACTGTCAGTCAGTCACTTGCACATCTTAACAAGCCTGTTGCATTCTGGGGAAAGTTCCCACAGACGCAGACAGGAAAAATCCAACTTGTTGACACAATAGGTAAAAATATATTTGGAGAGAAGGAGAGGCGAGTCTTACAAAAACAGCAGTTCTCAGATAGGGAAGGGCAGGTGTAGAATCGACTGAACATGTTTTTAGTAATGCTCTAGTGTTTTCATGTGGCCTTCAGAGTCACAAACATACATATCAAAATGCTTTTCCTGAAAAGTGAAGCACATACACCACAGTCTGAACATCCTAATGAAATAGAAGCAATTTGCATGCAGAAACATTTCTAAAACAAGAAGTGAAAGACCCTACCAAACTGGAATGAGTGATTGCCTAAAGCACGATCAATGCAAATCACCCCAACATTTGGAACAGATCTCCAAAAAAGAAAGAAATCTACCATTATTTGTGTGCCTTTTAAAAATCAGCTCATGTTTTACTCATTCACATTAAAAGACTTCTACAGCAGTTGTTTTGTCTTTAGATTTGACCGCTGATGTGAGCTTGTTGTTACTTCATCACGTTGAGTTCAGTGAGATGTAATGGAGCAACAACCTATTTGTCTTTGCTAATACAGGAACATTGTGCAGTGTTACGACGGGCGCTGAGAATAGCAGGGATTAGAGATTACGGTGAGAGTTTGGGACTGATTTGCTTATGTCACTCCTCTACCTGCTGCACACAGTGTCTTTCCGTCACAGTAATTAGCTGTCATTGACTGTGGGAGAAGTCACTGTTTGCTTGCCAAACTACAGCTTAGGAACCAGCAGCACACTGATTCTCTGAATGGGTGCACTATCCTTACCAGTGGAGACACTGAAGTTTCCACACTCTGAAGAAAAGAACTGCCTGTAAACACAAGCTTCTACAGTTCAAGAGTTTCAACATTCAAGCTTCTGATGAAATTACAAAGTTAGAAAAAAAAATCTAGCAACAGTAAAAAGGAAAGTATTTATGATTAATTAGTTGCTATGACATTACCTCTGGGAATACTGTAAGTGTGCGTGTGGTCTGTTGTGTGTGTCCCTGCAGCAGACTGGCACCCTGTTTGGGTTGCATACTGCCTCTTGCCTGAGATTGACTTCAGCACCTTCTACAACCACACTAAGAATAAGGGTTCAGAAGACGAAACTAAAACATATTTGTCACATTGACGTCTGGTTCTTTAGAAAGTACTTTTAAGAAGATTTGCAGAACATAAGAGGAACTTTCCCCACTTAAAGTTGCAGAGAATGTGAGAATTAGAGACCTCAGTTTATCTGATGCGCAACACGACATTCATTTTCTCTTAATGTCTTAAAATTATGTATAAAATATGCGTTCTAAGCTCCACTTGTTTTTTTTTTCTTTCAATTAATTGGTTAAATGACACAGAAACATTTGTAGAAATCGGATTAGAAACTTTCTTGAGTTTTGTTGGTGAAAGAAAATGTTAATGTGAATCATTAGTTTTTAAGTAGCACAAACCTACTCTGTTTTTGGTGTCAATTTAAAATAGCTGAAATCGCAAAAGCTCTCAGCTTTATGTTAATTCTAAATTGAGCACAGTAAATTTAGACAAAGTTTTATGAGTGGAATCGCTATCCTTCGTGAAGAAGTCCTTTTTGGGGCCAAGTGTAGGATATGTAAAGAGTCCACATTTTTTCCATTACTCATGCAGTTTCACATCTCTGTGCAATGACTGGACACTCCTGAGATGGATGACTTTTTAAAAAACTTCCATCTTGTTTCAGATGAACACTGTGTGTGTTGTCATTGACTTCTTCTGGGAAAGACCATGGCTTTGAGCCTGGAAGTTCACAACCGCAAAGTTTTTGTGAGCAGATAGAAAGGCTGCAAAAAGGGAGCAGAAAGCTACTCCGCTGCAGACAGCAGGGGTTTTATTGTCCGTTTACATAGCGAGAGGCATTACGCAACCCCAATGCAAAGCAGAGATGATGAAGCGAGGGAAAATTGGAAAAGCACCCTGGGAGAATTGACACTTGTTGGTGCTCAGTGAGGTGCGAACCTTGAACGCTATGTCCCAGCCAATAGGCTCTGAAACATCAGCTCTGCTTGCCATCTGGCTGGTGGCTGTTAGAAACATTTCAATCTTGTTCAAAGGCAAATAATTCCCGCTTTTGGGACCTACACGGTTGCCATGGTGTTCTCTGTTCCATTTAGGTGTGTATTGATGTGTGTACTTAAAGATCTAATGGTGCGTCCTCAAATGCTTTAAATGATTGTAAATTGTCGTAAAAGACCAGATAAGCCTTGTAGTTCCCGTTTTTAGACGTTTTTTATTTTGTAAAAAAATTTATGACTTTTTTTTTTTTTACAAGAATTAGAAGAATTAAATGCACCGCATTAATCACAAGTCTCTTCTATTCACTGCTAATCATTAACGACTGTTTTACGTGGAAGAAATGAGTCACACTTTTTGCAATTGAAACACTTCCAGAAAAATCAATGAGTCAGGGGAAATTATGATATTTTAAGATTAACCTCAACTTGTGCAAAGTAAACTAGTGCTCACGTATTAATATCACTACTTAGAAAACTAGAACAGAAATCAATCGTCACATATTTAGAGAAGCTTCAACAAAAAAGTTGAGACCTAAAATGATTGATCAATAGAGTTTACAGTAACTTATTCCCAAGGTTGTGACGGTTAAAAATAGAATTAACTGATGAGGTCAGCTTTTTTTTTTAGCCAAAAAGTCTTTTTCCAGGATAGTTTCATGATTCTTTTACACCTTCAATCCATCTGCGTCTTTGCCACTTTTGACTGCAGTTTAATTGCCATTTCCCAGATCCAGAACCATTTAACTTCAAGTACTAATTATCAGGTATTGCGAGTGAGACTTAATGCTCTTTCTGCCTCTGATACGTATTTAATAAAGTCATTTGGGCATAAATTACTGTCTGCACCTGCTCTGCTGCTGCTTTATGGTATCATTAGCAGTGAAGCATTTGGCCAACAAGATATTTACTCACTTCAAGAGACATTATGTTGCAATAGAAGTACATTAAGCACATCTTCAATGTGTTTGGTACCTTATTCAGTTTAATTGCGCAATGCATCATTCATGGTTGTATATTAGAGGTCACCTTTGCATTATCGTCACTGCGGTTGCTTTCATTTTTCTTTAGTGGTTTTCAACTGGAATAATTGCCTGTCAGACCGTTTATACCCCCTACGATGCTTTTGGCTAGTCTGATAAACTCTCTTCACATACTTTTACGGAAAGGCAGCAGTACATCAAAGTCTTTTTAATTTTTTATCATTTTACCCTTCAGAAACAGTAACTTTTTGAAAGTATTAAACTTGAAGTGTAAAACCCTCTGGCAACAGCACTCATCTCCCCAAAGAAGATAAACTCATTTTCTTGGACTGATGTTAAGTGTTTTTTTTTTTTATATTTTTGACATAAAGTTGAATGTCTCGTTACTTGGTTTTAGGCTTGAATATCTATGGCATGATGAACTGAAAAGATGCGGGCGAGAAGGGGCTTCCCTCGCAAGAGTCTTCTGGAGGTTCTGTCGAACTCGCATGCTGGTGGCCATCTTTTCCCTCCTTCTGACCATGGTAGCTGGATTTGTCGGACCTGTGAGTATTGTTCAAACTTTCTTTGTCTAGATTTTTTTTTCTTTTTGTTATTTGGCTTCTCAATGAGTTTCAAAATGTGCACGATAATATAGCGAACCAAAAATCAATCTTGAAAAGACATATTTGCATTGAAAAGATATATTTATATAGCTTTTTTAGTTAAAACATTATAAAAACTGGGGTTTAAAACTCCATCGTAAGAACTGGCATTTAACGGCATAACAAAATAGTTGTTCTGACTTGAACTTTAATAGTTACAAATCAATTACATTAGAAGCCTTTTACCACCTTAAACATCACCAAATATGAGGTTTGGTGTCTTCTTTATAAATTTGATTCCAGTAGGTTAGATTATTCCAGCGATCTGCTCACTGGTTTGAACAAAAAGGCTTTAAAGCAACTGCAGTTTATTTAAAATCCTGCAGAACCAGAATCTATGATGACATTAGTCCTGTGCTCAGGACTCTGCACTGGCTTCCTGTGGCTCAGAGAATAGACTTTAAAGCTGCTCTTCTTGTATTTAAGTGTGAAATGTTAGTATCTTAAGAACCATCTAGAGCTCTGAGGACCTCTCGCACTGGCCTCCTGCAGGTGTCTAGAGTCAGGACCAAACGTGGAGAACAATTGACAATGTTTAAATCTAGACTGAAACAGTTCTGTTTAATCATGCATTTAACTGAAGCTAAATAACTCTACATCTGTTTTGCTTTTAATCTTTGTTTTGTGATTTCAATACATTTTTTGTGTCTTGTAAAGGCAGAAAAAATTCAAACTGCATGAGGCACCTTGAACTGCCTTGTGCATGAATTGGGATCCAAATAAACTTGCCTTGTTAAAAGCCATGTTCAATGACGATGCATTAAAAAAAGAAAACACTGTTGCATTGTTTTGTGCCATGTGTATGTCTGTCTGTCTGAAAGCTACTAACCACATCTAATCGCATTATCTGGATTTAGTTGTAATACAATGACGCATTTGTCTCACGTTTTTATCTGATTTTTAGGTAAACATGCTGATTAAGCAGTGTTTGGTGATTCAGCAGATTATTAACTTACTTCTGGTTTTGTGTTCAGTACATGACCAAACACAATGAAAGCATTTACTGGTGCTCGTTTAACATCTTTACATATTTCCACATCACTTATTTCAATATTATTTATATTTGCTGTCTTTCCAAAAATGTTGTCCTTCCTGTTTCTCCCTTTACTCCTGTTTTCCTTCAGCTTGTTCTTCGTTATCTTTTTCTTTCATCTTTCTTTTGTTCCATTCACTGTTTTTTTTTTTAACCTAATTTTTTCATTTTATTTCTTCTATATCCATTCATCTCCAGGCTCTTCTGGTTCGAGCTTTGCTGGAATATTCTCAGAGCTCACAGATATCTATACCATACGGCCTGCTTCTGGTAGCTGGGATCTTTTTTGTAGAACTGATGCGATCTTGGTTCCTGGCGCTCATGTGGGCCGTAAACTACCGAACTGCTGCTCGCCTGCGTGGGGCAGCTCTCACTTTTGCGTTCCAGAAGATTCTTCGGCTGCGCAGCACTAAAGACATAAGCCCTGGTGAGGTACGTTATGCAACCTGAAGGACACTTCTGTCCAAGTTTACTAATTAATCCACCACATCTAAGCACCAGACAGACAACTAAGATGGATTTAATTAGGAATTTTCAAAGCTTAGATTTTTAGTAATCTCACATCTTGAAGAAAGCTGGAAAGTGGTTAAATAAGAGTTTTTAAATTTTCTAACAACTTAACATCAGAAGAATGCTCATTAAAGATCAAAAACAAATTCACCAAGGGTTTGATGCAAAATTATTTACAAACATCCATTCTTGCCTAGTTGATCAACATTTGCTCCAGTGACGGCCAGCGGCTGTATGAGGCGGTGTCGGTGGGGTGCCTGCTGGCGGGTGGACCCCTCGTAGGAATACTTGGTCTGTCCTACACTGCATACTTCCTGGGACCTACTGCTCTGCTGGGCTCGGCCATTTTCATCATCTTCTACCCTATGATGGTAAAGATTTTGCTCTAACAACAAAATGAAATTTAGTGAGAAACCGACTAATAAAATGTACTCTAAATAATGAGCATAGTCATGTTATCAGTGGGAAACCACATAGGAACATTTCTCAACATTTTAGCCGGAGAAAATTTAGCTGACTCATCATTTTCTGAACATGTTTGAGTTTGGTTTGTTTGAATTTAATCCATGCCATTAAGAAACCCCCACCAGCACTTTTTAAAAGCATCCCAACTTTGTGCCTATCAGTCTCCTGTCAGCTTCACGGCTGTTTTACTCTAATTAAACTCAGCCTAAGGCACAGCCTGACAGTAAAAAACCTGCTACTGGTGCGATGAGTGTTTATCACTGTGGTTCCCTGGACAGGCCTGCAGCACAACTAATGCGATTGTGTCTTTCATTTCCTCCCTCGCCACTTATTTCTCTTGTCATCATTTCCCCTGTTCCTGTCTGGACAGATGCTTGCATCAAGACTGACCGCGTATTTCCGCAAGAAGTGCGTGACGGTCACTGACCGGCGCGTGAGGCTTATGAACGAGATCTTGAGCTGCATAAAGTTCATCAAGATGTATTGTTGGGAGGACGCCTTTGCACAGAACGTCCACAGTGAGTCCTCCTAAATGACTCAGCGCTACATCCACTGCTCATTTCCTGTTTCTGGTTTAAGATATGTTTCTTCTCCAGAGGATTTTGTGCTGGTTAGTGCTTTAGTAGGCATTTATTTCCCAACTCACTTTGTACAAAGTGGCACTTTGTTTAAACGCCTGTCGCTTGCAAATGATCTATTCATCACCTGAAATTAAGAAATGAGCGCAATCACCTTCCCCTGAAATTTGTTTTCATCAAGGTTAATTTGCAATGTTATTGTGCTCTTTTTATGTCCGTTAAGGCTGTTGTTTTAATCTATAAATTAGCAGTGGCCTTTTTCCCATGTGGTTGTTGCTGTAGGTGGTAGATACAGATTTATTTTCCTCTTTTAATCATTTTCCAGATTAACCAGGTGGGGCACAGTTTTACTACTCTTCTGTGATAACCTATTACGGGGATAATTAATTGGTATTCACTTTAATGGCCAATGAGCCTTAAGGGTTACAGAGCTGCTCTCTTTAATTAGTATCACTGCTCTTTAGATGATCTCTGTTTTCACCTAAAGTGGGACTCATCTTTTGTAGTTTTTCACAGGAAAAACCCCACAAATTATCCAGTGGGAATCTACATTTGAAAATAAGATGTTCCAGGAGGGGGTAGTTCTCTTATTTAGCCCGCTGTGATGTTGGAGCTTACGTTGCTCAGGCTTTTTGTTCTTGTTCTTGCACCCTGTGTTCTGGGTTTACAAAACAGCTGGTGCTTGTATCTGGGAGATACAAACATAGATCATGGGGTCAGTATTTTGGCATTAAGCTCAGAGAGTCATCACAACTCAGCAGGTTTTCAAGCCTTTTTTCAAAAGTGGGTCTCTTGTTCTCCTTTGTCTATTTGTTTTTGTATTCATGCTGTGTTGCTTGCTGACTCTGGAGGTGCTGTTGATTGAATGTTCATTGGAAAATCCTTTGGGAGACACTCAAATCTTCTTTTTGTTTTTTATCCTTCTCACTTTCATGTATCCTCTCCAGAGGTACGATCAGAGGAAAGAAAGATACTGGAAAGAGCGGGGGTCGTCCAGAGTCTAACAGTGGGTGTAGCTCCTATTGTTGTGGTCATAGCAAGTGTGTGCACCTTTACCCTACACATGGCGTTAGGCTACGATCTTACAGCAGCAGAGGTATTTATTAATACATTTAATTCTATCGTAGTCATTCTGATGTCAGGTGCAACCAAAACATTTTTTTTTCTTCACTCTCTTCTCCAGGCTTTCACTGTGGTTGCCGTTTTCAACTCTATGACTTTTGCCCTTAAAGTTACACCTTTGGCTGTGAGATCACTGTCAGAGGGGGCTGTCGCTGTTAAAAGATTTCAAGTGAGTAACACAAAGATGTAAAACACAAAACTGTGAACAGTTTGTCTTGTATTTGCTTCTGTAGAGCAAGATTGCCTTGTAATCTTAAAAAAACACAGTCTTGAGAAATTGTTCTCAGTACTTCCTGATAGTGTCTCAATGTCTTTTTCAGGTCATTGTCTATTTTTACTCACTTTTAGTAGACTAGTTTGTACTGCGAAAAATCTACAAATTCTATTGTGTTGTGTTTATCTGAAAAAGCAAAATTTTATTACCTATTTCAAATTTTAGTTGTACATTTTATTGTCAGCTTTTATAAAGTCTCAATACAATCAGTTATTTTGTTTTTTCTTCTGAACCGGTAATCTGTAACGGGGTCGCTGGAGCCTATCCTGGCTGATTTCAGGCGAGTGGCGGGATACACCCCGAACAGGTCACCAGTCTGCTGCAGGGCCACACACACATTCATTCCTAGGGACAATTTTGTAGTGGTCAATTAAACTAACATGCATGTTTTTGGAGGGTGGGAGAAAACTGTAGTACCTAGAGAAAACTCACTCCACACAGAAAGGCCAGTGTTTCAAGTCTCGTCCCACTTGGGACTCGAACCCTGACCTTCTTGCTGTGAGGCCACCGTGCTAACAACTGCACCAATGTGCAGCCTAGATTTTTTTGAAGAATAAAAATGTTCAGATGAAACTTTCAAGTCATTTGAACTTTACTTTTTTGTCTTTAAGAAAGAAATAACATCTGCGTCTATAAGTTTCCATACTCAAATAAAACACTGCACATACCGTACCTACTTTTCTAGCCAGTTATTGAGGCTTTTGTATTGTTGGATTAACGTGCTTTTAATAACCTAGACACCTTGTTGAGATATTTTAGAAGAGACAGTAGTTTATAGTCACACATTGAAGGTTGTAAAGATTTAGTTCCTTTTGAAGAATTAACGTAATAGACATCTTTGTGTTTTTACATTTATTTATTTGTCAATAATACAAATACTGCTTGAAATTCAATTTGAAAAAGGACTGTTTTCAACAGAGAAGGAGAGTTCCCATGCTTATTTTAGCCTCATGCTGAAGGTACTGATGACTGATCCACACCACACACTGACATTTTTGATGCACTGTTTCCCCACACATGCTAAAAGTCACATGCTGGTGAGAGAAGTTACACACAGCCAGCTAAGGTTAAGTAAGCAGAGTTTCTGCCAAAGATGCACCAAAAGACTCAGGCTCTTCTCACACATGCAGCACATAACACAGTGATGGGCTTAACGACAGGCGGACTGTACTTAGAGCATTAGGCTCTGTGATGCCGCCATCACTGGAAAGCCGGTGTGATGTTACATAACTTGATGTTAAGCTGCATCTGATCTTTTGTACTTTTTGTGGCTGCTTTTAATTCAAATAAAATGTTGATTGCTAGTTTCTTGGAAAAAGAACTCACATTTTTATCATTTTCTAATAGTTTTGATTAAATGTATAATTCCATTCTATTGACTCCACAGAGACTTTTTATGATGGAAAACAGAGAAATAATCCAGGAAAAAGTGGAAGATCCTGTGAATGTGGTGGAGTTTCATGATGCCACTCTGGCCTGGGAAAAATCACGCCCTGTGGTCACGAAGCCAAACTCGACTCCCAAGAAACAAGGAGGGATGAAGCGTGTGTTGCGCAGGGAGAAACTCAGCCTGTACATTTCCACAGTGGACAACAAAGGAAACAAAGAAGCTCAAAATGGACAAAGTCTTCTTACCAATATGGAGCAAGAGAGCCCACAGAGCACCATCTCCTCTACCCAGAGTATACGACCTCCTTTACATAAGACCCTACACCGAATTAATCTGCATGTAAAGAAGGTAATGACTCAAGACATACTGAAATATTTTTTTTAAAGTTCACTAAACAGGTGCTTGAACTAAAGCTTGTGACATGTGATCAACTTTTTAGGGCTCCCTAGTTGGAATTTGTGGAAGCGTCGGAAGTGGAAAGAGCTCTCTTCTTTCTGCTCTACTTGGACAGGTTAGATCAGCTACATGTTCTTATAAATATTACTCCCCTTTCTACTCTTCATCCTCTGCGATGCCCTCCTCACTGATCTTTACTACTCAACCTCTTCTACTCCGAAGTTTTCTCTCATTTTCTTCATTTGTTAATTCTTCAAAGAACTCTTTCCTTCCTCGCAAAACACCACTAGCACCTGTCAAAATATTTCCATCCCTATCTTTAATCCCCCTAACCTCTTTTCTATCCATGTTTCTTTGCTTCGCCAACCTGTTCAGGTCCATCTCATTCATAGAAAAAAACATTAGATTAAGTATATACAGAGTTTACAGAGATCTACCTAAATATCCATCTGGTAAACTGCTTGTCTCTGTTGGGGCCGCAGGGATGCCGAAGCCTATCCTGGCTGATTACAGGCGAGAGGCAGGGTACACCAGAACAAGTCACTAGTCTCTCCTGGGGCTACACACAGAAACAGACAACCATTCACACACTCATTCCTAGGAGCAATTTCCCAGCGGTCAATTAACCTAATATACATATTTTTGGAAAATGGGTGGAAACCTGAGTACTTGGAGAAAACCCACGCATACACGGAAAGTACATATAAACCCCTCACAGAAATGCCAATGATTAAAGGTTTGCACAAACCCCCCAACATTCTTGCTGTGAGGCCACAGTGCTATATCTGTAACCCTCTGTGAATAACAAAACAGACACTTTTTTCTTTCTGATTAAAGAGTTCCTCTGTATGTTTTTATGCTCCAGATGACTCTGTTAGAAGGTAAAGTAGCCACCAGCGAAGGCTTTGCTTATGTGTCCCAGCAAGCCTGGATCCTCAATGACTCATTCAAGGAGAACATCCTGTTTGGAAACGAGTTCGACTCAGACAAGTAAAATCAACTTTTGTTCTATTACACTACCTAAAAGGAATTAGTTGTTGTTTTTGAGTAATCCCTTGTCATTTCTATTTGTTTTCCCATCAGATACCAAGCCGTGCTGGAAGCCTGCTGTCTCCTCCCGGATCTTGCTGAACTTCCATTTGGAGACATGACAGAGGTTTGTGTTTTTTTTACTTTATATAATACCCTCCTATGAGGAGTTTTTCAAACAGTAAATTGCAATTATTTTTCCTTTTTTTTCTAGATTGGGGAGAGGGGTGCTAACCTGAGTGGGGGGCAGCGGCAAAGAGTGAGCCTGGCACGTGCACTCTACAGTAACCGACCTATTCTTCTCCTGGATGATCCACTCAGTGCTGTTGATGCTTGTGTTGGTTCCCATATTTTCAACAAAGCCATCCGGGGGGCTGCGAAAGGCAAGACAGTGCTCTTTGTAACACACCAGCTGCAGGTGAGAAACACAAATAATGAAGAAAAGGGAAAAAAAAAATCAGACCATAGTCCTTTTTTTTAATCTCAATCTTCCTGATTTAAAACAAACATGATTAAAAAATAATCTCAAGAAAAAATGCATCCGTCTGTCTTATCGTTTCAGTATCTTCCTGAGTGTGATGATGTTATTCTGATGAAGGACGGCCAGATAACTGAACATGGCGTCCATGCACATCTAATGGGTAAAGACCGTGACTACGCCACACTATTCAACAGCATGCAACAGGAGGTACGGCCTCGAGCATGTGTGCAACAAAGGCTGCTTTTTTTTTTTTTTTTCAGTAAGGCGTCTTTGTCCGTGCTAACAGCATTATTGACCATTACAAGCAGAATAATTTATGAGGGCAGATAAACAAACCCAATAATAGAAAATGTTTTTGTGCAGACAAGGCCTTTCATTATTTATGGATGTGTTTGTTTAGTGGCGAGTTTCTGATGACTATATTGTCCACACCTAATTAATTCACTGTTTTTTTACCATGCCTTTTTTTTTTTTTACTTTTGACTTTTAGAATTTGGTGAAAGAGAATTTAAAAAACAAACAAAAACAGATTGATCCAAAAATGGCAGATGGGATCGCTGATGTTGCCATGGTCGAACCAAAAGTGGAAGGCAAAGTTAGAGGTGAAAGAGCATTTTTATTTTTTTATTTTTATTAAGTTAAAAAACGTTCTAAAGATTTCTTTTACTCCTTGCTTTCTTCTTGGTTTAGACCAACTGATGAAATCTGAAGAAAAAGGCTGTGGGGCAGTAACTTGGAGTGTGTATGGAGCCTACATCAAAGCAGCTGGAGGTCCAGTGGTCTTAATGGCCAACGCCTTCTTCTTCCTCTCCACCACAGGCAGCATTGCCTTTAGTAACTGGTGGCTGAGCCACTGGATCAGACAGGGCAGCGGGGTAAGTTGTGAAATGATCCTACTTCATTGCAGTCCAGGCTTCTCTTTAGTGCGGATTTGGCTCCCAAATGAAATGCAACTACTCAGCTTCAGTGAATTGTGGCAACAGACTGAACATTAATCTGAAAGTGCATGATTTAAAAAGTAACAGCACCTCAGTAAACTTAATTAAAAACAAGCATAAGCAGCAAAGAAACAGATGTGCAGCAAAGCAGGCGGTGGCTGGTGTTCAGAAATGTGCCCGGAATAACGAACATCATCCAAACTGAGTATTCACAGTTTTAGTGTACTTTTTCTGAGCCAAACTGTGCTATTTCAGTTTTATTAGAAGCCAAATGGGATTTTTCTCTTTTTTTTCTTTAGTCTTTGTAATTTGTTGCTCCATCTGCCCTCAGAACACATCATTAATCATGGTGAACGAAACAGTGGCGAGCAACAGCATGAGACTGAACCCTCACATCCAGTACTATACCACCGTGTATGTCGTCTCTATGGGAGCCGCTTTGCTGCTGAAGACAATAAGAGGCCTTGTATTTGTGAAGGTAAGCATCCTCCTGACTCATGTATTGTCCTTTTAACTGCTGATGAACTTCAAATGGATACTAAAATTCAATATATTATTAGTACTTTGCAGCCCAGTGCTCCTCCCTAATTGTCTTTGCTGTCATCTGTTCATGCTCTGGTGGTTCCAGCATAATAATAGAAAATGGCCGGCAGCCAAATCTATTTAGTGTTTGTCCACTGCTACTCCTCACAGTTTCACAAAGACTGTGCGTGTGTGCCTATTTGTCTGCGTGTGATAAAATAAAAAGGAAAGCCAGACTCGTGAGTGTGTGCTCATCCGTGCCGGAGCCCTTCGGCTGTGTGTTCTCTTTTTTTTTTTTTTTTTTTTTTTTTTTTTAACACTAACCCATCCTGACAGAGCTTTGCAGAGGTTAGTCCCCCATGTTAATGTGTGACACAGGGAACTGCTAATTTTTTAAAAGATCATTAATCCTTTTTTTACCTCTAGCTCTGATGGGATCTTTGTGAGTGTTAAATATTCCATTAATAGAATTAATTTGTTCTCTGCTGCCACATGTAATTTTTGTCCAATTCAGAAAATGTCTCTTGCTCAATGGGTCACGACCTAAATGTAAACCTCCCAAAAACCCATTAGAAATGAGGATTTGACAGCCTGTCTTGTGCAGAAAGAATTAAAAATACCCCTCCACTATTTTGCACATGCACAATGTTCTATTTTTTAAACTCTGCAGGCAATGCATGAGAGCAAGTGTATTATGTCATCACTGGATGGTTTCCTTTGAAATGTCTGTTCATTCAACTCATGATTGTTTCCATATGGCTGTTGAAGTAGTTTGTTTATGCATGTCAGGTCTCATGTTGGATGTTGTTTGTGTCGACAGTGCACGGTGAAGGCTGCCTCTGCACTCCATGACAAGCTCTTCAAACGCCTCCTCTTCAGCCCAATGCACTTTTTTGATACAACACCTATGGGTCGGATCCTGACCCGCTTCTCAAGGGATATGGATGAGGGTGAGGTTTGATTTGTCTTGACTATGAACCTCTCCCTGAGGACTGTTCCCAGTCAGTAAGTCAGTAAATTCACTCTGGTTGACAAGGTGTAGTGCCAAGAAAGAGTTCAATTTGACATGAAGCATTTTCCAATGTGAGCTGCTTCCGGCTATCTTCTTCTATTTTCTTCACTTCTGTCTGTACTTGATGTTGATTTTTTTATTTGTCGGAGGTTTTTTGCCCTTTTTATTTGTTTTGATGTATTTACATCAAAGCTCTATGCTGTGTACATTTAAAAAGAAAAAAAAAGACCAGAAGGAGATTTTTTTTTATAGTTATTCAGTTGGTGGTCATCGACTTGTTTTGTTTGCCATCCAATAAAAATTCTTACTTTGTCTCACTCATTTTTTTGAGAAAGCTGTTCTTAAAACTGAAGATATGATGACGTATGTGGAAGTAAATTGTGTTGCAATAGAACTTGCAACAAAATTCAAATTTGCAACAAAAATAATCCAAATAATAACTCATCCACTTATCATGAGGCAGTAAGTCATTTAAATTACATTTGATCCCTCGGGATAAATGTCCTTGTCTGTTTTGATCTTAAATTAGCACCTGGCTAAACTGTTCCTTTTACCCCTCTCCAGAACAATGTCTGTCACATGTAGTTCTACACACATACCTGATTATCTTTTCTGTTTTCTGTTTTTTTTTTTTACAGTGGATGTGCGTCTGACTATGCAAGCTGAATTGATGCTACAAAACTTGACCCTGGTTCTGTTTTGCATTGTGATGGTGGGCATTGTCTTCCCGTGGTTTTTAATCTCAATCCTGCCTCTTGGTGTCTTTCTATTTGTCGTCAACCACATTTCCAGGTAAGCATGTTATCAGCTCTCACTCTCACATATATTTTTAGTTTTAATTAAATAACTTATATTAAAAGTGCTGCACAGTGTTGGTTAGCACAGTGGCCTCACAGCAAGAAGGTCAAATTTCAAGTCCCGGAGTGAGAGTGATGCTTGAAACACTGGCCTTTCTGTGTGGAGTTTGCATGTTCTCCACATTTATGTGAGTTTTCTCCGGGTACTTTAGTTTCTTCCCACTCTTCAAAAACAGACATATTAGATTAATTGGCCACTATGAAATTGCCCTAAGGATTAAGCGTACTTGTGCATGGTTGTCTATGTGAGGCCCCGCATCAGACTGGTAACTTCTTCAGGGTGTATCCTGCCTCCTCTGGCTTGAAATCAGCCAGGATAGGCTCCGGCATCTGCCGCAATCCCAATTGGGGTAAGCGGTTGAGAAGAGAAAACAAAACTTATCCTAGTGAAGTGGTTTTCATAGTGAAACATTTCTAATGCAGTAAATGAACAACATTGTACAATAAAATATTTCAAATCCTAACTCTTCAAACATTTTCCAACCAGATAACCACAATCAAGTCATTGTAACCTTTGTTCTTAAAATATTGTGGAAAGTCAGGAGTTTCTTCACCGTGGTAAAATTTGCAGACGTGCCCCCAATCATCCTGTGACTGCTTTATCATTACTTATGTTTTTTTTTTCAGCAGTTGAGCAATAAAAATGAGTTCACCAAGGAGAGAAACAGCTTGCTGGCCGGTGTCATGGGAAATAACTACAGAATTATTTTTCTTTTGCTTCATATGAGAAAAGCATGACTCCGTGTTATTAAGCTGATATAAAGTCAGCAATTTCATAAGATTTATGTCTGCATAAAAAAATTTTCTGCATCTGTTTTTATTACGCAGGATTCTGGAACGATGCACAACCCCAATTACGAAATTGTACAAATTGCATTATTGTCTTTAACCCCGATTCGTAGAAGTCTAGTGAACTGGGCGAATCAAGCTTTCTAGAAATTAATCCAAAATCTTCTGAGGGTAACCGTGAAAGTGCTGCCTGAGGCATGAATCTGACAATATCCAGTTGAGATTATTTTTTGCCATGTCTCTTGTGTTCAACACTATCTTCAAATTATCTTGTAGTGATACAATCAGCTGTGAAAGATGGAATAATCAATCTTTGAAATTGTTTTGCCTCAAGTATATTTGGTAAAAAAATATTTGTAAGCACCACTTTTTGCAGATGACTAAAACTCATGAAAACCCTTTGTTTTAAATGACTTTTTCATAGCTAAAGTTTTAATCTGTTTTCAATCAATCAGGCTTTACACTCAGTTATCCAGACAGAAACACACATTCAGACTAGATACGATTTGTTTTGTCTTCTGAACTGTTTATCCCTAATGATGTTCCAAGGCGTGCCGGAGCCTATCCCGGCTGCTTTCAGGCGAGAGGCGGGGTGCACCCCGAACAGGTCACCAGTCTATTATGAGCCACACACACAACCATACACATCATCATTCCTAGGGGCTATTTCATAGTGGCCAATCAACCTCTTCTTCTTCTTCTTTCGGCATTTCCCTTCAGAGGTCGTCACAGCAAGTCAGTTTCTTCCATCTAACCCTTTCTGCTGCATCCTCTTCGGCCAACTATCTTCACTGTATCAATGTGGCCAATCAACCTCACATGCATTAAAAGCTAAATTCAAAATACACAGGACATCCCTACTTTTAGACACTCCTTCATGGATAGAAAAAGTTCTAAAAGCAACCTTTGAAGAGTCCCAAATGAAGGAGAAATTTTCTTGTGGGACGAATGTGGGCTGAATGTGCATTGAACTGGTAAAAATGTAAGATAACTTGGTTTATGTTTGTTTGTTGTAGCACATTGTCTTCATCCAAACACAAAGCCAGGGGTGCGGTAGAAGCTAAGGAAGTCTACTATCAAGAGTTTCACTTCTAAAGCAGTTTTTTTTTTTATTGAATTTCTTCATTAAATTGCTGAGGGCAGAAGAATATGTACATCGCAACTGGGATGTGAGGAATCATTTTGCTCTTTTCTTTTATTTTCATATCCAAGTGATTCATTGGAGTCCTGTGATCTCTATGTACTGTTATTTTGTCTATAGCTCAAAGCAAACACAGCCAGTAACCCCTCCTCACCCACTCTTCCTGCCTGATTGCTCATCTGGCAGCTGTGTGTGTAGCTTTTTGTATGTGGCCATTGATCGTGATGTTCCACAGTCAAATGTCAGGGGAGTCAGAAAGAAAAACAGATGCTGTACCTGTCTGTGTGGTTTCTCATCATTTTGAGCTGAAGTCCTGTCCAATCCGATGCAAGATTTTGCAACGCATGTTAAACAATCTTTCATTAAGCTTCATGTTACATGAAAGTGTTTAACGTTTTCATCTTTTACCATGCGGAGAATTGCTTCAAATGACTTGAACTTGAATGTAATCTACTTGAAAAATTTGCTTCGTACACCCTGGAGTATGTCGTATGCACAATACATTCTCATTTGCATTGAAATGAGACATGGAAAGAAGGTTTTCAATTTCATATTGACTCGGACAAAAATGAATTAAAACCAAAGTAGTTTTTATGCCCTTTGAGGTTTATATTTTAAAAAGACTTAAGTTAAATCTTAATGATTTTCATTATCTCTTTGCAGAGTGTTTATACGTGAGCTGAAACGTCTGGAGAACATCAGTCAATCCCCGTTTACGTCTCACATAACCAGCAGCCTGCAGGGACTCTCCACCATCCATGCCTATGGAAGAGGTCACAGCTTCCTCCAAAGGTGAGCACAATGCTATTCCCTAGATTTTCATTTAATCTTATCGTCTTCTTTTGTAGTTTCAAACCTCATGCTAGAAAACCTCCTTTGAAGCACCAGAAGATTTAATCCTTCTCGCTTTAGCTTGACTGAAAAGACTTTACGGTATCTCTTTTCCTTTTACAGATATCAGGAATTGTTGGACACCAACCAGGCTACCAACTACCTCTTCAGTTGTGCCATGCGCTGGCTGGCTGTCCGCCTGGACCTGATCAGCATCTCTCTTATCACCGCTGTAGCACTTTTCATTGTTTTCATGCACAATCAGATTCCACCTGCTTACGCCGGCCTGGCCATATCGTACGCAGTACAGGTTTGTGGAAAAAATCCGTTTGGAGTTTTCTGAAAACTTTGTCATTTGAAGCTTTGGACAGAGTGGATGTTTATACAAATCAATCAACTAACACGTTGCTTTGTATTTAGTAGTTTAACAGGGACTATTTAACATCTCATGCAATCAATCAAGTTTTTAAACTACAAAAACACTGCAATATAAAGCATAAACAAAATCTCCCAATTTGTTCACCTAATCACACACACATACTGTTATACATACTGTACTTCAGCCTTCTGACACATTCTTCCACCACTTATCACATACACACATCCTGATACACACATCCTGCCTTTCCTTCAAGACATTTATTCCTTGACTGAAGGTTTAAACAATCCCCTAATGTCTTTTTTTTTTTTTTTTAACGTATTGTATTCATCCCTCAAATGAGGACATTTCTGTGCTGCTTTGCACCGCAGCGTGCAGCTACAACAGCACCAATGATGGGAGAAACAAGTGGTTAGACCTCTTCTCCAGGGAACACTTAGACATGGGCCCAATGGGAATCAAACCAGCATCTCCCAGTTGAAGGGCGTACATGCTACCACTAGGTTTAACGACATAACAGAGTCTTTACAAGTCCTCCTGAATCTTCTACGAGGCATCAAAAATGAAAAGATATGTCTTGTGGGCGTCTTAAAGCAGACATTAGAAATTTGGGGGCACAGTTTCACTAAGAGTTCAAGGCTTTCACAAACAAAAGAGTCATCTTTTATAAACTAACAAAATGTCCAAATTACATATCAAAACTCATACAATAATTAGCAAATTTGCTGAACAAGCCTAAAGAAATACTCTAATAATGTTCAAAGTGGATCAATGTGTGAAACTAAAAACTGTCGGAACAACACGTTTTGTGATCTGTTGATAGCCTTTTAATGTGATGCCTTCAGATGTCTACTTACCTCTGATTTATCGTCGGTAAATTGTGCTTAATTATCCTCTTTGCACAGTTACTGATTTTCCTATTGACTGCTCTGTCCTGAAGGGATGATTTGTTTTCAAGGCTTCACCTAAAGTTTTAATTAGTATAGTAATGAAGGTCACAGCAGATGATTGCAACCAATTAGTGGGAGTGTGAAGGAGACATGTCAGCGGATCTGTTCACCTCCACATTGTTTATGTGTAAACAGAGTGTGCTTCATCATGATGGCTGTGACAGTTTAAGTTATTAACATTATACCTCCCTCTTTGTGTTTCACTTCCAGCTGACCGGTTTGTTTCAGTTCACGGTTCGCCTGCTTGCCGAAACCGAAGCTCGGTTTACATCAGTTGAAAGAATCAATCATTACATACAGGTAATTGTTCTTCTCACAGCTCACACGTTGGTAAAATCCCACCAGCAAACTGGTGAGTGAGTGGATTGCTCGAGCCAGGCAGCATGTCCAGACATGTGTTTGTATGATGTGATAAAATCAGCAGGAACTAAACAAAACAAAACCAAAAAATAGTGTGTGTGGTATGTACATGCTCTAAAGCACATGACAGAACATGTGTTGCACAACTATCATGTAACCACACGATGCAATTAGGATCAAATGAAAAAAATGATTCCAACTAGTTCTTTTATCCTCTCCAGAGGATCTTCAAAGAGATTAAAACAGAATATCATTACTTTTTTTAAAATTTCAGAGTCTTGAGAGTGAAGCACCAAGAAAGGGTCCAGAGGTGGCCACTCCTGCCTCCTCCTGGCCACAACAGGGAAAAATCGCCTTTCAAGATGTGAGCTTGTGCTATCGACAAGATCTGCCACTAGTGCTTAAGAGTCTATCCTTCACCATCATGCCTGAAGAGACCATTGGTATAGTGGGTCGCACAGGATCAGGTATGTCTGACCACATCACAGAACCTTTATATGTAGCAATATATCTTACATCTCAAGTCCAACATCCTCACATTTGCTAACTCAGCATCTTTTCTGTGGGCTTTTATAGGAAAGTCCTCCCTGGCTGTGGCTTTATTTAGGCTGGTGGAGCTGAGTGGAGGTTCCATTATGGTTGACGGGATCAATATAGCCCAGATTGGCCTGGATGACCTGCGGAGCAAGCTAGCCATCATCCCACAAGAGCCTGTGCTCTTCATTGGTACCATCAGGTAATCCACTGATAATTACTTTCACAATCAATAGTTATGAATAAGGGATTTTCTTGGATTGCAAGATTTTTTACAGCTTAAAAGCACATGAAAGGAAATGAGAGGAAACATCTGCATCTCAGAGAAAAATCAGATCCTAAATATTGAAATTGCTTTAGCAGGAAACCAGCTGGTTAAAACAAAATGAGACAGATGCACTGGTGTTCTTTCCACTCATAACAAGCTGCATTATGTTTTTGGATTAACTTTAAAAAATTAAATCCAAATTTTAAGGCCCTTGACATCAAAGATCTGTAGCTGTCCTTTAAAAATAAATTTTCTGGGACATCTGTTTTTTGTGATATGTAATAATAACAGATCTGATTTTACACAAGCACCTGATGCCAAATTCTAAAAAAAAAAAATTATAAGGATGTAAATAGTTTCACACACATTTCAAAGTGAAATGTCACGTATGCAGGTGATTTATTTATTTTGGGCATGGTTCAGAGGTCAGTCGTGCAACATGACAGCTTGCTCAGTACTTTATTTAGTAATGACTAAGATTATCTTCTATGTCCAATAGGAGCAATTTAGACCCGTGGGATCAATACTCGGATGTGGAAATCTGGGATGCGCTAGAGAAAACACATATTAAAGAAATGGTGAGTAATAACTTTATTAGTAAAACAGTACTTTTTTAACTGTCGCGGTGGTTCGCATGTTTCACTATGTTTTCCTCGCATCCCCCTCAGGTCAGTCAACTTCCTCATACAATTTACTCTGAGGTGACGGAGAATGGGGATAATTTCTCGGTGGGAGAACGACAACTACTCTGTGTGGCCAGAGCCCTGCTGAGGAATAGCAAGGTGAATATTAGATAATGCTACATTTATCTTTAAGTAGAATAACTGTTTAGACCTTTAGTTTAACAGGATCAAACTTGGTCTTATTCTACATGGGCCGCTACTGCTATCTAGTGGTGGACAACTGCATGTGACTTCAACAGCTAAAATTTCAAACTTTCCCAGCTCCATTTACAATGTATTTTTTATTTTAGATACTTGTTTTGGATGAGGCGACAGCAGCCATCGACACAGAGACAGATCGTCTCATCCAGGAAACCATTCACACTGCGTTTGGCAGCTGTACCACTCTGATCATCGCACACCGTCTTAACACAGTGATGAACTGCAACAGGGTTTTAGTCCTAGACAACGGCCAGGTGTGTACCAGTTCAGTTTAGCTAATTGAAAAATTCACTGTGCTGATTTGAACCCATCGCTCGTTTGAAAAAATCTCAATGATACTGTGTAAGATACAAGTCAGTTTAGGATTCTCCAGCAAATATGCATCACAAGGAGAAAATCAAAAAGGCTCTCAGAAATAATGTATTTGTTTTTTCTGAATTTACAGAGATTCATTTTCTGTCTTTTTAGAAGACTTATTAGAAGTCTTCATTCTATTTTGGCTGTTTCTTTAATGAATCATCATGAAACGTGTCCCACCAATCTCCTGTATGAACGAGTTTAATCTTCTCTTTCATGACATGACTTCATCTAACCACGAGTTTTCTGTCCAATAGATGCTTTCTCAGAAATTTCTTTACTACATGCGTTGTCCCTCGTAATCAAACCATAACGTTTGCACTTTCTAATTTTGTCCTTGGGTACCTACTCCTAATCTCATCCTTACCACTCCCAAGGAGAACCTAACCATTTTAATGGAAACAATAAACAGTTGTTTGCTATTTAACGCACTGATAGTGTTCATTAAAAAAAAAAAAATTGAAAAAGAAGTCATGTTGAACCCTCAAAAGGATTCTATAGAGACACAGTTTTAACTCAGATATTAGTCAATATTAGTTTAAGATTTTGTGCAGTTTAACCATTCTGGTATAGTTTATTTTAAATCATACTAAATATATCAAAATTTACAGTGACAACATTTAGATTTCCAAAGCAGAGAAAACGCTTTTAAAAGGAACACTTCAAATTTGCTTGATATACTAAACAATAAACTGTCTGAGGATAATTTCTATTTATAAAAACACATTGCACGTGCCACCTCTAGTGATGTCCGAGTGATTAATCCTAATTTATTACATTAATAACAGTAATCTTTTGTAATGCACATTTAAAGCAATGTTTACAAAGTGCTTCACTCAACATGATAATGATATGAAATAAGTTCTTATTTATCCATGTGTCTAATACAATGATAATGATGTTAATAATTTTTTTCTTATAGATTTTGGAGTTTGACTCCCCTGCAGCCTTACTGGCAGATGAAAACTCAAGATTCAGAGCCATGATTGAAGCAACCGAAAACCAAAGCAGATAAAACCAGGAAGATGCAAGCTGTGATCTCATTAATTATTCAGTTTCATCAACATACACACACGTATGCAAACAGCGACACACCAATAACAATGTCAGTCCAACAATGATAAGAATGAGTGCATAAAAGTGCCGATGGCTGCTAAATGTAATAGTATGTGTGATTTTTTTTTTTTTCAGAGATCCAGGGACTACATTTTTGTCAGAAAATACATAAAATCTCAGTATGCAAAGTAAAGCACAGGGACCACTTGTCACTGCTGTGCCACACAAGTCATTTTCTGAAGGCCAAATAATTAATTGCAATTGAAGCAGAGTAAAGACTCTGACAGCCGCACTTTAATGTTTCTTTTGGTGCTTCCTTTACCTATGGAGGATTGTTAATCAGTGAGACTAAATTAATTTTACTCTTCTTTTTTTTTCTGTCTACGAGACCTCCAGGTATAGGAAGTTCATTTTAATCAGAGATTGTTGCAATATTTAAAATGTTTAAAGTTTTGACTAGATTTTATTAGTTCTTGAATACGTTGTACATTTAAATAGGAAAATAACCAGGCATCTATTTCTATTTGATAATAAATCATGCGGGAATTATTTATGTTGTTATAACTACAGCAAAGTGGTTTTAGATATTTTAACAGATGAAATATGCATCCAGAACTGTTATCATGTTCAGGTTTTTATAGCCATGCAAGCAGATTTTTATCAGCTTACTAGTACCAGACTGTTTTTTGAAGTGAATTAATATTTCTATATGCTGGAGTTTAAACGTATGCATATTTTACACTGCGTTTGTTTTACTGCAAGACAGCAGCACTGGTGTTATGCAAAATGTATTATTACTACATTACATTTAGAAGGTACAGGATGTAAAAGATGATCGTTAAGATTTTGTTCGTAAAGGAATCTCTTGATTGTAGACTTCTGCCTTATAGTCAATTGTGCTGAACAATCATGAAAAAGTGCAATATTTTCTTATTGCTTTGATATGTTTTCAAGATTGCCTTTGTACACTTGAGATTGTAATGTTGCAATGTTTTTATTAAAGATTTGATTTTTAATATAAAGTTACTTTTAATAAAATATTTTTAAAATCAGTGGCTTGAGTTGTGCAGTCTTACACATACACACATTTTTGTCACTGGCACACACGGATTTAAAAAGACTTAATGCTACCAAGAAAACCTTTCTACACATGTTTTATTAACATTTGTGGGCATTTGGGTTATAAGTCAGTCAGTTAGTTATCTTTTTATCAGTCAGTCTATCCCTTTCGGGATTGCGGGGGGTGCCGGAGCCCATCCCAGCCAATTTAAGGCGAAGGGCAGAGTACACCCCGAACAGGTCGCCAGTCTGTCGTGGGGCCACACACATAGAACCATCCACACACACACACACATATTCCTAGGGGCAATTTCGGGATCGGCCAATCAACCTAGCATGCATGTCTTTGGAGGGTGGAAGGAAACCGGAGTACCCAGAGGAAACCCATGCAAACACAAGGAGAACATGCAAACTCCACACAGAGAGGGCAGTGTTCCAAGCCACGTCCCCACCTGGGACTCGAACTCACGACCTTCTTGCTGTGAAGCCACTGTGCTACCCACTGCGCCCCATGCTGTCCGGGTTGTAAGTCAATTGAACAACATTTTATTTGTACAGCCCAATATTACAAAACAATTATCTCAACAGGATTCACAATGTAGATGTAAAAAAAAATACAATAAAAAAATGTGATACACAAAAACACAGCTAAAAGCTATCTAGACAAAAACTAGCTAAACACTTTCAGCACATACCTGATCCCCCTTCACGGTGAGAAAAAACTAAAAAAAAAAAATAAAAAAAAAACAGCAGAAGAAACCTCATGAGGACCCGCATGAAGGAGAGATCCCTCCCCCGAGATGAGCAGCCAATGTGTCTAAGACTTATCCCCTCTAATACTGGGGATGTTTTTGAGTGCCCAAAAACCGTATTCATCAGCCTTTTTGAAAGCAACAACATATTGCGCATGCGCAGTCAATCCATAATGAGCCAGTGACGTAAGGAGAGGTAACCCAGTCTAACTCTTACCGAACAGTAGCCGTGGCCGCCTGGACTGTCCCATAATCAAGTGAGTCATTTTGCAGGCGTTTTAATGTATGACATGTGTTGACAAAACACTTTTTTTCATTATTATTATCAAATCTTTGTTGGCGCCCGTTTTTGTACGCCTGTTTTGATATAAAAAAAATTGCATCAAAATATGGCGAAATCATTCAACCTGACAGGTTGAAAAACCAACTAGGCATTTTCCTCACCCTAAGTGGTATTGTTCATTTTTAAAACCGAAATCCCAAACTTATTTTAATTTTTAAATAGTAATGTTTCCTTCAGTTGCTTTTTGTCTCAATTTCATTTAGTTGTTATGTTAGTAATTTATTTTTTTGTTCAGTTTGGTTCATTTTTCTCCTCAATTTAGTTTGAAGTATCACTTTCTATTTTGTCCATTTAAAAAAGTATCCAATGTGAATGTTGGGGGTGGTAAAAGAAGCGGAAGTGTGTGTGAATGTACGTGTGTGTGTTTTAGCTTGAATGTGGCTGCTTGTAGGAAGGAGGAGGAGGAGAGACCTGGCTGTGATGCCGCTGGATGATGGCTGCTTTCGGGATCTTAAGTTACGAACATAGGCCATTAAAGCGGCCCAGACTCGGTCCTCCTGATGTTTATCCACAAGATCCGAAGCAGAAAGAGGTGAAGATTGAATATGTTTTTTATTAAACCCAAAGTGTTCTTATATGTTAATATATTTTAGATTAAATAGGTTGCGTGTGCTAACATTTAGCAGCAGTAGAGGTTTTGGGCCTAGCCATAACAATGAACAGCTCCTGCTTGTCAGAGTGTTAGCCTTCAAAACAACCGGCTGACTTCTTATTAGTCTCACTGCTAAGTCGTTAGCTTACAGATTACAGACTTAAAAATAAACCTACTATTTTATGGTGTGATCAGAAACAATATTTCTTGTCTTTTTTTAATTGCACACTTGCTATTTAGTGTAATTATATTCTTACGATTGCTAAACTGTAGCTAATATGAATTATTGTAAATCTGTTATTTGTGCGTAGTTTAGTTTGATCTTCTTCTTCCTTGATTTTTTTTTTCTTCTCAATATATAAATTTCAACCCAATATGAGTTGTTGATTGAAAAAACACCTGATCGCACATTGAATTCCTTTTCATTTATTTATTTCCCTTTCATTTAGTTAGCTGGAGTTATCCAGCAGATTGGCACCGTTTAGTTTTAGCTGCTTATGCATGAATATTTTTGAACCTGTGGTGTTAGATTAAATATGTGTGTGTGGATTGCAGGATGAGTTAACTGCTCTGAATGTGAAGCAAGGATTCAATAACCAGCCAGCAGTGTCTGGTGATGAGCATGGCAGTGCTAGAAATGTCAACTTCAATCCTTCAAAGGTAATGGTGATCATCCCTTCTATTTTTCACAGTTGCTCGATTGCATTAAAGTAATACTATTTTCATAAATGCAAAAAAAAAAAGTTTTATCTGTTGTACTGATTTTATTTTGGTGCTTTTACAGATCAGCTCAAACTTCAGCAGCATCATTGCAGAAAAGCTGCGTTGCAACACATTTTCTGATACTGGAAAGCGTAAACCCCAGGTCAATCAAAAGGATAACTTCTGGCTTGTCACAGCCAGGTCACAGAGCTCTATCAATAATTGGTTCACAGATTTAGCCGGGACCAAGCCACTAACACAACTGGCCAAAAAGGTAAGAAACTGTTCTTTTAGTTTCATTTCATCTTCTGGACTGTTTATCACTCTTGGGTTTGCTGGAGCCTATTCTGGTTTCAGGCAAGAGGCAGGATACACCCTATACAGGTCGCCAGTCTGTTGCGGAACCACATACACACACTCATTCCTAGAGGCAATTTTGTACTAGTAACGTGCATTTTTCCGGCGAGTGGGAGGAAACCAGAGTTTCCAGAGAAAACACACGCACACATGGGAGAACATAAAAGCTCCACTCAAAAAAGCCAGTGTTTCAAACCAGGACTCAAATCCCCAACCTTCTTGCTGTGAGACCACGTGCAGCACCGTCTCTTTTAGTAATAATAATAATAATAATAAAAAAATTATTCATCCCTCAATGGTGACATTTCTGCCCTGCATTACACTACATGTGTAATGCAGGGTGCCGGGATGGTGCCAATGGTGGGAGAAACGGGGGGTTAGGAGTCTTACCCAAGGACTCCTAGACATGAGCTCAGTGGGATTTGAACTGGCAAACTCCCGGTCCTAAGTGCAAACATTTTTAGCACTGAGTGATGCCTCCCCATTATTACAAATCACCAGCTGTGAGTGGTGATCAATAGTACGAGATTGCGGATACAAGCAGCCGAAATGAGCTTCCTCCGCAGGGTTGCTCGACTCTCACTCAGAGATAGAGTGAGGAGCTCTGCCATCTGGGAGGAGCTCAGAGTAGAGCTGTTGCTCCTCCGGGTCGAGAGAAGCCAGATGAGGTGGTTTGGTATATGCTTAGGATGCCTCCTGAATTTTTATTATTTTTTGCACACCTGTACCATAGCAAGTTCCTATTCTCTGATCCTTGTCATGACCATGGGAAATAAAAGCATTCTGATTCTGAATGCCTTGCTGGTGAGGTGTTTTGGGCACAACCCACCGGAAAGAGACTCAGGGGCAGACCCGGGACCGACCCGGAGAGACTGTCTCACAGCTGGCCGGGAAATGCCTTGGATGCCTTCCGGGTGAGCTGGAGGATACAGTCAGTGTGAGAGAAGCCTGAGCTGTTGACCCTGCCACATGGCCCTGGATAAGCAGAAGACAATTGAAGGAAAATCAAATTTTGTTTCTCTTCTTCTCAGAAAAAAAATCATTAATAATTTGCTGTTATGTAAACAATTTTGAAAAAAAAACCACTTGCTACATCATTGCATACTTAATATAGCTGCATGTTTTAGGTCTCAGACTGTACGTCATGTTACACTACCTGCCAACATTTATTTCTGATTTATGGTAGGGATTACAATGATTTTTCAGAATAATAATATTGGCTTCCCCGACCTTTGGTTGTGTTTTTTCTTTTAGCTGTTAATCAATCAAATAACTTTTTCCAGGTGAACAAACCAGATTGTCTTACTTAACCTAAACTCTGTTTTTCCACATTAGCTGCTCTACTGGTGTGCTTTAGTATTGGTTTCTATTCTGCGGTTTACAAATTTGTCAAACATCTGGACTATAGTACGGTTGGGTTTGCACCTGGAGTTTTCAGTCATGCTGTAAAGAATCATACTTTTCAGCCTTAAAAGTTCTCCCTGATTCTATAATGAATGGTTGTTTATACATTTAGTTATTTTTCAGATGGCTTCACAACTGTGTTCATTACGTTGTTCTACTCTGGTTATCACTGAAAAATGTTACCTTTTTATCTTGATTTGTGTTCAAAAAAAGATTGCAGTATTTATAAAAAAAAGTGTGAGAAAATTTTGATAACATCATAAGTATTTTTTTTAAACGTCAAGATGGTGATTTTTACAAAATAAATATCATGTGAATTGGTCAACAAATCATTTTAGTAAAATTATTGCTTTGCTTCACTAATTAAACTTAAACTGCCAAACCATCTGCAGACAAATTATTGTGACTTAACTGGAAAAAATATGTCAGGGTTTTGCAAAAAATCAGTTTAGATTATGTTTTTCTCAGATTTAAAAAATTAAGTTAATGTTGATCTGGTTGTTTTTCCACTTCTTAAAAAGAATTTCTTTTTAAAATCTATTTGAACAGTATGTGTAAGGCTTTGTGGTTGTGTATTAAAATCTATTACATTTAAAACATTTGAAAGTTTTTTTGTTGTTGTTTCATTTAATGTACTGGTCTAGTAATAAGCCAACTTTAAATTAAAACTGAAACACCCCACTTTAAGTATGAGTTTACATTTCAATCATTGTCTGTGCTATTTTATGGAGACATCGTAATACATGTTTCGTTTTGGTCCCACTCCCACATTCACAGTACAAATGTCATTTTTTTTGTACATCAAACTATTTAATCTGATAACATAATAGATTTGTGATGATTTTCTTCAGTTGCTTTAATTTTGTAAAGAGATTAAAAACGCTCCAATCTAAGCACTGAGGATTTATAATTAAATAATTGTTTGTTATCCTACATTGCTGGTCATATTTAGTCGCTGAGCGTTTGGTTTGATGATGAATAACAATCTCTAGTTTTAACTACAGTTTTTGTTTTGTCATTTTTGCTTTTTTGCCAATGGTTTTTAATTTCTTCTTTCCTCACCTTGTTTTTGTCACAGGTACCAATCTTTAGCAAAAAGGAAGAAGTTTTTGGATATTTGGCCAAATATCTAGTCCCGGTGATGCGTTCAGCATGGATGATAAAGATGACATGCGCGTATCATGCTGCTATCACAGAAACTAAGGTTAAAAAGAGACATGTGATAGATCCCTGTATAGGTAAGTTTTATTTTTGTTGTACAGTATTTTTATTGTCTTTTTTAATCAAAGCATAATTTTTTTCTGGATATGTTGCCAAATTAGTTTATATGCTGTAAACTTCATATCAGTACAAGTTAATCTTGTGCTGATTTTAATTTGTGACTGAAGATCACTTAACTGTAGGTAGGAAAGTAGGTTGATATTCAGATATCCCCCAATAACCAACTAATCACAGGTATGTTATTATTTTGATGATTAATTGTGTTAATTTCCTTTTGCTCAGAATGGACGCAGATTATTACAAAGTATCTTTGGGAGCAGCTCCAGAAGGTGGCAGAGTTTTACAGACAGTTTCCCAGTCAGGGATGCAGTTCGCCTCTTCCTGCCATGCCCACTGATGTGGACACGGCTATAAAACAATGGGAGTACAACGAGAAGCTCGCCATGTTCATGTTTCAGGTCAGTTACTCCTTCTTAACACAACACGTCAATGGGAAATTGCTATACAACATTTGACATTTACTGGTAATAATAATATATTTTTTTAAAACTATTAACTTTAGAATTTAATCTCTGTTGTGGATTTTCATCTTGTTCGTTTTTCCTCCCATAAAAATAACAGTTTTTCTCATCTGTTTGAAGGATGGGATGTTGGATAGACATGAGTTCCTGACATGGGTGCTGGAGTGTTTTGAAAAAGTCCGACCCGGTGAAGACGAACTTCTCAGACTTCTGCTGCCCCTCCTGCTACAGGTAATCATGTCCACTCACATCAGCGCTCATGCACAAACGTCTTCCTTTGGGGTCAGACGTACAGTTCACAGAGCAGCTCTGTTCGGCCGAGTTTCTCCAACCGTCAACACTCTGTCATGTTCAATGTTTTCATCTGACTTTTCTGACAGCCTCTACAGGGACTTGCAGTTACAGTTATTTTTTTGTTATTGCTTCTGCTCCTAAACCTGAGCGTCGCTAAAATCCAATCTCTCTTCTGTGTTTAGTACTCAGGGGAATTTGTTCAGTCTGCCTACTTGTCACGAAGACTGGCTTACTTCTGCACACGCCGCCTCAACCTGTTGCTAAGTGACGGGAGCCTGGGCCCCGGCACAGGTGGGCATCCGGCCCATGGGATCCTGACTCAGCAAACAAACGCCTTGCCCCCCACCCCGTCTTCTCAGCCAACGGGTGGTAACCAGCCCCCGACACCCTTCACAGATTTCTACATCTGTCTGCAGCACAGACCCCTCGTGTTCGGCCTCAGCTGCATGTTGCAGGTACTGTATCATTGATGTAGTGACACTCTTAATTAAAGCAGAACGTTGTTTTTTTTTTCTCTTGATTATGTGGTATTCTCCAATCTTCAATATTAAATGACACGTTTTTTTTCCTCCCCTTTCTATTGGCTGGTTTCTGTTGGGTTTTTTTGTCTATTCAGAGCATAGTGTTGTGCTGTCCCAGCGCTCTGGTGTGGCATTACTCACTAACAGACAGTAGAAATAAGACCGGTTCACCTCTGGACCTCCTGCCCATTGCACCGTCCAGTTTGCCGATGCCAGGAGGAAACACTGCCTTCACACAGCAGGTAATCTACCTCTTACAGCATTCCCAATGTTCACGTTTTCTCTTTTTTTTCTGCACCGTGTGAAGATAATACTGATGATGGCGATGATGCATTTTAAATGCATAATTTTTTTCCCTACTTTTCAATACTTAACACATAAAAAATACCATTAATAAATGAAGACAAACCTAAAAACAGTCTTTAAGAAAGAAAAAAAAAGAATTTTTTATATTTATCTTTTATAATCTTGACTTTTTCGCAGTCAATTCTGCTCCTGCCTCGTTATCTTTCCATCACACTTTCTTTCTTAGCCACATTATTTAGTTTGCTGTAGTTTATATTATTTTACAGTGTCATTCTAACCAGATGTTTCTCTGAATCCTTTAAAATGCTATAGGTTCGTACAAAATTGCGAGAAATTGAGGAGCACGTTAAGGAGCGCGGTCAGGCTGTTGAATTCAGGTGGTCATTTGATAAGTGCCAGGAAACGACTGCAGGTAAGAAATCTGCATCTCTTTACCTCGTCACGCAGCATGTCTCGGGTTTGAATGACGGGTTAAAGGTGATGTAATCGTTTCCCAGGGTTCACCATCGGGAGGGTGCTCCACACCTTGGAGGTTTTGGACAACCACAGCTTTGAGAAGTCCGACTTTAGCAACTCGTTGGATTCACTTTATAACAGGATATTTGGCTCTGGTCAAAGTAAAGACGGTCATGAGGTGAGAATTGAAACATTTATACAATTCAATGGTTATCCCTTTTTTTTTTTTTTTGACAAAATGTGCTTAGAACGAAGTCACTACATTTTATAAACCTTTTGAGAAATACTCAAATAAGAAAGTTTTCTATTTAAAGCTCTAACTTTATGAATGCGTGTTTGTGTACAGATGTCTCCTGATGATGATGCGGTGGTGACCTTGCTGTGTGAGTGGGCGGTCTGCTGTAAGCGGTCGGGCAGACACAGAGCAATGGTGGTGGCTAAGCTGCTTGAAAAGAGACAAGCTGAAATCGAAGCAGAAGTAAGAAATGCATCACTTCAAGCTGAATGCGTAGAGTTGTCGAGCTGTAAATAGTTTATTGCAGAAGGTTTCATGCAACTTCTTAAAGAAACAAGACAAATGGTTCTAAACACACTATGGAGCTAAGATGTGTTAAATATTGAGGCAAAGGTCAAGGTATTTTGACTTTATATTTAAAGTACACCCACTCCTGTTTTAGCTCTTTTGTTCCACTTATACACTCGGTGAACATGCTCCTCATGGAGATTTATTTTGAGGATTTTTATATTTGCTTCTCAGACTGTTTGCTGTGTGTCTGTGTTGATTCACAGAGGTGTGGAGAGTCTGAGGTCGTGGATGAAAAGGGCTCTGTATCATCCGGATCTCTTTCATTGGCCACACTGCCGGTCTTTCAGGAAGTACTGCTGCAGTTTCTAGACACACAAGCCCCCACACTCAGTGAGTTCTTATGTTTTTGTTATTTTTTTAAGTCAGTCTCGATTTTGCCAAATTTTTTCAACAAACTTTAATTTTTTTTGTTTTTTCCATGGTGTGCCTATCAGAGGAAAACTTACCATTAATTGTTCAAATTCTTGTTTCCTCCATTCTTAGCTGAGCCAGGAAATGAAAGTGAACGAGTAGAATTCTCCAACCTGGTTCTCCTCTTCTGCGAACTCATCCGTCACGACGTCTTCTCCCACAACATCTACATGTGCACGCTAATCTCTCGTGGCGACCTGGCTTCTGACTCTCACCTGCCACGTCCCTGTTCCCCCAGCGATGAGCCCTCGGATGAATCAGAGCGCAAAGAGCAGTATCCAGGCAACAGTATCAAGATGGAGGCACGTTGGAGCCATTTGTTTGTTGTGAATTAATGTGCTGTGATGTGAGGAATGACAGGTTGTGGTTTTTCTAACAGGACACAGGTTTGTCTGAATCGATGGAAATCGATCCCAACTCAAGTGCAAATTTTGATGAGGTAAACTTGCATATTTGATGCCTAAATTGTTTATTTTTTCTTTCCTTTGATCAAATGTGCTTATTTTTTGTTCTTTTTCAGATGTTCTCACCTCCGATGCACTGTGAACCCAAAGGAAGTCCTTCCCCAGAAAAATCTGCTCCAGAGCTGGACAGTAAAGCCAACTGTAAGGACAAAGGTCTGGACCCTGCTTTTCCTCAGCTCTACGAGCAGCCACGACACATCCAATACGCCACTCACTTCCCCATTCCTCAGGTAAGAATGCTCACAACTACAAACACTTCTAAACCCTGTGCTGTTATGACCATCTTATTTCCTCACATAATCAACTAACTGAATCCCTGCAGGAGGAAAGTGCCAGTCATGAATGCAACCAGCGTTTAGTGGTCCTTTTTGGTGTCGGTAAACTGAGAGACGAGGCCCGGCACACCAACAAGAAAATTACCAAAGACATCTTGAAGGTGCTCAACCGTAAAAGCACAGCGGAAACAGGTGAGGCAATGCAACACTTTTGCAACATCATTCCACATAAATTCAAACCTTTAACTCATAAAGATGTTTTTTTTTAATTAAAATGCACTTACAGAATTATATTTATTTAATATACTCAAAACTACTAAATGGAAAAATCTGATTTTAGACCAGCCAGTTAATCAGATTACACTGCCAAGTTGTTCCATAGTCTGTGAAAATTATCACACATCATCTGATTTTCAACTTTAAGACCTTTTTTCTCTTCATTTAGGAGGAGAGGAAGGACAAAAGAGGAAACGGAGCAAGCCAGAAGCCTTTCCCACTGCAGAGGATATTTTCTCCAAATTCCAGCACCTCTCCCACTTTGACCAGCACCAGGTCACCTCACAGGTTAGAACAACTACTTCCTCGTATTACAAACCGGATCCAGGCTTGAATAATGAATGAAATAGAATTAAATAAAGCTACAATAAATAAACTGTTTCAGACTTTTAATTAATCAATTTTAAGCTAATGTTTTTAACATTTAATTTTCTAAATGAACCTTCTCTTTTTCTCCAGTGAGAGAAAGATGAAAACAAAAAACTTTGTAAATATTTCACTATTTTTTTTTTGTGTCCATCCAGGTGTCCAGAAATGTTCTTGAGCAGATCACCAGCTTTGCCTTAGGGATGTCCTACCACCTGCCCCTTGTTCAGCACATCCAGTTTATCTTTGACCTCATGGAATATTCTCTCAACATCAGTGGCCTCATAGACTTTGCTTATCAGGTGCTTATTAATCTATAACAGATGTCTTGAACATTCGTTGAAAAGTATTGACCAGATGCAGACATTTATATATTTTTATTAAAACCTTGCTGACTGTTTCTGTTTTGCAGCTTCTGAATGAGTTGAGTCTGGTGGAAGCTGAACTGCTGCTAAAATCTTCCAGTCTGGCAGGCAGCTACACCACCAGCCTCTGCCTGTGTATCGTGGCCGTCCTGAGGAGATACCACTCCTGTCTAATTCTTAATCCAGAGCAGACAACACAAGTTTTTGATGGGTAATGATTGAAATTTAAATTGTTGTCTTTCTTTTAAGAATGGCTCACACTTTAACTAGCATGTATAAACTATCTGGAAGATATTTTTTTAACATGACTTGTCTTGGTTGTGAAATTAGGGATAAAAATAGAAAAGTTCTGCAAAAAAATGTGTTTTCAAAGTGAATCAGACAAGCATGCCATGTTACAGTAAAAAATCCAGAAAAACAGATTCTCTCATGACTGTGATCCTGAATGAAGATTGTATATATATATATATATATATATTTATTTAAATCTGTCTCTTCAGGCTCCGTATTGTGGTTAAGTCCGGTGTGAACCCAGCAGACTGTTCCTCTGCAGAGCGATGCATCCTGGCATATCTGTACGACCTCTACACCTCATGCAACCTCAAAAACAAGTTTGGAGAGATGTTTAGGTGGGATTAAATCACCTATTAATAGAGTATTTACTGTTCTTGTTGAATTAATGAATGTAAATCCTTATTTATTTTCTCACTACATCTTTCCAGTGAGTTCTGCTCCAAAGTGAAAAACTCCATTTACTGCAACATTGACCCCTCTGACTCAAACATGCTCTGGGATCCTGCATTCATGATGGAGGCCATCGCCAACCCCTCTGCTGTAAACTTTAACCACTCTATGGTTGGTAAAATCCTCAACGACAGCCCAGCTAATCGCTACAGTTTTGTTTGTAATGTACTGATGGATGTTTGCGTCGACCACCGAGACCCTGAGAGGTGAGCCACCGTGTTGTCTTATTTGGCTAAATATTCATACTGTTCAGACTACTCTTCACCGGGCTGCTGCTTGATGTCGTATAATATCATCACAGGGTGAACGACATCGGGATCCTGTGTGCAGAGCTGACAGCTTACTGTCGCTATCTGAGTGCTGAGTGGCTCGGTATTCTAAAAGCTCTTTGCTGTTCTTCTAACAACGGAAACTGTGGCTTCAATGACCTGCTCTGTAACGTAGAAGTAAGTCACTTCTTTTATGAATTTTATTCTATTTTATCAAATTAATGTTATTCTTTTAAACCAGCCTAAGTTCATTGTTACTTGAGTAAATTATTTTAAGTTGCTCTCTACTCCTGTATCCATCAGGTCAGTGATTTGTCATTCCATGATTCGCTGGCAACGTTTGTAGCTATCCTCATCGCAAGGCAGTGTCTGCTCCTAGAAGACCTGGTACGCTGTGTGGCCATCCCTTCTCTTCTTAATGCGGGTAAGTCTGAAGCAGAAGATGTTGTAATTTGTTGAAGGGTTGTAAGTTATTTTTTTTTTCTTTTGCTACTGTTTTTCTCGTAGTAAAGTTAAATTTTTAAAAAATGTATTTACTTTCATTTTCTGAACCACTTTGTCCAGTTTTGGGTGCATAAATTGAGGAGGAGATATAGATTTTCATATTTGTTGCAAAGTGCAAGCACAAGTTGCATTTGAGATTGTAATGTTAAACTCTGACAATGTCAATGAATCTTTTTCTTATTCTTTTATTCCTTTATACCTTAAAATGCTTCAGCATGTTTTTCTCAGCAAGCAGAAGTTTCAATTACGATTGTTGTTGCTTCACATTCTTGCACACCAACAAAAACGAAGTTAAATGTCAAAGAAAACTTTTCACTCCTCAGAATTGGTTCTTATAGATTTGAGTTAGTGACTTATTTACTCAAATTTTTGTTGTAAAATGTTAACTAATGTCAGTGCAAAATACTGCTGTTCAACTTTTTTTTTTAACCTCAAAATCTACAGCTGGATCCCTTTAACATTTTTTTGTATGTGCAATACTCAATAAATGTGATTAGAAGTGTTTAAAATAAAATTTCTTGTTAGCAGGTAAAAAGAAATGTCTGAGTAACCAAACAAAAGAATCAATAGAACACTCAATCTCTCAACTCATTGATATTAGCAGACAGAGTTGTATGCACTGTCGTAGTCACTTTACAAAAGTTTGACCAGTCTGAACTCTTTGCTGCTTGATTAAAATGTCTAAGACATGGTCATTTGATAGTTTATGTCCCCTGTCTAAAGTTATTGTGAAGCACTGTGTTCATTAACAAACATCTGTCTCATCTAAAATTCAGCCTGCACTGAGCAGGACTCAGAACCAGGAGCCAGACTCACATGCAGGATTCTTCTTCATCTTTTCAAGACACCGCAGCGCAACCCTGTGCCTCAGGATGGCGTTAAATCTGGTACAGAAATGGACATGAAACATTGATGAGTTTTCTTTTTTTTTTCCTTTGTTCCTTTTTAATTCCTAACTTGCCGTCTTTTTGACGCTCTTGCAGATAAATCCTCTGTAGGAATCCGGTCGTCCTGTGATCGTCACCTGCTCGCAGCATCCCAGAACAGCATAGTTGTTGGAGCGGTATTTGCTGTCCTCAAAGCTGTATTCATGCTGGGTATTTATTGTTTGCCTTGAAAAAGCTGGAATAGTATATACAGTATATCTCTGTAAAATTATAACATTGATGAGTTTCTGTTTGTTTAATGCATTGCTGCAGGTGACGCTGAGTTAAGGGGATCAGGCCTCTCACACCCCGCCGGGCTTGATGACATTTCTGAAGGGCGCAACGTTCCCATAGAAACAGCCAGTCTTGATGTTTACGCAAAGTATGTTCTGAAGACCATTTGCCAGCAGGTGAGAAAACAAGCTGTTTTGATAAAAATATCTGAAAGCAGAAAATTAGACAACAATTGAGTGTGGTTAGTAACATGGAAGTCTTGTCAGTATTTTTAACCCTTTTATTTATGTATTTTCTGTCAGAGGATTTGTTCTAATGCACGTAGAGAAAGTTCCTTTTTCTCCTAAGGTCAAAGAGATCATTTTTTATTGTCATGTTGTGAACACTGAAGCCTCCTGAGGTCCCTTTTTGTACCTCTGTTATCTTCACATTCATTATCCAACAAAGAATCTTCTGTTTCTGCGTAAGGAGGATTTAATTCGGTCACATTTCTTACATTGTTTGTTTCCTTACAGGAGTGGGTGGGAGAGCGTTGCCTGAAGTCTCTCTCTGAGGACAGCAGTGCCCTACAAGACCCCGTTCTGGTGAACATTCAGGCCCAACGCTTACTGCAGCTTATCTGCTATCCGCACCGCCAGCTTGACAGCGATGATGGAGACAACCCTCAGAGGCAACGCATCAAACGCATACTTCAGGTGCAGATAAAAAAAAAACACACAGTTTTGAATAACCATTTTTTTTCTGTATTTTTACTTAAAATGTGTCAAATATAAAGTTTAAGACCCCAAATCAACCCATATAGACCCTGAAGCAGTCTAAGTTTGACACATCTAAATTCAGTAAACATTTTAACATATATGTAACATATTCTTTACTATTTTGTGTTTACAAATTACTAATAAAACCATTAATAATGTTCCTGAAATAGAACATGGACCAGTGGACGATGAGACAGTCTTCCTTGGAACTGCAGCTTATGATCAAACAGAGCACAAACAATGTGAGACTTCTTTTCAACAATTTATTTAAAGCATGTCATCATCTCTTGTGTTTATTTTTTAACTGTATTTCTGATATTATTTTCCTCTATTTAGGAGCTTTATTCCCTCCTGGAAAACATCGCCAAGGCCACAATAGAAGTTTTTCAAAAATCAGCAGAGATGAACTCCAGTAACCCTTCAGGAAACGGGGTGGTAGCTACATGTGGCTCCTCATCCAATAATAACAGTGCCACCAGCAAGATAAAACCCATCCTCAGGTTTTTATTTCTTTAAAGAACCTTTAAGTCATGTCCTGAAATATTCTTGAAATCCTCTCTTAAACATGATGTTTGTTTGGTTTGCATCAGCTCATCAGAGCGATCGGGTGTCTGGCTAGTGGCTCCGTTGATAGCCAAGTTGCCCACCTCTGTGCAAGGTCATGTGCTGAAGGCAGCTGGAGAGGAGCTAGAAAAAGGCCAGCACCTCGGCTCTTCTTCCCGCAAGGAGAGGGACAGACAGAAGCAAAAAAGGTTCCATACTAACCCACATTAATTATGTTTTAAAAAGTTTGTTTTTACAGGGGTTCTAAAAGACCCTTGTGTTTTGTTTGGGTTTTTTGCAGCATGTCTCTACTGAGCCAACAGCCATTCCTGTCTCTGGTACTGACCTGTCTGAAAGGGCAGGATGAACAGAGGGAGGGGCTTCTCACCTCTCTGTACAGCCAGGTGCAGCAGATTGTCACCAACTGGAGAGAAGATCAGTACCAGGACGACTGCAAGGCAAAGCAAATGATGCACGAGGCTTTGAAACTTCGACTGAACCTGGTGAGCTTTTCTCAGAAATAACAACTGACTTCCTTGCACTACTGATCACAGTTGTTCCTTGTTTATTGCGGGAATTGCATTCTAAAAATAACCCACAAGAACAACAAACCCCTTTACCACACAGTTTATATGGATAACACTTTCACACTGCTCTCTTAAACACTCAAAGTTAAAACCGTCATAGAAAAAAATATGCAGTTAAAACAGTGACAGCTTCATGTGCATTAAAATTGTGTGCGACTACGTGTGTATGCATGACAAAACCAACTGGAAATCATGAAAACATTACATATATTTTTTACCTCTGGAAGAAAATTGGTCGAATCACTTGACCTTAATCTGTTCCATGGAAATGACATGAGTGGCTGGGTGAATCAAAGTCTGCCCCTAGTCATCTTTATGTACAGCCAATCAACATACAGAATTGGAATATAAAAAAACTACATGCTGCAAAAAACAAAGCTGCAAAATTGCACCAAAAACATCTGCGAAAGGCGAACTTCATAATAACCTTGTAATGGCCTCGTAAGTGGCGAAGGACCACTGTCTGATCACATATGGTCATAAAACAAACTTATCTCCTTTGTTTTATTTTTGAAAAGGACTTTGTGAAAAAATGTCTTCATTGAAAAACAGCAAATCAGCAGAAAGTATTCTTTTTTTTTAATTATTCACATATTCGTCTAACCAAATTTGTCGTTGTAACCATGAAATCCTTGATCCAGAGTTAGTTTTATTTTTTAATATAAGTTATATTTTTCTTTCTAAGGTTGGTGGGATGTTTGACACGGTACAGCGAAGCACCCAACAGACCACTGAGTGGGCCGTTCTGCTCCTCGACATCATCAGCAGCGGCACTGTTGACATGCAATCCAATAAGTGCGTTTTTACCACAAGAATGTCCTTTTCACTGTGAAGCTCATACAATTATCCTCTGTGAATGTGTTGGATTGAGTAATAATTTAAACTTGCCAGCCGCTTGGCCAAGGTAGTTTTAACTTTTGTTTCTGTCCACTAGTGAACTCTTCACCACTGTGCTGGACATGCTAAGCGTGCTAATAAATGGCACGCTAGCTGCTGACATGTCCAGTATCTCTCAGGGCAGCATGGAGGAGAACAAGAGGGCTTACATGAACCTGGTCAAGAAGCTCAGGGTGAGATTTTGAAGTTGTGGTATTATACTTGGTATCTGTAAAAAAGGTTCATCAGCTTTTTTGTTGCTTAAAAAAATATGATATTTGTACAATTGGAGCCTTATCAGTACCATGCTTAAAAATTAAAACTCAAAGTTTTAAAACTGGACATTTCTGTCTAGTTGCCTTTTTAGTCTAAATGACAAAATATTTAAATTATTTTTACAAAAAATTAACAAATTCACTTTGTTCAATAAAAGCTATTTTAATTGTTGCTCTTCGTGCATTTTTGTCCCCAGAAAGAGCTCGGGGATCGGCAATCAGAAAGTTTGGAAAAAGTTCGCCAACTTCTGCCGCTGCCCAAGCAGACACGTGATGTCATAACCTGCGAACCTCAGGGCTCGCTAATAGACACCAAGGGAAACAAGATCGCAGGTTTTGAAAAAGAGGTAAACAGAACTCTGTCAAATCTATAAACATGCTGGACTTTATTTTTTCATCATGTTGTTTGAAATAACCGTATTTATTTACCTTTGTTTAACCATTAAGGGTCTTCAAGTATCGACCAAACAGAAGATTTCTCCATGGGATGTCTTCGAAGGTTTAAAACACCCAGCCCCACTCTCCTGGGCCTGGTTTGGTACAGTGCGCGTGGACAGGAAGATTACCAAATTTGAGGAGCAGCAACGTTTTCTGCTGTACCACACACACCAGAAACCCAAACCTCGCAGCTATTACTTGGAGCCGCTCAAACTGCTTCCTGAGGAAGAGGAGCCTCTCACACCTGTTTCTCAAGAGCCAGAGAAGAAGATAATGGAGGCAGTGAAACCCGAAAAGAACGTATCAGCTGTGTTATCTGAATCAAAAGCAAAAAAGGTCAAAAAGAAGAGAGCTACCAAGGAGGTGGATTGCCAGATTATTTAAACAGTTATAATTTCCATATTGAAATTATGCTTAAGGTTTTTTTTTCCCCTTTATTTTAGCCGGACTATGGAAGCCGAACACCTGGTGGAGTGAGTTATGCCACCAACATGACAGACCTGATGCCAACCTCCTATGGCAGACTACCCTACAACCCACAAACTATGGGCATGTATACACAGAACCAGCCACTGCCTCCAGGTCTGTCCGTAAACCTTATTACTTTTTTCTTTTGAAACAAAATGTTTAACATCATCTTTTCTTCTGCTTTCTAATGTTGTAAAAGGTGGTCCTGGTTTGGAGCCACCATACAGACCTGCACGCAACCCCCAGATCAATAAGATGATGTCTACCCGGCCTAGCTATCCAGCCATGATGCCCGGTGTGCAGAGCAGCATGCCCGGTGTGATGGGCATGGACAAACAGTATCAGCTGGGTTATAAGCCCCAACCAAGTTTGCATCAGGGCCAAAACCTACGGCAACAGCTGCATGCCAGATTGGTAAGTCTTCCAGGGAGTCGTTTACATTCAGGGAACGCTTAAGGCTAAGCTAAGCAGAAATTTAATTTTTGCTCTTTTATATTTATGTAAGGTCACTGTTTTTATCAAAGATTAAAACTATTCTTGTTATATCAACTTACAGCAAAATCCAGGACTAATGGGGCAACAAATCAGACAAATAACTCCCAACCAACTGTACACATCAATGCAAACAACACAGGTATGTTTTTTTGGTTTTTACCCATTGTTTTCTATGCTGCTTCCCCAAATATGTAATAGTTCTGTCACAACGTGAGAAGCAATGGTGAGTAGAGTTGACGTTGATTAAAGAAATAAGAAAAGAGCTACAAACACAATTTTTGTTCTTCTTTTTTGTTTAAAACTCGAGCTTTAAATTCTTATTTTTTAGCATCTCTATGAGATCTCAAATTTCCCTTTGGGGATAAATAAAGTATATTCAATTCAATTTCTCATTCAAGTTAGCATCTAGCTAGTGGTAGTTTACTTACAATTTGACTTTACATACTTCTTCTGTTATTAAAAAGTGTTGTATGATTCTTAGCTTGTATGTTTGATATTTTTGTCTGTGTAGAATATATCTCAAGGCTACACCACATATGGATCACATATGGGCATGCAGCAGCACCCTTCCCAAGGTGGTGGAATAGTCCCACCCTCTTACGGAAACCAAAACTTCCAGGGAGCCCATCCCGGGGCCAACCCAGGTGCCGTGGATCCTCTTCGGCAAATCCCACAAAGACCCAGTGGTTATGTCCACCAGCAGGCTCCTGGTTATGCACACAATATGCAAAACGCGCAAAGGTCAGTATCTCTAGAGTTTACAGAAGCATATACAGTATGTCACAATAGTTTTATTGTCTTAACACTGACATTGTTTTTAATTTTCTCTCTTATTATTTTTTATGCATCAGATTTGCCCACCAGCCTCTTCAACAGAATCCAATCATGCACAATATCGGTCATATGGGACCTCAGGGGGTTCATCCGAGCCTGAGGCCAAACCCAATGCTCGCAGATCAACAACAGCAGCAGCAACAAGCAGCACAGCAACAGCAGTACCTCAGACTTAGAGTATGTTCCTCATCATTTGTTCAGTTTTCATCTTTTCAGTCACACAAAGAAAACAGGAAACCAACCTGTTACTAAACTGACTTTTTCTGTGTTGTAGAGACCACTGTAAATTAATTTAGGTTAAGCAGTTCCTTCTTTCATACACATTAAGGGATGTCAATGTGCCACTCGTTGTTCAATAAAAATTGTTTTTTGGACCAATTTATATATACATACTTTAAAAATGTATACTAAAATTTAAATTTTAGTTCAATTTTCTGTAGGCAGGTTGAACATAATGTTACAAAAATTAAAACTACTAACCATCGTTTAGTAATTTAAGTTATTTACTTGACATTTATTTTGTGAAAATTGTAGCATTTTTTTGCATTGGAAATTAATCAATTTGGACTTCTGCAGTTTGTTTATTTGCAATGGTTTTAACCACCATTTAACTTTTAAAGGGTGGAAGGGGTTGAATACGGCTTACCCTTATGACGCATAAAAAATTTAGCGTTTTATGAGTTAAACTACTATTTCCAGTATTGTGAAAACTGCAATCCAACTACAAAACTAAAATATTTGTCAATGCAATTTTACACAAATTATTGGCGATGCAAGTCTTAACTGTAACTTAAAAGCAGCAGAGAAAAATGGAGCATTTGAAAGAAAAAGAAATAAAAAGAAAACCTTCATTTGTCCAACAATAGGGAAATTGCAAATATGTTTGTGTTAGTTTTTTTTTTTTTTAAAGCAATATTTAAATTTAAGCTCATTTTAGGGTTGCTTTTTAGTTTTTCACAGAGGTTTTACAGAGAACGACAACGTTTTTAAAGGCTGTTGAATCTGACTGGAACGCATTCTGTTTATACAATACTGCCCCATGTGGCCTGCTACGCTATAGCAACTTCATCATTGAATATGATCAATCACAAAAATGATTCAGATATTGATGTTTTTTTTCCTGATTTGTCCCCTCTGCAGCAACAAGCTCAAGCCCAACAACAACAACAACAACAGCAGCAGCAGCAACAAGTTCAACAGCAGCAACAGCAGGTTCAAACCCAGCAGGTTTCTGCTCAGCAGCAGGTCCAACAGCAGCAGCAGCAACAGCAGCAGCAGCAGGTGTCTACCGTGCCTCCACCAGGACAGGCACCGAACCAGGGTCTTGGCATGCAGCCGCTGCCTCCTCAGCAACCCATGGTAACGCTCACACAGCACATCTGTGTTTTTTTAATCTTGCAGTATATGTTTATTTTATTTTGTCTAGATCAGGCATGGACAAACCACAGCCTGTGGGCTACATGCGACCCGTTAAATGTTTTAATTCGGCCCGCTAAACTTGAAAACATTTGAACAAATAAACCTTAATAATCTATTATTCCCCTGCAATTCTGATGTTTTGTCACAAGATGGCACACACTAGATATATTGGCTTTGTTGAAAAAAAAAAAAAAAAACTCACTGCTCCCATTAAAACGTGTATGTCTCCGTGTTGCGCATGCTGTCAAAATAAACAGTGCACGCAGATTTGGAAAGCCATTGGTGCCAATACACGCATGTAAACAAGCATGTTAGATGTTACATCAAGCACATTAAATTTCAAACCTGGCATGCTAAATTTCAATGCACATTTTTTTAAGCGCTAACGTGATAGATTTGACATTTAACGCATTTGATGTAACATTTAGCGCGCTTGACAAATTGATTATAATGACCAGGACAAGTACATCTGCTTCTCCTAACGTTTGGTGAAAAAAATAAAAATAGTCACGACAATAGTGATGGTGATATCCTGAAGGATCAAAGAACTTTCAGTGCTTTAACATAAAATAGTTCGTTATATACGTAGTTCAAATAATTTATTTGATTTTCAGTGATTTTCAACAAGACTCATTTCAAGTTCAGAGATTTAGTTGTAATGCTTTTCTTCATTTTCATTAGAAATTAAAGCACATATTTTCTCCACATCCCAAGATATGTATTTTTTCTCCAATGAGGTGAGGTTATCAAAGCATGCCATCCATCTGCTCCTGTTCCGGCCCCTTTGTCCAATATTAGAACTCAATGTGTTCTACAAATAAAAAAGTTTGCCCACCCCTGATCTAGATTGTGTTTGCAAACGTTTAGGAGCACAGTCTCCATAATATTGTTTTTATTTACACTTTAATAAAAGTTGTTTTTATAGCATTAGGTTTTTATTCAAATTCTGCAATTACTTAGTGTGTATAAATCTTTCAGTTCCCACGACAGGGTATGCAGCAGACGCAGCAGCAGCAGCAGACCGCAGCTTTGGTCAGACAGTTGCAACAGCAGCTTTCAAGTAAGTCGGCCTTCGTCACTTTAATTACTGCTTGTTTTTTCCTGCTATCTTTCATCTTTTTTTTTTCCTCCTCAGACACACAGCCAGGACAAGGCACCAATCCTTATTATTAATCATGCTTGTTTATACTATAATCGTGTGGAAAGTCAGTTGGTTTTTTTTTTTGGTTTTTTTTTAATGGAGGGAAAGTAAGAATCGTTCAAGTGCAGAGGACCACCGATCAGATTGACCAAATCTGAACTTTGACCACTGACGCAGCGAAGCGGAAAAAAAAACGGACTTTTAAGACATGTAATCATGAATTATCAAAGAAGGAAGTCTCATCTGGAGCAAACGCTTAATAATGAAAAAGTTTATGTAAAAAAATCCCACAAATTATAAGACTTAATGCAATTTTTTTTTTTATTTTATTTCAATTTGTACAATTTTTTCAGTTTCATGTATTTCTCATTAAAAAATCATGACAGCTTTTGTCTTGTACAGATTTTTGCTCTCATTGAACTTGCTAAAAAACTGTGTACTAACTGTTCATGAGCATGAAGACTGTTTGGTTACCAAGAAAAAGTTTCTCATCCACAAAAAAATGATTAAAAAAGCATCAACAATTCTTCCTAATTGATGATCATATTATCAATGAACATATAGTCATAACTTAAATTTAACATTACAAGCTTAGAGTTTTAACATTTGGATCGTGCAGATTTTTTTGCTTTTATTGGTTTTTCTTTATCTACATTCTGACTTTCCAGGCGGCTAAATAACACTCCAGAGTCGGATCCAAGTGGTCTCCCTTCAAAGGGACTGTCTTTTCCCTGAAACCTCGGCAGGAAGTTCAAAGTTTTCCAACTCCTCTCACAAGGTTGAACCCCAAGTCTGCTTAGCAACTTGTCAGCAATCTCTGGGACTACTGGCTGGAGCAGCGTGCCATAAATTCTCAGACATTCAAGGGAGATGTGGATGATTGTGTCTAGCCAGCGTTTGTCTCTGATGTCTCGCCTATCCAGCTTCCAGGGCTTGTGACGCTGAACGAAACCATTTGTCTGCCTGACGCAGGCTGCTATGGCTTCCAGGGCTTTGTAAATGTGCATGCATTCATAATGTTTTTCCACTACAGCTTGCAGGGTGTTGATTGCATCTAACATGTGGTAGTCTTCAACTACAGCTCTGCCACCCTGTTCACTGGGGAAAGACTGTGAACAAAACAAGGGGAATTCCTGAGCTGGGTTCAGAGCTGGAGCTGTGCAACGGTTTAGCAAGCCACCGATTGAGTCTGCAAGCTCTGCATTGAGAAGTTTTATCACTTTGTCATCAGTGTAGTCACAGTCAAATTCTGGAACCCCCTGACGTAATAGGAAATACCTCATACCATCAGTTGTAAACTTTTTTGAGTGTTCAAATGGATCTACCACATTCCCTAAACTTTTAGACATTTTCTTCCCTCTTACTGTCCAATGTGAATGTACATAAATGTGCTGTGGCAGAGGCAGTCCAGCTCCAAGAAGGAAAGCCGGCCAATAGATGGCATGGAATTTTAGGATGTCTTTTCCTATGATGTGGTGGGCAGCATTCCACCATTGATTATGTTTTTCTGGGTAGCCAGCAACAGTGAGATAGTTCACAAGTGCGTCTAACCACACATAAATGGTCTGCTCGGCATCACCAGGCACAGGGATGCCCCACTGCAGACGGCTCCTTTGACGGGACACAGAAAGGTCATGGAGATCTTCCTGCAGCCATTGCAGAACAACATGGTGGAAACGCTCGGGTTGTATGACTTTGGGGTTTGCTTTTAACCAGAGGAGCAGCTGAGATTGAAAAGCAGACAGTCGAAACATGTAGTTCTCCTCTTTCATCCATTCCACCTGAAAGGTAAACAAAATTGTGCCAATGTTAAGAATTTCTATTACATTTCAAAGATAGGAGCTCTTGAATTATGTGCATACATTTTTTGGAACTTTTTATTTTTCAATCTACAATGTGAAACCCTTTGGGACAATTGTTTTGTGATATTGGGCTGTAAAAAACAAATTGAATTACCCTGTGTCCACTCTCCAGTGATACTTTGATCTCCTTTCCTGTTGAATCCAGGGCATCACCAACCTGTGACGGCATGAGGAAGCTCTCATCCTGTGTGGAGTAATAACCTTCATAGCTTCCCTTGTAGATCAGTCCTTTTTTCCAGAGTTTTGACCAGAATTGTTCCACCACCTGACAATGTCTCTGCTCTGTGGTTCTTATATAGTCTGTGTAGGAGATGTTGCAGCTACTGAACAGATCTCTGAACTTCTCAGAGACATCAGTGCTGAAAGTCAGGGGATCTTTACCTGCAGCCTCAGCAGCTTGTTGGATTTTCAAGCCATGTTCATCTGTTCCTGAAATGGAATTCATTAGTGTGGATTACCAATTTTTAAAAAGTACATTAGTGAAGAGATCTTACCTGTTGAGAACCTTGATTTAAACCCTTGGAGGAGTTTATATCTGTGTAAACAGTCAGCTATGACAGCTGAATATAGGTGTCCTAGATGAGGAGAGGCGTTGACATAAAAGATCGGAGTAGTTATGTAGTAGTTCTTATCTTCCTGACATAGTTGAGAGCTTAATCTTTCAATTTGGAAACCAAGTCTTAAAATACTTGATGCTAAATGTTTCTGTTGGAGTCTATGAAGATCCTTCCAGCCTCTCGTGATCAAATGAAAGAAACACTTCATCTTCATGTGAAATCTGAAAAAAAAGAAGCCTATGTTTTACGTATTTCTTTAAACATGTTTACAGTCATATAAATAAATTAAAAGGAATTAACTAACCCGCATGTTTTTCTTGTCAAGGTTAGTTTTACTTCCGGGATTAGGAAACGGTCATTTGTCCAATCAGATCGCAGCACAACGAGCAACCACCAATCAACTCGCACGTTTTTTACACGTGGTTGTCTACCCTTTGTAAAATGAAAAGATAACGATTAAAATAACTATTTTTTAAATTATTTTTTGTTAAAATAGTAAAAAAAAAAAAAAAAAAATGAATAACGGTAAGATTTTTTAAAAAATACATGTATTATAAAAGTTGTCTGATCAAATTCAAAATTATAAATATACTTGTAAAATTAAGTTAAGTTTAGTTAAATTCGGTTTAATTTACTTTTGTTAAGTTTAATTCTGGTTTATGTTTTATTTGATGTGTTTTGAACTGTGCAGTGACCTTGGCTGTTCTGAAAGGCACTTTTATATAAAATGTGTTAGAATTGTTTTTATTATTAAGTTGTACTTTTTATTTTTAGATTTTTTTAAAAAGATATATTATTATAAAAGTCAAATATTTTAAAGAAGAGTAAAACAAAAAATCAATAAAAAAATTGATCAATAAAATCAATAATAATAATAAAAAAATCAACCATCAATAACGATTTTATTGATTTAGCTTCTAAACCAGTAATCATGGCCGATTTATTCTTTTTTTCTTCTTCTAATTTTTAAAATTTATTAAACCAGGAAGTGTTTTAGTCACAGCCAACCAATCAAATTCACTTCCTGTTCTCACCTAGGCAACAGATGGGCTTTTCTATTTTGTATTATTTTTAACAATTGAGTGAATCTAATGTCTAAAAATTTTCAAACATAACTTTTTTTTTTTAATCTGGTGGGATCTAAATCTGAAGAGGTTTGCTTTTTTATGTACTTTTATTTTGTTTAGAAAAGTTATGTTTTTTAAAGGCCACTAACCCGGCTCAGAGCGTCATCTGACTGAGTCCCAAACTTTCTCAGTGTTATACAAGTTATCATTTCATACTGTCAATCGCTTTTAAAAAAAAAAAGAAAGAAAAGAAAGATGGATACAGATCGCACGGATTTCTACATCGGCCTCTCTCTGGCTGTAAGCTCAAGTGTTTTTATCGGAGCAAGTTTCATTCTGAAAAAGAAAGGATTGCTGCGACTGGCCTCCAAAGGATCCATGCGAGCAGGTTATCAAAGTTTTCTATGATACGTTTAAGAAGTTTCCTTGACATTTTTGTGTAACACTGTGATATGCCAGTAAATACATTTCTACATTTCCAATCTTTACCAAATAACAATTGAAGCTGGTCTACAGAACATGTAGTAATAATACTACAAATCCCAGAATGCTCTTTGTGTTTGGGCAGAACTCATATATAAATCTTCTTTTTTGTTGTTGTTGTTGTTGTAGTTGCTTTGGTGACTTAATATCACTTTAATGCAACGTTTGTGTGTTTGCTATGTAGTTTAGTGTGGCTTGTGTGCGGTATGATTGGGATTTCCTTGTCTTGGTTCGTAGCAAGTGGATTATTGTTGGACATGAAGAAAACTTTCTCTATAAATATCATTGTTAGCCTGAAACTTTTGAATTTTGACCTATTTTATTATTTGGGCTAAAATTTGTGAGTTTGTTTTTCTTGGTCTATAAGAAATTCATCATAATTTTTATTTTGAACATATTTACTTCGAGAGAAGCCAGGTGGGGTGGTTCAGGCATCACGAATGCCTCTCTGGTGAGGTGTTTCAGGTAGACCCAGAGATAGGTCCCGGACCCGCTGGGCAGGGAACACGTTGAAAACACCTTAATAAACACACAAATAACTAACTGGAGTAAAAATGAACTGAACCATGACCTTGAAACCAAGATAAGTACAGAACCATGATGGAATCATTACAGAACCATTAGGATGAATCATTACATCCTAACTAATGAGGGTCAAATATGACAGACAGTTTTAGGGCAGAGAATGAAAAAGGGGCATCCATTCCAAGTACTTTTCTTGTTTCAAATATGGTTAGTGAAAACCTAAACTATAAATTTATTTGATGACATTTTTCTCAAACATCAAGGTTTAAAATGATCGTTGCTGTTTAAAGTTTTTTGACACCTACAAGCTTCATTCTGGAAAAAATGACAGTCCAGAATGTTTGTGCATCATGAATCACCAGTGGATCCTGGGGGGTTGCGGATTAGTTCTCACAAGATTTCAGGATCGATTTTCCTCAAAGAAAGAAGCACAGACATCTTAGTAACATCTGTTGGAATGTTCAATCCTCTGTGTCCTTTTTTTCTTAAAGATATCAGCTCAGTTCTATTCAAACTAGAATAAATAATCACATTATTTCAATTTTTTTCATTTTCAGGTCGTGTTTAGCACATGATATGTTTGGCATTTGCAACTCTAGTTATTTTTTATTAGTCTTTAACAGCTTAGAGCAGCTTTATAAATACCTTAACAGTTTTAACATTTTTTAAAACTTTTTTTTTAGTATTTTTGCAATAGCTATGGTTTAATTTGCTTAACCATATGACCAGCTCAGATTGGCATTTTTTGAATTTTTTAAAATTATGTAGCATGCTTCACTGACTTGCTGTGGCGACCCCTGAAGGGAAATGCAGAAAGGAGAAGAAGTTTAGCACATGATATTTGAATTAGTCTTTAGTTATGTACTCTACTGCTTTTCCAGATGTAAAGTTGAAACTGTGCTGGTGTAGAGCTGATTAGATTATTGCTATATTTAATTTTTTTAATTCAATAATTTACCTCTTTATTCTATGCCATTCATATGAATTTAATGCAAGTGGTTTTGCCTCTCTGTGTGTTACAGGTCAAGGCGGACATGCTTATCTAAAAGAGTGGCTGTGGTGGGTAGGACTCATTTCAAGTAAGTGAATGATTTTAAAACCTCCTTAATCAATCATTAAGAGAAACAGTGGTCTTTATCTGAAAAAGAAATGACTCTTGATGGGTATGCGGTTTTTGTGGTGTATGTTCAACCCCCACATACTTTGCACAGAAGAGCACAATTGTAGATGTGCTTACATAGAAAAATAAAACTCCAAACTGATCTGACCAGTAGTTGTGTTCTAATCATGATTTTGATCTGTTACAGTGGGGATTGGGGAGGCTGCCAATTTTTCTGCATATGCATTTGCGCCAGCTACACTGGTGACACCTCTGGGAGCTCTGAGTGTACTTGTTAGGTAAGCTAGTTTTGACTTGATCTCATTCATTGCATGTGTTAAAAACTAGAGTTCTTGAAAAAAAAAATTTTTAAAAACTAAATTAATGGATTTTTTTTAGTCATAGCCATTTTTCACCAGATTGCAGTGTATAGTTTAGGTTACTGTCCAAGGGAGAAAAAAATAATGCTGAAGAAGACGCTGATCTATGTGGTTAAATTTTTTGTTTTCACATTTTTATTTATTCTTATATCGAATTGAATTTGAATTATGAGAGAGAGCAATGCAAGCCTAAAGCATTCAACGGTTAAGTATGTTTCTAATAAGACGAAACATGTTCTACTTTCGGGTCTGCTTTCTAAATCTGGATCATGTTTTTTATGTTCTTGACTGAGCTCAATTTGATGTCCACCATAGATGAGCTGACATCTCGTATACAGTAAAGAGAACTGGACAGATTTGATTAATCAGAGCTGTTTAGTCATGTCTTTTTCTTTCTTCAGTGCTGTTCTTGCTTCTTACTTTCTGAGCGAGAGGCTGAATGTCCATGGAAAGATTGGTTGTTTGCTGTGTATCTTGGGCTCCACTGTCATGGTGCTCCATGCACCACAGGAGGAGGAGGTTGCTTCACTCAGTGTGATGGCTGAAAAACTTAAAGACCCAGGTAGGCCCACATCTTAAATAAACATACCGTTGATAAATCTACATACAAATCTTTTATTGCTCCTTCCAGGTTTCATCGTGTTTGCTGTATGCGCTGTGGGAAGCGTCTTGGTTCTCACCTTTGCTGTGGCTCCACGTTTTGGACAGAAGAATGTGCTGGTCTACATCTTAATCTGCTCTGTGATTGGCTCTCTTTCTGTGTCTTGTGTCAAAGGCCTGGGGATTGGTATTAAGGAAATGTTTGCTGGGAAAGCAGTGCTGAAACAACTTCTGTTTTGGTGCTTACTCATCTGCCTGATCATCTGTGTCAGCATTCAACTCAACTACCTGAACAAAGCTCTCGACATTTTCAACACCTCTATTGTTACCCCAATTTACTACGTCTTCTTCACTATATCCGTCATGGCCTGCTCTGCAATCCTCTTCAGAGAATGGCTGAGGATGAGCATTAATAGTATAGTTGGGACAATAAGTGGTTTTTTCACTATCATTTTGGGAATTTTTCTTATCCATGCCTTTAAAGAAGTCGTGTTTACCTTCAACTCCATACCTCGCTTTCTTACACAAAGTCGCCCAGGCGTCTCACAAAATCTGCAGTGTTATGACGCTCTTCCAAACCATGATTCACAAGCAGAGGAAGAAGACAAGCTGCTCAATGGAGGAGACACACGCAAAGATTTATAAAGTCCCCAAGAAGTCTTAAGCACAAAAAAAAGTATTATCCACATTTTTAATGTGGATGATTGTACTAGATATCTTTCAACGTGAAATTTTAAAGCAGTTTGGTTGACTTATCTGAAGTTTATGTTACAGCTACTTCATTTGATTTTTTTATTGATGTGCTTTTTACACTATTGTTTTACATTGTTTTATTTAGCAGACCTCTTGCTCACTTTGCTGCCTACCAACGATGCTGCTGGATACCTGAATTTCCCCACAGAGATCAATTAAGTATCTAATTTAATCTCTTTATCTTTGCATTTGAATGTCTACTGCAGTGTAATGTTAAGCTTTTTTAAATATACACAGTATTTAATAACCCTTTAACGGGCACATGTTTTTCACCTTTTTTTAATCTGAACAGGGCAAATGCTTTTCAACCAACAGGAAACTGAATAATTTTACAAATATTCTTGTTTTCTAACGTTAGCTTTGTTCATGTTCAAAGCAAAGCACTTTAATCTTGTTCGTAAACAAATATTTACTCATTTACACCTAACTGGTGTTACTGCACTTCTACTGATGAGCTACTTGCTGATTTCACTTGTATTTGAATAAATTGCACCAAAGAATAACTGTAGTGATTCATTTTCCGCTTCATATTAATCTACGGCTGATTTATTTTTTGTTTATGATAATCTCAAAGAAATACAAAGTTAATTAGATACAGTTTTCAAAATGATTAGTCAGTGTAATTCAGTTATGTTTATTATCTATGCACAGCCCACATGATTGAGCATGCTCGGTCTTGACATCGTAGGGGTTTCATTCGTGTCCTTGTGATTTAAGCGACTAGTTGACGTTCTCAGCAATAGATCTTAAAACATACGGCATTCAAATTCCAGCAGAAGATGAAGCTCACACACCACCATTACATGCGTCAAGGGAGGATGTCATCTCAGGCACTTGAATAAAAATAATCCCTTTGTGTTATTTCTTGTCGATTTGAGGATTAGGACTACTGACTGTCTGTCTGACTGGACCTCTGAATAGACAGTCACTGTCCTTGTGAGTGTACCATCTTTTCCGCAACAGTTTTTAATCCGACATGCTCTCCGAAAATGCTCCCCTGCTTCTCTGCGTCTGCTCCAGTCTGTTTAGGATGAATTGACTGGTGTCGATAAATCGCTCCACACAATTAACAAAACATACTTCAGTCCTGGAGTCCAGCTTTGGTCCTGGTTTATCCATACATTTTTCCTACAAATCAAGACACAACAATTTAGAAAAAACAAAGCAATAAAATTACCAATGTATAGCAGGGGTGTCCAGATCTGATCCCAAAGGACTGGTATAGATGGTTTTTATTATGGTCCTGGATCAATGAATCTGATGCACATAAAAAGGAATAAACATTGAATCAAATTTGGCACATTGACTCAAAAACTTGGATCAGGTGTGTAGATGCAAGAATGAAAGGAAACCACCAGCCCTCCAGGACCTGAGTTTGACACCCCTGGTATGGGACTAGATTTTTTTTTAAAATAAAATTTATTTATATAGATTCTTGATGACAGTTAAATAAAAATAAAAATCAACACACTTCTAAAGTGTCAAAATTTTAGTTTAAAACTCTTAAATCTCATGCAGATAAAAAGTTGATCAAATATATTCCTGATTATGTAGCAATAATTAAGACACTCCCATGTTATTACATGACTGGAAGGTGATCCTAATAAATGCATTTACTACATTAAATTATTTAGTCTTTCAGATGGCAATTACAAGAATTACATTTGAAATAAATACTGGAGAAATATCTAAAGTTGCAAAGTTTGTTTTTTGTTTTTTTTATTGTTGAGTCTTAATGATTGCATTGGCCTGAACAACGTGTGGTTGATGAACGAGTTATTTTCAGTACTTTTAGAACAGTCTGCAACATTTTTTACCTTTAACTAACAAAAAGGCACACTACTATTACCTTCTGATGTACTTGTAAAAGTGCGATTGCCAGAATTATCTTAAATATATATATTTTCTTACCCAGCAAACCTCTGTCATCTGATGGACTAGCTGCTGAAATCGTTGTTTCTGAGACTCGATCTCGATAAAATGTTGAAGCTGAGGATCAGCTGTCGCCCCTTGACCGTCCATGATTTCTTTAAAAACTACGTTCGGTTGATATTTCTTTGTTTCATTAATAAAACTATTTTTTGTGCTGACCTTCACGTGTGTGGATGAACGACAGGAAGCAGGAAGTACGTTAACCAATCAGGATGCGTTATTTTGTGACGACATATTTTACCTACGTGAGCTTTTCCACATGGTTAAAAAATTATAGTATATTTGATCATTTTAAAAAAAAGATCACAGACATTTGAAACATTTTTAATGACATTTTGCAGCCTTAAATACTTGGCTTTAATTTTGTGCAATACATGTGAGTTTACAAAGCTAATTTTATATTTTTTCACAAAGATTACACACAATTTAATACAATACAAAGTTAAATCTTACTACTGTCACAGAAATATGTATATTTCAAATGATAGAACTTATTTTGACTCATTTTATGTAATTAAGATTTGACAAATAGTGATGATCCCATTGTGTTCATCCACATTACATTCCAAATCTAAGTTTACATTGCTTTCAGATATATGTGTACTATAGGTGCTATTCCGTGGGGATTAGTTAATTTTTCTTGATGTCTACTGGAGCTCATAAAGCAAGTCCTGAACCATCGGGGCCAGATCTTGAAAAGAAGGCCGCTCTTCTGGTTTCTGGAAAACACCAAAACAATTAAACCACACAGATCATAGATACAAGTGGTCAAAATGAGCTTCCTCCACAGAGTGGCTGGGCTCTCGATCAGAGATAAAATGAGGGGCTCTGCCATCCAGGAGGAGCTCAGAGTGGAGCGGTTGCTCCTTAGGTCACGAGAAGCCTGATGGGGTGGTTCGGGTATCTGGTAAGGATGCCTCCCAGACGCCTCGCTGGTGAGATGTTTTAGGCACTAAGAGGCAGGCCCTGGCTGGGGAATGCCTCGGGATCCTTTCAGGTGAACTGGGTTAGGGTTGGGGCTAGCCTTGAGTTAGCAATCTAGGGTTAGGGTTAATCTAACCCTAGATTGTTGTTGAAAAGGCTTCAAAGTTGCCTTTAAGAGAGTGTATTTGAAAATTGAGAGTCTCGATCATCAACTACACGGACCAGAAGAAAACTTTGAAGCCTTTTCAACAATAGATCACTCCTGGATTAACAAGGAATTAAACTGTTTTACACTAGGTTATCAAAATTTTTCTCAAACAAAACCAAGTGGTTAAGATGATACATAAATGGATATTTAAAAATAGTTTTTTGGGGTTTTTTTAAACACAAATTTTCTCACCTCATGCCAACAACTTGACATGATGCTGTAGATCCTTTCATTGGCCAGTTGCGGACGGTAAAGACGCAGGCCACGTGGTACCTGTTCACCTATTTCGTTGTTGCTGAGGCGTTCATACGGAAGTCGGCCTAAAGTGTACACCTCCCACATCAAAACCCCTGTTAAAACAAGCAGTTAGAATTTGATAGCTTATTAAGGTTTTTACTTTTCTTTCAGATTAAATTGTACCAATTTATGATCACGTAACAATACTTACCATAAGCCCAGATGTCTGACTTGCTACTGAATTTGGAGTAGAGAAGAACTTCAGGAGGAGACCAGCGTACTGGAAACTTTGAGCCTATTGAACTTGTGTACTCGTCATCTAGAACATACCTGAAGACATTGAGAGGAGTTTAAATGTAGAAAGACAACATAAGTTAGCTTTTAGATGTTTCATTTTGTCTTCTGAACCACTCATGCTTAATGGAGTTAATGGGCAACAAGGCTTATCCCTGTTGATTTCTTGCGAGAGTCAGGATATATCCCCAACAGGTTGCCAGTCTGTTGCGGGGCACACACACAGACAACCGTTCACACTCTTGGAGGAGCGATTTTGTAGCAGCCAATCAACCTAACGTGTGTTTTTGGAGGGTGAGAGAAAACTGGAGTAACCTGGAGAAATTAAATGCAATACACGAGGATAACATGCAAACTCCACACAGAAAGGGAAACGTTTCAAGCCTTGCCCTCACTCTATGACTTGAACCCTGAGTCCTCTGATGCCACTGTGCTAACCTCTGCACCACCGTGCAACCTGCTTTTAGACGTTTGTTACAAAATATTTGACCTTTTACCTCTACACAGAAAGGGAAACGCTTCAAGCCTTGCCCTCACACAATGACTTGAACCCTGAGTCCTCTGAGGCCACTGTGCTAACCTCTGCGCCACCATGCAACCCGCTTTTAGACGTTTGTTACAAAATATTTTACCTTGACAAACCAAAGTCGGTCACTTTGACTGTGCCATTTGCATCGACTAAGCAGTTCCTTGCAGCCTAAAGATAAAAAGTAGATATCTTCAGTTCTTGTCTTGCAATTTCAAACCAGCTTTTGCACAACACAATATTTTTTTTCTGACACTTTTATATAGATATATCATTGTCTCTCACCAGGTCTCTGTGGATGTATTGCTGGGATTCAAGGTAAGCCATACCCTCAGAAACATCTTTACACATCTCAAGGAGTTGGACGGCTGTTGGATGCTGCTTTAGGCCCTCCTTGAGGTATGTCAAAAGACAGCCATTTGCAAGGAACTCAGTGACAATATAAATAGGTCGCTGTTTAGTGCAGACACCATAAAGCTGCACTAGGTTGGCATGGCGAAGCTTCCTGATTGGTAGAAAGAGATATCATGGGTTTTAGTTTAAAAGTAAAACCGTCACAGTAATTGTTTATTTTTGCATATTTTTAAATTGTCGGCAACTTATATTTACATCATAATTTTAGCTTCATCTATGAACTCCTCCTCAGACATGGAACCCTCTCTAATCATCTTGATGGCGACATCATGCTGACCTTGCCATTTTCCATACTTTACCACTCCAAACTGCCCACTGCCCAACTCCTTGATGAAAGTAAGGTAGTGAGGGTCAATCTCCCAGACACCTGTATTGAACACAAAAATGAGGGAGTCTCTCAGTATTGGAAGGTGAACTTTCAGTCACCATAAAAAAACACATTCAGATAAACTTTAGTAAACCTCAGAAAATCCAGGGTGTATAAACTGGTTTTAGATAATCAATCTTCACCAAAAATCGGATTGTTTAGGGTATATTTGAGATAACTTCTGAACTTGTAATCTCACCATAGCCAAGTCCTGCCGTTGATGGAGGTCGTTTTTGATCTGAGACAATGTACTTCAGCCTGCTAACCATTCCTAATGGGAGGAAAGAGAAAAAGAGGACTTCAAGTTTGATAAATATTTCAATGAATTAAATAATTTTATGTTATGAATTCCTGTTGTTGTTTTTTTCTGTTTTTTCACAGTTTAGGTCTAATTTTTAAATCTAGTCAAAGAAACAGCAAATTGCAATAAATAGAGTTTAATTTAAGTAGTTTTTACACTGATCCACACATATTTATACATCCACAAACAGATCAATGACTATTTTTAGTAGGTTAAGTACAAATTACAAGAAAACCCTATTCTTCTTCTTCTTTCGGCATTTCCCTTCAGGGGTCGCCACTGCAAGTCAGTTTCTTCCATCTAACCCTATCTGCTGTATCCTCTTTGGTCACACCAACTATCTTCATGTCTTCCTTCACTGCGTCCATGAACCTCCTCTTTGGCCTTCCTCTAGTACTCTTTCCTGGTGGTTCCAAATCCAGCATCCCTCTTCCGATGTACTCTCTCTCAGTCATCTGAGACTGGCCTCTTGGACCTTATCCCTGAAACCTCTATCATGTACTGTTCCCCTGATGTACTCATTTCTAATCCTGTCCATCCTGGTCACTCCAATAGAGATCCTCAGCATCTTCATCTCTGCTACCTCCATCTCTGCTTCCTGTCTTTCTCTCAGTGCCACTGTTTCTAGACCAAACAGCATGGCTGGTCTCACTACGGTTTTGTACACTTTCCCTTTCATTTTAGCTGAAACTCTTTTGTCACACATCACACCTGATACTTTTCTCCACTCGTTCCAGCCTGCCTGCACATGCTTCTTCACCTCTTTTCCACACTCTCCATTGCACTACACTGTTCTGATCCTAGATACTTAACTTACAAGAAACCCTATTGTACTCTTTATATTGACAGATTTGAAAACAAAAATAAGTTCTTTAATTTCTTCTCTTGTTGAGTCTTTTTTTTTCTTTTGCTGTTGCCATGACTATATTTACTTCAGTTTTGTTAGACCAAGTCCAATGCTAATCTAATCTGGGTATAGTTAAAAAAAAACCTGCTGCATTGTGCTGGTGGTAGTTTATTAGCTCTGGGATGGTGTTGAAATTGTGCTTTTCTGCCAGGTAAAACTGCCCCTGTGCAGATGTGCAGATGTTGTAATGTTTGCAGCCTCCGCTTGTTTCCCTGTGGAGAGAATAAGAAAATGAACTGTCAGCACATCCAGCCAACAAGTTTCATACAGGATCATTTTATCTGACATCTGGTTTGTAAGACCTGTGGTTTAGTGTGAGATAAAAAATCATATGTTAGCAGGTTTGTCCCAGCTTTGCATGAACAATTTACATCTCTTTCCCTCTGTGGCCTGCTATTTCCGCTTTCATTTCAACTAGTTCTCCTTTTTTTTCTATCACACATGACTCCAGCTGGTGGATTTACTATAAAAATGGTTGAAGTGTTTCACTTACCCGCCAGCCTTGACGAACAAAGACACGGTATATTTCCCAGCTTTACTTGAGTCCCTAACTAAGAAGCCTCCATCTTTGTTCTATGAGCAGAAGAAAATATGGAGATATTTTAATTTGTCTAAAATAAATAGAACCAAAAATATGTTAACACTCTGGCCTCAGTTACCTCTCTCTTTAGCAAATCTTCAGCTTGACTGCGGTTCGTGTTTTTGCAATACCAGCTGTGAAGAGAAGTATGTCACCATTTTTGTTAAACCGAAATGTAGTGCATATTATTGCAATTGCTCTAAAGATAAAAACAAAAGAGATGAACACTTTACAGATGAATCAGATCAAATCTACAATTACAAGAATTGCTCTAATCAACGTCAATTGAAGGTATACTCAATACTCACTCAAATCTTTCAAGCCCTGTTTCTGCTTCGACAACATAATTACTTGGTATGTAACCTTCATTTCTGTAAAAAGTAAGCAAAATGTTGTGATTTAAACCCTGAAATTTATTTTTAAACAATTAAAAATCAATGAATGAATTACATATTTGCTCCGTAAACATATATTTACGTACACTGTACATATAAAAGGAGATATGGAGACCAGCTGTTCACCAGATGACTTTAATTTGATCAACAGCGTAATTTATTACAATAAATTATTGTATTTTACTATGCAATAGCTATCCTCTGAGCATCTTAGTTTTTGTGTCATATTTTTTTTTTTACCCATGTTTGTCTTTTGCTCTCCACCAGTTGGTGTCAGACTTTTCCAGGATGGTGTACTGCTCGTCTTTCCTCAGTTCCAAGTCATGGGGTGACATTGGTGTGTAATCGTACGTCGCTACAACAGTCAGTGTTGCAGGGCCTGCTGGGGCCTCTTGTGGTTGTGGGGGCAGAGGGCGATTGACCTTTTCCTTAAACAGGAAGGGGTTATTTTGGTTTATTTAAAATTCATTTGTGGGATTGGTTAAGATTCATTTGAAAAGGATGTGGAGTGTACCTCAGTGGGAGTTGGTGGAAGAGGTTTTCTAGATTGTCTACGGCTTGACATTCCAGATTTAAAACCTAAAGTTGATATTCTTTGATTAATTTATTGATTCAACTGTTATTCTTTTGGGTAATGCTTTAATTTTCATACAGAAGGAAGTGTTTGTACCCACCATTTTTAGTATCTAATATTTTGCAGCCCATTGCTTGTTTAACTTCCTGTTTGCAGCAATGCCACGCCCCATCAGCCCAGAAGCAAGGATGATACTTCTGCATCAGATCTTTGTTGAAGCGGATCACTACTCACATGGATGAACACATGCTTTTTAAATTTACATTAAACCAACATTTGCATTGACTTTTACCGCTGCTATTGTGCAAGCCAGCAGATGCTAAGATATCATGACTCACACGCCACATGAACACAGTTATGAATCTTATAGAATTTTTACTCACTATCTTTTAACTTCCTTAGCCATTCATACTGAACTTCTTCCGCCTTGGCAAAGATGTATAAAGGGCCTTCATCATAAATGATCTACAGAGGGGAAAATCAACAAAAATTTTTACATGTTTCTCAGTTACCTTAGACAATTTTTTATCGTTACTGATAGCATAGACATAAGCTTTAAAAATGTGCCTTTCATTCTAATTATTATGACAGTAACAACACCTGCATTGTCTCCGAAAGCCCCTGATTAATAGCAGACAGTTTCACTTCTTAACAAAAACTTTCAGGATGCACAAACTTTAGGCATTTGTACACCCCATGTTTAATGATAAAACGTTCATAAACTTTTTTCCGAATAAAAAGTTAACAAAAAGGCAGATTTGAATTACTTGTGATAAAAATAAAACTTAAATAAAATTTATTTGTTTTGTTGTCTAATACCGCAAAATACATAACCTTTGAAGTTTACCTGAAATGGGTATTTGCGTTCTGGTGGAGCATTTGCTTCTGGTTGGACCAACTCCACACACTTTATTTTCTCAATATCTACTGATCCCTTAAGACCTTTCTTTTTCTGCACAAGAGAAGGAAACACAGTTGGATTACTGAAGCATGCATGAAAAAAAAGTTGCACATCAACCAGCTATTGGATTTCCGTACCCCTTTCTCAGCATCATAGTCATAGTAGGCTATTTTTTCCTGCGTTAGAACAAACAACCTCTCCTTGTAGTTCAAAGGAGAAGTTTTCTTCTTCTGTTGTGATCGTTTAGTGAAGACTTCTTCCAGTATGGTGTCTGACATTATTCACTCCAAGTTTATCGACACTGGAACAACCGACACAGGTATATCATGTAAACTGGTCACAACTCATAACAGACTTTCACTGATGTTGCTGCAGTTTCACTCTTTTCCACAGCACTATTAGCAAAGTTTTTTTTTTGCAAACCTTTCTAAATGAACACTTGCCTTTTGTTCATAGAGTCAGAGCAGTACGGCTGCAGCAGGTTTCAGGAAAAAGATCTGGAAAAAGATTAACAAAATGAGCAAACACCTATCAGTAAATGATAAGGTTTATTTGCATGTTGATTCTGCTTCTCATGTCAGATACAAACTCTGTTTTCGACTTATCCAACTGTTTTTGTAGAACTTCTCATTTTCATCTTTTTGAGAATTTCTCTGTCTTTCTTTCTTTTTCTTTTTTTTTTGAATCTATGAAGCTTAAAGTCACATTAACAAGTGCATAACTTGGTACCCAACTCTTATAAAAAGGCATTTACAGACTAAGCTTGTTTTTCAAGCTTTGTCCCTCAACTAAATCTCACATTTTTTAACCTTTACCTGCATTTTAAAAATAGAGGAATGCAAAAAAGAGTTTTTAATTTCAGCCTGTGGTTGCATTTCGACTTTTGTTCTACACCTCTTAACCATAAAACCTCAAATGAAACTCACCTCCTGAAAAAACAAATGCAGATGCAATAGTACATGTACATAAAAAAAAATAAAGACTTTTACTGAACACCAAAAAAAAGTTCTATGAAACATTTTAAATAAAGCCCACAAAAAATTATGTGAAAGTGCAATAAAATCCAACTAAATGTGGTTAAAAGTAGTTTTCTGCATATATAGTGAAAAATAAAGAGAGAAAACTCACTAAGTGATAAAAGGTCACTGAATAATTAGGACAGAAATAGGTTTGAGTGATGCCGAGTCAGCTCTGGTTTCAACCAATGCAGAACCAAAACTCATTCCCTATCAAATATTCAACTTTAAGCAAAAAAAAGCCCAAATAAAACTGTTTTCTTATGAGGAAATTCTAACCACTATCATGCTGTTAGAAGTCAAAACTACTACTATATTGTTCCTACTTTTATATCCTATTGTTTAACCCCCTAATGACCATCAAATGTCAAACTTACCTTGTCACCCGGAACAATGTTCATCATCTGTCTCTGTCAGATGTTTTTCTGCATTAGAGCACAGCCTATTTTCAGCAATGGGCACTTCCTTCTATCATCTGAACTATAACTATGACACACTACCAGAAACTTCTCACTCCCTTTTAACCCAACCTCTCGCATTTCTTACCAGCAGAATAATAAAACTTAATAGCTTTGTTTTCTGCGTTCCAACCAGACCCAATGTTCCCTATTCTTTGAAACATCGCTTACTGATTCCTCATTTGTTACCGCCCAGGTTTTCTCACATTACTAACTTCTTAACACTAAAATATCAAATTATTCCTTAACTTAAATCATCTGCTGTTATAAATGAATGAAAAAAATTGTTTTTCTGAGGACAGTTCACTAACTGTGGCGGATTTAGATAAATTCATGTGGAAGTTGCATCAGTGTTGCACGGGGAGAAAAAAAATCCCCAAATAATCTATAGATCAGTAACATTTACATACAGTATATGTTTTATAAATCAGCATTTTGTGAGCCATCCACAACTACGCCTAACGCTCCAGAATTTTCAAGAATAAGATTAGATTATAAGATAAGAAACTACTGTCATACTAAAATTTTGTCAGCTTTATCATTAAGGAATTTACTCTCACATCTGCAACAGCACGAATGAAGTAAAACAATAAATAGGCATGTTTAAAAAAAGAAAGAAAGAAAGTGTAATATTCAACACAACGGTGGTCACTATGCAAAACACTGTCTAAATAACCATGAACACACAACTCTTGCTTAAACAGGAACCTATTAAAATGTTCTCTTTCCTGATGTTTCCTGTCAGATAAATAATAGTATGCAGTAAATGTTCTTGTGTGTGCATGTCTGTTAATGTTAGTTTGAATGCTTGAGGAAGAAATGACTACAGAATAAAAATACATCTGAAGGTTGGCTGTTCAAATATGCTAAATATGACAATGTGTCATCAGCGTTTATGAAAGATGTCTGTACAACAATTGACAAATGCATAACTTGCAGTTTTAGCTAAAAAAAACACCAAACTAAAATCAGATTACAAGATTGTGGTTGGATAACCTCTGTTTAAGAAACATGCAATACATCTACACAACCAACAACTTCTGAAACTGGCTTCCAACTACACAAAAAATGGTAGATACAACTCTAAAAGTAATTTTTTTCTCAGACTATTAAATACTTTCTAAAACAATTAAACATGCAACTTTCTGTACAAACTCACGTTATTCATTCCCATTTATAAATGCTAGCACATTTTGTGTGTCTAATTTGTTTCACTGAGCCCTACAAACAAAGAAAAACAACTTAACAAATAAGACAAAATGTTGGCTCTTACCACACACCTGAGCAAATTAAGAATGAGACAAAATGGTGAATTAAAGCAGTGGCCTGAACCCTTGCGTTAGTGGTTTGCTTTCCATAAAAGGTCTGTGATGCAAGAAGTTAAAGCATATCCACGGAGCGGAATCGAGTCTGCTTACTTCCCCTTTTTATTTCTGCTCATTTTCATATCAGCCTTCTGCACAGTTTGGGTGATGAATAGATATAAGTTAAACATTGTTTGAATAGATCACGCAGTGTTGTTAGGACACTCCCTTAAATTGAGAGGATTTCTTGTCCTCTTCAGTGCTAATTTGACTGTTTGAGGAAAAAGGTAATACGACTATGTTTCTTGTTAAAAACAATATAGGAGCAAACTACACACGCATGTACTTTCTCTTTCATAGCTTACAACTCGTTCCCATTTTTGGCAGCAAAAGTGGGGATTATTAGTACAATTTTATAAACACAATGGATGTCCAAAACCCCAAAGATAATCGTTATGTCAAACCTAATTTTTTTATCTCGCCCTTGAAGTTGATTACATTTGGTATTTGGTGATTGAGTCAACCAATGGCTGTTTTTCTTAGTAACATGTCCATTTGACCTCATAAAACGATAATACTCTAACTATAGACACAGCGGGGATGTGTCATGATCTACCTCATCTGGAATATTTCCTCCCTTCAAATCCTGCCCTCTGTCCTACCTAACTCATCACACCGAAAACCAATTGCCCCTCCCTGATTTTTCCAGCTGTGTCTCATCTTACCCTGGTTACTCAAACCCTGGTGTCCATGACTGCAGTGTCGGATCATCGTGCCGGACTGTGCTGCTGTTTATCTGCTACTGAAGTCATGATAGTGTCCCTCTGCACCTGGTTCCCCTGGCGCGTGGTTCCCCTTGTGCCGGGTGCCCCTTGCGCCTGGTCCCCCTTGCACCTGGTTCCTTGAAAAAAACTGGCGATGCATCTGGGTCCTACTCCACCACCATCATGACAGGAGATACAGATTTGCTCGTCCAATTCAACAAATATAGGATTTTCTCACTTCAAAATGTCTATCGTTTGTTTTGGGCAGTCCCTTAAATTTGAGTCTGGTATTGCTGAGTGATATGATGTTTTTCAAAAGTATTCAATGTTCTGATCTGAACTTTAGAAATGATCAGGGTTGCATGGTTTCCCAAATACTGTGGTGTTTACAAGTATCTTGGCAAAATAGGTTTGACACAGAGTGCGGTGAAAACTGTCAGAATTTTTAAATTTTATTTTCCCAACAAATGTATAAAAAATTTTTCTAATGCAGAATTGATCCATCTTAGCTGCGCCTAATACTGACTCAAATTGCAATTATCACTCTCTTTTATCAGGGTATGAGATATTCAAATAGTTTGATACAGTATGATACTGTTTTATTGGAAATAGATTTCCGGTGTCTTAAGTGGCGTAAAATATCATAAATTGAAGGTACCTTCTTCAATCTTTGTGCATTTCAAACACATTCATTTCCCACTCAATTGAATACAATTGGGTTATCTGTCTGTTAAACCTTGCAAAGATTTACTAAATTTAATTAATGAGGTTCAAAGACAAAACCTCATCCAGCAAGTGCTCAAAGGTGTGAAATGAAACACTGAAAAACATTTCAAGTAATAACTATTTAAGCTTCCAAAAGTGTGAACAATGAAAAGATGTTAAAGTTTAGTAAAGGGCTTGAACTTAAATATTGAATCAAGACTTTCATCTCTGCTGTACAGATTACGAATACGATTTATCAGCAATCAATAATGTGACATGTCTAGCCTCTCAGTTATCATAAGAAATGTCTGTTTTCAAAATTCTTAATCGTACCAGAAATATGCTTCTAAATTTATTTTTTTTTTGCACTGTATTGATCTACAATGTGTATATTTGTATGGTAAGACAAGTAAATTATTTTAATCCTTGGTTCTTGAACATTGTCAGGTCTCAGTTTCTACCAGTTTATGCCTGTCTCTGAGAAAACTCAGAAACAGGTTTCCATTGATGGAAATGCAACCATGGAATTATTGTTGATTTTATAGGTTGAAAAGTAGAAATCTTGATTCAACCATGCTGGTCTGTCTTTTCTCTGTCTTTATTTAATTAATTTCCTTTTTCTGTATTTAATACTCTTGCTCATGAGTGTCCAATTCCAGTCTTGGAGGCCAGTGTTCTGAAGTTTTTCCATGTGTTCTTGTGTCTACACACCTGATCCAGGTTATTGAATTGATATGCCAAATTTGATTTGATTTTACACACATCCACTATATTGAACCAGTAACAAAATGAAAACCGTGACCCACCGGCCCTCCAGGACCGGATATTGACACCATTGATCTAGGTTTTCATTGAGGCAATTAAATAATTCTCTGATTAGCAAATGTAATCTACTAATAACAACTTGTTTAAAAAAGTACTGTTCGTGTAAATTAAAATCTCTGTCGAATCAATGAACTAAAACTAAAAAAATTCTCAAAAAGTGCAAAAAACCTCCATAAGAACCTGCTGTACAGTTCTCCCAAGTATAGATGTGGTTTTGCAAAAGGGGACACCAGATCTAATAAAAAATATCTGAATGAATCATTTTTGTAAATGCTTGCATCGTAATAAATCAGAATCAGAATTACTTTATTGATCCCACACATGGGAAATGTGTGTTACAGTATAAGCACTGTAATTGTGAAATAAAGAATTAAGTAAATATACCAAAATAAAAAATAAAATGGGAGAGTAAGGAATAAAACAAGTGTTATCATTTAAAATTAATTATGGACAAAATGCATATAAAGTTAATAAAAAGTGATCATGAAGCATAGTCATCATATGTGAAGCTACTCATATAGAAATAAAATATGAATAGAAAGGAAAAAACATTACTTTATTTTAAGATGTAGATGCTAGATATAACTCTAAATAGTTTTATTAAAGTAGAAACACATTAAAATAGTTCTAACAGAATAAATTAACAACTGTTGAATAACTGAGTAATTCATCTCCACACCAACAGGGGGCAGACTAAATGTAGAGTTCGCATATGAACCCAAAGAGCTCTACTTCAGAGTGCTTCCGGTCTCGGTCTCTCTCTTTTCCGCTGCATCGGGTCGCCACCATGGTAAGAAATTATTCCATCACTGTTGGTGTGACAATCTCACACAATCCCACCAGTTTAAACATCGAATGTGTGTATTCTTAGCTGAGACATGACGATAATGTTTAATTAAACATGATTGGGAGAATATTAACTTAAAAATAAGCGTGTTACTTAATCAAAATTACAGCTACTACATCGTTCATAAAAATACCATTCTGGATGGAATTTCTTTCCAGATCGTTTGAAAATTCTCATAAATTTTATTTTTAAGCTTCTAATGTGATTTGTTTGTGTTCTTTAATTATGGCATGTTTAAAGTAAATGAAGCTACACTGCCAACATGCTAATGCTATTCTAATGAATAAACAGATGCAAAATGGATTCTTAACGATTTCACTTAAAAACGCACATTTTATTCAAAGCTGAAATAATTTTATTAGTAATTGAAGTCAATTGCTTTTTAGATTGCAGATTTTTTATGAGCATAATCGGGTTGTGTTTAGCTAGGGTGAGGCCTCATTTTAGTATCAGTTTGAACCAGTTTAAAATCTTGCAATCAAAAGGATGAATGTTGCTGAAATTAACATATGATCATCTCTAATGTGCAGGTGAACGTCCCGAAAACCCGCAGGACCTACTGCAAAAAGTGCAAGAAGCATCAACCCCATAAAGTGACCCAGTACAAGAAGGGAAAGGACTCCCTCTATGCACAGGGTAAATACCTCATCAGACTGTTTAAGAAGTGAAAAGTGACTGATTTAAATCTGTTATGCAGGTAAGAGGAGATACGACAGGAAGCAGAGTGGATATGGAGGTCAAACAAAGCCAATTTTTCGGAAAAAGGTACCAATTCTTTATGCTTCCTTGCACTACTTTGTGTAATCCCTCTTTCATTCAGGAGTGATCCATCATAGAAAAGCCTTAAAAGTTTTCTTCTAGACAGTGTTTTTGATGATTGAGACATTTCAATTTCCGGATGGAAGTCGAAACGTCACAATATTCAAATACAATATCAAGATGACAAATTTGAACTAGTTTCTATGAAGGTTTCCTTACACTGTTTTGTAAAGCTGTTGTGTGACGCCTGCTGTTTCTCATCTTTTCAGGCTAAGACCACAAAGAAAATTGTGTTGAGGCTAGAGTGTGTGGAGCCTAACTGCAGATCCAAAAGAATGCTCGCTATCAAGAGATGCAAGCACTTCGAGTTGGGAGGTGACAAGAAGAGAAAGGTAAGAGTTGCACAGCATTTCTGTTTTTCGTGTGCACTAATTTGTAATGGTCATTTTTTATTTGTAGTGAATTAAACTTTTAACGGGCACACATATTTAGCCTTTTTTACTCTTGATGGGCGCACACGTTTTCGAACTAACAGGAAACCGGAAAGTTGTGCATTTCTGAATAATCTAGTTTTCTAAAGTTAGCTGTCACGGGCGCTTTCGACTGCTCTGCTCGACAACTAGTGCACCCACTGCACTCTGTTAAGGGTTAAAACAATGAGCTGCCGCTCAGGGCTGAAATGACATTAAGTGTTATTTTCCCGACATGTCAACATGAATAAGTCATAACTCACTAACATCACATGCTAGTATGAGATGTCATCTCATCGTAAGTAGGTAGAGTAAATTGTAAGTACAGGTGTGTGAAGTTGTGTGAACAACTGAAAAATTATTGACTGAGATGTTGCAGATAAATGTGATCTTAAAATATAAATATGCTAGAAATCATTACATCATAAATCATAGTTTATTCTAAGATAACTGAAAAGAGTATTTTAAGATACAAATCCATGTACTCCCTCATTCTTCCAGGAGTTATTCATCGTAGAAAGGGTTTCAAAGTTGTCTTCCGGACAGTGTATTTGCTCATTGAGACGGAATTTATCTATGGAAGTCGAAAGATCGCAATCATCAAATACACTGTCTGGAAGACATATTTGAAACCTTTTCTACAATATTTTAAGTTGCATTTAGACTTGAATGTCTGAAGTACTTATTAATAAATTTTATTTATAACACACTTTACATTTCCAGTGTAGACCTGAAAGTGCTACAATGTATAAAAGCAATAATTTACAGTAAAAGTACATAACAGATGGATTTCGGATGACTAGAATATTCTGGTTTTATTAATTGTGAAAAATTAAATTCATTTATAGTCCAAAAGTGTAGTTGGACATTACATGACTATATAAGAGATGAAATGTACAAGTAAAAACACCAGCACAGTTTGCATTAGAGTTTATTGGCATACCATAATAGACATTCAATCAATATTGTAGTCTTTGGTTTTTGTGAAAAAAATAAATCGATTCAATTTTTTAAAATATAATTAAGCTGACGAAATTTGTTTTCTTTGACTTATATTTTGTTGAGTAAACTTAACATTTTATAAAAATATCACAGTGGTTTGGAGTCAAAAATCCCTTCTTTCAGAGTAGAGGTTAAAATATGGTAAAGCAGAAAGACCTGAATTACAAGCATTGCTCATCGTTTATTTTCTACCACTCCACAAGCCACCTCATACTTAAACACATTTTCTGTGATAAACAACACTAGAAAGCATATTTTGACTGTTTTTTCCTCTTTTTTTTTTTTCTTCCAGGGGCAGGTCATCCAGTTCTAAACTGTCCACTCTTGGACGAGGTTGTCACTATTTTCAATAAACAAGTGAAAACATTTTTGGGGATAAGTTTCTTTCATTCAACTCTCATCAAGTATGTTTGTGCACAATTAAAAAGTCCCAAATGGTTCAAATTTTTATTCTAGTAAATCTTTATTAAGACCTGTTTTAAAAAATTATAAAGAACTACTTTCAGGGAGACTAGATTAAAACATTTTAGTATCCAAACAAAGCTATTTAAAAAAAAAAAATACAGTGCATATGAATTTAGCCCTGAGAAACTGAACACATTGAACCCATAAAGAAAAAAGGTCTTATCAAATTAATGACCTGAAGGCTATACAGTAAAAGGGTTTTTCTTGATGGTTTTGGGCTTCCAGTAGAGTTTGGAACGCATCTGTAGAGGTTCTGCTGACGTTGGGGTTATTGTCAGCAGAGCCGTGCCTGTGGGATTGACTGAAACCATGAGGCTACTCTGAGGAGTTTGAACACCCTTCTCTTTGTACTGAGGCAGGATCTGTGTGACGTTGCATTGAGGTTTACAGCTCTTCCAGCCAGGAATGAGTCTGACAGAAAACCTCTGTGGTCCACCTATGTCCTGCATGTTTATCACAGCGACAGCCAGTCGGTTCTTAGACAGCGGCCTCTCCCAAACCTCAAAGCTGCCCAGCTGTAAGACAGGTCACAACTATTATTAATAAACAGGAAGTCAAAACTAAATAGCCATCCTGTGTCAGTGCTAACTTACTTTAGCAGTGCGATATCCCTGTTTGCCCAGTGCGTCTTGGCTGATGTCTATGATGTGCTTGTTCTGCAGCAGCTTCTTAGAACAGGAACAAATGTTCCTGAGATCGTTGGACATGAGGAGAGGAGCTGCCATGATGGCCCACAGTGCCATCTGAGTTTCCTGCTGGTCACGACTCAGGCCAAAGTTCCCAATTACAAGCTGGAGAGTAGAAGAAATGTAAAATATCTTCAAGAAAACAAGATAATGACTGCCAAAAATCTTAACAAGTGTACAAGACTGATTAATAAACAAACTTAAGATTACTTATTTTAGTCAAACTTGCTTCACAAGCTGAACATTAACTTTTTTTAATGTTTTGTATGTACAGCAGCTATAGTAAAAATTCTAGATTTGGAGTTTAGAAAAAAATACCATATCTGGGTCATTCCAACCCCCAGGTCCAGCTGAGGGGACAATGATGTCCTGATGTGAAGCTGTCCATTCGATGATGGATTTAACTGAGTTCCAGGAGTCAAACACATCGGCAAAATTTCTCCAGTGGTTACAAGTCTTACGGATTGCTGCGTAGTCGGGCTTAAACCACAAAAATGTTCATTAAAACGATTTAACTCAAGTTTTATAAAATTTTCTTTTTATAAAAAGCTTTTTACCTTATGGAAGGGCCACTCATATAAAGGCCACTCACAGGAGTACAGGATACTTCTCCCAGTTTTGTTGAGTGCTTTTGACATGTTCATGTATCCTTAAGAAGAATTTGCAAAAAAGAAATGTAATTAGTGTGACTAGGTTTTCTATAAAATAGCACCACTCCACTAATGCATGGGGTCTGTCATATAAGAAGATAATGTTTGAACTCAAAAGTTTCACCTTCTCCAAGTAAAGTCCACTCCATGTTACAGCCATCAAATTTGAGCAGATCCACGCCCCAGTCTGCAAAAGTCTGAGCATCGGTCTCATAGTATCCCAGACTGGCTGGGTAGCCAGCACACGTGGTTTTACCTACATCTGAATAAATGCCCAGCTTCAGACCCTTTGAGTGAATCTGAAAGTAGAAAATGTCCTTTTAGAACACTGTAATTGTCTTGTATGTACCCTTACCACTAGATGGTGGTGTCATACAGCAGACAACTTATATAGAATCAAATATTCTTGACCTGCTGAATTGCTTTTCCAAGTATCAGTCTTGCTTGCTTTATGAGAACTTCCATGTAACTGTTTCTATTTATTTTCACATAAAAGTAGTCCACATTTGGTTCTCTTTTTTCACTTTAAGAAATACACTACACTGTAATACAACTTTGTATTGAAGACTCATCCATCAAGAACATCGCAAAGCATTTTTACATCTGGAAATGTTAGAGTAATATAGCGCCTTAATAAACCATATCAATTTAGATCAGAATATCTACTAAAAATTATAGTTTGTAATGACAGAACTCTGCAAATATGAAGTAATAATTACACCAGACATTTCCCATCAAGTTTTTATATAGCTCCTTGCAGTAGGTGAAGTAAATAGATATTTCTCACTTTTCTCACGTCTTTGAACCTCTTTCTTCTTTGAAGTCTAGAGGACTTACAGCACTAACACTCTTGCTTTTCCAAAGTAAGCCTCCTCCCTGTGTTTTATTCACCACTCACATAGTCAGCCAGTTTCTTGATGCCTCCTGGGAATCGTTTGGGGTCTGCCTGCAGGCGGCCCTGTGCATCACGCTGATGGGAAGGCCAGCAGTCATCGATGCAGACATACTCATAACCAGCTTCTTTCCAGCCATCTTTTACCATTGCATCTGCCATCTGCATGTACAGGCGTTCACTGTAGGGGCAACATGCAGAGACAGGTCAATAGGGTCAGTAAAGATTCAGTGGATACATTGGAGAGGTAGTCTTGTGTTTAACACCATCTGTGATTGCATCACTTTTGACAACTTGAACATTTACACAAGGTTTTCTTACAGCTATGCGATGATCGATATGAATCTACTGACTTCAAACTGGTATGAATTTCTCAGATGAAATGAAACTAAGTTAGAGTCTGCTTGGATAAAGACAGATATGTAGTAAACCGGTCTGTCTGCAGTCCATCTACTGTACTACACCTGTCAGGTTCACGTGGATATAACATCACTTCCTGTTTGTTTTATTTTTCTATTAAATATCCAAAAAATAAATTAAATCTCTGTAATGAATGACAATCCATGCTGGTAAAATATTAAAATTCACACATAAACCTCCCAGAACCCTCCCAAAACAATAAGTAACACATGTATGACTAATTTGTGCATAAAGTTTATCTTCATCCTTAAAGTAATGATCACAAAAAGTAATAACACAGATGCTGAATAATAATCACACATAAGAAGACGATTCGATGTGATTAGAAGGCATTTGATTTCCTACCTGATGCAGTTTTCTGGGTCTGTATCACAGTCAGTGTTACACATAAACCTTTCCCAGTGTAGCCATCCCATAGTGGGCTTCATGGCCAGGCCATTGTCCAGAGCTTGTGCAAATGGACACAGCAAACTAATTACCATCAGTGGAAACCAAACCCACCACATTTTCACTCAGAACTGTCTTTACTTGCTGACAAAACCAAAATGCTTCTGTAATTTTTGTTAATTCCGGCTTCCTCTTGCTAGACTTTAAAACACGCCCCTTCTGAATGATTGATGTGAGTATTAACCAATAGAGTCAAAGGTACCTTCAGATCTGGCCAATTGTGTCCACGTGAAACGAGGAAGTGCTCTCTGCCTGTATGGCAGGTATGTCAGGTGAGAGAAAGCATGACACTTTTTCTGTGTCTTGTGATTTATTTAAATACCTAAACACGTTCAGGAGATTTCACACCAATCTAATTTTAATGTTTTAGATCTGCAATTGAAATTGATCTCATCTGACCTCATTTTTACATATAAAATATAAATATAAAACAAAACTTTCCATTCATATATAAGTTGCCCATAAAAATCAAAGATGTGTATTGGAAGGAAATGAATTTGTAGTTAGTATTCGGGAATTGAAAAGAATTGAAACATTATAAATCTGTACAATCATAGCAAAGCAAGATGATCATTCTCACTGACGCTAATTGCAAAATTCAATTAAATTGTGCATAAAAACAAGACTTTTATCATCATTACCATCAAATTTTTTTGGTGTGTTTTCATCACAGTTCGTAACACCATTCACAAGGTCAACAATACAAACAGAAAATGATATGTTGAAGCTTTTAAAGTTTATTTGATCTTATGATACATTCCAGGTGGCCTTTGTTACAGTGCAGTCAGAGCTAGACTAGTTAGCTCTTTATGGATTGACTGCGCACGAGTAGTCTTTTGTTATTTTCAAAATAAAGTATCTAGCTGTCTAAACGACTGATGAAAACAGTTTTTAGGCACTTTATAAAGTGTAAAAGGAGGAATGTCTCGACAGGTATCTAAATGAAAGTACTGATCTGTTCTTCAAAAACAATCAGCTAGCAGTACACCTATGTTGTTTTATATTTAATGATACATTTTTGTTTCAGACAACTTCTAAATAGCAAAAAACATCAATACTGTAAACAAATTAAAGTACAGATTGTGACCAAAAGTAAAAATATTTTTGAAATTTTAAATTCTGATGTTATAATAAATTTGAATAAAGTTTGCCTCATAAAATGATCAGAAAAAAAGAATGATAACATTGATGTTATCCCCGATGATAGCATCTATTATAGCGTCTATGTAAGCATTGATAAAAGAACCGATAATAACAATGATTATAGCATTGAAAATAATCTTTACTGTTATCTTATTTAAAGCATCGATGTAACCACCAAAGATAGCGTTGACGTTAGCATCGATAATAGCATGGCGTCATCGATGAGTCATCGGTGAGGTCATCGATGAGTCATCGGTGAGGTCATCGATGAGTCATCGGTGAGGTCATCGATGAGTCATCGGTGAGGTCATCGGTGAGTCATCGGTGAGGTCATCGGTGAGTCATCGGTGAGGTCATCGGTGAGTCATCGGTGAGGTCATCGGTGAGTCATCGGTGAGGTCATCGGTGAGTCATCGGTGAGGTCCTCGGTGAGTCATCGGTGAGGTCATCGGTGAGGTCATCGATGAGTCATCGGTGAGTCATCGGTGAGGTCATCGGTGAGGTCATCGGTGAGTCATCGGTGAGGTCATCGGTGAGTCATCGGTGAGTCATCGGTGAGTCATCGGTGAGGTCATCGATGAGGTCATCGGTGAGTCCACCGGTGACTCATCGGTGAAAAACCACGGCTTATCGGTTTCTCTTGGTTTCTGGTGACCTCACCGGTGATAACATTGATTATTGCATTGAAAAATAATCTTTTAATGTTATTTTATTTAAAGCATCGATGTAACCACCAAATGTAGCGTCATCGATGATAACGTTGATGTTAACATCGATGATAGCGTTGATGCTAGCATCGATGATAGCGTTGATGTTAACATCGATGATAGCGTTGATGCTAGCATCGATGATAGCGTTGATGTTAGCATTGATGATATCATTGATGACATCATCAATGGCGTCATCAATGAGGTAATCGATGAGGTAATCCATTACCCAGTGAAGTGCGGTGAGGAATGTCTGGGGAGGCAATGACTCTAGAGTCAGATTTACAATTGTAAGAACTGAAAAATGCATCCTATCAATGTTGTTTTTGGCAGCCATCTAAGTTTTCGTTTTAGTCCTCGTCTTTGGAACAAAAATTAATTTAAGTTTTAGTCACATTTTCGTCATCTCTATATATTTTAATTTTAGTCACGTTTTAGTCTATTTTTGTAAAGTTTTAGTCAGGGAAGACTTAGAACGTTTTGATTCTAGTTTTAGTGTGGAAAAAAAAGAAGGAAAAAGCAAAAAACCAACAAATATTCTTACTTTAACAATGTTAGCTTTATTTACTGAGATTCATGCAGGTTATTTGTTTAAAAAAAAAAAAAAAAGACAACCCTGCTGAGTTTTAACTTGTGCAAAAGAGCAAACATTGTAAAACAACGTAAAATAAATACAAATTCTTCAATAAGTGAGGTACATTGTAATTTATAAATACTTAAAAATGGCACCACCTAATAATCCCTGTAAACAAAGTAAACATTGCATTGTGTCTTTAAATCGTTAGCGGAAGTTTGCAGCCCCAACAAGCTAGCATTGGCTTAAAGTCGGCATGATGTTTGCGCAAAATATGTGGCAAACTTTAAATTTATGACCACCAAGCCCCTTTGTTGCTCTTGCCGCCATGGTGTGTGACTTTCTCGTGGGTGTAGTTGTGTTATGTGGACGCTGTGAACCAGAGTTGTTTTTGTCAACAATAACGGCAACGAAATTATTTTGTTGATGAAGCTTTTTTTCATGACGATGACATAACAATAACGAAAGAAATGCGGCTTTTGGGTGTTTTTTTGGCTCGTCATATGCTCGAATATATGACGAGACGTTTGCAAGCTTCTGTTGACGAGACGAAAATGTGACGAAATAGGCGTCAGACTTTCACATTTCTATCTGTGAAAAGAAAAAGTATTGCGGCTGCCTTCTGTCTCTCACGGCGGCACGACCCCTACAATGCTGCACGTCCAAAACGACTGGACAAGGTGTTGCGTCGATGTGCTGCAATTGTGGAGGCGACCATTGCATAGCTTTTTGGAGTTGTGAGGCGTTGAAACGGAGCTTAAGTCAAAGACTGAGAGGATTCAAGTTGTGGTGAAGGCAGTAGTGCACCATTCTGGTTTGGTGGGGCTGAAGTGGGAGGATGTGAGGAATGAGCTGCGGGTTCAGGCTGGTATGAACGCGCCGTGCTCGGGGCTGTGAACCAAGGTGGTGTTTGTGGAGTACTATTGGGGGGATTGTGGGTTTTGGTAGGAATTTGGGTCAGTTTGGGTCAGGTGTTGTTTGTTGGTGGTGGGGCTGATGATGATTGAGTTCTCTACAGAACGTTGGAGGTGGTGGGACTTGAGCGATTATATTGGAGGGAATGTGTTTTGGTGTAAGGTATTAGTTGGTGGGAGCGTCGGGCTTTGCTCTGGGGGTAGATGAGGGAGACAGGTCTGTCATCTGGGTATGGTGGTGAGGTTTTGGGAGAGTGGTTTCATAGGTGGCAGTAATGCTCCATGAGGTGGCTTCCGCCTTAAAACTCCAAAGAAAAAGAAGAAGTATGAGGTGATTGTCATTGGCCTCATGTGGACTGAGTGTGGTAAGAATTCTTTTTCTATTATTACTATTTGTTAGTTATATTGCTTTGCAAGTGCATTTAAATTGTGTCATTGGTGTGTTGAAGTTTTGCCAGTTGAGTCTTTTAGTTTGAGTGTGTTTATCCTTTTGGTTTCAATTATTGCTGCAGGTGATTTTCAGATGGTATTAAAGAAGTAGATTGTCTCATTCAGCTTGTAAAAGATGTACAGAAAAAAATTTTGGTTGGATTTACTGTGATGTGCAATTTATACAGGTTTACTTTCTTTTTGTGACAGTGAGACCTTTTCTGGTTGGTTTTTCTTGGTTGGGCAGGAATTAAAATTAGAAATAGTTTCTTGATCAGAACCTTGTGAAAATTGGTTGTCGCTGCATTTACTGACATGCAAATATAGAAAATTAAACAAATGAGAAATTAATTAAATGTATGATCTATGTGCAGGCAGGGCAAATGGGCAAAATGATCCAGTAACAGTTATCCACTGCAAAGAACATATGCTCAAATGCTTTAAGAACCAATTCATACTAAATAGTTCTTTATGTAAAATCTTGGCAGAAATATATATTTATTTTTATTCATCTTCTAGCTGGTATCAGAATTGATGGAAAATGTTCTAAATTAGTTTGCTGGCTCCTGGGGGGAATATATATAACCACCCAATCAGCCATAAGGTACACATCAACACAGCTTCAGACAGTTTAATAGCTGTGAATGCCAGACTTTAATTTGTCTGCCGTTGATGTTAAATAAATTGAAGGTATGTTTCTTCATTTAGCTCCAAACGGACACCCCACTATAGTTTCAAATTTAGTGTGGATGGTTTCATTTCTAAAGTTGTCAGACATCTTCTCATGCTGAGAGAATAATGAATTTTCTGAATATTATTACTTATCCCTTGAAGGGGATATAGTTTTGCATTGTTTATGCGTAGATCAGCTATTTTAGAGTTTGTATGGAGTTACTAAGTGGATGATATTTCAGAGGGGACAATGCTTAAATCAGCATCCCCCTCAGTGAGATGACCCTGAGATCCTCCTCCAACAAATGTATCTTTAATCTCTGTCTCAGAGCTCTAATACTTGAGTGGAAATAATTGAATATGTAGTAATGACTTGGTAAACTTTCTGTTTCGTCGTCCTCCGATTTTCTGTATCAGGTCGCGGCATCAGCAGCATCAAACGGGAAACCCAGGTTTCTCTCACCCCAGCTGCATCCTCCAGCTCACTTGGCAGGATACCAAGCTGTTCCCTGGCCAGCTGTGAATCATAGGCTCTCCAGTGGGTTTAGTGCCTGCCTCCGAGTATCCTCCCGGTGGGATGTGCCTGAAACACCTCACCAGCGAGGAGATTAGGAGGCAGGCTCTCGGGTGGCAGGCTCAGAGATAGCTGAGGTCTCGCTCAGCTATCTCTGAGCGAGAGACCAGCCACCCTGCAGTTGAAGCTCATTTCAGCCGCTTGTATCTGGGATCTCATTCTTTCGGTCACCACCCACAGCTAGGAACCATAGGTGAGGGTAGGAATGTAGATCAACGAGTAAATCAAGAGCATTTCTTTTTGGCTCAGCTCTTTCTTCACCATGACAAACCGATGCGGCGTCCTCACCAATTCATGTATCAATCTTCCACTCCATCCTTCCCGCACTCGTGAACAAGATCCCAAGATACTAAAATGTGATAAACCAGATTACAATGATCTGCTTCTTTGGCTGCTGTCTTTTTGAGAAAAAAAAAAAAAAGAGCATTAATGAACACTAAACTTGACCTTTTAGTGAAATGTCGAGGGCGCCCATCTCAAATGTAAACATTATCAGAGGCTCTCCTCGGGGACGAGCCTGACACAATTTGTCACATGCTGTAGTTCATATCAGAGCTGGTGAGAAAAGGTTTGAGGCTCTAAATGTCAGATTTCAATTTGACACCCCCAATCGCCCCACCTCCTGGTGATGGATGGGTATCCTGATCTTCTAAATACAGTTTTCTTATTGTAGAAAAAAAGATGGGATCCACCATTGTGACACAAACTTTTGTCTTTTTTTCACAGTCCTGCTTAAAAAGAAAACAATGTTCCAGCATTTTTACAGTGTCTAATTGAGATAGTGGACAGATGGGGTAGCCCCTGCTTGCTGTCTGGTTTATGACTCCCTAGCGCTTCGACACCGATCCATCATGTTCCTTTCTTCTTCCTTGTCATGTAATTGAAAGACTGTCATGGCTGACTTATGTAGGAAACTTTATGAGGTATATAAGGATGAAATAAAAAGGGAAAGCTTTGTTGTGTTGAACCATCCATCTAAAAAACTCTATTCTTCTTTTTGATCTTTTAAGACAGGTAGCAGCACATCTAAATGTCAACAAAAAGTTATGCTTCCATAAATAAAAACCTATCTTTATGACTCACAGTGAGAAGGATCTGCACAATTAGCTGCTTAAGTTGTCTGTGTGCATCACATGGGATGGAGCCTACATCTAGTGAGGCAGCCTCTTTAATTAGGTCTTCCTCAGACTGTGTCGAAAAAGGCTTCTGGTAATAACAGAGGCAAGCTTGACCTGTAAATCACTGTTTCATTACCTCATCTTTGGTTTTAAACTCCAAACAAGTTGTGCTAACATTTTGCTAATGACGAAGAGATTAATTAAAGCTTAAATTTGCTCAATTTTATTCAGCAGAGAGTTTGTTTAGAATTTCTTGGCTGTTTACTGAGCTGCTTTTTTCTCTGTGGGTTTAAACCACAGAGCCATGTATTTGCCTCACTGTGCTTAATTACTTTTCAGACATCTGCAAACTGAGTTTCTCATAATTGCATTACAAGCTGTCTGAATGATGACTGCAGCTATGCGTTACAATCTGGACATCTTCAGACAGGAATCTATTTAATATGCTCATGATGAAGGTGAGAAGTGTAAAAAATTAAAAAAAATCTTAGACAGGCAAGTCTTTAGGTGACATAAAGAAAGGAAAGCGACTGTGATGAAATCATTTGAATCTGAAGTACAATGAAAGCAGACATCCTTGTAAAGTGACGTTTTTATTAAAAAATTGCTCCGTTTTAGAATTTAAAATGCCCTCAATTAGACTGTGATTAGAGAACGATTCATTAGGTTTAATCAAACCAAGCTGCAGATAATTTTAATGAAATTTCTTATGCAAGTTAGTGCTTCATTCTTACAAGTCAAAAGTAATTAGAGCCCAAACTGTAGCATATCCAATGTTATATATATATATATATATATATATATATATATATATATAGTGTGTATATATATATATATATATATATATGCACACATACATTCTGAGGTGTCTGGCCCGTTCTTAAACTCCTTGCATTCCGATCTGATAGTATCGGTAGAATGCAAGTCCAATTCCCAAAGATTAATTTCTACAACTCCTGTATAATCCGTTGGTAACTTTGGGACACCCAGAACACCGTTTATATCTTTTTCATTGCAGGTTAGTCACAGCCTTAGCAGTGGCATGAGGAATCAATGCACCAGTATCTGGTAGATAGCGTGGAGGTTGTACTGTAAAGCATTCATACAGGTTTGCATGTTTGGTATGTTTTTTGTTTCTTTTGTAGAAATTCGATCAATTTAGAAGAGTATTTCTTTCTCAGTGAAAAAAACATGAGTGTATAGATGTGCTTTATTTTTTTCAAAACCATTTAGTATTAGATTAATCATTAGATCTTTCTAGTAATTGAATTTTTTTTTAAATTCAGAAATGGGTTCAAATTTTACTAGATCATTTTATTTTTCAAAAACAATTTGAAGCCACGTTTTTGTTGATGTTTCAATTGTATGAGAAGGTTATTTATTTATTTATTTTGCAAGATTCATAAAGTTTTGTCCTCTGAGATTCTGCTTCTGCACTGTTCCCTGCAGATGCTCAGACCCTGCTCTGACGGCAACTTGTTCTTATCATTGGACCTTCATGATTAATTATTTACCAGATACATTATTCACTGCCTTACAGCCAAGGGGTTTTTATCGAAGGAGTTACCCATCTACCCCTGGTCTGTTTACTTTCAGCTATATTAAGATTTATTTGATAAAGAGACTTACTTATATCTTTGCTTTTTCCCGACCAGACAATGCTTCATAGGTTCGTCCCGAAAAAGATCTGCTCTGTGGGATCTTTTTATTATCTTTTAGATTTGAAAAAGGAATTCAATATTAGTTTTCCTCATGATTAAATCTAAAATGGAATTGCCAATTATCTCAGATACAGCTACACCAGCAGAGAGGGTCAGAGCGATTTGGTGCGAGGTGTTGCAATATATTTGAGCAAATCCATTTTAATAGTACGATCGATAAATGATTCAGTTGTAGTCCTTAAAGAGTCAGTGAGTACACAAAGACTGACCTTTAGCTCCAGCTGCTTAAACAACATTACTGAGTATCTGCCAAGACTAATCCCACTTCTCAGGAGTTGCACCGTGAAATACAATCGTACAATAATTAGACAGAGATGTTTGCTGTGTACTGTTGCACACTGTAAAATCAATAAGAAAGAGAAGACAGGACCTTTTTTTAAGAACATCAATTTTATGCTTCTATTGCTCTGATTCTGTGTCATGTATTTAAGTCTAAATTTGACAGATTAGTCCTTAAAGTCTGGTTTAGTGTGAATTGTATAAAGTTACCTTAAAAACCTTTATTAGGACATTACAGGAGTGTCAAGTCGTTTTTGCACCTGATTTAGTTTATGAACAAATATGATTACGCCACCAAAATTGGACAAATAAATCTTTTCTAGCAAAAAATAAAATGTTTAAAAGTTCAGCTCTTTTGAAAACTTTGAGTTTTATCTCCAGGATAAATGAATAATTTGACTTTTCATCTATTATTAACATTGGCATTAGATTCCTGCCAGGTGCCTGACATTGAAGATTTCTTTGCAGATATAAAAATACACTCTCAATCTGAAAGAGTCATTTATTTATTTTTTTAGTATTATGCTAATTCGAACTCTTTAGAAAAGTCTCCTTAGGATCAAGCAATAATTAAGGAAATTTGCCTATTCCAAATGAACTGAATTTTAATTCAACACAAGAACTATGGGTTAAAACAGTGATAGCTTTAATCATGAACTTCCATGATGATGTGGACTTTGTAGCGGTCATCATTGTTAAGGTAAAAGTGAGTAAAATAAAGTGGGATGTATAAACACGCTGGACTTTATCATTGGATACTGTCCTATTAAACGAAGCTATAAAGATTACAATGTTTTCTTTTACCAAACTCTTTAGTGAGGACGTGTTTTCTGTGGCTCATTTGAAAATGAGTTGAACTGGAGATTCAACACTGTGAATCTGTCAAGAGGGATCTTTATTAGGTTATTCATTTAAAATAAAAAGTAACAATTTACACTATTTTTTTTATCAGATGCCATCAAAATGTTTTTAAGTGAATTTCATAAAGAACCCATTAAAAAAGGCAAGCTGTTGCTTATTGACGCGTTCTCAAAAATGAGAATTTCTCCAATTTCTTTAGGTGATGTTAATTTAAATTCTTTTCTTTAAAATGATCGAGTACATTATTGTGACATGTTTGCCATCGGATCTCAGAACAAATGACATATTACTTTATAAAGTGGTGTCTATTAGTACAAACAAAAGACAATCAAGTCTGAAAATGAATTCAATCCACCAACGACATTGATTTTGAGGAATGATATGTACTTGATGTTTGATAGGCTGGGTGTGAGAAGCTCAAGATAAATTTTGAATGGTCAAAGAAAGATGAAGACGCTCAAAAATAGCTGTTGTTACTCTTTAAGTGAAAACTTTATTTGAAAGTTCTTTTTTCCACAGCTCATTAAATCAGTTTACCATTTGATTATTTTCAATTTTTTTCTGAGACCTCTTTAATATACTTTAAAAAGTATTGGTAGTTTCTTTTGATCTGGTAGAAAATTAACAGAAATATTCTTGTGATAAGCTCTTTTTTGTATTCATAAATTTACGTATGTGATTAAAAAAACAACAACTAAGTATTGTAGAACCATAGATTATGAAGCTTGCATTGAAATGACAGAAAAACCACACATTGCATTTATTTTACACTGCTGGTACTGTTTCTCATTCTTGAAATTCGTTCTCCAAAAAAACATTTTGAATTTTAAACGTCAAACCTTCTTACCCTAACCCAATTCTTTGGAGAATGTATTGAAAAACAGGGAATGAGTTTTTTCATTAACAGCTGAAATGGCATTAAATTGAGTTTGTACAGTTTTAATAAGCTTGAAATTTAAATTTTAGTTTGCCCATATTTTATATTTTTAAGCTTTTTTCTCCAAAAGTTTTGCACCATGCTACTGATTGAAACAGACGTGCCACGTTTGTCTGCATGTGAAAGTTTAAAGGACACCTATGACGGTGATGGCACCAGAAAAGGATAATGTTTTTCTAATGACTCTTTTTTTTTTTTCTTTTCTTCATTTTTTTTATATTCTATCTCTATTGGTTATCTGTTTTATCAAGTCAAATTTGACCCAAGAAAAAAAGCGCTGAGTGGATTTTTTCTCAAGCTCTATATACTGTAGTTTTGACTAACTGGATACCATGTAGGTCCAAACAGATGTGACAATTTCAGTTTGGAGGACTTGTTTAATGTAGCCTAAACCCCAGGCATTTGTCTTGTAATGTCTTTAGTATTTATTTATTTTTTTAGAAATAGATCTTTCTGCTTTTTGAAGGACCATCTAAAACTCTTTAAACAGCTCAGTGTCTCTTGCTCCGTTCTGTCAAGATGATTAAACACTGCTTCAATACTGTTGAGGTCAGGGATTTGGGAAGGGTTCATCAATCCGTGGGACCAATTACCAGCGATTTTTAGTTCAGCTGTTCTGTCTCGTATGGTGTAACATTTCTTTATTGCTGTTTTCCTTCCTTTAAAATACTTTAGTTGTTGCCATCATTCTGTACTGACCATTTGTGGTGAGGCTTTAAGTGAAAAATTGACGGATTAATTGGATACACACACGTCTCTTGTACTGTTTAAAGTCTTGACTGTTTTTCCTTTTTTATTTTGCAAGAGCATCACTTTCAAGCTTTTTGTTGCGACACGGTGTGACCGGAACCGATAGCAGATCCGTTTGGACTAGTGGTTATCGGTCCTGGTAAAATGATGGCCGCGGAACCGGTTCAGAAAAAATCTGGTTCTCAATACCCATCCCTAGTGGGTCTTTGTGGTTGGGACGAAGAACGAAGTTTGGACATAGGCACAGACCAGAACTGTTTTGGCTCAGTTGTAGAAGCTGCTTTGACTTAAAAAGAGATGTTCAGTACAGCACACATGTACGAGCTAACTAATTCCTTTTTTCTGAAAACTGGTTTTGTTGGAACTGTGTTTTATTTAAACACAAAAACTGTGTTTTATTTCTAGCATCAGTTACTCTTTTTGGAAGTGAATATTTGCTCACACAAACATTTCTTCCTGGTCGGCACAAAAAAAAATTCCACCATAACTCAGTATCAGCCTGTCAATTGTCCACCTTGGGGAATAGCAGAGAATATTTTTGGACATAAACCTGGACATGTCATTGCAGAGTGGTTTGCTTTAAAACGATAAGACAACCAAATCCATCAACATGAGCTGGAGGTTTGTTGCAAGAAAAATACCACTGAAAGTTCTAGTCCTGGTAAAGATCTTATTCCGTTATTTGAGGGATTGATATCTCATTCAGACCGATATGAAAGTCAATTAGATCTTCTCAAAGATTACTTGGTAGTTCTTTTGGTCGATCTGGAATCTCCTATTTTAACACTTCTATATCAAAATGCTCTGTGATTGAACATAAAATCTGACCCAGGATGTTGTCTTAATGTTCCCAAAGTTTAATTCAGTTTACTTATTTTCCTATTGTGGCCTTGTTGGAATAATTAAACTGTATATAAGTTATCATGTGTTACATATTCTTTGGTATATGAGTTGATATGTAAAATTTTTTCCCTATTTTCACTGGGGTGTTAACTTTTCCTGTCTCTAAATGCTCTATGTCAAAGGAAGGGGTTTTTGACCTGACAGTTCGACCTGAGAAGAATGTTTTAATGAAGAAAACGTTGTTCTTTGATATTCTTATCATGTTGACATTTGAGTGGTTCCTGTCTGTGCGCTTCTCTCCTAATTAAGAAATAACTTGACTACAGAGTCAGATGTAGACATTAGACTTCCATATATGGAACTTCCTTTTTATTCTTCAAAGAGCACGATGTAACAGGGTAGGATAACATTGATAAAAAGAGGGGTTCAGACAGCGCTCTCTCAGAGCACTTGGGAAATTTGTAACTGGGTGAGTTTCCTGTTTGCTCTCCGTGCACGATTAAGAAAATAAAGGATTACGTCTCTGTCTTCGCTTCTCTTTTGTTAAAAATGTTATAAGTGGATTTTGAACCTAACAGGCCTTCACTGGTTTTAACCCTCTTGTCTTGTTAGTGTTTTTTTTTTGTTTCATTACCATTTTGAACAGGCTTCACGGTGGCGTAGTGGTTAACACGATGGCCTCACAGCAAGAAGGTCTGCAGTTAGAGTCCTGGAGTGGGGCAAGGTTTGAATCACTTTGCTTTCTGTGTGGAGTTTGCATGTTCTCCTCGTGTTGGCTTGGATTTTCTCCGGGTACTCCATTTCCCTCCCACCCTTCAGAAACCTGCATGTTAGGTTGATTGGCTGCTACAAATCTGCTCCTAATAATGAGTGTGTGGATTGTTGTCTATGCGTGTGACTCCGCAACAAACTGGTGCCTCGTTTGGGATGTCCTACCTCTCGCATAAAATCAGCTGGGGTAGGCTCCACCCTCCCCCATTCGGGGGAGATGAAGCAAAACCATTGCAAATTTATATCCCATGATACATCTATGTGATGAATGTTTTTTATGAGTTGTTGAATGCAGATGTCCATGATCACCTGAAGCTTGGATAAGCAAGACAGACCATCATACAAGCACTTTTTCACCATAAAATAAAGCACTTGCTTTTTAGGTTAAGACTTTGACTGTAAACACTTATTTTTTTAGATAGACAGGTAGCTTTCACACAGATATGTGATAAAAATGATCTTCAACTTTATTTGGGCTGCACCTTCCTGTAAATATTAAATGTGGTTGTTTGAAACATTCAGGAGCTACACTTTGAGTCTCAAGTGTTTTATATCACGTAAAAAAGAAGGGGGAAAAAGTATTGTGTTTCTATGGATCAGGGATTTTAGGTTCCCACACTGCTTCAAAAGTATTTCTCTGGTTGAGTTTGGGGCCCAAAGCACATCTTCTATTCTCTTTGCTTTAGGAATCAAAACAAATTATGTCAGAGTACAATATTCTTTTTGTGTCTGTTTGCCTTTCTTTGGTGATTCGAAAAAAGTCTTTAAATGTCTTAATCACAGAGTTGAGCGAGGGCGGAAGCGTGTGCTAACTATTTGCAAAGCCATCTGTATTACTTGTAATTTCGAATCCTATTCTGTGATTGTTTCCTTCATCTAACCATGTCATCTGCATCATCTTCTTTAACACCAACTATCTTCATGTCCTCGTTCACCACCTCCATCAAACTCCTGTGGCCTCCTCCTGCCTGGTAGGTTAAAATTAAAAATCTGCATAAATATATATTTCAAATATCTTGTTAAGTCCGTAGGCATTATTAACTGAATTTTATTTACGAACAATTGGCAAAATAATGTTTCCAATCCTGTGCAACCAATTTATTAACAGATGTCAAACTCTATGGGACACTTTTACATAGCTCACCAAGTTTATTAAAATAAAAAAAACAAACATCAAGCTAATCCTCTCTAATGACATAAAACCTATTTTTCAGGGTTAACATGTATCCTTTGAATTGTAATCTGCATCAACTTTTCTGAAAAAATATGTGACCCACTATCCTATTGTGTTTTGTATCGTTGTCTTCCGCTTATCGGGGGCTGGATCACGGGGGCAACAGTGAGAGAACCCAGGCTTCTCTCAGTCTGGCCGCATCTTCCAGCTCACCTGGGGGGGATCCCGAGGGGTAGTGGAACACCTCGGGTCTCTCCAGCGGGCTCTGGGTCTCTTCCTGAGAGGATGGGCCCAAAACACAATCACCAGCAAGGTGTTTGGGAGGCATCCCAAGCAAATGCCCGGGCCACCCCATTTGGCTTCTCTTGACCTGAAAGAGTAATGGCTCTATTCCAAGCTACTCCAAGGTTGCAGTGCTACTCACTCTTATTTCTGAGAGCCCAGCCACCCTGAGGAGGAAGCTCATTTCAACCGCTCGTATTCGTGATCTTGTTTATTTGGTTACCACCCAAAGCTTACAATAAAATTGAACAGTAGACAAATAGCTACGGGTAAAAACATTTTACTACATGCAACTGTATGATTAATATCTAAATATTATGGAGAGTGCTTAAAAAAATGAAAATGCAACTAGACGTTTTTTTCTAGCCTTTTTAGTAGCTTCACATGGGCTGTTTCACAGCAGGGGAGGAAAGACTATCATTCATCGGGAAGTAGAAAATATATAAAAGTGCTGCAACACCTGCTGAGTGTTCTTATACATTTTAAAACTGTATGCCTGATAGGAACAATGTCATGGTGTATGGAAATGATGAATATTTTTCAAACAGTCTCAGAAATTATGTGATGAAGGGGTTAAATAGAAGAACCAAATTGGACTAATGACTTTGATCTCGATGCATCTCCCTCTCATTCGTTCTTTTTCTTTCAGCATAAGAACAAAATGATGATGCACACACAAACAGATTCACACATGCACACCTTCGTTCCTGCCAGATTATTCTTTTTTCACTTCCATCCCAGTGTGAGACATGAGGATGCAACCAATTCACTCCTGCTTTTCAGCGGGCCCTTTGTTTCCAAGGCAACAGGACTTGGAGGAATTATTGCATATGCTCTGTTGTAGTCTACCAGCATGTGTAAAGTTCTCAAGCTTGAAGAAAAACAAAGTTGACGAAAAATGCAAGAAAAACATGTTTGTCTTTGGTTACCTAATGTTGATCCAAACTCCACATAGTTTGTTGTTCAGGAGGATGAAATATTCTAATAATGACTGGGAATCAATTAAAAAGAAAAAAATCTGAAAAAGTTAATTGCGGTAAATCACAAATAGCTGTTGTGTTGGTATCAGTTTAATATTGTTGTTGCGATCATCAAATTACTTGATACATCATTTAAAATTTACACAATTAATAAATTGTGCACTGAGTTAATAAGTTAATATTTCCAGACCTGGTTTTAATGCTCAATAACTTATAAATAGATCTAAATGGTGCAACATAACCCCACTCTGAATTCTGAAATATTCTGATTTCAGTTTGGAAACATGGGTTGTTTTCGCCATCGTTCCTGTTACCTCGAAACTGTCATTTTGTTGTTGAATTTTTACAAATTATTTTTGAATTTTTAAGTCTTGTCCACTTGTCAGTCTCTCTGTCACTAGTTTTATGGCCAACTGTTTTTTTATTTTCAAAAATACTTCTGCATCCTAGCAATGTAAGTCCTGCCAGAAACAATGGCCATACTCAAAATGTTGACGGTAAGGAAAAGTTAGGTAGAATTTGTCACTATATAGCTGACAATCACGGTGTCAAAATAAAACGGCATCACCTTTTTTTACTAGCCGAAATGTTGCTCTCCAGATTCATAATGTGTATTCTAGGTGTACCTTGTTGACAGTAGTAGATTCTCACCAACATGTTTTCCTTATCTTTCCCGACTTGAGGTGTTATGACACTAGAGACAGTGAGGCCAGGTGATAGAAGGATTCGGCTTTGAAGACAGCTCACCATCCCATGTGACAAGAAACCCCTGAAGTTGTTTTCGAATGTTTATTTCTAGCTCACTTTTATACCGCTTTTCTTAGTGAACCTTTGTTGGGATTATAAAAATTCAGATTACAAAGTAATTACATAATTTAAATTTTTCTTTAATTGCACACAGTTTCAAGATAAGAGTTAAAATTTTTGTGACTTGTCATTGTAAACTTATGAGGTAGCTGGACTTGGCGAGGATCTATCCAACATATAGCCACGAGTTTAGCAGTAAGGACACTGGGTTTGGAACCACCAGGCATGAGGCCTTGAGGAAGACCAAAGAGGAGGTTTGTGGATAGAGTGAAGGAGGACATGAAGATAGTTGGCGTGACCGCAAGAGAAAGAATTAGATGAAAGAAACTGACTTTCTGTGGTGATCCCTGAAGGGAAATGCCAAAAGGAGAAACAGTAGTTTTTAAGAAATAGTCCTAAACTAATTCAATAATAGCACTTCAGTAGACCCAATTACAAATCACAGACATACGAACAAAACAAAACTTATTATTTTAGTGACTGCATAGTCTGGGTTCCTATCGCACCAAAACAATCACAATGGGCTGAATGTTATTGTTTTTAAAAAAAGAGGCTTGATTGTGATCTTCTTTTCTAAAGAAGATTCTCTTGTGTTTGCTGGAAGTTGAAGAGAGCACTAAGGAATTAGATAGGATCACGGGTTCCTGACAAATACTTCTAGAACTCTTTTGCCCGCAGGAGGTCATCTTCTGATAACCGTTTTCTTTTTATATATGATAAACCGCTAAAGTCAACCCGCTGGATGTCTAATGGTTGGTGGTTTACACTCCCTCTTTTGCCTCTTTATAATTTTTTGAAAAGATATGATAATGTCACAACTTTTCACCATCACAAAACCATTGCCAGCTTACTAAAGTTAAATTAGACTCAGACGGAATAATTTTAAACAGATTTTTTTTGTTTGTTTCTTCTTATTTGAATTCTAGTTCTTATGTTTTATTCGCGAGAAGCCATCTGGGATAGTTTGGGTATGTGGTTAGAATCCCTCCTGAACGCCTCGCTGTTGAGGTGTTTCGGACACGTCCCACCGGGAGGAGACCCAGGGGTAGACCCCAGACCCGGTGGAGAGACTTCTTGGCCAGAAAATGCCTCAGGATCCTCCCGGGTGAGCTGGAGGATGCAGCCGTGGACAGAGAAACCTGGGTTTCCCGTCTGAGGCTATTGCTCTCATAATCTGGACCAGAAAAGAGGAAGACAATGGAACAAATAGAATGTTTTATTTGTACCGTTTTCTTTACTCGAAATGAATTGAGCTGTGTGAATAAATTGACCATACCAGCCTATTTTTGCTTTAGTTGTTCATTTTCTATAAAAAAGAAAGAAACTAAAATTATTTTAAAGCGTTTTAAATTTTATAAAGAGCACCTGTTTTCAGCTGTTATTCACAGTGAACATATTCTTCAAAAAAGATTTTATTTTTAATCAACCATTCAAAGGTCTTTTTAAGAAGTTTACGGGCTGCAACACCAAATCAATACTGCTTTAGAAAATGTATCTCAATACTTCATTTCTATCAATTGAATTGTGGGAACAAAGAGCAAATTCTCTAACAATTGCACACATTTTATTCTAGCTTGAAAAGAAAACGAAATCTGAATACTTAGTTTTGCAGTAGACGTGTGGTTGGTTTTAACAAGTAAAAATTTTCATCCATTCAATGTTAAAACAACATAGCACCCACTATGTGTCATCAAAGACATTTCCTTTAGACCTCGCCTTGTCTGGAGGTTGTATGAAAATAATAAATACGGCGGCGTCTTCTGAGTTCCACATCACAAGTGTTCAAACTCACTAGGATCCTCTGACACATTGATATTTAACAAAGGGGGTCTTCTTTATCCTGTTTTTAATTGGCACAGAAGAAAATGACCTTTTTATAGCGGATATCGCCAATGTTTTCTTTAGATTAACGAGAACTGAAATGAATTTTGAACATAAACCCAAATAGTGGAAAATTTACACTTTTTAAAAAAATAAATAAATCATGTGTTCAGGCTTTTCTCTACAAAGACATGTTCTTCATGCTGAATCAGTCTTCTTTCGATTAATTTTAATAAAGGGTAACTTTCTGATTGGTTTTACTCTTAAATTAAAAATAAACAACCAGTTTTTAAATATTTAAAATTACAAAAAAAAACCAAAAAACTATTCACCTGAAAAGCTGGAATACAATCAGAGTGTGTGGCACTGTAACAGACTGGTGATTTGTTCAGGGTGTATCCTTCCTCTTGCCTTAGATCAACTGGGCAGGCTTTGATATTCTTGGTGACCTTGTTAGGGATAAGCGGTTCAGAAGACGAAACAAAAACAAAAACCTCATATGCATACCACGCAAACCAGTGCACTGCATTGCATGGTGCAAAGTCAGTTATTTTAGCATCAATTATATCAAATTGTTGCTTTACTAAAATCTTCTAAGCTCTGCCTGAACAATTAGGAATACCTCCTAAAAATGTACAATTACAAAAAAAAAAATTCTGCCAAATTTTCTTTGGGTATTGACATGGAACAACATATAGGTTTCTTAGTCTTTAAAAAAAAATAAAGAGGAGAAATACATCGTCATACATTATCTATGTAAACCTTGAACTGCTGTTTTCCCAGTTGTTTTTTTTTTCCTTCAGATTTTGGGATTACAGAGAGGCAGAAGCACAGAGAGGGATTAGTGGGAATAAATCCATGCAAAGATTTTTAGTATAATTACACACAAGGGATAATTCTTTTTTTTTTCCAGGTCTTCTTTAAATATAGATGGCTTTGCACCAACGCATTGAGCTGTCATACTTATAAATAAAAATTGCATGCTGTGATGTTTTTTTTTTTGTAAGATATTTATTGTAGATGAGACAGTACAGTGTCCAGATGAGCCTGAAATGGTCAAAGCATTCAGAAAAAATTAAATTGAATGATTGAATCGTTTCTGCATGCATGCATAAAATGCATGCATTTTATATATTTATGTATACATTTCTGTACTTTGATTTTTGCTGGCAAACATGTGGTTTACCACTGTTCTATCAAAATCTGCGGCCTCATTGATCTCGATAGATCGGAGTTCTGAAAACTAACCATAATGCTAATTCCAATAGAAGTTTGGCAGGTTGCAGATCTCGTCAGGCCACCGGTTGCAGATCTCGATGGTTAGATCATCTGGAATGGAGGCGGAGTGTTTTGGGCATGCGCAGAGCCGCAAAGTCGCAGATCTCGATGGTGGCAGATCTCGCCAGGACACCACCAAGTGAGACAGACTAGGTAGGTCCTAGACGAGATTCGTTTTTCTGTGACACATTTTTCTCACTAGTTTATTGCGTGTGTATTTATTCTCGATGACATGACTTAAATGTGTTAGAGTCATCATTATTGTGAATTCCTTGGAGAAGATTTTGGGATGGACATCCACATAATCCAGATCTAGAGCAGGAACAATAAATAGTTAATGTTCTCATCTGGTTTACTTTTTCTGGGGGGACCAGTTTATAAATCAGAACACTAAAAGCTTAGGTTTTCTTCTGGGGTCTTATGACAATAGGTCAGGTCATTTCCAAGGAGATGATTACACAAGTTATCACACCCCAGGGGTTAAGTTAAAATAAAAGTTTGTGTAGTCAGCGAAGTAAAGGTTTTACATTATTAGAATCCATCAATCTTCCTGTATACTAAAAACGCACAATCTGAGGGGGTTTGCTTGTTTCTGAAACGAGCAATAAGGCATCATGAATCAGAAGTCAGTTAGCCTTCCCTGTATCTGCCTCTCAAGGCTTTTGGATTTGGAAAAGCTTCTCAGTTTTTTGCATCAGAACGGGGTGTTGTTGTTTTTGCCAATTGATCTCAAAACAATATTTCCATCATTTCCACCAAGAGGGGTTTTTGTTAATGTGGACAACACTCAAAATAAAACCGAATTTACATTTTGGCTTTAGAAACACCCCCCCCCACACACACACATTTTTAGTTCCCCACTGATACTGATTTATCTCCTCAACAATTACACATAATAATTTGACTAATTTTTTGTTGGAAAAATGCATCAAAACACATTTTGGCCACCGAGTCTCTTTGAGTGTTTTTTTTTTTTAAAGTGCACAAAATTTTCCTATTTACAACACCTTAAAAATAGTGTAAATCTGACAGTTTTCTTTTCTTTGAAGAACCCTCAAACTCCATAACCACTTCAACAAAAAAAGTTTATTCTGAGAATGTTCTCTGGGTCGTTACCCTGCTGAGGGATCTTATGAACTAAGTGGAATAGGTCCTCACATTTAGAGATGAGGTAAAGTTGAGGAGGGCACAGTGGCAGCTGAAGGGCAAACTGAGGGAATGTGAGAAAAACATTCAGGCAGGTGGATATGGGCAAATACGACTGGACTACCTGCTGGTGCTTGCCCCGCCTCTTCAATCTTCAAATAGCGTCAAGTACACCATCCACATCACCATTGGTGAATATTTTTTGTCCATTTCCTCTGATCATTCCTCATACAACGAAACGAGATTTGAAAGTGAAAAACCTGGCCAGCTGAGAAGAGTCAATGAGTTTAAGACAGCAAGTTCGATTCATGTCAAACTCCTGGTTTTGAAAACTTGTCTTGCACAGCAGACTGGGATTCTACACTTTATCTAATGATGTCCCTGGAGATACTCATTGAATCCAATTGAAACCCAATGTGGTCCCATCCTTAAACATTTACTGTTTACAATAAGTCTTGTGTGGAGGATTTCGTGTTCTTTAACAATGTCCAAGTTTTTGTTATCAGTGAGAAAAAGCTCATATTTTTCCATTCAAATTCAGAATACTTTATTAATTAATACTTTATTGGTGGAGACGGTGGCCGCATGGTTAGCGCGTTCGCCCGCGGACCGGAAGGTCGCGGGTTCGCGTCCCACGGAGAGCACGTCTAGGGTCCTTGGAGAAGACACCTAACCCCCGCTTCTCCCACCATTGGCGCCGTTGAAGGGCAGCCTGCTGCGGTGTAAGGAGTGCAGCAAACAAATTTCCCCGGTGAGGGATGAATAGAGTAATTCAAAATAAAAAACAAAAAAAATAAAAAAATAATCCGCTGCGGAGGGAATTTGTATGTCTGAGAGCACCCCAAGCAGTCCAAGAGAGATTCTGAAAAGCTGCTGGGTAGTATCAAGTTAGGTGGGGTGGAGCTGGAAAGCCGCTGGTGGAACAGAGCTGGAACAGTTTGTTAACCGTTTATGTTGGCTCCTCATGGTGGAATGTGGGTTACTGTGGCAATGATGTTTGAAAGCTCCCGGGGATCATAATAAGATCTTAAACAGACTCTAAAAGCTCCACAACTTGAGAGCAACTTACATCCTTCATTGTGATTGGAGCAACACCATTTGTTATTCACACACACCACAAGTCCACCACCAAGTACTTGTATCTGCCATTTGTTAAATTCTTGATCACTTGTCACCTTGATGCCTGTTTGTTTGTAATGGTCAGTGATTTAATAGCAAGGGATTTTAACACCTTTTACACCAAATAAAACAACCAGGTATCTGATTTATTTTTTTTTAAAAAAGAAGGGTGTTCACAAAAAGAGAAAGAAAAATGTACTTTAAAATGAGAAGATTGGTAACGACTCCATCTGAAACCTCTTCCAGACTGCCAAATAGCCCAGAATGATTGAGTTTGGTCTTGGTAAAACATACAAGTTGAATTTTCTTTGTGTTACTTGCAGATTGAGCAGCAAAAAAATGCCTAAAATGCTGAACAAAAACCTTGAGAATGGCATCAGAAGATAGTGAAAAATAAAGCCGGTGACATTCAGTAACCAATGTTTGAGACGTTTGTATGCTCTAATGACTTTGATTAAAAAATCTTCTTTAAGCTGTCAAGGGAAAGTTTAGGAGCTTTAAGTGAAAGTGCCAATTTATGCACAAGTAAAACTACAGAATAAACAAATTTTATTTTTGTCCATTTTGGTTTTTGTAAGATGGAAAATTAAACAATTTTTTTGTGAACAATTTATTATTTTTTTTCCCTTTAACCACAGGGAAGGCTATGATTAAAACTAAGTGTAAATATTATAATGTGGGATTGACCTTAAGAACCAAATCCGTGAAATGTATAATTTAGTGGTGGATAATTAAATAGAAACAAAGTTAAGCATGGAAACACTAACAGATTCTGACAGTTTTTCATTAAGCTGGGCGTACCGTACAATACAGAGGGGTTGATTAGGATTACAGACAAAAGGACAGTAGCCTGCAGCAGCCCCTCTGAATTCATTGTCATTAGCAGAGAAACACCAAACCCTTTTCAAACTCATTACTTGATAAAACAACCCTTCTATTTTAAAACGGGCTATTCGTCCTCCCTCATTGCTAATACACCTCCCCCACATCCCTGCACTTCTCCTGCATCTCAGACTGGGAGAAGAAATCACCAGTCCAATGTGTGCACATGCATATTTTCTTACAAATCAAATCCACATAAGCTCAAAGTTTGGAGCTTTTTTTTTTTTGCCATTTTAAATATGCAACCTTTCACATCATTCTTTTTAGCTGAAAATTTGTTTTTCACCTTTAGTTGAAGCTTTTATTCCTCTTGGGACGCTTGAGCTGATGAGAGCTATTAAGGAAGTGAAAGAGAGGAGTAATTGTGTGTGATGCAGTCGGTCTGTGAATGAATTTCTAATGCTGTTTAAAATGCACAAGGTAACACAAAGCAATCATTTAGATTTTCACATAAAACACAAAACCAATCTGGTTTCCTGTCAGAATAACAATTTATTTCAATTTTGACAAAAAGAAATACACATCTGTGCTTTGTGCAGTTTAAGAGCATTTTTATATACACTTTGATACATTGTTGTACACGTAAATAAATTTTCATCCCATATTTAACTTGAATTATTAATTAATAAATATTCCGAAATTTTTCAAGAACCCTTTTTACAGTCCTTCTGTACACATTTAATCATGAATTGTTGTTTTAAAAAAAGTATATTTTTAATAGTCAAAAACATTCATTTAAAGCTGTGTAGTGTCAAAATTCAAGTCAGGATGTTTCATTCAGCCAGGATCAACATCTGACTTCTTTTATCCATCATCCACAATCAGCCTGTGTTTGCACTGATGAGATCCAATAGAATCAGTCAAATCGAGCACAATGAAAGCTTTAACTGAACCAAGTCTTCTCTCTTTATCATGTCATGTTTGAATCCTGGAGATGCACCTGAGCACATTGTTGGTATCTTAAGCAGAGGCTTTGAGTAGCACTGATGCACCTCAACACATTTCTTTATTATTTACAGTAAATCACAGGCAGTTTTGGTTGTGGGGGAGGGAGGGCAAAGAGCGCTTTACAAGTTTGCATGAATGTCTTCATGTCGCAGCACTTTGTAGGTCACCCAGTAAAAGATGTTGAATATTAGAAAGCTCAGAGGGAAAACAGCTCTGGATATGGTGTCAATTCGCTTAGCCCGGTCCACAAAACGCTTGTGTAGGACTTCACCATCGAACATGGTGATCGGAGGAGGAGAATAGACTGTTGTCCCTTCCACAGTGGTGCCGTCTTTGGTCTGCAGGCAGTGACCGAGTCCGTAACCTCGGAAGTAGAAGCCGCGGCTTTCCCTCATCAATTCTTCCTCCTGTGTGAGCAGAGTAGAATAAGAATTAGATTCCGGTCCATAAGAGAGATTTTTAAATTTTCATTCTGTGGCTGATTCTGAAATGTTTCAAACATCACAGCAGCAAAGAGGAGGATAAAATAATCTGATGAACATGAGGAGTCACCAACTGAAACAAGATCCCAACAGCAACAAGACACAAATAGAACATCTTGGTTCCAGTTTGATGCAGGTTCAATGAATGAATTGAACAACAAAAAAAAAAAACCTCATCAGAAGAAAACCTAGAGCAAACTTTCTTCTCGTTCAAAAAAAAGAAAACTTATTAAAAGTAAGTCTTGGTAAAGAAAGAGAAGAAGTAAAAAAGACAGATTAATTATTTGTGTGAACTAAATCTCATATGACGAGGCTTGGAACACTGGCCTTTCTGTGTGGAGTTTGCATGTTCTCCCTGTCTATGCATGAGTTTTCTCCAGGTACTCTGGTTTCCTCCCAACCTCCAAAATTATGCATGTTATGTTGATTGGCCGCTACGTAATTGCCCCTAGGAATGAGAGTGTGTATATGGTTGTGAAGGTGTGGCACTGCGACAGATTGGCGACTTGTTTGGGGTGTACCCTGCTTCTTAAACTCATCAGGGATAAGTGGTTCAGAAGATGAAATGGAATAAAAATCTAATATTAATAATACAAATTACCATTTGATTGATGGGATTTTGGGACATTCTACACACCTTCAGACTTCCATGGGAAAAATTAAAAATTTGGATCAAAATTTGAAGAATTGTAGATGATCTAAAAAATTCTGAAAGATCATCATTTCACTCTCTCCTAATTCTCCTTCCTAATATCCATTATAGGGATTGACTTGGCCTAAGCAACTGAAGTTAGTCGAATATTTAATTGTTTTTTCGATGTACCTCTTAAAACTAAATTTGTCCTTCACAACCTTGTCCGTTTTCACTTCACATGGACTTTAAATATTTTCCCTAATCTCCAAGTTGCTAACCTAATTTCCTTTAACTGCCTCCCCACAGCTGCCTGATAGTTAATAACTTTATGGTTACTTCATGTTGCCTGAGTTATAAACTGCACCAAACGAACAGGGAGTGAAAGCTTTTCCACCATAGCGTAATTATACCTCCTACTCTTTCTTAAATGATACGGTACATCATGTGCTCTAAAGTCTAATGGTGCGTTTCTCCACAGATAATAACACTCATCATCACTTTGTGCTCTGAGCAGTGGCCACACACAGTGATATGTCACTTGAACCTTATCCAATAATCGCATTATGATCTTGGAATAGTACAGCTACTTCTCGCCAATTCGCTCAATATTTGTAGAGCAGTTAAAGTGACACACTAAAAAATCCATATCTAAACTGCTGTTAAACGTATTCATATCATATTTTTATCATAAATAAAAAGTTAGAAGATGACAGATGAGAGAAATGTAAAAATGAAGTTGTACTTCAAACATCAGAAGAGGTTTCAAAATACTGGTGAATTACTGTTGGAGTCCTAACAAATTTTAGAAACTGTCTTCTAGCACGGTTGGTGATCGTGAAGTTATGATCCAGCTGACCAATACAGGACTGCAGAGCTGATCAACCCAACACTAGTTTCACATAAGAAGAAAAAAAATGACCGTGGGAATTAAAACTAAACGAGCAGAAAAGAATTTCTGGAAGTCAAATAGGCTAATCTGATTTAGCTGCAGCAGAAGTCCCATCTGTAAAATGTCCTCCAGCTGAGACCATGACCATGCCAAGAAAGACTCATCATGAAGAGAACTAATGAGAGAATCCAATTTTCTGACTAATAAAACCATCAAAAAGTGCCATCGGTATCATAATATCAGCTTACAATAGAGCACTTGAGGCCATGTGGTGCTTAGAAGTGCTTTTGCTCTGAAGTTTAAGTCTGTTAAAGCTTCTATCATTATGCAGTTTGTACAGATCAATTTTAAGTCAGGTTATCAAATAGATCTAGGAGCAGGGAACTTATGAGGAAATTGCACACTATTCTATTACTGGATAGGTAAAAAAAATGCTGCTGGGAATGTCTAAAAGTCTGAATTTTTATACGGTGGGAACATCTGCATATATACAGTATGTTGCCAAACCACTGACAGAAACAAGAACGTAATTTGATTTCATTTTGACAATCATTTCTTTATTGAAGATATGGCTGTGAAGTTTAAATAAAAAAACACTCATCAACATAAACCCTAAGAATCTTAAAACTTTGACCCACTGTAGGAGAAGCTTGCCTTCAGTGAAGCTTGAAATGTACTAAAATACATTTAAATACCAAACTAGTAATTAATGTTTTAGTGTTTGCGTCCACAAAAATAAGACTACAGTTTTGACAAGAAAACAACAGAAAGGTACAAGGTGTGTTGCATTTAAATGAACTTTTTAAACAGGCCACATGTTGGGAGGAATAAAGGGCAGAAATTCGGAGTTGGTAATAACAATGGTGTAGAGGAACAGAAGGTCAGAAGCACAGGGCTGCAGAGACGAGGCAAGATCAGCACAACGTGGGTTCAGCTGTGAGAGGAGGGACTGGGATAAATTCATGTTTGAGGTGAAGGTTTCACAACACAATCAATTTGGGAGGCTGGAAGCATGGACAAAAATTGGGTTGGAAGGTCAGGGTTGACACAGGGTTCATTTTTACCCTTGCACAGGCGCTGCATTGCTGACTCAGACTCTTGTAGGCTGAGTTGTTACCAGGGTGGTCACTGGCTTTCCGTAAGGACTCAACACTTCCAGTTCGACTGCCAATTTCCTCCAATTGAAAAAAAGGTATATTTTAAAAAACAAACAAAAAACCCATAATAACCATTAACAATAATACAAAGTTGAGGTTGCAGGGAACAAAAGGTGAGGTGGAGGACAACCTTTCGTTTGAGTATTATCTGAATACATAATGAGAACGCTCTCAAATGACTCAAAATTACATAAAAGAAACATAAAACCACCTCAGATGGTTTTTGTTGTGGGAATAAAGTTTGAACATGCTGGAAACCTCTAAAAAGTTGACTTGATATACCAGCCCTTTATAAAAATAAAAAAAATAAATCATTTTTTAAAATTTAGTTCCGTTCAGTCATCTTCCGCTTGTTCTGGGGTCGGGTCGCGGGGGCAACAGCCTCAAACGGGCTGCCCAGGCCTCTCTCACCCCGGCTGCATCCTCCAGCTCACCCGGAAGGATCCCAAGTCATTCCCCGACCAGCTGTGAGACATAGTCTCTCCAACGGGTCTGGGGTCTGCCCCTTGGTCTCTTCCTGGTGGGACGTGCCCAAAACACCTCGCCCACGAGGCACTCGGGGGGCAGCCTGACCAGATGCCCGAATCACCCCATCTGGCTCCTCTCAACCTGGAGGAGGAGCGGCTCGACACCGAGCTCCTCCCGGATGGCGGAGCTCCTCACCCAATCTCTGAGTGAGAGCCCAGCCACCCTGCGGAGGACCAGCAATCTTATTCTTTTGGTCACCACCCACAGCTGGTGACCATAGGTGAGGGTTGGAACCTAGATCGACTTTTAAATCGAGAGCTTTGCTTTTCGGCTCAGCTCTCTCTTTACCACGACGGATCGATGCAGCGTCCTAGTTATTGCTGATGCCGCACCGATCCATCTGTCACTCTCCCGCGCTCCATCCTTCCCTCACTCGTGAACAAGACCCCAAGATACTTAAACTCCTCCACTTAAAATTTAGTCAAAGCTCATAAACCATGTACCGTAAATCTTGAGGCGGTCAATTCAAAATATTTATCTGAAGATTAGCATTAATCACATATTTCTTTGGTTTGTCATTTCAAAGGTTGTTTAGATCCCTGATACGTGTATGTTTGTGGAATTATGTTTATTCACTGTCTGGAATTTGTAGATTCCATGTAACTACCAACCTTCCTCTAGTTCAGCACATCTGTTTAAGTATCTGTGGCTAAAAGATGGATGGTCTGCGACCTCAGTCTTCCCAGTGGGAGTAATTTTACAAGTGATGTGAAAGCAGGAAGTCTCTTTTCCTCAAGAAAATCATTATTATCTCTCTTTTCATTGATGCAAAGGAGCCGACTGTGCAAAAAACTTGCTAGATGGATCTGAATTTACTGGGAATTTGACTGGTGAGCCCTGTGGCATGATATGTTAAAAGAATCTTGTTAACTTCCAACAACTGAAAAAATTAGATAATGACAAAAAAAAAAACAAGTTTCAAAAGTTGTGAAGTTTTAAAGTTTAATAGCGGCAATAGCTGGCGTAATTTAGGAATTCCTTTCTGTCGTCTTCCGCTTATCTGGGCCAGGTCACAGAGTTTCCCTCAGTTTTCCTTTGTCTACTCTTTGTCTACTTTCACTCAGACAGGAAGCCCAGGCTTCTCTCCCCCTGGATGGGTCCTCCAGATCATGTGGGAGGATCCCAAAGCATTCCCCGGCCAGCTGTGAGACATTGTCTCTTTTGTATGTCCGGGATCTGCCTCTGGGTCTTGTCCTGGTGAGATGTGTCTAAACACCTCACCAGTGAGACGCTTGGAAGGCATCCTAACCAGATGCCCAAACCACCCCATCTGGCTTCTCTTGACCAAAAAAAGCAACAGCTCTACTCCAGGCTCCTCCCAGATGGCAGAGCTCCTCAAGAAGGAAGAAACTCATTTCTGCTGCTGTTGTATCCATGATCTTGTTCTTTCGGTTAGAATCTACAAGCTTGTGACCACAGGTGAAGGTAGGAATGTAGATTGGCTGGTAAATCGAGAGGAGTTACTGAGGAGGGAGATTTTTGAATGGTGAGAATTCTACTGAAATAATCATGAAGTACTTTCAACTGTACTGTATATTCATACCAATTTGTTGGTTGACCATTACAATTAGAGCAATGCTCAAATGTTGACCTGGCTTGTTGTGGCTTGCAAATATTTGTAAAAATGAATTTATTTTGCAAATCTTTTGGTATAGAAGATTTTCCATACCATCTTTATTGCAAATACTAAAACAAATCAAATAGATTAAAAGCTCCTTTAGTATCATTGAACAAGGAGTCAAGTAACAAACACTGCATCAAATACCGGCTTTGTGAACTTGCAATCAGGCAAAAAAATTTTTGCTGTGAGGGAATGATATTATTAACTAACATTTGTTTGCTCCACATCTATTAACAACCTTACAGGTGAGGATTCCAGTGCCTTTAAACTGAAGCAAAGGTTGTTGCTCCTTGTAAAATGCTGTGACATAGATGAAGGATCACAGAGCTCTTCACAGGTCACTGCTCACCATGGAAATGAGCTGAACTGAAATGAGCCGATCTTCCTCATGTAATATGACAGCCGGCTGTAGTGTGTTGATGTTGTCAGCTCCTGAATATACAGCATGCCACAATAACAAGAGGCATAAGTCAATGTTATGTGGCCTGACAGCGACTTATGCATGTGTCTGGTGTATGCACCTCACTCTTACTTTTTTGTAGTGTAACAGTGTGTGACCGCATCTGCGCTCATGTTTTTTTTCTCCAGAAACAGGTTTTGGTTGAGTGGGTGTCTGCATGTTTAACACTTACTATCCTCTGCTGCCGCTGCTTTTTTCTCAGCCTGATGAACTCCTTGTGTTGCCTCGAGACAAAATTAACTGCTGCATACTCGAGCAGAGCGGCGAAAACAAACAGAAGACACACGGCCATCCAAATGTCAATGGCTTTCACATAGGACACCTGAAAACAGACAAGATTACACGGTAATCTATAACCAATCAGTTATTCTGAAGGCTAATTTGTAGGTCATTTATAACTTCTCAGCTCTGGCTTATCCTAACATACAGATTTGAAATGTATCAATAGGTGATGGGAAGCTAAGTGTGGCTATTAGAAAAGCTCTGGTCAAGATGTGCAGAGTACCCCAGCTGCAGCTTATGATAGATGTGTCATTGCACATAAACTTCTGCTGAGAATACATGTCAAAGACACTTCACTCAATCAAACAGCAGGTTGCTGACTATTGCAAATATAACAAGAGAGATGGAACAAATAAAATATTTTAGGTTCCTTTCCACTTGTCCTGTATTCAAATCTGCTTCATTAAAAAAATCAGCATATCGAAGCTACATATTTTGTCAAAAATGATGTACCGGCATTTATTGTCTACTTTTACAAAAAGCCACACGTCATCTTTCAAATTGTTCACCAGTGTGCACACTTACCTTCGGTAGAGAGGCTCTTGACCCAGAGCTCTGTGTAGTCATCGTCAGCACGGTAGTGATGCCCAGACCCACTCTAGCTGGTGCAGCGTCCATATTTATCCAGAACGACACCCATGACAGGATAACAATGAGAAGGGAAGGGATGTACATCTGGATTAAGTAGTATCCCATCTGTCTTTCCAGGTGGAACTTCACCTCAATGCAGGTAAATTTACCTGCAGTAAAAAAAAGAATAATGCTTTACTATCTGTGTAAAATGAACAAAATGTGACAAATTAAAATAAAACACCCCATCAATGCAGTATTAATATTGGAATCTTCAAAGTACCTGTGTTATAATACTTAGTGCAGTAGCCCAAATCCTTTTCTTCTTTCAGCACAAACTGGGGGAGAGTAAGATCATCAGCCACTTGGACAGGGTTTTCAGAGAGCCACTCAAAGAACAAGTCATTCATGGTATAACCAACTGTAAAAAAGAAGGGATATTCTGTATAAAAAGTTTGCGGTTGTTAAAAAAAAAAAAAAAAGATGAAAAAACCCCTGTCATTTTATTTAAATAGTCAAATGTTTATTTATAACTGTTCATATATTTGCTTTTGACAAGATCATTGTAGTTTAGCTGCTTTTGTTTGAGTCATACGGGCCAGTCCATGTTTACTATGGTTGAAAAAAAAAGCCCGGCCGAGTTCTACTGGCAACACAAAATAACTTTTAATGAGTTTTGTAAATAAACCAGCGCTGAAATGTGTGTACATAAAATAAATAATAGTTTTGAATTCTATGTTGTCAATTTTTTTTTTCGTCCCTCATAAAATTAGAACCCATATACAGGTATTTACAAAAAAATGATCTATTTTTTTACGATATAATCAGTCAGATGAAGAAATTTTTTTTCTAAAAACACGTTTTGATATACAGTATTTCACATCTATATGAAATGTATACTGGCTCACCAATCTAAAATAAAATTGTTATAAAAAAGTGAGTGACCAAAGGCCACAGCATTTGATTTATTGTATCACATAACTCTCATCGGATCATTTAAAGTTGCCCTTTCTGCCCTGTGGATGGGGTCATCCCATTTGTTAAAGAGATTTCTCCCATAAGAATACCATTTTTCATTATGAGATAAAGGTTATCACTCAGAACAACTTTGCATTGATTCACAGTGACCCTTTTCAAGAAAAGCCTGAAAAGAATTAGACCAACCCAGCAAAATTAATCTCAAAGGGATATAATTTACCCATCAAATGGCCTCAGTGTTAGGGTCAAGCAAGTCTTTAATGTCACTTTTATGAATTATTCTCATATTTTTTCTCTGTAGTTTCCATAATAATTGAGAGTTGGGGTGTCAGTGTGAGCTGATGTAATGGATTAAATATTAATGTTAAGCTAATATTTTTTTATGTAAAAGATAACAGGCGCTGAGTTTTCTTAAATGAGTTGTACTTTGTTGAAATTAAGATGTATTACATTGAACTTTTACAAAAAAATTATAAATATTCTTCAGCCAAATCTAAGAAGCATACTTGTCATTGATTTGAACAAATGTTTTACATATTATTCTACACACATTTGTTTTTCAATTTGCCCACCAATAATGATCGATAGACAGATTGGTGCAACATCCTCAATAACCATGACGCTGGATTCGTCTGTCGTGGTGAAGAAAGAGCTGAGCCGAAAACAAAGGTCTTGATTTACCAGTCGATACAAGCAGCCGAAATGAGCTTCCTCCGCAGCATCGCCGGGCACTCACTTAGAGGTAGAGTGAGGAGCTCTGGCATCCAGGTGGAGCTCAGAGTAGAGCCGTTGCTCCTTACGGTCGAGAGAAGCCAGAAGGGATGGTTCAGGCATCTGGTTAGGATGCCTCCTGAATTATGTTGTAAATGATCCTGGTGAGGTGTTTCGGACATGTCTACGTTGGGAAGGACTCAGTGGCTGACCCCGGACCCACTGGAGAGACTATGTCTCACACCTGGATAGGTAACACCTCGGGGATCCCCCTGGGTGAGCTAAAGGATGCAGCCGGGTTGAGAAACGCCTAGATTTCTCATCTGAGACTGTTAGCCCCGTGACCTGACACCATATATGCTGAAGACAACGGAACGGAAATAGCAATGTTTTTTTAAAAAACAGGCAAATCATTACCCAATGGGTGAAAACTAAGGCCTAAAGAGTAAGAAAAACACCCCAAAAAATGATAAATTCTTAATTTGTGCGTGAAAAGGTTAAATTTATTTTGCAGCCGAATAGAACAATTGTTTCTCTTGGACACATTTTTCATAATTACAATCAACTATTCAGCGAGAAAGGTTGATTTTGGGTGCACAGCCATTTTTCTTCTCTGCCAACACACGTAAATTTATTTATACAACTTATTTATGAAGTTTCTTAATTTTAAAAGATGACCCATCTTACCGGTACATATGACAAAGTTAACTATGCAGTAGCTTCAGGGCTCACAAAGATTAACATTTGGTTTTCTGGCATAAACATTTTGAAAATCCCCAGGTCGGGATCAATTGAGCAGATTCTGAATCATATGAGCTGATTTAGATGTCTAGATTCTAGTGTACCATTATGTAAAAAGATGTTGGACAAAATGTAGAGAGCATGACCTGGATCAATCCAGGATTTGGATGAGATCTCATTGGACTCAAATATTTGAAAACATGTCTTTCCAGGGCAAGTAGTGATCAGTTGGAACACATTATAAATTACATTGAGATGTAATTCAACTAAAGAAAGCCAAATGTTTATCATTTACTGTTTAGATCCTCTTTCCAATAATTGTGAAAGTTACAAAGTCGATTTGAGGTTATTGCACAGCATCGACCCAAGGCAAAGCAAAGTGTTATAAGCTGCATATATCAGGCTTTGATGTGTAAGAAATAAGGCAGAAGCTACTTATAGCTATATATCTACATAAGCCCACGGCATGAAAGGCCAGAATAGAAGATTGGCCTTGGCTCACTAAAACCTCAAAGACAACTCCTTTTTTCCCTCATTTCACTCCCCTCCCGCTCCTCTGAATGCTGAACAGATGGTGTTGCCAGTTCTATTAGAGACAATAAACCTAATCATGTCCTCTTAACATTAAGTTTTAGCCAAGGTGATCACACCCTTGGGTGGTGTATTAACACTTGTCAACACGCAGTAAAGCATCCCCAAAAAGCCTTTAATCAGAAATTATTTCATTTTCTCTAATGGCATTGTGATGTGATGATTATACAAACAGAAAAAAGCCTAGCCTTTAGTCACAGATTTGCCTCCTTGGGTATTTTTTTCTCTCTCTCAAGCTGTTCACATTGCTTTTTATTGCATGTTAAATACCTGGAAAAACTGTGCTTCTTTTTGTATGAAATAGAACATTCTTCTCCGATACACCCTGTAATTTGATTTTAGTTTTTATTCCCTGGTTGATAAAAGTGCCCCGCCAAAAACTTTTGACACGAGTTTTCTTACTGTTTCACCCTCTGCAAAACTCAAATCTGTTTGTTCCCGTAATGAGGAACCAAGTCACCTACAGGCACAGGGACAGGTCACATATAATAAAACAGATACTGAATTAAAGTTTTATTATTTATATCCAAGAAATTGGATTTATGAAGGTAGATAGAATCTCTGCTAAAGGCAAGAAAAACAAGGAGGATATTATTCCTGGTGTTATCAGTGCTTGAAAGGTCTCGATTTCTTTTATATATTTATTTCAAGTATTACTAAAGTGAAAACAGCAACAAAAAAGCCTGGAGTTACTAAGTTAGATTCTTTCTGCTGCAACATCACCAATCAGATTTTTTACTCTTGGAGGGTATTCATGGCTGAGCATATGTTAGCACTCTTTTTATCTTGTAGTTTACACATGGGCACATGCAAGCATCAATAGCCTTGGGTTATTATTTCTGCCTACTGAAATGACATCTGTCTAAGCTCACTCTCTCACCTCATCCCACATAACAATCTTGGTTACCGCCATTGGCATTGGTACTAAAATAAGTTGTGCACCATTGTGGTCGTGTTTTTTTTTTCTAGAGAGTAAAATAAAAGATGGGAAGGTTGAATTTAAAATGAGTATTTTCACAAGAGATAAAAGCAGGCTAGTTGATGAAGCCAGATTGCTACAAGCAATAGTGATTGTTAAGTGGAATTAGTGAAAGATAAGTCGGTTGCAAACAAACTGGTACGGCTATTTTCTGACTGAATTGGTGATAAACATATATTTTAGACATTCTAACATACAATATACACAGTATGCAGTTGACTTCAAGAAAACAGAGGTTGAAATTCAACCATAACTGCTTATGGGGAAACTTTCAGGAAAAAGGAATATTTCAAACTGTGTCCGTGAAGGCTGGTAAAAAATCAAACTGAACTCATAAATAATGTCTAAATTTCTTTTGGATTTAGTTCATGGCTAAGATAATTCTGCTCATGTGTAAGCATTACATCTAATGTCCCCGTAGACTAAACAAATGAGACACTTTTTGTGGTTTATTCGGAATTCATATTTAAACGTTACATTCTCCACAAGGAGACCCAGAGCAAGGTCCAAGAAGGCTGGAGAGACTATGTCTTACAGCTGGCTGGAGAATGCCTCAGGATCTTTCTGGGTGAACTACAGGATGCAGCCGGGATGAGAGAAACCTAGGTTTCCCATCTGAAGCTGTTGCCCCCGTGACCCAGCCCCATATAAGTGGAAAAATCCGAAATGGAATGGACGTTTACATTAGAAGTCACTATTCGAACATCAAAAACAATCTGACCCTCACGTTGACTTTTAACTTACAGCATTCACTAATTGACTTACTATGGCTGCCAAAGCTAAGCTATTTCACTAAAAAGGCCTTCTGGGAAATTGCCATATTATCCCATCCAACCATATGCTCAAATTGGCTTCCTCCAGTCTTCTAAATACTTGCCTTATTTAATGACCCCTGCTTTATTATTTTTAGAGAATTGCATGGTAGTTCTAGATTCCATATCATTTACATGCATTTTTATTCTTTTTGGTGCTAAAGAGTGTGTAGCATTAAGACTACTTGAGACTATTAGTTGACCAGGGTCCCATTTGGATTCAAAGTTTAAATGTAATTCAGCATAAATATAGGAGTTCACTCTCTGTAGTTTGGCAGATGTAGGTTTGATTTACAGGTGTACTTTGTAAAATAAACTTAATCACATATTTTTATCATTGTAAGGTGAAACAAGCGTTGCATTTAAATTAGAATACTCTCAGGTGTTAACTGTATGAGACCACACAGCAGAATAAAGTATATGATCAATTCTGCTCTTATCAAAGTCTTAATAACAGAGCAGTCTAAGCCCAGAAGACATTTAACAACCACTTTACTCAAATCAATTAAAGTCTGACTTTGCTGTAACTTTAGATAATTGTGCGATAAGAATCTGTTATTTGCCGTGGAATGTCTTCATCATGCCTTTGGCACTGTCTGCAACATAATGGGTCCGTTTACCACCTCTCATTTTCTAGATTTGAGAGTTTAACTGAAGGTCGAATGTGAGACACCTTTTTCAAATTACAGCTGAGATAGAAGTCACAGAAATTTTAGGAAAATAAAATAATGCGTGGGCTGCACGGTGGCACAGTGGTTAGCACAGCAAGGGGGTCAGGGTTTGAGTCCTGGAGTTAGGACGAGTCCTGAATCACTGGTCTTTCTGTGTGTAGTTTCCATGTTCTCCCCGACCGTGTATGTGTAGGTTTTCTACGGGTACCATGTTTTCCTTCCACCCTCTACTAAAAACATACATATTAGGTTAATTGGACACTATGAAATTGCTCCTACGAATGTGCGTGTGTGGCCCCGCAACAGACTGGTGACCTGTTCAGGGTGTAACCTGCCTCTAGCTTGCAATCAGACGGGATAGGCTCTGGCACCCCGCATGATCCCGTTATGGATAAGCAGTTTAGAAGATGAAACAAAATCATGTGTATGTTTAATTTTTTAGTTTCTAATAGCAGGTTCGCAGCTTCAAATATCAGTACGATTTACTGTTTTTAATACATACATCCACATTTAATCTAAAAAGTATTTTTTTCTCATTTTATTGAAACAAAACACCCAGAAGTTCCTCATATTCCAACAGTTTGAGACCACTGAGCATGCACATTAGCATATTTCCCAAGTTACTGGAGACTAATGTCTCTTATTTACCACAAGAACAAAAGCGCTTTGGGGGTTATTGTTGCTAAGTTACGCCTTGCTACATTACAAGGGGAGAAGATACTTTAAGTTCTTACGGGGATTGAAATCATTATTTTAATAATCTTTTCACCCCATTAGTGGCAACTACAAATATGTTTGTTGCAATTATGTAGGCAAAACCGACCAAACAAGTCTGATAAAAAGTTTTAATTGGAATGAAAACGGGATACTTTGCAAGCTAAATAGAAGATCTGATATTTAAAAAAAGAAGAAAAGAAGAACTCACAGCTTTCAAGCTGCATGGTACAGGTCTGAATGTCCATTGGGAAATTCTTCAAGTCCATTGGGCAAGATAGAGTTAGAGTCAGCCTGAGATAGAAAAACAGATTGGAGGATAGAAAAGGAGCTAAAGCAGATGTTAGAAAGCAGAAAGCGACTTAAGAAATAACAAGACAAGGGAAATCAATAAAAAAAAACAATGAAATCAATAAGTGGCAAGTTAATATTATAAATTTAAAGAAAACATTTGATGAAATGTCTTGTCAAGATAATTTTATTAGAAACCTGTAAAATTTCTCAATTGACTTCTCTTAGGATCACAGTAATGGGGAAATAATTGGTTTAAGCATTCTGCTTTTATCTGTTGAAGTGTTGATGCATTAAGCCTTCAGAGAGAAAGGAGAGAGGGGAAAAAAAGAGAGCTATTTGGGGCACTGTCTGGAGGAAAGCTGTGTAATTACCTGCTGTAATGCATTGCCCAGAGGCGAGACAAGAGCCACGAGGCCTACACACAGAGGCATCAATTTGATAATGCGCTCTGATGACACAATATCTTTTCCACCAGCAAAGAAACGATCTACAAATACCTCAGTGATTTACTTATGAAAAGTGTCATGTACTCCACACACAGAGACAATACGTCTTCAATAACCATACACGGTATACTAATGAAGGGGGTGCTGTCAACCAGCACAGATAATTGTGTTTCAAGCTCTGACAATTAATCAATCATGATATATCAAACCTTTATATTAGTGTTTTTAATGAGATTACTTAAAACTTGGTAAACATCCCTTCATTTTGGCATTTTAATCCACTGCTTTATCCAGAGCTCTGAGTCTATTTGTCTTTTGATGAGTGACTAGATTCACATGTCAGAAGTCATTGGAAATTCAGGAATTTGTTGCTGCTGCATAGAAGAGGCTTTACATGGTGCAGAACATGGTGTAAAGCTTGTTTAAATGACTAAGTTTCAATTGAGATGTTTCTTGTTCTTTTTATTTCATTAGGATAAAATGCAATTATGGGCAAAAACTCCAATAATTAGTTTTTTTTTTTCCATAGACACTTTGACAAACACAATTAAAAAATATGTATACTTTTTCGGAGACTCGACAGTACAGAGAATACCACCAGATTAGATTAACAATATTTAAACGGTTTTTAACCATTGGCGTTAAACATTGTTTTTACTCACCTAATGCTATACAGAACGCTGCCATCTTGGAAAATTCGCAGCAGCTTGTTATCAGTGGTGACCTCGTGAAAATTGGCTCCTTTCTCGTTTGCAAAAAATAAATCAGGTTTCCATATAGAGTCCAACATGGAAGGATCCAGATCTAAGGAATCATCTGGGTATTCACTGTACGCCAAACGAGGGTCATTCCACTTTTGTCGTAGAAACACATTGAGTCTGTAGTCCTGTTAAAAAAAACTTGAGATAGTTAATGGGAAATTTATCATAGATGAAGGTTAGAATACCGATGGATCAGCCTTGGAGGTGGATAATTATGTTGTAAACTTATGATGAAAGACTTATTTGGTTGAAACATCATTAAAACGGTACTGTGTATATTAGACTAATCTATGATGAGATTAACAAACTCTCTCTGACCATTACTGACCTCTCCCGTAGGGTTTGATGTTTTATGATGTGCATAATCAAAAGAAAAGAAACGATGGTTACTTGTGTTGCAAGATGAGATGATTCATCCTTGTGATGTAATTTATAAAGTTGCACACAAACTTATCAGTTTTGTTTAGTTTAATTTATCAGACTGAACCGTGAGGTCTAGAAGGTGAGCAATGGCAGAAAACAAACCTGCCAGCAATTTTTATATTAGATAACTCTTCTTATTTGTGATGTTTATCTTGTTAGAAGACAGAAGGAAAGTCTCATCAATACAAACGACAACAATATTAGTGTTGTGTTTCTCTGGAGTAACGTGGGTGGAGATTAAAGCTCATGGACTCTCTGGATAACCTTTAGCACTTTATTTTGATATTATGCTGACCCAGAAGAACAGCTATTGTAAATGCAGACCTTTGTCCTCACCTCTGACTTCTCATTCGTTTTTTTTCAATTTTTATTTTAATTACGGAATGAACAGTTCGTTATCAGCATGTCAGTATCTCACTGCTCTGCGGAGGTAAAACTATAACGCTCCAGGAAACAGAAATGAAATGGCAGTTTTAGCTGCAAGAATATGATTAAATGAGGAGGTAGAGGCACGGTTAAAATGAGTAAATCTTTTAATAAACTGCGGATGTATTCTGAAATGGTTGTTTCACTGTGTTTGTTTCACCACCATTCGGGCTATTTGGAGAAAACCTCTGTGAACACAATCTCCTTACCATTGTTGTTTCTGTGATTGACCCGAAGCTGTTGATGAAAATATTGCAGGTGACATTCACAGGAGGACCTGAGGGAAGACACAATACACCCAATGTACACATCACTCTCTTTAGATGGGATTTATGAGACAGTCCGTCTCTAGAGGTTTCTGTGAGATGTCAAGTTTTTTTCATCACTTTTTATTCCTGCTCTCTGTGAAATACTATTTGTGTAGATTTTTTTTAAAGTCCTGCAGATTATTTGTCCTTCTCAAATGAAATTATTTTAAAGATGAAGAGTTTAATAAAAATGGAAGACAAACCATCTTGGAATTAAGTATTTTTTAAATGCAGCACTGTTAAATTTATATTTTGAGGAAAAAAAAACTCATTTAAAAAGAAAAAAATGGCACTTCATTTTTTCAGAAAATTTCAACTTTGCTTAAAAACTTCTCCAAGCCTATATATTTTTTAAAAAAGATTTGTCTGGAGCAAATACTACAGGGCATTTCAGAAGGATTAGTGATTGAATAACAGCTGTAACAGCTTGATCATACACTGAAATCGTCAATAAATGTATTTTAATCCTTAAATTAAATCATTTCTAGATGCTGAAAAAACACAATAATGAGTAGAAATAATTTGCCGTCTTCCATGCAGATTGATAAATCACTCAGTTTTGCTCTTTAAATAAAAAAAAAAAAATCATTGCTGATTTTTTTCCATCTTCGTAGCGTTCTAAAACACTCTCCTTTTAAAATGTATTTTATTGCACCAAAGCTCCCTGATATTTTACAAGTTTTATTTTTATATATTATTTTTATATTACACTAAAGTTTATTGTTTAGTTTCATTGTTAAATAGTGGGCAGGAAATGTGAAATAATTTAGATTTATAAAAAAATGACATAACTTAAAGAGCACTGATCACATTCATACAGAACAAGAATTTACTTTACTTGGTCAGATATGATCTATTCTTTTTTATTTAGTGGTGTTTCTACTTTCTCCTAGAAATACATCATCATGGGGAATCCCTAAGGATCTTGGCTTACACTGTACCTTTGAAATTAGGTCTAATACGAGCATCATATCCCGACGTTTTCCCCATGAGTTTGTCCAGGAAGTCGGAAGGTGACAGCTGTGGTCCGGCCCTGCTGGGGGGCTTTATCTCCTCCTTACAGGAGCTCAGTCTGACATTTCCCAAGACAGAAACAGAGACAAAGAGAATTGGGAAAGACATGATGATTTGAAAACAATAAAGGCGGAGTGTTGTGTGTGTTAGATGTAACAGTAGGGGATGTAAGAAAAATGATGAGAAGCCAACAGCGACCAGCAAGTCAGCCATCAGCCAGACAATATTGCATGTTGAGAAAAGAAACGAGGGTGAAAAATTACAACTGCTCTGCTTGGCTCAGCTGATAACTCGGAGCTCCTTTGTTTTACGTGTTGTAAAAGACTCATTGTGGTTGTTAAGCTCTGACTAAGGAGGTAAAGTTGTCTGTTTCTCATGCTTTCCTCTGCAGGCAGCTTAGCAGGGGTAAAGCTGACAGATTGATGACTCAATTGTAATGCTATGACTACCTCAGCAGGGAGAAGAAGGGGTTTTTGGAGCTCTAAAGACGCTCAACAACCCCTGACAAGACTACTCAAATGAACATCTAGAAAGTTAAAGGAACAAGCATAGAGATCTCTCAAAAGAAATGTAAATACAACAATTATCTTTAAATCAAAGTTTGGCTTTGTAACTAATTTGATTTCAGTTAGATTTCTGCTGTCAACAACTTAAAATATTCAATTCAATTTTATTTGTATAGGCCAAAATCATAGAATTTGGGCTTCACAAGAAAAAGAGGAATGTATTAACACAAGTACATAGCAAGAAAAATAAAATAACTAACAAAATGCTAACTAAACAAGACTAGCACATTTATGCTCTTAGACTCTCCTTCTCGGTGAGGAAAAACTCCTAAAAAACCCATCAGTGGGGAAAAAATAAGAAACCTCATGGGGATCAACATGGAGATCCCTCCCCTGGGACGAGCAAACAATGTGTCAAAGATTATTGTTTAAATATTGGCTTATTCTAATCTACAGCTAAATATCTAAAGAAGTCAATAGATGTTCTTCATCCTGATGGAAACACGGGGACTGTTCAGCCCAGGGATGCCCTGGACGGGGATGAGTAGATGGATTTCATCCTGAAAATAGTTATATTTAATATATTTCATAATCCAAAACTGTGTTCAGGTGAGAAACCCAGTCTCCTTTTGAAGTGCAACTTTGGCGGTGATATGATTTTAACCACGAGTTGAAGATCTGTATGCTTTCAAATTGCATCTAGAGAAAGAACGGAAGTTACAAGTTGGAAATATTTCTGAAGCAAAGCTATTCATTTAAATAGATTTGTTTTAATTTGTTTCAGCCAGATATGGCTGTTGGATTTTCTAAGTTGTGTTTATTATCTAGATCATAACATCTGCTTACATTGTAACTGACGACAACCATTCTCCATTATGTCCCATCTCTGATTTCCCATGATAGAAACCAGAAATTCTGCCAAACCCACAGCAATATGAACGATGAAATGAAATTCATTTCACTCTGCAGATGCTTTTTCTTCTCATTAGTTGCTTTTAGTTTAACAGACAAATATCTTGTTTCCCTAAACTCAACATCATCAGAGATTGCTGTACAATAAAAAAGATATGAACAATGCATTGCAAAAGATCAGACTACCTTTATCATTAAACATGATTAAGATTTATGACACATCACATATCTAGCACCAGAATAACAAATCAGTTTTAGCTTGTTAAATTTTTGCAGCTAGTTAAAAATAGTTATGATTTTCCCCCCAAGGGACAGTAAAAACAATTCTTTTTGCCGGTTCAGTTGCAAAGTTTTGTAAAAAAAAAAAAAAAAAAATTGCACAATGTGAGTTCTAAATTGCATCAAGATGAAAAAAATATGTAGCAGTGGAAAGATAAGTAATTAAGCACAAAGTATATTGTACACGCAAAAAATTGCTGAGAGGAATATGATCTGATTCAAAATGTGTTGTGGTGTCAAAACATAGACAAGATACATTATTATTGATTAGTTTTGTAAAAACAAAAGCTGAAAATTGGACTTTTGATGAATTTATTTGTGAAAGATAAAGTAAAAAAAAAAGGACCTGAGGGTATTATGTAATTAATTCATTTAATTACATTTAAATGATAATTTTGCCTTCAGCTCAGAAATTGCTGTGCATAGAAAAACATACAGTAGACTATTAAAAAATACCTGCTTTTAACGTCACTTAAGCTCCTATAACACCTATTTTCAATGTCTTTAAAATGGCTTGAAACTAAGCAAAAAAAACCAATAAATTAAATGTTGCTTTTTTTATTATTATTATTGGTTCCACTCTTCCAGGCTTGGGTCGCAGGGGAACCTGTACTGGAAGCCCAGGTCACCTGGGTGGATCCCGAGGCATTCCTTGACCAGCTGTAAGAAATAGTCTCTCCAGTGGGTTCAGAGCCTGCCTCTGGGACTACTACCGGTGAGATGTGTCTAAAACACCTCACCAGCGAGGTGTTTTGGAGGACTCTTAACCAGACGCCCAAACCACCCGATCTGGGTTCTCTCGACCTGGTGAAGCAACAGCTTTACTCCGAGCTCCTTCCAGATGGGAGAGTTCCTCACTCTATTTCTGAGTGATAGCCCAGCCACACTGTGGAGGAAGCTCATTTCGGCTGCTTGTATCTGTGATCTCGTTCTTGTAGGTGAGGGTAGGAATGTGGATCGACTGTTAAATCGAGAACTTTGATTTTTTTTTTGGCTCTATAGATAAAAAATTATAATTATTAAAAAAAAATCAACTCATTTATTGATAAGTCAGCTAATGTGAATAAGCTAATTAATGATTCATAAGATTTTTTAAAACTCTGTTTACAACATTGCACTAATGTTGTAAACATGCTTATAAAATCTACTTAAAGTCGTGAGACTTCCTGGTGACTGAGGACAGACTTTGCAAAATGTCCTTAAAAACTTAACAGCTTGAGTAGAAAACTTTCTTTTTTTATTTTTTGCTCTTTTTCATTTATTCAGTTGCATTAGAAGTTAAAAACACTCAGCATGACATAGCAAAACTGAGCTAGAAAAGTGCCTGAAGAAAGAAGTCACTGTAACCTAACGCTGTATTCAAGGTCTTCCAGACATCTAGCTACACTGCCACTAGATTCATTTGCAGATTTAACATTCTGTTGGGGCGGCACGGTGGAGCAGTGGTTAGCACAGAGGCCTCACAGCAAAAAGTTTGGGGTTCGAGTCCTGGGTGGGATTAGGCTTCAAACACTGGTGTATCTGTGTGGAGTTTGTATGTTCTCCACATGTATGTGTGGAGTTTCTCCAGGTGCGCTGGGTCCTCCCACCATCCAAAAACATGCATGTGAGATTGATTAGCCACTATGAATTGCTTCAAGAATGAGTTCGTGTGTGTGTGTGTGTGTGTGTGTGTGTGTGTGTGTGTGTGTGGCCCTGCGACACACTGCTGACCAATTCGTGGTGTACCCTGCCTCTCGCCTTAAACCAGGCGGGATAGGCTCTGGCACCAACACAACCCTGTCAGGGATAAGGTTCAGAATACGAAATAAAATATTCCGTTGCAGTTTTGGTTAATAAGTCAAAACTGACAAATGGATTGTTTTATAGATCAAGCTTCTTTTTAAAAAAAAAAAAAAAAAAAAAAAAAAAAGAAAATGCTGTTTTACTTTCCTAACAATACAAAGAACTGTGTTCTTTACTATTTTTTAACTGGTCCTTGTAATTTTAATTCTAAATTGAAATTTTTCAATTCACGTCGACATCTTTTCTTTTACAACCCGTCTCTTTAAAACACCAGCAAGAAGTGATGGATTGATTCAAACATGCTTCAAATTAGTCTTTAAGACTTTATTTAGGACAAAAAATGGTCCAACTTGTCCTGTGACTCTTACTATTTTCTGTCTGGACTCGTGAACATTATTATTACTGGTTAATGATTCTGGGTATGAAGTCTCTCCTCCATCAGGATGGCAATGGATTTTGATGACTTGTTTAGATGCTGGACTCGTAAAAAAAAAAAAAAAAACAAGCTTGAGGTAAAGCACTTGGGTTCACTAAACTATGCCTCTACATTAACTTCACACCATTTCGATGACCAAAACCAAAAGACTTAGTCATTTAATCTTTCAAATTTCCACCTATCCATCATTTGACCATTCGTCCAATGACCACAGTGTTAAGTTAGTCTGTCCCAGCTAGTTTTAGATGAGTACTGGATTACACCCTGATAAATCTGACAGTCTGTTACAGGGCCTCTTAAACATCTAAAAAGTAGAAATGTCAGTATGAAGAAGGGAGTTTTAAAGTTATGTTTGTGTTGGACAATGCAGAAAAAGCCTGTAGTTATGAGTAAGTAGCATATGTCAAAGTAAAACATTTAGAACACAAATTTACAACTTTTTTACATATTTCTTGGTGCAAAAATCTATTTAAAATGCTGAACGAGTTGAAATGTTTCCTGCAAATTTAAAGTTTTCAATTTAGACTTTAAAACAAACTTACAACTAATCCAATAAAAAGTCTGTTTTTGTCTGAATGATCCAATTATTCAGAAGGTCTGCACTAACTTTTAATCAGTCTGACCTTTTTCTTTCTTTCACGTGTGCGTCTGAGCCAGACTGTTGTTTACACCATATAACGACTTTCTTTTTCTTCATTTATAGCACAAATCAGCTGTCACACACACTCAACAACGATCTTTGTTTACAGAGGCTACTATAAATCACACATAAAATACAATTATCTGAATATAAAGGATTGTGTCCAACGGAACTTCAGCAGTTTGGAACTATTATAGAAAGTTTAGTAAATTCACTTCTGTTTATCCTTCAAACTAAAATTCTATTCAGTTTTTTAATCTAAAGAAATCTTGGCAATTGGAACACTGGCCTTTCTGTGTGGAGTTTGCATATTCTCTTCGTGTATGCTTTGGTTTTCTCTGTGTACTCTAGTTTCCTTCCGCTCTCCAAAAAACATGCGAGGTTGATTGGCTGCTTTGAAAATTGCCCCAGGAATGAGTATGTGTGTGTGTGTGTGTGTGTGTGTGTGTGTGTGTGTGTGGCCCCGCGACAGAGTGGTGACCTGTTTGGGGTGTACCCTGCCACTCGCCTCAACTCAGCCGGCACCCCCTGCAACTCCATTACAGATAAGCAGTTCAGAAGACGAAACAAAATCTTGGCAATGAAAAGTAACACTAGTGATATGACAGATTTTTTTTTTTTATTTTAGCTTACTGCACACAAGCGGAGGCCATCTAAAGAAATGAGAATGAAACAACCGTAGCAAACTTGTTACCGTTTGACTTTCAGCTGATCAACCGTAGAAACACTGTATATGTGTAACAAATCTGAAAAGCCAGACAGCCTTTTATTAAAGCTGCACTTGCTTTTATACCGTTTGTCGTTCATTTTGATCAAAGTAACTTTTCACCATATCTACACACCATCTGTTCCACAGAGAGGAAAATGTTCATGTTGCGGGCGTAGTTACCGTGTTTTGCCAAATTGTCCTTAAGGAATGTTTTACCTGGGAGTCAGCAACCCATCCTATTTAAATTTATACTATTTTTCCAAGGACCAGATTAAAATAAACCCACTCCAATGATCAGTGCCCCAAAATCACAGACTTATCAGAGAGTTTAACCGTTCCATTGTGGTAGTAATTATGATGGCAGTGCAGGGATGGAGCATGAAATAGAATCTTTTGATGCCACATCTGTGTTGGAAAGTGAACTTTTTTGTCAAATTCAGTTTGACTGGGTACTGGGGAAAAAAAACATTGTTCACAAGAACACTGAATCAAAATTACCCTTGTGTGACCTTTTAGAGGGCTTGGACATATTGATCTCTTATTTGATATGGCAGGCCTGACCACTTTGAGTTCACACATTAACACAAACTTTTGCTCTTTCATTGTCTTTTACTAGTAGTGCTATTTAAATAAAAGCATGCATTAAATAGTCTAATACAAAATGCACACTTAAAAAAAAAAAAACCTGACAAGATTTGGGATACATACGTACACACCTGAAAATTTCATTATGGTAATTTAACATTAACTGTCAAAAGTTAGTTGACATAGGCTTAGAATTTGACAAACCAAACCTCAATTAAATCATCAATTATCTTTACAACGCATCTTTATCTTATTGATTTGAGTTTCATATGAATATGAACAAAAAGTGAGAGAACAAATCCTAATATCCTACTTGAAAAAACATCCAAAACTTGCCAAATGGTAAATCTAGCAGACTTGGATTTTCCATCACTGATTAAAAAAGTTACGTAGTAGTGCTACCACTTTTCTGAAAAAGAACACAAACATCTAAGAGTGTAAGTCAGAGAGGCCAGACTGAGATGGTTTGGACATGTGCAGAGGGAAGAGAGAGAGTGCATCGGAAGAAGGATGCTGGATTTAGAACCACCAGGAAAGAGGACTAGAGGAAGACCAAAGAGGAGGTTCCTGGACTCAGTGAAGGAAGACATGAAGATAGTTGATGTGACCAATGAGGATACAGCAGATAGGGTTAGATGGAAGAAACTGACTTGCTGTGGTAAACCCTAAAGGGAAATGCCGAAAGAAGAAAATCTAAGAGTGTACCAACCCTTATATTTTGATCTTTAGAGATTGCAAGCGTCATAACTCAAAACATCACACACATCTTTGCAATACACAATCATTTTTTTCTACTTAAATGACATACGTAAGCATAGCTTTTACACATTTAAATGTCATGACACATGGTTATTTGCTGTTTTCATTTGATCAATAGGGTCATCGAGGAATAGGATATGCAGACAACTACTTTTGGACAACGACCTTTTGTCAAACCCCAACATAACTACTGCAAATATGATTTATCATCAGATAACCGGCTAGGACTTAGAGTGAAAAATCAATTGAAAAATGCCAAATAGTATACAACAAAACTGATGCAGACTTTTTTAAAACTTGTATGATAACTGCAAAGCAGACTTTTACATTAACTCTCACCCTTTATCTGATTTATTGTGAATAATAGAGTGACTAAGAATAAGTCACACTGAGCAGTGCAGCACTTCCAACAATTATGCCCATCATTGCCCTGGGCCTTACCAAAAGAAAAGTTAATGTCTAAACTGGTTCAAGAAATTGTGAAATCAAGTTAGTTTCTTCACGGTGGTGCAGTGGTTAGCACAGTGGCCTCACAGCAAGAACGTCGGGGTTCGAGTCCCTGGTGGGGCGAGGATTGAATCACCTGCATTTCTGTGTGGAGTTTGCATGTTCTCCCCATGTATACATGGGTTTTCTCCAGGTATTCCGGTTTCCTTCCACTCTCCAAAAACATGCATGTTAGGTTGATTGGCCACTATGAAATTGACCCTAAGAATGACTGTGTGTGTGGATGGTTGTCAGTGTGTCTCCCCGCAGCTGACTGGCGACTTGTTCAGACTCCAGCCTCTCGCCTGAAGTCAACTGGGACAGACTCTGCCATCCTTTGCAACCCCTTTATGAATAAACTGTTCACAAGATGAAACAATTGGTTTCTTCACAAGTTTATCACCATGAAATAGTTCTTTGTGACCCAAACCAAACGTCGCAATATCGAGTCTTACACTCTATAACACACACTTTTGTATGATGTGAAGTTATACAGAAACGGTTTTATATTTTTTTTTTTCAAAAGATAGTCATGATTTATTACAAAAAATTTTTTTTATGAAGCTTGATATTATAAAATATTTGCATTACATTTCTCACTGTAGCAATAACAACTAATAAAAGAGATACCGTTAACTGTGAAACAGAACCAATAGAAGGAATCAAGTGCTGCATCTGCAGTCATAAAGCTCAATTCCATCCCGGTAAATCAATCTGTTAATAACTTGTATAGCCTCCAGGTGATTGGCTCTGTAAAACTGTTTTTCTATTCATATAAGAACACAAATGACAGGAAATGTTTTTTAAGGCTTTGCATTTAATGTACGTTTTACACACGTGTACTAAAGATCAGTAAGAGTTATAATTCTGCCATAAGCTAATGATGTAATGATAAAACACTACCAACAAAAAGAACGGCATAGATTTCTTTCATGCAAACTCTCTGGTTTCTTGATCTTGATTAATCCCTACTAACCCTGGGTAAATCAGAACATCATGCCAGTGCTCATGCATATTAATTCTATTGCAATCTTTAATCTTGAGGGAGTAAGACTTGACATCTCTGGTGCACCTTGCAGCAATACTGTTTCCAAGTCTATACGACAGTAACAAGTCTGCAATGAGCGAGATGGTGACAGAACCATATTACTGTTTCTACAACACTGAATTCCTGCTTCAACCCCGGGGTTTCCATGTGCAGCTTCTGCTCATTTTCAGCATTCTGACTCAGAATTAAAAAAATAAATGTAATATTCTTCTTTTCATAATTTAATTTAACTTTTGCCAGAATCATGCTGTTAAATAAAAAAAAAATCTCTTTGCTGTCAAAATGTCACAACAGAATGAATTCTTCCGCCCACACTCACAGAAAAAGTTTCTCTCTTTGAGTTCATCTCAGACAAAAAAATTGCTTTTAAAACTTGGGAGTGCAGAAGTCAAATTTAATGTGCTGAGTTTCTTTCTCTTGACTGCATTTGCGTAAAAGTCAAGCACATTCACAATCAAACAAAGATGAAACGTTTACAACCTACAAGTTCAGTTTATTTTAGGCTGCAGAGCATGATGACTGAGCAAAATGGGTAATAGATTTCAGCTTTGCAATTTGGGAAACTGACTATAAAACACCTTTAAAACTTTTGTTTTGTCTTCTGAACTGCTCATTCTTAATAGGGTTGTGTGGGTACTGGAGCCAACCCCGGCTGATTCCAGGCGAGAGGCAGGGTACACCCTAAACAGGTCGCCAGTCTGCTGCAGGCCGCAATCATCTATACACATGCTCATCCCTAGAAGCAATTTCCTGGTGACCAATCCAACTAACACCCATGTTTATGGAGGGTGGGAGGAAACAGGAGTAAAACCCATGCATACATGGGGAGAACATGCAAACTCCACATGGAAAGGCCAGTGTTTCAAGCTTCAACCCACTCAGAACTTGAACCCTGACATTTTTATTTTTTAAATTAATTTATTTATTCATTTTTATTACTTTTTTATTATTATTTTTACTGTGAGGCCACTATCCTAGCCACAGCAACACCACACCACCTTAAAACATTTGTTTGACATAATAATGTAGCCCGCGAGGCGCTTGGGGGCCATCCTGACCAGATGTCCGAACCACCCCGTCTGGCTCCTCTCGACCTGGAGGACGAGCGGCTCGACACCGAGCTCCTCCCGGATGGCAGAGCTCCTCACCCGATCTCTGAGTGTGAGCCAGGCATGTGCCCCCGGGACCAAGGGGCAGACCCCGGACCCGCTGGAGAGACTATGTCTCACAGCTGGTCGGGGAACGACTTGGGATCCGTTCGGGTGAGCTGGAGGATGCAGCCGGGGTGAGAGAGGCCTGGGCTTCCCGTTTGAGGCTGTTGCCCCCGCAACCCAGCCCCGGATGAGCGGAAGACGACAGAACGAACGGAACAAAATAATAATGTAACTTTATGTTGTTTATTTTTGCTCTTGTGTGGAAAAAAAAAGATCATATTAAGAAGGCCACCAGTTAGTTAAAATATTTAAAACAAAATTCAGAACTCACATTGAGAATGCCCATAAGGCGTCTTTCTACCACCTAGAGGCTTTTTCTGAGTTCAACCGTTTCTGTCTTAAAGTCATGCTGAAATTTTGATTCAGACTTTTTTCACCTGCAGGATCTTTTGGAGTGCTCTGTAAGCTTTTCTTTCCGGTCTACCCACAGAAACCTCAAGGCTTGTACAGCTTGTCTGCTGACAGGTACTGAAAAGAGATCTCACATCCCTCCCACATTATTTTCAACAGTGACTTCTAATCTGTTTCAGGGACAATTTGAAGGTTCTTATATTATTTAAAAAGTCTTCAACTCTTTTATCTTTCATTTCTGAGAATTATTTGCTCAATGTCCTTTTGTCCTTTTTCAGGTAACTTTTTAAAGACACATGACTTGGAATTGGCATTTTTTAATTTCAATGCCAAACATTTGTGAAACAGTCTTCCAGGATGTGATTTGTGCTGCTGGTTTTGATATATATTTAGACCAAATTGAAGACGTATTTCTCACACCCGGTTTTAAAACCATATTTTCCTAGATTACATTTGACTCAAGACAGCCATGCACTTGAATATAAATGGTAAATGGACTCTACTTATAAAGCGCTTTTCCACCTGTGTCGGCACTCAAAGCGCTTTACAGTGTAGCTCACATTCATTCATTCACACACATTCATACCTGATGGAGATGCTGCCATGGAAGGTGCAAAGCACCATCAGGGTCAATTGGGGATTCGGTGTCTTGCTCAAGCACACCTCGGCATGAACACACCTCAGCTGGGATCGAACCGGCAACCCTCCGGTTACAGGGCGGTCGCCCAACACACTGAGCCATCCTTACCCTTAAATTATTTTTGACAATAACACGCAATTTTTAACTATAAAGATTTAGTAACTCTTACTGACTTGCATATTTATATTTGGCGTAGTTTTTCATCGGATGCCCTTCCTGACACAACCTCCGGCATTATCTAGCACATTTGCACATTTGGGTGGTTAACGAATGGTGGTATAACATCTAATACAGTGCTCGCTTCACTTATATGACTATTTGTGGTTCATGTTTGTATTAGCAACTGTATTTTTGATGCTCTTGTTTTGCTTTTTTAATATACTTTATTGATCCCTCACGGGGGAATTTGTGTGCTGCGTTACACTGCAGCAGGCTGACACAAACGTTGGCGCCAGTGGTGGGAGAAACGGGGCATTATGTGTCTTCTCCAAGGGCCCTAGACGTGAACTCAGTGGGATGCAAACCCGCAAACTTTCGGTTAACTTCCGGCCCGCGAACGCTCTAACGACTGAGCCAGTAGTGTCATTTATGCCAAAATTTATGGTAGTGTTTTCCAGTATTTCCAGTATACCAAATAAAAACCTTCAAAATTGGATGTTGAGTCTATCAGGCATTATGCTTGTTGCTGCATGTTCACCACGTTGGGTTCTACTACTACAACCATAAGAATGATGTGTGGGACCTGATCTGATCTGTGGTCTCAGGTTAGGGTATTTTTAGTGTAAATAAATCCTCATAATTTTGCGTTCCAGCGCTATAAAACTCCAAGGCTAGCATTAAAAGTTTGCTTGTGGAAATAAGATTTGTAAGGAAGAAGATCAGGCGGCCACGATGTTAACAAGAGAATTATGTTCACTTTTCTAGAATCAGAATGTTTTTATTGGCATACTGCCAAAAAGACTGGTCTTCCTTTGAACCTGTCAAACTATTATAAGTAAGAGCACATGTTCAAATAATCCATAGTAACATATCAAGATGGGTTTTCTTTCATATTTGGAGCCATAGTACTTCTTGTACTAATTGTATAAAATGTTTATTTTCATTTATAGTACAAGACAGATACCTTGGTCAATTATTCTTATAACTTTTCAAATTATTATATTGTGACTGATCGATCAGAACTTAACCTAATTTTTTTTTTTTTTTACGCTTTCCAGCTATCTATCAGCATATTTGTAATGAAAATGATTTAATAGAAATAACCTCCAGCACCAATAGAACAAATAAGATACACTGAGTCCTCCTTCTATTAAAAAGGAAAAAATGTAACTAAGCCTTTTTAGACCTTCTCAGTCTCTCAGATAGCTTTTTAAGTCACTCTGTATTCCGAACAACCTTTTTCCACTTCCAAGGTTCCATATCCGTCTAACTCTCCACTATCTGTCTCTGTGAAACAAAGCCAGTGGTTTTTCAGACCAGAAACAAGACAAAACCAACAATAAAAAGTGTTTCTGATATGTCTGCTTAAAACGAACTTTAATTTATTAATGATACATGACGTAAACATCCCTGTATCAATAAAAACTTTTCATTCAACTTAATTTAAATTAGGAACTTTATCGGAGGTTACTTTTAAGAAGATCAATCCAGCTCTTCTCTGTAGTTCTGATAGAAAAACGAGTAGACTCAAAATGAAGAGTTGTGCAATCACGGCATAGAAATTTTGAGCATAATCAAAAATGATGGAAAAAACACAAACTTACAACTTTCTTTCTGAAGTTTAACAGCATAAAAGTATTCATTTATTCATTTTCTGCATCATTAAACTAATTCAAGGTCATGGCAGAGTGGAGCTTAGCCCAGCAATTAGCAAGCAAAAAGGAGGGTATACCCTAGACAGGTTGCCAGACCATTACAGGGCTGATAGAGATTAAAAAAATCACTTTCATTAAAATTCACTCTTAAAGAAAAAAATGAGCAAAAAAAGTGACCATCAAGTTAGTGAAAGGAAAACAGAGTCCTTCAGAGAACCCAAAGCATGGGAACTCATTCCATACAGGACTGTGTTTTAAACCTTCCTAAAAAAAGCTTAAGCCAGCAACTTTCATGCTGACCATCCTATTTAGGAAAGTAGGAACCTCGCTCATCACTCTGACTCAGACATGCCAGGAAAACAATCAGTCCATAGCATGCATCAAACATGCAAAAAGTGAATGAAGGAAGCTGATAAATAATGTTTTTCATTTGCAATGTGCACTAAAAAATTCATAAACAGAAAAGTCTAGGGTAAAATTGCACATTGATGAAATGCAAATTTTGTGGAATTAGTCAGAAAAAAGTTCGGCAGTCAAATTATTTTGCTTCTGGACAGGAAGAGGTAGAGAAAACTCTGAAATAGAGAGCAGTTTCTCTGTGTGTTACTGAGGAATTTTTAAAAATGATGTGGAAATTCACTTTTCAGTGAGACTGAGACAGTTTTTTTAAAATATTTTTTAGACCTTTTATTTTTCTCAAATAAAAAAAAAATACTCTCACCTATGGTCACCAGCTGTGAGCGGTGACCGAAAGAATGAGATCGCGAATACAAGCGGCCAAAATGAGTGTGCCTAGGCTCTCAATCAGAGATACAGGGAAGAGCTCTGCCATCTTGGATGAGCTCAGAGTAGAGCCGTTGCTTCTCCGGGTCGAGAGAAGTCAAATGAGGTGGCTCAAGCATCTCGAATGCCTTGCTTGTGAGGTGTTTCGGGCATGCATCACCGGGAGAAGACCCAGAGGCAGACCCGGGACCAGCTGGAGAGACTATATCTTTCAGCTGGTCAGGTAACACCTTGGGTGAACACTTGTGTGATGCAGCCGGGGTGAGAGAAGCCTGGGTTTTCCATCTGGGGCTGTAGTCCCAGATGGAGGAAAACCTGAGCCTGGATAAGCAAAGGCAATGGGATGGAAAAAAATATAAAAATTCAAGGATCTAATGGTCATTTGCAATTATTTTGGTATTATATACGTAACTGCTACTACTAAACAAAAGTGAACGACACTATTGGCTAAAACTTGAGGAAATGTCTCACACTTTTTTTCATTTTCATTCTCGGAATTGACAGTTTCTTGTTAAACCTATGCCACAGAATATTTAGTTAAAGTTAACATTAATAACTGATGGTCTGATGTTAGCTTAGTTGAATTCCAATCAAAAATGTATTCTTTAAAAACGGCAGTGACTGGATCTTTTTAAACGGTTCTCACAAACACTTCAAACACTGACAATATGACAATGAATACACTCTACATGACCCATATGTTGGACAAAACACAAAGGAGGTTGCAGGCATAGCCACTGGCCTGTTTCGCTTGATCAAGCTGCTGGCAGGAACCAATAACATCATAACAAAGCCACCGTGGAGCTGTGTTTTCAGATTTTCTGAGTCAGACCTATAAGAGGAAAACTGTATATTGCTTGGAAAAATGCAGTAACTCTGAGTTTTGATTCATTTTATGGATTTGGTTGATACAAAACATTGTTTTGACTAAAGTTTCACAAGGTTTTTATGCTACAAAGCGATTTTAATGCTTCAGCTCATGATATTTACAAAGGTAGTATCTGAGCAGTAGTTTTTAAGGTATTACTAAAGCATTGGACATCGAATCTGTCAGATAGGCTCAGGGTTTTGTAGAAAGTTTATAAGATAAGATACAATATTACAACTTGTTGAGAGAACTTTTGTTTAAGTATGGCTCAGAAAAACATCAAGTTTCAAATAAATCTTTAATGATCACTTTTAACTTTTATCTAATTTTGTAAAACATTTGTTGATACAGAGAAAATATTTTAAGTATTAATAACGATGGCTCAATGGCCAGGGCGACCATCCTGAATTGGAGGGTCACTGGTTAGATCCCATGCCTGAAGTTCATGCTGAGGTGTCCCTGAGCAAGACACCAAGCCTCCAATTGCTTCTGAAGGTGGTTTGCACCTTACATGGCGGCTTCCACCATCAGGTATGAATGTGTGTGTGAATGGAATGTGATCTACAGTGTAAAGGACTGAGTACCAATGCAGTTAGAAAAGCTTTTTCATTAACTGTTTTCCTTTAGATTTACTTGACAACAACAAAAATATTAACGTTGAGCTCATGTAAAGTACTGTTGGGCCTTCATCCTGACAAACGTTTCACAAACTTCAGCCAGAACTATTGAGATTTTTTCCCCTGACTTTTGACCAGCAGCATTAAACTGAAACTTTTCAAACTCAAACAGGTGCAAAAGTTTGCATGCACTCAATATTACACAATTCATAAAGCTTTGTATGCATCACAAATTCTACTTTTATAAACCTGGATATTAGTAAAATCTCATGCATGGGAAAACAGTTTTGCAATTATTAAAACTACATCAATTTAACTCCAAACCAGAAATGCTCACAACAGGGGAAAGGATTACTTCTAAACAAGATGTAATGCCCAAACAGTATTCAATAGCACAAGCTTGAGAACAGCTCTATCAGTGATGCTTTACCCCTTGACTTTTACTCTCACCGCAAAGGTCAGTTGGATATTAGTTGGAATTATTTCTTTTTTTTTTTATCATTCTGGATCTTATTCAATCTTAGCACCTGAAAACAAACTACACAGGTCAGTCACTCTCCTGATACCAGGGGACATCAAGGATTTTCCCGGTATAAGGACAGACATTCTGCCACTGAGCCAACGCCTCCCCCATTATTAAAATTTTGGGATCTATGCAAACATTTGTATCAAAGTTTGCACATGAGTGAGAACTTTAATGAGCAGACAACTTTTTGTTTCTTTTAATCTTCACATGTATTACAAAACCAAAGACAGTAGCTAACTAACATATCTTCTCAGCCCAACAGACTTTCCAGGCATTAACCAGTTTGCTTTGTGCACCTTTTTTCCAGAGTGATGTCTTATTCACAAGACACTCTTGAGGTGCTGGACACGCATTGCGTGTCTTACAGGTTTTCCAAAGAACAAAGGCACATTTCTATGATCTGTTCTCAGTCAGTTAGCAAAAAACAAGTTCACAAAGACTGTGAACTAATCCTGTTTAACACACTGTTGTGTTTTCTCATGTCTTTTTCAAGAGAAGATAATTACTCTAACTTATATAAAAAAGAGTAAACACATTCAGATTGGACACCATCAATTAAAATATCATTATTCTCTTTAAGCAACAGTTAAATATCTGACTTTTCTCTGGACCTTAGACAAAAGAATAATACTCTACACGTGCAGTGCATATACTGAATTTTCTGAGTGCACCTGCAAAATTGAGAAAATCCAACTTTGTTTTGTATAATGAGAACCACTGGATTGACGCTGTTTCAGTAAACAATGAGGGCACCAAACAGGGATATAGAAAAGAATGAAGCAAGTCTCAGTGGTCAGACAGCAAGGTGGGGGAGTAGAATATATTACAGACTGTGTGTCCGCTTGACACAATAAAGAGATGCATCTCCAGCTCCCATTATGGATGGTTTGGAAGCACTGTGTGAGGTGTGTATCCTGAGATAAACATGATCAAAGTGTGGCCATGCATAACTAATACCTTGAGCATCAATAGGTTAGAAATAATGATAAAAACATGTGTTGAACACTCAGACAGAAAGTGGTGTCCTCCAAAGAAACGTGATAAAATATCCAAACACGTTCTCCTTGAATGTGACGTTTGTTTTCCTTCCTCAAAGTGACCGCTGAATTTGACACTATTAAAGATTTAAAATATTGTTTGGCTTACCTTCAAATGACAAGACCTACAACTAGAAAAGACCTAATTAAATTTTACCCTCATCTCAGCATGTTTTTGGTCAGCTGGAGCTTGTCTTACTGGAATAAATATGGCCGGCTTGTTACTGTCAAGAACAACAGCAGCAAAGTTCAGAAGCTGTGTAAAGTGTCATTCTGTAACAGTGTTTGCCTCTGATTCAAACATTGACTCTCACCGGCTTGTTCAGGTAGATGTTTCTTCGAGGTTAACAAACAGACAATACTTTAGGTAACTGGGAAATATTCTGAATTAAATTGTGTGTGTGCAAACACACTCACTCTAGTTAAAAGCCTAAAAGGTTTAATGAACTGAAATAATAAATGACTCATACATATGTTGACTTTATTTTTGTCATCAGTGCTTTCTTTTTTCAAAATGTTCTGTTCCGTCGTCTTTCGCTTATTCGGGGCCGGGTCGCGGGGGCAACAGCCTCAGACGGGAAGCTCAGGTTTCTCTCACTCCAGCTGCATCCGCCAGCTCACCCGGAAGGATCCCGAGTCATTCCCAGTCAGTTGTGAGACATAGTCTCTCCAGTGGGTCCGGGGTCTGCCTCTTGGTTTCCTCCCGGTGGGACGTGCCTGAAAATCTGACCAGCGAGGCGCTTGGGGAACCACCCACAGGTGGTGACCAAAGGTGAGGATGGGAACGTAGACTGACTTGTAAATCAAGAGCTTTGATTTTCAGCTTAGCTCTTTCTTTACCACAACAAACCAATGCAGTCCTAGTTATTGCTGACGCCCCACCGATCCGCCTGTCGATCTCCCGCTCCATCTTTACCCCACTCGTGAACAAGACCCCGAGTTACTTAAACTCCTCCACTTGGGGCAGAACCCTGTCCCTGACCCGCAGGGGGCATTCCACCCTTTTCCAGGCGAGGACCATGGTCTCGGATTTGGAGGCGCTAATTCCCATCCCGACCCCTTCACACTCAGCAGCAAATTGATCTAGTGAGAGCTGGAGATCGCAGTCCGATGAAGCCAACAGAACGACATCATCCGCAAAAAGCAGAGATCCGATCTTGAGGACACCAAACCGGACCCCTCCAACGCCTCGGCTGCGCCTAGATATTCTGTCCATAAAGGTGATGAATAGAATCTAAAAAATTTAATGTCATTATTGAAAGAAACAGAAAATGGAACAAAACTTTATAGTCAGACTTATGATTTTACAAAAGATTGTTCACCAGCCCAAAATGATCCTTTTCACTGGGTTTTCCTTCGGTACTATTTTTGAAAGAACCGATTAGAATCTTAACACTCTGATATTGTGTTTCACCTGTCAAGGACAACTAGCCATTTCACTAATGTGAGCCGAGAAAGACTCTGCAAGTGATCTAGAGGTCAGAACAGGAATTTGTGGAAGTACATGATCTGCAATGTTTTACCCTTGGAGCAGCTCTGTACTCTATAGAAGAGTCACCTGTGGGCCACTCACAGCAAACAGACCACTTACACCGCAGAGTGTTGGATAATGGCCTCCTACAGCATGTCAAACCTTCAATTTAAAGTAATTTCTAAACCCAAAAGGTAGAAAACTCTTGGGCATTAAGTTTCTCTGGCTTTTTAGTGGAATAGTGATAAGTGCCATTGAAAATAAATAGCCTCCTTCTGTGTGAGATATAAGATTGGTCCAAACACCAGACAGAAATTCTTCCAGTGTGTTGAGGATTTACACATTATGGATGTGTGCCATGCTTACTTGATGATGCTGAAGAGCAGAGGCTCTTTCTCTACCAAGGTGTTATCTGACAAATACAGCTGTAATCCCCCTCAACCAGACTCTCAACCTTCTTTACCTGACAGATTCTGCTTTGCTGCTCATGCATGACTTGAGCACAAGTGAAATGGAGGACAAGGAATAATTTGTTATTTTTGGATTTTGTTTCTGACTGAGACTAGCCTTCATTTTATTCCATCACAGAGTTGTCAACAGTCATACTGGCTTTATTTAAATCCACTGAATACTGCAATTGTGTAGAACCGGCTTTGGTAGCACAGCTACTGGTGCGTATTTCAAAAATATAAATACAAATGAATGTACATATATTGCAATAATTTTTATACCACACTTTGTTTATGAGTCACCTTGAATAAAAGTGCCTTTCATATGTAAAAACGTAAACACAAGTTCAATGTCCCTTTGTTTTTGTTTAGTCTCTTATCCCTGCTGATTTAAGCCGAGAAGCAGGGTACACCCCGAACAGATTGCTAGTCTGTCACAGGGCCACATATACACAACCATTCACACTCACACCCAGGGGCAAAGTTGTACTGGCCTATCAACCTAACTCAAACCCAGACCTTCTTGCTCTGAGGCCACTATGCTAACCGTTTCACCACCGTATCGCCACTCAATGTGTCTTGTTTTTTAATTTAACATTCCATTTCAAACATCTGGAATGAATAAAAACATGCATTTTTTTGCAATATGAATTCAACATACTTCAATAATGCAGAAGTTTTATCAACACTGGCCACATGGTTCAACGTGACAATATTTTTGGAAGTTTCAAACTTTCTTTCACCTCACGTGGAAGAGACTTAATGACATAAGAAACAAAGTGATGCTTCAGAGTGGCCATTAAAATCTTCTCAGAGCGAAGAGAAGTGGAATAGTCTACTTCACATCACCTATTTGCATTTTTTCTGTATTTTTCCTTTCCCGTTAGTTGACCATCGTTTTTGCAAATATACTGTGTATATTTTATTCAATTAGTGTGTTCATCATGTTCCAATCCGGTTTCCGTTCCATTCAGTCATCTTCCGCTTGTTTAGGGTCGGGTCGCGGGGGCAACAGCCTCAGACGGGAAGCTCAGGCCTTTCTCACCCCGGCTGCATCCTCCAGCTCACCTGGAAGGATCCCAAGTCGTTCCCCGGCCAGCTTTGAGACGTAGTCTCTCCAGCGGGTCCGGGGTCTGCCCCGTGGTCCCCTCCCGGTGAGACGGGCCCAAAAAACTTCGCCCGCGAGGCGCTCGGGGGGCATCCTGTCCAGATGTCCGAACCACCCCATCTGGCTCCTCTCGACCTGGAGGAGGAGTGGCTCAACACCGAGCTCCTCCCGGATGGCAGAGTTCCTCACCCGATCTCTGAGTGAGAGCCCAGCCACCCTGCGGAGGAAGCTCATTTCGGCTGCTTGTACCCGCGATCTCATTCTTTCGGTCACCACCCACAGCTGGTACCATAGGTGAGGGTAGGAACGTAGATCGACATGTAAATCGAGAGCTTTGCTTTTTGGCTCAGCTCTCTCTTTAATCAGCTCTCTCTTTAATCCAATCCGGTTTAATCTGTCGAATTTTATTTTGGTCAACTCTTTTAAAAAGTTTGGTAGATTGAACAGGTTTTTTTTCTTGTACCATTTGTTGGATAGCAAAAGCATCAGGAGTATTAAAATAAATATACCTTGTAATTTTAAGATTAGATACCAGGTGTGTTTCTGTCAGGATGGCCTATTTTCCAGCTGCTTTTTAAACGTAATTTCTAATTGTGGGTAAAGTTGCGTTTTTCCAAAATGCTGCTGACTATGAACTAAAGCCCGACACCTTATTGTGGTGGAAAAGTGTTTATGTCCCTGTGGTCTGATAAGCCGTTCTGTCAAGACAAACAGATCCTAGAAATAAGACCATACAAAGCCCAATTTTCAATAAACATATGCTCACCTAAGCATGTTTGTTGTTATTTTGCAATTCGTTAAGTTTTCGTCTTCTGAACCGCCCATCCCCAACAGGGTCGCAGGCATGCCGGAGCCTATCCCGGCCGCTTTGTCCCACCCGCGATACTCAAGCCTTGACCTTCTTGCTGTGAGGCTAACCACTGCGCCACCGTGCAGCCCAACTTTGAACTCATGATTTGAGGCACATCATTCACTTCATTAGGCATTCATTTTTAGCGGCTGGAAGCACATCATAAATGTACAGTTTAGGACAGCAGGACGAAGGCTCGGCAAGGGACCCATTTCCCACTGAGGATGGAAAAACAATTTTTTTTTACAGTTGTCAGTGGTTATCAGAGTTTTTATTCACCAAGGAATTTTTAATGAGAGATGGAATTTTTGAAAATATGAATATTTCAAGATGTAAACTAGGCTGATGAAACCTCATTTTGTCTCCCAGTATCAGCTTCACTCAGACAGTTGTTGTGCTATGATGCTTCAAAAAAGCTCATTTGTAGATCTAATGTCGGAGAGACAGTGAAAAGACATTTGTTTTTGATTGAAATACATGGAAAACCATCATTCACATCTTATATCTTCAGGTGACGGCTCACCATTGATGGTCCTGCCTGACTACTAGACACCATCATTGGGCTGTCACCCCTCGGTTATATCCAATCACATGTCTAATGTCCACTCAAGCACGTGGCCTTAGTTTGTCAGGTCCTGCTTTGTTCAAAGGGTTTGAAATAAGATTGTAAGGCAAAATATGTCTCCACATTTTTTTTTTGTTAAATTCAATGACATGCACAGAAGTGGTGATACTTTCTCAGAGTGAGATTTTCCATGTTGCTAATCTGGTGCAACTAAGTTCCCACAGCAAGAGGGGCAGAAAACGTATCTTGCTTGAAGTTTTTTTCTTGGAAGATCTAAGAAGCTTGACTTGTTCTCACAGGAGTCTAAAGAATAAAATCTATCGATTGGTAGTGTTTTTGATGTTTTTCTTGTTGCTCCTTGTTGTTCATTGATGAGCACACCAGCAATGCTCATTGTTGAGGTGGCTGTGAAGAGTAAACAGTCTGCTCGTCTCTGCGCACTCGCTCTGCTCATTAACTCACATAAACATCCCATCTGTTCTCTTTTCTTTTTGCCAACGCTCCTTACTGGTCTATTGTGTGTCAACCAAATGGGTTTAGGTTTCTTCTTTCTTCAAAGCATGTGAGAGAGCCTCATGACTGTGTGACAGCCTCACTGATAATTTAAAGTGATACTTATTCAGTCTTTGGATTAATAAATTTGTCAAAATGCTCTCCATAAACAAAAAAAAAATTAAATTATCAACAATGTTTCATAATGCAAAAGCTTCTGCATAAAAAATAATGTGGTACAATTTGTGATTTCAAATGAAAAAAAAAATATATAGTGTGATATTAAACATTTAAAATAAAACTCATGCAAGTTTTCTTTGTGCCATTTAGAGTCCTTCGGGTATCCCTGCTCTTGCAGATGCTTCTTCATCAACAGGGAATACCATCAGAATTTAATTAAAAGCTATCGGAGGGAGACTGGCATCACTGAACAACTCAGCTTTGGAGGTATAAATTTGCTAGAAGGTGTTTACTTCCATGTATGTTTTAAAGTTCTACTTTTTTGGACAATATTAAGTTCCAGTCAATAATCTTTGGAGTATTTTTAAAATCCCTGCCCCAAGTGGAGGAGTTTAAGTATCTCTGGGTCTTGTTAACGGGTGGGGGAAGGATGGAGCGGGAGAACGACAGGCGGATCGGTGCGGCATCAGCAATAACTAGGACGTTGCATCGGTCCGACGTGGTAAAGAGAGAGCTGAGCCTAAAAGCAAAGCTCTCGATTTACAAGTCGATCTACGTTCCAACCCTCACCTATGGTCACCAGCTGTCGGTGGTGACCGAAAGAATGAGATTGCGGATACAAGCGGCCGAAACGAGCTTCCTCCGCAGGGTGGCTGGGCTCTCACTCAGAGATCGGGTGAGGAGCTCTGCCATCCGGGAGGAGCTCGTTGTCAAGCCGCTCCTCCTCCATGTCGAGAGGAGCCAGATGGGGTGGTTCGGGCATCTGGTCAGGACGCCCCCCGAGCGCCTCGCGGGTGAGGTGTTTTGGGCACGTCCCACCGGGAACAGACCCCGGACCGTGAAGAGGCTATGTCTCACAAGTGGCCGGGGAACGACTTGGGATCCTTTCGGGTGAGCTGGAGGATGCAGCTGGGGTGAGAGAAGCATGGGCTTGCCGTTTGAGGCTGTTGCCCCCGCGACCCGACGCCGGAACAAGCGGAAGATGATGAAACGGAACAGAGATAATTCTATTTACTTAGAAACACACACACGCTAATGTACATACTGTGTGGAATAGAGAAATAATTATGTGAAGTTGTTTGTAATCAAAACTCATACATTCATTGTTTTATGGTTTAAATATTTTTTTGTTAAAACATAAAATAACATTTAGATTTCTGTGTAAAGAAAGTAAAAACTATCACTTTTTATAGCTTCCACTATTTTTTTTTTCAATTTCTTACTAATTTCAATATCCAAGCAATTTCAATGGCTTTGATAAAGTTTTTTTTTTTAATTTTTGTTCACAAAAACTTAGTTTGTGTTGTTCTGAAACTTTCTCTCCTCTGCTTTTCTTTTTAGACCAAAAAAAAAAAAGTATTTTTTGCTTATCCACACTGATGGTACTGGTCAGCGTCTAACAAATCTTTTGAGAATTCAGATTAAATATACAATTGCTGACATGTCACGTGGTTTAAAGCTGGGATGGACGGTTTTTACAAATTTGTTTATATAGCAACTTTACCATCAACATACAGTATGAACGATATTCACAAAGAAAAAGCAACATATTTTAACAGGAACCCAATATAGACAATGTTTTGTTTCCATTTCATTCTTTAGGTTTATTTGGTCATTCAACTTTTAGAGTCCAATTGAACCAAATTTGTTGTTGTGGCAGATGCTTTCTGCTTCTTCTTCATCTTTGGGCATTTCCCTTCAGGGGTCGCCACAGCAAGTCAGTTTCTTCCACCTAACCCTATCTGCTGTATCCTCTTTGGTCACACCAACTATCTTCATGTCTTCCTTCACTGCGTCCATGAACCTCCTCTTTGGTCTTCCTCTAGTCCTCTTTCCTGGTGGTTCCAAATCCAGCATCCTTCTTCCGATGTACTCTCTCTCTCTCCTCTGCACATGTCAAAACCATCTCAGTCTGGCCTCTCGAACTTTATCCCCAAAACCTGTAACATGTGCTGTTCCTCTGATGTACTCATTTCTAATCCTGTCCATCCTGGTCACTCCCAGAGAGATCCTCAGCATCTTCATCTCTGCTACCTCCATCTCTGCTTCCTGTCTTTTCTTCAGTGCTTCTGTTTCTAGACCAAACAGCATGGCCGGTCTCACCACGGTTTTATACACTTTCCCTTTCATTTTAGCTGAAACTCTTTTGTCACACATCACACCTGATACTTTCCTCCACCCGTTCCCACCTGCCTGAACACGCTTCTTCACCTCTTCCACACTCTCCATTGCTCTGGACTGTTGCAGATGCTTTCTGCAGTTTTTTTAAAATGTACTGTGTGATGACTGTGACATTTATTATCTCAGAGAATTGTAAAATAGACTGACACCTACAAGCCTGTTAAGTTAAATTGCTTACAGGTTTCTGGACATGAATGCGTCACTTTATCTTTAACAATTCCACAATCTATTTTGTCCTGTGTGTGCAGATGCAAAATATTTCACTTTACTTGAAGACTAACCACTTAAACTTAAAGCAAAGTCTGTAGCAATTGCTTCTCTACAGGAATGATTCTTGATAAAAAAGAAAAAGCTTTATTCATGAGGTTATCTTATTTTGAGACTCTCCTTCCTAGTATCAGTCTGTTGAAGGATTTCAAAAATACACACTAGTTTCCAACAACCAATTTGCCTGACCAATTGAATTATAAAAAACAAAAAACATTTTGTATGAATGCAGGGGTTAAAATTTTTTTTATCTTGGTTACCAACAATTTGATGCCCGTTCCAAGTTTTTGCACTCAAACTTTAAAATGACCAACCTAAAAAAAAGGAATTCAGTGTGAAGATCTCGGTTTAAAAACTTCTGTATTTAAAAAGAAAATCTAGTGTTTGATGAAACTGCAGAAACATCAATTTAATTTAAAAAGGGTGCATTAGAGCAAGGAAGCATACAAACCCTTCACAATGGTTTCCCTTTGAAGACAACATTTTGACATTTGTGTTTTTTCCCCCACTTTTTGTTAAAGAATATTATGTCATTGTTGGCCTGGAAAGATTATTTTTGCAACAGACTTCAAAAAGATATATAATTGCATGTTCCTTCTAATTTCTTAGGTGTCTGAGCAAACACACAAGCTTCCTGAGCAGAAGGAGGTGGAGCAAAAACTTTTACTCTTGTGACGTCAGCAGCAGTGACGAGCCAAACTCTGAAGCAGTGGTTTGAAGCAATTTGTTTCAGAAAGAAAGAAGAAAGAGATTTGCTCCAGATTTCTGTCTCGTTTTCCCATCTTTAGTTTACATTGAGTTTTATTTTGTGAGCCGGTTTGGTTTTCTTGTGCGCTATTAATTTGCGAGTGGTGCGCAATTGCTCAGGTGGGCAGCTGAGAGGGAACAGTGCTTGGAATAAATATTTGCAGAAATGACTCATTGTGTTGTTATGAATAAACTACATGACTCAGCTTTATTTGACAAGTTTTCATTCATATTTTTTATCTGACTCATAATTCCTTAAGGACTTCAGGCAAGCTCAATAAGGATCCACGGTGAGGTCATTAGCTCTTCATATTAACATCATTGGTAAATTATTTACCTTTGACCAAATACACATCCAAAACCTAGTGTTATGAGCAAAGTTGAAAATTTCTGTTAGCTGTCAAATGATTTTGTTTTGTTGTCTTCTGCTTATTTGGGGCCAGGTCGCAGGGGCAACATCCTTAGAAGGGAAACCCAGGTTTTCACTCCAGCTCACCCTGGGGGATCCCAAGGCGTTCCCCGGCCAGCTGTGAGACAGAGTCTCTCCAGTGAGGCTGGGGTCTGCCTAATCCTAACCCGTCCCACTGGGAAGTGCCCGAAACACCTCACCAGTGAGGCATCCAAACCAGATACCCGAACCACCCTATCTGGCGTCTCTCGATCCAGAGGAGCAACGGCTCTTCTCCGAGCTCCTCCCGGATGGCCGAGCTCTTCACTCTATCTCTGAGTGAGAGCCTAGCCACCCTGGAAGGAAAGCCCAGCCACTGGAGGAACCTCATTTTGGCTGCTCGTATCCGCAATCTCGTTCTTCCTGTCAAATTGTGACAGAACTAAATTAACTTTTCTTTGCTTAATGATCTCATTGTGTACAAAGACACAATTTTGACTCTAGTTGATAAAGTACACTGATTGAAATATAATGTAAAGGAAATCTTAGCTGTTGAGATGACAAACCAGGTTTACTATTCTAATTTTGTGAGCATAAAACGTGGCATGCTTGGACAAATAAAATACACCTTGTGAATATTGCATTTGTAGACTAACTAGACTTTCGTGTGAAATTCTGACGTGTTGAACTTGGGAGAAAAGATCACTTTTTTGCAGGAATTAATTTGTTGAACAATTGTTTAGAAAATTCAGCATTTGATTAATTTCTACTTTGTTACTCTAGCCAAAGTAAGATCGTTCTTTTCAGAACAACTCTTCCCATCTGGCTAAGAGTAGATTTCCTTTCCAGTGATTGAAGTTCCAGTTGAACATCTGAGTGTGGAAAAAAGTGTTAACCTATTTATATTTACTGTATGTGAAAAAAAAAATTGAAAAAGTGAATGAATGCTATGCTTCAAATACACGTTGACTCAGAAGATGAAGAAGATTCTAAATGACACATTTTACCTCTCTTGGTAACACCATTGCATAATGAGCGCCTAGCCAAAAGGATCTTCACCACTGCCCGTTTACGTATTTAATCCCCATTTGACAGAGAGAGCATTTATGGACATTTTCAGAGCTGACTAGCTGCCGAGTTTCAGTTGTGATGTACTAAATATCTCAAAAAAGACTAAGGATGCACTTCATGTTTAGTTCATGTCCATCTCTAAGGGCTATAGACTGGTTTATACATCAGTATCCCTTTCCAAATTTAGAGATTTAAATGACAATCTCTAAACCTAAGGTACAGATTCTTCTCATTTTAAACATTTTAATTGTTTAAAAAAAACTGCTGAAACTGAGGCTGTTATAGGAGGCAAGTCTATTTTTTGTTAATTTGTTCTTTTCCCACTTTGTCAAAAATTCTGCAGTGCCTTCCCAGTTCCAGTCAAATATGAAAAACAAGTTTTATTTAAATACGCTATAAAAGATATCTTCATCTAAATGAGTGATCTCATGATTAATTTAGGCCCTTGTTTTAACTGTGAAACAAGAAATATTTAATCTTCTTGTACATGAAGTGTGAAAAATGACATTTTATTCCATAAAACACAACTGGAACTCCACTTATTAAACAGTTGAAAAGAAAACCCATGTGGTCTGTTTGAGAAGATTAATAAAAACCCTGAAAAAGTATTTAAAAATTCTCACATGCTTACACCTAAAGAACCATGATGTCTTTGTGACCTGATCTAGTGTCCCCTCAGCTGGCCCAGATTGCAAAACCCATGTGGTCAGTTATGTGTAAAAATGAAGGGAAAACAGGAAGTCGTAATTCAAGCTAAATATATAATAAATTTGCAAAGTTTTTGCCCTTGCAAGTAATTGTTGCAACCCTGATTGCAGGTGCTCATTCTTTGATTGAGTCATAATCATGCCCGATAGTTTGTGTGGTAGCCGTCCCTCTCTATTGATGTTTTGTTATTGTATTCTACAAATTGTTCAATTTAGCTGTGCTAAACAACTTGATACATGGCCCACTCTTCACACACAGAAACATTATTACACACCATTTATTCACAGCCAGACCTCCAACGTTGTTACACGACACACTGAGATCAGAAAATTGATTCCACTTAGTGGTGAAAAATACTCAGTCTTTGTATGCAAATGATTAAAATGAGAAGAAAATGATTTTGGAATAGTTTTTTTTTTAAACCATTGTTGCATTAATCAAAATTATATTGGCTTTGCCTTCAATTATCAAAAGAAGGTGATTTACTTCACCTGCAGTTGAGTTTCCAACTGATTGAGTCCTTAACACTGGAACATAAAATTTCAGGTTTTTACAAAGCACAGAACTGTTTCACCTCTGTGGTGATTTGATGTGATTTGAAAGGTTTATTAAAAACTTGTGACAACAAAAGTACTTTAATCAACATTGATAATATTAAAAAAATTTAACTTATAAAAAGAACTGACTTGGAACAAAATATATATATTTAACATATTCAAGAAGGAGTGAGTTGTTGTGAATATTGATTTTTTACTGAAAATTTCTTTAGCTATTCGAAAAAAGAACCCAAACAAATTTTGTTCTGTTCAATCATTTTAGATTCTTCACAATATAATTTATTTGGTTACATAGATTACTTTTGCTTAGCACAGTCCTGAAAACTTAAACAGGATCACATAATACCATTTACTTCGTATATCAGAAGCAATATGGCTTGGATTTCGTGTTTATTTTTGTAATGAAAGTGCTTTATATTAATTTGAAAGTGATATGAAATAAGAAGTACAAGCAGGAAACAAGAAAAAAAATGGTGAGAGTACAGTGCTTCGTGGAACTCCTGTGAAGCTGGTTTTTATTTTGAACACACATCCTTCCAAGTTTCTATTTTCTAGTTTGAAAAACATAATGACAGTTGTTAATTACATTTTTATTTAGAAATTTTTAAATAATTGAGCAAATTTCACACATTTACATAAAGTGTGCAAGCTACTTTGAAATTGTGGAATTACATATGCATAATATTAATTTCAATTCTAAATTTTGTTAAGAAGAAAAAATTGGATTTACTTATAATAATTGACTGAGAAACTTCTCCAACTTGAGTGTCAGAAATGGTTCAGGAAACCAGACAAATTGGGGATTTTTTCAGCTGCTGAAATTCAAGCTGAGCTGACTTGAACGGCACAAGTCAATGCCATCTCTTTCTACATCAAACAACGAGAGAAATACCTCCAAAACTTCCATCATACTCTGACTTTGAGATGATCTGTATTATTCATCATATCCTTGACCTCATTTCCTCTTTACTCTTGTTGACAACCATCAAGCACATCTTCTATCCAACCAGTTTGATTCATCTTCTTAGAGTCTATCTCACATCTCTTACAAGACTTTCCCTCTCATATTCGCCTCTCTCTATCTCCTCTTTCTAATGAGAACAATTTCTCTCTATTTGTGAGCCTCATTTTCTACGCTGCTATCTCCATGCTGTCTCCCACTTAATGCACCATCCTCTCCATTTCTTGTTAGTATGCATCCAGTTTGCTTCTTTTAAAAATTCCCTCATTGTTTGTACATTTTCATCTGATTTTGCTTGCAATTTCCTCATACTGTGTTTCTTTTTTCCTATTGCCTCCCTTCTTTTTCTCTTCCAGCAGTAAGGCTGACAGAGAAGCATATAATTTCTCTGAGGAGGTACTGTCAGTTGACTGCCTCTCCAGGCTAAAAGTCACTCTGCTCGCCCCTGGGTTCACAAAGTCACAGTTATGTTCCGCTCCAGGATTATGCATATCTTAATTCCCTTTGGCTCACACCTGAGGGCGGCAGGGCATGAAATAAGAAAGTGTTCAATGCAAATAAAAGTTGTATTTCCTGCCACCATGAAGGGGGTAGAGAAGAGGGAGGTGAGGTGTGAATTTCTTCCCAATAAGGAGAATAAGAGTGTGTTTTGGGGATAATTTGATAGAAAAATGTGGCCAAAAATATATTTAGCTACTTTTTATAACAGAAATAAAGGGGTTCTTTATATTTTACCAACATTGGAGTGGACAGTCTGATTAACGCATACATCCCACACAACCAGGAGACCTTTGCGTCCACAGCATTTTGGCATCCCACTCCCAACAAAGCCAATCAGTTCCACTCTGAGTGAAATCCACAGGTAGAACAGCCCAAGATATGAGAATATCATGAGGAATGAATGTACACTTCACTTTTGAGAAGCTAAATTTGCGATTTCTTCAAAAAGAAAAAAAAATGTTAGAAGGGAACGTTGTTTCCACCGCGCGTAAAAGCTGATTTTACGCTTTTGCGCGATTGGAGAGCGCACGTGTTTGCTCATATAAAGGACATCAAATAAAGCATTAAAACGTTCCTTTCTCATTCTTTTTATGAGTACGGATATAATTTACAAACATGTTGTCATGATTTATTACTGAAAAACGCTTGGTTTATTAAATCAAAGCGTGTCAGTATAAAAAAAAGTGGGCAAAATGACACGTGGCTGTTTAGACTTTACGTTTGAAAACTTTTGACAGACAAAAAACTTGCAAAAACGAATTAAATGTTTTTAAAAAAAACTTACCTGATAAAGCCTCCTTGGAAAAAGCAAAAAGACAAGACATAGAGAATCCTAATGACCTGTGGGAGCATCCTCTGGCGCAAAATCTCTCCACAATCACTAAATAACTTGAGGGGGAAAAAAGAAAATCAACAAATCCACAAAGCAGGTTGTGAGACTAGTCTGGAAGAGAAATGCATCATCTCCCTCAGAGATCCAGGCTTGTCTTTGGAAAAACTTCTTTTCCCTCCACCAACTCCAGAGAGCTGAACACATCCACACAGCAGCTGGAAGACTCTGAGCAATCTGACTGTGAGCTGGTGCTTATGTTCAGGGGGAGTGCCAGTCCACAAAAAAAATATTCCTTTCCTTGTCTCCATGCATCTCTTCCATCAAAATAAATAAATAAATAAATCTAAAAAGAATAAATTTAAAGGTGCGACATCATGTTGCTTGATTTGTACGTAAATTAGCCCTAATGTGGAGATTATGGTGATGGTGTGAACTCAATGCCAATTTACTTTATTTCATCTATGACACATTGCTAATTGTTCTTTAAAAGGTGTTTTATTTTTTAATCAGCCAATTATTACAACCCATATTTTTTAGTCAACAGAATTATTGCTGCATCGGTCCGTCGTGGTAAAGAGAGAGCTGAGCCGAAAAGCAAAGCTCTTGATTTACAAGTCGATCTACGTTCCTACCCCCACCTATGGTCATCAGCTGTGGATGGTGACCGAAAGAATGAGATTGCAGATACAAGCGGCCGAAATGAGCTTCCTCCGCAGGGAGGGCTGGGCTCTCACTCAGAGATCTGGTGAGGAGCTCTGCCATCCGGGAGGATCTCGGTGTCAAGCCGCCCCTCCCGTGTTTCGGGCACATCCCACCGGAAGGAGACCAAGACGCAGACCCCGGACCAGCTGGAGGGACCATGTCTCACAGCCATCTTGGGAACGACTCGGGAACCTTCCGGGTAAGCTGGACGATGCAGGCGGAGTCAGAGAAGCCTGAGTATCCCGTCTGAGGTTGTTGCCCCCATGACCCGGCCCCGGATGAGCGGAAGACGACTAAACGTAACGGAAATTCTTGTTTAATGTCTTTATTAAATAAAATTCAACATTCATTTTCAGTAACAATGACTGTGACATGCACAAGATAATTCACATCTGGCAATTCAGTCCGTCCGTGAAAAAAATGCTGAGTTGAAAAGCAGACCTCTCAATTTTTCAGTTGATCTACATTCCTAACCTCTTCTATGGTCACCAGCTGTGGATGGTGACCGAAAGAAATAGATTGCAGGTACAAGTGGTCAAAATGAGCCTCCTCAGCTCTCGCTCAGAGATTAAATGAGAAGCTCGGAGTAGAACCGTTGGTCTTCCAGATGAAGAGAAGCCACATGGGGTGGTTCACGCATCTGGTTAGGTTGCCTCCTGAGCGCCTTGCTGCTGAGGTGTTGAGGTGTCACACTGGGAGGAGACCCAGAGGCAGACCACAGACCCATTGGAGAGAGTATGTCTTACAGTTAGCCGGGGAACACCTTGGGATCCTCCTGGGTGAGCTAGAGGGTGCAGCCGGGGTGAGAGAAGCCCGTGTTTCCCGTCTAAGGCTGTTGCCCCCGCGACCCGGCCCTGGATATATGGAAGACAATGGAATGGATTCAACTTTTTTTTTTTTTTTAACATAAAATAGAATATTTACAGAAAATGTGGTACACAGTACGTTTTGATCATGTAACGCAAATGTCACATTTTCACTCAAAACGTAGTGCACTGGAATAAACATCCACAGAAATGCATTACTCATAGACATAACATAACATTTTTGTTAATTAATGTCTGTTGTGGCGGGGCAGTGGCCTCACAGAAAGAAAGTCTGGGGTTCAAGTCCCGAGTGGGGACGAGACTTGGAACACTGGCTTTTCCGTGTGGAGTTTGCACGTTCTTCCTGTGTATGTGCTGGTTTTCTCCAGGTATTCGGGTTTTCTCCCACCCTCCAAAAACATGCATGTTAGGTTGATTGGCTGCTATAAAACTGGTGCTAGGAATTCATTCGTATATTCATTCGTCGTGGGTTGTGTGTGTGTGTGTGTGTGTGTGTGGTCCCATGACAGACTGGTGACCTGTTGGGGTGTACTTTTACGCTCTCCTCAAATCAGCCAGGATAGGCTCTGGTACCCTCCGCGACCCTGTAATGGATGGACGGTTTAGAAGATGAATGAATGCCTGTTGTTGATTCGACACTACAAAGAGAAGTCACATTTTAAGTAAGGTTTACTTTGTTAAATGTTAAAAATTTGTCATAATTTTGTCAATCTCACAAGTTGAAAAAAATCCAAAAAAATTATTTTAATGATGCTCATTCAGTTAGTGATTTTAACAATGAGGACAATCTTATGTTCTTTTTATTGTTCATATAATTCCCATTCTGATAGCAGTGGAGGACATTGCTCTCAGATCTTATTAAAATTTGATTTTCACAGGTCTCATGCTGGTGTCCCATTGTGATTGACAGACTAAAACCTTAAAATGATCTTTTCTACAACAATATTTCCTTCTTTCAAAGTTAATAAATCCCAACATATTTAGTTTTCTGTCAACAGTATAGCTGAGCTTTGCTTATCAAATTTACCAACATCTATTAAAGACTTGAGCCACATTTTTCTCCAAAATCAAAATACATTAAGAGTAGAAGGATTTAATGAGACAATCAGATTTAACTTATTTGCCAATAAATGAACTAATTTAGCCTTTCTTTTCTGAAATAATGGCTCAAATTATGCTTCCTTACATTTTAATAGTCCCTTTTTCCTCTGCTTTGCTTGGTATTTTACACCAGATCAATCAACCTTTGAAGGTTTGTTCATATCGTGGCGTATTCCGCCTTTCAGGGGGAGAAAGGTGGGTTTAGCAGATATACAGGTGATAACAAAGAGAAATATAAGGACTATCAACTACTGAGAGATTTCACTTATGGCAGTCAAACTGTAGGCATTGGTCTTGTAGCACACTGTAGTAGAGCCAGGAGTTATGACGTTGGGCGAGTGAACATGTTCCCTCTGCAAACCGCTGTCTCCTACAAGGTTTCCATGGAGGTCAGCAATGCTCACTACAGTAAGATGACCATTAAGTCCTTTTCAGACATGAGTTCCTTTCCATTAATCTAAAACCGGCCAAACGTGTCGGCTTCGTGTCTGAATGAGCGCACTTGTGACTTTGCTGGAAAAGTTGCAAATCCAAACTAATTGAAGCTTGAAACTATTTCAATTTCCATTCAGCACAAATCAGAACTGCATATATTATTTTTGTGAACTTAGGTACCTATGAATAGGAAGTGATTTGAACATTTTTTGTTGTTTAAAAACAAAGGGTTTTTTTCTTTATAAATATCTGACATTTTGTAGGGTCTCATTAGGAAGGTTCCAAATTAACAGAGCATCAAGATATTTGTCATTGAGCTTCAGGCACCATTCCTTAGGCAAGGTGAAAAAAATATTTATGAGTTCAATTGAAGCTTGGTTGACCCACGTCAACTTCAATTTACAACTTTTGTGAAATCAAATTATTCATTTTCAAACACCTTTTCCAAAATCTTTATGACTTTGCTGCTATTTTAGGCACATTTTAATATGGGTTAAAATGGTTTTGTAGTTTATTCATGTACAAGGTTTATTTTGGCTGACTTTTGATTTGGCTATTCTTATTTAGGTCATTTATGTGCTCTTGTTTTGTATTCTGACCCAAATATGCTAGCTGTTTCCAGGGTCTGAGTTATGAGAACACAACTAAAATGTCTTTTTTTAGATTGTGATGGCATAAAATTACCAAGTTTTTGGGAAATGAACATTTCACTGAGCAGACATTTCGGCACGCTGACAGTTGAAGGGAAGAAGCTGTTCCTTAACCTGCTGCCCCTGTTCTGGATGCTCCTCACCAAATTGCTGTGAAGAAGGGTTGGAAAAGATATTTATGACCCACCTGGAAAAGCTGTAGACCTGTGCATACTGAGTCTGGCATATTGTGTTTCAGCTAGGTTTCCATGAAGCAGATCACTGCACACTTCGAGGGTTTCTGATGTTAATTTGAAATTAAACGGATAGCAACCCCTCTATTCAAACAGATTGAGTTGCATCATTTTTTTGCATCCTGTAAACTGTCTAATCTCCACGTACACAAGATGTTTCAAAGCATACATTTTTACCACATCAGTGAACTCAGTTAGAAATTCAATCTTGTTTTCATACTCACGTCTTACAAGTGGACCATAACCACCGACAACGCCGAACATCTCATTTACACCTATTACCTTAGATTCATTATTCTGTCACTTTCTCCACTGCACCATTCATTATCATTTTATAGTTCTGAAATATAGAGTTGCTGGCTTTGTTTTCTTCTTGTATGTCCTTCTAGACTGTGTGCAAAAGTTTGAGAATTTGAAGCTGAACATCGAGAGTGATCAGCTTCTTTTGCTGTAAGATTAACTCAAACTTTTTTTCAGAGTGTCTCTTTTTGAGCTACCTAGATATTTTCTAAAACAGATTTCTCATCAAAACTTTGGCTTCTAAAGTTAGATGTGTTGACCCCTTTGGTGTCAAGCTTAGTAGGGTGCAGGTCAGGGACAGGGTCCTGCCCCAACTGGAGGAGTTTGAGTATCTTTTGATCTCGTTCACAAGTGACGGAAGAATGAAGCAAAAAATTGACAGATGGATCGGTGCGGCGCCTGCATTAATCAGGATGCTGCATCAGTCCGTCGTGATAAAGAAAGAGCTGAGCCGAAAAGCAAAGCTCTCAATTTACCAGGCGATCTATGTTCGCACCCTCACCTATGGTCACCAGCTGTGGGTGGTGACTGAAAAAACGAGATTGCGGATATAGGTGGCCGCAATGAGCTTCCTCCGCAGAGTGGCTGGGCTCTCACTCGTAGATGAAGTGAGGAGCTCTGCCATCCGGGAGGAGCTTGAAGTAGAGCCGTTGTTTCTCCGGATTGAGAAAAGCCAGATGGAGTAATTACAATGCCTCACGAGTGCCTTGTTTGTGAGGTGTTTTGGCCAATAGCAGGAGAACCAGAGGTAGGCCCTGAGCCCCCTGGAGAAACTAAGTTTCACAGGGAACACCTCGGGATCCTCCCGGGTGAGCTGGATGATGCAGCCGGGGTGAGAGAAGTCTGGGCTTGCCATTTGAGGCTGTTGCCCCTGCGACCCAGCCCCGGATAAGTGGAAGACGACGAAATGGAATAATCAATGCAATGTGAGTCACCAAATTATTAGTTAATTTAGCCAAACCATGCAACCAATTGGGATCTTCAACCACTTTTTGTTTAAACTTGAAAGAAAAAAACTGCAAACCAAACTTCTAAAATGTAATTCACAATTCAAATTATGTATCTAGTTTTTTTCTTTTATCCTTGTTTAGTCAGAAGGGGGAAAAAAAAGACTGAACCAACCTACTGTATGTACTGTAGATAGATGGAACGAACTTTACCAACAAGTGAAAAGTGGTTTATTAGTTGTATTGACTGTGGTGATTGTATACCTATGTTGTCAATTTGTTACATAATTTTGCACTTATCAAAAAAGATTACTTACTTTCCTGGGAGTTTTTATAGTGTTGTCCTTGAAAAAGTACTGCGCAGCACAGCACAAAATCTCAGCCCCAGCCTTGTGGCCTTTAAGTGTTTTAAACATTTTGCAATCCGTCAGAAATGTGTTGTGGGACTGACAAAAAAAACCCATCATCTTGTGCTAAATTGTTCCAATAAAACACCTTAAAAACATCGAATGTGTGTTTGGCCTTCGACTATTAAAATAAAAATGCCAAACAGGTTCTTGTAATACCAGTCACCTGGCAGACTTCTACAGACCTGATGCTTTGTAAAACAAAGAATCTGAAATCCTGCATGAAGGAATACCAATATTGTATTTCCATTGCATATATTCATGTATGCATTCATCCATGCATTGTATACCGTTCAACTCTTTGAATTTTACATCAACCAAAGTTTACATTGTATGTAAGTTAATCTTAGTTTTCCTGCAGGGTTACGTCAAAAGCTTAGAGATTTTCAAGAGATCTTTTTGGACAGGAAGCGTACCTGATGAAGTATTCAAAGATGCGATGACCATAGTAGGCAACAGGCCAGCATTCAGAAGAGGTGCGTGCTTGGTCAAATATCACCTTCTCATACATAAATATGCACCAAAACCCAATTAATACTTAATCCCTATGCCTTTTACTCTTAGCTGCTTTGTGTCTTTATCCAAACTTTATTTTGGAACTCAAATAAAGACCCAAGAACTAGTATTTTTGTTAGACAAAACTAAAAACTGCACAAATGTGTAAGCGTGTAAAGCAGAGAAGCTCACAGGGCTCAGCTTTTTCAAATCTAATAAGCTTTGAGAATATGTGATTGATCAATAATCCTAAATATTGTAAAAAAAGTGCCTGTGACGTGTTTATAAAGATATTGGTGTCATTTTGAAGTCCCAGCTAAAAATTTGACAGAAAAAGTCATATTGGGTGCTCTATGATACCTCTTTCCCAGTTTGTGCCCTCACCTGGCCTCTAAATTAAACAATCAGAAATTCTATGCACAGCACTGCACAGATCCAGATGGAATACAAATGCTAGGTTTATATTTTGCTCTTTCTCCTTTCTGACCCTTGTCAGGGGATGTCTATCCTGATGTCAGGAAGTAACTGCACAGAGCTGGCCAGCAGTGGCTTGTCAGTGTGTGATGGATGTCTGGCATCTCAAACAATGGTTTAAATATCTCGAAGCTAAAAATGAAGGCTCATCTTTGATGTAAATATGGTGATTGTTGGATACAATAGTTGTTATGGAAGCCTGAGAAAAGTGGATTAAAAAAGTGTGTTTTTTTTTTTTTTTTTGGTATAAAGTGCAGAGGTATTTCTCCTGACAGTTGAGACTCATCGGAGTCAACAAAACTGATAGAATGGTCTTTCACTCACTACTGAAAAGAACACATCCCTGAATTCAAGATAACAGCTTAAACCATGAACAGACACTCTATCACACCTTTACCTTTGTACTCACTTTAAAACCTCATTTAATACTGAAGAGTGTGTCTTTTTCTCTGATAACACTGCTGTGTGTGAGGTGGGTCTGAATGCCAGCTATGGAGACCACATATTTTGATTTATCTGCATTTCTATTTGTTCTAATTTGTCCAAAAAAAGCATTCCTGTTTTCTTGAGAGAAACAAGTTCTTTGCTCTACACTGAAAGACTTCCTGTTGTTTAGATTGTTTACCTCTTCCTCAATGATCTCATCACCGAAATGTTGTTTTGTTACACGAATGAACATAAGAGGAGATAACTAAAGGCAAATCATTTTCTAAAAAACACAAGTGGTGCAGTGGTTAGCACAGTGGCCTCACAGCAAGAAAGCCAGTGGGCTGAGTCCTGGATGGGACAAGGCTTGGAACCCTGGTCTTTCTGTGTGAGTTTGCATTTTCTCCCTGTGTAGTCGTGGATGTTCTCCAGGTACTCCGATTTCCTCCCACCATCCAAAAACATGCATGTTGGGCTAATTGGCCACTATGAAATTACCCCTTGGAATGACTGTGTGTGGATGGTTGTGAGTGGGTGGGCCACAACAGACGGGCGACCTGTTCAGGGAGTACCTTGCTTCCGCCTGAAAGCAGCCATGATAGGCTCACGCACCTCCATAACGTCTTTTAAGCAGTTCAGAAGACGAAACAAAACCCAGTTAATTCGGAACATTAAAACACACTGTATTTGAGTCGTTAAAATGTATTCAAAGTCAAATCAGCTGTTTAAAGTGCAAAATAAAAGTGCAGATTTTTTTAAGGAAAAGTTAGCATGCATTGGGTGCTTACAGATTTTCAATACGTAAACTTTGGCTACAGTCTTGTGTAGTCATCATCATCAATCTTGGTACCAGATGATCTCGATTAAACTGGACACAACTAAATTTCGTCCTAAAAAAGCTTACCCATGGAAATGAAAGTACATTTTTATATATTTTTGGGCTTCAGTAGAAGGAATCTAGTTTGTACCATTCCATTGAAAATATTTAATCACATCACTAAAACAGATAGGCAGTTTATCCTGTCTTTTATTTTTTTCTCCCAACATTTATTAGGATTTGCATTACCAGCTCTTTGTGGCATGATGCATCAGTGAATCTGAGAGATTTATCTACACACATTTAAATGTCTAGGTTCTTGACATGTTAATTATATTTTTTATCATTAAAACGCTCATGCAAAGCTTTGAAATGGACAGATTTATCAGCATAATTTCTGTTCTAGCTGGGAAACAGGCCAGGATATTGTTTGATTTGAGGCATTGTAAACGTGTATTAGACAAAAATGTGTCCTTAGATTTTTATTTTTATATGAATCAGTATATTTAGAAAGCTAAAATAAGCTACTGTCTGTGCTTTTCTCCTCTGGTTGATGTTTACTCGTACTTTAAGTGTGCAAACACACAACTCAGTTGCAATTTTCCCTGATCAATTGTAATGATTTGTTTACCACTCCGACTGAAATGAGGATAATTTGAGTTGTGTTTCAACTACGTGGTACAGCGTTTTAATTGACGCGTCTTCATGACACAAGACTCTATTTTAAAGAGCTGCAATAATGAAATACCACTCTGGTCGTTCTGCAGCTGCACACGATGGACAGCTTTATAGCTTAGAAACATGCAACTATAAATAAGGTGCTGTTTGGTTTCTTATAAAGTCCTGAGGTAATTGGCAGAAGAAACCTTTCTTGAATATATTTTGGATTTCGTGTTTCTTTTTAACACAAGATGATTTTGTAGACGAGCTGTTTGTAGATGGCAGTTCCAAGCGGTGTTTGTGCGACTCATTTCTGTGGAGTGGATTTTAAAGGCACGTTCAATGGCTGTCCTATTTTCCAAGCAATGCCTGTGACACTTGCAGGGATAGAAACGGTGAGACAAACAATACCATGGCCCATGGCTTCTTTTATGTTGCTGCTGTTGGTTTATAGTGAAAATGAATGGAATACTAAGCAATGCGATACAGTATTAAATTTTAATTAGCCAGCAGAAGCAGTGAGGGATCTTCTGAACTATAGTTTCCTCATTTTCTGCAGATATCCTTTAGACTGATATTGAAACCGTGTCTTCACAGCCTTTTTCTAATTAATAGTGAATGTTATAAAGTTCATGCGGTCTCCAAAGAGGGATTTCCAACTCCAACTGGAAGATGTTTTTCTTATCAATTATTTAGGTCTACCTTTTGTGAAAAAACAAATTTTTCTGTCAGTAAAACACTGAATTATCTCATTTCAGAGTACAACATACTCTATGCACTGGATCTTTAATGGTAATTGGTTCTCTCTTTTTTGAGTGTGTACATCCATGAGATAAATTCTTTATCCATGTCACCTTGAAGTTTACTTTGGTAAACTACATGTCATATTTACCATAGATTTTCTAAGCAAGTGCCTTTTTTTCATGTAACGCTTTATCAGAAAGAAAACTGCATTGTAAAGGAAAGGATTTTTTTTTTTTTTACATAATGCAAAGAAGTATTGAGACAAATTGGAAGCTTCCCTTTAAAACCACTAACACTGTTGGATACTTTGCGTGTTTGTGTGTTCAGGTTAGATGAGATCATATATCAAAAGAATAATTTGGCAAAGTCTGATTGAGCAGCTGTCTTGGCTGGGAAGTGGGCTGTGATGCCTGGTTTTGAATAATGGTTCTACTTGGCCATGCAAGCCTGAACGGATACAGTCAGAGGCCCACGGCATCATCTACCTGATAAAGTCTGGTTCCAAAGAATGGTAGATGTTTCAGACAGGGATAAAAACAACTATTGTCACATTGGAGTCATGTTTTTGTTTTACAGTTGGTGAACAGATGTGGTTGACATGTTTGAAACATGTTTTTAAGAGCATAAATGATTGGTGTCACAATGAATAAACGACAAATGTGTCATAGCTCTAAGTAAAATTGAGTATCTTATAAATACGGAATTTGTCTTCTTTTAGTAAACAAATAGTTAAGAAATGATCAAGGACTTAAAAATAAATTATTACTATAAAAGCATGTTACAAATTTCAGCTTGAATTCACTCAAATCAGATTATTCAGTTTGATCAAAATAACTTTTATTCAGATAAAAAAAATCTTGGAAGGTGTTTTTTTTTCTTGCAAACAAAAGAGTTTAGACAGTGTGTGAAGTACTTGGATGATTATACTTTTATTTTTTTACAATTAGAAGAGACCAGAAGTAAATCTTTCAGGTATATTGTTAACATTGTTTTATTTCAGAGATTACCACCCTCCTCCCCCAAAACACTAAAAAGTATGTATACACACACACATACTGATACATTTTTACACACAGGTAGAATTTTCCTCAATCGTCTTCTTTCGGCATTTCCCTTCAGGCGTCACCACAGCAAGTCAGTTTCTTCCATCTAATCCTATCTGCTGCATCCTCTTTGGTCACACCAACTGTCTTCATGTCTTCCTTCATTGTATCCATGAACCTCCTCTTTGGTCCTCTTTCCTGGTGGTTCCAAATCCAGGATCCTTCTTCCGATGTACTCTCTCTCTCCTCTGCACATGTCCAAACCATCTCAGTCAGGCCTCTTGAACTTTATCCCCAAAACCTCTAACATGTGCTGTTCCCAAGATATACTCATTTCTAATCCTGTCCATCCTGGTCACTCCCAGAGAGATTCTCAGCATCTTTCTCTGCTACCTCCATCTCTGCTTCCTGTCTTTTTCTCAGTGGCACTGTCTCTAGACCAAACAACATGGCCGGTCTCACCACGGTTTTGTACACTTTCCCTTTCATTTTAGCTGAAACTCTTTTGTCACACATTTAAACCTGATACTTTTCTCCACCCGTTCCAGCCTGCCTGCACATCCTTCTTCACCTCTTTTCCATCCTCTCCATTGCTCTGGACTGTTGATCCTAAGTACTTAAAATCTTCCACCTTCTTTATCTCTTCTCCCTGTACTCTGTTTTATTCTGACTAATCTTCATTCCTAATTTTCCTCAATAGAACTACAAAATTACTAAAAATGTTCATTGAGGAAATGAAAAAAAAAAAGCCAACAATCATAAACTGTGCTTACAACATAAAGGGAAGAAAGCGGGCTGTTGAAACAAAGTAAATCCATGGTGCAGGATCAGAAATATGCTTACGTGAGGTGGCATGGGATGTACCAGACCGCCACAGAAGGTCAGGAATGTGCTGAATAGATGATTTATACTTAAGAATTCAGATGATTAATTGTGTTTTATGTGCAAGCCTGTGGGGTCAGTTCAATGTTGACATACTGCACAAAAGAGATTAGTAAGTTTTTATTTTTTTATCAAAGTTTAGTGATCTGTAGGTTAAACTGTACAAGTAGATTACTGTTATTAGGTACTTTTTGTGCAATGTCTAACAATATAAACATGCATGCATCTACATTTTGTTGCTCTGTAAATGGGTTTGTCCATGAGATGAAAACTGAACCAAAATAGTCTTGCTCAAGCTTTAGGTAAGATGTGGTTCTCATTAAAAAAAATAAAAAAATTGCAGAGTAAAAGGGCTAGTTGCCATTGAAAGGCAAACTTAGTTTACCCCTTTTGTGTTCATGATTATCTAATCTCTTTCTATACCTGTTGATTACTGTAATCCTTCATTTCACGCAATAAATTTTTTCCGACAGTCTGACAAACATTGAAAATGTTGAAGACTGAGGATCAGTTCAGGAAAAGTATATGTTGGAGTTTTTTCCTCAAAACGGGAGAGTGCAATGTGGACTACTGACAAGATGGTATTATCAGTAGAAACGTCTCGGTATAGGCATGAGCAGAGGATCCACTGTGGTATCAATGAAGTCTTTGATGTGTGTCAAGATTAGCCTTTTGAAGAAAGTCAAAATTACGGAGGTTCGTGCTAAAGAGCTGAAGTCATGCAGGCCTGTCACAGTGAGATTACAACACAAGCCAATGCACAGAGTTTCGTCACAACTAAGAAAGTCTGTAATATAGTTGGAAAACTTAAATGCTCTTCAGCATCAAGAAAATTTGAGTCATTTAACATGAACATTGCAGTTTAACCTTTTGGTATGCATGGAGATGACAGCATTAGTATGACGTATACAACAGTTGTGGTTTATTTATCAAATATATTTTTTAAATTACTGAATTTCTTTTTAGTCTATTTGATACCTCTAATTTATTGGGAATAGTGTGAGTTTGTGCAGTTGAAAAAATATTACAACATGCCTTTCTTTCCTTTTTAGACAATCCACCAGGCTTTTTGGAAGCAGCCTTTTGTATTACATTTCCGTCTCATAAACTGGTTAGTGTTCAGTCTGTGGTTAAAAAAAAGCAAAGCAAAAATATTTTTGTGTTTTTATCTTGTTACATTTTTTGTTTAGCATCTTATGGTTTTGTTAGCTAGTGAGGTGTTGAAAGTAGCGCAAACCTGTGGCAGGATAGGATTAGGTGCAGGATAGGATTCTGGTTTTATATTCTGCTGAGTGTATGATTCTCTGCATCTTCATCAGCTCCGTTTTCTCCCTGGTTATGAATATTAAAGATCGCTTCAGAGTAACTGCCAGAGGCACACTCTAGACAAGAGAAAGGAAAGATATCATTTTAGCTTGAAATAATTAAAATAGAAAAATATTGAGTAAAGAATTTTGATTTTAGTTTTATAACCTCATTGTTACAGGTCACCACACAGTTATGAGACTCTACATGGAAATAAAATTATTTAAAGCATCAATAAAAAATAAAAAACTCTTCACTTAACAGCTGGCGAGAGGTTTTTAATTTCAAATCAAACTTTATTTGTATGGCACTTTTCAAACTTTTTCAAACAAAACTCAAAGTGCTTACATGTTTAAAACAACAAAAATGAAAATCTAGGTCATTAAAAATGAATGAATAAAAATCTAACATGCATTCAGGAACCTTCTCTCACATCCAGACACAGTTGCACAACACACTACACACGTGCATCGATATTCAACCCCAGCTTCAATCCCTGACCTCCACCTAACTTCAAGTGGCTTTTTTCTTTAAATGAAACAAAACTCTGCTTATGTGAGGAACATACTGGACAACACTTACTGTTCACTCGTATCATATACTGTACATCACGTCCGATTCTGACCATAAAGCAGCACTTCGTAAGCAAAAAAGTTCCTGGCCACTGTACAGCGAGAAAACCCCAATGCTAAGAAGTCAGTATCAGGCTACTTCACACCAAAACCTAAAGTGAGAAACAGAAGAAAAAAAGATGCACATAAAACAGATTAATAACAAAAAAGAGTGAAACATGATGTTGAAAAGTAAACCTCACAATTCAATCAGTAAAATAAACCATCATAATAAATCCTTAAATAACCATAAATACATAAAATTAGATCAAACAAAAATGGATAAGTGTCAGGAGAAAGTTCATTTTAAAAAGACTTGTTAGCTTGTTCTTAAAAACATGAACAGCATCTGGAACCGTTGAGGTCCTCAAGCAGGCTGTTCCACAGGTGAAGTAACTTACCCATATCTTCTGACCTCTGGATAAACGCTTTGGTTTTTTTTTTTTATCGTGGATTTGGGTTTTCCATTGATTTTGCTGGGGATCTTTTTGTTGTTTGTTTGTTTGGTTTTTTGCATAGGAATGCAAAATCGGACAACTATGAAATAGAATAGATAGAATAAATAAATAGAATAGCTAAACAATCCTTTCATTCTCCTGTGCTTAGCCGAGCTTGGGATAGAGGGCCAGCATCTCACACAGGACATATATAACTTGTCCTCAGCCATTTTTTAACTGGCACAGGAGAATCCAAATAATTTTTTGGCCAGCTGGGAGATTTAATCTAACCAGCGTATCCTTGGTCTTGATCTCTAGAGCCTTCAAGGCCAGTTTTTTTTTTCAGTGCCTTATTTAGTAACTGTCAATGGTTACTCCTGACCAAAGTTTCTTGAACCCAAATGTATGTTCACATGAATTTTTTCCTTAGACAAAAGCACTTACAGAATTGATCTGAATAGCATATTTTTTACTGAGCAGTTATTAAAGCAAGAGGTAATAGACTCTCACTCTTGTTGATGCAAGAAAACATGATGGTTTTGCAGCTGGACTTTTGTTTTAAGTTGACGCTTCACCACAGTGAAACAACAAATTCCCAGTACTTTGAGGTATGTCAATAAACTACTTCGAAGAACTGGAAGGTAGAGGGATCATTGGAAATCTAAAATCAATTGCTTCAATAGCAGAAACCAGCTGTATTTGGTTGTAACGCCCCCCAGGTAAAAGCAATAATTGATCATCTTGGAGACTGCTTTCGAAGGCCCTATCACAGATTCACCTGACGTGAATTTACAAACTTGCCGAGTAAAACTTTGTCTACCTTCCAGAAATGGGAATTGTCCAAACAATGTAAAGAGATCGTTTGCAGAAAATATAAAATTCTGATCTGGTGGAAAACTGTAAGAAACAACGAACGACCAATTTTGGTAGCATACATTGAAAGTGGTAAATCAGAATCTAAACTAAAATAGACTTCATGTCCAGAAGCTAAATTTTGGATATGCTCATTTACCGGTAATTACAACTGACTTCTGGAACAATAGTTATCTACTTTTCACTACACTTTAAATCAATAAATCCTATCAACTTCATCTTAACACAGCTGAAAGTTTTACTGCAGTAACTTTAGAATGATGTAGGCGGTAACTTTTATTCCTTCTTCCCACTTGGTGCTCAGCTGCTGTAAAGCTGTAGGTGGGGATTGGTTGGATTGGAGGTTCAGACAGCTATGAGGAAGATGTTCGCTGGTACTGATAATTCAATCTCTTGCTTGCAACTGTCTTCACACATCACTGAGTCAAATTTAAATAATTCATCAATATCTTGTGGGTTTATTTTGTGAGAAAAAAATCCCTAAATGTGATGAAAAATGGAGTTTGGGTGGGGAAAATAAAGGAACAGTAAACTCTAAGGAAATGATTAACACAGCCAATAGGTTCTGCAAAAAAACTTGTTCGACATCCATCATGGGCTAATTAGATTTGTGACACGCTAAAGCAAAATATCTTGTTTAGAAAACTGAAGGGAAATCTGTTCCACTCTAACTTAATACCTGGAAATAAAACCACTTTATTTCAGATTCCTCTTTTTCTTTTTCAACCTGGTAGTCTTTCCATCAGATCCCTCTCGTTGTGTAAGATACGTTTTACTTACTTTTTTGGTATTCACATACAAAAGATATCCTCAGTCATATACATGAACCCTTTTAATCCTCATGTCTGTACCAGAAAATTTAGGTCATTTATTGTTACTTAAGATGGCTTTACAGCCCTGCAGCTATGGGATGCAACACCCACTCAAGAGGAATCGTGAGAAATTAGAGCATTTTGCTACAATAGTTTCTTTCTTTCTTTCTTTCTTTCTTTTTTTTTTTTTTTTTATTAAAAAAGTTAAACAATTTGAAAAAACGACAATGGATTTTAAATTCACCTGTAACTGAAAATATATTTATAAAAAAGAGTTTCCATCATGTTTCTTCTCCAGTTCTCTCAGTCCTTCTTTTTTCTCTGAACAATAGGATTCATGCATTAAAACTAGGTTTGTTTGCATTATTGTATAACAGATACATGACAGCAACCTTCTGGGAGTTTTTTCTCTGCTTCTCAAACTTTCCAAGTACCAAGAAATTGCATCGTAATGTCTCACTATTTTTGACACGGATGGAATGAAGCTTGGCTGATTTGCTGTTTAAAAGAAATTCTTTTGATACCACCTATTCATTTATTTATGATACGAATGAATGTCTGCTTCATTTGCACCTTTCCTTCAGGCAAACAACTTTCATGATGTTCTTCTCAGATAAAACTTCTAGACGAGATGTTGCTAGTTCGTACTTGACTGTCTTGAAGATCTTCTTTAAACAGCATCCTGCCGAAACACCGGGAGGATTTTCTATTCAGAGGAGCTGACATTCTCCCCAGCTCAGAGCTGCCTCTCTGGGGAAGCTGGGTAAACAAAAGCCCAATGCAGCATGCATTTTGAAGAAACTGGTCTCTTTAGATTGGTTTGGCTCAGTGGCCAAGTGCCTGTTTCCAGAAACTAAAAAAAATTAATTTTTTTTATGCAGTTTGGAAATTCAAATAGTGAAGAAAACTGCAGTAAAAAAATCAACTTGACAATTTATAAAATTCTACAGCAAGAGATTACACATTGCATTCACATTTATTTCATCAATTTGCAATAATCCAATTTGGGTTTTTTTTTCTCCTCACAGTTAAAAAAAGTAACTCAAAACATTTTTGATGTAAAAAAAATACATTTCTTGATAAAAAAAAATTTAGAAAATAAATTTTGTATGTCAAAAAACAAAAGTGAACTTGCTGCACAGTGGTGCAGTGGTTAGAACAGTGACCTCACAGCGAGAAGGTCAGGTTCACATCCTGGAGTGAGGGGAGGCTTGAAACACTGGCCTTTCTGTGTGGAATTGTATGTTCTCACCGTGTTTGTGTAGATTTTCTCATGGTATTCCAGTTTCCTCCCGCTCTCCAAAAACATACGTGTTAGTGTCACATTTTTAACTGATGGAATAGTGTTTGAAATACAATTTTTGAAAACCTCCTAAGAGTTTCGTTTGAACTTTACTACAACAAGAAGAATTAAAGAATTAATTTCAGACATCAAAATTTAATATTCTGCATATTTTTTTTTCTATATGAATAATTAAACATTCAGAAAGTAATAGTGATCTTTAACTTGATCAATGCGTAGAAAAAAACCTTATCCGGTTTTTGCTCTTTAACACATAGAACTGAATAAGCAAATTAAAATCTTGGAAACCTTGCAAATTACATTAAAAAGCAATTAAAATTCTCATTTGTCCGATCTTTTGATTGTTATTTCAAATGTGTTTTTCCATTTACTAAGAGAGGGTGAACTAAGACATAGGAACAATTTCAGAAATGTACAAATGGATGGGTGTAGGATTCACAGACTATAATACTCTGGCGACCTATGTAGGGTGTACCCTTCCTATTGGCTTGATTGATTACTTGATAACCCAGTTTTGGGTGCATCATTTCATAAAGTTGATGTGATGAATGGATGTTCAGGGACATAAGTTTCTCAAACAGCCAAAACTCTTGACATCTTAAAATGATTGTTAAGAAACACTTGATTGCAACTTTATGATTTGAAGGGTTTGAAATCTGGAGTGAGGAGAAAAAGCCATGTTATGGTTTTCATCCTGTGATACAACAGAACCAGCAGAGACTTATAAGACAGTAAGAGACACTAGGGAGTGTAACATTGTTCCTGCTGCCTCACAAGTGAAGAATTGCATCAATAACCGTGGTTAATGGGAGCACAGGTGGTATTATGAGGGTTTTGTTGCAGGGTTATGAACATAGAATTTCAAAGTGTAGAAGATGCTGAAACAGACTTTTTTTTGTGTGAAAAGAACACATTGTGACATGTCTTACACTTAGGAGTCCGAATTTTCTGAAATAAAGCTGCGGAAAGAAATAACACAGAAACAAACAATGGTGATGTCCCTCTTGGTGGCTGAGCTTCATGGCAACCATAAACATTTTAGAGTCCTAAGACATGAGAGCCAGATACAATACTACACACATAAAACATGTTCTAAATATTTTACAGAAAATTCTACCTGAACTAAAAGAATAGCCAACTTTGGGGAAAAATAATTTGTTTTCAGATAGAATGATACAATCCGATACTAATTGCATTATAAAAAAAATCTTCCTTCCCAAGTGAACACGTCTTTGTTTTTAGATTTAAAAAATAATTATATTTTACCCATTTAATTGTGGAGGTGGCGGTATGGTGGCACAGTGGTCTTACAGTAAGAAGGTTATGAGTTCGCGCCTCAGGTAGGGACGAGGCTTGGAACAGCCTTTCTACATAGAGTTTGCTTGTTCTCCCGGTGTATGCATGGGTTTTCTCCAGGTCCTCCGGTTTCATCCTGCCCTCCAAAAGCATGCGTGCTAGCTTGATTGGCCTCCAAATGATTGCCCCTAGGAATGAATGTGTAGCCTCGTGACAGACTGGCAACCTGTTCGGGGTGTACACTACCCCTCGCCTCAAATCAGCCCGGATGGGCTTTGGCTCCCTCCGGAACCCTACAAGGAATAGACGGTTAAGAAGGTGACTGATATATTTAACCCATTTAATTGAGGTCTACTTGTCTAAATTTGTGATTGTTGTACAATTTTCTATTGGTTACATAATTCTGAACTAAATACAGAAAAAAAGAGATCACCATGTCATTTTTGGTATCCTCAATATCCAAATGAGGGGCATGGAAAGAGGAGAGGTGATTTTTTATCTTCTAATAATTGTTTTTACTTCATTTATTTCCCATTCCATCAGTCAAACTCAGTTAGGCTTATCAGTCAATTTTTTTCTCCAGTCGTGAAACAAGACCTGCAGAGATAGTTTGAAAGCGATGTGGAGCTTTTTGAGATGTTCTTGTCAGACCCTTGAGGAACAACAAAGAAATTGCCCTGTTGCAAATATTTACATATTCATTGTTTTATAGAGAGAATTAATTGGGTGCCAGCGGACCACGGAAGGAGAGACTGAAAATAAGGATAAACTGCAACATGGAGTGACTTGAGTAAAACAAACAAGTAGCCTTTGTTCTCATGTTTTAGCATCCCTTTGAAATGAGCGGAGGTGTCTCACTAATTACCGTGTTGCAAACTAGATTTTATCTTAATTTATCTGTGAGCACAAAATAAAAAACGTCTCTATGGAAGTAGAAGATGACAAAGATGTTAAGAACAAAATAGAATACTGTTGTGAAGATCTATCTTGAAAAATACAGGGTGTTGTGATATCAATATGTATTTGATATTAAAATCAATGAAATGTTAGAGGTTTTATGTAAAAAGAAAACTCTTAAATAGGGTTTTGTGAAAACAAAAGTTTTTGTGAAACCTTGGGTTGTGGATGAGGAAAAAAATCGAGTTTACCAAGGTCTTAAAGGTTAGGACTTAAATATTCTTTAAACATTCAGAAAAAGGTTATCATTTGAAAATAATTATAATGTGCAAACTTGTATTTATTCTTATTTTTTTCTAGCCTTGTTTTTGTCTTTCACAAATAGTGTGGCAACTCTGATGTGCAAACATATTTTATCTAATTGGAAACGTTCATGCTGTCTCACAGCACACATTAATGAGAGATTAACTTTAAATGACCGAATACTCTTCCATGAGGAGTTCCACAAAAGCTGCAGTTGCTATAATTAGAGAATATATGCATGCTAAACCTTACGTAAAATGACACAGATGACAAAACAGATTAAATGAGAAATTGTCACCAATTTGCAACATTTGGATTGTCTATTCACCCTTTTGTGATCCACTCCAGGTTTATGTCAAGGCATCCAATTTTGTTTTTCCAATTAATTCGGGACTTGCACAGATGAGTTAGCAGTGAGTGATCCACCTCGTGTTCCTTTAATTACCGGTATTATTTGGAAAAAAAAATAGGCACTCTTCTTCCACCAAAACTCATCACAAACCTAATGAATCCTGATTAAGAACAGCTATCAGGAGGCATTTAATATAAATTTGTTCTCTAAATGATTTCTTCCTGTTAAAATGTAAAAAGCATTTTAGATATCGTAACGTTCTTTCGATCTGATGCACTGATATTTTGAGGATCTCAGGCATTTCCTGAAAATAGTTTAGCAGTCTACAGCAGTAACATGCAGCTGCAAAATGTGAGATCCGACTCATTTTCCTAATTCCTGCTTACGGGGACTCATGCTGTTTTGTTGGAGCTCCCTTCAATATCAAGCAGCAGTGATAAGAACATTAGGAAAGTTAAACCCAGGGAATACTGTAAGAACTGGTTTGTAATCCTATAAGCCTGAATTTAGTCACCATGATACATACATTATCAAGATTGAAACTAAATTAAATCTTACTTACATTCATTAGGCGGAGAGAAAATTACTAAATGACCAAGTGAAATGTAACTTTGAGCAGTAGAAAAATCATTTGTGTTTTTTTTTTTTTTTTTTTTAACTCTGTAGCGTTGTATTAACAATGTTCTACCTTTAATTGCCTATTGGTCATCAGAGAGTTAGAGATGCCAGGGCTTTAATATTACAAAAAGCATGTTGGGTAATGTTCTTGTTTTGCATTTTAAGATTAGTGAGGCCAATTTTCAGCCACAACACAAAAGGAGGTAAACCATGAGGCTAAATTTTCATTTAGAGGGGAAAGATTTAAAATCATGTAAAACCTGCACTGCAACAAACGTAGCTTTAAAACTTAGAGCCAAAGAGATCGGTCAGTCACAAATTACATTGTAGTGTAAAATATGTCTTTGTTTTAAGTCACAATAAATATAAATGGCTGCTATTCCAGCAAAATGGTTAGCGTAATTCACCTAAATGTAAGTACGGCCATGAGGGCCAGCAATTCAGTGACAGGATGGCAGGTAAAAGAGGTCACTTAGGGCAGACAGTGATGGATGGGGAGTGTCTGGAGCCATCGGCTTAGTGTTAAGCAGACGTTGCATCTCTCTCCATCGTCCCGCTGCCCTTTAAGGAGAATCAGCGGGGGCTCTATAACTCAATGACATATTGGAAGGAAGGAAGGTAGGACACACAGCGCTGTTCAGGACTGATAAAGGTCTGTGTCCTTGAAAGGCAAAAAAGAGTAAACAGCATGAGATGATCCTGTCTTTCTCATGTAGACATGGAACCTCTCTGCATGCAGGTGTGGGGTTTGGTCTATTTGTAGAGTGGGACATGGAAAAGACATGTTTACCATGGATAATTGAGCAACTTCTTAAAGTAGCACAGCAGCAGTAACTTTTAATGCATTTGTCAAGAAGCAGAAGAAGATTTCTTTAGCTCAGAGAAATCCGACTCTGCAAAAAGAGTTCATTTAAACAAGGTGGCTTTGTACCTTTAAGAACTTTGGTTATTCATTATCTGATTTTATTTATTTATTTTGTTCTTGTTGCAACCTTCAAGTTCTCTTATGGTCTTCCTCTGGGCTTCCAGCCTGGCAGTAAAAACATTTGGTCCAAACGCTCATACATTTTAGTTTTCATTCATTTTAGTCCAAAGTTTCATACATTTCATACATTTATTTTATACATTTTCATACATTAGGGGAGATGACAGCACAGTGGTTAGTCACGAGTCACGGGTTTGTGGCCCACAGTGAGCATGTCTAGGGTCCTTGGAGAAGACACCTAACCCCTGCTTCTCCCACCATTGGTGCCGTCGAAGGGCAGTCTGCTGCGGTGTAAGGAGTGCAGCACACAAATTTCTCCGGTGAGGGATGAATAGAGTAATTAATTTATTTAGTTTGTTGGACATTATTCCCAATTATCATTTTGTTCCGTTGTCCTCTGCTTTCCTTGGGCCGGATCACGAGGTTAACAGCCTCAGACGGGAAACCCAAGCTCCTCTCACCATGGCTGCATCCTCCAGCTCACCCGGGAGGATCCCGAGGCATACTCCGGCCAGCTGTGAGACATATTCTCTCCAGCGGGTCCTGGGTCCGCCCTTCGGTTTCCTTCTGGTGGGACTTGCCCGAAAAAATTCACCAGCGAGGTGTTTGGGAGGCATCCTAACCAATTACCCGGACCACCACAACTGGTTTCCCTCGACCAGGAGGAGCAACGCCTCTACTCCAAGCTCCTCCTGGATGGCAGAATTCCTCACTCTATCTCAAAGAAAATGAGCTTTTCAGGAAGCTCATTCCGTCCGCTTGTATCATTAGTTTAAAAAATAAATTCCGGCCAAATATTTTCTTCATAGTCCAAATGCAAAAGTGTTCAAGTGCAGCTGAATTGGTTCAAGCATTTGTTTTGACTAAAATGTGCCCAAACCTTATGATATTGAAGCGCGAGTTGAGTTCCAAAGTTGTTGAAATCTTTTGCAGACATATGTTGGTAATGAAACCTGATTGTGATTGATACTTTTTGTAACAAACGTCAAAATAGTGACACAAGTGAAGAAGTGCGTTGCTCCTTAATGATTCAGTTTGGTTCAAGTTCAGGTTACTGAAGTGGAACAAACAACTGAGCAAAAAGCAGTCATGTTAGGTTAGGTTATATCGACAACCAAGAAAGATCTGGCTTCCTGTTTGGCACTAATTGTAAAAAATAAGAAAAAAAAATCCAAATATTTAAAAAAACTGTCCTTCTAATTACAGCATTTCATAAATAAATGTTGTCTGAGAAAATTGTAGGCACTTATTTTTACCTACTCATTGTTGTTTGTTCTTTCACAGTTCGGGAAAAGAAAGAAAACTTTTCAGGTAAATAGACTAAGTGAGAAAAAAGTGTGCGAAATACATAGATACTCATCCATACACAATGCTGTAAGTGATTTTACTTTGTTGTTTTAAATTTCCCGCAGGTGCATGTAGAGGTCTGTTTGTGCCGGAACACTCTGCTCTTTATTTCTTCTTTTTTTTAAAAAACAGTTTTAGAATTGTTCCGTAGTGTTAAAAAACAGAGTTTTGATGGTAGAAATCATGCATCTTCTGTAACGACAAAAAAACATAGTAGCACAAACTTATTTCCTGGTATAAAGAAAAGTGAAAAATGTCAGAATGGCTAATAGCTGAACCCGGGGGGTAATCGTCCAAGAAATGTTTCATCAACTTTTGTGCAACCTTCCACCATTTGTCTCTTCCGAACTTTCCCTTTCACTCAATCATTTGATGAATGATGGTGAACAGCCGTCAGTGCAGACATTTAATATCTTCTGCAATCACCGTGACGTGTCGGAGGCAAACAAACGTTTCACAGTCTTCGGTCATGTGGAGAAAACAGAACCAACAGTATAAAAATTGCAGTCTCTGAAAGTATTTTAGATCTAAAAATAATTTTCGTAAACCTATAATGACAAATTTTTGGAAACTTTTTTTAAAAATTCTTTTTGAATGGACCTTGTAAATATTTTTATGTAGGGAAGAGTTGTATCAGAAATGTATCACCCCATCTAGGTATCAAGATTGACCTGTGCATTAATGTGTAGGTATGCATCGAAATATATATGTATGCATATCAAGAGAAATTACTTTACATTCACTTATGCAAAATATTCAAGTTTAGGGAAACTGAAGGTCACCATGACGGAAACAAAAAAAATAACATTTGGTGAAATCTTGTTGAAGCCTTAAAAATATTCAATTCTTCAAAACCTTGCCAGCATAATTTCAGCATAAATTTAAAGATAGAATAGAAGCTTGTCTTCCTGGATTCCTCTTTCAGCTTCAGGAAACAGTCAAAACAACTCAGACTTAAAAACAGCTGGAGAAGTGCTTTGCAGCTTTGTGAATTTGAAGAGCTGAAGTCAAGTTTTTACAATTTTTATTATGCTTTTGAAAGAAAAAAAAATCCATCTGACATTACTGTGTTTTCATGCAACTGAAAGAAGGAAAAAAATCAATCCACACCTTGCAGTATGAAAAGAAACCACGACAGCACAAATAGATCATTGTGATGCCTCAGGGTCTCAGCAAAACTAATAAAATAATTTTTCATTTCTGTACTGTTTTATTACCTTGTGTTGTATTTGTCTTTGGTTGAGTCTTTTTACTGAACTCTGACTATAAATAATGACACATGACATTACTACACTCATCATATGAATGACAGCTTTTCTAGTAAAAATATGTTCAGCCTTTGTTTTACTTACGTTTGGTACATTTATTTGGCCCTTTCTACAAAGCCAAGTAAATTCAATTGCATCTCTGGAAAGCTGAATTTTTGGTTTCGCTAATATTTTCAATTTATCTGCCAAAAACTTTACAGCTAATACCAGAAAATTATGTTCCACATTTGCAGAAAGATCACCATTGGTCATTTTTCTATGGATTAGGTGAGGCCATGCTGACTCTGTGCAGCATAAATGTGTTTTTCCAGATACATCACCATTACCGAAGTAGAAAAGTGACTATTTGTTGAGCAAGTTCTTTTCTTGCTTCACTGACAGTCAGCAACATCAGGTTGAACAATCTGTTCAAATAATCACACAAAACGTCTTCTGTATGTGGTGTATGCTACTTGCTGGGGTCAGAAAGAAGATGTTTGGTGTACAGATGCATTTACCTGTGTCAGCTGTTCAATGAGCCGGTAGCCCAATGATGCACATCTGTGCAATTTGATGAATTACGTAGAAAAATCTGTTTGAGAATGCTGTTGTGCCACCTTGTTTCACATTGAATGGCTCATTACTCTGTGGAGAAGGTAGAGTGTGGATGGGCAGCAGGAATGAAGCCATCTGATGCTAAAAGGCTACATGGGCAGAGGGCATCTGGGACCATGTTCAGCCTACATCTGGGCAGCTGGCCGTCCTCTATCTGCTGGTCTGAGGACCAAAGTTAGTTGAAAGTCCAGCTGTCACATTTGCTGATGTGGAGCTTTGTTTTCCTTTATCAAATAACAATTTGTGATCAAATAATTTATTACTTAATTTCTTGTGAGCATCACTTTGCTAAGCAAAAGATGCATCACAAGTTGTTGTAAAGGTAAAAAATCTACTGCAGGTTTTGAACCTAAAAAAACAAGGACTTTTATTTATTGCATTGACAGTTGAGAAGATGAAATAATTTGCTCGTGCTCTGCAAAGCTTTCAAATAAAACCTTTTTGAGAAATATGTCTAAAAATGAAGTACTTCATCATAATTTTAAATTGCAAAAAGCAGGATGATTGACTAAGTATCATGGGTTTTTTTTCAAATTCATTTATAGGGCCTGAACAATGAACAAAAACCATTGGTATTTTTATTGAGGCACTGGTTTCAATTGCTCTAACAATACACAGAAGACACCTTTTTCCGTATAAATTCAGTGAAGCACTATGAAGTTTTTAAAAATATTATTTAGTTTTTTGAATCAGCATTAATGTGTAGTAGTATGGTTTGGTAATGTTGCAGCTTGGGTGAGAGGGGAGAAAGGAAGAAAGAAAGGAAATGGGAGCCAAAAGTGTTCAGTGGGGAAGATAATTACATAATGATATAAGCAAAGGTGAAATGTAACAAAACAATGATAAACAGGCTTGTTACAGGGTGAACGAGAGATGAGTGGTGACGTTAACTACGATGAATAAATTCTGTGCTCGGTAAGTTAAAGATAAAAACATAAATTATATCCAGTGGATAGAGTGTGAAAGGTGTGGAAACAAATCTGCTTTGAGTAGAGCCAGGGAGTGTTTACATCAGAGTGAAGGTATTCATTAACAAATAGCTTGTCCACAAAGATGGCAGTGCGGGTCCCTGCAGTCAGAAATTTTCTTGTGATGGGAAATAAGATATTTCTATGCTTTTGAATTTTTGGGGGAAACTGGTCATCTATTCTGAAGTTGGTCTCTTGAAGCTATCTCCTACAATGCCTTACCACATTTTCTTTTCTTTTTTTATGGAGCACAAACTTTGCCACAGTGGGTCTGGGTCTGTGGCTTCATGGGCTCAGTGCTCTCTGGTCCTATTTCTGATCGACATACCAGAAATATAGTGGTTTTGCCCGATCTTACTGACTGCTACCTAAGGTAATCTGGTTTGTAGTGCTGAGATAAAAAGCTATGCCACTTCCTTCATAACGGGTGGAAAAGAAAAAGAAATGCTGCTGGACTTGAGTGAATTTTCAGGATTGCAGCATTTACTATATTTTTATATACTATATTTTATGAGATCTGTATCCACCATGAATCACAACATGCCTCTCACGTGAATGTCCGCCTTCCAGCTGCTGAACTCACATTATGACCTTTCTAAAGCAGACAAATAACCAAAAACACCATATTTATTTGGGAAGCTTCTCCTTTGCTTCTAAAGTGTATATATAAGTTATGTTAGTCAAACTTGAAAAAAACCACAGTAATCGAGTCCCGGGTGGGGACGAGGGTTGGAACACTGTCCTTTTTGTGTGGAGTTTGCATGTTCTCCCCGTGTCTGCGTTGGTTTCCTCCGGGTACTCTGGTTTCCTCCCACCCTCCAAATACATGCATGCTAGATTGATTGGCCAGTACCAAATTGCCCCTAGGAATGAATGAGTGTGTGTGTGGATGGTTGTATGTGTGAGGCCCCGCGACACAGTGGTGACCTGTTCACGGTGTACCTTGCCCATCGCCTTGATTCAGCCGGGATGGGCTCTAGCACCCCGCGCAACCTTGTAGGAATAAACACTGAAGAACGTGACTGACTAGTGAAAATGCTCCTACGTTTTAAAGAAGCAATCAATAAAGAAATTTTTTTAAAAAAACCTCTTCCGGTAATCTATTGCATTTTTTTTTAGCATCAGTCAGGCTTTTGCAAATTTATTGTCTTGTATTAATTTGTACTTTATGTCCTCCCAAAAAAGCGCTATCGTGGTTTTTTAGTACGGAAATGTGACAGGATTTGGCAGTTCAAACCACCTAATCAGACATTTATGAGGACCAGAGCCTTCTCATTGGCCTGAACTATAAATTGTAGAGTAACAAAAAAGGGTGCAGCACCAAGAACTTATAGTCTTTAGAAGGAATGTTTTTCTTGATAGTTGCCCAATTTTGATTGGAACAAAAAGGATCAGGTAAGGTACATGTTTTTAGATGACAACAAATTCTGCTGTAATTAAATTTTGAGTAACACAGAAAAACAAAATGACAAAACCAGAGCAACCAAAGATTGGCTCTAGAGAGTCCGGTGGTCATGGTTTTTGTGTTTTGAGTTTGCAGTAGTTTCTAGATGCCCCACGGACCACTTTTGACGAGATGCTCCAAGCAACCAACAGCAAAGTGGGCCCCATAGATGATACAAGACATGCAAGAAAAACTGAATTTTGTTTAAAAGGGATTGCAGTCTTCCTCCCATGAAGAAGGCCCAAGGGGGAGGCGCAGTGGTAGAACATTCCGCCTTGGATCAGAAGTTCGCGGGATCAAATCCCACTGTGCTCATGTTTAGATGTCCTTGGAGAAGACCCCTGAACCCCCATTTTTCCAACCATTGGTGCCTTTGTAGCAACCTGCTGCGATGTAATGCAGCACAGAAATTTTCGCGTTGAGAGATGAATAAAGTATGTCTTTCTTTCTTTTTAATAATCTGCAAAAAATGGCCAGAGAAAGACAAAGGCTTTCCTCCAAAAGCTGCTGCACCCCCAGCAAATCTTGGACAAGTCAATTCACCAGCGATTTAATTGGATGGAAATGCTTCCCCCAGAAAAATTTCACCAGAAAGTGTATCTTTCCCAATTAATGGAAATTTTTAGGGCAAGTTTATTGCTACTATTGAAGTGTTGAACCACATTCATTGTTATCTGTCATTTTAGCAAAATTTAACTGTTTCTGACAGTTTGTTTTCATGAAGAAATTGGCCTCAAGCACATGGCCATGGGCGAGAAAATTTTCTGAGGATCACATTGATTTAAAAAATGTTTTATGTTTTGATATTATTAAAAATCAACTACTATAGTAAGGATGCCTTTGTTTCTTCACATTGTTACCTGACATTTAAACTACTTGTCTCTTTAAAAGATCAAATAAAACTTTCTGTCTCTTAATTTTCTCTACAGCCTCTGTTCAATTTGACCAGTGCAGATTTGCTTTTGTTGTTTCTCTTTCTCTCTGAAACCCGTCTTATTTCATCTCCATCAAAAATGTTTGAAATTATTATGCTGAACTTAATAAAATGTAATTGTAGTCGAAAAGCGGCATTAAGCTTTGGTGACTCTCACGGGGGTTTCTCACATTCGGCAGTACGTGTAACAAAACAAAATGTGTCTGCCGGCTATGTGTGGGCGGAAAATTAATTATCTGAAATGCTGTTCCACATCACACAATGATGACTTTATTTTGTCCAAATAAACTTCAATGCTGAAGGGAAAATTGAATAACATTTTTTTGTATTCACCATCTTCTCACAAAGTTCCATATCAGGTACAGCTTTCATCATTGTGAAAATGACTAAAATGGCTTTTCCACAACATCCTGCCAAAAATTGAGTCCATAGGGGACCATTCATATTGATGTGATTTTGACAGATTTAGAAAGCAATAAGAAAAATCTACACATTCCATTTTTATTGAGTGAAATTTTATTAAGGGTTTCATTTTCTTATAATATTAGGCAACGAAACTCAGACAACACAACAATTCAATTTCTACCAGTGTTAATGTTACATTACTGACACTTTAATAGTTTCACAAGTAAACTCTGACTCAATAACTTTTTATTTCTTGCGTCCACAACACTTCAAATCCACAAAGCCTTTTGTGTCCTGCTAAAAAATGAGATACATTATTTCCGAGAAAATAATTACTAATGTTTGTTCATTTCATTTTCACTTGGCTATTTTGTGTTTTTTACTGATGCCACGAGCAACACCAGTGGTTTGGTAGATGCTTGTCTAGTTCCATATGAATAAACTTGATTTAATCTTGATGAGTGTGACGGTGTGTGATTGGTGGTCCATCTGTCTCAGTTGTCTAGAGTTTTCCCATCTTCTCATTTTCAAACCAGCTTTAAGTGAACAACATAAATATATTATTAAGTCATTTGTATTAACCTAAAATAATCACAGCAGTAAGCTGCATGCATAAGTTTTAGTTCTTTACCAGGATCAAGTATAAACCACTGAGTATCTTAATGATTTAGTTGATTAGTTTGCTCAATTCTTATTGATTGGTCTTCGCCCGGAAAAGGGTGGAGTGCCCCCTGTAGGTCAGGGACAGGTTCCTGCCCCAGGTGGTGGAGTTTAAGTATCTCGGGGTCTTGTTCACGAGTGGGGGAAGGATGGAGCGGGAGATCGACAGGCGGATCAGTGCGGCATCAGTAATAAGTAGGACGGTCCGTCGTGGTAAACAGAGAGCTGACCCGAAAAGCAAAGCTCTCGATTTACAAGTCGATCAACGTCCTACTCTCACCTATGGTCACCAGCTGTGGGTGGTGACTGAAAGAATGAGATCGCGGATACAAGCGGCCGAAATGAGCTTCCTCCGCAGGCTGGCTGGGCTCTCACTCAGAGATCGGGTGAGGAGTTCTGCCATCCGGGAGGAGCTCGGTGTCGAGCCGCTCCTCCTCCAGGTCTAGACGAGTAATATGGGGTGGCTCGGGCATGTGGTCAAGATGCCCCCCAAGCGCCTCGCGGGTGAGGTGTTTCGGGCATGTCCCGCCGGGAGGAGACCAAGAGGCAGACCAGGGACCTGCTGGAGAGACTATGTCTCACAGTTGGCCGGGGAATGACTTGGGATCCTTCCGGGTGAGGTGGAGGATGCAGCTGGGGAGAGAGAAGCCTGGGCTTCCCGTTTGAGGTATAGGTATTTTCCCCCGCGACCCGGCCCCGGATGAACGGAAGATGACGGAACGGATTCTGAATTTGCTCAAAGTTTGAGTCATTAAGTGTTGCTTAAGTTCTAAAATCAATATAGTACCATTTGCAGTGTCTTGGTCTTTTTTTAGCATTTCGATGCACAGGTGTTAATCACAGAGTCAATGTTTCATTAATCAAGTGAGGAGGTTCAGGCTGTGGAGATAGGTATCACAGCTTTCTCTCTTTCCTCTTCCCTCTGTTCTGTCCTTCTGCTGACAAGTAGATAACTATCCTTAAAAGAGAAAGGAGAGAGAGGTGACTGTGCTCCAGTGGAGCCAAGTCTCAGTGGGAAGCTGTCAGGCTGAGTCCCAAAGGTCTCCCATCCCGATCATCTTGTTTCCTCAGCTGGAAGTTTGTGGCCGACAGAACCAGTTGTGTTCTGACAGTTTCTGTCTCTGCAGAAATCTGTGGAAATCTTCCGATATGGAGAAAATATGGGGACAAAGCTCTACATGAGTTCACATCATACATGTCACCTTTTACTTTTCATGGTTCAGAAAATAATAACTTTTATTCATCTGAAACCAGTCTCTCCCTGTTAGATCAGAGGTTGTGATTAAAAAAAAAAAAACCTCACATGCTTCTTTCAGAGTCTGCATTTGTTGATTTATCAAGTTTTATTGATTGCTAAATCTTAAGTAATTTTTCTAGTAATCTTTTGGGTGATTTTTTTTTTTCACCCAGTATAAATTTATCAATGAGTTTTTAAAAATTAGTAGTATTTTTCTTTGACAGATGTCATTATTTTTTAAGTGAATTTCCCTCTTTGATGTTATTTGAAACAGCCGAAGCCGGTCCTGGGCCTGTGTCTTCTGCCGGTGGGATGTGCCTGAAACATCTCACCGAGGCGTCCGGGAAGCATCCTAATCAGATGCCCAAACCACCTCATCTGGCTTTTCTCAACCCGGTTGAGTAACGGCTCCACTCCAAGCTCATTCTGGATGGCAGAGCTCATCACTCTGTCTCTGAGTGAGAGCCCAGCCATCCTGCGGAGGAAGCTCATTTTGGCCACTTGTGTCCATGATCTCATTCTATCGGTCACCACCCACAGCTGGTGACCATAGGTGAGAGTAGGAATATAAATCGGCTTGCAAATCAAGACTGTTGCTTTTCGGATCTCCTGTTCCATCCTTCCCCCACTCATGAACAAGACTTGAACTCCCCACTTGGGGTAGAAACCTGTCCCTAACCTGCAAGGGCCACTACACCCTTTTCTGGGGAAGGTCCATGGTCTCGGATTTGGACGCACAGATTCTCATCCTGGCCGCTTCACACTTAGCAGCAAATTGGTTCAGTGAGAATTGTAGATAACGGCCCGATGAAGTCAACTTCCTTCCTTTAGTCGCCACCTTATCATAGTAGACGGGTTCGCTTGGCCCACTAGTTCTAGGAGTTATGTTGTCGGGGACTTAATACCCCTGGAAGGGTCACCCAAAGGAAACGGGTCCTAGGTAAGGGGTCAGACAAAGCATGTATTTTACCACAAGACAAAAATTGGTTTTAGGAGATCCAGTATTAAATCATTTTAAAAAACAGGAGACTTTGGAAAAAAATATAGTCTTTGTGAGGAGTAGATTGGCATTAAAACAAATGATAGTTTCAACCTGCTGTGAACGTGCAAAAAAACTTAACTGTTATTGCAATAATCATAAAATTAGCCATTGAACAAAATTGTTTGACTATACAGAAATTTTATGGTTTGGTCTAGACTCGTAAAGTAAGAATTATAAATACATTTAGCAAGTTTTAAGGTTTGTTGAGTGAAATAAAAGTCTCTCCATAAAGTATGTTTTCGCTCCTCAATCTCATCATTTTCAAAACCTTTCTGGTTTTTGTTTTACTACCCAGAATAAATTTATTTACTAGTGAAAAAAAGTCTGCTAATGCTTCATTTATTCAGTGCAGCACATTTTTAAAAAGCATGAATTCTTTTCTAAGATGAACTGGGCAAAGCACTCGTTTGCTGTCTTGCTAAATCTGCTATAAGATGTTTAGTATGTAGATTTGATTTTGAATAATGATGCAGATGACTCTGAGCTGCTGCAGCATTTTCACTGGAATCATTTAATATTTTTCTTATAGTCTATAGATCCCGTCAAGAGAAGTTTGTTGTTGTTTCAGATTGAAAATGAACCATCTGAAGGTGGAATTCAAAGTCTCTGGTGAAAATATTTTGAACATGTTTTTTGTTCATTTATGAGAGAATTGTTCCTGCAAACTGGTTTCTATTTTCACATAATCCCCTGCTGTGGTTTTTAGAATCGATTGCATAAAACTTCAGCTTCATCACTTCTGTTGTTCCAAGTTTTCCAAAACCAAAACTTCAAACCCTTCAAAAATTGACCTAATCTCCTCTCTTAAAATCCAAAAGCATAAAAGCAGAGTACATGTAAATGTAGGGACAGAGACAGGCATGATAAAACTGTAATGTGATGAAAAAGTCACATTCTTGCAATCTGTGCAGCAAAAGCAGTGCAGTGTTATACTGCAGCTTAGCCCTTCTGGCAGATTCAGGATTTAATGATTTGGATCAGTCATAAGGGGGGAGCCCACCATCCGACAGCTGAGAAAATCTCTTTCAAAGCCACATAGTTATTAACACTATCGTCAGACCAGGGGATAAGAGATGAAAAAGCCACGGCGCATATAAGAGACAAATAAAGGTGAGATCCAAGATTTCCCCTCTCCGAGATAATCATGTGAACAGACGAGCCCAGCTCGGACCCATCTCCACAGCTCACCAGAAAAGCAGAGCTGACAAATGCATAGACTGGGAGATGAGGGGAGTGATTATGAGCATAGCAAAAGGAAGGGCCCTTATGGGGCGAAACCTCCAAATGTTCTTAAAAAGAGTTGGCAAGTTACATTTGGGATTTGTGAGACTCTGTTCAGCTACTAAGCCTAACTGAGTGTCACTTTTTCCCTATTAGGCTGGCATTCAATTCTAGAACAGGTTTGTACCAGCATTCATTTATATATGATAGATTCCTCACACATTTATGCAGGTTTTTATGAGTCTAAAAACCCATTTTGACCCATTCACTAACAAGAAAAAAAACACAAGCTTAGTTCATAAAGAAGGTCAGGTTTGCTGTTGTATATATAGTTTGACCTATCATGCATTTAACATTGTGCTGGCAAAGGAATCTCACAACCTGGTGTAGCTAGACAAGTTTAATTCTTTATGTTTTAATGCCTTGAGGACCAAGCTGAAGCAAGTAGAGAAAAACTTTGTTGAAGTTCCAAAGGTGGGAACTGAAAAAGTGTTGTTCTGATTTAATTTCCGAATGATTTTTTTGCTCAGCACAGGTTAAACTTTAATGACTTCTGAGTCTAAAATCCACCAAGATTTTTATTATTTCAACGTAGAAGTTTGTTCGGGGTAAGAAACGTCAACAAGTCAATTATTTGAAGAATTGGTCAGTCGAGTAAGCTTGTTGTTTTAATCCATTTATATCCCTTTTATCATTATTTGTTGAAACCGACAAGGTAAATTGGACATATTCTGTGTCATGTAATCTTTTGTATGTTTTGCTTTGCACAGAAAATATAAAATCTAATATTTCTTTAAAGTGTAATGTCCTGGATGGTCAGCATTGAAAACATACAATAGATCTACAGTATAAGCGATTGCAAAAATGAACTGCAGGACTAATCACACACCAGGATCAGTCTTAATGGTCATATCTTATGAATTTTTCAGTTCCTCATTAAGGTTTTACTCTTAGACCCTGGTTCAGCTTTTTAGTTTGTTAAACAAAACAACAAATATGTACAGATAACTAGAGTATGCTGTTTCGGAGAAACAGCGCGTTGAATGCCTGCTCGCGGGGGGCGAGGACGCCGAGGACGCCGAAGCCCTTTTTTTGTTTTTTTGTCATCCTCTGATGCTGAAAATGACCTGAAAGCTGGCTAAAAAAAACCCTGAATGTACATATGTGCTGGAAAAGGGTGGAGACGGTGGCCGCGTGGTTAGCGCGTTCGCCCGCGGACCGGAAGGTCGCGGGTTCGCGTCCCACGGAGAGCACGTCTAGGGTCCTTGGAGAAGACACCTAGCCCCCACTTCTCCCACCATTGGCGCCGTTGAAGGGCAGCCTGCTGCGGTGTAAGGAGTGCAGCAAACAAATTTCCCCGGTGAGGGATGAATAGAGTAATTCAAAATAATCAAAATAATCAAAAAGGATTTCAAACACATAAAATTTTTATAAAGTTTTGTCTTTTATTGTGAAAATCTCGTTAAAGTTGTGTAATTATGCTTTAAAGTTAAGAAAACAAAACAGCGTTAAAGTTTTTTAAAAAAAATAATTTTATTGTAAAAGTGTGTAAAAGATAATAATTTTTCATTATTTTGAGTCTTTTATTGTGAAAATTTCGTTAAAGTTGTGTAATTATGCTTTAGAGTAAAGAAAACAAAACAGCGTTAAAATTAAAAAAAAATAAATAATAATTTTAATGTAAAAGTGTGTTAAAGATAATAATTTTTCATTATTTTGAGTCTTTTATTGTGAAAATCTCATTAAAAATGGCTAAATATGCTTTTAAGATGAATTTTAAAAAAAGACGAAGAATTATTGAAAAAAGAAAAAATTTAATGTAAAAATGTGTAAAAGATAATAATTTTTTATTATTTTAGGTCTTTTATTGTGAAAATGTCGTTAAAGTTGTCTAATTATGCTTTAAAGTTAAGAAAACAAAACAACCCTAAAGTTATTTAAAAAACATAATTTTAATGTAAAAGTGTGTAAAAGATAATAATTTTATATTATTTTAGGTCTTTTATTGTGAAAATCTCATTAAAGTTGTCTAATTATCCTTTAAAGTTAAGAAAACAAAACAACTGAAAAGTTCTAACTAGAGTATGCTGTTTCGGAGAAACAGCGCGTTGAATGCCTGCTCGCGGGGGGCGAGGACGCGGAAGCCCTTTTTTTTTTTTTCATCCTCTGATGCTGAAAATGACCTGAAAGCTGGCTAAAAAAAACCCTGAATGTACATGTGTGCTGGAAAAGGATTTCAAACACATTAAATTTTTATAAAGTTTTGTCTTTTATTGTGAAAATCTCGTTAAAGTTGTGTAATTATGCTTTAAAGTTAAGAAAACAAAACAGCGTTAAAGTTTTTAAAAAAAAATAATTTTAATGTAAAAGTGTGTAAAAGATAATTATTTTCATTATTTTGGGTCTTTTATTGTGAAAATCTCATTAAAAATGGCTAAATATGCTTTTAAGATGAATTTTAAAAAAAAGACGAAGAATTATTAAAAAAAGAAAAAAATTAATGTAAAAATGTGTAAAAGATAGTAATTTTTATTATTTTAGGTCTTTTATTGTGAAAATCTTGTTAAAGTTGTCCAATTATGCTTTAAAGTTAAGAAAAAAAAACAACCCTAAAGTTATTTAAAAAACATAATTTTAATGTAAAAGTGTGTAAAAGATAATAATTTTATGTCTTTTATTGTGAAAATCTCGTTAAAGTTGTCTAATTATGCTTTAAAGTTAAGAAAACAAAACAACTGAAAAGTTCTAACTAGAGTATGCTGTTTCGGAGAAACAGCGCGTTGAATGCCTGCTCGCGGGGGGCGAGGACGCCGAGGACGCCGAAGCCCTTTTTTTGTTTTTTTTCATCCTCTGATGCTGAAAATGACCTGAAAGCTGGCTAAAAAAAACCCTGAATGTACATATGTGCTGGAAAAGGATTTCAAACACATAAAATTTTTATAAAGTTTTGTCTTTTATTGTGAAAATGTCGTTAAAGTTGTGTAATTATGCTTTAAAGTTAAGAAAACAAAACAGCGTTAAAGTTTTTTAAAAAAAATAATTTTATTGTAAAAGTGTGTAAAAGAAAATAATTTTTCATTATTTTAAGTCTTTTATTGTGAAAATTTCGTTAAAGTTGTGTAATTATGCTTTAAAGTAAAGAAAACAAAACAGCGTTAAAATTAAAAAAAAATAATAATTTTAATGTAAAAGTGTGTTAAAGATAATAATTTTTCATTATTTTGAGTCTTTTATTGTGAAAATTTCATTAAAAATGGCTAAATATGCTTTTAAGATGAATTTTAAAAAAAGACGAAGAATTATTGAAAAAAGAAAAAAATTAATGTAAAAATGTGTAAAAGATAATAATTTTTTATTATTTTAGGTCTTTTATTGTGAAAATGTCGTTAAAGTTGTCTAATTATGCTTTAAAGTTAAGAAAACAAAACAACCCTAAAGTTATTTAAAAAAAATAATTTTAATGTAAAAGTGTGTAAAAGATAATAATTTTGTATTATTTTAGGTCTTTTATTGTGAAAATCTCATTAAAGTTGTCTAATTATGCTTTAAAGTTAAGAAAACAAAACAACTGAAAAGTTCTAATGAGCTGTCTTCCCATCAGAGCTCCTTAATTGCTCCTCAAAACACACCTGATGCAGGTCACAAGACCACAGAAACAGAATCTGCATACAGCCAGCACAGCCTACTTCCAAATAAGGAGATGTCTGTGACATCACACAGACTCCTTCATTACCTTATAAGGAGATGAGCCTGTGAGTGCTCATTAATTGGGCGGCAAAACACACCTGCTCAGGTGGGACAGAAAATTTCTGAATATGCAAACAAATGCTGATTGCGCGAAAATGGAAACAGATAGAAAAAAAATTCTTTCAGATTTAGAAAGAGGACGATGAAATGTACTTGGGGATGTAATTTTATTTTTGTAGCTCAAACAGAAATGAAATGGCAGCCATTTTAGTGTCACAAAAATGTCACTTTTTGGGGGGAGGTCTCCTTCTGAGGACCATAGAGGAAATTCTGTTGGTCTGACAGATTCAAGAGTCACCTTGGATGAAAGAGGACAAGAATTCCTCCGTTTTGAGCTAAAATTTATGTTTGTGGGATAAAAACTCAAAGAGTTATAAAAATTTGTTTGGAAGGGTAAAATTTTAAAATCCGGTCAGAGGGTCAAAAATTAAACCTGACTTCTCGACCTTCGGGAGCCCGTAGCGGCTAAACCGTCGCTCTGACGAAAAAAATGCTCCATTCCAAAGTTGTTCGCAACGAAATTTCCTTCGTTTTGATATAAAGTTTTTGCAGATCGGTTCAGAAATGTAGGCTCTGACGCTCCTTGAACACAAATTTTGTGAATTCTGTTCGCACTCTGTTTTTACAGTGCGTGGGAGGCAAAAAAAAAAAACCTGATTTTTTCCATTTTTTCACTTTTTTTATAAAGTGATTGCTCTGAAACCGTAGAAGGTATGAAAGTGTCCTTCGGATGGTAAAGAGGTCAAATCCTTGTGACCCGTTTAAACTTTAAATGGTGTTTCTAGCTAAAACTATGCCAGAGCTGGAAAGCTTTGAAGAGCATGTGGTTTTTGGCCAAAATCCCATTATTTCCAATGGGGCCAATTTTTGTCGTGTTTTTTTGCGATAAATCGGAAACCGATTAAAATTTCAAAAAGTTGAATAGATCCGTAAATCTCATTTCCGAGCTGGTCGTTTTGAGCCCTGAACGGCTGCGCTCGGGCAAACGGATCTTGAGATTTTACGTGTCAAAAAAGGGGCGGAAGACTACGGAAGATTCTATATAGCAAAACAGGATCACTATAGTTGAATGCCTTTTAGGCATTCAACTGATGAGCTGTCTTCCCATCAGAGCTCCTTAATTGCGCCTCAAAACACACCTGATGCAGGTCACAAGACCACAGAAACAGAATCTGCATACAGCCAGCACAGCCTACTTCCAAATAAGGAGATGTCTGTGACATCACACAGACTCCTTCATTACCTTATAAGGAGATGAGCCTCTGAGTGCTCATTAATTGGGCGGCAAAACACACCTGTTCAGGTGGGACAGAGAATTTCTGAAAAGGCAAACAAATGCTAATTGCGCAAAAACGGTAATAGATATAAAAAAAATTCTTTCAGATTTAGAAAGAGGACGATAAAATCTACTTGGGGGTGTAATCAGTTGAATGCCTAAAAGGCATTCAACTATAGTGATCCTGTTTTACTTTATAGATATCCGCCGTATTCTTCCGTACGTTTTTTGGCACGTAAAATCTCAAGATCCGTTTGCCCGAGCGCAGCCGTTCAGGGCTCAAAACGACCAGCTCGGAAATGAGATTTACGGATCTATTCAACTTTTTGAAATTTTATTCGGTTTCCGATTTATCGCAAAAAAACACGAAAAAAATGGGCCCCATTGGAAATAATGGGATTTTGGCCGAAAACCACATGCTCTTCAAAGCTTTCCAGCTCTGGCATACTTTTAGCTAGAAACACCATTTAAAGTTTAAACGGGTCACAAGGATTTGACCTCTTTACCATCCGAAGGACACTTTCATACCTTCTACGGTTTCAGAGCAATCACTTTATAAAAAAAAGTGAAAAAATGGAAAAAATCAGGTTTTTTTTCTCTCCTCTATCGCACTGTAAAAACAGAGTGGTGAGACAAACCAGACTCTTTGTGTTCAAAAGGCTCTAGCTCCCACAATTTTTGGCGCACCGGAAAGTTTTTTATATCAAAACGAAGGAAATTTTGTCAGGAAAATTTAGACTCTAGAACCCATTTTTGCCTCAGAGCAACCGTTTAGCCGCTACGGGCTCCCAAAGGTCGAGAAGTCAGGTTTTATTTTTGTCCCTCTGACCGGATTTGAAAATTTTACCCTTCCAAACAAATTTTTATAACTCTTTGAGTTTTTATCCCACAAACATAAATTTTAGCTCAAAACGGAGGAATTCTTGTCCTCTTTCATCCAAGGTGACTCTTGAATCTGTCAGACCAACAGATTTTCCTCTATGGTCCTCAGAAGGAGACCTCCCCCCAAAAAGTGACATTTTTGTGACACTAAAATGCCTGCCATTTCATTTCTGAATTACCATCGCAAACAAAATTACATCCCCAAGTAGATTTCATCGTCCTCTTTCTAAATCTGAAAGAATTTTTTTTCTATCTATTACCGTTTTTGCGCAATTAGCATTTGTTTGCATATTCAGATATTTTCTCTCCCACCTGAGCAGGTGTGTTTTGCCGCCCAATTAATGAGCACTCACAGGCTCATCTCCTTATAAGGTAATGAAGGAGTCTGTGTGATGTCACAGACATCTCCTTATTTGGAAGTAGGCTGTGCTGGCTGTATGCAGATTCTGTTTCTGTGGTCTTGTGACCTGCATCAGCTGTGTTTTGAGGCGCAATTAAGGAGCTCTGATGGGAAGACAGCTCATCAGTTGAATGCCTAAAAGGCATTCAACTATAGTGATCCTGTTTTGCTATATGGAAATCTTCCGCATTCTTCCGTACGTTTTTTGGCACGTAAAATCTCAAGATCCGTTTGCCCGAGCGCAGCCGTTCAGGGCTCAAAACGACCGGCTCGGAAATGAGATTTACGGATCTATTCAACTTTTTGAAATTTTACTCGGTTTCCGATTTATCGCAAAAAAACACGACAAAAATGGGCCCCATTGGAAATAATGGGATTTTGGCCGAAAACCACATGCTCTTCAAAGCTTTCCAGCTCTGGCATACTTTTAGCTAGAAACACCATTTAAAGTTTAAACGGGTCACAAGGGTTTGACCTCTTTACCATCCGAAGGACACTTTCATACCTTCTACGGTTTCAGAGCAATCACTTTATAAAAAAAGTGAAAAAAATGAAAAAATCAGAATTTTTTTTTTGCCTCTGTCGCACTCTAGAAACAGAGTGGTGAGACAAACCAGACTCTTTGTGTTCAAAAGGCTCTAGCTCCCACAATTTTTGGCGCACCGGAAATTTTTTTTTATCAAAACGAAGGAAATTTTGTCAGGAAAATTTAGACTCTAGAACCCATTTTTGCCTCAGAGCAACCGTTTAGCCGCTACGGGCTCCCGAAGGTCGAGAAGTCAGGTTTTATTTTTGTCCCTCTGACCGGATTTTAAAATTTTACCCATCCAAACAAATTTTTATAACTCTTTGAGTTTTTATCCCACAAACATAAATTTTAGCTCAAAACGGAGGAATTCTTGTCCTCTTTCATCCAAGGTGACTCTTGAATCTGTCAGACCAACAGATTTTCCTCTATGGTCCTCAGAAGGAGACCTCCCCCCAAAAAGTGACATTTTTGTGGCACTAAAATGGCTGCCATTTCATTTCTGAATTACCATCGCAAACAAAATTACATCCCCAAGTAGATTTCATCGTCCTCTTTCTAAATCTGAAAGAATTTTTTTTCTATCTATTACCGTTTTCGCGCAATTAGCATTTGTTTGCCTATTCTGAAATTCTCTCTCCCAACTGAGCAGGTGTGTTTTGCCGCCCAATTAATGAGCACTCAGGGGCTCATCTCCTTATAAGGTAATGAAGGAGTCTGTGTGATGTCACAGACATCTCCTTATTTGGAAGTAGGCTGTGCTGGCTGTATGCAGATTCTGTTTCTGTGGTCTTGTGACCTGCATCAGGTGTGTTTTGAGGCGCAATTAAGGAGCTCTGATGGGAAGACAGCTCATTAGAACTTTTCAGTTGTTTTGTTTTCTTAACTTTAAAGCATAATTAGACAACTTTAACGACATTTTCACAATAAAAGACCTAAAATAATAAAAAATTATTATCTTTTACACATTTTTACATTAAATTTTTTCTTTTTTCAATAATTCTTCGTCTTTTTTTAAAATTCATCTTAAAAGCATATTTAGCCATTTTTAATGAGATTTTCACAATAAAAGACTCAAAATAATGAAAAATTATTATCTTTAACACACTTTTACATTAAAATTTTTTTTTTTTTTTTAAATTTTAACGCTGTTTTGTTTTCTTTACTCTAAAGCATAATTACACAACTTTAACGAAATTTTCACAATAAAAGACTCAAAATAATGAAAAATTATTATCTTTTACACACTTTTACAATAAAATTATTTTTTTTAAAAAACTTTAACGCTGTTTTGTTTTCTTAACTTTAAAGCATAATTACACAACTTTAACGAGATTTTCACAATAAAAGACAAAACTTTATAAAAATTTTATGTGTTTGAAATCCTTTTCCAGCACATATGTACATTCAGGGTTTTTTTTAGCCAGCTTTCAGGTCATTTTCAGCATCAGAGGATGACAAAAAAACAAAAAAAGGGCTTCGGCGTCCTCGGCGTCCTCGCCCCCCGCGAGCAGGCATTCAACGCGCTGTTTCTCCGAAACAGCATACTCTAGTTAGAACTTTTCAGTTGTTTTGTTTTCTTAACTTTAAAGCATAATTAGACAACTTTAACGAGATTTTCACAATAAAAGACCTAAAATAATAAAAATTACTATCTTTTACACATTTTTACATTAAATTTTTTCTTTTTTTAATAATTCTTCGTCTTTTTTTAAAAATTCATCTTAAAAGCATATTTAGCCATTTTTAATGAGATTTTCACAATAAAAGACCCAAAATAATGAAAAATTATCATCTTTTACACACTTTTACTTTAAAATTATTTTTTTTTAAAAACTTTAACGCTGTTTTGTTTTCTTAACTTTAAAGCATAATTACACAACTTTAACGACATTTTCACAATAAAAGACAAAACTTTATAAAAATTTCATGTGTTTGAAATCCTTTTCCAGCACATATGTACATTCAGGTTTCTTTTTAGCCAGCTTTCAGGTCATTTTCAGCATCAGAGGATGAAAAAAAAAAAAAAAAAGGCCTTCGGCGTCCTCGGCGTCCTCGCCCCCCGCGAGCAGGCATTCAACGCGCTGTTTCTCCGAAACAGCATACTCTAGTTTCGTTTGCGATGGTAATTCAGAAAAGAAATGGCAGCCATTTTAGTGTCCAAAAATGTCACTTTTTGGGGGGAGGTCTCCTTTTGAGGACCATAGAGGAAATTCTGTTAGTCTGACAGATTCAAGAGTCACCTTGGATGAAAGAGGACAAGAATTCCTCCGTTTTGAGCTAAAATTTATGTTTGTGGGATAAAAACTCAAAGAGTTATAAAAATTTGTTTGGAAGGGTAAAATTTTAAAATCCGGTTAGAGGGACGAAAAATAGACCTGACTTCTCGACCTTCGGGAGCCCGTAGCGGCTAAACCGTCGCTCTGACGAAAAAAATGCTCCATTCCAAAGTTGTTCGCAACGAAATTTCCTTCGTTTTGATATAAAGTTTTTGCAGATCGGTTCAGAAATGTAGGCTCTGACGCTCCTTGAACACAAATTTTGTGAATTCTGTTCGCACTCTGTTTTTACAGTGCGAGCGAGGCAAAAAAAAAAAACCTGATTTTTTAATTTTTTCACTTTTTTTATAAAGTGATTGCTCTGGAACCGTAGAAGGTATGAAAGTGTCCTTTGGATGGTAAAGAGGTCAAACCCTTGTGACCCGTTTAAACTTTAAATGGTGTTTCTAGCTAAAACTATGCCAGAGCTGGAAAGCTTTGAAGAGCATGTGGTATTTGGCCAAAATTGCATTATCAGTTGAATGCCTAAAAGGCATTCATCAGTTGAATGCCTAAAAGGCATTCAACTATAGTGATCCTGTTTTACTTTCTGGAAATCTTCCGTATTCTTCCGTACGCTTTTTGACACGTAAAATCTCAAGATCCGTTTGCCCGAGCGCAGCCGTTCAGGGCTCAAAACGACCGGCTCGGAAATGAGATTGGTGCTTCTATTCAACTTTTTGAAATTTTAATCGGTTTCCGATTTATTGCGAAAAAACACGAAAAAAAAGGGCCCCATTGGAAATAATGGGATTTTGGCCAAAAACCACATGCTCTTCAAAGCTTTCCAGCTCTGGCATACTTTTAGCTAGAAACACCATTTAAAGTTTAAACGGGTCACAAGGGTTTGACCTCTTTACCATCCGAAGGACACTTTAATACCTTCTACGGTTTCAGAGCAATCACTTTATAAAAAAAGTGAAAAAAATGAAAAAATCAGAATTTTTTTTTTGCCTCTGTCGCACTGTAAAAACAGAGTGTGGAGACAAACCAGACTCTTTGTGTTCAAAAGGCTCTAGCTCCCACAATTCTTGGCGCACCGGAAATTTTTTTTTATCAAAACGAAGGAAATTTTGTCAGGAAAATTTGACCTCACTAGAAAATTTTTGCCTCAGAGCAACCGTTTAGCCGCTACGGGCTCCCGAAGGTCGAGAAGTCAGGTTTTATTTTTGTCCCTCTGACCGGATTTTAAAATTTTCACCTTCCAAACAAATTTTTATAACTCTTTGAGTTTTTATCCCACAAACATAAATTTTAGCTCAAAACGGAGGAATTCTTGTCCTCTTTCATCCAAGGTGACTCTTGAATCTGTCAGACCAACAGATTTTCCTCTATGGTCCTCAGAAGGAGACCTCCCCCCAAAAAGTGACATTTTTGTGGCACTAAAATGGCTGCCATTTCATTTCTGTTTGAGCTACAAAAATAAAATTACATCCCCAAGTAGATTTCATCGTCCTGCTTCTAAATCTGAAAGAATTTTTTTTCTATCTGTTTCCATTTTCGCGCAATTAGCATTTGTTTGCATATTCAGAGATTCTCTGTCCCACCTGAGCAGGTGTGTTTTGCCGCCCAATTAATGAGCACTCAGAGGCTCATCTCCTTATAAGGTAATGAAGGAGTCTGTGTGATGTCACAGACATCTCCTTATTTGGAAGTAGGCTGTGCTGGCTGTATGCAGATTCTGTTTCTGTGGTCTTGTGACCTGCATCAGCTGTGTTTTGAGGCGCAATTAAGGAGCTCTGATGGGAAGACAGCTCATTAGAACTTTTCAGTTGTTTTGTTTTCTTAACTTTAAAGCATAATTAGACAACTTTAATGAGATTTTCACTATAAAAGACCTAAAATAACAAAAAATTATTGTCTTTCAGACATTTTTACATTAATTTTTTTCTTTTTTTAATAATTCTTCGTCTTTTTTTAAAATTCAACTTAAAAGCATATTTCGCCATTTTTAACGAGATTTTCACAATAAAAGACTCAAAATCATGAAAAATTATCATCTTTTACACACTTTTACATTAAAATTATTTTTTTTAAAAAACTTTAACGCTGTTTTGTTTTCTTAACTTTAAAGCATAATTACACAACTTTAACGAGATTTTCACAATAAAACACAAAACTTTATAAAAATTTTATGTGTTTGAAATCCTTTTCCAGCACATATGTACATTCAGGGGTTTTTTTAGCCAGCTTTCAGGTCATTTTCAGCATCAGAGGATGACAAAAAAAAAAAAAAAAAAAAAACGGGCTTCGGCGTCCTCGCCCCCCGCGAGCAGGCATTCAACGCGCTGTTTCTCCGAAACAGCATACTCTAGTTTCCAATGGGGCCCTTTTTTTTCGTGTTTTTTTGCGATAAATCGGAAACCGATTAAAATTTCAAAAAGTTGAATAGAAGCACCAATGTCATTTCCGAGCCGGTCGTTTTGAGCCCTGAACGGCTGCGCTCGGGCAAACGGATCTCGAGATTTTACGTGTCAAAAACGGTACGGAAGAATACGGCGGATATCTATAAAGTAGAGACGGATCACTATAGTTGAATGCCTTTTAGGCATTCAACTGATTAAAATGCTGCACTCTACGGACACTTAAAAAATGAAAACTCCAGCGACTGGCAGGTCAGCAATTTGGCAAATGCAGACTCAGGGGAAACGATCAAACAATTGCTGTTGCTGAGTGTTATGGAACTTGTTAGAAACATTCATCTTTACTGAAGGAAAATGAGTAATGTTAGGAAACCCGCAGGAAGATTAGACACAATTTGATTTTTATTGAAATTTGTAAAAGAAGTTGGAGTTTGAGGTGTGAGTAAAGCAAAGAAAGAGTGTCTATTTGTAATGCTCCGTAGTAAGGAAGGAAGAGGAGAAATTCCCAGGGGTGTAAATTGACTGACCCTAATTTTCTTCTGTGTTTAACTGCCTAAATGTTCTGCGCTTCATGCCTCATGTTGTGATGCAAATGAGATGCAGATTTTTCCTCACCATCCTCTACTGAATTAAAAAGGTAAATATTTGCATAATGCAGGCATGCCACAGTCCTCACCACGTCGTGGTATTTTATCAACTTGCATCTTCATGCGCGACCACACCGTGTCTAACAGTAATTGTTTTTTAACCTCACACATTGCAAGGCTTGGACAAGTGTGTGGAGATTAAATTACCAACACTGTTTCCACTTTACACATAGGATGCACTCTTTACTTTCTCTTGTTCTATCCTGCTATGTGTAGTAAGCATGTATATGAGCATCATTATCTTTGAAAGTATCAGTCCATTAAAGATGCCTTTAGTCGATCGGGCATCATAAAGAAGCTCAGCATTCTTCTGGCTATGTTTGATTTCACTAATCAGCATGTTGCAGTTTTATTCTTCAATCTTTTCTCCGTCATTAAATCATTAACACAGCATTATTTAGTTTTACACAATAGATAACATTATTTTCTTTACCTACTTCATAAAGATGTTACGTGTTCAGATCAGGAAAACAATGCTAAGTGATTGAGACTTTAGTGTGTTTGCCCTCTTTTAGGGAGAAATAAAGTGATAAAGCGTAGATGAGCAGATCAAGATTTACAGTTTGGTAGATCTAATCAAGTCACACAAGGAATAATCGATGATAGAGTCTGTACATCCTACTCAATATTGATAATAATGGCCTTGATAAATAGAAAGTCAGTGTGTTCACACACAGTTAACGATGCTTATGTCCTTGTCTGTAAATACAAATGCAGGTTAATTGATGCATTGATCTAAGCATGTCCACGTTCAAAGTAAAAAACAAGGTTTAACAATGATAATGTAAACCACACAAACCTTCATGAAACTACGTTAAATGGACACAAAAATAGGCAGGGGTTTGGCTGGTATTACAAAAAAAAATCTGTAATGTTAAACTGAAGATTAAATTTTGTTGTGTTCATTTTTTTGCCCCCAAATTGCTTTATTATACACAATATCACTGAGTGTAGGTATCAGGTAAAACCTAAATAGGTCACCTATTTGTCACAGCATTTTTAATTTTGAACAACAAAACAAAAACTCAAGTTATGGAATTGTTACTTATTAACTTTTTGTGTCGGTGCAGGTTTGAGGTGAAGTTTTTATGAGGATTTTTTTTATAATGAGGTTTATTAGAGGGCGGCACAGTGGTTAGCACAGTGGCCTCATAGCAAGAAGGTCGGGGTTAGAGTCACAGAGTGGAGGCGAGGTTTGAAACACTGTCCTTTCTGTTTCGAGTTTGCGTGTTCTTCCCCATGTATGTGTGGGTTTCCTCCGAGCACTCTACTTTTCTCCCACTCTCCAAAAACATGGACGTTAGGTTGATTGGTCACTATAAAATTGCCCCTCGGAATGAGTGTGGGTTTGGATGGTCGTGTGTGGCCCTGCGACAGACTGACAATCTGATCGGGGTGTATCCTGCATCTCTGCTTGAATCAGACGGGACAGGCTATAGCACCCCCCTGCAACCCTGCTAAGGATGGACGGTTTAGAAGATGAATAAAGGAATGAATTTCCAAAGTCCATTCATGTCTACGTATGAGCCAAAATAATATTAAAAAAACTAAGTAAAAATGCAAAAACGTGAGTATAAATCAAGCATTCAAAATAAAGCCAGTCGTTTTGAGATCAAAATCGTCCAAATCAGTTGCTGCTGAGACTAGACGGCTGTCAAAACACGTTTGGAAGAATAAGGAATAAGTAAATAACAAAGGAAAATAGGAAAACAATGCATCACGCATTAACACTTGTGATGTAGGCAAGAATGAGGAAAACCATCTGTTATTAGGCATTCTTCACTGACGAACTATACTGAGATTTGTTGGGAGGATCTTGACCCTTAGGTATTTACCTTTACAACCATTCACTTCTTTTTAGTTTCTCTGCTGACTTCCTTTAAAATATCTGGAGAGAAGTTAACCAGTAAATTCTGATTTTATGACCATTAAACTTTTATTCCTTCATTAGTTGTTCCTTGGTGACAGAGTTTAAGTCTCTCAACCTTTTTTTTTTTTATAAAATATGAGCAGAACTGAAAGAAAAACTGCAGGTAAAGCACCACTTCCCCCTCTGAATATGAGCCAAAGCCTATTCCATGCCTCCTAGTACAACAAGATTGCTGTTTGCACAACTCATTAAAAAAATATTCAAAAGTCCAGCATTAAATTGGGTTCAATGGTGAGCTATTACTGCAATATGTGTTGCTATTTTTGTCAAATAACCTTTTAGCACTCACTGTGAATTTACTGCACATGTTTTGTGCGCTTTACGTTTAATAATTATGGCCAGCTATTTTTGTAAAAGATGTAATTACATCATGTGTTGTATCTTTGCATGTTTGACTTGAAGGCTCAACTTAGTGAGAAAGAGGGCAGTAGATAATGGTTATACTGATGGGGTAATTATTACCCAAGCTTGATGGGCTAGTTGATGTTTCAACAAAATGATTATGAAGGCAAAGCTCTGCAATTTTCTTACCACAGTCACTGCTTGAGTACAGATTACAAAATTATGTGTAACCAGAGGCTAGTGAAACAAGTCAAGCATTAGCCAAAGTCGCCTCTTGTTGATGCACACAAACACAGTTGAAGAGGGTATCTGCATGCAGAATGTAATTCACACTAAATTGTCCTGCGAATGAGGAAATTGCACATACCTATTTCTGTTCAGTGCAACAATCTCTGTGTACTTGGCAAAAAAAAGTGTTTCTGAGCATACGGTGCCAATTTCCCTGCCAGCGTGTTTCCATGTTGGAGACTGAGGTTAGTTAATAATCTACAGTACTTTCACAAGTTAGGAGTGTAGTTTAGCTTCAAAGCTAACAGTGTGAATCTTCATCATTAGCATGGTTAAAAAACTGGTTCACTGCACCTCACAGTTATCATTGACAATGAATAATTAATGTGGTACATATTACATGGCCTATAGCCTGGCCTCATTACATCTGTTTGTAGGATTCTCTCGTTTATGCAGTGGACAAATTTCTCTGTGAGCAGTTAAAGCATTTCTCCATCCTCTCCAGCACTGCATCCCAGAAAGTAAACTTTCTTCTTTGCTGTAATCAAAGCAAATTTGCAGTGTGAGTGGGTCCACTTGGGATTTGCTAAACTTTACCTCTGTTTTCAGAGGGAGAAAGTAAGCACAGGCACTCATGCTGTTTTCTCACTAGGAATATTAAGTAGGCCAAAAATTGGAGAATAAGTGTTTTTTTTTTATTGCTGGAAGTCAATATTTCCATTTTTTTCTCACAGAAAAGAAAAAATTTGAACAAATTCAAAGTTTGAACAACCCCTGGCCATAAGATCAGGGTTTAACTTTGTTTTCCATTCAGTCGAGAAAAATAAGTGGAAATAAACCTAAAGCTTAAACTCTAGCACTTGTTTTTCTCAACAACTTAGATGTGTGGACTTAAGGAATAAAATCTTAGTCTAATGTTCATTCGTTTATTTCACAGCCTCAAAATGAAACAAAAAGATAAAAACGAAATCCATCCAACTGATCCAATCAGATAACTTTGATCAAAATTTTGTGCCACTCCCAAATTTAAACTGAGAGATACAAACCATCATTAGATAAGAGTTAACCATTGTGTTGCAGACACTTGTAGACATTGGCAGCGTTAACACACTGATTTCAATGCTAACCTAGTTTTGTGGCATTACGCTCCACTGTTATGTGAACACACTAATTAAATCATAAAAGTGAGGCATATTTTCTTTTTATACGTCTGAACATGGTTAAATATTTTGAATAATGTATACATTAAAAACTATTGTTAAATCATAGAGTTAAAGTCACTTTGAAGATTCATTTCTACAAAACCTGAGAAACTATAGACTGCATCGGTCTGGTTTTCGATCTGTGTTGGCATCAGCCAACTCAGGAGGGAAACAGAACTCTTAGCTGCTAATACTCAGCTAGTTAACGGATTGTCAGGTTGGATTCTGAGCTTGTCAGACTTTTGTCCAGAAAGAATCCTGGAAAGGATTCCAACCACAGTTAGTTGTGTTTGAAAATGACTTTCATCCATTTCAGAATGCCAATGTCTTTTCTTCTTGTGCAATTGGAAATGTTTGATTCCTGATTTAATCTTAATGACATCTTGAAGAACAGGAACCTAGTTTTGATGTGTTTTGCATCGCCAGTTAAAATGCTTTTACCATCTTGTGTTTATGCCCAACACTAAACAGTTATGGAAAATCTTTGACCAGAATGAATTAATAAAATGCAGCAAAATAGCTCTCTTTTAGTAATAGAAAATTCTTTAAGGGTCTTTATTTGCTCTCTTTCAGTACGCACATGGTGAGGTTTGCATTCTGTAAGAAAAGCAGATAAATATAAAACATCGTTCATCCACCTGAAATGATCAGGTTGTTAGGCATGGCTGCATTTTGCATCTCTGCTCCTGACCGAACTATTGTGTCCAAATGAAAGAAACAACCTGTTTCTCAACTCGAAGGAAAAAAAAAACTTAGTTTGCAAATTCAACATTTATGTCCTGGTCACGTACAATGTTGTTTGAAGCCTTTCAGTCCTTTTGAATAAATTTGTAGGGAAGTGGAGATGTAGAGGCTGGCGGGCTGTTGCTTTACCGTTGTCCAGTCAGACAAAGTCTCTGCGCTGAAGTGCCAACATGTGCTTGGTTCCAGATCTTTGCCAGAGCACTCTGTCACCCAGAACTAATCTTGTACAATAAAGACACGAACGGAGCAAATCTTTTTACTAAATAACTCACACCAAGAGCGTCCTATGCTGCTGAATTCACATTTCAAATATCAACAGATGTTATCACTGAAAATGGAGGGATGGAGGAAGTAAATGATTTATTTAAAAAACTTAAAAATGATCTTTCTGAAATGTGCAAAAAGAAAATAAATGGATTTCCACACACATTTAATACTTTTCAAATGTGACACATCACAACAAATTCCACCGCTCCACTGAGCAACAAAGCACCTCTCTTCTAGCCCAAAGGCTTTCAGCACAACCCTAAGCCCATCTCCAAAAAGCATTAGCCTGTCATGTCTTTAACCACCGAGTGTGATGTGGATAACCTCGGCCAAAAGGCTCAGCTGGGTTTTGTGCTGGAAATGGACTGCTGGACTCTGCCAGAGAGCTCTCAGAGTCATTTCACAAAACTGGGAATTCTCATTAATCCACTATATCCATCATCTGTAAATAAGTGCTACACTTTTGGGAAGAGAAGAGGAGAAACTGTGGTTCGAGGCCAGACACTTACAAAACCTATCATTCTTAATTTCCCGTTCCAGCTCAAAGCAGATTAGAGAAGAGAAGTGGGAGCACGTACGGGAGAGATAAAATCAGAATGATGAGAGATGCTTTGGAAAAGGTCTTTCCTTGTAGTTTCCAAAAGAATTCTTCCCCATTGCAAATAATAGCTCTTCACAGTCAGTAGCATAAAGCAGCAGCAATAAAAATGGCTGTATCAGAAATGAACAGTTGATATTCCTCAAAGTTTTTCAGAATCTGCTTTTCTTTTTGTTTTAATAACTATGATTTATTTAGTTTGGTATTTACCCTAAATGTCAGAATATGTGCTATTTTATTTTCATTCTCTAAACGTTAAGATGCCAGAAGCTGTTTCAGTCTCCAAAGTCTGCGGTAGGCATTAACACACAAACACAGTGAAAGGAAATTGAGTTGTTTGTTTCACGTCACTGCATTGGCTGATATTTGTTTTATAAATTGCCATGGGGTAAGGCGATTATACAACCTAATTCTCAACGTGGCAATAATTGCCAAGTTGGTAATTAAATGCAAAGTGATTGAACTGTACACAGACCCTGTGGGATGTAATAAAACTGATACACTAAATACTTGATGGATATTTAGATACATACATTTTAACCCACATAAAGTACATCATTCCATTTACAGAAGTAACTAGGGCTTGACGTTGATTTCTTGGTACATTTTGTTACTTGGGTTCAGTTTTGGATCTTTGATTTATGTCACTAATAACACATTAAAGGGATCAACTCTACAACGAAGGAGAACCGAAATTAAGAAATGTAAAACTGGTCATTAGGTTTCTAGTGAAATGGGAAATTACGTTTAATGGGGCGGATTAGCTTACAATTTAGAATATCAGCTCACTAAACCAAGTCTGGACAATTAGCAAATGAAATAAACTACTTTTTTTTTTTTTTTTTTTTTTAGTGAAGCTTCTTCTTGTTTTGGCATTTTCCTTCAGCGGTCACCACAGCAAGTCAGTTTCTTCCATCTAACCGTATCTGCTGTATCCTCTTCGGTCACACCAACTATCTTCATGTCTTCCTTCACTGGGTTCATGAACCTCCTCTTTGGCCTTCCTCTAGTCCTCTTTCCTGGTGGTTCCAAATCCAGCGTCCTTCTTCTGAATTACTCTCTCTCTTTCCTCTGCTCATGTCCAAACCATCTCAGTCTGGCCTCTCTGACTTCATCTCCAAAACCTCTAATGTGCTGTTCCCCTGATTCTCTCATTTCTAATCCTGTCCATCCTGGTCACTCTTACAGAGATCCTCAGCATCTTCATCTCTGCTACCTTCATCTCTGTTTCCTGTCTTTTTCTCAGTGCTACTGTTTCTAGACCAAACAGCATGGCCGGTCTTACCATGGTTTTGTACACTTTCCCTTACAGTTTAGCTGAAACTCTTTAGTCACGCATCACACCTGATACTTTTTCCCACCCGTTCCATCCTGCCTGTACACACTTCTTCACCTCTTTTCCTCGCTCTCCATTGCTCTGGACTGTTGATCATAAGTACTTAAAATCTTCCACCTTCTATTTTTTGTATTTCCATTTTTAAAAGTTGAGAGAGTAAAATAACAGAAAAAGGTGATACTAGTTAATTCATGGAATGGCTTAGAAATATATGCAAAAATGTAGAAAAAGCAAAAATCCAATTTTTTTTATGCATTCATCCATTCTTTTCTAAAATGATTATTCCAAGATTGAATTGTATGATTGCCTCAAGGTCTCCTGGCGAGTTAATAGTTGAGAGGTGGTGTTTAAATGCAGGCAGGTTAGTGGTCTCTTAAAATAGGTTTTAAAAACAAAACAAAAAAAAAAATTGAACGTTGTCCAAGGTTAATAGTTCCCAATCGACATTTCCCAGCATCCCATTCTGGCACAAGAAACACACAACAAACGAGCACTAGAGTACTTATGTTTGCCAGATAAATAGTTGGTCACTTTTCATTTTTTGGCTGCAACTTTCTTAGAAAAAAATTGTGAAAAAACATTTTTCTGGGAAAGCGAGAAAAATAATGTTTTTGTATCTTATTGTTTTTTTTTTTATAGGCTGTTTTTGATTTATTATTGTTTACTTACCCATAGAATTTTTATTCAGTTTGTATATGATTGTGCATTGTTTCAGCGCTTAAGTGATTGCAATTGACTCTTTATCACATTCTCTTTACTGAGACATAGATAAACGTATCTGCATCTGCTGTTTTGCTTCTCCTGAGGCAATGCTACGGGTGTCAAAACAATCTGGGTATCTTGGAGGCTAAAAGTCTGCTGCTGCCCTCCTGCTGCTTGCCTGTTTTACCATCACAATGAAGCTCAAATCCAAGCTGACACACGGAAATGCGCAGTATGTCCTCCAATACCTCTAGGCTCTTATTTTTTTTCTCTTTGTAGACCCAATTATTTTTCTTTTCTTTAACTGCCAATAGCTTTAAAAATGTTCAACAATTTCACTTGAGCGTGTGGTTGCTTCTATAGTTATTCTCTCCAACAAGCTGTGTGTTGTGTTGGCAGTTACATTACATTCTAGAATATTGACATTGGATTGTACAATTTCCAGTACTTCTTGTATGTAGGCTATATAATTATAAATGAAGGCCAACAACTGTTTGGTGAATTTACTGCTGGTTTGGAATCCGGTGTGGAGCACCAGGAAAGCAGAGGCACAGACCATAAAAACGGTTTAAAATGGTTTATTAAAACGTATCCAAAAAAAAAAAAGCAGTCTTTAAAAGAAAGTCCATGTCTCCGGTCTGGAGCATCCGGACATCGTCATTGCCCCAACCGCCACCTGCAGGAACCTCTGTGCCCGAACTCCTGCCATTGCCTCCGACGCCCAACGTCCGCCATCGATCAGCATTGTGTTTCTTTTTCAGGGGGAGCCTCGTCTCTTACAGCACAGTGGTGTGCAGGCCAACACAATACCCTTCTCCCACGAGAGCTCCCCATTGTGGCTCTCTGCAGTTACTCCCTTCCTCCATCCCTAGCTGCCCGTTATCTGACTGTGACGTACATTAAACAATCAAAACATTTAAAATACAAAACATTTAAAACATGCAGAATAAAACCATAAAATCCATGCATTAAAATACTCCACCTGCTACACTTGGTTCAGATATTGTCTTAGCTAATAAAAACAATAGTAGGCCTCAAATTGTTTGAAAGATTATTACAAGAAAGGATATGTTAAGACTTTTTTGTAGCAGCTTTTTTTTTTTTTTTTGGAGTACTTTTAACTCAACTGATGTAACAGAGCTAGTTTTATTGCTGTGTTTTTTTTCTCTCTTAGAGAACATTACTGCCTCAGATATAAATTGGGATGACTGCCCATAGTATGTCTGCTCCCAAAGGTTCATGAGAGTTACGCTCCACTTAGGGAGGGCTTCTGCTTTTTATATGTTCTATAACTGCATTCACAGCTGGTGAGGTGGACTCCAGGCTTTGGCAACACATCCAAATTTACATAAAACATTAGAATACATAATATGTTCCAGTTATGGTGTTTTTACTCTATACAATTCAAGAATTTTTACAATTTTTACAATCTATCTGTAGCTATCTCAAACAGCTTAAAACAAATGTTAAATTACCTAGTGTTGGATTATGTTGGGCGGTTGTGGCGCAGTGGGTAGCACAGTTGCCTCACAGTGAGAAGGTCGTGGGTTCAAGTCCTGGGTGGGGAGAAGGATTGGAACACTGGCCTCTAAGTGTGGCCAGTGTACATGTTCTCCCTGTGTATGCGTAGGTTTTCTCCAGGGAATCCAGTTTGCTCCCACCCTCCAAAAACATACATGCTAGGTTGATTGGCCACTACATGATTGCCCCTAGGAATGAGCGTGTGTATGGCTGTGTGTGGCCACGCAACAGACTGGCGACCTGTTTGGGGTGTACCCTTCCCCTCGCCTAGAATCATCTAGGATGGCTGCCGGCACCCCCCGTAAGGGACGGTTAAGAAGGTAATTGGATTATGTTGAAATTTTAGAAATGATCAGTTGAACAACATACTTAGATTTTGTTAAATAACTGAGTTACCAAAGTCAATGAAAACCTTAGAAAAGTGTAAGAAAATATTTTTATGTCTCACTGTGTCTATAAAGATTTTCCCCACGCGCTATTGATTCATAAACACGGCAAGAGTGAGTATGTGCTCACAGTTATGTATGTTCATGTGTAAACACTGCTTTGATACGAACGCCTTGTGTTATACTACTGGCTTTTATTATTTTGGATTTTCTGCTCAACTAAAATAATCCATTTTTACTGATTCCACCGCCCCTCTTTTTGTGATTCCTTGGTTTATTAAGTGATCCATTCCTATCAATCTCAGAAAATAATTTGCTCCTTGTACCACACAAAAACAGTGCAATGTAGTCTAACACAAGGGGAGTTTCAAATTTCACCTTAAGCTGTTTGGTCAGCAGCTTCTGTAGAAATACACCGGTTCTGAATGAATGCAGATGTCAATTTTTCTACTTGTTCATTGTGACAAATAGTAGGGTATTTTTATCCTTCATGGTTTCCATCCTATTTTCTCTCCAGAATATCAATAGTGATATATTGAGTTAAATAACCCGTGAATGCTGCTTATACCAACTCCTGGCTTAACGACAGCCACACTGAAAATTGATTATATGTACATACATGCTAAAATGTATGTGTAAATAATAGATGTTTATAGCAAACAGTTGCTTGCAGCAGTCAGTGGTATGTAATGGTTCTTTTATTGTACATTTGAAATGACTCATTCAGTATATTCATGGCATGCGCATGATGTTTTCAATAAACAAGTTTGCAAATTTGACAATCTGGTGAATGAATTACCGGAGTTGAGATAGCACAGAATGCATTTACTTGTTATTGTCTGCTTTGCAATTTCCCCAATACCTCCTGTGCAATTACATGTGCAACACCAAATGCACACTTAAGCTGTTGCATTATTTTTGTTATGATCACAAAAGAACAGTCAAATCAGCAGAGTCAGTGTGAAATGATTTGCCATTCAAGTTTGTTCATCTTTTCAAAATGAAAAATAGCTGAGCTCTTTTCCCCTGTCATCTCATTAGAAAACTTCACTCCATTCTGGTGACAGCAAGCTATTTTATTTCCAAGTGTCATGTTTAATGAACAAACAGTTCATTCAGGTATTGCCAGAAATAGGGAGGTAAACGGGATGGAACAATGCAGAGCAAACTGTGACACAGAGTAATAAATGAATGAACAATGACAACTTTTATTCTACTAAATTTTGAGATTCATTGTGTCCATGCTTACTTTTAACATCTAACACCGCAGGCTATTTTGTTAGCCCATTATGCCTATTTAATGTGTGCGTAAAATTAGAAGAGGCTTACCATTAGGCCATAAACTAAAAAGTCACCTAAATGCATTTAAAGAGTTATAGGAAATACAAAACATGTGTAAGATTAGTTTTTTCACATGTGAAACGAGAATTATAAAATATGGAAATAACTTTTGTAGGAAAGTGAAGCAAAAGAAAATAATGACTTTTTGGTCTGGATATTTCAGAAAAAAAAATCTTTAAAAGGGCCACTTTGTATTTCTATTAGAAAAAAATGTACCAACTGCATCTTATACTGCAGAGATTAAAAGTTTTGTTTTCCTTTTAAGTGTTTGTGTTATTTCAGTAATTACCAAGGTGAAAGTATTTCAACGGATCTCCTTGATTTTCCTAGTGGTAAAAAATGTTTCTTGTAAATCTCACTCTTATGATTGACTTTGTTAATACTTGTGAAACAAAAGGAAAATAGGATGTTAAAGAAAAGTATGCTGGAAAATTTGTCTTTCATATCTAGTCCGTACATAAGTCCTTCTACAATCTCTCAAATTCAGTAAAAAACCCCAAAAATAAAACAAAAACCTTAACAGAACATTTTGCTGTTATGAATGGTGGTGAAGGAGGTGAAGTAAAATCAAAATGCAAAGTCAGTTTTAACCAGTTTACTGCAGATAGCAGAACCAGATATAGGGCTCAGCTAAATGAAGGACCATCCAGCAGGTCCAGAGGTGGGACTCAGCAGGAAGAGGAACTAGGGGTAGCGCTCACCGGGGGAGGTATCAGAAGTAGAGCCAAGCAGGATTAGGAACTAGAAGTAGAGCTCAGCAGGATGAAGAACCAGAGGGATCGCTCTGCAGGATGAGGAACCAGAAGTAAAGCTCAGCAGGATGAAGAACCAGAAGTATATCTCGGCAGGATGAGGAATCAGAAGTAAAGCTCAGCAGGATAAAGAACCAGAGGTAGAACTCAGCAGGATGAGGAACCAGAAGTAGAGCTCAGTGTGATGAGATATTAGAAGTAGTGTTTAGCAGGATGAGGAACAAGAGGTAGAGCTCAGCAGGACGAAGAACCAGAGGGATCGCTCAGCAGGATGAGGAACCAGAAGTAGAGCTCAGCAGGAGGAAGAACCAGAAGTATATCTCGGCAGGATGAGGAATCAGAAGTAAAGCTCAGCAGGATAAAGAACCAGAGGTAGAACTCAGCTGGATGAGGAACCAGAAGTAGAGCTCAGTAGGATGAAGAACCAGAGGAATAGCTCAGCAGGATGAGGAATCAGAAGTAAAGCTCAGCAGGATAAAGAACCAGAGGTAGAACTCAGCTGGATGAGGAACCAGAAGTAGAGCTCAGCAGGATGAAGAACCAGAGGAATAGCTCAGCATGATGAGGAACCAGAAGTAGAGCTCAGCAGGATGAAGAACCAGAGGAATAGCTCAGCATGATGAGGAACCAGAAGTAGAGCTCAGCAGGATAAAGAACCAGAGGTAGAACTCAGCAGGACGAGGAACCAGAGGTGGAGAAATAGCAGGACAGCAGGGTGCAACAGGAGCAGAGTGAGGGACCAAACGTGTAGGGGCACCATCCTGGCTACAGTATGAGTGCATGACAGCAGCACCATAGAGGGCAGCACTGCAAATGATTTGCCACTAAAGTGAAGGAAAATAGGGCCTACATAATGTAGGGGAAGACAAGACACAGCCGAAGACACCAGAGAGAGGCAACCGGGACCAGGTGTGCGTAGGGCCAGGGCAGAGGGCAGAATTTGGATGGAGGAAATGTTTCAGATGAGAGGAGGATCATGACATTTACAACTGTGAAACTAATGTTGTTTTTTTTTTTTTATTGCCTCCAATATTGGCAAATGTTCCAGTATCAGTACGATATGGAGCTATCTGACAATTTGTTTAGGTGGTTGTGTTTCATCTTGTTCCCTCTTTAGTTTGCTGTTACATCACACACTATTGTAACACACTAATATCCTTATGTCTCCGAAACAATTTTTATGAATATGTCTAAATATTGTTTGGAAAGAAATAACCTTTTCCATCTTGTTACACCCAAAGGATAAACTTTTCTAATTTAGTCTAGATTTGTATCAGTTTTTTTTCACCTGTGAACTTTACACCACTATTTTGTATTAACTCAGTTCTAAATTGTATTAAATCATAGTTTATTCAATAACAGGAGGTTTTATATTCTTTTTGTGTATCCATATTTTTTTGCAGATGCCAGCAATACGTTCAAGGCAAAGAAACCTAGTCCCAAGCTGAAAATGAGCCGCTTCAACATTCTTTTGGAATCTATTAGGTATTAACGTTGCTCTTTCTTAACAACATCAGCTCAGCTTTTTTGGTTTGTCCCCTGTGGGAAAAATCTTCTGACTGATTTACATGTTTTACATATATTCAGTGTGCTGCTATTGAAACAAACTAAAGTGCAACATGGTGTCAGTTGCATGAAATATTTTCTGGCTTTTCTCCTAGTCCCAAAGGCAGCCCGTCTTCACATGTAATAGTTTTGCGATATTGTTGATGACAGCATTTTTCCAGCTGGAGACATGCTGCAGCTGACTGTACTTGACCTTGACTCAGTCCTCTTGTGTGATTTGATTTTCTTACTTCTGTTTGTGGGAAGATAGCAGGAGAGTAAACAGATCTGCAAAACTTGAAATTTAACATTTAAGGACAAAATACTTACAGTACTCTATATTCCTATTATTACACAGGAATCCCTGCTTTTAATGATGAGGGGATGTGTTCCACAGCACTTGTGAGTTATACCTAATTTGGACCTTTATTTTTTTATTAGAACAGGCTGATGATGTTGAAGATTTTTAAAAATGCGTGACAAAAGCAGTTACAAAAACATTAAACAACTTGCATCATCTTCCGTTTTTTTTTTTTTATTATTTAATTTTAAAATTTCTGACTATCTTTAACTACGACCCAGTTTAAAAAAAAAAAAACTCTTGATCATTCATTCATTCTCTCAACTGCTTATTCCAGTAGTAGTCGCAGAAAGAAGTTGGACCAAACTACAGGCGAGACATGGGTACACTCTGAACAGGTCACCAGTCTGTTGCTAAATAATCTTTGGCAATGGTTTAGTTGGAAGGTACTTATTTTTAAATGATAACTAATGGCTCTCATTTTTAAACAAGAGATACCTTGATTGTATGACTTATGAAACGGTCCACGATGTGCTGTTACTTTTGTAGACCTTTGTAAGTATTTCAAATTTTTTTAACTATTTCGATGTTGCAATATGTTATAAGTGCAATATTCTGGTAACCATGAAGTTGCATTACATTCATTTTCTTCTAAGTAAAAAAGTAGTTTTGCTTTTGAAAGTATGCAATATATAAACTTGTGAAAAGTTTGACTGTTTTAGTTCCTGGACCATATAGACTCCGTACAGAAATGAATACCAAAACATATGCTTTGATGGCTGTGGGTCGTAATGTTCTGCCAGGAGGGGGACCTAAATGTCAAAAGAAAAAAAAATAATTTCAATCTTGTCTTTAGGTTTAATAAAAGCACATTTTTATGGTTAAATTAAACACAGCTGGGGAAAAAATACACATTTTGTTTGATATATATATATATATATATATATTTTTTTTAAATTCCAATGTTAATAATAAAAATAAATCAGGTCCAAGTTCTTATCAGGAGGTCCCAGGGAAGACCTAGAGAGACCAATTCTTCTGGTTTAATAGCAAATGTTTTGAATTGCTCAATGTGTGATCTGGTAAAAGTGGCCAGAGAGAGAAAAATACAAATCTTACTGTTGATAATATTCCGAGAAGAAGACTTGTGCAGAAATCTAGTCTATTCAGTATTTTCATCAGTACGTCTTAAATACAAAGTTCTGAGTGAACCTTATCTCTGTGTCACAAAAAGAACAACCTTTCATATGTCTCTGATGATCATCAACTATATTTGATATTAGTATCATAAAATAGTCTGCATCACATCAGCAAAAGTTAACATCTTTTCTTTTTTCTTATCTGTGAGGTTTTTTTCCTCAAAGAGTTTGTTACGCAACTGTGAAAATAGGCCAACATTAATTACAAGCAAACACATATACAGCTTCCTTCACCTTGAATAATTTTTTTTGCATAAAAAATGTAGGCAGAGGAAAGTAATTAAATAATCATTCATAGATTACAGTTTTGCATTTCCCAAAACTATAATGATGGTCTCAATTGGACGGAGCTTATACATTTGTTTGTTGGTATAAAAATGAATAAACCAGCAAATAAAAAGTGGCAAAGGAATATAAAAAAAAAACCTAGCAAACATATAAGTCAGGGTGAAGGTGGTGTATGTGTACAGTTAGTGGTTTTTGGGGAACAGTGAATGGACAGGATGAAAAAGAGAAACTGTCTATGAGGTTGGCTGCACTATTCTTCTACCTCTCCCTGATGTGCTGTAAAACAGTCTGATGACCCTGTGAAGCCAGGATCAATGATGGCTGGTAATTAATTTAACTTTCTTTTCACTGCCACTGCAAGAGAGTCTATCTCCATCCCAACCTCCCAGTCCAAACATCTGACGAGTCTGTCCAGTCTCGTGGTGCCCCTGATTGTTCATCTTCTGTGCATCAGAAAAAAAAGTCTTGTCAGACCAGATGGATTAAAATACAATTCAGTTTTACAGTTTTCAGTTTTTTGTGGATGTTAAAGCCTGGAAGCTTTCTTAGACCCCACTACAGGTACTTTCTTCGAAGTTTCCAGCATCTATACTATGACCTATACTGTATTTGCTTTTCAAGATTTTACACACAGCAAATGGTTCTTTGGCATTTAAAAAAAAAAAAAAAACACCAAGAGCTATAGTTTTAAAGCTCAATTTTTTATCTTTCCATTCACAGAGTGTTTTTCTCTCTGAAAATACCAAAGAAAAACCAGTGGGGTGAGACAAAGTTGCTGCAAATATGCAGGAATAACATGGTTTTTAGGGATAAAATAAAAAAGCCAGACTGCCGGGGCCTTCACTGCTGGGGTCTCTCAATTTATCAATCACACTATGTTCCTAAACGTACTAATTTTCAACAGCCATGTGTGAGGTCCAATAGAATCACATCCCGGATACGATCAGCTGAGATGAGCCTCCTGTGCAGGGCGGGCGGGTGAGAATGAGTATGTCTGTTGTCTTGGAGGAGCTGGGATTAGATTTTTGGCTTCTTCACATCGAGAAAAACCAGATGAGGAGATTTGGGCATCTGATTTAGGATGCCTGAAGTCTCATTGATGAGGTGTTCTCGAAACGTCCAATTGGGAGGACACCCATGGGCTGACCCAGGGTCCGCTGGAGGGAAGACATCTCACAGTTGGTCATGGAATATCTTGGGATCACTCTCAAAAGCGCCAGAGGATATGCGCAGTAAGGGAAGTCTGGACTTTCCTGCTAAGGCTCTTGCCACAGAAATAGACAACCCTGGACCAGCAAAGGATAATTGTGAAGAATAAAAATATTTAATAGCAGGATCAAAATGGACGAATGATTAAAAACAAAGACAAAATTATCTGAAAAAAAAAACAAAAAACTAAATAGACTAGAAACAAATATCTGTCAAATATCATCAGTGATTTTATGTTTCGTACATTTCCGTCTCAAAAGCTATTTTTTTTTCTTTAGGTAGAATTATGGGAGACCATGAAAGAATTCTTTCTATTCGTCTTCATTTCAAAATTGACGAGATTATAGAAGAACAGACTACATTATCTGTAACACGTCTGAGCTGTTTGCTGCTGCTGACCTCCCGTACCGCTCCATCAGTAGCTGTCATCTCAATTCTTACTCCCATTGCACCACGTCGCCTCAGAGAATCGTTCTGCCTGTTTTACCTGCAAGTAGGAACTGCCTCCCCAACTCCACTGACATCCTCCATTACCCTACAGGTCTCATTGCATCCATTCTCTTTGCAAATGGCCATTTACTCCTTCCCATTTCCTCACTGTTCTTTTTTGTCATCTCTTTAAAGTTTCTTTTTGCACTTTTAAAGTCTTTGCCTTTGCAGAAATTGGGTAAGATATAAATTCATGTGCTGGGCCTGCATAACTCTTCACTTGTTCTTTTCTGTTGGTCGCATTAGAGATGGAAACAAAAAAAAACAAAAAACACCTGTCGCTGTCTGGGTAAAGTAGTCACAAAAAAAACCACTTGCTTCTGAATTATAAATTTGAATAAATTGTTGGAGTTGTTCATTGAGTTCAACATGAGAATGGTGCCACTGGTGCCCATTTTCTTTCAGGACCAGGATGTAGAAGCAGTGAAGCAACAAAAAGTACCTGAATGCCTTCATTAACAAATGATGGTCTGGAGGTGGAGGTGTCCACTTCTTAAGAAAGCTGAACTTTTCAAAAATCTGAGGTTCTGATAAACAGGTGGAGACTTTCTAACAGTCTGTGGTGGCAAGGTTTTTTATTTGTAAAACCTTGAAAGCACTGAGCTACAGTAACTAAATAATTCCCTTTGTGGATCATTAAAGTTTGCCTGAGTCTCATGCACACTCTCATTTATTTGCTTTGTGCTTCATCTAGATTCCTTTTTTAAAAACATCAGATTGGATATAAAACATTAAAAAAGATTTCTTTGAAGAACAGGGATTAGTGTCAGCATTTTAGCATCTGGGCATCTCTTTTTGAAGAGTTGGCATGCTATGTAAAGATAATACAACTAGGATTACTAATTATTGTCCTACAATTTTGCTGATTCTTCATCTTTACAAGGTGAACCATTCCATACATGCAGACCTCTGGAGGAATGTCATGAAGATAAGAGTGATGGGATGTTCTTCATGTAAAAGAGAGGTGTTATAGGAAGCTTTCAGCCTCCAAGTTGGGCAGCCTCAGGTTTGATTTGACAGCCTCCTCTTTTGTGTCTTTAACACTGACAAGAGGTAGAGGAGTAAATTTTATGGGCAAGGGCATCCATCCATCCATCCATCCCACAGATGTATGCAAAGGCATGTATGCTTGCTTGCATGTAAACGGCTCTCTAACTTAGTTTTACTCTTTTTTTCTAGTACAGTTTCTTTCACTCGTTGCACAGGAGGTTAAAATCGGTCAAAGGTGTTGTTTCATACCCTTTTAAGATTGTTGCTGGGTTTTGGTTTGTTTTTGGGGTTTTTTGTCATTTTGATTTGGTTTCATTTTTGGTAATTTAAAATACGATTTGGTCAACTATGCAAGGACAGAATTCATTGTCATATTTTGAAATATGTTTTCTTTACTTGTTCTTTATTTATTTTTGATATACAACGTATATATTTTTTTAATTCATCACTAATGTTTAAAAATTGAATTGAATTATTTTTTATTTTAGTCTAGCTGCTAAATGATTGTTTGGAAATAAAAAATATATTTCATATCTTCGATGCCAAATATTTGAAACTGGGGAAATTGTTGCATCAAAGCCTATCAGAAGTATAAAATCTACCAAAGATATATTACTATAGTTCAAATATGACTTTCTTCATTAATAATAAATAATTAGCAGTGGAGAACACGATGGTGCAAAGATTGTCTTGTAACAAAGCACTAGAATGATCTCAGTTAGTGTTTGAGGGGTGGGGTGAATAAGCATTGCTTCTACCCACTCCTTTTCGGTAGTGAAATCAGTGAAATTCTGATTCAAAATTGTAATGTGAATTGATGCAATGGATATTTTATGGTTAAGGGTGGAAGTACATTTTTGTCCTGTTTTTCCTTTGACCTAATTCCGAATAAAGATTGTTCATTTAGTCATCATACATGGATGATGAAGCCTAGAAGTGTACCTTTTTTTTTTTTTTAACTCAATTAACTTAATGTGCAATTTTATAGTTTTATGTTTACTCTAAATTGTCTTTAAATCTGTTATCTTAACTCCTTTTCTATCAAATACCAACATGTCATTTTGTATGTTGGTATTTGATGGAGAATAAGGTAAGATAACAGAGTTAAAGGCAATTTGCACAAGACATATTTGTAGAAGAGAGTTGACTAAAGCTTTTTTTTGCAGACTTCTTCTGCCATCTGCTGGATAGCAACAAAGTCTTGTTTGAATGAAAAATAATAATCCAGACTTTGCTTTTATTGTTAAAATGATAACGCAATATATTTTTTTAGTTTTGAAGTATAAACAATGAATGGTGTTTGGATCATTTTTGGTCTGTGAGTAATTTTATTGATTTTTTGTATTAAAAATAACTAAAATGAGTATTTTTTTCAGTAAACAATTATTTTCTGGAAGAAGTTTGACTTGAAAGAAATTATTCAAAAATGGTGTTTTCTTCAAATTATCTTTGCATCAATCATGGTTATTTTTTCTTCAGAGCAGTTAGAATTAACTGCCAATGAGTGTTTCACATCACAAAAAGTTATGTATGGAGTCTAAAAAATGTACAAGAATACTTAAAAAGTCTCTGAAATTTTCTCATTTAAAAATTTAATCTAAATAAAATGGCTTATCTCAAAGCAAATAACACATTTGATAACTTTACTAAAGTCTGCTTAAATATCAGTCTGTCCATTCTTGAACTACCTAATCCAAACTTGTTCATTAGGGTATCTGCTCTGAAATCAGTTTTAGTGACTTCTTTGATGAAGAAAAATAAACCTGCACATTGACCTACACATGAATAAATTTAATGATTGTGACTCATAAGAATATTTTCAGGAGGTCTAAAAACACCAAATGAGCAGAAGAACAAGGTTTTCTGCACAGCAGGTTGTCTTGATTAAATATTTTTTGCTGCATGTTGTAATGGTCAGCTTTATGCACCGAGGACTAGGCCCCCTGGCTCATGGGTCCTCATTGACTCAAAAATATTTTAAATGATATTAAATCGTTGGAAATTTCCTAATTTAACACCAGAATTAGCATTATACAGAGAAGACGTACAGTATCTGCCAAAAGAGAAAATAGAACAAGGCTTATTATTTTATATATATATATAAAAGTACAATAGTTTTTAGAAGTTGGAATGGCTAGATAGATCCTCATGTTTGGATTTAGTAAAAAAAAAAAAAAAATCCAACCCATCCTTAAAAGGTCCTCTAGTTTTAGCCTTAAATTTCAAAACTACCAAGTACAGCTGGGTGAATGCCTGAAAACCAAGATGAATATTTTCTAAGTTTTGGTTAGCTAACAGCAGTATTTTGTATGAGCTGATAGTGAAAGTTATTTTTGAGAAGTCTAGTTATAAAGTCATTAAAGTAATCCAATAAGCCTGAAAAATAGAGACGTTTCTATTTTTTTTCTGTGAAGCCAAACAGTTTGTTCCACACAACTAATTTACAGTGGATCCATGAAGCTGATTAGAAGAATTTGGCTTTTTTTTTTATTTGTTCAAAGAACAACTTGGCTTTTAAATACAAGAGACCTGATTTGCCAAAGATGGAGCCACATCTAAATTGGCTCAAACTAAGCCAAAATACGTCTGTGATCTGTGTTGCCACCCAATTGCATAAATCCAGAATTATAGGCAAAGTGAGAAATGTTTTACTTTTTTGTTAAAAGTTTGTCACCTATGTCAGTGATTTAGTTGTGGAGTAGTTTTCTTCAATCTGCAGATGTTGTCAAATTGTTTCACACGAGGAGTGTTACAGTGACCAGTCCACAAATAAAAATGTGTTACTCATTTATTGGTAAATGAAAACTACCCTGCAGTGAGTTGGCAAACTGTGCAGGGTGTACCTTGCTTCTCGGCTGATATTTGCCAGAATTGGCTGCAGGCACACCCGCAACCTTAGATTGGACAGAGAGCAGGAAACAGATGAATAAATTAAAATAGAAAAATAACAGAATTTGAAAAACATGGCTAGACTTTAGTCACAACAAAATGATTGTAAAAATATGTGGAAACATTCATTTTGCCAACACGGTTTATGTTTAAAGATATTTTCTGATGACAGAGAGATGATTGGAGTTTCAGATCATTCAGTAAAAGTCCCCCCCCTCCCCCCCCCCCCGACTGGTGAAGTTGGCAAATACACCCATACTGGTTTATGCTCCTGAAGACTAAAACAAAATATCAGAAGTCTCAGTCTGCATCAAACTCTAATTCTTTTAAATGTAGTTTTCTTAAGCTTTTCCAGGATGGAGACTTTTTGTTCTCTATGCACACACGCCCATTGTTAACAGCTATTATGAAAGCTGATTACAATCATGATCATCAGTTTTATATTGCTGATGATAATGATGTATATCACAGTGTTGCCATGGTATATAACTCGCTGTGTGTGTTCAATTGCCTGCTGCTTCATTTAATCATGCTGAGCACATCGGTTTCCTTAAACTATAAAATATGTGATAAGAATAAATCAAGCTTGCTTAAATGATGTTGCTCACATCATTGATATTTTTCAAAAGTTTATGCTGTTGTTTAGTGGGGTTTTACTTTGAAAATGCATAGATTTTTTTTCTATGATAAATGATGATGAACTGAAGAGATGAACACATACATTCATAATGAAAACAACCTTTATGGCAATTCAGACTCCATTTCCCATATTAGATTCTGTCCAAAGTAGTCAGTTTGATTAAACCGTAAAGGTTATTTCTGCTGCTTTTTGAAATTTGAGCTTGAATTTGCACAATTTTCACATGTTTTGTGCTTTATCGACATGGAAAGTTTTGTTTCGTCTTCTGAACCTCACTACCTAACGGGGTCGTAGGAGACTCTCCCTGCTGATTTTGTGGCCATACCAGTCTGTCAATGCCTGATCCTGTCAGACCTAAGCTAAGCATGCTTGGCCTGGGCAGTGCTTGGATGGGAGACTGCCGGAACCCCAGGTGCCACGGTGGGAGGCCGTTGAGATTAAATTGTCGCTGTGTCCCTGGGCAAGACACTTCCCCCATGTTGCCTAGTCTGGATGGTGTGTGTGATTGGTTAGTGATGGTTAGAAGGGCCGATGGTGCAAAATGGCAGCCTTGCTTCTATCAGTCTGCCCCAGGGCAGCTGTGGCTACAACAGTAGCTTACCATTATCTGGTGTGAAGTGAATGAATAATGCATACTGTATGTGAAGCGTCTTTGAGAGTCCTGAAAAGAGCTATATAAGTACAATGCATTATTAGTATTAAGGCGAGAGGCAGGGTACACCCCAAATAGGTTGCCAGTCTGTTGCGGAGCCACACACTCTCATTCCTTGGGGCAATTTCATAGCAGCCAATCAACCTAACAAGCATGCATGTTTCTGGAGGTTGAGAGGAAACAGAAGTACCTGGAGAAAACCCACAGAGACACGGGGAGAACATGCAAACTCCCCACAAAAAGCCAACTATTCTAAGCCCGGGAATCAAACCTCCGACCTTCTTGCTGTGAGACCGCTGTGCTGACCACTGCACCACCATGCCACCCTACATAAAAAGTATCTAAATAAAAACTTGATGATGAAGGAAACAAAATATCTTTGTAATGCCCTATTCCCTCAAATTGGATTCACATAGAGTGTCATAATAATTCTTTGCTTCTAGATTGAAAAAGGTAACTTTTGTTTCCCTAGGCGAGTAAATCTGTGCAATCTTTACAGTGCGTCTGCAAAGACCTTTGAGTTCAAATCTTTGGTTTGTCACATTTGTTTTTCCAATATTCTGATGGTCTCATGGTTCAAACAATGGAGGCCCTATGGCTTCATCAATGTAGCTTTCTGATTTAGCAAATCTGGACCAGTTGGGGATAACATGTTTCTATTTTTCTGATAAGGGGACTGACCTTCATTTGAGTGGCCTTTTATTGAGTTTTAATGCTTTTTTTGTGCAACTTGCATTGGAAAAATTCAATATTTCATGTTTGAAGTCCTGACACTACAAAAAAAAGGTGAATTATGGATTGAGTTGGTAGTTGAGACTGAGTTGCCACTGGATGGCATTGTGATTCAAGAAATGAGCTACCTCCACTTTCCTGACCTTCAGAGACTCACTCCACAGAAGAATGTTGTTTTTTAAGGGTCCATTTGTGCCAAACCAGTTAAATAGAGCTCTTAGTTTAAGAGAAAATTATCCAGCAAGCACAAGTGAATGCCAAACATTTGGTGTCCTTCTGTAAGCCGAGCAGCAATTTAAGAAACTTCTCTTTTAACAGCTTTGTGTGGCACAGAACAAATACGAGCGTGCTTCACTCATTTTAGAGGATCAAATGTTAACAGCACTGCACATAAATCAGAGTTTTCAAGGATACTCTATATTTAATGGAAAAATGTTTCAAAGGAAGTTTATTAAATCTGACGATGTGATTTTCTCATCTTTTATTTTCATGGTACCATGTTTTGTGCTCATGCAACTACATGACTGATGAAATAACATGTGGGGGTGATGTCCTCATTGGCTTTCTGTCATATGGAGCAAGTGACTGATCTGTCTGGTGGTGTTTTAAAAGAAATTTTGGTCATTGGGGGAGAGGGAAAAAAACATGACCTCTGAAATTTTGAATAGAAGGTTCTCTTTTTTCAGTTGCCTCATAAAGGCAGAAATGTGCTAGTATTGTTTAGTTAGCGTTTATTAGTCAGTTTTCTTGCTGTGTTCATACATTCCTCTTTTTCTTGTTTTTCTTCGTTGTGAATCTGCAATATGAAGCCCATTGAGACAAAAATTCTATGATTTTGGGCTATACAAATAAAATTGAATTGTATTGTTTGTCATGCAAAGTAATAAGGAAATACCTTAAAGAAATGTGACAAATTGTGATTAATTTAGTGCTATTTTAAACAGTAGATCATAAGATACAGAAACAGAAAAACTTGAGAATTTTCCAGAGATGGAGGTAGCAGAGATGAAGCAGCTGAAGATCTCTCTGGGAGTGACCAGGATGGATGGGATTAGAAATGAGTATATCAGAGGAACAGCACATGTTAGAGGGTTTGGAGATAAAGTCTGACTGAGATGGTTTGGCCGTGTGCAGAGGAGAGAATACTTCGCCAGAAGAATGCTAAGTTTGGAACCACCAGGAAAGAGGCCTAGAGGAAGACCAAAGAGGAGGTTCATGGATACAGTGAAGAAAGACATGAAGATAGTTGGCGCGACCAAAGAAGATGCAGCAGATAGGGTCAGATGGAAGAAACTGAAGATGCAGCAGATAGGGTCAGATGGAAGAAACTGACTTCCTTCTTTCGGCATTTCCCTGAAGGGAAAGAAAGAGAAGGAGATTAATTTTTAAAAATATCCTTCAACATAGACATTTGCAACAAGTATGATTTTCTTTTTGACGTTTGAAAAGTAGCTCATTTGCTCCATTGTACAATCAAGTAGCCATGCAACAAAATGCAAACTCTGCATCACAATCAGGAATTTTCACAGTTCGTTATTAAAACCTAAAATGGTACATCTAAGTTAAAAGCGAGTAATGCTCAGCATTTGGTTACCTGTCTTCAAACACTTTGAGTATGGAGAAAATTTGTGGCAAAAGTCCTAAAGGACGGATGAGCCCTTTTGTTGTAATGGTAAATTATTATTTGGCTTATTTCTCAAAAGTGCAGAACCTTCATTGCTGGAGTATGTGTATGGTTATTTAGCTCTAAGTTAATGACATGAGTGACTTGGTGCATGAATGTACTCTTGTGTTTAGCAATACACATTTGAAAGGCCTAAAATGTGATTATGATGTCTTGATGAAAAAAAGACCTTTTTTAAATAGAGACATTCACTGGTTGAGAGCAGATATGCAACCTTTTCAGATGATTAGGGCACTAATGTTTGCTATGGGCATCAATTTAACCTTTACTTTTAGACTTCAGGACTACGGTATTTTCATTTTACAGTTTAGTCATTATTTAGTATTTTAAATGAGCCTCTGTTTGTGAAAGATGACATTCTAGCTCATGCTCACATTTAATCTCTTTATGTGAATCTTTATAACTACACTGGGTTTAATGTGTTTACAGACACAATAATTTGAAAATAACCTTGAGGCCTTGAAGAAGTTTTTTTTTAATACGACAAATGCTCTGTTTCTATAGTGATGAGTGTACAAAATTAGAAAGAAAACCCAGACTTTTGGAAACCATATCAGAACTTAATCAACTAAAAAATAGTATGCTTTAAAAATAGGTGCTTTTAAAATCTTTGAGACGTATTCAAAAAGTAAACATACTGTACATGCAAAACTATAGCCATCTTTTCACATCTACAGTTTTGATCCTTCCTTTCTGTTGTCTTCCACTTATCTGGGGCTGGGTGCAGGGGCAACAGCCTCAAATGACAAACCCAGGTTTCTCTCACCCCAGCTGCATCCTCCAGCTGCCCAGTGAGGATCCAGAAGTTATACTCAGCTATGAGACATAGTCTCCCCAGTGGGTCTGGGGTCTACGTCTGGGTCTCCTGCCGGTGGAACATGCCCGAAACACCTCACCAGCGAAGCGCTCGGGGAGGTATGCTAACCAGATGCCCCCATCTGGCTTAACTCAACTTGGAGGGGCAATTGCTCTATTCTGAACTCCTCCCGGATGGCAGTGCTCCTCACTTAATTTCTGAGTGAGAGCCCAGCCACCCTACGGAGGAAGCTCATTTCAGCCGCTCGGATCTGAGCTCTCATTCTTTCAATCACCACGGACAGGGTGGGAACGTAGATAAACTTGTAAATACACAGCTTGGTTTTTCAGCTCAGCTAAGCTCTTTCTTTAGCACAACGGACCAATGCAGCATCCTAATTATTGTGGATGCCGCACTGATGCGTCTGTCGTTCTCCCGCTCCATCCTCCCCCAATCGTGAACAAAATCCCAAAATACCTAAACTCCTCCATATGGGGCAGGACCCCAACCCTAATTTGCAGGGGCACTCCACCATTTCAGTTTTGATCTTATAACATTATTTTTTTAGGCAAGGCAAGTTTATTTGTATAGCACAATTCATACAAATTGTAATTCAAAGTTCTTCACAAAAAGAAAAAAAAAAAGAATGCATTAAAATCACAAAATCTAGAATCAAAAAGTTTAAAAATTTTTAAAGGTCAAACACAGTCATTTCTTTTCATTCAATTGACTTGACTAGTTTCGTTTGCTCATTCTGCAATGATGCTGTTATGTTCCAAAACTATATGCTTGTGCTTCCTCTTTAAGATACTTTCGCTATTTATTTTGTGCAAATTAGCACCTTTACAAGAACATTTTATTGCATTTTGACAATGAGTGACTGCAGGGTGACTTTATCATCATACGACAGCTTATGTCTTAAAAAAACATACGAATGCAAACTCAAATTGTTTTTAAGAAGCAGCTCTGGACACAGCACATAAAATGGGGCACAGCTTCCCACAGGTTCTTCAAGCTCCCTGCAGAGATGCCGTAACCAAACAGATGAAGATTCATGTAAAATTTGAGTTTTAGAAGTACTCTTTAAAATGAATAGGCCACACCACCTGTGCTTTCATTTCTCCAAGTGTTTATTAGGTAGCTTAGGTACAACAAATAATCCGTGCAGCCTTCCATCAGGTAAAACTGAGTGGTGCAAGTAATCATTTCAGGGACACGTAATTGCCGGGGTTATTGTTTCCCAGAAAATTTAATCTTTTTCAGTAAATTGATTTGTAAATGAAATAATCAAGAGTGAACTGAAGGACCATCCAGAGGGTTTAATGGATTCTGTCCCCAAAACAAATGTATCTCTCCCCTTACAACCTCTCCATTCACTCTGTTTCACACTGAGAGCGTGTACATCCGAGAGCATCAACCCTTCCCTCTAGTGTTCTTAAGAAAATTAAACGAGGCAGAATAAATCATGAAGTGATCAAGATGTCATCTTCATGATAATGAAAACATGATGTTTCATAATAAGTTTCCAGATCAAAGGGAGCATTTGGAGCTTAATAACTCAGAGCCAACTGGTCAAAAACTGTGGAGTTCCGTGATGAATTTACCAGACAAAAGTGGCCGTCTGATAATAATTTATTATTCTTGACAGGTCTTTACTTCTAAAACTTACATTTAGAACTTCATAATGATCAAAGACTTTATGGTGTTGAAAAGTTTCAAGTCAGATTGTGTATTTTTAAGCTTTTGTCCCACTGCTTAGGAAATGAATGGTTTAAAACTGGACAGCGGCTAACTCTGACTAAATCTATTTGTGTATAACTGTGTACTTATGTATCACGTCTGGCTGTCTTATTTTTTTGCAACAACTTCTGAAATCTAACCCAATAATTCTCTATCTTTAAAAGCTTTAAGAGCGATCCTCCATAGATTCATGTTTTAGGTTGGAAGAGAACAGCTATAACTTGAAAAATGTTGCATTAATTTTGGTCAAAAATGGTAAAGTTCATTTAAATAAGTACTATTAACTTTTAATTTTACATTTTGAAAAGGTAATATATTGTGTTGTTATTTCTAAAAATGACTTTCCAGCTTCCACCATCGCTTTCCCCTTCTCTCCTCATTAATTTTTTAGGAGAGGTAGTGTACTGGCTTCAAATCCTGTCTTGTACAAGGTCTCTGAGTAAAAATGAGGATGTTCCTCCTTGGTAAGATCATTGTTGAGCTGCAGTTTTTTACCCTGCAAATCTATGCTATCAATTTCATTTGAGGGAAGATGACATTCATCACTTGAGAACTAGGCCTCCATCACTTTGATTCTTGAATTCAATGATTCATGAGAAGGCAAGACCGAAAAGGGTGAAAAGGATCTCACCAGCACACAGAGCTGCTGCTTTTTGTAGTCTTTGTGAGAAATAACAGCCAGAATCATACAAGTAGGTTTTTTTTTCAGTGCAACACACACTGACTTTGGAGAGAATAAGTCAGGATATAAAGATGCTTGACTAATTCACTTTTACTACTGTGTGAATTATAAAAGGCGTGTGATTTGGCTAACAGTAGATGCACTGCAAAGTATTTCTTTGACTTTTGCTTGAGGCAATTTATTCCAATTGGGATGCCTTGTTTTGCAAGTTGCACATCAAAACCGAGGCAGTTATGCAGCAAGTGCTCATTAATGGTATAAAACATCTTAATGGTTAGGTTTATGAATGTACTTTTGTGTTGTTGTTTAGTAGGAGTGTGTATTTTTGCTATCTCTTTTTTTGTTTGCTGTTGTGTGTATGGATACAGTAATAATCATTCGGTTGGCCCATTTGTCTTTCCTGCTTTACCTGAAATAAAAGGCTCCCCAGATGTTCTGGGATGTAGTGATGTGCCTCAATTGAAGCCTTAATGAAAGCTTTGTCGCACTGCTGTGAAGCTGTTCTTTGACAACACTTCACATCCGCCGCTCCAAGAAAAGCACCAAACAAGATGCACCATTCTGCTCCGCTTCAAAATGAGCTCCCCTTCTGTGATGAAAAATGCTGCCTGTCTCTTTGCTTATTGCCATGGCATTTAGTTGGCTCAGTGTGGTGATTTTAAGAGCCTGTGGAGTCAAAGCTATTTCTCCTGCTTGTGGCTTATTGCTCTGACTCAACAAACCTGACCATTGTCATTTTCCTCCATCGGCTTCTTGGTGGCCGTGAAGAAAAGCCAAGAACCGCGGGTAATAACCTTCAAGGAAAAGGGTGTGATTGCACATCCATTTCACACTGAGGACCTCTCGCCTGCTTCCCCAGTGGAGCAGTAAAATGCAATGTAGGATGAGGAGTGAGAATGACAGTGGGGTAGCCACACAGTGTTTTGTTAGTAACAAGAGATAAAGGACTGTGTGTGTGTGTGTGTGTGTGTGGGTGTGCGTGCGTGTGTGTGTAGGTTTTGTATGCGAAGTATAAGCAGTTTTATAAAAAAGAGTAAGGTCTCAGTCTTGTGGGCATTCTGGTCCACTTTCATGAAATGTATTTTACTCCCCAGTCTAATCTTGATGTGTTGCTGGGGGCTCTCTGTGCCTCTTGAACTGTACCACTCAGCCTGCTGGAATCTCTGAATAAAAGTGTAATTTACCAATTTTACTCCTCCACCTTAAATCTACACAAACTGGAGAAGACGTAGAGAGCCTGGCGATGGTTGTAAAGCATTGAGCATAGACAGGTCATATTTACAGCACATGATAACAAGTGTGATGCTTTAAGAAGCAACAGCTTTCTACCACAAGTGCAAAGTGTTTAAATAAAACAAATCAAATACATAGAAATGAATAGGCTCACGTGCAATTAGTTATTTTCACCTCATCATCAACATATTCCCTGATTGATACTCAGTGTTGATTACAAACTGCTTATATCTGTGTACATCACGTTACTGTTTTTGTGTAATTACACCGATGCTTTGAAAATTTGCTTTTCAATGCTCAAGAGCATCTAAAATCCCACACGGAGCTTTTGACCTTGCAATGCAGTGTAATTTGATGGTAAATGGCTGTCATTTAGTCTGCCATGCCTCATGAAGCCATCTGTGTTGTTACGTCTTGCCTTCAAGCTCCCACTGATCACTAAATTATTGTGGTGCATGACTAATTGAATGGCCACAGCCAGAAGCAGAATAAATTGCTCTGGACAGTCCAGCGGAGACGTAGTTTGCAGTATAGTTTACCTTGGGGTCTCTATCCTTAAGGCCTTAATGCAGCACAGTTTGCAAAGCATGTTGAAGAAAAACAGGTTGGTTAATGGTGTTTCAAGTTCAACCTTTAGATGTCACTGTTGTTTAACCACTGCTTTCTAGAATGACGGTCAAAAATACTTATATTTTACACACTCTTCTCATGTTTTTCTCATAACACAAATAACTACAATTACATTAAAATACAATTGGACAATTCAGACTATGTGTCTCCTCAAAGCGACTACTGTTGATCACAAAATTTGTCTGTTTCAAACTGCATCTCACGGTAAGATAATTAGTCTGAAAGTTACTAAATTATTTTATCTTTTTTTTGGCAGTTCATGCCATCTAATTAAAGCATATCTTGTGCTACACTTTGGAATAAAAAATTTTATACATACAACACTCACAGACGGATCGGTGCGGCATCCGCAATAATCAGGACACTGCAATGATCAATCATGGTGAAGAAAGAGCTGAGACAAAAAGCAAAGCTCTTGATTTACAAAACAATCTATATTCCCACTGTCACCTACGTGGTCACCAGCTCTGAGAAAGAACGAGACTGTGGAAACAGGCAGCTGAAATGAGCTTCCTCCACAGGGTGGCTGGGCTCTCACTCAGAGATAGGGTGAGGTGTTCTGCAATCTGGGAAGAGCTAGAAGTAGAGCCAATTTTCCTCCTTGTTGAGAGAAGCCAGATTGGGTAGTTCTGGCATCTGGTCAGGATGCCTCCCGAGCGCTTCACTGGTAAGGTGTTTTGGGCACATCCCATCGGCAGGAGACGCAGGGGCAGACCTCGGACCTGCTGGAGACTATGTCTCACAGGTGGCCTGGAATGCCTCGGGATCCCCCCGGGTTCCTGGGTGAGCTGGAGGATGCAGCCAGAGTGAGAGAGGTATGGGCTTCCCGCCCTGGGCTGCTGCCCCTACAACCTGTGGGGGCAGCACGGGTCTGATAAGCAGAAGACGATGGAACGGCATAAAACTCACAGATAATACAGTAACACAGACTGAATGTACCATATACCATACTGTATGTGGTTGTAAAGAGCACTAATATTCCTTTATTAGAATGTTAAACACTATCTCTTATATTTGAAGTTGCATGTTAATAAGTGCAAGTTAATTCCCTATCAGATTTGTTCGACTAATAGTCCTTTCACAACATTTGGTAACACAGTGTTGTTTGCCCGGAGGAAACCCTCTGAGATATCTGGATGTTAGAAAAGCCAATCAGCACTGTATAATTGAAAAGAAGCTGCACTAAATGAGTGCAGACATGAGATTAGATAGCCACAGCAATGATGTCTGTTTAAAGCAAGATTGTATGCTGCACACATGCATTCCCACTGGAGGCTGCAAATAGACTTGCATGCGATTGTACTGCATGCAGACAGGAAATGTGGTTAATGTTGGCTGGAAACTGGCAGGAAGATATGAGGAATGAGGTTTTGAGGTTGGGTGTGGAATTTTTTTAGTTAAAGTCTGGCTTTTGTAGGGTGATGGCAAGTCTATACAGTTCTCAATCTATCAGGTGGTGGTGACATTTTACCGCTTATTAGATATATTGCTTGATAATGCAGTTACCATACAATCCAAAAACTTGCCTCCATCAGAGGAGGATTTACTTGTTTTAGTGAGCACAACATTTCACTTGCGCCAAATAAAAAGTGCTTAATCTTTTTTTATTAAAAATCACATTCACTTTTCTTATTGGTTAAACACAAACCCAACGATGTCAGGTAAAAATAATGAGATTATTACCGGTTCACTGCTGGGAATTTTGTTGTGTTTGCAGTCTCCATTGTGTTTCTACTTCATGACAGACTAATGGGGCTTCCCACCAGGGAAATCTGCTGGTGTTTCCTGTCCTGCAACTGCCCTCTTCCTTTTGCAGTAAAACCCTCTGGCTGCTGTTTTCCAGTACAAGAGACTGAGAATAACCCAGAGTATTCATTTAATCAACTCCATGGTTATTCCTTAAATGCTTAAATGCTTACTACGATTGAATGATTTTGAAACATGTTAATTTTTTCATGCTTCATTTTGTAACTGGAAGTTAAAAGTTATAATGAGTGCCAGATGTGTTTAACACATGTACGTGACTTGAAATGTTGCCTCGAGCATTGATGTCATTTACAAAACATCACAAAAAAAAAGATTTGCTTCCAGAGAGGATTTCACCAACTACTTATCACTTCAACTACCCATCACTTTGAGCTTTGATCAAACATCTTTCAAAAAATAGTTTAAAAAAAATTTCAGAGTGGTGCCGATTGTCTGTTGACATTAAAGACCTTGAGATTAGACTTGTTGGTAAGTGCAAGAAAAGAAAGTGATTTTCACTTTCTCAGGAGAAGCTTTGGAAGGAGTAAAAACATTGTGATCTGATTAAAGAAAAAGGTGAGACAGAAGAGAAACTGTGTTTCACGTAATGTTTTTATTTCAGTCTTAAATCCTCAAAGGTGATTTTGTAACCTTCTTGTTTTGGATCTTTAGAGCAACCCGGTGAACATCTCATAGGTCATAATGACCTAAATAACCTACAAAATAAGATGAAAGGAGACTTTGACTCATACGTGACCTCACCAATCATAATAATATTCCAGCAAAAGCTTTCGAGCCGTAAGTTCAACCACTTTTTTCATTTCACTGAAGACACCTTCAAAATAATAACTTTTTAAAAACCTATAAAAATACAAATTGCGTGTGGTATCAGTTCCTGTAACCTTGAGAATGTACCTCAACATGTGCTACTAGGAGCCACAATAGACTACTCTCTCAACAGTTTTGTGAAAACATTTTTTTACTAATTTAAGTGTAATTTAATTGGAAATTGCTTTGTTTCCATCATTTTTAAACGTGTAATCTTAATGGTAAGTTTGAGCTATGCTGTCAAATTTGCAGGTATTTCAATTTAATATCAATGTCATTGTAACTATTTGTTTCATAAAAAAAATGTAATCGTCATTGAATGAAAGATGACGAATTGCTAACACACTTTTTTTCTCTTGCATTTAGTAAAGAGCCAAAATGATCATGTTTGAAATGCCAATATTTATTGTTGAATTGTTTTATTCTTGCAACAACTTCCAAAATTTCACCCTTGCTGTGTTTCTTTTTTTCTGTTTAATTGCTGTATTTTATGTTAGAAATATCTTTAGACATGTTCAATATGCACAGCAACACCTAGAAAATGCCAGCTTTAGGCAACTTTGCATCTATATATTTTTGTATTGCAATTACGATTTAAGCAGTTTGGATAAAGATGGGGTTCCAATTCAACAAGACACCTGCCGAAAACGCAAAAAAAATTGTACTGTCATCTTTGTAAGATTTTTTAATTTAAAATGTAAAGCAAAACTTTACACTATCATCATACTGAATGCGATTTAACTGAAACTATTCGGTAAAGTTTTTATATTCATAAAATTGATCAGAATGAATCTTTAGCAAACATTAACTTTTTTTATTATTATTATTTATTTATTTATTTCGGTCACAGTGTAATTTCACAATAAGGAAAGAAAGAAAAATAATTATATTTTAGCAAAGGACCGAAAAGGTATCGGCTGCATAGAATTAATTAACTAATCACTGCCTCTTACTTACAATACAAGGAAAGTTGGTATCAAATAAGCTAAGAAGCAGAGTCATTCTTTCCTGAACCAGATGTGTTAAATCAACAGTTTATAATTTTTTTTATAGCGTATTAATGGAAGCAGTCTGAATGCTTGGATAAATCCCTGGATAAACAAAGTTGTTCTTGCATAGATATGTTGTTCTCTGTTTCTACCTTTTGTACATTTCTTCCTCAAACATTTTACAGTAAAAGCTTCATTTCTAATACGCGAAGCTGCAGATTTAAAACTCACTGTTTAAGTAGGAAAGAGACTTCTGGAGAATTTACTGGTGCAGAAAAATAGTCATTGTTTTACGGTAATCTAGAAAAGGACAAAGTCATAAAATGTTTGGGTCCAGAACTGAGATTAGGAATTTACAAACCTCAATTCAAACTTGACCATCTCAAACGATGTATTACCTGATAATAACTCAAAATAAATGCCATTTAAGAAAGATCTGTTAACTAATGGAAAGCAGAGATATGATTCAATATCCTAAGAATTCTCTTTTGGCCCCAGTGTTGCACTTTGGACCAGCAGTATAGTAAATCAAATCATTCATTTTATTTAGCAGACGGTTTCCTGTATTTCTGCTCTTCTTCAGAGCATCACTGCTCTCTGTTTGCAAAGTGAGTGCTTTATAGATACTGCATTATCTACTAAACTATGTACCGTTGTTCCCTTTTTAGATGATGAGCAATGAGAGACGAAGGTACGAGGAATGTACAAAACTACTGACAAGCTACTAGAAATGTTCAAGGTACAGTTGCTGTCCAAAAACAAGCAGAATTGATCAAAGACTTGCTCAATACAACATAACCATATTTTCCCCCATCCATGAATACTACAATTGGAGATGGTGTATTTGTTGTAGAATATTCCTTCAATTGACAAGCTTGTTACATTAGGTATTAAAAGTCTTGTCATTTTTATGTTTTAGTCATAAAAAAAAAATCTTGTTGTTTAAACAACCATTCACTTTTCTATCCATGCACTTGCAAAGTTTTTAATGAAGTTTCTTTCCAAGGACTAACAAAACTTTTCTTTGATAGTGTCACGGTGCGGGTGCAGAAGGAGGAGGAGGACCCACATGCAGGATGCAAACATCATTCATTTAGTAAAGGAGTCTAGTAAAGCTGTAAAGCAGGGTACATAATTAAAATAAGTAATGTCTCTTGGTCAGGCAGCCAGCAAACCCTGGGTAGAAGGGGTGATGACCCGACCCTGAAGGCAAGGCAGACTGCCTTTAAAAAGGCTGCTGGTCAATCACCATCAGGTGTTCCATATCAGGGAGATGACTGAAAGTCTGAGGCTTCCTCTGGTGATAGATCAGGCAATCAATGGAGTTGCTCTCCATTGCGTTTTTAACCTCTTTTTTAAAACACATTCACAGTCATGTGGTTTTTTTTGGGTTTTTTTTTTAAATATTGTCTGCTTTCAATTAAACTTAACACAATAGAAATAGACAAACATCTCCACTAAATTTGTTTGTTTCCATAATGCATCAGACACAGGCAATATGTCTTGTATTTACACATTTTTATAGGTTAAATTGGTTCGATTTAGATAAACTATTACTTGATAGTAAAACATTTTTTCAAAAGATTATTTTCTGAATTCCTGCTGAATGTGTTTAAAATACTCAAAATTAGAAGAATAACCAACATTGACTTACAGTGTCAGTGGCCTTTTTCATCCTTTATATTTGAAGAAATTGGATTTCAGAACAGGAAGTGTCACAGAAACTGCGACTGTGGTGAGAGACCTCGCACACAATTACAACATTAGTATTCAGGGCTCACAACTACTTTTGAAAGAGGGTCTCTGTATAGCCTCTGTGTGTATAACCAATTAAAATGGAGAGACATCAGCTATGTTCACTGGGCAAAACTCCACTGGACAGATAGTATGGCTGTTCAATTTCATTATCAGTTTGATTCCTGTTTCACTAGACATCAAGTACTACAACAACATACGTGTATACTGTCATTTCAACTCACAGTGTGAAAATGTTAAAGGATATTACTTGTTAGTTATACGTATGGTTACTGAAGACTGAGCATACGTATAACTGATTACTTTGATCTTGAAGTTTACAGAACTTGTGGGGTCACACAACCCTATAAGTTCTGTTGGGTTTTATGTTTTATCAACATAAATACAAAATAACATAAATGCTATTTTGGACAGCATGGTTACATCTATGAGTGTTTGTTCATCCATTTTCTCACTAAAATTTTTATTTGCTCTTAATTTTACATTTAATCTCTTTTAATTTAACCCAATTGTCCCCAAGGGTTTGTGTTTTTATGCAATCATTCAAATGCTGTACTCTTGGGCTTTTTTTGTGAACAATTTAATCTTGACTGATTAAGCATTTAGTTAAGTTTCTTTTTTTAAAGATTGTAGATTTTTTATTTTGTCTTCTGAACCGCTTATCCTTAATGGGGTCGCAGATAATGGCACGGCCTATCCTTGTTGATTTCAGGCGAAGGACCGGATACAACCTAAACAGGTCGTAAGTTTGTTGCGGGGCCTCACACTCACAACCATATGTGCACACACTCATTCCTGGGGGTTATTTTATAGCGGACAATCAACCTTACGCGCATGTTTTTTGTAGAGTGGGACGAATCCAGAGTACATCGAGAAAACTCACACATAGACTGGACGAACTTACAAACTCCACACAGAAAGACCAGTTTTCAACCTACTCTGGGATTTGAACCCAAACATTCTTGCTGTGAGGCCACTGTGCTAACCACTGGGCCACTGAGTGGTCTCAATTGTAGATTTTCCATTACCATATTAATACTGGAGTTTTTGCCAGTCCAAAGAACACGGAACATCAGCAAGTTCCTATTGGAGATTTGGTGAGGAGTATAGTCATACAGCAAGTATACGGCAAGAGCAGATAGTACTGGCAGGATGTCTGATGGACACATTCTCAGTGAGGTTGTCAACTTATTTAGTAGGAGGACCAAGGAAAAGCCCTGGAACTGGATGGAGGGTTTACATTTTAGCAAGTCATTTTACGTTTATTAATAACCTCGAAGACCTTAAAACATAATAAATAAAAGCCTAATGTATTCATTTTAATGCTTGCTCACAGTTAAGATTTTCTATTTCTTTGTTTTCTTTATTCTGCTTTAACCACAACTGAGCCAGAAAGCCAGCTGCCCTTCCTGAGCACGACCCTGTTGATGGTTTCATCCTGTTTTTCCTTTATACATTGGTCCGTGGCACTCAATGAGAAAATAACAAGTTCTTGACCTTTCTATGTAAGGCGAACCCAATGACTACATCTGTTGCAATTTGACTCTCTATGAGTGAATGAATTTTAACCGAATTGAACTGCATGGACTTTTTTTTTTTTTTTTTAGAAAAATGACCAAAGTGAGAAAAGGTGCCCAAAGAAAAATGGGAGGCATTGTTAAACCATTGTGTTGCTCCGTTAGTCATTGCTGTGCATTACCTGCCTGCACTCTGACAGGAAAGCTTGGGAGTGTATCCTGTAATGTTTATTTGTTGCTGAGCCTGAACAATGGACCTTTCTAATGGTGAAGCTATTATGAATGGAAAGTCATGATGTTTACTGCATTTTGTGAGCAGTAATTTTCACCCTCTTGAACTCGTTCAAATACAGAATGATTTATTATTTGGTTTCTGTGGGTCAATTTTTTTTAAGTGTAAACTGTGTGGAGGTAATTTCAACACTTCAAACTCTAGGCATGTTCTTTAAAACTCTAAACTTTGTTTTTACAGTAATCTATATCAGTTAAAAAATACAAAGCTTGGTGCAAATTTTTTAATTATTTTTGGTAACAAACATTGAATTTTTGAATATCGATTAATTTTATACGAAAAGGTTTTATTCAAGGTCACAATGACTGAAGCTTTTTGAAGCAATGAGAAGACAGTAGGTGAGAGGCAGGGAAAACACCGACTACACTGACGCATTACTCTGTCAAATACAGAAAGATAAATAGGCATTTAACACCAAGAATATTGTAGACCTTCTATAGCTGGTTCAGACCTTCATCACCAAAAACACATATCAGGGTAGATTCATGACAGAGCATGGTAAACATCATTTTCTGTCTTCAAATTTGACCCAAGCACATTCTAATTATGAACAAACAACTTTGAAAGAGTTGAGATAAAAGTTCTCTCTCTCTTTTGTTTTTTTTTGAGAGAGCACAATTTTTGTTTTATGTACTGTATGTGCAATCCACTTTGTTTGTAAAACTGTAAAAGCATTATTTAATCTATCTGATTAAAAATTAAATAGTTTAATGCACTTGCAATTTCTATATACTACTGTATAATTAACATCTGTATTAAAAATTTATAGCATCCGTGGTTTGTTGTGAACATGTGTTTAAAACTCATTTAGCTTGAAAAATTATTTGTTTTTGTCAACAGACGAGTACTGTTTAGTGCTGCAATGTAGTACACTGTAGTTTTATGGCCTGAAAATTGGTATATTTTTTAGATGTGTTTTTTCTTTTGGATACCTTCATGTTGAGCTACTGCTTCTTTTCTGCCTGTCCACTCTGTTTAATGCTTCCACTCTGCATGTGGCTCTTTGAACACCGATTGGCTGCTTTCTGCAACGTATTCCTCTTAGAGAGTCTGTGCTCAGGACACAAAGAATTGAGAACAAGCAGAAAATACAGTTGGCTGCAATTTACTGTTAGCCTGTGAAAGCCGAAGGTCTAGAGGCAACACACAGTTAAAAAAAAAAAGACTAAATATCTTTAACAGGCAATGATTAATTAACTTTCTACGTACACAATTGTTTATATTCAGCCCTATTGTTTTGTGTAGTCTTTACCTGTTTACCTGATTGCAAAAATGTAACATGGTTTTTAATTGTGCAGCAAACTTGTTGCTGCATATTTTATATGTAAACTCTTAATAAAGTTTATTTATAGATAGAATTTCAGGATGCTCTATCAGTCCGTCGTGGTGAAGAAACAGCTGAAACGAAAAGCAAAGCTCTCAATTTACCAGTCAAACTGTGTTCCTACCCTCACCTATGGCAAATGTTGGCAAATGTGAAAAAGAAAAGTTATTTTACATTCTTCTCAGTCTTCTCTGTCACCATAGCAATAGTTACAAGTACCCTTCAAACAACTCCCGTTGTTGGAGAAGATCTTAAAACCACTTATCTGAGGTCTTAACCAACAAACATTTAAGCTTCAAGGGGAGAAAAAAAAAGTTCTTTTGCTAGTGTTTAAGGTTTTCTGAAAGTCTTTGCCTATTTTCTTTTGTAGTTTGTCTTGAGTAGTTTGAGATCCAGTTGTTAAATCGTTGACACCGATCGGACCTTTTGTGGGATAATCCAGTAAAATATAAGTAAATTTGATATAAAAACTAAAGACAGTATTTTCTATTGACTCTACTTTGGCTCTTAGGGTGAAATTATGTTTTTGTAAATAAAAGATAACAAAAAACTCCAAAAGCATTAAAACCTGTACAAAAAGAAAATTGGGTAGAATCTGAGTATAAATGAGGAACAATGCATGTTAGAGGTTTTGTAGATAAAGTCAAAGAGGTCAGAATGAAATGGCTTGGACATGTGTAGAGGAGAGAGAGTACATCGGCAGAAGGATGCTGGGTTTGGAACCACAAGGAAAGAGGCCTAGAGGAAGACCAAAGAGGAGGTTCATGGACACAGTGAAGGAAGTTGCTGTGACCGAAGAGGATCCAGGATGAGGAGGATCAGATGGGAGAAACTGACTTGCTGTGGCACTGACAGGAAATGCCGAAAGAAGAAAAAGAAGATTTAAGGTATAGTGCTGAAGGAATTACTTTGGTCCTTTTTTAAGAAGAAAACCCTTATTCTTAAAGAAATATTTGCTGGAACCATTTTTCTCTTGAGAGAAACAACCCCATCAGCTTGGAAAAATGAAAGTGTTGTCTATAGATGGTAAAAAATCAAAACCAGCCTGGTGTCAGTAATTACTAGTTGATCAAACAGACGTAAATTCCAGCTGTAGTTATTTAGGCAATACTTTTGCGATAGATGTTGCTTTAACAATCGTGAGACATATATCAAATTTTTGACAAGGTTACAAAGTCAAAGCTTACAAGCTAAACAAACCTGCACATGGCAGGTTTGCAAAATGCGACCTCAGCACGCCACAGGTATTCAAGCAACATGCTGGCGTTTATTTGGCGTATATTTCCCAAACTATGTAAAATGAATTGTTCATCGGATGCACATAGTAGTGGCCTGGCAGCTCCTTAGATTTCATCAGTTGAGACATGCAGAGATAAAACATGGCCAAAAGAATTTTCCAGCAGCAGGCACTACTCCTCAGTTTCATTTAGCCACTCTCTGGTCTTTTTTAGCTTCTGTTTTATAGCAAGACTTTTATTGTAAGTCTGTCTGAAAAACAAGATTGCCACAACATATGTTAGAATTGCTCCATTTATTTATTCATTTGTACCACTTATCTCTTCAGCGGTTAAAGGGGTGCCGAAATCTGTTCTGGCTGGTTACAGGCGAGAGGAAGAGTACACACCAAACATGTTGCCAGTCTGTTGCAGGGCTCTCTTTATAAATACCATTAAAGGGAAAAATGGCCAAATTAGCAATCATTTTTTATTATATACATTTTAGTGGTCTGAGGGGACAGAAAAATAAAAATCCAGTTTAACAGGAAACCTCCACTCACCTAACACAAGCAAGGACAACTATCTGCCTGAACCAGTTTGGAGACAACAGGTCAAGACAGAAATGTTAAGGGGCACAACGTAACTGAACTCTATTCAGCCCTGTGGGAAGAATGGCTAAAAGCTGCCTCTTACATTGGTTTATAGATATATTTTATTTTTTTTAAATAATAAGATAACAAGAAAAAAATGGGTAAGAAAGATTTTTAATCAACAATGCAAATATCTTCATTCATGCACAGAATTTTTAAATAAAAAAACATTTGTATAGACATTCATTTTTTCATTTAGTTCTAAAGTAAGTTCTTCATTAAATTTATTTTCTTTTTTTAAAAAGTTTATATTTTTAAGCATGTTGTAGCAGCCTTGCTGATGAACGAACTACTACTGCCTTTTGGAACAATATAGAGTTTATTGTAAGTTTGCCAAGATACAGAATTCTAGTGTCTGAAACACACTTGTTTGCACAGCGAGTTCATCCACCATTATGTGTTCAAGAGGGAAAATATAATTTAGATGAAATGACCAAGTGACCAGCACTAATGTCTATGTAGTTGTATTGTTGCTATGCCAACACTGTGTTTATACTAATGCAATTTTTAATTTCCACAGTTTTCTTTCTGTTGTACGTTAGAGAAGTGAGATTTGTGAAAGAGAAGGAAATGTTGCGAGAGTGAATGTGTGACTATGACTCTTGAAGTCATCTGCTGTAAGTGGATTAAATTTATTAATATAGAAAGTAGAAATTATTAGTCCATGAATTCATTTCCTTAAACTGAATGTGATAAAGGACCTCAAAATACCTGAACCATTATGTCAGACCAATAAGTTGAAAGGGAGACAACATTTCAGTTTTTGTTCCAGTATCTGAAAATTAAATGATTCGATGCCCTCTCTATAATCTCTCTATAACTTCTGTTTGTAATCTTGTTCTTATTTATGAGATTTCCCCAGTTACACAATATTGTTTTCGAAGTTCAAAAATCTGCTGTCAGTATGTGGTAACAAAAACCCAAGCAGTATTGTTTTAAAGATAGGAAGTTATTTTAGTATTAAATTATTATCAATTTCTATTAAATGAAATGTTTGCCACAAAATATGAACGTTATTGGAATCATTGCACCACGAGTGGCTTTATTAATGACAAACTGAAAGTTCTTTCACTATGCTACATAATGTAGTCTTTAAGTCTTGTACTAATTTATTTAATTTTTTTCAAAAGGTAGCTTGTCAACAGAATTTTCTGCTGCACATTCTGCAAAAAATACCTCTTAACAAACCTAAAATAAAGAGAAGCCTTGTGCAATCATGTGCTACATTTCTCCCACAGAAGTAAACAAGTAAAACATAAAACTGTGGAAATCTGCTAAAGATTTATGTTTACGCGTCCATTCGATGCATCATTCACTGGGATGTTGTGCAATTTACTGTTACTGGTTTCCAGATTAAAATGTCTAATGCCAAAAGTAGCATGTAAAATGAAAAACAATCTAATTAAGCTATGCTGAAAAAAAATTTACTCAACCAAAGTTTGGAGAATCTTTCTGGAAAATTGTTATCAAAGTGTAATTTTCATAATTATCATTATTTAATAATCATGACATTGTCATGATCATTAAAATTTTTTTTTTTGAAGGAAAATGGTCAGTTTGCTTGGGAAAGCAGATTGCGTTCCTGCTAACTTATTAATAAATAATAAATTATTAATGAGTCTAATCTCTGATGCTTTCAGTGCACACTTTCCTAAACACTGCAAGTACAGCAGCATTTTCAGCCTTATTTGATCTGTAAACAAGCAAATAATTCTACTTTTGAATTTAGACAGATCAGCAGCATTATGATTCAGTAGGTTATTAAAAAGCTTTCCTCCAGTAGTGGACCTGGTCCTGTAGGTAATGAAGCCAAGTTTATCAAAATAGCGGCACAGGTCATTTGATCTTCTCTGGGAGATCTTTTTAATATCGTCACATGCAAAGTTCTATCTGCATGAAAATGCACCAGTTATTCTACTGTTTAAAGGTGGGGTTGCTTAAATAATTAACAATTACAGACACATTACAATTATTAATAGTGTTGTACAAATATTTGGGAATGCCATTTTTAATCAATTGATCAATTTTCTTTCAAACAACTTATCCGCATACCAGACGGAATGTAGAATAAAATGTTTTTTTCAACACCAAGCACTTTTAAAATTTACAAACGACATCTTTTTTGGTTTTGATTACAATGACATTATTAGTGCCACTTTTCTAGATTTTACTAAAGTACTTGATTTGGTAGATCACTACCTGCTCCTGAATGAACTTCAACCAATTGGTTTTTCTTGACTATCTTTGCTATGGCTAAATTCACCATCGTCTTCTGTTTGGGTCTTTTCTACTTATGTTCAAGTAGAAAAGTGTATTCCTCAAGGCTCATTTCTTTGACCATTATTGCTTTCCATTTTTATCAAGGACCTGCCCCTTTGCTGTCAGAATCTAATAATCACATTTGCTGACGATACCATCATCTACTGATCCAACTTCTTGCTTTACAACATGACTTTGACACTGTCCAATGGTGGCTATTATGCAATAAACTTCTCTTAAATAAATCAAAATCTTATGCTAGGTGATTTAGAAAAACAGCACTTGACCCAATTGGAACCAGCATTGATCTCAATTTCTCAGCTCCCCATTTGTTGAGACATTTAACTATATTTAATTGGCTAGAGTCAAATTTATCATTTAAAAAGTACATGCACAGTATTGTCAAAAAAATCAACAAACTCAAAACACTCCAGTACTCAATTAACTATTTAAATTTTTTGAGTATGCAACAAATTGTCATTCAGTTGTTGCTTCCCGTTTTAGATTAGGCTGATATCGTTTATCAAAACACTTCTGCTTCCTGTCTGCACTCACTCAATGTGACCTTTAACAACTCATGTCGTTCTATTTGTCACTGTCCCAGTGAACAATCATTTTGGTTTTCTCTCTCCAATCAAAGACAGTACTACTTTTTAACATTTTATATTGGCTGGAAAACTTTTAAAACATGTTTTCTATAATGTGTCTTGTTCTGTTTGGTGGGGAGGGGTATAAAGAAAGCTGGAATAGGTGTGACTGTGTGAAGGTATGTGTAGTGAGTGTGTGAAGGCATTTAAAAATTTGTTTCTGTTTATTACTTGTTTACTCTTGTTTCTTTTTTATTATGTTCATTTGTGATATGTGCTCTCCAATTATACTGTTTTGTTATATTGACCTCGATGACCTCTTTGAAAACGAGATGTCTCGTCTCAACGAGTTGAATTGAAAATACTTAATAATCCCCAAAGGGAAATTTGAGTGCTGCAGTGCAAAAAAAAAGAAAGAACAAAAAGGAGAACCTGCGGTGAGAAGACACCAACAATTAAAAACTTATTTACATATGTACTTCAATAAAATGTTGTGAAAATATATAGTGGTAGTTACAGTCTGGAGGATGAAAGGTTAAAGAGTTTGATGGAGGAAGGCAGAAATTATTCTCTGTACCGTTCCTTTGAGCAGCGGGTTTGCAGGATTCTGTAAAAGAAGAAGCGCCCCGGGTGGTCCACAGATTCATGAAGTGGTAAGAGGGGTTCAACAGGATTCCCAACAGTTTTGCCATCATTCTGTCCCTCAAGCCTCCTTCTTGGAGGTGAGGGGGTGATCCAATCACAGATACAACTTTTTAATCAGTTTGTTTAGTCTTTTGGGGTCCTTTGTTTTTATAGCAGCTCCCCAGCAGACCACCGCAAATAACGGGACCCTCTCCATGATGAACTGGTAGAACATAGAGACTCTCTCCATGATGGACAGGTAGAGCATGAGGACTCTCTCCATGATGGACTGGTAGAACATGAACACCCTCTCCATGATGGACTGGTAAAACATAAACACCCTCTCCATGATGGACTGGTAGAACATGGAGACTCACTCCATGTTGAACTGGTAGAATATGGAGAGCATCTTGTTGCAGACATCAAAGGACCTGAACTTTCTCAGGTAGTACAGTCTACTCAGGCTCATCTTGTAGACGATGTACGTGTTGGTGGACCAGTGCATTTTATTGTTCCTGTGCACACCCAAAAATCTGTATGATGAGACCTTCTCCACACCAACCATCTTCTTTGTTTTGGTCATGTTCAGGTGCAGATGGTTGTCTTCACACCACCTGACAAAGTTCTCCACCAGGTCCTTGTACTCATTTGCCACCCGTATATCTACAAGAGAAAAGTCTCTTATCTACTGAAAAAGGCTTTCAGAACTGCATATTGGCTTGCAGCAATTACAAATCTTCATTTTTGATGATGGTCTTGGTCAGACAGATGTGCATTTCAAACATCAAATTTCACATAAAGAGATGCTGAACTTAACACAAGAGGAAACTAAATTTAATTCTCATCACTTAGAGGTAACAATGTTTTCAAATGAATAATTAATAATCTAAATTGCTCTTGATGTTGCACTGAAATCAAATTTCAAATTAAACTTCAATTTGGTGTGTTCTAAGATGTTCTACATGATAGTGCTCAATTCAGTTCTGTTTTGTACAGCCAAATATCACAAAACAATTGTTTCAACGGGCTTCACTTTGCAGATTGAAAAAAAACAAAAAAATAGAACAAAAAATGTATATACGTGTACACAGCAAAAAACTAGTTAAACAACTTCAGCACATTCCTGCCCATAAACCCTCGTTCTCGATGAGGAAAAACTCCAAAAGACCCTGGGGGGACCTCATGGGGACCCACATGAAAGACAGATCCCTTACCAATATATTGTTAATTAAATCTGTTACTTAAATCAGTTACTTAGAGGAATTTGCAATCAGTGAATATAAGTGAGCTTTAATGAAATTGAATTGTAATTTAAATATACTGTTTGTGTAGACAGACAGACAGAAACACACACACACCCACACACATAAATCTAGTAGTTTCCAGAGTGTATCCTGTTTCCCACTGTGTTCTATTCTTCCAATTGACAGACAGTGAAATCACACTGACCTCTTCGTCACAACAATCCCCTCCCCTTCCATCCACGACCTTGTGATTGTCTGCTTTTGTAACCAATAGAAAACAGATATTTTCTCACGGTGTTAATCCAAATCCAATCATGTTTGAGGAGGGCGGGATGATAGTGGGCCCTGGTTTTCATGGGTGGTTGCGAAAGGTAAGGTCTGTTTAAAATATTAGAGTTTTCTCTTACTGTAATCAGATTGTAAATGATTTAATTTATAAATTACTAAAATATGTGATGGTGTGTAAATATGTGTGCTTGAATAAACATTATTCGCAGGGTTATGTTGTCCTCCGTTAGCTTGGCTAAGTAAAGAGTACAGGAAAGTATTGTCACCACAGAGAACAACGGTGATTTTTCTAATCCATTGATTATTACATTTAATGTCTTTATTATTTGTTAAAATGATCATATTGGTGTGAAAATCAACCTGGCAGAGCATGTAAGTGTATTTTTAGATACATTTAGTTACATTTAATCCATATCTGTCCTGTTTGGACCAAGTTAGTTGTCTATTATTAGCTTTTTTGTTCCTCAAAATGACACAGACACATTATTATAGTTTTAATTGAGTTGTTTTTGAATCTAATTAGATAAGGCATGTTTATGTGTGTTATGGTGTTTATGATAAAGCTAGGTCTTCTAACTGATCGCTATTCCACATTAAAGCATGACAGATAAACACGTGTCAAAAGAAACAATCTTACAACTCATCATTGAGGAGGTTTATTGTTGTCATATGATTAATTCTGGTGTTTTTCAGAGAGGTTGTGCTCCTAATGTGAACTGCCTTGCTGCTGGGACAGTGATCTAACCATCAACCCACCACACCTCCAGTTCAAACAGTTTCAGCAGCTTGGATTGTTTCTGCAACTATTTGGAAGAGACTGATTTGATCATCTTTGAACGGAATGGATTTTGAGAATACCTAATCTGGAAGTTTTCTATTTTTGTGGATCTGTTGCATTTCTCAAGAGGAATCTATAAACTGATTTTTAAACAACTATGGATCAAGCAAGTGGTGGGGAGGACCCCAATAAGCCCAACAAAAAGAAATCTGGGGAGGATGAGGGTAAAAACAAAAAGTTGGTAAGTATTCTCAACTACTTATTAATGCAAATAATCTCTTACAGCCTGAGATTAGCAACACACTTTGTTAAAATCAAAACAAACTTTTAGTAGTTTTAAAAATCTAATATTTTTATAGCTTCTTGTTCAAATTGACCATATGAGCTAAAGCTGGATTGTTTCTGCAACTTGACAGCAAGCTGTCAGATGAAAACATCCCATCAAGGCCAGGGCAAGGCTCAGTTATTGATGTGTTTAATGTGTCCATACAAAAAGTAGCTGAGAGCAGTTAGAGTCTAGCAATAGAGATACTGTTTTAGCTGAGTGCTTTATTTTTCAAGGCACTCAGTGGATCATATGATGATCCCATCAATGGGTGTCCAGAAAGTTTTCTGAAGATCACTTTGTTGTCACTGACTTGTGTATTAATATAGGAATTTTATACATGCCTGTATGTATGTTTATAGACGTATACGTATGTGCATGTCTATCTGTGTGTATGTGAGTAGGTGACTTATTGCATTGCAGTGTGTCTGTCTGCTTTTATGATTAACATGATTGTCGAAACAAAATCTTAGTCAATAGCAGGGTGGTGCCTAAGATAACAACTCAACCGTTGCATTTACACTATTTGGAAAACTTAGATCAGCTACGCCTGGTTTGCAAGTACTTAGAGAGAGGAAGTCTGTGCCTGTTCAGAGAGAAGACAAAACTCTGAGTCAGTAGTTCTGAGTCTTATTAAGTTGTGTCTGAACATTGAGCAGTTTTTTTTAAAGAATGAGTGGAATTAGTCCAAAGTTTTCTTAGGCGTTCTGCAAAAGGTCTGGGTCAAACTCCTCTGTTCCGTTATCTCATAAGGTGCTCTCTTGTGATGACATAAACTTATAAACTTTCACCGCTCTGGTTAAATATGATGTCACTGTACAGATTAGCCACAACATGTGGTTGCCATATTTGGTAAATCTAAACCCATGTCTTCTGTTCACCATCATCAGAGAGCTGATCAAGTATGTGTTGCTGCATTTAAAGTCACTGGTCAAAAGTGGTTCCACAGAGACTAAAAAAAATGCTGGCGGCTGTATATTTATTTCTGCTTTTCCATCTGACTTGATGTGGAAAGTTTCACTGTTATAAAGGTTTCTAGATGATATCACCTCTTAATAATTTTTTTTTGCAATTTGTCTTTTATTGTGTAAAATATTAAAGTGTTTTTAGTAGTTTGAGAGATTACAACTGTTAATATTTAAGGCTATTAATGTACTGGATTCATTGGATGTGGTTAGATTCACAGAAAGTTTAATTTTATGGCAAACTAAGTTTTCCAAGTGATACAATTTTTTGGAAGTATAAAAACTATTCTGTTCAAAATCTGAAGTAACAGTTTCACTAATTCAGAAGTCAGTGTAAGCTATTTTTTCGTCTGTGAGTTCCTGGCCAGGCATGTACCCTGTTGCTCAATTCTCTAAGTGGAGGGAAAAGTAAAGGGGGAAAGGAAGCTTTCACGTCAGCTGCAAAAAAAAAAAAAAAAACTTCTTCAAGGCACAAGAAGGAAGTGATTACTCATCCTCGGGTGGAGTTTGGATTTTTTCCCCCTTTAAACTGCTCCTCTGGTCCAAATGTCCCTACAGACCTGTATTTGCTGAGAAAATGAAAACATATTATTGCTTCATGTGCATATTTTCAAGCACAGGCCTCAAAAAAAACAAAAACAAAACATTGCTTTTGCACAGAGCATAACTTGAGTTAGACCAGGGAGGTCCATGTATAACGTTTTCACAGTTACCAAACAACATAAGTTACTGAGAAACCCATTGTCACCTTATATGGACGTATAGGATATTTCTTTTAATATATAATCAAGTTCTGAAGTTTTAGTTTTCATGCAGGGTTAATTTATCTTTTGTCAACAGCTTAAAAGACAGACTTAATAAATCCTGACTAGTTTCGTGGTTGCCTAAAGCAAGGTGAAGTCTGGTATTGGGTGAGAAACACTGAGAGCTGTGTGTTTGTTGAACTGGTCATTGTGCAGGGTTACGTCACAGCATATGGGGCACAGCCTCATGATGTACCAAGTCACTTAGCACAGAGATGCTCAAAAAAACAACTCTCACTTTAACTAACTTTATATCTCAATAGTTACTTAGCTGTTTTATAGCATGTTGCTTTGACATTCATCACTGTAAACATAATAAAAGATTGCTTTTGAAGGGATTCAAAGGAGCCGGTGAAACAGAAAAGGAGTCATATATTTTTATTTCCATCTGAGAGTAAAATATGAGCTCACAGCACAGGGTGAGGGTGGAATCCTCCCACAATGTTTATGTAATGCTATGAGACTATAAAATGTTTGACTGCGTAGTTGCTAGAATATTTCCAGCCTACGACTTAGGAGGACAAAAAGACAGTTATGCCCATTTCTAAAGAGCATTTTTCACATCAAGATTGAAGTTTGATATTGACCTTTAGGTTATTTTATCATAATACGCAACTCTAAAAATTAATTCAGTATTTACTATTTTTTGCAGGTGGGGATTTAGAAGTGAATGTGTTTACTTGCAGGGCCAGTTAAACTACTAAGTTACAACATTGTTATAATTTCCATATCAAAATAAAAGTCATTAATCTATGCTATGGTTAGGTAATTATGCAAAACCTCTCAATTTCGCTGTTTGTAAAAACTGTGTTAACTTTCATTTTTTGTAAATCATAGTGAGAAGGTGGGGTGATAGCCTCAGCTGGGCAGAAGCCACAGCTGGCTTTGGGGTTAACCCCCTTCACTTCAGATTGCATCTGTAAACCAAACTCAGGCACTTCTTGCAGAAGTTTGTGGTTAGAACGAGACATTTATTCTATACAAGCAGTTTCTCACTGCCATTTTTTTCTTCTTGGACCACCCTGGTCGGGCCATAGTCTCTAAACACTGGCCCGTAAAACAGTTCTGCTCCTTTGGGGAACTATTTTGTTAAAATAGCTGGGTATTTTGTTGGCTGTTTCATCCTGTCAACTTGTTTCTATTACAATCAGACCCCATTGCAATATTGCAAGCAAGTAATAGAAAAAGAGGTTTGGACTTGTAATGAAGGGTTTAGACTTTTTGCGAAACAATTTTAGAAATTCTGCTAGCAAACCTGTTGCTCCACATTTTTGTAGTCTTTAATTTCTCAACGGCCGATACAGGAAGGGTGTATAAACAAACGCATGCTAACACACACGGTGTCGAGCTAATGGATGATAAACATCATTGTGCTTGTGACCCCCATCACACCCATACCTGTCGCAATGCTTTCTATCCATCTGTTAGGAGCAACATGCTACATTGGTCTCCCAGATCTCACAGGAAGACAGCTGTAAGTACCGACTCATGATGAAATAATGTGTACATACAATAGTAATGATGTTTAGTGAAAAGACGTCAGATTTTTTAAAAACTCAATTAGTTGTTGGAGAAATAAAATGGGATTTAAAAAGAAAAAAAAAGACATTTTTGACTCTAAAAAGCTCGTCAATTTGTCGACAATGCTTGAGTTGTCTCTTGCATGTCTGGTTTCTTGTAAATCCAGTTACTCAAATTCAGATGGCAACGTGTGTAAAACAAATACAAAGTTTCCTTGATTAATCAGTAAAGTTGTTTTTGATCTGTGATGAAACAGTTTTTTTAACAGTGTTAGCTTAAATGTAGCACTGAACACACAGCAATAACATAAACTTAGAAGGAGTGGTTTTTAAGGGTGTAATGTCACCCATTGCCTTGGCCCAAAAATATTTTTAATTTAAATTTTTAACATTCTTAATTCATCCCTCAACTGAAGAATTTCTGTGCTGTATTATAGCTAATTCGGTTGTCCTTTTCTACTAGTATGATGCCTTGTTTATGCTGTGTTGATATGGTGCCATGTTGAATGTATGGAGGGGACATTATGCAGTCATCAGTCCAGTCTGTCTTTGCCTTGTAACCACCTTGCTAACCAGGGCCAAACTTATTGGTGCAACACGTCCGTGCCCTGATCAGACTTTCCACTGTCATTGGAGAAGTAAAATCTTTCAAATATATCTGTCATATAGTGAACAGCCGCTACATTTTTTGAGTGGTGCATCAGATTGGCCAGTTCAAAATATGAATTACTTGTGTTATTGAATAAAAAATTACAGGAAAAAAAAGTCAGAATTATTGAGAATGTATTATAACTACGATAATGCAGCCAGAATGGTTATCATGACAATAATAGTGACTAAGTGATGGCTGATGATTTTTTAATAGAAGTCTATGGATGCTGGACTTGATGGAGTAACCAAATACTTGCTATTTTGCACCCACAGACATCCTGGCATGCTATTTCCAGTTCCTTATAAACAATCATTGAATAATATTAATAATCTTATTAAATATATTACTACGTAGTCAGGAAATGTTTTTTTTTTATTATTATCTTGTTTATAAAGATAACAAGATGATAAACTATTGAAATATTGTCCTGGCAAAAAAAAAAAAACTGCTTGAAAGTTTGGTCCAATTTGGTCCAATTCTTGATATTGTGAAGGGACTATATTTGGTCATAAACATACATTACACTACACAGAATGCAGTTCTGTTGCTACTACATATTGGTCCAAACCTAATATTTGTCTAAAAAAAAAGTCAGAATGGAGTGTACAACAAAGCAGTGGGTAACCTTCATGCTTTGAAAGTTTTGACAGTATCACATTGTGAATCATATTTAAACGCATGCTGTGCCGCTGCTATGAAGGCTGTGGCATTTGAAGATTTTGACGCTTTGATGTACAAGCTGCAGGGAACCCCAAAGGACCATTTTAGGTCGTGTTAACATTTGGTTCGTACAAGTTGTCAGCTCGTTGCACACCTCATGCTGGTCTTTATTATCCGTTACCTGCTCGGCCAGTCCAAACAGGTGCTTGTCATGTGATCAAATCTCTTTTTTGTGAACCACTTTGTGTTGGACTATATGTCATTCAATAAAAATAACCACAATTGTGGTTGGGAGCCAAGTGAGAAGCGGCAGGAAACTGCACACATGTTACAATGGCATTCAGGAAGTTGGAGCAAGAAGGCGCCACTGCATACTTTGGTCTGTTCGTCAGAGAATCAACACTTCCTCCTTTCTCTGTGAATAAATTTTATTTTGACCCTAAAAAAATAAGAATTTTTTGTGGGCTAACTTGATTATATGAAGAAGCCAGTGCAAAATATATTATGGATTCCCGTCATTGTAACACTGTTGTTGTGTGTGAATTGTGATTTATAGTTGATCTCAATTGCATTACATAGTCAGACAATTCCTGACAGGCGGATGTTTAGACTAAGCTAGTACATAGTCTGGTTTGGGCGAGATGAAAGGATTTCTTCTTTTAGTGACTAATCTTACATCAGAGAACTGATGGGGGAGGGATCAGCTTTTCACATTCTTTAACTACCTGAGAAGTGTTTGTCATCTGCGTTTAAGTTTATAATTGTCTGTTAAAATGTCTGATTCAAAAGAAAATAAAAAAGTTGATAAAAATGGTTGTGAATCAATTCAAAATGCAAAACTAAAATACAATGTTAGTTATAGTTAATATAACCAACAGGAATAAATAGGCTCACTGCCCATTTAAATGAAACAAAACACTTGGATTGAAAGACATCTAAACTTTTAAACGGGAGTTAAGTTTAGATGCTAACAATTAGCTGAAAAGGTAGAGCTTGACATGCATAGTGAAAATAAAAATAATAAAATCGCATTGTACTTATAGACCGCTTTTCAGGACTCTCAAAGACGCTTCACACATATGCATTATTCATTCACTCCATACCAGGTAATGGTAAGCTATTCTTGTAGCCACAGCTGCCCTGGGGCAAACTGACAGAAGCGAGGCTGCCATTTTGCGCCATCGGCCCTTCTGACCATCACCATCACCAACCAATCACACCATTCAGACTAGGCAACGTGGGTGAAGTGTCTTGCCCAGGGACACAACGGCAATTTAATCTCAATGGCCGTCCCACCGTGGCACCTGGGGTTCCAGCGGTCTCCCATCCATGTACAGCCCAGGCCAAGCCTGCTTAGCTTCTGAGGTCTGACGGGATCAGGCATAGACAGGCTGGTAATGCCAATCTAAACAAATGTCTAAAGTAATATTTTAATAATACTGTAACATGCAATGTTTATATATTAAAACATGTTTAAGAAAATTGAAAGCTTTTGCTAATATTTTTTTAATAATTTTTTAATAATATATTTTTGGTGGAGACGGTGGCCGCGTGGTTAGCGCGTTCGCCCGCGGACCGGAAGGTCGCGGGTTCGCGTCCCACGGAGAGCACGTCTAGGGTCCTTGGAGAAGACACCTAACCCCCGCTTCTCCCACCATTGGCGCCGTTGAAGGGCAGCCTGCTGCGGTGTAAGGAGTGCAGCAAACAAATTTCCCCGGTGTGGGATGAATAGAGTAATTCAAAATAAAATAAAAAATAAAAATAATATTTTTTTACCATCCAATAATTTGACTCTGTTAATCATCAACAACATTTGAGCATTTTAGCAACCATGTTAACTGAGCCATAAGATTGCAAATAAAAACAAACAGAGCTGTTCGTATTTTCTAAATTGGCATTTTGGGTAAAAACAGTATTTTGCTAGTGGGAAAATTCAAAAGAATCATCATAGCCAAAGATTCTAGCAAAATAATATGAAAAAATATATTGCGATTGTAAACGAGCTTTAAAAGAAAAGATAATCTTCACAGAAATAATTTTGTCATTAATTTTTGGATTGTAATATATGGCATAATTTATAGGTTTTATTACAAGACAACCTTTCGTGATTCTGTAGCCCCTTTGCATCTTGGTATTCATGACAGATGAAATAATATGAAAAAAAAGATCACGTCACATGAGAGAGTGAGATGGCCTGAGGGCTGTTCTGTGCTACTATGTGCTCACATGGTCAGTTTAACTAGTGTGGAGTTGTTGTAATCCTTGCTGTAATAGCTTTTATATACTCTCCAGCTATTCACAAGTTGCACAAACAACTGATGATGAAAAGCTTAATGACTTATGTATTTTACGAACCTTTATTTGGTCATTAGTACTTATAAAACATTTGCAATTCCTTTAGACTTGCTTGAAATATGTTTTTAGTAGTATATCCTTAAGAAGAATTCAGTCAAATGGGTCAAATGGCTGAGCCGAAAAGCAAAGCTCTCAATTTACAAGTCAATCTACGTTCCAACCCTCACCTATGGTCACCAGCTGTGGGTGGTGACCAAAAGAATGAGATTGTGGATTAAAGCAGCCGAAATGAGCTTCCTCCGCTGTGGCTGGGCTCTCACTCAGAGATCAGGTGAGGAGCTCTGCCATCCGGGAGGAGCTCAGTGTTGAGCTGCTCCTACACCAGGTCGAGAGGAGCTAGATGGGGTGGTTCGGGCATCTGGTCAGGAGGTGTTTTGGGCACGTCCCACCGGGAGGAGAGCAAGGCGCAGACCCCGGACCCGCTGGAGAGACTATGTCTCACAGCTGGCCGGGGAACGACTTGGGATCCTTCCAGGTGAGCTGGAGGATGCAGCCGGGGTGAGAGAAGCCTGTGCTTCCCGTTTTAGGCTGTTGCCCCCGCGACCCGGCTCCGTAACAAGCGGAACGGAAAAAAATAATTTTATAAACAGCAAAAAACAAGTTCTGAATACATCCCCCACCCCATAAGCTTCTTTACAATAGAGCCGTGTTATTAATGGACATTAAACTATTTTATGGTTTCTGGTTTGTGCAATTTTTTTGGGATTATTACAATTTCATCAGTAGTTAGTGTTCTGCACACCTATTTAATAATTGTTAATGACTGGCGAGTCAAACTTAGAAAAAAAAATCTTATAACAATAGGATGGATGTACTGTAATTTTTTTTAATTAGTGCGCATGTTTATTTCTATAAGAAAATTGTGCTTGTAGTAATTGTATTTGCTTTACAAAAAACAAAATACAAATACATTTGCAGTAATTTACAATTATAAGATAGTAAAATAAAATTTAAAAATTACACGTAAGATTCTTTTTAAGTTAAATTAAGACAGATGTTGCAGATCATCTGTCATCTGCCTTCAGGAATCAAAACTACAGCTAATAAGTCCAATTTTAAGTCTTATCCAAATGTTGTCAAATTAAATGCTTGTTTAATAATATGATGAAGAAACTTCAGGATTTAGTTGCTTGAAATAAAATTTTAATCCACTGGCTTTTGCCCTGAATTTGGATACTAATAAAAACTTGTTCTTTTCCTTGTCAGGGTCTTATATACCTAATTATTAAAGTACTGACATGTCAGATTTTAAACTTAAACCATATTGGCACGTGAACTCAATCACAGCTGTTTTAAAGTTGAAAGCTATGCAGAAGGTTTATTATATGGATTATGACCATAAACACATTTTTCAGCTTACTGATTTCTTAAATGGTTTTTTGACCTTAGGTGAGAGTAGGAACATAGATCAACTGGTAAATTGAGAGCTTTGCTTTACAGCTCAGCTCTTTCTCATCATGATGTGAAGAAAAAGCTGAAAGTGCAGATACAGCGTTCTTATTATTGCGGACACCGCACTGATGCAGATGGGGTGATTCGGGCATTTGGTTAGGATGCCTCCCGAATAACTCGCTGGTGAGTTGTTTCGAGCATGTCCCACCGGAATGAGACCCAGAGGCTGACTCTGGACCTGCTGGAGAGACAGTGTCCTACAGCTAGCCAGGGAACACCTTGAAATCCTACCGGGTGAGCGGGAGGATGCAGCCGGGATGAGACAAACCTGGGTTTTCGGTCTGAGGCTATTGCTCCCGTTACTTGGCCCTGGTTAAGCGGAAGATGACAGAATGGAAATTTAAATATTTTTGGATGGTAGATATTTTACTTATGTTTGCTTCAATCTTTACCACGTCTTGTTACATGTTAGAAATTTATTTTCCTAGAATTTCTGTGACATAAACTCCTGGACTGTAGCATGGCCTTAACATCCGGTGGGACACAGAGCTTTCAAAAGGCAAGGTGAAAGTGAGATAAGCTTCCTGAAAGGATGTAGCAATGTAGGAGAATGTGTTTCACCACACACACCTTTCCTAGTGAGAGAGTTAAACACTTGAACTTTTCCCACAGTTTTGTTTGCTGTCATCATGGTCTGTGTTAGCACAGTGTTTCAGCCTTTTCCTCTCTTCACTCTCTCTCCTCTTATACTAACCGTGGCTCTCTGTGATAAGTTAAAGAATTATTTTTAAAAATCAAAGTGGCCTTTTGTTTTTTTTTTATTATTATTTGTCTAATGTCCCACCTGGTCATACTCTAATAAAACCAAGATCAATTGAAGGGTATGTTTCATATCAATTGTTGTCTTATTGTACTAGTTTTAAAATGGTTGTATAGATTATGCACACGAGTGTGGTTATATGTCCCAGAGTTGGTGATCTGCAATACCGCTTTGTGTTTTCATTTTTACAGATCTGCATGGAGTCATGATTATAGTTGATTAAGGAGGGACCAAGAGCTAATTTGATTAGGTTATTTAGAGAAAAAAATGCGTTTAGTAATAAACATTTATTTTGATGAAAAAGTTTTCTTTAATAAGCTAGAGAAGCCCAGAGGACACACAACCCTAATTGTTAGGCGTGTAATTGCGATGTTGCGATGTTGCCAAGATAATGGGTAAGGAAAGGCCCTCAAGTCAAGGCAATTAACCAAACAGTGGTTTGATTGTTGTTAAATTGATTAGAAAATGTTTAAGTACCCCATCTGAAAAATAGCTATTGTTTCACACGGTTTTACACAGCTGCAGAGTGCTGGGCCTAATGATACATGCACTCTGAGTTTTTAAAGGGAAAAGTTGTTGACCAGGTCAAATTTTGAGCTTTTTGCACATCTTGATGAAGCTTTATTAAATACAATTAATTGAGAGTGTTTAAAATATGTTTTCCAGAATGCACTAGAGACAAGTGGTGTTTAAGGCAGTAAAGTGATGAAATTATTTGAGAGACAATAGCTATGATGGGCAAGCCATTTTTGTCCACCATTTGTTCCAAGCAAACCTGTTGACACATTAGGGTGGTTTGTTTGGTTAGCATTGCCCATTGATAGCTGATAGAGTAAATGGACAAATGGAGGTGGAGGTGAAAACCTTTTCTGTTTGCTCACTCCGGTATCAGTAGCTTATTTGCAGAGTAGACGAAGAAGTAGAATGAGAGTATTCTAGGACTGGAAGCAGAGTTTATGACCAGTGCAGCACAAACATCTCCTAACTTGTTACTACTCCACAACTGTGCACCAGAACATATGGCAGAAATGATCGCTTTGGAGGTGTCTTGAAACCACTGCCTCAGCCCCAGCCCTTTAGCAGCAGCAATTATTGTTATGCCTGAAATAAGAATGAACATCTGTGGTAGTGGTTGTAATCCAAATCTTTTAGTCTTTGTCACGAATAAAGATGCTCTTTATAAGCCATGTTAAAGTAATAAAATAAACCCATGTATGTTGAGTATATGTGCTTTCAAACCTTCAGGCAGCCTTAATTTGCATATTCAGTGAATAAACTGCTGTGTTACTGTGGGTTATGGGAACTCTGTTTTGACTCAGGCTTAATTTGAATGTTGTAAATGTCTGACTTTGACAATTGACATTTTTTGGCTTCCTGATTTCTCATGTTCTGTCTATCTATACGCTCATCCATAGACATACTGTATTTATCAATCTATCTATAACTTTAGATGGGTTGATATATATATATATATATATATATTTATATATATTATGTTTGAATATGTATTAAATCATAAATCTTTTTATGTATAGTAATTAATGTACAGAATTAGTTTTCAACAAGAAAACAACACGATGAAAGAGAAATATGAGACGCCTAAAATAAAAAAAAAAAAAATTCTGTGTGTGAGTGCTCTACATGAATTTCCGTTTTCAACCATGCTGTGCTGTTGGGACTATGGTTTATTTTTAGGTTTTGTTTTTTACACTGTGCCCTGCTTCCCTCCCTTCCACAGAACATACACATTAAAACTTTGGCTGATGATATGGTAAGGTGCCGGTCTGTCTTCGGTTTAAACACTCATGTTTTTCATCATTTCATTGTTTGTCATTTATGTATGGAACAGTTTCACTGAAATATGTGGATGGATCAAACAGTGTGCCAGAAGCATACACATGCAGATGACTAAAAAATTAAATAACAAAAGGCATAGATTAGCGCCATGACACTACAGAATATTTTTGTTTGACAGCAGAGTACACATGTGTCATTGTCATAAAAATAAAGTCTGAGTACTTTTCAGATCCAGCTTTTAGTTGTAATTTTGATTAAAAAACAAGATTTTTTTTTTTTAAAAAAAGAGCAGTATGAGACAGTATCAAATATGCTTTGATCCATTCTGTTACATTTCAGTGAACTTACTTTGATATTTTGCATGTCTTCATCATGTTTCTTTTTTTGCGTAGTTTTTTTTTTTTTTAATTTAGCATGCCATCTTATTTTCTATTTTCCTAAATTTGATTGAGATCGACTTTGCATGCAGTTTGATTACATTTTCTTCTTTCATTGTGTGTCATTGTGTCTTGCCATTATCTTTAAACTGAATGATGAATTCAACATAAAAATATTTTACCTAAAGTTTAAATTTGAAAAACTCATAAATTAATTTTAATGCAAGAGTAAAAAAAGAAAAGCAAATAACATGAAGTGTCTGATGGTAAGTCCAACAGTTACATCAATAATTTTTTGAGGTGGTTGTGACACCAGTGTAGTGACTTTGCTGTGAAATAAAACCTATAGCTAACAATAAAACATATTTGAACACTTCTTTCAATAATCCAACCTCGTAACCATTACAGAATTACAGTATTTTGACATCTCAATCTTTTGTTTGTATTTTTTTCTTTCTTTCAGCGTGACCGCATTACCAGTTTCAGGAAGACAGGGATGAAGAAAGAACGTCTTTCCATACAACACCCAACAGATGGCATCTCTGCTCTAACTGAAATGCCTGCTCCTCAACAATTTTTTGATGAACGCTCTGTGAACCTCTCAGAAAAAGAAGTGATTGATCTCTTTGAAAAGATGATGGTGAGTTTTGCTTTTATCTGTACTTCCATATCTAGTAATTTTATTTTTATTCTTTAATTTACACAGTCCAGTAAATAATTCCAAATTCTAAATGATTTAAAAATCCCATAATGACTAAAGTGAAGTTGGAAAAGCTCTTTGAATTTATTGCCACCCGCAGATCTTCATTTTACTGCTGATGGTACTGAAAGTACTTAAAATAATGATGATAATGGCGTTATTGCTTTTCAGTGCAATCCTACTTTTATTCAATGTCTTCACACTGTTTATTGTTACAGTCAATAATCTGCCTGAATAAAATTGCCCTGTCAAAACGTTATAGCTTACAGGTCCTAAAATTGAACAATGAATGACAGCATTACAATGGAAAAAGGGAACACGCTGAGCTGTGATCAGCGGCACGGCTGAATTTATCTGCTTATTTGCAAAGATGATGAAGGAAATGACTCTGGCATTAGTGCTTAGTTTATTATTGAAAACAACTGCAGAGGTTTATAAAGTGATGTGTGTGCTGTGGTGCTTCAGATCCCTCTAAATTTAGGTGATGGCACAAACAACTGAAACTACATAAACTACTGTGTGACTGGCTATGAAAGATGCTGACAAATCTGGCATTCTTGCTTTAAAAAAAAAAAAAATGGGTGTACATTTAAGTTTGCTGATATCCACTTTTGTTTATTTGGCCTGAAATTATTCTTTTGAAATCTTGAGTACCTAAAATAGCAACGTCTTTATTTAACGCTGGATGTGCAGTGATCTGCCACACATTTGTCTGCACACAATATGAGATACATTCTCTTTAATGGATATGTCAACTTAATACATGTTCCTGCGAGGAATACCGACTCCTTGGGTGTGCTGTCGCTGCACGAGTATTTTTTTTAGGTTGCCTGTTTTCAATGCAGGGAGAGAGTTAGAAGTGTAGGTGCAGCTGCATCTATATGAACAGTTACTATGCGGCACATTGCAGATAAACATACAGTCGAGCAAGTAGATTTTGGAGGGGCTTAACTAGCATGTGTGTGTCTGCATTGAACGCTAAAGATGACAAGAAACCGTACAACTCCTGACAGAAATGTGAATTTGAGACAGATAATGTGAGAGGACTCCCTTGTATCTAGCAATATGTAACTTCCATGTAAATATAAATAAAAGGGAAAAATATGGATGTACAGATGATTAGCTGAAAATTAGGTCTTTTTACGGACACTCTTAATTTTGCATCTTAAGTTTTTTAATTTGATATACCTGCTGAAGAAATTCTAAATAATAAAAATGCAGATTATAAATATATTATAATTTTTCAGAATGAATTTAAATCTGTTTTGAGAACTATATCGGATGCAAAACCAGACTTAAAAAAATAACAAACAACATTTAGATAGTTCTAGTATTTTGCCATGTTTGAGCTTCAACTTGTTAGTTGTAATCCATTTTTTGGTTTTTGTTTGTATTAACATGCTGATTTGAATAATTTTTGTATAAAATTGACTCAAAGTTCATATAGCTTGCCACTGAGTTTGGGACATATGTTACTAAAACAATAAAACATTTTGTTGTCTTTCCATCTTTTCTGACTGGATTTCTTTTCCAGAAAAAAGATTACTGCACCTAAAAGGAAAAAAAAAACACTCTTAGACTAAATTTGAGTTTTATAGAACCTGAGTCCACTCATGCACTCCCGTGGGCAACGTGAAGTGTCCAGCAAACTTTCAAAATTCCCCTCACAACTCATATGTGGCGTAAGGTCAAAGCTCTGTGATTTTCTCCATTCAAATGCCTTTTTTTTGCCTTCTGTAGTGCCAGATTGAAATCTAACAAAAGCATTCAGGCCATCTCTTTGAAGTGAAGAGCTGAATTACTCTGGCTTCATCACATAGTTTGTGTGTACTATTGTGGATAACGTCTTTTGAGTGACATTGTGTGCGGCACGGTGCTTACCTTCCCTTTTTTTCTCACACAATGGTCTTCTCATACGATGTGATCAGTCCCCACGGTTTTCATCAGACTTCTGTTCAGTGTTTTCTTGCCTGGGTGCTCATCCTTGTCACTCAGTTCACCTCTCAATTACTGTGTTTGTGCTCACAACAGCGTGACATTAAACCCAGGCCTCGGTTTGCTCAGTGAGAGATGACACAGAAAGCGTGTTTCTTGTCAGACATTTGACAGGTCTTGACACTTTGGGTTGGGAAATATAATTACACTAATACAATGAAATAAAAAAAAGGTTATTTTTCTCATGTTACTATTTCTACGTAGATAAAGAAATTAATGTGGCAGAAAGAAAGGATTGTGGCAGGTAGTTTATTTTTACCAGTAAGCTGTTTTCATATTATTATGTAAGTACATATACTGTATTTACATAAATCAAAATCATTCTCTTTAGCTATCACTGATCTTGTAGTTCATAATTTGACCAAAATGTTGTGCAGTCTTCATATGCAAAGCTGACCAGAACACCTCGCTGTGCATTAATGACCACAGCAAAATAATTTAGGCTTTTCGTTCAACAGTGTACTTCATAAGTCATCAAATGATTTGGTAAAATTCAGAAGAAAACAGCGGACGTAAGGATAAAAAATAAATGTGGTAAATAAATTTGACCAAACTGCAGCAATTAAAAGCACATTAAGGAAATTACAAGTAGTACCTTGCATCTTGTTGCTGCATTTAAGCTTCGATAATTCAGACTTAGCTGCAGGCATGGAAATCCTGAAAGCAAGACATTATTTATTTGATTAAACTGATTTGGTTCCTGAGCCAGTTTATTGCTACAGAAAATGTCAGGGTGCTAGTTGAAATGCAAGAGCGGTGGCAAATTGTCTCATTGCAAATTTGCTCTACCTTGTTTTGAAGTTTTAAATGCCTCTGTCTGCCATTGTCAGGATGAACTGTTCCAGTGGTAAGCTTGTGTGATCCCTCAACAGTTTCGTTCGGCACCAAATCATTTAAAGGCGCTCACAGTAGAGTTACACCCTGTATTCTTACACACTTGTAGATTAGTCTTAAGGGTAACAGATAAAACGATTAACTTTGTTACAGTTGCATTAAAGTGTTTATTTTTTTTATTTCTCAAATCCACATTTTCCTGTAAGATTTTTTTTTTTACCCAATTCACCTACATATATTTGATAGAATCAATAATTGTTCCTTAATATTCAAAGCGCCAGCTCTTGCTAGGATGTAACACTCCATTGTTTTAAAGATCTTTTACATTATTTCATACATTTCATGCTAATGCTGTATTTGCATTTACTCAAACGCGCACATTACATTGTACGATTATAATAATCACATACAATCCCAAAATTGTGAATTTTTAAATGCAGCTTGCTTTTATGTTTAATAATTTCTCCATAACACCGAGGCAACAAAAAACCTGCATTTTTACAATAATCTAGATTGCTGCTATTCCTACAATGCAGACAGTTTAATTTATTGTTTAGGAGCTTTTTTTAAACCACCTGAAATACCTGTTTTCTTTTATTAGGTCAAGAATGTTTCACTGATAAGACCTTCATGGTTGCTTTGAATGCAGAAAGAACCAATATTCAGATGTGCGTTGGTTATAGACTCTTCTGTTTTTTCCCCCTCCTTTTTAATTTTATTATATTAACAAATGGCTACCTATGAACTAAACTGTATCTGATGTATTATTTTTTGACCGATAAGAAAAAACTCTTTGATACTATTTGAACATTTTTGTTTGCTTGCTTGACCAGCTTTAGAAAACAGTGTTGAATACACATTTCTTTGTGAGTGAGGTAGAATCCTGAAACCTCATCATTTCAGAACAGTCGGGATATCTGGAGACTCTTTATGTTTCCAGTGAGAGTATAATTAATAAAAGAGCATTAATCATTTTTGGAGACGGAACGTGGAGGGCTCATTCCTCTAGTTTGCCCCTTGACAAGTTTCCCACTGGCACACTACTGATACTCTCCCTTCATAATATACTCACCCCACCATATTTTGCCTCCTTTATTGAATGCCAATTAAGCAGATAAATTAGCGGGGTTCAAAGATTAATTAAAAAAAACAGCTGGTCTCCCTGGTTGAGAAAAAAAAAGAAGCTAGATTTTTTCCCCTCCCTGTTCTGCAAAGAAATGTTTCTTCTCCCCTTTTTAAAACTCTGGGAGTATTTACTAGAGAAAAATGTAGCTGGAGGAATTTAGGTCACGCTGCCCCTAGATGGAATTCCTATCCATACTCCACTGACAAAAGCGCTTGGATCTGAATACTAATGGCAAGACATTCCAATCTTTGTTGAAATATCATGTTTCGATTTAGCAAAATGCCTAATTTTATTGAGTAATTAAAGATAAAATTGGGAAGTGGTTTCAAATTCAATCAACAATACTTGAGGGTGTACAATTCCATATTTTTTCTCCTACCCAGCAGAGGGCAGCATGTCTCTACATCTTCAGGCTTTCTTTTTGTAAAAAACCCAGCAAGGATGTTTTTTTTCAGACTCAGTTCATTCTAGCCATCTCTTTGTGAGAGAGTGCTTCTGATAAACATCCTCTTCCATTCTAATCATCATGTCATTCCCTAGCTTTTAGTGCTCTGTCCGGCCTTCACTCCATCCCCTGATGTCTCTCACATGAAAGACCTCTTTGTGATGCCGAATTAAAGTAGCATGAAGATAATACTCCCAATAACACACAGATACTGCCTATCCAGACTACTAGATGTGATTGTATGGCCTCAATAGAGGCTGTGCCGTTTGATTTTGTTCTCCTGTTCAGAGGCTGGGTGCAGTGTGCAGATTTTATTGCTGGAGCCTCGCTACTTTCATTTTGAAGGACTAATTACTACTGCCACTACATTCTGCTGATGTACATTGTGCTTTGACAAAGAAATATGGTTAGAAATTAAGTTTACCACTGAACAAAATGTGATATTAAAGCATTACTGTAGAAATGAAATAATAATTGTTAGTTCAACAAAAATGTTTCTTGGACAAATTAAACTATTATGGCTTTTCCCCATCAAGATGGGCCACAAGTCAGTTTGCTCCATCTAACTCCTTCTTCTGCATTCTCTTGTCTTACACCAGCCATCGTCATGTCCTCTGTCAATATACCAATAAAACTCTGCAATTCCAACTCTACATCCATCTGCCAATGTATTCCTTCGCTATTTTCCATCTCAGTATGGCCTCTCCGAAATGTGGTGTTAAATGTGTTGTCCCCATAATGCATTAATTTCTGATCATTTATCCTAGTCACTCCCATAGAGAACCTCAACATCTTCAGGTTTGCTACCTTCAGATCTACTTCCTGTTTCTTCTTCAGTGCCACTGTTGTTATGCCAAACAACATGGCTGCTCTCCACACAGTTTTCCACATCTTCCTTTTCGTTTTCGCTCAAACTCTTGCTCCAGTCGGCCTGCATACACTTCTTCACTTCTTGTCGCACATTAAATAATTACTTTAAAGATTTTTAAATATAGTCACTTAGAGCTTATTGTTACTCCCAAGAGCAATTTTTGTTAATTTCCAATTATTTTTTTTTTTGGCTTTTTTTGTAGTTTTTACACAAAAAAAAAAAAAACCTAAGAAAAAGTTTGCAAAATGTATGTGTATATATAACTGAGACAATAAACTTCTTCTATTCTAAAGCTCATACTGCTTTAATTGATTTAGTAAATTATATTTGAATTCTCTGCTTTAGGAGGACATGAATCTCAATGAGGATCGCAAAGCCCCTCTGCGTGGAAAAGACTTGGACACAAAGCGTGAGATGGTCGTCCAGTACATCTCGGCCACCGCCAAATCCGTAAGTGATAAATCTAACTATCCGTTATCTGCTATGTGATTGATGTTGACAAGTGAAAATAAATAATCAGATCACTCACAATAAGTTTTTAGAATTAATGTCACTTGGCGCGCTGCATCACGGCTTGCTTTCTCATTTGTTTTTGCCCATCTCTTAAAACGCTCTTCCTCATTCTTTGTGCTTGAAACCAACATGTTTAATTACAATTTTAATTGCTGTTTCTGTTATTTTTATCTACTTTCTATAACAATACAGGTCAATTTTGGTCACAGTTTTAGTTGATGCTAGGTGAATGGTTGGTGTTTGTCCTATTATTCTGCTGCATGGAATATGTTGCTTCATCCGTACACTTGCATGTGGATTTTGCACAGTGGTGGCGTTTTCTCAATATGCGGTAATTGAAATAAAAAACCCAAACAATTTATTGTTACAGCTGTGATGTGTACTTTGCAAACTCGTAAGGGCAACAAATATAATAACAATAATGGCAAATGCATGTATGTTTAAACCCAGAAAACACAAAACAATTCCTACCCAATCCCAGGCAATCAGGTTGCTGAGTAAAATATTACACTACACATAAAATATTTAGTTCAAAATATAAGAATGTATCAAATTGCATATTTGACAATTTCTGTTTAATTTGATGGCAAACTTGGTAATACTCAAAATAAACAGTCTTACGTACGTCATGTGACTGATTAGGTTAATTGGCATTGATTGGAGACTTGGGATAGTGTTTTAGAAAAAAGCCTTTGATCAGGAGAGACTTAATAGTAAAAATTTTGTTTCTTCTAAAAAAAAAAAAACAAAAACCTGTCTTTAAGTATTGTTAGATTCGATCAGTCATTATTAAATCCTCTACATTCATTTAGAATATAAATAGTATATTACACCATGAATGGACATAAATTTATTTCCATATTTTGGAAATAAATGCAAATCTGCCATGTTTATCACTGCATGTTACAGGAATTAAACCAGAAACCATTCTTTTCTTTTTTTTTCTTCTTCTTTTTTTAAAAACCATTTTGCAACCAACATCAATAAAAAGATATAAAAAAACTTATCATGCAGCAGAGAAGACATAATTTATAAACAAGTTGTTCTTTGGAAAATGCTACATAGTGATGTTTCCTTTTGCACAAGGGTGCAGTGGATCCATCTTAGATTCTCATCAGCACATTTCATCTATCTGTTTTAGAAACCAGTTTTGGGTTGAGGGGAATGCCCAAGTCAGTCTTAGCAAATAAAGCAGACAAGAAGCAGGGTCACCTTGTACAGGTCACTAGTTAGTCACACACAGACGGATTCACTTCTAGAGGGCAATTTCCCATCGACCTGACATGCATGTTTTTGGTGGGTGAAAGAAGCCAGGTTATCTGTGCATACACACAAGAAAACACATTTACTAGTTGAAAATAGAAACATGTATTGAAGCATCTTTTCAGTTGTGACCCTGTAGTGCATTGCACTACGGCACTGTGCAGCTTCCCATCACCTACACCTGTCATCTGCCACTCCAATGATATCTTGATGCATCAGGTATTGCTGCTAAAAAATTCCATCAATCGCCAATAAAAATTTTGAGGTAGCAAATGCTCTGAGTTATTATTCGATCTAAAAAGTAATATTACTTTTATTTTTACAATGGTGTAAGTTTCTAATCAAATTTTATAGTATATTATGATTGTAGAAGATTATGATTATTGCTCCCATAACCTTGACCATTTTTTCTCTTTATATGACTTTCATATTTGTAGAACAATACGTTTCTATACAATTTGAATATATATATATATATATATATATACTGTATATATATATACAGTGTACCGTATATGTATCAACAACTTGCATCAATTTCGCATCCAAGTCATCAGACATAAATATTTGGACAGATCCAAACTTGTCCGCTTTGCAGCTCAAATTGAAGACCATTTATTGCAGTATGAAGCCTTCAGATACAACTCTGGAGCTATTGTATCTTGAAATCGAGCAAGAATAATCTCATCAGTTTCGAAACTATAACAACTACAAGCAAATATACAATGATGACATCTTCTACAAATATTACCATTCATTATTTTTAAAGATTATTTCTTGTACATTAAAATTAATTTAAATAATGAACTTTTTTAAACAACAATTTGACAATTTGCTTTTAAAAAGATAAAAACCAAGCACCAGTTTAAAGATATTGCACTAAATTATGCTATTTGGTACAATTCAAAGGTACGATTTGTTTACTTATAGCATATTTAAGTTTATTTCTAACCATTATTTTTTAATTCTTTATTTTTGCATCGACAATTAGTTCTTTTAGATTTGTAAGAATATAATATTAATCAACTCTCCTTTCAGTTCATTTTTTAGTATGTACTGTAGATGCTTAAGCACTTCCTGAGATCCAAACAGTTTGGGCAGAAAACCATTATTATTTGATAAATTTATTTTCTCTTTCAAAAGTTATGGACAACTTTGCAAAATGATATTCACATTGCTTTCCCCAGAGAAAAAGTCATTTCTGTCCCAGTTGTTTCTCAAACATGGTAGCCCTCCCTTGACATCATCATTTATTACCGTCTTCATTGTTATGGTAATTAACTGGTATTATTGATAATGATGATTATCTGAGATGATTGAATTCCTCACAGGGCCCATTACGCTTTGTGAGCACAGACATTTTATTCAAATGAATAACGTAATCCATGCAGTGAGGGGACAGAGGACAAAATGTAATGTCTGCCTGCACCCTTCTGTCCCATTTATTAGAGCCAGTGGAGGAGGGTTGGTTAAATGTCACAGATAAAGTCACTGTTGAGTCAGATTCTTGCAAGTCTGCATAAAGTACGGAAGAGCCTTACTGTGACACAATATATGTATCTTCTTTTGATTGTACACAACAATGACTTGATTTTTTTAGGGGCATTTACATGCAATTTGCTGCATCATCAACAAATAAAGTGGTGTTTTAATAAACCAATAACCTCTTTTAGGCAATCCAAATATCAAAATATGCCATTTTTCCAGATGTAAAAACAGTTGTGTTGAATTGTCAACACCAGTTTCAATTGTCACCTAAGAAACTATCAAATAAAAATATTTTCATGACACAGATGTAATTTATGCCTTAGTTTTAGAAAATGTCACATGTCAATCGAAGCAATAATCTATAGTTTTTCCTCATCTCCAAGAAAAACTCTGGATGTGTTCAAATGAAAGAGCATTGGAGCTTATTTATTGTCTAACGGTGTTGGTCCAAAAAGGGAAATAAACAGAAAGCATATTAATGGAAGATCTAAATTGTGACTGAAGGCATGAGTTGTACTTGTATGAAGGCATGAGATTTTCATACAAGTCTTGAAATTCTTTATCTTGTTTTGTCACTATCACCTCTGACGTTGTTCACTTCTTTTCAGAGGCTGCATGCTTCGTGGTGAAACGGTTTCATTGGCGGTGTTGAAGGTTTTGGTTTATGCTTCTCAGGGTTGTATGTTTAGAAACACAGTACAAACAGATCATTTGGAAGATATCCATTAGCAAGTTGTATTATGACATTTGACGTAGATAATACTTGTAGTTTAATTTAGTTTGGCTTATATATGGCCAGTTCCATTAATATCACGTTAAAAGTACTTTACAGAATATTTGTGACTTGATTTTTATTTAATTTTGCAGTCTTTTTTTTCAATCTTGGTAAACATTTCCTCCAGTGTAAAGAAAAAGTGGGATGTTGTCAATGATTGTATCTCCAAGAGTTATTGAAAAATCAATATTTGTGTGGGTATGTGAAGTTGTCTGCCTTGTGTTTGTATAAAACCAATGCCATACGAAAAGGTTGAAACTTTTTTTAAAAATAGAATTTAAAAATTGTACGTAGTGAAACATGACACTGTGCCTTGTGCTGTCTGGCCTTTGTTTGATTTCTTCGTAGACATGGTGAATTAAACTTACTTTAATGTGGCCTAAGCAGCCATATTTCGTTATTTTATTAACTTCAAATGCTGCGGGCTTCATTGCAAAGATAGCACTCCACTCATATGTCATAAATGCTGACTTTCTAAATCATTTTTTATGCTGCTATTGTCAGGCTTAAAATGATGGCTGAAAGAAAATATGAATGCTTTGCTTTTTTTGGGTATATTAAATTTTTTTTTATTTATACCAATATTTTTTCTGAAAGGTTGCCAACATTTCCGTATACTCGTCTTAAGCAGGGCCAAAACTAAGAAATCGCTCATTCCCTTTCACACTAACTCAGCGGGAAATGTGCTAAACACTCTAACCACAAACTATTCTTTTAACACAAGAAGTTTACGTACAGTGACCTAATTCAAATAGAAGTTATATTTCTCATTGTATTGCTTCTGCAAAAGTGTGTCTGTCTTTGACCATTGGCTTTGCATGAGCATTTTTTTTCCTAACCCTATTCTTTTTGATTTTTTTATGCAAAATGTGTGCCAATACAATCAAATTTCACTGTTGTACTAATACAGTTAATCAACGTTCTGAAATTTACTGTAACTGTGATTGAATATCTTTCAACGAGATTTAAAAATAATTTATCTCATGAAGAAAACATGTGGTGGGAATGTCTTGCAGAGGGAGTTTTTTCAATTTGAAGTCCTTTAGTTTTGGCCAAATTTTTCTGACCGCATATGTAATTACATTTGTTTTATCCATCCAGTTAATATTTTTACTAAAAAAAAAATCTATACATCATATTTGGAATTAGTTATGGATTATAGACATAGATGCTCAGTATTTCTAGTAAATCTGCATCTCAAAAGTTCCAGCAAAACATTAAAAATGAAATTTATCCATTGTCTCATTCCTCTCCCTCTCAAGTTCCTTCCTAATGACTGTTGTCCAATCATGCTAAAGATAGTGTCTGCTATTGGTAAAGCTGCTTTACGGTAAGAGCAAAAAAAAAAAAAAAAAACATCAACTATATCTGGAAAACGTCTTTATGCAGTAGCTGTGTTACGTTACTGTGATTGATTTTGCAATATCAAAGCAAAAGCAATGAGGCAAGATTTTTTTTTTTCTCATTTTAGCCAGTGATATGAAGCCTTAACTGGGGGAGCAAAGTAAATGGTGCTACATGTAAAACAGACTTTGCGCTTGTTATGAACCCCTTGTATTAGGAAAAAGATTGAAATTCATGCATCAAATACAGACCTGAAGAGTTTGAGAGTTACTGCTCGAGAAATGGAAATTTATTTTATTTTTTGCTCCTGTGCCAGAAATCACAGAGAAAGGAGGGAAAAATAAAATCAGATACACAGTGAGTCCTTTAACTTGCTGCAATCAAAATGGAATTCCTCAAAAATGTGTAGCAGAGTCAGAGAAGCTCTGCTTCAGATTAGAATGCATTGACTGTGCAGACAGACAACTTCTTTCTGTGAAACAAGTCCCACAGATGCAGTAATGAAAATCGCTTCTGCTACCTGCCACTATTGACAGATAACAAGGTTAAACCTTAGGAATTGTGCTGACTGCATGGGTTCAAGGAAGGTCTGCCACACAAACTTGACACCTGAAGACCAATGTTAATGACAGCAGATTGATTTCAGCCCGCAGAGAGCTTCTGCAGCTTTTGCGCTCACAATAGCCAAATGCCTTTTGGGGCAGAAATTGCAGAATCTACGCCAGAAAGTCAAGAGAGTTGTGTTTTGCACCCTGAATCTAGCGATTGATCTTGCATCTTTGAACACAAGCCTTAAGTTTTTTTCCTATTTTTTGCATCCTTTTTCTCAGTCGTTTGTTCTATAAAATATCCTACATGGACAAAAGCAGCTGCCAAGTAGACATTATCTTTAGCATGTAACAATAGCTTTGAGAGCTGTTTTTGATTCTGTAAAACGGTGTGTGTTATAAACGTGTAAGGGATTTTGTGATACCACACAAGGTGCACTAATGCCTCAACATAAAATGGAGGATTCTCTGGCCTACTAATGATTGTGCTGTTTGTGTCTTTTTGCACATTAACCTTCTCCGCTGATCGCTGCATGCAGATAACTGGGAGCAAAGTTGCGGTAAGTAGCCCATTATTTTTTGGCTTCTAAATCCTGTTACTTTTATGTATCCATCCTCTTCCACCCCTTAAATACATATTTGCAGGCAAAATTGCACACAGGCATCTGTTAATCTTATTTCAAGAGGTTGTTTGAGAGCATGTCCTGAACTGTGTAACTGAGGTCATTTTCAAGGCTGAGAATTTCATTTTGAACTCTGATATCGCTAATGGGTTTTTATTCGAAAAGAATACAAATTGTCAATACAAAATGTGGCTGTGTAGACTGTGGCTGTTTCAGATGAGGGATTTAGAAATTATACCACCTAGAAATGACTCAGATCCCTTTTGTTCTGTTTTGCTTTCTTTTTTTTCCTAATAAATGGCAATGTACCACCGATTAGCATTTGTATATAATAGCACAGATAAAGACTGATAACTCTCACAGAGCCTCATAATGTTCACTCTTATCTGTTTATCAGAGCATAGTGCATTTAAATGGCCTTAATGATGTTTATCCAATCTATGAAATAAAACCCATACTGAGGGGGTGTAACACACAACAAAACAATCTGTATGTGTGGGGACCAAAATTGACATGATCATAGAGTGGCTGTTTTTATTCTATATTGTAGTTTTTATCTAACTATATAAATTTAACAGGCTTATTTAAGTTGTACATCTTATTATTAAGGGATACTTTCTTTTTTCAAATTGTTTTTTATGTTGGTTTACTTGAAATAAAATCAGCAAAATTCTAAATTTTTTCTAGCTTATAATTATTATATTTTTTGAATTACTCTATTCATCCCTCACCGGGGAAATTTGTTTGCTGCACTCCTTACACCGCAGCAGGCTGCCCTTCAACGGCGCCAATGGTGGGAGAAGTGGGGGTTAGGTGTCTTCTCCAAGGACCCTAGACGTGCTCTCCGTGGGACGCGAACCCGCGACCTTCCGGTCCGCGGGCGAACGCGCTAACCACGCGGCCACCGTCTCCACCATAATAATAATTATTATTATTAATATTTCAGTTCCTTACACAGACATGTAGAATGCAACGTTTATTTTATGTTCATCTTTTACAGTAAAAAATGTTCTTGAAATATTGTTGAAACATTCCTGTGCTCACATCATTTACAAAGGGTCAGTCACATGTGTACACCCCCCATTTACCAGCACAATGTTGCTAGAACTTATAAATTTAAAGTATTTGGCATGTAATTTAAGGACATTTTCTATGGTCAACTATTGTGTGTATATTTTCTGTTACAATGACGTCTTGCTTCAGGATGTATTGGTTATTTGTTGAAGGTGGATGTACCACTTTCACACGGTCCTTAAAGAGGGGGTTTAAATATAATTTACCCATTTGGAGGTTTCTACCATATCTGAATGTTTTTCTCTCAGCAAAAACACTTGAAGTTTTATTTTGTCTTCTGAACCACTTATCCCTATTGACGAACAGGGGGTTCAGGAGCCTATTTTGGCTGATTTTAGCCGAGGGGCAGGATATACCTTGAACAGGTCACCAGTCTGTTGCGGGGCCACGTGCGCAGACAACCATCCATATACACACTCATCCCTGGGGGCAATTTCATCGTGGCCAATTAATCTAACATGTATGTTTTTGGAAGGTGGGCAGAAACCAGTGTTTTTTTTTTTGTTTTGTTTTTTTTTAACATTTTTTTATGTTATTCAGGCATGTCTGAGTTATTTGTGATCCAGTATACAGATCCAGTTTGAATGCCAGGTTGTTCTTTGCCATGCGTTTTGTTCTCTGTCATGCCACACCTTCCTACTTACGTTACAATCCAACGTAAGCAGTAAGGTGTATTGGTTACACTCTGTCCCCTCCCTCTGCAGGGAGTGTCATTTTTATGTATATGCAGCAAAAAACAATAGAAAAAAGCAGATGTACTAGATCTGCTATCTTGATGCGATTTACACTATATTAGCAGCACTGTATTTCTGCACCTCATTTACTGTATACTTTGTTGTGCACACGCACCGCAGGCAGGACTAATCGAGAAAGTGGGACTTTACTGTGTCAAAAATGGAACTGAAACTGTATAAATGTATGTTTAGGTTTTTTGTGGGGTTTTTTTCCAACAAATGCCACATTTCTGAGCTAACAAAATCTGCTATGTTTATCTATCATATAACATAGGGATTACTATTATGTCACAAAAGCATAATACCACCTCATTAAATCCAAGCTAATACTTAGCTTGGCACGTCCTGATGATTCTTCGCAGCTAGCTTACCTGTCCAGATGCTTTCTCGCTTGCTAAAAGTCCTGGATAGCAACTGTCAGCATTCCCCATCAACATATTTTCATGATTTTTCATGATGTGGAACTGCCATCAGGTTTATTGTGAGATTGTGTGTTTTGTTGAAGTCTTGTTTTAGGAAAATGCTGATGAACTGCAAATCCAAAAATGGTCAGAATGTGTAAGGAAATGTCAATCACTGATTAGCTAAGAGTTTATTTGGCATCAGGACAATTTTGATGGGACTGGGAGCATTTTTCTTTTTTTTTTGCCACCTTATGAACATCTATTACAAACTTGTTGCTTTTTTCTTTTCATAAAATGTCACCCATTTGACCTTTTTAGAGAAGGATTTTATATAAAAATGAATCTTTAGATGAAATAGCTTATGTGCCGGCTCCTCAAGTGTTGGATTGTCACTTTAAATGGTGCCAGTTTAGATGTTATTTCTTTGCCTTTTGAGAGCGTCTTAAGGATTTAGAGGACTGTATAGGTTAACAGAAGTACAGGGCAAGTGAAGCAGTACACTGTGACCTGGCCTCTTGCTCGGTCGGTGCACTCAAACAAACCTCACTCTTTGAGGCATTTTAAAGACACTTTTTATTGATTGGGTTTTTCCATCTTTGTTAAGCTGCTCTTTTGTGCTTGTTTATTTCTGTAGGAGCTCAGGGTTTTTCGGTTTGGCTACATTGATAGGTTTGGACTTGCCCTTAATCAGCTACAGTGTGTACATTGTGTTTGATAAATAGAGGAAAACTAAATTACCTCAGGTTTCGATCTTCACCAATATATGAGGTGAAGGCGTAGTTTCAGATTTTTCTCTAAACTTGTCAAACGATGCCATAGGCCTTCGTTGTCGCTCAAGAGTTCACTAAGTATTTTCCCCAGCATTTCAACCTTTGTGCAAAACTTGAAGCTGTAGCAAACAGAGGTGGACAGTAAACTGAAAGCAATGGGCTGTCATTTTTGAAAGCCCCACTTTAAAAGAAGTAGAAACAGAAAAAAAAAAAAACTAAATAAAAAAGAAACTGTACACTGGCTGGTTAACTGATCATGGGCTAGAGCCAGATCTTTGACAGTATGAAAATAGGATTCGGCCTGCAGCGTGCTCTGATGGGACAGAGTATTTCTACCAGTGTTGGAAGGAAAGTGTTAGTTAGCAACGTTCATATGAAAAAAAAAAATGCAAGAGCTGCTCTTTTGTCTCAGGCATGAAATCTATTTAGCACTGTCCCTGTTACCATTGCTATGTGTTGTATTGATTTACATAACAAGTGAAGATGCATCTCTCAATGGGTACTGCAATGTTCCTGTGAAAGTATATTTCCATCTCTTTTCTATCATTAATGGGCCAGAAGATTCTGAACATACAGAAAGATAGGTTTGTGATCCAGGTGTAAAAACCACAAAAAGTGATTTAAGTCTGGATGACTGGACCTATGACTGCTTACATGCTGGCCAGTTCTGACATGTCAGATACTGAGGATTAAATAGGGTGGACACAAACACTGCATGTGTTTATTCAAGATTCTTTATTGTCACTATGCTAATCAGATAAAACAGCATTAATAGACACTGTACAGTGAGACAAAATGGTGGTTATTGATATTAAAGTTGCTTTATTGATGTTGCTTTAAAGTGCGGTTAATGCCGGTCAGTTTATTGTGCAAAAGGGGATGGAAGGTGTTTAGTTTTAAATTTTACTCTTAAAGACTCTGTTTTTAGATGGTTTCATTTTGTCTTCTGAACCGCTTATTCCCAACAGTTTTAGAAAATTTATAGTGACACCTTACAAAAATTATCTGTAACTATCAGTAATAAGTGAACCAAGTTGGAAGTTTCTGAAGTATCTGGTTGGAGAGATGGAACCTACCAGCTCAAAATAATTATTTTTCACTAAGAGGAAATCTAATTTTTTCAATTATTTTGTATTAGAATTATTTTGCTACCAACTCACCCGATATTGTACCAAATCATCTTTCTTTTAGAGTACAATGGAAATTTTTACAATCTTTGCTTTATGTAAAATATTTGAAAAGTTGCTTTAGTCAAAGATTTGTTTTTGTTACATTTTTTTATATAAAGAACACAATGAGACATATTTAAAATGAAACACCTTCATTTTTCCCTCTTTCATTTTAAACCAATCATTTTTTAAGTTATTTTTTCAGGTCATAGCAATTTAAAACTCTCAAACAGAAAACAAAGAAAGCAGAAAAATCCAAGGATGTTAGGTGACATTTGGTGCTACTTTAACCCTTACTGCTTGTTTTTAGATATGAGGATGTGCAGAGAACGTTAAAAAAAACCCTGATACGTCTGTTGAGCTTAAAAGAGATTAAAAAAAATCCCTCACCATTTCATTCTAGTTTCTAAAACTACTTGCCTCCTATTTTATTTGTGTTTAAAAGCAAGCCATTCAACTTAAAACTCAGTACTTATGGATGAAAAGATTTGATTTGGTATATGTCCTTGGTGCCATAAAAGCATAGCAATAAAAAAATTAATCAATAGCGTGTGCCTCCAACGCTCTGATCCAGTGTTAACCAAAGATTTTATTTGACAAAAATAAAGATCAAGGAAATACAGGCTAGTGATGTGAAATGAAAAAAAAAAAAGATAGAAATTGCAACGTGGGCTTTTTTCCCTTGTATTTTTTTCAAACAGTGTAAAATGATTGATAATTAAATATTGATTAGTTGGAAGATAATTGTTGTCCTGTTTTGCAAGGAACTTGGTCCAATGAGCACACACTCTTGTTTCTTAAACATGCTGGGTTGAAAACATGACTGGAATTAAAGGTTCTTTGACTATTTTCCTTTTTGGACACTGAGCTGCAATGGTACCTGAGTTTTTTTTTTTTTTTTTCAGTTCAGAACCTGCTTTTTGATTACCTTATTCAGCTAATTCAGGTTTCTGACTTGTCCAGCGCACGGTTTAAAACTGAATCAAATTTCCACAACAGTCTTAAGCAAGACATGCAACATTTTGTTCCAACTTTACTGTAATTTTTCAAAGTCACTGTTTGTAGATACCTATTTTTCTTGGTTTTTATTGTTTTGAAGTCAATAATTATCTGTTTCAAGTTTACTATTCAAGATGAGGATAGTTTTCTGCACCTTGTTAGAAATGGACAGAAAAGTTAGGTCATCTCTAAAAATGACACAACTCAGTGTAAAGTTAAAGATGAGAGTAAAACACTCTATCGCCTTAAATACTAGCTTCTCTCTAATACAAAGCCTCCGTCTCATACTGGTCTGGTCTTAGTGAGTCATAACTCAGTTGTTTTTAAGTACCGTATTTCCACAACCATAGGGCGCACCATATTAAAACGCGCAGTCCAAATTTTGCGTGTTCTGTATATAACACACACATAAGGTGCACCGAATGTTAGGGCGTGGGTTTTATATACGTACATATCCTCTACACCATCCGCCTTACAACAACAACACACACAGACACATGCACACACAAGTGTGCGTATTTAAAAACAGATCGGGAGCTAAACTGAGTTTGGTTGGCTTTATTTAAATATTAGTTACAGTCGTCATAAAGTCATTTATCAAATCCATTCAAGTCCTCATCCTCTGTTTCAGAATCTAACAGCTCCGCTAAATTCAACATAGCAGGTTCACTCTCCTCGCTGCCAGTGTCACTTTTTGTACCGTGTAGCTCCGCGGAAATGATGCCTTCTTTTGCGAAAGCTCGGACAACAGTACCAATCCTGGTCTGGATGGAAAAATTGCAGCATTTCATAAAACGAAAGCACCAAGATGGACCTCTGGAAATGTTCGATTTTCATTTTCTCCGCTAGCGTTACTGCCTTTAGCCAAATAGTGACCGTAGAAAAGCTCCTCCCAGTTGTTCTTTGCTCGATGATCCACTGCTGGAGTCTTTCCTCCAACTCTGGCCCCTTCACCTTATTTACGCGGAAACTCAGTTGCGTCTTCTTCACCGGTCGCAGCTCATTTTCCAGCTTCCTACACACTACAGAATGGTTTCCTCAAGATGCTTTGCTTTATGACACATGTCAGTAATGACAAAACAAACAAACAATCCAACATATTATCTATTCAGAAATCAGATTAATCAGCTTTGATTTAAAAAGAAAACACTCAAATGGTGAACTCTTTAGTTTTTAGGTCCATAGCAGTTACTTTTATTGGTTCAATGCCTTCACCGGGATTAAGGCAACATAAACCAAAATATTTAGAGCCATTTTCAACTGGCTTGGATTCACCATGGTAAATGGAGACAAAAAAATACTAGCTAATTCACTTCAGTGAAAAAAAGTTTTACACCAGCACACAAGGAATGTTGATGAGATGTTCTTGGACAAAAGGTAACACTGATGCTGTTGAGACAAAAACATCATGGGGAAACATCGTGCTGCCTTGGTTTGCAAACACTTTACCATTCAAGGTCACTGAGGCCCATTCCAAGGTACACCTTTGACAGTTCACTGATACATTACAGGGTCAACTCAAAGTAACAAACAGCCACTCATGGTCAACTCACTTGCTGGAAGAATTTAGATTGACTGCATTATCCAGCATATTTGGAGCTTACAATGGTAAATGCACATGCACAGAGAAAAAACACAAACCCCACCCTGACAAATGGCCGGGAAATTTCTTAATTAATATTTTTTTTCTCTCAACAGTAATATCAGACGTTGATAGTTGTATTGTTTCACCAAAGGGCTTAGAAGATTTTCTTAAATTGTGGCTGAATGTGGGCCTTATGAAAAAGACAGTCAAAGATAACTCCCACTGGGGATGAGGAAAAAAAAAAAAACGTTTCTATCCGCTTTTTTATTTCATTTCAGTTTCAAAATTTTATATTATTTCTTTCCCCACAAGCTTCTATTTTTTTCCTCATATGTCTTCTCAGTGCAACTTATGTCTTTTCAAAGGCAGAAACAATCATTGCTCTTCAATCAGAAGACGAGAGCTGGGTCTAGTTATTTTGAAGGGAACATGAAAGGCTGAAGTGGTCACAGTATGCTGATATTGGATTGAACAGTGGCGATGGCACTGCTTTCTAGACTTTGTATTTGTGCTAGTGTGGACATGTATGTGTGGTAAACAGCACTGTTTTCATGCACACAGTATCACTGGCATTGGATGGTAACAGCTTGGATTTAGATATAGCATTAGAGAGATGGAAATGTACTTTTTTTTTTTTTTTTTTTGGAAATAGGAAAAGATTCGTACCATTGTACATTTATGAGCACAATCCCACGCAAGCGATCTCACCCTTGTGTAGTAGATATCCTCAGTTGTACATCTCTCCCCACAGCTCTGTCACACACTCAACAACATTGTCTGCTTGCTCTGCTCGGCGGGAGACTCCTGCAGGGCCGCATTAGGCTCCATAAACTTTATAGCATATTTTTACAACCCTTCTCCCTGTATGCATCCACCATCACATCCCATCACATCTGCTTTAACTGTTCACACAGCTGTGAAATTTTGTGTTATCTACATGTTTTATGGTTGCTTGCTTTTTCAGTCACTCCCGATTTCTTTATTTTGTTCTTAAGCTTTTGGATATCTTCTACATCTGTGTATATTTAGTAACTTATTTGCTTTGGTTGAGGATGTTGGTCTTCTCCCCATTGGGATCTTGTCGATGTGTGGTGTCTGCTACACATCACCAACATCACATACAGTGAAGACTTTTGGAAAAGAAAACACAAAAACAACTTTTTCCAGTGTAAAAAAAAATGTTTTTAATCCTTTGGAGTGCTTTCAATCTTTGCATTTTCAAATGGAAATGTAACTTTCACTCGTAATCCTTGGCAATTTTCTGTGTTTTTTATTAAAAAAAAATAGGAAGTTAAAGTTTAAATCAGTTTTTTATCAGATCTCATTACCAACCACATTTATTGTATATGTTGAATTAAGTCCCATCGATGGCATGCTTACAACACCCTATAGTCTTTCCATAAACCCATTAAGACCTCTGGGAGCCCTTTGTAGCTCAGCCAACTAGTCTGCTTCGCACGACAAAGTGTTAACAAGGTATAGTCTTTGCCTATCAGCAGCAGTGCCTTTATAGGTCTGTCATACTTGGATACACAAGGGTAAGGCCACATAATCGCCTCATCAACAGCCACACTCCCTCTGATTCCCCATACAGTTCTCTTCTGTCAAGATTGGTGGCATGATCAAGGCCAGATCTCTTGCTGTGTTATTGCCAGGCTTATACTTTGTAGTTTCTTTTCCATTTCTGCTCACAAGAAGCTGGCCAAAGTTTAAAAAATGACTGCCATTTGGCAAGGCCTTCCTATTAGCTGATAAAAGGCACTATGTGATGGAAAATGGGCTAATTTTCCTTTCTTGCTGAGTAAAGAAAAGTCAGAAGGAATGAAGAAATACTTAGCCATGTGTCAGATTTGAAGCCAGCATTAATGAGTTACCTGCTTTAAGCGGTGTTAGTAAAGCATAGTTAATTTGTGTCAGATTTGACTCATCCAAAGTAAGTTGACTCTCTTTCCTCACTTTACATGCTGGCTGCTTTCTGTATATGATATACTGCCTAAATGGATGCAGGTTTTTAGAAACCTATTGTCAGTTCTTTGTGTGGCTTCAGTTGTACTCTGCCAAGATTTTCTGTGTGAAAGGAATTCAATATACCGAGATGCTGTTTCACAGTAGCTCACATTCAGCTGCTTCTCAAGCAAATATAAAAGATGATCACCTTCGATCAAAGTCTGACTCTATTTAGACAGACTGTAACTGATGTTTTTTTTTGTTCTAGCCACAATTGTAGTACTGATGGCCGGCACTTGGTGGCAGTGGATGGCTATTGAATCACCCATTTAATCGGTTAACTACATAGTCCTGACAAACCACATTGTTGCTATGGACTTGACCTAATAGGTTTCTCCAAGCCAATGCAGCACACAGCTATGTGTGCCACTAATACCATTTGTGAGACATCTTACATTTAAAGAGAAGAAAATTGAGAAATGGCTCAACAGCTTTCAGATTAGTTGCATCTTCTGTGACCAAGGCTTTGCTGTGGATAAACGTGTAAAAGAGACTGGATCTTATCGTGAATATTGTTTTTGTAAAAGTGCAAAAATGGTGTTCAGTTGTGTTTGTAAGATATGTTTTATTGACAGTTGAATTCTTTCTCAGCCCACACTGGTGAAAAGATACTGCCCTTTATGAATTCTCATTTTATTGTTTCCTCTGTTTGTTTTGCTTTGAGCCCATAATGCATTGACACTATGCCAACATTGCAAAGATTTCTTTCTTTTTCAGAAATTTAAACGTGATAGGCCATCACTTATCTCAACCCACTTTTCCTTGTAAGTCCTGTTTGACTGTAGACACTATTAGACCTTTTTAAGACAGGCTTCTTGAGTTAACAGGTGACAGACGGTGTGGGTTAGATTCAACTATTTGTTACGACACTGGCTGCTTTTTAGCTTAAATATTTAGTGAATGACAGTATTAATGGAACATCACCTTAACATGTGCAGCTCCTTTTTTTTTTTCTCAACTCCTCACGTATTGTCATTCAAGGACAATACGTGAGGATTCCAACATCCATTTTTAATGCATAGCCACATGAAATTTTGTCCTCTTGAGAGGCACTTTAACACACAAATATCAAGAAGAAACAAAGCAAATAATAGTAATATTGTCCATTTTCGTTGTGATTTTCACATGTGCCGTAAAAGTTTTTTTTTTGCTCCATCAATTGGTAGTCAGAGTGTATCTGGCACCCTGTTAAAATGGGGCCAATTACTAGATATTGGCCTGAGGCTGATTTGATGGCAGATGTATGGTGTTCCTAATGGTGATGTCCTTGATGGCGGCTGTGGACACAGCATGAGGGGTGACATCCAATCATGCTGAGAATGGTTGACCTGTCTCTTTATGTCCTGAGTGGCCCTGAGAAACGATCGTTTTTAATGCTGATTTGTGAACGTCTTTACACCTGAGAAACCAGCCTTAAGTCCCACACACATACACAGTCTACATCTGAATGCGATAACAACACAGGACCTTTCAACTCGGAACCCTGATGTGTATAATCATGCCGTCATTTAATAAGACACGGAGCTAATTTACTGTCATGTGTGAGGTGTTCTTTCTTCTCTCCTGCCAAGATTTTCCATGTTAGCCTTCAGTTGGCTGTCTCTTCTGCCAATGAGTGTTGTTTGTGTGTCTCCTCTCATGTCTTGTGTGAGGAGGAGGAGGAATTTGCCACCACAAAAAAAAGAATGAAACTGAGAGGGGAAAAAAAGTTCTTTTCAAACACTTCAACAAGAACAAAAGAAAAATGAAAAAAAAAATGTCTTGATGTTATTATCTCTGTAACATCCACGAAGCTTCTGAAATAAATGAGCTAAAGGTTCTAAAATTGTCATTTGAATTATGCTTTTCATCTCCCCATGGTTTTTAGTGAAGCAGTTCAGCCCGAGTCTCTAGTGAATGTTTTTTCTCCCCCTGTTTGCATTTCTGAACAAGTGCCATAACTGTAATGAATTCTATTATTTTAAAACCAATTACTGTTAGTTGGGAGCTGTTTCGCTGCTGCTGTTGTACTCTCTGAGGAGAAGTGCTGTTGCAGTGTCGACTGCACTACACTCAAACCCTGATATGTTTCTTCTCATTTCCCTAACTACCCATACTAATGTAGTCTGTTGGCGTATACAGTATCTGCCACATACACAGAGTGCAATGAAGGATTTTATTTTGTATGAACTATTCTAATGGTAATGTATTACTTTAGAAGTCAATGTCTTCTTTAAAAATATACATCTAAACAGAACATAAAAATACTTTTTTTTTTTTCTCTTTTTTTTCTCTTAAAGTTTAATTTCATGCAAAATATCTATTTTCTTAATGAATCTGTATTCAGAACATACAATAAACAATTTCCCTTCAGGAATCAATAAAGCATAGTCAATTTCAATGCTATGCTAGGTCTGTTTTTTCTCAACTAAAAACAGACCTCTTTTTGTTGAGAAAACTGACAAAAAAAACAAGATTGTTTTGATTTATAAAGCTTTATCACAGACCAGGAAGTGTAAAAGAATGATTTTAACCATCCTCCCACTCTTCAGGAAAAGGGTGGGATGATGGAGTAGTGAGATTAAGGGAAGAGCTGGAGGTGTTACTGTGATGTAAAAAACATCATCAATGTAGCCACCGGTTGTTCGTTGTCGTTTGGAAAGGGACAGAAATACTAATAAAACTGTTACAAGATGGAACTAATTTACAAGTAGTTAGTTTTTTCTTTTTGTGTTCATTGTGTTCAATTTGTATTTTTTATAAAACTTTTAGCCTTTAAAAAAGACTCTTAAGTTTTATGAAAGTTGTTTCAGATCTTTTTGAAAGAGCAGAGGATGAAAGAACTAATAAAAACTCAGAGGGCCACAAACTGATGAAATTTCAGTCAGTTATTACATGCAGGTTTGTTACATTCAATTTGAAAAATAGACTATAGAAGTCTTCATGAGTTTAGTTTTTGTCATAGTATATAAAAGTTGTTTATTTACTCCCAAGTACTATTATGAATGAAAAACTTTTAAATCTAAGAGAAGACTATCATTCAAACTTCTTGTAGTTTTTATGCGTACACAGTACTTATATTTATTCAAACTTTCTAACAAATTAACAGCATATAATGAACTTTTTTTTGTTGACACCACTTTCTGCTATTCTATTTTCTTATAAATAAAATTATTTATATTTAGCTTTTATGCTCTGACATCGTCTGGAGCTTGCACCATTCAGTTTCTATAATAGAGTTGTTTCCATACAGTCAATCACTGTTTCAGGGTTACGTTTGGAAGTAATGGTGCACCTTTAAAAGTCCAAGCTTCTTCCTAAATGGAAAAACATGCACAAACTAGGAAAAACAGATTAGACACGTTCACTCGTTAAAAGCCAGCCTCTCATTCTGCTCAGAAGATTGATTTATAGCTTATTTAATAAGCTGAAAGGTTACCTCAAAACAGATTTTCTCTGTAATTGGCCAATTTAGTGCCGCTCGATAAGCATTCATGTTAAACCGAGATTTTGAAGTATTTCTGCCTTCTGCTCCCCTACGCTGTCTTTCTCGTGCGTTATCACATATATTACATCATCATTAGTATTTATCAGCGACGTGAAATATTCAACATGTTGTGCTTTTGGATGTTTAACAAGATGGGGTCCTGAACCTGTGCACAATGGCTTCAGCATTAGTTACCATCACTGGATGTTCTCCTAATTACCTCACTTTGCCCAGCAGCTGTCTGCTATTAGGGTCCTTTGTTCCAGATGTTATCTCATTAGAATGGCATTGATCATCCTAATGACTCTGGGAGAGATTATTGGTCTACATTAGTGCGACCCACTTGACCCCACCCACACCCCCTCTTTTTTTTTCCTGAGGTCAAAAGACAATGGATTCATCAGTCTGTGTTCAGTTGACAGTTAAAAGCTTTGCTGTCATTTCTATTAACCGTTAAAACTTGTTAATACGATGCATGATTTAAAGAGGTATCACCCGGTTGTTGTAAAGAGGATAATTGGTGGACATTACTCCCATTTATAGTGTTTTCTAGAAAGCTAATGCCTAGTGATTGGGGTTTTGTGTCAGTGAAAAGAAAAAACAGGATTGAGATACAAACGGTTTTTGTTTACAGATAAATGTAGACCGGTCAACATTTTTCTGTTCGTGTTAATGGTTGAGTTTAAAGGCCATTGGCAAGTGGACCAGTCACCTTGTTTGTAAAATACTGGATTTTTGATGCAAGGCTCTTTCCTTTTGTGCATATTCAGATTTAGAATAAAATCTATTGAAGAAATCTGTTCTGAGGCACTGGTGATATTAAATGCAATAATTTAAAACATGCCACAAGCATGGTTTTCAATTTATGTAAGCGTTTACCTTTACATCTTAAAGTGTTCATACAATGAAAAAAAATGTAGTTTATGTCGCAATCTTACAGAGTACATGTGTGTAAATGAGAGGGATCCAAATGGAAAAGTGAGGTTACAGGGAGAAGAGATAAAGAAGATGGAAGATTTGAAGTACTTAGGATCAACAGTTCAGAGCAATGGAGTGTGTGGAAAAGAGGTGAAGAAGCGTGTTCAGGCAGGCTGGAACGGGTGGAGAAAAGTATCAGGTGTGATGTGTGACAAAAGAGTTTCAGCCAAAATGAAAGGAAAAGTGTACAAAACTGTGGTGACACCGGTCATGCTGTTTGGTCTAGAACAGTGCTTCTCAAATAGTGGGGCGCGCCCCCTAGGGGCAAACAATTTCCAGATTTCACTGTAATATAAAGTAACGACATGATTAATTAAAGACAAGGTCACAACTCCCAGGTACCCCGAAAAAAACCCAAACGTTTTGATGTTATTGTCTTTGTAACATCCATTGAGCAGTTTGGCATTATGAAACCGGTGGCTTGTGTTTTCCCCATCCAAAAAATAAAAATACCAAGTTTATCATGTTATCATGAGTTTGTGTTGCCCTGTCGGTGAAAGATTGAATGCATGAATATCTAAATAAATACATTCATTTATCTTGTGAGCCGTCCATCTCTATTGGGGTAGCAGGAGCCTATCACGGCCGTTTAAAGCTGAGAGCCAGAGTACACCTCAACAGGTCGCTAGTCTGTCGTGGATATACACACGCACGCACACTATGTTTTTTGGAGGGTGAGAGGACTCAGGAAACCCACACATACACAGGAGAACATCCAAACTCCACACAGAAATGCCAGTGCTCCAAGCCTCGTCCTCACCCGGGAATCAAACCCCTGACCTTCTTAAAGTGAGGCCAATAAATAAATAAGCTCATTATTATTTCATTCGAATATTGGCATTAACAATATGCCTGATTTGACCTTTGACCTGATTGTCAGTGGTTATGGGTTAAAGTTTATTCTCGTCTAGTTGCCAGTCTAGTTTCAGCGCAACCACAAGACTTTTAGCTGCATGACTCTCAGGAAAATATGTTTTTGGGAGGCATTTAGATTCAACTTATGAGTCCGATGTAATTATAGAAACATAGATCCAGTGAAATATTTTGTCTAAGACTGAGACTTTAATTTTGTTGGAACCAAAATGCTCCCAAACTGCAGGAGTCCTTTTTTTTTTTTTTTTTAAATCTGAGCGACCCATTATCTTTCTCTGCCTCTCTCTCTGTGTCTCTTTGTTCTCCACTGTCTGTTGATGATATCAAGTTTAAAAACTTTATGAAACATTTTTAAATGTAAGAAGGGGCATTTAAGCTATCTAAATAAAACTGAAATTTCAACCACCCATAAGTTCAATTACACAGAGAAAAATATAGGCATCAAATTACTTGTATTTATTATTCAATTGTCCCATTATATGAATGTGCGTTGGCTTTTTTTCATTATGGTATTGGAACCGATACTGTTGCTATTTTAAAACACTTGCAAGTAAATGGTATTAATTACCATAATATTACCTGAACCGAGTAAATACCTATTTGTACTATTCATTTCAATTTTGAAAAGTGGAAATTCTCTATTCTTTTCTATTGCTTTTAAATTGCTTTGTTTTTCTTTGTGTGAATGTGGTGAAATGGAGTTTTAAAAAAAGATGCGATGAAGAAAAGGTGAAGGGTTCAAAGCTGAATTGGACAGAGATGAGAAGAAACAGAGAAAAAAAGAAGCACTCTGGTAAAGTGATGGAAAGATGGTTCACGGCAGGAAACTGTAAAATGTCCAATTACAATCTCTAGCCTGCCCTTTCTCTCAGTGGTCACCAGTGTAACTAATTCTGACTGGACTCGATCGAGTAGACTGTAGGGTAAACCTGCCACAAGGTATCACTGTTGTCAGCAAATTGCCTCAATAACTTGGAGGTCTTTTTTTTGCAGCCGCCTGAAGACCTATGGTAATAATCTGTTTTATACCTCAGACTCAAATGCACTGTAAAAAAGATCTTGCTCAATTGCTTTCTTAATCTTTAAGTTTTCAGACTTTATGGCCTCATGAAAATAGTGAGGCATCACTTTAATTATAATGTACTCGCCTCTTGTCATGAAGAGACTGTTTTTATTTGGAGCCTTAATGAATATCTCATCAGTTTGTTATTAAGATTGTGCTGTATAGGACTCAAGAGGAGACAGATGCAATAACAGGACTTAGTTCTCTCTGATGGACACTTTGTGTCCTCATTGGTTGAAAGAAAAATTACTGGGAAATGTTGTGTGTATAATCAAAACTTCATCTCCTGGACATTGACAGACCAAGATTTTCATTTTTTTTCAGGCTTAACATGATGCAAATTTATTTTATTAGTTTGTTATACCAACTTATTAATTTACATTTTATTGTAACTGCTTTTACTTGTAGTTGATCCTATGAAACTTTCAGAAAAAAAGCCTAGATTGTTTAATTTGCAGAGGATTTTAAATTAAAAAGCATAAGCTTCTTACTAACTATTAGTTTAGCTTAATGTTGAAATGCAGTGTTGTGCTATTCTGGTTAAAAAAAAAAAAGTTGGAATAAAACTGTCCTTATGCAAAAAACAAACCTTATTCTTGACCCTGACTGTGTATGGCATGACCTCTTAACTAAAAACACATTTGGAAGGAATCCTGTAGGGCATAGAGAGATGATTTGTCTTGCTGTTTGCCTTTATTCACAAACTCTTCTCTAGTTTATTGCATTTCACGGTTGAAGAGCTTGATCACTAGTTTTATGACTTTGTAAATGAAAGTCAATAAATTACCTTCAGATTGAAGACAATGCCCTCACTTTGAGGATGAGCCATTTGTCATGCTTGGTTGCTTTGAATCTTTCACCTCTACTTGTTTAATCATTGTAATTTCTCTTTCATTTTTGCTCCTTTCATCTGCATTTCCCTGTGACTTGTCTTACAGTCGAATATGACAAACATTGCATGATTGGCTTGGAAAACTTCTCTTTATCTTGGACACAAAAGTATTTTTATTGTCTAGAAATCACCTTTTGTTCCTCTTCAATTTCACTTCTGAGTTTTCTCACTATTTTGACTCCTTTTGAGTAGTCATGTTCTTTCACAAGAGGCAAAGATTTACTTGGTCCACTTTTTCTTCCATTTACAAGATGTTTCCTTACAAATGCAGTGTATTTTTTGACACACAAAAAAAACAAACAAATGAGCTAAACTTTTGAACTTTTTATGATAAAGACAGAAAATTTGTCAATGTTGTCAAATTTTTGTGTAAGCTGAGAGAGACCATTTATTAAAACTGTTTTAAACAATTTTGGGAGAACAAACCTTTTCACTATATTTTTTCAGTCTTAAAAAGAGATAATCACTGTTATTGTGACAGAAGGCTGTAATCTCTTGTAGATTAAAGAAAGCAAACATTTATAACAGTGTTTCTTAATTGCAGGAGTAATTTTAAATGTAGAGTATAAAATTTTCACTTTATTAACAATCAAAAATATTATTCCCCAAATGATTGACTTAATTAATGAGCCATAAAATAAATGTTGCTTTACAGAGTCAGGCCTGATCAAACATCCGTGTCATCAGGTTATCAGACTTAAAGTATCTTTCATTAAAACAGCAGAACACACTCACAATGAGAACATAAAAGCAGTTTTGGTTTGAAAAAATGGGCTTAAGGTATGTTGATCGGAGATTTCTTGATTAAATGTTAAAGCAAAATGTTAAAAAATTGAAAATATAAGAACAAGTAATGCATTAAGGAATTTATTGCAAAAACTCAAATGATTGAATTATAAACAAACTTACTTTGAAATAAATTATACCATGTTAATAACCTTGTCAAAATGTTTTAAAACCCTACTTTGCAAATGTTACGATATTCTGCAAAAAAATTTGGCAACTTCGGTCAAACCATAGAAAATCTAGCTTGACAAAAAAATACAGATTTTTTTTTTAAAAAAGGACATCAAATTTGCCTCCCCTTTCTATAACAAACAATATTTATTTAAATATTTTTTTTCACCTGCAGTTTTATGCTGAATTTAGTTTAACCAAATTAAACTGTATAATACCGTGTATATTCAGTATATTTAAAGATATTTGGTCCAAAGTGCTACACAAAATTTTCTTTTGCTCTATGTCTGCCAATTTCTAACTTCTAGGGTCTTTACCATATTCATAAATGCAACTTCTCTTTGAAAACATGAAGGAGAGTTTGGGATTATAGAAAAACAAGTATGTGGCGGATAATAAGACAGATGGTGAAAGTCAGTTGACAGATGCTTCATGCATGGTAAGAAGGGAGGAGAATTGTACGGCAATCCTGCTGACCCCATGCTTTGGGAAAAACTGATGACAGCCCTTTGCACCCTAGACGCTCCTGTGAACACACTCGTATCTGCACACAAACAAACAGACAAATCCACAGTCACACGTCCCCGTGGCCCATCAACTTGGTTTCATGCATCTTCAAATCTCCGTCACACTGATTGATACACTGTGGAGTTGCCTCAGGCCTCATTTTCACATCAAAACAATACAAGCTCCCAAAGAAACTGAGGATGTGCTGGTCATCATAAGGCTGAGGAAAAACAATGTTTACAAAATAAAAAAATTGTAGCACCCTCACCCTTACATAGTCACACACATACACCGTGCTTTCTATACATTTTTCTCCTTCATTCACTCTGGAGAATGAGGGTGAAAAAATATCAAAACCAAGTCAAAATACTCAGACTGGAAACTTTCATTAGTAAAAACATAGATGCTCTGAAGATGTTATTACTTTGTAAAGGGTGCACCAATTCCTCTGTAATGTTGCATTTTGAAACTTAGAAGATTATTTATTAGATAAATATAAGGATCTGTCTGATGTTAATACAAAAACTTTTTTCACTATTAAAAAATATACTATGTCTCTAGTTTTTCTTTTAGTCTCTTAAATAAAGAGTAGTGTCTGGATCTATAACAAACTTTTTGATGGTAATAACATCAATATTAATTTTTTATGTGTTGGTGTGCAGTATAAGTGGCTATATTTAGTAGAAGTTCTTCTGCCAGGTTATTGTGGTACCCCTCAGGCAGGTCTAGCTACACTGCTGGAAGGAGTATGAGTGGAGGGAGCTGAGAAAATAATGAGGGCATGAGGTAGGCCTAAGGGGCAGGTAGTAAGGCCCGGTTTGGTAGAGTTTCTCCTACTTAGCCTCTTACTCATGCCAACGTCACTGAAATTGTCACCCTAATATATCACCTTGAGTTGGATTCATACACGTCTAAAATAGCATCGCCTCTTCTTTGTAATTTCACTCGCTAGATTCTAATCACTTCTAGAGCTGGGGCCAAGTGAATCTTGAGGGTATTGTGTGATGATGGGTTAGTTTAATCGAGAGACAGTTCCATGACCTCTCCAGGGAAGTCCACAGAGAAAATAGGCACAGTTAAATATCACTTTAGATATCGATGCCGCTGAAAAGTTGAGGTTATCACAATTGTTAGTAATGGTGATGGCACACGTACGCTTAGTCTGTTTTTTGAGCTGCTCCTCAATTCGCTTGGCAAAATTTTGCCTGTTTTCCATCAAAAATTTAGTGCATGGCACACTTTATCAAATCAGATAAAGTTGTTTCTGAATGTATTACTTCCTTTGTTTCACTCCTCGCTCATGAAAGACAGAAGTCATCACATCTTGAATAAAATAAGGAGTGATTACTGAATTACATTGCCTATAATTCAACCACAGTTCTTCTTTCTCTACCTTTTCAATGATTTGATATGAAAAAGTTAGAAAGCAAACAAAAAAAATTAAAATAGACTGCATGGAAGTAATAAGAGTCAACAGACGGCCTTCTTTTGTTACATCACAGTATAGCTAATTACATTAAAAAATTAAAAGGAATGGAAAAAATAATCTTACAAAACATTATAGTCTTGAACACTTCAGTTGATAAAAAATATTTTAAAAACTTTTGAAACTGAAAGAAGACAGCTTTGAATTTCTGTCAGCGGTGACAATGAATCATACAAGGTGTGGTTACTTTGATATCCCTCCTGTGCCCAATTTCTATGACTTATGTTTTTTTTTTTTTTTTTTTTTTGCAAATTAACTCTCATAATTCAAGCTAAATTTTTTAGATAGGTAAAATTCTTATAAAAAACACGAGTGCACTCATATAATTTGTGTTTGAATGTTTTGAAGTTTTCTTGTTACCAAAGCAATGAGGAAGCAAAGCCCATCTTTACATTGTTGGATGTAATTATTGGTACTTTTGAGGAAAGAGGAAATTTGCTTCAGTCATTTCGATATGGAATGTTACATAGCAAATGTGCATTTTATTTTAAATTCATTTTTGGTTTATCCTTTAAGCTTGCAGACAAGTGAAAAAACTTGATTTAAACCAAGTTTTATTATTGTTATTTTGGACATGTTCAGTTTCTGCTCTAAAATCCAAAAACTTAGCAAAGATGTGTGTTGTTTTTGTCTGTTTTAGATAAAATTACACTCAGGCGTATTATCTAAGAAATTGCACTATAAAACAAAAAGTCTTTTTTAACATAATTTACTAACATTTGACAACTGAAAACATGTTTTTGCAAACATTCTTAATATTAATATTATAAATATCAAAAGAAACTAATTATTTTGTTTTTGGTTTCTGAATGATTTTAGATTTACAGTGGTGGTCAAAAGTTTACATACACTTGTAAAGAACATAATGTCATGGCTGTCTTGAGTTTCCAGTTATTTCAACAACTCTGATTTTTCTCTGATATAGTGATTGGAACAGATCCTTCTTTGTCACAAAAAACATTCATGAAGTTTGATTCTTTTATGACTTTATTATGGGTAAACTGAAAATGTGACGAAATCAGCTGGGTCAAAAATATACATACAGCAACATGAATGAGCAATTTTGGAAACTTAGAAAGTTGTGTCAATGACACGAGCTTCATAGCATGACCTCTTAACTTCTTGTGAGTGATTATGAGTGACTACAGCTGGTGACTTCTCTGAGGCCATTTAAAAAGGGCTCATTGGATAAAAACACCCACAAACGCTACAATGGGAAAGTCAAAGGAGCTCAGCACAGATTTGAAAAAGAGAATCATTGACTTGAACAAGTCAGGAAAGTCACTTGGAGCCATTTCAAAGCAGCTGCAGGTTCCAAGAGCAACAGTGCAAACAATTGTTTGTAAGTATAAAGTGCATGGCACTGTTTTGTCACTGCCACGATCAGGAAGAAAACGCAAGCTGTCACCTGCTGCTGAGAGAAAACTGGTCAGGAGGGTGAAGAGTCAACCCAGGAGCACCAAAAAGCAGATCTGCCAAGAATTAGAAGCTGCTGGAACACAGGTGTCAGTGTCCACAGTCAAGCGTGTTTTGCATCGGCATGGACTGAGAGGTTGCCGTGTCAGAAGGAAGCCCTTGCTCCAAAAGCGGCACCTTAAGGCTCGACTAAAGTTTGCTGCTGATCACATGGACAAAGTTCTGTGGTCAGATGAAACAAAAATTGAGCTGTTTCGCCGCAATGCCAGCAATATGTTTGGAGGAGAAAAGGTGAGGTCTTTAACCCCAAGAACACCATGCCTACCATCAAGCACTGTGGTGGTAGTATTATGCTGTGGGCCTGTTTTGCTGCCAATGGAACTGGTGCTTTACAGAGAGTCAACGGGACAATGAAGAAGGAGGATTACCTTCAAATTCTTCAAGAAAACCTGAAGTCATCAGCCCGAAGGTTGGGTCTTGGGCGCAGTTGGGTGTTCCAACAGGACAATGACCCCAAACACACATCAAAAGTGGTAATGGAATGGCTAAATCAGGCTAGAATTAAGGTTTTAGAATAGCCTTCCCAAAGTCCTGACTTAAATCCCATCGAGAACATGTGGATAATGCTGAAGAAACAAGTCCATGTCAGAAAGCCAACAAATTTAACTGAACTGCACCAATTCTGTCAAGAGGAGTGGTCAAAGATTCAACCAGAAACTTACCAGAAGCTTGTGGATGGCTACCAAAAGCACCTAATTGAAGTAAAAATGGCCAAAGGACATGTAACCAAATATTAGCATTGCTGTATGTATATTTTTGACCCAGCTGATTTCGTCACATTTTCAGTTTACCCATAATAAAGTCATAAAAGAATCAAACTTCATGAATGTTTTTTGTGACAAAGAAGGATCTGTTCCAATCACTATATCAGAGAAAAATCAGAGTTGTTGAAATAACTGGAAACTCAAGACAGCCATGACATTATGTTCTTTACAAGTGTATGTAAACTTTTGACCACCACTGTACATCTATGCTACAGCCACTCTTATCATAACATAACATAAAAAAATAATTTCATCTTTTATTTTTGTTTAGAAAGTCACTACACATTGGTTGAATATGCTTAGTTATGCTTGTGTTTTCTTTTATATTTAATTTAAAGATGATTATTTAAGAATATATTTATGTTGGAAAAAAAAGTATGTGAGGGGTGTGGGGGTGGGATAAGGGGAAGAATGAATACGGAGCATCAGGTGATGGGGTTCAGAAAGTGTGTCTGTATGCAGACATTTGGGCATGTTTGTGCTACAGAGTACACGGATTCTCCAGGTATAGAGTAGATACCTGTCATTCTTCTCTTTTCGACCCACTTCTATAAATAGAAGTTTGTCTGTGCTGCAATTCCTCAGGCGCTTTGTACTCTTTTCTCTTTTTCTCCCCCCGACGTTCATTCTGTTGTGTTCCAACATTCAACGCTGTTACTCTTAAACCACTTTTCATTTGTCCAGCATATTTGCATGCAGAATCACCATTCATCTCAGGGTGGTTAAGTGTGCTCTAACTTTGGATTTTTAAAATATTTTTTATGTATATATTTTGACTTGTTGGAAACTAATCAATTTAAAATATCAGTTTAGGTTAATTACGTTGCTTTCTTTATTGTATTCATAAGATGTCAATAGATTTTATTTATTAAATTCATTCACGGATAGAAGTTATTTTTATGTACTTACAACATAATTTATGCACTTTCTCAGAGATTCTTTGGTCTTTTTTTTTTTTTTCACTCTTCTCCAAGTTATTATGAGTAATGATAGATATCTAGGGACTATAAATATTAGTTTCTCATTAAAGTTTTATAACTTGACTACATATCGTCAAAATTTTATCTCAAATCTTGCTGATGAAAATGTTTCACCCCTGAGCTGAGCCTGTGTTTCTGTTTTAGAAGTACAGAAAAATTTTGTTAGAATTATTTGAGGTTAGGTGAAACGTCTCTGCTTGTTAGTTGGATACACAAGAAAAATTGTGAGGTAAATTCCTGCTTTTTGGCAGCTCTGGCTACTTGTACATATCATTAAATGTCAAACTATATCCAGTATCAACCTTCACCACTATCTAATTGCAAAACAAGACGGTTTGATGGCAAATTGTATTTTTCAGAGTAAAAATTTAAACTAAACCAGATCATGTTCTTTGAGATCTTGCATGAAGTGATATCAAGTCCTAAGCAGCCGTAAATCTTAAGCATCTCTGACATGATGTTTTATATGGTTTTGTACCAATGTACATCAACAACAGGATTGCTGTAATTGTTTGAGAAATCAAAAAATGTCTTTCAGATTTATTCTTTGTTGCTGCATTTTTTTTTACATGTGAAACTATACATTTTTAGTTATGTACAACTTGGTGAATGTAGTCAGAAAAATTAACATAAAGACGAAATTCGCACAGTGACCCATGAATCATTGACAAACTTTGTCCCGACATCAGAGGTTGGAAGCCTAGTAGGAGCAGCAATAACTGCTGAATTTAGATGCAGTTCAGAGAAATACAGATAAATTCCCTCAGATATGTTCAGCTGCAGTTGCTATATCTAATATACGAGAAAAGGCAGAACTTTAAAACTTTGAAGTGTAGCAAGTATGTATTATCAACACGTTGATAAAGTAATAGTTTCTTTGTCATTCTTTTGTTAAATACAAGTTTTGCTTGATTTTATTTTTTCTGTCTTCTAACATTATCCAAATTTGCAAAATGCTTTTTATATCAGCCAGATAATTTGCATTGGTTGAATTTGTGACCTTTTCATTTTTATGTCTATATTGTAAATTAAACACACGAGTAAAGACTAAAATTATTCACGGGGAGAGAATATCAAATATCTAGCTGTATTTAGGGCAACAGCAGTGGTGCCAAACATCATAACGCAGATAAGATTGGTGTGTTTGATATGTCACATGTAACATGTAGGACTGATCATACGAAGAGCACTACATTAACTAGAGTTTTCTGCCTGAACTAGCTCACTGGGATTGTCTTATTTGTGGTAAGCTCAGTAAGTAAGTCACCCCCAAATCTAAATAATGAAGTTTTCCTTCCTTGTCTTCCAAATAATTATCATTAAGTGGGTTGTGACAGCAGGAAGCTCAGAGGGCTGATGGGAGCTCATCAGGGAGGCCAACCATTTACTCCAATTGACACTAAGACTGTGTGTATTCCCTAAGGTCCTACTTCTCACACACCCTGAGACGCTGACTGGGGGTAGTGCTAATTAACTCAGTGACGGCGGGATTTCGAACACAGTTGTGTTAAACAGTGCTTAGGTGTACCCATATTCTTCTGCGACTAAAACCCTAGTGGGACTTTTTTTTGTGTTATTTATTTCTTGTTTTTCAAACTCTCAGAAAGACCTCAAATCCTTGAAGCAGAAAAATAGTATTTGATTTTGCAAATAAAATCAACCACCTCAAAATCATTTGAAACTGTGTCTTTAAATTCTCGTTCAAATTTTTGTTGTTTCTTGGAAAACACAGTGAGATCCCTTTAACACATACGTACGCGTTGGTAATTATCTTTGTAAAGACTCAAAACATTGGTGAACTAACTGTAAAGCAAGGAGGCAGAGGAGGTAATTACTGAGATAAGTGAGCCTTCGATGAGAAAAAGCAATGGAGACAGCATCAATACAGACAAACTTTCTTCAACCTCTCGCCACACACTGTAATGAAGACCTTTACTATTGGCTAAGATGGATGAGGGCAGCTCTCTGTGACAGAGCAAGACACTGGTAGGTGTTTGTTTAGGCCAACTCTGGCTGGATATATTGGAATGAGAGTGGGCCGGTTGGACAAAAGGTATACTAAGACCAGGGTAATTAGGGAACGGAGTTGATGGAAAACGAAGCATTATTGACAGGTCTTTGTCTTCCCCTGGTCTCCCTTGTGTTCACACGGAAGCCCTTGTTTAGTTTCCTCTGAGTTGAACCACCCAGCAGGATTCACAAAACCTAAACGAGATTGATTGTTCTGCGGCAATTTTCTAAGTGAGTCCAGGCAGGCAAATGAACGTTTCAGAGTTTGAAGGTAGGTGGTTTTATGTGTGTTAACACTGTTAATCATTACTCCTCACACATCCTCACGGGCAAAGATCACAGGAACAAAGTAAATGAATTAATACCCCCTGCACAAACGTGAATATTTTGACAACTTTGTATTTTTGGTAACAGTTGCAAACACTTGGAACAATAACTTATACATTAGGGAATTGTATGCTGCTCAATATGCTACCATAATTGTACAAATTGAGACATTTTATTGCATTAGACATTGTTCTTTTTCATACAGTATTCCAGATGTTTAATATGACTCTTAATTTGAACAGCAGGCTTTAGTCCGAATTTTTATTTATTTATTTATTAGAAGGATAAGCCCCTTGAGATGCAACATCTAGTTTTTGAAGTGGTCCTCAACCTAACACGCATGTTTTTTGGAGGGTGGGAGGAAACTGGAGGACACCCACGCATACATGGGGAGAACATGCAAACTCCACACAGAAAGGCCAGTGTTTCAAACCTCATCCACCACCCAGGGTTTGAACCCCCAACCTTCTTGCTGTGAGGCCACTGTGCTGCATAAATACAGTTATTGTGTAGAGCGGAGTATGGAAACACATCACCAAATAACAAAAATGCAAGTCACTCCAACAATTACAGACCAAATTGGTCGCTGCCCGGGTTATCAATGACCACCTTTATTGCCCTGTAGATTGCTGCTTGAAATTGGGTTATTTTTTGGTACAAACCAGCGTAAAATTTATACAATTTTATGTTTTTAGTAAAAATATGCATATACTTGGAACAAGTTATGCACCACTGCACAGCTGTACCCTCTGTTTTCATCTCTGCATTGTCTTTCTTCTTCAGAATAAACAAGTTAAACAACTGTTACACACTATGCATAGACTTATGTATTTTTATAGAACACACACACCTACACACGTAAACCTTAAAATTCAACCAAAGAGGCTTCTGTGTTGTATACAGAGCCAATGCTCCTGACTTGAAAGCCTCTCCACTGCCTCAGATGTGACACAAGCTCGTTCTGTCTCTCGCTCTCTTCCCCTTTCTCTCCACCCTTCCTCTTTCCTATCCTCTTTCATCAGCTGAGCCCATCTTTTGACACTTCAGAAGGTGTTCCTCACATGCCTGTCACCTCTCCCCTCCTCCACCAACACTTTCTTCCGAGCTCTCTATCGAGAGCACGCGTCTCTGTCTGAAACTTATGTACTTTGTAGAGTTAACGCCTTGGCGTTTGCATCACCTTGAAGTTGGTAAGTGGTACTGAGCAGAGAGACCGATCTTCAGTGTTTAAAGAGAGAGCTCTGAAATGTTCTGTTTTTGTATGGCAAGGTGAGCATGGAGACACAGTAGCTACAGCAGGAGGAGGGACTTCACCTTTAGACCTGAGCTCCCTTACAAATTTAATAATATGTGGACATGATGAAGAGTTCATCTTCCGGTCATGCTCCATATGAAAGTCCCTGTCAGGTTATATCTTAAACTGATGCTTTTATTTATTTATTTATAATGTTCTCAAGCATTCAAATTATTTTATCTTAACTGTACTTAAATACACTAATTAATAATTTTATTCCTGTGCTCAATCGTAATGCATTCCCTACTGAGACACTACACAGCTATGTAAACATACTGCTGTGTGGGCTGAGCTGTGTCGACTCCCACATGCCTGTTTAGAGGCAGCTTGGCTCGGGCTCAGAGGGAGTGTGTTACCTACTAGTATGTCTGGAGGTGGTCTTTGGCTTGGAAAAATGCATTCAGTTGTTGATATGTTACTGCTGTGAGATGCAAGTGATCTGCTTGCTTGTAGGTGGGTTTTTCTTACATATATGTAAAATGCTTGTCAAATTGATAGAGAGAAGTGATGCGGAATTTTTGCTGGGAATAATTTTTTAAGTGTGTTTTGTGGAAAGACTTAAAAACATAGAAGGTTCTTAGAAATGACATTTTTAAATTAAAAGTAAAAGCAAACAATTTTCTTAAATCAAAAGTAAAAGCAGCTTGTGAACTGACCCAGAGTTTAAATGTAGGAACTCTGTACTCTGATGCTATGCTTACAATTTCAAATCACATGAACTGTGTTTCCTGCTGTGTTTCCCATGTAATGAGATATAATTTATAGTATTTGCAATCATGCACCATAAATTATGTAAGTGTTGCATGTGTTTGCAAGCACATTCATTCAAATTTCAGTGTCCATGCTTTTCTTATGTTGTTCTAAGATTACATCAAACAGTAAGAGTCTCTGGATGCCTGGGTTATCAGGTCATTGTGCATCATGCAAAAAGGTTAAGTGAACAGAAGTCGCTTCCGTTTCAGTGTCTAGCTTTCACCTAAAGAGACATCATTGGATCTAGTGGCTTTTTCAGCCTTTTTTCCCCTCTCATCTCGTAGTCTGTCACGATGTAGCAGAAAGCAGGGTTCCATTTCGATGGTATTATCCTCTCCCCATGTAAAACCATAGCTTCTATCGAGGCCTAATCCCCTGCATGGAGAGGGAAGGCATTTTAGATTTATTAGTTTTTTTTTCACACAAAGCTAAAGAAAGCCCTAGGAATGCAGTTCGTGCCACACTGAGATCAGTATGTGCTCAGTGCACACAGACACAAAAGAATTTCAGCTGGTCGAAGAAGCGAGGAAGGATAGAAAGGGAGGAAAAAGAGGAGGGGAAAGTTGTGGCAAAATACGAGGACATTCCATACAGCAAAACACAACAAGAACATTTAATTTTTCCCTGAAAAATATGAACATAACATGAGATTCTTTTCTTTTTTTAAATACTTTGGTAAGAGAAGCTACAGAGGTCATCTGTGTATTAGAGAAAATGGCCACAAAGGAGTAAGGAAAGTGGCAACAAATTTCGCTGGGGATATTCTGTCCGTTTGAATTTTAGATTTCTCAGAAGAAGAGGGATGCGGTGTGTGTTGGATTTAGGTTTCATCAATATTGTCTGTTGCATTTGTTTTCCTCAGTGAACGTTGGCACAGTGCCGTCTGTCTTTTGGTTCAATAAACATTTCCTTGACATCACTCTGGGACATCAAGGCTGACCAGAGGAAGGGAGTTACCTTTATTAGAAAACATGTATCATTTCACTGGAATTCCAAAGGAATAACAATAGTTTTCCCATTTTTAGGATTGACTGTAGATAAACTGAAGCTTCAACCGCTCGTTCTTGTAATCTTTGACTTGCTTCAAAAACGTGCTGGTCTTTATTGATCCTGTGTTGATTTTTTTTTCTTAAATCAAGGAATTAATCAAGGTTACAGATGGATAAGATAACACAAATGGGGTGTTACTGATTCCACACCTGCTTTTTAGAGATCTTCAGATAGTGTATGGACTGAGGTTGAATTCTAGTTTTTAACAAGTACTAGGTGTGCTAACCAGGTGTTTTTAGAGTTGCCATGGTGCATCATAATAAGTAACTATTAGAATCAGTTGAATGTGTAATAGCTTGCATGTAAAGAAGAAGTGGCTTGTGTATGGGCAGAATTTGTAGTTTTTGATGAGGTCCGACCAGACTTTACAACCCTCCGTTTCAATTTTAAACTCAGTCTTTTATGAGTGCACATTTTACAAGATAGTAGATTCTCAGTTTTGTAGAAGGAAAGAAAAATGCAGACGTAAGTCTGAATTAAATCAATTCTTGGAAATTGATTTAAATCATTATCTGACTGAAATTTAAATGGATATCAAGGATATTACTAGAAAAATATTAAATATACTTCACTTGTAAGAATGTAATGTTGTTAGTGGTGCAATGGCCTTGCAAAACATCAGGTTCGCTGAAATGCCTTTGAAGAATTTGAAAATATTTCTTGTTAAATCAGAGGCATATTCAATGCCATAATTAATGCTCTATATCAGCAGAGAAGTTTTACTACTGACTGTCAGTTATCTTGATTCTCACCTGTGTAATTGGGGCTTCTTTTAAATCTATACGTATTTCCATTTATTTTTGTTACTCTGTCCGATATGTTAAAACCATAGTGCTGCCAAAAGTGCCACATATTTGCACGCTTCAGCAGCCTTTTCCTAACTCTGCATTTAGCTTGGCTCGTGTTGAGAGTCTGATATTACTTCCTCTTGTTTATGGCCTGTCTTATTGAATTCAGGCAAATAAAGATCCTAATTATTTTGGCTACTAGATTCAGGGATTTTAATGGTCTTTGAACAAATTAAATAACCCCAAAGGCATAAGCAGATGTAATTACATAATAAGAATAGCAACCTTTTTTTTTTTTTTTTTAAAGTCTTTTCTTTTTATATAGATGATTATATCTGGATGATGCCGAGGATGAAATGGCTCTTTGTTTAAACTGCAAATCAGGTCTGCAATTAGTGTGGCTGAAAAGGCTAGTAATCATATCCGGAGAGGTACTTTGCGGTAAGCGTGCTAGTGTGCATGCTGATGTCTCTGTGAATAAGGGTCATCCAGTCGTATCCCTAAATAACCTGCTCAATATGAATAATACATTCCTAATAATCTTTCAACAGTGGAAACAGTTTTTTTTAAAGGTGTTACTTCTGTTTTTTTTTTTCCTTTCCATTTTATCATTCAATCTTTTTATTGAATTATTCAAAACAACGACATAAAAAGAGAATGTTTTTAAATGTGTTTGCACATTTCCGTGATGTTGAACTTTTTTGTTGTACTGTCAATGAAGACTAATGAAGAATCGGAAGTCATAAACTTCCTGCCTAACTTTTGTTTCTCTCTTTTTTCCCATTCTTCTCTCTCTTGATTTGGTAAAACCAAACACTGAAATCATGATTAACTAACACCTTCTACATTTTTATTGTGCTTTTATTAATAACCATAGGAAATCACGGCTTGTGGTTGGCTCTGTTTGACAGATGACAAATTATGTGCATAATCATTTTTTTTTTATAGAAAACTGTGTTGCCCTAGATATTTCTTATTAAATATTTTTACCCAACACAAACCTGAATATCAAACTCAGAATATGCTCTACTACTGGAAACATTTCATGCCATATGGTAAAATTGCATCATAATGAGAACCCACCGCCCAGATTTTTCAGGATATTACCCAAAATTGAGGAGTAATCTATTTTTGCTGGGGTCCTTTCAAAATTCATGAGTGAATTTAGAATTCACTGCGACGAGTATTTTAAAAGCCGTATGAAGTGGTTTACGTTTTCCATCATTCATATGAAAATGAGAGATATATTTATTTATTTATTTTTTTCAATTTAGGCTCTCAGTTCCTGTTAATCTGAAACAGATTAGTTATTTATATTCTGCTGCTGAGGCATCACCATGAAGACATTGTGAACAATTTCAAAAGGCCGCCTTAGAATTTAATGTTATTAAAGATATCTCAGAAAACCTGAAAAGGATAGAAATATTCAGCTGTATTTAGTTTAGTCTTGGTTTTTTAGGAAGTTTAAGCTTTTAGGGAGTGTAAGAAGGAATGATGGTGAAAACGGTTTGTTAGGTGCTGTGACGCAAAGCACAAAAAGCACAAGCAAGAACTTTGATATTACAAATATAGTACAGCTTAGATTAAATTCAAACTATTTTCATTAACCTGCAAGTGCATTACTATTAACTACCTAATGGAGTAAGGGCATAGTAAAACCTTTCGAGTAGAACATTTATGAGGTGTAAAACCTCTAAATTTTCGCTTGAAGAGTTGGGATTGAGTGTGATCTAACGCTTGCTCAACGTCTCAACTTCTCTAGTTTGAGAAAACACATTAGGTTAGTTGTCGGAGTAGAATTGGTCGATTCTTGCGGAACAGCGCTCTCAATGAGAAAAGAACGTTGTGCATGATTGTGTTTGATTGAGAGAAGTAAGGTAATCATGCTGATGAAAGCTGTAAAACACCTTAGAAGAGTTTCCAATGTTTCTTATGCATCTTTGTAACTGTTATTTGTATTTGAGTAAAACTACACCTTTTGTCTTCAGTATTTATGTTCAATGACTTTAACGCTGAATTAATCCCATATTCTGAAGCATTGTTAGTAGCTAATTTTAGAAAAATGATGAACATTATTTTCCCAATCCTTTCCCAATCCTAATTCTTATTATTTTCCTAATATTTAGTAATCCTTCAAAGCCGACGAGCCATCTGCTCACCTAAAAACTTATTTTACATTCTGATTCTAACTATTAACATTACTCAAAAATACTGTGTTTACACCATATGATTGTCTGTGTTTTAGCTGTAAATACCACATGTAAAACAGAATAAATTATTGCTAAAATTGCCTCGTTGCTATTTATTAAAGAAGGGTCTCGACCTGCAAAATAAACTTACAAAGTGGCACAGCACGCTGCTATAAATGAGCCGGCGCTGGTGGCATTAAATGCAGTTCATCTCAGCTCGGAGGCATGCTCCAGGCAAAAGTTAATTTCTTATAATTAAACTAAGTGTAGAGGTACAGAAGTTTATGATAATCTGACCGGTATGTCTCTGAGGCATTGCGGGGAATTTTTCTGGGAAATATTAAAAGCTGCATGTTTGGTTATTTCTGGATTAGTCTGCTATGTGACAGTGGTATACGGGGTGGATTTGGAGAGGCTGGGTTCTACTAAACTTGCTTTAAGTTTTTTCTCTATTTCTCCTATCAACCTCACAGATAGGGTAATGAGGATATCAAAGAGTTTCAAGCTGAGCTCCGCAGTAACATGTCACAATCTTGACAAGTCACCCCACATACATTTTTCTATTTATTTATTTATTTTTCTACTCAGTGTTTCTGCTTAATTAGATTCGTTATAAAATATGATAAATGTCAAAAAGAAAAAGGATGACTTTTGGTAAAGGTGTCAAACTACTCCCATACACGGAGGGTACTTGTGTAATCCACTCTTTAATTTGCTGAACCTCTTGTATGTAGCTGATATTCTCCAAATCACTTATTGTTTTAAGACTGTTATCAAACTTTGAAAGATTTTGTGGGGTTTTTTTTTGTTTTGTTTTTTTTTTAAGGATTGTACAACAACCAACGGGGGAAAAAGTCGAACTTCATTTATTAAAAAAAAAAAAATCAGTTGAATTTATGTTGCAAAAACAGGGTAAAGAAACACATAGAGAGGCTTATACTATGCATCGTACTTACCTATTTTTATTTAGGTGGAGATTAATGATGGTATTGTATTTAGCTAGGGTGCATTAGTTGTTAAAAAAAAAATCTGTCTATTTGCATATCATCTTTCGTTGGTCGACACAGGACAAGAAAGACTTTGCTTTGGATCAGTAAAGTGCATTGTGATGAAACATCTGCATGTTTTATCCAAGATACCAAACTCAATTTACCTGCAAGTAAGCACAAATGCAGCAATGCAGAAGCTTAAGTGAAATAAAAGCAATTTTTTGGGCACATCTGTAAATAGAGCAGCTCTGGGAAGCTCACTGCCGGTTTTCTTTCTCAACATGTTTTTTTTCTGCTGCAAATCCCCTCCTTCTTTTAATGTTTAAAAGTCTGGAAATAGCACACTCCTTCTCATTCCATCATCCTCCAACTATTTCCCTTGAAGTTAAGTGAGGCATATGCTAAGAAAAAATGTCTCTTTTTTTCTGATAAGAGTGGTATGATTTAGTTGTTCAAAAGGCTAACATCCATGTCAACATGCCAGAATGGGCACAGAGCTCATTTGCAGAGTAACCAGCAGGAGGAGGAGTTCATATTGAACTGTTTGGAAATCTCGCCTTTGAAAGGTTTAAGCTTAGTGTGACCTGTCACACACCAGCCAAATGATACAGCTAGAGAAGATTTGGATGGAGGATAGAGATATTTTTTACTTCTGTTTTCCTACAAAAAATTTATGAGCCGACTAGATTTATTGTCTTGTAAGCCTCGGATGGCGAGTGATTGGTTGTTTTTCAAACTTTTATGTTTATCTGGTACATCGTTTTTTCAGCAGGGAAATGCACTGTTGCATCTCATCGTCAAGCTGGCTTCGTGAAATCTATGTAGGAATTAGAAAATTATTTTGCACCCTTATTTTATCCTCCTACCTTGGGCCATGCTGAAATTAGTGCTTTAATTGATGTAACAGTTGCTCACTCCCACATGCACGAAGCACCAAGAAGTGCTTGAAAAAGGGGGGAGAGGCAGGGTGGAGCTGCTGCACGTATAAAAAGTCATCGCAGAAGGGGCACCAATTTAAAATTTCCTCGAGTGATGCACATGTTGTTAAGGGGTAGAAACTGTGTAGGTGTGTACATAAGATGTTGAGGTGATTGGTTCTCGCTTGCAATGAAAGTTTCTTGTGGGGAACGGGGGGAGCAGTGGACATATATATCCTGGATGAAATTTATTCCCATTCAGAGGACCATTATTGTTGACCTTGCCTTGCCAGGGAAAGCCAAAGTAAACAGAGGCCTAATAAATCAACTTTAACAAGCTCAGTACTCTGGGCCGGTGGAGCAGCCATGCAGCTCGGACACGCAGGGGTGGATTAATCCACACTACCTTCTTTCCATAGAGGTTACCTGCAGAGTCTGATTTGGCTGATAGCTTGTATACAGACACAGAGGGATGTTTAATTGCTTCACTGAATGCATCTCCCTAGCCGGTATGTTTGTATTCACACTCAGGGCTATGTTTATGTGGGAGATACAGAGCAGTCAAGAGACAGGATACATAATCACACTCTTGTGCACGACAAGACTGCACTAGAAATTTCATTACATGCTTACCTGGTGTTCCAGTGCAGGCAATATTTGTAAAGCAGATTGAGTTGATGCCTATTTGATTCCTCATCAATTCAAAGTGCCTCCATGCAAAGGCAGATCATCAATGATTCATACGTTATACTGCAGCTCCATGCAATTTCAAATGAACTATATATAAATATAAAAATGTAATAACTTAATTTGTAGGCTGTGCATGTAAAGTAATGTTTATCATCCAGTCTGGTGTTTTTTTTTGTCAGAAAACTCAAGTGATTGTTTTTGTTTCAACATGTTTAGAATGATGGATAAAAATAGCTGGAATTAAATCACATCTCGGTGCTCGGTACAACCTGCTAAAAGCACACATTAAAACAAAGTGAATACACATAGGTTGTATTATCTCCATGCTGCCTGCTCTGCCCCAGGTCTCCTCTGTGCCTTAAGGGTGTAAAATGTCAGTGGGTGCTGGATAGCAATTTTTGTTTGTTGGTTGTGCAATGTTTTGAGATTGAGTATATGCAGAATTCCCAATGTCAGTCAGTCAATAAATCAGCCTATCAATCTAGTTGGCAAGTGGTTGAGGAAGGATTCCTGTTACTGAAGCATTCAGAGTTTCTTTTTCAGAGATGCCCCACAAACACACACACAAAAGAAATCATTCATATTGATGGGTAAATAAATGAATGATTACACCGATGTGCCTTTTACCATCAAGCGTATCTCTGATGTGCTTTCATGAAGACGCATACTTCTTTTATTGAGGCAGAGGTTATAATTTGTATGTACGCACACACTTGTGGAAGCTTGTAACGGTCTCGGTGTGAGCGTGTGGGTGTGTTCGCAGGCAAGTAAATGTAGGAAAGTTTTTCTTCCAGTGTCATATTTTTGGCATGGTTATGTTGTGTCCCAGGCTGCTGCACAGTTGGTGAATATCAATGCAGTGTGGCGTAGTGACGGGGACTGGAGCTGACATGTTGTCACACTGTGATGAAAAGCACTCTGAAATGATGTGGCGGGAGTGTTCCTCCTGTCCGCAGAGAGATGGTAAGCTGGCTGTGGCATTTGTGTATTCGTTTGTGCCTCCATGCCTGTGTGGGAGTATGTGTATGTGTGCATATTTGTTTTTCTCTGGGTGCCATAGTGATTGTGTATGTCTATAGTTTGCTGTTGAAAACTGTATTACTTTTCGCACACAAGTGAGTGGCTTCATTTCTACTACATTTGGATGTAACATTAGAAAAAAGTTGTACAAAAGTCAGTGAATTTTAGTTTCATTTGAAGTTGTTGTCACCAGATGTACAGTAAAAAAAAAAAAAGCTTGGTGGTGATGGGCTTTACAATAACTATCAATCAATCATACATAAGTGTAAATACACTTATATATTGGTACTTTTTTGCAAAGACTTTGTTGAACCTTAAATTATGTGAAAAATGAAGCAAAAATGAGCAGAGCATGCTCACTTCGAAAATGGGAGTGATGGAGAACAAAATCCACAACCAAGGACAAACTGACATTCAAATAATCTCGTCCTGAATCCTGTTCAAAGGAGCTTGCAAATTACTCAAACATGCGTGATTGGAATATAAAATCACTCTAGGTGTGTTTTTGATGTTGCAATAACATTCAAACGGGGTAGAAACATCTGGAAAGTTGATTTAGTATACTATCCTTTCTTTAAGAAAGAAACAGATTTGAATCCTAAGTTGAAAAATAAAAAATGATTCTCATTACATCCTTCCAACACACTGGCCTTTCTCTGTTTGTGTCTGTGTGCACATATATACACATACATATATATATGTGTATATATATGTATATATATATGTGTATATATATGTATATATGTGTATATATATGTATATATGTGTATATATATATATATATGTATATATGTGTATATATATATGTATATATGTATATACATATATATATACGTGTATATATATGTGTATTTATATACATATATATATATATATGTATATATATTACAGCGCCTGATTTTAAAGATTACATGAAGCTGTTTCTCTCATTCTGTCTCATTCCACTGTTCCATAGTTTCACAAGCACTCCATCACATCACTGAACTTGGTGTCCTCACCAGCTTCTTCACCCCTGGAGATATGACATGCAAAGGGAAGAGTCACATCATTTTGGCTGTAGCTTCAGTCATGCCAGATCTGTGCAAGAAAAAAAATAAAATGATATATTCAGGACTCTGGTCCCTTGTTTTGGGCAACGGTTCAGCTCTTTCTGGCTTGTTAAGAGGCTTTTTCTCTTCGGACCTTTGGTAGAGAAAGATTCATTGAAGATGTGCCCCACATGGTCACAGAGCAGACTCTGTTGTTTTAATTATTAAACAGAAGAGCATGATAAACTTCAATGTCCAAAAGCTGCATAGCACAGTGGCTACTTTTTCTTTAAATTAGGACACACAAACAAATGCACACTGACAAGGTAATTTCACATAAAGTATTGCATTTCTCTGCGGGGAGCTGATATATAGGTGTATTTAAATAAGACTGGAATGGAAGATGCAGTCTATATAACTTGAAAGAAAAAAAGAAGGAATAAATCAAAGAAATATAATCCTGCCATGTACCTTCCTCATGTAATTGAAGTAGTAAAGGGCTCGGTGAGGTGTTATTTGTAAAACATAGACAGATAAAATCATATCATATGTAACCTTGAGAATCGCACTATATGAAACGAGATGCGCTCTCTGGAACACACCTTATTTGATTGTCGAGTGTATTTAGGCTCGAGCACCACAAGTGCTGCAATGACCCTTTGAAAGCTTACTGTTTATTGAGTCCTTTCTGTTGTCAACTGGTTCATGTACCTCAAGAAACTCAGTTAAGGGAGTGCAAATAATTTTATATTTTTTAGGATCCTCTGCAAAAGTTTGGAAAAATGTTTTTACAGTCATGCTGGCTGCCCTCTCGCTGCAGTTAAAAAACAAATAAAAAAAACCCAGATCTAACACCTGCCTAAATTCAAAGTGATCCATTACAAAAGTATGTGTGAAAAAATGAAAAATATTCATAAGTCAAATCAATTTCAACATCATTAACTCAGTGATTCTGAAAAGATTAAATGCTCCTTTCAATCAACCTTTTGCCGTTCTATTAATACCAAAATAACTTTTTGTTTTTGCAAGTTGTGATCTTTTTTATTTTAATGTATTTTTTAAAATTCAGATATATTTGTTTTTGGTTTATGCTTACAAATGCATAATTGTAGTGTGGAGAGAAAATATATATCTACAAATTATTTACTGTAGGATTTTTTTTTTTAGTATTATTTATATGTCACATTGTTAGACTGATTTAAAAAGCATTTGAAACCAAATGAGTAAATTAATTAATCTGGAGTGAGAGATCATTGAAAAGTTATTACAACGTTTCAAACCCTCAACTACATGTAATCCCTCATTCGTCCAGGAGTGATCGATCGTAGAAAATGCTTCAGAGTTGTCTTCTCGACAGTTTATTTGATGATAGAGACATTTCGAATTCCATCCAGAAATCATTTCCAATCTGGATCCACATTGAAAATGATTTGAAGCCTTTTCTACATTCCGAACTCTCATATAATACCACTTTAAAATACAGAACTGTCCCAACTGAATGAAATCGGTTATGTTCCCATAAACATCAAGTCCTAATGTTTTACATATTAAGCTTGACAGATTCACACAAGTAAACTTCAATTTGAAAAACTTAAAAACTTACATTTTACTCTTATAGAGTCACCATGCATAATTTTTTTAAATGAACATCAACGCACTATAGAACATAAAAAATGGACCTGGATGCTGAAATGAACAGTAAGTTTACAGAATTATGATCCAGTTTTTAATATACTCAAAATGATCAAAATGTCTTTTTCATGATCACATCCAACCCCCTGCAAACACACAAATACACCATTTTACTTAAATACAACAAACAAAAACTTATTTTGTGATTGTGTATTTTGAAGGACTATGTGATTGAGTTTCTCCATTGTTTTTATTTAGGGTGTTTAGTCTTATCTTAACACTCCTTCTACATGTTTGCGAGCTTGTATGCTGACTGTTTTACTGTGCATGCAACGCCATCAATCAGGGATTTTTGGTTGTTTCCTCCATCCTAATTGCAGCCCTAACCCTGTCCCTCTTCTCTCACAGACTTCTCTGGCTGACGTTGGTTGCAGACTAGCTTATCATCTCAACAGAGAAGTTTTTTTTTGATAGAATAGTCTCATTGAAGTGTTTCTCTCCAGATGTTTTCTCCATAGATAAATCAGCAATTCAGATCTCTATAATTGATTGTAATATGCAGAATTAATGCTTGGGGTCAGAAAGAGAGTTCTTGGCCATTTTTCTTTTTCCTTTTGAAAGGAAAATAATAAAAAAAAGAACCGCAGTGTGCTTTTCTTTGGTCTCTCCACATACAGTACAAGTGCAGTGCAGCATTGCTTCTCTGTATGTTCTCTAGTTAATTCCTTGTGAAAAACAACTTGGCTATAGTTACAGACATAATTAGGTAGCTGATCAAACAGGCTCTTTTTGTGATGTCCTATCTCTCAGAATCTGTCATGTTGTTTGGAGTCAAATAGATATGAATACTGATATCTCCCATTCAAGAAGAAGAAAACATGTTATGGTAAAATATGACAATTTTACGTACGTTTGTAACAAATGCACACGATGAACACAAGCTGTTTTAAGTTCACAAAGAAACTGCCAAAGAGAAAAACATGATAGACAGAAGGAAAAAGGAAAAGAGACAGAGTGAGAGTGACAAAGAGTGAGAGTGAATACTGAGCTCATTTAGAATTCCAGGGTGTTGGTAATAATAAGGGAACCTCAACGGCCCTTGTTGAATTATAGATCACAGCAACATGATTGGATGAGGTTAGGTCATTGTATCTGACTTAGAAACGCACAGATTGTATTACTGTAGTAATAATTGCAGAGGAAACAACATTTTTCTGACTTTCTTCAGCATAAATGAAAGACTGTACCATACACTGAAAAGTCTTACAAAGACTAATCTTTTGCCAAATTCAGTCTCCTTCAAAGCTGCTGATCTGTGCAATTCTCAGCCCTTTTGAGTGATTTGATTCAATATGATGGCCACAACATTTCAAAGATTGTTGTGGTTCAGTGGACAATTATGGGATTGTTAAATGGCTTTACTTTGTGCTGTTGTGTGAGCTTGTTGCTTTGGGATTTCTTTCTTTAGCTTATATCTTCACTCTGACCTTGTTGTGAGGATGGGCTTTTGCTAGTTTTATTCCACTGTCAGAGTTAATGATTCAAGTTTACTGGCGTTATTGTCGACAAATACTTGAATTGAAGAAACACATCACCACAATCCACTTATTGGTTTTCTCATCTTCAAATTTGACATCAATCTTTCTTTGTCTATTTATGATTCCTTTGTTAAAAATCTGAGTGTTTGATATAGTAGTTGTGTATTAGTGTTTGTTACCTACCTCACAATGCTTATATATCACAATGCTCATACACTTTTTCAGAAACCAAGTCTTCATTTTGCAAAGAACAGATATTTGAAATTTAAGCTGCTTTGACTATGGAATTATCGCCTTTCTAGTGAAAAGTTTGGCACGAGCATTGTCTGACTTTGGTGTCGGAAATAGGAGCATACAGTGTTAGAGGACGTAGGGGTTGGTGCTGAAGGGACCATGGAACAACCTCATTAACTTCACACCCTGTTGTTGGCAGTTGGTGAAAATCAAGTCTGGCATGCACACAAATCTCATTGTTGGCCACTTCTTTCCCTGGACAGACTGCATTTGCTTTTGTTGTAATATAAGTTGACAGACAGTTAAGTATCCTCTCTGCACATCTGTGTGAGCATGCACCTGCCACCCGTACTGGAGTGGTTTGCCTCTAAATTGCAGACGAACGACTTCTCCAGACAATTGTGGAGTTACATCTTGTTTTGTCGTATTGTCTTTCTATTGCGTCATTCAGAGATTGGTTGCCTAATTGAGTGTGTTTATTGTCTGTATTACAAACGAGTTAATAGTGTCACAAATTGACTTTCTTTTTTTGTATCTATTTAATACTTCAAGTCTTTATTTAGGAATTTAACATGAACTGTTTTCTGAATAATTATCTTTCTTTGTCTGAAGTACTTTGGCTTTGTTTTTTATGGATTCCTTCAAGGCTGGTAGAAGATAAAAATAGACATTTTAGAGGGTTTATTTTGTGTTGCGGCTACTTTTATTTTGTTTTAGTTTCAATTATAAATCAAAAGAAGTTGATATCTAATCCAAAGGGATTTGAACATGTTTGGTCTTGCCTTTTCACTGTAATTAGTTTCTGTGACTTTTGTGTTTTATGACAATTATTTCCTCTTCTTCTTCTATTTTTTTTATACATTTACATATCTTGTATCTGTACTTTAGTACCTGACTAAACAACGTTCAGTAAAGAGACAAAGTTAACAAATTTTGCTGCCAACAATTCTGTCATGGCAAAGTGTTTTGTCTGTGTATCCTTTAAAAAAAAAAAAATCCAGAAATGATTATTTAATCAGAGCAGCAGTCTGCTGCTTCATCGGCCCTCTCTGAGGGGGTCTTTGTGGCATTTTTCTAGCTCAGTTGAGGAACCTTTTTTGCCCTGCAACTCTTAATTGGGACGCTACAGTTGAAATTAGAGTGGCTCTGACCCACAGGGATGCCTATTTCTATCTCATCTTGTGCAGCCAGTCTGGCAAACTTTCCTACAGTCAGTTTTGCAAGTTAGCTGGTAAAAAAGACAGGGTTTTTATGCTAAGTAAGATTCAAACACACAAGGTCTCATTCCTTGTGCTTGTTTGAAATCACTAACATTCATTTTTATGTTACTCATATCTAAAAATGGTTAAGTAAGCAACTTGATCAAGTTGATATTTTTATGTCACCAATGCATTCAGGTGAAGTCGTGGTTCTACTTCTCAAATGGTTTTTATATTTCAAAGAGGTTCATTCTTAAAACTTAAAAAAATTGAATGAGTCTGTTTGCATTTTTTACACAGAAACAATAAAGAAATCTCAGTTTATGTCATCTTTGTCTGTTGTCCTCCTTCTTCTTTCTCCATCTTTTCCACTCTCATCGTTTACCTTGAGTTTTATTGAATATAGTATCTCATAATATTTTTGAGAACATAGTTTTATAGCTTTCTCTTTCACAAGATACTAAACATTGTCTGACTCAGTGTACTCTCTTCACAAAGACAGTTTTCTTTGTCCTGCTTTCACAGCTGGGATGCTGTCTTCTGAATGGTCCTCTTCTCTTTGTGATGGGTGTACACACATTCACACACATATTTAACTGCTGCCAAATGACAATTTTCACTGAACATTGACCAATTTCCATTTATTTATTTTCTGCTTTTTGTTTTTTAACCCTTTTTAGTGAAGATCTTTGAGTTAAAACTTTCTCGCTCTGCAGGACATAATATTGTTGCATCTTAGATGTGTGCGGGGGTGGCGGTTCTATGCTACTGGTTTCAGAATCTCAGCAGCATCTTTAAAGCTTTGTCAGTCCTTGAGAGTGCTTGGCAAAGAGACGATGTTGGCAAGCTCAGGCGTCCTGCCAGCTTGTCCATCTTTTTCTACATGAGCTGCTGCTGTTTAGGGTCACCGTTCAGGTCAGGTTTAGAGTCTGTCAGCGGGATTAGTTTTTCTTTCACCGTTGGTTGCACACACACACCCAGTATACAGTGGAATAATATAAGAATATCTATAGCTATCCCTTTAGAGGAGTTACTTCTTGTTTTGGTGTCATTCATTTTCTGAATTGTTTCTTAGATGCAGACAAGTTGAAACGAGAAAAACTTTTCAAGATATATTGTTGATAATAGTCAAAGAATATGTTTCCCATTGGTTTTTTTTTGTTTGTTTGTTTTAGATAACCTCCACACAGCTTCATCATATTTTGAAATTATGGACTGACTAATATTAAACTGATATTGTGAAATTAAGACTTGTTAAAAATTAATTGTAAAGGGCCCCTAATTTCTCTTTTGTTTTTCCACTGTCTCACCCAATTTACTGCATCTCTGTCACACATCTCTCCCAGACAGCGCCTGTGTACACTCACATCTGACCAATCAGCATGTTTGCAGCATTAAATATAGTTTATATTATTACAGGTTATTATTCCAGCTAGCAGGTGAGATTATTTAAATACTTCACATGTTTGACATTTTTGCAAAAGAGCTTGTTAACAAAAAAAAGTATACCAAACATTGGATCCATAATACAATATCAAACAGCAAAAATTACAGCTAGATGATTTGCGAATGTTGTTCGGCCCTAGTAGTGACTTTAAAACACCAGAAAAACAGTTTGTATAGGGAAAAAAAAAGTCATTTTTATGGTTTTCCTCAGCATTCTCAGCAAAGAAATTGCACAACTGCTTTCAAACCTTTTTCCTTGAACAAAACTCTTTACCCTCACTAATTGCTGTTTTTTTTTCGCAAGCAAGATAACAGCAAAGATTTTAAGAGGTTCTTGTTTGGTTTGTAATGTGCTGCAGATGGTCGCACCAGACACTTTCACAATGCCTATTTTCTCTCTATGTGCCAGCAGATCGACTACAACTGACTTATTAAAGTTGCGATCATCATTCAGGCAAACTTGGACTCATGGTAAACCTGTGATGCTGTGTGCAAATGCTAGAAACACACTTGTGTCCCTGCAGCACTTATTTTTCTACCTCTGCTCAGACATGCTTTACACAAAATGACCAATTTCAGCTTTACCAGTCAGACTAAACTCTCCTCCTGAATGTAACACACACAGAAGCTTTGAGTCCCTGCACCCTCATCACTGCACTTACTCTCCACTCCCCCCATACTTCTCTGTTCCTTGGGGAGACGTTCAAACATGAGATAGAGATGCAGCTTTGCTTCATTCTGCTTTTGATAGAGGTGTGGAACCTAATGAATGTGAAGTGATGGGAGCAGGGAAGAAGCTGAGGGACTGTGTAAACTGTGGTCGTCTGGGTCTGGAATTGGATAGTTAGAAGGTTGCCACAGTACATTAGTGCAGGGAACATAGAGAAGGAATGCTGGGAATGACTTTTTTTTTCTATCAGTGATTGGGTCCCGTCACCAAGCCGGCTGGTTTAAATGATCCTTGATTAATTGAATGAGCTACACAATCCTCATGGACTACACTGATAAAGACCCAGTACCTCACATCAATTTCCCTCTATTATTTTTACCACATGGGCGCATGAATCAAAGTGATTTAGATTTTAAAGCACAACAATATCATCAGCACTCTAGTAATTTGTCAGTAATCAGCTTTCCGTTTTTGATATTGCTTAAATAGAAGTAAAACCTTTATCTAACTCTGTTGGTCAATCAAGAGCTCATGCCTCCACCTACATGCTTGGAATAGTGATTTTAAACATGATGTCAGCACAGCAGGCAGCCTCTGGCGCAACAGTAGACTACAGTTTATTGCAGAGATTACCCAGGTATTCAAATGTATTAGAAACTGTATTTCAAAGGATTATGATGTTTCAGCTTTACCTAAAGTGTGACACCAAATACAGTGTCTTCACTTAGTTGGGGGTAAGCGGATTTAGGTTCTCTACTTTCATTACGTTGTAAACGCTGTTGAAATGGTCCAGGATGAAGCAGCATTGGGATGTGCAGAAAGAATCAATTCCTCTTTCGTAAAAGCCAACAAATGCTTGGCCCCTCGTCTTTGTGCGGATGCATTAGAAGATTAAAAGTAATGTCTGCACGTGCCAGCCACTTCCTAATTGATCTTAAGCCTCCTGCTCCCACACACATCTCCGTTCCATCCTGCCATCAGACGAGGTGCTGCACCATATCGATCTGTGACGCCAATTTCTTGATTGCAAATTCTGATGTGAAGAATCCGGCCTAATGCCATAATCATACACTTGTGATTATGGGGGAGTTTCTTCTAATCAAAGATCCGGGGTACTGTCGTGCCAGAAGGCAACACAAGGAAAGCAATCAGTTAGTTGTTTTAAGGGTATAAGCTGAAAACACACATGACCTTCTGAGCCTTTTTTTTTTTTACCCCTTTTGAACAACTTCATTTCGTGCATATGCACAGCCTTCAGTTGTGATCACACAAATCCCGCTGGAAAGGCAGACACTGATTGTCATTTGCAGTGAAATTTGCTTTTCTCGCTATTTACATCTCAAATGATTGAACTCATCAGTGCTAAGGTGAGCCGCCTGGGTGGAAACTGTCATTTCCTACCTAAAAAAATATGAACAATTTAATCCACAGTTAAAACTAACTCTTGGCAGACGTCGATCAAGTCCATTAACAAGTAAAACGCCCACTTTTGTCCAAAGTGATCATTTCTAGAGAACAGTTCAAATTAATTTGAAAGATCTAAGACCTTTAAACAAATTAATGACACCAGCTTGTAATTATTTATAACAATGGGCTAAATTTGGGGAACAACATTGACAACTCTGGGCATCTACTTTAATTGTGTATCAAAAGATCATCGGAGGTCACTCGCAGAAGCTGACAGGGTGAGATATGTTGTTTCCCCCATTGACACCAGCTACTGGCTCAAGGAGCTAATTAGCTTAGTAAAGTGCTGGTGTGCAGTGTGGGGTGGAGCATGAAAGCTTCCTCCAGAGCTCACTTTTTAATAAGCTGATTCTTCTTTTTAACAGAGCAGAGAGACCCGTGCTATCCAGCTGACCTGCGTATTTAACATGTGTTAAGAGCCAGGGCAGTGGACTAGTAAGCCTGTGATGGAAGGAGAGATTGTATATGAGTTTGAAGAGATAAAATTAAAAATGTCGGCGCCATTGCCTAACCCCCTTAAATCATCATTCATGTCTAAAACAATTTCCCTTTTACACTTTGCTCCAGCTCAAACTTTAAAAAAGATATTAAAATATAAAGATCCAGCTTTCCTGCTTGCTGGTCAAACTATTTCTGTACAAACTTCATATTTGAGGATTTAAATTGGTCTTATTTACTAAGCTGTCTGAGCATCAAGATACAGTCCTTTTCTAGTTTTACTTTGGAAGGGAACTAATTGGTAACATTACATAGCTTGTTCAGGCTCTTTGGTTAGTAAAAATGAGCATTAGCAAGTGTAGTTGAGCCTATCTGCAATGTACAATGTGCATCCTCAAAACATCAAAATTATTGTGATTGTTCTCAGAACTTCCTCGATACCTACAGGTGAGATTTCAGACGTGAATGACACCACTGTTGTCTTTCTTGATGAAAATTAAGCTATTCGTCTGTGTGACAATTACAAAGACAATGTGTTGGCAAAATGGAAGAATAAAGTTGCCAAGCAAGCAAGAAATGCATGTTCAATGACTTGATTTTACCCATTTCATTTTTAATAAAATGATGCCAATAACTATTATAATAACAATAAACAATTATTTTCATGCATCTGTCGAACTTTGAAGGCACTACCATTAACATTAGTATCTAGTGCTGGTGAAAATGGTCTAAATGAGCTGTAGTTTGGCTCTGATTGCCAGTGGGAAACATTTTTACAACAAATATGTCTATAAATTGTTAAAATGAAACATATTTCCCTTCTAATAATGTTTTTGTTTGTCACAGAGGCTCATTATATATAATGACCTTCAGTAAACAATCAGAAAGCCGTACAGAGCTTGATAATGGTAAATGGTTCAAGTGTATATATTTGGATAGAACAACATGCGGTAATTGTTTCTTTTGATGCACTTGAAACATTATGTTAACACTAAAAAAAAAAAAAAAAACTGGCAACAGTGATGTATAAATAGTTTATTTGCCTTGTAATTTAATTTTGCGCCGACATAAAATTAAATTAATACTGCCAATTTTTCCATACCGTTCCTATTTTATGGTTACAGCCCTTTCCCTCCGTTTTTTTCCTAGTGTGGTGTTCACTCTGCCTGCCTGCAGAGGGTAGTCACTGACTACATTAAGAATCCCTCACACAATAGCTTTGCACAGACTCACATACTGTATTTCTGACTTGAATGCCAAAACAGAAGCTAACGGCTTTCTGTGAACATTATTACATTTTGAACATGCATTCATTTACTTGTTTCTATTAGTGATCTCACGTGTGATCTGTATGTTTGTTTGCGTTGGAACAAGTAAAATAGGTTGATTGGGGAAGATAGGGAATTAAGAAAATCTAAAATCCCACACAAGTAGAATATGTGAGGGTTCTACCAGTTTTGCAGTAGACCATACACTTACCAGAGTCTCTCAGATGAAACGAATGGGATTTTGTATAAACTGCTTGTCAGCACAGATACACACTGATCCTTTTTTCTATGGCGCTGAGGGTTTGGGGTATAGGGTGTGTTACGATATACTGTAGTATGTTGTTCTCCCTGTTTGTTAATGTCTGCTCGTTTGTTCTCCCTGGCCACATTCAGGAAAGACGGATATACACGTGCTTGTTGTAAGAGCACTCATACTCTATTGAAAACGATGTGGAAGCTTTAATAATGGATGTGAGCAGCAGCTGTAAAGGTGGAAAGGCATTGATTTATACCCACAGGTTTCCTGGGATTTTTATAGGATTGGCTAAATGTCATTACACCGCAGGTGGGGAGGTGATGAACTGTAATAAACTTTGATGTGTATGGGTGTGTGTCTCCTGTCATTGGCTCATAAACTGGAACGCCGTGACAAGTCTCAATAGATCTACTACCCTCCCACCACCTGTCATCTTTTTCAGCTGCATATAGTACACACAACCATTTATTCTCACTTAACTCTGAATGTGTGCAAGTGCAAACACGAGCCAATAGATTTGCTCTCCGTGTAGACACATCCACAAGTGTCTCATATGGAGACAAAAAGTGCAGCTGAACAAAACGGACACCGGGATGGATGTCGCCTGTTTGCCGAACAATTTTCCCCGTGATGTTTTGTGGGGACAGTTTGTGTGTTTATTTGATAAATAATACTGAGTAAAAGCTGCAATGTGCTACATCCTCTAACATGTCTGGTGCTATTGATTTAGTTTAAACATACATTATTGCAGAATATAGGCAAAGGTACGGATTGATTCCTCTTATTAATGTGAGAGCATTTGAAGGTTTCATTATAACTCTATGCTGACAGAAAAATCAATGGCTTACAAAATGAGTTTTTAAGTTCTGTCAGGGTTAATCAAGATGCATGAAAACATTCATCTTACACTTAACATGCTTGAACCCTCACTTTAGCCAAACTGGGCTCTTTAGCTTCTTCCAGGGGTCATTTTCAATGAATAAAGAATAGTACAAAAAGAAAAGAAACAAAAAATAACAATACATAATGCAACATGTAAATAATCAAAAATTACAAAAAAGTGTTTCCAGTTTCCACACAGATATTGTGTCCAAACCCCAATGAGAAGTTTTCTATTCTAATTTGTTGGTAATTCAATGGTTGACACAATAATAAGTATTCTTGTTAAAACACAAGCATTACAATTAGTGTACAACCCTTTCTTTATGACCTTTAAAAAATATACATGGCCAAACTCGATAGCTTTTTTTTTCCCTCCATAAAAAAAAGAACATATTTTGTGAGGAAAAATTTGTAGGTAAACTTGTTTTAAAGTTGGAGGACACCTTCTAATATAAATCTATCTTTATAGATAGCCGCGGTGGATCATAGATTTCACACAAACACATTCAATAGTGCTCCATTTGCATTGATCAACTCCTCAATACCTATTGACCAGGTATACCGTACTGAATTAATAAAGAAAAAATAGTTTATGCATCACAGGTGAAAAAGTCACAGAATAAATAAATGCCTTTAAATAGAAATAATGTGAAATAATATAAAAAAGACCTCATAAACTTCAATTGTACAAAATATACAAAAATACACCCATTACTCATTAAAGACATGGACGATTAGTAAAGTCAATCTAGTAGCCTCTCTCCTCAACCTTGCTACAAGTGCAGTATCTCCAGTAAAATTTCTGTTCATGGTTACCACAGATGTGAACACCTGTTCTATCTCATGCAACTTTTTTTTTCTTTAGTTTGTTCAACTTATTTCAAGATGGAAAACTCCATCTTCAAAATCCTTTTGAAAGTAAATCAACCACCACATCTATTTGGTCTCTTCAAGTTGTTTGCTGATTTAAGAATAGTAGTTTTTTTAAATAGCTACAACATTTTATTTCAATTCACTTAACTTACCACTGGTATTGTGTTTGCTAACTTAGCTGCTATGCTCTGCGACTGTCCAATCAGTAAATCAGAAAACAGTAACATCATCTGAGTGCTCGAGAAGTTCTTTAGAAGACCCAGGTGGACCAGCTCAAAGTTCTATTGGTTAGAGGAAAAGCTTCATTGCGTAGAGAGCCAGCTAAATGGGCTCAGAAGACCTTTACAAAAGTACTGCTGGTTTTACCTTCTCTGGCAACAAATACTGGCTTAAATGTGATTGGTCAAGGGCTTTAAAGCAAAAACATACATGTGAAAGCAGCACAATTATCTGAAAACTGACTATTCATCGACCATTTGGAAATATTTAATAAATATTAATAGCCAAAATATAATCAATAGCTTGTGATTCAGATTTTTTAGGGCATCAGAAAAGGCTTTGAAGGTGTTCGGGGTTTACGCCAGATGTATCGTCTCTTTTGTACTTGCTGTATGTGCATACAGCATTTGTCATTGTATTGCCACTGAGACAAGATGACAATACATGTTAGCGACGTTTTAAACTTTGTCTTTCAAATTAGCTCTGGAACTAGCTCTTACAAAGAGTGTCGATCGTCCTGTTGTGTGCATTTATCTGTAACTTTGTGACATAGCTGAATAGATAATGAGCATTGTCAAAAGTATAGTTTTTCTATAGTTCAATTTTTTAAAATATCTTTATTTCATACGGACTTTGTACTGGCAAGGGTGATTCTTTTATTGACTAATAAACATCTGCGTGATGTTACCTGTTTTGAATTTTATGATTTCAATTTTAAAGATGCATAAGTGAAAAAAAAGTGGGAATTTTCACACAGGAAAAAGAACATAGTTTGATGTAAAGTAATTGAAATGCAACAGCATGTGTTGTACGTTCTGAAACAATGACATTTACAACACATGGATCCCACAAGATTCTAGCGCACTCTCAACACATCAGGTAACATAACTTTGAAAGCCCCCTCGTGGGTTATGGACTTAAAAATTAAAGCTAATGGATTTTTTTTCTCTCAGAAATGTACAGATTTGTTCTTCTTATGCCAGTCATAAGCTTGCCCCTCATTAAAATAAATATATATTTATTTCACCCAGTGTTAAAAAGTGATTAATTCCACCTGCTGTTCCTCTAATCTCAAACGAGCAAATCTGTCAACAAACAACTGCAGTGGATTCACCTTGAAGGTCAAGTCCTGTTCTCTAATTAATTGGCCTCAATGTTTTTTGGTTGTGATCCCAGGGCATATGTGTTTATAAGCACAGCATTAATATTCATATACTTGTTAATATGCCACTATTGGTTTTTTTTTTTAGGTGTTTTTGTCATCACATTAAAACTTGGCTCATGCTGAATTGATTCAAAGTATAGTTGTCAATTACTTTTTTATTTTTTTGCACGGTTGCTCATGTGCATGCTCAGGTAGCTACTGTGAGGCAGCATTTATTTATATTGGTATTGCACCCTGCCCTTGTTAAATTGAGTAAAGCTCTCTGTGTTTCTGGGGATTCACAAAGTCTTCATAAAAATTAAATAAATTCACATAAAACTGGAATTGAAAAAAAGTAACGTTGGTTAGCTTTCATTATTGTCAACACATTAGAAATTTTATTATTAATTATTAATTTTTGTTGCATTTCTAGATAGTTTCTTTTTCAACTGATTTGCACAGCAAAGACACGTCTCCCACAAATCTTAGAGATGGTGAAGGTGGTTCACACCTCATCGCACAAGTGCATTTGTTACATTTTACCAAACTGAGCCAATTGTGCACTTTCACAATGCCATAAATCTCATTATTTTTGCCCAGTAACCTGTTATGCATTATGTAAAATGGTTAAAAGGGCTTATATAAGGGCAATTTACCACAGCGCTTGGTTGCATTGTTTGTCCATAAAAGTGATGCTTGTCTTAGCCTGACTGAGCTAATGTTACCACTGCTCAGAATGAGAACACTCTCCTTTGGTCTTTGTGTGTGAGTGATTAAACCCAAGAATGTTTTGTTTACATAGTGGGACATTATCACTGTCGTTGGTGCATGGCATGTTAAATGCACCTTGCTGAATGTTAATTGTCATGTCTTATTTTGGCACATAGAGGGATGTATATAGACAGAATATAGACAGAGCTAAAGAAAAGTCAGTTTTCACAAAGAAGCCCAACATTTTGTTGTGTACAGTTATTTCTAGAACAAAGATTTTGTACAATTAAAATGTGGAAATAACTACTTTGAGCTTCTTTTTTTTAACTTCTGCATGTTAAGTGATGATTATTTGATTTCAGACACAACTTTTGTGTAAGACATGTTTATATTAAAGTCTAAAATAAATTTGATTTACTAAGAAAAAACCCAACTAAAACAATAAAAGTAACGTTGATGTTTCAAAATCATCTATTGATCATGATACCAACTAAAAAAAACAACAAAACATTGGTGGGACAGGTGTTTAGTCGGTGATGTAAAATTAGATTTGATAATCTTGCGTCCCTATTCACATCCCTACTGACAACATAGCCTACATTCTTGTTTATCTGTGTGCTCTGCTACCACTGTTCCTCCAAACAAAAATTCCATTATTGTGACAACTCTCTGAGGTGTTTTCGGATGCAGTGACAGGCAAGTCATATTCACTCACCACATTTCACTTGAAACCTAATCTCCAACATGGCCTTGCTCACCCACTGATAGGCAGATAGTGGTGGGAAAGGGTGCTGATATGCTTGTTGTCACCAGCTCCACTTGGTATATGTCGCCTCTCATTATTATTGACTCTCTTCTTTGGTTTTATAGCATCTCACTATTGACCCTTAAAAGATAAAGTTGAGCCAAGGTTGTGATGCTAAATGGGTCATGATTGTGTCTGGAACAGGTATGCCATAACTACACCAGCTGATGTTAGCGCTAAATAAAATCTCTCCACATAGAGATGTGTGTCTGTGTGGGCAGAAGTACTCAGAGGCTATTTAATATTTGTGGTTATTGATTGCTCCCACTGTAATGTAATTTCACCATCCCTTTTCCTCTTAACAAATATTGGGGTTAAAGCGGGGCCATCACCCATTGTAAATCCTATTCCCATCTGTTTTCCCTTCATAAGTCTGTGTCTCTTTTTCCCTGTCTGACTCTTACTGCCCATTGGGCAGGGACCCAGAGCAGTAGAGTTCTTTTGCTGATGGAGTTTTATACTTGGCATCTTGGCAGACTCCCTCATTTAATCCTTGTCAGTCACCAGCAGGCTAGTATACTTTCTGCACAGAATAAAAATAGTAAAATCTTGTCCCTGTCACCGGGCAAATTTAGATAACTAATTTTCAGATCAAATTATAAATCTTTTAACTTGGCTGGCCAGCTGACTGGCTGGCAGAGAATAGCCTACTGAACAGAAGTTTGAGCAATCATTTCCTACTCATCATTCCCTGGAGGAGGCATATCAGTACGTGGTGAGTCTGGCGGGGGCAGTAGAACCAGACAGTGTTACGGTCAGCTACACCAAATGGAATGAGATGATATGCTGAGTGATTCCGGGGCAAGTAATATGTTCATGTTCTATTACACACCGGCTTGATTCTAAGTCCGATAACCACAGCTTGAGCTAGTCATCTGAAATGTTTTGTGAAAGACATGAGGAACATGTTGCAACAGACGCCACTGGAAAACATCTGCAAATTGAGACGAAGTGTGATGGACTTCACTTCAATATGTTTGGGCAACTTAAAAACTTATGATTGGAAAGTTTTTCTATTAAGTTTGCTTTTTAATATCCCTGCTGAATGGTGATGGTTTAGCTCCTTTGAGATTGTAAACTGTGCTGACAATTTCAGCCGTACATTTTAAAGATGAATAGAAAACAATGTGAGAAAACATTTGTCTCCAGACTCGCATCACTCTTAAACAAGATATGGACAATAATTCAGGAGCACAGCGTCCTTTGTATTACTCACAAAACAATTGTAAAACTGTCTTCACGAAGTTGGGGTTAAGGTTCAGAACAGTAGATTTTATGAATCAAGTTTACCAGACATTGTGCCATTTTTCTGACAATTTCTTTTTTGACTTAGTGTCGGGGTATTTGGAAATGAGATCTTCAGGTGCATAATGACCCTTAGAAAATTGGTTTGAAGAAAAAGAACCTGACTTGGAACAATAACAGTCCTATAAAAGAACCGCAGCTTCTCAGACAATCGTGGACACCTGACTGCCTAAAAAGACCCTACACTGGGTGGTGAAAGTCAAAAGGGCTAGTGGGAGTTTGCTTCTTTTGTAGTGTGCCAATCCATTACTGCATCCTATTGTGATAGTTTATAAAGAAATTCATATACAGCAATTTACTGTGGTCCAGTCAGCACCACAGGCAATCGACCAACAGAATCTGTCTGATTTCTATAGACCCGTGAAGAAACTTTCCAAAGTATCAACTGCTAAAGTTTGTCAGTCATGATAATTTGTTTAATATTCACATTATAAAAATGCATATTGTGGACATTGTTGATATTACAGTCACGAGACTTTCATTCATTTTTTCATTTTGGTCTGTTTTTTTTTTTTTGCCTTCTTTAATCTGGTTTCCTTTTCTGGAATTCTGTTGACATACGAAATCCATTAAGCACGGTCTTCCTGATGCTCCGTGTGCTGATGTACATTCTTCTTATGAGCATCCCTTAAGGAGTCAATAGGTTTATGACTGAGAAAAAACAAACACATCACCAATTCACATGTGCTCACAGGAGATGAAATTCACATGCACAGAAAGGATTTCTTCCTGCCTCCGCTTTGAAGCTGCCATGCCAGAACTGCCTATGTGTAACTAAATCCTATTCTTAAAGACTGTTATACCCCCCACGTCTGAGAGTCCCTTGGCATCGGCAGAGAACTCACACAGGAACACACAAAGGCACGTAGACAAACACAATCTGCATGCCTGATGCAATGCTCAGTCAGTTGAGCAAACAAACACATTTGGGTACATGAAACGGTAACTGCACTGCGTTTCCTTCTTATTAGTGAAAATATACTGTGATGCTGTTCTTTATAAAACCGTTTACAATTTACTGCAAATATCAGTAACAATCTAGACTGTTTTTGTTTGTTACATTGAACTGCAGTATTTCCTATTTTGGTGTACCTTATCCTTTTTTCTACTTTCTTTCAAAGAGCTGTGTATGACAGCAGGAGATCTCACTCTGAAAGCCCATCAGAAGTAAAGGTTTTGAGTGAGAAAGATGAGCAGTGCGGAAACACAAGCACAGGAATGGGGGTTGGGGTAGTAATCCCATGAGGTACCTGGAGCTGTGGTGTTATAGAGAAATATTGTGTGTGTGTGTGCACATCTGAAACCTGCTGGCTAGCCTTTGGCGTAGTATGCTATGTTTGTTATATGCAGGCCCTGTGTGAAAAATCTTCTTGACCTTTGGAAGGAAACCCACACTTTTGGGCTACTGTATGTCAGTACAGCTTTTTGAACTCATAAGATGAGTTTAAATGGAAGACGATTTCAGTAGCAGATGAGAGATTTGAAAACTACATGTTTAGAAGGAATATGAAAAATGTTGGCAAGAATATAATTTTTTATGATCTCTATGTGTGAACTGTGTTTTTTTTCTGAGCTGTCTACATTCCTTTCTCTACAGGTTCACTTGCATTTTCATGTCCTCCAGGCAAAACAGAAATCTCATGGCACACAACCTTTAGACTTTGATATTTTCAATAGCCTCCCACCTCCTAGTAGCGTGCCAACCCCTCATCGGTACAGTGTAATTTGAATAAACTAAGAAAAATATGTCTCTCTCTATGTCCTCTTACATTTAGCCATGAACACACACTAAGGCACACATTATTCTTCTGTGACCTGGTGAGATCCAGTGAGAGAAATCTAGAGATGGTGTAAAGACATAAATAAAGTGATGCCATTACAAAACTATACCTTAAGATTTAGTGGTTTCCAGCAGATGTTAACTCATCTAGCTGCTTGGCATTGACGGGCATAACTACCTCACCCTTGGGTATTTTGTTCATCTTTTGATTGCTTCAAAAGCCTTTCTGCAATTGTCATTCAAAAGGTGTTCACCAGAGGTGTCCCACAGTGGTGAATGGTGGAGAAGTTTTTGCAACTGTGGATCTGTGGTTAAACACACCCCAGTTACTTTTAAACTAGCAGATTTACATTTAGGGTGAGTTGTCATTTAAACTGCAACAGAAACGGTTTAAAATGACAATTAACCACAGAGATAGCTGAAGTCAGACCTATTATTTTGTTTTCTCCTAAGAGTAAAGACTTTTTTCTTGTCAACCTATAAATTGTCATGGTCATTTAAGAGCTTTAGTAACAAAGTAGCGTTGTCGATAGGATTAAAAAAAAAAAAGGAATCCTCAAAAAAAGAAGACACCAATTATAGTTACCAGCCACCACAGCTAAAACTGGTCTTTCAAGTACAGAGGGTACCATTCCCACCACATGGTGATCATGCCCCCTTTGAGAACAACAAGGCCCAACTCAGTGCCACTGTAGTGTGACATTGGAGTGTCAGACACACAGAACCCCATAAATGTCCAACCAAATCCAAAACGAATGTATAGAGAATGTAAGTGATTGTAGACATCCAACTGTTTCCGATTTTACTTTTGGTAACAGTTTTTTAGTCATACAATTGTTGATCACAATGCCCAGAAGATTGATACCGTCCTATCACTGTAAGACAGATTGGCACTGTTTCTTCTGTATTAAAAATAAATGTCTATAAACAAAAAAAATAACTCACAATTTTTCAAGTAATAATAATAATTTTGTTCCATTTTAGTAACCTAAACAAGCTAGTTATATTTTTTACTTGATATTGTATAGAGACTCAGAAAGGGAGGCAGCACATAAAGCACGCAGGCAGGGACTCTGGTCTTTGATGAATGTATCTATCTCCAGGCATTAGGTGTTCTATTTTTCATAGCAGGGCCTTCGGCCATGCTGGAAAGAGTTTGGGCCTCACTTGTGCAGGGCGCCATAATCCTCAGAGATGGTGACTAATCCAGGCCTACTGTCTAGGGGCGAGAGTGGCTGCTTCCAGGGTAGCTGAAAGGTCACACCTGTCAGTGTGTGGTTGCAGTGGGTGGTGAAAACCAAGTGCAGCATCGAGCTGTCCTTAAATGGTACAACTCCTTAACATTTGAAATCATCCGACTCACAGATGCATTGGTGGGTGAATCTGTATTTGTGTGTGCTAATGTTTTAGGTCAATGTAGGGATGTCAGTGTTGTCTACACGGATATCTTTTTTTTATTTAAGTTGCTTTGATTTTTTTTTTTTAACTAAATTTTTTGTGTTCTTGCAGATGCAAGAAAAAAAGTTCTTGCATCTGCAAGATGCAAGAATACATGGAACTTAGTGGACTTAGTTTTTATCCACTAAGTCATTGAGTCGTTAACACCTGATCCAAGTTAACAAGTCATTGTGTCAAATTGTATTGGCTGTTGATTTCACTTTATGTGCATCAGCTGTATTGAACCAGTAACACCTTCTGGACACCGGCCTTCGAGGAACGAAGTTTGACGCCCCTGGTTTAGGGGCTACTATGAATGTTGAACAGGGAGTTTTAGAAATATCTCTGTATCCATGCTGATAAAGGTTTCTTGTAAAGCATTTTTTTCCTCATTCCCACACGACCAATTCTTCCAATCCAGATTAAGGCTCACTAGCTATGTTCAACATCTCACACTTTTCACATGCGAGGGCTTTAATTAATTCATCCAAGGTCACATGCTGTTCTTCCCTGAATGCTGGGGTTTCAGTATGTTGAAAGGTATTCCTTTTTTATTGCTAATACTAAACTAGATTAAGTTCACGGAGTATCTCTTTAATTAATCTTTTGCTAATGCATTCATTTTTGTTCACTTTCTATCTTTGACAATCAAACACAAGGAGAGCTGTAATTGTTCATGTCTGACTGAAGCCAGAAGTTTCAGGAATTTGCGTCTGTTGCTTTAGATGAATTTAAAGATGTAGATGGCAGCTTGTCACATGACTATTTAGGTACCTTTTATTAAGTCTAGTCTGCGGTAGAGAGCCACCGCTTTCTCAGTTTTGTAAAAAATTGCATGTTCTTCCCACGTAGAGGTAAAAGCCATATTTTTTTCCCCCATGTGGTACTAGTATGTTGACATTTGCCAATGATTCAGGTGTATGGGAAGCACCACTGCCTCTCACCATCAAGAAGGCAGCGTGTCATGGCTTACATCAGCCTCAATTCAACGGTCAAATTAATCTTGCTTTGCTGGGGTACTCAAGCCCAACCACAGAGGGGGTTCATTTAGTTCTTTCTCTGCTGATGTAAGTGGTTTCTCTAAGGTTTAGATCCTTTATTTATGGACTGATAAAGATCTCCCCATCTGCTATGAGGTGTAAGGGAGCGCCTCAAGGCATGAATAGACACACGAATAGCTTTTCTGCCTGCATTTAAATAGGCTATGACCTCTTAGTGGAGATTTTAATATATATTTATTTAGTGATTAATTTCTGTGATAGGGACAGTGCGCCTTAATGAACATCTGTTTAAGACACTGATACGCATAAACCTGTTTAATTACAGCAACAATTATAGCAACAATGCTAATTAGAAGGCTGGTTACAAACAAACATGACAAATCAAAGGACTGGACAGTAAATTTAATAAGAGCATATCACAAAATATTTTAAGAAATTAGAATTAAGGTGTTAAAGAACTGGTTGGCATTCACTAGCAGTTCTAGGTGCATCATGTATGTAATGACACTTAGCACTTTGTTACACAAATCTGAGGATTTTCCAGATGCTACTAATCTTTTGAACACTTTGTTTTTTTACTAACCAAAAAAATGTCTACATAGTTGTGTGGATGAGAAACTTAATAATATATGCAAATGCACTTAATTCAGGGAGAATTTTTTTAGATTTGAAATGGGGAAAAATGGAAATCAATATTGAAATCTCTTTTAGACAAATGAACCCAAATATTTAGATACTTACTGTATGTACTATGCAACATTAATTCCAGGTATAGAAATGTATGTATTCTACACTAAACTTACTGTGAATTATTTGAGTCTGTCTGGTCAATGCTCACATTTGAAAAGAACTCATTTCCTTGCCTGCACTTGTACTTCTACCTTCCTATGCAGTGTTCCACTTCCATACTACTCACCTCTCTCACCCTTTCCTGTTAGAAGTGCAGCGTATATGATGAGAGGATAATCTCTATGTGCAGGTTTTTCCTTGGGAAGATATTTTATAGATCACATTTTTCCTCCGATAGGCAAGCTCCAGACAATTTTAAATCCTATTTATCTAGTTAACAGGGAGAGGGAGAGGAAATGTATCTGTGGTTATTAGACACGAGAAAGCCCCAATGCAGACATGTGAAGGAGATCAAAGCTGACTGCTCTGGAAATAATAACTGAATCCTGTGTACCCGGCCCACTGCTTCAAGGTTCAGGAAATGCAGAGCTGTTTTCTATTTCTGTCAGTTTGGAAGCACAAATGCATTTGTGTGTAAATCCTTGAGTTTTTATGTGATTAAAACTTTATTTAAAGTCAAAATTCTATCCAGATTTAGGGCAGACATGAACACAGTTACAAACACAGATAACCTCCGTTTCTGTTTCAAGACCCATCGCCACTCTCACAGGACTGTCATTGTCATAAATCATGCTTGTCCCCTCCATCAGAAGCTACCCTAAGAACCTGTGTTGGGACTGGACATCATTAATGTCCCTGCCAAGTCATTTTTACCTGAGCCCAGTTTTTGTCCTCAGTCATCTTGTCCTTTTCTCCCCTCCTTGTTATTTATTGCACATTCTCTGCAGTTTGTCCTGAACCTGTAGAGGGTGATGGAGAAATGATGGGTTGTTGGTTTTGTATATTGTGCTGATAAGAACGCAGACTATTTCAGGACTGGCGGCATATGAATTAGGATGAGCCCATCAAACTTTACTTGGCACTGGCGATATACAAACATTTGACTGACAGCACAATCAAAGTTTTTATCCACTAAGTCATTGAGTCAAAAAGTGGCAGATACACTTCCCTTTATCTGGTCAGGTTAGCCAACCCTATATTACCCTCTGATATGTTTCCCTATTTCAAGACACTTTAAATTTAAATATGAGCCTTATGATTGCGGTTAAAAGAAAACCCTTTTTATATCCATATTATGTCCATATAATCCAAATAGTAAAATAGAAATGACAACATTTGTGTGCTTTCTTTTTAGGCAGGTTTTTTTTTTTTTTAAAGAAATCACTGACCAAATTAGACACCTCTGGTGTTGAATTCCAGCTTGGATTCTGCTTTAGAGCATGTAGATTCATTGCAGATGTTCTGTGATTTGGATCAAATTGTTCAGGTTAATGAATCTTTGTGTTGAATTACACCTTTGGATTAATTGGGTATGTGGGTACAGGTTGTCTTTAACATCTTTAAGATATTGAATCAGGTCATGTTGTAGAATGTTAGTGTGAACATTTTGATAATATACCAACCTCTAATGATTTCCATTTAATATAATGAGGCATTGTTTTGAACGGTTTTGAATATTTAGTCTGTTTAGAGTTTGGGTAAAATTTTAATTACTAAAAACTATTTTATGTTCAAATAAATAGTTTCTTTTTATAAAACAACACTTTTTTTTGTTAAAGTCTGTCAGGTTTTTTTCAGCTCCTATTTCAGGTGTATGTCAGCTTTGTTTACAACCTTTTTACCATTTGGGAGTTGCAATCACTTCAGTCTTTGTCAGTACATATGATCTTGAACTTTCTTGTCAACAAAAAGAAATTGTAGTGTTTTATACTTTCGGAACAAGCCTTGTTATTCAGCTAAACCACTGGGGAAAACAGTGAAGAAGCAAATGTGAGACTAACTCGGACCTTTTGCACCTTTAGTGTATTATCTCTATGTATGATTTATCAAGGTTAGTCCCTCATGGAGAAGATTTACAAAAGATGGAGGAAGTAGCGTACAACTCAAAACACACATTAGAAACCAACATTTGTACCTTTGCTCATTTATTCATAATAGCAGACCTCTTTCTCTATCTTCGGTCATCCGCCAAACTTTGAGTCAGTAGTCGCATCTTGACTTCAGACCCAGGCTCCCGGGGCTAGAAACAGTGCAAGATACATAGTTCATTAGACTTTCACAATGCAATCAATGCAGCGGAGACAACAGCAAAAACCTAAATTAGATCCTGTGTGACTTTACCTCTTTAAGAGCTCACTTGTTAACCCCGTCTGCCACAACAGTTGAGTACAAGAAAACAGGGACCAAAAAGAGTTGTTGTGATTCAAATATTCTTCTGTCGTTTTTGCCTCATGTAACACTACCAAAGTAACTATTTTTTCTTATCTTAACTACATACTGTATATAGAATTACACATGCATGTACATATACATGAAAAGTATACGTGACAAGTACGTCAGTGCTTCTCAATTATTTTGTGTAACATCCCCCCTTCCCTTAGCAAGAAGAAAGCTATTTGTGACCCCCACTTGTTTGTTTTCTGCAGTTTTTATCACCTGTTAAGCGCAAAAAAAACCCTACACCATAAAACTAGCACTTCTTGTGCACACTCACAATGTGTCCGCCACTGCCAACTACTGTAGAGGATGTCCAATTACATTTTATTCTAGTATAGCAAAAAAGAAAACATGATCCCAAGGGTCACACGCGCCTCTTTTGGCATCGCGCGGGGCGCACCCTACTATTTGGGAAGTACTGATATACGTATAGATATTCTATACTTAATGTATACATGTATGCACTATTTATACATAATACACGTATGTATAAAAATCTATAAACAGTATGTACATATCTTATAAAAGAGTATTTGTATACTTGTTAACGTTGATATACATATATATATACACATATATATATATGTATATATATATACACGTACATGCAAAAGTGTAAATTGGTTCGGATTTGGGGGATATTTCTCTTAAGTACTTTATTTGTTTATTTTAATATCTAATTTTTTCAAGCCTGCAAATAAATGCACAAGTCAAAACTTCTTTTCATAGATTTTGCAATTTACTTTTTCTACTTTCCTCACTCTCTCCTGCTTTACTTTCACAGAGCAGGCTGACATCTGCTCCTATCTTTATAGAAGTGTCATTGAAATTCTGTGCAGACATGAGTCCTGCAAAGCACAGGGAGAAGTGCTTCAGGGAATATTCTGAACCACACATTAACAGAACCTGAAAAAAAAAATGCCTGTGTACGAACACACATTTGTAAGTGCGCGCACACACTTGTGGTCAAAGCAGATGAAGCATGTGTTGTTTTTGTACACAAAAAAACTAGATACATCATGCTGAAAATAAAAGATTTAAATCATTTAACTTTGAATGTGAGACACCACTGATTGCTGCAAGGGATCTCAAGTTTAACTTGCACATTAATAAATGCTCTAAAGGAACAGAATGTCAAAGAAAACAAAACATGTGGAACCTATGGTAAATGGTGTTATCTGAAAACCACTGTATTAATCAACAGGTGTTGCTATGTGCACACATTAACACACGCACGCACACCGCTTTCAGTTATAAAAATTCCAATACGTGAAAATGTTTCATTTCCATAAAAGGAAAATAAGCTTTTATCAACCTGACTTAAGAAAGTTTGTATAACTTTTTGTTTAGAAAAAAAACAAACGTTAATAAGACACAATTGTTTGTCACTCTGTTAAGTTTTTATGCACCAAGTGAGCAAAACAAAATTTCAGGCTTAATATTGTATAAACCCTTAATTTCTTTGTTTTAAAGGACATGCATTATATTTTTTCGGAATAACAAAATAAAACGGACACACATACACAGAATATTTTTCCTCATCTTAACTACATACTATATATATATATACTATATATATAGTATATATATATAGTATATATATAGTATATGAGGAGGGAATATATACTATATATATATATATATATATATATATATATATATATATATATATAGAGAGAGAGAGAGAGAGAGAGAACTATACAGGTATATACTATTTGATAGCCTTCACTTTTACTGATTACAGATCAGTTTCAAACAGATGTCTTTAAACTGTTCATAATTTTTTGTTTATATTGAGCTTGTTTGCGTTCTCATGCACACATCTAATATCCTTTTCAATATTTCAGAATCAGAATCAGAATGCTTTTATTGCCATGTCAATGAGAATATCAGAGACTAGGAACTTGCTTTGATACAGGTGTGCAATAATATAAGATAAAAATAATAAAATAAATAAAAATAATTTTAACAAAACAGAGTGCTCAGAAAGAAAAAGAAAAGTAGTGCAATGTCATAAAAAAAAAAAAAACAAAAAAAAAAACAAAGATAGTAAAGTGACAAGAGGGAGGTGACTAAGAGATGTGGGGTTCAGGTTATAAAGTATTAATTAGACTAACGGCAGAAGGGAAGAAGCTATTTTTGTGGCGGGACGTTCTGGTCCGAATGGACCGGAGCCTCCTGCCCGAGGGGAGTCGCTCAAAAAGTCCATGTCCAGGGTGGGAAGGGTCAGCTGCTATCCGACCTGCACGCCCCCGAGTCCTGGAGACGTACAGGTCTTCGAGAGATGGAAGGCTGCAGCCGATCACCTTCTCTGCAGAGCGCACAATGCGCTGCAGTCTGTGTTTGTCCCTGGCTGTGGCTCCAGCGTACCACACGGTGATGGAGGAGGTGAGGATGGACTCGATAATGGCTGTGTAAAACTGCACCAACATCTGGGCGGGCAGCTTGGCTTTCTTCAACTGCCGCAGAAAGTACATCCTCTGCTGGGCCTTTTTGATCAGGGAGCTGATGGATGGCTTCGTTCACTATTGCACACTTCACCATATCTCATTAAAATCAATTTAAACTAACATAACTGCGTCATTTTTCTTTAGCAAACTGTAGCTTAATGTAAAAGTTGGATAGCGATCAAAATTTAATAAGATGGTAACACAAGACAATAACAATAATTTTTAGGTTTTTGCAGGTCAAGTTTATTATAACTTTATCAATCGGAACATTTGGTTTTAGCAATGTTACAGTAACAAAAGCAGCATTGAATTTATAACTTTAAAATTGTATTATTTGTGTTAAAACAATCAAAAATCAAATAGAATTTTTTTTAATAGAGTCATTGATCATTCCATCCATTCAAATAGTTCACACTTACAGTTTGATCATTTTAATTTTTACTTTGGATCGAAGAAAAACCAAACATATAAACAACAAATATTAGAGAGGTAAGAGATTGCACAGTCTGAAAACTATAATAAAGTGATGCTGCTTGTGCATTATTAGTCTTCTAATAGAACTCCTGAAAAATGCTTTTTAGATCAATTATCCGAATGGGATAACTACAAATTTATTTGCATTTAATTTTTCCATTCTCCAGAATAGATTATCATTTGTACAAGGTTTGTCTTTATTTAAAATATATTTTTTTAATCAATAAAAAAAATCCAAACATATCTTGGATTGGATGACCAAATTTTCCAAAATCAAATTTTAAGATTTTTTTTTAATCAAAATTGATAAATGTTCTTTATCAGTTTGATACCCAAAGCTGTTTAGATCATACGTTACACCCATTCATTCACACACACACATTCACTCACTGATTCACTTGCTTACATGTATTAAATATGATGCATCAATGTAATAGTTTTGATTGGAAATGACTATAACTAACTATACACCCCTGAAATTTATTTGACTTCAGTCAAATCAGAAATGCTTCTTTTTTTTATCTCTCATTTCTGTAGTTTAGTTGCCCCAAACCTTTTTTCTTTGAACCACAGGGATCAGTACTGCAAACATATAACATAATGACTTGGCCACTGAGGAGTGTTTCATACTAGGTGACCCCGGCGGTGTTGTTTTCAACCATCCCTTGTGCCCTGTTGTTTTCCTTTTGATTTTATTCTCAATTTGTTTCTGTGTGATTTTTCGGGTCGAGGTACAAGCTAAGATGGCAACGGTCTGATAATTCCGAGGTTGTTGCTGGGCTAATTGTGTCTGTTATCAGGAAGTTGTAGCTACCCAGACATCGGAGACTGAAACTGTCTGCAGATTTGCTTCATGACCACAACTGTCACAAGAAAGAGTAAGAAAGTAAATAGAAAAACGCAGGGGGAAAAGCCCCTGGTGTGTCCAGATAAACGCACATTTCTTTGTAGCTGTCATCCAAGGTTCAAAAACACCTTACTTTGGAGACAGTGAGAGACAGAGAGGAAGTAGAATGAATTAAGGAAGAAATAAAAATAAAAAAAAAAAGACTGAATTGTAGATGTGTGATGAGAGAACTAGATGAAATGCTTTGCCACATGGTCTGCTGGGAAATCCCCTACTGTGCTGGGAGCCCTGCGCCTTGGTGGTGAGATGAAATGTCTTATCTGCCGGCAGCAGAACTCAGTCCTTTAAGGGGAGGGGTGTTGGGTTTGGGAAAACTCATTGTCCAGCCAAGCAGCATCTCAACTGATCCGTGTTCCCGTTGACCTTTACCGTCACCACTGTCACACACACATATACCAGACTTTAGATTGTGTTAAATATAAGATTGCTCACTCTAACTTTGGTCTTTCTATGACTGTTTTTAAACCCTATTCAATTCTATTGTTGTTTTGGCACCATTCATTTGAGGTCATTCTTTAGCTTTTACACTATAATACTCTATGTTATTAAAGTGTATTTATGTGTGTAGTCTGTCCATTATCTATTGTTACCATATCTTTTCTATCAACTTATCTATCAATCCTTAATGAACAGGAAATTAAGTTATAACATGGCTATCATGTAGCCTCCCAGACTGTAATTGCTGAGGTTCTATCTGGTTGTTTTTACACTGACCAGTGAAGTGCTTCAGTAATTTTCATTAATTATTCACAAAGAAGCCTTAATAAAATTTCTCTGGTCATTTAAAACTTAAAGGAATACAGTTAAAACACAATTCTTACAAGAGTGACCCGACAGAAATTTCTTTTTTAATTGGATTGTCTGGATTTATATTTTACTAATGTATTGATATTTTGTTGGAGGGAACTGAGACCAGACGAGCTAAATAGAGAAAAAAAAAAGATGTTTGGTCTGGAAACATTCAGTATCTAGCAAGCACAGGCTTCCAAGCCAGACATCTTACTGCTTATTTGGTGTCCTGGTGAGCTGACAAAGAAGCTGAATAATGTATCTATCAGTTTGGCTGAGCAGGCTGAGCACTGGGCACTAAGAAAGGTGCCAGCTTGTTATAGGCTCATTAAAGGTGAAGATGACATGTGGAGGTGCTGCCACCTTGGCATTGTCTCCCTGTTCTGCCTTCGATAGATGGCTGAGCTTTCTGTCACTCTCCATGGCATACAGAAAGGGAGACAGAGGTGATAGAGGAGGAGGGAATGGTCCTCAATGCTCCCCTAACCCCACAAAATGAAATTGACAGGCTCACTGAAGTAATTGCTCCCAGCACTATTTTCTTTGGCAGGAAATACTGTTATCGACAAATAGGGGATTCAATAAGTGGCAGGAGATGAGACTCGAGGCTGTGGTCAAAAGGCTGTGCCTGTCCTCTGCCGTTGAGGTTGCAATGTCTCCCAGTGGTCTGTTTCATAGTCCTTCTCCCCCTGATATTCTTTCTTTTTTGTATCCTTTTACGGTTTTATACCGTAATACAACCTTTAATATTTTACATCTTAAAACTTTATTACTTACTGTACAATAGTCTTCATATTCTGACTTTTTAATCTATTTTTAATATTTTCCTTATCTTGACAATAGTTGTTATTCTGACTGAAAAATAAAATAAAACAACAGCAACAAAAAATACAATCTCCCACCCTAGCACCCGCTTGCTCTTTTCTTTGTTGTTTTTTTTTCCGTGCTGCCAGTGTTGTGATGTAATGTTGATATTATCCCAAAGGATTCTATCGATTTAGGCTAGGGTCATGAAAAAGCAGTTTATGGTCAGTGTCTTTGGTTTCCAGAGGTCAGAACATGTGGTGAAACTAGAGCTGTGGCTTTTCTGGACATGGTGGAATGTTTGCTGGGAAGTACTGAGAGGTAAAGAGATTAATAAGAAGGGTGGTGATGTATTTGGCTATCGCTGAGAACGTAAACCCTTGGAAGTGTAGTTGCACTATCACCCTTACCCAAAAGTAGAAACACAGACATTTCTGCATCTTCATACAATTGTAACAGTAGTCAGATTTGTTGTAAATTTGCTTTAATTTATGATTAATTAGCTTATCAACCAGACTGCCTTCCTAACACCATTTCTAGCAGACACTGTGTAACTTTCTTTGGATTCCTCAAAACAATTATAGATTTTATGTAAACATAATTTTTCCATAAATGACAGCTTTATGCAGCGTGTAGGTATTGTCTTGTCATTTTCCCCCTCCAGATCTCTTGATTACAGATTGTTGAGCAGAATCAACAATCTGGTTGTTTTTTGTACCTGCCATTGATACTTTTTTTAATTCAAGAGCAGATGGATTTTAGTAGATTTACTGTGTTTCTTACTCTGGGTAATTGAATCATTGCCCCACAGAGAATTTTTTTTTTGAACACACCTACCATATTACCTCTGACCTTTCCAGTATCTTTTCTTCTTATTTGCTTTTTGATCTGAACAGCATAATTAGTACCAAGATTACAGTAAGTGGATACAAGGTCAGACTTCATACATCCAGCCTTTATCAGCCAAAATCCGAGGGCAACTGAGTTCACTCAAGAAAAGAAAGTTTGACTGGCTTTTTTTTTTTTTCACTTTTTTTTGACACTTCAAGATCATTTTCACATTACGTTTTTTGGTCTTCACACAAATCTCGACTTTGTTGTGTTTAGTAATGGAGTCACTGTTACGAGCTGTAACAAAATTTTCAATGGTATATATGTTTTTTGTGCATATACATTAGTTCCTTTTATTTTCAGAAAATTATGTGTTACGAAACATAAATCTTTTGCTTACTGAGTGTTAGGTGGTCAGGTGATTATTGTTAGTTCTAGATATAAAATATCAAACGCATTAGGTACTCTGTACTTATTAGTCATTTAAGCGTTTTAAGTCAGCCAAGGGAGAATTTTTTCAGATCGGCTGGATAATGATACAAATACAAACACAATATACTCTAATAATCTCCTGCTGGGGAAATTTGTGTGTGTCCAGTAGTGTTCCAAACATCTTCTGAACAGCTGCTAGGTGTTGTTGACTTGGGTGGAGCTGAAACAGGAACTTGTTGGAAGAGCCAGTTGGTGGAATAGAGCTGGAACAGCTGCTAGAACAGACAAATTGGCTTTGCAAGGAACAGATTGTGGGTTACTGTGGCAACGGTGTGAAAGCTCCTGTGGATCATAATAAGATTTCAAACTGCCACTAAAAGCTCGACATCTTGATAGCAACTCACATCTTTCTGTGTGGTTGGAACAGCAGCATTTGTTGTTGCTTCTGATTTGGATCCTATGTAAAAAAAAAATTTGTCAGAGAAATTGTTCTGAAAGTAGAAAAAGTTTCCTTCAGTGTGTCTGGATTCTTATGTCGCAGAAAATACCCAGTTGTAAACTAGACCATTTCTGAAACATATACACACATTTATTGTAATGTCTTGTTAAAGAATCCCATTAGTGGTTTGGAATTATTTGTATTATTTACTATTTTAGACTATTTCTTTTCTACAATATAGAACAGTTCTTTTCTACAGTATTTTGATACTATGGAAAACACAATATTCATACAGATAAAAATGTGACATGTTTCTTTGATCTTTAATCGTATGTATATAGATAGGATGTGAAAACGGGTAATAAGGTCCAGGATAGGCTTTCAATTTTTAGTTGCATTTACAAATATTCAATATTTTATGAAATCTATTAGAAAACATAGTTTAAAGACATTTAGACTGTCACTGCTTTTCTTTAATTATTTCTAGAATAAACGCCACGGCGTCCTTTGCTATGTATGACCTTCCTAATCAAAACAAATGTTAATGAATTTTCCCCTTGTTGGAGACCTGGGTATCTTTAAAATGGTATGTTTTCTTATTATTCAATTATTTAGGAAACTAACATTTTCTGACATAGAAAGAACAAAATTACTGCTTGCTTCTACTTCCTGTGGTTTTTCTCTAAAGAAATAAGAAAAAGAGTTCATTCATGTTGACTATGCATTGCAGCAGAGCAGCATGCTTCTCTTTTCTCCAGATAAATGAGGGAGCTTATTACTTCCCAAACTGCCTATTAGCACAGTTCACTTTATGGGGAACCAGCAGCCCAGGGATAAACGCTGCTTCTGCTTTTGCCAAGCTGTCTGGTTTAAGCAAATGTGATGCAGACTTTTCAGTGTGTTTTCTCAAAGGGTTGTGTAACGTACCCCATCCGACCACCTGAAAGCTCGAACACTTCAACAATTGAATGAAATAACAATAACCAAAAATGCACTTTTTTAAATGTAAAATGTAAAGTGTGAAGCCATTCCTGCAATGGCTTCACATCATCATCACAAAAAGAATTAGTTTATGAATGTTGTTTCGGTTTTTGATTATATTATTTTCAATCACTGAGTTATCTGGAACAAAAATGTAGCTCAAAGGATTATGGAGTGTTAAGATAGTTATAAGGGAGTGCAAGTGTGGTTTACTGTGAATCTAAAAGTGTATTTAATGCTGCCGGTGGATACTCTCATTGTGTAAGCATCAGTGTAGCAACCATGTCCCAATGGAGATTAAACACAAGAATCCATTTACTTTGAGGAGGAGATGCTTTAGATAGCATGTTACAGCCTGTGAGTTCAGTGCATTATTACAAGCTTGGCTAAATAAGGAAATAAAGAAAATCACAAGTCTTTTTAAAAATGATGATTATTTCCAATATCAGGGTCAATATTGCTTTAAAAAGTCTTCAGATATGAATCCCAAATTACAGTTTTAACAAGATTGTTTGTAATAGTTATAATCACTATAAAAATGTGGGTATCTGGTCTCATTAGGCCTTCCAACTACAAATAAAGATAATGCTAATAAAGAAAGAGTTATGAATGCCCCTAAGTGTTGAAATTGTTCTGCACCAAAGACATAACTGTTGGCCATCGGCTTATAATTCACAATAGAAATTCAATAACTGTTTTACTGATGTTTCCTTGCAGGGTGGACTCAGAAACAGCAAGCATGAGAGTACACTTTCATCCCAAGAATATGTACATGAGCTGAAGTCTGGCATCACCGAAGAAAAACTTCTCAATTGCCTGGAGTCGCTGCGAGTTTCTCTCACCAGCAACCCTGTCAGGTTAGTAAGCGACTGTCATCACCTGTAATTATTGTAAAAGATGCTGTAACGTTTTTTTTTAGTCCTTTTCCAACACCACATGAAGAATAAAAAATGTACTTGCAATTGTGTCTCTTGTTAGCATTCATGTAGAACACAGTCTCATCTGACTCAAAGTGAAACATTGACTGTGAAATGTTTTTGATATTTAAGCTTCACTTCCCATGACAGCCTCCAATCATTCTACAGGTTCAGATCCAGTCAGGACTTAAACCTTTTTTGCAGATTTACTTTGTTGAACAAAGCATCATTCCCCCTGTATTGTACTTAAATGAACTTCACAGTGAGTGATAAAGTACATCGTGATGTCAGGCTGCAAGACTGAAAATGTTACTATTCCTTTCATTCTGCTGTATTTGCATATCAGTCTCTCTCAGGGGGTCCACTGTAAACACAGCTTGGATGTATTCTTAAGTTTAAAAATATTGACGTAACATAGTAAAAGCAAGTATGTCTGCATTAAAATGCAACACTTCTGCTTAAAAGTTAATGTGAACCAATGAACTGCACATATCAGGTGGTCACTGACTAAGTGAAATAAATATTCATGCTGACCCAGAGAGCAGACCTGTCTGCTTAGTCACTACAGAGCATCCACTAAATAAGTAGACACACTATCTAAACTATTTAACAAGATATACAGTATTACTATACTAATACTATATACAGTATACTATTATACAAGATATACATATATATGTATACATATACATATATATCCATTCCTATTAACATTGCCACATCATTTTTGTTATGGTCATTGTGTTATTTGATGTAGTGTTTGTGTAGCCTCCAGTCGAACTGACGAGGCCATTACTGATAGTTAAATGACTTTATTATTTCTGTGCCTTGTCATAAACCAATGTAAGAGCTAAACAAGAACAAAAAATATCACATTATCATGATGTTCATTTACTATTTTCAAAGCGCTATACGTAGCCACAACAGTTTTCCATAAAACTCAAATAAAACACCTCAAATTAACCTACAGTAAATGCATTTATAAACAATTACCAACCTTGTTCCCTTGTCAACTGCAGCTGGGTATATGATCTGTGTGATCTTTTCCCTGTCTTTTTCACAATAACCGTAGGTTTCATTTCCTTACGTCCTTCTTGTTAAGCTATTTCTATTAACTATGTTTCAACTGTTCAAACGTTTCAATATTTTCTTTCTCTCAAACTGGGAGCCACCAAAATAAAGCAAACACTGAATTTACTATTAAAATGTTTATGGGAAAACCTGACCTTTACACTTTGTGTGAAGCATTACAAGTTACACAAAGTGTAAAGGTATGCCAATGACATTATCTGATGAGGATTCCCAGATGCGACATAAAACAACTTATAGACATTCTTTAACTTAAAATCCCACACTTGAGGCCAAACAAGGCTTGGCATCTCTTCCCTTGAGTAGACCAATACAAATATAATATAAACCCACTGCTATCCAGATTGAAACATCATCTATTCAATTTAAAATTTAGTCTGAAAAACTGAAAAATAAAAATCTAAACACAAGTTTCACTTTGAACCCCACGGGACGCCTTAGACAGATCATGCACACCTGTACAATCTAAACCACCCAAGCACTCTGATTTGATGCAGCACAAATGTCTTGTTCAGTGACTTTTAAAAGTACAGATTTTCCCTCATAGTTGATAACCCTGACTCACTTCACCAACTTTTTATAACTGAAGAACCCTTCAAGTCAACTTGGAAAAGCGAAACACTTCCAGGAACCAAGAGATGTTTTTGGTGTAATTACAGCAGTTTTGAGTTTCTCCAGTGATTGCAAAGCTACGAGGCTGTGAAGCTCTGGCAAGCTATGAAAAAGTATAGTGAACTTCCAAACTCAAAAAGGCCAAATGGTACCAAGATTCCTTGAACCGAGATCAGGGTTGCCCTATGGGTGTTTATAATACACAAGACCTTTGACCATTCAGTTGCTTCCAATAGATGGTCAGACCTGATCAGGGACCTAACTCAGCTCATGGATTCATTCCGCATCTATCTTGGAATACGCAGAGGTCAGATTTAGCTATGGTCTCCCAACATGTTAGAGGATTTAGTTCCACATATTTGGGTTGATGCACTGCACATTTTCAACAACGTTTACAGAAATGATGGAACTAGAGCTCTTGTATGTGATGGTTGGAAGTTGGAAAGATGGTGCTGTCAAAATGTGAAACCAACTTTGAGGCCGTGAGCTGTAACAAATTGTCTAGATAACCAAATGTTAGTTTCCAGTAAGAATGCTTACCACTGCTTTTTGTTTTTCCTCTAATGTTTGTGCTGCCTACTAATTTGCTCCCAGAAGCCTGTATTTGTGTAATAGTTTAATTGGCTGGGACGAACACCTGTTTGGCAGCACAGGTGGCTGTGGGGCCTTTGTGCTGAAGGCCCTAACTCCCAGGCAGTCCCACACAGGTGTGTGGCACGCAGCCTTCGCATATCCACCCACAGATGGTTTTGCCTCCAGCATTCACTGCTTTCTATGCTTTCACTCTTTTTATTTATCCCTCATCTGCCATGCTTACTACTTTTCTTTCTATCATCACCTCTCCCTCTCTTCTCGCCCCCTCTTTTAATTTTGCCATTAGGATGCAGGCTGCTTAATTTAGAAGTGTCAGATTGACTAGCCACTTTTCATTAATTTCTTAATCTTCTTAAATGAAGCGAGATGCCAACTTGCAGAAAATTGCAAGTCTTCTGTTCTAATATAGATGAAAAGAGAAATGCTGTGTCAGTCCAAGACTCCTCAATTTATCTTTTTTTCCCTCAAAATTTTATGCTGTTATTATAATTTTAAAACACATTTGCTAAATTGTGTACTTATGTTTAAAAAAAATGTTTTCTGAATTTTTGTCTCAGCCATGGCTCGCATAAAGTCTTTACTATCGGATTGTTTCTGTCTGATTTTTATCCATCAGGTCAGGCTTCTGATCTACACATTTTTAATGTGAAAATGAAATAAAAATGTGAGGATTTAAGGCTCCAAGGGTGCACATCTCTTATCCAAGTTTTTAAATTCTATCTCTCTTGCCTTTAGCATTATATTACTATACGACTTTGAAATCCTGACAGTGACATCTATATTATATCCACCAGCTCACAGATACCTGAAACATACTTTAGAAGTATTAAACAAGTCTCCCGATTCTTTTTTAGATGAAATTTTTGTGGCATTGTTCTGACATCTTATTCAGGGCATTATCTTATATTGTCTTTTTGTAGGAACAGGAGACATTAGTTTTCGCCAGCTTTTCTCACTTTGTCTGCATTCTCAAGGTGCTGGCTGTTGTGAAGATGTTGCTGCTCTGCAATCTGAGCTCTACCTGACTCTGAATTAGTTTCCTCACCTCATCTAGACTGTAGCTTAGTACTGGGAATTGTTTGTAACAGAAGTTGTGGACTTCTAATAAACTTTACAATTTTTCCACTGGCTTATAAAGCCATTTTTTTATTTATTTGTTTAACATAAGCTTAAATGTTCTATATTATTTAGCAATAAATATCTCATTTATTAAATCAGTGTTAACTTGATTAGGTAAAGGTTTTTTTTCATTCTCATTTTCAGTATCCATGTGTGAATTTTTTGCCGACAGTCAAACTTGCATTTCAATGACACATTTTTCCCAATTAAGATCGTATCCCATGCTCGTTGATGCAAATATGAAAATGTGAGAACAAAAGGTGACACATTGAACTTTAAAGCTAACACAATCTCAAAAAATGCCAAAGACGTTACCAAAAACAGCGGAGTTAACAATTGCAAATGAGCTCATCTTCTTTTTTAATAAAACACTTTTAGGCATAATTAGAAACATCTTTCAGTTATACTCAACAACTTTTCTTTATAAGATTGTTTTTTTTTGGGATCCATAAATTTTAAAAAAGGTAGAACTCCTATATCATCTGTAAACTGCTGTATACTGCACATGTTGTGTTGTCATTGTTTAATTCATACTGGGATTTATCTAAATATGGTCTTTGATGTCATCTCTACAAGTTCAACACCGTGGTACAGCACTAGAGAAATTCCATAGGGACTAGTCAGTTTTTGCAGTGTCCTTTCTTTGACTTCTTCCACACATAAGGAGGAAACAAACATTATTCTATGAAGGAGGAAAGGGATTTTGCCTTTAATTCAGTTTAACTCAACTTTATTTGTTTTGCATTGTTGAGGCAAAGTCTCTTTATACTTTTCAGGCATACGTTTGAACCTACTCATTGTGATCTATTTTTTTTTTTCTTTTTAGAAATGATGGTATTACTTCAGAAATTTTGCTCTACAGTCTAAAACTTTGATTGTATTACAAATAAATGGCTAACCACCATCAAAATACATCGGAAATATGTTCTAATTCTTATCGTAGAGTTAGAATTTAGATATACCTCATAAAGAAGAAGCTTGTTCCATTTGAGGGGAGGCTGATTTTTATTTTTTTTGGAACAACTTCAAGTTAACCTTTTTCTCCAGTTTTGGTTTGTAGATTTAAAACTCATACCAATTTAATTGGACTAAATGTTTGCTTGTAGCATAAAAATATACTTTTTTATTGTCTTTGTCATCTTTGTTCCACACTCCGGTCAGTGATCTCGCGCTAATACCGTAACGCCTAAATACTATAATGCGAGACCTGTGACCCTGTGATCACAATCTGTAACACGAGATGATGATCACAGAGTACACATTATTTTTTGAGCTGTTGTATTGCAGCCAGATTAAATTAAAGAATAAATGAAAATACTTTAGTGAAAAAAAAAAAAAAAAAAAAAAAGAGTAAGAATTCAATTTGGAATAAATTATACTATGAATGAAAAAACTATGTTTTTATTTTTTTGGCACAGAAAGCTCGGTATGATGAACACCGACCACTAAATTATTTCCACTACTACAGATCAGACCGATCAACATTTTTTGAATTTTAAAACTTACTGCCTTAGAATAAAACCTTTAACACTTACTCTTTTATATCTTGTGAAGTTCCTCTCTTGGCACTTCTGTCTACTGTAGGAGGAACAACCAATTAACACCAACACAAAAGAGCAGGTTTGTCTGTCTTTTCTTTTGTAGATGCTGTTGAAGCAAGTGTTACCTTCTGAATGTCTCAAAGGTTGCATAAACACTCTCAACCGCTTCGTCCCTGGATCTTGCCTGGCAAAGATGACATGTGAACAGTGAATCTCAGTTTGACTTGTTGCTTTCTTCTAAAGTTTATTGAAGTAAATCTTTAATATATAGTTTTTCAATTCAATTAAATATGTTTTCTATCTAAAAATGATATAAAATTGCAATCACATTTATTTTTTTCATTTTAAATTCAGTTCTCAGACAATTTTGAAAAACTTGTATATACCAGGAAAAAAACCCATAAAGATCATCAATCTGGCAATTTAAGATTAGAAACACAACACATACATGACATTGAACTGTGCAGATCAAACACTACTCCTCGTTGTTTTGATTATGAGAAAGCAAACATATTTTTTTTTTTATTATTATTTATCTTGGACAGGGTAGCATGTTCTCAAATCAACATAAACATTATTTGTGCAGCAACTCAATAGAAATAATAAGAAGGTATAACAATTTTGATTACCTGTCTTTATGATCAGGCACTAAATTCCTCTAAAATGAGATAAGCGTCAAACAAAAGGAGACACCTGCATGAGCCTGGCAAAGTAACAAAATATGCAAGTTGCAGAAGCTTTCCAGCTGTTTTTTTTTTCAGTGTTGCTTTGAAACTCTTATTGTAAGACAGTAAGTGTTATTACAAGCCACTTTCAACCATCCTGCAGGCTTCAAATGTTTTTTGACACTTTTCAGGCAAAAAGGAAAGTAGAATGATTTGGAATTTACACAGTTCTTAACCATACGTTTGTGGGATTTTTTTAGAGTACAGTGTTTTTAAGGTAGAAAGAATTTAGGCAGACATTTTAAGAAGGATATGACAACTCTTTTTTTAAAACAAAAACAATTTTTCTCCTATCATTTGGGATTAATGTTATGGCATGATGAAATAAAAAAAGAAATTTGGGCGAGTTAACTAGTTTCTAGCCATGCAGCTAATATTTGAGTAGATGTTTCTTCATCTTTTAGGTACTTTGAATAAGTAGGGAACATACATACTGTTTACTTTAGGTCTTTTTTTGTGTGTGTGTTTTATCTGTATTGTGTAGATCTTGAGTGTAATTTGAGACTACAACCAATTTCATTTTACTATACCACTTGTTAATTTCAAAGGTGATTGTGTGGTTTCACCTCCTAAATGCTACACATAATTGTGGAAAATCATTTGTCGTCTTATGCAAATTTTGGGACGTGGTTGTAGAAACAGCAGCCTAAATAGGGATACCCAGACTTCCCTTCCCCCGGGCCCATCTTTCAGCTCATCCTAGAATATCTGAAGTCGTTCTTGGGCCAGCTGTAAGACATACTGTACTTCTTTCAGTGGGTCCTGGATCTACCCCTGGAAAATCTCACCAGCAATTTGACTAGAAGGCCTACTGACCACATACACAAAAGCAGCCCACCTGACTTTTTTTTTTTACCCTGGAGACACAACTGCTTCATACCGAGACCCTACAGATTGGCAGAGCTCTTCACCCTGTCTCTAAGCAAAATCATGGCCACTCTACTCAAAAGGCCTTTCAGCTGCTTGTATTCAAAATTCTGTTTTTTTTTTTTTTTGTCACCACCTGCAGCTGTTCTTTACCAGCATATGTGATAAAAGTCATGGAATACTTCCTAATTGTTGTATTTAGGATGTATTATGATCATTCTACCAATAACATAATTTAGATTAAGGCATTCCTTACTCTGAACAAATCACACTTTATGCAGTGACATTTTTTTAAAGACTGAAATATCAGCTTCACAAAAGATAGTTCTTATGTTCAGAAGACAGAGTTTCATGTTGGTTGAATCCATACTGAAAGCAAACAAAATGTAACACTGACAACCACAACACATAAAGGAATAATCCATCTTAGATTTATGTTTGGATCCCTCAGAAGAATGTGGTGGTATATGTCTTTTTAGAGGCGCTCTCCGTTGCTTTTTTTTTTTTTTTTTTTTTGCTTTGTTACGACTGTGTTTGGATTAAAGTCTTAAAGCAGAGCAACCAATAACAGCAGACTGTTGGGAAGACTGTAAAGCCATAAGTCAGTTTATATTGCATTTTTTAATATGGCGATCCCTTTCCTTAACCAACCAAAAATATCAGGAACCTTCATATATTTCTTCAAAAGTATTTATGTTATGACTTTGTTACTGATTGTAGCTTTGCTGTAGTGGTTCTCTTCAGGTTATTGACTAGCTTTTCCTGTGTAGTCCTGGGCTTACTTCCTCACATTTTTTAGCATTGTTGACACCCCATGGGGTGAGATTAAATGCGAGGCTCCTCTCCGAGAGAAATTGGCATCATTAGCCTCTTTCACTTTTTGACAAAGGTCTCCAACTGTTGTTCATTTTCCCCCAAGCTGCTTGGCAATGGCTCTGTTGTTTTTTTAAGCTTTGGGAAGGTTTACGATTTTGTTCCTTGTGTCTTTGATTTTACTGACGTTGGCTGTACCTTAAACCAGACAGGTCTTTTTTGTTTGTTTTTTAAAAAAATATAAATTCTAGCATCTTCAAACAAGCTTCTCTGTCTAATTAGAATGATGAACAGTGTAGTTGAGCTGGTAGGTGATTCAAGGTCAGAAATCTGTCTGGTTAGCTCAAATACTGGTCTGAGCCAGTAATAGAAAATAATTTGTAAAAGAAAAGGTATAAGATATGATTTTAGATTTTGTTTTAAAAATTTTGTCTCACACAGAAAAAAAAGTGCTGCGCGGTGTCATAGGGATTAGTACAGTGCCCTCACAGCAAGAAAGTCAGGGTTCAAATTCCGGAATGGGGGCGAGGCTTGAAACACTGGCCTTTCGGTGTGAAGTTTGCATGTTCTCCTTGTTCATGCATGGGTTGTCTTTGAATACTCCGTTTTCCTCCGACTCTCCAAAAACATGCATGTTAGGTTAATATACCACTGTGTGTGTAGCGCCGTGACAGACTGGAAACCTGTTTGGGGTGTACCCTGCCTCTCGCCTGAATTCAGCCGAGATAGGCTCCGGCACCGCTGCGACTGCCGTAGGGATAAGCGGTTCAGAAGACTAAACGAAACAGGAAAAAAATGCACCAACAGTAAAGATTTAAGTTTCTCAATGATTTCTAAGTGAGACAACTTACAAAATCACTGCCGGTTCAAATACCTTTTGCCTTGACTGTGAGGAATAAAACTTCTGTGAAAGAATTGCAGAGACAATAAAATAATTTATGCAATATCAGAGAACTTAAAAGTAGGTATAGAAAAATACTCAGGTAAGATTAAACACTCACAGACATCTCCTGCTTCACATTTGTTTGCCACTCTTAGAGCTAACTCATAAAATTAAAAAATTGTGATTTTGAACTAACACATTCACTAGAAGTTGAAAACATTTTGCGTGATGAGCTGCTCCAGGTCCTGTTTGTGCTTGGCTACATCCATAATCACATTTGCACATTGCTGACAACAGCTACCACCATCAAGCACGCTTGCCACCCGGTATAGTTTAAAGTTGCTTGTTTACTATAACCCGGTAAAACCTTTTCTTGTGATGTTAGTATATAAAAAAAGTCACAGGAAAACTACAGCACAACCAACCACTGGCTGTTCTCTTATGAGATGAATTGCATTAAAGAGTTTTGTCAGTCTGCAGGAGACAGAGACCTGGGGTATTATTAGCAAAGCTAAATAGTGACAACACTTATGAGGAGTGTGCCACCAATCTTAACACCAGTGGTAGCGTTCTACTTTTTAGCCCCAGTTGTTCTCTTTTGATAATATAATAAATAAATGTGCTTGGCCCTGTTTACATTCGTAGACACTTTGCAACTTTTCAAAACAATTTAGAGTTTAAGTGTTATTTTAATTTACCTTTATTCTTTCCTAACCAATGGAAAACAAATCACTTTCAGATAAGATGGTAGTTTTTGAACAGTAAGAGATAATAAAACAACAGAAAACAATATCTGTCAGAGTTCCAAGACTTTACAAAAGATTTAAGAAAAAAATTGCATGCTGATACTTTAAAAGAATCCCATTAGGAGTTAAATTGATTCATCACTCTTTTTTTTCAATATTAGATTCGAACTACCTTCAGTGATTGTGCAACCAGTTTATTAGCAAGTTCTTTGTATTATATTACACTGAACTGCCAGTAAATGACAAAATTGTTCTTAGGAAAAAGTGTGATGGTGTATTTCTTTTTCGGTCTGTTGGTTCACTAGCAACAGGTTTAATGCTAAAGTACACAACTATTCTACTCCAATGAGCCAAATCCACACCACTTGCAAGCAAAGTAACATTGCTTATCTCACAACAACAGGAACCCTTTAAGTCTCAAGGTAGTTTTAGTCGTAAATAGGCATACTCTGAGGAAGGCCAAAAATTGCATCAGAATTGTCTTACACAATTTTAGTTTACACAGAATTTTACCTCAAACTGCCTATTATATTAAAATAAAAATAGTGTGTATTAAGGATACACAATGAAATCTTTGCATATCGTCTGACATCCTCAGGAGTGCTTCTTGCCTCAGTCCTTTATGGGAGTTGCGTTGTTTTAACCCTAAAGACTTACGTGGTCAAAGTTTCTTGTCTCTACTGTGTATTTTGTTTTTGTTTGTTTAAGCTTAAGAAGTCACATTTTAGAATAAAGAACAAAGAAAATCCAACATGCCAGAACTTTTAAACTCAGAAAACAGCCCTTCTCTTGATGAAAAGGTTTCAAAAAAGAGAGTAATCCACAAGAGTAATGTAGTGATCTCTGGTGCAATAAACAAAAACACCCTCTCGCCCCCTCTCAATAAAAACCCCAAAAAAACATAAATAATACATATTTACATGATCACTCTTTTAATAAACCTGGGACATTTGCTTAAATGTAAGGAATTAATCTTACTTTTACTTTTAAAAAAGGATTGCGTCAAATTATTAATTTTAACTGCCATCATGCATAGTGACATGATGGAGTTGTGTTATTTTTAGATTTTTAAATACTCTACGGGTGGTGTTATGAGTCATAAATAATACTGAACATGTTTTATTAAAAATGTTTCATGTCTATTTAGCTAATTTCAAGCAAATTACGAAATGTTTTTCTTTTAACCCGATATAATTCATTCTAATTACTGGCTTTATATATATTTTGCCATTTTGTACTTTGTTAAATTGATCAAGGTGTAATGTAGCTCCACATTCGGCTTGGCAAATCAGTCAACTGAGTGTAGGATTGCTTGGTTTCATGCTTCATGGTTCAGCTCCATTTGTTTCATTTGCACATCAGGCCTCAATTGGAATTTTTCAACTCTGACGTGGTCAGTAAACCCACAGACGAAGAGTTGCCCAGATGGGGTTGTAATACAATACAAGACATTTTGTACTTGGACAATAGCTTTCAGTTATGAAGCTCCTCACCTGTGCCTGATGAAGTTATACAATTAGCTTATAGACTGAAATCAATACCTACCAAGAAGCATCTAAACACAATCTCAGCAATTGGCCGAAGTATGGGTGAGCCAGTTGCATATTCAACATTTTGTAAAGTTTTACTAGTTTCTCATCTAAAATTTATACAACCCTGAATACACTTTAAAAATTGACTGAATTCAGTAAACTTTTTTGTCAGCTTGTTCAGGCTATGTTGTATTTCTGCAGCCTTTAGTAAGTTATATTTTGTAATCGACACAGTTTCCTTTCGACAGTTTTAACTCCATTTCTTGCTCTTCAGAGACTGATATTTCCAATGTTACTAAGGACCATGAAACTGTCAGTGGACGGAATTCTGCTCTCTCAGCCATGCCAACTCCTTTTCTGCTTTGTTGTCCCATTTTTATCACAGCAGCAATATTATTTCTGTAGTAAACCGATAGAGTTTGTGCTCCTTTTTCTTCACTGCTGATGTCGAAGGAAACAATTGAATCGGAACAGCCTCGGCGAAGTCCTATTTATAAAGACATTTGTGAATATTATTGTGTTTTGTTTTTATTAAGAAAACAGATCATCATTATAAACCGCAATCTAAACTAACATAAATTGGCTCTGCTTGTCTGTGGGGGAAATTTGAGTAATGGCAAGTAGGGAGTTGATGGCGGGTTCTAATTTAGTCACAGATTAAAGAAATACCTCAACTTTGCTTGCTGCCTCAGGCAAATGCATCTCATCCCTAATTGAGGGTCTATTCCAACTCACTGAATCAATACAAACGGCTTTCGTACCCAAACCATTATTATTTCAAATCATTGTCAAAAAGGCGGGATAAATCATTGACTTATGCCCCGTTAATGCTGGAAAATTGCTTCATGCATTCTGCACCATTGACAGTTAGGGGCCTGAAAACAAGTAATGCTAATAACATAATCTGGCCAAAACCACTCCGTCCCTCCCACTCTTCCTCCTCCCGTATCTTTCCCGGCTCAGACAAACGGGCTCATCTGCACTGGATCATTTGCCGTCTCCTGATATGTTGTGGTTTATAGCCAATTATCTCTCACGATCCATTATCGATTACAGTGTTATCTTGCATTGCTTAATCTTTTGGCACAGTACATTGGAGGGGGATAGTTGTGGTAGCAGTGGTGGTAGGGTGTGAGTGAATGGGATGCAAAATGTGTAAATGGTTGCAGTTTGAAATACAATTTATTCAGTCTTTGTTTTGTTTGAAATAGAAGTCAAGCTGGTGGTTTTTCTTTTTTTTTATGGAAGAAAGTCCACCAAACAGTTTTTAGTTCAATGTTGAACTTTTTTATGTGTTTCTTTTTTCTAATGACTGATTTCCTTATAGGGTTTTTGGGCTATTGCTCATGCCTCTTCTTTTCTTTTTTTTTATCCCCATAGCTCACTGTGACTAAACAATATAAAAGTACAGAATGAAGACATGTTTTCTGATGTTTTGTTTGTCTTGTGTTTTAGTTGGGTTAACAACTTTGGCCATGAGGGTCTTGGCCTCCTTCTTGATGCTCTGGAGAAGCTTCTGGAAAAGAAACAGTGGGTTGACTCGTTTTATAACTCATCCTTACTTCTTTTCTTTTGTCACACCTCTTACGTTACTACACTACTTCACATTTCTCTTCTTTTTTTTTTTTTCTCCAGGCAAGAATATATTGATAAACGGAACCAGCACAAACTAATCCAGTGCCTAAAGGCTTTTATGAACAACAAGGTTTGTATTGATCAGTAAGGAGAAGTAGATCAGAATAAATTGTGCTTTAACTTATTTTTAACTTCAAATTAGCTGCTTGAAAATTTTTGCTGACACGCTAATCCTAAATGTCTCTGGTATTATTCAGAGTGAGTGACTGCCCCAGAAGTTTTACAAGGTTCGATTTATTGTACAGATAAATATAAAAAAGCCAAGGCTTAGTACTTTCTGATTTAATGTTCTAGGATTAATGGGTTATATTAGCTCAGGTGGTGCAGACGCTAAACCAAATCGGAGTTTGCTTGGTGACAAGCCAGGTAAAATGAAACATGAAAAGGGAGCTAATTTCCCATTTTATGCCCACAGTCTCAGATCTTTTAATTATCCCTTTTTGGGAAGGTCTGGCTCATTTCTCAAAAGTGGCACAGATTTCAAGGATGGGTGAACCATTGATATTTCTCCTCATAGCTTTAATACCCACATGTGGTCATCTCAGCACCGTCTCGCATTAAGGGGAGACTAAAAGGTTCAGGGGAGCACAAGTATTTATCCCTGTGGTCTCGTCCTGAATTGGATTAATTTATCAACAGAGTCACCTTTTTTTTTTCTAAGGCCTGTCCGTTCCTCTTAGAAGATGAAGAAAACTATCTTAACTATGTACATTAGAAATTTTACTGTTATTTAAGTTAATTTGAATACTTATACAGTATATGTGTGAACACTAATGCCCTATATAGTTTATTCTTAATTTTCTCTCCCTTCTTATTTTGTATTTGTTTCACAGTATGGGCTGCAAAAGATCTTGGGGGATCAGCGAAGCTTGTTGCTGCTGGCACAAGCAATCGACCCAAAACAGATCAACATGATGACAGAGATTGTCAAAATTCTCTCTGCTGTCTGCATCATTGGCGAGGAAAACATGTGAGTTTAACCAAGTTTAACTGGATTTTATGTCCCACAGGTTTTACACAAATTTACACAAATTTTTGTAAAAAAAAAAAACAAAAAAAAAACCCGCACATAATCTGGCAAATAATGAAGCTTTTATAGTTAAGAGGTCAGTGAAACAGGACAGTAACATTTTTAATATGTATTTATTTTCATTTTAAATGAGAAAAAGGCTAATGGAATTCTGTTGATTAGACTTAGAAATGTTAGTAGTAAAGCCAACAGAGAGGATGCATCCCCTTGGACATTTTTGTCACCATTTTCCATTTACTGGCATTTTAAAGCTATTCTTTAAGGACAGGAAATGCTACACATTAGTTAGGATCTCTCGTTTCAACTATTTGGAAACTTCTAGATAACATAGCCTTTTGACTTTGACTAGTCTTTTGCTTAAAATGGTTATGGACACATATTGTGCTCTATTCTAAATCTGTGCAAAATTAGTTTTTTTCTTTTAATAATTTGGGGAACCTCAAATTTTCTTTAAGCCAGCTAAGGAAGAACATGTTACAGCACCTTCTAGCTGATGCAGCAGTGCTGCTCCACTCTTTAACAATCTTATGTGATTTAAAAAAAAAAAAAAAAAGTAGGAATAATAAAACAACAGATGTGTTCACTGACACCAAAGTCTCAGAAGCAAAAAGAGGAAACTCTAAAAATGTTTTATCAGTCATCTCCTACTGTGTGGCATATATTCTTACGGAGGGTGCACCTCGTGCACATGCTGGATGTTTTTACACAACAAGCATCTACAGCAGAGCACAAACCGTGTAGAAATCTCATCGTACAATTCAGCTTACTCTGTTTAATGTGTTGAACTAGTCGGTATAGCCGGCCATGGACACGGTCTGGTTGACAGCTTATAAATTGGAGTTAAGAGAGTGTTTTTTATTGTTTCCCACAGGGCCAGACTAGAATAACAATGGCGCTTCAAAAGTCAAGTCTGTATGTAGGATAGGAAATAAACAAACCCACATATTCTCTTAGAGAAATGGAGTTCAGCACTGTGTCTTATGTGTCTTACCATCCAAATAAGTCCATGTGCCTGTAGACTGACCCGAACTCTGTACTGTCTCAAAAGAGTTTTAAACTCCAAAGTATCAAACAATTTTCAGAATCAATTTTCTAAACTTCTGACAGTTTTGCTGAAGTTTTCTTTAATAAATTCACTTTCAGCAGGTGTCTCTAACAGATATATTATTCTTTTACAGGTGTTTAATGACAGGTAAAACAAATAATCATATGTTCTATTCCCTGATGGAGCTTCATTGGGGTAACTATTTGTCACTGTATAAAAAGCCCTGGTGAAGTGAAAACGATTAACATGGACTCGGCTCCCTTTAAGCTTCAAGGTTTCATCCCAAGGCTGGAACACTGGGGCTGACAAAATGAGTTCACAGAGTTTCGCCTCCATCGTTAGTCTTAATTACAGCCCTGCTTTTGCTACACTGACATGACATACCTGTGAAAAAGTGTTTTTTGGATCATTTGGGCCAAGCTACTAATTCTATTCTAATATTTGGATGAGCGGCTTTGAGACACGGATACAACAAAGTTCTCATTTTTCAGATATCATTAAATAAACTAGTTTTACCTAACTGTTATTTTATCTATGAACATTAGTGTTAACACATTAAATTACAGAATAAAAGTTCAGAGCACCACCTTCACCAGAGGGAAAATAGCTTCATTTAATTAGAAAAAATCAGTCCGCTTCTGAAATGTTTTTTTTAGTTTTTACGTTTAGATTTCAAATTGTTTGCAAACGATACATGACTACATGATAAAACACAATACTTCTATTTGTTATAAAAAAAATATGAAAAAGATTAAACTTTTTTACATAACTTAAACAAATATATAAAGACTGTTTAAACAAGAAACCAGTTGTGAATGAGCAAAAGTAACTATGCAAAACTGCAAAGAATGTATGCATGCACACAGTAATATACAGAATATAAAATCTCCTTCAAGTTGTTTTGACAACAGAACATGTTCACTATAAAAATAGTCATGTCATCTACAAAGTAGGCTAAATGAAAGAAAATGTGATTGAAAAGTAAGAATCTGAGCTGGTTTAAGTGTTGTTTAAAAGTAGATATTTTTAGTTTTCTTTATTTGTAATGAAAAATAATCCAAAATTCTTTTTTGCATCCATCCTTCTATCCAGAAGAGTTGCATCAAGTTGATTGGCTCCACTTGTAGATAATTTTGGTTAGTCAGTGTTTCTCAGAGGTTTTTCTTCTACTTTTCTTCAAACCAGTAGTTAAAATGCAAACGAGTGTGTTCTCTTACAAAAACAGCTAATTTCCTGGTAATCTCTGTAACACCTAATTGTTACATTTGTTGATCAATACAATGCTAATGCAGGAAATTTGAGCTCTTTTTGTATCTAGGGTATCTAGGCCTGATCTAAATTCCAAGTGCTTTGTAGATTAGATTATTATAATAATATAGTCATGTATATTCAGAAAAACACATCAGAAAAAAAAAGCCGATATAATAAGGACCTACCAGGGACAGACAGTCTACATTTTTGCCTCCCACCGTTGTCACTCACAGCATTTGCAAATAGATCAATGTAAACTTTGAGATTTGTGCTGTGATCATAGTCTCTCCTTAAAATGTCCAGATCCTGTAGAAATGACAACCGAAGGAGCTGAGGTGTCACTTTTTTCTGCTCACAAAGTTCCCCGCCATCCCATGTTTTGACTCTGACTCATGTTCAGCACCCACTTTGGCTGACAGCTTCAAAAGAGAACACGACAAGTTAAGCAGATCTATCTCGCCTGTTTTGTAGTGTCGTCTGAACCGGCTTTAAAGCCACTCAGTATGCAGCTCCCCGTATTTGTCTGAGACTTTGTAGCGTCTGTCACAGAGCGTGTAGCTCCCATTTATCTTCACGTTGGGATTGCTGTGCATATGCAGTTCTTTCGGTCAGACTTTTGATTTCCTCTGATTTTAGCGTCAGAAAAGTGTTGTGTTCTTCACATTTCTGCAAATCAATAATAATAATAAAAAAAAAATATCTACCACCCAGTGTATGATTCATGCAATATAAATTGTATTTACACATCTAAAGTGGAATTTCTAAATGTGATGATTTTTCTTTCATTCCTACTGAGAACAGTTACAGACTTAATTTGTAAGACGCAGGTGTTCTGAAATAATTTCTCCTTAAATTGTTTTGGCATTGTTTGCTTTTGTACCTCTGAATTATTTCATTTTCCATTTGGAGGCCGAAATTCTCAAATACCACGTAAATGTTGGCTGCCTTGAGCTTTTCAAAGTACCCTAATGTGCTTACCTTCTCAGTAGGTGTTTTTGATTATTAGTCAAGCAACAAGAATTTTCCCCCTTGCAGTTAATTTTGTAACTAAATACATTTGTAGTAACAAGCCGGTTTTTGTTTCGCCTAACAAAGAGATAAGACCGAAATTAGATAGTGTGGCAAATATGATTCCAAAGAAATAGATGGAAAACAGTAGGTTTCTGTGTGATGCAGCAAAGACAGCCTAAGTAAATGTTCATACCAGCACACAGGGGAAGATAAGATACACAGTGTTTGAGCTGAAAATTGTGAGTAAATGTCCTGTCAGTGATGTGATAAAAGTGTTTGTTGACTTTTGTGTTTGCCTGCTCCTTGGTTCCTGCTTTCTTTTAGTTTGGATAAGATTCTGAAGGCCATGACGATTGCTGCAGAGAAGAATCATAAAGAGAGATTTGCTCCTATCGTGGAAGGACTGGAGAATCACGAGGCCCAACAGCTTCAAGTGAGTCATTAGGCATCCTAATTTAGTTGTACTGAAACAAATTACTGACATTTTTATAATTGCTTACAATATTAAGAAAATATAGTTTTCTGTTTGATATCACAATGTCAATTTATTGATTAATATTTGATCCGTTTTTTTTTTTTTGTTTGTTTTTTTTTTTGTCATTTATTTTAACTTGCTGTCTCGTAACAAATAATCTGATCTACCTATTTTAACTAGTAAACTGCTAACCAACAAACCCCCAGTTATTCCCACCATTGGCACAGTCATAGCTGCCTAATGTGGCGCAATGTCCCCCACTTGGTTTCAAATCCCAGGTGGGGGACGAGGTTTAAAACAGGCATTTCTGTGTGAAGTTTGCATGTTCTCTCTGTGTATTCCGGTTTCCTCCCACCCTCCAAAAAAAACATACGTGTTAGGTTTAGGACCCTCTCTAAAGCGAGATGTCTCATCTCAAGGGGCTTATCCTCCTAATAAAATAAAATAAAAAAATTAATGAATAAATAAAATGCAACAAGAGCAATGGTGGAGAATGTTCTATAATACACTGCAAGTATTTTATGCTGTGCTGCAGCAGATTTATTTCTTGATGTTTTGTGTCTTTATTTTATCTTTTTAAACACCTGATTACGTTTACTGTTTTAAAGTTTATTACGCTGCAGAGTGTTTTATTCTCTACACAATAACCAATCTTGGTGCAAGCAAAACTAAAATTATTAGTGTCGCTGTTGGCAGCTTCTCTTCATGTGAAGTTGTTCCTAATAAACCGCCCCCCCCAAACACATAATAGGATGTGATCACGGTGCAAATAAAATGCATTGGGCTCAATTAGTAGCGCTGTAATCAAAAGCACCTGGGCCATTGAGCACCTCTGCTGAGTAGTTGTAACTCTTTTACAGACACCAAAAATTTAATACAGAACTGTGACTTTCAGTCGTTTTCCTCACAATTTTTCTTCCTCTTACTGCTTTCCCTGTTTTTCCCACATCTTACAAATACTTTCCCTGTTGCTGTCAGGTTTAGTCTCAGAGGACCCTGTGAAAGGGCAACAAAGCCCTATACCTTTCCTCATTTTCACTTGTGTTCTTCCGCAGCAAGAAAAAAAAACAAAACCTTATAACAGCAACAATAACAGCACTTAAAACATGTTTTTGTGGAAGCCAAAGCAGGGAATTACTGAAGGAATTAGTTTAGCTGCAGGGCTTGAGGAGTCACGAAGGAAAAGTAGTGGAACAACAAAAAAAAGATGAGGCAGGCGGTGAGAGAGAAAGTATCTTTTTTTACAGTTATTTTTTTCAACTATTTAAACTAAAACAAAGCTTTTCTAATTATAAAGTAAATTAAAATGCTTAGCCGATGCAGTAGCTTCAAGAAATTAATCAACTTTAAATTCAAATCTTGTGATGGTCTAAACTTTGCTAATGTGATTAAAATGTGTTTCGGTGTTGTTCAGACTGAATTTCATTGCAAACTTGGAAAGCAACTCCGCATATAAACTTTAAAATTGCCCTAGCAGTGGCACTTTTAATTACAACTTTTGAGAAACCTCCTCCCACACCCCCAATGTACCAAACCTAACATGAAAAACACTCCAAGCCTAGATCCAGTGGCTTCACACTCTATGATACATGGCTGAGGTGCAGTTGAGGCGCTTGATGTTGCTATCTGTATGCAGGAGAATAGAGGGAATTTTTCATGAGTTACATGACTTTTTCTTTCACACGCAGAAAGTCTGTGAAGATTCTGTGAGGTTTTCTATATTTCTGATCTTTGGTGGGTGCACTAAAATGTCCAGTGTCGGTTTACAAATCTTATTTTAAACTCCAGTTTTTTTTTTTTCCCTCTTGAAAAATGAAAAGGCTGTTTTTTTTTTTATAGTTTCTGGGACAGTTGGTTCATACGTAAGAATACAAAAGTCAGAGTACTTGATTGCAAGATATTTACCAATTGAATTCCTAAAAGAAAAAAAAGTAAATGAATAAGTAATGGTATATTTAAAAAGTAAAAATAGCCAACAAAAAATGTAAAAAAAAAAATCCAAAGGTGCGATTATAATTATAATGGCGCAATAATGAAATAAAAAAGACGTTTTTTTTAGCAGCGTCCTGTTGCAATTTATTTTCAGAGTGATACATTTTAACAATATTAGTTTTGTTGTGCTGTGTTGACTGTGATGTTTGGTAATCGATGGGAAGGTTTGCCCGGGACAAGATAGGAACGGTTACCCACAGCAAAACAGAGTATACTGTATCATTCCCAATGCAAGCGCATGCACGGCCCCACTGATCATCTGCGCATCTGAAAATAAGCTATTTGGAAAACAAAATCTGCAAGAGAAAAAAAAAAGAATCAGCTCAGGTATCAGTAACAGCATAAGCTACACCTGTGCAATAGCGCTATTTAAATAGCTATTTAGCACTATTTAAAAGGACAAGAACATGTCAGACTTGAGCTAAAGTTGGAAATAGAAGACTTATTTTTGTCAGACTAAACTATGCTGTATTAAAGTTTCAGAACAAAATAAAAATTGGGGTGTGCTTCTATTAGAAAATGTTCTTGTATTGGGAATAATACAGTATATGTTAATAAGATCAATCAATGGGAAATAATGAGATAAGATCAACAAAGTGGACCATTTTAAACTCTTGGGCTCAACAGTCTAAAGCAACGGAGTGTGTGGAAATAAGGTGAGGAATTGTATGCAGGCATGCTGCGATGGGTGGAGTAAAGTGACAGGTGTGACATAGGATAGAAGAGTTTAAGTTAGAATGAAAGAAAAGATGTACAAAACTGTGTGGAGAGTAGCCAAATTGTTTGATCCAGAGACAGTAGCATTGAGAACAAAACTGGATACAGAACTGGAAGTAGCAGAAATGAAGATTGAAGAAAAAGATGAGGTTATCTTTGAGAGTGAACAGGATGGATGGAACAAGTACATAAGAGAGGCAACACATCTTAAAGCCTTTGGGAAAAAGTCAGAGGCTAGACTGAGATGATTTGAACATATTCAGAGGGAAAGAAGTGAATATATTGACAGAAGGATGCTGAGTTTAGAACCGACAGGCACTAGATGTAGAGGAAGACCAAATAGGGGGTTTATGGATGCAGATGAGGACGTGAAGGTAGTTGGTGAGAGAGTATAAACGGTTATAGTTGGATGAATCTGACTTGCTGTGGTGCCTGCAGAAGAAAAAAGCCAAAAGTAGAAGAGTTTTGTTGTGCTCTGACACTTGCATCTAATATCACTTTATAATAATTTGAAAATATATATTTTTTGAGAAGCTTTTATAATTATTTTAATGTAGTGTTTTCTTTCTTATAAACTTAACTTGTTTTTCTGTCCAGTTTGGGAATCTAAATTGTGTTAAAAGTTTCTTAAAACTCTCCTATATTAACAACACTTTCAAATTGAAAAATCACCAAATACCTGGGGGAAAGTCGTGGGTAAAGAGGAAAACAGTGCTTTGGGAATTATAAGTTACTTCTAATATTTCATTTTATTATTAATTTATTTGTTTGACTGCAAAACAAGTTTTAAAAGCCTTAAAGAACTCCTATTAGATTACGTATTTTTCAACTTGCTATCATAAAGAACATTTTCAGGCAGTCTAAATCCAATTTTAGTTATTCTAGTGTATTGGCTTTAGTTAATTAACTTTAAATTTAGATTTAGATAGTCACAAGACAGTCTTACCTTATACAATAAAGTACTTGCATGATTACCTTTGTCCTAGTGTAAGAAACAACAATTTACTAAAAACAAGAAATACATTGTAGAATAAGTGAAAAAACACTCAAGTGAAATTAAACATAAAATGAGTTTCCCCCGTAGGGTGTCTGGGCTCTCACTCAGAGATAAGAGTGAGGAGCTCTGCCATCTGGGAGGAGCTCGGAGTAGAGCCGTTGCTCCTCCGGTTCGAGAGAAGCCAGATGAGGTGGTTCAGGTATCTGATTAGGATCCCTCCCAAGTGCCTTGCTGGTGAGGTGTTTCGGGCACATCCCACTAGGAGGAGACCCAGAGACAGGCTGTGGCCCTGCTGGAGAGACTATGTCTTACAGCTGGCCGGAGAGAACCTCGCGATGCTCCCGGGTGAGTTGGAGGATGCAGCGGGGGAGAGGGAAGCCTGAGCTTGCCATCTGAAGCTGTTGCCCCCCACAACCCAGCTCCGGATAAGTGGAAGACAACGGAACAAAAAAAAAAGGATGCAATTAAAATGACTGTTACAATCATGATAACTTTAAATATTTTACTTTAGAGTTATTTTTTTGGATAAGTTTTTGTGAGATTTTTTTTTCACAAAAATATATTTCCTCTTTGGCTTTCTTATATATATTTGCAGTAACAAAGACACAAACTTTCGAATCAGATAAGAAAACTCTCTAGAAGCAGCACTGTTGTGACTTATTAATAACACATAGCAGCCAGCAGTGCAGGGTCAAAGTTTTAGGAAGGAGCATTTCATGTGAATCCTTCAGTCTGCTATTGATCCTCTGTCTGAGGGAAACTGTCATATCCATGGTTTGCTCCCCTGAAACACCTTATTGCTCATTAAAATTCATCCGAGATCACTTCTTAACCCTAGCCTTATCGTCCCATCCTGCCAGCCCTCACACACACTCTTTTATCATTTCTAGCAGCTATGTTTCCATTTATAATGCACATCTACCCGATAGATGTTTCTATCGTGTTATATGTATTTTCTTTCTTTCATTCTTCCTTTTGTTTTGTTCATGCAACTACTTTTTTTCTATTTTTAAAGATGAAAAAAATTACAAGAGAGGCTCAGATTGACCACACACACATATATAGGTGTTAGTTAAAAACACTAGGCACTTCACAACATATTTTGAAAGGGTTTTTGTTCTTTCTGAATTTTTTCTTGTAATTTGTGTCTTTCTTTCATCAACCCACAGGTTGCTTGTATGCAGCTGATTAATGCTTTGGTAACCTCCCCTGATGACCTGGACTTCCGAATACATCTACGCAATGAGTTTTTAAGATGTGGACTCAAGAAAATACTTCCGGTGAGTTTTCAGAGGCCTGATTTTTTTTTTTTTTAGATTTTTTACACTCTTGAAAAATGATTCTGCTCCTGTTTTTACTTTTATTTAATTTGTATGCAAATAAAATCAATAGGATTAAATCAATTCAATCTTTGGTTCAGAAGCTGTTTCTGTAACAGTCAGACAATCAAATGAAAGTGGAGCTGAACTTCTGCAAGTTCCTTAACTGAGTGTTTTATTGATTTAAATTCACTCAGGAGAGTTGTGTTGCAATTAATTTCATTAGTAGTAGAAGATTGTGGAGAATGTGATGTGGAGCACCTCTGCACACCGGCATCATTATCAGCAGCCTCACTGTACACGTCTTCCTATGAACTGAAGGCGGGCAAACTGCAGCTCATCACTCAAACTCTCATTTGTCGCAAGTGGGGTGAGCATGTCACAGAGCCAGTTGTTAATAAGTCATCCCAGCTGCTCCTGTTGATTATCACGGTCATTACTTTAATTATCTTCAATTCTGCCCCCCAATACGAGAGCGTATACATGCACCGTCGTTTATGAATCTCGCATTTACCACTTTTATTGCCGGCATTCAATGTGACACTCCTTCTTCTAATTATGAGTTATGCTCTGAAGTCGGTGTAGCTGCTGGCAGATAAATAGTAAACTCTGCTGGAAACAAAACCACAATATGTTTTGTTCTGATAGTCCTTGACACGTGTTTTTGGCTGCCTTCCTTTCCTTTTCCCTTTTTTTTGTGTCACCATGCACCTCCCTTTGAACCACTGTTGCTAGCTGAAGACAGATGGTGGGCCCAAAAACAACTGTGGGTAGTGATTGATACCTGCAGAAATTGGGTTACATTTGGCCCCGTCTCAGTCTGTAAACTCCACCGGGGCTGATTCATGGAGAAGTGGTAAAGAGCATCCCTCTTTCCCCTTGTGGCGGGTACAGGTGTGCAGGAATTGGTACTGTCTGAAATACTTAGCGAAAGGTTTTAGTGTGTTTAGGCTTCCAGTTTTCTGTATTAACTGCTACTGGAGGTTTTTCAGACCCGATTTAAAGTAAAGTTACCTAAAGTCTGACTGAAGTGAGCAAAAAAAAAAAAAAGAAAAAAAAAATTAAAGCTGTCACATTTAAAAATAAATAATAGAAAAAATAATGACTATCGTTTTTTTTTTTGGAATCTACATTGCAAATGACTCTTTTTTTTTTTTAAAAAAAAAAGACTTCTTAGCAATTAAAATGTTCTCCTTTATTATTTTTAGGAACTAAAAAAGATTGAGGAATTGGACATCCAGCTGAGAGTGTTTAATGAGAATAAGGAAGAGGACTTCATCGAACTCTCCCATCGTCTTGATGACATCCGTGCTGAAATGGAATATCCTTTGACCTCTCATCTGTGGGAATGTACATTTATGTGACATACATCTACAGAGCTACGAGTGATAGATGAGTGCATATAGTGGATGTGGTCAAGCTTTATAGAATAAATCCCCTCCACAGCTTTGTTCATTAGAGAAGGATTAGAGGAGTCAAAGAACAATATCCAGCTCTATCTCTGGCCAGGTATATTAGGTAAATAACCCTGTCATCTTAACCTCCAACCTCCTCAATCTTTTTATATTTACTCTTCTTCTGCTCTCTCCCTCTTCTCATCTTCAAAAGGATTTGGCCCTTTGTTATTTTTGGGTTATGAAGGATTTTAATAAGACTCAAAGGCAGATACCAAACAGGCATATTCTCTTTTTTTATTACCATTTTATGTTCTTTATGTTTTCCTGTTCTCTTGTTTTTCTGTAGTACGACAGATTGATCACTTAGTTCTTCATCAAAATTAGTTCATCTCCAAACTTTCAGTGTGGAAATTAATAAGAAAAATGGTGATTTAGTCCCAAGCTGAAAACTAATTCAAGCATCACACCATAAAAAACTTAAATAATTCAGAAATCTTCTCTGAGGCCATGTACAGTATGAGTGTCTGACATTGTGCGCAGACAATTCAGACTTTTGACATTGTTATGCAGATGTTCCCTCCTGCAACCTTTTTCTTCCACCAAATCCCACAGTTCTTGTACGAGCACAAAAGTGCCACCGTGAGTGACAGTTTCTGTTGATGCATGTATATGATGGGAGGGGGTGATGTATGTGTGTGTCGAGATAGATAGAAAGAAAGTGAGAGAGGAAGATCAGGAAAAAAAAAGCTGCACCTAGATTAATGATGTGCTTGAGCAGGTTCGCAAATGAGAAGGCCTAACGTTTGTTTCCAAGGACAATGCGGTATCGATCTGAGCAGTATGAGCTTGATTGGAATACCTAGGTTACCCTTTGTCCCTTTTGTTGGCACAGCACACACAGACACACAAGTGTATAAGACACAAGATTTCATTCCGGTAGTACCTGCAAAGCACGCATTACTAGTGTGTCTTGTTTCTGCCTGCGGTTTCATGAATAATAACCTCAAGACGCTCGTCTCCTCTCTGTCCAGCCCCAGGTCCAGGTGCCGAGGAGGTGACTCCAGGCCACTGATAAATATTAATGAACTGAGGAATGGTGATTGATTAACCCCATCCCCCCACCACTGGCTGGCCCACATCACAATTGACTGACACTCATGTTTATTCATTATATAGAAAGAGTGGGGAAAAAAAGAGCTGAGATTGGGAGGTAAGGGGGTGTCATTGAACAAATTGGTGTTTTACATTAGGTTTATGTCTGCAGTTTAGTGATAGATGAAGCAGCTTGGATACTTTCCCGGTGTGAGATGCTTCTCAGGTCTTCTCCAATGCAGCTGCACTGAGGCTATAATTGAATCTCTCAGGACTGAAATTTCTCCGGGGCTTCATTCTGTGGAGCTTACAAAAGAGAGAGATGATTTTATAGATCAGTTTGTTGCCCTAAAACTTTTAATTAAATATACAAAAGCAACACAGAGAATTTAAAAACACTGTTTAGTTTCCTAAACTTTTTTGTTTCTCATCTCTTCAATTAACCCATTAGTTTTTCAGCATTTTTGTTGACATGTTGCAAATGCCAATTTGATGCCAATGCCAGTTTCAAGTTGTGTTTTATTTTAACATATTGACTTAATTGTTGGGTGACAATCAGATTTTCATCTTTACAAGCTTTACATGACAATTTTTCTTCATTGCAACTTCTTCTGCATCTGTGAACAAATCTGGGAGGCTTATCAGCATCTTCAGACACAATTAGTCTCCACAGGGAAATTTACTTTCCTCAGGCAAACAAATTAGACTTCAAATCTTTCATTTTCTCTAGTTCTTTGCCTCTCACAGCTACATCTTGGGAACACATTTAAATGCTGGAGAAACTCAATTTTCGCATATCCTCGATAGATATTCACCTTAATCATCCATTAGCATAATCTTTGAATTCTGGTTTGTGTTTATGTCTAGTTTTCTTGCATTTAAATTAAATAGTTATTGCTTTGTTTTTGACTTTCTAATTTCAAGCTCCCACATTTTTTAGCTTCTTTAGATGGCTTTTATTACTATTTCAGGCAAATTATTTGAAAATAATCATAAAATACTCCAGCTGCTTTTGATGTTAAAGCCATCATTATTTCCCTCCAGAGAAAGCAATGTTAAGGCGTATAATAATATTTCTTTGTAAATTTGATTAAACTTAGTGAAGTTTCTGTTTTAACTATCACCCTAACAATTTTAACTTGAAACAAACTTTTTTTTCTGTTTTTTTTCTTGAAAAGGTTCAAGTTGACAAAAGAAACTTTGGGAGCAATCTTAAATCGTCCTCTTGTCTCGTTTGCACTGCTAAATTGTCTGAGAACATTTTCTTTACTGTTTTGAAAGAAATTGAATGTCTGTTGGCTTTTATTGAAAAGAAACCTGTAAAAAATAAGCTATAAAAATGATGAATAACTGAACTCATTCAACATTTCAAGTGTTTACCAAAGTTCAGGTAAAAATGTCATAAATTATTTGGTAAAACTCAATGAATAAGAAACTAAAGTCTAAATCTAACAGTTTAGTTTCTTAACATTGGTCTTGTACTGATATGAGTGAAGTCTACCACCTCCTTTCCAACATGGTGAAAGACACGGCCTCGGAGCCCTACTTCCTGTCAATCCTTCAGCACCTATTGCTCATCAGGAATGACTATTACATCAGGTAAGTTCTGCAAGCTTTTTACATACGGCTGGGCTCATATTGACTGAAGGCCTGGCAAGGCTCAATCTCAGTGTGCTCCTCTAGACTCTTGACCTTTTGTTGAGGTTTTTTGTGTTGTAGACACAGCAACAACTCACTTTGAATTTTAAACCTACTTGTTCAAAACATAGAGAATCATTTGTCTGTGCTTTTTGTGTATTTCAAAATAAGTTAGACTTCTTGAAATTTGTCTTCTGTTGAAAAAATTGAAAGCCAAATGGAAAGAAGAGTGGTGCATTGCAGAAAACAGCTGTAAAAATAGCTCATTGCCTCCATTGCCTTGCCCTGTAGGAATGATTAGCAGTCAGGTCAGTTACTCTCAGACATAATTCTGTGAAATAAAATTAAGGTGTTTTTAAAAAGCAGAGTTTGCTTTCTATTTGATATTTAAAAAAGCAGACAAGTCAGTGACCGGGAAGTGAGGTCATGACTCTTCTGAACAAAGTGCCATTGATTATTTCCATGCTGTGTCAGACCTTTTTCACTGAAATAAGACTTAAAAAAGAAAGTTTGAAGATGAAGGGAGGAGGAGAGGTAGAAGATGAATTTACCAAAGACAAGTTGCTTTTCCCGTGGTCTTATGAATTATGGATACTTCATCTATTCAGAGGAAGTGAGAAATAGAATTCACATTAACTATCTAGTTTTGCCATGTCCACCTCAGCTCCAGTGTCCTCGTCCAGCCTTATAAAGCAGCAGATAGGATGGATCCATACCTACGCTCGTAAAAATATGATGCTCTTCTTAAATATATGTTTTTCAACCTTTTTTTTTTTATTTTTCTTCACTTGCAGCCTTAATAACAAATGCAAGAAGAATTTCGCACCCATGCGCATACAGACATTAACAACAGAAATGCATTATGACTGAGGCATTTTATTCCCCATACATCACAGCTGTGGAGCCAGGATGATGGAAGATGCAGCACTGCAGCACATGCAGCTATTTCCAATAGATACTATCCGTCTCTTTCAGTCTCCGCTCTAAGAGTTAGCAGCTTCTCAGTTTGTGGTTAAAATTGGTTAAATGTGAAATCCCACTGTAAAGATGGACCATTTCCGTTCCAGTGGAAAAGGTTGTGTAAAAGCAGTGCATGGTTGTAGAGGAAAACATATCACTGGAGTTTTAGCATATGAAAGTTTTACTTGCTTTTTTTATTATTAAAAAGTACTCAGAGTATTTTAATTGTAAGAAGAGATTAAGTTCTTCCTGTGATTTTATTCATTAGAATTAATGGTACACTTGGTACTTGGTTCTCAAATAATGCAAAACATTAAATCATTGATTAGTTTAATTAGTATGCCAACATAAGACATCCTATGGTGGGTGAATGCTTTTTCAGTTGTAATTTCTCCTAAAATTGTATTAGTTGTTTTCTTTCCCTCCTCTTGTTAGGTTTATTTTTGTTAATAATCTCTCCTTGGAAGTTTAATGACTGGGAACACATCAAACCCATCTAGTAAATATAGAGCAGAGCTGCTCTTTTGGAGCTTGGTGGTAGAGGGATTACACTGGTTATGTGGAGCAGAGCTGGATCAAGTGGCTGGGGTTGCGCTGAACTGCAAGCTCACACTTGAAGAAAGGAAGGTGCCAAAGTAAAAGAAGCGGTTGGGGATGATGCTGGGGACATATGCTTGCTTCAGGAGCCAAGCCCTGCCCACTGTGGAGGGGTCTGACAGTTCTGGGTCAGTCTCTCCATGTCGACTTATCTCCACCCTGCTTCTATCTGCTTGGTGGCGACGGCGGAAAGAGCACGGGAGGAAAATGGGGTGGCTTATGGAGATAATAATGCGGCGGGCATTGGTGACAGTTGTGAGCCAAATGCCACAGTGCTTAAGCCACGCGAGATGACGACCGAGCTTTCACCAGCTTGTGCCAGTCATGAGTGGGTGAATACACCAGCTCAACTCTAAGATAAAATGTTTTATGGTTTTATACAAGCACACCCAGCATAGATGCTTCATCGTATGTTTAAGCACAAACTTTACATTCTGTCATAATTCTATTTTTAGCATCATCTGGTCTGTCCTCCATTTAAAAAAAAAATATTAGCATCCTTCAATTTTATGTTTGATTGTTTTTTGTTTTTTTTCAAGCAAATTTGTGATTATGCAGATCACTTTTAGTCTTTTAGCCTGAATTAACCCACCTGGCAACAGACACTTTGTTCACGGTTCTGCCTGCTATAATCAATTATCACATTTTAGAAACAGCGATGCTTCCCCCTCCCATCATGCTTTCATGTAGGGCCAACAGACAGTCGGTCTTTGATCAGACTAAGTTCCTTATCTGAATCAAAGTTGTCATCGAACCTCAGGCTTTTAGGCATCTCTGTATATAAATCAATCGGACAGTCTAGGGAAGCTAAAAATAATTAACTGCATCAATTGAATCTAAAAGGAATTTGTGGCTCTTCTATAGTGCAATTATAGTCATCCTGTTTGGTGTGTGATCACCAGAGGCCAGATGTGAAACCGCTTCTTTTTTTTTTTTTTTTAAAGCAGTGTGTCTGCACAAAAGCAGACATTTCTGTTCACATCTTTCACAGATCTAATTCTTTTTTCCAGCTATAGATGGATTGGATGATTCTCTAATTAGTTTTTACATACAAAAACACTGTTTCTGCCACATCTAATTAGGAATAAAAACCAAAACAGTCATGAACAATTTAAACACATGAACTAATGATCAGTAAATAGACATTAAAAAAGTGCTACACATATATTGTTTTAGTTGTGGGTTTCAATCAAAACAAAAACCTTAGAATGAAAAAGTATTTCCTACAGATTAGAAACGGATTAGTAATAAATGTGTAGCCTGACAAATTTTTTGTTGCGAAGGAAGACATATTTATAGACACAAATCTCAAAATTCCTCTGCATTTAGAGCCTTAATGTTCAGGTTAGAGTTACAAATATTTATATACTTTATATACTCCTTCAACATTATTAAAAACCTCAACCAATCACATTGTGTGTGGGGAAAAAGTAAATATTTCAAGGGGACGTGCGGCTTCTTGTGTATTCGTATCTGTTAACAGTTTGTTTTTGAAAGCCAAAGTTTGCTAAGCCACCTGCTGCTGCTGGACGAACTTCTACATATGCAACCAAATACACTCCCAGCATATTGTAAATAGCTATGCATTGCAACAATGTGTACACTCTAAATCACTTGCTATTCTATAAGTCTAATATTTTGGAACATGTAGGATGCCAGCCTGGAGGAGATTGCTAAGAAACAACAACCTCTGACTCTACTGGCCTCTTTCTCTGCCCACTGAATGTGGTGCGCTTTCCCCCCTGCTAGGCGTTGCTGAGACAACTCTTTTGAATCAAAAGCTACAAAGTTTTTTTCTTCTATAGTCTCAATTAAATTTTCTCATTCTTTGAAAAAAAGTAATGATTAAAACTAGACCCATTACCATCTTAAGTTGATTCACAAAAAATATTCTAAGTATCACGCTAACTTGTACATGTACATGTGAGTTCATTTCGATCTGAAAGCATGTCAATGTAAACAGACGGCGCAGAGGAAAAGTTTGTTGGACATGTAAATTCAGTAATACCTAAAAGCCGAGGTAGTTCTTAATAGATCTTAGTGTATGTACATCATTCACTAAGTGATGCCGTGCTTTTTTACACTGAAAGATCTTTCATGATGCCTTTAAAACCTCATAATAGTTTGCACTTGCTCTAGAACAAGTGTGTCCAAACTGTGTAGAAAACGCATCAGACGTGTGATTTCTAACCATTTTTTTTCTCCACAAACACTTACTAATTACGAAGAAGAAAAGTTTAATTACGCAACTGTTAAATCAGAAGAACATCTGTTCCTCAGCTCATTTGACGACAGACTATCCACACAAAAACATCTGATAATTGTTTTACATTACTATTTTTCAACCAATATGGAGAAAAAAAAGATTGCCTTCCTTTAAAAACTATTTTTTTCCTCCCTCCTTTTTGTTTAAAATTTACGTGCCACACTCTCGTTATTGGTACACTTTCAAAAAAATAATTATATCTCAGTTTGGAACTAAGCTTAAGATGCCTTTGTGTTTGCTAAATGTCACTTGCAATTAAAGTTGATAATGTTACAGAGAAAAGGTCAACGCAACCTGTGTGGTGGCAGCGAACTCTCTGGCTGATTCACCCTGCTTGACAAAGCCTTGTGCTCAGTCACACTCCTAACTGGCTGACATGTTTTTCTGGTCATCATGCTTTCAATTACACACATTACAATGATTAGATTTGCATTTCAGTTTTTATGGTCGCTCTAATTGGCAAAGATGATTGCAAATTATGCAAGGGGCCAAGCGTAGCCTTGACTACTGTCAGTCACCTTGAAATGGACAGACTATCAGATACTTAGGTTTTGTGTAGCCATTAAGCTGCTAATTTTATGATGGGGTGAAGCAAGTGATCAAATTTAATAGGATAGCTATTTTCTCCAACGGCAGCCTTTTCGACATGGCATTTTGTGACCTCTAGCTTGGATAAGAGAATCATTTGTAGTTAATTAGTCTTGTAGGGTTTGTGTCACTCATATATTTATATTGCTTTTCTGATTGCGGTGCACTGTTTCCTGACCCCTCAGGCCTCAGTACTACAAGGTGATAGAAGAATGCGTGTCTCAGGTGGTTCTCCAGCGCAACGGCATGGATCCTGACTTTGGCAGTAAACAACTGGATGTGGACTTCACTCAGCTTATTGGTACCTTTAAAAAAAAATCTTAAATTCTTTCTAACAATGTGTCATAAATATTGCATACAATCAAACAAAAAATATTGTAGCACAAAGTTGATCAATTCTGTTTACGGTAATTTTATTGTGATATTTGTTGGTTTAGGATATTTTTATGACACTATAGTACAAATTAAAAAAATCCATTGAAACAAAGACTAGTGCTTCTAATAATTAATGAGCGATTTCTATTTCAGTCAATTTATGCACTTAGTATGTTATCACTTTTAACAGCTGTTTTTATTGTTTTTGTGGGATCGCAGAGTAGACATTATAAGCCGCATCACTAATACAGGTTTTTTTTTTCTCTCACACAAAATGAATCAAAACACCACTTTTGTCTCTCCCAGCGATGTCTAACAGTTTTGTGACTATCCAAAAAAGGGTCATTAAAAGTTTCCAAACTTCTTTTCAAAAACTGCAGCTTTGTTGAACAAGTTTCTTTTTCACTTTGAGTGAGATTTAATTAGAGATGAAAAAGAAACAAAATTCCACATAGAGTAATTGAAAGGTGTCTTTCCACCTTTTTCCCATATTTTCTCACTCTTATTCATGCAGTGTTGTCTATTTGATTTATTCCAATCTTTTTTTTTTTTTTTCTCAAAAAAACCAAAATGTTTTTCAACACATGATCTGATAATAACTGAAGCAGCAGGCTACAACAACAAAAACAACAGGCCAAAAATCTCACCAGAACCCAAGCATCATAGTCGCCCCATCTAATTATAGAAGAAATGGCTGTGAACATTGTCAGAAGAATGCATTTTTGATCATGACAGTGTTTATTGTTTTTTTTTCAAATATGAACATTGTGTCTTAATTTTCATTTAGTTATAATTTAGTTTGAAAAAAACAAATGGTTTAAACATTTTTTCCTTTATAGATTTTGTCAATTTAAATAGTGAGCAGTGATACAGATAAGAAAAAAAAAAGATTGCTGAAGAAATTCCAGAAAATCACTTTGCCTAATTTGTATATATATATATATATATATATATATTCTACATACTGTATTGCTACTGATATTTTGGCCCATTCCTTCATGCAGATCTTCCTAAGAATATTGATGATTTGGGATCGTCACTGGGTAACATAGACTTTCAATTTCCCCAGAGATTTTCCACGGGGTTAAGATCACTAGATTGCTGGCTAGGCCACCCCATGACTAGATGCTTCTCATGAAGCTACTCCTTCAATACCCAGGCATTGTGCTTGGGATCATTGTCATGCTGAAACACCCAGCCTCGTTTAATTTTCAATTCCTTTGCTTATGGAAGGAGGTAATCACACACAATCTGACGGCGCCAGTGGTGGGAGAAGCAGGGGTTAGGTGTCTTCTCCAAGGACCCTAGATGTGCTCTCTGTGGGACGCGAACCCGCGACCTTCCGGTCCACGCGCGAACGCTCTAACCACTGAACTGCTGTCTCGTCCATTTACACAGACCTGTCATCTCGTTCCTTTTGCTGAAAAACAGCAAAAAAAAAAAAAAAAAAAAAAAGAAAAACAGCCTCACATCATCATGTTTCCACCCCATGCTTTACAGTAGTTATGGTATTCTCTGGATGTAACTCAGCGATCTGTCTCCTCCAAAACAAGGAGTACAGTTTTTACCAAAAAGTTCTATTATTTGTCATTGTAGTTTAGTTAGAAAAATCCAGAAATTACAACAACAAAAAAACAAGCTAATAAAATATTAAGTCTTTTTTTTACACGACATATACACAGATGCATACACACAGACACACATACTCCATGTATGTATATAATGTACATTTTATTATATTTTTTTTTAGTTGCATTACCCTTTTTTGTTGACGTTTTCTGTTCTATTGTAGGTTTGAATGACACACTATACTGTATGTTTTGTTTCAACATTCTGTTCAAATTTATATCTGCCATAAAAAAATAAATTTAAAAAAAGCTATTAATTCAGCTTTTTTGTTAAACTTTTGAATTGTCGACCGTGAGCGTGTCTGTATTGTGTTTCAGATCAGTGTGTGGATAAAGCCAAAGTTGAGGAGAGTGAACAGAAAGCTGCAGAATACTCCAAAAAGGTGAGACATTAATCACTCCAACAACTCCCTTTTGGTTGGCCCCATCAACAAAGTTTTTTCTTCCCCAGAGCTTCTAGACAAGCTATTGATTTTCCATGTGCTGATCGATACCTGGCTGTGACGCTACATGATCCGTATCAGCATTACAAGAATCAATGCTGATGTTCAGATGTATACGTATTTGTGCTGGGAAGAGTTAAGCTACTACAAGGCGCCTTAGATACGCCATGTATCATGGTCAATCTCTGTGAATCTTTCTTTAAATTTTCTTAGATATAAAACACCTGCTATTAACATATTTTCTGCATGAAATAAAAAATGGTTAAGAAGATACATCTTAATCACAATTTGTTTACGCCAGGGGTGCTGGAATATTATTTTTCTTAAGACTCTTGTCTTACCATCCAACTCGGCCCCCCATTGGGTTGGTGAAATCATTGTTGTGACATGGCTTGCTTTCTGCAAAGGTTAGATCCATCAACATACATGAAAACCAACCCTGAAAGAAAGCAAAGGACAACAGGGCTGTTGGGCCAAGACAGCTATGAATAGGAATTGGCCAGAGCTTCAAGAAAATGTACTTCGGTGTCTCTTGATGTGCCCCCCTGGTCACTCTCTGGAGACACCCTGCTGCTCACCTACCTGTGTGTTTGTGTCTTCTTTTGTGTGTGCATGTGTACTATGTTGATTATCTGGACACAGACTCAACTACGTCTTCTTTTTCTTGCAGTTTGATGAGGAGTTCAGTGCACGACAAGAGGCTCAGGCTGAGTCTCAAAAGAAGGAAGAAAGAATCAAAGAGTTGGAGACAAAGATACAGACTCTGGAGTCCCAGGTAAATCCACAAAGTGAAATCCTTGCACTCTCAAAAATGAGTAATTTGGAGTTTTTTCACTTCACAGGACTCAAAAATAAAAAATGGGTTACTCAGAAAGCTAAAGTTCAAAAGCATTTTAATCAGCTTGAAGATGCTTTTTTTTCTTTATATTTTGTTGTATTTGTTGGCAATGATAAGTGTGAAAATGGTTTGAGTAGGTCAGAAGGATACCTTTTCACACCACTTACAAATGTGAAGCTGCTGTAAGTGGGAGTTATCATCCATGCAAGAACATTTTATTTAATAAAGGGTCAATTTCCTTCCTAAGTTGTAGCTCTTTGTATAAGCGAATTGCTCTGTTGAAGCTTTTCCTATGAAATTCTATCATCACAGAGATGGATTGCATTTCTTTTCCTGGCTTCTACATCATTTCTTCCCTAGCAAAACCCTCCATTTTGAGCACAGAAAATGACTGCTATTTCTCCCCTAACCCAATTTTAAACACTTTAGTACTACCTTGGGATAAAAGGCCAGTTTTCTTGTTTGCTTATGGAATTGAATATAAACCAGGATCGAAAGATGGTACGTCTGGATCTCAACCAAAAAGGGCTTTTTCTTTCAAACACTCACTCATGTTTGCACTTTTCATCTGATTCACCTGCAAGCAGTTTTCCCGCTGCCACATTCAGTTTTTGAACTTGTTTAGCAATCAGTCTTACTTTTAGTCTACAGTAAATCTTCCTTTACTGTGAAACCCTACGCTTTTCTAACCCAGGTTATCTAAACTTCACTTTCATTGTAATACTTCTTTTTATTGGAAGCCATAATATTTCTCAATCATATGGGTATAATCTTCCTCTTAACTATAGCAAAAGTTTCACTAAAACTCTTTGTTGCTGCTTGGGCTTTCCTTTAGTTTCCCTTTTTCTTATTTTTACCCCTTTGTGAACTTATTTTTTAGTTATTTTTTGATGGTTTCCATACCTGTTTCCATATTTGTCTTTCATCGCACGCCCTTTTTCTGATAACATTTTTACATGTATTTTGACTGTTTGTATATGTTGCATGGATTGATACCATACAGTATGTCTTCTTTTTGTCTAAATGTTCATTTGAAGAGTCGTGGCAAGTTTCATATAAATAAAATTAATTGTAAATGAGGATCTAAATCATACATAGCTAATTTTGAGGAAAATTGATCTGGTTAGTTCAATCAATTATATAGGTTCAGTCACTAAAATGCAATACAAATGTTGACATAAATGCATTGACAATATAGCAGAGAGACTCTTGTTATTTTAGATCTTCAGGAAGACTGTGCTGGTAAACTGCTCTTTGCAACCTTCTTTAATGTTAGACAGGAGCCTTAGAGAAGTCATTAACTGGAGGCTCCAGAACCTTCAAATTGGTGTGAGGACACGCATTCAGTTTGTCCATCAAAGCAGCTTTGTGATCATATCCGTTTTGCTGAATATGAATGAAGCGAGCACTAACCCTAACCTTTCATCTCCAAGTGAATTCCTGTAGATATTAAAACTCGCACATATCTGAGCTGCTTGACTGTGCCATGCTTGTGAACCAACACATTTAACGAGAGCCTTTCTCTGAAGCTTTGGCATTGTAACAAGCAGCGTGTCTGATGTGTCTGTTTGATTATGCCCCAATTGAGTTGCGAACAAGTTTTGCTTGTAAACATCAACAAAGGACATTGAAATCACAAGAAAGTGGAACTCATCCGCCGTTTCCCTAAACTTTTGCTCGCAACCATTCAAGGCCAAAGAAATAAAGAGCAGGAAAGCTATTCACTAAATCGGCTGTGGGTGCGATGAATAATGTAGTACTGCAGTGGTGTGCTGGAACACTCCACGCGCCTTCCCATTAATAGGTTTTAACAGCTTGGCCGTCTTGTAGCTGACCCAGCAAAGCCCCCAAAGGAGCTGGAGGTGTAGTAGACTACTCGCTCTGTCTTTTAAAGCCAGCCTGCCATTTACGCTGACTGATTATAAAATTTGACTCAACTGACAACAGCACCAGAACCCACAATGAAGCTGCCAATAAGTGAGCTTTGTTGTGGTGAGGGAGAGCCAATTCAATCTTAAATGGCAGGCATTCGGTCATTAAAGCACGCTGTACATATGTCCCTACGTTGTGTTGGCAGTTTACCTGAATAATGGAGAGAAGACCTTAAAAAGCAAAAGAAGATGCTGCTGAAAATCTCTGCAGTTTTTCTTTGATAAACTTTCAAGCATAAAAGAAAGAAGCCTACAATAGGTCATTTTCAACTATTTTAGAGGCTCTTGAAAATAATTAAACTAAATAGAAGCTTTTAAAGAAACACACCATTTTTTCTCTAATACTCCAATATGTCATCATCTCAATTTAGATGAGTTGATACACACTTTTCCTGTTTTTCAAATGCTGTAGCAAAGGGTGCCACAAAGTTAGCATTTACTTTAGCACTATATGTGCACTATGTCTTCCTGTCTAAACAGCTAGCACGATCAATGGAATGTTATAGTTATCTTTTTTGTCTACTTGAAAGATTCCCACATTTTGATTTGTGTCACCATTTGACTTGCTGTACAAGTTAAATTTAACTTGCTGTAAGATTGTATGTAACAATCTTTTTTTTGGCGGCACAAGACATTGCTTGGCGGCTTTTAAATATATCATTATTAGGGATAACAATCCTGGTGATCCTAATTCTAAGTGCGAAGCTAAGTGCTAACTTTTAGCAACAATTGCTAGAGTGAGGGTACAAATCGGGATTGTAACAATACACTAAAATGTCTAAATTGAGAGGACAGCTTAATGGAAAATGAAAAAAAATGGCAATGTGTTGCATTATGCTATTCAAACTCAAACTTGTATTTGCATATCAAAAAATCAGTTCTTCGTAGACCAAAGTAAGCAGTGTCAAATAGCAATGACTGCTTTGACAATAAATAAATATTATGTTTTAGTTTCTTTAGACTATCCTCCCAACATCTTTCTTTTGGCAAGGCTGCACAGAGTGAAATATCAAAGCACAATGGGTGCATTTCTAAAACAAAGGCTGCACAGGGAAATCAATGCCCATCACACATCTGAGAGTGTTGAGTTGAGACGTATTTTGCAATGCCAGAAAGAGAGAGAAAAAAAAATGGAAATGGAAGACGGTTTTTTGATGGTGTATCAGCTGTCTGTGATGGTGTTGTGTTCCTTTCATGCAGTCATTGCTCTACACTGATGTTCTTTTGAAGATAGATTACATCTTGTTTTAGGTGTAAAAGTACAGCGCACTGTTCCTTTCTGTGCATAAAGTAGCTTATTCTGGTATAATGGCATAATACTGGACAGCCACAGCCATTAACTATGCAGGAAGTCTCCTTCTTTTCCCTTCGTACTTTTTCTAGTTTTATTATGTTTGGTGTGAGCACGCTACCTGTTGATGTGTACTAGTGCTGTTTGTCTAGCTGCTGTCTATCTAACACACCTCCATTTTTGCCCCTCTTTTACTCTTTGTCTTTTGCAATGAATGTGCTCCCATTATGTGTGTATCTGGTGTGTATGTGTGTGTTATATCTGCACAGTTAATTGTTGAACAATTCAAGCTCAAAGAGGCTCAGAGACTCATCAGGGAATCTGAAGCCAAGGTGGGTGTCTCATTGCATGTATAACCACATAACAGGAATTTCCCATTTCTTCACTTTGATAAAAAGAGAAAAGAAGAGTTAAAAATGAAACTCTTTTGGCCTTTCAATGTGACTCATTTCTTGTCCTCCTTGCATGCTTGCCCCAGACCATTTGACATTTTAAAACAGTGATTTGCATTTTTTCTTAAATTAGGATTATGTTCGTTTTGATAACTTCATCTAAAGCATTAGTAGTAGTTAAATGCCACTATCCAAACTATGTTTATCTTGTAAATTGGATAATGTATTTTGAAAAGGATTTCAATCAAAATACATACATTTAATATGAATTTGTGGGTGTTAATCAAGTGGAAAATAACACTTTAAAGCAATAGTGGAGTGTGTACCCATAGATTTTCACCGATCGTTTGATAAAATTTTCATAAGTAAACATGTGATTGAATTTTTGTATCAGAGATAAGAGCGGAGCAAAGATTTAATCTAAAAAAATTCAAACTTAATTAGTTTCCACAGCGACCTCCTCAATGTCTCCAAAGAAATGCAAATTCATATTAAATGTTAGGTTTTTTGTTTTCTTGTTTACTTGACCGTCTCCTCTCCGTAGCCATAAGTAAACTCAAAAGTTTAAAACATTCTTGAATAAACTCAATAGTTTACAAATAAGCATAATGAATTTATACTTCAGACTGCATACATTAAAAAGTTAGAAATGGTCTGAAAAAGCTTTTTTAAGTTTTCAAATGAATAATTTTTCCAATGAGCTAACAAAGCAAAGTAAAATCTTTGCTTTGTAGTTGATTTAGATAAACTTGCATAATTTATGTAAATTCTATAAAGCTTAAGGATGCTTTTTGAAAAACAAAACATATAAGACCATCATATTCAAAGCAAAATAACCTTTTGGGAAAAAGAAAAAAACTCTGAATTACTAAACTAAATTTTGTTAATGTTTAATGTTGGATCCTATAAGTTTGATAGACTGTGATTTTTTTGGGTAGAGCTCAAAGAAGTAACGCTAAATTATTATCCTCCAAATCAAAATGTAAATACATTTTATCCTTCCATTTTTACAATGAGTTATATTTCATTCTGTAAATATTACATAGTTTTAAATTGAAGCTCTTTACAATTTGTGTAAGAAGCTGTCCACAGAAAATATTTTTCATTTCATCCCCAGTAAACAATCTACCAATGTCATTATGTAAGGATTTACTGTGTCTTGTCTTTAAATAAAGAACATATTATACTTCAAGTACACTATGAAAAACAGAGAGAGGAGATACATTTTGCAGGAATTGGTTTTGGAAATGAGAATTGCTTTTTTTTTCTCTTGAGTCTGACATACTCGAACTTTTAATGAAGAAACAGTTTTGTGGTGTCTTAAGAAGGCTTTGTTTCCTTTATTACAAAGTTGTTTGCATTTTCAAAAGACTTTTGTAATGTGTCATCAAGAGTCGGAAGGTTGTTAGTTATTAGAAATAAAAGAAACATTATTTGCCCATTTTTGGTACAACGTTCAACCAAGTATTAGAAGAGTGTTTGTTAGAAGTACTTAGTGACACTGACCAACCATCTGGCATGTAAACCAATCTTCTTTCCCCCTTTTTTTTTTTAAGTGAAAGAAAAAAAAAAACTTTTCTGAACAGATTTGCTTCTCAAAGATGCTTATGAGAGTAGCCCTTGATAGTCAGTTTTTAATTAATATTTTAATAATTTTTACATGATATTTAAGAATGATGTATACGAATTAAAATAATGGCAAAAGAGGAAAGACGGAAAAACAGAAAATAAAACCAATTATGTGGTGCTTGAATTGATACAGATATAGCATATTGATAATTTTTTAATCTCTTTAAACATTTGAAAGGGAATCCCTTAAAACTCTTACAGGACACAAGATCTGACAGATATTAGTATTAGTTATGGAACTATGAATGACAAACCAGAGTAAAGAAGGAAAAAAAGAGAAGAACTTGCATGACGCAAGGCAATTTCTAAAAGAACAAAAGGCAAAAATGTTCACTAGAAGTGCATGTTATGACTAAAATCTCAGTGCAACATAATGGCTGTACATGCAAACAAAGTGTCAAGGAAAGAATGTTTTTATAACCGTGACGACAACCCTCATTGGTAATGGGTAAACCAGAGGACTGTACAAAGCAGAAATCTCAGGTGATAAATTATTTTACTGTTATTAATGTAGCAGTAAGAGGTTAGAGTACACTTTGCAGCTAGGTGCCCCTGCAATAATAGAATGCTGATTGTTTGCTTCTAACTACAGTGGTCAAACTCGTGTCCAGAACTTCAGACAGAAAACTCTGCCTCAACCTCCATTCTGGGCATCCTGGCACTAACCACCTTCCTCACAGAGTACTCCAAACGCAGGCCTGTGGAAATGATATACACTTGTCATTTAAGGTGTTATGGAAGATACTGTATATGAAAAATCCTTTTTTTTTTTTTTTTTTGCAATCTTAATTAAACACCCTTCTTTGGTTGGACTCGTGCTTATGAATGTTTACTGGGGCAAAAAATGTTACTAACCGTGGACTCTGTGGGACATTCAAAACCTCAGCCAATAATTGTATGGTGAGCAAAAAGTATGTCAATAACTCCATATTTCTAGTTTCAGTGACTAGGAAGTATATTTATTGGTTGGAAATGCAAAACAAAAAGTTTTAACATTTCCCCTTTATTGACAAAGGTTGCTGGGCTTCCAGCATTGGGTTTTCATATTGCTTTTTAAGTAAAGCTATTTATGACCTGGCCACTAGTTTTCCTTTATTATTTGGTACATACTTCATTGCTATGAAGAATAGGTTTTCTTTATTTTTGTGGTTTTGTTTGCTGGACTTTAAGGAACCTTTGACATGAAGCTGTTCTTTGGTCGGTACAGGGTTGCATTCAGCCTTGTCCTCGGAAGAATGCATACCCTGGTGAGAGACACAACTATAATGTGATACTAATATGTCATTCTTTGAATTTTCAGGTTTCATCGGGCTCTGCTGGAACAGCTCAGCCACCTCCACCACCAGTACCAGGTGGTGCACCACCACCACCTCCACCTCCTCCGCCACCTGGTGGCTGTCCACCACCTCCCCCACCGCCTCCCCCTCCACCTGGCCACGCTGGCATTCCACCACCGCCTCCACCTCCGCTGGGTGGAGGACCCCCACCACCGCCACCTCCACCTGGTTATGGACCTCCACCACCTCCTCCTTTTGGAGGCTTTGGTGGTCCTCCACCTCCTCCATCATTACCTGTTGTCAAACTGCCGTATGGACTTGAGGCCAAGAAAGTCTATAAGCCCGAAACTGTGATGAAGAGAGTCAACTGGAGCAAGGTATTCTAATTCACTAGTGAATATTGTTCTAATGTAAAATTATATGTATATCATTATTTTATGGTCACTAGTAGTTGCAATGTTTGGTAAACTGCTTATTTTTACTATTACATTTAAAATCTGAACATAGTGTTTGCCTGCAAATATAACATTTATTATTTCTAATTTGAGAACAAACTTTTAATCCAGTTCTTGTTATCCAAATGCTGGTCACATAATTGCATTCGCAACGTTACTTTTAAATGATTTTGTGGTTAACGGTTCGTATCGCTCAAAAATAATTGCACATAAATGAGTCCTTTTTTGAGGAACTTAGTATTTGAGCCTCTCTTACAAACACAATTTTCTGGAGTTGTTTTATTTATGAGTTATGTGTTTGTTTCTAGAGTTTTTTTTCTCCTAAATGACACCATACCACTTGGTTCCATTAGTGACATCACACAAAATGTCAAACCAGGGCTTTTGACACTAAGTTAGTTAGTTTAACATTTTATTACAATTAACCTGAAAAAGCCAGAAAGAAATAAATGAGTGTTTTTGGCAAACATTCCTGACATTTTAGACTATTAAACTGATTAGATAAACAACCTGTTTAAACTTGCTATTAATTTATAATGGTTCATTATTGTGTGTGAGCATTATTCAATCATTCAAATTTCAACAAAATTAATACTTTTAAGCTTGCTTCTTTTTATTATTATTATTATTTGAAGGATCCATGCAATGAGTATTTGCAAACCATGTATGAAATATGTATAAATATACACTCAACAAAAATATAAACGCAACACTTTTGTTTTTGCTCCCATTTTTCATGAGATGGACTTGAAGATCTAAAATTCATTCCAGATACACAATATTACCATTTCTCTCAAACATTGTTGACAAATCTGTCTAAATGTGTGATAGTGAGCACTTCTGCTTTGCTGAGATAATCCATCCCACCTCACAGATGTGCCACATCAAGATGCTGATCTGACATCATGATTAGTGCACAGGTGTTCCTTATACTGCCCACAATAAATGGCCACCCTGAAATGTGCATTTTGTTTTTGCTTTATTGGCGGTCTGGGGACTCAGAACCAGTCAGTATCTGGTGTGACCACCATTTGCCTCATGCAGTGCAACACATCTTCTTCGCATAGAGTTTATCAGATTGTCTATTGTGGCCTGTGGAATGTTGGTCCACTCCTCTTCAATGGCTGAGCGACGTTGCTGGATATTAGTGGGAACTGGTGCACGCTGTTGTATACGCCGGTCAAGCACATCCCAAACATGTTCAATGGGTGACATGTCCGGTGAGTATGCTAGCCATGCAAGAACTGGGACATTTTCAGCTTCCAAGAATTGTGTACAGATCCTTGCAACATGGGGCCGTGCATTATCTTGCTGAAACATGAGGTGATGTTCCTGGTGTATGGCACAACAATGGCCCTCAGGATCTCATCACGGTATCTCTGTGCATTCAAAACGCCATCAATAAAATGCACCTCTGTTCTTCGTCCATAACAGATGCCTGCCCATACCATAAACCCACCACCACCATGGGCCACTCGATCCACAACATTGACATCAGCAAAGCGCTCACCCACACGACGCCACACACGCTGTCTGCCATCTGCCCTGAACAATGTAAACCGAGATTCATCCATGAAGAGAACACCTCTCCAACGTGCTAGACGCCATCGAATGTGAGCATTTGCCCACTCAAGTCTGTTACGGCGACGATCTGGAGTCAGGTTAAGACCCCGATGAGGACGACGAGCATGCAGTTGAGCTTCCCTGAGACAGTTTCTGACAGTTTGTGCAGAAATTGTTTGGTTATGCAAACCAATTGTTTCAGCAGCTGTCTGAGTGGCTGGTCTCAGACGATCTCGGAGGTGAACCTGTTGGATGTGGAGGTCTTGGGCTGGTGTGGTTACTCGTGGTCTGCGGTTGTGAGGCCGGTTGGATGTACTGCCTTATTCTCTGAAACGCCTTTGGAGACGGCTTATGGTGGAGAAATGAACATTCAATGCACGAGCAACAGATCTGGTTGACATTCCTGCTGTCAGCATGCCAATTGCACACTCCCTCAATGCTTGTGGCATCTGTTGCATTTTGCTGTGAGACAAAACTGCACATTTCAGGGTGGCCTTTTATTGTGGGCAGTATAAGGGACACCTGTGCACAAATCGTGATGTCAGATCAGCATCTTGATGTGGCACACTTGTGAGGGGGGATGGATTATCTCAGCAAAGCAGAAGTGCTCACTATCACACATTTAGACAGATTTGTGAACAATGTTTGAGAGAAATGGTAATATTGTGTATCTGGAATGAATTTTAGATCTTCAAGTCCATCTCATGAAAAATGGGAGCAAAAACAAAAGTGTTGCGTTTATATTTTTGTTGAGTGTATTTTAAAAAAGCTGCAAATGAATTGTATTTGGTAACCTATAACCTATAAAAAAAATTGTGTGCAGTGAAAGATCCGTCTTTTCAGAAAGTGTACTGATAATGGTCCATGTCCAGGTTCTATAATCCCACTTCCACAGCAAGTTCAGTTTGTGATGGAAATTAAAATCATAACTGCCAGCAAAGAAAAAAAAAAAAAAAGAAAGAAACTATGTCCCTTGTGTCTATTTAGTGGGACACAAGTCCTCTGACTTCTTTGGATGTAGTAGATCAAAGTTCCTTTTCTGTAAATCCAGTTCCACTAACAGCCACATTCCCACTAATATGACCATAATTGGTCAGTGCTCTTGCAGTATGCACACTCACATTTCCAGGTCCACTGGGTGAGGATTGTTGCGGTTACAGTTAGAAGTTAACAGTTGAATGAGGGGCACTGAGACAGTGCATTGTTAGCAGAGATAGTGATTCATAGAAGCACAACCACACAATGCATCTGCTTCGTGTAAGTTTTACAGAAATTTATGGTGTAAATTATTGTCACCAGAAAAGTTGTTCATTTCATCATTGTGAAAATTCAATAACCAAATGATAAAACTATTGGGGGGAAAAGATGAAACAAAAAATAAAATACCCAGAAGCAACTGAGTGTAGTTGGGGTTGGAATAATCAAATTTAGACAATATTCTGGGTCAGTTTGTCTTAAAAACAGTAAAGATTGTTTGCTTTTTTATATAATTTTTAAACTAAATGTGTTCTATTATTGTTTTTCTGCTCATACACACTCCCACTGTGTTAGCACTGATCGCTGTAAACGGAAATATATCGGATCTCAGGTTTGAGTTCGATGGATTATTGAATTTTTTTGCAGAGATCTTGTTTCATCATTTGACATGACAGAGTGCACTCTATGACTTAGAGTACTGTTAAAGAGCCCTGACTTACCTTGTTATCTACACTTCACAGAAAACAAGTTCATGTTAGAATTTTTATAAGCCTCTATAAAAGCGCCCATACTAGTGTTTCCATCAGTGTTACACTTATCACCACTGCTGTGCGGTCTTGAGAAGTGACTCACATCACTGTCTTTATGTAATTACTGTGGATTTTGAGGAGGTTAATGGTAGCAGTGCAAAAGGTGAAATACCCCTTCACACTCTATCTGGCACTAAAGACCGCAACATATTAAAAGCTTAATTCACATATTAAAATTGTGCACAGAAGAGAGGGGGTGGTGGGAACGGGCGTTATAAAACTTTTTAAAAAATATTTTCTTGTATCTTATTTCAATTTCTTGATGTTTTATGGATTCTTTGGACTTTAACTGTAATCGTGAATGGTTTCTGACAAAATTCAAGGGCCACATTTATAAATAATTTCACAGATCTTAATTAAGTTGAGCTCAATTTATGTACCTTGCTTATCCCACATAGATTTGGAATTTACAAAAGAAATTTTTGTGCTCCAAAACATAAACTCTATAGATCACACCTCTAGCAAATCTCAGGCGTAAGCCAATTTGATCTTCATCCTACCCCGACCATACCCCTAAAACTGCAAAAAAATGGATCAGGATTCTTCCACAAGCAAAACTCAACAGGAAGGGAAGAGGGTTGTAGTCACCACGAGCTGCAAATGTATGAGTGCTTCAAAAATAATAATACTTTTCTGACCTTTAAGTAGCAATGAAAAGGAACCAATCGCACACATGGAAACCATGTCAGCCACTGGAAATGGTCCAAATATTTACTAGTTTGATGTTTTATTGATATTTGTATTGATTATCTTCATTTGTAGAATGTTAAAATATTGCAAAGACACGTGCACAACAGGTTTCTATATAAATTCAGATACCAAGACTTACAATGTCCATATGTTTTAATCTCATCTACAATGTGATCCATTTTTTTGTGTGTAAAGACCTACGCTGAAAGGCATTATTTGTGCTTTTAATCATTTCCATGCTGCTTCGAAAGCTTTATTTCCCTTTTCTCAGTTCACTTCAGAGTGTCTCCACAAGTGTCGTCATTTCTCCGCGTCTTACAATTTGTTTTTGTCAAACTGTCACATTGCTTAGTTACACAACATTCCTCACTCCTCCATCTTTACAGATGGCTTGTATTGTGTGGAAGTTGGCATACATGTAAATTTGAGCATAAATACACTTTATAAATAAGTCCTCCATTGCTAATGGTTCAAGTTCTCTAAGTTTGATGTCACATCATCATTTGCATGGCTCCGCCTTCAGATTTTGCTAAATTCCACATTTTTGCCTCAGTTAGTGCTCCTTTTACAATACTTTGTTGGCTTCTGCGATGCTGAAGCTGCCACACAAGGTCATGTGTACATCCACAACACAGAAAAAAAAAAAAAAACACTCCCAAACCCCATCTTCCAACGAGAAGAACTTTTGAGTGGCGGATTGATGAAATGACGCTTTCTGATTGTGGTGATAATGGAATCCTTGTGTCATTGCAGATAGTGCCTCAGGAAATGGCAGAGAATTGCTTCTGGATCAAAGTCAAAGAAGAAAAGTTCGAGAATCCTGACCTATTTGCTCAGCTCTCCCTCTGCTTCTCCTCACAGTCGAAAGGTAAGGAGGTGTCGTCTTCTTCCATCCCCGTCCTTAATTAATCTTCACACACATGCTTCATTTAGCCTCTCAGGCAGTAGTCGCTAAGACACTTTCATCTTGCGACTACATTTTTTTTTCGGACTGAAATGTTAATTATCTTAAAACCAAGCATTTCTTCCAACACATTTGAACACCAACCTTTCAATTTATTTCACTATGCCAATTAGGGCCGCCTGTGCTCTCAGCATATCTTTGTTTTTAAGAAAGCCAGAAATGCCACTTCCCATCAAATTGCATTTGTTTTTTATTCACCTTTTGAGTGGGTTTAATATGTTTTCTTTTGACCTTTCTTTATTCCTCTTCTGATTGTAAATGTGCACAAAGCTGAACTTGAACATGTATGTTTTAGCCCAGGGTAGTTCTGCATCTTGCCTTTTCCAGTTCACTGACCAGTCCTCCATCAGGGTAAAAAACAAGGCTTCGGTGAAGAATGCTCTGGGAGTTTCCTTGTCGCAGCCAGTTTGTTTTTCAGATACACAACCAGGCAACCTAACTTGCTGATGAATAACACAAGTGGGCCAGTGCAAGGTTTTTCTTTTTCTTATTTCTTTCGTTTTTGTGAAAGGATTGTATGAAGGCACTTGATGTATCCCTCCATGACAATTTGATTGTTTTCCACTCCTTTGACAGTGTGTGTGCAGCACGCTCCTCTAATTCTAGCTGCAGTGGAAAAGAGGAAGTCAAAGCCCTGTCAAACGCAGAACAGATAAATCGGAGCTCTGTCAGGCTGTGTGGACATAACTACACAGAATCCTCAAACTTTTCTCACAAACCTAGTATCTTTTTGGACATCAATCTGCCTATGAGCAGTTTTTTTTTTTTTTCTTTTGCCTGGTCTGTCTCAAAGCCTCCAGGTCAACATTCCAGACTCATTTTTTGTTATGTCAAAAAACTCGAGAAAAAAGGGATTAAATAATTTTATCTTTTTTGCTTTTGCTACCAGATGGTTTGTCCTGAGTACACAGGTAGCAGGTTGAAAATAAGCATTTTTGCAAAGCCACAAAGAAAAGCTTTCTTATTTTTACACATTTTGTTTTAAATTCACTCTGCATATTTATGTAGTAGCATAAGCAGTGTATAATTTTTTGGTACAAATATTTCACTCATATCATTTCAGGGTTCATCTCACCAAGAAGCTGCATACATTTACAAACATATGCATAATTTAGATGTTGATTTTCCCCAGATTAAATTCTAGTAAATATCTACAATTCTGAAACCACATGACAGTGGGTTGGCTTCTGCCTTCTTTAAATTCTTTATTGAATTCATTTTCCCACCCGCTGGGATTTATAAAAAAAAATCTGTATAGATACCCCGTGTAGTTGCTGCTATGCTAGGAATTCCTGATCCAGCATTTCCCCCAGGAGTTACCTTTGCTGGATCCCTATCAATTACCCCTGCTGTGCCTTCACTGAATCAGCTCTTTCCCAGCTATTGTTGAAACAGAACATGATTTTCTCATGAATGAAAAATGCTGTTTAATGTTTGATATCCACCCCCTCCTATTCTGTGATGTTGAAAGTCAATGAGAGAGGCTTTGATGTAGATGGTGTTGCTGAAAAGGTGCTAGGATGGATATTTCTAAAACGAGACATTCACTTATTTCCTCTTTTGTCTATTTCATGATTCATGCAATGTATTTAAAAGTGCTGGATACATCAGCAGATGTGGTTTAAACGTTTACATTTTATAAACAAGATATGTTGAAATCAGTAACTTTTTTTTTTTTTTGTGACCTTCTAAATCTAAACAAGATTTTGGGAGTTTTGCTGATGAAAGGCTTTGAATGTTTGTTTTTGTCACATCTTTTCTGAAACAAAACTATACGTTTTCAGTCTTTTTGATTGACAAATTATTAGTTTCTAACATAATTGAATGGTTTCACATTTTATGATATGATAATAATATACATCAATCTTGTTTTTGTCCTTTTACTTTTCTCTCTGTCTCTGGCACAACATGTGGATATTTATAAGTAAAGCGCACTTTAGGGGTTTAGAGTATTGTGAAAGATGAGGCAAGCAGGTGTAAATGCCTTCCCCGCAGAGCTGCCCTCAGAAAGTAGTGCAAAAAAAACACTTTCTGTTATCTTCACCTTTCTTGAGAATCTTGCTTGTTACTTGCATTGTTGAAGAACAACACTTTGGCAGTAAAAGAAAAAAAAAAAAACTTTAACGGCCTCCAATTTTCTCTTGCTTATTGCGCTTAGAGGCCTCTAAAACAACCCAGAATGCAAGACTGTCATCTCCCCTGCTGCTTTTATGGGTCTTGCTGTTTAATGAGTTTTGCCAAGAAAAGAAATGATAATCAAGGTTTTCAAGCTTAGCTTCGGTCTTCTAAGAGTAGTTCCTTTTCTGCCACAACTTGCCATGTTTTTCTTTGACGGTACATAAGTTGATTCAAAGCCTAATCAGAATTATAATACATGCAGCACACCTAAAAGACAACATTTGAAACTGTTGTTATCATAAGTTAGGCGTGAAATTGGGAAGAGGCAATAGCTCAGTTGTAGGGTGTTCACCCTTGGACCTTGAGCTCATGCCTTGGGGTCATTCAGGAAGACACCTTAACCCCCTGTTTCTCCCACCATTGGCACCTTCGTGGCAGCCTGCAACAGTGTAATGCAGAACAGAAATTTCCCCAGAACAAAATACAGTGTGTTTCAAAAAAAAAAGTTGTTCATTACAACTAAGACCAACAAGTAGGCGCCTCACAATTAAATATGAACTTATTTGATTTTTTTTTTCAAACTTTTGTACAAACACAATGTAATTACATTTGCACCATAACATTTGATGTCTGTTCCCCAGTTTTGCTGCACAAAAGCTTGATATAAATGCCACAAAAAATAGATCTCAAGTCATTGAGAAAGCCTACGTATTTTTGTATTTTCTTTGACTAACCAAATGTCAGTCTACAGCAAGAGAGAGAACGTACAAAATGTTGTTACGACTTAGAAATAGTAATGTTTATATTTAATGAAAATTATTCTGATTAAGCAAAAATTTTATGTTTTTTCAAAGAATATCTATGCATATTTAATTGTAAATTTTGGGACATGTAAAATATTTAAAATAACTGGTAATAAAACAGTGGTTTTGAGTTTGGTCTAGCTTCCAAAAAAAAAAAAAACCTCAAATGAAAATTTATTTGCTTTGTGCACCACAAGGACTAGGAAAAATAAAACACTGACATGATGATGGATTCCTGTCTGGTTTAAGGGCGCAACTTGAATAATAGACTATCACAGTGCCCTCAAAGGTTCATCATTGTCCAATCTTTCACTGTCTCTCCCTAATAAAAAGTCCAAACCAATCCCTTTTGGTAAATTATACATTTCTCTGATCCACTGCATTTTTAATCTATTCCTGCAAATACCAATATGATTATCATCAGGTCTTTTTTTGCCATAAAAATAGATCCCATAATATAAAAGGACCCATATTTTTCTATTTATACGCGTGAATAACAAACCATCACACGTTTAATATTTTTTACAAGAATTATAGTTTCTATTGCATAAATCACATTTTCTAACTATAAGTAAAGTAAGTGTTTAGATCCTTTAAATATTTTCATGTCCTAAAATGTCAGTCATATCAATTTGCTTTTATAAATTTGAATTTGTGTGAAACAGAGTCTGAGAGAAAGAAACAGAAAATTTAAAAGCAACACTGAGACATAAGGACATAAACTGAAGTATTTAGATCCAAGACAGTGCAGAAGATTTTCTATTACTGACAGTCCAGCAACTCTGTGAATACTGAGTAAGTGTTAAGACATGACCTGGCCTTTTCTGGGTTTGTTACTCCAATTAATAAAAAGACTTACTTACAATGGATAAAGAAGGAAACATAATTAAAGAGGAAAACTGTGGATTACATGTGGTAGCAGTGGTTACAGATCTGGTGAATGGCAGGAGGACTTTCTGCACCGTTTCTTTGAGCATTAGGGTTGCAGGAGTCTGCTGCTGATAGACTTCCACTTCATGGATCTCCTGACTATTAAAGTTCTTTCTAAGCTAAAGAAACAAACACATCCTATAAAGAGTCAGGGGTAAAAATAAAACACATCTTTTTTTTTTCTCATATTAGGAAGCTTCTGAATAAACACTATTCTTGTTTAATAAATGACATCCACATTCAAGTTTGACACCAAAACTGTTTTAGTGAGCTAAAAATATGCTACATCTCAGTTTCTAATGTCAATGCTAGTATAGCATTGCAGCCACTGTGTGCTTTGTGAACATAAAATTGTTACTGCCCACATAGGGATGAAAAATCTGTTATCACAGACAGACATCTCTATTTTCTGTCTGCCACCGCCCCACGTTTTCTCATCTTTACAATTTATATATGAGGCCTTAAATGAACCCTGCAGCACAACCTGGACAAGCTGCATTCTCTATTATTCTTTATTCTAATAATCTTTGTCCATTTTGCATTTTTCTTTGACCTTTTCTCCCCTCTGCTTTTACTTAGCTTTGTGTGTGTGCTTTTTTTTTGTACACTCCTCTTTATTGACTGGGGTCTACATTTTTTCCCCCTCTCATCTCCGCTCAGTTCGCTTTATCAATCAGTGGGTTGTGCCTTTGTACAGCTCTTGGGATCAAATCAGATTCAGTCTAGGATTGGATGTGCGTATCCATGGCCTCCTGCATTTGAAAGCCAATTCATTCAGCTGGAACTTTGCAGTTCAATTTGAAACAAGATTGATGTTGGCAAACTTCACACCCCTTCTTTTCCAAAATGTTTCCTTCATTGCCCGCATCAATTGCTGACAGACAAAGGGCATTTGCCACTTTGAAATAGGGTTGTTTGTACTTCCCAGCAGGCGCACCGCAAGAAGAATAACCAACAATCAGACACCCAAAACGCACTGAAATAATTGTCTTTTATCAAGATTTCACTAAACTTAATTGAATCCAGCAATAATTATTTATATCGCCGGGAAAAAAATATATTTAAATTTGACTCAAATCTACGTTACGTTTTGGTTATTTATTTACCATTTATCAGGTAGGTTAGTAGGATTGGGAATTCAATTTTTTGCCATATCTTTCAAACTAACACATTTACAATTTATTGTTCCTCCCTGTTTCTGCCAAACTGTGGTAGTTCTTGAAAGGTCACGTCTGGAAATGTTATCGGGTTAAAGCTCAGCTGTAAGTGATGGCTATAAAGTTAGCCTTTTTCTCATCTCAAGGAATTTGATCAAATCCTGCAGTAGTTTTCTTCACTCCGACACCTGTTTTCTTTTAGTGCTGTCTGTACAACTTACTACACACACACACACACACACACACACACACACACACACACACACAGACTCACACACTTCCGTATAGGGCCAGTGTGGTGAGGACACCAGCAGATTCTCAATCCTGGCTACAAAGCCTCAGCAGCAGGGCGGTAATGACCCAGCCACAACGGCAGTAATGATGGAATCAACGGGGGGTTTGGCTGCCTCTCTGACTCTCCCTAATAAGTCCCTAATAACTCTGTTAGCGTCAGGACTGACCTGGACACCAGATCAAACATGCTCTCGCATGATCACCCACCACATATAGCACTAAAACTTCACTGAAAAGAAGGGAAAAAACAGAAGCAGACCCCACAGTGCTTATTTTGTGGTCCATGTTTACAGTTCTTAAAACAATGTTGCAACAATAAATGCTTCTCAGTATGTTTTAATCCTGATTATCTATGTTAATTCACTGGCTGTAGTTATGGTTGATGAAAGGAAACCTCTAAAAGGCTTTTCGGAAGAAAAAAAAACAGCAAGGCATTTTCAAAGCAATGCTCCTGTTCTTTAGATGAAATATAATAAGTGTCTTTGTCTAATAATTTTAATCTCCACTGAGGAAAAAAAAACAAAAAACAACGTCCTACTCTGTGTCGCATTGATGGTGCGTGTATAATAATAAGCTTAGAATCTGCTCCATGTCACTGTGCTGAGAAGTCAGGCTCGATGGCTTGCCATGTTTTCTCAGGAGAGATGGGCAGTTTATTACTGATTGTGTTAACTGAGCAGAGTGAGTCGCTGCCTAGACTGCTGCTTCTCTCTTTTTTATTTAATATTTTTTTTCTTAGGCCAGATTCTTCTTTTGAACTTGCTCCCTTTCTCATGTCTTATCTCAACTTTCTTTGCTTGCTTGTAAAGTCATGTCTTCGGGCACGATGGTGTCCATCTGGAGATTAAATCGGTGTCGACACCCACTCTGATTTTCTAGCTCCCTGTTTTAACAACCTTAACTTCCACAAACAAGACCACAACTTGCATTTTGTTCATATTGCTAACGGATATCGGTGAGAATGCAGGGAGGTTACAGAAGGCTGACAACAGTTATTACCTCATTTTGTGTTTCTCAGTCAGTCCTGCGTCTATATTAGAAGTCTGTTGCTTCTTAAAATAATGCAGAAAGATTATCCTACTGTGAAAAAGAAAGAAAAGCACTGACAGCAAATGGTGCAATTTTTTTTTTTTTTTTTCAAAAGAAGCCAATTAATTGCTTGTGCAAGATGGAGACATTTGTCTTTCTAAAAAAAAGTAAAAGTAATAATAAAACACAATTTTTTTTCTTTTTTTTTCTCATTCAAAGGCAGATAACTCTCTGAGAATGTCTCAGGGTCAGTTCTTTTCTCTGCTTCGTTCCAGCTCGTTTTTAATATATTACATATGGATGGAAATTAGGCTCTTAAATATTAAAGGCAAGTAATTGGTTTATTGTAGGGGAATGTATTGTGTGTGTGTATGTGTGCATCTCTGTGAGAGAGAGAACGAGAGCAAAATTTCCTCTCTTTCCCACTTCATATTGCTTCGCTGTGATGTCCCACTGATTTTAATCTTCTCTTCTCAGATGAGAGCCATTCTGGCTATCACAGTGCACTTTAACTTTAGCCCTATGAATATTAGCTGTCTTTGATACCTGCCGCTTACAGCCTCCCAAGTTTACACCCCGCTAACTTTTATGTGCTTTCAGGTACAGTGTATTGTTCATCAAAACATCCCTTTAAAAATAGAAATCTCTTGTGATTCTATATATTTCAAGGCTTTGTTATTGCTTTTGTTCGCCGTCTGCTGACCTAATCTTGCAATTATAGTTCATTTTGCGGTTTTTTTTTAAAATCTTTTTTTGCCAAATGGATTCATACAGTCTTCATTACGTTTAAGCACTGTTTTCCATTTGCTGTTTATACACAAGTTTTTCTTCTCAGTTTGAAATAAATTACTACTGTCTTAACTTGCTGCGTCGGAAAACAAATCTTCATTTGAGTAAAAATCAGTTACAAACTAATTTCAGAAAGCAACAGGAAAAAAAAAAAAACACTCACATAACATACTGTACAGTATATACAAGTTTAAATAGTGTCTTTGATTCCTCTTAGAGAACCAACTCATTTTAAAATCTAAATGACATTCGTTCTTCTGGCTAAAGCTAAATACCATTTCCAAAACATGGCATTTACTGATATGATTGTTTATGTACGTTTATACCTTCACACCACCCCAAAAGATTTGTTTTTTAACGCCAAAATGCCCATATAATATATTCCACAGTGATATTTACTGAGACAGAAAATGTTTTTCTGTTTATGTGAGTTTGCCAGAGCTGGCCTAATTGAGGAATGGAGGTCCTTATTAACAAAGGGACTTGCCTTTAAAAAGATGACCATGTCAGCAACGTCACTGGAGCTTTTCACAACGAAAAGCCCCAGTGGAGCTTCATTAGCTAACCCCCATGATCCCAAACTGCACAACATGGGGTGCATATCTAATCCAGCTCAGACGTTATGGAAAGAGCATGCTGGGTTTACAGGGAATAGTAGATGTGCAATGCATTACTGTTTAGTGTCTTTCTGTTTTACTGGGCTGAATTGCACCAGTTTAATAAACCACATGGTTCAAACTTAAGTTCACCTAATTTGAACTTTAAAAAAAAAAACACCCCCGCCCCAACAAACAAACCAAAAAAAACTTTGTTAAAAAGAGAATAAATATCAAAAATAGGCCTGAAGGTGACTTTTTATTACCTTGTTTGGTTTGGAGCAGAGACAGAGTAGTAAGGATGTCACTTAGAGAAAAGGATAAACAACCTCCACACTTTATGTTTAAGAGGACGCTTCAGTGAATTTAAACAGTCATGACCTCTCACGTCACAGGAAGGTAAATCACTGCACAGTGAGAAAAGGTTGAGTTGTCGGAACAAGAAAATGAGTCAGACAAACTATCTGATTAAAGATTGAGTTTCACAGGTGCCTTAAAGAAAGAGAACAACAACCAAAAAAAATAAGTCTCTGGATGTTAAGAAACTGATGCATTGTGATCATTTTCATTTGTGAGACTTACTGAAATCAATGACTTAACTTTGGTAAGTAATGCTAATTGTTTTATGTGTAGCTTTTTTTTATTTAAACCAATCTACTGTAACTTTTTTTACTCATTGTATATTTATCCTTCAGTGGAGAAATTGCTTTGCTGCATTGCACCACAGCAGGCAACCACAACGGCACCAATGGTGGGAGTGACTAGGAATTTAAGTGTCTGCTTCAGGGACACCTAAAGCATGCGCCCAGTGGGAATCGAACCGGCTTCTGACGGTCAAAAGACAAACATTCTACCACTAAGCCAACACCTCCTTCTTTCAACTTTATACTTTCATGTAGTGGGTTATAATTTACATTTTAGATTGAGCAGGGTTTTAAACTTTTTTTCTGCACTGAATTGTGGTTCAGTCAGAAGTTGTTCATACAATTCTGCATAATGCTTTGTTAATAGATCAGCATTACTTTGCTTACAATATTTTTTAATTACTAAATTCTTATATGCATGCAACACCAGCAAACTCATCTGATGTTTTAGAATTCAACATCCTGAAGCAATGAGTCTTTAAAAAAATATCTTAAAATTAAATACTCAATTTTTGGCAATACTTTGAGCAGCCTTTTTTGATAGTTTGGTTTAAGTTGGTTAAAAAAAACAAAAACAAATGACATCTTAGACGTAACACAATCTTTCAAACACAATGTGAAAAAAGAAGATGAATGAGTTATTGCACTTTCAAAAATACAGATAAATTTGTTGGGAAGAAAGAAAGAAAAAGCTGTTTAAAAATTTTCTCTGGATTTCTAAAACTTGCCCACCATCTCTCCATATCAGACACAAAAACTGTCCATCACACCTTTCCCAGTATCCCTTCAGGATACAAATATTGATATGGTTAACCTTTGCTTTTACCTTCTCTTTTATTTATTCCCCTTTTCTTGTGCTTCCTTCCATTTCCTCCCTTTCCTTTCTCTGCTCCCGTTATATTCCCCTTGAACCAAAAGTCAGTAACATCCTACCTTTTTCCTCTTGTCCTTGTCTCACTGCAATGTCCAGAACATACATATTTTAAATTGGTCAGTGCAAATTTAGTTTGAATGTGCATTTCTGGCTCTGCTCTTTCATTTAAAAAGACACAAATGGTATTTGCATACAGACAAAAAAAATGTGTTATTTTTACACTTTCGGGTTGAAATATTTTAGGCAATATTCTCATGTGTTTAGTTCATTGTTGTTCAATTTTGTGTACTTCTTATTTTTATTCATGTTTTGAAGCCTTTTTTTTTTAATTCATAAACCAGAAAGAAACAAGGCAAACAGATACAGCCATGGTACAATTGAATTATTGATATATTTCTGTTTGTATCTTTGATTGTATTTGTATTTTCTCTTGGTATAGTATTTTGAAGGATGAAAAAAAAAAAGAAATATTGTACTGAGGAATTCCTTGGAGCCTGGTCCCGCTGTGCAGCTTCAGTCACAGTCGAAACATACTAAGCTGTTGGCTTTTTGTTGGTGTTGCACTGTTATTGCAGTTTTTGCTCCACCTACACACTCGAATAAAAGCGAACTACATCAGTAACACTTCAGGATGAAGCCAGGGTTGGGTCATGGGAGTTTAGCATTTGCTTTTGCTGTGTATATCATCACACCAATGCCTGAAACACTGCACCAAATCAAGCACATTCGGCGGTATCACAGACTTGGTTAACATTTAAATCCACAGTAGGCGAGCAGGGAGTTTAACAATGTATTCCAGCAGGTGTTTCATCATCTCTGCATTTTACACAGGCCTCTGACCCCTGTTACTCATCGGTATATGTGTGCTAACTGATGTCAAAGCCGTGTATAAACGTTCTGCTGCAAGAGGAGCAGGTACAGTCACGGTTGGAAATTGTGTGGCGAGGGAGCTGGTGGTTTTAAAAACTTGACAAATTACTTTGACTGTGTGGATTTGCATGGCACTACCTGTGTTCTTATGGCCTTTCTACTTAGCTTACAAACTCATCTAGTGCAGATACAGCAAAGGTAAAGAAGCTCATTAACCTTCTCCCTTAGATAGACAAATAGATAAAACATATCATTTAATATCAAAGTTACTCCACTGCATTGATGCACATATGCTATTTTTAACCACATTTGAATTTGTGGTATTTAGAGTTAAAAGCAAACACAAAAAAGCTATTGTATATTTTTAAAACTGCTGCAAAGAAAGAACATTTTAACCATGAAGAAATATTGTGAATATTTCCCTACCTGTAAGATATGCCACTCTTTACTTCTGTATGCAAAATAGCTTGTCACTGCAATTTGCATTTTGATCACTTTCCTTTTCTAATTAAAGTAAAGGTCACCTAATTCCTCTGCTTGACCAATTTGGACATATTAAAACCATCCAAATTGGAGGAGTTTGTGGCAATTTTCTGAGCAACCTCTGACTTATTCAACAATCAGACATCACCTGAAAGACTTTTTACATAAAGCCTTCAAACTTTTAAGTCACAAAATTATTAGGTTATTTAAAATTTTCTCAAAAAATCTGAATAACATAGCAGGTAGTGATTCAGCTTAAAGAAAGCCAAACATCTACTATATTGGTGTCTACATTATTACTATATAATTGTGTGTTTTTTTTTTTTATAATATGAAACTGTCTCAAACTTCTGATTAAATAATGATACATGACCACCAAGGTAAATGTGGACTTATTGTCCAAAAGAACACCTTTTGCTGTAAATTTGGAACTCCCCGTGTGCTCCTTTTCATTGATGCTAAATTTCCATTTCTTTTCTTGTAGAAATTACATGAAATTTCATTCCTGCGCAGTAGCATGCAGCAGGAACCAGAAAGGCTCACACAGCCTCACAGTTTAGCATCTTTTCATTTAGACTTTTGCTTAGCAACCAGTCACATTTTCACATTATTTTAAAATCTCACTTTTAAATCATATTGTACTCCTACTATCCCCCCTCTGTTTTATCACATACATATATAGCATTTAAAATGACATTTAATCTTATAGAAAGGACTGGAAATAATTATCGAAGTGCAATAGTTTTGTTAACATAATACTTTTTTTATATTAATTACTGTAAGTACTTAGGATCAACAGTCCAGCGCAGTGGAGAGTGTGAATAAGAAGTGAAGAAGCATGTGCAGGCAGGCTGGAACGGGTGGAGAAAAGTATCAGGTGTGTTATGTGACAAAATAGTTTCAGCTAAAATGAAAGGGAAAGTGTACAAAACCGTGCTGAGACCGACCATGCTGTTTGGTCAAGAAACAGTAGCACTGAGAAAAAGACAGGAAACGGAGATGGAGGTAGCAGAGATGAAGATGCTGAGAATGTCTTTGGGAGTGACCAGGATGGACAGGATTAGAAATGAGTATATGTTAGAGGTTTTGGGGATAAAGTCCGAGAGGCCAGACTGAGATGGTTTGGACATGTACAGAGGAAAGAGAGAGTACATCAGAAGAAGGATGCTGGATTTGGAACCACCAGGAAAGAGGGCTAGAGGAAGGCCAAAGAGGAGGTTCATGGACGCAGTGAAGGAAGACATGAAGATAGTTGGTGTGACCGAAGAGGATACAGCAGATAGGTTTAGATGGAAGAAATTGACTTGCTGTTGCGACCCCTGAAGGGAAATGCTGAAGGAAAAAGATTCTATGTATGCAATATATCCCTGAAAAAAACTAAGCTTTTCTGAAGATATGAATTAAAAAAATAAATAAATAAAACACACACACACAAAAGCATTAGAAAATTTTTTGTTAACATTACAGTATACTCGACATGACAAATTAATTTACTTTTTTAAGTTAAACTATTTTGGAACACTGTCCTTTCTGTGTGGAGTTTGCATGTTCTCCCCATGTGTATGTGGGTTTTCTCCAGGTACTCCAGTTTCCTCCCACCTTCCAAAAACATGCATGTTAGGTTGACTGGCCGCTACGAAATTGCCCCTAGGAATGAGTGTGTGTGTTTATATAGACTGGCGACCTGTACGGGGTGTACCCTGCTCCTTGCCTCGAATCAGCTGGGATGGGCTCCAGCAACTCCCCCGTAGCCCCACGAGGGATGGACGGTGGTGACTGACTGATTATTTTGGTCTATTTAGTTTAGATTGTCTTTTATCTTTTTCACCCATATTTTTATTTCATTTAATTTTAACCCTGTAAATGGATTTTTTTTTTGGTTATTCTATGATACACTAAGCATATATCTAGACTCTATTGCTGGCATTTTATTCATCTAACATATTGTAGTCGCTACAGAAAAAAAAAAAAAAAACTCAGTTGTTGCTGTGAAACAAGAGACAAATAAATAACAATTTGTGTCATTAGTCATCTTCTGCGCTATTTCTTTTATGCATTTGCATCATTAAACTGTGTCTTCTACTTATACCAACTACTGTTCAATGTCTTTTAGATCTGCTGTTTTTTTTTTTTTCGTTATCGTGCACGATACTATATTGTGGTAAATAGAACAAAGCATAACTTAAGTTTCTTTTACTGCTTGCATTCACCCTTATGCTCATACCGATTAGCAACAGTGTTGCCAGCAACTTAAGTTTAGTTGTATTACCGCCTCATTCCTGTTATCAGTCTTAAATAATCTGGGGTAATTTCTCCTGAGGAAATACTATACATCTTTTACAAATCTACTGCAGCTGTATCTATAATTGAAAGTGTGAAGCTACCCTGGTTAGTAATTAAATGCCCCGCTGTTCGATGAATGCGAAGGAAAGACAGGTGCGCACCGGTCACCTTGTAACCCATTATTCTGCCTCTGACATTGGTTGCTCAACCTCAAGGAGAACAGAGAAAAAAAACAAGTTTTTTTTTGTTTTTTTTTTTGTTTTTTACAGCTGTATATCTGTTTTTGCTCTTTGAAGTTAAAATGAGTGAATCAAATAAATACTTGCATGTGTTGTTTCCTGAGCTTCCGCCCTGCACTTTTTTTTTTAATGACTGAATAGCAGGATGTAATGAGCACTGATGCCAGGCAGAAAAGAGGGCAGTGAATATTCTCCAGGGTTAATTGTTTGTGTGTATGTGTCAGGATCACAGTTTGCCTCACTCCACTGATATTCTCCAAAGATTGGAAGCAAAATGTCTGTGCAGGATGTGATGAGCTGATGCTGTGCAGGATGACTGAGCAGGGCACGCTGGCCACTCTGCTCTGAAAGTCTGTCCACACATCTGAGGGTGAGCTTGTTCATTAAAGGTGTGGGAGACAGTTTGACCCCTAGCAAGTCTAGGATGACCTTATTGTCTCTGAATGCTTTATTAGCTTTTCTTCTCCCGTATTGGACCGCTTCACCTCATCTACTCCGCCACATGCACATTTAAATCGCGTACACAGTGTGTTTGTGTGCATCTTGATGCATACACATATTTGTGCGTGTGTTAATGAGAGCTCCTGGTGGTGTGTAATTAAGGCAACAACAAATGCTCCCAAAGGGTAAGAATAGCGTTGGAATACATTAAACCGAATAAAACTCGAGACTTTTTTTCTACTTTTTTAGGCAATTATTTTTTATTTTGTTTTGTGTGCGTGGTTCTGTGGCAATGTAACACGAACCGTAACTCGTGTTGGCTTTACTGTATAGCTGCCATGTCTGTTTTCCAGACAGACCCATACAAAGCCAGAGGTCTCCCTGGATTTGCAGGCTTCTTCCGCGCAGACTGGCAGTGTTCTGTCTGCCTTCTCTTTACTGACTGCCTCTTCCACACAACCTGGTCCAACAAAGATAAACACATGCTGGGTAGATTATTAGAGAAGTACCAAGGGCCTCACTGTGGAGCAGCTAGCGTGCCATTGTGCTCCAATCATGGTGGTGCCTCATAGAATCCAATGAAGTCACCCCCAGGGTGTTCTTATACATACAGAAACACAGGTGGGCGCTGATACCAGCATGTGAGCTACAACGATTCTAATGGCATTGCATTGTCACGAGCAACTCTGGGCTCATTGTTTTCACTGGTGGCACATCAATGGTGGTTTAGACTCCCACCAAGACTTAGAAAGAAATAAAAAAAAAGTTGACAATTGTTTAAAGCAATGTAATTTTAGTGTCGAACCTCGACAATAATAATCTGTGCTCCCGTTTGAGTTTAATTATTCAAAGCAATTACATGTGCATTCAAGTTCCTAGATTTCACATTTATTGGCACAACAGTGTTCCCTTCTTTTAATTTTGAAAGTACTGGGTTCACCAAATCCTTTGAAGAACTTAAACCAGGTTTGGTTGCATTTTCATGAACGTGATCATTCCGACGGTAATGTTAATGGCGAACCAACCAGACATCATGGTTTTCATGATGGTAGATAAGAAGCATAGGAAAGCAGTTGTGGTGGATATGGTGATACCAAATGATAGTAACAGCAGGAAGAAGGTACGTTAAGAAAGTGGAGAAGTATCAAGGCCTTAAGGAAGAGCTGGAGAGCTTGGTTAGAAAGGCAAGTCAAGGTAACAGTGATTGCATGTTTGCTAACTATTATTTATTTATTTTTATTGAGGAGATGCATAGAACGTGTAAAGCTTGGTGCCGTAAAGAAGAAATGAGATGCAAGCAAAGAAAACACTTTCACATGTCAAATACAATCTTTTAAGAAGTGTTTTGCTTCAGTCCAGGAAAGTGATAAAAGCAAGATATTATCCTTGGTATTTGGGCGCAGGCTGTTATTGCAGCTAAGGAACATGATAACATTTCTCAACAGAGATTTGTGTAAACAGCACCTCACTCTATTCAACTTTATTGGACCAGGAGTTAGCTGCAACATTTCAAAATTACTTTCCTCCACTTGACAGGAAGACATGACTCACTTATTACTTTGGCACTTGGTTGATTTTGTTGAGATATGTCTTGGGGGTGAACAAAGATATTTTATTGTGGCTGTGTGAAGTCATAAATCGACACACAATTGCTTAGAAATGTATGTAAAACTCATCACTTCTTCATCTAGTACTTGGAATACTAACTTGACACTGATAGTTTGTGTCCTCAACTGACTGTTTTGATTTTAGCTTGATGGGACATCCTCAACTGGGACTAACTGACTCATTTTTATGTCACTCTTGTTAGAAAATATGAGTGGCTCTTTGCTTGAAGGAACCTACGGGAGATTTGTAATAGAGCCAATCACTGATTAGATCTTTCAGGTCAAGAGTATATTTGCTTCTCCCGTATATTGTATAAACTGTTGCCAGACCTGGAGGTAAGCCATAGCTGCTCCGTACTGCTGCACCAAGTCAGCACAAACAATCAGTGAACTTGTTATCTGTGTCAGCTTCTTGCAAAAAGAGCACGGTAAATATGTAGGGAGGGGAGTTGATGTTTATTTTAACTCAGGAGAAAAATGTTCAAGGCAGTATCAGGTATTTGATGTTGATATCATTTACTGGCTTTTTTTTCCTACAAGCAGCCTGCCAATGCAGTATTTGTGGATTTTTTTTTTTTATGTCTACATGGAAGTATTTGAATAAATGCCACTTACATTAGGAGTAATGGATATTTCCCCAAATATTAATTTGTAATCTGATTCCATTTTAGATTAACGTACACTATGACAACATTGATGGATGTCATTTGATTGGGGTTGATGAAAGAAAGTCATGTGCCATTTTCTTTTATTTTGTAATTGCTCCTTATTCAATATGATACTTTGGCCTTTTTATCAATACAAAAAAATGAACGTCCATGTTAAGCCTTGTTATTTAATATATCCTAAAACCTAAAAAAAAGAAAAAAAAAAGAGAGAAAAACCTGACAGACTATAGCCATAGAGTTTTCCCTGGCAGTAGGGGGCACTGTGATACAGGCCAATTTGCTGGAGGCCCTTAAGATGCATCAGTCTGTGGTCAGTACACAGAAGCACAGATTTTCTCCTGCTGTCATTGAAGTTTTGTAAATTACAGCTTCACCTATAGGCAGCAAAACACGTCTGCAATCAGTTTTTATTATTTATATATTTTTTATCAGAATAGGATTCTGTGTGTTAAGCACAGTTCAATCCAATGTTCTAAGATGTGAACTCATCTTCCAAAGCGATGCCAAAGTATTAACTTTCAGGCGTTTCATTTCCCTGGGCAGTTTGCTGTGTAGGAGGTGTATTTCAATATCAATCTGTATTTTTCCCCTCTCCCCACCTTTTTTTTTCTTATCTGGTCATGGTTTATGTCAAGGCAAGTTGATTCTTTCCTCTCTGGAGCTTGCGTCCACAGAACCGTGAGTTCAGTGCCGAGTGTCACTGAGAAGATGAAATGTGTTTGCCAGAGGAACGCTCGCTCTTTTCTTTTTATGCCTTAAGACAGCTTTGAAAAACAGTTAAAAGCCAAAGTCTTTCTTAAACCGTTGTGCTTGTGTTTTGAAATACGGAAAGGTGATGTGATACACAGAGCAAGGCAAAGTAAACCACCCGCTATCAGAAACACAAATAGGCCTTTTTACGCCTTTGTGGAATTTATTATTTCTTCAAGAACATTGCATACCTAATGCTACTCGCGGGCATGTAATAAGCAAAGATAGATCTCTATAAACAGCCTAATCTGGTTGTTTTCAAGCAAATAAAAGTTTATCTTTGTTGCACAATCATTTACAATGTTTTTAATTTGTCACTTGAAGTGGCTGTTGAGACACTTTGGGTAAAAATGTGTACACGGGCATATAGATTAGGTGCAACAACATCCACACTAAAAAAGATAAATAACCCTAGCTAAATTTCTTTTCATTACCTGATGCTGGTTGTCTCGTGCCATCCACACTTTCAAGTCAATTTCTTGTTTATCAGTATTAATTCAATCACACAAACGTCTCAAAGTTACGCTTCGGTTTTTGATGGCATTTTATCACGTATTTTAGTTTTTTTTTTTTTTTTTTTTACTTACACAGGTATAGAACACCGAGTTTCAATTCTTGAAAGCTGATGATTGCATTTGGGTCTCATAAGGTGATATGTGGCGTCTTCTTGTTACTTTATGTAAGATAATTCTATTGATAATTCAGTAATCTTAATTAAACAGAACATGATCACTGTTGAAACGATTACATAAATCAGTTTTTAAACGATACTTAACCATTACCTACTCGAGTATTAAGCAGCATACTTGTGGTTTTACACAAAATACATTTAACATATAAATACTTCTTGTGATTTTGGGTATTTTTTAGAACAGTTGTGATGGACTGCGTTTCTTTTCCCCCCGATCGAGAAGCTTCAATATCTCCCAAATTCTGCTTCTCTCAGCGTCTCACTATTAGTTAAGTACCTGGGGAGATACAAACTCAAGAGAGGTGTGGATCATTTTACATTATGGTTACCAAGACTACTGGTGGGATTTTCAATTACTATGCAATCTGTTATCTGTTCAGAGGACTAATAAGCACAACAAAGCCGCAAAGGGGACCTCCTGGAATTCATATCAGACCACTTGAAATAACCATCAAGCCCTCCTTTCTGATACACTGCCAATACCTGCTCACTTTCCCAATTAAAACCCCGGGCAGGTTGTTTTGCTCTTAATAAGGAAAGTATGAGGGCTGCTGTCATTGTGGAGCATAATGGGTCGACGCCAGCTAAGTGAGTGGGTGGGAGCATTTCCGAGTGTTTGTTGGCCTCTTTTCATCTGAAATCAATGTGTGTGCGCCTACATGTGTGTTTTCACAAATGTAGTTACATGCAACACTGTGAGAAGCTGTTGCAGGTCAGACCTGATGAGTTCCTCTGTGATAATTAGGACCGCGCTGTTCCCAATCAGGTGCAGTGAGTATTGGTGAGAGCACAGCTTTGGTGACCTTCATTACTTAATGGAGCCAGTTAGAACTTTAAAATGAAATAGAAAGTTTGAAGCAGCTTTGAAAATGAGATGTAAAAAGAAAAATGCAAGGACAAGCTTCTGTTTTAGTGGATATTTTCCTTTTAGCCTTTTTGGACTACGTGACCAAAGCTTTCAAAAACACATTTCTATGGTTGTGAGCATGTGGGTGGATGGAAGAAGTCCAGTTTTTTTGTCAATAGATTTGATCTGTTTGGAGACTGTAAATGTTTGTATTATCAGGCCTGCACAAGAATGTTTTTTTTTTTTTTTCCTCCCCAGTGCAGCTGTTTTCTTTTTTTTTTCAGTAGCAGAAAACAATGAATTAAAACCTCCACTTAAAACCTTGTTTGGAGAAGGTGTACTTATATAGTTTCTGTAGATGCTGTCGTTTTTCTGCTTAATTCTTTACAACTGAAGTTTGAAAGCATAACAAATTTGATAAAACAAATCGGTAAATTGTGGCAAAACCCAAAATAAATAAATTGATAAATAATAAAAAGCATCATTGGGAAGGCACCCCTCGGGGCAAATGGCACAAGGTGGAGGAGATGTCTCATACATGATACACCTCCTGTCTACCATTCTGACATATATATATATATATATATATATATATATATATATGTACATTTAAACAATACCTACAATCATAGGGGTTTGTGCACAAACATTTACACACATTCTCACATGCTTATTGCGACCAGAGTGGCTGTATCCTGATAGTTCCAATGGGATATAGTTTAATTAGACTCTGAAAGCACCCACTGAGAATCGTTCCTGAATTTGACTCTGTTTTCTAAATGCCATCGCCGAGTACTTTACTTAGAATAAAATGTGACTCATTATTCAGACTGTGTCAGATTCATGGTGGGTTTTATTTACCCATTTATCTATTCATTTGTCTCCGGCATACATGAAGTGACCTTGCAATTAACTCATTTTAATGATCATGTTTCACATGATGGATGGAGTGTGGTTTTAAATGTATTTGGAATGACCCATCGCGTGAAAGATTGACAAATACGCAACACAAAATTTGAACAGACACAAACAAAATTGATTATAGTTACTTAACCAATAGCTTAACAGCAGCAAGAGTGATTTGTGTTCATGTAATACAACTGTCAGGCTTTGATGCATTTTATACGGTGACATTTGGATTAGACAGCATATCATTTAGTTAAAACTGAGGTGAAGTAGAATAGCTGTGGGCTTTTTCTTTTTAAAAAAAAAAAATGTTGTTTATCATGTGTTCCCCCCCTCGCACCCTGCTCAACTTCTTTCGTGTTTACAAAAAACAAACTAAAAAAAAAAAAATGGATACTACTACAACTTGTTTGAAAAAGATTAAATATTCGTTTCACTTCTCAGAGCAAGGCAGATTTTTAATTACTGTTAAACGTGGAAAATGATACAGTACGTTACATTCATGTTGATGAAACACATTGGAAGTCTGTGTTATCGGTATGTAAGCATGAACTTTGAGATAAGTGTTTTCAATTAATCAATATAATCTCAAGTCGTTGGTTGTCGTTTTGGTGTTTTTTTAAGTCTATATTGTTCTCATTCTTGTTTAATTAAACATCCCTACAATGAGGTCCAGGGTTGGGTACGTATATGAAATAGAATCCAGATAGAAATGTTATTGAAGTGAGGTATTTTCTCAATACTACAGAATTATGGCAAGATATATACAGTATGTTGTTGTGAATGTGCATGCATGTGTGTGTGTGTTTATTGCTGTGCATTCATCGTGAGGATACCTGGAATTTTAACCACCACAGATTTCAAATGGCAGCACAGCATTGTGAGCATTCAACATTCATTTAAATTGTTTTCTTTGCACCTCCATAGCGAAGCAGGGGGCTTTGTTGAAATTTTAATGGATCTTTGACCTAGATTTGGCACACACACACATGCGTGCGTGTCTGATGTGTGTCAGTCTTGCAACTGTCAGCTCACGAAACACATTTGCCATTGATGGAGCTGTACAAAAATGTGGTGGCGGCAAGATTTTCTGTCACAGTTTCCCGCATGAAACTGTATACACTCCTGAAAGAAACAATGAGCTTAGAGAAAAAAAGGAACCCCGCTGATGAACATGTGTGTGGCTGCGTTTTAAAAATTCAGTCTTGTGCATAATAATTTGCCCTTCATTTATGCATTTATGAAAGGATCACCCATGGGGGTTTGGATATATTGCAAGAGCTGTTTTATATGAAAGGATGCAAGGGGGTGAAAAGTTAGACAGAACGAGGCGTGAACATCAAGCAGTCATCACTGATAATCATTTTTATAAGTCGGTGTATGTATGTACTGACAGTGTAAAGGCTGGATTACAGTTATCTTCATTTCAATTACGCAGTTTGCTTTTCTCCCGCAGCTACTTTGTTTTGTTGCCAGTTGAACGAAGCAAAGACGCTTCGTTAGCAAAGTGAAGCTTTCTCTGGGAACGAAAGAATGAACAGACCAATCAAGTGTAATCATTTCACCCAGATAGATCTTCTACCCCTTTTCCACCAGGATTGAAACAGTTGAGAATTGACGGATGTTCTTGGTATCATATTAGTTTTTACACGGAGACATCAAATTAAAGAAATATGTTTTTTCTGTCTTTTAATCGTTTAGCTACATTTTGTTTAGTTGTTTAATTCAAGTATTATTAAATAACTTACTTAAAGTCTTATGTCTCCTGCAAATAACTCCTCTCCCCTAAAAAAAGCATCATTTTATAGATTGTAATAGGTGTGTGTTCCTGAATGTAACTTGGAGAAGAGTTAAACCAGAAATGGAAAGAGGATTCCTCATTGGGTGATTAAAACTAACCTTTTGAGTTATATAGAAGCTGTTTGCCATGCCCTTTCTTTCTTTGCAAATGCCATCTTAGAGCTCTGGTCTAATGATGCAAGAATATTTTCAAGGCAATTACAATCCCTCTAAATTGATCCCAAAGCATTGCAGTTGTGAGTGGAAGAAATAATGCGGTAGAGAGGGGGATTAAAGGTAGATTGGCTGCGCAACATTGTGGTGAAAATGGTGAGGAAGAGGTTCTGCTGTTGAGAAGTTATCAGCCATGTGATTGAACGTTATATGGTAATTCTCTTCGAGTTCAAACTAAATGAGAACACACTTTATTAACTAGTTTAGAGTGTCAATGGTAGCATTGGGTTTGTCTTGGCAGCAACAGTAGGATGCATCAACTATGCTGGGAGGCATGCAAAGAAGCATGTCAGCCCTCATCTGGCCTCCTTATTAGTGTGAATTGGGCAGCTCCTGTGGCTGCCTCCAGGTAAGGAAGCAGCAGGGGATACTTCACCCCACAGGGGCCTTGTTTTGCCATAGCTCTTGTCCTTGGAACCAGGGGAATTTCATGAGGCCCTGCCAATCATTTCATAACAAGTAAAACAGCAGCTGCCGACATTTCTCAGGCCTGAAGCTGGACAAAATAAAAACGTGCACTTCAAGATGTCATCTGTCAAGGGTGTCCCACTATAGCATCTATGTGAGATCTTTATTGTTCATTTAAATACTTTGTTGAATGCACAAAATTAAAGCATATTTATGATTGCAGAAATTATTGTTTAATTTAAAATACTACATTAATCTCTCCACTATTATGCAATATCATCCACTGTGTATTCTTTAGTGAATTTCAGCTACTGCCTAATTACATAGAAAACATTTCGTTTTATTAACATTATTAACATATTGCACATTAAATTGATAAGACTCTAGAGGTAACAAGTAAATACAAATAAAAAAAAAGTCTGCTTTCAGGCAAGAGGCAGGGTACACCCCAAATAGGTCGCCCGTAGGTTGCTAGGCCACACATACACATATTCATCTCTCCAAAAACATGCATGCAAGATTAATTGTCCACTATAAAATTTTTCCTAGGAAGCTTTTCACGAATAAAAAAACAAAAAGTCAAATTAACAAGATTATTTGGATCCAAACAAAGAAAGGATTTGATACTGAGTTTCAAATTTCAATAAACGAGTTTCAATAAACATTTTGGTTTTTTTTTCGTCCGTGCCACAATGCGGTTTCGAACATAGCAGTTGTCATTGTTTGACATTGTCAGTATGGTGTTCTTTAATCAAAATTAATTTGCCTCCCAGCATTCCATTTTAATTTTTGCACTTCAGTGGTACTTTTGTTCTTCTCTCAACATGCAGACACTCTCATAAAAAAAAGAAAAAAAATCAGAAGTAAAAAAGAAAACAATGGAGATTGTATTATAGGAAAAAAAAAGCAATGAATGGGATTCCAAAATTTTAATAACACAGTGTGGCTCTTTCTTTGTTCTGAGAAGTATGCAGTTTCTGCAATGACATGATATGCAGACACTCATGCCCATTTGATTGCCAATTATTTATTTATTTGCATTTGATTATTTTGAACAAGTTTCATTTGGGTATTATGTGATGCTTATCTTTCTTCTGCTGTTGTGTTTAATCAGTTTTCCTTGTGTGGTTCGTTTTTATAGTTCCACATTACAGAAAAAAAAAAGTGTGTGTTTGTTCTAACACTGTTTTCTGAAACTTATTTTTAACATAATTTTTCCTCCTAACATGTTGTGTTCGTTTTTTTTATCATTTTTGTGGCACATTCCAGTATTTCTAGGGTGACTGTCTGGGGTAAATTGAAAGAATAGTGGGAAACTGTTGCATCATCTGCATATGAATGTACAGAGAGAGAGAGAAAAACACTGTATCACAGAACTACTGACGATCAAACTACACAGCACTTTTTCAGCATCACATACAGTTGTTTTCTCACATCGACTTAAAATTCTACTGGATAAATCAACAATTTACCTGATGTCTTTGTTAAAAAAACAAAACCTTTTTGAATGAGTATAGTAACAGTTTTCAATTATTTGAAGATTAATTATGTACAAATATGAGGTGGTTTCTTGGTGAGTTTCTTTCTTTGATAAGTTTAAAGTCGAGTAGACCTTACTAAAGGGACAATGTTTTTTTGTTTCTGTTTTGTTCATAGGTGAGGTTTTTCAAATGTCCCAAAGCAGATTTTTTTATTTATTTTTTTATTTTCATTGACAGCCAAAGAAAAATGGTTAAATCTGGAATAAAACATGAACTGCTTTTAATGATACAAGAGCATAAATCTCTTAGTACCCCGCCAAAGAAACCTCATTCAAAGTGTTACATAAGATAATATCTGTGCAATTTAGTCCAGATTGAAACCCCACTGTTACATATATATTGCAACATGTGTGAACTGGGATCTCCACGTTGCAGTGCCGAGCTACATCTTTTATTAATTTGAGTTTAGACAGTTTAGGTGCAGTTTCAAGGCTTTCGGATCAGTGAAAATAATGACTGCATTGTCTCTGAAGTGCACTTGAAGTAGGGCAATGAAGCAGCTGGATTAAAAAAGCCAAATGGGCTAAAAGTGACAGTATGAGTAAGTCTGAATTTTACTCCAGTAGATCTCAATATGCACTGCTTATTTTCACTCTGTGAACCTCGGGGAATGCTAAGGCTCTTAATCAGTCCAGCAGGAGTAGACAGATGGTCTTCAGTTTTACTGGGACCTCACCAAACCTTCTGTGGACAGTGTCCTATTCAATTTATAAGCCAGTAAAAAGAAAAAAATACATCCACTCTTTTACTGACGTCCTGAATCAGTTTTCACCTCAGGTCCGAGGTTGGGGCTTAGATGTTAAGGAGAGCAATTTCCAGTTTTCCCATGTTCTCTGAATCTTTCAGTTTGTCCTACATGTTGGGTTGAAATGTGGAGAAGATGGAGAGCAGGTGTAGAGTGATTCGGATCAGTGTAGCAGAAAGCTGTGGAATTTAAGCGACTGGGACTGACAGTTACAGTGTGCTCTGCTCCTCTTCTCCACTGCTGTCCAGACCCCAGCTGAGGCCATCTGCTTGGGAGATACTACGATTCTACATTCCTAAATGGCCAAATGCAGTACGTCTGACAAATGATCCGATCATAAAAAAACAAACAAAAAAAAACATCACCTTTTAAAAAAAAAAAAAAAAAAAAAAGGCAGACATATTTTGTATAATACTACAAAGAAATTGATCTCCTACATGTATTTAATGGCAGTGCAGACAATGCTAATTATTTTATTAATATTATATTAAACTCAGTCTGTTGGGTAAAATGGAAGGTATATGACAACGTTATGTAAAATGTCTCAACTGGCTGTAATGATGTGGGGACATGAATGTAGTTGGTGTGACAGAAGAGGAGACAGGGTTAGATGGAGGAAACTGTATTGTTATGGAAATATTTAGCAAATTTTATTTTGCTAATCATAAAGTTTGTAGATTAACTGCAACATTAGCATTAACTAATATCTAATAGAAACCAGTTGAAGCTTTAAATAAAGTTGTGAGATAGCAGAAACTACGGATTGTTTTTCAACACCGGCCTTTCTGGACATTCATGGAGGTGTTTCTCTGTTACCTTTTTTACATATTTCATGTCAAACAGATTCATTATTATCAAGGTATTTCTTTTTTCAACAAATATAATTTTATCGCTGGTTTGATTAGCTCCCCGTTTTCTTTCAACAAAATTAAGCTGCAGTCATTTTGGAGTTTAGATTGAATCCAAAACCCATTCTTATTAGCACTGTGGCACTTTTATAAGATCCAAAAGCCAAAGAAACCACTTATTTCTTTTCGCTGTGGGTTCCGATTTCTCCGACTGCTGTCAAAGCACCAATTTAGTGGTATTCAACTTAACCACAGCATCCTGAATTTTGTTCCAACTTCAGCACATGTAATGATAAACTTTGACATCTATGACTGGTTAGCTTTTCAACAATGATTTCTAACTAGTCGTATGTTTCAGTATGTACACAGTTTTTAGTTTTGGATTTGACAAAGTTTGCAATTTTTTGTTTTTATTTTTTTTTTTGAGAAACTTGAAAGTTATATTTGCTTCCATCACCGATTGGAAGCCCCATCTGGTGTGGAAGCTTTTAAATGAGCAGAACAAGTGCTTCAGTGAGAGTAATTGGGGTTGCTGACAGATCTGCAGTCAACAGCAGTCTGAGATACCAACACATCCAGGCCAGCTCTGTTTGGAACAAACTGTTGCCTCAGTTGCCCTTGTAAGGAAATCTTAGGAGGTTTAAGCTATTTGAAGATTAGAGAATCCTTTGGAACATTGATACAGTATTTTTTGGACAGCTTCACTTACAGGAGGACTTTTTCCCCCTAATACTGAATGACATTAATATGGATATATAACTCCCAAAATACCTACAACTTTATATTTTATCATAAGTTGTAGCGTAATAAACAGGAACTAATTAGCAGTCATCTGTATAAAATATAATCTGTGTAGCATTTTTAGCTCTGCCAGCATTGATTAATATCAAAGATGTTCAGAACAGGTTTTAATTTGGACCAGCTACAGAATTTTTTTTTCTTTTTTCATTTGAAGCTCTTCATTTAAAATGATACTAGAAACATTTGTTTACAATTCACACAAGGAAACTAAACACCCATTTTGCAAGATTGCAGGATCTTTTTGCAAAAACAATTATTTCTCTTCCACTTCTAAGTGTCTGTTTGTAAAAAACCTGTGTAATTTTTGTGTCCATGTGCACACAGCAACACACCAAAACAATAAACTTAACAGCATGCCATCCATTCAAAATCAGTATCACCAATATATACAAACAGCGTTTAAATATTGTTAGTTAAAAACTAGCATACACTTGATGAGCTTAGCTCACTAGTACAGTTGTGTTTTCCTTCTTGAACTACTCGGGGTCTACTCCTCCTATTTGCTATGTGCAGCTATTCATTTTGCAATAAATGTTGTCTTGCCTGAACCGTGTGACACAGTGGGAGATTCTGGCTGCCTCTTAACTCATGGGACACATTCTTCTCCTTCATCTGGTGTTCGGGGGTGGTAGGGCGGGGTTGGGCTATTGCTGAACCTCCCAGAACAAATATCTGCCCCACATAGCTGCATTTTTATCTCTTTTTCCTGTCTAACCTCCTGCATGCATACTCTCGCAGTCACAGCGTGTGTTCACTACCACTTTTGCCATCTCTTCCCAGTTTAATCATGTGGGGAAATATTTATTCATGGTCTGTCATTATTGCCTCCCATGGATGTTTTGATGAGGTGGTCTTTTTATCTTTCCTGTCACCTGCCTTCAAGGTGAACTTGATAGTTTGAACAAGGAATTTAAGGCCAAGACTGAGCTGAATGAGCTAAAAGGTATATACAACCGTATGTGTGTGTGTATGTATAACTACAGTATGTGAAAACAAGTGCTACGTCAACTTTTTTCAATGACAACTTCTATTTAAAAAATAATATTAACGTTTTAATCATAAAATTCAATACTCTACTTTAATTTTAGTCATATTTGACCTATTTCCTAGCAACTAACACCATTATTAGCGCATGATTTGTGGTGTGGCTGCAGAAAAAAAGGCATTCTCGACACTGATGCTAAATTGTTAGTGAAATTGCATTTTCACAGTCAATCATTTGCAAATGTGATTTGCAGTGGTGGAACGTAACAAAGTAAATGTACTTCGTTACTGTAGTTAAGTAAAAAAATTGTGTATCTGTACTTTACTTCAGTAAAATTTGAGACCAGTACTTTTACTTGTACTTCACTACATTTTTAGAGCAAATATCTGTACTTTTACTCCGCTACTTTTTAAAAGTGTGTTTTACATTTTTTGTTACATTTTTGTTCAGGAATTTAAAAAATATAACGTTTTTTTTAGTGCATCTTGAAGCCGCATCGCTAAAATCAAAAGGAGCAGTTGATCGGGAGAAGAAGTTATGAATCGAGGCTCAATCAGAGTCGAGAGTAAACATTTTTAGAATTAGAATTACTTTGTTGATCCCACACTTGGGAAATTTTCCGCATTCATTCAGCGCGACGAGCAGGGGCGGTTCTAAGATTTTCTGAAGATGGGGGAGATGGGGACGTGAGGTCATTGACAATGCCAATATAGGGTGACTGGGGGCCTCCCCGCCCCCCCCAGAACATTTTAAAAAATAAGTGTCATTTTTCTGCATTTTGGTGGACCATTTGCTGGCCCTGCAAGGGGATAGCTTGACTTGTCCCCTTTCCTTCCTTCTCTTTTTTTGTGGACCAAAAGAGGCGGGGGTCACGCCCCTGCAGAGTATTTATTTTTGACCCTACAGCACAAAAAACAACATTTGAATTATGGTCGAATACTTTTACTTTTTACTTAAAAAGTAAAATTTACACCAATTACTTTTGTACTTTTACTTAAGTAGATTTTTTTTATTGGTACTTTTACTTGAGTATTTTCTTGGCCTAATTATCTGTACTTTTACTTAAGTACAAAAAGTGAGTACTTCATCCACCACTGGTGATTTTTCAGAAACTGTCAGCTCCGTCACATGTTTTGTTGATTTAAAAAAAATAATAAAATAAAACAGAAAAACTGAAGACATTCTTGAACAGTGTAGATGATAAATGTATGTTAGAAAGCTTTAAATCGCCAACATTTCAACTCAAGCTTTGAATTCTGTTGGTTTAAGTTTTAGATAAAATCCGCGTGGATAAGCACATATTGTTTTCACTGCAGTTCGAAAATTTTTCGGAAAAAATATATAATTGTCCCTTTTATGAATATTTCTTGTGAGAGCTTGTGTTTTAAAAATATGGGGAAAAACGTTTATTCTTGGTGCTTAGTCTTACAAAAAAATCTTAAGTAATCCATCTAACAAATGGAAACATGTAGCCAAAGGCACATATCTGTATGATTTTCAAGTTTTTATTCTTCAGCTATGCATTATATGCTGAAAATGTTCTGTGAAGCATTCATGTTCATCTCTTTCAAGTCCAGAAAGTCCCAATTTATCACATCTTACCGGGATGTGTCAAACTTCATTTCAGTTTGCTGCACAATGAAAAGTCATCATTTACCAATCAATAAATCTGTTCAGCTCAAGTCAGATGTAGGGATGACGAAATTTGAATTATGAGTCTGCTGAGGCCTCTTTTTTGCACACATCCATCATTGTCAACAAAATGAGTCCAGCAAATATTCAATTAAGACCTACGGGCTCCATTCCTCATTCATTATTCTGGGGTTAATTTGCAACTGTAGATCTGTCTTTTGTCACTTTCAGGCCAAGAAAGAATGGTTAAGTAATTACTTTCCATCCTCATCCTCTTCTCAACAGCAGTATGGATGTTTAATGGTTTCAAGTTCTTGTGATAGTATCTATGTTTCTGAAACAATGGTGTCAATTTTACCTTTACTTACATTAAGGTGAACACATTGCATCCTGTAACAGTATGCTCAAACAAACAGTATTGTAAGATCCAGTCTTGTTGACATGCTTAAAACTAAATACGAGAGTACTTTGTCTCTGTGTTATTTTTCTTATTAAAAATTACTGAAATCAATCAGCTTATTTTTCAGTAATTTTTTTTGCTCTGCCAAAAATCAGCAGTCCATTGGTACAAGTGAAAAAAAATGAAACAAAACACCAAATAAAAAACAAAAAAACATATTTTAAAATGACTGGCAGTTATCCTAGTTAAACAGAAATGTATTTTAACTTCACAACAAGCATACTTTGATAAAAGAAAATAAGAACAGTGGAAAAAAGATCACATATGTCATTTCTGGATAACCCACAAGGCATCAAAGATGGTATACTTTTATCTGACTTTGAATAATGGTCACTGAGAAGCTATTTTTTCTTGACAAATTTAATTGGCAAAATGTAAAAATCATTGGTAATAAACAGGAGGTACAGTATCTAACATTTAAGCAGAACCAACAACTTTTTATCTGTAGAGGAAAAACACATGGTCTCCAAGATTTAGTAATGTTGGCTGTTGCTTGTGAGAAACCATTAATTATTGCACAACGTTTAAACATTCTTTGAGACAACCATACATTTTACAAGTTTTTTCACGGGGATTAGTTAATAAAAAAAATGAAAATGAAAAAAATGAATTACTCTATTCATCCCTCACCAGGGAAATTTGTGTGCTGCACTCCTTACACCGCAGCAGGCTGCCCTTCGACGGCACCAATGATGGGAGAACCGGGGGTTAGGTGTCTTCTCCAAGGACCCTAGACGTACTCTCTGTTGGACGCGAACCCGAACGCTCTAACCACTGAGCTACCGTCTCCCCCATACTTTAATACTTCAACAAACCTTTTTTAAACTAACTAACCATGGTCCCACTTTCGTTTTATTTCATTTACTTACAACTATAGTGTACTGTTCCAACTTTTAGAATAAGTGATACGTGTAAGATGCTCACACCTCATGTTGCATTTCATAGATACTAACTTGCACATTTATTGATGAATAACCAAGTTTTGCTACTTTTTATTAAAACAAGCAGCATCTCAGATGTGGGAATAGGAGCATTACATCTTTTGGCTAAGTCTGCAATTTCCTACCTACAGTGCCATCTTGCATAGAAAACTCTAGACTGCAGAATTTTTGTCTCGCCTGAGGCTACGGTGCAGACCGGTTCAGCTCACTAATTGCCTTTCCGTCAAGAGGGCGGGGGAAGGCTATGCGGTAGAGGTGAATGTCGCGCTGAGTGGCAAGTGGTGGGAGAGCCGTGGGAGAGCCATTGGCTGACAGGATGAAAGTTAAACACTGGCCTGCGGTCTTGTCTCACAGCTAGAGTCAGCTTGTTGCCTTGGGGCTGGGGCCCAGTTTATTGACCAGCCTCGTACCCCTCACCTTCTCAATCCCTACTTCACATAGATTTTCCAGGTCTCAGTCAAGGCAGAAGAGATGTACATGTGGTATTGATTTAAATGTTCACCTTTGCAGCCAACAAGAAACTACATTCTTCTTGTCAGCCTTACAATATACTTCTCAACTGTGGACATAAGGTTTCTTGAGGCCAGCTTTTCTATTATTTCTTCTTTCATCAAAACTAAGGGGGACCTCCAATTACAGTGTTTTTCACTATGTGATTGCTCTTGTTATCATCCACATTAGTTCTGTGTCCATCTAGGAGGAAAGGTCAACCTCAAATGAGCTTCTTGCTGTGTGTGTAGCCACACCTGTCACAGACTATGTGGACTTGTTAAAACAGACTGGTTTTTGTCACTCACCTGGAAAATAATGTTCCTGTCTTTTGGACTTTTTTCTTTTTTTTTAGTAATGTTCACTTTGGTCTTTATAACTCCCCCATGGATGAACTTTAAGAAACTATTACCAGACATTTGTACTAAATTCTACTTAAGTACTCCAATTACAAAAATAATTTTGCAATCTGATACTACTTCATGAGTAGCTCTCACAAAGTCAGGTTTTGAAAAAAAAAAAAAAATGTAGTTAAAGATGGCAGCCCCGCCTGAGCAGAAGACGATAGAACATAAATAGTGCACTATTGATGCAAACCAAAGCACAGAAAAAAGAAAATGATTTAAATCAATCCACCATTTTTGTTTAAATGAATAAAACAACTTATTTCTACATGGTTAAAATGTATTAAAAAAAGTCCTTTCTTTTTGCTAACCCGTCGCAGTTTATTTAGCCATTTTCATTTTTACTGATATTTGAACAAGCAGCTTTGGGGCTCCCCTCATTTGAAGTTCATAGTCGATCGATAAGGATTTGACTGTGTAAAGAGTAGCTCTATATGCATTTATTGATTTTTGTAAGTCAAAGCAAATCAGCTCATTCTTGTAGTTTGAAAAGCTCAAACCGGTGTTTAAATGAAAAAAAAAAGAAAGAAAAATTACATATTTTCCAAGCACAGCTACTAAATTGCCTCATTAGTTCATTGCACACACCCACACGTACATACACAAACATTACCGAAACAGAGAACTAACTCTGACTTTTTAAGCTGTACTTTTGTGAGAAAATAACCAAATATTCACCTGATTTGAATTCAAATCTGCACAAAGATTTCAATAGTGGTCATCTTTTCAAAACTGCCTTTGTATGACTTTGTACGCGTTGGTAACATGCCCGAGCAGCTGTTTTCGCTTTTGTTTTGGTCAAAAATCAGTCTGTGACATTTCTCAGTGGACTAAAGAATGTGGGGGAAAAAAAAATAATAAAGAGAAGGTCAATAAAAAAAACAAAAATGAATAAAGTAATAGAAAAATCTTCATACTTTGTAATTGAACATTTATCGGGGGAATAGCCAGGGGTTCAATGGCTTTATCATGTCTTAACCCTCATTACTTATCAGGGCCAAAAGAGGAAGCTAAGTAAATCAGCTACAGGCAGACAAAAACAATTTTATTGTATTCTAAATGTCATCCTCCTGCTAGACGAAGAAAAGAAATTGTTTGACAGCACAAAGCTTGAAAAACTATTGTTAGATCCAAAAACCCACAACATTGCAATAATATATTTTTATTAATAATCTGAAATAATTAAAATGAAGCTGTAATTGGAAAGCATTTCCCCAGTAAAGTTAGACGCATTAAATCCAGTTAGTGTTACTTTTTTTGTTTTTTCTTTGTATCTGTCTCTCCTACAAGCTACTAAGTAAGATAAAATAAATATGCTACAAGGGGAAAATACTGACTTTCTGAAACTTTGTGGCCTGATTCCTTTGCTTTTGGAGATGTTAAGCTGTCACCACCTGTAAAAATCTATCAGACAGCTGAGCAGGAAGTGACATCTCTGCAAAGCTGCAGTTCATTAAAACAAAGCTTGGTACATGAACTGAAGACCCCTTACTGAGTTATGACAACAATAAATCAGGCAAGAAGCGACTTTGGTGCTTCATTGATGCTTTTTTTCTTTGTTTGTTCGTTTTGTGTGCATCTCAAAATGTTTTCTTTCTTCTGTGGTTTGACGTGGTTTGGACTCCATGTTGACATATCGCACATATGTTTCATTTTTTATTATGTTGAAAAACTGCCTTTTTGTTGCCGTTCCGATGAATTCAGACTTATGCCAAACCTCGCTTTTAGTAAATTTATGAGAAATTCAAGCATTTTTTTTGGCACTTTGTTAATTGATTACTCCTCAGATCAGCAGTGATGGAACAACAGTCTGGTCTCACTGATGAATCTGCATTGTCATCTTATTAAAACCCCCACATAGTCAGGGCGGCCGACATGGATTTTCTATCTAAATGGATTAAGGTTCCAACTCCTGTGCTTAATCACAATAAAAAAAGAAGATAGTGGTGAAGAAAACTTGGGCGTTTGCCTATTCACATCACTGTTTTTCTTCTCAGGCCCATTCAAACTGACCCCCACCTCTTTTTTTAAGCTTCTAACAACAGATCAGTGTGTTTTGAGCAATGTCCATGCATTTTTATCAGGGCTTTGAGTCTTGTCTTTATCCGTCACACTTACTTTATTCTGAGGATGTCTAACCACATGAATCACCAAAGCCGTTGGGAATGTTTTGTATTTCTTGTAAAAAAAAAATCGAGTCGTAGTTTCAAACTTGAGTTATGGTTTATTTTTGTTGAAATGGTAAACTTTAGATGTTTGAAAAACCTATTTTTTGTATGACATTTGATTTCTTATAAAATTGGTTGTTCGAAGGTTTGCCTGAAGTGATCAGACAACTTATCTTAAAAGTAATTTTTTTTCCAGTATATTTGTCCGAATGATGCTATTTCATAGTGTTGGTTGTAGATTTCAGAGTTGTGCATTCACACAAGAACTTGAACAAGCTTGACCTCTGAATGTCACTGAGATACATCTTGGCAATTGTCCCAAGCCGAAGGGATTTTCGGGTTCAAGAAGAAGAATGGGAATGGGTGTCCAGATAGGTTTGTGCAGTCACCCCCGGATTTATGTGTCTGTAACAGAACCATTTAAGGGGAGATTGTTGCTCCCTTTCTTCAGGGGGTGTCGCTTGTTTGCCACAGAAGCTGCTGTGCAAATATTAGCTGCCCTAGTGCACCTGCTGCTATTGTCGCAGCTCCTCCATCCCACCACGCTGTATCCATATACTCTCCATTTGTCAAGCACACAAAGGAAGACGGACACACAATGGAGGGACATTTTTGCGCTCCCTTGGCCCTAGATCTGTGTCCTGACACAGGGTAAACAGGGATGCGACCTCCCATCCCCCCACCCTGGTGCTGCACTTCTTTAATCTATAGTAACAGGTGTCATTCGGACGGATTGGTTGGTCACAGGAAACATGCTCTGGGGAACTGAACATTTCGCACTGGCCTCAATTTTTTCTTCTTTTTTAATAGATAAACTTGAAAATAAGGGTACAATAAGACAGTATGCCATTTTTAACATCTTTCTTAAGCCTTATTGAAGAAATGTGAGAAAAAAAAACAGTTTAAAAAACTTTTGCCAACTTTCTCAGCTTTAAAATTTAAAAAAAAAAGATGCAACATTGTATTGAGTCATCTTTCTTTTTTCTTTTTTTCTTATTTTTCAGTTTTATTAAATAAACACTAAATACTCTCACAACTTTATTATTCCCTTTGTACTAGTGAAATTCCTTTAGCAGTTATTTTATTAAATTTTTGTATTCTGTTAAAGTCCTGTTTAGATAGAGCTTTTTTTTTTCTTTTAGAGTTTGTCCTTTGTTTTATTTTATTGATGCTTTCAACTACGTGTTTGGACAGTGTTTCAGTACATTCACATTGTTGCCAAATGTCAATTGTACACTCCCCATAAACACGACATTGCCAAGTGTGCTATAAAATCTGCTTTACAATCGACACACAACAGTGTTTTTAGCTAGCTTTGTTCCCTTCATTTTACCTCTAGCTGCCCTGTGATTGTCCTTTCTTCTTCCATATTGCTTTCTGTATGTGTCAGAGCGAGGTGTATTCAAACATACACAAATGCACACGGCTTCAGACACAAACACTAGTGTCCCCACAAACACACACAGTTGGGGGTCTCTGGAGTTGGCCACAATTACTGCTTGTACGGTTGCTTACTCATTAGGTCTGACAGGCCACAGCACTCTTGCTCTCTTGTTGTCTCCTGTTCATTGCCTCCTACATCATCTGCTTTCACTGTGCAAACACACACCGAATGTGCATGGCGAGTGTGTGGGTTGTCAATTGCAGGATCGGGGGTGTATCCATCTATTCACGGCCTCAGAAAACCTCACAGGGAGTCAGTTTGCCCGAATGCTCACTGTGCTAAACCTTAGTTTGAATCTAATTGTTTTGTGCAGATATAATATAACTTGTACTCAAACAGTTATCTGTCTCTAAATTAAATTGGATTTACTCAGACTGTCACCGAAATAGGATTGTGTTGTTGTATTGCATTTATCCACTGGGAAATTTATGTTCCTCTTGTGAATATTTCTTCGATATAAAGAATCTCTTTAAACTTTGTTGGTAGTGAACCCCTTTTAACAATACATTCCCTAAAAAATGACAGTCTACTTATTAGTATCACTCATCCAGGTCTTCCTCACCAGTCAATTATTGGAGAAACTCATTGGATCATGAAGCTGTTTTGGTAGCAAGAGAAGGACTTGCCAAAAGGATTTAATGTTATGCTTGATTAAATGTATCTCATCGCCCCCTCATTTGCAAACATCTCCACTGCAAACTTTGAATTTCATTCCAGAATAAGTTAATACATATGCAAATAAGTTGTATATACACAAATAAATATTGCTAAATGTATTCCTGAACTTGCTGTAATGCACACCGGCTTTAACAAACTTTTGCTAGCGGAATGGTAGGATGCTTTCCTGCACCAGGAAAAAAGGTCTACGAGTTTATTACAATAACCTTCAATAATGTTTTAATACTTTAGAGCCATGTTTTTTTAAAACAAAAGCTTTTATAACTCTGGATTTTTCATGCTGTGTTCCTTATGCTTACATGATAGATTTTCTGACTCTAATCCTGGCACATTTTTGTCAAACAAGGGCAAAATGCAAATGAAGAGGTAAGACGAGGCAAGACTCCAATTAATTGTCCATAGATATGCAGCTACATGAAACCATTATTGGTGAGCAAATGGCTTTAACTTTGTTTCTAATGTAATATAAACTTTAATTAATAAAGTGTGTGATGAAGTGGAGACTTATCAAACAAGCTCCGTGTCCATTAAAGGCCCTAAACCCTCACAAGACAGTCTTATTAAACTCGTTTCCAAACGTGTTTATGAGCCCTGCGGTGAGCAAAACAGGGAGAAATGCAAAGACAAGAAGAAAAAGAAATGAGTTTGTGTAATTAGTGGAAATTAAGAGCTCCTAATCCGGGAGGAGAGATTGAAGGAGAGAAAAGAAAAAGCAGAGAGGAGTTAAGAGGGAGGTATTGGCATCGTGAGACAGGTGGGCGAGAAGGAGGTGCTGCCGTTTCACTTACTGTTGTTTGCCCCTAAAGAAATGAGCAACGACCCAAAAGCTCACACCTAATAAAGAGACTCATAATAAAATATGGTTATATTTGTGAAGGGCTTTCAAAGCACACCATCCTTCACCTGGAGGATCTTCAAGTGCATTGAAATAGTTGGACCTTGTCATATTTTTTCTCCCATTTGCTTAAGTGTATGTAGATTTAATCTTATCAACTTATTAAATTTTCTTTAAACATGTTAGATGTTGTGACACTGGATTAACAGATCACCAAAGTACTTTTTTTGCAAGTTTAAGTGCTTCAAAAGTATTTCAAAATAATATGTATTTGCATGGATAGCAGAGATGGTTTTGTTTTTTACTGATTTAATGTTACGTGGTGTCTGAGGAACTCCTCAACCTTAATCTCTGCAGAAGGTTTCTCAGCTCTCATATTATCTACAGAAATACTCTTTTCTGGTGTGTCTGAGGGTGGCATTTCTTTGCTCCGTTTCATGACATACATCAAGACAACTTTTACTGACAGTTTCAGCTTCAGCAACCCTGACCTTCTAAAATTAATCCAGATGTTTCAAATGATGGACAGAAAAAGTAAAGTCCAAGGGGGAGCGGTCAGGTTGTGGGAAGAGATGTGATAGCTATGTAAGCACCAGGGAAATGCAATAACTCTACTAACATAAAGAGCAAAAAAGTATATACAGACATGTATCTTTAATTTGATTTGGCATTTTGTGTGGATGATCAGAGTTACAGCTGCTCTAGTTAGTTAGTTTGAAAAAAGAAAATATTACTTTTTTCATCTTTTTTTTTTTTACATCTTTTTCACTTACACACTTTTTAAAATCAGTTTCCCATACGTGTGTCATTACTTTATCAAAGCATTTAATTTTTTTTCATCCCTTTTTCTTTCCATTTTATTATCTCAAGTTTGATGATTCACGGCAAAAAAAAGAGATATTTTCTTTTTTTTATGTTCAGCTTTGCACAAAGCAACTGACAGGAGGTGAACATTAAGCCGGATGCCAACAGTGATTTGAACAAGCATCTGAAAAGCACAGCGAGTGCAAATTTTTCATTTTTCTATTTTAGTCTGTTTTTATTCCGGAAAAAAAAAACCCTGGCTTGCACAACTAACAATATTTTTCAATGTGTTCAAATATAAATCGACTCGATTATTTAGAATCCCACCTAAAATTTAATTATGTCTGTGTGAAACAAATACTAAGCAATGTTTAGACCAAATAGGGATGGAACTCAGTAGTTTTGCTACCATAGACTGACTTTATGACCGAGATTGAAGTTCATTTAATTCATCCACTACCTTCTACTTTGGACTTTGTTCTCTTGGGAAATTTAAGTCACAGAGGGCCTTCCCTGCCTCTTTCTAAATTTGTGTAGTCCTGCAATCCTGAGACCCATGAATAGCCACTGGGAATACTCTGTGAGGCCCCAGTTCTGATAAGAAGACTGCATTCTCCAACAGAAGTGGAGAATGGACAGAAAAGATGGAGTCAAAAAGACAGTTTGAAGTAGAAAATAGTAGAAGTGACAACAAAAGATCAAGGACTAGTGGAACTTTGAGCATTTTAAAAAATCAACCTCTTTGAGGATATTATTAGAATAAACATGACATAAACCATAATAGTGGCACAGTCACCCACGTTTTAGAGGGACATTTTCTTTTAACCCTTCTGTTTAACTTTAACATATTTATTTAATTTGGTCTGAAAGTTAAAACACATGTACTTTTAGAGAATTTTGGGAGACCAATCAATCTTCTCCATTCCAGAAAATTGGTAGGCAGAAAAAGCAGTTCTGTCCTTCACTGGTGGCCTACTTTGAAAGTAAAATGCAACCATTTGAAAAATAGAATGTCAGTTCAGTTTTTAATATGCGTGCATATCAGGCTGGTGCAAAGCTGTGGGAGGTGGACCTGAGAGGAATACCAAACTCCCTAACCAGGTGCTTGATTCCCCCCTGAGAGCATGAGGACTGGAAGGTTTGTAGCGTGGGGAGGATGTTTGAAGTCCTATAGGATGCTGTGGATTGTGGGTGGTCAGGGGAGTTGTGGGAGACTCGAAAACACTTGCAGCCACCTGGATCTGAAGTCCACCTGAGTCCTGAAACACATATGCAATTTATTCTTTTTATTACGTTCACTTTATCTTTACTTATTTGTACTCATTTTAAAGAGAAAAAAATGGTTTAATATGCACTGCTTTAAACTGCATCGAACTGTGAAACATATGCTAAAATACTATTAAGAAGCCAACCTGAAATTTGGGGAATAAGCAGCTACCTAAAAGACAAAAAAGGAGAAAAAAAAAGTTCAGAGCAACAACAGTAAAGTTGGGGGCATTTGTTAAAAGAAGGGTTGTCATCCATAACTCAATTAAGTTATACACTTTTGGTTCAAACGTGTGAGTTAAAGGCCGTACCACTTCAGCAATACATGTGAAAACTCACCTTGATCTTTTCCGGCTTTTCCTTGGTTTGAGTCTACAATCCATAGAAAATCTTACATGTCACGAAAACCAGGAATTTAGAGTGATATGACACTGTGTAGGCCAATAGTTTTTGCTCGAATACAAATATGATTAATTTTCCAGCGTTTCACAGTCTACACTTTTAAGAGTAAGATACTCCTGTACTTGTCCAACACTGGAACATACCTTTTTCAATATTGCACTTATTTATAAGCACATGTCCAACTAGCGAAGGCAGATTTCTGTGCTATTGCATAAATTAAGAGGTGAATGTTGAGGTTTACGGTTTAAAAACCTATTGCTAAACAACCATTTCAGACTTTACATATTTGTTGAAAATGTCTGAATTAATATTCCCTGAATAGTTCTTCATATCTTTTGTGATTGGTTCCTTCTTTTATTTCATAATCAAACTTGTAATCAGAGTTATGTGACATACAGTGGTGGTCAAAAGTTTACATACACTTGTAAAGAACATAATGTCATGGCTGTCTTGAGTTTCCAGTTATTTCAACAACTCTGATTTTTCTCTGATATAGTGATTGGAACAGATCCTTCTTTGTCACAAAAAACATTCATGAAGTTTGATTCTTTTATGACTTTATTATGGGTAAACTGAAAATGTGACAAAATCAGCTGGTCAAAAATATACATACAGCAATGCTAATATTTGGTTACATGTCCTTTGGCCATTTTTACTTCAATTAGGCGCTTTTGGTAGCCATCCACAAGCTTCTGGCAAGTTTCTGGTTGAGTCTTTGACCACGCCTCTTGACAGAATTGGTGCAGTTCAGTTAAATTTGTTGGCTTTCTGACATGGACCTGTTTCTTCAGCATTATCCACATGTTCTCAATGGATTTAAGTCAGGACTTTGGAAGGCCATTCTAAAACCTTAATTCTAGCCTGATTTAGCCATTCCATTACCACTTTTGATGTGTGTTTGGGGTCATTGTCCTGTTGGAACACCCTAACTGCGCCCAAGACCCAACCTTCGGCTGATGACTTCAGGTTTTCTTGAAGAATTTGAAGGTAATCCTCCTTCTTCATTGTCCCATTGACTCTCTGTAAAGCACCAGTTCCATTGGCAGCAAAACAGGCCCACAGCATAATACTACCACCACAGTGCTTGATGGTAGGCATGGTGTTCTTGGGGTTAAAGGCCTCACCTTTTCTCCTCCAAACATATTGCTGGGCATTGTGGCCAAACAGCTCAATTTTTGTTTCATCTGACCACAGAACTTTGTCCATGTGATCAGCAGCAAACTTTAGTCGAGCCTTAAGGTGCCGCTTTTGGAGCAAGGGCTTCCTTCTTGCACGGCAACCTCTCAGTCCATGGCGATGCAAAACACGCTTGACTGTGGACACTGACACCTGTGTTCCAGCAGCTTCTAATTCTTGGCAGATCTGCTTTTTGGTGCTCCTGGGTTGACTCTTCACCCTCCTGACCAGTTTTCTCTCAGCAGCAGGTGACAGCTTGCGTTTTCTTCCTGATTGTGGCAGTGACAAAACAGTGCCATGCACTCTATACTTACAAACAATTGTTTGCACTGTTGCTCTTGGAACCTGCAGCTGCTTTGAAATGGCTCCAAGTGACTTTCCTGACTTGTTCAAAGTCAATGATTCTCTTTTCAAATCTGTGCTGAGCTCCTTTGACGTTCCCATTGTAGCGTTTGTGGGTGTTTTTATCCAATGAGCCCTTTTTAAATGGCCTCAGAGAAGTCACCAGCTGTAGTCACTCATAATCACTCACAAGAAGTTAAGAGGTCATGCTATGAAGCTCATGTCATTGACACAACTTTCTAAGTCTCCAAAATTGCTCATTCATGTTGCTGTATGTATATTTTTGACCCAGCTGATTTCGTCACATTTTCAGTTTACCCATAATAAAGTCATAAAAGAATCAAACTTCATGAAGGTTTTTTGTGACAAAGAAGGATCTGTTCCAATCACTATATCAGAGAAAAATCAGAGTTGTTGAAATAACTGGAAACTCAAGACAGCCATGACATTATGTTCTTTACAAGTGTATGTAAACTTTTGACCACCACTGTAGATGTTTGGATTGCAGTCTTGGTTTGATGGTTCTTTTTGGGATTTTTTTTTTTTTTTACTTCCAGCCTAGTTTTCACAATTAGCAGTGAGAAAAGATTTTGTTCTGTTCCGTCGTCTTCTGCTTATCTGGGAGCGGGTCGTGGGGCAACAGCCTCAGACAAGAAGCCCAGGCTTCTCTCACCCCAACTGCATCCTCCAGCTCACCCGGAAGGATCCCGAGTCATTCCCCAGCCAGCTGTGAGACAGTCTCTTCAGCGGGTCTGTGGTCTGCCCCTGGGTTTTCTCCCAATGGGACGTGCCTGAAAAAAACCTCCCCAACTAGGCATCCGGTAGGCAATCCTAACCAGATTCCTGAACCACCCCATCTGTCCTCTCCCGACTCAGAGGAGCAACAGCTCTAGTCCGAGCTCATCCTGAATGGCAAAACTCCTCGTCTTATCTCTGAGTGAGAACCCTGCCACCCTGCAGAGAAAGCTCATTCTGGCTGCTTGTATCCGCAATCTTGTTCTTTCCGTCACCACCCACAGCTGGGTGGTGACTGGACCATAAGTGAGGGTGGGAACGTAGATTGATTGGTAAATCGAGAGCTTTACCAATTGCGGGTTTTTGGCAAATATGTACATAAATAAAAAATTGAGCACAACGTACCTAAGACTTTTCTACAGCAAATTTATATCAATTTGAATACTGTAGCACTTATTCTATGTTACATGGGTAATAATTACCTAGCGAGTGATTGCAGTATCATCTTTAAGATTTTTATTTTTTTATTACCTGCTTTATATTCCTGAATGAAAAAGCTTTTTTATATATTTGTGAGACCTGTGAACCTGCTCCCTGTGCCCTGCTGAATGGATCAGTACAAAATAAGCTTAGATACGGTAGGAAGCAGAAAAAGTGAAAATGTAACAAGGATGTAATCATGTCACCTTTTTTTCACACTAGATTGTAGATTACTGGCACTTTAAAGTTCTAAAAAGCATTTATTCTTTTGTGTGTTTGACTTCAGAAATGTCAATGTTTTAACTCATACGCTTTTAAACGAATGTATTATGGCAGAGTGTGTTCTGTAATGTAAAGCAGACAAACCCGGCTCTGTGAAGTACTTGTTACTGCTCATTTTCCCGCTAAATCTGTTGATTCACATGGACACATTTCAGCAGTGGAGCCCATCAGTTCAGAAACTAGCGCTTAAGAGAACAAACCATTCAGAGCACCAAATTGCTTAAGTGATGTACTTACATGTCAAAGTGCCACAAACCCAGTCTTTTTTTTTCCCACTATAATGACAGTATTTTAGCTTTTGTGGTTTCACAAAAGTGTTATCTTAAAAGCATATCAACTGTAGACATAGGATTTATTTAGAAGTAGAAGAATTCAGCAAAGTAGCACACTGTTCAAATGCTTGTCATCTTTTCTTGTTTAACAATGTTCTTGTTTGGAGGAACAATGCATAAATCCCTAATGTGAGCATGAATAGTAGATATTCCTCAGATTAATTTTAGAATAAACAAATTTTGCTTATTAAAGAGGTTTGTCTGTATTTAGCTTTTTATTTTCAAGTTTCTCCATCTCAACCCAGTTCTGTCTCTCTGGCATCAAGAGAAATGTCATTACCTTTATTTTATTTTCTAATTCATTTTGCTTTGACAGGATTTAAACTTTATTTTTTTTCAATGTGTGAACACTTGTGCTTTAATATATCAAGAGGAAATTTGAACATTCATGAAAGCTCCATGACAACTGACACTTGGCTGGAGATAAATATCTGCTGTCAGAAGCTGTGTTTATCTTTCTTATGGCTATTGGAGTGCAAACTGTCAGGTGGATAAGCTTCCTACAGTGTTGTCATTGATATTTATATATTTATATACACATACATGTGAAATGTGTCTGTGTGTGTGCAGAATTTGTTGCAGTCCAATACACAGGACGTTGTGTCAGAGACGAGCTTGTGCCAAGATAAAGATTAATTTTTCTATGATGGAAGGTTACAGATTGTGGTGCAGAAGGGTGACTATGCCAGATAAATTAGAGAGGGAACACATGCTCAAGAGATTATCTAGATCATTTTTTTTTGCCACTGGGCATGCATTTTCTCTCATGCAGTTCTCTGCGTCATCTTGTAGGAACTACTGAGAGCCTAAAATGCAGAAACGGCTTTAGGAATTATTGCGAGGTAGTAACTACAAATACATTGCTTTCTAATCTCTATATTCCCACCTGTTCCTGACATAAATTATAATAATAATCTGAATTATTGACAGATTAAAAAAAAAAAAGCTAACTACAAATTCACAGTCATGTTGTAAAATGTAATGTCTTTTACCCTCTGTTCTTCAAAGTTTTATGTATCCAGAATGAAATCCAATAAAACTCATCAGTGAGTTGAGGCTTGAATAATATATTTAAATTACTCAACAAAACTTCAACCTTAATCCTCATCTATTTCAAACTCACTGCACAACGAAGGTTTAAACTGCAAAGTGAGTTGCTCCCAACATACCTTTGGGATCTCACAATGTGGATCTCGAGAGTGAAGTAGCAGCAGGACTTTATCACATCATAATCAGCTCACTAAGAGGTGGGCTGCACCTGAAAGACCTTTGCCCCCAAACACTGTGGGTAAACCTTTTTTCAGCTGCAACACAGGTCACTAATCCCGTTTTTGCTCTTGAAGTCTTCAGCTCTAAAGCCTCAAACTATAACAGCAAGTCTGCTGGTGTCCCATATTTAGGATCTAGAATGTGTTTGTATTGTTCTTGGTAAAAGGGGAATTTGTAGTGTTCTGAACAAGAGAAACTATATCAATGGTGAGATTTTCAGTTACATTTGTACCCCCAATGGTTCCTGCCATTCATTCTTTGTTAACGCTCTTTCTTCTGTAAACAGTTTTTTTTTTTCACCTGCTTAACAACATCTCTCAATACAATTAATAGTCAGCAGTGTAATCAAATCAAATAGAAAATACTTAGTACATTAAAAAATAATTTTAACAACTTACATTTTCTAATAAGATAACATGTTATTAGTTATTAATATGAGAAAAAAAACACTTTTTCTAAAGCTATCTATCTATTTAATTAATTAATTTATTTTCAAATCATCGTGCCTTGGTCTGTCTTTGCCTTTTTGAAACCTGACTGTTCTACATGAGTTAAATGTATAGCTACATTTAACGTATCAAAGGAACAAAGTATTTCTCTCTACAGCAATGCCGCTCTCTGTGATCTGATGGTAGAATCTAGATTGTAGCTGACTCTGTCAAGTTATCATCATGACTTTAGCAGCACAGCATGATGTAAAAATGTGCTTAGTTTCATCAGTAAATATGAGGTAAAATGTAAGATCCGTAAAGAGTAGCAGTGGCAAAAGTAACAAAAGAGAAAGAGAGACTCTTGTAAACTTGGAGCCAGGTGAAAAGCTCAACATTTTCTGTGGATTTGGGGATTAAATGCAGTTCACGACTGAGTGCCTTGCCGTACACTCACCTCCTCCTTTCCACACTTTAACTCTGTTCCCAGATGCTGCATGGTGCATCTTTAATCAGGTCATGTCTGCTTTGCACCTTCATGTCACAAGAACATGCCTTTCTGCTTCTGTGTAAAGAATAGTGGCATGATGGAGAACTTTACAGCTTCAGCCAGGTCACAATAAATCCTCTCCTTTCAAATCATTCATTATTTTCTGCATTTGCATGTGTGCAGAGAACACTGCATTTCTTTTTTTGTGACAGATGTGCCTCCAGATGTTTTATATGCAACTCAAAACTTACAATTATACAGTGCATATCCGTCCCCACGCTGATTGTCAGGGATAAACCTATTGCCGCTAACAAGCATGAAGTCAAGCTGCCAGCAAAAGAAAAAGTCATTTCCCCCTCCTCTTGTCCTCATCTCTCTGCAAACCTTGACATTTCCCAGCGAAGAAATGTGAAGTATTTCTTAAGTCCTTTCACGCCTCAGTAGACAAATTGGATCAACCTATCGGTTAACCTTCACAAGAAGAGGAGATAATACTTGAGCACATTTCTTAAAAAATAAAACATAAGCAGGGTCGTCGTTTCCTTGTTTGACAACCCTTCATGCACCACTTTTTTTTATACTTTTGCTCAGACATACCTGCTCACTTGATTGTTCACAAACGCAAAAAAGACTGGGGTGAAAAATAACTATAGATTTGTGACATTAAAAAAAAACAGACTAATGCTACGGAGAACGCATTTAACAATGTTTCTGTTTTCTTTTTACGTTAAGGATGCTATTTCTAAATTTAAAAAAAAAGTGATCAAAACAGAAGAAAATATGATTAGACATGAAAGCAAGAGGGTAAAGAGCAGCAGTATTTTATTCAAATAAAATAAAAATCAACAGAAAGCAAACAAGGGCAGGTTAGGTTCTGTCAGGCTACAGATGTATAAAATATGACCCTGTCAAAAAACAAGAGTTTCAAAAAGAAACTTTTTTTTTTTAGTGCTTTGATTTCCGATACATCGTTACACCTCTTTGTGTACAAAATATTCATTGTTATTATTTTTTTATGTATGCATAATAGGTTAAACAAAAGAATAATGAGAAAAAAAAATTATAAGGTAGCCCCCCCCCAAAAAAAAAAATTGTAGAGTATATGAAAATATATTATTAAGTCTTATGTTTCCCCACTGACTGAACAGTTCTTATCCCTTTGCTTATTATTATTTTTTTTTCTATGTGCTTTCATAAACTGGCCAAATCCCTCTAAAACTTCCAAATCCAAGCCAAGTCAGTATTTTTATGTAAGACGGCACACAAGCATCTCCTGGAACATCTGGCCAGTTAGGTCCACATCATGAATCGGTACACATTTCAACCTCTTTAAGTATATGGTAGACCTCATTTCTGGGCTGGGCCTTGTGTAGCGTGATGTGGGAGAGGTAATAAAGACCACAGGGACCTGGGTAATCTTGCCAGTTATCTAGGGAACAGTCTTAGCCTCTAATCTCTGTTCAGTATCCCACCACAGTGAGACGGTCCAGCTTTAGTGTTGCCTCCTGAATGCTTGAGGTCCGAACTGCACAACAGGGTCTTAACGTATGGCGGGTGCAGCTGGTTGGACCATCAACCAGAGCTTTCTCAGCTGCTCTCGTACGCATTGGGTTACAATGAACAGCTTTGGTACAACTAGAAACTGGTTTTCAAGAATTGATTGGCTGTGAGACTCAATCCATCGAAGCCCTAAGGAACACGTCTCCATAACCAATTTATAAAGCAGAGTCAGAGCCTTCCCACACTCTCTGCCTTTGAGAGACTCAAGTCTAGATGTGGGCAGATTAAATATACTTGTTAAAAGGCTATGCCAATCTCCGGGTCATCCACAGTGCTCCATGGTATTGATTTGAAGGGATTTCTATTTGTCTGTTTTGAAATGTGCTTGTAAATGTGTTTGAACGTTTCATTTAGATTTTTTTTAATCACTCCTAATTTATTTTGAGTAGCAAATAAAAATAACTAAAATCATAGATTTTACTTCATCATTAGGATTAAGAGAATCTGTGTGTGCCGTATTGACTGCTTAAGTCCATGACTACATTTCACTTTTAAATGTTTAAATCTAAATGTTACATTTTGTTTGATCTCTATTTATTTTAAATGCATACCAAATGATCTAAGCCTGCCTGCAGAGAAGTCTTTGATTTAAGTTAGCATTTTACTGGAAACATTATCTGTGTGCTGGTGTGTGCTGTGTGTCCTTCACCACTTTTTTTTTTTTCTCGGAATGGAAGCAGAGTAAGATAGCTCAGGAAAGGTCTGTGTTGTCTCAATTAGAAGACGAGGCGTTTTCCTTTTTTCCCCTCTATCTTTCTCACTGGGCTGCACTCCAGGTCCAGCTGTGTACCTTCCACTGTGGGCCGAGCCTCTCCCTGCATACTGAAGACATTATTGGCCACGGGTCAAAGTGTCACCCTGCGGGACGATTCCTGCTTCCTGTACACACACACCTTTTATTCAGAGATCCCACATAAATAGAACCACATGTCTTTAGCAGGAGGACATATAACCATTAAAATTCAATTTGTAGTACCTGGCTGAACATGCATTTTTATTTGATTATGACAATTCCCACCTATTCCAACGTTTGCCAATATCAGCAGGCTGAAGTTTCAGATAAATGGATTGTTTAGTATTCTGTTTCAGTGCTGCTTGATTTACTGATCTAAAAGGAAAAGAAATGATTTAAAATTGGAGTCTGTTTGGGGAGTGATTGTCTTCTAAGGGGAATACTTTTAAGATCCAAGTGAGTGGGAGGAGTGGGTACTGCTATGTAGACATGCAGCATATTGACTTCAGGGTCATGTGCAGGACCTTTGTTTAAATTTTAGGACTTACTGCTTTCTGTTTATGCCTTTTTCTCATAAGTAATTTTATATTTTATTAAATGTCTTCATTTTAAGGGACATCTTTGTTACAAGTGCAGTTTGTTTGAAACGTTAATTAAAAAAGTGTTTACATTTACAGTGCATCCAGAAAGATTTTAAAGCTTCTCACTTTTTCCACATTTTATGTCACAACCTTATTGGAAAATAGATTACATCAGTTTTATTCCTGATTTTTTTTTCAATATTATATTTTAAAACCACCCAGTTATAACAAGCAATAGAAAAGGTTGTTGTTTTATTATAAAATTAGAGTACCAGACTCCACATTGTCTCTTCTTTTCATTTTAAATATGTTTGTTGAAGACCTGTCATCTGTAGTTTGTCTGTTGTTTCTTATCAAGGCATTCTGATTTTTTTTTCTGGTTTGTAGTAGCAAGGCTCAGCCGGATGGCTTGTGTCCGGAAGTGAACATGTGGTAGTGTTTAGCTTTGTAATGCCCAAGGTTTTATGAATGTCTTGAGGGAGATATTGGATGGAAGACAACCAGAATGCTGATTCCAGGCCAGCAAACAGACTGGATGTCCAAGTGTTGGAGAACTGTTGTTATTACAGAGCTTCCCAAGAGTATACCTCAGTCCAAAGCCCACAGAAAGGGATGCCAACTCATCGCTAATAAGCCAAAACTATTTTTGCTCAAACATTTATGTATGCTTTCTTTGAAACCTTACAATTTGGTGACTCCCTTTTGGCACAGAGTAATCTTTAACTCCCCTTCAATTAATGTTATGTCTGGCAGTTATGCTCGGTGGAGGCTTTTCTTCATGTGGTTATCTTGGCTTGCTCATGATAGTCAATATCTGAGTATTGTTTAAACTTAATATTGTAACATTTCTTCCTTGACATGCCTGTCAGAGCACCTAAACTTGCAAGTAAATTACAAAGCACAGTGCATCAACAAGAAATTTTTACCACTGTTGATTCATTGTTCCATTTCTCCTCCCAATCATCCATTTCCTGTCATGTTGAAAGCATTTGATCATTTTGAGTCTCTTTGAGAATTGTCTGGCTCAAGATTCAGCTTAATAAAAGTTGAGCTCTGATCAACTCAGCGGGGCGCCACGCTTCGAAGGCATGTTCGTAATTTTAACAGGCTGTTTGTCTGGATCCACCTCCTCTCCTATCAGAGCCTCTCATGTAATTCCACCAAACAGTAATAATATATGTTGGTGCTGCTTGTATTTCCTTGTAATTAAGATTTTGTTATCAGTGTATTTTCATCTGACAGCCTGGCACAGACAGAAATAAATTATCCTTGTGAAAGGACTGCATTGTACACAACAGCTTCAAGGAAAAGCAGCGAGCTGCCAAAAGCCCTCTCACATTGTTCCGATCACAAATGGCTCTCCACTGTGTTCTTGCTTGAGATATTCTATTGACAAATATAACTATTTGCATGAGGGATGGCATTGTTGTCACAGTATTACATTTTAGCCACTGGGCAACTAGTAAAACACGTCTAAATATTGGCAAACTCTCCAATCAGCTGTTGTAGACCTGCTCTGTTGGACAAGTTAAGCTCGCTCGGCTCCAAATGAAATAAAATGTGCGCATTCAAAGTCCGAGCTGAGTAAAACGGTAAACTAAACAAACAAAAAAGTTGTATTTTTTAGTAAGTTTCTAACAGCTTGTGTTTTAGTTTATGAAACTTATTTTATTGTTGTGGCTAACCATCTGGGTATGTGCCACCTACATTCATCCTTTCCACACACCTGGGACTCTTGACTACTGTGGCAGCTTGAATGTGTGAAAGCCCTCCAGGGCCCATCAGTTCACATGTGGAGCTCAGACTTGTAGCATAATTGAGTCAGCCGGCAAATGCTGTTGCAAAAAATCAGCCTTCTGAAGCCAGCGCTCAATACCCAGCAGGAGAGCTCTGAGCTGTATAGGATGGCATCGGGAAGAAATTTGGCTTTTTAAAGACACTGTTTTTCTATTTAACTTTATAATGCACAGAGTCTTGGAGGCAAAGGGAGGGAAGACAGCTGACCGGAGAGCTGAGTACACCCTGCTGAGAGAGTAAGGTACCATAGTGAGAGATTAAAGTGGCAGGAGAGGGAATAGATAATAGAGGTTTTAGAGAACAATTTGGTACAAAAGCAGCCAAATTCCCATTCTCAGTTTAAGTTGTTCTTTGTCTCCAGGGCACTTTCTGAGGGAGATGAATGTTTCCTTTTGCTCTTTATTTTCATTGGCTCTCTAATTTCTTCTTCCTACGAAAGACAAACAGCATGATTCTTCGGCTCCAAATGCTCGCTGTCTTATTCTGTGAAGCTGATTTTTTTTTTTTTTTTTTAGAAACAATGAAGTAAATTGTCTATGAGGCGATTCATATTTTTTTTTAATTTTATTTTAAATCATCTGATGAATTTAAAAGAAAATAATTTGAAGAAAAAATCAATTCTTAATAAACCATGTTGAAAAAAAGTAATTCACTCTTAAAATAAAAGGTTTAGGAATGTCTACAAATTCATAATATATTATGCTAGCAGCATTACTCCAATTATTACAAACATTTCCACAATATTTTATTGGTATTGATGTGAAAAATGTAGTAGATTAGAACATCAAAACAACTTGCTCTACATGGCGTGGGCTCCCACAATAGGTTTGCAGCCCTTTTGACGGGCTCAGCAGATGCTTTCGTTCCTGTAGATTTACAAATGGATGGGGCTGTTGGAAATGAGACTTGTTTGGATGTATCCCAAAGGTGCTCAATCACCTAGGGAACTAAGCTGTCTAGATATTCAGCAGTGAAGTCATTTCAGAGAAAGTTTGGGACACTTTGAGATTGTGTTGTTTCGGAATATGTTGTTACAGATGCATCCTATCTGCACACTGATACGGTGGGTTGAAGGTGCCAAAGACTCACAATATGTCTTGTTCACATTGTTTTTCAATCACAGGGATACAGGACAATCTAATATTCTGTCCGAGTGATGTAAAAATTTTCTTTTTTTTTTTTTTTAATACACACGTGTATTTGGAACTTTCAATTCTCATGAGAATGAGCTGGATTTAATTGAAATCCAAACACGTATCCACACGTAGGCTTACACAATGAGTTATTTTACTAATTTTCTTTGATGGACATATTAATACAATGTAAACTCCTCTTTTTATTTTTAATATATATTTTGCTTATAGAATTCAAACTCGGGTGGCACGGTGGCGCAGTGGTTTGCACAATGGCCTCACAGCAGTGGCCTGGGTTCGAGTCCTGGGTGGTCACGAGGCTTGGAATGTTGGCCTTTTTTAGTGTGGACTTTGCATATTCTCCCGTGTATGTGTGGGTTTTCTCTGGGTACTCCAGTTTCCTTCCACCCTCCAAAAAAATGCATGTTAGGTTGATTGGCTGCTACGAAATTGTCCCGAGGAATGGGTGTGTGTGTGTGTGTGTGTGTGTGTGTGTATGTGTGTGTGTGTGTATGTGGCCCCGCGACAGACTTGTGACCTGTTCAGGGTGTACCCTGCCTCTAGGCTTGAATCAGCCTTGGATATTATTGTGTCGATTTGATTTTGTTTAGAAGCAAAACATCTGTCAGCTTATAAAAATCATTTTTACCATTTGGACACACAGTCCCAACATCAGACCGTGTGTTGCATGAGCTTACACATTTTTTGTGCAACTTATAGAGTAAACAACTGCATCACTGTTGTTGTGATTTGTTGACAGCACACCGCAGAGTACGGCAGGTGCCTTGAGCACTGCTTCTTCAGGCTGCCCAGGAGATGTTGCCTCTTTGATTCTTTCTTCAAATATGCAAGCCAGCACTAAGGGAGCAGATTGTTTGTTCTAGATTTCCTTTGAGACTCCCACCTTGGGCTTAAACAGAGCAGTTGTGATGATTAGCAACAAAGTGTGCTGCTTCTCCTAAACCATCAGGGGAGAGAGGAGGATCTGAGGAATCTTCGTTTTCTTCTTTACTGTGGAAAATTAAACTCTCCTCAGTAGTGCAATTCAACTTTCAACATGTTGACCTTTTGGCGTGTGCATGGACGGACACGCTTTTTCTTTTTTTTATCAGAGAACAAATGGAAAGAAACATTTGTGCTTATGTGGAATTTCCACAGGTTTGAAACCATGCTCTTCCTTATTGAATCAGTTTATTGCTTTTTTTTCCAGACACAAACTCATATTAGCTTTTATTTATTTTTCTTCTTTTGCTGGTGATGGTGGAATAATATAATAAAGGTGTGTTGTATGGGAGAGTATACTCACAACGAAGCCAACTGGTTGGCTCTCAAATGGGAAACTGATTCAAATCAGGATTCTATTGCACTTAAAAGAAGCCAAAAACAATATTTGTGGTGAAAAAAAAAAAAAAAAGTTTCACATATTTTCTACTTCACTTGTACATTTTTGTATGATGTAATTGTAAAAATGTTGTTTTTGTTTTTCTTTGTTACAGTAAGAAAAGATTTGAAGGACGAGGCTGATGCAGCAGTACCACAGTTCAAGAAAAAGACAAAGGAACTTCGGATCTTGGATGCCAAAACAGCACAAAATCTTTGTAAGCTATTTTCTGTCAATGTTACTTTCGCACCATCACAATCTTAGACCCTGCTTCAATGCTAGTGAACCAAAACACTACAGCCTTTCCATGTGAGAATTGTGTCTCAATGATTTTTTTTTGTTTCTTTGTTTGTTTTGAGATTTGCAAATTATTCTACCAGAGCCTGATGCAAGCTTTCTGTCGGCAAAAACCTTCTTTAAACATATCACCAAATTTCTATGCAACTCTGGATTAGATTAAATTGACTATTTTAAACATCGAGTAATACCAGATTTTTTTTTTTTCTTGCCAATGGGTTGGGTATCAGGATAACAAGAACGGCCATACGGCACCAAAACAAGAATGATGCACACAGGCGTGTGTTTGTACCTCAGTCTCAGGGTGCATACACCCGTGTACATTCGCAAATTATGTCACTGCGTTTGTGTAGGGGCTGTGACAGCGTTGATAGGTGTCACTGCCATGTCTGATTAAAGAACCAGCAGATGGGTTCAGAATTTGGCAGGAAGCAAAAATAAGTGTTGAAAACCTCACCTCCACAAAGGAAAGGGGTGGGAAGCATGTTATTGTACACAACTACACTGCTTCACTGAGCAGCCTTGACACATCTTGTGGCATCATAGATCATCTTCACTGCCAGCCCTGAGCCCACCGAGTTTCCTTTTCAATTCTGATGTGAAGGTTCATTGACTGGGATGGGTGGCGGCATAATATGAGTGATTGTGATGTCACTCTCACTTTATGTTTCCTGGTATAACGATTATGCATACGGCTATCTGATAAATGGTATCAATCTGTCTATGATAACTTTCACAGAGCACTATGAGTGAGCTGCAAGATGGCTTGCCACTAAACACCCCAATAATGCAAACGACACTGGATTACTCAGACATGCCCTTCTAAGTGTCATTTACAGCTTAAGAGAACTTTTCAATCTTTTTTTTTTTTAATTTTTGCTTGAAAAAAATCTGCGTAAATCAAGTCGATGATCTCATCATTGTTGTTTTGTAACACCAAGACTAATTTGTTGTACCTATTAATCTCAAAAAGCATGTTTTTCTACAAATTGTTCTCACATTTAAAGGAAGAGGTTCAGCTTCCTGTTTAGCTTACAATATGTTCTACATGTAAACCAGTAAACATGTAAAGCATGCAATGATTTTATGATGCAAATATTCTTCAAATACTGTTTTTGCTTGAAATAACAGTAAAATAGAATTAACTTTAGGCTTCACTTGTTTTTGATGGTTCATTAAAAAAACAGTTACATTATAAAAGCAGCTATTGCATGTTTTGTGCATGTACTGGATTAAAATATTTTAAAAAGTGTTTAATAAGCAGATGTTATAGAAATCCAGTCTAAACAGTACACTTCTTCATACATTCATTCATTCAGAAGATGAAAATCTTCTGAACTGCTTATACCCAATGGGGTCACACGAGGTGCCAGAGTCTATCCCAACTGATTTCAGGCAAGAGGCAGGGTACATCCCAAACAGGTCAATAGTCTGTTGCGGGACCACAAACACAGACCTTCTTTACACAATCAGTCGTTAAAATAAATTAAAAAAGATAATTTGATAGTCCTATTCTTACCTATGCTACTTATTTTTTTTAAATCACTCTAGCTTTATCATAAAGAAATCTTCACAGGTAGCTTGTGCATCAAAGCAAGTCTAACACATCTGTTGACCTATTGCAGAATCGTTTTATGTTGCTCAAGAGCACGACAAAATATCCCTGTATCGCTGAATCGCCACTACCAAACTCACACCTGCACGCTAAGCTCATTAATACCCACAAATCATTTTATAAATTAGGACATGACACTGAAAATGAAGTGCTAACATGTCATGAGCTGTGTGCTGATATGATCTTAAATGCAATAAGTTTTCTGTTACAAACAAGAAAAAAACCAACTCTTTTTCTCAGTTTGTTGCCATCAGATACAGACATCAAGTCCCACTGCTGCAGTCGTACAGCAGCTGTTGGGTGACTCTCCTCCAACTCATTATCAAAACTCCACCTGTGACTTCCACCTGGATCCACCATCAGCTCCAGTTTCCAATATAGCCACCCACCTGGAGTATAAAACAACCACCAGGCTTCCCCCCTGAGGCGAATTCATTGTGGCCCTTTGTATCTCCCCTTTAAGCAAAAAACATGTTGCTTTCCCAGATGACAAACACACATCCCCGGCCTACCATTCTCATTCTTACTGTGAAAGTAGTTATGTGTCAAACTTACCGAAATAAATATATTTTTTTTGTGTGTTACTTTTGTCATGTTGCTGCCGTATCTCTCGGGGAATTCTTGATGTTTTTCTTTGTTATTTTCATCCAGGTGACACAGTTTGTCTAAGTGGCAAGTAAGGTCTGTGGTCATCTTTTCTTAGGAGTGATGACTACTACAATGTCTGCTCGAACCCTGCAGTCTAACAAAACACACACAAAAAAGATAGAAAATGACTCTCTTCTCTTTCTACATCACAACAGCAATTTTCTTGGGCTCGTTTCGCCTGCCATATGAAGAGATCCGGGACATTGTGCTGCAGGTAGATGAGGAAAGACTGAGTGAATCACTCATCCAGGTAAGACTGATGCCCACTGTGCTGTTTTGGCTCCTTCACTCACTTATTTCTACACTACAAAATTTGTGAAGTTGTGTGTGTGAGGCCTTTGTTGGAAAGGGTGCCATAGAAAAAGGAAACGAGAACTTCCGAATAAATTTGAGTTTTTTTTTTTTTTTTGTGCTTGTGAAGTATAGCTCAATGACCCTGTTTCAAAACAAGCTTGAAACAGGGTCTCGGTTTGTTTTTTTGGCACAAGTCAATGTGTTCATTCTCATGTGGACTGAAGAGACGGACTCCCTTATTCATTCTTTTGTAAAGGATGCTGAAGGACAAGGCTTGGCAAAGTCTTTTCAACTCCACCCTCCTCCTTTCATTCTTTTGTCTTAACCCATGATTGATGAGGCTCCAAAAGGCTACTTGTTTTTGCTTCCATTCTGTTCATTTATTTTCTTGTCTGAGAAAGTAATAATTTAAAAGAAGTTCGGGTGCATCTGAGGTGAAGAGGCTACTTTTGGCATCATTAGACTCAACCTCCGCAAACATTCAAGTTTTTTTTTTTTTTTTTTTGCAATGTTCTCGTCTTTTCAACTGAAGAAATGCTCTTTTATAGCACTTCATTTTATCAGTAAGAGGGCGTAAAACTCAAATATTAAGAATTGGATCAGTTACAGTATATCACATATATATATGTTGTACAAAGTATGTATATGTTTGTTTTTCTCCACTGACGTACATATGCGAGCTTGTCAATAGCTAATAAAGTCTTGCACTGCAATGACTCCACCGGCCTCCCTTGGCTTGGAACATAGACAGGTGTATTAGGTAGAGAGCAGAGTGTATTTAGATGGGACCCATCCAGGGAGTTGTCCTGCAGAGTTATTATTTTGAGCTCTGATAACCTTTAATAGGCTTGTAATCTGGCTGAAATTACAGCATGTACATTATAAGATGTCACACACACCCCTCTGCTTTGTGAAAGAGAAAGGAAGTAAAGGTGTTGACCTTTTTTCTCCTTCGGCCTTTCAGTAGTGTGTATCCACCAGCAGGAGAGCTGTGTCCAAAGCAAATCCCCACTAGGCCTCATTTTGCGCACAGCACCAGACAAATGACTGGACGGGTACAAAGAGGTCTGCTTAGGTTACAGAGAGATGCACGCACTCCATCCACCAGCCAACAGCTGCCATTCAACCAACCTTGATGGAAGTTCTGATAAGAACTACAATACCGAACAAATGCTCTGAGAGAAACCGATTAACAAGTGAAGAACATCGAAAGAAAAGACATGAAAGGCTTCAATTCAGATTCTCACATATCCTCTTTGACACAGTTTTCCAAGTAAAAACAGCTGCCACAACCGTCAATTTACTCTTTTGTTCTCTCCGATTAAAACAATGCAAATCAAGAGTCTTTGGAGTGGTGGCTAAGGTTAGTCACAAAAAGAATGTTTGTTTTTCACATGCAAGCTGCTAGTAATCCTTATTTTTTTAATATAACACTTTTTTATTGCTGCCTTTCACCTTCCGTATTTTCCCTGTTTAATAAATATGATGTAGAGCATAGTGGTGTCTAACAAAGACAGGCTCAATGAGGCTTACGAGAGCAAGTGTGCGAGTCAGCAAAAGCTTTTGGGACTCAAGCTAATGTCATGAAGACCAGGGGGAGTTGGAGGGGCAGCAGAGGGCAACAGAGTTAACATTTCAATGTGGATAGATTCCAAACCTGACAACTGTGCCACCGCTAAAGACAAAGTAAAAATTGCAGAGTGCATTGAGAGAAAACCCCCTAACTTTGAGAATAACAATAATAAACGTGATGTATATTTTAAACAATAGGGATACTTGGTTCAGAAGATGAAACATTTTCTCTTTGTGTAATATCTACCAAAAGGTGTCTATGATAGGTGAATGTATCTACAGATGTATCTGCTCTTGAACCTATTCATAATCCATGACTCACAATTGTGTCATTTTAAGCCAACTTAGCAGCAAAATTAGTTTAATGTCATAAGTGTTCGGCTATTACTCTCTAACATTATTGTGGATTGGACCTTCTTACTTGTGGGTTTCACTTCATGGATATTTGCAGACATTTGTTTGTGCTTCACTCCCACCTCAGCATTTCAATCAGCTTGAGGTCACTATTCATGTCGTTGGAACAGCTTTATTCTTTTCTCGTTCAGCAATTTTGTTGTTTATTTGCTCGTGTGTTTGACTTGCTGTAAAGAGAGCTGGTCTGCACTGTAACCAAACATCTTCACTATGGCCTCATTTGTCCAAAGGTCATTATTTTCAGAAGTCACATTATTTGTTCTCATGCAGTCCGGCAAACATAGGCTAATTCATATTGCATTGTTTTGCTTCTTAGATGGATAAAGCAGCATGCAAAGTGGCACAACTTTCTAACTCGATTGTTATATAAGAAAAGGAAACCATACATCAGGGTGTTTTTTTAGTGTTGAATTAGATTTTAAACCAAACACTGAAAAGTTTTGGGCACATTTGTTTTGGCATTTTCTTAGTACTCATTATATGTATCACTTTTTATAAATAAGTTCATGTTCTTTCCCTCTCCAATGTTTGTATCTATCTTTGCTGCTTTTTTGTACAGACATTGCAAAATGCAAGATTTCCCAATGTCAGACACACAAAAATATGTTATTCTTACAGTCAGTTGTCGAACTGTACATATATGATTAACACATAGTGATGAGCTATTGAAATGCATTTGAACTTTACCTTTTGTCTCTAAATGCATTATACGCAGTGCTTCACATACACTTTAATGTCCACACTGTCAGCCTATTGTTGTCCTGTTGTACCCTCACCCATGTAAAATTCCTCCATCCAACACAAACTTAGCAGGCCGGAAAGGGATTTTAAGATTGGTTAAAGTAACATTAGAAATAATGTGCATCCCAATACTCCGAAATCAAGGTTGAGTAACTCATTTACAATAGACCACGTAATAACTTAATTAAACTTTCAAAATTCATTTGACAGTTTCAAAGTCTGGACACAAATTTCACTAATAAATAATTGATTTTGCTTTGCTTCAACTCTGCAAACTAGCCTCATGTAGATGTCTAAAAAATAGACAAATGGCTCTCAACAAAATTGTCAAATTTTGACAAAAAAAAATAAAATTGAAAACTAACATGGATCATTTTATTTAATCAGAAATATTCCCAATTGTATTTTTAGATAACCATCTTTGAAAAAACAAGAATGAGGTGATTACAAAGCCAAATCAGGCAGGAATGAGCTTACAAATTAGACAGGCAAGGAAGCAACACATGCCAGAGAAATGCAGTTAGAGCCATGGTTAAAACTATACAGAGACACTGAAGGGGAGCAAAGAGACCTCCTGCTGGGTGACACAGTCCTGAGTGTGGGCTCCATCTGCACAGTGCTCATCTACACTCATTACGCTGATTAATCACTCCACACCACCCACTTTCAGCCGCATGCCAATCACCATTTATCCACATAGACAGATGCACAGACATACAGCGGAGAAGAATGCTACTACATGGTTTGGCAAATAATGAAAGGAACTGAATTTACCATCTTGCTGATGTTAGAAGCAGTGGGTGATTGTGTAAGTAAATAATTGTAAGTAAATAATAGGGTTTAACTGGGAAATGAATTAATGGGATACATAAACATATGCCTACAAATTCTCAAAATAATAATTACAATACAATGATGTTAACATATAACATATTATTGTTGATTTTGAGTAATGCTTTTGGTGAAACATGAAAAAAAAGGTAGTTCAAAGTTTCTTTTTTTTTTCTTTGTTTATAACAATAGATTACTTCTCAAATAATACCAGTTTGTCTGAAGGTGGAAACTAATTTTTTTTACCTGGAATTCTTTCAAGAATTTGTTTCAAAGCTTCCACAGAAGAAAGCTCTGAGAGTAACGTTAACATGTTGCTGAAGTTGGCTTTGGTCAAATAATGCTGTGGGCTGCATGGAATTATTTTTACTTCTGAGAGTTGAAGTTAAAATTTGTGCTATGCTGCACGACCTTAAAGAACTCAGAGGCCATTGTACAAGCGATTTTAGATTAGAACATACCATTTTTTTACTTTACTTTGGCTCAGATGTTTTGGTATCTTGCTTTGCCAAGATTTCAGGCTACACTTTGACACAATTTTTTTACTCTTTTTTTTTTTTTTTTTATTTGACTTCTTTGAATTGTAAATGGAGTCTATTTATACAGCACTTTTCTAACTTCTTTGGTACTCAAAGTGCTTTACATTGTAGCTCACGTTTACCCATTCTCTCACACACATTCACACCTGATGGTGGATGCTGCCATGCATGGTCCAAATCACCATCAGGAGCAATTGGGAGTTCGGTCTCTTGCTCAAGGAGACCTCAGCATGAACTCTGGGCAGGGGAATCAAACCGCCAACCCTCCAGTTGCAAAAACAAAACAAATAAAAACATTAAACAAACTTGTCCCTCTCACAAAACTCCTCTATAACAAAACACATTATCAAAGTTCTCTCAATTCTATTTCAACTGGTTTTGTAAGATTTGATTTAAACTGGCTTCTACAAATTTCTTTGCTAGCCATGATTTTAGTCTATGACATTCAAGTTAAGAATTAATATTTGGAAGGAATCGTGCAAATAGAAGCATTTGACAAAGTAAAAGGTGTTCATAAAGCGTCTGAAACTCTCTAACTCAATCTTTTTATCTTCCTCCTTCGTCGACATGTCTAATGTAATGATTTGTCAGCAGAAAGTGGCGGTGCACTGGCCTTGAAGTACCCCACAATGTGTCACCCTGGCAGAGTGGATAGATAGGAGTTGATTGGCTCTCCTTATTCTGCATTAGAGCCCATCAACGCCTCAGAGATGATGTACACATCCCTGAATGCTGGCAGACAGTCCCGGCTCCCACCATTCATCCCTGCTCCATATAATCTTTCGCAATTCCACACTTATTTTCATCTTCACGCACCCGGCGTACAAACATACGTATGGTCCATGCAAATGGATAGATGTGTCAGTTATCTCTTTGTCTTCTGCTCCCTGTGCAATTGTGTCATTTTTCATCCTAACAATAAATACGTGTTAGTTTGCTGCCCATCTGAATGCACAATCACATTTGCATGCAATCTACCTCTCTCTCACACTCTTTGTCTCTGTTTCTCATTTGCCTATAATATTCATGGTGCCGTTGGACAGAGGTCACTTGTATATATCAGGTCAGCTTCATCAAATTCAGAAAGACATCAGAGTCACCCTGCGATGATACCCGTATAACAATGAGATAAAAAGAACAATGAAAAACAACAAAATACATTGGCTCAGTGGAAGCAGGTAGATTCCCAGAAAACCTTGCAAAGGTCCTTTTTAAACGAACCGACAGCTTGACAAAGCTATTCATCGTGATTATTGTTATCTAACAGAATCAACAACCAAAGGCTCCTCTGGTGCTTGTTGATGTAGGAAGAGTCTGGTGTGTGTGCTTGGGGCCTTAGGGTCTTGGTTCTATTTTGTGGTTTGACATTACAGGACAACTCGTCTGCTGGTTTTCTTTTAGTGGTACCCTGTCTGGGTGAGATTATTCCTCTCTGGTATTCTTGACATCACATGAGTATGCGCATGACCTCGCTGCTATTGATTTGAGCTCGCTCTCCTTAGGGGTTTGAATTTCTTCAAGAGTCCCCACATCCTCTTTTGTCCCATAGTGACAGTTTTACTGGCAAAATAATGGTGTTGTGTCTCATGCTCCCAGTGTTCTAGCCAACCTTGAAACCAGACAGAAACCCAACTCATAATGAGCACTTAAACATTTGAAATGTCCATGTTGTTACCAACAATTGCTTGTTTCATCCCAAGGTTGGGAGTTAATTTGATGCACTAGGTTAAAAGTTCAATCATAAAGTATCTACTGTGGTATTTTTTATTGATCACCACATTACTTGTGCTGCTTTTGTCTCGAGAAAGTTTCTGAAAAACAGTTCACTCGATGAATAGATTGGTTTATTGTTCAGCCATCAAATGTCTAAGAGTTTTTCCTTTCAAAAACAATCTTACTCAAGGACTATCATTCAAATAATGCTCATCACAGTAAATTATATGACATATAAAGAAATGTTCTTATTGGAAGAAACATGTTCCAGTTCTGCAAACACTTCATCCTGAATAAAAAGTTATTTAATTCTATTTACTATTTATTTAAATGACTGATATTTCTACTTAAGTCAGAACGAGATCAAAACCTTTAACATAAAGTTGTGAATTAACATTAATATTTTTTTTTCCTCTAGAAGGAGTCAAATAGGTTTAGCACCTAATCACAACAAGTTAGAAAAAGTCTGTAGTTTGTTCCATCCAACATGTTCTGAAAGTAGACAAAACACAAAGTAGAGACATCCAATTGAAGACAAAAACTCCTCCTCGAAATGTCTTTTTTTTGGGAAAAAAAAAAGTTTTTGCATTTTCAGATATGCTCTCTCAGCTTCAAAACCTTCTTATTTTCTTGGTGATCGTTCCTTCTTTTTTTATGTTGGAACGTTTATATTATATCGTTGTAAGATAGAGTGACTGCATAAATCTGGGAATAATCTGCTCTCGTATCAGTACACCTTGGATTTTGTTTATTAAGAAACATCTTAAAACTTTCCTCTGTGAACAACCATTCTAGGTTTGTTTAAGTGTTGAATATAATATAATATAATTTAATTTTGATTCTATTTTAGTTTTGATTTGTTAGATCATTGTATTTGATATAATTTTAATCTATGTCTGTGATTATAACTGTCTATGCTAAGCATTTTGTATTCTTATGAGGTGTAATATATACGGTATAAATGAGTGAATAAAAAAAAATATCTATCCATTTTCTAAACCATTTGTCTAGCACTAAGTGATAGACTAAGTGATACTTTGTAGTGATGTGGGACTCCAGTTGGTTTCAGAACCAACTACTGAACAGTAGGCCCACACTGAACAGGTCAGAATAAATAAAACAAAATTAAACTAAAGTTCAGCAAAGGTGTAATGCAAGATTAGGAAAAAAAACAAAACAAAAAAACAACGCACGGAATTTGTGAAGTTAGGCATTTAACTGCAAATTTCCCAGTAGTCTGCTTGTATTTGAAGTTAGTTTTTTTTTTTTTTATTATTTTAAATAATACATTTCTTAAATATTGTTTGTTTGTTTTGTTTTTTTCTAACATTGGGTTACTCATTTGCTCTAAAAAATGTTTAATTGTGTCAAGTTGCCATATTAAAAATCAGCTTGTTGTTGAATGTATTATTTATTGTAGTGTCAGAGGTCGAACTAATCCGCTTTTGATCAGCTACGGAAAAAGAATGCTTATATTCCCTTTTTAATTTTTACCTTAAAAATGATAAAAAATAAAGCACATGAAAAAATAAATATTACATGCTAATCAAAGTTTAAGAGAACCAGTACAAATTAAAGGTCAATTGTTAAAAATTTGCTTTTTTGCTCACTCAGGTAGATTTTTTTTTTTTTTTTTTTATCTTTTCATTTTGGCATTTCCCTTCAGGGGTCGCCACAGCAAATCAGTTTCTTCCATCTAACCCTATCTGCTGCATCTTCTTCAGTCACACCAACTATCTTCATGTCTTCCTTCACTGTATCCATGAACCTCCTCTCTGGTCTTCCTCTAGGCCTCTTGCCTGGCCGTTCCAAACCCAGCATCTTTCTGCTGATGTACTCTCTCTCTCTCCTCTGCACATGTTCAAACCATCTCAGTCTGTTCTCTTTGACTTTATCTCCAAAACCTCTAACATGTGCTGTTCTTATGATCCTGTCCGTCCTGGTCACTCCCAGAGAGATCCTCAGCATCTTCATCTCTGCTACCTCCATCTCTGTTTCCTATATAACATAACATATCTCAACCTTCATTTTTTTTTTCCCCAAACAACATATAAACAATCTTAGAAATGAAGCATTAATTAATTTTTGTTGTGTAGTTGTTTCTTTTTATTTTCTTTCTCTTTTTTTGTTTGTTTTTGCTTAAAATATATATTGAATATAATAATAATTTTAAAAAATAATCCAAATATTACATTCATACTTACCATCATTTGCTGCTTCGATACAATTAAAGCTTTTAAAAGGTGGATGATCAGCTCTTTTTTCCATTTTTTTTTTAGGTTCTTTTTTACGTCAGTACTTAACGGATGTCATGTGATTATGTTGCTTAAAATAAGAAGCCATCACTAAATGTTTTAACACGCCCATTTTTTCTTTTTTTTTTTTTTTTTGGTGCGTGTGGTAAGCTAACTCGCTGCAGTTGATGATATGACCCTGGGGGCTTGTTTTGCAGAATATCAGAGTAGCTTCTCAATGTTTAATGCCTGCCAATGTATTTTATATTACCCCATCTTCTTTTCAAAAGGAAAGGCTAATGACTAATTCTGCACCACTAGTATTCAGCTGTAATTAGTGTTCCACTGTTTTGTGCAAAAGCACTGCATTAAAAACTGCAAGGACAAAAATATAAAAAGCATTTTTTTTTCTTTCCTCTACTTCATCTTGAAGTGCTCTGATGAGTCAGTATGTGCAAAACATTTCCGCAGACTGGCATCTTTTAGAAGCAATTTGAACAGTTTTCTATTTGTGAAACACGATATCCGGTTGATGATTTTCAATTTCAACTAATAATGCTACTTTTATATAAGCATTATTTAATTATCATTTCTTATTGTAGTTTTGCTGCAAAACAAGCATGTGCCATTGCTGATTTTACAGCAATACCTTTGAGTGAGAATTAAAAGTTTATAAACTAGTGATCTAAGAGAGTCATTTAAAAAAAAAAGCACATTACAGTTATGTTTTTTTTTTAACATTACAAAAACAACTACGACAACAACAAAACACACACACACACACAATTGAGTTTGTTCAAAAGCAAATACCCAATCTACAAGGAAACTTCTGAAAGTAATAATTACCAGATAGTACTGACCAAATCTATGAGTGTTTGCTGTTTCCGATATGACAGCAAAAGCAGACAAAGAAACTTCATTAGATTCTTACTCGACTCAATAATTACTTATTTCTGTGTTGGTACTTTCTTCGGTCTTGTGATACTTGCCAAAGCAGGCATGATAAAATAGAATGCATATAGGTAAATTACTTTTCATCAGACACTTATTTTTCTGTCTAAAATGATGTTTTTCTAACTAAATGGAATAGTGTGTAAATATAGTGAGATAACTTGTTTCTTATTTCTTTAATTACGGAAATAATGTGCGATGCAAAACGCTGACCAGGGTGGCCGAGTAAACACAAGTGTTGGAAGCTCTCATGGCTTCTCACTTCTCCCCTCCATCTCGCCATGGCAACAACCTTTCAGCCAAGTCTCATAGGAGTCCTGCTAGCCTTGCTTGTTATTATTGTTTATCTCTCTTGTCAATCATTCACATCAGTTGCCGCTCTCATCCATATGCATTGGGCGTCATTACATGTGGTTACTCATTGGCTGCACAGACTGGCAGTGCCTATGCAGGTCTTTGTTCTCTGCTGTACCAGGTGATTGTAGAAGACTGGCACATTGTTGGGGATCATTTTCACAGTGTAAAAGTGCACACGTGCAACAAGGCGATAAGTTCAGGCGTGTTGGATTAGAGCTTAAGCAGGAAAAATGAGTCCCCCATCGGTTTAATTGTTGTTTATTTTGGCATGTAGAACATAACACTTTTGCTTGGAAGGCTCATTTCACAATGACATCAAAATACATTTGCGGATTTGGTTCAGTTGGGGACAAAAGTCAAGAAAGGTGGGAGGTATTGAATAAGTCAGTGAAAACAGAAGTAGTAGCAGGGGAAAAGATAGAGGAGTCAGAATTTGGTGCTGCATTAAATAGGCTTCAGAAATTGATAGCCGCAACTCAAGAGACACCGTGTACTCTTCACTGATCATCATTGAGGTGCTGCTCTCTGGCCACGGGATCTTGGCAAGGTACACCGTTCTCAGGTTGAAGCTCAATCAGAAGTATTTGCACTTGTGCACACATTGAAAGTCATACACACAAGTGAGCTAACACACAATGTGGCACATCACTTACATTTGGATTATTTGTTGTTCTCTCAGCTCCTTCACTGGCATGCAAGGTTCTGTATTTTCATAACCGAGTTAAAAAACTGTCTGTTTTTGTTTTTCAGTTGCGTATGTCTGTTGCTGTGGCAGATGGTGCATCAGTCAGAAACACTCACAGACAGCAAAATCCAAAAACAAATTAATTTCTATTAATGATTGACAAGCTCATATACTGGTTACATGTTTGAAGGACCACATTGCCAAAGAGGAAGAATCAAAGAGTTATAAAAAAAAATTGCATCCTCTGTGATGAATAGTCATATGAAATACAAACGTAAAGCAGTCCATCAAGTAGAACAATGAATGTTTTTTTTTTTTCGCCTTGAATAATTTTTTTTTTGTTTATTTTGAATTACTCTATTGATCCCTCACCGGGGAAATTTGTTTGCTGCACTCCTTACACCGCAGCAGGCTGCCCTTCAACGGCGCCAATGGTGGGAGAAGTGGGGGCTAGGTGTCTTCTCCAAGGACCCTAGACGTGCTCTCCGTGGGACGCGAACCCGCGACCTTCCGGTCCGCGGGCGAACGCGCTAACCACGCGGCCACCGTCTCTGGCCGCTGGAATATGTTTGTGTGAATACATATATTTTATATAAACTCTTTATAGAAACAGTGAAATCATCTCTTTTTTTTTTTATTTATCTCAAAATAAAACTTTGATTCTCACATTTTTCTATTAATTTAAATGGGATTTTAAATACAGTTGATGTTAGGGTTGTATCATTGTCTCTAACAGAATTGAACTTTTTTAAAGGTTCTCAATTTAGACTTGTGCCCTGCTATCTTGTGTATATTGAGGCCTAATTTGAGGTGAGCAATTTTGAATAGTATTTTATTTTGTTTTCAACTGTTCATTTAAATTGAAGTCTTTGATGCAACAAGTCAGATCCGGATCGGTTCAGGTGCTTTTGCAGTAATATGGAGGACCTTAGTTGAGTTTTATCACAAACTTGTGCCAGAATACCTATACATTAATTTATATTAAAGGTCTGGTAGTATTTGTGCACTTTACAGTTCCACTATATTAAGATTCGCTATCTGTTCCTTATGTAGAACTCTAAACAGTTTCATTAAGCGTATGACTAATGTATGCCTGATACTGTTCCGTATTAACTTAGCATGGCTTTGCAGATGCTTTGAAACCCTGTGTTTGATTCACAGGAAGCTGGCTGACAGCAGCAGAGATCAAAGTATTGAAGTAAAAGCCCTACAGATACTGTCATACTCGACAAATGTTTACTCAACCGTAGCCTGTATCTCATTACTTTCACACTCTTTTACCCTCTCAGCTGATTCCCTTCTTCAGGTATATGACTTTCACAAGCTGGGTTTGCAACAATAAAATAACTTTGCTCGCATGTAGTGCACTTTAACTGAGCATTTGCATCTTGCTGTTGTGGAAAAGCAGCAACTGCACAGAGACGCTCTGAGTTCCTGATTTGCCCCGGTGTCTAGAACCAGAGTACATTCATTGTTAAAAAACAATGATCTGCTCCTTTGTTTGAGAACTGCAAACATTCATTGACATTTGATGCATGTTCCCTACAAATTAGCAGAGATGTGTTGCATTTGCAGATGTTTTCACACTCAAGGAAATCATTTTGCTGAGTTTTACTATTGGATTCCTTCTGCACCCAGCAAAGAGAAATTGATTCTGCTTTCTTATATGATGAACTGGGTTTATTGATGGTTGCAGCCTATATTTATCTATCGGTATGTTCGTATAAACAAGAATAAAATTAAGCATATGTGGCTGCAAAAAACTACCATTGTACTAAACACAAGAATGACCTAAACTATGTAATAACCAAAGCTGTTGAAAGGATCTTAGCTGTAGACACGTTAACTTAACACAGCACTATTCACAGACTCTTTTCCTCTCAATTTCCTGTGTCTTGTAACGTGTACTGAAATATAGTTGTCATCATCACTCAAGAAACTAAATGAACATGTAGGATGGCTAGCATATCATCAGTAATTCCCCCTGCTCTATGCTGCGTGTATAGTGGCCTGTTGTGAAGAGTCTGGTCCAGCATCATCACCTAGACTCCCACATCGGCCTTTGTGCCAGTCAAACACCACAGGGAGTTCTGATAATTAACAAGATGACAAACTTGTAACATGACAAGCACAAGGCAGATGTGGTTTCTCACAATCTCCCATTGGAGAAATTATTTATTAGTGACATTTTTGGAGAATTATTACTAGATTGATTCCACAGTTTTAAATATGTTAGACAACAAATGATGGCTTTATTTACCATAGAATTTGATTTAGTAATTCACTCAAATTGTTGTTACTTTTTTTAATAAGAGTAGTACATGGTTTAGATCAGTGTTTTTGCCATTTTAACATGTTTAATTGCAAACATGAAGCCTTTCAGAAGATTTACCTAGAATGCAAGATAAACATTTTCCTCTTTAAAATATTGCAAAAAAAGGTGACATTTGATAGGAATCAGCTATTTTTTTTATTTAAAAAACAACCCAAATTTTCTCTTAATGTCTCAAAACCATAACAAAAATACGATAGTTTTTGAGAGGGATGGGCAGCAGCATTTATTAAAAAAAGCAGCAAAAAAGAGTGGCTTGCTATGGTTACAGTAAACCACCCAATGCACAACAGCCCTGCCGGTCTCTAAATAAAATGTCAAGATTTCATACTGATCACCATAAAGGATCATTTCCCACTGCAAATCTGGCGATTTATGTCCCGCGGAACACTGTTTAAAAAACACTGGTTTAGATAGTAACTGTCCCAGCAAATAAATGATATCCTACTAATAAAGATCTTCTTTTTATCTAAAACCAGTGCATTTTCGGGAGCAAATTTTTCACTTTACTTTCAAGCTCTCAGATTCTATTGTTTATGGAGCCTTGCGTACATCTTCTTACTTCCTAGATAGTGAGCTAATAATGTTTAAATGAAATATGTGGGCTTAACCGATTTTATTTTCTTAAATACAAATCCACAGTCTAACTTGGCTCAACTCTATCTGTAGATAAATAAAAAAGGCCTATTGTGGAGTGGAAAGGAACTAAAATTGGAAACATTTTATTAAAGATTTGTGAATAATTATTTCCAAAATACAAAATCAATAATGCATTTAGACTAAAATAGAAAAAAAAGTGAACTATCTTTTAAGTCTTTGTGCTGCTCCAATAGTATTCTATCATCTTATTTATTTATTTATTTATTTCCCATTGTCAACAACTTTTTTTTTCTGCTGATATGATCAAAAGCTTTCATTATTAAGGCACCATTGCCCGCTGCAGACCCTAATTGGGACTTTGGCAAAAGAAAGCAGCATTTGATTTAATGACTTCATCCCAAACCAAGCCCTGCAGTGTGGCTTACTTTTTATATTACTGAATTCCCTGAGGGAAAGACTGAGATGTCATCATTAGTGGGCAGAAGTCTCTGACTGTGTTGACTATGATGGCTGCAGAGGTCCATAACATGGTCAGTGGCCCAGTAGCAGCGTCTGCTTTCTGTTTTCTCTGTCTGGGATCCCATCTGGTCACGTGCCTCCACGCCTGTTGGCTCCCCTGAATAAATTTGAGGAACTAATGAGGGAGGAAAGCTTTGCAAAGACCTGGAAAGGGCACCTTTTTCTCTTCTCCTCCTCGGAGAAAAGAGGGGAAAAAGTCACTGTGGTCAATTTTATTAACTTGGCTGACCTTCACACAAACAATTAACATTTACAGAAAATGCAGCCCCTCCCATTATCTTCATCATCTCCATCTTAATCTCCAACCTAACTTTCCAGCCGCTGTGTGCTGTTTTTCTTTTTTTTTTCCCCTTCTGCTTGTACAAAAGAAATTTATCCGGCAGTAGCAAATTAATGGCAAACCTTTTGTATGTGTTTCAAAGACAATTGCAAGGAGATGCACATTATGTAAGAGAAGGTCGACTATCTGAAGGTCCCTGGCAGGTTTGATAATTGGCTTAAAGCCACAAAAAAGGAGCATGAATTGTGTGACCTCATGCACTTAGCTGAACTTAAAAAGAAACAAAAAAAACCCAAGAAATAATGCAGTATTGAAAGACATATTCAATTAAAATTTAAAGGTTTCTTTTTTGCAATTCATTAGTAAAGCAGAGGTATCGATCATACTCATTGATTTGCTTTTATCTGCTTAAATGTTTTATTATAAATTGCACTATCAAAATCATTGATGAATTGGTTATGATGACTTCACCAATTAAGCTGCCAATTATTTCTGCTATCTCCCCATCTGCCTGATTTTTTACATTAAAGGTCCTATATCATGCCTTTTTTCCCTTATTTTATCCTGTTCTATGTATCATTATATGCATAATTTTACATTCCGGCCCAATGTCAACACAAAAGGTTATAAATAATACCCTGTTTGGGAGCGCAGTTTCATACCCGGAAGTCAAAACAGCTTGTTTCAGTTTTTTTTTTCTTTTTTTTTTCCCGGGACCCGCCCCGTTGGTTGCGATTGGTTGTCATTCATTGTGATTTCCCCACCCACCCAGCACAGCGTGGAGCGCTGGATGGGTGGGGGAGGGTGTTTGAGCTGCAGGGGGCTGAACAAAAAACAGATGTATGTCACTATGTTCCACCAGTCGTTAGAGGTTTGGAGAACACGCCCCTTACTTTGAATTTAAATATCTCAAAATAGCATGAATCACAATAAAACACACTTTGGGGGATTGTTTGGGGTAGTACTAAGTAAAATAAAAGGTTAAAACCTCATAAAAGTCCGTTTTGCATGATATAGGACCTTTAAAGTCCACATACTGTAAATTTTGATGATATTGTTGTTCTTGTATTTACAGAATCTGATAAAGAATTTACCTGAGCAGAAAGAACTGAGTGCTCTTGCTGAACTAAAGAATGAATATGACGAACTGGTGGAATCGGAGCAATTTGGAATTGTGGTGAGTGTAATTTTTCTAGATTTTCACACACCAATTGGCACAAACATACCCATCACCGTGCCACAGTCTCATAGCTATGTACATATGCATGCACATTTTTAAAATCCAACAATCTCCTATTTGTTCTTTCACTTTTTGTGTGAAATGATTATCACATAATTGTTTTTAATGTGTTTCGCTTGATGATTCACTATTTTTTTAATTAATATTTGATTTTGACACTCAGCATAAAACAAAAGTACCAGCAAAGTCTAAACTTTGTCATTCAACTTTCAGAAAATGACAGAGGAAGTGATTATTAAAAAAAAGAGTCCTTTTGACTTGAGCACTGAATAGTTCAATCATTTTTGATGGGGATTCAAAACTTTGTGAATGCCATACTTTGACATCAGCTGTCAATGTGGGATCATGATAAAATCATGCCTGTAGGCTATGAACCCAGTCTGTAATAAGAGCCTTTGAAAAGTGTGCAGCACTAGGCAACCAGCCTGGTGATGCATCCCCATCCTTTATTCAACATACCATGAACAGAGAAGCTTCTATCTTTTCCAAAAGCAATGTTGATAACTCCGTGAGTGAAATATCAAACTAGCTGGAAGAGGGTTCTCTCTGAAAGAAGGCATCAGAAAAATGGGGTTTCAAACTGTGTCACAATCAACTGAATTGAACATTTCAAACATAATAAGTTTAAAATGGTGTAATAATTGTGTGTTTTATCTTGTTTACACAAACTCATGTGAAAGAACTAATGTGAATGTGTTTTAGAAAATTGAAAGTGCACCATTATTCTGTTATAATAATAGCACATCTTATTTATAACACACATTACATTTAAAAAAAAACTGCTACATTAAAAAGCAAGAAAAGGTAAAAGCAATAAAAACAATTTAAAAACTAAAATCTACATTCAGAAAACCATAAAGTCAAAAAGTAAAAGCCTTATTAAAAAGGAATGTCTTTAGGCCTTTTTATTTAAATGTGTCCACACTTTGTGGGGCCCTGAGGAGTTTACGGAGCTCATTCTAAAGTCGTGGTGCAACGACTTGGAAGGCTCTGTGCTTCATTGCGGTCAGCCTGATCCTGGGCTGGTGGGTGCATTTTGAGCCAAGGTGTCTTGAGTTGATGTTTGGGGAGAGGAGCTCAGTGGGGTAAGTGGGGGCATGTCCATGGACACAATGATAAGTGAGGAGGCAGATTTTGTAATTAATTCTGGACCGAATGGGAAGCAAGTGAAGTGAACAGGGGTAATGTGGTCAGATTTTCATCTCCTCATCAGGACCCTGGCAGCCCAATTTTGAATGTGCTGGAGCTTCTCAAAGCTCCTGCTAGGAGTACCAATGAGGAGAGCATTACAGTAGTCGAGTCTGGAGGAGTTAAAGGCATGGATCAGTTTTTCAGCTGCGACCTGGATGAGGGGCGGAGCCTGAAAATGTTTCTGAGATGTAAGAAAGAAACTTTGCAGAGGTGATGGTGCTCCAATGTGAGTAGTTCACTTAAATACAACTGCAGCTAGTTTTCATTTTGTAACTCTTTCCATTCTTTTACTCAGCAAGTATTTAAAGGTTCCTTAAAGCTTGCGGCATCAAAATCTACTTTTGCAGAAGTTGTTCTGTGAGACACAGAGGTGGTAGGCAGCCTTCATCACACCAGTAATTCTCTTTACTCATTGAAGTGTTTCTACCTATATCTTTTAGAAGATGTAATAAAACACGAGGTGGCGGTTTCCCTGGTGATCTTGCCAATGTTGAGATCACATACCTTTCTCCTGATGAAGCAGCTCTTCTCTGCTACGATATTTGGTTCTCTTGGGAAATAAGTAATGTTAAAGCTTTTTTTTCCCTGCCCATTCTGTTACTGACATGCTTGCTTTCAGCATAATTCCCATTTATTGTACACAAATTAGTTCAAGTGAGAAGCAGTGCGAGTAAATGGGCATTTGTTCTGTGCATAGAAATATCTGCAAGAAAGGGGGTGGAGTGGAACTTATGGCTGGATTCTTACTTATCGCTGCATTTTATATAATATTTTCTTTAGTTCTCTATTCATTTATTCATTCATCCATTTCTTACCCTCCGCTTCATTTCAGAACTCCATTCCCAAGCCTGCAAATGTTGTTTAGGGCTATTATATTTACCTAATCTGTTAAGTGAAAGATTCTGTGAGGGAGAAATTGCTGCAAATCCCATTTGCTTATGTAGCTGATTTTCATTTCATTGGCTACGCTAGTAATTACACTTAAAATCAAACAAGAGATTTCTTAACCATCTTGTAAATTGCTTTCAGACCTAGTATTTTATTTTTCTAAAGATTGCAAATGGCTTAACTTGTTATTGTGATACTTGCTTTGATTTTCCTTTTGTTCCACATGTAAAAACACATCATTCTCTGTTGTGATGACTGGTTGAAAAGTTAAAAAAAAAAAAAGATTGATTACAACATCTGGCGATGAATTAATGAATGAATTCACAAAAATTGCTCATGTCAACAAATTTAACAGCAAACAATTTTCAGTGAAACGCAGTGATTCAAACATACAGTATATAAATCAGAGATATTACAAAGGATGTTTTGCACTATTTTTTTTCTTTTTTCGCACAACATTTAATTGCAAAATAGATGTTTTTGTTTACACAATGCAAACCATTCTTAGTTTTCTTTTTTTTTTTTTCATCCCAGATGAGCTCTGTAAAGCTTCTGCGACCACGTCTCAACGGCATTCTGTTTAAGCTGACATTTGAGGAGCAGGTGAACAACATCCGGCCAGACATCATGAGTGTCACGCTGGCCTGTGAGGAGGTTAAGAAGAGTGAAGGCTTCAGCAGACTCCTGGAGTTGGTGTTGCTGGTTGGTAACTACATGAACGCCGGCTCGAGGAATGCACAGACATTCGGTTTCAACGTCAGCTTCCTATGCAAGGTAACCAACAACAGTTACTACATCTGTCTGAAACAGATTCTGTGTACACTTTACAAATAGCTCTAAAAGACTGCTACTGTCAGTTTGGAAATGGTGATTATTCAGAATCTCTGTGGTATGGAGAAAAGTGTTACTGTGGGGAATGCAGTGTAGTTTTGATATTCCTGGAAGAAGACTGAATCAGTGTTGAGTGTCAGTGTAAAGCTTGGTGACACCTCATGGGGCTGATTGGGCTATTATTGATGCGGAACAAAAAGAAAGGCAAACTATGCTTTCTCACTTTAGTCAATCAAGTAAATGCACCCCTGGGTTGCACATCGAGGGTACCTAATAGGCTCATCAGGGAGGACGCTGATGATGGCAATAACCAATAGAAGAACCTCCTCTTTGATGTCTAACCTTTTAATTTTTTTAACTCTTGTTTTGTTCTGACCCTTGAGATTTAATCTTATCTTTAAGTAAACATCTGAACACTGTGTGGACATTGTGTTTTAACAAAAATAAATCTTTTGCATCCAAAAACAGAGTTAAGTTTATGAACCAGTTGATTTTCATTAACTTGCCTTAAGCTTTTACCTAATTATTCAAAACTCTTTGTGCTTATTTTCATTATCCTAAACATATTAAAATCTTAACATACGTTTGATGCCTGTTATATCTATGGATGTACCTCCACCCATCATCAACCTTAAAACCTGGAAAAAATATTAATTAAAAAAAAAAAAAGAACTTATCTACATCGGCTGCACGGCGGTGCAGTGGTTAGCACAGTGGCCTCACAGCAAGAAGGTCAAGATTCAAGTCAGGGGGTGGGACGAGGCTTGAAACACTGACCTTACTGTGTGGTGTTTGCATGTTCTCCTCAGTAAGCATCAATTTTCTCCAGGTACCCTGGTTTTCTTATCTGTGCCATCACAGCAAAACAAAAAAATATGTTTACTGTGCTTACTTAATAATAAAAGTCTACACAGCTTGATTTATGTCCAATTTAAGTTGAACAGAACAGGCAGTCTATCACTCTAACATTAGTGTGACCTTGTGTTGAAGGTGTCACATTTTCTGCTGTTAAAATTACTGGCGTCATTAAACTCCTAATGTCCAAAGCACCTATTTGTGTTTTGTGCATGAGGCAATATTACACCACTCTCCTTGTAATCATAGTTTTTTTTTTTTCTTTCTTTTTTTTTTTAAACCATGGCAATATTTGCTATTTTATGCAGACAAAGCGTTTGCATTGTCTCTACCTTTCTTCTAATGCAGCATAATGTGGAGTTTATGAGCAGCTTTAAAATGTGTTTGTTCTTCGCTGCCGCTCCATCTGCACAAGTTAAATTGAGCAATCAAAAGGTGGCAATCCTTCTGTTAGTGTGAGACTTTTATATTCCCATCACTACTTCTTCTGCTATTAGTTAATTAATGTTTTTGGCTGGGTTTTGTTTTTTTCTTTTATTTCCAATCAAGACATTCAAATACAAACTTGTTTACTTGTGAAATGGCTTGCCATTCTAAATTTTCTATATGTGGGTATTTGGTACCAACCAGTGAGCAATTTGCAATAAATACTACCTTGGGGCAAATTGTTTAGTAGAAAATATGAGGAAAAAATCAAACTGAATGATATTATTGTTGTGAAGTTCCTCTCAGCAACACGGTAATGAGGCTTTGTTTTATATCCACCTATCTATTCCAAATGAACATATTTATTTCAAGTTGTAAAATGCACACACTCCACACCCCATCATCTTATTAAAACATAATGAAACAAGACACATTGTAAGGCTACTCTAAAAATGTGCCCTGAGTTGAGATAAAACATAGTTTACCTTCAGCTCATCAGGAGTGCACGCAGAAGCTGGGGAGTTCAAACTTAGCATCTTGAGCTGTTAAATCGAAACGACATGGAATAGTTTTCGGATTAAAAAGCCTCTACTTCCACTTGCTTTCTATAACTCGTACACACATACACACATACACGCACACACACATATGCTACAGCAGCCAAGACAGGTCTCACAATACCTCTAAGCTGAATGGACTGGAATCCATGATGCAGTATAGTGAGGAACTAACATCAGCACCTTTTTGCTGGGTGCTGATTCCCTGGTGCTCTTACAAGGTGTTCTCCCTTCTACTTTCTTTCTACTATAGAAACTGTTTGATTCAGTCTTATACTTTGCCTGGTAGATGTTTCGTCCTTGCTCAAAAGTTGAACATATTCTCTTTTTCAATTCAATTTTAAATATATTATGTTATTGAAGTAGCTCATATTTGATCGGTTGTACTACATTTAGAAGAATTGTAAGAATTAGTTGGGGTTTTTTTTAGTGGTAAAATTCAACTTTCAGTGAAAAGATGATTTCACTTCCCATCCATTCATTCATCTACTAAACTGCCCATCCCTAATGGGATAGCGGGGGTTGTTGGAGCCCATCCCGGGTGACTTAAGGCAGCAGGCAGGGTACACCACAAACAGGTCGCCAGCCTGCCGCAGGGCCACACACAAAGTAATTTCTTGGGGCAATTTTGTAGCAACCAAGCAACCTACCACACATTTTTTTTGTTAACACAGTGATAACACAGTGTGATTATCTGAGTTGGTGTGGATATTAGATTTTGTGCATCGTGAAGTTTTGCATGTAGTAAACTCTCTGTATGATTGATCTTTGTGGGAAAAAAAATATGGTAAAAATAAAAAAAATATGCAAATGCATGAGAACACATTAAGTTGGACATATTTTCTTGAATACACAACATAGATTTGCATGTCCAACATTAGTAAAACTCCGCAGCATATTTTAGCTACCCTGTGCTTGGACTGAGATGCTCTCACATATGAAGCTCCTGTGTCTTTGCAGACAATGTAAACACTGAATACAAAAAAAAAATGCTGCTGCACAAATATGACATAAAGGTCTGGCATTGTAGTTGGAGAGGGGGATGTCAATGCCCATTTTCAGGATGATGTAAGACATGTTTTCGTCACTGGATGATTTCACTTCCAGTAAAAACTTTCTGGACTTGCTTTCCCAGAAAATATTTTCTTGTCTCATAGTTGTAATACAATCCAAACCTTAGACAAATGTGCATCTTATTTTAGAACAATGTGACACAACCTGGCCAAGCACTTGATACAATAACTATGTTTTTGTCTTTTGCCAATGTAACTAAACTCATCTGATAGTTTTGAGGGTATTTTTTTTCTCCATAAAATACTTTCTTGCATAGTAAGACCAAAAACGTGGTAAAGAAAAGTCGCATTAAATGAAATTTTGACTTTCCAGTGATAGAATGAGCATATTCGCTCCAGACAATCAGCACAGCTGTCAGACGTAGAATGAAGTGGGCGGACACCAACACAAGCATGCATCAAACGGTTTTATTGAACCACTAAGCAGCACTTGATATCTTAATGTTGACAGGAAATGCTACACAAAAACAGGTTTAGTGGGTGAAATCCCGGTTTACCATGTGAAGGGTAATGATAAGGACACAGGTGTGGTTCGAGATAGCAACAAGACATTCAAGTAGGCTAAATGTAGAGTAACATTGGTGGGGTAATGAAGTGGTGATGCTCAAAAGCAATCCTGTATGTCAATATTTGGTTGTGTGTGCATATGCAAGTTTTTTTTTTCTTCTGATCATGTACGAGCATGTCCATCTGCATTTCATCATCATCAGTAGAGATACACAAAGGTGTGCAATACTAATTTGCTTCTGCAATAGAAGGAACAATGTGGTTAAAAAAATGGAACTTGAGTTTATTTTTTTTAAACATTTTTAGCCCGAGCAGATAAACAGAGACACACACGCTCACTAGATTCTGCAGTGCATGGCTGTGTGATCATTATGTGCATGTGCTGCGTTTGCATTTGTGCTTTTTATGTCTTTCTCAGCCACCGGTAATTGGATGCAAATGTTTGTTTGGTCTCATTTATTTTATGTGTTTTTGTGAACGTGTAAATTCTTGTAGATTTTAGGGTTTCACTTTATAATTGTAAGGGATTAATGTGCTTTTATAAAAGTTTATCCTTATCTTGCTTAAACAAAACTTTCAGGCAAAAAAGTGCATCAAAATAATTGAAATATTTCCAATAGTCTGATAATATTACCATTTGATTTTTGATATTTTATACAGCCACTATCTTTGTGCAAACAAAACAGTTAATAAATCCCTAAACAGGGAATGTGTGGTACAAATGTGTATGAAATAAATTTATTCTGTTCTTACTTGTTTTATTTTCATGTCCCTTCCTCAGCTACGAGACACTAAATCCATCAGTCAGAACACAACACTTCTTCATTTCCTGGCTGAGAAGTGTGAGGAGGATCACCCAGAGATTTTAAGGTTTCCTGAAGAGTTGGAACATGTGGAGAGTGCCAGTAAAGGTATGTTCTTGATCCGTGTGACCTCACACTGGTCAGTCAGAAACTATAGCCATTTAAGAATGCCTGAGAAAAATAAACTCATTTACTGTGTCCAGCTTGGCTTGAGAATGTCTCAACTCTTTTTCATTTTTTTTAATCGTACTTTCCTATTAACACATTTTGACCCTGTGCACACTCATTTTATCCCTTGACAGCAGAAGGCACTATTCCTTTGTGACAAGAATAGAGTTGTTCGTCTGACCACACTGTCATTCAGCCTGTCAATAATCTAATTCTGCTTTAATTCTATTTTCGAGCTTTTGTTGGAATCCCCACAGGCTTATTTACTGTGTTAGTCTCTTAATTGGTCATTTAATCTAATTCAACTAATTATGCACTTGACTAAGGCTGCCAGCTATTGTGTAAGTGGACTGAATAGTCTTCAAGTGTTGTATATATTGAAATGTCTGCGTGGACGCCGTTGGAATTATATCTACTTTGTCAGTTCATGGGAATGAATAATTCAAGGAGAAGCCAGTTAACTGACTGCAACCAGTAAATAAATACGTCTTTGCAAAGAATCCCAGAAACTGTTTAAGAAGAAGGGATGCAACAAACAGTTTACTCAGTATGCTGCATTGACAAGATTAACCTCTTGAGCAGTAACTTGGTTTTGAGTGAGATTTTTCTAAATGAGAGTTTTTTTTAAAAGAAAAAGTTGCATATTTTTTAAGATAGGAATTTGCATTTTTAAAGACCATCTATGTACAGTTTATGGGGGCATTAGTTTTCATTTGTGATGTTTTTTTTTTTTAAATTATTATCTTTAATCTGAAGATGCCTTTACAATCTTCGGTCATGTTTCTATTGAGCCTTCCTTAAATATTACAAGTATATAAATATTTGTTTTTATCATGATGTTTAATCATTGCATATTTCTAAATGTTATAAGACTGCATCTTCAATGAATCCCAATAAAGCCAAGGGATTCATTGATAAGGAATATTTTATTGGTAAATATAATTTGAACAAGACTCCTCATTTTGTACTTCTGACTTGTCTGCTTTCTGATTGTTGATTGTTTCTGAATTTGTGATTTTGCTGGTAAAGCGATGTATTCAACATGTAATCAAAGTGTCATTTCCACTGTCTGATCATTAATAAATAACGGAAACTCATTTATAAATGCAATCAGGCCAAAGATAATTTTCCTGGAAATAATAACTTTGTCTACATTGATTGGCTTCTTTAGACGGCACAATTACTTCATTTTCTTTTAAATTGCTTTTTTTTCTCAGTTTTATTGGTAACCATTTACAAAAATGTTCCCTGCAGTAAAATAATAACACATGTTGTGTAGCTTCGTAAATACTGAATTGCAAATCAGGTGCTGAAGGGAAATTCTCGTTTGTGATAATTTGCACAATCATCTCTTTATTTTGTTGATATAGCATTAAGGTAGTGACTAAGATTGTCTTTAATTGTAAATTAATTTACTCATCAATCTTTCAAATTAATTTGGCTTTGATCAGTGTTGGTGTAAGCTATAATTTCCATTTGTTTTCCACATGCCTGTCATAAATGGATTATGAGCAAAAACAATTTATGCTGCAACTATGCAGCTTCTTGTCGATATCATATTTAGCAATCTAATTGAACTTAATTTAATTTTAACTTAGCAGTTTAAAAAAAAGGTTCTGCAGTCTATGTTTCACGTTGGTCATATAATTTTTGGCAAGTGATCAACCCTCTGATGAAACTGTCTTCTTCTACTTATTGCAACTTAGTTGTATCTTTGCTCAGCTAAAACAGATAACATGGTAAATACTGTCTACATTCCCACAGCCTCCCAGAATTTTCATACTAAGCTTGTATTTTTCATAGTAACTCTGGTAGATTCGGCACTAATCTGTAAGCGCAGAGGTGTCAGCTTGTCCAGGAAGTTTGCTGCTAACTGTATCTAAACATTTTCCTTCGGAAACTTTCTCCTCCTATCTGGATTCAGCTGTTATCGTATCTCGCTTGCATCAAGGTCACTTTTGATTATAATCCACAGAATTATTTGAAATCCACATGAGGGTTTTCTGAGAAGGATCAGAGCAGATGTTCCAGATAGAAACCAGGAAAAAAAAGTCCTTCACTTTAAAGTTAAAGAATGAATTAGAATTATTTAAGACAATCTTCTAATAGTTTTAACCATTAACTAACTGGTATTACAATAGCAATAAAAAAGAGCCTTCTCTCCAATAAAGGCATGATTAAAACCAGCTAGTATGTTTTATCTAATTATAATTTTCTATCGAAAGATGCTTTTGCTTTTTCACATTGTTTTTATACAACGTGTTGCTAACAATATGTTTTTTTTATTTTTTAATGAACGTTTCTATCTATAGCCTAAAGTAGTACAATTTTGTTTTTCTTCTGATTTGGTAAAAATGTATAACTATATATTACTTATGTCATGCCTTTGGGAAGCAACTGATTAAAAAAAAGCCTTACCTTGCACGTTCACAGGTGTTGGACTGCAGAGAGATAGTGTGATCAAGGATGTCACTCTGCATTGATTAGTGACAGTGTGGCAATGTTCTTCTTTTGACATGATTTTTTTTTCCAGATGTTTTGACCTCTGCTTCTGAAATAGCTTAGGGGTAAATTCACATATACAAAAACTAGAGTGGCCAGTATTCTTCAACTTAGAAGAACACACTTCTCGCCGTCTTTGTTCTACTACAGCATTGTACTACTGTAGTAGACAAGTGTCGTACAAGGTACTGAGTGTGTGATAATTTAAAATACAGTCTATTATTTTCATACCCTTGCCCTCATGCTAATCTAGTAGTGGTAAAGTCTTGGGAGAGGTGTCTTTGGGTAATTTGCCTCATTAGATTCCCCCAAGAGATGAACATGTGGGGCCTGACAATGGGTACTAAGTCTGCGTGCTGATTCCACTCAATCAGTAGCTCAGTGACAATCTGTCTTGACAATCCAGGAAAGGAGGAAATATGACACAAATGTTCTCATAAATCCATTTAGTATAAGGCATAGCCAAGGGCAAAGTACTTTGGAGCTTGTGAAAGAGAAAATGGAGAATGAACAGAAAAAAGGAAAAGATGAACTCCGAGGATATTAATACCACTGTGAATATATCTATTATCCACATTCATTTCAAGGCACTGCAGCATAATAAAGCAGTACCCATTTCCCATTTAAACTCTGAAGCAGTACTTGGCTCTGTATTACGTAGACAAAATGGCTTTCTGGATGGGGTGGGACACAGAAAAGGATCATTTGTCTTTCGGTCTCTGTGGAATTGCATAGAATCATGGGGATGAGAAGATATTCCCTCATGCCAGCGCAGGGGTAGGGAGGGTAAATCTGAAGACAGCTGCAGCAGCTTGAAGAATCTAGAGAATGGAAGTCATTCAAAGCAAACACAAGTAATGCAGCAGTGCATTTACTTAATTTTAAAAATTAAGATTGGCTCATTCTCTTTCTTGAGAAACTTCACAGTGATTTTTTGTTTTTCTTCCTTTCCCCAAAGTGCTGATCATAATTAAAGCATCCTTATAAATGAAAGGTTAGGAGAGGTAGAGGAACACACAAAAAACCAAACAAATGACATAAGTACTTTTGGTTCCTCTGTTCGCTTCCTTCCTAATCAGTAAAACACATCACCACTAAATGTTGTTTCTATGGCAACAGAGCCATATAGACAATATACTCTGCTGAGAAAATCAACTTAAATGTACTGCCAGTTTGTCGTGTCTCAGTAGATTCAAACAGACTTTTTTCTTCTTATTATTAACTTCCTATTAAAGGTTTTTAGAACAGTGCATAACTTTGGGGAATAATTAGATCTAGTCATTTCACCAATTAGGCAATTATCAAACTCCGCAACTGACTGGTGACCAATTAAGGTTGTGCCCTGCCTTGCCAGAATTGGCAAGAAAAACATATGAATGATTAGATTACATCCACTGCTTTTCATACAGACTTGCATATGAGACCTAACTTGAATAAATATGTATATATGAATAGTGTTTTATATGGTATTTTATACTACTGAGTACTGGACTGAGACTCCCTGGAAATGGAGTTAAAAAATATCCAGTGATGGCAAATGGACTGTAGCAAATTGCAAGTGAAAAAGAAAATGTTTTCTTCACTTTTTGCTCATCTCTTGTTGTTTGAAATGATAAATTAGCAAATAAAATGTATAATTTAATACTTTAGAGTACACATGAGAGAAGTGGCCTATTTACCTGGTTATATGTGGCTTGAGACACTGCCAAGTTTTTCTCCTTTGTGGATAAAACACCATATTGAACTGCTCCGAAAAAGTAGGCTGCAACATCACCCGTGTTGTTGTCCTTTATTAGTTATGTATCATTTTGTTTGCTACTCCACAGGAACATGTTGTCGAAAATGCTTACTTTTTTATTACTTTTAAAGTTAGTAACCTTCTCCCCATTTTAATCTCTTGCTTCTGTCTCACAAATTGTTTGGTTTCCTCTTTTTTGTTTCTGACTTTCACAATCCGAGCTTAAACAATATTCAATTTATTTTAATGGTTTAAAATAGTGTGCTTGCTCGTTGTGTGTATGTTTTTTGTTTGTTTTTTTTCCCTTTCAATTTCTGAAATATGTGTTCCATTTTGTTCATTCTGAGTATTAAACACACTGGTAACAAATAATGCGGGTAAACTTTAGCTTGTGGAGAAATAACTATTAAAGATTAGCTTTCATTTTCAAAATGTACTCGATGCAAAACAGATATGTTGGTATTCTGAGTAAATTGGGTGTACCTGGATGTTGTAAGTTCAGAAACAACTATCAACAGTCTTCTTCTTTCGCCATTTCCCTTCATGGGTCGCCACAGCAAGTCAGTTTCTTCCATCTAACCCTATCTGCTGCATCCTCTTTGGTCACGCCAACTATCTTTCTGTCTTCCTTCACTGTATCCGTGAACCTCCTCTTTGGTCTTCTTCTAGTCCTCTTTCCTGGTGGTTCCAAATCCAGTATCCTTTTGCCGATGTACTCTCTCTCTCTCTCCTCTGCACATGTCCAAACCATCTCAGTCTGGTCTCTCTGACTTTATCTCCAAAACCTCTAACATGTGCTGTTCCTCGGATATTTTCATTTCTAATCCTGTCCATCCTGATCCTTCCAAGAGACATCCTCAGCATTTTCATCTTGCTAGTCTGTTAATCACAACTTTCTTCTAATTTAGGAGAATATTTTGTTCCCAGTTTTATGAGAAAAAATACATATTTTTCTACCAAAAAACCTAGTATGAGCTAAGACTGCAAGATGGAAAATGTATTTTTTTATCCATTGTCTTAAGATAAACTCTTACCTGAACTCTAAAATAATGGTCCAGGATCAGCAGGGCCAGCAGTGTAAATGGACAGTATGTCATGAAGAATATTAGAAACAGGAAACAGACCTGTCCTGGCTTAACAGTGCAGAATGAGTGATGTACTCTAGAGAGTTTTCTTTTCTGTTTTCTTCCGATTTTTTTTTCTTCCTGTGCTTAGTTTATGGTGGATGAGTAGTTCATTGTAAAACTATAACAACTATTCTCCTCTTCGTTTTTTCTTTATGTTCTTCCTGTCCGTCCCACTTTTCCTCCACCTCTGATTTCCTACATCACCGCTTTGGCCAGCCAGTATGAATATAGACAGAGATAGACACATGCAGGGAGGCCAGCAGCCCTGCTTAGCATCAGACTCCATTCTGTGACAGCAGATTTCAATGAGGGCTGACAATGGAACCAGGAGTGAGAATAATGCTTTTTGCCAGCCAAGAAATTCAGCCCGTCGTATTCGACCATTTCCTATGCTGAAGGTGTTTCATGAGCTGAGGTGAACGAGGTACCTCAATCTGAAATGCAGTTTTTTTTTTTCTTTTTTTTACATCTTTCATCACAGTACCTTCTGCCTGAGACATATTCACCTTTAAAAACTCATTGCAGAATTTCAAGAAGCCAAATAAAAATTGAAGAAATTGAAAAGTAAGATTAATTTTTAATACTGGTGTTAATTGGCCTCTTGTTGAAACACTTTGAGGGTTACTCTGTTAACTAAATACCACTTAGTGGTAAGTTAGAGGGAAAGAAAGCCCAAAAATGTGGCAGGCTAATAGATATTTTAAAACTCATATCAACTCATATCTTACGCAATGTTTTGACTAAGTCTCAGAAGATCTAACAGGCATTTAATCAAATGAACTGTGTTCTACACCACTAAGTGGCCAGTTTGTACTGTGGTTCTAACATCCTCTGTCCTTGAAGTCCAATAAATAGTTGGACACCATAAGTCTTGGTGACTTATTAACTTATTAATGAACACAAACATTGAGAGATACCTCTAAGTTTAGGTCCTAGAATCTTGACCTGCAAAATTCAAGGGCAGCTGAAGATCCTCGGCAGGCTAAACAGAACTCTACACATCAAGTATGACTTTGGGATGTCTTGAGCAAATTTCTGGCAGCACAGGAGAAGAAAGCAGTGTGCTATCAACTTTGTGCACAGTCAGGATGAGAACCTGACCTTGACTGAGGACTTTTCAGGTCAGTTGAAGGAATATTCAATTCTAGAGACTCATTTTTCAATGAGGAAGCAGAGTCTAGGAACACAGAGATGGACTCTACTATTCCTGGGTCTAATTTTGCTGAGGTGGTTGAAAAGCTTCCATTATAAAGTGATGAACGGCATCTACCTATAGTAATTGCTTTTTATTCTAGTTAAGGTGCGTTCACATGAGTACATCTCTTCTTCAAGGTGAATAGTTTTCCCAGACAGTCTACATGTGTTTTATGAACTAGGAAATAAGCATCCGATTGTGTCCCTTGTGAAGTCCTGTACAGGGTAAAGTGCTCCAAAAGTCCTTGTCAGGGTGTATGATCTCTTTAAATGCAGTACCAAAACTTGATCAGTGTTGTCGTCAGCTAATCAAAGTTGAGCGTGGTTCCACTTTGACTCTGATTATGCCCATAACTTTTGAGAAAGTAGATCTAGTCTTGTGACTTTCGAATTGCGTCTATGCTTCTAATAGATGTTTGGCTTCATCAAGCCATGTTCTTCAAATCTTCCGAGAGGGATTCAAAGTCTATTGTAAACTTCTGAACCAAAGCTCTTAGTGTCCAATAGGGTGATGTGAAGTGTTTCTTCTGCTTTGAAAGAGTATCATAGTGTTATTATACAGGCAGAAGGCTCCAGGGATGGTTTACACATGCTCTTGAGACTACAGCATTTCTCTGGCTGAAGCACAATCCCTATGTATTCCTAGACAGGTCTCAGGGAAAAGGATGGATAGTGTCAATGTCTTTTAGATTTGCTTGTAGGTACAGATAAGCTAGTTTTACATTGAAATTGTGAATTGACAAATACCTCCTCATTCAGAAAATTCCAAACCACATTTTCAGCATATGAGAGAAAAACAACACCTGCTCCCCACGGTTACCCTTCAGAAAATTTCTCACTTTTTGAATTTGACATCCAACATTTAAAAGTGATTTGTGAGTGGAATAAAATAGTATAATGACAGGTGGTTGTATTCACTGTAACTGAATGTTTGTATATGATTGAGTAAAGTAGAGATTGCCTCACCCAAACGCCGCCACAATCCCTACATTGGAAATTAATGCTTGCGTTATACAAGGTAAAGAAAATAATTGCCAAAAATGCCAATTAATATTCATTGACAAAAAAACAAAATAAAAACTAGTTTCTGACAAACACCAAAATATATTCCTCTCATCTACTTCCACAGTCTTTGTTTCTATTGACCATCGTCTGAGAAAACATGCCTGTGGAAGAAATGTTGTCATAAGAATCTTGGCAGCTTTCACTAACCCCCTTGTGTCAGTAGAAGAGAGGAATTGATTTTAGAAACTAAATTGGGTCATTTTTATCATGAGCTGTCATCAGTGTATAATCTAAAAGCATGGCCTGAATCGGGTATGGCAGTACTGCTCATCAGGGTTTTAGTACTCGGCCCAGAGGAGCTGCCTTCCATGTATCTCTTTCAGTTAATGCATGCCACTAAGTGTGAAGATTCCATCATCACTCATGATTTATATCCCCATGTGAGGCAAAGATATAGCAGTACATAGGCATTTATTTGTCGCTCTTGGGCTTTTTGCAGGATCTGCCAAGACCGCGCTCATCTGTATCTGTCATCTTTCAGGTGTTTGTTCCCACAATACCACATGGCTTTCTTTTTAGGACTTCAGGATGTAACACACTAGTGAATTCTGATGGTACTTAAATAGTGTTTTTGAAGCCTAACATACAAATGATTACACTTTCAGAGTTATTTAGGATAGATCTGAGGGAGGGGAATGAGTGGGACTGAGACATCTTTGTAGATCAAACATTTGTCATACAGATGTTTTGGAGTGTGTGATAAAAGTAGGGATTTATGATTATCTTGTTACATCGTATCTGTTTGCCTTTATTATGCAAATGTTGTTGGTCTTTTCTAATTTTGTTTCCTGGCTTTGTAGAAGGATTTTAATTTAGCAACCAGCCCTCACACTGTGTGATCCATATTCAAATATTATTTAAATCAGTTGCACCACATTTGCATGTGAAATTGAGGATTTGAAGCTGGGTCACCTGCATACTGATCAGAAGGACAACCTTCATTGTAGAAAGGGTGGATATTACAAATAAATGGGGTACGATATTAATAATCTCCATGGCATTAGTGTGCTATATTACACACTGTCATGACAGTGTTTTTTTTTTTTTTCCCTCCCATGTAATGCATCGTCTTCCAGCTCTTCACTTTTAAAGTGTACTTTTTATAAACTGAAACATATCCTTTTTTTTTTTTCAAATTACTTTTTTTTTTTTTTTTTGAAGAGGGTCGGGATTAAGTAATCATGCCAACAAATTATAGACTTTCTGGATTCTAACTTTATGTCTGCTTTTCTTTTTTTAAGTAAACTGCAATTGGATCGACCAGATTGAGCACTTTGCACGTAATTTATTTTTCTTTTAAATGTTTCCACCTTTCGTTCTCAATTTACAATTCGATATACATTCAAGGTGTACCCCAGGGACCGATCTTGGCCTTTTATCCAAACAACACTGAGTAGGTTACGTGCTTTTAGTGGACAGAGGAAAAGCAGCTGAACCTGCCTACCTTTACTGTGTGGATCCTTGAGAGGGACGTAGAGGTTGTGAGTGGTGAACTCCTACAGAAATGACTAAGTTTAAAAAAAAAATTCTACACAATGATCACTCTGTCACTATTTTAATGGAAAACCTCACTGCTTGTGGCAATGTTCTGCTTTTTGATGTGCACAGCTATATATTTTTTAGCATTAGACATGCACAATAATAAATCAAATTAATGAAGATTCAGGTGACATTAGCTACAAAGCTTAGAGAAAGTGGGAGAAATTCACAGAGAAAGAACATGTAAAACTAAAACAATAAATGTTTTCAGAGAACAGGATAGCTTCTAGTGGGAGGGTTACTATCTTTTTACCAAATTTTCTGGGGACACAACCTAGCACATTTTTTTTTCTGGGAGTATTCCTTCTCTAAGGTAGTGTCCTTGTCTCTGTGTACGTTTTACTTTTCTTTTTAATCAAAAAACACACCTTGTGATTGTGCCCAGCCTGATGTAATACAGGGCTTGTAAAACATGCAAAGACATTCAGTAGTCAACTCTAGTGTTTTGCTATCCCTCTTTTGCGCTTCTTTGCCAGCTGAGACCTGCTCTTTACCGAAAGGTCTGTTTTCATTCCACCGACTGAAGCAGCCGTAAGGAGGGACAGAATCGATTGTTGCAGGCCAAATTGAACGTGCGTCGAGCTGCAGGCTGCCAGAAGATAAAGCCTCTGACGCTGTCTGCTGTGTTTATCATCAGGTGGCCTTTTCTGTGTGTGCTATGCTGCGATTTTGATGTGTTAAGTCATAATAGGGAAGCCACCATTCTTTGGAGGGGCTGCCAATAAAATCGCAGACAGAGGGGATTATGTTTCATGTCAGCCCATTATTGTTTCCAGCTTCTCCTGTACTCTGTTTTTTTTCCCCACCTAGAGACCCCTCGGGCTCAACTCCCCCTCCACAGTTTTGTCTTGATACATTTGTATTTTTACAGATGCAGTCTTCAATCTCTCCCATTAAATGCTTTGCATGTGATCGTTTTCTGCTTCTCGCTAACTTTCTCCCTGTTGTCTTATTTTTACTGGACCTCATTATTCACGCACTCCCCCAACACAGAGATGCTAATACAAAACAAGTGTTTTAAACCACTGCAGAGTCACATCTCAGTGTAGCTGGGAATTTAACTTGCAGAAAACGTTGGTATGCACTTGTTAAATTTTGTGACATCAAATAAAAAAAGAAAATAAATTATTGTTTATTAAAGTAACATATTATATTCCTTTAAAAAAAATACAGACATAGTTTTCATTTTCTTGACTGTTTTTCTTTGAAGCAATATCTTAAATCTTAGTCACGTATGATGTTAAAATGTTTTTTGGTATTATTAAATAGATGGGTATTAATCTTTAAGTCTAACCATCGCTCTCTAATATGAAAAAGAACCCAGTTGTTCAATAATGTGTCTGTTTCCTGGAAACATTATTTTACAAATGTACCTCTTTTTTTGTAAAAGTATATCTGAAGTTTGGTTTTTTGTTGGAATTAGTAAAGCTAGATGACACTACCTTGACTGTGTAGCTTCATTTTGCCAGATTGAAACTAAAAAGCTTTTGTTTGCATATAATTTGAGATAAAAGGCTTTTAAAATGTAGAACAGACATTTCCTTGTCAGTATTTTTTTATTTCAGATTGTATCTCCTCTTTCAACTCAACATAAAGGCAGTGGAGTGAAGTCAACATAAAAGAAAAAAGTAGAAAAAAAAAACCTAAAGTTATTTGAAAAACATCATTTCCTGAGGATATGTTAAGCAGATTTCTTTTGGGTACTTAAAATGTTCAAAATTTAATTTAGCTGATGGCCCATGTTCATGTTGAAGTACCGAACATCCAGGGCAACAGCAGCTTTCGGCAAAGCCTAAAGCTGGTTGTTATTGCAACGCGTTGGCTGCAAGCTAAAAAAAAAAAAATCCCCCATAAGTATTGGTTAAACAGGACTGCAGAATGAAGCTGCCTTGGGCTGCACAAACACCCTGCGTTCTGTAAGCCTTTTACAGTTCTCGGTGCCTCATGTTTCTGTGAGTTTATGCTAAATAATCCATCCACCCATTTCATAAACCGCTTCTTCCAATTCAAGGTAAAGAAAGGAGGGGAGTTGCAGCCCGTTGAAGCCAATAAGCAGGCAAGAAGAAGGGTGGTTTTCATTTGATCGCTCATCGCTGTATGAGAAAGATTTTTAAAAAGGAAAAAAAAAAAGAAAACAATGACCAGAAAGGTTGATTTTTTTTTCTCTCTCTCTTTTTACATCCATGAAATATTTCCACCTAAAATTTCAAGGTTGTAAAGCTACTTCTGAGAACATATATAACAATCATTTTGTGTTAAAAATAATGGAAACGCTGACCGCTGTGGTCTGCTCACCTTAAATGAAGTCTGAGTGCTTTGCCCCTTATCGGCAAGGTGCTTTTAATGCACTGCATTAGATTAATTGAAGAGATGAAACACCTCAGAACTTGGCCAGAATGACCCCAAAATGAACATACAAATTAAACTGTGTTGCTTTGAAAACATCTTTTTACTTTGAGTAATTGCAACCATCCCAAAATGTTCTAGTAGCATTCAAATGTAACCTCTTTGCACCTGCATTTGAACAGAAGCAAGGATTCTTAGGAGCAAAGAAAAAAAGATTGTAATTACCCTTTTTTCACCACCACTCGGACAAATAAATTGCCACGGAGGGTGCAGAAGAATAACAATTTTGTAACAGTTTTTAATCAATCTTCCTCTGTGAGTTGTTTCTAAGAGTTTATTCTTTATTTGATAGTTCTGCACAGGGCGGCACAACAGCGCATTGGTCTGTGAGGCACAGTGTCCTCACAGTAGTAAGGTAGGGGATTCGAGTCCCAGGTGGGGACGAGGTTTAGAACACTGGCCTTGTCGTGTGGAGTTTGCATGTTCTCACTGTGTATGTGTGGGTTTTCTTTGGGTACTCCAGTTTCTTCCCACCAGCCTCAACCGTCATTCAAAACCATGTGTTAGGTTAATTGGACTGTAAGAAATTGCCCCTAGGGATGAGTGTGTGCGTAGATCAAGATGTGTGTGTGGCCTGCGACAGACTGGCGACCTGTTCAGGGCTTGTCTTGCCTCTTGCCTTAAATCAGCCAAGATAGGCTCCAGGACCCCCGCAACACTGTTATAGACGGTTGAGAAGATGAATGATGTGTTTGCGAACCGCTCGCTTTCATTTACATGTGTGCGTCTGGTGTTTTAACATGACAACTCTCACTGTTTGGATGTTTTCTCTTTTGTTTGGCATATTTATTAATATAATATCCTCATCATCTTTGTTTCAGATGATCAATTGTATTTCTTTTTTAAATTGATATCACATCCTGTTGTTACCAAGCATGCATTATTTATTCTGAAATGCTCCCATTGTTAGACTGAGCTATCCTGAAAAACCAAGACTGTCAGCCACTTTATTCATCTCTCAGCTCAAAAGTCTCATTACCCCACTTATGCGTTTAAAGATTGCCTGAGGTGGAAGAGGACTGTGTTTATGGCTTGGAAGTCATCTGTATCATGTCTCATTTTTTACTGAAACACAAAAAAATATGCCAACACACCGCTGAAATTAATACTGAACACATCCCTGCTTCAACATTTAAGAAATTTACTCTTATTTAAATAGATGTCGCTGAAAGAATGAGATGTCCTATTCACACCGCAGGTACTAAATGAAGACATATCTTCTCACTGAACGCATTGATCTGACCTTTATTATCAGCCAAGGGAAATGAATCTCCCTACATCCACTTTATTAGTGCGATATCGGAACATGGGGATTCCTAATTTAGGCAGTTACATATGGGTCACAGCACAACTGCAGTCAGAAATATGCAACAACTACATAAATTTGCCAACTTTCCTAACTTATTCATCTGCATCCATCCACACATGTATGGAAATATATGAAAAAGTTGGCAGGTTGGTAGCATGAAAAGGTTATTTTAAAAAAAAAGGAATCTCATTTAAAAGTTTTTGTAGATAATGTGTACTTGTGCTTTAAACGTCTTATTTGGAAATACTGTACCTTTGTGTGGGAAGGTGGGCAGGCGGGCTAGTTACAGGTGTCACTTTGCCAAATTATGTAAATCTACGGAAACTGTGAGTGAAATAAATCAGTCCATGTACAAATGACTGATTGCTTCTGCACAAATCCTGCCCTCATTCTACCTTTTACTAAGCAATTTACCATTTGTTTGTCTGCCACCACCAAAAAAAACATGTTCTCAGTTAGCTAAATATATGCATAAAAAATGCTTAAAGTTTCCAGCCCACCACTACTCCCCTTCTTTAGGAAAAGACCCATCATAACCTGTCATCTGTAAACCAGTATGCCAAATGGATGAGGCTTAAAATCGAACAGATGCCTCTTCAGTGAATACTCAGCGTAAAGCCATCAAAAAGAGTTTAGCTGCCTTCGTTTTCTTTTTTCTTTCCACTGCTATTGTACTTTTCCATTTACAACTCATCAATAATCACAGATGGTGTTATTAGAACTTATTATGAGTATTACTTTAAGATAATTGTCTTCAGGATTATATATTGGACCATTTGTTTTTGACTCATAATTTTGTCATCTTTCCCTTTTCCGTTTACCGCCAGTGACTGTGCTTTGCTTTTTTTTTCTTTACTATTTTTCCTCTCTGTCTTGTCAGTGTAATGCTTTTCTGGACAAATGTGGGGTTTTATTAGACTTGGATGTTGTGGGTTTGCAGACATTTTTCAGCCTGAACTGAACAAAAGTCTATGTGTGAGGGGAGAAAGGGAGGAGGCTGGGTGGGTAGTAGTGGTTGAGTCATCACTCAACCCCACACACTTCTCATGAATAACACACCACCACACATGGGCACATGACAAGCTTTGAACGACCCTAGGATTTAAACTTAAATTTATAAATGTTGCAAAGAAATTTGACCCCTTTATTTTCCAAAACACATTTTTTGAAAAGTAAAAGACATGGACCTGTGTTTTTTTAGTTTTTTTTTTTTTATATCTGCATGCAGAAGAAAAGTTCTCTAACTATATTTATAGTGAGGTGTGATTCTTTGTTCATATTGGCTTTGCTTTGATTGTGCTGTGCACTAATAATAGTTCTAATTATGTTGCACATGCAAATTAAATTGGAACTCTCACCGTCTTCACAGTTTTCAAATTTTTGAAACCAAAAATATTCCATTTATTCTTTTTCCTTCTCGCTGTTTCTGTCAAAGAAAAAAAGCAGCATTTGACCATCCTAATTATGTTTGGAAAAACTCATCAATTAACTCTACACTGCTGGTGTGCTTATTGACATTTTTAAAGAGGTTCCACTGTTAGGTAGTTCTCACAGAGGGAGCTCTTGTGCTACAAATAGGAACACTACAGAAAGAAAGTTGACAGGAGAAAGGAAACCAAGTTAAGAAAAGAAATAACAATGACTAAGAAACAGAATGTGAGACATGGGTGAAGCAAAACAGCAAATTTTGAAATCAATGCGTAACATTGCAATACGCTCAAACAATGCAGAGGCTCACCTAATCCCATGTAGTCGACCTTGATGCTATTGTTAATAATAAATGGGGGGGGGGAAAAATCACCCCTATGTGATTACTTTTGTTTCCCTTTTCCCTTTTAGTTCTTTTCAAAAAGTATGTGCTCAGTAAAAAAAAAAAAAAAAGAACCCCAAGTAACATTTTTTTTTCCCAGTTACATTATTTTAGACATGGCCCATTTCAAAAGATTTAAGTTCCTGCTAGAATCTTTCCTTAAACAAAAATAGCATTCTTGCCCCAAACTCTGACTATGGCATTTATTTATTTTTCTTTTTGATATACTTTATTCATCCCTCACTGAGAAATTTGTGTGCTGCATTACACCGCAGCAGGCTGCCACCTATGACAGCGCCAATGGTGGGAGAAATGGGGTTTAGGTTTCTTCTCTAAGGACCCTAGACGTGAACTCAGTGGGATGCGAACCTGCGAACTTCCGGTTAACTTCCAGTCCGCGGCTGAACGCTCTAACCACTGAGCCACTGTCTCCCACAAAGATGGAGATGGTAATTCTTTATAAGACGGAGACTTTATAAGTGATTCTTCATATAGTGATTAATGCAAAATGATAAGCATCATAATACCCTAACTTAGACAAATAAAATGTATATTGTTTTTTAGTTGTTTTTGGTAAGATGATTAGATGACCGTGAAAATATATTTGGTTTTTTTATGTTTGTTTGTTTGTTTTTTAATAAAAAATGCAATAAAGTTGGTGTACCTTATTCTGATTCAGAATACTTTATTAATCCCCTACTGGAGAAATTTGTGTGTTCGATAGTGCTCCAAGCAGTCCTAGACAGAGCTCCAAAACAGCTTTGGGTTGGGTGGGGGGAAGCTGGAACACAGATGGAATAGACTTTTGGTGGATTATTTTTTGGGGAAGGCGATAGCTCAGTGGTAGAACGTTCGCCTTAGGACCGGAAGCTCACCACCGAGCTCATGTCTACGTGTCCTTGGGGATGACACGTAACCCTCTGTCTCTCCCACCATTGGTGCTGTCATGGCAGCCTGCTGCGGTGTAATGCAGTGCACAAATTTCCCCATTGAGGGATGAATAAAGTATATTTCTATTCTAATTTCCTCCAATTATGACCCGTTACATACTTTGATGCTGATCTGCAATCTAACCAAGTTTCATTCCTTACATCATGTGGATAACATATTTCATAATTAGAAAAATGTATGATGCCCATTATTACATTAATAATCGCAGTGTTTGCCCTGGGGCAAATTACATTTAATTGTGGCCTTACAAATGCATACATATGTATACATCTGTCCCCGCTGTTTTGTAAATAAGGCTGAAATAAAATAATTTTTGAGCACTCACAGACATGCATGCAAAATCTAAAATTAGAAATGAGCTTGTGATTAACTTGAACATGTTTTACAATGAGCCAGAATTGATTTGTGCGATATTCAGAATTTTTCTCGTGGGTGTTAGTCTTGTGTGCACACCCTCGGGCTTACACCCTGTTAATAGCTGTTGCTCGCTTCCCCTGCATGTTAATTGAAGGTTTCTTTTTCTTTTTTTTTTTTCCTCATACTCATTGCTAAATGTTTTAAGGGTTAGTTGGATTTTATTCCCACAAATTAAGATGAAGTGTTTGAATGTGAGGAAAAAATATTTCTGTCAATGAGCTTCAACACACCTCAAACCGGTCAAGAGGTCAACTAATGCTTTGGGTATCTCGGATCTAGAAATGTCAACTAAAATTTGTGCCTTTGAGGTGTCAGGTGAAATAGCCTCGGTCATGTGATGAGGTGCAACTTTGAAGCTGTGAATGAGGTTAGAGGCACGAGTCAACCCCTGCAGGCTACGATAAATGACACACCTCCTCCCCCATCACTGAGGATCTTTCTGCTCTGCTACTCTAACACAGCTCCTCTTTTCACCTTCAGAAGGAGCTTGTTCCCACCCATGCTGGCTAGTCTAAAATATTTAACAAAAACATGTTCTGTTAGATGTATTTACTGTTGTAGCTCATATTAAATTTGAAACACTATTTTTTTGTGTTTCTCATTTTTCAATTATTTAAATATTTTTGTTATTTATGGCCTAGCACCAGTTGGCTTTAAAGAAAAAATTTTGAAAAAAAACAGCTTTTTTTTTTTTTTTTTTTTTTCAATGATACAGGATATAATAGAGGATATGCATTGATAATAATAATATGTCTTCCAGATGCTCTGGGACACATAATGTTTGATGTGACCTAGGTTCATTGGGTGTTTTGGGACTTAGGATACTTTTACCTGAGCAACTCAAATTTGGTTGATTAGACTCGAGTGGCACCAACATCTGCGCAAGCATCTGCCCTTTTGATCCATAGCAACCTTGTGGCATGCTCCACAGCTTTAGTTGTTGATGTAATTTCTATTTTCTTTGCCTCTTTGGGGAAATTTAGCTTTGTGACCAAATTGAAGTATTACCTTCCTGCATAAAATCGATAAGTCCCCCTCCTGTGCTTTACATTGGATTGTCCAACCTTGGTCCTCTGAACTCTGATGCGTGGTTCTGGCATGTATTTTTATTAATAAAGACTTGTGTAGATTTTTAACTGAACAATTGCTTTTGCTCCTCTCACGCGTTGCTAATGCCACACAAACTCTGGATTCATAAAAACCTTGATGATTCTCTTTTTTCATTTTTAGCTTTAGAAATCATACCTGCAATAAATCTCAACTTGAACTCATTCCTGCCTGAACCACACCTTTAGAGCTCCAAATATTGATCATGCAAATGGCATGATTCATCTACAATAGTCTTTAAAAGAGTCGATAACACCTGTCATTCTCATGAACAATAGCATGGGTTTCTCGTTATGTAGCCGTGCTAGTGAAGTTATCCGATGTTCCATGCACTCTACCACCTTTTATCCAGTGCTCAGTTTGCATAAAAACTGGCGTAGACGTGATTGGCACTTTTACTCCCATTGGTGTTAGCAATGTAAATATTGCAGGTTTCACTGAGTTCTAGGATAATCAATTGCTTAGTGAAATTTGATGCTACAATAATGTCTGGTCATAGTTGTTTCTCAGGGTTAAGAACTTTTAATTTTCCATCAGCCACAGAGGAATTAGTCTTGCAGGTTGTTGTGAACGTGTCTTCCCCTGGCTCAGTGGATTACAATCGACATTTGACAATAGCAAGTATCAGTAGCTGTTATGTCAGTAATTGTTTTAACTATCCGATTGACGTGTTAGAGTTGCTGCCAGTGGCGGCTAGTGGTAAAAAAAACTGGGGGGGCGCACATTTTTCAAACACACACAAAATTTTTTTTTTAGATATATTATATAAAAGTATATAAATATATATATATATAAAATAAATATAAAATTATTCGTGACAATATGTGTCTGTTTTTGGTGACTTCTTCAGTATGTTTCCTTATGCCAGTTCGGTAGCCTTCATTTAATTGTGCCAGGATGTTACTACTGCCAAAAACACCTAGCTTACCTATCAAGATGGGTGCGGCAAGTTTCATGATGTTTGCACTTTTCAGACAAATGCTTCAAGTCACTCACCCCTGTTGATATCCACACCTTTTCAGTTGCTGCTGAACTAAATAATAAGCAGGGGAAACAAAAAAAGTGTTTCTCATGTTGCATCCAGTTAGCCACTTTTGATAGACAGCAGGCGAAAATCCTCTCACATAAAAGCGGCCGCGATCTCCACTGTTTTGTTGCACAGTCAACTCTGGGGTATCCAGTCCAAGCTCCTTCACTCTTCTTTTTTCTTCTTTAGAACACTTAGAAAACGGATTCTGTAGAAGGGAGGACACTGAATTCTCTTTGAAAAAGCCAGTAGCATTGTTAGCAACTAAACTAGCTTCCGACGCCATGATGGAGACTCCCAGAATTCCGCAGTGAAAAGAAAGGGCGTGGCGTGGGTGGGATTTATAGGTCAGCTTATAGCTAATTGTAACAGACTGACAGAGAGGATAACCTATCACACACCAGATGGGCGGAAAATCTCTGCGCCCCGCGGGCGTGGTTATGGTTTGCAATACACATGAATGGTAAAAATTTAGAGCTGACGTCACGTTTTTTCCATAAAAACCGGAAGCCACATACACACTCATACGTTTTCTTGGGAGGGCGTACCTACCCAGCGCCCTCGTTCCGGTTTGCACAGGAAGTAATAAAATAAAATAAAATGGTGTAAAACATTATTAAAATGCATGTAATCTTTACACTCGGCAGTTTTGCATACTTATAAACACATACATGTTTATATATGTATATATAAATATATATGCATATATATTTTTTGGTGATCAGGTCGGGGGGGCGGCGCCCCTGCGCCACACGTCACCAGCCGCCACTGGTTGCTGCCCACCCTCAAAGGGCTTGGTGTTGCTGCCAAGGAGTGTTCCAAAAAACCTCATCCTGCAGATTGGAGATTTTCCTTTTTTTTTCTTCCTAATGTGTGAAGATTAGCTCAACTTTATAAGACATTGTAAACAACCTGAACTAAAAACATACTGAGATTAAAGCCAAGTTTCCATTTACATGGAATCTTTCACTTTAGTCTTTCACAATTTAATCCTTGCTCCCTTTTCCATCTTTTTTTTTCTTTTTCTGGCTGATATTTGTATAATTTCCTGCAACATAAAGTTATCGTGCTTTGCATTTAGTTTGTGAGCCTTAGTAGCTCACAAAAAGTTAAATTCTGGATCTTGTAACCCTCTAGTACCACTAGTCATCTCTAACCATCATCAGAAGGTTCCCTGCCTCTGTTTCCAATCTGTGCATGCTACCGTTACCTTTTGATTCTTGAATTCTCCTTGCTGCAGTTACAGGCTCCCAACCCTGCAGTGACCCTTAAACTAAAATTATTGTAATAACCCAGAATTGAGATCTCTGACTTTGCTCAGAATACGCTGAGTTTGAAAAGCAAGTACTGGCTACCTTAAATTTATGCAAATTGTATGTGTTTTTTGGTATATTCTAAGAATTCTGGCACTCCATTCATTAATTCTACCTTCCTAAATAATTGTATATGAATGTAGTTGCTGTTGTCATGCTATAGTAAATGAGTCTAGAAACTTTCTAAATCACGGTCAGAGAAAAATGCAATTTTGCCCCATAAAGTGATCACCTACATATGAGTGCATGACTGGCATTCATGTAGCTGGTTGTCAGTTATGGGAAGTAAAAGCAAGTTCTTCACTCTTTTTTTTATTGCAGAGTGCAGAAACTCGCATATAGCACATCACCCTGACTGATTTCCTCAGCACCTCTTGGGGAATTGTCATCACCCCAGGTCAATGTCTAAACTTTCCCATGCATCAAAATATATTGTAATTGACTCCATTTGTAATTCCTCTAGAGATCTGGCAGTGGGCTGCAGTTCTGATGGCTGCCAAAAGCAATAAAGTCTCACAGACATGACCCCCATTGTAAACAAGCCCTTTTTTCTGCTAGGTGAGGTTCAGTTACTAATTTTGATTTTATTTTTCACGTCCTCACTGACATAACCTACATTTCAACTCGAACACTTTAAAAATATCTTGTGTCATGTTTTATTCTCCTTATGTTAATGCTGATGTGCTCTCCTTTTTGTCCCCGTTATAAATTATGCTGATCTTGCAAGCAGTTTCGTGCCACTGTTCTCTTAACAAATACAAGTCCTTGTTCAAAGTAAGACGTGTCAAGGAAATGACAATGAAGTGCAGAACTACAGCAATAAAAAACAACTGTTTTATGGAATCATTTCCTAATGGGGTGAACAAAGTACAACTGCTGTTTTATTTACAATTAAGATTTTATTAGAACATAAATTAGTCTAAATTAATATGATCTACTTGACATCACATCATAATTGTAAAATAATTAATGCATCAAGTGGCATAATTTGTTAATATTTTAAACTATGTTTTGATTCTTCTTTTTTTATTTAAAAATGGGGAGATTAAGATATTCAATGTCACCAATGTCACCCCTTCTCTCGTTAAGGGGATCAACACAATGATATTATAATTAAAAATGAAACCTTTTTCATTTACTTATTTATATTTTTGTAATGCATCTGGTTTATGCCAAATTAAAAGAAATTAAGAAACACGGAGCATGGATACAAAATTAAGTTCTATTTTCTGTCAATTTCACATTCATTTAACATTCATAGTTAAGCACATTTTTTTTAAGACATTCTCTTTTCTAGTATTTGCAGCAATTGTCACTGAATACTGTTGTAGAAACATTTTTTTTCTATTTGTCATCTGGTAAATAGTCTCCTTTTCTACATCCTTCTGTTCCTAGCATCACCTGATTCATAATATCTACAAAGTATCATATGACTGCTGTGTCACAGCAAACAATATCACTTTCTCTGCTGCAACTCGAGACGCTTTGATTCCTGATAAAAAGGAAACACACTTAATTGTGTTTATTGTCTTGTCTCCCTTCTCTGCTTAACAGTAGTTTGCCTCCCATTTCATCTATTATTCACTTTAAGGTGACATCAAAAGTAACAACAAGAAGATTTTTTTTATATATTATTATTATTATTGTGTAAGTATAAAGATAAAGAAAGAACGAGATTGCAGATACGAGCGGCCAAAATGAGCTTTCTCCGCAGGGTGGGTGGGCTCTCTCTAGAGATAGCATGAGGAGCTCTGCTTGGAGTAGAGTCTTCACTCCTCTGGGTTGAGAGAAGCCAGATGAGGTGGTTCATGCATCTGGTTGGGGTGCCTCCTGAAGGCCTTGCTGGTGAGTTGTTTTGGGAACATCCCATCGAAATGAGACCCAGAGGCAGGCCCTGGACCCGCTAGTGAAACTATGTCTCACAGCTGGCCGGGGAACACCGCAGGATCCTCCTGGGTAAGCTGGAGGATGCAGCCAGGATCAGAGAAACCGTAAATTGCCGCCCTTGCGACCTGGCCCCTGATAAGTAGAAGACAATGGAACGGAAAGAATTAAAAAAAAAAAAAAATTACTTGGTGGGATTGTTTACTTTTATACAAGCAAGATTGTAACTAATGTAGTTATCTATAAATCATCTAAAAAAGGGATATTGCCCGTTGGTTTCAATATTAAAACTGCTTGTAGGGCTACGAATCATAGAAATAACGGACTGTAAAAAGTAAAAAGAAAAATCCACTGTTCAACACAAACACACTTATTTTGCAGAGGTGATAAACACACCCCTCAATGACCTTCTTCTTTTGTTTCATGTACCATTTGTCTTTGTTTTTTATGAAGTGTAAACACTATTTAAAACTAAATCTTTTACGTTACATTGTCAACAACATTTTTTTTTTTTATAACCTAAGGCGACAAGGCAAGAACGCTGCTTGAATGATTGGTATTATTTGTCTATAAATCAGAAAGAAAATTGCCTCTCTCTACAAACGACTGAATTGAAAGTTGACATCTCCACATTATTGTGGTTGATTTGGTATTGTGAGCTAGGTTTTATTTATTTATTAATTTTCCGGCAGTTTGATTGAAATAAGAAGGGTGAGGCTGAATTCATGTCTAGCTTTTCTTTTTTTTTCTCTCCTTTTTTCATGGTTATATTTTTTGTATGTAGAAATGAGAAATGTCGCTATTACCAAATTCTTGCCGTTGAATCTAGTTTATAAATCTTATAACATCTTAAAAGCATGTACATATTTTCATAAAGATTATTCTTAAACCAATTTGCTGATCTTTTTTACTCACACAATATATTTACTCTCTGCACACTTGCAAGGCTGCATGTTGCTATATTATGTCCCCATAAAATTGCAGTGTTATTTTTGGGCTAATTTTTGCTAATGATATCCCAGAAGACCTGCTGTCTAATATGGTATGCATTGTATTGAACAAAGATGCAGAGCTGCAGATTTTGTACTTATAAAAAAGCATAAACAGTGTGTTGGATAAAAGAAATGCATGCATGTACACAGTTTAGCTGCTACATCTGTGTCAGTGGGTCTCAACAGTGAGCAGTTCCCCTGTAAACAATAGGCTTCTCAGAAGTCCCATGGCTTCACTCTGATCCTGTTAACTGTTCCCTTGAAACTCCATTGCAGTTTGCTTGAGCCACTGTTTCTTGGCTACTGTAGTTACTATAATCAGTGTTTCAGCCAAACCATTACCCAGTACTATCACTCAGGCCTCAAGCTACTATAACACTGCTATCAGAAGCCACATTGCCAGACAAAAACCTCCCTGTGGCTCTGTGTGAATGAAATTGTCTCTTCTCTTGCATCACCAGCCCACCTCTTCTACTGTCGATGTTGCTTTTTCACTATTAGTGAAGCTAATATCAGAGTGGTGTAAGCTTGAGGATCTCTGAGTCTCTATCGCTTGAGAAACAGACTATGCGATATTGAGCTTTTTATTCCTCAGTGTCATTCCCCGAAGTCAGCTCTTGGGGAATTGGGGAGGAATGATTGTGAATCTCTCGGTTTGCCTGCATGCAGCCAGTTGGCTGTAAAGCTTTATAATTGCACTTGCATTATATTGCTCCTGGGTTGTTGCACAGTTGTGTACATGGATGTGTATTAGGGTGTTTTGTCTTTGTGTTAGAGGTATTAAGGTGCATGTGATTCACAATATTGCTGTCATTTTTCATTGTTAGAAAATGAGACCAAGACCGAGCTTTGGAACTAATTTAAGCTAAACTAAAACAGAGCAAAACCCCCATCTAACCAAGGCTCCAATCCATGACAGCTTGTCTATTATCTCACCCCATACCCTTTTTTCCCTTCCTTTTTTGGCTATTCACTTACAGGGTATAAACTAACTTTGAAAACTTCTCTTTAATTGGGGTGGCTTGCATTTTCATTCAGTGCTCCAAAGAGATAAATGTAAGTACAGACACTTAGAAAAAAAGTATTTTGTTTTTCTATTTGCTTTACATGTCACTGTGTATTGAAAATGCTGGGAAATTTCAAGATTCAGTGTGTTCCTAATGGGGCTGACTTTACAATCCTAGTGTCGTACTAAAACAAGATCACAAATATCAACAGATTATAATCTTGATTTTGAATCCATGAAGTCATCTCTTCATGCAGGAAATTATTTTGGCTTTTTTAAGGGACATCACAGCAAACCACTTCCCTTATTCAACCCTGCCTTCTGTATTTTCTTCTCTTACATCAACTACATTCATGTCCTCCTTCCCTTCATTAATAAACCTCCTCTTTGATCTTCCTCTAGGCCTCCTACCAGGATTTGCAAAAAAAATGTACAAAGTATGATTTTCCTGACACAACTTTCTATATCTGAACATGGGAATGACTCAATAAAACACTGACATATTCCTTTTTATGGCTACATTTTAATGCAGACGAATTTCTGCTTTACGTAAAAATAAAATTTATAATTATATATAATTACATCAACTAGCTTTGGAAGCAATTTAATCCAGCTCAACATTTGATTCTGATTAGAGTGCATTAGACTTTAATTTTCCAACATGAGTTTAAAATGTGGTTATTATGAATACCTAACATGTATTCCTAACAAAACTAGTATATGATCGATAAAAAAATTGAAAAAGTTTGAAACCACAGCAGAAATTAAATCACTTTAAAGCATCAAAACTAATCACCTCTCCATTGAGATGTTTCTAGTCTACTCCTCTTGATTTACAGCAGCCAATGTTGCCAAGAAGTAGACATCAACTTTCCGCGTAAAGTATCTGTACTTCTGGTTATGTTTTTTGCATGTGTGTGCATCAATGGTAGAAAAACTCGCACAGCAGCCTTTATATGTTGCTGCATCTATATTTCTGTTCCATATGGTCCCAGGAGAATCTCCACAGCGTTTAAAATTCCTACTAGAAAGAGCCTGATCCGAATACTCTGGATTTCACTCTAACTTTGTATAAAGTATTCACACGTACACACGCACACATACAGAAATATCTATATATGCAGTATTTCTATGTATAAAGTGAGCGTTGCAAAAAATGTGTCACTTTGAGATTTTCCAATAGTATGTTTTGTAATTAGAAATGATAGCTGATGATTTTAATTGTGTTTTTGTGTTTGGTTTGCAGTGTCTGCTGAGATCCTGAAGGGCAGTTTGGCCGCCATGGAGCGTCACATTCAGAGACTTGAGAGCGACATTGAAAAGTTCCCCAAAAAAGATGACCAACAAGATAAGTTTGTGGAAAAAATGTCAATATCCTTTCTATTCTGGTCTTTTCCACAACATAAGTTGGTTTACACTTAATCCGTGCTCCAACACCTTGCCCTCTGAAGCATATGAGGAAATTGCTTGTGCTGTCTTGTCCAAAGCCTGGCAAAGGTGTGTGCTGTTTGGATTGTGCCTGGCAGTGGTAAGCAGTTTAAGTCACTCGGTGTGATAGGTGGCACCCTGGGGACCATGTGGAATGGATCTGGCTGCCTTGCTGTGAAATGTTGATCAGATCTCCCTCTTCACTCCTCCATGTGTCCCAAGAGCCAAATCATGCCCGTAGCTATTTTTACTGCACTCTGCCACTGCTGCCTGTCCCCTGGGGGACTTTAATAGGGACTCTAGCCCCTCACCATCTTATCGCCTTTCCCTGATTTCATCTCTTGACCGACCACCCAAGCCTCTCCATGCAACCATCTTCTCTCACGGCACCTCACTTGAACCTAAGCATCTCTGCTTCCAAATGGAATTAGCCATGTCTCTGTACTTTCTAGAATGTCTCTTTTGAGGAAAAGTTAGTTTGAGTTGTGATGAAAATCAATGATGATTGATAAAAAATTGCTGGCAATTCGCAGAGGTTATGAAGGCTTTCTGTATGGATTTTGTTTAGCCTGAAAGAAAAATATATAATACAACAGTCTGGCATCATTTTCGTTTTCCTTTAACATAATTAGGAAGAGAAGTGATCCATGTGCGTTGTTTAAAAGTGAGTGGGCGTTCCCATATGCTGAGTCCTCTCTCATAAGGTCACATTTAACCTTACATCTTCTACTTTTCATCTGAAATTCAAACAACTAATTTAGTTCATCGGATGGTGAAACAACAATGATCTCTAAACATAAAAATTTAACCTCTAACTAAAGAAGTTCTTTTGTCATGTCATTACGTAAAAGATTAGGAGATGAACATTTGTGGTCCTGATGGACCTGCCTCTCATTCTGAGTATTGATTCTTTGACTTCTTTGAGAGCTGGTTGCTTGAGTGAGAGGAGATGTAGGCTTGTAGATATACTGCGGTATGGCTCCTCTTCACTGTCTGAAGTTCATCCCCAGAGTTTTACACAGAAAAACTGGCTGACCTGAAATACCTTACTTTCCTCTCTTATTCTCTCTTGCTCTCCTGCTTCACTGTCATGGTTTGAAAGGATCTTTGAATAATAAATCATATGTGCATATACTCTTTTATACATTAACCACCATTAAGGCATTCATTGAGAAGCGAACACCTTGATGTACAGCACATGTCTACCAGCTAATAAAAAGAGTGGAGTTGCTTCAGGCTGACTTAGTTTTAAGTGGAATAGTAGGATGTCGAAAACAGAAAAAATATGTCTTGTTATTAAATAGTGTTTTTTTTTTTTTACTATCAAAAAGTATTTAAAGATTTTATCTCTGAACTTTTCAGAGCTTTCTACCTTCTAAAAGTGATGTGTGGGTCTTGTATTTGTGATCAAAGGAGTTTTAAATTAACAAAAAGTATTCGTAGTTCTGCCTCCATCCTACATGACAACAAATGAGTGCCTGCTTGAGGCTACAACCATGCTAAAGACACTCGCCCCCTCGGGCCTCCTTCCTGTCAGGGCGTGCAAGGGCATGAGCAACAGTCAGACTTTGCTACTTCCATGTCTTTAATAAAGCTCTATGAAACATTATTTCAAAACAAATACTGTAAATAAAATAACTTGCTTCATACATTTACCACACACACATTGTTCTGGTCATTATGCAACAAAGTGTGCTGAAAAGAGAGAAAAAAATATGTGCTGAGAGGTTTAAATGAAAAAATAGATTTTGTTGCATAACATTTGAGTGGAGAAATAGATGTTTTCTGGGGTTTTTTGTTGTCTTTTTTTTTTTTTTTTTTTTTTAGGGTAAGGGTTTTACTGTTTTTGACAATTGCTGTGATGCAAAAACTCAGTATTCTTCAGTCTATCTTATGACGGTTACAAGTACTTACCTACAGAGTTAGTGGTTGATTTGCTGACAATTTTAGCACCAACATTTGCTGTGAGCTTCAGTGGTGTGCTGCTAAGTGTTGGAACAATGACAGTGTGAAATACAGAAGCGTACTTTTCAGGTTGACAGTTCTATTGCAGCACATAAGATAGAAGAGTTAAGGCAAAGATACCTTGCTAAACTATATCCTGGGGTTTGAAAAAAAGAAAAAACCAAAGATGATATGATGTTGGCTCCTTGAAGTGTGACAGATGGAAGGAGAACAACTAAAAGTCATACATTTGATGTTTGAGAAACCCCGACCAAGTTAAGTGAAGCTGTGTTGTCTTGACAGTCAGCCTTTATGTGTTACACAGAGACATGTAGAAAGAATTCGGTTCATTGCATGTAGGTGAGTCTTTGTTCCTTTTTTTTTTTGGTCATTGTAAAATGATTTAAATACTTGTCTTTAAATGGAACTGAAAGTTGTGATTAAAATGCCATTGTGTCTAAGTTTCAAAACTTTCATACCACCCTGTAAAAATCAAATAAAAGGTCATCAATTAGAAAATTAACCAAAAAATTAAGAAAGAAGAACTCTGTAGAAGCACTTCATTTAGTTTTATTGAAACATTTTTCTCTCTCTGTTACTGTAATATATGCAAATTAGTGAATGGGGTGTTTGTTCAGCAGTTTAGTGATCTCTATCTGTCAGAAGAAATGAGGGCCCACAAAGGCTGTAGAATTGAGGCATAAGCCCCCAGAGAGCCTTATTTCACCTGAGAGAGGGTATTGCTGTCACATTCACAGTCTCAATCACACACACGTGCACCCAAATGTGTGTTTTCTACTGGATATGATGGAGTAGAGAAGAGAAGGACTCTGCATACTAGAATATTGATGCAGTGAGGTGGTTTGATGAGGGTGATGAGAGACCAGGCTGAACCTTGATGAATGCGTGGACATGTCCAATACATCTCCCTCTGCTGCGCTTAATGACTTAACCTAGCATACTGATATTCAGTCTAACCTTTTATTCCCCATCATGACAGAATCAAACCATGTCACCCGCTGCCATCTTCATGCAGGAAAAGAAGGAGCTTTCCTACTTGAACATTTTTATATAGGTCTGAGAGGTTTTAGTTTTGCATGTTTTATAAATGCAGAGATGCAAATTTTCTCGGCATGGTTCTTGTTAAAAGAATGTTGGTATAATTTGTTTTAAAAACGCGTCACACCTTTCTTTTTTTCAATGGGTTCCTGCTGGAAACTAATGTCAACATGAAGAGGAATATATACACTACAAGTTTATGTGCTTCTAAATCCTAGATTATGTTGGTTGTTCAAATCAAACTCAACAAGTCCATTATTTTGTAAAAATAACAATCTTACTGCTTGGAAATAAATACTTTTTAGCAGTTTTCTCTTTGTAGTGTTAAAGTGGTAAGGGAATTTGTTTCACTAAATTTACTATTGTCAGACACAGTTTTCTCAATCCACATGTTTTGTAATAAGACCATTTCTTAACACTGTGAAATGAAAAAAAGAAGCCTGGTTTCAAAAAAAAAAAAAAAAAAAATGCATTTTCAGGTTTTGTGGTTTAATCAAATCTATATCTTACTATATATACACGAGAGAACATAGCCTGAACACATTTATAGAAATAATGGCATGCATTATTTCAGATTTCCACATGCATGTCCACGTTCAACGTGCAATCTGAAGGTGCAACTTTATTGATCTTCAAAAGAAAGAAGACACTGCTTTGGAATTTGCTAAAAAAATATTACCGTCTTTTCTGAACCACTGGCTCATTTTAAAAGAAATAGGAGTATTTTACATCTACCATTTTATATTGTTTTTTATTAATATACATATTTTTTACTGGGGGTACTACTGTATTTTCACAACCATAGGGTGCTTTTAAAAGTCTTACATTTTGTCCAAAATGTACAGCCAGATGGGATGGTTTGGGCAAATGGTTAGGATGCCTCCCGAGCACCATACTGGTAAGGTAAAGTTTCAGGCAAGTCCCACCGGGAGAGACCTAGATGTGGGCCCCGAACCCGCTGGAGAGACTTTGTCTCACAGCTGCCTGGGAAACGCCTCGAGATCCTCCGGGTGAGCTGAAGGATGCAGCTAGGGTGAGGGAAGCCTGCGCTTTCCATCTGAAGCTGTTGCCCCTTGCGACCTGGCCCCGGATGAGCGGAAGACAATGGAACTAATGTGGTGTGGTTAATATGTTGTGTGATTTAGGTAATACGGACATAACAGAGGACAGCTTAACAACGTGTTTGGATGAGGTGTAGGTGTGAAAGAAAACACACCCCTGAGTAGTACAAGAAAATGGTGCCATCTTTCCATCTGAACTAGGACTACACTGGCACAGCAACTTCCAGCAGATTACAATGAAGAATTGCCCATCTTCCACTTCTGCTACAGTAAATAGTATTTAATAAAACTAAATATCAACAAATCACAACCAAGCTCAGTTTTGCTCTTGCTGCCTTTTTAAAAACACCCACTACCAGTATATTTTAACGTGCTATTCCCTCTGAAACCTGGTGTACCTTTTGTGTGTTTTAAATACAGAAAAAGTGTTTTGCCCTATGATTCAATGCACCCTATGGTTGCGAAAATACGGTACATTTCTACACTAATAACCTAAACCTGTTTAAACATCTGCCTGGGGTGTTTGGATATCAGCAAATATCTTTTAGTTTCACTTCTAGAAACCAGTTTAGGCCCCCCACCAAGAAGGTCAGGTCAAGTGCACTTTTTGACAACCCCCAGGGTGAGGCTACACTACCTTTGTGGCTTGAAAATCGACAGAGGCATTTTACACAGGTACCACCTTTTTGTTGTTCCAGAGTCTTCACCCTGATTTAGTTCAGTCTTCAAAGGAAGAGGCTCACTACATTGTGTTTATGGATGGTCCTTGTCAAGCAGCCTGAGCTGTAGAGTCTACCAGCTACAGAGAGATTTTTTTTTCAGAAGCAGTAATCTTCACTGACTGCTCCAGACACTTAAGGTCAAATAAAAGAGAGTTAGTAAAATAGTTGCCCTACTAAGCTGAAGGTTCACTTTAAACTGCAGAAGAGTAAAAGTGTAGTTTAGTTTTACATAATTCAAAAGCATGTACAATATAAAGAACTGATGATTTTTTAATAAAGTCAAGAAAAATTTGTAATTTTCTTTATTGATCACCACAATCTTACAGCCTTCCCCATTACAACAACTTTGACATAAAATTATGTTGTTTTCTTCTGCTAATTAAAAGTATCACAAAGCAAGTGAAACACTGTTTTTAATAAATGAAAGCAGAGATAAACCGTACAGCTTCTTAATTATCCAAATTAATTGGAAACGAGTTTAAATAAATAGAGGTGCTTAATTAGGTCTTATCCTCTGCCTGAGTTCGTTTTCTCCATCACATATCTCAAAGTAAATACCCAGACAAGAAAAAGCAAAGACTCAACTTATTTCAGTCGCTTGAGAAAATAGCAATATTTCAATATAAATTTTACATTGGTGAAGGAGATTTTAGACAGATGTTTAAAAACTAATCAGGCCTTCCTGTCAGAGAAATGCTTTTGTCTTGATGCACCCTATATTGTTATTTTTCCGGAACAGTTCTTTGTTTAGCAAATCAAGAAAAAAAAAAAATCATGAATAAATGTGATAGGTATTTTAGATACCGTATTTTCCACACTATAAGGCGCACCTAAAAACCTTAAATTTTCTCTAAAGTCCAGGGTGCGCCTTATAACCCGGAGCGCCTTATATATGGATTAATATTGAGCTACAACAGGTGACGCAACTGCGGTAAGCAGCCGCCGACTCCATTTCCTCCATAGAAGAAGTAGTGCGTGGTGCATGCCCGGATATATGAAAGGGCGTCTCATTTCCATTTGTGTGTTTGTGTAATGACCCTGAAATGGTTTCTACCAAGAGACACTGTTACACCGCAGAGTTTAAACTCAAGGCGATAGGTCACGCAGTAGAACACGGGAATAGAGCCGCAACCAGAGGTGAGATCGGGCCTAAAAAAATCCAGCCCGACCCGAGCCCGCGGTATATTTTATAAATATATCATTTATAAAAATTTATAAATTGGAACATTTTCAAGAACACGCTTTTTTAATTAAAAAAAAAAAAATCACACTATCGGACCCCTTACACACTTGTCTGTGATGGTCTGCTTAGCGCGAAGAGGAGGGACGGTCTTTGAAACAAATGATAAAATAGGATCATTCTTTTTGCCAGTCCAGCTGTTTAAATGCCTGCTCAGCGTCGAGGTGCCAGTCTTTTGGTGTCGTATGAAAGCAATTTAGTTTATCCTTAACTTCTTACTCCTTCATATCGGGGATACCAGTTCAAAATAAATAAAATAAAGACGTGCGCAGGAGAGGATTACCAAATTAAGAGGAGGCGTTCACGCGCAGAGCATGAGCTGGCTCTGAGGATCCTGTTTAGTAGTAAAACATTACTTCTCTGTTTTATCCAAATTGTAAATTTTTTAGCAAGTATTCCTTAGTTTAGTACCCACACCTCGTTTTAGTTTACATTTTATAAACATATATTTATTAAAAAAAAAGAAAAGAAAAAAAGTCAGCGAGAGAGAAGCCCGACCCGACGTAATGATTGACATTTTTAGGCCTGACCCGACCTGAATTTTGGGTCGGGCTTAAGATCTTACCTCTGGCCGCAGCGACAGAGTTTAACATCAATGAATCAATGGTGAGGAAGTGGAAGAAGCAAGAGGATGCGCTGCGCCAAGTAAACAAGACTAAACAGAGTTTCCGCGGAACAAAGCGAGATGGCCACAGTTAGAGGACAAAGTTGAACAGCCTGTACGGTAGCGCCTTATAATGCAGTGCGCCTTATATATGGAAAAAGTTTTAAAAAATGTCGTTTATTGAAGGTGCGCCTTATAGGGCGGAAAATACGGTAATTGAACACTTTGTTTGTACTATTGTATGTGTTTAATGGATTTGTATTGAGGTTTTTATGTCTACTTCACAGTCAATAATCAGAATGAGTGTGAAATAAGTCACTGTTCCAAGACGCACAGCTTTCTTCAAGTAGAAATATGTTTGTTTGTGTTCAAGTTTAGTTCAAGTGCAGTATTAAATCCAGTGTATAAAGTCAATAAATAAATTAAATGAGCATCTTTTGTTGAGATTTAAATTTGCTACTATAGTGGCATTATGAAGACTTATTTTTTGCCTAAAGGGGAAAACAAATCTCACAGATGCTAGTAAAGGAGTTCATTTCATCAGGAAGTTTGGTGTTTAAGCTTAGGGGTTTCAGGAAAAAATATATTTGAGGAAGTATAAAATGAGCAAAATTCTTGGGTGGTAGATTTTGAGACACGAGGGAAGGTAGTTTTAAGTCGTTCAGTCATTTTCTTAACCATCTATATCTGTTAGAGTTCCAGGAGCCCATCCTGGTCGATTTGAGGTGAAGGGCAGGGTACACCCCGAACAGGTCGCCAGTCTGTTGCGGGGCCACACCCCCACACCCATTCCTAGGGGCAATCACATAGGGGCCAATCAACCTAATGTGCATGTTTTTGGGGAGTGGGAGGAAACCGGAATACCTGGAGTAAACTCATGCAAACTCGGGGAGAACATGCAAACTCCACACAGAAAGTTTTGTGTTCCAAGCCTCGTCCCCACCCAGGACTCGAACCCACGACCTTTTTGCTGTGAGGCCACTGTGCTACCCACTGCGTTACCATGCCACCCGATAGTTTAAAGTTTCAAGTGAAATAGCTATCAGTTTCTTCACACTGATTAATGTACAAAGATAAATTCACATTAGAACACATTTGTAAACACCGGGTGAAATATTAAAAGAATTTAAAAAATAAAGTGAAAGGTTATAATGTCAACATAAGTGTTTTATTTTTGCTTCTTCATTCATCTCTCTCTGACTGACGACTATTTCCGGTCTTCAAGTCATGTAAGAACTTTCTCAAATTAAATTGGGTAATTATTGTTTTGTTTGGCCATCATTTGGCATCGTGTGACTACTCCATCAAATATTAGGTTAAACTTTAAAACAAGTTGTCCAGATATGCACTTCGGAGAAATGTTGTCACTCCTCGCTGACCAACTTTCATATTCCCTTGATTTTGCCTCAGTGCCTCATCAGTCTCAGAGGGCTTCCTTTGGAATCTCTTGTGTCCTGCAGGGATTCAGACCTGCATATCTGCAATTTAATATATACTGTAGCAATCTCACAATACCCGAGCCTTAGTTGTGTTGTGGGAAGTTGACACAGGTCGAGTACAACCTGTCCAATCGATGAGTGTTTCCAACATCTAATGTACTGAATAGAGGTATTTGTTTAGTTAATCTGTTTTATCTTTGTACTTCTCTGTGTTGCTTGGCAGCTGTATAACTTTGCTATTATTGACTCAGTCGCTGCTGATTATTTCTGCTCGACTGAAAGTCAGACTAAGGACCCAGTGGCAAAGGCTCCAATCTGCACCTCATTACTTCCCCAAAAGGCCTGGGCTTAGTGCAGGGTAATAGACAGAGGCCCAGGCACCCCCATTTGTCATGGGCTCCTGGGTTTGATGCAAAGCCCCCCTTGAGCACTTGTTGCTGAGCTCTAATCCCACAGTAGACACCACCCACGCTTCCCTGCTTAGCCATCCCTACTCTCTACCGTCATGGCTCATGATTTCACTTTCATTTGATGTTTTAATGAAACCCTTTAGACTCAGGTGAATGGCGAGCCTATTGTTGGCAAATTATTCTATCAAATGCAAGTGGAGGGGAAACGTGACTGGAGTTATTTGTCAAGTAAATAAGAGCCTCAGAGGTTTCACGGTGTGTTCAGCTTGTAGATCAACAACATACATACGTTAGAGGGAACTGACAAATGTTGACTTTCATAAAAGGATTTTTTTTTTCTCCAAATGATGCAAACGGTTTTGCTGATGCTAAATAATCTTCTCTTATAGCTGTTAGCAATAATGATAATGGCTGAAGGGCTGGTTGGTGTAGGAGAATTTCATTATAAAAACTCAGGAGTGAAATGAACTAAATGATGGGAGACAGTGTTGCAAGCAAAAATTCTTACAAAAACGGACATTTATTGCTGGATATGATGGTGTGTAACCTTACAGCATTATCTGTAATGCCTTACAGCATATGAACGCCTGAAGGGAGTATATAGCAGGGCTTTTGATAAAAAGACCCAAGTGTCATTAGCTGAAGTAGCTGCATTTTCTAGTAAAAAAAAACCTATTCCAAAATGTAAATTAAACAACTCTTGCTTTCCCCCGTTAAGTTCTTCCTCTATTCCTCTAGCTGCAGAGGGAGTACAACCTTATTTCTGGGTTGGGTTTTTTTTTGTTAGTTTTTTTGGGTTGTTGATTTTTAACTTTCCTCAACAGCAGTTATCCTTTTTCTCCCATGACAGGACTCACAGATCACTCTGACTACATGACTGGAGCCCATTTTCCAGGCAGGCTATATGGCCCCACAACCATTTAGCCAAATCTATTGACTGGATTTACTAGCTGTAGTGCAATTAGTTGCTTCATTATGCAAGTAAAAAAGTACTAATTGTGCTACATTTGCAAATTGATTGTTGAGTAGTTTAGGTGGTTGACATTAGCGTGGACTTTTTTCCAGACAACCAAACAAAAAAAACAAAACAATGTGGTCTTCAACAATTGAGGCTGTGGGCTTTGTGAATAAATAATGAGAGTGAATACCCCGACATGTCACGGAGCTTTCAGTGGTGTAAAATTTAGACACTATAAAAAAGTGTTAAGAGTAAGAGATTGCTAATTAAAATGAATCTGTGACTGTCAGAAAGACTAACAGTTACAAACGGGGATCTGATGGTAGTCAACAGGGGATTCTCCATTAATTGGCAAAATGAGGCTCATCAATCACGCAGAGGGGGAGTGCTGCACCAACGGTATTCTGTCAGAGTCACCCACTGAGGGGGGAGCAGCATGATGTGTGTCTCAGGGACAGAGTCATGCGGAGGAGTAACAGTTTCTCCTCTAAACTACCCCACCACACCCCCTGACTCTGTTTCTCACCACATGTGGCTCTCAGTAGACACCTCTCCAAGTCACTCTGACAGGCTTTGTTTTTCCTTGTCGCATTTCAAATGAGGATTGGCTGCCATTCTCCGCCAATCAAGGCCAAGACAGAATTGTCAAAACATCTTGTTGAATTTTAGTTTTTAAAAAAAAATCTATGCTGATGACATATGCTCATAACTCCATACTAAAATAGTTGTGTTTACCTCCTTTTTTTTATATAAATGTCCTTGAACATTTTTTATTTTTTTTAAAAAACTTTATAGTCATCTTTGATTTTCTTTCTAACCAGTACCATCAACCTATTGAGTGTTTAAACAGAAGCACACATTTTAAAACTCCCTGCAAGAGGTTGAAAAATGTTGCATTAAGTAGGAGATTGCCCAATCAGTAATAGAGGGTGTCTGCATCCCACCTAGAAACATGTTGCTTTGTTTAAACAAAGCAAACGGATGTCAGTGCACATCCTTCCTACGCAAACTAGCCAATAAACAATTGACAAGCTAATCAATTGAAACAATCAATGTTTAACTCATTGTTTTTATGTCACACAAGACTTTCTACTCCCAATCCGTACCTAAGATTGTTATTAGCCTCATGGATCATTTCTACTTCGTTTGCAGTTTCCTTTGTTATATTTTGTATCTGAAAGGCACAGATCACCATTCCTGGCTTGCCTTTGAGGCTATTTTCTTATCTAATGTTGCTGGTTGCATGTTGATACACTCATTACCTTTTTTTTTCACTGCATTATATCAGTGATATGTCAGCCATGTCATAGAAAATGAAGTGATTTCAACTATCTGTATAGCTTTTATCAGCAGAGCTAATATACAGCTAGTCACAACAAAAGTCAGGCTTTTGTGAATTTTTATTAACCTCCAATTAGCAGCATCGGCAGACAAGGTGACCCTATGATGTAAAGCTGCTTTTGTTGATAACGTCTTTCTACATGAATGAGCTATCATCCTGTAAAGACTTCTTTGTGTTGTTTCTAAGATGTTTATGTTAGAAGCAGTAACAAGGAAATAAAGAGAAAGCATGTGGAATATGTTCCTTAACAGGATTTGTGGTTTTATTTCTTACCACTATACACAATCACCACATTATTTTACAGTCGGAAATTATTTTACAAAAAAGGATAATGATCTCTGTGAGATACATGCCACTGGATCAGCAGCTGATACTTTTTTATTCAGTGGGATGGATATAAAATAGATATATTGTGGTGAAACCTCGACTGCAACTTTTGGCTGTATTAGTATGTATTTTTTTCTTTTTTTTTTAGTTTCCTTTTGTCCCTCTACTGAACAAATAGAGAACCTTCGGGGAATGTTAGCCTGAAGTTCTCTAAAGGTTTATTTTTACCTAACCAAAACCTAAGGTTCCTTGAACGTTAGTAGGTGGATATTTTAGAAGCTGGCTTTTCCAGAGAACCAAATTCCAAACATTCCCTGAAAGTTGCAAATAAAACCTTCAAATAACTTTATTTCAAGGTTTCTGACTATTTAAAAAAAAAAGATAAACGCGTTCCAGGAACATTAAATTGTTAGCTGGGTATGTTTAGAATTGTCTTTAGTTCTAGAGTTTTTCTTGAATGAACTTTTATAATATGTGGGTAAAATGGGGAGACAGTGGCTCAGTGGTTAGAGCGTTCGCCCACGAACCGGAAGTCAACCGGAAGTTCGCAGGTTTGCATCCCACTGAGTGCACGTCTAGGATCCATGTAGAAGACACCTAACCCCCCGTTTCTCCCATCATTGGTGTTGGAGTGCAGCACACAAAGTTTTCCGGTGAGGGATGAATTGAATGGAGTGAGTAAAAAAATAATATTTTTTTTTTTTTTAAACCAACTCGATTAAACATATGAAGTAGTTTTCTAATAATCGTTATTTTTTTGTAGAACTTTCTAAAAGTTCGCAAAGACGTCAGACTGCTAAAACAATACAGCTGAGGCATTAGAACAATAGAACAGGTAAAATAAGTAGTCCAAGTTACCAGTAGATAACAAAACAAAGCTATCATCCTGCTACTGTGTATACTTGTTTCAACTTTGACACACACACTAACATTTTGTGATTGATAAATGTTGTAAATATGTGTTTATGATATTTTTACATCAGAAGCTTACATTCAAATGTGTTTGGCAGACGCTCTGGCGATAAGTGGTCAAATGTGCTTGGTTGTACTTGTACGGCTAAAGAGTGACAAGGTGTTGTAGCACAGTATTGTTGTATGTTTGCCAATATTGAACAAGTCCAGCAGGATACAGCACTTTTTGTGTTACAAGTTAAAAAAAAACCCTTAAAAGTCTCCAGCTCAGCAGAGCAGATCATGGCAGTCATAATTGTGATTGAAAACTGGTTGGAAAGGTTTCCATTTTGTTCCTCGAGGCAAGTTGAAACATGATGTAGCAAAATAGAGAATAATGGAGTCATTTGAATGGCAGACTACAGTTTTTATGTTCTCTGTGGGCTGAATGTGCTTTTGTGGCTCATTTGTGATGGATAGCACAACAGGGGGTTATAATGCTTCAGGCTTTTTGTTGTGGTCATACACTTAAAACTCTGGAAGCAGGATCGTTGTACCAATGAGATGCATTTCTTATGTACTCCATCTTTCTGCTTCTTCATTTATGTGAACATGTTTTTTTTTTTTTAAATTGCGTTAAGAATGAAAATATTACACACAATATAATTTCTACAATTGTTTTACTTGTTTGTTCTTTAAAGTTTTCCCATCTTTACAAAACAAATGAGTGAACATGCTATTATAATGACATCTTTTAAGTCGGATACGCTGATATAAATCTGATTGGACTAACACAGCCATTTTACCTTTTTATATATATTGTATATATGGTACTGGGTTGCACTTGCTGTCACATTCTATCTTTTGTTATTCTAGCCCAGGCATTGGCAAACTACGGCCTGCAGGCCACATGCGGCCCTTTAAACATTTTAATCCGGACCGCCGAGCATAAAAAAATGTAATCTATATACTTTGTTAATGTTTTATTTCCACTGTGATTCTGATGTTTCCTCACTACATGGTGCACTCTAGATGTATAATCGCTTTGTTGAGAAAACAACACTGCTCCCATTAAAATGTGTGTCTTCATGATGTGCACGCTGTCTAAATAAACAGTGTGCACAGATATGGATAGCTATTGGGCCCATTACACGCACGTAAATAAGTGTGTTAGATGTTCAAACGAGCAAAATGTTACATCAAGCGCTTAAATTTCAAACCTAGCGCCGCTAAATGTGCGTTTTTAAGCGCTGTCACATTAGATTTCAGACCTAGCGTGCTACATTTGAAATTTAACGCTCTCGATTTAACATTTAGCATGCTTGTTTAAAATCTAGCGTGCCATTCTATCGGTCGAATCTTCTTCTTCTTTCCGGCAGACTACATGCCACCCGGCACATTGCTGCCTTTCAGGATTGTTCAGGAACTGCACTTAGGATGTTCTACTACGACCATAGGAACACTCCACTGGATTCTAGAAAGTTCCCAATAGCGCGCATACAATGGTCAGCTCCTGCAGGAGGGTTCAACAGCTCCTTAAGACACAACTCACTTTTCCCAGACACAGATTTAAACAAAATAGCACGCTGCCTTGCATAAAGAGGACAATCTATAAAAATGTGCTTAACGGTCTGACTCTGGTTGCAGTGTTGGCACAATCCATCTGGATGTTTCCCTATCCTGGCCAAATCCCACGCAAGCCCACAATGGCCTAACCTTAGTCTGGTCAGGATAACTGCAAATTTCCTCTCCCTACCAGCATATACAGACACAGGGGAAACAGTTGGGTTTATAGAAAAATAATGTCTGCCTCTATTTTCTGCTTCCCACACCTTCTGCCAAGCTTCCATAATATTACTATCGGTCGAATCTAGCGTTTATCATAGCATGCCATCCATCTGCTCCTGTTCCTGCCCTCTGATCAAATGTTAGAAATCAATGTGACCCATGAACCAAAAAGTTTGCCCACCCCTGTTCTTGCCTGTTGTACTTAGAGATGTTTAGTAGTATCAGCTCATTTTCATCACTTGTGTTTCAAGACCTTCTCGTGCTTTAACAATTTTAGCCATTTTGATTTATGGTTATGCAAATAAGGATGATTTATTATATTATAAGATTATATATAAAGTTTAAAATATAAGATTATTTTAAACTGTTTTAAATGCTGTAGTAGTGTTTCTAAATCTAAGCATAGTCGGACATCTGCTAGAATAAATGATACTGTTTCTCTGTGAAAATGATCAACTTTAGTTTAACACCAAATAATTTTCTGATTTAAGGTGAAGTCAGTCCAATTGCTTTACAGAAAAAAAAAAAATACAATGAGTTATTGTCCTTTTCTTGATTCACCACCATTATGGCAGGGCTTTGGATGACTACAGATACATACAGTACATAAACTTTGAAAAGTTCAGATGGTTAAGGTCTTTACAACTATAGGTAATAACATTTGCATTGTTCAACTTAAGTTGCAGTTTTACTTTCTATTACTTGTCTCTTTTGTCATGTTATTGATGGTTAGGGTTCATTTCAGTTAGAAACTTCTCACATAGGTGTGGGCTTATAGAAAAGTCCCCTTTTCTTTCTGTCATTGACACAAGACCTGATGACATTTTTAAAAAGACAACAGGGATGAGAGGGGAAATAGAGCTGTAGAGATTGCAGCACTCTGGTTGTCTGTGAAGGAGAATGTCGGCTGAATGTAAAGAGCAAGGCTTCTAATAGAATAGACTTTTATAAAAGGAAAATTTTAATGGTGGTAGTTTGAAAATATGTAAATGTTAGAAAGAAATTCAATTATAAACATTAGTACCAACAGACAGAGATAGAATAAGGTAACAACCAGCCTGTAAATTATTTCCATTTTTTTTTGCCACTTATAGCTAATGTCCAAGCGTAACTTTATTAAAGAAGTTTTTTTTTTTACCTTGTTCAATGCAGACAAGTTTTGGTGCATTTTTGTTTTCATATGCACCAAAACTGGAGACAATAACCCTAATTTATCAAAACTGCACACAAAAAAGGTAGAAATGTTAGGCATGCACAGAAAAATGTTGAGCAACAAATTTATGACGAGGTGCACCTGTCTCTTTTAGGCATACGCACAATACAATGTTAACAAATAAATTTAATAAATTGCTAAAAAAAAAAGCAAATTTTAATGAACATGCCTATACATATTCAGATTCCCACCCAATCACACCCTTGTTTTATGTCATGGAAACAAGCAAATCATCAAACAAGGAGAATTTTATGAATGATGGAGCATGTTTATCAGCAGATCACTTTGTGGAAGAGAGTCATTTTCAAGTTCAGCACTGGTGGTGTGCAAGAAAATGACTCCAGCCAAAAGGTGGTAGTCTGTAAACACATGTCAATTTTTGTGTTTTGTTTTTAACCCCCAAATGTGCATAGGAATGCCAATACAAACATTTTTTATTAAAGAAAAGTGTTTGTACCACTCACAAACATATGCCTTAAAAGCAAAATTATGAAAAATAGCAGAGCTATAGATGAAGAAGTTCCTGAAAATGAAATAAGTAAACATAACATTCAGTTCTCTTTGTGCTGTAGTGCCAGGCGCTAAATACTAAAGTCACCTTACACTATTTTTGGTATTGAATATGCTTTGTTTGATTTTATTTACATTTTTGTGGAGTTTTTACTGTGAAAAAAACCCAGGCTACACGTCAAACAACTGCACAGCCTGCAGGAATCCGTGCATTTTTTTTTTGTCGCCAGGAATATACTTTAGTCGCTCACACAACGTAACTATTAAAATGCCTCTTTTGGTTAAATATGTTGTGGAAAGTTTATAATACAGTGTTCATGTATATTTTTTTACACTTTTATCATAAATCGGTATTCATTTGATTTTGGTGCATATTTACACAATATTCTCATTTTTCTATATGTGCAGACCATACGGTCAAGCCATTTAAAAAAATCTGTATGAGCGCATTGTTTTGGTCGTACACCGCCTTCACACCTAAAGTTTGACGTATGCTACTTTGACAAATGAGGGCCATTTTAATTTTTTTCACTGTTTTGTCAGGATCACTGTATCAAAATGACTTGATGGTAAACTCTGTGTTGTTTTGATTTGAAACATCAATAGTTATTCATGTGAATTGATGCCTAAAAAGAAACAAGAGTAAAAGCATAAGCCATCAGAATAAATGTCAGATATTTTTTGAGGCTTGAAAGGTTACATTTTAGTGTCATTGTGGAAGTATCTAAGGTTGAGGAAATTCAACAGCAATCAGTGTTTATCAAACCAAATCACCAGTCTAAAGCTGAACACTATAGTAGAAAAGGATACAACTTATTTCTAAACCACCTGAGGTTAAAGTCCTTCTGGTAGCTCCTCAGCCTGCCCTCTTCCCAATGAAATATGTCCAAAACACCTCCCAAAGGGGCATCTAGAATCCATGTTGCCTAGGTGACCACACCACCTCAACTAGCTTTATTTGTAGAAAAGGAGCAGCATTTCCTCTCTAAAGACCACTGTGTGACTGAATACCTTTCACTCAGGGTCAACTGAGCCACCAACCACCAATCAGAAAAAGGTCATTGCTACACTTGCATTTGAAGTTGCATTCTTTCAGTCACTTCCTAAAGCTCTTCACTATAGGTGAGGGTCAGTCAGTCAGTCATCTTCTTCTCAGCTTATTCCCTTTCGGGGTTGCGGGTGAGGGTTAAAAAAATATATATATCTGGGAAATCAACAGGTTTTGACTTTGCTCTCTCATACTGCATAACATGTCACAGAGTTTTCTTTATGTTACACATGCTAGCATCAGAGAACCTGTGGGAGAAAAAATAAAAACAGTGTACCAAGTATCGGTCAACGATGTTAGCAATCATCTGTTAGATTTTTTATGTTTTCTGTCTGTCTATCCATCTTTCTGTACAAGTGTGACACGTATTCAAATATCCTTAAATAGAAAGTACAACTTTCGACTCAACAAGAAAAACACATGAAACATTGATCTACTTTGCCTCCATTCCGTAGTAATGGTGTTAGTAGATGAAGCGCTAAGCCCGTCTACATAGGAAAAACTTTTATATAGAATATTGTTTTAATTTTAGTGCTTGAAACCTTTGAACGCTTTTGGTATTTACTTTTGTACAGGCATGACGCCTCATATATCTCCATATACTGTAAGCGCCACTGATAATTCCCATGAGACTTCTTGTTATCACTGTTGAAGAAAAGTTAGATGGGTTTCTGTGCAGTGGAATATTGAATGACCTAGTACTACCAGAAAACGATAGTCATGGCAGTCATGCATGCATGTATTTGGGAAGTTTGAAGGGAAGAGCAGGAATGTGTACTCATGAGATAGCTGTGAGGCAGTGTAGAATGATAGCTAGGAATAAGGCGTTTTCCTTTGAAGTGATTAAAATGATTGAGGACAGCAGCAAACTCATTTATCTTTGAGCAAGGTGAGGAGGGACATTCTCTATGTGTGAGAGCCTGGGAAAAGTGCCTCCATGAATTCATGTGCAAGTACGTGATCACACAAGAAAACACACATAAAAATACATACACACATGCATACACAAACTGCTATGTGTATGTGCTATGTATATATTTATATACTGATAGAACTACTATAATAGATCTATATATGTGTGTGTTTTTCGATACGTATATATATATATATATATATCAAAATGCTTATTTAGCATCTTTGAATTGATAGCTATGTGAAAGTGTTGATCTGAGATCCATATTTTATGTTTCCTGCCTGTTCCACTCTTTTTGATTCTGTCTGTTCTATCAGCTCTTCTTATGTCTGGAATGCTGTCCACTCTCACTGTCCATCCCCTGCCTACAGGATTGGTTTCATGCAGTAATTCCCTCACTGACCAGGCAGGCGACTCTACAATTAACCTCTGAGGCTGACCTGAAATATCTCCAACCCTCTTTCCTCAGCATCCTTATGGCCTCTAATAGATTTCTTACAGGTGGCAACAAAAGGGGATTGAATTCCGCCCATCTCATACTTGGTGCTGGACCACTTTTCTGTTTATTGTCATGTTCTCTGACTTACAGAGTTTTAGCTGCTGCACCAGATGTTGTCAGAGTTTTATCTGCCAGTCTGGTGAATTACAGTGTCATTAATTCACAGCAATGAATATTAGACCTCATGGTATTTTCTAAAAAAGTATTTTCTGATTTTTCTAATTTGTGTTGTTGCATCAAATAGCTACAACCAACAAAATTCATTAAGTTTGATTGAAAGTGTCATTCCTAGAGAGAAGATCTGTTCATATGTTGTATCATTCTACATTTGCATTGACTAAAAGTTATACAGCAGATTCAGAGTGTTTCCCTTAGCTTTCTATCATTCACACTTGGCAAGAAATACACCCTCCATGGCTTTGGTCCCATCTGAAAAAAAAATCCTTCTGCCTCTTTGTCTCTATATTCTATTCATTGACACTTTATATGAATCACTACTTTCAAAATCCATATTTGGTTCTGTTGCTCAATCTTGAAAGTGTTTCTGCTCTATAGGAGCATCCGAAGCAAGACTACCGGCTTCAGGAACAGCTTTCCCCCTGAGACCTCGCTGCTAGTTTTGTACCACTCCATGTGAATCTGAGATGGTATGACAATAAACTATTTGAATTTATAGTCAAGTTGTTTGATATAACATATTTCTTGGATTCTGAGAGCACATAGAGGAACATTGTGTTGGGAGTTGAGTTAGAGCTTGTGCAGATAAGATTGTAACCATGAAGATAATTGGTTCATGAGAAAGTCAGAAGGGACTTATCCACTAATAGATCTCCTGGGAGATAATGTAATCCCATAACAGTATCTTCTTATCATATTACAAGTGAACTATGTACAGAATGGGCATTTGTATCCACAAATGAATACTAAGCCTCATACTTACCTTTAAGCTTATTAGATTTGATCTGAAACAGAGCAGTATCAAGTTCTCTCCCTGATGCCAGAACGATCAGAGATAATATCCTGTCAGATGATTAGTTTTAATTTCACAGCCTACTGATGCCACCACTTTATTTTTTTCTTCTCTCAGATACATATATATGTTTTATACTAGCAAAAGAAGTTTTTTTTTCCCCCCAAATCTGGGACGTGGTGAATGTTTCGCTGCATACGTTAGGGCAGTAAATGCACTGTAATCTGTTCATTGAGCACTTCTGTCATTCACAGAGAGCACAATTTAGAGCGTGTTAGTACAGAATAAAACTTGATATCTTTTCAAGGTGCGGATTGGAGATTAGTTGTAATGCTTATCTCTATTGTTCTGCCTCTTTTCACACAGATGAGATGATTTGCAGACGAGGAGACCCTCCCCTTGAATTCCTCCTCAGTTATTCCTTTCTTACTCTTCCTTCTTTATTTCGTCTATCCCTTCCACTCAGATTAACTAAGCTCTAAAGAGGGTTTATAACTCTTTCGGATTTCAAGAGATTGAATGAATGAGCCGATATTCTCAGCAGTCCCCAATGGCTTTGTTGCCACATGAACTCACAGGCAATTTTTTGAAGCCTTTTATTTTTCCTCAAGATGAGAGAGGGAGAGATTCCTCGTCAGTTCTAGTTGATTAGTAATGATATTGTCCTTTCTACTTGCTATCAATAAAGGAAATAAAGCCATCTCAGGCCATAATTCGACCGATTTTATTATTGGCTCATCAGATGTGACTTTGATCTCAGCCAAAGCAGTTTGATCCTTTTTGTGATGTCAAGGTAATTTAACAGAGAGCTCGCGCAACCCATTCCATGTTACACACTTTATAATGCACATTATGGTAGCTACCTACATCACTATTTCTGTATACATGTTTGTCTTGGTTTTAAATGCTTTTGCCCCTTTGATGTTTGCTTTCTAATCTAAGCTTCAAATTCTCTAATTGGTTTTTGTTGTGTAAAAAGGTGCTGAAGGGTTTTTTTTTGTATGTTTTTGTTTCCTTTTGTAGTCTTTGTTTCTAGAGGGATTAAGAGGTACTTGGAGAATAATGTGAAGTGGTATTACGTTATCGTGCTGGGTGTTATGTTGGAATGTAGGTCCCAGTAAAGAACATGTAAACCTTAGTTTGTTTAGTTTTTGTTTCTTACCTTGATGAATGCATTGTTGTGGTAACAAGTAGAGATGTAGATACGAGTTTGAGACCATTTACTTTACCAGCAAAACATTCAATGATATTTGCCCAAGAACGTCCTCGGTTTCAGATGTTGAACTAGGAAACTGACCTTCAACTTCTACTATGATGCAATTACATATTCTAAACATTTCTTTTCTTTAACAGAATAGTTGTTTCAACATCAGCATCAAATCCAGTGAAGCCTTAAACGATAGCATTAAAGTAAATAGGCCAGTATTGCAAATCCAGTGCTCACATAATTAACAAATGTCAACAAATGTAGAAACTTTAAAGTTGCTTATATATTTTATGTGATCATAGTATTTTTTATCAAACTGACCTGAAACCAAAACCAACTATGTAAGATTAGATAACTGATGTGCTTTTTTTATTTACCCAAAGTGACACATTTTAGTGTCCTGTCCCGCATCACTGGACTCAAATTTATCTGCAGGTGTGGTTCTTTCATTCCTAATATTTACAAAAACACAATAGCCTCTTCTACTGCCTCACCTGCTATAGATTTCAATTTTAGCTCAGAATCGAACATTTTATTTGAAAGTTGCAGCTGTAGAGCAACCCCAGCTTCATCTCGTCCTGTTTAATTCTGTTTTTATTCCCAGATGTAGACGGGATATTCCATTGATGGTCAAACTGCTTATTTCTGCTCTTGTTTCATTACATGGTGCCGGTGTGTGCTCAATAGGTCGCGGCACAAGTTGATTCATGATTGTTCCACACTGCTTGTTATGTATTGCAGCATCAAAGCTCGACTTGGTAAACACATTTGCATTTTAATGACTGATATAGATTGTTCTATCCAATATCACCAGCTACCCACAACCCACCACTGCTCACATTTGATAAAAGGTGGGCTGCATTGAGTGAAGATGAAATCACCAACATCTGACAGACTTAGACACATTACAGTAAGTGACAAGTAGATGTATATACCAGATTGTGTCGCCCCAATTTATTTTGAAGAGGTGGCATCGCTGCATATCAATTCAGGTGACAGACTTGCTAATTAGTTGAATAACCGTGTTTTATTGTGCTCACATTGCAGAATGGTGCAGTTAATGTTTATTAGAGCGACATCAGGCCATTGAAAATATCTCAGAGCAAAAATGAACGTCTTCTTAGAAGCAATCATCCGATGACAAGTGATCGTTTGAGGAGGTAGATAATTTCTGTGTCCTCAACTCAGTTTCTTTTTTTCTTTTCCTCTCCACTGCCACCTGCAGTGGATTATGCTACCCATTAAGAAGCGCTTCCTCCGTGGGCATGTAATCTGGTGCAAATTAGAACAGACTGCCAAATAACTGCAGTGATGCTTGTAGAGGCAGGTGGCAAAGCCCATTGCACTGTACAAACTGTATCATAGCATCCTATACAATACAACAGTGTCCCAGCGCAAAATTGGAACAGTTCCAACAATACACCCTCTAAATTTGCATTCTGTTATATTTTACTTGTGAAAATGATAGATATTAGCTTAAGTTGTTTCAAACATCTGTGAAAAAGCAAGGTGAATGCATGCTACATTTTCTATGGCGCGCACTCAAACTATTCATCGGTACTTTAACTGTCAACAAGTTGTCAATGCAGCGCCACTCTTTGCTCAAAGTGTCCATGAAAGCTTCCTCCGAGAGATGGAACCATGATTATTTGATTCAATTTTTTTAAAATTGAAAAGTCATACTTTTATACTGCAAACTTTTGAACTGAATATAATTAATTATATACTGAAAAGAAGCATGAACATATTGTTTTTTCTCTATCCAGTGATTTTATTTCTCTCTTTTTAGTGCTTTCTTTGTTTTTGTGTACTTTTTTAAAATTTACAATATGAAGCCCGTTAAGACAATTGTTTTGTGATATTGGGCTGTACAAATATAACTAAATTGAAAAGTCACTTTTTTGGAAATATGTATTGTCTAAGCTTCAAAACTAACTTGCCATTGACAGCCGATTTTAGTGAAACGACATATAGTTTACACGCTATTGTTTCCTCACGAAAGGAGACATCAGCAATAAGAAATAGGGAAGCTTTGAAGTTTCTAATTTATCTGTTTGTCTGTTTTTTTCCTCCCGTCACTGGAAAGGAAAGAAGGCAGTAACAGTGCCCAGCTCCACAGGGGAGAGTTGTGTTTAGTGGTGGCATTGATTTTATAAAAGGTTGCACAGTGGGGAGACTAGGTGGGCCTGTCAGCTTTAGCTCTCACCAAAACACATCACACCATCAAACCAATTGCACCCTCTTTGTATCCCAGAACTCCAAAGAAACACAGTATGGAAACATTGACTGCCACACTTTTTCCTACATTGTATGGACTATTATGTCTCTTTTTTTCTTTTTTAAAAACAGGGGGGAAAAAACTATGTAACCTCAAGAGATGATGTTTAGAATTTCATTAAACACTCCCTGGCCTCTGGGAGATGGACTGGGATCAATTTATTCTCCTACTTGTTTAGCTACACATTCAACTTGCACAATGTTTTGCATCTATATAAATCCAATTAAAAGGACAAGTCCCTGAGAAAACTATTGTAGCCAAGAGAACAACAAACTGACAGATCTGCATATTTTACTTTGACCAGTTGTCCTATAGTGAAGGCCTTTAAAAGGATTATTTTAAAAACAACTCAATAGTTGGATGACACAGGAAAATATTAGCTGGCCAAAGCTGATGTATAATAGAAGAAAGAGAAAATAATGTTATTTAGAAAGAAATGAGCCTGTGATGATAGGGTTTTTGTATTAAATATTTGTAGAGACAAAGATGAAGAGTCTGAGACAGCTTGCCTAGTTCTAGTTTCTTTTTTATGTCTTTGCAATTGACAATTGATCAAGTGTGAAGGCAAAAAGAGAATTCTCTCAAACTATAGCTAGCAGCGTGTCGAAGGGATGCAACCATGTTCAAAAAGTCCTCCTAGTCTGGTTTTCTAATAGGCTTGTCCAGGACTCAAGACTTACCAGGACCCTTTGCCACCCAGAATGCTGAGGTTGACCATCAGGAGATCCCTGCCTCTCTGATTCTTCAGTCCACCAATAAGTTGTATTAAATTGGCTTTTTTCATCTAACTCGTTCCTCTCCACTTTCACCATTAGACCCCTTCCATCCCTGACAGTCGCAAGAAAACAGAAAAATAATCTCTGGAATCCCTTGGCCAACATCCAATCCTCCTCGAGGATTAACTACAACTGACCACCTCTCCTAACTGATGGAGGTACCCACAGAAAACCAGGAGGCCCTGAGATTTAGCCAAGAGTTAGATGTGCCATTGCTAAAGTCAATTTATTTTTCGGGGCAGAAATAGGGTTAGCATTACAAATTTGGAGAATTTAATCACGTAATCTAAGATTAAGAAGAACTCAATGATAAATTGGAGTATTTGTGCTAGAAAAATTTGTCTTTTTTATTACAATTAATACAGCTCTATTTTCAGTGCCTAAAGTTTCCAAACTCACATAGCAAATAGTGATATTGAAAGTGAACAACTGGGCCTTGTGATTGTCCACAGACTAAAGCTTGAAAGATGTTAGTTATTTGTCTTCTTGGAAGCAGTGAAGGAGCTGTACAAGTTGTCTCAAGAAAAAAATCAGTGTGATTTTTGAAAAAAGTATGAAAGTAGCTCGTTCGTGTTGGTTAAATAAATATTCTTTTCGTTTATAAAACATACCGTTGGGATATGAAGCAGGTTTTTGTGTTGTTTGCTTGTTTTTTTCTCTCAGATCTTCATTAATAAGTAGTACTGGGTGACAGTTGGATGACATTGTAGTTTTTAATATCTCATATCAATTTATAAATTTTAGATGTCACTATATTTGAACAGTATTCATAAAACTCAACAAAAAAAAAGGCTTGTGGCTTTTTATATTGGCCATGTGCTGGACCATGTTAATTCAATTTTCTTGGAAAATGAAAGTGAAAAATGTGTTTAAAGAAAGGCTGGTGCATACATTCATTATTCACCACACAAAGGCATTTGAAGTGCCAGTGTTCTGTCACTTTGGCTAGTCCACTTGCAATCCTTGCAAGCGCACTGTACTCTGCTCCTTGTCAATTATATTTCTCTCTATCTGCATTCTAATACTGGCACTTTTTCTGACTGGCAGCTCACATAAAGCTCCTCTGTCCGCCTGCTGAGCCACATGACAAAAAAACTCTTGGGAATATCATTTTTATCTTAGTCTTGATTGCCAGATAATTATCAGTTAATTATTTAGAGCCTTAAATTAATATGCTAAAAATAGTCTCTGTGCCTCTGTGTTGCCATTAGAGACGGCTCCATTATTCTTTTTTTTTTTTTTCTAGCCTGAGACACCCTCTCCAGCTACATGTCTTTGACAGCTACTTATTCCACTCATGTACTACCCTAATCTAATAAAGGACAGGGTTGTCCTTTTGTATTTAAAGGAAATCCTTTTTTTTCCTAAGCTTATCACTGATTGTATTTTTTTGTTTTGCTTGTCATTCATCTGTGTGAAATTTACATCCCATTGGTCACAGAGCAAGATTGCATGAATATAGATGTCTGAATCAGTTACATCATGCTGTCTAAATTTGTACGTTCACGTTCTTTCAGCGACATGATAGCGCAGTGGTTAGCACAGTGAGCTCACAGTAAGGAGGTCGGGGTTCGAGTCCAAAATGGGACGAGGCTTATAACACTGGCTTCTCTGTGTGGAGTTTACATGTTCTCCCCATATATGCGTGGGTTTCTTCCAGTTACTCAAGATTGCTCCCGCCCTCCAAAATTTGTGTATTAGGTTGATTGGCCGCTACAAAATTACCCCTCGGAATGAGTGTATGTGTGAATGGTTGTATGTGTGTGGCCCCACAACAGACTGGCAACCTGTTTGGGGTGTACTCTTCCTCTTGCCTTAAATCAGTCGGGATAGGCTCCAGCACCCCCTGGAACTCCCCCAGGGATAGATGAAGATGAAACAAAACTTGTTCTTTCTGAGCATAGCCTTTAAATCATCTGCTCTATTCCATCCCAAATAAAAATGTTTTCACAAAACACTTGTTGTAAAACATTTGCTATTAAAGAGTTTAGTCGGACGGCACCAAGAAACGATGACAGTTACTAGCCAACAGTAAATTGGAGCACAGATTTGTCTGTTGTTGTTGTGGTGGTACATGACATTTTTCATCACTACCCTTTTGTGAACTGGAGTGAGATGACATCCAAGTGACAAGTTTTGTTGATAAATTGCACATACATTTTCTATAGTTTGAAAAATATATCAATTCAACCACACTTTCTTTTTTTAGTGTGTTTATTTTCTCCTGTTCTGACTTCTCCTTCTAGGACATTCACTTTAGGTAGTTTCAGTTTGAATTATGCCTTCATTTTTAACATTTTTTTAAAAGAAAGTACATGAATCCTGGAGAAATTTGACTGACTAAAGGTTTTTTTTTTTTTATCAGTGACAATGTGTGTGTATGTTTTTTCTGTTGTATATCCAGATGAGATTGTAACTGCATTTTAGCACATTTAATAAGTTGTTATCATCAGCTCATGAAGCTACTTTTTTTTTTCTAAGTAGCAACTTGGTGATCCACGTTCACCAGCAAATCCTGTCGTTTCTATAAAACATTTCTTGGCTAACAAGTTAGCCATCTTGACCATCTCAAATGCAATCTTGTTTTTACCTACCCCTCTACCAGTGTAACTTTTATCAGATTGGCCGTATATAGGACAAAGCACTACGGTGTAAATTGTTTTATTATGGGATTCATTGGTTAAGAAATCGAACTTTACCCACCTTTCTCCTCCTGCTGCATGCATAATCTCACATGTGCGCAAACACACACAATGAACCGGGGCCAAACAGGCTGACCTACTGAATGGGTCTGTGCTTTGGTAATGATAAGGTTATTGAATGAAGCTGTACTTTGTCACACAGGCTGGTGGACCTGTGTCTGACTGAAGGAATCTGATCAATATACTTGCTCTCTCTTACTTTCTTCTTTCTTTTGTACTGTGTCTTTTTCATCCAGCTGCAGCTCTTTATTTTATCTGCTAACAAAGTGAAATAATCTTATCACAATTTGTGTACTGGGGTATACAATAGTCTAGTTATCAGACGCCGTGAGCTGATAGCATTGGTACCTGAGGCTTTGTTTAACAAATAGACTTTATTAATTAAAGTAGCTAAGTGAAAAGGACCAAACTATTTTCAGTGAAAAATACAGAATTGGGTCTTTGTAAAAAGTAGATATTTTTATTTTTTTTATTTGTAACTGACTTGAGTAAACAGACAAAATGCATTTCAATTGGAGTTGGGATTTTAAAGTTTAGAATCTCTGTGGAAATACGAGTAAAGGACCTTCTCCAAACCACTAAATGGAGTCATCCAAAGCTGTTAAACCATTCGATTTTGATGCCTATGGGATGTTTTTTCTGTTTTGATATGCCCACCTGGGATGAGACTTTACAAAATTTTGAAATTTACCAAGAATAGCAATGTTAGTAGGAAGATAGTTGTGTGGGTTCCCTCCATGCATTTTCTCTGTGGCCCCAGAACAAATGAATGGATTTCTAAGATTTTATGTTGCAAACCAGATTAGTATAACTCTAATACACCCACGGAATCTGCTTTTCTAGAAAACACTACCTCATAACTGTGTGAAAGGTTTCATGGAAAGTTGAATCATTAGAGCCACCTATAGATATCTTAAGCAGTGAAGCAGTGAAACAGACGTGAAGCAATAAACTGCAAACCGGCAATTGTGATTAATCACTGTCATTGTTGGCCACAACTACAAAGACATGGCAAACGCAAGGAAACAAGTCAATACTACGCACCCCACACAAAGAAGTATCTATAGAGTCCCTCAATTACAAAGCAAGGAAAGTCTTTAAAATTGATGATACTGCAAAGAAAAGGTAACCTTCCTCCCCAACATAAGATAACTGATGTGCGTTGGTATGGCTATTAACTGTCTACAGCTGGGACAAAAGGGTCAAAAAGTGCAGTGCTTGTAAATAAACTATGATGCATTCATCTTCAGCACTGTGAAGAACTGCATTAATGAGGAGTGCTTATTGTTATTTCAGTATTTTAAAGTGTATCGTAAATCAGTTTAAGGAAAAGTTACTTAACCGTAACCATGAACGATTATCATTGGAAAATACTGTGTTTACGTCCTAAAACGCATTAATCACATTATGCTATTTTGTGAGAAAAAAATAGCCTGTAGGATTCTTGGTAAAATAACTTCATATTTTCTTTTAAAACTAGTTATTAACAGAGGTTCTCAATTGGTTTAGTTTTGTCACCTTACATTGTGTATTGTTTCTAGGTTCTACTGAATCTATAAAATTTCATGTTTAACTCTATAATCTGTGTCTCACGAGTTTATGATAATGTTATAATAGGGACTGATGTTTGCGATTAGATCAGCGGAAGCGAGAGACCTTGACCCTTTTGCAATTTGACAAGTGTGAATGTTGTAATACTTGGGGATTGGCATCTCATGTTGCCTATGTGAAAAATGACACAAAGCAGCATGAGGCCGAGCATCGGTGTGGCGTGATCTCAAGGAGATGAGTAGCAAGGCATGGCAACAACTAGATACTGATTACCAGATTACCAAGTTGTGCATGAGTGTGTGACCTCATTACCCTGTTGTACCTCTTGTTGGGTTGACCCAATCAACCAATGATGCTTTTTTTTTTTATTACAATCCATTCATTCTTGCTAACCAATGATTCAACAGGTCAATCCCAGGTGCCTAATCTTCTTATTTTATGTTTAGATTTTTATTTTTTTTTTTACAAATTACCAACCCCTCCATTACAGAATTGTCATACAACCAACTGAATGCAGTAGTGAAGAATGTTGAAAACCTAACTAAATACAACTTCCCTCTTTATACTTATAAATATTTCTAGGAACAGATGGGCAGATAAATTGACAGTAAAATTGACATGAAATCAGGCGTTTAATTTACTGAAGCAAAGTACAAAGTAGTTGGATGCTGCAGTCGAAATGAAATTGAGGGACACCAAAGGTAAAGGTCAAGGAATCATTGTTGGATAGTTAGTGGGATTTAATAGATATAAACTGGGTAAATTGATTCTTAAAGTAATAAAGGATGTTTGCAGAAGATCTATTTCTTGACAGTTTTTTGGTTCAAGTAGTGACAGGTTTTTAAATAGCAGATAAAGTTGTCATAAAGGTGTACAGTATGCATTAATTTTATTCCAGCATCAAGGCTAACTAAACACATCGCTAACCCGTTATGCCAGATGGTTTGTCACACAGAGCCATCTGAGAAAGTTGTTTTAGAAGTGTTTAGAAGGATATGCATTTAAAAAACTACTCAAAAATACTGGACAGGTGACTGAATCAGATGTCCATCACCATCTACCATGGATTAACCTCACTATTTATATTTGACGATGCTCTACAAAAACAAGACAGTCAGAATTGCACAATTATTGGTTCAAACTTAGTCTACTGTTCTACACTTAACACGGATGTTTCCAAGCTTTGTCCATAGTTAAGAAAAAAGAAAAGAAATGAGGCATGCAATTAGGCTTTTTTTGATTTGTATTTTTTTTTTTCTCATTTGCAATGATTCTTCTTCTGATAACTTTTGACAAACATCCCTCTTTTTTTTCAACAATATTTTTTTTAATTGAATCACTCAATTCACTTCATATTTTTTCACCATTAAAAAATAATAGCTTGAGTTATTGCATTCTTTTGCTTAGCAGAGATGTTTTAGGTGTATATACTGTAAGTTGAGATATAGCCTTCAACTTATATAAACTGACTAATGCGTGGTACGTGCATGGACCGAAGTGTCCAACTCCAGTCCTAAAGGATCACTAACCTCGAATAATGATATTTGGTGAATTGGATTCTGTTTACATAGGGCTTTTTTCACCTGTGTTGTTACTCAAAGCACTCCCCAATTTTGCTGGCATTCACACACGAATATCTTTACACCTGATGAATGAAGGTCCATTAGGCTTTTTTTTTTTTTTTGCCAGATAGTTAGAAGCAAAAGACCATGATAATGTACATAATGTAAGTATTGTACATACTAAGTGGTGTTTTCTCCCTCCACTTAGAAAACAAGATATTTGAGGCATAAGAAGAGGTTCAACCAGTGTCAATATTAGCAAAAAGTCCACAGTGTTTAGCCTGTTTAGAGTGTTATAATATATTGGTGCAAAGCAAAGTTTTTTTTTTTTTTTAATGAATAAATGTGCTTACACTTACCTTTATCTGGTCTGCACAAGGTGTTCTAATGTACCTTGTAGAAACCTTACATTTTGTATTCTCTTTTTTTTTTGATTGGCTGGCAAGTAGTTAAGTCTACGTTTTTAAAAAGCATGTGATTCTAACTTGACAGATTGAATCAAAATCCTGTTCAAGCATTCATGACAAGGCATCTTCTATATAAATATAAATATAAAAAATAAATGAATTACTCTATTCATTCCCTCACCGGGGAAATTTTGTTTGCTGCCATCCTTACACCGCAGCAGGCTGCCCTTCAACGGCCGCCAATGGTGGGAGAAGCGGGGGTTAGGTTGTCTTCTCCAAGGACCCCTAGACGTGCTCTCCGTGGACGCAAACCCGTGACCCTTCCGGTCCGCGGGCGAACGCTCTAACCACGCGGCTACCGTGGTTACTTAAACTTATACTTAAACTTCCAATGATCTCTGCCAAAAATGTGTATGCTTGGACTGTAAGTGTGATTATTTCAGTTCTTAAAATTAACATTCCAGTTTCAAATAAAAAGTATGAAATGGATTTTTTTTGTGGTTTCGTATTGACAATGTTGTCAAAAAGATTGAACTCTTAGACTTAAACTACTTTGCAAAAAACAAGTGTATATCTAACTATTGCTCTGGGTGAGTTTTCATAGTGTCTGGAGGAAAATATGATATTTGAGTCAGTAAAAGGTTTTTTTTTTTGTCTAAAATTCTGTCCTCCTTCTATCTCCATCTCTTCATCCCTTTTCTCTCTGTCAACATGATGGGTTATGTCCAGTCAGTGGGCAGCCTTGGTGTAATTTGGCCCGTTAGGGGCTGCTGGCAGGAGGTGTGGGGATAAAGGGAGCAGGGCTGGTGGGGTTTGGAGAAAAGTAGGCTTAGTGTGGGGCCTTGGATGGAAGGCTAGTGTAGCACATAGGAAAAACTTTAAATAAACATTAATGGAACTAGGTTACAGGAGATTTATTAGGGAGGCTTTTTTGGGCTCCCACGTAGGATTTTACACTGCATTTTAATAACTCTCATATGCACACAGGTAAACAAATCTAATACTTATTTACTATCCTCATATGCAGCCATTGTAACCATTTGTTTCTTTGTTTTGACCCATGAACTGATTCTCTTCTCCAATATTTGGTGTGACAATAAACTAGAGTCTGTCATGTAACATGCAAAGTAATTCTGAATTGGATTTTATGTGATGTGACTTGGTGGTGTTAAAAAATGTCTGTTTCTGGCTCACAAAATTCTAGATAAATAGATTACAGATTGAACACATAAATAAGGATGTTGGTGAAAAGCAAATGATTAAATCTGGATTTGTACTAGGAAAACATAGATTTAGGAACAGATTTAAAAACGGGTTTAAAGATGATACATAGCAGACTTCTACTTTGACACAATCTAAAGTGGCAATGGAAGATCTAAGTCAGTACAATTTTTTTTAAAGATTCACTATAATTATATAATTATAATTTTTACTTAATTAATATTAATTTAATTAATATTATTTGAAAGAAATGTCAAATTTAAACTAAAACACTTTTAAATAAATCAGCAATAAAACTATGGTGTTAGGTTTTTTTATTTGTTTTTTGTTTTTTAATATTATGAACAAATGTGTCAAAACTATGACCTATTCAAACATTAATTAGGCTAATTAAACCTAAAATTACTGGAAAAAAAAGAAACAATTAAATAGATGCTGAATATAACTCTGTGATTAAGGTTTCATCTCAGTCTAAAAACAAACCGTAAGTTGAAGAGTTTGTTTTAACTGGAGTTAAGTGTTGGTAATTCCCAAGTACCCAACAATAGATGCTAAGTATTTCACTCCCTTTCCAGCTGTGGACTATTTTACCAGCATGACTTGGATAAAATCAGTGTGACCTGACTGAGGGAAGAGGAGAATTACTTCAGCAGTAGCAGGGTTCCGTTACAGCCAATAATCCCAGTTTTCCCTAGTGAAACTTTGAGAAAGTACCAAGTGTATAAAAGGGAAATAAACAGTGTTGATGCTTAACTCAACCATTGTACCGCTACGTGAAACTGTTTTTTGTTTGTTTGTTTTTTTCTCAGTGCTCATCTTACACTCATTTAAGACACCTGTAAATGTGTTCTAACATCTTCTTACGTACAGGATTAGTATTGGTAGCATTTACAAACTTGTTGAATCTTTTATTCATCCCCATTATTTTTTCCTGTAATACAAATCCACTCCGCAAAGCAGCTCCAACAACTAGACAAAATTAGTTTAAAACCAACACAACCACTTTATTACCCACCAAAAAGGCTAGGGTGTCACATTGCGTTGTGGATTTTTATTTCTTCTAGACTTAGTTTAAAAAGTTCAAAGCAGAAAAGTCAAATTATCTTATTTTTAAGAAACTCTAAATTGGAAAGCGTAATGAGTCTAATTTGACCAATAATAAAAAATACTGAGAAGCTTCTCATCTTGGTTTCTTCATGGTTTCTTCAGTACCATCAGCGTTAACAATGTTGTGCCATTTATCCTGGGGGCAATTGTCTCTACGTATTGTTATGGTTTAATACACAGCCAGTGCAGTTATCTGGAAAAGAAGCGCATAGACTGACAAGAAGAGTGTGTATGTGTGTGTGCGCAACTGCGTGATAGTTTACGTTTAAACCTATAGTACCTGTTTCCTTCTCTTTTTGAAGCCCAAGTGATGTGATTACCAGACAGCTCAGATAGAAAACTTCCAAAAGTTCTGTCTGATGTGTTGAGAGGGAAAGAAGTTTTTTTTTTTTCTTAGTTCAGGACTTTAATGAAGAGAATATCAGGTGGTAATGTAAAAAGAGAATTATAATGAGATGAGAGGTTGTTTGACTGAGACAGTGGTGGGCAGGAATAAAGGAGGTGAGAAAATAATAGGGGGGAGGCTAAAATGACTTTGAGGTGCAAAGACGAAGAAAAGCACAGCCAACCTGACAAAGAGGTAGTCAAAATATGTGACTAGCGAGACTCTGTACTGATTATATATATATATATATATAGGTGTGGGAGTATTTTTTTTTCCTTCTGTATTCTGTTTTTTGTATGCATGCTGGATGCGGAATCTACCATACAGGTTGTGTTGCTGCAGGATAGTATACGTCAGGTTTCATCAATATGACATGTCTTTGATGTGGAAATGTGAGGAGCAAAAGCCCAGCCAGCTTCAGTCCAGTCCCCAGCGGGACATATCTACCACCGTGCATTTGTGTGTATCTCAGTGAGGGAGAGAAGAAGAAAAGCAAAGTTAAAAAAAAAAAGAGGAATACACACAAAGCAGCAGAAGTTGCCACTGCCTCTGTATTTTTATAAGGTCTCTTCTCCAAGCTAGTCAACAATTGTAAATTGAGCATATCATATGTTAAAAGGCACAACAAACGTAGTCGATACTACAGAATCAATATTGTATATAAATATAGTTAATAAGCATAGGCATTCAAGTGCTGCAGTATGTGAGCACACCCTGGCTGAACCGATGCATTGTTTTTTTTACACTTTTACTCACACCACTTTCAATTTGTAGCTTAGATTCCTCTCATTTTTCCTTCAGTTTCATTCTTCAGTGGCTAAATTACATCATGACCAAACGGGTATGGTTGAAAGCAGAGCTAGAATTTCAATGTGAATTTAAAATCTAACTGAATTGATATTCTTGGGTAAAGAATCTAATTTAGGTTTCTAATACTGTCATCAGTCCATCTAGTTGGTTATGATAGATTTCTTTAAATAATTTGACTTCACCTAATTAGAAATGTTCAGAATACCACTGCTTTTTCAAGAGTTTCAGTGTTGAAAAGTTAGGTTTCAGTTACACAGCCCATAAGTAGCAAAAGAATAATATTCATGCTCACTAACATATACAGTATGCACTCTATAAAAAGAATCACTCCACAGGCTCAGCTCTTAACGTTTATGGTCATTGGTTCTCAGAAAGTGAAAAAAAATGCTTCACTTTGACTGGGTGTATTTAAAAGCTTTAGTGGTATTTAATAGGAAAATGTGATTAATCTTGGTTTTAAAAAAAGTATTAGACCAATACATGAAGGTTTGTTTAGATTTATTTATTTTTTTATTGATAAATCTTTGTCGTTAGAAAGTTGTTATTTGCCTAATTACTAATAAAAGTGATACGTAAATATTACATGTTCAGGCTAAAGTCACAGCTGACACAGCTAACTTGTGACATGTTTATGGCCCACAGGTTCTTGACACTTATTCTCTATTTATATCAAACTATATAAATATCACTCCTGTTAAAATGGAAATCTTAACAAAAATCTGTCTCCTGAACCGTGCATCCCTGATAGGGAGTGCCAGAGCCTATCCCAGCTGATTTCAGGCTAGGATACACCACGAACAGGTCGCCAGTCTGTTGCAAATATACATTTTTTATTAATAAACTTTATTAATCCCTTATCGGGAAATTTGGCTGCCACCTATGACGGCGCCAATGGTGGGAAAAACGGAATTTTAGGTGTCTTCTCCAAGGACCCTAGGCGTGAAGTCAGTGTGATGCGAACCTGCGAACTTCCGGTTAACATCCGGTCCGCAGGCGAACGCTCTAACCACTGAGCCACTGTCTGCCCCGCTCAAACGGGCCTTAAAAAACATGAATAAATGATAAGTGGAAGAAGAAAAGCAGCACTCAAAAAACAAACAAAGAAAAAAAAACCTTTTAACTTAATTTGTTTTAATGTCCTTGAAAATTATACTATATACAATTGCATAATTTTATTTGTCTTAGCCATTATATCAGGGAAAAACACGTGTGTGTATCTGCAACAGCATGTATGGACTATCAATAGGATGTAGTAAAAGGACTGTAGTAAGAATAGCGTTTGGCGTTGGCTAATAGGATCCAAATAAGAGCAACAAATCTCTGAAGTTTCACTTTTATGTCATCCATTGGAATTATTCTGTTTGGATAAAGAGAAGTAGAGCAAAGAAATTCAGAATAAAAAAGAATATGGTTCCGAGAGAAACAACAGGAGTCAATACGGTCATGTTAGCTATGGCAGTAGAAGCAGGGAGAAGACAGAAGTCAGTGTTATATTAGAAGTAACTCAAACCAACTACAGTAGTTTGCACATTATCTTTTCTTTCTACTTGCTAATTTAAAGAAATTTTCTTATTAAATATTCTAATTGACACATTCCAGCAAATACACTGTAAAAGAGCATTAAATCAATTTCTGACCTGATCCCTTAGTCTGGCAATGAGTGACAACTAATTTGTCAGATCAAGAAAGCATGACACTGCAGTATGATATTATGGATAAACGCAGGTATCTGCATAGGAGTGACAGATTGTTGAAAAGAAAAAAAAACTGTCTTGACAACTTTTTTCCCTAGTAATCACAAGCTACATACTGTACTGCCAGACGGTGCATGTTGCCCTGGTGACTGCAAAAGAGCACTGTCTTCTATACCCATGAACAAAGAAACACAAGCCTCTGTTTACCAAAAGTCTTATTTAACATGATTAGACTTGCTTTGTCCTAGGTATGGCATTCCAGAGTTGACTGGGTCTTTGGAAAATGCCGCCATACTCATTTAATACATATTAAAAGTTTTGTTTAGTTTGAAATGATACATGACATAACATGAAATGGTCAGATACTGTGTGTGTGTGTGTGTGTATCTGACCAGTTTTATAACCTAATGAATAATCAGCAATAGATAAGTGTATAACATGTTGATGGAAGTGTCTGGATATGTGCAGATTGGTTTGGAATACCTGCGTGTCATTCTTGTCCCACCCAGGTTGTACTGCCCAAGTGAAGTCTATGAGGTCAATGGCTGCTGCGATAATGCTTAACTGATGCCGGCTGTCAATAGTCATTCTCCAGGAGAAAAGTGCTCCGCCTGTTCAGTAAATTACACAGTGCGACGTGAGCTGTGAGGTTCAAAACAACGTGACCCCACTGTTGTTGTGCGAAACAATAGAACAATGACTGCAATCAGCTTTTCCAGCAACCATCTGTGTCATGCAGCCGACTACAAAACACCTTTCCATTACACCAGAGGTGCAGCTATTAGCTCTCGATGCTACTGACTCCAAAGGGAGATAGGGAGGTTATTTTAATCGCAAATTGAATTGTCACAGACCCTTCCTTATTTGTTCTTTTTGTTTTGTACTTCTGCCCTTGACTTTGCCCCACATTTTTGGATATTGTAAAACTAGTAAAACAAGTGACATTATTACATTACTGATTGATAAAGTTTTCAGATGTGTTAAAATGTGCAGAACTTGTCTTCATACTTTTTCCTTGACTCCATCCTTCTCACGGCTTCAGCAAACATGCTCGCGAGCAGTACGAAAAACTCTCCACCATGCACAAGAACATGCAGAAGCTCTACGAGACTATCGGCAGCTACTTTGCCTTTGACCCCCATTCTGTTAGCGTGGAGGATTTCTTTGGAGAGTTGGCCAACTTTCGCATCCTTTTCATGGTGAGTATAAATTTATGGCATGCAACTGTTCCTAAAACCAATTTTGCTTCTTCTTGTGCTTCAAAGTAGAAATACAGTAGACTAATAGAAGTCGCCACCCACAAATTCACATGCTTATGCACACATTGCCACACAGAAGGTGAGAATGAAATGGGAACCATGATTGTATTTGAATTAAATAAATAAAAAATGCAGCGGGTTCTGACAGAAGTTGACAACATGTGAAAACTCACCAATTTTTTATATCTCTATATATATTAAGTGTGAAATTGCTTTGTAGTCAAGTCCTACACAATATACCTCAGTGGCACCTAGTATTTTATATGTGGCCAAATATGCCTCTTTTTTTGCATCATACACATTTGTTTCATATATCAAACGTTCTATCTCTAATTTAGTAAATATTGGATCAAAAACTGATATCAAGAAAATATTGCCTCACTCTCTCAGAGTTGAACAAATAAAAAAGGGACAAAATCTTTGTTGGCTTAAAGTAAAAGTCTGGAACTTATTTTATTCAACTACTATTTTGTGGCTACAAAATTCAGAGTGTTTTGAAATTTCACTTTGATGCAGTGACATTTTTTTCTTACAGCTTTTTTTTTTTAACTGTTCTCAACAACCAACTTTAACAACAACCTCCTGCTGGGTTTTTCTCAAATGTATGATTGTTTTTTAGAGCATATTGTTTTTCCTTTTCTTCACTGAATCTTTTTTTATGATTAGAACATGAAGTGCTCAATCAGAAAATAAAATGTACCAAAAGATAAATCCTTATATTGTCAATCTGATTTTAAGCATTGATAAATTAGTGGCCCCTGGCAAAAATATGAGCAAAGTTCAAAGAGCAGCAATTTAGAGGCCAATTCAATATTCAACCAAACAAAAAGTCATTAAAATGAAAGCCAACCTAAATTTGCCAATTGATCCTCTTACGGATCAGCTTTTACTCCTCGGACAAAGTGGACCTCTGAACCAAGAGGCAGAGATGAGAAACAATCCTGTCATCCTCGAGTGAATGGAAACATGAGGCCATAGAACTTATGACAGTGAAATGCTTACTTCCCTCCTGTTACTGAGGATGCATTACCAAAGATACATAACACTCCTATCTCGTTGGAGAACAAGCATCCACTTGCTCACAGAGGACTTTAATCACATAAAACTGAACTGACATTCTGTACATCTTTTTTACCAAGATGTCAATATTCCCACACATGGGAACAACACTCTGAACTGTGTGTACACCAACTTCCCAGGCATATAAAGAGCTTTTCCCCGCCCATGTATTGTCTTTCTGACCACATGTCCATTCTGCTGGCGCCAGCATGCTGGACCCTACTGAAATGGATCAAGTTAACCAGGAAGGCAGTCACTGTGTGCCCCAATGATGCAGTCCTTGTGCTCCAAAACTGCTTTTAATGTTATGCTTGCCAGATCTATTGAAAGCAGTTATGCTTGAGGATGAGGTCTACTTGAAATAGAGTAAACTTTGTCTGTTCCAGGCTTCATTACCAGAGTGTACTTATTGTATCACCACCATCAGGACTGTAACCTGTTTACCCAAATCACAGGGTGAGGTATCCAAAATGACAGTTGCAAAAAAAAAAAAAAAAGCTTGGAGAATGTTTTGCAATAGCCAAAACTATGTATGCTTAAAACTTCAGGGATTTGACACCTTCAATAATTATATTTGCAATGACATCAGACCCATCACAAACTACTACTCAGACTTACTTTTCCACCTAGAGATACACTTCTAAGAATAATTACAGCAGATGTGAAGAAGATCCGTCAAAAAACATGCACAAAGTTGAAGGCCCCAAATAGCACTTTATGATATGCTGTCATATTTGTAACACCACACTCATATTAGTGTTTGCTCTCATCTATCTCAACACTGCCACAAAGTAGTCCCTGTCCCGAAGAGCTTTGTAGTGATTGCCAGAATGACCACTGATCCATAGATCTCCCCCAATAGTCACGTAGTTTGCCGAAAAGCTGATCATGGCCTACTTGGTCGGTGTCACTGTGAACCCTCACCTGTATGTCTAGAAGAAGAACAGCCCCTGATGAAGTCATTTTATTAGAACTACAAACCTTATCATAACCCTATCTTAACCTCAAAAAGTCAGGATCCATAGCAGTATATTTTTCTCCATCGTTCTTAGCTGTGTGCCAGGCCCCCTCCTGATTACTTTGCTGACAAATGATTACTCAACAAGACACCCCGGCTGTGATTTTGAGAAGTTTGTGGATGACACAGCACTAGCAAGATGTTCCACAGACAACAGTGAGTCAGACCACAGAGAGTAGCTGAAGCATCTGGTGTAGTGGTGCCAAAGAAACCTTTGCATTTATGTGGGGGAAAAAAAAATAGATGATTGTGCACTTAGTAAAGAGGAGCAGTATGGAAGTGGTCCCAGCCACAGGTACCAGTATTGTTTTATAACTGAGGACTTCAGCTGCAGCACTGAATCTTCCAGTCTGTTCAGAAAATCAACCAGATCCTTCAACATGTCAGGAAGCTGTGGTGAGCTTCTTTCTTTCACTGTGGGAAAGTGTTTCAGCTTTAGTTAGCGCGGGAAAAATTTACTCATTCAATCTTGAAATGTTCAAGTTTGAAACCTTATATTTGTGCTGTCAAAATAGAGCACTTGAGATATTCTGAGGATAGCTATCATTTAAATTGAGAATTTGTTTGCAAACAAATATTAATAACCCTGAGTTTTCTATTTATTATAAAACATAAGTCTTCGTATTATGCAAGAGATGTTTTTTGACCGTTTTTATCGGAAAAGATAATTAACAAACACTTCTAAGTGGTCGTCATTGAAATTAAAATGAACTTTGGATTTGAATGAAAAATTTGTTTAGACTTCATTTTATGAACTATTAGCTTTGTAAGTTCAGTTCAAGGGCAATATTAGCCATTTTTTTTGTATTTCTAGACACCACATCACCTCTGAGAGAGAATATCCTTGTTATTGAAAAGTCCTTTAACATTTATTCAAGTGTCTTTCCGACTTTATCTCTTTGTCCCCTCTGGTACCACACTGAAAGATCCTGGTGTCAGGATGATGACATGCTGTCCAGACAGAATACAACCTCTTTCCTCACAATCCATTAATGTAAATGGCAAGGTTCCCTTGTCTGAATCCTTCTCCTCTCTTTACGATTATCCCTCGCTCAACCCAGCTTCTCATTGCCAATGATCATGCACAAGCACACAGCACAACACTCCCTCAAGAATTCTAAAGCTGTGTATCTCCAAAAGAGGCATCTACCCAGGAAAATAAATTATTCTCTCAAGCAAATAGCTGCATATGAATATTTTATTACAGATTTAAACTTTCTTGCTATGGTTAAGGGGAGGGAAGTAAGTGGGATATAGTGTTGCTAATATATTCATAAAAAAACAATCCTTTAATCACCATATTCCTCAGATATTATTTATAAATTTGGCTTTTTCTGTTTTGATGATGGAAAGGCTAATCCTTTCTGATTGCAAAGCACAAGGAATCAATGATTGTTTCTACAAGATTTTTTTTTTCTTCTCGTAAAAAGCATGTGCTAGTTTCTTTGGAGGACATCAGATATTTATTTATATGCAGTTTATCTTGAAGGAATATAAAACACAGTTGACTCCCGCTTTTTAAAAACTTGACCTTCATCAGTCATTGCCGATCGCTGTGAACCACAAATCAAATCAACTGCATGATGCATTGTCAGTCAATATTTTAATGAATTGTGCCTCTTCATATTCCAGATGTGCCTCAAACATTTTTTGTTCTATTTTTTTTTTCTTTTCAATATTGAAACATTGACTTATACAACTCAGACAAAGCATCCTTGCTAACTTCTGTCTCTGTTGCATTGCCGTGTGTAATTCATTCACAGTACAAAGAGTCGGCGGTATTAAAGAATTCCAATTGCAATACAGTCGGCCTAAATTGCTTTTACTAAAAAGCTCAGGCTTAATGCACCCGACCGACATAAGGCATTTGAGTAAATGCATTGACAGACAGTCCTCTCAGAACTGAATGTAACTGATAAGAGAATCCATTAACTCTATTTTCCTTCTGTTTTATTCTCTGTCTCTCCCTCACCCCCCGCCCTTGCACTGTCTCTTTTTATTTTTCCAGCGACCCGTGAAAAATTATTTGATTCCCGTGCACAGAGTCAATGTTCAAATAGTTCAACAATTTGTTAATTTAATGCTGCTGACTTATTCTGAAATAGAATAAAAGTGAAACACAATCAGAGGGGGCGTGTATGTAATCCTGACGAAGAGCAATGAGAACGACTTTTTTTTTTTTTTCTTTTTTGGTAATAAGTTATCAAAGCACAGCAGATGGTCCGGGATGAGCCAACAGTCTTACCCGTTAATTGAACGACTTTCTAATATGACCGTAAGACTGAGACTGGGTTCACAATGTAAGGAGACGGAATATCTATGAAATCAAAGACATATTTTTGGTGGTTTATTTTAATGTTTTGGTGTGTGGGTGCATTAGAAACCTTTGCTATTTTGCTAATTTTCTCACAATCAAAGACATTATCATAATCACAGCATAGATGGAGTTTTAACTGAGACTCCTCTGAATATTTTTACTTATTTTACTGATTTGGTCGTTACAGTCATCGTTGCAGATCTTGCAGGTCACCAATCAATATGGGAATACATGAAACCCACAGAGCAGAAGTCGCACAGTCTGTAACCTATAACTTCTTGAAGCCATTTCCCTCACATTCTGGCACACAGTTTAACAGATGGCTAATAAACACATTTGCTGCTTCAAACCCAGGCGTGGTAGTGTTTGTAAAATTCAAATGAGATACGGCAATGACACACTCTGTGTGAGATTACTGGTGCAACTGAGCAGTTGGAAATACTTAGTGCTCCCTCATTGGACCGGCAAACTTATATGCATGGGAGAGGAACCATGCTGGGGGAGATGTATTGTGTTGTGCGGGGTCAAGGAGGAGCAAAAAACACATTTCATGAATTATGGAAAGAACAGATATAGAGAAGCAGAGATTTCACCCGGCCCTTGTTGGAATCTTGGACCCCTGGGTTACATAAAATTCAGCTTTTCAGCAGGTGTGTATTGAGAAGAACTTTTAATCTCCATCTCAGATGGAGGCCATGAATCTGAAACACACTCACTTCATCTGATGGTCTTTTTGAGCCCTAAAACAAGAACATGCATTGTCAGTGGTTTAGTTTAAAAATTTCTTCTCAATGCCAAGCTACTAAAGTCAAAGCCACACATTCTGTTTTACTCTCAGATTTTCATAGATTCTGAATCTGATTTCTGCATTGAGATCAATATTGGCCCCACCTTTTCCTCCAAGAGCTTAAAACATTGATTCTTTCTTTAAAGGAACTATGGAACATTAGACAGAACAATGAGCATCAAAAAGTACAGCAATGCAGCAATGTATCTCAATAAAAACAGACTTTGTCTGTCATTTCAGTATCAACAAAGCCATTCCCGTTCACGAGTATAGTAAAAAAATTACAAAACTAATATAGATTTAGCCATGGCAGAAATTAGATTTCACTTCATTGAAGAAGCGTAGGCCCAAAAACACGCTTATCATAAAACAACATTTAAGCAATATATCAAAACCTTATTTTGGGGATTTAAAAAAAATATCAAAATTTGTTATCCTGAGCAGAATGAGTGAAAGCCATCAAAGACAGTCCAATCTTTCATATTACTCTTTTTTTTTCTTAAATTTTGCACACAAAATATTATAAGCTAAAGAACCCCATTCCAATTGAATATGTGTGCTCATTGGAGAGAAACCAAATCGTCTGCTCTCCAAAATGTCTTGTTTTTCCGTCCTAATGATCACTTCAAGATATGCCTCGTGAGAATTGTTTCATATTCCATGTCCTTGTGCAAAATGCAGAGTTGCCAAGAGAGCGAGCTCTGATACAATCAGTTGTTGCCTGTAGGAAAATGTGCGCCGTCAGAGAGAATGGCAAAGGGACAAATAACGCAACACTGAAAGCATATTTGCTACTTTGATAATTAGCAGTCCTGCTTGAATATAGCGACATAATTATGCTGCATAATTATGTTTACAGTCAGAATTAGTTGTTTGTTTAAAATAAGTTTTGCCGACAGGATTTTATTTGTAACAAATTTATGCATAATTTATCTTCCATCTTGTGCTGCAAATGTTGAGCACTGCACTGAATAAAATCCTGTCTGTGAGCAGAACATGTTTAGCTGCCCCATCAGTTTATCCGCTCTAATTCAAAATAGTAGTAAAGTGTATGGAATTGATTTCTCATATCGGCAGCTGTGTTTTTCATATAAATATTGTACAAAGATGAAATACAGTTTGACTTGTAAGTACTCAGTAACTTGCAGCAGCATCAAATACTAAACGCCAATTCACACCAATCATACAACATTTGAAGACATCATTCAAACTATATGTATTTGATCATATTTTTATCTCTCTCTTTTATGTGTCATTGCCCATCTTGTTGCCCTTATCATCAAATAAAAAGACGGTGACAATCAGGGCCTCTGTCCTTGGACAGGGAGTACATCTCTGCTATTGACTGGCATGATGAGCTGCTCTTTCCTTGTTTCTTTCCCACAATCCCCATAATCCCCCTGTCTTAGCTGCCAACACGACACACTCATCAAGACCACAGGGGCTTTGGATGGAGGGGCCCTCTGTCACCACTTATTATATCCATGCACAGACAGGGCTACGGCTTCGCTTACTGACGCAAGCACAATTGCATACGTGACCAGGGACACCAGAGATGAGCAGACGTTTACAGATGCCGGTGGATTCCATCTCACACAAATACAATATGAATGTATTTATGCACAGGCAGCAGAACAGTCTACATGTATTAGTGGCATACGATGGACCCCTTCCTGTGCCGCTCCGCAGGTGTGCTATGAGAGGACATATTGTTGTTTTCAAAGGTTTTGCAATTGCATCAAATTCTCCTTCTGTCACAAGAACAAACTGACACGTCTTCAAAAAAATCCTGTCGATCATGTTGTTTTTTCAGACAATTCAACTTGTCACAGCAGAGGGGAAAGACGATGCGTCCATCTTTCTCCTCTGAGACCACCACACTGCTGCCACATTTTCCTCATATAATGGTTTTCTTTGTTCGCCCACCCTTCGCTTCCTCATCTTGTCAAAGAAAATGTACAAACGTGGCGAATAGATTGGTGATCCAAAGACTGGATTCCAACGTCCTTAGTAATGGAATCCAGATAATCAAACTCAATAGCCTTACAAAGCGATGGACTTTGTGAGAAAGAATAAAGAAAAAAAAGGTGAAAAACATGTCTAGTCTTCTTTCCTGACACTTATCTTCCAACCATCAAACCCATTGCTGAATAAGGATTCCCTGACGGTGTTCTGCTGTTTCTGTACACCGTACAGTAGAGGAGACAATAAAAGAGCAACGGTAGCAGAAGCCACATTCTGATTTTATGTTTGCGTGTGTATCTCATCAGGAAGCAGTGAAGGAGAACCACAAGAAGAGGGAAATGGAGGAAAAGATCAAGAGAGCCAAGCTGGCGAAGGAGAAAGCAGAGCGGGAGAAGCAGGAGCGTCGACAGAAGAAGAAGCAGCTGATTGACATGAACAAAGGTATGCCACTTCTCTCCATGAAGCCATAGGGACAGAGAACGGAGAGGCGAGCAGGGAAGTTCCAGGAGGGATGAAAACATGAGGGCGGAAAGAAGAAATTCATGGGATTTTGTTTCCCACAGATTTGAACTCAGAATCAAGAGAGTAATGTGGTAAAGTCTGAGAGGTCCTTTTCTTTTTCTTTCCAGCTGTGAAGGAAGGGGATATTTTCAGCAGAACCATATCTTACTCTCTGCTTCCAAACAATAAAGAGTTTATGCTAGACTTTTTTTATTATTATTATTTGAGCATATATTGTTGACGGAGGGATTTTTTCCCTGCCGTATACAAACACCAAAGAAATCCGGCACAGTTCACAGACACAGTACAGAAGAAGGTGCTGAAATGTGGCTCACATTGTTAAAACAGGAAATTAAGGCCGGCTTATTGACAAGGTTGATTTGTTCTCTTGAGTTCCTTGTCAGTGTTTCTCAGACATATAACATGTAAGAAAAAACAGCTCAGCACTAGTTTCATGCAGCTTGTTATTTTTCTTGTTATGATTTGCTAGAATGACTCCACTGGCCTCCAGCTATGCCTGTAAGTCACATCCCGATCGATGAATGTTTCAGTTGTTCATACATAAAAAAATTAGCGTGACAGAGCTGAATGTCCGTGTGTAGTTTTACCAATGACATTGAGGAGGAATTTCGAGCCCCGAAGAGCTTTGCGGCCAGTCAGTCTGGTCTTTTGTTCATTTTTTATTTATATTTTTTGACAAACAGACTGGGATTTTCACATTTTACCAGCTTCTAAATGTCAGTGCCAGCTGAGGACCTCTGTAGCTCAGCTACATTGGGAAATGTGACAAGACAGTCTTCAGTACGCCAGAAACTCTCCAAGATAATTGATGCATGCTACAGTTCTTTTTTTGTTCCCTGAGCAGTGACCTCTCTGAAAGCTTTACTTTTAATAATCCAACATGGCTGAGCTGAAGGAGGCTGTCTGCCCCTTTCTTTAAATCTGGCAAACCAGATGGAGAAGGATAGAGAAGTAGGTACGATATTAAATATTTCTGCTTGCGCAGATTGTAATCTTGGTTTTTGAATGCCGTAATGTGACATTCGGTATAAATAAAACATGAGGAAGACATGGGCAGCTCTGCCTGCAGCCTTGGAGATAGTGGGGACACCTCCATTGCTGGACTGCTGCAATGACAGTGACCTTGGAAGTTATTGGATACACACTTTTAAGTCCAACATGCACAAAGCCAGCAGTGTTTTAATCCTGCAAGGTTTCTGCTTGCATTCACAACAATTTTCTCACTAAACCTTGAACAGTTTCTGTTCCCCTGCTTGCTTGTTTCTGTGTGAAGTGAGAGCAGAGGAAGGACAAACAAAAGTAGAGTTCTGTAAATGGATCCTATGAATGAGATCCTGAATGTGAGCCAGAAGCAGGTTGGAGGTTAAAGCAGCTTTGTGGTGAGTCTGTGTCTCTCTTCTCCTTTAAGCTGTTTGGTTCGGACACACATAGCAAGATTTTTAGAGGGTTTTTTTCACTCTGCTTCTACTTTTGACAGCCAGAACTTGAGAGTTTCATCTCCCGGCTTGCTCTAAAATTTAACACGTGCTTCAAATAATTGAAGGCTTAGTTATTTGGGGATTTTTTTAATCAATACTTAATGCTAAGTATCTACCGAATTTTGTTCTCTCCAAAAACTAGAAAATATTTGATTGTGTGGAACACAAAGAAATGATTTTAAGTCATTCAATCATTACATTATTGTCTTTTAATTTTTGATCCAAGTCATTAAAACCTTCAAGTGGACAGCTTACGGTATATATGTAACAAAATGAGTGTGAGAGAGGAGCTTATTGACAAAAACATTTTCTGTCTGCTAATGCATTAACTGAGCAGATGGAGTAAACATATGCCTACTGTATTAGGAGATTTCTGTATAGGTCATTGTCTTTTTTAGGGGTTTACTGAATTACTCATTTCATTCCTTAAAACTGCCAGGTGGATCAATGCTGTGTTTAAAGCAATTTCTAGAGCTTTTTTTTATGAGGGAATAGATTGTATGTCATTTCATTAATTGCAATCTAATCCTCTTCACTTGCAAATGATTGCATATTAAATTAGAGTTTAATTCATTTAGCTTTGCCAGTTTGACTCCAGGATGGGGGAGGGGTGACAAGAAAACATTTTTTGGAAGCTGAAAAAAATACAATGAAAATCAGGCATTTTTTTTTTTGCATATTTATTAAAAAGCAGAATCTCTCTGTTTGCTGCTGCTTGTACACTTTTCATTACAAACTTCACTGACACATAAGACAAATGCAGCTCTGAAACACATTCCTAAAAAATTATAAGGAATGCTAATGTTGAAAATCACAACCAAGTCACTTTAATTTCCTCTAAGTGGATTCTGCATATTTTCTTGACCAGATGTTGAACATTGACTAAACCACTTTAAATCACATGCATAATAATTTAATAGTGTTGAATCAACCCAAACTGAGGCCTGTGACCAATTTAGGACAAGGAGTTTTGAAGGAACTAAATTGCTCTGCTATTAATGTAATTATATTGAGAGAAAATAGAAGGAAAGATGAAACTCACTGCAGTCTCTTGACATTGTATTCTCTGAGGGATATTTGGGGGAATGCAGACCCTTCTGGTTGCATGGGCAGCCAGCGTCACGGGGTCATCGCCCCCGTCTGCTGTGAGTGTCTCAACCTACATGCCAACTACGTATTTCTCTCAAATTTACTAAGCTCTGAACCGAGTTCGGAAGCACACACGCTTCTTTGAGCATCATTCAGCTTGGCATATCAAACAAGAAAAAATATAAATGGATAAAACATGTTTAGTTTAGGTAGCACAAAAAAAAGCTTTGGAATGATGTAATTTTTTTCTCTGTGTGTAAACAATCACTTTCACTATTTCAAAATGTATCTTTACTAAATATAACTTTTTACGATACTTAGATCTTCAAATAAAAACCGTGCAACAGTTTTAGCAAAAACCCATAAAAGCGCACGGATACAGCAAACACTTCACAGATGCTGTTTTATGATTAAGTTTAGCTTACATAATTTATCACAGAATGACTATGAGCCCACGCAGCCGCCTCGATCTATTACAACAGCTTGCAGACACCAGAAGGATGCATATCCATACATTGGGTTTCTTTGTGAGAATATTATTTATAAAGAAAATGCTCTGGCATGGCATATGTGTTGTGATAAAGCAATATAACACACTTTATAATAATCTCTTAATGTTGCCTTTGTTCACACAGCATCTGCAGCCTGAACACACCACAAACTCTATTGTTGTGTTAAAAAAAATACTTTTAAAGAACTAAAACAGACACCTAAAAGGTGCACAGCAATAGTTGTTAAAGATCGTTTGCTCTAATTTCAGTTGACAAGTGTCAGACGATGTTTGTCCTTCATACTATCTTCACCCGAAAATTGTGTTACCGCAGTGTATTTTTTTTTTTCATTATAACACAATTGTCTCTGCGTTCTTCCCCAAAGCTGTTTTTATTTTTATTTTTCCAGCGAGCTGTTTGGTTGTTCTTCCCTTTCAGCGAGGCCTGCTAGAATGAGGTCTCCGTGTCTCTGTGATGCTCTGCAGAGAGTAGTTGGCATGTTGACAATGATGGGCCTGCAGCTTCTATTTCTGCATCCTTCTTGTCAACCTTTCACTCGCTGAGGATGAAATGGTGTATGTTTACATAAATAAAAGTGGGTTTTTCTAAAAAAAAAAAAGAGAAAAAAGCCCACCACATTTACTAAATATGAGCAAAATAGGTCAGTGATATTAGTTTGGTTTGCTCTCAGCTGCAGATTGGGGTTTGGATTTTTTGTATTTTTATTGAAATGCAACTTTTTACAGGAGCTCAGTTCAACTTGAAGCAGCAAAGAAAGTTTAATCATGCATTTATCACATATTTTCAAAGAAATGTTTACATTTACAATAATGCACAACAAGTATTTTCCATGGGTGATTCTACCAGGGACCTTAAGCCCCCAACAACATAAGTTCTATTATAATTGGGGCACACAAACCCCCCCAACACGGTAAGGTGGCAACTCAGTCAGATTACAGTCACGCCAGTTATCTGGTTAGGATGCCTCTTGAGCGCCTTGCTGATGAGGTGTTTCGGGCATGTCCTACTGGAAGGAGACCCAGCGACACGCCCCGGACTTGCTGGAGAGACTAAATAAATGAATTACTTTATTCATCCCTCACCAGAGAAATTTGTGTGCTGCACTCCTTACACCGCAGCAGGCTGCCCTTCGACGGTGCCAATGGTGGGAGAAGCGGGGGTTAAGTGTCTTCTCCAGGGACCCTAGACCTGCTCTCTGTGAGACGCGAACCCGCAAACTTCCGGTCTGCGCGCAAACGCTCTAACCACTGAGCTGCCGTCTCCATCTATCTCCACCCATGTGAGACTATGTCTCACAGCTGGACATGGGACACCTCAGAATCCTGAGCTGGAGGATATAGCTGGGATGAAAGAAGCCTGTATTTCCCAGCTGTTGCTCCTGTGACCTGATCCTGGTTAAAGTAGAAAAAAATTAAAATACAAATTCTTATCTGAACTATTCAAATTAATTCATTTTCTAATTCTGTAACTTCAGCTTATCTTCACCACTTGAAAGTTGTTAGCTGGTTTCTTTTAGCATATCCTCAAAATTGATATGAGTGTGACTTTTCTAAACTAAATTGACATATTTGGATGCAGCCGGCTGACTGTTCATGGCTGGCAGAACCCTGTCTGGATTGACAGAGCCGAGGCTGTTGATTGATGGCTTTGTGTGACACTGACAGCTGCCAGTAGGCCATCACATACCGGCGTGGTAGCCTTGCCAGCCAGGTGATCAGAGACAAGCACTGACATGCAGCGTCGAGGTGGACAGGTTGGCTTTCTAAGTTTGCATAGTGCCTCCATAGCATAGCAGACGTGACAAACAATATTACCAGGGGAGATAGCTTTAGAGACGTGAAGGTCAGAGACCCGAGAAGATAAAAGAAATGTATCGAAGAAAGATTCTCGCTTTTCTTCAGCTTAGCTCGGAAAATGAAGCCAATGTTGCAGCTGAAACCGACCTTCATGTCAGATAAAGAGCATAGCAAACTGGGCAGACCTTTCAACAATGTAGCATTGAAATGAGCTACAAATATTCCATTTCCTCGTCTGTTTACTCTTTCAAGTGTAATTTCTGTTTTATTGCATTGATAGCTGTCAAATCCGGTTTAGAAAGACATTTGATGCGTTTAAAAAAGAAAGTGTCACTGAAACTTTGCACAAATGGGTTCTTTTTTTAGTTTTCGTTTAGAAAGTTGAGCTGTGCCTGAAACTGCTGTTTATGGATTGCTGAATTCCATAATTACCTTGAAAGACAGGAACAGGGGCGCCAGTATTATCTGTCTGTCATTTTTCCATCTTAATAAACAACAACATATTAGATTGTGCGGTATCTCCAGTCAGATTGTGGATCTGCCCCAAGGCAGCAACGACACAGATTCCAGACAACTGCATCTACGCTCAGTCCCATAAGACCAGGCAGTCTGAGGAGAGATGTTTAGGAAAGGAAACATATTCATATACAAGCAGAACGCAGGCAATAAATATATTTTATTGACTGCAGAGTACCATTTTAGAAGTTGAAGTGATAGAATAAAGTAGTCAGCTTCTGCTTTTCCAGAAACTGATATTTCCAGCAAATAAATGTCAGCGAATGGAAACTGAACCTGCTTTTTAAGACAGGCTTCCACAAAGAAATGGAGGTTTTTACCAAAGTACAGCAAGTGTGATGGTTTTATTGTAATTTTCTCTTCTTGCTTCACAATGAAAAGTCATCTCTGATGTTTTATTTTCTCTAACCGCTTTCATGGTTGCTCTTCTGCTCGGCTAATTCTGCTGAAACACGGTTGAATCTCATTAATTTGTGGGTGGTTCATGCATCTGATCACCTCCCCTCCCAGATCTGGACCTCACCAGTCACTTTACAGTCAATCAAACCTAATTACCCTCTCTACAAAGACCATCAAATCCCATTGTCAAACCCATTTAGCTTTCCCAGACGGCACCGCCTTTCACTTGTGCAAACAGCCCATGTGGGGTTTAGTTCAGATGTTATCTTGATCCAAAACTCTGCATCCGCTTTCCAAAATGTGCTAGTCGTTTAGAATGTGGAATTGACAGTGGAGGATTAGTAGCAACTTTGCATGTTGCCATGGCTTCTCCCAAATGTAGTTAATTCAATTCACTGATTTTTATTTCCTAGTGTAATAAAAATTAAAAAATCTTAGATTGTTAAAGTTTTTTAATCAAACTTGTACAAAATACTCAAAAACATAGAGTATTTTGTTTTTGAGCTTTGAGTAAAGGTGTGTGAATAAACGGCTTTAGGTTCCCATTGACCAAGCCTGGTCTTGATCTTCTCTATGTTTAGAACTGACTTCCCGGGATCACAGTAAGACTCGTCCGACTGCATTAAAGCACTAAGGCAGCTGTAACGTTTTGGATCACCTTTGGGCAATCAGAGGTGTAAAATTGAGAAAATTTCAAGAAAGACAGCAGCTGATGCAAGTGCACAGTTAAACATAATTTTCTGTCAATGATCCAATCTTAGGAGACTCAAGTGTCAGTTTGTAATCAACAGACTATGCCAGCTGTCAATGTGAAGACAGGAGAAAAAAAAAACATGTACAAGTTAATGATTTCAAAAGATGCTCGGATTTCACAAGAGCAACACAACTGTTCTGCTTAAATGAGACAAAAGAACTGATCAAAAACCATTAGAAGAATTTAAAAAGAACAAATTATTGAAGTTGGCTAAAAAAATGAGTGATTTCAAATATCATATGCATATTTAAATATTTATGAAGATCTGTTATATATTTTTTATATTAAATAATAGATATTTTGGTCTCTTTGCAGCGAGAGCCGAGTTAAAAGCAAACAACCTTAATGGGTTTGTCCTGCCGGGAGGTCAGTCGAAATGAATATGGGTCAGCTCTTCCATATTGCAGCCTCTTTTAGCAAGACTTTGCTTATGGTGGAGAGGTGATAGTGGTCCACTCTGCAGTGAGGCCAGCATCCTGTGGCCCAACTGGCATCCTGACATTATGACCCCATGTGGCTCGAGGAAAGTGTGTCAACTTAACATCTGTCATTGCCGGGTTGGAGCTCTCCCTGGTGTGTTGGTGGTGTTACTGAGCAAACTAGCCAAAAGCAGCAGATAGATGATGATAGCTCAGAGGTAGCTGCAGAGGCCTAGAGGCAGCAGAAGTAAATGATAGTAGAGCAAAGAGACTACTGATGGCTGTGCTCCTTCTATCTCTCCCTCTCCTCCCCTTTTTTCCCATCTTCCCAAGCTCCCCTCCCTACTGTTTCTCACTTGGGGCCTGGCAGCATCCATCCAGATGGAGGGTTTATTTTTGTTTTTGTTTGTTTACTTATTCATGCATCCAGCTATTCGGGGCATCGCTGGGGCTTTTGCTCCACCACAGAATGCAAATCGCCACGGCGGCTTATCCACTTTCATCTCTCCCTTGTCAACATCTAACTTCTCGGCACGTTTCTCCCGCTCTTTTGCTCTGAGGACATTTCTTTTTTTTGTGGGATGAGATTCGGAGTGACCAGGTCAACCAAACTCCTACACTTCGCCCGCTACCTAATGCATTAGCAATAAGGCTCACCTTTCACCTTCTGACCACCTTTGCCATTTTCAAGACTATCCTTCCCCTTTTCTATGTCTTGCTTTTCCTTCTTTGCCCTGACCCTGGCGCCACACAGGAAATAACAGAGTAGCCACACAGTCGTTCCTCCTGGAATGGAAAGCTGTGGGAGCATCCGTAATTTAATTAGGGAAGACATGAGTGGGTTTGCTCATCAAGTTAGTCTTTTTTATTTGCCATCTTTTCCTTCCATTTCCGTGCCTCCCCCCTTTTTATCTGAACTGGTATAAATGGACACGCGCTTACTGAAGCAAATTACGTGCAGGAGTTTCTTTGGAAAGTTTCCCAGGTCATTTGTAAGGATCTAAAGATGTGGTTAAAACAGAGGAGAGAGGGAAAGTCAAAGCAAAAGGAAGAAACAGGAACATGGATGCTGCATGTTAGCTGGAAACAGTGCAGTGAGACAAAAGGGGTTTGGGGTATTGCAAGTGACTGTGTAAACATACATAGAGGTTGAATCCAGGTGTGAGAATAATACAGAACCAGGTGCATGAAGTGAAAGAATAGTTAGAGGTTGGGATTAAAAGAAAGAAAGGTTTCCGCCCCTCCACCTGGCCACAAAACCAGCATCCCCTCATTTTACCAAAGCCTTTGTTTCACGGATAATGGTCCAGGTTAATTGTACAGGTGACTTTCTGTGGGGGAACAGATGGGCTCAAATGTGTTCATAAGAAACTGTAGGAAATAAAAGAAGAAAAATGTGGCAAGTTAAAAAAAAAAAGAGACAAATTCGTCTTTTTGTTGCCTTTTTTCTTTGTTACAGAAAGCAACCATGTTTAGGGTAAGCTCTCACTACCTTCTTCTCTGACTGAGGTTTTAATTTATCAAGCAAAAGGCCTGTAAGCTTTTATTAGGTCTCATTACAGAGCAAATTAGACTCAGGAATTTGATAGTGGTTGTGGGTAATAGACCTGATTTGATACAAGAGCAGAAAGTTGTGATAATCAACATTAGAGAGAAGCAGTTTTCCTGTGATTGATTTTCAAAATGTATCTTTTGACGCAGGTTTTAGTTGTGATATATGAAATGAAAAATTAGCATTTTATGTATATTTAGCTGAACAGTTTTTTTCTCATTGTCCTGATGAATCATCAAGCCTACACATGAGTTATCAGAAACTGCATGTTTAATCCATTTTCCTTTTTTCCAGGGAAACAACAAGACTGCATTTAAGTTTATTTATGTTAAATAAATGCACTAGAAACACAATGAAAATGATCCAAACACAATCTATAATCAGCAGGGAGTGAGAAGCAGAATAACAAGGAGTCACTAAATAAAATAATACAAGAATTTAAATAATAAAAAAATAAGCCGTGTTTTATCCTTCAAGTTTTGTAAAATAATTGTTTTAAACTGAATCGTTATTATAGATCTGCAATGCCTTAGGAATTACAGTACATTTCCATTTTAACTGTTTTTTCTTATGCTTTTTCATTTTTATTTGAATATTGAGTTCAAATTGATCATATTTTCTTTTTTTTATGGAGGTGGAGGTTTTCTTTAAATGAAAATTAAAACTAAAAAGTGTGGAGCACATTTAACAACAAAGTACTAACAAGATTGTAACTATCATAAGGTTTTATTTTTTATAAAGTATATTACCATTTAAAAAGATTTTTTTAACAATTATTATAACTTTTTTAAGTCATTCTCTATGAATGCTGCTATGTATTATCATTATTCGGTATATACTGTGCTTAGTCACATTGTGTAGACATGAACACCAGAGTTGCAATATTATGTCCCAGCAGAGTTTTCACAGCACTAGGCAAAGCGCACTGCTGTTTCTATCTCTTAGCTTCCAGCAGAGCCGGTGCACAGCAAAATGCCTGTGGGTGTTTGGGTCGATGTAGAAACCCAAGCAATGTTCCATGTTTTGAGGAATCCTTGTGCAATCTGATGTAAAGAAAGCTCTTTTTTTTCTATTTGGAGAAAATGGCAGAGAACAGAATGTGTCTTTAAAAGTGGAGTAATGGATTTATTCAGTTACTTATTGATTCTCCACATTTCATTTGCAACAAAAAGAAATGCTTTGCCACAGCAAGAAAATAGAAAAATAGAATAAGGAGATGTTGATTTTTTATTTTTACAATATATTTCCAACAGTGGGAGCAAAGATATGAAAACTAGAATAGAACCACATATAATTCTAACACAAACTTTATCTGTAAAAAAAATGAATTTTGTAGTTTTTATGGGGAGGTGATGGCTCATTGGTAGACTATCCATCCTTGGACTGAAAGAAGCCGGTTCAAATCTCACTGAGCCCTCTCTGTGGCCCTGGAGCAGACACCTAACACCGTAGTTGCTCCCACCATTGGCGCTGTTGTGGCTGCCTACTGCGGTGCAATGCAGCAAAGTAATTTCCCCATTAAGGGACTAATAAAGGCATTCTTCTTCTTTTCCTTTAAATTTCAAACTTTTCCCCAGCAAAGTAACTCAGACTAAAATTGATTTCTTTTGGTGCTATTGTTTTAAACCTTGTATTCCCAAAAGAGTATTTTTAATCTGACTAATCAAGATCAAATCTAAATTTACACCTATTTCCCTTACAATCATTTTGATTGTGTTACGAAAGCAAAGTTATCTCTTTTCTTTGAGCTACTTCACTTAAAATGATTTGTTACTCTGGACAGTCTGAAGCTGTCACTTGACCTCTTGTTTGTTTCCTCCTGCTATTTGTTCTCTCCTTTTCACTCTATTCCAATATCAAAGTTATTTAGAGAATATTACTCAAGCTTCTATACTAAACATTTAGCTTTGATAAGCAGAGCCAAATAAACAGCACACATCTGTATCACTTTAAACGTGAGGCAGGTAGAACTGTAGCTGTGACTTCGCCAGCTTGCTCTCACAGTCGATGTATGTTTTAGAAATAATTAAATGTCACAGAGCTCAAGTCGTCAAGTATCTGGGAAGATGTTTTATGACCTTGTGTCTTGCCTTGCTCCATTATCCCCTCTCAATAACCTACTCCATCGCACGCACCACCAAACTCTTCACTTCTCCCCCTCGCCACCGTTTGTATCCCCCACTTTCTGCATTCTTCCTCCTCCCACCTCATTTTATCTTTACAGTTTTCTTCCCTGATGGTGACACTTAAAGTGTCTGTGCTTATTCTTTTCCTATCCCTCGCTCTCCTCCCTTTGCCGGTGTCGACATTCAACTTAGTGTACTGCTCCTGGGATCGGTGGCTGGTACATAAGAACGGCTTTTTTACTGCCTGCATTTTTTTTTCTTCTCTTCGCAAAAAACTAATCTGATGTGTGAAGTTTTTATGGCGAGCCTGCTGAGAGCACATTGCTCTTGTTGCTCCTTCTAATTAGAAAATGTGATAGTGCTGCTTGTAAATATATTGCAGACTGAGTCTATCCCCGGGGTTCTCAGTTCCATTTGGCACAGCCTCCGGGTCCAGCTACCACCAGATATCCAGCTGAAGTGTGAGCAGGAAGTGAGGGATCGGAGAAAAGAGAGGGAGAGATAAGAAAGATGTACACCGTCTTTCCGGGAGAGTTTCATGAAGCTTCATTTCTCAACTCTTAAGGTTTAACTTTTTAAGAAATTACCTGAAAGTTCAAAAAGCCGCAACCATGTTCTACACTTCCATGTGCTTTAATAAGATCATTAAAAGACCTCAAGGCTGTTGGTTGAGGGTGCCCACCAAGGTGTTTCATTACCGTAAGGTTTAGTCAATGTCTGGGGTCTTAGCTCATCTTAACCCATTTAGAAAGCAATTTTCTGTGAGCAAAGGAGATCTTTCCTCCCGAGAAAGATCTTAAAGCATAAAAGGTTAGCTTTTCTATAATTCTTCAATATGCAATGTATCATAGCTGCTAATGAGAAGCAGATGGATATTTGGCTTAAGTTTAACCGCTCAAAATAAGACGAGTGAATTAGCAAGGTGAGACTGCTGAAGGGTCTAGTATCACAGTAAGTAATTAAGAAAGTTTGCTTTGAGGATTACTTGAATAAGTATAGTCAAATAATATCCAGGCTAAATGTTCACCTTGTCTCAGCAGAATAACTGTGGAGAAACTGAGAAACTTTAGACAACTCTCAAGGCTCATTTGTGAGAATGTCTTGATGCCCGAGTTTAGCTTTGGACAGCTTAGGACATAGTTAAGTGAGCACTGTGAAGTGACAGGGGACCATGTTTCCCATTTTAGTCATTTTGGTTCACTGTGTCTACCATCCTGAACCCCAGTCTACCGGAGCGCCCACACCTTGGCCATTACAAATGATGAATTGTGCTACAGTTAGGCTAGAAGTAGGACAAATTGATCAAAGTGTCAGGTGCCCCATGTGATGTTCAGGTCTGCTTCAAGAAGGCTGTGAAGAAGGAGCTATCAGAAAGTTCCTTGTAGCGTGGCCGTTGATGATAAATGTTTACCTACTACTTAACAAATCCTCCTTTTGTCAGACTCACCACCTGTTCCCATTAGCCTACATATGAAGGACTGACTACAGATTTTGGGGGCCGATAGAGGGGCTTGTTGTTGACCCTAATTCTTCTTCAGATCCACAGGGCAAAAACCCAACTCTACTTGCCTTTATAAAACCAATAAGCACGTTTTACGAGGTGTAGCGCCGCAATTCCAGATAAGCACTACTTGGCTTGGCTTTGGGTTTGTTCAGATAAAGCTGGTCTAATTAAGCTTGATTTAATCAGGATTGCTTTTAAGCACAGCACACAGCCGGAACAGATACTTTGATTTCAAAGTAGCCCTTGGGAAGAGCTTGAGGAAAAAAGCGAAACAATGTGATTGAGAGTAAAATTAGCAAGAACGATTTAAGAGTTGCTTTCCTTTTATTTTCTTTTTTCTTTTTCAATTTGCATAAGTCATATTTCTATTCTTAGTTGCACGGTCTATTTTGTAAACTTGTTAGACTAAATTTAAGTTTATTGCCAGATAAAAGGTAATATCATATGGATCTAATTTTCTGCTCTATTGATTAAATCTGTCTTGTAATTCAATTATTTTAGCATCATATAATGCAAAAATGTTTTAATCAAAGAATCAGTTTGACTGCTGTCTCTGTTAAAACGCTAAAGTAACAAAGGATTGATCATTCAAATGGTTGGAAATTGCTGTCTGCTGACAGTCACAGTTTGTTTCCTCATCTCTGAAAGTCTCCTTTCATCTTTAAACACACACCAAAAACTAGATGCTATACACAGAGGAAAAGCTAGTTAAATCATACATGCAAAAGCACTGATTTCCAAGTCTCTAGCTCCATAATAACTCACTCTAATGATCCTGCTTTAAAATAATGTCTATTCTCTTGACTTGAATGATAAAAAGGTCGCCCCTCTGACTCATTAGTATTAAGGGGTAAAGATAGATGACCCAGATAAAGAACCTATGCTTATTTTTTGGTGCTATTACAAGCGAGTGGTACAAAGCACGTGCATATGCTAGTGTTCTTAGCGATAGTAGTAATGTCGTTTGATTTATTTCGTGGATCTTAATCCTTGCCGCCTATGCTTTACAGCTTTATAGATCCACGGACAGACAAAATGGTTTTCCAGTGGCAGTGTTTTTCAAATGCTAGTCTTAGTTTCATTGTAGGAACAATAATCAAGAATACAGGTATTGAGCTGTCCAACACTAAATCTTTGTAAAAAGCACTTCCCTTTCCTGTATTAGGCTTAGAAAATATCGGTCAATGTCCATCTTGAGGCAACGGTAAGGTAATCTTCACTCCAAGCTGAGAAAACTAGCTGTTTAAAGGAAATAAAGACAAATCTGAGCCATTTTTGTTGTTGTTGCTATGAAAGAGATCCAAAACACTTTTTGACATATTACTATCAATTAATTCAGCAAGTCTATGTTTGTCTAAAATATAAAAATTCTGAATACTCCATTAAGTAACATTTTTCTTTCATCTTTTATTTTGCAGAAGGAGATGAAACTGGTGTCATGGATAGTCTTATGGAAGCTCTACAGTCCGGAGCGGCCTTCCGTGATCGGCGAAAACGAACACCGCGCAATGGTAAACAAAATGCAACATCAATTTATTTTACTTGTTCATTTGTTAACAGCATTACACATGAACTAGTATGTTTAAAACATAGATGGCTGCTGATGATCCTAAAAAGAAACTGTTCTTTCTGGTGTGCATGTATAAAATATTTTGGTGTTTGTTTTCATCGGACTGTCTTGTAGATTGATTTAGAAGTACCTTTTCAAATTGTGTTTCTCTCCACACAAACACACTGCACACAATCACAAGTGTTTCTGTAAAGAGGAAAATAAATGTTTTGTCCCTTTTGCATTTATAAAGCACTTAGCAGAGGGACCATAGTTGATTGAGTGTAATCCTAATGTTAATGTATCCCATTCGGCCATGATGAATGGGCCATTCCCTGGGGAATCCCGCTGCACAGCACTGTGAGGGTCAATTGATATGCACACCAGATTTCCACTGAGAAGCCACAGGTGCTGCTTGTCCTTCTCGCAATCATGAAAGAAAAAGGTGAAGAAGAAAATTGGATATTAAGTGTAATATATTTTTTTAAAAGCCATTTTTAATAAACAAACTATGAATGGCAAGACAAAAGAAAGAAAAAAATATCTTTTTTTAGCATAACCCCTTTAATATTTTCTATCTATCTCCTTATTTATCTGTTATATGTCCGTTTACTGTAGATTTCTGTTATTGATCCAAGCATACAGATTTAAAAGCAGATTTCAAAATATGCTCCTTTCCTCTTTTTCTTAAAATTATTCTGCCAAAATATCAAAAATCTCAATTGCTCTTTTTTCTTGTTCCTCCCCTTCTTCTCTTCCCAATTTATTCTGTTTTTCCCTCTCTTTTTTTCTTTTACTACCAACATTGTTACAGGTGATCAAAGCCCTTCCAGCCCAACCTCTCGGTGGCCGGGTGCTAACTATGGTAACAGAACTCTAGGTGTGTGTTTTACTACCTTATTAACCCCAATTTAGCACCAGTTTGCTTCACAAAGTTGAATGATTTTATTTATTCCTGCCAAACCATTTGAACTGTACTGCTCTTCCACAATGCAGAGTCTTGTGCTGAGTCATAGGATTTAAAAAAAAAAAATACTCTTCTAGGAAGAGATATACAGATTTTTTTTTGGACACGGCTTATTGATGCTTTTGGATGAATTGCAGTTCCTCATGAATAGCTTTTATCCAGATATGTCTACATTAAAGAGATTGCCGTCGAAACAATATTACCTCATGCCATTGAGGTTCGTCTGCTCACAGTGGGTGGATACTGTTTTGCTTTGACCAATTGCTGCTTCCTGTTCATGACTGGACATGACGTGCGTAATGTGCTAATATGGCCAGCCAAAAATTATACCTTTTTGCAAATCTCATCAACTGCAGGGCAACCTCATTCTTTCCATAATTAAAGGTCTCCAAACATTGTCTTTGTTCTGGCTTTAAGAACTCAATCTCAGTAATTGTTGCTAACACAGACTATATAACTTGGTCAATCTTCCATGGTTATAGAATAGAAATATACTTTATTCATCCCTCAACGGGAAAATGTGAGCGCTGCATTTCAGTGCAGCAGGCTGCCACGACGGCGCCAATGGTGGGAGAAACAGGGGGTTAGGTGTCTTCTCCATGGACACCTAGACATGAGCTCAGTGGGATTCGATCCTGCGAACTTCCGGTCCAAGGGTGAACGTTCTACCACAAAGATATCGCCAACCCCATTTTACTTTTTTGTACTTAACTACAAAAAACAAACGCTTGTGTTGGATGTCACAGCGTCATTTTTGTTGGTCGATTATTCTTCTGAGGTTTCTCAGCTGGCCACTAATGAGTGCAATCTCTTACCTCATAGCTGGAGTGAAAGCAAATTTAGTGGAGGCTCTAGGTGGCACCAGCCTGGCTAGCTGAATGGTGTTAGGACTTTATAATAAAACAAATGGCCAAACCAAGGAATTTTGGCCAAACTTATGGCAAATTCCAATTAATTAATTAATTATTTTATTGAAACTTAAGTAAAATATCAAGAACTCTTGAGTTTCTATTTTACTTCAAATAAGTTGCCAAAAATTCTGTTCTAAAGATCCAACAATGACAACATATACATTACATTTACTGAAAGTAAAACACAAGTAGTTATGAAGGCCATGTTAATGCATCGATGGATTGTCATAGTCTGGCACCTCAAACACAGCAGGGTGGCTGGTTAACAGATTGGGTTTTCTGATGATAGTTGGATTTCCAATCTTGTAAAATATACTCAGCACATTCTCTGCATTTTAAGGCAGCTATGGTCTTATTTAAACACTAACTGCTGGAATACACACTCACAGCATGATATCACTTCACTTCTTTGCAATATTTAGAAAATACCATCGTGGGTAGCTTTGTAGATCATCATGCCTTTACCTTTCTTTTTTTTATTATTATTCTGTTTTTTTGTTTTTTTTCTCGTATTAGTGGTAAATGCCAAATGATATGCAACCGCACATAAGTTATCTGTATTTCTGAAGGATTGTTGACTTCACACTACGCCGGCTGTCTTGCTGTTATGTGTTTTGTGAAATGCTGCTGTGCATGCCTGAGTACCTGGCGCTATAATGGATGAGCATGTACGCCAGAATTCACTCTATGGTCATTTTTATGTGATTTGATTTGTTTATTTTTTCAAACTTTAGCTGCAACGTGAAATATTACTACTTCGATGCTGGTGTGGGTGCGAGGGGTGAATATTACTTTATATAAGATAGTGACAGCTTTATTGCAAGTATAGTTGTATTATATTAACAGACATGTGTTCAGTGACTGGGTGGAAAGAATATAATACCTCTGGAGCTCTTGATAAGATGTGATTGAAGCATTTTGCCGTTGCAGAAAAAATATAAATGTAACAGACCATCAAATGGGGGACTTTTTGAATGAAAATGGGTATTTCTTGAAACTAGGTCTCTGACTATTGGAAGCATGACCACGGCACACAAAACCACTCTTGAAAATCTTATAAACCTCAATATAATTTAGGTTTTTGGATTTTTTTCTCACCAAAAATAATGTTTTTACCCTAAAAGAACAGTGCTCGGGTTTGAATATTTGTTTGAAAGGGTGAATGGGAAATAAACCAGCGGTTTTTCAACCAGTGTTCCAGGCTGCAAAAAATGACTCTATTTCACTTAATACAGTAGAACGGGATCTACGGTAATCTTAGCTCCCAAAAAATTGTTTTGGTTGATCACATGGTTCTTGTGTAAAAATAAAAAAATGGATTAAAGCCTATTTATTTATATGTCTCAGCATTAAATCTAGACATTTTATTTAGAGACAAACGGGGCCTTACCCAAATAGGTTATTCACTGTAACCATAGCAACTCGCTCTTCTCTGCTTCTTTGTTGCATGCTGCTGTCTATCTCTCCCAAAAACTATCTCACCTTTTGGATTGTATTTTCTACATGTTTTTGAGACATGAGAAAATTCAGGTTGCGTATTACAGCAGAAAAATTACAGATTCTAATGAAATCTCACATTTTTTGCAAGACAAAGAGGGAAAGTTTCTCTTGCATTCTTGGGGAATCCTCTGAAAGGCTCATTGTCTAGAACCAAACACGTTAATATGACAAATACAGTACAAACACTTTCATTTTTGGTTGTTGGTGTGCCTCAAGATTTTTTTTTGATGGAAAAATGTACCTCGGCATAATAAAGTTTTAAAACACTGATTGAAATGATACGGCACTGCAAGTAATGTGGAATTACAATAAAGCGTTCTAAAAAAATACATATACATATATACATATATATATATATACGTATATACATATATATACATATGTACTTTGTATATATATATGTATATATTTACCCATTTGCCAGTCATTTATCATCTGGCTAGAAATGTTCATTGTCATCTTTAGCTCCCAGTACGCACTCTGATTTTGGCCATACCTGGCATGGCTTCACTGTATACAAGTTTGGATACAGTGTAGCCATTAAAAGAAGCAAAAAGATGATTTGGAAATATTTGATCAATTTTTATGGCCAAAATATAAATAATATCAGTCTGTCATTCAGATTTTTTTTTCTTTTGGTCAGTAAAACGATTTAACGAGGTTGATGGCTCACCACAGTTGATGATGTTGAGCAGTAAATATAACTCTAAGTCTAGTTGATATTAGCAGAGCTGCTCGATCTCACATGGTTGCTCAGCCTGTGGTGGCCGAACACAAATAATTTACGTTTTATTGTTTCACAGAGATCAAAGTAAAGCATAAAGCCACTTCACTTTGCCTTTGGATACAAATTATACTTTCTTTAATTTTCTTTCTGTGATCTAAATTTATTTATTTATTCTGTTTTCCACCACAAAATTTGATGCAATTGTTCTGTTTTTTCTCAGGTTTTGTTCACCACACTCTCCTCTGCATTCTTTTTGTATTCTCAAAGAACAGCAGTGCAAAGCTCAAATGTATTATGCACTGACAGCTCCCTGCTTATTGATATAGAGCCCAATACTGGCTTGATAAACAGCTGCATGGATTTTTACTCGGAGGTGATGAGAGAAGAAAATTCTTCTGACGTGCCAGCTTTATGGATTTTTTTCTCCTAAATAGAATCTGGAAATTAATTCCACTACTATAGAATATAAGAGGAATTTGTCTTGTGTATTTTTATGGGGCAAACATAAATATTCACCCAGATTTTCTTTTTTCTTGGTGGAGTTCTTAAAAAAGGAAAATGATTTATGGCTCCATTGGTGTACTGAGGAAAAACACAACAGGAAGTTTTCAAGATTTTTTTTTATTGATTGATATGTGATATTAAATTGAGATTTCTCTTTATATTTTAAGTAATGATGTAACGTTTGCTTTAGTAAAGCTTTGTCACTGATGACGAACTTTACTTTTACACGTTGTGTGTTTTACCTCCAATTGGAAGGACTGAAAGAAAACTCAGTGCCTAAATTTAATAGTCAAAGGATCTTGCAGCATTTTTTTGTCCAACAGTTTGCCAAATCTATTCAATCCCACTTGTCATGTCTGTTGTAATCTCATGCTTTAAAGCTTGATTAACCTCCTGTCATTCTTAAGCAAGCAGTGTGCACCAGAGAGATTCTGTCGGAGTCACACTAGAATCTTCACCAACGTCAAAAGGACTTCATTTACACCCAGCATGCCTTTCTTTTTCATCCTCTAGGCTAAACTGCACTTAACCAGACTACCTCAAGTGTCAGATTGAGCACAATTCTAGGCGCCGCCAGTCACAATTACACCCAATTCCACAAGCATTTCCTATTTCCTTCTCCCCACTTTGTGTAAGATGAAAAATCTAACCCCAGGGGCCCTAGTCATGTGTTATGCAATTACACCAGCCATTCCTAATTCAGCACAGAGTTACAGGGTAGATTGATGGAGACAACAGAAGCTATGTTTCTGTATCGGGTTCAGTCTCATTAAAGCAACATTATTTACTAATCCCGGAGAAAGAGTGGTCTTCTCTAAACCTCAGCTGTACACCATTTTATGTTGATTAAAATAAAGGGAGGCCCACATTAGTGAGCCGTTATCGTGAAGAAAACAAACACAAAATCACAAATACTGGGATAGATTTTATAATATGATGGGATTTGCTTTTGTGAGATTGAAGTTATTGACCTCAGTTAGTGTTTTTGTTGCAATACCAACATAATATAACAGAGAAATCTTGGTTAGAGTTAAATTTCTTTTAAAATTCCAGCACTTCAGTTTGTACACAGTACAAAGGTACAGCCGAATGCATAATGTAGTACTTGATTGTGGGACTTTGTCTGCCGCTCAGATGTTTCATTCTTCTCTACAGATAAAATAAAAATGAAGAAATTTCTCACACTGTTCAGAACAGGGGAGTTTTTATTTTTGGTAAAGCTTCACAGTAAATTTATAATGTCTGACAAAAAACATCTCAGTCTAATCAAATTCACTGCAGTTTTTCAAAAACATTGATCGGAGTTAATAAATGAACTAATGTCAGACTTTAAAGTCTTTAACAGAAAGCTTGAAAACAAAAAGTCAAAAAGATTTAGGCTAAATCCAAAGAAGGAAAAATAGCCAGAAGCATGATGAACTTATAAACCATTTCAAAGTTTGAAAAGTGTATTTATTTTCACTTCAAGCAATCTGAGACATTTTCAATAGATTATCCTTTCATACCCAAGCCAATATTTTATAAAGCCTTGAATGTTATTACCAATGGACTAGAAAATTAATGATACATATGGGTTATGATGGAAAGCAATTACTAAATAAAGATGTCCAAATCAAGTCTTCACGGGCAACACTTTAGCAAGTTTTCAACGTGTCCCTGCATCAGTACTCAGTGCTACTGCATCAGTAGTCTGGTTAAGAAGTTTTTGCAAATAAATTTATTGACTCTGCAATCAACGTAGTAAAAGTCACCCTAGAGAGAAGTCTGTAAAATCCATTTTGGAGTCTTGCTTTAAACTATAGAAACATTATTTATTGAGCGAGAGGCTGTGAAAATGAGGTTTTTGACACGCCAAAAAAACTAAAAGTTGGGTTTGATGTTTTAGCAAGTTCTTCGCCTTGTGAGATCATGAGCTACCTGTTGTTGAAAAGTGCTACTGAGTATCGATTGAGGTCTTATGTAAACCTTAGTTTACATAAGAAACTCTAGTTTCTTAGAGTTTACATAAGAAATGATTTCATTAGATTTTAAGTTTACGTATGGAGACTCTATTGATCCAACCATAGCAGGGTATAGATAGCATATCTCCACAGGAAAAAAAATCATTTATCAAATGGTGTCTCTACTGTTATAAAATGCCAGAAAACATTTTTATAAACATATAATTTATCTATCACTACTGTTAAGGAAGAAGGCATTGGCTCAGTGGTAGAATGTCTGTCCGTAGAATGTCCGTCCTTGGACTGATAGAAGTCGGTTTGATTTCCACTGGGTTCATGCTTAGGTGTCCCGGGAGCAGGCCCGTAAGCCCCTACTTGCTCCCATCATTGGCTCTGTTGTGGCTGCCTGCTGTGGTGCATGCAGCAAAAGTAATTTCACCCTGAATTATGAATATAATATAATTAGAAATAATAATAATACAAAAATGACCAAGTTATTATTGACATAAGTTATTTTACTCAACAAGTAAATTTATCAGTTGATGCAATTAATTACAGAAGCATGTTCAAGCACAATTCGACATGACGCTGGTTGCAAAGAATCCCTTTTGGTAAATCACCTCACTGCTGGCAAACAACTTTGGTCCACCCTCTATAAATAAGGCAGGGAATGGGCTGTACACTCAAATTTTGGAGGTTGAGTCTGTGTTATCTTAGAATGCATGGGGCAATGAGTAAAACGAAAGGTTTGCATTTCCTGGTCTATAATAAATCTTTACAAATCAGTATAAGTTAATATTTATAGTCCAATAGATACTCCAAAACCAAAATTGTGATTGTTTAGGTGCATAAAATACAATGTAAAAAGAATTATTTTGCATTAGATTGGACCTTTAAAATATAAATGTACGTATACACATGTTGAGCAATCTAAACCTTTTATCTCTTATTCCCTTTTTTTTTTTTTTTTTTTGTAATGGTTACCTGGGAATTAGGCAACACTTTGGTGGGTAGAGAGCTGAAGCTTCTATACATCCTGGCTCATTGATTTTCAGTCAAGGATGAAAGCCACAGACTCAGTTGGTCTTTCTACTGGGGGCCATCCCAAAAGACACATCAATCAGATTTCAAAGAGAACCAAACCAATCTTATTTATTTACTGCCTTTTCAATGTCATTACAATCCCCAAACCAGGCTCTTTCTCTTTTCGTCTCCTGGTTCACATTCACATGCTAGTTCATCAACAACTCCCTCTTCTATTCTACGAAGAACCTCGACTGTTGGAGAAGATTTAACAAGGGTTTCATTTGTATCATGTTAGACATGTTGTCTTACAGTGACTTCAATAATTGAAAATTAAGTTGATAACGCAAAATGTTAATTTGTTATGCTTAAGTTTATATTCAGTCGGTTCAATATGATCATATTATTTTATTATAATTACAGAATAAAGTAGTTGAAACTGAGAGACAAGATAGATGGATGAATGTTTAATTCCAAAAATCCTCCTGTTAACTCAGCTGGCAGCTCAGAGAAATTGTCCGTTGTGAGTTTGATTAAAAAAATATTCACTTTTTGTCTTTTACGAGTTTGCAAGATCATTAGAAATGGTTGGGGTGTCATTTAAGAAGTGGGAAACATGCTCTAATTTTTGGTTTCTTTCAAAACTAGCCAGATACTATCAATAAGAATAGTTTCAGTGCCCTTTTTGAAAAGCGCTCATAAATATTTAAACAAACCTTCTCGTGCTCTCCCTGCACCTCATTTGTCACACAAACACTTCTTTACATTTATTTTCTACAAGTCATTCAAATTATCCTCATGTCAACAACCAAACAATATCCACCTGACAAATGTTTTTTTATCTTGCTCTAACTCGAGAGAAAAAAAAAAAAACATTTTTCCTTATAGTAAGTTTAATCCCCTGTTCACTTCATTTGGCGCACATATTAAGTATCCATAATTTATTTTTGTTTTCTCTCAAACCTTCCTGATAGCGGCTCTCCTGAACAGTTTTTCAAGCACATTTATAGCTATGCTTGTGTGACATATCAGATAGGGTCTGTTGCTGCAGGGCGTCTCTTAGTTGAGGACTTTGTAACCTCAAGCTTGTGGCCTCTACTCCAGGGTTTTTGATAAATGCTATTCACTGGGGTTGCCCTTGAAGCGCTCCCAGAGGAAGTAGAGCTAACATGATTTGGGGCAGAGACCCATGGGTCTCTCATGCTAGAGCTCAGATCGCTTAGTAGATAGACGATACCAATGGGCTAGATGAGAAAAGACCCCTTTAGAGACATACTGCTTGAACTATATCTCCTGTTTCTTATAGATAAGGATATTTATTAACAACCAAAGCAACAAGTAGATATCAAAAAGCAGGTTATCATTGATAGCCAACCTATTTAAAATTTGATGTCCCACACTTTGACACATTCATTGTTCTCTCTATTGACTCAAGTGACTTTCTCTGGACATCATCATTTTTCATCCTGCCAAGAAACCCATTGCTGAAATCTAGATTATGACTTTACAAACCATTTAAGTGCAATTGGAGTAAAATTTAAGCAAGAGGCTAAATCATATTTCAGCAAAAGTAGGTTTCTCTTTAGCTGGACAAATTTACCTGGCTCCACCTGAAAGCTCTTGTTTTGTGAATAAATTTAAACCAGACACAAGATGTCAGTGGGGTACTTCTGAATGTAATTTTGACAATAGTTGGTCATTGCCGATGGTTTGTCATGTACAACTGAGTTCAAAGTCATAATAATCAGAACAGCTAAAGCTTCCCACCAAGTGAGCCACCGATGACCAACCCACAACCAAAGTTGTATATCAACTCATTCAGTTTACTTCCCTGAGCATTCACAGTCCGCCTTCTGTTTTTCTCTCTCACCCCTTCAAACAATATTAGTGTTCAAGTATGTGGGCGGTTAAGAAAGGTCACCCCAAGTGTAAATTGTCAATAGTAGATCAATTTTGGAGGGTAAATGTGCTTTGGAAGCCCCGTAATGAAAGGTTTTATCTTATTTTTATCCATTGCACCAAATAAGACTGATGCCACTCATCATTTGATGTATTCCTAATGGACCTATAAACTCACAGAGCTTAAAGACAAAGGAATGCTTGTGAAAGCCAAATATAGGACAGGCAATCGGACCATCCCACCAGCTGAAAAATTGCCCTCATATAATTCCAATGGAATCTCGCCCAAGCCATCATGCTTAGTGCTGAAGGATGGGCAACTTGTTTCGGTTGAATTAAACCTTATTTATCGCTCATTAAGCATACAGCGGGGCAAACTGATGATCATTTAGAGAAGAAATAATGTGCGGTGAAATAGGAAACAATCCTGCAGGGTTATGTGTTCCTCTGGCAATAAGACACAAAGCCACAATCAAATGTTTTTCTCACTTCTTTTTCTTTCTGCTCATTTCTTGTTGAGCTTCTTCATATAACATGCTTGTTCTGTAATATTCTCTTTTCCCTTTTAAATATTTCAAATGCCAATTATTTGTAGTTTGTTCTAAAAAATGTGCAATTTGCCATTTGTTTTGCATTTTAATGGATTATTCTGAGACAAAACTGTTTTATCTAAACAATATACAGCAGGCATAAATCAAGATACAACTCACAAATTCGAACAAACAGGCAAGATTTCATTTGGCAAATAATGTTGTTGGATATTCTATGAGGATGATGATTGCACATTAAGTACTCTCGAAGGTGTAAAATAGTTTTGCCCTTTTTAATTTTCAGTGGTATTTATGAATGTTTTTTTCTGCATTGTCAACTGGACACGTTTAGATTTCAGAAACCAAAAGGTTTGCTGTTATAACAGTTTCCTCAGACTTTGCTGTGTTTTTTCTTTCATTTTTTGTGCAAGTAAAATTAATGTCTTTTTTTTTTTTCTTCACTTTTTTTTCAACTTTGTTACTCTTGAATACTTAAAAATCTGATTGTGTAGAGCCTTCTTAAAACAAAAATAATTCAAAAAAATAATTCAAAAGCAGGTAACATAACCATACACCAAAACTTGATTTTTAGTTTTTATCCTAATTGTGGAAAATTGCACGCATTACTTGTAAAATATGATAAATGTGTTGATTGCAATCTCCTGACAACGCTAAAAAAAAAAAAAAAAAAATACAGCAAGAAAAAGAAAAGTTTGTTTTTTTATTAATGGCATTCATTTTAACACATCTTATGAAGACACTAAACATTTTTCCTGCCAAAGAATCATCTTCATCTCTGCCTAGACAAACATATACACTATATACGTACATATATAAATACTGTATGTATTTTTTTTTTCTCAGAGACAACAGGGTCCTCAGACATTACTATTTAAAATGTGAGTCAAAGAAAGTCCACGTTCATAGTTGAGCCATTAAGTTAGTCTCCTAAAATACAGTTTTTGTCAACACATGTCATACATTAAGACACCTACAAAATATTTGCTTTCAAGCCGTTTATGGTACTTTCCAGGCAGCCATTGTTACAGTGTAGTCAGAGCTAGGCTGATTACCTCCCCTTAGATCACTCTGGCTCATTATAAATTGACTGCGCATGAACAATCTTTTTTGATTTTCGATAGCCAATGAATAAGTTGTTTTGTACTCAGCCAGGTGCGAAAGCCTCCCCAATTCAGGAGGCAGTTCAAATGCCTTGACAGGTATTTGTATTGTTTGTTGGAAGTTGTTGTGCAGCAAGAAAAGTTGATGCATAAAATGAAATGGCCTCCTTAATGAACAATGTATATTTGACTCAATTGAGGGATCTCAATGGTAAAGAGATCTTTTATGAAAGGAGCATTTATTTTAAAATAATGCCAACACGACTCCAAGTTGAATCAAGTAATATATACCTGGAGGCCTGTTTTCTTCTCATATTCTATATCTTCCTTTCGCTCACAAATATATACATGCACACAAATATGCACGCATACTGAGTATGCAATCAAAAAGAATGCTGCTTCACTCAGGCACTCCCCCTCCAGCCATGCATGATTTTGCTTGACATGGTTCCATCACTAATGCTGACTGATGCCTATTTGCTAGGCTCTTCACATTTATTTATTTATCTGTTTATTTGTGTCAGCTTTATTTATTGATGGGCCTCAAGGATGCTGTAGAATGACAAATCTTTTTGTGTCCATGTAGGGCAGCTTAGAAATTGAGGGCTGCGAGCCGTTTACACGTGAATGAACAATAGATGGAGCAAGGGCAAAGTTCACCTTTTTATTTAGATTCCAGCAGTTGAAACAGTTATTTCTTTCTTGTAATGGAAAAGAGGAATGCCCATTTAGTTACTTAGTACAAATCCCAGTGGTTTGGCTGCTTCCCTATTTTTTTACTCCCCTTTCTATCATTTGCTCTTTAGAGTTTTATTCAGTTAGTGTCTGATGGAAGCAGGGTCAGATTACTAAGGCCTGTATGAGTTATTGCCAAACTATGACAGTATCCTTAGCTACATTAAGTTCATGCAGCATGTTGATGTTTTTGTTAGCTAGAAAATCCCCATGAGGGTTCTGATTGCAGTCAGAAACTCTTTTTTAATATAGCTCCTTGTCGACGTAACCTCTTTTTTTTGTATAAGTGAATTCAAAAAGTATTTAGAACATGCTTCTCCATTTCTCAGTCTTTTATTGGTTTTGTAAAATGCACTTAAATGCCCCCCTGTTTGTGATTCTCATGATGCAATTAGAGTGCAATGAGTACAAGTGTAACTGCTGTTTATTCTTACAATGACATATTTGTTGTTAGAAGTTACAAAGGGAACGGCAAAGCTAATTACACACCAGTGTACAATTTTAGCTCATTGGCTTTGAAAGCTAATATCTCTGGCCAGAAATTTGCCAGCAAATGATTTGTCCATTATTGTAGCAATACTGCGTACGCTACATTAGGAACTGACGTCTACATGCAATGCCACACTCTGCCTAAGAGAGGCTCTCATTTTCACAGTGAAAACTATTTACAAACTGTTGACATGATCTAACATTTGGATTATTTTAAGAATACAGCTAAGGTCATCTGTCGGATTATGTAAATGCTAATTCCTTGATAAGAATAAATGAGCTCAAATTTGCTAAAAAAAAATAATTAAATTATACCCACTTCTGTCATGAATCATTGTATTTTTCTTGAGTATATAAAAACAAACACAAACTTACATTTAATGTGCAAATAGCATAAGAATATTACATATATGATCTGTGTATCTGTGTGAATTTAAATGCACATGCATGCTCGAGTTTTCCGAGGGGCGATTAGGCTCCTCATGCAAAGCTGATTGACACTAATGTCTTTTCTAGAGTTGGAGATCCTACCCGACTGTCTGCGAGTTCATCTGAAGTAATGCAAACCAGTTATACTCTTGGAAAAAAAAAGGGAGGGGGCATAAACAAGAAGGAAACACAACAGATTGGTATTCATGAATTCCATAAATTATAATGTTTCTCCCCCGAAGAGATGACTAATATGTCAAGTTTAAAAATAGACAGTTTACTACAGCACAGCCCCTCTGCATCCAGTGGATTAGGATTAAGAAGATAAATAGAAAAGGCTAGAGATTTGCAATTTGATTTGCATATTTGCACCGACTAGAATGGAAAATATTCGTAAAGTGACTCTGTTCTCGAAATAGTGAAGTGTATTCTTTCGGTTTATAACATCAGGACGTGATCATGTCTGAGAAGTATGAAAGGGAACAGAAGTCATTCTTTTATTTGAAGCCTGATGAGGTTGCTTTGTTTTTGTTTCTGTGCCCTAAAGCTATCGCCTGCTAAGTAAAGGACGACGCTGCACACTGCATTACCTCAACTATTATTATTTTCCTTTCTGCTCTCGACAAGTTGCTTTCTATGGCTCAAGTCACCATCGCCCCTGGGGTAGATTGCAGCAGATGGGAGCTGTAATGTTACTCAGGATTTCCAACAACTAAGGGAATTGAGTGCCTCTCTGCCTTCCAATACAGTTTAATCTTTGTATGTGTGACCATGCATGTTGTTTTTATTTGATTATGCGCCGCTGTGTATGTCTGCTAGTTGACCTCATTTTAGTGTCACTGTGTGACTCATAGGTTTGCTTTTCAAGGTAGAAGCCAGCATCCAGACTACAGCCACACACCTCCGCTTAGCCTAGTGTGCATCCCTACTCATCTCCACTCTAATACCCATTTAAAAAAAAATACGTTTTACACACAGACACACCACAATATTGTGATTTTTTTACCCACCACATGATTAATGAGAGTGTATAAAATCATTTGGGATATACATGTCTCAGTCTTGCCAAGCCTGTTTTTCTACTAATGTGTTTACAGTTGTGGCAAAAGTCTTCTTAAGAAATTGATTTTTTTTTCTTTGCCCGTTGTAAAACTTTTTATGACAGTCAGTATGGCTGAAGAAGCAACCCTGTCATTATTTTACTGGCTCTGCTGCTAGTTGAATAGATGGCTCCTGCTTATAAACCTTGAATAATTGAACAGGGGAATCAGTCAATGAGAGAGAGAGAGAGAGACACAAGGTCTTGATGACTTGATGGCCGAGATGACAACTTGTGAAATAGAAAGACAGCAGACTGATTAGCCAATGTGTCATATTGCTGCCAGAACGCTGCTTTCTCATCTTTTTCTTCCTCCTCTTCCTCACAAAATTCTCCGTGCCACTGTTTTCCTGCTCTCACTTGCCTCTTTTTCGTTTCACTCTTTACTCCTCTATTTTTCCACATTTTTTAAACCCGTCCGATCAGCTTTGCTTACTCCCACTCCTTGCAATCCTTACTATCCAACATTAATGTCCGGCTTTCTTAAAATACTTTATTTTTCTTCACTTCCTGTCTTATCCATCCAAATAACCTCATGTCACTCCAGGCAGAATTATTACTCTTGGATGGAACATCGGCTTAGTGGCGCCGTACGCTGCTCTCTCAGCCCACATTATCCATTTATGGAGTATCCCTTTTTTGTGGCGAGCCATCTTCCTATAGCCAGCGATGATAGGAGTCTTGGCGACCCCGTGCATTTGCACTGTAATATAAGACATTCTCATTAGTCCGAAGATTGCGCTCTCTCATGTCCATTACATTAATTGCTACACATCACTGCCCGCCATGCCTCTCAGTGTTTTGTTTCACTACGTGCATTGCCTCCTCGCTGCGGTGATCACTTTGCCCTGAAAGGTGAGAAAAGTAATTGAAAAATGTTATATAGAGAATAGGCTAAGATGTTTTGGTCCAAAATTTTCAAAAGAATAATATAACAAGTTTGCTTGTGTTTTGTTGCTGAAGTGGATGGGGAAAAATGTTTTCAGATCAAATAAATTGAAGCAAAGTGCCCTCCTCCCCCGCAAAGTCCCCCTGTTGTCAGTCATCTCTCTTCATAATAGGGAAGCAGGCCGCTGCCGTAATTGCTTTGATGGTCCAGCCTGAACAAATCACTTCTGGGCATAAAGAGAGGCCTTGGAGATGGCAGCCAGAGAGAAAAGGTGCGAATGAATTAAAGCACTTTGCGTTCCTCTGGGCATGTGGCCCAGATTTCTCTTCTAAGAAAAAAAAATAAGGAAAGACGGATAGAGCGAGGGGGGCGGGGTGCGCCTCTTTCCTCGTAGAATAAATGGCAGTAAAAGCAATAATGCACATCTAGCCTCCATTATGCCAAACTGGAGAGCTTTATCATGGAAGACACAATGGTTCCGACATAGTTAACTGGCAGGTGGAGAAAGGAGGATTTCAGTGGAAATAATCTGATTTTGTACGGGGCTCCTTTCTATGGGAGAACCTCTGGTCAGACCTTTTGTGAAGGAACAAAAGTTTTTGCCCTTTGGAGGCAAAGCTTTGAATGTTTTAGCAGAGCTGGGTGAATGGGCCATGTGGATGTCCCAAGGCCCTCAGTGCTGAGGATTTCAACTTGGAGACATCTAACATGGCCTTCATCACTTCTTCCACTAATACTCAGCATGTCAGAAAAAAAAAAAAAAAACTCTTCGTTCATATATACATGTAAATGTGGATATATAATATCATGCATGAAATAGATAGATATCTGTAAATATATTGGGGGTTCTTTCTGAAAGTTTTACTTTTTGCTTCTAATATTCATTTTTGCATTCTGAAATTGCACCGGGCTCCAGCTGGTAAACAAGCAAATATACGACTGGATGACCCAGTGGGAGCTTTGATTATTATGTCACAACCACTCAGCTGTTGAAATCTCTGTGTGCGAAGAAACTGCAGTCACATAAATATTCAGACTTATGGTTTGATCTGTAAAACAGGTGCAGTGTCAGACACTCACTGATATTGCCAGAACGACAGATATTGAATGAGGAACAACACCGCTTGTGAAAAAAATGAAGAAACAACTTTGACATTCTGAGGAGATGATATTTCAGTGTCACACAGAAGGTTTGCAGATGTAAGACAAAACTTTCAGGTTGTGGCTGGCATGCAGATAATTCAGTTTTTTTTAGTCACTTTTTTATTCCGAGTGGGACAGAGTAAGCAACTGGGAGAAATGTGTTGTTCCCCGGTGAAAGTTCAATAATACTGCAGGCTGCATAGGGGCTGTTGTGAAGAGTGGAACAAAAGGAGTGGAACCATTTGAATAATCTTTCTATACCTCACAAAAACCTCCAGGGGCCACAAGCTACCCAAACAAGGCTATATGGATGTCGGGTGCATCGATCTTGTCTTTTTTTTCAATCTAGGCAACGGAACGCCCTTTATTAGTTCCACCCTGATCCTTTTGACTCTCTTTAAGTCATGCCACCAACCCGGCCTCCGTCTTCTAATTTCTAGCTATCGAAACAAATCTCTGACCTTTTTTATAAGCAGACACTGCTTTTGTTCTTGTTTGACGGCCTATTAAAACTTGTCAGGGCTGCAGGTGCAACTCTTGCAAAGGAAACACTAGTCCTCAACAATGCGGATGATTGCCACAAATAACACTCACAAGTCCAGATGCATTAGAAAGAGACATTTTAAGCGTGTAAAATATTTGAACATTGAGTAGGTTTAATTACAAAGCTGATAGAAGTGGTCTAATTTCCCCAAAAAGAATATTTCAACTGAAGTCAGCATCAATGCCTTATTCCCTCCTTGTGGATTTCTTTTCATCTGTCTTCACTATCACTTTCTACATCATCTTATAAGGCTGAGTGGTGAGTATAATTGCTTTTCATGAAATAATTTAGCTGCTTTATTGTCGATAACGGAACAGTTTTCCTTGTCAACTTGAGTTAAGCACATTCATCTTAGGCGCGCATTTGAGGCTTATTCTTCAACAGAAATGAGGCTGAATTCATCCACTCGCAACAAGGACTGAACATTATCTGCACCGACTACCTAATTAAGAAGTCTCTCTGTCTTGATACTTGCCAAGAAGTGCACGCAGACTCTATAGCTACGTATCCATCCGTGTGTTTCATGGAAATGTCTGAGGCATTATTTCTGCCCTCCCTTCATCCATAATTAACCTCTGTCCATTCATAATTCAAAGGTGTTCTTCACACATTTTCTCGTGATACAACATTAGTGCGGTGGCTAAACAAACATTTTGGGACCTCTTGTGTAAGCGTGTGTATGTATGTGTGTGTGACATGTATTTCATTGGCAAGGCTTTTGCCAATCTACATAAAGTATGTGCACATCTTCTAACTTCATTTGATCCATTTTTGTAGGTAATGTACATCTTTAAGCAACTAAAAATAAAACTGGTCTAATCCCCTGGGTATTTGAAATTTATTTTATAATACTTTAGCAAACATTTTCTATAATTTTATAATTTAATGTTTTAGTTTTTTCACCAATAGTTAATGCACATATTATAAAATAAAAGTTTTCAGCACCTCAAAGTGCAATTAGTTTTATTTTTTACAGCTAATTAAATGGCCTCGCGTCTTTTTGAGGACTTATATAAGCTTTCCGGATGCCGTCCTGACTCTGCCAGCTGTTTGTTATGAATCTATTACTCATGCATAGTCTCAATGTTAAAGTATGGATAGTGAAAAGAAAATGTATGAATGAACTTATGAAGTGCTATTCACGGCCCATCATGAATAATGTGTTTGTCTACTCAAGGACACGTTGAAGGTTAGCTGGAGAGTCAGGGAAGAAAAGGAAGTCCTACAGAATAGAATGAAAGGAATGCAGGATGCCACCAGGTGATGCAGAAAGGTCATGTTAGAGAGGAGCTGCGAATTGGAGGACAGAGAAGAAGTAGCATGCCATCACAGAAGCAGCACTCAATATACTGTAACGTCCAGTCCTGGAAGGATACGACATATTTCTCCAGTCTGTTGGCTGTTTTAATCAGCTCACATATGTCCTGGATGAAAATTGAATTTGTCTGGAAGATAGGAAGTTGCTACTGGCTCTACCGCTGCCTCTTGATTTTATACGCGCATGTACCAAGCATTTCTTTTGTGTCTTTTTATGTGCATCTGTGCGCGATGGTGTGAGTGAGTTTTGTCTGCGCATGAGTCGCCCAATTCATAACAGCAATAGATTGTGTTTCTCCCATAAATCATTGTCAATGCAGCTCACCTCTGCAGTGCCAGCTTATTTAATGGCTAAGACCTGAACTCAAGGTGCTCAAAGGACCTCCACACCCATTTTTTATCCATTTACCCTCTGGCATTCATTGGCGTACTTGTGTTAGATACATATGAGAAAAGGGTTTTTTTTTTGTTTTGGATGTATGTATTTTGTTTGTTTTTGGATCAGTGAATTTAAGTATGTAAGTCTACAAAACTGCTACATGTAATTCACCACATGCTGCTTTTCAGAGCTGCTGAGATGGCTAAGGATCGCACTAAGATTTATCTGTGCTGAGCTGCGCTGTGTATGAAGGAAGAGCTCATTAATCCGTCCGTCTACTGAGATTTTGAACAGTCTGTCTGGCACAGCTAGACTTTACACTGAGGAGTTCATCTCTCAAAAGATTGCTGCTCTTCGGATAGCATCTTTTTTTTCCAGCTAGGGTAATCTTTTTTCTGCAGTTATGATTGATCACAAATATCACACAGTATGCTTTGGACTTGCAGCAGAGATTTTAAATAAAGTATTTTACCTTTGAACTGAGCGGTGTAGTGAGTGAGTCAGCTATTCACTGAAGAGCAAGACCAAGATTATTCCATTTCCAATGATGTTTACTAACCCTGTCATTTGTTCAAGAAAGTAGGTCATGCCAAGAGGAAAAGGGCAGCACAAGATGTAGTATGGATTCAAATAATGTGCCCTAAAACATCCTTAAATTAGTAATAACAAATTACAGAAGCCATTGTTTTTTTTTCTATACAGATCGGCTTTATGACTGCTATGTATTTAAATATGAAAAACTATCATTCAGAATAATATGTTTCACCCCTCTCAGGTACTGTATTAACATAACCTCCAGAGTAGTTCACAGTTGCTCACAAATAACTTTATATTACAACTACTTTTTTTTTTAGGTCACTTCATTTGCATTTGGTTGGAGGTTTTTTTTTTTTTTTTTATGGACGGGGGTTGTAAGACATTCTTGATTCAGATGCAAATGGAACAGTTATCAGCAGCTAGGACCTGATGAATAATGGGATGTACAAAACGTGCAGCCCTGCATTAGGAAATGAAAGAGTGCCTCTTTTCTGCTCCACTGATTTCATTATAGACATTATTATTGGCTTAGAATGGCAACATCTATTATCAAGAGTCAGAATGTGACTTTTTTTTTTTTTAAGCAGGCAACCTTACCACTGTCAACTTCCATCAACTGTAGCTGCCCCAGATAGGGCAACGGGCAAAATGTGTATAGCTAAAGCCTTCAGGCAGTGGTCAGATATAGAAATGCGAAATGTTTTCTTTGCCTTGAGGTGGAGCTCTGTCTTCATGATGCCGACAAACATGTTCAACTTAACATTTTGCTATTTTAATCTGCAATTATTACACCAGTAGTTGGCAGAAATAACAATAATTAAGTGAAATAATATAAAGACAAATGCACGTTGGAATCTTTCTGGAGTTAATTTCTGCTGCTAGCCTTTTTGGGGACATTTCGGATGCTTTATCTGATCTCCATGTAGCTTCTGTCCTGAATTTTTCTGTCTTCACTTAACACTAGGACTCCCGGCTTTTTCAGTTTCTCTGACCGTCCCCCCTCCCTGCTAAAGGTGATCAGCTCCCCTTTTGTTTTTTAAATGATACTGCTCAAATGACCTCAATGGCAACTATTTAGGTCAGGGGTTCTTTGTAATTCAGATTTGCTGGAAAGGAATCCTGTTTTTCTGAGTTTAGCAACATGTTGAAATGCTGTCTGCCAGACTTGCTGTGCCAACAGATATTATTTACAGTGGCCTACGTTCACCACTTTTGTTGTATTGTACAGCCTTATTCTAAAATAAATAAAATTAAACTCTTTCCTCCAAATTCTACATAAACTTTCTCAAAATGACAATGAGAATTTTTTTTAAGTTGTGGCAAATTTATTAAAATAAAAAACCTGAAAAAAAAATCCCATGTACATAAATATTTACAACGTTTACCATGCATCTTTAAATTGTTTCCTCTGATCATTCTTGAGACGGGTCTGCTGCTCATTGGAGTTTACCTGTGATAAATTCAGTATAGTCTGATAAGCCAGGCATCTGTCAATATTATATTATACAGTCTGTATTGACTGTACATGTGAGAGCTCAAATCAAGTATGAAAACAAAACAATTGTATGTAGACCTCTGTGACAAGATATTCTTGAGGCACGAGGCTGGGGTTGAAAACAGAAAAGTTTCTGCTGTTCTGAAAATTCAATGAGCACAGTGGCTTCTATCATCCATAAGTGGAAGAAGTCTGACATCACCAGCACTCTCCCTATAGTTAGCCAGCCATCTAATTTGACTGATTATCATGACGGGTTATTTTGTGTATGATTTTGAAGTAATAATTTAATTTTATTCATTTTAGAATAAGGCTAAAACACAAAAAAATGTGGTTAATGTGAAATGCTGTGAGTAGTTTCTGGAGGTAATGTAGGTCAGTGTTTTGCTACACTTTTACAGTTCGAAGGCCCACACACACATACACAGCAGTCCTACACACACTCATCCCTCAGGGCAAATTTTCTGGAAGAGGTTTTTGTTTGTTAGTTGTTGTAATAATTTACCATCAACAAATTTGTTTATAAAAGTGTTCACAAAAAAAAACATGACTTCAGTAAATTAAGTTTATTTTGCAACTTTTATTTTTTTTTTCACAAATTAACAATTTTTACAAACCCAGTCTGAGTCTTTTCTGCATTTCCGACAAGTGAACTTCCCACAATGCAGACATTTATTTTTGCTGCGGTTTCTTTTGCATGATTTGCGCACCTGACACTGCGTAGTTTTTCCTTTGGAAAGTCTTTCCAGCTCCAAAAGTTCTCTCTTTATCTCTTCTTGTTGTGCTCTTTCCTGCAAAAGCCGATTTCGGAGCTCATTGGCCAGTTTTAACATGAACCCCCTCCGACTTTCTTTCACCCCAGAGCATGCCGTGTAAAGAACATGGGCATTTGTGGCAGCCATGTCAAACAGATTGTAAAAGACAGCAACCGGCCATCTCCGGGTTCCTGTACGCACAGAGTAAGCGCGTAATTTCTGGTCCATAATGTCCACACCACATTTCAATCGATTGTAATCAGTGACAATGTTTGGTTTTTTTTTTTGACTGTCTTCAATCTCCACCCTCTGGTGCATGGTGCTCAGAAGACAAACAGACTTCTTCTTTTTGGACGCATACACTGTAAGCAGTGTACTCCCTGATTTGAACAACTGTGTTGAGTACAGCTGTTGTCCACTAGTTCCTTTTGCCACTGCTGGGAGCTCTCTTCGGATTTTGCTGATTGTGCCAAGAAGAGTTGTTTGCCGCTGGAGAAGTCTGTTAGCCAGGGACAAAGATGTGAAAAAATTGTCCATGGTCACTGTCCTTCCCTTGTCCATGAATGGCTCCATCAGCTTCACAACAACATTTTCAGATAGCCTTTCTCCCTTTTGACGACAGGGGTCTTTTCCCAGGTAAGGAATAGCATTGCACATGTATTTTGTCTTCAGATCTGCTGCAATCCAAAACTTGATACCAAATTTATCCGGCTTGGAGGCAATGTACTGCAGAAAGGGGCAACGAACTTTGGTTGGGAATAACTGCTCATCAACAGTTACATGTTGCCCAGGCTGGTATGACATCAAACAGTTCTGGACAAACCGCTGCCATATGTCTGAAATAGCAGCAAATTTGTCTGTTTGTACACGCTGTGGACGAGTTTCCTTGTTGTCAAAACGAAGAAACTTCATAATTTCTTGAAATCGAGTACGGGACATTGTGGCTTTGATGGATGAATTGCCAAAGTCTTTGGACCACAAATCACTAACAGCACCAACTTTCTCCCTGGCTCCTCTTATCAAAAGTATGGAGATGAAAGCCAGCAACTCAGAAAAACTCATCTGCCAGCTGGAGTCTGAACTGTGGCCTTCTTGGACTGTGCAATCTCTGATGGTTGAAAGCATAGAGATGTCCACCAGACACAGAAAGCTTTGAAGACGACTTGTTATTTTACGTTTTGCTGTCTCCGTCGGTCCTTCTGTTCCATGGAATGGCATTTGTGGATCACCGCTGAAGTCCTCAACTTCTTGCTGAACCCACACGCTTCCATCTTTTGCAGTAAGTTCTGATGGTCTAGCAGCCTCACACGTTTTGTTTCTCTTGGCTGGAGGAGGAAAAACGTACAATGCAGTAGAATCATCATCTGATGAAGTTTCACTGTCTGAGCTGTCTTTTCGAATCACAGTGCTGACTGCCGATCTCCTGCTGGATCTTCTTGTGGGAAGCTTTTCTGCTGCAGGAGTGATCTCTTCTTCATCAGAAGAACATTCTTCCTCTGTGGTGGTGTTTTTATTTTCAAAAATATAGTCCTCATTTCCACCATCAGAGTCACAGTCTGGCATATCCTGTAATATGGCCAAAGCCTCTTGCGCAGTCATTCGCTTCTTTTTAACCTGAGACATGATGAACACTGGTTTATCTGGTTGATGTGTCTGCTAACTTTATACACAGTTTCATGTCACACACACACACACACCCGCTTCACAGCTTTGTATGAATGAGCATATCAATGGAGCACATCAATCTGGTCAAGATGTGGCCAACATGCAAATAAGATTTTTTAGCTTACTAAATGTCTGCATTGATGTGTTTTTTTGTTTTTACAAAATGGTGGATAAATCATATTTTACTGAGTTTACACGTGGTTCATAATAATCCAGAACTACCTGAATGAGCGTCAGCCAGACGCAAACCAGAGACTTCTAGCCTTCATTTCACCATCACCTTTGACCTTCACTGCTCTAAAGTAGATCTTATAGAAGTTTATCTGACTTTTACTGTTTTTTTTTTTTCTTTTTTTTTCATTTCTGCAACACAGTGTAGGAGAGAGCGAGAGGTGTTCAATCGTGTTATGCTGTTTAAAATGAAGAATTGTGGAAATGAATTAAAACAGCAGTTTTTAGATAAAAAAAAAAAATCCTTTACTCCATCCACTCAGTAACACTGGTGAAAAAGATTCCTCCTGCAGAAGAAGTCCACCTCAATGGGGGATGGAGAGCTTAGAAAACATTCAAATTAAATACTTGTTGACGAGCCGCTAATGGTTTGCGGGGGCTCCATGCTGAGGGGTCTGCTCGGCGCAAAATTTCACTGGTTTGGGGGTTTTAGTGTTAAGTCTGCAGTAGGTTGAAAGCTTAATCAGAATCCGAGCCCTGCAGGTTTTTAGAATTTTATTTAAAGTAGTTCAGGTCGGTCACTCCAAGTTCAGCTTTTGTCAAAGTTGAACTCCAACCAATGGTCTACTAATTTTAAATCGGTTGGCTTGCAGATCCATCCAGTGATTCACTTCATTTTCAACCAACAATTCTGTTCAGTATCTAACACTTCACTGAAACGTTTGCTGCTATCTGGAACAGGCATACAAAAAAAGGATGGCTTTCTGAATCATTGTTGGTCTGCATTGTGAAAAACCATCCAATCAAGCTTATTCCATTTGACTGAATTTGAACAGACAACACTTCAGAACAGTAAACACTTCAGAATTAATCCAGTTTTGTGCATCTTTTTGTCACATGATCAATAAAACGGCAGACCTCAGGTTTCTAACTTGTGGTTGACTTGAGGTATCTGCTTTCTGAATGTTAGGTTTTGGTTTGTTAAAAAATAGTGAAAGATCTCTCCCATCTTTGAATAATTCTGATCATGGAAACATCTTTAAATATCCTAAGTACTATGTTTTTTTTAATGTAGAGATGGAAAAAGTGAACAAGCCACAGCGTTTGATTAAAAATCACTTGGGGCCATTTCTCCAGTTCCATTTAAATTTGAAATATTGACATTTAGACTTGAGAAAATTAAAGTAAAACGTGTGAAAGGCCACATTCTATGTGTAAGAATCTTATTTTATCCAGAAAAATTGTTTCTACGTAGCAAATCATTTCAGGCAATCTTGTTTGAGGACGTTTCATTTTGTTCTGACAGCCAGAAAATAATGACAAGATACAACATGTCATTGCATTCAGATGTCAATATCGCATCTTCTTTGATGTGCGGTGTTGTACCTGCCAAACTGAATTGCTCTTAAATTGCCTGTAATAAGGGTACAAAAAAGGTAAAAGTAGATCATTTGAAGTGTAGGATCTAAGAAAAGAAGAGAGCCTGTGGCCGAGAGCAAAAGGAACAGAAAGACAGGTGGAGTGCTAGTGAATAAGACTAAATGGCAATGTGATAACACTTGTAACCTTTAAGAATGTGTAAGAGGTTTCTTTAGTTTCTACTAATGCAGCTTTCTGACTAAATTTCACTCCATGGATTTATTTTGTTTTTTTAAAGCAAGATTAACTAAGAAGTGGCTTTCTGATTTTTTTTTCCTATTGACCAAGACAGTACATTTTTTAAATAGTGTACATTCAATAATTTTTTATTATCAGATGCTTCTCGAAATAGAAAATTAGTAAAAAGTTGATGAAATGCTTCATTTGTTTGATTCGTAACTTTTTTTTTTTTTAGTTTTGCTTCAAAATTAGTTTGATGTCACCATTAATCTGTGTTTTCATCCATAAATGTAAAAACAAAGAAACCAGTTTTAAAAGATCACTTATACTCTAAGCAACTGGCTTAGAAGCTTTTTAGCAGAGAATGATTTTTTGATAAAAGTCAAAAGGTGAATCTGAACTACTTTTTTTTTTCTCCAAATGACTGATTACAGCTCAAACACAGTCTGAGACTTAAATTATTCCACAACGATTGCTATGTGTTCAGCAGGAGAAGAGTAAACTGGCATAGTGGCAGAGGACTAAAGTGGATAACAATATCTTTGCCAGCCCCGGCATAGGACAGACACTTTTATCAGCGGGCTCCTGCATGTTGTGAAGTTAAGCAAATTGGTTCTGCTTTCTGTGAAGCGCGGTTTAGTTTAGGTACCTCATAAAAGGGTTTATGATGCTTCTTGCCAGCTGGGTAGAAGCATTCTTTTCTTAAGGAAAAAAATATCTGGCTTTGGTTAGATTATGTCTGCTTCTATTCCTGTGCTTGGTGCATTAGGACTCAATTTGCCAGGCCCTTCACCTCTCAGAGCTTAGCCTTAATCTGCATTTAACAGAGGCCCGGAAAAGACAGTGATTATCACAATGTTATACGCTGAGGAGCATTTATTAAATAATTTGTTTCAATATATTTAATTTCTTGGGTTTGTCATCCCGATGACATATTCACAGGGATTTTTTTAAGAGGATAAACAAATAATCGGAGAGCAGAGGAAGAGGACAGCTAATTTTAGAACCTGAGAATTCCCCATTTAATTGTGTTTTACTCTTGTTTTTATAGCCTTGTTGCAGAGCAGGGTTGCCAGGTTTGTGAGGAAAAGGGTGATGCTAATTAGATATAATTTGGTAAAAGACGTGTTGACTAAATTACTGTAGAGTAGCAACGAATGGGAAAAAGCTCGTAAATTTTCGGCAGAATACAGAGGCTTACAAATTTATTGCAAACAAATCACAGAGTAAAGCATTTCATCAAATAGTTTACCCTCACTGTGACAATGGTTCTACTTTATTTCTTTCTTAATTTATGTCGAGGGTATGGCAGATAAATGACTTCCCCTGATTTTAGCCGTTTTCTCTTCACATCGTTATTAATTCACTGTCACATTCAGACACCTTCTCCACCAGATTGGCGCACACAGAGACTCACACCATCCCTTTCTACTTCTGTTGAAGTGTGTGCAGCCCAAGTGATTGGATGAATAAGTTGTGCCATCCCATATGGTGGGCTGTCCTGCTGGATCTGATCACAGTGTTGAATGAAGGAGCCTATGAGTCACCGCCGGTTTGTTCTGCCGCACTTGCCACACTCTTCTGTCGCATACCTCCCTCACTCCAGCCCACCATCCTGCCAGCCAGCAGACACCATGCCTTTTAAACTCTCTCGCCTTGTCGCTCACTGTCTCCCGTTCTCATGCACGTCACAACTGTAGCCTCTCAGAAGCCCCCTCATGCTTCTCCTCCTTTAGTTCCCTTCCCTACCACCTCCCCAGATGTGGAGAAGTCTGTCCCCTGTTCTCTGACTGCCTTTTCCCCGAGCCCTGTGCTTTGAAAACAGTCAGTGCCAACGTCTTTGTCATTTATGAACATTTTATGCCTGCTCTGTTGGGTAATGGCTAATTTTTCCCACCGTGCCGCTCTTCATTAAAAGTTGATTTTCTGTCAAAATGCATCCGAATCAAATTAACTGTAACTAGTTGGATGACTTTAGATTTACCTCAACATATGTTTAGGCTGCCCACTGATGCAGCCATGCTTACATTTTCAATCAGTCAAAGATGGTGGCAGATTATATTAGCTGAGATTAATGTTATTTCAGTCATTAAAATTATGTAGCAGATTGTTTTTTATTGTTATTCAAAAGAGACATTTCTGATCATTTTCAAGACACATGATTAAGCTACCTACACCAAATTTACACATCAGAGGTCATTATTGTGACTAACGTCTGCCACTTCTCAAAAAACATAATATAGCCTGATAGCATCATCAAGACCGGTGCTGCCCACAAAGATTGCTGAATAGGCCATTGATGAGGGCAATACCAGTCAGCTAAATTTGCTGACAAGTTAAAAAAAAAAAAAAAAAAGCAATTTGACCACATGAATGACTTTTGCGCTGAACCCTTTTGTAGCCCTTTGCTGGACATGATGCAGCATATTGTCATCTCCTCCCATTAAAATTTCACTGAACTAACATTTTTTTTTAATATTGACATTCATCTTTTTTAAATGATCTTTAGTCATATAATTTAGTCGTACGCAGTTTTCTTTATGTCTGTTTGTTGTTAGGCATTAATTTGAAGCCTTGTCAAGCACAACTTGACATTTTAAAATTGTAAAAATGGTTAAGGTGCTACTTATTTATTTTCTGAAGTGTCTTTTTATAACACCTCTCCTTTTCAAAAAAAAAAAAACACCCCAGTGATACATGAAATGATGTGAGCAATATTTAAAACATTTTGGGGTTTGAGTGATAAATCCCTTTATTTTTGTACAGGTTAGGTGTTGTTCTCTCCTGGTTTAGTAGACTTATTTCCCTTTTTTAAAACAATTTTGAATCCAGAATGCTACATCCCACTCATCCCATATTTTGTGTCTGTTTTCAAAATTTCAACACAATTTTCAACGAAAAAAAAGGGATTTTTTTTGCATTCCTTACTGGGTCTTCTTTTTTCGTATTAAATGGAATTTATATCAATAATCAAACATTTTCTGGTGTAAATGGTTGAAGGCAGATGCATAAGAGCATAAAAGCATGGTGAGATCAGTCAATTCAGAAATTGGGTGTGTTTGATGACCAGCGGCAGGAGACCGATGCACAAGATACTTAGATGCTTCTTGTGTTGCTCAATATTAGGAAAATCAATGTGTACCCCACTGGTTCATCATTTCACACATTTGTCAGGATGTCGAGGTGTAAAAATAACACCTTGTTCAATCTTTTATTCACTACTGAATACCAATAAGATATGAGCTAGTTTTCATTCTTTTTAATACAGTCTAAAAACCAAAGAAGTAATATTCATAGTTATTAAATGCCTTCCATTTCTCTGTGGCACCCTTTTGTAGTTCTTGCTTTTCTTTCTATTCCTCCTCTTAGTTTTATTTCTTTGATTAAAAAAAAAAAACTTGATTCTTCAGTTTTTTAACCATTTAACTTTTTTTTTTTTTTCAAAGTACAGCTGACAAAAAGGTTTAAAGTACTAGTTCTTGTTCAGAATTTATATCAAACATCCACTTTTTTAGATTAGATTTAGATCATTTATTTCAAACTTGCATATATATATATAAGTAACATAACATTACAGTAGATGCATGGTTTGGAAGGAGGATGGAGGAAGCAAACTTTTATAATACCGTGCAGCAGTGGTGGAACGTCACAAAGTAAATGTACTTTGTTACTGTATTTAAGTGAAAAAAAAAATGTGTATCTGTACTTTACTTAAGTAAAATTTGAGACCTGTACTTTTACTTTTACTTCACTACATTTTTAGAGCAAATACCTGTACTTTTACTCCGCCTCTTTTTAAAAGTGTGTTTTACATTTTTCGTTACATTTTCGTTCAGGAATTTGAAAAATATACAGGGGTTTTTTAGCGCATCTTGAAGCCGCATCGCCAAAATCAAAAGGAGCAGTTGATCGGGAGAAGAAATAATGAATTGAGGACCAATCAGAATCGAGAGTTAACATTTTCCACATTCATTCAGCGCCAAAAAACTAACATCAAATATAGAACAAATTAAAAAGAGTCAGAAGATCGTTGTTCGTTGTGTTTACTTCTAAATAAAAAGTTGAGCCATCATTACACAGAGCAGGGGCGGATCGAGGATTTTCCAAAGGAGTGGGCGGGGGGCGTGAGGTCATTGACAAAGCCAATATAGGGTGACGGGGGGCCTCCCCCCAAAACATTTTTAAAAATAAGTGTCATTTTCCTGCATTTTGGTGGTTCATTCGCTGGCCCTGCTAGGGGATAGCTTGTCTTGTCCCCTTTCCTTTCTTCCTTTTTTTTTTTTTTGTGGACCAAAAGAGGCGGGAGTATTTATTTGTGACCCTACAGCACAAAAAATAACATTTGAAAAATGGTCGAATACTTTTACTTTTTACTTAAAAAGTAAAATTTACAACAATTACTTTTGTACTTTTACTTAAGTAGAATTTTTTTATTGGTACTTTTACTTTTACTTAAGTATTTTTTTTGCCTAATTATCTGTACTTTTAGTTAAGTACTAAAATTGAGTACTTCATCCACCACTGCCGTTCATAATATTCTTTTCGACTATATATTTATGTTATGTTGTCACAAGGAGACTGTATTAGCCGGGCATAAAAATGTGAAGATGCTGGTGGATGAATGTTTAAAAAAAATTTTCAATCAACTTCAACAGCAATAATGTTAATACGGTCTAAATGACTGTTCTCTTAGGTACCGGCTGCTTTACCATCATTAGTACATCCATTACAAAGATTGGCGATAGTAGGAAGCCGAGGCACTGGCAGGAGACCAGCTTCATGTTACTCTGCCTGGGAGGCTTGATCAGAAAATGTAGCTTCTATCTGCCATGTACGCCAGTATCTCTCTAGTGAGACCTGCTACAGCATTCAGAAAACTGCAGGTTAGGTATAGATATGCTTTTGTGAGGGTCTAATGTTCTCATGAAGGCAGTAAGGAGGGAATAAAAACATAAAAGAAAAAGAAATGAATTACTTGGCTGCTGAAAACTTTTCATTGAGCGACTGCTCAAATGAAGAAATATTCTGGGGTGCAAATTTATGGGTGCAGACTCACAAATATGTGTGAATGCATGTGGGCGAATGAGAGGAGGGAATGGAGTGGGGAGTTATTAGTGCAATATCTTGCCTGGGGCACCAAATGCCAGCCCTGGGGCCAGTGAGCAATCACTCTACTAAGACTGCTGCCACTTCTATCAAGTAGCTCAACCTTTCAGGGAGCAATAGTACCCCACTCCTCTTTCCATCTCCTGTTACACAACCGTGCACTTAACAGCAACATGACCCCCATCTTTAACATTACTTACTTAACATAGGTGAAGAAGACTGATAATTGATGCAGGGTTTATCAAGTTCAACAATACTGACACAACGAAGGAGATGTGCATTGAAGGTGTGAGTGAGGATTATAAGTACACAAGTGTAAATGACAGGGTATGAGAGAGAAATGTGTCATGGTTCTGTATTCGGTCGATTACAGGGTGGATATGGGAGCCAGCACAAATCCATGCTTAGCCACATGAAGAGTAGGGTTTGGAGTGGAGAGGTTTCACTTTGCCAGTAACATGACATTTTCCTCAAGCGATAATGCTGGCTTAATTCGGCTCTGAGGAGCATCTGGTGCAAATTTGACATAGTTGCTCTTCAGCATCATCGCGTGAATGATAGGCCTTCTATTTATACTGCTCTTCGCTCCGGTAATGGTTTCAAATCTGTTCCCATGAAGGATGATTATTTACAAGAGGTGAGCAAAATTTGGATTTTCTGTAGCACGGCACCATATTTAGCCAAGAAAGAAAACTGTGTTAGTACACATTTGTGCATATGTACATGCACTTGACTTTGTTTGTGTTCAGATGTTTGAATGTCAGTGGGAGCATTTTAGTGCACATGGCACCTGAATTGTGTGTCGTCTGGGGCCAATGAGGAGGAGCATGTTAACCAGAGGAGCAGCCGGTCCACCAGATGTTCCTATTCCCTCCAGACTTGTCAGAAGTGGACCTTTACTTTTCTCCCTGCAGTACACACACATGCAGAGGCTCTCCTCAGCAGTCTACATTCGGCTGACTGTGTTCATAGCTGCACAGAAAAGACAACTAATATTACAAGGACTACTTTCAGATGGCTACAATAGAAAAATATAAACCCACTGTACTTCAATGACAAGGTTGTTTCTCATTCTACCACAAGCTTCTAGGTTTATCTCCATAATTTGAAGCGTTTCTTCAAAAAACTCAAGTACCATCAATTTGTTCGAATGTCTATTATCCAAGTCAAAAGCATTCCTCACACTCACTTAAATGTGAGCCGTGCTGTTATTGAAATATTGTACAACTGTTTTCACAGAACACTTATGGCAATCAGTGTCATTTTCCAGTGCCACGGCATCATTTTATCCCCCGCACTCGATCTTGTGGACTCATTCTTATCTTCATATACCACGGTTGGGTGCATCGCATGGTGCTATGATCCTAGGTAGAGGATGTGGCCATTTGAAAATGTCATAAAAAGGTCGAGAACATCATCCCAGCCAAGTTCAACAGGCTGATTTATGAGGTTTGAGCAAATGAAATATAGAAGAGGGCTAGTAAAACAATCAGGTTCCTATAGGCACCTCAAAGGTCACCTAACTTAATTTCAATTAGGTCTTCAGGAAAGTTCTAACGTTTGTAACTAGTGAAAGCGTGCTGAGGAAATAGATTTTTTTTTGTAGTATTGTTGTGTTTTGGGGAATTAAGATAAGAGTAATTGGTTAAGGAGGTGGTGGTTAGATTTATTGTAAAGTTTAGAAAAGGTGTGCAAAGAAAAAGAAAAACTTTTACCACTGAATTTCAAATACAAACAGAAAAGCTGTTTTGGTTTTTTTTGTTGTTTTTTTTACTTGTTCCAGCAGAGGGACAAAATGCACATCTCACTGTTTTCTCAGCTCTATCAATCATTGAATTGTGCTGGCACTAAATCCCATCAGTCACTGCCTTCTGTTTGACATGTTCATGTCAGAAAATGGGATCGTACAACAATTCCCAAAGAATAAAAGCATTGTAAAGAACAAACTTTTTGATTTTTTTTTTTCTTTTTCAAATCTGTAAGTAAAAGTTTACCAGTAAAAAAAAAAAATCAACACCCTGCAGCCAACATTCTTGCCACTACACACACACAAAAAAAAAAACCTCCACACACAAAATGCTTCAAAATGAGTCACAAATTGCCAGCAAATGATTTCCTGCTTGTCGAGGATAACAGGCCCCCACTCTGCCTTTGATTCAGGCTTCTTTTTTCATTCGTTCTTTGTTTACCCATGCTGTCTAGCAGACGCTCTGCTGGAATCCCTATTGATAGTTGTCTGACAGGGGGGGCTGAGTGGCTAAGTAGCCCAGAGGGGTAGCGAGTGTGCAGTTTGTGGTTGCATTTCATCTAAACATGTTAGAAAATGTTGCATTTTATATACATCCTCATGCACGTTTGTCTGCTTTTCTTTTTTTCTAAATTTTATGTTTGTCCTCATGTTGCTGGATTTGATTTTTTACCGTGCATGGTTTAAATCTCCCAACACACCAGTCTGTTATCAGAAAAGTGTGGGTGTGGTTTTGTGCAGGCTGCTGGTCTATTTGTGTGTGTGAGAGGTTGATGTGGCATGGAGGTCACATCTGTCAGATCCCATATCCAGGCCCATGCTGTGATGTGAAGGGCACTGTCAAGAGACAACCACAAGGCAGCACAGGTACAGCTGCCCTCAGTGCTCTTTTTCCTCTCTGGTGTAGACACACACACATATACACTGATGGGGATACACTGCCAAACACGTTCCTGCTCCCTGTAAAGTAACACATGGTGGTGGGAACCCCCCCTCGGTGTTCCCCTAGGGTGAAAGCCCCAGGATTGGACAGTCCCTTCAAAACAAACAGTACCGCCTACTTGTTGACTGCCTGTTTGCTTGGGATGAGCAACATGATGCTTTTTTTAATGCATGAACAGTTGCTATGGCAAACTGTGACTGATAGCTGATGTGGAACAAGTTCATTACTACATGCTGATCTTCGGAAGATCAGAGATATGAAAACTATGGATGGAAATTTAGAGCTAAATGTGACATTTTAAAGTTTATACACATTGTTTAGGTCTGGTGAAAATATGTTTTACAGTCACACAACTTATTGTTGTTGTAATAACTTTGTTAACAGCACGTATACCTGACTGAAGAGTTCAATGGCCTTATGAATTATTCCAGTAATAAGAGAACCCTGTTGGTGCGCTGAGATTATTGTGTCTACGTTGAAACCGTCACCTTTGCTCAACTCACATGTTATACTTGATTAGGAATTTGAGTCTGAAGTTGTGCCTTTTGTTATTATAAAAATGAATTTTTAGGATTTCTAAGTAGAAAAAATTGTTTTCTGTTGACTTTGGTTGGTCTAAAATTGGCGTTTCTAGTCTTCCAGAGACCTTGATGCTATCACACTTGTGGTCAGATGATGATTTGCCACCAGCTCCATACCTGAGCTTACACAGCTTAAACTGGTTGCCAAATTTTCAGCTCCAGCTGAATTTAGCTTGTAAGAATAGATGCTGATAGCTGTCCTACCAGCTGTCAAAAACCAAGCTCAATCCAAGCAGCCAGCGAGTGGCTTGAGTCTGAATCTTCCAGTGGTGGAGCTTCCAACCAGAGATGTAATTATATAGTTTTCTGCAGATGTGTGCTCGTGCAGATGCACTTGACAATCAAAACAACTCCACAGTGTCCTCTGAGCCACTCATAGCAACATCAATATGGGTTCCATTAGAGAAAAAATATGGAGGTAAAATTGTAAAATGGAGTTTGTGAAAAAGTAAGTTCTCATTTCGAGGCAGAGCAGAATAAAGTCGGGATGTAAATTCATCCAAGTTGTCCAATCAGTAACGTCGTTGTCACACTGCAGTGTACAATTTAGAAGAAATAAGGCTTCTGAAGACCTTAGATGTATATAAAGTAGGTGTTGTTATTGTCTTTTTTGTTTCAGTTTTTGACTAATACTTTATTTTTTTCAAAACACTAGAATCAAAGATTGAAATTAAAAGACAAATTTCCCCATTTATTCATTTGCATTGTTTTCCGTGTATAGCGTTTGGGACTTTTTCTCTTTTTAAACCTAAAAAAACACATCCCCAGGATTGAAACGCTTGCTTTTATAATGCATTATATACACAATAAGTATTCTTTTCCACACAGTTATCCAGACGTCCACCCGTACAGATATTTGTCTCCAAACACTAATCTAGCACTCAATACTTGTTTTAAGTTCTTAGTTTTTATGAGTAAATTTTTGTTGGAAAAGTTTAAGCGTCTCTGTCCACCTTTTCCAGTAGCTGGGACAGGATTATTGTGTATACATTAGTCACTCTGGCTGCAGTGGTGTGTGACTACTATCTCGCTCCCTTCACGCCCGTGTCAGTCTCTTTCTTTGCCTGTTTTCAGGCTGTACCCCTCCAGTGTACACTATGTCTACTCAGTGGGAGAGCGGCTCTGAAACTTTAATGCTAATTGATCCCAGAGAAGAAATGTGGACACAGGTGTGTTGCCGCAGGCCCTGACTCTGACACGGATGCCAAGGGATTCTGGGAAACTTCAGGGCTTATTGAGCCAGAGCAGAAAGTGCCACTAGCCAGGGCACTTGTGACCCATTTCCCTTTTAATCAGCACAGGTTTGATGTGCACAATTTGTGTTTGTGTGTTCACGCACACATCACTGGAGAAGATAAGTTTAACAGGCCAAGTAGTTCCAGAAATTAAGGCCTCTGAAAGTAGACTGCCATTCAGAGCGCATATGCTCTGAGTAAAACATTTAAATAAAGAAGAGGTGTAGGTTTTTATGTTCTCAAATCAATTAAAAATAAAAACAAAACTGCACAAAGTAGATACCACTGAGCTAACGTCTTGGGAGGAGTCGTAACTCAGTGGCAGATTGTCCGTCCTTGAACCGAGGGAAGCCGATTCAATTCCCGCGGGGCCAATGCCTAAGTGTCCTTGGGGAAGACCCGTAACCCCCTGCTTCTCCCGCCATCGGTGCCGTCGTGGCTGCCAATGCAGAACAGAAATTTTTCTTTGTATGTGTTAGTTTTGAACTCGTGTGATGTTTAAAATGCTTTTGGCCTCAGGAAAACTCACACATAAATCAACCTCAAGCTGTTGTGCAAGTTTGCAGACTGTACTGTGTGGGAGGTCCCGTGTATCTCTCCACCTCGGTCTAGATGGAAAAGAGGCTCAACATAGCCAAGACACAGGTGCACGGATTAGGTGTGATTCCTTTTCATATTCTCTGTTGGATCTTATTTGATGGCATGAAAATCTCGTCAGAAACTAACTAACAATAGCACCATGTTGACAGACGCCCAAGCATCTGGCAAGCTACCACAGTGAATGTTCAAAGTCCTGTGAAACAACCTGTCTCCAGAAAGAGAAACACAACTAAGAAAATAACTCAAGTTCGTACCTGCTTGTGTGAATGTGTGTATTTTCTGTGTGTATAAAATGAGATGAAAAAGTCAGAAAAGGGGCAGTGTATGTTGATAGCCTCATTAATCATTAAAGAGATGGTGCTGTATCTTAACAAGTATTGAGCCAGGTGATGTTATGAAAATGATCTAAAGCTCCTTCTGCCTTTGTGGTTCCAGGCACCTGACTGTTACCTTTCTCCACTCAGAAATAGTTCCCCTGCAAAAAAGGAACAACAGGAAAAGAAGAGAAATAACCATGGCTGACGCAGGCCCCCATTAAAGTATGATGAGTGGCCTCAGCAAGGACGTTTGTGTACAGCACTTTATTCAGGAACGATCACTTATTTATAGGTGTTGGAATAGTGTTGTTTGCTTGTTTTATTGAAAACCTTGTGGGTAAAGTGGCGGCAGGCCGCCTGGCATGTGAGCGCTGCATCTCTGGAGGGCATCCCTGCAGAAAAATCTTCCTCCTTGATGAATAAGTGAAGGGGACAGATGAATTTTTCATCCTCACAGAATCCATTGTCGCTTGAGATGTCTGGTTTGGATGTGTGTAGTCAACCTGCTGCTCTGTCAATGTGCGCATACACACACACACACACACACACTAATGCAACCACTTTGTTCATTCCAGGTGGGATTCTAGATGGATCAGTTAGTTTTTCGGCCCCACATCTGGCTGGACAACAGATTTGCTCATTGGTAAACTTTGTTCGAATGATACTGTTTCAGTTGTGAAGTAACGTTGAGAACAGTTGCAACATGGAATCCTTTGCATTTTGTAATTTCATTTAAAGAATGTTTTTTTTTTTTAATTTTTTTTTTTTAAAAAAAAGGACAGCTTATGATTGCAGTTTGAGCCAGCACAATTTTTGCACCTGCCACTTTTTATTTGAAGTTTCGCACACCACAAGTCACCCTGACAGCGACACAGGCCATGCACAAGCAAAAACATGAAGGTAGCAAAGTGTAGCCCATCACGGGATGGATTGTGGTGTTTTGTGTACACAAGGGAGCATCTTTTTATATGAATGATTTATATAAGAAAAAAAAAGGGGAAAAGTGTTTCTGGAAGCGCACCAACCTGCATCCCCCATGTGAGCAGAAGGGCGCGTCTTCACATGGCCAAATGGGTTTGATGGTGATCACATAGAAGAAAGTGCGAGGCTGCTCACTCGCAAAGCCTTCTGTGATCTCCACCACTGCTCTCACTGTGAGCTGGGACACATCAAAAGGAGGATTAATAAATAAATAACACGCAACACTATGATTTATTAAGTTTGGGAAGATATCAGCGGAGGGCTTGGTGGAAAGTTCTCAGATTTGAAGACAGTTTGTTGGAAAATCAAACAGCTTACTAAACAGTGTATTTGTTTTAGGAAAAATATTAAAGCTAAAACTTAAGTGAATATGACATTGTGGTAAATTGCCTTTTATTTTTCACCCAGAGTTGAAAAAAAAACTGAATTAAGTAGATTACGTAACATTTTGAGGGTGGGTGAAAAAAGCTTAAAATAATTGATGGAACATTAACTCTGACATCATTGCACCTGTGACATTTTAAGGCTCCACGCGGTGAATATGGATTTCTGAATTCTTCTAATTAGCCTTTTAGTTTACAAACTATTTATTTCTGAGAGAGTGATGAATAAAGACTGAGCTGTTCTTTGTTGTGTAAATGTATCGAGGCATATACTGTTCTCTCTCAGTCACAGAAACCACCACGGGTTACTCGGCTCCTTCATCTGCTGCGTGTTCTTGACAGAAATTCAACGCTATTCCCAGAGATGGAGCGTTATACTCGCTGTATTTTTGTTTACAGTGAGAGCAGCACTGCTTCCTTAACATGGCACAAGCAGATGTTAGCTTCAGAAATCCTGATCTTTCAGGGGAATGTTTTTTAGAGCCTGACTTGTTTTATTCGTATTAATACCATCACCGTGATGCTGGGATTTGACTTGTCAGGCGTTACTTCTGCATCTCAAATATAAAAAAAAAAGTGAGTGTGTTTCTGACCGTCCACGTGTAATTTGTGTGCCTCTGCTGCCAAACTTATTTGTGTTTCTGAGATTTTTCTCCACCTGTGAGTAAGTGTGTTTTTGTGTCATCTTGAGCGCACCGTGAAGGTGTCATTGTGAAGCCTAGACCCTGTAAGCTGTCAGATGGTGAGAGATGCTGCACCTCTAAAGGGCATGCTTTCTAGGCCTTTCCTGTCTATTATAAGCCCTGGAACACTCATCAATGCTGTAGCTATGCACTCTTATGTCCCTCAAGCAGTCGCAGAAAGAAGCCACCTTTCTAACTAGGAGAGCCCTTGCCTCTAAACTTCGCACAGCCTTGTCTTCCATTTTGACATGATAAACGTAAGCAGCAGTAATGAGGCGTTGGGTTGTCAGGGCATCCATTTTGTTTTGCTCAAAACTGGATAGAAGAATCCTTTCGTTTCTCTGGTTGGCGCCACAAAGACCTTGTTCTTTCACAGCGACAACTCTGTCTCTTTTTGATCTGTGCTCACTATTTTAGACCACTGCCTAATATCAATCTTGTGTAGGGCAAGAAATGTATAGATCAAGTCTTCCTGATAACACAAAAGTGATGACACTATTTAGAGCGATGCTTGTACTACAGCTAAAATTGACTACAGGGAGGCTAGCCAAAGATTGAGATGTGTCGCTATCTCACCATCTGTAACAGTCACGCCTGGCGTCAGTGGAAACAGATTGCCTTGATACCAGCCACATCAAATCTCCAGTTTGCCAAGCAAATAGAATAAAACAATCTATCGATCTCGCCCCACCTCCCCGTGTATCAACACAATCCATCTGTGTTTATCAGCCTATCTGCCTTCCTATCTTTTGTTGTCTGCAGGCAGGCGGGTATTCTTTCTTTTCTTCTCTTTCATTCTCTTCCTTCCTCCTACTGCATTTGTTTGGTGATCCATCAGCCTATTTACCTTATCATGCTGCCAAACCATCCATTTACGTTCCCATCTGTCTGTCAAACTATATCTTAGCTTCAATTTGTCTAACTCTCTGTTCATTCACCTGTCAATCTTTTGGTTCCAGCTGCTCATCTAGCCGGTGGCATTTCTGACCCCGTCTGCTCATCAGAAAGCTAGATAAAGTAATTAGATTCCCATCACTTCATCTTAAGTTTTACACCGTCACGTTCGACAGTTTTTTTTGTTGGTGACTAGTTGCCAAACTAAAGACTGCATGAGTGGAAATTATTATTTAATTATAGCAAGATGACATGTTTTCATATTCAATTAGTTTTTTTCTTCCCAATTTATCTTTATTTGACAAGTAACACATTGAAGTTTGGACAGTCTTTTCCCTGACTAATATCTTTGATCTACATAGCTGCCGTCACAGAATCCAAATGGAAACAGGTCACTGCTTTGGATTAGCCCAGTTCAGATCAGGCCCTGGTGGACCAAGCCGAGCACTGATGTCCACACTGTCAGGGGGTCTGTCCCCCGTAGAGGCCTAATCAGCGGCCGATGCCCCTCGGCGCCTGAGTTTCTTGGCCTGATAGATTACTCTCTCTCCAGGTTTGGGCCTGTGAGTTTCAGGGCTCCGCCGTTAGCCCCATCTGTGCTCGCCATGGCTCCTGCACACCTTCTAATGGGAGATGGTTTCAGGTTATTAGTAAAGCCCAAAAATCTAAATATTTATTCCAGTACAGAGACTATTCGGCAATCTAATGTGTGGAAAAAGAGGCTTTATTGTAGATTTCAGAATATTAAATTAGTTAATATAAAATGAATCCATTTTTTACTTAGATTTTTGTACGCAGAGAAATTTGAGCAGGGCTGAATAATTAATCAATTTCTGATTGAAATCACGATTGTATTTAAGATGTTGTAACTAGGAAATTGCAGAGTGCATCCAATCATGATCAGAGCACGTAGGCGTTCTAAATGCACTTGGTTTTCACTGTATGTTGTGTTGTCTTGTGTGAGAATAGTATTTTGTTTTTTAAGAGAAATATTCTTTGCTATTTCAAGTTTAGAATGTATCAAATTCACATTTGCTGATTTTTTTTTTCCTGATTCACTGAGTCAGTCTCAGTACAAAGAGGACAAATTTTCAAACATGGTTTGCAACCATGGGTCAGCAAAGCCATAATAAACTTTTGTTCTAGTGAAAGCTTTGGCACCTAATATAAAGTTAGAAAGACCATACAGGTCATATATTTACATTAAAAATCTCTTGCCGGCTACACTTAAAAGCAACTTCTCAAGCTTTGCTGTAGAACAAATATCCATGAAGGAAAAAATATAAAGACAAAACTTGTTGTGTCAGACGTACTCACAGACACTATGATGACATTGATAAAACCTGCAAATATGTTGGATATAATTTACATCAAATCTCTCGATGGACCAATTTGCTGCCTAGTGTGAAGCGTCCGGAATGGGAATCAATGCCTCCAACTTCAAGGGTGTAATGTGCCCTGCAGGTCAGGGACAGGGTCCTGCCCCTGGTGGAGGGGTTTAAGTAACTCGGGTCTTGTTCACGAGTGGTGGAAGGATGAAGTGGAAGATTGACAGACAGATTGGTGTGGCATCTGCAATAATCAGGACTCTGCATCGATCCATCATGCAGAGTCATGGATCGATGCATGATGGATCGATCATGCATCGATGGTAAAGAAAGAGCTGAGCCGAAAAGCAAAGCTCTCGGTTTACCAGTTGATCCATGTTTCTACCCTCACCTATGGTCACCAGCTGTGGGTGCGGACCGAAAAAACAAGATCACGGATACAAGCAGCCGAAATGAGCTTCATCCGCAGGGTGGCTGGGCTCTCACTCAGAGATCGTGTAAGGAGCTTTGCCATCTAGGAGGAGCTCAGAGTAGACCTTTTGCTCCTCCGGGTCGATGCCAGATGGGGTGGTTCGGACATCTGATTAGGGTGCATCCTGAGCACCTCGCCGATGAGATTTTTCAGGCATGTCCCACCTCAGAGGTAGGTCCTGGACCAAATGGACAGACTATGTCTCACAGCTGGCCGGGGAACGCCTCGGAATCCTCCCAGGTGAGCTGGAGGATGAAGCTGGAGTGAGAGAAGCCTGGGCTTGCATCTGAAGTTGTTGCTCCCATAATATGATCCCGAATAAGCAAAAGACAAAAGAACATTTTAACCACAAATAAATGCATACTAGTTCTTGGAAAAAATGTTTTAGAATTCCATATTTTGGTCATAAATTGCATCAGGAAAGCTCACTTAATTTACTTGTTCACATCTGTTGTTTGTCTTGAGTTTAAACAGTAGGCGTGTTTGAGAAGATTTGCGTCTTGCCTGGATTTCAGACGAGACCAGGCGGCCGCTGCGGGGGGCGGAGAAAGGCGCCTGGAATAAAGTCGACCAGTTTTCTCAAAGTTTAGACAGACGAGAACAGGAAGTAACAGTTTATTTACATCCGGTTTTAAATTTTTACACAATAAATGTATCCATTTGTAGAAAAAAACGCATCAAATCAAAACTTGTGAAAGTTGATTTAGTTTTTTTTATGTTTTTAGACTCAGAAGTTATTGTAGATTATTTTAATATAAATTAAGTTAATTAAGTTCCATACTTTCATGTTTTAAAACCATTTCCGTCATTTTTGAAGAGTTAAAGTAAAAGATCATCAGTGAGTGTGTGAGTGACAGGCGTAAAAAAAATAAATCTTAAAGCAGAAATGAAATAAATATAAACAGAGCAGATATGTATCGATAAGAAATCAAAGAGTTTCTGATGAAAACATCACTGAGAGCCAATCAGCTATCAGTACACATCTTGAAAAGACTCCATTTCCCACCATGCCATTTGCTTTGTAGTCCATACAGGCGGCGCAGTTGGTAAAAAGCAGCTGCGTCCGCCTGGCTCAAAGCCTGCGTCCGCCTTGCTCTCGCGAGAGTCTCGTTACCGGCGCACAGGTGACATCAGAGCAAGTCGGCGGCATCTCAAACGCAAAAACTAACCGGCATGCATTGCGCACCGATCTGCGCCGATCAGAACTGCGTCCGCCTGTGTCATCTCAAACACGCCTAGTGTGTTCATGTCATCTGAAAAAAACTTAAATCTTAAACCTTCAATCTTAAGCCAAATTGTTCTTTCTATTTCCACTATTTTTTCCAAATATAACTTCAGACTTAAATGAAACATTTCCTTGGAGACCCACTCAAAACAAACAAAAAAAACCTTCTTTATTAATAGTTTTGTTTTTCTCTAAAAATTAGAGCACTATTTGCATCTGCACAATCCTCTCTGATTCTTTTTTTTTTTTTTGTAACTCCAAACCAAAAATATGGATTAAGTTCTGTGAAAGCCAACTCGGAATCCACCAGCAGGGTCGTAACTAAAGAAGTCACTGGTTATTTCTAAAAGCATCGTTCACATACACAAAGCACCTACTTTCTCAGCACCCACCCTACTACCAATAAAATTGTAAGCTGGGCTTTGTGCACTTTTGAGCTACAGCAGGGAAATAATGTCAAAGTGTTAACTAAATTCAAGCAGCAGGCAAACAGGTAGGCAATGCTTAGCTGTTCCAGAAATTTACTCTGGAGGATACGTGCTTTTTCATGGTTATACTTAGGTTCAAGCCTGCTTCCTTAGAACTTGACTGCTGGGAGGACAATCATGAATGAGAGTTGTGCCTCAGGCGCTTATCGATTGTAAAAGTGTTTTCATATTACTGTTTATTCGGGCTGTGTGTGTCTCTGTTGCATCCCAGGATGGCAACAGCATTGTTCTGTGACTAAGGAATCCAGCTGAGATACTTTTGGGAATTTTCACAACAAGAAGAATGTAACAATAACTCTTTACAATCTACAGTCAATCATAAAAAAGTGAGCCTAAAAAAAAATATGATGCAAAATCTGTTGTTTTTTTGTAAAAGAAAATAACCTCAAACCAGTGTGCACATTGAAAATATTCATGATACCAGCATGTTTTATGCATGTTTGGTTTAATTTGAGGCATGTTGCCACTATAGGCGAAAGAGCAACTCTTACAACCTTCACATTAAGTATTTGTGAACGAAGGGATTTGTGTTTCTTCTGAAACATTTTCCACTGTGCAGTTAGAAGACATTATTTTCAAACTGTAGTGTGTGCTTGTGTGTCTTAAACGCTAAAGGAAAACTGTCTGTTTTATTTCTCTCCTAAAAGACCACCCAGTGGATTGTTCTGTGAGGGGAAGACACCTTAAGCAAAAAATAAAATCAAGTGTTTGAAGGAAACTACTTCAACTGGATTATATCACAAAAAACCTACATTACAGTCTATTCAACAGACGTGTGGTCATGTGAAGAAAAGAAGGCTCAATTCACTTTTTCGATGTATGACCACAATTGTCAGGCATGCACATCTCAGTTTCCACCAGGATTGAGTGGTGATTGGGGAATGGAAAGAATAACCACATCCCTGTGGTGTCAGAACCACTTGTATGTGTTATGAATACACTGCTCTGTGCTAACCTTACCTCATTACCATTTATCTCAACCGGTTGTCAGTTAAACTCGTTTTGCTTCAAACTCTGTACACAAGCTGTCAGGCAGGAATGTGAACTTGTAAACATACATGCCAAAAAATGAGCACCATAAGATGGAGTGTCCATTTTGAGCTGAAAAGCCCATGTTAATGGTTTGCTTGTTTCCTGTGTTTCATGATTGCACAGAAATTACAAGAAACCATCCTTTTGGTGTAAACAGTAACGTCAGTAAAAAGAAGGATAAGTAATAAGAAGTGGAAGCGAGTGAGAGAAAGTGGGAAAATTTCAGTATCTTGCCTAAGCATGTTTATGCAGGCCTGTCTGAGGCATTTTCCCGTCAGTCTGATCACCTCTGCCTGCCGTGACATTCTGGCAAAAAAAACGGATTGCAGCCCCCACACTTTCAGATCCCCTGACATTTGTCCAACCCCCTCATTTAGGTGATACTTATTTTGTAAAAAATATATCACTAGCTTCACGTTTTTCACGTTGAACTTTAAGTACATTCCAGCTTAGTGTTGTGTGTGACTTCAGATAACTCGGTGAAGGACTGATAATCTGAATAAGCTTAGTAAATGTACTTTTTTTTTTAAAAGGAGGGTTTTTTAAAGCATTTCAACCTGTGATGATAAGCATTAATATGGGTGTCTGAATCAATGTTAGCTTTCAAGTGACATCCCTTCATAACTGCATTAAGCAAAAGATGACACATCTTCTATATTTTAAAGAGGATTCCGTTTGGTGTTTCTATCTTTACAGTTACAAATAAAATGACATAAAGAACGCCATGTTTGGTCAGTGTCTTAAAAAACCTGTTTGGAAAGAGTTTACATCTTGTGGTATTTTCAAAGCTGCCCAAATGTTTCCATTTTTAAACACTTTAGACATTATTAAATCATCAAATCATTATAAATACAATAAAAAAAAATGGTGCAATCCTTAGCTAGGTTCAAGTAGAGGCAATTTTTTTTCCCAGATTTGCAGAAGTTTGACTAATTTTGTAGTTATTTGATCAAAAAGTTAAAAACTATTTTTTTTTTAATGTGTCCAAAAAATAAAAAGTCAGCAAAAAAAAAAAAAAAAAAAATGACAACAAACAAGAAAAACACTGTATTATGTGTGTCATAGTTTTTAAAAAGTAAAAAAAAAAAAATATATATATATACATAAAACAATTTTAAAATGAGTTTCTTTACTTCATCTTGGATGGAATGCCACATAACTTTTTTTTCTGTTTTTCTTGATTTTTGCAAATAGAATCCATTTAAGTGCGTTACAAATAAAATTTTTATTATTATTATTTTATCTTCTGAACCGCCTATCCGTAAAGGGATTGCAGGAAGAGCTAGAGCCTGTCCTTGCAGATTTCAGGCGAGAGGCAGGGAACACCCTGAACAGGTCACCAGTCTGTTGCAGGGTCAGCATATGGAATCATTTATACAAAAAGGGATACATTTTTAAGTGTTCTGGGTTGTGTTCCCTCAGTCTGGTTTTCCCTTTGTCAATATTGTAAGTTAAACAGTTATAGATTAGAGTTTCTTTAAGAGAGAGCTCCTTTTTTTTTTTTTTGAACACACCTTATAGATTACCACTAAGAAGTTTGATTGGAATTCCTCATCCCCTTCAATCTGATTTCTAAATGCCTCGGCCTCACTCTGATGTTCATTTACAAACATCTGATTTAGAGATGAGGATACAGGAAGGATTTGCTAATGATCACTCTTCCATGAAGGGGACGTCTGTGCAGGCTTGGCTGCACCATCCGCCCACCAGCCCGTCTAACTGGATTCCTTTAGGTGTTTTCCAGTCAAACAAGGGCTTTGATTTTCGGATATTTCTGAAAGCAGTTCTCACCATTTTTTTTCCCTTTCGGTGAGGAAATATTTGAAATCAATCCATCCTCCCCTGTCTTCTTCTGCTTTTTAGGATCAGGTTTATCAATTTCTGGTGCAGTCAGAAGGAACTCACCACTGAGAAGCAGCTTTAGTTTATCTGATTATTTATTCAGTCTTAGTTTTTTGGAACCACTTATAGGTAATGATCTCTCATCTTTACTTAATCCAAAGTAAACATTATTTTCTCCACTTCATCACACTTCTTCAACACCATCCGTTCATTTCTTTTGCTTTTCACTTGGGATGACCGTACTTCTATGTGAACAAGGTTGAGCATCATCCACTGCAGTTTTTGTAAAACACTGACCATAACTTCTAGTTGAAAAAGAAATAGCCGTACTCCCTCGGCCTCCCATTTATACACCATATCTTATTTCTGAGTGGGGAGCTCCATTACTCTCTAGCTCGGAGGCTTGAAGTAGGAAGGTGGGTGAGATGAAAACGGGTGATAAAGAGTCATGGCCGCTCCTGTTGCGGTCGTTGGAGATGCTTTTTCTCCTCGCCTGGGAGGAAACATGGCACGTTGATGGACTGTCAGCAGATTTAATCACCTTTATTATGTTTTTACTGGTTTCAAAGTGAAGCGCCGAGCCACTCAGACTGAGAGAGCTACACGTATCCAGTGGCACGTCACAAATATGTCACCACTTTAATCGAGTGAAAGAAATCCCACCTCAATTTTAGCTTGTCTCAACTTTGCTTTCCAATTCTGTTTATTTTAATGTTTATGTGGATTGATCAATAGGAGCACCTTGCTTGGATGTTGGCTCAGACACTTTTACTTCTCATAAATTAATTAACTAATGAGAGCAAACACTTCCTGTTTCCACTGGCCTCCGGGAGGTAATTCCACAAAGTGTCTCCAGCTTTGAAGCATTTGATGAATGAGTGGCTGAATTTCCCTCTTTCACAGATCACAGAACTCCATCACAGAGAAATTGTGTGCAATTAGCCAAAGATGACAAGAACACAAAAGACATAATAATGTTTAATCTCCTCTGAGGAATCTCAGAACATTTATCAAAACCCGAGCTGACATCTTCAACTGGGAATCATTCAAACAGTCAGGAGAAGGTTAAAGTTGTTTTCCCACCTTAGCCGTTTTCTAATCTGTGCTCTATCCACATCGTATGACTATTTTTCACTAGTGGCGGGGATCATTTTGATGGGATTTGCTGGTGTATGTTGAAAACAGGCGGTTGAGGAAAACGAGCGTTTTCCTCAAAGCGAAGCAGCAAGCCATATATCTGTGACATTGACTTAAGTAACAATATGTATCCGTGTGAGTGTGTTGGCGAGAGCAAGAGACTGTGTGTGTGTTTGCATGTCTGTGAGTCCCCCCTCCATCTGCCCACCCTCCCTGTAATCCACAGCGCATTTAGTTACATTTTGAGAAACGGTGCCAGACAGCACTTAATTAAGTTCTGGGATGCCGACATCTCCCTGCTGTAACACGGAATACCTACTCTTTTTAAGTCAATTTCTTCTTCTGTTCTTTTGCTCCTCTGTGTCGCTCTTACTGTAACTCCAAAAGATGTCACCTCTGGGAGAAGCAGGTAAAGAAGCCATCAAAACCACCACGAGTAGGAAGAGTTGCAATCAGTGTTTTAAAAAAAGAACTTAGTCTGTCTTTTGTGTCGAGTTCTCCTCTTTTTCCCCGTCTCATTTGCTTTCCCTCCCCACCTGTTTGTGCGTGTCAAAGCCCAGAATTCAGTAGAGGCTGGTGGTAATGTTCCTGTCCCTGTAGAAATGGTCGCTGTTTGTTCAGGTTTGATACAGATTGATGCGGTGTGAGAAAGATTATGGAAAAGTCTTTATGAGGAACTAAATTTGCTCTATTCTAGAATTCTCTGATGGGAGATGCATTTTACTGGATATTTTTCTCCCTTTTAGAAATGTCTTTGATAAAAGCTTTCTGATAGATTGAAGCAGTCAGGTAGGAGACCAGGGAACCCCCCAAAGGGTACTTGTCATTTATAAAAAAAAAAAAACCTTAATCCTATTCAAGGTTCTCCCCAATGAGCTGCTGTTTACAAGGCGTGAGAAAAATCCTGACAAACTAGAAGTTTTGGTATAAATGCCAATCCAGCAGCAGATTAATTCAGCGCCCCCTTCTACTTCTGTGCAAACAAGAGTCACGAGAATAAAGTTCAACATTTATTCAAACTTTCTCTTTAATTTTGGCCATTCTTTATATAATCTGCAGTCGTACATTATTCATTTTATTGATAAAATATTCATTTCAGCACATATTAAGGCCTGATTATTTTCTGTTTTGATTCATTTTGTTTGTCTTTTTTATTTCATTTGTCCCCTCATTGTAAATACGGTCAGCCTTTAAAACTCACTTTGATCATTTGAACCGCCCTTTTTTCTATTTATTGTTTAAAATGTAGCCAGTGAGGACCACACACTGTGGTCGTATGCTCTCTGCTCTGCTTTTTGTGCTCCCTTTGAGAGGTTAAGGGCGCCTGCTTGCCCAGAAATGAGGCTACAGCAGTCAGGCTGGCCACTGATTGGCAGGGCTGTATTGTGGATGATCTACTTTTTCCCCCTTTTTTTTAGATTGCCCCATTTCTCTTTTTATTTGTGTTCTATGCAAGCTTGTTTTGAAAGGAGGGAGGTTGTGTAAGTCATGCATAGAGGGTGAGGCACAAACCTGTGGACAAAAAGAAAAAACAAATCAACAGATAAGTAGTTCTGATGTGTTTGGACTTGCTGTCAGAACATGTTAGTTTTCACCATCATGTTCAGTCTATAAACGTGTGTTCAGCTCGGAGAAACAGAGGAGGCAAAACCTTTATGCATTTTTCTTAAACAAATCTTGATCTGTTTTCGTCTTCCTCCTTCTGTTCCTTCCCTCCCTCTGCCTGCTTCTCTCCTCCTGTGCACCATCTGCATGATGCTTTGTATCCAATCTGAAGTAGGGAGAGCTTTCTGTTTTCTGCTGTGAGTGTGGGATCCTGCGCCCGTACAAATGTACGTCTTCCAGCTATCACCTAGCTCATTACCTGACATGATGGATGGAGCGAGCGCCATTAAACAACGCAGAGCCCCGGACGCCTGGCACCCCACAGCAGGCACTGAATAATGGGCACGTTGGCAGTCACACGCGTGGAAATACCAGGAGCCCCGTGTGGGTGTGCCTGCAGTCGTCTCCACGGATACGGTTCCTGGTTCCGTCCAGCTCCACCTGCCACCTGGCTGCCCAGCGGATGTCATGGGCATTTCTGGGCAGCCATGTTTGGATGGAATTTGGAGAGATTATTTATATGTCTGTTATAAATCAGGCTATAAAAAATTCTCAAAATGAAATATAAATTGCACAGGTTTTTGTTTGTGTTTTTTCACAAACTCTGCAGCGTGGAAAGGTTTATTTTCACCTACAAGTAGAGACGCTATTATGGTTGAAAACCTGCTCAGTGTGGGTCGGTCTAACTCAAAAACAGCTTTCTCAGTTCATCTGAACTGTTAGCGACACACTGCTAACACTAGCCAACTGTTTTTCTCCTCAGTGAAAACATCTAACAGGTTCACCGGTGCAAATCTTTTCATCTACAAATGTAACACGAGTATAGATCCAGCACTTTTGAAAACATCTGAGAGCAAAATTCTGCTCAGCAGAGACCACAAAAAAGCAACAAACTGAAGTAAAGTGACTCAAAAATAACAAGGACGCAACACCAAAACCACAAACCCGCCCACAAAAGAAAACTCAAAAAGAGTGTAAATATTTTTAAATCGGATAATCTGAGATCTTATTTACAGTATAATTTCATTTTATCCAGGGTTTGGTGAGTGTTTACGTTTGTCTATGCTGCATATGCTGCATTGGTTGTGAGAACAGTTTGAGAGGCTCTTAAAACGGAACCAGGATCAGGAGCTAAATGGAGTTACTATGACACCAGACACAAGCACCTCCACTCCAGCAGCTTCTGCTGTTTCTCCATCCTCCCCTGCTGCTTCGCTCTCAATCAGCCTGGATTTGCTTCATGTTGTTTCTCCTCTCCCCTCCGTCTCTTTTCTTCGCCTCCTTTAGTTTCTCTGTACAGTCTTTCATTTAGTTGAGCTCCTCTGCCAGAAAGGATCAATGTAACACTTTCTTGTTCTTTCTCAGTCTCACGCTCCAGTTCTGATTCTTTGTGTTTTTTTTTTTTTTCCTCAACAGACAACCGGCGCGTAGTCCTGGAAAGGTCTCGCTCACGCCACAACGCAAACTTTCAAGTTCGATGATTACCCGCGCCTACCACAAGACGCTAGATAAGTGCCAAAGAGGCCTGCGGAGAGGAGATCAGGAAGACGTATAAAAAGAGGGGAAACAAAACCACCCTTCACTGTGGCAAACACACACACAGTAACAGAAACCACACAGTTTAGTAAAAGCAGATATTTAACAGTCACGCTGTTCATCGAACGCCTTACATACAGTATTTATTCTTGTCTTGTTATTGCTTGAACATGTTTAAGTCCCATAATAAGTTTAATTTTAAAGGAACGGAATATTTTTAACAAATTTTGACCAAAACACAACAAATCCTGCAGAGTTTTTAGTCGGACACAACACACTTTTTAGTGTTTGATACAACAAAGAACTGCTAGATCGTGCTTATTTTACAGGTTGCTGAACTTCACACCCAAGAAAAAGCAGTTTAATTTTTTTAGATCTTGTTCTTTTTTCTATTTTTTTTAAAACTGATAATCATGTCATCACACCAACAAAACTCCAATCGGTGGCTCCTGTATATCATCAGCACTGCTGAGCAAAACAGTCAGAGGTTCAAGCTGCAATTTCCATCCTGACAAGATGCGTTTTGTGTTTTGTCATATCTCAGCGTTGGCCTTGGGTGCTGATTTCTGTCCTCACATATTTTTTATTTTCTTTTTGCTGTTTATGTGAGACGTTTCTAAATGCCTCCATTTCGCTGAAGAAACAACCATGAACTCTCAAACACTCACGGAGTTACGCAGAATTTTTTTTTCTTTTTTAAAAAAGGGACACTTGATTAAAAGGAGGTCTTAACATTTTTTCTTTTGAATCATTTCAGCTCGTGTGTGTGACCTCCATCTCCTGATGGGTTTTTAAAAAAATGTAAAGAAACAAGTCTAGTCAAAAATCTGGAAAATATTCCTCCATTTTATTCAGTTTTAATTAATATAATTTAATATATATGTTTAAAAGGGATTATTTTATAGCGAAATACCACAAAAAGCATTACATTTTGAAAGAAAAAAAAACTTTACAAGTGGGTTCACTGACACTAGAAAAGTGTTTCTACCTGGTGAAACCACTTGGTGTTTCGCATTGATGGACACAACAGAAAAAAAGATTACACTATGTTTTGTTTTCTCAGCATGGACTTCATGTTGCACAGTTTCATGTGAAATATTTATTCATTTATTCATGCCCGGGGCAACTCTGTCCCCTCACTTCCCAAAACTCTAAGCGGATGCAACTAAAAACAAGCACTGAATCCACAAGGACTCTGGACATGAGCAGAATAACAGACCCATCGCCACGGCTTCCAGGATGACGCTCATCTCTGCCTCAAATACCTTTCAATCCCTCGATACTAACGACACGAGTGACCCTTTTACCAAATCACAAGCCACACTGCTAATACCTCCGCTCCTCGCTATGTGTGCGCCGTAATGGTAACAGGAAGCCAGGGAAAATAAGATTCAGTGCGCTTGACTCCCGGGCTGAATAGATGGAGATTTTTCATTTAAACAATCTGCCGAGGCTGCTTGTGATGTGTCTGTTTCATGAAGCCTCCTTCTCTCAGCTCGCATGCCTCTAAAAATGCAATTTTACACATCATCTCAGCTCAAGGTGCACCCACAATGCTCGGAGAAGTCTGCATATTTAAGAAGACAATATCGCCCTTCTGAATATCAAGTTCTAACAGTCACACAGAGAAAGCAGTGGGAATGAATTATCTGCTTAAGAAGCGCTGTGGTGAACGCAGGTTTTAGGATGCAAGATGGAGATGTGTAGTCATTTCCTGCTTTTTATCCCATCGGACATGTTGTACACACCAACTGTACTATCTCAAGTATTCAACGCCTGTTTTTATTTTTATTAATACCCTAACAGCATGCTAGCTGTGATATTAACCTTCTGATTGGTTTTGAGTTTGAAATGTGGTTTTTGAGGGACTTTTTATTACATTTTAGCCAAGAATTAGTCAAATTTTACAAAAGAAAAAAGGAAAACGTTTCATTAGCTACTGTTTGATAAGCATAGAATTGTAATAATAGATAGATGTGAAAATAGTTGAATGGAATTTCTCATCTAAAAATCCATCTTTAGTTTCATTTCAAACATTTTTAAAAGTAGGTTGTCTTCATGCTGCTGTAGACTGAATGAGGATCTGCGATGTTGACGTAAAAGCTCCTGAGCTTGCATCTTAACCTGCATCCCACAAAAATATTTGTAAGAGATGCAAAATGAATGGAGTCCAAACTGCCTAGCAACATGAACCCTCGTGTTATTTTAGCTATACAATAGAAACATTCCTCATCGTCTCTGTAACTTGTTGTGCTGTTTCTTCCATCTGTAAGGATTCTTAGCATTCTATGTATTTTATAGGAAGTGATAGAAAGACTGTCGGGTCACAGAACCTGACACGGTCGATCATAAATGTGTGAAAAGTAGCCAATCACCTCATCGTGTTAGTGCTTGTTACTAATCGTCCTCATCTGATCATGTGAGCTGTCTTCGTTGTGGTTGTGAGCGCGAGGAGGCAGGGGTATGAAGTTTAAAGGTGCCATGTCTGCGGTGACTGGTAGCAAAGCCAAACTAAAATGTCCCACTTTCACTTCCACTTCCTGACTGTGCACTTTACCTCACAGGATCTTCTGCTCAGACAGACTTGTCGGAGATTTGTAGATGCTACTTTGCTACTAACAGAGTGAGCTATTTGCTGAGTTTATCTCGCAGTAAATCAGTTCCAGCTGCCACATATCCAGCTCTTCCTCACTTCCTAGTTCCAACTATTTATGTGAGGAAGATCAATTGTGACTCGATTAATAATTAATGTTCATTTGTGTTTTTAAAAAAACGCTGTCTGACCATGATATGTAAGCTGCCATATCCCTGCCTACCTTCTTTTTTGTCCATAATTGTTTTACAGTCTTAAGAAACATTTATATTTGTAACATGTTAAGTTTATTTGTATGCCTAGTAACAAAAAAAGCAACAACAAAGTGGTTTTAAACACTGTCCTTCCATGAAATATGTAATGGAGAATGGTACTAGATAATAACCACTTTGTTATATATAAACTGATTTCTGAAAAAAAGAATATGTGTGTGTTTGTCTTCTTATTTCAAGGCTTGATTTAAAAAAAAAAACGGGCTTCAGGCTTCGGGCTTTTAATTTATCTGGAAAATGTCACTGAACTCAAGAATGATTTTTTATAAAGAGTTTTGGTCAAATTGATTATAACTTAAAAACCCATAGAATCGATTAGTTTTACATACAATGTCATCTCAGATTCTTTCAAGTTTAACTGACCAGTCAAAGTTTTCTTTGGAAAAACTTCTAAAAAGGCAGCAATTCCCGCCTCCCTTTTGGTGCACAAAAAAGGAAAAGGAACTAGTCAAGCTATCCCCTTGCAGGGCCAGCAAATTGGCCACCAAAATGCAGGAAAATGGCCCTTATTTTTCAAAATGCTGTGGAGGGGGAAGGGGGGGATTCCCCTAGAGTCCCCAACCCCCCATACTGTCTTTGTCTCACACCCTCTCCTCCCCCCCTTTAGAAAATACTGGATCCGAGCCTGGGAGAGACAGGGTGCACCCTGAACAGGTTGCCAGTCTGTTGCAGGGCCAAACACACAACCATCCTATACACACTCGTTTTTAAGGACAATTTCAGAGCGGCCAATCAACCCGGTACTCGATCCCGACCTTCTTGCCGTGAGGCCACTGTGCTAACCACTCCAAACAGCGGCAGTTTTTGCAAAAAAAAAAAGAAAAAATGAATAAGAAATATATATAATGGTTCAATAAAGTGACATAAAAAGAGAATTAGCAGAGAAAGTAGAGACTATTGGAAACATTATACAGAATAACTAGAATCTGAACAGATTAGACATTTCAAAGTTCCAAGAACTTACTTAAATATTTACACTCACTGAATTAGATTTTTTTTTTATAATTATTGGATGAATATGATTGGATTTATGTCCATAAATAATTAAAAACAATTTCAATATAAAAAAAAATTCTAGAAATTCAAATTTATAGTATGTTTACGTAGCCACAAGGAAAGTCAATAAAACTTGGAAGATGGAAAAGAAAAAGTTTCCCTAAGCTTTACGCCACATTGGTGAGTGGAAAACAAATCATACACAACCACAATAACTCAAACAAAAAAGACCAACATGTTTATTTTGTTTGGATTTATGATATTTTTTCTCCTCTTGTTTCACCAAAGAACCAAGTCCACAGTAAAATCTTCAGTAGACCCTGTGTAGAAGATACCTGTTCCTTGCTGACTTATGGACAGGACTTACAGAGAGCTCCAGGCGTTAGTGCATGATGAATGGGACAGCTCTTACCTATAAAAGCTACATATTCGGACCTTGGTGTTGCCACTGCTTTATCTTGCACAGTGTCAAAGGCAAAGTGATAATGCTGTCATGTCCAGCGGCAGCTTAGGGAAATATCTGCAGGGTTAGAAAATACCCAGAAGGACCAGCCATTTTTATCAGTTGGAAATCTTTAGCATGTCTCTGTTTATCATCATTATCTTTTTATTTATGAAGTGACCAACACTGGCCACTGTAAGAAGAAAAAAGTTCTTTACATTTAAAGTAGATAAAAGAAAATGTGTAGAGCTAGGACATGGATATGTGTGTCTTTTTTCAGGTTTCAAGTAAAACTCATGCTGTGGCATCCTGAAGTAACAGCTGACATCTGGATAAGGTATGATAACTACTGTAATCCAGATAAGATTAAAGAGATTACTTTATAACTTCTGTTTATCAAGAAAAAGTTGAACATTTATCGGTTTTTCAAAATTATAACGCTTAATTAGAAATCAGAAATATTTTGTTATTTTTGCATTTCCTCTATTTTTTGTCATCCTTCCCCAAAATCTTATATTATATCAGAAAAACATTAAATACAGTGTTGCTTTCGCAATCATTCATGCATGTTTTTGTAAGAAACAAATGATTTGTATGCATTCTAAATAAATGAAAAACTTCCATATTTTTTGTGGGAAAATTGTAGACTAAGATGTTATTTATAAATGATATAGCTCTATTTAAAAAAAAAAAAAAAAACCTGATGTGTAGAAGACTAGCTGTCTTAGTCTCAGTCAGGGGTGTCAAATCACATGGAAGACCTGTTCCTGTCCCAGTCTCTTAACATGACAGCCTTCCCATCATCACCTAGCATGTTCAAATCCAGTGGCATGTTCTCCCTGCATCTGCCATGTCCCACTTCCCTGCTGCCACATAACATCAGGAATTAGGACCTGACATGGGGAAGTAACCCCCTGGCCACAAAAGCCTCTCTTGCATTCTTCCTTCTCACACACACACAGCAACGGTAGGAGTCTTGGGACCTATCTTCTCTGAGTCTCTCCTCCTCCCAGTGTGCAGCTAGACAGATGGAGATTCATCTCTCAACAAGCTGTGATCTGTGTTTAGAGATGTGTGCTGCTGAACACAACTCTAATTAGGTTTATTGTTGATCTTGGGAGGTTAATTTCTACTTGACTGCAAGTAAACATGCTGAAAGAGGCCAACCTACCTCCTTATAAGACACAAGCACCACGGCTATAAAAAAAGGTTGGATTTGTTATGCTCTCGACTTGTGAATCAGAAGATTCCTGCTCAGTGTTTATGTGCTCATGTGTAAATGTGCTCAACTAGCAAAGTAGGTCTTTGTAAGGCTGACACGTTTGAGGAACCAATGGAAAAGTGTTTGCCCAAAGAATTCAGTGTTACCGTTGGTTGTCAGGTGAGTCTTTTTTTTAACAATAAAAAGTATTACTTCTTCAGGCAATCAAGCAATCCTCAGCTAAATCAGGCATTGGCTGGAAAAGGTGTATTTTTTTTCTACAGAGCTCAAACAGGATTGAAACACCTCATTATTTTAGCAAATTTAGGCCCCGAGCATTTTAAAAACCTAAACAATTGAGAAATCTATATGTATGTTTTAGTTCAATTTTTTTTTTTTTTGTTTAGACCAATATTCACAAAACAATTATCTCAGGGGCTTCACAATGTAGGACAAAGAGTAAAACATATATACACATAAACTACAATTTCAGCACACCAACTGCCCTCCTCCTTGGAGAGAAAAAAAACTCTCCCCCTGACCCACCCCAAAAAAAGAGAAGAAACCTCATGGGGATCCACATGAAGGAGGGATGCAGTTTTACACTCTTGCGCTATGTGAGCAACAAATGATAAATCCTGGTTGAATAAAACTTTTTATTTTCTAAATGTGAGAAACAATCTTTGCAACACTCTGTGGCTAACTTTAGTGGAAACAGAAGTTAAATCAATTACACAAACAATCAGATACCTGTCAGAACGATAAGGAGGAAACCATTGAAGGGCAGATCCTCTGATCCCTATTTCTTTCCCAAATCTTTTGAGTAGGATGCTGTGGTTGACAGTGTCAAATGCTGCAGTAAAGTCTAACATGATTGAGCTTAGAATTGGTTAGTTTTCTGAGGCTAATAGAAGGTCGTTTGTCACTCTAACTAGCGCAGTTTCTGAGCTATGTTGTTGTCTAAATCCTGATTAAAATTCTTCAAAAAGGCAATTGCCCTGTAGGTGGGAGTTCACCTGCTTAACTACAACTCTTTCTAGGATTTTTTTTTTTTTAAGTAAAGAAAAAAAATTGATAGTGGTCTATAGTTGGCCATAATGCTGGGATTCAGATTGGGCTTTTTCAGAAGGGATTTAATAGCTGCATCTTTAAATAACTGGGATTAATAACTGTTTTTTATGGAGGTATTTGAGGATGTATTAAATCGGGTAAAAGTAACTTCAACAAGATTGATGTGGATTGGGTCTAAAACACAAGTTAATGTCTTAGTTAGGCTTTTCTATGGCAACGAACATTAGCTCTGGCCTGATCTATACTAATTGTAGGAATACGTTCTCTCAGTTTCTGTCTTCTATTTGACATTTTATCATTTTAAAAAATATGAAAAATCCTAACAACTAAGAAACATTGGGATAGATGGTTCTACTACCATCTCCCAAAAGAATGAGCTTCCATTGCAGGGTGGCCGGGCCCTCACTCTGAGAAAGAGTGAGGAGATCTGCCTCAGAGTAAAGCCTTTGCTTTTCTGGGTTGAGACAAGCTACATAGGGTTGTTCGGGCATCTGGTTAGGATGCCTCTTGCTGGAGAGACTTTCTCTCACAGCTGGCCGGGTAATGTTTCGGGATCTTCCTGGGTGAGCTGGAGGATGCAGCTGTGGAGAGGGAAGCCTGGGTTTCCCTTCTGAGGCTGTTGCCCCCACGACCCGGTCCCAGATAAGAGGAGGACAACGGAACGGAACAGTTCCACTGAGCTATAGCCTGGTTATAGTCTTAAGAGGAAATTTAAGATTATTTCCATTCCTTACTATTAGAGTAAAATAGTATTGGTTTCTAGCTTTAAGGAAACATTTTTTTTGTAATTTAAGAGGCTTCATTTCAAGGGATTCAAAGACTACTTTGAATCGCCACCATCCTCTTTCTAACTTATTGGTCGCTTGTTTAGGAGAACGTTTGTCAGCTTTGAACCAAGGTACTACTATATCCCGTCTAACAACTTTGGATTTCTAACGATTAACTAAATCTAGTGACTCCCTGAGGTCACGGATGGCCCACGATAGTTGAATTTATTTTCTCTGGAAAAGCAAGTCTTAACCAAAAGTTTTGCAATTGCTAAATAACTATCATACATGATGCTGTCTGATCATCAAAGGTCGCAGCACCTGGAGTTGTAAATCCATTGTTTGTGTTGGAAATAATTAAATTTTAAAAAGTCTACAGTAACAATGTCATGTTTTTAATCTCCAAAACTTTGACATAATTAAAAAATGTCAGTGTTTTTAATGCCTTTAAAGCAGCCTGTAAAGTATTGTTATCTTGGAAGATTTCTAATTCTTACTGAAAGACAAGAAGCTGTTCAAAGCTGTTCGAAATCCCTACAAACAGTAGCCTGCTGAGAGGCAAATTCTGCTCAGTGGTCAAACTACATCAAAAAGGCTTTAGCTTCCATCACACATTGTACAAAGACTCCACACGAATTGCCTACCAACATGTCTCTTTTTTAATCACTTAAGATGATGACATTGTTGGTAAAATAAAAATAAAATGTCTGCATCTTAATCAAGTTTTGACTTTGTATAAAATAATATATACTTTGCAGAATTATGAGGTAAAGGTACTTTTAAGACATTTTTCAGGATCTGCATTTTTTTCCCTCAATTACAGTTTTTAGTGCTTTTTTTACTTTGACAGTATTTGTATTTAATCATAATTTCTTTTAGAAACTTGTCCAACACCATTTTTAACTTTAACCAGTTTTTCAAACTTTGCCTTCGAAGTTTATGGCCATGTCAGTTTACAAACAATGTGCCCATCATCATGGGCACATTTCTTGTGATCTAAAAGTATGAGCTTCATGCCTCTGGAATCAAGGTGATGTCTTGACTTGACTTATCCTGTTTAAAAAAAATCCAAATGAAATTGGATGGTTTATTAAAAGATTTGTGGCATTTTCAGCTTAGATAATTTAATTAAGCTCTGATTGATTTGCTGATTAACCATCTGAGCACCAGTAATTTATGCCCTGATATCTCTGCCTGCTCAATTTGGTCTCATTAAACATAAAAAAAAAAAAAAAGAAACAATGTTCGAGAAGCAAATATCAAATTTATTCTCTTTTATTCCTATAGTACACATTTAAACACAATGTTGTATACATTATTTGACACAGTACTGGGCAATGCATTCCACACTGTATCATAAACTGTATCACACTGTATTACATCCACTGCTGTGCACTGCTTTGCTCATTGTATTGTTTACTGTATGGCCACAATTAGATGACATTGCACACTGCTTTCCATGATATGTAATATTCCTGTAATATACAGTTCATTGTATATTGTATTGTATATACAATGTATATATGTTATACAGCGTACAGTATTACACTGTATAACATATAATAGTATTATACAGTCAGTCAGTCAGTCATCTTCTTATCCGTCTGTCCCTTTCGGGGTTGCGGGGTTGCCGGAGCCCATCCCGGTTGATTTAAGGCGTAGGGCAGGGTACACCCCAAACAGGTTGCCAGTCTGTCGCGGGGCCACACACATACAACCATCCACACACACACTCATTCCTAGGGCCAATTTGGTACCGGCCAATCAACCTAACATGCATGTCTTTGGAGGGTGGGAGGAAACCGGAGTACCCGGAGGAAACACACGCATACACAGGGAGAACATGCAAACTCTACACAGAAAGCACAGTGTTCCAAGCCTCGTCCCCACCCGGTACTCGAACTCACGACCTTCTTGCTGTAAGTCACTGTGCTACCCACTGCGCCACCGTGCTGCTGGATTAGTATTATACAGTGTACACTGAATACGCTGTATAATAGCCAACACTATTATACAGTCCTCTGTATAGGACGCGGCATTGCATACTGAACATACACTGTGTTTTACACTGCATTGCTCACCACACCTTATACGGTATTCTTGTACTGCATTATACACCACATCTTGCACTGTGCACCAAATTAAACATTATTTTTTAGACTGGATTGTACACTGCATTCCATACTGCTTTTTCTGTTTCGTTTCAATCAGTATGATCACATTTATCTGGGCTTCTCCACCACACCAGTTCTTTGTTCCATCTTATTTCATCCATCCGCCTTTCTACCTCCCCCACCTATCCAGGAGACATATCTCCCAGCAGGGAGAGGGTCAGCTCAGAGGAAGCTAAAACCTGTCAGAAAAAGTTCACATCCAGCCTCTCATCCCTTCTTTCACCATCCAAGCCCTCAGTCTTTCACATCTCCTACACTCCCCACCTTGGCACCCATCACTCCTCTTTTTCCGTGCTATCCGCCTCCTCTTGCCATTTGATTCAGATCACTGAGTTAGCCTCCATCTTCTTTGTTTGAAGCCCCTTTTTGCCTGCTGGAAGGATGGACAGGAGGAGAAGATGGACTCTCATTGACAGGCGTATTGTGTATTCGTGTGTGTTTATGAAATGGAAGGAGAAAAAGGAAAAAGGGAGGAGAGAAGCCAAAACTTTTTTTTTCTCTGGGAGGTAAAATGTCAAACAGCAAAGAAGTGAAGAGACTTTTATCTGTCAAACCTGTGTGAGGTCGAAGCTCTCAGGCTACTGAGTGACAAGGCTGCAGTTAAAAGCGAGATGAGATGCAGAAAGTGAGGGCGACAGAATGAGTTTACCTCTTGTTCAGTTAGAGTGATGTACGATATCAGTTTTATCTGCACATCATTTTTATCTACGCCGCAGTCTGATATTTTTAAAAAAATGTTTCATAACACAAAGTAAAAAAAAAAAAGTTTTGCTTAAAAATAGTCAGAGTACGATTAGTAAGCCAGCATGCCTTTTATTCTGAGGACGGAAGTTTTGAGCTTCAATGTAGCCAAAAAGTGGTTAAAATGACTGACTCACTGTATACTCACTGACATGCCCTACATTGCTTACAACTAAGCTCACGCTCTTTGCCCAAAGCAGAGCCCGCACACAAACCTAAGAATAGAAGCGGGATTGATGGATGTAAAAAGGGAGGAAGGGAGCTTGGTAATTGAGTAAGTGCCCTTCTGGATGTAGAAGCCTAAATAAAAAGTACTTTTTATATATATAAAAAAATCCTTTTGTAAGATCATTTCACTCAAAAGTACATAAAAGCTCTTTCAAAGTTTCTCTGTGTTCTTTGGCCTCATCTGAAATAGTCCCTGCGGAAAACCAAGAAACACACAAACACTCACAGACTCCTTCCTGAAAGACCAGCATAAAAGGGTTGACCCCAACTTATGCACACAAATACACATGCACTTACACACAAACACTCATAAAAAATAAAGGCCACACCATTCAGTGCTGGAATTTGTTTTCTTTTAAAGCTCTGCATCTTAACCCGGCTTTGTTAATAATGCTTCAGTTGAAACAAAAAAACCCTCTTGCACTGAAAGGTTTTAAAATGTGCAAGCCAGCAAACTTTTCGTTCTTGTCCTTTCTAGCCGAACCGACCATCAATGATAAAGAGCAGGAATAAACGTATGACCTCACTCTGGGAAAAGCTTTGGTTTGGTTATGGGAAGAAGGTGAAGATGAAGGGGCTGATGCTACCTGAGGGCAAACCAACAGCATGATGTAAAACACAGAGCCGCACTGTCAATGCTGAGCCAGATAAATGAGCTGGGAAATAGAAAAGGATAAAAAAAAAAAAAAGCACCTCTTTCCTGTGTTATGGTAGGCTGCAGGTGCTGATCTTTCTTAGTAGAAGTAGTTAAGTAGATGTTTTACTGACCAAATGATCACTATGCTGCCAAACACTCACTTCTTTAAAGTGGCTCAAAAGAAAACACACACACACAAAAGTAACATAGTAAGGTGTAGCAATAATGATAAATGGTTTTCATTTCCCACATAGATTAAATAGACATGACAATTAAAAAGTAGCAATAAATATTGAATCAAATTGCTGCGGATGAATTGTAAATGAAAGCAAACATCTGGCTGCTTCCATTATCAGAACTGAATCTTTTTTCTGTTCTGTTGTCATCCGCTTATCTGGGGCTGGGTTGTGGGGTATCAACCTCAGACGGGAGACGCAATCTTCTCTCACCCTGGTTGCATCCTCCAGCTTACCCGGGAGGATCCCGAGGTGTTTGCAGCCAGCTTTGAGACAGCCAGCAGTTTCTCCAGCGGGTCCAGGCTCTGCCCCTGAGTCTCCTCCAGGTAGGACGTGCCCAAAACACCTCACCAGTGAGGCAGATCCACGAACCACCCCATCTGGCTTTTCTCGACACGGAGGAGAAATGGGTCTATTCTGAGCTCCTCCTGGATGACAGAGTTCTTCACTCTATCTCTGAGTGAAAGACCAGCCACCCTGCGGAGGAAGCTCATTTTGGCCGCTAGTTTCCGAGAGCTCGCTCTTTCTGTCACCACCCACAGCTGGTAACCATAGGTGAGGTACATACAACAGTACAGATAACTGCAGGTGCACAATATGGCTTCTAGAAACATGAAGTAACATAAATGAGATGAATCACATCAGACTGTTACATTTTTATGAGACAAAAGATATACTTCTAAAGAAGAACTGGCTTGGTGATGTAGCAAAGACCCCTCCCTTCAGAAAGCATCTTCCCCATGTGCCTGACCCACGCTTCCCTAGATCACTGGATTTCTGTTTTGGATGACTAAGCTTTAAGCATCCATCCATGAGAGAGTCCAGGGTCCGTACCTTCACCAATGGTCGACTGGGAAATCAATAGCTTTGTCCTTTGACACAGCTCCTTCTTCTTCACCATGACCGACTCTTGCAAAATCTGCATCATTGCCAACATTGCACCCATCAATTTTTCCCCCAATCCAGACCCTGAAAAACTGTAAGATCATAACTGCGTGTTCTTTGCCCCACCCAGAACAAGACTAAAGCTCTCCAGGGGTCTAGCAGAAGCTCTTTTCTCAATGGGAATTGATTTTTCCAGTATCTACTTAATGGTTTAGAAAGTTACTGTAAACCAATGACGGGTTGTATGACCAAAAAAAAAAAACAAACAACCAACAATTGGGATTTGAAACATTTCTGGAATAGATAAAGTTTCCAACATTCAATTTTTTTTTAATTTAAAATGTAGGACTGAGGTAACTAAAGTTTTTATATATATGTACAGTATTTGCTCTAAAAATGTAGTGAAGTAAAAGTAAAAGTACCGGTCTCAAATTTTACTTAAGTAAAGTACAGATACACAATTTTTTTACTTAAGTACAGTAACGAAGTAATTCGTTACGTTCCACCACTGTATATATATATATATAGATATATACGTATATATCTATATATATACAACATTTGGTGATTAACGACCCCAACAATGCCTGGCTGGTTCCATCGATGTTTAATCTTTGATGATTATGATTCCTCAAGATAATCGTTGCAAATAAAAAGACTTGTTTTTCAGAAAACAATAAAGATTAGCAAAAAATTCATCCCAGCAAAGCAAAACTTGCAAATAATGTCAGTTTATCTTTTTGCTTAAAACATTATTTTATTTTTTTAAAGGTGTGGCCTGTTCCCTTCCTGTAGTATGATGAATTACGTTTTATTTATCTCCATCACTTATTTTCCTTTCTCAATGACTTCTAGATATGAATGTTGTCTCACCCAATCATACACTGAATTAAGTTTAGATCTGAATCACGTCCACTTCCTCTGACGTCCTCTGTGACTGGAGACATACACAAGACATAAGCTGACAGATGACTCCATCAACGCCCCCCTACTCATTCTGGAGCAAATGTGTGATGGTTCCATGCTGCTTGCATGAGCCCACATGCTAACAGCAAGAATGTCAGTGTCACCACATTATGCCGTGTGTTCATACTCTGGCCGTGCCGTGTCCTTCTGGGGAGCAGAGGGAAGTAACACAAGGTGACTGTTGATATTAGGATGTAGCATTTGCTACACTGAGGTGCCTCCCTCATTGGTATTTCATGTAGAGCGCCATTGCATTCGTCACGTTTCATAAACTTCCTTATTATTCACTGGCAGGGAGTAATTTTGTTCTACCGCTTGCAGTGAGAGTGAGATAGCAGGAGAGAGGGAGGGGATGACACTCTGAAATCCCTCTAATAATCATTTTGCTCTTCCTCATACATGATTGTTTATCAGAGGACCAGGTGGTTGAGTGCTACTTACCTTCTCTCCACACAGACACCTTCATTCCTGTGACTCCTGGAGGTGAATTGCAATCGAGTTGGGGTACTTTCCACCCAATGTCTTTGGATAATCAGCGGTCTTCCTGGAACTTAGGCAAATAGAGTTGTCGGAGCAGTGTCACATGCACTCATGCCCAAAAGAAACACAGACAACTGAAGGAGAGTAATTCATCAGGGGGTTCACGGATCACGTGGTGTTTCCACTGCCCTATCAAGCTTTGGATGTGAGGATTTGCTCCTATGGATCAACACGCCTATGAATCGCTCTTCTCACAATTGTCCTTGTGTATCTTTGTTTCAGTGGAGATCAAGCTCATAAAGACCAGCAAGCAGAGAGGGTTTTAATGCCAAGCAGGTGGCCATGTTCTACTCGGCCAGGAAGCATAAAAACAGCCTGCTTCGGGCAGCTGCTTGCACATAAAACACATTTACACCATGATGTCCATTGCTCATCCCTAAAGCGTGCTTCAGACTACCAGGCCAAAAATGTAAACCCAGGTACAAAAGATTAACAACACAACTTTAATAAAAAAGTAAAATATATAAAATAGAAGAATTTTATGTTCCCATCGTAAAGCTAATACAGTAGAAAAAAATTAGGGCTGGGTTTGCGGGACTTGGAGGCCAGTCACTTCTGTGTTGCCCGCCTCCGGGGGGCGGGAGACACCCAGAGATACGGTTGTGTGGTTTTTGTATGGGGGAAACGGGCCCAGGGGCGGTCTCGCCTGGCCCTGCCGGGGCCCCTCGTCACCAGTTGGGGTTAAGAGGTGCACTGGGGTGAGCATCACTAGAGAGTTGGCAGGACTACAGGTGAGGGACTAGGGTAGTGAAGAGGGACATTAGGTGTGCAGAGGTGGTCTTTGGGCTGCCTGAGTCGGGCACCTGGCTGTGTGTTGGCCTGTGGCGGCTGTATGTGGGGTAGCCTGGCCCTGCTGGGCCCCCGGTTGAGCCCTGGCTCGGGGATTGTCGGGTCCCTGGGCCCTTGGGGTGAGTGCTCCCCTCTCGGTCCGGGCCTTGACTTCTGTCACCCCTGGGCTCGCCTAGGGCCGTGGGGTACGGTTGCCGCGTCTGCCCCGAGGCCTGTGGGTCCTGGCATCAGGGAGGCCCGTGCTCCTTGGTGCTGGAGTGGCCCTGGCATGGGTTTCTCCATGCGCCTTGCTGGGTGGGTGGGCGGCTCCTCGGCCCGGCTTCGGGGTCCCGGGATCTGGATGGGCGTGGGCCCGGGTAGCGTGTGTCTCTGCCTCCCTCGTTCCAATCCTTTGGGGCTGGGGACAATCCGTTGGTCCTAATAAGCACATGGTTCACATCGGCAGCATGCATGTACTTTCACTCACACTCGCACACTATATCACTCTGTTTACTGTCCGCTATGGTCCTTGCTTTCAACCAATATTATCATAACTCTAGTAACATGTGTTTGTGTTGTACATCATTTGCTATAGAAGGTTTTGTTGTATGTGTCAGTTTTATCACTGGTTTAAACTCTTGTTTGTACTTTTTTTTTTCCCCTCAGATAATCCAGCAGGTTGGTTGTGATGCAGAATACTACAACTTCAGATTTTCTTTTTACTTTCTCCCCCTTTCTTCTTCTTCTTCTGTACCCTATTCCTCCTCTTTTTCACCCCACCAACCCATGCCCCTCTCCTTAGTAATTCCTGTCAGGTCCAGCGCAGAAAGCATATATATTTTGATTGTAAAGCATTTAAAATAAACAAATAAAGCTTGTCAGGGTCGGCACATTGTGCTGACCCTGGTAGAACAAAATTGCCCAGCAATACTTGACATACAGATCATCATTCTGCTTGTCACAACGCCGGACAGGACAGGTAAAAAAAAAAAAAAAAAAAAGAAAAAATTTAGTCGCTCATCAAAACTTGCTAGTGACTTTTACGCTTTTCTATAGATTTTTTTTTTGTTTTTTTAGTACAGCTCCTGAGCTCTTTCCTTTTTTCTTACTCTTTCCTGGACTAAAGTGCCAGTTGATTTGTCCTGAAGGTAGTGGATGCATCACAGTGCAAAGTGGGCCATGAGGTGTATTAATGGAGTTTGGTTTGAATCGCTGACCTGTGAAGTAAGGTAAAACCCCAATCTTTGCAGTGAATTCCAACCGGGATTCTTTTTTTCCCCAAAATATGTTCTCTCTTCTATACCCATCACACACTTTCCTTCAGTGGCCCCAAAAACAATCCCAAATCAAACCCTACTTCCAAAGGCTGATGGCATGGTAAAAAGGATTTCTGATGTTCAACGTTGTATATCTAACAAACATTGTTTGCTCCTGTTTTTTTGGTCTGAGACGACCAACCAAGAAATATTTCAGTTTTAGGGGCGTGTATTCGTGTTACCAGGTTCAGCAGAGATCCAGCAGAGTTAGATTTATGACCATCTTGAAGTGGTGACTAAAGTTGCATCCCAGTGGGAAGCTCCTCTCTCTGTAGCCTGGATTTCTGGCCCTTTGGGTTTAACCTTTAAGCAGGCAGTTCTCCACTCATGCTCACTTGGGATCTACATGTTTAAAGAAAACAAATACATGGTGAAAACCTTGAACTTGATGTGTATCAAATTGCTCAGAGCCATATGGGCTTTTTTTTTTCAAACTTGCCAAAATCTGTTCAGTTCATGTGAGTACTGCAAAAATGATCATAATGATCACACAGACTCAGGGTGTAAATACGTCTTTATAGTTCTGTCACGATTTTATCTTGACAGCGAGCCTCAGGTCACCTCGGTACATGTTACGTATCGGTCCCTGTGCCCATGTCTAACCCCACCTCCTGAATTTGCTTTCAATAATGCATAAAAGAGGGCAGAGACTTTGCATGTATTGTCAGCACGAAGACATGATCTCTGACATCTGGAGCCCACACAGGGCTCACACTGAATGATAATAGCCTCCCCTTTTTGATGAATTATTAAATTCAAATTGTTTCGCAAACAAAACATATTTGTTAACACAATGAAATCTGGGCTGAAAGCTGGAGCGTTATCAATATTTAATATTCACTGTAGACAATGATTTGCCTGTGGCCAGATTTTAGAGCATGAAATAATGATGGGACGATAGAACTAACATTTTTATAAAACTATAACTGCTACCATATCATTAAAGGTTAGAAGACTGAAATCACTACCTTGATAATAATACACTGAGACGTGCATGCTGATGAGCTGACACATTAAAGCAAACATTTTACTTTCACTGATAGAAACCACCTTTTTATTTAATCCCAACTTTCTGTTTCTCTATTGTTCTCTACCAAGCAACCCTTCTGGTTGATTAAAAATCAGTGTCTGGCTGTTGTTATGGCTACGTGCCTGAGATAAGGTTGATTAACATTTGATTTTTTTTCTTTAAGCATTCATCCCTCTATTTTTTGCTCCCTCTTTCACTGATGTCAGATTGAGGAAATGGTACGCCACTACTGTGGATATCAAGTGGCTGATTGGGACTGTCACCATGGACTATGGTGTACGTTAGTTGCCAGATGTGCTTGTCCATTGGTGTCAGCAGGAGGGTCTGTCTCCCGGGTTCGAGTGGTTGGCTGTGCCGGGCAGACAGAGGAGATTGTCGAGAGGAGCATTGCCCTTCATTCGGGCCTGCCAGTCAGTCTGTCTTTTTCTCTGTTACTGTGTCTTGTGTCTGATGACCTCACTTTTCCCACTTTTTTCTCTCCTATACTGCACAGTCCAGCTGAAATAAAAATCAAATAATGTCCTGTATCTTTGATATTTTCATCGTTCATTTTCACAATCATGCTACAAATATAGAATATGTTCTCCATGGATATCATTATTCCTTATCCCTGGAGGGCTTGTGAGTGGCTCAAACAAAAATGGTAAAAGACTTACCTGTATTATTTTCATATTGATTACTATTCTAATGTGGCGTGGTGTGAGTGATGTGAAGGAGAGAACCTTGAATTACTTTATCTTTTCTCTGTTCTATAATTCTGCTTGTCTACCAAGTAATAAATAAAAGGTGTTCTGTTATTTAGCATTCAACGGTCACCTCATCGTGTTTGGTTGTGTGTTTTAGACCTTGGAGATCTTATTTAGGCTATTTTTTTTATTGTTTCCAAAGGTACCACTCTTAAGCGACCAAGTGGTGCCTGTTGCTATGGAGGATTCGGGAAAATGACGTGGTTACAGGCGGGATGTGGAGAGTGAGAATATGCTTTTGTGCATACCTGGATGTGTCTGGGTGCTGATATATACTGTATGCTCCATGTGTTAAATCATCTCCGTGCCAAGGTTTGTGCATTGTATGTGTGTGTATGTGTGTGTGAGTGAGTGTGTTTCGAGGCAGCCAGCAGAGCAGGGGGAACATCTGCACACAGTGGCACAGGCCTTCTGCCTTTACACACGGCTCCTGCCGAGCAATGCTTCACGGCCTAGCAGGCTGTGACCTCCCAGAGGCTCCAGGGGAGCTCTTCCTCTTAAAAGCCAGCTGTGCCTCATACTTTCTGCCCGCCAAGTATTCCACAGTCCAGCTGTTCACCTGAGAAGCATGGTGCAAAGCCCTCTCACTTCCTCCCTTTCATATTTTTTGGAGAGCCATTGTGCGGGTTTAAGAGAGCATAGTCTGTACCACCTGTGATTCTTTTGTTGTTACAGCCAAAGCAAGAAAAGAAGCTCCAAATTTTATGTTCAAAGCTATAAAGTTTAGATTTATTCAGGAACACAGATCAGACAGTTAAACAACTTTCTTTTGGTTACTAGAAATGGCTGGTCGTTGTTACGTGTGACCTGTTTCCCTGTTTGCTTCTTACCTGTTCCCCATTTAAAGAGTCAGTTTAAGAAAGAAAAAAAGTACATCTAAATACATAATAAAAAGATTATCTCTTAAGGCGATATAATAATTTAATATTTAATAAATACAGGTATGTATAGGTATGTATTTATATATATGATCATATAGGATGTAATTTGATGTGATGAAATTCATTCAGAGTAAAAAGATTCTGCAAAAGATAAGAAAATTATTTCAAGCATATGAAAAACTTTCTTATGTCTGCAATTAACTTGTTATTGTAGAAATTGTCCTGCCTCGATAATTTTGTGTTATCTGTGTCTGTAGCTTTGGCAACTAGAACAAATTTTCCTGATTAGTTTTCAGATTTCAAGCAGGGGCTTGGATGATACGGTCATTTGTGAACATGTTCTGATATCCGATTCTCCATCGAGGTTTTTAATCATGTCAGTGTGAAGATGTACATTTGGTTGTAAAATATTTCAAATAAGGCAGAAATGAATGTTATTGAATGATATTCATTAGTTCAAACAAATAAAACGCACATTCAGCATTGAGTTAATTACACATAGGATCTTAAAAACCACTTCTTAATAAATGTAACAAAAGTTTATATAAAACTAGTTGGATTTTTCACATGAATTTAAATCAATGTCTTAAGTCTTGATAAAAATGATAGCAATGAACAAGAATGTGTCAAATAGAGTGAGAACTTATGGAAAGGGAAATGTATAAAGTAACATTTTATTGTGGTTTGATGTCATTTTATTGATCTGTTTCACAAAAAAAACATAACTTCTAAAACTGGACATTGTTTTTTGTGGAAACATTACAGACTGTTGAGTCTAAGTTTATACATATGACAGGCTTTTAAAACTGAGAGTTAAACAATTTTTTGTTGCAAACACGACCCAAAGTTGTCATTTGGAATTTTAAAGTGTGTAAATATTTTAGCAGTTGGTTTGAAGACGGACTCCACCATTCTAGGCAAAGGGTTAACATGTTTGATAATCGGAGGGAAATGTTAAATTCTGCAAATAGAGCAAAGACTTTTTGTTTCAAACAAAATGACCAAAAGTAGAAGAATATCAGAAAAAAAATAGAGGGAAAAAAAAAATCAAAAAAAGGTCCCAAACTATCTCTAATAATGGAGCCTTTTCCCTCCAGGCGAACAAGGTCAGAGTAGTTTCAGGTTTGCTCTTTAATAACTTATTACCTTTAGTAATGATGAAACAATGTTCAAAGGCACAATCTAAAATTAAGTGGTGTAATGAAGCAAGACTAAGTTAAGTAAGACAGAGGATAGTTGTTAGCTCGGCTGTGATACGAGACTTTCATCTGAGAATGAAAGGACAATGAAATAAGTAAAAGTGCATTTCTACATGAAATAGAAAATCAAAGAGTTCCAGCTTTACGATGATTGATGACTGTTATGGAAATGATACATGGTGCCCCCATTCCCATTCTATAATTTATGAGCGGGTTTGTTAAATTAGTCTGTGGCTAAATGTGGCCTATATACGTGGTGTAGTTGACAATTAATGACCTATACTCTACGGCAGCTGCAGCTGTCTGAAGCTAACATGTCCTTTGGCACAGACACCTCCGCTGTCATCTGGCCCATCTACATGACCTGGCAATTAAGCTAATAAGTGAAAATGGCACCTTCCCAATTTAATGAGTACCATGTGAAGCAGACGATTTTGTTCATGAAGAATTGTTAATGGGCTGCTTCTGATTTCCAGAGTTGAGAAGAAAAATTAAGAAATGCACTTTATATAGAAGCTCATGATAATTGGACTAAAAGTGGAACCAAGTTTACTTGTGCTCTCTAAATAACAATAGGTTATTATACTTTATGTACAACAGTTGATCTATTTGAGTTTTATAAAGAAAGGAACGTAAGAATATTAACAGGTTTGTGTTTACAACCCCAAGGTAAGTAAGCAAAACAATGACATCAAGAATGAAAGCGTCCAAAATGAGCTTCCAAAGTGAGACAGGGTTAGGAGTTCTGCCATCTTAGAGGAGCTTGGAGTGTAGTCATTGCTCTTCTGTGTTGAGAGAAACCAGATGAGATGGCTTGAGCACTGGGCACGTCCCAGTGGGAGAAGATCCCCAGGTAGAATTGGGACCAACTCGAGACAGAGTCTCTTAGCTGACCAGGGAATGCCTCATGATCTGAGAAAAGGATTTTATTTTCCCTTTTTATTGGTTTGCTTAAAAATCTGACAGATTTGTTGGAACATTTCCTACAGACTATTTAATTTAATTTAGTTCTTGTATTTTTTTTTGACCTGTCGTGTGTCTTCATCAATGATTTAATTATCAGTTTATTTCATTTTTCTTCTTTTTAATCAAACACAAAATGTGTGAATGGGTGAGCACCTTGAAAGAAGGCACCTAAGAAGTAAAATACATTTACCAACTAGAGAGTCCAGGACTACCAAGTCGTCTTTTATAATCTTTGTGGGTTCAAAAAGAAAGCTGCTAGGGCTGAACATGTTATTTCATAATGACTACAACAATCTGTCTGGAGTTATTTCAGGCTGACTAAAGGAAATGTTGTGTGGAAAGAACATTTACTGACGTTTTGACGTCCAAGCCTCCTGTAAGAACACAATGTCTGTCTGCATGCTTTTAACCTATTAAATATTTTCAATGTATTCTCTCTTGTCCCAGTCTCATGCACATTTCATGTGATAAATCCAAGCTCGCATTAGCCTGGTTAGAGTTGGATGCTTCCTACTGATCTGCACGTGTGTGTATTGGTGTGCACACGTGTTGCATGTTAGATACATGACCACGGGAGTGCTTCAAGTATTTTATGCGTATGTTAGTCACAACAAAAATATTTGCTGTAGTGTGCTAAGCTCTGTAAATTACACCAAGTGATTAATTATTTTGTTTGTTTTTTGTCCCCATAATTGATGACGTTGGAAATATTTGTGAAAGCCAGGAGACAGGACACATGAAATATTCTATTTTGTGCCTTTTATTCCCAGTCTGTACTAAAAGAAGCAGAGTATTAATTTCACAGTTTGCAGTCGAAGTGCTTAAAAATAATAAACTAATCACAGAAAAAGGATGCCTCCTGACAACTTTGCAGCCATGTGATGAATGGCTACTAATCAAACTAGAACCATAATCATTCTCGCCGGCTCAACCAAGGAAGAAAAACAAGTACAGTGTTTAACACTAATGAAACTGCTTTTTTCTCAATTTATACAACAACCGCAACCTCTTTTATGAGACAGACAGGAATACAAAAAGTTATGAAATACCAAGAGGAACTAGCTATGTTTTCATGTCTTTATCTATTTTCTTTATTTAAAGAATCTTTTTTAAAAATGGTGTAAAATTTGGTTAATTTCTTACAAAAGTTTAAAATGTGAGAAATGCAAAAAAAAAAAAAAAAATCCAAAAATTTATTTTTAGGTATCACTTTACCTGCAAATGGGATATAACTAAACCAAAATGTTGAATATCAAAAAATATTATTTTTTGAACAATACAACAGTTTTGTTTACTTGATTATTCCATACCCTTCTCATGCATCTGTTACACACGGTGCACTGTATCCTCCCTGGCCTCGCCTTCTGACTTTAGTTTTTTTGTTTTTGTTTCACTAATGGGGACAGGAAAGTGGCCTCGGGTGACATTTGACACAAATGAGATGCCATGGGTGGGGGGTTAGTACCAGTGATGCCAAACAGCTTGTCAACAGAGCTCCTCCTGGAAAGTCTGGCTTTTTCTGTTAAACTACACAAATCTTAATAATCACAAGAGTCACATATCTTTTTGTACAAAAGACAATTCCACTAAAACATAGCTTGGAAATAGCTGAACTATGCAATAATGTTAAAAGACCAAATCCTTTTTCACTTGACTACTTTGGCTTCTAATTCTACTCATTCTGTCTAAAACAGTTGATAATTAATTTTAAAAGAGTTTTTTTTTTTTTTTTTTTTTTTTTTTTAAATCAAACAGTCACAATAAGACATATGTTTGTACCATAAAGGATTGGCGTTTTCTAGCTTAAATAAAAATCTAAATTACATGCTTTTAAAATATGTGATATTTATATTTATGTTTCGGAGTAACAAAGCATGCAAAAGATATAATTGTGCACAAACCTGTTTGAATTTGAAAATGTTTCAGCTTTGCAAATATTATATGAACACAGTGCATTAATTACTCTTTTTTAATCTCTTTTAATCTTTTTTATAGGTTTTGTGATTTTAATTCATTTTTTTGTCTTGTAAAGCACTTTGAATTGCCTTGCATATAAATTTTGCTATACAAATACAAATGCCTCCCCTTTGCTTTGCCTTGTGCATAACACACATAACCTGTTTAATTTGCTTTTTCTCTGTTAAATGTCTATACATTGCAACAACCAAAATCCACAGGTCTGGGATCAATAAAGTAATTCTGTTCTATATTTTGTTAGTTCATTAGTGTTTTATTATTGGTTCATTTGAGGTACTGTACATTTTAGTATCACCTCTTACCCGCCATTTAGTTGCTAGCTTGTGCATAGTGAACTTCCACATGTTCTTGGAATCTACGTACTGATTTGTTTTTTCAGCTACGGACCCATCACCTCTGCACCCTTACCCCATCAAAAAAAAAAAAAAAAAAAATGGCCGAGAACAAAATGGCAAATGTGAAAAGTTCCAACTTCAGTTTGCTAGCAGTCTAGCTTTTGTTGCAGCAGTTTGACTCTCTCAAATTGTGTGTGCAATTGAGTGGAATTTTTTTTTTTTTTTATATCTTAACAACTGCCATCTCTAAGTGAATCTAATCTGAGAAAAAAAACTGTAGAAAACTCTTTTATATTCTAATGGTAGAATAAATTATTTACACATAAGACATGTAAACTGGAAAATTTGAGAATCCAGTTAGAACCATTGGTTGTCTTTGCTAATCTGTTTACTTGTTCACTCAAACCTTACACTTGTTACATAACTGTGCTTTTGAACAGACCGTAGATAAACCATCATTTCATATGAGTCAGACTCAACTTACCTTCCAATATGTTACTAAACATGATGCAGAATGCCAAGTAGACTATGATGGCAAGGTCACTTACCAGAAAAAAATCTTAGCAGACTTTGGTGTGAATATGCGAACAAGAATGGTGGTGAACAAAGAAAATGTGAAATGGTGTTTTTTTGTTTAATTGTTTGTTTGATTTGTACAGCCTGCAACCCAGAGTCGGACATTCAGAAAGTAGGTGAATAAAATTATATAGTGTTATAATGGGAGATATTACGTCATAACACATGATACTGTAAAATGTGCAGTAACATGCACCATTTGAAACCCAGATGACCTACCTGAATGTGTAGGTACATGCATGGGACTTGCAGGAGGTAATATGTTTCCCAGAACACAGTTAATAACCCCATCATGGTAAACTAGGGGCTTTGTATTGCTGCCTCACTTGAAATGGGCAAAGCAGCCATTGTATGTTAAGGCTCACTAATAGACCCCGGTGGGGCATCATTTCTATTCTACTCATGATGAACACATCCCCTTTCTCCCGATCTTTCACTTTCCCCCCCTTTTTTCTCCATCCCTGTCTCTCTTGCACACTTGATATTTTTCTCTGGGCTCTTTTCTGCTCTGCCTGTGGACCTGCGAAATGTCTCTGTCTGAGGAGAAGGCCCCCGTGTCCCACTGGAAGCCATTAGAGAACTTTTATGAATATGTGCTGAAAGGACGCTTTTTTCAGGGGTGTGGACTGAGTGGGTGGGTAGTTTCATGGGGATATATGTAAAATCATTTGCCTTGGATGCTCTTGTAAACCACCCATGAAGGTTAGATTTCGCTGTCTGCATTACAGTACGATTTAATTAGTTCTGAGGAATTCTTATTTGGATTGCACAAGGTGACAACTGTGTTTTAGTGAGAGACATTTAAAGATTTTTTTTTTACTTTGAATACAAATAATTAAATTTTAAAAAAGAAACAAAAAAGTACATGTTTTTTCTTTAGCCCTACTGATCTGTACCCACATGTATTTATAGTTTTGTGACCCTTTTACTGTTTTAAAAAATGTGTGTTTGCTGAATTTATTTTTGTTTTTTTTACAAGACACTTTCAGCCCCCGTCCTCTGGCCTGCCCTCTTTAAATATCCACTAGTCAGAAGTCCCTATACAATTACATAATTTGTGCAAAAAATCCAATAAAAGACTGATTAAAATGACTGAAGAAAGCAAACACAATGAAATATTAAATATCAGTTTAACCAAAGGCTTCTCTCCCAAAGGTTTAAAACTTACCCCTTCTTCACACATCTGGCTCAAATTAAGTTGATTCATCAGCCAAACGAAATTATAAATGGTTACTTTTTCATTTGAGTCAGGTATGTTGAAACAGTGAAATACTGAAAACCTTCAGGATTGTGGTCCTTCTAGACCAAAGTTTGACCCCTCTGTTCTGTATAGTTTTATTTAAAAATAAAAAAGAAACATAATTCAGAAGAAAAAGGTTTTTCTTTTGTTGCTGTAATTACAAACTATTTCCGGATAGAATAAGTACAAAGGTGATCCAGAGACACCGAAGATTACGAACTAATTCATTGGAAATGAACTTAATGGAACAGAGTGAAGGTTTTAATGTGCCTAAGTGCTCCTCAATATAGTGAATTTTTTTGAAAGAAGTACATATACAAGAGGGCTCAATTTTCACAGCTTTTAAGCATTCTGTTCCCATGAAATAAATATCACATATTTTAAAAGCATGTATGTAAAATTGAGCCGTGGTTAAATATTCAAGAGAAAGAGGGCCTGGTGTACTAAGTGCAGCACTTTGCTTGTGGCTTCTAGCCTTAAATCAGACTGGTTTCACTGTGTACTCCTGCTGGTATGCCCATGGCGGATTGTGTCAGTATATTATCATCGGTACTTTCAACAGGATCCTCCAACAATGTTATTTCCTCCTCTTGTTGAACTGCTGTCTTTGGTAACAAGATCTTCTCTAAAACAGTTGTAAGCATGGCTCAGAAAAAAGGAGAACAAAAGAGGGAAGGTTGTGGCAGTGGCGTTTGCCCTTTATTGTTGTGTTTTTAAGCTAGTTTAATTGGGGAGAGGGCAACTGTTTTAAGTAGTACTTGATGGTTTGGACTAGAGGCCCCCTTCGGTCAGAAGAAGGGTCCAATGCTCATAAATCATGCTACTGGGACCAGGACGCCCAAAGGAAGGGGGAGGGGCAAACGTTGCCGTAAAAGCCTCATCCACTGCGCAGGGGTGCCTTAGAGGTCCTGCTGGCTCAGACAATCAATCAGAAACCATTCTACTGTAATTACACCCGGGGAGTTATGCCACTGAGCTGTCAACACCTTGTAGAACATGCCCTTTCCCCCAATTCATTCCCAACACCTTTTGGCGAGCTGGTCTGGTGCTCTTTTTTTTTTTTTTTTATTCCCCATTATCATCACATTTCACCACTTTTAACTTCCACATTTCTGATTTGTGCTTATGTCTGGGATTCATCCATTTTGATCTCCATAAGAACTCTGAGAATGAACTGAGCTTCCAAATTTGCTCGAATTCACTCACACCACACCTTGACTGGAGAGAGGTGGCCAGGATGGTGCCTGAGAGGGACAAGACTGTATGTAGGACACAGAGTGTGGATTAAGTAATGATTTCTCCTTCACACCTCCCTTGCTAATTAGTGCAGGCTGCCTGCTGCCTTGAAGGGGTGGCATCTAGGGAGCCCTGCTATTTGTTTTGAAGAATTACTAGCAAATAATTCATGTTGCTCCTTAATCCCACAGATATTGGATGAAATTCAGCATCTACCTGGCTGTAACCACCTGTCAATTTGCCTCTTCTCTTACTGACAAAAGATAACACAACCTCCAATCCACGTCTTCTCCCCAAGAGCCTGCCAGTCTATTTGGCCAACTCCAGATCAGAAACATCCCTCACACACATGTGCCCACCCAACTCCCACGTCATCTCTTATATGACCCCTCAATATTTCTTCCCACTTTGTCAGTGGTTGTTTTTCCGAGTTTTCTTTTGCCACAGAATATCAACAGATATTAGTTTTATTTAATGACAAATATAACTAAGTGTAAATTGTCATATCTCAAAAAAGGATACACATACGCACTGAAATTTTTAACGTTTTGACATGTTTAAAATTCTAATGTTTCTTTTTAACAGAAGAGCTTTGGAGTGAAATAACGATTTGATATTAATAATTTATTGGTATCAACTTTTCTGCTCGGTAAAATAACAACAAGGTGGGAATGTTGCGTTTATATGGTGTGATAGGCCTTTGTGTGGGAATCCCATTTACATTATCTAGCCTGGGGTGGATAACATCACCATGGCAGCTGTATCAGACAAGCGTTCATATGGCGTCAAAGAAGCCAGTCATTAATGTCTGCCAGAAATAGAAAAAAGTAAGATAATGTTCACCTGTAAATACTGTTTGGTTACAATGCTTATCTTCCCATGAGACACCTCATACTCTTCTTTTTAGTTGCTACATAAAACTTTAATGTTTCACAATCTCTTAGAGAATGAAGTATAAGTTAAGATATTTATAGAGTAACAGAAAAAAAAATCTGATATTTCGCATGCATCTCTGCATCATTCAACCACATTTCTTTTTTCTCTTAAACGTACTGTATTCATCCCTCAAATGGCAAAACGTCTGTGCTGCACCACTGCAGGTAGCCACGACGTCGTCAATGGTGGAAGAAACTGGGATTGGGTGTCTAGGACATTTACGCATGGCCTCGTGGGAATTAAACCAGCTTCTTCTGGTCCAAAGGTGGACATACTACCACTGAGCAAATGCCTCCTCCATTTGTTTTATTAAAAAAAAACTTTATATCTGATCAAAGTTTTAAAGAAAAAAACAACAAAATGTATTGCCTTGGACAAACAAGTTCTAGACAATGTTTTAGCAATGCAACAGAAGTATTTAGAAAGTAATCAAGCCTTAAGCAAAGAGAGATATCCAAGCAGGCTAAAAAGTAACCTGTATTCCAAATGTAGAGTAAGTACAGCTTTTGTATCAAAGTTGATTGATACAAAAGGGTGTGAAGTCATACAGGTAGATTTTCCAAAAGGGGCAGAACATATTTAGCCTCTGCTTTGGCTCAGACTTTGGTCCCAAAAAGTTAGATTTCTTCATTTATATCTGGAAATCTATTCTATCACTGTGTGCATAGGACATTGTTTTGATTTCTGTGCTAGATATACGTCAGATTTAGCCAAAATTGCAAGCAATATTTTTTCCCCACCAAAGATCTCCTATTGAACTTGTTTTTTGTGCAACATAGCACTGGGTATGAATGTCCCGTTTGCTAAAGCCATATAACATGGTAGGCCTATACTGTATTCAGTATACGCTGAGAAGAAACTGCGGAGAAGTTATACCAAAATGTTGGCTTACCTTCACCATGAAGACTTCACTCATTTTTAACAACACAAATATTGAAGCTTTCAGCTCACACAACCATTTTTAGAAAGATTTCTCTATCCAGTAATGAACATGGCAGTCTCTCTGGATGAAAGATATTGCTAAGCCATCCTGGTACTCTTTAAGGCTAGAATAATTTGTTTCTGCTGTTGATATTTTCCTTTTTTGAGTGTTTTTTTTTTTCTTATAATCCCTGAAGAGAGGCGGTAGAGAATAGAAGGCTGAAAGAGTGTTGCCGTATTTGTTCCTGTGTCCATGGTGAAGGTAAAATGAAGAATTCTTTAGATGGGCAGGGTGGAGTTAGTGTAAATGCTGGCACAATTGAGGTTTGATTGGACACCTAAAAGGAAGCCCACCATTGAATGGTTTTATTTTTTTAGAAAAACGTTGAAACAATACTTTTTCTCTTTTTAAAAATGTAGAAAAAATGTCCAGAACTGTCTCTAATTATACATTTTTTATTGAGCTCCTGAAATCATTTCTCATCTTGGACAGTATCTTTTCAGCTACCTCAAACATCCCCTGCCCTTTCCTTCACTCAGTCTTTGTCAGACTCTTGCTTCTGGGCTTTTTCTTTATTGCCGAAAAAATCTTATAAATACAATTCACAATGTGAGCATCCTGTGGGTTGAAGCTTGTCTTGTGTGCATTATGTGTGATTTGGGAAAAATTGAAAGACTCTGGTATAGGGCAGAAGCTGTGCATGATAAAAGAATCCATGGAATGACAGAAGCTGAAATTTTGATTCCTTTTTTTATTTAAAAGAAAGAAGTTTTTTCTGTCAAAGTCATAGTCTTAAAGACTCAAAACAGCTTTTCACTTCCTTCTGAAATCAAAGGCCAAGAGAATTGCATTACACTTACATCATGACAAACTATGACCAGACTGTCAAATCTTACATAAAATTTGTTTCAATAACAAAAAATAAATAAATAAATAAATAAGCTAGAAATAAATACAGGTTTTTGCACCCTAATTATCTTGTTGACAACACAAGACAAAGGAAACTGTCTGTTACGGCCATTTTCTTCATAAAAAAGATAGACTACAATTATCAGTTAGCAAAAGTAGTGTAGTATATCAATATTTTCATCACTCTGAATTTTGCATAAATTGTCCATATAAACTCTTTTGTTCATATTAAACTCTTTTGTTCATTCACACTCATGATTTTTCATTTCCATGCTTTTGGACTTCTTTTTCTGTTTATGAATAAAGACCTTGATGAGAATAGAAATGAAATCCCTCATGTGTTTTTTGTGAAAATGTGGGCCTGAGCAGACCGGATTTCTGCTCAATCGAAGCTGTAATTAGTTGTAATTTACAGGGCAACTCCTCCCCAGCGACCCCACTGTGCAGAATCCCCCGGTCGCTTGGAAAGATCATGTTTTCTTGCACAGTGCATGGCACTCAAATGAACCACAACATTGCCATAATGGCCCGCTCCCCGCTGATTTGCCCACCTTGTGTAAGGTAGCTGAAAGTCACTTCCTGTAATGCTCAGTGGAGCGTACATGCTGCTATTTCCATCTATTAAGATGTGAAGGAGCAAGGGTGCTCAAAGCCACTATAAACACATCAATAAAGGAGGCAGTTGGAATGCGTAGCAAAGTTGGGGGTAATGTGGAGATGTTTGCCTGATGTGCGTCTCCACCATCAGCCGCTGCTACTGACAATGTGTTTTTAGCTCTAACGATGCATTTGCATGTAATTTTGTGTGCTTGTTATTGTTCTGAAATCAATCCAGATGCAATTTGAGTGCACCAATTTAGAGTTCAATGTTACTCAAGTAACTAATGGACTCTCAGGCAAAATGAAAATAGCATACTAATGATATGACTAAGCTTGATGGGTGAACCTAAATTGATTAGTGTGGCAGCATGAATTTTACACAGAATTAGCCTTTGAGAAGTGTGATCACATTTTTGCTGGTACTTACTGACCTTATTACATTTGAGCTATTGCTTTGTGCTGTATGCTATCCATTCCTGTTTCATCTTCCTCTCATTGTGCTGATTAGAGAATATATTGATGTTCTCATAAAGACTTATGGCTGCCTGGCTCTGAAAGTGGTGCAAATAAAACAGTAGAAGGCAATCTGTGTGTCCCTGTTGCTGGAATGTGTCAAGCAATTTTCCTTCAGTGCTGCAATAACAATGTGGAAGTGGCAGGAGAAATGTCCTCAAATCTGAGATTGATGCAAAGATATATAAAACATTTGAGAAATAAAGTCAAATTTTGTTCGACACAACCCAAGTTAGTTGTTTGAAATTATTTCACTTTATTTGAGGCAAACAAACAGAAAAAAATGTGGCCATTTATCATTAATCATCTGCTTTGATTATTTAGCCACTTACGTATGTCTGACCAAATGTAGAAATGAACACTCAATTTTCAAAATGTTTCAAAGCAGTTTATTTTCAGCTGAATGAAATAAAAAAAATGTATTATTATGGAATAATATTCGTCTTCCTATACAGTATGTGCAGCTTTTTTAAGCATATTTGTTGTATTTACACCGCTCACTGAACGTTTTTTGGTAGACCTCTGATTGATATGAACAGAATGTTATTTCTGTCCAAACCAAGTTTGATCAGTGTTACAAAATAGAAAACAAATGATCACAATAAAAATATTCAATACCAGCAGGTCATTTTAGAATGAAGAAAGATGACAAAAAAGAAGATACTGTATGTATTTGAAAGCATTGACTGTTTATATAGTTGCTCAAGAAGTAAAAAATAATCATGAATAGTTTTTGGTTTATAAGTTTGTGAAGGTAGCGTTGTCAGGAAGCTCAGTTTTCCTTCAACCAAGCCACATGTTTGCGCTTATCAAGAAGAGTCTTGAGGCATCCCCTGACCAGCTGTGGAACACAGTATACAATATTTCCAATAGGTTCTGGATCTCCTCATTATGGGACGTGCCTGGTACTGCTCACTTATCAATGTTAAAAAAGAATTTGGGTGAAGAATTTTTTTGCTTTAGGTAAGGGCATTATCAAGTCTTTGGACTATGTATTGGGATTTATTTAATTTTTTTTTTATTATGTCAAATGCTCTCATTCAATGTTGTTTGTTAACCCCAACATTTCATTAATTGAATGATGTCATTGACATAAAGGGTGGAATGTATTGGGATTTATTTTTTGATGTCAAATGTCCTCATTCAATGTTATAAGAAAGATTATTATGAGAACGAAGCCTTCAATGTGGGTTGTTATGGGGAAAATTGTACGGAGACAGAAACACGGAACATTGTTGTGAGAAAAGTTTGTTCATGGAATGTTGTTTGTCATGAGGTAGAAAAAGCAGGGTTTCCTCTATACTCGTTAGAGTCTGCTGCGAGCTTTTGGATGAACACATCCAACCGGATTTTATGCACGCTCTACCGGGGTTGTGGGCTCTCCAACCTTGCTAGCGGTAAGAGATGGAAACTTAAAGTGCTATTATCCACTATTATGCTTATGCTTTTTATCTATCCACTATTATGCTTTTATATATATAATCAGGCTAAATAAACGCATTTAATAATTAGGAAGTGTTGTGTCATTCTTTGCCGAATTCCAACGATTCTTCAAAATTAATAAAAGTGTTTCACTACAGACTACTACAGTAGAGGTTAACCCTTCCTGATGAATACTTTCATGAAGCAGCAAATTAGTTGAAGAACTTGAACAGCTGCTCAATTGTTGTAAGTCCTCTAAAATTAAGCACACAACTAAATAAACAATAAAATATCAATGAAAGATGTGTAAAAAAACAAAAAAAAAACAAAACAAAAAAGAATGTTAGAATATTTTCTGCACCGAAGAACCCCGGCCACACAGATTTAAGGTTCACAGGCGGCACGGTAGACATCTTCAGGTCATGTGATGAATGCACATCATGGCCGCCAAGGCATTTTATTTCCGAGTTCAGCCCTTTATTTATTTATTTTTTTTATTTCCGAGTTCAGTATTTCTGTAATCTGAAGTGTTCCAGGAGCTCCACTCTACAAGGACAGACAAACACAATTCTGCACATATTTCTTAAATAAAAAGAAAATGCTGTAAAACTTAAAAAGAAAAAGTGGGACTTTCCTATTTATATTTGAACTTGATTCAAATGAGTTGCAATGACTTTTCGAAGTTCTAAGTTCCAAGGACTGTAAAAAATGGCGCAAGTACATCCAACAAACTTTCATAATGGAGTTAAAACGGCAAGTTAGAGTTGGGTCTTTTTCAGTGTACAATGAACAATGAAGGCACTCCAAAGTATAAACCAATTTTTTAATTTTAATATATGAAAATAAAAAGTTGCTCTGTTTGTAGTTTACTTCTTGAAAGAATTATAAAAACAATAAAGTGAAGTGAATGAGAGTCAAAGAGACGTCATACGAGGTCTTTTGTATTATATTCTGAATGAAGTAGACACATGACTAACAGAATAGTCATGTAGGAGCATCGTAACCAAAACACACTCATCCATCCATACCAATCTGCTCTACCTCCCTTTTCTCCTCCTTCACTCAACACTTTGCAGCAGCTCACCTCTGTAAAAATGAATAATGAATGTGACTAGACACATGGGTCAGAGGTGACGTGTCTGTGAGGGAGCAAATTCCTCCTTGATTAGTACATAAAAAAGCCCAGCCCATCTGCCTCTTCTCAGGGATTTGACAGAGGTCTGACTTGGAATGCCAGAAGCCCATGGAGAGTGAGGCAGAGACAGGGCGAGGGCATCAGGGGGAGGGAGGCAGCCCCCTGCATCATGCAAGGAGAGGCCCACATTGAAAGGGACTCACTTTATCATCACCTCACATCACCCAGACGCCGCAGAATCACAATGTGCAAAGCATCAACTTGCCTTTAGGCATGTTGGTTAAAGTGTTGTGTATACAAATCTGGCTATCAACCATTAAAAATGACGAGAACAGCACTAACTGTGTTGTATTAGTTCTACAAACCTGAAAGTGATAGAAATGGTTTCAGATCATTAAGAATGTATCTTTTTCACTAGGGAGACGTGAATATCTGAACAAAGTAGATTTTTTGTTTGTTTCTTTGAAGATGTAAACATGATAAAATACTGTATATTATTCACATATAATCCCCTTTTTTTTTTTACTAATTCATTTAACATTTTTAATTCTCTTATCCCAGGACATCTCATCCATTGGTGTACAAACAGTGAGGGAATAGTAACTACTGACCACCAGCAGTACACTTTCCTTCTCTTGTTTTTTTCTGTCTTTTCTCTAAATCTCACAGTAGGATCTTTTAGAGAGGTCAAGGCCATCTGTAACACCACAGAGAATTTTCTGAACTCACTGACCGCCCGTGGGGGGCATTATTGATTTTATTAGTCTTTACTGAAGGATTAACAGTGGGAGCTCCTCGGAATAGTTGTCTGCTCATTTGCAGAGATAGTCAAGGGCGCAGGGAGGTAAATTGCCATACATGTCATATGGTAACCATGCAATAGATACATACTCCTGAAACAGGCTTGAGATAAGCATACTCATTGAGGGAAGAAAACCAGGACCAGGTTCACCTCTACTGCAGAGAAAGAACACACCTTTTGCGGTGGTTATAATTAATATACTAAATTGAATTGCGATAATCGACTAGGGGACTGGCCTTGTGCTCTGGAGGTAGGATGATTAAAATGTTAGGCTCCATTGAGGGAGCGATTGGGACTTTGTTGAATTAAGGATTGGATTTGATGAGAGACAATGAAGTCCCTATTTTTCAATAATTAGCCTCAGATCCATAAAACTCGTAAAAGATTTCAATTGTGTCTTACTGCAGTCTCTCAATTACATCCATTCATTAGTTCTGAATAGCCTTCACCAAAGTATTACGGCACACACATATGAGGATAAAAGAGTGGATCAAAGAGCGGGCAGACAATTGGAGTGCCACTGATTTCTGTTACCACACAAGAAGGGAAAAGAGGGGGCGTTTGTGGAGAAATGCTGAAGGTCTTTTGTCAAATGTCAAAGACTGAGTGTTCGTTAGCCAACATCCAATAAAATGCTAAATTATGTGGGATGTCAAGATTGAACTTTCTAATTACAGCTTTGCAGTGATGTTTGCACATTTATTCCCATATCAACAATGTTATTATTAGTTTGTAATGTACATCACTAAAGACCAGATACTTTTGCCAGCTCAACAATGAAAACTTAACATAGGCTGTAACCAGTGTTAGGTTTCTCACTTAAGAAATGTAATTAGTTACCATTACCTTTATCAAAAAGTACCTGTTAATAAGTCACAAAATACAGTAACTGGGATTCTAAAACTTCAATGTGAAAGGTATCACACGTTTATAATCTACGTATTATGTTCTGGCATGCTAAACAAAAAAAAAATGTCTATTGATGACAGCGCCACGCTTCTCTGCCTGATTGCGCAATTAGGGAACTTTTAACAACATGTTCCTGGAACAACTTTGCAAGTAAAAAAAAATTTTTTTAAAAAGCTTTTCAAATTTGTTGTTGATAAACCTGCAACACAAGAGGACAATGTGTCCAATAACTGCACCATCCCTCTCCTGAGCCAATCGATGTCCTGCTTTTGTGACCCCCTCACACCTAATGCAAAAGGCAACAGAACTAAGCTAGTTCACCAAGGCTCATTGTCCCAAACACAAACTGGTCCAGGAAGCCAGAAAAACTAAGGTCGCTTTCCTTGCATACTTAACTATATGATGAAGTCATAGGGGTCTACGCCTGTCTAAATTAAACCTCTAGGGGAGACGTTGTTCTACAGACTTTATTTGTATTGATTCAATTTTGTGCAGCAACATTTCAAATTTCTTTTCCATCAAAGCTCTGTTTTAATTCAGATACAAAATTGGTTGTAGCTAAATAATTCCAATCATTCTGTTCTTAGAGAGTACAAATAGTCTCTAAATTAGAGTTGTCACCTTAAAAATTCAGGTTGAACTCTTCTTTTCATTTATTGTTTTATGGCATGTTTGCTTTGAACTGACTTGCTGTTCCCACTCCAGTGAGGTCAAAAGAGAAACATAATTTACAGCAGTTTGTGTGCCTTTTGCATGTGTTGTTTAACGGATTACAAAAACCATACTAAATATTTTTTATCCATTGTACTCTACCTGCATTTGTGCGTGTTTACATGTGTGTGCAATAGAGTGTTTCTGGCTATTTGTGCATATATACAGAGAGAAAAAGAGAGAGGTGTATTGACAGCATGAGAAAGGTGCATGGTTGTGTAATGAAACCCATAATTACTGGGTGAGAGACGGGTATTGTTTGTACGATTGACAAGTCCTTTTCAGTCACGAGTGCAATTTTCTGTCAAAGGCTTGTTTTTCTTCTGTCTTTTTTTTCTCCCCCACACAAGGCCGAGCACCTTCTGTTGCGGCATAAAAGGCATCACTCTCCTGGATTGGGAGTGTGCTTGGCGATAATACATGATTTGCATTTAATTCTTGGATATGACAGCCTCTGTTGTGGTACTCTAGAGCCCCTTGCCTAATTTACATTGTACCCTTATCTTGCAGCGCAGTTCTCTGTTATGGGACAAACGGGTAGTGTATGACATCCATCTGCATGATAAGCCATGATATGGTCAGTCGGTGTACATGTGTATTTCCACAATAAAACATGGAGTTTATATGTTGTGGAGGTGTGTCTGTGAACACCTTTGTCTTGAATAAAACTCAGTGGAAACATTGTATGTGTACTTTACATCAAATCAAAGGGAAGTAGAAGTAAAAAAGCTAAAACCCCTCCTCTTCAAAAGCAGAGCAGTAACATATGAGACTTGTATCCCTTGAATTTCACTCCTTGTGCGTAAAACGTCTTCACGTGTCTGGATTTCACAACCATCAAGTACATCTTGAGTAGGGAACACAGTAATGTTCAAATCTACTTTTTCTGCTCAGACATAATGCACACGGTGTACACAATTTAAATCAACATGACACTAACTTTTTTCTCTCCGACAAGTTTTTCAGAACTGAAGTTGCACGCAGGGAAGTCTGAATAATCACACATCAGGTAAGAGAAACCTGGAGTGTGATTCCTCGGATATTACACATTTTTAATTTCTCTTTACACTCCAGTGGAGAGTAACGAGTGCAATTGGGTCTCCAAAAATGAACCATATTGTCATCAGGCTTAAAAGTTCTTCTGGGAAGTGCAGAGAAGATGAGGACATCTCAATCTGGACTCATGAGACTGGGAAACAATCTGTTGTACATATACCTCAGGTTCAATTACCTCCTCCCACCTTTCTGTAATTCCCATTATGCAGCTGTACTGGTCATTTTTTCTTCTCTAATTGACAGAGCAGCACGTTCACTAGGCCAAAGGTGTATTCAATCTAAGTGTTCATGTGGAGAATCAATGAAAACAATGAAGAAATGAGGGATGTCATACTGTTTGTGGAAGATGTTCAATCTTTTTTTAAATCTTTATAATCTAAAAACAGTTGACCAATTGAATGCACAGCTTCCATGACCAGATTGGGTTAATGGTAAAAAATGCTGTTGATTAAATTATTAAAAGGTTTCTTTCAGTCATATCAAACATTCTGACTTGAGGAAGGTTGGATCATTCTGATAGGAGATGTGTTATTCTAGCTCCATCACTCATCGATCATCTTAATTAAATCTGGTTCATGTAAACACAGCCACACAAACCCCACCTATGGTTAAAAAAAGTGTGAGATTGGCCCTTGTATCAGCTTGCTCCTTGATAAGTGATTAAAAAAGGTACGAAGCAAATCGACATTCCCAGTGAGACCTTGTCAGCAAGCCTAGGGATATGTGCTCACACTTAATAGCAGGGCCTCATCTGTCACCCGCATCTTCTATAAAAATGAATTCCTCACACGTTTAGGCCAGAAAACTGCCCGGCTGAGTGCTGCCTCCATTTGAGTTGAGCATTTCCAACATGATCGCAGTAGATGTGTCAAATATGGCACAATTTGAATTGTGTGATCTGCTTCACCATTTTGCTTGTGTTTCTGACAGAAAGACAAGCCTTAGGACAAAAGTCGATTTTATTTTTACCACACAAACGTTATTCTGGAAATAGCTTTTTCACATCAGAAATGACTGGAAATGGTGAATTTATTTCCAGCGTATAGCACGTCACTGTCATGTCCTCTTGTCAACCATCTGCGATGACAAATTAATTCCACAAGGATGCTCTGCTCTTTCTTTGCAACCTAAAAAAAATTGAGTTAAGAGGAAATATTGCTTATTATTGCTGAAACTTTACACAGAAGTTTAGACTCAGAGGAGTTGGTGGCAAACGCTTTGAAAAAAAGGAAGAAATTCCCAAAGGAATCACAATCTGTGGTAACATTCCCCGGCCCTTCACAGTTTAATAACTCAATAGATTACCTGCCGCACTTTCCAAGGACATTAAACTAAGTTCTTCTGTGAATCGATAGAAAAGGGCTTTTTGGATATCAACATAGCTCAATACTGCACACTTAATTTCACACACCAAACAGGCTCCAACATTTAATTATACCTCGTGGAATGGCATTTTAGACTTTAGCAAACTAGTTGTCGATGAGAAAAAAGATTAAAAAAATAAACCTTTACAGTAACAAAGATGTGCCATTAACAGAAGATCTCACAGTAACCAGTCAGAAAACAATGTTGAAACACATGACAGTGTTTTTAAAAGCAGATTAATTTCATAAAAGACAAAGAAGAAATGAGGAAGTGATGGAGTTCACTTGTTTTTTCAAAGACAAAAAGATCTTTGAAAGGTCTTTTCCAAGTCTGACACACATTGCCGTAGACTTTACCCACACTTCTGCTTTTTATTTATCGCATGGTTCCACACAATGAATTATCTAATGTCTTATGGACAATAAATTTTCCTAATGCAGTTCTGTGCCCTTCCTTTACACCCACCTACAAATATCTGCATGTAAAGACCCCGAGGCACAACATAACTGCACAAACACACAAAGAATCGGAACGTAACTGAAGTAGCACACCCTCTCTTTGCAAAGGGTAAGTGACAAAATCTTGTGCGATAAAAAACCCTTGTGTCCTTTTGAAGCCCTCAAGAAGGCAGTAAACTTGCTGTCACCAATCAATCACTGACACTACCGCAATATTATTTACTAAAGCAGCTCATTAAGCATTGTAGCCGAACATGCTAACTTAATTCAAAGTGAGATTTATTGTGGCCTGGCCAGCGGAAAACCATTGTCCCTGAACCCGACTCTGTATCCCGGTGCATGCGGATTGCTAAATTACAACTACAGCCGCTGATAAATTGCCCCGTGCCCATCTAACCTACTTACTGGTTTCTAGATAGACAATAATGAAGAATCATTTGATGTTGAAGTGGAGCACACTGAAGTTGTTTGCCACTGTTGAGCTTAACTCTTAGCCAACACAGGAACTCACAGACACTAATTGGTGGCAGGTTGAGACCTGTGAGGTTTAGGAAGCCCTTCGTCCCAGCAGCCATCCAACTTGCATTTCAGAAGCTGGATGCTCTTCTTGATGAACACCTACTTTTGGACTGTGCTGCTGGACAACTAAATCTCCTTGCTGGAAGATAAATAAAGTATCTTTGTATTTCATTACTTTTGAGACATGTAATGCCCTCAATAACCAGTCACAGCAGATAAAGTGAGAGCTTAGAGACAAGATACCCCCAAATAAAAACATACCTGCAGAGATTTTATATTTCATTTACATATGTGGGAATCATTTTAGAGCTCTCCTTTTCCATTTTTGGGCAGAGAAAACTCGATTGTTCTTCACCACACACTTTCTAATGTAAGCAGGAAGTGTTTCAGTGTACGTACTCTGCTCACACCTTGTCCGTACCCTCAGGTACTGTTCTCCCCCACAAACAGCAAGACTAACCAAGGAACTTTAGAATGGGGAATAACAATGTCGAAAACAAAAGTGAAACTGAATAAATGTATCTATGAGATTTTTATTTAATTTTTGCAAATGACGCAGTTCTGAGCTAACAATTTGCCATGTTTATACCTATTGTGAGATGACAATTGTTACTCCACGAAAGCACAATACCTTTCTTTTACTTTCAGTTTACAGTTACAAGAAAGGATGACAAAAGCAAACATTAACTATCTTTGACATAAGTTTACCCCTCCAAATAACCTTAGTTGAAATGAGGACCTGCTAAGACGTAAACTTGCAAATAAACCTACTTCTCCCATCGCCATATCAAACATGTAGTGGTGCATAATTAGCTTGAGTGTTTAGAAGATGGGCTATAAAGAAACGCAATATGCCGACAGAGCTTTCCCTATAATACAAACACACGCATCAACGCATTCATGGAAGAGGCACTGACACACTTCCAAACCTCCCACTGTGGATGAGGTCACACAAGAGCCCACTGATCAGGACTCTCAATGGGGGGGGGTATAAGTGTCTTCCCAGTTAGCTGATCCAGAGGCATCTTTCTATAGCAAATGCCTCTGGGGAGTAGTCACACTTTTAAAAGATGGAAATTAAGTGGAAAAATGTCTGCTCACTCACTGATGTAATTATCTGTCCTGGAATAACATCTGTTCACGCGCCCGAGTGCCAAGTCCACTTCAACATGTGCCAGTACCTCGTGGCAGCACTGGGTATGCATACCTGTGTCTATTTCCAAACACTGTGTATCTTGGCACCAGCTGCAGCAACTTTTCACTCTGACATCCTCCACCCATTCAACATCTGTGTATTTATGAGAACATCTTGGCTCCAGTCATTGGGAGTGTGAATGTTGTGACACCACCTAATCAGTTTTTTCAGTTTGAACATGACACCATGCCATCTTTTTCTTGGGTATGAGTTATTCCACACATTTCGGTCTGACAAGAAAAATATGAGATTAATTTTGAAGCATTAAATAGTGATTTTATATTACGGTTTATGTGACCTCATTATGTTGTGTATAATTCTTGCCAATGGTCGGCTATTTTTGTTGTTTAATTATGATTTGCTGGCTGTCCTTTTCAAAAATATAAATCCACATAAGGACGAGTGCTAACAGAGTTGCTAGGAAGCTTCTGGAAAGCTTATTATCATGATTCATTTATCTATATTGCATGTCAAAGTGAGTGTTGGGGTGGGCGTTCACCTAGTGCCTGATTCATACATTAACAACTCTGTTGTAACAGCGATCAGGTGGCCTGTGTGTACAGGAAGAGCTGCTTGATATTCAGCTTGCAAACTTGGGCTAATCCATTATGCATTGGCATTGTTATATTCCCCTTTGCACCCCCAACCCATTATTAGAAGGGCCAACTTCCCCTGCTGGGGCTCTAGGCGGGAACTAAATGAAGGATTCCGTTTGAATTGTGATTATTGACATGCAATAACCAAAGAATTACACCTACTTTTGTCTCAGTGTGGAAATGTCATCCAATAGAAGCACAGAGACTGTTTTCCAATGATGACCCTAGGGTATGCGTGGCGACTATTCCCAAGAATGTTAAACCTACTGGGAGCAAATTATAATCGAACTATATCATGGAAAAGAAATTTTGCCTCTCTTCTTGTTAACTGGGCCCTAATTATCTTTACTCTTTAGTTATTGGAGCGGAGGGGATAGAGCACTGTCCTCTCTATTAGATCAACTGTCTGGGGAGTTTTTTTTAGCTATAGGTTAATGAACTGCAGAATATCAGGCAAAATGCAATCACAGCTCAGCCAATATTACCCTGCATATGATGTTTCTCAGCATGTGCATCCAGACTGGGGAAAGTTGGCCCTTTAGGGAGCACTGCTCTGTACTTTCAGAAACGTATAATTAGCAACAATGCCATAGCGGTATGCTCTTATGGAATGCTCAATATTTTAAATCATCCAACCCGATTCTTCACAAATGGCTCTTGCTGAGGGATATTTTAAACCCTGCTCATTATAATGAGAGACATGTTTTACTGAGATCAGTTAGTTTAAGATTTGTGTAGCCTTTGGCTTGTCAAATGATTCCATAATTGATTAGATTAATACTGATCAGTGCTAATACTGAGCACACGGCAGACTGAAGTCAGCGTAGATCAGATAATTGAATAAAGTGAGTTAGTGCAAATGCACTATCGGTGATTAAATCATTCGGAAAATGTTATTAAGGAAATAAAAAAGTCACACACATTTTAAAGGATATAGATACTGGTTTTATTTGATTATCTATCAGGATCGGGAGAAAGGTTCATTTCAGGGCTGTCTAGTGTAACAACCCTTTTTTTATTCCATTGACTTTAAATAAATATGATCATTAAGTTTTTACTTCTTCATACTCTTTGAAGGTCCATTAGGACGTAGACTCCAGCTCTCACCAATGCTGCTATGTGCATGCTCTCTTATGCAACAAGATAGTTTGCCTCTTGCAGCATAGACTATCCAACTTCATAGTGTCAGAATTTGTCTGAAGAGAGGAAGAAAGAAGATTGTGGATAAATGTATTCAGCCAATTAGGCCTGTCTTTCTCAGGTCTATCCTGATTTGACCCATTCATTCTCCCCCATCAAAAAGAAAAACTGCAAAGCAAAGGAAGATTTCAGTCAAAGATGTTAAAGACCTTCATCCTGTAAGGATGGGTTCCTGCAGACAATCTCGGAAAGCTTCATTTCTAAATCTCTGTTGCTTCACTCGGGGGCCGAAAAGCATGCTTCTGATCTGTGAAAGATTCACTTCTTTAGTCTCTCAAAGAGAACGGAGTGGACACAGGTTAATTTTATGTCCCTTCATCTCAGATTTAGAAGCATTACGGCGTATGTGATTATCCTTCATGCAATAAGGAGCTCAGTTCAGAGCAGATCATCCTTTGCTAATGTTCACAGAATATAGACTTTATGCTCTGCAGCTCCAAATTCTCCCTGAAAAGACTGCTGCTTGTAGTTTAGTTTCACAGTTTTCTCAAATGTGACTTTTTTTTCTATTGAACTTTTTTCTTTTCATTTTTGTAAAAGTTACTGTTTATATTAAAGTCCCCCCCCCCCCCTCCCTCTTGTGCTAGCTGTTGCAAATTAACAGAATCAAACGTTTAAGATTTTGTGTAGTTCAAACATCCCCCACTGGACACAAAGTAAAATTGAAACAAGTAAAATTGCCTAAATATCAATGCAATTATTATAACCAGTGTGTGATTGCTTTGGTCTAAATTAACCTGTAGAATATTAATAAAGATACATATCATACGTATGTAGGTAATGAAGGTAAAAACTTTAAATAAAATATGAAAGATTGACCGAGATTCTTTATAGTTGCCCAGTCTGGCTAAAAATAAAATGCATTTTTCCTCTTGATTTTACATCACCACACCAACTTGATTTTAATATTCCCGCTATAATCTGATATATCTTATGATGATTTCACTCAGCTTCAATTTCTTTTCTGTGCAACAAATAGCAAAAAAAAACAAAACAAAACAAAAAAAAAAAACGATGCACTGATCCGTGGGTGGTCATATAGTTTAATTTGTTTGTCAATTGTTTGAAATAAATCAATTAATAATTAATCAATTGAAATAAATGTTTAGTTTTCTGCTTTTGCAATGAGTCATTGGATAAAATATAATGAATGAAATCTTGAAACAATAGTACTGTTTGAAGTAGGGTACCAACCTGACGTTAACATCCTGTTGGAATTTTTTTTATTTAAATACCAAAAATGCTCTTTTGAATGAAAAAGGGAACTAACAATGTTTTTCGTTAGTTTATTTTCTTGCCTATGATCCTATTTCAGACTTTAAAATACCAGTTTACTTCTGCAAAATTAAGATGAAAATGGAAAGCAATGTTGCACACTTAAATAAAATTCAAGCTTACTGTAAAATTATGTATAATTAAACACAGTGTCATGATGTTGTGACTTAAGTTAGATGACTTAAATTAGATTAAATTGGATGTTATCCTCCGTCCTTTTTTTACTTCCAGATTCCTGCAGCTGACAAGCAGCTGAGTCAACTGAGTGTAGTTAAATGTACAAATTAACCATCTAAGGTTTCTGTTGGTTAATTTGCATCGAGTTAAAATGAGTGTGAATAAACTCGGGATTCGCCATCTTTAGCTTGAATTTCTTGACCTGTATTATTAATGTTAATTTTCTCTCATGACCAACTGGTTTTCATCTACGATTGGATAAAATCACAACTAGACAGCAGAGAGTCCCCACCCCCATCCGTTGTTCCACCATACACACCTAATCAGTTAAATTAATCATTAACCTTCTGTCTTTCACTTTTATTGTTTTTTTTCAGATGAACCTTCTTTTTTTTTAAAAAAATACCCATTTAGCTCACTCTAACTGCTTCTCTTAGATTTGTATGGACACGTTCGTGAAGTATGGGAGTTAAAAATGTGATTAAAAACTAAATGTTATTTGACTCAGATGATTGTATCTGCATGTGCCAAATTAAATGTTTTAATTTTTGACTAATGGATTTTTCCCGACACAGCACACTCTGTTCATCAAGTCACAGATGCCTCGATATCACAGCAGAACCTTTTATTTGTTATTTGGACAAAGGCTCAGTATAATTTTGGTGTGGTGTGAAGTCCAGTGCTTCTGTTGTTTTCATTCATTTTGTTCATCAGACTGAATCTCTGAGGACCCGATGCCATCTTACAGCCATGTCCTCCCAGCTGGTTCACAGGTGGCTAAGTACACCATGCTCTTATTTGCCCGGCCAGTCTGCCTGTTCAATATTAGCCTTTCCTCTGTCCACGGAAAAGCCCTTGATATTGTTTTGAAAGAGAAGTGTGGAATCAAGAAGAGCAAAAAAGCATTTTGCCAGCACTTCCAATCCTGGATATATCCAGCTCCTGATGTCTGAGCCAAACTGTTTCATTTCTGTTTGAGCATTGATGATGACACTGTTCCAGGTCTCCACCTGTGTCCTCCTCCTCTGATCAGTACAGTGACCATGCTGGGAAGGGATAAGCAACAGCAGGACACTCTCATCTTTCCCCATTCTTTCCACATCAATAACCTTAGAGATTAGCGGGATTGCAAGGTGTTAGAAAGCCAATGTTTTATGCTTGACCAGAAATTGATGAACGTGTATTTGTTTGATTTGTGTTCTTCACCTCCAAACATGCAAGTTTCTCCTAAATAATGAACTAATAAAAAAAAAAAAACCTTTACAGAAAATGATTTACAAAGAAATGCTCATATAATTTATAAATGTGTTCTATTTTTTTGTCTTTTCCTTCAGTTTAATATTAATTATTATTCGTGTAGTCCCTCATTCATCCAGGAGTGATCCATTCAATCTGAATGAAATTCATTCAGATTAAAAATGATTTCTGGATGGAAGTCGAAACGTCCCGTTGAAGAATTAAACTGTCCAGAAGACTTTTTTTAAACTTTTTCTACCATTAATTATTATTGTTTTACAGAAACTCTCAAAAGGTTCCACTGATGTCAAATGCAAGTGAGTTTTTTCTGTTAGAAGTACATTGAAGTTTGCGAGAGTTGGCAAATGGAAATTAGGTTGACTTATGCGAATAACTCAGAGTTTGAGTGGTTGTCAGAGTAACAAATGAATACAGTATATTCAGAAGCCCAGTGAATGAATGTAACAACTCTAATTATAATCAACCCCATAGCCACCTTTTAGCACTGTATACTAATGATGTAGTTAATAAAAATATTCATATTCCCAACACTAGTATTGACATAACCAACTATTTCATTGACTTGAAGCCATGACTTGTTTAATTTTAGAACAATAATTTCTTTTTAAAAAAGTCAGCCTGCAAAATCAAATTACGATCATTCTTGTTCACTAAACTATTGCACAGGGTCAATTCCGTTTGCTTAACATGCATTTTTCTTTCCAGTCCATTAAAAAAATAACCCAGCTTAAATGAACTACTCACTGATCCAAACACATATAATTTAGAACCATTTGCAAACGCAAAATTGGATGTAATAAAAAAAACTTTGCATACTATACTTGGCGTACATTAATGCACCAGTATTGCCTGGAAAATACATTTATTTGGAAAAGCTGATGAGACATGGGCCAGGTTGCAGTGAACAAAAATGCCTGGATGAACTTGCTGATAATGTGTTTATCTCTTTTTTGCCACATAAGCCAGAAAACATGGAATGAGTTGTTTGTAATAAAATAAAGAAGATAACCATGCACCAAACACAACAGCAGTAGTGTATTTCCATGTAATGGAAATAAATGTGAAGCTCGTTTTCTTAATTATATGCAATTCATTTGATGTTTTAAGCTTTTTTTCAAACATGCTATATTAGCATATTACATGCACCCTAGAGCTAGGTTTTTAACTCTTGGTTAGCATGCGCACATTTTGCTGCATAAGCAATTCACAAGCACAAAAATGCAATTTAAATTCTTCAATCAGCAGATAATGGTACTGCAAAAAAGACACAACAACAAATGTTATGCTAGCCTTACCATCCAACATCCAGGCATTGTTTTGTCTGCCGGATCTATTTTCATCTAAATTGGTTTTAATGAATTGTATATGAGATATAAATAGAAAATAAATAAATTTGGGACATGGGGTTTGACGCAATATAAGAGCAAGTTAAAAGAGAAAATTGTTTTGTTGATCTCTTGATGGATTGTTGAGTAGATGGAGACAAGGTGGAGGCATAGTCAGTTCCTAAGGGTGGAAAATAGGCAGTACCTGGTCCAACTATTAAGAAGGGCCAGCTGGGGCTTTTGGCAAACAATTTTAACACCAAGTGGCAGACCCTGAGCCCCCAAACTAATCCTGTTGCAGGTGATTATGTGGAGAAAATCTGAGAAGCAGTCAGGAGATTCCTTGCTTCAGACTTCCAGTGACGACCAATGATATTTAAGGATCACTTGTGTTTTAATACATGTTAGAAATGAGGATTCATTCAGAATATATCTATATTGATATGTATCTACAATATATACATATCTATAAAGATACTCATGTTCAAATACATACATTTATATTTCTAAATAAAAAGTATAAACTCTAAATATGTGATCATTTCCTCTTCCTAAATAAAACAAATCTAACATAGCAAACATGCCGGTTCACATTTAAATTAAACTGAGTCAGAATTAGATGCTGTTTGGAATGTGACATTTCCTTTTTTTTTGCTCACCCACACACTAAGATCATCACATGCCATGTCGGTCCTTGTCTGTTTGAATTAGACAATCACGAAAGGACTCAAAGGGTTGCAGATTTTTTTCTACCAGGTTTAGTCCCGGAGTCTGTTTTTTTTTTTCGCTTAGTGTCACAGGAAAAACAAGACATTTCCCCTCAAGAAAATGACAACCTTAGCAGTGACTCAAAATAAAGACATATTTTCTGAATATTTGAAAGTAATTCATGGAGGACAGATTGATGCCACCTGACAAATCTGTGACAAAGAAATATTGCAGTTTCTCCATGCAGTACAAGACTATCATTAAAAATCAGTCAATGAAACATTGTTTATATAAAGTTTAAGCTATCGACTCCAAGCACTTAGTTGAACCTGGGAAAATATTACAGAATTCTTGCACGGACTTTTTCACCAAAATCAAGGCATGCCGTTTAAGCCCCAGGGGGCACCTAAAATTACCTCTTTTCAGGTTACCTAGAGATATTCAAAAGGTAAATGACAATGTGGCCTTTTTATTTTCCCTTTCAACTTTTCTCTTTCTCTTTGTTGCTTTCTGAGTGGCAGGTACAGCTTGTGACAAAGAGGGCTTGTAACATGCTCCAAATCTGTCAGGGCTGATTGCCGTGGCCTCATTTGACTAACTGCTACAACAGAAAAAAAAAGATTCAGACACCACACCCAGATGATAATGAGAGTTTGAGTGCAAATATGTGATTAAAAATTAAGTCTGCCCGACCTTTAAAAGTGAAATGTGCAATCCTGGATCCCAAAGTAACCTCCTACATATTCCTAATTTAAAACAAGATGATTAACTCCTAGCAAACCGCACTGTTGGTTTTGTTTAAGTTTGGATAAAATGTATGGACTGCCAGATAACGTTACGTAAGGCTCAAGAATACTATTAAATCAATTTATGGAGACATGTGAACCTGTAGGATTTTTTGGCATTTTTTGGATTTTTTGTTTGAGAAGGTGGCACAGTGGGTTTGAGTCTCGGGTGGGGGACGAGTCTTAGAACACTGATCTATCTGTGTGGAGTTTGCATGTTCTCTCCCTGTATGTGTAGGTTTTTTGCAGGTACTCCTGTTTCCTCCCACCTTCCAAAAACATGCATGTTAGGTTGATTGGCAAATACATGATTATCCCTGGTAATGAGTGTGTGTGTATAGTTTTATAGGTGTTTGTGGCCCTGCGACACACTAGTGACCTGTTTGGGGTGTACCCTTTCCCTCACCTTGAATCGTTAAGGATAGGCTCCAGCCCCCCAGCATCCCAGAAGGGATAGATGGTTAAGAAGGTGACTTACTGACCAGTGTTTGAGAATAGTGTTCGAAATACTCAATCTATGTTGCACCATTTCTGTTGTGAAAATTTATACAATGAGACAGATTTAATGCGGTTTTAATAATACCTTTTAATTGAATCTCAACCATGGCAAGATGTTTAAATGTACATCTTCTGGAATCTAATGATACTTAACTCTCACTTTTTATACTGGATCGGAATAAAGCTATCATTAACATTCCTTGACAAACTTCATTATGAAGACTTACAGCATGTAAAATATGAACATAATTATATTTTCTGGTTCGAGCTGCAAGGTATTTCTGAACTGGTTTTGAAATCATGTGTCATCTTAATCTGGATTTCTTGAAAACTGTTCACTTGACAGAAGAACATGTGCACTGACTGTGAAATTAACATGAACATTAACAAGTTTTATTCAAAGCCATTGTGATTGGGATGTGAGCGTTTACAGTGACATAGTACTTTCCACTTGTTACAGCTAACTGCAGGATGTGTAGCTTTATTCCAAAAATTATTCTATGCTAATCAGGTGAATAAATTTGAACAAAAAATTTGATAAACACTGTTAATTAGCTGAATTCTAAAAAGTACAGAACACAAGTTTTTACAAATGTGTTGTGGGAAAGAACATACGCTTCTCTTTCTCTTTTTCTCAACTGAATTAATTCTGTTAAACAAAGAAAAAGTATTAAAATCCCAATAAATCAGCCTCATTTTATGCATTTTTGCAACAGAAATGGTGCAACATAGATTGAGTAGTTAAACATTCTCACAGACTATTTTTTTTTTAAAATTCTCTCTTCAGACATCACAAAAAGAAAAAACCTCCAAGCCAAAGCATTTTATTCTTCATTTCATTTTAATTTATCATAGAAATGAATTTTGTTCTGTTTGCGTCTTTACTTTTTAGGAAGGGTGTCTCTTTTTCTTATGTCTTAGTTTTGTCTGCAAAGCATCTCAGAGCATTTTTTCACATAAATCAAATCAAACGTTAGTAGTTTGTGGAAGAATATTGAGTTATAAAAATACAATAATCAATTTATTTTAAAAGAGAAATGTCGCTAAGTGCGGATCGCATGTCATTTATCAGAGGTGAGTGATATTAACAGATGAAATTTTGTGCTGTCATTTGCATGCACCCTCATCCAATGTGTATTAATTCAGATGGCTTTCCAGGCCGTAATATTCAAACCGTTTCACCCTCATTTTCTACCTTGGAAGCAAAGATACAAGTGAAAAGTAGTTCAATTGATACACTAATCACACAAAGATTAAATAAATGAGACTGCCCACTGCTTCCCCTGTGAAGTTTCTCAATGTATTAAGAGAGATAAGAAAAAACTGAATTTAGAAGACATACAAGAAAAATCTGAAAAATGTTAGTATTTCTGTAAGTCTGCTTATAATTTTCATAGTCTATGATAATACAAGTACATTTTTATAGTCAATGTATTCTTTTTGAGAATTTTTCTTGTGTATCTACAGATGAAACAAAAGTTTTCTATGGTCAGCGAGTCAGGAATTAAAAGAGAAATTCTATTGAAAGCATCTGTGTAAAATGTATCTGCTGTGTTCATCTTTCAGTGAGTCTCACCCATGGCAAGATTCTGATGCAGAAATGTTCTGAGACATCTTGTTCCCATTTATTTATTGTCAGTATTGGACATTTATTCATACACATTCTCACACAACACAAACCGGTTTAATTGCTACAACTAAAACCAACTGTACAAACATCCATCAGTCCTTGATAACACTCCCCAACGCATTCAGAAACAGTTGAAATGTTTTGTTTTTCTAATTAGATTATGCTACGCATTGCATTTTTAATACATTTCTGTTATAAAAACTTGAATACAAGTAAGTTTTTATTTAAACATTTTTTTTAACAAGAACTGCATGTACTTACATGCAGGGTATATACAAATTTGAGAGAACATGTTCACGCTCAAAATCACCAAATAATCCCAAACATTCTCTCCCTTTCGTCTGTGTTCATGCACATCGTATTTTTTAGTGGAATAACATGATGTGTCTGTGTAGTTTTATACAAGGTTATAAGAATTTAGATTTTACCTTTTACCAAAAGGACGTTTAGATGAAATCTTTATCATAATGAACTGTACAGAGACCAACTATTTGAGGTGCAAATATAGAAATGTACAGGAGAGAAGTCAATAAACTATATATTTTATCCAGAATAAATTTACTTTGCTGTTTGTCCACCAAACTTCTCAATCTAATATTTTCACTGTGACGTCATCACAGTTTGTTTACCGTCTAAGGCTGGACTGTGGATTCCCCAATTATAGCCACTGATTTTGCTCTCGTGGAATATTTCTACAGTAAATTAGAGATGAAAAAATTTGACAGCATTGGAGTTTTTATGATGCATTAATGAAGCAATAATAACTTACTTTTGAAGCAGTAATAAATCAATTACAGAAGTAATATATGCTACAAATAGGATTGTATCGTATTGCAAACGTATAAGTCAATGCCATTCAACACTGAGGTACATCTACTTTTATTCGTCTCTACTTCTCGACAATGTGGAAGTAATTTCATTGCACCAGTGTACTTGTTCCAGTGTTATTTTATTGAACGTATGCCAATAAAGCTTTAAATATTAAAGCACTATTGAATGCGTAATAAGTCTTTATCAAAACACTATTGAAGCAGTTATCAAAAAGTATTTTTCTGATAACAAATTGGAAATGAAGTTGTTGTGTAATAGTAAGGAAAAAGTATTGAGTTGGTGCAATGTCTTGACAGATACAAATTGGTGTGGCATTTAAAGGAGGTCATTGTATTTTTAGGCGGAATTCAGCAAGACAAAAGTCCTCTAACCCATAAAAAAAAAATCAAAACACTAAAAAGAACATCAACTATCAATATTGTCATAAGTTTTGTTTTTGACTAAATTTAATCAATTTTTCTGTCCGCTTAGAATAAATACCTCCAAATTTATTAGAGACAAGTGCAAAATATTTTCCTGGAAGAAAAAATATGTCAGAGTAACAAAAGCGGTGGTATATTAAAGGGTAATGCTGTTTTTTTTTTTTTTTTACTTCAGAAATCCTTTTTTATAAACTTCTGAACCACAAAACTGTCATTTTAAATTTCACAGTAATTATTGACTAAGAACCACCAAAAGGCACATTTAGTTTGAATCTACAAAACAACTGTTGCATTTTTATAGTAGAAAGAAAAAAGAATCATGCTTGTAGGTAAAAGCTATCATTTTTCTCCTGTCTTCATAACTGGCAACATAATGGTGGCGATGTTCCCTGTTCCTTGTTCTGGGTATCTCTAAATGTGCAGCTGCCGACTCCCTGCAAGCAGCAAATAATCTCCCACACTGGCAGAGCTCTACAGCCTAAAATAATGGGCAACACATTATCTTAGCTAACAACATATTTCTGTGTCAAGGGCAATTTGGCAATAAGCTTGATGTTTAAGAACTCATAATCATTTGAATAGCATTAGCTAAACACCCCTTTAAGATTGTGCATGCATGTATACAGACACACGCACATAAGCGGCTGCATGCAGTGTAGTCTGTGATTGATTTGTGCAATGGCACCAATACAATAGCTCCAAGGGGGAGCAATCCTTAAATAGATGATTTGAAGGAAACAACGTCAAGCCAAGAATTCTAATCAGCTGAAAAAAGATTGCCCTGGATCATGTTCAAGTACTAATACACAATGTAAAGAACAACTTTTAACCCTGTTTTTCCAATACTGCCAATAAATTTCAGCAATTTTGGAAGAAACAGCAGCAGATCATCATTCATATATACATCAAAGTACATGTTTTCTCTTTAATACCTAGTATTCTAATGAAAGAAGCAGATTGCACAGACTACATCAAATCTGTTGTTCTGCACTTTTATAAGAAATCCCTTTATGTTAAGCCAATTATTAGTCTGTAACAAGTTTAAGAGGAAAAATATTCTGTATGCAAACAGCAACAGTAGCAGAATTATTCAATTTTATGAATGTCTGACATGTGAAAAAATATGTCTATGCAACATGTTCTCACTTCTTACTCATTTTGCATGATTGCTCGGTCAAGCTCCCTCTGCATCACATATTCATGTGTCTGGTACACCCTTCGTGTCAGGGAGCTCTCAATTAAATGAAAGTTTCAGAGCTCTTTCATGTTGTCAGCAGGATTATTCTAGTTGCAAAATGAGAGAAAACAAGACAGAAATTGTAAACTTATTTACGTATCTACTTTATTTAGGCTACTTAACTTACTTTATTTAGGTTATTTTTCAAAGTCTGTTAGTTTATTTGACAAAGTTTTGCTCCACAATGTTTTTTTCAATGTTGGTGGATCTGAAATGCCAAAAATTTTATCATTTTACATTTTGATTGATTTAAATAGTTTCTGTTCCATAATCAAATTAAATGAACTAATCTGTTAAGTAAAAATCCGCTTGTCAAACTTACCACCTGAGAACATTGTGAAAAAAACAAACAAAAACTAAATTCTAAAGGATTTTGTAAATAGGTTAAAAATAAGCTAAAAAATAAATTAAACACAGTGTGGATCAATGTGTAATAGTGTCCGCAATAATCAGGACGCTGCATCGATCCGCCGTGGTAAAGGAAGAGGTGAGCCAAAAAGGAAAGCTCTCAATTTATAAGTCGATTTACGTTCTTACCTTCACCCAGCTGTGCGTGGTGACTGAAAGAACAAGATCATAGAGACAAACGGCCGAAATGAACTACTACCTCCGGAGGGTTGCTGGGCTCTCATCTTTCTTCATTTGTGAAACTTAAATCAATGTTTATGAAGAGTTTCTCAGTTTTCTGTATTCAGACATTCAGATGATACTTCAGCCATCAGCGTTGGTATTTAATCAGTGTCTTTATCGAGTACCTGCGTTTTCACAGTTTATCAAGATGCACAAAAGTTACACAAGTACACAAAGTTAAACTAATCAATAGCCCAAAGAAAGCATGAGAAATATGTACTCAGTACTGATTTAGTGAAGAAGTCCTTGATGCACAGCCAATTCTCTGCTTTGCCCCTACTTCATATTTCATTCATAGACTGACGTTGGTACTCATCTATTTTCCATGCAATTAGCGTCTCCGTGGTAACTTGCGTTATGTGCTGTGAGTTTGTGATCTGCGAACAACTGGGCACGAACCACTTCAAGCTTTTTATCAAATGAAGAACTGAATGAGGGTCAGCCATTACACGGACAAACATGAGAGGACAAGATGTTTTCAGGTAAGTCAAAAGCTTGCCTCATAGCATTAACGTATATTTAATGGTAATTGAAATAAAACTTTCAGGTCCTTTCTTGTTTTTTTCAACTGGTACAGACCACTTCATCACAGCCTCTTTCATAAGATACCATTTTAATGTTTCAAATCATTTCTCAGTTACATCATTAAACATAATTATTTCTTTTTTAATTATTCATCATGACACGGCACACACACATACTGATATGTGTGTGCTGAGATACATAACCACACTATACGTAACTAAAATAACGCGGTAAAAAAACCCAAAAAACTAATGATTATACAAAGTATTAACTAATAGTAAATTAATTTCATTTCAGAAATCTGAAATCAAATAATTTAGTTTTGTTTCATCTTCTAAAGTACTTCATTTTATAAAATGTTTACTAACCAACTGTTTCTAGATTTTAGCAAATAAAAAATATCACCTTATCTTGTGACATAGATTTCCATGCATTGATTCAGCAGATTTAATTAATTTAAATATTTACTTAATTCTTCTTCTTTCAGCATTTCTGTGGGTTACCACAGCAAGTCAGTATCTTCCATCCAACCCTATCGGCTGCATCCTCTTCGGTCACACCAACTACATATCTTCATGTCTTCTTTCACTGTATCCATGAACCTCCTCTCTGGTCTCCCCCTAGGCCTCTTTCCTGGTAGTTCCAAACCCAGCATTGTTCTTCTGTTAATTTTTACTTAAGTTAAACACATAATTCATTCCATATTTATGGTTCTTCTATCAATCCAATATATTCATCTGTCTGGTCAATGTCAACCAAAAGATAGATATGGAAAAAAAAAAACAAAAGTAGAAGATTGACTGTGTCCTTAATTGTCAGAGAACTGCATTTTTTCTTATTTACCCAACGTTTCACATTTGATAGATAATGCTCATTTCAGGATCAAGACAATGCAATACATTTCTGGAGAAAAAGTCTCTGCCAACTTGTGTGATTTCACAGAAAACTGCTTGGACAAGTGGAAAATCGCATCTCCTCAACCACCGGCTCCCTCTCCTCCCCTCAGTCATCCACCATTAAGCTTGCACAGTAGCAAAACCTGTTGGCAGTCTAAACCATGCTGCTACCTGCTGAAATGTAACTAAGACAAAGCTCCTTTATCTACCCTGCTACTCTGCTGTCCTCAGCACACAATTTACAATTCAGTCATTTAACAGATGCTCTTATCCGGACAGAGACGTAAGCACATTCAAATATGGAGGAGGCTGAGACAGCCTCATTTTTCCAGCATGTCCTCCCAACTATGTCAGATGTGAAGGGCAGCAGTGCTGGAGGTCACCGGAGAGCTGTCTGGATGGCAGGCTGCAGAGATGACTTACTTTATGACTCACATTTTGTATTTCTCCCTCTGCTTCCCCCTTCCGCTCATCCTCAGCAGATTTCTCATTTTCCAGGTTTTTTTTCTCTCTCTACCTGCATGCCACATTACATTTTGAAGGTGAATCCCATAAATGCAGAAATTACTTTTTGAATGTAAATTACAGAGGGCTTATTTTTGACCGGATTAACTTTCCACGAGACCCGAGCTTCATTTTCTATCAACGCCACCTTCAAACTAGTTTTTTTGCAGCAACTTTATAGACTTCATTCCTAGAAAGACACTGGTTCAAAACAAAGGACGATGAAGGAACTGTGAAACATCCTGATTTATTTAATCCCTTTAAGATATGCATTATTTTCAGATTTTCTCCATACGACTCGTGTTTCTAATTTCATCTCAATTTTATCTTTAAAAACAGGCCCAGAAAAATAATCTTCTCAGACTCCTGACAGGGTCACGTCCAAACCCACAGACGTTCTCAGCAGGTGCTCACTGTGTGCCTGCAAGCGAGTGTGTGTCAGCAAGTACAGTTGCCGTATATTGAAATTTGCACTCATGTGTTAGGCACTGTTACTTTTTGCATTTCAATCTACTTTGTACAATGCTTAATCTTGTTCTACAAATGCTCCAAGTGGAGAATTGGGAAAGAACCACAAATCTACCAGTTCAGTTTTATAAATAGGATCATTATTTGAATAATTGCAGCAAATGAATAATGAAAAAAAAAGATCAACTTCCACTTTTATCGAGTACATTATGTCTGTTCACACTAGCTTAAGTCTTCAGACTTGTGTAAAATGTAAATTAGTAATGTAAAGCTAAGTTTTAAATGAAGCAGCAATAATAAAAGTGTAAAACAATCTTGCTAAGAACACTGTCTGCATTGTGTCCCTCCTGCTGCCACAACACTCCTTCATGCCAACTTGTCAAAAGTCGCCTACACACGATGAGCACATGGGCGGGAATATATGTGTCAAAAGGAAATTATGTAACTACCATCCCTTTTTTATCTTTCAGCTACCGCTCTGGAAATATAATGCCTTTTCAATTCCTGATAATTAAATTTTTGTCCTCATAAACCAGAATGTAGATTGATGATTTTATAAAAAAAAAAAAAAAAAAAATAGAAAAAAAAAAAAACCACACAAGAATATGTCCTAACATTTTTGATTGTTCTATTGTTGTCTACTTCTAATTTAAAAACAGAGTACTTCTGGCGAGGTCAAAGTTTCACAGCATTATCGAGTTGAAAATAAGGGTGTAACATAACTTACTTTTTTTTTATTTATTCATGGTATCTTTTTTTACGCAGAATAGAAAACCAACGGTTAATTTAAAACTTTTTTTCTTTATTAACAACTATTTTATTTGCAAATATGAAACAACAATTGAGCCTTCAAATAAGTTTTTATAGTCATTTTTCTGGAAGACAATGTACTTGTAATTACCTCTAGTAGGGAAAAAATTAAAAAAATTAAATGTTATATTTTTTAAACACAAGGAAATCACCAAATTTGTGTCCAATAACCCAATAAAATATCATTTCAACAATCTATTACAGCAATTAATCAAATGAATATACATAAAAATATATGTCTACATACTAATTTACAAAAATTACAAGTGTATTCCATCTTCTTAATGGCTGCCTCCTTATATAATTGGGTTAGATAATTATACCAGTGTAAACTTTTTCTCCAAATATTGAATCTGTCAAGAACTGTTTTTCCAGCTATTGGAAGTGAGAAGTATCATTTGACTGGTGGTTTGCCAAGCCCTCTGAACCCATCCCCAACACAGAGCTTGCTACAGCCTCCCACCCTCCACACAGCCTCTCCACAGGCGTGCCAGTACCGTGCACTGCTTTCAACATACAGAGCCAAGGAGGGCCAAGTAGCAACTAGGGCAGCGGGGGCACAACCTGTCAGAGAACTCTGTTGCCAAGCCTCAAATAACATTTGGAGGTAGCCCCGACTGAAAGTCACTTTCAAAGTTTACCTTAGATTCATTTTCCTCTACATTTGACTAATTTTTAATTGAACTTTTTCTGTTTTTGCACGTGTAGATTTGTAGCTTTTTTTTACTATGCCAACATTTAGAAATATCACAATACATTTACATCATAGCTTTGAGAACAGTGTTCACAAACTTACATAAAAAATATTTTATACCCATAACAATGAGTACTGTTAAAAAACACCACAATGTGTTTAAACTGGTATCATTCTTTTAAAATCTGGAAAAATAAACTTTTTCAATAAAGTTAAAACTTATTTTTCATTATTGATGAACAAGTTTTATTCTCTACTGTACCACAAAAGTTAACTTATGTAATTCTGTAAACTATGACCGGTCGGAACGCCATTACCTGTAACAGATTTATTTGATTGAATTCCACAGTATCATAGTTCTTTTAAACCTCAGCTACAGCTTTGTCTGTAAACTTGACATGCTCTTCCCATGACAAGAAAGGTTATCTCCAGGCAGTCAAGCTATCACCCCATTTATTCTTGCTTGTTAACTAAACTGCAGAATCTGAGAAGCTCCAAAAGACAGCGGGAACTTTTTAAAAGTTTGATGAATTGTTTGAAGGAATCTGTAACAACAAGAACTATGATCTGGATTAAGAGAATCCTTTAAAAATTAAATTCTATCACTATACAGATATTGACACTGTGAGGATTGTGGCTTTGAAGGATATGTTGACAGATTACTGTCAATAATGCTAAATAAAAAATTGTGAATTTTTCTCATCTCATCACTTCTTCTCCCTCTTAGTGATAAAAGAACCTGTTTGCTGACATCTGTCAGACACATGTTGCTTCTACGGTTTAATTATGATGATTCAGCTTCGAGAAGCAGTGGATAAATGGGATAATTATATTTTTGATAACTAATATTTTTAATTATGATTAACTGCATTTTTCAAACCAAAAATATATCAAAAACACTCTAACAATGTTCAAATCAGCATTACATCCAATCGTTAATTTGAACTAGAAACCTCTGCAATTAGAGGCAGGTACCTCTCTAGTTGACTCTTGCCCTGGTGACTAAGTCACAATTAAACAATCAAAACTTACCAGAGAAGATGGCATAAACAGAAAACAAAAAGAAGTCTTCCCCTGGATGGGACCGTATGACTCCTGCATAGAGAGCAGGGATTTATCACAATGAGCCATTTACTTGCTCATGGAGATCACTGACATAGTAACTACGTACAAAGGGCATTGGAAACAGTCTCAGTAGAGCCACCGATCATGGGTCCAGTAAAATCAAAATGCCACAAATATGTGAAATAACAAGTCTCATGCAAGACTGAGATAGAACCAACATTATATTTTTTAAACACTCTTTAATTCTTTGGGTCTCTTTTTTATTATGGAATCAAATGTCTGGGAAGACGTATCCAAGCTTTGCACATACAGACAAATACACAAAAATCTTTTATTCTTGTACAACATGTAATCAGCTCCAAATATGTACTTTATGAACCCCTGCACACTTGTCTTGTTGCTAATATTATGAAAAACAAGCAAACGATGGAGTGCAAGAGCAAAACAATGTTATGTGCATTAAAGATGCAAAAACAGTTTCAGGTGCTACATAGTTATGAAAGAACTATGCTTTGAATATCAACTTGTCAAGGTGTTGTATGAAAACAAATGATACCTGCATAAAATCAGCAGAATATATATTTTCACCTCACTGCAAAGCTTGCATTCAAATAAGCACATGAGCCATTTTATGTGAATTTGATTTGTTTCTCATAATTTTCTTTCATCTCTAATGTTTTACCTTCTATATTATAACACACCAATAGGGTCTTCGTATTCAAGTGTGTCTTGATTTTAGTGAATAGAAGTACTTGGAAGAAAACGGTGGTGAAATGTACAATAAAACCCAACCACACTTTGTTTTTCTCTTGTATCTCCTATTAATTATTTAGAGTCATATGTATTAAGTTATCTTATTATTTATTAAGTAAATTATCTGACTGGACTAACATGTCTAAAGACGAATGGAGGTTTGTGAGTTTTTTCAAGCCTTCTTATGTTTCACATTCTTGATTACTGTATAATTCCGCTCAAGAACTTGAATAAAATAATGTTTAACACACACACAAAAGATTTGCACAAAAACTCAAGGTAAGTGCTCATTTAGTTTGAAGGTTTTTATATGTGCGTAGATCTCGTAGATATTGCTGGTGGATTAGCAGATTAATTTCAAGCTTAGCTAAATTATTGAGTATGTTTTCAATTATTTACATGTGTAGGTATTATTTTGTGATTTTAAATTTATTTGTAGTACATGTGACCCTAGTGTAGCTTTACACAAAGTCATCTTATGAGCTATGTCAGAATGATCACAAATACTGCATTTGACCCTAGTTTTTAGGTCATCAGGACTTCTTTTTGGAGCCAACGCGTGGCTCCAGGGAGAACCAAGGTATTTAGTGGTTAAACATAAAACATTTGAACACGCATCTTTACGTATCAAACTCACCATAGGGGAAATACATTGTTTTCAGTGTCATATCAGCTTGGGTAAAGATACAATGTACTGTACATAAAAACACTTTGGACACACTCATATCATCTAGAGTAGTTTTCAAAAGTACAAGTTTTCTAAATGCTCCCAGAGCACGTATTAGTAGTATTAGTAGAGTTAACCTTTTCAGTTCAACCTCCAAACCAAAGCTACAATGTTTTATTATTTCAGACAAATTAAACTGATTTGTCAATAAATAGGAATCAAAAAGCTATTATGCTATGCCAATAATTTCCATTTATTTTAAACACACTACCTCAGTACCAGGTCTGACTCCCCTGGTGTTTTTTTTATTTCTTTATTTGAACCTGAGAAACACTTGTAGCTGATTCACTTTTGAACTCTGGGACTGGCCCTGGGCTGACAGTCCTAGATACTGTTCAATCTTTCCAAAAGGGTTGCGGGGGTTAACACAAAAGTACGCTTCATCTAGATGGCCCCAAAAGGAAGAATCAAGAGACAAGTTCAGATAGACAGTATATTTTAAGACTTCTAATATTATTCTTTCTGGAGAAAGTAGGTATTCACACAACAGGTCTTTATATGTCCGGTTAAAAAACAAACCAAAAAAAAAACTTTCAACTGAGTTACCTGAGGACACATCAGGCAGCACGTTTAGTAAAAAAAATCTGTTTAGACCACCTCAATCCTGTTCAATGCCAAAGTTTAGTCCATCACCAGCAGTTGAGTGGAATCATTCATTTCCAGTGAAAGTTACCAAGGCTGCTTTTTGTCATAGATTTAGTTAAACTGAGATCCTTGTTAGTTATTAGACTTATGACTACTTTTTTCAATGACAACAAAAGACAAACCTATTGAGGTTTCCTTCAGAGTTATTCAACTTGTAAAAATCTCCTTGTTATAATGGTCAGAAAGTAAACTAAAAAAAAAAAGAGAGAAACACATGTCCAAGCTTACAAATGGAAAGAAGGTACTTCTTAGCTACTTCTCTTTTGGTGGGGGGTAATCAGGATGATTGATTTGTTTTTTGTTTGTTTTTTTCTGAAATCAGGAAGACCACACAATTAAATACAGGGACGCCTGGAGACCAGGAGATGTGAAGATTTGAAGATCAGAAGAATCTACAGCGTATAACCCCTTGGCTGGGTTTCTACAGAGACATGCTAAATGAATTCAAGCACAACATAAACTAAATAAGATATAGCAGAGATTTAGTTTATATCTAAGTGTAGGAGGATCAACACTTTGGAACTGAAGGAAGACCCGGGAGGATATATGACGGAGGCTGGTGAGATAATGAAATACTACGCCTGATAATCCACCTGTAGAAGAAAGAGAGTGATTTTCACACTCTACTTAAACACATAACAAAAAAAAACAAACTTAAAGCCTGAGACACATGAAACATTTCAGTGAACAAAATTATTTCCGAAAAAAAGAAAAAAGAATGCAATGTTTGATGTTTTTGTCACATTTGTGTTACTCTTAAGTGACTCAGTGAGTTCATGGTTTCGGCACCACACTTTCATAGTAAAGATAAAACAACTCTTCATATAAGAGGATTAAATGACAGATTCCAGCGATCATTCCCTCAGGAAGTTCTAATTATGGATAACTAATCTAGAAACCCAGACTCGAATAGTATAGATTTTAATGTGATGGATGTGTGGGCGCACTTACTTTTCTAATGTCTTCTATCTTTGTGTAATTAATTGAAACCACAAAATGACATCAAAATACTGATGTAATTTTTCATTTGTTTCACTTAGACTCTATCAATTAAAAAAATATTAAGTGCTTACCTATAGAAATATCTTAGAAAACTGAAATGTTTTTTTTTTGTTACATACTTAATTCATCCCTCAACAGGAAAATACTATATCTGTGCTGCATTACACCGCAGCAGGCTGCCAGGACAGCACCAATGGTGGAGCAAACAGGGGGTTAGGTGTCCTCTACAAGGACATCTAGGCATGAGCTCAGTGGGATTCTTTAAATAATTGTGTAATGTAACTTAGCTTTTGGATGATTTTTGTTGGGTTGAAAGGTTTCCTTATGACATTATCTTATACTTTCAATTTTATTCATTTACATAAAAGAGACAGTGTATTTTGTTGAGCATATGAAAAAGATGTCAGATTGTCACAAATGGCTAATTTTTTATCTTATTGTTATTTATTTATTTTTGTTTTCAACAAATCCTTTTAGCCGCAGACAAATTATGTTCAACCTTTTTTCAGCACACCCTTCTTTTAACATTTGTATTTCTTTCCTTTGATTTTTACCAAACTAGTTCTCAGCTGATTTGTGGAAATGTATTTCAATCAATTGCTGTTCAAACAGCTTTTTTTCACACCAAACCTGAAGGTGAAGTCAAATGTGTAACACGTGTCTGTATTAAGTAAAAAGTTCTTAAAATTGGAACATTTTTTTGTACAAAATATTGGAAAATATTAAGCCGTTTAAAAAAAAAAACGCTAATATATTCTAAATGAGTCCATTGAGGTTTGCTGGTGATTTCACAGTCCAAATACTATTTGCAGCCACAATTTTCTGTGAAATGAGCCAAAAAGAATTGTACCGTCCTCTTTCTTGCAAACAGAATCTTTTTTGCCTAATCAGAATCAGGAGGTATAGAGCATGCAGACAATAAAAGCATATTTATAGAAACATAATCTCATCTTACAAGATCACATCAGAGCAAAAGTAGTTCTCATCACCCTCTTAATTAGCTGTCGTAAAATGGCCAAAAGGAGTTCCAGAAAAGATGCATCCCTTGACGCAGTACAATATAGAAAATGGGTAGGGTGGTTTCTAGGATATTTCAGTAGTATTTCTTTTATAGTCTAAGTCGGCAGTCTTCTGCTGTGTGGTGGTGGTTCCTATCTTAAGTGGAAATGGAAGAGGTGAAAAGGTGAAAATTCACCAGACACACAATACATCACATATGACAGAAGTCTGGTCATGTCCCAGTGCCATGAGTCTCTTCTTCAGTTATTAGCTGATCCCGCAGCCATGTTCAACATGGGAGGACAAAACTCATTTCTCAGTGCAAAAATAAAGTTCAGAAAGTGTAACTGACTCATTTCTGGATGTCAGAGTAATTAAGATTTCCTCATTGACTGGTTAATGACCTTGTGTCAGTCAAGAAAATGTTTTTATTTTGATTACTTTTGACTCTTGTGACACTTCTGGATTGCTTAATTATTTTAATGGGAGTGGAAATGTGTTTTTTTCTGGATGGAACCACCAAATAAAAGCTATTCAAACATTCCTACTGTAACACATAAATGGGCTTTGGTTGGAGAGCAAAATTTACTTTACCAACCAGTGAAATAGTAGAGGAATGAAAACACACATAAAAATTGGATCGAATTTGAGAGAGCAAAGTTGATACCCAGTTTTGTCACAGACAAATAATGTCAGGGTTGCATCACAGAAATTTAGGATTGGTGACTTAAATGCATTGTGAGGTCAGTCATAGAATAATGTTCAGAATTGTTTTGTTGGTTAATTTCGAGCACTCTATTTCCCCAACCATGAGGATTTGCGTCAGTGGGAGTGAATAACACGGAATGGATGTATATACAGTAGCCTCATAGACACCGGGCGCATTGTCACAAAGGTCAAACTGTTGTGTTGGAGGATGTGCAGGTCAATGTGTGTATGGTTGTGTTTATGATCAGGCTGGCTATTTTGGCCTTTCTGAAGCATGTGGCATGCAGGCGTAAGACTGTCATTATTTTAGAGGTGGGCAGTTGTTAAGGTTTTCTCACAAGTCACGAGACGTGTGATATGTACTTGTCTCCAATTTGTCCTGCCAGCTTAGCAGCTGAGCTTTTTTTTCATATAGTATTTTCATTGGTTTTTATTTGATGTTTTAACATAGCAGCTAGCTTTTATTCATCTTTACAAAGTTTGTAAAATGGATGTTGATTGAATCAGGGTTTTTTTTTTGGCAGTTTATTTTGTCCCGTCTTCACTTATTTTTCATTCATCTCTTCTTCGATTTTACACCTTTGGTATTCTGGCGTTATGTGTGGCAGACTAATTGTTTTAAAAAATTCATGCAATAATTTTACAGTCACATATTGATACAAAATTTTTGTTGACATAGCACAAATTTTTGCAGCAAGAAGAATACCACTGTTTGGCATAGCTTGAAATTAAACCACTTTTTAAAAAAAAAAAAACACACATTTGTCTTCACTGTAAAACCACAAGTGACATCCTCTCAACACAAGTCTGAATTCAAACTCTAGGTCCTTGAAAATCAGCTGTGAATATTTTTTCTATCTATCAAATGCAGGAGAGAGCTATGAATATCTTGAAAATCCCTGCAAGACCTTCAGAAGAGTAGGAAACTATTGATCAAGAGCACTTTAAAAGATTACAAGTCAGGCTGCTTGGAACCAAGAAACAAAGACAAGACAAGTGTATCGAAACAGTTTAACTTTGCGTTGAGTTGTTTCTTCTCTACATTAGGATTTTGACTTCTTTTCTTCAAAAAAAAATTGAGCTCATTAGGTTTTTCACTCTCTACTCTCTTCTATTTTTAGTAAATGCAATCAAATGTCCAAATTCGAGCTAGGGTGTAAAACTGTGTTTTTCCTTCACTTCAGAAGTTTTCTTTGATTCCATTTAAGATGGGTCTATGATCAGGATTTAGTTCCCAATGTGCAGGTGGAAGAATTCAAGTCTGAAGTATCTTTCAACTCCAGAGTTTAGGCCATTTTTTATGCATCATTTTACAGCTTGATTAGACTTTGGGCAGCAGAGGCCAGGGTCTAATTCTCTCTCATAATAAATCAGTGTCACAATTAGTAACAAGTATTACCCTCTTTTGGTGCAGAGCAGAAATGTGTGCTTATGTGTGCTTTTTGAAGCATTAACATAGTTTTTGAATATGTGAAAGCCGACAATGTTTTCTGTGGAGAGCTTGTGCATAATTTTTCTCGTAAGTAACTGTTACCAATGCAATGTCTAATTTATGTGCTGGTGGATTAAACACTTCAAACTCTGAAGTTCTCCTCTCAGCAGATTCGCCTATACCGCTTTCCAGCTAAGCATGTTGACTGTGCAAGAATCCCCATTACAGTTAAATATTACAGCAACCTGTCAAATGTTACTTAGATGTAATGCCATAGTTTTTACACAACTGTTACTGATAAAACTGCAACTACGAGAGAAGATTACCGTCTAGAGAGAAGTGAATGCACAGCTATTTTTGCCCTACCCAGTTTGCCCTCCCTCAAACTTGTTGTATAATAAATAATTGTAATAGTAAGTAATATGCTAAACTAGACTGTTTTATTCATTGTCCACATTTAGTAAAAAAAAAACACAAACAATATATAAACACAGAAATAGATTTGGTCATCTGACTGCAATTTTATTTTTCAGTATGTCCACCTTGCATTAAAACAAAAAACAGTCATATATTGTTCTCAAATAACTGCCAAAAACACTAAAATACTGATTACAAATATGTTATTAATTTCCATGGAGAGTTTCTTGTCCGGTAGCAGCGAACTGGAGTCCAAGAGAGAGCTCCAAAACAGCTTCTGAACATCTGCTAGGTGGTTGCCGAGTCTGGTGGGGTGGAGTTGAAACAGCCACTTGGTAGAACAGGCAGCTCAGTGGAATGGTCGCTTTGTGTAATAGAGTTGAAAAAGCAGTTGGTGGAACATAGGACAGTTGGCTCTGTGCTGGCAGAATCTGGGTTACTGTGGCAACGGTCTATCTATTTTTATACATACATGTATGTTTATACATATGTTGAAACCATTAAAATAATTTTAATAAAGGTAATTAAAGGTTTTTAAATCAATTAAAGGTTATTTTGCCCGGCATGTGTTCAAAACTTGATATAACAATGGATTCAAGAGCAAGACATTTTCGACCATATACACCTTGTTTTACCATTGTAACAAAAATTACAATCTTGTGGCTTCTTAAATGTCTTGACGTCCTAAAAACAATTGACAGATACTGGCTATAAGTTTTAAAAAGTATACAAAGTAGAGATATGTCCATGGAATAATTTAGAATTAATTTCAATGTCGATACTTTGGAGTTATAAAAGTGAAGATGCTGCGGCAGCTCTATAGGATTAATGAGACTGCTAATCAGCAAAAAAAATGATTCACCAACCTTCAGTTTAGATACTGGGAATGTAATTACTTTACCCAACAAGGTGAATATTAGAAGTATAAAATACACATTTAATGACAAATAATTTATTTTGCTGATTCAGTTTGTTAGATTGGAACGTTATACTATAAGGCAAGAAATGTTCGCGTGTCACCCCTGATACATAAAATCTTCAGAGCATTTAACCACATTGTTTCTTTTTTAAAATTTATTGGTATGACACCAGAGCAACTAGGAGTGTGGCAGCACATGGTGCCAATGACAAACAGCAGGAGCTAGATGAGGTAATTGCACACAGTGCGATTACTTTTCGCTAGCTGTTGGGCAGCAATTTATTCAATCACACCCCAGTTATTATATTCATTTGAATGTATTCAACCTGACCAGAAAAATATACAGACAGACACAAAAACATGGTACGAAGGAAATGATGCTGAGTAAGTCTGGCCATGTTTGCTGGCACGTTTCAATACCTACAATATCACAATTTTCAGATGAAAGGACGATACTTTAATCAAAACATCTAAACTTTTTAAATTAAATTATGTGTCAAATGTGTCACTGAAAAGTAGATAAAAAGGATACCCTTTTATAAATGGCTGGATGTCGATAATAGTTTTTGATGTGAAGTGGTTGAAAAACTAAAAGAACACAAAATCAAATGTTTGGGGGGTTTTGCAACACAAGACACAAACTTTTTGTGGATCTCATCTCGTCTTTTACATTTTATATTAAAATGTTCCATGAATCTGTGAACCATCTTGAGAGCAGCTACAGTAACAGACTCCTGCAACCCTGCTGCTCAAAGGAACGATGTAGAAAATCCTCTCTGCCATCCTCCATCAGCCTCTTTATCCATTCATCCTCTAGTCTGTAACTGCCAGTCTGGAGGTAGTTACAGGTTCTTCTTTGGTTCTTCTGTTTGCACGGCAGCACTCAAATTTCTTATCCCTTCCCATGATAAATTATTTCAGTTGTAGCTCAACAAATCTGAATTTAAATGTAGTTGGAGGATGGTTTTGAGGTTTTTTTTTTTTTTTTTTTTTTTACATAAAATTTTTTTTCCCAAAGTTTGTGAAGCCTTCAGGCTGTCATGGGGAGAGCTTTCCAACTGAGGAGTAGTGAAGCTGAAAGCCCAGTTCCCCATTGTCTTAGTCCTAGAGGGAAGGAATTGGTGTGAGTTTGACGAGCAGAGAGATTAGGCTTTTGTATGTATGGTAAGAAGTTCTGCTAAATATAAAGAAGCATTGCCAAGGATGCAAATTGTGGGAATGAACCCAACTTGTATATTGAACCATCTTTAAGAAGAACAGACAGTGTAAAATGTCTTTAATGACAGAGTACAAGCTTGAGTCATAGAGTAATTTTTTTAATTATGTCAAGCTGCTAAGATGAATGGTTGATTGTCTGGTTTGATTCATCAGAGATATTCAGCTTCCTTAATTAGCTTTTTCCCAATGAAATGCAAAACAATTTAAAAATCATATAGGAGAGACCTACTTATCAAAACAGAACTACTATGGTCTTCATTGTAGCAATGGTCTTCTTCTGAGGCTAAAAATTTGAAAGCAATGGCAAATTAAGTATTTTGAAGGTGTTGGGATGCCATTTAGGTAATATACCATCAAACTTATTTTTTATAATTATTATTAAAATCTTATATGGACGCTGCGTCTGTCTGTCGTGAAGAAGAAAGAAGTAAGCCATAAATCAAAGTTTTTGAAAATCAAAGTTCTTGATTTACCAGTTAATCTACATATATGTTCCTACCCACATCTATGGTTTTGGAACAAAACAAGGTCACGGATGAAAGCGGCCATAATGAGCTCCCTCCATAGGGTGGGTAGGCTCTCACTCAGAGATAGAGTGAAGAGCTCTGCCATCCGGGAGGAGCTTGGAGTAGAGCCTCCAGGTCAAGAGAAGCCAGATGGGGTGTTTCAGGCATCTGGTTGGGATACCTACCAAACGCCTCATTGGTGAGGCACATAACCGGGAGTAGACTCAGGGGCAGGCCCTGCACCCACTGCAGAGACCACGTCTCACACCTGGCCGGGGAACACTTTGGGATCCTCCCGGGTGAGCTGGAGGATGCAGCCGAGGTGAAGAAAGCCTCGGCTTTCCGTCTGAGGCTGTTGCCCCAGATAAGTGAAAGACAACAGAAAAGTATTATACTTAACATGGGCCACCTAATCCTCAATAAGGATTACAAAGTCACAACATACACCTCCTGCCCCTGCCCCCAACCCTCGCTCTTCCCTCATGTCTTTCTAAGAAAGCAAACAAAATAAACAAACAAAAACAAGGCCATTTTTTGGCCAAATCCAAAAATAGTTTTTTGCAGGCACATTGGTGTCATTTGATGGTTGAACCCAATGCAAGTTACACAAAATAGAGAAGTGATTATTGAAATTAAAGGTAAAAACATAAAAAACCCACCACATATGACATCAAACGTTATGTCCCGCTTTGTGTTCATTATTACATGTAATTATTCTTGGAACTATAATTGTGTGGCTCCATGAGGTGTGGAGACACTTTTTTTAAAAAACGTAATTACAGTTTTAATGGGCAACCATGTGAAGTAATTATATGTTTTTGTCTGGGTTTCATGGTATGTATATTTCTGCTATGTCAAGTCTACCCACTTTTGGGCCACGGATAGACTTTGGCCAGTCTCCATAAATTTTTATTTTTGTGAAAATGCTTAATAATATACATGATATAGGACTATGGTATTGTTAGACTTCATATAAATTTTAATAACTTTTAAGTGAAACAAAGTCTGCCAAGGGCTGCACAGTGGCACAATCGTTGGCACATTGGCCTCACAGCAAGAAGGTCGGAGTTTGAGTGCCAGGTCAGAGGAGGCTTGCAACAATGGCCTTTCTGTGTGGAGTTTGCATGCTTTGTCTCTTGTATGCACCGGTTCTCTCTGGGTACTCTGGTTTCCTCCCGCCTTCCAAAACATGCATGTTAGGTTGATTGACCGCTATTAAATTGCCCATGGAAATTTTTGAGAGTGTGGATGGTTGTGTGTGTGGCCCCGTGGCAGACTGGTAACCTGTTCGGGGTGTATCCTGCCTCTCGCCTGAAATCAGCCGGAATAGGTCTGGCATCCTTCGCAACCTCATTAGGTATTAAGCGGTTCAGAAGACGAAAGAAAGTCTGCAATCTTTATGAGAGGGCCCACCAAATACATCTTGTAAAGTTATACAAAAGTTCTAATAAAAGTTCATTTTGTGATAAAAAATGTTTGCTGAAACATGGCAATGATCCATGGCAATGATGTATGTTGTGCTTCCTCAAGACATTTTTTTTACAAAATGTATCTTATATTTACTGTACTGGGACACTTTTATAAATCCAGCTTTAACAAAGACAGGGCCAAACTGTTAAAATGCTCATCGTGGCTGATGGGATCAGTGGAAAACAATAGGTTGTCAAAATAACTGCCCAGAGTTACAGACATTTGGATTCACCTGAAATTAAAATTATTGGATGTACTTATTATAGGCCGAATTGAATTTGATACATTTTGGGTGATTTTATACAATCTTTTAATGGAAAAGACTAGTTCACTTAGAATAAAAATATGTACGGCACATGTGTAAGTCTAGATTTTTCAAAAAGATGCAGCAATGGCATTTGTTGTGATTTCTTTGGTGACCTACGCCTGAAAGGGCTTCAGACGCAGCCAAACTGGGTTTTCCATGTACTAATTGTTGCTCATGTATAATTTAGGGTCATGGCTTAGTATCAGTGAACAGTCATCAATGCACAAATAGTTTATTAAATAAATATAGTGTCTACTTGTTTGGATTGCAAACAAGGTTCTGGCAGCATGGACCCAATCTATATTTTTCTGTGTTTTATTAACTTTATAGTCAGCTCCGTGTGGATGTGGGTATTTTGAAAACAGTTACGTGTGGACGCGAGCGTTTTCCTAAAAGGGAGGACAGCAGATATGCGTTTTCAAAAATACCCGGCGACGTGTAGATGGGCCTTATTCTCCCAGTGATTTTTTATTCTTTTGACAGTCTTGTTAATTATTTTGAACTCCAAGCTACAATAACACATTTTTTCCAGAGAATTACTCTGACTCATCTTTGAGAAAATGTTCTTTGTTTTGCTCATAAATCGAGAGAAATAACTGAATAAAATGCCTAAATTACACACAGTTTGCCAGTGGAGCTTTTGACAATTGTCTCTGCTTCAGAGTTTCATATTTTGTAGTTAAAAAGTTTTATGTAACAATTCATAAAGTAAAGAAAAAGTTATGTCTGTCATGTCTTATGAAAATGTAAAAGTTGTTCATGATTACTTATTTCTAGTAATGAGTGATCTATGAACTAATAAAACTAAAATGTTTTAATGATACAATAAATTGAAATTTATTGTAGCTATTTCATCAACATGAAGGATATCCTCATTATTTGCCTTTTATCAAACAAAAGTAATATGTAATCTATCATGACACTTGCATTGTTTCAGATGGGGATTATACATTCTACAATGAAATTGGTGAGACCGACACCAGGGAACAAGACAACCCCGTCAGGCCCTAATTCTGTGAGAATGATATCACACACAGCTCTAAACGATGAAAACAGCTGTGATAACAGATGTTACTGTGAAATTCTGTTTATCGTGTAGTGTTGTACAGTGTTGGGACACCAGCTTGTGTACAAGGGTAATTGTTGTATCTTCATGGTCTGTTGTTCTAAATTTGTTTTCTGTAGCACTCTTAAATAATAAGACTAATTGTTTTATTAATGACAGCAAAAATTAATGACTGCCTTCGAAACAAATATAGAGCAAAAAGTAAGACACAAAGAGCTAAAAAAGTATGTGATGATTTTATTGAACTCTTCCTCAAAAAAAGGATATGATGAAAATATTGTGCATTGAATTTGAGTACCTACAAACTTCAATATCACTCATATTAAGCTGGATGGGGGCCCGCACAGTGGTGTAGTGGTTAGCACAATGGCCTCACGGCATAAAAGTCAGGGGTTTGGGTCCCGGAGTGGGGGTGAGGCTTGAATCATTTGATGTTCTCCCGGGTATGCGTGGGATTTCTTTGGGCACTCCAGTCTTTCTCCAACCTTCCAAAAACTGTGTGTATGGCCCTGCAACAGACCGGCGACCTGTTTGGGATGTATCCTGGCTTGGCACCCTCCATGACCCCATTAGGGATAAGAAGATGAATTATATTAATGGAAAATTGTCTTCACTCATAACTTCTCCACTGAAAATGGAAAATATTTCCAACAGTATTAAATATCTAGATGCATCTAATTGTTGAAGCACTATCCTACATTTTTCTTGAAAGATCTGATTTAATCAAAATAAATTTATCTAAGCTAACAGGATTGTCTGTTCTCTAAATCTGTCAAACAAACATGTATCTAAACAGGAATCTACAAACACAAGCTGGCTGAACAAAGGTTATTCCCCAGGTATGTCGCTTACTTGAGGTTGAGCTGCGGCAGCTGAGCTTTGTTCATAAAATTACTTAAAATAGCCAATTATCCATCTTTGGCAGCATATAGAACCATTCTCAATTCCCACAGGATGCACGTAGTTTTGATACTGACAGAAACAACTCGTGTTTCATCTGCTAAATTTAGAATATTTCTTTTTCTTATTTCTTTTCTATTTAACTCGCTCTTTTTATTTAATCTGTATGTAGTTGTGTCCATCTGTCTTAATACATTTCAGTAGCTTCATAAATCCATGGAAACAACAGATTACTCTTCTGCTGCGATTATGCTGGACAGGACCAAATAATGCTGGGGAGAGGTGAGGTAGAATCCAAGCGTGGGACACAGGATGAAAAGGAGAAACATAAAATTTATTTCTAATCAGGTAAAAACAGATTCTTCGAAGCAGGTGGGTTCTTCTGAGACAGGCGGGTTGTCCAAGGCTGGAGGGTAACCCAAGGCAGGCAAGTTTCTTAAACAAAGAAAAACAGAAGACCAGAGGCAAGAAAATCAGCAAAGATCTACTAAAGGCTTCTTGTTACCGCATGGAACTCAACAATCTGACACAGGCTGGAGGTGGAGGATGGCTTATGTAGCTTGTTGATTGCTGATGATCTGCAGGAGGTGAGCAAGTTGCCACGGAGACTGACACTCTTAGAAAAAGGAGCAGGCAGGGATCACAACAAAAATTAAACTACCTACAGTTTTTAATCACAAGGATAAAAGATGAGAAATATTCAGAATGAACAGAACAACAGAATTGTTGTTGGGGGTCCTGTCCCAAGTGGAGGAGTTTAAGTATCTCGGGGTGTTGTTCACGAGTGGGGGAAGGATGGAGCGGGAGATCGACAGGCGGATCGGTGTGGCATCAGCAATAACTAGGACGCTGCATCGGTCCATCGTGGTAAAGAGAGAGCTGAGCTGAAAAGCAAAGCTCTCAATTCACAAGTCGATCTACGTTCCAACCCTCACCTATGGTCACCAGCTGTGGGTGGTGACCGAAAGAATGAGATTGCGGGTACAAGCGGCCGAAATGAGCTTCTTCCGCAGGGTGGCTGGGCTCTCACTCAGAGATCGGGTGAGGAGCTCTGCCATCCCGGAGGAGCTCGGTGTTGAGCCACTCCTCCTCCAGGTCGAGAGGAGCCAGATGGGGTGGTTCGGGCATCTGGTCAGAATGCCCCCAAGCGCCTCGCGGGCAGGGTGTTTCGGGCACATCCCACCGGGAGGAGACCAAGGGGCAGACCCTGGACCCGCTGGAGAGACTATGTCTCACAGCTGGCTGGGGAAAGACTTGGGATCCTTCCGGGTGAGCTGTAGGATCCAGCCGGGGTGAGAGAGGCCTGGGCTGCCCGTTTGAGGCTGTTGCCCCTGCGACCCGACCCCAGAACAAGCGGAAGATGACGGAACGGAACAGAATTGACTTTGACTTTTGTTTTAACATCCAACAGTAATATTTTGCATAGGCAGCAATTTTCCTTTGAAAGAACATACAGTTAAATCTAAATGACTTTTTATACATTAAAATGAATGAAAAACTTAATATTTACATAATATTTCTTTAAAGAGTAAACTTTCTTGTAGTTCAAACTGCAAAAACCTTATTTTTGATTGAGAAAGAAAAAAAAATACAAAATTGAGTTCTCTAAATAATAGATCCTCTTTGCTGCTTATGGCTGAGTTTGTCCCTGATCTAAAATCAATTTCAAATAATTAAATAAATTAATATTCCTTGTGAAGTTAAAATTTCCCATGTGTTGTTACATATAAATACATAAATGTTTCTCCAAGCACATAAGAATTCTCAAATATAAAAATAGAGAAAAACATTTCTACACTTGCAAGCTGTAGATGTAGAAATGAATGCATAATCCATTGTTTATGTTGAAAAACTGAATAAATTAATAAGTTCAATCAAATCCATCTATTCTCTGAACACCTAATCTATTGTTAGGTGTGAAGTAGCCTGCCACAGAGCCATAAAATTAATATTAATAAATGATTTGAATCTTTCAGAAAATTATTTTTATATTACAATGTGTTGTACCTTTTTAAATCTAAAGTTGAGTTGTATTTAATGATCAATGGTTCAATCTTCTTGATGAAGACTTTACCATTGCCCTAAACAAATTCACCTCATGTGCAAATATTGCTTCCTTTTCAGAGAACAAAATATTTCTTGATAATTGCTTAAAATTTTAAACTTTTCTTCCGATGCTTCCCCCCTTCCTTATTTCTATGATGGTATCACATTCTTCATTCTATGCATCAAGCAAATGTGATGGATAGCCCTGAGGAAGTAGGTAGGTCATACACCATGTTGAAATTAAGATGAATATTGGGCCAAAAGGCAGAAATTGGCTTGGTGGATTGGACATGGTGGTGAAAGAATTCCACGGGGCAACTTTCTAATTAGTTCTGCTAGCCTGGGGCAATGAATTGCCATTGGCCTTGTAGCATGCAGAGTTCCTGCAAGGCTTTTAATGAAATGATTGACCGTACTGGTGAAGAAACTGATGATAGCTATTATAAGCATTGCAACAGCCTTTAATTACCCCAGGGTTTTAAATGTATGATAAACATCTTTATGCATAACGATCAATAATTTAGCATATCAACTACAAAAGCACCTTGAAAGCTTTTTGCCTGAGTCATCATTGGTTGTGCACAAGATCCAGGAGTTTTTTCTTTTTTTTTTATAAAGATTGACTTCATTATAAATGAGTCTGTCTTTTTATGTGTTCATCAGAACAACATGCACTAACTCAGGTCTCTGTTCATTTGAGACATTTTGAACATTGACAGCTTTTTTTCTCAACATATCATTGACATCAAGTTTTGAAAAATGTGTTCACTTTGTGCCATGAGTTTGTGAGTAATTATTTCATTTCACTGTGGAAAAGAAAACAGGGATGTGACAACAACTAACTTACTTTGTGCAGCTCTTTAATTGGCCAGCAAGGGAAATCAAGGAAAATAGTGTCACTGCAAATGTGAGCTATCCCAATGAAAGCATAGTTAGGGGAACTCATCCTGGGTCACCAATGGCAACACTTTCCCACCCTTATTTCAAGAAAAACTGTGATATAATATTAGCTTAAATCCAAAAAAAAAAAAAATCCAACATTGCTGTATGTTTTAATTTAACAGAGTAATTAACAAGAATAATGATGTTGTGACCATCTTTGAAGGATGAGAATGAATTCTTTGCCTTACAGCTAGAACAAGAGTGTAACTATAGATATGAACTAGAACAATCATTTAATCGTGTCCACAATCTGAAAGGCTATTTTCAGTGTCAGTTATTGTTAGTGTGAATTCTACAAACGTGTGGAAAATGTCAAAGAAAGCTGCTTTAATTATCCAAATGAGCTCACCTAGAGTTGCTGCTCAAAGTTCTGTTGCTTTGATACCGCCTCATTAATTCAGATTAAATTCACACCTTCCCGACTTGTTTTCAAACATTCTTTTTTTTCCTTTCTGGTTATATATGGGTCACGTAAACGGACAAAGAAACTCTGGAATTGTGTGTGGAAATGTCCAGTTGGGGAAAGTTTGCTCATATATAAAACCAAAGGTGTTGATTGTTGTTGGAGAAAAATCTCTTTTATTATTTTAGACAACCTGATTCATTTTTTTTACTTTTTAAAAATGTGTGTTTTACTAAAGAATAACTGAAAATCAACTTTTTTTTTCAATAATACAGATGTACAAATGTATAAAATGACAATGTTTAAAAAATACATACGTATTCCCTATCTCCTCTAAAAAACAAACCAAAAAAAAAGAACATATTAACTGGATTTCAGAAATAAAATTCCTTCTATATTCAAGAAATTCAACCCAGTTTCTAAATTAACATAAAACATGAATTGAATTGATTTTTCTCAGTATTTTTTATGCGGTTAATGTAAGGTCAGTAAATTCCAAAGATGATTCCCATAAGAATTTTGGCAAAAATTTAAAAATATCTTTAAATCCTATTACCACTTGCTTATGATTTGAGCAATAGAAGATTGTTTTCCTGCAGGCTCTTTGAAACGCATCAGAACACAGCTCCGTATATTTATTCTAAGTATGCATCTACAGGGATCCTGTGAGTATGAAATGTGTTGACACACAAAGCCTTGACATGTGGAGAAAGAAGTAGGCCTGACACAATTAGACTGTTTTTAATTGGGATCTGTCCCCACTGGATCCAAATGGGCCACATTTTAGGTCCTAAATAACAACCGGACTTCTGAGGGCCGTTCAAACAAAGTATAAAGCACTCAAATATTTCCTACTACATTTCACAATATAAATGAACTTAAAAGTCAAAACGAGCATCTCATAAACTAACATAATTCTGAAAACAAGGGAAGTCAAAGAAGAAAATGTCACAGAAACAAAGATTCTCACTAACACTTTTTTTTAATGGCACATCCCACGAGTACACCCCATTTTACACAACATGCAATAAGGCTGGAGATATGTGGCTCAATGTTTTCTCATTAAAAGTAATTAAATTGCAGTGACTTCAGGAAAGTTTGGACAATTTGATCGGCTTCTTATCTATCAGTGTGAAGGGCCGATGATTCCTTTGGACATTGCATTTGTTGGGATTACTGCACAAAACACTAATCAGCTCTGGTCACACTCCCTAACTTTACTCTCATTAAAGTTGGCAAGTGACATTTAACTACTCCACCAGGGACTCTGCAATGCAAATAAATGCTAACTTCAGTGTTAGAATTATAATGGTCTTCTTACTCTACTTTTAATGACCCATTTTAGTTTTCAAAGTCACCTCCTTAAGAGAAGGTAGCTTCCTTGCTCCTACAAGCCTTCTTATTGGCTAATAGGGAGCAAATGATGTCAACTTAACTGTAGAGGGATTCACACTGATGAGAAAAGGGGGAGGCCAAAAGCTCAATCGCTTTAACTCTTCCACTTTTCCCATCTCTAAACAGGCTTTACACGGACCCATTTAGATATTTTTATGCTACATTTCATACGGGGTCTCTCTAATCCCCAGGCCCACCTAATGAGGAGGTAATGAAAAGTTAATCCACATAGCTCAACTCCACCTAGCCTTTAGCTAATGCTGCTTTTAACTCCAGTTCTCATTAACTTTTAAAACAAGCCATTAACAACAGGTTGGTAGTCTACCCATCGGCTGGCCTCATAAGCACTCTGCTATCCGACTACTTGCTGGGAATGAACTTTAAAGAAAGAAAAGTCTTGGTTCACAGTGACCCAATAATTAGGAGGTTTTCTAGAGCTCAGCTGTGACTTTATTGATTCTTGAGGAAGATTTTCCTGCTCATGCAGTGGTCAGCTTGGGTCCAAACACAGGTGCTGTTTTTTAATGTATCTAAGCTGCAGAGCAGGCCGGCATCAACTCAATATTTATAAGTAGATTGTGAAAGCCTTTTTTATTAATTATCAGGTTTTTAAATACTTTCATGGCGGCTAAGCATATTGATTGTTTATCTGCACTCTATTGTGTTTAAGGAGAATATGAATTAATAAGCAATGTGATTAAAAATGAATCACAAGCAACACACATCAAAAGCTAGTGCGGTAGCATAAGCTATGATAGGGGGAGGTCTAGTATTATAAAAGAGACTTCATCACCCTCCTAGTTTCCCCAAGAGTATAATGTTGTCTCTAATAAGGACTGTCACTGTTGTCTCTGTGCCTGTATATGACAACACCAGATCATAAAACATGTCACACGGAACCAACGATAAATACTGATTTGATTACAAACGGTTAATGCAAGGGCAAACAAGTGCGTAAATTTTGCATTCCTGGGGCTTTCTTGACAGCTCTCAACTGATTACCAATTCATCATTTTTGTGCCATGGTGACAGATAGTTCTACAGCACTATTGCTCTGGAGAATGAGAATGAGGTTAATGAATGTGGATCAGGCTAATTCCTCTGTCCTTGCCAGGCCGCATGCCTATCAAATACTCTTATGAACAGACCTGCATGAAAGAGATGGTTTGTGGCAAAACAGATATGTTCATAATCCCTGGTGGACCCCGAATTAAGATGAAGGGGAAAAAAACATTATCTTTTGTGATAATTTGGTTTATTTTATTAAATGTTTAAAAGGTGTCATAAAAACACATACCTTTAGACATGCATACATAAGGATTTTGGGGAATGTGAATTTTATTTGTAAACTCTAACTCTAATGGTATATTTTATTATTTAAATGTACAATTATTTGAATGGTGTAAATTTTGTATTACATAATGAAGATCCCAGCCTGCACATTGAAATCTGACAATAAGTCAAACCATTACTGCTCCAAACTACTTTCAAATTATTTAACTACAAAATGTCCAAATTTAGCATTGTGACCCATGCTATTTGCCTTCTGCAATTTTCCCATTGTGGGACAAATAAAGGTTTTCTTGATTTTTCTTACAGTATTCATGTCACAACTACAGTCTCTCAGCATGTTTTTTTTTTTTTGTTTGTTTATGATTTAAGACACAATCAGAATCCAATTTATGGTCCAGCTTTATAATTGCATTGGTTTTCAATCCATGCCATGCTACTTGTGCCAGATAGTCAATTTAATATCAATACAAATCAATTCATGAATCTTTACCTTGATTGTACATAAATGATAAGTTGTGTTCTCGTTCGTTTTTTATTGCAGTTCATCAAACTGATCCACTGGGAATGAAAAGCAATTTCTGACTTCATTGCAATGAAGTTTTAAATGTTCTGCCTGGCAGTTGGACTTTTAGTGAATTGTTAGGATTATCAATAGAAAATAGAAACCATCAATCACTTTTGGTTCAAAGTCAGTACTTGTTTCTCAAACTGATTACTTCAGTTTTTGTGAAAAAACAAAAAACAAAAAAACATTTACATTCCAAACTCCATCTAATTTTGTTTTACTGATTTCAATAGAATTAAGACAAAGGGAGTTTATTTGTAGCACAATTCCTACACAAGGCAATTCAAAGTGTTTTACTAGACAGTAAAATTACATTAAAATGACAAAACATAAAATAAAAAGGAAAAAAAGATAAAGAAAAGAGTGATTAATCTTTAGTCAAATGCATGATTAAACAAAACTGTTTTCAGCCAATTTAAACATTGTCACAGTAGAGGCCTGTCTCACGGCCTAAGGAAGTTTGTTCTTCATGTTTAGTCCTGACTCTAGACATCAGCAGGTGGTCGGTCTGCTTGGAGTTCTGGACGATTCGTAAGGCACTAACATTTCCCAGATGTACTCTAGGGATCTCTATTTCATGTGGGACCTCATGAGGTTTCTTCTTTTTTACCCCACTGCTCTGTTTTGCTTCTTTTTTTTTTTTTTAGCTCTCCCTCACTGTGAAGGAGGATCTAAGGGCAGGAATTGTTTAGCTACCATTTGTTAGTTAGCTTTTCCCTGTGTATTGGCGTATACATATTTTTTCTTTTTTGTTCTTTGTTTTTGTCCTTTTTTTCAATCTGCAATATGAAGCACGTTCAGACAATTGTTTTGTGATTTTGGGTTTTACAAATACAAAAGAATTAAAATGTAAACATTAAAGTGAATAAGCAAAATACAGCTGAGACAAGCACAGTGACCGGCGAGGGTTATCATTGATAATTTATTCAAGATTTCTTTAGTTTTTTGCTCAACAGAAAAAATTACTAGAGCAGTCAGTTTGTGGACCTTAACTTGACGACAATGACATCAAATGGGCTTGCAAGAGCACTGTAAGTTCAAGAAATGATTAAGAGCCTATATGTCAGACAAAGCCATGACAACCACTTGCAGTGTGTGAACCACATCTTTATCAAGGCATGAAGCAGAATAATATACAGACAGCATTGGCAGGCGGCCTCAAGAGAGGAAGCAACGCAAACTGAGAAGGGCTTTTAAGAGCGTTATCATCCCAAAGCAAATACGCTATTGTCTTCTGAACAGAAGGGAAAAGGATGTAGCTTGTTTACATTATGTTCCATGATACAATCATTTACCAAACAGATTTAACTGCTAGATTCTTAAATTATTTAAATTCACTTTAAAAGAATCTAAATGTTAGGAGCCGGGGACACTTTTAAACCAGCCAGAAACATGGTGGCCAGCACAGTGGGTAAAAAAAACAATCTCAGTGGAGAGGCACGATCTCTATGGTTAGTATAGAGACTGGAGGGAAGGGATCACCAAAGGGCTAATGGAAGTGAGTTTTCCTCATATTCCATGATTAATTAATTATCATTTTCTGCTTGATGGCTCTCTCAGGGCTGTGGTGCTCCACTGTTGATGCATTGTCAGCATTTGAAGTTTATTATTCTGCCAACCCGTGTTAACTATGTGAAATGCTCTACATATGTTACTTCAAATTAAAGAGTCACGTTTTCATTGTTAAAATGTAAGTGGTAGAATTATTACACTAAATAAGCTATTCATAGAACATATAAACATCGGCTATAGATGCTCCGTCATTCTGCAATGAGAATATCTTGATTAGTACTAGCTCATTTCTACATATGGATTTCGGTATTTATTGTTCATGCCTTGGCAGTGTCTCTCCAAAGACAAGGCTTAAACTATTCCCTTAACTGTGCTTTGGGCAGACCAATTAATTTAGTGGAAAATAATTTTGAGCCAGAATAGATAACACATCAACTGGGATTTAACTTTCAAAGTTGTAATTAATAAAAGAAGGGTGAAAAGGGAGATTAAAATGTTTTGTCTTCTGTCGTGTTTGTATTGGAGAGGGGAAAAAAAACAACGCAATTGGAAAACAATTAATTTTAGATATATTTAGTTTAAATCTTCTTTCTTGTTGGTAGTATTTGTTTGGAGAAAACAGCTTTTAATTAATTGATGTTTGTAGAATCAATAACTAATGATACATTTATACTGTGTACATTATTTACCTGCACTTGTTTGGTAGTTATGGGGCTCTGCAATCAGGCCCCAACTCTCTGGAATGTCCAATAAAACTAGATGAATTATTGGAAAACTTTCTTCCAGTCAGATTGAAAGCTGTGTATGCACAGTCATTCATGCATCCCCACTGGGGGCACTTTGGCAAAGAGAAGCTATTCCTCTAAAAGACTAATTTGGGTCATTTCACTGAACCTGCCTTCGAAACAAGCTAACAAGCCCACTGATGTCTGGACAAAACATCTTCACCGCTGCATAAAAAATGGAACTTCTCTCCAACTGAACGTTAAAAGCCTTTTTTCTTTTTTCTTGCTGTGATTACTTAAGATCAATGTGACAGAACAGAGAGAAATGTGTTGATAAAACTGGCAATGTGTAGTTCTTAGTGATGGTACATTGACCAAGCCAAGCTTACAGTTATCTGCATTAAATGAAGGAAGTTTAATCCCAGATAACTGGTGGGAACACTGAATGTAATTTAATTTAACTATAAGTTGTTTTTGTGCAAGCAGATTTTAACGTGTCAGAAAAACAGAAATAGTGTGGATATTCCATTATGGACAAGAAATTAATTGACTGCTGCATGGGGAAGAAAAAAAAAATGGTGTAATGAGTGCAATATAATCACCTGCTGACATCAGCAGAAGTAAAAAGGTGGAGTTAGTTGGGATGTATTAATGCCAATCTCACAGGATATGAAGCATATGAAGAAGTATCGTCTGCATTTTCCGCAGCAGTAGGACAAATGAAGCAGCATGGTTTCCAGTTCCAAATTAGCTTTTCACAGCAAAATGAAGCCATAAAACTGTGACTGTAAACGATAGAAAAGAAATGCGTAAGGGTGTTTCTAAAGCTGAAATAAAGTGAATAAAATTTTATGCCAAAGTGTGTTTGGGCTCAGCATATTTGACATGGCTAAACGTAATTCACTGTTCAAATAATTTGAACAAAATATCTGTTTATTGTATTTTCAGTTTTTCAAATTTTGTTTGAGAGCAGAAATAACACATTTTCTCAAAGCAAGTTGAATACAAAACAAAGTGAATGACAATAATTCCCAAATAAAATGATCAAGTCGGATAGCAGTCCTGAGTAAAAACAAAAAAGTACATTTAGATGGAAAAATGTTGCAGCTCTGAGCCTCTGGACAGATAAATGTTTATTGATGGATTAAATGTTGTATTCTACATAAAACTAATGCAAACTCAATTATCAATTATTATAAATGTCTTGCCCTTTTCTGTAAATGTCTGATTTGACTCAGCACTTAATATGCAGGCTCTAATATGTCCACACATAGAGGTTATTGAGGACTTTGAGTTGTTCTGCATAAAATGAACAGTACCTTAGAAGCTAAGCTGAATGGCTAACACTCAAAATCTGCTTTTGAGGAAATCTATCTGATGTCCCACTTCTTCAGCAAAATGTTTTTCTAACATAACGTAATGTTTCTATTCTGATACCACTTGTGAGCTGAGTCCATCTTAGAAAATGCTGTGGGGTGTGAAAGTGGTCCTACAAATAGCTTGTCAAATGCTTGTCACTTCTAGTTCTCGTGGTGTAAAAAAATCCATTCCCATGCTGGATAACACTGTATGAAGGGACAGGTGGCAGCTGTGCTCATAAAAAGCTGCAAAATGGCGTGGAACAATGATGAAGCAGAGTCATAGACCATTGGGGAAAGCCATGAAATGACGGCCATGTCATTGCACTAAACCAGTGGTCCATTCAGGCTTAATGACACCAGGGAAGGAAATAGGCCTTCACTGACAAACAAATGCTAAATCAAGAAAACAATCCACATAAAACTTCAAATAAAACATGTATTCTTAACATTTTGTCATACAATCTTTCCTAGTTTATTTCCACAACTAAAAGTTGGAAATTTTGTAAAAATGTGATCTTTCATGGTAAACATTTACCAACATGAAATCAAGTCTGGGAAGTTTGATTTTAAATGAATGAATCAGCATCTTCATTTACTTCTTTGTTTAAACTGTGTGTAAAACATGTTTGAACGGATATAAATTTCTGTTTTGTTGCACAGACCTTCTTCTACACACCAACAATAGTTTAATGCTGCATTAATTTCTGATTGATTAGCCTTAATTTAATTAACCTTCACTGTACATAAAATTAATTTCAAACATGTATTTATTTGATGCAGCATACCATCAACCTTTGCATGCTAGGTTTCATATAGAAAGTAATTATAAAACAGCCCTGATGTGTTTTTTTTTTTTTCTATCACAGGTCCAAGTCAGGGATTTAAGTGTTTGTCCAGATGAAACACTATGAAGCAGAGCTGCTGGCAGAAAACACAGGCTGTGAAAAATGAACCTACATCCCACAAGACCCAGCTCATGTCAACCAGTGAAGTGTTTACATCCACAAAACTTGAGAAGCTTGTATCATCTTCCTAGTTCTTTCAGGGACTAACAACAAACCACAGATGGACAATATTCAGGAGTTATCTGAGGCCCTTTAGGAAACAGAAAATAGGATCTTTAAGTATCCTGTTCATTGAAGTCATTTAAACTGTTTCAGTGAATGTAGAAGAAAATACATAAAACTAGAAAACCAGCTTTGGGTGGTTACCGAAAGAACTGCTGAAATGAGTTTCCTTTGCAGGGTAGCTGAGCTCTTTCTCACTCAGAGATAGGGTGAGGAGCTCTGCCTGGAGGAGTTCCAAGTAGAGCCGTTGCTCCTCTGGGTGGAGAGAAGCCAGATGGGCAGGGTTCAGGCATCTGGTTAGGATGCATCCTGAACACCTCGCCGGTGAGATGTTTCGTGCACATCCCACTGGGAGAAGACCCAGAGGTAGGCCCCTGAGGGACTATGGCTCTCAGTTAGCCGGGGAGCACCTCAGGATCCTCCAGGGTCAGCTGGAGGATGCAGCCTGGGTGAGAGAAGACTGGGCTTCCCATCTGAGGCTGTTGCCCACACAACCCAACCCTAGATAAGCGGAAGACAACGGAATGGTACAGAATGTTTGTGAGTGATGCATCATTCCAATAATATGGGGAGACGGAGACAATAATATGGGGAGACGGAGGCAATAATATGGGGAGACGGATAATATAGGGAGATGGTGGATCAGCGCTAGAGCGCTTGCCCGCGGACCGGAAGGTCGCGGGTTTGATTCCCACTGAGACCACCATCTAGGGTCCTTGGAGACACCTAACCCCTGCTTCTCCCACCATTGGCGCCGTCGAAGGGCAGCCTGCTGCGGTGTAAGGAGTGCAGCACACAAATTTCCCCGGTGAGGGATGAATAGAGTAATTCATTCATTCATTCAATAAGAAAAAGCTATGACAAAAAAGGCAATAACTTGCAATAAACTAGTATAGTATAAACTAGTGTCGTGTTTAACACTGGTATATTTATTTAGGTGGTAATTTAACTTATTCTTATATATTCACTTAAAAATTATTTTAAAAGTTTGTAACTAAAGTCATGCCAACAACAAAAAGACACAAGGGCACACCACTATTGATCAAGCTTTTTGTTAAAAAAATGGAATTTAGAGTAAGAAAAACATTGTCACAAGGGAAATAATCAAAGTGCAGTTTTCCATCAATGCTCCAGCAACTTTAAATTGCAAGTGAATTGGGCATATCCCCTTTGGTCATCCACTCATTCAGCCTGGAGGATGATCATTCCCAGACACAATAATTCACTTTGACACTGTCAAAGAGCTCACACATTTCAACACTTTGTAGTATTTAAAATATCCTGCTGTGCTCAATGTTTCAACTTTACAGCTGGTGTTTTGCATGTGAAATAAGTACAACATTGCATGCAGCCATGATTTAATCTTGATGCGCAATTCATTTTAAATCTTAAAAATGGTACAACAGCTGCAACATATTAAAGTTTAGCCTTTTTTTTTAATGTCCAATACAGGTTTCCGCTTCTTTTTTTGCCACGGAGTCATGCATGGTTGGGTTTAGTGAGGTAATTAGCTGACATGCCCCACTAGCTAATATAAAACAACACCTTTATTAGGATGAAGATGGGGTCAAGAAGTCTGAGTCTGCTCATTTATGTTGTATACTTGTTTATTACTGTGGAGGGCCATGAAAGGGCAGAGCTGTAGACTAATGGGCAGAAGTCACAACCTGGACAGGTCACCAGACCGACGCAAGGTCAACAAAGACAAAGAAACAAACTCACACTTTAACTTCAGGAGAATTTTAGTGAGATCAACAAATGAAGTACTAAATAAATGAAGGAATGAATCAGTAAAGGACCACATGTTTCACACCTACGCCTTGAACAGTGCTTTATCTGCATCCATCAGCCCCCAAATCACTACATTTTAAACTAAGTAAAAGAAAAAAAAACCTCAGACATTCATATTAAATGTCTTTACTAACTAAACAATGTAGTAGTGTAAAAGTTTCTTAATGTACATACAGTTGAAACATATGAAACCATCTATAAGGACTTCATAAACTTTAATAATATAAACATCATTTATCAACATTTCATTCATCATAAACTTGGAGTATTTGTAGAGAAAATCTATCTTTAGTTTTCTTTTCAATCCAAAAGTCCAGCTAGTCCTATTTTTTACAGAAAACATTTCACAAATATGATCACCTGTCCTATCCTACGCTACTTGAATAGATTTAATTTGTTCAACTTCAAGTTTGTCTTGACTATGGTCTTGAAAGTAAATCAGCTCCCAAATCCATTTGTTCTCCCTCAAAAGTTGTTTGCTGACAAAATAGGTGTTACAGCAACAGAACAATATTTCCATTTTTGTAGCGTTTGTGTACTGTAGCTTACCTGGAACACTTTCTTACTAGCCATTCACAAGTTTGAAAACGGTGACGTAACCTGGCCCTTTAGGAAGGCTTAGAATAAAGAATCCAGCTCAAAATCTAATGGTTGAAGCAAAGGTTTCATCGCCCCCCACTTTATCTTAAAGAGGGACAGTTGAACAAACTATGAGGGCTTTGATGAAATCTCTGCTTATTTTAGCTTATCTAGTGAAAAAAAAGAAGCTGATTGAAAAGTGATTGCATTGGTTGAATGCTTTAATGTAAAACATGCCTTTGGAAGCAGTGCAACCACCATTGAAAGCCATGAAAGAAAAAAACAGACCATTAGGAAATGCTTTAACAGCATTAATTGGTAAGATATCATTAACACCTGTTTAAAATTTTAGGCCAGCCGAGAAGACTTTGAAGGCGTTGGGAGCGGAATGAATAAATAAATACATTGCACAAGCACGTGACCTACTCACTCCCTTACCCACCTGCTTGTCTGTCTATCTGAATTTATTTAGGTTCAAAACTAACATGTATCAAAAAGCAAAACTATTTCAATCTAAACTAAATATACTTTTCAAGGCTACTACATGTGATGGATATGTTTGTCACATGTCTAAATACATCAACAAATTGCAGCTTGCAGGTTGTCAGTAAACACATATTCCAGCTCTTCTTCTTGATGCTGCAGCTGTGCTGACATTATTCTGTCTGCGATTCAAGGCAAGGTCTCAACCTACGTACTCTAAATTAGGGGCTATCAGTGAATTGCCAAGCACAGCTTAGCAGAGGACATGCTGTACGTTTTGTAATGACTATGTATTCCGTGGTCAACTATTCCAAAGTTTGTGAGCCAAAAGCTTAGTTCAACTTCATCATTGAAAGTGAGTGACATTGCATGGTACAAGTCAAATGTCTTGTTGTTATTTAGTTTATATAAAAATAGAAAAAATGACGTACATCTTTTTTTCAAAATTTGTCTTTGCACAAAAAGAGGAGAATAAAAAAAAAAGCATCAATAGTAAGGAATAATATTCTTATAGAAAAACCTTAATTTTTCCAATTGCTTAAAAGTCTTCAGATTGAATGACTCAAATTCAACACAACCTTGCAAACACTTATTTCTGCTATTGTAGTACTTGGATCACTGTTGTCTCAACAGAAGTCTAAACTTCTGTTGATGCACAAACAAAATCAAAGTACGATCTTACCATACACAAACTCTGAAACTCGTTCATCAAAACTGCCTATGTTAAATATGTTTTATTGAAATAAAACCCTTTAAAACTATTTCTATGGCTATTAGGTTAAAGGATATGTATTTTTCCATTTGGTGAGAAGAGATCATCGACACGTTTCTAAATTATGCTAAGAAAAGACAGCTGTCAAATCCTGGCAAATTTGTGTTGAGTTGAAGTAGGAGTAGAAAAAAATTCTGTGATACATTATAGCAGTGATGCATTAGCAACTACATTCTCTCCAAACACATCAGGCAGTTTCACTAAACAGTTTTTGAAACATATCCGACTGCAGATCACTCAGAAACTGGTGAAGATAACAAAGAGCTGGAGATGGAGGCCGAGTCCTCTCCTGGTTTGTATATGTTTAGTTGTACATGTAGATTAAGGTCAAAGCTATCAAGCTATTTAGTTGTTTATGTACCATCTGGACAAATTGTGTGGGGCTGTGCAGAGATGTGCATAAGGCAGTGGTCAAACTGGATGTTAACAACAAAAAATATTCTCATTCCTGTCAGGTCCGGGTGTAATTGCGTTCCTTTTAGTGATCAGAATATGACACCCCATTTTTAGAAATGACAGTACAGTAATTGCCTTGAGAAGTTGTGGCAAGGCTTTTGAATGATATCAAAATACCACCACCCTTCTCATCCCGCTCACTCCTCTCAGCATCCTGTCTATCTGCAATGAAGTGCTATTACCAATATCTTTGGTTTACTCAACCATGAGGTCTATTTGGGATTTTTCCACCACTGTCAGACCCACCACTGTTATTTCAGCATGGTGCCAAATGAACTAAATATTTTCTCTTAAAGATGAATAATCAAATAGACATGTATTGAGTGTGAATAAATGGGCATCAATTTTCAAACTAACACATACTTTATAAATAGCATGACTTCATCCTCTGACCAAAAAAAAAGCTTGTTTTTTTTTACCCACTGGGTCCTGGTTTAGTTTGACAAGATGTATGTGGAATCTTTTTTCCAATCCAAATCCAGTATCAAATTTACTGTAGTTTAATAGTGAATCTTGTAATTGTTGCATGTGAGAGTCTTATGTGGGTGTGCGGATACGTGTGCATCATTTATTTTTTCTCAAATGAGTTTAAAAAAATCTAACTCCAACAAAACATTATTCAATACTAAAGGTTAATGAGGTTAAAGTATTTTCTTGATGTACAAAAAAAATATCTAGGACACTCCCACATTTACATAATGCATATTTATAGATCAATTCTCAGAGGGGAAAAAACTCTGCTGAACTTGGAAAAACACAGTTCACTCGCAGTCAGAGTGATGATCTCTGTCAAAGCACAGCAGTGTGCTGCTGGGAGAGAGCACATTAACCAATGGACAAAGGTTCCAGTGTACCTGTTACAGAATTATCATTAATCAGGTGGAGCTGAAGTGATGTAGTGCTGGAGAAGTAACAATCTGTACTGTGCAAGCATGAAAAACTACAAACATTAGCTAAAATTTTTACATTGAAAACTGGGATGAACGTATTTTACAAGTTTTCTTGGTTTTAAAGTAAAATTACTTTTAAAATGTGGGACATTGTGGAAACAATAAACAAATTTAAAAACCTTTTGTTAACTTTTTTTTTATCTGTGTAGACAAATAGACTGTAAGTAGCTGTACAGCATTATGGACCCAGACAGTATGTGTGTAGTCTGAGCTGAATTCAAGCTGGTCTAACGTTGGCTCTTGTTTTTTTTTTTTTGTTCATTTCTTTTCCTCACTTCTCTGAAAGAATCCCTCTTCATATGCATGATAATTCACCATGTTGGATTCATTTAAAGCAACAAAAGGCAGTAAAACGTGTTTGAAATGTTACTTTACCATCAAAATATTCCAGCAAAGCATATTATCAGGGTCAGAAAACTAAACAAAAATGTCATTCTGAAGCATCTTGAGATGAATAGAAAGCCATGAAAACAACACTTTGAGCAGTTAAATACAGATAAAAATTGCATTGCCATAATGCTTGAACAAAATTGGCTGCAATGGTGCCGCAGTTGGTTTACAATGTGGCCTCATAGTAAGATCACTTGTTCAATGCTCGGGAAACTGGTCTTTCTGAGAAGAGCTTGCATGTTTTTCACGGGCTCTTACCAGGTACTCCTTTTCTTCCTACTTCATAAAATAAAAACATACTAGGTTAATTGGCCCGAGAGAAAGCGGGATCTTTGAAAACATGGCATTTGGTTGTCTTTCTCTTTGTGTGGCCTTCTAGAGACTAGTGACTTATTCAGGCTGTATCCTCTTTCTTGTAACCAACCAAGATAGGCTCTCACATCCTCGACAACAATTTGGATTAGCAGTACAGTAAATTAATAAATGGAAATCTTTTTGGGATATGATTTTAATAATAAAAAAAAAGCTTTTCTTTTATGGCAAGAGTCAACCAATCCAGTGCATTTGCTATTTTCATATCTACCTGTCTAATCCAATATCTTACACATTTCAGCTCTTGGATGTTAGACACTGCCTTACTCCCCCAATAATGGCGTAACATTAAAAAATGCTACTGTGAAATTTCTGCCCACCTTCCCTGTCTCCCACTACTGAAACTTTTCTAGACTATTGCTATCCATTAGGTGAGGGAGTTGCTCAGTTTCAAGCTGACTAATTCAGTTTGCATGAAAAACATTTGGCTGGGTGCAAGGGGACTGGTTGCTACCGTCAGCATGAGCGCAGTGTGCAACCACAGAGCTATGCAGCTAAATTCTTTAAGGTGATATTTCACATTTGGTGCGGAATATAATGGTGAAAAAAAAACTTGTAAAGAAGAGTGTTCTGTCTATACTCTCTTGAGGGGATTTTTTAACACAAAAAAAATGTAGACATCTATGTAATTTTTGAAAATCTGGACCATAATTTCTGCAAACTTAATTGCCTAAGTAACATATACATATTTAATGTATTATGTACACATATTTAACGTTTATTTCTCCCTTTCAACATATTGAAATTAGGATGAACATGTTGAACCTTGCTGATGGGTACCAGCAGGGTAAGTGGTTGCTATGGAAAATCTCAAATAAGCTCAGGAAGGCCACGGAGACTGACTTCTGGTTGGCTTTTGGGAGATTCAATTCTACTATCTGGTGACTTGTGAGCAAAAAAAACAGAGCGTCAAAGGCACTGTACAACCAGAATGGGGCATTGTGATTTTAAGGCCAACATAATTTCCAAAGAGGAGGCCGAATCTAAGGACTTGGGATGAGCTCTCCTTTCTTCAGTGCTGTTGTTGTCAAGGTAATAAAATTGTTTGCCAGACTAATTACTGATGAGCACTATCAAACTGATTACGGAATGATTAAAAGTGGGGAAAAAAATGGTGCACACATGTTCAGTCTACTCATAAACACTTCAAAATCAGATAATTCATTCAATTAAGACTAAACACAAATTAGGATTATGGTAGTACGCAAATCAGGAAAAGTTAAAGGTTGTAAAACTGATCACTATTAGTACAGAGCAAATATGATTTGCATATACAACACATTAAATTTTAGATGTGAAAAGTTGTGTATTAGATGTGTTGTTTTTGAAAGACATATTTTACATTATTTCTCAAAATTTGAACATGTTACACTTGTCATCAAAAAGATAAATATATTTTCGGAACAAAGATCAACATTCCAAAGCATCACTGTGGTTACTAGTCTCTGTTTTTACTGAAGGGCTGGCAAAGGCAAATGTAATTAGGTGGACAGAATTCCTCCAGGTGTTTAATGGCTGCTCGCAAGGTCAGCACAGCCATGTTTAGGATGCCATTCAGGCGTGAAGAGGAGGAGCGAGGTCTGGTTGACTGGTGATGTGAGAACTACCACTCTCTCAGGTGACTCACACAAGTTCCACCTGCCTCCCTCTTCATTTTTGTAAAGTTTGACATCAAATCGCAAGAGAGTGCTGTCTGTCCAAAGGCATTACAAGCCCACAGCCCTGCTTGCCGAGGAAAGCTGCATTTCAGCTTCCTGTAACATTGTCAGTGTGATAAATGGAAATTCTGTAAGATTACACATGCACCCTGACAAACAACCAACTACACTGATTACCTTTAAAGACCTGGAGATCAGAGCAGCAACATGCGTGAAGAACACCAGTGTCAAATAGTAAATTAAAGCCTATTGGACGGCCCACTAGAGAACCATGCCTGTAAGATGAGAATGGGGAAAAACTAATTTAAGGTGAATCATTTAGCAGTTTGTTTGCTTCTACTTTATGGAAGATACTCTGGAGAGAGGCTTCCCATCTGTCCTGCTCTCACCTTGGCCACTGTCTGCCAGCTTGGTCTGCTTGTCACATTTGAGTAGTAGCAAGGGGAGTAGCCCACTGAGGCCCTGTCAGAGCCCAGAGAGAGCAAGGCCCTATCATTAATCAAAACACTGAGTAACATCTACTACATGAAGCTGCTTCCAATGATGGCCAAAGATCTAAATTTCTTTGACATGAATTTGTATGCAAGGTCTACCTCTGTGATTGTTAGAAACTCAAAAAGAGGTGTGGGATTGCTCACCAGTCATCAGCAATCAGCTAAAACCAACAGATCAAATAACTAAAACACACAATTCAAAAGGCATGCTTTTTGAGGGCTATTATTTAATCTAAAATTGAAATACAATTGTGAGTTTTCTTTTTAATTCGGATCAACTTTCTACAAACAACAGTTCTTTTATCAAACTAGGAATATGTGTGCATTGTAGAGTTTAGTCTTTGTTTTCTAAATAGTTCAACTTTTTTTGGTCAAAATAAATTTCCTTTCAACATTTGCTTTTTGAAGAGACTATTTCTTTTCGAAAATGTTGGATACAGGTGACTTAGGAGGACATTAGTGTATTGTATCGGTCACTCAATCTCAAACACAATCTTAAGACTTGCCAGGACTTTCAATAAAATTATACATAAACACAATCTTTCTTCTTTCGTGGAAATTTGATTCTTTTCTAGTTTGTCATTACAATGGCTTGGAAACTAACAAGAGGCCTGAGGCCATGAAGTAATGCAACTGCATTCCACTAAGAAACTAATGGAAGTCATGCTGAATCACCTGTGGACATGCTGAGATAATTGCCATTTGGGAGACCCAAAGAGCAAGTCGTGATAATAAAGTCTGGGGAGCAGGAAGTCTGCCTCTGTCTGGTAATTGCAGAGCAAAATGCCATGTGACTTGGTCACACATCAGGTAAAGAACCAAAAGATTTATTCACAAGAACTATTATGGGAAAGTGTGAGCTTGCTTGGTTTAACAGGAGGTCAATTATAATGGAGCCATGCTTAGGTTGTCACCGCAAAGTGCATAATCAAGGAGTACTGCTGGGCTAACTGCTAATCCATAGCTGTGCACTTAAGCGTGCCAGGCTTGTAGCAATGTAGTGTTATTCATTGTGCACCCATAGTCTTGGTCTACAAAAAGAATGTAGTGGTTCTTAAGTCTGACTTTGCAGGTAGAACTGTGTGTTTCTCTGCAGCTTTTTAAAGCATGAGCCACACATAAAAGGACCAGCTGTAAGTCAGCTTATGAACATAGCATTAGCCCCCAGCAAAGGTGAATGTTAGCATAGAATTGCCTTAAGTGCCATCTTTAATTAGCAATCCATCCTCTTGGAGGTAAGTCAGCTTTAATTATATTAACTTCACTCAGCACCACACTGAACTTCTAAAGCCTCTTGTATAAGCACTTGGACATTTATTAGTTCAATTACCAGTGAAACAGTGTCTTTCTCAAAACCCCATTTCAAATATTAAATGATCAAATTGTAATAAAGACATCCTATGTATTCAATTACCAGGATGTTTGTAGAACTTGTGAAATGGGATGTCTGCGAAAGGTTACATGCAAACTTAGTCTTAATATATGTAAATGTATAATATGATTAATGTTCACAATAATTCACACATTTTTGACAGATGAAAACATATGACCAACATAATTTGTTGATACAAAACGAAGCTAGACAGAAGATGCAGAGCATCCACATGAGCACTATTGCTCACCTGTTAAAGGTGAGTTGTTATAAGGGAGGTTGGAAAATGAATTGAATGAAGTCCTGTAGTGTTGACTGTGGGAGCAGAGCAGTAGCAGTCTGTTGGAGAATGAACTCTGCTGACTCTCTATTGTCCAGTGGAGTAAGGAGTGAATTGTCAATGATGGGGAAAAAAAGTTTGTTCAGTGTCTCCCTGTCCTTTACTGACACAAACATCTCAAGTTCCAATAACGTGACCAGAGTTTGGGATCAGTTTTTCTATCCTACCTGTGTCCCCTGGCTGGTGCAGGTTCCACGGCAGAGTACAGGACATTCAGTAACACAGATGGAAGAATCTGGAATCTTCAAAAAAAGATGAGAGACGTGAGTCCAAACTTTTGGCATCATACTTTTGATTGCTAGATTTTTTTTTTCAGAATTCTTGTATTGCTGAATCATGTTTTGTGCATTTCAGTTGGCATTTTAATTTAAATTATTTTGTTCACTGTTTGTTTGTTTTTTTAAACAAAATAAGTTCATTTTGAATCTGCCTATACAAGAAAGAAGACTATTTAAATATTCAGTAATTATGCAGGAAGAAACAAATTTTTTTTCTTCTTTAGTAATAAACACAAATGTTTACACAAGAAACATTATTCATCAAACAATTTATAAATCTACAGATTCCAAACAACTAAAAAAGGAGTGCAAAATAATTTAAAAGAAGTACAAACCTTTCTAACTGTTGCAACAAAAGAATTCCTGGGGTTCACAATTAAAAGAAAAAAAAAGAATTAGTCTTTGCCATTCCATTTGTTATAGAAATGTCATTTATCAAATGAAAAACATCACTTTATCTAAGTCTTTCTAAAAAAGTCTTTTTTTCATGTACATTAAAATATGGTAAAAATGTTAAAACCCATTTCAGCTTAATTTGTACATTCATCCTCTCTCGCTCATCAAGTACATGAAATAATAAAGAGGTTCATAAACTTTTCTGAACAATTTGTTACTCTTTGCAAAGACATGAATGAGTGCTGGTTTAAGTAGCTTCTGAAAGTAACTACTAATTTCTGGTATCTCCTGTTTCTGTTACCCTTTGATTGTGTCTTCCTAACATTTCATCCGCACCGCCTACGTATCTACATAATTAACAGCGATTGTGAAAGATCTCTGATCTGCTTCTATTAACAATCTCCACCTTTCAGGCTGGTATACCAAAATCCAGCCAAATCAGTGTACCACATCTGTCCACATCAATTCGTGACAGAGTAGCAAACAGCCAAATTACCAATTGTGCTCAGGTTTTCTCATCTCATAATTTTTTAGACTATTTCTTGTTTAGTCCCAGGTAAAATATGGCCTGTCAGATTTCACTCAACACGCCACTGATGCTCATCATGTTTCCCGAACTTGACACACATAAAGAGTCTAAATAGGTCAGAACCCTGCTTGAGATAAGGCTTCAACAGCTCTGACAGAAAAGATAAATTGTTCATTCTATCAAAAAATTAATAGTCCCAGAGAGTATAAAAGCAAGTCAGACTTACAGCACTTTTGGGACTTTTTGTGTGTCCAGAACTAAATTAATCTGAGGTATTGATACGGATATTTAAATATCCAGTGGATGACTAACAAAGTTTTATTTCAGTAAGTTTTCTATCCTTGTGTGTATGAGATTAAAGTTCCATGCACAGAAATGTAGATCCATGTGAACGTGTGTTATCGAGACTTACCGTCACACTGAGCCAAGTGAGACGGTGACTCAGTGGTAGAGCGTTCACCCGTGGACCGGAAGTTCGAGGGTTCGATTCCCACTGAGTTCACGTCTATGATCCTTGGAGAAGACATCTAATCCCCCGCTTCTCCCACCATTGGCGCCGTCGTAGCAGTTCACAAAGCACACAAATTTCCCTGGAGAGGGACCAATAGTGCATGTAATAATAAAAAAAATAAAACTTGTGCCTTACAAATAACTGTGAGAAAATTCTGTTCTCTGGAGAAGCTCAGGTTCAAGAACAGATTGATAAGTTTGCTTTAACATCTTATCCTCTGTACATGTCTCTGGTGATCTCCAACCAGGAAAAAGCTCACACTGCAGGGGTTACTTCTCCCAACTATCCAAGATATGTGGATGAATGGGAACAATAGAATGATAGTTGCAAAAGGACTAAATGTAAACAGTATGCATAACCAGACATTGCAAACACTAATGAAGTAGTAAAGCTTTAAGTAAATTATACGTGCCAAAATATTGCATTTTATTTTATTAAAAATAATTGTTCAAAAACATAAAAAATCTTCTCATTCATTTATCAATTCAATGTTCCCCATTTTGAACCAAACTTGGATATTCCATCTTTCTTTGAGTGAAACATCTTTTCATGGTTTCAGTATTTCAATCACATTTATATTTCCCTTTCTATTACTACTTTGTCATGAAGTAAACAAGATTGATTATAGTTTTGTATTCATGGGACTAGCCCTTAGTTCCATTCCATAACTATTTTGTCACATCAAACAAAGATGTGACGTTTGTCTGATGAGGAAGACGCACCAATTTAATTATGGGATGTCCTTGAAGCTACATAAAATACAGACCACTGCAGATGGACTAAATGGGTTGTGAGACTGGTTGTTTGAATGACGGTTTTGAATGTACTTAAGTACACTTTTCATATGAAAGACCCTCTCAAATCTCAAGGACCAAACTTAAATAGATCTTTCATCTGTAAACTTTTGTTTAAATGTAAGAAAAAGATTTAATGCAATACTTCAGTTACGTTTCTTGTATTTGTTTTTGTATGTTTTCAAGTTGTAATTCACTTTTATTTGGATGTTTTGTTTAATCTGCACAATGACAGACATTCAACCTAGACTGTGAATGTTCTGTTTTTCACAGAAAGCGTTGTTCCCACTTTGCATGGAGATACAATTTAACATTTAAGCAGATGTTTTCAGAGTTTTATGTAGTAGATTAGTCGTGAAAGGCAATGGCAAAAAATGTTAGAGAACAAATTAAAAAAACTACAAATGTCTGCTATGTTTAATCATTTTAAAATTATGTTCACATAGTACAATGTTGATATTGTGATGAATAATTTTGGAAAACTTGCAATTAAAAACATGGGAATTCAAAAGGTGAAACGAGTGTAACCAAAGCAAATGCAAATTTCCACTAAAGTCAATGACTTTTCCATTCCAACATTATTTTTCCACTAATCTGAAGCCATTTTGCTAGTTTCTTAATGTAAACAATGTAGTAAGTCAATTCTTAGCATTTCTTCATTACAAGCTAAGGTATATTTTATTTGAATTATTTTGTTATGTTACCAAACTGTGAAAAATAAATGGTTGAATTAAACCAGGACTGCACGTGTTTTTCTCTTCAACCCCATCTTTGTCTCAGATCATCTTCAGTTTGTTCTGTCAAACAGCGTTCTGAAGGATTTTATTATATATATATACAGTATATATATACTGTATATAGCTAAACTCAAAACATTGATCTTGTCAAGAATAATTTCAGCAGATAGTGCTGCATTTATCAAACTCTTAAATGGTGTCTTAGCGTTAGCGCTAACTAATATTTTTTCCCACTGTATGAAACCACAAATGTAAAAATGAAATAAAGATCTAAACTGCAGGATCATGCCACCAACAATACAATAGCTGATTGGCAGATTGCTCCTGTTTTGACACTTAACAATACAAAATATGCCAACTTAGGTTTTAGTTTCTGACAAGTATGCTAACAAAAGTACATCTTTCCTTTTAGTCATTTATTAATGCTGAAAAATTAACCCATCAAATGTAAACATGCTGTGTCACTACTTTTATTGGTAAAAAATTGTAAAAGAAAACACTGCTCTATAACATTGTGCAGTTATGAAAAGACTATACCCTAAAGAATAAAATGTTCTATGTTGAAATCAATGATTATTACATGCAGCAAACTTCTGAATCACAAAATAATCAAATTGTAAGGCACCTAGAAAATAAAACATTCTATAATAAAACTTAATCCATAGGTTATTGGTTACTGACACAATAAAATCAAATCCATTTGCAAGGTTAGAAAATGATTCTGAGTAGTCACCACAACCAATCTCAGTCCTGACCGTTCCTTATGGGTTTTTGCCACCTACTGTGTGCTGTTAAAATCCCCCAACCCCTGGATCCAGGAATCATTAGTTCTTCAGTCCTTACAACAGTTCCTTATCAGATAAGCTGAACTATCTCTTGACCAATATGGGGTCTCAGTATCTCCGAAACCAATAATGAGAAAACGAGGACTGAATTTGAAACTCAGTATGACCTGAAGGATTAGTGTGCAGCTCGGACTTCTCTTTCCTCAAAGATGCCAGCTGAATTTAAGCTTGAGGCGGGGTTGGAGGTGAGTTTCTATGATGACCTACATTTTTTTGATAATAGTTTTCAAGCAGGAAGCTAAAGCACAAGGCAACTCAACCAGATTTAAAAATGAAACTGGTGTAAATCAGTCTACACTCCTTTTTTAAATACATTCTTTCATGGAAACCCAACTTGTTTGACTGTTATTTCCTGGACAAAAACATACCAGAAATGGTTTTCCCATTTTAATCAAGCAAGTGTAAGTATTTTACAAGCTTTCTAGCCTAGTTTTGAAATACTTTTTGATGTTTGTTCTTTGCCGTGTGTTTTGTTCTCCACATCGTCCACATTCTAATGTGAGCAAAAAGTGTTTTTGTAGCATTCTCATGCCCTGTCCCAAAAGTAATAATCCTTTTATGGGAATGCAAAAAAAATAGAATACAAACAAATATGCACTTGCTTTGATAACTGTATGTGCTTTAAACTACAATTTTGGCCTCAAACAGAATTCATGCAGTAAATTTAATAAATATATTTATAAACATTTTTTTTAATCAAATTGCATTTCTGAGCGAAAAATGGCATCGTGTTTACTTAAATGCTCTGAGATTAGACATAAATTCTTTCTTCACCAGTAGATATGAACGGGGTAAAAATGGGAAAAATTCTTAATTTGCTTGTTGGGTCAGCGGCAAAAACATTTAAACCATTCTGACTGACTTTCAGTGATCTTCACATATTATAAATGTGTTCTACCAGGTCATTTACAACATTCACCTCTATCACTAAAAATGAAAAACATGAAGCCAAAGAGCAAAAGTGATGTAGTTAAATCCATTAAGATAAAAACAAATATCATTTAATGCATCACGTCCATACCGGCTGTGAGCTTTCAACCCTCCAGAACATTATGTGCCATATGTGCATGTTCCATGCAGTCTCTCTTCTAGAGAAACAACATTAAAAAAAAAACATATTTATAAGCAAATGCCTGTTCACAATCACACTCAAGGAGACCTCTTTTTATTTGATAATCAAGTAGTTAGTGTTGCTCGGCAACCACATCATCAGCACCTGCATTGTTTTTTACATTCGCAAAAGCAGACTAATGGGCTCAAGTCCTACCACATATTGTTGAATAGGCTTGATGTTTTCTTCAATTTTATAATTCATTTATCAGGTTCTGCAGTTTGTACCAAATTAAAAACAATCACTATATCTGTATTTTACATTTATTTGATTAAATACAATAACATATGGAGCACAAAGGTATTAAATAGATTATTATCAAATTCATATTGTCATGAGATTTAGATTTTTTTGTGATAATTTCATATTAAAAATGCTGGAATTTTAGTTTTAATCAGGTCCTCTTTTGTCATCATGCTCTTAAGCATTATTGATTAATAAAAGCTGTGAGATTAAGATGCATTAATCTGATGATAAGCATTTAATTTTTTAAGCAAATCTAATTTAATGCCAGATTTTCACCTCCTTTGCATGGCAAGCTGTGCATTAGCACAAGATTAAATGATTGAAAGAGTCATTTCGCAGTATCACTCTCCTGTTGGTTGTTTTTATTGTGAACAGCAGCATGAAGGCAGACCTTTTGGCAATCTCTCAAATGCATCCTGTGTCCTTGAAAATCAAGAATGGCCTATTCACACAGTAACTTATCTCCCAAAGTGAAGCTGACGTCTAATCAACACCTGCATCCCCTTCCTTTGCCGTGTGTCCAAGTGAGACTTCAAAAGTAGTGCCAGCCACACATTTCCTGTTGTGTGCAAGGTAGCAGTGGCAGAGAGGAGAAAGGAGATAGATTTCTTATCAAAGCCCCCCAGAAAGCCGATGTTATTTTGCAGCATATGCATTGAATAGTACCTGTGATCTGTTGCTGAGGCTTCAGGTCCTTTTGAATTGTGTGGCGGCTCGTCTCATGCCATTTCCACACCAGCGATTGAGTACTACACAGTTAGATTACACAGATTAGCAGCAAAATCAGACAACTTCTTTTCTTCGGATGCACAGACAAAATTGAGGTTGTTTCCGTGTGCAATCTGTCATGCCAATCTCTTTGAATGTCCCCTGTAGCTTTTCAATAATTTCTTCTATTTGCCTTCTATACAAATGTCTATTTCATGTCTATAATGCTCAATAACCATGGTGAACTCTTCATTTGTCATTGACTTAACAGAAAATAACCTGTGTGACCATATGTGACACAAGATTGCATCAGGAGCTCGTCTCTGGCTCAGATCAGCTGTCTTGCTGGGTTACACCTCCATTGTTGGTGTTCAACAGAGAAGATGAATACAGTCTTTGAGAATAGGCTCAGCATTAAGATGGTGAAAGGAGCTTATCAGCCTGGTGCTGGTTGCTTGTAATAATCAATTACAGGTGACTATCAGTGACCTTGAAACATACTGAAGTCTGCAGAAATATAACAAGAGGATTTTAGTGGTAAGACTGTGAGTTCTCTACACACTGTGCAGCAAGGATGGGGAATAAAAAAAGAACAGAAAAATACAGCACAGGTCTATGTGGATACATATTTCTCCTATCTTCACCTAATATCTTCCTCAAATGCAGCACCTCCTCCTGGCTTTCTCTCAGTCTGCTGTAATTGTCCATGTGATGCTTTTGGTGTTGCTATTCCACCAGTGATAGCATGCAGAACATGTATCCATCAATCTGTTCAGTTCTCCCTGAGCAGTTCCCTCAGTGAAATCGGTTTAGAGCGTTTCTTATTGAGTGGAGTGTAGTTGAGTCCTTCTGGGGTTTTAGCTCTCATACAAACTCCCATCTCCTTTAAATGAAACCATTTCCAGTCATAATGTGTTCCCTGTACAGAATAAGCAGAAAGGAAAATAATGGTGGATGTTAATTAAATTTGAATTGCCACAGACTGAGTAGATGTTCATATTTTTATCAGGCATTGCTGTTGTAAGTAATGAGCTGTTTGTCATGAATATGTGTTCACAACACATGATTTTTTTTTTTTGCTGCATTTCAACATTCCCTTACCACTCTTTAAAGAGTTGTTTACGCTCTCCAGCATACCTCTGACAGATAAAAGTAGCTGCAATTGGGAGGCAACGCGTGTTGACATTGTTGTAGTTAGAATACATTTTTCAGAACAAAAGAATTTTGAAAACGGGAGACATAGATGCCTGTTCAATCCTGTTCTTAGCGCATTGCTTTAATTGGTGTGTCAGAGACTATCATAGCTTTGAAAATGTAACATGCTGAGAGCAAGGTTGACTGTGCTGTGCACGTGACAGTAAAATGGAGAGATTTGGTGTCACATTGTGCAGTCTGTGCACATTTTGCATGAAAAGTTAAAGGAAAAGGCACTTTGGTGCCTTTTTTCATGGTATCCTTCCCTAATCAAAGCTTTCTATTTGACCGAGAAGCCCAAAACCAAACCACTTACATGGATGTAATTTCTACTTTTCTATTGTTTATTTTAATTATACTCTCTGTTTTAGATGGCTCATACCCTCTGTTTTAGATGGCTAATGTATTTTGTAAGAAATAGTAACAGCAGCCTAGCAAATGTGTAAAATGTTTCACTTTGTTAGTAACTAAAATTATGTACAAAACCGCCTTTCATTTTGGGCTTCCAACAAAACAATAACTTGCAATGATGCCGTTTAGCAGCACGGGAGGTATTGCTACAGAAACAAGGTAAAATGATTTAAAACTGTGCTCATTAAATAGTTCCATCTCCGAAGCAGAACAATAGCAAGTCTTGTTGCAATGCAAAGCTTGGATCTAATTAGGTGTAATATTAACAATCCAAGGTAGAACTGGAAGCGGTACCTGAACCTTCAATTCCTTTCTTAAGTGAAAGAAAAAGTGGATTTTTCTGAAGGAATTTTTTCACCGGACATAAAAGGTCATAATAATAAAAAAAATCTACTCTCAATACTTGAAACAGTGCATTGTCTCTTTTATTCTAAAAATGTTTTTGGTAGATAACGTATGTTTTTGCACTATAACTGTCCCATTAATATCACTCCTGTGATGTGAACAGTGCAACAGTTGCTACACAAAGGAAAATATATAAATGCAGATCTTCAACTATTTCTGTCTTTTTCCTTTATTTCAACATACTTGGTTTTGTTAAAGAAATCACAGTTAGTAATAATACTGTCAGATTTTTTTTTTCAATTGACTTGGTGTTCAAATATTACAAAGTAAATAAACTTCTTTACAAATATTTAAGCCAAACCTGTTATATCCCCCTCTTAATCAGTTGTACATTCTGTAACTGATTATGAACATGCCTATGACATAGTGTTTTGTTTTCTGAACCATTTATTCCAATGGGGTCGCAAGGGTGCCGGCCCTGATTTCAAGCAAGAGGCGGGGTACACCCGGAACAGGTCGCCTGTCTGTTGTGGAGCCACACTTAACAACCACACAGACACACTCATTCCTAGGGGCAAATTTTGTTGCAGCCAATTTTCATTTTGTTTTCAAGCCAATGTTGCAGCTTGTTTTTGGAGTACCTGGAGAAAACTCACTCATACACAAGGAGAACATGCAAACTCTACACAGAAAGACCAGTGATTCATGCCTTGTTCCCACTCCTAGACTTGAACCCACAACCTTTGAGCTGGGAGGAGTGTAAGTTTAAATTTAATGTAATTTTTAAAGTGACAATGTCACTTGTGGTTTAGAAAACTCCCTTCTTTTGACTTCAAATCTCTTTGTTTCATTACTAAGCTGGGATAAACCACGCATCACAGCTGTCTTTACCTGCTTCTTGGTCCACAAGATAACAACATATGGTATCCCCTCATCCATGTTCGGAAAAATGTTTGCATTTGATGCAGAACATAAATGCAAAGACAATCTCTACCGGGTATTTACATATTTTGTTCTTTGTGTAGCTTTTTGCTTAATTTTCAAGCTCCTTTCCAATCTCCCACCTGACATTGCAAATTCAATAATTGTAAGAAACAAACTATAAAAGAGACGGTGGAAGCATGAATAAAAAGGTTTTTATTCACAGTGGAAGCTGTGCATTGAATTGCCATTGACTGCAAACTGGTATCAAAATGTCAAAAAATTTTGATATGTCAAAATATCAAAAACAATTCTGAATTGAGTACAGTCATCTTTATGTAGATGAATTTGACTGAATTAACAGAACAGTGACTGCAACATAAAAGACACAGTATGAGGGGGAAATACGTATGTTAGAAACCAACTGGAACAGATCATAAATGCACCTTATGCTCACCTACTCTGTTGAGAGGTTTTGTAGGTGTATGTGATCTGTGAAACCTTTAATTGTGTCTGATCTTCGAGGGTGTGTTCCAACAACAAGAGAGGAAAATGTACTGTTTGTTTGCTCAGAAGTGTTGCAGCAAGTGTGGTCAGTTAAATGTATTACTTTGAACTGAATATTTACAGGCCACTACTAGCTGATCCAATACATTTAAAATGGTATCTTTTAAATGTTTGTTGTTTGTTGTTTTAAATGTCTGTTTGTTTTTGTCTTTTACAATTCCATTTACGTTTGAACATCATTCTGCCATTGTGCTCACAATTTCCAGAGTTGAACTGGGCCATAACCATTGATGTGAACACAACAGCTGACTGGCAGCACGTAAAACAGAAAGAGAAAAAAAATATCGGTAGCAAAGGGCATTGCTTGAACAAAATCATTTTCACAATGTCGTCGCGGCCTGAAAGCTAATTCACTTTCGGTGGGATTTTGCTTGATTGATTGTGTCCTTTAAGATGACTTGGATTGGGCTGTAAAAAAAAGAATGAACTCCAAAGTACACAACTTGTCTCAGCTATGTTCTGGATTGCTCAACATGATTATAATTGCTCTCCTCACTTTCGCTTGGTTGGGCATTGTGGAACACAACATGACTGAGTCACCTTTTTTTGTGTTTTCATGGAACTGTCTTAATGCAGAGTCCAGGGGTTTTGTTAATCAGGAAACCACTAGTTTAGTTGCCACGACTGCTACTTGTTTTTTTTTTTCCCTCCCTGACTGTGAGTTTGTACGTCTCTGTGACCAGTGGGTTCCAAAGTGCTTGCTGCTTTCTTGCTGTCTCTCCATTAGGCGCCTAACAGAGCGGTGGGCTGCGGCTGCTCTCCCCCTCAATGCCTCCATCTCCCTGTTGCCCTTCAGGTCTCATCGCCCTCGCAATGGAGGATCCATCCGCCATGATCCCAGGACACACACTGTCCTCCATTACCCATTCTCACAGCCCACTGCATTCCTATTCCAGTCTGAAGGACTCAAATATGAATAAATATGTGGCTATTTTAATTTCTTTGTATGCACACAGATGACTTTAAAAGCGTCTAGTTACATTACCGCCACACAAAAGGGAAATAAGCAAACAGGGTGAATGTCAGGCCATAAGGGCATATGAAATATTTTCACGGTGTTGGGGAAGTCTTTTGTACATTTCTTGAATATTTAACGAAATGAAAGACCTTCTGCAGTGACAACGGATATCCGCGAGCCATCTTATAAACATTGAACATCTGCCATAAGCATTCCCGAATCAGCCATTAACATTCAATAATTTATCAAGAATTTAAGAAGAAAAAAGCAGCTTAAAGGAATAAGCCATTGAGTTACTTTATGAAGTTATTTTCTAACGGGAAAGTAAAAACGTTATTTTGTACACTATGGCAAAATCAGATCAAACTTTATTTATAAACAAGACCACGTAATTCCTGATTGATCCCAGAATGGTCCATCATCAGAAACACTTCAAAGTGGTTTTCTGGACTGTATGTTAGAAGATTAAGAAGTTTCAAACTCCATCTGAAAGTCATTTTCAATCAGACTGAAAGTGATTTTTGGACAGAAGTCGAAACAGATTGAAAATGACTTTCGGATGAAAGTTGAAACATCTCAATCTTGTAACACATTGTCCTGAAGACAACTTTGAAGCCTTTTATTCATAAATTACTTTTAAAACATAAACTTGCGCAAAATTTTCAACAGATTAAATAAATACACATATCAGTCAGTCAGTCATCTTCTTATCCGTCTATCCCTTCCGGGGTTGCGGGGGGTGCCAGAGCCCATCCCAGCCAATGGCAGAGTACACCCCGAACAGGTCACCAGTCTGTCGCAGGACCACACACATACAACCATCCACACATTCATTCCTAGGGGCAATGTGGCACCAGCCAATCAACCTAGCATGCATGTCTTTGGAGGAAACCCACGCAAACACGGGGAGAACATGCAAACTCCACACAGAAAGGACAGTGTTCCAAGCCTCGTGCCCATCCAGGACTCGAACCCATGACCTTCTTGCTGTGAGGCCACTGTGCTACCCACTGCGCCACCGTGCTGCCCTAAATACGCATATGAGAATTAAAATCCAGATCACTAAACAATAAAAAAATAAGACATACATGCAAATAATCTCTCACACATGCATTGACGTTCACCCACCTCTGATTTCCCCTGAGCTGCTAGTGACTGTCTCTTTAACTAAGTTTTTGAAAAGTGGATAGTACAAAGTTGCAATACTTTCTGCCTTTGAATTCGGGGTGAAATTCAATTTGTGCAAACTTTACCTTCAAAACGGATACTTTTATTTGTTTTTGTTTTGTTGATGCACAAATTTATGAATATAATATTGTGTAAACCAAGTCATTAAAAGTAATGTTATTGTAAATAAGTTCAACCTTTTTTTCCCTTCCTATTAGAGGGTCATTTGTCCACACTTACTGTATCATAGCTTGTTTTTGTGTTGTCTTTCTTATTTTCACACCGTTAAGTCACTCTTTAGGTTTAATAAATTTTCAACTCATTAAAAACAACTTCAATTTAGAATAAATTGAAGGAAATTAACTAAACAGACCCCGGGAGGGTTCAGGTGGAGAACAATTAATTACAAATTGCTCACGTAAACATATATATCAATCTAAAATAGTTGGTAATACAATAAAAGCACTTTTTTTATTTTTATTTTGGCATTTGAAGACAAAATCCATATAATGAATGAAAGTTTGGTTCACAAACATTGTCTTGAAACTGAGACAAGTTGGTTTATCCAAGAAATATATATACATGGAGTATGTACTATAAAAGTTAAATCTCAGAAACTCATGTTGTGGGTTGAATGCTACTCTCCAATGAGTTTTATACAATTCTTACCAGTCATCTCCAACTAGTTATAGTGAAAAGAGTAAAAACATTACATTGCTTTTAGAGCAATGAGGCAGATAAAAATCTGAACAACCCAAAAATGGGAGTTGTAACTTAATGTTTAGCCAGTGCCTTTCAAACTGAATTAATTTTGTTGCAGTCATGCAGAGAAATATTGTTTCATCAAAGTGGGAGGATAGATAAACGAATTCTTAGAGAAATCAACACTGATTTAGTTTTCAAGCCTGAAACCAACTGTATAAATGGCAGTATGGTCTGTTGGTTATTTAGTCAACCAAATCAGCTCCAAATATTAAAGTGTGTGAGGCAGAGACTCCAAACTATTACAGCTTTGTCTGCATTACAATGAGACACAATTCTATTTTGAAGTAAGAAAGAAGAACAAATACCACATTTCACATGATGGGTAACACTGAGATTGACATCTGTGTCATTAATTTGAAGACCTATCACTGTACACCTTCCAAATAACTAAACATCTGAGACTTATTCTTTGTTTTATCTGAAAATTTGGAATAAACGTGGTAAGTAATAAAAAAAAAAAAATCAACTAGTCTCAGAGCAGTTTGACACGGCTAAAAGATTAAGTTTATAAGGATGCAATAAATGTTTCATCAACACAGATCCAATTAGTTAATAATTCAAAATGAGAATAGTTAATGGCACCCAGAAGAGCAACAGGAAAGCTATAAAATCCTGTCAGACATAAAAACTCAATATAACATAAGACTTAGTTTCTTATGAGTGGTTCATGAATGTAAAGGAGTTCTCATTTTTTTTGTAAAAATGTTTGTGTCATGATGGTAGTGTAGGAGACGAAGTGGGACCCAGATGCAAATCCAAGAGAACAGAATTAGACATAGAGCTCGCAAGAGGATAAGGAACCAGAGGTACGAGCTCGGCAGGACAAAGGGACCAGACTTACAAGCTCAGTTGGATGATGAAAAACCAGAAGGTTGGAGCTCACCTGGATGATAAAGGATCAGAAGGTAGGAGCTCAACTGAATGAGGAACCAGAACACCAAGGTGCAGGAACACCAGACATGCACCAGACCAGACAAACTATTGTGGTTGCATGGGTGCTGCCCATAGTGCAACAGGGGGTGCAGCAGGAGAATGATCTGACAAGGAAGTGAGGGATACCAGAGCTTAAATAATCCGGAGGGAAACAAGTCACACCTGAGAATTGGGACGAGGTGTGCAAAACTAAGACAGAGGGCAGGATAGGAGGGAGGAAGTGTTCCCAATGAGAGGAGGATCATGACAGATTACTGTATTTTGGAATTTGAGGAGGTTTTTTATTTATCCAGTATAATACATTACTGTGTTGCTGGCACATAAAACAACAAGATTTCCTCTGTTTTTTTTTTATTCAAACAGTAGCCCTCTTTCTCTAAAATTCAGTAAAATAATGTATGTATCTCTGCCCGTTATGTTCTCCCACAAGATTTACGATTGATTTATAAACATTCTTATCTCGCATATTGAGTCATTTGGAGACAGCACGGAAGAATTTTGGCGATAGATGCAATGGGAAAGTTTAAATCAGGAACAACCCACCCAAGTTTAGAAGAACAAGGCTTGACCTGGATGACGACATACATCCGGAATGAAAATGTCAGAAATGTGCTTTTAACTAGACAGAGACAGTTTTTTTTTTTAACTCACATGAATAACAATAATAAAAAGTATAGAAAATCACTAATAAAATTATCTTTAAAAAAAAAAAAAGATACTATTGATGTTTGACCCAAACTATTCTGCATAAAGCGAACTTTCAAAAACTAAATGTACTACACAATTCTCAAGATATTGAAAAAGAAAAGCAAGCTAAATCTAACCACATTGTTCTTTGTCTTGCTGTTGAACATACTGTATCTCGTTCCAATGTGTTCATTTTCTCACAATCTTGAAATAAACTGTTGAAGTATAATCCACTTTGTTCTCTCAAGATTACAAGATCATTAGTGTGGTTTTAAAAGTTAACTTCTCTAATATTCTTGAGTTCATTTATCAAAACAAATCCCATGATAGGCTGAACTCAAGACATTCACATATATTTAATAGTGCTTAATAATAAAAAATGCTGAATTTAAGCTTGCTGATATTTGATGGAAGCAAAGCTAAAAGCATCAATCATTTATGGATGTTTCATGATCTGTTCTCAGCTTCTCTTTGCTGCTGGTTTGAGTGTGCTGGGGGCTCCCAGCACAAAGAAGAACTCTATACTGGCGATCCGCTTGGATGCACCAAGTAGTGGTTAAGTTCTTGTCAACGCTGAAGCACAACTCCCTCCATTGCTTCTCACATCCTTTTCAAACATTTATAACCCAACAGTAGTCCTTCAACAACAGCCTGATGCAAATATGAAGGAGCACTAATACCAATTTTTGATTCTTACACCGAGTAGACTGGAAACCAGCACTGCTCCCAGTAGACAGCAAACACACTCAATAAAATCCAAATTGTGAAAGGGTGGATCACGGAGCAAAAAATGTCGTTTTCTCATATGGATCGGTTTCCACAGAGCCCAGACCTTGACCTCATTGAGAATCTTTAAGATGGTGGAGAAGGCTTTGCACAGTGGCTGGACTTTCTAATCATCAATAAACACAGGACTCAAGATCTTGGTGAAATATTAGCTCAATGGGGGTTGGGGTGGGGTGTCAATTTCTCTCTTTTTTTATTACCATGCCACAAAAAAATGTGGCCGTAAAGAGTTATTCTTACACTACAACAGCTTATTAGGGCCACACATACATGAAGGGTTTTTTCATCCAATGTTTTCTTTTACAATGTAAAGTATACACTAATGAGTGCCCCGCGGCAGACTGGCGACCTGTTCGGGGTGTACCCTGCCCCTCACTTTTACTTCAGCTGGGATGGGCTCCGGCACCCCCGCAACCCGTAAGGAATAGACGTTTAAGAAGGTGACTGACACTAATGAGTGGTGAGAGACATTAATTGACTGGAAGTTTATCTAATCTTGGAAGTAACACAGTTTTCTTTGAGAATATAATCATTTTATTTAGAGGACTTTTGACTTACTTCAACAGTATTCCTGTTTTAATTACAGTACAAAAAAATGCATAATTTCTTGGATGTATTGTAGACAATGTTAGTCATATGTAGTAAAGATTTTTTATCAGTAAAACAACCTTTCATCTGTATTGAACTGTTAAAGAACATTTTGTACCTGGCCGTTGTACTATATCAAATATGGTTTTCCATACCCCAGGAATTTACGCAGACAGGGTAAGGTAAAAACTGTTGCACCATCTCAGTTTTAATCTCAGTTTCAATCGGACACAACCAGATTCTTCAATGACTACCTCAACAATAACTTACTACATTAACAAGATCAAAATATTGTTTTTAAACCTGAACCTGAGATCTGCCTACATTGATATTTGTGGGGTTTATTTATAACAAAACACAATGTAAAAACAGAAAAGTTCACCTTTAGAGATTTTAAAAACTTAATTGTGAGGAATACATTTCATGACTCTATTGAATAACTATTATATCATCCAGCTAACGGCATCACAAGGAGAATGTATGAATTTAAATGTAGTGCACTGCTAATTTCATGATAGAACATAAAAATCCAGATCCGGCAGGTCTGTTGCTATGAACTTCCATCGTTGGGCTTCGAGGGAGAGATAAATGAAGGCATAAATCTAAAAGTAAGAGCAGCAGTAGAGAGAAGAGGCGGTTGTAGATGAAAACTTGAGTGGCAGATAGGAGGGGAAGTAGACTGGCAAGCAGGTGGGTGTGGAGACAAGTCAGACAACCATGAGGAATTGCATAATGGTTGGAGAGTAGACAGAAAAGACCTCAGCAGGTGTTGGAGGCTTCCTGTGAATTACTCGCTACATCCACGAAACACTTCCAAAAAAATATCTATGCTAATGAAAGATGATGAGACAACAGAGCAGGGGTCAAGGGCAACCCTTCGGCTCGGACTTTTTGAGAGAAATTGTCTCTTTATTACTTGAATAGACTCAACAGAATTTTATCAGCCTAAGTTTCAATCGCAGAGGATTATACATGGAACAACCACAATTCAATGGTGGGTTATGCGTTAAAAAGAAACATAAGCCATTTGGATCCATCGTGGGAAGAATAGGTCATTCATTCAAGTTTGCTGTCCTGCTCCCGTGACACTTACATTCTCTTTAAGTGTGACTTACCTCATGTGTGACGGGTCAGAACGCTTGGAGATGATCATGGATATAAAACATAGAGCTTGGCCAAGAAAAATCAATAACTGTGATTGAGGCCATTTACTGTTTCATTATCCTAGATTCATGACTTATCACAACCCTGTGCTGTTGTTGCCTCCTGGCTAAAGCTTAGTGTCACTCACATTGGGTCATTAAATGCCAATCACTCAGTTCTCTAGGCTATAATTTTGCCAGAACTTGGTGCCACTGCAGATGTCTCATAATGATCCCTTGGCTTCGTCATGCATAATTCAATATAGGTGCAGAGGACAAAATTCTGTCTCAACAAAGTTCTTTACCACTGTGCAAATAGATCATCATTCTAGTTAGTTTGAGTTTGAGTTTTTCATATAAAAACATCCAAATTGTTCTCTGTTAAATGTGCTGGTCAAACAAAGGAGACATTTGTAACTCATATCTCTCAGCAAGTTACACTTTGCCAAAAATCAAATGGAATCTCAAAGGAAGTAAACATGGTTGATAAACACTCGAGTCACGCAATGTTGTGTACTCCCAGAAAAGCAAACCAACAAAATACTTCTGCTTTCCAAATGTGTAGTCTATGATCTAACGAGGGGATATTATAAGAAGACAAAAGCTACTGCTGCTGCGTGACATAACATGCAACCCAAATCCACATTTTTATACAGTTAAGGGTTAATTTAAGTAAATTAAACAGATTAAATGAGGCTAGATAGCACAGCAGGTAACAGCACAATAAAAAAAAAAACTTTTCAAGGTTTAGATGGACAACTGAATGAATGAATAAAATGAAAACTGTCATGTGTCAGTAGCTGTGATTCTGACTTTAATTGACAAGATGCCATGGCTCAGGCATTTGGGAGGCAAATAAATCATTCACAGCCCAAAGAGACAGACCTGCTACAATACATGCCTCCATTCCTAACAGTCAAAAACAAATTTTTGAAAGAAAGGCATATGAAAATGTCCCATATTCTGCCAGGAAGAGCTCATTAGTTCCAATCAAGACAAACGGCATGTACAGATGTGTCCCCAATAGCTATCAATCATATAGTAAGTGAAAGCTTTCACAAATAGTTTAACAGCAAAAATAATTTAATTATTTCAAGTATAGAATAAACGTAATAAGAATAATTAATAAGAATAATAATGCCAGTGAGATGTACATAAGAGGAATTCTGAATACACATACATCTCAATATCAATGAAAATTATATGCTAACTTAATTTTTTTAACTTATATCTATATCCTTGTCTAGACTATTCAATTCAATTCAATTATAACTTTATTTATTCGTTAGGAACTTCATTTACAGCCAGAGCTCTGGGACGACACAGACAAATGCATACAAAACCAAATTCATTAAAAAAAATCATAAAACAATAAAATATAAATAAAAAAATATAGAATAAAACAATAAAATCAATAAATAAGAACATTTATTACGATATAGTATATATTAATATATACTATAAATATATATATTCATATATATGTATATATGGATATGTATATATTTACATTTGATTACTATATCTATCAGCTATATATAGTATCTGTATCCATGATTAGATTTGGATTTTATTTTGCCCATGTGTTAGTATACTTTTTTTCCTGTGTGACCATCCTTGTGTTACTTGGCAAACTAATTCCTCACTGGGGATGAAGTACTAACTGATTATTTAAAAAAAATATATCTAAACCACAAGTTTCAGACAAGACAGCCATAATTCTATGACAAGCCAGACAGGTTTGATGTTTTTTGTGTAACAGTCTGGTTGTAAGAAAATGCTCTTCACTGGAATCTTTCGATTTAAAAAAAATGGAATGGGACTGAAGTTATTTTAACCTTATCATACTTAGTGGCCAGATTCATGGTTGTAAGAAGAAGAAGCAATGCGTGTGGGTTCTACTATTTCACATAATTAGACCACTGCACTTTCCTTCCACTAAAGGGTAATCAAGTTACCACAGAATAGAATGGTCTTTCAAAAAAAAGAAATACTTGTAGATCAAAACAAGAGTGTGGAAATGCATTAAATACAAGATGACCTGGTTGCGGAAGACCTTTTCACATATTCTTTTCAAGCATGAACTTATCGTTCTGATGTACATTAAAAGGCACAGGAGTAACCACCAGTATCACAAGTAACCATAGTGACAAGTCTATCATTCTTTAAACTATGCTTTGGTGGATAATTACTGCAATGCCTTGAACCTCTTTCAACACCAATCACACCTTTTCACACTTGCTTGCTACAAATAAAGCTTGCAGAGGGGGAAGTAATGATGGAGGGAGGGAGAGACTATAAACCAAGCAGCTTGAGAGGAATCTGGGAAAATATCATGCCGAGTCAGCAGCACATAGAGTTTAAACTAAACCTAAGTTGTAAAAGTTAAGTGAAGTGAAACAACTCAGAGCACAACTGTGGAAGCAAGAAAAAGATTACTTAGCAGATGTACTGTGAAGAGGAATTTCTTCATCATTTCTGATAACAAAACATAAACTAATGACCCTTTAACAAAACTTGTAGTTTTACCATGACATCACTTCCTTTTTGAATAAACAAGGGGTGAGTAATCTGGACAAATGGTGAATTAACTTCAATCCTGATCCCCTAAATAAAACAGTACTGCAACGTCTTCCAATGAAAGACTTATTGAGCCTCTATGGACTGAAGCAAAAACACAAACTCAACGTGCTTCTTTGTAAATACAAACCTAACCCAAGTTTGACCAAAGAAAATGTGTTGGGGTTTTTTCTTGTTGTTGTTGTTGTTTCATTTTTGGTTTTCTACCGTTTTGTTTTTTCTTTGCTACTGAAATTGAGTTTAGCTTAAACAGTGCTGCAGGTGTTGAGGCAACTCCATGTGGCAGAACAGGTGTTCAGGTTATTGCTGCCAGGCTGCTACCACAAACACCATCGGTTCTTATTATTCTGTGTTTAATTTCCTGAATTGATTATTTAATAAATGTCATCTGCTTTTCTGGTATGGATTCCACATTTTTTATGATAATACACCATTAGTGTACATGCACAAACAGATATATCTGATGGCACGGACATGCAGTAGAATTTTACCTGCCTGGCCACAAAAACAAATCGACAAAAACGCAAAGAGTAAATCATAAAATCATTGTTTTGTATTTTATTTTTTTTCTTTGGGAAATGTAGGAAACAACACAGACATAGATCATATATATAACTTTTTACTAATTTCAAAAAGAAAGAAGAAAAATGGGGCTGAACGATGACGCAGTGGTTAGCACAGTGGTCTCACAATGAGAACGTCAGAGTTCGAGCCCTGAAGTGGGGGGCGAGGCTTGAAACATTGGCCTTTCTGTGTGGAGTTTGCATGTTCTCACATACATTATATTGCCAAAAGTATTCGCTCACCTGCCTTTACTCATTCTATGAACTGAAGTGCCATCCCATTCCTAACTCATAGAATTCAATATGATGTCGGTCCACCTTTTGCAGCTATTACAGCTTCAACTCTTCTGGAAAGACTGTCCACAAGGTTGAGGAGAGTGTTTATAGGAATTTTTGACCATTCTTCCAGAAGCTCATTGGTGAGGTCACACATTGATGTTGGTCGAGAAGGCCTGGCTCTCAGTCTCCGCTCTGATTCATTCCAAAGGTGTTCTATCGGGTTCAGGTCAGGACTCTGTGCAGGCCAGTCAAGTTCATCCACACCAGACTCTGTCATCCACGTCTTTATGGACCTTGCTTTGTGCACTGGTGCACAGTCATGTTGGAAGAGGAAGGGGCCCGCTCCAAACTGTTCCTACAAGGTTGGGAGCATGGAATTGTCCAAAATGTTTTGGTATCCTGAAGCTTTAAATGTTCCTTTCCCTGGAGCTGAGGGGCCAAGCCCAGCTCCTGAAAAACAACCCCATACGATAATTCCTCACCCACCAAATTTCACAGTTGGCACAATGCAATCTGAAATGTACCGTTCTCCTGGCAACCTCCAAACCCAGACTCGTCCATCAGATTGCCAGATGGAAAAGCGTTATTCATCACTCCAGAGAACGCGTCTCCACTGCTCTAGAGGCCAGTGGCGGCGTGCTTTACACCATTGCATCCGACGCCTTGCATTGCACTTGGTGATGTGTGGCTTGGCTGCAGCTGCTCGGCCATGGAAACCCATTCCATGAAGCTCTCTGCGTACTGTACTTGGGCCAATCTGAAGGTCACATGAAGTTTGTAGCTCTGTAGCAATTGACTGTGCAGAAAGTCGGCGACCTCTTTGCACTATGCGCTTCAGCATCCGCTGACCCCTCTCCGTCACTTTACGTGGCCTACCACTTCGTGGCTGAGTTGCTGTTGTTCCCAAACGCTTCCATTTTGTTATAATAGAGCTGACAGTTGACTGTGGAATATTTAGGAGCGAGGAAATTTCACGACTGGATTTGTTGCACAAGTGGCATCCTATGACAGTTCCACGATGGAATTCACTGAGCTCCTGAGAGCGGCCCATTCTTTCACAAATGTCTTGTTTCACAGTCTGCATGCCTGAGTGCTTGAATTTATACACCTGGGGCCAGGCCAAGTGATTAGAACACCTGATTCCAATAATTTGAATGGGTGAGTGAATACTTTTGGCAATATAGTGTACCACAGAGTGGAAAAGTTTGTTTAATGTAACAGAAGAAGGGCTTTCTAAGAAAAATGCCACTTTTTTTTTTTACACAAATATAAGCATTAAGTGCAGCAAACAGTTTCATGTATATTTATGCATCCACTGGCCACAAAGAGAAAAAAAAAAAAACAACACAAATTTTCAGAAATGAATCTATTTTAACATTTACTGCTCAGAACAATATATTAAATATTGATTGGATTCACGAGCGAATAACTGATTAAATCATGCACCTCGGTAGATTTAGATGCAAAGTTTTACATCCAGCATGCTCTAAGGCTTCATTTAGGGATTGTGATCGGAACATCTGCATCGCCTCTAGCTGATCTTGTTGTTTGTATGGTATAGTTCGAGATTTACGCTGCACATAATAAATTGGGTACCTGTCTCTGAAGGTTTCGAGAATTTAAAGCGAACCAAAGGTTGAAAACTCTGCAAAATCTCTGCCAAAAGTAGATCATTAATAGATCAAAATCCCAGTAGATTTCTTTTGATTGTCGTTGTTATAATTCATTTAAAAAATAAATTATCATTTGCTGAAAATTAAATCTATAACTGGAACAAAAGAATGAAACAAATAACAAATCCGGGGTCAACCTAAATTATAAAATAATCCTTGAAAAATTACACAAAGAATACATACAACAGCAAAATTTAAACAGTTACAGGTGTGAAATTATAATATTGAATTAAATGAAAATCTTAAAGAAGATTACTTTTTTTTAGAAACAAAGAAGTAAACCATTTGTGAAATGACCCTCCACAAAGACGGAGGGTGGTTTGCCTCTTATGTCCATCAAGAGGCAAGCAGCGAGCCTGAAAGTATCTACATTTTGTCAATCTCTCATTTTATTTGTCTTTCAGTGTTTGTCGCACTGTTCAAAACTGCCATTAAATTGGTCGTTGTGGTTAAATTACCATGGAATGAAAATTTTTGTTTGACAGACATCATTTTGGCGGAGAAAAGCATTTCAGGCTTTTTGAGGGTTTAAGATGAACTGACTTTTTTTTGTGTGAAAACTACCAACATATTAGAGTGTGTTAAAGAAACTATATTGTTTTAGCATAAAAACTCATGAATAAAGTGGATTTTTTTTGTTGTTGAAAAAAAATTTTTTGTCTCAGACTTCGCAAACTGAGTTTGAATATGCACTCAACCTTGACAGATTTTTTTTCTGTCGAAGCACCACTTGGTACAAAACCTAAAACACACGGGCAAATCTCTGTTTATAAAAAACGAAAAATACCTGTGGACATGTGCAAAGGCAAAGGATTCATCACCCAGCACAATAGCGGTCTCCAACTTAGTGCAGAGGAGAGCTGGAAAGCTTCTTTTTAATATGGCCGCCTGAGAGGCAAATATGAGTAGTTGAAGCTGCTCACAGAGGCTAACAGCACTCAGGGCAAAAACTTCCATTTCTATCTGGATTTAACTTAGACTCTAAACATGCTGTTAAACCATAAAAATTGCAGGAATGTTGCAACTCAGTATGTCTAGAGGCATTTCGTAATCCCAAATATATTCAACTGAAGCAGTTTTCTCCGTCTTCCTCAGTATTTTTAACTTGTCTTTTTCTGTCAAGTATTTTATTCTCATTCTCTCCATAAAATCTGTAATGTGAATCTTATATTTTTGTGTTCGTCACAGAGAATGTGTATGTTACTAATGAAGGTATTAGAGAAATCCTCACTCTCTTTTGTACTCCTTTGGGATTTGGCTCGGTATCAAGGCTGTTTTTGGTGATTAGGTCCTTGATGTTCTCAGCTGAATGGGTCTTTTATCAGCCACACTGGCTTTTCTTCCCCCTTCTTGCTCCCTAGCTTCATGTGAGAAGGGCTTGGATGCTCTCTGTACCTCTCTCACCACCCTTTCCCCAAGCTCCATTAAGTTCCCCTGTCCTCCCCTCCTGCTCCTCTCATCTGGAGGCAACGCCATCAAGACTGCATTCACAGATGACCTGCGTTATCATCTGCACCACAACAAATGAATTTACTCCCTTCTAAGTCTCCTGAGAAGCACATCCCCGTCTGTATGGAGACGCATGGCTGTCTTAGTTCTTACTTGCACTAATGCACGCCACAGGGCCAATGGCAAATCGAGAAACGTGACCAAATTACCGCATGTGTTGCTAATATGAAGGAATACTAATTAGAGATAAATGTCATGTATTCGCCACGGGACACATTTAGTTGTTAAATTATTTTGTACCTCACTACTTGGTGATTACACGTTGCCTGTAAATGTAGCAAATATCAAAGGTAGGAACACTATACCTCTATGTTTAAGTATGCATGCAAATTTATTGAAATAAAACAACATATAAAGCGATTTAAAGATCAGAGACCATGGCTTGTTTGAAATATTCTCCAATAATAACTAATAAAATACTTTTTGTGCAAGAGGAGTGTGCTCAAATTAGTAATGTCATTTCAAATGTATACTGGGTGCATTTTGGTGAAAGCCATAAACGTAAGGGTGGTAATTTCAACCAATAAGCAGCTAGGCATCTCACTGTGAGATTAGAACCTCTTTTTTCCATGATACTTTAAATTATTGATTAAATGCGGGCTCAGAAGATGGAGTAAAGAAGGGTATTTAGATCTGAAATTGCTGTGTTGAATATGTACTGTACAATAAGCTCTTCTATACTCCGTAGCCTCAAAGCATTCTCTTTGGCAGCTTAGGACACACTGTTTTGATTTAAGAATATATTGGATGCCAGCTAATTTTAAATTCAGGTTACTTCGAAGAGCAGCTCATTTGCATTTTCCTTGCAGGGCTGAAAACAGCTTGAAGATAATTAAGTGTTCTATTTTGCCCTCCTGTTTGTATCTCATTCCAAACTTAATTGAGGCTAATTAGACTGTGATGTAAGTATTGATAAGTACTGAGGTGGCACACCTTTCCAAGATGAAAAATTTTGATGGTGTTTGCTACTGCAACCATGCCAAGTGTAGAGATATTCACCGGAAAATAGAAAAAAAAAAGCCAAGTTGATGTTTTTAATTTTTTTTTTTTTTAAAGAAGTAATTCATGTGCTGAGATATATCAGCCGTGCTAGTACACTCATCTTCCCCCAATACCCTGCTTTGACACTGTCGGACTATAATCGGTCTGTATCTATTTATTTTACTATACTTAAAAGCAAAGAAAATCTATCTTTTTGTTGGTTTAAAACATAAAATTTGCATTAACTGTCAACTGGAGTGTAATATCTAATGCTAATAAGCTACATCATGATGAGTTGGATTTTGGCCCCAACAGCAAGAACTCAAAATAGTTGGTGTAACTGAAGAGGATGCAACAGATAGGGTTAGATGGAAGAAACTGACTTGCTGTGGCGACCCCTGAAGGGAAATACCAAAAAAAGAAGAAGTAAGAACTCAGAAATGGTTAAATAATTGTCTTATTTACTGCTTCTTCTTTGTTTTTAGTTTTACTCATTTTAAATCCAGAACAGCAACCAGTAAATGAATGAAATCTATTTTATATTTTGCATGCTGTTCATCTCCATTATTTTCTCCTTAATAATTACAAAAGAGCCAGTTAACTCATATACACTCTCTGTTGAAGCACTGCTAACACTTTTTGTGTAGTTTACCTCAAGAATAAATTTCAGTCAATTGAAAAGGATGGAATATGAGACACTTTTTACCAGACTTTCAGAAGAGGAGGAAACACATTTCATTTTTCATTTCGATCTCATCGATAGCCAGTTCCAGTATGACTCCTACCAGTCTCAGTGTTAGCATAATACCGGCACTATTTGCCATTGAAACTCTGGGATAAAATAGGAGGATGGAGAAGAAACAGATCAGTGTTTACCCACCTGACCAATTACAAGACAGAGAAATCTACAAGATGGAGTCTGCCTCCAAGCAGGTACTCATCACTATTGTGGCATTCGGCAGTTGCTAAGTAACACCGTCTATTGGCTTTTGAGCAAACTTGTTGGAATGGCTATTAGGATATATGTATAAATCACTGGGAAACCTAGGTAGTCTAATAAGATGAGACATGTGTGTTTGGAATGCTGAAAAAAAACAAAGATTTGATATATTTTTCTAAAAAGAATCATGTCAATACGTTGCTGCTATGAGGAAACGCGAAAAACACAGCACAACACCAATTTATCTGCATCTTGAATATCCTCCGACATTCCTGAGGTAAGAGATTCATTTTGAGTGAAACTCCAGGTAGGAGAGTACGGTGTGTTGTAGTTTGCTCGGGGAAAGATGAGCAATGTGTTTCTGGAAGCATCTGATATATATGCACCACTTGGCAGGGGATGCGGCGTAAGCAGAAATGATGAGAACATTGACATGTTATAGATCACATAGAAAGTCATAACACCACACAAGATCTACGTCAAATTATATAGCTACTTCATCTTTGTTAAAAAAAAAAAAAAAAGCAAAGAGAACTTAATATTCCTCTAACGTGTTTCCAATTAACATTTTATGACTGAAATTTTTATTTTATGATGTAAGTTGTAGGTAATTACATGCCTGCTTCTCTAGTCCTAAAGCATTCTTCCTTACATTATGCTGGAAACAAAGTGTGAAACAGACAAAATGAAACAAAAATTACAGGTTTTAATAAAACAATATCTCATCTTTATTACATCAGCATTTAATTAGAGTGCAGTGTTCTCCTGCCGCATGGATGTAAATACAAACACGGAATTTAATGATGCCCTTATGCAAGTGCTGACAATGAAACTTCTCTTCAAAAACTAATAACATTAATTCAGTAATATATTATCAACGTTTAAATTCTAACTTTATGCTGGAATTTTAATACCAGAGTTGGACTGACTGATTCATGAAACGGAGAAAAAGAGGGAGAGAAACACAGATAGGGCAATGAGCCAAATCCTCTCTATTAGTGCTGCATTTTTACATATCCTCAGCATAAAGAGACACATTGCCTAACCAATACTTTCTTCCCTGTGTATATAATTATTTTATTAAATATTGTATCAGTCTTGCAGCCCACAGCTGTTTGGTTCAAAGGAAGTTGGGTATCATGGCCTGGAGCCTTGTACACGAACACAAACGCACACATGCACACACATACAGACACACATAAATGTCTGCTCTCTCCATTCCTTTTTTTCTATCCTGTCTTGCTCCAAGTTGCTGCTTCTCTCAGGCGCAGTCCAGCAATGTCTAACTCGCCCCAGGCTGACTGATCACAAGTAGGAGTAACATTTTTTAATTCCAGAGAGAGTTGAGTCTTGCATTCCTAGTATTAAGTTACGTATTTCTCTGGTTTTCTTTTCTTCATTTTAATTTTTATATTCATATAATGAAAGTAGGGCTCAGGAATAATTTTCTACCACATTATAGTTTCTGTTTATTCAGACACTTACGTTTGCTTTATAATTGTTAAAACATTATTAATAAAGACTCTGAATGTTAATCTAAAAGTATAAAGATTATTTGAACTTTTTAGATTCGGAAATTACATCTAGTATAGAGAAATATCTTTAGTGTGGAGCACTTTGAAAAAGCTTATGTACACCATCAAAATGTGAATGCAGTTACATTTCATATACTGTACATATCTACACATATACTATACATATGTATGTATATCTCCCATATGTATAGTTACTTCATCCCGTGTAACCATCTGAATGAAGAACATCTACTCATCCCCGTACTGGACATCTCCGGGCTGAGGAGTCTCCCTTGTTCCCATCAGGATGAAGAACATCTATTGACTTCTTCAGATATTCAGCTGTGGAGTAGAATAAGCTAATATTTAAACAATAATCTTTGACACATTGGTTGCTCATCCTGGGGGAGGGATCTCTCTTTCATGTGGATCCCAATGAGGTTTCTTATTTTTTTCCCCACTGATGGGTTTTTTAGGAGTTTTTCCTCACCGTGAAGGAGAGTCTAAGGGCATAAGTGTGTTAGTCTTGTTTAGTTAGCATTTGTTATTTTTCTTGCTGTATATTTGTGTTAATACATTCCTTTTTTTCTTGTGAAGCCCATTGAGATGGAAATTCTGTGATTTTGGGCTATACAAATAAAATAGAATTGAATTGAATATATATATATATTTATACTTGTTTCCTTAAATTTGATAATTTGATGTCCAAAATTTAAATAAAAAAAAACATTGTAAAATGTGGCGCTTAAGCATAATGTTAAACATCATCTTGACAACACAGGCCTATTGCAGCAATCAAAAAAACACTAAGGCCAAGATCAGGGACATTATATTTAATCTGGGGGATTTAAAACATTAACTATCTTTCTGACCAATGGAGAAGCAAATTTAAAGCACTATCACATCTCAAACTGCACTAGGAATATTTGCAGAGAATAACCTTTAGAAATTGAATTAAATTACACCTCCTGTATTATGCAGGTATTGACATTCTCATCCAGCAGCAACATATGGATCTGTTGTAATACCTGCAGGGCTCAACTATTTATATTCATAGTTGTTCCCATACAGGAGGGGGCAGTGCAATGAACCTCTCTGACTTTGGCTTGTACAGGAATTCAGACTGTATGTAAAATGTGAAAGTTTAAACCCATGGTTTATGAACACAGCAAACATAATCCCGACAAAATCTCACTCTATAATAAATTTAACAAAATGACCTTTGGTTATACTTTTGGTCGTTCTCTCTGATAAAAAAAATCTGCTGAACAAGCCATTTACTTTCTAAGTCACTTTCAGAAGTTTGAAACCTAAAGTAAGTTTTCTTTTTCATATTTTAGAGAAATAAATTTTGCTATAAATTTAGAAATTCATCACTGCTGCGACCTTATTTTGTCTGGATGTGTTTGATGTTGTGTAAATGCAAAATACGAGGACAGTGTTGCAAATGAGTTTCCCATGTGTAATGCAAAATAAAAAACTTTGCATAAAATTAAGTTGCCTTTATTTTCTTCTCTTTCACAACCATGGACACTTGACACTGAAAGATTCAAATATTTCCTTTCACTTTGAAACTGCAGGTGTACCTTCAAGCGTGTTCTCCCTCACCACACCGTCTGACAATCCTGAGATTAAGCAGATAGAGACAGACAATTAAACATATTCCAGTGTCCACTCCAACTCTTCTTGAAATGTTGATAAAATGCAACAAGAATCTTGTCATAAGTCCAAATTGTTAACCTTTAAACATTCAAACACCAGTTTCTATGTTTGCATTTCAGAAAAACACACCAGCTTGCACAATAGACCCCACTCTGAACACTTCTGTTCAGATGGTGGCAGCTGGGAGGTGAGGTGAGGTTGAATGTGGGACATTACAAAGCTCATTAATGTGACTTTGCAATCAAATCAGGTCAGATGGATACAATGGTGCCTAGAGGAAGGATTTGATAGCCAGAACAAAAATGCCTTATTATAAGTTAATTAGACATTCTCTTAATAATCCTGCAGCTATTCAATCACTTGATATTCCTTTGATAGCTCTTAAAACTTAAAAATTGAGTGTCTCTGACTGGTACTTTGTCAAACCAGTGAAGTAATGGAAGAGTCCTCATTAAGACCACAAACAGTCTGTTTCCTGACTTGGAATTTGACGTTCTGTGAATTGAATTACAATGATAGCATGCATACCATTTTGCCAACAATCTGGCAAAGTGAGACATTAATTAAGTTTTTGATACTGGATTTGCTCTCACCTTCGCCATATGTGACCTTTATTTTTTAAACTAGCAGCAGACACATGCTGCCGTAGTATTTGAAGCCAAGAACTGCAAACACTTTTTTGGTTGGTTAAGTTTGAATAAAAGAGAAGATTTATTTCATGCTTGTTTGTTTTCTACCCAAGGGACAAATTATTGCAGTTTATAATAAGACTCTAATTCAAAGTCAACTTTCGTTTTCTTCCTGTCCAAAGATTAAGTTTTAAAATGGTTATTATTATTGTGGAGGTTTAGAAAGATCAGGGCAGCCATAAACCAGAACAAAAGCTTATATACTGCTTAAATAAAACTCTCTGACAAGTTTGTTAACAAAGGAAATAACAGAAAACCACTAAACCAAAGGATTATGTGACATGCTATATATGCTTTATAATAACTGTGTCTATGAAGTGGGAATAGAATCAGTGCACAAACAATAAGGACTACTTAGCTAATCCCGTATGTAGCAGAATATACTTAATATAACAAAATCAAAAGAACTATATTAATCCTCGAGAGAGGAAATTAGGAAATAAGGAATCTGGTTAAAACTCTAAGTCTTCAAGTGTCTTGCACAAATCTCTCAACCTTGGTATGTTATAATAAGTTCCAGTTCTGCATGGCACTGCACAGAATTCAAACAGATGAATAAGTTCAAAATATTAGGAGCCACTAGTCGAACCTTCTCTACTGAATGTCACAGATTTTTTTTTCGGAAAGAATATTAGCACACTGCAAATCTGCAACAACTACTTTCACCCTGGTTTTCAGGTGTTAACCTAAATAATCTGTCTTTTTTTAAAGTCTCGCAAAATTAAATTACACACACCACGTGCAAAGTCCAACTAGTGGCAAAGCAAAGGACTACACAACTTCAAATGTTTGGATGCTTTTGAAGTTCCGGTTCAGCCAGTCACATAGTATGGTTGTGCCCAAACTTTTGATAATGTAGCAACACAACCATCATCTTCTTTTATTATTTGTGTTAAAGAATAGAAAGCATCTCTTGCCTTGTATCAACACTTCCAAGCAGAACATTTGAGACAGACAATTTGCACAAGGAATCTTGCATTGAAAATGTGAACTTGTCTTGGAAAAACAACACTGAAATTATCGCAAAAGCAGCAACGTGCCACAGTTTGAGAAAAAAGTATAAGCTTCAATGTTAAATATGGGCTTTCTGTGTGGAGTTTGCATGGTCTTCTTGTGTATCCATGTGTTTCCCCTGGGTCCTCTGGTTTCCTCCGACCCTCTAAAAACATGCATGTTAGGTTGATTACCCACTATAAAATTGAGTGTGTGTGTGGATGGTTGTTTGTGTGGCCCCACGACAGACTGGCGTCCTGTTTGAGGTGTAACCTGCCTCTTGCCTTGAATCAGCAGGGATAATCTCCATCACCCCCGTGATCCTGTTTGTGATGGAAGATTTAGAAGATGAAATGAATGATCAATGTATCAGTAACAACTGATATCATCAAGGATGCTTACTGTAAAAAAAAAAAAGAAACAATTATTTATTTATGATTTTATCTTTTAACAGAAATAGGTGAATGTGAATGCTGACACTGTTTGTTTTAGTAAAATATAATTGCTAATTTACACTATTTACAAATTCTCAATTCCAACAAGTAACAATGTAGAAAACAAAATTTGAACTTCATAAATATTTGCCGTTGGGAATATTTAGCATTCAATATTAGAACATTTTCTAAAATTGAATTAGCTAGGTTTGTAATTTTTTGTTGATTGTTGTACTTATGACATCATTTTTTTTTTTTTTTTTTGATTTCTTGACTGTTGATGGACCCTGACAGACTGGCAACCTGTTCGGGGTGTGCCCTGCCCTTTGCCTTAAATTAGCCGGGATGGGCTCCGGCACCCCCTGCGGCCCCGAAAGGGACAGACGGATAAGAAGATGACTGACTGTTGATGGAGGAGGATCCAGTCAACTGTGGAGAAATTCAATTCAAGTATTGCTTAGCACTTCCTGATGCTACACTGTGAGCTGACCAATCTGGATAACAATCAGCAGCATTGCAATAGAACACTGACACCTTTTCAGAATCATCACAGTCAGAATATTTTATTATTAACCCCCAAAGGGAAATTCACCATTTTAACTATTTGTCACCATTTTTCTTACATTGAACTGCCTTCAAGTTTGTACAATAATATCACGTTTTGTCGAGGATTTGTATAAGGAAAATTGCAACAAATCCCAGCAATGGAAACATTAGGAATTTTTATGTCAATGACAATCATTCACTGGTGAAATAATTAGTTTTATAGTTGATTGTCATATAAGTTAGGTCAACCGTCTAAAACGTTTTGAGAAAGAGCAATAAAATTAGGTCTAATAATACCAATGTCATGTACTGAATGAATTATGACCTTTACGTACCTGCATTACACGTTCAAACTGAGTTGCATGATTAATAACTTTGTTGTGTGAAGGTTTTGAAGTTCTCTGTTACAAACTGTATAATAACATTAGCACATGACCTACAGCTGTAGCATGAGATTCTATGCTCAATGCAAATAACTGTCTCAAGCAGATGCTTTATTTTATTTTAAGTGGTATCTGTTTATTCATTTAGTCAACTAAAAGCTGAATTGAACCTGATCTAAACAATTTTAAAGATAAATTAAAATAGCTGGAATGGTTTATTTCCTGGCATTACTAGAAATATAATCATAAACATTATTTACTGTTTCCTAAAAAGCCCATTAAGAATTTATTTAAAGGATCAATTGGCTTATGCCTCAAAACAATGCTCTTCTCTTTGGCATTTAACCAATGTAAATGAAAGAACTCATTAGGATCGGTGTTATGATGGCTTGAAAGTGCAACACTTTGATTTAATCTCAGTAATAGATCAGAACAATCACTGCTTTTCAATAGGCCACATTTATTATTTTGAAGCAATGCGATGACGTTGTTAGGATTGTTATAAGTCATTTAAAGGATAACTGAAAGATCATTCTTCAAGGTTTATATCAAAAAGCCCCACCAATTCATCCCCCCAGGTTCCTCAAACACACTTCTTTCTTGGATGCCATTCAGGTTGATTATCCAAAAAAAAAAAAAAAACCCAATCCTTGCCGATTTGCAACCCTCAACAAAAGGGAAGCCAAATAATTTTAGAAACATTTTGCCCAGAGGTGTTTTAAAAAAGCCATTTCCTTAACATAAAAAGCTCTTGAAGGTAGTTTCTTTTGTGTTGTATCCATTCCTCATTACATGTTTTATACTTTTTTTTTCTGAACCTTAAAAACCTTCCACCCAAAAATCCATTCCCTTTTGAGCGAGCCTCTTGAGTGTTTGGCCATTTGTTGTAAGTCAGCTGCAGTGGGATTGCTCAGGTCATGCCAAACCTCAGTGCTAAGACTTACTTGAGAGAAAAATGATTTGTTCTAAGCACTTTTTGCAGAGTCACCGGTATAAGGATGATTAAATTAGAATGTGTTCTCAGTGGTGTAGCAAGATTTACTCTTTGGATATCAGGAGGGGAAAATGTTTCAGAAACTAAAAACTCAAAGAACAGGACACTTGATTAAAAAACCAACAAAAGGGAAACCAAATCATTTTTAAGTGCACCTCCCTAAATATTTTGTGCACTAGCAAACTACCTTTACATTTATAACTATTCAGTTAAATAAAACTGACACTTTTTTGGGTTTACTCATTATTATTTTTCTTTCAGCATTTCCCTTCGGGGTCACCACAACAAGTCAGTGTCTTCCATCTAACCCTATCTGCTGCATCTTCTTCGGTCACGCCAACTATCTTCATGTATTCCTTCACTGTACGCAGGAACCTCCTCTTTGGTCTTCCTCTGGGCCTCTTTCCTTGTGGTTCCAAACCCAGCATTCTTCTGCTGACGTACTCCCTCTCTCCTCTGCTTGTGTCCAAACCATCTCAGTCTGGCCTCTCTGACTTTATCTCCAAATCCTCTAACATGTGCTGTTCCTCTGATATATTCATATCTAAACCTATCCATCCTGGTCACTCCCAGTGAGATCCTCAGCATCTTCATCTCTGCTACCTCCATCTCTGTTTCCTGTCTTGTTCTCAGTGCTACTGTTTCTAGACCAAACAGCATGGCCGGTCTCACCATGGTTTTGTACACTTTTCATTTTAGCTGAAAAACATGAACATAAATTGCAGAAACTTAAATTTATTTATTTTTTACTCAATCAGTGACTATTGACTTTATCCAAAACATCTCAGTTCAACATCAGTTACATTGATGGATGTCATACAAAAAGCTTAAGAACTGAAGTTTCACTTTAGTTTTTGCCAGCAATTCTGTTTCACAACTCTTTTTTTGGCAGTGTGTTGTGCATTCACTATGCATAGTTCTGTCTGATTTCCTAGAACTTTGTGAAAGGAATTTTAGATGGACAAGAAAGCCCTCAAGGAATTTAAGTAAGCTGCTGCTGAAAACCAAAAGTTTATTCCAGTGTGGTATCTTATCAGCCAGTGGTTCTGGAGGAGAGAAGGAGCGTCACAAAAAAAGTTAATATTCACCTTATTTTAGCCTTAAGATTTTAACGGGCTTTTGAGAACAGAATTTCAAAAAGTATTTTAATCTTTTTTATTTGAAAGTATATCCTTTTACATCCATCATGTGTGATAAGTAAATTACCCACAATGCAAACAATAGTTAGAGTTGTTCACACTATGAGTTGTATGTAGTATGTCTTTCAAACAGTAAACTATAGAGACCAAAGGTCTTATGGTTAATATAAATTACTTTGATGTGTTATTTTTCTTCAATGTACTCTTTATAATTACTTTTAAAAATGGTCTCTCCATCGGTCATGTGCATCCCTCGCATAAAAACGCAACTCCTATGCACAACCCACCAAGGCCTAAACCTGAAGGAACAATCCTACAATGCATCACATCCTTAGAAACACATGAGTCTGTCATTAATCTGTTCTATGACTTCATCTTTGTCTATATTTTAAATTGTACAAAATATCACCTCCTAATGGAGTTATTGACTATCTGTTTACCACCAGACTTAGAGCAGCCTCCATATGTTTTTAATAGTCACACAGGGAAAATTATGCCAACTGAAAGAAAAAGTCTGTTTTAACAAATAAAAAACTGACAGGGGTCGACAATGTGTTTAAAAAATGTACTTTGTCGTTGCAATTGTTTATTTTTATTTATATTGTAACACAACCAGAAGACATTATCAAATGAAATGATTCAATCTGAATTACCAGCAAAGTTTTGATGACAAAATGATAACATGAAGCTAAAAAAACGAAAATTGACTTGCTCCACCTAGATTTTGATTTGTTACACCAACTTTATATTTTACAGTTTATGGCACCACTGTAGCTAGCATACGTGTGTCAGTAAAAAGGTACACTGCAAACTCAGACTGTCAAACATACCAGAGGCACCAATGTCAGCATTTAAAGAGCTTTATAAGCTTATTCTTACTTTTTTTTTTTTTTTGGGTGCATGCAGCAAAACGAGCATTTCCTGGGAGAGAATATATACAGATCCCTTAATTCTAACTGTACAGACATTTGTAACTAGTTACACTAAAGTATTACAGATTGTTTCAAACAATAGCTATCAGATGATGAATAAAAAGGAGGTCATGTCTTAAAGGGAAATTCAGCTACAATGAATCACTTGGGAAGTGTGACAAAGCAAAACATGTGGCTGTAGTTTGCTGTGATGCATTTTGTGTTTCTCTAGATAAAAAAGAATATGTTTTTGTCCAAATTGTTCCAGGTGATTTTGTCATGATTATAGCTTAGGGTGGCATTTCAACGCAGCACCATTTGCTTTACATTGTCAGCCCAAACATTAGCATTGGCCATTACTCATTTCCATGACAGCAAACATTTTCAATTTCTTTGAGGATATTCAAAGACACCAGGAAATGTTTATGAAAATCTTTTGGGGGGAACATTGAGTTATGTGAAACAGAGAATTTTGAAACCTTTTCAAAATTGAGCACAACAGAAAAGAATCAAGGCAAAGAAACACCAGGTTGTGTTTAGTTTCTACTTACAGTTATTTTAATCTTTTTTCACTCAAATGTACCAAAAATGTTGATTTCTAAACAAGGATTTTGCTGCTTGCCTGGAAAAACAAGAAAGTAGCAGATGAAAATAACCTACAAGACACCGGTTTGTCCCATCAGTCATTAAAAGCTGTATTGATTGGTAACAGCCACAATGAACAAGTTTAGCTGCAAATTACACGGCCATTGATCTAACGCCCTGTCATTTGATGCATCCTACATATCGCCACAATCAAGTCCAATTGAATCATAATCAGGGTTTGAGCTCTGACACACACTGAGCAGTGTTTTTGTGTCAACATGTAAGCACCAGTTAGTAAATCTTAGAAATGGTTTGCTTAACCAGATCTTTGTTCACTTTTTGTTCATATTTTATAATGTAGTTTTTTCAAAGCACACGTCAAAAATTCAGTGTATTTGTCAGGATGGTTTGGAATTTTTTTTAAATTAAATAATACATTCAAACTCAACCTCTGAAAGGCCAAAGTCAAATTTGAGCAGATTTAAGATTATTGCCATTCCAAAGTGTTCAAAATAGAAAATGTACACATTGGTTCATGCAATGTAAAATGTGGACACAAGGTCATGGGTGGTCAATAATCTCCTTGGGATGGCAAAATTATGACTGGGTCAGTGCACAACAACACAACCTCACAGGGTCTTTTCTTTTCATCAATAGTCTGTTTTCTACATTTAGTTGATTGGCCTGTTCAAATTGCTCAAAGGAGTGAGTGTGTGCTTGATTGGGTGAATAACTTAATGTGACCCAGTGACAGAGAAACAAACATTGCAGGGTTCATCCAGGCCTCTCACCTGCTAAGTGACTGGGTACGGGCCGACATTTGGTAAATGAATGAATGCACAATGTATAGTTTATTTCCAAGACCACAGAAATCGAGGCATCGGCAAGTCAATCATGTGTATTTTGGTGTTTTTATTTTTTCTTAAATAGATCTGTCAGTCAGTCAGTCATCTTCTGATCCGTCTATCCCTTTCGAAGTTGCGGAAAGGGAAAGGCCCCTTTGCCTTAAATTGGCCGGAGCCCATCCCAGCCAATTTAAGGCAAAGGGCAGAGTACACCTCGAACAGGTCACCAGTCTGTCGCAGGGCCACACACACACACACTCATTCCTAGGGGCAATTTTGGCACCGGCCAATCAACCTCGCATGCATGTCTTTGGAGGGTGAGAGGAAACCGGAATACCTGGAGGAAACCCACGCAAACACGGGGAAAACATGCAAACTCCACACAGAAAGGAGAGTGTTCCAAGACTCAAACCCACAACCTTCTTGCTATGAGGCCACTGTGCTACCCCCTGCGCCACTGTGCTGCCTAAATAGATCTTAGTACAAAAAAAACATTAAAAAAACAGCGTAGCGAATAGTATGCTATGCATGTGCTTGAAGATCCTATTTTTTTTCAAAAATTAATATTTGCATTACTACTGATAAAACTAGAAGGGTGTTTGATGCATAAACTTAAAGAAAAATTAAATTTAGCAAATACAGTCAATTATAAATTTTTCACCTCTTTTCTTGGTAATAATAATAATTATATGACAATCTCTCCTTTTTAAATACCAAAATATAGTTAATCATAAAACAAACCAACTATCTATGTTCATAAATTACCGTAATCGTTAAATCAGACACACCTTAGTAGATAAATTGTGATTTAATGATGTATGAAAGCTGCAGTATGAAAAACAGAACCGTACAGTCGCAGAACAACATATGTATATAAAAGTCATTCGCATTATTTAATTATTTGCACTCAGAAGAATGAGGTTTAGCTTGGTGAAGACAAGCTACATTAAAAAAATATTCAATATTAAATAAAATATTAATAATGAAATGAAATTAGCAAAATTAAATAATTGGCCAATTCAGTAAACAGTACAAACAAGTTTATGTATGTATTATGTAGTATGTCTGGATAGACATATGCATTGTATACATGTGTGTTTATGGATATATTTATACCATTTTAATTATTTGAGTGTGTTTATTTTCCATTTATTAGTCTTGAATCTTGCTCACAAGAGGAGAGAGAGAGAGTACATCGACAGAAGGATGCTGGGTTTGGGACCACCAGGATAGAGGCCTAGAGGAAGACCAAAGAAAAGGTTTATGGATACAGTGAAGAAAGACATGAAGGTACAGTAGTTGGCGTGACTGAAGAAGATGCAGCAGATAGGGTTAGATGGAAGAACCTGACTTGCTGTGGCGTCCCCTGAAGGGAAATGCTGAAAGGAGAAGAAGAAGAATCTTGCTCAAAATTTGGAATTGTTCCTGTGTTGGTGAACACCATCAGGCCAACATACTGTATGTTTCTGATGCACTTACACTATAAATGAGATTCTGACAATCATATTCACATTGTACATCACTTCAAAAAATAAGGTAATATTTTCATATTTTCTGTCGAGCACATACTATGTTTTTGTCAGTTTCACAGCTGCTGCTTTCCTTCCAGAGTGGGCAGTCTATTACAACTTCTACTTGGTAAAATTGGATGGCTGCATATTTGGAGCGTACACACAATGGTGCTAGCTCCTACTTCTCTCTGCCCTGCAGCAGGATTAGGCAGCCAGAAGTTTTTGCATTTTTCACCTGGTGCTGTTCTAAAATAAAAAGTTTACTACACAAAAGAAAGCCTCAATGTTACAGTGAAAGTAATCAAACAGCTGCAGTGAGTCTGATCAAGCTACGCCACCTGAATTCAGAGTTTTATTGCACACTAAAAGTGAAAAAAGACCAGTATTTAGAGCTTTGTTCTACGTGTTTGACCTTCACACTTTAAAGCTTATTTGAACATAATTACTTTCTCTTTGGGGGGAAACCGGGACAAGGTTTCAGTGTTTTATTTAAACTATATTTGTAGAACAGAGGTTCAACATGATGTGGAAATTCACAGAGGAACAGAAACAATAATGTTTGCAGTCAGAAATTGGTGTCATCATTTTATTTTTGCCATTTGGCAATCAGAAAGATCTTTAAAACTGACTTTAAATCTTACTAAAGTACCTTAAATGGAAACTGATTTGACATTTGTTTATCATTCCGACTTTCAATTTATCTTTCCCTCACTTCTTTTGATTTTGTTTCCTTGGGTTTTTTTTCTGTATCAACCAGAGTATCTTCAAAGCAGCCTGGCTGTTGATATCCAGTTGTGTGTGCAGTGCCATGAAGTAGAATGCTGCTGTGATGAGTCAAAATAAAGAAAAAAAGTTGTGCGGAGAACTTTATTAAAGGTGGAATATTATTGTGCAAAATAGCTCTAAGATCAGGAATTATAAATGTCACTAAGAGAAATAAAAAAAGGGTTATTTGGTATTTCAACAGTTTCACTTTATTTTTTTCCCATTTTTTATGAGAAATAAATATTCTTCAGAAATGTCTAAACAATGTGGAGCAAATACATTTTATTGGCCAATTGACAACAATGTAATGTAAATGAGAAAAAAAAATACTTGTTTCGCTATTTTACTGTAAACATCCCAAAGGAATGAAAACATACCTGCAAAAATGAGACAGCAACCAACCAAGCTAATCCTTTTATTTTTGGCAAAACAAGTTCTGCCAGTGTAAAGTAGACCTTGAAACTTTTGGTAACAGTGACATCCTGCCCGAGTCTGCTCTGACCCTGCTTAACTTGCAAATGTGCAACAACAATGCTGGACCTCTGTGTCCTGTCCGTGCTTCTGCATTTTTATTTGGGCTGTAGAAACAAAACTTGTCTAGAAGAGCATTACGTTAGTCTATCAAAAGAGAAAAAGTACAAAATGTTATGATTGAAAAGGTTAAGAGTAATTACTTGTGTGTTTTATTTTAAAATACCTCCTACTTTGTAGCTGTGTCTTTTGCCAATGTCATTTTGATTTGGAATTCACATTCAGCTATGCAGAAGTGTGAACAGAAAGAAAAAATGATCAAAATAAGAAGTTGTTTGTTTCTGAAATAGAAAATTATCCCTCGACACTGTTCCACTGTCACACAAGTTTGACTATGTTCTCATCAAAAAGACAGAGTACAACACAAACACTGATGTTTTTCTTCTGTACTTATGTGAGTCCATCACTTGTCAATTTGTGTTTTCATGGTGTTGGTTGTAAACTTGTGAGAATAAGAGAAACAGTGGGAGAAAGACATTAGGGCAGCCAGTAGGGGTCTTACAGAGTGTGTGATTAGTATATTAAGCATGCATCCACAGCCCCTCCAAGCTTTCTTGGCAGAGACAAGGCGGTTAGATAAATAGCTTTAATATCCCTGTTTTGCAATTGCACGGCAACAGTTGTTTCACAAGGATAGCTTAGGGATATCACACACAAAGACACCAAATCTCAAAAAGCAATCCCATCCCCATCCAATGCAAAAAGAAAAAAACTCAACCCAAAACATTGAGGCCCTGGGGACAATGAACCAGAAGCACCAAAGGGAAAAGCTTATGTATGTTAAAGGAACAAAGAAAGGTTAATGCACTGCTTTCTCTCTTTATACTTTGTACTCCATTGGGAAGAATCTGACCTTATGCCAGTTGTTTCAACATGGGAAGACCATCAGCAATAAGACCCTGACCTCTGACTTTTTTTTTTTTTTTTTAGAAACAATATTTCCATGTTGAATTTAGATGAGATTATGCATTGTCCAGTATATAAAATTGATTTTATCTGAATCTAATCCTACTGTGTTGATATTATTCATTAAAAAAAAACAAACACTGCTTTTGCTCCGACCATGCTTTACAAACTTCTTAAAAAATTCTACACGTGTTCGAAAATTGGAGCCATTGATTCCACACATAACTGTTTTATTTTCTATTACTCTCTATTTTTTTCAAATACATACACAAATAAAAAAATGGGAACAGTTGGAAGCTCTGAAATATATATAAAACTCAACATTATCTTTGAATTCTCCTGAAACTGTAAGGTAGCTTTGATGAACTAGCCAGAGTCACTTGAAAGTAAATGTTTGAAGTAAGCAAAACACAAGCGTGCACACAATTGCACACAATTTTCTTTTTTATTCAATTTTATTTCTTTTTTATTTAATTTTGTGCGATGGGCTGTTTAAATAAATCATTACAAGAATTTGTATTAATTTTTATACCGTGGTGGTGTTTAAAAATGCATTGTTCATTGACATCAGAGAAATCTGGAGAGAACCGTTTTTTTCTTTTCTGTCTCCCGACAGTCACACCGTATCTGGCACGAGTAATCTTTGTCACCCTAAACTTTCTTCATACCCTCTCTCCTTTCTCTTCTTCCTTGACAAAAGAAGGATTTGAGTTGTTCAAGTGAGAGTTTGAGTGATGGCCATCTTGGGAAATGAAATATTTGCTGAAACACTGTGCCCTTGAAAGTTAATTCACAAGAACACAGGAGGTGAGGTGGAAAAGTGAAGGAGAGCAGTAATGAGTTTTCTTGCTTCCTCTGCCTTTCTTTTGATTCTTTCATTGCGCTGTATGATGGATTTGACAATTCAAAGTCACGTTTTCTTTTCGGGGAAAAAAGTAGCTTGAAACTAGTACTTTTCTATTTGTAGTAAATATCAATATTACTGTCCTACAAAAGAGGAAACTTAATTTGTTGCTTTAAAAACTTCATCGAGTTAAAAGGACATGTCTTGCGCTCAAAACGGCATTCATTGAAAAAAAAAATGAAGCTGAAGTTGACAAGAAAGTCAATGTAAAACCTAGTCAACCAATGAGTAATAAGAACAGTCACTTTATTTATATTAATAGTTCAAGCTAAACCAAAATTTTATTGAAATAAAAAAGCAGTCTGGCAATGACAAATATTTTATAAAACAGCCTAAATTTTGATTGTATTTCAAAATGAATACGTACATTATTATATTTTTTATTTGAAGCTCTGTTTTTTGTTTTGCTTTGGTTTTTTTTTGTCAAATTTGAATGAATAAAGAAGGAAAACAACAACAAGCACAAAAGTCATTTTCTTTTGTCGGCCATGATTTTTTTTTAACAAAGTGATTGTGTATAGGATTTGATTTAATTGTGTAAATGTATTTCTGCTTTTTTTTTTTTTTTTTTTTTTTTACAAAGAGACCTGTGTTACTTGACAAACAGTTCCATCTCGTAAGAAATTGCAAACCAATCTGGAGCCGCCAGAGGTGCAGAACAAGAAATGTCTCCATGAAATGGCAGAGGCTTCTTGGAAATGATTGAATCGAAGAAAAGGAAGTTTGGGGGATTTATCTAGAAATCTTTTCAAAAGCCAATTTTACTTTTCAAAAATGCTGAACAATTTTTAGAGAAGAAATATATTGAAGTAAACAAACTCTATTGGAGCACAGCAGTGTTTCACTTCAAACCCTTTTCCCCCTTCTAGACATCCAATTGCAGACCTCAGACATGAGTAATTGGCCAAAAGTGTCAGTGGTACAGCTAAACCACTTCTTTGTTTACACTTCTGTCTTTTCAGCTTCTGCAGATGAATCAATGGCGTGGTGTTCCAAGCCATAATTGCAAAAGATGGCGGCATCAAGGCCCTCTGTGAGCCACCTACAGTATGTGGCTCAGAGGTTACTGCAGTCCCAACAGTTTGAGTGGTCATCTGCTTGAAAGGAAAGTTGAACTGGACAAGTCAGAAGCTTCTTTATTTTTTTTAGGGTTTTTTTTGCCTTATGGGTAGCATGAGGCAGGGTAAAGGTCCCCCCTGTCTGCCTACATTGCATTACTGAGACCCAACGGCAAATTGTCACAACGAAACTCAGTGGTGAAGAGATGTTTCAGGGACTGAGGCGAAAGCAACCTCTCCAAGGTTGCACAATCATTGCCACTAGGGAGTTCAAGTTGATTTCAGTAATACCACAATTTATGGTCCTCAGGTGCAAGAATGTCAGCTGATGTGGTACTTCTGTCACTTTTTTGCCTCAGTGAATGAAGGTGTGAAAATAGCTTGAAGTAAAAATTTGATTCTGACTCTCGTTTACTTTATATTATTCCAGGTGCAGTCAAATAAATAGTCAATAAGTACATTATATTTATTACTTTTTGAGCTATGCATCACATGATCAAACCACACAACATAATAACTCAACATTTTTGATAGATTGAATTTATGATTCATTTAATGCCTTGCAAAAAACAAAGAATAAAGCAAGCACGAATCTCATTTTGATCACAGCAATTGTATTTTCATTCTTTTAAAATATCTTTATTGGTACTGACATTTTCTGATTTTATTTCCAATCCATCTTATGATAGAAATCAGATTGCTTGTTAGTGGTTGAATACGTCAGTATTTAAGGGTTTCTGAGCATGCATGCACTGCTTTTCTGCCAACATTTTTCATGTCACAATTTACCCCATTAATTGTGACTGCTGATTTATGGTGCGCTGCCATGCTGTGGGTTTAACATGATGAGTAAGAATGCATGCCTAATGTTAAGGAGTTCTACAGTGATGGCTTTTGTCCAGAGAAAAATATTGCAAACATTGCTTTGACCTCTACTTACAACAATTACCAGTAGACACAGAAACCACACTGGCTGGGCCAGTTGGCTTGTTCTTTTTTGTAAGACCATGTCTTTTGCAGGCATATTGCACCACATTGATATTCTAACACTTCCTCTGATCACTGCACCAGATTTTCTCATTTAACTTCAAATTACATCTTATCAAAGAAAATTAATTTGAATTTGAAAGGTGACTTTCACTTACCTTTAACTGTAAAATTCAATTCAAGCTGTTTTTTTTAATTCCAATAACACTGTGATTTAATTGTCATCACGTAAAGCAAGCAAAAAAAAAATGTTGTTCTACTTTTTCAATTCTACTATTCCTTTCATCCTTTGCTGTATTGTAGTTTACAAATCAAATTGATCAATAATTGTTTTTGGAGTTTTCATCATGACAATGGACCTTTCTAAATTCCTTTAATTGTGCCTTCTTGTATGTTTGATGAATTAGCACATTCACACATGTACATTGTATTGACACTACTTGTCGGTACTGGATGTGGTGTGATGCTTCTGTAAAAGATTCCAGTATTGTGAGGGGAAAAAAAAAAATTCTGTGAGTTTTCTACCTGGAGGGTGGTGCTGGGTAGTAATGGCTCCAAGAATGTCCATCCATTACTCATTCTAAATGTCCTATGCGGGATACAGAAGTCCATCCCAGGAAGTGAACAGGCAGCATAGACCATGGACATTTTGGCAGTACACCAAAGAGGCAAACAACCCCACACACTTAGGGGTGATTTACAACAACCCACTAGCCTAACGTTCATGCTTGTTTTGGAGGAGGCTGTAGTGTGTTGGGTGAATTTGCAACCTTCATCTATAGAGACACGTGCTTTAAGCCTCATCTTAGCCGAGATTCAAACCAGCAATCTTCCAAGTGAAATGCCACAATGCCAAACATTTTTTTTAAAAAAAAGCTGCTTCAAAAAATTGCCATCCAAATCTCATAAGTTGAAAGTTTTAAATAATAAAATTTTGAAACACAATATAAGAAATGTTTAATTAAACACAGTAAAGTGATTGTGTGTTAATTTTGTATTTCAGATATACACCACATCAAGTCCTTTTTTTATTAAATAATAGTAAACTAGTCTTAATTTTGTTTGACACCATTTTCAGTATTGCAGCAAGGAAGGGGAAGCGTATGTTAGCATCAATGGAGATACACATGTAAGTTACGTATGTAGCAAAAAGGCAACCACTGTGCACAACAAGCCAATATTCAATCCTCACGAGCATTATTACAACTAATTGAGATATTCAATGTACATTGAGAAACATTTCTAATAAGCCAAAGAAAGAAAGCAAGTATGATAAAAAACTATGCATGCAAGTTCCAAACAAAGACAATAATACTTGCGTAACAAGCAGCACAGCTCTGTGCTTTATTACAATAATGTTTCAGAAAAACTCTTTTCTTGCTTTTTATGTGGAAAACAACAAGCCGTCTTCTAAGTCATTGCTAGTACCCAGCTGAATTTCAGAGCAGCAATGGCAGATTTGCTTCTGAGTTTCTGTCAGTGTGTAGTTCAAGTTGAATACCCTGAAGGTAATTAAATAAAACATTCTCCTGTTGAAGTCTGTCTGGCAGCCATTGGTAAGAATTGGACTCTCCAGTGTCAGGGTACTCAAGGTTTCTCACGGAGCAATTTCTGTTTTTTTGGTTGGAAATAAAGAGCTGTCCATCATCATTTTCCCAAACTCCAACCGATTTTGACAAGAGGATGGTGCTGTTAACGTGATTCTTTTTCTACCTCAACTTGATTCGAGGCCACAAGAGTGATCTTTCAACCTGACTATCTGCCCAGCAGGAGTCATCTATTTGTAATTTTTCACCAAACAAAGACTTTTTACACATGATGAAAACTAGAAAATTGGCAAAGGGCCAGTGTTTTACCCAAGAAGTTCCTTTACTTTTAGACACTGTTCTGAGAATTAATCTTAAAAATCACCGACGTAAATAAGAGGAGTGTGAGCAGACTTAAAAGCTTGACATTGTAAGGATATCAAAAAGCAGGTGAACTGCATAAGAAACACAAAAAGCAGTCACATCTGAACCCTAAGCACATATTGTTGCTTCAACAATGTGTAGTAAAAAACCTTGAGAAATAAACGACAAAAAAGTAGCGGCCAAAATAATTGCGGCTCAGTTCTGTTTCTGCGTAAATTAGTACTTTTGTGACAAATTTTGTGATGCAGCAACATCATAAACATATCTTTTTCCATCGTTTCTTCTTCCTTGTTTTATGGCCTTCTGCAAACGATCTCCATACAATCATCCAACTATAAATCTTTTTATCATCCCTAGACAAGGTCATAAGTAATTACCATGGAGCACTTGTGGTTTACATTCCCAATTCAAAACCTCAAATGCTATGAATGGACTTTTTTCATATATAATATTTCAATACAATCCAACCACAATACTTACAAAATATGATCTGATTTAAATCAAGACATGTAATAAAACTTTTATTTCTATGAATCAAATAAGCAGAATTCCTTTTCTTCCTGAATGCTCAGTGAAGTCCAACACAATCATTAAAAAAGGCCATTCAACAAATGGCATCCTGGGTAGTTTCAAAGTTGGCTTAAGTTGTCCTCTCATTCCCTGAAGATGGTTGCTGTGGGACATATAGGTTTGAGTGTGTGCTGTTCTTTTTATTTTATCTGTCCACTTTTCATAGTTATTTGCTGCACACTGTTAATGTCTCTGACTACACGTGTGGAAGTCAGCACTTCAGCAACAATGAGGCTTTGGAAATGCTAGCCTTCAACAACATACTGCCTGCACTTGCAAAGATATCCATCTACCGTGACTAAAAAGGAGCAGAAAGAAGTAAAACTTGCCATATTCGCTTTCTTTTCACAACACAAAAAAGTTTAAGTTTTGACTTTTCAATTGAAAACACAACTAATTCATGCTGATTATTTAAGAAACAAATCTATAAAATTTCAGCACATTTCAGAGAGCTATTTCTCTATTGAATAGCCAAAAGCAGGAAGAGAACATTCTGGACTGGCTTGTCCAGTTGTAATTGCTCTCAATACAAAAGCGACTGAGATTTTTAATGTTTCATGATGTCAACTGCGTGTCCAGTTTGGTACATTGTTTTCCTAACCCTGGCCAGATTGCAGGGGCAACAGCTTTTGACTGCTAGCCCAGGCTTCTTTCACCACGGCCGCATCCTCCAGCTCACCCGGGAGGATTCCAAGCCAGTTCCTGGCCAGCTGTTAGATATAATCTCTCCAGTGAGTCCGGGACCTGCATCTGTGTCTCTGCCTGGTGTGACATGCCCAAAACACCTCAGGAACAAGGCATTCGAGAGGCATCCTAACCAGATGCCCGGACCACCCCATCTGGCTTCTCTTGACCCAGAGGAGTCTGTGTGTGATTGTAATTTAAAGTACAAATCCAAGCAGTGAAGGCAGATTTAAGCTATAAACATAACTTGTAAAGACCTTTCACACTATTTCCAGCCTCCTGCTTTCTGTCTTCTCAAGGAGATAGAGCAAAGAGCTCTCATTAAAATTTTCTTGAAACAAGCTGTAACCAGTTAATCTAAAAGCGATACTTCCAATGACATCCCATTATTTGATTCTTGGCAGTAACCTTTGTAATTACCTCAATCACCATAAATGAATTCCAGTCATGTCACTCCTTCCACCTCCCCTATGTCGTACTGCACCCATGGATCACACCACTAGCCCTGATTTACCCTGAATGTCAGCCAAGCCCAAGGAGTTTTACACCCTCAGGCAGATTTCTGTTTGACTATTCTCTCAGAATTGACTGTCTTTTGTTTGCATGTGCTTTTTTGCTAGAAGGATGTGCCTTTTTCAGTCTTTCTTCTTGCTATCAAAGACAATAGCAGACTCAGTTCTGGTCACCTCTTGATGAGTTTTACAAACATGAATGGGGCATGAATTGTTGCTGAGTAGTTTCATAGTAAATTTTGTTTCCTTTGCATATTGATGGAAAATTTTTAGAGATGTTATTTTATTTTCTATACATAAGCCACATTTAAACATCAAAATAATGGGCATTTTATGTGAAAGATTGTATTGAGGTCCAGTGGCGGCTGGTGACATGTGGCGCAGGGGCGCCGCCCCCCCGACCTGATCACCAAAAAATATATATATGCATATATATATATATTTACATAGATATAAATACATACATAAACATGTATGTGTTTATAAGTATGCAAAACTGTCGAGTGTGAAGATTACATGCATTTTAATAATGTTTTACACCGTTTTATTTTATTTTATTTTATTACTTCCTGTGCAAACCGGAACGAGGCCACGGGGTAGGTACGCCCTCCCAGGAAAACGTATTAGTGTGTATGTGGCTTCCGGTTTTTATGGAAAAAAACGTGACGTCAGCTCTAAATTCTTTCCCATTCATGTGTATTGCAAACCATAACCACGCCCGCGGGGCGCAGATATTTTCCGCCCATCGGGTGTGTAATAGGTTATCCTCTCTGTCAGTCTGTTACATGAACCAATCAATTAGCTGTAAGCTGACCTATAAATCCCACCCACGCCACGCCCTTTCTTTTCACTGCGGAATTCTGGGAGTCTTCATCATGGCGTTGGAAGCTAGTTCAGATGCTAACAATGCTAGTGGGTTTTTTTAAAGAGAATTCAGTGTCCTCCCTTCTACAGAATACGTTTTCTAAGCGTTCTAAAGAAGAAAAAAGAAGAGTGAAGGAGCTTGGACGGACACCCCAGATTTGACTGTGCAACAAAACAGTGGAGATCGCGGCCGCTTTTATGTGAGAGAATAATGCAGGTCTATGAAAAGTGGCGGTGGCTAACTGGATGAGAAACACTTTTTTTGTTTCCCCTGCTTATTGTTTAGTTCAGCAGCAACTGAAAAGGTGTGGATATCAACAGGGGTGAGTGACTTGAAGCATTTGTCTGAAAGTGCAAACGTCATGAAACTTGCCGCACCCATCTTGATAGTAGCTATAAGCTAGGTGTTTTTGGTAGTAGTAACATTCTGGCACAATTAAATGAAGGCTACCGAACTGGCATAAGGAAACATAATGAAGAAGTTACCAAAAACAGACACATATTGTCACAAATAATTTTATATTTATTTTATATATATATATATATATATTTATATATACTTTTATATAATATATCTAAAAAAAAATTTTGTGTGTGTTTGAAAAATGTGCGCCCCCCCCAGTTTTTTTTTTACCACCAGCCGCCACTGTTGAGGTCAGCCTTAGAACAATAGAGCAAATTTGGAGCATTAATCTTTTAATTTGTGTCACATCAGAATTTGCTATTTAGAACTTCTAATCTTAGTCAGGATTTTTTTTTTCTGTTTATGATAAGATGGAGAACTCTGATAACTTAGAAAAGAGTTGCATTTCTAAGTTTTAGCTAACTGTTTAGTAAGCGAAGCGTTGCAGCTGCTTTCGCGTACCACTAAGCTCTTCCACTGTTCCAAAGGCCGTGTAGTAGTGCTGTCTATGATAAGGGATGCTGTGATTCCAGGCAGGTAGCCTTATTTTCACTGCCTCGCTTTTGTAATGCACAATTAATGAGCCATCTCACACAGGTTAGACAAGGCCTTTTAAATACAGAGGCATTTTCAAGAGCACTCTTACTGAGTCCTATTTGTTCTGCCAGGCTGGTCTTCGGGAGAATTACATTTTGTAGAGGTTTTTTTTTTTAAGTTGCTCTTTGACAATTTGGTTAAAGTCATGAACCATTTCTAACAGAATTCCGAGGGGAAGTTCTGATGATTATTTTACGAGGATTATTTCGCACAATCATCTCATAATGTGGTCATCGGTTTGAAGTTTTAAGCAGGTTAGAGTTTTATTCAGTGAGAAAGAATACTGAGAAGAGATTTGGTCAATTAAAAAGAGAAAAAAATGTTCTTAATTGTAAGGACATCCATTTCATCAATCGTTTCTTCACTCTAAACAAAGGTCAAATCTAACTAGACCTACTTTGACCAAATACCTGGGATTAAAATGCATCCTATCTTTGCTTGAAAAAAAAGAGGCATTCATTTGCAAAAAGACATAAACAAACACACATTTGAATGACAAAGTGTACAAAGGCTGACCTGGTTTTCCTTTGATATACCCCTATGTCTCAGCATTCTGAATACTCCATTAAAATAAGAAGTCTTCATAAAAATTTTGTATTTGTCAGGTTTTTCTACATTTTAAGAAATACAATTATCTTCCAAACTCATATATTTTATTGTCTGTTTTGTTACAGTCATACATACTATGCATGCTTAATAGTTCTATTTTGTCTTGGAAAAAAGAGCATGCATGCCTGTGCAAAATTATTTTAACTTGAAGGAGGTGGGATTGACATTTCAGTGGGAGGTTATCTTAGACCAAAGGCTTCTGTGTGGGAGTGGCTGTAATTGGCTGCAGTGTGGCTTTGTCTCATTAATATGTGGCCCAGGGGAAGGAGACAGCCGACTTCCTCCCTCTGTGTTTGGTTGTTTGACTGTATCTCCATTGATGCTAAATGGAGAGCTCCTGGGGCACACTATGGTTGTTGCCTGCTTCGTTAAAACCAAGAAAATGAATATTAATGCTAGACTGGCTGGAATCTTCAGTAACAGAAGGTGGCTGTCAGTCTGACAGACTCTCACCCTGATATGTTAGTGTTCTTTGTAAAGCCTTTTCAACCTTGATAATAACATACTCTTCCACTGTGTATATTGGTACTGATATTTTCTCAAAATCATCTGACTAGATAAATGCACAGAACGTCTAAAAAATATTAATCTGGATAAATTAAATTCAACATAAAGTTTTAAACACTGTGAAAAGAAAAAAATAATCTGAGAGGGCTGATATTGTATACTGTATCTTTAGAAAGGATGGGAGATGGATGTTGTTTACAATGTTTAGTCAAACACTGTTTCTGCAGAAACGTTGCCATCCAATGATGAACAATGCTTAAAAAATTCTCACAGACCAACACCTGTGGAACATGTAGTACAGAATACCACAATAGTACCACAATAGTACAGAACAAATCAGGGCTACTATGCAGCAAATACCACATGGTGAAATACGTTCTTGCTTTGCTAAGTAGAGAAGATTTTATCGTCAAGAATAACCTACTTAAGTGACATCATTGATGTCTGACTCACAAGGGTTGTCGGGATCAGAACACAAACCAGCAAGGGTTTGATTGATAGTCACAAACTCTAAACTCCCAGGTTGAATAAGGTTGTTTAAATTGAAGAACACATAACTGGAACTTTACTAGTTAACAGTTTGCACCCACAGTACTTTGTGGCAACTGTCATAATCAATTTTTTTAAAACCAGGATATAAACCAAACGAAAAACCAGGAGTGCTTTTGGTGTTACTTTACAATCATTTTTTATTGTTACTGCTCTAAATATTGGAAATTATTGGGACATTTCTCTTTATCCCATATCACCATTTTCTGGTGTACACATATCTGTAACATTTACAAAACTGCTGCCAGATTTCTCTTTATAAAATTCTGCTAATAACAGAAGCCTCAATTCATTCATAAGTACTTATGAGCAAGACTTGATCATGGTGACACACTCTTCCTCCTGGCAATTAACTTTTTTGAAGGACAACATTTTGAATAGAAAAGTTTGCAAATGTCTAGATAGGTACAAAAATTGTAAAAAAAAATTGTTGAAATATAGTTGATATTGAAAATCAAGCAGCACTCAGTATTGTATCCGTTTCTTTGAAAACAAAAAAAGAATGTAAATGATTGGGAACGGAAAAAAAATACTTATTTTATTAGTTTGTGTTCCACAAAGCAGAAAATGTAAAAATTAAGTCAAAAAGCTGAACAGCAGGTAAGATGGTTCAGTATCCAGACGGCCTGATTGTGTAAGCATGCTGATGTGATAGAAACTATAAGCTGTGTAGCATTGTCTCACTGGAACTTCTAAAGCCTTTTATAAATGAAACAAAATCTGGATAAAAGTGGTTGTTGTTCTAAACTGTGCACATCTTTCCACCATGCTGGTGATGCTTCCTTTTTCCTGTATAAGTATAAATCAAAAGCTTATTTGTCGCCAAGATAAAACGGTGAACGTGCATGCACACTTTGGTGAATATGGGCCTATTTAGTTTATTATATGTTGAAATTATAATGCATAGCTACCAAAATGCTTTCTAACTTGTACTTTTTGTGCATCTTATCTATTTTTTGTATAGCTCATTTATTTATTTAAATTGTGTGTTTAGATTATATCATGCTCTTCACGTGATGATATATACAAAATTATCCTGTTATTTGCCATAAAAGAATTTGGGGGGAATAAAAACATCTTCAACCATGTAAATGAAGCAATGTATAAATCCATTCACAAGTTTTATTCAATAAGATTTGCCAATAAAAAATAAACATCCAAACACAACTATTGGCAAGTAAAACTAATGAAGCATAAGTAAATTTATGAAATTGCAGCACTTGTAGAAAGGCTACATCTGTTTTTGTTGTTATACCAAGACACAACAGCTTCACTCTTAATTTAACAATAATCTTAATTTATCAATAATAATAACCTTCTATTGGCGATGTATTCCTGTTGTTTCTTGTAGTTCACTGCTTACTGCACATGATTTTCAACATTTGATTTCTCTATGTGGAATCATTTTGCAGGGTGACAGCATGTTGTATGACATACCGCACATGTCGACTACGCAGACATTTAGACTTTATAGACATGGCATTTTTAGTAGGAGAGAAAAAGAAATGCAAAATTACTGTGGAAGAGATTGCTCAGGATTTCTTTCAAGCTTTCAATCTCTTGCATAAAGAGATCCTTTAAAAAGGTTGTATGAAGGAAGCCAAATGGAAAGCAAGCCATGGAAAGCACACATGGGTGTTAAGAAACGTGAATGAAAATACAGATTTAAAACTAAATTTGGTGAGACCAGTGTATATCATTTCGACAGCAATAGACAAAGGCAAAGCCTGTGTTAAAGTATATAATGTTGTTGCATAATCAATTATAAACACCTCATTAGAACCAAATGAAAAGACTGCCTCAAACCACTACGTCAGTCGACCAGACGGTTATCAGTTAGCAAAGACCCGATGAATAATTAATCACAGAATACATATGATTCTCACTGGAGAGCCACTTTGCTTCCTCGGAGTAGACAACCACAGAGGGACACTCAAGGTCAGATAAAATAGGTTTCTTTGCCAGCTATGTAAGGATAAAGACGCTGGAAAATAGCTCTAATTGGTTTAAAACAGAAATGTGTAAGCCTCCTCTCTAGCCCTGCGGCCATATTGGCTCTTTTTCCAGTTGAATTTCAGCGGCATTAATGAAACTTCAATTAACCATCAGGGGTCCATCTTCTAGCTCACCTTCTAATCTACTGTGATGGAAGCAGTTAAAGAATCAGCAGAGTTGATTCATGTCGCTCCCACACAAGTGGTGAATGAGAGTGTTAGACGATAGGAGTTACAACAGACACATGTTTTCTCTGTCAAAGTCTCCAATGTTGCATTTTGTTGTGTCTCACTGTTTCTATTAAGTTTCTCCAATCATTTCTTATTCTGCAAACACCACCATAAGACAGACCTGATGTCAAACTGGTTAATGAGATCTGACCCCTGATGGTTAAATTATTTAGGTGCTTCGAAAAGCGAACCCCAACAAGCTTTCCTAATTGATACGCCCACACATAAACAGACACACTACCGTGAGGGGGTGTGTAAATCATCAGTGCTTCACAAGCCTTTTGGGCATATTAGCATTCCTCCCTCAGAAAACTGCAAGTTTTAATGAGCGACCACCCTGCTTTTTCACCATTGTCTTCGATGAGGCAACCCGCAGCTGGACTTCAGCACCTAACTGAGCTTTCATTATATTTCCTTAGTAAATGTGTTCAACTGCAGCAATTGATTTTCTTTGTGTCACTTTTGTTCTTACTTTGCACCCTCCTTCTGGTTATTTTCACTCATTATCAGCATGGTAAACAGGCGCAAAGTTTTACTAGATTATAAGAAATTAATTAAATAAATTTTCTGAATTAGTTTACTCTTGATTGTTACTAATGGTTGATTTAAATTGTTTAATCAAAATAGGTTTTGATGACTTCATTCCAACACTTCTTAACTGTCAAGATTCAGCAAAATGGCAACGTTGTGAAATTACCAATCGAAACATGCAGCATTTTCTTAACTTAAATTTCAATTAAGTCAAACACTTTTTAATCAATTTTGTCCCTGATTTTGCAACAAGAAACAAGTATACTTTTTGAGCAGCAGCTGCTTTGCGAATGTAAAAGCACCCTGATTAAATTAATTACCACATAATTTATAATTTACTTAGTGCAGACAACACTTGTTTGGTTTTTTTTTTTTCCTCATGCCAACCTACGAGTATTCCACAATCTTGTAAGTGTTGTGAACTGAGAAAAACAAAGTGCCAGATAGAATTAGTTAGAACCATACTTTAAAACAAAATGAGAACCTTCCAACAACTATTTTTAAAGAATGATCATAGATTCTTTTTTTTTTATCTGTATGTATTTTTAGTGTCAAAACGGTTATCACCAGTGTGGTGTTTTGCTGCAAAATGAGCATTTTGAAAGTTATTTTTCATTCATTTTATACACATCCACATTAGGTAATGAGTGTATGTTTTACCTGCTCTGCTGAGGAAGAAAAATAATGACTAAAAATAACTGGAAAAAATAACAATGTGCATACATTTTTTAAAACATTGTACAAGAACGTTCCTCATGTTGTTCCTACTGGAGGCCTCCGAAGTTTCACCATGCAATACCTGTAAATTAGACAGTGTAGTTAGGACCACAGCCTCATTAGAAAATGAGGTTGTTCCCCCTGCTAATTGCACGGTATATCCCAGTCAAATACATTGTAGACCTGTCCGGGATGAACCCTACTTCTCGGGATGATCCCGCTTACCTCTTGAGATACAGTATAATCAGTCTCCCTCTATGTCCTTTCATTAGGCAAGACAGTTTGGGCTCGTCCCATTTGTCAGATGAATGTAGTAAGGACTGTTTGCCTGTCTACTCACATCTAACTAAATTTAAGTTGAACACATTTTGGTGATGAAAGTAAAAAGTTGCTGACCAGTTCTGCAAGAAAATGAATGAAACAGAGTATTGTCAGTGCTAATGACTATGTTTGCCACACGCAAAATTCCATAATGTGTTCTTATTAATACTTTAATGAGAACCTTTTATGTTACCACTGGAGTAAAGAATAAAATAGAATTGACATAAAAAAAAGAAAAATGAAAAACACAACACAAGGCAACTATTGAGTAAACTGAAAGCACAATATGAGAAAGACTGCGGTTAAAAAATGATGTTGGAGTACTGAAAATACAGAGAACTTGAAGCAATACAATAATTCTAGATGAAATGAAAAAGTCTACTTTGTGGCATTGGTTTTTACGTTGTTTCAGATGGCTAAAGGGCCAAAGTTACATTTTTTTGTTTGTTTTGTTTTTGCTGCAAAAGAAAAATGTTGCAACCACAGTTGCTGACTTAAAAAAAAAAAAAGAACTACCAAATTTAAATGAAAAGCAAGAACAAGTTAAATCTGCTCCGCTAAAAGATTGGAACTATTAAAACTCTAATTGTTGGTTTTTACCATCCCATAAACTAGTAAGTAAAAGGTAGGTTAGATGAAACCCTGATTATAATCTAAATTAGGCTACATATAAACACTGTTTTGCTAAAAAGTATTTGCCCATCTGTCTAAACCCAGAAACAAACTTACTGTAAGTGTTTCTGGATTAAGTTTATGTTTTGGATAAAGCTGTTCAGCCTTACAAACCAATGAAGCCCACCTTTTGCTGATGCTCAGCTATTCTATAGATCAGGGGTCACCAACCTTTTTGAAACTGAGAGCTACTTCAAGGGCACTGAGTAATGCAAAAAGCTACCACTTTGATGATACACTTCTGAAATAACAAAGTTCCACAGTGTACCTTTAATTTTATATTATTATTGATGATATTCTATGTGAAGGCACTGATAATGATCCATCACAATAATTATTTCAGTATGATTAAACAAGGTAGGAAACAGGTACATTTTAATATGCAATATCCAAGTGTTTCATTTTGAAATGATCACTTCCACATTTTGCAGGATATCTTTTTCAATTTATATTAGCCACCAACAGTTATCAAATCATAAACTCTGAACCATGTTTGTACAAATGATCAATTATGTAAGATTTAACAAAAATCTACTCCTTTCAAAATAAGGATGATGTGACTGTGCGTCGCCACAGTCGCACCGCCGATGAGACACACACAGTTTTCTTTCACGTTAGAAAAAAAGAACTCTTCCTCCCATGCACTGTAAAAATGATAAGTTTTCTTTCTTTTTTCTGCCATGTTTTTGTGGGTAGAAAATGCGTTCGTAACCTCATCTTTGCAGTGCTCACATTTACGTTTTTATGTATTCATTTTTAAATTTACATCACTGTAAATGAAATAAAAAAAAATAGCAACATAATTAAATAAAATTTTAGACAGAGCTAATTCGTGATTAGTGCTATTTTTAGAACTGGCCTGCAGGCGACCTGGTGACCGCGGGCACCGGGTTGGTGACCCCTGCTATAGATCATATTATCTTTGGAGGTCAACATCAAACAATCGCATTTAAGCATATGTTGAAGTGGCCACAGCAATTTATTGGGCTCCTCCTTTGCTGTAATTCCAGGACACTTCCATGTTCTTCTAAGACTGGCTGATGTCTGAGAAACATTTTTAATAGTGAGATTTCACTGCTGGATTTGTTGCACAGATGGCGTTTGGTCACATTTACACACTAGAATTCTCTGAACTTTTCAGAGTAATAATTCTATCATAAATGCTTATTTTTGAAAAACTGCTGGAATTTATTACACCCGCACACTCAGAAGTGACTAAAACACTTCTATCTGACCAATTGGATTTGACAGGATAGTGTAAAATTTCAAAATGGTCACTCTTTTGTTCAACACAAATGTTTAATCCCCAGCCCGAAAATCACAAAAAACATTTTCTCTAGAAAAAGTATTTAAGCTCAATAACAAAAACTGACCAATTCTTATGATTCTTTTTATATTTTGTCAGCAAAGCAAATGTTGCATTTCACCAAATGCTTCCTGTATGTGTTTTCGTTATTTACTCATCGGTCTCCCTTGGTAACTCGTGTAAAGGCTGACTTCGCTAACATTTCACGCCCGCTCTTAAACATTCATCTGCTGTATATTTACATGTGTAGCGGTGTAAATTTCTGCAACATAAATAGCAGCCTCCCCTCATAATAACACAGAAAATGTCTCATTTGAATAAGAAAAATGCATTGTCACAATAATGATAATGTCACAACAATGATAATCAAACATCTCCCTTTCACTTGAATACAGAATAGTGTAACATCTATTTTTCTGGAATCAAGTAATAAAAAAAATGGTTTGACTTATTTCTTTATATAATGCTTGGAAAAAAATGCATAGATTTATAATAATGATACACGGTTCGGATATTTTGCATCACGTATATTGAAATTGCTAAAAGCTTTATATCCAGCATTTTGTGATTTATTACCAAGTACTAACCATCAAGTCCATCTCAGAAGGAAGCTTGCCGGTCAACAAGACATTTAGTAGATCAAGACTGGTCCAGAAGTAGCTGTTAATTCATGATCATCTCTGCTGACTGTCATATTCTTGTTTAAGTCAATTAATCTTATTTACTAATGGAAGCACTTCTTGTATATATATCTACAGACAGGTGTGGTGAATCCCACAGATGCTAGTTTGTCGAGAGAGGTGATTTAATACTCTTTCCATATGCTTAATCATGTAAAACACACAAAAACGTTAGTGATTTGTTGCCTGTCAGTCTCTCAGTCTCTCCCATGCCCCGGTCGAGCCTCTGAACAGAGAAAATCCACTGGATTTTCAAGCTCCAGAACCACTCAAACAAATAAATCACTAACTAAACTCTTGTTTTTAACTTTGAGCAATAAAAAGTTGTCAGTTTTTCTTTGGCTCAGTCCCAAAATGAGTCTAACATGAATCTATTTTTGTTCATTTTCAAAATAAATTTTCTATAGCGTAATATTAGCTTGAGTAATTTATGTTTAATTTGTGCTTGCATGTTTAAGGATAGTAACATGGAAAATATTAATAACATGAAAATGTACCAACACCCTATCATATCTAAAAAATATTCCTCATTTTGTGAGCTACAGCAAAAAATTGTGTAGACGCATGCCAGGTATGAAATATCATGGATTATACTTTATCTCCATTATGATCCGTTAATTAAAGTTTTATGAGACATGGGGTTTAAGCGTATATTTTAAATATATGCAGTGTTAAACTAAGGTTTTATGGTTGGGTCTCTCTTTTTTCCCCCACCTACTCATTCATCATTTATATCCAAAGCTACTGTAAAAAGAAAAAAAGAAAGAAAAAAAAAAACACTTTCCACAAAGTTTGAATGAAGATTGTTTAAAGTTGTTTTCAGTAGCGTCAGACAGGTTGAGGTTTGGTGGTAGATTTATAACGTTATCTATTATCTACAGGCAACATTTCTAAAAAGGCAAAGTGGTAAATGGATTGTACATACAGAATGTCTGTAGAGTGCCTCAAAGTTCTTTACATTCTACCTCACATTACTCATGTACTCACATATTCACTCCTGAAGGGAATCTTAAAAAAAAGTTCTATAGTTCCTATTTCTTTAGGACACCTCTGGTTATTCTACCCACGTAATCTGGGCTTTGTATAATTGTGGCTGTTTAATCCAAGTTGTGAAAAAGTTACGTTGTTTTAGTGTGTGAGTCAAACAAATATCTAACAAATTAAATGTCATAATTGGTACCACTGAACAAATTAAATGTCATTGACTTTAAATCAAGCCCCCTCGCGTGACCCATCCCTTCCATGAAGTTATATTTAGTTGGATAAATAAGTAGACCAAATAGGTACATATTCTTTCACTTAGCTGATGTATTAGCAGATTGTGTTTGAACTCTTAAATGAAAACTCATGTATCACTTTCATGACTTTTGTACAAAAAGTAATTTTTTTTAGGTACTTTTCTCCATCGTTTGGCTTCCATTTTGCCTTTTTATTTTGCCTGCTTGGCACCATGCCTCCATTTCTCTCAGTGTGGACATTTTCCCATGCACTGAGTCTGACTATCAAAACAACAGTCATTAGGCAAATTTGCTTTGGTGCAGGATTACGTTAATTATCGTGGAATTATCACTTCATTAAAGCAGGCAGAGATAAATTATCTCTGATGAAACTAATGCAAAATGAGGAAATAATGATTGTGCCAAGAAAAAAAAAAAGAAAAAAATTGAAGGAGAAAAATATTATGAGTCGACTTGTCTGAGAAAATCAAATCATTGTTTCCCAGAGAGTTGATCCCTGAGAGACACTGGAACAGAGCCCAACCTGACACGGCAAGTGAGACTCCACAGAGAGAGGACTTAGGACCACCCACCCCTTTCACCCAGTGTGATCCAATTTTCTTGCCCAAGTCTCAATAGAGCCCACGCTCTCCCCTGCAAATTGTGAGCATCATTAATCATGCCAGATACCACTTTTAATGAATGCCTGCATAGGGGCGACTCTTTGTTTCCAGGCAAATGGCTTTTATTCTGCAGCCAAAACTAAAAGTAGAATTTTTTTGTAACTGTTAAAAGACAGAAGCTACTTTCATCCACAGTCATGAGCTTTGCTTTGTGGACTTAACTTTATGAATGTAAGAAAGGGATGAGGATGACTCTGCCAAGCCAGGTTTGCAGCTTGCATTTCTTAACAAAAATACAAAGAAAATCAAATGAGTGCTAATCTCTTATTAGTGAAATGACAACTCTAACAAGCTAAATTCATACTGGGATGTGTCTGCAAGCAACTGTTTAAGATCTCAACATTAAATCAATCATCCAATGCCTTTGTTTTCCACTTTGCAGAGAGGAGAGGTGGGTGTAATGCTTTTACAGCAGTGTTATTGCAGCTATTTGAGCCTAATGACAGTGTTGCGCACATGCAAACTGTTTGTCACACTATTTGCTCTTAAGTCACGAACTTTCTATGAAGCTGAAAGAGAGAAATAACATCCTTGGAGTGATAAGAATTTTTTCTCCACTTGCTCTTTCTTTTATTCCAACAATCATGTAAATGATTGCAGCACAAGGACATTGGTCTCTGTTTGATTTACTATCCAGAGAATAATCCATTTCTATGGCAATATTATGCAGTAGAGAGGGTCCTGTCATTCCACTGCCTAGTATTATTCACTGATGAGCAGCATCTAAGAAATAAAGTGTTCCTGTTAAGGTTCATCCACTGGTTGAGAGATATATTTTGTGGGAGCAAAATAAAGGAAAGTAATGCCTCAAATTATACTTGACCTTTAATCTTCTGTGCAATCTATTTGTGCATTCTATCTTCATTGTGAGACTAAAACAACATTGTTTTTCTATCATAATATAGTATAGTATAGTAAATCTAATGATACATTCATCGCTTACCCTTAAGGTTCCACCTGTGATCTGTATTTGCACATGAACTGATAGATTACTGCTTGAAGACACTAAATAGAGTGCATTATTTTAATGATATGTGACACTACTCTCCCTCTATGCCACTTCAAATACATTTAAATATATTTTAGCATTAGGTTGCATCCATGGATCATGCAGTAAATGGATGAAGGGTATAGTGGACTTAGTTGTGACTCCTAAAGCTTAACCCATTGGTTTATTACGTGCAATAAAAATCAAAGTAAGATATTCTTTTTTTGCAATAAATTCTGCTGTATGTTTGTGAACGAGGGACTTGATGAACAGCACCACTGAAGCTGTAAAGCAGCCTTCAATGAATTCCTAAAGGGCCTTCTCATAATGGCAGCACATTGTTCCATGAAAAATCCCGGCTTACTTTAGAAATTGAGATACTGATTCATTAAAATCCTGCCTGTTGAATATAAGATGAAGGTCCCAAGTGAGTCAGGGAGAGAGAATGGAAAAATAGCTGTAGATGGGGGAGGCAAGTTTCTAAAACATGCAGTTTCTTTCAGTGAGTCACTGGTAGCTTTTACCCTTTCTCTTCTGCTGCAGTGCTGGTGGTATCACCCAGGTCTTCCATTGTTTGAGCATTTCAGGGTAAGGCTCACACCAGACTACTTATTCTTCATGAGGCCACATTAAACAAAGACACTTACTCCCTACGGACAACCCACCCTGCAGAGGTTTTTGTGCATTATAAAAGAGCCGCACCGTCATACAAATCTACATTTTGCTTAAAGAAAAAAGATGAATGAATATAGCCTTCCAAATAGCAAAAAAAAGATTTGTGTTTAGAGGATTTGGAAGGAGCAGAACTTGAAGAACTACACTTAAGATGCTCGACAGCTAAACTATGGAACAGAAAAAAAGGCAGCTGTCTTCTGCAGATAGAAGTCAGAAAAAGAAAGGTCACAAGTACTAACTGCTGGTGATTGGGGGATGTAGTAGTGCAAAAGAGCCTGTTAGGTTGGGTAACAAATTACATAAACCACCCACAAGAAATCTGTGAAGATATATCGGATGCTAAAGCTACTCGCTGTAATTGCTGGAATTCTTTCTCTCTCCTCACGCACTTTATTACAGAACCTATTTAATGTTTTTGAATAAAGTAAAAGTGTGTTTCCGATTGTGTTGACAACTTAGACCTAACACAAAAAGCATGTCCAATTTCTTACACCAGTTGAACTAAAAGCTAAATACTGATGCACAAATACACAAAAACTCTCTCTCTCACACACATCCATAGACAAAGCTCCGGGCAATTCGTTCCCTTTTGTTCAGATTTAAATAACATATTGAACAATACGTGGCATGCTCTCTACAAATGTTCCAATTTCAGCTCTGGAGTAATCTCTCATTCTTCCCTGCTACATGTTTAAATCCATTTAGCTTTTTCTTTTATTGCAATGGTTTTTCACAAAATCAAGGGAATTTAATAATATAATTTTTGCATAAGAATCGCTGATCCGTGCAAACGTTGAGATGTAAACTCATGACAAACCAGTCATTTTTAAACTGGGTCTTCCGAACATTTTTAGTGTTTTATATATATATATATTTAAATATATATATAGACAGTATATATATATATATATATATATATATATAATTATTATTTAAACATAAACCAAGAAGAAAAAGCCAAGCCAGTAATGGCTCAAGTTTGAAATGGTTGGAAGATTACAATTGGCTGGTTAGAAAATAAAAGAATGATATGTCAGAAGAAACTAAAGATGCTGACAATTTCACAGTGTGGCGCTTTGAAAGTGCAAGAAAAATTATTGTGAGCAAACCAACATATGAAAGGTAATCTTTCTCTCCCACACAATGGGATCTCATTAGAGAAAAATTAATTGAATGAAATGCAGGACAAAACATATGGTTTCATTATTGCATCCTTTCATCTGTGATAGCGGTTAAATTGCTCAGGCAAAGGAAAATATGTCTTTCATATGTAATTTTCTTTTTTTTTTAACCTCTACATTTTTAGATGAATAGTTGGCAAAACCCATGAACAAATACTGCAGAAACACTCAGATATTCATAAAAGATTTTATTCAACAGCCGTAGCAGTTAACGCATGTGTCCAGTTGGACGAAGCTACAACATTAAAGACAGACTAAAGATGCTGACACTCGAAAGACAGACTAAATTAAATCTAGTACAACTGTCTAAACAACTTGTTTAAACATTTGGTGACGAGTTTTGAATTTAAATTTTAAAACGTCTTGTACTTAGTACTCTGATTGTCACGGTGGAATAGGTCATTTAATCAGTAAAGCATCAATAAACAAAGATGGGGGAAAGTTGCTCTATAAATAACATAATAATATAACATAATAAACATGATAAATGTTATTATGTGTAAAGATATATCAGTGGATTTTATTACACATATTGCAAAGGCTTCACAGTTTTCCCAGGACACTTTTGAAAAATACATTTTTAATCTCAATGAGCTTTTTTTTTGTTTTGGTTAAATAAAGGTTAATGATAAAAATAAATGAAAGATCATTACTATTTTATCCAAAAAACAGACAATTATATGAACCAGAAAGATACAAAACAGGGTATTTGTTTAAAAAAAGAGGATTTAATTTAACAAAAAGGGGAATGGATCTACGATCTTTTTTCTCAGTCACAGAACAAATTGGCATTTGCACAATTTTAAAAAAAGGTTTAAAAAAGGTTCTTTTTTTTGTAGTGGACTGAACAAATACAGAATTCATTTGTCAAAAGTATTCAAAATATCAACCGAATGAAAAAGATGGTAAGCTTGTCAAGCCAAATGTTTATTTGAAAAAGTTTAGAACTTACGAACAAATTAATAAAACCTTGTCTGTTAAAATTATTATGAACAACCTGAAAACCTTCAAATAATACCAATATTTAAAGATAAAAGAAAAGATGAGAACTTTTAGGGAGACCATGGGGGCAACTGGAAGGGGTGGTAAGACTAGGAAAGTGAGTGTACATGTTTGCAACGTGCTTATGAAGCAGGTGAAGTATTTTATTGTATGATTTTTATGGTTTTTATTCAACATGTTTTAAATGTCTTGTGTTGTTAGCGTGTTTTAATTGTCTTAATTATTTTATTTACTGTACCTACTACTAAGTGGTGGAGCTTTATAAAAAGCAGCTGGGGGTAGAGGCGACGCAGACCGGAAAGGGAGCAGAGAGAGACATATAGTGGGGAGCCCTCCTGTTGAGTGGGCCTGTAAAAAGCGGACTCGGGACGACGAGTGGGCTCGTAAAAGGCGGAATCGGGATGACGAGTGGGCCGGAAAAGGGCAGACCCGGGATGAGGAGGTGCCTGATGGCCTAAACCCGAACGTGTGAACTCTATTTTAAGGGCTACCATTTTAGTATATTTTAATAAACAAAGTTAAAACTGGTTTTATGGTCTGTGCTTCTGCTTCCCTGGCGCTCCCCGCCCGGTCCTGAATTGGCAGTCCAGTTACAACATACAGTACAGCACGTTGAATTTATGCATTGTAGTATGAATTAATACATTAATACAAATTCTTATCAGTATGTAAGGCATTCCAAAGTTATTTATGCTTTGTTGTTTTAAATCAAAATGACAATCATTCATTCAAAAGAAAAATTAAGCCTAATTTTGTTTATCCAAGCTAGAAATATAAACCCGAAAGCAGAAGTACTACGGTGCATCTGCCTGCTCCCAAATCACTTGCAAGTATGACGGGTTGTGACCATAGCAATAGTAATGACAACTTAAAGTTGAATGCATATATATATATATATATTATGCATATATATATATATATATATACATATATATGTATATATACAGTATATAGTATATTGAGTAAAAAGCAAACATAAAAACAGGAACCCAAAAAAAGTGTGTGGTAATTAGTGAATTTAGCAAGAAAGGAAAACCGATCTACATTCATACACACAAAGCAAAGTGTACACCTCATTGGGATACAAAAGAAAAAAAAGTGACATTTATTTACGAAAGAAAACATACCAAAAGAAATAAACTCCTTTATTTGTGGCTTTTTAAAAATGAAACCTAATTCTTGTTTATAGAGTTAAAGCCACAACAATACAAACAAAAAGGTTGGATTACAAGTAGTATATCACCAGAATTGCAAGATTTCAAACTAAGCTGAAGAGATGTTTTTTTTAAAAGATTAGCAAGGTCAGCATAGAAAATACCATTTTCCTTTTCATTGCATTATGCTGTATCTGTCTCCATCAATGAGATACTTCACTTCTATCCATTATGTTGGTGAAACTTCTTGCATCAAAAATGAAAAGAAGTAAAGAAGAGTTGTGCTTTTGGTGTAGATGTTCATTTTTATGGTTTAACTGAATGTTGCTGAATGAGACTTAAACAAGTAGTTTTAAGGGTCTGAAACATCCCACAGAGTCTTCAACTATCTTAGCTATTGATATGGACAGAAAGATTGAATTGAGACATAGTTGACATATGGCAAACATCGTATTCAGGTTTATTAAAAAAAACTGTTAATAGCCAGATAGAAAACCTGAAAAATCTCTGACATTGTCACACCTCCACATTGTTACACACCAAAGAGTGAAGAATGACAGCAGGCTATGATATTCCTGGCTTCCTTGATTGCTGATGCTTCTCTTGGCATCTGTGCTCTTTTGTACCAAACTGATGTGAAGAACCTGCTGAGACGTCACAACCTCTTGCTGTTTCTTCTCTGGTAGAAAGTATATAATGGAAGAAAAACAAAACAGTCAATCAGAAAGATTTCTCTGTGACAGACATGAGCATGCAACATATTGAATCATCTGAAGAAGTGTTGACTGGATCCCACCGAGCCAACTGTGTTGCAGGATTCAAAGAGCTTCTTGATATTTGACTTGGTAAAGAGTTTTTTAATCGAGCATTAATAAGTGTGATAGTTTCAAACCAAATGCAGTGTATTTTAAAAAATGGAATAAACATGTTTAAAACAGGTTGAAGTATCTGTTCAAGGTGGAGTTAAAAGTTTTCAGAAAGTCAAAACCATTGGTTTTCTACCGTTTGAATCTTTGTTTGCACAAGTGGAAACAGGAAAGTGAACAATGAACAGGTAGATACCTCAAATTATGATTCATTTGCACCTCCATGACTGAAAGCTTTTGTATTCCGACTTTCAACACACACAACATGAACATAATCGTTCACAATCTTTCTGAATACTTCTCTTGTTACTGGGAGTTTGTATGAAGAGGTACATCAGGAAACATTGGAGCTATTATGTTCATGTAAAGATTAGAGCAGAAATAGCTCCAGCGTTGGCCCCATAAAGGCACTAAATCACTGGCATCAGACATTCGGTTACACTCCTCCTTATCTATCTCCACATATTGAACATTTCAAGTGTCTGAAATGAATGCCTGCATGGGTGCACCCGATACTTCAAACAGATGCTGAATACACAAAGCAGACATCATCCAACTCCTAACATGTAATAACAACCAACATGGAGCAACATATTGAGGGATGTGCTTTAATAATTTGTTTGACTAAAACTGACGATATCTGGCACAAAACCTACTTTTTGATTTTGACCAATCAATCAACACTTTTCAACAAAAGTGTAGAGATGCATAATATTTGTGCAAAATGCAAAAAAAAAAAAGAACAGGATTTTACTATGTGTAAGGCTTTGAGTCACAAGAAATATGTTTTATGGAACATTGAGCATGTAGTTTGTATTTTGCATTGGACATTTTCATTGTCAAATCATTACAAGATACTGTCATACAAACAGCTGGAAAAACAAAAACCTTATCTCTAATCTTATTTTCAGGAGATGAGGTAGATTTTGGGGGACGAGGCATATTTTATAAAATTTTCTTTTCATGACAGCCGAGTTGTTCCACCCATGTGCTTCATGTGAAAAAAAAGTCGTTTCAGTCATGGGAACTGACATCTGAAGAGACATGCTTCTTTAGTTTTAGCTTTCCGCAGCACATTTTGGTCTCACTTCAAACTGCAATCCATCTTTCATGATTACTGTAGCAGTGGAATAATTGATCCAATTGTTTCAGGCCTCAGTGCATTTTTGTAAGAAGCAACTTGCTGGAAAGATAGAAAAAACAAATTGGGGTAGATTTACCATTTAAACTAAGTGAAAGTTAGTTTATCAAGAGAATTTCAGGCTCTAAAACACTTTTAAATCTAAATATTTCCAACATTTCTACATTTTTCCACCCCTAAAAAAGTGCAAAGGTCAGACAAGGTACTTGTGCCAGAATAAAATAAATCATTGGCAAGCAAAGACTTCAGGTCAAAGAATCACCCTTCCAATAATGCATGTCCATGGAGAGGAGGGTGAGATTCTTTATTGTGCTCTCTCTTTGACAATAATCGAGGCTTTGAAAGGCCACAGTCTTTAATTTCTAGTCCCTGCGATCAGCGTTTTTATCCTCTGGAGGGGAGGAGGTCAACTGCCCCTGCTCCATAGCACCAAAGTCAGAGTTCTGGGCTCTGAGGGCCAGAAGAGGTGACAAGGATCAAACTGTGATTCCTGCTGGATATGCCAGGCTGACGGATCCTCGGGCTCATCAGACTTTATTCTGACAAAGAGGCCTTACAGAGCAGCTCCCAGGTCAGCTTTTATCAGGTCATCCCTAATGGTCATGATATGATCTGTCTCACATCATCTCCAATTAAAGCTTGTTGGGGGAAATGTGGCAGACGCAGCACTCCATCTCACTGAAGCTTCAACACTGTCCAGTGTGTGTAGACTATTGTTTGAGCTGCTCATTTCAATGGCGATCAAAGTTCCTTTGTGACCACCACAAAAGGAAGTGGCGACTGGCCAGGCCTATTAGAAATGAAGCTCCATCGGGGTAACATAGAGGGTAATCAGTCTTCTGACTGATCGCAATGACCAGTGTGACAAAGATGAACCTCCTCAACACAATATAAACCTCCAACAAAAGGTTGTTCTTGCTGAAACCAGGAGGCCCTTTTACCAGAAAAAGTACATCTCTCAGCTCCACTTCTTACAACTCAAGATTGCAGATTTTTAACTTACATTCCATCCTTTGAGCTCAACACATTGAGATGACTGTGACTGCAGCAGACCTTGAACCTGTCATTCCCCTTGAAATGAACACCTGAATCTTTGAAGGATTCAAATCGTCATCCAGGTCCAGAATGACATGTGTGAGAGTGTGATTTAAGGTGGCACACACGGCTAAGGATACTCATCTTCAGGTCAATTGGATTTCTCCCCAGCAGTGAAGATGACCTTGCTTATAAGGAAAGATTTGAAAAGCTATCATTATCTGTTTGGTGGCTGACCTACTGAGGAAATAAGCGAATGCATGGCCGAGAAAATTGTGCAGCTAATAAAATGGTATCAACTGTTCTGGAAGTTAATTGATTTCATCTCACTGATTTGACTGACTTTGATAAAGGGTCAAAGTGTCAACGTAGTATTCATTAAGTTTGTTAGTGTTGCCTTAAAAGTCCACCTGCATTTGTTTAGAAAAGGAAAATTTCTGTTTAATGTGGATTTCAATGGAGTGGACAACCATCAAGTGGCCATAGTTGTCAGAATTACTTAATATTTTAACCCAATTTAACTGTTTTTTAATACTTAGTTATTATCCAGAGATCGGCAATTTTGACTGACTAGACTTTCCAGCTCCAATATGAGATGACATTCACAAAAGAATCAATTTATTCTTTGGTGGCCGTGGACAGAAAATCTTTCACAGCTAAATTTATCACTTGATCTCAAATCACCTGAGTGAACTTTTTGTTAGTGTGATTCAAACTTCCAAAAAAAAATGTAACAAAAAATATATTTCCACCAAGTTTTTCAGCAAAAGGGCCCCTGTGTGTCAGACATGTTGCCTATCACCTAATCCCACGGTGAACTTCCAAAAGAGGTTTGTGAACAGAGTGGTTGGTCATAATGAGGCTGCAGCAGCTGCAAGGCCTTTTGATAGAATGAGGTCACTGGAGCAGGAGCTATCAGTGCAGTTGATTGGGGGGTTGGTTGAGGGTGGATCTGGCTCAAAAGAACAGGCAATAAACAATTTGGTGCTGAAGAAACTCCATGCTGCAGGCGCTACCTTTTGTCAATTTGCATCTATGCTCAAAATGAATCATTTTAATTGTTCAGTGTTACCCTCCACCCCTCCTCACCTCTATTCTCGTCCTTTCTCTACATTTTACAACATGATAATTGAAACATTAATAGGATATTAATGGGTTGTGTGTCCTGGTAACCTTTGATATAAATCTCATGATAATGCAGAATGCTCTCCATGACCAACATGTATAAAGGGTAATTAAATATGCACACACAAAGACCAGTTTGACAATTTTTCACATTGTAAATGAGGTTTAGCCGCAGGAATAAGGGGTGGCAAGAATTTCCCTGCATACTGTATGTGTACAGAAAAAGTACCTGCAACATTGTGTGATTAGTCAGTTTAAGGTTAATGATAATGAGAGGAGTTACTTTAAAATGGAGTTTGCCCTTCCCTCAGAGGCTGGATATGCGTACCGTTGTTTCAGGCAAGTTTGTTATGAAAACCCAGGGGTCAAAACACTGCTGAAAGGGCATGAGTAATTCATATGATAGGGCACGGATGGAATAGTGGTATTGCCCATGAGAAGAGAACTTAGCTAGAAGAAACAAGATCCTCCTTATAGACTAATGGATGTGTTAGCAAATGCTCTTTCAGACCAGCTTTCATGTTGGCTTCACTAGGGGGTATAGAGGGAATGGCAAATTAATTATAGAAATGAAGCCAGGCTCTTTTTCTTATCATTGGGGGCAGCTGTGTGTTTCCCCTCACTTGTTTGCTTCTTTCTTTCTCTCCAGTGCTGGAATGTGTCCTGCTCCACATCTTTTCTCTCCTTCTCTTTATCAATCCATACAAAGTTACACAAGAGAAATATCTGCTGTCTGTGGGGGAGGGGTGGTAGTGGATGTTTTATTGAGTGAAAATGTCATTGAAATTGCTGTAGACTTGAGAGGAAAAACGAGGCTCCGTTGTGCTTTTCAACTTATTTCACAGGCCTTTCACGAACCTTTCAACTCAAAGTTGACTATTAAATCGATATTTCAAGCAGGATCCCATGGCTTAATGACATCATACTATCGGCGGTAAAAGCACATTAACCACCAGCAGAAAGAGTGCCTCGATGACAGATTACATGGTTTTGATTAGAGGCAACATACCGGTAAGTGCTTCAAGAGACTTCTGGGTATTTTAGATGTGTGGAAAACAACACATGTTCACCTTTATAGGGCACATTCAATTAACTCCCAGTAAGATTAGGAAATGTCTGTTTTGGAATTAATGGTAACAAACAGGGATAGTTACTCTGAATTGTAAAAATCAAACAGTGATTCCGCTTTTTACTTATGGCTGTAGAATATTTGGCATTTGGGGAGTGTAATGTTTTTTTTAAGAATATTTCAAAAAGTATTTTGTATTTGGATAATACCATCCATATGTTTGAAAACCTAAAACATCCTCGTTATCATTACCATGACGTGAGTTGAACTTTTATACCTGACCAATTTACTTTTGAAAATCCACATGATAACCCACACTTTGCTCAGCCACTGCAGGGATCTTTAACAACATAAATTTTAACAAAATACTCTTCGCATAACTAGGATTAGCACAGTGGCACAGTGCTTAGCACAGTGACCTCACAGCAAAAAGGTGAGAGTTTGAGTCCTTTGTGGCAACACTGGCCTTTCTGTGTAGAGTTTGTATATTCTTCCGGTGTATGTGTGGTTTTCTTCTGGGTTCTCGAGTTTCTACCCACTCTCCAAAAACATGCATTTTTGATTAATTGGGCACTATGAAATTGTCACTAGGAATGAGTGTGTATGGTTGGTTTTGTGTTCCACTTCACAACGGATTGGTGACTGGTTCGGGGCGTACCCTGCCTTTTGCCCTAAAACATCAATGACTGGCTCCGTCAATCCCCGGTAGAGAGAAGACTAAATGAAACTTTGCACAACTGATTAACAAATAAGTAGAAGGCAAGAGCTGAAATACATTTGTCCTTATAGCATATATTTAAAAATATTTTCATAAGTTTTATTCACCAGCTTTTTTTTTCCAGTCATTAGTAATTGTAAAAACTTGGGTTACCAGGGAACTCTCCCAAAATCACAGAATTTCCATCTCAATGGGCTTCACAAGAAAAAGAGGAATGTATTCACACAAATATACAGCAAGAAAAATAACTAACAAATGCTAACTAAACAAGACTAGCACATTTATGCCCTTAGACTCTCCTTCTCGGTGAGGAAAAACTCCTAAAAACCCCATCAGTGGGGAAAAAATAAGAAACCTCGTGGGGATCCACATGAAAGAGAGATCCCTCCCCTGGGACGGGGCCCTTGAAAAGAGGCTTCAAGGGCTACCTTTTTTTAAATTTGTTTGTATCAAAAGAACATGTACATAAAACAAAAAAAAAAAATACACCCACCTACCAATAAGTTCATAAACTGTACCTATATGTGCATTTTTAATAGAAAGCATATAAAATGAAAAGTGCTATTAAAAGTAAAGTGTCAAAGGTCGGGAAACTTGTGTTATTTGACTTTGTTATGAACAGGATCAGAAATGTTACCAAAAAAAAGAAAATCTGCGTTGTCCAATTTGCAAAAACAATTACCAAAACTAGCCAACTTTGAAACACTATGATTAAGCTGATCATTTTAGCATATTTACAACAACTAAAAAGACAATTTGATGACCAAAATCTACAGGGCACTTAAACTAGCTTGTTAATGCTGCAGGAACGCTATCATTGCATGCTAAGTGTTTTTTCTATAAAAATGGTCTCATTGTTATTCAAAATGCCAATTTTAAGTCCTTAACATGATAATAAAAAGAATGGTGTTGTATTTGAGAGATTGTAAAGAATAGAATGACTATTTAGGCAGACATCAATGGTTTCATTTCAATGGAAATATCAATTTGCGTAAAATAAGGACCGTTAGTAGACTATTGACAAAAGGCAGAAAAAAAATAGAAAGAAAGTTGTTTATTTAATCTCTCAATATAATCCACTAATAGCAAAAAAAATGTTTTTTTATCAATAATGAGCATACTGTATGAGGCGTTAAGTGATAATGGTCACATTATTTCATAGTGAAAGAACACTCATGTCAAAGTTTAGATTTAGAATTTTCTTTAAAAGATTGTTTAAACCTTGACCAGAATATTTCTTTGAGAAGTTTATAGCTTCTTGCTGTGCCTGAATGGGTTTTTTGGGTACCCTAGACTTTAGTTACTGTCTCAAAAAATTAGCTTGGGCTACTGGAGCAGCAGCTTAAGCAGAAAAGCCAGACTTCCTTCCCACCAGCAATTTAATCTAGCTCCTCTTCGGGGATACATAGTTGTGTGCAGTCTTGGTGAGAGATGTAGTTCATCTAAAGTATTCCAGTTCACCACCCAATCCAACATGTCAGGAACACCTCAGCAGAGTAGCATCCCAATCAAATGCCCATGCTACCTCATCAGGCTCCCTCTAAAGAAATACATGGAGGCTTAACTCCAAACCTCTTCTAGATTTCTTTGCAGAGGAATCTCATTTTGGCCACTCGTATGGGATCTTGTTCTTTCTTTCCCCACCCACAGCACATGGACACAGTTGAGTGTGAGAACATAAAGGACTTTGTGGTTTGCTCAGATACTTCTTCATAACATCAACCAGCGTCCACATAACGCTTGTATAACTTCAGCTATCTGCTTGTAAGTTGCTTCTGCAGTCTTCTCTCACTTGGGAGCAAGACCTTAAAAAACAGAGTCCTGCTGTTTTGTCTTAGGTACCTGATAAACTAAACATGACTCTATTATCTCTGAGTTTGTGTACAGAAAACCCCCAAAGCTCCATCTGCACTTACAAAATCTGTCCACATTAAAATCTGAATGGAATAGGTGATAGAGTACAATACTAAGAAATGTTAATCTGTGTTAGAAACAGATGGGCCAATTCATTTTAGATGAGTGACCATGTTGCCAAGGTTCACATTAATTTAGAAAGCACATTCAGCTCAGAGGGATATCTTATGTTAAAAAAAAGTTGTATTTCAGAGTCATGTTCATTAATTTTTTGGTGGATTTGTTCTAAATCCTTTTGTACCACCCAATTACAGGTTTTAAAACAAAAAATAAATATCAAATAATACTACTTACTGCATTTTGAAAAAAAAAAGAATTCTGTTGAATGCCAACCAAGTGGTTCACGGTCACCAAAAGAAGAGACAAAATACTTTATTTTGAAAAGCCATGATTTCAGAGGAGCCAATTTGTTACCAGGTGTTAGAAATGTTCTGTCATTGTAAAAATTTCAGATACACTAATGAAAGAAAATTTTATTTTAGCCACTTTTGTAGACATATAACTTTTTTAAGGTAATTGGATGTTTGAAATTTACATGCACATGGATGTCACCACCCTGCAGAAATTAAAGCATTATCATGTTGAAAAGATTTCTTTGTTCTGAGTTTTTATCCTGGTTTGTACATTTAAATTAAAGCAAGTATTTCATTAAGTTGCCATCTGATTGATTAGAGTAAACTCAAGTCTTTAAGTCACACTTAACTTTTTGTCAAATAAAGACAAGGAAACCAAGCAGAACATTTAATAGTTTAATTATAAGCTGATGTATACATTCAGTGATTATTTCGATTTTATGTTGCCAAAAGCCATGGGTGAGACCAGAAAAACATTCAGCTACAAGATCTAGTTGGTTGTATGCATTTTGTCCATTTTCATTCATAATTTCCACATGTTCATACTTTTACTACAAATTAACATCAAACCACATTGCCAATGTGCAACATGGTCCATCCAAGACTTTTGTTCAAACATGGTTCAACCCAGTCTGTAGTGGGGTGTTTATAGCAGAGGAGAGCATATTTTAACATGACAATTTCAGACGTCACTTTTGAGATCAGCTGAACAAAATGGCACAGAATGACAGCATTGCTGACTCAAGCCAGTGTGCATGTCAAAATGCCCCCAGTTGAAACTGGAAAAAAGAAACCTTGTTTGAACTCAACTGGGTCCAACAAAAACATGATCTATGCCTGAAGAAACCTGGTAGCTGTTTATTCATCTTCATAGGTGCTAAAGTTAAGCAACAAACTGTCATTTGTGGTTGAGTGTAAATCTTTTTGGTTTTCTTTTGCTATCTCACTCTACGCTCATCAAACTTACACACTGATGTTGGTGCTGAAATTGCTTTTTTTGAAGTTGTTTTTTTGATAATTATTTATTTAATTAATTTTTTTTGTCTTTTCAACATTTTCTAGTAGCCCACACAGAAACTGGATGGCACAAGAACTGACCAATAAGAAACTCTTTACAACAAGGTAGACTGCAAGTCAACGGTTGCCAGGGATCACACAGTAAACAAAAAAAAAAACAAAAAAAAAAAGAATCCCAATTCATTTTTTGGAAAGAAAAAAAAAAAAGAAAAGAATCCAGGTTCAATAAAAAAGCAGCGGACAAATGAACAAAAGCAAGTTAATTTCAAGTATAACTTACTCATAAAATAACTACACAGCATTAAATATTCTCATTTTACATTTTAAATTATTTATAAAATATATTTTGGCATATATGTTTTTTTGTTTTTGTGTTTGTGTAACAAACGCTACTGTAGCTTCAGTTGAACACCAATGTTTATTCATTTTTTTTCTCTCAAAACAGAACAATAAAGGGATTGTCACATAACAACAGGTTATTAAAAATGATAATAGTAAACCCCATAAAGAGTTTCACATAGCAAGACATGAGTGACGATCCCTTCTATCCTAGCCCCATAGTCAAAAGTCAAAAAAAGTACAAGACCAAAGCACAAAGCTCTAATTTGTGCTCCACTGGCTACAATCAAAGGTTGGGCACAGGAGATTTTGAAAGAAGTTTTTTTTTTTTTTTTTTTTTAACTTTTTTTTTTATACAACTCATTTTGAACACAAAGATCTGTGTCCCACTTCCAGTGTTCAAAGCGGCTTGGCAGATGGAGAGAGTTCATTTACCTCCATCTGTGGTAAAATATAAATACTGTAAAGACCTCACAGTCCGATGACATTGGGATGTCCTCGGGGAAATGCAGAGGAGGTTTCTCCTAACAGTCAGAGAGAAGGGGCAAACGAGATAGAGGCCTCATGTTCCTTCTCCTGAATGCTGAAGGGGAGAGCTGACAATACGTTTAGATGAATCCTGTGTATATCTGTGGTGTTAATTACGGTGACAGAGCTCACTATACAAAGGAACAAAAAGCGATTTTGGCAGCTAAAACAGACTGCAAAACCAAAAGAAGGCAAATGTCACTTTGTGATATAAAAAGTAGTTCAAAAGGCATAACTGTACGTATGAACTGGCACCTCAGGTGTCCAAACGTGTAGTGTCCTGCTTTGGCTCAAGAGCTGGAGGGCTCCAACGGCCGTGTCCATGCAGTCAACAGTAACCTGCCTGTTCACTCACTGCAGACTGATAGAAAGGAAACTGAACAAAAGCAAACAAGGAAAAAGTACTGCGACTACAACAAAGCCACATCCACTACCTGGGCTCGAGCACACAACTAGCTGCAGCATACAACAGTTCATCAGCTCAAACTGGTTCTTGAAATTTGTGTTCTGCAATTGGGTGTGTCTCTACTTGTCCACAGCCCGGCTTTTCTCTGTGCACACACAGCTATTGCGGAGTATATATATATTTATATATGTGAGTTTACACTGTATATGTGTTCGCATGTTGGTGTGTGTCATCGAGAAACTTGCTAAAGCACAATGTCCTTCAGGCGCTTGCTGCTAGGAGATTCCTTGTCTCGGCCATCTTGGAGGAGTGTATTGATCTCCCTGACAGCCGGTTCACTGTCCTTCCCCTCTGGCTGCCGCAGCAGGCTGTGGTTGGCGATTCGCTCTGCGTCGCGACATTTCAGTGTGTTGTAGGCAGACGACGGCTTGGAAACTGGACTCTTCAAATGCACAGGGGAAGTGATTGGGCTGGCAGCTTCGCGACCATTGCCAGCTTCACGGACAGCCCCTCCATTTGCCTTCGGGCTGCACACCTGAGACTCCTGAGTCCGTTTTCCCTTCAGCTCTCCCCGTTCCACATCTTCAGCGCCATCTTTGCCAAAGGTGGCAAAAGTCCTTTTGATGGTGCCATCCTCATAGTGTGGCACATCCACTGTGGTAGCCTCGATGGACAAAGCAATGACGTTACGGGCATGCTCAGGTGACTTGGCACGTGCTGGAATTGAAACACGAGGCATCCAGCAGCGATCAGAATGACCAAGGATGCGGCACTCGTCCTGGCAGTGGAAACCCTCACCAGGATCTGTAGATAGAAAAAAAGAGACAAAAGCATGTTTTTAGATTTGTTTTAAAGCATATTTCATCACCCATAACACAAAAATACTCCCATATCATGTTATTTGATTTAAGTGACAAACCTATTCTGAGGTTTGACAGATATTGATTTAAAAAACATAAATTTTTTTCTTTAATTAGATCAAAAATTCTCCTTTCCGTCTACCTCCACTTTAGACTGAAGTCCCTTTAACACAAAACACTATTAACTGGGGCTGGATGTTTGGGGCACATTTAATGTGCCAATTAAATTATGTATTGTTAAATCAAAAGTCCATTTTCAGCTTGTGTATAAATGGGTTTTCTCTTCAGCAACGTTAGATGAAAGGAGGGTTTAAACAGTGCGATCAGATAGCCGAGAGAAAGACACTAGACGAGTTGCAGGGTTGCTGCTTGCTTCATATCTTGCTCCCTCTCTGTCATCTGGCGCCGAGTTATAAATATGTAATGATGTTTAACACTGGGGTGAAAAAAAGATTTGTCTGAGTCGGTAGAACTGGGTTGCACTTTGTTGTGCTGAGGAAGAACTTTCATGGACCATTTTTGCATAATTATTTGCAACAAAATACACTTTATTTTCATAAATGAATCAGAATGACGGAATTGTGTTTTTCTATGTGGTTTGTCAGCTTTATGTACATTTTGGCAATAAAAAAACAGTGATATTTGCTGAAAATACTTAAGATTTATGGATTAGTTGCCTCACAATAATATCAAGTTTGTCAGAAAAAACACTTCTAAAATTAAGAAAAATAGAACAGATTATTTTGGTAAATCCATTCTACCAGAAGACCTGCCACACTCGTGCAAAATTACATGTTTTTTGTGCTCCCCTACTGGTTGTTTTACTCCCCATAGCAAGCTTGTTCTCCTTTCCAAAGGCTCAACATGACAAGAAGGGATTGTGATCGACCCAAATGTGCATGCTTACATCTGGCAATCGCTGCTTGACAGATCACCTAATTAAAATCACTAATGATCTGTTTTTCTCCCTTCTTTTCTGCACTCATGTGAGGCACCTCAGCTGAAGCCTTGGGGATCGATATTTAAAGATTGGAGACCGGCTTTTCAGGGGCAAATATGCCAAAGCTGTCTTTTGTAGAGTATAATCTGATAAGACTGGCAGATAAAATAATAACTAAACGTATATGGCTCTAGGTAAAAAAATCAAAATACAAAAACATTTTTCAAAGGATATGTTTTAAGCAGAACCTGAGAAGTGGTCTTTATCAGGTGGAACATATCAAATTATCACCTTGTGTAGGTATAATTAAGGAGTTTCGTAGAGCGAGTGTAGAGCTGGAAACCTTTTATGAGACTAAAATGAACAAATGAACATAAAATTAAATATTTTCTTGAACTTTGTTAGAGTGCAGAGTTCATTTGAATGTGTGCTGATTGGAGCATTGAACTACAATAGCAGCAATCATAGAGACAAAAGGCAACAAACTGGGGATTTGGCATTAATACATATATTCAGAATTTAATACTATAATCGCAACCAAGTTTGTTTACAAGGTTTGAAGAACATAACTGAGGGCAATGAAAGAAAATGTAATATTTAGCTCCACAAAGGAAGAACTTTTTGTACTATTTAAATTCCCAATGTAGTTCAATTAAACTAGTTTGAACTTGATCATTTATATGTGTATTATTTAACAAAGTTTTCAGTATAAAGATAAAAAAGGTAAAAATGTTTGTATTTTACTTTCTGTGGTCCATTAAAATGCTGTAACATGAATTTTTGCTACATTTAATAATTAAACGACTGCAAAAATTCTTTTGATACATTTGACAAAGCCAATCTTTCACAGCCTTGATTAAAAATGTGTAAGCATCTATGTAATGAATGCAATTTCCTCCAAACACTTTGGCTTATTTCTATAGCCTAAAGCCCTCTCTAAGGCATGAAAAGCCTTGAGGCACAAAAGAAGTTGCATGTTCGCTACTCAGTGCCGCATGCATATGCAGTGGAAGCTATTTTCACCACTTTCCTTTAGGGGTGTATGGGAGAGCAACTGGGTTGTAAATGACATTGTTACAAAAGCCAAGTGCTATTAAGAATCACACATCCTGACTCTGCTTGGAGCTTCATAAAACGCAGATGTTGCTCAAAAGAACTCACACAAAAACACTAAGAAAGAATTCAAATAAAAAGGGGCAGGCCATCGACCTCTGACAAGACATAATTTCTTCCTATTAAAAGACAAAAAATGAGACAACTGTAAGGAAAAGAGATGAATGGAGGGCTTTCACAGTAGCACTTAGGTTTGAAAGTCAACATGTACAGAATAGAGAGCAGTGAAGTCACCTCCTGCTGGGACTTTGCATTCAAAGTCATCAGTAAAAGGCTGGAAAAAAATACTTGCCAATCAGATCCAGCAACGATTAAAAAACAGCACAAAGCAGTATGTCACTGGGAACATTTCCGATCGATGATTTGATACCAATTAATTAGTGAAGGTTTAATGTGCAGGAAGGGTGGGGGTTCTGTTTTCCATGTGCATTCAATTCAGAATACATTTAAATCTAATGTCATTGAGGTCTAAAATAGGAGGGGAAAAATCCTTGTACATACAGCAAAGCATTGCCATAAAACTGCACTTTAATACAGAAAGAAGGTCAACAGGCTAGTAGAGACACACAGGAGCACTTTCAGCATGCGCAGGCATTGGAAAATAATAAATATTGTCCTTTCAAATGCAAGAGCCAAATCCTTCTGGTACGACTGTCCATGTTTTTCTGTTTGTAGTTACCTGCAATAGCATCACTTTGCATCAGCTCTGGGAGCAAACCCACTCACTCTGTGCTTTTTCATCTGAAACCTAGCAGGCTGCCAGCAGCACAGGCAGAGCTGTCTCTTCCTCTCAATCAGACCAAAGTGTCTGAACTTCGACTTATACCAGACAGATCATTAGCTGCAGCGAGGGAATCCTTCAACCTGACTGGCTTTTTGCTTAATTTACCTTTGTGCATAAGGGGATATTATGATCTCTAAATGTTATACAGCTGCAGGCACTTTTTATATCGTTAATGATAGAATAAAAAGAGAAGAATCACAAAAGAAAAACTTAAATCCTCTGACACAAAAGCAAGGGAATGAGCTCAGAAGTAAAAACTAACTCTCTGTTAAACTGCCCGAGCTTTAGCTCGCTACTCTGCCTGTTTGGCTAGCTTGTGAAACCAGGCTTGGATAACATAGACGCTTATCCCTCCAAAAGTAGTTCATAGAGCCTCAACTTGGATATAATCCTGCAAAACAAATGTAAGCAGCTAGGCTACAAGTCCAGAGTTTTTTTTCTGAACCCAGATTCAATTGACAAAAATCCTCATCCTGGATGTGTTAGTTCACCTGAAACCACAGGGCTACAGGTACCTGCAGTATGACACAATTCAGTCTGGTTTAAAAACAGATGAACCCTAAAATGTATGTGGAGCAGCAGCGTGGCATTATAAATCATTTCACAAGGAACATCTGCCACTTTCAGCTTTAACTACTTTTTCTATTTTTTCTATATGCTGCCATTTTTCCCGTCGCAGTAACAATAAATGTCCTAATTCTTTTTGTCATATGAGAATAGATATTTCTGAAAAGAAGCCAGAGTACAATGTGTATTGTACTCAGGATGTAAAGACTATAAAAGAAAACAATTTAGAACAAATTTAAAACAGATACACTTTTTCCCGTGGCCTAGATTCCCTTTTGATTTCTTGTTTCCGGGCTCTACTTGATTTTAAAAACAATTTTACCACTTTATGATGAAACTACCAGTGTATGACAACAGTTATCAGCTGTAAACTAACCCTAATCCAAATCCTAACCCCAACCCTTTTCAATAGTTCTTCTGAAGCTTTTTACTACATGTTTTCATTGGATTTTCTGTTTTGCTCTGATTTTGAAATACAAGGAGGATCTTTCCCTGTGAGTTGGCTGTTTTCTAATTGCTCTCCATATTAATTTTCCATCCTGGCAGTCAGACGGCAAAGATTGATTAAATCTAAATTGTTACTACAGTGACTTGATAGAGTTTGTGATGCAGACACTGATATAGAGGAGGGGGTAAAAATAATCTGATATGGTCGCTGCGTAGAGTGGAAAACATGCTCAGAGCCTGACAGACTCGGTCTTGTCTGATCCCAGCTCTGCAAATGGGGCTTAACATCTTGTCTGTCCTATCTGAGGACAGCTCTATGGCCAGCTGAGGCTGGAAGCTCAGCCAAGTAGCCTCCTACTCTACTCACTTGGGAGAGTCCAAGCACTGCTGTCATCCCAGCCAGCCAATTCAGTCTGTGGGCCATAAATCAGCCTGGAGGCTTGGCTCCTGCGGGAGCGGCAAGATGGAGTGTGATGGTCTTGTTTTTACAAACAGTAGAGGGGCACCCTTACTGCGCCACGTAAGCCATCATTCTCTACACTGCATCGAGTCTTCTCCGTCTCCCTACAGCATCTGGTTCAGTCACATCAAGCTATCCCCCCGAAACTTCCCAGATTCATCCCTCACAGCTCCTCATACACGTCTATCCTTTATAGTTCTCCTCCTTCTGTCCTCTCTCGTCTAATCAGTACGCCTGTCTCACAATATATCGATGTAATTAAATGAATCCCTCATACAAATATTATTTAGTCTCATCTCTGTCTTTCGGGGCAGAAGTATTTAAACTGATCTTTTGTTGAATGTGACAATTTGAGGATATTAGATAAATTGGGCAGTAGGAAAAGCAAGAAGTCCATGTGGTTCTAAATTAGACTATCAGTATCAGTCAATTAATGGAGAATAAATCCACTGTCTGATCCACTCAGCGCTCTGCACACTGACATATTGTCACTTAGTTCAGCTCCCAGAGGATTATAATTTGAGTTGGGGTTTTTTTTAACCACATGCATGACAATTATTTCAAGGAATACTCAAAAATGTACATCCCCTCATATTGAGTAAGGCCAGTGCATTTGCAGATATGCTTTTATAAAGAATGAATTTCCAAACTAGTGCTGACAAACAATACAGGAGCTTCTAAATTGGTGCAAACAGCATCTGGTTAACAGCGATGTAACAGTGGGAGAGAAAAAAAGAAGCAATCACTATGCCGTTTATAAATCACCATGTCATCACAGAGGACTGAGCGGGACCAGTAGCCAATGGACTGCTTGATGTGGTGGAAACAATGGAAGCAGATTGTCATGATGGCATCCGTGGGTGGGCTGGTTCCACAGCAACAGCAGCACATGATGTATTTCTGAGAGAGTTCTCTTTACTTCCAAGAGTCAAAGTAAGAGTTTTTAGCCCCAAAAGTCTAACTCTTCCCTTTTTTGAAGTGATATGGAACATCTAGAGGAGCAGGTCTTTCAGAGACGATCTAATGTTGTTTAAAACCAGCCAATGTCATAATTCATGCCCTGGTTTTCATACATGACATGAACCAGTGACCATTTAACTCTCTCAACAGGCGCTGTGAACTGGATTTAACCCAGGCAGAAAGGCATAAAGAGATAAGCATGGCTGCACAAGGCTAAACTGTGTTAAATTGGTAGCAGAGAGCTTCTCAACACAGCCTCCAGTACCAGTACAATACACTTATGTGGCAGCAGAACACCAGAAAGCCTGTGGGATGGCCAGTTTCATCACTGCCAGAAAAGCTCCCAACTGTTCGACCATGCTGCCTGTCCAACAACATGCCGAGACTTGGTGAAGAAAAAAGGACATTTCCAGCATGAATTCCTTTCCGGATAACAGAAATACTTCATCAACACTATCAACAAGCCATCGAAATTATATTGAGGTGTTGCTCCTTTTGGCAACAAACTTTCTTCATATAGTTGTTTTTTAAATTAATTAGGCTTAAATTTACTATTATTAGTTGTAACATTATAAAACATTTAGAAGTGAACCCTAATTGAGGAATCCAACTTAATGATGAATTTCTTTAGAGAAAATGTATCTTTAGATGAGTCCTTTTTACAAAAAAAAACCATTATGAAAGCTAGGAGAGGCAAAGAACATAACTACAGAACAAACTAAACTAAAATTTGAGCACCCATTACTCACATAATTTGTTCTGTCTCTGGCTAAAATTGTATTTTGTGAAAGAAATATTGCGCTAGGTGGAATAAGTTGAAAAGTGTGAAGAGAATTTGCACATAACTGTAAATCTGTCTGACTGTAGAAGAATTTCATAATTAGAAGAAACCAGCTTTTAAAGTAAACCATTAGTAAATCAGATTTCTTCCATATGGTTACTGGTCTTCTGGGTTTTTGCAAGCATGTTGAGACTGCAAAACTCCTGTGAATCATAAATAATTAAGATGTTTTTGCAGCTTTGTAGAAAGGCTGAAGCTATTTACATTAAAAAGAATGTATTGCCTGCTTAAAAAAAGACTCTTGCATGTGGTTTATTTTAGGAAGGTATTGGAAAAAGATAAATTCAAAAACCTTTAACAATAAGCTTCAAATTAAACCCATCAAACCCCCAATAGAAACACAATGTGTTCTGAAAATACAGAACAGAAGGCCGCAGGCGGCCAGCCGGACCTTCCTGCCCGCTCGTCTGCCTGAGCTTTGCTGTCTGCTCAACTCATCTCCCCACAAAGCATCGGCAAAGGACATCTTTAAATACTCTGGAACAAATGCTGAATTTCTGTGTTTAAGCCTGACCGAGCTGGCGAGCTAATTTGCTCCTAAACCCTTGAGTCTAGAAGAAGCGAGGGGGCAGAAACAGACACTTAAATTACATCCATGACTGGGGCTGGGGAGGGATGAAAGCTTATGAAGTGAGGAAGGATGGGGGAAAAGGGAAAAAAAAAGTCTGCTTAAGGATGGCACCACTGTGGATTCTGATGATTGATGTCACAGCTATAAAAGAAAAATAAGGTCGCTTCATCTCATTTCAAGGAACAAATGTCGTAGCCTTAAATGAACTCTACGGGAGGTTTATTAACTGGGATAATAATCCATTGTAGGTATGACAATTTTTTAAAACCTGAAGAATCAAATATATCAATTCTAATTTTTAATTTGGCACTACAAAATGGGAAACAATTCATTGTTCCTTATGAGATGCTTCAGTAGTTCTCAGATTTTAAAGATCCTTCACCAAACGCCAGCACAGGAGAATTCCCATTTTGACCAAAATTATAAAGAAGTAGCAACCAATTGCATATGATGGATGTAACATTTTCTTTGAGAGGTGGGGGGGATTCCGGACTGAAACGAACTGAGACAAACAGTCCTAACTTACAGCTGGGTATTTTCTACAACTGTGAATCCCATGAAAATCACCACAAAAAAGTGCTCTTACTTTACTAAGTACTCTTAATGTAACGTCGTCCTCTTTTAGCCTTGTTCATTTTGTGTTAGCCAGCACTTTGCGCTTCCTATTTGATTTAATTTTATTGCCGAAGTACTAGCTTGTTACTTTGCGTCTCCCAAGTCTTTATACCTACTTTTTCTACTTTTTTCAGAAAAAAATGCTCTTGTGTCTCTTAAAACAACCTCTGAAAATAGGACACTGTAAGACAGTGATTGAGACAGTTGCGTTGTGACATGTATAACTCAAGTATAACTCAGGTTTAAGTGGGCCACCTTGGGAAGCGGATCATAGGTTGGTGAAAACAATTCCCTTGCTCACCACTGAAATGCAGAGAAGTGTCACTTAGGGATGCTACGCGGATAAAAAAACAAAAAAAAAACAAAGCCGGCTCCCCTATTGTGTGCAAATGCATTTGATTTGCACCTACTGGGTTTAATGCTTTCTAACATATTTCCTGTTGCCCTGTCAGAGGCCAATCTGTTTGGCATCTGGGAAGCATGCTGATTCACTTCCAGGTCCTTTATTATCCACCACAGCGAGGTTGCTACCATCACACAGCTAAATATGACAGCGTCAAAATCAATGTCCAGAGCATTAACCCCCCACCAGACGATACAGAGTGCAGAGTTCTATCAACAAGTCTGTAAGAAAAGTTGCTTCTTGGACTATGAGACAACAGATTAAAAGGAAGTTGGGAAGTTGGTCTGAAGGAGGAACTAATAGGAACATCTTTTCTGACTTGAAGAACATGACTACAGCATGCATAAGAACGGTGGCTGGGGTCTGACACAGTGCTAGTAATTGAATTTCTCAGACCTTGTGCCCACTCATGATAACGCGCTGAGCTGTGACATGAAAAGTCCTTATGTGTGGCGAGAGGACAAGGTGCAGGAGAGTTGAAGTGACAGGTGTCAAAGATCCAATTCCCGCGCTCTTCTCCATTCTCAAGTTCCTCTTTTTTTCCCAAGATTCAGCCGAAGAACAACCTACACTGTGGTGCAACCAAACACTAAATTTGACATTCGAGTGCAAATCCAATAGTTATGTAAGCTCAGCGGGGGGAGAAGGACACTAGCGGGTCGAGGCCCTATTGCTGTGTTATTTACAGTTTTTCCCCCATTCTAATGTGAACTGAAAGGACAAGGAGCACAGGAAAGCCTGAGAATCTCTAGCGTCAATGTCGGCCATGATAGCAGCAGGGAGTGGAGTTGTGCAAAGTCTGCATGGCCACGGTGCCATCCCAGCCTTCTCCGTGCATTCTGGCCTCATCTTTAATGAGGACCACATGAGAAGAGGCACATCATTAAAAAGAGCCATTCTGAGGATTTCCTGTCTGCCATTAAAGTTAACAACCTACCTCTCCCATTACCTTTCATCCTCCTTTTTAAAACTGGGAGACATGGAGGTTTGAAAAGTCACATTTGGTTGGCAACAAGCACCTGCTGACTGAACATTGTCTTTCATTTATAAAGCTGAAAAAATTAAATATCCCTTTACTCGAATCATACATTCAAATATACAACATACGTATTTAAACAGATGCTAAGTTTTTCTAGATTATTTACATGTTTCACACTAAATTGTTTTACATAATACACTAATGTGATACAATAATTAGGTTAATGACCAGGAAGATATGTGATAGCCTAAAGGAATGATCTTATAAGCAGCTCAATGATGAAATAAAGTGCCTTTGTGAAAGTTTTTTAATGGTGATAAATTCACTCTAATTTGATTATCCACCACCGCCAGCTATGCCGTAGTGTAGGAACACCTCTCTACTTCCTGTTCAGCTCATGGCCTTTCCCACAAACAGAGCAAAATGTAATGCATGTATAAAGATCACCCTCCCCTCACACACACAACCAAAAAAAAAAAAAACAGACTGACTATTAGAGAGATATTTATGCTATCAAAATTTTAATTTAAATTCAATTAATCTATAATTTGGGATTTTAGGCTCTTAGGGTTAGACAGAAAAGAACACTAAAAGTTCAAAACAATTACCAGACTATCTTCAATATTACAATATGTTGAAAGGGGAAATTTAGCAAGCTTCTCAAGGAAAACGGTGGCAAGAGAAGGTTCTTTGTCCTTGCATACCTCAGCCGATCCCTTCTCTCTGTCACTTTGCCCTCTGTCTCTTATCAATAGTTTATAATGTGGGTCAGCAGCAGCCATAAGGTGCCTCCCACTTGTGAGCCAGACTCAAAATGTTGAATTACAACATACTGAGCTCATCTCTGCAAGGTCATGTGGGGGACAGTATGGGGAACACTGACACTAATTGGTGAATGAAAGATAGTAATGATAGAGGTGGTTTGGATGACTTCTCTTTAACCTCCGTTTAACTTCTGTGGAGTACGAATCCAATAAGTGCCATGCTAAGTTCTACAGTAGGTCCAGGGTATCCATGAAAGGAAGCCTACATTTTAGCGGCAATAAAAATGTAACAGAATAAATCATTCTTGCTGAATATACATGAGGAGAGGAAAAATATGGAAATCTTACAGCACTCTGCCTGAGGTAGCAACCTTTTGTTGCCAAAACTGAGGAGGACGACATAACTTTACATATTTTTTTGCTTCCGACTCTATTTGAGTAATAATGTTGTCAGGAGATTCGAGGTGATGAGAGCGAAGATAAGCAGGACGGAGACGACAAAAGCTGCTTGTGTGGATGTTGCAATGAAAAGGAGGCGATCAAACACTGGAAATTAAGAGGATAGAGGTAACATTTTCTTCTTAGGAAAAATGAAGAAAAAGAAAAAAAGACGCACATTTGCTGCAGCATGGCAACATTCCCTCCCCAACACCCCTTGTCCTCACATCTACACACACAAAACACATCCACACATCTCTCTCTTTCTTCCTCTCCTTCCACAGCTGCAGTGATAAATGTCTCTTTGTATTCTGGACAGAAAACTGCAGGCTACAATGTACTTGTCAGAAGACGGACAATTTTTTTCCCCCCGTTTTAAAAGCGGAGTATATTTTTAATCTTTCAGTTCACAGAAAAGAGAGAAGATAAAACAATGCGTTATGCCAAAACACATAATGCCTGGAAAATCTCTCCCTGTTCACCGCATGTTTATGTGGCATTTAGAAAAGTGTGTGTTCTTCTGTGTGCAAACTCTATGTGTCTGCAGCAGGTGTTGCTTCATGCTATTTGTGCTTTTCCCAAATTCCACAGCATCCTTAATCCCTGCTGTGAAGCCCATAGTTTCACTATAAATGCTCCTAAATGGGCGTCAGTGCTACAGGTAATAGAGCTGATTATAGCTATCTGGGCTAAGGGCCAGCTGCCAGACTTGCCCTGCCTGGAGGGAGCACAGGCCGCCTGGTGTCTGATATCCCGGGATTCCTGTAATACAAGCCCTGCTTTGGCAGTCACTCTGTGACTATCCTGCCCACTTCCAACCACACACTGAGGTTCCTTTGAGTTAGTCTATGTGGATAGTATGTCCTCATCAAGCAGTTTACTACACTTGCTGACACTCTACTGTCATATCATTCTATAAACTAGACAACTTCTGATCCTAAAGAGAAAAGGGTTTACGAGACAAACAAAAGATCAGATCTTCTATCCTATTAACTGAGGCCAGTGATGCTTTAGCAATAGGCCTTACTATTACAGTATTCACAGATATATGGATGCAAACTAATAGCATTAGTGGACCAGCTGGGAATAAGTTCCCCAGCAAGATCATAAAGAAAAAAATTCTGTCAGCTGTATAGCAACCATTAGATTTAATGTGTCTCGACTTCTCCCCAAGTTACATTAAAAGTCAAAATTAGAGGTCCAGTCCAGAATTAGCTGGTCAAAACACCCATTAAGACAACCCTGTGATTCCCTATTGGAAAAAAACTACACCGGTAAGCTTTTCTTTAGTCAATTTACTCATTATGTTCCTATCAATAAACTCCTGGCTGAGTTGTTCTAAGTTTGTGTCCTTACCTAAAACAAAATAATATTGCCTCACTTTGATATTGCTCCTGAATACTACCCTATAAGCTGGAGAGATGGCATTTGTTTTTTAAAAACATAAACCAGGCAAATATCTCCTGGTACATTTTGAGAATGTACTGCTTCATCTTGTTCACTGGCACTTTTTGCTGTCATGCTAGGAGTCTATTTACAAGTTTCAAAGCCACTTCTGAGAGGATTCTTGGTTAACCTCCAGTTATAATGATGTGACACCATACAAAGATAACATTATCACTCTACAAGGGTAAATTGTATTAAGATTACAATCCCCTGTCAATGGCAAGATGCCCAAATCAGACTGGTGATGCATAAATTAAGTAAATGCAATGATGGTGAGGAAAAATGAACCTCTAGTTTAAAAGAAGGAGGCAAACACGGCTACATACTGTATGTATGTCTTATATTGACTTTGATGAAACTCATCCATAAGGTGATATTGAAATATCTTTTCTACTATGCTTGGCAATAGTAACATTGTCCTTTATTTATGTCTGATCTGTTCTTTTTTTCTTCAAAATTGAAAGCATAGTAAACTAATCCCTTCAGCTAACATGCTATCTTCTTTCCAACCAAATGACATCTTCTTGGCACCAAATAAAGCAATGAAAACCGTTCAGTTGTATCTTTTTAAACAATCTCTCCTTATTTAATTAAGATTACCAAGTAACAATGTCAGGAAAGGTTATCTTCTATTTTGACAAGAACACATTTGTTTCGCTAATCCAAATATCAATCAGCTAGCTTATGGTTGAAAATGAGTCTATAACAGATTCTTGTGTTGGCAGAGATAGAGAAATCAATCCCTGAAGCATTTTTAGTGTCTCCCTGCATCTTGGCAGTAAATTGCAAAGACATCTAAGCTAACTTCTTTGTTAGTGTCTGTGTGTAATGCAGCAACACTAGCATGTCACTTCTGTGTGATGAACTCTTCACGCTAAGCATGACAGACTCACTGTAACAGCTTGTAAAGTGATATTTACAACATGTATACAGTTTTAAATTTGAGATATTTTAGTGATGATGGGCTCTTTGTTTTAATGTACCATCTTATTACTTCGTGCTTTGTGTTACAGTGGGAAATGGGTTGTGTCCAAGTCGTGACCTCAAAGAATTAAAAACACAATGGTGTGGTTAGAAAACCGTCTGCAGCCTCAGTTCCTCAGACAAAAAGACAAATCAATCAGAGCCATAGAAGACACACAGACTAGAGACATTGCTATAGCTCCGCTTCTCAAATTTCACTCTGTTTCCTTCAAGCCACAGTATTTTTCTCTTGTGCCTTCTCTTTATCTTTCTCCTTGTCTCCCTCTCCCCCACTCCATTTCTGATTACCCTTTATAGACACACACTTGCAAACACACACACTCAATACGCTGTGTACACACACTCAGATGGATTTAAAATTCAGGTACTCTCTCCTCTCTCTTTAATACACACTCAGCCCCATCAACTTCTGCACATTACCTGTTCTTAATCTCCTTCCCTCTGTCTAGGATCATCCTGATCCCCCTGTTTTCCCATCTGCTGCTGATTGGGGCCCAGCTTTGCGAGGTGTTCAACAAACAACTGCGATTCACTTGGTTTCTGCGGAGATTATTAACACACCTAGCATGCCACAGCGTCATGAATAAGCAATAGAAATCCGGAGCCCTATTTTCTGTCTGCTTGTGCATTTCCTCCCTCTCTTTTTCTGCCTCTCTCTTGCCCTGCCATGTTGTGAACTGAATGCCACGGATTGTCCTCGAAAATGAGCTGTCAGTGGAGGGCCTGCAATGAGATACATCAGACTCATTGTGAAGTCCTAGAAAATAATGAACTATTCCCATTTCTCTCTCTGATATGTTCAATACACTATCCATGACAAGTGGGAAGAGATAAGCAGTCTTTTTCTTCAACTGATTAAATACACTGAGTATATTCAACGAAGGTTCAAGGGACACCGCTCCATAAGGATATAACATTACTATATGTTTCAGACTAAAGATGAAGACCTTTTGAACAGAGTCTATGCCTGTGCTTGCGTTTTTACCAGTCAAGAAAGCGCAGCTGGAGGCAATGCTTGCAAAAAGCAGTCCAGGAAATCAAAATGTGTCACTTTTGTTTTAGTAGCTCACATCTCTTTGCAAAAACTTGACAAAAAATCACAATGAACCTTGCTCACAGATTTCTTTTTAAAGCATTTTGTCAGTTTACTTATTAAAACATGACAAACCAACGCGGGCCATGGGCAACTTCTCAAAACAGAACAATAGTGAAAACAGCAGGGTTTTTTTTGTACAAATGGCAAAGAAAAGGAGATAAAATTATAGAAGGTAGGCAGAATAAAATCAATAACATGCAGCAATTCTGAATTATACCAGGTGTAATTTTGTCACAAAACCTCACAGCGTAACACAATTTATTCAGTAATAAGCACCTTAAAAAGAGAAGCCCAGATGGACACAGTATGAAATAACTTTTTTTTTTTTTCCTTTTCCCCTCACGTCTTCACATCTCGAGGCAAAATCTGCATCTTGGTTGTTCATTACAGTACTCCAATACACCTGCTAAGCAATCACTGATGTGTTTGAGCGGAGTGTGTTTGCACTCGATCTTCCTTATTGCCCGAATTGCACACAGCTCTTGTCACTGTCAGCCATTTTACCTCCACAAGTTCCACATTAGATTAAGCAAATCCCAAATCAAAATGGATGGTCCCCAGTATAGAGTTTATTTGTTGATCTAATCAGAAAGTATCATAACGCAGCATGAGGCGGTCTGAGTCATAACAAGAGTTTTGATGCTTAATTCAATCAAAATGTTGTTTGAAAATCAGTCACGTTGTCTGACAAATTCACAGTTACCTTGGAGTGAGAAGGGGGAAAACTCTTCTACCTGTCAGAGAGATTGTTTTCTTCTTCTCCTCTTTTTATTTCCTCTCTCTAAGACTGCTTACTAGACTCTCAGCTCATCTCTCAATCTCCGTCTCTCTCGCGCACACACACTCTTTTCCACCCGTGTTGTCAGCACAGCCCGGTTCCTGTTGCCTTCCTCGTTCTGACAACCTGTCAGCATTTTCGTTAGTAGATCAGAGAACTGCAAACTAGAAAATGTTCCCGTGGTGAATTTAGGGCAAGTTTGCGGCAGGAACATGTGAGGTGCCTTTACACTTCCTTTAATTCAACAGGGAAAGTGAAGTGCTTGAGTGGCACAAAGTAGGAAGATGTGGGTTGGATATGCTCGCAGTCTGCAGATGAAAAAGATGAGGAAGACTATATGGAAAGTGAGAGAAAAAAAGGAAAAGGTGGGAGAGGTGGGGGCGAAATCAATTAGGAGCAGCAAAAAACCCTGCGGATCCGCTGATGGAAGATGGAAGATAAAAAAATCTGCAGCCGTATAGGGGGCTCCTACCTGGGCTCCAGCTTCAGGCACACACCCACAGGGAGCAAACGATAGATGAGAGATATTCTCCAGAGGTGAAGGCCATGGAATATGTCAGAAATAAAGAAAGACTTTTCCCTGCTCTGGCTAATTGAGCAATCTCACGTCCCTTGAGTCTAATAAGCCGAGAAGTAGGGATTTCATTTGATGAACACTTACACATAGGACCTGAAACAATCCCAAAAGCAAAACTGCAAATGTCCAAAAGCCCTAAATCAGACCCTGCAAAACTGATGCGACGCTCCCTTTTTCCTCACCCGCTGAGATAACTTGAGCGATTTAACAATACGTGAATCTTAATCCTTAGAGACCATTGCTCATCCATATCAGGGAGGAATTATAGCGTGAGCTATGACAATCAAAGAACGTGAAAAAAGAAAGATTAAGCTCTCTTTGTCACAGGCTCCTCAGAGTCTGTTCTCTGGCTTTTCCCCTGACACTAATGGCTCGACAGAGCCAAAGCTAGCATGTCGCACATTTCAACCAAATCCCCCCCTAACTTCACAGACATGGCTGTAAAGATAAAGAGGAATTCCTTTTATGTATACTCCTCAACTCAGTTTATTGATACAACGATATCATCCACTTCTATTCTATTGGTGGATATTAGGAGCTATTATTACATTTTAAGATAATCAATTCTTTTATAGACGTTTTAAAAGATTTAATGTAATTTGTTCTTCAGATCCCTCACTAATCTAATCACTGGCTGAGCGTATTTAATGGTCAGGTTTTCAAAAAAAGCAGCACACGCCTTTTTAGACTCTTGGAAGTGATTCAACAAAGAATTATTCACTCAGATATAAGTAAAAAAATATACTTCACAGGCACTTCACTGAAAGTTACCTTGGTGGCTCCTGGTGGAGGAATAATGACTAACGCTGTTGAAACCTGTAGCACAGAGGAGAAAATCATTAACCCATGGACAGAAGCCAAATAATAAAAACCCCTAAATTGCTTCAGAAAAAAAAACTTCCCTGCTGTGATGTGGTGCTGGGCAAGTTCGCAGTTGAATCTCGTCCTCAAATGGTTTCCCACATGAAAGCCAACAATATGACAGGGAGTATGGTCTTTGTGTGAAGGTAACGACTTCTCTCCTGGGCAAACAGCATCTTTACATGGCACTAGGAATGGTAAACATTTGCACTATAAAAGCCTGAGAGTTTAACCCTTCCTTCCAGCTTTCTTTTTGTTCTCTATCAACACAAGAAAACAGAACAATAGTAAAAAATAAAAAATAAAAAAATCACAGAGAAACTTGGCACTTCTATCCTCGGCTGGTTGTCCTTTGGCAATTGTAGTCTCTCTAACTTGTTTTTTTGCTTTAGCTGGCAGGAAAGGCACACGTTACAACAGTTACTCCCAGAAGACAGTCTAAGCAACACGTTAGTGCACATGCTTATTTGTTTCCTGAAAATCTCCCCCATTCAGTAGATGTCTGTTCGTTTTTGTCAATTAAGACCAACAAGCTTAAAGCAAAACCACAGCAGACATGTGAAAACATAACCACCGCTAATCTCTCTCTCCCTCTCGCTTTTTTTTTTTTTTAACAAAATTGTCCTGTTTTTGCTTTTGTCGTGAAATCAGTTTACAAGAAAAGAGAAAAAACGATGCAGCTGGAGTTCTCTCGAGGAGCTAGAGAAATTGGGATCATGTGAGATCCTCTTTCAGGAGGGGAGATAAATTCAGCTGTGAATCATCTGCCCATCACTGTCTAACAAAACTACTCTTTAATCACTTGATGCAATTAGATTGAGATGTAACCAGAGAAGTCATTTATTTATAAAAAATTTGGGTTTAATTACGACCTATTATGACGAACTTCTTTAAGTTGACCACATTCCAAAGATGACTACCTTTGGAATCTTTGCTGAAGAAAAATGACCAGGTAGAAAACGTGAATCTGCTGGAGGTTGACATGAAAAAGTGAGAGATGGAAAAGCCCATGAGCAGCAAGCACATTGTAATTCCACAAATATACTTTGTTATCATCTGTTTTGTTCCGGTCAAAAGACCGGACAGCGCTGTAAAATAGCTTCATGTTCTGTTTACCAGCCCGGTAGCTGCATTACACATTCAGGAGGCAATACATCCATTTTGCTGAAACAGATACAATCATTGGTGGTGTTAATGAAAAACGCACTGCCTCAGAGAGCTCTCCCCACTTGTAATATTCTTCATGTACATCATTTCTAATTGTCTCCAATAATGAGATCCAGCAACCAGAAGACCTGTCAGCACGCATTTTTCAGAAACATAGAAATTTTTGCAAGTTGTGAAGTAATTACAGCTGGCAACGAATGGATGACCAATTCACTTTTCATTGTTCATTATAGCCCAACGCCGCCTGAGGAACACCCGGGACAAGCGGATTTTAATGGCCCCCATTCTTCCCAACCCCATACACCTCAATATGCAATTCTCAGCTAAGTTGTTAAAAGGTAAGAGCAGCCATGAAGAAAGAGAAAGGCATTTGCATTACTGTGTTCTTAATGAACATGCAATGCAGGTTCTCTAATGTCATTATTCTCAGTCAGACAACATAAACACTAAAATTGCTCCAAGTGTAGCATCTGGTCGATGATATATGCCAGAAACAAAACCAGAGCAACCCTATGAGTATCTATTACTGCTTAGCAAGCCCCACCCACACACTTCACAGTCCACTGGTAAAAATAGAGAGCTGAATAATTTAAATAAATCATATGATTCTCACTCTTTATGTGTTTCTCTCAAGACGGATTCTTTTCCGATATGGCTCATTAAAATCACTCCTCTATAGGAGACAGTAGAGTAGAAGAAAAGTAGCAAGTCTTTCTAGCCCAGTTTTCTTTAAAAGGAACCAAAATTATACTGACATCACCTAAGAGTAAGAAAACCTAAATTTGGAACAAGTTTTGAAAATTGGAGCATGGAGTAAAATGTAAAGTTCAGATACAACAAAAGATATCTCCAGAGTAGGCTGGATTTTTTTTTAAAAAGGAAAAAAAAATAGACGGAAAAAAAATCTCCTCATTGCAGATCCAAACTGCTAATGGGAATCATCTCAAAATGACAAAAATGGACTCTAGTGCTTTCATAAGCCACTGCACCTGTGTATGCAGTGTTTCCTTTGAGCTCGGTAAGTACCCTCAGGTGCATCTACTAACATCCTGGTCCACTCTAGACAGCTTCATTCTGCTTTTCTCCATCTCTCTCCCCCATCCTGACCTACTACTTCCTGAGACTGGCTGGCGGTAGTTAAGAAGGAACATGAACCTTTCACCAACTTCTGCCAACCAAACGGATGTCTTCTTAAACAATGACTCAGAAATTAAACATCAACACTAATTCCCTGCTAAATAATCTCGTTGAAAAATGGATGTAGGGAAATGGTAGTATGTAGATTTGTGAACCTATTTGCTGCCATTCAAACACATCTAGAGTCAGGCTGGTTTCAAACGAGGACATAGCCATGATCAGTCAATAAAGTTGCCTAAGCCCATATCAAAGCATAGCCTTAGCTGTCAGAGATCCCTCACATTAGGAACATGAGTAGAACTTCAAAGACAAAGAAAGAAAGTAATGGTACTCATTCTTGCACATCAGAGACATGCAGTGGGCATAATGGATCCTAAAAGATGTTCCAGTGGTGTATAAACAGTCTAAAACACAAAAACAACCGTATGGGTCTGAAAAGTGCTAAGCATATTCTGAAGGATGCTTCAGAACACAGATTAAACAAACAAAGAGGCACAAGCTTTCTTACCTTGGTCTGGCAGCTGGCAAACATTAGGGGGGACAGTCATGTTCAGCATGTCATTGACAGCCGTGTCAACATAGTGTCCTCTTTGGACATCATGTTCGCTGTCGGTTTGGTCGCTCTCTTCATGGCCACTGTCCTTCAGACTGTTCCCCTCCAGGTCCTTGAACGTTGATGTGCTACATGGGGGCCAGGAGGGAGGAAAGGGGAAATGTTGATTAACTGTCACATCACCTTCTCTCACACGCTGTCCTTCGTCCCAGTGTCTCTAATGGTTTCTGACGAGCTGTCTGTCTTTTCAATCCTGTCCTTTTTTATTTTTTCCCCTCAAGGATGTTTTGCCCTTTACACGATCTGCTTCTATTAATTCAAGTGATCTTTTTTTTTAAAATCAAGGTTTTGGTTAATACACCTCTAAAGAAAAAAAAGCCCTCTCCAGCTTCCTTTTGAGTAGGCAATCCATATCTTTTCTTAGAATCAGTTTTTTGTCTCACAGAAATGCTGTAGGGTGTTTCAGTAACGGACAATTTTGGATGGGCACAGTGACTTCAAGGGCATCGCAATGAACAAGCAGGAGGCACTCAGTCATTGCAATCAAACGAATTCCGCAGTAATCTGGAGTTCCTGGAAGGAAGATGGATGGAGGAAGCGTTGGAAGCATACAAACTGAGCATCTGTCTTGTTTGGGGCTCACAGTCAATAAAAAAGGGTGGGTGTAGGGCCACAATCAACAGCTGCACAGTAACAGTGTGATTTCCCTTCGTTTGATTTCCATCCCACTGGAACAAATTCGGCTTTCCAAACAACACTAAATAGACAGAACATGTGTTGTTGCGAGAAAAGGAGAGAAAAAAAAACAAGTTTGTACAGACTTGCGGAGGTTAGAAAAACAATAAAGAAAAGATGTGCAAATAAAAGTAGGCAAACAAAGTTAGGGCAAATGAGAAGGAAGTGAAGGACAGAACAAGGTAGCAGCATTCCCCCCCAGCTTAAGCCAGACATTCCCCAGCCTGGGAGACAGAACTGCAGCGGAGGTAATACCGGCTCTCTGATGTTATCACTGTAATTGCACCTGTCCCAGACCGTAGGCTCACTGGCTCCTGAGGGGATTTCTTTGTAGTATCCCACAAAGTCCCACACTTGAATGCTCCTTGTTTACATTAATGCAAATAATTTTTTTCCCTTTCTTGTTTTTTTTTTTCTTATACAGGGCGGTGTAAATCACTCTGATGGGTTTTCAAAAGGTTGATGTCACCACAAACAAAAGGAAAGCTCAGAATGTTCTACATTTGGAGGTAAAATAAAGAAGTCTTGTTACAAAAACTTCTAAAGCTTTAGAGTATTGCTATGTGACCCCTATCACAACTCTACCGACTCCTTCCTGAATACCTGGATTCTTATCAGCCCTGGTGCTTGGGTTTGATGCATAACAAAACATTATGAAAACATTTATTCTTCACTTTTAACATCAACACAGAAGAAAGAAAAATAAGTGTTGACTAGTCAAGAAACTACCGCCTTGAACTAAGCAGTAAAACTCTTGTGAACATTATTTAGTCTAAGGTTGTTATTTTAAGCTGTAATTTTATGCAAATTTGAGCCACATGTGTTGCTAATGAGCTCCGGTACAGAAACGGAAAACAAGTTTAATTTCAAATATGAAAATAATTCCTTGCAGATTCTGGTGTGTGGGATAATTGAATAACTTGAAAGGAAGATTTATTTCAACAAGTGTCTCCTAAACGCATTATGGACTGATTCTATTTATCACTGAATCTTATCCTCCCATTTTAATTATTCTGAATGAGAAACATGCAGGTACATGTGCAAACGGCAATGGCTGTGCGCTCATTAGATAAAACAATTACAGATAACAATGGTAATGAGGTGCTGGTAACAATTCCTAATCAAGACATACCTTTTAATGAGGTGGGCTCTGCTGTTCACATAACTGGAATCAATGGAATAATTCTCCGTCTGCAAGAGAGTGATGAAGGGGTGAAGGGGTTGTGGAGGAGGGATGGCGGGGGCAACAGAGAGAGATACTTTTAATAATGGAAGCAACCAAAATAATGTTACCAGTAATTGGCTTTCAGTAAAAATGTTATTTTACACAAAGGCCCTGGTGAGCAGCCTCAGCTTTCAAAGGACCAAATTCTATTCTTTTTCAAAGCACACACACAGAGCAGCTGACTGGGAGTTAAGAGCTGAGGAGAGTGCTGCAGTGTGCACAGCCTTTCCTCTCCTTTTTGCCCTCCTCGCTCTCGATCCCTTGCTCCCGTCCTGCTGGTCAGCCCACCGTCTTTAAAATGGAGTCATTAGAGAGAACAGACCATCATGCAGATGAAAGAAGAAATAAAGTTTTCCTTTTTTCTACTTTCAACTCTACTCTTTCACCATGTTTAAGGAGACATTAGTGTATAATATTAAATAAATAACTGGAAGAGAAGTAGATGAAATTAAGAGTGTGCCAGGGGAATCTTAACATGGCATTACAGATAAAAAGGCTTTCAGAATATGCATACAACAGATTTTTGACCCACATCAGAGAACACAGTTCAAGCGAAGAGATCAAACAGACTTTTTTATTTCTCTCGAACATTTATTTAGCTGGGAAAATGTCTGACAAGAGGAGCGTGAGGAAACAGGAGTGAGTGTTCCATGAGTAGGTAGCCCTTCACATCTGCCAAGCATCTACTCACACTGTGAGACATCGGAAAGCAACTACATATCAAAACCCCTCCGGGGACTTTCCCGGTCCTGCAAATGACCCTTCAGACAAAGTTTGATGAAACGCAGGTGTTTCAGCTGAGAGAAAGCACAGCCATCACTTAAAATTCCAGGGTGCAGATAGTGTATCCTGATAAAAGGTGAGATAAAAGGTGAGAGAATGGCTGACTTCCGAGGGAAGTCTAGAGTGCCGGTATCAAAGCCTGCTTAAAAAAGTCACCCTGATAGTAGGAAAGGTTAATGCTGCTGCTGGAGTATAGTTGCTGATTATCAAGTGGACCACATATCTGACACCGATCCGCTGCTGAGGTAGCGATGGCCCGGCTGTCAAACAACCTACTGTGAGACTTCACTAGCGCTCGCCTTATTAGATGTTAATGGGCTGGAACAGCTTGATTTTTTTTTTTTTAAAGACCTCGCGTTGAAGTGCAAGCACAATGCGGAGGAGTGGAATCAGTGCAAAAAGACCTTGTCTTCTTGATTTCTTTATAAATGAATGAATAAATAAATAAAATTATAAAAAGCTTTCCTGGCAGATGAGAGTGGTAATCTGTGATGTTTAATTCGGGCAAATTGACCTATCGACCTGTTTTGCAGTCTATGAAAAATGGAAGAGTTTGTTTGCCTTTCTTTTTCGGTACAATGTCATTTTCAACACTCACTTTTCCTCCATAAGCTGACTTTTGCTAGAGTTTAACATATCCAGATGTTTAGTTGAAGTAATCAGGGAAAATGGCTACTTGTCTCCACACTTAGTTTATTCATGTTCCTGCAAGAAACTATTATGATAAGCAACATTACAGCCAAGGGCTCTGATTTGGTTATGCTCAATTATGATGCAACGTGTTTGTGCTGAAGCTTAACGTCATTCCGTCTCCTTTTTACCATTTAGCCTTAATTAAACTTTAACTTATTATTGTAATACCAATGATAATTTGTAAAAAGGGATCTAATTAACATTTAATTATTATTCCATAGTTTGGATCAGACACTGTTTGTTCTTTATATTAACCCTGACTCCTTTTGTTCCCGTGCAGCCCGACTCCAGTAAATATCAAAGGTAACAGCAGTGGCAACATTCTGCAATTTCGATTAATAATTAATGGAGAGATTTGAACTTTCTATTTCATTCATTTAAAAATCCAACCACACTGTTCAGATATTCTTATGCATTGCAATTTATTAAACAATAGTTCCTTCCAGCAGCGAGTTAAATTCCCATTATCCATACTACGGTATCGATGGAATAATGTTTGTATAATAAGTAAATTAGGGCTCTGCATATGCATATTGTTTTGTGCTGCACTTGTGTCTGCTTTGATCCTGCGAATTAAACCACCTCATCTGCTCCGATGGCTGAGCATCCAGCGAGAGACTAATGAAAATGCAAGGCATGAGTAACAAGAGGAAAACTTCATTTAAAAGACCAGATAGAAAATTTCCAGTGAATGTCACTCTGGCTGCAGCCTGTAATTGGTTTGGTTGGCATGTTCAGTGCGAGTAGGCCCGGAGAGGAAGACAGTATGCTCCTGCTTTCAACTTATTTCTGTCCTGAAATGGAACGCTACTTTCCATAACACAATTCTCTCCTGGCATTTCAGTTCTTTTTTGTTTTACAATGAGTCCTCCTCAGGGTGTACGTAGGTGCACCGGAGAGAGCTTCCTCTACATTTGCATCACCCCGTCTCTCGCTTCAGTTCTTAGAAACTACAAATACTTGTCTTTCAAGGAATGTGCTTTGTTTCTTTGTTTATCACATTATCAGAGGAAATCAACAATAAATCACAATTTAAAGGTGTAACGTACGTATGTCATGAGTCCCTCAAAAGTACCTATTCAAAGGAAAAATTGGATGCATTAGCCCTGACTTTCTGTAAAAAAATGTAATGTTTCCTTTCGAACCAACCTCAAACTGTTGGACATGTCGATATATCTTGCTGAGAGGTCAAGTTTCAGGCAAGGGAAGGAGGACTGCTTAACTACAACAAGGATGCCACAAATGGCTACTTAATCAGGTTGGACGATATGTTATTGGGATTTGAGCAGCCCCAGTTTGGCGGCTGGAGCTACTCTATTCCCATAGTTATTGTTCCGTTTCATCTGGAGAACTGGAGGGAGGAATGTAGTCCCCGGTGTCGCTGGATGACTGATAGGTAGTGTCAGAATGAGAGGGGTTGGAAGTGGAAAGAGAGAGGAGAGCAAGAGACGGTACCGATGGAAGAAAATGGGTGCGACTTGACCTGCGAAAGAGTTTCCGTCCAGCTGCTGCAGCCCGGTAGCTTTTCACTTTTCACCCTTTGCTTCTTCCTCTCCATCAAAAACCTGAAGCACGGGGATGTTGGACTTGCTGTTCTGCGACTGAGAGGAAAAGCAATCTCCTCGCCTAGTTGCTGCCGTAAGATTTGATTTGCCTTCCTCCCAGCGTGACAATTGGTTCTGTAGTCTGGATGCAAGTGTATTCATTGTGTGGGGGCATGGGGAGAAGCGGAGAGATGAGGAAGGGTGAGAGGGAGATGGTGAGGAGGGTGGAAGGGGTGCGCACCAGTTGTTACCCCAGTAAACACCCGACAGGTTCAGCAGATGTCACACAGATAGGAGAGAAAAAGAGAGAGAAAAAAATGTCATACAGCTGCCCTATTGCAAGGATTATTGAGTCTGATACAGCACACAGCTACATTTAAACGAGATGGAGAGCTGAAAACTATGAACAAAGATATTAAGAACATACTGTTGGGAAATATAGATGCCTTCAGCAGTACATTTCTTTACATAAAATCCCACTTTACAGGAACATTAAAAAATATACAGTATATCCTGAGATTTTATAAAAAAATTTGCATGTTCGAAGGGTGTCATTTAAAATAATTGTAAAGGACTTCACCCCGCCTAAAGCATAGTTGCATACAATAAATCTTTTAAGCAAAGTTAGCATTTGAGATCAATTTGATCTAATACAAACAAAAGGGAAGGGTCTGGAGGAGGGAAGAGGTAATGAAATTGAGCATCTAGAAGAAAGAAAACTGATTACTGAAGTGACTGGATTACGTCTGTCATGGATGCAACTGTAATGTCGTCAATTTAGCAAAGAAAAAAAATCCAGACATAGTTGTTTTGGGAAAAAAATGTTCTTATAGCCACACTCAAATAAATGCACAGTTTAAACAAACAAAACAACAGACAAGACAGAATCAATTAAGAATGTCAGATCAAATTTGGCTGCTTCATTTTGTGGTTGAACAGGATGGGACTGTGCCGCGGTCTGGACTCCCTTGGTCCAGGAAGGAAATATTGCACTTTATGTTCCTTGAGATTGATATTCAATTTCCTAATAAATAGATACAAGGAATTTTTTTTTCTGTGGGACAGCAAAAAAAACCCCAGGCTTCCTTATTCAATTGGATTTGCTTGTGGTTAAGCTAACAAACTGGAGCAAAAGATGTGGACCACACATACACGTAGATGCCTCTATATAAAGAATCTACATGTACAGAAGACGAGAATAACCCAACCCCACTCTTAACCCTGACCCTAAGCGTCTACACACATACTGTATATATACGTATATTTAGGATACTACTCAAACTAGCAGCACAAATAGAGTTTATAACAGTCTCTTTTTATAAATCAATGTGCTTCTTGGTGTAGTGCTGCAGTATGGATTGTGTAGAGTATGAGTGTGTGTGGGTCTGCAGGTGACTTTCTCATCCTATACAATTAGCCTATGAAAAGCAATGCACCCATTTAGAGTTTCTTGCTCATTCACATTCCTCCACACACACTTTCTCTACACTATTCTTCACAAAAGCACTGCTCCAACAATCCCTGACTCACAATTCTAAACAGGCGCCCAGCGTCCTCGCCTCTGGGTCTGCACCCAGCGGTGCCTCTAAGCAGCTCAGATTCAACTACCCTGACACTCACCATGTTGGAGGCACCTGTTCCCATATTGTGTTCGCAATGTTTAGGAGTAAAAGACATGAGGACAAACCTTCTGCACTCTCCCTTGGCTGACCAACATCAACACCTACAATTTGATTATGAAATTTCCCATAGACCCTTTGCCATCTGCTAGATTATAGATTTTCCTCTTCCTTCAAGAGGGCAGGGCCCCAGAGGGAGGATCAGTGGTAAAAAGGGTGAAAGAGTGCCTGAGGCGCAGCCTGGTTGTGGATGAGATTACATTTTCTATTTCTGCCTACTAAGAGAGGCTCGGCGTGATGAATACAGAGAGTTGTTACCATTTAATATAAACTGGCTTCCCTGCAAACTCAAATTATACACAATCAATTGTGACAGAAGGGCACATGTGTGACAAATAACCTGCCACATTCTCAGCATCATTTTACTTTATCACCCATTAGTTTACCTCAAACCCGGTCGCTCATTTGAGAATCAATCATGCTACGAAAAGAATGATAGTATGGAAGAGAGGCTTTTTGAAATATCCTCCTGCAAAGTGCATTTCCGCAAGCTGCTGAGAAAAATAGTGGGAAAAAAAACACAAAAAACTGAGCATGAGTTCAGAGAGGGAACTCTCATGAGATTGCTGACATCCCAGAGTACCAGAGGTAAGTGTTAAGCATTGTATTGTGCTAAATAAAAGCTTTTCCACAACACAATGACACAGATACATAAAACAGAAAAAAGTACTTCCTGCTTGCATTTCCTCCTCATTTTTCCTGCCTTCTCGTGTGAAATTGCACAGCCATCTGCCCATTCGGACCAAAACAACTAGTTCCTGCTCTGTGAGGGAAAAGCCATGATGCTATGCCCATGAGTTGGCCTACTTACGCAGCTCAGCCACGTAGAAATCTGCAGATCATCCTGCTTCTCTTTTATGAGGAATCAGAGACAATGGTCCAGACTAGTCTCCATGTCACTTAGGACTTAAGGCTCACAGAAGTCCGGTTAGTGGAGATGTGATTAATTATACATACATTGATAGAAACAGCATTCATTATTCATGAGCTTCTCAACGTCAAAGCTATTTCCCTCCCTTTCAGTATGATGAAAAGATTTTAAATAATAGGCCCTGTTTGCAGACGTCTGCATTCCAGCGGAGACGGCTGATGCTAAAGAGGCTTAAGTCGGAGTTGTTGTCTTAGAGGGAACTACGCCTCAGTTCTAACTTGTTACGAATGGTTGGTGGCTGTTTGGTGTCTTGGCTGGTGTTTTTGTTTAGTCTTTGTCTAAAGAGATAAGCCTGGTGCTTTTAAGCCTTTCAGATAGCATTCTAGTATCCATTAGGGTGAAAAGGAAGGCTAACGTTTCAGCATAGCACCAAAAGGAAGATAGAGTTTCATTAAACACCTGTTCATTGCTTGGGTCTGTGTGACTCTTTAGACCCATTGTTCGGGGAGGTCGAGAAGCTGACCGGTGTACCTACATTACAATTCATGGTTTAACTCTGGGGGGGAGGGGCGAGGGGAATGAATTCACTGTCTATGTTGTTTCCTGAAAGAAATCGGCTTACTTTTCATAATGCCAGTGGAGCCTAATCAAAATCAAATAGCAGGAACTTCCCCTTCAGGCAAGACTTGAGGGATTTTCTATAATTCGAATGTCAGACTGAAAAGTTTTCACACTCCTCTTATCCCCAAATCCGTTAATGTGCACACGGCGCCACATGAGAGGTAGGTGGTGATTTTTCTGAATAGGCTTTCGGAAATGCTAAAAGGAAACATTTAATCCAGGTAGATTTTGTCGTTTCTGACCTCCCCTCCCCCGGCGGCAAACATCTTTTTAGCAGTCGCTTAATTTCTCAGGGAATTTTACTAGATAGCACTTTCTTTTTTTATAGTTGTGCCCTACATTAGCCAGAGTTAAGGGGAGGGAGGGCACAATAATGTAGTGCACAAGAAATTCCCAGAGGGTTCTAATGCCTCCCCTGGGCTAAGCTTTTAAAAAGAAACACTTAGAAACACAGCAGATTATGTAAACATGTTTCCTCTAAATGTTCCAATGAAGAGTTAATAAACAACAAAATTGTCATTTTTTTTCATTTTGCATAAATGAGGACAACTTATATTATAAATCTGTGAGGAGATCTGATGTCCCTCTCTGTCCTCCATAACACCCAGGAGTGTGGCTCTGGGAAACTTCTCTAGGCGATTTAAAGGTAGCTGCCAGTCACTTTAGAGCAGCTGTAGTCTCTCTGTCTCTCCTGCCCTCCCTTCTTGTTTTTCCTCTCTTGCTCACTGTGACAAGGCATCTTTCCAGACATTTTAGTTGGATGGAGATTTGCAGTAGCTCATTATAGACTGGGAGGCTCTCTGAACGGATGCAGTCACTCGGAGATGGATTGAGTGGGTCTGTTTATTGACATGCCTTAATCTGACACTGGGTAAAGCGAATGAGTCACCACCCCCAGACACACCACCACATCACAGCCACTCCAGCAAATAGGACGACAGCACCTTGGATATGAGTGGAACTTCATCAGCGCTCATTAATCCAACAACCCATAGGCCACTACCTCAAACAAACCATGTTTACTCCGCTTGTTGGCTGCTGGGTGGAGGGGTGAAAGAACTTTTCAAAGGGCATGTGTGCAGGTGCTCAAATCTGCAGCACACACATAAATGCGTAAACTGCGACTACACACGGTAAACTTGCTCTGAGGGCTTTAGCTCATCTAAAACCTTCCTGGCCCTCTAACCCATAAGCGTCTAAACACAATATCTACAAGCACCAGCTGCTAAAACTCTGTCACGACTAATTTAAAGCAAATGGTGAAGTCAAGGTAAATGATCTGGCTTTGTGCCAGAGAACATTTAATGGAAATATTCTTTACTTAATGTGAGTTTTTAGCCTTCGTGACAACCAGGCAGCTTTTTTTTAAATCCATCCGGATATCTTTTTGATCCTGTTTGCTGCATTAATATAAAGCACAGCTGGTGTTAATATTTAGGATAGCGCTTCTAGGCAGCTGTCACTGTTGAGACTGACAACAGAACATAATCTGCTTGCAGATGACCACTGTGTCTGCAAATCCAGCTTGTTAGCAGGACAGTAACGGGCAACCATCAGAGCACAAGTCAGCACAACAACTTCCACCATCGTTTTTCACTTTCAACACTGCTGCTACTTTTTAGTTTGCTGTCTGGAAGAAATGAATGCACTAGTGCTTTTTTTCATCTCGTATTTAACGTCAAACCTACAAAAGAAATAAATAAAGGCACACAAACAAGAAAATTGACATTCACAAGCCAGCCACACACAGTAAGATTTCTTTTTAGAAGTTGCAGACACAAACGGAGCAAGTGAGAGGGAGTAAAATCCATGTGCGTCAGAAAGAGAAAAACAATACAAATTTACAGTAAAGCTCCTACTTCTACGCACACACGCAAACACACACACACAGTACAGTAGCAGCAGGGCAGAAAGTCTGGAGAGGGGGAGGCTGTTGTCTCTGTCGGGGACTGGGAGTCTGGCAGCTTGAGAGCAGGGCCAGTAGAGAGGGTCCAGATGCACTCATTCGTACAGAGGGGTGGAGGCGTTTCAGCAGCTGAAACACACGGATTAACTGCACTGACTTCATTTAATTTAATTTGTATTGGGACTGTCTTTTGGGGGCAAACATCGTTTTTCACTGCGGGGGGTATGTGGGGTCACGGAAAAAAAGCAACAGACGGTGAAACTGTGCCTCCTTCCCCTGCGGCACATCCACAGGGGAAAGCACAATCAGAAATACGCAAAGTGGATATATTTGTTTTCCCACTAATTGAGACAGCATTATGAAGTCAAACTCATTCAATTGCCATGCATTTTAAATGCTACTTCCACCTTTCCATAGCTTGATTTCTTAAAATGAAGACCTTGAATCCTTTTGTTCTGCCTCCATAAACAACATGTAGTAATTTTCTGTGCTTATCAAAGCTCTGCTCTGTGTACTTGTGTGCTTGTGTGTCTGTGTATTGCAAACACTCACACTAAGCTGTTATCAACCAAGAACATATCTTAGGGGCGGATGTTTATCTGAGCCGATGCAGATTTGGTGGAGTTTGCTTTGTCTCGGTGCAGTAGTACATAATATTATTTGTATTTTTTCCAGCATTTATGTTTGTGAGGCTGATATACTTTGAAATCCTACAGTGGAAAAATCCTTTTAGTTACTCCCCATGGCATCTAATGTGCTTTTACTTGTAATCAGAAAAAAAATTCAGTACGCCATTGAATATTTCAAGTCTTTTTTGTGTCTCATGGAACATGATTTACACTGTTGAGCAGAGAAAGAAAACAACTATAGCGAGTGACTGGCTACCCTGCATGCCCCCACATAATTTACAATAGTTCTGTGGAAATATGGTGGCGATCAGCCATCAAATCTGTTGTTGCCAAAGCCCGCAGCCACACAAAAGCCTCTTCTCTGTCTTGTGCAGGTGACAACCCCTGAGAGAAAGCAAATGAACCATGAACTGAAAAAAAAAGCTTTATTTTTACCTCCACATGTCTTCGGAGGAAGTGGTATTAGGCAAGATGGGGGTGCAGAAACATTGCCTTGTCTTTGCCAGACAGAAACAACTACTCAACACTATCCAACTCTCATTGGGAACTGATATTTTTACTCTCTCTCCCAGACGCTATCAAAAGATGTTACTCTGTAAAATGTCAAAGAAAAAAAGCCAAGAGAAGTAATCTCTGTCTTCGTTTTGATCGCAAGTGGAATAATTGGAACCCTCTTAGGCTCATTACACGAGTTGCCCGCCAGCCAAAAGACGGCTCCAACTGCCCCTCTTTATTCATGTCGAAGCTTTGAAAAATATTGCTTCCTCTAGTTACAACTCTTTATAAGATGCAATGACTAGAGGTCCTGGTACCTACATTAGCAGATAATTTTACAATGCCTTTGAAAACACATCTTCAAGCCTCCACTGTCAAATGTGGATTTTAAGCAATAGCCACAAAACAGCAACAATTTGGTTCTTTTATAATGTTATCATGCAGGATTTCTGACTCTTCAGCTTTTCCATAGTTTCCATTTACACAAAATATTGAATATCTGCACTAGTTTCATTTGGATACTTATTACTAATAGGCTTGTCAGTATTGCTATTAAACTCTTGCTTGTAATTACTGTGACTGTAATTACAATTACTGTATTATCCAAATTAACCTTATTCTTGGTTTAGATCACCCGCGCTGACGGTAGCTGAGACATGCCCGTGAAGAATGGCACCAATGTCCCTTCAGATAAATCCAGCATAATTAGCTGTGCCTTATAGGGCTCATGTGATGGTAATAATTAGAGCTACTGTAGCAAAGGTCATGCAAAACAATTTAGAGGATGCTGGCTGCATGGGTAATGGGAGGAGACAAGGGAGGAACTTAGATGAACACAGCAACTTTATTCCTTTTCAGAAATGGAAAGCCTTTAGTTGCCTTCCATTTGTTCTACCCTCATTTTTTACCAATGCTGTGAGAAATATTAGAAAATGAGAACCCATTCCAGCGGTAAGTAGACTCCAGGCTAACGTAGTTTGAATGGATCCATGATTAGATTTGAGGAAAGTGCTACAGGATTTATGTGTGAACTAGAATCAGCTGCAATTGATTCACTGCTTTTGAGGTGTAAAAGCTACCCCTGTCATCCTGTTGTTGTGTCCATACACTAGTGTGAACTTAGCAAAGTTGGGCTGTTTATTCCACCTTAGCTGTTGCTATTAATTATAAAATACAGTGAGATGAAACGGTAAAAAAACCCAGCGATGTTCGGTTTTACGCAGGTGCACAGGTTAATGAACTGAGTCAAAAATGTTGACACAAAGGTAAACAAGTACTCACTCTGAGGTGCATCTATTTCTATGCTCTCCTCATGTGGCATAGTTCTCTCTGCAATTCCCAGTTTGCTCCTAAGCTGAGCTCTTAGGGTTCATAGACTGGCCCACCAGGAATTCTCTGCTCCCTCTTCTCACCATCATCACACTCCAATGAGACACACAACTACCTCATGCCCAAATATAGCATCTCCAGCAACACATGTTTATGTGTTTGTGTGAGCTACAGTAGACGGATAAATGCCAATAACGATAAGTAAGTCTTAGACACATAAATGTACTAACTCCTTTCTTGGTCATAGTTTCCCCCCCCATAAAGTAGGTTTGTAGTTTTTCTAGATTCTTTGGAAAACACTTTAATTTCCTTACTTGACAAAAAAAAAAACCATCCATCCATCTATACTATTTTCTCACTCAAAAATCTTAATTTCCTCTTTTTTGCATAAACTTGTATATTTGGCTGATTAGTTGGTTTAAATATCTCATAGGTATGAGTGAGCATCTGATTGGCTGTTTGCTTCTCTATGACCTTGTGACAGCCAGGTATCCTCTGGGTGTACCCCAGCTTTCACTTGCTAACTAGCCAGGGTAAACTTCTGCACTCCCTGTAACCTAGTAAATAATACTGTTAATTAGTGGTCCTCTTCGTGTATGAAGAGGATTCAGCAGATAGGGTTAGATGGAAGAAACAGTGGCGGCTGGTGGTAAAAAAAACTGGGGGGGGGGCACCACACGTCACCAGCCGCCACTGGGAAGAAACTGACTTGCTGTGGCGACCCCTGAAGGGAAATGCCAAAAGAAGAAGACTTAGTGGTCCAGATAATGGAATTGAAAAAAAAATTAACTTACAAATAAATAACAAAAGAAATAAAGACATAAGATTCTTGTGAAAATAATATTGAATTGACAAAATAATGTAGGAGGTAAAACGGTGAACTAACTTGAAATGAATGTAAACTTTTTCTCATCTTTTCTGTAGCTTATGACACAAGCTCAGATGACTCGCGTTAGAGCAGCTTCAAATACACATTTTCACCTCTAACAAATATAAAAACTGTTTCAAACTGTTAAAATACATACAGTAGCTGTGAAAATAACTTGAAGCAAGAAAGAAAGTGAAGATTTTTCTTGGCTTTAGATGCAAATTGAAGTTGAACAAGTCTTACCAAACATCTAATTTGACTATTTTACTCATCCAATTCTGATAAAGCTCACCGAGGTTAGAAATTAGACATATGCTCTGATTCATGTCTTTTTAAGTGTGGGGGCTTTAAAACTGTAAACTGTGATTATCATTGATCTACAGCTGTCAGGCGCCTAATCTCAATGACTCATAGCCTCACTGGTCGCAGTGGGTGACTGACGATGGTCCGTCTTCCTACACATCTGAAGTCCCAACCAAGTGTTGAAGGAAGCAGTGATAAGCAGGTTCTTATCCATTTAAAGACACTCCCATAATCCAATGGCCGTGGGAGGAGGGGGGAGGCTTCAGCTTTAAGGATTTAGTCTGGATTATTGCTGGTCCTCCAAATTAAACCAAAAGCCAGCTTTCTGCAGTTGTTCATTCAAGCTGGCAACTGGCTTGTTACCAGGCCTACAAATCACATGATGAAGGTATATAATTAGAATCTTATTTACGCTCAGCAACACAATTTCACAGAGAAACCTAATGCACAAACCCAACATATAGTGTTTCTCAAATCTAGCTGACTTCTAGTGGCGACACTAAACATTCTCTGTGTTGTGTACCTGACTCCTGTTGCCAACTAGCTTAGCGGCTTGACAAGCTTCTCAGCCAGGGCAAGGCTGTTCTGTCCCTGCTGATGCCGCTTCCCACAGCAAAACAAGGCCAAATCTGAAGCTTAGAGGCTAAAATAATCATTACTGGGTAGCGAACAAATGAAAAGTCAAACCACTGCTACTCAGCTTGTCCTCCCCCTGTACAACTAGTATTGTGTCTGCTGTCCTATCATCTGCAAACAAAAAGGAGGCAGCAATACATTAACATTTAGAGTGGAATGTGTTTTGGCTACGAACTGAGAGAGAAAAAATACCTTAGGCTGGATTATCTACTGGAATAAATTATGTCTATGAGCAGAAATGCCTTTGGGTAAAAAAAGTAAAGAATTAGTTTTGACATTCAGGATCATGTGAGCATTTAGTTATTTGTTTGCACAATGCTGCTTAGGCTAGCACAGAATTACTAACAAAAAACTTTGCACCAATCATGAGATCCAAAAACCTCTATACTGTTTGCTTCTTAGGGAAACTGAGCCAAGAAAATCCTAAAACTGTCATGTAAAGATGATAAGAGGAAAAATGAAAATCAATAAACTTTCCTACTGCTCATTTCAAGTAGTCTTGGAGGATTTTAGCATCTGAAAGCATCTTTCTTCATGTGGTGTTTGTGTTTATGTGCATGCGTGCATGTATGTGCATCTATTATGCATGCTAATGCATTGATGTAACAGTCCCTGAACTAGATAAAAGTATAATGAACTCAGCTCCTTTGCGACCTTCCTGCCGTGCTCTCCAAAGGAGAAGTCAATCTGTATTATTAAAGCAGAGATTATAGGCAATCTTTTCTTTAATAAGTTCAGACATGTCACCTTATTTGCACTCTGACTTTAACAAACCTAGACTGTGAATGAATCATTCTAAACTTAAGGGGTTACTGGTGATCTAAAGTCTAAGCAGTGTGGTAGACAAGAGCCAAGCACTTTTCATTCATTTACTCGGCTGCTTGAGCTTTGGTAAGTCAAATTATGGACGTGAGGAGAATGTCAAGAAGTTATGGCTATTCATGGTTCAAACCAAGATGACAAACTCTCTTTATTTACCTTTTGATCTTTTAAAAAAAAGCACAAAGATGTGTGTGAAATTGTTATCGATTTCCTTGCAAGTACTCCGTGGTGCACCTTCTTTTCTTCCCAACTTGAACTTGAACTGGTATTGCACAAGCTTACCTTAGCTTTTTGAAAACCCCACATGTGGTGTAAATAATATGCACAGGCACTTAGTGAAAAAGCCTTAATCCCAGGAAAACAAACCTCGGTGAAAGCGACCCACCTGAATTGCTTTTACGAGAACCAGATAATCAAAATGCAAAGCAGCCTTTGATAGAAAACTGAGCCGGCTCCAAAACCAAATTCTCTACAACTAACATCAGCAAATTCTCTTCTGAAATTTTATTTGTATTCAGTGTTTGGGTATTTAATGTAATCACACTGCATTCGGGGCTCTGTCAATGAGCTATTCTGATTTATGTCAGGGTGAATCAGACTTGCCGCTTAGAGCTTTAAATACATCATGAATGAGAAAAGGAGCCACACACTGAACACATTAGGGGTCCCACCATCTCCTCAGACAGGGGAACAATAGACGAAGGAGCGAGATAAAGGAGGGGGATAACAGAGGTGAAGGAATGGCTGATGCTGATCAAGCGGAGAAGAATGGGGGAACGGAGGGGAAAAGAAATGTGGAGGCCTCAGACACTGGCCACATAGGGCAGAAGAGAACGTGAGGGCTCCGAGAGGGCCTACACATGGTCATAGCCCATTAGGCTTGCTGGGTGAAAATGCTACAGCTCATTACATGCTTTGCCTCTGTTCTGTGGATGAACAATGCACAATTACGCTACCCTGCTGCTGCTCCATGCCGCATGCCTCTCAGGCGCCTGATATCACTGCTGTAGGAGCTGGCCTGCCAACAGCTTCTCCGCTCATCAGACAGCCCGTACATACGTTTCCTAATGCAAATCCAGGTCTGTGTCTCGAAACAAAAGCACTCGTATGAATTTGCTGAAATGAAAGGAGGAGGAAACAGGAGCGGCTGCTCTCGCACTGAAGTGAACAAAACAAAGGTATAATGCTGCATTTGTGAGCAACACAATGATGTTTGCTCCCTTTTGTCTGCCTCGTCCTCTTTAAATTCTTTTAAAAGGTAGACGTGTAACACAGAGATAATTATTTTGTTTCCAGCTGGATGCAGTTTCCCTTTAGAATACAATTAGTGCAAAGCAGGTGGACCCAAACATCTCCGTTCCAAATATAACCCAGCTGAACAGGGTGACAGCCCATTCAGAGCCACTTTCCAAGCTTTACGTTCATTCATCTACCAGCAAATTTGTTCACTTAAATAAAGACTTTCTCCTTTCCAGTTGATAAATATGTATATAGGAGTTGACATTTAATCTGATACAGAGAAATGCTAACTAACATCCTCCAACTCACTCTTTGTTTTAAGTTAAAAACTAGTGAGGAGGGGGTGACTCTGGCATAGGTCACTCTTCCCTTGTGTCAAAGCCACTTGGAAAAGTTTCCATTCACAGCTAGCATTGTTACATTTCACTTAAACTCCCTCCCCCATTTCCTTGTCATTCAAAGAAGCATGGACCCAACAGAGAAGAAAAAGCCCTGGGAACTCTCAACAACAATGTGGGAACAAGTTTGGCAACCTGCAGAGCAACTAAGGATAGACAGAGAAACACAATTAAAAAGCTGATATCCATGAATTCTAATTAATACCTTTTCTTGTTCCACATTTGGGTGAAATTAGTTTTGGGCAGATAGAACTGTCATTACAAGAGGCATGTAATTACTTTTTCTCACTATGGTTGCTTTCAGAAAAATATTTTTTTTCGGACAGTTAATAGCTTAAAAAAATGAAGGAATTACCCAGAAATAGAAGTAGTTTCTTTGTTCCTATTATCTGCAAGGATGGACAAATATACAGAAGAAGTGTCTGTGCTTTTTTCGACTGCAAAGCCAGCGGACTTTATAAAAAAAAGCTTCAGTTTTAATATTCCTGTGCCACAGGGACAGAGAGAACCACATTCCTTTTGACATCCACAGACTGCAGCACACAAACTTCCCACTTCAAGCTTCTGCTCTGAATTTGTTTCACTCCCGGTCGTAGCAAGACTTGGTTTTGTGTTTTTAAATGTGGAAGCTGACCTTTTCTATTCTATATTAATGTAAATATGGCCACATCCACCACTGGCTGGAAAATCTGCATTAATAAGAGTCCCCCCCACCCACCGCCACTCCTTCCTCCTTCTATTTTTTCATCCTCCAATGTTAAAACCTTTCTGCGGACTTCCATTAGGGGTTTGTGGTTTTTGCTTTTTTCAAACTACACACCCGCTTAGGTTTTTTTTTTTTTTTTTCAAAGAGGAAGAAGTTGAACTGGGTCACTTTGCTGCAAAAATGTGCTAAAGGATTGACCACTTCAGCATCTGTTGATAAATCCCTGTTGATGGGACATTTTCACACCTAAGAATGGGGACTTGAGTGTGGATAGATTTTTATTGGACGAAAAAAGTGGCATATTTGTGTCATAGAGTTTAATTTGAGGGGGGAAAGGAAACAAGCGGACGCAGGAAAGTCATTTAAATGGGTAATTACGTTCACACAGCATTGCTTGCAGGGCTTAACAAGGTACGTAATGATGTCCCCCTTCCTCAGCGATAAACATCATCACTGTGTCCATTTCCCTCACTCCATTTAGCCTTTTCTCATTTGCGGCTGGACCCATCAACCCATAAGCCCAATGCCATTATACCCCTTCTTGCATTTAGATTTGTGTCCAATAAAGATCTTACTAAATAAATTGCTGGATGACTGTGGTCATTATGTAAATATTTCTGGCTTTGCGAAGATCCCTTCGCTGTGTAGTTTAAAAAGGTTTCTAAGAAAGCTAATTCGCTCAGTTTGATGGAGCTTTTAAACCAGCGTTAAGTGTACATTTAATTTTTTAATTAAGTAAATGATCTTTAACGGTAGTGAAAGGAAGAGGCTGATATAATTTTTGTCTTTTAGTAGCTTATTTCCTATGTTTTAATTATAGTGAGACTATGACAAAAAATTGTCTGTGCTAGAGAATCAATTGGTTTTTTTTAAAAAAAAAACATAATGATTAAGGGGTATGTTTGAATGATGTACAGTATTGTATTGGTTTTTCTTGAAGTTAAATGCACGTTTTGCCGTACAAACAGAATGATTTGACTTCTTTCTGCAGAGGTCAATACAATTTGTGGAAACTCAACTTACATGCATGCAGACTATATATCCCAAAGAAAAATAACATGTTTCAGGCAGCACTGGAACAGGTTGGAGAAAATCATTGCCATTCTATAAATAGCTCTCACTTCACTCTTGTAACCCTCTCCTCTCTCGGCTCTCCTCAATTTGCCGGGCCATGTCGTTTTCTTACTGTGTGACTCCCTCTGCACAATCTGTACAAGTCACATGTGGTTAAGGACGCACACGGTGACGTGTGTTCATTACACGTTGTCACTCGTGTTTTGACTCTCAAGTTCTTTTGGCTGGATGCTCTGATCGTATCGAGAGGGTGGCAACCCGGTGGGCCCGTGTGCTTCCGACTGGATGCCTGGGGTTGTTATGTCATTTCATTGAACCTCTGCAACATCAAGAATGACACGCAGTGATGGGGGTTTTGAGGGTGAGGGTCAGGGCTATAAAAATTCAACCGAGTGTTAAACTAGCGGTGGATGCAAGTGTACCGAAAATCATCTTGTTGAGTAATGTCACTTTATTACCCGCAGCGACACTGGTGCTGCATGTGCAACATGATGGGAGGAGCTGGCTGAGGATGGCACTGGATAAATCACTGTCACTCGTTCATTTACACTATCTTTGGCAGACTGTATCTTATTTAACCTTACACATGCTATCACTTGAAAAACAGAGAACTTCTAAAACCTCCTCCTTACAAATAACCACTAAATAATTAAGAGGTTCGTCTACCAGTCAATCAGTGGGCTTCTTAAGTTTGTGGGGATGAAAAGATTCTACTTCTTTTGAAAAAAAGCGACTGTAGAGATTGTTGCGTACACCTCCAAAGCTTCAGAACGATCAAAATAATTACAAGACACTTCGAAAGATCAATGGACCATTTTCTTTTCATGTAAAAATATTCAGATGTTTCTTTCAAAGGACAAAAATGTTGAAAAAAGTGGCATATTAGTGGAAAAAATATTCTATTTTCTGTATTCACAGCTTTATTGTAAAATAATCATAAAAAATTTTTTTGTTTTTTTTTAATTGCATTTTTTAGCTTTACCTAAACTATCTGAAAACGTTTTTACGTTTAGTTACTGTATCTCTATGAATGAACGGATCATAATAACTATCTACATCTACACAGATGAATAAATTGATTATTTTCTTAATTTAAAAAGACATGAAGACATTAAACTAATTAAACAGCACAGTTAAAGGCAAGTATGAATTAGCTTGAATTTTTTGAGTGCTATACTGTAGTTTTTTCTATTAGCTTTAAGTGTTTGAGTAGTTTTAGCCGCTCTGAGATTTATTTTCTCTCCCAGCATCCTGTGAGCAGTTAAATTTGACTATTGTCTACATTTTCAGAGCAATTGTCTCCTGTTGCTGTAACACATGCAGCCACAACATGTGAGCCGAGACACGACACAACGCTACGCTTCCCATTCCTGCTTCTCCGATATCCATGTAGTTTACTCTCACTTACACCTTTAACATCCTCCTCTTTCTGTCAATCACTGCTCGCTCAATACAACAAACAAATCCCAACGACATCACCAAGTATGGGCCACAAAGTTCAAATGGAAAAGGAATTTTTTATTAAAAATCTGCGATGTCCCTCTTACAATGCAAAATGGTCAAAACCTGAATTATTTAGCTATAATTAATACATTATCATAACAGTTTCCACAGTCGTTTTTAATGATATTTTTTACAACCATAAGAATAAAAACCATGTAAACCTGGACATGTTAACATCAACTTTTTACTGCAAATAAAATCTTTAAATGCAAAATCCTAAACATGTTTGATTATTGAAATGTTTTTTCTCCCTTTCATTTCTCCTTCTCTGAGATTTCTGCTCATAATGATGTAAATGATAACATCTCAAGTCATATTTCAAATAAATGCGACACAACAAAAGCAATATTGCGTGTGCGTGTGTGTTTGTGAGGAAGCGCGTGGGGTGAGATTGACACTTTCAACAGATGTGTAGTATGCACAGACAGCAAGACATCTACTTTGCATGCTCAATATGACACGTTTGAATGCTCCCTTGCATATTGTCCTGATGTGAAGCAATAGAGAAGGATGTGTACCCTCAGTGGAATCACTCCATGTTGTCTATCGCAGCATCAATATCAAAACGCTGTCATTGCTCAAACAAAAAACAGCCCAACTTGAGCAGCAAGATATCTTGTCAGTCTTTCTGTTTCAATTTGGTTCTTATTTAGTTTTTTTTAATTGACTGTGAGAAGTCTACTTTCTATATTTAGTTCAAAACCAAGTTTGTAGCATCATTTAGGACGAAAATGATGTTACCCGGCAGCATATGTGGTTAGCATGCGCTAGTGGTTAGCGTGTGTTAGTATGTGGGTGCACGCTTTAATTATAAAAATCTTTGATACAAATGGGATGCTCTCTCAGTGGAATACTGAATTAGCCACCAGCGTGCAGAGCAGTGTCCACGGCTTTATTATTCATTCATCATCTTCCCAGATTGATTTGTCATCCATCTAAAGGGAAATCATTCTTTTAGCTGGAAAAGGCTTATCGATAAAGCAAAAAGAGCTCTTTTTCCTCCTTTGCTCATTATCGGTATTCACAGGTGTGAGAAGGCTTAGTGTGCATTACAAATTCAAAAAACAGCTTCTAGCCAAAGGCCATTCCTTTACTGTATAATTGTCTCCCTCACCAAGTGATTCACAATAATTAAGCCATGGAAGACAGCTCTATTCTCTTGTGAGCGTTCATATTAGTGCTACCACAAGCAGGTCTAACAAACATCTCACAGCTGATGCTTGGCAAAAACAACGGGTAGTTGAGTTGGAGAAGGTATATGTTAGTGAACGATGTCACAAGGGAGAATACTATATACACAATGCAGCTCAACGTACAAGGCCCCGCAGGGAGACCTGTCACTGTTATCTTGGCCAAGTTTGCAATGTGCATGTGTGCCAGTGTGTTTAGTCTGTAGGAGGAAAAGCTTTTTTTTTGCAGCTGGGATGCTCCTTGCCCCACATAAACTAACAGCAGAGAACTTTGTATCGATCAAATACATAAATTACACATAAACAGGAGCTCACATCCTCTTTGGTTGCATTAGCAAAGCAAATCGGACCAGATTCCGATTACTGAGACTGTTTTAAACTACTCTTTTGGAAAATAAGCAAACACAAGGACCTCCCTGTGCCCTGCTGTAAAAACAAAAGACTCTTCTGTATGCTGTAAATGAATCATGGGTAATTATGAGGTTGCCCTTAGGATGAAAATAATTTTTTGGGACAATACAGTCTGAGTAATCACACCAGTGCAGCCACTCGTGTGTCCTAACCAGTCAATGGAATATGGGTTGAGGACTTGTGGAGTCAAGTGGTTTCAAGCCTGTGCTTGCTCATCGTAACCAAGCAATTATCAGTCATTTTGCCGCTGTTTGTTTTTGCTATAAATGGAACTGTAATTAAACCGAGCACATATTTTATTTAAGCGCAACATCTGTACACACTGCACTGCTTCTGTCACTTGCAAATGTCACAATGGGGAGGAAAGAAAACAATGACAACTGTTGTTGTGCTAGCTTACTCTGTTGGAGTGTGAGGCACGCATCCTTACTTTCCTCCGATCACACACACACTCTCTTTTCTCGGTCCAGGGAAAATGTGCAGAGACTGGGTCAAAGAGATGTTTGTCAACATCGAGTGGAAAAAGGAAAGAGGTGGAGGCTGCATGCTAAGCAGCTCTGGGTCTCCATCACGCTGATCAACTGCCTATGTGAAAATAAGAAAACGTGGTTGGGACTCAGACACCTGGCACTAAGATGCAGGATTCACCCTCCTTATCCGTCTATATGCCCCCACACCGCTCCATCAAGACAACTTCAAGCTTTCTATATTGAATCATCAAAATCAATTTTCTCTGCTTTTTGTCCCACTTTTGTCTTTTCATTAGCTGTTACAAATAAAAGGTATCCTAATCTGATGGCTAATGCGCTTTAATTAGGTGCTTTTAACACAAGACAGGATGCTTCAAGAGGTTTTTGATTTCTTTCAGCAGCAGTGACCTGCGAAACACCATCCCCAAGCGAACACGTTCATTACATACAGGTTGCTACATGGAGCTACTGAATGTCCCTCCCTGGCCTCCACTGACCACACAACTCCCCCATTGGAACGTCTCTCACTCTTTCCACGCAGACACTAACACCAAGCATTGACAGCTCCACTAAATCAGCATCCCTGTAAGTAGGTCTCATTGACCCCTGAGAATCCAATGGTGCCTGGATCTCTCTGGATCATCCAGTCAATATATCAATATCCATCTTGTGTTTCTTGTTTTAAGACCCCCACTCCCATATCAACACCCCATCCCCTCCTTACCGAATGTCAAACGGAGATTGGACTCATCAATTACAGGAGTGTGTGCACGCTGAGCTGGAGCTTATTTGCTGCTGTCTATACAAGTGAGCACTACACACATTCCTCCTTTCTCTCCAACACACACAAACAAACATAAATATCCCTCATTCCCATGAGAGAAATGGGTCATGAACAGAAAGAGGCAGATTACTAAAAGAATTCAATAGAAGAGTTCATACATCCCAAAATCTATAAACTAAAGATCAGCCGGTTGGCACACACCTGTCAGCCTGAATAGCCTTTCAAGTCAGATCTTCACTGCTCTGCTGGAGCCACGCATGGCATGTCAGGGTAATTCAATGGCTGGCTGTGCAAAGCAGCCATGCGGCAACGCTGCAGCCAAATGGACGACATACAGATTTAAGCAATGATTATTCTTTCTGTTAGCACCTGAAATGATGTGTGGTGGAGCTGATTAGCCGAGTCAATACATCTGGCAGGTGCACAAACTCCTGTTCGTTTCGCAGCAGCTCAGCACACACAAATAAAAAAAGGGAAAGAAAAAAGAAAACAAGTGCTGTGAGAGAAGCCAAATAATCCACTTTGTCAGGCCTCCAAATTCTGCTTGGCAAAGCGCTCTCATCACAGGTCAGCTCCAGTGTCTGGGCACCTTGAAATGCCTTGAAGGATTCTCGACTGACACGTTGCCATTTCAAATAGCTCAGCTTTTCCATCAGCAGCAGACAAATATTTTACTGACATATTCTGGGGTTGAATGGAATTCTAAACATCACCAGACCTTGAGATGTGCTGAAAGACGTGCATACTGAATATTTGCTGTATTGAGAGAACCTATTAATTATTATTAATGAAAAACTAATTCTGAGTATTCTGAATTCTGAAATTCTATTTCAGAGTTTTGCATCAAATCACAGGAAAAGAAAAATGAAAAGGAAAAATGTAATTTTCTGTTTTATTTTGCTCCTTACAGCTCAAGCATCCCAGTCAAGGATCAAGGACAGAGCACATTGAGTTGTATCTCACCTCTGGCAGCGGCATGCCGTTGATGATGAGGTCTGGCTGCTGGTGACCCTGCCCCGTGAACTGGTGCTGATAGCCATGGTTTGGAGCAGCATTGCGTGAGTTCTGGTTCTCCACGTTGAGGAAGGTGCTGTCGGAACGTCTGCAGCCCAGCGGCAGACTCTGCTGGTGGTAGTCGAAGTAGTTGAGCGAAGAGGTGAGAGATGAGCAACTCACCACGTTCATTTTGTCTGTTTCCTCAACGTCTCGTGGCACCAGGCGGATGTCATTCTTGCTCAGCTTTTTCTTCTTGCTGGACTTCTTCTGGTTGCCGTATGAGTACTCCGCCACCCTGCGCAAGTAAAAGAAACTGAACAGACTCAATAAAGCAGTGTTCTGCGTTCCCCACCCCGCCCACACGTACAAATGAAGCTCGGCCATCATGCCAGCTAAAGTGCTGTTTAACCATGGAGGACAGAAAGAAAGAAGCTCGCTGCCTTTGTCCAAAGGTGGAACAGCACACCTTAACAACTCCCCACAACCGGCTTGCAGTGGAGCGGTCATCCTGTGTTTGCTTCTATTTGCATGCGCAACAATTCACATGTCACAAACAGGCAGATGGTATGCAAACATGCCAAAGCCACAGAAGCAAATCAGAAGTACAGAGCAATAACATTGATATATACGATCATATCCAGAGCACACAACAATATGTCATTTTTTTTAGAAAATTAGCCTACTAGTAACACTGAGAACTGCAGATTCAGATTCATTTAACTTTCTCAATTGGAATTTCTTGAGTTTAATGGGAGTAAATGAGCTGCATTGAGATGCTTTATCAAAGGATCATCAGATTGGGGAAAATATCCACTTTTTGCACTTCCTTGCATTTTTAAAAACAAAACAAATGCAAACTACCCAAGTGATGGCAATAAACCTCACTTGACAAGTATGCTTGATATTCTCCCATCTTTACCGTTTCAAAATAAACCATATGGCTTAAAAATATCATTTTATCCTTCAAGGAGCTCAAAATAAAAGCAAAATCCAGGCTGAAAATATAACCATTAGAATGTTTTTTTTTCTTTTTTTGCTTTGTCTGGCAATGTTTCAGTGTGTGAGGCCCCACTGGCTTTCAGTTACCCACTAACATGCAGCACTAATCCTCCAACTCTTCTAAAATCACTCTTCTTGTTGATCTTTTTCATTTGTCTTTCAGATAGTATCTTGAAAACAGCCCCTGCCCCCATCCCTCACCCTTTTCTTTGTGATTTAGAGTAAAGAAAATGGACAGCTGCAGGGCCAGAAAACACGGCATCTCTTTTTCATTCATCATTTTAACATGCTGTCTCTCTGATCCTGAATTGAAATCTAGGATGGAAGAACTTCAGAGTCGAGTAAACTGACAGAGGACAACCAATAAAAATGGAGATAACTGCTACTCATATTCAAGGTGGTGACTGAAAAGCAGAACGCATCAGGACTGATTAAAGCTCCCAGCGGGGCTACATACTCACACCAGGATAGTGAAGCACAGGGAGCAAGCTGAGAGTTTTGATTGTGTTGTTGTGACATTATTTTGAGTTTCGAAGGAATGTTTGACTCGTTTTTTTTTTAAGAAAGAAGAAAAGCCTCTCAAAGCACTCCTAAAAAAACAGGCACCCATAAAGCCAATGTATTCATAATTTTTTATCAAGAAACCATAGCTTCTGTGATAAATTTGGAACTAATAGATTATGTCAATGTGTTTCAATTTACTTTTAATAAGCGATCAAACTGTTGAAAGAAGAAGAAAAAAGCTATCCATCTTTTTTTTGTGAAATATAATCTTCATGGAGTGAGTTTTAGGTCCTTTTTTTGTCTATGATCTCCGCTGCTTAAAAATCAAGTTAACCTCAAATCAACAAAAAATGATGTGAGGAGTAAAATATGATTATAGCTTCAGGTTAAATTCTCCAATCCAATCTATATGTAAATTTACAGTGGTGATGTGGCACATGCTCGGAAATCAAAGTGAGAAGTGATGTTTAGATTGATGAAGAAAACAGAATAATAATAAAAAAAAAAACTATATTGAAAATTAGTACACTCTCCACAAATCAGTTATCCATGACTGTGAAGTTGTAATTTCACATCATCTGATATAGACTGTTGCTTTTTAGTGTACAGAAGGGAAGGGAATGTGAGCCATCCTACAGGACTGTGCATAATCACAGCAGATTAAAGCTGATAACAACCAATCAGCTAACGGTTGGACGCTAAATAATAAATGTCTGGGACTGCTACTGAGTCAGTGGGACGTTAATTGTCCGGCAACACATCCGCAAATTGAACATGACAGTTGAAACGTTGTATTTATGAGCCAATTGGTTACAATGGAAGGATTAAATCCATCAATCACATTCCCCTAACACAAAACAGAGGGTCTCAGCAGAATGGCCCTGGCTTCATTAAGTTTATCCTGAAGGAGAAAAAAGAAAGAAAACAATCTGCAGTCCTCACATACAGGGCCTCTCTACATGCTGCATGGCCAAAGCGACGCACCGGCAGATTCAAGCACGCAACACACATGCTTCCACACACACTCACACAAGATTAAGTCAGTACCTGCAGTTGTACGTCCGGATTTCCTTGTTGTCCCTCTTGCACTTTACAGCCACAAAAATCATGGTGATGAAGAGGATGGCTGCGATGGAGCCCAGAGCGATGATGAAGATGAGGGACAGGTTGACAGGTCCTATAGTCTCCTGTGCGTTCAGATCTGGTGACAGGTACACCACGATGTAGGCCGAGGCAGACAGCGAGGGTTTGCCATGGTCTCTTGCTACCACTGTGATCTCATATGTGGATTTGGCATTTTCTCCAAACATCCTGGTGGAGCGCACCTCTCCATTCACCTGGTCAATTTCAAAGAAAGCTCTATCCCCTTCTGAGATGGTGTAGGTCAGACGACCGTTTTCTCCCTCATCATAGTCGTCAGCTTTCACCTGGGTCACCATGTAGCCCACAGCAGCGTTTCTAGGGATGGACACCTCTGCTGTGCCATTTACCAGAGGAGGATTGGTCATCACAGGTGTGTTGTCGTTCACATCAAGAACAACTATACGCACTGTGGCGTTGCTTGATAAGGAAGGGTTGCCGTTATCTCTGGCCAAAACTTTAAAATCAAAAGTCCTAGTGTACTCATGATCAAATGATCTCATGGAGTAAATACGACCAGATGGGTTTATGCTGACATATGTGTTCACATCCATGTGTTTAATCTCACCAGGGACAATAGAGTAGGAAACTGTGCCATTCATTCCCAGATCTGGGTCCTCTGCTGAAACTGCCAGCAGACATGATCCAGGGAGGTTGTTTTCCATCACCATTTCTTGGTAATGTGGCTTGACAAAGTGAGGAGGGTTATCATTTTCATCTGTGACTTTGACAACCAAAGATTTGGTGGCTCGTAAAGGAGGAGAGCCACTATCCTCTGCTTGGATGGTCAGGTTGTAAGTGTCCTTTTGTTCTCTGTCCAGTCTGCCATCAACAAGTATGGTGGAAAAGCTTTCATATTCTTGCAATCTGAATGGAACATTACCCTGCAACCTGCACTGCACTTTGCCATTTGCTCCAGAATCTTTATCCGATACCCTCACTAACGCTATGACATACCCTCTCTGAGCATTTTCACTCACTTCCACCATCTCTGTGTTCAGAGACAGCAAGTTAATGACAGGTGGATTATCATTGGTATCCATCACATTCACTGTGACTTTACAGTGAGCTGGGATCGAATTGGGACCCAAATCTTTAGCCTGCACATCAATTTCATATATTTTTGTCGTTTCATAATCTAAAACTCCATTGACTGTGATTATTCCTGTTCTGGGGTCAATTTTAAAGGCCTCTCTTGTTTTTTCAGTGACATAACTGTTGAATGAGTATACAATCTCACCATTAGTGCCTTCGTCAGGATCTGTTGCATTCAGGTCTATGACTACTGTGTTTATGGGGGAGTTTTCCATTACATTGACGGTATAAACTGGTTCATCAAAAACAGGGTTGTTGTCATTAGAATCAATGACTTTTATATTTAATTGGACCGCACCTATCTTAGGAGGGTCTCCTCCATCCTCTGCACTGATTTCATAAGTATAGTGGGACTGGGTCTCTCTGTCTAAGGATTTTTGCACAACAAGCTCAGCAATTTTCGACCCGTCGCCCCGAGTCTTGATTTCTAGTCCGAAAAGCTCGTTTGGAGTAATAGAATAGGACTGCACTCCAAAAATCCCCGAGTCCGGATCGCTTGCCCCCTCTAGGGGAAACCTGGTACCAGGAGAAGCATTTTCTGAGATTTCAATGTCAATATGGCTCGTTGGGAATCTGGGAGCGTTATCGTTCAAGTCCTCGATTTCAACTTTGATGACACAGATCTCCATTGAGTTTGACATCACTTCGAGGGAAATAATGCACTTTGGGTTTTGTCGACAAACAACATCCCGATCTATTTTCATCTGGGTTGTAAGAATCCCTGCTGGACTCAGTTCAACCCATCGTGGTTCCGAATTAGAAATAACCCTTAAATAAGGGGGCTGCGGCGCTATCTGAAATCCTTGCTTTAGTGCGTCCTTTGTCACGTTTCCAATCACAGATCCGGGCTTCATCTCCTCGTTTATTCCATATTTTAAATTAATAACAGCTTCAGCCCCGACGCAGAGCAAAAGGAAAACAGCAGTTAATTGTATAAATTCCATCTCCTTGGTTTGCATTGGACCTGTTGAGTGAATTTGTGAAAAAAAAAAAAGCTTGGTGATTACGCACAGGAATGCGCGTCAAAGAAAAGCGCAAAAAAGACCCAAATGATTCATTTCAATAAAATGTCTGGACAAAAAAACATTTTTGTGATTGTTTTTTTAACGTTGATTAAATCATGGTCCTTAAACTGTAGTTCTAACAAGTGTTTTTCACTATTTGTCTCCTTTCAGGCAGGGTGCATCCAAACACTGGGGCGCATTCTGATTCTTCTCACAATATTCTAACCAGATCCTAACAAGCAGCAAACTGCTTTTACACATGACTCATCAGATGAATTGTTCATTTCCAAGTGGACTAAACGAGAAGAGGTTTGGACTGCATAGAATGATAATTTGAATTAATCTGTGAGCAACTCCTTAAAGATCTTAATGCTCCCTCCGTACAGATGAACTGGTTGAGCTGAAAAGTCCGGCTTTAATTCTCCACCCTGATTCCAGTCAATATTCAGGTCGCAGTTTGGATTAACATTATTCTGCCTGATGAGCCAAATTTCAAAAGTGATTACGTTTCCTTTTTAAATAAACCACATCCGATGAAGAGTGAAAAATCTGTAAAGATCTGCAATCACAAAATCAGAAGTCCAGATAAATCTGCTTGAAAGAAAGCTGCAAATGAAGGAATGTCTCCTCATATCACCCAAGTCCAGATTACCTTTTCATTTGCAGCAGATTTTGCTTCTCGTCCTTTTAGCAAGTCCTGAAGCTTTAACTTACTAATTAATTCCTTCGTTTCTCAGTTAAAAAAAAAGCTGCATACATCCCAATGATCAGTCCATGCAATAAAAAAAGAAAAAAATCCGCTGAAAATGGAACCAAAAGCAAGAGATGAAATGATTTCCAAAGCTTATTGGATGCATTTCATGTTGAGCTGCATTAGAAAAAGAAGCGATGTTAGCCCAAATCCAGCCTGGCTCAGGCAGGAAGAATAAAAAAAAGAGAAATGACTAGTCCTCCAGCAGCCTGTCTAGTTGACTCCTCTTGCTTCACTGGTGCACACTGGCAGGCGTGCAGCTCTGAGCAGTGCGCTCAGTCTCAGGACCGCAATCCCTTCAACCAATCAGGGTTCCACAGGAGATCTGGAGCTGCTGGTGGGTGGAGCACAGCACAGCGATGAAACATGCTAAAAACTACCTGTTCTCCTGCAGATCAACCAATAACGGATAATTACAGAGAGCATGGAAAAAACACAGGAATTAAATAGTAGTTGGTGCTACCTCCAAAAGTAGAGGTCTACTATCCAAGTGGGCATTGGCGTGTAGTGGCGGGCATTGGCGTGTAAAGGGAGGTGAATAATTTCCCACAGCAAATGAGATGTTGGAGAAACTTTTTTCCCTCCAAATTATTGATTATCTTTTCTTTTTATTATTCTAATGATTGTTTCCATTTGTTGTATTTTTATACCAACTCTCAAAGCATCTTACCTCACTCTCATTATCAATGTTTTAAATCCAAGCACATGCCTCATCTACACAACTGTTGCAAGTGTGGATTGTATGTTACATCATGTGAACCCCAAAATGATTCTCATGCATTTGATCCCCTTAAAATTTTATGGCAACACCAGGCAATCATTTTAAAAATAAAACAACACAATACAGACCAATAAAAATTAACTTTGAATGTATTTTTTTTCTTTTCTCAAATAAATTCATCTTAAAAATCCTTGACAGAAGACTCCATTAGAATCTAAAGTTATTAGAAATAATTAGTCTACTTCATAAAAATGTCTCAGATTGAGAAGGGTTATTAGGGTTAATCATCAGGAGTGTGTTGACCTCCCTCAAATGAAGACTTTCATTCTCCTCTGACTCAAAACCTCCTTTTCTCTCATGTCTGAGTGATTCAGAGAGACATCAGACCTCCTCATCATGTGAACATCTCTGTATCCTTACAAGCATTCTGGGCACCAACTCAAGTAAAAAAAAAAAATCCGGGGAAGATGGAATATGAAGTTCTTCATCTAAGCTGGGCACATATTGCAGTCTGTCATCACCTGCCCTCAAATCTCACTTTCCTCATTCAGAGAGAAGCCACACTTGCTTACAGCCGGTCTCTCCATCTCTCTTTTTCTCTCTCAAACACATCCATATATTCACACACATCCTCCTCCTTATAGCAGCCGGTCTGCTCCTCTCTCACCGCCGTCATCACATCCTGTTGCGGGGTGAGTAGATTTCAAAGTCGCAAGGCTGACACCTAGCGTCCACATTCTCCTCTATAGTCATCCTCTATTGTCAGCTTCATTTCAGCTTGTCTATTCATCCCCAAGAGTCTTTCACCCCCCAAAGAAAATCAAAAAAGCACCACAAGACTACTAATATAAGGACTCCGGCTTATCTATTTCCTTTCCATGTTGGAGAAGAAGTCTGCAGTTTGACCTCGATTAATATTCTGTCCACGATGGGAATTAGTTCTGAGCCACTTCCTTTCATTCTTGATCGATACTGATTGAACTCTACATGGAAAGCAGAATTAGATCATTGTTGTGCATTATGCATGGCTTATTTATCTCACTTGTTCATGTTTTTACACTCCCTGTGATAAGGCTCCACAGTTGGCCTCATTCTGGGCTAAATCTGGGCCTTGCTCGCATAAATCTGTAAAGAATAAATGATATGAACAATAATGGACTTGCACCTCAAAGAACCCCACAGCAAATGAGTTTATTATCACAGAAACTGATAAATTTCTTACACAGTCTCTTATAAAAGATTCACAGCTTTTATTTGTTAAATAGTTTCTCTCATTCTGCATCATGCTATTTCATCTAGTATCAATACAGTAACTTGTTTGCATTGTAGCAACACTTTCCAAAGAATGATCCTGTAGCATAAGGCGAGAAGAATTTTTAAGCTGGTAAATTTTTAATGTGATGGAGTTAAACAACCGAAGGCTGTGGCTGGGGAATTTTCTTATCCTCAGGGCTTCTCACAGCAGAGTATAACATACATTTTGGGTTTCACTTTCTTCATATTATCTAATTAACTATCTGAACATGTTTGGACATATGAGTAAAAGTTAACCAGGACTAATTGGGTTGTTTAATTTTTAGCTGAAATTTAGCTAGCCGAACACCACCAAGGGTAAATAACCCAAGTCTAGCCATGTTTTAGTTTGATTTAAAGAGCCTGAGGATTACAAGAGCCAAGAGGTTAAAAATGTTGCAGCTGTCTCCGCCCAAAGCAAAACTGCAGTTTGAACCCAGGCAACAGCCAGCAGGGTGATCATAAACCACAGCGGTAATTTAACCACAATGCATTATTTCTCTAACAGTGCCATATTTCATTTATGACTACAAACCCTACCCAAACACACTTCCTGCTGTCAATGTTCTTTAGTATCCTTTTATTGATTTGACCACTTTGTAAAAATCCTTAAATTTTTTTGTTGTAAATGTTTGACTGGCATCAGTGTTCTGTTGTGTTCACTTCCCCACTACTTTATTAAACTGTCAGTCAAGCTATGAAGTCACTCGCAGGCTACAGTTTGTCAGAATTCAACAATAAATCACAGAAGACATGATGTATTTGTTTTCAAAAAACTGCAACAAGACAAGTTATAGTTCTAATTAATGTTCATTTGTGCTTGTCAGTGCAGATATTTATCAAAACCTAAACCAGTTCCATGAGGAATGATTTTAGTACAGATTTAATGCTGATTTCAAACTTTAGTTGATAGAAGTGTAACACAAGTATGGAGCATTTTTAATGATCCAAACACTGTTTAGGTAATAGAGATAAACTAACATTGTCAGTTTTTGATTTTTTTATATCCGAGAAAAAAATCACCATGAATATGTTTCGATGTATTTTTTTTTTTTTTTACAGATGTCTCACTATAAGATTATTTATTTATTTGTGGAACATGAAGCTAGAAAAGAGCAAGCTAGTTTTTTGGGTTCATGGGATTTTCTCAACTTCACATCAGTTTTGAGCATATTTGAAGTATTTGTGGTAGAAAGCTTGAACCAGGCAGCTGGAAGTACACAGAGAATACCTTATTCTAGTTCATATAGCTTTTTATTCCCTCTCTGCTGCCAAGGAATGGCACATGTCTGTACTCTGTCCCTGCTGGTTGCTTGGAAAAGGAATAACTAAGCTTCTCTGACAGATGTTGGTGTTATCACCTCTAAGTCCTTTACAGCTCTGGATCTTGGCCCTTGCACTTGCATGAACTTAAGAAGGAGCTAAGACAGCAAAGATGGGAGACAGAGACACATTGATTTCGATGGTCAAATTGGTCATGCTCATCTTTGCTGCAGCTGAAGATGATGTTATTATGATCCTTACTCATGCAGCTTCACAAAAAAAAAGATTCCTCCTGAGCACCCCTTGCCAGAGGCATACAAAGGAAGAGGAACTGACAGGCTTAATCTATGGGTCTCTCGTCAATGACGATACGCCCTCTACTCCATTCCACACTTTGGCTGGCCATGATACATCAATTAGTATCTACTCTCTCCATCCATCTAAGGGTCCATGCAGACCCCCAGGCTCACCGGTATGGCTACCAATACAATTCAAACTTAAAATGGACTCGTTTTTGCTTTTTAGCAACTATTTCTTGATGTACTCGTGACTACCTACGTAATTTTAAATTTAATGCTGGTTTTAAATCTCTCCAAAGCACTGGCAATGGACTCGTGACTTAAGGGAGGAAAAGTACAGGCGGGCACGGCTTAGCTTTCTCCTAATACGACTCAATACCATCTCCATCCTTACCCACCATTTCTCTGTAAGAAGATAAGTCAAAATCAAGTGCGTGTTTGGGTCTATTTAGAGTACAGTGTTTACCCTCGTAATCTAGCAGCCTGGCTTTATGGCACAATATTGCATTTCCCATTTTTTCAAAGATCCCCAAATGCTCTAATTTTCAGAATAATTTCAACTTATTGGCTATAGTGAGAAAATTTTGGGGGGTGGAATTGAGAATGTCTCTGACTCTCACACTGATGTTAATTATGTTTTAATCTGTGAATCTTCATTAAATACTTCCAAATGATCTCTCCATGTTCTTTCATATCTTCTTTAATGCTTCCGCTCATACATTAATGCATTTCAGAAGATCAATTGAACCAATCACATTAAATTTATTTCATTCCTGGTAGAGTCAACTTAGAGGAAGAAGGCATGATTGCTTTCAAAATTTACCCTCACAAGCAACGTAACTTTTGACAAACTTTAGCTTCAACCAATCAAATTTTGAATTGAATTCAATTGGGTGTTAAAAAAAGACGTATGACATCATATTGTGACTTGCTGATTGGACAGTCTGTCATTTACACAAAGGAAACCTTTTGTCTAAGAGCAAATTTTAGCTCACAATGGTTAGAGGTGTACAAAATTATTTACTTGCAAAACTAGAACCAAAACCATAAACTATTCATGAAAAAAAGATGACATTATTAAATTTGTGTGTCAGAAGGCAGTTGATCTTGTGTGTATATGTCAGCTAGTGTTAGCTCCATGGGTAAAACTTAACTAAAACAAATGCCGCAAAACAAGTCAAGCTAGACTTTTGAGCGTTAGAAAAGCAGAGTGAATGTATTTTTCATACCTGAAGTATTCCCAAAGTTTTAGGTGTGTAAAGTGCTGCTAAAGCCAATCCAATTTTTTTAGTCTGCGTGTGGTGTGTGTATAACTGCTGTGGAAAGAAACCTGTTCACTCCTGGTTGTCAAGATGTAGATCAACTCCAAGTTTAAAGTATTTATTGAGGGAATGGTAGTGGGCAGTTGGCAGGACATGGAGGGAGAACAGACCTGGTGACTGAGCTGAGAGCAAGAACCAGAGGTGGTGATGATGGCACGGCTTGGGGTTCTGCGGCATGGGCATGGAAGCACAGAAGGAGCAGAGACGGACTAAAACAGGAAGGCAAGAAAACATACAGACTAACAATGGGGAGGAGAACAAGGCAAACAGGAAACAGGGGTACAATCAAGGTGGAGGATGAGTGTAGAGGGGAAGGCAGCCAGGATTGGCAGGAGCCCAGACACTGGTTGTTTATTGAGAAAAGACATTTGTTGTGGATTTTTCATCTGTGGTATAGCAGCTACTTATGTCATGCATTTAGACTATGTCAGAATAATAAGACGGCTTTAAACCATAAAATAGATATTGTATTGATTCAGACAGGAAACTACTGGAGACTTGGTGTGAAATGCACTGTCCACCACTGGCTTTTAGAATGTTTTGCCTGTTGAGACTAAAGACATACAGAAAACTTCTCTGTTAAGGTAGAGTCTCTTCACTGTTGCAAAGGGTGTGGTTGTTTCTCTTTTATATTAAGAGGAAAAAGATCAAATCTTCCCTTTAAGCCTACAACTCAAAGCCACAAGTCACTGTAAGACAGTGCTGCAAAGATATTGAAATAGGCCAAAACTGCTGTCTCTCAGTAATTTTATCTATTTTTTCTATTTCAACTTGACAATTAAATAAACATTACTCATAATCTTGTTCAGAGCCAAATTTTTTGTTTGATTAAAAAAGCTTGCAGTTTTGACTTGTTTTGTCCAATAAAAACATAACACACAGAGAGTCTTGTATTAGAATGGATGAAGCCCTTGTTGCATACACAAGCAGATAAAAGAATGGTTGGAAGTGGCTGTTTGACATTGTGTGGGTGGTGGGCCTTGTGATCATCAAAAGCTGAACTCATTTACAATGCAGTTTGTGGATGTTTAAACAATTAATAATTTGTAACCCGATGACCCATTTGCCTATGTAATGAGTTAGATTTAAGAGAAGCTTGTTTCACCAATGCAAAAGTGGAAAAGCGTTTTGTGCAGTTAGATGACAATTATCAGACTCACCATACAATTTAGATAAATGCTTTATTGTTGTTTCTTCTTGGATGTTTGATAATTGACAGTTTTGATATTTAGACGGGTTATGAGATGTCAACAAATGTGTGATCAATTATTATATTTTACATGGTGTCACAGTAATTCAGAGTTAGAAAAAAAAAAACCTCTGTTAGAGGTTTGGGTCAAGTTTGATTAATTCCAGGTCATAAGGATTTGATATACCTACACAAGTTTCTTATTGTCTCAATTGGGAACAAATTGTTTGATGTCATCTGAAAGATAATCACATGCAGCAATTATCCAATAGCAATGCTCCTAATTATTTCATTAGTTAAATTGAGTTGTCAACTCAAATTTGGTCAGGCTGTGTACTTTGGTTGAAAAAAAAAAAGATACCGTAGTTTTGGGTAAGTATAAATGTTCTAAGAACAGCAATATAAAATGAGTTTTTAATTTATTTATTTGAATATCTGTTTTTATATGCAAACCACAACAAAAAAAAAAAAAAATCTGACATTTCTAAAATGCTAGAAAGTTGAACAGAATACAACATAATGAAAAATGTACAAAGCTAAACGAAAGGATCAAAACTAGGATTAATTTTAAGAGCAGAGCATTAGAAAAATAAAATGTGCTATTCCAGAGGGTTTTTTTTTACTGTGCAACAGCAATGCTCTGCACTGGGGAACAATAAAAAAAATGTAATCTGTAATAAGAATGAGTTGGAGATGGGAATAAATTCAAATTTACTCACTAAATATTTCTCCATCACCAACAGGAGGTCAGTCAGAAAAAACAAATACCATTTTATTTATTTTCATTGCAATTCAGTAGATTTTTCTCACTTAAACCCAGTCCTTTCACTAGAACATTTATTATCCCTTATAAGCACTGACCTCCTGCAGCATTTTGTTAAACATCTCTAAAATGAAAATAGAAAACAAAAATATTGTACGCTCAGTTCATACTTAGTTCATCGTGAACTTCCTGAAAAATACTTTTGTTGTAAGGTGGTTTAGAAAGTATTATCTTTACCGACCTCAAATTTTGGGACTGGGGTCAAGTTTTCCAAAGCTTGACTGATAAAAATGAACTCTAGCGTTCTTTCCTTGCAACAACAGCACAAGTCACAGCGCTTATAATCATGGCTCAATACTGTGCAGCAGATTTCAGGATTGATCTGATCACACAGAAGCGCGAAATCACTTGTCTATTGTCTGGTGGCATTGCCAGTCAGTCAGTCAGTCAGTCAGTCACCTTCTTAACCGTTCATCCCTTACGGGGTTGAGGGGCTGGTGGCATTGGCACGTTAAAAATATATATTCTATAAATTATATAGATACATGTTGATCTATGATGAAGATGGTGAAAAGAACACCTGAAACTGTTGTGTGTTTCCTCAGTGAGACATTGGTGCCATCTGATACCATCTCAACAACATGGCACTTATCTCCTCGGTCCTATTGGGGTGTTTACAGCTGTTTTCTCGTCAAGACAAATTAGTGTGGCCATGTTCACTTTTTATTCTACTAGAATGAGGCAATAAAACAAAGTTTGCATGTTACTAATCCTTTAAAATGGCATGTTTGGCTAAACTTAGCTGCATTTTAGACTTATATGTCTGCTGGTGAGTAAAACGGGTTCACTGAGCTCTGTATTCATAACCAGGGCAGTCAAGATGATGAAAACATATTGTCAGGATTTCCCCCTCCCCATCTCTAATCTGTTTATCTAATCTAATATCCAAAATGTTTTGAGCGGCTGTGTCTGGTTTAGCCGTGGTAATACTCCAAATCCTCGCTAGCCTGAGTAGGCTGTGGGCTGTTAAAAAGAGAAAACAAGGTTAAATTTTGCAGATGACAACTGCACAAGCGCACACACGACTCACCTCGTCTGCCTGCCAGAGCCTCTCGCTATATTAAAAACATCAAGAGCAGATGCATATTTTACTTACTGTAAACCCTTAGCGAGAAGATTGTAGCCTCACTCTAACAAAAGTTGACTACCTGCTGGTGAAAAATCAGGTTTCTTACACTGACCATGACAGTGTTGTTAGCAATCCCAGGTGGGTAAGCACTGCCACCCCTTTGGGCATCCATATGTCGCCTGTGTGATAGATTCACAAAAATGAGGCAGGGTCGTGTTTACTGCTTTTCATAATGTGCCACCAGTGCATTCAAAGTAATGAAGAGTTTGCCCTATGATTGCTCCTGTTTAAAATGTTACACTTCATCACCCTAATATTAGCTCTCAGAAACATTTGATGGCACAGACTGCATAAGGCTGGCTGCAAAATTAGTGGGTCTACATATTACAACATTAGCTTGTCAACACCTCATCCTAATTTCACAGCTGAACCATACAAATGGAGACCTTGAATGCTTTGGCGGCTTGTGTTGAGGGTAGATAGGAGGTGAGAGCGTATGTGGGTGTAAGCACACAGGCACATCTGTGTCTACACCACCATGTACGAATGTGAGAGTGTGTGTGTGTCAGCATGTGTCGAAAAGGGCATTCTCCTCCTCGGAGAGATATGAATTCAAAATAACAGACACAGAGATAGAAATAGAGGGAGAGAGTCAGCGAGTGGGAGTGGGAGAGAGAGAAAAAATAATCTCATGCTATGTTATCCCTGCAAAAACCTGACAAACCACCCCCTGAGACTGATCTGGCTTAGGCATTCAGTGTGGTTAGGGGCTTGTTTGTGCTCTTATGATTGGACCAGGCTGCCTTAGTTGGCCTCATAACAGTCCCAGTCACAGTAGAGCCCCAGTAGTCACGGTGCCCGAGATGGCAGTCCTGTCTCTATCTGGCTACAGATATCAGTAAAGGCAATACGGCAGTCTTGTGGAAGGCTGGACAGGCCAAATTTGATCCCCCTAAGAATAGTTATTTATTGTCTCCATGTTGCGTGTGGTCTGTTTGAAAACATGCTTTTTTTGTGGAAGATTTTGAATTCTGGGCATGTATCCCAGAATGCAATTAGTCCTCCACCATTAGATCAAGCGACACATGTCCTTCTTGCCTCGTGCCTGGTCTGGAATTACGGCAAAGGGGGGGGTAAAAGGAGGAAATTAGTATGGAAATTAGCTGTCTTCAAAGCCTTTGGCGTAAAGGTGGTGTAAGGTGCTATGGGAGGTTGGCAGTTCCTTTTGCAGCTATCTAAGGAGCAGAAAACGTAGGGATACAGGAGGATTGACTTCCTTGGGAGACTCAAATCCCTATGTGCAATAAACGATAAGGAGATGGGACTTGAAAAGGCGCATCATGCTGTTAAGTGTACTCTAATTGTGCATTCGGGTACAAAGTGGTCTGGGGTAAGCAGGATTGTATTTTAGTATTGCACACTGATTTGATCCATACAGTTGGAGGTTGTTTACATATTTAAGTAAGAAAATTAGTGTTTATAATCTTCACCAAATACGACTAAACCAAGACCTGGGTTGTGGCTCTGATACTCTCTCATTTCTGCATTGGATGACTGATAAACTGTCTAATATTTTAGCCTTGTTTTTCTTTTTTTTAATGGTCATTGAAAAATCAACACGGTTATCAAATTTAATTATTTGTTTAACCAAATATATCTTAACACTTTTAAGGCAGGCAGCAATATTTTGAGCAAAAGCTGTCACCATGGTTGTCATTTCTCTTTGGCATGTTGAGCCACTCTGGTTTCACAACTTCAGCCTCTATGACAGTGTTTAGAGCAGATGGTGACAGCTACCGCTCAAAAACAGGAACAGCTGGGCCCTGAGTTAGGATACTGAGAAAAAAATGTAATATATTTAAAAGGGCAAAAATAAAATTGATAATTAAACTTGTTGTTAGCTTGGATGTTTCAATGTCAGTATGAAAAAAAAACTTCAAAATTCTCAGGAAAGATCGAATTATTCAACAAAAACAAGAAGTTAAACATAATTTTTATTGTTTACAAAGTAATTCATCCATAGCATGAAGGAGTTTTGTATTTATACTTTAGCACTGGTCAGCTGCATTCTTGTTAATGGTGCCAATAATTCCCTAAGGTCAGTGCTCTTCTGAAATGTGATCTGAACTGTGGCAGAACAATTTGCTACGGTGTAGGAATGTGTGAAAGGTGTAATAGTGTCTGCTAGAGTGTGATTTCAATGCAATGTGACAGCAGACTGTGTTTGTGCAAGAAATTTTTTAGTAGATAATGGCTGGTTGTTGACTTGTTTTTACAACCTCATGGTAGCATGTAATGGAGCTCATTTGAGGGTATTCGTTTGTTTACACAGATTTGTGCATGCTGAATAATTCAAAGTGAAGTGGATGCAATGTTCTACTTTTATACATGCAACAATTGGTTGATTTAACCTTTAATGAGCCAAATTATTATTATTATTATTATTTACAGGATGTAGCTTTTAACAGTAAAGCTATCTACACCTATGCACAGAGAAATAATTTCACATCTATCAATGTTTTTTCACAGGATTTATTTAACTTTGGCATTTAAAATCAATGTTTTTGTGACTCGACGATCCATTCATTTTCCAAAACTCGTAGTTTGACACTTGGCGGCTGGAGCAGCAAGTAGCTGATGGATGAAAGCTGGGGTAACCGAAGTGAACACACATTAACCCAAGAAGAACATGCAACTTAACACAAAAAGTTTAAGGTTTGAAACCAGACACATGCTGTGCCCACCATAACTTGACCATCCAATATTCACTTCTCAAACCGCTTTCTCCAACACTAAGCCAGAAAGTAGATTAACTTATGTTTAGCAGTTTGATTATTATATGACCAAATTCGTTTCAAAAATTAATCTTTGATCATATCCTAGACCAGACTAACCCCTTTGAATCTCGCTCCCAGCATCCTACAAAATTAAGAACAGAATTAAGACTTACGTGTCTCAATCCAATTCAAACATGCAAGATGTTTTTTTTGTTTGTTTTTTTTTACAGTTAATGTTTGTACTTTGAAACAAAAAACCCTACCATGGTGAAACTACTGATGAAACACAGTGAAAAAAATTCAAAATGTCTATAAAAATAAAACCAAATAACAATATGTTACAACAAACAGCACATCTAGGAATGATTTGTACTGTCTGGGCTTACTTAAAACAACTTGGTTTCTTTTCCACAGCAAAGACAAAGAGCAATTTAAACTTGTCCTAAAGTTGTATTCATAAATATTAATGTTGCTTGTGATATCTCTTTCTTTTCAGCCACATGTTCCTTTAGTTTTGTTGCAACCTGCAGGTATGCCAAAGTAGTTAGTACCTGAATATTTAAGATAAACAGTCCAGCTTGAGCCTCCTAAATTCATTATCTCCTTTATAATGTAGTGGCATGGTGCAGCCTTTTTTTTTTAAAGAGGGGGAATCTGGCCTGGGGCTAGAGAGACTCCGTTCCCCCAATGTGTCAGCTAATGTTTACCAAAGCCTGAGGTCTTAGAATGGATCACAGGATTTTATAATCCACTGCCATACAGTGGAGCAAGGGCGAAGGAATAATTCTCTTTGTGTCAACAGTTGTTTCATTCATGGCTAATTTCCCCATGCTAGTCATATTCTGCAGCCACAGAGAGAAAGAAGGAGATGGCAAGAGATATGTCCATACTAAGGGCTCTACTTCACTGGAAACTGTTTCATGATTGGACTGTAAGGAGTTGGTATATGCATTCCCTCTGGGTTGTTACTTCTCATTTGTATGTCTTAACCAACCATACATCTGAATTTAGGGGCGAGCTGTAAGTCAAGAGATGCAGATGATGTCAACAATTCTTTTCTTAGAAAAAACATCTTCCGCTACAAAACTATTTCTCTCTTGCTCGCAGTGATCTGGCTATTTTCCAAGGATCAATGTGCTGTGGAAGTGAACTCTGAATGGCAGAACTGGAGGTGAAACTCACTCTGACCGTTGCATTGACTGCACAATCTCCTAAATGCTAGGAATTAATTTGTAAAAATCTAGTCAAAGTGCTTTTTCCACTTTTTTTTTTAAATGTTCTTTTGCCACAATTTAGACATAGTCCAGTCTTTTAGATGTCAGTAAACAAAACAGCTTTTGTCTCAGTAAATTAGAATTGTATAGCTTAAGAAAAAAAGATTTCTCATGTTCTTGCTTATTGAGTTACTCTTTTCTTCTTGCAATGTAAGTCGCTAACGAAATTGCTTCGAGCCAAAGCATGGGGGATAATGCACTCTGCAACCATCACACATGTACCTTGTTTCCTCCCACTGCCTAGCTTATTAAGTCTAGTCAAACACGCAGCTACAAACAGCTTCCCCAGCCTCCCTGCCAACCTTCCTCATCAATATGTGTTTATACTGCTGTCAGGACTACAGCCTGGTGATCACAATAGTGGAACAAGCTAGTACAGTTTATGGGTGAGCCATCACAGCCCTTTGCAGACCTCAGGATGTACATTCAATGCATATTCGTGTACTTTATTTCTCTGTGGCTCCTGACTGATATCTGTGCTGCACAGGACTGCAAAGCAGGATCATCTTAAGGTGGATGAAGTAAAAACTTTTACTATCATAACCCTGTGGATTAACTGGTCCCTCTTCTATGCCGATATGAAAGTGCACAGCTTAGCAGACATAAGTATGACAGACTGGCTATGTATTGTGAGTCAAAGGTGACTTGTTTAGGATTGTAACACTGACTCTGTGACGGATGGTGCATTGTTAGCCACAGCATAGGCACTGTGATAAAAAAATATAGCTGGTATTTTGTGGTTAATTTGTAGATGCAAAATTATAAATGGAAAAGAAAGCTAATTTCCTCACATCTTTTTAATAAAATCAACAACAGACAAAAGGCATGTGAGAATCTGTTAATAAAAAGGAAACTATCTTTCATCTATCAATCATCCAACTCTGCATTAATATCATCCTCTCGCCAGCGAAAACTCAGAATTCAAACAAAGAGAACACAATTAAACAAGGTTATACAAGACTCCCAGCGATGCCAGAAGTATCAGACATATATTATCTCGAAGCCGCAATATCCTCTGTTTGCCAAATAGTAAGAATCAGCACACACACCAACACTTCTGCATCACCGTTGGCAAAGCAGTGTAAACAAAATCCAATTGTAACACAATTACAGAGGATGGAGTTCATTTAAAGAGAGCTGCACAGTTTGTTTATGTTGGCTTGAACTTGTCAATTAACAGCTTGTGATATAATTAAAATTGATAATTTCCACCTCTCTTACTTTAACAAGATGTGGATATATGGGGGGTGGGATAGTAAATAACTCTGCTACTATTGTCATTCAAAAAGACAACAAATGGTATTTGTCAGGATGCTAAGACATGTAGAGGTTTAGACCACTGTTTCACATTTCTATTAAAAAAAAAAAAAAATCAGATTCTCCCTCTGTTATTCAAAGAGCTAAGGACTGAATTGTTTTTGGCTCGAAGGAGATGAGTATTTACAAACGCACACAAACTTTTCACTACTCTGCCTTTGGGTATACCTCCTGATCACTGACTAAATTCAAACTCTCCTCTTCCGTGGGCATTCTGGTCCTCAAACGCTGCTACATTCCCATGGCAGGCTTTGGCTTTTGTGAAATTGGAACCAGCCAAATACCACCGATGGCAAGAAATTTGTCTGAGTTGGACAAACATATGATTGTCTCTCAAACTGCTAACTGTTGCTAAACATATCCGCAAACTTATCCAAATGAGTCCAAACCCAAGAACTCAGGCAACTCCTTTAGAATACTGTGCAGTGATGGCACCAATTTAATATTTTAAACAGATAAGATGATCGTAACAATTCCTATTTTCATAAATTAAATGCCAAACAGAATTTGACATAACTAAGAATTTCTAGTAGTTGAAGTAATTCCCTCTAAAACAGAATCACAAACCTGTAGAAAAATTGGAAAATAACTTCAAAAGTGGCCCCGCAACAGACTGGCGACCTGTTTGGGGTGTACTCTGCCTCTTGCCTGTAATCAGCTGGAATAGGCTCCGGCACCCCGTGAATCTGTTAGGGATAAGCGCTTCAGAAGATAAATGACTTTATAACCTTACAATAGTCTTAGTTTTCGAATGTGAATTAGGGTGACCTGATTGGGCGTCACTCCAGTTTTATTGAAGGTAAAGGTGAACCTTTTAACCTTTAAAAGGACTGATATGTTGTAAAGCATCACAACAACTCCTGTTTTCTTATCAACATGCCAAAGCCCGAAAATGAAAAAGTTAGTATTCCGTTTATCACTCTCAAAAACTGTCAATATCTATAGTCCAGATTTTCTCCTTCATATAAGACTTTTGCAGAATATGAATCACTGTTAAATGGCATCAGCAACCGTAGGATGAGAATTCTCATATTGGTTTAGCGCTTGTATTCTCACATGTTTCATTAACTTCTGCAACGAAATGATTGATTTTCACGGTGTGTGATCTAGTTCAGCTGGGGGCAGTGCTGAAACTAAAATTGAGTTCTTGGATTGAGAGACTTTGTTTATAGTATGGTGAAGAATATAGCATGAGAATGTGCACATGTCTGAATGCAAAGACAAATGTATGAGTGTCAAAGTTGATAGACATTATGTCTTCAGAAGACCTCTTCTTCCAGTAAAAAAAGTGCTCCGGAAATAGAAAGACTGGGTCTCACTTTCCCTTGCTTCGACCTAACATAGTAGCCAGCGTATATTGTATTTCCTGCAACTGTCAGTTGAATAAATTGGGCCACTTCCCTGTTTATGAACTCACTTCTGGCTCAATAATATGAACAAAAAAATGTTCAAATCATGAGGATGATGAAGAAAATATTAAATAAGTTCTCCAAACTTCCAAGTGAATAATAAAGTGCTCAAACAATGCAAAAAAACTTAATTTAGTCTTTTCTGAAGAAAGAGTTGTGAGGTCAATGCTCAGCACAGCGGTCACCTCGCCTGGAAGCTCGCAACCTCTCAGTGTTAGATAAGGTTGTAATAAGATATAGTCAAAGCCTGGCAACTAATCTGATATTTCACCTCAGTGTGAGATAGAAAAGATATAAAAACGTATTAAGAGTGGGCACTAAGAGGATTAGAGTATGGAAACGGATGTGTGCCGGCGTTTTAATCCACTCATGCTTAACCCTTTTCAAGCTGCCCATTTTGCTAAACACAAACAACGATTATTTGCTGTAGTTGTGTTTGTGATGGAACCACTGCTCTTCTTCCAGGCGGCAGCTCTACTCCCACACACACAGAGACACACATAATGTCCTCACATTCAATTTGACTTTGTATGAGAAAAAATGTGTGCAGTGAACTGACAGAGCTCAGGTTTGATTAAGATTCTCTGTCCTGTGACAACAGCATATGGGTATGTCTCCGATGAATTACTCTGGATTGAAGATTTGGAGGTTGGTTTAACAGACCTCTGTGTCTGTCTGGGTGCATTTAGTCTGTGTATTGCATTTAGAGCTGGTGTAAAGTTCTATTCTCCCATGTTGCAGAATTCAACCTGTTAAATGAAACTTAGTGATACTCTCTGCTTTTTGTTATGTTCAATTTATTTACACAAAAATGTCTTTGATTTAATATAAAAACAGAAATTTGCTCCATTTCAGAAGCAGATCAGCTTCTGTTCTTATTTTAATCTTGTTATAATGGCCAACCATGAAGGGAGAAGCAGAAAAGTTAAAATAACTTGAGAAAAATACATTTTGGGTGTTATTATGTGTCCTTTTCTCTTATAACGTTGTGTATCTTAATAAGGCTTCTAGGAGTTCACAATGCTAGCTGGGCACTCTCAGCTACAACTGTGAAACATATTCACACAAGAAAAAAGAAAAACACAAGGCACAGGTTTGGATGGAGATCTCATACTCGTGTGTTATAATTACGAGTATTTTTCTGCAATTGATTTTCTGATCCTCTGATATGAGCAGCTGCTGAACATCAGTCACGGATGATCAAGTACAACTGAGTTTGAATTTTAGAAACGGGGGTATCAAATAAATGGAGCAACAAGTCACCACTCAAAACTACACGATCAGAGATCTTAAAGGAACATGTTTTCTGACTTCCGTGCTTGTAGTATTTTAACTAGAGGCATTACAGTATTTTGTTTTTTTGTTTTTTTGCTGCTTTGTGTTACTGCTTTTATCAACATGTGGAGGTTTATGACTTAAAATCAATGAAGACCCAAAAAGTAGTATACAAAAAACAGTTTTGACTGCAATATGCAATTAAAAAGAAGAGTAACTTCTTTTATACAATTACACAGAATTTCATCAAACCTACCAATGCTAACCATTGCTCCAATAACGGACAGATGAATAGAAAAAAGTGCAAATATACAAGCTGCTAAATTACAATGAAGTACAAGTTGATCTGTTTTCATAAAGGTTATAATTTAATGGGATTTATTTTGGTCTCCGCAGTGTTTACAGAGACAGGATACTTTATTGATCTCCCTATGGGGAAATTTGCGTACATGGTAAAGGTCTGGAGTCCAAGAGAGAGCTCCAAAACAACTTCAGAATAACTGAATAGGTCGTGTCAAGTTGGGTAGAGGAAGCTGGAACAACTTGGTGGAACAGCAGCTTGGTCGAACAAAGGAGGAACATCACCTTGGTGGAAAAGCTGTTTGTGGAAGACATGACAGTTGGCTCTGAGCAGGACGGACTGTGGGTTACTGTGGCAACAATGTTTGAAAGCTTCAGTGAATCATAATAAGATCTTAAAACTACCACTAAAACCTCCACATCTTGATAACAACTCAAAAATTCTCTATTGTGGTTTGGAAGAACACTATTTGTTCTTCTCAAACAACCAATTTTTTAATTTACCATTGAAAGCTAATTTAGTTTTTTTCTGCTACACCTTATAACCACAGTTGAAATATTGCCAGCTGCAAGTAGACTATTCTACAAAATAATTATTTACCTTAATGTTTTGGGGTTTTTTTTGCATTTTTGTTTAAAATTAAGTACTTTGTATATTAACAGTAAAAAGTTTGAGTATCTCAAAAAAAAAAAAAACATACTTCTAGATAAGCAAGGTTATATCATTTTTTAAATTTTATTAAGTATAATGTATTGTAAACCAAAAAAAAATTAGTTCTGTTATTCAAATATAATGAAGATGCAAACATGTGTAAACACTTACTTTGAGCTAAGTGTATATGATTTTAAACATTTTGACTGAATAAATGAGAGAACACTGAGACTCTTGTTGATAAGAAACCAAACTGTCACCATGTCATGGAAGAAAGTAATTTTCTAATCAGTATTTGGAAGCATCAGATAGATTACAATTGTTTTGTGCAGTTTTCTCCGCATGAATCAAAGCCTTTCTAATTCAGTTCACTGCAGGAAAATCTTCCACCATTCACCATCACTTCTTTCGAAATCAAACTAAACTGTTCCCCAACTGCAAATTATGATCAAAAAGGAGCAGCTTAGCTAAAAATATGTGCAGCATTGTGTTCTGCGCTTTGTGCTGCTTCTAAGTTAGAAATTGAGGATGAAAAATTGTTGGTTCATATCAAAAGCTGTTGCTGTAACTTTGAACATTTCTGAGCAATAGATTAATGGGAAAAATGCTTATTGGAAATTCAAAATAGAACAGGCTAAATTTGTATGGCAGACATGTGTCACAATTGATTTTTTCCTCACTTGGAAAGAAATATCCAAAACTCTAATAGTTCAAACTAAACTTTGTAATTCCAAAGTGACTGCCACATGGAAGTTCTCCTCTAAGACTTCTACAACTGCACATGGAGGACTTAAGAGTTGCTACTGTACAAGCAGGCTGTGGAAGTAATTAATCTTTCCACATCCAGGAAGCAGCATTAATTTCAGTTTAGGCTGATCATTGTCAACCTGTGTGGAGCGAAAGGTGAAAACACACGTTGTTGACCTTTTGACATATGGTAAGGCTGATATTAGTTCCCGGAGCAATAATGTCAAGAAGTCTTTGAGGAGGAATTACTTGGCGTTAAAATGAAGTCATCACACTGGGAAAAAGACAGCTGTTGAACAGGAAATGAGTACAACAAGAAGAAAAGTGCAATTCTGCCATCCAGGTTTGCCCTTAAGGGAAGCACCCATCAGCTCACCAATTGTCTCCGTCTGTTGGGACATAACCTTTTTGACAGCAAACTCTGAGGAGGGACCATGTCTTATCGAAGGGCAGGGGCATTAATAAATTGCACTCAGTGGTGGGTGGTGGAGATGAGGTGAAATAACAGGTGTCAATCTTCATTAAATGTGATCTGGCACCTTTCAAAATTCCAAATTACTCCCCAATTAAGAAGAAAAATGAAGGCAAGGAGCCTCCCTGAATTTGACATCCTAATTAATTACTTCCTTCATATGAAGAATTGACTCATGCTTCATGTCACCTTGAAATTCTCCCGTGTGTTCTGCATGGTGAAATTACCCAAGGAAGCTAAAAAACAGAGTTCTGAAGACGAGAGGTTTTGAAATGTTTAGGCAACTTTTTATATTGGAAGGTGATGATGTAATTAGTGGTTCATTTTGTGAAATATTCCCATGATTGGTTGGGAAAGGGCACATTCAAATGACCTCATCAATCGACAGGCATAACACTGGTTTGTGAATACGCCACGGTGTCGAGCATGATGCTCCGACTACCATAATGGCTGCACACACTGAGGATATAATTGGCTATTGTGTGAAAATATGTTTGAGTTTTATTATCAAATAAGTTTCGGTGAATTAAAATGTTATCTTTTATCCTGTCCACTCATTTGTTATTTAGTAACAGCCAATTTCATTCTTATAATCAATTACAGGTTGAAAAATGTGGGGGAAAAATGACAAAATGATTGACTTTCATTGCTCAGTGTAACAATATGGGGAGAAATTTGGAGGTTTTATGAACGTCTCTTGCTGCTCCTCTCCTCTTTTTATGCACACCCAAACTGCACAAACATGCTGTTCTTTATAACCAACACAACAGATTTTTGCATAAATTGAACTTTTCAGATTTTCTGGTGTCCTTGTGAGTGACATAGCGTTAGCTTGCAGCATTACAGATGGCCTGATATGGAGCTCGCAAAAAGGCAAAAACAAAACAACAAATAAAAACTCATTATCACGCCTCCAACATGACAAGTAGCAAGAAACACTGAGCATCAAGCACAGAAGACTATGTACATTAGTGGAAATGTCTCATGCACGCTGAATGCATATCATTCTAGCTCACAGGCGAGATTTCTTACACTCGGAAGGGTGATTAACTTGTCACATGCAGTAAATTTTGGGAGCTCTGAAAGCAGTGGTGCCACAATGATCCATGATTTTATTTTTTTTTTCTTTTGTGTTTTTATCTTAAGTATTTTTGGATTTATACTGTCAATTTATTATTTTTGGACCTCTAAACAAATCTCTGCATAGTCGCAATAGATTATTTAGTTTAAATGGGGATATCATTAATATTATGTTTGACAACACTTTCCCATTCAAGAGGAAAATATATTGATGAGTTCGACTGGTGGCATACTGACCCTGAAATTCTTGGCTGTTGAATGAAGTTCTATGTAATACAACAAATAAAATTTTGTACGCTTTGTAGAATAATTTTAGAAACCTTGTAGAGGCTCAGTCAGTTTTAGCATCTTTCAGTCTTCCTGTGCCTTTCTCAACTGCTGCACAAATTGTCAGACAACCTACAAAGAGAATTATGGCCCCTTAGGGGTCTTGGAAAAATTGCACCACAGGCAGTTTTATCTGGGGGAGCTGCAGGGCCTAGACAATGCTCACTTAACTATGATGACAGACTAGAAGGGATGTGCCCGGGCCCTTTCTATAAGCTTCTCAAAAGCCTCAGAGCTGAAAACTAACATTTCTGGCATTCCTCACTAAAGCTGTCACCACAGGGCAAAATTCATCTAAATAAATTTAGCTTATCAGTCGACTTCAAGGCGGAAGCATTTCCAAATTTGCTCTATTTGTAATTTAATGACAATTAGGCCAATCCTTTGTTTCATGGTGCCAGTATTTTTATCAAATCATTGGATTTTTTGATGAGTAAACCATTTGACGGTCTTGATTAATAGTGTGGATGTGAATCCCTCATAATTACTGGGGTCGGCTATTTGCCAAATCAAACGTAAAACCCAAACCGTTTACATATGCAATGACAGAATACAGCTAGCAGGTCAGCACACATTTGCCTTTGAAATGTTTGCATAGATTCTGCTTTGGGGGTTCATAACAGAGAAAGATAGGCCTCTAAATGGATGTGCAACACATTCAGGGGAGCATATTCGCTTTGAAGTGTTTATTAATATACAGACAGAAAATTCCTGCAGGGATTGAGATGAGACATCAGAAAGACATGGTAGCATGGTGTTCCTGTGTCCTAGGAAGCTCATTTTTCTCCCTGTTTTTCCTACATTGCAGGGTTAACTTGCTAGGTTGATGTTTTCGCTGTTTCCATATTATTTGCATTAAGCACACCCATGATAGTAACAGAGAGACAATAGGAATGAATGAATTTCCACTGAGGTGTTTGTTTATGACAATGTTTCTCGCATGTCACATCACCTGTCACATTTGTGATGAAACTCTGCCTGCAGCTCCTGCTGAATACATTTGCTCTTTATTGGCAAAATGTGCAGCCTGTGTGCTTGCTGCCATCTATGCAGAAGTTTCTCATTAAATGCAGTAATAAACAAGAGTATCAGAAGCGGGGTGAGGTATTTTATCAAAACCAAGGGAAGAGAAGGGAGCCAAACTACATGGCCTCACCTGTGACACTTGGAAGATAGCTGCGTAAGTGAACATTGAATTTCTCCCCCTTATTTCAATAGTCAGAGTGGAAGAGATAAACAGAGGAATCAGGCTGAGAGTGTATGAGGTACTAGAGAAGCCTCTCGCTGTCTGACCCGTCCATGGTGATGAATAATGAATGAGCAGGACAGAAGCAGTTACCATTTGGAGACAGTTTCCTGATGAATGATTACTGGCTTCACTGGGTCTGTATTTGCATAGGAGATGAAAATGTCGAGCCGGAGACTCATGGGCGGAACAGTCACGGAGGATGTAATACTTTTGACTGCTGAGCATGCAAGTCTTCTAATGTTATAATCAACTAGTGTGGCTGGTCGTTAGAGACCACATGTAGAAGAGCATCACTGAAGAATGGAGAGGGGGTGCATGAAATGGCATTTCAAATGTTGCATATTTATCTGTTGTGTTATTAAATGGGTTGTCTACGACACTAAAAAATGACAATTTATGTATTTTCTGTTCTGTACAGCTGTTCCTTTAATACCCACATTCATTACCAAGAGGTAGTTAATAGCGTAGAGGAAAATTTCTCACAGTGCAACAGTGGAAAGCCAAAAGAATAATGAAGTAAGACATGATGATTTTTTTTCATATGAAAATGAAACAAAACCAGTTATCCTACTGCAGACAGCTACAGGGTATTATCTGTTATGTTGGTGCTGCCTCTCCATTTGTAACTTTGTCTTCTGAACCTAAGGAGATGAAGATTTTATGGCCGTCACGTCACCCTATAAGGTGGTTTGTGGCGGTGTGAGGAATAGATGGTCTCTGTCTGGCCCTGCAGGGTGAGATGAGAGGTGTTCCTGTCAATGTCAGAAATCTGTTAGCACCTTCAAGCAGACACCTATGCCTCCACTCTTTGCCTCGACCATGCAGAATTGCGCTCTGTTTGATCAGCTTTCTTTTCAGTAAGCGTAATCTTTTCAGACGTGACAAGGCAGACTGATACTCTCTGTGCCCCTTAACAGACAAACCAATCTATAGCTTACACTGTTTAAACAAAAACTGAGATATCAATAAGTATCTCTAATGGTTTCTACAACTTATTCAAATCGAACATCCTAAAGTAAAAGCGTCAATGTGCATTCATATCCAGTATGAGCATGTCTGAACATTTTTAGAGTTTTATAAAGTTATGAAGGTCATATCTTTTACAGGGCCAAACATTTGCAAAGAGGGTTTTTGTTTTGTATAAAAGAGTTAAACAACTAAGTGTCTCTTAGTGCTCTTATGGCGGGCTGGAGTACAATGAAGGGATTAAAAAGACCATGAAAGTGAAGGAGAAAACTGAGAGAATGTGGGTGCCATCATTATCACAAGGCTACTTAAAATTGAGGGCACTTAATAGAACCACCATTCGTGATAGAGCTTCCTTTCAATACAGACATGGTTTGCAAAGTGAGAAGACGCTCCACATGTGGGTGGATGAGTGTAGAGAGCATTGAGTGGATGTTCTGCCTCCCAGATGTTTGCTTTCTTTGATAGAAATAAAATTCAGACAGTTTCAGACAGTATTCTTTTAGTCTCTCGGGACTGTATGAACATTATATGTCTGGGTTGCAATCTGAACAACCCTACTTGTATTTCCCTGCATTTATTAGGTAAGGAAAACTATTTTCACCTAAACGCAGTTGTTTAACTAATTTTTAAAGTCGTTAACATTAAAAGTTAGTGTGAATAATTGCTCAAATACCAGGACTTTCATGCAAAAGAAAATGTAAGGATTTTGTACAAACTGGTTGGAAAACAAATTTTGTATACTTAACAGTTGCTGTCAGATGAACAAAAAAAGTTCATGCATACCAGTCATATGGTACTGGTATGCAGTACCAGTACCATACAGGCAGTACCATGCAGGCAACAGGTGAGGGTACCTCCTCACCCCAATCATTTTTCAGGTAATCATTTTTAACCTTTGATCTATCAGAGCAAACCTCTTATAGTTACCCACCACACTCAAACACTCTCAAATGGTCCCTTAAACTTGTCCAAAAAGTTTGAATAAAGACATCTGGACTTGAAGCTTGATTTCTTCTCCAGACAGTTTTGCAATGGCAAATTGTTTATCTACAGTCCTTTTTATCAAAATAACCCTTAAACACAATTGGCCTCCACAGTCAGTTGTAGTGAGCAGTGAGGATTTCAGGTTAACAATCCAACACTATTTTTGTATAGTCATAGGCCAAAATCTATAAAACATTTCCAATGCCCGATTTAACCCTTTCCGATGACAAAAGTAAAAAAGAATGACGTCTCTCAAGCGGCAATGATAACGCGGCCAGTGAATGTCGGTAACTGAACACATATAGACCAACTCTCATATTCTATTTTCCTAAAGCAACAATAATTTTTTTAACACTAGCTTTTTACATTGTATTACAAAGTAAACACAATCCAACAAAACATAGATAGAGAGAAGGAATCCTATTAAACATGTAGAAGTTTTAATGAGTCAATTAGGAGTTTAACATATCTAATTGAGTTATCATAGATATTGCAGCTTGAGGGTCTTTCCTTCAATTTTCAAAAACACATTTGCACCAATTCTCCTCAGCTGCATAAACACACTGTATTGTAATTATGTTACAATTATTATGTCAATAGCAACCTTTACAAAGGCTGAAGTATTCTTCTGAATATATCTGATTGACGTAATCAGTTTAGCCTGTCCTGATTGGCAATTCAAAACTTTCTTACTGTTCATCATTTTTGTAAACGTCAACCGAAACTGCAAACAGTTTCATCTCAAGGAAGATCTTTTGGATTTTGTACTGCATCAATTATTTTATATCCAATGCCCCTTTAAATTAGACAAATTCATCAATCTGTGTAACAAAAAAAAAATTAAATTACAATTTTGACTTGAACAAACTGTTTAAACCTTTGTGTTCAAATTGACAGCAAAAGAAAAATGTTTTGTTTATCATCGGCACGACTGGCATTATTGAAAACTAAAGTGATTGACATTTTTTAAAATTTGCAAATCTGAAAATAAGAAACTACATTTCAAATCATATTAAAGCAAACGATGAAACCTCATCGGTTAGCTAGGTATAAATTATTTTGTGTAAAATAGATGACATTGACAGAGATGTCAAGTATTTGGCTTCACAAAGCAGGAGATTTGGGGGTGGAGGGATTTCAGGAGGCGGGGTCAAAAGGAGGATGACCTATAGGGGCATCCCGGAGGATGAAGGGCGGCTAGAGGGGGAGGAGGCGGTCGTTGTGGACCATTTAATGTGCAGTGCACCATTTAATGTTTAAATTTTATTTGGACTTTTTTGCATAGGGAAACTTTTTATATTACTTTGCTAAAAATTTAGACAAATGGCACAGTAAAGTAACATTAATATCTAAAATTCTATTCACAATACAGTAAAAGTGTGGCAGTAAGGAAGTCAGCATGACGTCACATCCGCCAATGGACAACACCCGCCATGACAGTTGGCGTGAAACAAACCGTTCGAAACATGAGAAAGCAGCTGGAAAATTGTGTGTCTTATGTGTGTTACCACCTAGCGTTATGTATCAGTACGAAGAGAAATTACCACCAGGAATACACCCCTGTACTGCTCGTTCTTGCTTTGTTTTGCGGCGCACGCAAATAAGCTGTCACATGACCAAAGTTCCCAGATGTCCGTCTCCTTCCATACGTTCACCAAACACAATACTGGCAATAGGCCATGCAGATCAATATTAGCGGCTTTCAGATGCACAGCTGCAGCAGCAGGAGATGCCATGTGCTTTGCCTCATTATACCTAATCATGAAATGCAATAAAACTCATGCGGGAGTTTTATTAGCCTTGGCAGATGAGCGTGAGATAAGTCCTATTTGCAGGACTTTTTACCCGCAAACAGGACTTATCTCTGTTTGCAGGATGTGAATCTTTTTACATCTCGCAATCTTTTCTGCAGGAAGATTGCGGATGTGAATCTTTTTAAAACATTGAACAAATTGCTGAAAATCAAGAAGAATTGGAGATCATTTGTCATGCCATGTCTCCCGCATTGGGCAAGAGACATGGCATGTCTGCGCTGAATTTTACTCACGAGCAACTAAAAGCCAAGTAAAAGTTATCCTCTGACATAAACGTCTAGCAATCAGATTTTGCCATTGCTGTTCTTCCAGCGCAGACTTCAGCTGCTTTTTCTATGTGTAGGAGTTTTTCCTCACTGAGGAGGAAAGTGTCTGGGCATGGATGTCCTGGGTGCATTTAAGAAAACTCAATACTTAAGAATCGTTTACTTCAGGACAGAGATTATAAACATTTTTGTTTTATTCAATTGCATATCTGTGTGAATCCAGTTGAGACATGTCTTGTGTGCCATTGTGATCTCTAAATAAAATGTAACTGAATTGTTTCGAGGTCATTTGTTAATTTAGTGTTTTTACTTTAATGAAAATATGTTGATACCTTAATAAATTCAACACAATGACAACAAGAGCTGTATCTAAATGTTCACTATCGCACTTAGGCACCCCCTCTTTCTTTTGGTACTAACCAGAGATTCATGGGCAATGCTTCCATCCCAAGACAGCTGATTACTGCAGAATTTTACAAGATCACAATTACCACAGAATCAATCTTGACAGACTCCGAGCTTCCTAACTGAAAGAAATTACCAGTAAATGTCCAACAGGCTGTCATGATAGGAGCCAGTCAAACTCCCTAACCATTGATTAAAACAAATGCTACTTTTACAAGAGAGAAAACACGTTTAAACCCATACAAGCAAAATCCAAGGAACATCCAAGGACATATTTTTTCCATTTAATGTAGACGATGGAAACAAACCATAACATACAGTCTCGATTTAGTCTCAATTTACAAGATGATCTACGTTCTCACCCTCACCTACGGTCACGAGATGTGGGTGGTGACCGAAAGAACGAGATCGCAGATACAAGCAGCCAAAAATAAGCTTCCTCCGCAGGTTGGCTGGCCTCTCACGAAGAGATTGGGTGAGGAGTTCTGCCATCCGTGAGGAGCTCGGAGTGGAGCCGTTTTTCCTTCAAGTGGAGAGAACCAGATTGAATGGTTCAGGCATCTGGTCAGGATGCCTCCTGAGAGCCTCGCTGGTGAGGTGTGAGGCACGTCCCACTGGGAGGAGACCAAGGGGCATACCCGCTGGAGAGACTATGTCTCACAGCTGACTGGGGAACGACTCAGAATCCTTCCGTGTGAGCTAGAGGATGCAGCTGGGGTCAGAAAAGCCTGTGTTTCCCCTCTGAGTCTGTTGGCCTCGCGACCCGGCCGCGTATAAGTGAAAGACAACGGGACAAACAAAACGAATTTTAAGCAAAATAAGGATCAAACTCTACCTTATTTTCTAGTACCTCATCAGTATTTGCTGCACATTAGATTTATGTCTATCAGAATTACAAACTACAACGTTAGCTTTGGAGAAGATTTGTTGTCAAATAACTACAGTCAAAGGTTATTTTCTTAATTTTTTAAATGCCAGAAAATGTCTTACCAGGGTTTTATAACTAACAATCTGGGTTGATGGACAGAATCCATCCATACTATCTTCCCAATGATTGTTTTTAGGGTTTTTTGGTTTTGTTTTTTCTAAATGTTTGGCATAGTATATGAGCTTCAAGCAACAACTTCACTCAGTGCTCGACACAACCAAACCAAAACTTACATCATGATAAATCAATACTCAACTTCAAATCCTGTCAAATCCGATGGAAATGGTCTCTTTTTTGTATTTCATGCTTGCAGCATTTGCTCAGTGCACATGTTCCAGCTCTAGACTGAACTGCTGGGAAACAAGTAGAAAAGATCTTGTGCTTTCAGCAACACATGGTAAGTAATGTTATCTAATGAGTGTTTCATTTTTAAAATAGATTAAATCCCTAGACATTTTGAGTCCTACTCCTAGTTATTAAAGTGTTACACTATCAGAGATGTAAGCTGTCTTGTGGCTTTCTTTGTACAAAAAGCCAGCTATTACACAATTGCACCAGTGCAGGTAATGAAAGTATCCATGTTGGACCGCTTACAATTTACTACATCAAATCCAAAGTCAATATTCATATTAAAAAAGAAGATGGAGGTGAGGGTGATGATTTTCATTCAGGAAAAGCATGACATGTATTAAATCTCAGACTTCAGTAACTAGTTTATTTGACACACAGCCATCTGCTTCTAAACTTCACTTAGAGGTGAAATTACATAACCTTTTAAGATATTATTTTTTTTATCAAATGGAAACTGTACTGGCAAACTCATAAACCTGCTCATGATTATAAATTATATTTAGGATTGACAATTTTTGTCCAGTTTGCAATAAACACATTAGAGTTTTTTATACCTCTTGAAAGTAATTGACCAATTCCTAATACAGATATATAAATTGGTGTCATGGAAAGTGGATTACGGTTAAAAAAAAAAAAAAAAAACACCTAAAAATGTAACATTCTCATGAGCAAAAATCAACTGCTTTAGATAAGTACATTGACACTAAGTTACAAAAAATGTTACGGAAGTCTACAAAATAAGAACTAGACATTGTGTTCTTACAAGAACAAGTAGACAAAATCACAACTCTGCTCCTTTAAATGTCTCATTGTGGCTTCTAGAAATCCTTTATTTAAACACAAAATGCTCCTTCTCACATGTAAAAGTCTCCACAACTAGACGACATTGGATTGGTATCTTTTTTTTACCGATCTTCACTTTGCATTCGGAATACAGATTTTTTTTTGTGTGTGGTTTAAGTTTTCAAACTAAAATATTTCATAAAAAGACCAGCAATCAAGTCTCTTCCTTGTGGATAGTAACATTTATCGATAGATAAATAAAATCTTGAAAATTTAAAAGGATGTACATTTTATCATTGTAGAAGCCTCACCAGAACACAAAGCAAGAATCAACTGTTCTAAATATAACCTGGTTATGTTTTGCTTGATAAATTCACCTGAGAAAGATTATACTCCACACTAAAAAGACACATAATGTGAAGAAACTAATCAAAATGTTTTCAACAATGATTTAATACAAATAAAATAGGTAGTAGGATTTATCACAAAACGGAAAGGTTAATAATTGTGCATTTGCCATTTATAAAATATGTGACCCTGCTTAATTACTGAGTGGGAGAGATGGTTTTTGCCTTAAAGACCAAACAATTAGCAAAATTATTTTCAGCTCTCCAAAACCACAAAAAACCATCCATTTTTTTCCATTTTTTAAATTAACTAATTTTCACGCATGATTAGTGCAGGGTGGGAGGGGGTTGGGTTTTACATTTCCACCGGTCATATTGAGAAATGAAGCACATTGAGGAACCTAGTAGTGGTTAGTTTTTAGCAATGCAACTTGGTCTAGAAGGTTAAAAGCTCAGTATAAGATGCCAAAGTAGAAAACCAGAAATCTATATTTGCAGAGTTTCAAAGTTTTTAACATGGCTTGATTAAAAACAGGTTACTTTTTTAATCAACGTCACTTTGGGACTTTTGCCCAAAGATTTGGCCAAAATTTGTGGGTTCAGTCAGTACAAATTGGAGGCTTACAAATACAAAGGGAGATGTTGGCTCAGTGTTTGTCTTTGAACCAGGAGAAGCTGGTTCGAAAACCACTGAGCCACCTAGGTGTCCTGGAGCAGACTTCTAACCCCCTAGTTGCTCCCACCATTAGCATAGTTGTGTTGATGCCTGTTGCAGTGCAATGCAGTAAAGTAATTTCCCCATTGTGGGACTAATGAAGACATTTTTTTTCTAAGGAGATCATAAAAATGTTCCAAGATGGAGTGAATCTTACCAACAATGTCAGATGGAGCGGCTCTGGCTTCTGGGTGGAACAGCAAAAGTTTTCAGGGTGATGACTGGGATCGATTTAGAACATGGACAACAGCTGTAAAGATTTCCATTTTTTACATAAATAAAAGTGTATGTATTTTTCTATTCAGGACAAAAACAGGATACCAATAAAGTTTCTAAAAGTGTTTATTACTAAAATGATGACCTTGCTTGACATCTGTTCGAGTAATCATTTGGGAAATTGTGTGATTGATTTGGATTGTTTCAGGGTTTGCTTTTTTCCAAAGTTCTTGTTGACAAATGCCAAAATTAAAATAAAAAATACAACATAATGTCGGCAATCATTCATCCATCTTCAACACTGTTCATCCCTAACGGGGTTGCGGGATTCAAGATTCAAGGCGAGAGGCAGGTCACCAGTCTGTTGCAGGGTCACACACACACAAACACAAACTCATTCCTCGGGACAATTTCATTGTGGTCAATCAACCTAACATGCATGTTTTTGGAAGGTGGTAGAAAACCGGAGTATCCGGAGGAACCCTCAATGTGCTTGGTGTGCTAACCACTGTGCCACCGTACAACGGTCAGCAATCAATTGATAAAATATTACCAGGTATTTATGGAACGTGTTTTGAAGCAGTATGGTTTAAATTCCAAAAGTGCTAAAATACTTGGAACAGAACATTTGTTCAACAAATTGTAAAATTTTGTTGCAGTTTTCTGAGGATATTGTAACATACCAACAATTTGTCATCTGGGCCACTTTGCCCAGTCCTGATTAAGATATAAATTCATACCCAAGGAAAAAAAAACATTACTCATACTAATACATTAATTACTGATATGGGTTGTGAGGAGAGTGATCATTATCATTTTCTTAGGTGATTAATGGGACGTGGTTCTTAGCAAGTTTCATTTTGTTCTAAGTGCAGATACAAAAGCTTTTTCAGCAAGAATATAGAAAGTAAAATGGACGAAAAAGAAAAATGTCTGTGCTCATAAAATCTCCACTGGAAATGAAAAGTAAAATATTAGTTGGCTTAGTTTGAGCAATAAAAGTGAGTGCCGTCCCATTTGCTAGTCAACACATTTGATCAAAATGAGCCTAACTGCACTTTCTCTTGAAAAATGCTTATCATCTGGCTAAAACTGTTTTACTCAAAAGGAAGGCAATGCTTCAGGTGAAGACTGGTGTGAAAGATTGTGTCAAAATCTCTCACTCAACTTAGACCTGTGCTGTAAAGTCAGTAGTTCAGATTTTGGCTCCACAAGTTGAAAACGGGCTGTATGTCAGAATGGCTAGGCTCGTCTGGTTTTGATGCCTTGGTTTACATAAGCATAGAAAAATTGGCGTAAGGTTCAAAGAGAATTGGTGAAAGTTGGAAATTAAGGTGAAATCTTTTATTTCTCTCTTAAGCCTCTTCCAATAATAATTCTATGTGCCTCCCACTGGAAGGCAGAGAAGATGTGGCCTCAGGGCTTGAAGTATATGGGTATCAGCATCATAAATTATGCTCCCCTCCATCTCTGCTTTCGTGCTGGTTTAGCCAGTTTGACTAAAATTTCTAAGAAAAAAAAACATGTTTACTGGTATTATGCATGATAAAAACACTACTTTATAATACCATAAAGAAATTTGTTTCTCTTCTGAGCTTTCAAGTCCATAATGATATGGTGTTCTGTAAGCTATGTTTTGATGGACCAATATCAAATTTGATCTGTATGCAGGTGATGTTTTCAAGTCCGATTTAAATGGGCAACCAGAGCTGGAAAATTAAGATCTCAATGAATTTTAACCAAGACACATTCATCTGATCCAACTTCCGAGCCAGCTGTGTTCCTCTGCCCACTCAGCTTTACTGCCAATAATGCCCCTATTAGCTGGTTGCTAACTGGCATAAAAAGCCAAAAAAAAATGTATTGCCTGCCAGTGGACAGAGGAAATAATTTTTGTGGAAATGTACAGTATCATTATCAGGAAAGAACAAAGTTGAGTTGGAAACTGATCTTGCATTAGTTTGAAACAAACTCCTAATGTTGTTAACAAAGAAGACACCATTACACCGGCAATGTGGACGTGATTTGGATCGAGCTAAACCGCAGAAATCATTACTTTGCAAAACTTGCTGTCTGTTGGAAAAGTGAATCATGACTAATGGGTTCATTCACTGGGAAAAAAATTGCTTCAAAACTTTTTAGTGAAGCATGGAAATGTCGGCCAGCGTGACTCATTGGTAGTTTCACACAACGTTTTATTTCATCTTTAAATATATATATGAATCAATAACCAACCTTGGATTTTTATCTATGCCAGTCACATTCTGGAAAATTAGTGAGTCTGTGAAAAGCTTTTCAGATGCATTTTTATGAGCAGTTTTGAAAAGAGTTGCACATGTGGAACTTAGAACATTTCATTTAGATAGAATGATCAATGAAGCAGGGAAGTTAAGGTTCTCATCTGGAATTATTGAGTGGGATGATTGAAGCTTTCTTTTTAGTGATTGTTTTTACACAGAAACTTGGAGCCAATTACACATTTGCTTCAATAATATATATCTTTTTAAATAAGAAAACAGTCTTTACAGCTCGGAATAAAATGGCCTCTGATTCAGGGATTTGTTCTTCTCATTGACATCAGTTACGTTCCATTCCATCATCTTCCGCTTGTTCTGGGGTCGGGTCGCGGGGGCAACAGCCTCAAGCGGGCAGCCCAGGCCTCTCTCTCCCCGGCTGCATCCTCCAGCTCACCTGGAAGAATCCCAAGTCGTTCCCCGGCCAGCTGTGAGACATAGTCTCTCCAACGGGTTCGGGGTCTGCCCCTTGGTCTCCTCCCGGTGGGACGTGCCCAAAACACCTCGCCCGCGAGGCGCTCGGGGGGCATTCTGACCAGATGCCCGAACCACCCCATCTGGCTCCTCTCGACCTGGAGGAGGAGCGGCTCGACACCTGAGCTCCTCCCGGATGGCAGAGCTCCTCACCCGATCTCTGAGTGAGTGCCCAGCCACCCTGCGGAGGAAGCTCATTTCGACCGCTTGTACCCGCGATCTCATTCTTTCGGTCATCACCCACAGCTGGTGACCATAGGTGAGGGTTGGAACGTAGATCGACTTGTAAATCGAGAGCTTTGCTTTGTGTGTTTTGCTTTGCTTTGCCATGTGTTTTGTGGATCTGGAGAAGGCATTCGATCGTGTCCCCAGGGGACTCCTGTGGGGGGTGCTCCGGGAGTACGGAGTCTCGGAGCCCTTAGTACGGGTTGTCCAATCTTTGTACGACTGGAGCCAGAGCTTGGTCCGTATAGCTGGCAGTATGTCGATTCCATTTCCAGTGAGAGTTGGACTCCGCCAAGGCTGCCCTTTGTCACCGATTCTGTTCATCACTTTTATGGACAGAATATCTAGGCGCAGCCGAGGCATTGGAGGGATCCAGTTTGGTGACCTCAGGTTCGGATCTCTGCTTTTTGCAGATGATGTGGTTCTGTTTGCTTCATCGGGCCGTGATCTCCAGCTCTCGCTGGATCGATTTGCTGCCGAGTGTGAAGCGGTCGGGATGGGAATTAGCGCCTCCAAATCCGAGACCATGGTCCTCGCCCGGAAAAGGGTGGAATGCCCCCTTCGGGTCAGGGACAGTGTCCTGCCCCAAGTGGAGGAGTTTAAGTATCTCTGGGTCTTGTTCACGAGTGGGGGAAGGATGGAGCGGGAGATCGACAGGCGGATCGGTGCGGCATCAGCAATAACTAGGACGCTGCATCGGTCCGTCATGGTAAAGATTTAGGTAGAATTGACATCAGTTACGTTTTTAAGATAATTTTTTATCGAGTTCATTTTTCGGACTTTAATGGACAGTACTAACTATTTTGTGGAACTGTGTCACAATGCTCCACTGTAGTTTATCTAAAAAAAACAAGGGCTAGTAACAAGAAAACCCCTTTTTTATTTGAATTAAGACTTGATTTAATTACCTTGAACATGTCCTTCTCTCTTATGCGGTCGAGTAAAACAATTTAATTTTTTTATGTAAGTAATCTGTGGAATGGCTTTGAGAATTTCATTTTATTGCTCATGGTTTGGTTTCTAGCTGGCAATCAATCACTGAAAATGTTCTTTATGGAAAGTTGCTGACCTCAACCAATAGGACAATAATTATGAAGAGCATGGAAATTTGTTTGTGTTTATGTCCTTGTTCCTTCCTTAGCTAAGACGCACTGTGGTCCATTATTTACTTCATTTGCAATTTGCTTGTGGAACTGAATTAAATTGGAACCAAATTAAAATCACAGCATGAAAGCTCTAATAGTAGTCGAGGGTTCTTCATCCTAAATTCGAGTTAACAGAGAGGGCCACATTGCATTTGCACTTGCTATTAAGTCAATGTTTAGATTTAATAGAAGCCATGTGATGTAGTAAGCAGGCGAGCTTGCATCAGCATTTTGCTGAGCCTAACAAAAATGTTCATCTCTGAACACATGAAACAGCAATGCTTGATTCATCCTGAACTCTTTGTCAAATGACCTTGCCAAGAGTGAGTAGCAGGTTCATTGTTGTGATATGTCAATGCTTACAAGAAAATGTACTTGTGTTCTCATTTCCACCATGACCACAGCTTTTTTGGTTCATCAAACAACAGTTCTTTCAAAGGTTGCACTCCTTCAAGAGCTCCCAGTTGGTTATTGACCTACCAACTGGGCAAAGTGTGTGCTTATTTCACTCAGCGCTCCTGACCTGCCCGCCCTATTGAAGAAAAGAGCGCCAACAACAGAAACAGAAAGCTGTGCGTCAGAAAAAATCATTTGAAAGAAAGTCATTCCTGACACAAAAGCCCACAAGGGACTTTCAAATTCCACCTACTTGACCTGATCCCAATAAGAACATCACAGCCATCCACTAAAGAAAGGTGTTACCTTTACTGGTTAAAATTAGCTTATTTTCTTAAAATGTAACTTTTTATCTTAAGAAATACTGCTTCAACACAATTTGAAGAAAATTGTGAAATCATTATTAAAACTAATAAAATGCATTCCACATTTTATTCAGTCTTATTTTAAAACACTGCGTGGTAAAAACAATGGATCTTTTGAGGAATTATAAAAGAATATATTTTGCATATTAGCACAGTTTGTGTCCTTAAGAAATATTTAGATTATTGTAGTGTCAACCCTAGGGTGTATCCAAGACCAAATTAATTCTTAGAGTAGGGAGATTTAAGGCCATTCTGATACAAAAAAAACAAAACAATTTTTACACGATCTTTATTAATACCTAAATTGGTCATATATTATGCCTTCCTCTTAATATTTCTTAGCCCTATTTTGTTTATTTCTTTAAAAATTAAGCTATTAAATGTTGACAGGAACTTCTAATTACATAATTACTTTCCTGGAATTTTTATAGTGATCTATAAATGTGATTACAGACAGAGTACATGTGTGTGAATGAGAGGGATCCAAATGGAAAAGTGAGGTTACAGGGAGAAGAGATAAACAAGGTGGAAGATTTTAAGTACTTGGGATCAACAGTCCAGAGCAATGGAGAGTGTGGAAAAGAGGTGAAGAAGCGTGTTCAAGCAGGCTGGAACGGGTGGAGAAAAGTATCAGGTGTGATGTGTGACAGAAGAGTTTCAGCTAAAATGAAAGGAAAAGTGTACAAAACCGTGGTGAGACCCGCCATGCTGTTTGGTCTAGAGACAGTGCCACTGAGGAAAAGACAGGAAGCAGAGATGGAGGTAGCAGAGATGAAGATGCTGAGGATCTCTCTGGGAGTTACCAGGATGGACAGGATCAGAAATGAGTATATCAGAGGAACAGCACATGTTAGAGGTTTTGGAGATAAAGTCCGGGAGGCCAGACTGAGATGGTTTGGACATGTACAGAGGAGAGAGACCGAGTACATCGGCAGAAGGATGCTGGATTTGGAACCACCAGGAAAGAGGGCTAGAGGAAGACCAAACAGGAGGTTCATTGATACAGTGAAGGAAGACATGAAGATAGTTGGCGTGACTGAAGAGGATGCAGCAGATAGGGTTAGATGGAAGAAACTGACTTGCTGTGGCAACCCCTGAAGGGAAATGCCGAAAGGAGAAGAAGGATCTATAAATGTGATAAGTAGGTAATACTTTCATTTGCTTAATATGTCATAACAATGGGAAAGCTGTTGTTTGCCTGCTAATATTTGATAATGTGTCACATTATCATGTAGTCTTTTTGAAAAGTAATTTGACATACAACATGTGTATCAAATACAAGGAATGGGAAAAGTTTATATCTAGATCTGAAAATGCTTTTGTGGAAATGATACTTTTCTTACAGCGATATGGTATTAACCCAAGCATGATGCACAATTTTTTCTCTCAATGTAGGAAAAGTTCTTAAAAATAATTTAAGAGCATGTGCCAGTCGATGGATTCAATCAAACACGTGCAGGTATCTTTTTCACCTGCACGTGTTTGCAGGTGAAAAGGGTATTAGATGCCCTTTGTGATTTGCATTTTTTTTCAGTGTGGACATGATCATTTTGCAGAGAGAGGGGAATACGGAGGTAGTAGAGGAAGCCAAACATCATCTTATGATGATTCTGTTTTAGTCTTTGTCTTGTTGTATTGTAACAAAAAGTAGATGAAGGTATTTAAACCAGTTCACTGTATGTATATAAAGTAGATATTTATATAAATTTTGGTTAACCCTTTCACGGAAAGACAAACAAACAGAAATGAGTTTAATGATACTAAAAAGGCAATCCAAAAAAAACGTTTTTGGTAAATATTCCTGCAAATTCAATTCAATTTTCAATTCAGTTTTATTTATATGGTCCAATTTCACAAAAAAAATGGTCTCAACAGGCTTTGCATATGTTACATATTAACACAACTTGACTTCAACTTAATAGTATTTTTTTTTTCAGGTTTGCAGATATCTATGGAATTTTGTACGAAAAACTGTAGAATGTCATAAAAACAACTGTCCTGTGTACGTTGCATATATTAGAGTCTATTTATTTATGCATAGCTTTAAATTGCATTTGTCGGAGTTCATTAATGAAACTTAAACCTGAAATTATTTTACTGGTCACGACAATGACTATCAAATAGTTTTTCAATGCACATAAATACATTTTCTTTTTTAAAACTAGCATTATAAAACAAGATTTCTTTAGGCAGTAAAATCCCATGGTTGCACAGAGCAGTTCTATATGCGCCCGTGTTTCATAACAAAGGTCCACAAGTAACATCTTGGTTGTACCAGTTCACATGGAAACTGACAGCCCAGTAGTTCAAGCAGTACTACAAGGTGCCTCCAGCATAATACCAAACCAAGCATGTGTGGTTTGTGAAAAACACGTACTTGCACTTGAATTCATACCATACCGCACTGCCTCCTGCCCTTATTCAGATGGGGCTGCTTTATAAACTGGCTTATCCAAGCCAGGCAGGTTATATGCTACATTTATTGCCACAGCTTCAGATCAAGCAATTACCACGAGAGGGTAATTTTCTCTGTTAACAGACAATGGTATGACTTCAGAGTGTGTGGACCGGAAAGAATTGTTAGGTAAATTCCTATATACTCAACATGTTTGTGTATTTTTCAGACTTCTGTCTTAACCAGAGGATGTCTTTCAGACCTGTTTTAATCAGATGATTTTTCTAGACTTCCGTTTTTATTAAGAGGATGTGTGACCTTTGTTTCAACTACAGGATGTGTTTTAGACTGGTTTAAACCTGTTTTTTAGCTGTGCTCGACAAAATACTCAACCGTGTCCGAAGACTTATCATTTCCTGTTTATCTCAGTAGTCTACCAATATGTTTCAATATGATAACGATGTAAATGGGCATGTTCTAAATGTTATGATAAATACGCCCTGAAGTGTGAGATAAACCAGAAGAAAGCGAGAGCCGAGCGTGTGTGTAACTTTCACAGCCTTATACCTTTCTTCCCACTGCAGTGAATAAAAACTTATTAATAAGCCTCTATCTGGTCTTGCTTTGGTCAGCCAAGGGACTTTAACGTCTGTATCTAGTATCTCTAGACCTGACATTTCATTGGTGCCGAAACCCCGGGAAGATCAATTTTGGACGGACGACCGCCGCTGGACAAAGGACGCCGAGAAACTGTCGACAGCACTTCCCCATTGAAGGAGGTGGGCCTCCTTCTCCGGTCCCGGCCGCTCGCCCGAATTGCATCTTCCATCGATCCAGGCTGACCACGGCACCCAGGTATTGTGCTGTTTCGTGTTTATAGAATTGAAATACATAAAAGTTGTGAATAATGTTTTAAGGACAAGTCATTTAAGACAGGTAAAAGGAAAAAGAGGAAGTGAGAGAGACCAAGTGCACTGAAAAGGGCGTTGGCCCAGAGAAATAAAAATCCTATAGGTACAAATAATTATCCGTTCACCCAAGAGAGCAAGAGAGAAAGAAATTAGGGTTGCTCTATGACTTTACAAGGTAAAGTAGGGATCGGGTGTTCTGGGTCGAGGAAATTAAACGTTGTATAAGTACGTAATAACTTATAAAAAGGGTGGTCTCCTCACTAAGCCTCAATTAAAACAGGAAAAGAAATAAAATACAACATAATAACAACTTGTAAAAGGAAAAATAGAGAATTAAAGATTGAATTAAAATTAAAAACAAAAATTACTACTAAAATCAAAGGAAAAAAGTAGTGGTTTTGATAAAGTTGGTGCGCTGAGCGCGGGGAGAGGAAAGAGGAAGGTTGATCGCAGGGCAGCGACTGCAGACTGATGGTTGTTTTTTTATTTTTGAACGTTGTGTTTTCCTGCGCAGGGTGTGTGTGCGTACGTGACTGGTGTGTGTGTATGTATGACCCAAAATTGAAAGAGAAAAGAGATATACATATCTGATCAAAGAACATTAGAATAAAATATAATAGAAATTAATAATAAAACAATAATAATAATAATAATAATAAATAAATTAAAAAATATATAAATAAAAAATTTAATTAATGTAGGAAAATAAAAATTATGATCCAAAGCAATTGTTCTGTTTCTATGACAATTTTTGGAGTTCTTATGGTGACTTTTGTTTAGTGGTATTTTTGTGAATTGGGTTGGCAAGATTGTGAGCAGAATAATTAGGTCAGAAAAGGAGACAGATTACACAGACAGAGTGTGTTGTTTTGAAAGTTCAAGAATTATCTTGTCATTTTGAAAGTTTAAGTTACCTAAAAAAATTGAATGTCATTTAAAGGATAGAATGGGTCAGAATCAGACTAAGAGGGTTAGAGAGGATCCAGATGTAAGATTCATGTGTGGAGTAAATGAGGAAAATGGAGAATTCTTGTCAAAATGGATTCCCCAGGGTTTTAATCATAAATTGAGAGAGGTTGAAACAAAAGAGGAATTAAAGAGCAAGCTGTTAAGAGAAAGGAAAGAAAGAATTAAGAAGGGGAAAAAGACAGAGAAGATAGATGTTCAAGTTAAGATTTTACAAGCATGGATTGATCAGAGTAAGAAGAGAATGCAAGACATAGAGAGCAAACAAGCCCAGAAGTTGCTCCGCATGCAGATTAAAACCAGCGAGGAAACCGGTGTGTCAGGTAGGAGAGTTAGAGAAGCAGTGAGGAGAGGGCAGGAAGAAGAGGCAGCCAGACTGAGGGAGGAGGAGCAACCGGGTGAGGAGGATGAAGGAGGGTCCAACCAAGCCACTGACACAGCAGGCAGTTCCACCCCAGTGGCTTTCCACACGAGAAATAAGACACAAACAGAACCACAACAAGAACTTATGGCTTTGCGTACAAGACAAGAGATAGAACCTCGACAAAGATTATATCCAATGATAGCAGTAGCAAACCCAGCCTATGGAACAGAAGGAGAACACGGAGAAGACCCAGAGGTCTATGTGTATCGTCCATGGACCCAAGCTGAAATGAAAGAAGCTTGTGCCTCTATTCCCCCTGTGGAGCCCCAGGTGGAAAAATGGATCACTGCAGTGAGAGAGCTGTTTAATGCTTACCGGCTGAACGGACAAGAGCTTGTGACTGCTCTGAGGTACCTCTTGGGATACAGGGTCGCCAGAGTGTTGGGCGACTTCAACCCCTTACAACGAGATGGAAAACCCATCCCATATGGCAATGGTCTAAAAGGAGACTTAGATGACATCCTGCAAAGAGCAAAGGATGTTTTCACCAAGCCCCCAGACTTCAGTGCAGTGACACAGTGCCGCCAGAAGCAAGATGAACCTGTGAGAGAATATGTGGAAAGGCTGACTGAAAAAATGAGGACCCATACTGGAATAGATGAAAGCAACCACCCAGAGTCTCCATTTCAAATAATGTTAAAATCCGCCTTTATGGATGGGCTGGACCAAGGAACAGCTAACGCTGTTAGAAAACACCTGGTCACGTGGAGAACTGCCACCCTCACCGACCTGATTACCCATGCTGCCCACGCAGAAGACGTGAAGAGAAGAAAACAAGATAAAACCACAGCCTTCACCATGACAGCCCTGGTTGAGGGATTGACGACAGTAGGAGGAGGACTTACAGCAACCACCTATTATCAGGGAGGCCAAGGCCGAGGACGAGGATATGGGCCACAAAAAAGGGGTAGAGCAAAAGCCAGAGGTCTGGGACGAAGTGATGTGTGTTACAACTGTGGACGACCTGGACATTTTGCCAAAGACTGCAGAGCACCATCTAGGCTACGCTACCCTAAAGGGAATGATGACGTTTTCCCCTCCCAAGCATGACTGACCGGACCAGAACCCCCGATGAGCAGCGCCTTCAAACTACAAATGGAAGAAAAGCACCCAGACTCCACCCCCATACCAATCTTAGACCTCAGTATCCTATTTGGCAACACCTCCTCAGTCACCCCACCAACTCGCAATCTTCTGATTGGATGTGGTAACAAAACAACTACCTTCATAGTTGATTCAGGGGCACAAACATCCGTTCTAAATAAACTTCCTCCAGGGGTGAAACTCTCAGATAAGCCTGTGGTGGTCATAGGAGTAGGAGGAAGAGCCACAATGAAGTACCACACAAAGCCAATAAATATCACTGATGAAGACGGACAATCGTACGAGGAAGTGATATTCGTATATGTCTCAGAGTGTCCAGAATGCTTATTAGGAAGGGATCTCATTAAAAAACTACAGCTGACTCTGACTGTAGAAGGCAACAGATTAGTGGCAATCAAAGACGACCCCTTCCACATGATGGTGATGGAAGGGCACGGAACTCCTGCCATGTTCTATAGCTTAGATCCCATAACTTCAGGCCCCTCCTCCATCGTCCAAGACTTAAGGAACCTACCAGAGAACCTACTTTATCATGCAGAATGGATACCTCAGGATAAATATCCGCTACATTGTACTGTAATGTTCATCAAGAAGCCGCCACCCTCTCAAACCTTCCAAAAGCAATGGGAAAACCTTAAACCAATGAGATTGACAGTGGACTACCTCTACTGGAACGATGATGCAGGATGGATGGTGGCCACAGTCCCTCCTAATACTGATATCGCCAAAGCAACAGACACTGATTTCCCAGATGATCCGCTCCACATCTCCCTGGCCAAGACACCAGAGATGAGATGGTACCAGATGGGAGCCATAGTGCACCGTCTCCAACACGCCAGACATACACCTTGGGAGAGAGGCAACAACAATGACTGTTCCTGCACCTTCCCTATGTTGGGAACAGTCCACCGCAGGCCCCTAGGGTGGACCACGATTTTCGTACCAACCACACATCTTGCAGGATGACCAGACATCAACAAAGCTTACTACCAGGCTAGTGATTTTCCAGAAATCCCCACCACATTGTGGTCCTCATCCAAGACAGACGTAGGTCTGATGACCACCGCAACTGCAGTGACAATCGAGGCAAAAGGAAATTACAGACCAAGACTCAGACAATATACCCTGAAACCAGATGCCCAGAACGGCATTAAACCTGTTATCCAGAACATGATAACCGCCCAAATCTTGGTAGAAGCCCCAACAGCCATCTGCAACACACCCATCTTCCCAGTTAAAAAGGCAGACTCAGAAACATGGAGGCTAGTACATGATTTGAGAGCAGTTAATCTTGCAGTAAAACAGAGGGCACCGTGTGTTCCAGACCCACACACTTTGCTAAATGAACTAAAACCCACACAAAAGTTTTTCACAGTCATCGACCTCAGCAATGCCTTTTTCTCAATACCCCTGCATCCCTCATCAATGCACTGGTTTGGTTTCACCTACAATGGCAAGAAATACACCTACACCAGGCTACCTCAGGGATATGCGGAGAGTCCAACTATCTTCTCACAAGAAATAAACAACTGCATCAGTCAACATGACCACAAAGACACCACCCAGATTCTAATATATGTTGACGACATACTCATTGCCAGCCCTACTGCAACAGAGAATCATGCAGAAGCCACCAAGCTGTGCATACACCTAGCAAAGACGGGTAATAAAGCTTCATTAAATAAACTTCAATGGGTCCAGGAAAAAGTTGTCTTCTTGGGCCACATGGTCTCATCTGAAGGGCGGACTCTCACAGCAGACAGAAAAATGGCAGTTTTGCAAGCCCCAAAGCCACTCACAAAGAGACAAATGATGCAGTTCCTCGGACTAGTTAACTTCTGCAGGCAATGGGTAATGGACTATGCGGAAACCACACAGCCACTGTTAGACCTCATCTATACAGAAGATCTCCCATTGAGTGCTGAGCTACAATGGACACCAATGGCTGAAAAGGCTTTCGAAGAAACCAAATATAAAATCACGTCCTCCACAGTCATAGGATTCCCAGACTATGACAAACCATTCACCCAAACAGTGGATTGCAAAAATGGATTCATGACGTCAGTTCTACTGCAACAACACGGAAGTAAGCAACGTCCGGTGGCTTATTACTCAAAGAGATTGGACTCAGTGGCACAAGCCCTACCACACTGTGTCCAGTCTGTCTGTGCAGCGGCAATGGCCGTGCAGGCCTCAGCAGAAGTAGTGTTGTTTCATCCACTAACCTTGCTGGTGAGTCACTCAGTGGACATACTGCTCACTCAAACCAAGATGTCATTCCTCTCACCGGCAAGACATATAGCAATGACGGCGGTCCTGCTATCACAACCCCACCTCACGGTTAAAAGATGTAATACACTCAATCCAGCCACCCTACTGCCCACAGAAGAAGATGGGCAGTCACACAGCTGCGTCGAAAGGACGGAAGAAATCTGTAAACCACGTCCGGACCTTAAAGACACACCCCTATCTGACGGACATATTGTTTTTGTGGATGGCTCATCTGGAAAAGACCAGCATGGTCAAAACAGAACAGGCTACGCCGTAGTCACCTCCACCTCAACCCTGAAAGCTGGTGCACTACCTAACAACTATTCGTCCCAAGCTGCAGAAATAGTTGCTCTAACAGAAGCCTGTAAACTATTCAAAGGACAACCTGTTACCATATATACAGATAGCCAATACGCCTTCTCGACTCTACATGCATTTGCAGCCATGTGGGCCAGGCGAGGAATGAAAACCTCATCAGGAAAACCTGTACAACATGCCAGCCTACTAAAAGAACTTTTACAGGCAGTTCTATTACCCTCCAAGATTGCGGTGTGCAAATGCAAGGCACATACCACATCCAAAGACGAAGTTTCACTTGGAAACGCTAGAGCGGACCAGGCAGCCAAAAAAGCTGCATCTGACACAATCCACACTTTACACGAGTCCGTCCAACATGAGGAACCAAACCACATCCCCACTCAAATTCTCATGGACATGCAGGATAACGCACCTGTAACGGAAAAGCAACAATGGAGCAACTTAGGAGTCATCACAACGCCAGAAGGACTTTACCACAAGGACAACAAGCCAGTCATTCCCCGCAGCCTGTTTCAGGCAGTAGCGATTTTGAGCCATGGGAAAGCCCATGTCTCAACAGGGGGGATGATAGCCATAGTACAACAGACATTCACATTACCCCTAGGGCTACAAACCTATTTTAAAACTTTTTGTAGATCCTGCGTGGTGTGTGCACGCCATAATGTTCAAGGCAACATAAGACCAAAGCGGGGAAAGACCCCAGCAGGAACTTACCCCTTTGAAGTTGTACACATGGACTTTATCGAACTATCCAAAAGTGGGCAGTATAAGTACTGCCTGGTCTTGATAGACTCCTTTCCCCACAGGAAAAACTCACTCCTGGTGACCTGATCTTCATAAAGGTGGTGAAGCGAAAGAACTGGTCTAGCCCACGTTGGGACGGGCCATATACAGTCCTCATCACCACACCAACAGCCGTGAAGATCGCAGAACGAGACACCTGGATCCACCAGGCTCATTGCAAGAAGGTCGTCCAGTGGCAGTAAACGATGGCACCATCGTGTATCCTGTGGTTTGGAATTATTATTCTCGCCTCCACACACTCAGTCCATCCTACCAAGATCGCTGTTCAAATATGGGGACCAGAGAGCCAACGCAGACAATGTCCAACCACCACTCCAATTGCAGGGACTTATTCGTGGTCGGGGGGCGCAGCACACCCATACACATACTGCATACCAAAACAAAATTTCCCTGTCTCCCTTGTTGTACCTCTAGCTGGTTTGCAAACTCATTGCTCTACCTGCGGGTATTACAATGCGGGACCGGTAGTAAGTTGGGATAACTACGTTCAAATCATTACTGGATCAGACTATAAAGGCTATTATTGGTATGCGGGGGTCATTTCAGAGCAGGCACAAAAGACTATGAGAAGAAGTTATCGGGAAGGGTGGGACCAGGTTTTTCTATACACTTATTACCCCAATCACAAGGACACCTCATACTCATGGTCACTCTCAGCCACAGCCCAGCAGTACAGGACCGTTTTTCCTAATATGGCTGCAAATGACACCCACCTCACTCTAGCTGTCAAGCCCACCGTCGAAGGTTGTTATCCCATGGCCCTGTGTCCGGCTACAGCCGGAGGTGACCCCGCTTTCGACTTTCAGGTTTGTGTCCTCCCACCGGACACTACGCCTCAGGTCACTGGAGGTAATGTTAACTTGCCTGTAAGTCAGCGCCACATTCTCCCTAAGGTTAAGTCAGTACAGGAAAGTGATCACACTGCTTTTGGTAGCTCTTGGAATGATCACACCCATGGGGATGACCACCCACACCCCTTAGCTGCTAACCTGTGGTGGAGATATGCCAACATGACTGCTAGACTACATAATGTTTCGGGTTGCTACGTGTGCTCTATGCTTCCACATAGTGCAGGCCAGCCACACCTGCAAGCTACACCATTGTCTCACACCGCTGCACTGCAGGCCATAAATGACACTCAGCAGGCACACACTGCTTCCACGACACATCGGAGATTGTCCGCTTTAGATCACACAGATCCTTTGGGCATGAGAGTGACCTTACATGATGACCATACTCACAAATGTTCCAAATCTAACAATTACACCACCTGCTTCCCTGTTTGCGTTAACCTCACTGGCCACCACACCCGTCCCCCACTAGACTCGTCATATTGCAACCACACAGTCACCATACCACAAGGTACCAATCTTTCGGGCCTCGCTGACATTTACTGGCTGTGTGGCTGGCGAGCCTATACACGACTACCAACCAACGCTTCCACGTTGTGCACTCCGGTCACATTAACAGATCACACCTACATCATATCAACGCACTCCCTCAATCCACAGGTGCGCCGGAAACGTTATGTTGAATTTCAGGAGCATGATCCCATTTGGGGTGCCAACGTTCCCCAACAACACAAATATTGGTCTACGGACGATCATATTGTACAAGCTTTGTTTCCCAACCTGGGTGTTGCCAAAGTATCCCTCCGAGTAGAAACTATTGATTATCGTTTTAACTCCTTTGTCAATGCCACCATTGATATCCTCGAGGCCCAGAGGACAGAAATTACTGCCCTCAGAATGATGGCACTTCAGACTAGAATGGCTGTTGACCTGGCTCTGGCCCCCCAAGGAGGTGTGTGTGCCATGATCGGGGAACACTGCTGCACATACATCCCCAATGAAAATGAAACCATCATTGATGCCATGGCCACCATGAAGAACTTACGAAATACAATGGCCTCAGAAAAACGTGTCGCACCAGGATGGCTTGATTGGCTTTTCTCTGGGAACTTGGCCCAGGTCATTCTCAAAATCCTGGTTCCGATTTTCGGAGTCTTGCTGATTTTCCTCTGCCTATGCGGTCTGTGCTCCTGTTGCATTATCCCAGCCACCAAAAGACTTATCTCCCGGATGTTTGTTGCACAAATGTATTACTATGACTTACTCCCGCTGGATACCAAGGACATGGACACTGATCAGATCACTGGCGTCTAAACGATGCCCCTTAATGAACTTTTCCCTGCCCCCTCAATGCACACACTTACTGATACACGAAGACTCCGGACGGGTAAGCACAGGCGGTGCCCTGTCTACTCCGTGGCCGGCGTGCTACCACCAAGCCACCCGTGATCACCGGTAGATCTGTGGAGGCCACCTTATCAATGCCGATGTTCTTTATGTGATTGTTTTTATTATTTCAAAGGTTTTTTCCCCAATTATATTCCTGGGGTTTTTTCACCTTTTATAATCATATATGTTTTTAGGTTGTTCCCCAATTATATTCCTGGGGTTTTTTACCTTTTATAGTTACATATGCTTTTTCCTAAACATACTCCCGTTGTTATTTTTTAATGATGTGGTTACTTAAAGCTATAACGTTGTGTAGCCATTGATGTCTTCAAAATCCACAACAGGGGGGAAATGTTAGGTAAATTCCTATATACTCAACATGTTTGTGTATTTTTCAGACTTCTGTCTTAACCAGAGGATGTCTTTCAGACCTGTTTTAATCAGATGATTTTTCTAGACTTCCGTTTTTATTAAGAGGATGTGTGACCTTTGTTTCAACTACAGGATGTGTTTTAGACTGGTTTAAACCTGTTTTTTAGCTGTGCTCGACAAAATACTCAACCGTGTCCGAAGACTTATCATTTCCTGTTTATCTCAGTAGTCTACCAATATGTTTCAATATGATAACGATGTAAATGGGCATGTTCTAAATGTTATGATAAATACGCCCTGAAGTGTGAGATAAACCAGAAGAAAGCGAGAGCCGAGCGTGTGTGTAACTTTCACAGCCTTATACCTTTCTTCCCACTGCAGTGAATAAAAACTTATTAATAAGCCTCTATCTGGTCTTGCTTTGGTCAGCCAAGGGACTTTAACGTCTGTATCTAGTATCTCTAGACCTGACAAGAATGAATGGATGATGCGCTTGGTTGGTAGGTTGAGTTGGCTGCCATGCGTAGCTTTTTCTAAGGCAGTTGGTGAAAATGGGGCTAAGTGCTAGAGGGGTTGGGGAGAGTGGATGTTTAATTTTGAAGCAGAGTAGCGTAACTGTTAGAGGAACTCACGGGTAGGATGATCCCTTCTACAGCCTATTTGAGAGCTGCTCATCAATGCAGCTGACAATCAAGTCAACTCCTGGTTTGCACTATTCTGATATGGACTTAATGACAACTACTGTACATGTTGCACAAGTTGTGTTCATTATTTGTAGTATTAGTTTCTTCCCTGATGCAATCCTGGAGAGGCTCTGGGTAAACTGTGAATCACACAAAACTGTTACAGTCTTGAGTGCATCGATGGCTACTAGTGAAAATATATAATGGTGTCAGCAGGGAGAAGTAAAAGGAGAGAAAAAAGTACATAATATCATAAGACATTTTACCTTAGTCATGCGATAAAAATTCCACATATATTCAATATGCTGGAAGTGCACTCTGACTATAAAAATGTTACACAGTCAGACATTTTACCATGGTGTTTCCTAAATAGTAAATGTCAAAAACACAACTTTTATTTTTAAAGAAAGAGTTTAGATGAATCTCTATTTATAACATGATTAAAGAATGATTATGAATATCTTTCTGTGATGTTACATATATTATAGGAGTATTTTTCTAATTAGTTAATTTAAACAGTACCAACAGTATTAACATTCCACTCACATTGGTCTCTAAAGACGGAGATGTAAAAAAAAAAAAAATCCACGGGATTACAAGCACATCTACTCTGTTTTATCCCCTGGATGTAATCAGAGGTAGGACTAAAGTTTGTGTCTCTGACCTCCTATTTATTGGATTAGTGGACATTTACACTCAACAAATCCACAAGTATTACATTATCTTAGTTGAACACATGGTTAAAGCCTCTTGTTAGTTACAGGATTTACTGATAACACTTGCAACACAACGCCTCACGCTATTTTGTTACTAAAAGCAAATCACAGCAGAGCCTTTTTTATCACTTAAAGTTTGATATGAATGTTTTTAGATTTGATTAGAAAAGCAAAGGTCAAAGTGCTACAACATGAACAATCGAAAATGTACTCAAATTTTTCAGAAGTTCATATAATTCTCATTAAGCTAGAAATGCACTTGTAAGTAAATTTGTGCGTGACAAATTTACTTTAACAACATTTTCAAAACATATTTGTGTGTGGTAAATGTTCAAAGGTTGCTTATTTATCACATGGAAATCAAACTCTTTTCTAAAAAGGTCTCAATAAAAAAACAACTTTAACCTCAAGTATCAAGTAGTAGAATTTGCCTTTTTTTAAATTCAAATTACTACATTTTATTAAAAGTATAAATTCAGATAAATAAAATCTGTATATTTATAAATGTATTTTCTTAAGACAACTAATTGATTTAATACAGCATTATTTTTGCAGAAAAATATAATCTTGAATTTTTCAAATTAATTTTTGCTGTCTCACAAAATATTGTGTAGGGTCCCTTTTACATTGCTGGAGATATACACAAAACCATCAAAGTTATTTGCTTTACCCTTTAAACTTGGCACAGCTTTATTTTAATAAATGTTCAAATGATCGATTGCAGAGACTAAAATCAAATATCAAAAAGAAAGCTCAGAAAGTAAAAGCAAGCTTCTGTATCCAGAGTAATATTTTTTTCTTCTTTCGATAAATCATTTCACAGGAATGGAAACTTAACCTTGAATCCCCTCAAATAAATTTAAATGACTTTGAAATGCCTCAACCGCAAATGGCTTTAACTGTTTGGCGATAAATTGGTAACAAATTCCTTTTTGTGACGTTTTAAAGAAGTGCCTTTTCATTTTCACCCGTCTATGTCTTGACCTAAACACTTGTTTATCCACCCGTGTGTGTTCAGCAAGCAAATGATAAATTTAAAATTTTTCATAGCAGTAAATACAAGGCCATTACAAACATAGTATGCATTGTGTTCGGCGCACCAACTGGAACTTGAAAGCCAACAGTGGCTGAGGGCGACAAGATTTTAAATGGCTGCCACACTATTTTTCATTTCAGAAAATCGCCAACCATACAAAAATAGAGGTGCAAAAGCATTTGCAATTTTAGCCTCATGACAGTATTGACAAATATGAAATATAGCCTAATTAAAAGAAATTGTAATGTTCTTTGATTATATTCAACTTTGTGTTTCAAGATTTTTTCACTGATAAATAAAAGAAACATAATAAGCTTCAGGCAAAGCATGCATGACTACCATGAAGTAGTTAGTTTTCCCACAAACATTTTAAAGCAGCTGCAATGGTGAGGCTGACAGTGGATTTATGCAGAAATTTTGTTTGTGTTTTATCTTGTGATGTGACCATAAATACATAGGGGAAAAAGACATTATCAACATTACAACATTATCCTATTTCAGCTGACAAGGTCAGCGGTGAACAACACCACTGTTCATTTACCTATTTGTGTTTTAAAGATATGCTTAGTTTTCATTGACTATTTTTCAGCTTTGTAAATTACTCACAGAGCATCAAAGTGGTATAGAAGAGCTTTCAAAATTACACTTTTGAAGTGCCAGAGAGGCCAAGCGGAATTGGTTTGGACATTTCCAGAAAGAGAGAGAGACTATATTGGCAGAATGATACTGAGTTTTGAACTGCCAGGCAGGAAGCCCAGAAGAAGACCAAAGAAGAGGTTTATGAACAAATAAGACCTCCAAAGCAAATAGAAGGTTATTTGGTAACTAGGAAATTGTCTTTCTAGTGTGTGTGTGAGTGAGAGGTGGTGTGTCTCCATACTTGAAGGTATGGGAAATGTACATCAATGTTTGGCCGTGTGACAGACAGGTTGTTTGTTCAGAGCGTACCTTGCCTATTGCCTGATACTTTCTGGGACCCCGTGCAACACATGGTTGGAGAAGCAGTTTTGAAAAAAATGAATTGGTCATTGTTTTAATAATGGGTTCATACTCTTAGTTGGCATGAGATAGTATGTATGTGATTCATTTACTGATGTAACTAGCGGAATGTTATTGCCAGATGCGACATCTTGCAATCTCTCACAAGTCAGTTATTGTTGAAGGTAGCATTACATACATTAGTCATTGTGTTTCAATTTAATGGCCAGAAACATAAAAATTACCATTCAGTATCACATTAACAACTATTCATCCAAATTTCCCCTTTTTATTTATTATTAGGTATTTGCAATTAGTTGTAGTTTTCACAATTTTCTTAACTGACAAGTGACTGTTTCTTCTTCTTCTTCCTTTGGCATTTCCCTTCGGGGGTCGCCACAGCAAGTCAGTTTCTATCTGCTGTATCCTCTTTGGTCACACCAACTATCTTTATGTCTTCCTTCACTGCGTCCAGGAACCTCCTCTTTACAGTTTACATGTCTCTTATCCAAAGTAAGCGTATTCTTTCTCATGTGTTGCCATTCTGGGATAAAATAATTCACCCACTGCCGAGTAGAGATAGAATTCGTCTCTTTTTACAAAGTTTCCGTCATTCATCCCTTTAATCAATATCAATAAATGATTATTCAAAAATTTATAATGACAGCCCATCATACAAAGACAGCCCATCATACAAAGTGCGAGTGATCCGCACTTTGTGAAAAAAAACCAGCCTGATTTGCCTTGAATAATAATTTGTGAAAACTCGATTTCTTATTCAGTTGTTTCTTAACACTTTTCTGCCAATAGACCTATAAATGTAATCTCAGTAGAAATTTGGACGACGCTTACGGTGGTTAATAATTCATCTCTTGAGTTCGAGACTTGTATTGAGGTGAACTATGCAGCAGTCTTGTTAAACATTCATGTCCTCAGCTGTGCTGCACTTTTGCAAAGCTTTTGACTGCTAGAATGATAACTCAAAAGGTAAAAGTTCCTCTCAGATGTTAAAATCAATGTGATGTTTGTGATGTTTATTTGCCTCCTAACAATTTGACTTTCACTGCTCAACAATAATGGCCTCTCATGCAGTGTGGAATTCTTTTCTGTCCAGTTGTGATAAGAAAACTTTGATAAGCTTACACCCAGCAAGTGTACATTCATAAAATTGTATTTTGTTTTTTACTGGTTGGACTTGTGCTTTTTAGACAAAACCATGTATTTGGCTTTTAAGAGAAATTCACATTGTATACTGAACTGGGCTGAATATTGACAAGTGCTAAACAGTAATTAAACTGAAGTATTTGCCTGTTAGTAGCAAAAAAGCAATAAAAATAAGATATTTAGGGTAAAAAAAAAGGGGTCTTGGACAGTCGCTTAGAGGAAATTTTGTTCATTGATATTAATAATGGATAGCAGTTGGGGAGATTAAAGAGAGTTTTTTTTGTTCCTCTTCCCCCATCTCCGACTTTTAAAAATGTTGTGCTGCATTGTTGAACTGTGTCTCCTTTACTGCAACACAGAGCGCGCTCATCAATCATGCTCACACTACAACAACACAAATTAGTTCTTTTTGGGTGGCAGTGATTTATTAGAAAGGCAGCTGGATATGCAAGACTAAATTGTTTTCTGCACTTTCATAATTCATTTAATTCTCCAAACAACCATTTTTCTGGCAGGTCAGTGTTGTGCACAGGGTCGGAAATTTTCGGTGTTTTTAATCTTTTTCTTTTTTTTGTCTTTTTACAATAATATGGAAGAAACAGGTAAACTACACTTTAGCCTGTGACAGCTAGGGACACCTTGTAACTGATGCTGGTAGTGTCTCATGGTGTTCTGCCTTCAATAGATATCTTTCAGTGAGGTTTTTTTCTGCTGTAAAACCTAAGATGTGTTGACTTTTTAAAATATTTGTCTGCTTTTTGTCTCATGCTGATGAAATACATGTATAGCATTTGCTGTGTTTACTTCTTCTTTGGATTTATTTGAAAAATTTATGAAAAAAGATAAAAGAGCATTTGTCTGTTCATAAGTTTGCCTTTTTCAAACATAGTGTGCAGATTTGCCAAAAGCAGACTCATTTGTCATAAACACAATTTGCAAACTTATTTGGCCCTCCTCACCGTACAGCCATTAGTATGATTAACATTTAGCTCTGAAATGCAAATTTTTCATTGATTACTCAGTTGTGTATAGAAGCAACTATATTCTTAGTTTCCTTGCATTTTTAGAAGAGACAGGAAGCTGGCTTTGGAACTTTTAAATCAAGTGTATATCTGCAGTTATTTTTTAGTTTGATCTTAAATAAATGAGACTAGGCATTGTCCTTACTTTGCCTACAGGCAATGTACCCTGGTTTTGTTGAAGTAACTTTTCCAGGCAATGCCACGGTAGAAAAAAGGATTGGTGATTGTCTAGATCTGACAGAGCATTGTACCTCAGTTTGGAACTCAGCTCAAACCTGACTGTACTACTACTTGATTCGATCTCAACTTCTCAAAATAGCATGCAAGCTACACGCCCCCAATGAGTTTATACCCCTTGCCGTTACATTTCCTTGAGGACAGTCTCAGTTTGTTTTTCAGGTCAATTTTAAGACATGTTTTTTCTTTTTTTATCAGAAATAAAAACTAAACTTTAACAAGATGTGAATCTTTCCCTTCTTCTTTAAAACTCTTAAAGGCACACACAAATTAAAACAAATTGTAGAAAACATTTAGTTGTTCATAAAACATCCTGAATTGCAGACATTGGGGTACACACACACACACACACACACACACACACACACACACACACACACACACACACACACAAATGAAAGCTCATCAGAGTGCAAATAATGAATTACAAAAGTTTCATCTCCACCAACAGATTCAGGTTGGTACAAATAGTTTTGTTTGTTTAATTCTAATATTTGTAACATTTTTCTAACCTCTACAAAGCGAACAATTTGCAAAGGTTTGCAATGCCTGAACAGCAACAAATATGTCTACCAGAGTGTGATGTTATTGTGTTGTAATGTCTTCCTTGAATTTTAACAAAAAAAATGTGACAAAGAAAGAAAAGAAAGGCATAGCACTTTAGATGATAAAACTTCATTGGTATACACATACTTATCACTCTTCTCTAGCCTAGATTGCGAAGGCTAGACAACAAAACTTGTAGAAGTTTTGTTGTCACTGCATTTAATAAGCCATAAAAGATGTGGATGGAAGTATCAAAATACCACTTTTACTGTGCAGTTATACAGAAAGAGAGAGTGAGATTACTACTCATTTGAAATGAGAACAAATAAAATGTCTACAGCGCCAAAGAATGCATTGAATAACATTTTTCTTTTTCTATATTCCCATAAATCCCACCTTTGGGAGATTAAAGAGCACAACATTTCTAATTTAAATTATGTTTAATTTGTTATGATAAAGTAGAGAGTGCATGGCATGAGTAGATATCACAGAGAAAACACCTATCATAATTTGCCAAATTCTGGCCATTGCTGATTTCCATTTTGTTGTCAATCTTTCTGTAAAGTCTGCATTGATCAGGGCAAAATTGTTTTTAAATTTGAGGTGTTTTCTTTTTGAAAAGCAAAGGAAAAATTTTAAAAAACATTGGCCTTGAATCATAGAGCCCTGCTATTCCTCCATGTGACCCCTCCCAAAAGAATAAGACTTCATCTCCAAGTCCTTTAGCCAGCCCCAGCTGACCCTCCAGCTTGAGTTGTTATTTCCATCTTGTTCAGAGCCACCACAGATGGCAATTTGGCTAAGTTCATGTGGCAAGCTTCTAACTGAAACATGTTTAAATACAAGTTGTTTAGAGTTTAAAACAGCATATCTTCACCACCTTCAAAGGTTAGTGAAGCCTGCACTTCTGCGGCTCTCTTTATAACTAACTTCCTACAGATTGGCAAATATTCCGTCTTCTGAAAAGTCTGAAAAGTGCTCAATGCCCAAATGTAGTTGAAACTTTGCCAATCAGGCACTAGATTCGTTGAGAAAGTTCACGTTATAAACTTGTGTAGATTTTCTTTAAGCCACACATGAAGGTGAAATTACAGCTCCTTGAAAAGTAATTATTCAGATTTAAAAGACACTCTCAGACCAATGTGAACTATTCTGTTGATGATAATCATAAGAAAAAAAAATATGTACGTATGAACCCACAAATATTGTTTGAAAACCACTTTCTTAAGCCAACACATTTGACTAAATTAAAGAATCTTGGAAGAGGCAACAAACCAATGTCTTAGTTACATTGCAGCAGCTCTGTTCATAAAAAATATAGTTTCAGATAAAAATAGTAATTACTCTACAAATACGGGACTAATGAGGTGTCTAGATAAAAGAACTGGACAGCAGAAAGGTATTAAGACTCTAACTATTCTCCACAGACTGTTCCGTGTCCTTGCCTAGCATTTAGTACTTTTTCTTTTCAGACTCCAATTGGAATAGTTTGAATGGATTTTTATGCAGTGTAATGAACACGTAACGATCATTATCTGGGATAATCACCTGCAGTTAGACACTTATTTAATCTTATTTAATTCACAATCTTTTCAAAGAAGACTTTTAATGAGGTAGACAATGATCAAATCCATAATAAAAGATTTCAAACTAACACGTTAGCACTGAAATGCAATGTCCAATTGAAGATTTTTGTTGACTTTGGACAAAGACATAAAAAAATCTAGCTAAAAAAAGTGGGATTTTTAGTAAATAGTAATTACCTGAATGCAACTATTTACATGGTGGAATTCAGTTCATCATTTACATGTCATATTTGTTCTGTTTCTTGTTAATGTTTACTGTTTAATTATCAAAAGGAGTGATCATGGTGGTAAAAAAATAATTTAAAAAAATGAAATAAACTGATGTGACAAAGTTATTTTGGTTAATACAGTACCTCCCCAAACAAAACCATTAAAGTGCTCAGAACATTTTTTCCGGTTTTCTATAGTGTCAAAAGTTTAATGTGATTGCCACCGGCAAAAGATCTTTACTTGTGAAATCAGCCATGTACGGTCTGTTCTTTAAGGTACCAATGAGACCCTTTTATGAAAATACCCTGAGACCTGCATTTTAACACCAAGCCTGTCAAATCTAGGTATGTAGACATATGAGAATTCACTGAGCAACAAGGACACCGGGGAAGATATCTATCATGGAGATGACGCCTCGGGATTGTCTTTAAGCTTTCTTGGTGTTGTACACATAAATTAGCCAGAGACAAACTTGGATTAGTGAATTATGCTGGGGGTGGTAATTAGTGTTTGAACACAACCTTTTTTAGAGTAGAAGATTATCCCTGTCAGCTAAAAGAAGACCCCAACCTTCACCTTTACAAGGTGAGATTCTTGACTTTAACAGACTGTGGAATTGAAGCTCTGCTCATGCGTTAAAAGCTCTTGTAAATGTACTTTTGCTGTTGAATGAAATCACCAACAGTGACCAACTTGACAGCTCAAGGTAAATCCAGAGAAGCAAAATGTTTTTCACAGCTTGAACTAAAATTGATTATGATCATCATTTTTTAAAGAAAAATCAGAAAGAAAGCTGCTATTTTTCATAAAATCATTCGCTGCTTTAGACCTTGAGATGGGTATTTTCTTTCTTTGAGCATTAGATATTCATTTATTAGTGTTATACTGCTGAGTCTCTGAGTAGTCTGAAATGGTCCTTTTCAAAGCACATTGCATGCTTTCACTGTGAGTTGTCATGGAATCACATGTTTTAAACATAGGACTGGATGCAGCTGATTATCCTCATTATGTTATTAGAAAGCATTTAAATAGTAAATTGGCTCTACAGATATTTGCAAGGCAATAGCATGAAGTTGAAATTGCATTCATTAATAATTGCTCAGCAGTTGATGGTCCATATCTCTGCAGCCGAGTCAATGAAGAGACTATATTTCCCAGCTGGTCTTTTGGGATTTTCCAAAGCAGCAAAAAGAAATGGCTAAGGAAAGAAAAGTTCAAGTTCTCTAAGTGGTTTGCTGCAAAAGATCAGAGACATCAGAAGACCTCAGTTTTAGCCAAATTATGGTAGCAAATTTTTTGGATTAATTTTCACAAATATTTTTGACTGATATGGCAGATTTACATGTGATAAGAATCACAGATGACCTTAGATATTCATAAAATTTACTTGAGTCTGTAGGTAAAACAAACCCTATATAAATTAGGGTCTTTGGATGATGAAATAACTATGTGACTGTGAAAAGCATGTGAGCGTAAATAAATATCAGAGAACAACTGAAGGGGAATTTAAATTACGAGCACTGTTTAATTTTTCTCACCTAACTATTTAGCACCATCCCATTCATGATTAAGGTAATTATAGTACTAGCAAAAAGTAATATTTTCCCTCTTTGTTTTTGGTTAGAGATTATTGGAAATAGTGTTCTTTCAAGTGTGGAATGTGATTATTTAAATATGATTAAGATACATAGTAACTCTTTGACTTTTATCAGATGAGCAATACATGTTCTCATTGCCTGATTCCATTGCCAGCCTACATTCTACAAATGTCTTGGCATTTCATCTTACTTTCTTTTTTTCAGCCCTTGACTTTCCCCATCTGGTCTTTTTTTGTCTCCCTGGGTTGATTGGAAGACTCATAGTTCTGTTGCTGTGGAGCATGAAGTGTGTAGTTGTAAAATTTCTTTTGTTTTAAAACCGGGACCCTATGCTCACTGTTAATCAAACTGATTTGCTCCTGTGCCCATCAGACTTTTTTTAAAGAAAAATTTTAGTCTGAAAATTAAAATGGCAAATATAAAAATTATTATATTATTTTTTTCCTTTTCGTAATGATAATGTAAAGAATTTGTTCTGCTTACCAAAAGGGAAAATATTGATCTTGCATCATTTCTGCACCAGTCCTTTACATTTCCTGTTGCACCTCCATTTGTGAACTTGTCTGGGGCAACACTCAATCAGAAGATTTCTGTTAACTTTTTGGAACTTAAAGTTGGCAAAATTGACTGCATACATATTTTAAGTAAGTACAAAGTAGCGAAAGTTTCTTGCTCTATCTTCCTTCAGAGCAAATGGGGTTACTTGAAGTTGTTGCATGTCTCACCAGGTGCTTTTTTAAGATAAAGTTACTTAAAGGTTGTTGAAAGGCTTAAAATTTACAACGAAAGTACTCTGGTGCCAACAGTGTGAAATAAAAATCTTTTATTTGCTTACAAAAATTTGGTGTGAGTTTGAATGAAGCAACAGCGACAGTGTATGGACAAAACTCAGTGTTGTTTACTGAAAAAAAAAAGAAAGACAATTCAAGCTAAAAATTTTACTTTAAATGTGGTTTGCTGCAATTTTGAATGCTCCTGGGTCTTGCTTAATTTTCCTCTTAAAAATGAAACAAGTTTTAATTTTACATAAAGACATGTTAAAGTTATGGAATTGGTAGGTTTTTATAAGTTTATAGAAATGGGATGGGAGAAGAGTGCGGAATGTTGCGTCAACACATCCTGTTCATTGTGTCATTTCTGCCATTTGGTGAATGTGGGTAGTGCAAATTTCACAACCTCCCTCATTTTGAGATCTCTTTTATTCAAATGAGTACACAGTGGTTTCATTTAATATAGGAATGATGTTCTATATTTTTTCTTATAATCAATTGTAATAATGTTTTTTTGTTTAAAAATGAAATAGGATAAAAATGATCTGCTTTTGCAGAACAAAAAAAAAAACCCTCACTATTTTCTCAATTCAATCAACATTTTCTTTTCAATCCAACACCTCAATCCACTCTTTTTTTTTCTTGATCAATTTATCCATCTAATGTTATTGCTTTAGTTTTTTTATTGTGTTGCTCCCACTCACTAACTGATGCAAGGTCAAAGAACCTGAAATCAACCATTCAAATGAACACACATCATGATAAACGTTGCTATGAATCATGAAAGATAGCCGACATCTTTTCCACAAAGCAGTGTATATAATTAACTTGGAAAAGCATGACTGAACTAACCCTATATTATAAAGGAAAGGATAGGCTGTGCATCCTTTCCTTTAACTACCGGGGATTAAGATAATGACACTCAAAGATAGGTGGTCTGCAAATGTCATATGGCATACAATTGAATTATAAACTTCTGCACATCTTTTTCATAAAGGTATGGATGTTTTTCCCACAGCAGAAGCTGTCAACAGTTGTTTTATTTCTCTTACAAAATCTACTCATGAAAGAAATGTAACACTCATTAGTAAGTTTTGCCTCTAGAAGCATTTTATTTCTTCAGAATATCTACTGCTTTGTATTGCACAAAACACTTGTATTTCAAAAATGAGAAATCCAATTTGTGGCCTTGTTTAACATGTCCACATGATATTTCTAATGAGTTACAGGAGCTTAGAGCAATATTAACAATACATGTTACAACTAGGGATTTCATTGTTTAAAATAGCTGAAAGACACCTGCGGCTTCAGAGGTTGAAAAGGCTATAATAAAAAAAAGCATCTTTATGCCATGTGGAATGCTTGAGGATCCTGACTTCTGATGGCATGAAGTTTCAGCAATGTAAGCTACGGGGAATTTGGTCTCTGCTGCCAACACTGATTGCTAAGCATGCAGGTGCTTATTTGTGGAACATCAGTTGGCTGCTGTTAGCAGCTGCCCACCAGTGAATGGCCAGCACCCGCACAGCAGCTAGACCTGAATTAGCCCAGGGAACTCTGAAAGACTGATAAGCTTTTTTGCCAAAATGTTGATTTGTGCTTTGATAAGATTTTTACAGAAATGTTGATTTTATTTGTTCAGAACAATTGGTTCACAGCGACATTGATACATAATAAACAATGTTACAGACTTTTTGGGTAATGTATTTGTTATATTAAAGAGCTAAAAGTAAACTTTTGAGAAAAAAATGTACTGGAGACACAGCAAAAAGAAAGAAAAAAGTCAACCACCAAGCACAACTGATGATGCCATTGAGGGTTCCTACACATTGGTTCTCAATGGCTTTGATAGATTATACGGTGATCCCCAGCCAGTTCAACACTCCTGTGACTTGCATTTTATTTGTGTATTGTGTGATCGGGTGAGCTATCCACAGTTCCGGTTTGGTATGGTAACTGGTTTTATGAGTCCCTGCAGTGTCCTAGTCTCCCTTTGTGATTGTATTTGCAGGATCACTGGTCTTGGATACTTCTGTAGATGTCTTGTTTTTTGTAGCGTGTAATGTGTGGCTAACTTCCAGTAGTTGGTTTGTTTTATATTGTAAGTGTTCCTGATAATTGTCTACTTGATTGTTTCTGAAAATGTTCTAGATTGTTCCTCGCTTGTTTTTTTCAGTCTAGCTTCTTAATTTATTTGTAAATGTGAGGGTTTACTTTTTTTACTTCCTTTACTTAGTTTCCTCTTCAATCTTTCTCCCTGCCAACTCTTTATTTTCTAGGCCATTTTTTTATTCAAATTTCGGTTTGGAAAGAAAACAAAAAACAACCTAATTAAATGGGGTTTTTTTTAAACAAAATACTATTATTTCATGTTAATATAATATTTTCTTTAAATCGTGTGATGAAGATGAACTTCAATTTGACTTATTTAGCCAGAAACCACAAGACTGTTGTCTCATCAGGTTTTCATAGTGAATTAATAAATACACACAAAAAGAACAAAAAATACAAAAAAATGAACATAGATGTTGAAATTCTAATTATTCTAATTATTAAACTAACAAAATAAACAAATTTGTTCCTGCCCTCACACCTTCATTCTCAGTGAAGGAAAAAACGAAAAAAGAAAAAAACCATATGGAGATCCACAGGAAGGAAACATGGCCTTCCCCGGACTGTTAGGTTAGGGTTAAAGTAACTAATTTATGAGATTGTCATGTAACTGTTAGCCGCAGCTGGGCTTCATTTGAATTGAAATGGTTGATAGATCAAGCAATGAGGCGTCTTTGTTAATCTGGGAATGCCCAGGACAGGAATACAGATAATTTATTAGGAATCATAAACAGGAAGAGAAGCGGGATAACATCTTCTTCTTCTCCTTTCAACATTTTCCTTCAGGGGTTGCCACAGCAAGTCAGTTTCTTCCATCTAATCCTGTCTCCCTCCAAGTGGGACAACATATAGTTTGGAATACAAAACTAAAAGGTGTTATACTAAAAATAGTGACAAAGATAGGAGCCCCAAGACAGAAAACTCGGTAATTAGCCAAGGGCAATGTGGCTACATCAAGTAACGAGGCAGAGGATAGTAGTAAAAGAAATAAATGGAATTAGAAACAAAATGCCAAAGTACCATAACAAAGTATCTAGCAACCATCTAGCAGCTATTTCCATTAATATGAACTGTTTTAGTGTGAGGTTTACCTCAAATTATTGTATATTCCTCAGACACTACATGAGCTGGTATGGTAACCCGCTAATCTATTAACATGCCAAGAAATGTAAAAGTACACAAAAAGGTCTCAATCATTATGACTTTTTGTCTCATTTGCTTTAATGAACATTAAACCAGGGCAGATTGCCTTGCTTAGCGTACTTATATTTTATTCCCAGTCTGGGTGTGGCACAGTGCAAAACATCTACTGTGATTGCAGCTGTGAGGGAAAAAAGTCAATAAATTTGTCGCTAATTGCTTGAAAAAAAAAGGTCGCCAGAGGGGTCTAAATACTTGCTAAATTTAGCAACAGAATCACTAAGTTACCAACACTGCAAGTTACAGGCTTTTTCTCCACGCTTTCACAGGTGCGTGTGCTGTCAAAAATAAGGCAGACTGATATAATTTTACATGCACAAACTTGCACATGCTTGTGATATTTCAAGCCGTGCTCAACATATCAGTAGAAGCATGATTATGTCTCCTAGCAACAGGTGAAAGAAATGTGCTAAATCCTTCACACAAAAGCCTTTTTCAAACAGTAAAAAGAGGCTTTTTTGTAAAGCACACAACCACAAGAGCACAACTAATATTTTAACCTCCATATGAATCTACATAGAGACGGTGATTGTCTGCTTGACTCTCTAAATTTAGTTCAAGGCAATGCCAGTCAAGGAGGTGAACTCGTAACTGTCACAGCCAGGGAAAGAGAGGTGGAAAGACACAGGAGAGCACGCACCAACCTGCAGATGCTGCTCACATTATTCTGTATGGAGGAACCCCTCAGCATGTTTATACTCATTCAGTGAGACAGCTGTGGGCATCTCCAGCCTGCCTATGCGTATGTTTCTCCGAGGCTCTCCAAGCCAGCCCCATTCATCATCCTCCAACAGCCATGCTCTAATTGGGCTGCATCCCCACCTGCTGTCACTCACCTCCTCCTCCACATTGCGCTGGAGGAGATACAGATGTACCTGGTCCGGCACAGCCCTGTCGCAACACACCAGTCCTTGCATTTGAATAGCATATTTGGGCAGCTGAGCCCCGGCAGCTACACCGAATGTATCCAAGGTACTACACTCTCCTTTCCACTCAGTCCACACCTGCCTATCCCCAATGGTGTGAAAGCCCAGTAATGATGTATCCTATCAGTTAAAAAGGAGACAGGGTTATAACACTTAAGGGTTGGAAGCATCATCATGGGTACTTCTGTCCTCGAGCTTGGCAAGGACATTAAATATTCTTCTTCATTGAAAAACATGTATTTTAAAGTTTGTCAAGGACTAGTTTTATAATACTTTGCGTCTTTTTTTTTTTTTTTTTGAGTGGAAGCTGCCACTTCAGATGAAAAAAAATGCAGATGTCTTTTAGATACCATGCACAACCAGGGACACCTAATGAGCCTTTGAGATTTCCTTGTTAAACCTACTATAAATTGTACAACATGGCTTCAATTTATCTGAAAGAAACTCCACAGTTTTAAACTCAAGCATAACAGATGAGGAAGTAGCCAAAAGTCTCATTTGCTCAATTTGATTTTATTAATAAATAAAGGATTACTGTTTCAGTGAAATGGAAGATTGGTTCGAGATTTGTGAGGGCCAGACTTTGCCTACTTGAGCTAACCAAGAGAGAGATTTAAAATTTTTCATTGCGTTCTTTTCTTAATTCTGCATTTTTGACACTTAAACCCCCTGTCAAACATTTTGCATGTCCAAGTCCTTCCTATTAGTGGCTGGTAGAAACAAGAGGCATGAAGCATGTTATCAGAGAGCTTCACAGACTGGCAGCGACTTTGGCCAATACCTGCTAGTTAAGTTCCATGCGTGTTCATTCTAAAATAACATAATGTAAAACAAAGCTGTAATGATTAAAAAAATAATAATTAATTATCAAAACACAATTTATAATTTCTTTAGTTTAATTTGAACAAAAGATATTGAATTTTCTCTGCATTTCAACCCACTAAGTTTGTGTGGTGTCACTTTTTTTCCCTGTCCTGTCCGGCAGTGTGACATGCAGAATGATGATCTGCTGGACCGTTTTGCTCCATTTGTTTATTTTAGATGCTTTAAAAGCTTTCTGTGCTTCTTTTTGTTAGACCTGACATGGAGGGACGGAGGTGGGAAAGAGGCAAAAAAGAAGAGGTTTAGGGTACAGAAGGAGAAGTGAGGGGGACAAAGAGAAGAGATGATCTGAACTTACAATATTCAGCACTGCATTTTACCATGAGTTAGGGAAGGGCTGTGCAGGTGACAGAGTCCATGCAGATAGATCTTTCATTCCTTTGTAATTCAGTCCATCATTTCTGCTTAAGAAATTTCAAAACCTTTTGTCTTCAATTTCCAAGTTACAAAATTTTAAATAGTTTTTCAGTTTCAAGTCTTCTTTTTGTTTTCTAATCCAACATATCTACCATCTCCTACCAACAATCCAACCAACAAAGCTGATTTTGGAACATGACTGTCACATCCTTCATCTTTTTTAACTGTTTGTCCTACACTGGTTTGCAAAAACCTTCTCAAAACAAGCTCAAACCCAAGAGCTTTTCTGTGTGAAATTTTGCATGTTCTCCTCATGTATGCATAGGTTGTCACTGAGTACTCCAACTTCCTCCCAAATTTTAGGCTGATTGGTAACTGTTTAATTGCACCTGGAACTGAATGTATTCAGAAATGGGTTGCTGTCTATCTATGTGACCCAGCAGCATACTGGTGACTTGTTTGGGGTGTAATACCCAGCAGGAATTGGCTTCTACACCACTGTGGAATGAACTATACAGAAAATAAATTTTGCTCATAGAGTTTACTAAATTTAAAGATGTTTTTTAAAGATGTTTTAAAAAAAATTCAAACTAAAGAATTATTTTATAAAAGTGAGTAAAACAAAATCAGCTCCAGGGCCAACTTGCTCATTTGTTTTGTAATTTTGTTTTCTGTTTCATTTTGATTTATATTTCTACAGTAGTCTCTGGGGTTTACTTGGCTGATCACAAAATTAAAACCCACAGATAATCGGTTGGATAATCGGTTAATCACTTTCTTTTTATGACGACATGGACATATCCAACAATGCTGTTGTAAGAAGGCACGGTGACTTGTGACCTGTGGTACTTTTACCAACATAGAACATGCTCTGAAACAACATGCTCTGAAACAGCATAATTTTCTATTTTATAATAAGAGAACAACTTTTTTTCGGGTAAAAAAATTGAATAACATACAAGTCCAAAACATTTGGAAATTTGCCAAAATCCCCCAAAAAAGGATAGCTTCTTTTTTTTGGGGAATCATTTTTTTGTAGTTACTTGCAAATATTTCCATTTGATAGTTTTACATTTTTAGTTCATGATATTAACTGTCCACATTTCTTTCCTTTTTTTGCATCTGGAGTTTGGTTAGTAAATATAGGTACAATACATTTTTTCCATTCCATTGTCTTCCAGTTACCCAGGGCCAGGTCGTTGGAGCCACAGCCTCAGACAGCAAGACAAGGCTACTCTCACCCCAGCTGCACCCACTGACTCACCTGGGAGGATTCCATCTGGCTTCCGTCAGGCAATGGCTCTTCTCCGAGCTCCTCCCAGATGGCAGAGCTCCTCACTCTATTTCTGAATGAGAATCTGGCCACCCTGCGGAGGAAGCTCATTTCGGCCGATTGTATCTGTAATCCCGGTCTCTCGGTCACCAGCCCTAGCTTCTGACCATAGGTTAGGATTAGAGTAACTAATTTAAGTGAAGATGCAAATTCAGAAAGTAAAGAGGTTCATTAAGCATATTCCTAATATAAAGAGGATAGGCGCTTATAAGCCCTTGGCTTCTGACTATTCCTTTTAAGACTTTGTGTATTTTTATTTGTACCGGTAGTTATTTTTGTTGTTTTGTGTTCATAAATGTCTGAATAAATGGAATTGAATTGAAATTTTACTTCTGTATCCACTGGGATCCTTTGATTATTAAGAAATCTCAATTTCCCTTATTAAAAGTAGACTTCTAAATGTTTCATTACACATGAACACATAGCAGTAAAATCAGAAATCTTTGGAAACAAGAAGACCTTGGTCAGCTCTTACTCTTCCAAGATTGTTTTGGGGGCTTGAGGATATTTCAAGGTGGTTAAAGCCCCCATAAAATAGACAGAACAATGTCCCTGATGCTTATTGGGAACAACAGATTGGACTTGCACAAGAAGACAAGATGTCTATAGGTGTCCAGGATAAATTGGAGTGGTCAGGAAGCAGAGTATTGATCAGCAGAAGAGCCATTGATCTCTGCTTTTTCAGAAATAATGTGGACTTTCCAGGAATGCCTTTTTTCTTGAATTTGAAGACTGAATAAACTTTAAAATCTGTTTTATTCTTACCTTTACAACTGAAAATCCAAGCAGGACCATGGCCGCTTTTTTTTCTAGCCTGTGAAAGCACAAATGTTGTACATTTCTTTTATTGTCTAATGTGGTGATTTTACATTATTAATTAAGTAAAGATGCTCTTTTAGTAGGAGATAGTGAAACACATCAAAATGTGTATTGGTTTTGATTCATTTTATTGGTTTTAAAGTAACAGGCAAAATCTTCCTCAAACCATAATTGAACACTCACTCTTTTATGTGACCATATGTTGCTGCCATTTCCTCTCTTCTAACTTTCAAAACAAGAAAGTTTGAAATGTCAATTTTTATGTCATGGTCTACATAAACAGTAAAAGTTGGCTGCTTCCTGGAGACAACATTACAGATTAAGTGATCTAGCCATAATGAGGGATCAGCTGTGCAGACAAAAACACAGGATGTTGACTTTGATTGTAAAAACGTGATGCAGTCATTTTAAGTTGCTCCAAAGCAAAGTGCTCTACAGGCTGTGAGCTGATGCTGAGTCACACTGTAAACTGAGAGCCTTGGGCTTTATACACTACACAATGTTTGTAACATATATTTCCAGTGAGTAAACTGCCCACTGGTACAACATATGTCTGTTAATTGGAAGCAAATACCAGAAAAAAAATTGGGATGAATGGGGATTTTATAAGCAAACAGTTCAAAAATTGTTTACTCATCATTAACTAAGATACTGGATCAATATCTCACATTGGTTTTTATTTGTTACTTTTCTTAAAAAAACTTCCCAATAGTCATTCTTTCCAGGTAAGACTTTATTATTATATCAGTTTTAAGTCCAAGTTATCCTTAAACAACCACATTTGTTCCTTGATTCTTTTATCTTTGACTCTGTCTGGTCCTAAAGCCCCTAATTATATGCCACATCACGCAAGATTACAGTGTACAATGAAAAGAGTGTGCTATATCCAACTCATTATGAACATAATTCCTGTTTTACCTTCAAGTTATTGGCCTATTGAGTGTTTCATTACAGTAAATGACAGCCACACTGGCAATGTATTGTGAAATGTATTTATCTCAAAGGATTGTCTTTACAGATTCAGTAAAAGTTAATTATGGTGTATGGTCTATTGTTTTAGCTCAGGTAGGTATGTGAGTATTTGACTAAAATAGTGTCAGCATGGCTCCGTTGACATTTGGTTTTTACATGTAGGAAATGTCAAGTACACACTGTTAATAAGAAGGATTTTTAAAAAGAATTTCTTTTTATAATGTTCTTGTGCATAAACTTAACATAACACATAATGGCAAGCTCCATGTGTAGCAAGGAAAAAGCAATTAACTTCCATGTGACATGCAGAACACAAAGTTTGAGTGATGGTGTAAATGAGAAAATCTTTTGGAATATTCCTGCTTCCGCACATACAGTACACCCAATCCTGCATCCCCGGTCATCAAACACAAACAGATGCACGCAGGAGACAAGATCTGTTGAAGTCTAGCTCCTCACTTCCACTAAACATATGTACACATACTATATACACAGTTAAAGCGATACTACAAATTCAATTGTAATCATATGATTTATTTAGTATATGACAGTAGAAAATATGATACACATATCCAAAAAAAAAAAAATCACGTGTGGTGCACATTTTCTTCTAACTATTTGACACCACAAAGGGGATGGAGAGAAATAAATAAACTTCATTTGAATTTTTACTCACAGTTGTGTATTTAATTTAAAAAAAAAATTAATTCAGAACTACGACCGGTGCACAACTGAAAGTGTTTTTTTTTTTTTTACTTTCTCATGACATAACTACTTTTGGTTACTTCTTTTGTTTGTTTTGCGGCATGTCATCATGCATCTGTTGATTTTTCTTAAAAATCAACATCTACATTCCCTTAAAAAGGGAGAATAATCAGTGATTTTGATCTTTTCTGCCAAGCTGTCTCAGTTTATTATTTTAAATTCATCACTTTCTCTGTAGTGAAAGATTCCACAAAGCAGGACCAAATGAGGGTCACTCATCACTGAGAAATTAGTACCGAGAAGAAACTCTTCAGTTTTAAGTGCTAGTCTCTCTCCAAGGCTTTGTGTTGCATGTGCAGAGATATGCTAATGAGGACATTCTTTGATTGGGCCACCCACGTTTGTGACTCTGGTTGACAAAGGTGCACAAGGCTGCATCCGCCAGCCTCATTAAAGTTCTGTCCAATTATAGAATAGTAATTGATCGTCTGCTTTGTGTGCTTCTACCTTCTCTCTTTGTCTCCAAAGTATTGTTGAGGTCAATTTAAAATGCATCAAAGCAATAACATGGCTAAATCCCCACAGACAGTCGCTGGCCTTCCTTGGCTTTTGGTTAAGCTCAGACAACAACCTGCGTACTAAGTGTTGTCCCCATTTTCCAGTTTTAACGCCGCTTCTCTCGCATCATAAACACAATCGCCACACTCCAGGGATTTAAAGGGTGAAATATGAAAGGATCCATTTGGATGTAATATAGTGGTGGAGGAACATTACTATTCTATAAATAAGACTATGGATTGGCGGTTTTGTGCTAGAAATAATAAATGTGGAATAATCTGAAAAATCTAGGACAACCAGTTCTCTTTCTGCCAAAGCAAATCAGAAATTCTCTAAAGTGACGAAGTGTCAGTCAACAATGTTGAAATCACACTTTGAGCAAACACTCCTCACCTTACCCAGCCTTGTGTCGGTCTGTTGTTTCAAACTGGGAAAAATGATTTGTTGTTTTCTCTAAGATGAAACAAGAAAAGGTGGCATGGGATCCTGAACTCTCTAGCATAAATAGGAAGAAATAAACAATGGACCGGGCTTGTCATAGCCACAAAGAACCATCACTACCAAGTTTTACCTTCAGATCTCCATATTTAGTTACTCATTGCTTAAGAAGCATATTGGTTTCAGCTGACACACAGAAACTGAAATCACACTGACAGGGAATAAATTCATCTGATTCTCGAGTCAATCGTCAGCAAAGGTCTAATTCCTCTCTCAATTATATCTCTCCTGTTATATTGCCACTGCTTTGATTTGTATGCCAACCAGGATTGCTCTTCTGCTTCCCCATTATGAATAGAGACATTGCCTTGTGTGGTCTCATTATTAAATAAGTAAGAGGATGGAGGAGGCAGACAAGCGTTTTTAAGCCTTGGCGGAGAAGACGCCATGGCCATTAGAGCTTGAGCATTAACAAAGGCAAGAAACAGCACAAACCAGAATGAGGGTTGAAGGCTGGAGGAGGTGGTATTTGGGAAACAGAAGAGAGGGAATGAGCAACTAGAGAGAGAAAGAAAGGACTATAATTATCTGATTTTTGCCACATTATTATGACTTGTACTGCCTAGGGTTTGACTGTGGAAAAAGCTTAATCAAAGACAAGGAGTAGATGGTAGTCAGTTCATCATGTTGGGTCCTCACCTGGCTCTCCATTGTGTTTGTACAGTTTATTTGCAGCATTTGTCAATGAAAATGATTATAATTTGTGGCTGTATCAAAACAAAGGAGTGATATATGAGAGTTAAAATGCTCACTGGGTTTCAGGCTAGCCAGTGCATTCTTAACAGCAGGAGTAAAAGCATTGAATGCAACATGAATTGTCCCTTTATTGTAGCCATTCATTACCATGATGAAACCTCTTGGTAATTATCAATTTTGTTTAAGCACATCTGAGAGCTTTGTGAGGCTCACTAATGGATGCCACCGTTGAAGCCAGTCATTCAGATTTGTGTCAACGAGTCATTAAGTCGCCTTTGAGGGAAGTCAGCAATCTGATCCATCATGACAATAATGAGATGAAGATGAACTCATCTATTTCACTCTACCAAGAACTGTGCATGGGTTACGAATAGCAGCCGCAGACTATTCGTCCATGACTCATTCTGACCCCCCATTTACATTGTCTTTTGTACAATTCGCATTTTGAGGTTGTTCCTCTTCTCAAATGCAACTATATAATTTCAGTATCGTTGTCAACACATTTATTTTAATGTCTTAGAACATTTTGCCTCCTTGCTCGACAGAGAATTCTCAACATTTTTAAATCAAAGAACAATCAACCAATTTTGGAGACCATATATTTGATGTTCTTCACAAGAGAAAGAACAATTAAAAATAAATGTGTTCATACAAAGTAAACTGGATTTTATTGTTCCATAAACAAGCGAGATATCTTATTTGTTTTTCTAATCTGTGAGAAAGTGTAGGAAAGACAGCTGAAGGAGTGGTTGACAAAGTTAATTTGTCTTCAGTGTTCATATTTGTATCAAGGGATTGTCTGGATCTAAAATGCAATTAAAGTGCCTTAAAATAGTTTATTTTTATTTGAACTTTCTCACCACCGCCAGGCAGTTTTCTCAGTTTTCCCTTTTTAAAAAAAATATATTCCACATTTCAGAAAACGCCGTAATATACGATTGTTCCTTTAGCCTTTGAGAATATTTTTCCACCTATGACCTGAGGCAGATATGGCAGCTTTCATTTCCTCAAACTGCAGTTCATCATGAAGCTGGCAGATCATAGGCAGCACTTAATGATTCATGAACAGAGAAACTAATGGAGTACTTTACACATTGTAATAGAATGAGACCATTACGGTGAAACTACAGTAGCTTACTGAGGACTTTGATCAAAGAAAAACTTGGTATATAATCACAAGATATATCACGTGTTCAGAAGAGACATCCACAGACTAGTTTCAGAATGTCGCAGTGTGGTCCACATTAGCATATCTTTGGAAAGAAATTGAGCATTCTCCTTCATATTTGCTCCAAGGATCATTAATGTTTTCCCCCCAAAAAAGCAGACGCTTCATCTTGTGAACAGCTTTTACTTTTTTTTTTTTTAAAAGCAAGATGGGAAATATGGTGGTATGCGAGTAAAGCAGTTAAAATATATTTTCTCTGCTTTGAAAATGTTCAACTTAACGACTCAGACCATTTAAATGCAATTAAAATGACTCAGCTTTAATTTTTCAAGAGAAGACTTAGTTAAGACACCCAAAAAAAAGATTTACAGTTAATCTGGATTCTACTTTGATTTTTGATAATGCTGTTTGTAGTTTATATTTACTGTAAGTGGGTATTTAAAAGGATACATTCCATGTTCTTGAAGAAGACATCCATAATTCAAAATATGACAAAATTACTGTTTTGTTTTGACCAAACAAAAATCTATCATGCTGGGTATTGTAGCAATATTGAATTTGAATACCGTAAATGCGCATATTTCCACATACACTGGCCATAGGTTGTTTTAAATAAGCTATTATTTTACAAAGTATAATGAAATCTTCTTTGTTTCTTAACATCTTAGATCGAAGATGAATATGCAATAGACTCTTTGACGCAAGCGCTTGAAAACTTGAGTTTTGATGGTAACAATGGAATGAAACATCTAAATATTTTTTTTAATAAGAGAAATATTTTGTTGTTCACCACCAAAGTGGGAGAATGCCCACAAACGGACATGACGTCAGTTTTTGACCTTAACCCTGATTATTGCAAATATCCTCACTTGGTTATGTTTCTGTTGACCACATTATGCAGATAAGTTTTGTCCGCTAAGCATGCGTGAGGTTAAAGCCATCAATCAATGTCTACTAGAAGCAAAAAGAACACTGAAGATCACGGTCACATCAGGTGGTGATGTCACTAACTCAGAGCAGCCATTTTGACATAACATCAATATGATTAGCCAAAGCCAAATATTGACCTTGCTCAGCTCCAGATGTGTGCGATTTGAGGTACGCATTCAATACCTTTTAAAACAACATGCATCCCAGGCTGCTCTCTTTCCACTTTGGAATAAAATATGCCCCACAATACACCTGCCATAATCTTAATCTCAATAAACTAATAAACCTAGCACTCGATGGAATAACTACTGTTTCATCGTGCCATATGTTTAGGCTGGTCCACATATTACCAATGTTATGCTTGCCAGAGTCAAGCGTAGTAAACGTACACACTTTTTGCAACACCCTGTATAAATCCAAAAGTAAAAAGCAAATTCTGTTGTAACTAGTTTTACAAAAGGTTTTATACAGTTTCTATCAACTTGAGGATAAATTACTTCCTGGTATTATAAATATTGTGTTTAATTTTACTTCACTTCCAAGTCAAAATGCTACTTGTTAGATTTCAGTTGAAGTGAAATGTACCAATGTATACATTTTTTTGTGTCTTCTATTACTTCCAACACTAACATAAACTCAACTTTTCTCAAGGTTTTGACACTTCTGACTTCTGTTACAGCAACTGCAAAACAAAAGTCACTTTAACATTTGCAACACGTTTCTGACAGTTTGCATTTTTGTCCACTGCATTGAGCATAAACTGTTGATTTATAGGTTTTGGTCCAGCAATATTCAGATATGTTTTCTTCTGGATGTCAGGGTTAATCTACCTTACAACCTGTGACAACTTATTGATGTCTCCTCTAATGAGTCTGTTTTACCTGTGGTAGTAAATGGCTGAGATATCTGTGAATGTCAGAAAATTTGTTTAACTCTCTAAACCCAACAAACCTCCAGTGGAATTTTACTCAGAATTTTTCTTTTAGTTTGGATCCTCATCATTTACCTTGTGTCTTCTTTTCATCTGCCATTTGACCTCTCTGCACCGTCATCCCAGCGCTGTCTAACTAATAAATAATTCATCACCTCCCTCCCTTGTCTCTGTTCAGGTTCAGTCACCTTTTTATCAAACCCTTACATTAATAGCCTGTAGTAGTCAAGTTCTCAATATTAAGAGAGAAGGAACAAGCATGAACACAGGCAGCTGTAAAATTGCACTTGCCAAAACTAGCGTGTTAAAGGTCATCACATTACCATGAAGTACAAACTTTTGTAAAAGTATTCTGAAACATGAAGCCCCAAACTAGCTTTCTTTTTGTCATCAATGTACTCAAAAACAACACGACAAGTCCTGAATGTTTCATTAACAGAAAACCATCATCCATTTCTGGTCAAATGGGGTGGAGACGGTGGCCGCATGGTTAGCGCGTTCGCCCGCGGACCGGAAGGTCGCGGGTTCGCGTCCCACGGAGAGCACGTCTAGGGTCCTTGGAGAAGACACCTAACCCCCGCTTTTCCCACCATTGGCGCCGTTGAAGGGCAGCCTGCTGCGGTGTGAGGAGTGCAGCAAACAAATTTCCCCGGTGAGGGATGAATAGAGTAATTCAAAATAAAAAAATAAAAAAAAATCTTGGTTGCTTTTGACTGAAAATGTGATTTAGAATGAAGAATTGAGCATGTGATAACTTTAGGCTCAAGTATGCAAAGTATGCTTTAAACCAAGCAAACCTCACATTAATCATTTTAGTTATCAAACTTCAGGACAATGATAGACTATATTTTTCCATCCCACCTGTATGCCGTCACCAAAAATGTTTGCATAAATCCTTACAAAGATTGTCATCATTACATGAAGCATCAAACAAGTGTCAACTTTCTTTACTTGTATTTACGCTGGTAATTTAATCGTTTTATGCACACACCTTCACACATATATTCACACCTTTTTGCCTCATCTCGTAGCGCTGCTCCTACTTCCTGGGTGCCAGCACTTGTTGGAGGGAAAGAAATGTTGACAATTGTCTTTTCCAGCCTTGTCACTAAACAACGTTGTCACACTTCACTGCCAGATTAATTCTCAGACATTCCTGTCAAAAAATGACATTTAATTTTCACACCTCCTCTGTCTGCAATTCTTTTTTTTATGAATTTTATTTTCAAACATACCCCCAGTGCATTGCTGTCTGGCAGTATCGATATTTCTGACAGAAAGAATGCTTTTAGACATAACCACAACAATCCTTCTATCTCTGTGTTTCTTATAATAGCGATGTTTTACAACAAAGGTAAGTTAGGATATGAAGTCTTCTCTATATAAAGGTAGCTTGCAGCACTGCCTGTAAGCAGAACAACACTAAATATATTGGCTTGTCATGTTTTCAGTATTTATTTGTAAGGTGTTTTTACACTAATGGAAGAGAAGGTGACCTGTAACAGACTGGCAACAAGTCCAAGGTGTACCCAAACTCTGTTAAAAAACATGGTTGAGAAAAATGATGGATGACATAGTTCAGGAGTTGGATAGATAATTAAATAATTACTCAGTTTAATTTGATTTGTATAGCTCAATTTCACAATACATTTGTCTCAATTGGCTTCACATTGTAAATTGAACAAAAAAAAAAAAAAGGAAAGAATATCCACAAATCCACTCTAAAGGACATCATGGACAACCCATCATGGACAACCCTGACCATCCTCTCTACCCACTTCTGGACAAGCAGCGGAGCTCCTTCTCCAAGAGGCTCAGACAGCTCCGCTCAAAAACCGCCCAGTACCGGAAATCTTTTATTCCCAACACATTAACACTTTTTAATAACTCACAGAATAGCAAATAACTGGTTCATGCTCATGTAATTCATCACTGTTTGTCACTTTTTTTTTTACCCCCTTTGCACTTATGGTCTGTATTGACTTCAATGTTTTGTCACATTATTTCTTCTATTCTATTATTTTAATATTTTATTATTTTTTATTTTCCTTCTTGTATATACAGTATACTGTCTATTTCTTTCTTGTTGCTGCTGTAATGCACAAATTTCCCAAGTGTGGGATCAATAAAGTAAATCTAATCTAATCTAAAGCTAACCAAACACAAACTTACACATTCCTGCCCTTTGACCCATCCAGCAGTGAGGGAAAAAGAAGAAACCTCATGGAGATCCGCATGAATAAGGGATCCAGCCCTATGACGAACAGGCAATGAATCTGAGTTTATTAAACACGTAAAACCAAATTCTACTTCTTTTAGTTTCTATTTTTGGAATAATTAACACTATCTCATGGATTCTTGACAACAAATCTACTGAGGAGGGTGAATTTACTGGGTAAATTTGTCCTGCACATCTTGGCACACAATCATTTTTGGATGATACAGTACAAATTATTTTAATGAGATAAATGTACTTTAAATTTATTTCTACAGTATATCGACAATTCACTAATTACATACCATCTTTTCCCATTCCTTTATCAAATTTAATATCAAATATGACACAGTAATTTGGTAAAACAGATTTAGCATGGTCAAGCACCACACTTTCATTCTTAAAACGGTCTGCCTTTCACTGTTTATGTCATTCAGTGCAGACTGGAATGAACATTTCCTGTTTCTCTCACAGACTTTTAGATTAAAACGTTGCTCCACTTCTTAGTTTTTATAAGATTAGAAGAAGGGAATGTTCAAGTCAGCAGTTTTATCCTCCATGTAACATACAAGAGCTTACAAGGTATTTTATTTCAGGCTTAAATGAAAACAGCTAAAAGTTACCATTAGATAAGGTGTGTCTGACTCTTAATAAAATTCTTAAGTGTCTATATAACCATTGACTATAACTTATAAGTATGCCCATTTAACTATGTACTATTTCTTCTCCATAAGTTTCAGGCAGTTTTAATGGTTTGAGTAGGTGACTAGAGGGATCTGATCCAAATGGCCAAAAACAGCCTCTAGTTGATTATCAAGAGGCCTAGAATTTGAGATTATAGGTGATTACACTCATCCATCCCCTTTTCTGAAAAAAAAAAAAAAGAGAAATCTGTTTAATCCCCTCTCTGGTGCAGCATCGAAGGGCGCCCAGGGACGGCTGGCATCCATCACAAGCCTAAAAAAAGCATAGAACATACGGAACCAGGAGGTGCCCTGGCCCCAGCTTGCAGGGAAGAAGGCCAGTTGGCCGGTGAACAAGAGGTGCTGGGTCTGATCGGGCAGAGGGAGACGCCACTTGGCCACAGATCACAGCGGTCAGTGGGGACATCGTTGGCCTGCCAGCTTGCACGGGGAGCTCTCATGGAAAGTGGGAGGGAGGAAAGATGGAAGTTGAGTGTTAACCTTAGACTCTAAGCTGCAGTCATAACACAGTGGCTATCTCACTCCAACCACATCCCCGCTGTCTCTGACAGGTTTGACTGACAGCTCTCTGAGTTGCTGTACTCTCACTCCTTCCTTCAGTCCTTGCGCCATAGTTAACACAAAGTTTTTAACAGTTTTTATACACATAATTCAAATTATTTTTCTATCTCTCCCTACTTCTCTCTCAAAAGAGCCAATTTATTTATTAAAAATCTTTGTGGAAGAGGCATTAACCTTAATTTTGTAACCAAATTCTTTAAAACTATGCTTGAATTTATGGAATAAAAGCCTGGTGAGCAGACTTCATTTAAAGTTCACATTGATATACCATATTGATCAACCAGAGAGTTTTGTTCTCATTAAATGCAGCCTCTTTGGTCAACTTCACAGAGAGCCCTTCTCTCTTCAGTGGTTCCATTCCACAGAGCATTGAGCTATTCACAAGGCATTTTTGTGAGCCATGAACACAAATAACAAGGTTTTGTTTTCTTGTCTTTGTCAATTTAGCATTCAATTCATCCAATTAGGTTTGCAATTGGACAGAAATGTTTGAAGTTTCAAATCACAAAATATAGACAAAATGTTAATAAATCTGTTCAAGCTCTGGATTCTCTTATTTTGGCATTGAATCCAAAGAAATAAAGCTTCAGTATTTATTTTGTCACATATATTAATCATTTTAAATTGTGTTTGATTTTATAATCTGAACCAAGTCGTTGCTCGATTGAGGGTAAACCAAAAAAAAAAAGAGCAAAGATGTGACAAAAAAATTGTATTCCATCTAAAAAGATTGTTTCTGAAGTTCATTGGAATATTAAAATATATTTCTGGTGCAAGTAAAAAATGCAGCTCTTAACGTGTAGTGTAAACACCAAATCTAACATTCATTATATTTTATAGAAGAGAAAGAGTTATTCTGTTAAAGAGAAAGAAATATTCTGTACAACAAACAGCTGTGCAGACAGACCGACACTGTAGACACCTGCTAGACACCTCTATGGATAGCACCTCTATGGACACCTCTATGGATAGCAGTATAAAGAAGATCGGGAGGGACAAATCCAATGATATGAATGAGACCAGATAGGTTTGAGCAAAATCTCTTTTTGTTCTGTCTCTGTACAGAGATAAAGTAAAGAAGAGGCTGTGTTTGAGGGTTTTTTGGGCGTGTACCTACTTAAGCCTTGGTACACTTTGGTCTTTTCTCTAATTAGCATTGTCCAATTTTCAATATGACATAAACATACCACTGAATTATGCTTGCGTTTATCTAGATCAGTGGTCAACCAGCCACTTTCACAAACTTCATAGAAGTCAGTTTGAAGATTTGTTACATTGCTCTTTGCCTTTCCATGTCAATAATCAACTGTGCCGAGCCACATAACAAATGGGAAGATAAGCTGCTTGACAGCATTTTTATACTTTCATTGCGTGGCATGCTCATGCTCTGGATACTAAGATATGTTTAATTTCCTGAACAAGACATTTTCTACAACCAAAGAGTGCTAATGGAGACATTGATTAATAAGATAGTTTGTACTGGTTAATTAGCTTGTTTTTCAAACCAAGCAAGAAAGAGAGGTGACCAAGAAAAAGTCTTTGTACTCTCTTGTCACACATTGAACTGTGACTGTGCAATACCAAATGAAAGTCAGAAAAAGGACTTTTTCAGGACGTCACAAACCCGACCAGCTGAAGGCCAGGCCACACTGCTGGAAGGAGAACAAGCCCTATAACCTAAAGTGATGCTTGTGACTCATTCATTATATCATTAACAGTTTCCAGCATGTCAACAGCTTGTCTTTGAAGTGATAATCTTAACATGGAGCATGTCCTTGAATTTTGTCTCTCCATTAAAACAGTTAATGGGAAATGATTCCTATAATTCAGCAAGGAGGAGTTCTCCGAGTCCAATAATAGTTAAACTACGGCTAATAAATCTCAAAGGGATGGAGAAAATATGGGAAGCTCCCAGAGAGCTTCGGGCATTTCTATGGTAGTATTATGGTAATTGTTTCATTTTGTATTAGTTGGGTGTTAGAGATAAAAATGAACACTTAAAACATACTAAGATAATGTGGAACATTCAGGCAGACTTTTAAATTTTAGAGTCAAATTTTTTAACATGTTAAAAAGTCTGCTATTAATTTTCTTTCCTATTAGACACCAACATAGATTTATTTCTTTGCTTTATACATGTCAGTGTTGGTAAAATTCACTGGTCATCTTTTTGTCAGGTGGCACGGTGGCGCAGTGGGTAGCACAGTGGCCACACAGCAAAAAGGTTGTGGGTTTGTGTGCCGGATGAGTACGAGGCTTGGAACACTGGCCTTTCTATGAGGAGATGGCATGTCCTCCCGGTGTATGCGTGGGTTTTCTCTGGGTACTCCGGTTCCCTCCCACCCTCCAAAAACATGCATGCTCGGTTGATTGGCCGCTATATGATTGCCCCTAGGAGTGAATATGGGTGAGTAGTAGTGGAGTATGGTTGTACTGTATGTGTGTGGCCCAGCGACAGACTGGCGATCTGTTCGGGGGGTTCCCTGCCCCTTGCCTCGAATCAGCCGGGATGGGCTCCAGCACCCCCTTCAAGCTCATAAGAGATAGCTGGTTATCAAGGTGACTGACGTTTTTTTGCTGTGGACTTAAATCAGTAAAAAAAAAACAGTTTTTGTACAAAATGTCATTTTAGGATTTCCCCGTGCTGTTCTTTCATGCATTAATAACTTATAATGTTCAAGTAAGTTCTGTGGCCCATTTTTAAAATGGCAATGTAACTTTGTATTTCCTTAAAACATCCATTTATTTTTACAAAACTTTGAAATGAGAGCGTGATGACTGTTTCATAACTATAGTGCATTCTTTCTGAGCAAGCAGAGAGTAATTCCAAGAGCAAACAAAAGTTTTCCGCAGGTTAACATTGCAGAAAATATTTTTATGCAAAGATTCTATGGAAACAAAAATAAATATAGCGCACACGTACAGTAATTAATGTCTGTGTTTGCTTTATTGGGAAGGTTTACAAAAATAGAACATCCTCTTGGATTTTATTTGACTTCTCATTTTTTTTTCTCCTTCTCTATGTCTGCTTCACTGAATAATTTTTGTTGGTTTTTGCCGAAAGGTTCCCTTTCAAGGTGTGTGAATATGCTACAATAATAACCAATCAGAGGTGAAGATGCAGTAATCCTGTCTGCCATGGTTCATAAAGTTAACACCTAAAAAAAGATTTTAAATAAAATGAGTTACGTGTTTCAGACATCAGTACAGTACATATCACTGAAGATGGTGGTTTTTTTTTTTTTATTATTTATTGAGTGAGAATTTGCCACCATTTAAGTTTTACAAATTTATAATTCAATGTAACTGATGGCTTAACTTGATTCAAAATAATTTGATTTAGTGATAACGTGAATGAGCAGTCTGAAGCAACTTCATTGGTTGAAGTACTAAAACATTTGTAATTTGTGTGACTAAATTCACAATTATAGACTGAGGAACAGGTTAAGAACTGAAGTAATGTTAAATAGATTTAGCATCAACATTATTTTAAAATTTTGTTAAGAGCAATAGAGAGTGTGGAACAGAAGTGAAGAAGCGTGTGCTGTCAGGCCGAAGCGGTTGGAGAAAAGTTTCAGGTGTGATGTGTGACAGAAGAGTTTCAGCTAAAATGAAAGGAAAAGCGTTCAAAACCGTGGTGAGACCGGCCATGCTGTTTCATCTAGAGAGACTGGCACTGAGGAATAGACAGCAAGCAGAGACTGAGGTAGCGGGGATGAAGATGCTGAGGATCTCTCTGGAAGGACCAAGATGGACAGGATTAGAAATGAGCATATCAGAGAAACAGCACATGTTAAAGGTTTTGGAGATAAAGTCAGAGACGGTTTTATCTCTAACTTTAAGATCCAAACCAACCTCTGAGATGGTTTGAACATGCGCAGAAGGATTTATTTTTAATTGTCGTTGCTCAAATTCTAAATTTTCAGCACAAAAAAGGATTTTGTTTAAAAATAGACTCACAGGAATGTGAAACAATATTACCATTGTAGATTACATAAAATATATGAAAAATGTATCTTAAAAGTTTCTACACAAATGGTGCATCGTCGTTGTTGATTCATAATATCAAATTAATTATTCGACTCTTATTTTTTAAGTTGATGCATGTACAGTTTGAGGAATAAAATAACTCAGGTGTCTTAGAGAAGATTTTATTAAATTTGCTTGCAGAATGAGCTCATAGACCATCAAAGACTAGTTTTGAAAACTGGCATGAGAAGAAATCCTGAAAGAGGTACTGTAGTAACACTCATGTCGATTATCTGACAGAAGGGATAATCTTGTTCTGACAAAGACAAAAGTGAAATGGATCATGTTTCCAGTTCTTGCTGTTAATTTAGGAACAAAAGACTTTAGCACTCAAAGAGGAAGGATAAAATAGAACCACTCAGTTTTAAATCCGCCACATCAAGAAAAAGCAGCAATATTTATTTCAACTCTTCACCCCTTAAACAGTGATCTAATACACTGTGCTTTTCACTGAATGATTAAAAGCAGCCAAGAGCAATGTTAACAATTCCCCACAGTAAGCATAATCCATGTTCATTTCAGGCTTATGTTCTAAGATGGGACTTTAAACACAAACATATGGTGATGGCTTTATATCATACTTAGCAGGCCCAGTAGGGGGGGTCTAATCAATAAATGGCACGCTCTTTAGATCTACAAGTTTGTTTTTGCATGAAATCCACAGATAAAGCCAGTAGAGAGGGTGGAAAATCCAGGCTTCTGAGCAAAATAAGCGAGAATTATACTGAAGCTCTTAATCATACAGTTACACAATGATGAATCAATTAATAGCTTGTTTTTGGATCAGATCAGTCTGAATAAAATCTCATAAAAGATACTGTATGAATAGTGTCTAAATTAAAGGATAAACCAGACGTATTATAGCATTTCCAGATTTTCCTTTTAGTTTTGTTCGCTCACTGTTCTCTTAACATAGGGAGCATGTTTGATCCAGCTGGAAATGGAGGCTGCTTCAGACAGGGAAAGGCTCCTCATAACTGGGCCATTTACTCCCTTGTGACCCAGCCTCTGCCTTTGGCAAACACAGCATTTTATTGTGACCTCAGACAGCAGCCAAACAGTCAGCCCATAAGCCATCAGTAATGAAAAGCACTAATTCCAGCCTAGTGGGCACAAACGGAAAGGCCTGATTCATATTCATGTGCCCAGCCTTTCACTTGAACCCTTTGTTGACCCATTCATCACAGTCAGACCACTCCTGGCGAACATCATCCTAATTTTACCTGGCAAGAAAAGTAACCTCTTTACAATTAAATGTCTTGTGCATGAAAATCTTCTCTCCTGATCACAAATTCCTTTACCTCAAATGTATTTGCTTTATACAATTAAATGTCATCTGTTTGTTTTTTTGTCTTCTAAACCACTAATCCTTAACAGGGTCGCGGGGGGTGCCGGAGCCTATCCCGGCTGATTTACGTAAAGTGAAAGGCAGGGTACACCCCGAACACGTCTTCAGTCCGTCACAGGCATTAATGTAATCTATACAGAGAAATTTTATATACAGTAGATTCATTAAATTACCCTGCACATCATCTAACTGAGATACTTCATAGTACATTTTTAGCCCAAAGCTGGGGATTAAAAATTGAATCCATAATTCCCATGTTTAGCAATTGCACATTTAAAGGTATTATGCACCCACTGGAGACTTTACATGCAATACAGGGTATATTCTCAGCTGGGCACATTTGTGGAGGATAGACATGCCAACAGGCCTTCACAACCCACGTCTGGGTGATACCAGCAGCTGTTTCAATGAGCCTGGGGAGCAAACGTGTCAAGTATGATACCTTCTGCTGTCACAAACTCCTCAAGGTGTTTATTAAAAAAAAAAATGATGCCATCAACATAACACATGCATCAAGCCTTGGCCTGGGTGACAAGGATCTGGCAATGCCCAACTGTTTCCACTCATGATGGTCTGGAAGTGTGTGTCGGATTTATCACACCCACGCAAGAGGAGGTGTCAGCGGGCACACACTTCACTAAAATCCCAGAGGCCACAGGAGAATCTCTTTAGATGTCTCACTCTCCATAGCATTAAGAAATATTGATTTGGAATTCTCAATGAAAAGGAGTACAAATCTAACATTCACTTTGACCCACACATGCTGTCTATACGTGTAGACTCTTTTTTCATTCTCCACATTTTTCATCAGATGATCCAATTTAATGTTTTTGGTGTTTGAAGATTCTGTTTAATTCAAGTTCAATTTTGGAAATAAAACTTCAAAGAGTTGATGTTATCTTAGCAAACTAAACCCCAAAACCTACACTGGTTTAGTCATGTCAAGTGGAAGACCAAGTAAAAAGAGAATTTGATCATTTATGACCTTTATCGATCTCTATTGGCACCCAAGGAATTGCATCAGTCCACATGATAACCTACAAAGCACGTTGCTAGGTTTTTCAGCAAAGAAAACAAACTCACACCAACTCTGCAGACAGGTAACATCATCACAATTCAGAAAGTAAAACTGAAATCATAATTACTATGACATTATTTTTTAAATGCTTTGGTCTTGCAATTTCTGGTTATAATTTTTTTTGCCTACTGTGTGTTATGAGCAATTTATTGGCATTACTGTTGGATATTTTTCAAAATAAATGTCCTTTCAGCTTGAGACCTAGAAAATTTAAACCAGTCACACAAAAACAGATTTTTTTCTGCTTGGTTTCTCACACCCAAATCTGTTCTTTTCTTGTAATGTTTTGTAAATCTTGCACATTTGCCCTAGTTTTCTTTCACACAGGTGACTGAAGCAAATATAGTGGAATCAACTTTAATAAAACCGAAAATATGATTCGTGCCTCAAATCAGGTAGAGGGCAAGCGATGAGTACACCGTCCTTACCTGTGACCCTTCGACTCTGTGAATAAGCTATTTTTTGCTGTGCTCGGAATGTCTCTCGTTTTTTTGCTGGATTTCTAGTTTGGGATTAAAAGAAGGTACAATACTTTCCATCTACAGTTTTAAGGGTAAACACTTCATCATACCTTCACGATTAAATAATAACAGCTCAAGCTAAACAAAAATGCATTAAATTAACCATGACGCATCAGTAACAGCTGCATGTAGGGCGGATTTTCTGTGCGACATAATGAGTCTCATGTTATCTATTCCAGTAAAGAGATGAGCTAACATCGGTTTTGTTTCTTAACAAAAATAAATAATTAAAAAAAAAAAAGTATAATTAGTTAAGTTATGCCAGAGTTCTGACTAATTTGTGCTGTAAAGAATTTCTCATATATTTTGCTTTGATGTTGCTGCCACAATTAAGAAAATCTTTTATGACATTTTGAGCTTCATCCAAGAATATTGCGTTATAATGTTAAGTTAGGATATGTGTTTTACATTTGAAGAAGAAAAAGTTTTACATTTTGACAAACTAGATAAAAAAAAAAAATAGGTGAGCTGGCACCAGTGATGTTTTTTTTTTATATTTTAGGCATGATTCATATTTATTACCTACAAATATTTCCTTCTAACGATGCCTATCTGAAAGCAATTCATTAAAATTTTATGTGGGTTTTAGGTGTAATTTCTTTTCACAATTGAATGAACCTCCTTTGGCAAACATGTAGGACAAGACAGTAATATTGTATTTGTAAGTTAACTATATTCATGCAACCAAAAAAATGATCAATGGCTTCAATTATAATTTAGTTTAAAAAAGTTGAATTAAAACCGATATAAAATGTCATTTAAAATCTACAAACTAAAGTGCCAAGACTCCCATTGTGATAACGTTTTTCTGCTGCTTTATATTGTTCTAAAGAATTGCCACTGGCTTCTTGAATTATTTGTACCCTTTGCTAGGATTGAGAATTGGATACGATGTCAATGCACAATAGAAAAAAAAGCCGCAGGCAATGTAAAATATTTCACATTTAAGAGTCGGTTGATAAGGTGTTTGACTTTATCTTATTCCTGAAGGCTCTAAAACAGCCGAGCCTTAATATCTACCTAAACTTTGCCAATCGAATAAACAAAATCTTTTTACTTGAGCATGTGTTTATGAAAAGATTTTTTACATTTTTATGTGATGCTTGAAAATTCATCAAGTGATGCATAAATAGGAACATGTTTTCTGATGACACAAAAGAAGCAGAAATTCTCATCCCTATACTAAAAGTTAACCTTACAATGCTCTAAAAGATACATTTATGTGACTCATGATTCATTATTACATTTATTTCATTTTTTTTTTCATTTCTTTATTTGTTTAGAGCGCATAAACAAGTTAATTTTTCACGTAAAGTTTTTTCTTTATTATCAAAAGGGTTTGTCGACACAATACAAACACAATAGAGATTTTACTGCAAGCTTACCATCTTTCCCTGGTTTCACAGTGTAATTACTGTGACATGTGCAGATACTGTACAAAACACCATCGTTTGGTGACAAGAGTGTAAGCTTCAGTGTTGTCAGCACCTGATGAGCCCAACACAATGCCGCACTTTCACAGAGGAGCAGCGACTATGTCACAGGTAACACGAATAGTTCATTCAAAACTACCAGAGCATCACCACCAAGTTGAGAGCTACATTCATCAGTCTGGCATTAATTAATGCCTGCATGATTGAATGTGAAAGGAATGGACGACAGAGATAATGCACACCTACAGGTACAATGCTGGCACAATTCAAAGCTGTAATGATTAATTCCTCCTTGTCATTTACTATTGAAATTAAAAAAGACATACTGTGTTTTTTGTGTCAAATGCTTGCCAAGCAAAACAAGAATCATTTTAGTGCTGATTAGAAGCCTGTTGGAAAAGGTGTCAGATTTATGTTACGTCGACAGCTTCTAGATTCACATATCCCCACATTGGATTGGAGACACACTAACACGTGCACATGTTCCTATGGGGTCTTTTGATTGTAACAGATTGGCAAGGAAGGGGGCTATTTGAAACTGGGTCTTTGGAACACCTGCTTTGAGGTTGGGGTTAAATGGGATTGCTCCCTTTGAATCATTTTGATGACCCACTGCAGCTGAGTCTGCAGGTTGTCCTGCTTGCTTTAAAGAGTATTATGTGCCTGAGATTGAGCAGAACTCAGGGCTTAGAAGACACACACAAACACAGCTACTCACGCAAGCTCACACACGCGCACACACATTGGAGCTCAGACACTAGCTGGATGGAAAGAAACAGTGTAGGCCGCTCTCAGGGGAAAGAAGAAACTGCTTTAAACAAATGAAGTTCTTCAGGTGTGGATGGCACACGGAGACAAGTGTGACATTGTTATTTAAAAAGAAAAAACAGTTGGTATTCAGTAACTAAAATAGCTGAAATGTATTCGCTTCACAAAGACTTTTTTTGTCCACAGAATATTTCTATCTAGCCATCTTTTACAAAGACACATCATTACACAGAGTTTCCAACTCAAGTTCATAGTTGCTTCCAAATCTGTTGCAATGAAGTGTACAAATGGGTATAAAAATGTGTAAAGTATTCATTTAAGTTGCAGTTTGGAGTTTAGCAGGTATTCTTTGCATGGCAAATTTGCATGCACATTTACTTTCTACTCAGAGTTAACATACTAATAAAGTTACTTTGCCCAAAACTTCTAATTTAATAACAACCCAAGCACCAAAAGTATCATATCAACATCTGTATTGTATGAGGGGGTTACTTCGGAGGCAGAGTTTATGTACAGCAGACAGAGATTTAAAGGGAACTGACAACTGTGGTAAGATTGCTAAATAAAAGTAAAAGTTTGCCAAGTTTCTTCATTCATTCAGTTTCTAAACACGTCTTTACCTGGTTTTATCTGTACAGAACTACTCTTCCAATGTATGAGAACAGTGAAACATCAAAACCCACTACATAGCTTTCCACCTTTAAAATTGTGCATTTTAATGACATTTGATAATTTAGTTACTATTTTGTTGGCAAAAATGTGAAAACTTACCACCTTCAAGCACCCCACTGCTGAAAATTTACGCAGTTTTCTTTCACAGTCCTGTTTAATTTTGCATCTGTGCATTAGAATATTTTTGCAAAGTATAGAAATGTTCAAAGAGGGTGGCGAAGAAAGAATGAAAAAGTTTTTTACTGCTTGCAACAATCTTACAGATGATACAAGACATATGATTCATGGTCTGACAACTGTGATAAGAGATGTGTCACTATAAAAAATGTCAAAAGTTTTTGTGTGATCTTAGTAGTAGTCACCACAGTCAAACTTGTCAACAAATAAAGATTAGAGGTTTTGGAGATAAAGTCAGAGAGGCCAGACTGAGTACATTGTCAGAAGGATGCTAGGTTTGGAGCCACCAGGCAAGAGGAAGACCAAAGACAAGGTTCATGGATACAATGAAGGAAGACATGAAGATAGTTCACCTGACCGAAGAGGGCACAGCAGGTAGGGTAAGATGGAAGAAACTGACTTGCTGTGGCGTGCCCTGAAGGAAAATGCCGAAAGAAGAAGAAGAATGTCCTTCAACTTGTCCTGCTTTGTAATTACAGAAATGTTTGAGTACATTTTCCAATTGCATTTAGAGTATTGATTTTGTACATTTAAAGATGGCAAACCTGGAAAACGTTATAACACAATTTGAACCAGTCATCAAGTTTAAACTTTGAAAGCTTATGGAGTGGCAATGGCACATAGTTCTACAATTTTAAAACACAAAAAACATGGGTGAATGTGATAGATTAAAATTCAACATAATTTTTTCTTGTATTTCCTAAACTGTAACCACAAGGCTCAAACAGCTAATTAAACAGCAGAGACACACTTCTAATACCCCTGAATTTAGATATTTAGCACCACATGAGCCCTATTTATACTCAAAGCCTTCAATGGTGACATGTGACCTGGCTATTATTGCTCTATTAAAAGCTGAGCTTAGGTCAATGGGAGCCACAGTGTTCCTTTGCAAATAGGCCACTTTTAATCCGGTAGAGAGATTAACAGCATCAAGCATAGTGACTTCTTTAATGTCTGTCTCTCTTTGATACACTGCACTTGAATCGAAGCATGAACAAGATTAGATCTCACACAAAGTAACTGTGAGATGATGTTAAATAAAAAAGGGTGATGCTCTTGACATTTAAATTTCTGTTGAGATAATTATTGTTTTAAGAGCTGCATGCAATTATATTGTGTATAGAGTTTGTATTTACATATTGTATACTGTATGTGTATATTTTTTAACATTATCTTATCAAACATTGAGTTGTTTTCTATAAAACCATGACCTGTGCTTTATGCTCAAACCCATCTCCTTACTATGTTTCACTTGCGGATTCACTCATACATAGACATGTAGTTCAACACATTTCTCTTTCAAAAGCAAACAGATAGAATCTTTTCTTTCTTTGTGCTTCATCTCCCACTGCTGCGTCCATCAGCCTATTTTTGCCTCACTGTGCTGCTACCTGAGGAGCCACAGAAAGGTGGTAATGGAGGGTTGACTGAGGCCTGTCACTTCATGCTCTTTCACCCCAGGGACTTTGAGTGGGAAAGTAATGGCCAGGCCTGCCAGATGTAGCAGTCACTTTTAATCAAGTGCATGGCTGTCACTCTGCCTGTATTGATCCCTGTGAAGTCCCCAGGCAGCCTGCAATCGGACTGGTTTCGACACCACAACAACTTCCCTCTCACCTTTCAAACAACTCCCCATGTGGTGGCATCTTGGCCAACTTAATCATAGTCCAGCTTTGCCGGGAAAAACAAGAACTCTGGCAAACATGATCGCGAAGGGTCATCGCCCCACCTCTTATCATACCAGCAAATCACAGACCTTCTCATGGTGCCGATTGGGATTTTATGTGAGCCAGATATCTTCATGAGATTAATGCACAAGTGTGTCTTCGGGTCACGTGTTTGTGTTTGTAAAGAGAGCAAAGCCATTAGTTTTAGCAATATAGCACATTAGGCTGATCGAGTAAATCCTTCAGTGTCAGAGTTATTTATAAACCAGATTTGCTCAAAATATATAAGCAAGGTTAAGTAGCCACACTTGCGATATTTGTCTTGTTTTCACCTCACTCAACAGGAATTTGTGTGACTGTGAAAGTGAGTGAGTCAAGATTTGGCACCAGGCGCTCTTTTTTTTTTTTTTTTTTTTCCAGAGATCTGTTGCAAGGCTGTGGTTTTATTGTTCATTTGCTGAGGCCACAGGGGCTGACTATTACTCGGTCATAACTCGGCAGGATGATGAGGGATGAATTATAATGTGGATCCATCAGCAGTAGGGACGTGACGGAGGTGGCAAAAAAAAGATGGAGGATTCATAGAAGAGATGGGAAGATAGATGTCATCAGTATCTATAAGATATCGCATTTTTATACATCAATACAATAAAACATACATATGTACAACACAAAAATTGAATCTTTCTTCTTTTAAATGTAGGCCAGGTCTTGGGATGACTGCATCTATTGATTTAGATATTGAATTTTCATTTCTTTGTGCTGCTTTACTCAGGGTTGCTTCCCACATTGCTAAACTTTAACATGCGAAAACCACTTCCCACATTAACGTAGCGAGGGAGTCACTTTCTTACTTCTGCCACACTTTGCTGCTTTTCATCCATCATCAAACTTTTATTTGTGTGTAAGGATCATAGCTGAGTGGAAGAGAGAAATGGCAGAGCAGATTCAGAATAATCTGTTCCACCATTCGGACACATGCTTGACTCAGTGTTGTAAACCTCACTGACAGATGCTCAGAGTAAGAGTAAAAGGGACAGAATTAGGCAATGACATGTGAAATAGAGGGCACTCTGGTGAGCCCCCTGCATTGCAGATGTACTCCACTGCGCCATAGTGGACAAACAACACTAAGCAAGGCAATGTGAGGACAAACTGTTTCCCAGTATTTGGCAAAAGAGGATTTTTTTTCTTAATGTATTCATGGGGATGTAAGTTTTCAAACTTGTAATGTGAAGATTCATGTAATTTAGTGTCAAAGGTAAACATTCTAGAGACATGCCTGCAAACAAACTGGATGGAGAGTTATAATTTGACCAATTGCAGGCTGGGAGATTTTAACAGAATATTTTACAGGATGAAGAGGTTGGTTTTATCTAATTTAATAAGAGAAAATATGCCACGTAGAGGCATCTGTGGGTTAAGAGCTTTTCTCAGCCTTTTTAAAGGTTGTAGACTTTGTTTTTTGTTTATTCAGTTTGGATTAAAAAGATATTATTCCTCTGACAGACACTGGTTTGTTCCAGCAGATGACAATAAGATGTAGGTAGTAATATTAATAATAATTAATAATAAGGCAACAAAGACTATTGAGAACAATTCAACAAGTTAACAGATGACTGATTCATGTAATTTGTCACTGTATGTCACCTTTCCTCACTTTACATCATTTATGTCACTTTTTACCCCTTTGTGCACATTCAGTCCTGCTCGTATATACTGTAGTTAGTCACATTATTCCTTCTATTTTATTATTTTACTATTTTACTTATTTATTTTTTAGCATGCTTTTTGTATTTATACTGTCTATTTCTTTCTTTCATTGTTACTGTGCTGCAGTACCGCACAAATTTTCCACATGTGGGATCGATAAAGTAATTCTGATTCTAAAGTCAGCACCACCTGATGTTGCAGGATTTATTTGTGGCAATTAATAAAAGTCAGTAATTGTCTGCTGTTACGTATGAAATATCCAGTAATATGCTGTATTTACAATACATTGAAGAGGTCTGCAAATATATCAAATAACATGCAAATAAAAGGGGGTGTCATCAAGGTCTGGAGAGCAAGAGACACAACATTATCAAAAATGAACACCAAGTGTGCCTCCCTAGATATTTCTGTGCATTGATGCATTGAGCATGACAAGATGCTCACATTGAGCATCTACATGACAAGATGCTCACATTGAGCATCTTGCTCACATTGAGCATCTTGTCATGTAGATTGCATCGTATGAAACACCCATCCTGCATAAATCCATCATTTTAACAAACCCCACTGTTAGGGTTAGGAGAACCCATGAGGTGTGGGTTTTCTCTTTGCGAATGGCAGCTAAAGTACCACAACCTAACTTTGAGTAGGACACTGTTGCAGATAGCAGCCCAATCTTCTCACACAGTGGGACCTGGAATTTGCTCTGTAGTTGACTCAAGACACACACACACACACAAAAACCACTAGAAGGGTAAGTTCTGTGAGTTCTCTGTTTAAAAAAGAGAACAAAGAGAAAACGAATTTGTTAAAGCAGCAGCTGTATGGTATATTTTTTAAATAGTTGTCAGATTTGTCTCTTTCAAATGACATATGTCTTAGCTACTGGTGAAACCCCTGGCTAGGTTGAGCCAGCCGGCACAAATCAAAGCACCAAGTGAAAGATGTTCTGGTGAAATATAGGAATTTTTCCTTGCTTTGCAGCAGCTTTTGTTTGCGTGTTCGGACCCAGTCAAGTTAGGCGTTGTAGTTCCCTCAGAGCCTAATCGATGCTGCAAATGTCAAAGACTGGCAATGGTTGCATGAGACAGAGAAAAACATGGCTCCCAGTGCTGTGTTGTTATCTGCTGGATAAAGACTTTGACAACTGATTCCCAATCCCTGGGTTCGGGCCAACATCTACAGAGGCTTTATCTTATACAGTAAAGTCTTCCTATCTACTCAATGCCAATGATCCACCCTAATCTCCGAGCTATCGCTAATCAGGAAAATCTCTCCCTGCTACCCAAATCTCTGTGTGAAACATGCTTGGTAAGAACTAAATGCTTGTCAACAAGTCACAGGTACGGCATCACAGCAGGTACTAGATTTACAGTTTTAGGGCTTTGTAATTACTTCTCAGACACAATTGCTGTCATTTCACTGGTGATTATGTTTGCTTTCTGAAACCTTCATCACAATGATTTGTTCACATGTGATGGAATGTATAGGTGCACACATGGATACGCACACACATAAACACACACAGACACAAAGCAATTGTAATTCAAGGAGCATCTACTGGAGATTACATTGTCTTGTCATTAAGACCACCCCCCAAGGGTACCATTACTGTACAGATGCACTGTGAAATACTTGCCGACCCCATCTCTCACACACACACACAAAAACACACACGCGCACACATACACACCACACACACACGCACACACACACACACTTACATAAAACACACATACAGCCAGGATTCCTTAATTGGCTTTAGTATCACAAGGGAATTGTATTTTTACAACATGCCCTACTGAAGACAAAGTCTGAACTCTAAACTCTACTGTTGTGACGTGATTTTCTATATATCAAGCCAGATTTTATCACTGCAATAAAAGTGGATTGGTCACAGTGCGGTGTCTTTTCAAAAGCAAATAAAATTTCAGTGTTGAAAATGTAATGGGACGACATAAATTTAATCAATCAATATATTGATTAGCAATTGCACAGTGGCGGCAGACTCGAGAATAAAATGTTTAATGTGCTACAGAATGAGGACATGGGACAGTGAACATCTCACACTGAACTGGTTGCCATTGAAATGATCTTCTTGTTTGATGACCCATTACTATTACATAAACACTCTTAGTGTCCAACTTCATATATGGGATATCAAATGATGCTTACAGCCAAAGTATTTTAATATGAACAAAAGAAAACCGTCTATTCTCACATAACGTTCTCTATCATCATCTTCTGCAGCCAAAGCGGGGACGTTTGGACTTCCTCACTTCCAGCCTCATCTTACAGCACATCCCAAAGTGATTTTAAAGAAGATGTGATACACAGTTTTTCCTGTATCTGCTGAATCTTCCCTGATTTCATTTATTTGGTCATTTAGTCGCGCCTAAGTATTTTGAAAACAGTTGAGCAACTTACTTCCAGAATTTACAATAAGTTTTTTTTTTTTTTCCCATAAGTACAGGCTATATCAGATGGCATGGCTTAGTGGTATAGGGGCCATCTTTTGATCATGAAGAACCACGTTGGATTCTCATCCCATGCTCATGCTGAAGTGTCCTTGGCAAGACACCTAACTCCCAATTGCTCCCATCACTCTTGTTAGCTTCCTGCTACAATGTTCATTGCAGCACAAAAATGTTCCAATGAGGGATCAATAAAGTATGCCATTATTATTGTTGCTACGCATCCCATATAGCCTGATACATCAGACTGTTTCTTTCACTCCTTGATAGCAGTCTGACCTTGCAGAATTGGGGTTCACTCACTCACTCGCTGGTAGTTTCTCGGAACAAACTTTTCCCATCTGCAGCAGGGTAACCACGTCTTTCCCCTGAACAAAACTTTCTAAACTCTGTTTTTGTTCTGGTTTTAAATGCAGAATCTTGGGAACTTTTTCTGACACAGACTGTATGGCATGGTCAATCTCTTTTTTTTAGCCATCAAACTATAAGCATGGCCTGGGCGGATGCTTGTGTCACGGTGCGGCATCATCTAGGCTTGGTGATTGGCCAGACGTTTTCCAATATTGCAATTGAAAAACATGCTCAAAATCCGTGACAATTTGCCAAAGTAAAAAAAAAAAAACAATGCCGAGGCACCATGTGGCATCAAGCTTATCCCAAGTACTTGTTGCTGTTTTTTTTAAATTAAACTTACTTCATCATTTTGTTCATTTGTGCATAAAATATCTCATTTTATTCCTAAATCACCTTTTGTACAAACAGAGACACTCTTGAAAAGGAGGAATTGACTCAAATAATAAATCAGGCAACATTGTGTCTCTAACTATTGGTGATCAACTACTGCATCTATAAGAGCTGTCTTGAACATAAATTCTACTAACCCAGTTATTTATGCTATAGAATAGTCCAGACAATGTATCAGATAGCTATGAAGAAAACCTATTGGTCCCATTATAAATGGACATGTTGAAAGATACTTCATTGGGTCACCCAATAGCTGAAGGAATTTGAAATGTGATCATTATTTTATTTAAAGGCATACAGAATAGTTGAATAGTCATTGTGGTTTTGTTTTCTTTAAAAAAAATTCTGTCATTTGAATCGCCTTTAGTAGCAATAGCATCTGCTCCCTTCTTCATCCATCCGTTCTCCTCCACATTTTTACTGCAGAAGAGCTGACTTGTAGTAATCCATCTTTTGCAGTATTACAGGGGCTCAAAGTAATAAATTCAACTTGAACAAAGCCCAGAGCCAAGAGGCCAAGCACATGTTGTTCATGAACTGTCGCTATTAAACTGTATATTGTCCAGGTTTTAATGCTGTTTTCAGTGTCCTACCGCCAGCTTTCATCTCTACAATGACCCATTAACATCTGTCATCGCTTCTTTCATACTTCAGGCATGGCTGATTATTCCATCATTCTGAAAGATGTCACCTTAAACACAGAATCCTTTCAAGAACCCTTGTTCATCCTAGACTTGAAGAACTACATTAAATGGAGATTTAACAAATGTTTGCTTCTCTTCAGTCCCATCCAACAGTTAATGCATTTTTATGTTTGATTCAATCATATAATCATTTAAACACTTCTGTTTAACTGTGCTTTGATTAATTACTCTTTTTATCTGTTTTAATGATTTCATTAATTTATTTTTTAAACTTTTTGATTCTATGTTTTGTGCTTTTAATGCATCCTTTTTTTTTCCTTCTTGCAAAGCACTTTGAATTACATTTTGTATTAATTGTGCTATACAAATAAACTCGCCTTGCCTTGCCTTGCCTTTTAAACAAAATTCTAATAATGGATTTTTAAATATAAGAGAGATTTTAAGAAATAATTTTGGTACAGACTGTTTAGACATTTACTGCAATAGCTTTATTAATAACCTTCTTAAAGATTATTTATGTGGAACCAAACATTTAAATCTGCCAAATTGATCTAATACTTTCCATTTGTCACTATTAAAATACTATTAAACACTGTAGCCCTGATTGCATTATGTTATTATTTGTATTTTTTTTCCTTTTTTATTTTGATGGTAGATTTTTTTGGCTTGGTCATTTTATCAGTAGCTTGCAACTCAAAACTAACTTGGCACTACTGCTCTGGACCATAATTGGTCACTACAAATCTGGTTGCAAGCATGTGTAAGTGATTTAGACATTTATAATAAATTGCCTAATCTCAAATATCCCTTAGACATTCAAATTCAAGACTATAACAACCACCATATAACATGGATGTACTTAAAGTTTATTTGTTATCTATGATTTGTGATAATATGGAAGAACCTGAATAACCACAATTCTTTTTTGTTTGACACTTGAAGTTTGGTGCAATAACATCACTTCAATGCAGCTGCTCAGGTGCCACCTCATTGTTCTCCGACTACAAATATTTTCTGCCTAACATAGAACTTCACACTAATTCAACTGGAACGTAATATGGACTTAATTTTATAGTCCTTTTTAATGGGTAGATTAAGAAAGTGCTTTATGCCAGGTTTATGAGGCTTTCTTTGCAGGTAATAAAGCTTGAAGTTTGCACAACATACCGAGGAGATCAGTTTTATGCTTTTTTTTTTTTTTTAATTTGCAACTATTCAAATCAATCCAAAACTATGTTGAACAAATATATTTAAAGGTTTGGCAACAGCCAAATACATTAAAAAATAAATTAGGAAGGTTTGCTATGAAGTTTTTTTATGTATATTCAACCACAATTTGCTGCCAAAATAGTTGTTCCAATATGCTGAAACTCCCTCAAGATTTCACTCACAAGTGTGTTAGATTGAACCAAATCCACCCAACATCTGTTTGATTTCTTTGTGAAGAGACCCTCTTCTCCCTTGTCCATCCTCTTTGGAGACCCTCAGCCACCTGTGACATTCCTCTTCACATACAAAAACAGACACGCAGCTCCACCCTTTCCCTTCATGAATAAAACATTCTCAGGCAGTCGGCTGTGAGCTAGTAAGTCAATTGCTCAGAGAGCCTGGAGAGACAGATACCTATGTGGCATGATGTCTATACCAAGTAACCCTTTTCACTCAGGTTGTGCTCAGCACCAAATGTCCAAGGTTCAGGGTGATGAATTATGGGTCATTCTTCTCATCCCTCCTCTGCAGTGTCACTATATTAGAAGGCAGGAACATGTGGTTTGGTACATACGGTTAGGTGTAGGTGTTTCCGCCTTTGCTCACGGATGGAGAACCATTTACGTCCACATGCTAGGAGAAGGCTGGAAGCACATTACTTTGATGCTTCCTCCCGAGGGCTTTGGAAATTTCCCCTGGAAACACAGCGTATGTTCTCTGAGTGTTTATACTGCAGGACATCACAGGAAAGATCGTTGTGGTGATAGAATAATATGGATGCATTATACATCACATGTCTCATGTGTTTTAAACCTGTGTGAGAAGCACATTTAGGTAATTCTCTTAGTATGCATGTCTGACTATATGTGAACTAAGCAATGAACATGCAATAATCTTAATGCCGCCTTTTGGTGCATTGCAGCCTTTTCTCAGAGTCTCTGATTTAGATCATGATCTTGCGTGAAAGCACCAACATAACCATTTTATTTCCTATGCTGTTATACAATGAGTCAGCATTGCTTCAGCTGCTATTTAAAATGCAATTCAAAACCTTTTTGATTTTAGTGATATGCATGGCAAAAAAAAGTAAAGTGCAAGCCCACTACAAGACAAGCAGTACAGTGAGTGGATTTAATGTGTGACCAAAGCTTTCCAATGTGACTATTGAAGTTACAAAGCTCTTGTGACAATTACACTCTCTCCAAGCTCACTCAGTCACTATAACTGCCTCTCGAAAGAGAGAGAACTTCTTCCACTGTCAGATTGAAACACTGTGTTAAGAGCAAGAATTCATTAATAATCCTTTCAGAGTGAAATGTCCGGCTTTGCAGTTTTACCCTGATCCCTCTGACAGCCGGGCCACTGTGTAAGGCCAAGTTGTAATTGGGGTGCTTGAGCAAGTATCTAACCATGAGAAACATATTTAAACTTTGTCAAAAATGGTTTTGCATGGTGGTGGAAAGATTTGTCAGCTAAAGAAGACACAGTTCATCAATTGATACAGTAAAGTTTTACTGTGATTAATTGCTTTCTCACTCTGTTTTTCTGATTTTGTAAATGTAAAACCATCCAGAAATAGAAAAAAAAACCAAAATATATTTGTATATTAGGGTTTTATATGCCCATTCAAATATATATGTTGCATAAAATTATCTTCTACTCTACTTTCATTATAGTACATTTTCCTGACCTATTTAACAAGTCGATATGTCTCTCTGTGAAACCACAACAACAATTAGTGGAGAATCCCCCTTTAAATACGCTCTGCGCCACACAGTCTGGCTCCAACTGACAGATCTTTATTAGCTTTAGGTGCCAGGAAGATGTGCATATTGATTACCACCTGCTTCATCTAACTCACTCCAAAACATCTCTGTCCTTCTGATTCATAATTCACAACAGCCATTTAGACGGTTCCTAGTAAATTAATATTTTATGGCAGATCCAGCAGCTACCAAAAAATAATCACTACTTTAGACATCAAGAGATGGTCTTTGTGTCTGAGTGAAAACGTTGAGCTTAACATGACCTCTTACTGTGAAATTCAACAATGTGGCACAAATTAATTTAAAAGCTTCAAATATTTTCTAAATTCTAACATGTAATGTTGCTTGAGCTGGTGGAAAGATTTACTGCTGCTCATTATTTTATTATGCATGCAACAGTCATTCAAAAACTACACAATCTACACGGCCTTTATCTGCCTGTTTACTTAGAATTTTGTAAATGAGTTCTTGATGCTTCGCCACCCTTCACCCTGAGCTAAATCAATGGTAACAAACATTAAGTGATTCATGGCATCGTTGTGCAACTTTATCACCGGGGCACTCAATTAGTTTTAGACACCCACAACAAAAGCATGCAGAGAAGATTTGTCAGTTGTCTCACAGGCTGTGGAAAGTATTGATAAATAATAATAACTTATTTACTTTGGTGCTGTTGCTAAAAATGAATCACCAGCTGGTATCTCACAACTTCAGTCAAACAACATGTTATAGCTCATTAAATATTTATTAATACAAAGAAATTAATCATTTATTGGCTAATAATTTGGCCTAATGTTTCCTCGTATTGCTGTTTGTTATCAAGTTATTTGTGGGCAACTGTGTGTGTGTGTTTTGTGGAAACTGAAGATTTACTGAAATCTAATAAGAGAATAAATCTAAATCTTTAACAGTGAAGTGTGGAGCTGGTCATGCTCCGTGACCAGAGGAGCAACCGACTTGGATTGTGCTCAACATAATAAATGGCAGCAGCTCAAACAACACTAAATTGCCTATTATAGGGTTGGTAGTTTGATTCCCTGCCCCATCAAATGGCGTTGTGTCAGGTCAATACACAGAACATTAACTTTGTCCTGTTGATACGGAAGGGCACACAGCCGGCAGCATGTGCTTGTGCTTCTACAACCAACAGATATCTGAGCTCTGATTTGAAAAGATTTCATTTCGACACGGGCTAAAAGTTAACAAAATAATAGACTTAAATTGATTCATGTTAAATATACAGTATATATACAGTATATATAAATTACCCATTGCCCCAATAGTGGCTTGTTTGTGCAATGCATCAGACAATTTTCCTAAAAAAAACTTATAGTAATTACTTTCTGTCTATGGAAAATACTATTTATTACTATATCTAACTACAAGATCTACCGCTGGGCACTGAATCAGAGATAGAGTAAAGTGCTCTGCCATCCAGGAGGAGCTCAGAAAAGAGCTGCTGCTCTTCCAGGTTGAGAGAAGCCAGACTGGGTGGTTCAGGGATCTGGGCATGGCCATTGGGAGGAGAACCAGTTGCAGACTCCAGATCCGCTGTAGATAGCGTGTCTCACAGCTGGCTAGGGAACACCTTGTGATCCTCCTGATGAGCTGGAGGATGCGGCTAGGGTGAGAAAACGCCTGGCTTTCCGTCTAAGGCTGTTTTCTCCGGAACCGGCCACAGATAAGCAGAAGACAACAAACAGAAGTTCTATGTTGTATGTTAATTTATTTAGCACACATACTTTTTACACATACTTATTACAAATCAGTCCTTGTATTGTCACAATTTGGGATGTAAAAATCACCTAAAAATTGCAATGTTCTGCAATTTTTAGTATTGTAATTTTTTTTCATGAAAAGTTTTGATAAAAGTTCAGGAGTGATGGAGCTGGTTAGGGAATTTTTAGTTTTATCCCCTGTGCAATGGACAAATTTATTGTTTCACCAAACTTATTCCTAAACTCAAAGTCTCAGTGAAAAGATCAGACCGTACTGTACCTGTCACCCTAATTCAGTAAGGTCCTTCCCTCTGCTCCTATGGACCTTGTCACTTGTATAAATTTTACCTTTGCTCTAGTGTTGACAAGTGTTGAACTGGGACTGAGCAATCATTGAACCACAATAAAACTTTTCCTGGTGGAAGTGGCACTGAAGGATGAATCATTGCCTCTGTGTCATTGATCTTTCCTTCTGGGCTTGTTTCTGTATATAGTGTTGTGGCTTCCTTTATTTATCTTTTTGTTTTATGTATTCCATGAAACTATGTCAAAAAGAGAAACATAAATTTGTCGAAGACATTAAAAAAATGCCAAAACGCCTCTGCAGCATTTTTCTCTGAAAATGTGTAAGAAACAAAAAAAAGATGCAAAGCTGTCATAATGTTAAGTTATTCAAAAAGTTTTGATTTTAACAAACACAGTAAATACTTTAAAAGTATGGGTTATTTTTATTTACACAAAAAAAATTGATCAATCTACAAGAACAAATCTCTAATACATTGCACTCTGTGGAAATATTCTTAGTATTTTGTTTCACCTTCTGAAAAGTTTATCTAGAATGTGGTCGAGGGCGGTGCTGGCTGGCTGATCTCAGGCGAGAGGTAGGGTACACCCAAACAGGTTGCCAGTTTGTTGCAATGACACACACACACACATTCATTCCGAGGGGCAATTTTACAGTAGCCAATCAACATAACATGCATGTTTTAGGAGGGTGGGAGGAAACCATAGTACTTGGAGAAAACCCACAAATACACAGGGGAACATGTAAACTCTACACAGAAAAGCCAGTGTTTAAAGTTTCACCCCACTCCCAGACTTGAATCCCAAGCCACTGTGCTAACTTCTGTGCCACTGTCCAGCCCCAATCTTAATGGTATGTGTAAAATACTGTATTTTGAATTGTTCAAATAATATGAACGTTCTTTCAAAATTCTCTCCTTTTTTTCTAACTTTATGCTCAGGCTAACATGACAGATACATTCTGTCATGTATCTTTCAGCATTCATAAAATGTCACGTTTATTCTTGTTTTAAGTTTAAGATCTAGCTAATAGTTACTCATTGCAAAGTACAGTAACCATAGTTCAATACGTACATTAAATCAAAATTTTGTCTTTTTTGAATGATCACATGGGATATGATCAGGGTAAAAAGATATCAACATCAATTCATCGAGCACTGTACTTTTATGAATTACATTAAAGTAAACTGACAGGCTGACATTTTGCTTTTCAGACTCTGACCATGACTTCTTTAATTATTATCGTCAACCAATCAAATTACACGTTAGAAAATTCATTTCTCTTGATGTCATCAAAAGCAAAAAGTCATGTAAGGTGAAAATAAATTATTCAGTGGCCCATGTCAGACTTCAATCCCAGATTTAACACTTTTTTTTTTTTTTTTTTATTTCATGCTCCCCATAACAAATATTTTGGATTGAAAGCATTGAGCTGAGATTACTGTATTGTTGAGGCCCACAAAAATGCACTGTTAGCCTTTAAATTACATTTTAAAATTTTACTCTATTGATCCCTCACCGGGGAAATTGGTGTACTACACTCCTACACCGCAGCAGGCTGCCAGGAAGGCGCCAATGGTGGGAGAAACGGGAGTTAGGGGTCTTCTCCAAGGAGCCTAGACGTGCACTCGGTGGGATGCGAACCCGCAAACTTCCAGTTGACTTCCAGTCCGCGGGCGAACGCTCTAATCCCTGAGCCACCGTCTCCTGGAGTCAGTCTCCTTCAGTTTGTAGCATTAATATGCTACAAACTACAAAATTTCAGTTCATGCTTGGATATATTTTTGCTGTTTGAATCCAAATGCTGACGGAGATGTAAACAAACTAATATTTCATGATTTTTATTTAGTTTAACCCATGAACTTTGAACCCAGTTATTTTCAAAGAGGAGACCTGTGTGTTTCCGTCAACAATGCTTGATTTTCTTGGAAGGGTCAGTAACTCATTGCTGACCTTCTGAAAAAGCCCAAAAAGCAGCTATTCTTCACAGAAGTAGCAAAAATTAGATTATAAGGTCACAGAGAGCAATGGGCAGAGATCTCAGACAATTTTTCAAGATAAAGACGTCACATTTCTCTGACAGCACAACCACACAATGAGAAAAATATTATATTCAAGCAACAAAAGTCTGAGCCAATTATTCATTTTATTTTCACTCAAAGTGTTGCTTTCTTTTGCAACTGAGCAAAGCAGAAAATCAAATAGATGCTTGTGTAAAAAATCTTCATGATGTATTAATACAAAGCAATTGACATTCTTTGTTTTAAACAAAAAAAAAAAAAAAGCTTTTTATAGTTTTCTAAGTTTTGTTTCAACCAGATCATCAAACTTCAGATAAGGGCTTGTTTATAGTAATATAAATTTGGTAATTACTTGAAAAACTTGCTCAAAGCTACTAGAGCTTTAGGGTTTCAAATATTCCATCAAATATCGCTTTGATTTGCTCACTTGCTGAGGAATCCAGATGAATCATTCATGATAAAAATAAAGTGGTGAAAGAAAATGTATGCTGCAGTTTCATTTGTCTGTAAGCCAGTTTGTTCCATCAATCACAATCTAATTTTCACATTTCTCTGCGGGACATTAATGCTGTGTTTCTTGTTTTTCTCATTTTTAAAAAATGTACTTCAAAGCAGCTGCTTCTCTAAAGTATTGCAGACACTTCACTGTGCATCTGATCAATCTACAATAAACTCACATCATTTCCTTGTTTCAAACTAGTGTAGAGACAAATTATGAGAAAAACAGTAGAACTAATGCATGACAGAGAGATATACAATATCTACAAAAATGATACGCCATCGTGGTATAACTTGCTTGGTCTTCCTCTTTGTAAATGCTAAATGTCATTATTTATTTCAATCTGTAAACAAGGGCTGGATACATCGGATACAAACATTAGATTTGACCAAAAAAAAAAAAAAAAAACTGATCATTTTATATAATCGTGCTGTTTATTGAACTCGAATACTAGTTGGAGGCCAGAGGCAGCAGCCTAAGCAGCAGTGCCAAAACTTCTTTAGCAGCTTCTGTTTCATAAGGGGTAAGTCTGAGATGGAATGTGTCCAGGACATCTCACCAGTGAGGCATGCAGGAGGCATCCTAACTCAGTGCCTGAACCACCCCATATTGCTTCTCTCAACACAAAGAAGCATCATCTCTATTCTGATCCCCTTCTAGATTGTAGAGCTCCTGGTCTTATTTCTAACAGAGAGCTGGACCATTCTACTGAGGGAACTCATCTCTTCTTCTTGGATTTGCAATCTAGTTTTGTAGTCACCAGAGGTTGGGGTAGGAATGTAAATTGACTAGTTTAACTTTTTACTTCACTACAAAAAAACTGACAATCAACAAATGCAGAAAAAGCACTCAGCTCATTTCCAGTTGTGAATCATAGTCCAGGTTTGGAGGAACACATCACATTCTATCAAAAATTCTGGTGCTAGTCTTTTGAAACAATTAAAATAGTTCCTTAGCTTTCAGGAACTAAGAAAAACTAGTTTCCTTAGTTCCTGAAACCAAGGAACATGCAATTATTAGAATATGCAATTATTAGAAGCATCTATCAAACAGATAAGTCTATTTTTCTCTTGATGATTTACCAATGTGCTGTGCTTCACATCTAAAAGAAGATGTGTTTCTACTAATAGTATTAAATAGTGAAAGTTAAGTAACCATCAAAACATGAGGCACTTTGTTGAAAAGTGTTACTGTGCCTTAACCTTACCTGCATGCCTTGGTCTCTTTCAAGGGTCCGTCAACAAATCTTTAAGGTTTTCATTCTTGCATGCGTCACACAGAAGGCCACCGTCATGGCTGCAGAAGAAGGGCAGTCCGGCAGGAAGAGAAACTGAAGTGATGGACTCGAGGGGTTAAATAATCCAGGGAAGACGAGACACAGGTGGAGACATCAGGGAGCAACAATTGGAACCAGCTGTGCAGAATTAGGAGTAAGAAAATGTTTCAGATGAGGAGGATCATGACAGTTACAGTGATTGTTACTTGGAAAAACAGTTTAAATACAAACTTTATAATTAGTTTTTGCAAAATCAAGCTGTTCACCAAAGCAGATGTTTTAATTACAAATTCCTCATTTTTCTTGTATTAGTGATGAAGAAAATTAGTCATTTCTTGAAAAAAAGTCATTAAAATGGTCCATAGCTTTCCTATTTGGTATACTGTACATGTACAATATGTACAGTATAGTATACCAAATGTACAGTATACCAAACAGGAAAGCTATGACCATTAATTATACATGTATAATATATACAAATATATATAAATACTTTATGTATTTCTGTGTAAATGTACAATAAATATATGGACATAAAAAACGTTGTAAATATATTTTATACTTTTATCTTGTAAGTTGCAAGTATTGCCCCTTCATTTACTTATACTGTATACAGGGAATAAATTGTATTCTTTCTAAAAGAGATTTATGTCCAGTTTTCACACTGGCTGGAAGCCAAGAACTTTGAACATTAAAGGAAATGTGCACACTTCACACACTTTGCCATGCTTGACAAATTGTCTTATTAATTCATGAAAATAATCAGAAGTGACATGGAAGAGGTTTTAAACCTCTTATCCACACCTGTTAATCAAATCCCCTTCATCCTACCTGACACCTGCAGGGGTGACTGTTGTCAGCCAGGTCAGAGAGAAGAGTCAACTTCAGGAATAAAATGGATTGTTCAGTTGGTGCTTTTCCTGCCAAGAACCCTGTGCCGCTTTGCTAAAAACTATATTAGTGTTGCAGATATTGTTTCACACCTACATTATACTTACTGTACACACTGTACACCTATGTGTTCCTTTTCTCTACAGCTGGTTGTCAGGGTCTCTGCATGAACAAGACGTAATCCACAAGCCAAACAGACTAACCTCTCAACTGTCAGGCAAATGGACAGATGTTAATCTTTTCCTCTATTTGTGGTGCCAGCCCACACAGGGTGAAGCTTTTTGTGTCTCATCCTCCTCACAATGTTTCTGTGCAAGGTCATATTCCGCCAGCTCATTGGCCCGATTGGCAAAGAAGACTCACAGTCTTATGGGTGGAGAATGAGGAGTTCCTGCACATGCACATTTGGCACAGGAACAAGGTGTTAGAGCTTACCCGCATTCTTTGCTGAGGTTTTAGCAAGAAGAAAGGCCATTTTGGCAGACAGCCCTTCTGACTAAGGCTTCCCTTTGGGTTCAGAGTGGAGCAGACAAAGCGCTTCGAGCACTCAAAACTTGGCCTCAGTGCAAATCCTACAGAGAAACTCATAAGACTCCATGCCTCAGTTCATTTTAGAGAACAGATAAGAAACCTGTGAGACCCTTCAGTTTTGTCTCACTGTTTGCTGAATAGGCCACAGTGATGGCCATATGCACATTTAAGGCAGAGAGGGATCTACTGCTGTCCAGCAAAGGGAGTATCTAACACATTTTGATCATCAAGCTCTCTTAAGCACCAGTGCTAATTGGAGGCCAAAGGCACAACTACAAAAATCTGGGTTTGAATAAAAAGGATAACATCTCTTATACAGACATTCACTAGATGTCATCAGTCATCTTCTTATCTGTCTATCCCTTTCGTGGTTGCAGGGGGTGCCGGACCCATCCCTGCCAATATTAGGCGAAGGGCAGAGTACACCCCGAACAGGTCGCCAGTCTGTCGCGGGGCCACACACATACAACCATCCACACACACACTCATTCCTAGGGGCAATTTAGCACCGGCCAATCAACCTAGCATGCATGTCTTTGGAGGGTGGCAGGAAACCGGAGTACTCAGAGGAAACCCACGCCAACACGGCGAGAACATGCAAACTCCACACAGAAAGGACAGTGTTCCAAGCCTCCTTTCACCAGATGTGATATATAATATTAAGTTTTACTTCCAACAGTCTATCAGTCTCAAAAAGGAAAGCAGTGATAGCATTTGAAACTTCATGCTGGAAAGATGAAAACTGAAAATAAATCTTCAGCATAGATGAAGTTAGTGTCACACTTTTGGTTTTAGACCAAGAGCAAATGTTCCTAGGTTCATTTGAACCTGTTAGCATCTTCATACGGGACAAGAGCAGGTTTGTTTTTTCAATTTCACTTAATTCACAAGTCGTCTTCATTATTCAATTGGCAGGTTTCGTCAGGTACTATAAATCTTTAGGAGTTTTTTTCTGTTCATATCAGTTTTTAATCTTCTATTATCTTAACTTGTTTTCTTTTTAGGACACAGTCTTACTCCTTAAAAATGTTAAACATAACTCAGATTGCAGAATCTGTTGATATTTTCCAGTGGAAAACATTTTGTTGTTCTGGAGAATATATAGGAATGCTTTCAGCTTGGGAGATTTCATAGATCATTTTTTATTGTTTTGATCATTTTATTATTCAAATAAATTGTAGGTAGTAAACCCACCATAAAATTCCCAACTCACTAAGACTTATTACCTATTCTTTTTTTTACAACATTACAGATCATGCTTGATACTCTGCCTCTACAGGAATGTGGGTAGACAAGGTCAGACACAATTTTTTGTACATATTGAGTCCATTTGTTTGTCAAGCTTTTGCTTGATTCAGACAATCTTCAAGGTTTTGCTTTTTATATTTTTTGCTCTCAATTTCTCAAATAATTAGATGGCTGACTCAGATTAATCAGTTGTAATCATGGCACAAAGTAAGTTTGTCAAATGTATCTCCTGTGAATCAGACAGAGCTGTTCTGGAATAGATTGTTTACTGTAACCATGTTAACCCACTCTTTTTTTTCAGCTTTTTTTGTTGCATGGTGCTGTCCATCCCTCTCAGAAATAACTTCACCCAGTGAATTGTGTTTTCCTGTAAAATGCTCATTGTCTGGAACTAAACATGTTAAAATATCAAATAAGGTGCACAACTTTCAAAAGTACAGTATAACAAAGTGCTCATTGTGACACATGGTTGCAAAAGAAATTGCTTTTGATTAAGTAATTAAATAAGTTAAATTCCTCTGGGGAATTGTTTTTAATGTTTTTGGTTGATGGTGTGTCTCAAGATTTTTTTTCAGATGGAAAAATGTTCCTTGACATGAAAAAGGTTGAAAAACACTGCTATATGCAGCCTTTAGTGTCCATGTTTAGTCCTGTGAAGCTTCCAGGTACAACTTTTAGACAAAATATTTCACTAAAGCACCTCAATAAAGCTAACTGCTTATTACCAGACTTATTCACGAGGTAAAAAAGCCATCTAATTCAGGTGTTCCCTAAAGCTTTGCATCTAAAAGACACAGAACAGTGTGTCTCTCATAGACTGTTGCTTGGACAAGTATGTCTAAGTGATAAAGATGGACATCCCTGCTCAACACCTAACACAACACAATGGCCACATGCAAAATATTTGTCCAAATCCAGCACCTGTTCTCCAATTTATTTTAACTGAGAAATTAAAAAAGTAAAAAAGAAGAATGTTCATTTTTCTGAAATTACGTTCAAAGAAAGAAATATAGCTTCAGTGGATTTCTCATAAAGCCCCTACAGTATTGCTGGTACAAGATAATAATGGGACACATCCCTGTGGACTCCTTAACCATGTAACCCACCAGTCTGATCATTTTATAAAATGTGAAAACTCCTTTGTGGACAATTTCGATGTGAAAACACTGGGTAGTGTTTGTGTGCAACTTTGGTCAATTTTGCAATTTGTGTTGGAGTGTTTAATTTATTTGAATTTAGAAATGTTAAAACCAGGTCTTTCTTTTAGCAATTTTTTTGACAGATGATCACAATGCTGTCAATTTTGTCAGTAAGTTATAACAACAATGCACTGATCTCACCCATAAATTTATTGAGACAAACATCAATTGTATGTTGCAAATCAAAATGTGTGTTTGTATTCTTACCCTAACCCATTGTCACAAATGTAAAAAGGAACTACTGTATTTTCATTTGCTGTCAGCACATGAGGCACTCAAGTAACGTTCTTGTAGCTTTTAGGCTGAATCTGTTGAAGTAAAGAATTGAAAAGCAATCATAAGTTGGATAATGGCTGAGGAGATGATTCACCCCTGGCATGGCACCACCTCCCGCGTTGTGTCAACTTGAGCCAAGTGATGTGGGTAGGCTATTTTTAGGATTGGATACAATATCCTTTTGAATGATCAGCTTTAATGTTCCATTTTTCTGACATTAAATGTTTCGATGCATTTTTCGTTTCTTGACTGTACTGAACCACAAAGAAGTGGGTTGTAATTAAGACCTAAACAAAGGGATCTTTCCAAAGACATAAGTTTTATGCCCAACATATTTTACCCGGCACTAAATCCTTTTGGCTTGGTCTTTTACCTCACTGCTTCAACTTTGTCCTAATGCATTAAGATTTTTTTCCCCTTGCCTTTAAAAGCTAAGATGCGGCATGGTAGGATCCTTTGGAAAAAGCAGCAGAGGTGACATGTTATAGTAGCAAAAAGGGGGATTTCTCAAGTTGACTCTAAGCGTTCAGCACATTATAACTATAATATATGCTAAGCTGTGTCTTTATGAGGGCAGTATTAATGGGTAGGGTCGGTGTAACTGCCTTAAACAAGGGATTAGCCTGTCGTTGATGAGTCGGGACTCTGTGATGGGATTATTTACATTCCTCTGGTGGCAGGGTGCAGGTGTCATTAGAAATATAAATCCCATAATAAATTATGAAATGGGGGGAGTTTCTGAAGTAAGAAGCTGGATAGCACAGATCGCTGCCAGGAACAACAATTGTGTCATGTGTCGTCTCATAGAATTTTTACAGCTTTAATCTGGCTGTGGTACAAAGTTGGGAGTTAAAAAGTTTTGCTTCATTTTGTAACGGATGTTTCTTCACTGGAAAAACAGTGAATTAACAATGTAGTAATCAGAGGAAATATTAACCTAGACTGCAGAAGTTGGGCTACCTGACTCACAAACACTTGCTGTAATCCGATCAAAGCACCCAAAGTCTTTCTCGTATATTTCTCTACTTTCAGCTGTGCATTGTTTTTTGTTTTTTTTTTTTCATTTTGTGTGGATGCATATAGCAAATTTCTTTAATCCAAAACCTAGAGGTGACAATAACGCAAACATAACAGAAGCAGAGCGCTTTTTTCAACAAATAGTGTGGCTTTTGCCAATTTCATGCTGTTCAGACTAGTAAAAAAACATCACATTTTTTTTCGTTTTAAGTGTTTTCACATAAATAAAACTATCATTCCAGTCAAACCCGACAAATTTACAATCTACTGTACAGCTACAAAAATGTTTCTTGTAGACTTAGAATGCCAATAACTGTTGAGTTCTTGTCAACCTGTTTTTAAAAATACCTCCCTCTTCTCTTGAGTTTAATCGTCTTGTGTCGAAATCTGGGATGTTGAGTGTGGTTATGTCTCTAACTACATCATGATTTATGCTCTTTGAGGTTGTTAGCAGTCATGGAAACAAGCTCAAAATGTCTATCTAATAAGTTCAGCCAATTTGCCCTGCTTTGGCTGGGAGTCATTTACACCAAGGGAGGGGTTTTGTCATGTACTCTTAGCAGACTTTATTCCTGCAAATCCAGTTTTTTTCTAATATCTGAGCTTCCAGTTTACTTCCATCTGTATTTTTTTATTGGCCTGGAGCCAGTTGATAGAAATTGTCTTGTAGTTTGTTATCACTCTTGTTTTAAAGCTCTCTGTTGTTGTAGTTGCTAAGCGGATCAACCGTCTTACAATGTTCATTCAAACAATGTACCTGTGGTGTCTGATTTGAAAAAAAAAAAATCTACCGTCACATTGTGTCCAGGCACCCCAGTTAGAATTTTTGTCCAACTAGAATTGTTTCTTGTCAATGTCATTATCTGAGCTGTTTTGGAAAACTTATTTCAATTAATCTGAAAAATTTTGTGTGCAGTTGTACTTTCCTTCATCTTTGGCACCTGCTCCAGGATTTTGTTTAAAACTCACATTTTTAAAATGGTATTATGTTACTGTGATTGAGAGCCTTTACACTTTGGGTTATTTTAAAACATGTTTGGTTTTGTCTTTTTTTTTATTATTATTATTGCTTTGTTTAGGTTCATTGTGATGATCTATTTTCTGTAATCATCAACCTAGTTGATTGACTGAAATAATGAAATGTAAATCGTGGTGTTGGAAGACTTGTTGGTCTTGGTGTGCAGGGCAATACAATCACCAACAATTGTTGAGATGAGGCAGGAAAGATGTTACAGGTATTCCTCCTTGTATGAGCAGTTTTCTGAGAGGCGATTGGTATTTTCCTCACTAAACAAACTGTTGCTCACGAAAATGTTCAACTCACTGTGGTTTTACAAGAAAACCCTGGTCTTTTCTTGCAGTTTACAAAAATTTGTACCACTTGGGGAAGATGTGCAACATGAAGTTATTATCCCAGTGTAACTATGCACTGTTTTGTTGTATCATTGTTTAAGAAATTATTTTAATGCATATAACTCTGACATTCTGCCAAACTAGTCACATCAGGATAGGAAACAGTGCTAAACCATTTGAATATTTATAAATAATTCCTCTTTGTTGTGAACATGCAGCATTTTATGTCAGTTGGCTTTTTTTTTCTTGTCACCAATCTGTCAAAAATACTTTTAACATACTGGTATGAAAAGAAATAGGATTTACTTACTCTGAAAAGGTCCAACAATTCAGGTTTTCTTGTTGTCTTTCAAGTCAATGTTTTGCAGCATTTCTTCACCGCTCTCAGACCACATGGGGCTCATAACTCAGACAGAAGCTCACAGTGGAAAAATAAATACACTTCACAGGTGTGAGTGGTACCTCATGTACTGTAGAAAATAGAAAGTGGGATATCTGGATGTTTGGCAGGTAATTTAGCACTTTGTACACAGTGTCAAACTTCACTTTGAGAATAGCACATATGTCAGTGTTGGAAGTGTGTGTTCTCCCTTGCAGTTTGTGTTTTATTAACTTTTTTCTGAAGCTTTGGGATTTTTGTGTCATTTTTAACAGTTTATTTAGATCAAGTCCTCACTGATCAGAGTATATTGTTAGAACCTCAACAAGCAGTGAGTGCTGACTTTGCTCAAATATCAGTCAGAATTGCAAATGTGTTTCAGAATACAAATGTATTTTCTTTTTTTTGCCAGTACACTCTATCCAAATTATCTATTAAAGCCTGAATTAATAAAAGGTCTCTTCAGCGCTAATGCAAACGGGGAGTTTAATTAAGCCCCACTGGGAGAAATGGGACAGCCTGCTAATTAATTAATTCTGACACAAGCTATTTTATTGCTCAAGAAAATAATGGATGACGAAGGCTAACATGAATTTTGATTCTTCATCAGCAGACAGATGGTTAACTAGTCTTGTTTAATTGTCATTAGATTAACTTATAAATAATTTGTGTGCCATTTAAAATACAAATTATTCACATTGCTGAGGGGTGTAAGACCTGTAAACTCCCCCACCAGACCATCACATTTAAAAATGTATTTTAATTATTTTTTACCAAAACCCGTATGTCACCAGAAAATTTTAGTAATTTAAAAATGAACACTTTTTACACTTCATTTTCAATCTGTTGTAGTTAAGTGCAATCAGCAAATTGAATGAAAGTCATGTTTAATTAAATGGGTAATTTTTATTTTGTAAAAAAATAGGGACAAAAAATACTGAATATACAAAGCACAAAAATTTTAATTTTTAATTTTTAATTAAATTTTTATTTTAAAAAATTACACTAAAAATTGCAGCAGAAGCAGTTATAAAACTTAAAGCAAATGTGTACTATTCACATCTATCAATATGAGAAAAATAATCATCATCATCAGACATATAGTATGTACTCACAAAAGTTTATTGTTTAACTAGAAATATCCTATTGTACTTGTAATTTTAGGCATGACTACCTTGTATTGTTTATATACTTAATGTACTTTCTTGCTCATATATTGTGTGCTTACTGTGTGAATATTCTTGCTGTGCCACAACAACTAGCTATGTTTTCCGAGGTTTTAATAAAATTATTCAAACCAAAATTCCGTCTCCTGATGACATTTGCCCATTTATTCTGCGTTTGTCCACAAAATTTTGAGTTCTCCTTAAGCTGCATGTTGCAATGTGTTAATATTTGCCATGCCACATCGTTATTAGTTTTCTCTAAGGAATGAGTCATTAAGACAAATTTACATTTGCTTTGGTTACAATAAATTGAGTATATAAATGATCTTTTTGTCAAACAGCTCTTCAGTTGTACAGGTCAAAATGGGTGACTTAAAGTGTTGCTATTGAAATAAAAGGACACATTGTGAACAATTGAAGTCACTGAGGACAGAAACCAGAAGAGTACAAACTTTAAAGTTCCATGTCAAAAACTCCATAGTTTCACATGAGGGAAATATATGATGTGAGACCTGCATGTCGTGACAGCAGCTACATTCAGGTGTCAAAAAGAAATGTCAGGCTCAAAAGGGCAGTCCTGCCAAAACTATAATGATTGGTTTACAAATAAAGTTGAAGACAATTTTTGAAAAAGAAAAAAGACACTGCTGTAACTTATTGTAAAAAATGAGAGATCCTGCCATAAATGTTTCCTTTTAAATACCACATAATGCTAAAAGCCATGTTTTTGTTGGGTTTTGTTATACACACCATAATTGTTAATATTGATGAAATATTATCAGTAATAAAGCACAAAAAGTACAAGTCCAAGCATCAAAAGCCCTTCAAGAAGACTCCACAAGACAATAGATAAAACAGAAAAGTTGATGAATTAACATGCAAGTCACAAACAATGCAAAAAGAAAAAAATACTAACAAGAGAAAATACATTTGAATGACTGATTTTTGACCATTCGTAGGGACTGGACATTCTTGTGTGGGTAGATTTTCAGCCTGATTGGAAAATGACAGAAGTGTCAGAGTTCTGGTTTTCTGGTGGCAGGAAATTCCAAAGCTGTGAAACATGCTGGCTAAAGGCCTTGCTCCCCACAGTGTTAGTACAGGCAGGGGGGATTGTGAGGTGTATAGAGGAGGATGATCTGAGGACTCGGGATGCAGTGGTGATGTGGAGGAGGGACAAGGTTATGGTTGGCCTTGAAGGTATAGAGGAGATTGAAGCAAATTTGATAGAACACCAGGAGCCAATGGAGTTGCAGTTGGATGGGCTGATACGGTGAAATGACAGGGTTTCAGAGATGATGCAGGCTGCTGAATTCTGCTGGGAGGGTCTTTTGAGGAAGACCAAAGAGAAAAGAGTTGCAATGATCAATACAGGAGGTGACAAGCCTGTAGACAAGGGTAGTGGCAGTATGGAAGGTGAGGGAAGGACAGAGAATTAATGAATCATTGGTAATAATATGCAGACCGGGTAGTGTTATTGATGTGAGACTGAAATGATAATGTACTTTCACACATTGTACCACATTAGCTGCAGAGAACCCGGTCACCTTAAGTATTACTGAAGGACTATCATCTAGCAGTAAACCATTTTAGCACCAAAAACTCACCACCTGTTGGCTTGACAAATGTGTAACCCCTCTCATACCGATAAGGGCCATGAGGGGTTTGAGGTTATAAATTATCTTACCGTTAATAAAAATCAAAGAAAAAAGACAGAAGCTTGGGATCACCGAGATTCATTCTGCTTCACAAAATCCATTTAGAAGTAAACGAGAGGGTCGAAATGACAAAGAAATGAAACTTGTACACAGTTTGCACAAAAACGCATAAATATTCATAAAATCAAGTCAGTGCATAGATAATATAAAAAACACGTACCCTGAGCTATCACAAGCTTAAAAAATTAATTCAACTTTTTGACCACAAATATAATATAAAAAGATTCCAAAACTTGAGACAAACATCATACATATTTGTATGTGTTCAGGAGTCAACCGCAGTGCAAAAAAAAAAAAAAAAAACCTGTTTTTTTTCAACGTTTTTAAAGATTTGACATATTTTATAGCTTCTTTCTTGTTTATTTTTACTTCAACACATTACAAAAGAGGGAAAAGAAGGGAGCGGGAGAGCAGACGGATTGGTGCATCTGCATAATTGTGGACACTGCATCCGTCTGTTGTGGGGGAAGAAAAAGCTGAGCCAAAAAGCAAAGCTCCCAATTTACCAGTCCATCAGTGTTCGTACCCTCACCAATGGTCACCAGCGGTAGGTGGTGACCATTGGCCAAAATGAGCTTTGTGGCTGGGCTGTCACACAATAGATAGAGTGACGAGCTCTACTATCCGGGAGGGGCTCGCTGTACAGCCGTTGCTCCTCTGGGTCGAGAGAAGCCAGATGGGGTGGTTCGGGCATCTGGTCAGGATGCCTCTCGAGCGCCTCACTGGTGAGGTGTTTCAGGCACGACCTACCGGGAGGAGACCTAGAGACAGACCCCGGGCCCTCTGGAGACTATGGACTATGTGGACTATGTCACACAGCTGGCCAGTGAACGTCTCAGGATCCTCTTGGGTGAGGTGGAGGATGCAGCCAGGGTGAGCTAAGCTTGGGTTTCTCGTCTGAGGCTGTTGCTCCTGCAACCTTGCCCATAATAACCTAAGACCACAGAACAGAACGAACTTTACAAAAGTCTGTTTATGATTTTACTTTCTGGTGTTTTGCTCAACCTAAAATTATAGTCACAAAAGTGTCAAGGTAAAAGACAGTAAGTAAATCCTGGAATTCAACAGCTTAATTTACAAATGCCAGGAGAATTTGTACACAAGTGGAATCACTATTTTAATAAAATGTCATAAGAATATTTGAAAACCACTGCAATGTGTGGGCAGTAGGATTTTGTGTCTTTTCTGCCCAAAGTCTTTCTGGAAGCAAAAACAAATATGTTTTTGATCAAGTTTACACTGATACTACTGATATTACACGCTAATAAGTACATACAATAAAATGACAATCACACAAGTGGTCATTAGTTCATGCAAATTTGTCAATTGTAACCTTGTTGATTATTTAATCTTGATAATTAAGTTTGAAAATGAGCATAATTGAGGTGTATTTTTAAGAAAACAACAATTCCAATGAAGAAGATGGGTGCAGATCGGTAAAAAATTATATTTCACAACCTTTCCTTAAAATTAAATCTATGTAGGCAGTTTCCATAGAAACCAAACTTTATTATCCAACTACCCTTTAGTGCCTTGTGGGAAATATCTTTGTCCATTTGTGATTTAATTATTTTTTTGTATGAATACTAAGCTGCTCTTCAGAAACTTCAAGGCGTCAGACAGCAATATCAGAAATTATGCCCCAAGAAAACCAAAATGCTTGCATTATATTCACTAGGAAGTTTACAATTTAGCTTTAACTGTTGCAGATGTCACTCTGCAGAAACTTAAATGTGTGTCTTTTTGAGACTGTCGAGTGACAGGGATTGAGATTTTAGAAAAAAAAGAGTACATTTTTAATCTGAACAAATAAGACCGACAAATATACTCATATCTTATGTTCTCAGCAACAACAACAAAAAACAGAGTATACAAATATTATAATCCAAAAAACTTTTATGACTGCAGTACAGTTACTGAACATAATGTGGACTTCCAAAATAAAGTGCAACACAGCAAATCTAAAAACATGGAGGAGGAAGACTTTGGACCTGATTTGACCTTTTTGCAACAGAAAAAGTTTTCTCGTTAAGAATTGTTGGCTGGTAGTGAGATGAAACCAAGACCAAGTGAGGAGAGCAAGAGCTGCTGAGATGTCCCAAGAGTACAGCAGAAGGCAGTGCTTAGGAACGTTCAACTTTTGCAGTTCTGTTCTTTCTGGCACTGGAATCTACTGTACTCTCTTCATATTCGTTTGCAATCTATGTTCTACAGGGATGTAAAAGTGCTGATAAACTTTCAGTTTCTTGGAGTAGACAAAAATCTATGTCAAGGCTTTGTTGTGGAAGTAGAAATAAAGAGGATCTTTGTACCTCCCACTGTAGTTGTGCGTCGAAATATAAATGCTTTCATTGGAAATTGATAGCTCAGCAAGTGACAGCGTAGCCTTTGATCAAAGCCCAGCAGCTGACATCTCAACATATGCTGAATGAATTATTAAAAATACAAGTGACCCCTTGTGAAGAAATGAATTACTGCTCCTCCTGCATCCACACATGCAATATGTCATCTCGCAGGCAAAGTGGAGGCTATTTTGGATTAGCATAAAATCCGAATGGCATCATGTCACCTTAACTGCATGCGCCACAGCAAAACAAAGCTTGGCTCTTCATCTAAGGTTATTCCATTTTACTTTTCAAAGGCATAGAAATCCTTAAGGTTATTCTGTCAGAGTTTTTTAAATGGTTGTCATCAATGTAAATCTAAAAATGTTCAGACATTTTACAAAAAGTGCTGTATATCTGAGAACTGCTTTCTTTTTAGAGCAGTTTGCCATGAAAGCAGATTTTTTTCAGGTTTACAAAAGTAAGCCCTTACTGCTGAATATTAAAGTGAAGTTGTTTTCATTGCTGAGAAATTAGATTTAAATTAGGCTTTGTTTCTTTTGAACTGGACGGTTACAACCACCTTTGGCAACTCTCATACTTCCAGAAAAAGTTGCATACTTTTGCCACAACAGATCACGTTGTCTATCTAACTCTCTCTTCTGCTGTGTTCTTTTTTTTTTTTTTTGCCAAACTTTAAGTTTTTCATCAGTATGCCAACCCACTTTTTGGGTCTTCCTCTTGACTTCCTTTCTGGCAGTTCAAAACTCAGCCTTCTTCTGCCAATATATTCCTTCTAATCATGAAAAATAGTGGGATGAGAGGTGATTTGGAGAAAAAACTAGAATAGAAATAGAATTTGAGAAAAAACTAGTTGATAGAGATGGATTGAAATTGAATTTGTAGCGCCCCTTTCCCACTATAATATCAAGGCAGACAATTTCTAGGGAAACCCAACTTTATTATTTAACATACTTTTAGTAACTTGTTGGAAATATCTTTGTGCACCTGCAACATCATTAGTTTTTTTCTGAATATTATTAGATTATTATTAGATATTATTAGATTTACTTTATTGATCCCACACTTGGGAAATTTGTGCGTTACAGCAGCAACAAGAAAGAAATAGACAGTATTTATACAAGAAGATAAATAATAAAATATTAAAATAATAGAATAGAAGGAATAATGTGACAAAATATTGAGGTCAATACAGACTGCAAGTGCAAAGGGTGTGAAAAAAAAGTAACATAAGAAGCATAAAGTGACAAACAGTGATGAATTACATGAGCATTAACCAGTTATTTGCTATTCTGTGAGTTATTAAAAAGTGTTATTGTGTTGGGAATAAAAGATTTCCGGTACTGGGCGGTTTTTGAGCGGAGCTGCCTGAGCCTCTTGGAGAAGGAGCTCCGCTGCTTGTCCAGAAGTGGGTAGAGAGGATGGTCAGGGTTGTCCATGATAGATAAAAGTTTATTCAGTGACCTCCTCTCCATCACTGCTTCGAGTGGGTCCTGTTGGCAGCCAATGACAGAGCCAGCCTTTCTTATCAGTTTATTGAGTCTGTTGGCTGCAATGCTGCTCCCCCAGCAGATGACGGAGAAGAACAAGGTGCTGGCCACCACAGACTGATAGAAGGTCTCCAGCATCTTGCTGCATACATTGAAGGACCTCAGCTTCCTTAGGAAGTAAAGTCGGCTGCAGGTCTTCTTGTACACAGAAATTTGTACACAAAGCTGCTCTTTAATAGTTACAACTGTTCTTGTAAAATTATATCTGAGCTGTCTGCTGACAGATAAACCGATAAAAGAAATCAATTTAAGGTGGTTTAGAATCTTTGCAATGTTGACTTTTTAAGCAAATCTTGCCAGATGTCCAAGGTAGAAGTATTATTGCCTAGTAACAAACCTGGACAGACCTGTGTCCAGCCTCTAGCCTGATATGTTCTGGAATTTATTATGGTACCTCCACAACTTGGTGTTCTCTGAACAACTTGTGCGTGGTGTTCAGAGAAAGAATGAATGGAAGTTTGTTGGTCTTGGTGTAAAATTTTTTTTCTGTAGCTAAAGACCAGTCTTGTCATTTTCTGTTAGTTTTCTGATGGGCCAACATACATCTGTCAGTCAGTTCATTTTGTGCATAACTTAAATGCATATGAATATAAATAGCTAATCAGCTAACCACATGACAGCAACTCAATTCATATGGGCATGTAATCATGAACAAGACAACTTCAAACCTACTATCGGAATTGGTCAAAAATGGAATTTTATTGAGCTTCAGGGACATGGTTGTTGGTGCCAGACAGGCTGGTCAGAGTGTTTTGGAAACTGCTGATCGAGGGGTTTTTAAGTACACCCGTGAGTTCATAGAAAATTGACTGAAAAAGAAAATGTCTAGTGAGCAGTAATGTAACCTTCATCAAGTTTAAATTCTTTTTAAAAGATTTGTTTTGGAACTAAATATTGATCTGGAAAGCAAGACCAGGAAAGATAATTAACAAAGACATTTTTATCTAATTGTTGGGTGGTTGGGCTTGACCAATTTTACCCCCAATATTTTCTTTGTCTCACAGACTTTTGATGCCAAATAATTCTGATATAGTGAAGAGCTGTAAATCTTAAGCTGCCTCATACATGCAGAAATTTTTCTGATAAATTAAATGTCTTAGTCTCCCTAGACACCAAACATATATTAACTATCTCAAACCTTCAAAGCTTTTTTCATAAGAGGGATACTGTGTATAATTTCAGAGGATGTAATGTGTTTAAAAAGATGGCAATAAGAACAAATGTAAAACAACATTCTATTTCATGTATTGGTGTAAATCTTTGGAGCAACCTGGATCAACATTTAAAAGAATGTAAAACACTTAAACTGTTCAACACTTTATACAAGAAAAATATTATAAAATCATACGAAGAAAAAGAGCTCTAAAGATGGACACTTTATTTTATGTAAATTACTGTGCATGTGGATTTTTTTGTTGTTGTTAAAGAGTCAACAGCTTAATTACATATAGTTTGGATGAGTTAGGGGCAGGCATCATAAGCTTCGGCTTCAGACTGCTCCTTTCCAGACCTTATACATATTGTTTGCTTTTGTTTTGTACTGTAAGTAAATGTTTGAATGTCTGGAAAAATGAAAAAAACTACTGAAAAAAAAAAAAAAACCTTCAAGAATTTGTTTTTCCAGAGTTTCTTTTTAAGTTGTGCGTTAAACGGTTATGAAACTAGCATTGTCGTAATACTACAACTTTACATTTATACAAGTAAGAACACAGTAATGGGATCACTTTTGTCACAGTTCCATTGGGCGGATACAAATTACCAGTAGGAACTGTTTTTTCTAACGTCCAGAATTCATTTTTATTCCTCAGAGGGTAAAACCACCACATATAATGTACATTCCCAAAAAATGTTCTTGCTGGAAGGCGACAGCCAACCACTGGGTCTCCAAAAGTATGTCTGTTATTTATACTCTTGTCCAGAGTGTGTGACATCATGTGGAGTGACACTTTTTGGTGAAGTTTGAGCAGACAAGCTGACTTGGAAATGGGCCAAAGAGAGAAAAATAGAGAGCAGAAAATTTATCTGTGCTCATCTCAGGGTTCAGACAACCAGTGTGTTATCTCTGAAAAAGAATAATGACCAAATTCACTTGAGAAAATCCTCTTGAGCAACAATGATACACAATTAGCTGAAGCTCTGAGTAGACAGATCATAAACTATAAGCTTCCCCCACTGTGGCATTTTCTTAACCTGAGTGATCATGCATAATTGACATCTTTTTTTGGTATAACTCCACTTCAAATAAATACTCAGGTGAAAACTACTCAGGCACATTTTCTAAAGGCAGTCCATGTTAAAGAGCTGCAAATTTCTATGCATGCGTTCTAAAATTTTAAATTTATCCGGATTATATAAAAATAATGAGAGACTGAGATTAGCCCTTAAAATTTTTCTGAGATCATCATAAAATAGTGGCATGAACATCAATCTTTCAACAAATCAATCATTTAAAACAAAGACTGCATTTTAAAAAATAAAAACAACAAAAAATGTGCACAGTAGACTTTTTTTTGACACCCACAAGTCCCACACATAAAAACAGGTTTAATATGGAATTGGAGGTATTTTTATAAACATACATGATGGCTCTAGATTTGGGGTATCTAAATCTGATCCTCAAGGACTAAATCTTGATTATTTCTAATGTATCTGCCCTAAGTGGAGGAGTTTAAGTATCTCAGGGTCTTGTTCATGAGTGGGGGAAAGATGCAGCGGAAGATCGACAGGCGGATCTGTGCGGCAACAGCAATAACTAGGACGCTGCATCGGTCCGTCGTGGTAAAGAGAGAGCTGAGCCGAAAAGCAAAGCTCTCTATAAACAAGTCGATCTACGTTCCAACCCTAACCTATGGTCACCAGCTGTGGGTGGTGACCGAAAGAATGAGATTGCAGATACAAGCGGCCAAAATGAGCTTCCTCTGCAGGGTGGCTGGGCTCTCACTCAGAGATTGGGTGAGGAGCTCTGCCCTCCGGGAGTTCGGTGTCGAGCCGCTCCTCCTCTAGGTCTAGAGGAGCCAGATGGGGTAGTTCGGGCATCTGGTCAAGATGCCCCCCGAGCACCTCGCGGGCGAGGTGTTTTAGGCACGTCCAACTGGGAGGAGACCAAGGGGCAGACCCCGGACCCGCTGGAGAGACTATGTCTCACAGCTGGCTGGGGAACGACTTGGGATCCTTCCAGATGAGCTGTAGGATTCAGCCGGGGTGAGAAAAGCCTGGGCTTTCCGTCTTAGGCTGTTGCCCCCGCGACCCGGCCCCGGAACAAGCGGAAGATGATGGAACGGAACGGTGTCTAAAACTAATGAGTCATTTTAGATACTTTAATTGGATGTTTGATCTACACATTGGGATTCAAGAGTGTTGAAGCAGGAACATGTTGAAAACCTTCAGAAGAACATCCATTGACAACTGACTTTGGACACCTCTAGTCTAGAAGGACTTCTGTTAGAGCTTCTATAACTGGCCTGCGTGTTTGCCTTATTTGCATGTAAATCAATGTGTTTCATCACCCGAAGAGGATTGGTCACACCTTCAGCGTCTTTTCCCTGATTTGCTGGCAGCTGGACCAACAATTGCTGGAGCTCCAGCGGACTGGGAGATAAAAGGGTGCAGCAGCCATTCAATCTTCAGCAGCTGTGTGGCGGTAACAGCTTGCCCTCTGAGATTTTATTGCTGGCTTGAGAGCTTGTTTATTGCACAGGTTGCAAAGGTTCCTTGGCTGACCATTACCTGGTCAGCTTCAGTCTGCAGCTGGTGAGGCTTTATCTTTGTGTTCATTTTTTGCATTTACCTGCTTCTTCAAGCAATAAAACCTCCTAAAACTCCACAATTTCTGTTCAATCGAATTAATTATTGGATATTCACAAGCAATGGAGATGTGTCAGTATAACTATTATTACTAAATGTTCAACAACATTGTAAGGAAGCTGGAACAAATATCTGAAAATAAATAACTTGACTTTAGGTCTATCTTATCAGCTACTCAGCTCTATTTACTATTTGAACTGTGATAAAAATAGCATTATGTGTTGAAAAGACAAAGTTGTTTTTTAATTAATAGTTGTTATTTAATTCCACCACCCCCTTTTTGCATCAAGATATTGTACATGTGACAAACAATTGTATTTGTGAACAAATTTTTTCACAGAAAAAATTCTCTGCTTCATTACATTACCAAAGAATGAGTGACTGTATGTATATGTGATCAAAATTTGCATCAACATAAAGGCACTTTGCTCAACCACATAGTAAAGGAGGGAGTGTCCAATGACCCAACAACTAGAAGCAATCATGCACACAACTTATGATTCAAAGTAGAAACTCAGGATTGTAATTTTTTTTTTATTTTGTTTACTATTGATCGTACTATATTCCTTTCTCAAATGGGGACATTAAAATAATGCATTGCACCGCAGCAGGCAGCCATGATGGCACCAATGGTGGGAGAAATGGGGTTAGGTGTCTGCTCCAGGAACACCTGGACATAGGACCAATGGGAATCAAACCACCTTCTCCTGGTCTAGGGGCAGACATTATATCGCTGAGCCAACAACTCTTTTTTTTTTTTTTCTTTTTTGTCTTGATTTTAAATTTGATCTAAATTTTTTATTTATGTCTATATTCCTTTTTTGGTTACTACCTAAAACATAAGAAAATATAGTTTTTAATGCTTATTTCAATTCTCAGTTATAAGAAATTTTCGGCCATTCCTACAATAGTTTTACTAGATATAAGGTAAACCTTGAATGATGTTCTGTTGTTGCTTACAGGTTGTGGTCTTGGCGTGCTAAAAAGATTGATTAAAACAAACCAAAAGGACCTCAGGAGTAAATCAAAAGGAGCAAGTGTTCCAGATCTGCCCACTCTGTCATTCCGTGCTCTTACTACCTGGGTGGAACTGCAAAAAGATGCCTGACAATACTTCAGACGGAGCTGCCAAAAGCAAACCTACCTCGATGGAGTTAAGCAGACTCCTTTCAGACAGACTCAGACTGTAACCTTACCACGATATGGCTGTAAGTGGGTGCAATTTGTAGCCTTGACTGCCATTAGTCTGGAATGCATCTGAAGCCTCCATCGCAAATGTTCCAGCTTGACTCACCAAATCAGCCTCACACGCTGTGAAACCGGTGTGAGAATTGTTCACCTCTGGAGCTTCTCTCTCTGGTCTCTGTGGGAGGGAAGACACTTCAACAAATAGACGTGCTGTAAATTGTGAAGAGAAAAGGTCTGACAGATGAACAGATGGGTTCACTATATTACTCTCTTTCTGCTTGTCCACCTTCTGCTGACAAAGTGAGGAGCCAGAGAGGAGGTGGAGGGATATGATCTTTGTCAAAGCATTAGATGAAATTTCTTCTCTACCTGATCATACAAATGAGGCCCAGTGGTGTGTGCGGTCTTACAGCCATTAGGAAGTCAGTTTTGAGGTTAGATCTCTTCCTCTGATATCTCATGGGTGGAAACCTCAGCTGAAGAGAGGGGGACATAGGGTAACTATCAGAATAAGTTTTATTTGTGGCTTTACTAAACCAAAAAAAGTGGGAACAACAAAACAAAAAGCTGTAGAGGAATCAGAATACAAATAATGTTTGGGACTATGATGCATTTTTTTAAGGAAGAAACTGTTTAGTTCAATTCTAGCTCTGTCAGTACTTTTTTTTTGCACATTTATAAATGAAGAAACATAATCATCAGCCTTTAGATATTGTTTGTAGTCACTAAAAATGTTAAAATACAGCGACTAAAGGATGAAGGATGAAAATGAAGTGGTGTGTGATAAAATTCATTTATACAAAGAGTATGCCCTACCATTAGGTTGCAGGAGTAGCAGTAGCAGTAGCAGAGGGAAGCCTCGGCTGTATGAAAGCCGAGGCTTCCCTCACCACAGCCACATCTTCCAGGATGATCTAGAGGTTGCAAGGCGGGATCTCTCCAGCAGGTTTGAGGTCAAACACACACAATAAGAAATTGTCTAGTTTGAGGATACTTCAACCAGAACTGGTTGTAGAATAAGGTTGCCACTTCTTCAGAGCCCCCTTCAAGTTGTTGCTGGTGTATGAGGTTTGAATCAATCTGGGATCTTTGTCTATAAACTTGAGAATTCCGAGGATTGCAGACATCTCAGTATCTTTTTGCGTAAATCAAAAATCCAACAGGCAGTTTCCTCTACCTAAATGATCGTAAAAAACTGTCTAATGGGTTTAGATTGGGGGAAATGTTTTCATTCGAATCTGAAGAAGGGTTCTAGTGGTATCAATATATTTTACAAAGCATGCAGAAATGAAATAACAGATTTATGTGCCAACAAGTTCATATTACTATTTATCTAGATATGCTGAACTGTCTCAGTGGTACATCAAGATCAAATTCTGTGTGAAATATAAAATCTGTCAGCATATTGAAAGCAAATCAGATTTATTCTATGATGAAAACAAATCTCAACTTCATTTCAGTTTTATTCGAACTTAGTCAATTTACCACTGGGCTGTTTTTCAAGTTGTTTTCATAAATATATATCTATATAAATCAGTCAGAGAAAAAATGAACCAGAGAAGACAGTTTAAGGCAATTTACTGAATCCCGTCAAGGTAATATAAATGTTTTCACCACTTGACAATAGATGCATGCAGGCTGTTCATAACAAAGCAATACTTCAGTTATGAAATATGTCTCCAAGTGATGCAGGTAGTTAGGTAACAAAATCGTAGGCATCAGGAATGTCAGACATAAACACTGAAAAGTAAATACATAAAAGTGTCCAGAAGCTCACCAGCTGGTTAAGACTGATTTATAGCTGCATGATAAGGTGGTGGCCGTGCAACTGTGTGTCGGTGCTTTGGGTTTTTATTTCCATCAGCAAATATCTCATCCCTCCACTTATAAAAAACCTTGGCAGTGAATTAGAAGCTTGTTTGTAAAAGTTTGCTTTTAATCAAAAAATATGGACAAAAATCTATCATTTCTGCACCAGAATGTCGCTTCCAATTGCAAGGCCAAAGACGATAATGATGTACGGTATCAAGAAAGAAGACAAAGGAAATTCTGTGAGCTGCAGTAGACTAAATGCTACAGTCCTTGTAAACAGCACTGAATATTTAATTGGAATAATCTTTGCTTCGTGAGTAATTATAAAATGAGACCTTGTTGAACATTAGCAACACAAGCCCTCTACCACTTCTCTGTTATTACCATGGCAGATTGATGTAATCATATCCTCTTCTTAATATTCAGTTTACTTTGAGCCTAAGCCTGCATCATGCAATAATGTAATAAAAATCCTTTGGATTCACTTAACTGAGAAAAAAAAACTCAATTTGTAACTTAATAGTGCATCTGCTGCTAACACAAGATCAGTTTTAAAAAGATTGGGGGTTTTTTTCTCATTGAAAAGTACAAGGTTTCCAAAATAATAAGTACAACAAAGGAGTTGTTAAATTCGGTGCTCCACTGGGTACGAGGCGGTGATTTAATGTATTCCAATCAAGTTCACATGCAATTTTAATATCTATACCATGTTCTGTGTTTCTTCGTTTAACTAAAGATTTCAAATTATTCATTGACATTTATAGCAGCTTTGATGCGTTAAAATGTGTTCCTTTTTTCCTAATTGCAGAGTGTGTCAGTCACCTTTAATGAACAATGTTTTGGTGTGAAATGAAACATGGTGACTGTTTCTTACTTTGCGTGACATTTACCTAAATGCCACATATCTGCTCAGTTTCTCCTGTAGACATGAAATATGTAAATGTAATTTTTGTATCACTCTACAATTGTCGAGTAAATATCACAGGGGAAAAAAAACTTGTTTTAGAAATTCTTCTACTTTCTATTTTAATTTGCCCAAAGCATTTGCTAAGTTTATTTCAGCCAAATTTGTGCAGCTTAATTGAATTTTAGATACAGTAACTGATGCAACAGCCTGTGTTTATACTGTAATTTATTGAAACATGTGCAAACATAATGCTAATATAATGCATACAGCAAAAATAAGAAGCAGCCTTTTTAGACAAGCTCTGTTGTCGTTTTCTTTAGACAATTTAAGATTGTTCTAAAACTTGCTGGAGGACATTTAAAAGTTGTTACAGAGCATTTGTTTTTATGGTTTTCCATTTTCTGTCAAGATGATCCAACACTGCTTCTATAATGTTGAAGTCTTGGTCTAGAAGCATTTATCACTCCATCTGACCTGTTACCACAGTTCTTCCAAGTTGTCCCACACTTAATGTGAAAGCAAGTTGGCTTTTGTTTTTCATTTGTCTTTTTCAAAACAAAGAAGAAAAGGCTGCTCTTCATTTCAGGTGTGCCACATTTTGGTTTTGGAAAGTAAATTTTGCATGGATCACCTAGCAAAGTAAAAAAAAATCCTAAAATGATCATCTTTAAAAAAAATTGGTCAAAAGATAGTTTGTTAAATTAGGAGGTCTTAATTTGAATTAAACCTAACTGCTAATAGTTGTACTTCAAGTAGTTTTTCTTTAAACGGATCCCCTTAGACAAATTAATCAATCCTTGACATTAAGATTTTAATCAATTAATGTCTTCAAATGTCCCTTTCCCCTAGATGTAGACTATTTATTTGATTTTGTCCACACTTTTTCTTTATTGACATCAATAATTGATTATTCTGCTTGTCATAACACCAGGCAGGACAGGGTAAAAAAAAAGATTGATTTATCAGTCGAGGCTGCATCAGCTTATTTAGTTTCTTTAATGGAGCAGATGAAGTGGGTCAATGAGCATTTAAAAAAAACTCTCACTTATAAACAGCTGTACCTCAGATTAAACTCCATTCTTTCATTCTATCCTCAAATAGACGTCAACAACATTTGCTACTACTTGCTTTAAACAACATGATAGGCCAGGAGAAAAAAAACCTACTTGTCCAAACTCTATGGTAGCTTTAACTACTTATTTTTATCAAAATAAATACTCTAAATTACATTATAAAATTTCAATCCTCTATTAGCCGTCCAGAGATTTAGAAATTAAACAACTGATGAATTTAGTTAACAGCCAATTATTTTTGTACCATTTTTACAAAATGTTTCCTCACACTTTTGAGGGAAAAACAGCTTAAAGGGTTTGTAGTGCAGTGTTGAGCTGCTTAGAAGAAAACAATCTGTTTAAGGAGTTACTGTAAGTTTCAAAACTTCAAACTTTGGAATCTTGCATCGGTTGCACAATTTGCTATTTGATAACTGCCCGGATACTTTGGGAATTAATTTCATTACTTTGAATAAGGTAAGAGAGAGAAAAAATGGTAATATTTGAGTTTTTATATTTTTGTTGATCTGTTTTTTTGCTGATATGTTTTCACTTTTCATATATTTTAGTCCGAATTTATCTTTTAATCCTTTCTAAGAAAGAAAATCATGTGGAATCATGACTGCATTGAAAAGAACAAACTCTGATATTTGAACATGAACTTTTAAGGCAACACCGGGTCAAACACAGCCCCTTGTTGTGACAAAGATGGTTCCTGTTTTATTTTTTATGATGAATACAGTAGAAACATACTGGCCAGCAGTCTGTGACCCAAATAAAATTTCTCCAATTTCCATTGAGTTTCTAGAACAGCATTTTGTCTCACCACTCAACATCTCTATTCACACGTTGCTGGTGTAACTCAGAGCTGTCTGAGTTGTTTGAGAAGGTGAGTAAAACTGTGTCATCTGAATACTTCGTGATATGTTGATTTGATTCAATCTAAACTTGAAAAGAACAACAGAACTCATGCATCTTTTTGTGTCCTGAAGTCACTTGTGAGTACAAGTAACACAGTGTATTACTTTTATGACCTAGTTTGAAATGAAAGCTAACATATGCAGGTGGGGAGCTACATATTGTGAGGATATGATATCATTTGAACGTATTTGTTTTATTAACTTATTCATTTTCCAAACTGTTTTTTTTTTTTTTTTAATGACTGGATTACTGAAGAGCCAATCCCGACTATTAATCTAGCGAGAGGCCTAGAACACCCTGTAGACATCACCATTCTTTCACAAATTAAGGCGTGACATAAACCCATTGTTGAATGTCTTTTTTTTTCTGAAATTGTTAATGTGGGTAGTGCGTCAACTACCCATTTGGTTGTTATTCCTTAATGATTCATAAATTGGATAAATATTGTAACACCAGTTCAGTGTTCTTGACTGCGGCCTGGCTTTGTGGACCCATTCCGGACTCCAGCTTTTGGTTTGCCAGGTTGGACACAGTTCAACCGTACTGGGACGCCAGAGGATTGAGGCGAGAGGGCATCATGTTGTTTGCACTACACCACTCAATTCCTTTCGGGGATGAAGAAAGAGTATTCAATTCAATGCATTGCTTGACTCACATGATAAATAACAATTAGGTCTAGAGAATGCCCTTAAACAAATTCTTTTAACAAACTGTCTTAGGGTGGCACGATGATGCTGTGGTTAGCCCAGTTGCCTTACAGCAAGAAGGTCGGGGTTTGAGTCCCAGGTGGAATAAGGCTTGGAACACTGGCCTTCCTGTGTGGAGTTTGCATGTCCTCCTCATGTATGCGTGGATTTTCTCTGTGCACCCTTGTTTCTTCCCACCCTTCATAAATGTAGAGGGTGGCCATGTTTGATTGGCCACTCTGACATTGCACTTAGAAAGGAGTGTGTGTCTGGATGGTTGTGTGCATACCCTGCCTCTCGCCTGAAATCAGCCGGATTAGGTTCTGGCACCCCCACAATTCTATTAGGGATAAGTGGTTCAGAAGACGAAATGATTCAACAAATTGTCTGTATATGTTCTTTGGAATTTTTTTTGCATAGTTGGCTATTTCTTGCTAGCATTTATTTCTCTCTAGCATTTATTTTCTTAACAATAATCCGTCTTTTTACTCAATGATGTGCTTAAATCTTTTGTTATTGAAAAAAAATGATCTGTGTTAGTGGTCAGATAGTGCTTTTTCAAGATTCAAGATTTTTAATGTCACCGTTCTCATAGTAAAATTTAGACAGACTTCAGGCTGAAAACACACACATACTGTACGTATAAAGTATATGTACAGTATATATAAGAAGTAGAAATAAAAAATAAACCAACAAAGACGGTATAAAAAGACACAAAAACAATATAAATTGACAACTGGATGGTGTTTTTAAAAAAAAATTAACAGTGCAATGTTGTGAGTGATTGTTGCTTTTAAAGTGCGTGTCGCTGTAAAGTGTCCTTAGTACTAGTCAGATGAGTGTGCAAGAGGATGGAGGTTAGAGGGGTGATTGCCTACACAGCTTCTGTGTAAAAAAACTGTCTTTGAGGTGTGAGGGGGTGGTTTTTATGGTCCTGTACTGGGAGAGGTACAAACAGTCCATAACCTGGGTGGGTGGGGCCCTTCGCTATCCATCTTGCGACCCGCACAGCTCGGGAACTGTAGACTGAATCCAGATCTGGCAGCAGACAGCCTACTGTGCAGTATTCACCACCCAGGCCAAGTCCTTTTTATTCTGTGTAGTGCAGCTGCCGTACCACACAAAATTGACAACCAGTTTTGTGTTATACTCGTGAAGATAGCACATGTCTGGATAAATCAACCAAAGAAAGTAATGATTACCCAAGGTATGATAATTTGGCTCAAGAATACAATCATCTGAAACAATGTTGCTGAAATTAATATTTTCACACCAATGTGCTACTGAAACGTGTTTTTTTTTTAACATATAAGGTATTCTTGCCTTATTTCAAGTCTCTGTTGAATTCCTGGTAAGGATATACGTTCCATCAGTTGGGATAACTCAATGAATAAAGTGGGCTGAATGTCAAATTGCATTTAGCACACATCCCCGGTTTCTTGTTCAGGTGATTTGCGTTCGGAGGAAAAAAAAACTTTACCTCCATATTTAAAATAAAAATCACAATCATTTCTGTCTCATATTTCAGTTTAACTGTCAATTTTTGGGATTTAACTCAAAACTATTAACGGTGTTGAACTGAATTTAAACATGTACAGTACATGTCCAGCAGCAATCATATCGCTATCTTACGTGCTGAGTCAAAATGTGCACTCTGACAGTGCACTGGATTTGTGATGAATTCTCTCAGGGGGGGAGCTGCATTAAAATTTAGAGGTGGACATTTAATTTTACAATGTATACTAGTGGTTGTAAAGGGTCTCAACTAGTTATTTAAGGTGAGGTTAAGTTTATACAATTAAATAAAATGTTTGCAGTTTTGTTGCATGGTAATAATAAAATGAACAAGGATTTCAGTGCCTTCAAATTTTTATTTTCTCTTAAATGATTTTATAATCATTTTATGCAGCTCATTTGAAAGACCATTTTGTAACACTCTAAAATAAAAAAAGCTCCCACATTTTGCTGTCCTTCCTAACTTACAAATGAGAACTCCACATATTTCCTCAATAAAAATATATTTCCAACCAAAAGTATAAATAGATTGAAAACATACAAATCGTTAGTTGAGAATTTGGCTTGTTTAACTCAAACTTTACATTAAAAACGTACAGTAATGAGACTCAGCTGGCATGTTATGCTTTACTGCATTTGGCCTAATAAATTTTTATTTTGCTTCAACCCCTGTCCAACCGAATAATGCATGGATAAATGAAGTAATCATTTTTACTGGAGACATCACTCACAGGAAGATAGCAGGTGGGTATATCATTCCCCACCATATGGTCATGGCTATCTAGCTCTGCCCAATCAGAAGGCGACAATTTGCCACAGTGTTCAGTGTTGTGATTAAATAGTTCCAAGGACGGCTTCGGCACACACGACGACTCTTTGACCAGACTGATGCTCATCTCCGAGTACAGATTGAAAGTGGTGGTGGTGGTCCCACTCCGTTTGAATTTGTTATGTTAGTTATTCTTTCCTACCACCCCAAGGCTCACTGTGCAATAGACTGTTATTTTTTGTCTCATGAATACAAAAAGATTCAACTTGACTCTGAACTCTGCTGAAATCATAAAATACACTGAAAGAAACCAACTACGAGTACATTTCCTCAAAGCTTAATCACGGAGAAGCGGGATGAAAAAATTATACCCTACGAATTTGTATAATGTTATAGCATGACTAGCTGCTGTTTTTTAATCAAATTAGACTGATTAAATCTGCAATATGAACCTTGTTTTTACACTTTTAATCCCATCTTTTTTTTTTCTGCATCATTGTTATCAGTTACCAACATGCCATTACTCTTCCATCTATAAATTTGGATTTTTTTTTTTTTTTTTACATTTGTCATGCCTTGTTTCAGTTCATTGGTGTTTCACATTTCCAACAATTAAGACATTCATATTAACCAGTTTCAAGAGAATAAAGACAAATTAAACAGCAGCAATAAAAAATGTCTCTACAGGAGGATACTTCTTTCTTTGTGTTCTTACAGTGGCTCAGCTTTAAATGCACAATTTGCTGGGTTTCTTTTTTTTCTAGTTTATACTTTAACCACTACATAAAGCAGCATCCATTTTCCTTTATTAGTCCGACAATGGGGAAATTATTGTGCTGCATTGCACTGCAGCAGTCAGCCATGGCGGCACCAATTGTGGGAGCAACTTGGGGGTTAGGTGTCTGCTCCACGGACACCTCAGCTGCTCCGTGGGATGGATGAATTAACTGGTTAACTCCTGCAGGTCCAAAAACAAACACTCTACCACTGAGCAAAAGCCTCCCCAATCAGACATATATTATTTAATTAATAACAGCAAAAACTTTGTAGAATCATTTCTACGTTTCGTCATTCTCTCATTTGAAACTTATTTTATGCAAATTCCTCAAATCTTGAAAATGAGATTCTTTCAGCAAACAACCACCTTAAGACGAGTATGACACAAAAGCCTTACGAGTGGAAGGAGATACCAAACTAGAAAGATTTTGGAAGATACAGGAGCTTTTCTTATAAGAGTATGCCACATGTTCCAAAATATGTTGTTCCCTTTATTTAGAAAAGTTGAAACGTACCACTTCTGTCTCCATCATCCTTAAACATTTTAGCAAACACCACATGTCCCATTTATTTGAGCACCATGTCAGCGTTGGGATCCAATCAGAGATAAATCTGCTCACCGTCAAATAAATCCAACTCCCCCCACTCTTTTCTATCAATAAAACCAACATAATAAGAACCACACAAAAAAAATGTGACCAGCACACCAGCAATATCAGTTTTGAATTTTCAGGCTTGAAAATGTTTTGCACTGAGATCAAAGGGTGTGCCCGTGCTGTTCCATTACACATTCAATTTTTTTTATTCACTACCCGCGCAACCAGCCAAAATAGAGGTGGGAGTCTATAGTGGTCAATCATTTGAGCATTTAGCGAAAAGTGTCTTTAGAAAAGCTTGACTTAACAGCTTATTTTGGTGATTGCAAGAATCTTCTGATAGCATTGACCGTTAACTACCTAGTGACCTTGTAAAGCTAATAGACAGAATTACGTTGGTTTTATTTTACAACTGATGAAAAATGTAAAGCTTTTTTTTTTTTTCAGTTTTTTTTTTTTGCATGCATTTTCTTTGAGAATTTTTTGTTCTGTTTTGTTAAAAGTATTCTAGTTTTTATTGGTAAATTTCAACCAAAAGCCTAATAACCAGTTCTGCTATTATTAAAGATAATACTCAACCTCAATAAACTGAGCTTTTTTCTTACAATAATGTCCTTCATCTAGACTAAAAAGCAAGTTGTTTGAACATTTTGAGTAATCAGTGAATCAAATAAAAATAGTCAAACAAGGCCAGGTCACTGACAACATCAGAGGAAATAAGAGCGGCACCTTTAGAGATAACCAGTCCCAGAATGTGACCTTGAATGTGGGTCGATGTTTTTACATGTTGCTACATATAAAACATGTGCGGTATGAAATAAATGTTATATTTCCAAAGAGAAAGTTAAAATGTTTGATTAAATAAAGCAGGTAAAATAGAACGACTGACTGAAAATGAAAAACCTTATAATTAGGAATTTACACAATTTCCAGATGGTGACATCTTGGATATTTTTTGGTTTTGTCAAGATCAGTAGCAAATAAAAAAGCATAGAAATATTATGTATAACATTTTCAGAGTGAGCAAATTTTACTTTGTAGAAACTAGACTGAATGCAGGTGAACCCTTGAAAAGAGGTGAAAAAGCTTGTGCAGGTGGGTGAAGAAAAGTTACAGATATTTTATATGTGATAGAAAAGAGACAGTAGCACTGAGGAAAAGAAAGGAGGCAGTTGGTCCCTTTATGTTTGGGAGTAACCTAATATGAGAACATTAGTGTTAAAAATTTTGGACATTAAGTAAAAAAGGTCAGACTGAGATGGTTTACACATGTCCAGATTTGGAAAAAGGGAATAATCAGCAGATATGTACTCGAATGCTGAGTTTGGAACTGCCAGGCTGGAGGCCAAGAGGATGGCCAAAGAGGAGTTTTACTGATGTAGAGAATAGAACATGAAAGCCATTGGTGTTAGAGGGAAGGATGCATGAGACAAGATTAGATGAAGGAAACAAACTTGCTGTGGTGATCGCTGAAAGGAAATGCAGAAAGGACAAGAGGGAACAATTGTAGTTGAATTCAATGTATTCAACTACATTGAATACATCAGTTGTACAAGTTTAATTAACAGGTTTACTGATTTTAGACATTGGAGAGGCTGATAACATCATATTTCCTTAGTGAAAAGCCCATTATTATTATTATTGAGAGAACCCATGATTTGTGTCTCATTTTGGTGGCATGAACCTGGCATTGTTGTGATGAAGATAAATGCTGGACACTGACTATCATTTAGCCTTTTGCTAATAAAGCACATTTTCATCACCAAGTGCGGCCTATTTTCTTTCATCATTTTTTTCACACCACCCACGGATAGTAATCCTGCTCATGTATGCTTTCGTGTTTTAACATTTCCCCAAGTCCACATTAAATGTCACAGTCGTGACACAGACTTGTCAATGTAGGAGTATTTTTCAGTCACAACATCTTTACTTGAAATATATTTCTTACAGAATTTAGCCCTTCCATTTATCTTCAGATGAAAATACTATTTTATTAAATAGGTAGTGAAATACTAACTTGAAAAATAGTCCTTCAAATCTCTTTGAAATGCTTCAATGTGAAAACATTAACTGGTCAAGCAGTCCACCTGTCATGGTGTGGGACCCAGACAATACTAACCTTAAGTCTAATAGGTGGGGTGGCAGCATGGGCGGATATCCAAGATGTTGTTTCAATGCTGCCATGACAATCCCAATCAGGGTCAGAGGTTGTTGGTGTGTGGTATGTTTGTGTGTGGTGATGGTGAATTTAGTGGTAATTATTTTTGCAAGACCTGGGAAGATACAAAACCTTTAAAGACTGAGGGGGTTTTAAATTACATACTGAACAATGCAAAAGTCTTGTTTTTCTGTCAAATTTGACTTATTATTTAACACGTTTGCATCGGAAGTGCAATCAACTTTTTTTTTAGACTCAAAGGCATAAACCTCATTAACCAAATGGTTATTTTGTCAAACTCATATTTTAACAACAAAAAATTGATAACAATGACTCCCTCGGTTCTTCATATCTGAGCACAATCTTGAAATTTTAATAAAAATTATATGAATGCAAATTATGTCAGAAACCCATGGCAGCTGCTATATTTATGTCAACATATAAATGATATGTCATTCTTGGAAGCGCTTCAGGGTGATTATAACTACGGCCGTTATCGCATAGCGGCAGCTTTACAGGGTAAGAGCACGTAAAACAAGACAGGATGAGAAACATTGGTAATTTTATCTGTCTGTAAAATCCTTGGCCAAGATACGTGATTTACTATAAACTCTAACCACAATATCTGCTTGCTGCTCCTCAAAATATCAGCTGGATTTTATATATAAATGGGGGACTTGTTGAGATCTAGCAAAGAGATTAATGCCCATTATGGACACTCTTTTCTGAGAATTGTGAATTTACCCTCTGAAAAGACCTTCCATAATGTTGGTGACCTCATAAGCAGCATCATTCTTTGACAGGTTAAGAGTTCAAACTCGTGCATGCTGTTGGGAATTATTGTCAAGATTACAGTGACTAAGTGGGAATACAGGGATAATATAGCCTGTATCTTATCTGGAAACCTTGTGTGTTAAATGGGTTGCGTATAAGATTATCGCAAGCTGCTGCAGATGTACATTTCCAAAACATATGTCATAGCTTAAGTCTGGTGTAAACACAACTAGCCCACGGAGTTTATCACTTCTGGAAAATATTCCATATTTACAATCGCAAAGTAGTTAGCCTAAATGTGTCAACAGCACATCTGCCCATCATCACGTCATGACAGGGGTCACATTATTGATGCAAGTGAGAAAAAAATTCTTTATTGACCATCTTTATCATATTGGCACTTAAAAAACAATTAAATGTTGAACATCTCATTGACAATAAATTGTCCATGTCCAAATTGTCTATAAAAACTGTATTTGAGCAACCAGGAAGCGACATCGCTAAATTGTTGTGTACTATAGTTGTAGAGTATTAGTGGAGTATGTGGAGACCAACTGAGACATCAGGCCCATTAATAAAGATGACAATACTAGATTCAGAAAAATAATTTACAAAACAATCTAGTTCAGAGGAAAAAAAAAATCTCTGCTCAAGGTTATGGGTTATACAGATCAACAGGCATGGTTCCATAAAGGTTTTTGCCTTTATGGAACCATAAAGGCATTTTTAATATTTAAAAATATTTTTAATATTTAAAATAATTCCTGACTTCTTATTATACATCCAAAAAGTTGCCCAAATGCATCAAGAACAGCATGTATAAAAACTTAAATGAAATTATGCAAAAGATACAGGATTATAGTAGAATTTAGCACTTTTTACCCCATGAAGCACAGAGTTATAAGACACATCATAACCCTAGTTTTGTTCATTTTTGTTATTTTTATTTTACCATAGTTTACATCTCCTATTTTTAATACTATGTTTATTATTTGCACATTAGTACCTCAGCAAGTTCCTAGTCTCTGAATCTTGTTCACTGACCATGGCAATAAAAGTCTTTCTGATTTACTGGAAGCAGGTATATTTTTATGCATAGAGGACAGCAGGTACATGAAATAAAACAAAGTTCAAATAAATCCAACTATTCAACTCTTCCAGAATAACGCCCACCATTTTTCACTTGTAATACATAAAATACAAAACAAAAAGCTGAATGACTGATAGTATTCAGATTAAATACACTTTTACCTGGATCCACTTTTGGGGTCAAGGGTATGGGGAAGTGATGAATAAATATTCAAATCCAATGTTGAAGCACAGACTATGTTACACCACCGGGCTGCTTGCACTCAGAGCTGTATATCTTAGTCCGTAATGTTAACATGTGCAGAGCTTTGCAGACAAGGGCATAAAGTTGTAACTACATTGGCAATGTTGCAACTATTCGTACAGCATTGTGCCTTTGTAGTTTACTAACGGTATAAATTAAACTTTCGATAGAATTTTGGACTCCATATTCCACATAAATCAGTTTTGAGTCAGAAACCATGATATATCTGAATTTTTGAGAGTTGTGTTTGAAAAAAAAGTTAGAATCCACATGTACAAAGCAAAGAAAACTCTAAATCTCACACTCAGCTTAAAGAAAAAAATATCCTGTTCCCCCAAAAACTGTTTTAAAAGTTTTTAAAATTAGCTTTTTATTTGCCATTTTACAAAAAGAAGAAAATAATGCGGGTTTTTTGCTTTCGATTTCTTAAAGAAAATTCTACGGCTCTACTCTGAGTTGCTTGACCAAGTTCCTCTTCCTATCTACAAGAGTGAACCTCAATACCCAGTGGTGGAATTTAAATCCACTTGCTATTTGTCTGTCCAGTGACAAATAAATTTAAAGAATTACTGAAATTTAATTCAATACAGAAATTTAAAGAAAGCTTGCAAGAAAATAACAATGAGTTCGAACATCAAGAAAAATATGTAGTTTGTAAATTAAAAAAAGAAAAAAACATTCATCGACAAGCAGTTCAAAAACTGAATAGAGAAATGTAATTCCTCTGACCTATGTAGGAGTAGATATATTACAAGTCAAGTTTGTGGTTGTGCTATCATTGTTTTTGTGCCAAAAAAACATGTTTCTTTCTGTTTCACAAATCTAAAATTACGTCATCATATTTAAACCCTTGGCTTTTCAGTGGAATTGTTCGAGTGCCGTTGACGTCTACCTTTCTTCCTGTTTTTTCTTCCAAGTATAGACAGGATCTTTTTTTAAGTAATCAGGACATGTCTACCTATAGAATACATTTAGCTTCGTGTTTCCATCTGGTAATCAATGCAATAATTTGTAATAGGTAGATGCCATACATCTACCAATGGAAGTTTTGGAAGTTTTTAAATGAATCTGTAACCTGGTATTTGGGAAGTTTATATGGCTGATATCAGAATTGGTGGGTTTTTTAAAATGAAAAATAGATAGATGTAAAAGTCGACTGAACTATATTAGCATTGACAGATGTTGCAAAAACAAAACTCATTTTGTTTTTTACAGGACAGGTCCAAGATGCTTCTCAGAATGTTTCTCATTGAGCAAACACTCAGTCACGTTTAGTAAAAAAAAAAAAAAAAAAATTTAAGTATTGCACCAACCACTACTGAGTTTGGACATTCATGTTCAACAGCAACTTCCCATAAATGAGTCATGTACAAGGTTACAAAGCTCAAGATATAACATATCATATTTCTTCCCATGCTGCTAACTAGATTGACAATAACTTTGACCTGTACTTTGAAGGCCAAGGCAACGCTGACTAAATAAAAGTCGATATCCAACATATCAATTTTCCCCTTTGCTTCATTGTGTGTTTTATGTGTACTTGATTTATATCAAGTAAAAATGCAGCACAAATAATCTCCAATGTAGCGAGTTATTTGGCTTCATTAACATGATTAATGTGGACTTTTCAGTTTTAATTTGGCATTATTTGTGGCTTCTTTAACGATTATCTTGTACGGTAAATATAAAATGTACCTTACTTAATTAAAGAACCCAAAAATTAGTCTGATGTAATAATTTGGTCCATTATTGCTTTTAAATAAAATAAAAATAAATAAATGAATTACTCTATTCATCCCTCACCAGGGAAATTTGTTTGCTGCACTCCTTACACCTCAGCAGGCTGCCCTTCAACAGCACCAATGGTGGGAGGAGCGGGGCTTAGGTGTCTTCTCCAAGGACCCTAGACGTGCTCTCCGTGGGACGCGAACCCACGACCTTCCAGTCCACGGGCGAACGCTCTAACCACACAGCCACCGTCTCCGTCTTTTATTTTAAGTAAGCCAAATCGAGTTTGTTATTGTGACTTTTACCAGTGAATAGAACCTTTAGCCATTTGGTGTTTCACCAATATTCACGACAAAACAATCCAGATGACAAAACAAGACAGAAACACGAGTTGGAGTCCCATCATCAGGTCATTTTTCATCTTCTGCCACTTGTAAACTCGGCACAGGCACGGTTTTTAAAAAGTATACATTTTAGTCACAAAAAAAAAAAAAAGAATTTATATGTTAAATATCTACAATTTTCAAAATGTTTCAGTCAGTCAAAAGGTCAGATAACTCTAATCCAGTCCAATTTTTTTAGTCTAACATCAGAGCTGGTTTTCCCAGTGGAATCGTCATTGTTCCTAATGTTGCGTTAACTGAACCGTCAGTCTTAAAGTGTTAATGATGTCTTACTCTTGTACCAGTGAGTTGTGAAAACGTTTTAGTTTTGATCACTTTTACAGATCAATGGTTCAAATCCACTGGGATAGTTTAGGCTAATGCATATTCATGATAGACCAACTCAGCAGGTAAAACAGTGGATTGTGACTCGTGTCCTGGCTCTCTTTTTTTCTCTCGTATGGTTTGACACAAATGAGATTTCTATGGTGTCACACATGTAAGGATAAAAATGTTATTAAAAAGATATATTCTTTGCATGGTGTTGCTGTTCAATACCCGCCACTTTTCAGAGCCAATCAGCAAGTGTAGCTGGATGATTACTCAAATCCACAGAAGTGTGGAATTGGACAAATTGAAGTGTCTTTTCACCCGGCTCAGTGCTTCTTATAGTGTCAGGCTAAAATTGAACTACTCGACGGCTAATTGTGTAACAACTTAGAGTGTCTGCACCCGAGAGTTATGCAGAAAAGTGAATGTGACTATGACAAAGACACGTAATGACAATCAATCCCTGAGCACAAAATGATATGGAGCTGTTTTCTAATTCAAATGAAAAGACCTTTTAAAAGAAAAATAGTCAAAAAATATCTTCGATGGGGTTTTTTGTTTGTTTTTTTAAAGCAATCACAAAACTCTTAGCAAATAAAATTTTTAAACTAAGACTGCTTTTTTGTGTTTTATAATTGTAAAATGTGTTTTACAAGGACAATGAGCTTTAATTAACAGTTTATTTTGCGAACTACTCTAAATGGCTAAATTTCCATAAGCATTCCCTGCACATGTTAACTCATCCAAAAAACAAATGCAATATAAGAAAAAGAATATAAACACAAAAAGCTGTACAAATTATATCTTAGGTAGCATGGTGATGCAGTGTTTAACACAGCAGCCTCACAGCAAAAAGGTAGGGGGATTCAAGTACCGGGTGGGGATGAGGATTGGAACACTGACCTTTCTGTGTATAGTTTGCATGTTCTACCTGTACATGCGTTGGTTTCCTTCGGGTACTTAAGTTTCCTCCCACCCTCCAAAAACGTGTGTTAGATTGATTGGCCGCTGTAAAATTCCCCCGAGGAATGGTTTTGTAGGTGTAGCTCCACAGCAGACTGGTGACTTTTTCGGGGTGTACCCTATCTCTATCTCTAGCGCTTCAGAAGATGAATGAATGAATTAATTATGTCTTCAAGGGTAGGAAACATAGGTGTTTATTTATAATGCTCAATTTAAAGTTTCAGTTTCAGAATTTATTAATTTCAACCCTCAAATGGAATAAACAGAAAGGAAGATATTTGAAGCTACCTAAGAAGACTGATCAAGTAAAAACTTACAAAAGTCCAAATGAAGGTTAAATAGTAGATAAATCTAGTTTAAGACCCTATTTTAAACATTCGTCTCTATGAGAAGAATGTGTGAAAATTGGTGAAACTATTTGTTTATTGGTAATAAATATTGATTTTGTGTCAGCAGTACTGTCCACTGTGCTGTTTTCAATCACAACAATGTGAGTTACTGATTTTTAAACTAAATTTGATTATGACAATATAATCCAAGATCATTTTACAGCAAATGTTTTCTAGATAATAAAACAATCATTTCAGGGATTTTTCTTTTCAACCCAAGTTATGATATTATTTCTATTAGCATTTTTCTCCTAAGTAAGGGTGATATTCATTCACTGGCATTTCTATGGAGAGATATTATATTTGCCCTCTCTTCTTGGGCAATATATTATTTAAGCATGCCTCCCAGCAGACCACTCCAGCCACAAGGTTTCTATGGTTACCACCATTGTACCAATACCTTTTATGAGTTTCATGGACATTACCTCCTAATTACTTTCAGAGAACAAATCCTTATTTCAAATATATCCAGCTTCACTTCCAGTCATTATTTCTGATGAAAGGGTGCAAACTGTCAGGCTGGAGTGAAGGTTTGTCAAAATGCGATGTGCATTTAGTCCTGCTCAAAACCAAAATCCAGAATGATGCAAGAAGAAAGAAACTTCTACAGATAACGAGTGTCAAGATTTAAAATGCCTTTGTGACGGTCAATAATAAGAGGTTCATAGCTGTGGTGCAGCGAGTATAGTTCAGGAAGGAGTGTGAGGGGAGGGTCTGCTCCACTTTGGATCCAAAACCTCTGTTCCTTTAAAAGTCAGCATCACTTGTAGAAAAATACTGTATTTTGTTATCCTAGTCTCAGGCAAGATGACCCAGAAAACCCGAGGGATGGTCGTGATTAATGTCATGCATCTCTGTTCCATATTCTAAGAGCTTTTTCCACTCAGACATAATTGCTTTCACACAAAACAACATTATTGAGGCAAAAATTAGAACTTTGTATGTATGAGCTTCTTTGGTAACAGTAACACATTTTATTTAGCTTAAAAACTTTTGCACATAGTCCTAGTCAATTTCTGGCTGTTTTTTCTTGGTTGCATAAAATTAAACCTTCACAGTGATAGTCAGTAGTTTCTGTGATTAAGAAATAAAAGCCAATAAAGCATTTTTTTTAAATCTAGAGATCTCCCTTCTTCATTTAATCTCATTCTCAATCACACACCATGTGCCACTATCCACCAAACCCATGTATTTACTACAGACTGAATTTTCATTTGACAATGGTGAAATATCTTTCCCTTGAGTATAATACGTTATTTGATCATTGGAAGCTAAAGTTTACATTATTCCAGTGTTAAAATCATTCGCACCATCATGGAAATAAAATTCTATTGATCGAATTGAATTGTATTTATGATGCATCTTAAAAACAAGTTATTTTACTTCAAGTTTATACAAAGGAACAGTAATACTTTCAATTTCCCATTTGAGAGGTAAAATTATGTTACTGTATTCGTACAACAGCAGAGGTCACAACTCTCCACATCTTTGTGTTTGGGAGGAAAGCCAACCGCTAACCTCAGCAGAGTATCAACCTGGCTGCCAACATGACACAGGGCTCTGAGGCTTGGCTGAAATATGCTGAGTTTGTTTAACTTTGTAATAACTGTTTTGTGTTGCTCCTGAGTGCGAGGATTTCATGCCAGCCCGTCCCACTGGAAGAAATTTGACTGAATCTTGACTGTGTGCTGAAATTGCCTTGTGCCACCAGTGACATGACACCTACATACAGCTGCCAATCTCACCAAGAAAACACATTTTTTACTTAAAATTAGAGTAGCAGTCGTTTGATTGTGTCAAACCACTCGTTTCTTTGGTTTTCTCGTTACTGGCAGTATGAGAAAATCCAGAGTAGGCACGTTTTAATTAGCAGATCTCTCATGAGTTTAAATCATGTCCATTAGTTTTGGGTTCCTTCACTCTCTCTTCCCAAAAGTGTCAACATCATGTTCGGTACGGACCAAAGATTGACGTCAAATAGAGGTTGAGAGCAAAGTGATATTTCCTGTTTCGGCTGGTGGGTGTCAACATGTGTCACAGATGTGTCGCCAGCTGCGTCCCAGAGTTTGTTGGAAGTCCCTTTTCTTTTAACATCTCAATGGTGTCTTGTCAAATAGGTTATTAATCATACAAAATTACTTTTACTTTGTCTTTCTATATGGTAAGCAAAAAACATGAACAAAAAAAGTAGAGACATGTTCAAAAACAAAAAAGTGAGTTTTGTAGGAATTTTTCCAGGCTATTGTTTTCTTTTTCTATTGTTAGTTTTTGGACAATGGATGTTGCTACAAAGATGACAGTCACTCTGCTCCAATCTTAATCAATATCTCCGTCTTCATGCGTTGAGTGGAACAAAATCAAACTTATTGTATCTTTAAATAAGAAAGACCTGCCAAGAATAAGTCAACCTCATAACAGAGGTAATCAGAAATATTTTTACTTCAGGTATATTTTATGCTTAGTGATACACTTCAATCAAGATGGGAGGCAACCAGTTAATATCTGTTTAAAATTATTAATACAAAGTCAAACTTCTGGCTATTTATTGCATTTGAAAAGCAACTGAGGCAACAATGCACTCGCATCTTGTGGTTAATTTGAAATGATACAGCAACACCTCAAACATGACATTCAAAACTTTTTTTTTTTTAAAAAAAAGGAAAGTATAAAAAGGCTGTTTCAAAGATTTTTGAACAGTAACGTGGTTGGTTAAAACAGAGCAAAAGTGAGAACACAAGTAATGAAAAATAATTGTTATTACTATGATCTGAGGCTTGGCCCTTTAGGGAATATTAAATAATCTTTGTTGATAGGTTCAACCTGCTCCATAGATTTTTAAGGAACCCAGCCCATCTGCATGCACAAGTGGACACCTATAACTGGCATATAATTATGGACCAAGGATATATCAACCTTGCCTGGGAGTGTGTATGTTCAAATGATGTGAGACTTGTGAAAGTCAAACAGCTACTTATGAGTTGAAGATGCATGCCAGCTGACATGAAAAATCTGGTCTGTTGGCCTAAGGGCAGCAGAATGTTGATGGGTAAAGCTGGAGGCCTGTGATTACTCCCTGAAGCATGCAGCGCTCTGCATGACGAGCTACCTCTGCATGACTCGGACATCACCAGTGACCTCTGCACAATGCTTGTACATTACGACGACCTTTGCGAGGCTGAGAGACAGAAACGTGGAGAGAGTGTTGGAAAGGAGCACAGTACCATAACAAGAGAACGGTCTATTTAGTGGACAGCTCTGTGCTCCATCCATCCCTGTGCATCCAATCCAATACTGGGATGTTTACCAGCTGTGCTCATGAGAGTAAACACTGAGTTATACGCATACCAGCCAATTATGGTGCTTGTAGCAATATTTTATTTCCCACTGCTCAATTCTTGGCAAAATTTTTATTATCCCACTGCCTGACTGAGCATTAATATCTAAGTGGAGAGAGATGTATAAAATATACAATCTTGTGTTAAAGTAATTCATTGCACCTTGAGACAACTGTTTAGTCATCAAATACAAAATATATCTGATTTGTATGGAGGATTGTAAAGTTGTTACTTTCACTTTCGTTTCAACATTATTTTTCCAGAATAAAATCAGCTTAACAGGATGAGAAAGGATAAATATTGCAATTTTTTTTCATTACAAATAGTGCTCATAAATTTGTGGGGGGAAAAAAACGCCTACTGGGAAAAAATGCATCTGAGCTTCCTGTTTTTTAAATTTTATATCTGCTTGTTATATAATTGGAAATACTGATACAGCATTTGGGAACAACACAGTAAGCTTGTTTTACTTATTTGACACAGCATAAACCCCAAACATAGAATTTCACAAATTCTGACAGAATAGAAAGTGTCAGAAGTTGGATACAGTGAAGGAAGACATGAAAATATTTGGCGTGTCCGAAGAGGATGCACCAGATAGGGTTAGATGAAAGAAACTGACTTGCTGTGGCAACCCCTGAAAGGAAATGCTGAAAAGAGAAAAGGAAGAAGAAAATGTCAGAAGTTTCTCCCAACATTGTTAACTGGTTACAGTAAAAAAAAAAAAAGACCATTGAACATTAAAGCCCACAAAGACACCAATGGTCAGTAGGAAAAAGACTTTAGTATGCGTAAAAAATTACATGGGTTTTAGTTATTTTTCACACAAATTTGAGCTATTTTAGTCGCTAATAACTTGTAAAAGCTGCTCTTGGGTATTGACAAGACAACAGTATTGAAACAAAAAATGGTCTTGGCTTTAATTGGCTTCAATTGTCTTGTTTAAACTTTTTTGAGCCAGGCACCATGTCTGGCAAAGACAATAGCAGAGATGACATGAAAGTTTTAATAAATATCCCCAGTATCGGGCTAACAATGGTCTAATTATATCACAGAGTAATTACACAGCAATCATTGCATCCGAATGAGGTCATTAAAAAGTGACAATACGGACGAGTTGATTAAAATTACATGGTAGGTGATTGAAAGCGGATTTGGTTTTTAAGTAGATCTTTTTGTTCCTTTGCATTGGATGTTGTTTAATGAGTTTAGGTCTCTTTGATTAAATTTACTTTTAAATAATTTATGTTCCTGCACAGCTGCTCCTATGGGCACCTTTAATAACAATATGCTACCTGAAAGTGAAACAGAGCCTAAACTTAATATTACCTTATTATACACACTAAAGTTATACCAAAAGTAGACATAATTGGCTTCTCAGATATAAATTTTTCCTATTTTTATATAATGAACTTGAGCCTTGGCGAATTCTTTTTTCCTGTCGAGTTTGAGCAATATGCACATAAAGTACCACTGCTTTGAGCCAGAAGTTCATGAAGAAGACTGATGATCTTCAATTGGACACTTGACCAACTAGCTGAAGGAAAATGGAATTAATGCACACCAAGCCTGAAGGCAACACTTGATTTCTATAGAGCTCGACATTTTGTTTCAGAAGCATCTGTTTCAACACAACTAATTAGCATTTATGAGCATTGGTTAAGACCACAGTTGGTTTCACTAACATAGAATGGTGTTTAATTGTTGTTTTACTGTAAACAAACAGTACATGACTTTCCCAAGACCCAAGGCAATGCAAAAACCAACATTGTTTAAGTTCTATTCTTGAGTGTGTTAAATGGTTAAAAATTAAATAGATCAAATACAGAAACACTCTACAATGTTTCCATTAAGGGCATTTTTTATATCTATGCTTGAATAAGACCGCTCTGAGAGCTGATGTCCTAGAAGTTAAAAATTTTGCCGACAGTAAAACACCTGATTCAGACTCAGTTATCAAGGACTTGGTGTCAAGACCCTCCAAGTCCACACACTATATTTTGAATTACATAAGGTGTTTTTTTTTTTTTTTAATCTTTTCTTTATACTTTTTTCTATATCTTTCCAAAACAGGTTGATCTTATTTTTATCTTTCCAAACAATATACTCCCAGAATAGGACCAGGCTCTTTCCTATTTTCAAAAGTATAGTAAAAATATAAAAGAAGAAATATATACATTGGTCTTATTCTTTCGTAATTCCACATTTCTTAGAAAAAACAATGTGAAAATCATGCTCTCATGGATTATGTCCCATACAGTACAGACCTACTCTGTTACAAATTTGCTGGGGTTTTTTTTCTTTTTTGGTCTTTTTTCTTTTATTTTTCATCTTCTACTGTTTTTTACTCGTTAAACATCATATCCCACTATGATTAAGCCGTAAGTACAGGGCAAAGTCTGATCTATTCACAGGATGTAATGTGTGCAATTGTCATTCTGTCCTGGTTACAAGGATAAGAATTCTGAATGTACTTTTAAAGATTTCTCCCAAGTGCCTTTTATCCACTAAGCCTCAGGTTGTTCCTTTTGACCTTACTGCTGTGGTGCTCTTGTGAACGTAATTTCAAGAAGGTTTTTGGGTGGTAATTTTATAACGTTCCCTTCAGCAACATAGTTAAAATCTGACAAAACTTTTTTTGCCAGGGGAGTACAGGTACAGTTAGCTTAAATAAAGTCGTTACATTCAAATCTTCATCATTCATTGTCTAAGGAGGGTGAGAGATTGTTGGAGTTGTTTGTAGATAGTTAGAGAGGAAAGGGGGGTACAACCTAGATAAGTCACAAATATGTCACAAAGACAAATACACAAGCTGGAAATTAATTTCACTCAATCTAAAAGCCCTGATATCCAAATGTAAGTTGATGTGTGAGACTGTTCAAGAAACTATTCAATAAAATGTTCCATGTACCATAAAAACTTCACATACTCAGGTGTCTTTTTGTTGGAAGTCTTACACAAATAACCCAGGGATGGATTGAATATAATGTCTAAAAATACTTCAATAACTATTTGATGAAGATTATTTTGTTTTTAATGACAATGTCGCCTATTGCTGCCTTCTGTAACCTTGGTTGTCTAGATCCTGTTCTTCTGCCTGAATATAAATATGAACAGTGTCATTTTTTAGTGTAAAAGTGGGGGTATGATTTACAGTTATGAGGGGAATTGTCCCTCTCTGGAAAATTAAAATGTACTTGCAGCGCCATCCGTGGCCTCATCTGATGAAAGCAAGATAAGAAGAAAAAAAACTCAACACATTAAGATAATTTAAAGTCCCTTTTTGAATTAAAGTTATTAAAAAAAGACGTTTCTTTTGAATAGTCTGTGGCCTCCAAAATAGATCCATTGCAGACATGGAGCGGGATAATTAATCAGTGATGAATAGGTCTGTTTTGTCCTCATGCTCATGATCAGAAAGATGATAAAAAAAATGGTCATATATTTGTCTTGAGCTTCATCCAATTCATTCCATTTTAAAAGCATGCCCCACATAAATTGGCTCTCATAATATTTTTAATGGTTGGTTTTAATGTAATTCCACAATGACAATATTGTCATTGAAATTTAAATAGAGATACAAGGTCTTTAAACCGTAAAACATTTATATTACATTGTATATAAAGAATAAAAAAAAAAAAAAAGACTGGTTGGAAAATCAAAATGAGTACCTCGGTGAAGAAAATGAAGTTGAAAAATAATAAAAAAGTGCAGTTTGAGTTTGGTGTGGGAGTTATTTTGGGACAAATGTGCATTTCTTTATACTTTGAAGACTTAAGAAAGTTTTTTGACATAGTGTATGTGCACATAAACACAGTGCAAAGCTTTCAATAAAGATCAATCCCTTAAAACCCCGGTAAATCAAAATAGCTTACTTTTCTCTGAGGGAGTAAGGACTGTCCCAGATGCCTGACTCTTTGATAGTTTCTCGGCATCTTACTTTGGCTGATACCATCTCAATCTCCTCTTATTGGTACCCATGGATAAAGCACATCTGCTACATACGTAGGTCAGACATAAAATATGTTATTGTGGAGTTAGATGAGCTACATTTAATAAAAAGTCCTGGATGATGATCAATCATTTTGAATAAGACAGCAGGACATAGACATGATCACAACAAAACTGGAAGAATATGCAGATTTCAAATTTATAAAATGTGTCTGCTTTCTCATTTTGAAATGGATGACAATCATTCCTGTGTGCAGGCTGTACGGTGGTGCAGGGTTAGCAGAGTGGCCACACAACAAGAAGGCTGGGGTTCGAGTCCCGGAGTGAGGCGAGGCTTGAATCTCTGGCCATTGTGTGTGGAGTTTGCATGTTCTTCCTGTGTACATGTGGGTTTTTCTTTGTGTATTCCGCTTTCCTACCACTCTCCAAAACACAAACGTTAGATTGATATCCCCAAAGAATGACTGTGTATGCGGCCCTGCAAAAGACTGGTGACTTGTTCGGGATGCACCCTGCCTCTTGTCTGGAATCAGCTGGGATAGGCTCCAGCATCCTCCCCAACCCTATTAGGTATGAGCGGTTCAGAAGACAAAACATTCCTGTATGAACTTTTTTTTTTTTTTACTTACTCTATTTATCTCTCACTGGGGAAATTTGTGTGCTGTACTCCTACACCGTAGCAGGCTGCCCACTACGGCGCCAATGGTGGGAGAAACAGGGGCTTAGGTGTCTTCTCCAAGGACCCTAAACGTACACTCAGTGGGATGCAAACCCGCAAACTTCCTGTCCATGGGCGAACGCTCTAACCACTGAGCCACCGCAGGGGGGGATCTATCTACTCAAAATTCCAACTTTACATAACTTTTAAGTTCTAAAAACTGGCCTCCAAAATGGCCTGGTACGGGTTACTGCTTTGAACTTCCCCATCAACATCATACCACACCAGATCTACCCTTTACCTCCATCTTTACAGAACCTAAGAAACCACTTTAAGCCAGCAGCCTGCTTGTGAAAACCTGCTCAACAACAGGAGTCTCCATGTTCAGACCAGCCAGTGCTCTGACATTCAGTAACTATTCTGTGATCTCACACAAAGCAAAATGCTGTGGCCACGTGACGTGGGAAACAAAGTGTTAAGTGCAGTTTGTCTTAATGCTTCAGGGCAACAATGGCTCCAGGATTATGTATAAAAAATGTCAGTGTGCCATCAAAACAAATCATAGTAGTTTGTAGTTTTACTTTAAAAGTATCTACCCAACTCAGTTTGAAGAACTCTAACCTTTGTTATGCTCATTCCCAAGGTATGATACCAGCATGGTGTGCCCACGGGCAGAAAGAACACTGTTTGGCTTCATAAGAACATCCCACCAAAACCCTAATGACATGTTTTTGGCAAAAATAAAACTGGTTCACACAACAGTTATGTTAGGATCCCTGAGTCATCCTTTCAGGGAACAGTTTCAGCTTTTGCCACCCGGCCGGCGCTATAGGGTTCCACCTTGTAGAACAAAAAGGTTGGGGGCTATCAATATCACAATGCTTATTAAGTATTTAAATCCCTCTTAGCACGTTCTTCTGTATTCCGAACTATTTATTTTTTAATGTGCTGTTTGTCTATTTGTTCTTTCTCATTTTATGTAAAGTAATTCTAATGTGATTTTGCTGCAGGACAAATTTCCTCCCCTTTTGGAGGGACAATAAAGAAACTTAAACTTGAACAGATCAAGTTCTGATTTAAAAAATTAAAAGCGATAAACTTTTATTGCTTTTGAGTTGATCCCATGAGTGATCAACTCATGGGAAAAAAAAAAAATTACATTTCATTAGATTTTACTGCTTGATAAAGCATCAAGTAGGGAGACGGATGCAGAACTGTGTTGTTGCTTTTGACGATGACTGATTAGTTTGCTAATTCTGGGCTGTTTGTTTCACTCTGTCAGTAAATCTGCTGATGTGTGAGTTTATTATTGTGGAGAGAATCAGAACACAATTTATCTTTTACTTCTGCCAAGTTTGTAAATAAAAGAAATTGCAAGTCGCAGATTCACAGATGAAATATTTTAGATATTGTAAATTTCCATTTTCTTTTATTTAAATTTTAAAAAATCATTTTGGCAGTAATTACCTTCATTTGTGTTCAGGTCACCTAAAATGTTTTAGAAAAGAAATGACTTTTTCAGCTTTTAAGCAAGCTTGTGAATAAAAAAAATTACGTACTAAAAATTACCTCCAATGACTAACAAAAGGACTACTTAAAACAGGCATCTTGTGGACTGACCATAAAATGCTTCACTATCACCTGGATAAATTGAAATAATTTGAATTGGGATGTTTAATAAATTTAATTCTGAACAAAAAACTTTTTTTTTTAGAATAGATGTGCAATAAATGCCATTCTTAAAAAAAAGGTATTGCACCATTTCTTTTAGAAAGTGCTTCTTCTGTGCCTACACACAGTAGAAGCACTTGTCACAGCGGTGGACAGACCAAACACCTTTTTTGGACCAGCCTAACTTTCAACCCCACTGGAAGAGGTTGAGGCCCAGTTCGGTTTGGACAACAAGTTGCTCTTAACCCTGCACATCAATGTGCAGCATGTGACAGCTTCTGGTTCTGACTGTGCAAAAAGGAAATACTAAATCCCAAGCTTTACCAGTGTAGGAATGTAAGCATGATATGTTTCCATGTATGTAGCTTTCATACACTCACCAAAGGATTAAAAAATACTTTCCACAAAGTGCTGCAACTATTCACTGTTTATTTCTCACTACCTCTAGATAAATGCCATCTCCCAAAAAGCGGCTTCAAACTGTGTTGAAAAAAAAAAAAAGATTTCAAACAATCTGATTTGTGTTTTGCATCACACTATTTTCTGCTGGTCTGCATCTTTTCTTTCTATTTCTATGTCGACACTGTAGATCCCTGCATATACTCTATGTCATTGATCCCAGTATGAAACACTCATGCTTTTGTAATTCAGTGCAAAGTAAACAGGGCATTTTCCTATTTTTGCATCATGCGTCTTGTTCACTGCAGAAATTCCACACTGGTGTAGTTGGTGGTGTAAGCAGGTTGCTCCTGTGAAGTGCAGGTGAGAACTCAAAGTGAAAAAACAGTCCAAACCAACTGCAGACTTTCAACATTTTTTTCCCTTTAAAAAAAAAACTCCCTGCAAACTGTTATGTACTACAGTTATGTCTACATCACACACGCTTTTCTCAAGGTCAAGTGAAAAATGGATAGACGTCATAAGATTGAGATGAAAGAATGTATAGATTATCTTGCAGTGCAGCTGATCCCCAGTCTCCTCCGTGAGAGGAAGACCTACAAATAAGACATAATGCCAGTCCTGAACTGCCCGTTTGTTTATTTGATTGTTGCAATAAAAAGCTCTGTAAATATGGAAATCTTAAAATACTATTCATTTCCTCCCAAATTTCAAAAAAGTTTTGCCTCATTTCTTGCTCTTTTGTTCTCTTCACGCACTTACCCTTGAGTTCTACACAACCAAGTTGCCATTTCATCAACACAGGAAATGTTAATCCGTTCCTGTCATTGCTGTTTGCTGTTCGGCCTGCTCTCTCTTGCATCACTCCACTTCAAGACACCTTACCCAAAATTCTAATTCAGACAAGTCAATTTCAAGGGCTTACCTCTATGGAATTCCTCATTTTTTTTGTAATTGCTGTTTTTCTTCTTTGCTTCAAAATACATAAATAGGTATTTGTTGTAGGTACAGCTTTTCCCCTTTGCGTTTCATTTTAATGTGATTTAACTTCTTCGTATTTTGGTATTATTTTGTTTGTAAGTACAGCATCATTTAGTTTTTCCTTCATTACAGGAGTTGTGTGAAGTCAAAATGGACCAGACCCACACAAACTGAGTTTGGCGGCAATCAACAACAGTTTATGAATGTAATGAAAGACAACATAAAGGTGGTTGGTTTGAGAGAAGAGAACGCTCGAGATAGACGTAGATGAAGGAAACTGACTTGCTGTGATGACCCTTACAGGGAAAAGTCATAAGCAAATATTGCACTGATTTAGCTTTTTGGTTGATCTGCTCACATCAATTTCTTCATTGCTTGTGTAACTAATTATTTTCCCATTTGGGCCAAAACAGACACTTGCATTGGTCAACTTTGACCCAATCGGCGGAGGTTTGACATCACTAATTTAGGAATTTGTGAGGGTCAATTTGAACAACAGTCCAGTTTTTAGTCAGGTCTTACTGTTATACTCGTAGAGCCGCTTCCTAAAAACACTGTTTCCACTTGTCCTACTTTTTAAACTTGTCTGTGTTTATTGTTCTGTTTTTGCATCATCTCTTCCTGTTTGCTTCCAGGAGATTACTTGCATCATTTAGCTAACAATTATTTACTTTCATCACTTGGTATCCAGATGGCTCCTCTGTAGGGGATTAAGATTACAGGTATTGATAAATCAATGCTACAATCCAATTAAAACATCATGTGTAAACACTTTATCTATTTTATGTCTATAATGAGCTTTTTGTTTAAGACAAATGAGAACAGACAGGCTTCAGTTTGTCCGCATTCATTACATCAAATTATCTGGTTAAATCTAAGATAAATCACATTAACACAGATATTATTTCTTGGCTGGTATAGTCAGATCACAGTTTGAGAGACAGTCCGCACACTTGCTGTCACAGTCCAACAAGTGATAGTGAAATGATAGCAGACGATGATCATTTAATCCTTGTTCACTTCAGTAGCTCCAGTGTTCACTTTCACACCTTGTACCAGCTGTGTCACATTGGTTCATGCTTCAAAAACATCACTCACACCAAATTTCACACATTATATTGTGTTAGAATTTAGATGGATGAAAACTGTTGCACCTCTGTCCACGTGCAGCCAACAAATGGATCATTTGGGATATCTGATTGCTGTTTAGCACCTTGAAAGAAGCAGTGGATTAAAATCATGTGTTTTTGACATTTTTGGCTTAAAAGAGTAGTTTGTTTTTTTAAACAAATGCAGTGCTTTCAATCAATCTAAATTAATAACACGCAACCTAAATATTTAATAAAGTTTAACGTATCTTTGTATTACTAAGTGGAATAATGTGCTGTTCTTAAATTGCTTAATTAGAACTAAATGAACATCTTTGCTCACTGTCTTTTACTTACAATGAACTGGGTTAAAAGTTTCAGCCGGAAAATCACATTTCAACACATGGTAGTTTCTCAGGAATATTCAGTTGCCTACCTAAATACCTTTCTTCTTCCTTCATAACATGAACCTCTTTCACCAATGAACCACCCATTTTCAACATGTTTTTCTTTCCTACATGCTGTTTGCAGAAGAATATTTTCTTCCCTTGTTGTAAATCTTGTGCTTACAAGGGGCCCACAGCCTCTAAAATAAGATTTAAAGCAGTTCAGGAAGCTGGCCAGATCATTTCTTTGTCATCTTAAGCTCTTTGTTGGCAGGTTGAACAGCACTGTACCTAACAGTATTTGAACTTTCTGTTCTATTCCATAGACTTCCGCTTATCCGGGGCAGGATCGCGGGACAACAGGTGAGAGACGTTTCTCTCATCCCGGCTGCATCCTGCAACCTACCCGGGAGAATCCCAAAGCGTTCCCTGGCCAGCTGTGAGACATAGTCTCTCCGGCGGGTCTGGGTCTGCCTCTGGATCTTCTCCCAGAGAAAAATGCCTGAAAAACCTTTGCAGCAAGTCATTCAGAAGGCATCCTGACTAGATGCCCAAACCACCCCATGTGGCTTCTCTCAACCCAAAGGAGTCCGATGATTATTGCAGACCGATACCAAGTCTGCAATAATCAGGACGCTGCATTTGTCCGTCGTAGTGAAGAAAGTGCTAAGCCGTAAATCAAAGCTCTTGATTTACCAGTCAATCTACGTTCTCACCCTTGCCTATGGTCACCAGCAGCGAGCAGTGATCGAAAGACCAAGAACGCAGATTCAAGTGGCCAAAATGAGCTTCCTCCGCAGGGTGATATTTAAACTCAAAGTCAAAATTACATTTGGTATTTCAAATGTGTTCATCTGCATTAAAACATGACAAACATTTCCAAGATATCAGCAGTGGCACTAGGTTTTATTTTAATGGCATTCTTCCTTTTAATACCTCCAACAGGCTTAGTTTCATTGATTGCAAGCTGTATGGAACTGATCATCCTTGCGATTGAGTCTACTAGAGACCACATGTGGTCTGGCCAAAGCTACGCCACTCTATCCAATCAAAATGTTCTTTTGTTCAGTCACTGTATATAAATACATGTGACAAATTTGTTCATATGTTCTTTTACCAATGGGGGATTTGTTTCCTTGTTTCCTTCTTGCTTTGTGTTTCTAAGCATCTAATGTTTCCTCTTGTCAATTTGAATGTGTCTCCACATACAGTATTAACATTTTCTCAAGTCTTTTGCACTTAATTTGCACATTTTAATTTTATGCATTCTAAGTAACCTTGTTGATCTTTTATAATAACATTAATTTGAGTTGTCAGAGCTTGATAAATTAAGTTTTCTTTCTTGTCTTTTTTTTCACACTTTCTATCTTTCTGAATATTTTACCTCAATCAGGTCCAATTGTATCAGTGTAACACCAGTTTATTTCATACAGTCTGATGATTTTTTTTTTTTTTTTGTAGAGCTCAGTTAAGTAACATGTTTCCGGTGGATGTTTGTACCGTGCACTTTTACAAATCACTATAAACATTTATGGTTCGGATCAATATATCAAAAAACCTTACTTTTATACCACAGTACAAGGACATGTTCTAATAACACAGAGAGAAAGAAGAGTCAATGCTTTCACAGATCCAGTCAACGGAAACTGAGCTTTTATGGGATAATGGCTTTAAAGGGTCAAGCACTGAAATGATTTGTTTCAGACAAGAAACCAATCTGTTAGACAAATACAATTTCTCCAGACTATAAATCTGAGAAATAAGGATACTATCCTATATCAAAGTGGAAGTTGAGTTGATACTTTTGTCAATATGTATATTTGTTTAAGCATTTTACATCCCATAACTAATATAAAATATTGTAAATAACATGAAAAGAGCATGGTTTGTACAATGGCACTTTTACAACTGTGCAATGATTAAAAAAAAAAGAAAAGTGGTTTCAAGCCATTTGTAAGAGCCTAAATCAGACCCAGCTTTGTTTAAGAGAGACCATGGCATCAATAACGAGCTGTCCTTGTTTCTCATGTCCAGTTAGAGATGAAAAGTTAGCAAAAAGTTGAACAGACTCAGAGTTGGTTATAGTCTCTACAAATTGAAATTTGTTAACTTTTTAACTCCTAAATGAAACAAAAGCCACACTTTGCCAACATTGTACAATTTACTCCCTAGGTCATTAGAAATTAATCAACTGGCTCACTGGCTGTGCTGTCTTTTGCAAAGAAAATTAAATAAGCGTTTAAAAGAGTCATGAATGGCTGAGTTTGGATAATTTCATATTGATTGTTGCTGAGGGGATTCATTTCATTTCTTTATTAAGCAGATGGATGCTGTTGAGTCAGCATAATTTATAATTAATGGAGTTTTGCACTGAATGAATGATTGTACCCCAATTGATTGTAATTTTGTTTATTAATATATAAAAGTAGACAGAAAACTTGTTTAATTTTGATTCTCACTGGAAAGGATGGGAAAAAAAAGAAAGTTTCAATTGAGATGGTTTAAGAACTGGAATTCACTGAACTCAACACAAACATTTTTTTGAGAATAAATAACCAAATAATTAATTGGTTCTTAGTATGATTGGCTGAAAGAATTTCACACATAGTACCTGTGAAGGTGATTTCCTTGATGCTAGACAGTATTTAAACTTCTGATCCAGTATCCAAAAGAACTGTCTTGGGGCATGAAAAGCCAACCCTTCGAAGTTGTGACTGTAATAAAAGTGTGATAAGTGAAGCATAGCCACTGCCCTATATATAGAATTCTTTCACCTTTTTTCTTTCCTCTAAATAAAACAAAGCTTCCATAGCCTGCGGCTAATCACTGCCCTTTACCTGTTGTCATTCATCTAGAGGAGTCAATTGGTCTGCTTCTGCAGGGTGCAGAGGTAATTACGATTTGGCTATGACTTGTGTTTGGCTCCATTGTCTGACTCTGCGGCACACACGCTGGGATATTGGGGACTTGATGAACAAAGCTCATTCTGGAGAGTTCCACTTTGACTACACCACTCAATGTTTCCCTGGAGAAGTCTGCTGCTAACTAAACAATTCTCAGTCGAGATGAGTCAAGATCATCACAATGAGAAAAAAAATACCTGAGCCTATTTTTATCCTTCACTCAGAAGGCTTTATTTGTTGAAAGACTATTTTCAATGCATTCTGAGAAGCTGAATATTTTTCTTTCCAATGCTTTATTTCCATAGGTAATGGAAAAAGTTCAAAAGCAAAAATAACAATTTCACAATATTGCTTATTCTCATTAAATCTGGCTCTATACAAACTCTGATTTATATTCATATTTAGATACATTATGAATTGGATGAGAAATCTAGTATAGTAATGAAAGTAAATACACTTGTTCCATCAAGCAAGAAATTGACAAAATCCCCAGCAAGTTGCTTTTTTTTCAAAGTGGTATTCATAGAGAGAAAGATTTACTCCAGAATAATCAACATTCCTAATGTGGCTTGCAGCAGATGGATGTGTGTTAAACTCCAAGTGGAGTTCTCTCACAGTATTCATTTGGAAGCCTTACGGAAAGCATGAGGATGAAGGTGGAATGTTTAGTGATTCATCTCAAGCTGATTGGTTGTATGGTCATTTTGCACTCACTTCATAGAGATTTCATTTAGCCAATCACAGCAACAAAAAGTAATGACGTCCAAATGTACATGAAGAATTTATCAAATTTATAGAAAAACAAGTATCACATATTATTGTTAGCGTATGAGACAGTTGATCAGTTACCATATTGGTAACTGATTTTTGTCACATTATTTTGTAAGTGATAGGCCTCTTAAATAACAATGCCCTCACTGTTTTTTTTTTTTATTATTATTATTATTAATTATGACTATGTTGGAGAGATACAAGATAGTTCATGACTGTGACCTCTGTCTAACAGTCCTGCTCTTTATTACAATTGTTTGATTATTTGTTCAAATACAATGAAATAAAATTCACATGGTTGCTTCAGTTTATTTACTTGGTTTTTAGTAAGACCCGATTTCTTACTGCTAGTAATTTGATTATTATGCAAATCACTCACTGCAATTTGATAACTCATCTCAATATTAAATACGTCACTATGTCGTAAAAATATTACTAACCTTCAAATACAAATTACAATTTAGAGGCAGGGAAAAAAAAATTACCAGTAAGTTTGAAGCCAAATGATAGTTTTGATAAGCATTTTTAAAAGTAAGCTTAGTTTTATGTATGGTGATGTAATATTCAGGTCAGAGGAATTTCATTGTTGTTTCTCTGCAGGGGGGTTTTATTGAGTGTTTTGAATATGTTTTTTTTTTTTTGTTTTGTTCTTGCTGTATAATCAGCATAATAAGAAGGAGCTTTGCCAATGTGTGGTAACGATCATAGAGATTCCTGGAGGGAAAAAAAACCTTAAACTTCCTGTATGGCTGTACAATTCTTTCCAGGAGTTAGTGAAGAATGAGAAGAATCTCATCCTCATTCATGAGACGATGATGTAAGAACACTACTAGATTTTTGGTCTAGACAAAGTGGCGATTTTTTTTATGATGCACCTACTTTTCTCAATCATTTTAATATTTAAGAATGAGGAGGAAAATTAAATTTAGCTGGAAAATGTGGCACATTACTTCGGTACAAATCCAGTTTCCAGCCTCATACATTGAATTCAGTCAACGGAAGTTTTTTTGGCTGTCAAGAAACTTTCCATTTTATACTTTTTTTCCAGTTCATTTCTCATGCATAAATTCTTCTCGTACATTTTTTAATCTGTCTTTGTATAAGCAGGGTTGTTAATCAATGTGGATCTGCTTGTGTGGGTTACCAACAGAGCTTTCTGTCTGAGTGACAGAGGCTCAACAGGGCTTAAGTGTTTAAAAAGAAAAGAAAAAAGTAAACAGAAGGAACATCTTTTTTCCAGATGGTCATGGTCAAATAGAAGGATTTACGATTGGCAACACAGGTCTGAAGTACCACAAGTTAGTTTGAGCAGAACTATTACATGCTGATGGTAACTTGGGTAAATGTAAGTATAGCAGACAAGACTCCTAGACCCCAACATGGTCTATTGGATTTGTAATGGACCTTATCATTCTAGGCCACAGGAGTCTATCTATGTTTGCAAAACTACCAAATCCAAAAGAAAAAATTCCTATCGAAATCATCAGGACTGTGGCACGATGAGAAAAGAGCAAACATTTTGCCATTCTTCCAGGTTTACTAAAGCTGCTCCCATCAAGCTCGTCTCTAATCTGTGAGTATCTGGTATACACTCTAAACTAAATTGCTGTTTATTCTATTCTGTGGATGTCAAAACCCCAGCCAGATGCTGAATGCTATCAGGGGAATGAGGGTCCCAGGATGCTCAACACAGCTGCTGACACACCACTATTTCTGAAAGACCCTCTCCTTGATTTGCCCAAGCAAAATGTCACAGTAATTGTAAAGATTTATATCAATGGGAAAGAGCTGACTGGGTTCCACGGCTATCAGATCCGACAGACTTAATATGTGCTCAAATGTTGCCTGGCACACTAAAGGCTTGCAGGTTGACCAATTTTACCCAGAATGCTCCACCTCCACCGATATTGACCGAGGCACCGTTTTCTCTGGTGGAAATCGAGTGTGAAGTGGAACCTTTAGGTTGGGGAATTGCGTTTTTAATAAACCGGAAATCCTTCAAAACCTTTTACCACACATTTTTTTAGTTTGCTTTGTGCGCTGTCTCGGATTAAATGAAAACAGACTCCAAGATTTGTGTATTGGTTTGTGTAAACAGGCAAACTTCAAGGCACACACATCACAAAATCAGAAAGCAAGGACACAGAAATTGAATACATCATAAAAAAAAACTATGCTTTGAATAGCTGTCAAAATGCTTCACCAAAAAAATTCTACCCTTCCTTTTTTACTGATCTATTACTAAATTGTTTAACAAAGAATATATTAGACTTTAGTATAACGATAACCTGACTGGTTGGTTTGTTACAATATTTATTTTTTAAGTTTAGATCCTGTAAAAGAAAGTCCCATGTCAATCTTTTACTCTTTACTATCTGCCTGATCTACCGTTGACAGTATTTGATTGAAATGCTCATTGAAATGAATAGTAGTTAAAATGTGTAAATCTAAACCTACTGCATCTGCATCCTGTTAAAGTTTGTCTTCATAATTTTATTTGAAGCTGTGGTTATTTATGTATTGTCATTGGTATAATCTATATTATATTATCTAGGTTTGCATTAGAAAGAAGAGGAATGAAGATTAGTCAGAGTAAAACAGAGTACATGTGTGTGAATGCGAGGGATCCAAATGGAAAAGTGAGGTTACAGGGAGACGAGATAAAAAAGGTGGAAGATTTTAAGTGTCTAGGATCAACAGTCCAGAGCAATGGAGAGTGTGGAAAAGAGGTGAAGAAGCGTGTTCAGGCAGGCTGGAACGGGTGGAGGAAAGTATCAGGCGTGATGTGCAACAGAAGAGTTTCAGCTAGAATGAAAAGGAAAGTGTACAAAACCGTGGTGGGACCGGCCATGCTGTTTGGTCTAGAAACAGTAGCACTAAAGAAAAGACAGGAAGCAGAGATGGAGGTAGCAAAGATGAAGATGCTGAGGATTTCTCTGGGAGTGACCAGGATGGACAGGATTAGAAATGAGTATATCAGGGGAACAGCACATGTTAAAAGTTTTGGGGATAAAGTTTGAGAGGCAAGACTGAGATGGTTTGGACATGAGCAGAGGAGAGAGAGAGACTACATAGGAAGAAGGATGCTGGATTTGGAACCACCAGGAAAGAGGACTAGAGGAAGGCCAAAGAGGAGGTTCATGGACGCAGTGAAGGAAAACATGAAGATAGTTGGTGTGATTGTTGGTGTTGGTGGTGTAACTAAAGAGGATACAGCAGATAGGGTTAGATGGAAGAAACTGACTTGCTGTGGCGACCCCTGAAGGGAAATGCAGAAAGAAGAAGAAGAATCAACTTTGATTTGATTTCAACTTTTTTAGTACTGCCCATATCAGAATCAGAAGTACTTTAGTAAACATGAGGGGGAAAAAATAGCAACAACTATGAATATACAAAAATAAGGAATAATACGAATATGTTTATGTATATGTAATTGTTCATAAAAAAAAATACACTGTTATTCTTTGTAGAAATATTTAATGACTGAGCTGTCTTCAGGAATACTTCTCCAGACGTTTTGAAGGATGATTTATATCTTTGTGTTGGATGTCGGCCACCTAACGCTGTTTTTACTGAAAATAATCCCACTCTGCTCAAATACCAGTGTCCAGCCTATGTCGAGGATTAACTTTGCAAAACTAGTTGCTAATGATTTCATTTCTAGTTATTGGGCTACTTAGCACATCTTCACCTTTTCTCGTTGGCAGTCTCCTGCCATTCTTGGTCTTTTTGACCATCACTCTTCCATAAAAAGCACTTTCGATGAGGCTTCAGAGAATAACTAGGGAAGGGAGACAAAAGCATATTTCAGATTCTGTGTTTGGTTTTCAGTGATTTATTTTAGTTGAAGGATTTTTTTCAGGAGCTTATGTTAAAATAATATGAATGAGCTGTACATAATTTTTTGAGAACCATACATCTTTTTCACAGTCATTTGGTTTGTAAAATCAAAGGTGGTGCTCTGTGTTCAAATTGTTAGTGTCCTTTGCAGCAAAACAAAAACGAAACAAAATACTTTAAAACAGCTTAAACTCAAGCCATTTTTGCATTGAAAAACACACCGTATGACCGAGTCAGTTAGAAGTAATGAACTAAAGTTTGAAGCAAACCAATTCAAATTTCAAATGTGTCATCTAATACTTTTTAGTTGATTAAAAAAGTAAGAAATCATCATGTCAACTCTACAACAATGAATAAAAAAAGTTTTTTTTAAGATTTTTTTTTTTTTTTTACCAAGGCTAACTTATTTTACAGAAAGCAGCAGTGCCCAATGGTCAGTCCTCCTGCTGCTAAGCCTTTTTTTTTTTTTATCTGACTTTACTAAATTCTCGTGCAGTTTACAGTGGATGGAGCAGAAATTTTCTTCTGGCATCTGTAGTTATGTCAAGAAAAGCTGAAGCATTTATGTCTTGACATAAACGTTGGTTTATCCAAGAACAAAAAGACCAGTGGTTTGAACTCTTCAGCGTTTTATAATTTGTACTCTTTCAATGTGTCCCCCACAAAAGAAACAAAAATGCAAAAAGTATTTCATCTCTTTTTAGACCAAAGTAACAACAAAAAAAAAAAACACTGCTGGCATAGTTGCACCTTGGACCATCTGTAACTAACTCTTTTAAATTGTATGCTATAAAGATGAAGGAAATGACGGTGAGCTTTTAAGACAGAATATTAACACTTACAAAGACCGCTTTGAATCTCTGAGGTTGTTAGCATGCGAGTAGCTCAAATTACTACATGTGTTATTTAAGCCCTCCCTTGTGAGCTCTTAAAACCCGTTTACTACTAATTGCACTCAGTGGATGTTCAAGTTTCATGATGTATGTGGCACGATCGGCACTATAGATTTTCATGTTCATCTGCTGGGGAATGAAAATTGCACCCAGCCTACCTTAAATCAACGTGAAGATTTGTATGAGTGGCTTTATTTCGGTCCATCCCAAGCAGAATATACACGTTTGAACCTGAAATTTAAGATAAGAACTGGTTGGTAAGATTTACTAAATTTGAACTTGATAAGGCTGATAGCACATAGAAAATTTCAGAAAGGTAAAAGACATTTTAAATGTAGCTATTTTTCTTAAATAAACCAAATTTTGAATTTTAACTCTTCAAAATTTGGCCTGTTCTTCATCAAGTGTAGATTGATCTGAAGTGCAAAAACAGATACAAAATACTCAAACCCACTAAAATGTCATAACTTGTTTCACTTTTGTTGGGCATCCACATTTATGGATTTTAATTTATGCATAATGTAATTTTCATATCCCCTCAGACGGAATTATGTGAGTGAATTGTTGAAATTTACTATCCAAGCTTAGTAAGTCATTTGTTCAGTCGAGGACTTGTCTGTCTGCCTGAAATCTGTTGTGGTTTTTCCACTTTTGAAAAGGGATTGGGCCTGCAGGAGAGACATCTGCTTTGCTTTTAATGGCTATCACAAATGTTGTAGTAATTCCACTCCATCTGAGACTGCCCTCCCTTTCAGCACACCCCTAAATTACTGCAACGCAGTGAAGTTGAGGACTTTTTGCTTTTGCAGAACGTTACTGTTTTCTCCTGCTAAGAGCACTGGAAAGAATCCTCTCGTCGGCTTGCATCATGGAGGCTGGCATTAAATCCAGCAGTCAGCAAATTCTGTGGAAAGATGTGAGTCCATTTTTATTTATTTATTTATTTATTAACAGGTGATAAGGTTTATAATAGATCTTGTATTAAAAGTCTAATTTGAAAAGCATCTGAGTTTTATTATGGAGGTCACTAGCAGGTGGAATCACAAAAAATATATAAGAAGCAAACAGATGAAATAATAGCCCACAATTTTGGTTAAATGAAAAGGTAAACTTATAAATAAGAAAATTGTGTCACTGGTTTCTCATATCTTTTCATTTTTACCTTGACATCCACTCATGCACGTGGTCTCTGCTGGACCAGTTAGTGTCCCTTTGAATTTTTGGGATCTTTGCACACCAACCAATCTTTGCACTTCGTTAGTTTGTGTTAGTTTGTCTTTTTTTATTATTTTATTATTAATAATAATACAAAAATTGGAAATATTTTTATTTGTCAAAGATCTTCTAAAAAATTTAAACTGCAAAAGCCTGGATGGCAAACCTATTGTTAATATGCTTGTTAAAAGTTCATTATTTTGTTCTGTATCAAAGAAAAGGTCAATGTTCTTGCAGATGCAGTTTGAATAATCTGTAAGTGATAAAAAATTATAATGATTATAAAAAAAGTTATGGGTTTGCTTTCATAGAAATTTAAATTCTGATACCAGTGTCACTTGGCATGATGAACCACAGCAATGGCTTTTTATTTTTCTTGGCAACCGGTTTTGAGGGGGGGTTTTGGTTAGTTTTCTTAGTAAAATGTTTATTCTTGGCTTGGTAACAGCAGGGTGACTACAGGCAGTCTTTTTCACAACGTTTAGGAGAATTTTTCAGGCAAATTACTGACTTCTTTAAAACGAAGTTGGCTGATGCTGTACTCTCCCTGCCTTTATTTATACCCATGCACCTTTCTATATGCCTTCTTCCTCAATGTATTCAGCATTCAAGTCACAAGCACAGGGAGGTTTGTCCTCCAGTTAAGTTTCCACTGCTTATGCAACCTGCCACAGGAGAGTGGATTTCATCCACCTTTTTTTCCCTTTACTATATGAAGTTCAGAGACGAAGAAATTTTTTGGCTCCCGCTGTAGATCTCTGGTTTTCATTATGCTCAGGGGATGTACAATACTTTGATGCGTCTCCTTCTTTTGTGGCTTCTGTCTTATATATGTCAAATGAAGAACTCTGCAGATAGTTTTCAAAGTCGTGGTTAAGGTTTTTAAAGTTCCTTTGAATAATACATATCCTGTCTTTTTTCAATGTTTCAATGCTAATGACTAAACCCAAATGAAATTACAACATAATCAATCTATTGCCAAGATCCTCCTCCGTTCCGGAACTTTTACTCCCTCTTACTTTACTTCTCTTATTTAGAACAATTGGTCCCAATTGCCTCTCTTAGTTGTTTGCACCTGTGTCTCATCTTCCCCCTCGTTGTTTGATTCCTGATGTTCATCAATCCATTATGAGTACATCTGCTGTTCTGCACTCCTACTGCAGCCGTGATGGTGTTTCCTCCACGTCGTCTTCCAAACTACACATGCCCTCATCCCTAACCCCTGATTAATGGCAATAAACTGGTTAAAACTGGATATAGATATGGGTCCTGCATCTCCACCTTCACCACCTCATGACATTTATATAAATCCCATGCATACATCTATTTAGACAAGCAATCATTTGAAATAATGTAAAATGACTTTTTATTTTCAGAGGATATTACAAGGCTTTTGTTCCAAACATCTCAATATAAAGTTTAACATATGTGTAACTATTTGTGGTTTAAAATACTTTTGTAAAGTCTCAGAAAGTTCACAAGGAAAGAGATGTCTGGTAAGATTTACTAAAACTTCAGCCTCCACAGAAAAACAAAAGCTGCTTCATTATCGGTTTGTAGAAGATAAACAATAGTCAATTCTTCATTTACACCGGTTCTGCTTTTTGTTTTTTGGGGATTTTTTGTATATCTGTTTTTCTGTTGTCCTTTGAGACCTTCAAATATGGTCCACTATGAATGAAGTGGGTTTTTTTCCCTCTCTCCTGGAGCACTGGTGGAACAAAAGACTGTCTATTAATTTCCTGGCCCTGAGCTTGGAGAATTGGCTGCAGTGGACAATTTTCATTTGAAGAAAAGCTTAAAAAATTTAACCTTTCTGTTTGACACGTGTAGTTGCATGTTCTTTTTTTTTCCACCTGGCACCAGATTGGATGGATGTGTGCCACGAATGGCTTTAATGGGTTAATCTTTTTATCATGTGGCTGAATTAAACAGCTTCTCTGCATGGAGGAATGAACAAAGCTACGTTAGTATGAATTATGAAAAGGTTAGTTAGGATTTTTAAAGTTGTTTAGACAAAAAAAAAAAGAGTAGTTTATGTTTATCAGTGCGTTGATGCTATAATCCTTTTGGAGCCTTTTATTGTCACATTTTCATGTTTTAGATTTTAAATTGAAGCTAGTCTGGCTTTAAAAAAATTGTTTTTAAAAAATACTGGCAAAGAATTTAATGGCTTTTAGAGAACACAATTTCACAGCTGTTCCCAAAAAATTCTTCTGATTCTTCAAGGGTGCAAACTTTTACTATTTAGATTTGGTCGATTAAACCATCTGGTTGGTTTGTGGTGAGAAACCAACCAGAAACAACAACAATAAACAACTGATTAGTTCCATTTTTTTTTTCTTGACTTGAATAAAAGATTATTTTCATTTACCTATTCACAAAGATACATGTGACAATTGAGTTTTGTGACGTTTACTGCATCATTACAGAAACTCACCACATTGTCTATTTCTTTGTAACATCTCTTTTAAAAGTTATTAACAGATCAAAGATTATTTTTTACACCATGTCTAAGTATGATTGGCAGTTATCAAGAAACATAATTACTGCCCAAAACTGTTCTATTACACTCTTGGAGGAAACAGTTTGAGCTCTTGCCCTCATGGAGTTACTGTCCATCTCTTAGACAGGGATGTCAAGATCTGGTCCTGGAGGGCTGGGGTCCTCATGGTTTTCATTGTGTTCCTGGTTTATTACAGCTGATGCACATAAAGTGAACTCCACAGTCCATAAAATTTTGCACATTGACTTAATAACCTGGATCAGGTGTGTCGATGCAAGAACACATGGAAAACCTTCAAAACACCAGCCCTCCAGATCCGGAGTTTGACACCCCTGTCTTAGAACAAACAGGTTGGGGGATACATTCATCCCAAATGCAATCAAACACCTCAACAGCACCTAGCACTTTCACGTTGATATTTAATGTGACGTCCTCATTTTTCTATTCTTCTTTTATCTGTTTTTGTCTGTTTATGTGTATGTTTTAATGTATGTTTTTTTTTTTTTTTAACGTGATGATGTGCAGAGCTGATTTCCCCCTTTTTGAGAGACAACAAAGAAACTTGAACTTGTACAAACTGTAGAGAAGCAATAACTCTGATAATGTTATAATATCAGTTGGACCAAATAAGAACTGACAGGCCAACAGGAGGACTGAGGTATTTAAACAAATGTGGCTGCTTTTGATTTCAAACTTGTATACAAGCGCTTGATCAAAAGCCCTGTGGTGGTAAATATCTCCAGGCAGCTCTTAAAGTAAGTAGAGACAAGAAAATCCAATTGTGGCTTATCAACAGGTTACACAAACCACGTGAGAATGTCTGAAGGAAGAAACTGGAACGACTCAGAACTAAGATTGTGAATTATTCCAGTGTCGTTACCGCTGTTAAACTTAAAACCGAGACAAAATTGCTGTGATGATGAATGATGCTCCAAGTTTAAATCCTCACTGGCAGGCCAATCAAACTAAATCACTCGTCTTTAAACTGTCAGTTTATTCATGATGAAATAAGTACAAATTAAATTGAAAAAAGAAAACAAATGAATGAAAAAGGAAATGCTTTATGAACCACTGACCTATACTTTAAACTTCTCGTTTATAGGTTGAAGCCTCAAAAGAGAAGAAGGTCAAGTATCACGCCTACCAGGGGGTGGCTCTGGTCCTGACTTTGGTCTTTCTGGTTTTGGCTCTGAGTATTTTCAGTCTCACATATCTGTGGGGCCCCAATCTGGGGAAGGTAAGACTAAGTATCACCTCGCTTCTCGCCAATCATCAGCCTTATTGCTACTGTCTGTGGTAAATGTGGTCCTTATGTGAGACAGATGAAAGACACCCTGAGTGTTCACATCTGAAAATCATACAGTTTACATCAAAGAGAGAAAAATGTGAAAGAGAGAAATGGGTGGCCAAACAGAAAAAATAAAGACAGAGCCAGTCTCTGCAGTCTGTATTGTATTCTAGTTGATTAAAAGATTTGTGGGCTGTAAAGGAGACAGCTGTGTTTACCTCAGCCCATGTTTTGGTCCTCTGATCTGTAATTTCATGATTTCCTATCCTACACTGCAAACCACTTCTTACTTCTCCAAAAGCTGGACTGACACATTTATCCACTTTCTGCTCAGACTGTAAATAACTTTTAACAATAAGAGATCCTGATGACTAAAAACCGATCCTAATTGCTGTTGAGCAAAGTGGCAGCAGAAGGACTGAAACCTCTTGGCCACATAATTGGGATAAACTTCTGTCCTGGTAATTCATCTTGTAAAATCCAATTCCATCGCATTTGATGGAGAACAGTTTCACCCTCGTTCGCCTCCCCCCAAAGCTCCCTAAGGGGCTGAAAAAAAGCTAATTTTCACAAGCCAGAAGGAGGAATACATCAATAATTTCACAACCAGAAATTAGATGCTCTATATGTTCTGATGCGGGCTGGGAATGGGAAGAAAATGAATCAGCTGAAATTAATTCTTTAAAATGAGCACGTATATCTGAAGCTTAATCCAGCCGACTGCTTTGTGTGCACTGTAAATGCCATCAAGGTGAGAAGAGGAGACTGAGCTGGATGTCGCATTCTGTATTCCGACATCTTTGTAAAAGCTAATAAACATTTCATGCGGATACTTCTGTCAGTACTCCTGTTTCTGCTTACACCAAGCCATGCATCTCCAATGCAGACAGTTCCTTCTAAGCTCAGGTTAACCAAGGGTCATCTGCACTTCCTGCATACATGGCTTTGTCCACACACTGATTCCCTTTCAACACAGAATATTGAATCACCTTCAGCCATTTTCTTTGTCCTTGTTAAATATTTTATGCCGAAGGCAGAGCAGTCATTATTTCCACTTTAATAAGCTGTGATCATTCTCACGTGGCTTAAAAATGTGTTGATGGCAGAGGTTGCCCAGGCGATGAATATCAAACCTACGGACACTGGGTTTGGCTTTAATGGGGCCTTGAGGGGGAGGCTCATTGTCTGGCCCCTGCAACAGGGAGTAAGATGGAGCCACTTCAAAAGAGATTCACTTCCCTGTCAGATGAGATAAAAAAAAAAACTCCCTCAGACATGGGAAATTGTCATTTTCTGCAAACACTAGCTCAAAGAAATAGGGATTGATTTATTCAGTGGATTGATAGTTTTATTAGATCCCACACATGAAAATGGCCTCCAAGTTTGAGGCTTTTAGGAACTAAACAACAGTACTAAGTTTATGTGTGTGCATGTGTTTATGTGGACATAATGTTCATTAGCTTAAATTTAGCCCAGCTGAATATCTTTTAGAATCCTAAATCAAGTTCAATCTGTTTGAACCTGATGTTACACAGTCATGCAAACACATCATTTGTACCATTTTTGTAAAGGGATGAATGAATTTTTTGGATGATTTTTTTTTTTCAAAGTTGTTCAGAACTTTGTCAGATGAAGATCAGATTACAAGATTATAAGAAATTGAGAAATCTAAATATTCATATCTTTTTTTTTAGTTTAGTCTTGTATTAAAATGTCCTTTATGGTTATAATCAAGATTACAATAAGAGCTTTTGAAGGCCCTAATTGAGGGTTAGTTTACTGTCTAAATACTGACATGTAAAAATGAAGAGTGCAAACATGCGCTCTTTATGCGCTCGGTAGTGTGCATTTGAAAATCTGGCAGGGTATGAAGAGCTGGTGAAGCACCTGTTCTTTTGATTTCTGGTATTGTATTCTTCTTACTTGCTTGGTGGACCCAGTTATTTTTGTGCATTAGGTTCAGATATAATTTATATTTTAGAGATAAGTAAATACATTAACCAATAGATGAACCAAAAGAGAAATTTGATCTTCTCCTTCAGTCATTTTTTTATCTAGCTCCACCTCTTAGGTAATGGGTTGAAAATCTGCTCAAATTCTTTAGCACAAAGGTCTTTTCATCTTGAAATAAAGACTTTAAATAGATATGTGAAGTATCTAGTAATCTGTTGATTTATTTCAAAATTACTATGAAGTATTTAGGTTTTTTAAAGCTTTCACTCATGTGAGCAGTGTACATACAAAAGGTGGGCTAAATTAACTTTCACCTCCGGCAACACTTAATTGGTCTCTTTATGTGTAAAATGAAATGTCATTTGTAAGAATGTCCATCACTAAAGTTAATAGGAATGTTTCTGCCAGATATTTGTAATACCGGTGACAAAATAAATTATGAAGCAGCAAAGTCATCTTGGTCTGGATGAGTTTGTAACTCCTTAAGTTCACAATTCTCTTTTTCATTTTGATTTATTTTTGTTAGTCTGCTTGTACATATTTACATTTTTATAAAATCTCTATAAATTTTTTTGTACCAACTGCAAATAGGCAACAGAATTACACATCCACAGGAGAGCCAGTAAGTTACATAAACCAAGCTGTTAACAGTTAACTGTGAATGTTAATGCTGGAAAACTTGCTGTTTAGCAAAGATTTAACTAGCGAGTTTCACTGTCAAATTAGAGTGGAGACACTTTAAAGCACTTACAATTTATTGTTGGGAATTTAATGAGAAGTCATGGCGCATTATAGGTGGAGATGTATAACACAGATGCACGGTTAGTTTTAACCTGTTTATTCCAGATAATCAGGGGTCAGGGATAAAGGGCCAGCATGTGCAACCTGGAAGACAATGTGGACAGGACCAGACAATGTGGAGGGGGAACATCATGACTGCAGCAGGAGAGCAGAACAGCAGCAAAAGATCTGACACTGGAGTGATGGACACCAGGGATTAAGTAACCAGGGGAAGATGAAACACAGGTGGAGACATAAGGAAGAGACTATTGGGACCAGGTGTGCTGAATTAGGGCAAAGGGCAGGATTAGAAAGGAGGAAATATTCCAAAAGTAAGGAGGATCATGACGTTCAATGTGTAAAGCAATCTCATAAAGTGATGAGTTTGCAGTGATGTGGGATTTCAATGATTAAAGTTTATGTTTTATATCTTTAAATGTTATAATACAAAGCTACAAGGGATTTTTATTTTGGAAAAAAATGTTGGTCTCTAACAACATCTGCTTTCAGTAGCTGTCGGAATATCAGTACATTGTATCCATGCTAATAATTAAGAATGTATGACAGAGGACACACCTGCTAGAAAGAAGTGGTAAAACAATAAGTACATTTAGTAATCACTCATTTGCTTACACCAGAGACAAATGATGACTCACATCACTTAATATTAACAATATCACAACGTCTTTTTTTCGTTTTCAGCCCTTTCAGAGAAGCCAAATCTTTATAGCTGATTCATTTATCAGGGTAATATGGGCAGAAAGAAACTTTCTGCTGTTGACCCTTTTCTTCTAATTCTTTAGTCACAAATTTCCTGTGCAAATTAAAAAAGCACCTGGAAACCTGGATAGAAATTGAATTTTAGACATTAATCAACAAGTAGATGGAAAAATTGTGTTGTAATTAGCAGCTTAAGCCTAATGTGAAGAAAATTTTAGAGCTGCAGTTTGTGTGGAAATGGCTCCTGCTCCTCTAATGGAACATGATCAAAGTACTAAAAAGCTTTGGGACAAAGTGATAAAGATCATGTGGCTTAAAGCTATTCATTCTTCATACCTTCTTTGTCTGGAGCAGGGTCATAAGATGGTAGATTGGCTCGAAGGCATGATGCACCCTTGACAGCTTGCTAGTGCATCACAGAAACAGCTAGCCGAAAGCTAGTAGAGAATCAGCAGTGAAACCTCATATTTTTAGTCTGAGGCAACAGGGCTAACCACTGTCCTTCATGCCACCCTGATACATTCTAAGAAAACTGCTGGAGGAACTATCTCGTGAACATAGTGGAGATTTTGACAGCAAAAGAGACAAGGATATCCTTCGAAAGTGAAATAAAAAAGGTGAAAATAAAACCTAAAAGATTTACAACAACAACAACAGATATTAAATTTTGGTTCTTCCATCTGTCTGCTAATTGTGGCTCATGAAACCGAAAGCTGTCACAAAGTTAACAGCAGTAAATGTCGACATCAAATTGTGAAGCTTTGAAAGTCTGCCGGAAAAGTCTGAAACACAAACAAACAACGGGCGGAGAAAATTTCTAATGTGGTTCCCTTTCAGTTCGGTGTCTGATCTTTGTTTCCTCCAGCTGTTATGACAGATTCTGAGTGTGAGAAGTGCAAACTAGATATTGGAATCGCATCATTTAATGTCTAAGACGACTAAAAGAGACAAAGTTCTCTAGAAGAAACTCAAACCTTGCTGCAAACAACATATAATTTACTGCTCCAATTTTTTAATTTTGTTTAAAATGAGACATTCTAATGGTTAATAATTCCACCCAGCAATGATAATAAAAGTAATAATAGATGTTATTTGTATTGCACTTTTTATCATGTGTAAATGGCAAGCGCTATGTCAAAACTATTTTAGAAAGTTATTAGCGCTTAAAATACAATTAAAACAAACTTAAAACAATATAGACAGTACAGACACTTAGCATTCACAATTTTAAAGGATGGACAACTATAAGGTTCTTTTAAAAAAAGAAATGTCTTTAAATGTCCATCTGAAAGAGCTTTAAAAGGGTCCAAGTTACACATTGTTCTCAGTTCGGCAGGGAGTGAGTTCTAAAGCTGTGGTGCAGCAGAACAAAAGGCTCTGCCCGCCATGGTGCGGATCTGGTGGTGCGTACCTGAAGGAGCATGCTGCCTGATGATTTGAGGGTCCAAGCATGTGCCTTGGGCGTGAGAAGTTCCTGTAGGTAGGGGAACATCTGACTGCTGATGTATTTTTGAGTGCAGAAAAAGATTTTGTTCCTGATCCAAGATGGAACAAGAAGCCAGAGCAATGACTAACGCTCATACGCACACACAAATATCATTACCTTCTTGTATACATCACAGAGGTTTGACCTTAGCAGTGAGACTCCAAAGCAGAACTCAAACTACCAACTGTGGTTCACCAAAGCAACGTGACCTTTCTGCATCCAGCTTCATATAAATAACCACAGAAAGGCAATTTACTCCACATGTTGTATTTCAATATGACACGATAACCACCTGGGAACTTCTTTAATTACCTGTAACATATGTTGTAATGAAAGCCTACAGATTATACTTTGCCCTCATGTTCTGTTTGTCTGAGTATAGATAGAAAACAAAACTAAATATGTCCTTTTTCTAAAACTCCATCTGAAATTTGAGTGTTTGTTAGTGTACATGCATATATATAAATATGTTGTTTGTTTGGTTTTTTTGCATTTTCTTTTTGTATTTGATATTTTTCTCTTTACTGTGCTCTGATTATTGTTCTGTGCTACAAGTCTCTCTGGGAGATTTGGTCTTTTTATAAATTAATCCTCCGTTATTACCAGTTTGCATCCGCAACTCCTTGATAATTAAATCCGGCTGCTGGATCCAAGAAAAGTTCAAATGATAAACCCTAATGAAATTATTTGTGTAAATTATTCCCAAGGAAAATCAAGAATGAGATCTTGTTGTAGGTGTTTGCCATGTGTCATGTCTGTACCGTTCATTATTGAGATCCACACTAAATTATCATATTAGATTTTGAATATTTGGTGCTATTTTTAATTTATGAACCACTTTAAGTGAGATTATCTACACACCAGCAGTCATGCACAGAGTATTTGCGAACCTGTAGATGGTGTAAACCATTTTTTTTTTCTAGGGAACCTTGAATAGCTTGCAGGTGCTGTTGCTCTGTATGGAAAACCGCCTGAGAAATTCATGAATGTCAAACCTGAGGAAAGTGCTCCATTATTCAAGCTGAAATTGCATTGCTCACCTTGATGCTTTCCCCTTTTTGGTCCCAAGGTAGTTGCAGAGTTGTCACTCCTGATGGCCTCTTAAAGGCCTCACTGTCAAGACCGGCTTCTTTAATGAACAATCCAGGCTCTGCCGCTTTTCCTCCGGTCGCAGGCGGAAAACCTTTCAAGGCCAAGTTTGCCTTTGTTTATTTATTGCTCGCTGACTGTGTGGATCCAACATTTCCCTCAGTGTCCTGATGTCAACATCCAACATGTGAGGAAAACACCAGATTTGATAATGGTATTATTCTATCTTCATGTCAAGAATATTTTTCGCCCGCTGCCCCTCTGCAACAATGAAATGAGACAATCCATGCGTCTCACGTTTAGTAGTGTCATCAGCTAGTCTGTTGTGAAGGGAATTATTATTCCAAGAAAGCAACAGGCCTTATCTAAACAGCTGGTCCTTGTGGGAGGCTCGCCCCTCAGTCTGTAATCTTTTCTGAGTTTACTTGTCAGGCTCATTCATTCATTAGCAAGCCAATGTCCACCGGTGTTTCTCCCTGGCTGTTAAATTAGGCCACTACAGGCTCCCTCCTAGATGATGTATTATGCTTTCTACTCAGAGAACAGTCAGGAGGTGGAAAGAATTGCAGTCTGGGAAAAACAAAGAAGAATTGTTTGAAATTGTTGCCAGTGAAGTGCCTGAGGTAGGAGGGCTTCGTGGCAGCTGTGGCATGTTGCCTTCTTCCAGAAAGACTACAAAAGCCGATGTGACACACAACATTTCAGTGGGTTTGTGATTCTTATTTTTAGAAGCTTAAAAATGAGTGGGGATGGAAAAGTGAATTAATTGCTAATATTTTATTTAGCTCATCTCTGAGCTCAAACGCACCATGTTGCCTTCCTGATACGCGTTGAATAAACAAACAGAAATGCATTTTTTTTATCCGAGACTCGCTGCCTTCCTTCTTACTGTCTCACCGGTGTGACTGCCAAGTAGAGTCACTGCTCTGTTGTACAATTTAGAATGTGATTGAGCTTTCACATCCACTTTTGCTCTCCCACTAAGTCTGCACTATTCACCGTCTCCATGTGCAAGCAGACAGGAAAGCAGTGAATAAAAAATATTGTTTTTTAAATATATTCAAAACCACAGATCAAAACTTTTCTTATTGTCTCGTAATTTTTGCTAATGTATCATGATTTCAGAAATGAGTTAGTCCAGAAAATGTCAATGTGCGCAGTTATTTATTTGTCAGCAATTAAAAGGTTGCTCTGACTTTTTGCAGGTTTACCCCATTAGTCACCACGCTCGATATGTGAGGAGAGCTGCAGCATCTTAATTATTTCACAATTCTCTGTCCTGTGCTCAGTCTTCATGTTGAATAAGCTCATCTGATTAGCCTTTTTTTTTTAAATGAGAGCTTCTGGCAGCTATGAAAGTTGCTTTGCTTACTAGGTTTAATGATATGCATCCAGACCCATCAGGCTTGTTTGGGCTTTTTTTAGACTGCTGCAGTAAATGTGTATAATCAGTCAAAATAACACTTTTTAAAGCAAGATTTCTCATCCAGTAAAACTTTAAGTATTGGCACAGGAAAAATGCAAAGCCAATCAGACAACTTAGCTTTTAGAACGGAAATGAATCTCATTGATTAGAAGGTTATTAAAATCCCGTATATTTAGAGACATAAGTCACACAATCAAAAATAAAGAGGGTATCAGCTAGGCATTTAGTTGAATAATTCACTGATTTAAAATGTGAAATATAAACCTGCTCATAATTGGTTGTATATAAGTATAAGAGGATGAGAAATATCTTAGGAGGCACCATGAAGCAGTCACGCTAAAATCTTTAAACAGTCGGTGATTAACATAATGTCAGCTTTAGGCATTTCGGAAGATGCATAACTAAAGGCTATGTGAATAAGAAAAGTGTAAAACAGTTAAATACTGAAACACTTTTATTATATAAACATTGTAAAATATGAACGTGGGATCACACAATGACAACCGATTCTTATCTAAAGCAAATTAATTTATTGTAATTTGAGACATCAGCTCCCAGCATGCCTTCATCTAGGTGTAATTGAATTAATGTAACAAAAGTTGATATTTCAGTAGATTTGCCATCTAATTGTCATTCTACTGTCTGACGCCTTCTTATTTAAACATGCTATGTTTAAATATAATTGAACTGCCATTTCTTATTTTATCTACTTAACAATTACACACATGAAAGTTTCTATTTTATCCTCATGCAATGTTCCAGTTCTCTGCCAGGATAATAAAACTAATTAACATCAATATTTTTTCTACGACAATCTTTAAATTCTGGTTTGACTTAATTACTTAGTTACAGTACAACTCATTAATGTAGCAATTATCACCACAAGTAGTACCTCCATTTATCATTTTTATGGAAAGCAACACATTTAGGTTTCTCAAAAAAAAAAAGTCAAGTTAATTTTATTCCATAGTCGTTTCACATTGTGTTTGGGTGTGTGTCTGTCTGTGTGTCTTTGTGTGTGTTTGCAATGCTTAGGGTGGTAGTAGAAAAATTTTGAGGTCGGGAAATTTATGCAGAGACCAAAATGACATGTAAAATACAAGATGAGCAGATCTCTGGCAGTGAGGAAAAACAAAACTTGTGAAGCTCATTAAGCAACTATGTCAGTCAAATCCAGAGGATGAAGGAGCCGATCCTTCTCTTAAGTTCACTGTCAGCACATTGTCAATGTGTTCGGTCTTATATGAATAGCAACTCTTGACAGTTTGGGCAAAGTTTAACATGTATTTTTCATTTGCAAATCAGAAAGTCTGGAAAAAATACATAAAAAGAAACTTTTCTTGATCTTGGAAACATAATTTTACAGCATTAAATTTGGAGATTTATTGAAGCTTTTTATGTTGAAACCAGTGTTTATTTTCTATAAAATGGTGTGAAAATGTTCTATGTGGGAGTTAATGTAAATGATCTAAAAGCTACAGCCCTTCATGGTCAAAGCTAATATTAAATACTCATTTGCAACATCAGACAAGCTCATTACAGAGCATGTTCTGTATTTCCATGTTGTTAGTTCCACTTTAACTCAGTGTCTATGTTTGACATAAAGTATTTGGTCATTTTTTAATTTTCTCTTGTCCAAACAACCACTTAAATACATCAATTATATTTTGAAGCACTAAATGCTCTGATGTGTTTTTGATTTTTACTCCCAACTGAATGGTTAGTTATCCGGCAATCATCACCACAAGTATGATGGATGACAGTTGATGCTCGGCTGCTGTGTCTCATTTTCCCAGAAATTGTACCTCACTCTGTCAGCTGATGGTGATAAGACTTGTCAAACTTCCTTTACTGGTGGCAGCGATGCTAACCCACTGACCTGCATGAGCAGACACAACATAAACTCATGAAATGAAAGCAAACTAGTATTTACATAAGGGTGGATGTTTGAATATTTCTTTTCCTCTCCAAAGTGTATCCAGATGTGGAATTGTCTTCTTAGCAGCTACACCAGGGGTCCGAGACTTCCAAAAGTACATGTGTCCTCTGGGTTTTTGCATCTTGCTGAGATAATGTGGGGCTCATTAGCTGTCTGGCAGGAACAAATAATAGCCCGGGTGAAATGTTTAAGGGTTTAATTAACAACAATGCCGCAGTACACTAAATATTAATATCTAAATTCCTTCTTGCTGTGAAACAGATTTTCATGCTGTCTATCAGATCTGGTTTTCAGCATCTGAGCACATAAGGTTAAACAAGATCTTCTGATTTAACATTTCCAACCTGTGTTGTTGTCCTGTCATTTTATTGAGCTCACAAAAGAGTTTTAGGACTACATTCAGTTTTAACATGCAGCACTGCGTGCTGGGACGTGATTTTTAGATTAAACCTGCTCGTAAACATTTATTAATAATGGAAGGAATGTCCTTTCTGTCATTTAGACCTGTGCATGGAAAATGAATCCAAAGGTCATTGATGCAGAAATGAGGAATACAACGTCCTTTCACTTAAATTATTATCATGTGATCTTTGAAATGAAACTACTCTATGATTTAAACCACAGTAAACATCTGAGCTTTACACAATTTTGAATGATTATGTAGTTGTTTGGTTAATTTGGTTCTTAATATTCAATTTATTAGGTGATGAATTAATAATTGGATTTTTTCATACGTATTTATGATAGTTTGTATGAATGTTTAAAAAATAGTGTATTATAATGAGTATGTATTTAAAGGAAGAAAGAAGGGTTGTACCGGCTGCACAGTGGCACAGCGGTTATCACAGTGGCCTCACAGCAAGAAGGTCAGGGTTGAAACATAGATCTTTCTGTGTGGCGTTGCATGTTCTCCCTGTGTATGTGTGGGTTTTCTCTGGGTACTCCGGTTTCCTCCAACCCTCCTAAAACATGCATGTCAGATTGATTGTCCACTATGAAATTGCTCCTAGGAAGGAATGTGTGTGTGGATGGTTGTCTGTGCGTGTGGCTCTGCAACAGACTGGCAACCTGTTCGGGGTGTATCCTGCCTCTTGCCTGAAAATGGCCTTGAGGGGCTCTGGCACTGCGGATGATCCCATTGGAGATAAGCGGTTCAGATATGTGGTACCTTTTAATCAGATTGGCATTCAAACAAAAATGTATTTTTAGACATGTGCCTTATAAATTTTCCAACATTTAAGGCTTCTCAGCTGGGCATCAAGTTCTCTTTTTTTGTTGTTTATGCTGATTTAATTTCATCAATTTTTTTTTTAATTCGGTGTTTTTCATATTTCACAACTTTTTCTTGAGGAAAGACAAATTTAGAAATTTATCATTTTTGCGTTTTTTGAAAAAAAAAAAAAGTTCATTATGCTCCACATTTCAACATTGAGTTTAAAGCCCTTTTTTGTCATTTTTGAGGCGTTATGTCTTCAGCATCACAAAAACAAAAATCCTTCAACAATTTAGACACTTACAGTTTTTTTGGCATGTGATTTGAAAAAAGGAAGAAAAAAATAATGTTTTTACGCATGATAAAAAGAGCCTTTGTAAAGACCATGTTGAATATTCAATTGAGGTTTTCTCAACAGTTGGTTGATGCATGCATTTCACGGTGAAAAGATTCTGAAAACCATCCAGGAATATTTATAAAGTTGTGTTGATCTGAATATTGAACTGTGTGTTTGGAGCGCAATTTTAGAATCAAGACACAAATTTAGATCTTGAAAATTTCTAAAGAAAATGGCCCAGGTTGATGTGGTAATTATGAATGAATGAGGGGAGGAAATGTGAGGGTGTAATTACAGAGCAACAGTCTCCAAGGAGAGATTGTTAAAGTCCTTGAATGAGTCAATAAATCTTCAGGATGGAAAACCACTACACGTTTTTATGTTAAAACCACTTCCTTTAGCTTTATTTCAAATCCTGTGTTCAATTATTTTAAACCATTTTGGGTAAATGCCTTTCTTGATATTAGGGGCTAATAATTAAAACAGCCTATTTTTATTTTGGTTATTAATAACTCATGTGAGCACCTTCACAATTCAGCTTTTTGAAAAATAATTTCTGTTTTTGAGCTTATGAGAAACCCTGTGTCTCACAAGGGCATTCAGGTTTCAAAGTGGCGTGTATAAAAAGAGATTAACCCTTTTAGTAATATCCATCAGAAAAACACCATAAATCTATTTGTGATTAATTAGTTGTCAACGCTAATCATCGCAAAAACAATTTAATTGGATCTCCACTTTTCAATTCTTGACCTGAAGTTGGCATAAATGACTTGTTAATGCAAGAAAAATGGAGTACTTCTCAATGATGGGTGTTAAATCTAGTCCTGTTAAATTCTGCTCCTTTATTCTGGAATATAAAAAATAAAACATAATTGTCTAAATTGGAAAAGGGCATGATGTTTGGGGGGGTGATTAAGCACAGCTTATAAAAATATCCGAAAAGTCAATTTGCAAGTTTCTTTTTTGACTTTGCTTCATAAGCTTTTTTTGAACAAATGAGTGATTGATATGATGATACTGGGAGACAATGTTAAACTGGATCATCAAAGAGCCACACCATTGGAAGTGCAATGTGCTGTGTTCCCCCTGTGAGTCTTCAAAGAGATTTTTTTTTCCAGTGTTATTAAAAGAAGGGCAGACCAGCTCTGACATGCAAACCCACACAGGGGCCATGGCAACAGACCTTCTCATCAGTACCACACTCCCAGTGTGACAGCCCACAGTCTCCACATTGGACTATCACTTTCCCTTTTATTGTGTTTCCAAGGAAGGAGCATGGTGTAAACCATGTTTAAAGCATTATTAACCTATATATCTCTCAGTGGATGTGTTTGGGATTGTTCTAAAGGATCTAACTTGTTTCAGGCAAAGCTTGCTCTGTGTGCTATGTGGAAAGATGGATAAGAGGTTAGAAGTTTATAGATAAATCAACCGTGTGATTGTAAAATAAGAAAGGTTGTGTTGCTCTTGGGATTGTTGGTCAAGCCTTTGTCATCCAGACTAAATGGTTTGGTGATATTTACGAAGCGTTTTGTGTATATATCAGTTCAGTGAGTCAGTGTCTTACTGGGTGTTAATATGAAACCTCAAACTTTCAATCTCTAACGCTACTGTCTAACCTATGGTTCAGTCTCTAATTGATGCACTTCTTTGTATCCACATTTGTTTTTTATTATTCTTTTTTTTAAATGTGTCTATTAAAATCACCTCTATCTGCAAAATGCATAACATATTTGGCAAACAGAAATCAAGGAGAAAATGGCAGGTGTTATTTATTTTGCAAAAATGCTCTTTATGATAAATTACATTTTACCAAACCAAGGTGACATAAAACCCAACAGCAAGTAGTTTACCAAGGGTAGAGTTAGACTTGAGGCTTCATAATTACTAGAAGGAAAACCAATATAACCTTTAAAGTGTTGGTGCATGACACCATATTTACGACCTTTGCATAGAAACAGTGTAACAACAGTGCCGATGCAAATTTTCTCATTTTAATTTAGAACTTCAGTGGCTAAAAACATTTTCTTTCCATCTCTCGCTGTTCTTCAGGCCAAATTATTTCCTGTGTGTAAATGATCCAAATTGTAACTTCACCAGTCTCACAAGCTGTTCCCTAAATGCCACTTAGCTGCTGGATCCCAGAGTGAGCTTGTGTTGATTTATTATGAGGTAAAATGGCCGAAAACCAGCAGAGCGACAAGGAGACGTATCCCCCCATAGAGGTCACCCTTTTCCTGACTGTCAGCCTTGTAGTTCAGAGGTTTCCAATCACTACGTGCAATCTTCTGTCTGCTGAAGTCTGTTTCAGTTTCTGAGCTGTACATTTGAATGCATGTGAGTCTCCAGGGGATACCTTTGATGAATATTTCATAAACCACAACAGCTCTTTTATTACAGGAGATTGGTTGTATTCAAATACCGTGTTCACATCAACAATAAGCAACAGGATTCATTCAGGGCAACTGACAAGGAGGAGATTGTTCTTTGAGTTGGCACAGTGGCTACTTGGCAGGAAAGAGCACAAAGCAAAGCTGCATCACTGAGTAATGATTAAAACTAAAGGGTTAGACTTTTGATTATATTTAGCTTAATTTTATGTTTTACTTGTTCTTCCGCCAGTAGATACTATCATAGCAGCATCCATCCAGTGTATACTGAGGAAATTTGGGATGATTGCATCATTTCTTGTTTGAAAAAAAGGTGAGTTGAGACCATCTTTGAAAGCTGAGTGAAGTCCCTTCTGTTCTCTTACACAAGTTTTGTGGCGGGAGGGTGTGGAGAAGGGAAAGAAAACCTACTCTCAGATAGATTTTAAGATGTTTTTTTTCTTGTGATATTGAGTCAAAGACAAAAACAAAACCGTTTTCCGCTTTCTTGCTCTTCATGAGTTTGGTTTCAACTCTAAAAAGTTTGTTCAAAGCAGATCAAACACAAGTTAAATGTAACATTTTCTTCTGCCTGGATGCTATCTTTAACACAGTCATCAGAGCATAGTTTGTTTGTGAATCAAGAGGCATCTTATGCATAGTGATTAAGTTCAATTAAGGCTTTTGAATTTAGAATTATTTGTGAGAGTAAAAAATGCACTTGATGCCCATAACATCCAGGAAAATGTTGCTCTTCCCAGACTTATAAACAGAAAAGATAACCCCTCGTGGATTCACCTTAATTTTTATAGAGATCACAAACACAACAACACATCAAATAACGATATGTCTCAAGTTTACTTTTTTCACAGTAATGTGACCAAGAGAACTGAATAGCTCGCCCCACCCCACCTTTCTCCCTCCTGAATCCTGCTCTATTATAGGCACAGTAGCCCGCATCATTGTGATTTATTGCCAAAGAGAGCACAAGTTGTTTAAAATGACTGGTGTGATTAGTCATATATGCTTCAGAGCTGAAAAGGCGGCGCTTGGTGCTCCTGTAAATTAACAGCAGCAGCAGACTATGGCCGACCGTGGAAAGGTGGTCAAACGTAGTAAGAGTCAGAGTCGCAGAGGGACATGAGGAGAAAGTGGGTCATTACACTCCTTTAAGGTATGAGTAGGCTGATATATAAAAGGTAGTCTCCCTTCAAGATACACAGACTCTGAACTGCTGAAAATGGTAGTTTGAGTCTTCTGCCAAATTTCCTCCTGAGCTATGATCCAAATATGCTTCATTTGCTCCACAAGTCCCTAATATCTCCCTTCTCTGTCACTGCAAACAAATGAATGTGACTAGATGGACCTATTTATTGGGTTTATTTTCTTTTCAAATTTATTTTCAATGTTAAATTATTGTTTTAGCTAAAAATAAATCTTCAAGGCAATTCAAAGTCTGATTTGTATTTCTATGAGGTTATATTTACTGTAATGACAAACTTTAAAAAAAGCTCCATTTAATAGAGCTGAATAGGGAACAGAGATAAAAGGAAATGAAATTCCTTGGAGAGCTGGTCTCAAAAAGTAATTAAATATCCCCAGGGCATCTACACGCACACACGCACGCAACAATCAATATACTATATGTTGTACCAGTATATAAAATACAGTAGGATTCAGAACAAATTGGTCTAGAAGACTGCGTGTGTTTGATACACTTTTATATTTAAATTTTGATTACTTTCCTCAGAATATACATATTTGTTCAAAATTGTGAGTTGATGAACTTCAGGATGCTGATGGTTTGATAATTTGACTACTTAAAGTTTGATTACCTATTTTTGTTTTTTTTTTTTCAATATACATACAACTCGAGAGGAAATTAAATATGTTTTAAAATACATTTCTTCTCTTATTAGAAAAAATAATGTGCATCTTCATCTTCCTGACTTCTCAGTTATTTTACGAGAAGACTATCTGAGGAGAGAAAAAAATTTGACAATTTTATAAGAAGAATTTGGGGATTTTCATTTAAAACCTACAGTGTCCACCTTTTTGTGTTTAACGATATGGTAGTAATTCTGACAATAAAGTAAAGCTAAGAGCAATTAATTGCAATTCCATTGAAAAGGAAGATTTTATGACATCTAGCAACTTGTAAAAAAATGTCAGAGCAGTTTTAGTAGTGCAGTAGGTAATTGGGTGGTCAGCACTAAATCTAAAAGCGCAAGCGCTTAAAATGAGGCTGCAAAGGGTTTTACACTTTTTTTTCCATTTCCAGTGGATTCCAGTGATTATCAAATATCTGTAAAATGATAGACTGAGGTTTTTGATGTTTGCTTTTAAATGTGCAGAGATCAAAGCTGGTTTGACTAGTGTTTGAGATAGTGATCCAGGTTTCTGAGATTAAACCAGAGAAACTCTGCAGGGAAAATCCGAAAAGCCTCACTCTTTCCCCATGTTAGGACATTTTCAGCAAAAATGTGAAACATGTGGGGTATATTGGAAGTAGGTGTTTGAGTTTTAACTGTAGTGTGAACTTGGAGATGAGTCCAAAGGGTTTATTATCTCAACGTAGTTTCTTCTTTGAAAGGCTAATGACCTTAGTGTTCTGCTTAAATGGCCTTTGGTATTAGCAGCTGTCAGACAGTTTTACAAATAATTAATGCTAAAAGTAATTGCTTGGGTGAATTCCCAGAGCAGTTTAAGCTCACGCCAACCCAATTTAATGCTGCGGACGTCACATAAGCTGATTGAGATTTCTGGCATCCAATATAGGAGACCAAGCAGCACGCAACATCCCAACATTTAGCAAGATCAAAATAATCTGTCGTCAGGATTTCAGTGGTTCCACTTTAAACTTTTATGTGGTGTTTATTGGTGCTTTGGAAGGACTTCCTGAGGATGAAAAGGCAGAGAGGGAATTGGTTTCTTAATGACTCAAATTCAGCTTATTTAACTCTGTAACACTGTAAATGTATACAAAGAAACCACACAATCCTGAGCTAATTACACTGCAGGAATGTTTCAATGCCTTACAAGTGTTTATATTTGGAGCAGGACTCTAATTTTGTGTCCTTTCATTACACACTGACTGCACACATGCACACTGCTTCCAGACAAAACTTGTCTTGGTTTTATAATTGGAGGACTGTGTTTCTTTGGATTAGCTTCCAAAAAGCTCAATGTGGTGGATATTTTGAACGCTAAGTATTTTTTAAAACTAAATATAGCCTTTAGGTTTTTTTTTATTCCCAAGTTTTATTCCACAGTAAGACAACAGATAAAAAAAGTGGGAAATGTGCATAGTTTGACTTGGAGACAAGCCTTTTAACTTATGGGGATAATACACCTAAACTCTCACTAACACAGAGGCACTTTTATTTTACCCTCAAGAAATTTCACAAAAAGTCACTCGTTTTCACTAGTGCTGGTACGCTGATGACCATGGCTTATTGAAGGAAGGGTTTCGTTTTGTCTTCTGAATCACTTGTCCCTTGTGGGTTGCGGCGAAGTGCCACAGCCTATTCCGGCTGATTTCAAGTGAGAAGTGGGATACACCATGAACAGTTTACCAGTTTGTTGCATCGCCACACATTCACAACCATCCACACACACCGCTCATTCCTAGGGCCAATTTCACAGTGGCCAATTAATCTAACATGTATGTTTTTGGAGGATGGGCTAAAACCAGAGAACATGGGAGGAGATGTAAACTCCACACAGAAAGGCTGCAGTTTCTAGCCTTACCCCCACTCTGGGGCTTGAACCCCAAACTTCTTACTGTGAGGCCACTGTGCTAACCACTACGCCACCATATCGACAAAAGAATGAGTTGATCAGCAATTTTAAAGAGAAAGCATATTTTCTCTAGTTACTGAATGCTGTAGCCTTAGAAGAAAACAGCCACATAACATCTAACTTGCTTTTTCTGAGATGGTTTGTTCAACTTTTCCATTTTCTCTTTTTTTCTGTTTTGTTTCAATCAATTTGATGGTACGCATGAGGTCTTGGCCAACTTACATCTATTTTCTTGTTGGGTCAACCAGGAACCTCGGCATGCAAAAGAAAAAAGAATATCATGTCATAAATTATTTTCAACAACAGATTCAACAAATTTGCTCAACAGATCAATTTAATCAAGACATTTGTCCTGTCGTTTCATTTCATCACTGGAATAACCAAAAAGAAAACTTTAAACTTGCAGTGAAATTGACAAGATATAAATATTTTGGGAAAGGAGAAAGTACTTATCCCTTAAAAACTTTGCACTTATCCAGGTTTGTCTTAGCTTTTAGTATTTAGAAGAAAGAGGAAGTACTCTGTTTGTGCCACAAAAATGTCTCAAGAAAAGTTGTTGGTTTCCATCCACCTGTACCTTGTGGATTTACTCAATAAATTCAACTTAAACCTTTGCAAACTGAAATGCTTTTTAGTCAACTATCAGTCATATTCACATGTTTGTCATGTTGATGTAGTTGTGGGTTCCCATGGTGACTTTGTGGCTATTGCTTCACACTTTGTTCATTCATGATTCAAGTCCATATGATGGAACTATCCAGATGGCAGATGTAGTTTTTCAAATCTCTAGGTAGACATAAAAACATATATGTTAGCGTAAATATAATTGTTTTGCTATAGAAATATATGCCCAAAAAATTGTAGTGCTATGACTAAAAGTTCAAATCAAACAAACAAATCAAATTTGGTCAATGGTGATAGTTCATTTAATCATACTTCTGCAGGCTGCACACGCTCTGCTTGATGCAATTCAATTTTATTTGCAATTTAATAAAAGAATACAAGTACATGTGAGACACCGGGACGCTGCTCTCTTTTATAACGAACACAGTCTGGGGGCCATTTTCTTTTGTTTTTACATTGAATGGATTTAAAATTTTGCAAATCTGACAAGTTGGCTTGGCTGCGCATAAGTGCCACTTCAAATATCATTTTGATTGATTTGTGAAAATGTAGTCTTTAGATGCGTGGTTGGAAGCAGTGTTGGGGCGAAACCTGCTTGTGTTAGTCTGCTGTCAAATTTTGAAAGCTCCAGCTACCAGCAATCTTTCTATCCTACTGCTTTAAACAATAACAACAGAGAGAATGGTTGATTGTGCTTTCTATTGGCTCAGGATCAACGAGTGTGTGTGGCTAATACGTGGAGAACAGCAATCATTTTCACTGAAATCACTAAAGACATCATAAGAGGCATCAGGAAGTGGTGTGGAAGGCTTTTTGATGAAGATTCTATACACACTGACAGTTTATAAATAAAAACAATAGTTGTGGGCTGAATGCTGATCTTTGCATTTTCATCTTAAGCAACCTTCACACTCTTACAGTGTGTACATGTATTTACTGCTCCACATAAACATAATCTAAGCAAAGCCAATGGTGCATATACAGTAGTTGGGGTAATTCCAGTTGTTACACTGCTAGAAGGCTGTATGCATTTGCATTTCTGGGCAGGTGAACTTCATGTAACACGCCAGCTTGGACTCGGTAGATTTCTGCTGCACCGTGGGCTCTGCAGTGATCTGATGTCAAAGCAGAAATTTCTATCAAAGCTGTACACAGAGTGCAACGAGATCCTGAGTGATATCAGGCAAGTTCTCTTCAAGATGACAGCGATATCGATATTGCATGAAACTGCTCACCCGCCTGTCTCACCAGGATTGGAAACGCCTTCATCTAAAAAAAAATAAAAAATTCCAATGGCATTCAGCAAATTTTTAAAACCTAAATGTATATTTTCTCATCTTAAAATTTTACAGAAAAGCAGACCAAGAGCAAATCATCATCCGTGCTGTGATGTTTGATGTTAAACTAATACACACAATTAAAGCCAACTTAAGAAGATGTGTTTCATTGTGTTTGCAGTTAGCAGCTTTTTAATTCATTTTCTGTTTCCTTCAGTGTTTTACAGATGAAATAGCAAAAGGAAGAGAGATTTTGAGCCTCGGCAATTAACATGAAACAAATCCTCCTAAAAAAAACTTGTAAGAGATGGGTTAACTCACATACAAATGAGTTTTTAGAAATGAAAAAAAAATTGGCAGGCACTAAAGAAAGGTGAGAAGATAAAATTGAGAATGTATGTAATTCTCTTGACTGACTGGGATATGAGATGATCCACATGAATGCTTTGGGCCATGGGAAAATTCAACTGCAGTAGCGTGCCCACTGTTCAACCCACTGGTAGGGTAATGACTGTAATACTGTAGGCTGTTTATTGACCAGATTTTTAATTTGGACAGCCTTAAATTGACCTATCATTAGTTATTTAGTTCAGGAACATAGTCACTTCATGTTTAACTTTTGCGGTGACTACAAGTGTTTGCTGGTAGATTCTTTGAAGATGATTATTAGGGAACATCAATGTGTTTGTACTAAATGAATACACAAGCAGGTAGGGATTGATTTTTATGTTTCAGTTTTGTTTTTCTTTTCGACAGCCATTGCACCCAAATTTATGAGTAGATGATTTATTCACTGCAAATAGAGATGTTCAGACAAAGAGAACAATAAAATCCTTGTGCCATATCAATACAGTATGTTGTTTCAGAAATACAGTATATTGTGTTGTATTGTTCTCACTGTCAAACTGTCTACCATGAGATTAATGTTATGCTCCGCCAGCAGGCTCATTTTACCTTCTACTGACTAAGTTGATGATGCATTAGTGACTGACCAGTATTTTCTAAATTGAATTTTCATTGTTGGCCCCCGTCCAGAACCTGCTGCCGGTATTCAGCAGGCATCCCTAAACAGCAGCGTGCATGTGTTTGGCAGCCAGAGAGCATTCCTACTTCATTTATCCAAATTCACCAGACCTTGAGACTTGACAGGCTTGGTAATCAGCGTCCACGAGCATAATCTCATTGGTCTCAAGACACTACATAATCAAGTCTCTCCACCCTCTTCTTTCAATTTTAAATGCTGTTTCATATATATATATATATATATATATATATATATATATATATATATATATATAAAACAGGTCTTTTTTACTTAAACTACCCCACAAGAGAAAACACATATAAATATGCACAACGAACAATGCCTGGAAGCACGTGTTCACATATGAGAAGACCATCTGCACTGCTGTTTCTAGGTGGGGGCTCAACGCCAGCTGTAATTACTTCCTTTGTGGATCCTCATTTTCAAGTAATGTTTCCATTGGAACCTGCTCCTACCTTTCTATCTTCTTAATGTGCCCCATTGCAACAGATTCTAAAATTTGACTTTAATATGAATAACTTGATTGTGCTTCAGGTAAACTTTGGCATATTGAAGGTCTTTTACTGAAGGTTTTTTTTTTAAATCTTCCATTTATCTGATGGTAACTGTTTTCTGTTTTATGAAAGGTTACTCTCCTGCAGGAGCAATTTTCAATATGTCTTCAGTGAGATGTTCCATTTTTACGCTGGAGAAAATAAGAATCTCTTGGGAAGAGAAAAAAAGAAATAAAAAAACAACAACCGGAGTGCAACAAGAGTACATGGTAGACATTAGTAAGTTTTCATAAGAGCACCCATGTGAAGAAACTCAAACTCAGAAAAAAAAATGTTGCTGGAGGACAAAGAACCTGGAGTCAAAACAAGGAAAGAATGATGAGGGAAAAAAGCTTCTTCTGCATCATTGGCGAGAAAGTTGAGGTGTTCCACTTACTCTGCCCAGTTTTTATAGCATGAGCTGTGTAGTAAGAATGTCTTTATCTGGCAGACAACTGGAATTCATTCCCTTGAATCATTCCAGACTCTTGGTGCTTCTGAATTGGCTGTAACACAACATCCAACAATAATAAAAAATCGCATTCTGGTCACAAGAGAACAAATAAAAGCTGCTCATGGTGCAGTTAAAACATTCTGAATTCACCATAGGCTGAAATACAAACAATTCTTCTGTTTACAATAAAAAGGCTAAGAGATGTCTTATGGTGCATTACTCAGCATGCAGTACACTCGTACATGCCTGACATCTCTCTAAAAGCACAATTCAGGAGTGTGTTTTAAAAAATTTCTCTTTCCATCGCATGAGAAATGTCAGGTTTTCATTCATACTCCCAAGTGGAAGGCCCACATTGTCAAAGCAAACAGGTAGGCTCAAGCTCTTCTGGTGCTCTATATGTAAGTAGAAATAGCTATTGTTGTGTGTTCACTGTACCTCTAGGACAACAATGACAAGAACATCTCAACAATCCTAAGAACATCTCTGAGCAAGCCAAAAGAAGTATGCTGATGTTTTTTTAATCAATATAGGAGGTTTGACAGCATTTGCTGATATGTCGTTTTACCTTTATTTTGTCAGAATGTGTTCAGATATTAATTCCCAAATTTTCAAGTCAGCAAGTTGTTGCTTTATCATGGAATGGAAAGCTTATGAAATTAATCAAGACACACCCACTTTAACCAGTTTAAGATAGCAGGAGCCAAGATTTGTGTGAGTACCTTAAAAAAACTAAGACAAAGGTGTTGTATTCACATTACTTTCGTTCTGTCGTCTTACGCTCATCCGGGGCCGGGTCACGGGGGCAACAGCCTCAGACGGGAAGCCCAGGCTTCTCTCATCCCGGCTGCATCCTCCAGCTCACCCAGAAGGATCCTGAGTCATTCCATGGCCAGCTGTGAGACATAGTCTCTCAACTTCAAATAAAGTTTAAATGCAATGGTGAAGAGAAAAACATCTGATATTCAGACAAAACAAAGTCATATTTTAATAAGTTTAGACAAAAATTATATTTTAAGCCAAAACACAAAATGTTTGGAAAAAAATCAGCATTATGCTTCTCAAAACTCCCAAAGAACCAGACATATCGGTATCAATATGAGCTGTTGGCTGTTCTGTATACTGTACGTTATGCTTGGTAGTGTTAGAGAATATTCAGTACTGAACATAAAAATAGCATGTTTTGTTGGAGTGAGATGTTTCATAAAGATAATGTCCAACCCAATGAAAAGTCAAGGGTGTGTTTTTATTTTCTTTTGGGTTTACTTTTTTGTTATTGTCATTTTTGTGACCAAACTGTTGCTACCTATTCCTTTTCAGCTGGAGCTTTTCAGCCAAATAGTTTCCTCCCATTGCACAACGGGGACTTTGATAAGCTTGGGTTGTTGGGTTTTTTACAGGGCTGAACAAGTAGCAGTTCTTTTTTAAAAAGTAAGTCCGTAGGGATTGGAATTTTGCAAACGGAAACTCTGTGTGGTGTGAGGCCTTTTAGGCCTGCTTGTTTTTTTTCTCCCCCAAAACTCACAGGTGCTGGATGGCTTCTAACGAGAGGATTGGCTGATTGCTCCCAGCTGCACAGACTTACCGGTGGCTATAAAAGACCTGGTGTCACCCACAGTCTCTGTCAGGTCTTCAACGATTCTAGTGGAACCTTCAGCCCTTCCTCTTGGCCATCCAGCACTGCCTGAAGCCGTTATCTCTCTGCTGTGGAATCCTTTGTTCAACACTTAATAAACTGTTAAACCTGCATTTGGATCCTCCTCATTCCCTCTCCTACACAACAGAAGACCTGACCAGAATGGATCCAGCGGGTTCTGCATCACCCTCAGTGTCAGAGATTCTGACCCGACAAGGAATATTCCTGGGACAACAACAACAGGCCATAAAGGCCCTTATGGACGAAAATACTCAATTAAAAACACAGTTACAGGCTTTAACAGACAAAGTAAATAATCTAAGTTGTCTTTTTCTGTCCACAGCCTCGGCACCTCCTTCAGCTATGCCCAGCCCACTCATGGACCACCATATTACGGACCCGGAACCTTTCCATGGAACCCTGGGGAAATGTCGTGGGTTCCTCTTGCAGTGTTCAAATGTCTTTGCTCTAAGACCGCGGACCTTCGAATCAGACAAAGTTAAGAATTTGTACATTGTGGGTCTTCTTCGGGGCAGGGCACTGGAGTGGGCCGAGGCCGAAGACGCGGCAGCCCCCCTGGCTGATCGCTCAACATCTGATTTTCTGAGTTTATTCAGAACCATGTTCGAGGTGCCGGACCGGGCTGGAGATGCCTCCCAGCGTCTACTCCACCTTTCCCAGGGAACTCTATCTGTGGCGGAGTTCTCCATCTCATTCCGGACCCTAGCAGTAGAGGCTGGCTGGGGACAGAAGGCACTAAGAGGGGTGTTCCTAAATGCCCTGAATGATCCTCTGAAGGATGAGCTAGCTGGCAGGGGGACCCCATCCACATTGGAGGAACTCATTTCGCTGGCAATACAGTTAGACAACCGTCAAAGAGAGAAACGATATGAAAATACCACCCGGGCCCTACACCCTACTCCAGTTCACAGCCATCGACAGCCTTCCTCGGTCTGCCCCCCACCTAGGGCATTTGCATCTGTTCCACAAGAGGCTGAGCAGCCTTCCACAGAACCAATGCAGTTGGGACAGATGCATCTAACCAAAAAGGAAAGAGAGGTTAGACTAAAAGAAGGGAGGTGTCTCTATTGCGGGTCGAGAAGTCACTTACTCTCAGCTTGCCCTTGTCGCCCAAAAGACGGGGCCCACCGGTAGACCTAGGGTTACGGGTGGGCACAACTAGATGTCATGGTACCCCTAGGCTTATGATTCTTGTGACACTAACCTCTGGTTGTTCCTCTTCTTTTCCGGTCGAAGCGTTGGTGGATTCCGGGGCCGACGGCAACTTCATCGACGCAGATTTTCTCCGTCAGTGTGGATTCCAGTCCCAACCACTCGGAGAACCCATTAATGCCACGGCGATCGATGGACACGTTATCACCAGGGTGACCCACCAGTCCTTCCCGTTGGAGATGGTGGTATCGGGTAATCACCGTGAGCACCTTTCGTTTAACGTTATTTCGTCACCCGGCTCACCCCTTGTGTTAGGTTTCCCCTGGCTTAGGTTGCACAATCCACAGGTCGACTGGCAAAACCGGCGTATCGTCGGGTGGAGCAATCAGTGCCATGCAACTTGCCTCCAATCTGCCGTGACAACCGTCTCTTCTGACACGGTAGGCTCTATCGACCCAGTGGACGTTGCGTCTATCCCGGCAGAGTATCATGACCTCAAAGAGGTCTTCAGTAAGGAGAGGGCACAATCTCTCCCGCCTCATCGGCCATATGATTGCGCCATCGACCTCCTCCCTGGGGCAACCTTACCCGCCAGTCGCCTGTACAATCTGTCTGCTCCAGAGAGGGGGGCGATGGAGAAGTACATCAATGAGTCCCTGGCGTCGGGGCTTATCCGCCCTTCCTCGGCACCCATAGCAGCGGGGTCCTTTTTTGTGGGTAAGAAGGATGGTTCCCTCCGTCCGTGCGTCGATTATCGGGGTCTTAATAACATCACCGTTCGCAACAAATACCCGTTGCCCCTCATTAATTCGGCGTTCGAGCTACTTCAGGGAGCCCGGGTCTTTACAAAACTCGATCTGCGTTGCGCCTACCATCTCGTCCGAATGCGGGAGGGGGACGAGTGGAAGACGGCGTTCAACACCCACCTGGGCCAGTTCGAATACTTGGTCATGCCTTTCGGGTTAACTAACGCTCCCGCAGTCTTCCAGGCATTCATTAACGATGTGCTCCGTGACTTCCTTAATCGTTTTGTCTTTGTTTATCTGGACGACATTCTTATTTTTTCGCCCACTGTTGAGGAGCACATCGTCCATGTCCGTGCGGTACTCCAGCGACTCCTTGAGAATCGTCTGTTTGTAAAGGCTGAGAAGTGCGAGTTCCATTCTCAGTCCGTCAACTTCCTTGGTTTTATTGTACACGCTGGGCAGGTTTGCCCGGACCCCGAAAAAGTTAGCGCGGTGGCTGAGTGGCCTCGACCCAACACCCGTCGCAAACTACAACAATTTCTGGGTTTCGCAAATTTTTACAGGCGTTTCATTCGCAATTACAGTCAGGTAGCTCTTCCCCTTACCCAGCTTACTTCCACAGCCAGACCGTTCGTTTGGTCTCCCCAAGCAGAGGGTGCATTCACTGAGCTTAAAAAGAGGTTTACCTCGGCCCCCATTCTGGTCCAGCCCGACCCCTTGAGGCAGTTTATTGTGGAGGTGGACGCCTCGGATTCAGGGGTGGGTGCTGTGCTGTCCCAATACCATCAGGAGGATGGCAAACTCCATCCCTGTGCCTTTTTCTCTAAGCGTCTCTCTGCAGCTGAACAAAACTACGATGTGGGGAATAGAGAACTGCTCGCAGTCAAACTGGCACTCGAGGAATGGAGGCACTGGCTCGAGGGCGCAGAACACCCATTCGTGGTCTGGACAGACCACAAAAACCTCGCTTACATCCAAGCAGCTAAGAGACTCAACTCTCGACAGGCCCGGTGGCAGCTGTTCTTTACACGCTTTAATTTTACCCTCACTTACAGGCCGGGCAACCGCAATACCAAACCTGACTCCCTCTCCCGCCTGCATGATGGTCATCAGTCCAGATCGGAGCCGGAGCCCATTCTACCCCCCTCCTGCGTCATTGGGGCAATCACTTGGGAGATCGAGACTGCAATAAGGGATGGTCTGCAGCATGATCCGGACCCAGGTACTGGCCCAGCTAACCGTTCGTATGTGCCATCCTCTGCCCGCTCCCAGGTTCTCCTATGGGCACATGCATCCCGGTGGTCCTGTCACCCTGGGATTCGCCGTACAATGGCGCTTCTTCAGCGGCGGTTCTGGTGGCCAACAATGGAGGCAGACACTAGGAATTTTGTCGCTGCCTGTTCTGCCTGTTCCCGGGGCAAGGTCCCTCATCGTCCTCCTGCGGGGCTGCTCCATCCCCTACCGGTTCCCAGTCGTCCCTGGTCCCATATCGCACTGGATTTTGTGACCGGACTCCCTCCCTCAGAAGGTAACACTGTTGTGGTCACGATTGTGGACCGATTCTCCAAAGCTGTACATCTGGTGCCTCTTCCTAAACTCCCTTCAGCCTTGGAGACTGCCCAGCTCATGGTGACCCATGTGTTCCGTCTGCATGGTATCCCTCTGGACATAGTCTCTGACCGGGGTCCGCAATTCACATCAGCTGTTTGGAAGTCCTTCTGTAAGGCGCTGGGGGCTTCCGTCAGCTTGTCGTCTGGCTTCCACCCCCAATCCAACGGCCAGTCGGAGCGGGCTAACCAACACCTGGAATCCACATTACGGTGCGTGTTGGCCTCTGCCCAGTCCACGTGGTCGTCTCATCTCCCGTGGATTGAGTATGCCCATAATTCCCAAGTTAGTTCCTCCACAGGATTGTCCCCGTTCGAGGCTTCTCTGGGTTACCAACCCCCATTGTTCCCGGATCAGGAACAGGAGCTGGCCGTCCCTTCGGTGCAGCTCCATATCAGACGGTGTCATCGGATCTGGAGGAAAACTAGGAGGGCCCTCCAACAGGCCTGCGGCCGGGCTCGGCGCCAAGCTAATCGCCACCGTCAGCCAGCCCCAGCATATCAGGTTGGTCAGTCTGTCCTTCTGTCTACCAGGAACATTCCCCTCAGGGCAGAGTCTCGCAAGCTTTCACCCCGCTTCATTGGCCCTTTCCGGATCCTGCGGCTGGTCAACCCGGTCTCGGTAAAGCTCGCCCTGCCCTCTTCCATGAAGGTACATCCTGTGTTCCACGTCTCTCAGATCAAACCGGTTTCTACCAGTCCCCTCCAGCCTCCTTCTGCTCCCCCTCCACCTCCTCGCCTTGTCGACGGCTCGGATGCGTACACGGTCAACCGTCTTTTGGATGTTCGTCGCCGAGGTCGGGGTCTACAGTACCTCGTGGACTGGGAGGGTTATGGCCCGGAGGAACGGTGCTGGGTGCCCCGTTCAGCGATCCTGGACCCTGGCTTGGTCCGGGACTTTCACCGCCGCTTTCCGGACAGGCCTGGTGGTCCGCCAGGTGGCGTCCGTAGAGGGGGGGGGTACTGTGGTGTGAGGCCTTTTAGGCCTGCTTGTTTTTTTTCTCCCCCAAAACTCACAGGTGCTGGATGGCTTCTAACGAGAGGATTGGCTGATTGCTCCCAGCTGCACAGACTTACCGGTGGCTATAAAAGACCTGGTGTCACCCACAGTCTCTGTCAGGTCTTCAACGATTCTAGTGGAACCTTCAGCCCTTCCTCTTGGCCATCCAGCACTGCCTGAAGCCGTTATCTCTCTGCTGTGGAATCCTTTGTTCAACACTTAATAAACTGTTAAACCTGCATTTGGATCCTCCTCATTCCCTCTCCTACACAACACTCTGTGAAGATAAAAAATTAAAAAACCAAGGCCACCATTTAACTCGCATGATAAGATTTCAAATAACCATTTCAAAGACGACATCTCTACAAGCAAAAATCGGCACAACACAACCAGAATTTTTGAAAGATTGAAAAAAATGATTGTAAAAGTTTTATGAAAAACATTAGTGGTTCAGCATTTCAAATTTGTTAAAAATAAAGAAAGAAAGAAAGAAAGAAACGTAAGCAACAAGTCAGAAGCTTGACAAACTGTGTAATCTACAAACTCTGAGCTTACATAAAACAATGTTGTGATTGAAATTGAGAAAAGTATCTACCGGAAATCACTGTCTGGATTTCTGTCTCCTCAAAATCTGCTCAAGTTCTCCTTCAGATGTTAAAGTCATCATTCAGAGGGTGGGTAGATTACTTTAAATACATATAGCTTTTGCTTTTACAATAACAGTTTTACAGAAATGCTGCTTTCATCTTAATAAAGAACACAACATTTTTTTTTAATTTAGCTATGAACTAAACAAAGTTACGAGATTATTTACAAGCCATTTTTTATTGGAAGATAAATTCAATTTCAGCTTGAAACTACATGGAGAGAAAATATAAACAATTAATTGTGAAAGTAAAGCACTTTTAAAATGATTTTATTGGTTTACATTTATCTCGGCAAAAAATCAATGCTGATGTCTTTCAACAACATCAATCGGTGGTTGTTAAATATAGGTTATATAATGATATCACTCTGGACTTAATTAGCTGTTTGGTGTACTGTAAGTGTGTGGTTCTTTGGTGCGTTGTTTGTTGGTATCAATTACAGTTTAAAGTCCAGTACCACCTGCCGCTTCCAAAGCAGAGAAGACTTTCCAAAAGAGCGAAACCAAAAAGGACACAATGTTCAGTGGTGTAACTGTCTGAGCTGCTGCCCACCTCGATCTATCACAGGGCTGCCTATGGCTCCCAGGAGAACCTATGTATTGTGCAGCCTCCACACCACAACCATTCCCCGGTCTACCATCCCTCCTTCCCCTTTCCACCTCTACCATTACCACCCCTCCATGAGTGACAGGCTTCCAGTTCCGCCTGACTGGAGCCCCTATCTTCTAACCCTCAAGGACAACTAAGAGGACACATTGTCATCAGCTCATCTCTCTCATTCCCACAACTGCCTCCTCCATAGATGCACATATGCACATGCTCTCTTCCCACACACACGGAGCCAACTGCGACCCACTCACCTGTAACAACATCTATGTGACCTTTGCTTAATGTCCTCAGGTGCCACAGCAGAACCCATTCGCACAAACAGCCTGCAGGTCCGGCTGTGCCTGCCGCTTCTCATTCATTCCTCGTCCTATGAGTGTGTGTTTGAAACCATCTAGGTGGGGGTTGTTAAGAAGCACTTCAGACAGAAACCTTGAACAGAGAAAATAAACAAGGCATTGTCTGCAAAGGCTTCCACACAGATTGCCTTTTTGCTCCTGAGTTTCAATGTTTTTCTAGCTGTAGAGATCTGAATTCTTTATCTGCTAGTTTGTAGTCTGAGGCATGGGGTGATGCGGGTGCAGATCAGCTATTGTAAGGCCATCATTTATGGTGGAAGGCAGGTTTTCTAATAAATAACAAGGTTTATTCTACTTCTTATTTCTTCTACTGCCCATGTGTGTTTTCTTCCGGTGTCCTCTGAGTTGCTTGCTTTAAAACCTTTCAGCGTGAAGTACAACCCTTAGTTTTGGAGAAAAATATCATCCAAATACATCATTGCAATGTTGTCTCCACTTTGTTTTCCTATAAGCCAACTCTAAAATTTGTTTTTTTTTTTCACCACAGTACACCCTCAGAAGTTGGAATACTAGGGAGACAATGGGGAGCTGATGCTTGATTTCAGTCTGAGTTTCTCGCTTGCCGCTGCACCGGAAACTTTGCAAACTGAGGAAATTCTTTTAAACTTGAAAAAGTCAGACATAGTTTGAGATCTCCCACGCCTCAAAAAATAGTCATTCAAGTTGAACAATTTTGTGTTAAGTGGAGCATAAAGAAAAGCAGAAAATATTTTTCAAAGTAATTTTTAATGGAAAAATATCCTCATTAAGAAATTAGATATAATGTGTTCAGTGGATTTTTTTCTTTTACAATTAAACAGTTATTCACTGCCCAATACTACTGATCAAAGAAATAAGTTTTGCTTCCAACATGACTGCAGCAGAGGGGATGGCTTTTTTTGTTCTTCAAATCACATTTTCAGCTCTGACATTCATCTTGTAAAATCTTGTGTACACACAGGCACCTCTCAAAAGATTTATCTCCAACCAACCTTATTGTGTTTCACCTTTTTCTTCTAAGTCACTGAAAAAATCAGAACTGCTCAAACAAATCCTCAAATACCAAGCATTACCTCTATTGTTTTTCTGATTCTTCATTTTTTTTTTTGTACTTTTCAGGCCTTAAATGATTGCTTAGTTACTGTAAGCAGAGAAAAAATTCAATTAATGACACAAATTAAATATAACATCTCAGTGTCAAGTGTGAATTAAAAAACTACTAAACATTTTATTTTAATACAATTAAATATTTCGGCCATTTTTAAAACCTAATTAATCTGAGACTAACCTGAGATTAACCTGAGACTAAAGCAAAATAATGTGATGGTTGTGCATGTTCAGTTGATGAATTAGAAAGATTTTCAAAAGAAATGTATAACCAAACAAAAAGTTGTCGAAAAGGCTTTAAAGTTGTCTTCTGGACAGTGTTTTTGACGATCGAGATGTTTCGACTTCCATCCAGAAATCATTTTTAATCTGAACATGTGTTGATCACTCTCTTGATTACGAATGTGGGATTACACAGACTGGTAAACAAAAAGTGTGTACATATTATGTTTGAGGGTTTGCAGTGATGACTTACCAAACTGAAAGCCAATAAGAACATTAGCCTTTGTACATTAGTGTTTGCAGTTTAAAACTCAATCAGGTTATTTGCTAGTGTGTACTCATGTATGATGTTCACGTTAACTCCAGACAAAACACGTACTTAATAGAAATATTTTCAACATTTTTAAATTGCCGACATCTTGCCAAGTTAACTTGTTCTTCCTAATTAAAAAATAAAATGAAGTTGCAAGTACGTACTTCTCACATTCGGTCTATTTTGTCTACTTGAGAATAAAAACCAGCTTTTGCAATGTTTCATTAATATTTTAAATATAATTGGGCCAGTGCAAAATAATACCAAGAAAATAAAAATAATGTAACTGACAAAAAATAATAATTCAATATTAGTGTTGCTCGTTAACTCTTGAATGTCTCACTAAATAAAATAGAAATTAAATTGTGTTTTTATGATGATATCATCCAACAAAGCTAACAATATGAGGGAAAAAATTGTGTTTTGGAAACAAATTCTTACAACCTCACTAGAGAAATAGAGAAACATATTTGATATGTGTTATCTGATAAATCAAACAGACTGAGAAAATAGAGTAATATAAGTTTTTGTTTGTTGTAAATGTTTCTTTTTATTGAAGTGAAAGTTCAAGATAATAAAAATCTCTCAATTGAAGATTCACAGATTATCTGAGTGTTTTCTAAAGCTTATCAAAAAGCATTAACTCGGATAATGATGATATGTGGTGTAGTGGAGCTTGGTGTACATATGGCGAGAGCACAATGGTTGTTTGTATACGCAAATTTACATCAGATGATCTCAATAAGTGTAATCCTGTTCACAGCTTTACAGTAAGTATGAATGTAGGGTCATATTAATGCTTGTGTAGAACAAATCTTGTTTTTACTCACCTTCTGTGCTATCATTTTATAAGACGATAAAGTGTACAAACAATTTTCTTAAAAATGAAGAAATTATTTTGGTAAGACATACCTTTTTTTTAGCCCGTTTTTAAAAAAACAAAAAAAAAACAAACATTTGTTTCAAGCATCTTGGCACACAGTTTCTCAATCAGGAACACACACTCAAGAAAAATGAGTTAATAAACTACAGTATACTCAATTGTAACCGAAGTAGTAATTTTGTGGCCCCTCGGTCTTCTTGTTCGATCTGGTTTGAGGTTATGTTGTTCATAGAGGATGCTCTTCATCCAATTGTTATTGATTCATTGTCATTTTTCCTCTTTTAACTGCAAACAGCCAACTGTCTTTTTAAAATCTCCTGTGCATATTTTTACGCCTCAATAACACGTTTATGGGCACAAAAACTAATCACAATGATCACCGTTGTTGTCCTAGATTTAAAATATTGTCAAGCTTTGGAATATTCCACTTATTGGAGCATAAATCACGCAGCATGCTTTGCAATATAATTGGTCTTTTAAAGAGGCCATTCATATCTATCTCAGAATGCCAATTATTGCGTTCAGTAACAGCGTTTGCTATTGAACCAGTTTAAGCCAAACTGTTGTAAAACATTATCTATTTTTACCAAGTAGTAAAGAAGTTCTCACCGCTGGATTTTTACCAAAGGATGACCTGCTGAAAATGCAATTCACTGTTTTAGTATAAATCAATAGAACTTCAGGATATACTGCTTCATCCCCACCTTTATGTTAATGTAAAGGAAATTCTTCCATAGATCTTTAATTCACCACACGGACTTTGAGACTCTTTAACAGCTCCAATTTGATCTATAACTGCTCGTTTGACACTTAAATTTCAAGCTCATCTTAATTTGCCTTTTTCTGACTGTTTCAGGTTAGACTTTTCCTCAAAAGCGAGGCTGTAGTGACCTGTGTTAATGGAGATTTATAGGTTAAAGCCATTCTAACAGTGATCTTCTATTAAGTATTATATTCCATTTTATTATTATCACTCTGTTCTCCACTAGAAAAGAAAAGTAATCACTGGATGTCCTGCTACATTTTTTAAAATGTCCCCGATTATTTTTTATAAGCAAGCATATGCAGAACATGTTAAATACCAAAAATGAAAAGAGTTTAAAGTGAAAGCTAATTTTGTTAGAGTGTTAGAGGACATTCGGCTGGTTCTGATGGGGAATATAAATCCTGATGGACTCCCATCTGAGTGTGTTCATTAATCATGCGTCTCATTGGCGAGGCTCTGATTTGCCACTGAGACAGATGAAGATGAACTCAGCAATATATTTCTCATCATAACACAACCCTCACATAAATATTAATAGCATATTTTCAGCTGGTGGGCATGAATCATTTTTCAGACAGGGAATTTTAAGAGCTATCCATGCGTGTCGTAGAACAGTACATAAGTGAACAGTTGCGATAAACAACATCCCTTTAAGGCAACACACTGACGAGGAAGCCCAAACTCAACAAAAGATTTCAAATGTCTTCATTTTGCTTTATGTAATGATAAAAGTTAAATGCAATAAAACTTTACATTTCACTTTTTTTGGTCAAAACAACCATTTGAATTCATCAGTAATTGTAATCTGATATTTGGAGTAAATGTAGACAATCGTTCATTAGTTTTGTTCAAAAGAGAGAGTAAAACACAGGCAGGTCACCAGTTCTTTGCTGAAAACTATTATTTTTCATTATAATTTTAAGATGGTATATTTAGGAACACTGATTTTTTTTCAGATCTCTATATTTGTATGTTGTAGTGATAATTGGTGTTTTGCTCACGTTGAATGCTTTGATATTTGTTACATAACCCAGTAGACATGCTCTTGCAAAGTGAGAACATGTGTTTGGGAACATTAGCTCATCATTAACCTTATTAAAAACAACTTTGCATGTTGATTTGTAGATATCAAACATCGGAACATGATCTCCTGATCTTCTGAAAGCATGTGCTTACCATCAAAATGAGCTGCTGGCTTTTTGCTGTTAATATTAGGTGTGACGGGATTAAAAGCAATCCTTTAAAAAATTTAACCGTGGTTATTACTTTTAGTAGCAGAAGTGACAATCATTTTAAAGAAATCAAGTTTTAATAAAAAACATATGATATGTACTATCATTATGATATACTATAATGAATATATATGTATATACTGTAAGGCTGGGCTCTCATTCAGAGATAAAGTGAGGGGCTCTGCCTTCCGGGAGGAGCAGTTGCTCCTCCAGGTTGAGAAAAGCCAGATGGGTTGGTTTGGGCATTTGATTAGAATGCCTCCCGAGTGCCCCGCTGGTGAAGTGTTTCGAGGACATCACACTGGGAGAAGACCCAGGAGCAGACCTCAGACTGAAGAAACTATGTCTCACAGCTGGCCAGGGAACACTTCGGGATACTCCCGGGTGAGCTGGAGGATGCAGCCGGGGTTAGAGAAGCTTGGGTGTCCCATCTGTAGCTGTTGCTCCCTCAACCCAGACCCGGATAAGCAAAAGACAACTGAACGAAATGAAAATGATTTATTATATGTTATCAAATTACAAAAACGAATAATTATTTTGTGTGAAATTTTTAAGTTATTTGATCATCCAACACTTCTCTGATTCATTTTTTTATACAGTAAAACTTGCAAGTAGTTCATAAAACATGTTTGTATAATTGCAGGTGTATGATCATCAGTACAAAGCCATTGTGGATGGTGTGGAGACAGACAGTGTGATGGAGATTGACCCAGAAAACTGCATTGAGATCTTTCGCATGGGAAATGGCAGCCACGAGATTCTTGAGGTGCACGACTTCAAAAATGTGAGTAATGTTAAAACATGGCCACGTAAGCTATTTAATCTTTTGTGGGGAAAAAAACTTTAAAGTTCAGGGATGTTCTCAGGACAAAAATAATGAGGATGTTCAAATAGTGATCTTTAATAAAAGACCATTTCTAGATTTTCTGACTTGAAGTCATGAACTTAAGACTTTTCGCCAGCAACAAAATTGAAAAATGCTCTATAAACCTTTGAATCCTTTCAAGCTATTGTGGAGTATTGTATTTCTTGTGAGGTTCACAATCTAGCCCTACATGTTTCATACCTGTATTTATGATAATAAGTGATATAAAAACAGCAGTATGAGTGGAGTTTTATGTGAATGCAACACCCAGTGAGGACTATTTGTCTTGTATTTAAAAAAAAAAAAAGAAGGAAGATATAAACAAAGTGCTTTTTTACACTAATTTGATTCAGGAAGTTCTTCACAGTATGGAGACAAACACCATTAAGTACTGCTTGTATTTGTTTGGGGGTTTTTTGTTTCCACCTTTTTCTGCAGTAATTTTGTTTTCAGTAGAACTCATTAACTTACCTTTCATTCTTAAAACCAGCTTAGGAACAGGAGGTTACACACACCGCACCTCGGAGAGTGTGAGCGTGCTGCTTGACTGGTTAATGAATGCTCTTAGTCTTAAACCATTATTTCACTGTGAAATGTAGGGTTGCAAGCCTGGATTTTACAAGATACACTTCATTCCTAACAAAAAACCTGCACTGAGCGGTCATTGTTTTTCCCACAATGGTCTTTGTGAATCCCAAATTATTCAAAGATGAAAACCATCACAACATGGGGAGACTCTTGCACTTTATTTCATTGCTTCACCAAGAAGAGCCACATTTGCATCACCTGTGTGCAGTGATTTCAACTTTATTTTGACAAAAATTCTTGGCATTAAATCTAAGAATGTGTTGTGTTATAATTCCTGCTTTAATATCAAATCAATGTCTTATCGACTACAGGACTATGGCAGATTTGAAACTATCTCAGTCAAGCCTGAGGAAACTAAAGAATAAAAGGAAGAAGTTTACAGCTGTAAACAGTGAATCTCTGTTTAAAAAAAGGCATGCTGAGAAAAAAATACATAGTTATTGTTTCAACTTTGATCTGGGTTTATCTGAAATAGTGGGGAAAAAGTCTCCTGATGCTAAGACATATGTTTCTGTTTATGGTTTTAAAGAGAAAGAACAAAATAGAAAAGTAGATCAGGATGAAATAAGAATGAAACATCTTAACATCTTACATTTTTAAGGTTGTGTTTAAAAATTAGAGGTATAGTTAGAATATTTGGACAGAAAATGTTGCACTGTTGTAATATGCAGGAGAAAGTCTGAGTTCAACATTGATAGAATAAACTTTGTAGTGTACCCTTGCTAATTTGTTCATGTATTTTCTAGATGATTTTCACATTTATTGGATTTTCAGTATTTAGAACTTGTATCCATTCCACACCATAAGCTGGGCGTAGTCCTTTTCAATGCAAAGGGTGAACAAAACATTGTTTTTGAATTACAGAGTTGATCAAAGTTCATAAAAGAGTTATACTTTACGTACAGTGTGTTTGCATTTATCAATACGCACATACAAATTTGTATTGTTTTATATTTTTATTCTAATCCAGAGTCAAATTGTTCAATGGCATGGATTTCCTGTTTTTGAGCAGGTTGGTATATGATAGAGTGGCCATTGGGTTTAGTCGTGTTTTTGTTTCTTCTCTTTTAAGTGCACTTCTACCAGATAATGCTTGTCGAGATTATGCTCAATAAATAAATAGAAAAATAACTATAGGATTTATTTATGCATGTATTTAGCTGCAGAGTTATTGACTTTGAAAGGTAGTAACTTTCTTTCTCTTAGTATAGCTTTCTAGAAACAGACACCCTCTTGGCCAGAAGACTCTCTTTGAATTTAACTTTTAATAAAGAGCCAGACAGGAGATTAGCTTTTGTTTCCCACTTGAATAATGTGCAACTCAATAACCCAAAACACGCAACTAAAATGGGTGTTTTGGGGGTTTTTTGCCTCATCAAAATTTAAACTTGCATTTCCTTTTCAATTATTTTTAATTTAAACACAATGTACAAGTTCAATCAACAAAAAATAAGTTAAATACTACAAACTTATGCTGTTGATCATTGGTGGCTATTGTTTGCACATTGTGTTTTTTTTATTTTCCTTTATTTAACCAAGAGAAAATAATTGCGATTATTGCAATCTTTTTCAAGGGTGTCCTGGAACCTAACACACATTTTTTATTGGCTAGGAAGTAATCAGAGAACCCGGAGAAACCCACTCATACACAGGGAGAACATGCAAACTCCACACAGTAAGGCCAGTGTTTCAAGCCTCTCCACCACTCCTGCATGCAAACCCCCGACCTTCTTGCTGTGAGGCCACTATGCTAACCCCTGCACCATTGTGCAGCCTATGTGCATACATGGTCTGTGTACTATTGGTTTTTATGTTTTTCAGATTTTAAGAAGAAAAAAGGGAAAAACATTAAGGAATTATGCAATCAGACAGAGTTGCAGATATGATATTTATGTGTCATGTATGTATTTCTGAACATAGCGCCCCGTAATACAACATAATATCAGGACCTCAGAATACTGACAAGAGTTTTTTATAAATACTTTCTAAAGGGAAGAGACATTGTGTAATGGATCAACACCACCTGAATTTGATTCATGGTTTCTGCAATCTCTGTGCTTTTACCTGTGCTTTGGACCTTACATTTGCACCTTATGCTTGACTTTTGATAACTTTTTCACCTCTTATTGCATAGTAAACTTTTAAATGGTGGGGTTTAAAAGGTTTTCACAACACACAGGGTGACATTAAACAAAAGCAATGACATTTGAGCATCCAGCTTAACATTTGTGGTATTGTCAATAGTTAACAGAAAATGAAATGACCTGCAGAGGATCTAATGTTGGAGCTGCAACATCCTTTAAAGAATTTAAGGTCACATTATTTTTATGGTTGTTCTGCAGAATAGGGAATAAAGAAGTATTAAATATTATGCAAGACTTTTGGAACATTTTTTATTCCGACATAAATAAAAAATGATAAATTTGTCCGTAGGCATGAGTGCGTGTGTGAATAGTTGTCTCTCTTGTGATTGTGCAACACACTGGCGACCTGTTCAGGGTGTACTCAGCCTCTCACTTGTTACTTGCTTGGATAGATACCACCCTCGATCTTGTCATAGATAAGCATTTCAGAAGATGCAGAATTAAAAATGCCATCCTTTGTACAAAAATAATGTTACTTTTTTTGTTCATATTTGCATTGCAGAGTCTTGGGCCATTTAAATTAATTCTAGAATATTTTTTACTGTGCAATATTTGGCAATGTTTGTGAAAGAAAATAATTGCTTCAACCAATCATTAAACTCATATGTTGCAATCAAAAGCCCATTTTCTGAATTTATTTGAAAAATCTTATTGAGTTTGTAAACAACATTAGACAGAATTAGATCTGCTCAAGAATCTCAAATTTTATGTAGCAATTGTGCCAATATTTTTTGTCTGTAAGAATTCCTACAAAACATCATGATTTAGCCAAAAACCTTTATTAATTCTACTCGTGTGTGACTCTCCATGTCTGTCACTCCTGCTGTTTTGTCAGCCTCTTGTTTTGAACAACTTGTCTTTATTAAAGAAAAAACAACAAATTGGCTGAATGAAATTGACAACAAAGCTTTTTAGATTTTATTTTCTTGCAAATTTAAGATTTAAACCAAACTCAAGTTAAAATAAATCTTCCTTAGTATTTTGTTATAGCTATTTTAAGCCACGTTTTGCTTGGCAATAGTTTCAACCAGAGACCTCTGGTCATTTTTAATCATTTTTGAAATGTATCTATTTCCCTTACCATAAAACTAAACAATACAAGATTCTTGTATTCATTTTAGTCAGTCACTCATCTTCTTATCCGTCTATCCCTTTCGGGTTGTGGGGGTGCCGGAGCCCATCCAGGCTGATTTAAGACGAAGGGCAGAGTACACCCCGAACAGGTCGCCAGTCTGTCGCGGGACCACACACATACAACCATCCACACACACACTCATTCCTAGTGGCAATTTGGCACCGGCTAATCAACCTAGCATGCATGTCTTTGGAGGCTGGGAGGAATCCGGAATACCCGGAGGAAACCCACGCAAACACGGGGCGAACATGCAAACTCCACACAGAATGGACAGTGTCCCAAGCCTCGTCCCCATCCGGGACTCAAACCCACGACCTTCTTGCTGTGAGGCCACTGTGCTACCCACTGTGCCACCGTGCTGCCCGTAATCATTTTAATTCAATGCAATTCAATTTTGTTTGCATAGCCCAATATCACAAAACAATTGTCTCAATTCTCATTTTTATGCAAATCCCTATTTCTGTCATTCAGGCTATCTGCTCTTTCTTTTGTTATGTTTTGGGGAGCAGATTGTTTTCCACTTATACTGTAAAAATTACCAGAATTTGAGTAATTTTTACGTTTTCAACTAGATTAACAACAAATTAGCTGAAAAAGTATTGTTGTCAACAAAAATATGCATGTAGGCTCTCATTTGTTTTCCAGTGATGTTGCATTGAAAGCTGGAAACTGGTTTGGTGACAATTTTTGTGCTCACATTAGGCAAAGGCAGTTGTATTCCAGTCGTTGTAGAAAACTTTGCAATTTTCTATGAGACTATGGTTGATACACAAAATATGGTGTTACGACCTGAATGAAGCTAGTAAATGAGGTTAAATACTGATCAGTCTCCCAAACAAATTATCCTCTAAAAATTGGATGTCAAAGGAAAATGCTTATCCCAAACAAACCAGTCCTTAGTGTTTGGATGTTCCGAGCAAGCAGAAGAGCTAATAGTTCAAGAAATTTGTGGTGTGGTTGAAAAAGGCACCAAAAAAAAAAACACTTAAGCTCCCAGATCCTAATGGTATTCACTTTACTTTCTTTCCAGCTCAGTTTCTATAATTTGAAAACTGGCACAATGTTTCTAACTCACTTCTCTGTAAAGCATGGGAAAGTAAAAATAAAGTGCTGCTGGCCAAAGAAATTGTTGTCTCGACATTGTTTCAGTTTATAAAGATTCATTTGTTCATAAAAAAACATTTAAAAAATATGTGTAGGTGTGGAATTAGTTCATTTTGGCTTGAAAAAAGTTTTATAGAGAGAAAGCTTCCAGGCAGGAAGATGTTTATCTCAGGATATTTTGTACCTTTCTTTTATCCTACTAGAGATCACATTTATACACACAATTACAACTTTTGCTTGTTAGATAGCTCCAGTTGGCCTAACTTTTGTACCAAAGTGGTAAAACTAGTAAATGAATATGTATTATTTTATTATTCTGAAGTCCAACTACGTTAAACAAGAGTGGGCAAAAAACATCTTAATTACTACTTGGCATGTTTTTCTCCCTGATCTTTCACTGCTGCCGGTCTCCGAGCACAGGTAGCCAGAGAATTGGTTGTATCTACTCTGCACAAGTTATTAGTAATCAGTGTTGGCTTCTTACTTTCAGAAGGCATTCAGCCTAAAGCCTAAAGATGCCAGCATCCATAAATCACTATAAAGTTGGGTATTTTAATTAAATTTGTGTACTTTTTTTTATAAAAAGAAAAGATTGTAACCATTAACCATTGGGTACTTAACTTTTTTTTTTTTTAAAAAGCACATATAAAATGCTGTTTGTTGGTCTAGCCCTCTGTTGTGATGGTGTTATTGTTGAAAGATCATTTTTGAGGAAAAAACATCTTTGCTTTTCACTTTTGTACTGCCAGCTCCACTATTGGATCCACGTCTTGCATCAAATGAAACTGAAGCATCAAAACTCGCCTCCAGCGTTTATCTAAATTTCTTAGAAGTGTGTATTTATTCATGAATCGAGGAAAACCACTGATGAAGCTGAAGATGACATACATTAACACAATAGATGGACTGGGATTTTTACATGACGCTCAGATTGAACCAGTACTCAGTCAGTCAATCACGTTCTTAACTGTCTATCCCTTTTGGGTTGCGGGGAGTGCCGGAGTCCATCCCGGTTGATTCAAGGTGAGGAGCAGGGTACACCCCAAACAGGTTACCAGTCTGTCGCAGGGCCACACACACACACACTCGGAACCAGTACATAAATAGATAATCCATTTCCTTTTTAGTCAAAATCTTGTATAGATGTGATCTATACTTTTTGTTTGATATATTTTTTGTAAAATGTGTTGCACGTTGTAATCTATCTATTTCAAGCCAAGAATTGAGCAAATTATAGCTAGAAAACAATCTATAGACGCTACAAGTTATTTAAACAGTTAAATACAGACCGTTCCATGATAGGTAGACATCAAACTAATAGTAACTGACAACTCTTGCTCTGACTGGACTTAAAGATTCATGTAGTTGGATGTAAGCTTACAGCTTGCACACAGGGATATGTTGATATTGTCTATTAAAATGACATTGCTTTTCCATTTCTCTTCCTTTTATTAATGCATCTTTCTTCATTTTCCGGTTGACCAAGCCTGGTAATCATTGTTTCTCATCACAGCGCTGCCCTCTACTCTTCTGCCGCAGCTCACCAACACGCCTACCCAAATTAAACAAAGACTCATCACAATAAAGTCCGGCATAAACATTGTGCTTTTGTGCCTGAGACCATTATTGCTCCATCCTTTTTCCACGCAGATGAAATTACACGCAGTAGATTATGACAACCATCACTTTGTAAGTTATCTTGTGAAGCTGGTATGAGGTTCTTAGACTGACACAGCCACGGAAAATATGGAAATCACACCCACATGGTCGCGTTAGCTGATCCACAAGAGATGTTCTAACAATCACAGTGTAACCGTAATTAAATTTAGATTGAATCAATTCCATTTTCATGCTACAGCTCATACAAATTTCACTTGATACATATTTGAGGTAGCGGTGTCAGATGTAGATGCAGACATCTATACTGTATCAGCCACCCAAAATTTATTGGATACAATCTAATCTTGTGATTTTCAGGCTTATTTTAGCAGAATATCCTCGATTAAAGCGGCACAGCAGGAGAATTAACCGAATTTCTTCCTTATTGAGGCTCTGCTTGTCAGCCTGAATGGAGACACAGTCCACATGGTGGAGGATCATCAGTGGAGCTGAAGAGAGCATCTCCACACTTGACTGCACAGATTAAGAAAATGACATGGACCTATGATTGGCTAATTCAGCAGAGGCGCTCTCTGTGGAAAACACTTCACTCCAAACAATGTCACTTGGCTCCCCTGTGCCAAAAAAAACTCTGTCAGAAAGCAGTTTGCAGACACAAAGGAACTACCCCACCTTCACACTACATTCAACTTTGAAGCTAAAGTAACATTACAAAGATTAAACTCACATTAATGCTTTTTCATAATAAAAGATAAGAATTAAAATCAAAGGACAGGCCTACTCAACCATTTGGTTGAACTTTCTTAACGACTTTTGTTGTGAGTAAAAAGTTGAGTGTTTTTGATGATACACCCCAGTTCTCATGAGTTCTTACCACATCACAGGCAGCTAATGAATGATACATAGAAGTCTGACGTTTTGAGCCTCCCTTCGTTGAATTTTTCCGTCTTAACAGGGAATCACTGGGATACGGTTTGCCGAACATCAGAGATGCTACATCAGGACCCAAATGAAGAAGCTACCTACACAGACAGAGGTGCAAACTGAGGACACAGAATTGCTGGTACAGTATGCCTCCACACTGCGATATGTACGCCTGGATCTCTGGTTATCTCCTGACAATGTGCATGACAACCTGTGCAGGACTACAGAGTCGAGCAACACACCAATCCTCAGATGGTCCATTTCATCCTATCTTTCCACCGCTCTCACAGAGGAATAAACCAGGGTTTGTGGTGCCTGTGAAACAGGCAGAAAGCTAACCACAAGCCCATAGCCTCTTTGTGGCCGACATCAAATGGTGCTAGCTGTCAATCTTGAGCTAATATTAATTTTTAATCATCTCCTCCAAAGGCTTTACCCAAATAGCCTAAAGGGGAAGGGTCCAAAAGCGTACGGAGTCAGAGGCAAACCATTAAAATAGTATTTTTAAGAGGTGTTTTCTTTGTAAAATTTACGAGGCTCCCTCCAAAAGTTTAAGATGATTTATTTTACTTTACTTTTTCTGGGTTCTTATAGTTTGAATTTGAACTTCAGAACAAGCAATGGAAGAAATTCAGTCAATCAAAATTTCCATTTTCTCCGTTGTCACAGTGTAATTCACTGAGGCCACGTGTTCAAAGAGAAAAATCCTTCTTTTAAATGTCTCAACTGCCAGCCTTCTCTCATTTACATTTCACATTGGAGCCGAGAAGAAGTGGCTGGCAAGTATCTGACTCTTTCCACTTACAGCCGCATTTTAGAAACATAGAAAGCCAATTGCCAACCAAGCCTAACTTCTAACTTTAAGAACAAATGCTGCTCCATCTGAAAACACCTCAAGATGCTATTTATTTTGTTTTCTTATCTTCATAATGTCTGATGCACCTTTATAGATATTAATTACTCAGGCACCACCAGATGTCCTTGTCATCTCTCACTTTTTGTTAAGTGGGAAGCTTAATTGGGTAAACTGGCAACCCCAAAGGAATTTATGTTTAGCCAGATGACTGGAACTCAGTATAGTTTTAGATGAAGCCTTCATACTTAACCAAAGTATTGTTTTTAAAGTATTTTGAAGTATTGGTTTTGCATCAAGGAATTAACAGTTTGCATCTCCCTCGACAGGCGACATTTAATGAGGACACGTAGACAACCATACATGATGGTTAGATGTAGAATAAACACCAAAACATGGCAATACAGAAAGGGTTTGCTTTGGAGAACAGGTTTGGAATAAACCACAAGTAAGTCTGAAAGAGCTTTAGTTAAATCTACTATTTATTTTTTTCACTCTGAGGTAATGTAATGATGAATTAAACTGAATAAACTTGGCAAATGTAAAAAAATTAGATGAAGATAAAACCAAAGATAAGATGCTTTGTGGCAAAGAATTGGAACATGGTCATGTAACTATTGAACCCCCCTCCCCCCCAAAAGTCCAACTGATTAAAAATAAACCACATAGATAAAAAGTAACCTAACAGTGCTTTGTATTTTTTATTTTAATGGCACAGAAAAAAAACAGAAACTTGCAAAATAAGATGCATAAATAGAAGAAAATGCCAATTATAGAAGAGAAGGTTTTTGTGTTAATGGTGAACTATAATCTTCCCGATGATCTACCTGATTATGACCTTTTACTCATTAGAAATAGAACACAAAGCGCACGCTTGTGCTACAAAAGAAACTTATTTTCTTCCTTTCTAAAATTTTGTTCCTTTAAAAAAAAATCTGTAGTTTATTTGAACAAAAAAAATCTTTGTTTGAATAAGATTGCATTTTAATAGGGAGCAAAAGTCAGCCCAAAGTGGAAATGTTCTCTTCACTTTATCAACCACATCCCCTCCGACCTAAAAATTTTATATTTGAAAAAGAAAATGAAATCAAATAAAATCTTTCAGATGAATTAAACATAGAGATGGAACGGAGCTGCGATGCGAAAAAGAAACACAAACGATATTGTTTTATTAAAATTGTTTCACACTCTTTTTATGATTCATCATGATAGATCTTTTAAAGCAGAAATCTTTTTATTACACATAACGTTGGATGTTTCAGCATTTAACAAACTCGTCAAACATTCGTACGTTGTTCAAAATGAATATAACCATGAAAACACCAATAAAACATAGAAACTGTTGATCGCTAATTGTTGCTTAACTCAAAAGTTGAAAATATCTTTTAGTATATTGTTAGTTATTGCCCAGCTCGAAATAATAGTTCTAAAGCGTTTCCTTTGTACATAAAATAAACTGCTGAGAACTGTTGATTAATCTAAATAAATCAGTGCATTCCTCCAGTCTGTCGGCAAGCCTGTGTGCTACACATTGCACTTCATTTAAATAATCTCGGAGGCCCAGGCTCTCCAGCAAGCATTTCTAAGCAGAAATTAAACCTTTCTAACTCCTATATTATCCCCTAACATCTCATAAGCAAAAACAGGTATGTTAAGACTATTCCTAATCCCCTTCCCTGAAGCCCATCAATTATCAGGTGCCTGAATCAAAAGTAATTATTGATCCCTGACAGGGAAATTACAGCTGCATATGTTTTCTAACACTATTTTATGCAGGCAGTTTATCATCCGCATCCCACATCTGCAGTAAGATGTCAATAAAGATAAAGACAGCCAATTTATTTTGGGTTTTTTTAAGGTAGCTGCAGCCCAGCCTAATCATCTTTTATCTAAATATCACAGCAATTAAGAAATCCTTTAATATCTCCGTTTTACCCACAATGATTCCATACAGAACGCCTCTATGCTGCGAGACACAACAAAGCACAAAGTCTGTGTAGGAAGTGGAAGTGACGGATCATGTGTGAGGGACCTAAGTCTGTCCTTAGGTACACTGTGGCCCCAGTGAGCATCCACCCACATGTGACCTCAGAAAAGATCAACACAAGTGGTGAAACCTATGAAACTTACCAGGGTTAAAGCCTAGCTCTCATAGTTCCTAGCCTAACCCTGACACAGGCTTTTTGGAGAAAAGACTCAGAGCTGCAGCCTGTAGAGCTGAGGCAAAAAACAAAAGAAAAATGCTGAAATACTGCAAGCAGCTGATAAGGAAACGCAGTCCCTGTGAGGGAGAAACAGGTGACAAACATGAATTGTTTGCCAGGATTTTTCTTCCTTTTTCAATTTACCTTCTCAATGAAATGTCTGAGGGAGTAATCCCTGAGCTTTATTCCAGTTCCCCTAGCCTGACATAGAAATCACCAACCACCTCCCTCACACTCCTTTAACATTGTCAGTGGATGCTGTTTGCTCCATTAAACAGCCACTTAATATGGATGACCAACGCTTTTTCAGCAACCCTAAACCTCCCACTCAGAGAACAACTGCAAACAACAAAATGAAGAAACAACCCTGCTGTAGATGTGAATTCAACAGTCCTGCAGTGCGCCGTGAGAATGGCTTTGTTTATCGGGTTGAGCTTTTTAAATAGCAAAGGGACTACTGAGGATTTAACAGGGAAGTTAAGGGAAGTTCAGATCCCGTCCTGGTTAAATTAGTAGTGTCTGGTCACACAAAAAGTTAGTCAGAAATTTTCCTGCGGGAAAAATTTTCTCCTATATCACTTCTTCATCTATTGGCAGCTAGACACATCCTAGATAGCATACTGTATCACAGTGGCTCATACTGTGACAACAGAACTACTGTATATTGGGATTCTTTTTTTTAGTTACTATTATTTGATTTACAGAAAGATTTAAAAGTTGGGAGAGTGTGCAGACATAGTTGCAAAAAGAACTTGACCCAGGGTAGTTTCTTTTTTATTTAAAAGTGATCAAAATGCTCGATAACCCCACAATAGCAAATTCATTCATTAATTCTTTGAACCACTAACCCCTTTTTTGGGTAGCAGTTTAAAGCAAATTAAAATAAAATAAAAAATATTTTTTACAAACTCACCTTTTGCATTTAAAAGCAATTCTATAGCATATTAAAATTAATGAAGAACATTTGCAAGTCAACTATGCAGAGTGAATTTTATCAACGAGAATTTGAGAAACCAAACTACTGTAATATGAAATTAAAAGGTTTGTTTTATATATATATATATATAATTGTTGATATTTGGACTTCATTCTTGTAATAACCATTAGATCTAATTTATGATCAATGCACTAGATTTCTGTGCATACCGCATCACATAAAATGTGGGTAAATAGTTCTATAATTTGTAAATTAGCATCTAGTCAACTACGTTACAAACTGGAAGCCTGACTGGAAGTATTACAAACTGGGGTTGTGTGCTCTGAATGGCAGGATTCTGTAAAGCAGCAGCTGTTTAATGTTCTTTTTGGGAATATCAAATAAAGAGCATTACAGTAACCCGGTCCACTGGAGACAGATGCCAGGAATCAGTGCTCTGTTATTTTAAACTTTGACAAATGATTTTTCTATACAGATTGATTGGAAACATTGAAATTTATCAAGATGATGTATAGTATATCATGAGAAAATCAACAAGAAAAATTTAACTTTCTAAACATGTAAAAGCAAAATTCAATTAACTTTGATAGTAATGTGTGAGACAAGAATTAAGTCGAGAATGTCTAAAGGTCTCATTGTTTGAAGGTCACTTTTAATAGTCTAATTGTAGGGATTTTGCCTTTAAACGATACAAATGTAAACTTTTTGGAATTTTTTTCATACTCCTTTGATTGATATTTTTTCACTAATGGCAACAGGATTTCAGAAAGGGACCTGCTTGATAGAGGATTTTTTTTTACATTTTTAAACTTTCTTCCCACAAGTTCTTTTTTATGTTAGTGGCAAAAATAATTATCAGAGTCGAGGGAAGTTGAATTAGTTGCACAAAACGACTTCGCTCCAATGAGCAAATAGACTCAGCCTGGGGAGATTAATTTCCTTTTTCAGTTAGAACTCTGCAGTCTTACCAGTGCACAGTGAGCTCATTGTAGAAGGATGGAGGACTGAAAAGAAAATCCATTGATAATTTGTTTTACAGTATTAACTGCTTTTTTAGCACCTCTGTATCTATACATTAGTTATCTAATTAGTGTCAACTACAATTCGCTTAGCCAAAAAATTTCTTGTTAATGTTAAATGTGGTGTTTAAATGCTTCTTGGTTTGGTTTGAATTTCTTTGTTGATCTCAAACAAGCACAACGCTTCACTATGATAAAATGGCAGGAAAGGGTAAATGTGTTAAACCCCGAATAACCGGAGTGTTGTTAAGATGTGCACTGTCAGCAAAAGAACGTGTACACCAACAGAAGCTAAACTACCATCATTTCTAAGCTCCACTATGGAATCAAAGTTGTGTGCCTTTAAATGTGTCCAATTTGTGTCCATTTGCCAATAGCAAAACGGAAAAGCTTTCAAAAGTTTGTATAAGCTGGCAGACTGTAATCATGTTGTCTTTGTGCTTGTCAACTGGCATTTAGAAATTTGTATCCCATGCTAAAACGCTGACCTTTCCCACCTCCCTTAAAGGCACTCTTTCCTACAAGTTAGTGCGGTTGTTTCTCAACTGTGAAGTTAAAGTCATGGTGAGAGCGCCGTGTCATGACCTCCATTTCCTTTACAGGGTAGACTCACTTGACTTCACTAGTTAGGAGCTCCAATTAAAGGGTGCTGTTTGCGTACCTCCTAGTTTGATTTTAAGTTTTGCAGCCAAAGGGATGCTGTGCCAAAAGCCCCCCAATCAGCTGTATTATCAGTATCCTGCTACATCAGTCAACAAGTCATCATTAGTCTTCTAGAAAAAGCTTTTAAAAGTTAGGAGTGTGTCAAAAGGTTGGCTGAACATCTCTCACACCAAGACAAAGCCCATGATGTGACAGCTTGAATTTTTTTTGTGTTCTTGTTAGGGGATTTGTGTTGGTTTGGTTTTTTATGTTTGTTTTTAACAAGAAGCAGCACAAAGTGAATATCTAATGGAATTGAGAGTGACAGGGGAGAACATGAGGGAGGGGGCACGACCCAATATAAATGATTCTTCCTCATACTATAGCCCGAGGATTCTACATCAAGCTTAACTAATGTGCAATTAAGCTGTAGACTGGAAGAAAATCACCTTGTAAAAACATTTGTCAAGTGAACTGTTTTTCTGTTCTGGCCTGCTAATTAACAAGGGAGCGAGAAGAGGGGTTTGTTTGCGTGTGTATTTACATTTACATGAAGGAAATAAATATCCAAACTGTTAAGGGAGAGCATTACCAAATCCCCTTCATATGTCTCTATTAGACTAACTGACGTGTAGTCTCTATCATTAAGCAATAATAGTTTACTTTACAGCTCATGAACTACAGTATCAACAAATTAAGTCCACTGATAGTCCTGAGTGCCAAGTGAAGCATCGTGCAGGAGGAGGCGAGGGGCGTTGGCGAAGGGAGAATGCACCGCTTTATTGTGTCTGTCTCAATAAACAATATTGCAGCTACACTTGGAGTAATGAAGACCACTTCTAAAGTCATTTAAAAGTCAAATAATCTCTGTCTGTGAATTTCAATGATGTATAATAGAAAGAGCACACCAGGGAGAGGAGGGGGGGAATCTAGGAGAAGGGAGAACCAGGGAGTTATGGAGTTTCTGTCCTCTCAGCAGACAGAAAGGTGATAGATGAAACTACAAGAAAATGCCCGCAAGACTCAGGGGAGGACAGTGCAAATGCAGGACTGCTTTTTGTTAGGAGGTGTGGAAGGATTTGCAGGCTCCGACGTGCCATGCACTGTGTTCAATTTACGTATATGCCACTTTGTGTATGTGTGTGTGGTGCTTTCTGAACAGGGAGGTGAGACTGAGGATATGAAGGTGGAAGACTCCCAAGTGTGGATTCCTGCTGAGGAGCCCATCGTTAACCCGGACTTCCTCCTCGACTCCAAGATCTGGGAGATTTGCCAGCAGCTGCCCATCCACTGGATCCACCCCTCCCCCCTGACCGGTGAGAGCAGGGGGCAACTCTGCCTCTAAATGCAGACTATTAACACTCGCTGGAGGGCATCCCCGTAGGCCATGTACAGGTCCGTAGAGACAGCATGATTTACCAGCAGCTGGCTCCAGACTGCTCTCTATTTGCCAGGAAAGTTTACAGACTGGTGGAACAAGAAGTCAGATCCTGCACTTCTACAAACTATCTAAACAGCTAAGGAAAAATATTACAACTAAAACCAATTAAATTTACCTTACAGTTCCAAATATGAGCACTTGTAATTCCATTAAACTTGTGTTTGCATATATTTATGACCTTTGAGTTTAAGCTTCAACACTAAACAAGTTATTATTGCCTCTTTCTGGTCCAGACGGAGTTAATTCCAACAACTGAATGTGTTGCATTCCTTTCTTTTTGTTTTTCGAAATGGTAAATTTATTAATATTCATTAGAATTTTTCAAATAGCCCTTTTGTTTCTTGCAAATTAAATTATTTCACCCACCAGTAGTATTGTTAGAACAGATTGTGAGAAGCTGCGAGTTTAAGCGTGAGACATTGTCAGATACTTTCGAATCTTTTGCCAAGTGAACTTAGTTTGAGCGAGATACGCCGTTTTACATTACCCAAAAGCTTTATATCTGGTTTCTATGACAACACCATAGCAGTAGTGCGTGAGTAATTGTTTTCCAAGGCGGCTGCTAGCGCGCCAAGATTGAAGAAAAGTGCAGATAGAGAGTAAAAGTCACAAAGGTCAAATAATTTGGAACTGAAATGGAAAACTTTGGAAACTACGAGAAAATTTTCCAAGGCCACAGATGAAAGAATAAACTTTGGAAAAGGAAGGATAGATCTTTTTTTTATGCTTACTTATCACATTTGCCAAATTCTAACTTGCTATGGAGACATCTGAGTGTAACAGAAACAATTAGTTGTGATTTTAAAAAAAAAAGACTCGTTTATTGTGTTTTTTGCCCAATATTTTTAGTTAATTAATAAAAACAGATTGTAAGAAGTAAAGAGGTGTGACATAACCGCGTTGAGGCTGTAACGGTTTTGGTTTTGCCAAGTTTTAGATGTCCAGAAGCTTTTCAGATTTATTTGCATGTACGTTTTTGCAGGTGCCAGCAGGTAATGTTTGGTTCAAACCTGGATAACACTTCTATTTGCATCATTCAAACCCTGAGTTGTAGGGTTCTTTTTGTCTGAGACTATAAGCTGCCTACACTATGCAATTCAGCCATTGTATAAGTTCCCTCTGAGGCAGACTGTGTAAAGAACCTCAGCTGGAAAGTATGCAAACTATACAAAGATGATAGCTGCTGAATCACACATGGTAGCAGACGGTGTGAGAAACAAACGTAGACTTTGAATGTCACATTTACATAAACTGGGGGAGTAACTGGTCCTTTACAATAGTGTCTTCATTATCTTTTCATCTAAAAGTTGTAATTTCTCTCCTGCTTTTTTCTATAGACGCAACATGTATCACAATACTGTTGTAGCTTTGGTGGCTCAGCACTGTTCTGGCAGTTTTTTGATTAGCATTTGACAAGCTGAGTTTATTTAGTTTGGATTAGACGGGCTCAGGTTTCTTTTTGTTTCTTTATAAAATGACGGCACCATTTATTTGATTAGCACATCATTCCGTCATCTGTATTTTCTGATCTTTTTAGAAATTTTATTCTGACTTTCTGGACTCTGCTAAAAAATTAACCACCGATGTCTGAAGCACTCCCTGCGCAAAAATACCACCGTTTTTTTTACCCTGATCAAACGTGTCACAGACATTCATCTTTCATGAAACACATCTAAGAATCATAGAGTGTAGATGGGCTGTAGAGAGTCGAGAGTGGTAAGTGGTCTTCCAGGTTAAATAACTCAGGAGAAGAAAAGAGTTTAAGATTGAAAAATAAGGTGTGTTTAATTTAACTATGAACAAAAAAGTGACTGGCAAGGAGCAGAAGGACGTAAAAGTGGATTACTGTGGTGATGAATACAAATATGCACCCTCCCTCTGAATTAACGAGGTTTTTTTGTGTTTAGGTTCATTGTGTGGTTGTCTGACATGCAGTTTTTTAGTTTTGCTTCTCTCTCATCTCCCTCACATCACCTAAAAAGATGTACTAGCAGCTCAGCGTGGAGCAGCAGATGGGCGCAGTGAACAACAAGCAGCAGCACATGGTGAAAACCTTTAGAGCTATGAGGAAAAGATAAAAAAAAATAAAGTTAAAAGAGTGAATTTTCACCAGGAGACTAGAAACTGCAGGGTGTGTAAACAAGCGTTTTTTGACAACTTGGCTAAATTAACTGAAAAAAGTAAGAAAAGTAAAGATCCACATTCCTTTTTGATAAAACCAAAGGAAAATGGAATAAAACATCCAGCTGAAAAATGAAACTTTATTAAGTCCATAGAGGTTATCTTTAATGATGGCTGGACTTTTTTAAAACTCAATTATAAAATAAAATGTCTTGTTAAGATTAGATATTTCAGTGTGTGTGGTATGCAAATTATCCACAGAGCACTCAGATACTTTTAGTTTTTTTTTTTTTTTTTTTTTGTAAAACTCACTCTCAAGTACGATCTAGTATAAATGCAGCTGACTGAACATACCCTGCTGATTTTCCGCTTCCTCATCTAGTCGGTTGAGGTTTGGCAGCACAAATGTTTTCCTGAGGAGAGCCCAGGTGTCATTATCACAATTATAAATAACTCGTTCTTTGATAGAGCAAAATAGAAGAAATTTTGTCATCTAAACCTATTCCTAGCAGGTTGCAGGGGATTAGGGGTGGAATTTATCCCGGCTGATTTAAGGAGACAGGCAGGATACACCCTGAACAAGTCACCAGTCTGTTGCAGGGCCACACATACACAACCATCCACACACACTCCTTCATAGGGGCAATTTCATAGCAACCAATTAACCTAACATGCATGTCTTTTGAGGGTGGGAAGACACCGGAGTACCCAGAGAAAACCCATGGGGAGAACATGCAAACTCCACACAGAAAAGCCAGTGTTCCAAGCCTTGTCCTACCTGGGAGTTAAACCCTGACCTTCTTTCTGTGAGGCCACTATGCTAACCTCTGCACCACCGTGCCGCACCAGAAGAAATTTAATTCCAGTCAATTTTACTGAATTTAAAAGATAAGACTTATATAAAAAACATAAAACTGAATAGAACATCAGAGAAAACTCCCTAAAGATATGAAAAGTGGATCAATCTGTCAAATCTTTGTTTCTGTTTCATTTTTTCAATCAGAAACTGATGCTGAGGATGAGGACACCCCTGACGGAGAGGTCACAGGTCACCGTGTCGCCCGTGATGTTCTGGACCATGCTCCTGTGAATGACTATGTAAGCTCTTCTTTTCCGTCACGTCATACCGGGACCACACCAGGAGATACAGTAGAGCTGCTTCAATCAGTTCCAGCGTAGACTCGTTCTGCATATAAATTGCTCACTAATTGATGTTAAAACTGACTTTGTGCACCAGAGGGCAGAGCAATTGCTGTATATATCTGTTTAAGTAAGGCCAGTTCATTGAAGACTCCCTTAGTGTCTTCATTAATTGAGAGGAATATCCTGCCTTTGAAAGGCAGCAATGTGTGCCTTACAGCACCCGTTAGTTCCATCTTTTTCTTTTTTTTTCACTTCCTTTTTTCTCAGGCACTGGAAAGCAGTGTACAAAGAACTTGCAAGGTCATTGCCTGCTGCTCAGATATGTGGAACTTAATAATAATACTTTAATTATTAAAGCATATACAATAAACACGGAGGCCATGTGGCAATTATGGCATGCTGTATAGAAAGTACTCATCTTTTTATGAGTAATTACCCAAGACTTTGAACATTGTACCTAAATATGGTAAACAAAAAAAAATCTATCGAAGTCACATAAAATCTACTAGAATATATGCACACACTTAAATATATTAAAATATATGCACAAAAATCAGCGTCCTGTAGAGCTACAGGTGAATTGTCACAAAGGCTTACTTCATTGGTAATGAGTCAGCTTTGGCCTGCTCCTTAGACTTGTCAGAAACGGTGAAACGAGCAGAGAAATGAGACGTCCTGTAAAGTTGACATTTATCAGGTCCATCCCAGAAACAACCTCTCGCTCTACTCAACATTTCCTCCGTCTTATCCCTCATTGTCTGTGGCAAGAGATGCACCGCTATGCAATTAAAACATACCAGCGGATGAAAAACTCAGCTCGTCTTTTGAAATATTCTTCCCCTATCAGCTGAGTAATGCATACCGGCGCAGTCCTGTTTGTGGGTGTGCTGATAACAAAGGCCTTTGTGGCCACGCGGAGGCCAGGCAGCGATCTGTAATTGGGAGTCTTAACTTTTGCTTGTGCCAGTGGGATGCCACATGGATGAGCCGAGCCTTATTCATTTTTTCATGTTTCATTTGGAAGTTGTGTAAATTTGTTCTCCGAAGCCAACACACACACACTGCTTCCCTTTTCCCCACAGCTTCTTCTTCCTGTCACAGAAGTAGACACATAAAAAACATGCATTCAGTTCATCTGCATTTCATAAGGCAGAGATCCACCGCCGTGCCTGTCCACAGCGTGTACTCATAAAGCAGAATAATCATCCGAGTCCTTGTGACAGAGTCTGACAGATATATGTTGCTGAACTTTGCCATGGCTGCCATGCCAGGGTGCGGTGAGTCTCTGAGGTGGCCCTGGAAATTTCAAACTGAATAACTACCCTCTGTCAAGCCTGAAGGGATTGTGCTGCTGTCCTTGACCTATATAGCAAGAGGGATCTTCCAATAGGAACCAAACCACACATATGCACTTGTAGACTTGCTTGCTGTGCTTTTCTGCCCATGTCCAAGGGTTCATGTCGGCTGCTAAAGCTGCTAAATCCTCCCAAACCTCTGGGTGCCATATTCAGCACATTCATGTATGACAGAGGTGTAAAAAGCTGAATGAATGCAGCAGCTATTTGTGCCTCCAGAGGAATCTTTACTCTGAAGCTAAAACCTCTTATCACTTCAGTATACTGAAATATACGAGTTTGTGCCAGTGAATTACTGTCTTTGAATTGCATTGTCATTCCACTGCACTGCTGAGGAGTGAGATAAAAATCGCAGGTCAAGAATGGCCATGAAGCTTTTTGTATGCAGAATCCTTCTGTGTGTCTACATAAAAAAGCCTCTTTTAAATACAAAGAAGAGTGTGAAACAGAAAAGTTTTCTCTGCTTTTTTTGATCCCAGAATGAATGTTGAGAGATTTAATAACACATCCAGGCATCTTGAAGAGGATTGATCAACGTGTGAAATAATACCAACAAGTGTGGAGATTAGAGGAGTCATGCTCTGATTCGTTACGTCTTATTGAATGACTGGCACAGTTTTCTACTCTGACGACTCATTCGCATCCTGCGTGTGAGTGAGAGGATGTGTTTGCTTGAGTGTGTGATGAAATCAGATGCAGGAAGGGCGTAATGGCTTTTACTCTTCATTAATGTTGCTTGTTTGTGAGTGACGCTCTCAGATTTCCCAAGGTGAGACGTTCTTATCACAGAAGCTTCCCGTTAGAAATGGAAACCCAAAGCTAGGGTGTTTAATATGTACTCCTCATTTAAAAAGGATTGCTCTGATTAATTGTCTTCAAGGTACAATACCACTGATTGGTTATTTGAATAAAATATTTTTGTCATTTTCCTAACCGAGACACCAGATTACCAAGGATCTTAGTTCAGGCTGTGGGGAGCAGATAAAATTATCTGTCCATTGACAGTTTTTGTCTTGTTCCTGTAACAGATTGTTGCCTGGAAGCTGATGACCTGAAGCCTGGCTGAAACAATAAATCATTAAAAGGCCTACCCATGCCAGTCAGAGTCATAAATCAAACCCACCTATCCCCAATATGATCTGTCATACCTTTTCTTTGTGCTTTAAACACGTCCGGTGAGTGTGTAATGTTACTCTATTCATCAAACGGGCAGCACTCTTTACCTTTTGGTAAACTACTCGTCACAAAGGAAAGGCTCTGTGATTGACTGCTCACTGACCCATGGGTTAGTTGGAAGAAAACCTCTAATTCCCATACTTAAAGTGACAAGAGACTGAAACGACTCATCCGTGTATCTCTAAGGACACCCTCCTTTAAATACATCTTTCTGTTCGAAACTGTGGTTCTGTTTGATTACAGATGATAAATCGTGCTGCATCATTCTCCACGCAAGCAAAGCAGTTTAGCTACACATTTAGATTTGCTACTTGTGACTGAGACCTGGTCAAATGAATTCTGATAGCTGTTTCAGTTTCAACCTGCGCTAAAAGTTAAGTGGTACTTCTCGAGGTTGTTCTTGATCAAACATGGCTTCCAGTCCTCAAGAGTCAATGAGGCCATGAACCAACCATCACAATGGAAAAATCTAAGGTCCATTAATTCTACACAATTTACCTTGCGTTTAGGTTTCAATCGGCCCCCTCTCTATAAAATTCCGAGGCAGCAAGAGCGAGCAAATGAAAGTACCCCTCTTAGGCGATCATTACTCTGCTAATTGCTTCAGGAATGTGTCGTGCACTTTAAGTCAAGGTCAGGAGGAGGGCACAGACATGAGGAACTCTAATTTGAATGCTCAGTTGGAAAAGTGGCGGACATTTTTCTGCCGTTTTTGCTTCATTTGGTGGAGTTAGGAGGTCAGAGATGAAGAACTAATGTAATTATTTCAGAACTAGCATGTTAGTCTCTCTGACTGGGGAGAAGCTGGATTTACTGCACACCTGCCAAGCATGCCACCTAAGGTATAACTGAAAGGTCAAGGGTATTATTCTGCTTTATGCTTCTGAGATTTTAGTTAAACCTGCTCTCAGTGATCCTCATCTCTTTGTCACGTTAATCAAACTTGACACAGTTAGCATCTTAAAGAGTTTTTACATGTATTCTGCTGGCTAACAACCAACATAGATTCCTCAATTCATATTCCCCCCACCTCGTCTCTCCTCCTGCCCTTGCCTCTGGAGGACTGGCATTTGTCATGCGTGTGATTGTAACCCTGCCTCCTCCTGTGTCCTCTGCAGAGGGATGTTGGAATTGAGCTGGACAACCGTTTGGATGACCGTGGCTTCTGCTGCCAGCACTGTCGTCGTGGTTACCGCTACTGCCGCCGCTACTTTGAGCCGTTGGGTGGGTTCAACCCGTGGCCATACTACTATCAAGGAGGCCGGGTCATCTGCCAGGTTGTGATGCCGTGCAACTGGTGGATCGCTCGAATGCTGGGAAGGATCTAAAAGCAGCTGCCTAGTTTTTAGGGTTTTTTTTTTTTTTGGATTTTTGGGTAAAACTTCTCCTCTTTGATAAATATTCAAGGCCAGTATTCTGTGTATAAATATTTGGTTTGCTCCCCTGTGGTAAATCTTGGAGTTTAAACAGAGTTTTGAAATATTTGGATTAATTCTTAAAAGAAATTGGATGTTTGATTTTTTTTTTTTCAACATTTTCCTATTTCATGATGTTTAATCTCAGCAATTTAGTTTGGAAACATCAAAGAACTCATTTTAAGGACTAAATAGTCCTAATGTCCATCTCATTTTTTTCCACTTAACACAACAAAATCCATTTTGAGTGGTGCTGTCACATTATATATGTATACGAAATAGGGTGAAGTATTTACTTGAACGTGCTATTTATCCCAAGTTTTATTAACCAGCTCTATACCATCTGAACTGTATTAGAAACCCTATCCACAGGCAACCAGTGCAGTGAATGAATAAAAAGAAAAGAAGTCGCTTAAAGCGACATCTCTCTTATCTGAACATTCCCAAACTCAACGCTGCCTTATTCTCAAAGTTTCAAGCAACATCTTTTGAGAAAATATTCCATGGATGATTGTAAGAACAGAAATATAGATGAAGATTCTATTTTTTATTTCTAAGACAGACACAAGTGCGATAGGTGCACCCAAGCAAGCAATCTAATAAAAAACCCTAGACTATAAATTCTTAAGCTTATGTTGCAGATGATTTATTGGACTGAATTATTCAGAAAGGTGTTGCTCTTATTCTGCCTCTCAGTTAACATACATAAAATATCATACATTTTGAACATGCTTTCAGTCTGATATGGTGAACAGAGAGACTCACTCCTCTCACAATTTCTACTCAAACAGACTGATAAATTCACACTAGAACTGTTTAGAAAGGCAGGTGTGATTGCCCAGGTATTCACAGCAAAGTGCTCGGTGAGATTATTTCTGTTTTTCACATATTTTTTCTTCCTTCTTCCTCTTCTTACTCGCAAATAAAAAAAATTCTCATCCCACAAAATGACAACAACCCCTTAGGACAAAACCCAAACGTGTTAAAGGAACTCCAAATGCAGACAATCATACATAAACTGAAAGAAGTCATCAGTAAAAGCTAGGGGAAAAAACAAAGATGTCATAAAAATATATAACTTGTAAGTTTAAGTACTATATCTTGTTCGTTTTTCAGATTGAAATAAAGATTTCTTTCCTGATGTACTTAAAAATGTGATTTTTGTTGCCTTTGTTTTCATCTGCAAACTGCTTTAAATAGTCCCGCTCTTCAAACATTTTGGTTTTTGCCAAGCTGATTGTCATCTGAAGCAGCAAAACGAGCTGAAATAAGTCTCATCTGCAGCGAACAGATAAGCCAGATACGCGTTTGAAATTGATGTTCTGTCATCACAGTAACAAGGTGCAGAAATGCCCAAGAGTATCCAAGCAATGCAAGTACACTCGCAAGTTTACCAAGCAGATGAAAATGGAGCGTTCATGTTTTGATTGTCATCTTTTGAAGTCTTCTGTCTGTTTCTATCGCTTTACTTGTTTTTTCCAATTAAAATTTCATTGTATGAATAATCTCAGTTTTCGTCATTTCCTTGAAAGACTCTTGACACCCAGAGGGTGTTCATGTGGAAACTGATAGTGATATCAGTTTGAATCCTTCTTGAAAAAACAAATTTCCATCTCTACTCTCCATTAATCTCATTCCCCATTAGCGGAGACAGTTACCCATCCAGATGAGATCAAATAGATGTATCTGTTTTTATTGTTTCTGTTTTATAATCTTGTCATTTTTCTGTGTTAGATGGATGATAATGTTTAGTTTAAGTAACTCTGAATGTGGAATCATCTGCGATCTCCAAAGCAACCGTGTCAAAGACATCAGACACAACTGCTGATAACATGAATTTAGTGAAAAAGAGGTTGAAACATAATGTTTGAATGCAAAAATGGATTCCAGATTGCATGCATATTCTTATTTTCAAATCAATAATGTCACTAGCCCAAAGCAAGATGTCAAACAGAAAAAAATCTGGCATGAGTTAACAAATACAATAATTGAAAATGTTTCAAATAAACTCTCTTGTATGCTGAAAAGCACTGGAGGCAGTACAGAGAAGTTTATGAAATCACTGGTTATATAATTTATTTCTCACTTATCGTATCAAACAGTGAAGTTTTATCTAAATGTGTGTGTTCAGAGTGCTGCTTTTTGAGCTTTTGCTCTCACAATGGATTCACCAATTGTTATCATTCTTAAGACGTTGTCAATCTGGCAAGGACAATCTCCGAGGACTCCTTTGTGTAGTCATGAGAGTAAATATCCATGGAGGCCCTGAGAGCCTTTCTGAATGGGTTGTTTCACTTCAACTAGAGAGCCTGATACAAATATTACAGTCAGCTCCATGAGAGCTGTTCATGCCTTTTGGGACAAAAGTGCAATTTTAAGCATGAAAGTCAAATTTTAGAGTACATCCCAGAATTAAAAATGATTTGAAAGACATCGACTGAAGGAAGAAAAGTAGCTAAATTTCTAAAAGAACTAAATCCACATTTATGCTCCACATAACAGTGAATTGTACAGAGAATATGTTTGGGTTAATAGTTTATGTTTTCTTGCAAATCGGTCATCTTTTTTTGTTTTACATCCAAACAAGATAGTAGAAGGTAATGATAGTTTGTGATTAATGCTACAAACTTATGGTGATACCCTGGGTTCCTTCATCCAAAACTTTTATTCCAACACATCCATACACCCCACAACAGACTGGCGACCTGGTTGCAGTGCACCCCGCTTCTCACCTTTAACAAGCCTTGGATGGGCTCTGACAATCCCAAAACCCCGATTGGGATGAGCTCCACAGAAGATGGATGAATAAGCATACATTTATATGATGTTTAATCTTTCTAGAGAAAAGTCTCCTCCTTAAACTTGCTCAATAATTTAACTGGAAATTGGAAATATGACCCACTTTCTAAGAAAGCAGCTGCAACTTGATAAATAATTTCTCAATGGTTCATATAGCATCCTCCCAAAGAGGAAAAAAAAACTCGTGAAAAAATTGGAGCTATTCGGACAGAGAGCTTTATCCAAAGAAACAGTGATTTCAGAACAAACACCTTAAGAATCAGCTTTAAAAATGTAGATGTTAACTCTAAAATGGAATATCTGATTATTATTGAGCTCTTTATTCTTAATAAAATGAATTATTGGCATTCATATGATGCATGAAGTGGATCAACACTGTTGCTATGAGATATGAAAAAATGGAAAGAGGAGAACTCCTTCAAAGACGAAAATGAAAAAATATATCATTTCAAATAAAATCCTTCTTTTTCTTATGCATTTCATATTTGAAACTCAGCCTCGTGTGCTTGTTTATCCCCATTTTGATGAGGGGGAAACAAGATCAACTGCTCAACAGGATAAACACAGATAACAAGCTATTGATAGGTTATCAGAGTTCAAAGGCTTCTCTTATACCTAGCCTGAGGAGTGGTCATTTTAAATGAAGCTCAGGTGAATTCATTAGTTTTTTTACTTATCAGAAATGCAGGAAGCATCTTATTTTAATTTCAAATAACTTCTATTTGTTTGAATCTTCAACTTGTTATTCTAGGGCAGAAAAGAGTGAAAACCAATGTATGAGTTTTTTAAGAGGTCTAAAGAAAAGAATCCAGACATGTGTAGGAACACTGCCATCTTGCATTCAATTCGCGGTACTACACCTCATCTAATAAACCGGCAAATTTTCTTTAAAAAAATCCACCAACTTTTTAAATAAAATCACATGTATTTTACAATTAAATTTTTTTTTTTTTTTTGCATTTTTCTGTATATCCACTCTTGGCAACCAGCTGTCAAGGTAACACATAAAATTGCTGTTTTCTGTGGTCAATAGACTGAAGAGGACAGGTGATTTTATCTGTCAGTCTAGTGACCTGATGGTTAAATAAGCTTTCACTGTACTGTTCCTGCTACAAGCTGGAGGCACAATAATGTCAGCCATCATCCTTCAACCGTTCCTGCTGTGAGAGGCAGCATGGCACAGCAGTAAACACTCGAGCTGTGTCAGTGGCTGCAGGCGACACAGAAATAGTCCTCTCCTCCCAGGACCCTGCTCTCCTCCATCTTCAGGGTCTCTGAATCACTAACCAAAGGAATACCACAAACACAATGACTGCTGGTAGCCTTTCATTATTCCACTAATCTATAAGATCCTCTCCTACCTTCCTGCCATATGGTAGCCAATCAATGAAACACTCAAAAGAAGAAAAAAGTCGAGTATCTTTTTGAATGTGAGATTTAATGTGAAGTTTGTGCAATGATTTTTCTTGTGTTCACAACCTTTTTCTGCTCAGCGAGGTGTTTGCTGCAGTGAAAGAGGTTGTGTTGGTGTATGAACCTAGAGGCTTGTTTGTCAATGTGTGTGTGTGTGCATGTTCACCCTGTGGCACGATTGAATTGTGTGGTACACAGCTGTGCATGTGGGTGCAAACAGAGCAAAGAACGGTAGGTAAACCTCGCTGGCCAACAGCTTCCTAAACACCACTAACACACACAAGTCAATCCAAGTCAATGTAACAAGAAAAACACCCCCATCCCACACACACACAAATACATCAACATGGCCTGATAATATCGATCGATGTCCTTGTAAACCTTTGTCTTACACACACACACACACACACACACACACACACACACACACACACACATCTCACTCCTCAAGCTGTGGTGACAGACATGGCAGTCCTTAGCTCTTAGCGTCTCATACTAATATATTCATCCATTCACAGCAAGTGAAGCAACACATTTTCCAAAGGACATCCCAGTCTGTCTTTGGACATTGTGTTTCTGAAAGCTAACCCCAGTTTAACAGAAACAATTAAGTTGGTACCTACAATTTACCTTTAGGCTGAAATTATGCAGCCTTCATTAAACGGACACAATGAGAAATGCAGAAAATTTAATTTGTTTCGTCTTCTGAACCGCTTATCCACAATTGGGTCAAGTGTTTCAAGCCTCGCCCCGACTCCAGGACTCGAACCCCAACCTTCTTGCTTTGTGGTCACTGTGCTAACCACTGTGCTGCCCAAAATTACATTTGTGTATAAAAATGATCCAATAGTACAATTGCATGAGTAAAAATCTTTGTCAAATCTGACCTCATCTCAAAAACACAAGTATCAAAACTATTTTTGAATTTCCCAGTGGAAATTACCGTAATTTCACGGCCATTAGGCGCACCGTACGAAAAGGCGCAGCCTCAGTTTTGTGTGTCGTTGCTGTATTTAACACACACATAAGGCGCACCGTACGAAAAGGCGCAGTCTCAGTCACACACCGCCTTACAACAACACACGCAAGCATGCAAATGTGCGTATTAAAAAATAGTCCAGTGCTTCTCCAATAGTGGGGCGTGTTGAGCCGCATTTTGTAATAACGGTGCATTTTGTAATAAAGTCAGATCTATCCAAGAGCCTGCTCTGAAGAAATCCATGACTAGAATATAACCACTTAGGAACGCTGATGAATAGGTAAAGAACAGCTTTATTTATGCATTTATAGAACCTTTCAACAACAATAAATGCAACCAACACATGCAGGCTTGCGGCCAATTTAAAATAATAATGAACCAATGAATATAAGTTCTACCTTAAACAACGTAAGTGTCTTCTGCTTGTTTAGAGAGCTGCTGTGACCAGCAAATTTCTCCACTAAGATTAATTTTAAACAAATATGAAATTGCGTTGCGAAAATGCGTTGGGGCAGTTTATTACAAAATGCGGCAGTTTATAACAAAATGCGGCTTTATTACAAAATGAAATGAAAAAGTTATTACATTTTGGACATTTATTACAAAATGCACCGTTATTACAAAATGCGGCTCAACAGGGCGCCTGTGATCCTGTGGAACACGTACTATAATAAAGTGTAATTGTACAGTAGTTGTAGTTTATAGTTTAAATAAGAATTATTTTTATTAAAATTCAAGTTAATTGATGCACTTTAAATATTTTCTGTTACACACTAAAAAACAATGTTAATAAAGCTGTTCTTTTTTGTTTCTTTAATGTTAATGAGGATACAATGTTCTGCAGAAGTGTACTTAGAACCAGGGGTCCCCAACCTTTTCTGCGCCACGGACCGGTTTAGTGTCTGATAATATTTTCACGGACCGGTCTACAGGTGATAAGACTAGCCGGAAAAACTGGCTTTTTAAATTAATAATAATACATTTAAATCCACGTTGTCTTCACGAGAAAATTTATTAGCAGCGTCTTTATAACGTGGAAAAATTCTCTCTGCTCGAACGCACTCTGGTTGCCATGGTAACGGTAAACATACCTTCAAAATAAAATACATCACAAAAACAAAGTGAATAAAGATACTAGTTAGGCCCCTCACACCAGGGGTGGTCCACCTGGTGGTTGGGGACCACTGCTTATAACAATTTCATAGACAAATGAAACTAATTATGGTCATGGCGGAGAGTGGGGGAGAGCGGGGGCGAAATATTTTCTTCTTTCTAGGGGGGGCGCAACAGGATATAATTGAGAAGCACTGCGTTAGTTCAAGCATCTACAATCCATTGACTCGTTTATGCTGAAATTTCTCGCGGCGGCTCGATTCCCATGTTCCTCCGCGTAGCTGATTGTCTTCAGCTTAAACTGAGCGTCATAAGCGTGTCTCTTTGCCATTTTCAGGGTTAAAACAGCAATGTTGTGCATACAGCACATACCTTTTTATACACAATCAACGCCCACACTTCACTCTTTAACGTTCTCATGCTTTTCTTTCAGGTCCGCCTCGCCTCACGGGCACCGCTTTTTCTTTTAGGTCACACACAAGGCGCACCGCACGAAAGGGCGCACCGCTCATTTTGAAGAAAATTTTAGACTTTTAGGTGCGCCTTATGGCCGTGAAATTACGGTACAACGAATGAAGTTCATGTGCAAATTTGACCTTATGTGGTATTTTTCCAATAAATGAAGGCAGAATTTGTCTTTTTTCTTTTGTAGAATTATTTCAATCTACTTGTTAAAATGAACAGGAAAAAATAGCAAAAAAAAGAGACAATAACAGTAGATTTAAGGTTTTTTTTAATTAGCATATTGACTTTTCTTAAAAATCTATTCTAAATCCAAACAAAGAGAGGCTATTGGTAAACCAAAACAAACCCAGTAGATAGCTGAACATTTCACAGATGACAGTGCTTTAAGAAAAAAAAAAAAAGGATACAGAAATATGTACAATTTTAAGACAATCCCACAAGAATGATGGATATTTATCATAAGTGAAACCTAACTTGATTGTCAAAGAATTGCTAACGTATCATTTTTGAAGAAAAATAAACATACATTCAGTGTCTTGGAGCCCTTTGGCTAATGCAAAGCTGGAAAAAAAAGCATTTAAAAAATGATATTGAGGTACAAGTACAGTTTGAAGACACTTTGTTTGAACATCCAGCCACTTCGACTGGACAATACAACCAAATTACATACTGTCAAGGATCGATATGGCTTAAAAGGTGATTAAGCTGAGAAATTCTAAACCAAGAAGGACATCAAATTAGGCACCAACTCAACTGATCCAAGGCTATGAAAGAGGATAAAAGAAAAGCTAAGCAAGAAAAAAAAAACAGAAAGAAGTGAAAAAGTTCTGAAAAATATAACTTTTTTTGGTCCAACAAATAAGACACTTAAAGAGATTTAACTGAAAAATAGTATCAGATGATACAATTCAAATAGAAAAAAAATGGTATATATTTTATATATGCCTGTGGAAAACGGTGGAGTGAGAAGCATGTCTGCTGGTAACAATGAGAAGAAAAAAACATTCGGCAATTTTTTTCAATCAGACAAAAAAAACAGAAGATATGCACAACAGGAGATATAATCATCCTGTACTGAACACTTTGGTCCAGAACTCAAAGAAATACCCAAGCTGGCCACATGGAAAGCTAAACAAGTGAAACATAATAGTCTTACAGATAATAAAAAAAAAAGTTTCCTGATATAATTGTTCATACTTTCCCCCTTGGATTTACACATGTAAATAGATAACAAATGTGCCTTTTTATACAGAATTTAGGAATTCACAAAATAAATAAATTTGCTGTGGCCTTAAAATTGAATACATATTTATATGTATGCATATATAGAGATTTATGTATATATATAATCAATTTTACATGAACAGGATTGAAACATTAGAGCCTCTAAGGCAAATAAAATCTCTTTTATCCTGTTTTTTTTTCTCCATTTGTGCCTCTGTCTGTCTTTGCCTCCAGTCTGCAGCTCTATACAAACAGTTTTGATGTCCTTGGTGGACAGAAAATGCCCATTTCCATAGTAACACAGTGTTTTAAGGATGCAGCTAAAATAATCTGCATACTTACACTGCTTATATAAAAATATATGAATCTTATGTTTCCTGGCATCAAAAAAGAACTTTTTTTGTTGTTTTTTTGCAAAATGTTTTTACAAAAATGGGTCTTGAGTCGTTTCTCTTCCAGTAAGGCACTCTTCAGCTAAACTCTGGGATGCATCTCGTCACCAACCAGGACTTTAACACAATTTCTCAACCAACAGGAGCAGAAAGTCTTAAATGGTTGAAGGAGAACAGACACACAAACACACACTGTACATCTAAAGTATTTTTTTTATCATTCCACATTTTGGCATTCTGTTCAAGTTTTTTTTTTTGGTTTCCCCCCCCCTTTAACATATTTTTAGATCAGAAATTAAGTTAAAGAAGCTAACTGGCACATTTGGTAGACAGGGATTCCCGGTTTATCCAATGGCTGTTCCTGCACACAATTTGTCTTCCTGTGTGTTGTATGTTGGGCTTCATGTCTACAAAAAATAACAACAACTTTCTTTTTCTATTTTTTAAAAATCAAATTATTTTCTTGATTTCTAAAAAAAATTAGGCACATGGTCACAAAGCGTGTGAGTAAACAACAAATCCTAAGGCCAAACTGGCCGATACGTTGAAAGATCGCTCACTTGTAATGTCCAATTAGGTCACTGTGGGTTTTACGTGGGTATGAATTTGTGGTCAAATAGATTCCGTGTTTGGTCCTTCAGCTCAGGCCTCTGCAGGCTCTGCTTTTATCTGGATAAAGTTTGCAGGCAACTGAACAGACAGTGGCAGCTCATGCAGGCTTTTGATTCCCTGATCAGGCTGCAGGGACATCTCCCCACGGACCTCCAACTCTTCCACAGGGGTAAGACCCTCACCGGGGCTGCTGCTCTGAGAAGGATGTCCATTAGTTATAGTTTCGCATGCAACCCCCAGGTCCTGACTTTGACTGGTATCAATTATAACAGTCCTATACTGCAGCTCAGCCTCTCCAGCCTCCATTTCTTCCTTCTCAAAAGTGTGTGTCACAAGTGATGGATCACCGTTCACCATTGACTGAAAGTAGCTGGGGTCCAGCATCTCCTCTTTCACCTGAAGCCCGGCTAGGTCGCTGGATTTTAGCACTGTGGCGATGACAGTGCCAGGCTGCTGCGCCACCATGGTCTGCCCGTTGGTGGTGTTTATGGTGACCAGGCGGGGGAGCCCATTGAAGTTGGAGGTGGCGGAACTAATGATGCCTGGAGGAGAAATGCAGGAGGTGGTGGTAGAAGAAATGGCACAGGAGCCAATGTTTGTAACCAGAAGCTGCTGTGGGTGGCTTTCCTGCAGGCTGGTGGTCCCACCCGCCAGAGAGGCCGTCTGGATGGTGAGCACATCTTTACCCCCTGCTGTTGCGCTGGGCATGGTGTGGAGAATAACCCGAGGAGGAGACGAGTGGCTCGAGTCCGCATTGGCCACAACACTTGTGAGAGGAACAGACTGAAGAGAGTTGGAAGAAGTCAGCACCATCGGCACAGACGTTGGGCAGCCGATGGATCTGAAAGAGCAAAAAAAAAAAATACATATTATCTCTGAAAATGAGCTCACATAATTGGATTTTCAGTCTATTTTTTTAAATTATAGACAAGTTTTATTTCTAATGGTCTCCCACTGAGAAAGTTAACCAGACTACAGTCATAATGCTAAACAGCAGAACTAATGCTCTTATTAATATTACAAATGACAAAGATAACACCACCGAAGAAATTAATATTTTCTCAATTTTCAACAGCTTAGAAAATGAGCCTGCCTCTTCTCAATATAAAGGAGATAACTCCACAACAGTCAAAAGCTTTTTAAAACTTTTCTGTAACAATTCTATTAGACTCCATTAAAAAATACTATTTACTGCAAAGTTAGAAGTTTTATTATGGTTTGCTTTACTTGTATTCTGTAAATACTTGACAAGTGTAGTGACATGAGTGTGTGAGATGTGTGTAATGAGTTATCAGGTTTAGATAAGAGACAGTTTTAAAAGCTAATACTGCTATCAATCTGCTAAAGTTACAAACTTTGTTTTAGATAAAAGACACAGTAAGCAGATTTTTATGTCTAAAGACATCAGGTGAAGTAAAATAAATTGCTTGCAGACATATTTTGACGTTTTGGCAAAGCTTTATGTGGGAAATCAATACTGCTCGCATGTCTGCACAGGTTTTAAACTCGAGGACTACAACAAGCCTGGCAGATTGACTTATTCACATTAAGTGTTGTAGAGTCATAAAATGGGACTTAAACTGCCTATTAAAAACTAGTGTAAATCAAATCTCGTTTACATAATCAACATGACGTAAAATACTTCTGATTTTTTTTTTCCAGTACTGATGGCTTGCAAGCTGAAAACTAGTTGCTGACTGTAGCTTTTATTATCCAGGCATCAGAGGGATGTCCATCATCTCACAATACTTTTGACATGATAGAAATGAACTGATGGAACTTTCCTACAGGGTGAACAATATTTTTTTTCTGAAGGACACTTAATTTTGCCCTCGTTTTAGCTAGTTTGCCTACATATGGATTAGTATTGGGTCATGCAAATTTAACTAACCTGGTTAAGTTATCTTACTTAAAGAGGTTCAAATACAGATGGAACTAATGTATCTGATGTACCTTATTGCCTGAGTTCCATCCTGAACACTTGATCCAAGGTGGTCCTGCATCATATGAAGGAGGTGTTCACCATTAGCTTCCTGATAAATATATTCATCAATGGGCTCTTTCTTCATCGATTTGGCAGATCCATGGTGTTGACCGTGAGCTTTTCCATGTCCTTTAGACCCTCCTCGCACCATGGAACGCCCATTGGCCGACCTCTGGTTGCTGTAGTGAGGGTTGGCATCGGGGTCTGCATCTTCATCTTCAATGACCACCAGATCAGATGGCATCTCTTTAAACTGATAGACCAGTCGCTGCCCCTCCACTTTAGCCAGGATCCCTCTCTGATAGTAGTACCTATGTGGGAGATTTGCAAGGGAAGTAATATTGTATTAATTTTTTTAAAAAATCTTGTAAAAGTTTAATCTTAGATTCTGGTTTGTTAAAGAGGTTTTGTGCAAAATCAAATTTTGCACAAGGCAGAGGAGGATCGTCAAAAACAAAAGTAAAACTCAATAAATATATTTAATGAGCCTTGTTTAGCAAATATTGCATTTCTGAGTTAACAAAAGGAACCATATTTATTTGCTGTGAGAGAAGAATTACACTAAAAATGCACAATATCTCCTCTTTAATAATTTTCTATCCTTGGCTCAGTGTCTACAAGGTTTAGAAATTAGAAAGAGCTCATGTGCATGATTATGACAGGCAGGACAATGTTGCTCATTGGTATTTTAACCTCACCTGAGAGCCCTCCCCATGGTCTCGTAGTTCATGTCAGGCTTGTTCTTGTGTTTGCCCCACAGCTTCGAAACAGCCTTTGAGTCCACCAGCTTAAAAATGCCTTTTTCGCGCTGCGTCCACTTGATGTATTTAGGACAGGTGTTTCTATCCTGCAGTAAAGCTAGCAAGAATTCCCACAGGTAAATGGTGTTGCCTGCAAAACAGGAACAGGGAAGGTGTCTGAGTCACACTCTTCAAATTTAGCAGCATTGACATTCACAGAAAGCCTTCAAAGCTGTGTTCTAAACATCTATAATTCATTTAGAAATGCCGTTTGTGTGAGGAAGACATAAGGTTATTGGAGAAGCTGCACACATTTTTCAAGAGGAAGTGTATTGTCTGTTGTGTGTCTGTGTGAGCCCCAGACAGAAATTAATTATGCAAAGCCTGGAAGTAGATTACTCTCATTTGTGAGACACTTTGGCCAGCAGTGGTTAAAAACAGTAACACTCCCAGTAGCCACTTGAATCCCAGACAGCGTGACAGAGTGATGTATGTGCACGCGGATGAACCGCCGTCCCCCAGCTTCCCTTCTCTTTGTGTCACACTGAATGGTGCACATGAAAGTCCACATAGAGCAAAGCTACTTTGCTTCTATCAGAAGAGCATCAGTGTGCCCTCCAGCTTGCAATCACTTCTGTTTCCCTGTGAAACACTGCACTCTGAAATCCCTTCATCCATTAACTCCACCAGATTCTACCCCGCTGGACAGTGGAGGACTTTTGTTTGCATGGACGGCGAGAGGAAACAGAGCGTACACTAGAGGAGGACAGACCTTGATTTTTATTGGCTCATTACAGAACAGTGGACTAGTTAGTGATTATTACCTTTGCCCTCTTTGCTCTTCTTCCTGAGTGGCAGGTTAGGGGTGGTGATAGGGGAGCAGGGACGTACTGCCCGCGGCTTCCGCACTACGATTCAAATTGAAGGGTACGGCATTAGAAGCAGGTAGAGGCCACAATGCAATCATTTCACTAAACGCTATATAGAGTTTTTTGATCGTTGTGGTTTTGCAACAAGTTAAAAAATAGAGTGTCACCTTTGGTTTTTTTCTGAGGTTTTAGGTGACACTTATTAGGAATTTCATCCATGGATGAGGTGTCCTCATCTAGCGACATGTCAAGGGCAACGTTATCCATCTGGTCGGGCCTCAGCGGTGCGTACACCAGCTCAGACTCCAAAAGAGTGCCATACGAGTGAACTACACAAAGAAGAAAGACAACAAAGTTAAAAAATCAGATGTTACAGCTACTTTAGATTTAGTTTGATAAACATGCAATTTAACGTACTCATTCGCTTCTCATCCAAAATGTTGTTTGGAGACTCCATGTTCAGGAGCGCTGATGCAGCTTCATTTGTCTCCATGCTGTCCTCTCCACCTGAAACTGTTGTTTCTGTTCAACAAAAACAACAAATTCATTCATTAATATCATTAATTTCAGTGCAGCGATAATATATAATTCCATTCGGTTGTCTTCCGTTGTCCCCAAAGGGGCCAGGTCACAAGGGCAACAATCTCAGACAGGAACCGCAGGCTTCTCTCACCCCAGCTGCATCCACCAGCTCACCCGAAAGGATCCTGAGTCGTTCCCCGGCCAGCTGTGAGAAATAGTCTCTCCAGCGGGTCCGGGTCTGTCTCTTGGACTCCTCCCGGTGGGACATGCCCGAAACACCTCACCAATGAGGTATATAATTTGAAATAAATTTCTTTTCATATAATTCAAAAGTGAAACATTGTTACCTGTGAGGTCCACGTCTCCAGCCAAGATGGATTGTTCCTCTACAACATGGAGAGTGGTGTCCACCATGATGCCGTTGGTCACCTCATCAGATTCCAGACCAGAGTATACCTGCAGGAGGTCAGTGGGGGGCACCTGCTCAACAATCACCGCTGGAAATACTGATGGGTCGTCCAGCTGAACAGAAAAAAACACACATTTGTGATATTAAGCATGACATGCAACATCAGGGGTAGAGGAATAACAATCGAAAAACACGCTTAATCCCTTTTATGTTCATTGTGAATGTGTTGTAAAAGTTCATGGAACATGAGATTAACCTAATCTGGTTTCTTTTTTTTATAGACCTGTAAAATGCAGTCATTCTCGTTTTTGCATGCATGCATCCAACATGTTTCATCAGAGGACTGACTGCACGGGGACCCGGTGAAGAAGAAGAGAACCATCTGTTTTTTCTGGCCCACTTCTTCTGAGAAGTTAATCTCAAACTCAGAAATTAAATTAGCTCAAATGAATGTTAATAGATCAGATATGAATTGCAGGCGAGCACCTTCTTCCTCCCGAGGATTTTGAGTGCTGCCTTCAGGCGTTGCACAGATTGATGCAGGAGGAGAGAGGGGGAATGAGGGAATAACCTGAGGATAGGCTAAAGTGTTGGGAAACATCTGAAAACCCAAAGCTAATCTAGAGTTTCTCAAATACATGTTGTGAAAAAAAAGGAGACAGAATGACGCAGCCTAATTCCTGTAGATGGACTTTATAAAGTAAAGCAAATACAGAAATTCAGACACACAAAGTTTGTCAGTTGAATTATAAAATTAATTATTATTTAACTTGTTTTTAAAAAATTATTTTAAATGAATTTATAACTAAATAATTTCATAAGACTTAAGGCACAATTTTACCAGCAGATGGAAGCAAACTGCACGTTACGCATGTTTTGTTTTTTAATCTGGACCAATGCACCACGTAGATTATGAAATTCTTTATGGATACCATTGTTTGGAATTAAAATCCTATTTTTCTCTACCTTATTTTGTAATCACTTTTTTTAAACTTATGCTCATTTTACTTCATTGTGGACAATAAAGGTAACTAAAACTGCCTGAAATAACTCTTAAAAATGTTTAAAATGCAAATAGAAAAAAAAATATATTCAAATAAAGGCTACATTTTCACATCATGTTTTTGTTTTGACTGGGTTAGAAGAAAAGTCACCCTACTATCATCGAAAATCTACAACACATAAACAACCTTTAAAGAATAAATGAGACATTTTATCTAAAACTACCAACTAACCAGAGGGACCAGAGAATTGAGGAACTTATTCAAAATTTACAAATGTGGATCAATAAAACTGGCAGTGACGTCCTGATACAAGAGCGAGACAGATAACAAAAAGGCTGCTGTCGGAGGAAGATGAATAAAGGTTCATCTGTCTCTTCTTATACAAGTGTTCATTGTTGGTTAGAACCTCTGGGGCATACCAGGTGTCCTTGAGCTGAAAGGTGGGAAAAAGGGAGTGAGAAGGTTAAAACTATTTTATCATTGCTATACTTTAACCAGCAAACTAGCACTATAACTCACTATCAGGACAAAGAGGGGCATCTAAAGCTATGCCACTCGTTAGTAAATGGTTTTTTTATTATTTGGTTTTGCTGCAAATAAAACTATAAAGGAATCTAAAGTAAAACGGCACCACTTGTCACTGAAGATACAAAAAACAAACTCTCTGCTATTTCATTGATAAAACTACAAAAGCTCCCAGGGCGAAAATAAACCCTGAATTTTGCTTTGACTACAGACGCTATCAGTGTGTCTCTGACATCCACCGAATGTTTTTCATTAATCAGAATCTTTCTAGACATTTTCAGATAGCTCAACACCAACACATTTACTTGGATTAATCTTAAACAATGGAGGCCGTCCTTGAGAAAAAGTTGAGGATGAAGAAGAAAATAGAGGAGTCAGTAGATAACATTTTGACTATCGGCCTCCTGAAAGATCAGTTCTTCCCACATCCTCCAAACTGACCAGACCCCCTTGTATTTTGACGACAAAGCAGGACTGAAATTCTCTTTAGCAAATAGCTTTTCAAGCTACTTCATGTGAAACAAGTGGTGATTTAACAACAAAAGAGATTTGTCATTATTTATAGGACAAAATCAAAAAGTGAGACAGAGATCCAGCAACACCACACAAAGTAAAGTTTAACTTTTAACTCGTTCTTCCTCTTTTATTTACTTGAATAGTATTTCTAGCAGGAAAACAGGACTGATAAAAATCATACTGATTTGCATTTCTGAGTTCCGGATTCTGCCTTTGAAAACATCTGTGTTAACTGCCCTGTCCTTAGCTCGATCTCTTATGCTTTTATATGCCTCAAAGTTTAACTGATGGTGCATTTTTAATATCCCTATATGGCATTAAAGAAACTAATTCCACGTATCATCTAATAAATACAGTACTGATATACCTATGTTAATCTCAAAATAACATTAAATTACATTCCTTTCACCTTCAAGGAATCTTTTAGTCAAAATTAAAACAACTTTTTATTATTTGATTGATTTTTTTTATTTCAATTTAAGCAGGTTAACCATTAGAGTTTGTATGATTTAACTCAGCTAATATGTATAAAAAGCCAGAATACATCTTTATATATCTTTTAGATGAAATCAAATGCTATTGTTGTGTTTTATTTTTTTCATTTTTTTGTCTTTTTTTTCCCCCCATCATTTTGCAAACAGGGGCAAACGTCTTGCCTAACAGGCCGAGTGACTGTCACGTGGAACAAAACTGTTGTGCTACAACAATGCGAGACCTTTTGGTTGAATTATCCCCATCTCTTCCAAGCAACAACATAACTGGTCTGTCAGGTTAGGCCTGAAGTGGAGCTATTCAGGGATCCAGTAACAGCTTGTCACTTTAGATACACACATCCAGATACCAACACACAAATATCTACCGTTGAAAACAAGTCGACTTACAGGGTTCAGTAGCAGGTCTGGGCACTGCACACCTGATCAGGCAAAGACAAGAAGGTTCACACTTTGTGCCCACACAGCAACCTTTGCGCCATAAACACTCATGCAAGCCCCACCCGCTCCCTCCCACACACCCTAACCTCACTGCTGTTTTTTTTTTTCTCAATCTTTCCATTCGTACACTCCCTGCAGCCCACATTCTCCTTCCCAGACCTCCTCATAGCTAAATCCTCCTCCCAGTTGGGTCAGAGTAGGAGGGAGATGTCAGAATAATCCAGCCCTCATGGCCATCCTGCATACACAAATTTCTCTTAAGGGCATTGCATTAATATATAAATAAAAATAAAGATGTACTACAATGTGAATTTTATGTGAAATAAAAAACATTTAAATAGTTTTAAATGTGCTTTCTGTGCATTATAAATACCTGATTAATTTCGTCCATTCCATTGCTGGCAAATTCAAACACCAGTTCACTGGGCTGCACCACAGTCGCCATGGCAGTGGAGTTCAGAGAAAAGACTAAAATATCTGTGGCGATCCTTCACTGTTTCACCTCACAAAACAGCCTCTCTGAGGTCCTTTTTTAATCTGGGTGGTTAGAGTTGTGTGTGTGTGTGAGAGAGAGAGACCATGAACCAGGTTTTAGAGGAGTGTTGTGGCCCAGGTGGGAGCAGCCTCGTCCCTCTCTGACACAGAGGCTGGGACCCGTTGTGCCTTGAGCATCTACACCTGCCAGAAAGAGACAGACACAAAGAGGGTCCAAGGTTAGCCAGTGTGTTAGGTCAGTTTCATTTCACCAAAAGACAAAAATGCATGTTTAAAAAAAAAAAAACATATTTGACTTGGTTGCATAGAAACTGGTTAGAAAAACAAAAAGATCTGGGCTCTGTTTTTTTGGGGGGGGTTTTTTGAGGTTGAAAAGCCACAACCTTCAGAGGCAAAATCAGATTAAATGCTTTTCTTCACAAAATACTGAAAATCAGTCGAGAACAACCAATGAAGCATTAAAAACATAATCTGCTAAATTATTTGAAGAAACTAAGTTTTAATGTCTAGTTTATTATGTACAATTTTTTTTAAACATTATCACAACGTAATCAGATTAAACCTATTTGGCTCTAAACATTCCTCTCAATTTTTTTTTGGTTTTCAAAACTGTATTCATCAAACAAAGTAAAACTCAACTTATTTTGGCCAAAATCTCTCTAAATAGCTGGAATCTGTTGTTTTTTAAATTACTGACGCCCTTTTTATTTCATCACTCCAAGTGTGTGACTCCCTTCTGCACACCACCCTAAATACCATGCCTCCTGGGTCCGATATTAGGATCAGATGAGAGAACGCTGGTTTGGATATGGTGTGAGGGAGCCCTTCCCACTCTACACAAACACACATGCTGAAGAAAGATTACTAGTCTGATGATGCTCTGGAACCCCATCTGTGTAGACCCTCAGGGAATTTCTCTGATCAAAGGGTAGAGGGGAGGCTAACTAGTAGCCATGCTCTTGTAACTGTGTGCATGTCTTATGAGGTGTGCCCCCACATCCGAATACCCAGAAGCAAGTGTGTGGGCTTGGTGGATAGGAGAGGGGGATGTTGGGTTGGAGAATAAACGCATGACGAGACCAAAGAGCTGGCAGGAGTGAGAAATTCAAATGGCAGTGTTTGGTACACTCCTCCTTCACCACTCACACTCCCTTCTGCTGACGGGTGGTGCTTATTTGCTTTGAAATGCCTGCGTGATAGCCAAAGTTACATATCAATTGTTTTTCAGAGGGGATAAACAGAAAAGAAGGTGATAAGACGACTTTTACTACGTCTGAGCTGAAAAGAACCTTTAATGTTTGTGATTTAGTTTTCCAATCTTCCAAGGCATCGAGACAAACAGAAGTGTGTAAATCCAGCAGCACTTTGTAGTATAGGAGATGAGAAAAGATGAGAACGCCAAGGAAATTAAATCTGAAGGCTAGTGTTTCCTTTCAGTCAAAGCCTCTGGCTGTCTCTGTCGGGCACAGTCTTCCCACATCCCTGCCAGATATGCTATATGTTCAGAGCTCCATGCTTGGTCTACTTGGCCTTGCTAGTGGGTTCTACTAGTGAGATGCACAACAGATGAAACATGGAGTGTGCTTTCCAAATTAAGTAGGATGTTGCAATAAACCATACAAAAACAATAAGAAAACTATTAAATAAAGTGGGTGAATGATGCCGTTTCAATTGAGGAACTTATATTTAGAGAAGACAACTTAACTGGCCTCACAATATCAGATGACGGACCGTTAGCAAATCAGATTAAAGCATTTGTGTCATATTTTTGTGTTTCTATACATAATTTTTTTACGTGCTGTCTGCGGCATGAAAACCGATATTAGTGGTGGTATGTGTGTATTTCTCCTACTCATTCTGACAGCGCTTTATCAATAATCTGGCTAGCCCAATTGGCATGGTGCTAGATGCAGACAGGTCCAGAAGAGTCAACCATTTGTCTGATCCAGCTTGCATATTATCCTCAAGCACATGACAACAGCTGCCTTGTCCCGGCATAGGGGGAGGCTTGTGACTGTGGCTACGTCATAAAGAGGAGGAGAACAGGAAAAGGAGGGATTTCACAGAGATGTTAGTCAATGTATAATAGTCCACAGAGCAAATAGACTGGCTGTGACTAGCAGGGTGGGGCTCTTTAGACAGACTGGAATATTTTAGTCTGGTTACAGGAGGGGCATCTTGATGAGGACTAGAAGGGAAAAAAGAGCTTTACTGTGGTGCCCTGTGATGAAATACATCTAAGCACAACTCTTGTATGTTTTTCTCTGCATGTTTCTTGTTTCAGATAGTCTCTGATGACATATTCTCAAAGTAATGCTCTGAACAAAATAGATAATTAAACTTTGAGTAAACACACTTCATGCAAAGTGAACTGCGAGTACATTATACACAACATGGGTCTGTTTGAATATTATAATAGCCGAGTTTGATGGTAAACAACTAAAACATATATTTGGACAGAATCGTAACTCACTTTGAGAGAAAAATGCCCGTCAGTAAAGATGTCCCAATAGTTTTCTAATAGTGCAAAAAAAATGTTCTCTTGTGGTTTTGCTGATGGCAGCTGCAGCATGAAGATGTGAGACTGAAACAATCCATTTGGTAGGACAGACGAAACTTCCCCTTTCATATGGCTTTTAAGAATATTGAGAAATGCATTTCCAAACATTTTTTAAAAGTTAACACATTGTAGTTACCATTTACTTTAATAGTATGTTATTGAGACACGATGATTGTTTTCATTCCTTCTGCCTTAAGCAATGAAACCATTACGACACATCAATATGCAGCGATGCAATTCCTGACATGTGACCAATATCAAGGGATCATCTCTCAATTAACTCTCCTCTGATGATTGCCATTATCATACACAGCGACCCGGAGTGCAGCAGACTGAAACAAAGCGAAGCAAACACTTGCTGACTCCACCCCTGCAGCATGGTGACTGCCAGTCGCAATAACAACCAATTAGAGTCAGGATTCATGAACAAATGGAGCATTCCCAGAAGGCCCTACTTCCCCCGCTTTAGTCTCTTCAGCTGAGCTCATTGTTGACCATGAAAGGAGGTAATTTAAGCCAATTGAATGACTATGCAGTGACTCACCCTCCATGTGGTGAGTGCAAACATTGAGAGATGCAGGAAAAAAAAGAAACAAGCAAACTTTACTTATCTGTCATTCGCAGTTTAGGTTACAAAAAAATACAGGTTTGCTTGGGTGACAGATTGTTCAGCAGTATATTGGTTTGGCTTTGCGGCAGGTCACAGATCCCAAAGATGGCTAGATGTTGTTTGAAGTTTGATTGGTAGTCTCTTCCAACTTTTTCCAATGCAGGTAAAAACATTACAGATAACACGTGAAGTCGCATGTGAAATTTTGATTTACTTAAGTACCTCCCTGTAACTCGGAAAAAAAAAAGAACTAGTAATTATGATCTAAAAGAGCAATACATTTAAAAACTAAGAAAAAAAAGTCTACTTTTTCTTTCAAAAATAAATAGATGTGGAACCAGTCATACGGTCAGCTTCACCATGTTATAAAATGGTAGTTGGTGTTTTGTTTTTGAGGCAATCCTCTAAGTTCCTGAAAAGGAAATGACTCAGTGATATAAAGCTAAAGCTCATTCCTGGAGCTCTGTGATAGCCCACAGGGGATGTTGGTCCAATTTTTTTGGACAGAGGGTCCCTTTTGTTTTGCCCAGCTGTAATTACTCTGCTCGACTGTGTGTAACAATGATAATTCTGATGCCAAGAAAAATTCCTCAGACAACAGTTTGAACAAAAACATGCATTAGATTACAACAAAAAAATCTGTAATTATCACACTGCATGTGTGTTCTTTACCTCAAGTAAAGGTTAAAATTTTAATGACAATAACAAGACGAAAAGTGTTTGCTAACACAGCCATTATAGGTTTCACGATTGGCACACAGAAACCTCACAGATTTGGTTTTGTGATTATGCTGCGCCAGGTCAGCAGCATAAAACTGTTTTGTACACATTATTTTTGTGCAATTTACATCCATTAACCACCTAATATTGCACAATACATCATGTCTCGCCATGCTTCAAACTTAACTTTCCTGAGATAAATAAAAGAGTGCCTTCACTGCTTTTTCTAGGGGGCCACGCCATGCGTGCAAGGAATAAATGGCAGAAACGGGCACAGAGGCAGGCACACACTCTCGCTCCCAGCGTGCAGCTGCAGAGTACAACGTGTTAGCAACACAGAGAGCCCAGCATCTGAGGCAGAACTTGCTGTTTTCTACATGAAGGTATTTACTGAGCCGGAGTAAAATAGAAAAATGTCACCTCGAGCAGAGACTTTCTCACAGGGAGTGAAATTTAATCTCATCTTTGGCGAACATTGCAGTTTTACACTCAGGATTCATACTCTGGAAGATGGACCCGTGGCCTCTTGTGATAGTATAAGCTTGTGTTATTCTTTACGCTACTGGCTATCAAAATTGAGCTTTTAAAGGAATCAAAGACTCCTGGTTGATAGGCTGTATTTCTAGAGGCTAGGAAAAAAAACTGTCCTACATTTTCAATTTAGCATATCAAAATATATTTCTGTTTAAAACATTTGAGGTTAAAGTTTTTGTCTGTATTTTCATCCAAAATATGACAGCATTCTGGGCACTTCTGTTCCTGGCATGCAAGAAAAACCTGTACCAGAAATAGAAATGCATAAAACCAGGTAAAAAAGAAAAAAATATTACCCACAAACTGACCTGTGAGTTTAGCATTTACAGGAATAGCGTCACTGAGCGGTGGGTTTCTGCAGCTTCCTGTCTGTTAAACCGCACAGAAGAAAACTCTTCCTCTGTGTAAGAGCGGAAAGTTCGCAACTCCCCCTCCTTCCTCCTCAAACAACATACTATTACTTTATAGATTAGAAGTTTTTCTCACAGGTAAGACTTCTAATTGAATTTAGTATGTAATTTCAGATGATTAAGGTGTTCACTGTGAATACAAAAAATTCTAGTATTTTGGATAAAAATAACCAACCATATAAATACTAACGACTCAATTGAATGTTTGTAAATTTTTGCAGTTGCAGCATGTTAAGACAAAATCTGTAGATGAATCATAGGGTGTTTTTCTTAGATTTTTTTTTTATCCACAACCATGCAGTTTAAAGAGAGAAATTGCATTAAAACAGTTTCTCAAAAAGCCACACCTGTCGATTCAGCCCCACAATGCTGACACAAGGTTTGTAGAAACAGGCAGAGGAGCAAACCCCCACCTCACCCAATCTACTCGCACATTCCCAACTTTGCATTGTGAGTCAGTTTCAAAGCAAATTCTCAGAACTACCAAGTTCCTGTTACACAGTGTTCACTTACAGGTCAGAGCGCTAAACAAATATCAGAATGCACATCCATGGAGAGCAGCAATACATTTATGAAACTTACTTTAAAAAAATTGAATTAAAAGCATGTGGCGTCTTACATCTGCATTTTGTTGCTGATGTGAGAACTACATATTGCCACAGAGATAAATGTTTTTAACTTCACAAGTGCAAAATACCCCCAGCAGTCTTTTTCCTGTAATGTGGCAACAAGCCACATGTCCCAGAAAGGAAGAACCACCATAGTTGTGAAAACAGGGCAGGAAATTGCAGAAAAGTCACAAAAATAAAAACTACAGGGTTTTCTTTTTTAGAGTAAAATGTGCTGTGTTGTTCTGATGTCCACTTAACAAGTTCTCAAAAGCATTTAAATGTTGTAAGTCAGACTAAAGTTTAGGTTATATGGCTGTGCACAGTATAAAGTACACGTCTTACAAAAATATCACTCAAGGCAACATCAGCAGCGTGTCAAAATTTGTCTGAAGCAGTGAGATCTCCCAGATGAGATAATCAGCCTCCAGTTATGCAACATTTAACTGGTTTTTAACTGGGAAAAAAAAGTGGAGATTTAGACCAGTAATAAAACCCTTGTTTTATATCAATTCGAAGCATTTTTTTTTTAATGATTACATTGCTGCTGCTGTAACACACAAATTTTCCACGAGGAAGATCAATAAAGTACTTCTGATTCTGAAATAAACATCAATAAGTAAAGAAATTTCAATTGATCCAAAGAGATAGCTCTATCAATACCTGTGCGGAGTATTGATATCACAGAGGTCTTTTTGTTTTTGTATTCATAGACCAGATAGGCAATACTGTATTTGTATAAGTTTGAATTATTGACAGTGTCTCCCGATTCTGATCAAGAGCACTGCAAGAATTAAATACCAGTCAAAACTATTTCATGTTCTCTTGATGACAACACTAAAGAATTTCCTCAGCAATTAAAAACAATAGCAAACTAAAAAAAACCTAAGCCTATCAAAACCTATGTTCTTAAGCCTATCATCAGCATATTTTTGCTCTATCATATTTAACAGGAGTCTGTTGACAATTATATAACAAACCTTCAAAGCAGTTTAAAGTAATATCAACTCTTTTTGCCATTGGAGCATGAAATAAAAGTTGTGAAACGAATTAAAAAAGACCAAACATTCACAGAGAAAGAAAAGATGGGAATAAAAATCAGGCGAGTCTGTGCATGTGTTCATTACATGTCACAGCCCTGCCTATACTTTCTTTGCTGACATAGTTTTGATGTTTTGCCTGACTTCCCAAGTGTTGTTTTGGCTGATGTGTGGAACCTATTTGATGCATGACCAGACTGGAAAAACTGAATTCCTCCTTTTACACGGCATGCAAACATTTTATAGCTGATAGATGTTTACAGCAAGGCCGAAAAAGTCAAAGTCAAATTAAATTTTGTTAACAGAGAAACCCAATATATTTTTGCCAGATGCAACTTTGAGTGATTAAAAACAACAACAACACAGTACTTGCATAATCATCCAACCATCATTTGATGTGTTTACGTTCATACCAATGTGAACATGTCAGCGCTAGAATACTGGCAGCAGCAAGACCGGATCTCATAACCAGCTAAAAAAAAAAAAGAAAAAAAAAATACAATATATTTTCTTAATCAAGCTTAAACAAATTAAAAAGGGAAACTGGAACCCCTAAATGATTAATCACTCAGACACTGCTAGTATTACAGCTGATGGAATCCATCAAAATTATGCAATATCCCAAAACAGCTTATTATCTCAAAAGGAGAAATTCCATTTGAAGTTTGTTTGCCAGAAGACTTTGCACACAGCAAGGTGTGTGTGTGTGTGTGTGTGTGTGTGTGTGTGTGTGTGTGTGTGTGTGTGTGTGTGTGTGTGTGTGTGTGTGTGTGTGTGTGTGTGTGTATGGGTGCTTTGATGGAGAACAGAAATCTCAGGGCTCCTGGTCTGAGTTGAAGCTGAGGAGGGAACCCGGCTGTTGCACAGGATACCGCATACCAAACAGGTCTGGACACACGCAGACTGATGTGTCCACCCACACTCAGGCATGCAGTAATGTTGCAAGGAACATATTTTCAAATGAATAGTCACACGAGATCAGATAATCTTAGTGTCTGTATCTAGATTTACACTTTAGGTCTAACTCAACAAAAACATATGAAGACATTCAACATTGTAAATTTTTAGGCGTTAGTGCATTGTTATTTTTTAAGTTAAACAGTTTAGACTAATTACAGTACAAGGGCTAATCAGTGCAAAGATGTATGCATTGCAAGCTGGGCTTTGCCTTGGGGTAACACAATCTATGGTAGAAAAAGTATTTTGTCCTTTTTGGCTGGACCTGCGAAAGTCTACAAATAGACGAGCTATGCAATTAACAACTATTTAAAGAAGGAATATATTATTTATAGATAAACATGGTACATTTTGTTAGCGCAGAAGTGTGATATCCGCCCAAAAAAAACAAATTTATAAATACATTAATTCAGTTTCACTTGCTAAATTACGCCCTCCTCTTGCTCGTTGATCTGGCCTTCTGAGTGAGTCGACGAAATAGCATAAATCTCATCTGAGGACGTAAATACAGTGTAAAGCCCATGAAAATTGCAGAGCAGATATTATTTTATAATAATATTTTGGTGTATTTAACCAAAAAAGGTGCTCCCTGTTAAAGGTAGCGTGCACAACGCAAGCACTTCCTGCAAATGTTAAAATGTGGGTGTGGCAGTGAACCAAATGCAAGGCCAAAAACAACCAATGCTCGAATAGTATATGATTACTGGATGTGAGGTGATGAATGAATGAAGGTATGCTTTTGATGTGAGAAAAACATCAAGCAGCAAATCTGGCCACCCACTGCTGGTGTTCTAACTAAACGAAAATAAATGTATCTACTCAAAGTAGTCTATAAAAAGGCAGCTTCAAACTGAATTTTTTTTTTTTCAAGAAGCCCACACCCTTTAACATGCTACTCATTTTAGAGATGAAAACAAAAAAGAAACATGTGGCATTTTTGACATGCTCTTTAGATTTTTAAGAATACTTCAGTAAAAAATGTTGTGAATTAAAAAACATTAGATGCATTAGCAGAAAGATTTGTACAGATTGTCTTTAATTATAAGGTGGTAGCAACAACTAAACCACCTCTCCTTGTTTGAGTTTTTATGAACCCTCTAAGATAGGACCACTCACACAGAGACTGCTAAGGCTCCTTAAAGGCTCCTTATCTGATGTAATACAATTGAATACTAGGTCAGAGTGGTATAAGGTGTCATTCACCAATGTATCTATCTAATCTTACAGCCAGTAAACATGCACCCTGCACCCAGATCGGAGGAGGACTGAGGCTTTTGCATTTTTAATTAGCAACATTCTTGAACTACAAAATAAAAACAACAGCATGAAGGAGGGAAATGCAGACAAACAAAAATCCAACCAATAATATGTTATGCCAAGGAATATTTAAAAGCAGTAAACTATAACTTATTAAATCATTACTCTGTTCAGTGCCAGAATATTTGTCTTTTTAAGTATATTTGCCACATATTTTTACAATTGAATCTCGATACCAGAAAAGCAACGGTTTTCATTTTACATATAATTCTGCAAAGTATACCAGGCAGTTTAACACCACCCATTTGGAGAAGTATTAGTGTTCTGTGCAGGAAGCAGTACAGCCTGTTTAGACAGGTCAATATTTGAGAAAGGTTTATTAAATACACTTGTTTATGACAGTCAGGGTACGAGGAAAGAGCAACAGACGTAAAACAATAATAAAAAAAAACATATAGATGAGTTAAGTTTGTTCATTAAAAAACTGCAAAAATGTAAGACCCAAAAATACAATTTTTTGCCTTTATGTCAAAATAGCTTCAATAATTTTGAGAGACATCTGAGTGATATGTACCCAAAGATCTTTCTCTTTAATGCTATTTTGAATAGAAAGTCCTGAAAAGTAGCCTCCCAAGGGGCCGGGTTTATGTTGTCCTGATGAGAATCACAATGCAAAAACGCAAAGGTAAACAAGGAGTGGCTGTTGCTTAGTAACAGGCAGAGGGACAGGGCTAGTGAAGCAGGCTCTGATACATGAGAAAAAGAGGAGATGGGCCTCATTTTGATCAGCAAATTTGACTGTGATTGTAAGGATGCATTATGCTGTGACGAGCACACAGAAAAATTAAAACCCTGTCATAATCAAATGAATAAATTGAAAAAAACCCTTTATTATTACCATTGAGATTTTATATGAAAACAAACTAACAGTTTTCATATAAAACTAGCAGTTTTAATGTATATTCTGAGCTTACCAAAAATAGAATACACATTAGTTTTCTAAATATATTTCTTATTACGTACTGTATATCAGTAATGTTATGCTCAGTCAATGTTTTACTTTGGCTCCATATTGTCTTCATTTGAGCTCCGAGATCATATTTCAACTGATTTCAAAGTTTGTTCTGTTCTATCGTCTTCGGCTTATCTGGGGCCAGGTTGTGGGGGCAACAGCCTAAGATGGGAAACCCAGGCTGCATTCTCCATCTCACCCGGGAGGATCCCGAGGTGTTCCCCAGCCAGCTGTGACACATACTGTAGTCTCTCCAGCAGGTCCGTGGTCTGTCCTTGGGTCTCCTCCCAGTGGGACATGCCCATAATACCTCACCAGCAAGGAGCTTGGGAGGCATCCTAACCAGATGCCTGAACGACCCCATCTGGCTCTCTCAATTTCTGAGTCACCTGCCTGTTAAGTTACCTTTTTAACTTGGTTTGATTTTAAAACATATCTTGACATCAAGACTCACTACTTAGCTTCACAGAATGCTTATAGATTTATCCAAATGCATTTTAATTGTGAATTAGCAGATCCTAATATTAATAACTGAACAAGTCCCGATAAGCTTCAGATCAGTTTCCTTAATGAAACTCCATGATTTGACTGTTTTACAAAACAAAACAGACAACAATCGTGTTAAACATAAAGGATGGAAAAACATGACTTTCAACCTGGCAGGCTTATTATCATGACATAGCATGATCATTTTATACTTTTCTATTGGAAAGAAAATAAATTTTAATGAACAATCAGTTGGTTACGTAAGACCTTAAAACAACAAATTAACAATCTTTGTTCAAGCAAACCATGATCGTATAAAATTACACATATCTAAAAGCTAACTGTCAAAAGGGCTAAACATTAATCACCACTAAACTAAATAAAAAATCTATCATCCTTTTTGTTTGATCATTAGATAAAAAAGATGACAAAAAAGAAAACTTCAAAATAAAACATGATTTAAATTAATAGAAGTAAAATCATTGTAAAAGGTGGATGTCTGGAATCAAAATATCTGAAATAAAAAATACATTTATCTTTGTGTTTGGTCTGAATGCCTTTTTCTACCAAGTGATACCACACGAGAAGCACATGTTAAAACTTTGTTACACATGCTTGTGTCACAGTGAACTTTGTGTATACAAAAATAACTGAACAGACTTTCTGAAGAAGAGTTATGCTAATCCAAAATCTTGCTGTCAGCTAAAGAAGTCATAAATGCATGTTATTCCTCGCCAAAATGTTGTTGCTGCAAATGAATGTGCTTATAAAAGAAGACAGAGCTGAACAGAATGTTGTAATGGAAATTTTTATGATGTTCTGCATTATTTGAATGAAATGGGTTTTCATTTCCAACTTGTCATCTCCACCCACACAGACACTGTGAGAAACTTTTTTGACAGATTCAAACTTTTTTCATCAGTATTGATCACATTTATCACCATAATATCTATGTGACTCACTTTCTATAACCCACCGTGAATTAATGAAATCCGACGTAAGCAACTGATTATGACGTTCAATGAAAGTAAAAACACTATTTAAACATATCTATATACTTACTTTTTACTAAAAACAGAAGTCGAGAAATGCATTACAAATAGTATACACAACATTTTCCACTTACTTTATTTTTTTGTCATTTTTGCTAAATTAGTTGTGAACGCTGTTATGACCTTCCTTAAAATTGTTAGTATAGCAGTTTTAAAGTCTTCAGGACCCAATTCGATAGAATGCTACCTTATACTTGTCTATTTTAGTTGGAATAAGAAGGTATTGTAGCAAAAATTGCAAAGTGAATCACAACATAATTCAACGTATAACATATGTGAGTTATCATTTAAATTTTTATGGTACAAAATCCAAGTTGCAGTTCCTTAAAACTATGCTTGTTAGTTTGCATTTATGTGCACAGCTTACAGCGTTGCTACACAATACCATCGCCATCTTAGGAGGTTCAATTTCTGACTAGCATGGTGCATTACATAACCTGGAGTCTAATAAAACGACGTGGCCTTATTTAACACGTTTATTGTGAACGTTATAAGTAACACAGGTATGACACCTGTTCACTGAGAAAGTGGGGAGTCACAGATTTATTTAATTCGGTTTGGGTGATTTATTGTTCAAAAGTCTTATGTGTCAAGAAGATCTGAAATTGTATTGTTTTCATCCCAATTTCATTTCTTTTTGTGATTATCTTATATGACTTTAGTTCAAATTAGCATCAGAAAAATTATTTTGTTCTTTCTTTCATGAAAAAGATGTACATAAAAAAAATCTAAATAAAATCACAAGAGGGGAGATACGTCTGCAGAAAATTACAGTCATTGTTGCATCTCAGATGTCACAGAAAGGTACTGAAACCTATCTGGGTAGAATGTCTCATCAGACAGGATGATAACGGCTCTGGTTCCAAATAATTTTAAAAGAAGTGGGCAGCCAGTCCCGGCATGCTCAGATTGTGTGAGTTTCAACACAAAGAGGTAGTTGCTCAATCTGTTGATCTTTTATTCATCATAGCAGAATTTTCTGACAAACTGTTGCCCATCAGCGAAGCTTAAAACAGGCTAACAAAATGAGATAGGAATGTGCCTTGCTCATTGACAAAAGTAGCTGTTAAAGCAGAGCAACAAAGTTACATATTAACTTTTCCACACCCAGATTTTCCCACCTCGCTGCTGGAGTTCAAACTTCCCATCAAAAGTTTTCTAAGCTCTAGGCTTGTATTGAATATTTATAATAACTGTACAAATAAAAAATGTAAGATGTGTGAACTCTTGCTTTTTAAAAAAAAATAGATGATTTTCTTTAATGTGACCATTTGTAAATAACATTAACAAAATTAAGTAACTGGAACGAAACATGTCATGTTTGTAGCCAGTTTCATTTTGAGTCTTCTGGTTTTCTCCATTTGCTTCTTTAACTGAAACTATTTCGAGACAAAAGAAGAAAAATGGTAACCAGAGAACACAAACCGACTGAAGAAACTAGAGGGAGATTCTTAAAACCACAAATTACAATAATAAAAACTTACAAAAGGATTAATTGGAAGAATGTCTGCCTCATATGTCTAATCAGCTGTCATCTGAAGTAAAATGAGTACAAAACTTTTTCTGACTTCATTATTTGATCAAGAATAACAAACAATGCTTTTCCCACAATGTTTCTGAAAACAAAATTATTTCTCACCATTTCAATCAGCTGAAATATGAGTAAGTTTATGTCTGACATAAGCATCTTGTTTATAAGGGATGTACCTGTAACATGAACCTGATTAAACGCCATTTAGACATTTCCCAGCGTGCTAGAACTGTGGTAATAAACTAAACCACACCTTTTGCCGCTTTCGTCATGCACTTTTCCTGCAATGCCTCTATCACCTTGCCCAAGCCTAATGATCTAATTACAGGCTAAGACTTGTTGACTTTGTATTGAAAGAAGAGCCAACTTGAAACTGTAGTTCAGTCCTCTTACGTGTGCCTCCCTAACTCTTACACACAATGTCAGAAAACAGCAGCGACAACATGAGATCACACTCACAGGCACCAGCGCCTCATTTACTAAACAAATCAGGGTGGGCAAAGATGAGAAATTTAGGGCAGATGCAAACTCACACCTCCTTGACAACAGCATTGGTGCTAACTGAGGATAGAAACTCAGACACTTAAAAAATGGTCAACTTTAGGCTTAAGTTTAGTGACTGAAACAATATACATTGATAAGTATTTGACACCTCTGAAAAAAATGTTAAATGGTGCCATTAAAACCGTCATTTATGAAATTAAAAAATTATTGCATTTTATTATTTTGGATGCATTTTTTTTTTTAAAAAGGCTTCCAACTTGGAGATGTACTAGATTTGCTCAATTATCATCATTGCAATTTGTGCACCAGATATAGGCAAAAATAAGTCTGAGATCTGCGTGTTGCTCAGACTGCAGACATGTTGATTGAACACCAGAATATGCACACGTTTTATGTGGTTCAAAAAGTGCTCACAGGATTCTGGTGAAACAGGAAGCAAGCATTTATCTCTGCTGCACTGTGCAACTTTTAGAAACAGATAATGTGTGACATTGCTCACAACAATTTAGTCACCAGGTCACCAGATTAAATTAAAAAAAAAAAAAAAGAAAGAAAAAGAAATGAAGATGTTCATCTTATGTATGTAGTAAAGACAAAGTTAAGAAGTGTGGGTTTAAAATTTCTTATGAGTGGAAATGAGTTTCATTTTTTACTCAAAAGGGGAAACATTCTGTTCTGCTGAACAGGATGTGATGCATGAAGCACCCCACAGCAACGTCATGCACCGAGCTGTCTGTGTGTGCAGAAATACCAATCACAACACAAGGTGTTTTAGTAAGACAAAACATTTAAAATAGCATAAATCCTACTAAAATTATATAAAATCTGAATGGAAACATTGGAACTAAATGATTGCTATTTTTGGGCAATTACTTAGTAACACACCAAAAGAAATTCGTTTGTGTTTGTGGGTTTGGTCCGTTTGCCAAACTCCGTTCCCGCCCTAGCCCTAACACACCTTATATGGTGAAAAGTTCTAAAAGAAATGCAACAAATACACAAATCTGTTAGATATAGTTTCTAATAGTCATGAAAACAATAATTACAGAAACTAAATTGACGGGAGTTTCTAGGAGATGTAAAGTAATATATTAATATATATAAGTACAGTCTTAGGATGATATGTGCCAGCTAAAATCTGGCGATGATAGACAAGCGATTGTTAATCAAGAATTTCTATCAATGAGATTTGATAAAGAAGTAGACAAGTGAAGAATGAGATGGAGAAAATTATGCATCAGTTAAACTGGAAGAACTTGTTAAAGCACCTTTCAGAAACCTTTCACATGCTGAATTGGGCTAATGAAATGCTCAAAAGTCAATGATGCTCATGATACCAAACAAATTACTTTTATATTAATCCACACAAGTACTGCTAAGAAATTTTAAACCTGAAAATACAAACATTTGTATTCATACATTCAATTTGTGAAAGTTTAGATTCAACATCTTTATCACTTTTGGTCACAATCTTAGCAAAAAACAAGTGTTAAGCATCGAACATGAAAAAAAAAAGAAATTTCACATTGATACTGACCTCAAAGGCACAGGGTGCGGATGACATGGTCCATCATAGCGATCAAACCAGGTACGACCTCAGCAACCATTGGAAAACGAAGAAAAAATATACAACAAAGAGAGAAACTGAATAATCCAAGATGTCTTCAGAAAGAAGTTTGGAGATGAGGGCTTGCCAGACCCACACCTCTTTCTCACAGTGGCAAAACAAAAGTAGTGAGGGGGAAAAAAGACAATGTAATGGCTGCTGTTTGAAACAGAAAAGGAGAAGTATAGTGAAGCAACTTGTCCTCTCCCTATGACTCACAGAGCACCATCGCCATTGGTAGAGCGAGCCTGAGGCAGAGTACCATCACCTGGCCAATCACCAGCGAGTATGCAAATCTTTTCAGGTGAGTTCTATCCCGACAGGGATTGGACAAAGGTGTGTGGAGGAGGGGAAACCAGAAGAGATCGAGAAGAAAGCCACACCTAGACCAGCTTGAAAGGCGATAGACAAGTTTCTACTGCAAAGAAGTGTGGATGGTGTATTTCAACAAAAAGACAGGCAACAACTTACTCTAGACTTTGACCCAACAATATAGGCCAGACGCGGTAATTAAAATCTGCATGGTAGCTCAGGGTTAAAGTTCACATCTCTTTGTGCCCCATTAAAACATTTACAGTGACTTATGAGTCTATTACAGGCAGGCTGTCATCAAACAACCTCTTAGAAGTAAAATGTTGAGAAATATGCTTGAAAAGATAGAAGTTAAATATCTTTATCTCCCTCTCTTGTAACAGTAATCACACAACTTCGGAGTTTAGCTGTCAGTTGAATTCAGAGCTGAATCAAAACATTTTGCAACTTTTGTTCAAAATGTTCTTGTGGCAACTGCAATAGCTTATCAAGTCAAAACTATTTTTCTAACTTAAATTTGTTGAATTTGATCCAGCTAAGATATGACAAAAATCATTATCAGAAATGACAGTCAGGCAAACAGGAAGCGGTGTTTGTGGTGTATGTTGAGCTCAGTATGTTCATAACGTGGACCTTTCTCACTGCATGCTATATTTATCAGTGACAAGAGTCAAACTGAAATAGTTCGTATTTGACATCATTTGGGGGGGGGAGAAACACTCAAAGGTTTGTTTTTCTAAAAAAAAAAAAAGTGAACCCTTTAAACTTATTTTAAACTGGGATTTCAAAAGTTGGAATAGTTTTTTCCATATAACACCCCGAATCAATTTTCTAGTTTCCCCCAAGTCATTTCATCATAACATCAGTTCTCTCAACCTCCGTTTATTTAGTACTTCAGATCTGTCTTAAAAGCAGCTGTTTTAATCGGAGTAAATGAACAGCTTTTCTTGGATAGAAAGTTAAATCCGTCAAAGAACTAACTTAGCATTTGTCTTTGGAAACATGCAGCACAATTTGTTCAGTTTTAGAGAAAACTCTCTACTTTTGTTGAAACAACTCATGTTCTGGACTACATTGTAAACATAGCACCAAAAAACGTCGGATACAAAGATGTGCAAAAACAAATTAATTAACATAGTATTTACTTTTAAAATTGTCAGTGTTTGAAGCAAGGCCTCAGAGAGGTGGGTATCTTCATACCTTAAGGTTGAATTTAATATCAGGAATGTGTCGACTCGGTTGTAATTTCTGCTGTCATCAAATAAAAATCAAAGACTGAAGTTCCATTCATACTACTCTGCAACAAAATGAACGATAAGGTTTCCTGAGCTTGTATCATAAACCAAACTCAGCATTTGTGTGACAGAAAATCTGTAAAAGAAAGCGAGAAGACATTAAATGCATCTACAATTGAATATTATTGAGTGCTCCCTGAATCAACAGAATTAGAAAAAGGTTTTAGTTTTTGATTTACAGGAACTAAAGAAAAGGAACTGTCACATGTGAACAAACTGTAGTTCCACTTTACAAAGAACAGGGACAGATAAAGAGTTAAAGGTTTTAAAGAACTCCTGAAATGTTTATTTCTTGTAAAGTATGAGAGATTAAAAAAACTATAACAATTGAAGCCCATTATAATGTTTCTCTTCTCTAAACTAACTTAAACTCACTGAATAATATACTTAAATATTTTACACACACTGCTAAATAAATTACGGAAACTACCAACAATTTACTGAGATACAAGCTTCCAGATACAAGTGGCCGAAATGAGCTTCCTCTGCAGGGTGGCTGTGCGCTCACTCAGAGATAGAGTGAGGAGCTCTGTCATCCAGGAAGAGCTTGGAGTAGAGCCGTTGCTCCTCCAGGTTGAGAAAAGCCAGATGGTTCGTCCCACAAGGAGGAGACCAAGAGGTACACCTCCAGACCCACTTGAGAGACTATGTCACACAACTGGCTGGGGAACACCTCGGGATCCTCCCAGGTGAGTGGAAGGATGCAGCCGGGGTGAGAGAAGCCTAGGTTTGCCGTCTGAATCTTTTGCCCCCGCGACCCAGACCCTGATAAGTGGAAGACAACTAAACAGAACGATTTACCTGCATTTATCTGTAAAAAAAAAAAAAAAAAACTAGTAGAGTTGCTGAGCATACATATTGGCAAGTGTATCATTAAAACATCAAGTAAAATACTTTTTATAGGAAAGGTTTCCCCGTGTTAAATTTTTAACCGATTGCTTGGGGTTCGTGAAGTACAGGATTGTGTTTGAACATAAAAATCTGACTCTGAAATCAAATTCCTCAGCAGTCCTAGAAAAAGATGTCGTTAAAGAGTGGTAATTACTAGGTGACTGTTTATTTGGCACTTTTATGCCATCAGCTTCCTACGGTATCATAAAAGACATAAATAACATTGATTTTCTCTTAAGTACCTTCTAAGAATTCACTTTTTGTCCATGTAAATCTATCCATTTGCACAAGATTTCGCAGCCAGAGTTTGGCAAAAAAATGTTTTCCCTAATTGCTCTGCTTTAAGACTCCTCAGTATAAATTTTGAGTTCGAATCCTTGTGTAAAACACAACAAATTTTTTGGCCAACATAATATTGTGTTCATGCTTTATTCTCACAGTGTGTACCAACTACAGCAAAAACAAAAATGCTTTGAGGTGCGATCAGGGACTGTTTTACAGAACACATCTTTCCATCACAACCAAAAAATGAGGTCATATGTTCTTGTCATTTGTTTTATGTGAACAACAAGCAAGAACAGAACTTTTTGAATTTGATAGGAAATAGCAAATAATTAATAACATCTTCATAAAAAATTAAAGTGATAGGTTTTCTTAAAATATTATTATTCTGTCAAAGTTTAAGTGTTTTTATGAATCAAGAAAACCTTTATTAGTCCCACTCTGGGGAAATTGCAAGAATTAAGGCATGTAGCCAATAAAGGCGTTACCTTTGTAAAGAAATAGAAATACAAGACGAAGGGAGGGTTTAAAAAATAAGTCACACAGCTTCACCACCACAGATCGATGCAGCTTGGCTGGACTAGAATAGGAATAGGATTACTGGTTGTCAATCCAAATCAATTTTAGAACGTTATGATTTTTTTTTTAAAAAAGAGAATACATCATTAACGCAACATTATGCGTCAAAAAGCAAGTTATCTTGTAATTATATTGTTCAGATGTCTGAAATATTCAACAAGCCCTAAAATTTTAAAAATACATTATGTGTGTGAATGGTTGTCTGTGTGTGAACTCGCAACAGACTGGCAACCTGTTTGGGGAGCACCCCGCCTCTCGCCTGAAATCAGCCGGGATAGACAAAGACGAATACATTATGAAGTTGTGTATAATAGTGTAAAAATTATTTAAAAATCCTCAACGGTGTGGGATACACCCATGTTTGGAGGACAGAATTATTTGTGTATTTTAGAAGATATCTGACGGCTGCTAAAATCAGGAGTGGGCCATTGTGATGTCGGTTAGTGGGACACAAAATTACCCCACAAGTGACCCAAAATGAGGCAAAAAGGAGCACAGGAAGACTTTTTAATTAACCTCTGTGAAATGGCAATTAAAAAGTGTGTATGCATTGTGCAAAAAAAAAAATTGTGAAATGGGAATTATCAAAAAAGACTGAAGGCATCCAAGGTCATAGAAGAGTTATTTAGAATGCCAGCTGGTTGAGGTCAAACTTATTGCTACAACAGTCCACTGTGTTTAACAACCTGACAGCTCACGTTGCTCCGCTCACTGAATCATTCTTAGAAAATGAGTATGTTTGAGATAAAGCGTGGCCTTAGGTGATTCAGTGTGCTGATGGAGCTGGACTAGATATGTAGATCCAACAAAGAGCTGTATGTGTTAACAGCCAAAAAGACGTTGCTTTGGGGTGAGGAGTAGCTCAGCTAGCTGTAGCAAAGTGATTCATTTTAACCTCTGAGCAAAACATGGTTATCGCAACAGCGCCGTGCCACAAAGTACTCAACTATCAGTGAGTTACTTAAGTTCAACCACAAACTGTGCAGACATTTTTAAAAACACTTAAAAGCATATTTCCCCTTCTTTTCAAAGAAATTTTACACCTAAGATAAATATGAAAAAAAGTAAAAATCCATGTACACACACAAAACAAAAATCTCAATGAAATCATTTTCCATTGTAAATGTGAAAATGAATGTGTAGTTTTTCAGACCACAGAGTGTTTACCAGCGAAGATGTCAAGGTCACAATAAACCGATAAAACTAGTTTTACGATTAATAACCCCGTACTGGGAGACAAGGCCGAATCGTAACAAGATGGGAAATTTGGTCCTCTATTCTGTTGCTCTTCATGTTAATATTTTTTTCATACATGAGTTCCTTTATTTTTGTCTACAAATAGTTGTTGGTTTTAATGCTTCCATGTTGGTTACAATCAGCAAATTTGCATTCATACAAGATGGAAAAAGATTAACTATGAATGGTTAAAACTCGGACGGAAGCACTTGTTTTAAAGTAAAGGGTCTGATTTAGCTGTTGGGACGCTCCAGTAAGGACAGGAGCTGATCCCTGTAATTAAGCTCAAATCTACACCAAACAAGCTGAACATGCTTTGTGTCTAAAATAAAAATTTTAAATTCCTCCGTACTGATGATTATTGCCTTATTGCTAGATTTCAGTTCAAACATAACTTGCAATTTTCTCCTAGTTTTATTCATTTTTCATTTGATACTTGTAACTGTTTGACTTGGGTGACCCTTCGGGGGGCATTAAGCCCCGAACAACACAGCGCCTAGGAAACATAGCGCCTAGGATCATTAGGGCACGCAAACCCCTCCACCACGATAAGGTGGCGGCTCAAGTTCATTCCAATTTCCAGTACATCCCGAGTGTGAAGCGGCCAGGATGGGGGAAAGATGAAGCGGGACATCGACAGGTGCGTCAGCAATAATTAGGACGCTGCATCGGTCAATCGTGATAAAGAAAGAGCTGAGCCGAACAGCAAAGCTCTTGATTTACAAGTCGATCTACGTTCCCACGCTCCCCTATGGTCACCAGCTGTGGGTGGTGACCGAAAGAATGAGATTGTGGATACAAGCGGCCAAAACTAGCTTCCTCCGCAGGGTGGCTGGGCTCTCACTCAGAGATCGGGTATGGAGTTCTACCATCTGGGAAGAGCTCGGTGTTGATGTAAGTAATGTACTTACTTTCTTACTTAAATTATGAGGTGAAAATTATCCCATGATGCTATGCAATTTTCAGCTATTAAAATTCCTCATTTTTATGCAAAGCATCATCCCCATCTAAGAATAATAGATCTAAATTATTATAAATTTTGTAGAATAAAGAAATTGTCATCAGTGATGCTTTTCTCTTAGGTTTACAGCAAAGTGATTGGACAAAAAAATGTCATTTTATGACTCCAGAGCACTAGGTTTACCCTGGAATTATAGAGGGTGCTCGAGCCTGTTCTGGCGAGTTGGCCAACTAAAGGCAGGGTACACCCTGAACAGGTCACCTGCCATTTATGGGGCATACACAAAGACAGACAACTATTCACATACAAACTCACTCCAATGAACAATATAATCCAACCAATCCAACTAATGTGCATGTTGTTTTTTTTGTTTTTTTTTGTGGGAAAAACCGGATTATCAGGGGAAACCCCATCAAAGTTTTCTCTTCAAATGACTTAGGAAAATTCAATAAGAAATAAACGAACCTGAATCTCTTGTGTTTGATCCTGGAATGGGGTTCAACTAATATTACAATAAAGCTACGGGTAATTACATCCCAAAAGTATAACTGAAAGGGACTATGTAAATTACAGTCTAGTTTTCTGTAAATAAAAGTTCAATTTATCCGTACGGCTGTGCCTGTTCTTATCCAAGCCATATAAGCAAATGTAGGCATCTCATTAAATATTAACACCAGTAGATAGCCCAGCAAAACCATTCCAACCATTCACATCACCTCCATATGTGCTGTTTCAGGCACCAATAAACGAGAGTCAATTAATGTCTTTTGCAACACTTTTCCTAAAAAAAAAGAAAGAAAGAAGGAAACAGGTTTTGTTTTTATCAGCAATGATGTCACTGCTGTGAATATTTCCGTCTAAGTTTACGTTACTCAGTAGAAAGTCCAAATCTGGAAACTTTCCATGTTTGTCTCACTATTTATACAATGTCACAAATACCTCTGAGTGTATTGTGCTGTCACTCACAACCTTGATTGTAATACTCAGTGCGTGCGTGCAGTTAAATAATTCAACAAGTCTGAGCAGCACTTCTTCTGCTTATGATCTGAAATTAAACCCACAAAACAATGCAGTGGACTGACAATTGCATTTTAGCAAAACCAATAATCCGCTAACATCCCCTTTTTTAATAAATACTTGAACTTAATGAGATTTGAATGAGGATGGATTATTTTCCATCTCCAGGTAAAGTTCACAGTGCAGCACTAGCTCATGAGAGAGCTCCATAAACCACTAATAACTGCCTCATTAGTTCCAGATATAAAAAATTATAGGCCGGATAATCCTTAAATACTGAAAAACAGTCTGACTGTTTCTATTCGCATGAGGAACTACTTTGTGTGGTCACCATAAAAATCAAACATTGCAAACTAAGCTTCACTTTAATAAGATTACACATACATCAGAAATACAGCAGACAATGCCTTGAGCCTATTTGACCTTAGTGAGCTCCATAAATCTATCTAAGTAATGTTGTTAACTAATCTTCTGATGTCAGCATGCTGCAACCTGCAGTGGTTCCCTTTCCCAATGAATAAAACAGCTTGTGAGTGAAGACTAAATATTCTACCCACCCAAACTCTTAGTGGATTTATCTTGTTCAAGGCCCAGAGAGGAACCAGAGTTAGTGATGTCAAAGACAACATTTCTGTTCAGTGGCATGTTGTGATCCATTATCATCTTGGATTTTCATATTCAAATAACATTTCCTGGATTCATGTGAGAATTTGGTCTAGTCTGTCTATAATTTCCATTTTAATTAGTAAACTAAAAATACATGTTCCCATAACACTTATGCAAAATCTGTTAAATTTTTTTTTTTTTTACATTTTTAACCTATCACTGGGTTGATTGGGCCACTAGCCCATATAGGCTAGTTATCTGCCAAGAGGCAGGAACACCCTGTATGGGTCACCAGGTTCCCAAAGCGAGATATACATACGCTTATGCCTGCAGGCAACTTTGAACTGACCAAGCGACCATTTTTTTTCTGTCATGTTCTTTTAATTCTAAGTATAATTAAAGTTTTAATATTTTATGTTAAGTCATGAGAAATATATGCTAAATAGTTTTGAAATTACTTATTGGAGCCAATTAGACACTTAGAATATCAGTATATTGTTTGTTGGTTTTGTGAATACCAAAAAACTATTTAAATAAAAACTAATTAAGTTCTGTTTATTTACAGCGTCTAACTAGCCGGCTATAACCACAATGTAAAGGATCTTTTGTTTTGCTAACATAATTTTAACAAACGGATGATTTGATAGCACACTACGACTTATTTAGTCAAGTCTCCATGACTTAGCAAAAAAAAAAAAGAAAAAAAATCATTTAACAGCACTATTCAAGTTGTCCTGCAAGGCTAAAAATAGTTTTGGCTGCCTTGAGTGGATTACATCATGACAATGTACAGATTCATGGAGAAACCGGGGCATGACTGTGTGTTCAAGTCACATGCTAGTGAGACACACAGGGTGAGTCTGGAATGAGGTTACAGGTGGAATTTCCCTCCTCGCTCCTTTCTCCCTGACGTCACATCAATGGCAGCCGTTTACTACTTGCTATCCAACATGTCTGACAAAGTGATACTCAGGTGTGAACAGCTCGGAGTAGTTAACCAGCGGGGAACAATTAGAAAAACTTTGCAAACAACACTTCTCTAGTGAGAACTTGACAGTAATCAACACAACGGCGATAGTTTTCTTGTTAGCAAAAATCAGGGAAGTTCAAGAGTTTTATTTCTCTTTTTTACAACTCAGTTCCTACATTTGAGCAAATTATCTGAGGTTTCACCTTTACTGTATGATTGTTTGTTTAGTCAGAGCATTAAACATTGCCATCTTGTGGTTATTTCTAAGCCACCAAATGCCACCGAGGCACACCTTTAAATCTAAGTCATCACACAGATTTGGCAGGCCCAATGAATTGTCATCAAGCTATTTTTAACTTGCAGACTAAAAATATAATTGGGCAAAGTAACAATATAGTCAAAATAAAACGTAGACAGTTTGATTTTTTGTCCAAATTACAAAAAGAAAAAGAGATATTTTTTGTTAATGTACAGTAAGGCCTCTCTAAAAGCTTTAGAGAAACTGGAGTGCAGCTTTCTTAGCAGGATAAAAGCCCCGTTCTTTTGTGTGAAGTCAAATCAATATCAAGAACCATTAGGGCAGATGTGTACATCTTGAACAAGTAGAAGCATCTAATGTCTGGGTAGTACTTTCTTCTTAAAGGTGAAATGATGCTGCAGCTTTCTTTGGTCTTGGAGTCCTTTGCTCCTCAGTTTCCTGATGATGGCACAACTGTTACAGGACAGAGGGGCTGTTGGGAATCACTCCAGTCTCAACACACACAACTAGTCCTTATCAGACGAAGTCTGGACAATATCAAAGCAATCAAAGCACAACGGAATGAGGCTAAGGAGAGGTTAATGTCTGAGGAGCAAGACAGAGACACATCCCTAAAACAAGAGCGCATGTTTGAAACAAACATGACTCTATCCCCATGAGTATTCAATCTGTTTCAGATTATTGTTTTCAGTGGATTCAAGTTTTTAATTATCCGCCAGCCTTTGCCAGTAGGAGAGTAAGGAAGCTGGACTTGGTGGGTCCAGCTGGTCTACTCCCTAGTGGAACTAAAAAACCAGCATCTTGGAACTATCCGCTTCCCTCTACGTCATGGCTCTGAAGTGAGCAATCCTGGCTGACCAATGAGGAACTGTTTGTCTGTCCCATGACACAAGCATCTTAACCAAAAAATGTAAACATCTGGCAAAGATTTAGATTTCCCACAAATTTAGGATCATAGATAAAGCTTTAAAAAAAAAAAAAAGAAGAAAGCATGCAAGGATGTCCCACATTACAGAAATGCATTGGAATAAGCCAACGATCAAAAGAAAAAAACTTACTGACTTTTGTCCCATAAATGATCTCAGTAGATCCTGGACAGTTTTCTACCATTTTAGTCAGTATTTCAGTCCAAGGTCAATGTGTCAGTACAGGTTGATCTGAGGTTTCCGTGGCTTTGGGCTAAATCTTACTCCTTAGAATCAAAATCAAAACATCCCGCAATACTAAAATTAGGTCAATTGAGGTCATTCCCTATTGAAGAATAAAAAATTGCAAAAAATGTACCACTTTGATTAAAACTCCCTGCAAGTACCTCATGTCAGATCATTTAGAAATGAGTTACTAATTAATCAAAAAGACTTTTCAACATCAGTGTGCATTCCTAACAAACTACTGAAAAAGTTCATTTTTCTCACTTTCAAATAAACTTTGTGATTTCCACATGTTTTACACATGTTTCAGAATAATCTGACTATGCATGCAGTCACATGCCAGCTGACTGTCACAAAGAGGAGACATATATGGAGAAAAAGCAGGGATCAAGTAGCTAGCTACTTAATCCTATCATTCTTAATTTGTGTTAATCAATTCATTTAAACGATGATGCAAATTTGCACAAATTTAGCCATAAATCAAAATTTAGGATCCACGTGAAATTTGAAGAGTGAATACTAACATCCAGGCTAATCAAATCATTATGATCACTATTTGGTAGTTTTTTTTAAAAACAAAATGTAAATTTTTAAAACTAAATCAGTAAAATCAACCAACACTTACCCAGATTGAAGTTGTCAGGAGTGTTTCATAGTTTTAGATCTTAGCTTAAAGCTGGTTGTTGTGAAGAAAAACGCTGAGACGTTGCTCGTCAGTCAGTGTGTGTGTGAGTGCATGTGCGAGGTGCTAAAGCTACATCATCACAATCATCCCAGATTCACTCCTGCTGCTTTTCCTTCTTCACAAAATCGCAGTTTTCTCCGATTGCCTTCTACAAGCTAGAGTGTGGGGAATTCCTCGCTGTCACATTTTCCTGGGAAATAATTGGCCTGGCAAAAAAAAGAAAAGTTAGGAATAAAAAAATGTGCAAGTTGTGAGCAATCAGGAGAAAGTTTTAGAGTTTACAAAAAAAATCAAATTAATATCAAATTGCTTCGTTAAATCCAGAGTTGATTGCTTTAAAAAAAAAACATTTTAAATCCACGATCTTGATGTGAAAGTGCGTTCCAAACGAAAATGTCGCAAATTTACCCACGCGATAAATAACTATTTTCACCATCCGAATTATTTTCTAAGTTTACGCTTAGTGACAGATAACTTTGTTATAATAAGAGAAACTTAAATTGATTTTAGACAATAGTCAATAGTGACACATGGGTCTTGATGCTGATTTAAAGAGTAGAAACATCTTCCGGGAATGCCCATCAGCTACAAATAGACAGGCGGAGTCTGCGCTCATCTTTGATAAACACGCGAATAATAACTTTTATTACAGATTCAAAGTATTTTTATCCTAATGGTAGCCATTTGCTTTTTCAATTTGTCATACGGAAACAAAATAAAACAAAAAGTGATAAGTTCCCATACCGGGAGTCGAACCCGGGCCGCCTGGGTGAAAACCAGGAATCCTAACCGCTAGACCATATGGGACCCGCTGAAGACCCAGCGCTGCAGTCTAGATTTTATAGAATGTTCTAAAACACTACGACAAATTTATCTTCTGACGATTTTTTTTATTTCAAGTATAATCTTCTTTATAAATATAATTTAAATTCTTGTTTAATTGTGTGCCTTTGGTTTAAATTTGTGCAAAGTTACCATGTAAACGAATCTAAATGACATGTTAGTTGTTTTTGAATTACAACTTTAACTACAGCACCACCGTGTGGTCAGAAGGCAGTGTTGTAAATCGAACATCAGAAAACAAATTTGCAAGCATTTGCAAAAAGTTTCACTTTTACATTTTATCCAAACCTACACTGTTCAGATTTATTGATTTGAAATCTTTTATTATTAAGATCGCAACACATTCGAAACAATCACAAATGAATCCAAACATATGACGTAATTAAAACAGGATAACTACATTACAGGAATAGGGTCCCGATCGCTTTTTAAATGCAAAATACGTTTTTAAGAAGATAAAAGTTTTTTTTTAAAAAAACAGCTAATTTTTCAGACCGTTATTTTTCGGTTATGGGCGTAATTGTGGGAAAAATGCGATAAAAAAACAGTCTGTACATATATATTTCCTCCCCTCTCCAACTGTACTTAGTATCGCCTGAAGATTCAGACAGGCAGCCAAATATTTGTCAAACTAGTAGCCATCGCAAGCTTACAAAATCAGAGTTAAGACCAAGAACACTTTAAATACATTTTATATATTTAGATCGCTTCCGAGAATTTAGTTTTCTGTGCTAACAGGATGTCAACTCCAGCCAGACGACGTTTAATGAGAGATTTTAAACGGTAAGCAGCACAAAAACATGAGCTGTCTTTACTTTGCTAACGCTAGCAGCCAAATGCTAGTTTGTTAGCTGAGGCTTGAAATGCAATACAATCTCAACATGAAAATATACTTTATATGTATTTAGACATACTAGTAATATTCCAGTGTTTCTCGTATGGTTTTACATGTGATGGATTTCTTCTGCAATCAGATAATAATTAACAAATAACATTAAAATTCTTATTAGATAGCTGACACCGGTGTTAGCATGGCTAGTGGAGTTGTTGTTTTCAGGTTGTGTAATTTTCTACCACCTCTTATTTTTTTATGTTTTAAGATCATACCAACAGTTTTGTTCAATATTAAGAGTATTTTGAGCTGCTTGCTAAAACTATTTATGCTCACGATCTCTTCAGCTGTGTGGATTTACAGGTGATCTATGGAGTCAAATGATTAATAAGCTAACTGTTGAGTTTGATTGTTTCAATTGTTGACAAGGAAAGAAGGGAACTTGAATCCCGTGACGTTAATAGATCAACACTTAATACCGAGGATCAGCAACCATCTGCCTTGTAGTCACTGGACACCTCAAAATCCGGTGCTTATTGGTTAGCCTTGTATGTTCCCGTTTAACAGTACAGATGGGCCTAGTTTAATCCTGTTTGCTCGATGGATTGAAATCTACGCTATATCATGCAACGATAAACACAAAAAATTCAAGTTTAAAAAATAATTGATGTGATCTAAGTTTAAAATAATCCAACAGATGAGGGCGATCTCCACTAGAAGTTGTGCAAACCTTTAAATGTTATTGTATTGATAAAAATAAGACATAAAACCCCCCACCCCCCGAGCACATTTGTGTTGTTATAAAAGTTAGTTTGTTCTAACATGTCATTTTTGCACAATTTATTAGACTGCAAGAAGATCCTCCTGCTGGAGTAAGTGGAGCCCCATCAGAAAACAATATTATGGTATGGAATGCTGTCATTTTTGGGTAAGTTGGAAATTAAAACAACTTGTTTGGGCAATTTTTGGACATGGATCTTGCTTGAATAATAGTTTTGTCAAGTAATATTTCCTCTCTCTCTTTCAGTCCAGAAGGAACACCCTTTGAAGATGGTGAGAGTCCAATGTTTACCTTTTTTATCCAAAAATTGCAGCTAGATTAATTTAGAAGCTTGTATAGAACGTTGTGTGTATTGATGGTTTTACTAATTAAAATGTGCTGTATATTTGTTTATATTCTGCCTGTTTTTATCACATTTTAGGAACCTTCAAACTCACCATTGAATTTACAGAGGAATACCCAAACAAACCCCCCACTGTGCGATTTGTTTCCAAAATGTTTCATCCAAATGGTGTGTAATTTTTTTTTTCTTTCAAAGAAACTTCTTAAATCTCTAAAACTTTTTGTGTTGAAAATGCTTTTTCAGTGTATGCAGATGGAAGCATATGCCTAGATATTCTTCAGAATCGCTGGAGTCCAACCTATGATGTCTCTTCAATCTTAACTTCAATACAGGTAATAATTTCTTTATAAAAATTGTCCATTTTTAAGAAGTTGTGCACATATAAGGCTTATTTTTTCTTAAGTGGTTGTGGTATGTTGTAAAACCTAACCTGCTGATGTTCTGTGCATATTTCAAGTCTTTACTGGATGAGCCAAATCCAAACAGTCCAGCCAACAGTCAAGCTGCCCAGCTCTACCAGGAAAACAAAAGGGAGTACGAGAAAAGGGTTTCTGCTATTGTTGAACAGAGTTGGCGTGACTGTTGACCATTGCTGTCTACAAGATGAAACATGTCCAAGACGGAATCAAGAAATCAATGACACACCTTAAAGTCCTTCAAAATATATATATAATTCTATACATAAATGTCTCCTGACTGTTGCAAAAATTTGTATGCTGTCGTGTTGTGGCATTCATTTCTGCAGGATGCTGTTGTTTGGCAGTAGTGGATGTTTGTTCAGAGTTAATGTACCTTGTTATACCTGGGTTACTATCTATATAACATGAGTTTTATGTTTGCTTGTTTTTGTTTTTACATTTAAGAGAATCTGTGACTGCCTGGCTCTCAATTTAATCAATGTAGTAATTCATAATAAAATAAACTGATTGCATATGGTGACATTTTAGTGGATGAGCTTGCTGTGGTTTGCTGTGTAAATGCTCCCAGTTTTATCCAGAAATATTATGGTTTTGTTCACAAATTTCTTGCTCCTTGTTCTGCAAATTAAGATTCTTTATTGTCACTATTGTCATAGTGAAATTTAGATATTAAAGGCCTTTTGGAGGGGTAGAAAATCAACCTTGCATAAATATCCCTCTTTACCCAGCAGATGCCTTTTAGTGAATGGGTGGAGGTCTTTATTTTCTTTTGATTATTTTACAGCAATGCCTTTAAATTTTAAAACCTGAAATATGGTAGATGGAAGAACATTTTGTATTCTCATGCAGAGGCACTTAATCATTTTTAATCTCATATTTTTACCTTATTTAACACATGGATTTACTTGTTACTTATAGACAAATCTTTACAGGTTGGACTGTAAAAAAATGAAACTTTAGATACAATTTTTTGCAATCTTGTAAGTCAGTCATCGTAAAGATCAGGATACACTGTTTAAACAAGGTCCGTTTTCCTAAGATTTTGCACTGGTAACCCATATAACAAACTGTACATTCTCTTGTAAATAAAAATGTACACAAAACGTATCAGGGTTTTTGTTTTTTTCATTTCACAGAAAACATGTCATTGAGATCTTCTTGGATTTATTTACAACTGAAAAAACAAATTGACTTTACTTAAACAAAAATAACTACATCTTCAATTTGCATTTCACAGTTTACGTGAAGTTTGTGAGCATTGGTGAAGTTGTGAAGATTTCCAGAAGTGAAAATATGACATTCCACTGCATGTACTACTGGAATGGATATGTTAGTACAGTGAGACAACACAGTTGAAGCTACAGCTTGTGGGTTAATTTTATCCTTGCTAATCTTTGTTTTTATCCTCGTAAAGAAATTCTGTGTTATTTAGCAGGGCTAATTAAATAGTACAAATATGGCAGTTGTCCAAGTAAAAAATTAAGAAAACGAAAATAAGTAGCAAGCATAAATTAATAGCAAAAAAAAAATTTCTCAACAGTATCCCAAAGCTGAACAAATCTGAGTAAGAATGAAGAGAAAACTCCAAAATGTAACTGGTTAACTTTTTCTTTTTTTTCCTTTTTTTTTTTTTTTTGTAAATTTTTCACTGAAGCTTTATTGAATATTTTATGAAAGGGCCTTAGTTCAGTGATTGCCCTGAGGTTTTACAAGTTCATATCGGCCTACTTGTCCATCCTGTAAAAGCTGGCCGATAAGTTGGTCTTTGTGCACTTTCCGGCTGACAATGAGGAAACGCTGTCTCCCCTGACCGTACGACTTGCTTCGCAGGCCGTACTTCTGAGCTATCTGGTGAATTTGCTTACGTTCATCGTTGTTAAGATCGGTTGCAAAGCGAAGGTCGTCTTGGCGATCTGAATTGGCGTAATTACGTATGATGTCTTCGATGTCCCGTTTGCTGAGTTGATTTCCCGGTTTTTCTGCATCCATTCCTAAACCTTCTCTAGAAAACTGCTCCTTCACTCTGATGGGTTCTGCAATACCTTCGCCATCTCGGCCCAGTCCACCACCTTTCCACCCCATTTTCCGGAGTAGCTGATTTCCAATGTTATCCTCTTTAATTTCTTGCCTAGCGGCTTCCTCGCTTGAGTGAGCCATGATCTGATGACGAGAAATAGCATCAGTGTTTCCTTCTTTTCTCAAGTTGGACTTGACAACAGCTTGTGTCTGTCTCAGAGTAGCTAATGCCTCATTTGCAGCGATGTGTTTTACAGTTTTTTTTGGGCCAATTCCTGCTGCGACATATTGTCCCGCCAAGTAAACTTCACACTTCCAGCGGTGATCGGGCTGAACTGAAAATTTATAATCAGCTGTGACTTTGTTAAACTGAGCTGTATCATTAATAATGCAGATTGCATTGTCTGAGTTCTCTAAGACTACAATCTCACTCAAATGCTTCTTTTTATCACTGTGCTCCCAACCATCGAAGTTTCTTTGCACCGCTCCTCTGAGGTATTGAGATTGTTGAGGTCTCTGATGCTGCTGTGGCTGTTGTCGACGTGCTTGGTTCAGACGAAGTATTTTCACTGCCTTCTCAGCTGCTGCATGCTTTGAGCTCTTTTTACTTCCTGTCGCTTGTCCAATCAGCTCATCCTGCACAAAAACACTGCACAGCCACGTTTCGTCAGGTAGTTGTTCAAACTTGTAGTTTATCTGCATGCGACTGAACGCTGCAGAATTGTTCAGTATGCAGATAGCATCGTGAGCGTTGTCCATAACCACAAATTCTGTCCAGTGTTTTTGTCTATCAGGCTCACAGTGACCTTTTGTACTTGGTTCCGGTTTATCTTCTGGGTTGCGGAGTGCAGGTGGAAACGCTGGTGTTGGATTGTTCATTCGACACACAACCATGTCATTAACTATCGAGTGCTTGTACTTACGCTGCACAACACGAACCTCCACCGGTTTGAAAAAAAGCTGTACTGCTTGCTCAGAAGCTTTATCCCTGGCACCATTTTTACTGCCGGAATATCCTGTGGCAAGATACACACGCTGGCATCTCAATTCACAGGCGTATCCATCTGTTGGTACTTTTCTGTTCTTTGGTAGGTCAGCCGGAGGAATATCCTTCAGGTTTTTATAAATATACTCAGGATTAGTTTTGCAAGCCTGGATGCTGCGGCTCAGCATAAAATTGTAGTTTGGTGACTCACTTCCAGTCATAAACACTGGATCCATGAAGGTAACTTCCAATGCCTTTGCAACACTAGTTATTAACCACTGGTTCTCTTCCAATGTTGACTGACATATTGGAACAGGTTGTGGAGATGCTGATTGAGACATATTTGGACAGCTCCTCCCAGGATTGTCGTATCCTCTGCTAAATGATGGCCTGTCTTGTTGACTGTACCCCAAACCTTGACGTCCTGATTCCCAACTGCCTGGCCTGCTCCCTCCTCCATATCCATTGAACCTCTGGGGCTGTTTATAAGAGTCAAAACTATGAAATGAGTGGGCCTCATATCTAGCTATGTACTCCTGCTGTGTTTTTGCCATAAAATTTGAAGATGATCCATAATTTCCACCAGTGTGTCCACCTGTAAAACTAGAGGAAAATTCTCCATCTATATCTCTCTGTCTATGAGAGCCCCAGGAATCGTGTGCATATTGTGGGACTCTGTCAAAAGAGGGCCTAAGAGAAGAGTAGCCTTGTGCTCCGCTAGTGCTGCTGTGGACAGAGGGTTTAGAATCCCACTGTCTGGTTCCATATGATTCACTCCTCCGCCGTTCCTTATTGTTCTCCTTTTCATCGGTGCCGGGTCCTTCGCTGGTCCCACCACTGACAAATAGCACAGGCTCAAATCGAGATTTGAAACCAAATTTAGTCAAAGGCATTTTCTTCATGGGTTCGTCTCCTACAATTGTAAGAAAACAGATGCATCATTGATAATTGTACAGTAATATTACTTAATATAAGAAAGATAAAGTTCATTATTAATCTATCCTGGGTATGGGAATGACTAACTGAATATGTTCGTCTACCGATTTTCTGGAGCCGGGTTGCAGGGCCAGCATCCTCTAACGAGAAACCCAGGCTTCTCTCACCCCGGCTGCATCCTCCCACTCACCCAGGAGAATCCCGAGGCATTCCCCGGCCAGCTGTGAGACATAGTCTCTTCAGCCCATCTGGGGTCAGCTTCTGGGTCTCCTCCCGCTGGGCGCTTGGGAGGCATCCTAACCAGATGCCCAAACCACCCCATCTGGCTTCTCTCAGATGGGGTGGTTTGGGCCGGAGGAGCAATGGCTCTACTCCAAGTTTCTCCCGGATGGCAGAGTCCTCACGCTGTCTCTGCGAAAGAAGCCCACCTATGGTCACAGCTGGTGACCATAAATAAACCAAAATGCAGACAACTAATTTATACACAACACATTGCATCTGTCATCTGGTTTTACTTTAAAATGAAAGAATGTGAGAATTTAAAATAAGAGTGCTGAAAACTATTTGCTTATGGACCAAATTACTATCAATCCTAACAATTCAATTATTTTACTCACTGCCATCAGTAGAAGGAGATCTTTTTTTAGCTTCAGAGTTGGAGTAGGAGACAGAAGAGGGCATTTCGCCGGTGTTCACCCCTTCTTCCATCACCAGCTCTCTCCAAAATCACTTCAAGGCCATACCTGTCAATAAAAACAAACATCTTGGTAAGTTCAAACTTCAATTAGGATAAAAAACAAAATAAATAAACGAACATTTCACCATCCAGTTCTTAGTAATCCATCAGGTAAGTAATAAAGATTATTTACGGGAATAGAGAAATAAAAGTGTGTTGCTAGGCGTCAAACTGACGGTGAGCCAAGTCCCATAAACGTAATAGAACTGAGCTAATCCGGAAACAACATATTTTAAACATATTCAAACACGTAAATACCTTAAAAGAGTGTTATTTCTCGGTCTTACCTTTAGATTTAGGTGTAGCCTTGGATTTAACTCGTACTTCTTTCATTCTAGTGAAGAGGACACTTTAATTTACACAATTTTAAATATGCTAACCTCTGAGCTAACTATCGTTGACAGCTGCTAATGTTAGCCATTCGCTGGATAACCAAGTTTTAAAACACGTATTGTTTAACGTTTTACTGCGATATACGGATAAACCAACAACCAGTGTGTCTGACAGGAGTGTGGAAGTGCTGTATAATGAATTAAATGAACAGATTGCGCTAGCAGGCAGCATCCATTTTCTTCCCCAGCTTCAGTGGAATCATGGCGTCTGATACTGCGTTGGCCCACAATGCATTGCGAATTGCATGTGTTGGTGTGTGTGTTGATCATTGTTAATATTTTATCCATTTGTCATTATTTTTATGTATTTTATACGCATTTTTTGTAAAAATTGACTGAAACAATTACAACAAATAAAGGTTGCACTTAAACTGACAATGATAGGTTTACTTGCCATTCATTTGCTAAATTGAAAAAGTAATTATTTTTTGTAAATGCTCTGAATATATAGATGGGGATCTCTATAGATACATCTACATAAATAGATCTATCTAGATAGGTATATATGTCTATAGATGTAGATTTAGATCTATCTAGATCAATAGATCTAAATCTCTATACATAGATACTGTAGATCTATATTCAGATAAACAGATTTATATATATATATATATATATATATATATACATATATATAGAAAGAGAGTGAGAGATCCAAGTCTATAGCTGCATCTAAATATCTCTCACCCAGTGTACACTACTGCATCAGTTCCCTTTGCAATCTACAGAGGACATTTAAGGGCTTTCTAAAGATACCATATGTAAAGGCATATCTTAATTACCCTACAAAGGTTGAAGAAAGTTTTTTTTAAAAAGTCATCAGACAATTTTTTGTTTCCTGGCAGTCAGGATTATATACTGTATATGTATGAATATATATATTTGCGAAAAATATAATAAAAATCTCACTTTTCTAGTCGTACAAACCCAATTTTTAAAGTCACTATTTCATCCGTTTATCCAAATACATAAGACCCATTATTCATATTACAAAATTTCAATGGGTAGAACAAAATGTTTTCCTGTCTGCAAAAAGTAAAAGCTGATGGTACAGGACTTCTATAAACTATTATCTGTTTAAAGATCTTCATTTGTATTCCACTAAGCGAAGACTATTCTCCCTAAGTTCTGCTTCAAAAATACAGAGTAGCATAGGATAACTCACAATGGATAAACAGCTAATTCATCAGTGAATACTCAAAATTAAAGAATTATTTAAGAAGATCAAAAAAAGGCAAAACAAAATCCTGCACCAGAGTTCCAACTCTGAGGAGGGAAATTGTACATGCATATAATCAATATAGTTTTCCCATTAATTATTGACTTTTTAAAATGAGTTTAAAAACTCCTATGACTAATTATCAGAACCGTTTCTAGAGGTAGTGTGTTCCAGAAGGAAATGACTCCATGTTGAGCCGCATTTTGTAATAACGGTGCATTTTGTAATAAATGTCCAAAATGTAATAACTTTTTCATTTTATTTTGTAATAAAGCCGCATTTTGTTATAAACTGCCGCATTTTGTAATAAACTGCCCCAACGCATTTTGTAATAAATTTTGCCGCATTATGTAATAAGTTATTACATTTTGAGCAGATTATTACAAAATGCACTTGCAACTTTTTTATTTTCTAGGAAATGTAATAACATGGTGCATTATGTAATAACAATTCTAAAGCATAGTTTATTTGTTTGTTAATTGTATTTTATTTTACTTTAAAGTATTTGTAAAAGCTAGGCCTATTATTAGTATCACTGTATTAGCCTAGTAGCAGTACTTAGCAATTACTATCAGTACACTATTCAAAGGTTGCATTAACAGAGAATATTATGTAAATTCCAGATTTTTTTTATTGGATACCAAAACCACATCAAGAATAGTTATAAAGATCCAACAAACCTTATTATGCTTCTTGTAATACAGAACAAAACTCTGGGTATCAAAATTTAATCCATTCGTAAACATTAACATATGCACATACAAAATAGAAACGCTGATGAATAGGTAAAGAACAGCTTTATTTATGCATTTATAGAACCTTTCAACAACAATAAATGCAACCAACACATGCAGGCTTGCGGCCAATTTAAAATAATAATGAACCAATGAATATAAGTTCTACCTTAAACAACGTAAGTGTCTTCTGCTTGTTTAGAGAGCTGCTGTGACCAGCAAATTTCTCCACTAAGATTAATTTTAAACAAATATGAAATTGCCTCAAAAGGCTAAACAAACAACAAAATTTCTATTTCCAAAATATATCCATAATTTCAAATTGTCCATGTCTAATATGTCTAATTACCAGCCAAGCCATAAACCACTTGGAATGTTTCCCAAACAGCTCCTTGAGTTTTAATGCCACACCACCAAAGCGCCCTGCTGCTTTGTACAACCTTTGTACACTAATTGTGTGCTTTCCAACGACGTCCAACCCAAGGCTTCGGCTTAATGTTTCCCTTAGATAGATTGATGGATGGAATCGATCTGCAATGTCTTTAAAATGTTGAGACACTCTGTTAAATGTCCCAAGCATTGACATGTCATCCTCAAGGGTCATTTTGATAATAGACTGAAAGATTTCAGTTGGTAGGACAGGCTGAACAGGGGGTGTAGTCAGAACAGGGTCCTCAGGCTCATCAGGCTGGATAGGTGGGTCAGACTCATCTGGTGAGGCAGGCTGGATAGGTGGGTCAGTCTCATCTGGTGAGGCAGGCTGGATAGGTGGGTCAGACTCATCTGGTGAGGCAGGCTGGATAGGTGGGTCAGACTCATCTGGTGAGGCAGGCTGGATAGGTGGGTCAGTCTCATCTGGTGAGGCAGGCTGCAGTGGTGAAAGTGTGTTGTTGTCATATAACTGTCCTGCTTGAGCATCCAAAACATGCTCTATAAATGGTGTGACTGGTCCCTCCAAACTCAGATAATGTTCTCCATGCCCCTCTGCCACATGACCAAGTACTAGCACTGGATTGTTGTGACAATATATGTTTGACTCTGATACAATAGTTGAGGCATTGATTCCCAGAGAGGAAATTACAAGAAACTGGACCTGGAAAATTTCAGATGCTCTTTGCAATGTAATGTGGTCACCATAGGTTCCAGTTTGGGCCATTCTTTCCAAGTATCCATCCCAGTCATTGCCCTCGACAAAGTTGAACAAGAGTGTTCCATTTCCATTGTATGGATAATTCCTGAGGTCTTGGACAATTTCATCTCTTAAGCTTTCTGGTGATCTAAATATTCCAAGGGTGGATAGCTGGTCAGCCATGGCTGCAAACTGACAATTTCCATCTGGGTCAGGGTCATAGCGAATGCTTAACTCCATGGACATAAATTCCTCTAGTCTGTCTGTGTGTGTGTACTGAAACAAAAGTGGGTTAAGGCCTCTCTTTGATGGTGCTGTCTTTGGTTTTTTAGAGTGTGTCTTTTTTCGCAGCCGGGTCGCACTAGTTATATCCGACACGAAGAACCATTTTTGTGTTTGTCGGAGGGTCTTTGGGTCCCTAAAACTCACTTTGTATTTTGAGAGCTTTCGATTTTTTTTCACAATTGTACCACGCCTTACGTGATACTTTTTGGAGACTCGATGGGCACCATCCCTCATTCTGACCAAAACAGCGTCCTTAACATTGTAGTGTTGTGATAGGTTTTGTTTGAATGCACGCTTGATCATTAGTTTAGCACAGTGCTCAGAGGCCTTCCGTGCCATTCTTCTCACCCTTTTTCGTTTAGTATCAAATTTTGCTCGATGTCTCAAGGATGGTAAAGTTGAATGTTGATTCCTCACAGACTCCTTACGAACAGAAGATGGAGAACCGCATAAAGGATGCCTTATGCTGTTGCTTTTTCTTCCATAGTATACTTCAAATGGAGACCTCCAGCCTAAAACTTCTTTAAGATCCTCATTTAGCACTCTTGAATATACAGGTAGGTGCTTGACCCAGTTAACTCCGTTCCTTTGAAATTTCACCAGATCATACATGATCTTCTTTCTTAGCCACCTATGTGTCCTCTCAACCTTTCCTTGGCTTTGTGGATGATATGCTGAACTTTCAATTATTTTCACTTGCAGAGATGTCATTAGAATTTTCACCGCCCCTTTAAACTCAGTCCCTTTGTCATGTTGTAATACTTTGGGTGGTCCATGTTCACGATAAATCTTGGTAAGGTGTTTGGCAATTTCAACACTACTTTTTCTTTTCAATGGTTTCAGCCACATGTAACGACTGAACACATCCATCAGTGTGAGAATGTAACGGTATAAACCCTGACCATAACTAATTTTCATTTTTCCCATGTCCAATAGGTCAATTTGGTGTCGATCTTGCACTTCTTTGGCTTGAATGGTCATCAAAGGGGGCTTATTCAGAAACTTTGCATTTTGAAGTTGGTACCACTCAGTTTTGTTCAAGATTTCCTGCACCTTTCTTTCACTTATGCCACTATGATGCATTTTCAGTCGTTTGCTCAACTTTCTTGCTCCAGAACCCTTAGTATCATCTAGACCCTTTTTAACAACACAATCAACATTAGACTGTAGCATGACTGGCTTGCCGGCACACAGCAGTGTCTGCCCATCCTCACTGAGAGAATAGACCCCTTGATTTCTCCAGAGACGCACCAAGGCATTTTTTTGAATTCTTGTGCGTTCAGCAACTGGAACATGAAACTCTCCTCTCAACTTGCAAACTATGACATTGTACATTTCCTCGGTCATTGCTTGCTTTAGTCCATGGCCTACAATGAGCCCCAGCAGGGTGCAGGTCAGGGTTATAATTAGCAGACCTACAAGGGTGACAAAAGAGGGAAAATGTTTAACTCCCAAAACTAAACTGCATTTTGTGCCTTTTTTTTTAAACTTTTATTTTATTTGTGGAATTTCATTTCAAGTACTAAAATATTTTATCTTGAATTAATATTTAAGAAGGTATTTTAATTATTACAATTTTGATAACCCACCACCACCTGCGGCATCACAGTACCATAATTCAAATTGCTTTATGAATGTTGATCTTCTGTTATAGCCCTAGATTTGTCTCAGTAAAGGATGCTATCATTAAAGAGGACGCTGCTTTTGTAGGAATACTGAAAAACAAGGTTTTAACAAATGTATTGTTTGTCACACCTGTTATAACATTTTTAGCCTTTTAATAGCTATTTCGATGCTTACTATTTATGACTGTGTTAATTCATTGCATGGAATGTTAGGTATTCAGCTTCACTCATTCAGCCAATGGTTTTCAGTGACTTCACACAGGGAAGGTAATGCTCTCTTATCCAACATTCTCCATATGGCTAAACTAGGAAGAAGTGAATTAGTAAGTTAAACTATGTAATTAGACTTACAGTGAAGGGTGAAGCACAACTATCAAAGCTGTTGTTCACAATGAAGATCTACCCACGGAATAACACATGAGAGGGGTGAACAGAGAGGCAAGCTTTGAAACAGCTTGGAACTGTAAAGTTTGGCATTCATCTTAAACCATTTTAGAGCAAAACAGCAAGTTATTTGTTATCCAAATTAATTAAGATCTGCAAAGTACAGTTTATGTTCTTACAACGACAAAAAAAGTTCAATCCCAAAGTTTTATTGGCATTTAAAATATAGACGGTTCATAACTTTTCATTCCTTCTGTTAAAAAACCCTATAATGTACACTAGTCTACTCAAAATAATAAAAAAATGAAGGGTTCCACCCAGTGTAAGACCATATGCTGGTGCAGTGAGCCCTTCCTTCTGATGCACATAGTATTTTGTTTCCAACTCATTCCACTATGTAAATAATATACATTATTAACCAGAATGCCTCATTCATTGTGATCTGGGATGTGTTGTTTAAATGTTCACTTTATTTTTTGAGCAGTGTACTATTGTGTGTGTGTGTGTGTGTGTGTGTGTGTGTGTGTGTGTGTGTGTAGTTTTTTTTGCACATGCACAGTTTTCCTTCAAATGTGTCCTGCTTTAAGTTATTAACTTTTAATATGTACTTAGAGGCATAGATTTCAGTTTTACTTTACAAACTGTTTTTAATGCAGTGAGCATAACTTGGACAATGCAGGTTTAAATTCAGTCATATAATTTCTTATCAAGGGCAAAACATCTACATAACTTTAGATCAACTGCAAAATGTCTTTATACTTCCATATATTCAATTACACAGATAATATTTGGCACAGTTTTTTCATACCTGGCATCATGTTGAACTCTGTTGGCTGTCTCAATTAAGCATGCAAGCAGCGCATGATCAGCAGCCAATCAGATTACAGCCCGCCCTCCCCTCCCTGGCTGAGTGACAGACCATGTAGAGCTTTGAATTTGGCCACAAGTTATTGGCCTATATAATTCCACATTTCAAATAGGCAACTAAAGTTATATTTGGAGTATTCTGTCATACATAGATTTGGGAAATTGCATAAAATTGCATAAAAAACAACAAAAGTCACTCTTGTAGAAATTCATTGTTTAACAAACAACAATATTAGGTATTATTACATAATGCACCATGTTATTACATTTCCTAGAAAATAAAAAAGTTGCAAGTGCATTTTGTAATAATCTGCTCAAAATGTAATAACTTATTACATAATGCGGCAAAATTTATTACAAAATGCGTTGGGGCAGTTTATTACAAAATGCGGCAGTTTATAACAAAATGCGGCTTTATTACAAAATAAAATGAAAAAGTTATTACATTTTGGAAATTATTACAAAATGCACCGTTATTACAAAATGCGGCTCAACACTCCATGTTAAACTTTTTTTCAGTGCAGTGGTCCTTGGAAAAAAAAAAGAGTAAAAGTTCCTTTTGCTGGTGTTACTCTCTCTCCTCTCCAAACCATCTCAGTCTGGCCACTCTGACTTTATATCTTCAAATCCTCTACATGTGCTGTTCCTCTGATCCTGTCCATCCTGGTCACTCCCAGAGAAATCAGATCCAAAGCATTTTCATCTCTGCTACCTCCATCTCTGTTTCCTGTCTTTTCCTCAGAGCCACTGTCTCTCATTACGGTTTTGTACACTTTCCCTTTCATTTCAGCTGAAACTGTTCTATCACACATCACACCTGATACTTTTCTCCACCCGTTCCAGCCTGCCTGCACATGCTTCTTCACCTCTTTTCGACACTCTCCATTGCTCTGGACTGCTGATCCTAAGCACTTAAAATCTTCAAAACAATTCTCCATAGCCGACTATATTAACAATTATTACAATATTGTAATAATATAGTTAGTTCTAGGCAATGAGCCTTTCAGAGGATTTATCCAGAATACAAGTGTAACACCCACTAGATATCTGACAACCAGTTTAAAGGACAAAATGCTCAGACCGACTCAATTTATAAAAGATAAAATGTTTATTACAAAAAGTTAAAAGCCTTTCAAAAGTCCAGTTTAAAATAAAATGCTTCCTTAAAACACAGTGTACTTCAAAGTTTGGCAGGGAGATATAACACTGAGGGTGCTCAGGTGGCGATGCCAGGAGGCCGTTATTTTCAGAATAGTGTGTAGGCCAGTTTTTAAAAGCAGCCTCAGTGAGTCCAATGACTGTATGCAGATTCTGCATCCAGCCAGCACACCCTGGACAGGTAGACAGTGAGACAACAAGAGAGTTAGTTGCAGTACAATACTTTTTCCTTAAATTTAGCAAAAGCCCAAGTGCAGTTAGTGGATTATTTAGTTGGACAATCACCTGGACAGGTAGACAGAGAGACAGAAAGAGGCAGAAAGAGGCTTCTGTGTATTTTTGTACTTGTTGGGTGATTGCTGCAGCTACACCAAGTGATTCCCACACCCACAGCAGACAAAGAGCGGACACAGCAAGATGATACACAGCTGCCGTTTTACACAAGAGAAACTTTTTTCCTGCAGAAAATGTGGGATTTTATTTTAATCTGTAATTTTTTTCTGCTTAAAAACACAACCTAAATGTTCTCATAATTTCTCAAAAACCTGTTGAAAATACAATCCACTAGCTGGGGTAGTTTTTGAAAGGGATGAACAGCAGCATGTAATAAAAAAGCAGAGAAGAGTGGGTTGCTGTGTTTACAGGGCAGCCCTTCTTGTCTCTAAATAAAATGGCAAGATGTTATACTGATAATCATGAATACTCTTTAATCCATGTTTTTATATATATATATAAACCACAAGATCAACCAAAACAATCTTTGAGAGCTACTGGTGTAATACGATCACTGTATGAGGTGAAATAGGATCATTTCCCACAAAGCACCTGATGATCTCTCACAGTAAACTAGTGTGACACGAACACTGGTTGAAGACACTGCTATATCTTTACGAGGTGGCCATTACCTGTATGATCCACTGCATCCTAATCTCTCATTTACATTCATCCATGAAAGTCTTTAATGCATCAAAATCAGTGTTTATAAAAGTAGAGGATGAAAAGAGCCCAATAATTTTCAGATTTTTTTTTATTCAAAATGTACATCAATTAAATCAAACTAAAGGTAAATACAGAATCATTTGTAAGATGGGAAAGGTTTGAACTAACATGACGTGATACTAAAAACATACATGGCAATTTGACACATAAATGTCATTTTACACCTAAAAGCACGTTCAAATATAGTTAATAAACAACAAATCTCCACTTCAATACACAAAATATATCCTTATAAATTATATAAATGCAAGAGTATTTTTTAAATCTCTCATTTGAGATTCAGTTCAAATCCATTTCACTAAAAATTTGGCAAAGTGAGAGCTTAAAATAAAAAGGAGAGCAAATGTATGTTAAATATATGCACCATTTTGAAGAAAACAGCAATAAAGAGGACATATAGCAAAATTGCACTAAGAGGACAAACAAGCAGATAACAGATCACAGCAGTAATGGAAATAATAACAATAATAATAAAAAAAAAAAAAGTAGGAAAGAGATGCATGCTAAATTTTGAACAAGCTGGTCAGTATTAAAGCACAGTGTGGAAATAAAGGCCATGACCTGTGACCTCCATGGTATTTAACAGGGGTATGTAAACATGGAACCCAGAAAGTTTGCTTTGGCTTTTCTAACATTAAGACTAATTTCAATTTGCCGTTTAAAAATGTGAAAGCAGCAGATTTTAATTTTAGAATTAGATAGTAAATATGCAGATAAAGGGAACAAGGGACTAGATAGTCATCTACTTATCGGTTGTGACCTAATGTGATGTATTAAAAATGGTTTCAAATCATTTCAGTTTGAAAAATTCTGTTGTACTATTTGCTTTCTGACTTAATGTATTTCTTATTTAAATCCCTTCAAAATGAGTGCATAGTGCAGGTTACTTTAATCTAATTCAAAATAAAAATCAAATGATTTTACCCGTGAGTCCTGGATATACCCGAAACCCTTCCTGACCTTCAATAACTACAAGTCTCTCTTCTATATACATTAAGACACAAAAGCATATTTTAACTGTGCCTGGATTCCGACCTGCCTGGGTTTGGAGTTTCAAGGTCAGAAATACCATGCGAGTCCACATAAGGCCTTTTTTAACATAAGCAGATGCAATGAGGAAGGAAGCAAATATGGGCACAGCCAAAAAAAAACAAGAAGAGGTAAAGGGTGTTTAGATCTTGCTGAAGCTGCATTTCCCTCTTCAGGTGGTCAAGACAGATTAAAAGAAGCTAGAGACAAAGAGAAACATAGTTGGTCGTTAGAAAAGATAGCAAACAAGATTCCCAAGAATTTTAAAGCAAAGAAAATCTTTGGAATATTTAACTTTGTGAAAGCTCACATTTAAAGATACACTTAAAAAAAATCTTTAATACTGAAGAAGAGTGTGTTGTTCTCATTTCTACTTTGGCTGAAGTAGAAAAGATGTTAGTTAAAATAGGCTTTAGAGCAGAAAATCAACATTTAGAAAACTGAAAATGAAGTTAAAGTACAAGCATCTTTGACCCAAATTAAATAATGACATGATTAGAAACCCTTGAATTGTCTCCATATAACGTCTGGTCTCATTTGAGGTGCTCATTACTCAAAGGTTGGTCTCCTAGAAAACTTCACTGAGGAGGACCTACTCAGTGCACAGCCAGGGATTACTGCAAAGGAAAGTGAAATCACAAACCAATCAGCCGGAAACTGGGAGTAAGGAATGCCTCTTATCCTGTTACAGTTTGACCAAAGCACAATTTGGTTTGATACACCTTTTTAATCAGAAAAAAATGGTCACATTTATTAAATTTAATCAGGAAAAAAGTAGATATTAAGAGAACATTGTTTAATTGTAATAATGCATAATAACCACTGCATCACAGGAAAACAATACTTCTATTGCCTTACACGAAAAAAACACTTTCAATGATACTTTTGACACAATTACTTAAAAGCTCAATTGTTCAGTAAAAAAGAACCTTTATTTTGTTTTGAGGTTTTTTTTATTATTATATTTTAAAGAAAATGTATTGTAAGCATTCACATGGACACAATTCACATCAATCCCAGAAGGATAGTGGACATAATTTTGATTTTGCGTTTTTGGAATGTGCCCCAGCAATAAACAAATGTGTATAAAAAAGAAAGTTACAATTGCACTGACGATATGAGCATGTTCTTCAAAAAAAGACATCACAACAAAGTGCAAATGTGAAAGCTAATACAAGTTTGCGCGTAACAAATAATTAATGAGGTATGCAAGAAGTGGTAAAGAGACCAAGCTCACTTCTGCACATGCACCAGGCTAAAGTGAAACATTGCTAGAAGAATATTTTAAATCTCCAATTTCTTTGAGTACGAAATAATACAAATAGTATTTATCCCATACAACCAGTTTTATTGAATACAAAACATTCAAAATAGAGAAAAAAAATTGCAATAAACCATTCATGTTTTTTGGCTAAACAATGGTTTTGTGAAACCAATGTCATCTTAATATCAATTCACATTAAAATGATCTTCAATTGAAATGTTTTGTGATGCATGTTTCTCTTTAGCCTGAAACACATTTCTGCCAAACACACAAGTAGTCATTTTTGTTAATTTTTTTCTTTTTTTAAAAAGCTTGTATCATGCAAAGAATCACTGAGTATAAAAAATGGAAGTTAATCAGTTTTTGTTAAAAAAAAAAAAAAGAACAAGTCGAATGATTGCTTGTACAATTCATGAAAGCAACAAGCATCATTCTGTGCGGAGTAAAAAGCTGGTGTCATTCTGATAGCACTTGCTGAGCGTCTTCCACAGGACATGGGGAAAGGAGCAGAGTTACGGGAGTTTGGGTGCAGGTAAGGAAAGGCTACAGTAAAAATAAACAACAATAACAAAAAAGATGATGGGGATGGAAACTCATTCACAGCAGGATGGCCACAAGGGAGCACTACAGGAATCCTTAGCTGGAAATAAGAGAGAATCGCGGTTATTGCTTTTCAGTTTGAGTTGAAACATCACAACACAGTAAAACAACAGCGGCATGACAGCATTAGATGGGATCAAGACAGAACATGCTTTTGATGGGTCCAAAGCTGCAGATAAAAGCTGAATGTTAAACTATGTCCTTTTTTTCTACAAACATAATCTCATTTTCAGGTCCTTAAGCTGTTTACAGATTGCAACACAGATGTTTTCTTTCATTTCTTCTTCAGCCATTGAGGTTTAAACACATCCTGCTCTGTGTGTCTCTTGTATCCACTTAAAATAAGAGGGAGGGAAGCTGTGTTGGAGGGGGATCATCGTATGTCTGAGAAATCAACAAAACACGACGTGTCTAAAAACAGAAATGTGCTCCAGGGGCTTCTTTGTTACTTTGAAGTGACCCTGCTGTCTCACTACTGCCTTGAATGGCTCTTTGTGCACTGACCGGGCTGAGTAGGAGGGACTCTGTAAAACCACAAAAAAACTATCTCTTTGTGGATTCAGAAAGACAGCTGGAGCAATGCATCAGACGGGTGTGCAACAATCTGTTCAACTAGCTGACTTAAAAGACGGCATGACAGCGGGGTGAGCACAGATGTTACCATGCAAGTCTGCAGTGCATAACTGTCTGAAGGCACAGCTAGGCTAACAAAGCCAGTTAGTAGAATTTGAGCCAGTCGAAGTTTTAAAATATACATTTTTAATAACATATTTGAATATAAAAGAAAAATATGCATTTTCATTTATTAAAATATGTTTTTACAATCAAATTTAGGAGCGTTAACCCGGAGTAGTTAGTTTAAAATTCTTAACCTTAAATACTTATTAACCTTCTTGTCATACATGTATCACTATTTTCTTAAGAGCATAATCTTACGAGGAAACGTGCCTCATGCAGCATGCAGCAAATGTGTGAATAGTTAACTGGAAAACATTATGGATGTGACTGAGGTGACACATGCACTCACAACACACATCTACATAAAAGCACAAAAAAAAAAAATTCCATATGTCTGCGTGTTTAGAAGGCATAAACCTTCTCCTGAAGGTTAAATAGAGATAAACACATTTATCATTCTATTAACGCTTCAAGTGCAAAACAGGTCACGTTTTAATTACTGTCCCAAAGACAGCTGTATCTTTAGAAAAAGAAACGTTCAGGGCAGAAATGATAAAAATGAAACATAGTTGTGAGCAAAAGGGAAAATAAAAACTTCTCAGTGCAAGTGTCCCCTTTTTTTTCGTAAAAGCTGAAACAAACATTAAAGGGAGTTAATGTACAAAATGAAAGAATAAAAAATAAATCAGTGGCATCAATAGGGTGTATCTTGTCTTCAGATCACTTCTACATCCTAATGAAATGTACACTAATACCAGTTTAAGTAACATGATCATACGTGCATTTTAATATTTAAGAGATTATAATTTCTGATTTTGATCTCTAAAGCTGTAATAATGTTATTGCACCATCTAAAATTAATAAATGATTAAAGAAGAAGTCTGAAAAGCTTCCAAAAGTTACAAAACATGACAAATGAGCCACTTTGGAGTTTAATCAATTCTCCCATAAGTGCTTTCAGACTAATTTGGGAATTTCAACACCTTCATCCCATCGTCGAGGTTTAGAGAGGTAGAGTTTTTTCAACCATCATCACCTCCAACTTGATCTTCTGCACCTGTGCTGTAGGATTAAAGATTTCCAAAAAAATAATGCAATACTTACTTTTTTCTCTCTTTATCCCTCTTGAGTGTGGTAGAGCTCCCTGCCTGCTGGGCCTGGTTCTGCAAAAGCTCTGCCGCAGTCTTTTTCTGTTTGAACGTGTTGAGCTCGTCATCCAAGGACTTCTTCTTTTCCTCCAGTTTCTTCTTTTCATCCTGATGGAGCTTCTTCAAACGGTCAAACTTCTCATGCAGCTAAAAGTAGTGAAACAGTGACTGAGTTTTAATCCACACAGGAGAGAGGTAACTGCCAATTAGGCTAGTTTCTCACCTCTTTTTCTGCTTCTTTAAGTTCAGCCTCTTTCTCTTTAACTCTTTGGACAAACATTTGTCTCATTTCTTCTTCTTTCTTCTGCAGCTCACCCATAAACTCATTCCGTTTTGCTTCATAAGTTTCTTGCAGGCTGCAAGGTGCAGGATTATTAGAGGGATAGCAGCTAAAGTAAGAAAAGCTATCTTAAGGTTAGGTAAGTACCTGAAGGGCTTGCTGTCTGGATCGGTGTCCTTGAACCCCATCTCCTCCAACTTGCATCTACGATAGAGCTCGTAATGTCGTGTGTGAGTCTGCTCTCGCAGATCCTCCATATTCACTCTTATAAGCATTTCTCGGAGTTTAACAAAGTCACAGTGATTTTCATTTTCCACTGCAAAACACAGATGAAACAGATGCTTTATTAAGATGAAGAAAACTGTTCATAGTGAGAAAACATATTGCACATAAAACTGGATCTCCAGTTGAAATAAGACTAATTTCCTCCAGCAGTTTTAGAACAAAGCAGAGCTGTGTTCATGTCCTGGGCTTTCTTCTGTTTGTTTAGTTACGAGATCAAACTAAGTCTGGGCAGACCGTGTGACATCATGTGCATACACATGCAAATAGATCGAGTAGATTAGCCCAAAAGCAAAGTAAAACCTTTGGCCAGAAATTTTATACAACTCTTAGTACACACTGGTAAACTGATCTGTTCTCTATTGTTTTGGCAGGCAGTTGATGAGTTGAATTTGTAGGCAAATAATGAGTATGTTTTTGCACTTTAGATTAGTTAGAGCGGGCTCAAATTCCTGCTGTGTAGAAAGGATGCAAAGTGTGCCCCTGCAGGTGTTATGTAACAGAAATTTTACAGTAGAGTACAGAACTGTACTGTAGACGTAAAACAATAACGAGAATACATATGAAGAAAAAAATACTGTAATCCTGTTTATTGCATAAATTTGTTAAATTATCAATGTCTTGATTATGTTGGATTTTCAAAACTTTCAACTATTTTTTCCTACAAAACAGAAAAAAAAAAATCACTTATTTTTGCAATTGTTATTTCAAAATTTTACTTACTTTTAAATTCACCAAATTGTTACATTTAAACAAAACTATGCTTCATTTAATTCATTTTAACTTAAAATTACAGAAAAATAAAAGTAATGGGGTAAATTTAATATAATATGTAAACTACTTAAAATCCACACATAATTATTCTTTTCTAAAATGTTAATTGGTTATTAGACGAGGGATAAAAAAATGGTTCGAAACAATTATAAAATCAAACCAACTTAAAAGATTATTAAAATATTATCAGATTTTGGGGTTTTTATGGGTGCAGATTTGGGAAGGAAAAACAATCAGAAATTGTGCTTATTAAGGAGTGAAAAGCTAGAGCTATTTCAACCATGAATGAAGCTTCTGAAATCAAACGTCTCCCTAAGAAGTCACTGAAAGAACAGGAAGTTTTACAACAATGTTCAAGGAGCAGCGACACTTCCTGTTCCTGGGAAGTAGTGCTGTCTCAGCACACAGGAAATACCTTGTGTGTTTTTTGCATATTTAGGTTGTGAAGCCCCTGGAAGTACTTTTTATGTTAAAGCTTTTATCCAGACGTTCGGACATTTTTGTAATGAGGCACACCCAAATCTGTTAACTAAAGTATATTTATGCGTTTTCTTACCAAGAAGTAAAGTATTTTTTGTATAATTACACAGCAAAACAACTCAAGAGTTTTACAATCCCTGCCGTCAAATAATACTTTAATTTTTCTATAATTAAGACTAAGAAATTCAACAATTACAAGTAAAAAGAGAAAAAAAAACAGAAAGAAACATTACATTCGGCATGAAACCAAGTAAAACGATTTATGGGTCAATCAGTGAGCCTTTCTCATGTTTCACGCTATCTTTATAAAAGTACAGAAGCTGAAGTCTATCTGAATGCATTAAACACTCCGCGTTATAGATCGAGGAAGAAAATCAATTGCGGATCGATTGGCACACCATCAACGACATAAACATTTGTGACAGCAGAGAGCTGCTGTGTTTCTAAAATCCAATACAATGTTAGAGCAGGGGCTGTGGCCAAAAAAGGTTGCATAAGCAGTTAACAGGCCGTTTCTAGAAATATGAAGGGTGGGAATAGCTGGTCAAGAGAAGCACATGGAGTCATTTCCTGTTGAGGATGTAAAATAGGCTTACCCTGCACCGTCCCCCAGGGGTACTGCCGGGCCTTCACCATCTTATTCCCAATCTTCACTTCCTCTGTGCTCCCCACCACAGCGAAAGGCAAATGGCTCTGTGGAGCAGAGTGGAGAGGATCGTGAAAAACATGCAGTCACACTAAACAAGAGGAAAGAGTCGGGGTTAACAAGTGAGCATTGGCTCATATGTCGGTGGACACAAACTTATTTCAACAGTATAAGGATGACTGTGATGATTAGGAATGGCTTCAAGGTTCATATATTTGTAACTTTGTGGAAAAAAAATGGAAAAGCTGCTGCATAACCTGACTTTAGCTGTATATGTTCCGTATCTTATGTATGTATGTTATTCATGAACATATGCATATGTTTATAATGCAGCACTAATAAGTCTTACATTCATAGTGGAGTTGATCTCTGCAACAGACTCATCATCTGTAGGGAACTGGTAGATCTGGACTCCATTGCTGACCAGCTCACTTGTAATTTTGATTTTGAATTTGGCCAGTTCGGTCTTGGAGATGGCGTCTGACTTGGCAATGATTGGAATGATATTGACCTAAAAGTTGGAAACCAAAAGGAAATGTAACATTCATAAATACAGGAAAAAATCCTTGACTGAACTCTTCAAAGGATCCACAATCTGTGGTTTATATTTAGAAAGATACTGAAGTCTTTCAGTATCAGAAGTCACCAAATTAAACAACCAGAGTTGTGCTCCCAAGTGAGTAACACCTAGATTTAGACACAGACTTCAATCGCGAAAATTTTCCAGAATAATTTTTGAAGTACCATTTTAACTTATTTAAAACAATGATAAACATATCTGCAGATCCACAATGACAAAACAGGCTTTAGTGTGTCACAGCTGAATATTTTATGAGTATGAAGACAAATCAGTCAACAAAGAGAAAGTACAAAGTACAATTTTCTGTTCCTGGTATCTTACATGATGGGCATTCCACTTAACCAAAAATGGTGGTAAAATGTCTCAGAGCCAGAAAAAAAACAGGAAGAGCTACTCACGACTGTCTTTCACAAATTCAAACTATTTGTCTCCCCTCTCAGCAATCCATTGTTAACACTGGCAGTGGACATCCTGGGTCATAAATACAATTGACCTACCTTTAGCACATCTAAAGTCAACCCAGTGTTCATCATCTTCTTCAAAGACCCTCAATAAGAGCACCTAGTTATACAGATAAAATGCTTCTACAAACCCCCAAAACTTCAGAAAAGAACTATTAAAACTTAGAGATTGTCTCTAACTGGGCCAATATTCACCTTGCTATCAAGTTTTTTCATGGTCACCAGATCGAGAGATTTCAGTGAATGTCCTGTTGGAGCGATGAAGTACAGGCATGCGTGGATACGGGTGTCGTGGTAGCTGTGTAATGTACGCTTGATTTTCAACTCCTCTTGTAGATATGCTTCAAACTGGGCGTCAATGAACTCCACAATGGATTTATAGCTGGAAAATAACGACAGACAGGCTGTAAGGACTTTAAAAAGAAGTCAGTTACCAAAACAACAATTCCTTAGATTATCTTTTCTTTTGTCATCATCTGAGAGTACACCACCAAGCTAAGCATGAGATTTAGAAATTTCTCCACAACATATCATCACCTAAGACTTAAAAACCATGTGTGGAGGTTTAGAGCCTTGTCAAATGAACTTTAAAGCTTATTATATATTTGATCAGTGGCATCAAACCTGAACTGGTTGTTTTACTTAAACAACACACATGATGCTACAAGATTTACTAAAGAAAGCCTTAAAGGTTTCCACCCTTATCTGAGTATAAAGACACAACTTGTGGTCATCCTATGAAAATTTCCTTTGAAGTAGTTCCTGTGACTCTCTGAGTAATATCTAAAAATAGACTAAATCCATGTTACTTTTACTTAAGTTTCAAACAATAGAAATCTATAAACAGCTTTTGCTTTCTTTTTAGAGTACGTCTGAACTTACGTATCTCCCTGACCATATCAATACTATTTCAGACAAGCATAACAAGATATGAAAACCATTACATCTTCAAGGTATCAGTTATTTTCTAGTTTTGATGATAATTTAAATTCTTGCCAATAGCAATTAGGCCGTGCAAGTGTTTTACCTGTCCTCCTTATTAATCTGGTCTCCGAAGCCCACCGTGTTGACGACAGTGAGTTTAAGGCGCACGTTGCTTTCCTGGAGTTCGTAGGTGTTGGACTTCAGTGTGACTCCTGGCTGGTTGTGCTGAGTGGGTTCACCTTCAAACTTAGTGTTAAAAAGTGTGTCCATCAGAGTAGATTTTCCCAGACCAGTCTCACCTACAAAACAAAATCAGAATGTCAATTTAATTCATTATATGATATTGTACCAAACCACCTTGTGCGTGGTTCCTAATAACTCTATTTCAGATTCTTAAAAAAGCATTGCAGCAATATGAAATGTATAAACTTGCAGGCATAGAAAGAGCAAATCATGCCTGATGATTTTAACAACCAGTAAAGTTCACATTCCTCTTTTTCTTGTGAAGCCCATTGAGACGGACATTCTGTGATTTTGGGCTATACAAATAAAATTGAATTGAATTAAAGTTAGAGGCTGTTGTATAACTCAGAAACTCTCTTGGTATGAAAAGTTATTTTTATCCACAAATGTGTGACCAACTGTCTGAGTTGACCTGATTTTATTTGGATCATCACTATACTCCACATTTTCCATCTAAAAATCCAGGACACATGAACATAAAAAGCCGTGGCAAATTTTTTTTTTTGCTTTCCTAAAAATTTTTTGTTAAATTCAGTATCTAATGGAAACGATAAAACAAGCTCATTAAGATGCTTAAAACAAATGAGGTTTTGTTTTGTCTTCTTAATACCTTGCAAAAATCAAGTAGAAAAAGGGAGACAACGTTCCATTTTTATGCCAAGATTTTGCTTCAACATAGGAAAGTAAATCCAACTTGTTTTTAAGTGACGCTTAGGGCATCCACAGTTTGAAGCCAAGGTCAGATTTTTTGTTTCTTTCCTTTTTACATTTCTAACTTGGGGATCTGTAAGGTATTACGTGCATGTTAGCATTTGTTAGTTATTTTTCTTGTTGTGTATTTGTGTTTATACATTCCTCTTTTTCTTGTGAAGCCCATTGAGACGGACATTCTGTGATTTTGGGCTATACAAATAAAATTGAATTGAATGATAGGTACTTGTATTACCAAAGCAAAGACCGAGATATTGATCAGTGATTCTATCCTAGAAAGTTCGAAAAGCAAGTACAACATACTTAGATGATCAAAGATATTACTACCAGTCAGCTGTCTGTCCATTTTCTACACCCACTTATTCCAAATCAGGGTCATGTAAAGGGTCAGATCCTTTCACAGCTGCTATGAGAGGCTGAGGTACACAATAGCAGGGTTGGCAGTCTATCATGAGCAAACACAGAGGCACAAACAGCCGCCTAGACTCACACATAGTCTGTCTTTAGAATTACAGACTGACTTAACATGCAGGATGTAGAACGATGAGTTGAAGCCAAAGAGCCTGGAGGAAAACTCACACATCCACATACAAATCCCGGCTGGGATTCAAACCAGAAACCTTCCTAATGGATAGTGACAGTCCAAACAGGATTACAGACCTAGTTTTTTATTCTTTCAAATGAATAGCAAAATTATTATTTAAGAATGCGCTTCCTTTTATTTTACTTCTCATGAGCTTGTTAACAATGTGCATCCAGTTTAGTTCAAATCCTTTAGGGAGACAAAATAGAGGGAGTGATTAAGTTTACTGTAAAAGGAAGTTATTTGCAGGATCCACTGATTTTGTGTGTGTATGTGTGGAGTTGTATTATCAAATAAAGTATAATAAAAAAAAAATCTAATAAATAAGGTCCCTCAAAGCACAAGAAAAGGTGAACAAATTTTATATCAATGGGGATGCCACAAAATTTACAACCAACAGCATGCAGATGCCTACATGAGTTGTCAGAATTAATGGTTGATCGCACAAACGCATAACAAAGGCTATCAGGAGTACAGAAGCATGTGAAACACTGAATTGCTTTGTATCTCGAGGAAGGGCTTTATCACATGAATGCATGAAAATACTTGTTGCACCCACCGACACAGAGAATATTGAAGCAGAAACCGTGGTTGACAGACTTGTTAACCAGCTGGTCGGGCATACTATCAAAGCCAACATGGCCGGCGAGAGGCACAGCGCGAGCTCCTTCACCCTAAAAAAAGAAAAAGATTGTAAAAGATCAGTCATTTTAGCAAAGACCTGCTACCATCTCTCATACAGAGACGTCAGGAGTTATTATGTATGTGAGTTCAAGCAAAATATATAAATCTAACAGAACTTTGTAAGAAAATCAAGAAGCATATTACCATGTTTCCTCTAGATTTCAAATAGTTAGTAACCAATACCAAGTTACAGGTGCATATTCAGACACTTCCTGTTTTCTGAGCGATAGCTTTCTTCCGCCAGTCAGTTTGAAACCACATTGCACATATATGGAAAGTAGTCACTAGACTTGTTTGATCATAATTTCTGTGACAGAAAAAGGCAAATAAACATATCAAATGCCACTTTCTCCTTGTCTGTTTCAACTTTTCTCCTCTTAGCAATAAAACAAAAAACTAAAAAGCAACTGTTAGGTTTATGGGGACATGTGGTTTGTACTAAACATCCAAATTGCTCTAAATGTATAATTTTTCAACCTACATCCATATTATGAGCCCTGGGGAAAGCAAAGAATTTCCATCATATGCCAAAAATAAGATCTTTCCAACGAGCAAACCTCAGACAACCATTCATTATGTGGCTCTACATAACACTGTGTTTGTGTGCAATGTGGGAAAAGCTTTAAGAATTTTTGTAAGGACTGTCTGAGTGTAAATTTAAAATAACTTTGCATGCTGATGATGAAAATGGTGGATTGTGTAGATGGTAAGTTTAAACAATCCAGGAAGTATTGAGGAACGACAAACAGATGGATGCTGGGGGAAAGAATTTCTGCTACAAGTGTAACTGAAATCTTCCCTGAAATGATCCATCTACGGAAATTATCCCTATACTGAAATCATCCAGCTACAGAACTCACCCCTGAAATCATCCATTCATTGAAATCATCCATCTACTAAACTACCCCAAAAACACCCATTTACTGAGCTTATCCCTGAAATCATCCATCTACTGAACTCACCCAGATACTGAAATCATTAATCTACTGAACTCACCCCTGAAATCATTCAGCTGCTGAAATCATTAATCTACTAAACTACCCCAGAAACCATCCATTTACTGAACTCGTCCATCTACTGAATTCACCCAGATACTAAAATCATCAATCTATTGAACTCACCCATGAAATCATTCAAACACCGAAATCATCCATCTACTGAACTCACCCCTAAAATCACCCCTGAAATCATCGATCTACTGAACTCACCCCTGAAATCATCCATCTACTGAACTCACTCCCTAAAATCATCCATCTACTGAAATTATATCTGAAATCCTCCAGCTTCTGAAATAATTACCACGATCACCCATCTACTGAAATGATCCCTGAACCCATCCCTGAAATCCACCTCCATCCAATTGAAATTCTCCCTGAAATCCTGCATCTACTAAAATCATCCCTGAAATCCTGCATCTACTGAAATCATCCCTGAAATCCTGCATCTACTGAAATCATCCCTGAAATCATGCATCTAGTGAATTCCTACCTGCTTTTCATGACACTCAGGCTGGTTTCATTCATTCCTTCATCAGGCCACAAAGGAATAATCTACTTCTATTCTCAGCTCTCCATCTGGGTTCAAGTGGCTTGATTTTTTTTCTTTCCTCCTATAGAATCAGGTCAGGATCACACACGCTTTTTACAAATCGCATGTTTTAATGATCAAAACTGGGCTTGATTTCGATCGGCCACATTTCTCAGTAATTACGACAACGCCCGTATAAAGTTAACGGCTGGGATTGGATGAAAACCATAACGGAAATAACGGAAATGAACAAGTAACGGGGGCGTTCAGAATGAATGGCCTACCGACGGATTACCGATCAGACTACATTTATTTGCTAAAATCATCTCGAGTGGTGTTTTTTAATTGAATTGAAAAAAATTCAACATTTTGTAGTAAAATGAACCTAAACAGCACATGGGATGTGATCGCATTTGAGATCACATTATAAAATCCATACAGAAAACGGCTTTGTATGTTTTTTTAAATTTATTTTTAAATGGTGTGCTTCACAATATTTAAATTAATCATGAAAACTTATAGCATACATTATTATGATTGATCCAGGTTAACTATGCAACGATCAATTTAGGAAGAAGTAGCGATTGATCGGCACAAAACGGATGGTTGCTGCTTTTTATTCACATCAAACTCACATCCTGATGCAGATCTGAAATTTGTTTAATGCCTAATAGATCTATAAGATCAGAGACGTGAATAAAAGAGAATACTTACAGCTTGTCTTGCTATCTCAGTAGACGCCATGGTGTTTGCTGTTAACCTCTGATGTGTGTGTATGTGTGTATAAGCCTTGCAAATGGAATGTACCATCTAAATGAGGCGTTTCTCATTCAACATGCAAGCTTTTTAAGATACGACCATAATTTCTAATTATAATTATTTAGATTAAATACATATCTACCTTTTATATAAAAATAATTTACATAAATATAAAAAATAAAATTGATGAAACACCCCTACACATCTCATCGTGGTCCACTCTGTTATTGAAGTGGCAAAACTCAATCACACACAAAAAAAATATTATCTCAAAATTTGGGGGAAAATATTTCATCAACCCTTATTCTTTGATGCACAATTATTGTATGAATGAATACAAATACGATTAAATTATTTTATATGTAAAATAACTTGATCCATTCTATTTGCTCTTCCGGGGGAGGGGTCCCGCCTTCATGAGGATACCCATAAGGTTTCTCTTTTTTTGTCCCGCCCACTGCTGGGTTTTTCGAGTTTTTCCTCATTGTGAAGGATGATCTAATGGCAGGAATATGCTGAAATTGTTTAGCTAGCTTTTGTTTAGTTAGTTTTTTAGTTGTGTATTTGTGTTTCTACATTTTTTTCTTTGTCTTTGTACTCTTTTTTTCACTCTGCAATGTGAAGCCCATTCAGACGTTTTTTGTGTGTGTGATTTTGGGCTAAACCAATCAAATTGAATTAAATATTTATCCAGTCAATACAATTAGATACCTTTTTCCTATAAATTCAGTATTTAAAATGTGTCCCTAAAATGTGTCCCTGCAATAGGGCATGCATTAGTATTGTTGATGTAAAATATTACAAATTTTATGTATAAAAAATAAATAAAATTTGATGAGACATTTTGAAAAGAAAAAAAAATGTCACGATTAAGAATGCAATTCAGACGAATCGTCAATATATTTTTCATATAAATTAGTTTAAGTCAATAAGATTTTATATATTTTTCCCCTTGAAATTGGATGTGCTGATACTACAAATTGAATTGATACTCTAAAGTCGACTTTGAAGTATCGACAAACAGTATCGACCCTCACAGAACTAAGCTCAGCTCCAAAAAGAACACTCAAATTAAAAATAAAAAAAATATGGAAAATATTTTTTTTCAAAGCATTATAGAAAATTTGGAAAATATTCAGAAGTGAGCCATATTTTAGCCCCACAAACTAAATAAAACATGTATAAATGTTATTTCCGGTCACGTGTAAGAAGATCGACCAATAGAATTAATGTGGTTATTTTAAAAAGGTTTGACACGACACAAACAACAGTTTACGTCTCATCAGTTGATCAGCAAAGATTGAGAAGATTCCAACAGCAAGAAAAACCTGAGGTAACGCATCTTTTTTATCGTATGGATCTCCTTTTAAACAAGTACAGATAATTACACGATTTACAAAGGATACAAAGCTAAAGTCATTCAGGCTGATCAGACTTTAGATCAACTGTCAAAATTATATGTATTGGGTTTAAGGTTTTGAGCGGCATCGAATGCTTAGGATTAATTATCAATGATCACTAGATGATCAATTAATTCAGGAGATTGTATGCAGTCAAACAACAGGTTTTTATACCAATTATAAGATACGAAATCTCAAAACACTAATTGGTTTTTATTGTTTAAAACGTGCACGATTTTGCCACAAAAAGCTCCTATACAAACTGCAATGTTTTTGTATTATTTTTATTTAAACTAGCTTTTATAATCTAACTGCTTTTTAAAGATGTTGCACAGCAACTGTTAAGTAAACAGTTGCATGCATCAATCTAAATAATAATTGGATCATGGGAATTAATTCTTGCTGAAATAATCACTGGCCAGGAAAAATCTACGTCCACTTCTCATTATTAATGTTATAAATAATTGATGTGACATTTTGTCATGGGGGTTTGCTGCAGAATTAGACCTTTTGTTTCAGATATGTCACACATAATCTTTGAGGAGAGAGAAAATGCATGTCTTCATGCACCCCTGAAAGTTCGACCAAGACTTCAGTCGGCTCCAGGTATGAAAATATCTCAAATTCCTTCATAAGAAAAAATACAAATGCTTAAAATATTTTTATAAAATTTCAGACAAACTCCTGAAATCTCCTATGATTGGTAAAACGGGCAGCACTCCTCTGCCAAGTGGCCGCAAAGCTTTGGGAAATGTGAATATAAAAGTCCCAACCCCAGCTGTCAATGTTGAGGAGAAGAAGCTACTCAAGGTTTAAATCTAATATTTAATCGACAGTACTTTTGTCTGAAAAGTTTTTCCTCTTCTTCATACAATGTTGACATTGTTTCCCACCCGCTACCCCCCATAGGAAGCTAAAGTCAAGCAAGCTCCTAAAGTGGATGAAGTTCCAGAAAAAGAACAATTTATTCCTTATGATCCCATTGGTACGTATTGAATTGTTTTTTTAACTTAATTTGCTCGTTCATTCGTCTTCTGAACTGCTTATCACTAAAACGGTGCCAGTGTTCTATCGAGATCTGCGGCCTCCTCTAGATCTCATTGAGCCATTGGTCGCAGATCTTGATAGATAGGAGTTCCGAAAACACTAATAACACTAATTCCAATAGAAGTGTTGCTGGTCACAGATCTCGATGGTAAGATCATGTGAAAGGGTGGGGGAAGCTTTCTGGGCATCCGCAGAGGTGCGGTCGCAGATCTTGTCAGCCTATCGCCCAGCTGTTTTCAGGCTAGAGGCAGCGTATACCCTGAACAGGTCGCCCGTCTGTTGCAGGGCCACACACTCGTCATAAGGGGCAATTTTGTAGCGGCAAATCAAACTAACACGCATGTTTTTGGAGATCGGGAGGAACCTGATGTTTCCCAAACCCACGCACACGAGGAGTACATACAGTACACACAGAAACGGCAGTAATTTAAGCCTTGCCCCGCTCTGGGACTCTAACCCCCCGACTTTTCTTGCTGTGAGACCACCGTGCTAACCACTGCGCCAATGCTGCCCACATTTAGTTTGCTTATCAAATTTGATTTTTAATAATAACATTTTTTAAAGAATGAAAACAAACTAACATTATTAGTCCCTGTTGGACATTTAACAAAAGTATTTAATCTTCTGATAATTTAAGTCTGACTTGTATGAATTGCAGAAACAAGATTTATAATCAGCATTTTGTTTTTTTAAAACTTGACAGCTAAATTAAAGTTTTATGATCAAATTGGTTAAGTTCTGGTCTTTGGAAGTTTCCAAAAGAGATCAGTAACTAGATTAGGAATATTATGAATGAAGTCATTTGCATCTCTCTTATCTAATAGTGAAATTTTCCTTTATTCTTTTTTATGCTCACTTAGCTCTTCATAGTTTCTTCTGAATCTAGTATTTCACCCTTTTGTTTTGTTTTTTTGTTTGTTTTTTTAACCAATTTAAAAAGCTTAAGTAAATACGTCATTTCCAAGTCTCATTCTATTCATCCACTATTTTACAACCATGACAGTTGGTATATTAGATATACATATAAATATATATATATTTACTTCTCATATTAACATTTTCAACTTTATTTTCTAGATTGTAACAAATATGGCATACCCGAAGACTTGATTCCTCTTGGTGGCTTAGCTCTTTCTGGATTAGCTTCTGTCTCTCCAGCTTGCCATCTGCCTGAGGAAGACGTGGAAATGATTGCTCCACTACCACTCTCTTCACCTGTAAAGTTGCCAAAACATCAAGGTATCAAGTTTAGAGCCTCTCCATATAAACTATTTTAAGTTGAGCTGTTATGACAAATTAGTGATGGGAAATCATTCAGCAGTTTACTAAAAAAAATATGTATCTTGAGAGCAATACTTATGACTTGGATTAATTCATCTTCTGAACCGCTTGTCACACACGAGGGTACACGTGTATACGCAGGGTACACCCTGAATAGGTCGCAAATCTGTTGTGGGGCCACTAAAAACCATCCACACACTCATTACGCGAGGCAATTTTCTAGCAGCCAATTACCCCAACATGCATGTATTTGGAGGGTGAGTGGAAACTGGAGTAAACCCACAAATACACGGGGAGAACATGCAAACCACACAGAAGGGGCAGTGACTCAAGCCTCGTTCCAACTCTGAGACTCAAACTCCTGACCCTCATGCTGTGAAGCTACAGTACTAATTACCGTGCAGCCATGACTTAAACTGTTTCTAATAAATCTTCTTTTAAGTGAAGATCAGAAAATAGTTTAATATTAATGTAATGTATTGTTTCAAAGTGTTTTTTTTTTTTTTGTGTGTGTGTGTTTCTTTGATTTATGCTTCATAAAACCACATAGATAACACTTTCTTTGATCTGGGCTAACCTTTGAGCTCATAAAACCCATGATGAATTTGATAGAACAATGTGAGGATCTTGATCAATATCTCTATGTATCATTAACTCAACTGTTTTCCTCTTTAGATTCTCTAGAACTGGAAGCCTTTCTTCAAACCATTGATGAGCTGACCATTGATCTACCTGAAGAGTGTCCTTTTGAATTTTAATGAATGTTATTTTTCTTACAGTTTATATTTTTCTTAATAAAGCTTACTACCTTTTCCCACTCTGCCTCCACTAATTGACATGTTCTGAATCAGTCTCTGGAGAGTAAACTATACAACTTCCTGCTTTCTACAGTCCATCAGTGGTCACATGTGAAGGATTCTTGCTATTGGCTTTGCTGAAAGATTAGATTGAACTTTGTCTCAGTTCCTCTGAACGGAAAGTAGAAGTTGCAGTTTGGGGGAGAAGCTGAAATATAATCTACGTTTGATGTTTTATGAACTACATTAAAAGTAAGATTGCTGCAACTGAAGAAGTGCATGCCTGCAACCTTCTTTTAAGAGGAACAGGTGAGTTATTATAACCAGTGGGTGGTTTTAAAGACAAATGTATTTAATGGGTTATGAAACAGTAATGTGAATGTTTGTATAATAAAAATAACTTAACTATTGGATGTCCTCTATACAGGAAATAAGTGGATTAAAATAAGAGGGATTTAAATGAGTTAATAATCAGACTTCTTCAGGGTGTTGTCTGAATAAAAGGAAGTAGCCTCGAAGTGTTTGTTGAGGAAGCCACTCAGCATGTATCAGAGTGCATCGGTTTCTCCTGGATCTGAACCAGCTGGGAGTCATTCCAACACCCACAGCAGCAGCAGCAGAAAGGACACGATTGTAGAAAGACTGTCAAGACATGGCATGCATGTCATGCCCAGTGGGCTGCAGAGGAGATCGAGGCTGCAGAGACAGCAAGAAGTCACTGACTGCAGTGGATCTGAAGGAGGAACCCCAGAAGATCCAGACAGGGGATCTCTTACACCCTCTATGCGTAAAAAGTATCTGAAAGATCTTCTGAGTAACTCGTTAAACAGCGGATTGAGCAGTGTGTTCTCATCTCAGATTTCCTCCAGTGTTTCCTCCCAGCAGGACACAGAGTGGGCTTTGTATCCGATGGAACACGCGTGGATGCTGTCAGCAATTGAAGGAAACTATGAAACTATCATGCAGTTTGTCTCTTTAGACCCTCAACTGCTCACCAGGAGAGATTTTATCAGCGGATACTCTGTTCTTCACTGGCTGGCAAAGAGAGGACAGGATGAGATCCTCCTGAAGCTGCTGCGTTACGCAGAAACTCACAACATTCCTGTCAATGTGAACCTGCGTGGAAGTGGAGGTTTGACTCCTCTCCACGTGGCCAGCATGCAGAAACAGTACATGGTCATCAAGCTGCTGATCGGAGCTTTTGGGGCTAACATTGATGTTATGGATTACAGTGGGAGGAGAGCCTGGCAGTACCTGCAGGAGGACGCTCCTTTGGAGATGAAAGAGCTGTTGGGAATGTGGGATGATGAGCACAACTGCTTCTGTGTGCAAAATCCCAACAAAAACCTGAATAATAACTGTACAGATGTAGTGAGTGAGTGTGATGAGGTGGACAGTGTGAAGATTGATGTGAAAAACACTGAGCAGCCTTCCAGGAGAAACAGCTGGAGATTAGGATCTGTAAGAAGGATGCTAAATTCTTTTCCACTATTTGGAAGCAAAACTTGATAATTTATCCTTACCTGCAAGTTTTCTATCATTTCTATATAAGTATGTTTAAGAGCTTATTCTCAATTATATAGAAAGATTTGATTAACTTCAGCACTTAACTCAAAGAAATAAAATGTGTTTTAAAGATGAAAAAGTTCCAGCATTTCAACTTGATTTGTGTAAAGGCTTTTTCTGTGCATTTCATCTGTTTTAATTACATTTCTGCATGTGTGACATTTTTGTTTCGTTTCCCTCTGCCTTTCAGACACAAAATTTACCTCAAGCTACAAATGGTCTTTCATAAATTAGTGGCTGTGGTCAGGTTTAATTCCAAGAGCTTATATATCTGCAAAGCTGAGTGAACACAAACCCTCCCCCATCCTAAATTTGTCTAAAAATAAAATCTCCACAGGCAAGAAAAACAGCAAATCAAAGAGACTAGAAAGAAAAAAAGGAATATTCAGGTTTTATCTCAGATTTTTATTGTCAATCATGAGCATAACCAGAGTATTTGTACAAAACTGCTGCACCAGGAGACTGAGATCTTTGTAGTTTGTCCAGCAGCAGGAGAGACTCTGGGATCAACAGAGCTCCGTGTTTACAGGCCAAGTTTGGTCCTCCTCCAGTGTCTCCTCTTGGAGTTGTACCTGAAATAGAACCAGAGGACAAATATTAAGCTCCTTATAAATACAAACATCACCTGGACAGGTTAAAAAAATATATATATAAAATGGAAAAACTGGACAGTGAAAATCTAAATTTGACCAAACTGAGTTCTCCTGAATATAATTGAAATGTTTACTCATATTAGCAAAGGAAATTTATGCAAATTCTCACATTGAAAACTTTCTGGATAATTAATCACACCAGGAATTTTCATAATCTACCCTAATTAAGTTTCAATCGGGTTACAGCTGTTACAGACCAGGCTCTAATGACTGTTTTAGTGTCAAAATTCACCAGGACAATCCCTGCAGGATGATTCAATTTAATTTATTCAGACATAAAACAAGAAAATTAACTAATGGTACAAATAAAAATACACAGTCTGAAAGGGAATAGGCAGAAGCAAAGTGCTTATAAGCGCTTACCCCCTTTACCCTAAACATTAACATAAAGTGCTGCTACATTTACATGATAAAGTTAGCTTAACAGCTTGTTTCTATGTATGATTTTACAATTTTCTTTTTATATAAATTTTTAAATTGAGTCAGTCTTCTGCAGTCTTTGATATCCTGTTCTAATCTGTTCCATAGACCCACCCCAATAGTAGAGATACAGTGTTGTTTTGTATTATTTTGTATGATGAATTTTAAGTATCAAATAAAAAATATATATCAATTTACTCAAAGTTTTAAAAATGAAACAGAGACTCTAGAACCAGATTCATTTGGAGCTTCAATAATATTTGTAAAAATGATACTTTCATTCTTTAACAAATTCATGAATTAGCCCTATATTTAAATAGTTGCTGTTGACTGGTCTCGATATCAACAACAGCCCTGGCTGCCAGCAGCAGCTTCTCCCAGGTCTTCTTCAGGTTGATGATATGAATACCAATGCTTTTTTGTTTGTATTTGAAATATTTGTTAATTTGACATAAAAAAATGTCTAACTAGGCTGAAAATAGATATTAAAAATCCCTGTGTAAACCAAAACATTTTGGAATGCACTCGATATTCACAGCTAAGCAAAAACTCTGATTCATCACCAATGTGGTACTTAGCTGACCAGAGGATTACATCAACTAACAGCATCAGCAGGAAAAGGAATCTGGTGTGTAGAGCAGTTCATGCAGGTGTTCAGCCACAGAGTCTCCTCATTCACTAGAGTAGTGAGCAGGAGCAAAGCTCTGAAGCAGACATGCTCTCAGCAGGGTTAATGACAGCACTCTACTGACACTGAGTGCTGCATTTGCAGACCTGCTTTAAATTATGTGCTGTTCTCTACATAAAACATCAGCCATATGTGCATGTGCAAGTAAAAAACATCAATTACATCATTTCGATATCCCACAGAAATGTTTTCTACTCAGATCAGTGCCCTTCAGGGTTCAAGATTTGCTGATACAATTGATAGGTCATGATACTTTTTAAGCAGAACTTGAAAAATGCACATTTTTGACCACTGCACATGTGACAAGAGAACATCTACAGCTGAAAATGCACATCACTTTTTAATGCACACACATAACTAAAAGATATCTAAAATCATTGACTACACAAAGGATTCAGTCTACAAAAATGAGGATTTGACGGCAGTTTATTTGATAAACTTTGAAGTACTGCACTTTATTTATTCATTCCTTGAGGACAACCCACACATAAGCTCAGTGGGATTTGATGCCGTGAACTTCCGTTCCAAAGGCGGAAGTTCACGGCATCAAATCCCAGTTCACAAGCTATTGTCTTCCCCTTTTACGGAAGGTTTCTCTATATTTACAATATATCTTATTTAAATTAATATTATTCAAAAACCACATTTGAAACTGATTATTTGCTTGCATTTGAAGGTCAAGTTTGTAAGCTAGTGTTCTCCGTTTTGTTGTCTTCCTTCCACCTATCCCGGGCCAGGTCGCAAAAGCAACAGCCTCAGTCGGAAAACCTACGCTTCTCTCACTCAGGGGGATCTCGAGGCCCTCCAGTCCAGGGTCTGCCTGTGGGTCTCCTCTTGGTAAAACATGCCTGAGACACATCATCGGTGAGGCATTTGGAAAGCATCCTATAACAAGATGCCCGAACCACCCATTTGGCATCTACACCAGAGGAGCAACAGCCTTACTTCGAGCTCCTCCAGGATGGCAGAGCGCTTCACCCTTTCTCTGAGCCCGGCCACCCTGTGGAGGAGGGTCATTTCAGCTGCTGGTATCTGTGTTCTCTTTCTTTTGGTCAATACTGACCATATGCTGGTGACCATAGGGGAGGAATATAGATCACCTAGTTCAGCGGTCGGCAACCCGCGGCTCCGGAGCCTCATGCGGCTCTTTCATTCTTATAATGCGGCTCTGATTGGCTTGGGAAAATAAATTACTAAAAAAAATTTTTTTGTATTTAATTGAAGTGTGTTTTATTTGTGTTAGTTTTTATATTATTTTAGTTCTAAATTTGAAGATTATTGTGATCTTGAAATATCACAAAGTATGCTCCGCTGCATACTTTGAAAGCCCAAGGCGATATAAGGATGACGGCTCACGGATTTTTCCCTTTTGTTTGCTGCATGCACAATTTAAATTCAGCTTTTTAATTTATTCGAAAGAGACATTCAGACATTATTATTTTTTCAAGAATTCAAAATGTGTTCATTACATCGGTAAAGTTTAATTTTCTCCGTAGCACTTCATAAGACATAACCACACTATAGTTGTTTATACAAAGTGTAAAGGTAAGAAAAAGCAATATATCATTTTAGATAAGATAAATGGATATAAGGATGACGTCTCATGGCATTTTTCTGCTTTCGTTTGCTACATGGACAATTTAAATTCAGCTTTTTAATTTATTTGAAAGAGACATTCATTGTTATTATTTTTCAACAATTCAAAATGTTCAAAATGTGTTCATTAAATGAATAAAATGTAATTTTCTCTGTAGCACGTGGATTTCATAAGAAACATGCTGCGGTAAAGTAGTAGAAGTTTTTTTTTTTTTTTCATTTTAGATGTGCGGCTCCCGGTGTTTTCTTTTCCGTGGAAACCGGGTTCAAATGGCTCTTTCGGTGTCAAAGGTTGCCGACCGCTGACCTAGTTAATAAGAGAACTTTGCTTTTTGGCTCAGTTCTTTCTTCACCATGACGGACTGATGCATTGTCCTGATTATTGCGGACGCTGCACTGATCCGTCTGCCGATCTCCCGCTCCATCCTTCAAAATCCTGAGATACTTAAAACTCCTCCACTTGGGGCAGGATCCATAGTGGTCTCGATGAGAAAGAAATGTTTTACTGGTCATAGCAAAGCCTAAATCTATTTTCAAGCTAACCAGAAAGTTTAGTTTTATAAGCAGCATTTTGGATCAGTAATGTGCATGTCTGTGGAGATCCCTGTAGGTTAATCCATTTGCCTCTGTAACTTTAAACAGCTACATTACATTTCGTAGTAAAACAAAGTCAACTGAGAAATTACACACCGATTCTCAGTTTAAACTCACCTGATTTTATTGCCAGTTTTCATTCTGATCCACTGAGGAATCGGCCTGTTCTGTTTCTGCTTCTTCGCAAGAAAACGCTTGATCCGGAAGGTTTTATGGGACGACTAAAAACACACACAATTATTAGTACAAGATCCGGTTGTAGCTGCTTCAATTATATAATAAAGTAGCTTAAAGCTAACAGCTAAAAGGAAGTACTTCTAGCATGCGTAGAAACACTAAACATCATCCATAAACTCAATCAGAATCTAAATATATTTAGATATAAATTGAGACTATATAATTATAAAAACATCTAACAATTTATTTTTAGAGAAAAAGGCGAAATAAAGCAGATGTTTAAAGATTTTAAATTTACCATTTTAGCCACAGTACAATCCTGACTATGGCGGCGGTCGAAGAGAAAGGCGGATGTTTCGTCAGCACTTTGTCAAATGGCCATGATGAAGCAGCGACATCTAAAGGTTGTTTAAAGAACAGCAGATAAAGTTTCGTGCCTTTATTGGACAATTAATTATTGTATAAATCAATCTTGATGACAAAAAAAAAACTAAGTAAGAATACAATAAATACAAAAAATAGTTTTAATTAATTTAAATCCTTTGAATTTAAAAACTTTTGAAAAAAATGTGATTTATGTAACTTTCAGTTACCTAGCAGTTTATGAATCAATATTTCAAAAGCCAAAATTTTACTACTAATAGGAATAATATTTACTTTTTGCATGGCCTGGTAAAAAATAACCCCCTATAATTTTAAAAGGGTGTGTCATAATTGTTAAACTCTGTAGAGACACCTTAAAAACTTAGCTGAATTTGCTTGACAAGGCTCCACAATGGTGCAGTGATAAGCACAATGGCCTCACTGCAAGAAGATCGAGGGTTGAGTCCCGCAGTGAGGCGACTCTGAAAACACTGGTCTTTCTGTGTGGAGTTTGTATGTTCTCCCATGGGTTTTCTCCGGGTACTCTGATTTCTTCCCATCCTCCAAAAACACAAGCGTTATAGGTTGATTGGCTGCTAAAAAATTGCCTGAAGAATGAGTGTGGCCCTGCAACAGACTGGCAACCTGTTCTAGGTGTACCCTCACTCTTGCCTGAAATTAGTCGGGATAGGTGCCGGATCACTCAGCAATCCCATTAGAGATAAATGGTTCAGAAGACAAAATGAAAGTTTATTGTTCTAGCAAAATCTCAGTGTATAAAATCTCATCCTAAAAAGGAAAGGTATTACATAAATCTTTAACTTATTACATTTTGATCGTTGGATTGGTTAAAAACTTAGTGTGTGTTTGAAATTTTTCTTTAACAGACAAGTTGTAAATAAAGATGCTAACCATTTATTGTCATGACATTGATCAAATAAAGTGATTGATGAGCTGATAGAAATGATCAGATCAAATGTTTTCTAAATGAAAAATGTATGTTACTTAAGAAGTAAATTCAAGCTTTAGCCATGATTTGAATTTGTCTGGCAAATTTTTTTGGGTGGAGACGGTGGCCGCGTGGTTAGCGTGTTCGCCCGCGGACCGGAAGGTCGCGGGTTCGCGTCCCACGGAGAGCACGTCTAGGGTCCTTGGAGAAGACACCTAACCCCCGCTTCTCCCACCATTGGCGCCGTTGAAGGGCAGCCTGCTGCGGTGTAAGGAGTGCAGCAAACAAATTTCCCCGGTGAGGGATGAATAGAGTAATTCAAAATAAACAAAAAAAAAAACTCCTATGTAGTCTCTTTTTCTATATATTCCCCCAAGTAAACAATGACAACATGTACTTTAGCAAAGAGGTTTTATATTCAGTTAAAAGTAGTTTCCATGCGCTATTATGCATCACAATTTTGTCAAAGTAGTCTGAGATTAGAAAAAGGCCACATATTGGTCAGTGATTAGAATTGTATGTTCAAATCTACACACAAGCATAGATATCAAATGGCAGTACAGTGAAAAAAATAAAATAAAAATGGCTATTTATCCTCTATTAATGCATTAGTACAAATGCATCCCACAATCCCAGACCAGGTACACATGCAGATTAGTATAAGCTTCTTACACTTATTAAGAAAAAGTTACATCATATTTCTAATCATCCATCTCATCTGGTATAGTTACATGATTTAGCTTGCTTCAAACTCAAAATAACACAGAAACTATCTTTTACTGATGTCAACCTTCATTGTAAAGCTGACCAATGTTGATTTATTGCGTTAGAAGGGAGAGAAACCTTGCTGACATAAACATTTTTCCATTGGAGCAACAAAAAGTAGAAGGTGAAGTAAGGTCACTTTAAGATTTTATGGTCCCAGAAAGCTTCGGTTTTACAGCTAAGCTTCCTGAAAAGTTGTCTCCTCTCCTAACCAATAAAACAAAAGATTGTTGCAATCAAGACGCTGACACACTGCACCATCCCACTTCTTCCTTTGAGACTGGGAAGGCCGGGTACAGTCGTACTTTGATTGTGGTAGAAGACATTCTGAAAGGTCATTTTTCTGCTCTGGACCTGTCAGGCTTGTCTTGTCATTCCTCACATAAATAAAAATTTTAAACATAGAAACCAGCTCAGTCATCTCCTTTCTCAGCAACCTTTTTGTTCTCGGCTTCTGGCTTCCTGTCAGCTGGGTTGGTTTCAACTCCTCCTGAGATTCGGTTGCGGCTCCTGGCCCCTGGCTGGTACAGCACGATGGCTGGGCGGTCCTTATAAAAAAGAACAAATCTCATAAAAAACAAAAAATTCTGTATAATTGTGAGAAATAACTTGTTTTGAAGGAGAAATTAAAATACCTTATTTCGTAAACGCTCTCTCTTTTCTTCCTTTTTGCAGTCTTTGGAATTTTTGTCCAATTTCTCAGATTGGGCCAAGTCTGCCACAGTCTCACTCTTTTTCTTTTCAAAAGTCTTTTCCTTTCTGAAATCTTCTTCTCTCTTTCTGTAAGTGTTTTCTCCGTCCTGATGGTCTCTCTTTTTGCGTCTTTCTTCATCCTGGCGCCTAATACGCTCTTTCTCTTTCTGCCGTCTCTCCTTCTCCCGCTCTATGTCTCGATCCATGTCACGCTCCCTAAAATCCTTTCGTCCATCTCCATCCCCTCTGTGAGTGAATAAAAAAAACTGTAGGCAGTCTGGTAATGCTAACAAAGTTTGAGGCAAAAGAAAAGCGAACAAGAACACACTTTTTTAGTCGATCATCTTTATATTCATTGTGACGCTTCTTGTGCTCGCTGCTTCTCAAAAACCTGTCTTCTTTTATGATTTTCTCAGCCTTTTTTGGTCTGTCTTTAAGCTTCTCCGAATCAGTGTCATCAGATCGTTCTGGCTTTTTCAAAAGCTGGAAATAGACTAAGAATTAAAACAGTGAAAATACAAACAATTGCAAAGAGGTTCTACATCATATACCTTTATTTTTGGTTCATCTTTAACTTGGTCTGTTTCTTTCTCAACCGGCTTGTCAAGTTTCTTCACCTTCTCTGATTCTTTACGTTTTCTCTTTTCTTCGTCCCTCCACTTACGACGTTCCTCATCTCGAATGCGCTTGCGCTCAAGTTCCCTCCTTCTTCTCTCTTCTTTCTTTTCTTCCCTGAGTCGCTGAACAAAAATAATAGAATATTTGATGGTCAAGCTAACATAAAAACCTGCTCGAAATGACACAGTAGGAAGAAAGCAAATATATCTACCTGCTTATTCTTCAGAAAGTCAAGCAGTGGAGTAGTTCTTTTAGCTTAAAGGAAGGAAAGCAAACATTTATGTCTACTTTATATCTACTTGCAACTACATAATTGTAAACATGTAGTTACTAAAAACGAGTTAACTTACCAATAAGTTCCTTCGTTCTTGCTTCAATCTCTTCCAGAAGGGTTTCAGGTGTAGATGTCAACTTATCATCATCTCCATTGTAATGTTCAAGAAACCTTTTGTAATCTGGATCTTAAGAAAATAAAAACATAAATTCATTCATTCATCTTCTGACCGCTCATTCATTGACGGAATTGTGGGGGAATAAGTTGGCCTATCCCAACTGATTCAAGGCGAGAGGCAGGGTAGGTCGCCAGTCCTGTTACTGACAATTTTGTAGCAACAAATTAGCCTAACATGCAAGTTTTTTTGTGGAGGGTGGGAAAAAACTGGCGCACTTGAACGAAAACCCTCGCATATAAAGGGAGAACATGCAAACTCCACACAAGCCTTTCCCCACTCGGGATTTGAACCCCTGACCTTCTTGTTGTGAAGCAACTGAGTTAACCACTGAAAAAACTATTAAAAAATTATTCCTGAACTAAAATGAGAATTGTATATGATGATGAGCCTAGTCAAATGAAGCAATACGTCAAGAAAAGTGGAAATAAATCTCTACCTTCAGTAATCGTTCCACATTTCGAATCCTTCTTCTTTATTCTTTTTTTGGCAGTCTTTTGAAAAGGCGCAAACTCTACAATGGCAGGATACTCCTGACCTGTTGAAAAACAAGTAGATTGAAAATATACTGTACTTTTTAAATTAAGCTTTCTTCTTGACTTGATTTTTGTGTTCTTCATACCTCTGTTATCGATGAATACATATCCATCAAATCGATCTCTGAAGAGAACTATATCATCCTGATTTTTAAAGTTAATGTAAGCCCTTGCAAATAGGTGTGGGTAAAGGCTGAGAAGACAAAATAGATTGGTTTTATAAAAATATTAAAATATTATTTAAATGCATGTGTTTTACTGATTAACTTACCTGGTATCATTAGAAAAAAACTCCATGTAGTCCACCTCTGGGAGAGGCTGCAGCTGATCCTCTAACTCCTCTTTTGTCAGACTAGGTGGTAATCTTCTGATGACGATCTGATCACAAATGGTTTTACAAATACACATTTAAATCACAAACATGTACAGTTAACAAACTACTTCATTCCAGACTCCAGATAACATATAAAAACATGCTAGGTACAAACTGGACTATGCAAACAGCAAACTTATATTTACATTTAAATAATTAACACTAACTGATAGTATTTAGCAACCATAGCTAAAGCAGCTAGCAACTTTTTTTTTACCTTTGTCATGACCTCCTTCCTTTCCTTAGATTTCTCTGTTTTCTCACCATCTTCACATTTGAGTTCTACTTTTTTCTCTTTTGGGCGAGTGTTTTCTTTATCTTCCTTCATAATGAAAAGAAAACTAATGAGAACTGCAACCGATTCTCATTTTCAACCGACTTGTTTACTTTTCTGGTAGTTAGCAGGCTAGTCGCAGTAGCGCCCAGAGGAACTTCCTTTCTCTTGCGAGTACACCTGCTATTCAGCGTTCATACGGAAGGGGGCGAACTAGTTTATCCAGTGTTTCACTTTATTTATTTTTTTGTTCTTCATAATTAGTTGTTATTACTTCAAAAGAAGTAAACTGAACAAACTAGTTAAAAAAATAGTGAAAGTTAAAAAGTTTTTTTTTTTTTAAATAAAAGTTTCACTTTATTAAGTAAGTAAAAGTACAATTAGACAAATTAGTTAGTTTTACACTACAAAAATAGTAACGTAGAAAGATAATTAAATGCCAAAGAGATGTGGATTAAAATAAACTTTTTTATTTAGTTTTACATGATTAAAAAAAGTACAACTGTACACGAGTACAGCAAAGACAGTTGATTTTTATGGATAAGCAAGGCAAGTTTATTTGTAGCACAGTTCAAACACAAAGTAATTCAAAGTGTTCTACAAGACCGAAAAAATGCATTAAAATCACAAAACATAGAATAAAAATTTGAAAAGATAAAAGAGTCATTAAAATTCAGTAAAAGGAACGACAAAACTATTTTCAGTCTAGATTTAAAAATGGTCACAACACAGGCCTGTCTCACAACCGCCGGAAGTTATTAATGTATCTTCGATATTTTGCGCGCATATGTGATTTTAGTTGTTTAGTTTATTCATCACAGTGTATGATTTTTAAAATATGATATAGCTTTTTTTATGTATATTTTCTATTCTAAAAGTGTTTTTATTCTTCTTTTTTACTCAAGCCTCAAAAATATGAAACAGTACAATAAAAAGCAAAGATGAAAAAGTTATATAAAAAAATTGCAAAATATTCGCATTAAAAAGATTAATAACTCAGCGAATACTCATTTAGAGTGTAATTTAACTAGTTTTTTTTTTTTTTTTTTTTTTTTTGATGATGGGAGTTTTTTGTTTGTTTTCTCACCATAAATCCAGTTAAGTCTCCCTGCTACAAAGCCCTAAGTCCATGCACTTATTTTGGGAAAAAAAAAAAAAAAACCGGAAATAACTTTCTCTTCCGGGTTAAACTGGGGTCATCAATAGAGAGTCGACATTTTGTTAGCCGTTAAGCAAAATAAATAGTATTTTAAAAATAAGAATAATTGGTCTTTGTGTTTAAAAATGTGGTATGAAATCCTACCGGGCCTCGGCCTCATGACCGTGTGTCTGATCCTTCCCGGTGTTGTTACCGCTAATATTCACAAGTTCACCAACGGAGGAAAGGTGAGAGCAATGCTGCTCGCTTACTCTACTTTGACCGCGGCAGCTTGGGTTCATGCTAGTTTTCTGAATTTGTCTTGTTAATAGTTATTGTATTTTTTGTAGGAAAAGAGAATTGCCCGTGTTCCTTGGCAGTGGTATCTGATGGAGAGAGACAGGCGGGTGTCAGGAACTGGACGCTACTTCGACTCCAAGGTTAGTCTGTTTTTTAATATACTAAACGGCGACTGTCAGTACTTTTTTTTTTACCATTTTTTTTTACAGTCATTGATATATATATATATATATATATTACAAATTATCTAGGGTGTTATAAACCGTGCCTACACATACATCACCTTAAAATTGTTAGCATAAATGGGCAAATAATTTACAACCCTGTTACATTGACATTATGTGGTCTGTATTCGAATTATCAGTCTTACAACTTTATAGATTTAGGCTTTGCTGTGATCAATAAAAAATATTACTTAGTAAGAACATTATGGGTCCTACCCCAGGTGGAAGAGTTGAAAGTTTCTCAGGGTCTTAAAGAATGGAGCAGTAGATCCAATGACGATCGGTGCAGCGTCCGCAATAATTGGGTTTCTTCAGGCCATTGTGTTGAAGAAAGTTTCAACACAAACTGCACTAAAAACTACACTAACACCCTTAATTGTGTTACAGAAAGAGCACTACGAAATTATTCATAAAGTTGTTTTTTTGGAACATACTTATAACCTCTTTGCACATTCTAAACTCTTGACTTTTCTCAATACTACACAGCAATTACAATGTTTAAACCATACCACAAAGTACTGCCAAAAAATTTACAAAGTTTATTTAATCTGAATGAGAAATCCCATAACTTGAGAGTAATAGGAGACTTTAAATTGCCCAAAGTGAGAACCACTAAAAACTTTTTGTATGTCTGTACATGGTGTGAAACTGGAATAGTTTGGACAAATCCTACAAGCAGTATCAAAATGTAAATACGTTCAAACTAAATTATAAACATATGATCTGGTCACAGTATATGAAATGTTAAATGTAATTATATCACTGTCATCTGTAAAGCTAGATTTGTTGGAGTATATCTTTTCTTTGTACAACCGGATTCCAAAAAAGTTGGGACACTTTAGAAATTGTGAATAAAAACTGAATGCAATGATGTGGAGGTGCCAACTTCTAATATTTTATTCAGAATACAACATAAATCACAGGTCAATAGTTTAAACTGAGAAATTGTATGATATTAAGGAAAAATATACTCATTCAAAATTTCATGGTGTCAACAAATCCCAAAAAAGTTGGGACAAGGCCATTTTCACCACTGTGTGACACCCCCCCTTCTTCTTAGAACACTCAACAGACGTCTGGGCATTGAGGAGACCAGCTTCTCAAGTGTAGACATAGGAATGTTCTCCCATTCTTGTCTAATACAGGCCTCTAAGTGTTCAATCGTCTTGGGTCTTCTTTGTCTGACCTTCCCCTTAATGATGCGCCAAATGTTTTCTATAGGTGAAAGATCTGGACTGTTGGCTGGCCAGGTCAGTACCCGAATCCTTCTCCCACGCAGCCATGATGTTGTGATTGATGCAGAATGTGGTCTGGCATTATCTTGTTGAAAAATGCAGGGTCTTCCATGAAAGAGACGACGTTTGGATGGGAGCATATGTTGCTCTAGAACCTGAATATATTTTTCTGCATTGATGGTGCCTTTCCAGATGTGCAAGCTGCCCATGCCACACGCATTCATGCAACCCCATACCATCAGAGATGCAGGCTTCTGAACAGAGCGTTGATAGCAACTTGGGTTGTCACTGTCCTCTTTGGTCCTGATGACATGGCGCCCCAGATTTCCAAAAAGAACCTCAAAACGTGATTCGTCTGACCACAGAACAGTCTTCCATTTTGCCACACTCCATTTTAAATGACTCCTGGCCCAGTGAAAACGTCTTCGCTTGTGGATCTTTGTTAGAAATGGCTTCTTCTTTGCAGAATAGAGTTTCAGCTGGCAACGGCGGATGGCACGGTGGATTGTGTTCACTGACAATGGTTTCTGGAAGTACTCCTGAGCCCATGCTGTGATTTCCTTCACAGTAGCACTCCTGTTTTTGATGCAGTGTCGTTTAAGGGCCCGGAGATCACGGGCATTCAGTATGGTTCTCCGGCCTTGACCTTTACGCACAGAGATTTTTCCAGATTCTCTGAATCTTCTGATGATATTATTCACAGTTGATGATGACAACTGCAAACTCTTTGCAATTTTTCGCTGGGTAACACCTCTCTGATACTGTTCCACTATCTTTTTACGCAACATTGTGGGAGTTGGTGATCCTCTACCCATCTTGGCTTCTGAGAGACACTGCCAATCTGAGAAGCACTTTTTATACCCATCATATTGCCAATTGACCTGATTAGTGCTGATTGGTCTTCCAGGTGTTTGTTGTATGCTCAAATGACTTTTTCCAGCCTCTAATAGGTTCTTGTCCCAACTTTTTTGGGATTTGTTGACACCATGAAATTTTGAATGAGCATATTTTTCCTTAATATCATACAATTTCTCAGTTTAAACTATTGACCTGTGATTTATGTTGTATTCTGAATAAAATATTAGAAGTTGGCACCTCCACATCATTGCATTCAGTTTTTATTCACAATTTCTAAAGTGTCCCAACTTTTTCGGAATCCGGTTTGTATGTGTTTTTTTTTTTCTTACCTTAGTACTTGCTTTTCGCTTAGCATTGCTGTCCTATTAGGTTGGTATTAGTAACCAGGTCCATGTCATTTCTTTTAATTGTCTCCAAGTTGAAAAAATATAAAATGAATTAATTATTGTAAATATGTATATTTACAGCACTGGGGTTGGGGTTAATAGGTTTTCTTCCCCCACTCCTTCTTGAACATTAGAAACTTTGATTTTGTGCACTTCTTCATACTTTGTTATTACCCCTATTGAACTGATGTACAGAATAATGCTTATGTTAATTTAAAAACATGTTACCCTGTGCAAAATGAATAAAAATGAATAAAATAATAAGAGCTGATCCGAAAAGAAAAGCCCTTGATTTATCAGTGGATGTACTTTCTGACCCTTACATATGCAGATGAAACAGAACAGTCGTGTCATTCATAACTGATTAAAATGTTAATTCTCATTTTCTCTTTCCTCTTTTTTTCTCACCAGGGGCTTGAGAACATCAAATAAGAACATGGATTGCAGAGTCCCCAATCAACAGAAAGTAAATTGTGCTGTACATTAAAAGATTATATTTAAATGCATTTGTTTTAAAGTCATTTCCAGTTGTGATTTAATAAAAAGTTCCTTTGAGTCTATTATTGTAATTATTTAGTCTATGATTCACTGCAGCACTATAATCATGAGAATATCACCATGGAAAATTTAATTCAATTTAAATTCAATCTTCCATAGTGATATTTTCATGACTACAGTGCCGCGGTTGCACACAAAGTTTGCACATGTGGGATCAACAAAGCACTTCTGATTCTGATATGTTAGTATCAACAGTAACTAAACCAAGGATATAACTAAAGTAATAAAAACTAAAATTGATAACATCTAATCAATTTTTTCTGTAATTACTTTTTTGTATTTAACATTTGAAAAAAAATTGCTGCCGTAATTTAGGAGGTACGTTTCATTCAATGAGAATTTCATTTTTTGTAAGAAATAGCTTTGGTAATAAGTTGTCTCATTATATAATGATAGACATAGCATTTCTTAGTTGTTCCTGATAAAATGCAAAAATGTCAGTCGAAAAGTATGTATGTTTGTGCACAAGACAAACCCCAAAAAAAAAAAACAATTTTGAGGCAAAACGATTTGCCTTTAAATTTCTCAGCTAGTTTCATATGTAGTCACTTGAGGCTGAAGTGAAGTAGGACGCTTAGTTCTGAAGATCTTCTAGTACTATAATTAATTGTAATCACTAGCTGTATCATTGTGTGACACAATAGTTACAGTATAGTTCAGCAGAATCTAGGAAAAGTTGAACAAATGAGTGCAGGGAGACTTCTAATATATTGCAAGGCTTCGTCTGTCCAACACAAGGTCTATACCAATTTCTGTAAGGAGAGTGGTTGAAAAACATCATTCCATTGGTTGTCAAGAATAAAGGGGTTTCTTAACTTTCACACATCAGAAGTATATTTGTGTCAATGCCCAGCAAGACACTGCACTATCACTGAAGAGGCCAAAACCACAGGGGTCCACATAGCTCCAGGAGACATGGGCACCCACAGAAACCACCTGGCTAAAGTGAAGGACTCGCACCACGTAGGCCAATCAGAAACGCCACAGAGAAAACCCCATAGACTGAGCAGATGGGATGGGGGATCCCCAAGAGGAAACACTGGATTAAGCCAAAATTAAACAATAGACCAATACTCAGTAAAACTGGTTAAAAACTATTTAAGAAACTAATCAGAAAACTGAATCAGAAAAAATAAAACGGTGTAAAAATAGAAAAGTAAAACAAATTGAAAAAAATACATAAAATTATTTTAGAAATAAAAATCAAGTAAACGCCAAGTTAAAAAGGTGGGTTTTCAACCTCCTCTTAAAACATGAACGGACTCTGCGGCCTTGAGGTTGTTCTTCTGGCAAAGACCATAATGCTGGAACGATGCCTCACCATGAGTTTTTGTTTTAATGTGGTATTACTAAGGCTATTACCAGATGACCTCTGGTTCCGTTAGGGGTTGTTCCTCAAAAGGAGGTCAGGTAAAGAAAAAGGCCCAGGACCATGAAGACTTTTAAAAACAATTAAAAGAACCTTAAAATCAATCCTGAAACACACAAGAAGCCAATGCAGTGATTTTAAAACTGGTGTGATAGCAGTTTAAAACCTTAACACTACTGTGTACAAACTTTTCAATAACAGATCAAATTTTACTTTGAAATAAACCTGGAACATTACGTTTCTGAGGCACAAATTGAAAGGAAGTTAATATATGTGAAGTGTCTTGTATGATTTAAAAGCATTTAAAAAAACTTTAATAGGCAAATAAATACAATTTCAAAGCTTTTCTTTACCATTTATTGTTATTAGATATTGGTACTAATGTTGATCGTTTATTGACCAGCAATGTTAGAAGAAATTACAAAATCAACTCAGGACAAATTTGAAAAAACAAAAACAAAACACAATTTGATACTTCTAATTTGTGTTTACAATTAAGAAGTGTCACTGTACATAAAACTGAAGTTGAATCAGACAGGAACTTATGAGACAGAGCAGGCGTCTACCAGAAAGAGAATCCAAGTGTTCACTTCTCATCCTTCCCTTTAGTTTTTCTGTAAACCATTTCCCTAAAACTCGACAGAATTTTGCTTTCTCTCTTTCTTCTCTCTTCCTGATTGAAGGATGCAAGAGCTCTCTTTTCATCTGCACTGTAGATCTGATTTTCTTTTCTCAGACGCACAGCCTCCATACGACGATGCCTGTAGGATGATAGTAAAAGGATTTTTGTTTTATTTCCATAAAATAGTAACATTAAAGTGTGAAAAGTTAAGTGTCTGCAAAGTTGATTTAATAATTATTAACCCCTATTTTACAAATAAAATGATTATTAACAGAAGAAATTGTAATTACTAAAAATCAACCCACTGCTTGACTTAAAAGTACTGCATACCTGCTGCCACTCATAACGTAGCCAGACTTTTCAAAGTTTGCAATCTCATCACTGGTGAGGCCAATTTCTCCTCTTCTGGGGATACGTTTCCCTGCTTTTACATACTCTGCCATTGCAGCGCCTTCACCTGGCAACAGTGCGTGACCGAAACTGGAATAAAGGCAAACACCTTTTAGTTGGACATACATGTATAAAAAAATAAAAGCAATAAAACATCTGGTTTCTGTATTTTATATGTAGTACTCCACCTGCCACTTGGGTTTTATTCCAAAACATGGAAATCAGAAACATAAAGGAAGGACTTACTCCAGGGGTCTGTCATCTTGGGACAGATGGATCAGTGGAGCTTCCGGGCCGACTACCTTTTCATCTACCATTGTTTTCTCCACCCACATCAATCCATTGGAATCTAACTCCTCCTCTTCATCATCTGATGCCTCACTGCTGGAGTCGCTGGACTCTTTCCGACTCTTTTTGGCCTTTTTTTTCTTAGCCTTTTTTGATCTACAAAGAATGTAAGGTTTAGTTAAATACTTCTAATCAAGCAAAGCTACAAGTTAGAACATACTTTTTGCTTTTCTTTTTTTTCTTCTTCTTCTTTACATCTTCATCTGAAAAAAAAAACACTAGTTAAAATGATAAAAACTTGGTTAAAAATTCTTGATGAAGGTTTTAAGATGATAGCACCTCACCATCAGAATCAGATTCAAGATCGCTGTCCTCCGAGTGCTTCTTGCTTTTCCTTTTTTTGGACTTTTTCTTCTTTTTTTTTTTCTTCTTCTTTTCTTCTGCAGATAAAAGACATAATTTCTTAATGAACATTAAGCTATCCTATTGATAGTTCTTTAAACTCCTAAAACAATGCTTACCTTCAGAGCTTGATTCAGAACTGCTATTTTTTTCATCTTCTTCAACTGGTGTGAATTCATCTGAGCTGGTGGAAACAGAACAGGTAAATAAGAGAGAAGAGTTCAAATGCTTCAACACAAACATAATACAAACAGTTTGTTAATGCACCGATGCAGGAATCTCAACATACTCTGGTTCTTTCACTCTTGGTGAGTATCCCCAAACTTCAGGACAACCCAGTTCACCAATTCTTTCCCTTTCTTGAAGACGCCTGAAAAACAAGTATTTAGATCATTTAGATAACAAGCAGATGGAAACACAGGTGATTTTTAGAAATCCTACAAATGATCAAACGACAATAAATGAGTGTAACCAGAATGGAGGAGTCTTCTCTACAGCTTTATTTATTTGAAATTGTGATTAAATATGCAACGTTGGATTTATCTACAGGAATAAAACTGAACAACCAATTATGACAAACCCAACAGATGTTCAAAATCAATATATTTCTAGCAAAATGACATAGTTAGATATAATGAGGTAATAATATATTAAGATGACAAATTAAAAAAGAGAAACCCTAAATTTTAAGGAAGAAAAATAAATCAGGCGCAGGTTAGCTCTGTGGCCTCACAGCAAGAAGATCGGGGGTTCGAGTCCCACACCGAGGGAGAGGCTTGAAACAATTATCTTTCTGTGTGAAGTTTGCATGCTCTCCCTTTATAATCAAGGATTTTCTTCAGGTACTCCAGTTTCATCCCACTCTCCAAAAACATTAATATTAGGTTAATTGGTCACTACTATGAGTGTGTGTATGGATAATTGTCTATGTGTTCCCCTGTAACAGACTAGCGATCTGTTTGGGGTGTACCCTACCTCCGCCTTAAATCACCCCGTGAGCACCGTGAGCACCCCGTGACCCAATTAATTATAAGAGGTGTGATCAGAAGGGGTCTGGGTGTAGAATTTGAGGATTGTTTCATCATTGCAATGTTGTGTTATAATGAGTGGTTGGGAGAAGGTTTGGAATCAGTAAAAAAAAAGTGTTTGGTCTTTTCAAACAATGCATTCACTGTGTATGTGCAGGTTTCTAATAAATTATCTAAATCTATTATTCTCCAATTGTTTTGTTCTATTTTAACTTGTATTTAAAAATTACCTGGCAATGAATGCCTCTTGTCTCTGTTGCTGAACATCATCTCTTTGCTGCTCATAATAATAATCATCTCTGAAGCTGCCATGTTTTCCTGAACTCTCTCTTGGCTCGTGCCAGTGATTACTGCCGTTGTTGTGACGTTCTCTAGACCGAGAACGGCTTCGAACTGGGCTTCGAATACGAATCCGTTTGATGTTTCTCGCCTCTTTTAACCGACGATCCCGTTCCTCTTGTTCTCTCTCTCTGTTCCGAGGTTTTGGAAGTTTGGGCCCAAAGCAGTATGGAGACAGACTCCGATCACGACTACGGTGTCTACTGCGGGATCGAGAGCGTTGTCTCCGGGGTCGAGGACTCCGAGAATTCCCGCCGTCAGAACTGGAGCGATCTGACAGACCCATTCCCTTTAGATGTTAAATTAAATCCTAACGTTTGGATAATAATAAACTGAGAAAATAACCTGATCGTGACGTTTTTAAGTACGCACGCAATAACAGGAAGCCCAGAGTGTGTCCGTCCGTCCTCATAAAACAACCGGGTCGGTTTAAACAACTATGATTTGTTTCAGATTTGATCTCTCGGTGTTTTCACCGATCAGATTAGGAAACTACTCTAAAATTAAATAAGAATTAAACACAAAAAATTACATTTTAAGAATTGCTGAAAGTAATTAATATTAAACAAAACATCAAATATATTTGAATGTAATTTCTAAATGAAGAAACTAACTGAACTTTGTGTAATCTATCTACCTTTCTAGAAATCAGTTTTTTTTAAACAATCAATTTCAGTCTGATTGTATAATTTATAATGTTCACTAGTGATGACTTTTTAAAATCTTAATTTTGTCCATTTTGAATTTTAGGAATACTCTTTTTATATATTGTCTACCGGGCTTTGTTGGGTTTTTTTTTTCCTTATTAAAAGGGAATGTGTTTGAAATTTTTGTCAAAAATTAAATATATTTTAACGATTTTACTATTATTATTTATTTTATTTGGTGTCATGCACCTTCCAAAATGCTCGTAAGACACATACATTAATAACAAAAACAGGGAGACAGATTCCACAGTCATAAACCATTAAAAACAAAGTGTCCTCTTTCGTAGGTCCCAGGCTTTCAGCACATATTTTACGAGTTTAAAAGTAAATAAATAGTTAAAAAATATATGCCTATTTTTCATCATCTGACACTGAAGTAAAATCCAAATTAAAGAATAAATTACAATGCACATCATGTAAAAATGTTTATTTCAAAGTGTGATGGCTTTTGTTTGTTTGATTAGTTTTTGGTATATTTTAAACATATATGCATTTATAGATGTACAAAGTTTTTGATAGTTTTTTTAAAAATGAAGGAAAGGAGATAGCGACGGACAACTTCCGGTGACAGAGATGACAGCGGCAACGCGTTTCCTGTGCATTGTATTGTCCGCTAGTCAAGCTCATCATCCGAAAGTTCATCAACTCACTACAAGGCTGCGATCCGGCAGAGGTTTTGCACAATCTTCAAGTTTGCAGGTGAATATTATGAAGTGTTTCCGTTCCAATGAGACCCATACTTTAGAGAAAGAAGAATTTTGTGTTCCAAGCTAGCATGCTAACCAGAAGCTAACATGCAGGCCGCGCTTCCTCATTACACCAGATACTGTTAGCATGGCTAACAACGACTCAGTAAACGCTTGAAATAACAATAACAAAACATTGCTCTACGTTAGTGAATGACCTGGTATTTATATAAGATCACTGAGTCCAAATTGTATTTACTTTTAGCTAAATCGAGTTGTTAACATGCTAGCTATTTTACATGTGTTTAATGAAAGGAAGCAGTTGTGACGATCAGAAACATTATGGTTAGGCAATTTTTAATAGTATCATTGATTGACCTTAACTGGCATCATATGAATGTTTGTATTTCACGTTACAAATGACATCATTTCAAATAAATTGACACTTTTGAATGTGTTATTGTCTTGTAGTTGCAAACTGTTTAATAAGAAACAGAGCTCTGGTGTAGAATGAATAACAATCATTGTGAGATATTACTGTTATTTATTTGATATATATTGCAAAATTATTAGTGTGTTTTAAACTAAATAAAACTCTACAAGTTAATTAATAGTTGTTGAAGTTTTCTGTCATCTGGGAGGAGCTTGGAGTATACCCGTTGCTCCTCCAGATAGAGAGAAGCCAGATTGGGTGGTTGGGCATCTGGTTGGGATGCCTCCGGGACGCCTCGCTGGTGAGCTGTGTGGAGCATGTACCAATGAGAGGAGACCCCGAGGCAGGCCCTAGACCTGCTGGAGAGACTGTCTCTCACAGCTTGCTGGGGTATGCCTCGAGATCCACCTGGGTGAGCTTGAGGATGCAGCCAAGGTAACAGAAGCCTGCGTTTCCCAAAATCTGACGCTGCTTCCCCCACTTCATGGCCTCAGATAAGCACAAGATGACAGAACAAAACTTTGACTGTTTTAACTTTTTAATCTGTTGCATTTCAACGGTTTCAAATTTATCTCTAAATGAGTTACAAATGAAATTTGTTCAGGAACAATTCAAGGATTTCTCTTTCTGAATGATAAAGTTTGATTTAGAACATTTTTGGAATAGTGTAGACTATTCAAACCAGCATTCCTCTTTGCTTTGTCTAAATCAGCAACCTTTGGTAGTTTTAATAGAAATACTCATCAGTAATGGCAAAGAGAAAGTGATACTACCTGACGCGACTGAATAGTAGTGAATTTAAGTTTGGTTTCATTTTTAAAACTGTGCACGCTGTAGGAATAAATGATCTAGGTCGCCATAGCTCTGTACTCTCTGTGTTGTTTAAAGAAAATAAGCAAACTGTGAAAACTAACCCTATATTCATATACATATTGTCCTGTATTTTGCTTTTATTTACATATCTTCAATCATTTTGTTCATGCGGTGGGGATTAAAGGGCTCAAGCAAAATAAATAAACAGGCTTTCCTCTATAATTCAAAGTCTTTTTTGACATGTTTATCTTTTGTTCTTTTCATAGTCATGCCGAGTCTAAAGCTGATTACTGCAACTGATACCCAGTATTCGGCTGCTGTCTTGAAGTCCTTGAATGAGCAGCGAAACAATGGATTATTTTGTGATGTCACTATCATCATCCAAGACAAGAAATTTAGAGCTCACAAAACTGTCCTGTCTGCATCAAGTACATATTTTCACCAACTTTTCAGCGTTGCCGGACAGGTGATAGAGCTGAACTTTATCAGACCTGAGATTTTTGAGCAGATTCTTTGTTACATTTACACCTCAAAGATTGTTCGTGTACGCTCAGACACGCTGGAGGAACTTATAAATGCTGGTAAGGTGCTGGGAGTGAAGTTCATTGCAAACTTGGGTTCACCGTTGGCACACGTTAAAGGTCTTCCTGGTTTGTCAAAGGAGTCAGAAAATAAAAGTGACACATCTACAGAGATCATGCCGATTATTACAGAATCCTTCTCCATTTCTTCAGAAGAATTTAATCAGACAAACAAACATGCAACAAATGGTGGAGATTCAGACAGTGATGTTGAGTTTGTTTCAAGCTCAGATGTTCAATCCCGCTCAGCCAAGCCGAGTGAAATAATTGATTTGGAAAAGACAGATTCAGAAAATGTAGCGCAAGAAAAGAAAGTTTCTCCAGTTGCAGTAAAGCCTGTTGGTGCAAGTTGTGTTAACTCCAAAATACCAGCCAACAGTCCCCTGCTAAGTCCTAACAGCAGCTGCAATGATTCCTCACCAAACATTTTGTCTGGGAATTCCACCAAATCTGTCAAGTCAAACAGTTTCTCCTCTGAAATTTCTGCACAAGTGGGAGTTCACAAGAAGCAAGTGTTTGCTTCAACTCAGCAAGGCGATTTGAAAATCAAACTCTTAGATGTCTCTGAAATATCAGCATTAGCAGATAACCTTTCCAACCAAACGGTTGCAGCAAAAAAGACCGTAACTCTAAACACAACCACAGAGATTGATTCCATTTCATCTGGCTGTAAGGTTTATGCTAACATTGGGGAAGATACTTATGATATTGTTCCAGAAAAGGAAGATCCTGGAGAAGGAGGCTCCAAAGCTAATAAAGGGAAGAGATCGTTGATGGCTACACTTAATAAACCTTTCAACAAAGAACCATTGTCGCCGAATTATGGATCAGCCAAGAAAAAATCCAAAACAGACCTTGACGATCACTATGAGCTCATCATGGATGGAAAGACTTTTTATGTGTGCATTGTGTGTAAACGTCCTTATGTGTGTCTGACGAGTCTTCGCCGTCATTTTAATACCCACTCCTGGGAAAAGAAGTACCCGTGCCGTCATTGCAACAAGGTGTTTGCCCTGGCCGAATACAGAACTAAACATGAAATCCACCACACGGGAGAAAGGAGGTACCTGTGCCTGCTGTGTAACAAAACCTTCCTAAACTACCAAATACTCTCAACGCACTGCAAAAGTGTCCATGATCAGGACCCCAGCGGGAGAAGAGAGAAAGATGATGGGAGCAACAATTTATATCGCCTGCTGCCATGCAAAACTGTGCCGATGAAGTCTTACTCGTGGGCTAATCCCGGGCCGGGGGATTCAGTCATTTCTGACGATGGCAGCGTTGATGCCATGGAAGGAGATGATAGCCTTCACTCACCTTCTCAAACCAGGGTGTTAAACTGGAATGACTTCTTTAATGAGTCTGATTCCCAGAATGCTCACATGGGGACTGATAACCTTTCACAAGCAGGTTCTTCCATTCACTCACCCCAAGACGGACCCCCGGAGTTTGAATATATCACACCAGAGAATTACTGACAGCTGTTCCTTGTTGCCTTTCAGATAATGCTTCCCTTTTCAAGATTCTTTATTGTCTAAATGGGAGCATGGTAACAATTTAGAAAAACTTCCTCTTAAATATTCTAATCCATTGAGCCTTTTTATTGATTATCATGGCTGTTAAAACATTTGTTTTGTTTTTTTTTGTTTTATAAAATTCAGTTTGTTTTTTTTTTTTGTAAAAATAGCACTTTAGATAATTGAGTCTACGTAGTCCTCAAACTATGCTTGGGACACACAAAGAGGTCGGTGCTGGTTCTAAACTATTTAACAGATTTTAAAAGACGATGAAGTAGACGTAACAGAACTACTTCTTGAATATCTTATCTCTTGTTTTTTAACAGTTCTTGGAATTGTCATAAAAGCACAGAATAAGTTTGCAGCGCTTGTTTTGTAAATTCTAATTTAACCCAATTAATATGACAGATCATTTTAGTTCCAGAAAAGGATGAGGAGCACTGGCATTTGTGAAGGGCCCTGAGTGGAGCTATTGCTCTTCCTTGCCGAATAGAGTCAAAGTGGTTCTTCTTGGACCCTTTTTGCTGGTGATAGGTTTCAGGCACATCCCATCGGGAAGAAACCCAGAGGTAAACCCAGGACGTGCTGAAGGAACTATGTTTTGCAGCTGGCCAGTAAACAAAATGTGACTTGTGTCAGTGAAAAGCTACATCCCCTGCATCCAACCCCAGATTAGTGGTGGAAGACATTATGGTATATTTTATAAAATCACGACTGGTTACGTCATTTAACAAATGCTTACACAGAAATAAAAACAGTTTAGGTAATTCTTTTAGGTGGCAAAGATAATCACTTTTTTTTATTCAAAATGCAGCTGAGTATTTCCTTTTAAATCATAAGTTTTATACAGAGTTTCAAATTATACTTTTGAAACAGTGACGCTACAGATTACTTTGACACATGAATCATCTCATGTTTCTTTTGTATTTAGGTGACACTGCGTGTCGGGTTTCCACATTCAACAAATGAAGAATAAGATGGAAAATAAAAATGTTTTACTCGTTTGGATTTTTTTCCCAATATTTTTTCTTCAATTTAGTGTGGGAAGACGGATGTATTGAGTTACTGGGCTTTAGAAATTAAATAATGAATTGGATGAATGAGATTAAGTGACCTTGTGGCCTGGTTTGAATATGTGATTTTGTATTATAAGTGTGTTTGAAAAAATAATGTGTTTCTGCTTGTTTTTTTTCCATTCTTCACTAATTCATTCTTGAACATTTGGTTTTAAATAGCATAGCCTTGTTTAAATCTTTTTGTTCTAGTTTTTTTTTTTTTTAACTATTTCATAATTTACTTTTTACCTGCTACGTCACCTTGTGGCTAAAAGGATGTATAGTCATTAACTTTTTCAGAAGCTTGAACAATAATTGCTTTTTTTTAAGAAAAAAAAGTTGAACAGTATAAGCTAGAAAGCTTATTACAAATATAATTTTTTTACATTTCCCAAACGTTAGGTATTGCTTAATGTAGGTCATGTAAAACATACATGAAAGACAGACTGTAATGTTACCAATTTAAACAATAAAGATTTTGTTTTTCAGTAAAATTGTTCATGTGTGTGTGTGTGTGTGTTAAAGTTGCTGTAATGTTACATTAATAATAACTATCTTGACCTTTGATTACTTTCACTAACATTTCAATGCCTTGCAAACTATACTTAATGTGTTTGGGAACTACTGTAAAGTTAAAATGACACACAAAAAAAATCAGTATTCACCACAAAGCTAGACATTAAACTGTTAGTATTTTCATCCAAAATGCAAGCAAGTCTCTTATGATATCCTTAATTAGCCCAAATGTTAAAGAAAAATATTTTTTTTCTCTTAAGTCTTTTGAGACATTAACAATTCAAATGAATACACTTCATCATTCATCTTGTGAATTGATTATTTCCTGTCGAAGTTTCAGGGGCTGTTGATTCAAGGCGAGAGGCAGGGTACGCCCTGAACAGGTCGACAGTCTTGTGGGGCCACACACACAGCCATGCAGTCACACTCATTCCTAGGGACAATTTCATAGCAGCCAATCAGCCTAATATGCATGTTTTTGGAAGGTGGAAAGAAACTCATGCATACACGGGAAGAGCATGCAAACTCCACACTAAATGACCCGTGTTCCAAGACTTGTCCCCACCTGGGATCTGAACCCCAGCCTGCCGACTGTGCTAACCACTGCGCCCACCGTGCAGCCATGAATACACTTTAGTTTCCTAATTAGCAAAATTAAACTTATACGTTGCAAAGCTCTCAATGTCATCAACTTCAGAGGTTATTCAATGTAATATAGATCACCCACAAATACGTGACGGTTAAATTTGATCAGAACTTCACTTTTTCAATAGATCAAACTATTAGTGAATTAAAGGTTTTGACTATTTCTTTGCATCCCACCAAAGAAGTTAATAGAACCAGGCTTCACAGAGTCATCCTCAGCTTTTAGGAGAAACAAGAAGCTTTGTGAATTATGCAAAACACATTTTAATGGCAAAACAAAGAAGAAGCTCATCTTTCGTTTGCTCCTGAGAATATAAAGTCTAAATTATAAAAAGCAGTGATTAAATCTGATGCATTTGACAATTCTGTATAATTTTTTTTGTTGTCAGTGAACAAAAAGTTCTTCAACTTTTACAAAGTCCTCTTGGCTTCAGTTCCTCACACTTGACCTTTCTTGTGTGAACTCTGTTCATTTGTAAAAACTTACATGCGTTATAACTACTTACAGTGTGAGTCAACACACGCATACCTGCTTTAAGCTGTCGTGATCCTATGAGCAGTGTAAGTGTGTTTCCACAGCAACAGCTAGGTCAGATGCTTAATGATAGTGCCCCCACTTCAGAGACAGTAGATATCTAGATGTTGGTATATTTTAGACCTAACTGTTCTAAATATAAGTGTGCATACATAAGAGCACCTAACATCTTCATTACTGCTGTGTTCATCTTTAATGATGAGCTGGGACACTATAAGCTAAAGAAATAACTACAAGTGTTACACTTCTTAAGGATTTAGCTTTTTTCGGCTATTTTATACAACTGGAAGACAGCAAATCCACAAGCTAACTTTCACATGATGCCACATAGAAGTGAGGCCTTTTATAAATTAAGTCTACATCCTCACAGTGAGGGTAGTAATTCCTACAGCTGGACACACAAAGTGTTCAGTTGTGATCATAAAGCATGAGTTGGAAGAGTTCAAGTGACACAGAACTGTGGTGTTACCATACGCATTAAGGCAGATAGACGTGTAAACAGCCCAAACACCGAGCAGTTTGTCTTTCTTTATGTGTGGCCACAGTTTGTAGGCCAGAGTGTGTTTGGTCCTCGGGGAACACTTGCTCCCTTCAGCATGGCTGAGTCAGTGTTCCCTGTGGCCGTCCTCTTCCTCTGCACATTTCTGGATGATCATGAGGAATTGCCCACAGGAAGAGCAAATGCTTTATTCAGCATTACTTAACACCTGATAACCTCAGGTGAGTTTTTCATCTTTCGCAGCAAGCTTAGGGACTGTACGGTGGTGGCTTCTCATCGGGGTGGTCATGTGGAGGGGAATAGCGAGGAGGAATCATGGTGGGCCACAAGTGGCTTGCTCCAGACTGGGAGTCATCTGACAGACCAGAGGAGTCTGGGAACATGTAGGAGGCCTGCTGGGAACAGAAAAAACATTATTAAAGACACACTCATCAACTGTGTGTGAAAATAGCTTTTAATATCTCAAAGTTCTTTTGTCATTTTCAGCAAGTCATTTTCTTCCATCTAACCCTATCTGCTGCATCCTCTTCGGTCACACCAACTATCTTCATGTCTTCCTTCACTGTATCCTTCAACCTCCTCTTTGGTCTTCCTCTAGTCCTCTGCTTCCTGTCTTTTGTTCAGTGCTGCTGTCTCTAGACCAAACAGCATGGCCGGTCTCACCACAGCTTTGTACACTTTTCCTTTTATTTTAGCTGAAATTCTTCTGTCACACATCACCTCTGATACTTTTCTCCACCTTTTCTAGCCTGCCTGTACACGCTTCATCACCTCTTTTCCACACTCTCCATTGCACTGGACTGTTGATCCTAAGTACTTAAATCTTCCACCTTCTTTTTCTTTTCATATCTCAAAGTTAAAAGGTGTGAAAATAAATTTAGTTGTGATTGTCTGTTACAAAGTGGATGTTCTGGGGAAGATAAGTACCTGCAGGTCGTAGGCAGTGTAAGGTGGCAGGCAGGGGGTAGCATTGTGGTACCGGTTTGTAGAAGTGGGTGGAGGGGGTTGTGTGTGTACTGGAGCAACAACCGCTTCAGGTTCTGGTGTATCCGAGTTTGGAGAAGGTGTCTGTCACAAAACAAAGCATGTAAGTCTTGTTTTAGGGTACTGGGAAAAAGTCCTAAAAATTTGAAGAAAACTAGTATGAAACAAATGTTATTTTGCTTATTTTTTTCACCGAAAAAAATCTTAAAATTTGGTAAAGGTCTTGGGAAATAATATTTAGAGATTTTCATAAAGACTGGAAAACTTCTTCACAATCTCATTTGAAAATATACAAGAAATTCCTGCTTTTATGTGGCAAAAAGGAAAATATATAGGTTGACTGAAGGTGATTTTTAAATTATAAACATAATTAGTATATGTATTTGTATGTAATAAAAAAATGTATCAAATAGTCAAAATATACATAATAGAAGACAGAATTCATCACATCACTCAGAAAAGTTTCCTGGACGTACCATATCTTTGAAGCCTCCCAGAATAGCAGCAGTGATGATTCCCAGGAAGAGGGCCACAATGTTGAGGATTGTCGCAGACCATAACAGATGGTAGAGATGCACCACATCTTGGCAGCTTTTCACTTCCGTGTACTCATGGTATCCACCCATCACCTCGGCACGGCTAGGCCAGTGGGCAGGACAGAGAGGGAAACAGCCTACAGTCAAGCCACAAATGTCACCGACGGAGTTAAGCAGCCAAACACATTGTAGCATCACAGGAAACAGTGAGAGATGGATAACAGGTTTTGATGTATAATGGGTTTGATTTGAGGGTTTCCCCGAGCCACTGAAACAAGCAGGACGCTGAAATGAGGATGTGGATAAACTTGTTGGACATGCAGAAGAACCTACAGCACATTTGATTTAAATTCTACATCCTAATGAAGAAATGAAGCATCGGCTATTATCCATCTTAAAAAAAGGACCTACTTCCAAATCATGGAGGATTTCCTAAACTTTTTCAAAACATCTTTATTCTGAAGTCCAATAAGAGGATGTTCTCTGAAACAAAGGTCAAAAAGAAACGTCTGATACAATCATCATGCAAATAAGTTCTCCACAAAAAGCCACAAAGATACACATAAAAATTTCAAATAATTGAAACACCAGCAAAGCAAATATTCCCCAAAATCCCGTTTTCACCATCAACTCACTTCCCACAGTTGTAAAGGTCACAGCAGTAGCAGGTATTGCTCTTTACACGCAGGTTACAGGGAGTACGCGACGTGTGACACGGCACCTGAAGGTTACAAATCATTTCATGTGCTGCTTCACATTTCTACACATCCTAGTTCACACTGAGGTAGAATACATCATCTCATATATAAAAGATGAGTTTGCATTTTATATTTCTTACATCACGTTCAGACGCAGTCTCACTGAAGTGGTACTCACATCGACCGGCATACAAAGGCCTGAGGTCCTGAAGAAACAAATAAGTGGTAAATTAGTCATTCTTAAGAAATTTAAGGAAAGAAGACAAAAATTAATGAGGATGATTTACATTTTCTTTCTCTTTTTCTACAATAATTGCAGGAAGAAAAAAAAAACTAATTTAGTGTTTTTAAAAGACTTGAGCTAACATAAACTCTCAGGAAGGATTTGTCGAACAGAAGATAAAGATAAAAAAAAAAAAATAGACATTCAATTGATCTCTGATCAGGACATTGTTGTAAATTTAGTACTGATTATTAGAGATTTAAATTGTCTTCAAAATCTTTAAAATAGAAATAATAAGTTGTGATATTTTAAGGTCAGTGAGATCACCATCAAACAATTAAGTGATCATTTTATGAGCCTGAAATGACTCTAGCATGCAGTGGAAAATATGACACCACAAATGACACGTCATGTTCGCAGACGTAAATATAAAAAGTAAACATGTCAGTGTGTCTGCATTCCAAGCTATTGCACAATCAAACTCAACAACTTTGCAAGATATTTTTTATCAACGATTATCAATTTTGCACTGTTAGAGTAAACATTTTTTTATGCAAAAAGTGGAAAAAACATGTGATGGTTATTTAACATGAGGTTTATTTATATATAAAAAAACATATTCAGTGCATATCGTTTAGTGCATATTGCTAGGGGGGGGAACTGTCTTGGAAACAAAACATTTGTGATTAAAAACTTACATTGCATTATTTTTGCATTGCATTGTTAACACAGACACTAAATATTTTATGTTAAGTTCTTTTTTTCACTTTCTGTCTATCATCATGGTCTCATGTTGCAAAAAAGAAATCTTGTGGAGAAAATGTAAATTTCCCTTTAAATGAGTATAATTGTTAATGGGGTTGGGCTCATTTGTAAGTATTATTAAACAATTATTATTGGATTTTTTAAATATATTTGTCAATCTGGGAGGTTGAGGGGTTTGTCTTACATAAAGTTCCTTTCTTATGATCTCCTGGATTTCAATGTCAAAAATGTGGAAAAAACAATATTAACTTATAGTTCTAAAAAAAAAAAACAAGTCACAATAACATCAGAAAAAGATACATACAGTATTTTATAATTAACATATTTCCCAGGCATCCGTCCATGACCACTAAAAAGGTATTTACTATAAGAGTGATTTTCTATTTCTTACATCAAATGAGTCCAATGGACCTTTTAACGGATTTGGTTAACCTTTTGTACAAATTATTATTTTTTTGTGGGTCATCACACAGGAGTTACCAGGAAAAATTTGAAAATTTAGATTTATTTAGTACTTACAATATGCCTTGCTGCAAATACCCCGTCTACAATAGCACAGCAGAAGGCTGCCACTACACCGAAGCTGATGAAGACGATAGACGCCACTAGCTGTAATAAAGAAAGACAGGCCATTAGCTTAATTACTGTAGCTCAGATTTTAATAAACCACTAATAGTGGAATATTTTCATTTTTACCTACATCCATACTCATTAAATGAATTGAAATTAAATACACTTCATGAATCATTGAGGACAATCAAATTAGATATATCAACTTTACATCTAGGGATCATTTTACTGCTGACACTATGCACTACATATATGATATGTACTTATGAGTATGTCCATATTTATGGTTATAAATTAGAAGACTCCTGTCACTCTTCACTATCATCACAGTAATCATCTCATAACAGCTCAACTCACTTCCACACATGAATCTCTCTTCCTCCCACTCATCAATGAAACACAAGTATTGAGTTACACCCCACCCTGTGTGCAGATGCCTCGCTTTGCAACATAGATCCAAATGAAGAAAAAGCCAACAGCGAAGAGCAAAAAAAGAATGTGGACTGGTATCTGACTGAATCTTGGATTCCAAACAACTTGTTGTAAGCAAATGTGAGGGCAAAATTATAAAATCACCTGTAAGTTACTGCTAATTTTTGTTTAATCTAAAAATGTGTTTTAAATCTGTACTTGGTATGGAAACATAAAACATGATTAAATTACAGACTGTTAATCAATTGTTTTATTTATCATTGAAAATAAGTGTGAGCTTCATCATTTGTATATATAAAAACAAAAAATGTATATTTTTACATTTTATTTTGAAATTCAAAATTTGTGGCTTGATTAGCAACCGAAAGGCGAGACTTTTAATTCACTTGTCAATTTACATTCCTACCCTGATATGTGGTCACAAGCTCTATCCGCAAGAAAGGCTGCAAACACCAGCAATGCACAGAAATTGGTAAAGAAATTGTGCAGTGGATAGCACGGTGGCCTCACAGCAAGAAGGCCAGGGATTTGAGTCCTGGCTTGAAACTCTAGCCTTACTGTGTGGAGTTTGTGTGTGTTCTCCGTGTGTGTGAGGGTTTTCCGGTTTCCTCCCATTATCCCACATGTGTGGGGTTAAATACCTCTCGCCCAGGACACTTTTGAAAAGGAGATTCATAATCTCAAAAAGTTAGTCCTGGTTAAATAACGGTAAAAGAAAATTTTAAAATTCTGGCCACCGTTAGATGGCCAGAATGAGGCTCAATTCTCTTCCTCATTGAGAAAAGCAAAATGAGGTAGTTAGTTCAACTGCTTAGAATGTCTTCCTGCTGAGGTATTCCAGACATATTACAACCCAGGATACGCTGAAATGACTTTGAATCCCAGCCGAGCTCTAGATCGTTCAACTCGAAGAAGTGGATGGCCAATTCCAAATACATGGAGATAATGGACGCAGGAAATGATGTGATCCAAAACAATATCTCGGTTCTCTAAGCAAGATTAAAAATTAAAATATTTTTCAAAAGCTTTTCCTGACATAAATGACTACATTTTACCTTGGAGATTATGTTCAAATTGGTTAGTGTCAAAGTTTTAACTGGTAAACAATTTTAGACCTTATACTTCTCTTCATTAAGAGAAAAGAAAGCAATCTTTTTTCAGAAATTTCACAGCTAATATGAAATTAAGCAGCCAGACCTTTCTTTCTCTGGATTAATTTCTCCCAAATAGCCATGTTTATAGTGAAATTTAATCAGTCCAAATACAGTCTAAGTGTCTATTGTAAATTGAGAATTAAATGTTAGTATTTGTTTACTGACTTCAAATGATTAAAGAAGTGATATTTATCTAGTCTGAGGATTAGCCAGGCTGGAAGAATCCGATGTATTATGGTATGCGTTGTCATAAACAATCCCTTTCTTTATGTCAGCACTGATAGTTCTTCCTGGCACCTCCCACCTGCTCCGCTCATCTGCAGTTTCCTTCCCCCATGTTCTAGTGGAGACATCTGTCCTCCTCCCCTTACACCCAATTTCTATTTCTGTCCATAGACCCTACAAATTCACCCCACCCATGAAGTCCAGAACACTTGCACTGATACAAAACACGGATACACTCGGGCTAGTTGAAACTTGTAGACTAGAGTGTACCACTCACTGGTATCATAACAAAGTGATGAAGCTGTTTTTAAGGTGGCTTAAAAGTAATATGGAGTGACTTGCATTTTATTTTATAATTTTAAACACAAATAGACACAAAACTCTGACAGTGAGCGAAATATTAAACAATTATTTTCTTACCATTTGTCTTTTGTTTTCAATCAAGTGAGCTCCAATAATTCCCAGAAAAGAGCCAAAGCCCAACTGGGGAAAAAGAAAGTTGTTAGAATAGTTTTTAAAAATACTTAAAAACTTTCCATTCATGTCACACTCCTCACAAATAAAACTCAAAGTACTGTATGTGCTTAAAGTATTTTTCTTTACTTATAATTGATGTCATTTTCAAGGGCTTTCTCCTCTGTAGAATAGATTTTTCTTAATTACCTAAACTCTGAAGTTTGGCAGACTACTAAAAGCACAGTAAAAAAATAAATTTGTGGACTAAAGCACTTAACCTCACTCAGTGTCTGAGTGGCATGATGCTGAATAATGAATGCAAAGGAAAATACAACCCTCTGGGACTGTAAATAATGAGGTTTATCAAACGGAAAAGGCCCACTGGAAACTCTCTTTCCACACTCAAACGGAATGTCTCATTGGTTTGAATGTACACTCACAATGACTCCTGGATAGTAGCCTCCCACTGTGATGTTCTGCGTCCTTGTGGTTGCTGCCAGACCAAAGATGAGGATGAGCACAGATACAATGAGCAGCAACACCGTCACAATAATGGATTTCCTCTTCCTTCTTTTAAAAGAGCCTAAAAACAATGACATAAATACATTAGTTAATGTCATTGAAATCTCAATCTTGCACCATACGCGCAAACACAATTTAAATGGAAGCTAGTTTTGTAATTAAGAATCATCCGCAAATGCTGATTTAATTAGTACATCAGCTGAAAAATGTGAATACAAAACAACATTTAAAAAAACTTTACAAAACTCCAGGAATCATAAATGGTTTCAAATTTTATTGGCAAAACAAAAACATACAAATAAATGTCCAAATGCAGCCATTTTTGTGTCTTGTATACACTTGTCTACGTTGTAAAACAAAATTAAATGCAATTGTAAAATCTAAAAACTCACAACAGGCCAAATAAAGAGAATTCTCTCCATCTATCCAACAATCTGCATGTGTGTGCATAGAAATATGTGTCCATTGATCCAGTAGTTTTCTTTACACATTAAAAAGAACAAGACAAAGCCACTAAGGCAGCTAAGCGGTTCACTAAACACAAGTCACAGCTTTGTGACTTCACAACAACAACCAAATTGCTGGATGAGTAAAAACCAAGAAGCAGATTCCACATCATCATCAATGAACAGGAGGGATTTATGATACAAAATAAAACCAAAGTAAAATTAACAAATTCAGATGGGTGTACTCGGACAAATTCAGAGTATACTAAGAGACACAACTGCTGATTCCAATATTTTACAGGCATTTAAAGGCTGCTGCTCCCCGCCTGTGGAATGCCCTCCCAGACTACCTTAGGGCCCCACAGACGGAGGATGCCTTTCAAAAAGGACTAAAAACCCACCTTTTTACAAAAGCTTATCATTTTTAAATTTGTTTGCATTGTATGTTTGTTTTTATTGTGCTGTACTGTTTTAATTGTTTTAAGTTTTAATGTTTTAACCTTGTAGCACTCTGAGGCTTGATTTCAGGTGTAGACTGCATGAGAAATAAAATGTATTATTATTATTATTTAAGTCTGACAAACATAAAACGTGCTTTTTACCTAAATATTTTAATGCCAATTTTATGTTTTACATCATAGAAGAATCGTATATAATTTAATTTTTCTAAACATCTTTAGGGAAAAAAAAAAGAAGTGTTTTAGAAAAATAAAATGGCAGTTCTGTTTGATTATTTTGTGCAAATGTGTAACGTAGCTTCCCATATTGGTGTGCAAAAGCACTTCAGTACCTTTGATTTAGTGTGCAGCATATATTTTGACAATGTATGCACACCTGTGTACCAGTTACAGTATGTATGTATTAACACACATATATAAATAGGTATGTATTTGTAAGCATATGTCTGGTGCGTAGTGCTTGAAAAAGCAAGAGTTTCTCCTCCAAATATTGTCATCGTTCCAAGATTTGAGTTGATTGCAGCTTTGTAAGTAACACTCTAAATAATGAGATGGGCTCAAGAAATCCAAGGGGTGCTCTTAGTTTCATTCGTGATGAAGTCAGTTTACTCTCTTTAAAAGATTTAAGATATCAACTCAAAACAGTGGCACTATGTTGGTACAAGAAATTACCTGAAAGATCCTGCCTTCATGAGCCTAAACTTTGAAAAAAGAAAAAAACAATTCAATTGCTAAAAACTTTGGTGACCATGCAAGAAGATTTTTTTTCCCCACATTTTGCAATATTAAAATGAATTAGCATGATGAACGTAAATACAAGAATTCCTTAAGTGTCATTTGGGTAAAGTAGAAGTTCTCCTTTCAAACATGGCGCCAAAGAGAAATGACACATTTGTGGTAATTGAGTTGGTGCCGCACAATGTAATTCAAGTAGAGATTAACACATTTGAAAAAGTCTATGATGTTGACATTGGATGCAGCAACTTTTTTTACATTGTGGTGTTATAATAGTGGGAGCAAAGGCTTTAGAGACTGACACTGACCTTCGATCTATGAATCTAGGTCATTCTCCCAAGAAAAAGTTAGAAATGTCTTTTTCACCAATAAGGGACCATCTCTAAGTGAACTTGGAACTAGTCAATACTGGACTGTTGGAGGAGGAAATGCAATGGCTTGTTTCTTCTCGCAAGTTCTCAACGTATTAGAACCTGGGGTCTATCAAATAAACAAAGAAGGATAAGCCTTCCAATCGATAGTAGTGAGGGGCTTTGTCCATTTAATGGAAAAATAAAGCCAAAATAATTAAAAGCATCAAAAAAATGTTTTTAACTGTTTCTGTTCCACATCGATATGTTGGACACCACGATAACAGATATCTTCATCAATCTGTTGAGATCGTTTAAAAATTATCCGTGGAGATATATAGGGATTGTTGAGCATGTACCATAGTGTATAACAAATGGAAGAAGAAAGGGGATAACAAATTGGTCAGAAAAGCTCTTATTCAAATGGGAAAAAATTATTTAGAAAAGAAAATGTGAGATTTAATTAGAATCCAAATTTTATGCTTGAAAACGCAACCTGAACACATTGCTGAGCAACAGATAGAAAAGTAATTGCTATTCTTGTGAAAAGTGAAACAAGTATGAGTAGGAATAACTGTAAGGAGATATTGTGCAGACATCGGGAGAAGTTTCTTGTCTTTACAAAAGTTTTACTAATTTTTTATAAAAACAAAACTATTACATGTTTATTTTAATTAATTATTTACATTATTCTCCTCAAGTAAGTGTTGTTGGGACTTTATGATCATGGTATTTATAGATGAGTCTGACATTTAAACAAAAAAACATTTTCATAAGCTACAATAAGCTGAAAACTATTCATAAGTAAACTCTGAATAGTGGAAAATCACTTTCACAGTGAAGCAATTATCTCAATAAACACGGAGTCTGGGGTCATGAACTGTCTTAGACATCTTGCTCTAGCCTCATAAATTAATTACGACAGAAATGAAGCAATACTTTCACTAATGAAGTTGTAGGTTTCACCTTTTTCCCTTCCAGCAGAGGACCATCTCTTATCATTTTCCTACTGTTTTTCCACTGTTATCTCATCGTCCCATTCAGACCAAAAAATAATCCAACACTGTTCTTTTATATCAGATTGTAAACTTGCTGGGGCCAAAGAGAGACATGCCTGCTGATGAATACTAATGTTCACATCTTGTGATCGATAAGAGAATCCACTTTCCTTCTGTAAACCTAAGCATCCTCTGTTACCATGGCGACAAGTGTAGTGAAGGACACAGTGTTATTTAGTTTAGCAGTTCAACTTTGCACAGACTAAAATATTATGAGTGTGTTGTGCTCGGTAGTAAACTGGTATTTTTGCAAAAACCGACAAAAAATGATGGTTTGTGCTGTCTTATTATCAAATAATTCTGAGTTAACCAGAGATACATAAATTATATAACCACATAATAAAATCATTCACACCTACCCACTAGAAAGCATGTTAAGTAGGATCAGAGGATTTGAAGCAGATTTTTTACATGGTGTCAACAGTTTTAGACCCTTTTTTTTTTTCTTCAGTTCATGCTTAGATCATTATATTGATCTTCTTTCAGGGCAGCTGCCAAGCATCAGGAAAAAAATGTGTGCAGCAGTCATGAGAGCCAAACATAGACTGCTGGTTGATCACCACACCTGCAATGACGTCCTCCATCCTGAATCAGGAGGAAAATAATCATCTAGTCATTTCTGACTGTCTCAGTCATGATCTTATTCAATGATGATGGTGAATGTATTGTAAACATTTCTGGGGATCACAGTTTGTAACAATGCTTTTCTTGACGAATCTATTAAAACGTGCTTTATAAAATTGAACAGGTAATGTTAGGAAATCAGAAATGATATCTAATTGATAAAAACATCAAACTTGCTGCAGACATGCTGGTGACCTTGCACACACCTACCCATGCTTGTTTCAGAGAGACTCAGTCCACTGGATTGCAGGCTGTGAGGAGGGGGAGGCATGCTGGATGGACTCTTTTCTTTCTATTCCTCTTTGCAAATGAAAAAGAAAAGCAATCAGGACTCTTTGTTGCGAGATCTACGTGATGTAATCACTTGCTGAGACATGATCGTGTAGGTAGATCCTTTGCCCGCCACCGCAGAGGCGTCTTTTGGTCTCCGTCCTTGCGGTGCGTCGGTGTTTGACAGCAGGTTGCTGGTCCTGCTGCTGCTGTGTGTGTGTGCGCATGTCACACACATAAAAAAAACACAGAAACCTGATCGCATCCTCAATCATTTCCTGTGATTTTATTTTGCAGGTGTTTTCTTGAGAAGTAAAAAAAAAATGTTGCGAAATTTACTCAATATTATATATGACTATAATTATTGTTTAATTTCGTCTTTTAAACCGACCATCCCTAACAGGATCGCGGGGGGTTCTGGAGCCAATCCCAGAGGATTTAAAGGTAGAGGCAGGGTACACCCTGAACAAGTCGCCAGTCAGTCGCGGGCAACACACACACACCACACACACACACACACACACACACACACACACACACACACACACACACACACACACACAGTCATTCCTAGTGGCAATTTCATGTGGTGAATCAACCAATCATGTTTTTGGAGAGTGGGTGGAAATCAGAGTACCCTAAGGGGAAGCCTTGCAGACATGGGAAGAACATGCAAACTCCACACAGAAAGGCCAGTGTTCCAAGTGTCGTCCCACCGGGGACTTGAACCCAAACCGTCTTAAATCATGCCAAATAAAAAATTACAGCGTGCTTTAAAAATCAGAATGCATTTCTATTGCAAAATAAAAGAAGAAAATATTTTTCATTAAAAAAAAAAAAAAAAAAAACATTTTAATCATAAGAAACATTATTCTCAATCAAATTTAATCTTACAAGACGATTACAGGAGTTTTTATTTTTTATTTTTTTAAATGCAAAAGTTAAAGATTGATCTGTACATGTTTTCTTTTTTAAAAAACATTTTTAAATGAAAGGGTTTTAAAAATAAAAATAAGGCAAGTAAAATCAGATTGAGCTTGCAGTGTCACCTACTGGTATATATAGGTTACTGCAGCTGATATGACGCGTTCACGAGCAAATGGTTTTGTAGAAATTTATCATGACCTGGCAGAATTAGTTTGTTTTCTTTCAGGTCAAACTGGCTATTAAATTACACATAGACAACAAACAAATAGAACAAACAAATAGAAGCTAAGAAGGATTCATTTCTTTATTTTGAATTTTACAACTAAAAGCTAAGAATTACGACTAAATTCAGAAAAGACAGGTGAAACAATGCAAATAAATTGGGAAGTACATATGACATCCCTAATTTTTGTCTTGTAAAAATGATACTAATCATGATAATATAGTGAGAATGTGGTCCTTTTTAATAAATAAATAAATAGAGTCTTCTTTTAAATTAAAGTTTGAATTGAAAAAAGAGAAAAAGAGACAGAGAGACAGTGAGACCTACTGAGATCCATTATTGTACTAAACTATAAAGTTGGAATAATGGATTATCCACTGCAGATCACGGATTTCTAAAAATAACTTACAAATTCAACCAGATCACCTCAATATTAAATTGCGTATTGATTGAGACATCATCGGATACTTCTGAATATTTGGGATCTTGCTGGTAAGACACTAGTGTGATGTGCCTCACATCCGTCCTGATCTGTCCACACGTCCACACAGTCTCATCCAATCTTTCAGGATGATTTTTATACAATCTTTTGATGTCATTTGATGTAGTTATGGAATACAGTGGGTTTTTTTAAATATATTTTTATACTAAGGTACATTTTTACATTAAAAAAAAAAACATGAAGCACACCACCAACCAAAATAGTTAAAAACGAGTCTCAATGGCCGCCTTTGTTAATCTAGTCAATCTCACCAAAGTGTCCTAACTAAATAGGATCAAATTAACACATTAAATCCTATTTTGTCATCTTTTATGATTACAAATAAATATTGCAGATGCCAAATATATAATGTTATGTAAAGTATTTAAATAGTGACAAATTATGCTTGAATTTAAATTATTTAAATACTTCATCAAAAGCAATTTCTTCTGCAACCATGTGTCATAATGAGCACTTTATTGTTCCGTGCACTTTTAAAAGTTTTGCTCCTTATTTTCCATTTTAACATGTTCAGTTCCAGACAATGAGGTTTTCAGAGGATTTAACCAGAACGCAAGAGAGACTTTTTTCTCTTTAATGCCTTGCAAAAAATGTGAGATTTAATTAGAATCCGCAACTTTTTTTGCTTAAAAATGCACCCTAAATTTTCTCATAGTGTCTCAAGAACATGTATAAAATACGTTCCAATAGCTGGGGTAATTTTGGGAGGATTGGACGTCAGCATGTGGCAAAAAGCAGAGAAGAAGAGTGGGTTGCTATGGTTACAGGAAAGCCCTGCTTTCCTCTAAATAAAATGACAAAATTTTATACGTGTAAACATAAATAAATACGCTTTTAATGAATTGTTTTTAGATGCAAACACCATGAGATCAACAAAAACAATAGGTCCCATCAAAGTATGAAGTGAAATAGGATCATTTCCCATGAAACACCTGAAGATCTCTCTTGGTCCTCTAGTGTACCGCAAAACACTGGTTGAAAAACGCTGGATTAATATATGCAAAATGTGGAAGGTAAAAAAAAAAATCATAACTTCAGGATACGTAATCACATTTATACGTATTTAAAATGCATTTTTAAAAGACACCAGAACCAATCACTCTCTAAGAACTTTTTTTTTCTTTTGCCATATAACATCTGCTGTCTGATCATTGTTCTTTCCAGTGTTCTGTACTGTAACACATGCATGTTTGTTCTGCACATCCGCACGTTTTTGCAGCTCAGATCCCCCAAAAGACCAAATTTTCCGTGACGCAATGTCTTCTTTCATGTAAAAGAAGACAAAGTTCCCCCCTCTGCTAGTTTTTCAGGGGGGTAACAGACCGTTACGTGACCAGAGTGCAGATTGGAGAAAGGATGAGGACTACTTGAACTTCTACTGAGCAGAGCCAATGGTGATCAGTTGCAAAGAGACCCAAACTGGATGCACATGCAACTGCAGGGACATTTCATCAATGACTGATTTATGTCAAATTCTATTTGGACAAAAAGATCAAATAAATAAATGAAGAAGTGTACAGTAGCCATGCAGTGATTGATTCTCTGTAGTGATATAAGCAATAAATATTGTATTCAGGCCTTTATTTAAGTCTCAGCAGCTTTACAATGCTTGGTGGTGTGCGTGAACAGAATGCAGTGCTGTGGTACAGTTTGCTGCCAAAACCACTCTGGGACTCCCCCCCAAAAAAAGCCCTCAGTATTTCACCCCCGGTTCTCCCTGTCCAGCATCCATTCACTATAATGCTCGCCTAGCTGAAGGAGGCTCTGCACACCCAGTTCCCCTGCATGCCTTAAAAGTTTTTAATGATCCACACACTCATTTTTTGACTATATATTTTTCCTCAGAGGGAGTAAAACGGATACCTTGCACACTAATCTGCGTTTTGATTGAGAAGAAAACTTCAGGTATGCATGCTTTTCTTTTGAATTTTCTGCAAAAAGTTTCAAATATGTATAAACTGATTTTGTTGGGCACTAAGCGTCACAAAAATGATAAATTGGTTTTGGAAGCTGTTGCTAAATAGCCGATACAATGTATTTGCACCAGTGGACATGCTGTCTGTCTTTTCTTTCTGTGAAGAATATGGAGCCCAATTCCACAGATGAGGGGGCTGAGGAGACGCCCCTTAAAAGTCATACAAGCCCTGTAAGTGTTAACATTAAATTGTCTTACTTAATTGGCTTAAGTGGTTAAGTTTTTGACCAACACCAAGCCTTTTTTGTTAAAATGAAGGTTGCATTTTTTTTAATTATCATCGAACCGTTATAGAACCGTTTCTATAAATGATGAGTTTTTACAAAGTACTCTATAATGGTGTTCATCAGTACTTGCAATGTGGTTTGTGTCAGGACTGTGTCTTCGAGCTAGTAGATGCTGAGAATCAGTGAACAACATCTGGATGTCAAATTGACCCTCTAGCTTTGCTTTCTGCAGCTGCAGCTCCAAGCAGGAGGGTCCGCTCAGCGGAGGTCAGCTCTCCCAACGTGTGCCACAAGGTCACCAGCGGGTTTATAATTTGCTCAAATAGGGGGACAGGACCATCAGTGTGACGTTCATTAACATGAAGAACACTGTCAGGCAGATTATATTAACGGTCACACTCAGATCAGGAGGAATGCCAATTTTTCCTGTAGTGATTTGAAAAGAATAGGTCGACTGCGGAATTCAGCAGTAAGGAATATGTGTGGAGAGGGCTTTTTCACATCTTCTTCCTCTTTCCACCAGCCTCCAAAAGTGATACTCAAACATGGGCAAGAGTTGGAGGAAGAGCAGGAGGAGCTGGCCGAGCATCAGCCTCTAGAGCAAGAAGATCTGAACTTTGAGAGATGGAAGCGCAGGCCGATTCCTCAGAGGACGCTCCACCAGAAAATAGATGACTTGAAGAAATACCTATGGAATGCAGAGACCAAGGAATTCATGGGTCGTTCTGGAAAGAGCTGGAGTGAGTTAAAAGAGAAATTTTGTGCTGATTGAGTGTGGGTGAAGAGGTTAATAGAAAAGGTAGTTTTTTTCTTCAAAATGATGTGTCCTGTGACCACAGTTTTAATATTATGTACAACATTGTACTGTACATAGTACGAGATTGAAATATTTATATAAAGAAAGATTCACTCTCAGACAATTCAATGGCAATAATTGTCTCTCTGGACCAGTGACTTGGACCAGTGGCTCACTGTGCTGTGTATGTGTGTCCTAATGTTCAGTGTTTACATAGGTGCATGGACAATTCCAAGAGTCCTGACAAAAACAGACTGCCTGGGGACGTATCCCCAGCGGGAGCACGCTGTTCCAGGCCTCACATTGGCCAGGAATCACATTCCTCTTAATCTTACCATGATCTCCACTGCCTCTTTCCCAAAGCTTTGGTGACCTCATAGCTGAACTTGTATTTATGGCTGCTCAGTTTAAGTATGACACATAGGCAAGTGTATTTATTTTCCATACAAATCATTAAATCATGTGTGCTGCATCTCTGATTTAGCTCAACGTTTTTGGTTGAAGCCATAGTTTGGATTAGTTTGATGAGTCAATGAGGATGGAGCGGTACAGACGTGCAACACGTTGTACCCTCCTTTCTGCACCTCTGTATACAAAGCCCGACATGATCTAACTGAGGCAACATCTAAGAAAAGTGTGTGTGTGTTTCAGGGATAAACTGTAATTCTGCCTCAGCAAGCAGGCCTAAGAGCTGGTTTCAGCCACACAGCCAGTTAGTGCACACTTGTGGGAGAATGGGGCCCATGTGTCTATTGAAGAAAGGCCCTGAGTTTAAGTCTGTGCTGCGTGCCCTGTGAGACGAGTGCGTAAAAGGGGACACAATACCAGAGTGGGGTGATTGGGGCTCCTTGGAGCTGGCTGGGCCTCTATGGCTGCTAAAAACCTTCACTACGATGGCAACCGGAGGTTCACTGTGTTCCTGAGTGAAAGGACAGCTGGGAGAATTCTCACTGAGCTCAAACAGAAAGGCCTTTGTGGCTCTGGGGACGCAAGGCTGGCTGCAGTAAGTCCCTTGTGAAATTGCCTGCCCGGGAAAAGCCATTTTATTTAGGTTTGATAAGTCATAATGATCAATTTACTGTAAATGAATGAACAGTTGCAGTTTTTAAAATGTATTTGTCTCAAAGTTTACTGATTACCCATATGTGGGTTCATTCTACATCTATTGAAGTTATTTGTAGGTCCAGACATGAGAGACAAAACAAATTAATATCAGTGCTGATTGTGGACAGTTCTGGAATCCAGACATGCTGCGTAAATTGGTTCATTATTTTTTTTTTTTTACTCACATCAGACACAATCTACTGAGAGTTGTGTTATGTAATATACTTTTGTGTGGGTGCCACACAAAATAGAAACTATTTCCATTGACTAATTGTTAATTCTCCTTGTTTAGGCCTCATCCTCCTCTTCTATGCTGCTCTGTACACATTTCTTGCAGCAATGTTTGGCGGCTGTATGTTTTGCCTAATGTGGTCTATTAGTCCTTACCACCCCACCTACAATGACAGAGTGATGCCACCAGGTAAAAGTAACCCCCACTTAGCCACCTTGTCTCATCCCCTGTTCTAAACTATCCTTTTGTCACTTATTTCCAACTGAGTCTTTGCACAGTTGACTGTCTGTGGGTTTCCATTGGCAGGTATGACGATGGCCCCACACCTTGAAGGGCACGAGATTTCTTTCAATGCATCTGATCGGAAATCCTGGAGGAGGTATGCTCGATCGATAGAAGAACATCTAAAACGTAAGTGGTTCCCAATGAGATATGGGGAGATTTTAATGCTGGAAGTTTTGATGGTGTTGTTGAGTTTGTTGAAAATGAAGTAGACATAAAACGTCTTAATCCTCATCTTCTTTTCCTTTGTCCTGTATTTCCATTTGCTTCCTGTAGCGCATGCTGGAGAGGGAAGCCTCTTTGTAGGCTGAGGGGTAGCCATTCATAGACTTTTTTTTCATTCTCAGCTTTTGTCAAGCTTCTTTAACCAGAGGCCTGAGCCTGGCAGGGCCCTGCTACTGCAAAGGTTTATTTATGCTCCTTTTTTTATTCTCTCTCTCCTTGTGAATCCTCCCTTCTGTTCTCAATTCGTAGCATATAATGATGGTGTTCAGGAGAGGAAGAATATTCCCTGCACTCTTCAGCAATACTTCATGCAAGATGACTTAGAAGAGAGTGCAGAGCGAAAAGCGTGTCAGTTTAAGCGGTCTTGGTTGGGAGCTTGTTCGGGGCAGCAGGATTCAAGTTATGGCTATTCAAAGGGGAACCCATGTATTTTGCTTCGAATGAACCGGGTAAGGAGAATGTTGAGTTATGAATGTATTTACCAAGCTGAGAACATAAGTTGGTGGAAAGAAGGGGACCACGTGTTACTGGGCTGTGTGCTATCTTTTATAGTGATATCTAGTGGCCAATTAGAGAAATTTCAGAATGATGCTCAAGGGTCATAAATTTTATGATTATAGTTGCTCACTTCATTAACATATTTGCAATCGAATAGAAGATTTACTCATAAAAACCCTTAAAATATATATATTAGAAGAAAATATATATTTATATTATGTAAAATGCTTGATCCATATTTTACACCATCCATTCCTGACATTTTGAGAAATAAATGTTTGAAGTTATATGGTTCACATATAGAACCTCTGTGATTTTGTAGATTTTTTTTACACTAATCTGGTGGAGGTTGAGCAAAATCAAAAAGGACACTATGAAGTGATAGCTAAAGTTCACTTAAAATGTTTTAAATGACAATATTTTAGCCCACAAGCAATGCTGTGCTTTACATGTATAGATATATGAACAACTCTTTTAAATGTTTTTATTCTTTGCAGATTCTTGGTTATTTACCTGGCCAGGGCAAACCAATTCAAGTCACTTGTGAAGTTAAGGTACTGCAACTATCACTATTTTTTTATTTTTAGTTGCAAAAAGTGAGAACTCAAACTTACTAATTACGTTCCTTTCCAGAAAGGACCAGAAGATGCTTTGGGAGAAATTCAGTTTTTTCCTAAAAACATTTTTGACATGAAGTACTATCCATACTACGGGAAGCTCAGACATGTGAGTGAGAACTAATGGTGCAGGTTGAACAACGCTTGACTCACTTGTCTCTTTTTCATCTCAGGTAAACTACTCTTCCCCAGTTGTGGCAGTGCGTTTTGCAGGAGTGCATCATGACACTCACATCCAAGTGCAATGCAAACTGAATGGAAAAGGAATCATCAATGATTCACCTACTGACCGTTACCTGGGCAGTGTGACCTTCTCCCTGGATGTTGGAGCATAATCCAGCAAGATCCCCCCACAAGAAATGTAAAAGAAAAGAATTATTTTGAACATATTTTTTTGTCTTGAAACACATTAATGCAGGGGTGTCCAACTCCAGTCCTGGAGAGCTGGTGTCCTTCAGGTTTTCCATGTGTTCTTGCATCTACACACCTCACCCAGGTTATTAAGTCAACTGTATTTGTTAGGTAGAAAATGTATATCTTTATATATTTCTTTTCTTTTTGTCATTCATTTAGTTAACTTGATCCCCGCTGTGGGCAGTTTGTGACCCGCAGCTGTGAGACAGTGTTATTTGTCAACTGACGAATGTGTCATCATTGTTTGTTGAACACCCCCACTGTTTTCTTCAACTTTCTTTCAACTTTCGCCACCATCTGTAAGCAGGTTCTGTAGCCCTTTTCTTTCCCCCACCACTCAGTAAGAACACACCTCTCTCCACCAAAACTGTATAAATCAGGCAGGATGCATATTCCGTTGTAGATTTTCTAGTTTTGCTGGAGTGTCCATCCTTGTCTGATATGTAACATATGAGAGTCTTTTGTTTTGTTCTCTGGTCAGCAGAGCTTTGGGATAAAGATGAATAACTTTTCCATTTAACAGTACTGAACCAGGAGCACATGGAAAACCTTCAAGACACTGGGCCTCCCTCCAGGACTGGAGTTGGACACCCCTGCTTTATTGTATCCACATCATCCATTTATCCTGTTGTGAAAATCCTGAAGAAGTAGATATTTTCTTTTGTGTGTTGGTTTTATCTTTGAGACGTTCTGATGGCACCTGCAACAAGCACAAGGCCTGCATGCATGTAGAGTTACAGATCAGCTCCTGATATTTTGTAAAGAATAATTTTAAACAAACTAAGTCACACCGTCCACTAGTTAGCTCTTCTGGCTATGCAAATCCAATTATGAGTTAAAATTATAATACAGAATTAGTTATGTTGTCAGGTTAGATTTGAGGTTTTGTGAGCACATTTTTTATGTCTGTATACTAATTTTTTTTTTGCTTTATGTTTTTAAAACATGAATGATGCAAATACTGAAAACAGGACTCGCACTGTACTTACACAGTAAAGAAACATCTAGATGTAATAAATGCAAATACATGATTACTATATTTTTGAGGGATAGATATACATTTCTTATTAAGTGTCCACTTCTTCATTTGCAAAAACACATTTGCTTATGAAAATGAAATACTACACCACTGATCAATAAAGAGAACTATTGTGAATAAGAAGTGGTTTGTGAAAGATCTGTGTAGTTTTAAAGTAAATATTCAACTGTTTATGTTAATATTAATCAATTCTAAAGTGCTACTAAACCTGGTCTACGTTTTGTATTTATTCTCCTTATAGCTCTTATAATAAATACAATTTTCTGATATGTACTTGTAATTTTTTTCCACAAATATAAATCAGTTTTTATATTTAAACTGATTTGCATTAAAAATAATTTATTTTAAAGAAAAGTCTTTAAAAAAATCCATGATGGTTGAAAAGTTTCAAAGAATAAATTATTAAAATACATTATCGTTTTATAAACCACGCTTTCTACTTTAATGAGAATTCAAATACCTCGTTTATGAAGATACTTTAATCCCTGAAAGGAAATTTGAGTGCTGCAGAGCTACAATCATACAATGTCATACAACATAATTTTTTTTTTTATTTTAGCTATTGTGAGTGAAAGTTTAAAGGTTAGAAAGTGAAAGGTTGAATAGTTTGATGGAGGACGGCAGAAAGGATTTTCTGTACCGTTCCTTTGAACAGAGGGGTTGCAGAAGTCTGTTTCTGAAGCTGCTCTTCTTATGGTCCACAGATTCATGAAGGGGATGGGAGGGATTTAGCATGATTTATGTTTATTAGGGATTTATGCTTAAATTTTTTACACAATTTATTCAATTGGAGTTTTTTAACATGCATTTTAAGTTCATTTGTTCATTTTCTTAATCATTGTTGGGTCACAGAAGCATTTTCAACCCACCAGGAAAACTTAATTCTTTTCCCCAAATTGCCAATTTTAGTGTGCTTTAAAAAAAAACCCAAAAAAGCTAAATCTTAAATGATACGTGTAACAATCCTTCAAGTGAACAAGCAAAAGTCATTCCTCAATCTTTGACCTTTTTATTACATATTATCTGCAAATGTTCTTGCAAAAAAACAAAAAATACTTCTTTCATCTTCTGAACCACTTATTCCTAGTGGCGTTGTGGGGATGCCAGAGTCTATCCCAGCTGATTTAAGGCGACAGGCAGGTTACATCCTGAACACGTCGCCAGTTTGTTGTGGGGTCACACACACACTCATTCCAAGGGGCAATTTTAAGGTGGGCACTCAATCTAACGTGCATGCTTTTGGAGTACCAGAAGAAAACCAACGCGGAAAACATGCCAACTACACACAAAAAGGCCAGTGGGAAGACTCGAACCCTGACCATCTTGCTGTGAATCCAAAAAATACTTGTTTGCAGCAAAAAGAAAAACTGACATAAAATACAAACCAAGAATGAAACTTTATTTAATTTCTTCCCCATTTGTGCTAAACAACTTAGAACACATTATTCACCAAATGGAGACGAGCTTCAGGTAAGTTAGTAACTCTAGAGATGCACAACAAAAAGGCACAAAAACTGCTGGGGTGGTGATCAAATGCATATGATAAATAATCAAAATGATCCATATGGTAACTTGATAAACGTGATTAAATTGGTGTAAAAAGATTTATATAAGTGATCTGAGGTTAACTACTGCAGCTGTTTTTAAAGCTCACATGGGGGGAAAAAGTTTACTTTCAAAATAATAATCTTTAAAATTCCCTCTAAAAGTGTCACAAACATTAAACAGAAATGGTCCCATTACTGGTAAAGTGTCTTTATTTCATCGTCCCTTTCATCAAGCTACAATTAAATATTTATTTTGTGCAACACATTTCATTTAGCTTTTAATTCCTGTTACAAGAAAGTAAACGAAGTGATCGACTAGTGTTGAAATGAACAATGCTTGTACATTCACGTCATCAAAAGAAGGAAAGTTATTGGTTCTATACAAGAGATTATTTTACACAGTACTACTATACAGCACAGAAAACGAGAGCAAAAGGCCTCTCAGGGAAGGACGGAGATGTTCGAAGGGTGTGGATAGAAGCTTTCATTTGTACATGCATTTGATACTGAAACAATTCAATATTTTAATAAATGTTTTAGTGCTTTATTCAGTCATTGGGATTAGTAAAAGAATGTGAACTGGTGGGTTGGATTAAACTGGGAAAACAAATAAGATGCTTCTGGGAAAGAAGGAAGGAAAAAGTGGGGCAAAAAGAAAAAACTGGGGAAGAATTAATACGCTTTACAGGTAAGAAATATAAATTTAAGAGGAGAGAAGATTGAGTGGGAATGTTAGAAACAGCAATGATTGGATTAAACTGACTGATAGCCTGTACGACTCTTCCTCCGACCAATCAGGTAAGAGATGAGTACAAGGATGATTAGGAAGCTGAGCGCCACGCCCACAGCGATGGGTACCAAAAAGCTCAAATCAGAGTCCAGGAAGCATTCCTCAGCTGACAGAAAAAGAGACAGACAGACAGCAGATTAAATATTATGCTGATCTTTATAGAAAAGAAAGTGAGTTAGAAACAAATGGTTAGAGAAGCAAAAAACAAGACAACAAAAGCAAATAGTCAGCACTGAGTCTCAAGTTAAAGAAAACCAATGAACGAGGCATGATAACCTTTTACCTACAGTTCCTAAACTTTGTTAAAACTTCTTGATTTGCTGATGATACATTTGGAGCAGCAGAAAATTTAAGCAGAATGAAGAATGCTTTCCCTTTCCTAATAAAACCTAAGAGTAAAAAATGCTTGACTTTACTTTTGCTTAAAAGTATCTCTGCTTCACAAGTTTTGCTCCAAAAAAATTAAACCTTCATCTGAAAGTGGATCAAACATAAATGAGTTTTCGATTTAATTATGTTTTATCTTGATACATAACTACTGTAACTTCCAAGAAAGAGGAATCATTTCTGTGTGTTTGCAGAGAAACGCAGACGTTTGCTTTTTAATTTAGTAAAATGCAGCGTGATAAATGAGCAGCAACTAAGCGATGGGGAAAAAAGTTAGAATCAGAAAGACTCGTAGCCGGTGGCCATGTTTCTCTTTCTCCCGATGAAATAGGCCAGCAGAACAATAACAATGAGAACAACCAGTGCAACTCCAACAGCTATGGGAACAACGAAGCTCTCCGCATCACCCTGGCAATCCTCAGCTAGACAGGAGTAAAAAAAGAAGACAAAAATAAAAAATCTCACATGCATAGAGCAAGAAATGCTTTTTGGTTAAAAAGGCACGAATGGAATCAAACATTTCAACCAAGATGAAACTGCCCTTTTTTATTTACATCAAAAATACTAAAAAGCTCCAATGTCACAAACAGAAATCCATTTTATTGAAGCTAACAGCATGAAAGATTGCAGATGAATTCAGCACTTGTTTTAGCAACATGTTACTGATTACAGATGGTTTTGCAGCAGATTCCCTTTCATAAAAATGTGTGCAATTAGAATGAAATAATCCCACCAGCCGTGAGTTATTCATGTGCAATAAAGAGAAACAGTCTCAAAAATGTCATGGTGACTATTGTGGTAGATGAAAAACATTAAACTTCCCCGAAGTCTGATAAAAATCTTTTACTGGTGATGCTGCAAAACCATCCTCATGATTAAGGCAACTGAGTTTGTACAAACTGCCACACACTTCAAAAAAATTAATTGAATGAAAGTTTTTATAGAGGTGTAAAAACAACCTGTGAATGCAAAAGTTACTATCAGATTAAATTTAAAAAAAAAAAAAGCAAATATTTCTTGTTGTCTGGAGCTGGAACAGAGCAAACATTAACTTTACAAAAACAAATACATAATAACTAAGTCCCGTATGCTAGCATACCGACTAGCTATCAACGTTTGAACAAAATTTGAGAGACATAAAGGTCCTGAAAACTCTTTGAACATAATTTAGAGCAGTTTATTAAAACGTATAATTTGTTTGAACTGCTGACAGTCAGATTAAAAGCAGCAGCCGTGACAGGTTCCCTGAGATGTTAAAAAAAGGGATCAGAGTTATTAAATGTACGAATAGTTCTTTTTCATTTACTTTTTTTTTCTTCAATCAAATTTCGAAATACACAAAGCGGCTCCTGTCAGAATGTAAGAATTAATCTCCAACCTAACTTGAGAAAAGCTTAGAAAATCCAATACCAAACATGTCATGACATTTTGGTTCCTGCTCCAGTGCTTTAAATTTTCATAGGTTGATCACTGTCCAAAATTGTCAAAAGCTAAATCTGGAACTGAAGTAAAGTTTTCAGGAGCTTTAATTACTCTCAACTTCATACAGAGAAAGTCTAAACCCGCCCCTCACACGGCTGCAATCATGTGATGAAAAGCAAATCACGTCATAGTGCATTTCTGTATAATAATCATTTAAACAGAATTTGTGCTGAAAACAAAACTACACACAAGTATAATCCCTTTTCTAAAGATAATGACAAAATAAAAAGAAAACAAACAAGAAAAAAAAAATTCTTACTAACTGGAGTGTGAAACATCAAAAGTGGATAATGTGTCAATGAAAGGATTAATACTACAATCAACTTCATCACATGGAGGTTTTCAAACTTAGAATGGGAATGAGCCATCAACAATGTTTATTCAAAGTGGACTTAAAATGAAGATTAAGTTGATTTGTCAGAACAAAATTAAATTAGAATCCAATAGTTTATAATTGAAGTCAAAATTAATCCCAATTACCTCCTGATCCACAGGAGCAGACATGGGCTTATACACTGTTTCCAACAATGGACATGACTGTGAGTGGATTTATGCCAAAAAAAAAAAAAACCTCCTTACTCAACTTTAGAATTAATGTTGAAACATACAATTACGTCTGAATTACGGGAATGAAAATGATGGGAAATTCAAATTGCAAATGTGCTGAAAGATTACATAACAAAAAGGCAAACAAAAAAGCGGGTCTGTTTTCTGAGCGAGTGCCTGATCCAAACACAACTCATTTAAATAGTTACTCATAAAAATTTAAATAGCAGGGCCTAGAGGTCTTTGGGGAAGTCAGAAATAGGTACCTGCACACACACAGTGGCAGTTACGTATTGCAGAATGTAGAATAAAATAAAACTGTTCAGGAAAATGTTTGGAGGATCTTGCACTTGCCCATTAACAAAAAAGCAGAACAAAAACTGAAAAAGAAACATTCAAAACAAACACAAGGGAAGAGGGCAAGTTTGGTCCTTGAGAAGAACAGAAATCTGTTTTTTGCTGATTTTATTCAAATTAGAGACTTTTGTGACAAGTATAATCCATGTCACACAATCCTTTAAATCCCACAAGGTTATAAAATTTATTTTTGTCTTTTTTATTTCTATCATATCATCATCATATTATGTTTTCCACATCAGAAAATTGCCTTCATTTGCCAATTTAAATTACTATGCATGAAGACCAAGGACCAGGCTTGGAACCCCATGACAATTCAACAACATTTGCTAACATTGATTTAAAGGGTCTGATATCCAACATGGGTCTTTCTTCGACCAATCACATAAGCGATCACTACAATGAGAATCAAGCCGGCCAGCGCAGCGCCAACAATGATTGGGATTAAGATGCTGGTGTCATCCATAGAACATTCCTGGGCTGCAGATAGAGAGAGAGTCAGTCAACAGGCAGAAGTGCGAGTGTCATTGAAAAAAAAATTGTATCAGGGGACAAAATTAAAGCAACAGGAAAGCAGATTGTGTTATTTGAAAATGTGAAAGAACAGTTCAGTTCAATTAAATAGGAAACAATGTTTTTGCTTAATTGTAAATGACAGTATCAGCCATAAACAGTACCTGTTCTAAAAGAAATTAGAAAAATACTTAATGCTACTAGGTTGTAAATACAAACGGTATCATAAAAAAGGGCTTCAAAGTTGTCTTCTGGACAGGGAATTTGATGAAAGAGACCGAGGATTTAACTCAGGACTCAGACTGAAAATGAATTCTGAATGAAAGTCGAAATGCCTTGAACAACAACTACACTGTCCAGAAGTCAACTTTGGAGCCTTTTCTACGAAGGATCACTCCTGGATAAATGATGGATTACACGGACTTGTTTAAATCGTCTTACCCAATCCTCAGTCCATCACCATTATCAGTCTAAGAAAAAAAATCAAATATTCATATTAAAGTTAACTTACCTGTACTGAAAAGACCCTTCTGCACTCCGAATGGCTGTACATGCAGGCTGAAGGTGTAGATGGAGAGCAGATCAGTGATGGTGTAGTTCTGCTCCTTGTTGCACATGTAAGAGCTGCCCACAGATGCCGCCCACAGACTCAGGTTGCTGTTGTGGTCAACAAAAAAACCTAAGAGAGAGAAAAAAGGGACTCAATGTGAATGTTTTCCTTTGTGTTTATCTCAAGTTGAACAGGTAGTAATTTCTTTTGTTTAAAAAACTTTTTAATAATTACCAGAAGTTGTGTTTATAGCAACACTCAGCGCATGAAGATGAAACTTCTTGGAGTCCTGTTGATAAAGAAATTCAGTTTCATTACCAGAAACTTAAGTCATTGTTTGACAACCTGCGTCAAAATTTAGATAAATTGAGTTGCTGTATTAATTATCTTTATTTTTCCACAATAAAGTAAAAAATAAAAACTCATGAGATCACAAAGTACTTACATTGACAAATGTGAGGTTTAAAGTGATTTTTTCAGACACCAATGAAAGCTCACTGCTGTTGACTCCACAGAATCCAGAAGCATTTACTCCTTTAGGGTCAAAGTTCATCTCTTGATATGTCTAACTCAGACAAAAAAAAAGAGCAGATCAAATTAATCATTGGCGGTTCTTGCTGACCTAAACGTAACATCACTTCATTTGTGAGCTTACCTTGCTTTGTTTGAAACCGATCCGCAAGCCAAAGTATGCCAGCATGCAGGCTGTGGAGTTGTCATCCGACTTGAAACTGTAGTTTCCGACGGTTGGTGTAGGCAGGGTGGGTGTTGGGGTGCTGGTTGGAGGTGCAGCACTTGTGGTGGCGTTTGTGACGGGTGCTGCAGAGGTTGTGCTGGTGACGTGAGTGGTGGGGGCAACAGTGGTGGTGACTGGGAGATCGGCAGCACACGAGGTTACTGTGTGAGGAAGAAAAACAAAAAAAGGAGAGATAAGGATCAGAAACAAAAGCAAGAACTGAACACTTCAAACTAAAACATCAAATTAAGAGTGTGTGGTGGCACTTACTGTTCTCACTCTTACTGCCGTTATTAATAAACGCCTGTATAAGCACGTTCCACAGAGTCATGTTCACACTCTCAGCTTGAATCACTTCTTTACTTTTGCATGAATAGCAGGTGTTCACGCCAATGTTTGATATGCCTGCCTTCTCGCTCACAGTTATAGTTACTGAAAAACACAATAAAAGTAAAAGTCAAGCTCATTAAGTCATCTGTATTTATTTATTCTCTTCCTTATATTTATTAAGATTACCATTTGATGTGGCATTAGGGAAAACCTTGGAATCATTGAGGTTGTACGTGAAGGTTATAAGGTCTGCTTGGTACTTTTTATCTTTCAAAGTAAAGTTTACGCTGAAGGAATGTCCTTCTCCAAACGTCAGCTCCAGGTTTGAGTTTTGGGCCTCACATTTGCTACCAGATGAATTGGCGGAGGTGGGAAGTTCAAAGTTGACCACATTACTCTGAAAAAAAAAAAAAAGCAGCAAAAGTCATCATGTTCGTTTCAACTTTTGTCATGTCTTTTATTTTACTTATGTTCAGATTAAAAGTATATTTGTATACGAGCTGGAAAATTCTTTCATGCTCCAAATCCTGCACCAAGTATTTTACTTAGACATCACTTTTATGAAAAAAAAAAATGATTAACCAAGCACTCTGTTGATTCCCTTCGATGCTCTGCTATAATTTTTAGCTTTGCTTGTGAATACATTGAAGCTTAACTTTGCATTCCGAACAAAAATAGATTTAACATAACAATTAAACGCCCGACACTGGCTTCTTTATATCAGGTTTTTCAAGTTCATTTAGGTCATTATTGCATTTAATTTTTACAGTCATAGATATATTTACTCACCTGCATATTAAAACGCAGAATAGAAATAATGAAAATAATATTTTACTTTAACAATTCTATAACTAATAATTACATATACAGCATGTATGTTGTTTTCCAGTCTTTAGCTCATTGTGGAGGGATAAACAACAGAGCAGGAAAACAGACCAAATGCTATGCTGAATCACAAAATGTGAAGGAATTTCCTTTTTCCATGTCAATCCTTTTCTTCCTCAGCTGAGATGTTACAATCACATTCTTAGCACTTCTTGATAAGAACAGGACAGCAGACAAATGCAAGAGCTGATCAACAGTATACTAAACATTCAAAATGCTTGTATTTAAGTTTTATTTAAGCGTGCAATGACCATTGTAACAAGCTTACCTTATTGTCTTTTGTAGGGTAGGACACTGTGAAATTGAGCATCAGGTTGGCGTACAAGCATAACTTGTCATTACTTGTTACATTCACCTCGATGCCATGTGACATCTGGGACACTAAAAAAAGAGCAAAAGTATCTTTATAACCTGTAATAACTTTATCATAAGTCATTTTCTATTGGGGATCTAGTTGGTTGTAGAGATGTTGTATATTTCCAGTGGTACACTTTTATTTTTTTAGGGGGCTGCCACTAGACAAAGATCTTTACTCTTATTGGACAGAAGAGAATCTCAAGCAAACATGTAATCAGTCACACACAAGTATAAAGGCTGTGAAATGGTTAGCATAGTGGCCTCACAGCAAGCTGGTGGCGAGTTCGAGTTCCGGAGTGGGGGTGAGGCTAGAAAGACTGGCCTTTCTGTGTGGAGTTTGCATGTTCTCCAAATGTTTGCATGGGGTTTTCTTCAGGTACTCCGGTTTCCTCCCTCCATAAACATGCATGTTAGTTGATTGGATACTACGAAATTGAGTGTGTGTTTGTGTGTGGATGGTTGTCTGTGCATTGCTCCGTAACAGACTGGCGACTTGTTTGTGGTGTGCCCTGCCTTATTCCTGAAATCAGCCAGGTTAGGCTGATCCTGGCACTAACCCATTAGGGATAAGCAGTTTAGAAAACAAAACAAAATTATATTAGATTTGATACTTTTTCAGGGGGTGAAGCATCAGGATAAAATCAGGTGTGCCGCGCGCAATTGATCCTATTTCACCTTATAAGGTGATCTCATGGTTGATCTCATGTTTGTGCAAAAAAAAAAAAAAAAAAATCAGTATAAAATTCAGTCAGTCATCTTCTTATCCATCTGTCCCTTTCGGGGTTGCGGGGTGCCGAAGCCCATCCCAGCTGATTTAAGGTGAAGGGCAGGGTACACCCCGAACAGGTCGCCAGTTTGTCGCAGGGCCGCACACATACAACCATCCACACACACTCATTCCTAGGGGCCCACCGGCCAATCAACCTAGCTTGCATGTCCCGGAAACCGGACAGAAAGGACAGTATTCCAAGCCTCGTCCCCACCCAGGACTCGAACCCACGACCTTCTTACTGTGAGGCCACTGTGCTACCCATTGCGCCATCGTGCTGCCAGTATAAAACAGCGATTGATTGTTTACTGTAACCATTGCAACCCACTCTTCTTCTCTGCTTTTTTGTTTTTCTCTGCTGTACATCTCTCCCAGAAACTGCCCCACCTAGTGGATCAGAGTTTCTCCATGTGTTTGAGACTTTAAGAAAACATTTAGGTTGCGTTTTAAAGCAGAAAAATGGCAGATTCTAATAAATCTCACATTTCTTGCAAGAAATTCAAGAGAAAAAAAGTTTGTTTTGGTAACATTTTTGGTTGTTGGTGTGACTGAATTTTTTTTTTGATGGAAAATGTATCTTGGCTTGAAAAAGGTTGAAAAACGCTGAGCTAGATTACTGCTTAAACTTGTTTAATCTAACAACTTATCATGTCCTAAACTATTCCTGTAATGTGAAAAACAACCTTAACTTATATGTAAGTGACCTGACCTGATTACTTTACAGATAGATTTTAAGTTTATGATCTCATGAAGTTAAATCAGAATATGCACAGTCAGATCTAGTCTTGTGACAGCGGCCAAAAAAAAAAAACCCACATGCGGAAGTACCACGATCAGCAGCAAAAAATGTTGTTGTTTTAAAACATTTCAATGAACAATCAATTCAAAGTAATGCAATCTAGCAGTAATAACTATTTAATCAAAGGTTAAAAAGACTTTAATTCATGTGAACTTTTAGAACTGCTAGACTAGCAGAACTTAGTGCTGTTGTGGTTTTCCTGTCACATGTTAGCTATGTTAACCACAGAATTTAAGGTTGTGACAACTAAGATTACTTTATAACGGAAGAAAAAATATCTTAGAATATCAGTTACTCTTTATGGTAATCATTGCTAATTATATTTAATCACTAATGACTGTCGATTGTGAGTCTGGTGAGCTAAAGACATCAAAACAACAAGTAAGCTAACGGCTAAGCTAACTAACCACTGGTTGCAAAATCAAGCAGAAAATATACTTAAAAAAAAAAATCTAAAATCTTAGACATTCAACTTGAAATTAAATCTAGTCGTATTTTTTCTACTATCAAAAAGGAAAAATAAAATTATATAAATGCAATTTCTTTTCAGTCGGTTTTACGCTGACGCAGATAATTAGCATTGATGCTAACATAGTAGCATAACACCACAACTGCACTCATATTAACTTACATAAATACTAACATTACAATTCATAAAAAACCTCACGATCAATCAAATAAAAACAAATATTAACTTTAACGTGTCTAATTTAGCATTATCCTTGAGATGCAAGGCCTTGATCTCTTGTAAGTTGTGCCAAACAAACCGCTTGTCTTTTAATAATACTTACCAAATCCAAAAAGGACAATCAATGCAGCATATGAAGGCATTTTTACTGGAGTGTCGATTAAAGAGAGCGAAAAAAGAAATAAAACGACCACTAAGGATCCTGGTTTAGTCAGCAATGCCTGGTTGAAGACCAAAGAGTAGATTGTGACTAAACCAGGAAATGGAAGTCATATGACAGTGATGATCTAAACTACAATTCTTATAGAATGTGGTTCAGCTTTACTTCCTTTAAACACTTGATCCACCCTGCAAACTTACAGATCGTTTTTTATTATTGTACTGTTTAAAATGTATTAAAGATCAAAAGCTGCTCAAAAGCTATGATTTAATCTGAAGCAGTCATTTTAAGTTATACAAAGGTGAGATCTCCTTTTTCAGTTTAGAGTTGAGGTACATTTCTTTCATTCTACAGTAGTGATCACAGAAAAACATGGGATAATATTGTACTATAGTGTCAATCTAAAGTTATTAAAAACTTGTGGAGTGTTTGAAGGAAGATGAGACTCATCTCCGTATGTAGTTGTACATCTTAATATGCATTTAGCTCGATCTACATAGATATGTCTATTTTGATATAAACATATCTATGTCAATATATAGATACACAGAGTAGTGCATGTCACATTTCATAGCTTTTTCTCTCCATAGAGATATTGCTGTAATACGACCGTGTGAATCCCTCATTTATCCAGGTGTGATTCATCGCAGAAAAGGCTTCAAAGTTGTTTTCAGGACAGAGTATTTGATGATCGAGACATTTCCACTTCTATCCAATCTTCAGATTGAAAATTATTTCCAGATGGAAGTGGAAACGTCTCGATCATCAAATACACTGTCCAGAAGACAACTTTGAAGCCGTTTCTATGATATTGCTGTAATCAGATACAAATATAAAATAGGGACGTGTGTGGATGAAAAATTACAACAAAACCAGGGTTCTTTCATAAAATACCAATAAAATGGAGGTGGATCGATGGGTCATTTACAGTTTATAATTACAGAAGTGATTTTTTTGGCACCAACTCGGGCTTGAAGTTTTTGTGTTTGTGATCACAGTATGTGGCTACAACACTTTCAAAAGTGATTTTTTTTGTTTTTAAACTTCAGAGCACATATTCAGCACATTCCACTTTGAACAACGAACGTCATTTCCACATTTCACTCGGCTGAGGAAACAAGCAAATTTAATTTGTTGGATTACTCCCTCTCCAAAGTGGTACACTTTGAGCATTGTTAGATGTGTCAACATTTGCTTGAGATACTAAATGAAAAAGAAAAAGATAACCGAGATGATTTTATAACAAAGAGCATATTGACTTAAACTATGGACAAAGAATCTAAGTTTGAAAATAAATACTTTTCCTCTCAACTGAAAAAAAATGGAGCAAACTTAAGTGTGTCATTTTTTTGTTCTGGGTCTCTCAGAGGCACTGAGATATGAACACAATTCTCTTCTCAATGGGCATGCAGTCCATGGGATGAAAAGCCCCCTGAAGACAACCCTGTGGAGCAGTAGCCATTCGTTTGTCGGTCATTGGATTAAAGATGATAGTGGGCAATATCCACTGGAACAAAAGATTTAGGAACTGATCACTCATCACGGCTTTCATTCAAACTGAAACAACTGCAATGTCCCCTTCCTAGGCCACATAATTGTACTGGTTAGAGTTCTCCTTGTCACGCTCCATATAGTCCCGGTCAATGAGAGATTCTATCCTCTTCTTCAAGTCAGCGGGCTAAAAGAGAAGAAGATACAGACAGAAGTGACAAGTATTTAGTGGCTATAGTCTTTATTGTATTATATAAAATATTAAATTAAACCTTTGTGTCCTGTGAATATTTGTATTCCTAAAACACATTGATAAAACTTTGGAAAGTTATTTATAAAAAGTCTATAAAACAGTTTACTGTCATGTGTATTACCTTAACAGGGAACTTGAGCTGGTTGTACACCTCGGACATTAGTAGATTATGGCTCAGAGTCTTCCTCATCTTCATGATTCGCACAATGGCAGCATCAATCTGATACTGACGATCCTGAAAGACTCTTTCTGTGGTGCTGGCTTGTTCTTCCACCTTTAGATAAATTCAAGTTAAAATAATTACCCAAAACTACAGAGTATTTGTGTTTTTTTCCTTTAGTGTAATAGTAATTTTTACCGTTTCTTTCATCTGAATCTGGTTTATTTTGATCCTAAAAAGCTTGTGTTTGAAGTCATTATTGCAGGAAAACTTGTCGCCATCCTCCACGTCTTTGCTTTTTGGGATTTTGGTGAGAACACGAGCTTTCCCACACGCCAGTGACTGCAGGGTCCGGCGCAGCTCGCTATCCTCTAAGGAAAAAAAAGTTACACAAACACATCCATAAAAGAAACAATGTATTAAATACATCACAAAGCAAATTCTGTTATACCAACCTATTCCTGTTGCAAGCTTTATCTCCTCAAGGGCGAACTCTTCGCCTTCATTAAACATCAGCAGCACAAGTGTTTGAAAAAGAGAAACCTGAAGCTCCTTTTTACCCTTTAACAAAAAACATTATGATACGTCAGCCAATAAATAACTAAAGCCCAGCAAAGCATTATCAATAAAATAATAAACCTCTTTAAATTCAGCTTTTAAGACACAGTGTCCTAACGTTGATTGCCACTGTAGTTTCCTGCCGCTGTGTTTGCCCAGGTAGAAAGTCTTGAAGATCTCTTGCAGTCGCACCATCTGGACAAAGATAACAAAAGCATAATAAAGTAATTGCTTTTGGAGTTATAAAAGACACTGTGTTCTAAAGATCTAAATATTTGTTCAGCACTAACCTCGGGAGGTAAGAGTACTTCCATGGGGACGTACGTTGGCCAGTAGCCCATAGTGAGGATGTTCACTGTAAGCTCTATATTGCCGGGAATGTTTTGGCACTGCATGTACTGCAAATATAAAGACACATTACATAACATATCTACTGTGGATTCCTGCAAAATTCAACAACCAATGAATGAATATGTTCGAATTAACATGATTTAGTCATAAAATGGCTAATTTGTTGAGTTTTTAACAAAATTAATGAAGATAGTTTATGAAAGACTTTTTTGTGTGTTTCATTTTTATTGTGTTGGATTGTGAGCAGCCCTAGGGGGAATCGAACTAGGTTCTCTCGGTTGAAAGACGGCAACTCTGCCACTAAGACAACGCCCCCTGGGACCATGAAAGACTTTTGTTAGTAATAATAGTAGAACGTTAAGAAAAGTTTACATGATTTAAAAACTCAAACTCAAAAATTGAAAGTTAAAATTAAGGTAAAAAATGTCTCGTGAATTTTTTTTTTTTTTTTTTTAGTATTCTGTTCTCATTTTGAAATATTTGTCATTGACTGTGCTTTTGATCCTACAGTATTTGATTGGCTAATATGTAACTCTTGAATCCTAACAATCCTAACTATTAATCCCAACTAATTATTATTATTATTATTATTATTTTTATTTTATTTTTTATTATATATTTTTGCACACCTGTATCAAAACAAGTTCCTAGTTTCTGATATTTTTCACTGACATGGCAATAAAAGCATTCTGATTCTGATTCTAACACTTAGTGTCACACTAATCCAATGTTGATAATCTACAGTTTTACAGTTTTGTTTTTTGTTTTTATTTTAAAAAAAGCTTTATTCTGTTTATTTGGGTGATGAGCCATTTTCTCACAATAAGCTATTTTTAAAATAAAAGTAAAAAGAAGATTGGTTTGTATTGTCTTAAGCTTGAAGAGAATGATCATCTAACAACATTGTTATGTACAACATAATATCAAACATGTTCACTTATCTGGCTTGATTCACATATTAACTCATTTGTTCTTAGTCAAAAGCATCCAATGTAATCTCGATACACCTTTGCAGGTGTTAAAGCTTTAAACTTTCTGGGATTTTAATAATCTTTTTATGATCTCCCAGGAGAATGCTGTCTGATGTTTAAGAAGTGTATTCCTGAGGATTTTTGACCGTGCTTACAGAAGCACATCCATGGACAAAGTCTGATTCTCAGTGTTTGACCAAATCCATACCATTTTTTTTGTCTGGTTGAACGTGAAGGACAAATTTATTAAAAGCAAACTTTGTTCTGTTTGGATACCATATTGTTTTTGGTGGAGAAGTGTTAAAGTTCTAAAGCTTCAGTGATTAAACGCAGTACCTGTTTCTCCTGAAAAACACTACTATGCTTTTCTTTTGTATTCAAGACCATATAATTTTTTCAGTCTTACTTCCTTTAGATTTCTCAATGTGATTTTACCTGTTTAAATTGAATCATGATGTCTTTAGACAGCTCCATGTCTTTAAACATGCCTTCTAGTTTACTGGTAAATGCTGCTCCACATTCTAGGAAAACATTAGAAAAGATACAAGTCAATGTAAATTCATAATCTGTGTCCTAAATCTATTTTCTCCCAATAAGTGTGTGCTTTTGGAAGTTTAGAAGTGACTTGGATAGGTTATACTAACCATGCTTCAGCTTTGACAACATTGATTTTTCAGCATCCACTGAGGCACTTTTTCCAACTAGCAACCTTTTGGCCAAATCTTTTTTGTAGAAGGCTTCAAAAACATCTTTTCCTGCAAAAAAAAAAACCCAGCATGTCATTACACATTTAAAAATGGGACACAAAAAATAAAGGTTAGTATTACAATTGAAGGCTCAGCAAATATTACCGTAGATGAATCTAAAGATTATCATGATTTTATCCAGCATTTTCTCCAGCTCTTCATCAGTTGCTTCTTTGTTTCCTGCCCTCAACTTTGAATCAACATGTTTAGCTGTGAAAAAAATACATTTATAAATGTAACAAAAAAATTAGAAAATAGGTCATGGTATAAATGGATACTAGTTTTACTTTGGTTAAATGATCCACTGACAGTGTGTGTTGGTAGTAACAGTGGAAAATACTGATCCACTAACCTATGAGTTCAGCAGGTTTATTTGGCCTCTTGTTTATGAAAGTTTCAAAAGCCTCCTTCATGGCGTTCACAAACTTCTCATTTTTCATGAAACACACGTCAATGATGTGATCCACCTTATCTTTAAAGTCCAACAACTCTTGCACCATTGTCTTGTCTTTTTCAGGATTGATTACGATTGTGCTTCCAAAAGCCTGAATGTGAACATCAAGACATTTGAAACTAATTGTATTCTGATTAAAACAAATAAGTCATTTTTTTAAACTAAGGAAGCTGATCAGCTAATAAACTTTTACATCCATACCTTTATGTATTCTATCCAGTGCTGGAGCAGCACCTGAACGCCACTTCTCACTCGACTGAAGAGTTGATAGAGGAGAGAAAGGTCCTGAATTCTGTTCTCATCCAGCAGGTGAGTCAGCCCTGCAGATTCAAACAGTTAAACATTTTCATCTTTATAACCTGCTGTAACATTCAAATGTGGGATCAATAAAGTCATTTTGATTCTGATAAATTTGGTCTTCCCATTCAGTGCAATTAGACTTAATAAATATGTTAACAAACCTTTTTGCAAAGTTGTGGTGAGGTGTTCCCCCAGCAGCTGTTTCTCCACAGTGGCAATGAGAGGTTTCCTGTGAGAACGTGAAAAGGTTAGAGTTTAAAGGAGTGTAAATCAGTCATGATGTTGGGATCGACACTCACTGTGTGCTCTGGTCTAAATATGTAATAACTCTATCGGCCTCTTCTTCCAAGCGCTTATTGACATGATGGAGATATTCTGGTACCTAGGAGAGGAAGAAAAAGTAGTGAAAAGAGGGAGCTTTGAAAGTGATTTAATCCACACGAACACAGATCAGTGGGGATTTGATGTATTATGAATTTGACCAAATTAAAATGTAATATTATTAAATTGTCTCAACTACTAATTACAAAAAAATAACAATGAGCATAAGGATTCTAAAGTGTTCATTTTTCTGGATCTTAGTACAGCTAATACAATACAAACAAGAGTAAAAGTAAAATTAGTCAAAAATAAAATAAATCACCTCTCTCTCCTGCATCAGTCTCTGTCCCTCGGCTGCATATAGGCGGTTAGTTTCTTCCAAAAAGCGCTGCTCAAAAGAATCTTGATAAATCTGTCGGAAGTGTAAAAGAACCCAAAAAACACAAGTTTAATTAGAATCATCTGTTAAAAACAAACATTCACTTGTCAAGACTCAAACAGCACAGTGTAAACAAGACTTCAAAATCTATTTACTTGTATTTCAAATAATCAGATTTATGTTGATGTGCGATTACGTCTAGATTTCTCGCAATTATGTAAACATACATAGCTAGTTATTATTAAAACATAGAATGAAATCAACATGATTTACAAAATGTGAGGTTACCTGCAAGTCAGAGAGCATGCTCAGTAAACTTCTGAGCAGACTGCGGTCGATGGCCTCTCCACTTCGTTCCCTCTCGATGAGCAGCAGGATGCCATCAATGGTTTTACTTTGGACCTTAAAATCACTGATGATGTAGAATCTAAACAGCTCTAGACCCATATCCCTGCAGAACATGTTTTTTTTTGGATCAGCATCCAATTACACTTCTCTATATAATCAATACGCACCATTATTTTTTACTCACCAGATTGAGGGGAGCATGGAATTTTGTAAAACATACGTACGGTCCAAAAACAAAAATATACTCCTAATCATAATCTGAGAAATAGAAAGAAAGACAAAAAAGATCAATAGGTAAATTGTGAAATAAGTTTAATCAGTTTTTTAAAAAGATTTTTAATTTTCCACCTATGACCTAATGCGCACAAATGGGCAACACAATTTGGGTTTAGAATAGCAACAAAGCAAAAATTAGAGTTCAAATTAGAGCTCAGCATAATAAACATAACTTTCCATTTTTTTTTGCATATTTAGTGCATAAGTATCAATCTTTGCACCATTTTTGTGACTCTAGAGAAAATTACATTTCATGTTTAAAAAAAATCTAATTGCCAAAAGAGGAGAGAGAGAGAGTACATTGGAAGAAGGATGCTGGGTTTGGAACCACCAGGAAAGAGGACTAGAGGAAGGCTAAAGAGAAGGTTCTCTTCATCTCAGTGAAGGAAGACATGAAGATAGTTGGTGTGACCGAAGAGGATACAGCAGATAGGATTAGATGGAAGAAACTGACTTGCTGTGGCGACCCCTTAAGGAGTTTAAGGGGCATTTCCGAAAGTTCTTCTTTCGGAAATGCCGAAAGAAGAAGAGGACTGTATTTAAATTTGATGGCTGTTCCAGTATTCAAATTGCTGTATATTTTGAGTATGGGATTGACAACATCTGGCTTTACTCTTAACAGCCTAAGGTGAAAACATAAATACCATTTTGTAGCAGGACATGCTTGTGATGCTCAATGAGGATTATTTGAACATTTTTTCCCAAATAAAACTGCTATTTATTTATAACCTCCAATTTAATCTGTCTCTTCCAACAATAAGCATGTCAGTCCTTCAAAAAGCTCATTTTAGAGATTTTGGGGAGATGCAAAGTACGCTGATACATAACTTACCATTTGTCTGCAGTGATCTTGCCAACACTTATCAATTTTCTTCAAAAAAAGCACACTGTCCAGGGAACCCTTAATAACAGAGTTAAGTCAAAAGTAATCTGCAATTTCAGAGCTTAACAGCAAATCGAGCACCTTTAATATGTTAACTTTAAACTGCAAAGGATATTCTCTGAACTGATCAATCTGTGCCTTGATGTGGTCTTCACACACGGCCCTCAGCTGTTTGTAAAGTTTGGCAGATATCTTATGGGAGCAGAGGTTTTCTACAGCCTGAGAAAACAGACAAAGCGTCATTAGCAGCGATGACTGCAAGGTGCCGACCTGCAGTCAACACACATGACCGTATGCGGTGAGTGCTGAAATACCTGGTAAAGTTCTTCTAGATTGTACTTGATAGAAGTGCTGTTCTGTATGGCCTCCACTGCTTCCTTCAACTTCTGCCAGGTTTCCTGTGTGTAATTCTCAGGTAACTTGGGTTTTTCTGTAAAGAAAACAATACATAGTAAGATATTGTAACAAGTTAGTAACCAATAAATGTATTACATCAGGTATTTGGTACATATTTTGTGCTATTACAAGTGATATGATTTAAGACTTGTGGTTTCTCATTTAAGTTTAAAAAAGGAACGACAAAAGTAAGTATTAAACTTGAAACACCAATGTTTGAGTTTAGATTATTGCTTTATTGAATTATGTCTATTCTCCTCGTCTTTACCTATCTAGGGCCAGGTTGCAGGGAAAACAGCCTCAGGTGGGAAACCCTGGCTTCTCTCCGCCAGTTGCATCCTCCAACTCACTTGGGAGGATCCCGAGGCGTTCCCAGGCCAGTTGTGAGACATAGTCTCTCTAGCAGGTCCTGGGTCTGCCTCTGGGTCTTCTCCCAGTGGGACCCATTTTGGAGGCATTCTAACCAAATGCCCGAACCAACCCATCTTGCTTCTCTCGACCCAGAGGAGCAGCGACTCTACTTCGAGCTCTTCCCGGATGGCTGAATTCCTCACTCTATCTCCGAGCGAGAGCCCAGCCCCCCTGCAGGAAAAAACTTAATTGTTTCAAATTATGATTTTCTTGGTGCAATCTTCTTAATCCCCACTAGCTAATTGTTCATTTTCCTAATTTTATGCAAGGTTGCGCAGTGATTAGCACAGCAGCCTCAGAGCAAGAAGGTCGGGGTTCAAGCCTGGGTCTGGGGGTGAGGTTTGAAACACTGGCCTTTCTGTGTGGAGTTTGCATGTTCTCCGTGTGACCTCTGGTTTCCCCCCACCCTCCAAGAACATGAATGTTAGCTGAACTGGCCACTAGAAATTGCCTCTGGGAATGAGTGTGTGTGTCTGGTTACGAGGTTGTGGCCCTGCAACAGACTGGCTAAATGTTCGGGTTGCACCCTGCCTCTTGCCTGAAAGCCAAAATAGGTTCAGGCATCCCCATTAACCCTGGTAAGGATAAGGGTATCTGAAGACTAAAACAAAATCTAACATAATTTGTGAAAGATAGTAAAACATTTTCAATTCTCATTCAGAGTTTTTTGTCATTGCTTTTGCACTTCTGTACCTAATGGGATGTGTTAACATTAAAAAAATCTTTTAGGAACATCCATCATGAGTTGAGAAAACTAAGTTACAGCTTTCTTGGTGAGTTCTTTAGTGCAACAACTGGATTTTTTCCCTCTGTAGTAAATTAAACAAGAAAAGGAATGTTTCCACTTTGTTTTTTTCAGGATCTAATTATGAACATGAATTTTCCACATGCAATTAAAAGGATCACTCTGTGTGGTTAGATAACATCCACTTTCAGTTCATTTTAGTGAAATAATTGAAGAAATGTGATCAAGATTTTAAATAAAGGGGTGTTGCAGAGTTGCTTGGACTAGATCAGATTTAAGTGATTTTTTTAATGTTACAGCTTTTGTTAATACCTCTGAAGTTTTTGATGACTAGTTTCTTGGCTGCACCAGGTTTACTGTTGGAGAAGGTGGTTGATCCTGTGGTTTTTGTCAGTCCGTTTGCATGATTGCCCAGAAACATGGCTTTGCTTTTGTTATTGGAGCACGAAGCAGCAGCCTCCTCGGCCATTTTTACATCCAATTCAATGAAATCCACTGCCTCCTCAAACCTTAACTTCTTCTGTGTGTGCAGCAGAGAGGGCGAGCAGGAGGAAGAGGGGGACGAGGAGGAATTTAGGGGTTTTGGAGGTGAAGAAGAAGAGATTGTGTCACTTGTGTCTTCCCTCTCTGAACCGTTTATTTTCCTCTTCTTCGGAGATGTGATGGTGCTGCTGTCCGTTTTGACATCAGTATTCGCTGATCTAGCCTCCTGGGTTGGTGGTGGATGGGGGTTAGGGGAAGATAAACCTGTTGGAAACATGAAAAACGGGGATACTACTTCTAAACAGCTAATATTTGATCGGAAACTTCCAGGCTAGCTAGGAAAGAGCACAATGTCCGAGAGCTATTGTCTGCTTAAACACACTCACACACACTTTCTTTCCTTCTTTCTAAAACAGACAATACATTAGAAAACTACACAGCTTGACTTGAAGCGATCCTTGTGTCTTTTCTTGTTATTGCTGCTAGAAGAATAAAGATGGTTGGCTATTGCTTCCTCTTCCAAACCACGCCGTAAAGTGCTGCTCAGAGCGGTTTAAGTCAAGCGGTCGTTAAAGAAAATTATTTACAAGCAAAATAAACAGCACCGTGTAAAAAGCTCATACCATTCCAGCCGTTAGGAAACATGGAAAATGTTTAGCTCGTGAATGCTACTAGATGACCCCACCGGAAGTAGTTTGTAGAGAAGTAGTTTTTGTACAAGCGTGTTTCAAACCATCGCCTCTCCTTCTACAGTGTAATTAGCACTCTGTCCACCAGATGGCGACAGAATCTGATCAAAAATCACGAAATTTCCAAAATTTTACTGTTTGAATTACACTCAACAAAAATATAAACGCAACACTTTTGTTTTTGCTCCCATTTTTCATGAGATGGACTTGAAGATCTAAAATTCATTCCAGATACACAATATTACCATTTCTCTCAAACATTGTTCACAAATCTGTCTAAATGTGTGATAGTGAGCACTTCTGCTTTGCTGAGATAATCCATCCCCCCTCACAAGTGTGCCACATCAAGATGCTGATCTGACATCACGATTAGCGCACAGGTGTCCCTTATACTGCCCACAATAAAAGGCCACCCTGAAATGTGCAGTTTTGTCTCACAGCAAAATGCAACAGATGCCACAAGCATTGAGGGAGTGTGCAATTGGCATGCTGACAGCAGGAATGTCAACCAGATCTGTTGCTCGTGCATTGAATGTTCATTTCTCCACCATAAGCCGTCTCCAAAGGCGTTTCAGAGAATTTGGCAGTACATCCAACCGGCCTCACAACCGCAGACCACGAGTAACCACACCAGCCCAAGACCTCCACATCCAACAGGTTCACCTCCGAGATCGTCTGAGACCAGCCACTCAGACAGCTGCTGAAACAATTGGTTTGCATAACCAAACAATTTCTGCACAAACTGTCAGAAACTGTCTCAGGGAAGCTCAACTGCATGCTCGTCGTCCTCATCGGGGTCTTAACCTGACTCCAGATCGTCGCCGTAACAGACTTGAGTGGGCAAATGCTCACATTCGATGGCGTCTAGCACGTTGGAGAGGTGTTCTCTTCATGGATGAATCTCGGTTTACATTGTTCAGGGCAGATGGCAGACAGCGTGTGTGGCGTCGTGTGGGTGAGCGCTTTGCTGATGTCAATGTTGTGGATCGAGTGGCCCATGGTGATGGTGGGGTTATGGTATGGGCAGGCATCTGTTATGGACGAAGAACAGAGGTGCATTTTATTGATGGCGTTTTGAATGCACAGAGATACCGTGATGAGATCCTGAGGGCCATTGTTGTGCCATACACCAGGAACATCACCTCATGTTTCAGCAAGATAATGCACGGCCCCATGTTGCAAGGATCTGTACACAATTCTTGGAAGCTGAAAATGTCCCAGTTCTTGCATGGCTAGCATACTCACCGGACATGTCACCCATTGAACATGTTTGGGATGTGCTTGACCGGCGTATACAACAGCGTGCACCAGTTCCCACTAATATCCAGCAACGTCGCTCAGCCATTGAAGAGGAGTGGACCAACATTCCACAGGCCACAATAGACAATCTGATAAACTCTATGCGAAGAAGATGTGTTGCACTGCATGAGGCAAATGGTGGTCACACCAGCTACTGACTGGTTCTGAGTCCCCAGACCGCCAATAAAGCAAAAACAAAATGCACATTTCAGGGTGGCCTTTTATTGTGGGCAGTATAAGGGACACCTGTGCACTAATCATGATGTCAGATCAGCATCGTGATGTGGCACACTTGTGAGGTGGGATGGATTATCTCAGCAAAGCAGAAGTGCTCACTGTCACACATTTAGACAGATTTGCGAACAATGTTTGAGAGAAATGGTAATATTGTGTATCTGGAATGAATTTTAGATCTTCAAGTCCATCTCGTGAAAAATGGCAGCAAAAACAAAAGTGTTGCGTTTATATTTTTGTTGAGTGTATTTTAAAGCTTTGATTAAAAATATATTTTTTAGGTGTTCATATGCTTTAATATGTCTTCAAATAGGCTGCACGGGAGTGCAGTGGTTAGGACAGTGGCCTCACTGATTAGCACAGTAGCCTCACAGCAAGAAGGTCAGGATTCGAATTCCGGTAGGGGACGAGGCTTGAAACGCTGACCTCTCTGTGTGGGGTTTGCATGTTCTCCCCGTATGCGTGGGTTTTCTCCGGGTTTACTCCCGCCCTCCAAAAACATGTATGTTAGGTTAATCGGCCTCTCCTAAAATATCCTAAGACACGTTTAGTGGTTTAGTAGTGAATGGTTGAGTGCGTGTGGCCCCGCGACAGACTGGCGACCTGTTCGAGGTGTACCCTGCCTCTTAACTTGAATCACCTGCGATAGGCTGCGGCAGCCCCGTGACACCGTTAGAAAGCGTTTCAGAAGATTAATGAATAAGAACAATTAATAAATTAATGCCTTTAGATGACATCTAAATACTGTGTTATCAGTCATTTGTGGATGTTGTTTTTATTTAGTTCCTCTTACAATTTTGGTACACTATATTTTCCTAAAACTATTATATGGATATTTTTATTTATATATATATATTTATATATAAAATTAATTTTTGAAAAAAGTTAAGAAATCTACTGTTTATGCGCAAGCGCACTTTTTCCCATTAGCCCTCCTCCAACTGTTTTATCCTATTATTGTCCACCAGATAGCGCAAAAACACTGTTCATTATGGTTAAATTTTTATCACTTAAATTATTTTAAATCTCCAATTAAAATTTATTTTTTAAGTGCGAATATACTTTATTACATCTGCAGATAACACCACTACAACATCTTTTAAAATGTATATTTTCTTGACTCAGTTTAGTGTAATATTTACTATTTTATTTCTATGTTCAATTTAAAAATCAATTTTGCATTTTAATTGCTATAAATAATCAAGTAATAGTGAGATCACATCCGATCTTCGACTATTTTATTGTCTAATTCAATTAAAATGATTAAAAATAAAATAATTCAACTTTTTGGTTTTCTGAGAAATAAGCTGCCGTATTCAATGTCGTAAAATGTCGTAAAACTAACTGCTGACCCTCCTCTGCTAAATGAACGTGGGATTCATTTAGTACTTCTTGATAGATACAGTTATTGTAAATAGTGACCAATTTGTCTATGTTTTCTCGACGTGGCGCAGTTCATTTCGCCAAGTTTCTCCCCACCTAACAAAGACTGCAACTGTGACCGGCAAGAATGTTTAAAAAGTACGTTTATGGTTTTTTTTCTTGTGTGTAGTGTTAGCTAGCAGCTCTCTAGTAGCTAATGCTCACCGCTAAAATCCACAATTTTTTTAAAATAACTGTAAACACTCCACAATGGGGGATTGTATGTGTTGGTTGGAAGTGTTCGATAGATTTTTAGTCATTACCGAGGAAAAAAATCTCTTGATTGTGGAAAAATAGTGAGAGTGCATAAGATTATGTACAGTATTCCCGAGGTTTAGATTTTTGTACAAATTTTGTGTGTTTATTTATAAACACATGTAAGTGGAAAACTAAGCTTTACTTCCAATCACATTGATGTGTTAGTTGTAGTTGTTTTACTATGAAAAATCAGTCATAAAATACTGTGGATTTTCAAATTTTAGATGCCTCATCATATTTCCATGTGGAGAGAAAGCAAGCCTTCTGGTGTTCCTCAAAATGTTTGGAGTGGTTGAGATTATGCAGAGATAATCTCAGACATGCAACTGTAGAGGACACTAGTCACCCATTACTCAGTGGTAGAAGCTTTTCAGAAATGAGTTTTTAAGTCTAACTCACTGGATAACCTCAAAGAGTGAAGGTGTGATGGAAGGTGTTTGTGGGTTCCCATGTGGGATAAGAAATGTTGATACTTCTGGTGAGTGCCTTCATTATATATTCACTCCCAGGTACATAAAGCAGGAGACTACTTCCACAGCCCATCCTATAATGTGCAAAGGAGAAAGGTGTTGTTAATTTCTGAATGTACACAAAGCAGGTCAAATTAGCATATTTACCCCAAGTTTGTGGAAATATGGGACTGCACGGAGGAATAGTGGTTATCACATTGGCCTAACAGCAAGAAGGTTTGCGTTAGAGTCCTGGACGGGATGAGGATTGGACCACTGGCCTTTCTGTGTGAAGTTTGCATGTTCTCCCGTGTATGTGTGGGTTTTCTCCGGCTTCCTCCCACCCTCCAAAGACATGCATGTTAGAATTATTGGCCACTATGAAATTGCTACTAGTAATGAGTGTGTGTGTGTGAGTGGATGTGTTGCCCCGCAGCAGACTGGTGACCTGTTCGGGGTGTATCCTGCCTCTCACCTGAAATCAGCTGGGGTACGCTCCGGCACCCCCTGCACCTCATCAGGGCAAAGCGGTTCAGAAGACAAAACAAACTATAAAGAAAACACAACCATGTGTGGCCTCGGTGTTCTACATAAAAATAAAAAAAATACAGTTTTAGGTTTTGTTTTTTTTTTCAAGTTAATGTAGATTTGACTTTTTTGACTTTGGTTAATAATCAAAGCTGTGCGGTGCTTAATTGAGTCTAAACATCTTTTTAATGTTTTATTTTTCTTTAAATGTAAAACTGATGCATTTCACACTTCTAATAAGCAATTGTTTAAATTTACATAATAATTTGTAAATTGTCAGTCATTTTTTAAATGGTCAAAACTATTTTTTAGGAAATATTTAGATCAAAAGAGGCTCAGGGAGTGCTTAGCACAGTGGCCTCACGGCAAGAAGGTCGGTGTTCGAGTCCTGAGTGGCCGAAGTGACCGTGAGCACGTCACTAAACCTCTCCTGATGGTGGTTTGCACCTTACATGATAGCTTCCACCATCAGATATGAATGTGTGTGTGAATGTGAGCTACAATGTAAATGCTTTGAGTACCAACACAGGTAGAAAAGCTTGATAAAGTATTTATAGTAGACATTATTTTAAACTATTTACCATTTGGTCATAGTTCTTATCAAGCAACTGGGTTTGGGTGTAGTGCCCTTTTTTTCATTCTAGTTGTTAACATGCCACATTTCTGTGTTCTTTCAGATTTGATGAAAAGGAAAATGTGTCCAACTGCATTCAACTGAAAACATCTGTCATCAAAGGAATAAAAAATCAGTTGCTTGAGCAGTTTCCAGAGATTGAATCATGGCTCAATCAAATTATGCCTAAAAAAGATCCAGTCAAGATTGTAAGATGGTATGTACATTCAGCCTTTTTGTTACAATATTTTATTTGTTTTTTTGTTGGATTATTTATTTCTGTTTTCTACATTTATTTAAGCCACGAACACATTGAAATCCTCACAGTGAATGGAGAACTGCTTTTCTTCAGACAAAGAGAAGGACCATTCTACCCCACCCTCAGACTGCTGCATAAATGTAAGACAAACACAAACTGTATGCAATGCTTTGACTTTTATTTTGAAATCTTAACTGATTTTTTTCTGGTTTTAGATCCCTTCATCCTTCCACACCAGCAAGTTGACAAAGGAGCCATTAAATTTGTCTTAAGTGGCGCAAACATCATGTGTCCGGGGTTGACATCACCAGGCGCTAAACTCTACCCAGCTGAAGCTGACACAGTAGTTGTATCCTTTTCTTAGTCAAAGTAAATCTGAAGTCTAGTGCTAGTACAGTATCTGTAAAAGCTTCTTTCTTTTAATATATAATAACATTTTATTCAGTCTTTGTCTTTAATAAGTCAATGCAGGCCATTATGGCAGAGGGAAAACAGCACGCACTGTGCGTTGGTGTGATGAAGATGTCGGCGGAAAGCATGTGAGACTCATTATACAAATATATCTTTAAAAAAAAAAACAACAAATCAGCAGTGTTTTCTTAAACTCATATTTTTAATCTTTTGTGTTTTAAACAGAGAAAAAGTCAATAAGGGAATCGGAATTGAAAACGTACATTATCTGAATGATGGACTGTGGCACATGAAGACGTATAAATAGTGTCAGCACCACCTACAGCCAATCCAAATTAACCCGAAACAATGACGTGATTAAAGTCCGGACGCCGAGGCATGAGCTGCCAGTCAACTGTTTACAGACATAGTTGTGTGTAACCTGCTAGAGGCTTTAAATCAACGACCATGATGCACAAATAAAAGAACTTGCTTTACACCCGAAAAGCAGTCATTCTTCTCCTGTTGACTTTAGATTTTCAATTAAAATTGGATTACAAAATTACAAGAACAATCAATAACAAGTCTTTACAACTCTTTCTTTTAGTGTTGATATTAACAATTTAATCTTGATAAAACTTTAATTCAGGATGTTAAAATATTTGCAATGTGTCCTGTTTGCTTAAGGAGTGCCAGAAAGATTTGTTGTTAGACCTGTTGGTGAAATTCTCACCTTTTATGACAACATATAATTATATTTCTTTCCTTTACGCTAACTTTTTTAAGTTTTAGCTTTTGTAAAATTAAGCACACTCAGGTAAACTGTTGAAGGTTTTAGCACAGCAATAACAATTGAGGGAAAACAAAAAAAAAGCTTTTAAATAAACTACATTTATTGTAACATCAAGAAGCAAAACAAGTCTATTGTACGTCTTTTATTGAGAAAATTCTGTATATATGTTTTCCATTCATAAAATTGTTCAAAGGTATTGAAGCAACAAACAAGCACTTCCATCAACTTTATTCTCAATATTCAATAAGTCCTCATGGAAATGTTTGTGGCTGGAAAACAACATAGCTGATTCTACTTTTATAAATCACAAAATATAAAGTCCAGTTTGTGACAAAATCAGTCACAAACTGATGCTGGAGAAGCATCAGAGATGCAGGAGGAGATCAAAAACATCAAAAAGAAGCTGAGCAACTTGTGCATCGATTTTAAAAAGAATCTGAATGAAGAAGAGTTCTCCAATTTACAACCGCAAAGTGCTTTAGAAGACTTGGATGCTATAGAAGCATTAGTTTGTGACTGGTTGCTGGAGAAGCAGCCTTTGCAGAGAAACTTAGACCAAAACCAGGCCACATTTTCCAGCTCATCTAGAAGAATTTCCAGGTGTGGAACATAGGGGGTCCTGGGTCTTCCTCTGCGCCATCTTCTAGTGAGATATGTAAGAAACTCCTCGTCAGCAAGGCATCCTAATCAGATGTCTGATTCATCCCGTCTGGCTCTTCTCAACCAAGAGGGGTAACGAGTGGCAGAGTGAAAACCAAGCCACTGTGTATAGGAGCCTCATTTCGGTTGCTTGTATCTAGAATAATTTTTTTGGTCAACTCACCCAGGTGAGGATCAGAACAGAGATTAGTATGAGCCGGTAAAGTTTTTCTTTTTGCCATAGCCTTCTTTTTACGACAGACTGATGTGTCCATGTCAATGCAGACCCTATTTCTGGATGCTACATCTGTCCCTAAAGATCAGAAATGAGTCCTGCCCAACTGGAGGAGTTTAAATATCTCAGTGTCTTGTTCCTGAGTGAAAGAAGGATAGAGTGGCAGATTGACAAATTGATGTAATCAAACAAATTTTATTTAAAAAAAAAAACTTTCTTTGACTCCCAGAAAAATAGTCATTAATAGATCATTCAACAATTAAATCTTGAAGTTTAATAACTTCTTCTATAACTTCTTTGATAAACGAAAAGCCAAATTGTTCATTTTATTGGGCATCAATTTTTAAATAGCAGAAGCCTAACTCTATACAGTTCTACTTGAAATTTAGTTAACGGTAGTTGTAATTCTTTACAAAATGAAGACTACTTTTTACAAGCAGCTATTCATTGTCAGAACTGATAAATATAGCTTTTGTACCGTGGTTAAAATCACCAAATGTAGGGATGCATTTTGTTTTAAAGTTAGTATCAATCTGGAAAAAAAAATAAATAAATAAAAAAAAAATCACAAATACAGACATCATTTTACAAACAATATTAAAAGGATTTAATTTTATAAATTTTAAACATTTTCCAGTTGAATCATAAACCCATTCACTTCATTTACCACCAACACAAAGGAATCATGTCAAGTGCAAAAAGTACAAATATACATAAAAGATCAAGTTTAACTCTTTTCAGGATCAAGTTTTACAAACACCAATAAAAACCGTTCCCATAAATTTAAGGTTGCCGTCATAGAAGCAAAGACTTTTTCAGATCCAGACAGAAGGACCAAGACTAGTCATTGTCTGAACCATCTGGTGGGTAAAATGTTAACAAGTCATGGAAGTCATGTCCATATGGGCGAAGTCTGTAAACTCCAAACATCATCACCTGCATTTGATTTGGGGACATGCCATTAAATGTGACCGCCAGGTCAGAACAGCAACCCTCTACCACATTATTAGGGTTGTTCTTCATGCTGTCCGTTATCAAGCTGTTAATGCTCATGCTGTTGAACAGGCCTTTTCCCTGAGAATCTTCTCCATTTTCTGCAAAAACACCTGTATATTTGAGACACACAGCTAGCTGCTTGTCTTCACTCAGCTTCCACAAGGCACGGCCTTTTTCCGGACATTTGTCTTCATCCCTGAATACGTTCACCAGCCTTTTCAGAGCTTCAAAACTTAAAACAATCCCACTATCATACTCCACATACTCAAGCTCACCGGACTTTACAGCTTTGCCAAGGTAGAAAGGTTCATCTGGATTTTTTGTTAGCACAAGATATTTAAGATTTTCAATGATCGCAAATGTGTTGGGTTGTGCCACAAAGAACCATCTCAGACCATCAGCATTCTCATAAGCATGTTTCAGAGCTTTCCGTAACCTTGCCCAATCATCACTTTCATTCAAGTCTATAGCCTCGAGTGCTTTAGAAGACTCGGATGTGTAAAACACAGCTTTGTCACAATGTTTACTCCAAGTGTCCAACACTGTTGCCCAATAAACAAGGTTCTTTGGCTGGACCATGATCACGCAATATACTTGCACTTGATTTTTTAGTTTCTGTATTTTATCATCTGAGAGGTGTTGGAGCTCATCTTTACTTGCAGCTTTAACATGATGGTGATGGTGTTCTTCAGGCTTTGGATCTGTATTGGGGTTTAAACTACTCATGAGTGATATTACCAAGCAGAAGAGGCCTCCCATGAGCAACCCCTTCATAAACGATCCTCCTTCAGACAGCATGATGGTGACAGTCCCTGAAAAAAAAAAGGTTCCGATTATAAAAATGTTAAACTTGGTGTTTTGGCCACATAGAATATAATTGTTTTAAAACTCTGATATTCATAAATGCGAATGAGAAGTCAGAGGAAATAGTATTATAAGATCATTTACAACCTAGAATAATCAACCCAATCTAACCCTATCTTCTGCATCCTCTTTGGTCACACCAACTATCTTCATGCCCTCCTTCACTGTATCCATAAACTTCTTTGCTCTAGCAGCTATTGCATTTCTAAAGTTTCCCCAAACAACTCAACTACATGCTAATTGCTAGCTCTTAACCCAGCTGTCTCGGGTGTTAATGTATCACAGCATACATTTTTTGAATAACATAAATTAATAATACCTACCGGATGTCTCTTGTTTTCTGCAAGTGATTTTTCCTTTTCTGTTTTTTAGATTGAACTTTTTCTGCTCGGACAGGATACATACGTAGTTAAAGGTACGAGGTAATCGAAATGTTTCTCTTCCTGGTTCTTTCTTTTTCTCCTGCGGTGTTTAGCACGCAGCTTTGAAAATTGCGCCCCCGTGCGGTTTGTCCAACTTCATCTTTACTGACACGTGGCTGAATCAATAGTTAATGGGTTGAATGTAAATGCATAATTAATTAGGTTTTTTTCTAAAAACCACCTCATTCGCACGCGTGTCTGTCATTTTTCCTTTGTAGAAACAATTTTAGACTGTATTTTTAAACAGATCCAAACTCAACATAATATGCGTCAAACATATTTCAATCTCTGAGTTTGTGGAGGTCAAATTACAAATAATGCCTATAAACTGTATTTTGTCCTTAATTTAATGGCTCTTTTATAAGATGGAGAAACATTCTTGGGTTTGGACACACTTTCATTCAGGATATGGTTAGCAAATATTGTAAATGCCACACTTTTAGTTCTGTTTGAATGTCTTTTTTTCTTTGTGCTTGTTTTGAATGTATACGTTTGATTTCGCTTGGTGCTGTTACTGTAGCTTTTTCTGTACGTTTGTATATTGTTATGTTTCTTTAAATTTATTAGTATTTTCAGTAGATTTGTTTTGTTTTGAATTCCACCCCCTAGTAGTTGCTTTGAGTTATAACGTTTGATTTTGAGGAAAAAACGGAAGTACGGTCTCTCGCTCATACACTGCTAAATAAAACGGGACAGCTTTTGCGCAGCATCTCAGGTTTCTCGTTATTTGGTGTTTTGTTCTTGAATTGTCTCTCTACAAAGAAGAAAATAAACGAACTAACGCTCCAAAAAAGAATAATAGGACTGACTCAAAAAAGTCCAACGTCTGAGGAGTTCCTCTTTTTATCATTTTTATGCTGTAAGGATAAGCTGGATCGGTTCCTTGCAAGGCCTGAACATATACTGTACATTGCTAGGAGAAGTGATCTCGGCAAAGAAGGAAGAGTTAGTAAAGATTACTAAGCTAATTCCTTAGATGGTTTGTTAGGCCAACAAGTTTTCACAGTGTTTTATACAACTGTCTTATACATAGTAACCAAAAAATCGTTCAAGAAAACCACTAGTGCCTGCTGTACCCTGGGGAATTACAGCGAAAACTCAGACTATTTAGCAGTGCTAGTGGAGACTGGAGAAGATGACGAAGCCGAGCAGTTATGTCGCTGTTGGTAATTCAAAAGAACACAGGACTGCTCAATTCGCAGTTTAAAAAGCAACACATCAACATAAGGCCCTAAGAAGCTGGGCTCCTACAAGTTAAGAGTCAGTCCAAGAATGAAAGAACACGTTGACTAATTGAATTGTGAAAGAAGTTAAAATTTACAATGAGTAAATCAAGTGAGCCCCGTTTCCAAGTTTTCCCAAGTGCAGAGTCCTTAGAGTGATGCAAATGAAGAACCTGTCACTCAACCAAGAAAAAGTGAAAGAGAGATCACTCACAGAGAAAGGAAAGCAATGCAGGATGACAGAAGCAAGTCACTCCAACAAAGATTCAATTATGTTTATGACAAATGGAGAGTACAAGTCATCATCAGAACATCCTCTCTCACAATAAGAACCCGTAAGTGAAGAAATTCTCAATGATATAATCTGTGATGTCAAAAGACTTTCTGCAGATGTTCTGGTTTATGACGAACTGCTGAGAACCACCATATCCTAATCAGGAATCACGTGGCAAGTCCTCCAAAAAGCCATTGAAGATAACTGCAACTTCAGCAGGTAGGTGCAGGAGAAACTCAATCAAAAGATGAAGGCAATCAAAGAGAATCGCACTGCACGGATGACAGCTCTCAATGAGAAGTTTAAAGAGATGGACAAAAAACACCAAGAAGTAAGGAGAAACAAGGAAGCAATGGAGGAAAATTACATTTGATTTCTTAAACCTTCACATGTCCAAAATAAGCTATTTTCTAAATTGACATTCCTCAAAATTCCTAAGCCTAACCCTACCCTCAAAATTACACGGTTACAAATCTCAAAATCAGAATGCTTGTATTGCCATGTCCATGAAGAATATCAGAGACTAGGAACTTGCTATGATACAGGTGTGCCATAAAATAAAAACAATATAAAATAAAAATAATTTTAACAAAACTAAGAGTGCGCAAAAAGAAAAAGTAAAGTAGCGCAATGGCATAGAAAATAATAAAGACAGTAAAGTGACAAGAGGGAAGTGACTGAGAGATGTGGGGATCCAGGTTATAAAGTGTTCATAAGTCCAACGGCAGAAGGGAAGAAGCTGTTTTGGTGGCCGGACGTTCTGGTCCGAATGGACTGGAGCTTCCTGCCCGAGGGGAGCCGCTCAAAAAGATCTCAATGCTGTTCAAAACTGACTAGTTAGAGATTTTATATTTTCTTTCTTTTTGGCAGCTGGTCACATTTTTTTTATTTGCTTTTCATACATTTGTTTTATTTAAAAAAAAGCTGCAAGTTTCAAACTGACAAAGATAAACCTCTGTGTGCAGATGTTTCTTTGTGAACAAAACAACTTGTCCTTTAGATGGAAACATTATGGGAGAAGAACAAGACTAGCCAAATGAAGGCTCTCGCTGTCAATCCACGTTATCCAGTAAGTCATCAAGGAGATCTCAGCACTCAGACATGTCCTCTGTAAAGCACCAAGAAGCTGAAGCAGAGGCAGCTGCTCTTAAAGCTTTTCTCATATTAGAAGAACAAGAAAAGCAATAACAAAAAGTTGATAGGATTGAAGCAAAAATCGGGAAATTTAAAGCACAATAAGAAGAGTTTGCAGCGTGGCAAAGAACACTTGAGGAAAAGAAAACTGCAGTAGTTAGAGAAAGTTAAAGATCTCGAAGCAGCAGAAGCCAAAATGCAGGTGTATGATCAACCAAATATGACAGAAGAACTAAACGTTGATGTAACAAGGTTGACAATGAAGTTAAAAAGACAACAAGGATATGAGTCACCATCTTCAGTCATGTGTTGCTTCTACAGCAGTCAACACTTTGCCCTATGACAATGCAACAGATCTTGTTGATCTACAGCGGGGGTGCCCAGCTGGTCGATCGCGGTCTACCAGTAGATTGCGAACTGGTCACAAGTTAACCGTGACACGTGTTAGAAAAAAATAAATTAAGAAAAACAAAAAAAGAAGGAATTTTTTTTCTTTTTTTTCATGGCAATTTTTTTTATGACAGAAAGTTAGCGTTGCCAATTTAGCAACTTTGACACTAAATTTAGTGACCGTTCAGCCGCTCAAAAAAGCGACTAGCGACATTCTAGCGCCCTTCTTGTGTTATAGAGCACTTTCACCCACGTGACTAAATCCCAGAAGTCGGCCAGGATTAGGATCAAACTATCAAAGCAGTATTTTTTTTTTTCATTTTTTAAATCTTAAGGTGCTATTGAGAGGTGCAATTAGTTTTTCACGTCATTAGCGTGATATAGCAGAAAAATCTTCTGGTCTTGGAGCGGAAGAAAAGAGATAGTACTTAAAAACTCACAAAAGTAAGTTGAAAGCACAGCTGGCAGCGCAGCAGACAATTTTCACAAAACCGAAGACCCATAGTAAGGCTGCAACCATTATTTCTGATCGGGTCAGTCACATCCGTGCCCAACATAACAAGCCATTCAAAGACGGTGATATTGTGAACGAAAGCCTTTCTCGTGGCTGTGGACAGCCTTTTTGATCAGTTTAAAACTAAAACCGAGATCATTGACACCATTAACAGACTACAACTCTCCCGCAATACTGCAATAAGGCGATGTGAGGGGATGGCTGTGGATCTGGAGGAACTACTCAGGACCGATATTAGTTTAAATACAGGCTGGAAATATCTGTGGCACCTTGCCACAGATGTTGCCGAGGGACTGGTGGATCTCAAGAGATTTTCTACTTGAAAAGTAAATCTTGGGACATAAAAGGATGGGCACCTCTGATCTACAGTGACTGGAAACTCTCATTTCAAATACTCATTGAGCAGAAGGGAATGAGAAAGTATTTTACCTCCGGATATATGTGAGTGGACAAGCAAAGAGAGCACCAGATGAATACTTTCTGCTTTTGAACTGAATCTGCTTGTGTTGCTGCATGGAAGGTTCTTGGAGAAAGTTATGAAAAACCTTTCACTGTAGCAAAGGCTTACAGAGCTGAACTACAACCCTCGCCTAAAAAAGCTTCAAAAGACAGTTATAAGTTGAGAGATTTTGCAGATTTTCTGTGCAATTGTGAAGCAGCAATGGTTCACAACTGCACAAGAGAAACAAGACTAAAGAAAACGATGTTGACAGAAGACTGCACATCGATCAAACTGGAGCAGCAGAACTGTTCATAAACACATGCCAAACTCCACATTTTTTCCCATCTGGTGTTTAGTGGAGATGCTTCTAGATCACTGTTCTTAGGCTTGGGTTTGAGTCTTGATCCCTAAAATCAGAACCAGCTCAAGGAAGTTATGAAGCTGTGTGTTGGCCACAGATCATTTTCCATGAGGGTTAAACTTCTTTAAGTTTCGTCAAATCATTGGAGATTCTCACTGACTACAATGAAAATAAAAGAATCTTCTCCAAGCTACCACTAGCTCCAGCTTCTAGCTGCTAGCTAGAAACGTAAGCTCATGGAAATAGAGAAAAAATAATCAGTTTCCCACTTTCAGTCAGTTTGTTCTGTTTCTGACAAGTCTGGGGGGAGCCAGAAACTCAAACATGGAGGTGTAGTGCATGGAGAGCATGTTTTTCAGGTCAGAGGGCTTGGGTTCGGACCAGAAGAAGTCATGATTGAGGGCATCATTGCTATCTGTGTGCTCTGCTGGGTCCAGCACCAGAAGCTTGTCGATTAGATCCAGGGCGCAGGGATCTTTGACGTATGTTTTCAGACACTCATTCACTTTTCTCTTCTGACCTTTGGGCAGCTCTATCTTCTGGTACAGCTCAAACTTCTTGTCCATGCCGGGCCACATCTCTGTGGTGATGGAGCCGCACAGCTGGCTGATCAGTGTAAGTTGGTGCAGAAACTAGTATGCATCAAGCCACTCAGTTTGTATTGAATCATGCAGTCAGAAGTGAGGCACACCTCGTCTCTGCCTCCCTTCAAGTTTCTGACCTGGATTTAATCGGAAAAAAAAAATAATAATAAATTCGGCTATTTTTACTCAATAAAATGGCATAAAGATGTAGCCATACTCCAAACACATTTTTAACACACAACAGTGGAAAATATTACACTTTCCTTTTTCTTTTTTGTCATGATGTCAGGGGGGCACAGCCTCCCCTGACCGCACGTCTTTGATCTGCGTGACCTTTTTGATTTTATCCAGGTGAACTTAACGTTGGTACTGCTAAGCAACCGGCCAGGTTGTGTTCGCAGAAGTTAAACACCGGGCAGATGATGCCTTTGTAGTGGTTGAACTGCCTTGCTTTAGTTCCGCAGATCTCACATTTACAAATGTGGGAAATGTCGGAACTACATAAAGAAAACAGAGATCCAGAATGTGGGATTTCTACCAATAGATCGGACAGAACCCCCTCTACCATTTACTTATGTCGGAATTAATTGTTTTGGACCAATTTCCATTAACCGTCAAACTACCAAAGCTGTCAATTTGACGGTTCTCAGAAGTTGGCGTCTAATCACTGTAGTTACGTTGATCTTCAACGTTCCTGGGCTTTTGACTTTTTCTACATTTTGTTTGTATATTGTTCCTATGTTGTAATTTAACTGAAATAAAACACTAAAAACGAGTTCTGAGTCATTCTTCCTCTAACTCCCATACGCATCATTTTGACGTTTGGCAGTCACTGAGACATTTCCATGTATGATATCATATCCATAGTGCTAATTGTCAAAATGACGACCGTGGGAGTTTTTGTAGTTTTAGCATTCTGGAAGTCCCAGTGATCATGCCTTTTTTCCCTTATTTTATCCTGTTCTATGTATCATTATATGCATAATTTTACATTCCGCCACAATGTCAACACAAAAGGTTATAAATAATACCCTGTTTGGGAGCGCAGTTTCATACCCGGAAGTCAAAACAGCTTGTTTCAGTTTTTTTTTCTTTTTTTTTTCCCGGGACCCGCCCCGTTGGTTGCGATTGGTTGTCATTCATTGTGATTTCCCCACCCACCCAGCACAGCGTGGAGCGGGAGGGGCGAGACGTATTGAGTAAACAAAGCGTTTTGGAGGAAGGAATAAACTTTGACTGTAAATTTGACTGTAAACTTTTGACTGAAAATTCTGGGACAAAACATGTCAGCTGTATTCCGTTTGTACACGTCTATCGTGCCAAATTTGATGCTAACATCTATAAATACATTCGGAATATAGCGTTAGCATGCTAGCGCCAGTGTTACTTACAGCTGCAGGTTCCTCTTCTCCTCTGTTTGTGGGAACAGCTCCAGTTTGTAAAACCAGCTTTTTGGCAAAACCACTTTTGAAAAGGCCAAAGTTTTGAAAGCAGGTTTCAGAAAAATGCCGTTGGCACACGAAGACATTTGAGCTGGTGGTGTAATGAGGGTCTCCAAAAATGAAAGCTAACCACTCTTTACGTAGGTCTTCTGTCTTCGGAATAGTAAACAAAGTTGAGACATCAGCACAACCAAATTCACATTTTCTCTTTGTTGCCATGGTGTATACAGCTTTTGAGGAGAAAAAATACCGCCAAACAGATCCAAGTGAAACGGAAATGGGTGGATATGAGGGTGGAGAGCAGGTAGAAGTGGGGGAGGGTGTTTGAGCTGCAGGGGGCTGAACAAAAAACAGATGTACGTCACTATGTTCCACCAGTCGTTAGAGGTTTGGAGAACACGCCCCTTACTTTGAATTTAAATATCTCAAAATAGCATGAATCACAATAAAACACACTTTGGGGGATTGTTTGGGGTAGTACTAAGTAAAATAAAAGGTTAAAACCTCATAAAAGTCCGTTTTGCATGATATAGGACCTTTAAGGAAGAAAAAAAATAACTGAAAAAATATGAATTCATACTAACCTGTCTATGTTCTTGAGCCATACATATTGAGATAGTAAACGACCTGGATACCGGCGCATTCATCAATGGTTAGTGGGCGTCGATTGCTATCAGAGGAAATGTTCGTTAATTAAGATCTGACAAGGGATGCAAAATGGATGTAAAGATCAACGACAATGTACTTTTTTTTACAAGATCTTGCTCCACACAATGAAAGCTTGTGAAAGTAACTAATGTCTATTCAGGAGCAGACAGGAAAGTGAGACTTTTAGGCAGTGAAACTTCCCATGAGAAGAATGGTCAAGTCACAATTATAACTTCTTCCGTTGAAAGACCGATATATAAAGTTATTGTTTTGTCTGAGGTTGATTAATATTAGTGGTTTGTCCATGTTGTGTCAGTTTGTTTGGAAGTTAGAAATCCCACAGTAATGCTAGTGAGATTTGGTGGGTCTGTAACTGGCATACTTTTAGTTCTGTTTGAATTTCTTTTTTTACATTTTGAAGAAATGTATACGTTATATTTTGCTTGATGCCGTTGGAGACCACTGTGGTATTTTGTTCAGGTTTGTAAATGTAGCAGATGGAGTATTTTAATGCATGGTTTTAGTAGTTTTATTCTGTATGTTTTTATTCTGTTGTGGTTTTAGCATGTTTTCACTGTTTTAATTAATTTCATTTACTTCACCTGCTACTAAGAAGTGGTGCAGTCCCTGATTGGTATATAAGATACAGCCTGGGGCAGAAGAGGAGCGATCAGAGTGATTGGAGAGAGATCGAGGCCAGAGACCAGAGGCATACAAGCAGAGGGGAGCCCTCCATTTGAACTATGGGCTGGAGGGCTCCCCCTGCGAAAAAACACAGCGTGTGAATCCCCACCGGTGGAAGTAACCCCCCATCAAGGGATCGGAGCATGGCCGAGCATTCCAGCATTGGGGAGGCTCTCACATCGTACTGAGTACTTAAAAACCGTATTCATCGGCCATTTTGAAAATCACAAAAGTTTGCATATGCGCTGTCAGTTTATTTTGAGCGAGAGTGATGTTAAGGAAGGTGACCAGTCTAGCTCTCACTGCACTGTAACAATGGCCACCTGGAATGTACCATAATTGGCTTGAAAGCAAGTTATATTGTAGGTGTTTTAATGTGTAAACTCATGGATTTGCCAATTTGACCATTTTGGCTAAAATCCCATTTTATCCATATTAACGCATGTTGAAACCTATTGACAGGTATGTGTTAAAGTTTATGTTCACACTAACTCAAATTTATTTAAGTTTCTATGGGTTTTTGTGCAAAACCACTTACAGCATTATGGCTGCAAGCTAACTCAAACTTCCCAGCAAAAGTTCAAGTGAAATTGCTTTCAACTTTAATATTGCATCAATTTCCAGTCAGCATAATGTAAATAATAGTGTATTGTAAAAAAAAGATGTGCTATGGTAGCTTTATAAGGAATATAGATTAAAATGTATGCATTTATTGGGCAGGATGTTGCACAAAAAATTCTATTACATTTTCTAAGTTTGTCAGTAAAAGATGCTAACACTCTTTTTGCTGTTTTCTGGGGTGTTTTGTCTAACACTTTGTAACACTTTTGAAAAAAATGTTGAATTTTTGGGTGTAAGTAGCTTATTTTATTGGGTTTTAATGTCTTATGTATTTTGCTTTACCTTATTTAAAGCGACCTTTTAGAACTTTTAAAGGCACTTTTGAATAAAATTTTATTATTATAAAACCTACCTTTGAACTTGATGTTGATTTTTAAACAAAAATAGAAATTTGTTTTACATTTTAGGTACCTTACTAAGGATAGAGAATGTGGAAGCTCACAGTTTCATTGTGCTTTTTGAATGTGTCATCTCTGTCAAACTCTGTCGTTGTCACAACAAAGCATGGTATTGGTTCTTTTTTTTTTTCATTTTTATTTCAGTAACATCAAATGCATCAAATGTTGTTTTCAACAGTAGTGCCAGAAACACAGAGTCAATAAATCATCTGATACCTTCTGAACTCATCTGAAAAGAATTACTTTCCTTTCAGTTTGACAAACAGCTATACCACTAGAAAAAGCTCAACATATAAAATCTTTTCTCAAGTTCAAAATTCCTTCCATTGTTTGATATTGAAGCTTCATGGCTAAAATTGTTGCACCCACATCTTGTCCGATGATGAGGTGAAGAACAATCAATACATAGACATTTAATTCAGAACATCACCTATAGAAATTCAAAGACATAACTTTCTTAAATATCAGTTATCTCAGTAAATGGAAAGCTAAGACAAGTGACGCATGCACAGTGCAGATGGTGAACACTCTCAATAAGGGCACAAAATTTTGAATTAAGCACAAAACACACATACACTGTGATCTCACACCTAATGCAATAAAATGTAAGAATACATATGCAAAGCACCATATCTGTCATTCATCTATACTTTAGTTTACAAATTCTATGTTTCACTTATACAAAGTAGACTGCTATATAGATTATAGAAAATGCTTCAAAGTTGTGTTCTGGACCGTGTGTATTTTCAGATTGAGACATTTTGACATCCATCCGGAAATCATTCAAATGATTTGTAATCATTCAAATGATTTCTAGATGGAAGTTGAAACGTCTCCATCAGAAAATACGCTGTCAAGAAGACAACTTTGTAGACTTTCCTATGATAGAGCCCTCCCGGATGAATGAGGGATTATCTGACTATACGAAATCTAGTAATTGTACAACAATGACATATAATAATTTGTAAGAATTTAAGGGGTGGTAAAGCCCACACAGAAAACTGAGGTAGCAGTGAACTGAAAAAAAAAAAAGACATGCATTCTGAGTTAAGGTAAGAGTTTTATTTTAACGCCCCAGATAAATATTTTAGTTGCGTATGTGGAAGAATGTTTTTTTTTTCCATTTGTCTTTCAATTAGATTTCAAAGTAATTGGATGATTAGCTGTCACAATTACTTTCTGTGTTGAACTTGCCACTTTCACCTTTTTTTCAAAGGCCTGATATCAACATCAAAATATAAATGTGTGTAAAATACTTAGTGCATTACAACCTAACAGTCGAGCATTAGAAATGTTACTCATTCAACCCAATATGACGTACATACTAGTCGTACGATATTTCGACAAGATTTGATCACTGACATGAGCAATGATCCCATTGAACAGCCCATCACACAAAAACGATGTCAAACACAAGCCATCAGAGCTGCTGTGATTACCACAGGAGAGTAAACATTTGTTTGGCTGCGCTGTACAAGCACAGATAGCTTTGACAAGACCGTCTAAATTGTGTCCATGATGCCTGGTCCATCGTATCGAAACCATTAAGAGGAAGACTGTGTAATGATAATGTATTGATCCGATAGTGATGGATGGTCAAGGAGGAAATATAAGTCAAGTTCACTGTCCAGCTTGGCAACAGTTTGAACCCAGCCTCCTAAACACAAAGACATCATGCTATCTGTAGCTCTGCTTTACCTTGTAGCTTTGATTTGCTCTGCAACAAGGACACATCCTCTGCCGCTGTATTCAGAACCTAACTTGGAGCCACAAGCAGGTAAAATAAAGTTTTATTTTTATTAGTGTTGTGGTGTGATTCAGTTATTTTTAATAGTGTTGGGGTGTGATTGAGTCATTGTCTTCGGTGTTTTAAAACTGAACTTATCATGATCAAAACTAATTTTTACTTCCCAGGCTTTTTAAAATACATGTTTTTAAAAATATATATCTATTTTGAACAGATTTCCTTCAAAAGTTAGTGTCAGAAGTGGAGAACGAAGGCAATGCTGAAGAAGAGGATCAGAGAGAGGTGAATAACTTGTATCCTCCAATGATGCAGCAAAGAGAGCCAGAGAGAGACTGGAACAAAGGTAAAAATGTTTCAGACACGTTTTTTTATGGGTTATAGGTAGTAACAATGTTTCAATTTTGGTCTCTAGGTACTAAAGATGCAGCACAACAGGAAAAGATTGCAAATATGGTAAGACCAAACAACCTTAAACCAGTGAGTAAAAAAGTATGTATCAAAATGACAAAGTAACAAAACCTTCTATATCTCAAAACAAAAAATATGATGATTGACTTGATTTATATAATTTGGTTTTGAAATGGCAATCAACTTTATCTGTAAGTTTTAAAGTTGAATGTAGAAGTTGTTTAGTCCAAATGTAAGAAACAAGTTCTTGTTCCAAATGTGTACTCAGATTTTTATCTTGTTGGATGTGTCTAGGTTGAACACCTAAAAGAAGTTGTCTTGAAGCTGGCAGCAGCTGACAAGCTTCGCTCTCAGGGTTTCCTCAGATCAGAGCAGAGTCTCCCCAAAACAAACAAAAGAGGTAAGAGACCGACCTTTTTGTTCAATACGTTGAGAGTTTTATTAAATGCTCATAACTTAAAAAACAAAAATTTGACCAATTTTTATGTTTCTGATGACAGCTTGCTTCTGGAAGTACTGTGTGACCAACTAGAATCCAACGTGAGAAGATGTGATTTCAGGATGGAGATAATTTTTCTTTCTATTACTGTTTTTCTCTCTCATCGATGTTTGGTTTGTCATCAAAAGTTAGTATTTTTTCAAATCATAAAACTGTCTTTATTTGTGACTGAGAATAAAATTGAATATTGTAAAAGCCATTTATGTGAACGAGATTAACATTTGGATATCACCTTCATGAGCTAAAATATGGTAATAAATTAAAGAAAAAAGGATAAAACTGCAACTAATCCCACATCCACACATGTACCCAGAAAAATATTCAGATAAACAAAATGAATACTTTTTTATTTGAGATTAATAAGAAAAAATATCAGACTGATTTGGATGAAGAAACATACTAGATGAATGTGTCACACGTAAAGAATAAAAAGGAACTGTTTTGGCTAACCTTTGTAAAATAAGGCTGATTTTATTGCAGATGTCTTGATAGTAAAAGCATGAATAAAATGTATTTATGTACACTATACACACAAGATTATTAAAATAATATTTAACAGTCGATTTCACATGTGGTTTTCTTTGTCTCTGAATTAAAAGAAATAGATAGCCAGCTACCAATAAATTGTGAAACAGGGTTTCACAAATTTTTGGACAAATTAAAGTTTGGCACAATTTGTCCCTCAGGTGATCGTATCCCCTACAGATTACCATCCCAGATGCAGTAAAAGATTAAAAAGAATCATATTAATATATATACCTATGTATATATACATAAAACATTGAGAGTTATTTGTTCTTGTTAGCCACACTGAAGTATGCCTTCTCAATCTCAATGTCAGCTGGACACGTCTGTTTGAATTCTTCTCTTTCATAAGCATTTTTAAGGTATCTCCAAACACCTGTGAAGTGAGGGGGGATGTCAAAGTCACAATACTTCTTAGCAGCAACCTGAAATCAAATAAAAGAATAATTAGATTTTTTGAAAAATAAGACCAAGGTCGGATGAGAAAAAAGACTTGATGCAGATCTACTTTCCCTCCCACCTGTTTACATTAGCCACCACAAAGTATTATTTTTTTATTATCTTAAAAAAAAAAAAGACCACTATTGCATGGGATAAAATTTTCAAAATTGGAGAAATTATCTTCATTTTTTTTTCTCATATAGATAAAAATCTACTTTCTCTTTATTTCTTATTTTAGTTCTGTCACGGAGGAGAAATTATTTTGCAGCAATGCAAACAAAAACTTTAATAAAAGCATAAAACCCACATAAAAGTATTAAATGTACAGTCAGAAGACAGAAGAACATAAAATTTAAAAAATGTATTAATGGAAGGACCAGTATTTAATACAGATAAAGGCATGAACTTTCTTAGGATTGTGTGAAACAGTATTACATTTTCTCACCCTGATAACATGAAGTTTGGGAAGCAGGTTGCAGTCCGTTAAGGTGAGACGATCTCCATCCAGAAATTTTCTCTTGGACACAGAGACGGTTTCTGTAGAATGCTGGTCAATCTCTTCTGGGAGGGGAGTGTTTAAGAACCCATCAAGACGCTTAAATTCCCGCAGCAAGTTTTTCTCTTGCACTGTAAAAATAGAAACACAAAAGAACACATTTGGTTTTCTACTTGTGATTTTCTGAAGTAAATTTTAAATGTGAGTAGTGTTAATGATCGAAAGTAGGAATGTTAAATCTTTTATGCTTTATTGTCATTGATTTATTTATATATCTTATTCAATTTTATTGTCTCTCATGTATTTGAAATATATATGGGGCATCTGCAAAGCTATTGTTAAAAACAATAGTTTATAGGTTTAAAAAAATGCAACAAACTTACAAGCATTGTTGGGACTGTTTTTTATGAATGCAGAGAACTTTGCAAAAATGTCAGCGCCAACATCAAAACTTTCTTTGTTTAGTGGGCTGAGTCGGGGATACCTGTGGAGAACAGAAAAAAAGAGTCATGAGAGCACTTTTACAATAAGAATAAGTCACTGTCAAATCATAATTTGTTTTTAGTTAATGATTAGAGGCTGTAATACCTGGGAGGCTCCAAAGTTTGTTCAAGAAACTCCTCTATTTTAATGAAGTCAGTTTTGAGGGTACCATTATAAAGAAGGAAAGGAGGATTAGTCCCTGGGGCCAGGTCTTTCAGCTCAGCTGGCTTCCTAGAAAAGATAAAGATAGGATGGAGAGAAGATAAGAAAGGATGGGGACATTTAACAATAACAAACATGTTATGAGTGAGAATTAATTAGTCATTCTGATTGTTGAAATCAAATATGTCTCTGAGGATAAATGATCTCCCCACAAGCTTTAGTTTACACAACTTTGGGAGTGGAAGTTTGCTTCATGGAATTGTTATTGTGTGTTATGAATAAGTCATTTATTATTGTCCTTTGAAAGTTCCCTGCTCACATGGGATAATGATCCTGAGAAATTCACACAATGAAGCTTGTATTAAAGTAGGTGTTTGTGTGAAAGTGACAGAAGGGTTTTTGTACATGTTGGTTTACAGACTCTCCCTTTCTACCTTTTTAGAAAAAAGTTAATAAAACACCTCTTGACTGGATGCTAAGACACAGGTTGGATTACTGAAAAAAGTCCTCAATTTCCAATGGTTTTGCTTCTCAATAGAGTGCTGTGTGAAAGTCCCCACGACCAGATGCTCAGGAAGTGGGTTTTTGAACTTGAAAGGTGGAGCAAGGGAGGGTTGGTGCTTACTTCCTCATATCCACAGTGGTCACTGTAAAACGGACTCCTTTCAGCCACAGAACCATGAATAGCCTCTGGCAGAAGGGGCAGTTTCCAACATTTTCACCATCATGTCCAGCCTTAAAAACAAAATAAAGATTACTTTTAGAAACTTAGTTTTACATAAAAGTTTTTCTTCAAGTTTTTTCCATTTTATTTTAATCAAAAGGCCTATTTGAGGTTTCTGAAATGTTCCACAATCATTTCCTGCATGTAGCTAACATGCAGGCATTGTGCTGTAGTGGAAAAGAGATGCTGACATCCAGATATTTCCTTTTGCAATCTCATGACATGTTATGAACACAGTCTGTGGTTCACTGTTTTATTAAAAGAAAAAAGCAGTTTATGAACTTGTGAAGATTTTTTGAACGTTTGTCAAAATTCAAACAAGAATTGTCAAGTCTCTGGCCACAAAAAACAGCTGGTGACATTTATTTAATAGAATTGGAGATCATCTACAGTATACAATTAGTCCATATCTCAGAAACAATTGGTTCCACCCCTTTCCCACAACAAAACATTTGTTCACATAATTGTCATCAAAAAATGTAATTAAAATGTTGGTTTTTGAATTATGTCATCTAAATATGTTTGTGGGTAAAGTGGGTGTGCCAGCTTCAAGCATGGAGTTGTCCAGGCTTCTTCATTCTTCTGGGCGTGCAGTGATAAGCTGGACTCTTGAGTGTGTGGCCAGATAACAGCATGCTATGCCTCTTGGCAGAAATACAAACACTACATCATCTGACGCACACACGCACATCTGGAAGGAGCACTATCGTAATCAAAAGTAAAGTTGTCCTCTGATTGATACTGATCAAATTTGAAGACTTTCTAAAAAATCAAATTGTATGACCCTTGAAACAATATTAAAAAGGAATAAGATTATGAGTAATGTAAGCTAATATGGCATTTATTTTCATACGCCACAAAGCTTTACTAGTAAAATAAGAAATTATTCCAATAAAAAAGAAATTACTGACCTTAATAAACAACTCAATGGTTGGCTCCTTGTCTGAGTTTTGTTGAAGAGCCATTTCTTTAAGAAAAAAAAAAGAAAAAAGTTGTTTTCCTTTTGTTTATAACAAAGTAATTACTTAAGTAGAAAAGTACTTTTAAAAAAATAATAATTTTTTATTAAAATCAACCCACAAAGCAGGATAAAATAGAAAAATCTAAAGTTCTTAGGATGCAGCTGCCTCTGCTATTAGAATTTTCCTTTTCTGTTCTGGGATGCCAGGGAGAAAAATCTCTCTCTTTTGCTTAGGTTGGTCTGTGGGCTCTTAGGAGACTTTGGCTTTGAGAATACTGTACAAACCTCTAAGAGGGAGGGTTCATTCTAATGGGCGGGGTACTCCTGCTTATATACCCAAAGCCAAACTGCATGAGTGAAAGAGCTTAAAATAGATTTCTGTTCTTCACTGACAAGAAGTGGTGACTCAATTTGTAAAATTTGGTAATTCCCTTTAATATTTTGACTTTGCTAGGTAACGTGAAACCCCTTAGAGAGGAAGGAAATGGGAAGCAATGCATTACTTTGGTAAAACAATAAATATCAAAATGTATTTCCACTGACGTCTTTTAAGCAAATATTCCGGTCTCAGAAACTCGAGCTGTGACATGACCTTCAGGGGATTTTTATTAGATAGTAATTACTTTCTTATCCTTTAAAAACTTACAATTTTACTGCAGAAATTTAGAAGGTTAAGTCTTTCAAATGCCTCTGCAAACCAAAACGTGATATACTGGGTTTTATAACTTGGACGTTCACCTCCATTTGTAAGGGATGAGAGCAACAAATTCGAAAATATTAAAACCCACCAGGAAATAATTACAGTATGCTAAAAAAGGATTAAATAATTTGTCAAAACAACAAATGCCTTTACTCTGAGTGGTACTATACAGTACATGTACCATTGGTGCCTTCCCTTTTACTTGTATAGAAATACAATTCCATTCAACAAAAAGTGCAATTATTCAAAGACTTCAGTCTAATAATATATATATTTTTTGTGAGATCTAATTTTTGATTCATTAAAATTTGCAATATTTTGATTGCAAATTTGTTGATAAGGCAGATTGTTGATGGAAAAAATTCTAACTGAATCTACGTTCTGCAAACTAGATGAGAGTTGTGGCGATTAGACAAATTCTTTTCAAACAAGGATTAGGAGATCATTCAGTTGGATATTTTGTGACATTTTATTTATATTACCATACATGAAAACAAAGTAATTTTCCAAAATGATCTTCTTCTTCTCCTTTTGACATGTCCTTTCAGAGGTTACCACAGCAGGTCAGTTTCTTCTATCTAATCCTGTCTAGAGCATCCTTATCGGTCACAGCAACTATCTTCGTGTTCTCCTTAACCGTATCCATGAACCTCCTCTTTGGTCTTCCTATAGGCCTCCTACCTGGTAGTCCCAAACTCAGCATCCTTTTGCTGATGTACTCCCTCTTGGTGTTCTGCATATATACAAACCATCTCCGTCTGGCCTCTCTGACTTTATCTCCAAAACGTCTGACACGTGCTGTTTCTCTGATCCTGTCCATTCTGGTCACTCCCAGAGAGATCCTCAGCATCTTCATCTCTGCTATCTCCATCTCTGTTTCCTGTCTTTTCCTCAGTGTCACTGTCTCTTGACCAAAGAGCATGGCTGGTCTCCCCACGGTGTCGTACACTTTTTCTTTCATTTTAGCTGAAACTCTTCAACCACACATCATATGTTTGGATCGTCACTTTTGCAAATAGATAAGATAATCAACAATGGAAGGATTCTTATCAAATTCACAAAACATTAGAAAGGAAGCATGTCAAGTCATCTATAACACTTATAATCTGGATATGTTTATTACACTAAACACTAAATAAATAGAAAATTCCCGATGCCTGACACCGCACGTTAAACCATAGCAAGATATTCAGCTGGAGAAAAATTATGGGCCTAACAATCTTTAAGAAGTTTTGTTAAGTTAGGAATGGGGTGTGATTTCTCAAAAGATAAATCTTTTTTTTTTCTAGTGTAAAACAACGCCTCTTCTGAGACAGCAGAAGTAAAGCACTGTATGTTGGAAAAATCTTATCCCCATATCGAGAGGGAGGTTCTGGAATTTTATTGCAAAAAAAAAAAAAAAATTGGAAGCGGCACTCCTTTCATGCAGAAGCCCTGTCTCTATAAATTATCAGCTTTTATCATCCAGCAGATTTTCACTTAGAGCGCTTTCCAGAAGATGTGCAAAAAATGATTTACAAATAAAAATCTGAGTATAATTCAAAAAACACATTTTCTTGGCTGCTAATACCTTTTTGAAGTTTTGAAATTTGGTTTCCATGACAGTAGTTGTAACCGTGTTGAGTAAGAAGGAAAGTTTTAAAAGGAAAGTGTGACTGGGATTTACTGGAAATGATTCTGGCAACGCCATCTATGTTTCAACCAGTCTTGTGGTGGTAGAATTGAGTAATGTGGCCTCAACTTCCTTTGACACAGGAAAGAAAATAAGAAAGTTCTCTCTCATAGAGAACCATGCGTATTTCTATTAGACTTACACACTGGCTACAACTGACCTCCCCTTTTACAAAAGAAACCCTCTTTCACAAAAACAAACCCCTCATTATATCACACCAAAAAAAATGAGAGTTGACGTGGTAAAAACATAAAGTCACAAGCATCTACAATCTCTGCTTTGAATTATGTAAAAAGAAAACAAAACTGAGCACACGCTTATTAATAAAAGTGATAATAATTTTGGATTTTTAAAATTGTTCTCCTGGTCTAATTTTTAACCAAATTTATACCACATAATGTCAGAGAGGGAGCGAAAAGCAATCAAGTGTAGTGCAGTTCTCTCTACTATGGCACAGAAATCCAAACACTGTTCTCATTATTACCTCAATTTCAAAATATTCACAGTTGATTAAGCATGCAACAAGGTGGTTTACAGATATTAACTTTTCAAAAGAACTAGTTTATAAATGTATTTAAAAAAGCTTTAGATTTTGCCTTATTTTGTCCTGACTTATTAGATTTCAGTCTAACGGTGACAAATCAAAAAAGAAGTTGCAGTTGAATCTACTGTTCTTCCTTAAATTACGTTTTAGATTAACAAAAAACTACAGCAAAATGAAAAATATTTCATCCACTCATTGTTCATTTCTAACGTTTTACAACAAATACAGTTTTATCTCACAGGAGGAAATATCTCTGAACACATTGCAACTGGTTTGTTTTTTCAGGTTGTGGGTTGTGTATAAAGATGATTTTATCTGACACTAAATGTGCTCTTCAACCTCTATTCTGAGTGGGACAGATTTATCTTAAAATGTCTATTAGTTCAGCTTACTGATGCTTTTTTTTGTGATTTCACTTTATGGAGGGTTGGGTGTTCTCGGTAAACACAATAGCATCTTTGACCCACTAACTGCTTTCTCCCAACACAAAAACCCATTATGACAAAATCTTTGTGAACAGTCTCTGGTAAGCACAATGACACTGGCATGGAGCTTCAACTGGTCATTATGCCTTCTTTCTCATCTTTTGGTTTTAAAAATTCACACAGCAAATGCGGCACCAGATTTCTCATGTAAGTGAAGTGCTTTGTTTTTACTTTTTTACGAGGTTTAAAAATGCTGATGTTTGAATTCCAGTTCTGTGGGCTTCCAAGAGGAAGTTTCAAAAAGATGTTTCCTAATCTGCTCATCCTGCTGTCTAACCAGCTGGTGACGATCATGGAAAGAGACCAAAGGGAAGGTTAAAAAGCAGCAGGAGGGGTTCTGCTGAAAAGAAAAGGATTAGATTCTCCAAATTTAATAAATAAACTTCAGATGACTTTTTTATTTTGAGTTATATGTTGATTGAGTAATAGTTGCATCATGTCAAAGGTGTTTCTTTGTTTCAGACCCTCTATTGTCAGCTTTGTATACCTTTTTATCAGACCACAGCAAAAGTCTCAATATTTGTGTGCCTACAGCCTAATAATAGCTCATTGTGAATGTGTGCCTGGCGCCTTGGTGCCACACACACACACACACACACACACACACACACACACACACACACACACACACACACTCTAAGTTTTCCATCATTTATGAGGACAATGTGCAAACTCAGAAGTGTTTCCTGAGATTAAAATGAAGAACTAACCAAAATATCTAAACATATTTTTTTCAAGAACTACATGTCTACAAATCATGTTCGCAGGGGTTAGGGTGAAGCTGTTTTGTTTTTGTTTTGAAGAATATGACATTCTTCCCTCTACAGATATTTCACTATGAGTAAAGACATATGTAAGATTAAGAGCAAATACAGGAAATATGTGGGAGGGTGAATTTGAGTCCAAATTTGTACACTATTGGAAACATGTTTGCTTGAATGGTCATTGTTCAAACATTGTCTTGAAGAGTTACACCCCATGACTGAAGGGTCACCACCCTCTCCACTAGCAGCATTGAGCTGAAAGCAAGACAGGAAGACTCTGAGTCAGCCCTAATAACTTCATGAGACTTTCCCTGTTCAGTTTGTTTAATCTCAACAAACCAGATAGAAATAAAACTATGCTCCAGACAATTGCATAAGTGAGATAAAATATGTTTTTTTTTTCTCAGTGTATCTCCACAATATTCTGAAGAATCACACTGCACATGCTTGTGAAGGGGATATGCTCATCATCAGTTGTCCATCTAGGACATCGGTAGCCATCCTATCGGCCTTCTACGGACGTCGGGTTCCAAATAGATATTTATGTCCATCTGCAAGCCTAAACATCAGTGAGGAGGACACAGAATGCACCTCTTCACTTGCTATGGAGGTAACTAAGGCAACGGTGAAATTAATTTGGAGTGTGTTTAAAACTCTGCTATCTCCTACTTTTTTATACTTAAAGGACTCTTGACCCAGGATATATTAGTCAAAACATGTTTCTCCCACTTATAGAAGGTGTTGTCAGAGTGTCAGGACCAACAGTCCTGCCACATCCCTGTCTTTAGTCCAGTGTTTGGGCAGGATCCTTGTCCACTCACCAGCAAGTACCTTCTAGTTTCCTACAAATGTCAACCAGGTACATTTAAAGTGAATATACCGGTGCTTTATTGATACTATCGGAAAAAAAACATTAAATTATCAAATAAAATAGTGAAAAGATCTGTACCAATTTGTTGGCATTTCATTAAACCATCAAAGAATAATTACTTTATTAGTCCCACTATGGGAAAATTACTGTGCTGCATTGCACCGCAAGAGGCATAATATAACTGAACATGCTAAGACATTTTACACTGCAACTGTACCAGTCACTACATCAAGCATGAAATATATTTGAACCAAAATATTTTATTAGAACTATTTTACATGTATTTTTTTTAATTATGGAATTTCCAGAACAACTACATATTCCTTCTTAAAAGCAGACAGTAAAGAAACATTGTTTTTTTTCAATTACTCTTCTGGCATAACAAGAAGAAAGATGCGTTTGTTAAGTGATACTGCACATGTTTTATAAATATATATATTTTTTAAAGTTAACCTGACCTTTCTTGTGCAACCTTTTTGTTGTGTTATTTGTTTTTAGAGCATCATCGCACCAGACTGGTCTGTGAAAATGAACGTTTGAAGTTGTCATGTAAAAATGAGACAGTCTTGGCAATCTATTCTGCTTCATTTGGACATTTACTGCATGGCAGTCCCAACTGCCCTCAAGAATCTGGATCACGGACTGACATGGGTTTGAAACTGAATCTAAACTAGAAAAGACTAGCAAAACATTCAGATATGATTCAACCTCTATTCTGAGGTTTACTGTTACACAGAGCTAAAAATTGGTGTTGATCTACAATTTTACCACAACTTCTACATTATGATTATAAAATTTAAAAGAAAAAATCTCTTGTAGATTGTTTGTCACGTGTGGCTTTGAGGAAAGTATCACGCAGGTGCCACGGTAGAGGAAACTGTTCGGTCCAGGCTGATACTCAAACCTTTGGTGACCCTTGCTTTCCTGGCACCAGGAAACACCTACGGGTGTCCTTCACATGTGGTAAAAGACAGACTAAATTTTTTGCTTACAACCACAGCAACACATGTTATTGATGTATATGTAACTGTCTTCCTTTCAGTGCCCAGATATCTCCTGGAAGATCTGGGTAGGGCGGCAACTGATCCTTTCATGATTTCAGATTACACACACGGTAAGACAAACTAAAACTGAAAAATCCCTGGTTTTCTGCATGCTACAGACATTTTGACTGGCCTCTGAGTCCAGGCCCTTTCACCTGCAGGTGGATGGTACACTGGCCCCACCTACAGGCAACAAAACGTGGTCTTAACCAACTCACTGGAGATCATTGAAAAAATATTGGGTATGTGCACTGAGGCCTGGATCAGGCCAGTGTCACATATTTGAAGTAACACGTGGATGCTTTTCAAATATTCTTAAAAAACTAAATGTTCCCAATCATTAAAAGTAAAATAATATATGATACATTTATAACCAAAAAATAATTATTCCATTTCCTCAAACTACATCCGGTTTTAAAGGAATCATAAAATTGAGGATATTGTTGTTTGGTTCTTTCTTAAGACTATTTTAGTGTTTCATTATGTAACTTAGATGTTCTATATAAATGATTCCGATGATGCAGTTAATTATCTTACTCTTCTATTCCAGGTTTGCCAGAAACAGTGGCTCTGTATTTTGTCTCTGGTATTTGTGCTGGTCTGGTGTTCTTGCTTTGCCTGTTTGGCATTCGCTCTACACTAATCAAAGATGTTAAAGAGCTTGCTTCTGAATTGAGAGAAGAGCTAAGGGTCTCACGCAGAAACAAGAAAGGGCTCATGGATGACCTGATTGATGATGACATCTCAGACACGTCGTCCTTCCGTCGCCTCACACAATCCTACCGCACAGCGGAAATCTTAAGCCCATCAGTCTTGACAGTAGAACTGGTTGAACTTGATGTAGAGCGAACAAGGACTCTATCCAATGCAGACATTTGGCCACACCTGGACTCAAGTCCTTATGCCATTCACAAAATCAAGACCTACAACAACTGAGTACTAGCTTGTTCAAGCTTTAAATGTCAGCTGATGACAAATGTCTCACACACAGGAGTCTTTACGTTTGGGTTTGTCTCTTTGAGAGTGTTACTGAAATGGCAAACACAAGAGTGAATGTTAACAAAAACTTACAAAGATTGATTCCGATGCAACCTCGTTGCTATAAACATCTTTAGATTTATTCCAGGATTTATAATTCCTTACAATATTTAATATTTGCTTGGATTCTGGTTGAATAGAGTGTGTTTTATACTGATAAAAATTAGTTAGGAACTTTATCTAGTCGTATTAATGCTGTTCATCGTATATTGGATCCCTGATTAATACATAAAATTAAACAGATAAAAAAGCAACTGGGAATTTGACTGTGGCTTGTTCAGTTTCTTATAAATGAATACTTCTTCCTTTCATGTAGATTTGGGAAGTGTAGGTACAAAATGTGTTGTAGTATAATAAACAAACAACATATTTTCCGGCCCGCATAGTAGCCCAGTTTTTAGCACAGTGACCTCACAGCAAGAAGGTTGGCGGTTCGAGTCCTGGAGTGGAGGCGAGGCTTGAAACACCGGCCTTTTTGTGTGAAGTTTGCATGTTCTCCCTGTGTATGTGTGGGTTTTCTCTGGGTACTCTGGTTTCCTCCCACCCTCTAAAAACATGCATGTTAGGTTAATTGGCCAATATAAAATTCCCCTTAGGAACGAGTTAGTGTGTGGATGATTGTCTGTATGTGTGACCCCGCAACAGACCGGCAACCTCTTCGGTGTGTACTCTGCCTCTCACTTGAAATCAGCTGGGATAAGATCTGGCATCCCATGACCACATTGAGGATAAGTGGTTCAGAAGACGAAAAGAAACGTGTTTTTCAACTGCTAGCGTTATAACATTTTCGGAAATGTGGGGAAATAATAAATAGAAGCATGAGGGGACTGAATGGTGTGTGATGCATACGATTTAAGTTGTAAAGTTCCTGATTTACAAGTAGTTTTTGTACAACTCATTGTACAAAAAATGTGGAAGATACAAAGACGGGATTACTCTGAAAACAAAAAGTTCAGAACTGAGGAATTCTGATTTAATAAAAAAGGAAATAAATATAACTTATACAAGAACTGGAAAAATATCAGCATGCAGTGTATTTTGTTTGAATAGAAAACATTAAATTATATGTACTTCAGATTTTTTTAAAGTTTGATCATAAAAAGTTACAGTATGTATTTATTTCCAAACTTTGTTGCTGGCATCCTTCTGTATCTAGAGACAATGAAGTCTGCACCTGGATACTTTTCTGTACAGTGTCGGCTGTGGCTGAATAAGCCAATGTGGGAGCTACAGCTGATTCTACACTTACTGGAAATGTGATTGGTGGTATGAGTCATAGGGGGGGCAGTGGACTGATATTTTTTTCTTTTCGTTGTTAAAACATCAAAAAGTCATCTTAAGCCTCGTCTCGACAGTTAAAACTACCAGTCTACTGTCAGGACTAGGTCACACATACCCTAACACTTGGTCTTTGTGGCCTCGTACTTTATCTCTATATTCTCTTCGGCTTGCACCTATTTGACATTTTCTAAACTTCAAGCTTTGACTTAAGATATTTTTGACAGTGATAAGTAAATTCAAATTAACAGTTATTTTATGATATTTACAGAATTTCTCGACGTAATGACAGCATGCGTCGAGGTAAGAGGGCGTTACCGTTCAGCTGTTACCATTCCTGAGCGATAGATGGCGGTATGTGTCCCTATTTCTTTCTTTCATACTGCCGAATAAAAGTAAATGATGAAGCCAGTTCAGAACAGCAGCAGGAGGGAGAGAGAGTCACCATTCCTAATTTTCTGTTTCTAACCGCGGCTTCGTCTGCATTACAGTCTATGAAGTCTGTCTCCTGACACCAAACAAGGCAAGAGAAAAGCTGGATTTTTTCCCTACAAAATGTTGGACACTAACCTGGATATTATGACCTGTGAACCATGATGAACATTACTTAGACCGTCTTGGAGTAGCAGCAACAACAGCTGGAGAGCTAGCTTTTAGCATTAGCTCAAAGACGGCCGAACAGCTGCCCGGAAGGAGGCCGACTGAACACCGGGTGGGGATTTAACTTTGAGACCCAACATCTGCACTGTTCTTAAAAAGTCTAAGAAACTAAACAGTGGGTTGATTTTGGTAAGAATGGAGCCCAATTTCGGGATAAGCAACGAAGAATGCTTGGCAATATCCTTTTAAGTTCTGTATTTTGTTAAAACCCGCTGTAGCTAATTGGCTAATGTTAGCTTTTTGTAAAGTACAATACTCTGTACAACACTTTTAAATTTGTACTTTACTGTAACCATTACGTATATCGTAAAACATTTTACAGTAAACTGTTAACACATGAGCAGGATTGCCAGGATCGTGTTACTAACACTGGTTATGAATTAATAGAATAATTAATCAGCTTACATTTGTAACTTCACACAACTAACAATCTGTCTATGACATTAATCCCTCGGTTGTGAGAGCCTTTCTGTAACAATGTGTTTTAATTCATTACATCTGAAACCAAAATGTAGTCTATTTCTCATTTTTCATCTCTATAATTCCTTGATCGTGATGTTCACACTGTAAAAGGTTTGGAGGTGAGGTCTGGCCAGAAGGAACCCAGACTACTGACACTAATTGGGCGAGAGGGAGAGTTTGTGTAAGTATCTAAGATCCAAGGACCTCAAAATCAAATCTGATGACAGATGAACATGACTTATTTCTGTCTATAAGATCTGAAATTAAATCCATGCACTTTGTTTTCAACATCAATTTTTTATTTAGTGAGTGATGAGAATCAAGTATTTTATTGATCCACATGCATGAAATTTGTGTGTCATAGCAGCAACCCTGTAGTCGTGAAAAAAAAAGTAAAATATTTTAAAAAGTGAATAATAAAGATAATTGGAATAACAAGCAGTACAGACAGGGTTGAGATGTTTGCTCGGTGGTGAAATATCTGTTCATATATCAGGAGCGGCCACTTTGATTCTCATTGGGCCCGTGCCCAATGTGTTACTGGAGAAGACACCTAACCCGTACTTACTCCCACCAATGGTGCGGTTACGGTTGCCTGCTGCGGTGCAATGCAGCAAAAGTAATTACCCTATGAGAGATGAATAATAAAGACCACATGTCCATAAAGGTGATAAAAAGTGACACAAGAATTGCTTGATCCAGTTATCTGTTACTCTGTGAGTTGTTGTAAATTGTTGATGTGTTGAGAGCTTCAGAGAGAACTATGTTGTGTTTTTTATTTAGATCTACTTTATCATTTCTACTACTAGACTACTCTCTTGGTTTATTATAAAGACATTCAGAATTTCATTTGCACTGGTATGGTTCTAAATTTACAGCATTTGTCCTTATGTGGTACGAGGACAAGTTGTTTCATTTCTGTAAAGAAAACCTCAAAATGTTCATTGTCATACAACTTGTTTGAGTTGCGTAAATCCTAACTGCAAAGCTGCTGACTGGATTTGTTTTGGTTCAGAGTTTAACATGCTCACACACAAAAAGCCTCTCTTCTTACTTGTTAGATTTGTTTGGATTTTAACTGCTTTAAGTCAGGTGGACAAAATGTGGTGAGTGTCCACTTGACAACTGGTGTTTGTGTTTGAAAAGGGATGTTGTTTGGTAGTAAAAGTGGATGTTACGTAATTAGTACAGTTTGTAGTTTATTTCACAAGCAGCCAGATTATGCAGAATTCCTGCTCTTTATCTTGGACTGTAATGAAACTCACATGGGCACACGAGCAGTATGCTCAGCTAACTGTGTTAAATCCACCACAAACCTTAGGAGCTGTGTAGACAAAAAAACTGAAAGATTTGTTCTTAGATTGTGTCACCGCAGTAAAATGATCTAGGACATCTTTTATTGGCCCAACAATATTTTTGAATTACTTTTACTAGGTTTTGTGAAATTATAGTTGTTTTTTTTATGAAATCCACTGAACTTTTCTTTCAGATAAATCGTCCCATGGTTTGTTCATAAGGGAACCAGAAAAAAATAAATATTGACAAATTGACAATGTCTTTGATTGTAGCAGTGTTTTAAAAAGAAAGATTGTTCCCCGCCCCCTTCAAAATAGAAAAGCTACATTTTTCTAAGACATTCAAGGTCATTACACATAGTTGGTCTGTTGTAGATTCCAGTAAACCACTTGTGACACATTTAGTCCAGTGGGCATGAATCATTTTCCTCTTCTCAGCGATGATCGGTTATTGTGAAGCAAAAAAGAACAGGCTTCCCATAGAGTTTTTCTAACCATGAGTAAGTTAGCTACAAGTGATCAAGATTTAACCTAGTTTACAATAATATGCGTCATATTTTTAATAGCTATAAAAAAAAACCCAGCCCATGTTTGCTCTCCTTATCTCAATTTGCACTATGTTGCCGCACTAGAATCGATTCTCCACCCAGTCCTTTATGATGCATGTTTGAAGATGGATCCTCAACTGTTTATTTTGCATGACTGCATGCCCTTTAAGAAAATCCTGGCTTGCATTTTAATGACCTAATAATCACATTCTAATCTTTATGTTTAACCCTCACATACATATATATTTTAAAACCTTATGGCGTTGTTCCATGTGTTAAATATTAGCTAAATTGTGGCATTAGTTTTTGCTTATTCATCGTATTATTTGCCAGGTTAATGTGCATCCTTTCCTGTAACTTTAATTTAAGTTGTGAATGTGGTAGTCTTGTTTCTATTCTAATGTGAGTTTAAATTGATCATTTATTTAATTTTTTTATAAATGCATGAATCTGTTTATCGTTTTAAAAATATATGTTGCTTGATAAAACCATTTCTGCATAAAATTTGATTGAAAAGTCTTATTAAGATATCTTTAAAGAATTTTTAAGCTGTAATCTGATGTTCTCATCCAGATTGGGTGTGCTGGCTACGCCTGATGCTGTTGTGTCCCGTCCAGTGGCTCAGCTGTCGATACCCATCAATCATAATTTTGAAATTGTACGAGGTATGTGATCGTTTAAAAATGTTATTACATTTTTTCCATGTTACAATTTAAGGACGAACTATCCGGTCAATTTGAACTAAACATTCATTTTTGAAGTTTTCATAATACAATATGTCCAACATTAACTTTTGTTTTCAAATGTCTACTTTTTGACATGTCGGTATATGTTGAAGCAGCAGAAGAGCTGGAAGCATTTTATTTGCACCTGAAAGAGAAAAAAATGTTACCTTTATAGCTCACGGGCTAACGCTGGATTATCCAGTGATTGTTTAAAACGGTTTATTACTCCAACGGTTCACTCCTACAGGAGAACTTTGAACTACGTTTTTTTAAATCTTTCCCATGTTCTTGCAGAAGCAGAGGAGGCTCTTCTAATTAACTTCTCAGCAGATTGTAAGTATCCTTTCAATCTCTGTAAGTCATGTGAGTCCATATAATTTACTTTCTAAAATCAGATGCACAATTTCTATTTTCAGTACACTATCCATTTTGAATTCTTATTTCAGGACTTGTTGTATTTCAGCATGTGGTCAGGGTTACCAGAGTTGTAGAACATGTCTGCGCATTTATTTAGTGGCATACTTGGGTCATGAGTTGCCAAACCTTTCTGAAAGAATGCTAAAATGGTTTTAGTGCCATGTCACTTTGCTTTGTTTTCGAGACAGCCTGTCGTGTGTTTGTGAAATCTAGATGAGATGTTTGAGATATGTGTTGGAATTTTGTTCTCTTTTTCAAGCCTCTATTAGAATACGAATTAAAGGAGACAAAGCACCAGAACAGTTTCTATTGGAACTCCAGGATGATGAACGAAGTCAGACCTTCATTGCTCAGGTGAAGAGTGCTCAGCAGCACGGTAAGTCTGAACTGCCGGGTGGTTGTCTAAAGTAGTGAAATGATTAATTATTGAGTTACTCATCCAACATTTACTTACACGGGGTGGATTACGGCTGTCTGCTTATCTCTTGTGTGTACTATTAGCATGCAAAAACTTTGTAAAAGAAATCTGAAATATGTATTTTTAGGTGTTTTATTCCTGTTTTGATTTTAACTAGAAATTAAAATGGTAATTAGATACTGTATATAAATAAATATAAAACGGTTGCTTAAATATATGGTTTACTATGATTCAGTTTGGATTTTGGATCTGGTTTATACATTTGACTCTGATAGGCTTAATGAATATTTTTGGGGATTTGTTTTGTTTTCAGAACTAGTTACTCTTCATTGCGTTAATGACCACCTCTCTGGGAACAACTTGCACGTAGTGTTCTTAATTACATGAGCTTTACATTTGCAATAAAACAAATGTTTATTCAAAATGGATCACGTTTTATAAGTTCTACTAATAACTAAGTCAAGTTTGCTTTTAAATCTTATCCATGCCTCTACCTGTGAGGGTGGTGTTTTCAATTTGCATATTGTTGAAGATTAGTAGGAAGATTCAAAGCTTGTTCTTCCTCTGCTTGAAACCAGTTTGTTTAGTTTGGCTTTGAAAAAAGCTTTTTACAACTTAACTTTTTATGGTTGTTAAATTTTTTTGAATGGAAGTGACATTTTTAGAGTCTAGTTTCTTAAAATATTTTGTAAAAAATAAAATAAGTTTTTTACAAATTCAAGCTTGCTCCTGAAATTCAATTCCATTTAAGGTACTTTGTTAATAACCTACAAGGGAAATTCAAGTGTCTCTACCAGTCCAAGGAGAACTGTGAGCAGCAAACAGCATCTGAACAGCTGCCAAGGGATGCTGAGTTTGGTGGGGTGGAGCTGGACAGTCTCTCTGTAAAACAGGCGTTTGGTGGAACAGATCTTGAACAGTCAGTGGGTGGACGTCACGAAACACAGCTGCGCAAAATGCCGTGTTGGTCTGCGCAGAGCAGAATGTAGTTTGCCATGGCAACGTTGTGGGAAACAACGTTGCCATGATGAGGTCTTTAAGTGACCACTAAAAGCTTCACATCCCAATAGGAATTTACATCCGTCACTGTAATGAGGTTGGAACAACACCACAAGTCCACCACCATTAGTGCCACACTTCTATCTCTCTGTGTGCACGCACTATAGTGAAGTTTGGTATGTTCAGGCAGGAATCAACACTGATGTTGTTCTGTCAAGCCTCAGTAAAAAAAGAATATGCTGCTTTCCCGGTAGATCCTGTCTCCATTTCCTCGCCTTTCACCTCATTCCAGCACGGCACATCCGCAAAAAAGCTCTGACTCAGCATTCCTCGTAGTTAAAGTAGCTCATCTCTTGAAAAAACCAACAAAACTATGGTGTGCTACATGGACTTGTTGCCACAGTTGAGGCGCATTTTATCAAGAAAAATAGAATTGTTTTTGTTGTCACGGGTGCTTTGTCGGGTTTCTTTAAACTTTAAGTTAAACATTCTTTGAGCCAATGTTTTTTAGTCATTATGTTTTTTTCTTCTGTTCATATTTCTCAGTTGCATCTAAACCCAAAACGATGGAGCCCCTAACTCCATCACCCCACAGAGGTCCAGTGCCCATTCCCCCGCAAAGAGCAACCAAGACAGCAAACTCTCTGAGTCCCGGAGCCAGTACAACCAAACCTATCAGGACACCAAGTGCAAGTTTTAATAGCATTTCAACCAATAAAAATAATACAGGTAGTTAAAATAAACATGTATGTTAATGGTAAATGAGATTTTTTTTTTTCTACCGTCATATTAAATCTTATATTTTATTTCATTCAGGTCAGTTGCTTCACACAGATATTGGCCTCAAGGAGAGTGTCAACTCCACAGACAAAGTGGAAGAAAAGAAGAACCATCAGAATCGTATTGTTGCCTCCAGGGAGCCCCCACCAGTTCCTCCTCTGCCTCCACGAAGAACATTCACTCCATCAAATCCTCTGCCTCCTTTACCTGACCCGAAAGATAAAAATCTGTGCTATCAGGCTGGAGACAATACCATAAACAACAGCAAGCCAGAGTAAGTGAGGCTGGGTATGGAAGTACCCAATATTTGACATTATTTCTGAAGTTTAAGTAGCTCAGTGCCATGTGTTTAATCTGGCTCACATTTTTATTTTGACAATTTTATTTCTTCATTTTTCTTTAAATTCAAGCACTTTTAGGTCAGGGTTTGACTATGCAGACAGACCACCATCCTGGTGTGACAGTCCTACAACCAATAGCATGAGACACGACATGCTGTCCAGCCAAGCAGGACAAAGAGAATACCTCATCAAACATCGATTGGCCAAAAAGGAGAATGAATATGTCGACATCCAATCTTTCAAGTAAAAAGTTCTTTGTTTTGTTTGGTTTAAGCTAAACTGTTTTGGCATTCAAATGCAGTAAATTATATTTTTAAAAAGGCCTTTTCTCCTTCTCATATGGACTTTTTATTGTTTCTTAGATTTTTTGTGGGTACTTGGAATGTCAATGGCCAATCTCCAGATAGCACCCTAGAACCATGGCTCTGCTGTGACACAGAACCTCCTGATCTATATGCTTTAGGGTAAATATGAACAATTTTGTTATTTTTCTAAGATAAGAATTCTTATATCAAATTGACTTTCAATGACCTGGTTTTGTCAAGTTTTCAAGAATTGGACTTGAGTACCGAGGCTTTCTTCTACATGGATTCCTCGAAAGAACAGTATTGGGTTGAAGCTGTGGAGAGAGGTTTACACCCTAAAGCTAAATATAAAAGGGTGAGTTAAAGCACAACTTGTTCCAAAGGAAATAATTTTTACAAAACCAACGAAAAGACAAAACACTATGTTGCAAAGAGGAAGTCAAACCTGTTTTAGTGATGTTGCGTTCCATTTGAAAGAACTACACATTGTATGCTGGTGTTAAATTACAGTGTAAAATTTAAGTTTGACTTTAATTTACTTTTTAATAATGGAAGATTTTCTCTGAAATTTTATAGTATGCCTTGTTTTTGTATTTTCTGCAGGTGCGGATAATACGACTAGTTGGAATGATGCTACTGGTCTATGTGAAGAAATCACTAAAGAATCATATCAAAGAAGTGGCTGCAGAACATGTTGGGACAGGAATTATGGGAAAAATGGTTTGTTCATATTTATTTAAAACTAGAAGAAGAAATTTCATTTGAATTTATGCATTTGCTCATTATAAATATTCTGTGTAGTCAGCTCTGCAAAATGTTGTGGAACAAGTTTTAATTCTTGAATCACTTTTTCTTAAAAAATAATGAGTTGTTTGAATTAAATAGTTTCATTTTAAGTTTCAGATTGTCTTAAAACGTTGAATTGTTATATTTTGCTGTTAAATTGGTTCTTCAGGGCAACAAAGGAGGTGTAGCAGTCCGATTTGTTTTCCACAACACAAGCTTCTGCATCGTAAACTCCCACTTGGCGGCCCATGTTGAAGACTTTGAGCGGCGCAATCAGGACTATAAAGACATATGTGCCCGCATGAGTTTCCATTTACTGGACTACCCTCCTCTCTGTATTGTCAAACACGAGTGAGTTCCTCAGGTATTCAGTCTGGACTGGGAACGTTGGTCACGAGTAGCGTGTAAAAATAATTGTTTTACACCACGTTTCTAACAGTTTGATTATTATTCAAACTGTGTCCAAATGGCTTAATGTAAAAGCTATTGGTTGTCTAGTTTTAATATTGCTCTGAGCATGTCTTAAGAAAATTGATTTTATAAATCACTGACATAATAAGTTTCTCTTTGATTTATGTTCTCAGTGTAGTTATCTGGCTTGGGGACTTAAACTACCGTCTTTTTATGTATGATGCAAATGAGGTCAAACAGCTTATTGAGCAAAATGCACTTAAGAAGCTCCAGGAAGTTGATCAGGTAAGTTGATCCTTACTGAAAAATTTTAGATAACATTCACTTAATTTTTTTTTTTTTGTGCTCAGAAGGTGATGGAAATTGTTCTTTTTTAGCTTTTAAAAATGAGAAATGTTCCTACTTTCTTTGTGCAGCTAAACATTCAGAGGCAGATGAGGCGAGCCTTCACAGATTTTATGGAGGGAGAGATTAACTTTATTCCCACGTATAAGTACGACCCTAAAACAGATCGATGGGACTCGAGGTAGGATTTCTATTCAGTTATTTTCTTCTGCTAACTCATGCTATTTGTATCAAACCTTGGATTGGAATTTGACTGTTTACTGTAAACCCACTTGTCAGAGTGTGCTAAGCAAACAGTCACATGTGAACAAGAGTGAAGCTTTTTTCTTTTTTAGTATTTTAATTTTATTTCTGGAGAGAGGTTCAATCTTTTAAGTTTCAAACTTGTAACTTTTAACAGCAACGGTTTGTGAGATAGGAATGCTTTAATTGGTGTTGTGTTGGGGTTGGAAAGAAGCCAGAGTCCGACTTTATCTTGGTTTTCTGGTTAAAATTTTCTTGAAAAGAACATTTTCTGCTTTATCTAAAAATGAGCTCTGAGTCAGGAAGAATTTGCTTATTTCTCTGATATCAAGTTCCTTACTTTTCCTTTTTGAACTGCATCTGTTTCCTGCAGTGGAAAGTGCCGTGTCCCAGCTTGGTGTGACAGAATCCTGTGGAGGGGCAACAATGTCAAGCAGCTTAAATACCGCAGTCACATGGAAATGAGAACTAGCGACCACAAGCCCGTCAGTTCTCTTTTCAACATGGGGGTAAGAATGTCAGACTCCTGGGGGTTGGTCTTGGCAAAAATTGATCTCAGCCCTTTAGATTCATTTTAATATATGTTTTACATATACATCAAACTATGCAATGTGTATGAAGTATGTGTTTTTATGTGTTAATGTAACAGGTGAAGGTTGTAGACTCACAGCGGCAAAAGAAGGTGTTTGAGGAGATTGTTCGTGTAATGGACAGAATGGAGAATGATTTCCTTCCTTCTGTGTCACTGAACCAGAGAGAGGTAAAAATACCAGAGCTACTTAACATTTTTTGGTTATTATAAAAAACAAAAATCCTAGTTTAGAAGGATGCATAAGTTTTTGAAGACTTTTTTTTCCACAGTGTCTAGATCTGTAATGTCTTAAAACTTTGATTAATGTTATGTTTTCTTCTAGTTTACATTTCAGAATGTAAAATTTCGTCAACTAAAGAGGGAGCGTTTCCTAATCACAAACGATGGACAAGTACCGTGTCACTTCGCCTTTATTCCCAAACTCAATGACTCGCAGTACTCCAAATCTTGGTTGCGCGCTGAGCCAAGTGACGGCTTCTTAGAGCCGAGTAAGTTATTTTTTTATGTTGTTAAAGCAATCTCTTTCTGATATTTTTAAATTAAATTGTATCATATGTGAACATATGATCTTTATATGAAATATTAAATGTAAATTATGAATATTAACTTTCAGCAGTGTGCCATTTTAGAGCTTGCTAATCAGGTCACATAACAGCTGGTTTTCAAAACCGTTACATGACTCATTTAAAAAAATGTCTTGTTAGTTTGTTTTAATTTTGACGGCACTTAATTTCCCCCCTTGCAGATGAAACGCTGGAGATCTTTTTAGAGGTTTACGTGAGTAAAGACGCTGTCACGCTGCTGAACTCTGGAGAAGATTCCATAGAGGATATTCTGGTGCTCCATCTGGATCGTGGGAAAGACTATTTCATCACCATCTCTGGGAACTACCTGCCCAGCTGTTTCGGCACTTCGCTAGAGGCTCTGTGCCGCATGAAGAAGCCAATCAGAGAAATCCCCATCACTAAACTCATAGACCTGGTGAGAGCAACTTCAACTGGCCACAAGAAAAAAAATGCATCAAATGCTTTTGAATAATTGGCCTACAAAGAGTATTTTGGGAAGATTTTGTATTCAAAGCAGTTTGGCCACGACTTTATTTAAAAGCGGCATCTCAGTGCAGCTCTCCATGTGATCAGAGACACGAGGGTCTGTTCACTCCCCCTCAGGGTAAACATAGTCACAAAAAGAGGCTATTTTTAGAGCGTATAAAATCTCAACTTATGTATTTCTGGCCTACATGTACCAGCCAAACCAAGAAGTTAGAAGGATATAGGAAGGTTGCTTCTTCAAATCAAGACGACTCACTCAAGTTATAACTACTACATTCTGCTTTATATAGTTTTCCATTTGTTCACTTCCTTCTGCTTCCATTAATACTATTTTTAATCTAATCTGATCTGACTTTGGTATTGGTGCTGCTATTCCTCACTTTCATCTCAATCATTATTTTCCTCTTGGGCTCATGGTTTGGTCAGTCATTTTTGCAAGAAAAAAATTTCAATTGACCCACTTTTCTTACTGTGTTTATACTTAGCCTATCTGCTATTTTTTCTTTTATTTCCATTGCCTCTTCTTGCCTTCATCATTCCTTTCCAACTCTTCGCTGTGGTTGTGGGATGGCACAGGGAGAGGACAGCTACCTGGAAAAGGTACATGTACAAACACAAACATGTGTCGGTATTAACACTAGGTGAAAATATTACTCTTAGTATCAGACTTCCAATTTATGGTAAATACCGTATTATTCCCAAAAGGAGCACTCATTTTTTTTCTGAAACTTGAATACAGCAAACACTTACTCTGGCAAAAATAAGTCTTCCATATGCAGACGTATATGGAAGTCTTATTTCCATATAAGTCTGCCTTGTCTTTTTAAATAGCGCTACCGTGCATTCGCAGATTGGGCTGGTACCGGTACGGTACTGAGACAATTTTTTGTAAATATCTTATTTAGAGACACACACCAGATCAGTGCGGCCACACCTGCTTTCATGTTTTGTCTTAAGGTATTCTGACTACACAAATGTGTAAAACCAGGGTTTATGGTTCGGATATTAAATGAACTGCTAGAAAAATCTTCAAGGCTGATCTGGATCAGTAATACATTTTGGAAAACTAAGATGACCAGGAATGGGTTAAACATTCCCTATGCTTCTCTCAAATTTGGTTTGAGTCAACAACCCATTAAATCTCCCACAGCCCACTGAGGGCACAATCAAATAAAGGAACATCAGACTCTAAATTTTATTTCACAGAAGGTCCTTTTCTGCACAGCTGCTTTTTACACATGATCTCAATTAATGAGAAGAAGTATTGTACTCTGATCAGTTAATCTATGGCTTTATGGACCAATAAATGCAGCGTCCATCTGCTTCACATTTAAGCTGAATAAATAAGCAGAAAAAAAAACTTAAGACTTTGTTTGTTTACAGTAGAATTTTTTTTTTTAATTTGTTTGTTTGTAAATCTTCAGATCATCTCCTTGCAAAGCATTTTAGTAGAATCTTTGTGCATTGCTGGTTTTGAACTTAAGCATCTTACACTCGACCCTCTCCAGTTTCTCCTGGCTTCATCTGCTGCCTTAGTCGGTGTGGTTATTTTTGGATGTCTCCCGTGAGTTTCCGGGATCCTTTTACCGAGACAAAAAGAACATGATATCTAGATCTGTAGAAATGGCTCGCCATCAGGTCTCCAAACTTAGAAGATTATCTCTAACTTACTTTTGCTACATAGGCAGGTCTTTTATTGTATTACGTTTTAACAGTGTCTGTGCAGATACTTTTTGTTTATCAGTAATGCAAAATATTATATTTTAGATTAAAATTGATGTGAAGCAATAAATTTGTCTGAGCTTAGTTATATCACTTTTTTTTATCAGGAAAAGTCCAAGGTGAATTTTCTCATGGCAGAGGGAGGAAATACCGAAGACAAACCTCTGAAGATCCCCAAAGAGGTTTGGATTCTGGTCAACCATCTCTTCACAAAGTCCTGTGATCAGGTAAAATAATTTTCAACAGATATATTTATGCTATTCTACTTTTAAAAAAATCCAGACTGCATTTATTTAACTTTCATTTATTTAAGAAGGCACTGTGGAGATTTAAAATCTCTTTTACATAAGAGTCTTAGCCAAAAGGCAGCAAAAAGTTACATTTATGATGTTAATTTTACAAAATGTATCAATCTACTGTATTTAATAAAATGTTTAATCTGGGATGTTGTGTGTAGTGGAATACGTTTTAATAGTCATTTTAAATTAATGTCCTCTTGTGTGCTCGTTTGCCAATAAATAGATCAGTTTATTTTTGAAAAGTGAACACTTCAATTTGTCTGTAATCTCAGTTTTGTTTACATCTGTATGGTCAAACATCATCAGAGTCGTTCTTTTTTATTTGTTGTTTCTATGCAGTAACAACATGAACTGTACTGCTTTCAAATTAACTCTTTAGTTCAACATCAAACTCTGCAAAATCCGGCTCCGAGTTTAGACAGATTTCTTCTCAAGAAGACTGTTAATGCTACTTTTTTCTATATTCAATTATAGGAGGATTTGTTCCAGACACCAGGCTTACAAGAGGAGCTCCAAAGCATCATTGACTGTCTGGACACAAGCATCCCAGACTCTGTCCGTATCCTTTCAGACACAATCAAGATTTCTTTCATTTCTGTGTGGAACTTGATGAACGTTCTGAGTGATCTTACAGTTTAAAATGCTGTTCCTTTTGATTCTTTTTCTTCCTTAACTTTTTCTATAGCTGGTTGTAACCACTCTGTAGCAGAGGCTCTGCTGATCTTTCTAGAAGCTTTGCCTGAGCCTGTGGTGTGTTATGAACTCTACCAACGGTGCCTTGACTGTGCTCACGACAGCCGCCTCTGCAAACAGGTCCGACATCCTTAGAGTTTCTACTGTTAGAACCTTTGGACTTATACTAAATGGGATGATGCAGATGAGTACAATGCACTGATAAAACAGATAGTTTTATACTCTGTTCCTGCTTCAACAGTTGATCTCCCAGCTGCCCCGGGCTCATCGCAATGTGTTCCGCTACCTGATGGCCTTCCTTAAAGAACTTCTCAAGCACTCGCACAATAATAATCTGACAGCCAACCTCATAGGTAAGAGGCGAAGGACTTTACCTAGTGTTTCTACAGTGTTTCTACACTGCAAAGGATTGGGTCAAAATTTCTGGAAGTAAATTTGAATAGTCACCTTCAATAATTTAACTTTTTTTTTTTTTTTTTAACCAAAACCTCTACGGTTCATCCAAAAAAAACATTTTATGTATCAGCAGCTTTGATCCAATTCAAAAAGTATTTTGGTTAACTGCTTTTTGATAATTTTCTGATAATATTCAGATAAAACACAATCTTACAGCACAAATATTATTTACTAACTATTTACTAAATTTGCTAACTATAATGTCCCCTTTTTGTGTTTTAGCCACCTTGTTTGCCAGCCTCCTAATCCGACCCCCTCCAAATTTAGCAGGCAGACAGACATCACACGATCGTCAGAAGGCCAATGACTTCATCCTGGGATTCCTTATGGCGGGAGATGAGGAGTAACCAAGTCTGAGGCCTGTTGTGGTTATGGTTTACTACCCCTCACTGCAGTCCACCAGGATCATTTCCATTTAACTCATCTCCTGGTTCTATTATCTGCCACAGTTCCTCTGAGCACTAAAACTAATCAACCCTCACATTGAAGATATCCACACCCACTGAATTGTTGGAAATTTCATTCATCATCAAAATGTGCTCAAGTTTGCAGAACGTGGAAGCTTTTGGAAGAAGTTGAAGCTGACTTCCTCCTTTTGCACTTTTTACACAAACCGGTGCCTGCCAAGACTTCAGCAGACACTTTATGTTGTAGGTGCTTACGCCAAAGTGACCCCTGAACAGTGAATGGTACGAGAAAGGAAAACACTACACATCTATAAAATCTGTAGAATAAAAAAAAAAAATCACACTAATTACAGAATGATTATTTTCTGTATTTCTAGAGAAATAGTCTGGATACAGTATGTAACAATACACCGTTCAGTACTTTAACTTGGGATTATTCTGTATGTAATAATGTTTAAGATTAAACTCACGACAATCATCTGTTGCTGTGTTTTAGTTGTGGGAACAATAAGATACCTTAGAGATTTATGTGTTAACATATCTGGTGTATTTTAACTGTTATTTATATACGTATACAAGTTTTTGTTTGAGTCGTCTAAAACTTTTTTTTATTATTATTTCTTCAACAAGACGGTTTCAGATTCAGACATGAGAAAATATTTTTTTTTTTTTTATGGCAGAAAAAATGGTGTGAATGTTTGCTGTGCTTGTGTGAGCACAGCTCTGCACCTTACTGGTCGTTTTTTTGAGTTACAAAACAAGTCTGTAAACAGAATTACTTCCCGGTTGGCAAAAAACCAAAATGAGGAACCACCCTCCCTGGTTCTGGATGTCACATGTTGTATAAATAGTAGTTTGTTTCATGCTTTTTAGTGCGTGACTATATGGTGCTGCAATTCTGATGTCCACAGTTCTGTCATCGCAGTGGAAATGTTCGTCTCTGTGTTTGTTTACATGTCTTTTGTCATTATTCACCGCCTAAAATTTATGTGATGGCATAACATGTTTGTAGAGTAAGGTTCCTTCAGCGCTACCGGTTTTTCTCAGAACGAGTTTAGCAAGATTTAACGCTTCATTTCTCTGCAGGATTCCACCCTTTTTTGCTCCTTCCTTGTTTTTTCACTCAGTGTTGCAGGAGTTATGTATAAAATAAGGAACTTTTTGTTGTGTCTAAAAAGTCATTCAAAAATGTTTCACCCAATCGGTATTAGTTTTTTTTCGTAACCATTTCCCCCCAATTTACTACAAATGGTACCACGTAAAACGTGAAAAGTTTAACAGTCATATGATGTATACTTTTCTGTTAATTTCTATCTGTAATTATCCTCTTGATTGCCATCAGTTTTTCATTTTAAGTTTTTTCTCGGACTTTCATTAAGCTTAACTTTGCCAAATGGTATTTTGAGCTTGCGGGAAGAAGTCCTAATTAAATCATTTTTTAAAAAATCTGAGCTTATAAACACACTGTGTTATCACATCAGGCATAAAAAACATTATCCGTATCTTTTTATTTGCAATGTTTTGGTTTTTACTGAAAGATGGCTTGACGTAGATATGTTTTTTGTTCTGAACATCTTTTTTTTTTTTTCTTTTTAAAGACTTTGTTTTTGGTAAAATCTTACTTTAGAGGTACACAGTGACATGATTGTTTCAAACTCATAGCATTTTGATGCATTTAATTTATTCAAAAGAAAATAAAAATGTCTACAAAGCCATTTGGACAATTTTTTTTTGTCCTCACATTGTTTATTTGGGAGTAATACTGTCCAGCAGATTTGGAGACTTTACTTCTCTGGTTCATGTGAAATCATTACTTGCTGATGTCTGAGCTAAAGTTAGCCTGCTTCACGTTAGTGTTACATTCTTATTTCTGGGATGATAAAACCCTTTGCTGAGCCTCCACTGTTTTTCTGGTTGGTGTCTTTGTCTGAACACATCCAAAGCAATGGCGATGCTCAGAGTTTCTTCTTATCGCAAACTGTTTGAGCAGAACACCTGGAATCAAAATGCAGGTGTGGGGTGTGCTGGACAATACAGAGCCTCTATAAGGTCAGTGTGTGATTGATCTGTTTGCCAGTTAAGAAGTGCAGTAGTACTTTTTTACTTGGATAAATGATTCATCAAAAGTCAATTGATTCAGTAAGGACATTTTCATGTGTTGCTCAAATACAACTTGCCATGTTATCATTACAGCTTTACATTTCTGTGACTTTGTGTATCTACAGAAATGCAGCTCCTGATGAGTGTGGCTGTGACAAGTTAGACTTTATAGCTGCCAAAGATCTGAACAAACAGGGCCTGAGTCAGTTTGTTCAGGAACGTGCCACCATTGCTGCTCTCAACGACCGCCTAATTCGACTTATCGAGCTGGTAAGGTCAAACACCACCACCACCACCTGTTACAATTAGGGATGTAGACAAGTGAAAAAAGGACTAGTTAAGATTCTGAACATTGATTTTTTTTTTTTTTTACGTCCTGTTGATCAGAAATTCTTTGCTATAATTCTGCTTATCCTTTTTTATCTATTCCCTATCTTTAGATTATCCTCTCGGATAGTTTTTTTTTTTGTGTGTGTGATTCAGTCTTTGTCAAGTGAAAATGACCAACACAAATGCTAAATAACCTAAAAAAATATATATACGATGAGAAAGAACCTTAAATTCCTTTGCATGTTTCAACAAAATCCTTGGCAGAGACTATTGCCTACGAACATACAAGTACAGTATAAAAAATACAATACCGTACTGGGTTAGAGATGGAGCTTGTGAGGTTAAGATGGACAAACTGGAGTTTTTCCTTGTTATTTAACAAATTAAGCATCTTTTAAGTGTACCGCAAATAATTTAAGGTGTTTCTGCACCCTAAAAAATGGTCGCGTCACCCCTGGTTACATGTACATCAGCATTTTTCTTTAGTCTGCCATGCTTTTATATGGAGAAACGGATTTAATAAATCTGTTTTGTGTTCTCTAGGCCAGATGTTTTGAAGAGGAGAACGAATACCTTGAAAGTCAAATTGCTGAGCTGGAAGAAGACCTAAACAATGAAGAGTCCTCCAACTCTAACTCTGTTGTGATGGAGGCTGACTTCAGTCTGGATGCAGTGGTGGAAAGACTGCGTAGGCAGAGGGTAGGGTGGAGTGTCTGCAATCCCATTTTCACATTCAATACCAACTGCTCTGGCATTTTACACTTACACGTCTAATTCTGCCTCATCATTTTATTTTAGTGTACAATAACAAGATTTGTTTTCCCAACAAAATCTATTCTTGTGTCTTCTGTGTTTAAATCTAGGATGAGATACTTTGTGATACAGAAGATTTAAAGAAGGAGCTTGAGCATCTGCAGACAGAATATGAGAAAACTGCACAGCAAAGGGTCTTCATTCAGCAAGAACGACAAGATATTGCTCAGGTGACGGCTTGTGTGTAATTTATACCTGAGAGTTCTGTTAAAGCAGTGTGATACAGTGATGTTTTAAATTATATTAAAAAACATGAAAGGAAACAAAAGCAAATTCTTATAGTTGCAAAGAATATTTTTTAAGTATGTGGTTGATTTGTAAAAAAATTCAACATCGGATACATAAAATACTTTATCAAGTTGCGAGAAAAAAAAAATCAAGAGACATAGTGGACATGTAATGTAATGCAAACAGTTGGTTAGATTACCGTCAAACAAAGGTGATTTTTAATTTGTTGAAGTTTAAAATGATTTACTAAAAATAATTCAGAGGTGAAAGGTGGGATACACTCCGAACAAGTCACCAGTCTGTTACAGGGCCACACACAACCATCCACACACTTATTCCTAGAGAAAATTTTATAGCGGCCAATCGACCTGACATACATGTTTTTGGAGGGTGGGAGGAAACCAGAGTACCTGGAGAAAACCCATGCTTACATGTGGAGAACATGCAAACTCCATCATAAAAAGTGTTTTAGTTAAATAATATCTTACACAATTCAGTCTTTTTTGTAGTAACGTATTTTAACCACTAGGAAGGAGTGTTTCCAAGCTTATCACCATCCCGATGATCCAGTTGTTTCGACTGTCAGATGATAACAAGCAGCTATTCAGCAGCTGGCGCACACATTGAACACCCCTATACCACTAACTTTTTTTTAATTTATATGTATAACATCTTCCTAAGACAGACCCTGGTTTATCTTCTTCCAGCTGGACCAGGTGTAATGGAGACTTTAATGTCTTCCTTACAGATGTGAAGGCTGCTGTGAAACAGTACTGTAATGTTCCTGTTTGCTCAGTTCTTTGCTCATAAATTGGAAGCAGCTGCAGGATTACAAGATTTGGTGGGAATTGGCAACGTAGTAGAGGAAGGCCAGAGATGTGGAGGAGAGGATTGTATGGTGCACAGATAAACCCCACAACACATTGAACTTGTTCTTTCCTGTTTAAAAAAAAAGTAAAGTTTTGTTCTTTTTATTGTTTTCTGTCTGCTTTTGTGTTGTTCATTTGTCATATTACAGCTCAGATGTCCACTTTTTGTTTATGACCACATGTGAATTAAGTCACTGCATCTTTGTGATCCTGTTCATTTGCTCTGACTTTAGATCATTTGCCACCATTATTACTTACATCTGCTAGATAAACTCAACAAATGTACAGAAATACATTAAAGATGTGAGATGTAAGAAATAAAGTTGATGCATTTACATGGATCACATGGAGATGAATGTGTTTGAACTGATTAAACACGTGTTTCAAGTTTTGAGTGAAACACAACATAGAAGTTAAATCAAGTCCCTGTTTTGTTTGCAGTTTGCTTTACTTGCCAAAGAAATCCAGTGATATTTTGCTAAAGCTGCTCAGAATTTGATTTGCAGCAAACTTTTTTTTCCAGCAAACCATATTAACTCCACCACCCTGCCAATAAGGAACAATGCACGCTTCCTCAAACTTGTTTTAGTGTGATGATCGATACAGAAGCCCAAAGAATTGCACTCAATACCAATCAATTTGTTTTTTTTTAAAGTAGCAGATGAACTGAATACCTCTGGTGGATAACAAATTAGGAGACAGGCATTTTGTTTTCAGCTAGTTTCTTCCTCCCTTCCTGTGCTTTGGACATGCTGTAGGTTCATAACAAGGGTGTTCGGAATAAAAACAAAGATTTTATCTGTTTCCGAGCGGAATCTTTATTTATTGACCTGTAGACTGCTTCACCCAGACACCTTACACTTATTTACATTCAGTATCATCTACCACTGACTTGGTTGTCTTTCCAGGAAGTGGATTTGGTGACGGCAGAGTGTTTGGCTCTGAGGGAGCAAGTGGCAATCTATGAGGAACAGCTGGCCAACATGGAGGTCCAACACAAGACGGTGAGAACACAAACGTGTGTAGCTGCTGTCTGATAAATTTGGAAATGGTTTATAGCCTTGTAAATTATTTAAAATATAGCACTTGGGTCAGAGTAAAGTGTTGGAAGAATGCCCAGATCTGTAATGACAACACGAATGTCTGACCTCAGTCACCTAGATGAAAAGCAACTGTGCTAATGGAATAAATTGGGGATTAAAAACAAGAGTCAAGTTGCCCTCTACCTCTTGTTTCCCCTCTGTAAATGGTTTATTACTCATTTTAAAAGCTAAACTACAAAGTTTCTGCCACTACCGTGTGAAATGTGAAGTTACTTACAGCTAAGTTGGAACATCATTCCTGGCAATGCGCACAATTAATTACTACATATAATCAATTTTATATTTAATCTGCACAGGATTGATCTTTACATAATCAATCTTAATTATTTTTTATATGAAAGAAACGCATAGTGAACACAAGCTGGCTTAATTTGAATTTGTTAGAAACATTTCTTCATGCAAACCCTTCAAAATAAAATTTGGAAAAAGAATATTTATGACTCAAATTTGCTCAAATATCACTCACAAATGACTTAAACTCAACGAAAGTTTATGGAAAGCAATCAATTTGGAGTTAACATGATTTTTATGTCTGTATTCAGTATTCAACAAAAACATTAGGCCAAGCATCTGTTCAACAAATCAAACCTAATCATTTGCAAAACTGTACCGGGTTAAGAAAAAAGAATCCTCCACGCACACACTTCACATTTTAACACAATATACGCACTACTGGAAAACTTTATTTCCATAGATGCATCTTGTACAACATTTCTTAATGTTTGGGCAAACACCGACCTGTAAGCATGCACAAGTACTAAACTGAAATTTTTCTGCTATTTCATGCATTTGGAAATCCTTAAAAGAACTTGACACAAACTTCAGATGTAATTTCAAACCAAACCAACAGAATGTAACAAAGTCCAGAGTTACTTTCTCTTCAGAGGATACTGCTTCTGAACAACCAAAATCATCTTCTTCCTGTCGTAGACTTCCTTTGCACATCCCGATGAAACGTATGTGTATTTGCTGGATAGCCGTTTGTTTAGCAGAAGTATAATTAAATTTAGCATCAGCATTACAATCCATTATTTGGGGTGACTTGTCCAACCAATCAAAACAAAAAGAGAAACATGAAAAAATGGAAAATAAGTTTCAAAGTGTTGCAATATTGGCAGTCTATATTGTGTTGGTGTTCAAGCAGCATCTAGTGGAAGTTGGAGACACTACACTGGATTATCCAGTCGGTCTACCTATACCGAGCTGTGATGGTTGAACTCTGACAAGCACATTTCCCAGATGAAATAACTTAAGGTTTGTACTTACAGCCTTTATTTGGTTTTGTTTTGTCTTCTGAACCACTTATCCCTAATTGGGTCATGGGCAGTAGTGGAGCCTATCCCGGCTGATTTCAGGAGAGAGGCAGGATACACATCAAACAGGTCGCCCATATGCTGCAGGGCGACACACACAACCATCCACACACATACAGTACTCATTCCTAGGGGCAATTTCATAGTGGCCATCAATGTAATGTGCATGTTTTTGGAGTCTTGGTGTTTTAAAATGATACCGAACCCAAAACTGTTTAAATCTGTATTAGTTGAAAAATAATTTCCTTGTTTGAGTATTTTAGATAAATTTCTGTATATATTTTATAGATGCTATCAATACATTTAAAGCTTAAATTTGGAACAAATTCTTTCAAAATAAGTTTTTGTGAAACTTTCCTACACACATCATATTTCCACACATATCCTGTATCTTCTAGAATTCTTCCACCTCACCAGAGGATGACAGATGCAGCCCAATTTTATATCAGAATTTTGCTGGCAGAAAGCGAGGCAGCAAAAGCAAGAGAGAATTCTTAACTCAGTTTTTTTCCCGTGTCGCTGGCCGCAGTGTTTAACCCCATCGCTATGGGAAAATCTGGATAATTTCTGGTTCAGAAAATGTGGCTATTAAACAAAACAAACAAAAAAATTACAAGTTTTTTTGTTTTGATTTAACTTTTATCGCCAGGTATCTAAAACTTGGCAACAGTATAATAACTCTGTTATTGTGCAGCAAAATGAAAGAAAATGTTTGACTTTCACGTTTTTCTATAGCTTTTCATTTTCTTTCAGAGGAATGTTTAGCTCCATATTCATCACTGATATCTGTTAAAACTAATTGTCAATTAAATGTATTCCTCTATGTTTTGATTTTCTATTTCATGCTTCTACCATAAATCTTTAGAGAGGAAGTGTTGTACTTTGAGCATATAATGGACTTAGTTACAGATTATTTCACACACAGATTTCAAAATGAAAATCTTTAGGTTTAGAATATAAACCCATACGGGATAAAACCACTCAGCGGTAAATGAAATGGATCAAATGTACTTTGTCGCAATTAGTTCTGGGTACTTTTCTCATACTTATAGGTCTACAATTCCATCCGTGAAAAAAATGTGTGTTCCTGTGTATTAGGATTATGTCGAGCATAAAAGTGTGAGAAATTCTTCTTGACGCTTGTATTCAGACTTCTGTGGTTTTGCTCACTAATTTAGTTTTTAAACTAAAAATATTCTTTTATTTTGCTTCTACTGCAGTGCAAATAAATTCAACAATGTAATTTTTTTCTGTCTGTCTTTAAAGTTATGCTTACTTAATCAATCCAGGTAAAATAAAAGATGACTTTGAACATGAGCAAACTAAACCAGAATCTCTTGTTAAAGGTTTAAAACACTGATTATAAAATCACAGGTAAAACATTTTTAACAAAATATTACTGATAGCATTTATTTTTATTCCGTAAAAAAATTGCCAGAAGAAAAAATAAATTCCCATTTTACAAATAGTCATTTTGAAAGATTTAATTTGACTAATTACCTAGGATTGGGATGGAAGGAATAATCTCCTCCATGGTTCATTTGTTTGTCCTGCATATTAACAGGAAGTGGAGGGTCTGCTGGATCCAGATGAAAGGACTCTAGGAGCAGCAGCTATTAAATATGGCAGCCCTGACATTACTGCGGCCCTGGATGTAAAGGAGTACTACTGCCAGCTGGCTGAAAGCCTCCAGGTAAAAGACATGAGACACAAAACATGCCATGAAGAACTTTCAACATCACAAAGCTTGTTTCTGGCTTCAGATGGACTCCCAAACTCATGAGCTGATCCAGACAATCCCTCTGCGCAGCAGTGACGTGTTTGGTCCATTCTACATGCGTGTTTTTCATTTTTATTTTATCTCAACATCATCTACTATTACATGTTTTCACTTATAATAAAGGAATTTGTATTCATTACACAACTTCTCTAGTTTAAAAGACCAAGGCCAGACACCCTCTCCTAACCCTCTATCACATCCCCTCCTCCAACCACATCACCTCTTCTGGCCAGTCACGTCCAAACGCAAATCTCAGTTTTCACAAATCACACTGTGATACCCCCACTTGTTTTCTTTTCTTCTTAACACAACACCAGGGAAGAACTTGAGAATCAGAGGTGGAGTTCTTGACCCAAACAAAATGCTTTCGTCCACCTATGTGTGTGTTAGTGCATGTCAGAGAGCAGCGGTATAACATTGGGGTTAGGCCATAGCTCTGGTGGGTCTGACCCCTTCTGAGGTAGGGATGTCTACCAGTTCAGGGGTCAGGGCTGTAATCAGACTGCAGGCCCCCTTCCCATGCTCTATAGCAGCTCTACTGGGGACACTGTTGTATGTGACCTTCGTTTGGCAGCTTCAAAGATGAAAATTTGGCATATTTCTCTGATTCTGTGTGTGTCCTAATGTTTTAGTGTTTTTTTTGTTCGCCGAAAGATATTTCCTTGATCTTGAGTTGATAAATTTGACCTTTTAATGTACAGACGTAAAACTTTTAAAAACAAAACCATTTCTATTCTTCAGTTTGAATGCAGGGGATCGTCTGCTGTTGTGGCACCTGGTGGTGACAGAAAAAAACTGAAAGAGGGAGGAACTGAAAAATTAACAGCCGGAGACCTGTCAGAAAAAAACGTGGGAGAGATAAAGACGCTGGTGAGTTTCCTTTTTTCAAAGATTTTTTGTCTGTATAAGTTTAGAATTTTATACAGTAGCTCTATACTATTTGGTATAGAGCTACTATGGCTCATCAGCTCATGAGTTTGTGAGTCCATTTGAAGCTGGCCCGCTGAACTTGAAAAAATTAAATAACCTTGTTAATGTTTCATTTTCATTGCAATTCTGATGTTTTGTCACTAGATGGCGCATTCTAGATTTTATTGGCTTTGTTGAGAAAAACAACAACATTGCTCCCATTAAAATGAGTGTGTCTCCATGGTGCGCACGCTGTAAAAATAAACAATGTGCACAGATATGGAAAGCCATCTGGTCCAATACACACACACATAAACAAGCGTGGTAAATGTTAAAACAAGCACAAAAATTACATCAAGCACTTAGATTTCAAACCAAGTGCTGTTAAATGCGCGTTTTTAAGCGCAATCGCACTAGATTTCAGACCTAGCGCCGCTAGATTTGAAATTTAATGCTCTTGATGTAACATTTAGCACGCTTTTTTAACATCTAACGCACCATTCTATCGCTCTAATCTAGCGGTTCGCAAAGCATGCCATCCATCTGCTCCTGTTGTCCGGCCTCCTTGTCTAATGTTAGAACTCAATGTGGCCTACAAGTCAAAAAGTAAAGAATGAAAATGACTATACCATTATGTGTGGCCTTCACACGCAACAGTGTTCTTTTTATACTTCTTTTCAAAATGTACAGCATTCATTATCTGTAAATGATTTAAATTAGTTTATAGATTTATGTGTGAAATCACTCCTATAGAAATCACAATTAGAAAAAACACTACAAATAATTAAGTTCAGTCTGCTGAATCTCCTGCTTTCTTTTTGAGAAAAGATTGGTTTTATTTAACTTTACAGCTATCCTGAAAAAAAATCTCCGGACTCTTTATCTTTTAAGTAGCTTATTTCAATTTAAGAAACAAAGAAAAGACTAAACTGGACATCTCCTGGCTTTGCGTCAACAACTATCTCCTAAATCAAACGTTGTGGTGAAAATGAATAGTTTCCCACAGCAGGCCAAGGGAGTAGTGAGTGTCTGAGTGACGGGAGAGCAACAGTGTGGGGGATCCTGCTGACCAGAGTGTTTACTCTGTGGACACTTTCAGCAGGAGATGTGAAGGGGCTCGGCTGCAGCTCAGACAGGATTTATTACCTTCAGTGTCTTTAGTTATTAAGTACAGCTTTTTGGAACGCCTGTAGAGCCAAAAAAAAAAAGTTTTTTTTGTTTTGTCTCCCTTACAAACAGTGCTTGGAGACATCTTCCAAAACCAATCCCCGTCAAATAGTTATTATCCATTCACAACAAAGACTAACCCCCCCTACCTAGCATTAAGCTAAATAGTTTTAAATGTAAAGTTAAGCATTAATTCAATAAAACAAGTGGAAACAAAAACTACCCCCTTCTGACTTGTTCTCTCTTTAACTCTTTACCATCCATCAGCTGTCTACCCACAGCTGGCACCTGACCACATCTGTGACGAACGTATAAGTTTGGTTCTCATTACCGTGGCTGTTACTCTGCTTTCAGCTCTTTAAATAAACAGCCAGCCTCCGTAACCGCAGCAAACCTCCTCCAACATCATCTACTTCTCTCTAACATGCTGCATACGAGGCGCGCTCGGGTCACTCCACCCTGACGGATGGACAGCTCGGCTTGATCTGCTCTGTTTCCTCTCTCATGTGATGGATGCCTCGGGTCTGGTTTCTAACTGAGACACAACATGACCAAACAAACAGATTGCTATGAAATCAGCCCTGACTCACTATTGTATATAATAGAACAGGCGGTGATGGGGTTGTAGGCCATTATTTGCATATACATACACGACCAGACTTCACTTATCCTGCCAAAGAGAAGGAGGAAGAGAGTAAGTTCTTGGCTGGCCCGGTCAGTGAACGCATCATGTGCCTGTAAGTAGTACTCCAGTTGTCTGCTGTCCACATGATCTCACTGAAAGATGAGCAGTACCTCCTGGGTTCCCATCTGGCTGTGACAGCTAATTGTTGAACTTTAGTGATTGGAGTAATTACTCATGCCAGTGGCACTGCAGACACATAGATTGAAAGAGGGAAAAATCCTCTCAATGAGTTTTTGATGAAACATCCGACTCCTGGCTACCTGTTGTTTGAATTAAATCTTTCGTTTTTCAGAAAAAAACAACCAAGTATTTTTCTAATGCAATGGTTAAAAAAATTCTAAAAAAAAAAAACTGAGTGATTACATTTTTAATGATGTTCCACTTTTTTAGATTTCCGAGTTGCAAAAGGAGTTAGCTGAGTTGGAAAAGTGTAATGATGACCTGGAAGATGAGATTGAGATGAAGAATGCAGCACACATGGATGAAGTTGCTGATTTGGAGGTATAAAAGAAGAGGAATCTTTGCAACTAAAACTTATAGAACAGGGATTTTGAACTAATTTAATCATTTGGTCTCATCTTCCTCCCTATACCATCCCCGAAATGTGTGTGTTGCTCAGTGGACTGTAGATGACCTCAGGCAGCAGGAGGGTGATCTTACAGCACAGATGAAAGAACAGTGTGAAGATAACAAAGAGTTGCTCAATGAGAAGATGGCCAGAGACATGGAGATTGCTGCATACAGGTCAGTCTGATGTGTTAGGTATTCTCCTGCTGCAGCTGAGGTTGTGTTAACAAACATCTGAACATGAATATGTGGGCACATCAACTCTGGAAGACCTTCCTTTTTCCAATTTGTCATATACAAAGTACTTAGAGATATACTTAGAGTGGAGACGGTGGCCGCGTGGTTAAAGCGTTCGCCCGCGGACCGGAAGGTCGCGGGTTCGCGTCCCACGGAGAGCACGTCTAGGGTCCTTGGAGAAGACACCTAACCCCCGCTTCTCCCACCATTGGCGCCGTTGAAGGGCAGCCTGCTGCGGTGTAAGGAGTGCAAACAAATTTCCCCGGTGAGGGATAAATAGAGTAATTCATTTTTTTTTTTTTTTTTTTTTTTTTTTTTTACTTTTAACTGAATTTTAACAAACTTGAGAAATCTAAAGATACTCTTTTTTATTTTTTTCAACATCCCAATTCATGACATTGCAGTCATTGAAAATACCAACCTGCTCTGACTTGTAAAATAATCTACAAAAAAATTAGGCCTTTTTCCACAAGTTGACATACTTTCTTGAGGTTTTATAAAATGTGTCGCTGACATGCTTTTGTAAAAATACCACAGGGAGACATCACTCTACACTTTAATATTACACTACATTTTAGCACAGTTTAGTTTGTGGAGCGAATGTCTCGACCACTCTCTTTTCTTATTAAATAGATGTCCAACGATCCCTTTGTAATTTCTGCCTTAAAATGCATTAGGAATTATTTGCAAATAAGAGAACACGTTGAAGACAAATTCAGCTGTTTTGGAGATAATCAGTTAAATTGTGTCAAGTTTTACGAGCTGAAATTCCTAATTTCACAAAGAGGAAAGTGATAATGATTTGCCATCCGTTCAGGCAGATTTTTATGATTTATTTGAATTTCACATAAAAAAAACTTTATCAGTAAAAAAAAGTGTTCTATTGTCGTAAAACTGTATTAAAAACAAAACTTTAAAAATGTTGCATACTCTTATTGTGTTAATTGACACCCAGTTTATTTTATTGGATTTTTTACTGATATTAATGAGATAATCTCCCAGGTACAATCAAAATAAGTAAACGACAAATTATCTTAACAAATGATTTTCATCTCATCCATTCAAAGAGGATCCCACTCCAGATTTACAATCATTGATTTGTAGATTACTGCTATCTTTTTCCACCATATTGATTTATAGTTCGATGACAGCTAAACATCTTGCTATTTTTAGAAATCAAACATAAATAAAGATCATTGCCAGTGATACAAAGGAGGAAGAGAGAAAACAAAATAATGAAAGCTGTCTTATTTTATCGATCTTTATCTTTTAAGATGAATTTTATCTCCTGATGAGTATCAAAATTTTTAAAGTTGACAAAATTTCAAGCCAGCTGTCATATTGAATCTTAGTTTTAAACTTTCATAAGTTCTCATCCTAAATAAACACACTTAAAGTCTCTTGTAATAACTCAGATGTGTATAAGTGGTTTGTCTAGCGTATGATCTGAATCCACATCTTAAGGATGACAGTTGCCTTCTTATTCCTAAAGCATTTGTTGTTTTTATTTCAAGAGTTATTAGCATATAATATAAATACAAAATACAGTTGGTGAAATATTACATTCATATCCATTTCTTACTACAAGGGTAACTCTAACACAACTCACATGCTGACAACCTTCCTCATCACCCTTCTCAAAAAGCTGCAGGGTGTTTTTTCTCCTTGAGACCCATGAAAGTTTAACCGACACTCTGACATGATCAGAAAGGTTTGTAGCTGAATGGTGTGAATGTCAATGAGAAACACAAGGATGACATTTTCCATCCAATAAAAACACAGCGCCATATGATTTCAATAATAAGATTGTCATTTCTTTGTTATGCATTCTTGTCCTACCAGTTGCTGAATGACCTGATTATAATTCAAATCTACACAATTTGAATCCTTCCAGATATGATTTGGGGGTTTTTATCTTTAAAAACAGATGACGCAACAGTTGATGATGATTTCACTTGAAATGTTGTTTTGTATAGTTAAAATTCTTTAAACGTGAACTAATCGCATGCAATGCAAGAAAAATCTCTGAGTAATACAGGATTTATTAGTGGGTCATGAAAGCATCACCTGGACATCCGCAGTGTATCAATTGGATACTTTTGTAGACAAAGATTATGAAGTCACAGGAAACAACTCCTGGATATGATTCAGTTTCTGCTATGTGGCCTTGAAGATGTTTAAAGTCCTTCCCCTCCATTCAATGAGGTTGTTCAACCATCTGCCATCCTGGTATGTGAAGTGACGCACTTCACCCATCTCATCCCCCTGCCTCGGACTTCCTCCTGAACCCTCCGTCTGACCCACAGGGGGCTCCGCAGTGGGCCTGTGCTCAGACCCTCAGAATAACTCATTAGAACAGGCAAAGAGGACCTCTTACTGTCAGAACTGTGAGGAGCCTGTCAATGCCAATTCTCACCCTGTCCACTCTCTTCAATAAATAACTCCTTTATAGTAGTTACATTCAATTCGTAGTTCATATTAGAGTTCTTAAAATTCCTCCAATCAATAGTTTTTGGAATTATACAAAAAAAAGTGCATTAGCTAATCTCTCTAAACGTTTGGAAAAATATTAGAGTTTGCAAATTTTCTTTATTTCTGTTTCAAGGAGTCTTCTGGAGAAGGAGGATGAACGACTGTGCAGCCAGTGACTCAAGCCTGAAGACTGCGATTGGCGTGGTGCATGCTTACACTCGGATTAAAAAACAGGTTAAAAAGCAACGTGAAAACCAGACCCGGTATCAGCACTTCATTGAAGCTTAAGGTACTAACGCAACAGTTGGAGCAGATGTAAATTTATCATGATGGATTATTGCTGTCTGGACTCCTAAGCTCGGCCATTGATAAGAGATCTCTGGGAGATGACCTGAAGACTCCAAGAAAGATGGAGCTGTCTAAAACTGGTGGGAGGATGGAGTTTGTGCGGTGTGTGCATTCATTCAGTGTCTGGAAGGGTATTTCCTTAAGTGGGTTTTTATCTTTAGCAACAAGCTGATTCATAAATGTTTTCGGTCCCCTCTTTGTTGAACAACCTCACAGACAGAAGATGAACTGCACGACTCATTTCTCTCTGATATCACTTTGTCCGTCACTCAAAGTATGTCTGATTAACCGGCTCTTAACCTGTGACCCCCTCCGCATTATCAAACATACTGACAAGCGTCTCCTCGGTAACTAAAAGCATCTCACCTTCCCTTGTTTTCACAGTGGTGTGGTTGTGTTGCTTTTGACAGCCATGTGTGCAGTGCACTTTGTTTGCTTTACAAATGGTTCATGAAGTTGGTTCTCTGCTGTTCTTCCAAAACGAGCACCTGCATCCTTCTGCAAGAAAAGTCCGAGTGATTCATTATTTCCTCTTTGAAAAAGCACAATCCCAATTTGCACTCTTTAAGAAATAAGCTTTTTTTTAATACATTCCTTACTAATCTTTTCCTTATTTCAAACACAACATTTAGCCTGCTGTAATGCATCATTTTTGTTTCTCCTTCTGCAGAAGGACTTGGATTTCACCAAAATAAAGCTAAGCTTTTAAGAAATCAGTTTGTGATGTTTTCCATAAAAACTTGGTTACCAAACCGAAGATCTTTCCATGTACCGTGCGACTGATATTTACTGATCCTTTTTATTCACCTTCCCCCTTATTTTAAGATTTGAACATTCCCAGCTATAAAGATCTCAGCGGCTTATTAGCTTTGCTGCAAAGATGAAAAATGTTCCTAATAACATCAGATAAGATTAGCCCCACACAGTGAACTCAAAGGGGATGAAGAGTTAGTCTTGATAATACCTGAGCTCATTGTCTGGCATTGAAAGAAATAGTGGCTGTGAAGATTTATTTAATTGTCTTGATGTAAAAAGTAATGGAATCAGTGTAACTCCCACCCCAAAACACCATAATATGTTCATTTAAATAGTTTTTAATTTGCTGTTTTATATTGATATCCAGAAGGAACTAAAAAATTAGATCAATCAGAATAACTGAGTATTTTTGTTGACCATTAGATTGCATAAGCTAAAGTATTTAGTAGCAAAACTAAATAAACATCACAATTCAGTTTTCAAGCATCTCACAAATTAAAAGAACTCAGAAATTAAATACACTGTCCAACTCTTTTGCAACTCTTTTATTTCACTTTTAATGCATTTCCTTTCAAATGATGAACAATTAGGGATTGTGGTCTAATAAGGAAGCTTTAACATGATGATCACCGAGGTGAGTTTCTTACAGATATGTTTTTATTATATTTAATTTTAACTACTTTTCTGTTCCGTTTGAACTTTGACAAAGTTTGGAAAAATAATATAAGAGTGACTTGTTTATTTTATATATAAAAGAAAGCATCCAGAACAACGATCAGAAACCGTTTTATTGGTACTTAATCAGCCAAATAAAAGGGAATTTTTCACTTGCAGTTACTGTTTCCCTGGGGTTTGCACGTTTGAAGGAGGGAAAAATAAGACAATTGGCGCAAACAAAGGTTAAAGTGATAAATGTGATAAATAAACTGGGAATAAACATAGGCTCCAGAGCAATCTGTTATATTACAAATATCGGCGTAATAACTGTTTAATAGAAAAGTACATTAGTAATGCTAAATATTATCTATCAAAAGATTTACAGCTTACCCAGTTTAGATGTTTAAACTTCTCTTAACTTATAAAACTTAGTTGCTAATTAGAGAACATTAAATTATTTTGGCACAAGAACAAAATTAATTTCTTAGAGTTTATTGGAATAATTATTATTATGCTCACCATATATTTCTTAATTTGTTAATTTTGTTATGTTACGTATGATGTGTGAATTTCTTACTTTTTATCTCTAAGTTGATTAACGTCTTTTGTGGACAATCCCTCCATCACAGCATCTGATTGATGATAATGTGATTTAAGCGTGCACAACATTTACTTAATACAGCTGTGCTAAAACCTCCTCACCCTCAAGTTCCACCTAATGAGTACCAGACCATCAAAACAAGCAAAGCTAGAATCAAAAACCACAAGCTGATGATGAAATATCTCAGAAATTCTTTATAGTATTTAGAAAGATTTTGGGGGGAATTTCATCACCTTTTGTCTTGCTGTGTTTTTGCTAAATAAATACTAAAAAGGTTGATTGTTGATGGCTTTCTTTATTAGGAGTTAAAAGTAGATCTAATTTAAAAATTAACATGTCAAAAAGGCTTTTTGTGCACTTGATGACCAAAAGTTAAAACAACTAAACTCAAATACCAACACAGGTTGGATAAATACCAGAATCCATTTGCTGCTGACATCCTTTTTTTTTATATTAAAGATAAATGTTGTGCTTGGGTTTTAAAAGTTGTTGTTCTCTGCTTTTTTTATTACACAACTAAGTATTTAAAAGGCTCTTTATATTTGGAGAGCCCTGACCCTTGGTCTCCTTTGTATTCTTTTACCCTTATCACACATCTGTGACAACTGAGGAAAATGTGTGTTAACCCCTCAAAGCTGGCTGGTGACACAGAGCGTCCAGGGTCAGGACTTTCAAAGCCTAGTGGTGGATCAATGGTCATACTTGTGAGCTTTAACTTTCTAAGTGGTTATCAATGGAGGGGGTTTTAGAGGACCTGACTATGATGAGCAAGGGAATAAAATTTAATGCTCTCCTAATTTCACTAGAAACCATTTTCGCTGTGCACATAAGAGCCAATTAAGTTCACATGGTGAAGGAATGACTAAACATTAAGAGTGGCAGGACAGGGTTGATGAATTATGACATGTGAGCTTGTCGTATCAGTTCACAAATCTTCAATCTGCAACAGAGGAATCTGATTAAGGTTTGAGGTAATAATAACCGAGGTCAAACTGTATGACTCAGCTCAGCTGCCACCTACACACAGGTATCCCAAAAATACTTGTATCGCTTCAGGTTCACTCAGTCAAATAAACACAGTCCTCATTGAGGACAAAAGCCATTTTTAAGGTCTCTTCTTGGCAGCTTAAATGAAGCAAACCAAGATGGTGTTTAGAAAGCAAATAAATAAGAATGGACAGGGTTGGATCAAGGAAGAAAATAAGAACAGTAAAAATATACAAAGGAGAAAGAGCTATTGAGAAAGTATTTCCTTAACAAGACGGGAACAAATAATAAATTAAGGGGCCCCTTTCCCTTGAGGAAAGACTGGCATGCCTGAGGGTGGAAGGAAGTGGGCATCTCCTTTTTATAGGGGTCGTGGACAGTCTTGAGTGTGGGAGCACCGTGTAAGATGAATCCTTGAGAGAAAACTATTTAAAGGAATGTTTGCACATGCAAACACACACAGCTCAGCTCACAGAGTTTATAAGGCATGCAATGTTTAATGAAGGTAGTGTTGGTGACAGTGTAACCCTCCGTCTCCTCGTCATGTCATCACTGTAATTTCTGCCAACCTCATGTTTGTAGTCCCTCTTGGACTGTATAACAGAGAGACCGCTGACAGCTACGACCCCGTATTTACCCCAAACTTCTCTCATACAGGTTCCAGAGCAGGTGCCAAACACTACCAACCATCAAGTCTTTTTTTCTATTTTCTGATATCGTCACTTTTTGGTGCAAACTTCAATGCTTTTCTTGTGATTGGGAGAAAACAAAAAGCTGACTTTTAGTTCCTGTAACGTTACCCAGTTGATTAACCATGGCCAAAGTTGATGAACGTTTTTTCTTTGTCCCACTGTGCAATTAATCAACTTCACAAGGCATGCTTGATGAAAGCGGATAAAAGTCTGGGCAACAGGGAACACACACGCACACATAACAGGATTTACATTTTCTTGCTGTGGGTTTCATTCCCATTAAACGATGTTGGCCTCTTTTTAAGTACAGTATCATGACTTTAATTTCAGCTTAAAGCTTACTGGGACTCAACCAATTGGATTTTTGGCCAGATGGTCTGCCTGGATCTCAGCTGTCTTTGTCTTTAACACTCATGGTAAGCTTCACATTCTCAAGAAATAGGGTGCTCACTCATTCGGCCAATTCACAGGAACATATGTCTTGATAATTTAATAGTTCTTCAAAACTTAATTCCTTTGGAAAGTCCTAACATCTACAGTGGAACAAATGTCGTAACATACACATCCTAGAGAGAAGTGAAAAATGCTGGGCTAATTTCAAAGAATACTTGGACAACATCAGCAAGATGTTCCTTATTTGTTCATAGCATACAATGCAATTGTTGTGTTTGCCATTTATTGAGATTTATTGATTTCTTGTTAGGATGTTACAAATGACAGTTAATTAAAACCTCGTTGCTTCATGTTTTAGATCCAAACTATGCAAAAAAATACACTGGTCCTGTTAAACAACAGCTTTAGCAAATCTTCCATGAAAATCCTACTTTAAAAGCTATGCGAGGATATTTGTTTTTGGCCTACACATACTGACTCAGTCAATACATTGACAATGGAATTCAAACCCTTACCTTATCAAACGGTTTTTAAAAGAAAGACCATTCGGTCCAAGTCGTGTTTAACCCTTAAATTTGAAAAAAAAATCTATAAACTAGTGCTTAGAACTTCTTGTCGGTTTTTTTTTTTTGCTAACTTGCTTTTTTGTTTTTACTATTTTTCTCTGCTGGATACCATGAGCTTTTCTATTTATTTGAATTATGTCTTTAATTTTATGTTTGGTTTAGATAATTTTTTTCTGTTTCCGATATGGCTTTTTTTGGTCATGCACGCCCAGTCTATCCTAACAAAACAGCACGACAACAAACTTAAAGGGAGGGATATTGGGCCAAATCAACTTTTTGGAAGTTTAAACATTATGCTCATATTAAAAACATACGTACCTAAAGCTTTTTTTTTATAGCCAATATAACTTTTCTTGGTTAACAAGATGTACCACTTTGCACCTAAAACTATATAAATCAAGAATTATTTCGCCACAAAAGCATATGAGTCCAATTCTTTAAAAAGTTAAATGGAACAAAAGTGCATTTTTACAGTGACAATTACTAGCTGGTTTGTAACAACCAATATTTTTAGAGTCTTTGGTTAATATAATTAAAAGTGCAGTATTTTCATTTCAGTTGCTGGTTGTGTTTGGAAAAGGTTTTAATTCTGCATTCAATTCCTGTCTGAAACGTTGTTTTGCAGCAGCATTTCATATGCAGTTTCTTTCCTTTGCCAAGAAATCATTTCCAATTTCCATTTTTCCTTTAGTAAACCCTCCAGAGATCTCTCATTTAAATTCACAGAACAATTATTTGAAGATACGACTAATCAAAATGTTCTTGTTACAATCTATTGATTAATTTTTGCCTTTCAACCAGTTCCCGCTGCTTTGCCTCTAAGGAGCTGGAGCCAGAGCACCAGTAGTCCAAACCATCATAATTTGAGCTGGGAGTAAGAAATCACATGTGCCACAGTTTATGTCGGCAGCCGTGGCCTGGAGCCATGGCTGGTTTAGAGTTTGGAACAAACTACGAAATCATTTTCTTTGTGAAGCAGTCATTCATCTTTTTGCCAGACACCCAGTCGTCTAAGGCCTGCTTCACATCAGCATGGCATGACTGGCAGGTAAGAAAGATTTTTCATCCCTGCACTATGTTCAGAGTTTTTACATGTTTTTCAACACATTAAAATGTAATCTCACTTTACACACGTTTAATTGTGTCTCTGATTTGAGAAAACTCCATGATGCTAAAAAAGTAAGATTACATCATGAGGATGAAAGGATATTCCATCAAGTTAATTTTAAAACGCTGTTCATTACTTACACCTTAAAAACAACTTCTCATATTCCACATTTCTGCTGGACAGCACTTAGAAGTTGCCCCTTTGTTCAGCAAAATTAGACGAAGCAACTATTAGACGGATATTTCCGAGCTTTGTCACCAGTAGGTCATTGAAAATCCATGTTACCTTGAAAGTCCATGTTTCACCTCAGAAGTTCTCTAGAGGACCTGTCAGATGTGCATTGTTTTACAGCTCAGTTTGCAGACCAAACACCTCTCAACCAAATCCCCTCAACAACATCTGCTGCCAATTGAGCCGAGGCATTCCTTCAGTTTGTGCTGTTTAATATTGACTAGGGTTTGGGATCTGCCAGGATGGGGGTTCCTTGAGTGGTAGTGGGTTGGAGGGGGTGTGGGCGCTGCCTCTGCAGTCCTTTGGTCTAGACATTGTGAAAAATGAGGGGTTAACAAAGAGTGAGCTGGAGCAGGGGCAGGTTAACTGGGCTAATTTGCAGGGATAATAATGGTGTTCATGCGAGTCCTTTGGGGAGCGGTGGCGTAGAACACAGGATCGACGGTGCAACCACACAGGAAGTTTACAATGAGGCTTGGCAAATCAAAATGTATTTAATCATCAAACAAGTCATGAAGAGTTGCTGGTAAGCCCAGAGCCAGCAGCAATACTCCAGATGAAGACAAATGTTTAATAAGGGAGCCAGAACAAGCACTATATCTGCACCTTAAGGATTTCAATGTGCTGACATGGCCCATTTTATTGGCCAACTCTAAGTACAAGGTGTCAAAAGTGCAAATTTCTCCTGCTTATGCCAGTAGCCTCGAGCATTTTTTAAAAACATTGAACAATGAGTGTAGTAATTTGTAAAATACATATATGTTTTTAATTATTCTCATGTGTATGTTTTTAATATGCTGTACCATGGGATGACCAATAAAACAGGAAACAAGGCTCCTTTTACAGGAAATTGCTTAGAAATGGTGGAGCTAAGTATTTTATTAGGTTTAATCAATGCATCCTGTACACATAACAGCACATGTGCACTAGCTGGCAAAGTTAAGAAAGAGTAATTACCCAGTTGATAATTGGAGCTATAGCCTCCTTAAATTTGGCCACACAATGTCTTTGTAAATTTTTTTTATGGATACATCCCAGGGATTGCTAACTTTAGAAGCACAGGAAACTCAAAACAGTTTCCTCTAAGTTAGTCTGTGTATTTATGTATGTGTATGGGAAAATATGTTCATGTTTTAGGAAATACAATACCCTGCATGGAAGGGCATGATTAAAAACAACAATACACTGATCTAAAAATGCTTTCAAGTTCAACTCAGAACATATGAGAAGATATTTTGCTGCTCATGTGAAATAAATAAATAAAATACTGGTATGCACTATCATTTGACATGAAAATAAATCTGGAATATGGTAAACCGTATGCATTCATATTTCTGCATGACTGTGCCCACCCTGGTGAGGCAACGGTATTTCTGCGTTTGACGCAACTGGGGCTGTCTGATGACACAGTGAAAGGGTGATGTGGATCGTGCAACACCTCTCCAGCTCTACTTAATGATACCCTTTGCCATGGCAACTGCATAAACATCCATCTCTCCATTCAAGAGGACTGGAGGGAATAAAGAAGGCAGCGAGATATTGTATACAGTGCATAAGAAGGGACAAGGCTTACATTTCTCCCAATATTTGGACTAAATACACTGAAAATCTGCACAATGAACCAATCTAGGTGTCATGTTATAACGGGTAAAGTGCTTTAAAACTAGTAAACTGTAGACGAGTAAAACCTTATGACAGGAGACTGGAAAATATACAGTATACTGTACATTTAAAGAAAGAAAAACTGTGAATTTCCAAATCTTTTGGGTTGTTTTTCTCTTTCTAAACCATGAAATTTATTGCTCCCACTTCAAAATTTGTCAGCTTACAATGCAATAATTTTAAATGATTTGAGGGTGTGAACCGCTGGCAGGTTAGTCGAGCTTGGAAACTATTCTTTAGCAGCAGAATATTTGCTTTAAGTCATCAAAATCTCTGTTGAATAATCAGAATGTATATTCAGTGAGACGAGGTGTCACTTTTTTTGTCAAAGTAAGTGTTGTATTTTAGTTGATCAAAGTTTTCAGTTATTCTTATCAAATTAGATGACGGATTATTAGTTCCTATAAGTCTCTTTTTTTAGGTAAAGTTCTGCCTCAAACCCATGTTTTGTGTCTTTACAACGAACAACATTTTTATCTAAAGATTAACAGCAGTAAGATTCAAGTTGGCCAAGTTGAATTTTAATTAGCATTTTGGTAAAACTCTTCTTCAGTCTTGAAAAACAAGCAGATGTACAGTATGTTACGTACAGTATATCACTTTCTCACTACCTATAAGTTGTGATGTTTCAGTTCATTGACCTGGAATTATGGCTTAGCAGACATGTCTCATTTCATCCCTCATTTATCATTCAGTATGCTGTCTTTCCCTCATCTTTTAGTTTTGTTAAAGCACATTTCAGTGAACTGTTATACATGGCATTCAAGAGCCATCCGCACTTTTTGACATGTTTTACATTCCCGCCTTATGCCTCACACATATTTTACACAGTGGAGCAATTAGCCTGAAGCTGACAGAGTGCCCAAACTTTTTTGCTGTAGGAGGAACATGCTGAAAAAGAAATTACCTCAGGGATAAGGAAATCATGTTATGACCTCATTTTTAAATGGTTTGAAAATAATTTACAGCTTGATTCATAGCCAAATACACTAACTCTGTAAGTAGTGCAATTTAATGTTTCTTGTCCTGAAACGGCATAACATGTGCTCCAGAGAATTATGTGGGAAAATGAGTAAAAATATATTTGTTAAACCAAAACAGACTAAAAAGATGGTCAGATGAGAAGCAGATCACATCCATATGTCGAAGTAAATACTCAGTTGCTATTAGCAATAAGACAGACATAAGTTTAATATTGATGGATTTTGCTGCTCGTGTGTAATTTTGTTTGCTTATTTGTTCAACAATTATTACTATTTATGTGCACCAATACGAAAGCTGCAAGGCCAAATCTAAGTGAAACTTCAGCCTTCAGTAGATAATTTCCATCCTTTTACTTCAGCTGGATTGTTCTTTTCTTTGGTGTCTGGATTGCACATCTAATGGGATAATAACCTGTCACATATCTAGTCTGAGTACAAAGACGTCTTGTTTGTCTGGAGATTCTGAATGTGTCAAAGATTCAGGGCTTTGTCAAGAGCTCTCTTTTGTTGCCTTTTTAGTTGTGCTGTTGGCAAACGGTGAAAGGTTTGTGGAGAACTCACAGCAACTGGGGTCATTATAGTGTGAGCTTCTACTGAAGTGCAGCTAGTAATACAAGTTATTTTCTCTGAATTAGACAGCAGACACACTGTGTGGTAAAGATTGCTGTTTGTGCTGAACAGAATAATTCCTACAGATTTAAAGGCCTCCTGTGTGCTTTTGGACTTTGTGACGTTGTCTATATTTAACCATTTTCATACTCTACTTGAAATGACGATGCCAAAAAACATTTTAAAATTACTTAAAACAAAAATATATGTAAAAAGTAGATGAAAACAGTTTAATTTTGATATATTCCTCTTGGTGTTGGGTATCAATTTTACAAACAATATACAGTAGCTTGTGCAAAATGACCAGATAGGCATGATGTGGCCAAGATACAGTGTTTTAACAGGAGGCGGTTCAGGAAAAATAAAAGAGAACTCTGATTCATCTGGTTCCTAGGTTGTAAACCTTCTCCAAGACTTTGATGCTGAGGTATTTGGAAAGTTTTCACTTTGGATTACACTGGTTCAAGCTTCTCTTTATCTTTATTAGCTTCCCGGTATTTTCTCAGAAAGACAATTCTAGACCATGATACAACCATTACCAGGCATACTATAAGGATGGAAATAATTATGTTATCATCAATGACTTTAGAAAAGAAAACAAAATGACAGAGAAAAATATTATTTTGTGGTTTGGTGATAGAAACAATCCGGCAGCTTCTTCATAGGTTGAAGATCAGATCCCTATTTTTTAAGTTTTCGTTTCAATTTTGGCAATTATGTTGGTTTGAATTTTCAATATTTTACATTTTGACAAAAAACCTTATTCATAATATTCCTGTGTCTTTACAGTTTTCCCTCCAGGGCAGTTCTTCACTTATAGATGAGTTAAGTAATTCAGACATTATGTTTGTTCTCTGTGATGAAAGAGTAAAAACTTGTAGTTTAGAAGACAGTCTGCATTCCTACTCTCTCGAGGACACAAGTTGTAGGATAGAACAAATGGAACAGAATCTCTGATGAGTTTTCTACACAGTGTTGCCAAACGCTCCTGTAGACATAAGGCGAAAAGTCATCCATACTGAGTTTACAGTGGAGTTGATGCTCCTTGGCTTCAAGAAGAGCAAGACAAAGTTGTTCAGATATGTCTCCTGATGAGGTGTTCTAGGCTTGTGCCATTGAAAGAATATCTTTGGAAATACGTGCTGCAGGGATTGCATTTCTTGGTATGCTTAGAAAATCAGAGCTGAAAGGAGATAATTTAGAGGGTTTAGACAGGGTTTAGTTTTGCAACTCAGCCCTGTATGAGAAAAAAATTTGAATGTGCATTAGTTGACATTAAAAAATTAAATGTTGAACAGCTAACATTCAGCGCTTCTTTTAAATAACTTTTTTCTTATTCAAGCAATAAGAACATATAAACTCAAAATTTGAACTGTGATTTTGATGTGTGCAACAACTACGTCTTCTTTTTTTAGCACTAAATTTCAATTGAATTAAATTTTCCCAACTTTTTTTATGGTCTTCCAGACTGACCGCCCTGAGAGTATTTGCCTTCTATCTTCCTTAGTGCAATCTCAATCTGTTTTCAAATGTGATGCTATTTGGCGTGCAAATCAAACCAGAGTCAAGCCAATATCTGCACAAATTTTCAGGATGATGAGACATATAGGCAAAGTGTTGGAGCTGAACAGTGGTGTTTGGACGCCAGTAAAACAAATATTTATCTTTAAGGCAAAAGACGTTAGGTTATTAAAAGCAATTTAGGAAAAATCACCAATACACTGAAAGGCATTCTTCCCACAACTCTTGTAAAGAAAGGTCCAGAAACCTCAACTTTCTGGTATGCTGTCCACTTTTAGAAATACAACTTATTGTTTAACTTTGTTAAACAGAAACGTTATAATACACAAAAGCAGATTTTTTGAAAAATACAAAAATGTGCTGGTAAAAATGTCCCAGGAATTTGTTTTTATAGATACTTTTTTGGGGCTGGAAGCTTCTTTTTCCTGTCGTGTGAATAAAAACGTGTGATTATGAGAGTACTGTTCTGAATACAGCCCCTCTTCTCCGCACTTCTGGCTTAAGCATCTTAGAGTGGATTTTTTTTATATTCCAATGAATCATGGGGGACATGTGTTTTATTTTAAAAACTAAGACTTGAGTATTATCTGTTGAGGAAACTTCTGCCCTGCTAGATTGTCCAGAGTGAAACATGACAGGAAATTTGGGAGGGAAACAGATGATGCTTTGCAGAGGTCGTAAGCTGGTTTTGACCCTGTGATGACAGTAACACATGGCGTTCACCTTCAGCCCGCTTAGCTCCGCAGACCAATGATTTATCTTCAAACCAAAGCCGAGAATGTGTCACTGGATTTCTCTGTGCGTCTCTCCTAAGCCATGTGTTTGGCACATACATACTTGGGACTTGGTCTGTTTTTATGGGAAGTCTCTTAGGAATTAAATTACTTTTGAAATTTTTCAGGCTGTTGTTAGTCTTACAGAGGTCATGTTTACATAAGTGGAGGGGCTGTTGATGTGATGGCCCCGTGTAGCCCAACACCACCAAGCCACAAAGCACGCTTGGAACTTCATGGCTGAAGTCGAGAAGTTTTTTTTTTTTTTTTACAAGATTGACAGGCCTTCAAATAAGTTTAAGTAATAAAAACGTTGTAGCATATTCAAGCTGCAAACAGGAGAACAGACAGAAACATCTAAAGAATATTTTGCTGTTGCGCTGAAGACCCACAGTCACAGCGAAAGTCAACATTTTTGGGACATTTTGCAATTTTATATGTAAGTGATATTCTTTTTTTTTTAAATATACAGTATATATTTTTTAATAAAATAGATTGCCCCCGCTAGCTGGCTCTGAATAAGTGAAAGACAACGGAACGGAACAAGGTTTGAACACAGTTGAATAAATGTGATCTTACTATCAGAATCAGAATGCTTTTATTGCCATGTGGGTAGGCAAATGGATTCCTAAACATTGTTTTGATTGGTAAAAATTATTTTCTTTCTATCACAAGCTTTCAAACCTAAATAATGAAGTTGTTAAAAGAGGGTGAAATCTAATTAATCACATGCAACCAGTATTCCATGATTGCTTGAAGTCTATAAAGTTTCGTTCTGTTATCTTCCGCTTAACCGGGGCCAGGTCGGGGGGCAAAAGCCTCAGACAGGAAGCCCAGGCGTTCCTCATCTCAGTTGTATCCTCCAGCTCACCCGGGAGGATCCTAAGGCATTGCCCATCTAGCTGTGAGACATAGTCTCTCCAGCAGGTCCGATGCCTGCCTCTGGGTTTGCTCCCAGTGGAATGCGCCCAAAACACCTCACCAGCGAGGTGTATGGGAGGCATCCTAAACAGATGCCCGAACCACCCCACCTGACTTTCTCTCGACCCAGAGGAGCACTTTGTGGATGGCAGAGCTTCTCATTCTATCTCTGAGACAAAGCTCAAGCATCCTGCGGAGGAAGCTAATTTTGGCAGCTTGTATACTCGATCTTGGTTCTTTCGGTCACCACCTACAGCTGGTGACCATAGGTAAGGGTTGGAATGCAGATCGACTGGTAAATGGAGAGCTTTGCTTTTGGGCTCAGCTCTTTCTTCTTTTTTTCACCAAGGCAGACCGTTCACCTGAATACTGCAGAAGTGAGTCATCCAGACAGACTCATGTCATAATAAAACTTTTCCATAGACTTATGAAAGCAGGTGTAACTGACACTGTAAAATATGTTTTCATTCCACTTAGATTAGAATGTGGAAAAGGTTTTACATGTATGTGTTTTACAGTTTGTTGTTGGGAGATTTGTAATAAAAACTGTAATCAATGAGCACATCTAGACATCATGTGCCACTTTATGTAAAAGTGTTTATTACAAAAATGAGTTTCTTAAGACTAGAGGAATCTGTCTTGCTAGCTGTGAGATTAAGTGTTTTAGCATGGCAGTGAAACTAAAAAAAATACAAAAAAATATTTCAGGTAGTCACCAGAAAATGTTGTTTTGACTGTTTTTATCTTTAAAAGAGTTACATTAAAAAAATCTCAATGGGTTCTGTTATTGTTAGAAATGTTATTTTTAATTTTTAAAATATTATGTGGCTTAATATCCAAAAACATGCATGTTGGGTTGATTGGCTGGTGCCAAATTGCCCCAAGGAATGTGTGTGTGTGTGTGTGTGTGTGGCCCCGCAACAGACTGGTGACCTGTTCGGGTAGTACCCTCCCCCTCGCCTTGAATCAGCCTGGATGGGCTCCGGCACCCCCCGCAACTCCGTAAGGAATAGACGGTTACGAAGGTGACTGACTGATTATGTGCCATTTTCTCCTGATATACTGTAGTTTTTTGTTGTTCAGGTGAATTCCTATTAGAACTCTAGGGTATATGAGGAATTCTCTCTGTCCCAAAGTTTGCTTTGTGCAGGTGAGTTCTATCATAAAGATGTTAGACTAAGGTGAGACATTAAAGTGTGTACTTGCGTGGGATTATTTATTTAAAAACTAATCCTCATTAAGACCTTTACTGTATAATCAGTAAAGGTCATGTTGTTAATCATCTCGTTAAGATAAGCAATGTTAAAGAATAAAATGGGTATTATTTTCTCTCCTCTCACTGAAAGGCACACAAATTTAAAATAAAAGCTCAATGTCAGACGAAAAATGAAACCATTGACAATTTGTGGAAACTTATAAATAAATTATGTTACTAATACTTTGTTTTTTGAGCATGTTTCAAGGCTTAAGAGTTTACTTAGGAACAACTAATAAGTATTACTGTTGTAATTAGAATCTTAAACCTCCAAGACAGCCAGTCTACTAAGAAAAATGTACTGAAGCTGCTATTGGGTTATTTGTGTGTGCTGAGTTTTCACACAGAGGTGTAAATGGGAAAACAAACTCATCTCTCCTTGGTGAGGGTTGAATATGCCAGGGAAGCTTGGCCATGTCTGCATGGGTTGTGTTTGGGGGCTTCTAAACTGCCTGTGTGAGCTGATAAGAAAAGAAGCTGAGGCGGAGCTGCTGATTCTGGGTTTATTCCACACATTCACCTTCTTTTTTCCAGGTTTGTCTTTCTGCAGCTGCAGGTCTGAAAGCTGACCTGTATTAAGACATCACAAACTGCCTGCCAGTCTAATGGGAATGGTTTAGATTTTAGAACATCTTCAAAGCTTGGGAAATGGTCATGTTTTGGTTGTGATTTAAGAAAATGTGCTTTTATGATTTAAATAGATTTTAACTAATCTATGTTGGCAGAGTGTAGATGCTGGAGATCAACCAAACATTTTCTCTCTGATTATCACTTAAATGCATTTATGTAAATGTATTTATTACATTAATCAAACACATCCTTTGTTCATTTTAACAAAATAAGTGAGACTACAAGCAACATTTGGTCAGCCTATGTACTATTCACATTGTAGCTCTTTCACCTCAGCATTTATAAGGCTTTTTAAAATGCTCCATTGTATCGTTTTCTGCAAACTGGTTGAGTCTGATGGTTTGTTTTTAAGTGGTCCAACCAGTGTGCATCTGACAGTGATTTGCTAATCCTTTGCAATTAGATGATGGCTCTCATCCTCCGAGGCCACAGGGTCCTATGACCAGCCAATCACTGCCCTTTCAGCCCTCTGCTGTTGGCAATTATAGGTCAGTATGTGTCACATCATCATTGTCTTCCTTTTGAATGGTTCAGTATTGGCTCCTGCAGCAATCAGTTATGTGTTTGCCCACATTAATTGAAGTAGAGTATAAATGGTTCAATTAGACCTTTTCTGTGTTTTTGTTCAAGTTGTTTATAATATGTTATTTGGCCAATTTCCAAGAAGATACTATCATAAAAACATAGAAATATTTCAATATTTTATTTCAAATCTTTTGACATTAATGATTAATTAATCACAAAACTTGCAAGTTGGTAACTTGTTACTGTATTCATCCCTCAAATGACTAAATTAATGTGCTCCGTTGCCCCGCAGCAAGCAGTGGCGATGAGGTTAATGGTGGGAGAAAAGGGGTGTTGGGTCTCTTCCCAATTGACAATTAGGCATGGACACAGAGGGAATCAAATCGGCTTCTGCTGTTCCAAGGGCGGACATTCTATGACTTAGCCAACGCCTCCTCCTCCTTTCATTGCGAGTAATAAGTAATAATTGAAGGCTACACAAACTACACTTGAAGCTAGCCCTCTAGAAGTCAGTGGCACAAAGTCTGATCAAAATTTAACTGTGAAAGATACATTTTTGGGGCTTCTAGTGGGAAAACAAATGGCCTTTGAAAGATGTGAACAATAACACATGTAGTCTAATCAACAACATTTTAGTTAAAATGTATTACAAATGTTGATTTAATTAGGGGAAAAAACTCCTTTGAAAAACATTGTTCTGAAATTATGTATGGGCAGAGAGAAAATATGGGGAAAAGTAGAGAGAAACTGACACAGAATGTAATTTAGTTAAACATCTGGTTGCAAGGTAATCTTGACTTATACCATAATGAAATGATCAGTTTGGAAACATTTCTTCTCCGTTCAGAAGGAATTTGTCCAAATTAAAACAACTAGCAAGATCAAATCAAACTAAACCTTTCAACTAGCTATCATTTTTTGAGCCAATAACAGTTTACAAAAAGCATTAATAATTAACATATTTTATGCCCAATATCTGCCTGTAACCTTGTGTTTAAAGTCTTTCATACATTCTTGCATTAGTTGTAATGAAACCAGGTTCCAATGTGCCTGCGTTCCAATGTGTCCTGGCTGGTGTCAGGTGAATGGGAGTATACACCACAAACTGGTGACCCCACCAGTCTGTCACAGGACCAAAGTCCATGAAAATATGTACTCTACTTCATGTAAAAGCTATGGTCAAGTGAGTAATGACCGTTACAGTACTTGGTTCTCATATACATCAGGTATATCTACTTAAAAGTATCACAGTTGCATTATGGGCTGCAGATTGTCACCACAAATCACATCCCGTTACAGGTTGCGCCCAGCCGTGTGTGAAATCAGCCTCATATGTTGAACTAGTTTGCTATTATGTTGTTTGTCACACTCAATCACATCTGTGGCTCTCCTAGAACCACATAGTTTCACCACAGCAGTGGTTAGCCTCAACCACTGATCATAAGTCATCCAAACAGTAAGAAAAACATCTTGTCTTAATAAATGTCTACCAACCAAAACTCCCACGTCAAGTTAACCCAAACCCAAAACCCCTTATATTCTTATCTAAGTTAAATAATAGGTTAAGTATGTAAATAGGCTTTGTCTGGGTGCTGAATAGTGTGTGAAATATGTTGCATGTGATCTGTAATCCAGTCTTTCAGACTGCTGTTTCTGCAAATATTAACTTGTTTCATAATAAGTTTGAATTGTAAACAGATTTTAAAATAAAAGGGTTCAGTAGGTTATGATACAGCATGTTGAAACTTCTCAGCAAAAGTGAATTCATATAGTATCATATACATACCGTATGCTAACATTTAACTAATGGAAGAAGCCATCACTTCAACTGCATAATGCGATCCTAGAATTACAAAAATTGCCCTCCAAATGAGATTTTTTTTTTTCAAAATATTGTCAGCAAGCACTAACGCACATTGTGTCTTCTGCATGCAAATGTGTCATACTTGAGGATGGTGAAATACCTTTTGAAACTTTGACTGTGTGTTTATGTCATTTAAATATCCATATGGCAAAGAAGTTCAGATCATAAATGCCTCTGGCTGTGTGGTAATCCTCTGAAACCCATTGACGCCTTCCTGACAGGGTCAGCACAGCCGTCACAACCTGGCCTTTTAACTGGCCCCGACAAGATAATAACCCCACAAAGACTCCTTGGTTTAAATCCGGAATGGGTTTCACTGACGTGAATTGGTAGATCGATTATCAATAATCTCTGTGAAGTCCAGGATGTAAGTTGATGAATATGTTTTTTTGGTGAAACTCACCTTATCTATTGACTCACTTCCCCTTGCATGCAAAGCAGGGAAGTTGCTGATTTCAAGATAGACTTATTGGTGAAAATTTTAAAATGCTTCAGATTTTTGTTTGAAGCTGCTTCTTGTTGTTGAGGAAATCACCTGCAGGATGGCACAGAGATGGTTTCCTGTTAGCATCCAGACAAAAGAAAAGCATTCCAGCCACAAGTCATTGCTCTGGAAAACATTAAGTTTATTTTTACTGTCACTCCACAATTACAATCGCATTGCACAACTTACAATGAAAGCTAAATTCCTCCAGGAGGTTTCCTGTTTACTTTGTCTTAAATGGTTGTGAAGAGTTTACAAGTGTTGTCATACTTCTGTGTGGAAATATTCACCCCATTCAGAAAAAAATGGAACCAGCATTTCTTTTTTTACTGTAAAAAAAAAAAAAGAAAGAAGGAAACGTCTATTTGTCTTCAAAGTGAAAACTCGAAGAAGGGCTAAAAGAAGCAACCAGCTCACGTCTGAAGTGCAGCTGTCATCAGTGTGTAATGTTTCAATGATGAGAAAGTTATGACCTAGTGGTATTAGCTTATGGTCTGGTGCATTCACTTTGTTCCTTGCATGTGAGATCAAGCTAATATGACTGAGCTGTACAGTTTATAAAAGTAATCCTGAGGGAAGTATTGGCTCACTGACATAGTATTGTAGGTAGATGAAGGAGGTGCACATTTTCCGCACCGTTTTGACTTTTTTTGTAGGCTTCAAAGGAGTAGAGAAAGGTCAAAATTACAGAAAATCCCAAACATGTACAGTCAAAAGTAAAACTTGGCACTTCATTCATGTGCAGCTTCTCTTTTCTTTATGTCACCCTCATCCTGATCTTCCTTTCCCCACCAGCTGCCCCCCAGTCTGTGTTTGTGTTTGCTCTGTTTTTATGACCACTTCAGTGATCCGTCACTGGTGCAAAACTGCTGGTGTTAACACAGCTGAGGTGCATTACTTTCCGTTGTTCCAGCTTCTTACCTGGCTTCAGGCTCTGTTCACCAGCAGGAAGTTTTTGCCGTTTTGCTTAAATGAAGATGTTTATTTTTGAAGGCACTTTCTCTCCATTTTGTTTAAAGATGAGGCTCACTGTTTTTGCATGCTTAACCAAATTATTCTGAAAGCCAAACTTGACTGAATTTGATTTATTCAGTCAAGCATAACTCTTGGGTTTTTAGACACGAACCTCCTCACAGCCCACATCGTGTTTTTTGAACTGGTCAGCATCTTTAAGCTCAAAAATGCTAAAAGCAGCTAATTTTGAACAGTACAATCGATTGCTTTGGTGACATTTATCCCTCTAGTTTTTTCAGAGCAATAGTCACAAACATGACAACATCATTTCACCAGAGTTTATGCTAAGCCTTGTTTTTGTATTAATGACACTTTTTTTATACACATAAACACACATAAGTTGTGACGCTTGGTCTTAAGTATTTCCATTTATTTTAACTCCTACTTTACCTAGCTTGATGCATCAGACAATCTCTTTCATTCTGTGCAAACCGTCGAACCGTACATCAATGGGGCCGGATGGGATGTGTGTAATGTTCCAGTTTGGTTAGTGTAGTCTGGAAAGCTAAACAGAAAACCAAACTTTTCCAAATCCTGCTGGCAGCTGAGTAATCATGTCTTCATCCTGAATAAAACTCTCCAAATCTTGTCTTATTCTAGTACCATATAGCCTTCTCAATTTCAGGAATCATTGCAAACACAGATTGAATAGCTTGGTCTACCATCCTGCTAAGATACCAAACTAGAAACAGACTTAAATTAATATCTGTGTTTGACATTGTAGGGTTATGGGGCCTCACAAAAAGTTGTTGATGCATCCATAACTAAACTAGCAGCTGGAGTGAAATGAAAGTAAGTGAAGGGACTACATGGTGCCAACTTGCCTAACTTTAACTTAGTTGTAAATAACAGTAAAAAAAGACTCTGTGAATAGTTTTCCTAAAGCCATGAGACGATAAACATCAGTAATTCTTTTTACTTGTTTGATTTCCTGCATTGATTTAGAAAGACATTGTTAATCCTTTCATTTCCATTTGAAGTCGAATTAAAATTGGTGCAGTTTCTTATTACATTTTTAATCACCTACAAAAAAGGTACAAGAAAAATCAATCAGGTACTTTTAATCTATTTGTTTGAAATGAAAAAAAAAACAGTGAAAATATTTGGGCAAAGAACATGAAATCCCACATTGCATGCGGTTGTAATTCAGTAGAACAAAACCTCAAATAGAAAAAAGGAAAAAGAACTTTGAAACACAGCAAAATTGTTTTTCTACACTACCTTCAGAAATGCTGAGGAATGATGAGAAACAGCTGAAAAGTAGAACAGCATACGTTTGAGCTTTTCGCAATATTGAACTAGTGCACTGATCATACAGAACTGATCTCTGACTAGACCGATCTACAGTTGACTTTTTAAACAGGTGGTATAAGAATTAGCACTTTAAATGTTAGACAATGGTCGTCAACTGAAAAACGATGGTGCACCCTCTATGTTTTGTGCATGGGGTACTGGCCCAATTAATGGAGTTAATCTTGAAATTATTTATTTATTGCAATATGTACTTTCATGTTTTTGTTCTACGTGGATGTGATGTGTGAATGACTTTATACACTTATGCAGTTCTGTGGCCCTAAACAAATTTGTTCTCTGAGGACAATAAACTTTAACTTTACATTTGATGGAGTAATTACGGTGCTGTATTGACTACTTTAATTAATTAGGGCGCTATAACATTACTCTTGGAGGATGCCCAGAGGCACACCCAGTGGAAGGGGTAGATCTCAGAGTTGGCCTGACAGTGCATTGAGATCCTCCTTGATGAGCTGGAACATTTTGAGGGGTGAAGGTAGTCTTGGCTTCCCTGCTCAAGCTTCTGCCATTTCAGTTTATTCAAGTGATTGATTGTCTGTCTTTTTTTCTGAATGGCCCTGTGACAAACTGACTCACTGTAGTCTTACAACTAGCTGGAATTGGCTTCGACACTCTTCACAACCAAGAAATAGACCCAGCCTTTTGGAAATGAATTGAATGTTACTACTGCTAAAGAGCTGTTAAATGAGTATTGTTTAATCATATCACTATTAACCAAACACATTAAGACTTCAGACAGTCAGTAAATTAAAAGAGAAATATAGTTGGATTTGGTTTCCAATGTCTCTTTTCTTTCAGTGGAAGAATAGTTTATATGCCAGTAATGCAAGACGAAAGCGTGTTCTGTCCCAACAAGCTGAACATGTACTGTAAGTGAAATTCCCAGAAAAACACAAATCTTTTTGGAAGTTCCTGTGGAATCTCATTGCTGCATAATGGCAGAATAACATTTATAAAGTACAAAAAATAGAATCAGAAGTGTTTCTACATGTGTACTTAATTTACAATGAAGGTCTGCAGATTCTCAATAGTTCAAGTTCATGGTTTCCAGGTGGTTGAGTGACAGCTCTGAGCTGTGTAATATCTCTTGCTGTGGGTTATTCAATGGTTCTTTGGGCTTTGTTGGTGGTAATGTTGAGGAGCCAACTGCAATAAAGGTTTTTATGATGTGGCAGGAGTTGACTCAGAGACTTCGTGCCAAGAGCAATCCAGATGTTCCTCACATTGTGCTTCTGTGATATATGCACTCTCCGTACATAAACTGAGGTATAGATGACACAGAACAGCTCTTCCAGTCTTCCCATCTCACTGCTTCTCTAGTTGAGATTTTCAGTATATGTTGAAAACTTTTTCAAACTTTAGAAATGTTCTTACTTGTGTCTGACTCCCAGAAAGTTTTTTATAGGCTTTTTTTTTTTTTTTTTTTTTTACACAACAGCAGCTAAAGTTTTCTTTTCTTAGTCTCAGTCGTCCTGGAGTGAGTTGATTGTTTGCAGGTGATGACACAAATTCCAGTGGTGGCCATCAACCACCACTGGATGTCACTTTCCCAGATTGTCCTTGAACTCTTTAAAGGGACGTCTGGCCTCACAGTAACGCAACCGTTGTGGCACTACTTGCCGCCTGGCAGCAAACTGTAACTCTATCGCCTCATTGTCACGCTCCATATCCTTCTGGTGACCCCGAGCCCAATTATACAGCTGACCCAGGCTTGATGATATAACCTTGGGCATATTTTGGGGTCTGCTGTGGTTCAGGGTGCAGTTCTTGTCTATCATGGCATGTCAGCTTTGTGTGTTAACCAGACACTTCCTCGAGTGGTCCCAGCGGGGGTTTGAGCTGAAGAATGGCTACCATGCAAAACCTAGTGCAACTGATCACATTTTCCAAAATACCAAACCCCTATTTTATTTATTTTGGGATGTTTTCAACTTTCCAATTTCTGCAGAATATTTTTTAAAATGTTACTTTGGCTGGAAAACTCTGACAAACAATAGACATTTTTTTATCACTCTGATTAACTTTTTGAACTTTTGATCTCAAAGTCTTTTCATATGAATATGACATGTATGCATACTGCTTTATATATTTATAGTAGACATGCATGCTCAGCAGCTGTGGTGCATTAATGTGCTGCATGCTCAGTATGCACTATAAACTCTGGAAAAGCTAGCCGTCACTGTTGACGTGTTCCCTAATGGATGAGGAGTTGATTTACATCTCCAAAGGCACACTGCAGAAGAGAAATTTCTTGACAAGATTTGGCTGAAGGTAAAGGTTAAATGGTTTGAGCTGTCGGCTTACGTCTTGTTGTTTTTGACTGCCTTTTTAAAATTTCAGTCCAAAAGAGAGATTTTAGACTTTGGCCAGTCTCTCCAGTTTGGACCCAGGCTTTTTTATATTGCTATTTTTTCCTGTTGGAAGCATTGTTAAATTCACAATTGCTCTTATTTTTTCCCCCAAGTGTGTTATGTCTGAGATGCACATAGAGGTGTCAAAGTCTGGTCTTCAAGGGCCGGTTTCCTGAAGGTTTTTATTGTGTTCCTGCTTCAACACAGCTGATGCACATGAAATGAAATCAACAACCAATAAAATTTGGCACATTGACCCAGTAACCTGTATCAGGTGTGTAAATGCAAGAACACATGGAAAACCGTCAGGCCACCAGCCCTCAAGGATCGGACTTTGACACCTGTTTGTGGTTACAAAAACTAAATGAAAAATATACAAAACTTTGACAGCTTCAGGAGAGTTTTTGTCAAATGTGACCTGTGTCTTGGTGGTGAAAACTAGTTGTGGCATTGACCAACCACACCAGTAAAAGTATGTTACCATGCTTGGTGACTATTCAAATTGAGTAACTTAGTTTTGGGATAAAATAACTTTTGGTGAATATGTGGTCCATATGTGGAGCTGTTGCTCCTCTGGGTCGAGAGAAGCAAGATGGTGTGGTTCGGGCATCTGGTTAGGATGCCTCCCAGACACTGGTGAGAGAGCTGGAGGATAAAGCTGGGTGAGAAAAGCCTGGGATTCCCATCTGGGCTTCCCATCTGAAGCTTTTGTCCCCCGGATAAGCAGAAGACAACAGAACAAAATATGCAGACTCATCGGTTGTGCAAATGAAAACTAAAATTTATAGGCTACTTGGACAACTGAGATTAGATAAAAAGCTTCACATGTCTGTATTTGATTCTTTTGTTCAGTTTTTACTCTGTCTATTTTTACAGTGTTATGATAAAAAAAAATTGAATTCATGCAGAGTCTGAAGGGTCTAACAATGTTTGGTGTTAGAAAAAAATCGGTTCTAACTACTGTTTCTTTTTCAAAATTTCTAAGCGTGTTTTTCGAGGTGTTTGCACTGCAGCATCAAATTTTCCTTTGGGGATTAATAAAGTATTTTCAATTCATTAGTATTGACATGACATAAAACTATGAGCCTACAAAACTATCCTTGACTAACTGCGCTGTGACTATTGTTACTTTTGTGTTTAATCTAAAGTTTCACAGTGGTGGAATGCGTGTCGCTGGTGTTAGGTTTTTGTTTGGTTTTTGTTTTTTTTTACTTATGACCAAAAAAAAGACTCAACACTCATTTTTCTTAAAATAAGATTTTTAATATTACTTATTATCATAAAGATATATTTACACACTTTACAGAAATAGAAAATAAAAACACAAAGCTACGCATGAAAGGAAAAATAAAATAAGTACTCCAAGAGCTAAAGCTTATTTTTTTATAAATTAGAAACCAAAAGTTCAAATATGTACACAGTATTTCAACCATTTCTGATACACTTGTTTTATTTATTTATTCATGTAATTTATTTTTGCCCAGTTCAACATCAAAACAGAGACAGGGACTGTACATTTGGCCTGGTGAGTAATGTGAGCACACACCATGAACAGAATAGGTTTGGGAGTAATACATTGTCTTTCAAATGGTATTTGTTTAAAACCTGGTAACACTGTTGTGATGCGTGTAAGCTGACAGACTGAACTTTTTCTTAAATTGTAACTGTTCTTGGACATGGAGAAAACATTTATGGAGAAAGTGTCGCCATCAAGACAAGAGGAGCCTGTGCTATTCTGGGTGTAGGAAGTCTCATTTTGAGACTGTAAGATAATGACAGATCATTGCCATGTCCTTTGGGAGTTAGAATCTAGTTATCCTTTGGATTACCCAGCCAGTGGAAAAGTGTGTGTGCATTGGATTGAATATCAGCCACTTGATCCTGCAGACACCCACTCTAAAGGCCAACGTGATACAGTTTGATGGGCTCAAAGATTTACAAGAACAAATGGAATGTGTTGCTTGCCTTCTCCTCTCCTATTTCCTCAATCAATTAAACATTTTGGTAAATATTGAAGAAATTCCTTCTGGTAGAGTTTAGTGTAAAGTGGCAAAGGAATAAAAGAAAAATGAAACCTTATGTGTTTCTGTAATCATATTGTTTTATGAGGGTGTTGTGTCCAAAGTTCTTGGAATCAATGGCTAGCTAATATTTTTAAGTCCTTGTTCAGCTTTTTCTCATTTCTATCATTAGTGACCATATTTTTCTGCTCATTCCCGCTTCTTACACACTCCCTGCCAAATGCATCCGGACAAAAATAATGAAACACGGTGGTGGAAAGTTTTCAGAACAAACATTTTTCTACCAGGAACATGCTAACAAGTGCATAGGAACATTACTCAGGCCTTGTGATGGTCACAGAAAGGAGGAATTGGAGAGAAAACGTTGAGCGGATAGGAATCGTTTCTCTTGTGTAAGCCTTGCTGGAAAAGACCATTAAGGAAAATGGTTTTGCTCCCCGAGCATAATGTATTGGTTTACCATTTCAATTTGAGCCTGGACGTGCTTGTCCTTCCACACCACCAGGTCCATTAACCTGATGTGCAGCTAAGGGCTGTGAGCTATGATCTACAAAAAAAGAATGCCTGAAAGCTTTCACATGTCCACGACATATTGTGCTGCAGAATAGTTTTCTATTTTGTTACATCCACAAAAGATACAGCTTTTTCACACTGTATTAAAAAGTAAGCTTTGGACAACCAGCTAGACAAGAATCAGACGGAAAATTGTCACAATACACTGGGAAACCATTTCATACCAAGAGACTCTTGTTTTCAGGGTGTATTTTCCAGCAGCATAACAGAATTGCAAAAGTGCAGCCTAGCAAACCCACACAGAGAAATCTTAGAGCAAAGCCATGTCTATTTTGTGTAACTAGTCCACACCGGTGGCTTTGGGTTTGTGGAGTATTTGGTCTTTGAACTTTTCTAGAGGGTATCCAACTGAAAACCAGACTGGGAGAAGAGTAAGTTTTCACATAAACATTGGCTTTCTCTGGTCTCTGAAAGGGCAGCACAGCTGGTGCAGATGGTGAGGATACATTCATGAAGAACAGTGCGGATACAGACGTTACTCGGCTCCAATAAGTTCTGAGATGGGGAAATGTTGATTTGAACCCCCTTGCCATGACCCAGTCTACTTTCAGCATCCCATCTCCTGCGGCTTTGAACTTTCATCCCCAGCTCATATCTTACTACTATCTTCCCCAATTATACATGAGACATCCAAGCTGTCTCACTCCCGAGGAGCATTAATGAAATCTACATCTCTGTCTGTGAGGGTATGAAAAAATAATGAAAAAACTGAAATCATTACACTTCACGATGCCCTAGGATTTAATACATTTTTAATCAAGGTGAGCTTGGCTGGGTGGGTTACCACTGTGATTTTAGATGCTCTCCTAATAAAAGCTTCTCATGCTGGGATGGAGAAGACTGCATTTTATTATAATATTTGCATGAGACATGGCGAGAGGGATGACAAGTGTTTGAAATCTGGGTTAACCAGTCACCAAATGGATTTGGATGGAACTTTATTTGCTGAAATTTGAATGCACATAAACCAGGAGTCTGTTCGGCATATCGAACTCACAGATGACTTATTGGAACATGGTCAGTCACGGTCTTAAAGTGTTAGATAGTTACACACTAAAATCAGCAAGGATTTGAGAATTGTAAAGGGGGAAGGGAGTGGTTTTAGTCTAAGCCAATTTAACTATAAGCTCAGACTAATTGGCCCTGGCCAACCTTGGGGAGATCCATCTGAGAAAGATTAACTCTAGGATTTAATGAGCATGATGATCAAAGCCATGGCCACCTGTGCTGTGGACGGGCATCCTAGAAAGGCAACTGTATTCAATCTAATGTGGAGAAATTGTGTAGAAAAGAATTAATCCTGAAAAGAATCATGGCTATATTTGTGTATACATAGAGAATAAAGATACAGTATATGAAAATATGCTCATATAAGTTTTATATGCACTGTATGTATGTGTTTCATTGGATAAATGCACAAAATAGACTGCTCTAGTTCAAGCCTTCATCACAGCACCCTGAGAATAAAGGAAATTAGCCTATGACACAGAAATAAACATAAACAGTAATATATTCCAATATGATGAAAAGGCATAGAATTTTATCAGTAAAATATTTTGTTTCAAGATTCAAACCAGCGATGGCTTGAATATTAAAACACTGGAGCGCTAGCGGTAGACTGATAGTGGTGGCGTTAACTGAGCTGATGCTTAAAAATGGCTCCTTTTTTTTCATCTATTTAACTCTTCTCTTTGCTAACATTGTCTGACATGGGATATCGGCAAAATATTGAAATGCATAAAGTATCAGTGTATCAAGACTTTAAACAAGAGGTAATGTGTTTCTTATTTCTCCCTAACCTTTCGATCCTCCGTTCCTGGCAGCATTGTGGAGAACGTCATTATTTGGCACTTCATTAAAAGGCAAGACCGTCTGTCGGTGGAGCAGACCGCCACTGCCAGTTAACAGTCGTGTTGAGCAGCTGCACGGAGCAGCAATGTGGTGAGAAGGCTGAGGGATTGGGGACAGCATTGGGATTTGGGGTCAAAGGACTCATTCAAGGCGGAACATCTTACAGTGACCTTGAGCTTGTCGGGAAACGCCCCTTCCCCAGGTGCTAACTTCAGAAACACCATATTAGTGTAGGATTTCATCTCCTAAATGAGGGATTTATTGTAATCTAAATTAATTTTTTAAAGATATTTGTTCAATGTTAGTCCAGCTTTACTTTGCATGTGAACATGCAAGCATTGGGAGGTACAAAGCACCATTAGTAATGATAATTACTTGATGAGGACTATGTCATACGGAAGTGACACTTCTGCTTCTCCAGTTTTGAACACTAAATCTTGTGTTATTTTGCAGCAGACGTTTAGCACGGTGACTAAAGTTTGCCAATGTCAAATTTCTACATGGACTCTACCCTTGTCAGTAGCAACACCCTCACTAGTAAAGCTGTTAGAAAGCTACACAGCAATGGAATCAGTGGCTGGTGTAACATTGTATCTGAGACATGCAGATACCACATCCTGGAGAAGTGACAGATGTCTTAAGACTCAGACTGTTTTGACTGGGCTCCCTCTCCACCACATGTCATGCAAAGTGTGTGAGACTCAGAGAGTTTGCTGTGATTGGGCTCTATTAGGCAAATAATAGAAAATAATTCAAAAGAAAAACACTTGGGAGAAGACAGAGATAGATAAGTAGTGAGGGAATAGGAGAAAGAGAGAGACAGAGAAATAGAGTCTGGTAGCTCGGGCCCAATGCTCTCCCACCCTCTTTTCCCTGCCCCCTATTCCTCTTAGAGCTGAGGTGGAGCGACTTGTCCTGTTTTTTTTCCTTTTTTCTTTTTTTTGTGGACAGAGTTGCTTGAAGAACCAGCAGGTGCTATGGACATCACTCTTCGGGCTGGGCAAGCATAGGCCCTTCAATGCAAGGCCCCCCAAGGCAAAGGAAGAGCATAGAAATCAGAACCGGGGGGTAGGGCGCTCAAAGCATCATCTGCAAATAAGGAAACAGCAGAAAAAGGACAATCAGCACGTCATGTTCATATTGCCTTGAAAAGATCCTGAAAAGTCATGCAGAGAAAGCTTCACCCTAATTAATATTTTGTTTATATGACTAAATTCAACATTTATCAAAGAGGTATGTAAGAAAAATGTAGCCAAATAAAAACAAGTATTTTTTATTAGTTATGAAAGAATGAGCCATAAATTACTAGTGTAATCTTTTTGAGTATTTCATACTATTAGGAAACAGGGAAACGAAACCTAAAATACATTAAAAAAATTTGATACTAAATGCACATGTGCTATTCAACCCATTTATTAACATTTTTGAAAATACTTAATTAGTCATAGAGAATCAATATGTTTGTTTCCAGTGTTTCTTGTTTTCAATCAGTTATGACCACTCGTTCTTTTACTGACTTGTGTCTTTTTACAAGAAATTATAGCTATGCTTCGTGAGCCAAGTTTGAAGTCTCTTTGAACAAAGAAAAACTTTTAATTTTTGGAGACTTTGGTGAAACCTTCGTTGTATTGTGATTCGATCTATTTTTAGAAAAGGCCTATCGTAGACATATCCCAAACAGATTTCATGGTCTTTGATTGGAAAAAGCCAGCAGGGAGTAAGAAACACAGCTATTTATTTGGTTGTGAAAATACTTTCTAAAGACCAGACTTATTCTTGTCATTGTGATCGCTTGTTTTTTTTTTTTTTTTTTTTTTTAAATCTCATTCTACTGTATCTTGATGATTTCTGTAGATTCTGGAATAATTCAATGACTGATGAAAGCCAGTGTCTGAATCAAGATGGCATTTTTCTGTGTAGATGTCATGCTTAGAAACCGCTCAGGGTGGATCTAATCTCCTGTGAGTTGTATTGCTATTTGTTACTGTCTTTTGTGCTTTTTGATGTGATGTCAGCGCCGAAACCTTGTTGAAGTCATGCAAACATCACATAAAGAATGTGAAGGACATGCAGACATGACACTGGTGGGAAACTGTTTTGGAAACATTTTCACAGAGATTTCTCACACTCCGAGCCACTAGAGGTTTCTTCTGGCTTTAAATCTGTAATATCCTGTGGTCTTGAGGACTGTCACTGGTATGTTTTAGATCCAAGCATGGCTTAATCTGAGTCTACTTAGATGCTCAAAGAAATTGACCTAGGTCGCCATCTTTCTTCTCAGAGCGGCTCACATCTGGAAAGTGTAATGATGAAAAAATCCAAACTTGCCTCAGGTGTCAAAAAGAATAAAAGATGAGCTGCTTTTGACACTGAAATGGGGTGATGTTGCTAAATAGCATGAGGCTGGAGAATGGACAACGTCAAGGAAATCATTGTCTTTTATCTTTAAATAAACAATGCAGTAATTACGTTCAGGCTTGATGTGACATATCTAGTGAGTCTGTCTGTATGTGAGTCTCAGGCCTTAGCTGGATTTATCCATTAACCTACTGCTTTGATCAAGAAAACTGCACCCCCAGCTGTTTTAAAAGTGATTTTTCCTCATCATCAGCACAAAGCATAAGAGAAAGAAAGAGGTGGATGGGAGAATCGAGCCTTTCAAGCTAAAGGGCTAGAAGACTGAATGAACACATTGATGCTGGATGTCAAAATTTGTGATGACTTGATTCTGTTTAGCTGGCTGTGGTCAAACTGGGAGTGGATATCCAGTGACTTTAAGCAGAGATTTTCTGTAGTTTCTATTTATCTATGACTGGTTGTTGTAGCACCAGAAACTAACTTCTTTGTGATCTGATGACATAATTGATGGAAATTTCTGATGAATAGAATAAAGAGAGTAAACCAAATACATCTTCCATATGTTAGCTGGAATGGTGTTTGTGAAGACAACACCAGGGAGAATTTCCACAATTTACTGCCAAAATGATGCTTTGACCTCAAACTGTCCTTTAAGTACTACTATTCTGGTTTGATTTGTATTATTTTCACCTTTGTCACAAGTCTCTGGTCTCTTGTGCTCTAGACAAAAGGGAGCAAAATTTTCCACAATTCACTATAGGTTGTAAAACATCTCTGCTTTACAGACTAGACCTTCCGAACTTCTTTACCTTTGATCCCTTTTCCTCTAAAACTGATTAACCATGCTTTGACACTCGCAGCCTGCAGTTTCCTCTCACTATGGATTTAATTTACGATGGACCTCTGCAGGTCAGTGTGGCATGGTTTGCACCTCCTGCTGCGATATTGTGTCTTGTTCAGCTTCCCTGTCTCGCACATTGTCTGAAAAGATTGTGAAATCCTGCCTCCACTTTTCTGACAATACTGGGCCTGAAAATTTGATAGTGGTATTTAATCGCCTGCAGTATACATATTTGAGTTTCACTGTGAAGTTTGATCTGTTTTTATTGAAATACAGTGAAAGTGTTTGGGTTCAATAGAAAAGCAAACTGTGAAAAAGTGACAAGCCAAATATTATTTCTGTACCTAAATGTGAGTTTTTCCTCTGCAAAATCTTGTTTTAGTTGACAGCAAACTAAACATTCGCTCTCAAGAAAATTGTTGCTGCCAAGTAACTTAACTCTACAAATTATTATCCTTGACGAGAAAGATTCTAATCGACTTAAGCAGATGGATAGGGAATATCTTTTCCAGCTGAAGTAACTGAAAGGTTTGGTTTCTGAGTGTGATTTTCTGGTATATTAGGGTATAACTGACGTCGATTCAAAACCAAACTTTATTGTTTCAGGAAGGTGATCAAGCCTGTAGGCTGAGGTCAATAATCATTTAAAACATGGAGTTTTTGTAAAAAGCCAATAATAATATCCTTCAAACAGACAAGCTTTTGACTTGTACTGTCAACATTTATTGGACGATTTTTTTTCTATTGTCTCAACTACAGCGTTTCACACAAATTTGCTCAATTTTCTTTCTAAGGAGTTGAGTCACTTTATTGTGTATTCCCAGCTGTGTCATCACTAGCTTGTGTACAGATCAGCTCACCTTGCTCTAAAATGGCATTGGCCCCTTGTGGGAAAGACGGGGCCGTGGGCGTCTTCTCTTCCAGCCGGCTGGTCTGTGGGTCTGACCCCCTCTCACAGGGTTTTGTGACACCATTTTTCTCATCTTTGCTGCTTCTTCTATCTCTCCGCCATGTTCTGTGGAGGCCATGGGACCTGTAAGACATGCACACACACAAAGAGAAGATCAATTTGACACCCAAGAATGTTTTTCTTGTTGCTTTGGATTGTGTTTCAAACCCCTTTCCCAACCAGGGACATCACAATTTGATATAATGGCAAGTACATCGGTGCCTAAATAGGGGTAGCATAAACCGAAAAGGGATTGCTGTCCTAATGGATGATGAAATAAAAGGCATGCACAGATAAACTTCTAGGATAGTTTGTGTGAGCTGCTTCAAGCCCACCCAGTGCTTTCACTCATCACATCTAAATCAACAAGAACCCCAAAACCTTGTGTTCCTTGTCTTCATCACTCCACCTTGATGATTATAAGCTTTACACAAAACCAAACCCTCTGGAGGTGAATCTTGTTGCAGGTTTGTCCAAAGTGTGGGGATGAGTGTAATAGCGCACAGTCTCACTGGGAGCATGTGGAACGCACCAATGTGTGTGTTAGATTGATCCCAGATGTTTTTGGTCATTTCTCAATAAGTGTGGTTTGATCCCTTTAAGCTCTTCTATTTCACATGGCTTGGTTCATCTCAAGTGTTTGACCCCCCCAAGCTATCGCAAACTGACAGATGGGCCATTTTTATGATTTACACATCCTAATTGACAGGATATTCAATATAGAGAATCATCAGACTGTATGCCATTTTTAGTCAATTAAAATTTGAGATGAAGTGACAAATAACTTTATTTGAAAGTGGTGAAATCTTGTGCAGTGAGGTCTGCAATAATGAATACGCGACTTAAACCGAAAGCATTTCTGATGGCTATGGTCATTTTAAAGTAGAGTTTTATACTTTGGAGGAGATAGTGAAAATAAGAATATTACAAGTGTTAAATCACCTCTAAGTTGTGATTTTTATTCGACCACCTCTAAATCATGGTCTAGGCAATAATATTAAATCTAACAGAAACTTGAGCAGTGTGCTCCGGGGAGTTTATTATTGTCTTTCTCTCTTAATGTAACAGACAATTACTTCAGAACCAAACTGATCTTTTTTTTTCTTTGCAACCCTTTCATCAAAATGCTGTCTGATGTTGCTCACATGAGGTTCTGTCATTCCTGTCTCTTCCCCTTAGAAAGACTGGCACCATTTTTAGAATTCCCAGGGGAATGACCTTCCTTACAAGCACTAAGATGAGGACACAGCTTAAGATAAGTCAGCTAGTTTGACTGCAGGAGCTTGTAAAAGCAAAAAAAAAAGTGTACCGAGGACAGCAGCTGAGCAGCTTAGAAAAGCGGTGATGATGCTAGCTTTGCACTTTTTGTGGGATTCTTTTCATCAGCCGATGTAACGCGTGGAAGAGTAGCGATATTAAATGCTATTAAATGAACAAGGCACAGCTGTGGCCCTGAACAACTTGGCTGGCAAAGATTTTACAGCCCGAACCTTAAAACCTGACTGCAGCATTAAAAATCCCTTCAGTTTGTCAAGCCGACTTCAATTCGGTGAACAAAAGGTTCTTTTTCAAGTAAAGGGTTAAAACAATTATCAGATGATAAGCTAATTCTTTCTGCAAACTCTCTTGACTGCTGACCTTCAGCTGTGACTGTATTATAAGTACAGAAAGTTATAGGCTTCCAAATTTAAATAATTAACTGCCTAACTAAGCTAGTCGGCTCGTTGAATGTTTTCGATGTATATCCCTGAAATGCCAGACATCTCAAATTCCACTTCCAATGTAATCCTCTTCCACCAGCCTATTACACACTATATTTGTGGAGTAACACCGGGCTAATTCATTTGCAGCAAGAGAAAATCTTGGTTGCATATTTCCGCATTTAAAGCACATCTTTGGCCCTTGGAGCACTAATCTGAACATTATCCTCTTGTTATTGTTCTAGATACATAGTGAATGAAAGAAGTTCACACATTCTGAAGGCATTCAGCTCGTTTCTTTCAAATCCAGGGGCTTGAATGTTAATACTCTCTATGTTTGAGTGGATTTTGTGGCAAACTGAAGTATTATAGAAAGGTCTGTTTGTCCCTTTTTTACCCAAGTGAAACACCCTCTTCATTTAAATGCTAAACACACAGAAACACAAGAATGTCAGCAGGCTTGGAAACAAACTGGTTCATTCAACATCTCATCTGCAGAGGTTGTTCTAGTTAATTCGAGTGATCCCGTTCAAGGGTGGGGAAACGGCCTAACTCAATCATACTATGAACAACACCTAATTTATTCTGCATTTAGGCAAAAAAACAGCATTGCATTGGATCCCGAATGAAGTCAAAACTTGCGAAAAGTTGAGAAGCGCTTTGATTCTTTTAATATACGCAAAACCTCCAAAAGTGAAACAGACAACTGTAATCGAAACACACCAAAATGTTTAAGTCTTTACAAACTAAGTCAACAGAGGGTAACGATGCCTCTTCAACTTTTCTACGAGAGGGAAAAAAGCAGAAAGCACCTCATGTCGAACATGTCCATGTAAGGACTTGAACGATTACTGAGGTACACAATGCTGATCCATGTCAATGTATACATGATGGTTTTCTTAAACTATAGTAGCTTCACACATATCACATCCAGTCACTTTGTGCACGCGAAACACACACAAGTTAATAGAGTAATTGTACCTCGGCTCACACAACTCATTGCTATGCCTCACCGGGTGGCTCAGTCTGTCATAACCCTGAAGCATAATGAGACAATTTAGATGTTTCCCATCATGGCAAGCTGTCAGCCGCAACTCTGCACCAGAGTTTGAAGGGAGAACATCTGGTGATTCTCCTGACAAACTTGAACCTACCCTGTCTATGGAGAAAAGTGTAATGAAAGTTTCTAAAAATAAGTCAGGCCTTAGTAATAATGGAAGCTGTATAGATTAACTCCTACAGCCTGTGTGAAAAGCATCTCAACGTGACAACTTTGTGTCAGATGAAATGTGGCAGCATCTGTTGCTCAAGAACAGAATCCTCTGATTGTCTCCATGACAGGTTCATCATCAAATGAAGCAATTTCATTTTCATAAACAAAAATAGTCCTCCTATCTTATTGCTCTGAAATTGCATCCAGTTCCTGTAGTAACACATCTCATCTGTTGGTGTTCATCTAGGAAAAGACTCAAACGACTTGGTGTAACCGAAACAAACATCTCACACCTTTCTTTACTGACCTTGGGACCTTGATTTTGCTCTTTTTTCTGTCAAAGCTCAGTTCTTCTTCTCTCATATGATAATTTGTCTAATTAAAATTGACTGAATGTGGGGGATTGGTTACTATTCCTCCCACCGCTGTTTTTTCACTAACATGTAGAGTGGAAAAAAGAAGTTTGGGTAAGAAGAGGAGAGGAGGGAGAAGTCATCCAGAGTAAAGAGTAGTTGACAGTGTTACAAACTGGCCAGTGTCCAAACTGATGATGAATAGCTGCTTGGCTGTTCCCTTTTTCCACGTCCTAGTTTCTACACTTCCTGAGGTGATTCCTGTTAATTCGTCTTTTTCACAAATGGCTCCATCTCCGCCTGATTGTGCCACAGCGGGAAGTCAGGTATCGACAGTTTATCCTGGTTGATTCGACAACAGTCCATCAGTGGAGTCTGGAGAGATATATGTCTTCGGCTTATCCATCCAGCCTGAGGTGAGAAGAGAAATAGCTGTCCTCTGGTTCAATGCCAAGTTCATCAGCTGCCCTTATGACTAGCAAGTGAAAACTATATATCACACCGCAGTAGCAGGGCAGGAACACAGCATGGTAAACAGGCTGGAGCGACTTATTAATAGTTGTAAAAGAGATTTGTGTGTATCGACTGCCAAAACAACCACATAACAAATGTGAGAACTTGTGAAATGCAGCCAGAGCATAATGATTTTTCTGCCATGAGGACATAAAAGATTAAACCGTGCCAGCCTGGAAGTCAAACTACAGCAACAAGTACGAGTAAAAGCCTCACAGTGTTTATCAGAGAGGTAAAAATGCACAGTGAATTATAGACACCAGCAGAGTTTAATGTTCTTTGTCACTTTGAATCAATAAGCTATTTACTTGAATTATATTTGTTTGTCTTCTTATCTTTACTCATAACCCTCATCTTGTTCCTGTTGCGTAAAATCTCAAAGATCCATTTTCATGGTCGGCTGAGCTTTTCAGATTTAATCTCCTTTCTCTTTGCTTTTGTTTTTTTTTTTTTTAGTTCACAGCTTCTTCATCAATTATCTGTCACTTCGGCTTTCTGCTTTTTATACAACTGGATTTCAGGGAATTAACAAATAGCAGAAAAATGAAGAGTTTGGAACTTAGAAACCATGTTAAATTGGTTGGTTTCTGCTGTCTTATAGCAAGAAATAAATGAGATAGGATAAGTAAAGTTAGTAAAGATAAGTAAAGTTACATTGCTAGCGACCAAGTCAGAGAGCTATGTCTCATCACGATGCTAGATGTTTCAATGATACCAGTTTTATCTCATGGCTTATGGCTACAAACAAAATTTTCAATTAATATGTGTGACTTCTCTATCATTTATATTCTAGTAACCCTGGATTAAATAAAGTAGTATAGTAGTATAAAATAAAGCTACCTAGTATGGTAGGTACTCTCCCGCCAATGGTGGGAGAAATGGGGGGTTAGGTGTCTTCTCCAAGGACCCCAGAGTTCATGTCTAGGGTCCTTCCAAATTTAATGAACCCTAGAGTTCATGTCTAGGGTCCTTGGAGAAGACACCTAACCCCCATTTCTCCCACCACTGGCGCCGTCATAGGTGGCAGCCTTCTGGTGTAATGCAGCACACAAATTTCCCCGGTGAGGGATCAATAAAGCAAGCAGCGGTATCTACAGCAAACTTTCATTTTTATCTCAGGATGTACCTTAAGTCTTTTCATGACAATCTATCAATGTAAATTTTAAAAAAGAAGAACAACAGACTTCATTTGTATCCACATGAAAGGTGTGCATGGCTCATTATTCTACTGAAACAATATTTATGTTAGTTGAAGAATGGAAGAAATTATTCCCTTGTGTGTATCCATGGTTATTACAACTCTAGAGGAACAAGTCTGCTGTCTACATTGTGTGTCTCTCTCTTTCATTCATTAAAAAAGAATAGCTTTAGTTAGAGATTCTCTGTGTAATTGTCACTACCTTTAGATGTACTAACACACAAATCCTGACAGAATCATGTCACAAGTAGAGGTTCCTCCACTACATAATCACATTAAAGGATCAGGGTTATTAAGCCAAGGATGAAACGTGTTAAATGTGCCAGAAGTAAGCCAAGAATTCTTTATTCCTTCAATAATCTTCACAGTGCTACAGTAAAGGGAGAAATAGAAAATAGTGCATGCACTACAGTAAATGTGAGCCTCGGAAGAAAACTGGTACCAATTGCTTGCAGATTTTCATACCATGTTACCATGGCAGCTGCTGTGAGTGTGCTCAGTTTGGGGCAAAAGAAATGACATTGTTAGCTGATATCAACTAGCTTCTCAATTTACAAATTTTACAGCAGCATCTGAGCATGATCAGTCTTTTAAAGGTGTGGGATGTTTTTAGCCTCCTCTGTGAGCCACCACACTTTGCATCTGAGTGTTCATCTCAGGGAGCGGGAGGAGGGTTTGTTTTGGACATGAGCACTTTTTTTCTACTGGGACTGTTTGATATGCAGCATTGTTGTTCAGCGATAATGCTAGGCTTGTGGTTGAGCTGAAGGATGGCTTTGTCTACACAAAATCCAGTGAGGAAACCAAAGTGCATAAAACGTTCCTCCCATTACTTCAGATTTTAGGCTTAACCCCTCATCTGCCCTTCTTTAAAAGTTGCCCTCCTCAGTTAGGAGAATTTCTGAACTAATTGAAAACAAACTGTTCAGCCCTCTGGCTTCCGATTTTCTGCAGATGTCGCTTTGAGTGAGTCAGCCGCCTGTGAAGTGTGATGCTATATGCTCCTGGATAAGAGAGTGTATGAAATGATGAGGTGTGAGGCCGCATACTTTGCCATGATCAGAGCGCTGTAGGTTCAAAGGGCCAGGCAGTGAGCCAGCTAATGAAGCCACTAACTCCCTCACCACTTGACTGCCTGTTGGTTTATTCACAATCCCACTCCAGCTGAAGAGGTGAATTTGTGGTTACAAGGTTACTGCAGGTTGGAACCTACTGAGCATCAGCTGTCTGAGGTGTAAACATAAAATAATTCCAAGGGGAGATTTCTATTCACAAGTTTCCACTAAATGTGCCAAACAGCAAAAAGTGGAAGAGTTGCTGGTGCTGCTGTTTCCGTTTACAACAGCAAGGTTAACCTCACATGGTGCAGTAGGTAAGGATACCAACCGTTGCCCAAGTCTCCAGAGATCGTTTGTCAAGGGCAAAGGGATTCTCCAACCATCCGTTTCCACGGGTACACTAATCAGAAGTGAAGCAAAGTCCCTCTTCTTCTGCGTCATCAATCCCTCCACCAACACCACTGTCTTCCCTTGCTATCCTCCTCCAAGATGTTCTTTCTTACTTTTGGGATGTGGCATTCAATGTACAGCTAGAGAAAAATAGTTTCAGACACTTTTACTTCTCAGGTAGACTAAAGAATATCAGCACTCATTTAGAAACTTGAAATTTAAATTGAAGGATAATCAGTCTCTGGAAGCATGTTGTTTAAAAAAATGTAAAATTGTGTGGAAAATGAGCAAACATGATGGTTAAGCCAACATATACGTAAAATTTTGTTAGAGTATCACACAACATCCTTCAACAAATGCATCTCCAAATGACCATGTCACCTCCAGAAACGTCAAAAATTGTTAAATTATTTGCTTTTTGCTAATTGATATGTTTTTGGTTAGTGGAACAAAACCAATGAAACAAAATGAGAAACATTAAAATTCAGAAAATAATTAAATGAAACATAGCTGAACCAGAGATGGAGATAGCAGAGATGAAGATGCTGAGGATCTCTGGGAGTGACCAGGATGAACAGGATTAGAAATGAATACATCAGAGGAACAGCACATGTTAGAGGTTTTGGGGATAAAGTTCGAGAGGCCAGACTTAGATGGTTTGGACATGTGCAGAGGAGAGAGAGTACATCAGTAGAAGGATGCTGGATTTGGAACCACCAGGAAAGAGGACTAGAGGAAGACCAAAGAGGAGGTTCATGGATACAGTGAAGGAAGACATGAACATAGTTGGTGTGACCAAAGAATATGCAGCAGATAGGGTTAGATGGAAGAAACTGACTTGCTGTAGCGACCCCTGAAGAAAAAGAAAGAAGAAGAAGCTGAAGTAAAAACTTTTATATAAATTTCAGAAATGGTCTCATCACGTTTTGTGCACCCTCACAAAAATATTTTTGCTTTCTCAAGATGTATGTATTTTACTAACAAAAAACAGGGTATCTAAATGATATTTCTGCCATTAAACTCTAAAAGCAGTTTAACAGCAGTATAATCAAACACATTAACAGATTTTTTTTCTCAACAGACTCAGCTGTGCAGAGCTTTGAATGAGTCCAACTTCAGTGTTTATTGGGCTGTAAAGATAAACTGTTTGTGTGACGTTTACGCATGTTTATGAATTCCGTATATTGTGTTGCTCTTCAATTTTTCCAAACATCTGTTCATATTCAGAGATCTGAATGCACAGAGGCATCTCATCCACAGTGAACAAAACATGGGGACACAGTGAGGGGCCCCAACCTGATCCAAGAAACAGTATGTGGGAGATCCATGCTATTAATCAAGGGGAGATTGTTTGATTGACCAGCATTTACGTGTTGGTCTCCTTGTGTGATCAAAGACATAACAGTTTAGATGAATAATGCATGATTTGACAAATGAATCATTTTTGTGTCGTTTCAGAAAGGACCCAGATGTGAGAAAGATGGAGAGAGTGGGCATTTGAATGTTTTTAGCAATTAATTTTAGCCTTCAACATAGAGTGCATAATATTTAGGAAACCATACAAGGAGTTAATGAAGACAAACACAGCCCCCCAACCAAATCCTTTAAGTATAGGCAGCTTCTTTTGAAACCTGCTACCCTTCTACAATCCCAATCCACAACCTCACTTATAGCTTTGACATTTTTAATAGGCTAAACTCAAGCACTCAAGCCATTCTTTCCCCCTTATAATTTCTAGTGGGACCTATTAAGATTGAAGTTGTTCATCTACAATACCATTAAAATGATTTATTTGCAATTTTATGGTTATTAACTCGTGCTTTTTCAGAGCTTCTTAAACTAGTAGAGAATAATCTTTGACCACAAATGACATCCCCAAAGCAGTATAAAGAAGTCAGATTTTTTCTTTCAGAACTTTTGCAAATTGAGTATGAAAGTAATTAAAGCACCTGCATTCTCAAAGACCACAATATTTATCTTGTGGTCTGGCAGGCTGTTAATAAAAATGTCCACTTAGATCTTGATCAGCTATCCGATCTGCTGGTACAACCACAATAAATGTTACGCTTAATGTTAAAAAAAGGAGTCATAAATCACTTTAATATTGGACACTGGAAGAAAACAGAACAGTTTCTGAAAATATCTGGCTCTAATTAAGTTGTAAAGAGGGCTCTCAGCCTGAGGATAGGGTCTGGTAATCACATGAGCACTGGTTAACATAGGACCCCCCTCATCAGCTCCACAAGCTCCAAAATCTGGGGGGTTTTGTCCTCAAAAACTTAAAGGGGGTCTTAAATATAAGGGGGGGAAAGCACATCTAGCAGGGTAGATAAATATAAATTGATTTACAGTGTGATTATAAGACACTATAATAACTTAAACAAAACAATAAGCAGAGCAGGTTAGTTGTGTTTTTAATGTGGCTAAAAAAAAAGCTCAAATAACTTATTGGCTTCCTTTTTCTGCTCTTTAGACTGTCTTTTACTATTTTGCTTTCCCTCCATTGCTGGATCCCTTCTCAAGGGAAGATGTAAGTGAGAAGATTTATTCATTCAAATGGTTTTGAATTACATTACAGCGGCTCAGCAGTCACATATGTCAAAGTCTTCAATGGGTAAGCTCTCTTGAGACTGTTAGCCCAAAGGTTAGCCTCATATCCCTACCAAATGAGCTATGATTTCTCTCCAAATCTCTTTAACCGCCACCCCGAGGCAATTATTAGGGGATGTTGTTCAACAAGCTCATTTCAAATGATAATATACAGATGGGAAATAGTTTATTACGCATAGCTTTTTATGAAAAATAACCCCACTACACTCTCCAGAAACACTTAATTACATGTAATGTAAGTTGGGTTTAGGTGGTGTCATTGAGGTCTTTTAGAATGGTGAAAATAACTTTGGTTTATTTTTACTGACTGGTCAAATCATTTTTGTTTGATAATGCTGAATTATACTGAACCGCAAGACATTTACAGACCAGAGCAATAAAAATGACTTTTGGTCATTTTAGACTCTTCTATGAGACATATCTAATAACATGAAATAAATGTTAATGCATGTTGAAGCAGTATAAACGGCTGTGTAAACAATCAGAGAACTGTCTATCTTACTTTTTACAACCAGCGGGTACATACATGTTGCAATATGTGTTCTCAGGAACATGTAACTTTGGTGCTTCTCCAAAATCCAACAAAATATTGTAATAAAAGTAGATAAATCATCAAGTTTTCCTATGAAATTATTATGTTGAAAGTTAGTGTGAGTTTCTGTTATAGACCGAATTCAGTCCCATGTTGAAGGTTTTTGGCTTCATTTTCCTGTAATGCTACATTGAGAGGAAATCCAGGTTTTTCCATGTAATAGATTTCATCTGACCCTGTGGGTGTGTTGTATAGTGTGTAATATAAACCCAGCTGGTCCTGAGAAGCTCCTGTGCCTAAAAAAAAAGTCTGTGATTTTACTGTAATCTTCCAATAACCCTACCACTGCATCCCTTCTGACAGAACTGTTTACTCACAGTTATTGAGCTATATGTGAACATCTGGAGAAGTTTAGCAGCTTTCTCTTGTCTACACCAACAATACACGCATCTACAGGCACATAAACTTTTTTTAGATTAGAAAAAGTAGAAGAATGAATAAAATTGTGTGGTGAAGCATGCTGGTTTATGTTCATAAATGTTGATTCCCGTGTTATTAAGTTCTAACAAGACTCAGTGTGCCTCCTGAACAGTGGTGCAGGTGGTGGTTGTTCAAGCTTTGATTTACTTTGACCTACAACTTTAGTTGAGCATCTGAGATAGAAGTTAGTGAAAGAAGGGCTTGTGATGGTTTGTAGCCTCAACAATACATCAAAGTTCAATATGGAATAATAGTGCCGCTGACAGCGCTCATCAAATCGCCTTCTTCCAAGAGCTGACGATTTCTCTGCCAGATAATCTCTATGATCTCAGACCCCAGTTACATTCACCACAATCCCACCTGTTCCACCCAGGATACATACCTACACCTGTGTGTATGTGTAAATGGGTTACTGTGTCTGTGCATGTCTAAACTAAACACACAGACTAAGGAGCAGAAATTTGACATGTTTCATTTTCTGAAAAAAAAGGAAGTTTTGGTATCTTGTGAGCGACTGTGCAGACATGTTTAGAAAACTGTTTATGTGCCATAGGACTTTCACAGAGAGAGAAAGAGTAGTCGACCTCAGGATGAATTATGAATACTACATGTCTGAAGCTGGAGCCCACTCTTGAGTGCTTTTCAAGGATGGGTAATTGAAGTGCACTGCTAAAGGAGGCTAATATTACCTGGAGAAGGCCTCAGGAGCTCATTTAGTGTGCCGAATGAATATTATAAGTAGTTTTATATTGAGTAAATTGCCTGTTGTGCTACAGTTCTTGTTAATATGCATCTCCACCCATAATTACAACCAAAGCTCACACATGCTCACTTCCTCACCACATATCTGGCAGATTCACTTCTATGTGCGCATGCACATGCTCTGCTTCTTTCACTCATTATGTCTCCGTCAGACAAATGCACACTTGCAGATGCCTGATGGAGAGAAAGCCCAGTAAACGTAAAAAGCATTTGTCTCAAGATGAAAGGCTTCACACCCACAGCCTACATGCAGAGTCTCTTCCGACACCTTCCCGCGACAGCGCATACTGTAGCAGAGGCTTGTGCTACGCAGACACACTCCAGCTAGCATCCCTCCCCACACCCATCACCGCCGCAACACACTTGCATCCCTGCCTCTCTTCCATTCCATTTCTCTCTCTTTCTGTATGGTACTCCTGTAGCAACCAGGGAACCGATAGGCACATAAGTGGCATGACTTGACCGTTGAGAAGAATAAGCTCTCCTGAACGCCTGAGGTACAGCAGCCTTGTTTTCCTCATCATTGGTAGCATGGTGGGCTCTCAGGCGTGGAACATGCTTAGCCACATGCAGGGCGTGAAAAGCGACACTGACTATGATGCTAGATAATTGCTTCCCATTTAGACAAAAATAGCTTGTCGCTGTAACAAATGTGCCGAGGAGCATGGGAGCTTTGAGAGCCGTGGCCATGGATCGATACACAGAGTAGGCTGCGTTTTCCAAACCTTCAGTCTACACAGCATCTTACAAGCAGGATCTATAAAACACCTAGCATCATAGCTTGGCTATAATCTTATTACATTAATGTTTTAGCTTGTATTTTTATATGTTAAACCATTTCTTTTACATGGTACATTTTGCCTGGTCATTTACCAAAATGATCTAAATGTCAGTCAGTTATTGGATACAAAGCATCCTCCACATGGCCAGAATATAAACAAAACCTGTCAGTGTGTTCGCCGAGCCGCTCTAGTTTGTAGCTAGGTGACAATCTTTAGAATAGTCTAGACATTTACATAGACCTCAGTCTTGTTTTTTCACAGCCCATTGTAACCAGTATCACATCTGCAGATTGTTCATTACTCTTTAAACTAGCCCCACAACCACATTTCTCAGAACTCATTTCTTCCCATCAGTCAATGAAGAAAAAATACCCCAAACAATTCTTCCAAGTAAATGTTTTTGTGACAAATAACAGACATCTTAGGTGCACAGTGGAAAAAAATAACTAGTCCAATCATAGCTCCAGAGACACAGCAGCACTTTATTGGACGTCAGGACTGAATCCCTTCAGAGACAAATCAGACTTCTGGGAACTGGGCTCCTCTCATTCATGCATACAACAATTATGGTCTTCATTATTATCACCACAGGAGGTTCACATGGATCTATAGCTGCTACACATTTATAGTGTTATAATAATAGCAACAGAGTTAAATAGAGTAGATCCAGCCACAAATTGATCAGGTTTATTATAGCCAGAGAACATGTGCTGTGCATATCTTAAATTTCATAACAGCCTGTCACACAGTCACATTTACATTCTGCATATCTCTCATTTTGATTTAGTCCAAGATATTTATAGGCATAAATAAAATGCTTAAGATTGTATCTCTAGATTTAACAAGCCTAAATCAAGGAGAAGTAGAAAGAAATGAGATCCATTCAATGATAAGCCTACATTCAAGTTTACCATTAAGAGCTTTGACAGTACAATAGCAGACAGTATTACCACTGCAGTGCAGTACTGTATACAACCAGGTGCTAATATTCCTTCCTTTTAGAGCCCACACAAGGCTAACCATAGTGGGTAACAGATCAACTATGACTGCCTGCACCAGGCAAATGCAAACAGAGAGAAATAGAAGGGATAGGGAAAGGACAAGCGTTGAGGCTGACCTCTCCTGTACTCACCAGCACTGGCAGAACACAGCAGAGACACCAAGAGCACAATCACCAGCGTCAGAATCTTCACATTCATTTCTGCACTCCCCTCTGGCTCTCCGCTAGTCACTCGCTGATATACTGTAGTGGTGTGTGTGTGAGTGTGTGTGTGGATGGGAGGGGGAGAGAGAGAGAGAAAGGGAGAGCAGCTGAGTGAGCAAGAAAGAGAGAGAGACTGCTCCCCTGTGTGTGTATGTGAGAATAAATGTGTGTGCAGCCTGGCTGTGTGTCTGTGTGTGTATTTGTCTAATTTTTGTATATCAGTTTGTGACAGCACCACTCTAAGACTGAAGGCACGTCTTTATCTGAGCGCTCCCACGGAGGTCTGGGAGTGTGTGTGTGTGTCTTCTTTTCTTCTGTCAAGCAAGTTCAGTGAAGCTTTGAATGTGCTGGAAGTCAGCTCGTAGGTCTGTCAGTGTGTGCATGTGAGCTCTGGTCGTCTTGGATAAGAAGAGCTGGTCAGGTGGCTTATGTATCATTGACTCTGTGGGTCACGGAAAAGCCCTCCTGCCCCACTGTTGCCCACCATCTCCACCCCTTTTCCACAAGCATGCAAATGCACACGGCTGAGAAAAAGAGAGGGAGAGATAGCAAGGGGAGGGGGGAGAAGGGAAATGGGGTGAGGCAAGGGATTGGGGGGTGCATGCAGGTTTATGATAATACCCAAACAGATGCTCTTGGTAAGTCTTTAAATTGCAAACAGGGCATTTCGCTGGAAATCCAGGAATCAAAATACTAGCTCATGAGGGGAAGTAGATGAAAGAAAGGAAGGTGTAAGATGTGCTTCATGATTTCCACTTTGTGTATCGCTGCCAGCATTCTTCCTCGAACTATTCTTTGCCTACAGTGGCAGCTCTGTCTTGCTTGACGTATGGCTTAAATCACTCGCACCGTTTGAAGTTTGTGTCCATGACAGGAGGATGGAGAGGGGGGTCTAGAGGGAAAAAACATACCAGAATCTGCCTCATTTCATCGCTCGTACCATTTGTTTTACTGCCACCAAAGTCATTTGTTTTATTTTGCTACAAAGATGGTATTCTTTTCTTGAACAAAAGCTCCTAAAGAACCACCTCCCAGCATGGCTGTAAAATAAGTCAACTTTTTCTTTCCTTATTTGTTTATGAGACAATAAACAGGAAAGGTTGCATTTCATGCTGTGAATTGTGAGAACTGTAAGCGAGCAGTTGAAGTGCACAAACTTTTCTTATCAGGTTTTGCCATGAAGTTATGTCAGGACAAAGTTTCTGCTTCTCGACTTGGGAAAGAAAATTTCCAGGAAGGGCAAAAAAATGTTTGTATTGTTTATCGAATGTATTATGAAAATGCAAAAGAAATACAAAGAACTCCACCCTTTTATGAGATTTTTTTAACATGTCCTAGTTCAGTCACAACAAGGAGCTTTTCCGTCATGCTTACTTAAACTTCTAGATGAGAAGGAACCATCAAGAGTGATTTCCAGTGAACAAATCAAATGACCAAGACCCCTAAAACAAATTTATTTCAAATTTAGTTGTTTTAGGGAGCTTAAGTTTACATGGGGTCAATTTACTATGAGCCCGAAGATCTGAGTCCCCAAAGGGCTGAATTGACACATGATGGATGGACCGCCTTTGGTCCCAGCCTTCATCCTAAACCCCTCCCCATCATGGTCCTCCACACAACCTTTATTTTATGTTGTCACTAAACAGTCACTTTAGCTGTGTAGACCTGAGAAGAGGGGCCCAGTGACCCTCGACTCTGCTGCTCCTGCTTCACACAGCCTGGCTTTTGTTTCTGTAAGGCTGGGGTCTCAAAGGGCAACATGTCCGTGCCACCTACTTGAGATCCAACAACTAGAGCGCCTTCCATTTTTACATGCGGCACTTGAAACCTTCACTTTATGTTAAGCAATCCTCACACCACAGGGGTGGCCAAACGCAGGGAGTTAAAGTAGCTTATCCCAGCCTGTTCTTTTTTTAGCTGAAAGATAATTCACCTCAAGTTCCTTTGTAAAATGGATGCATGGGCAATTCTGTCCAATAGGATTGAAAGATATTGGGGATTAGAGTGCCATTAACAATGCATCTCATTGTTGCAATAAGTTAGAAAAAGTTAAAATTTTGGTAAAATAGGTTTAAGTATTATTTTTCAGCCATATTACTGACAATCTGCGGGTGTCTATGGATATGAGTAAAAATTTAGACTAAAATCTAGATTGTCCTGAGTTCCAGTTGGTACCGGTGATCATTTTTGACAGGCTATTATGAAGGAGGTAATATGGACAATAGATAGGACTTTTTAAAAACATGGTTAAGTTGGCTCAAACATTTGTACTCTATCAGCATTAATTGTCTTAGCTCGAAGCAAAGCCGGTTATGAAAATGAACCAGATGGTGTGTCCTCAAAGTGCTTCAGTAGAACACGTGCCATGAAGTGCCTGCAAACTAATGGAAGATTGCTTTTTTACATCTACAGAATTAGGGTGAGGCCTGGGGGCATGACACATGCAACCACAGGCATACGACGGCAATACAGCTGCACACGTCTCAACACAGGAAACACTTGGCTGTTTACAGGAAGTGTATGATGAAGGAATGCTTTGTATGTCCGAACGTTGTCACAGATGACGACTTTTCCTGATTTTTGACGTTTTCCTGACAAGCAGGCATTCTTAAGATTAGCGTGACGTGAGTGGTGGTTAAGATATTTTTTATCCATAACCCAACATCAGGTGGTCCTTCAGCTTTACCTAAAGTTGTTCCTAACATCAGAAGTTTGCTGCATTATTTATCTTATTCAGAATTAACGTTTCCTGTTTACCATCCAGCTCTATAAAAAGCTCCAGCTTTCTGAGATGCTAATGAAGTGTGCGGATGTTTGTTTGAATTGTTTTGATGAGTTAATGAATAAAGACGTACGTCTCCTGTTTTTATTTTTTCTACATGGCCAAACTCAAAGCTTCCTTGTGTTCTTCTGTGTCTACACCATTAGTTAGATGCAGCACAACTTTTTTAAAATGTAAACTAAATCATATCTCTTGATAATAATCAAACTCATTAACATGGGTGAATGTTGAATGTCAGAGTAGGATCTAGTGGAGGCTGCTAATTAGCTTCTTTGGGGCAATCAGCAATGAGAGAGAAACTGTGACATCTTCATTAGGACATTATGAAGTTAAGATTAGGAAATCTAAGCTCCCTTTTGCTTATTGGAAGCTTTAAACAAATGTAATCCTCCCCACAGGCAGTCTGTACTTCATATCATTAAATGTCAGCAATCAGAGTCTGTGTGGATTAACTTATCTGCCTCTAATCATGACATTATCAGGAGCTTTGCAAATTCAGCGGAGAAGTACTCTGGGATATCTGAAGGCAGCTGAAAGATATGCCAACCATTTTCTGCCAACCTCTGTTTCTCATTTTATTGCATTCCCTGGAAAAAAAAATCTCCCCATAGAAAGAAATTACATGACTTAACACATCAAATTAGGCATTATTATGACAGAAAAAAAAGAACCTTTCAAATTTTTGAAAACAACAAAACTTTGATGCAGGAAAAAAAGTAATTTTGGATCTGCCAATAATTCTTCCAAATGGATTGGTGAAAAGGTTATAACATCAAACTTAGTCAGAAATGTATGGTTTTAGCCCACAAACAAAAAAAAGGGGAACATCCAAAACATGTTACGTGCAGCAGACCACAATTTTTTTTTTTAAAAAAAACCCCACTGTTCTTTCTCCAATAGTGTATCAGAATATTTAGATTTATTAGTTGAAATTTTTAGCATTTGGCATGTACTCTCATGTCTTTACAATATTTAAAAAGGATTTCAATCCTTGGATTCTTCAACCTTAAAAGAGTTTCCTCAAAAACAATGGGCGGTCTTCAGTGGTTTAAACTGCTCGGAGAGTGTTTTAAAAACTCATACATAACAAAGTTTGTTTGGTTGTTTTTTTTTTTAAGTCTTCAGTCTTAACTCAGTCAGTATTTTATAAAGTTGAAAACATCTAATTGATGATTTTAACTTGAAGCATGCAGAGAGGTACATAAGAGTCCAGAGCTATTACAATTTGACAAGTGCTCTGCCATACCTATTTGGGGGAAATGGAAAATTGTTTTGACAGTAGAGCAAACATTATCTTGACTCATTCCCTTTAAAAAGTCCTCTTAAGAAAGATGAAGCAAAAATTGGACATTCCCCACGGCCCTGATCACTCAAATGAATTTTATTGAAAATGAACGGATGATTAAATTTGATTAAAGAAAAAAGAAAACTTGTAACCCAAGTTTTTTTTAAAAATGATGAAGTAAACGAACCAGTAACAGATATCAGAGACATCGGGGTCTTGCAATTGCTTGCAGTGAGAAAATAAACAAGGGCTTTTGTAGAGTTTTATCAGCAGATTTGTGGAGTTCTTAGGGATATTTTTATCATGTGATGCTCTCCTTGCAGAACATGTAACACCATAGAGCAAATCCCTACATCATAAAAAGTGGTCATGATATATTGTTCATACTTTTTCAAGCAGGATCAAACCCAAAGCATGTACAGAACACGCACAGTACCCTCATCTTCGTGTCAAACACAGATTTTACACAGATATTGTAAAACAATAAATAAGGGAAGTCTTTTGAATGTTTGTGCTCGGGATAGTCTAATCAGTAACAAAAATCTCCTAAGGGTTTTTCTCCAGGTGGCAGGAGATATCAGCCTTTCTGACATCACCTTCAGAGCTTTATGTTTCACTGCCAGAGTTGAATGCCTTTTCAATGCACAGAAGTTTTCTTTTCTTTGACTCCTAACCCCTTACTTGACTGTAGAGCTTTGTTGGTGAGGTGAACTGATTTTTTCTGCAGACAGAGGAATCTGCATTGGCGAGCCAGATTTCTACATGCTCCAATACACATAGAAATACCACTCATCAGCTTCTTGAGTGTTTATTTCTGCAGGAGGGTTTTATTTCATATATGTTGAAAGTGAAGAAATATTTCACTTTTTTAATATACGTAATAGAAGATAAAACTGAGTCAACGCAAGATAAATGAAAGGGTGATGGTGGTCCAGAGGTGGTAGTTGCTCCAATATTGTTGCAGTTATCAAAATCTTCATCTGTCTGATGGAGGCAAGTTGTTTGGAAATGGGTGGTTTGTTTCCTATAGTTTCTGCTTTTTTTTGTTGAGTTGTATAGAAATATGCTGCAGATTGATTATGCCAACATGCTTTAAAAGACAGATTAATGTGACTCGATAGATGGGAGATTAGAAGATGTCTTCTCTTGAAGAAGACAAAATTTAAAAACAGACTCAAAAAACTTTATCCCAGAAAGTGTAGTCTTTTTGGTTTTGTTAGGCCTTTTTCATGCTGTAGCCTTTTGCATTGTGTTGAAAAATATCCGTCTAATAATCTGTTTACTGGCTTTATGTCTGAAAGAAATATAGAAAATTTGTTTAGTCTTCTGAACCACTTATTTTCTCATTGGTTTGCAGGAACCTAACCCAGCTGATTTAAGGAGAGAGGTAGGGCACACCCTGAACCAGTCACCTGTCTGTTGCAGGGTGACAGACACACAGCCATTCACATACACTTACTCCAAAGGGCAATTTGGTACCAGTCAATCAATCTAACATGCATGTTTTTGGATGGTGGGAGGAAATGGAGTACCTGGAGAAAACCCACACATAACAAACATGCAACCTCCACACAGAAAGGCCAGTGTTTCAAGCCTCATCCCACCTGGGACTTGAACCCAGACCCTCTTGATGTGAGGCCGTCCGATTGTATAGAAAATGATTATTCATAAAATCTCTGTGCCTACATTTTGTTGGCGGTCGTTTTCTATTTCTACAATGAACGATACCCAAACAAGCAGCTTAAATGCTCATCAGTCAAAGTTTTTTATTGCTGCCAGTCATTACCTGATTGCAGATTTATCAGGATGGTGAATATTGTAATTCAACAATTCAAAAAAATGTAGTCTTTTCCATGTGCTCGTATTTTTCTACTTTTTATATCTCAGAACCCTTGTGCCTGCAAGCCATAAAATACAGCCTTCTTTATTCCTCATAAAACAGCTATTGTGAGCACTGTGAAAAGAAAAAAAACCTCTTTCCATTGTTATTTTCTTTTATTATGCTTACAAGTGATACATGTGAACCGCTTAAAGCTGAAAACTTCAAATAAATGCAGGAAAAATAGCTTTCAAATGAATCTGAGCTTGTAAAGAAAAGTGAATGTTATAAAGAGCAAAGTGGGGAAACTGCGTTTTGAAGTCACTGTTCTTTTGTTTCTTATCTATCTGCAACATTTCTCTTTGATGGCTTGTCACCTTCCCCATTATTCATTCCCTTTGCTCTGTTCAAAAAGCACAAAAACACAATCTTTCATTTAACAGATTTTCTCTTTCATACTGAAATATACAATTGAAGTAAATTATTTATGACCACACAGACTATAAAGTTTAGGTTGATCTGGTAAGGATTTCTCCAGCTGCTAATGTTCCAGGCAAAAGGAAGAAAAGAGCATAAAAATAAAACTTCATTAATGACACATTATTTTTTATGGTCTACTTAAAACTTCGAGTATCATAAGCAGAATTTGTTTCTGTTTTATGTTCACCACCCCTGTCCCACCTGCTTATGATAGGGTAAATAAAGGGGATTTCTCGACATGAGCTCGGAGACCAATTAAATGTGCTTTTAAAGGTACCGCAATGATTTGCAGATGGACAGCACCTGACACTTGAATAAAAACTCATATTCCCCTAGCTCGCTTCTCTTTTTTTTTGGTTTGCCTAACTTGACTAATAGTAGAACATGTTATTTATGGTAGGTATCCAGGATTATACTGGAGAAGTAAAAGAGTTACTGAGGTGTTTCCGCTTGCAAAGTCAAGAGAGCCATTAAAAAGAAACTAAGAAATATGGCACTTTTTTTGTCTACCGGCCATTTTAAGATGTTAAATACGACTGTGAATAGAGTTTTAGAAAAGAATAGAGATGGGAAAGACAAACAAAAAAGGAAAGGGAGCCGGCACGGGGTATGCTGTCCTTTGTAGTTTTGGCATGTTGGCAGGACTTGATGAATGGATGTCTGCAAAGGAACTGCATCTCCTCACAGAAACGACTCACACTCCCTCAATCACATAGCAACTAAACTTTCAGTTTAAGGGATTGCATTTTACATAAATATTACAAGACTAACTAGTAACACAGTTATAAATTTGAAACATTCATTTACCCATTTTGATTTAAAATATATTTCTGGTTGTCTTTTTCCTCCCGTCAAGTATTTTATGTTTGAGGTCAGTGGAATAGTTTTACCATTTAGTTCCACTAAGTGGGAGATTCTTGTCTGGCAGCAGATCTGACATGGCCCAATAAATGCTTCAATATAAAATCTCTCTATCATTACACACATGCACACACATGAAGGACTCTTTCACATCAGAGCCAAGACTTGTAGCGCTTCAATGCCAGTACATTGCTACATGCCATTTGCACATTTTCACCACATTGAATCTTTAAAATGCCTGGTCATGCTATATTTTGAGAGGGAAGACATGTGTCAGATACTACTTTTCACGAGGAGATGATAGCACAATTGCGGCAGGTTTATTTATTTAATCTGTACGTTTTTTTAGTCATGTTCTAAAAAAGTTTATTAAAGACAGACGTACTAAAAGATGTTCCAAACCAGTGTTTATATTTATAGCATACTTTATTGTTCCCTCATGAGGGAAATTTCTGTGTTGCAAAGTGCCACAGCAGGCAGCCATTACAGCGGTGGGAGTACGTGGGGGTTAGGTGTCTTCTTCAGGGACACTCATCATGAGCTTGTGACAGGTATTGAACCCGCCACTCTCTAGTCCATAGACGGTCACTCTACCACAGGGAGAACTTGAGAACTAAGGTGATGTTATGCTGGTAAATAACAAAAAGTCTCTAGATGTTTTTGATAAAAATCCAGTACTCGTTGATGTAGAATTGTGAGTGTAGCTGTGAGGACCAAAGTGGTATGTAGTGAGTCCGACTGCTCTTTATGTTGGCAGCTGTTTTTCCTGCTTCAGATTTCAGCTGTTGGAGATATGTAATATCCCTGTCACACCATTACAGCAAAGCATGAACTCTGAGAAGTGCATGCACGTACACCAGGAGAACATGGAAAGCAAAGAAGTACAAAAATGAATTTGTTTTAATGCACAATTTTTTGTGATTATTTTGATTCAGATTTCGTCTGACTTGTATTTAGGTGTAAATATCAGGTGATCATTCTCCAGAAAAATCAATTGAAGGCAAGTTTGATGGTGCTGTTCAATAAAATCCTATCAATTCGTTGCAAATTATTGTTGTCTCATGATAATTCAAAGTTGTTAAAGAAGCACAAGATCCTTTTAATGAACCGAGATCTTGTTAAATTTCATTCATCTTTGGCCATCAACAAAATTGTACATTGTGACCTGAAATGGGATGAAAAATAGTCCACGGCTCAACAAAACAACCATTGCTAGTGTCTTAAATCTATTAAGATGAGGACAAAACAAACACTGTAGGTTTAAGTAAGAGCTAAATTTCAAGAATCAATCAAGATCCAAGAAAACCTTTATTTGTTCCACAATGGAGAAATTACAAGAGAAAAAAACAACTGCTTGCCGGCACAAAATATTTGTGTCAATAAAAGTTGGTCTTTTTATGGCTTAAGTATTTTGTCTCACATGCAAAAAGGTAAACCACTACAAAATAAGAAACTTTTTTTTTTAATTTAGATAAGCACATGACCCAATAAGTAAACCAAGAAATATGATGTCTTTCCCCTTCGTATAAGCGATGTCGTCACTTATTTTTCTGTTCACTTGTCCTTCTTCTTCTTTCGGCATTTCATCCCCGCCCTGGGCATCGCTGGGCTGAGGAGTCTCCCGTGTCTCCATCAGGATGAAGAACATCTACTCATCCTCGTACTGGACATCTCCGGGCTGAGGAGTCCCCCGTGTTTCCATCAGCATGAAGAACATCTACTCATCCGGGTTCTGGACATCTCCGGGCTGAGGAGTCCCCCGTGTTTCCATCAGGATGAAGAACATCTATTGACTTCTTTAGATATTTAGCTGTAGATTAGATTAAGCTAATATTTAAACAATAATCTGTGACACATTGTTTGCTCGTCCCGGGGGAGGGATCTCTCTTTCACGTGGATCCCCATGAGGTTTCTTATTTTTTCCCCACTGATGGGTTTTTTAGGAGTTTTTCCTCACCGAGAAGGACAGTCTAAGTGCATAAATGTGCTAGTCTTGTTTAGTTAGCATTTGTTAGTTATTTTTCTTGTTGTGTATTTGTGTTAATACATTCCTCTTTTTCTTGTGAAGCCCATTGAGACGGACATTCTGTGATTTTGGGCCATACAAATAAAATTGAATTGAATTGAATTTCCCTTCAGGGGTCGCCACAGCAAGTCAGTTTCTTCCATCTAACCCCATCTGCGGTATAGTCTTTGGTCACAACAACTATCTTCATGTCTTCCTTCACTGTATCCATGAACCTCCTCTTTGACCTTCCTCTAGTCCTCTTTCCTGGTGGTTTCAAATCCAGCATCCCTCTTCCTATGTACTCTCTCTCTCCCCTGCACATGTCCAAACCATCTCAGTCTGGCCTCTCTGACTTTATCTCCAAAACCTCTAACATGTGCTGTTCCCCATTTCTAATCCTGTCCATCCTGGTCACTCCCAGAGAGATCCTCAGCATCTTAATTTCTGCTACCTCCATCTCTGCTTCCTGTCTTTTTCTCAGTGCTACTGTCTCTAGACCAAACAGCACCACGGTGCTGTACACTTTCCCTTTCATTCTAGCTGAAACTCTTCTATTACACATCACACCTGATACTTTTCTCCATCTGTTCCAGCCTGACTGCACACGCTTCTTCACCTCTTTTCCACACTCTCCATTGCTCTGGACTGTTGATCCTAGATACTTAAAATCTTCCACCTTCTTTATCTCTTCTCCCTGTAACCTCACTTTTCCGTTTGGACCCCTCTCATTCCACAGACATGTACTCTGTTTTACTCTGACTAATCTTCATTCCTCTTATTTCTAGTGCAAACCTCCACCTCTCCAGCTTTTCCTCCACCTCTTCCCTCCTCTCACTACAGATCACAATGTCATCTGCAAACATCATTGTCCCTGGGGATTCCTGTCTAACCTCGTCTGTCAGATAATGTTACAAATGTCCAGGAAAAGTTGCATGCAGGTAACGTTTCATTTCACATTTATAATGAACGAACAAGAATTGTTGCTAATTCTAATAAACTTACAGTTAATTTTGAAATTGTACTTTAAAAACAAAAAACTGTTAAATGGGAATTGGGTGAGTTTTTGTTACAACCCTGCTAACTGGGGTGATAAGGTTATGTTAGGGTTATATGTGTACAACTGAGCCAACTTTTTGTCCAGGGAGATGGCACAAATTTAACATTGAATAAAAACAAACAAAAAAATTCCCTTGCTTCACAAGTGCTGCTGCAAAACACTCTCTACACTCATTCTTTTTTTTGAAAAAAGGAAAATGATTGGCTACTCGTTTACCTTCATGGTGTATTTTGTTTTGTCTATAGGCTTTTTCAAAAATATGCTTTCAGGGTTTAAAAGCTCCACCAGATTTTGTTTAGTCAATGTGAAGTTTTCAGCATCATCCAATGGTTTTCTTGGGTCCCCATCTAAATGACGAGTGATGCTGGTTTACTTCAAGGAAACAAGAGATGTTGTCCGAGGGGGTTCAAAATTGATCTTTTTTCTTACTCCTCAAGCTTCTCCAAATGAGAACAGGCAGCTAAAGTGTATTGCTTCGGTTTTCCTGATGTCTTTTTGATCAAATGAGTGGCCAGGCTCCATGGTGCACACTCATTTCTGGACACTGAGCCTGCATTGTGCCGTGGGAGGCTCTTCAGCTCAGATAAGCTTGGTATGCTCTATTTGTGGTGTCACTTTAAAGAATACAGTGCTTTGAAAATGATGCTGCTGTTGTCTAAAAGCCTTTTGAGTTTGGCTGGTGTTTGTGGAACAATGCTAGAAGAGCCGACATTTAGAGATAAATTGTTCATCCCCAAATTGGAAAAATTCTGCTGCTTTGAGTTCTTTCTAAACAGCTGAGATAAACTAAAAAGAGAAACAAATTTATGAGCAAAAGAATAAAGAAACAAGGTTATAGCTCATTTCTGGGAAAATGCCTTTTGCAGTGATGTTTAAATGTGTGAAATAAGCTTCATTTTCTGGTTTTGTATTACATTTTCAACCTGTATAAAGCAATTTTCACACTCGGTCTCTCTTGGCAGCGGCAACAAAGCGCCTCTGTGGGTTCCTGGAACGGTTTGTTTGTGGCACATCAAAATCCATCGGTCTGAGCTGTTTTCTGCAGATGTTTACTTACCGTGGTGCCGCTTTAGACAAATTCAAAGACTGCTTTCTCTGTGGTTGGCAGTTTGTAAATTAATTTTTGATTTCTTTCAGTTTGGAAATACTGCATGCATCACATATTTAGTGCAATCAAATCAGTAATTATGTGGTTTCAAATTTTATGTTTGCTTCCAGCTGTGACCGTCTCAACTATCCTCAGACAAGCCTCACTGGATTTATTGTCAGTTTTATAAGACATCCATGATGAATAATGATGAAGCAAATAAAAGTAGAGAAAAACAAAAATAGAACACAAAAAACAAAAGATGATATTCTTTTTATCAGTTTTTACTCAGTTCTTTTCTGGAAAATGTAATTGTGCAGAACTGTTTTTGCTCATTTGATCTGATTACTTTTTAAAGTTTACAACCAAAAGCAAAGAAATGTGTGGAAGTTTTTTTTAGAAAGCGTATTCAATTTTAAGTTCTTTTTGGCCTGTAGTTTGTCAAGAAGCCAGTCCTCTAGTTCCTGGCTAATTCAAACATGCTATTTGGACTTAAGTCTTCAATGGTTTCTGTGGGTACTAGAACGAAACGAGCCAAAAAAAAAAGAGCCATCATCTGGATTTAACAGAATATCAGAATAATCACTCCATGACTGATTATCTTACAGCTGCCAAGAAATTATTTGACCGCAGCTCATGCAATGAGTTACTTTTCAGTGTTTAAAAAATCATGCACAAAGACACATTCTTTGGTTGTGATAAGAATTTACACACTGTTTTATATTTTTGTTTGTTTTTTAAATTGATACTCAAATGTTTCAAACATTTGGCCACAATTTTTGGAATTATTCAAGGTCTTGTCTTAGGAACATCTTTTCCTTTCATTAGAGTATGTTGGGAAGAAGTGAGATTTTATTCTGTTGGGTATTCCTGGCTCTAAATATTTCACACTCATAATGTTTCTTAAATTACTTATGTTCTAAAGTACTGTATTCAACCCTCAAATGGGTAAATTTCTGTGCTGCAATGATGGGAGAAACAGGGGTTTCAGCATCTTCCCATGGAGACCTAGATGTGAGCTCAGTGGGATTTGACCCTGCAAACTTCCGGTCCAAGGGCAAACGTTCCACCACTGAGCTATTGCCTCCCCCCAAAATGATGTTGGGTATATCAATTTTTTTATATTTGCATTTACATTTTATCGTACTCCACTAACAGATTTTTTACTCTAAATTTAACTAATTATTCCATGGTCTTTTCTAATTTATATAAATAAGCATTCAAAAAACAGACAAATTTAGTTTGGAATGCTTAGAGATTTCTTGTAAATGTGAAACACGTTGCAAAAAAAAGTCTGTTATTATAAATATTAAATTAAATCTCTTTTGCATTAGAAACAAATTCACTTTGCTAAAAAATTCTTCATATTTAAAATAAGCTAGTGACGTCAATATGAAGTTCCAAAGATGACTAAAACAACTTTGACTTTAAATTTACGCAAAAAGTTTTTATAAAACAAAGCTGGAGTTAGTTTTTAAAAATGATTGTTATTATTGTTACTGACAGTTATGTCTAAATGAATATTTCACAGTTTGTGTTTATTGCTCTGTTAAAGTTCTTGTTGTGTTTAACTCCTTTTATACGTGAAGTTAAGTTGTTTCATCAATTGCAGCAGAAAAGCAAGGGTTTCGAGGGGGGGTTTGCTGTACAAGCCGGTGTGGGCCATCTGCATGCTATTTACTTCAGTTCGAGCAGTCATGGTTGTGGCTGCCTGATTCCAAAACTGTCAAGGAGCGTCATTAGGTGCAACTATTTAAAAGCTTCAAATTTCATTAGCTACAGGAAGGACCACATTACAGCTGGATTGATGTCAGGTTTTGCTGTTAGCTGTTCTAGTAGTGGTCCACCGTGGGCAGCTTGTTTAAATACACCTCAATTTATTAGGCTATGAATTATGGGCATTTTGTACAGGCAGAAATATTTTACACCTCAGAAATCTTACAAATTGCCCACCACTTCCTGCAAAGGTTAGGATTCAACCACATAGCAGTCAATCTTCTGCTAAGGAGAGTCTCAGTAAAGACCACAGCCAAGTGATGCATTTGTACTCTTTTTTATACTCTTAGTTGTACTCTTTAAAACAATGTTGCTCTTGTTGTTGCATTATCATGTTTCATAACTATTTGTTCTTTACAGTATTTGATGAGGATAGTGTATGTGTTGCAGAAGTGACGCCACTCTGAAAATGCCAGGATGTGTCTTGTCGGGAAGCCTCAGCCGCAAACTCACCATCTCAAGGAAGACAGAGAGAGCTGAGTCATATCAATGCACAACATTCATAAATGATAACTTGCTCAGGATTAGTCTACTCATTACTCATGTTTCAGTCGGACAATATGTGCGGTTTTGAAACTCAATTTTTAGGCTGAGAGTTGGAAAACAGGCATCAGTACAGTTTCTCATTCATTTTTTTTCTCACTAGTTTCCAATATGATTGAAGTTGAAAACCATGTTTAGTATAACAAACAAAGCCTAATTATTCATCATGAAGCCTTATGATGACATCTTTTCAAAACATTGGGCTGTGAATATCATACATTCTGTTCTCTTGGGAGAACAGTACTGTTCTTTCAGCTCACAGTGTGTATGTGCTCTGTGTTTCATCACTTTCACATTCACCACAATGTCACTTAAGTGCCTGGATGTCAGGCCTATCAGTGTACTTTATCAGGTGTGAGAAGGTCTGAATTTTGGGGGCTCTTAATCAAGAAATGATCGCCACCAGCCATGATTTATGGTGTGGTCTGGTTGTCATAGTATATAAGCAGCATCTAAATGTTGAAATTTATATCCCCACTCATGGGAGCTATACCTGCTCCAATGGGATCAGTTTACTCAGCAGAATGGAGACCTGATCTCACTTTCCTGAGTTTTGACAGGCCCAGAGAGGCAGAACAATATAAATGTTTGAAAAGCATTGGGACTCAAATGCCTTTCATCTTTTTTCCTTCGCTCACATTTTGCAGACTGTTTTCTGTATCAGGGAGAGCGGTGAGACAGTGTTAGAGCGCAGCAGTCCTCTGCTATACTGCTGACTTGGCAGTGGATCCATTTTTTGCAATTTACAGTTTGTTTATGCTCTCACTTTGGTGCCCAGCAGGCTGTGAGGTAAGAATATAATCCTTAAAGTGGGTGAGGGGCATCACAGTTTAATGCCCTTTATTGCTCAAGCAGCTCACTCATTATCTCTGTCACAGCAGAGGCATGTCAAGCAGATACGTAGTTTATGTTAGACTTTAAAATCCACACTCTAGGGATAAGTTTCGCTCCCCTGGACTGTTACACCTAAACCCAACAAGACATTTATCTTTCTATATGACAACAAAACATGAAGTTTAATTTCCTCTTGTTAGGTTTTTGGCAATACAGGAAATGTTTACATTTATTACAACCATCTAATTGGGTTTTTAGGCTTGCAATTCAGTGTTTTCTTTCCAAAACTTTTGGGCTTTTGGAATGCTGTGACTCTATATTATATACATAGTCAGAGATTTACATTTCATAAACATTCTTAAGGCTAATCAATATACATGTGAGAGAGAAAATAACATGCCAACTCAAAAATATGTTGGTATTCTATTCTTTAGAAACTTTCATATGGGTGATAAATGGACAAATCCTTATAATTTTGGTAAAATCCTTAGCCTTTTGGCCTTAAACACAATCCACATTGGCGTTAGCTTAAGCACTAAATCTAAACAGCGCAAAGGGGATTTTACACAGCTGCTACAGTCATGTTTCATACGGGCATACATGCTATTTGAGTTTACTCTCACAATGTGGTTTTGTTTTTAAAATCCTAGCTTAGTTCTGAATATGGATGGTTATTGATATCATCTTATCGATACCAGTTCTCATATTGCTATCATCTTATCGATACTACTACTCTTATCAATATCATCTTATCGATACTAGTACTATTATCAATACTGCTCATCGATCCATAGTCTTATCTTATACTTTTTAGTGTAAAAACATGTAGAGGAAGACAAACAAATTATGTGGATACAACTAAGCAATGTAAAACAGATCAAAATTATTGGTGTAAAAGAGGTTAAGATAATATATTGTTTAAAAATAAAAGGTTTTTGTCCCAGGGGCATTGGCCTAGTGGCAAAATTGCTGTCTTTTGACCGGGAAAACCTAGTTCGATTCCCCCTTGAGCTGCTCACAATCCAACACAATAAAAATGAAACACACAACAACAAAAAAACTTAAAAAAATAAAAGGTTTTGTTTCATCTGCAGAGTTTGTTTGATTTCTTCTACTTGGCTTTTACACTAAAAAAAAGTATCAATAAGAGTATTGGTAAGATACTGGATTAATAGGTGCTATCAATAGGAATACTAGTATCAGTAAGATGGTATCAATAACCAGCCCTGGTTCTGGGTTAACTAAACTAAACAGAACTCATTTTTAGCATTGATTTCTGCTCTTGAACAGTTTAAATTCTTCACCGCAGCGATTATGTTCAAGCAGAGATTTCACAAATTTAGCATCTATTCACAAACAGCATTTGTTAGTAATAGGGTTTTTATTTTTAAAAAAGTATTATGTATGGAAAAATTTAAGAATGACTGATGCACTCTCTATTTATAAACATATATCCTGTAACTAGCTAGGAAAGGCTCTGGCATCCCTATGACCTGAACAGAGACACGCGATACAGAAGGTGAATGAATGAATATATAAATGAATATTTGCTTTGTATTTTCATTTCTTAGACAAGATTAAGTCTAGTATCCTGGGGTAAGACAGAACATTTTTTACTTTTTGTGATAAAAATCATTTCAGAAACTCTCATAAGATTGGATTGACTTTCTTCAAACAAAGGTGACTCTTTCCCTCTTTCTAGCAAAGAAACTGTAGTAAGTTGATTTCAATCTCAACTTCCTTTGCTGCTGCTACAGATGTTGAAGTGGGATTAAACTGACCAGCCGGATAACTGTTTTGATTTGCAAATGATCGGACACTATTCTTTGATGTATACAAAGGTCTGTACTTTCTGTTTTGGGAAACAAACCATAAGAAAAGGCTTTTTCCCATTTTAAATACTACATTTAGAAAATAAGATGAGAGCAAAATGTTTCAAAACAAACAATTCGAGTCTTCTTTTTTTTTTTTTGTTTCTAAGGTGCTGGTGCCAACAAGTGTGTACTGCTTATTGAAGTGGAAAAATTCCTAATAATGACAACACTTAAGCTTATTGAGTTTTCCCCTGGAAGCCTTCCCTGTGCATCATCTGTAGCTGCAGGCAGTCGCTGTACACACTCCAATTACTGGCCAGGTCCCACTTGGTTGGCCTTGACTGCAAATCAGAAAAAAAGACAAGGTTGGAGGAATAACATTTACAAAGCAAGATGAAAGTTTGTGAGAGGGATTACTTTGTGATAGAGGTCCACAGGAAGCCAAAGAAGATGGTTTTACAAGAGTCACTTTTGCAGTTGGAGAAATAGGGTGCTCTTTGTTCATGAGTTGGTCACGCTCCAAATGCTTGCTTCTTGGGATGTTCCTCATAATCCAGCTATGAGCAGCTGATATTTGACCTGCATTTATGCTCTGACCGGACTTCCTGAACATTTAACTGTCCCTGAACTACACATGAACTGAAGCAGACGGTACATCACTGAAATAGATGCCATTGAATACAGAATGTGGGAATAACATGTTAAGAATCCCCTTGAAAAAGTTGTTCATTAAAATGATGAATTCCTGATAACTTTTGTTAAAACAGTTTTTGCTTGTAAAATAGGAGGGCCTTGATGGAAAATGACACAAATATACTAAGATTAAAGTCTGGCTCTTTTGGGTTTTTTTTTATGGTAATCTGCTCTAACTGTGATTAGCATTGGAAAACCTGCTAGAAGCCAAGGGAAACAAAGGACCACACATTGGAGGGACAAGTTTAATTAGTTTTATTTATTAAAGCACAAATTTTAATAATGAAATGGAGACGAGATTTTGGTAGAAGATCCCAACTTAGAGCAAAAACACCCTAGTTTTTGTAACTGTTCATAAAAATTAAAAAATTGAGCCACATACGATTATAACTATCAAAATCAACTGCTATACAGTATTTCAGGGTCTGATATGTACCGGTAGTTTCGTTTAATATTGACATGATAATGACAGCGAGAAAAACATTAGCATTAAGTCTTCTAGAAAGCTCAAACCATTATACTTAACGGGTTCAAGTTAAAATGTGGACCATTTTATTATTCTATAAATAACTCAGATCAGTACCAAATCAATTTAGTTACATTACCTGCACAAAATGGTTGTAGTAGCCTATTTTACTCGTGACTACGTCCGGATGGAGAATCTGTGATAATACTTCTCGTGTGTGGAAGTACCTTGTGTTTGCAACATGCTGTGGGATGGGATTCAACTACAGTAGTGATGAAAGTTTGGATTTGAAAGATTTATCTGCAAACGAAACCAATTATCTTTTGTCTTACAGGCCAATAGCACCTGCTGATTTCTATTCCCTGTGAGTCACTAAGCATGTCTAAGGGATCTTATGGTTGTTTTACAAGAGTAAAATACAAGAGTATTGGACTAAAATATTATTTTCACTTGATTCTGTTTCCCAGATTTGAATTGGAGTGAATGTGACATGTTTGACACTAAATTAGGATTACAGTGTTGCTTTCAATTTATTAGACATTAAATAAGTAGGAGATCAGGGAAGCAGAAAGGTAGAAACAAGACAAAAAGACATCTGGTTTGGCCATCTGTAATACTGTGTCCTGGGATTTAAAAAATCCCAGAAAAGGTCAATACAAAAGGAACAAAAAAAATCATTTCTCAATATGTAGAGGTTTTGGAGATAAAGTCAGAGATCACATCTAGATGGTTTGGACTTGTGCAGAGGAGCGAGAGGGAATACATCGACAGAAGGATGTTGGGTTTGGAACCGCCAGGCACGTGGCCTAGAGGAAGACCAAAGTGGAAGTTCATGGATACAATGAAGGAAGACATGAAGATAGTTGGCGTAAAAAAGAGGATGTGCATCAAAACTTTTTACCAAAATTAATTGAAAAGTAAAACATATATATATATCTTTTAAATCTTTTTAAAAGATATATTTTTATTAGAATGAGGCTGTTTTAAAACAAGATATGCTCTTATTTCAGCTTTGACATATCAGATTTGATTGACATAAATCATCTTTGTTCGTTTTTTGCTCAAGATATTTAGGATAAATTTTAAATCACAAATCCCCAATTCCAGGAAATTGTGTTTTCTGAGCCAACAAAAACAGACTTTAACCATATCAGTTTTTATAAAAATCTTATGTCTGCAATAACTTTTCCCGTTTATTTTTTTACCTGGAAGCAGGTATTTTAAACATGCATCAGTTAGCATTAAAGCACATTTTACCCAGGCCACAGAATGTACCGAACGTGATCTATTATCTCAAACCAAATGTAAGTATTACCTAAAATAATTTGCTTTTTAAACAAATTGCTAAATTTTATTAAAGCTCAATTGAAATTTCCTTAGATAAGTGTGAGAAATCATGCTTGTCAGCTTCATTTCACAGCAAAAAAAAGCAAAAGGACTTTAAAACTCAGTCACAAATTACGCACAAAAATCTTTCTTGTGTTTTCTGCTACTATTATTTGACCCACTTATCACCAACCTACTTCCACACCTTGGGTAATTCAAACCTGCAGTTTTACTCCCTCACACATTTTTAGATGCTTTATTATTTCAGAATACATTTTTGACCTTCCTAAATGTTTCTTTTTTCCAGGAGATTGATACTTTATGAGGAGCATCTTTGCTTTATGAGGCGAAAGAAACAAAATGTATGCAGATATTCTCTTGGATGACGGCAACTTGGAAGTGAAAACCTTGTTGTTTGCCAGGTATGTGTTGAAAATTTAATATGGGCTTTTAAATAATTTCTCCAGAATTTGTTCCAGATCCAGTGGGTGATGTGAAGAGACGACATGTGAAGCAATTGAGTTTGACTGATCTGTTCGAGGTTACTAGTCTGGCTGTTGTCAGTGTACGTCACTCTGATGAAAACATTGTATTGGCTCCTCACGCATGACCAACTCCATCACAACAAGTCTATCTGTGTGCCCCCCAGACGTTGTGTTTGAGTGAAATAGGATGGCAGACAAGGGAGTGATGGACTGGAAGTGACATCTGACCCTTGAAGCAGCCAACGATTAATTGACCCAAAAGACAAACCTTTCTGGAAAAAATGGTTAATGAGGACTTCCACCAGAAACAGAGCATCCATCCATCTAGATCCAGACTTTTCTGCAGCTGGAGATACCAGATGTGGAGCCACCTGTGGAGGCTAATTTTCAGTCACTGAGGCAAAAAAGATCCCTCCATAAATGCCTCTTGATTTAAAGTTTTCCTGATGGTGTAAAAATGAGCAACGCTTTTTCTTTTTTTTTTTTTCTTCAAGGGTGGTCAAAGCAGCAGTTATTCTTTTTTTGAGGTGATAGTTTCCTCTCTTATGGCTTCATAGCCTTCCTTTCTTGGTTTCTGGTCGAAGTCCATGGAAAAAGGAATGTGAGGGGCTGTGACTGAGGTTTTTTGGGCTAATGAGCAATTCTAAGTAGGTTTAAAACTTTCACAGACGTGAGATTGGCAGCTATGTATATGAATCACCTGCATGTGGAAACATGTTAGAGTCCTTTCAGAGGTGTTAATGTATATATACATGAGCAAGCTGAGACTACCTGTGGAACAGAGGAACTGGCAAATGATAACCTTCAATAAACTCAACAAAAGTTCTGCTTGTTAAAACTAACATTACAAAAACTCCTTTACCTTAGACCAGGAATCGAGTTCAAGTCATTTTCCATCAGATACGGGATTAAAAAAATTTAATTGCTTACACAGAGAACATGTTTTTTGCTTAAGAAATGGTTCATTTCCAAAATCTCATTATGTTAGTTGCTAAACACTCTTCAAGTTCAAAAACATTTTGAAATTCAGTCAATCAGCCCAAAGTAATTTAAGTCATATTTTGAATAAAGAATCATGTAAATCAATTAAAAAGAAACTTTATGAATCATCTACAAGGTAAATTCGAGTGTCCTTTAATAGGGTTCAAAAGAAGTAGTGAGTGCCCAAAAATACATGTTTTATTTGTCGCGGTTTTCCTCAAATCATTTCTCTTTAATTGCTACAAATGTAATACCCCGGCCCCGCCCATTTTTAGCTCAAAATCCCATTATGTCTTTGTTTTATATTTCTGCTATTTATTCTTTCCATGAGTTTATAAAAGAAATCTGATCAAGACAAGCACGTCAGACAAATATCAGGACAAATTTTCACATATTGTGTACATATATACTATATATATATTTGTATTTATACACTGAAAGGAAAAAAGTATAAAAAATTACTTAAATTACAGATGCCTGGCTGAATTGGTGTTGTTATGTTGAGAAAAAAAACAGTAAAAGTTTACTATTTCTATAGTTTAAAATAAGAACTGAATGAAAAAAATCTTGCCCTTTTTCTATGTATTATTTAAAAAAATATTTATTTGTTTCTTTTTCCAAAAACTTTGAGCAAGAAACATCAAATGGGCAGAGCAGCCCTTCATGTGGAAAGCTTCCTTCTTTCCAATTAGATCGTATCACTTTGTACCAACAAGATTAGAAGTTCTGAGTGAACCCATCCTGATGCTAAGTCTTTGAACAAGACGAAGTTAATCTTTAAAAAAGATTGAACTTGTCCTAAAGAAAATCTGAAAGAAAAGCTGCTTTATGTTCTCAGTAAAAAATTCAATTTATTTTTAACAATGGTTTGTTTGGTGTTTAACACTGAAAAGATGTAAGAATTATTGTCCCTTCATGGATCTGCTGGTGGTGGCTTCATTGAACAAAAAACAAATAATTAATTTGCTGATCATCAAAAATATCGACACTCAGGCCCTTATGGCAAATACTAATAAACTAGCATTCAAGTTTAATAAATCTAACTTTTATCAATTCTTGCTTTGGCAAATCAATCATAAAACAACATAGTCTTGCCAGTAATTTCTATATTATGCATGCATGCTTTAGTGAACATGAGGATTATTAAAGTAGTGTACAATTATCACATTTACTATGTGTCATGTGGAGCTTGTGAGACAGAAAGGAGACTATTGAGACTGTCTGAGACGGTCTGGGACTTGACCGGTTATGGTTCATTGCAAAACAAATCGGAATTTATGTTGGTTTGTCATCCAGACAAAAAAAGAATGAAAGTTTGGCATTATTTTCACATCTATGGACTGCTTATCTTTTTGAGAAAAGAAAAATTCTCAAAAAGATATCAGGGTGTTATGCAGAAACTAAACCTGGAGGATATGTGGAAAAAGAACAGGTTGTTGCTTGACTTGATTTAACAAAGGAACAGTATTTTAAAAACTATATATTGTAACTTACTTGATCACAAAAAATGGAAAAACAAAACTCAAAGGAAGTTACATTTTGTAAATGTAAATTAGGTTGTTTATAAATAGTTTACACAATAAATGGATGGCAGCCATATTCATCATTTGCAAATCCAAAAACTCAAATTTAAGGTCAATCACATAAATAAGTAAACTTTTTTATAAAGTTGTACATTACAAAATCAAATGCAAAAAAAACAGAGTTGCACATTATTTTGTAATAAAAAGTGCATTTTGTAAAGATTTACACTTCCGGAAACTGACTTGTTGGAATGAGTCTTATTCTAAATTGGTATTTGAACATGAGGGTCCTTTTGTAATCTTTCTCTAATCTACAGAATTTTTGTATTTCCTAGTAGCCCTAATCCTCTGATCATTTGATCCCTCTTAACTAGTTAATTTTCTAATTGTTTCAAGTCCAGACATAGAATAAGGAAACTCCCATGTTCTTCCTGTAGCTTTTGAAGCTCTCCTATGCGGGTTGGGAAACAGGTCATTAGTACAATTGTTCCAAAGCCAAAACAACACTCACACACCAAACCTACCCGTACCACAAAGACAACCTCAGGCAAATAGTTATTGTAAAATGGTAGTGTATGTTTGGCTAATGAGGCTCAGCTGTCCAGTCAGTTTCACTCATGTGAATCTCCTAATCTGCTGATGAGTCTGAGAGGATGAGGGGGATTTCTGAGGTGATGCTAAGAGACAGATAGCAAAGTGCACGGCAGAGGACTGGCCCAGGATGTCGGTGTTCAGGATGGGTGACAGTGTTATTCCCTGCCATCTGTTTCTCAGGCGGCGGTCCAGCAGTGCTAAGTTGAATGCACAAGGATGAAGAAGTAGTGAGCACATTATCCCACACTGTTGCGTCCACACTGCAGCATTTCACATTAGAATGGCTGAATGTGCCGGCCTCCTAGGTCCCCAAGTAAAAGCAGAATGGATTCGTTCACTCTACATAGAGACACAAAAAAGCTCTCCAACTCTCAGACTGCCCATATGTCTACCGTCTGTCTGTTTCTATGGATGTTGGACTTTTTCAACTTGAAAAAAGATCTGGCACAGTCCCTGTTTGTTGCAAATGGCTTGGCTATAAGGTTACAACATGTAAACATAAAATAAAGTCAATGGAGAATTTTACATCTGTGATATTTTTTTTCCCATCCAATTTGGGCTTAAAGCTTTCAGTCAAGTTCATTTCCCATAAAAGACCCTTCCGTGTCCATGCGAAAGTGAACTGGATGGTGAACAGCATCAGTGTTTGGTGACACTGCAAATAGCGTAGATGGCATATCACTTTCTGTTTTGGTATGTTACCAAACAACAAAGGAATGTTATGAGAGCAGTAGGGGTCTCATCGCTCAACCTTTTATGAGAAGACCTCACAAAGACTCAAATCAGTCTTTCTCCCTGTCTCGGCTGTCAACTTCAGGAAAAGTAAGCTCCCCGTAAATCACCCCTGCATGTTTGGAAGTGAACAAACCAACTATCACTCTATTGGTTATTTCCCTCCATGATGTTAAAGAAAGTTTCATAAAATCCATGCAGTTTTATATGTTGATGTCTACTTGAAGCTGTGATGAAAGTAGGGATGTCTAAAGAGACACACAAAGAGTCTGCCCTGTGCTCACAAGGGAACCTCCATCCAACCTTTGTCCACAATCTGAACCACAAGGAATTCACTTAATTCTTTTAGTATGGAAAGTGGAGGCTTTATTGCATTCTTTGAGAATGTGAACCTGAACATATAAGTTAACATGCATTAACATGAGATTTTGTACAATGAATTACTTTGTGTGAGTGTTTAAGGGTGGGGGTTTGAAGATAAACTGTTTTAGTTAGAAACACGTTTATTTCTTTATCACTGCAGTGTCACACTGCAGTGATAAAGAAATTAAAGGTAAATCTCACTTTGTGTAAAACATGTTCTTTCTTAAACCCGTTTTCACCATTAGGTTTTTGTATTTTATCCAATCCAAAAACCTAGTAGTACCATAGCTGAAGGGTGTGCATGTTTGCATGGAGAAGTCGGAACAAATCCCAGAGCGGAATACTCAAAGGCTCCAGAGGGAGGGCGCTGGATTATTTCTCCCTGATGCCCTTTGTTTGAAGAAAAAGGTGTTGACTGACAGCCGAGCTCCAAGACCCTACTCAGCCAGGGTTCAATGCGGATGCCTGGCTAATGAGGTCGACTAGAGGGATTATAATCAGGCAAGAAATATTGGAGTTCTCATGTGTCAGTCAAGACGAAAAAACCTCCTAGAGCTGCAATACCACAGTGAGATTTTCATCTTCCCTTTGCTTCGTACGTATCATACAATACAAAGCCAAGACACAGTTTCCCCGGGGTTTCTTTTAGCCTTCTAGAGCCTCTGACAGTTATTGGAGGAAGGATTTATGGTGAGAAATGTCACCATGAGTCCAAATGTAAGGGTGCAGCCAGAGCTCGGGGTACTCCAAAGCATACAAATGATTTGGAATTACGCTGTAAAATTCTAACTTCATTTTTTTCCAACCCTAGTAATAATTGTGCTTAAAGCAGAAGTTATACACCCATATTGAGGCGAAGTTTAATGACATTAATTCAAGTTGACCTTCTCTAACCTCAATGGAGCTCACCTCACTGTCCTTGTCCAAAACATTTTAAAAAGTAAAACAGAAGAAGAGATGAGAGATAGAAAGAAAATATAAAAAAGAGCAGTGTGACATATGGAAGCCATCACATGCGTAGACTCCCATCTGTGTCTGCAGTCGTGGCCTGCTGGCACCCACTAGTCACTGCACAGGATGAGAATAATCCAGCAGAGAGGATCCGTGGAATTGTGATAAGAAGTATCACAATCCCCTTGGGGATAAGAGCTGAGTGATGGGGTGAGATAGAAAAGCTTGGTGGTATTTGCAGAACAGGTGCCCCAACAGCTAGAAGGGATTTGGTTGGATTTGGTCGTTTCTCAAGTTTCTGTCCGCAACAAGTACTCTGTACACGACCTAAACTACAACATTTACACTTTCCTATTTTTGCAAAACTGTTAAATATAAGTGACACATTCCTGCACCGTGAATTTTAAACAGTTTGTAGTTTGCAGCAGATGTTCGTTTTTTCTCCACTAGTGGATTTACTTTTGTTTGAATTGTAGTGACAGTTTTTTGGCAAGTTGGACCAAATGAATTAAAGTTAAATGAGAGGTGTAATTGGAACGGGAAATAGGCTTCTCAACTTAATTTACATGTTTGCATTGTTGGATTTGCCTAAAGGAGTAAATTAAAAGTGTGTTATTTTAAGCCTTAGCGCTAAATGGGGAGATGATTTTGGAGCCTCCGACCAGACCCTTTCAAGCTTCATATCCTGGTTCAGTGACGATGCAATCAGCAAGTTAAATGATATTTGCTCCCTGCGGTCGTTTTTTCCCCCCTTTTTATTCTTCTTCTTGAACCGACAACATATACAATCACTCAATCAGAAAATGACCAAATGTATACATGACTGAAAAGATTTAGGGTGAGGATAATGTGAAATGAGGCATAAATAAATGGAAAAATAGTTTTTTAGGATTTCAAAGTCTTCTCAGCACAGTTATCTTCTTTGCTCGCCCTTACCACCTAGCACAGTGCAGGGTTTTTTTGTCAGTGAAAAATTTATTGTGGAGTGGTAAATTTTTTATTACTCCATTTCAGCAGACCCCCTGATGGTAGGCTGTGAAGCTGTATCAATCTGAGAGCAATTGCCTTTAGCATTTTTATGGAAATGCATCTCAGCGCTCACACTAAATTTTCATGGTTTTTCACAAACAGGCATTCGACGTACATATTTAAAATTGTGTGCAACAGACTGATTGTGACTTGTGATCATGTATGACCGGTCTCTTGGGTTCTCCACCTTGCATTGCTCACTGCTGTCCTGAAACCAAAGAGGGCAAGACCTTTCAGACTTAACACCTAACAGACATGAACACATGGGGTTTATTAAAGAGTAAGCCCATGTGGTTTGAATGCTGACAAAAAAGTCTCAGACTTTGTCTTCAGCAGAAAGAAAAGTTGTAACTCTGTGCCTGTTTCCTTTTGTTCTTTTTTACCTGCATTTCATGTGCCTTCCTGCTGCTCATCCATCTTCACAAGCCTTTTGGGAAACAGGGGGAGTCTTTTCAAGCTTGACTAATATGGTTCAGATAGCGTGCATGGGGGAGCTTCTTGATCTGAGCCGTACCTTGTTTGTTGTGGTGGCTTCAGCTCAGTCAATTCTAGTCTGCTATTTTCCACTCCACTTTTTCTAAGAGATTTAGTCAAATGAAAAAAACAGCTGCTTGACTTCTATTCAGCCTGGTTCTTTTGGTCTGGATCCTTGAGGCAGGAGCATGTCATGTTGAGCCTGACACCAACAGGATGTTGTGCTCATATCAGTCAGTCAATATGCTTTGCATCTTCTGCCGGACGCTTGCTGCAATCATGTTTTTCCTATCATCAGGAAGTTTTTGTGCTCAAGATATGCTTTTTTGCTTTTAGTTATTTTTAATTTCTTTCACTGCAAACAACAAAACAACATCCTCTGATTGGAAGAATAGTGTGTGAGTGCTGTTTGCCGCTGGAGGGGACACAGCACGCAGGGGTACAGTAATGGAGTCATCCATCAACAAGGCCCATTAAAACACCTTGACAACCCAGCTGGGTCCTCTCTGGTGGTCATAGAGACCAGTTTAAAAGTAGACGTTTATTCTTAAATGATCATTTAAGAGAGAGTACAGCATCTAATTATAAAACAAATACCATGTCTAACATGTGGCTGTAACTTGTCAGTTAAATAAGTCAAAACTGAACAAACTAACTATCCATATTAAACTGATCAATAGCACAAAGTTATGATTAAAACATAACTTGTTGTATCCCACAATAACCACACAATAAGTGATAAATCTGCACACATGTAGCTATCCCTGCTTTATGTTAAGATGTTCTCTATGAGTTATTTTTTGTCTCACTGAAGATATGTTTCATCTAAAACCCAACCAGCAAGTAAGCAAGATTTATTTGCACGCATTTTGATGCACCTTAGCTCCAAGTTCATGGTTGGATTTTCAACATAATTTGGTCCATATACCGGTAGTTATAAAAGGTGTTTGAAGAAGGTTAAAATTAAACCATTTAAAATTATTCCACAAGTATTTAGGAATAAAATATAATCTGGAACAGTATGTGATTAGAGCTCTTCTTTTCTTTTTTTTTACACTGATGCATTACCAGACCAGAAAACCCACTGATGTTAATCATTGGCAAGTATTTAGTCATTTCAGTACCACATCGTTTAAATCTGTGGCCATGACTTAATGATGCATGACTACAAGTTTGTTTTTTGTGTCACCAGATGGGTTTGGTACATCTTCTTCTGGCATTGCAAATAGACTTCTATGTATGAAGAAAACTGTTTCTCTATCATGCCCCATTGGTATTGCTAGCTGATACGAGACTTTTGTGCAGCAAATTTTATAGTCAGTCATATCACATTGCAATTGTGGAATTATCAGTTATTGCTTTTTTTTTTTTTTTTTTTTTAGGAGGATAAACCCCTGGAGATGAGAAATCTCATTTTCAAGGGTGTCTTCAACCTAAAACACATGCTATTTGCAGGAAGCTGATACATACACAGGGAGAACAGGCAAACTCCACACAGAAAGGTTAGTGTTTTCAAACCTCCTCCCCTACTCAGGATTTGAACCCACAACCTTCTTGCTTTGAGGCCAATGTACTAACCACTGCACCACCGTAGCAAATTAATCAATCATTAAATCTACTTGATTAAATTTAATGCTTTGTTTTCGGATGTGTGTTTTTTTTTTGTTTTTTTTTAAGAAAGTAAATTTAAGAAGCCTTGGGGCACAGTTCAATGTGTAATGACTTCAGACAAAAAGACAAAGCAGGAGTCGTTCTGCCTCATGAGTTTTCCTTATGGAATTTTCTGAAAAAGCAAGCTTTCAAAGACAGACAAGTGACCTTTGATAAGTGCAATGTGCTGTTTAAAAATCAGAGAAAAAACATTTCTGTGCTGTAGTTGGAATGAGATCAAATATAAGTATTTTGCAAAAATGGGCTCAAAACCAGGTATAAAAATAAAACGAAATGGACCCCTGACATCTACTCTGTCAAAGTTAGATGTGGTCGTGTTTATGTTTCAAACTTAGGAAAACATTGTGGTTAAAATGGTCATTGAGTCACACATATGGATTCGAATAGCACACTTTAATCACCTAAGAAAACCTCAAATCTATTGAAAATTGTATTTTCTTTTTTTTCTGCTCAGATAAACTAAGTAAAGTTATTTTGCTCTTGAAAATCTTTTGGACTTATGGACATGATTTTTATGCCTAACATGAGATAAATTTGGTTTAATAAAATGAGTCATTCATTTACAGCAACAGCATCAACAAAAACTTCACACTTTATAAAAAGATTTTTAAAGTATTAAAAAAATGTACTTTCTAATTTTATGCTTAATCAGCTTGCAAGTGGGTCATTGAACAAATACGGACAAATTTTATACATAAATATTGGTTCGTTGTTCCGTTTCAAAAAGTGAAGTGCGTCTTCTTATAATAAAAAGAAGCAACTTTATCCAATTCAACACCATTAAGATTTTCAGTAGATCTAAAAGAAATGAAATTCGTGTCCTGCCTTTTTTCTATAACTTGAATTTTTTCTTAAGTTTTCATTTCAAAATTTTGTATTTGTTGCCTTGAGTGAAGCGTGTGAAAAATATGATAAAAATCCTTTTTTTTTTTTTTTTTTAGATTTAATAATGACAACTTACTTTTGTGAGTGGCTTTCGTAGATAAACAAATACATATTTGAACAATTTGAAAAGACAAATGAGCAAATTGCAGTTTTAATCTCTCTACTGCCATTTAGAAGCTTTGTTTGTTCCCAGCACTTTAAGCTCTTGAAGGATTCACTCGTGCTGAGATAGAGCAATTACATGCAATTTTAGCTCTCAGACCCATCACCAGCAATCACCATGGTGATATTTAAAATGTGGTTAGAGTCAAACAACACAGTTGCAATAAATGGCAATAAATGAACACTTTTGTTTTTGGACTGTTCAACCAGTTTCTCAAGAAAAATGTATTCTAAAACTATTGTTTTTTGGAGGGATTTTTGTTTTGTCCAATGAAGATTTCTAAACAAGTTAAGGTTGGATTTTTTTTTTTCATTTGGAGCAAACACTGAATTCCTAAAGTTGTTTGGGTGATTGTTATTCTTCTAGTATGGAGATTTATTTCTATTGAGGCCAGATGAAAAAGTCCCATTCCGTCCCTTGTGTATAACTACCTGCAGCCAGTGATCCGGTTCCTATTCAGGAGACTCTATCTTCTCCATCTGCAGCGTGTCGCCAGGCATCCTCCTACATTCCAGTCCTTTTGTTTGTAGCGGTAGGGGAAAGACATTAATGAGTCTTCCATTGACTTAGCATCCTTGGAAAGTCCGTTTTGGCCTCACACCTGCTGCCTATACCTTATTGAGGATGTGCAGCCTGGAAAAAATGCGGGTCGCCCAGTGAAGGTAGCACAGCATGCGTTGAGGAAACAGAGAGGAATGTCAGCTTGAGCATCACCACCACATCCACACACTCTGCCAAGAATGCAGCCATTGTTTTATGGAAATGGGCTCTTCATTAGTGATATTGAGCACCTGCAGACTTAATATTCTCTAAAGCACCATTGTTTTCTTGTTGCCCATTGATTTGGAGAGACATTGAGGCAAAGGTCAGACAGTTCTCGTAAAATGACAGGAAAATGATTAATGCTTTATTATTGTTTAAACAAATAATGAAGAGATACTGTATGTTTTCAGAAAGTTTATAAAGACATTTTTACATCTGACATAAACAACATGCCACCAGATCTTGTAAAGTTTGAGAATTAAACCAGGTAAAAATAAGTCACTGCTTACTTTTTTGTAGAAAAATCTTCAATTTAATTGGCTCTTGATGTAGATTTTTTGAGAATTCCACAAGGAGATATTTAAATGTGAATCTTACTGCTATAGCCACACCAATGGGCAATTAAGTTTCTGTGATGATGACAGTCAGATGATAGTGAATGTAAAAGCCTTTGCTATGCATTGGCATTTTTCCTGAGCCACGCCACCCACTACGACTTTATATCTAAGCTACAACATCTGCTGCTTAGCATCTTATCATCACTGCTGCTGATTGATTTAATCCCGGTATTTACAACATAGTCAAACTTTTAGGAGCTGCCAAATTGTGGAGCATCCAATCTGTAAACCATCAGCAGGAAAATTGATTCAGTGAATATTGCAGTGTGAGAAACGTGCAGGTATTTACACACTGGGATTTAAAGACTGTAAGAAGCTTTAAATGGAGGTAACAGTGACACAGGCAGCTGGTTTTATGATTTAGAACTGGTTTATGATATGAGTTCAAGTAGACTCCAAAGACTTTGTCAAACAGACTCTGGAAACTCTACAAAGGTACAGATGATGAAAATATCTAATGTGTGCACTGAGACATATGTATCTACCACATAAAATGACAAACATATTGGAGAACACACAATGCTTTCATTTATTTCCATCAGCTTGTTTTTAACATGAAAGAAATGAAGCCCTCTGCAACTCACATGTTCCACACTGCAGGTTGTCGCCCAAATTGCTGAAAGGTTAGACATACAATCAGGAAGTTGTCCATGATGGGTTGCAGCGGCTCTGCAGGGAATCAGATGCCCTGCTGCTAATGTATGCCATGCCTTTCCTTTCCTTTGCGACCCCCAAACCAACAGCATCCCATTGCAACGACGACCTGGAGGATCTAGTGGGCCTCTGCTAGATTTATTAGCACCAAGCTTTTGTTTACTCAAGCTGTCCTGCTTATTTTTGCTTCACTGTTAGAGACTCCAGTTTCAGATAATGAATCGGCAGATGGGCGTTTAAGTTATAGACCCAGAGAGAGTCTTCTCCAAGCTGGTCAGGTGGTTTCACCATTTTTGTTCCCAACGGTGTTGCTTCTTGAGCAATGGTTTTGTTCAAAGAAACTTATCTCCAAAGGTTTTTAAAAATTGAGTGCCTCTTTTTTTTATGTACTTCTTTACAAGTATTGTCATAGATTGATTATGATAAGGGTAAAACTTTTAAGTGGGACAACCTAGTCTTATAACAAAGAGTAAACTGTGTGGATTGCTTCAAAACATAAAGGTTCAAAAAGTGTTAAAGTTACTAAATCATGGATCACATTGTCCTTGTTCAGGTGTTGCTATTGTTAATAAACTTGGAATGAAAGAACCCGTGGTGGTGGAGAAGCGCTCGGGCAGGAAATTGTTTGTATAAAATAGTTTGTTTTTACAGTCGATGCACTGTTCTGCTTTCTTCCTTTTCATTTTCATTCCTTACTTTTCAACGGTTCTGTAATTTCCTGAACAGAAAACAAAAACTTAGAAAGAAGTAGTTCACAAGCATGGACTTTGTTACAAGAGATAGCTTGAGGAAATGTGGACAAACATATTTTCGTTTAATCTTTTTCTGGCAAAAAGCGGACACAGTAATGGTTTGATTCATGTTTGTTTTACATTGTTTCCACTGAAGTGTATGGTCTGGAAAGGTTAGAATAAATCATGTCCGTTGTACAGGTTAGTCAGTCTCAGGCGCTGAGCCACCTCAAAAGAGAAAAACAGTGCAGATTAAAAATGATGAGAAACCTAGTGAGGAATCCATGTTCAAAGTGTTTGACGTGTTGCACAAGCGCCTACAGAGACCTCACGTAAAAAAAAAAACTCCGGCTATAAGTTGAACAAATATCCACACAAAAAACAACTTAAAAGAACCAGATTCAAATTTAACAACACCAGTAGAGCTGGATGGTGATCTGAAATGCCAGAGTCCTGATTGTCTGAGAAGGAAAATTTAAGTTCATATGAGGATGTTGGGTCAGAATATGTCTCAGGTGTGGACATATTCACTGACTGTCAAATTAAAATAGACAAAAGGTTTTGAAATTCATTTGTTAACCTATTTGAGAAGCATTAACGATTGACTCAGCAATAAATCAAAGAAGAAATGTTGTCTAAAATAAAAACTATTACCCATCAAACACACGTACTATATATGCATTCAACTCGTAAGAAGAACAAACCTTTACCAAAATTATCGGAGCATGGAATAGTTTTTCTCTAATTTTTTTGTCAATATTTTGCAATATTGACAAAAAAAATAGTAAAAGGCAACCACACTGTTTCTTTCTCTAGCAGATTCAACATTTCGTTCATCTCCTCAGACTGCTTGGGAGGCAGTTTTTCGCTTCACTGTAGCCCTGAAGTGGTTTAATCGCTTTAAAATGTTAGATAAGGGTACAGTGAAAGGGTAAAACTACAGCTATAAATACCATTTTGTCATCAGAGTTGGGCGAAGGTGTTAAAGTCAACAGGCAGACTGGATAAAATGTCGAATGATGTCAGGCCTCGCGTGCTGATGACATGGGGGCCTGGTTTTCCATTGGTCACAAGTGACACCCATAAAAGTCCTGTGCATGACAGGGGTGCAGACACTCGGTTTCTCTGCACTGGAGTTGACTTTCTATTCTCCTTCCAAGAGAGATTTTAAAGTCTATCCCTAAAGACATGAGACGTGCTGAGTGTGACAAAAGAGCAATTGTTTTTACAAATTTATATGACAAGTCAGACCACTTAATAGTGCATGGTTTGACTGTAGTTTTTAACAATGTCCATTAAAGATGTTAACTCCTAGTGATTGTAAAGGATTTTTAGAATTGTGTGCGGTTTTGTATTCACATTAAACATCAAAGAGAGAGCTTAAAAGACATTATTCCTTCCAAATCTGTCTAGAAAATGTAAAATATACATTTGATGCATTCATGCTTACATCTGAATTGTCATTCTTTATTTAAGTTGGCATTGCTTCGGCTATAAGTTTTGTTTTTATGAAAAAGTCTTAACTTCAGGGATTAAATTTGCTCAAATACAAGATTGTGCCACGTGAGAAGACTAGTTCAAACACTGAAATTGACTCCTTACAAATAGTACGAGATCAGCATACTGTATGTGCCGTCACTAGAAATTTTAACTTTAAACCATGTACATAAATTAATTTTACTTATACAGCACCTTTCCACCTGCACTGACAATCAGAATGTTTTACAGTCTACACCACATAAACCCATTTACACACTTGTTCATGCCTGATGGCTGGAATCTGCCATGCAAAGTGCTATCCATGACCTACCAGCAGCCGACAGGGGTGCAGTGCCTTGCTCGAGCATACCTCTGAATGAGTTCCAGGCAGGGAATCTAACCTCCAACCATCTGGTTACAGGACAGCTCATCTACCCACTGATCAATCAAGTTCATTGGCCAAGTTCAATACAGGCTGCTTATTTAGGTCATAATTTGGAATGGTGGTGTGTTAATGGATTGACATGTGATTAAATGTGTGGAGATAAACTTCTAACACTTTTGATCAGAATCTGTGTAGTTTATAATTGAGGAACAAATTTTTTAAAAAGTGTCGCATCGGGACTCCACACCAATCTCAACATAAGTCAAGGTTTGGAATTGAGTTGAACAATACTTTAAATGACAGCAACTGTTTTGATATGCTTTACTCCGAGCGATCCAGGAAATGTCTTTCCAATATGAACTAGATGCCCTAGGGCTTAGATCTTCTGGGCGACCATTAAAGCCACATTTTGCTGAACCTGCTGATACTTATCCGATGTCTCTGAACTCCCACAGGTCAAAAATGCTGGAAAGAACTCCTTCTTCAACTTGGCAGCATCTCTCAACTCTGGTGTCCTCCGATGGGTTTGAAAATTACTGCCCTGACAAGCACATATGACCTCACAACCACAACTCCAGCTGATTGTGATCATTTGGCAACTGATCACAATCAGCTGCCAAATGATCACATTTGGCAGTTTTTATTCACAAGACAGATGTCTTGTGAATAAAAGACACAAGACATCTGGTCTTGTGTCTTTTATTCAAGACACAAGACCAGATGTCCACCAACAAAACTGAGACACCAACCATCAAACACCTACCTGGAGCTAGCTGAACATGTGAAGACTCATCTGCCTGAACATGACTTTTGTCACAAACCAGCTGTGATGTGCAGATAAGAAGAACAACAGAACATCAGTGTGGTCCCAATGAGAAAAATAAGCTGCTACCAATTAAACTATGTTGTGCCTCAGTGTGGCAGGAGCATTCATGTCCTGCAGCAGAACAATTGAATTCCCTTATAGAGTCTCTGTTCAAGTAGTCCAAACAGGTGGTCCACAGCTCTGCCAGTGATCAGGTACGCTGCAGTGACACTCAGTGTCCATCCTTTGACTGACGGTTATGATAATGTTGTGTAAAGTTGAGTTCAAAGGGGCACCAACATGTAAATCTAAAACTTTTGCACAGAAGAATTTTTGGGCAATATTCTGTCATAATAAAGATGTGGAACGAGTCAATTGTTGTATGATCACTTCTCTATCTACACAAATTGGTCCAATGTTGGTCTTACACACACTAATATCCTATATGGAATTATCAAAGAGCAAAAAATAGATCCTGTTAAACAAACAACCTGACACAATGACAGTCTCACTGACTCACACATAAACACACTTCCAGGATGTCCAGAAGTAAAGAAGCTATGTGTTAATAGGAAACAACACAGTGTGAGCCAGAGTGTGTCCCATGTCCCTGAAGGCCCTGCACACTTGAGCCAGGTGCCTTCCTCTGTGTATTTTCCTGTTTACAGATTCCACCGCCTGCTTGTTTGGGTGCTTTCTTTTTCATCCCTGTAGTCAATATCTTCCTGTGGACCGAGCGACTCTTAACTACCGGACATCATCAAAAATGCTCAAAATATCAGCAAAGGGAAGTCCAGGGGATACCCATGTGCACAGCATTGTTTTCAAATCATGGCAGGTTGAGGTTTTGCTATTTTTGGAGCAACAAAGCAACCTCCTGAACATCAACTCAACTGTAAAAAGTAGCTATTTTCTTCCTAACTATTTTCCTAAGCAAAACAATACCTTTCCCAAGGACTTCCTTTCAGGATGAAATTGTTTCCTCTCCCTGAAACGACAACATTATCAGGGACTTTTTTTAAAAAAACAATTTTACACATTTCAATAGGGCTGAATTATTATATTGGTAATTCATGCTCAAAAATTAGTTTTGCTTTAAAACAAAAAGAAAAATAATTTTGTGGGTCATTAAATTTGAATTAATTTTTTAATATCCTCTGTGAGCAGTCTTCCTTTTTCTAAAAGTTTTGTGCATTTATACAAGTACTTTTTTATCCTTTTGTTATGGTAAACTTGTGTACAGTGTTTAATACCTGATGAGTTTGAACAGTTTGACAGTTTTTTTTAAAAAAAGTACACAATTGTGAAAGTCTTGTGAAGTTGCTCTGTTGTTTTCTGTTGGTTTAAAATGTACACATTTGTCAATCAACATCATGGGTTTTAAAGCAGCATTAAGAACATCATACTCATACTTAAGTTTTCTCTAATACCCTTCACTGCATACTAAAATTTTAAATGCTATTCAATCTGCAGAGTTGTAGATTTGTGCATTCTTGATTCAGTTTCAAAATTAGACATTTCGACAAACAAATTTGATGATAAAACTCTTAAATCAGCCTTGAGTGATGATCAAAAAAACTGTTTCTGGCACATCTGCTTTGCCTCACTTTTCAGTCCCAGAGGTTATAGTCTAATGCCTTTTATAATACAGCATGTAAATGAATGTGAACAGCAAAACATCAAAGTTACAAAGAGCCTCTACCACCGGCTGCTTTTCTTTTATGTTTCTAATGCTGTTTGAGTTTTGTTTACAGAAAGGAAAACTCAAAAGAAGTTTGGGTATAACTTAATATGGGTACTGGTTTTAAGAATCCCTGTTACCTGAATAAACATCGTCTGTCATTTAACTCACGTATCCACTTATAACCCTAGAAAACATCAAAAGATACAGTACATGTGATTACCGGTACTTTACTTTTGTAGAATTGCACAGTTAGTACTCACTGTATTTCATCAACTACTCTCCCCAAGCTTTATCGGGCATTTTCTATTCCAGACTTGCTACTCTTGCACACATCTATACTGATAAGTTGTCTCTCCTGCTGCATCAAATGAGGTTGTTCTCTCAGCAGTTTGGAATTTGACACTGAAAGACAAATGAAAGTACAAGTCTTCACAGAATGTGTCCAAAGGCCGTAGGGTATTAGAAAAAGACTATCACTTTGCTCCATCATCACACACTGATATCATCCTTCTTCCAGCTACCACCTCACCAGCAAAACATGAACGAGAATCACTTTGTTTAGCTTTTCCTCCCACTTTTTCTGCCCGGCAGCAGCCAGTTGTTTTTACAAAAATACACAAATTCAGTGAAAAGTCTCACACAATATTTCAAAAAGGAACAACCAGAAGTTTTCGATTTCTTCTCAAACATGTCCAACTAATGAATGCTGACACCAATCTGTGTCAAATCAAAGTGAGTCTTATTTCCCGAAAAGGATTTCTGAATGTGGTTTATTGTAAGACAAAGCTCAAACAGACAAACAGACAGTCAATATGTTTGTATCCTTTTTATGTTCCGTCAGACAGTGCTAGTGAATATTAGTTTGGAGTTTGCCAAGAAATGTTTTCAACTTTTATTTTAGGATTTGTTGAACCAAACTGGCTTTGCCGAACAAATGACTTTTCAGCACTACTTTTTTCCTAATGACACGTTGAAAGATTTTAGAAGACTTCACTAAACACTTTCTGGCACATCGTATTCTCATGGAACATATTCACGAGGGTCTGCGGTTAGTAAAAAACATGTTGCATGTGAAGGTCTTGTTGAAAAATATAACTGAACCATGACACAAAAAAATATGCTATCTTCTGACCTAAAAGCCGATTACAATATTGAGGACTGACGTGACAAATTGCAGACTATAGGTATTTGGTCCCTTGAGCTCTGTAGGCTGCTGTACTGTAAAATTTGATACCTCTTTGTTAATCCTGCTGATTGGAGTGTAGCCCAGGAGGATGTATGCAGTTTGGGAGGGACCTCAGAACACTGCTCACACAGACATCTGTTTTGTTGTGAGTACATGAATGCATTTGCATTTACATCTAAACACATGTTCCTATGCAACGTGAGTAAAACATGGGTGCCTGGGGACACAAACCCCTTCACCTTGAAGTGTGTGGGAGCTATTTGATTACCGAAGAAGTCTTGCATCCATCTAATTCGACAGCCCTCGACCTTCCAGTAATCCCAGTATTTCTCACTATCTCACTCTCCGTTGCATACACATAGACAAGATTCAGCATCAAAGCCTTCCAGCTCAATGATCTGCTGTCGAATTGACAGGTGATCACACTTGGGGGTCCAACTTCGCTACTGGTAAAAGTCTGCTGTCCATCGCTCTACATTCTTGCTTTAAAGTTTCAATTCCTGGCATATCATCTCATCAAGCCTGGCAGGAGGGGTGTCACTTGTATCAAGTTACCAGAAAAAGGTAAAAGAGAGAGTCCACAGTCAGTGAGTCTGTTTATAGAGTCATTTTTCTGCATCATCTTTGTGTTTATTATCTATTTTCAGACAACTGTTTTCATTCAACAAGAATTTGTTTAATTTATTGAGTCTTACATTTTCAGATAAAAAAATTTCCCATGTGGTAAAAATAAAATCTACAAGGATTATCAAAACACTATGTAAAGGTCGGGCTAGATAAATTAGCCATATTTGCAGAGATTGTGGATGTTTTTTCCAATGACATACTTGACTAAATTTTTAACTGATGTTATTAAGAAAGAAATTATACTTTATTCATCCCTCAACAGGGAAATGTGTGTACTGCATGACACCACTAGGACAGTGCCAATGGTGGGAGAAACAGGGGGTTAGGTGTCTTCCCCAAGGACACCTAAGCATGAGCTCAGTGGGATTCGATCCCACAAACTTCCGGAGAACTTCGGGTCCAAGGGCAAACGTTCTACCACTGAGCTATTGCTCCTCTGTGGGTTTATGTGGGTTTCCTCCGGGTAGTCCAGTTTCCTTCTACCCTCCAAAAGGATGTGTGCCAGGGTCATAGGCCGCTACGAAATTGTCCCCTGGGAATGAGTGTGTGTGTGTGTGGCCCCACAAGAGACTGGCGACCTATTTGGGTTGTACCCTGCCTCTTGCCTCGAATCAACCCTCTGGCACAGCCCTTAACAGCATCGGGGTAAAGGGTTTAGAAGATGAAATGAAATTCTTAGGTCTAATGCTTATTCCTTTAAGTCCAAAATTTGTAACTGTTCATTCAAATCAATTTTTAAAAAAAGACAGAAAGCTTTTTGTTAGTGTATTTTTACAACAGTTACAACCTTGTGCCACCAACAAATTTATAAGCAATTAACAAAATGTTTAAAGGTGTAAAGAGACGGGGGGTAGAAGGGGTTACATATAAAAGTTCTGTAATAAGGAAGTTTTCATTCTTCAGAACGAATGTTTAAATATTTTAGCTCACTTATTTGCATGTTGTGCTTCTAGCATAGCCTGGACAGGTTTGCATTGTTTCTCTGAGAAAAGTCAATCCAATTTCCATTCTTAGAGCTGTCTTTTTTAAGCAACACAATTACAAGCTCAGCTCACTTTGACAGGAAAGAAAAGACTTACATAAGTTGCAACCCTCAGTTGTTACTACCACAGAGAGGCGTTACTCCCATCTGATACACCATCTCCAGTGAATGTTTGTCTCTGGAGCATCTGATTTGTAGCCTTTTATTTTCTGCTTTTTCTATATCTCTGTGCAATCTGGTTTCACTTGGACTCCCAGCTCCATTTAAGACGGCTTTGTCAACACAATGAGAGGAGGAGGCATTCATCCCAGCCAAGCCATCCAAAATTATGTATTGTGTCATGAAGAAAAAAAAGGCCTGTTATACAGTTTGTAGCTGGAGTAGAATATTCCTGATATCTTCCAGATGTTTGTGACACAGATGAAAAGAAGTAACATTTTTCAAATGCAGCATGTTTGTAATGGATCTGAGAAACAAAAGAAAGAAATTACATTCAGTCACATAAAGTAGAGGTAGTAAAACCCGATGATTAGACAATGAAGCACTTTACGGTTTAGCTCCACACTCCTCAATCTAGACTTTTCTGTATCATCTTTCTGCAACAGGTCATCTAGTTGTTAACAGAATAAAATCCAAGTTTGCTGACAGTAGATTAGGCTTCACAATATTTCTCTGCCTATTCACACATGTGATGCTTAACTCAAAACATACCTGTTTTCATAAACCTATCATTCATAAATCTGAACACGGGAAACAATTTCCTGTTGTAGTTGTGATAGATTTGCTGTGGCTTAGGTTCTTTTATCTCTTCGTTTTGTATAGGTTGATTTTATCTATTCATGTTTAAAATGAACAAGATTGTCTAAATCATTTCATGTAAATGATAACACGCTTGAAACTCTATACTTCAGTGTATAGCTGTGTTATACAGTATGACTACTTGACATGACCATTTCTATGTATTTTGCGCTTCTCGGGCCAGAGAACACCCCAGTTTAGCAATCAAGTAATACCATCTATATTGCAAACTATCCAAAAATGGCCTTTCATTCTCCTAATGTTCAGGTGAAATGGGGGTTGGATGAGGTGTGTGAGGGGGTGGAGGGGGCTGTGTAAATGTTGATGCATGTATGCAGTGTCCTTTATGAGTATGTGATATTTGATTTATGCTTGTTTGTGACTTACTGTCTTTTTAATTATCTAGATTTTAATGTTGTTAGAGTTTTTATTTGTTCTGTTCAGCACTTTGTGTAAATGTGTTGGAAAAGTGCTTTACAAATAAAATTTGATTTGATTTGAAGCTTCTGGCCATCTTTTTTTGCTAAATTAATGTGAACAACCTACAGTGGTGAAAATCTTTTGTCTTCATGCTCTCATGTCACCAAAAGCTCATTAACAAACCCAAACAATCATTTTTAACTCCCAGCTAACTTGTAGAGTTTGTTCCTGGGCAAGAAGGCCTAGTTTACAAAGCTAGACAAGTTTATTTGTACAGCACAGTGATGATTTAAGTAGTAAAAAGTACTAAAGTGTAGTTGTTTAAAAGTAAAAAAAAAAAAAAACAATACATTTTCATTGTCGTCATGAGTTGATTTCATCATTCAATCTGTTAATGATCAGCATCTTTATGTGGTCGCATTGTAAAAAATGGTTTTGAACTTTTTGTAGAAACACAGAAAATTCTAAGATGATCAAAAGCATTTTCCTCTTCCACACCCATCTCCATCTGATTATAATAACATGAAGGAAGTTCAGCAACTTTATTTGGCTGTGGTCAAGTAATAACGTCTGCAATTGATCAGTTATTTAACTAAATATGCCAGTATAACTTTCTGATACTTTACAATAATAGTAATTACAAAATAACATGATGTTGTTTATTTTGCTGAATCTTTCACATTCATGTGACAGAAGATAAAAAGTAATTTAAAAACTTTTTACTTTCTTCATGGCTTTGTAAGCAAATCTAAAGTGAAACAATCCCCACAAACATTTAACTGTTGTGTTTCTGTAATCTCTGGGAAGTTGCATGATCTGCAATCAGCTTCCTCAGACCTCTGTGTGATTCAGCAAACAAAAACAGCTCAAAGATTGAAAGTGAGTGACCTCAACTTTGAGAACTAATGTTTACTTTGTACAAAGACCGGTGGCTGGATACTGTACTGTTTTCTGTGAACGTGACAATAGTCAGGAAAGCCTTCACAAAACTACACAACTTGAAGCTGCTACACATCAATGATTTGTCTTGTTTCCAAAATCTTCTTTGGTTGCTGTCATTGTATTGCAATTTGTTGTCTCTTTACAATTGTCTACAGCAGTTTTAACTGATTGATGTCATTTTCATTTTAAAAATACAATCTACGCCTTAGAGATTGGAGAGAATGTGCAACGAAACCCAACAAAATCCCATAACAGCCAAGGGAACACCCATGTTGTATTCCCTAGACTGTTTATGCCAATCTAATCCTTCACATTGTTGAAACCATACAAGCACTGCTGCACAAGTCATCTCATGTGATTGCTATGATTTAAAGCAAATAAACCCCTGGATCCCTTAGATTCATAAGCTCTTTGTTGAAAGATCTTACTGATATAAATATTTCCATTTGATTTGGGTATAATTTAGGCTGACTCCAGCCCTGCACAGATGTGGTGGTGGTTCACAGCCAGAAATGACAGTGGGTTCAGAGAGCATCTATGTTCAGCCACAGTTTCCCCTGCCTTCCCCTCTGCCTCTGTGCTCCTCTGACTCACACACTTATCACTGTTGCCAGGGATACCATTTATTAATATTGGTCCATAACTTTAAGTCTCATCTCAAAGCTACAGCTTGAGCAGTGGCTGACACTGGTCAAGAGATTTCCATGTCTACAATCCAGGTGTGTATTCTTGCCCGGACAAACTCACTCGATCAACTTTGGGTCTGTGGGATGTAAATTATGAATGGGAGCTCTGATGATAGAGTTTTATGAAGAACAGGGTGTTCACTCATTCTGAGGAAATTGAAAGTAATCTTTGGACACTTCTGCCTCCTAGTGGTCACTTTTCTTTTTTACAATCATTTCTACACTTGACAAAGTTATCCTAGTGCCTTTTACTTTGTTAAAAATACACTGAGACTAAAACTTATACATCGGAAGACATGCTCAGCTCATATCAACAACTGAATTAAGAAAAAATCCGTTATTTTTGTGAGCCAATAAGCAAAAATAATTGTGCACTAATTACCAACCCACACATCTTAAATAGGATAGATTGACAGAATGAGTTCCCCTTGAGTCTTGGAAGGTCTTCAGACCTCTAACTCATTCACTCAGTCAGCCATCTTGTGAACTGCTTATCCCACCCGAAGTGCCAGAAACCATCCTGACTAGTTACGGATGAGAAGCGGGGTACATTCTGAACAGGTCATCAGTTTTTTTCAGGCCTTCATATTGAGACAAACAACCACTCACGCATACACTCACTCCAATGGACAATTTCCCAATGGCCAATCAATGTAACATGGTCTTTAAAAGGTGGAGACTTTGAAAGAACCCTAACGTACACATGGTGAGCATGCAAACTCTTTAACTTGAATCTCAATGACACCCTGATCAGAATCAGTCTGATCGGAAATCTCTACATCCATGTCTTCAACCGTCTGTGACACCTCTTCCACCATGGTTTCTTCTGTTTCCAGTGCGATGCCAGAGTTGAGGATGGCTTGGCAGATAACATTATCTGAAAGTAGGATACATTTCAACTGAAGAATTTTGTGTTCTATTGTACAAAATTGGGCACATTGAATAAATTAGAGGGCTGTATCGTGGCGTAGTTGGTCATCTCCTTTCAACTTTTCCTTTTGGGTGTTGCCAAAGCAAGTTAGCTTTCTCTATACAATTCTAGTCTCATGCATCCTCTCACACCAACTACCTTGGTGTTCTCTCCTACTACATCAATGAACCCACTCTTTAGTCCATTAAGGTCCTCCAGATGTCCTCCCTGGCAGTTCCAAACTCAGCATCTTTCAGCTTCCCTTTGAACATTCTTTTAGTAAACCCAGTCCGAAGCTCCAGCCCACCTTGACATTTCCATATCATCACTTCTAACAGCCTTTTGACTCTTCATCCTCTTCAATGCCCACTTCACTTCATACTCAGCTGAGTATCTGGCCCACGACAGCAACACGTTCTACTCTGTTCTATCTCATTTTCTTCATTCATCAACTCTTCAAAGTACTCTTTTTATCACATTACTAACGTCTGTCAAAACACAACCATTTATATCCTTAATCACCATAACTTGCTGCATGTTCTTTCAATTTGTGTCTGTCTTGCCAACCTGTCCAAACCTGTATAAACTCAGCTTTCCTTCTTAGCTGTCCAATCTAGTATACAAGTTGAAAAACATTGAAAATAGATATTTTCTAGCTTCATAATTCTTACGCTAAATTTTTTTTTATGTTGCAGCAGGAGATACTTAAACGCTTTCAGCTATTTTTATGGTGCATTTCTGCCCCCGGGTGGTAATAACGGGTTCTCCTAGTATCATTATGAAAGTTTTGTTTTAAAGTTTCGGCATAAATGAAGTAATTTTTTAAAAAATATTTAAAAAAAATAAATTAATTAAATTATCTTATGGAATAAATTTTACAAAGATTAAAAATTTTGAGACAGCAATTTTGACTAAATATATGTTTCAATTGTACTAGAAGTTCTGGTGGCTTTTGTGCTTATGGTATTGTAAAAATAAAAATAAACAAACAGGGTGATTGCAATTCAGAGTGATACATTGTTGGTGGATTAGCTGTGCGACAAAGTTACATAATACAATTGTTAGACACAAACTAATAGTTGAAAAAGAAATGCTCAACCAGAATGACACTTTGACACACAGTATATGTGTATTGTTTAGAAATAACCCTTGGTCTTCTTTTTTTTTTCTAGTGTCCACATATTTAGTTTCGGTTGCATCACGTGTTTGGTTAACGGCTGACAGACGAGACAACAAGGCAGCCACAGAATATGCAGCTTAATGCTTACACTTAGAATAGATGAATCAATGTCGTAAGTTGTTTTTGAGTGTTTAATGGATGTTTTATCCATGTTTATTGTTTGAAAGGAGTGTTATATATTTGTTAGATAGAAGGAATATGGCCGCATGCTAAAACGGCTCAGCTAAAGTAACCGCACATGCTATTGTTTTCTTGTGTTGATATGACACCTGTTTTTTTCTGTATAGTGAAGCTGTTTTTGTTTTTCTGTATTTTCTCTGTTTCTCTGTTTTTTTCCTGTATTTTTAATCCTGCTCATTATTTAAAGAATCGTTACGGACAAATTACCACAAGATTCGCCACTTTGTTTTGGAAGGAGTTTAAGCATGGTGTTTAGTCAACGTTCCTTACACCTTGATGAGAGCACTAATGCAATCTTTTTTTATTTTCAAAAATGTTACTATGTGAAACTCAAAGACACGCATGCAATTCAGTTTGCATAAAATAAAAATCTTCAAATTAAATTTCTGTGGTTCTTTAAATCAAAATCTTCTCCTCTTGGCACCTCAACAATCTATTGGTTTTATATCAACCTGTTTCCTTCCTCTTTTCTGTTTTCCCTTCTGTTCTCTCTATAATGCCAAAAATAATAAATAATCATCATATCCCAAAAATATCTCCATATACAAGAATCAGCAGCTGAATCTTAAATTTGACTTGATGAGTCACAGTTTTATTTAAGAACAAATATAAGTCTTTAAAACACTTTATCTTTCCTCATTATCACAATTTCGCATCATTCTAAAAGTGAAAAAAATCATAAAATGATACATATCCAGTCAAACGCATCTACAGATAATGGAGTATCAAACATCTTTGCTTAACATTCATAGAGGCTATTTAGATATTTCCAGATTATTTAACACAGCTAAGGAGAGCCCAAATAGTTAATTGCTGATTTGTAATGTGTGCTCTGGTCATGCACTGTGCAAACAGGGTTCAATAAATTGGTACACAGGACAATGTAGGCAAATGTAGATTTGTAGTTGAGCATCTATGGTTTTGAAGTATTTTTAACAGAAATAAGAACTTGTTTTAAAATTGATGCACCGGTACTTAATTCTGGTGAAATAGAAAAGATCTTATTGTGTTCATGAAGAGACGACCTCAGAACCACTGCTATGCTTTTGAGGTTGCTGAGCATTTTTAGAACATCTCTGTTCACCAAAATCTCAATATATATAATTATGCTGCCCATAAAATGAAAAAAGCTTCTGTTTCGTGTGAGGTACCAACAGTCATTTCTATTCTTGATCCACTTGATCTCATCAAAACACACCTTGACAGTCTCTAAGAACCATTACCCACTCATCATTTTACAGTCTTTGTTTACAACTGGTATAATCCTCCATTTACATCCCAGTACAAATTATTCAAGGTGAACCAACTTTATGACCAATCTTTTTTTTTAATGGTGTGTTTGCAGTCTTTTGTTTCAGTGCACTGAGGCAGATGGTAACCAAACATTAAAGGTTGTATATCAGGTAACTTTATTACAATCTTTAAATGTAAGCAGGGAATGGGACAGGATGGATTCATATTGGATGATGTGATTTGACAGCTGTGATGCCATGAAGATATTTTATGGGGTTTTTATGGTTTTTCTAAAAGTACATAGAAGGATTGCTGGTTGCCCAATTTCCTATTAAGCTAATATTGTTTGTTTCTTGTCAACGGAAATTCAAAATCCCCCCTTTTTTTTAAATTCTCTGACTGAATAGTTTCCAGATTTATGAACTATTCTGAAACACAAACAATTTGAGGCATCTTTTTTCAGTAATACATCTTCACATACAAAACAAATTTTGAACTACAAAATTTAGCCTTGTCTTTACTTTTCCTTTGCCTTTTTCTAAATCCTGCCCACATCCTACATTCAACATTGTGTTGTTGTGTTTCTTTGCTGAATCAGCCACTGTGTGTGCTCAGAATGGCTGAGGTGGTACACCATGTCGAGTAAAACTCACCTGGAAAGTGAAATGTGCTTTCTCAGTCCTGGAATACAGTTGGACAGCTGGGGTTCCAGGAATGTGCCCAATCAATATTACTGAGATGACCATTTAGCACAAATTTAACACAGTACACATGATAGTACTTTTTTATTTTGACAGAACTCCAGATTTCTCCTATTGTTGCTTAGTCTTTACACAAATCTAAACAAGACACACAACTTCAAAGACACTAATAAATGATTACTATTTTTATTCATCTTTGACCAAGACTTCTAAGGTATGAGTCAAAGTCTAAGATTGGCTCTGGAATATTTTATTCTGACTATGTAGAACATGAGAATGTTCTGTTCAAGTACAAAAGGACTTCTCAGTCCTTTCTGAGGGGCCTTGCTCCTGCAGCTTAGGGAACATCTGTCTTGTTCTTACTTGTTAGGACCTGAACACTGGATCATCAGTGAATCAGAAATCCGATTAAAGTCACAAAAGCTATTTTTGGACTGTTTAGTCAAAGAAAGTTTTGAAAAAAAAGATCTGTGACACAAAAAAAGATAAAAATGTCTTTCATTTTTAACTTTTAATCCTCAAGCTTGTGTTTTTAGACTTTTTCAATTGGGGAAATTTTGGGAGCGTGAAAGAACCCATTGATTTGTTTCAATCTTTAGTGCATCTGTTTAAATTCATTTACATTCACTGGATATTAGCATTATGATACAATGTTGTCTCTTTCACTTGTCTTGTACTACTCTCATAAAGGACATTGTGGTCTCTTGGTCTTCGATTTTGTCCGTCATGCATGTTTAACCTCATTAAAATAGAATATTCAGTCCTTTGATATGTTTGTATGGGATCTAAATTGAGTCATGTCTAATTTGAGCTCAAATGCTTTAAAGCCTGAAGATAAGTGTTTTGTTCTGCGTGGCTTGCACACTGATTGGAATCAGATGATTCGGATAGCTTGAAGGGTCTGTGACTAAATGAGATAACAAAATGTCTAATATAGCATCTGTGTCACATGAGATAAAAAAACTGTTACAACCAGCTAATGAACGTTTAGAAAGACACCATAAATGTCTCCATTTGTTTATTTTTTGTTAATTTGTAACAAATATATATATATATATATGTGCACAGATGATGCACATAATATGGACTAGAAACTCCAAGGTCAAAGTGGAAAACACCCTCAAGGGCGTAAGAGAATGACCAAGCCAAGATCCTGTGGGACTTCCAGATACAGACTGACCAAATGGTAATTGCAAACCAACCAGATATTGTGTTGATGAATGGGAAAAAGAGGAAAGCAATAGTGGTGGAAGTGGCGATACCAAATGATTGTAACATCAGCAAGAAGAAGGATGAGAAACTGGAGAAGTACCAAAGCCTCTGGGAAGAGCTGGAGAAGACCTGGAAAGTGACGGTAACAGTGATACTTGTAGTGACCTCCAAACTAGAGAAGTGGCTTCGTCAAATTTCTGAAGAGACATCAGAAGACTGCAGTCCTAAAAACAGCAAGGATACTGTGCTGAACCCTCAAGCTCCATGACCAATGGTAGTGGACCCAAACTTGAAGAGTGTGGAAGATCACCTGTGGTACTGTATATAGGCATTTCACTTTTAGTCATTGCCTGGAAGTGTCAAGAAGTTTATCGTAATCAAAATATCTGTGTTTATACTCATTGATCTTCTGATTTAACTCAGTTCTAACTCTGATCCGACTCCTTCCTGAAAACCTATTTGGCTTCCTAGAGATTTCCTTTCCCACATCTCATTTCCTGTTAACTTGTGAACAATTGGAAGATTTTCCACAGTCCTGTCCCAGTTTGCCTCTAAATTCTGATCCATCTGGCCAGCTACAGGATTCACAGCTTTGCTTTATTCTGCACCATGTTTCTTGGCTCCTCTCCATGCAGACACATGAGTCCTCATCTAATCTGCAAGACATTCGCACTGATCAGGAAAGCTAGATTCTAGAATCTCCACCAAGTTTGTGTTGCCAGCTCTCCTGTGTTTCTTCCAGATGAAGCGTTCATTCAAATTATATTTGTTATTTCCTAAACAAACAGTTATCTCACCTACCTGCCTTTTTTGGGTCCAGGTGCATTTCGCTGAATACAACAGTTATATAATATGCAACATAGGTTCAATTCTCCAAAGGAAAGATTACCCAGCTAGACTTTTACACATATTAAAATATCTCTTCAAAACGTCTTTGATTTCCCATTTTTTATTGCACCTACAACTTTTTCTGTCAAATTTGGACTGAATATTTCACTAAACATTCTTCTACTCAAAGCCTTCTTTGAAAGCAGTTTGTACAGTTTATAGTATAGTAGTGAAGTTTTGTTCATTTCTAAAATAAATTTTTTATCAAGTAACACACAGAGGTAAACAAAGGTCATAAGTAGCAAAGAAACATTTGTGTGAGAGGGAGATGACGATGTTTCCCTAACAGGTTTTGTATTAATACTTCATATTTGCCAGAATTTCCGACCCTAACTTTCTGCACATGCACAGTATCAAAAACCTTATGATACATGACATTTTTCACATACTGTATATCTGAGCCTGATACATCAGACTGTCTCTTTCACTGCATGGAAACAGTCTGACCTCGCATCATTGGGCTTCTCTTGCTCCACAGTGGCTGGGTACTTTTTTTTTTTTTTTTTACCAATTGTTGATTTCTGTTTGGGACCAGACAAGCTATGCAATGGACCTGAACAGTGAGTGCAGTCAAGAAAACAGAGTGTTAAAGCAAGCTTTTCCCTTGCCAGCAACACAGACACATCTCACTCCTGAATAAACTTTCTAACCACTGTTTGACTTTGTTTTTTCAGCAACAGCACTACAGGCATGGCTCATACAAACCTTTGTGATTGTCATTCCGTCATCTCTGCTCACTGATTGGGTATGCCATTTTCTGATCGCGGCAATCATAAGCAAATATCTGCGATATCTAACGTAGTTGCTGGACTAAAATAAAATTGAGCGGAGGCACTATGTGGCACCAGCTTGGCAACTGAAATTTGATATGATTGTGCAAAAATCTAGTTTACTCCTGCACGCAAATTAACAATGTAATATATTATTTATTTTACTAGTTTTTATATGATTGCACTATGGAAATGACGTTATGAAGGCATCTCAGAAGTAGTTTTTTCCCATGTTAACACTGTGACGTTCTCATCACATTGTAACAAAACATTAAAAACTATTTATCATATTTGAAGCATTGCATTTTTCGCAACTATTATAAATACAGTTTTGTAAGTGCTGCGATGATCTGTTAAGGCATGATGAATTGATTGGCACGAGTATCCATTTTTGGACGTTTGCAAATTTACTGACAGAGATGTCACGACTCTGTGGTGGCATCAGTCATCCTGTACGGTGGGGTGTGCTGGAACAATAGCATCACAGAAAGGGAGAGGAAGAAGCTGGACAGAATCATTAAGAAGTCCAGCTCTGTTCTGGGCTGCTCCCTAAACTCAGTGCGGGAGGTGGGTGACAGAAGGGTCCTGAAGAGACTGACATCCCTGCTGGACAACAAGTCCCACCCCCTGCAGGACACTCTGTCTGCACTAAAAAGCAGCTTCAGTGGCAGGCTGCTCTACCCTCGCTGTGTGAAGGAGAGATTCAGGAGGTCTTTCCTTCCTTCTGCTGTTAGACTCCACAATGAGCAATTTTAACCATGTGCTTTTTTTGCTATTTCTCACCAGAACTGTACTGTAGCTCCCTCACTTTGAATGCATGTTTTTGTCCTTAGTCGATTTAGCCTTTTTTTGTTTTTGTTTTGTGTGCATACTTGTCGTGACGTTTTTTTCTTCCTGTGCCTATACTGTTGCATACTGCAATTTTCCCATTGTGGGACAAATAAAGATTTTCTTACTCTTACTTACTTACCAACTCTTCTTAAAGGGCAACATGGAATGGGATAGTAACTGTATATAAGAAAAAGTTTTGTTGATGATATAACTATACATTTTTTCAACGGGCATGAAGATCTGATAGGCATTTTTGGACTTTAACAAATTTACTATTTAACTTTTTTAAGAGGCCAACGTGAGATGGGATACAAAGAAATAATTTTATCAATATTATCTTACTCACCCGAAGACTGAACACTTCAACATATCATGCATAATGTTTAAAATAGAAATAGTAAGTCCAAATTGACATATTATTCTCATATTTTTGCTGTAAAGTGTAACATCTACCGCTGCATGATGGGGAATGTCTTGACCCACAGATGCATGGTGTGGTATGCTAGCTGCACTGTGCATGAAAATAAACAAATACAACAGGTAAAGGTCAAGGTTATGACAACAGGTCAAGATTACCAGTGGATCATTGGCTCCCCACAACTAAACCTGGAACAGATTTATGTCAAACATCCCCTTCGGTGGGCCTAAAAGATCTGTGATGATCCCGCTCTCCAAGGACATTCTCTATGTTCTGCTCTTTCTGTTGGCAGACCCAAAGTTATGAGAGTCCGGATTAACCAAATAAAGGAACAGCTTCTTCCCAATGACTGTCATAAAGCTGACACACGACTTTGAAAACCACTCCCATTCTTATTTCATATCCACACACACCAGCACTCACAAGCACACACTGCCCGTGGAATAATTAACTTGAACTATTGCTAGTAAATTCTTACACTTTATCATTTATTTGTTTAATATTGCTAGCTAATTGAGAAGCCACAGAACAAAATTTCTTTGCTTCTCAGATGCAATGACAATAAAGCTTTTTGAAATTTGAAATCTCAAATTTTGAAGTGTGTGCACCAGTGTTTGCACACTATTTGTATTCAGGAGTCTAAATGACAAACTAAGCTGTGAGGAGGCGGGATATAGAGGACAGCCCTACGAACACCCACTGTCACACACACACAGACATACACACACTTTATCACACATCCTGCATACACGTAAAATCCGCAGCCACTCTGACAGTACATTTGTCAGCAGCAGCTGAAGATGCCTTCCTGTGCCTGCTTGTTTTTGGCTCTGTCTTTGGCAGCCTTTACAGGTAAAGAGTTCTTACTTGTATTTACTTCTCTTGTATCTTCAATGATTTACTCTTAGATCCATTTTTGAATACATATTTTAAACTCTAAAACTGTATTCATTGACAGACTGGCCAGGTATAAATGCATTGCTCGGAAAATGTCCTCCGTTATAGGAAATTATATTTCTTTTTCTTTTGACTATATTTGCTTTTTTTTTTTTATAGGTGTAATTACCAACTCTATTTATATGCAGTATTAAATTGTTGTCATGTGTAATAAAAGAGTTGAATTACTTTGACTTTCTTGGCTAAATATTACCGTCTGAGCTACTTTTTAATGAGCCGGTATCTTCTTTCTTTTAAATTTTTTCCTTGTAAACTTGAACTTTGAATCACATTTCACAGATTAATCTGTAACTTACAGGGCCTAAACATGCACAGTTAAAAATAGTTGGGTTGAAATTATATGTGTTCGGTGTTTTGTCCAGTGTTTTGTCTTTTTTTAAGCTATTTATGTCTTACGTGTTTGCTCCTAGGAAGTATTGGTGCTGTTAGATATGAACGGACTGAGAGAAACTGCTCTGCAATCCCACCGGTGAGATCCTATTGTGTTTTCAGGAGAGGTTGTAGCTTATCATAGACTTGTTTTTTACAGGTTTGTCATACAACATTCTGTTATGAAACATACCGTAATTACAACCTGTTAATGATTACAGAGGGAGACAGAAATGTGAGTGAATTAATAACTTCATTGATTTTAATTTGTTATGTTATGTTTAGTATCTTCCAAGCACAGCTGTAAATACCACCCTGCGGTTGCAAGAGCTTCGAGCACAAATGCTTCCTTTGGAAATCTCTGCCTACATTATTCCAGGCACTGATGCTCATCTGGTACGTTCGCCGTCCATCATAATTATTTTTGGATTTGCAGCTTGTGTGTCTGTGGTTGTAGCTCATTGAGTTTTCCTCATAGAGTGAGTACATTGCACCACGTGATGCCAGGATGGCCTTCATGACTGGTTTTACAGGCTCCGCAGGTATAATCTTCACCAACTCTTGTCCTTCTCTCCTCCACATGACTCAACTCCCACTTTTGTGTGATGTGGTCACAATGCACTTCTACTTTCATCCCACATCCTCACCAGCTCCTTGTTCATTTGTCTTCATCCCTTTCACTCACTGCATCGTTACAACTTCTCATTCAGTATCAGACCAACGCAGTAGGTTTTTTCAATCATGAACATAATGAATTATTGTGTACTGTAGAGCTGCATTCAGCTGTCACTAGCGTATGGTAAATGAGAAATTAAATAAATCAGTAAAGTGAGACTCACGCCAAGGGAATCCTTTGCTAACCTCCATAAAATGCAGACATTCCATGAATGCAAATGGTATCGTGTACAAAATTCAAAATCATGTGTCCCCTCAGCTGTTGCTGCCATGGTTCAGTTATCTGATGTGTGGCTGTAAAAGAGGTATGATAACATAAACCTCATTTTTGTATCTGCCACACATGATCTTATTGCCGACTTGTGAGTTGCCTTTATTTTTACCACCCATACTCACGTTTTATTTCATTAGCTGTCCCATCACGTTTTGCTCCAAGTACCCTCTGACATTTAAAGTCATTTGTAATTCACTGTCATCGTTTCCCAGTTCATGGCACATCTGTTGTCCTTCCTCTCCCCAGGCACTGCTGTTGTCACTCTGACCAAGGCCACTCTGTGGACAGACAGCCGCTACTGGGTTCAAGCTGAGAGACAGTTGGACTGCAACTGGGAGCTAGAAAAAGCTGGTATGGGTAATTGTATTATGTTTGCTTATTATGACAGCACAGTACTAATGGGTTCCAGTCAAATATTTGTAGGTTTTTGCTTTTAAAAATAGACTCTTAAATACTGATCACGATGATATCACATTACAACTTAAAAATATAATGCAAATACCAATTTACAGCCTGTTTAAACGCAGAAAAAAAGCATATGTACAAGACTGTGGAAATCGACGTTTAAACCAAAAAAAAAATAAATAAAAGAAAGAAATTCTTTTTCTTGTTCTTGTTATTCTTGTGGATATTCTATCACCGGGAGATCTGTCATGTGGGATTTTTCTCAAAGGCCCATTTTGGTATTGATATAATGCAGAAAGTGCAGAAGAAACTTAAAAATAAAGAAGCATCTACCAAATCTTTTTAACTGAAGAACTTTTTCCAGCAAAACAACCAGTTGTTTCTCATAAAAAAAATATTGTTTATAAAAATATATCAATAGAGTTCAAGTTTAGAATTAGTCTTTGAAGCCGAGGGTCTGACCAACAGGTCCCCATTATCAGCTGACGCCCATCTCTTCCTTCATCCAACCCCTACGGCCCTTCCTGCAGGTGGTGAGTCTGCTGGAAGGGCAGACCATGTCTCTTGTTTGGGCTGAGCCCAGTCGGGGCACCATGGGTAAAAATATTGCGGCGTATGCAATAATCAGGACACTGCATCGGTCTGTCGTGGTGAAGCTGATTCAAAAAGCAAAGCTCTCAATTTACCAGCCAATCTATGTTCTTACCATCACCTATGGTCACCATCTATGGGTGATGACCGAAAGATTAAGATCATGGATACGAGCGGCCTAAATGAGCTTCCTTCACAGGGTGGCTGGGCTCTCCCTGTGAAGAGAGCCCTCTATCACTCTATCACTCAGAGATAGAGTGACGAGCTCTGCCATCTGAGAAGAGCTTGGATTTAGAACCTTTGCTCCCTCAGGTCGAGGGAAGCCAGATGGGGTTGTTTGGCCATCTTGTTAGAATGTCTCCAGAACGCCTTGATGGTGAGGTGTTTCTAGTACGTCCCACTGGAGGAAGACCCAGGGACAGACCCCAGATCCGCTGGAGAGACCATGTCTCACTGCTAGCCAGAGAACGCTTCGGATTCTTTCTGGGTTAGCTGGAGGATGCTGCCTAAGTTTCTCGTCTGACACTGTTGCCCCCACGACCCTGCTCCAGGTTCAGGATGTTCTATGATTATAATTACATTCATGAAACACTTCTCCAAATAAATACATTATCAATTTCTTTTTTGTATAAAACATATTGTGAGGTTGGTAACAAACTTTTTATTTGTTGTAGTGTCCATCAGCAGCATTGCACAGTGGCTGATCTCTGAGGTACCCCTAGGTGGAAAGATTGGCTTTGATCCCTTTCTCTTCTCTCTAAGTGAGTCTCATTTCCCTGCTTCATCTCACATTTCAGTTTAACATCAATAATGTACTCAGCCGTGAAAATGGAATAATATTAATGGAGCCATCAAATGCCACGCAGTGTGTTTGCTCAATATTGATTCAGTGCAGTGTGCATAATTTTCTGCAATTTTCTTTATTAGACACACAGGAGCACTACGCCTTAAACTTGGAGTCGAGCAATCACAGCCTCAAGTCCATACCTTTTAACCTGGTTGACCGGGTGTGGAAAGACCGACCCGCACTACCTCCTGATAACCTCACCCGCTTGCCTGATAGAGTTATAAGTGAGTTACCTGCTGTTCTAAACACACACACAGAGCAGTCTGTCTATCTGCCTTTTGTGGTTCCGGCTATCAATGTGCTGATAAATACCTGCAAACGGTACAGAGAGCAATAAGCGGCAATGCAAACACAGTCATAAACTGTGTTTTTCCAGCTGGAGAAGAGATTAAATTGTGACTTGGTAAAAGGGAGGGCTGGTAGACAAAAGAACTAGTTGGATGCACTTTTAGTCTTCATCCTTGGAAAAAAAGAAAAATGAACTAGTACAAAGCAGAGTGAACTAACGGTCGACTTGTGTATATGGAACCACAACCTGGAGAAGTAATTCTGTCCAAAGCTTTGAGGAAGTCCTGTCCAAATGCTGTTGAATAATTTAAAAATAAAAGCTTTCCATGCTTTTTACTGACTGTCCAAAGTCTAGACAGTCAGGAAACAACACACACTTAAAGCATTACAGAAGAAGCACTGACATGTTTGTAGACATACATTATAAGTTTTGTTGCAAAACTCATTTTGTAGCTGTGTGGACAAAGAAAGTACTGTGCCTTCTTGTAGAAAGGTCGTGGCAGATGAAAGTGGAACAAATACGAAGCCTGATGAGGACTAATCCATATGAACCAACAGCCCTCCTGCTTTCTGCTCTGGATGAAACAGCTTGTGAGTACATTTATTAAAAGAAATGTTTTACACTAACATAATAAGTGTAACACTATCTGGAAGCATATGGTAAGCCCTGTTAATTATAAATTGTAGCAATGGCATCACTCAGTTGCAAACTAACAAAAAAGGTTAGAAACAATAATAAAGAGGTCACAACAACAACTTTATAAAAAAAAATTGATAGTTTAGAATATTTTCAAACAGTTCTTTCAAAGAATAAATAGTTCACAAAACGATGGTGTAGAAAATCTTCTTAAATTAATTTTTTGCCAAATTACATCAAACTGCCTTCACTGGTTGGACTGAAAATAGATAATAGGTGTACTAAAAATAAATTATATAAATAAACTGCAGACCCACTCAATGTCACCAACCATAGGTGCTTTATTCTAGTTGTATGACTGTGCACATACAACATTTTTATATGGAGTTGTTTCAGATTTGAGTAAAGAATGGCCAGTGCCGAATACATTAGTTAGTCAGTTTTTTGAATGATTGGAAGCTCCTCTTGAATTTTGAAATTACTCGACCAATTTTGTTATGACATGCAAACAAGGTGACCATCCAAGATTTTGATTGATCATTTTTACTGATAAGGCTGTATTACTGGCTGTAAATAAACATCTTGAAAATTAAATTAAATAGAATGACTCCAAATTTGATATTATATGGAAACAGGTGTGAGTACAGCTGGTACATCACAGTCTGTTCAAGAAGTAAATATGATCACTATTTCTTAACATCTAAGCGTGTCAGAATTTATTCTCTTTTTTAGGGCTTTTTAATCTACGTGGAAACGACATTCCTTACAATCCTTTTTTCTACTCCTACACTCTTCTAACAATGAATGAAATCTGGTTGGTATATTTTTCCGAAAATAATTTATTATCTTAATTTATTTCATAAATGCAAGTTGACATTTTTTAAAATGTTTTTGTTTTAAAACAAAAGGCTTTTCATTCACACTGACCGAGTGACAGAGGATTTGAAGTCTTACCTGAACGCTTCCTGTAGCGGGCCTTTGTGTGTCCAGCTGCAAAGTTATGACTCTGTGCAGGATCATCTGAGTACATATGTGGACCAGATTGGGATTAAAGTGTGGATTGGTATAGAGTACACAAACTATGCACTTTATGCGATCATCACACCCCAGGTATGTTTATATTTTAGCCCATTGGATGAAATGCATGATTATTTAATAAAGTTTGTCATCTTGTGAAACAAAAGAATCTATGAAACTATAATATGGTTTTAAAAATTACATTGTCAAAACATCAAGATTTCTTATTGTACTTTTTAAAGGACAAACTACTGACCAGTTCTTACTCTCCTGTGTTGATAACAAAAGCTGTAAAAGATGAAACTGAACAAAGAATTTTGAGAGAAGCTCATGTATGTCCTTCACACAAAGACACAAGTTGCACAGAAGATCAAATTTATAAAGTTTGGACATGAATGTGATGGCCATTTAGAGTGTCTCATTGTGGCTCTTTGTAGGTGAGAGATGCAGTTGCTGTCATTCAGCTGTTGATTTGGCTGGAAAAGGTTGTCCCGGAAGGAAAGGAGACTGAGCTAAGTGCTGCTGAATATGTCAATATGTGTCGAAGGTCAGCAGAAATAACATTTCATAATTAATTTTTTCAAAGAACTGACCTGGAGGGGTTTTGTGTGTACATATAATTGTGTGCCACTGCAAATGCATTTATGTTGTTTCAGCAAACAGAAAGATAGCAGAGGTCCCAGTTTTGCCACAATCTCCGCAAGTGGACCAAATGCAGCTCTTGCCCATTACAAGTAAGATTTACACTTGTTTTCCTTGTGTAAACTTTATGGTTTTATTCAAATCAGTCACTTATGTAACATCAATGTATCTCTTAATAGCACTTGCAAAGAGATTACTTACATCAGGCTTTTAAAATCTCCAACTAAATGTCTTTTATCAAACCTATAGTAAAGATTTTGTAAGTTTTTAATAACTTACAGTCCTGAAACTTGTCAACTTTTTTAACCAAAATATGCCCAAAACTGACACTGTTGAGGTAATCCAGAATAGCTTAACCACTTTCTTTCTGAATTCAATCTGAAACATCAGACGACTTCTAAAATTCAGTTAATTTTCTATTTGTTCACAGGAGTAAAAAAATAAAGCCCCAAAATAGACCATGCTTGGATTTCAGACAAGGATATAGAATTTTCATATTAACTGTTTAAAACCTTTCCTATGACTGTGAGGTTCAGTGACCAGCATGTTCTTCTTCTGATATATAAATAGGAAGAAGAACAAGCTAAGGTTAGCCCCACCTCCAGATTGGAGAAGTTGAATTAAAATGAATGGTTGATATCATTTATGCATCTGCTTAAAGATGTCCTTCAGTTCTCCTTCTTATGAGGCATGGGAGAATCTCAGATGACACCTAAGAAGATAAATCTGCGCACAGTAATCACTAGAAATGATGGACGGGTCTGCAGCTAAAGAATGCAAATCTAAAATGTTTTTTAAAAAATGAAATGCAAAGAACAGGTATCTCTGATATTAAAAAATTGGGATTTCGTAGACGTATTGCAAACCACTACTTGATCTGAAAAGAAGACTAGAAATTTGGCAACCGGATGAAGATTCTAAAACATAAAGGGGTGATAATGTCCTGCAGATTAGATGAGGACTGGAGTGTCTGCATTCAGAAAAGCCATGAGACATGGTACAGAATGAAACAGAACTGTGATTCTTATAGCCAAGCAAATGGATCAGAACTCAGAGGCAAACTGGAACAGGATGGCAGCACTGTGTAAAATCTTTCCAGAGGTTGACAAGATAACAGAAAATGAGATGGGGGAAAGGAAATCTCCAGGAAGCTAAATAGGTTTTCAGGAAGGAGCCAGAGGGTCAGAACTGATTTCTTTCTCAGTTCAGAAAACCAATCTGAATAAACACTGAGAAATTGCTCTCTGTGATAAGAGTTTCACAGACAATCTGGGAAAGAACTGGGATTCATCCTCCTGCCTAAACTCTCAGAGAGGTGTGTGAGACTGATTTTAAAAAGTGGTTGATTGAGTGAAGAAATAAAGTATGAATCAGTAAGCATTAAAAATGGATTGGACATTATGATGTCATCATAACAGTTTTACTAGTAGAATTAGATATAAACTACTGGTCTTCTGTTACATCTACTCACTTTTTGACAGATTTGTTCTAAAACTGATGCCTATTTATATCTCTTTAACTTGCATTCAGCACATTATCAGCATATTCATTCTTATTTTTGTCAGTAGCTGTTTTAAATTAATTTTGCTTATAATATAAATATTTTCCTGCGATGCCATATTTAGTTGCCTCCATATATTATTTCTCACAGTGAGAATCTTCCTTTTCAGTGAAAATTTTTTTCCCTGTGTTTTAGCCCATCAGCAGAAACCAACAGAAAGTTAACAGTGGATGAGATGTACCTCATTGACTCTGGTGGTCAGTATCTGTGAGTAAAATTACTTTCCCAAGTTTCACTTTATGTTTAGTGCATTTAGAATGACTCACAAAAGTATTTTGTTTTTTTGCTGTCAGAGATGGGACCACTGATATAACACGTACAGTTCACTGGGGAACACCCACAGAAATGCAAAGGGTAAAAAAAAGCAATGTCATATTTTAAAATATCATGTTCTTACAATGTGTTTTACATCACAGGAAGCTTTTACACGAGTTCTCATGGGAAATATTGAGATATCTCGGAATCGCTTCCCTACTGGAACAAAAGGTACAAATGGAAACTTTTATGATTAAAGTTCATTTTCTTGTTAGAGTATTTTCTTGTTTCACCACAAAGGGGCCCTCTTCCTTCCCTCTGTTTTTGAGTTTAGTATGTCTATAGCAGGATAATAGAAATGATGATCAGTGTGTGTCTTTGTGTTTAATAACAGGAGTGAACATGGAAATGCTGGGACGCAGAGCATTGTGGGAAGTTGGCCTTAATTATGGGCACGGCACAGGTCACGGAGTTGGAAATTACTTTGGAGTGCATGAATGTATGACAAGTTGTTCTTTAGTTTATATTTTTTATCGATAAGAAAACCTGATTTTTTTACATGTAGATTTCAGTAATCGATGACATTGACAATGAGCAAAAACATCAAGGTTGTTTCAGTAGCTATTACTAAGACAGGTGATCATATGAAAACCTGCCACGAATACATAACATATTTTGCAAGATAGCCGTTTCATATCATTCAGTTCACCGAAGAGAAAAGCACAAAAAAAAGCAGAAGAGGATGATCAAAGAGAGTTTAATGCAGCATTGTGTTGAAAAAACGAAAATGGTTTATTATACTCCCAGTGTCAATCCAACAATCTGTCTGTATGGTAAAACATTGTATGACCATAATTGAATTGAATTGATTTGAAAATACTTTATTTATCCCCGCAGGGAAATTTAAAGTTATTTAAAGATAAGTAATATTTAGATACGGGTCAGTACAATTACACAATAAATGTAGCTACTCTTTGTTCTCTGACAACTACGTATTTTGGATTCTAGTTGATCCTATTAATTATCTCTGTTCTGTCATAACTACCATGTGTTATCATTGTTCAGGGCCGGTTGGTTTTCAAAGCAACAACATCCCCTTTACAGCCGGCATGTTCACATCCATAGGTGAGATCTTTCTACAATTTTTCTAATCCAGATCAATAAAATTGCTGTACATTTTTTTATAACAACTAGATAGGAGGCCTATCAATTGGAGGTAAATTTAAAAAAAAAAATTAAGTGATTTCCAGCTTCATTTTGAAATTGCAGAGAAGCGTATGATCCTTTTGGTTGTAATCTGAAATCACTTAACTGACTCATTGCTTGTTGTGGAAAAACTATACATTAACAGATTCTTGTGATTCTACTTATAAATGATTTTGTTGCCCTCTTCACATTTACAATTTTCAGTACATTGTGCCGTTGTGCCATTGGGACTGACTCTCTCTTATAGGAAACTGAAATAATTAGTGGTATGAGAGAAAGAAAACAAGTTAGAATTCAATGTTTCAGGGACTTAAATGTGTACAGATGGTAAATACATTCTGTTTTTGTCCTAGAACCTGGATATTATAAAGAAAATGATTTTGGAATCCGGATTGAAGATGTTGCTGTCACTGTGCCAGTTCATACTAAGGTGAATACTGAATAAAATAAGATTATCAACGCTGTTTTCATTATAAAACAGCTAAATCTGTTTCATTGTAAAGGTCTGTAACGATGTGCTTTATTATCTTTGTCTCTCAGTATGGACACAACTTCCTAACGTTTGACACAGTGTCACTGGTTCCATATGACAGAAAGCTCATAAACACCTCGCTTCTCAGCACAGAACAGGTAAGAGGTTGTCAATGATATCAATCATTTATAAATGATGGGGATAAAATTTGGCCCCTTGCTGTGAAGTCAGGATTTCTGAACCTGCAATACCCGTTTAAAAATATATGTTCTTCTGGGTGTGTGAATGTGTGAAGTTTTTTTTTTCTTCAAGATGAGTGTTGGTTTCCTCTTAAAATCCCCCTTTACAGTTGAGGTTAAACCATCTCTACAGTCTAGAAATTGAAACATAAAAGGAGAAAAACAAAATCACGTGCAAGCACCACTTCTGTTTTTACTCATTAACGTGAAGGAAAGCTGTAAAAAAAAAAAAAAAAAGAAAAAAAAAAGTTAACGTTTATTGTTTGGAAATGCTGCTTCATTTATTTAAAAAGTACATCTTATTTAAATTTGTCAACGACATATTTTTCTCTTTCTAGATTGAGTGGTTGAATAAATACTACAACACAATCCGGCAGGTGGTTGGTCCTGAGTTAGACAGACAGGGTCTTCATGAGGAGAAAGACTGGATGCTCAAAAACACAGAAGCCTTTACTAGATCCGACTCTTCTGCTGCTGTTGTCTGTTCGTCGTCCGTGACCTTCACTATTTTATCCATCACACTGCTCCACAGTCTCATTTGAAGATTGTCCTCTTCTTTTGCACTTTACCACTGACTTGCACACTCTTATGTCGTCTCTTCTGAGCAGCTATAGCAAGTTGAAAGATGCACATAAAAGTTATCTTTTTTTTAACCCATTTGACTATTTTGCTCAATGCACAATGTTATTCTTTTAAAAGTTAATGATTGATTTTGAATATTTGAGACCGTAGGCGTTTTTAATTGTAGATATAAAATATTAAAATAATCTATATTTTACTGAAGTAAGGACTCAAACTTTATTCATTTAAATCAATAAATGAATCCTTTACATATCATTGTAAAGGATTTCCTTTATGCTATTATTTATATATGTCTGAACCTAATTAAGCAATTATTCGTCAAGACAGTGATTAAAAATTGTCTTCAGTCACCGAAGACCATCTATGCCTTCAAAGCCCTCTCTACTTCAACACGTCTCTCTTAATATTTTCATGTCATTTTTTTGTGTTGACAGGAAAAGGGTTATTTTTCTTTCCTGTTAGTTTTTATTGAATGCAATTGTTATGTCTCTGTAATTCCCTGAGAGTATTTTCTTATCATTTTAATTTAATAAAATCAAATGTGAACTTTTGTTTGTACTAATTTGTTCACTGTGCCATGTTTGATGGCTCCTTAGTTTTTTCCACTTATATTTACTGTTTGATGTCTCTTGTTAATTTTTCTCTTTTCTATTTCTATAGATCAAAAAAGATCTTGAATGATCACATATTGCTGTGCTGCAAAAAAAAAAGAAAAAAGAAATCAACAAGTTATTGAAGAGAATCAAATTTCAGAAATACTTTTCAGGGCTTTTATGTAGTGAAAAATCCAGGAACCAGTTTAGAGCTTAACTCCTTAAAAGTTCTAAACAGGATTAATCTGAATTATTCAACTCCTCTGCATCAGCATAAAATGACTGAATTCTTCATTTTAATTTATTTTGTTTCTGGCAGTCCAATAAAAGTTGTCATACATCAACAGTTTGATCATGTTGATCTTAGCCTGACAACTATGCAGTCTGTGGATCATGAGGAACGTGTCCCCTGCAGTCCACACGCATGTGTGTGTTTAGTTCAACCACATTGAACTTAACACATGAGGAACATTCACCCAGCTCTCAGAACGATCGTAATCTGTGTGCCGTTTTTTTTTTTTTTCACGGTAAACTTAAAAAAAGAGGAACTCCAGGGATGAGATCATTTTTTTATGCTAACAAAGATCACCTCTACTTTTTAAAGGTACAGCTAATGCCCAGACAACTGTATTTTATAATAATACAAAACAGGTTTAACTATAGTTTGAATTATCTGACGGTAAGGAAAAGATAAATCAACAAATTTCTCTATCGTCACATCTAATCCATTCGAATATGATGTGGAAATAGGATAGACACTTTCACATTACGGTTTACTAACTTTTTCTCCTATTTGTACTGATTGGATTAATTCTCATTTTAACGTTATGCATTCATGAAGGATTCCACCAGAGCTTCTCTTGCATTAAGCATGAAGAGTGCTTTGTTCCAGTAAAACGTCTAGTCAGGTTGACTTGATTTTCTATGATTATTTATTGAAAAGCCTGCCTATTTTCAGTTAGAATTTGATGTTGTAACATCATCTGCTAAAACCACTCCTTTGCTCATGCAAGAGTGTTTGGTAACACAACACAATTCAACCTTGCAGCTAGGTGCGAAACAGCCACACATAAGTATGTGAAGTACGCGTGTTAAGTAACTTGACTTTTTGGGGATTTCCTGAGGCTTCCTCTGTTTTACTTTAAAGTTGCTGTTGTATTTATATTTCAGCAACTTACAGTAACTATCAGAGAAAGCCGGTTGTTAAGGCCCAATAAAATGCAAACATTTTCCAGTTTTTTTAGTCATTCATACATCTTCTGAATTGTTTATCCCTACTGAGGATACGGGGAGTAAGTACTACAACTTAACCCGGCTGATTCAAAGCCCTAATTGCACCTGGCCCTAATTGCCTCTCCCTAATGTCTCAAGCTGTATATTTTCTTTCCGGATTATTTAAACTTCTGCGGTGCTTCTGTCATGCACTCCTACTGCAACCATGATGGTGCTCCTCCACATTTGGTCCCTCACCCTGCTGTCGTGCTATCCCTACACCTCTGGTTCCAAATTCTGCTGCGCTCTACCTCTGCTACCTCATCTCATTGACCTCTACCTCTGGTTCCTCATCCTGCTGAGTTCTACCTCTGGTCCCTCATCCTGCTGAGCTCTGTCTGGTTTTGCACTCGTGCTACCTGCAATACTTCAAGAGTCTATATACACTAGCTTTCCTTTCTAACCCCTCTCCCTTTTATATAAAAAAAATTTAAAATTTCTGCTGGTACGAGCAAGGTCCTACATAGCTTTCTAAGAACTCATTCAGTAGAATTGAAAGTGGTTAAATAGTGTGCAAGGTAAGCTAGATAATTCTCTACTCCTCTCTTTGGCTGCTCACTATTTACTTGTAAATCTAATAGTTGTATTGAATAGACTGCACAAGATTAAACTAAGTTATGATGCTTTTGTGACACAAAGTGAGAATTAGGATTCAAATAAATGTTAGTTTCACAATGACTTCTGACCAAGTTGCATAATGCATTCTAAAGAGAAGGTCAATCTTTGTTGTACCATGTGTGAGACTTGTGAACAAGTAGTCATGTATCTACAGTATCTACGTGTCAGAGTATGTCCAATATCTTTTCAAGTTTTTCTTGTCCTCTCTCAGCTGTTTTGGTTTTGTCCCTTTAAGATCAACAGAAAAGTTTGTATCTTGCCAACCTCTAGCTGAGAGACAGGAAACTAAAATGGGGCATCCTCTTTGTCACATGGTTTAAATTTCACCAAAATAACTACCTAAACTTGCCCGTGTTGTACTTCCCTCTCACATGCACATTGGAGTCATTTAAATTTTTCATTCGAAGTTTTAACAAATCTTGCTTCTGCCTGATTATCCAATAAATCACTTCTATTAGAGACACTTCTTGATTCAATAACTATTGTTTTTAGCTGGTTTGTGATCCACATAGCTGCGTTAGCTGCAGTTGCAAAAGCTACTACTGAGTTTCTAAATATGTCATCGTTTTTCACTTCCACACTCAGTATAATTACTGATGTAACACTGAAACTGTCATCTTACCTGAATATCACCATCTCACAAGATGGATTATCACTCCAAAAATTGATGTACCATATTTTGATACAGACTTAACATTGCTGTCAAGGCAATGCAATAATTCTTCAGATGTTGAGCAAACTGGGTACATTGTTTCAACCAGATGAAGACTGGCAAAGTTTATGTAATGTACAAATATTACTTTCTATTTGTGTACACAAAAGTAAAAGCTACAGCAGCTTCTTCACAAGCTTTAGCTAGAGTTAAAGACAAACAGAGTTCCCAGCAAGTATTAATCAGCAACATACTAAATGTGAGAAATTATTTTAGCGCTTATGAGGTTCTCAGCAACAGCAGCAGGGTATGCTTCATAAGTTTCAGCATGGTCATGTGACTTCCTGCTCTTCGTTCGGCTGCAGAGAAGTTCACCTCAACGCTTCTCTTTCTCTTCATCTGTTACCACTGTGACAGCAGGCCGACAGACATCCTCGCTTATTCAAAACATAGTTAAACGGTGAAACTCTCTGACAACTACTTAACAACTTTTGGTGAAGAGAGACCACAGGACTGTCAAAGATGCTGAGGCGAAGGCCTTCCAACGCCTCTGAGAAAGAGCAGGTGCAGAAAAAAAAGGTGAGTTTTTCTTGGTCTTCTTTGGTTAGAGATGATGGAAAGAAGAGTGAGCTAATATTCTTAAACTAAGCCGTTTTAATTTTTTATTTAATTTTGTCACTATAAAACACTTTTTGGTGGCTTATGTTAGTGATTCTGTGCACCTAATTTCAACACAGGATGTCAGCTCGTGTCAGAGCAGAGCCTTGTGGTAAAGCTGACAAAAACCCACATTCAGGAAAACACAAACTTACTATGAGAAAACTTTTTTTATGTAAAACAGAATGTTTTCAAATGTTTACCTAACCTTGTAGCAAGCACTTTATAAGTTCCTCTATTTGGCCGGGTGATTCATCTCTGCAGATAAACTTTGAGTCAAATTAGGCTCTGTGGCTTTTGCTGCTCTCGTCTCCGGTTGCTATCTACCGAGCAAACCTCCCACATTCAACACATTTCCTCCACATCTCCTCATCTTTTTCTCATTGCACATCTCAGTGCCATTTCTAGTTTGCAAACACCTCTAAGAAGTCTCAGAAGCATGAATCCAAGCTAAAAATGTGTGTTGCTACAACAACTGTCAGTATTATTAAATGTGTTTTTTGCTGAATCGGCATTGACATTTGACCACAAAACACTGACTGAGGGTTATGATTCATCTGTGTATACTAGTGGTTTTCTTGTTCAAGTTAAACTTAAAACCATCAGCTGCATGCTCTGACTACATGCCGGTAAAGATTAGTTGGAAGCAGTTGCTTCAGCTTTGCTCATTTCTCAGTGGTTATAAAAAGACAGAAGAATGAGTGAGATATGATTTAGCAGTGACAGAATGGAACTTTTGACATGCTTTCGAACTCAGTAAATACTTTGTAAGTTAAAAATGTTCAAACTAATGAGAAGTGACATCCTATGTTAGTAAAGTAAAATAATGAAATGTTGATCTGAATCGAATAAAAAAAACTGACCAAATTTTAGTTTGTTTTTGTGTTGGGTTTATTTGGGGGGTCGTTTACACATTTAACATTTTAGACAAGAACAATTGATTTTTCAGCTTATTTTTTTAATCTCTTTAATTGATACGTTTGTTTTGCCAGTACACAGTTTTTATGCTTCCTGTTTAGCTGCTATTTTCATAAATAGTTCTGCATATTTCACAGCTTACTGAAACTGACTAACGGAAAAAAAACCTGTCAGTTTTTTACGAGAAATAAGTGTTAAGTGATAAGGTGTGTTTGTGTGCTACAACCATGATAATCCACAACTCTTGCTCAAAAGATCACCAAACCGTGAACTAATGTGGTTTAAAGTTTTATCACAAGATGTCTTGCTCTGTTTACACTGCTATGCAAAGCTTTTTTTTCTCATACTTCTGTGTGCTTGCAGCTGACTTTGCAGAGGTCCAGTAGCTTCAAGGATTTCATGAAGCCCAAACCTTCCTCTCCTGTTGTATCAGAGAAGGAATTCACTTTAGATGAGAATGTAAGTTTATCCTCTCAGTTGTTAAAATCAACTAAGCACATCAGTTTGGAGAAGAGGAAGTGGATGCTTTATTTAGTTTTTGTCTCTAAAGTTCCTAATGATGGTTAATATAGATGTTATGTAGACATGTTCCCCATTGATGAAAGTGAAAAACATTTAGTTTGGCCTCAGAGATGATGCTGTATCCAGTAATGCACCAAAGTGTGTGCTCTGATTAGACTTCCTGAATTAACAGAGGTTTATGTAAAGAGCAACCTTGTGAACGTTTCAAAACTCACAAGTCATACTAATTATTTCTCAGAAACTTTTAGCAAACTGAAAAAAGTTGGAAGACAGCTGAGTGTAGAAATAAAGAAAAAGCGAAGAAGTATAATAAGATGCAGCATACTGAGAGCAGATGACAGCAATACGAATACAGGAAGTCATGTTGAGAGGTAGTCAAGCAGAGAACCTCTGCATACCTTAACATGCTTCCTCAGGAGAATATATGTTGAAAATTTTACATTGATCCAATATAAATACTTTCAATTTGCTTGTGAATGATTATAAAATAAGTTTTTTTTACTCTTTATTATCTCTATCCGTTGTAGCTTGTTCATTGTGGCTTCTTCACTCCGAAGCTTAATCAAGAAAAGTTGCACAAGCTGATAGTTTTGCAGCAGATGAAGTTTAAAACCACATTAAAGTGCAGGTGTGGGTGTGTGAGTTTGCAGCTACACTATCTGTGTATGCTAACCACAATACCACAAAGTCTCTTCTTTAGTTAGAGAAAAGTAAACAATTTATGAACTTGAATTTGAGAATATTGTCAAATCTCTATTGCAAAAAAGAAAAAGTTTTCATTTAAGTTTCCATCTAATTAAATCAACATAGACGAATGGTCTACATACATTTGATAAATATGATTAATTTTCTTTCCTGTGTCAGGAGCCAGATGTGGTAGCAGAAGAGGCCCCAAAAAGTGGCAGCAAGCTGGGAAAGAAATGGAGAAATGTCATCTCTCGTACAATGACTCGCAAAACATCCAAAATGGTCCAGAAAGCACTTGCTGAGGAGGGGGTAAATAGTTTGCAAATACGTTTGTATTTTAACTGAGAATCTATGTATTTTATAAGTACATGTCAAGCATTCTAAGATTGTATTTGTCTCCGCCTAGCGGAAAAATAATGCATTATATACTCAAAACTAATTTTCAGTGACAGTCCTCATGTCCTCACTTCTCAGTCTAATTGTGTTCAACTGTGTTTATTTGCATATAAAATGGTACGCTACCTATTACAAACATTTGTTTAATCTATCAGTAAAGCAAATTTGAGTTAAGCTGCTATTTAGCCTCACTGTTGCATATCCCAATCATTAACCAAACCTTTCTTTTGTGTCTCAGGGTGAGAGTGGGGATGAGTTGTCCCCTGTCTCATCTGACTTTCTTCCAGATCTCTGTGCTGGACAGAGGACATCTGTGTGCTCCTCAGGTTCGGAGGACACCACCCCAAGCCCCATTACTCGTCAGCTTTCTGGCAGTAAGTATGCTTCTTTAAATGTGATCCAGAATGTATTTTATTCTTAAACATCAAGTATGCTGTAGTCCAGAAAATATCTTGCAGTAAAATATATTACAATGTAAATTGGAAAAGATGCTAGAAAAAAGACTATGAACAGTATGAGCAATAAAAGTTTCCTTTTAACTTTTAAAATCTGTAGTGGTTGCAAAAACGGACCTGTTTGAGGCAGTTTTACATTTAATCAGCCCAATTTAAATGGATCTAAAGTTCTTGGAAAAAACAAAAAAACAAAGCAAGTGTTTAGCATTAAAATGGGATGCATTCCTTAAACAGAAATTTTCCCTGTAACAATCTTGTTGTGTCTTCTTTGAATTTATTTAAACTTGGACCTCGTCCTCTTTCTTTATCTGTTCTCCTCAGGCAGTGACAGACAGAGCTTGGACAGTGGGTACTGCCAGAGGGATAGCATGAGGCTTGAGGATAATGGCATTTCTTACAACGGGCCATTCTGTGGCCGAGCAATGGTCCACACTGACTTTACTCCCAGTCCGTATGATGTGGAGTCTCTCAAATTGCAAGTGAGTCTCAGCAGAAGTCTTCATTTGGCCTTCAAACTCATGTGCTGTGTTGTCATGTTGTTCTCCAAACAGCTTGTTAACATGCAAGACAAGACAGCTTGATTCAGAATTCATTCTTCAAAAACCTTTTCTGACAAATTTATGAACTGATTTGTACAGTATTTTAAAAAACTAAAAGAATACTGAAAAAAATTCTATCTAACAGAAAGGAGACATCATTCACATCATCGACAAGCCTCCTGTGGGCACCTGGACAGGAAAGCTCAACAACAAAGTTGGCTCTTTCAAGTTCATCTACGTCAACCTTCTTCCCGATGAGAGCCCTCCATCCAGGCGAAGAAGACGCTGCAACTGCGAAAAACAGCTAGGCAAATCCAAACCTAAAACCTTGGAGGAAGTTCTGGAAAGCATTAGCCTGATGGTGAGCTAAAAATGAGCTGAGTGGTCACAGCAGTGGTCATCACTATCCACAAATACATTTGATATATATTTGATATTAGATAAAATATATTTTATCTCTTGTGTTTTAGGAGCTAAGTCCGCTGCTGTCAATGCATGGTTTCCAAAGCTTGGAGGACTTTGCAGGGCTAAAGGAGTCCCACTTAAATGAGTTGAACATTACAGACTCCGAACAACGTTCTAAGATCCTCAATGCCACTGAGCTTTTCAGAGACTGTAAGTTTACCTGTGGACAGGCTTTACTACATCTATCACATAAATTTCCCACATGTGGGATCAATAAAGTACTCCCAATTCTGATCTATTAGAAAATAAAAAAAAATCCAAAGAGTAGGTTCAATCTAAATAATTACTGGTGAAGAAATACTTTTAATCCACAACTTTGTTCCAAATTCTGCACCAAACCAGAAGTCGTAGATTCTACTGCGTAAAAAAGTAATTTAAAAAAACCCTAAATTTTTCTGTGTGAAAATATATCTTTTGCTTCTTTTAGCTGAAGAAGAGTCAGAAGAGGAGGAAAAATCTGAGGAGGACCCCAAAGAACCGAGAGACTCTGGCTGCTTTGAAAGTTCAGATAACCTGGAAAATGTACGAGAGGAACTGAAGACAGAAGGTGAGACAAGCCAGGAAAGTGAGAAAAAGACAGAGGAGATGCAGGCAGAACAGCTGGAAGCTGTGCAGGAACAGATACAAGAGTTGACGCTGGATGAAGGACCATAAGAGGAGAATTGTATAAACTCCATACTTTTCAGAGACTTTATTTTAGTGTCATTAGGACATATCCTTATGACACACTTGACAGTTTAAAACAAATCATTAAAGGAAAGTGGTCATACTTCTTGTTTCAATGGTTTGCTTGTAATGTTGAGCAAGCAGGACAACTTTTTACTAACTCGCTACGGCCCTAAATATGTTTTAACGGGGTAATGTCATTCTCTTTATAAGTGTCATATGACTTTGTGATTGTCAGTTTTTCAAGTTTAACTCTTCATACGTGTATCTTTTTTATATGTTGTTTATTAATGCAAAACGTAATGTAATAAATTTCACAATTTTTATGTAAATGATAAAACATAGAAGTTTGTCACTTGTTCGTAGAAGCTGTAAATAAAACTAATTCTGTGTGGTATGGAGGGCTTACGGTTTTTGTTCTTCCAGCTGATATTTTTACATCTTCAGTTCAATTTGCTCTCTGCTTCAAGCAACTGAAGCTTGGCGGTAAGCTGTGGAGTGGGTAAAGCTGTTATGACCAGTTTCAGCACCTCTGACAACTCTTTGACAAGAGCCTCTGTAATGCAGATGCAGACAAAGACATTACCCACAAAAAAAAAACAAGTAAAAAGTTAAGATTGTTTTTCTTTACGAATCATTGTGTGTTTACAGGGTCTACAGGATTACAGTTTGTTTTCCCAGCAAAATAAAGGTTGTACAAATGGAGGACACATACTTGGAACAAGTTATCAAAGCCTCATGTTATTTATCTACTAAAATACTAATGGAAGTTGAAAGAGGGAGCATGGACATTTTAATGCCCATTAGACACCAGGAATACTTTTTTTTAATTAACACAGTGAAATTAGGGTATCCAAAACTATCCATGTAACTCTTACAACAAATGTGTGTAATAAGGTTGCAACATATCACAGTTGCGCACACACATATACAGTGTGTGGGTATACTTAAAATATGTCTTAACTCTTGATCTAAATCAGTCTGGAAAAAAATGTACATCACATCCCCATTATACCTAAAGATGTTTATCTTTGAATAGAATTTTCCAGACGAGGCTGTTTCTGGCTAAAATGTTCGTATGTAATTTTTTTTGTAATACTATCTCTATCCCTCAATGAGGAAACTACTTTTGCTGCATTGCAATACAGCCATGATGGCGCCAATGGTGGGAGTAATGTGTCTTCTCCAGGTACGCTTAGGCATGGTCCCAATGGGAATCAAACTGGCTTCACCCGGTCCAAGGGCAGACATTTTACTACAGAGCCAACGCCCCCATAAATTTGCACTGTATCTTAATCACAAACACTTTGTAATAAGACCATGTTGTTTATTTACCAGACACATTGACCAAGTAAAAAGAAGTGAATTAAAATGAATAACATACACATAATCACAGTGCTGATACGAAACAAAGTGGACATAAATAAGCATTGTATCATATTACCTTGTTCGTATATGTGATGTTGAAAATGAATCAGAGCATTCCGATCTGATCACGGTTTTAACACAAGAATCATAAATACAAGAGTTCAACTTGCTTGGCGAGAACTTCCGATAGTTCATGTGTCCCTTTTGTCATGTGCTTTAAAAACACAAACATCTCTTCAATCTAATATCAGCAACATACATTCTGGCTTTTCGGTGTCACCAACAATCTAATGCACCATTCAACAACATTTCCCAAAGTAAAAGGAGAAAAATGTTTTAAATTATGCAGGATTTGACAACTTCTTCTTGATTAATTACTATTATTTGAACAGTTTTAAAACACATCACACAGAATAATACTGCCACGCATTTTACATCTTCAGATCGAGATGTGTCCTTAAATAAGGAGAGGGATCAGAATGAATTAAGTTTGTCGTTTGATATTTCACAATACATTAAACTGTGTTACCTGTGTATATGTTGACAGTAATCTGCCAATTTTTTACTAAATTTGGTATTTTCTTATGTCAAATTTTTTACTAAACTTGCAGATTACTTTTAGAATAATTTGCATTAATTGAAATTCAGCAACATTTTTATCTTAATTATTATTTTTCTTTCTAATTTGATGGACAATCTTTCATTTTTGTGAAAACCAACTCCTTGTTCTTTTTCAAACATTAGCTTTAAGGAAATCCAAAATGACAGGCGTTTTTCCACTCATTTCACATATGAAATTGAGCTGATTTTACCTGTTAAAAAGTACACAAATAAAATTTCCATCTTACATACAACACAATCACTGGACAAACTCTCACTATCAGCTAACATCATCTAAATACTACTAATTAGCTGGACTTGTTCCTTTTTCCCTTCCATTGAAGACACTTTTCCCTTATACAATTTTTGTAATCAACGTATTAAAAATGCGTAAAAAAGAGATGACCGAGCATCTTTTTTGTTTAAGCAATGATGATAATCATCAGCAGCAGCAGTCATACTGTAGCTGCCTCTAGCATTGCTGCATCATTGCAAAAACAGAGGAAGAGCTGAATTCGGAGGCAGAGAACAGCAGGACTCCCGATAAAATAACTGCACAAGGAAGATCTAAAAACTGACCCTTGAAGCCATCTTCATTTCTAAGCCGAATATTTTTTGCTACAACTGGACCCCATATGAGCAATGGGCAATGGAAAATAATTTAATGACGGCTGTGCCTACTTATTTGCTTTTTAAGCATGGTTATTCTCATGGTTTATTCTCATAATCTTGACAAATTAGCCAAATTTTAATGATGTCAAATTAGATTATCCTAATCAATTGTAAAGTTAAACTTTCATTGTATAAGTTTGAGAACCATTTTTAATATCAATTCACACAAATAGGTTTTCTGTTTCTCTTTCTGAAATATATTTTTCCTACTTTTTTCTTCAAAGCTAAATGAAGAGATCAATACCACTCTACTTAAATGCATGGTCAATAGCACAGGCTCATTAGCTTTGATGGGCAAAAATAGTCTGAAAGCCTAAAATAAAAAAATATCGCTTGATTCAAACTAAAATAATAATAATAAAAAAACACTAGGGTAGGATCACTGTACACGGGAAATTAAATAACTAAACAAATAGTATATGTTATTTAGTTTTTACTAGTCCCCCTCTTTTTTCTGTATATTGCTAGACTTCAGCAAGGTAATGTATGCTCGCTTGGCAAGTTTCCAAGTAGACGCTGCCTTTCTTCTGCAAAATATCTGGGATGGGCTCCAGCCCACCCATCGGCCATGAATTGAATTAAACGGCACAGAAAATAAATGACTGCAACAGCCGGTGAAGCTGCGTAATGTTTTATGCTTTCCTCAGTAAACGGCTAAACTAGTAGCCAATTCCCTTGCTAATTCATCTCAGCAAGAAGGAGAATAAACGTCTGACACAGAAATAAATCTAAACTATAAAAATGATTAACAACAGCAGAATTATTTCCAGGATGATGAGAAAAGCTAAGCTAAAAAGATGCTGACTGTACCTTCTGATTTTAAATATTATTACATCAATAACACTGTTACAATTATAGGATTAGGCTCAAAAGAAATGAACAGGTCCTATGTTTTCTGTTAATTGATTCTACTTTTTCTTTTTACATTTAACTAATACATTTTATTCACATAGTAAGTAATATATGTTATGTAGCTTCAAGTTGATTTACTGCAATGGTTGGTTAGTGGTATTGATCTATTCACCAGACTTCAGGCTAGACTAATGAAATAATTTAGAATTCCATCAAACCACTATTTTGATCGTCTTGTAAAAAAAAATATATCTTGTTGGATTATCTGAATTTTCAAACTATCAGGGATCTACTTCCTGGTTTAACCCCGGTGTTTCTGTAAGGCACGGTCAGTATGAGTGTCTACGGCCTTTACTCGCTTCCACATGGACTACTAGGGTTCCGTAAAGTAACATCATCAAGATTTGCTTAAATTTCTCCAAAAGCACCAACTTAGTTTTACAGATTTAAAGAAAAATGTAAACACAGTTGGTCCAAATGAGATCAAGTATTATTTTAAAAGATCCTCAGAAGAACAGTACTGAATGCAGCAATATTAGAAAACAAGGTAGATGTTGTCTGGAAGGAGCCAGCAGGACTTTTCACTCAATGATTCCCCTCCTGCCTGGACATCATATTCACTCAAAGATTAAAACTTTTCATCCGTACTCTTGCTGGAAAAGCTCGCCAAGCCGTATGGTTTGCATAGGACTTGTAATATATGCCCAACATAGATGACTGTACTAAGTTTTACACATTGAGAAGTCATACTTTTCTTTTCAGCTACAGGATGAGTATAATAAAAATGGCCTCCAGGTCAATGTTTTATATCATTATAAATAAAGAATGACTGACGATCAGAGCAAGCTCATTATTTTTGTCCGGTTGTTTTTAGTGTTTTCCACTTTCTCCCCACTCTGTATTTTCCATGCAGTGTTCAGGAGAGCTGCAGACTTTTTGTTCAATCACTCCTCCTCCTCCAAGAGTGTATTGTCAATCCAACTGCTCTGCAGTGACTGCTGCAGTGGAGGCTCCACTCCTCTTGGGGAATCAAATGTAAGAGTCAGAAAATGAGTGAATCACCCGCATCATAACCGGACATTGATTAATAATGTTTCAGTTAATGATTAGGCAGGATGCTGGAGGAGAGGCTTTATGTCGCCCACCTCATGCAGCTATTGGGTATTAACCTTGGCAATAGATGTCTCTGCATCGGTCTCCGGTGATGCAAGGGGAGGCAGCTTTGAATCCGGAGGATGCTCCACTTTAGCAGAGGAGGGCTTCTCTTTGGAGGAAGGGCTCTTCTCTGCTGATGCAGCAATGCTTGGCTTGGCATCATCAGGTGTGTGCTCATTAGGAATGAGAGGAGCTGTAGTTTTCTGAAAAGAAAAGAAAATTAATTTGAAGCAAACCTTTTTAAATGTTTCTTTTCTTACTTTTTTATTCAACATAATTTTTGCAATTTTTTATTTGCTTCAGTCAGAGGTTCTGCTACTCTGAAGTATGAGTTATGTGGGTGCGCTTACTGTAGTTTGTGGCAGCGGGTTTGTAAAGGAGGTGGGAGCTTCGCTGGCTGGAGGAGCAGGCGAATCCTCCTGCATCAGTCCCCTTCTGTCCAAAACGCTGGGGGACAGAAAAGGTAATTGGTCAAAACGGATGTTACTCACTAAATCATCTGATTTCTTAAAATACTGACACATGACTCTCTGACTAAAATAATAGTCAGGCAGAAAAGGGCAGAAATAACAGGCTCATAATGTGAGTGTAGCAAAGCAGCAAATCTTACCTTGGATATGTTGGCCCACACAGGACCTCACAACAGTTTTTAAAGATGTTCTTGTGGCTGTAAGGGTTTTGGACTCTGTTTTTTCCTGACCAGGATCCTTTAATCTGGGTGAAGAGAACATAGAACTTATTATTGGAACAGCACTACAACAGATCATCAAGAATTTAAAATATTGTCTTTGAAAAGCTGGAGTCCAGTTTAGCACTCCTGAGACTCAAAGGGAAATAATGTAAGTCAGATATAGGGTGAGACAGGGTCATTAAATCCAATTTAGAAGAATTTAAAATCAATTTTACTGCAGTGAGAAACTCAGTGATTTCCAATTTTCTTTCTCCTGCTTTCTCATCTTTTTTTCCCCACAAAGATTTAAAACTTATCTACAAAGCATTGCTATAAATATTTTTTTTCTCTCTTTTGTGTTCCAAGCAGTGTAAATTGAGCATAAAAGGAGTGGTCATAGACCACGTTTCTGAGGCTCGCCGAGGGAATCGGAGACGACACAAAATCCTAAATACCAATTTGGAAATGTTCATTTGCCAGATAACATCAAAATAGAAAAAATAACAAACTCCTGTGGAAATTAAAAATGCAAAAATTATAGTGCCAGAGGCATTTGTAATGGATAACTAAACGAGTGCAGCACATTTTACTACATCAATAACAAATATAGTCCATTACAATTTTAAAATGATTTGAAGTTGTTAAAAAACAGAAACCAACAACTTAGATTCTTTTTCTTAAACTCTATGTGGCTGTATTAAAATTAAAGGGTCTTCATAAGGAAGCAATGGTTTGAAGATCACTCAAAACAATAAAGAAAAAAAACTAGTGTTTGTTTAATCAGTAATTATAAAAAGCTCAAAAGCCATAAGAATCTATGACCTCACATAAAGGTTGATTCTAAAATTTATAATATTTTCTAAAGTCACTTCCTAAATACAGACAACCTAGTCACTAAATTCAGTGTAATAAAAATGTTCTATGGGCTTAGACTTTTCCAAAAGCTTATTTCTATTATTTATGCTCCAGCTAAGCCTTGACCTACTAAAACATATCTAGTCAGCACTTAATTTTTCCTCCTTATAACAAACTTTGCAAGCAAACAGTATATAAAATGTTCACAATTCTGAGACTATAAAACATTTTCTTGTAATAAAATCATTCTTCAGTGCACAACAGCAGGCACAACAAACTTTTCCTTTAGTTTTTCTCTGAACATTTTCTATGGTAAATCTTGCATTTTGAGAACAGTATGTTATAATAGAATACAGTCTGTTTCTGATCAACGTGATCTAAGTTTAATCAGAAAAATCTATACAATGAGACAAATAGTACAGCACTAAAGGGATTAATAAAATGTCTGAGATTGAAATGTGTCTTTGGTTAAAAATACCCAAAAAACTAAAAGAAAGCTGAGGTTAAAAGCGATCCGTTGTTGGTATGAGTGCTATATTTATTCCTTTCACAGTACTGTGAACCGACTGACCCTACTGCAGAACAGAAACAGCTTTGGGTCTTGTAAATGTAGGTCACCAACCTTCACCAGTCGCCTTAACATGCATGCCTCTGTGCATCTGCAGGGCTGAGTGTGTGAGACAGAGATGACTGAGCAGATGCCATTTATGGCAAACCAGGGAAACTATAACACTCAAGGTGCCTTCCCTCCATTTGTCCGTTCCCCAACGTATATCCCCTCCTCTATCTCCTCACTCCCACCGCAGTAACTTCTGGCTTTGTTCCCAGCTCCTGCAGGTATTGATGCATCTATTATTAGGCCGATCACAGACATTGAAATGGCCGGGCTGACAGCCATTGTTTCAACACCTGCAGCAACGTTACACTGTACGCGCATGCTGCAAACTCTCATTATGGATTAAATTAAAGAGAAAAATAGGCCAGCAATCCCACTGGCAAGAAAGAGGGTAAAACGTAAATAAATCATTACAACAAAGTACTAAAGCTTTCTTTTCTCACAGAAATTCCTAGCACTGCTGTGATTATTGCTGCTGCAAACTTGTTGAGAATAAAAGTTTAAAATTATGTATATAAAAGTAAAAACAAAAGAACTTCATCTTTCATCCATCTACCTGCATCACTTATCTGCCCCACATCAGCTTTAATGAAACTGTGTGCTTCTTCTGTTACTGTACGGTGAATAAACACTGGCTCATAACAGACAAAAACTATTTTTTGGGGGTTTTTACACACTTGTCCACAAAGCGTCTCTTCTAAAAGTAGCTAATATGCCAAAAGACGCAAACCAGTAGGTTTGTTTTTCCTTTGAAATTGTTTTTAGTAAGAATAACAGCTTCATATTTTTAGATTATTAGATAACATAAATCTGCTGCTGAACTCAAGATGGATCAGATCCAAAGGCTTGTTTTAGCTTGGAGCAGTTTTACCAGAAAATTTCACCTTTTTTTAAGATCTATCTTTTTCAGGCTGTGATAAACATCTTTTTTTCTGTTTGCTTTCCTTTTGATCTGCAGTGTACCAACTTTGTTTAACAAGCTACATTTTACTAACCCTGCATTCTGCGTTGTTGAGTGAGGCAGTGCAGTTGTCAAGGTAACAACTATTTGCCATCAGTCATTACCATGTTAACAACTCAAAGATGAAGTTGTGTAACCAAGCAGTCTGATAACAGTATTTACAGACATGGGATCAAAACTTTATCTACATTATTTCAGCATCTACTTTCTGGAGCTTTCAGGTTGAAAACCAGCCTCTGTATTCAACAAAGATGACCCACACATCATATCAAACTTTTATTCAAGAGGACTTACGTCTTCGTTGGTAGTCTGGTTGAGTGAGATCAGGTAGGTGTGGAAACCAGTCAGACCTACAACTGACCACAAGGTGAAGAAACATACCAACACCTCAAGTACAGTGAGATCCAGTTAAGAAAAAGTCTGACTGATTTAGTCTGATTAAACTGCGAAGGGCAAGTGAAGCAAAAACAGCATCACATAATAAAAATTAAAGCAATGCATGTCAGAAAAAGAATGAATGGCTTGTACCAGAAATAGAAATGGATATTTGAATCTTACAGTCCACGAAGTGCAATCAACTGAAAACTTGATTGAAATTTAATATCTGATCAAATCAATAATGAAAAAGGACCATTTTTATATTCTTTTAGATTCTAACAAGAAGTTATCTGACTCTGAACAACATGATTATTTTGAGAAGTGATTTAGTCTGCAAACACCCTAACTTTAACCTAGGGACCAATAACAACTTTTTGAGCAAACTTGATTTCATTTAAGTCCTTCATTTCTCTTTTCAAATGAGAAAGTTTAAATCATTTTCACAGTGGTATAAAATGAAAGGATATGTTCCGGGAGTGTCTTTCAAAGTGTTCAAAAAACCTTTATCCATCGAACCTGTAAATAGAAAACACATATGTCAACAAATACAGTTTGATACTGAATTACTCTAATTTGATGTTTACAAGCAATAACTTAATTATTCTCTGTAGCCTCCAACTGTTTGTATCAACTGAAACCAAGAACTCAGTATTGGTGGAAGAAATTACTCTACCAAGCTGTTAATTAAACCAGGCTATCATTTTAGGATATGTACAGGAATTTACATATTCAGCTGACTTAAAAATAGCATGCCAGGACAGGGCAGGTCGTCCTGCCTGCTTTGCCACATATTTCTAGTTAAACATAACAAATACCTGAAAGGATACTCACGCATGACAACATGGACAATGTTAAAGCTGAAGATGTAAATGGTGAGCAGGGAGAGGGACAGGGTGAACAGATAGAAGTATCTGTAGTTCCGCTTGCCCACACAGTTGCCAACCCAAGGACAGTGGTGATCAAAACGATCTAAAAATAAAAATCAGACATTTTTCATCATCAACCTTGTACAGTTTTAAAATCAAATGTGTTTCAGACAAAAAAAGCTTTGTTTATCCACTTCTGAGAAATCAGGCTAAACATAGTGAATGCTTTATTTTGACTTCTCCTGTATAGTTAAAAAAACACACACACTAGAGGTAAGCATTACTGAACACTTTTTTTCTGCAGCGTACACTTCCCAGATGGCATTTCACAATAACACGCAAGAACAGCAAACAGAAACACGAGCAGGGACAAAGTTTGTGCACAAACCAACGTAATAAAGATATCATGTTTTTATTTTTGCTGAACACTGAGCAAGCGTTTTGTTTGGATAGGGTAAAGCATAGGCATAGGTTAAAGATGATCAAACAACACTCATCCAGTGTTGGCTTCAAATGTTACAGTCCTCAATGTAACCTATTGGGTTTTTTTTCTTTTTTATTATTTGTTCGGCCCACCAGTAAACTAATGTCAAGTTTCTTAAAAAACAGCAATCAAAAAAGAGCAAGATTGTTTTGTTATGAATGATGTGAAATGGATGTTTGTTGCTAGGAGAGACTGGCGTAAATGTCAAAATGATCATACGTTTTAATAATACTGACAGATACTTTTGTAGCTACATATTGAGACAATAAGCTGAAAAGGTGGAGAAAGCACGAAAAAAAATCTTAGTTTTTCTGTTAAAATTGGCAGCATTTTTTTTTTTTACAAGATCATGAGCTGTAATTTGAATTAAATTTTTTTATATATATTAAGGTACAGCATGTTTTAAAAAATACAATACATTTAGAAATAACCTATGTCTGATGCAAAATCGGATTCTGATTTGATCATTGGTTAAAAATAAGGCTCGACAAATTCATTGGTGGCCAATTAAATTGACTAATTTTGCACTCTCACAAGACATCTGTAATCAGCACATTGCCAATGGGCTGAAAGCCAATATGCTAAACACTCAGGTTTACAGAGTTCCTGTAATTTACCAATATGTGACATCATGTGCACAGTCCAGTCAACGGTCGGACATGTAGGAAGAAAGCAGAAGCAGACCCTTTTTTATTTTGTTCATTGTTTTGTGTGCGTGTGCTGGACAAATAAAGGACACTTGAGAATTTGTTTTGGGCACCGTGCAGGTTTTTCTTAATGCAAATTCTTTAGCTGCAATTTTTGGTTCTTTTAAATGAACCTTGAAAGTTTACAAGGACTTCATTTTTTTCTGTTTTACATTTGTTACATTCTCTAAATGTTTTAAATATTTGCACAGTTGGGTGCATGTTATTTTAGCCTGCACAATTGTTCAACTGTAATAAATGCTTAGTCACCTTTATTGATTTATTTTTCAGACATTTACGTAAGAGGATCTGTTTAAGGAAACAAAACATTCTCTACGACTTAACCCATTTGCTAATGCTAGCAACTTAATTGTTCTTTATTTCCAGAGTTTAAGTGAATAAAGTTTTATATGCGTATAAAATGCAGTGTGCCAAATTAAATAAATCACCAAATTCAGACCAATAACATTTGTGAATGAGAGGGTTTTTTTGGTTGCTTTTAAAGTGATAAGCTAAAATGTTGTCTAATGTAATAATACTTTATATTGTAAATTAGAGAAATCGATTTACTGTGGAATCTTATTGTTGTTGTTAAAAACGTTTAGAGCATCATTTTGGTATTTTGATTCTGGTAAAAATGTTAAATTTGATTTGAAAAATAATATACTTACACCTGAAAATGTGTAAGTTGTGACAGGTTTTTTTATTGCCAAGTTATCCAATTTAATATTTTTTATTGTCTAAGCATTGGTTTTGATGACCTTAATACATAAATACCAGTGAAAAATATCACTGCACAGAAACAAATACAACTTTTTTATTTTCATTTAATTTTTAATTATTTTATTGGAAACTGGACTTTTTTGGACCCTTAAAATCGGTATCAGCATTGGTTGCAAAAAATTGTAATCAGCCAGGTTCTAGTTAATATGATCGAGTTTATATGCCAGGTAGACAAACGTATTGAACGTAAAACATGCCCAATTTTTGTTTGTTTGTTTGTTTTTTGCAGGGGAGGACTCGGGGGGCGGATTCGGGGGGGTTGAAAGAGTAAAATGAGTCATTAACATAGAGCTTAACTCAATAATAACCAAAAAAAGACAAAAAATATTCCAGACTTGAGGGAAACATCTGCCCACATAAACCAAATCTCTTGCAGGTTTCAAGCATTACAACATATAATAGACACGGTTGCTCTTTTGTTGCTGCAAAAACAAAGCAGACTCAATCTGTGAGGTCATTTGGAATTTGTGAATGAGAAACATTTATGTTGCATTACAATAATGAGTCTACTTGATTTTAAAAGTTAATCTCAATCTAACTATCACCTTCTGTAAAGCCTACATGCTATTAATATGGCTAATTCCTCTGAAATAGATTGTGGGATTCACAAGAACAATACTATCTGACAAGATCCTACTTTATAATTTCTACTTTTTCAGATCCTGTAAAATCTAATCCCTTGAATTTAAACTGTCTGTATTGTTTAAAACTTATAACATTTTCCAAGACATCTATTAAATCATTCACTATTTTTTCCATGTCAATGTTTGCTTCATTTTTTCATAATTGAACTATCTTTATTTCATTCTGTAAAAAGAAGCCTGAGAGATGTTAATCTATTACTTCACTCTTGTCAATAATTGACACAACTTATCACCAACCAAAAGTGTAAAAAAAATATGGTGGTTTACTGATAACAAACAGTTAAAGTGTGATTATCCAAAGATTTTTAAACAGCACAAACGCCACATAGTTCGGTCGATATTAAAGCTGCAGTAATTTCTGGCTTAATAGTTAAACTTCAGTACAATATTTCCAACACGTAGTGATTCAGCATTCTGAAGAATAAACATTTAAATCACTATCTCATATGCCAATTGGTATATTTAGATTTGACTTTTCACTATAAACAGAATAAAGCTTGCACCGTCAGTAAAGGTGGAGGAAGGTGGAAGGCTTCTGTGTGTGTACTAATGGGTGTGTGGGAGATAGACACAGTCAAACTAGTGTTCACAATGACTAGGCGTTTACTCTCTCTCTGTTTCTCTCTCTCTATCTGAGGCTCCTCTGTCTCCATTTCTAGCAGCCATTACTTTGTGCTTCCTTCAAACACATTCCACAATCTTTGATGTTTTTAGCAGACTTTTAGATGGAAGAGTCTTTCTACCATACAATGAACGATCAATTACAAACGTAAACAAAATTCCTTTTTTAAACTATGACATGTTAAAAATTGGTAAGAAAAAGTATCCCATTGGGGTTTTTATAACATTTATGAAAAACTTTTAAACACATTTTGCTTCGTCCAAAATGTATTTAAAAGATTTTCACAATGACTTTATTGCAAAAAAAAAAAAAAAAAAAAAAAGGTCTTTAAAACTGAGTCTTAACTAATTGTCAAAATACTAGTTTTTTTCATAAGCTATTTTTTTCAGATTTTTCACTTTATTATTTCAAAATCTGCCCTAAGTAAACTGTTTGACAAGTCAAGTAGATCTGAAAGAGGATCTGTCGTTTCTTACCAACACAGTTGTCACAGATACTGCAATGAGAAGCTCGAGGTGGTCGAAAGATCTTGCAGGTGTAGCAGTATTTGAGTTTAACAATCTGATTATTAATCTGAACATTGCGGATCCGAGGTGGTGGTCGCTGTCCAGCAGGGACATTCCCATTGGCTGCCTCTGTAGAAACCAAAAGAAAAAATAACTTATGAAACTTTGTGAAAATGAAGGATTACATTTTCCATGTTGCACCGACGTCCTGCTAAACTTTCTGGAAAACGGCAGTGAGAAATGTAAGATTTACTGACAAAAAGATGTGAGGCATGGATCTAAACAGGCGGCTTAAACAACTCTTCAATGTCAATGAATCCCATGTTTTACTCAATGCAGTGCCACCCATAGGAAAATATTAATCCTGCTTTTTTCCATTACTGTTTTCACACAATAAACAGCTGACAAAAAAAATGTAATAGAAAAAAATACATAGACTTCAATTAAAAATGTGTAAGTTTATTTGACATCTTTTTTTGTAAAAGCAATGAAAAATGGGGCAGCGTAGTGGCGCAGTGGTTAGCACAGTGGCCTCACAGCAAGAAGATCAGGGGTTCGAGTCCATGGTGGGACGAGGCTGGAAGACTGGCCTTTCTGTGTGGAGTTTGCATGTTCTCCCCATGTGTACGTGTTTTTTATAGGTACTCCAGTCTCCTCTCCCCTCCAAAAACATGCATGTTGGGTGAATTGACCACTATAAAATTGCCTCTTGGAATGAGTGTGTTCGGGGTGTGCCCTGCCTCTTGCTTTGAATCAGCTTGGATAGGCACAGGCACCCCCACAGCCCTGTTAGGGATAGACAGTTTGGGAGACGAGGACAGAGTTTTTGTGAGAACTGCTGTGAGGAAAATATACAGTTATGCTGCAGTAAGCAGATATAAATCTGTAGTTTATGCACATTGGTCATCATTATAATTTATTTAATAGATTAAAATTTATAGACAAATGAAACATTATTTTATGAATATTAAATTCTCTAAATTTTCTTTTCTTTTTTTTAACAAAAGATCATAGCATAATTTAACTGTAGTACAAAAATTTCACCTGTACAATGAGCTCTCTTAATATTCTCAGTAATGTAGCACATGCTAATTTATTCAGTAATAAACCATGCAAACAGATTTACAAACATCTATTAAAACCATCTGTAAAGTAGGAAGAATATTATCGTCCAATAGCATAAAATACTCAGGATTGCACAGAATGTGGGATTAGAATAAACCAGCGGAGGAAAACATTGTGAGTCATCACTCACGGGGAATCATCCCACTCCCCCAGGCAGCACGATTTGATTTTCTAGTGGCATTATGTATTCTAAGAGGATGCATCTCATCGTATTAGCATTCCCCCTGTGGGACTGCTGCTAAAAGGCAGAAGGGACAAAGAACTAAAGCAGCAGTAGCAGCTTCATCAACGTGTCTGCTTTTGGTAGACCCTCATTTATAAGAGACTAGTGTAATCTGAATACTTAAAGAAAAATCTAATACATGATATTAACGTACACAGAATGGGAGGGAAAATTGCAGAAAGGTGGTTTGATTAAATGTCAATAGTTTGTTTTTAGCAATGTCTTTGGCCACCATACAGTACCAGACTAGCTTGGCTTGCATTTTGCTACATAAACCATCTAAAACCAATTTTCTCCAAAAGTAAATTTAGCATGGTAATTTTGGGAAAGAAGTTTAATCAAATTTCTGAGTCAAAAGTCTTACATATCTGCTTAGTTTAATAACATTTGATCCAATCATTTTTAATTAATTTAACCTTTAATTACCATTGACTACTTTTTCCCTCTTTTTGGTAAGTAAATGTTAGCAATTTATTCATTCTCAACACAGTATTGATTGACTTTTAATTTAGAATCACGACATCACTACAGATGAGGAAAGTTTGATGTCATCTTTACAATGACTGCTTTGAATATGATGCAATATTTTCCTCAGCAGATCAGAAAGTGTAGTTTTCATGGTATGCAAACAATGATGGAAGAAGCAGCTAATATGTATGACTTGAATGAGATTTAAACATGGAACAAAGAGCAGAATTTACCGTTTCTCAATAAGTGGCATGGTAACCAAAGCATAAAAGTTCATTTACAAAACTATATGCATTAAAAGAGTGTGAAGAACTTCAAATTCACACATCCTCAGAGGTGCCTGAGCTTGCTTTTACAACACCTCTACAGTTATGAGAAAAAAAACAATCTCCAGCTCATGTGTCTTGTCTGTGACTGCCAATGGATGCCGAGAATATCAAAGAGAAACGAAGTCTGATGGCGACACACAGCAGAAAGGAAAGAGCCAGGAGAAAGAGAAAAAAAACCCTTATCTTTTAGTCTGTCAGCAAAAATTTTTGTGAACATTTTAGGAAAATGTGCAAACACAGACAACATATTAAAGGAAAACAACACGAAGCACAAAAAACATCAGCAAACCAACACAATTGGAGATGTGTGCTTGCTTTTTAGCATGGCAGAAAACTAAAATATTTGTTTATGCCAAGTTGATCTGTCATTACTGTGTTTACTATTCATATTAATGACTGTTTTTTTATGCAAACACGTTCGTTTCCATGACCTCACATTTGAATATAGTATGGAGATATAGACTTGCAATGAGGGCAGCAATGGGATTATCACTGGTGATGGTGAGCAGTGGTTTTGAAAGGGTCAGCACACAGGTGAGACTATGTGCTCTTCAGAAATTGACGTGATTTTCACGTCTTGTTCCTGCACATTCCTGAAAGGCACACAGTGTGGTTGTTAAAACCTCTGTGTTGGTAAGTATTCTTCCTGTTACCTGGCAAGTAAAAATCTAAAAAAAAAGCTTCCACATTTATCCACATACAGGGCACCAATGATGCAAATCATGCTCAAAGCTCAATTTAGTTTCCTGAATTTAGAGTAAATCTGTCTTTATTCTGGTAAGAAGGCATAACAATTACAGTATGTTGGAAAAAGATTTTGTTCAAAACCACCAGTATTATTAGTGGTAAATTTCTTATAAATTTGAAGAGGAGACTTAACCTTCCTCCAAATCTGCATGGAAATCTGAGTTCTCCAGACCTTCCACCTGAGGTCTTCGTTTTGTAGATAGAAATTTTCTTCCATTGAGAGTTGAAAATTTTGATGCATTGAAGTAAACAAGACCAAAATCAAAGACCATAAACAGGATTCCCTCAATAGTTCAGTCAGACCCAGATATTTTAGACTATCAGGGAGAAAAAAAATGCAATGGTATTTGTACAGTGTGTGTTTACTTAAATGAGTTGGACTCTGCCAAATCTTCCTCCCTTGCTTTTGTGTTTCTGCTTTTTATGAATTGAATTTTCAGGTGCAGCTAAGGTGGCTGTATCTCTTTTTTAAAAATCACTGACATTTAAAAGTCAAATGACAAGTGATCTAATGTGATGATTTCAGCTTTTGACAAAAAATTAGCAATCGAGACAAATGTGGATTAAAGTCTCAGCAAATTATTCCTCCAACATACCAATTTCCATTTCAATGAATGTGGCCTCTTCTTGAAGGGCTCGCGGAAGAACTCCAGGATCACTGAAGCTGGTCCTCAGCAACATGGCCATGACAAATAGGAAGAGCACGGCAGCAAAAACAGGGATGGCAGGGGACAGATGGATAGCCAGGTATGGGCACCTGCAAAAGAGGATTTGTCGGGATTATTACCGTGAAGAGATTCATTGTTACAGCTTCTGTTAAATGTCAGACATTCACAAGTAAATAAGTCTTTTATTTGTTTTTTGGTTTGTCTGAGAATAAAACATTTTAACCCCATGTTAGCACAAACAAAAATCAACTTTGATTGCATCAAAGAAGTTGAACATCTGCAAATATTTTATCACAGCATACTGCATGAATGTTGACAAATGTACACAAATGCCTTCTGTACATGTAGGCCTTTGCACAATAGGCCAGAGGCCAGCAGGGACAAAACGTCACTGAGCTTTGGTTCAAAGCATGAGGTCACGAACTGTGAAGGCAGTCCTTTTTCCGAAAGTCAAGGCTTGAAATAAACAACTCCATGCCACACTACACGCCACTGGCTTTCTGCAGGAGTGCAGAAACGTTAGTGTAGCTCAATGTGCCAGTCCTTTGGGCTTAGAGCCAGTAGGGCTGGCCTGCTCCTCGGTGACAGATGTGAGCTGCAGCGTAAAACGCTGCAATAAAACAAAGCAACATGAGCAACAAAACCTTCAACATTCAGCTATTAATAGTTAAACCATGTGACCAACACCTCACTATTAGGACGTGATCTTAATTTCATAATATTTTTATTTTTTTTCCTATTGAATTGCTGTATAAATGAATGTTTATATTAATTTAAAAACATGCTACCCTGTCCAAGATAAATAATAATAAAAAAAAATAAATAAAAAATACAACACTAATAATACAACAGGTTCTTTGATTGCATTTTATTTTTATCTTTAAATTTTTAGTTCCTGGAATGGCCCAGCAACTGTTCTGGGTGTACCCTACGTCTTGCCCAAAACTAACTGGGATAGGCCAGTGCCCTCTTGACCCTGAGTTGGAAAAGGGGTACACAACATAAATAGATTGCCTGGATTTTTTGTGCTATTTAACTAATATCATGACCGACAGTTTGTCTAACTTAATGTTTAAAGGGTACAACTAAAAATAAACATAAAAGAAGGCCAAATATTTTTTTTCTGCGCTTGATTTGAGTTCAAATGTAAATTCATAATTAAAAGAGAGAAGTTAAATACTTATCAAGAAACAATTGTTGAGTCCTCATTTTTTCTGTTTTGTCAAGGCTTTATTTTTATTCTACCACTTAAAGAAGTCCAAAGCTCAGAAATGTGGTTAAGAAAAGAAGTGCCAATAAACAGATGACATAACAGTTCAGTTATTCCGTCAGAGTGCAGATCTACTGTTGTGTCAGCGTATTTGAGCAACTATAACATAAAACAGCATGAAACACCAGCTCAACCAGTTGGAGCAGTTTTATTTTTTTGTTACTTCACCACAGTAATGGAAAACTAAAGGAGTTCGTTATTATTCCACTGTTATTGTATGTATGCCTACTACTGATTCTTATGCAAAAAAACAACAACAAAGGAATCTGACTGAGTGGGACAAAACTTGTTGATGCGTTTATTTCCTCTAATGATTACTGACTACAACACACTTTCATCATTTCCTATCAAAAATCCCCAAGGGCTTCATCCTATCTGGGTGTGGTTGTCAGTGTGGAAAAACCTGATTTAATCAGGATGTTTGTCCACGATGAGGAAATGCTAAAAACGTTCTCAAGTAAACTTGATAAAATAACACTCTGACTAAACTCATTGTGAACTTGCACTTTTTGAGCTTTTTGTCTTTATTTCCATTCAAACTGTCTCTCGGTGCCTGGGAAACAACGTAGAGATAGTGAGCAATAAATAATGTGTAAGACTATTGGTCAAATGTTGTTGGGCAGTTATTTATGATAAGGTGCATCATTGGGTTAATTTCCATTGTTACTTCACGGTGTGCGCAGTGGTTAGCACTGTGGCCTCACAGTAAGAAAGTCAGCGTCAGTCTCAATCCTGGAGAGAGACCGAGACTTGAAACATTGGCCTTTCTGTGTGGAGTTTACAAGATCTTGCCACATACTACATGTGGGGTGTCGCCGGGTACTCTGGTTTCCTCTCACCCTCCAAAAACATGTGTTAGGTTAATTGGCTGCTATGAAATTGCCTCCATGAATGAGTATGTTTTTCGCAACAGACTGGCGACCTGTTTGGAGTGTACCCTGCCTCTCGCCTGAAATCCTCTGGGATAGGCTCCGGCACAGCCGCCCCCCTTTTAGGGATAAGTGGTTCAGAAGATGAAACTAAACTTCAAAATGTTAGGTCAACTAAGAATGCTAACAAGCCTAATTTAACCAACTATGCATTCAACTTATTTCTAATTGCATTTGAAGCATTTATAGGACAGCTAAAATTTATAACAATGAAACCGTGACACTATTCTTTTACCAATTTGAAACTGCTATAACCTTAGTTTGGCTTAATGAAACTTCTTTGAACTTTAGAAAAGAAATCAGCACATAAGGAAATATTCTACCAAAATTGCAGTCTTGGGCATAAGATAGCCTTATGCCTTTGGCATAATTTTCTACTCATGATGGCACTTTTTGTTTTTGAGACAAGAAAATGTTATCTTTGAGGGAATCGTTGCTTTGATGACCTCAAATGAGGCTATATGCTGAAGTGTAATGGAAAAAAACAGCTACCCAGAAAATATTTTAATCTATGGCCAATGTTTTGTACAGCTTATGCCTTTTTCATTTCTTACATTTCTGAAACAATTCTTGTACGGTTATATATTGCGCCTGCAGCATATTTTAACTGGTGAGACTATACAACTTTATTTACGTGCAACTAAAGAAAAGTGAATGGCTTTTCACTTTAAAAATATTTAAATATAACTCAAAGTTTAGCTTATTGTTAATTCCATTAAAAAATATCACCAAAACTACAGTACATAAGTTCTAAAATATTTTGATACATGATACAGTTTGCTGCTTCAGAAAGGAAAACCTGCTGGTCAAAACAAAATGCTTATTAAATAATTATGTCTCATTAAATATGAAAAAACAATAAGCTACTTACAGATACTTTTACATGTGTGGGGGCAATGGCTGCTTTAAGGTGCATCTACTCTGTGTCTAATCTTCTAAAATCCTTACTTTACTTTGTTTATGAATAAAAGCTGATGTTACTTCATACGTATAAATCGTACTATAAACTAATCATTTACTGACCAGCATTTGAACTTTGTAATAACATCTGGTCAACTTTTCATTAGGAAGAGAATTTGACCCTTCTTATTTCCTTTTTTTTTTTTTTTTTAAGAAAGATTAAACAACTTTGAGCTGTTCAAATGTATCTTTTCACAAACATAGTTGCTTTTTCATACATTGCACCCTTATGTTTACCAATTACATAATAAAACTATGCAATTTTTCCAGAATGTGCTTCCTTGTGGAAAATCTAGTTTGCATTTACATCTAATCTTCAGAGATATGTAAAAGTACATTACACTATTTATATAAGAAAAATCATCCAGGCTGCTTACGATATTTTTCCACATGTAGACATGAATAATAATAATAAAAAAACGTTTTTTTTGTAACCTTTAAGGCTGAATCTCTGGAGTTTATAATCTGTTAAGCTTAAATCTGTCTTTCTTGTTATGTAACATTTAAATACCATATGAGAGGGACAAAATTTTCCAGCCTGTATCCCTGATTCATGCCAGGATTAAAGTTGTGATCAAAGCTGTTAATGACAAATCTGCAAAGTAAAATGAACCCTGAGTAATCTGGCATTATGGGAAAAAAGATCATGATCAAAGTGATGTGATCTTTGTACATAATCAATACTAATAGTGTTTATGACTCAGGTTGATAAAAAAAAAAACAAAGGAAGATATGAGAAGTAGTCTTCATTAACAGAACATAAACCAAATATTTTCCCTCACTTTCACAATGAAAGCAGCCCTCCACTTCTGACTAAGATGCTCCAGGAGAACAAAGCCTGCAGGTCGCTGTTACTGTAAGTGGAGCATGTTCTCCAAATAGAACATAAATCATGTTATTGCTCATTTAGCTTCAACTGGATACAGCATCCTTATTGGCTAATAGGGAGACAGGGTGGGGTCAGATGCTGAGGGAAAGCTCATGGGTCAGTTACAAGATCTCCTATGACTGCAGCTGTTCGCTCTGCGGGCACAGCCCTGCACTTCTGCCGCTTATTTGGAAACCTTTCACATATCACAGGAGGATCTTTCCCTGTTAAAGTGAACATCATCACAGCATGTATGGAAGTAGATGGAGCACAGATACAAGCAGCAGACCTTTTTACATGCACATATGCTTCCTCAGCCTTGTAGTCAAGCACCCTGTGGTGGACAGATGACACAGTGTCCTTGTGTTCCAGTTTCTGGTTTGTTCAACTGAGCACCACGGGCGGCAGTACACATACAGTAGATGTAACACATGGATGAGCACACCTACACTAACTAAAGAGTAAATAAGCCTTATACATATAATTACATTCTGTATATTTTAAAACCATTTTATCATGTTTCTTACAGCAAATAATGCTAAACTTAACAGGTGGATAAAGGGATGAGTTCGCTCTAGAAAGCCGAAAATTCAATAGCCAGTAGTATTTTTATAAAAAGAGTGTTCGACCATAATTTGTTTATATCTTTCTGATGACTCCTCATTTATTAGTTTGAATAGTTTCTGAATTTTAGTCAAAATTAGAGCATGAAAAAAGCAAAGTATAAAAGCAACAAAGAGATGCATGATTGCTGGGTTTGGTCAGTAAAAGCATTGCTGTCTCTTTTATTTAGTATAGTACACACAGATCGACCTCAGGTTCAGTTCTCAAGTGTAAATCTTGTTTTCAGCGTTTGGAGAAAATTCTGTTATGAATCAAGTCCAACAAAAAAAGTCCTTGACAAATTATGGTGGCTGTGGCTCGCTGTCTGGAAGCATTGACAATATATTTACTACTAAGCACATTTCAGCTTTACAGTAAATATCAGCTTCAATAAGGTTCTACTCCAAAAAAGATATGTATTTCAGTTATGCATTCAACTTTTTATTCAAACTAATTTTTATATAGAAATATGAACCAACAGAGACGTTCCAATCCCATGTTGTCCATGTAATCAGGTGAAGTTTTTCCTAGTCCAAAATCTTAATTTTAGTAAGAAAACTATTTTTAAGCTTTTTTGTTTCTTCAAATTTAACAACAACAAAGAATTATATGTAACATTACAACTTTAGCTCATAAGTTTACATCTTTACATCATTTATTATATTTCCTACAAATTAAAACTACAACATACACTCACTGGCCACTTTATTAGGTACACCTGTCCAACTGCTTGTTAACACTTAAATCCTAATCAGCCAATCACATGGCGGCAACTCAGTGCATTTAGGCATGTAGACATGGTCAAGACAATCTCCAGCAGTTCAAACCGAGCATCAGTATGGGGAAGAAAGGTGATTTGAGTGACTTTGAACGTGGCATGGTTGTTGGTGCCAGAAGAGCTGGTCTGAGTATTTCAGAAACTGCTGATCTACTGGGATTTTCACGCACAACCATCTCTAGGGTTTACCGAGAATGGTCCGAAAAAGAAAAAATATCCAGTGAGCGGCAGTTCTGTGGGCGGAAATGCCTTGTTGATGCCAGAGGTCAGAGGAGAATGGCCAGACTGGTTCGGGCTGATAGAAAGGCAACAGTGACTCAAATAAGCACCCGTTACAACCAAGGTAGGCAGGAGAGCATCTCTGAACGCACAGTACGTCGAACTTTGAGGCGGATGGGCTTTAGCAGCAGAAGACCACACCGGGTGCCACTCCTTTCAGCTAAGAACAGGAAACTGAGGCTTCAATTTGCACAAGCTCATCGAAATTGGACAATAGAAGATTGGAAAAACGTTGCCTGGTCTGATGAGTCTCGATTTCTGCTGCGACATTTGGATGGTAGGGTCAGAATTTGGCGTCAACAACATGAAAGCATGGATCCATCCTGCCCTGTATCAACGGTTCAGGCTGGTGGTGGTGGTGTAATGGTGTGGGGAATATTTTCTTGGCACTCTTTGGGCCCCTTGGTACCAATTGAGCATCGTTACAACGCCACAACCTACCTGAGTATTGTTGCTGACCATGTCCATCCTTTTATGACCACAATGTACCCAACTTCTAATGGCTACTTTCAGCAGGATAATGCACCATGTCATAAAGCTGGAATCATCTCAGACTGGTTTCTTGAACATGACAGTGAGTTCACTGTACTCAAATGGCCTCCACAGTCACCAGATCTCAATCCAATAGAGCATCTTTGGGATGTGGTGGAACGGGAGATTCGCAACATGGATGTGCAGCCGACAAATCTGCGGCAACTGTGTGATGCCATCATGTCAATATGGACCAAACTCTCTGAGGAATGCTTCCAGCACCTTGTTGAATCTATGCCACGAAGAATTGAGGCAGTTCTGAAGGCAAAAGGGGGTCCAACCCGTTACTAGCATGGTGTACCTAATAAAGTGGCCGGTGAGTGTACATTTACCTTTTATACTTCTCTTTCAATACAATTATCCAAAATAATTTCAGTTTTAACAGAGAAATATTACCCGAAACATCAATTCATAAATTTATTTAAAAATACTTTAGTTTAAAACAAAACCAACAATCATTAACAAAAAGGAAAGGTAAGAAAAACTTGACGAGGTTGTTGAACAAGGACGTATATATTGGTGAGACGTCAAAGAAAAGACAAAAAAGTTGCATTATGTATGTATAATTGAAGTAAACTTAATTCTTTTTTATTTTAAGTTTGAGTTAACAGTAATTTCTTGTTTTTGTTTATAAAAAATTACAATAACAGAATACTTTAGAAGAGTACAGTTTCCAAAAAAGCGAAAAAAGTGAGGTTTTATTTGAGGTTGAATATGATGGTGAATAATTTGCAGCTTCTTATATCTCTAAACCTCAACAAATCCAATTCGGAGCAGCCAATTAAAATGAAGTTTGAATCATTTTATCAAAGGTTTGAGTTTGTCACATTTTACATTTGATGTGTTTCATCTGAGAGATGCTCAGTTTCAATCATATGCATATTTTTTTTCTATTTATTCTCTCAGCAAAATTTAAAGTAATTTCTATAACCCTCTCCTCAGGGTGTAGAGCTGGCATTATTCTTTTGCGCTGTCTGTGCAATATGTTCCAAACAACTCAAAAAATTTTTAATGAAACTGCACACAGTTACTCGATATCAATGATAGACTAACTGATTGGATTTTCAGAGGCTTTGGACCAAAAATAAAGGTGAACAAATTCTTGTGAAGACATTATCTACCGAACCACTGATGGGATACTAATTAAACTGCCCACGGGTAGTCAGTACCAACTATGCAGCTTTTCTGCATAAAACTCTTATTCTTTCAAAGGTTTCGATAACATTTATGCCTTACTTCCAGGTGAAGCAACATTTATTACTAGCCCCATGCTGTTAGAAATTTGTCTAGTCTGCCTTACCCACCCACCCACCTAAAGTAATTTAGTTCCATTTTAACATGAACATCTCATGCTGACAATACTCAGGTTGCTAACCAAAATTAACAGCCTGAGGATTGTTGATGCCTCGAGTATCATCTTTCTCCTTTTCTCTCTGAGTCCGCAGCTGGACTACACCTTTTTCTTTCCTGGCAAAAAGGAAGGCAGGAAGCCAATATTGTGCAACACAAATAAATGGGAAGGGCCCAGCACTATGCGAGAACAGCCACTTTTCTTATTTGCTTTCACTGAATTTTGGCTCAAAACTGTGGAAACAAACACTCAAGAAAACTGTCAAGGATTCAGCACAAGCTATTCAGGTTTGATGGTGTAGACAAGGAAATGAAGAACAAAGAAAAAATTTAAAAAAAGAGTTAATGTTACAGAAAGTTGAAGCAGCACAGATTTATTACCTGTGTGTTAGTTTGTGTATAAATAAAAAAAAAAAAAAGCAAGTAGCCTAAACTGATCAGACAAGAAACATTAAAGCAAGGCAAGGATTTTCAACACCATCATAAACTGAGAATTATCAGTATGAACCTGCAGTTTTCCATCTAGCACTAGATAGAGCCGCTCAGCCTGGGTATTAAATATTAAACTGCTTTATATGGGGGCAGTTTTAAACTATTTAAATCTATTTTAAAAATATTCAATTCCAAACACAAAAAATGTGGACCTTGATGTATTTAAAAGATCATACAAGAGATCACAATGAAAAGACACAGAAAGCAAATGTAATACGTTACATATGAAGTTTGAATCAGTTTAACAAGGATTTTTTATATTGTGTGATAATGAAATCAAGTATTTCAAGATAGTCCGGTAATCTACTGTGAGACTGTTTTGTGGATTAATCAATGCAATAACTTTATGATATTATTCCAATTTGTTTTCAGAATTGAAACTGGTTGTATCCCCTCAAACTTACTGATCCATTAGGGGTTCTGAACAGAAAGCATGCAGAATGAGTTTCAATTGACTAATCGATTATTTCTGCTGGTTTATTCAGAGTAAAAGCTGGATACGGTTTCACATCAGAGATCAATGGAAACTTTATGAGGATTTTGCGGCAGATTATATGATCAATGATCTCAAATGACTTACTCGAAGGCGAAGAAGAGAGAGCAGGTCCCAACGATGAGGAATAGGGTCAGGTAGAAGACCCCTTTCTGTCTGGCCATCATCACTCTCCCATCACAGCAAAAAGTGTTCTTACCAGGGAGCTTCTCCCATTTCCTCACCTTTCGGGTAATCATCACCGCAGACATGATGATCAGTCTTTATGTGAACTATCACAGTACAAAAAAAATCCTTGAACCCGTCGAATAACACAGTTATAACAAAAACATGGGTTCTCTTAAAGTGCTGAAATTACATCGTTACTGTTTTATAATCCATTATTTCCATCTTTACTGCAGAATGACATTCCCACATCCAGGATCCTCTCCCGATCCAGCTTTCTTAATCCTTCCAAATCATCAGAAATCCATTCAACCTACTGCGACAGATGTTTCCTACACAGAAGCAAGAAAATCCTGCTCCTGCTGCATCGACAGCTTTGGATCTTTGACAGCTTGACAAATCAATTTGGAAACAATAAATCTAAACGATCGCCTACAAAAATAATACTACGATTATATACTGATTATAAAATTATTATTATAGATATTAAAGTATAAGATGGCGTTTGTAAAATGTGCTTTTTCCCCTGCAGGATGCCTGGTTTCAGTCAATGGCAGCAGAAACACGCCTAGATTGAAATGTCTCATCTTAAAGGCACAGATCAGGTGAAACCAGGGAACAAAGAACACAGATTCATGAAACTGAACAGACCCTCATTTCAACAGACCCTGTGGAAAAGTAGAAATGGTTTAGCTGGTGATTGTAAAAATACTGTATGATCCCAAAAAGTGATGGTTAAAAAATGTATATAACGCATGAACTAGCATAGAATAATGGAAGAATATGACTTTATTTCTGTAAATATGCATGAGTACTGGGTTAATAAATACCTAAAAGGTAAACATGATGGTAACAAAAGATGATTAAAAAAAAAGGTTACAATGATTGTAAACAAAAAATAGTAAAAATGATGATTAAAAAAATTGTAAAAAAATTATGGAAATGATGGTAAAAATTTTTTTTTTTAAATATTATAGTAAAAACATGATTCCCAAAAAATGATGGGTAAAAACATTATCCCCCCAAAAATTGTGGGAAAAAATATGGTAAAAAAATTATGAAAAACTGATGATAAAAGTAAAATACGATCCCAAAAAATTATGGTAAAAAATATGGTAAAAAATCATGGTAAAAAATATGGTTAAAATGATGGTTTAACAAATGGGAAAGCGTAATGGTAAAAGTTATGTTAAAAATGATCAAAAAGATGGTAAGAGGGATGGTAAAAAAGTTGTTCAAAATAATGGTAAAATTATTGTAAAGACATTGAGGGATTTAAAAATATTTAATAAATCCTCAGTTTGTGAAATTTTGATCTCCACATTGAACAGTACAATTGATTTATTTTTCATTTTCAGAGTTAAGTTGGAAATACTCTCCATGCCATGCATTTATCCATGTGTGACCTCCATGGCTGTTTCCTAGCTTAACTTGGATAATATTTGACAAAAAGATATGAATATGCAAAAAGATCTGGTAAAATGTAACCTAGTGATCAGTGTAAATTCATCCTTTTAGATCTCAGTCTATTCAATCTTATTTCTTGCTGCCTTCTTTTTAGTTAAGTTTAGGTAAAAGAATAAAAGTATCTTTATGTTGGGTGAATACTGACTGTATGATAACTAATGTTATCTGGTGGTTAATACAACGGCAAAAATATCTTCTTCTATCAAAAACATAAAATATAGTTAAACAAAAAATGTATCACTCTCACTCTTTATGTTTATTCAATTTCAATGCATTTGACTCGAGATAGGGACCTTTTTAATCACACAGAGTGTTAGATCTTGCTTTAAAAAACCTTTAAAATAGAGTTTATGTTTTTTCCCAAAATTTGAAGTACTGTATGTTTTCATTTTAGGATATGTGTGTGGTACAAAATAAGTTCATCTAACAAAATGTAACTATACTCATGTAAAAATTTAACTGAACAAAACATTTGAAGTTGTAGTTTTTTGTGCAGTCTTTAAAGAAAATCACAATTTGTTTAAGCTGACAAGTTCATTTACCATTCAGATCTTATCTTGTATATATTTGTGTGTTAAAAATACAAATCTTCGGTGTAAATGTTATTGTAGAAAATAATTGATATGACTACAATTAATCAAGATACTCCAAATTAGGGGTAAATTTGACTGATTTTTTAAAAAACACTATTCTGCTTGTTTGAAAAACACCTTTACTTTGGACTTGATGTCTGAGTAGGACTGTGGATTTTGAACACAAATTGAGGATTAATGATACCTCAAAATAAAAACATCCAATAAATTTTCATTATGACTATCATCAAAGAATATAATATATGATTTGATGTACTATTAGAGGAATGATTTGACTAAGAGTAAATGCATCTAAGATAAAACACACCAAGTCCTCCAGATGTGTAGTACATCTGGAGTAAATATACTTACTATAGTAAGTGTCTTTGAATAAATAGTATTCAAATTGGTACACAAACTACACTTTGCATCACTCTCTGTGTTGTCTATTTAAAATTTTTCAGGACTAAATTTTTATATCGTTGTTGGATATTTTTTTTCCTCATGAAATTTGCTTTTTAAGTGTGAAACACAAGCAGTGATTGTAGATGAAGTTTTCCACTATGTTTGTGTGGGCTCTTCTTTGAACTGCTGCCTTCCTGTGAGTCAAAGTCTATTTAAAACTTCAAATGAACACGAAAACGATGAGTAACAAGAAATTGATTTTTGTCATAGATGTATGTGGTTTATCAAAGCCATAGAAATAGATCGAAATCCAGTTGTTAATTTACAATCCGTCATAGAAAGAAAGCACCAAACTGGTTCATTTCAATTTAAAATATTTTATTAATACCCTTCAGGAAAAAAATGCATGTCTGTAATTTCTGTGATCTCCAAACACTCTAAATCTATAACTGATGTGTCGTATTGTTGTTCCATTTTGCCTCATTTGATTTTTGCTGCCAATTATCATCATGATTCCTGACTATTTGTCTCCCTCTGCTGGCATTAAAAGAATGTCACACACCTTAATATTATTTTACCCGGATCACATCTTTTTTCTTTCTTTCTGTTTTTCTAAATTTCAGCAGAGTGGTTCAACAAATATAAACAGCCTTAGGCTTTAATTTGAGCAAATTAATGTCTCTTTTTGGATATTTCGGATTTCAAAGACTACTATTATTTTAGGTTCGTTCGTAAAAATAATCCGACTAGAAACACACACCGTGGCAATGTTGTCCCCGGAATAGCGAGCTACACTATTTGCAAATCGTGTAATAACTCATGAGTTTGTGGAAACGTACGTTATAATTTTCTATTTTTTAAATTACGTCTAAATGTAATGTAAGAGCTTTTAAAATTGCTTTTAGATGGACAGCGTGCTTTGTCTACGTGTGTCTACCTGTGAGGCGCAACATTTCAAGTAAGATCGTCTTTATTGTTAAAGATCTGACAAGCTATTGGCATCAGATATTCAGGAGATGTTGAATACAAGGTGTCCTGTCTGTATGAAGTGCCTGGTTAGTTTTATTTATGTTACAGGGAATGTCTCCAGTCAAAGGGAGCTCTTGACAAACACGTGTCTGTTACTAAGGACTCTGATACAACAATCCTGTTTCCACTGATGCCAACAGCTCTATCAGACTTAGATCTCCAAACACTCAAAAACTCTGCTTCTACAAACATCTGCGAAATAGTTTGGAGTCAGGTAAAAACACCTGAATTGAAAAATATCAGCAGCAGATTTCATTGTACTTAGATTTAATCATGTTTCCTATTTCCACCAGTGTCCCCTGCTGTTCAAGAAGCAAAGAAGAAATACACATGTTGATCATCTGGAGAAAATCCTTCATGATCTATTGGAGTTTCATGGTGAAACATGGATGGAAGAGCTAAGAGATGATCTCCCTCATAACTTCCAGAGACATGGGGATCTCATCCTTTTAGGGGACAATTGTTTTACACATCCTTCATGGAAGACAATAGGTAAATTAAACTTATTGTTACATTGAAATATTCATTTCTAGGTGTGACATTGATGGTTGTTTTCTCACAATTTAAGGTGTTCAGTTGTGGAGTGTTGTAGCAAAAGGATTGGGAGCAGAACGTCTTGCAAAAATGGGTAAAATATCCAGGAATGGATTTAGATCTCCTGTGGTGACAATGTTATTAGGTGATAACAGTTGGGTCAAACATGTGGACAACAGAATCAGGTGAGTGGCTCTTATTTATTGACTGTTTTAACTATTAATGCAGCAAATCTGTGTAATCCCTCATTCATTCAAGAGTGACCGATTCTAAAAAAGGGTTTCAAAGTTGTCTTCTGGACAGTATATTTGATGATTGAGACGTTTTTCTGGATGGAAGTTGAAATGTCTCGATCATCAAATACACTGACCAGAAGACAACTTTGAAACCCTTTCTACCGTTCACTGTGCCATGTCAGTAATTCTAAATTGTTTCGAAATACACTTTTGTTTCAGCTATGAGTTTGATGTTACCAAGTCCATGTTCTCATCTGGAAACATAACAGAGAAACTCCGGGTTGCTGGATTTGACTGCAGAGGAGAGACAGTAGTGGACTTGTATGCAGGTAGGAAATTATATTTACTTTTACAATACAAAGTAAAATATATTTACTTTTTTATCATGACCTGAAGACTCTGTATAGCTCTAAGCCTGCTGCTAATATCTGAGTCCACAGGGAAAAATAATTAATTGTCACTCTGAAAGGCAACAACAGACCTTCAGTGTTTTTGTTTCAAGTTCAGTAATTCGATTTCATAAAAAGTTTTAGTGGGAACTGTGTATGTTGGCTTATTGACATGTCAATCTTTTCAGGGTTTGCGTTAAATTATCATTTCGGGATAGGGCTCAGCCCCCTCAAAGCTTCTATTGATAAACTATCCATGTAGAAATTTATTCAAATTTACTTAATACACTTTTCGTCAGCTTTGCATGCCTGTGATTGTGGCTGCAATTTAATTGGCCAAAGTCTGAAAAATTATTATTATTGTCATTATGATGGTTGTCTATTTTTATTGTGGCAGGTATTGGATACTTCACCCTTCCTTATCTGGTTCATGCAAAAGCCAGCCATGTTCATGCATGTGAGTGGAACCCTGATGCTGTTGAAGCTTTAAAGAAAAACTTGGAGGCGAATCGAGTGTCTGACCGCTGTACCATTCACCAAGGAGACAATCGTCAAGTAAATTGATTTAACATATCATATTAATTTTACATAATGCCTTCCAACTTCACTTTTTTCTATTTTTTAAAAATAATCTTTTTTGCTACTTCTAGTGAAGCAATAGTTTCAATTTGAAGTCATTGACTACTCTTTTTTTCTTTCTATTTTTGTATTTGTAGGCTCGAACTTGCTTATACTGTACTATAGCACCACAGCAGAGCTGTGAAAATGTAATTTTTAGGATATGTATGATTTTATTTCATGATCTTTCTGGTTGTTTTTCTCCAGCTCAAGATGAGTGATGTTGCAGACCGTGTGAACTTGGGTCTTATTCCAAGCTCCGAGGAAGGCTGGCCTGTTGCCTGCAGACTGCTTAAAAGATCAACTGGAGGCGTTTTGCACATTCACCAGAATGTCACTTCCCCGTTACAATGCAATGAAGCTGGTGATGCCAAAAAGAGATTTTCTGGAAAGAAAGCTGATAAAGAAGTGTGGCTGGCATGGGCTAAAGAAACTGCAAACCATATTGCTTTGCTTTTAAGAGACATTAATAGTACATTGTGGTTAACAAACATACAACATGTAGAGCATGTGAAGTCTTATGCACCACATGTCAACCACATTGTTTTAGATTTGGAGTGTAGACCATCCTGAATTACCATGTTTGGTAAGAAGGAACTGGTGCCAAACAGACTCAAATGCTTCAGTGCGGTTGTTCCAGAGATGCGGATGTAGACTCAACTTGTGCAAACAAAACATAAGTATGTCAGGTTGTGACATCAAGTATTGCAAACTTTTATTAACTACTTTTTTCTTTCAACATAATTTCAGATCATATATGACAGCTACACAGATCAGACATTATTCACATTGCTCAAAAATACACTGTCAACACCTGCAATATGTATTAAGAGAACACCCAGGATTCTTTAATAGCATTTTCAAATATAGTTTAGTCAGAGCTTAAACCTCCAACATCTTTGGATGTAAAACTTTTAGCCTTCTAGCCTTCTAGAAGTTCACATGTTGGAGTTATTTCAGTAATATAATGTAAGCACCCAGAGACTGATTTAGTTTTCTCATTACATCAGCAGAATTTCCAGGGTAGGGAGTGATCAGCATCGTCTTTCAGATTTCCTGGGAAATCTACAAATATAAATATGATGAAGAGAACTGATATTTCTAAGTCTCGGGGAGTTCATGAGAGTGAATTTAATGTGTATCACATGTTATGACTTTCAAAGTTGTTTGACCTGGACTTTGCTTAATAGTTTAGAAGATTAATACCGAATAAGGAAATATCTGCTGGATGAATGGAGTTAATCCATTCAGCCAGAATTTATGTCAAAGACTAATGAAGCTGCTGCATGCTGGGTTTTGTTCTTTTATGCCCATCCATCTACAGGCATGTGAAAAAATTAGGACATCTTATGAAACCCTGTGTATTTTAAAATATATTTGGACATATGGGTAGTTAATGTCAATTTTAATTAAACTCAGGGATCCAAGTAATATAACTAAACAATAAAAAAATAAGAAAAGCCTTTTTAAAACTTTCTGTAAAATTTAATTAAAAAATAATGCAATTTCTGGTGAGGAATAAATTAGGACACCCCCTATACTATCCCTCTTAAAATGTTGAAAATCCCAAACAGGTGCATCACGTCAGGTGCACATGATTAGTACATCGTTACCCAGCATTTGAATGGAGCCTTGCCCTATTTAAACCTCAGATTTAGTTTGGTGTGGCCCTGACAGTTGAGATGTTGAGGTGAGCGCCATGGTGAGGTCTAAAGAGCTTCCTGATGCCCTCAGAAAGAAGATTGTGGCCGCTTACGAGTCTGGTAAAGGATTTAAAAAGATTTCAAAAGAATTTAACATCAGCCATTCCACCATTCGCAAAATTATTTACAAGTGGAGGACATTTAAAACAACTGCCACCATGCCAAGATCTGGCCGTCCGGGCAAGTTTACCCCCAGAGCAGAACGCAAGATGCTCAAAGAGGTCCTGAAAAATCCTAAAGTTTCATACGGGGAATTACAGCAGGTTCTGGCAACTGTCGATGTGAAAGTGCATGACTCTACGATCAGAAAGAGACTGCACAAGTGTGACTTGCATGGGAGGTGTGCAAGGAAGAAACCTTTGCTCTCTAAAAAACCATCAAGGCCAGACTGAAGTTTGCCAGAGAGAACGTAGACAAAGACCACGACTTCTGGAATAAGGTTCTTTGGACAGATGAGTCTAAAATTGAATTATTTGGACACCAGAACAGAAGACATGTTTGGAGTAAACCAAATACAGCCTTCCAAGAAAAGAACCTCATACCAACTGTAAAGCATGGAGGGGGCAGTGTCATGGTTTGGGGTTGCTTTGCTGCAGCAGGACCTGGCCAGCTCACCATCATAGAATCTACCATGAATTCTACTGTGTATCAGAGGGTGCTTGAAGAAAATGTGAAACCATCTGTCAAAAAATTAAAGCTGAAGCGTAACTGGATACTGCAACAAGACAACGACCCAAAGCATACCAGCAAATCCACCAAGGACTGGCTAAAAAAGAAGAAGTGGAGAGTCCTGGAATGACCAAGTCAAAGCCCTGATCTTAATCCCATCGAAATGCTGTGGGGTGACTTGAAACGGACTGTACATGCAAGACACCCCTCAAACATCTCACAGCTAAAAGAATTCTGCATTGAGGAGTGGGCCAAACTTTCTCCTGATCGATGTCAGAGACTGGTAAAAGGCTACAAAAAGTGTCTCGTTGAAGTTATATCAGCCAAAGGGGGCAACTCTAGCTATTAGGGGGTAGGGTGTCCTAACTTTTTCCTCCATTAAAATACATACTTTATTTTTTTTATTTTTTTGGATTTGTCAAACAATGTTCATTTTTGTTGTTAAATTGCAATCAAATCACTTTCTTTTTGAAAAATACAAATAAACATGACTGGATATTGGTATGTGAACCATTTCTAAATAAACAGCTGATTATTTAATGGGGTGTCCTAATTTTCTCACATGCCTGTATGCTGAAGAGACATGTATGTCCATGTCAGAAAAATGACCATTTTCTTACTGTATTACTCTGTGTTTTAATGAAAAAAAGTTGCCTAAAGTTACGTTTTAAAAAAAGTCACAAGCACAATAGACATTTGGGAAGATTACATAAATTTTGGATTTTATATTAATTATTTTCCTGTGGTTTGTAAGTTTTTGTTTCTTACAAAGTTAGAACCTCTAATCCAAAATGTGGGGAAAATCCCTTCAGCAGGAACAAATACACTTATTCTTGCTAAATATTAACAGGGACGTAAAGACCGAGGTCTGAACAAAACACTATTTATTAGGATCAGTTTGATACATTTAAATCGTGCTGTACATTCTTCCTTGTTCTTCAGAATTAATAATCGAGGCACTAGAATCATAACATTCACAAAAATGCCAAGATCAGCACAGAAATTTTTGTTAATTTGGGAATGAAGAGGACAAACTAACATGCCTTCACGTACAACCCAACGTAACACATGTGAGATTAGCTTTGGTTTGTTTGGCTGTATGTGTTTGATCATCCAATCAAATGAGTTGAGCTTAAAAAATAAAATAGTTTTAATAATGGGATTGGATTGGTGATAAACATGTAAACACACTCTGCTTTTGTAACTACTACTACTACTCTACTGACTACTTAAGTTCTTGTCATAAAAAAAGTGTAAAAAATAACTAACCTGTGGTGTTTATTGGAGAGCACAATCATCCATTCCATCAAAATATGACTGCAAATATTAAAATAAAACTCCAGAACATTTGAGGAAAATACTTACCCATCCCTTCATTTTATTGTGTAGCAGGCCTGAGGACTGTACATCCATATGTTTTATTTCATCTTCTTATCGCTTATCCTGGATGGGATTCCGGGGGGTCCTGACTGAATTCAGGCACTCATTCCGAGTGGCGATTTCGTAGTGGCTAATTGTAACCTAACATGTATGTTTTTGGAAGGATTTGGGGAAACTGGAGTCTTCTACTTCCAGCATTTCCCTTCAGGGGTTGTCACAACGAGTCAGTTTCTTCCACCCTATTTTCTGCATCCTCTTAAATCACACCAACTATCTTCATGTCTTCCTTCACTGTATCCATGAACCTCGTCTTCGGTCTTCCTATAGGCCTCTTTCCTGGTGGTTCCAAACCCAGCATCCTTCTGCCGATGTACTCTCTCTCCTTTGAACATGTCCAAACCATATCAATCTGGCCTCTCTGACTTTATCTCCAAATCCTCTAACATGTACTGTTCCTCTGATCCTGTCCATTCTGGTCACTCCCAGTAGGATTCTCAGCATCTTCATCTCTGCTACCCCCATTTCTGTTTCCTGTGTTTTCTTCAATGCCACTGTCTTTAAACCAATCAGCATGGCTGTCCTCACCTGATTTTGTACACTTTTCCTTTCATTTTAGCTGAAACTCTTCTATCACACCTGATACTTTTCTCCACCCGTTCCAGCCTGCCTGAACATACTTCTTCACCTCTTTTCCACACTCTCCATTACTCTGGACTATTGATCCTAAGAACTTAGAATCCCCCACCATCTTTATTACTTCTCCCTGTAACCTCGTACTCCATTTGGGTCTCTCTCATTCACACACATACTCTGAGTAAACCCACGCTTAACCGGGGAGAACATGCAAACTCCACACAGAAAGGGTTTCAAGGCTCGAACCCCTGACCTTCATGCTGCGAGGCCACCGTGCTAACCACTGTGTAGCCCATATGCCAATTTAATAAATGTAAAACTATAGAAAACAAAAAAATCAAATAAGCCTAGCCTTTTTTTTTAACTTGTGCTATGAGGTTAAGATAAACTGCCTAATTGGAACCTTGAAATACTTGATTTCAAGTCCTCTTATAGTTTCTTAACCTTTTAATTAACAGTTGAAACAGGGAACAGAATTTCTCAAAACACATGACTGCACATTGTTTAAAAAAAAAAAGACTTAGGCTAAAGTTTCCATTTGTAATCCTCAAGCCAAGATCTAAAAGAAAAAAAGATCTTATTTATTTATTTATTTAGATCTTATTTAAAAGATCTAAAAAGAAGATCTCCAGTTTGTACGCAGTGTGTTTCTTCAGAGTAAAGATAATGTAAGCCATGCCCTTCTTTCCTTTTCTTTCTGTGAGCATTGGGAGGGAGGGAGAAGGAAACTCAACTCATTATTACTTTATCGACTCAGCCGGACCAATTTTCCACATTTAGTCTTCGTGTGGCAACCAGATCAGAGGAAATACACCTGTCATGGAAAATGTTGAAAGATCCAGCCTGATGATCACAAACTTTCTGTGCTTCCGGATCTTTTTGGGACAGTGACGCAAAACTCACACTTTAAGAGACAAGACAAGCAGGTAATTTAACGACTCAAACTGAAAAATAGTTGTATGGAAAGTTTGGTTTCCGTGGTAACGCTGTCGAGTTCTACTTTTCTTTAGTTAAGTTAGATTTTCAGGCGATTAACTTACTGATCTGTCAAAAAAAAAAAATGCTTCATCAGCTCGGATTGTCTTTATGTTTGTTTTGTGGACATTTTGAGCGATCTATAATCATGTCTATCTGTAATGTTTTACACAACAATCGATTGTTAGTTAAAAAATATCAACAGCCTAATCTCAAAGTTTTAAAATGTTTGGCCATGCTTGTTGGGCATTCAGGGTTTAATTAAGACAAACATTTAGAAACAATTTCTCACTATCATGGAACTAAAACGTTCAACATCAACCTTCTTAGATCCTCATTTAATTCTAAATCTATTGTTATTTACTGATTAACACCAGATCTCTATGTTTGACTCTTTTTGTTTCATTTCTAGTTTTGATCTCATTCCCATCAGGTATTGTTTCTAATCTTACACAAGTGAGTTTAACCAAGTATTCAAACAATGAGGAACAAGATTTCTGGTTCTGCATGGATCTTATAATAGAAGCTTTGTCCTTGTCTGTCTGGGAACCTTGAAGTTTGTAATTAACTTTAATGTCCCCTCGTGTCATTTATTATGAAGCATGATAAGTTTTAAATTGATCCATGACAGATGACAAGCATCCTGTTGATCTTCTGTAAATGATGAACTCCACCCTGCTTTCTGTATCTTTAGAGGGTGGGAACCCACATGAAACCAAGTTCATGTTGTTTTTGCCTTCCTATCTTTAAATAACCTTTAAAGCCATCCAGAAGTAGGTTGTGGGATTTTTAAATCTCCTAGTATCCTGGTTGATTCTTCTCATTTATCACATTAGTTTGTTTGTTTGAGATAAAGGCTTGATCTGTTGATGGATTTCTTAAGTTCTTGCGTGGGAAAGCTGCTTGCATGCATTTTAGATCCACACAGTCAGAGCCATTCATTTCAGTTTTAAAAGCTGTATCTTATAGAGTACATCTTTATTACCTACCATATATTATTTTATAGCGACTAACCCATGTCTTTTCTAATTCATCAATGAGGTTGTATCTGAATCTGTTGTATTTTTATTTTACTGACCAGCAGATTTTTTTTCTTCTTCCTCTACTTTCAGGGAGATCAAGATCACTGAGGACACTGACAGCATTTATTCATCTGAAGTGTCCATTGTTGTTTAATAAAGAACAATGCCAGGAGCAACTGACATGATTAATCTTAACTTTCTGAGTGAATCTGAACAGGAGATGATACTAGAAGTACTGCGAAGAGACGATGAGTTGAGGCAGATTGAACAGAAGCGTGTACGGTAAAGAGATATACCGCTTGTCAGTTTACATCACAATCACCAATTAACAAGTTTAGATAAGTCGGAGTATCCTTAAGTAATCTACTTAGTAAGTAAACAAACCAGGTCACAATTTCATATCAATTCAATCCCACTACCAGAGTGATATGTAGTAAAATTTTCTACAATAATACAGTATGTCTTGTTGTACTTCTTTCCTGTTTTTTTTCGTTTACAGGGTCAGCATTGAATATAAATTATACAAATTTTCAACCATTTATGTGTCTCTTTGTTTTTCAAACTGTTTGGTTTTTAATTTAGAAATTTGTTCTTTATAATGAAATTACATTTGTTTTCTTAGACCTTTCACATTTACACAACCAGCTTGTTTTCTGAAAGTAGATATGATGGTTGTCCGGCTTATCTATTAAATTATTTCTATTTCTCAATCTTTCTCCACTCTCAGGAAACTGAAGGCAGAGCTGCAAGAAGTCAAGAGGAAAGGTGCCAAACGTGGTAGTGGAAAATACAGTCAGCAAACATGTGGCCGATGCCTGCAGCCTCTGAGTCGTCTCAAAGTTTTCTCCAGCGGCCCGTGTAAGACGTGCAGCCATTACGTCTGCCACGACTGCCAAACAATTCTGCCAGATGGATCGTGGTTGTGCAACGTGTGCATCAGAGAATCGTGAGTTTTTTTTGTTTTTTTTTTTATTGTACCCAAAATTATATTTGTGCACATATTTTAAATAGTGATTTTCACGTCGAACCTACCCAAGTATTAAGCGCTAACAAAGATTTGCAAAGCTTCAGACCATCATTAAATAATAGAAATTTACACTTTATCTAAACTGAATTTCTAAATGGTTATGTAAATATGGTCAGCTATAAGACCTCTAACCAGTGTCACTGCTTTCTAGTGCATGACAAGTTTGTGTACTCATGGACTTTCATTAAATAGCAGCTGATGCAGTGTGTTCATCCACCATAACACTAATGAGAACAAATACACTAAGCAGGATGTCACACTTTTATGTGCCTGTTTACAGCATTGTGCACTCAGACCGTTTTAAATGCAATAAGTACATTTCTACGTCAAAGAATAACATATGACCGAAACTTTTTTCTTTGTATTCCTGTAACTTAAGATTTACTTAACTCGGAGAAGTCCTCTCTGTTTGGGCAATGCTAACTTGCAGTACACTGAAATAGACTAACTTCTTTTTTCTCCACAGGAAAATGTTAGTTTTCTACCACAAACTTTTGTTTCTTTGCTCTGAAAAAATGCAAAAGAGCTATTTAGAAGTTAAGGTCTAGATGGCAGCTGTCAGATCTGTTCTAAATCTTTTTGTCTTGCTTTGGACGTCAAGAAGACCAGCTGAATGTTGTCTATTGTTTCCTCGTTGTGTCTCGCTTTTGCAGCATTCTTTTCTGGATAATTAGTTTTAGCTGCTCCAGAGTTATTCCCGGCACAAATTTGGCCTTTTTGATCAATTTGTTCAGCTTCCCTAAGTTTCCGCTGTCCCAACAGATGTTTGTAGAGCTTGAGGGAAATACGCTGGATATTTATGTAGATGCAAAATCGTTCCAGTTTGATTTTTTTTCTTTTAATAATTAACTTCTTGAGATAGAGAAGGCATTTAAAGATTATATTTGCCTCTTTTAAATATATTGTGCTAATGTTAATAATCTTCTTGTGAATCTTCTGAGTTTTTTTTTTTAGCCATCACTCAAAATCAGAAAGTTTACTTCACTTTTTAAAAGAAATTTTTGCAAATTAAATTTTCCAACAGTAGGCAGCTTCACAGGGTGGGAATAAAAAACATTGAGGTGGACATGTGGAAATCTATCAAATATTTAATCTAATAGATTAATACAATTTTAAATTAAATTCTCAAACTAATGGAACAGAAGTAGAAAATGAGACTTTTATTTCTAACATTAGTATTAAACCAAATCAAATTGCATACATTTTTGTTATTATTATTTCTGCTTAGTCCACATACATAAAAGTGTAAATCTCTCAGCTGGTCAGAGGCTGTTAAAATAGCCCAAGCAAACGGAAACATTTCTATCAACCGTCTATTGTGCTGCTTATCTCACCAGAAAAAGTGCCAGCTGGAATGTTTTCAGACACAACTAGATAAAATTCCTAATTGTATGACTAAGGTAATATTGCTATTACAAGCAATATCACTGTTCATAGTGTTTGTTTTAATGTTGAGTATAAGATTAATTCTGTTTTTTAACATTTTATTGTAGAGATACGAAGAAAAAGACGGGTGACTGGTTTTACTGTCAAAGGGTCAAACGTTTCTCTGACACTGCTGGACACGAGCTAGTGAGAAACTCCTTAAAGAGCAGACCAGCATGTGAGTACATAAACAGGAAGAGTTTGAAAATTAGGAATGTATGCATCTGATTACTCCCCTGTGAATACAATAAAGCAGTCACGGTTCAGTAGAAATGATGAAAAGTTGTTAAAAAATGTTGCACACCGATGGGTTAAAGCTTGAGAACATTTTTTTTTTGTGTGTTTTAGTGACAAAGCACGAGACTACAAGTCAGCTTCTCTTGAACGAAGCTAAAATCATATCAAGTCCTGTCAAACCTATACCTAAGCCCAGAGTGAAATCTCAACTGGTTAGCAAAAGGTACTCCTTTGTGTCAGTTTTACCCACTTTTGAAATACAGGTTTTTGGTCTTCAAACTTTTTTCAAACCTTCAAAAATTTTTCACACATACTCCTCAGCAGTCCTGAAACTTCAGAATCCACAACTTCAACAGAATTACTTGAACCGAAGAAAGACATCCCACCCAAACCATCTAACAGTGACACGGAGTCAGCTGACAACAGCAGCATAGCGAGCAGTAAAACTGAAACTGAGTCCGGCCGTGTGACTCCTGAGCAACCGAGGTAAAGTTTCTCCTGGAAACCTTTAATCACAAAATTTGTTGGACGGAAGATGTTTTGTCAACTATTTATATCATGACTAAAAATAATAGTGTAAATGGAGTGCAGAGTAATTATGCTTACATGTGTAAGTATATGTTGAATTTACTATTGATTGTTGTTCAAAGTAGGCCAGAGCAACACTCGGTTCCCTCCAGCCCATCGGCATCAAGCATTTCCAGTCTGACTGTCCCAATCAGAGAAGAGACTGTTACAGATATTCCTAGCCTCAGCATTCACAATGTAAGTCTGTTTACATAAATCCCAAATAGTAGATTTTATTCTGGTTCTTCTTGGATCAGGCCATATCTTTTGGGTCACTGTAGGTTGTGGAAGAAAAACAAGATCCTGAATATGAGAGACTCTTCAAGAAGAGCAAGCGAGTCCATAAAATAGGTTTGTATTTTTTTTTTATTTAATATGCTTTAGTGTTTATCCCAAATCTGTGCTGACCAGAGAACAAAAGAGAGCGTCTGTTTTACTTGTCACAAGGGTAGCATTATCTCCAGACTGGAGTTTCTACAAAGAAATGCATCCTCGTTTGTTTTATTTACACAGTAATAGAAAAACAAGAGGTGTGTTCTTACAGAGTAGTGGGGGGAAAGGAAAGTTCCAGACCTCCACTTACAGATGAGCGGAAACAGAATAGAGGTGATGTGGGGGATGCTCAACTGTATCATTGCTTAGTTAACATGTCACTGTTTCATACAGCTGGCCAGGAACTCCCTGTAGTTGGGGAATCACAATAACTAAACACACTTTTGAATGAGAAGTGGCAAAAGAAGTATGAACATTTTCTAACATTTTGAATAAAAATGTGTTTAGCTCAAGGTTTGTATGTTCATCACAGAGTGTGTATCGACGCTGGACCTGCGAAACGTATGTGAAGAACCGCAAGCCTTGAGCAACAGGTGTCATTCTGTACCGGGTTTAGATGCTCTGGTAAGAAATGCGCGGGAGAAATAACCACCTCTTTGTGCAGGTGTTATTTTGATTTTTATTCATTTAAGTTGCATTTTTTTTCACCTTAGCTTTCCTTCCAGGTCATTTTAAAACACTCATCAACAATAGCTATAACTAGACAGGAGGTTTAAGTTATTTTGTCTCTAGCTTTCATCAGTCATCAAATAAAAAAAAATATTCAGAAAGTAATAGAGAATCTTATTCCACTTTATTTTATGCCTACTGTTTAGAAATAATACAGCTGGTATCTAGAAATGTAAAGCAGAGAGAATTGTGTTCATTTCTGTTTGCGTTTCAGGATGATGAAGAGGAGGAAGAAGAAGATATCGACAGCCTGGTGGACTTCCATAGGAGAAAACTGTGTTCATCCAGCCTTCAGGGCTCACAGGTACAAACACATTTCTCTCTGCTCATAGAGCACCTGACTCATTGCAGAACTAACATGAACAAGCGTCTTTGACCTCAGCTTTTCCTCTTTCAAGTTTGAAAGCTAAAAACTGATGTGCAGATTTTCAAATTGGTTGGTGTTATCTGAGCCTGCCAGGAAAGAAAGACTCAAGTTAAATTAAACCCTTTCTTTTTAATTGTGGATTTTAGACATTATAGGAACAAATATTTTGAACTCATTTTGTCTAAGAGGGCTTCATTTCAACATGTTCTCTGAATAAGTAACTTCATGTTAAGATCAATTTGCCCCCCAAAAAAATGTTTTGATAACAATTGTTCATATGAGTGTGAATTCTTGTTTGTTTGTTTGTTTGTTTGTTTAGAGCACTCTGGGCAGCCTGATGAGTATTTACAGTGAAGCAGGCGACTTCGACAGCGTGCCAGTGACTGGAGCGCTCATCTTCTCTATCAGTTACAATGAAAAAAACAAAAGTCTTCTGGTCTTCATTAAAGAGTGCCGCAATCTGGCTTTCGGCAACACATCCCGACAGCTTTCTAACCCGTAAATATTCTGCTTTATCACACTGAGGAGGGAAAAAATGTATACTTTGAAGTAAAATTAGCCTAAATTCCCCACTATCCGTCAGCAATGCTTACACAGCTTTAATGAATAAAGATAAGAAGCTGCTTTGTTTACAGAATTTTTCCAGTTAGATCTCAGGGGTAATTTGCTGAGTTTCACAGGAAATTGAACGTCAACAAGTTTTATCTTACATCTGCTAATACAGGAAATGTATTTTAAGTTAATCCTCCCCTGTTGGACCTAGAAAATGTCAAACAGAAACACTATTCCCCATGCTTTTTTTTTTTGTTTTGTTACAGTTACGTTAAGTGTTATCTGCTCCCTGATAAGTCTCGACAAAGTAAGAAGAAGACCAGCATCAAGAACAACACCACCAACCCTGTCTACAAGGAAACTTTGAAGGTTTGTAACTGGACTGAAACTAATGACTTCATCCAATCTTTCACATTCTATTTGATGTGAAGGCTCACTCCTACCCGGACGTTTGAATAGATTTGTACTCTGATTAGAAATGTCAAATATAAATTTTCAGTCTTGCATCCAATAAAAACTTTGCTTGGAACCCTTTAAAAATAGCCTAAAGCAAAAGTTACAAATAGTTTTCTTCTTATTTTAAATAACTTCAATAGTGTCTCAATATTAGAGATTTGATTGTGCTTTATTTTAATCTGTAAATTTTGTGAAACAAACTTGTCATCAGCAGTTGGACTTCTCTTTATTAACAACTTTATTGTTTTTCCACCAGTACTCCATTAAATCCTCTCAGCTTGTCGGCCGCTCTGTGCTGATATCAGTCTGGCATCATGGTCGTCTCAGCCGCAATGCTTTTCTAGGACAGGTGGAAGTGGCTCTTGATGGTAGAGAACTTAGCTCTCCATACGAGGAGGAAAGACAACTCGTAGCCAAGGTAGATCACAGTCATGATGCTTAACAAAGACGATTACCGTTTATCTCATGTTCATAGTTTGTCTTGGCTACCATGTTTAATTTAGAACTGATTTTGAGAAATTGGTGACTAAACAGACATTTTCTTTCTTTCTCAGGTGAGCACTGCTGGACCAGTTTCAGCTTTTACTCAGGACAAAGGAGAGTTGATCATTTCATTGAAATATGTTTCTCCTAAAAATACAACCGAGAAAGCTAAAGGTAAAAGAAATAATAAACTAATGCCTTCTTTAGTTTTATTAATATTGTCGAATTATGAAGGAACTATTCTGTCTTCAGGTAAGAAAGCAGCATCTGCTGAAGGAGAGCTGCACGTCCTCATTAAAGAGGCGAGGAATCTGATCGCAGTGAAAGCAAAGAGCAATTCAGACAGCTTTGTGAGAGGGTGAGAGGATTTTTTTAATCTTGTAAAATTTGGATTTTCAAAGTATACATTGCCTAAATAACATTTGTGGGTTCTGCAGGTTCTTGTTTCCTACTAAAGAAAAGACGTCAAAGAGGAAAACTGCAGTGGTGAAGAAAAACTTGAATCCCCATTACAACACCACATTTATCTATAAGGATGTCACTGTGGAGCAACTTAAGGGGATGTGTCTGGATTTGAGCGTGTGGGAAGAAACCAACTTCAGCCATGACTTCTTAGGAGGGGTGCGCTTCAGCTGTGGACAAGGTCATTTTTAAAAAAAAATTATTATTAATATGGAAACACTTGATGCAAAACAATCAATTTTAGTATCTGAAATTTGCATTTCCCATTTTAAACATTTAATTATACTGATGCATACAAATATGCATCACCAGCCGTAAACTGTAGTTTGATGTTTAAAGGTCCCGATTCATGCAAAATCAACTTTTCAGTGCTTACTACCTTGTGATAGTTAGGTGTGGGCCATGTATTTCTCACCAAAATGCTTTTTTAGGATGGTTCTGTGGTTTTTGAATAAATTGTATTAGTAGTTCTGATCACATCCAAGTGACAACAAATGAGCAGTTGTTACATTGATGACTATTTTAACATAGTATGAAACATTTCATACACATACACACACACACACACACACACACACACACACACACACACACACACACACACACACACACACACACACACACACACACACACACAGGGTACTCTTACTAGGATGAGCAATTACCAGGCTGCCAAAAAAAATAAATAAATTCAATCAGTCATTGTAAAAAGTTTATTTTGCTTTCTTTTCTGGTTTACAGGGACAGTAAAAGTGGGAAAAGAGGAAGTGGAACTGGACTCCGTGGGAGAGGAAGTCAGCCTCTGGGAGAAGATGATGAAATACCCTGATTCATGGGCAGAGGGCACTCTTCCACTTCGTTCCACGATGGGAAAGACAAAGTGTAAATGAGGACAAACAGTCCTAAAACTATCCAAAGATTAGAGCAATGGAAGGTGTTCGGTTCTAAGATGAAGACTAGATCCGATCTTCCTGCATCAGGGTTTGGAGTTCTCATTGATGACGAATGTTAAAGTTTATGTGCCAAAACTTTACGACACCAAGTTAAAATGATGAGATTGTTTAGGAATTCCGTTTGCATGTGTTAGTGCAATTGAAAATCACACACAGCTCTAAATGTGTCTCACTAGTTTTAATATTTGTATTTTTGTACAGAAGTGCTGTTATGCATTTACACATTAATAATATTCATAAATATTCTATATCTACTCACCTTGCACTAAACTTTTATTTGAAATAAAACACTACAGTTTTTAAGTTTAATTTTAACCTTAGATTTTCAATCAGTAATGTTTTCTCACAAGTTGTCTGGATATTTTCACCAAATAAAAGTTAACTAAACCAAAAAGATATGACTCAATTTTCAGTACATGGGTAATAATCACGTTCTGAACAAATAATATATTTGCACACGTGGGTTTTTACGTTTCCTTTGATGAAAATCAATGATAACGTTAAAGGACTTAGGTCTGTAATCACAAGTAAGAGAGCTTTGATTTGTCACGTGATCATACAGAATCTGCATTAAGTTGATTGCATTTGCTTTAAAAGTGATCATCACTCATTTGCATTTTAACCAGTCTAATGTGGAACTAACGTACGATGTTGTGAAACACCATCTTGTTTGTATTTCATTGTGATTTCCCTCCAGCTCTGCTTTCAGGTTGTTCGTCCATTCTTGTCTTGTCTCAGTAACGTTGGCAACTTTATTGCTAAAGTATTCAAAAATCTTGTTTAGATTAGTCACAGAAATCTCTGTGGAGCTCCAGTTTCTCCCTCTCCTCCTCGTCTAGCAGGAAGTTGTCTATGTAGGAGAACAGCTCATCTGCAGATATCGGCATAATGAAGCGTTCCCGATCCAGGCCGAGCTCATCCAACAGCACCATGCTGAAGTAGGAACGGGAAATTCTGTATGTTTGTCTGCAGAGAAACACAGAACAGAAAAGTTTTTTTTTAGAAATGCAATAATCACCCACACATCGGTGTTCTAGAGATTATTTTTAGAGCAAATAATAAAGCATCTTAGTGGATTGTGAGAGAAGGTGAAGAAGCTCTTGATTTGCCAAACAGCAGAGAAACATGTGAAGCAACCATCTGGCCCACATGGTGGAACATGCAGCAGATTAGGAGCTTGGTTTGGATGGAGATCAGGTGTGAGTGGGTGGCTTGTAATACAATCAATTAAAATGTGACTATCCTAACACATGTTGAAAATGTCTTTTGGTCAAAATGCAGTGTTGTTGATGTTGAAATTGGATGAATTTAGCTTATCTTGAATCAACCTATCTAGCTAATATGGTGACTAGATTGCCACATAATTTAGTAAGAGGCTTCAAGAGCTGAAAAACAAAGTTTGATCTGAACCACTTTTTTTCCTAAAGGTGTGCCTCTGGTCTCTATGCTATGCTTATTAAATTTTTATAAATTGTTGCCAATGCAGTCGATTATTCAAAAACCTAGAGTTTTATGTTGATGATACTTTTTAATATTTACTTTTTGGAACAATCCTTTCACATTATGGGATAAATTTAGTTATTGTCAATATCTTGACATCAAGTTGAAAATTGGAATCTACATTCTTTCCCAAACTGTATCTTCATTTAGAATCAGAATCAGAATATACTTTAATGATCCCATACATGGAAAATTTGTGTGTCACAGAAACAACTTCCTATCTGCTAAGTGAGTCGTTGTAGAGCCCGATCACGTACGGAAAGAAAGACCTCTGGAAACGAGATGTTCTCGAGCGGAGCTGTCTGAGCCTCTTGGAGACAGTTAATTTACTCATGTTTTCCAACACTGTCCCTAAAACATTGAATCCAATTACGAGCGAGAATGACATCATTCCCCTATTTCATTTTTTAGCTTTTATGGAGGATTTTACTAGAATTTTAACTTGTGCAGCAAATACCTTACATACTGGTCAGTTCTAGATGTACATGCCACTTACTTCAATAATAACCGGGATTAACTGCCATCCTTTTACTCTTTAGAATGTTCTTAACATTTAATCTTAAAACTCTAAACAAGGGGAGTAAAAAATCCTGTGCAGTTTATTTTCTACTCGCTCTGATGCAATAGTTTACTGGAAGTGAATGTTTATAATAAAGAATTGGTGCTCAAACGTGTCTTCGGAAAGTAAAAGAACTGCTGACTGATTTGATTTGGAAATTTTTGAAAACATCCAAAGTAAAAAAAAAAAATATTAACAATCATTTTGCATTTTACATAACTTTTACATATTTAGAGGATAATATTGTATGAATTATCTTGGGATATGTCCAGACATTGTTGCTATTCCTATGCATGCTGTGTTGTAAACTACGTGACTTGTGTGTGTGTTTGGGGAAACAATGTAAGGTGATTTCGGTCTGGAAAAAAACTCAGCCAAATTGTTCACTTATTAAAAAAAAAAAAAAAACCTCTCTCTGGTCTTATTCTGTTAAACTTTTCTCCAAACAAACAGTAAGTCTGTTGTTATTTTTAGCAGGGTCAAACTTTTGGGGGCACTTTCTTGTAAGCTCAACCAACTGAGAGTTCTTTTATAAGTGAAGTTCTGACATTTGTATAGAGAAGAGAAACTCCTTTCAGCTGTTAATGTGACAGAATGCTATGGAGTTATTTATGATGGAAATTTTCATCTTAATAAACTTTCACGTCGTACGAGCTATAAAACAGCTGACCAAGTAAATGATGTACTACTTCTTTTACCTCAGACCTTCTATAACGTCAGAGTGAAGCAAATGTTCTTTAATACGCCCAGTCTCTCTAGGCGGAGAGCCCAGGAGTTCAATCACCGTTACATGTCGGAGGTCCAATCCACAGTCAGATTTCTGAATTAAAAAAGAATGGTTTTGTTTTTCAGTTTTTCTCTGAAAGCATTTGGAGAGATGAAGTGGAGAGAGTTATTCTCACTTGTATCATGATGTTCTGCAGCTGGTAGTCTGAGTCTGATATGTTGGGGGCAGATAGAATCAGCAGCCTTCTCTTCTCATAGAACTGATCCAGGAGAGCAGGAACTGTCTTCACATCAGATTTAATCTTCATTGCTGCAAACACACAATTACAGAATTACTCTCTGTACATCTATTATCCTATTTTTTTGTTGTTGCACATTTCCTTCAATAATTTACTGAAATGTTTTACATGGCACATGTACCTAAACAGCCAAATAAGTGCATAAATCCTTTTCCTTGTTATCCAAAAAAAACCCCATAAAAAAAGGCCAAACTTATGTCTGTTTTTTTTTATTTTTTTAAATGAACCTGGGAACCTATTAAATTAATGTAACACAGCTCGAGTTTTTTACTTCAAGCTTAAGTAGATCATTTTTCACGATCTAGTAAAAGCTCGTCTCTGAAAATAAATGGAAAAACAGGGGTGGAAAGCAGGCAAAAGAATATAAAATGAGTTATCACTTTTTATCATTTAAATAATGAAGAAAGTCTGGCTGTTTTAAAGATGAAAATAAAGAAATGAGATGTGAGTCCAAACCTTGACAAAACGTGCAAATATACTTTATTTACACATCTATCTCTAATTTAATGAGAATAAACACACTTCTGGATAAAATCCACTGTCTCCTTGTCAAGGTAAAGCGTTATGTGTATAAGTTGTAATTAACTGCCTAAGATCAAAACAAAAATTGAACTCCTCACTTTTGAGCTAAAACACTTTACCATAAAATATTTTTTTAATCATAGTGTGTTTATTATTTATTTTAAAAAGTTTTTTAATAATATACTTTATTGATCCCTCACCGGAGAAATTAGTGTGCTGCATTACACCGCAGCAGGCTGCCACCTATGACGCGCCAATGGTGGCAGAAACAGGGGATTAGGTGTCTTCTCCAAGGAGCTTAGAAGTGAACTCAGTGGGAATCAAACCCGCAAACTTCTGGTTAACTTCCGAGGGCGAACGCTCTACCACTGAGCCACCGCCTCCCCAAAAATTTTCAGCTGTATTTTTATTAGCTAATACAAACAAAATGCTATTATTCAAATTTGAGTGGATCTAAAAACTTAAAGATAAATAATTGTTAAAGACCTAAGGATGTTGAAAAAAATTCAATTAATTACATTCACTTTAAAACGAATAATATATGTCAAATGAAAGCTCGGAACAAGAGGTAATCCTAATTTATAACCATGTGGGGCTGAGCTGCATCCTATTAAATAGTTAACCAACATCATCTTTGAATTATAAGAGAAAAAAATCAGAATTTGGGAAGATGAAATCAATGGACCCACAAAAAGCTTTATATGCACTCAGCTTTGTATACACTGTTATTGCATGATAAACATACACACAGTGGCAGAGACCAATGAGAAGCTGTGCCTATGTTAGGGAATAATTTAGTTTATTCAGTCTAAATTCATCCAAATGAATAACAGCAAATCACTCAAACACAGAATAAGTTGTTTGGACAAGTAGAGAAGCTGCCATGGTTACAGCATACATGATGGAACTCAGTAAAAGGAACCATCTGTTGCATTTCTGTATTGGTAGTCAAACTTCTGTTTGATTTTGTGTGTGATCGTGTACTTACAAACACACTCAGCAGCACTACCGCTCCAGTTGAGGTTGAACTGACACACACGACTAGACATCCCTCTGCGTTCATATCCTCCATCACAGTGGTATTCACATGTTGCTCCGTAGTTGTTCTCATCAGAGTCACAGCTGATGTGACCATGTAGTGGTGAAATCAGTTCTGGGCATCTCCGCACTGCAACATAGTGGAAATAATGTGGATGAAAATTCAGAACCCAGTTTGTAACTGAAGCAAAACTAAATTTTTTTTTTTTTTTTTTTTTTAGCTTACCCTCAACACGCACAATAAACTTGCATGCAGCCCTGTTGTTGGCTTGGTCATACACCTTATATCGAATTATGTTTGCTCCTTCTTTAAAGTCTGTATCTGGCTCCTGACCTTCCAACACTATTCTACAGAAAGAGGCCAGATGTTTTAACACAGTGTGGAGGAGGGAGAAAAAAAGAAAGAGGAGTTGGAACATACCGGAGATGTTTGTCTGCTGTATCAGTAGCAATGGGAGCGTCCCATTTCACCCTAGCTGTGAGTTTCCCAGGTTCAGCAACCTTCAGTCTTGAGGGAGGACATTTGATTTTTGGTGGTTCTATGTCTGAAAAAGATCTTGAAACTTTAGTGGAAAGAAACCAATTTAAATGTGATCCTACATTTGGAAAGCATAACTACTATGAATCTGTAAATGAACACAGACTGTAGCCTGGAACAGGACATTTAAAAATATGTTGGTGCAATAAAGTTAGAAATATGGTTATTTACTTTATAGTTACTATGAAAAGTAGAGTCTTTTGAACTTTAGGCCAGTTTTCCTGAAACTACCTGAACACACCGGTTCTCCCCCACTCCAGGACCCCGTGTTCAAACAGGTGCGTGAGTGATCCCCTTCCATGCTATAGCCTCGAGCACAGATGAAGTCGCACCTGGAGTCTACCACAAAGCCTTGAGTGCAGGTGTATCTGCCGTGAGGAATGAGCGGTAACACATGACAGCGTTTTCCTGCAGGAACATACACAACACAAACTCTTAGATTTGTCGGAGTTTAGTGCTTTCATGCACCAAAAACAGAAATATGGCTTAAAGTGAATATTAAAGTCTTATAGTTACTTATCTCATGGGATAATTATCTTGCAATATTATGAATTTTTGGGGGGATATTTTTAGGTTTTTAAGTTAAAAGTACTTGCATGTTTTTGGTATAGAACTTTTGGTGTAAAATGTTCCGTTTTGCCTTCTGAATTAGTCATGCTTCACTCTTAATTCACACCTAACAATCTTTTTAAGGTGGTGGACTGACAGGTCAAATGATAGATTAGTAGACTGCTGCTCATTCTTTACTTTGTGTCAAACTACACACTTGATGAGGATTATGCAAAAGTGATTTACTATTTTACACAACGCTATGATGGCTGTAATCCTATTAACTGAATTATAAACAGGCTTTAATGGATTGAATTCTATCTTTTTTACAACTTTGCAATGACTTTGTAAAAATTAGGACCATTTAAATTAAAAGTTAAAGAAAGGAAGAATAGGAAACTTCTGCTTTGCTTGTTGGGGTTTTCCCTGAATATAAATACTAAGAATAAGAAGGTGCATTTCATCTTTACATACTACGGCAATAGGCAGTTCCAGACCAGCGGCGACTGGGGAGGCACTGAATGGAGTTTCTTCCGAGCAGCCGGTAGCCTCTGTCACAGGTCATCTCACAGCGTGTGCCGAGTGAACTCATGGAGGCCCTATGCCGAGCCGAGCGACATCTCACTTCTCCGTTGCTCAGACTTGGTCGAAGACACCAGTAAGGTTCTGTTTTAAAGATGGAGAAATACATGAAACAGAAATTCAGAAAAATGACTGGAAAGAGGTAAAATGCATGGCTCCATACTCCTTAGGAATCCAAAATGTTAAATGGGGTTCCACAAAGATCAATTCTTGACCCTCTATTTTTCCCCTTTATATCCTTTCATATAACGAGTTCATCCAGAGGGCTGTTATATGTTTTCCCAGTGTTTCTATGTAAGGGCACAAAATTTTGGCCTAAATGAAACAGTTTGTTTCATTTTTTTAGTCGTTGTTTTTAATTAGTTATATAATTTAAAAAATCAGTATTGAAATACTACAAGAAATGTGATTTGAGATTCTGGTCATTTTTATGTCCAAACAAAATTTAGAAGCATTGTCAACAATCAAACAATGCATTACAAAATCACTGAAAGATAATTTCATGTCCTAAACACTTTAAGGATAAAATAATTTCAGGGATATGAATATGAATGTAAAGTCGAGTCCAAAAATGATTCACATCCCTGGAAAAATTCTACTTACATCTTTAAATTACTGAACAAGGCACAAATTCCTCAAAACGTCAACAAGATATTCCAAGACGTAGTACTGTATAAGAAATATTTCTCAACATGCATTACATTTGAACCCATTTGGCATGTACATGCAGGAGCTCACTGCTTAAGATAAAGTGGCCAAATACCATAAGGGCATATAAAAAGTTTGTCTGAAACTAGTAGAAGTGTTGGATTCTTCCATTGGTTTATGAAAACTTTTGTTAATCAGTGAGAAGTATATAAATAATTTTGAGAAAAGTTTTGTTCCAACGTAAATAAAAGTAAAAATTCTATATTTTTTCTCTTCAATATTGTTGGGTTATATTTTTGAAAAAGGTGGTAAAATTTCCAATTTAAACAGAATATATTTAATCGATCAAGACTTGAGTCATAATTTGATACGGACATGAATCATTTTGGGCTATCGTGTGTGTCTGTTTAAACGTCATCTTTACGATTGAGTCATTAAAGTCAAGTACAGTTAATATATGGATTTGTCTTTTTGGAAACCAGTTGCATAGTTTAAAGTGGTCAAATCTACATATTTGTAGATTTTGTGTGCGCGAATTATTTCCATACTATTACCATTGTAGTCAAGATGGGGAACATCATCTGGCACAAAGTCATTGTGGCTTTCTGTGGTCCCTTCACCAGCTGAAACAACAAAAATCAGAGATGTGAAAATATTCCACAACTATATCATGGCAGAATTTCTAACTAACTGTTTCATTTGGCACTGAAAAAAATGAAAAGAAGCCACATAAGGTAATTATTCCAGCACATTTTTTTCCACAACATTCTTTATGACCTCTCCTAGAAGAAGTCAAATAGCATTCCGCAGTAAGCACCTGGATTTCTAATCAGCAGGTCTAATGGATGTTCATTACCGTGAATGGCTGATCAGATTGTTTTCTAACTTTCTGTTTCACACACATATTAATTTGTGTTGAAAATTTGCTTCCTAAGTTTCTTCTATTTGTTAGCAGACATACATGTAGCATTTTTTCTAAACACTTCTTCTTTCGGCATTTCCCTTTAGGGGTTGCCACAGCAAGTCCGTTTCTTCCATCTAACCCTATCTGCTGTATCCTCTTTGGTCACACCAACTATCTTCATGTCTTCCCTCACTGCATCTATGAACCGCCTCTTTGGCCTTCCTCTAGGCCTCTTTCCTGGTGGTTCCAAATCCAGCATCCTTCTTCCTATGTACTCTCTCTCCTCTGCATATGACCAAACCATCTCAGTCTGGCTTCTCGGACTTTATCTCCAAAACCTCTAACATGTGCTGTTCCCCTGATATACTCATTTCTAATCCGATCCATCCTGGTCACTCCCAGAGAGATCCTCAGCATCTTCATCTCTGCTACCAAACACATACAGCTAAAATGTCAGTCAGTTAGTTAGTCACCTTCTTAACAATCTATCCCGTAACAGGGTTGCGGGGGTGCCGGAGTCCATCCCGGCTGATTCGAGGCAAGGGGCAGGGTGCACCTCTAAAAGGTCGCCAGTCTGTTGCAGGGCCACACACATACAACCATCCCTAGGGGCAATCACGTACAGCAAAAATATTTTCTGCCTCCGTGACCTGACCCCGGAACAAGCGGAAGATGACGGAACGAAATCTAGATGAATAAAACTTGAGTTTTACTCAAACATTGATATTAATACTAATAGATGAACGTTACTCAATACATATATAATTTTTTAAAAACTATTTAAGCATGCAGAAAGTTGTTTATTGTACGTTTAAACTGTTTAAACATGCAATAGTTTAAACATGCAAATAATAAAAGCCAAACATTTTGCTTTCATAATTTCCGTTTGCCTTACTCATCAGTTTCCATGTAAAGGCAGCAGCTGCGCTGTGTGTCTGAGCAGTAAATTAGTCCTTAGAGTTACAGTTTACTTTCTCAGCAGTTGTGGTTTCTACTCATTATCCATTTGGAGATCTCCAAAAAAAATGACTCCATGTTTGAAACTTAATGCCAGACTTTCCATTTTTTTCCAAACCCACTCAGCTTCATTTTTGCTTTTCTTTCCTTGACAGCAACTCTTTTAAATTGATTTTCTTTCAAACATATTCACAAGTTATCCACATAGACACTACAAAACTGATAACACATCTTATTTGACCTCTATACTTTGTAAGCACATTGCTAAGACATGAAGAATAACTCGTCAGCATTTTATTCAATATGGTGTCCATTGTCTTCACTAAACTATTTTGTGTCACTCTCCCTTCTTCAGAGAGGATTAGTCACACAAATAAATTCACTCTGCTCATTCCTGTGAGGCCGCGTGTGGTATTTTACAAAAACCATATTGTAAAATGTTAAAATGACACATTTTTTTATCACCTCCAGATAAAAATATTTGCAGAAATTGAAAGCAGTTTGCTGTGAGTTGAATTTATTGTTTTATCGGAATGTCTATGCAGACACTGTGACTCAGTGTGTGTCACAGACCCCTGTAGGTTTGGGATTCTGCCGGAGGAATTACACACCAAGGAAAAGAAGGGGGGTGGAAGGTTGAGGAAAATCTCTGCATCACCATCTGACTCCATGTATACATCTGGTTGGCTCCTGGGTCTTTTTATCTTGCCAGATAAAACAAAAGGCTTCGGCTCAGGGAGCGAGAGAGGGGGAAGATGAGTGGGAGGCCATTTCTTCTCAGTAATTAACTGGCAGTGATTGAAGTTGAGCTGTAATTAAACAGCTCGGCCAGTGAGTAGAAAGAAGCACCTGAGGGAGGTGGACTGGGTTGAAATGGGAGAGCGAGGTATCTAATGTGAAATTTATCTAGACTGGAAATTGGCCAGTTGCATGTTGGGAGATGTTAAAAAGAAGCTCTTCATTCCTGAGAAGAGAAAGCTCCATTTGGAATCAGCACATCTGTATCTAATCCAAATGTAGCCCCTGGGAAGAAGCAATTTCCAACTGAGAGCCAGCACCATGAATAAATATTACAGTAACTCCTGATTTTTCCAGGAGTTACATACAGAACCTATGATTAAGCAATTAGAAAAAAAAAGAGTTTAGTATTTAGGGGTATTTTTCCTCACAATTTGAACATGCTCACTTAAAATGCTACTTTATCATAAATAAACATTTTTATTCCAGGAGTTGCTTTCTTTAACAAAAACCTAAACATTGTTATATGAGACCAAAGAAATATCATTTAAGCTCCAGATCAAATCAAAGATTGTATGCATGATATTATTACGATTTAACAAAGCAGGGATTGATTCACATCACAGAACTGATCATGCAAGTTATTAAAAGTTTGTGTTTCTTCATTGAATTTTTTCTGTGGTGAATAGGAAAAAAATAACTTTTCCATAGCACAAAAATGGCCAAATATGTGTCATAATAAATGTTTAAATATAAACTCACCTGTGAGGAAGAATAAAATAAAAAGAGTAACAGAGCATCTGAAAGTCATTGCAAATAAAATAATCCAACTTCAGGAGGAAAAAACTTCACTATTAGAGATGAAGTTTGGTGTAGGAATCTGACTATAAGATCATGACTAAACTCTCCTTAGTGCTGTGATCTCTGTTGATCTCTGATGAAGCTTTTCTTCTCTGACTAAACTGCGCAGTTTTTACGGTGAAACAAAGAGCCTCCTAAATATTAAACCACTAGGTGGCAGTGATAGACCTATTTTGTTTCCTCCCACTGATTCATTTAAAAACATTTAACAACCATTAAGTTACTATTTTTAAGATTTGACTTAAATCACATTTTTTTAATCCTTTTCATTAGGGTTTATTAATTGATCACTGCAACAAAACAAAAAAAAACACAACAAAACCGACCATATTTGGCCAATGATTATGTAAAATAAAGACTAAAATAACTAAATTAACTTTTTTAATAATCAAGAGTTAAATAGAAACTAAAAGGATTGTGTTAATGTTGATGTTTTACAGAGTGCCACGTTGTGATCGGCTTTTTTTTTTTAAAAAGTGTAATTGAGAGTAAATGATTAACTATCTGTTTGCTGCAGCCTGGCAACAAAATAACACTCAAACCGGAAGAGACTTTTGATAACAAAATAAAAGCCCTACATATTTGCATGTATTTTGATACATATTTTTGCTCAGATGTAGATCTAAGAGAAATAAAATGCTTTTCTCACCATACCCTATTGATATTGTACATTTTAAATAGTGTTTTATAGACTTTTTAAAAAAAATTAAAGATTGCTCGATATTCTGACTTCTAATTTGAATATCCATAAAAATCTGTTACACATGGGATCAAATTCCATTTAAATTATGCAAACAGCAAAAACCCACACAAAGAAAGAATTCTTTCAGATCAATCAAATTGATTGTTTTATTTTATAAAATAATAAAAAGTAAGTGGGTTGTTTTGATTTGTGTTGAAAGTGTTAAATATCCCAGCATGGTGATTATTCTGAGAAGCAGCAGGTGGTTGCTTTACTTTGACACTGATTTAATCCTGATCTTAGTTTCTACAGGCTTGATCTTTTTTTTTTTTTTCTCCTCCATATCCAGTCTGGAAAGTGTTTCTGTGACGACACTTCCCCCTTTTCCTTTGCTGTTCCCTCAAGTTTTTTTTTTCTTTCCATCTCCACATTTCTATCTCAAGCAGAAAACTTTTCTTCTAGATTTCAAATCAAACGTTCAGAATGGCTCCACCGTCTCGTCGTCTTCAGACAAAACCAGTGATCACCTGTTTGAAGACTTTTCTGATCTCTTACAGCTTGATTTTCTGGGTGAGTTTTTAACCAAACACGAAATGAGAGCAAAGAAAAAAAAAAAGGATCAACAATGGATTCGAAATGGCTTCGACGCCAAACAAGCTGATCCGTTATTTTTACCTTCATGTTAAGTTATTCTAAGGATCAGTTTAATTTGATCATTAAATCTGTTAGATGTTGTTCAGAAAGACTGATCTGGAAAGTTTTTCTTTAAGTGTCCTTTTTAATGATTGTTCATAAGAATAAAATTTTCTGTTAAATTAATTGCAGTAAATTAGCTGAAAATCAGCAATCAGTGCCTCATTTAACATTTTAATACCTTTAAATCATTTGGTAATTTAATCATCTGAAACTACTTTAATTTTATTTCATAAATGGAGTTTTTTAACTACTTGATTTTAATATTTTAGTGTAAAAAAACAAACCAACAAAAAAAAAACAAAAAACTGATTCTTACCTAAAAAGAAAAAAAAAAAGCATCCAAAATTATGCAGTCTCAATTGTGAGTTTTAGAAAATATTTGTGTAAAAATATAAAAGTATTTTTAAACAAACTTTAAATATATTTTTTGAAATGTTAAATTTATACATTTAATGCAAACGATTTAATATAAATATTTGTAGATAAAAGCTTAGGTTAAATTAGTTGCATTTATTTTTAATAGCTTGTTTTTAATCAAACTTTCTATTCAGACACAATCTTTAAGATTATTACTAATCATCTATTTATTGAGATTTTAACAAATATAGATATTGTTCTTTTCTCAGTGTTTTGAGAAGCAGATGGATAAGGTTAAAGAAAACTATTTTGTTGCTCATTTTACAAGATATGACATTAAGATTCAATCTGTTTATTATTTGGTATCAAACACAATGAAATTATTTCCAGAAAGATCAAGTGTCCTGAACAAGGTCAGAGAAAGAGAATTTTAAAAAATACACATGATTAAACAGTATGTAGCATTTACAATTCTATTTTTACAATAGATTTTGTTTTTCTTTACCCCTTTGAAGGTGGTCCTGATTGTGTTTTCAGTTTTTGAAAACTTTTTTTTATTGAGAACCATGTCATTAAATGTTTTTAAAGAGAAATCCCAAATGTACGAAGTTTTTAACTTTTCGCTTTTAGTAACAGGACTGATAACTAGCTTAGAGAGAAGCCAGATGGGGTGGTTTGGACATCTGATTAGGATGCCTCCCAAATGCTGGTGAGGTGTTTTGGGCATGTCCCACTAGGAGGAGACCTTAAGGTAGAGGTTGGACCTGCTGGAGAGAGTACCGTATATCTCACAGCTGGCCGGGGAATGAAGCAGGATACCCCAGAGTGAGCTGGAGGATGCAGCTGGAGTCAGTTCCTGTCTGAGGTTGTTGCCCCCTGTCGTCTTCCCTTGATAAGTAGAAGACGACAGAATTGATTACCCAAAACTTTAATTATCTTGTTTTTGGTATTCATCATTAATTTATTTTTTTTTTTTTTGTAAAATACTAATTGTGTTCTTTAAGCCTGTAAAGACATACACTTACATTCTCAGTCCAGCATGGGAGAGACTAGGATTTTCTTTAGTATTTAAAAACCTGCCTGTTTGTCTACAAATTGTTTCAGTTTCCATCTAAAATTTCTTCAGATCATCCCTTTTTTAAATTATTTAGATTCTTAGATTGCAAGAAAGTATGACAAACAATAAGGGAGAAAACATTTTATTATATGATTAAAAATGAGTTTCTACTTTCCACTCACCTCATTTTGTTCAATCCTAACGCATATCAATTTGTTTAAAGCAGAAAAATCAGTCATTATTTCTGTTGGTGGTAATCTTTGGTCTGATCAAACAGCTGCTGCTGCTGCTAACACAAAGTTCAGGTCACTGCTTTTATCTTTATTGCTGCTATCTGTTTGAGTTGCCCCCCTCCGTCAGCCCCATTCTCTTTCCTCCACCTCAGGGTAATGAGTCGTACAGGAGTGCTTAAAAAAAAAATGTAAAGATGTAGGAGCCAAACAGGGGAACTAAAAACTGCCTCAGTGGTTTATTTTCTGGTAATACTATGATCGGTGTGTAGGAAGAAGCGTTCACCCATGGGTTTGTTTCACTGCACATCTGCCTCAGTCCCACTGCTCTGTCAAACTCATTTGCATTAAATCCCCTGACTACAGGAGGGAGTTGATAAAGGAAATCAATGTGGGAAACGTTTTTTTCTGGATTCAGCACTTCACGGTTAAGTAAATGTCTCCTTGATACCTGCCACAGTGAATGTAGATCACTAGTTTCATCGAAGGAATGAGACACATGCACAGCGAAAAGCAAATTATAGCAAAATCAGCAGATAGGGAAGGTGACCGCTTCAAGTAATTGTTATTTTAATGGTCAAATTATGTATTGCCCCAGTTTTAAAAAGTACAAAACTGTCTTAATTGAACTATAATAAACTGGGATTGACCTGCTGATTTTCAGCTTTTAATGTTCGAGGGTTTTGTTTTTTTACATTTTACACTAACTGCTACTAACTACTGACTCATTGTGTTTTCAACTTCAGTTCACAGGGGTGATCCTATTGGCCGTCGGGGTATGGGGGAAGGTCAGTTTGGAGGCCTATTTGTCTCTGGCCTCTAAGGACAGCACCAATGCACCGTACGTCCTCATCGGGACCGGATCCATCATCGTTATCTTTGGACTGTTCGGCTGCTTCGCTACGTGCCGTGGCAGTCCATGGATGCTCAAACTGGTAAGCAGATGTTTTCTAAAAAACCTCTCGCACAAGACCCAATGTGACATGTTCTTCACTGTTCCAGTACGCCATGTTTCTGACGCTGGTGTTCCTTGCTGAGCTCGTGGCCGGAGTATCAGGTTTTATCTTCAGGCACGAGGTGAGGCCTTTGTTTCAATTAATTATACAATCTTTTTTGTGTCATCGTAGAAAGGGTTTCAAAGTTGTCTTCTGGACAGTGTATTTAATGATCAAGACATTTTAACTTCCATCCAGAAACAATTTTCAATCTGATTAAAAATGATCATCAATGTTCAAATACACTGTCCAGAAGACAACTTTCAACCCCTTTTTACGATGGATCACTCCTGAACAAATGAGGGATTACATACTCTTATTTTGTTTCATATTCACCAGATTAAGGCAAAAATGGGCACCGCCTTCCAGGATGCTGTACAGTATTACAACCGTAACAACAGCATCAGTGCCGCAGTCGACACAATCCAAAGGACTGTAAGTGAGATTAGAGAACTTTACCAATGCTTCCTTCTGCTGAACAAACAATAACCTTCGGCTTTGTCTTTTAGCTGCATTGCTGCGGCGTGAAAAACTACACCGACTGGAATGGCACGACTTACTTCCAAGAGTGGGGGATCCCTGTCAGCTGCTGTAGAGATGAATGTTCCCCAGAGAACCTGAAGGACCTCAATAAGGCGGGAGAAGTGGTGTACACAACGGTAAATTGGATTATCTAACAGAGCCTCTATCGCTGTGAATATGTGAAACTTGAACGTTTTATCCTCTTGGTCTGCAGGGCTGCTTTGCATTGGTGACCAACACGATGGAAACTAACCTGGGAGTCATTGCTGGAATCTCCTTTGGGATTGCTTTCTTTCAGGTGTGTCATATACAGAAATACCTGTATATAATTAATTCATACAGGTATTTCTGGTCTGTTTTTTATAAAGACGGTAAACTGAAGAAAAGTTCACCTTTTATTGGGCTATTCAGAGCAAAATGTATATCTAGGCTCCGTTAGTCTCATAAAACTCCACTATACTTCCTTCTTTTTAAAATTAATATTAAATGTCTGTCAGTGATTTATTTATTTATTTTTTTAATAATCTTGTATTGTGTACACTTACATAGTGTTTTGCATCTGATCATTTGGACCTGGACTGAACTTATTTATCAGCTGAGTTTGAACGTGACTGATTCAGACGATTAGTTCCTTTACTATAAAAGCAGGTCATAAGCTTCACTTTTATTGAGCCTGATAAGACTTTCATCAGTGGCCTTATCTTCTCACTTGTTCTGCTTTCAGTTCCTGATTTTAATGTATTTTACATTTGTGAAATAATTGTATTCATATGCACAATAATGGTAATGTTTTTTTTTTTTTTAAACTGGCCAGATGCGTGGTATTAACTTTTAATCTCTTCTAGCTCATTGGGATATTCTTGGCCTGCTGCTTGTCTCGATACATCACTAGCAACCAGTATGAAATGGTCTAACTGCTACAGGTAGGAATATTAATCACCGCTACCATAAAAAGCTTTTTTTCACAAACCTTGTTTTCTGTCTGCAGGTTTCTGAAGCGGCTCCCGTTGCAAACAGAGTTGGGATTTTAATGTTATGTGTTAGTATAATTTTAGAGGGGAAAAAAATCTTGCTGCCATTTTTTTTTTGTTTTTCTCACAAACAAGCTGAAGGGAAGTTGAAAAGGAAATAATCTGCAATGCTGTCTGACCAAAAAGAAAAGGGACCCCAAGCTTTTCAGAGTTCTGTTACTCATCGTATATATATATATATATATTTAAGTATAGGTGTCTATAGTTAGTTGTCACTTTTTTTCTCCCTATAAGTGCATTTGTCAGCATTAGATGTTTGTTTTTTTATGTTACAGTGATTATCAACTCCATTTGTTTCCTAGAGAAACTCCCAAACGCCTGAAGGTTGGACGATGAAATTATATCTGAATAGATAACGAGCCTTTCTGAATATATGGGCCAGTCCTATCCTGCATTCATGTGCCGACATCTAATGACAGTTCTCAGTGTTATCCTGTTTAGTCTGTGACATAAAAAATAAAGATGAATTTGTCTATCTTTGATATTGTGTGTGTGTGTGTGTGTGGATCCTCTGCGTGTTTTAAATGCTGAACTCCTCCCATTGGCTGGAGTAGGTAAAGATAATAAATAATCTTAAGTCTTGGATTAGTTTTTTGTGATTGGGTGTTTGAATAAATCAAACACATAAAGTGTCAGATTAAGACAGGGCAAGTTTATTTGTGCTGTACAATTCATACACAAGGCAATTCAAAGTGCTTTATAAGATAGAAAAATTAAAATCACAAAACATTGAATAAAACTAAAAAAAGAGTGATTAATTTCAGTCAAATGCATGATTAAAGATAACTGTTTTCAGCCTAGATTTAAACATTGTCATATTGGAAGTCTGTCCCAGCTTCAGGAAGTTTGTTCTCCATGTTTAGTCCTGACTCGACACCAGCAGGAGGCTGGTCCCAGAGGTCCTCAGAGTTCTAGATGCTTCATAAGACACTAACGTTTCATACTTAAACACAAGCAGAGTGGCTTTAATGTCTATTCTCGGAGCCACAGGAAGCCAGTGAAGAGTCCTGAGCACAGGACTAATGTCTTCATATTTTCTGGTTCTTGTTTGGACTTGTTCGATTAAGCCTCAGATTGATCAATAGTCAACCAGTTCACTTTTTGTACGTACAGGTCATGTAAACCGATAATGTTTGTGGTGACAAGAGAAATCCTTGCATTGTTGCAAAACTGCAGTATATTTCTTATGTCATAATTTAAATATATATGCATATAATCTAATATCCGTTTAAGACTGATTTAACTGCTCCTGAGACATCTTTAACCACGTTATAAATAAATGTTTATTGTAGTTGTGTAAAAATATCACTTGACCCAAAAAGCACATTATTCAAACAAGTTCAGTACACACTTTAATCATTGGAATTGATGAAAAATTAGCTGGTCTCTGTCAACATCTCCGGTCAATCACTTTTATGCAATAGGTGACCTACATCTTATATTTTCCTTTTAAAAAATGGACTAACTCTGAAGTATTTAAGTAAACAAAATGTTTCAATTGATTTTAAGATTTAACCAAAGTTGCAACAATCTTCAACAGGCCCAGTTTATTTTCAGTAATAATGATCAAGAAACTTCAAATCTAATTCACACTTGCTTGATGATGATCCTCATGAAATACACCTGAGGTTTTTAAAATCTTACTCTCATTTGCTCATAAAATTAGGAAAACCTGCATAGATCAAACCTCTAGAGGAGTTTGCTGATAGGTGTTTTTCTTCTGATCAAATCGGTAAGTCAATTTTTTTTTTTGCGTCTCCCCAAAATAATCTCATATTAACAAGAAAACTAAAATAAAGTGTTTTATTATTTTCAAATGTGTTTGCATGAGTCAGTAATAAAGATGCAGGTAGGAAGTTTGATTCAGCTTTACTTGCAAAGCTCAACCAGTAGGTGGCAGCGTTAGGCAAATTGTTGGGCAGCCTTAATAACAAAATTTTATCCGATGAAACGTCTCAAAAGTCAAATATTCTTCTTTTGAGATATAAAAGGCAAATATGTAGCAATTAAAAAAAAACTAAAATACGCAAGAGTATCTAAAAGTGCTGAATTGGAAGCTGTTGAGCAGTTTTGCAGCACATAGAAACAAAGCTCGTTGGTGTAATTTGATTGGTTAGTTGTGAATCAGATGTTCTCATGGAAACCAGTTGAAGTGGGCGTGGTTCTAGGTGAAAGTAGGCGTGGTTTAGTTCCGAATGTATAAAATCCAGTGTGAGCTCTTGATTGTTGAGGAAATCATCACTTTCCTTCCCGGCGGCTGTTGTCCGGTTCCCGTGAAAATTTTGCTGTAATCCAAACAATTCACCAGCAAAATCTTCAATCAGATCAACACAGGTTAGTATTTCTCTTTAATTGAGGCAGGATTGGTTTTTTAGAAAAAAAAAGCAGGAAGTCAAGGTCAATGGATGGGATTTGTGTGCAGGAAAGGGTGGTTATGCAAAGAAACTGAACACTGTTGCAAATGCATCATAATTGCTATAATAGCAAACCCCTTATTTGTTTTATAGCTTTTAAAATGACATTTCTTTTGCATAATCTTTTGCATTGTTTTCTCTTGCAGATTTAAAACTTCAGCCTTAAAGCTCCTTTTTCACTTCTTCAAGCTAATTTTTAAGCCTTCAAAATGATGCAAATCAGCAGTGACTCCATCAGCAACAAGCACTCTCTCATCAATGTCATGCACCGCTTCATAGCAGCTGCCAACAACATGGATGAGACCATCATGGTGCCCAGTCTGCTGAGAGATGTCCCCCTGGAGGAGCAGGCTGCTACACAAACCGAGGCCAACAACAACGACCTGCCGTGTACCAACAAGCAAAGAGACATGTACGAGCACTATCTACTCCTCAAGTCCATAAAGAACGACATGGAGTGGGGTCTCCTGAAGAAGGAGCTGACCAGTGGTGCCACCTTCCTGGAGATGGCTGTGAAACAGGAGCAGCAGCAGAGGGTGACTGGAGATCTGGATTTGGAAGACAATGCTGACCTGGAACATCAATTTCATTATCACCTCAGAGGATTGTTTGGAGTTCTGTCCAAGCTCACATTGCAGGCAGACCACCTCACAAACAGATACAAGAGAGAAATCGGAGGAGGAAACTTTATGAGATAGAATCCGCTCCTTTTTATACCGAACTGATCTGTACAACAATGGGATGTTTTGTGGTGGACAGTGAACTGACCAGGGCAGCCATTCTTCCATTTCTAAATGACACTCCACCCTCACTTTACCCCCCTCCCCCTCCCACCCAAAGCCAGTGATGCCAGCATGTCGACCTGCTTTACAGCAAAGATGGACGCCATGTTCCTGGCGGAGGTTTCTCAACTTGATGCCAGATGGAATCACACTTTATGTTCACCACTGAGTTAATAATCTATAATGTCTGTCTTTTGGAAGTCTGGGTTGTTCTGTCATTTTTAATTTTTCTTTTAAAGCTAAAGGGTTCTTTTTACCTGCAGCAGGTCTTTCCCTTTGGTTATGTGCCTTGAATCTTTCTACACTTTTCCTGCCCTGTTCAGTTTATTGTAAATGCAATTGATGTTCTTGGATGTCTCAAAACCAGTTTTATATTAATATAAATTGCAGTACAACTGAAATAAATGATTTAAAAAAAAACCTCTAGTTCTCTAAAAGATTAGATCTTTGTGCTTAAGACCTTTGATTACAAGTTGCTCCATTTCTTTGACTCCTGTAGTTTAATCTGTAAACTTCAGGACAATGTGTCCATCCATCTCTTGTGATGGCGACCACATCACGAGACATGGTAACCACAAACTTCCTAAAACCGTTAAATAATTGAGTGTGCGATCACCTACTTCTACAAGTAGAGTGTGTACTTGATTTTAGTGACATACAATCCAAATGGTTGTGTTTGGCTGTTCATGAGAGAAGCTCTCTCTTTTCAACAGTTTCACCAATTCTCAAATAATTTCCTGACTAGCACAGTCATGATCAAAGTAGATGGTGTTGAAAACATCCAGGTAAGTTTATGATCATGTGGGTGTCTTCTCGATTAAATCAAAAGCCAACATGTTCGTGCTAGCATCAAACAAATCCATAGATGATTTGTGGAAGGCTTCGGCTGTTCCCGCTCACAATGGGCTACACAAAAGGCTAGGAATCAAAATGGCTGTAATGGTCAGTATGCCTCTGCCCACTCAGATAAACTGGGTCAACTTCACTGGTGGCAGCTGGCTCTGAATTCAAAATGTTTTTTTTTTTCCTTTTAACAAATTAAATCCACAAAATGGGTTAAATCATAGGAATTTTAAATTCAAGGTTATACAGACAATAGAAAATTAATTTATTTAATGCTCAAAAAACATTTCAATATATTTGTAGTGTAAATCTAATATGATTAAGAATGTAAAAATATTTTGGAATATAAAGAAAATTCACAACAATCCATATTTTACAGAATCAGAATTTTGTGCAGAAGAAATGAACCTTTGTTCTGCAAAAAGAACCAAATTGAACTCGTGGGATGGATTTTGCTCTTTTGATCTGACCAAACAAATTATTCCAATTATAAAAAAGCACGATTGCAGTGTGGACATCATTTCTGAAACATTTTTTGATGGGTTTGATTTCCACAATACTCATTTCCAAATGATGAAATGACATAAAATCCACTTATGTGGCTTTTTTTTTATCTTAAATATTCAAATTTGGCCAAGTTGTCTAAGATTATTAGATTAGATGTACTGTACTTTATTGATCCCTGAACTAGAAAAATTGTTACAGCATCATTACATACAGACACCCTCAAACAACATACAAGGAAAATAGAAATAAACTAGTCAGGGGGGAAAAAGCCATAAATTAAAAAAATAAGAATTAAATCTATTTAGAAGGAGAACAAAGACAAAACTGTGCAAAAGGAGAATACATTTAACCTAGTTTTGATGTGAACTGGTAGTGTTAGAAATTAAAAGGATTGCAACAACACACACACAGTACTGGAAGCTTGCAGAGTTGCATCAGCAACAGACCACTAAGTCTAACTCCTGCAGAACTGCTATGGCAATACAAAGAAACCAATACATTCAAAACACTAAAACCATATGTTGCCTCTGAATGTACTAATTTGATCATACGTTCAAAATAATGTTTGCATATTAAAAAGAAGAGTGAACCATGTTCTCCAACTACATGTGTTAACTGATGCCTCGCACAACTGAAATAGACGCTGTTTGGCTTCAAATGGTCTCTAAATTCTCACTAAAGAAGGAAACTAAATGTGTTTTTGTTTGTTTGCACTGATGCCCTTAAAACAGTTCCGGCTCTCTTCCAAACTTTTATCTTAATAATCCATTATCTTAAGAACAAAGTTTATTTTCTCAAGATAATTTATCCAGTTATCACCTAAAAAAAGAAGCGAAACATGGTCTATGTTCTCCTGTTTTCCTCTAAGTAAAGAAGCAGAGAGGAGTTACACATAAGAAAGATAAGTTTGGGTTCAGTAACATTATCACATGTTCTCATCAAACAAGTCCTGAATGACCTCTCATTGACACTCATGTTCTGTAACACAGACAGGGCATCAGCAAATTCCCAAGTCAATTTATGGCTGAGAAATTTGAGAGCAGGTTTTCACCTCTTGGCACATTTTAGTTTGATATCAAATTGGAGAACTGAAGACAAGGAGGACCTTTTGATTTCTAAACCGACTCAGTTTAAAGTTGAGTAGTTTTTGTGTTTAGGGGTTGGCTTTCAACCCTATGGCCTAACTGTCTACATTATTATCAAGCAATACAAATGTTTCACTGTGATGTAATTTTAGAAACACAGTGTTGCAAGATGTTCTAAGTTCAGTGTGATGTGACATACAGATTTCAGAACGTGATCGTGTTGAAAGAAGAGGTTAGACAGCAGGTTTTTACCTCACCCAGCCAAGCCATGAGGAGGCTGCATGACTGACTGCAGACCTGGCAACCAGAGGCAGTGTCTGGTGTCCCTTCTCCAGTACTGTTCTGTTGCCTAACAGCTGTAAAACTGGAGAACCAGTCAGAGCAAAGATTACTCCATAAACCACAAGTCATGTCATCCAGGTGATGGAGAGGGATGTCTAAAGGTCAATTTATTCTAAATAAAACTGTAATTACAGCAAGTGCCTGGCCACCATGCCTACATTATGCTCTTATCAATATGGAGGAGTTTCTCTTGGCGACAGCATCACTCCTTTGGTAAACACTGGAGAGTAGTCAGCGCAATATTTGCTTTAGTATAACAGTACAAACCTTTCAGTAAACTGCAAACAAAAATACCGAATTGATCCAATAATTACAATAGATAGAACAATAAAATATGTCCTGTGTAAAATTAAAATGTTCATATATGCTACAGCTGATGCATTACTGGTAAAACTACAACTTTTCTGTTTTAAGATCTGATAATCCAGCATGTTTTTATGAGCACCAGTCAAGCATTGAGACTTGCCTGGACCTTTACTAACTTCTTCTGGGTTTGTGTCTCAATCAATAAAAATTGTTATCATAGAAACCAGGAAATTGAGGTGATTGACAAGCTTTGGGTCAATGCTTTTTGTTTACCATAGCAAACGGATTGGCTAAATGTTTCAATGTCCCTTAAAGACCTCAGTTCCTAAATCTTCTCCTTTCAGTATTTCCCTTCAGGGGTCACCATAGCAAGGCAGGTCCTTCCATTAAACCCTATTTCCTGCATCCTCTTCGGTGACACTACCTATCTTCATCCACTGCGTCCATGAACCTCCTTTTTGGTCTTCCCGTAGGCCTCCTGCCTGATGGTTTTAAGCTCAGCATCCTTCTGCCGATGTACACTCTCTCTCTCCTCTGCACATGTCCAAACCATCTCAGTCTGGCCTCTCTGACTTTGTCTCCAAAACCTCTAACATGTGCTGTTTCTCTGATATACTCATTTCTGATCCTATCCATCCTGGTCACTCCCAGAGAGATGCTTAGCATCCTCATCTCTGCTACCTCCATTTCTGTTTCCTGTCTTTTCCTCAATGCCACTGCCTCTAGACCAAACAGCATGGCTGGTCTCACCACGGTCTTGTGTTTTTTTCTCCACCTGTTCCAGCCAGCCTTTTCACGCTTCTTCACCTCTTTTCCACATTCTCCATTGCTCTGGACTTTTGATCGTGTGTACTTAAAATCCTCTACTTTCTTTAGCTCTCCTCCCTTTAACCTCACTCTTCCAATACAGGGAGAAGAGATAAAGAATGTGGAGGATTTTAAGTACTTAGGATCAACAGTCCAGTTCCTAAATATATATATATATATATATATATATATATATATATATATATATAGCAGACCTATTTATAAGCACATTTGCATCAGTGAAGGTGGATTTCAGTAATAATATTGCTATAAATTAATACATGAAGGTCTTACTAACCACCTCTAATGTGCACACGGTTGGTAAAACTTCTCTATCAGCGAATGTGTAGAGTTTTACTGTCAGAACTGATGACTTTATAGCCAGGGTGTATAATCTTTAACCACCATAATTTCTTTTATTCCATTTAACATTGTGACCATTGCAGAAAGGTGGTGTGTGTGCCAAGTTGTGCTGGGGAGTAGTTCTCCTCTGGGCCCCTGTTACATTTTAAAGTCTCATTATAGTAAAAATATTGAATCATTAGAGGAATATTTAGTTCAAATGAGATAAGTGAATATGAGATTGTAAGGCTCAAGGAATTTTGTTCAAGAAATTTCTTTAGGTGAGATTTAAACTGTTTGATTGTCATAAAACGTCAGCTATTTTAGTTGGTTTTATGATTACCGTTTTGGCTTATGAACCACAATTTTACAAGTCACAAGAAATTAATCCAGTGATGATAAGCCCACATTGTAACAATTCTTCCACCTCGCTTCACAAGTACAAGTTACTTTATCAGTTTAAATGTTTGGTTACAAACAGAGAAATTCAAGTCAGGCTTTTGTGGGATGCTGATTAAACATTTCACAAGACAAACATGTACAAAATGTTCTTCATTGCTGCTTGTTGGGGTTTTTTCTTTCCATCAGACAAACATGCAATATCTTTGAGCAGGCTCAAACTTGTTCTTTATTGCCTTTGAATAAAACAAGTATTTGTTGTTGTGTAACAGGAACAGGATGCATGTTGCTGGTGTGCAGTTGATGTTGCTAGGCATTGCCAGTGACGTAAAATCATCCCATGCGAAGCTTGCATCCCTCCACACAGCTCGGAGACAGAGCCCTAGCTTGTGCTGCAGACATAATGTGGATCAGCATGCACACAGATCTCATTAACATTTGTGCTTGTTTCGTCTCTGGCTGCACAACAGCAGCAAGGTTGCAGAAATCCTTCCCTGACAAAAAACTTTCGAAGGTCATGTCTGTGTAATTATATGAATAAGTCATGATGCTTTCTGTTATTGTCAGGATGTTGTGGAACAAAAAAACTAAACATTCAGCCTAAAATTTGATAGAAGACCATGTTATCGCAGTGTACCACAGCCAGTAAAAAGTAAACATGTACGTGCTCGGGCAAGTGTGTTATTATTTACCTCCAAGTCGGACTTTGAATCAGTTATCTAATGTATGTATATATCTGGCACAATTCAACAGGTTGGGCTGTTTTCAGTCAGGTCCGAGGAGCAAAAAGAAAGTATATTATGTGTGTCATTGGAGGCCTGATTTTAATATGATTTAGATTTGGGCAATAAATGGATTTATTTGAAGCAGCTCTTTCATACAACCTACAAATAATCTGCAAAAACCAATTTTCAGAACGCCTGGTCCTGTAATCTGTACTAATAGAAACTTTTTTTCAAGCTTAAATTTCTTTTATAATCTGTGATATTTCAGAAGTATTTTATTGTACCATTTTATGTCTGTTTTTTGGCTTCTTGGAAGCTTTGAGAGTTTCTATTGAGTCTGTCTAATGTTTCAATGAGTTTTGAGTGCTTTTATTACATGTATTTTTCTTTCTTTGAGGTCAGTTTTTGTTACATTGAGGTAACCTAACCTCTTTTGTGTTCATTCTGCCTCCCCCTTTTTTTAAAGCATGGGATCATTTATTATCAGTCAAGTTTTTAGGATTAATCTCTTTTCTAATCTTTTATATTCAGCATTGTATTCCTATATAAAAGTTATTGAAAGCTTTTTGTTCCTTTGTTTGCATTCACCCTATCTTTTGCGTCTGCATGTCATTGTGACAAACTATGGGAAATCTATTAGAAAAGTGTAGCCTTGCAAAAGTAAATTATTTTTGTCGGTTGCACAAAATACACATTTCCTCGGATGTTTTCAGAATTAGTTTTTTGTTCTAGTTTTGAATGAGATTTTGGCTTTGAGATTGCAACTGTGAATAGTACTCCATGTATGTGTCTGGTTACAGATGCAACCTGCAGTCCAGACTTTCAGATTCAGCCTTTGGTAATGTCAGCAAGGCCAGACAGCTGTGAATTTAGGAACAGTATGTTCCCTCTCAGTCAGACAATTTTTTTTATCAAACCACCACGCCTCACAGATAGAAATCCCTCCCATCTCTTTGGTAAAAGAAAAAAAAAATTACAGTCAAACTAACAAGAAAGAAGAAACTGCAGAGTACCAAACAGCCTTTTTCTTCTTTTTGCACAAAATACTACAACCTTTCGAATAAACTCGACTTGAAAACTTGAGTGCCCAGATCACTGTACCATGCTGTTTAATGCCACATTAGAGTTGGTTTCTGCCCACTACATGCAGGGGAGAAACATACCAGATTATGTAACAGACGAGTAGGAGGGTGTGGAGTCCAGCTGGAGCTGCTTACAGCCTGACACAACCAACAATCCTCTCAGCTCAGCACTGTATGCAGCTTGGAAATGCTTAGAAACTGATCGCTGTATGTGCAACTTATGTAGGTCAGAGCAGCCTGCTGTCATGTCCATAGTAACATGTTGGAGATCCCTCCTCTGTGACCTACTGGCTGTTAGGATACACCAAGCTAATCAAAGCTGCTGTTTGTCTTTTTACACTTTTTACACTGCTGTTTCACTTTTTACACTAAATTTTAGATCTAAGCCCATATATAATATTCTTTGTTTTTTTTCCTGCGTAATTAGTGTAGTAAATTCCTCTCTTACTGATTTTTAAACTTCTAAATACTATGCACCACCAACCTCGTGCGAACAAGCCATTTTTCCTGAGTTCTAACCAATGATCAGGAAGGCATCGATGATAAAATCAGGGTTATCCACTGAGTCAGATAAAAGAGGTTGTCCAGGTCATTGCTTCCGTGAATCTCTGCTCCTCTGCTGCATTCAGGCTGCAGTAGAAAAGGACAGAAAGACTGTGAGAGAGTTCACCTACATGAAAGTCTCCTTTGTCAGCAGAGCTGCTAGAAATCCTGCAATCCTCACGAACACTGCGATCAAATTTCCAACACTGGGGTTTGTTTGCAGAGTTGGGCTCCTGTGCTATCATTAGATGAGAAGCTAAGGAGGTTAATGAGTGTTTGTTCACAAAGAAACAACAACGTGACTTTAGAATTGATGCAGGCCAAGAAGTAGACATGCACTTTTGTTTTTTTGGTGATACTTTGAACTCACACGTGCACAAATTACCTCCCATTGAATAATAGATAATGATTTAAATTTGTTTTGTGCATTATGATACTAGGTTTGCACATCACCAGGTTGCAAAAGAAAGATACAGTAGATATATGATTTCGTACTCCAAAGTTTTACCATTATTTTATTTTTAAAGCTTGCTGATAATTTGCACAGATATTCTAACACAAACGTAAATTATTTTTCAAATAAAACAGCATGCCATTGTTGCTTTTTGGACACACAGCCTTGTTTCATTCTGTAGTCCTACATCCGTGCACCAAATTCAGCATATAAGGATATTATGTGGTTGATCATGTTTCATTTGCAAATTAAAACAAATGGTTTAAGGCACAATCGCTTTACTGCAAGCTTTCACCTCAGCTAGTAGCTGACATGGTGCATGGTGGAGCTATTGTATTTTATGTAAACAAAGTCAATAACGTCCTGTTTTATCTCTTATCAGCCCACACGGTCAGACTTGGGACCAAACAACAAACTGTGCAATAGGATTGAGTCAGAATCGTGATGTTATTATGTATTGATACTAAAACAAAATTACAAGCAGTGCATCAAAAGAAAGTTCAATTTTGCAAATACTGTTAAAAATGAAAAATCTGAGCAAGTTGTAAAAAGCAGCTTCAGCCAGTAGAATGTAAACTATTGTCTGGATGCTACTTTAATTCAAATTTCAAAATCTGGAGTTTTTCATTAAAATGTGAGCTATATTGTGTTGTTATTAATCAGTGACGTACATCTTAAATAACATGTAACAGTTTTGTTTTTCTAAAAGAGAATTTAAGCTTCTTTGTGCAATACAAGGAGTTAGCTGCTTATAGAAAAGTCAGATCTCTGGACAAGGTTAAGTTGATTGCAACATGGTGAGGAGCTATGACAGTGTTATATTTCCTGCTGTTATATTTAGAGCTGCATGTCCATGAGTCAGGGAGGCTCTGGATTAAACATCATTAGATCTCTTCACATCAGCTCAGACAAAAGACATTCAACACCACCGCTGGGAGGCTTTCTGAAAGCATGGCTGTGCTTGTGTGCTCCAAGAGAAAAAAATACCTGCATCTAAATGCTAGGTTATAAAATTAGTTGAGCAATTTCCATTCATCCCCAAAACTATGGGAAGATTTAATGGGAAAAATTAGATTGCGTTAAACATTTATTCTTATATTTCTAAAAGTTTGGTGAACAACAGATTTCAAAAGGGAAACATTTACACTTTCCTCTTCTGTTTCGGTCTTCTATCCTCCTCTAATGTTCTTTTAAAGTGTCATTGTTACATAATCAGATCCACCAGGTTCTGGTGGAAAGAGCAAATGTCCTCATCTCACTTCAGTCCATGGGACAACCTTTAAAGCTCCCACCTGAGAAAACTCCCAAAGATCATGCCATTAACAGCACAGGGTCAACGTGAACAGTTTGATAGAGACATGTAGTCTGAATGACCATCAAACAAGCTTTTTTTTTTCTTCCAACTGCCCAATCAAAACTATAAATTGGAAGGTAAATACCAGCCTTGTGAGTGGGTCAATGAAACTGATGTTACTGAACCAGATTTACCCAGAACAAACTTTCTTTATTTATACTTTATCATCTCAAACTATTTGCCGTTTTTTTTTCACCTTGGCCAGAAGACTTCAGATGAAAATTAATCTTTTGACTAATTCTGTCTTTTTTTTACACATTTTATCATATTCTATAAAATTGCATTGTCCCCTTTTATATAAAATCATCAACTAAAACTTCTCCCATATTTTTTTGTGGATTTTTAATCAATAAGAATGTTTCTAAAGTTTTGAACATACGAAGCTATTTGAAATCGAAATAGTTTCATGTTGAACATCTTGAGGGGAATTTTAAAAATCTTTCAGTTACTACAACATTAATAAAAAAAAGAAATACCTCTACTAAACTAAAGAACAAACTGTAGTTTGTTGGCAACATAAAAATGATGTGAGAAAGATTAATTTCTTTATAGTTGGAGAGGGAAAAAATGCAAACTCTTTTAGAAAATTGTTGTTAAAAAACTCTTAAGACAAAAACCAAACATTTCCTCTTTTTTGCATGTACTGAACTTGTTTTGCTATGTTCCCTTTTTTTCCTAAGAGCAGTTGAAACTTATTTCCTCATGCCATGTGGGTTTGTCAGTGGGCCCTGTGCAGACTTGCCCCTGTTTTAATCCAATCAAATTCATCTGTCCTGTCATGGCAGGCCAATGAGTAGTGAGGTATAACAGGGGCTTGGTGCATGGGGCGTACCAGGGTATTGGGATGACATTCCCATTACAGTCATGAAACATGATCACTTTGCTTAGAACAGAGTAACCCAGCCAAAACTCATAAACAATGTCTGATGGGATTAATGGAAAAAAATCTCACAGACAACCTTGGTAAAGTTCTTTTTATCTGTGTCCTACATGTTAATAAAACCCATCAGATATGATAGACCGATGAGGGCTGTTAGCTACAGTTGGTGAACTGTAGTACCCCCATGGGGACTGTAAAAGTTACACTGGTGTTTGTGCCAGGAGGCCCTGCCAGGGGCTGCCACTGCCATGTCACCACATCCCACTGGGGCCACAAACAAGGCACACAATCTGGATTTTACCTGCTTTTTTAAAATCAAAGTTGAAGCTCCATCATAATTATTTAGTTAGATTCTGTTTGGGTATCAGCTTTGTGTGTGTTTTGTGCATCACCGAGTGAAACTGGCCCAAAGTAATCAGCAGCCTGATGGTTTACCAGAAGAAGGCTTAACTGTATTTAAACATCACCAGTGATTAGCTGCCACAATGAAAATTTATATTCAATTGGTTCCCAGATGGTCTTCAGAGGACAGCGGCTCTTGAGTTAGCAGAAAAACTTTGAACGACATCATCTGAACACTGAAACTTAAAAGTTTACTACAAAAAAATTACATGTGGCTTATTCAAATCAGATGATTCAAATGAATGATTCATTTGTGATATTTGAGATCAGATTGAAAGCAGATAGATGGTCCTCTAAACTGTGACGTGAACAGAGTTGCTGTCATTGGTTCCCTCTGGTGGATAAAATAAGTTCAGTCATTGATGGAAGATTTAGGTTTTCTAATAAAAACATTAGCAGGCAAAGATAGGACAAGTATGGTTTAAATGCTAAAGTAAAGTTTCATCCACTGTTGTTAAGTTGTCAGGATGATCCTGAATCATGTCACTACCACTGAACACACACACTCTAATGAGATTCAGGGCGACAGATTACATTCCTTAGCAAGATAAAGCTTAAGTCAAGGTCAAAACATTGAGATACAAAGTCACAAAATGAATAGTCAGAGCAGCTTGTGGGCTACATGCCGATAAAAAGTTAACATTGTCCTGAGACTTTTCTAAGTTCAAATGTTTCAATCTACATGCATAAATACTGTCCCGATAACCCCGAGATAGTACATTTCTGAGCTGGACTGAGTCTCTTGCCTCTTACCTGTTAGCTCAGACAACCTCCTTCGCTCTGTAGCTACAAAAAATAAATAATTGAAGAGTAATCATCAAAGCTATCCTAGCTGTAAGGGGGGTCTACTCTAAATAAATGTGCAAAAATAAAACACATTTAGTTAAAAGTATTAAATGCTCATTGAAAAGAAAAATGCTGCTGCAAACATGATTTTATGCCAAAAAGAACCACTTTAATAAAGCCTGACAAAGAATCTCAACCTGAACATATAATTTAATATAATCTGACCAAACAAAGACAAACTATGATTAACAATCATGCTTTATTCTGTTTGATTTCTTATAAAAGGATCAAATAAAAGACTTCCGGGACGTCACACACTTCTTTCGGCTTTGTTTTATCCCATTTTTTTAACCAACTAAACTATACTTTACACCGTAAGTCTCTTAAATACCTTTTTTTAGTTTGTGACTTCAAACCAAAACTTTATTGATTGTCAACACAAAACCTATTGTAGCACCAGTACAATAAAACTGTACTTTTGCTTTTTGAAATACTGTTTTTTGAAGGTGGGAGGAAAAGTCTCATGATAAAGGGATCCTCATAAGTACATTTTAGAATGAAGCACCAACCATAGAAAGCATTTCTCATAGATACGGTCGTCAAATACACAAGAGGTCAAATATATTAATGACTATTAAATTAAGCACAACAAACAGTGTTGATAAAAGACTGCAACACAAAGTACTCTGGGATCTGAAAACACTAGATGGGTACACAGGGGGACAATCGTGGCTGCAGTAAGGAGGGCATTTCAGGTCCTCTGGACTCCAAAGGTGGTGCAGTTCTTTCTCTCTGAGGTATCCATAGGGTTCTGTATCAGTTCAAGGGCAACGAAGAAGCACTGTCCGTTCTTTTCTGTAAACAAACTAACAATCTCAAACTCTGAAATGACATAATTTCTTCCAGCAAAAAGGAAATGATTAGACTCTGGCTTTGTAGTCATCTGAGAAGATAAGCGCTCAGCTACATCTGGTATTGGAAGGTGATGAAGTAAAACAGATGAGCTTGTAAATGTAGAACTCTGAGCCAAGAGGATGAACATGTGCTGTGGTCTTCTTTCCTTGTAGGACTCGAGGTCTCTGAGAGAGAGACTGGCCGCCTCCCTGACGTTCACAGAAATTTATTGAGATAAAAAGCCTTAGATTATCTTCTATTGAAAAATATCACTTTCCTTCAAGAACTCAAACAAAATAGTCTGAAAGTGATCCATTCGTTGCCACAAGAATGGATTCATAGGACCAAATGGGAACCCTGATGGCAAGATATACATATGCACTACCATTTACATACATAATTGATAGAAAAAGTTTCTTGTGTATTCAAATATACCTAGAGATAGGAACCTGAAATCTGTTTTCCGATGAGAACCTGTCCAGTGCACAAGGTGGAAGGTCAAGTCTTTTCTGTAGTGGAACCTCTGCTGCTTGCATGAAAAGACCTGATTTGATGAAGATATCAGCATTAAGTCTGCGTCATGGAGGCCCTATCAGCTTTGAGGTTTTGTTGTGTTTGTCAGTATCTCCTCTTCGTCCTCACTGTCTTCTAGGACTTCGATCGAGGAGCCGAGGAGTCTCTGGAGCTCTGGCTCACAACGCACCAGTTCTACAAGTTCGTCATTGTCTTCCTCCTTGACTACCTCCGTAGTTTTGCCTTTGTGAGGAGAAGCTAAGGCAGAGCTCACCTGACTGACAGAAACCTGCTTCCAGAACTCGGCTTGTGACAGACTCACAACCTCAAACTGCGGGTAGCGTGCCCGGAAGATCCGAGCAGACATTTTCAGACGTTTTAGCACGTCCGTCAGGAGGAACCAATTACAGAAGCTGTGAGAGAAGAAAGAAAATCTTAAAACCTGCCATATCACACTTCTTTTAAACACAAAAAGGCTCGACAACTGCCACATTGTAAGTAAAACAATCTTAGGGACGTAACAGGAAAGGCAAATTTTATACAATAATAAATATTACTCATCAAAGTAGCAAAAAACCACATAAGCTTCTGTTTATCTTATGAAAGTACAAAAGAAACTATCAAAATATGAGAGCAATCAGTTGTTTTTTATCAACACTGAGAGGTTGGCTTTAGATCTAAATGCAACAATTTATGTTGAAACATTTTGCTCTGCCAAATGTACAGTGAAAATTTTGGAGGAAAATAAATCTGTTTATGAACAAATAAAGCTAAATCAGGTATTTAGTCCTAAAATATTATTGCATCTCTGTTTTTGTGCATAGACTTTGTTACTTGTTGTTTTTTGTTTTTGTTTTATTCTTTCATATTTCAGCTTTTTGGTGGACTTACCCATGTGATAGTGACACCTGAACATGATAACAAGGTAGGAGGGGCTCAGAGGAGAATTCGAACAGAAGGCAATCTTTGTCCAAATCCTGCTCGCTCCTCCCGGATTTGTTCTCCTCCTGCTCCTGGTTCTGCTCAGACAGCAGGAAATCCCAGCAAGGTTCCTCCTCGGTCTCTGCAGAGATACATTTGCTAAGGTCAGACAAAGAAGAGTACAAAGCACAGTGACAGAACGCCCTCTACTGGACACCGTCTGCTTTTAACCAGCTAATGTCAAAATATGTCCAGCAACATAAACTTTCTGAAGCTACTCACATCTGCTTAAAAGTTTAGAGTAGTTAAGATATTGTTACCGAGTAGTATACTGTATATCCATAGTAATTGTTTAGTTAGCTTACTCTTTGTTTCCAAACCTAGATTAGCTAATGAACATGAAGGTATTATTACAGCTGTGGTTTTTTTCCATCTTGTGTTCCAGTGTGGGCACCAACATTTAAATGCCCCATATCTCCAGTCACCATGAGATACCTCTGGAGTGGCAAACCAGGATGTGTTTTGTGTGATTATGCGTTGATTTGCCTCAACACTGACATAACACTGATGTCAAAGTTTAAACATAAGCTACTCCATCAACTTGCTTATTACTTTCACAACCATCATTAAAATTCTCTAAAAGACAAAAAAAAATGGTTTCTGACCACTTTTTTTTCTCCTTACTACACCAAGAAATGGAGAACATGGTGTGATTCCAGGTTTCTTACCAAACAGTGAGCTACTGTAGAAATCCCAGGCTATGTTGGAATCCTGTTCACTTCGGCCTTCCAGGTCGACAAAATATTCTGGAAAAAGAATTAAATTATTTTTGAAATCTTGTATGAAAGCATGGTTTAATAGCAAACAACTCTTGAGAAAGAAAGCAAAGGGGATTTTTGGGGAAATAAAAACTTGTCCACAAAGAGCTTGGAAATTTGCTGGAGGAAAAAAATCTGTAATTCAACGCAGATGATTAGTAAATCCTTATTACAGAAACGTGTTTCTAAGTATTTTGGTTAGCAGTGGTACATCTGCTAAATCTAACTGTAATTTATTCTGAACTGGTGCGGATCTAACTCAAAACTATGTCCAAAGGTACATTTGCAAAACAATGCCAAACCAAGTGAGAAATGCATAGTTTTAACAAATTTCCGCATTTAAACAACACATGACTGAAAGCAGTGGGGAAAAAGAAAAAGAACAACAGAAAACTAATGAAGAATTGATAAAGTATACTCATTTCAAATAAAAAGGTCAGACAAATGGGATCTCCTCAAAACTTTTTTGCCTTGTTTTGACAGACAAGAGTGAACTATGTACTATTAAAGTTAAAAAGGCAACTATTCAATAAAGTATCTAAGTATGTATCTAATCTAATCTATTCCAGTCAGTTTATCTGTTGCGAGCGTATTTAGAAATGTAGTAATACACAGAATTGCCAGCTCAAAAGTTTTTCAAAACTGTGAAAGTTTATGTCATTTAAGCAGTGCTCACTGAGAACAAATTACTTTTTGGTTCAGATTAAGTAGATCGTTCAGAAACATGTAATCATTAACAATTTTTTAATTACATCTGCAACATCACCAGAGTTTAATCTCTTACTTTTGTATCAGCACTTACTGACATCATACCTGACAACAACTGGATCAAGAACAATAAACCTTGAAATAAATCTTAACTCTTTAAAACTGACCCGCAAGAAATATTGCAGAGAAGACATTTTAAGATACCATTTGAAAGTTATACGTGGCTTTTTCCTGTTGTAAAAAACTAAGACTAAGTTTCTTATTTGACCTCCAATCAAACCGGTTTATTTCTAAAGTACTGAGTGAAGTTACTGAAGACAAAATAGAACAGACCCGTTTAAAATTCAGATTTCTGATTTTTGTTTTCTTGATAACAGTCTTTAAGCTGTGATAATTGTGTCTAAAAGATACAAAAGTATTCTAGACACTCCAATAATTCTTCTTATGAAAGTTTGATTATTTTGTCACAGATGGTTCTTCTGATAGAAACTAATATGAGCTTGGCTACCTGTGAGGAAGGTCTTCATGCTCGGACTATGTGCCAGTTTGACTGATGTGTATCCAGAATAGGTAGCCAGAGTTGGATCTGCTCCGTGGTTCAAGAGAAGCCAAACTATCGGCAGGTTATCACTTGCAACTGCATCATGAAGGGGCCTGTGCAGGGGAGAAAAAAAATTAGGGACTGGGATACTTCAGACAGCAATAAAGCAGTAACGTAATCCCTGCATTTAAAAACATTTCATAATTGGAGATCATTTAAAGCCAAATGACGTTTGAGAAATGTCTTGATCCTCAGGAATGACTCACCGAGTTCCATCCTGAGAACTACAATTGACGTCAGCGCCATGTTTCAGTAGGATTTCAACAATCTGCGTCCATCCCCGGGAGGACGCTTCATGAAGGGCAGTGTAACCAGCGTTATCACGCCGATTTACTTCCCTGATGTCCTTTTCAATACAATACTGAACCACGTCCTGTGGAACAGAGCAGAGAGTCAGACGGTGGTGTTGTGCTAAAAAATCCTGATGTTAATGATGGCAGAAGCCAACAGGTCTACCTGGTAACCCAGCCGAGCAGCTCGCTGCAGCAGAGTTTCTCCTGCATTTTTGTTAACAATCAGCCGCCGGACCTCAGGGGGAACAGGTCTTTTAGGTGGTGATTCTGAACTGCTGCTTCGGGCGGAAAAAACCTTCTTATGGTATGGGGAAGATGGGGATTTTTTTGGAGTGGCTATAGAAGAGAGTGATCTGTTCACAGCTGCATCATCATCTTCATCGTCCACGGGGAGGGACGAACCACGCTTCCCCAAGCTGCCACGTTTGATTTTACTCTGAAAAACAGAGTTCCTGGTAAGAATGCTGTAAAAAGCTTTAAATGAGCCCTTTACAATCCCCACTGCTGTCATTACAGGGGAAGCATTATTTTATAAGGCCACAGGAGGGCACTGTAATCTTATAGATGGTTTTATTTTGACACAATTTAGATACTACAGAAAAATTATGAGGCGACTTACCTTCTGCTCCTCACTGTCACATAAATGTTTGCTTTTAAACTTTCTTTTTCCTGAAGGTTTGTCGTTACAATGTGAAGAGACCTCGCTTTCTTGGTAGCGTGCAGATCCTGAATGAGTGAATGAGGATCTCTTTGGGGGAGATTGGGGGGTGCAAGTAGCAGGGCTCATACACTGATCAGCCTTAACATCTGTGTAGAGACAAAATATTGAACATGCGCAGTGTTATCAGAAAAATGGGCAGAATGGAGGGTTGCTAATTTGGGTTAAAATGACCAAATCCTTCATTAAATTGAAGATCCAATCATAACTATGGCTAATGAAAAAATAAAATCATTATTTAAGAAGGTCCTCTGAAGAAAAAGCTTTCATTGAGCTTTCTGATTTTCTATCTACAACCCAAGTTTTGTGTTATAGGTACATGATGAAAACTTCCACATGGAAATAATTTATACTTTTTACAATGACTGTGAGATTTAGTGGAGTGCACACAGTTTTTATGAGATCTGTAACTAAGCAGAGCATCAGTGACAAATATATGTTCACGCAATCAATCACTATTTAAAATACATGGAACGTTTTATACACATGAGGTCTACAGATGTGTCCATTATTGTATTTACATGAGCATACATGTTGCTAAAAATCAAACATTTGACATAGTTTCCATTAATTGTTTCCCATTATAGTGAACCCTCGTTTATCGCAATAGGTAAGTTCCAAAAACGACCACAATAGCTGAAAATCCACAAAGTAAGGACCCCATGTTTACGGTATTTAGAAGTTTTGATGGGTTGGAAAAGCGGTCAAAACACAGATTATAGGCTAGATTACAAAACTTGGGAGCTGATTCATCATCTATCAGCATCAGACCCAATCATACAGTAGCCTGTCTGACTTGTTAGATACAAATTCAAATACATCGTGTCTGTGCATTATGCAATTTTACGCTCGTTTTGTTGTAGGATAGGCTTATTCGAGATGCGATTTTTGCAACAAACAATAATAAAGGATGCAGTAACAAAGATTCATGAAAAAGATGCACATTCATTCCATTTAGACTATTTTTTAAATTTCTGGAAAATCCGCAATATATTTCTCTCATAATTTACATCCAATATGTAATGAAAAAGTTCGCGAAGTCGTGAATCTGCGATGATTGCAGCGCAAAGTAGGGATTCAGTGTATTCACATCACAAAAGCACATAACATCTCAACTTTCACACAATTCAAAATTCTGGGACTTTGTCTTCAGTCGAACATGAAACCACGCAGCCGAAAACCGGGTAAAGAGCTAAGAGAAAAAGAAAGACTGATCTAGCTGCGTTTTTTATTAGAGCTGAATCTGAAGGACAAGTGTCTGGGTCAAAAGCCGTCTTATCTAGGACATTTACATTTTAATCAGTAAGGCTGTGAGTTTAACTACAGGGAAGGAAAAAACCCCAGGGATCTTATTAACAAATTTGTCAGCTTTACGTCTGTAAATACTGAAGCCAGATAAAAAAGTTGGAATAACATTGCAACTAATTCAAGTAATATTGATACAAGTTGCTGTAAAATGTGATAAACATGATAGCAAAGTCCAGATAATAGTTTAACCCGGGCTTGCACTCACTTTTAGAGTACTGTAATGCTCTAATAAACACAAATTTGATCAATTAGCGTTCTAAAATGAACAAACGGTAACAAAAAAAATCCACCACTTTTTAAAGTAGCCATAGGACTTTACACGAGCCAGCTGTGGTTCTCTTCCAAAGCAACTCATCAGTTTCAGAAGAGACGTGTCCTTGACCAAAGGAATAGGAGGAACTGTACTGGCCACTTTCTCACTGCTACAGATTACAAAAGCTTCAGGAAAGCAGCATCAAACCTTTAACTATGTTTGTTATAGTTAGCAGGCAGACGTTTCTTTTCCTGAAATAAATCATAAGTAACTTTCAAGAATAAAAAATGCACTTTTTGTAGCTTTTGAGGACAATCTTGTCACCATTCCAGCCCTGATTTACATTCCTGTCTGGACATGGCACAACTTAGCTTTCCTACACAAGTAAGAAAAAATGGGGGCAAAAAAGTTTGGAATTTTGTATCTTTGTTTACATTGGGTACAGAAAAAATTCAAATTAGAACTGAAAATTTTATGTCTTTGTAAAATTTGTAGTCCATTAATTATAAATACAAACCTTAGTCAAGACGCTGAGGAAACAATGTAGCTAATTGACACTTTTCTCAACCAAATCGACACATTTTGATAAAACCTTTCAAGTTTTTTGCTGATACTGTATTTTCATAATATATATGAAGAGTAAATGTGAACATGATAAGTATTGTAGTTTCATTAGGTTGTTGTGTAATCTAATAGTATTTTAATTCAAAGAAACTTGCTAAAAAATAAAGTTTGAATACAGTAAACGATCCAAACTATGACTAAAAAAACATTAAATCAGAAATCTCTGGAGAAATAGAGAACGTGTGTGTGTGTGTGTGTGTGTGTGTGTGTGTGTGTGTGTGTGTGTGTGTGTGTGTGTGTGTGTGTGTGTGTGTGTGTGTGTGTGTGGCCCTACGACAGACTGGCGACCTGTTCGGGGTATACCCTTCCCCCCCGCATCCTTGTAAGGGATAGACGGTTAAGAAGGTAACTGACAGTTTTTGTTGTATTTTTTGGCACTGCATGCTTACCAGTACATTTAACCAGAATGCTATTAAAAAGAATGTGGACACATACCTGTCAAGGCATTCCTCCTGCCTCCCTTATTAGGGAGGCTTTTACACCTAATTGAACACTTAAAACCATATTCATCAGCCATTTTGAAATTCACAAAAGATTGCGCATGCATAGGCAATTTATATCGAGCCAGAGTGACGTAAGGAGAGGAAACCAGTTCATTTTAGGATAGTGTAGTATAATAACCTTGAAAGCAAGTAATTTTGTAGGTGTTTTAATGTATGACGTGCATTGACAAACATTTTTTTTGTTTTTTTTATTAGCAGATTTTTGGTTGTGCGTACAGAAATCACAATACGCCTGTCTTTGCTAGATTTACCTTTTTTCTGTATAACTTGACAGGTATGTTGACATAAAAGAACAACTGTCTGGACCATAATTCCTTACCGATGTCAGAAGGAGATTGATCATAATAGCAACAACTAAGGTATGCAGATTTCATTGCCAAATTCGCAACATGTCAAATCTTGAAACAGATTGTATACAGGAGAAGAAACCACACTGATTACCACTTCTGTGTTGTAAATACAACGATAAATTAAGACTAAAATCCACACAAACCCACTAGAATTGGAAACAGAAGAATGGAAAAACTTCCCCCTGACCTGATGAGTGTAATTATCAGCTGAAGCAGTGAGAATTTGGCGTATAAATAACATTATAGAATCATTCTGCTTTCTATCAGTCTGTTAGTGTGACGTTTTTAAAGACGTAGACCCTCTCAGTACAGCGCAAACTCCTGCTGGCCATGTCGACTTCTTTATGACCGGTGCACACATCCTCTGATTGCTACTTCAAGCAAGATAATGAACATGGTCGGAAAGATGAAAATACCTTCACCTGGTTTCGAGAACAGAACAATGAGTTTATTATAATTATGAGATTTGCATTGTAACTGCACAGTCTGAGTGTGTAAATTAAGTACTAGTGTGCAATCACAATACATTTTCTACAGAAATCTTCATAAAATACATTAAGTTACTGTACTATTTTTAACTATCATTACCAATAGCTATTGTCAGCACTGATTTACTGATTAGTTTATTTAAAGAAACGAATAATCTGCCAATCTGGAAAACCTCAAATGATAATAAAGACCAGCTGAAGCAAACCAGGCCAAATGTTTCCCACTGCTGCTGGGATCAGGTGCCAAAAAGGAGAAATGTATATTAAGATCTTCAAAAGAATTAGTCAACCTTAAATAAACATCTTTCAAACAAGCAATATTACATGTTTGAACAAAATAAAATCTGTTTCTTTCAGGGTTTTCCCTTCATAGTTTTTAGATGAAATCCATTCTCTCCATCTTATCCTGTCAACTTCTTCACTCACACCAACCTCCTCTTTGGACTTCCTCTAGATCTCTTGCCTGGAAGTTTAAATTTCTGCTTCCTTCTACTTGGTAAATTCCTGCTCACCGCTCTGAACATGACCCAATTATTGCAGCCCGACCTGTCAAACTCAAAAACTTCTATGTGCTGCCCTTCCGGTGTACACATTATTATTGTTGACCTGTCAAACTCTATGAATAAATTGATCATATCAATGAGCAGTTTTAAAAATCTATACATAGTAAATGTGGTTGTTAATTTGTTGTTTGTCAAACTTTATGACTTATATTAGCACTTGCTGAGACTCATCAAATTTTTCTATCAGTCATCAAACTTTATTCTCCTGTATATGTTGCAGCTGTGATTTAACTGGATGATTTCAGAGAAAGAAAAAGCCGTGTACCTGTTGAAATTCCAGTGTGCATCATCGAGTCGCCCAGGTGATCCCCATCTTCCAGCTTGTCTCCCTCTGTGATATAATCACCAGTCTCGTACTTCTTACTGGAACATCGCCGGCGTTTCTTGTGAGGAGATGTGTCACCTACAGCATCGACTGTCTTTGACTTGCCCTGAAGCCCACGCTCTGATAGGGTGACAGATCGAGGCCTTCCTCTGGGGCGACGAGCTGGCTGGGTGGGGGTGAGTGAGGATGGGAGTGGTGGCGAAGCAGCTGGAGGAGGCATTGGTGGGGGCGGAGGGGAAGGAGTTGCAAAGCCCCAGAGGTCGAGGCGCGCGTCGTCAGCTCGCCGCCGTCTTCTTCTCAGCCTCGGGATGGACTCTGTTGCATCTACTTCTTTGCTGGGTGCGATACATTTTCTGGGCGACACTGTAGCCTCTTGACTTGAGAGACGGCCCCTGCTGTCTGTACCTGAAAAATCCCATCTGGTAGTTATTTTTAAAATTTAGAAGACGGTGTGAATTACACAAAGCCATAAAAACAAGCAAAAACAGGAGGAAATGTGAGACCAGATAAAATTATGAATCAAGAACGATCACACAGCGAAGGCGTAACACAGCCTACATACAGCTCAACATTCATGAAGACTATGACTTCCTGAAGAATGGAAGAAGTCTTAAAGGCTTTTAAGAACCCCAATCGTTCAGAACAAAGCCTTACCTGTTTTATTGGAGGTGAGTTGCTTAACATCATCCAAGCTGATCTTATCCTTTGGAGTCGCCCCTTTTTGCTGCGGGGAACCTTTTTCTGGTGACAAATTCTGCTCCAGCACATTCACACAATGTTTTTTCTGCTGAAAAACACAGCTATCAATGGTAAGTGCACGAGAAATTTTACCAAGAAATTTTGCATGCTACAGAAAAAAAAACTAAATGACTACATTTACCTTTTTATTTTGAGTCACTTTGACAGAACTATCTGCTGTCTCCTGCTTTTTCTTTTTCACTGGCTTTTTTATTGGGTCCGTGGGACACTTCTCTTTTGTCGGCATCTTCGGGTGGGTCTTCTTTTGTTTTGTGGCAGCAGTTTTTAGTTTGGTTGGCGACTCCTCTTTGGTTCTATCAGCCTTTTTCTCAGGCTTGTCACCTTCGCTCTGCCCCGTGAAAATAGAAGCAACCAAACACTCCACCTTTTCACCGTCTGATGTCCCGCTTTCTTTCTTTAAATTTTCCCCTTCTAACACCTGGGCTAGCTTACTCTCCATCCTGTTTCCATTTGTTGATATATTGCTTCCAAAAAGATGGGACTGACCAGGAGATTTCAAGGCTTGCTTGGGTTGTGGTCCCATATGCTCAATCTGACTGGTGGGCACAGTGGCATCATTCTCTAAGGGATCAGGGACGTTCACTTTCTCATGTCTTTTCATCACTTTTGTCAGTTCTCCCGGAGAAGAACCACTGGGCCATTTGTCCACAGACCAGTATGAAGGGTATTCAAAAACAGGAGTGTGTTTGGACTGATTGGCTTGAATCCCCGTGACCAAATCAGGAACGTCAACTTTTCTTGTGGTACCAGGTGAGACCTGAGCGTTACACTCAGCAGCTGGCATCACCGTTTCAAGTGTCTGCTGCTTTACAATTGAAGCAAGGTTGGACAGAGGAGACTTCATTTTGTCCCACTTTTCATCCTCAGGTTTGGACGGGTTGTGATGGGTGGTCTGAAATGTGCATCCGTCTGTAGCTGTACTGCCCTTTGTCTTTGGAGATCCCTGTGAGAGTTTTCTCTGAGGTGAGGGTTGCTGTGGAAGATGAGTTGGCTGCTGCCAAGCCAAATTGACAGGAGCAGGAGAATATGGCGTTGGTGTATTGCCAGATGCAGACTTGTGATGGCTCTGGGAGTTCGTAGAACTTAACAGTGCAGTTGTCAGAGCTCCTTTAGGGGGACAGTTCCTCGTTATGGCTGCGCTGGCATTTTTAACATGCTTGACACTGTGAGCATGTTGGCTGCCTTTGTTCACAGAGGATGGCTTCTTTACCCCTGAGGCCAGATGCTCTCCTTGGTCAATTATAGATATTAACTCCTGCTTTGCAAAACTCTGAAACTCATCAACAAATGTTCCCTTTCCATCTTTACCTCTTAGGGTGGATGCGAGTATGGGGCTAGCCACTCCTACATATGTACCAGGGATGTTTTTGATCGAGTCCTGTGAGGATCCCTTATTCCATGTTGGCTTGGGTTCTAGGGCCTGATGATTCTGAGTTCTGTTTATTTGCTTCTGATGTGATCCATTCCTGTGGGTATTTGGTAATACAGGGTACTGCGCAGCAGAGCTAAAAGTTGTAGAATGAGTCCTTTTTGCATTTAGAAAATCTCTCTGATTGGTCTCATTAATATGAGAGTCCATCATGGCTGGAGCATCACTTATGCTCTTTGGTCGCTTCGATTTTGCAGACAGATCAAGAGGTACATCTCTTTGTTCTACGGAATCAGCTGTGTGTTCCCCTGTAGCAGTAGAGGGTGCTGTTTTAAGACAACCCATAACTGTTTTCTCCATGCTGTTGCCCTGTTCCACATGATTTAAAATTCTGCTCTGAGAGGTGATGGTGGCCAGAGCTGAGCCGCAGCAGATAGCAGCAGTAGGAGACAAGGTGAAGTGGGTGGGTGCAGTTGAAGTTAATGATGGGTGCTGCAATGGTAGTGCAATAGCCGGGGAGGCTACCACAGAAGCTAAAGATTTATGTTCTTCTAAGGAATTAGCTTTGGTACTTGATGCATGGTTAGATTTGAGCTTTAATGTTGATGTACCTCCCTTTTTCTCTGGAGCCCGGGCCATAGGCAACGAACAGGGAAAGGCCCGAAGAAGAGGTGTCCCTGCAACACCTGGGCTTTGAGGCTGACTGGCTGTGGCTTCTCTCAAAGCTGTAATCTGACCTAACGCTGGTGGAATAGTAATTTTACAAAGTGGAGAGGAGAAATTAGTAGGAAGAAAGGCAACAGGCTGGGTTGGTTTAAACATGGCGGAGCACTGAAATCTTGGAGGAACAGTTTGCGAGGGTTGAATGTGTGGATGGGATTTCTTACTGGACGTCACATTACTGTTAGACGGGTTTAAAGAGTCTTCCCGGGTGGTTTTCACACCACTGGGCCACTGAGGTGTGGGGAAGACCCCAGCACTATCGGCTCGGACTTCAGGGGCTTCTGTTCTTTTCTCTGAGCTTGTGAGGACTGAGTTGGGCATTGGTGCATTATTAGGCTGTGGAAGTGGAATAGGGGCTGGCTTGTGGTTGGAATTGCAGGAGTCCAAGCAGGCTTGTACTGTCTTACAGTCTCTCGTCGGAGTGTTTTTGTTTTGCTGACTGAAATTCACATCTCCTCTAAACTCAAGAGGTAGCGTCTGGGGAGGGTTTCCCACCATACTAGAGGACGCCTTGTTTGTAGTACAGATATCTCTGCTCACCGTGCCTCCATCCCCGACATTCATTAGTGTAGGATCCACCTAACGAGAAAAGTTTATTAGAGCAGTGTTGATTTGCCAAGAGGTCGGAATTGCTTCATCAGGAAAGCATAACAGTTTTACCTGCATAGGTGTTGCTTTAGCATAACATGCCTCAGATGGGGCCTGCGCCAGTCAGAAAAACTTTCTTTGAACTGCAGAGAAATGCTGCAAGACACAAAAGAAAATATTTATTATTTTTTCATAAAGATGTGCATGTCTATATTTATATATATATATATATTTGCAAATACAGCAAGTCAAAATACTTTATGCAACCGGTCATCAGCTTGATGGCTAACAGAAAACTGCTTCACATCTGAGGTTAAGAATCAAGTAAAGTACAAACTCCATTGCACATTTTAGGGCAGCAGAAAGAAATGTTGTAAGTTGCCTTTGTCTGTTTTTTGTCTTAAAAGTTATTTGCTCATTAATCCAGGATCCGGGTTTTCTTAAACAGACTGATTTCTTGAACGGAATCGGGTTTTATGTATACCTATATCATTTATTAAAATATAGACACATGCATGTGCACTTAGATACACATGTACATACTATGTATGCTTACATGCATGTTTTTTTTTTGTATTTCAAACACTTTGTCAAGTGCCTAAGTAACCCATTACTTTGCAAAGTAACTGTGCCTACAATGTTTAGTCTAAACAACTTTGTTTGTGTTGGAAATACAGACAAATTTAAACTTACAGCAGGTCCACCTTTCAGATTTCATACAAGATGCTTCTGTAGACATTCTTACTCAGGAAACAAATGTAGAACTCTGTCAACTTGTTACCATTAATTTTACAATATTCAAAACTGGCAACTCTGGATTGTATTGATGATATGAACAAAGGACAACTTTTAAACTTGCATCACTAGAAAATAATGATTTGTGGCTGGATGAACACATGCAAATACTCAAAGCGCAGATTATCAGTGTGCAGACTGTTCAAATTTCAACATATGAGATACTTCATGAGCCATGAGGGTGCATGATATGAGTTGCTCACAGATTTGTGAATGTACGTACTATTTCAGACAGCAAAAATATTTAAAGATACATAACTTATTATTAGAAATTGGTATATCACTGTGATAACTCAGGCAGGATCATGTTTGTGCAGCAGATCGTGTTCTGCTTTACATTAAATTGTGTTTACAAAGATAGTGTTTTCCGATTATTGATATGAAATTCCCTTCTCAATAAATTCCCCAAGTGATTTTAACATTCCTTCACACAGAATCAGCAATTATGTGAAAAGCCAAACATTAAAACTAAACAAAAGAGTTTGACAGTGGTTATAAACCAATTATTGAACAATTATTTTTGATAGTGATTCACTTATGATCTTCATCAAATTTTTAAAACTGATTTTAATCGCAGCGAAAAGTATTTATCAAACCATTTTAACAGCGAATGTCTGATATTAAAAAATTGAACATTTTGTACAGAGCTCAATGGTCAAGAAGAAAAGTTGTGCTTCTTCCCAGCTGTGAGAACAGTTTACATATAATACCTGTTGAGCTAGAAGTTAAGCCACCGAAAAAGGTTTGCAGATACAGCAAAGAAACTGTAGGCTGTGTTACGTTACCATGGGAACCACACTGTCAGCTTCGGTGGTCTGTTCCAATGTACTTAGATCCAAAATTACCTTTACACATTCACAATAAAGAAAACTAATATCTGTTTAACAATTGGAATAAAAAAAAGTTTAGTCTATTTGGCAGAAATATTCACAAATCAAATTAATTTAGGATTAATTTTGGTTTGGAACGGGATCATTCCCACATTTAATTTGTCAGTATAAGTAGTAAACCTTCTAAAATTTTAAATTTAAAGTTGGTTTGTCAGCTGGACATAATCAGCAGATCAGACTGTATTGTATTAAATTATCATTTTGCACACCTTATCAGACTTTTTTTTTTCTCAAACTGTGTGAATTAAATTTGCTTTTGTCAAATTATTCTAATATTTTTTATATCTGTTTGTTTCTACAGCAGACATTAACATCAGTCATCAGTCATCTTCTCATCCGTCTATCCCTTTCGGGATTCCGGGGGGTGCTGGAGCCCATCCCGGCCAATTTAAGGCGAAGGGCAGAGTACACCCCGAACAAGTCGCCAGTCTGTCGCGGGGCCACACACATACAACCATCCACACACACACACACACACACACACTCATTCCTAGGGGCAATTTGTCACCAGCCAATCAACCTAGCATGCATGTTTTTGGAGGGTGGGAGGAAACCGGAGTACCCGGAGGAAACCCACGCAAACACGGGGTGAACATGCAAACTCCACACAAAAAGGACAGTATTTCAAGCTTCGTCCCCACCCGGGACTCGAACCCACGACCTTCTTGCTGTGAGGCCACTGTGCTACCCACTGCGCCACCGTGCTGCCTACAGACATTAACATTCATCATAAAATGATGAAAGCTGTATAATACAAAAATGATCTATAAGAGTAAGCATAGAGAATGAAAATGTCCATATTTTACACACAACTGTTTACATGCATGTTTTTCAGAGTGAACTTGGTCTGATGCAGCACTCATCTGAATTCTGGACACGTTCAACCAAAACTACAGCTAACATTTCACACAGTTTTCTGAGTTTAAAAATGTGATTGAAAGTTCTTATCAAATTGCATCAAAATTCTCTTTTCCATTTTTTTTAAATGTTTTAAAATGTGAAAACATTCTTTCTTTTTATAACTGCTTTCTGATACTTTGATTTAAAAAAAAAAAACATTCTGAAATAGTTGAAATACTTGAATTATGTGTAACTTTTTTAAACTCAAAAAATATATTAGTAATGTGACAAAAACTTGTTCAGAGCTTAGAACTGATGTAAAAAAAAAACAGCGGGAAATGTCTGTATTGTACAGCTGTATGTGAAAATGTGTCTTCCTGAATACACATCATTGAAGGCAAAATATTTTAGTGAAGAAACAGATGAAAAGCATATTTTAGTGAAGAAATATAATTTGCATAACTAACCAAATATGCATTGTGCACACATATGTATCTACATATGTATATACACCCACCACACACACACATTCTCATGCCACACATGCTGAATGAGTTCTATCCTATTTAGTAGTTGCTTCTGTCAGAAGCTCCTGTAAATTATAGCCCCTGATCTCCCCGGACTGTGGTTCCTATTGGTCCACTAACACAGAGATCTATCAAGCAACAATCACCCAAATGAGACTGACCCAATTATAAATGTGTTGACTGTCAAGTTTTATGAACTGGTGAACAACTAAAGTTGCACTCATATTAATAAATTCAAAGATTTCCATTTAACTGTGCAGTTATGGTGAAGGTATTTGTTTGATGACAAAATGCAAGAAAAATGTGCATGCCTTGCTAATATAGTAAAAATAAAATCTTCATGGTTAACTCTAAAGTATCATCATCTGTGAAATGGTTACCGGGACTACTGGACCCTCCTATGTGGGTAGAAAAGAGTGGAATGAGGGGCGACAAAGAGGAGTGGGCAGTGTGAAAAAGAAAATCCATGCTAAAGCTTTAAGGCAGTGAGACGTGAGGAAATTGATGACAGAAGGACAGACAGACAGATCTGCTCCCGGTACAACAGTTGCTCTCAGCTAGTTTGTCTTTGTGCTCTGATCGCTCCGCAACATCTCATTTCGTCCATGTAGGCCAACCAATGCATGCACTGCTCCGCGAGCACACGCTGCTCAGCGCAGAGCAAACAAAGTAAAATATCTTTAACATGAAAGATGTAGCCCCTTCCACCATATCCTAACCCCAGTGGCAAAGTGCGTGATAAAAAACAAATCTGCTCAACACGATGCGTGCTCCTGTTGGCACAGAGGCAAATATCAGCACAGAGAAACTCCGGAGAGCTCCGGGTCGCAGCTCCTCTGGCAGGAGGTGGCAGGAGCATAATGAGGGTCTTCAACTCAAATACAAGCCAGTTTGGCAGTGTTCACCGCTAAAGCAAGAGTAGATATCACAAAGGGAAGAACTGAGATGTTTCCAGATTAAAAAGCGAGCGAGGGGATCTTTCCCCAGAACGAGCTCTAAGACAGAAACACAATGTGGTAATGTGTCAAAATCTCCTGATATAAGAATGGCAACATGAATGTAAAGTCGCACAGAAAAAAAACACAGGAGAAAACTAAACTCCTGGGAACCATAAGGCTTGTTTCATCGAGCAACCGGACAAAGTGTCGCCGGACGTTTTCACAAACAAACCAGCTAATCCAGACCATAATAACACAAACTGCACGGGCTTGTTTGCAAATGTGTTGTGAAAGTGTCTGTGTGGAGTAGAAGCAGACTTACAGGGGATTGTCTGGCTGGGGAAAGAAAAAGGAGCAAATATGAACTCCGCTGACCACCACCTCCTCCTCTGGTCCGGAACCCCACGCTTCTCCTGTCGGGGCTCTACATGCTGAGACGGACTGCTGTTCTCCTATCGGCCCTTCAGTGGACCGCCGGAGCGTTGAAAGGCATTCAGCGAGCCCCCCGAGCCTACCCTCGCCCCTTCACTCTTTATCTGAGATCCTGAGCCCTTCTCGTGCAAACAGGCGGAGATGTCTGCTGACAAACACAGTTACCGATCCGCTTGTCCAGATGGCGAAGGAACGACGTCCACGCACGGCTGTGGTACGGCCGTGTCCGGGCTGCCGTCCGCTGCTGCTCACTAATCTCGACGGTTTTCGGTTCTAAAAGTCCGGGGGGCGGGAGAAAGGGAGGAAGAGGGTGGAGGCGCACGGGGAGGGGGGTCGTTAAGACAGTCCGTTCCGTATCTCCAGCCTCCAGTCTAGTGGGAGAGAGCGGAGGGAGAGGGGCCGAAGGGTGCAGGCGTTGAGCATGGGAGATGTAGTGCTCCGCCACACACGCACAGTATTGCACGCGCTGAGCCGGGAGGGAAGAGGACTACAGGTACCAGCATGCAACGCGAGCTCCAGTCGCTCAAGGGGAATGGGGGATCGCGACCAGAGTGTAACGGTGCGCTAAACTAAAGGGTTTATCGGTCCAACGAAGTAATAAACTAATGTGAAAAAAATGGTAAAGAAAAAAAAAAGAGCTGAGAAAGAGTCAAGTATCAACTAGGTTAATTAAGACTCCGATTTGCTGAACAAACTGCTGTATTACAGCGGGAAAAATAACTAAAAAGAATAAAAAAGAGAAGGTGGGAGAGGTCTGAACATTAACACAAGGAAACAGTCTGCTGCTCCAGCTGCAGGCTCAAGAACATGGAGGTTCTCGATCGTTATGAAGCTCATTATTTAACAAATGCGATTCTTTATTATGCTGTCAATCTCATTTGAAGAGTTAAGAGTTCTAACATCAATTCAAGGAAAACCTGTAACCTTTGCAAACAAAACGAGTAAAAACAAAACACTAGCAAAATTTTAACTGTATGTTCTTTGATTGATTAAAAAACTATTCAAATAACCACTGCAGCAAATGAAAATCATAAACTAATGTAGGACCTAGAATTAAACAATCACTTGATCTTTTGTTTTTTTTAAATGTTTCTATTTTCTTTCACGAATGTTAAAAAAAAGTCAGTTGTAGGCGACAGATGATTATCAGGACACACGGCATTATTGTTTTTCTGTGTATGTTTCCCTTTGAAAGATAGGAATAATTGTTGGCCACTCATTTTCATACAGGTTTGGGCAGCTCCAACAAAATTAGAGCTAGATTTTCAATCCCGATTAAATAATCAAAGTAAAAATATTCATCATAATGAAATATCAGTTGTTTTATATTTAAAATACATTTAACCGGTGATTTTCTCACCACACATGACAGACACACATAACTGTTTCAGACTTAAAGTAGCCTGTCCGTCTATTTTCCAACTGTTTATCCACTCAGAATTGTGGGAAGCAAAAACTTATGCAGTTTGTTGCAGCCCGATTTAAATGAGTTTCAAATCCCAAACTCATTCCAAACAATGAAGAACTTGTGCAGTAAGTGTATATGTGGCAAAAGGTAGTTTATTAAAATCCCAGGTTAATTGTATTTCAGGATGTATATCGTATATCACAAGAATGAAGTTTCTAGGCTGTGTCTTTGGATGTTTGTTGCAGCCATGTGATCACGATCACATTTATAGTTACTATCAGGTTAGTTTAAGTTTTACCCTGATTTGAACAAGTTTAATTAAAAAGTTGGTCATAAGACTGAGGTCAGACTGGAAATACAGGAAGAAATGGATCATAATTCAGTGGTATTATTCATTTTCATATTTTTTTTAAATGCAGGTAATTAATTCAGTTCAAAACAATGCAACAATGCCAACACACTTGAAACAGCGATTGTATGATGATTTTGGTAACCTAAATTGAACAATTTCAGTCATCATGATCAGACAGCTCCGAGAGTAACCTCAAGAAAAATAAATGTACATACCACACTACAATGGGATATACAATTTACTGTAAGAAAATTCTTTGAATAAACTAACAATCTGAAAAGTGTAGATGCAGTCAGACAACACAGATGATGTGACACAACAGAGACCAGCAGCTTGTGCTTTTAGGGAATGATGACATATCTGCAGCATCTATTAACATAAAGATAAAGACAGGTTAGAAATCATCACATAAAACTAAGGATTTCCTCTGGTCTTGCCTGAATCTCCCTCTGAACATAAACAGCCACAGGATATTTAGCTGTCTTACTCCATAATCACATTTTGGCACAGTAGTTAAGCAGTACAGGTTGCTGTACTGTAATTAGGCCACTTGTCTTACCTGCATCCTAAAAGCAGAGCAAGGCCAGCCGTTTACACATGCTTCCACTTCTTGAATTACACAAATTCACTACTTTTCTAAACACTTGTTCAGTGAGGCTACACACCACTGTGTGGCCACTCATGGCTTATCTCTGTCTCTCCCACAGCACTTGTGCTTAGAAAGACAGGAACCCTGTCTGTCCATCCGGCGGATACAACTTGGAGGCTTTGCTGTGCTGGAGCTGAGCTGTGAGCCTCCAACATGCCCTTCGCTAAGTAATGGCTACGCACAAGCGACCGGAACGTTGACTAAATGTGAAATTGGGAAACACAGCAACACATAGACACACACAGGGTAGACTTAGAAAAAGGGGAACGTCGTAGAGAAGCGTGTAGGCACAGTGTCACAAAGTCGGCAGCTGACACATCGCTTTGTGGCTGAACCGGGGCAACCCGGAGACCTCAGACCGCGCAGGAGCTATCCCAGCGGGAAGCAAACACCAGCTTCACGGTGGTTGTGTGAAGCAGTGAGGGGTTTAAAGAGAAAAATGAATCGCTGGGGAAACTTGTTAACCGGGCTATAATAAATGTGTCGAGCAGGGATGTGGTATTCCGCACATGTACAACTGCGATAGCTCAGATGAAGACACGTTGTTTATTTGCGAGGCCTGATTTTGTTTTTTAAAGTGTGTCTTCCTTAAAAGTGGGTACATATGGCTATCTAACTGTGAGTTATATCCGAGATTATCGATCCTATTTAGGCCGCCATGCTTCACAGCGACGCGGATGTCCCGTCTAAGTTCGAGCTTCACCTGGTCAGTAAAGCTGAGGTGGAGAGGACGGTGGAGGTCGAAGTCTGGGACAAATCAAATGAAATATTTGCCCGTTATGGCATGGGAGATGAGTTATTTTTCAGTAAACTAAGGGAGGATCACGGGGGCAGTCCGGAATGGTGATCTAGTTCTTCAGGTTAATGGATGGCCCGGTCTCTTAAAGACGCTTTCTATCTGTCTTTAGAAAGCAAAGCCAGCATAGATGTGTGAAACCATGTCAGGAATGAGGTATAGGAGCTCCTCCACCAGCAGACACGCATGGACAGCAATTTAATGGATGTCATCTCCACACACACATACACAACTTGGCTGTCCATGCATGTGACACAATCCTCCATATATCGCCGCGGGATCCCAAGAAACATCCCCACAACTCCTGCTGCTCAGACAGGACGACAAACTACAGCAAAAATGCAAATAATCGGGTCAAAGTTTGGCAGAGTTTCACTCGCCCTCGATAACGTTGTGCAATGCCCCCTTTAATGCCCCCTGCTCGCCCGTAACGCCTTTGTTATTAGTAATCGCATGGAGCTGCACCGTCTTACCTTGCACCGCGAGCTGTCTGCTCCTTTCGGAGCCCGTGAGCAGCGCAACAAGCTTTTGCCGTCTGCACCGAGGCGATGGTGAGAGGGCACGGATGGGATTTCGAGGCAGAATGAATATGCTAAGCAAATTTGGCTTGTCCTCGCGATCTTCCCTTATTGCCAGTTTTCGGTCTGCAGCAGCTGGAGATGAAAATCGCGCACGCTGGGTCCTAGCGCCGGATGAAGCCCTACAGGTGAACAACAAACATGGGACCGAGTGGACTTCTCTCTTTAATTGCTCAAATCAAACACACAGCTATTCTTTTCCCATAGCAGCCCGCCAAACATCATCTCGAAGTAAATTTTCAAGCTCAAAAAGTAATACTTCTCAGATACATTTATAATGCAAAAAGAAAAATACATCAATTTGAGGAAAGACAACAACCCCACAAACCCTTTAAATATGAAACACTTATCATTTTATGAGAAATTGGTGACCAAAAGAAAACAATGATGTGTATTGTTTGTTTCAATTTTTGTTTTGTTTTTTCAGGGAAAATCATCTTACTAAATCAATGTAAACATAAAAACATGAAGCATTATAGGTCAGAAGAATGACATGATGCATCAGACAAATAAAGTGACATGTAGTGTCTCCATCTGCTGCATTTGGGAAAAAAAGTAACGTTCTCATTACATTCTATGGAATGCACTAAAATGACAGTAAAAGTCAATAAATGCTCCTGAATTGTGAAGGAAAATCTTCCACACAGTGTCTTTGTGGGTCATTTCTAGGTCAAGCTTGGAGAAGCTGAGCTGAAGTAAATCAGATTCAGCACTGATCAGTGTTAGAGGGAGTAAAGTGTTCATTGGTCATCATATTTAGCAACTCATTCTTGTTTATTCAAGTGAAACTGAACCATTTATTCTTTGCAATAAATTGGTGACCTTGCTGAATATCTTAGTTTAGTTTCGTCATTGACGAAAAGGATAACAATGAAGTTAACCTTTTGGTTTTCGTGCTAATGCCACCGGACAACCCCGTATGAGACGGCAGAAGATGGTACAGCATGTTATGATGGAAAAACAATCAGAAAATTATTGGGATGATATCTATTGAAATACGACAATATGACAAAGGTTCAGATCACCTCTAAAATTTCAACTGAAACACAGTCCAATTATTTAAAACATTTAGGGCTACAGATTATAACTGAATCAGTCAGTCAGTCATCTTCTTATCCGTCTATCCCTTTCAGGGTTGCGGGGGTGCCGGAGCCCCTAACAATATTTTTCAGCACATCAATGATAAAAACTTGAAGTTAAAATTAAATGTTTTCACTTGATCTTTTTTACCACTCGTCCATTTTTGAGTCACAGGGGTGCCCGTGCCAGTGAGAGAAGGCAAGCGGTGGACTTCCTGTGCAGGTCACCAGTCTGTTGCAGAGCCACACAAAGATGGGAGAAGCAAACACAAACGCTCTTATCAGTAAGCAATTTGAATTGACCAATCAACCCACTGGGCATAATTTTAGAAAGGGGGACTTGCGGACAACTCATGCATACATAAAAATGTAGAGAATACAAAGTAATTGCTAAAACAGGTGAATTGATTCCTCAAGTAAATTGACAAATTCAGTTTAATAAACATTCTCGATGTTTATTTTTTTGTACCTTGAAGCTACGTTTTATTTTCGTTCAACGTTCTCTGTCTATTGCTAATCAGAAGCTAAAATAGCAGCAGAAGTTGAGACCAGGGTCTCAAAAGGTGATTTAAACAACAAAAAAAACAAACAGTAAAAGTGAAACAAAACCTGATGGATGAAGTAATCAAATGTGCTTTGTAGATATGGAGAAGTCATTCAACCGTGTCCCTTGGGAACTCCTGTGGTCCGGGAGTATGGAGTCTCTGATCCCTTCATACGGGCTGTCCGGTCTCTGTATGATCGATGTCAGAGCTTGTTTCGTGTTGCCGGCAGTATGTCAATTCCTTTTCCAGTGAGAGTTGGACTCCGCTAAGGCTGCCCTTTGTCGCCAATTCTGTTGATTATTTTTATAGACAGAATTTCTAGGTGCAGCCAAGGCAGTGAGGAGATTCAGTTTGGTGACCTCAGGATTGGATCGCTGCTTTTTGCAGATGATGTGGTCTTGCTGGCTTTCATCGGATCATGATCTACAACTCTCACACTCAACCAATTTGAGTGTGAAGTAGATGAGAGTCAGCGCCTCCGAGACCATGGTCTTCACCTGGAAAAGAGTGGAGTGCTCCTTGCGGGTCAGGGACAGGGTCCTTTGCCAACTGGAGGAGTTAAGTATCACGGGGTCTTGTTCACCATGGGGGAAAGATGGAGAGGGATATCAACAGACAGATCGGTGCGTCGTCCAGCAGAAATATGCCTCTGCTTGAGAGACTATGTTTAACAGCAGATCAGGGAATGCCTCGGGATCCTCTCGGGTGAGCTGAAGGATTCAGCCGGGGTGAGAGAAGCCTGGGTTTCCCGTCTGAGACTGTTAGCCCCGCAACCCAGCCCCAGATAAGCAGAAGAAGACGGGATGAAACATTTTGATATAATAAATTGAGAAGCGCATATTATTCACTTTATTTATTGTTTAGTACGAGCAGTAACATTTGATATTGTAAAGTTACTTTTTTACAATGTCAATTATTTTCTTATTATAATAATAATAATAATAAAAATTTTATTTGTTCCATTCCAGGTTGACTCAATCAGATGGAAACCTTGCGGATGATTCTAGCATGTTCCTCTCACCAAGCAGAAGTTTGAGTTCAGACTACTGAGGCTCACATTTTTATGCATAAAAATCTCACTCAAAATAATTTTTGTTTCAGTTTCTGAACTGCCTATCCCTATAAGGGTCGCGGGGGATGCCCCAGTCTGTCCCAGCTAATTTTAACATAAGTGACAGGGTACACCCCAAACAGCTCGCCAGTCTGTTGTGGAAATACACGCACACAACAACAATTTCGAGGGGCAATTACATAGCGGCCAATCAACCTAACAAGCATGTTTTTGGAGGGTGGGAGGAATTTGGAGTATTCAAAGGAAACCCACACATACACGTGAAGAACATGCAAACTCCACACAGAACAACCACTGTTTCAACCCTCGTCGCACCCGGGGGTTTTACCCCACCTTTTTGCTGGGAGGCTGCTGTGCTAATCACTGTGCCACCGTGCAGCCCTTCAAAATATTTTTTTTATAAGCAAAAAGCTGAAAATTGAATTTGTTCCAGTAGAGTCAGAGATTTATTTATAATTTTTGGGGGGACTTATTTTTTACCCGTCAATAAAAAGCAGTGGTGTTTTTTAAAATTATTGTTTAAAAGTCTAATGTCAGGTGCATTTTTTCAGATGTGCAATAATCAATACATGTGATTAGAAATGTTTTTTTTACAAAACAAATCTCTCATCAAATAATGGTTTAAAAAAAAAGCCTACAGTGTGTCTTATTCAATTAATCAAATAAAAAATAAAAGATGACGGAAATAAGTGTATCCCTCAACGGGGAATAACAATAATAATCAATTAATGAAATAATCAATAGTTGCAACCCAATAACTAATATAATTCAATCCCTAAATCTTTAGTTCAATCAAGTTTTATTTGTTTTGTCAGATATCACAACACGATTGTTTAAATAGTATATTTAAACCAAATACAAAAAAGGAATGAAGAACAAAAACATATATCTTTACACAAATATAAACTAAACCTAACTAAACAAACTGAGCACATTCAGGCCCTTACACCCTCCTTCTCAGTGCAGAAAACTCCCCCAAAAAAGAAGAAACCTCATGGAGATCCACATAAACCAGGGATTCCCTATGGCATGAACAGACAATGAATCGAAGATAGTTAACTGTTCGCAGACAGACCTATTCTTACCACAAACACAAAACATTTTTCACAATCACAAGATCTACTTCACCTACACAGCTATCAGCTACAGCCAATGTGAAGAAGATAGACTAAAAAGTCAAACTTCATTGAACTGCATGTTCTGACAACATTGTGAAGGGTGGAGCAGGGTATGTGGGATTCCAGAGAGACTGTTCACTCCTGCGCTCTAAAGTGCTTTTTTGTCATTCTTCTTTTATTTAATTAATTTGTAATATTTTTTTAAATATTTTGTTGCCATGGAATTGTGCACTATTCTACAGCAGCTTCTTGAGCCCCAAGAAATTTGCTTCATGACAATGTAATAGGCAACTTTTAGCAACAATTTAGTGCTTACATTAGCTCAACCGCACTTCTAGCTATGTTAGTGACACATTTCTGGATTCTCTGCTAAGAAGTTATAAACCTGAGCATAAAAGCGGTTGCTTTTTCTACGCTGTGATGGCGTTCATGTTAATTCTTCATGTGAATCCCCATGAGGGGGTTCTTCATTTTTTTCCCGCTGCTGTTTTTTTTTTTCTTTTTTGCATTTTTTTTTCTCACCCAGGAGGGTCAAAAGGCAGGAATGTGCTTAAATTGTTTAGTTAGTTTTTGAGTACTTGTTTCAAGGTAATTTTTATTATTGAGTAGAACACAGTACAATCAACTTACATACATGTTAGGTTTTGATTATTTTTTTTGTGTATTTGTGTATAAACATTTTTATTCTTTGTCCTGATTTGTCATTTTTTTTAATCTTTGAGAGAAACTCATTGAAACAATTGTTTTGTAATAGTGGGCTATCCAAATCAATTTGAATTGAATAAAAAAAAAAACACTTTGATGGGGTCAATCCAACCCATATTTCAGATAGAGTGGGTACAAAAAATATAATTTCTTCCAGGTGCATCCTGAGTGCTGGACCAAAAAAAGTGCTATCTAATGCACAGAATAATAACAGTATGGTTAGCATTTTAAGTTCAAATTTCTTAGCAATATTTTATCAGCCTCTTCCAGGTTCTTTAATTCAGGCAAATGAAACTAAACTATCAATAAACATAAATTAGAAAACTTTAAATTATTGTCAATATTTGTAATTTACTCTAAACATCCTAAACAAACTAAAAAATTGTTCTCCAAAAGACAGAACTATCTCGTAGTCTCTTCATAAATTTTATTAGGCCACACAACCATAATGTCACCTGCTGGTTCAGGAACAGACTCCTGTCTGTGTATCCTGCTCTGTCCTTTCAGTTCAGTTCAAAAGTTTATTACAGAATTTTAGAAATATATAAAAAAAAATTTCTTATATTTAAATCAGTTGACATGATTTTGTAAAAGGGACACCCTTGAAATTATGATTCTTACAGAAAATAACCAATGTACAACTAAAGCCATTAGCACTACTGCTATTAAAACCTATCACTAAAACTTCCAACAACCTACCTCATGTTTATATTACCTTTCAGTCAAAAACATTGTTGTGATCACAAAACAACATTAGTATTCTTTATAGATTTGAAATGATTGTAGACATTGAAATACTACTGGGCTAATTGAACCAAGTAAAATGAGAAAAAGAGCAAAGCCTTAAGCTGAACAACGTCTAAGATTAGTTGTTTCTTAGGAATAAATATGATTTGAGTTTCTTTTTGAAAGTTAATACGAACGTTTCTGCCCAGTTTACTCCAGATTTGTGAACCTTTACACACTAAACTAAAAGTAGTACATTTCAGTTTTCTGTTCTTCCTCTTTAAAAACGATTTACCCCTTGTATTATAGGCATGTGAGGATGTTGAAACAGGAATGAGCTGGTAGTCTTACCATCCACTTTATAAAGGACATGACACATTGTACAAGCACCTATATTGCTGTAAGTTAGTTTTAAGAGCTTTGATTGAGGAAAAAAAAAAAGAAAGTCTGAAGGACTGTCAAACTTAACCCAAGATATTGCTCTAATAGCTTTCTTTTGTAAACTTTGCAGCTTACTACGATAGCTTCGGTAAGTGTTGCACCAGATGATGTTACCTTACTTTAAATGTGACTCAAGTAGTATAAAGTTAAAAGAGCTTTCAAAGGCAGATAGTAGGTCCGTTTAAAAAAGTGACCCACATATTTTGATCTTCATTAGAGGTAGTAGGCATCTACAGTACATCAGGACACTTTAGAAATTATTAAGCTTATTTTTGGTGGCATCCCCATGATTGGCAGATAAGCACAAGACTATTGTATCCATCATTATGTGGACGATTGGTTGCAGTGTTTATATGTGGCCTTACGACAGACCGGTAAGCTGTACAGGCTACACCCTACCTCTTGCTTGCTGACTCGCAGAATGGCCTCTGCATCCAAGCAATGCATGTGGTTTGGAAAATTAAATGGAAAAAAATTGAAATCCTTTTTAAATATTACGTACTTTTCAAACAACCTCAACTGAAAACTCGGTGTTAACAAATATCAAAAGAACTTTAAATGGAGCAAAAACCAGAAAACACCTGAAGATATTCAGACCATTTTGGTTGTTTGACTACCAAAATTTGGACTCTGTTCCGTTGCCTTCTGCTTATTTGGGGCCGGTCTTGTGTTCAAAAAGAACTATTTGCCCAAACACGACTACCAAAAAAAATCTAAAAAGACAACAGGGGAAACAGCCTCAGATGAGAAACCCAGGCCTCTCTCACCCCTGCTGCATCCTCCAGGTCACCCGAGAGGATCCTGAAGCATTCCCTGGCCAGCTGAGAGACATAATCTCTACAGTGAGTTCGGGGTCTGCCTTTGGGTCTCCTCCCGGTAGGCTGTGCCTAAACACCATACCAGCGATGCGTTCGGGAGGCATCCAAACCAGATGGCGGAACCAACCCATCTGGCTTTTCTCGAACAGAGAAGCAGTGGGTCTACTCTGAAATCCTGATTTTTTTTTATCAAAACTTTAATAGAAAAAAAACCTATGTTTCTTTCCAATCATAAACAACCACTCCCAAGAACAGCACACTAAAAGTTAACACTGAAATACAAAAATCAATTGATCAAAATTTAAAATTTTTTGTAAAAATTAGTCATTAAAACTAGTCATTAAAAAGCGTTTTATTATCAAAGAAAAAACATATGATAAAGTGCCTGTTCATCACACTGCAAAGCCAAACAGTTGACACAACTGTGTTGTGATAATGGGGCAGACAAATAATTGATTTGACAAATAAAAACTCTAATTATTACATTTATTGGCACATTCAAGCGGAATTGAAGAAGTACTGTTAGTGTCTTACTTTCATTAATCTACAGCAGAGTAAAAAGAATACTCTATAACTTGATTTGTTTCTGCTCATTTGCATAAGCACATCATTAGTAACAACACATTTGTATATTTAAACAAATTTCTTGGGAAAATTAATTGTTCATTAGAAATTTTAAAAATCATTTCGGAGCACTGTTGCTTGTATGTCTACTTCTGAGTCCAGTAACTTTCTGATGTGTTATTATTTATGATAATGTTAAACTGGTATCGTGAATCTGACAATGAGTTTTTTGTATTTACAGTAAGTGGCTTCCACAGTCACCGGAGCTCAATAGAGCCCCTTTTGGATGGTATAGAGCAAGAAATTCTTATGAGGTAATACTTGCGTGTGCTGCAAATTTGTGAGCGGCAAAAAAATTATATCAATATGGACCAAAATTCCGTGAATGTGTGTAACCAATTTCTGCCCTTCATAAGATGGTCCAACCTAATTTTTATAAAGCACACCCATTGTAAAGGTAAATATTGTATGGTTTTCTCCATGTTTGTCTGTAAAAAAATTAACCTGATGTTTTGTTTGTCATCTTGAATGTTACACTCAACAACTACACATTTCTCCTTGCCTATAATGATACAAAGTATCTATAATTCCACTGTTCTGCCTGAAAACATTGAAACGTATTCTAATAAAATACAATGAGCTGAGGAAAATATGAAGTATGTGGAAAGAATAGGCAAAATGTACACAAACATAAAGCTTTGAAATCAAAGACTCAGATTTTTACATTTTAATAATTAATTAGTTATTAATTAATTAGTTAATTTATTCCCATATGTTAAATCAAATACTCCCTGTAGTTACTTTGCATGATCTGAAGTGTCAGTGGAAAAGCTGTACTTTGTACAGGCTGAGCAGACTTGGTGGAATTTGTTTACAGCTATGTCGAAGTGTGACGTTAGGTGACTGTGACACTGCTGCAAAATCTTTCAAATGTACCGTAATTTCACGATTATAAGGCGCATATAAACGTCTCAGATTTTCTTCAAAATGTGCGGTGCGCCTTGTGTGTGAGAAAAGGCAGACCTAAAAGAAAAAGCGGTGCCCGTGAGGCGAGGCGGACCTGAAAGAAAAGGCATGAGAACGTTTAAGGGTGAAGTGTGGACGCTTATGACGCTCAGTTTAAGCTGAAGGCAATCAGCTACACGGAGGAACATGGGAATCGAGCCGCCGCGAGAAATTTCAGCATTAACGAGTCAATGGATTGTAGATGCTTGAACTAACGTGTCTGCTGGTACTGTTATCCGAGCTTTCGCAAAAGCTGGTATCCTTTCTGAGGAGCCGCACAGTATAGACAGCCACTTTGACAGCGAGGAGCGAAGTGGACCTGCTCTGTTGGATTTTGCGCAGCTGTTCGATTCCGAAACAGAGGTTGAAGACTTTGACAGATTTGAATAAAGACTATTACCGGTAATGTGCTTGTTTAGTATCGTTACTACTTAAATAAAGCACAACCAAACTCGGTTTTGCTCCCGATCTATTTTTTAATACGCACATTTGCATGCTTGCGTGTGTGTTGTTGTAAGGCGGTGTGTGACTGAGACTGCGTCTTTTCGTACGGTGCGGGTAATGGTCGTGAAATTACGGTATTTCCTCAAATATTTTGTTTTGTCTTCTGAACCGCTTACCCCTAACAGGGTCGCAGGGGGTAACCAGAGGCTATCCCAGCCAATAAAAGGACAGAGGTAGGGTACACCCCGAACAGGTCAGCAGTTTGTCGCGATGCCACACACACACACACAACCCTCCACATGCACAATCATTCCAAGGGGCAATTTTATAGCCGCCTAACATGCATGTTTTTGGAGGGTGGAAGGAAACCCATGCATGGAAATAAAACTTTAAAGATAAACATTCATAAGAGATCAATTTCAAAGGGATTGCAAGGAAACACTGCATGTCAGTCTGAAACAAGTATGATTTTACATCATGACAAAAGGAATAAATGTTCCTCTATATTTTTTTTTCATAAAGATGTTTTTGATTTTCAGTGATGTATGGCAGTAGAAAATCAGATACTATTCTTAATATTGTTAATTACAAGCTATTCACATTTCAACTCAATACAAATCAGAGGTGGTGACCAGTTGTTTGCTGTCTCAAAATAATAAAAACTTATAGTTACACACAAAAAGAAACATAAGAAATAAATACCTGTTATGTCCAGGATTTATCTTTATTAGTTATGATTTGAATGTCTGCAGTCCAGGATTGTGGGTTTAAACAAACCCACCTCCAGCAACTTGTTGTTTCTGTGTAATCTGATAAAAAAAAAAAGTATAATCAAACAACATAATCTGAAACAAGTTGGTTATGATTATTCCATTCATTTTCAGAACAGGAGATAAATGATACAGAAAAGTTTGAGTAAGAGAGTTTCTACACGTCTGTGAATTCCTCACAAAGAGATTAGGAACACTATCTATTTTGATAGGGATTGTAAACAATAGGTTCTCCTCTGGGTCAAAAGAGTCACCAGAAAAAGTATCTTTAAATGGCAGCAGAAGACATTTGTATACCAGCTAATTATGCCTACTGCTGTTTTTAAACTTAATATAAATAGAAGAATCCTAGACATCTCACTGGTATTTGCCTTATCTTAAATGAACTTGTAGAAAACAGCTTAAGAAAAAGGCTGTTTGTCTTTCTACCAGGACCAAGGGTTTTGCAAACATACAAGCACAAACTATGACAGGCGTGTCATAGTCTTTAGTGGAAATTTTATTAGCAGATTTTTTTTTTACATAAGCATGCAAACTATGCTGAGTTTGTCTAAATTAATCACTTTGACTTGTTTTGTCTTTGTTAAATATTGTCCTTTAAAAATATGACCGAAGAATATCTCAGTGTCAGAATCTATAAGGAAAAACAGAAAAAATGCCTTTTAGTGAAACACACCCACAACCTCTTTATAAACTGGATTAAAAACTGGAGAAAAAACCCTGGTATTCACTTTAAAACATTACAGAAGTGCACCTTTTGTAACTTTGTCCTTAGAAACATTTTTATATTTAATTTTTGAAAGTGGTAGAAAACAGCACTGTTATCACTTGCATGTAAATGGTCAGCAAAAGTTTTTATTGCCATTTGTTTTAAGAGTACATGTTTACTTTATAGAAATGTAATTTTGTTGCACAGTCGGTTGTATCTGACCACTGCAGCATGTGTACTGTAGCCTGGATCAATAAAAAAAATAAACAATGAAAATGTACTGAGTGAATAGTTGCGTAAATGTGTGTAAAAGTTAACGCTAAAGCAATAACTGTTATCACAAATTTTATGGATGGTCACATAGATATTCTGGTAAAATATAGTGAAATATCTGACAAACTTGATATGAAAATTAGCCAGTGACAAACTTAATCAAAGCCTTAAATGTCTGCATATTCAAATTAAATACATCTTAAGGTTGAGAGTAACCAGATCATTTTCTCTCACATGTACAAAAGACAGCCAAGAAGAAGAAATAACTTCAAACATAAATGGATGAGTATTCTTACACTCAGCATAGTTACAAGTAAACAGTGTTAAAGATAAAGAGCTATCATAAGGCAGCAGCATTGATGTCTTGTTCGGCAGCAGTAATGCTGAGTAGGACTAATGACCTTACAGTGAAGAGGAATAAAAAAAATGGTGCAGTATCACAGCTTCATTTACACATTTAAGAGACTTAATAATTCAGTCATGTGTTACTACTTCCTACAGTATCTGTTTTGTTCTTTCAATGCCACCTCCCGATATTGTAGTATTTTATTTGCCAGTTACCTATTGTGAATAAAGAGCAGTCTGTTTAACTTTTTGTTTTTTCTATTCTGCATTTCTGTAAAATGAAAGTATCTTTGAGGAAAATTAACATTCTTCTAAAACATTCAGGTTTAGATCTTCTTATTTACAATAGATTGAGCTGATGAGATTAATTCTACAAGCCTTTTTATATTTGGATTTTTATAAAGAAGCTTCTTTTTCTTTCATATACTTTGTTTTATGTTCATTTGGGAAAACAACATTTACCCTCTGATCTGGAAACACAAACCCTGCCTTGTAGAGGAGACAAGAATATATTCATTTGATTTGTTTCAGATGGTTGGTTGTCCTATTAAAATGAAAACAAAAAGAAAATGATGACATTTTTAAATAGGGGCAAAGAAAGCTGAGCTGCAGAGTGGCGGCCATGTTACAGAGACAGAGCACCTGTGTGGTTAAAGCGACATCTGAGGGAGGAGCTGCAGGCAGTGTGCAGGCAGTGTGTCACAACGTGTGAGAGAGATGGGGTTGTAAGAAAGAGGTCCAAATACTTTGGCATCAATCGTCATATACTTCCCTCTTCTCTGATTCAGCATGTTTTAATGTAACCAGCAGGTGTAACTGACTGCACCCTGACACTCTACATCTCACATCCAGGTATTCAGTCACCCCGGCAACACCGAAGACTTCCTGAAAGCAGAAGCTGTATGACTGACATCCAGAATTCTCCTGAAGGACTTCTGCTAAAATATTAACAAATGTTTTATAAAAATAAAATCTTCAATGGTTTGCAGTAGAAGACTGACAAACACAGAAATATGAATTTTAATGTTAGTGTGCAGATTTAACAAAGAAAAACACTCAGGGTGAATTTAGAAAGATTGTATGTTGAAGTTTCTATGGAATATGAATTAGTCTACTTTAAGCTCCAATCTGAGATGAGATAACAGTTTATGAAAAATCTCTGCTTTGTCATAAAATGTAAACGGATTAAAATGTATTCTTTTGAAAAACTATAAATAATTTATGACTCTCAAAGTTTAACATGTGCTCGGCTGAGTTCACGGGGTTCAGAGGTAACCCCACATTTTGGGACAAATTCAGTAGGACGACCATCTCAGATTTTCACAGCTTAACGTAAAAAACATGAATCAAAGAAGCCAAAGTCATCTCACACTGTTCCTGATCGAGACACACAGGTTGATACAAGTTTGGTGGGGTGCTGGCAAATTCCTGGGAGGACGTACACATTTAAAATGGGACGGAAACAAAGAAAAATATCGAAAGTAAAGCCTCCTAAGAAGCTGGCGTAACACGTGTGGCTGTATGCGACACGTTTCACCTCCTTAACTCCACCGTCAGTCGTTAAAAGAATCCCCACCCTAGCTGAGTGCACACAGGAGGCTGAAGCTGAGCGCTGTTTCAGACCGAGGCGGGGTTTCCGTAGGATTGCTCAAAGCTCCGCTGCTTACAGGAAGCAGGCACAAATCAACGTAACAAGACCACGCAATGACCATCTAATAACCGTTGGCACCAACTGATAGAGCAGAAAGCTCACGTTAGTTGGTATGTGATAAAAGGAATTCTGTCCCCGTTAACATCCAGCTGGTTCCATAGTGTAGCGGTTATCACGTCTGCTTTACACGCAGAAGGTCCTGGGTTCGAGCCCCAGTGGAACCAAATCATCTTTTTTCGGTCGAAATGCTCAAAAATAAATAATATGACATAGACATGTTAAATTGTAATTACCGCGACTCTACATTGACTTTTACAATACGAGAAAATAATCCTCTTCAGCAGATTTTGTGTTCTCAGATTTTTTTTTTAAATCTAATCAGCCCTGAAAGATCTCATCATTAATTTAATAACTAACCCAAATGTAAATGTTCTGAGTAACAGATAACTGCAACTAGTTTTTGTGTTTTAATAAGATTTTGTTTCTTTTCTTATGATCCCGGTTTCCACTGTTCCAGTCATTTTTTATTTATTTTGAGGTCTTCTGAGCCCTTTTTTTTTTTAGAAAAAGCTTTTGTCTGGATGGTGTGTTCAGTTGGACTAAGTGATTTCTTTTAGTTTAAGACTATTTTCAAAATTACATCCTGACTGCATAAACTTATTCCACATTCAAATCTATCAAGGGCTCTACACAATGTTGAAACAGACACCTGTACGTGTTGCTATAAAGGAAAAGATCTGCACGTGGGACACCAAATAGTTAACCAAGGCGTTTTTAACAGGAGTATTCTCTCTGAAAGTGTTGTATTTTTCCGCTGGTAGCTCATATCACACTTGATACTACTTTGGACAATAGCTGGTAGGCCACAAATACTGTTTTGAATGTGAGACATTTATTGACTTCAACATCGTCCACTAATTGCCAACATTTACCACCATTCAGTTTGATTAAATTTTATTTGAACAGCCATCAATTCACAATATAGTCATTTCACAATTCTTCACAGAAACATAGACTCTACTAATTTACAGTGAAGGAAACCAATAAATTGCTGTTTGTCAACTACCATAAAATAAAATACTTCTCTTATAGAATTGAAATATATATGTGTGTGTGTATTCAGGTCTAATGTTCAGTACCTTGGGGAGATCGGAATCTCATCATCACATCTTAATTTCTTAGTCTAACATCCAGCTATAATACAAGTTCAACATTAAACTACAAACAGTGACTTTGAGAACACAGGCTGGAATCTTTCAATACAAGCCACATTGAAGTTCTATGAGAGCCATGAATACTATCTGGGCAATGTTCAGGCATTAAGAACTTACTTTGTTTCATGCCAAAACAAAATAGAAAAAAAGAACCTGAGAGAAGCGTCAGCTTTACATGGCGTAAGTAAGCCCTGTTGTTCTAAACACTTGCTCAAACAAACCATGTTAGGGTCCTCAAATGCTGGAACTGCTGAAGCAGACTGAGCAGAAAAAATAATGGGGGAGTTGCTGAAAATAATGGAAGATACCTCATGTCATTCACACAACACAATGCTGAAACAACACAGTTCAGTGTAATGCTTTGTCAAGCCCCGCAGCAAAACAAAGAGGTGCCAGAACTAACCCAACGCCAGCTTTACTAACCCAAGAAAAAAAAAACTGCCATAACCTAAATAATTGTAACATAGATTATGACATGTTTTTAAAAAATTATAAAGATGGCAAAGAAAATTTATTTTATATGTATAATTGATGTTTTAGGTTCATGAGAAGCAAGCAATTACATAAACAAACACCAGAATGATGTGGAAAGTACAATGGCATTCACACACAAACATATTAATATATATATATACATATTACATATACATATGCAGAGGTAGGTCCAGGGGGGTGGAGGTGGGGTTGTTTAATTGTTATAATTATACACTTTGGGCAAAATATGCAACAAAATGCAGGAAAATGAGTCTTATTTTTCAAAATGCCCTGGAGGTAATGCCCCCCGACCCCCTACATTGGTGAGCACCACAGGTGCTTGTTTTGTCTATGACCTCACGCCCGCCCCCTCTACAAAAATCCTAGCTCCGCCCCTGATATATACATTTAAAAAAACTTAAAATTCCTTTCTCATACTTCTGCGTGTGGTTTTCCGTATTTTCCAAGCTCGGGTCCTCTACCAGAGGCCAAGGATTCTGTGGGTTCTGTGCAGTGTCCTTACAGTTCCTAGGACTCCATACTTCAGGACTGAGATATCTGGTGTCTCTCCATGGATCTGTTGAAGCCACTCCTCTAGTTTAGGGGTCACTACCCCGAGTACTACAGGTGCCACTGTAATGTTTACATTTACACATTTATGTATATACATTCCGTTCAATTTGTTGGTTTCTTTCCCGAGTCCTGGGTGGGGACGAGGCTTGGAACACTGTCCTTTCTGTGTGGAGTTTGCATGTTCTCCCCATGTTTGCGTGGGTTTCCTCCGGGTACTCTGGTTTCCTCTCACCCTCCAAAGCCATGCATGCTAGGTTGATTAGTCGGTGCCAAATTGCCCCTAGGAATGAGTGTGTGTGTGGATGGTTGTATGTGTGTGGCCTCGTGACAGACTGGCGACCTGTTCGGGGTGTACCCAGCCCTTCGCCTTAAATTAGCCGGGATGGGCTCTGGCACCCCCGCAACTCCGTAAGGGACGGACTGACATTCCGTTCCGTTGTCTTCCGCTTATCCTGGGCCAGGTCGTGGGGGCAACAGCCTCAGACGGGAAACCCAAGCTACTCTCACCCCGGCTGCAACTTCTAGCTAGCTCACCTGGTAGAATCTCGTGACATTCCCCGGTCAGCTGTGAGACATGGTTTCTCAAGTGGGTCCGGGGTCTGTCCCTAGGTGTTCTTCTAGTAGAGCGTGCCTGAAAGACTTTACCAGAGAGGCATTTGGGAGGCATCTTAACCAGATGTCCGAACCACCCCATCTAGCTTCTCTCGATCTGGAAGAGCAATGGTTCTATTGTATACAAATATATACATACTGTACATACGTATGTGTAAATTCATGTATATACATATATACACACATAGTTGTATGTATGTATGTATGTATACACACATATGTGTGTATATGTGTTTGTGTGTGAATGCAACTGTACTTTCCACATCAATCTGTCTTTATATTTATACCTTCTTTTTTCATATATACCCATTTACTGTGTATGAAACACACACACACATACATATATACATACATACAGTAGATACATATATGTACACACACACACACACAGAGAGAGAGACACGCACGCACGCACGCACGCACGCACGCACGCACACACACACACACACACAGCCTTCATGAAACATAAGCTCATTAAATGAGTTTTTACTGTATTATTCACCCATAAATAAAAATAATGACAAAGGATTTTTGTCTTTTAAACACTTTCCTACTCTTATAAGATTTAAGTAAATTTATTTTTTATTGAAAGCTTTAAATTTTTTTTTTTTTTTTTAACAAGTCAAGTTTTTATGGAACTATTTTACGTTTCTGATAATTGTTCTCTACAGGTGTGAAAAGCAGTCAGCCTCCTACTGCTCTACTAAGACATAACATACAAGTTATTTTAAAATAAATAATATTTACTTACCAAATCTTATGTTGTATAAAAAATTCTTCGGTATGTTTGTTCAAATTAATTTTATATGTTTTTTCATATTAAGTCAGAAAAACAAGCGAGGACGCGACAGGCGATGTGACCGAAGCAACAGCGCCACCTGTTCCGTTTCACTCTGATTGTTCTTTTCTGCAGCATTCTTTATTTCCCCACAAATTATGTTCACTTCCTATTCATTTAAAGTATAAATTTACATACACATAAAACATAAATATATGTGTTTTTATGCTGGGTTTAATTAACAAAGATATTAATTAAAGTCTTAGTTTTAATTTTTTAAAGCACAAGCTCTTCAAGACGGATGTTACGTCATCGTGACATCCTGGTGTCACATTTAAATCTGTTCCTAAAATGGCGAACATTGCTGTAGCGGCTGCTGCGGCTGTTGCTGCGGCTGCAGCTGCAAATAGAGACCCAGCTGTTGATCGTTCATTACGTTCTGTATTTGGTAAGTATTTTTCCCCACTACTGAATTTAAAACTGCTATGTCAAATGGAAAACAAGAAAAGAGTTCGCTAGTGTTTGCTTGAAAATATGGCCGGTTGGTGTTGCATTTAGCCACTGGTATAACTAAACCTATTACTTAGTAACGCCATAAATGTAAACAAGCATGTGTTATTTTTATATCACTTTCAGTGGGAAACATTCCATATGAAGCTACAGAGGAGCAGTTAAAAGACATTTTCTCTGAGGTTGGACTCGTAGTTAGCTTCAGGTAGGTGAATTTCTCATGATTGTGATTGATTTTAAGTCTGTTATTTTGTCTTATTATTTTTGTGATCCCATGTGCACATTTTCCAATCAGGTTAGTGTACGATCGAGAGACAGGCAAACCAAAAGGATATGGATTCTGTGAATATCAAGACCAGGACACAGCTCTTAGTGCCATGCGGAACCTGAATGGGAGAGAATTTAGTGGTCGAGCACTTAGAGTGGACAATGCAGCCAGTGAGAAAAACAAAGAAGAGCTAAAAAGTGAGTCACTATTACTGAAACAAAAGCTTCTTACATTTTATTGGATGTAGGTTTTTAACAAAATAACCATTGTTTACTCTGTCCAGGTTTGGGAACAGGAGCCCCCATCATTGAGTCTCCTTATGGGGACAGTGTTCCACCACATGAAGCACCAGAATCCATCAGCAGAGCTGTAGCTAGTCTGCCCCCAGAACAGATGTTTGAGTTAATGAAACAGATGAAGGTTGTCTCATTTATTTTGTTTTTAAAAGCAGGTCATTTAACTACTTTTTCTGAACCACTTATCCATAATGGTGTCGTAGGGAATGCCTGAGCCTATCCTGGCTGATTTCAGGCGAGAGGCAGGATACCCTCCCAAGATAGGTCGCCAGTCTGTTACAGGGCCACACACTAACATGCATGTTTTTAGAGTGTGGGAGTAAATTGGAGAACCTGTAGAAAACCCACACATACACAAAGAACATGCAAACTCCACACAGAAAGGCCAGTGCGTCAAGCCTCACCCCCTCTCTGGGACTCACACCCAACCGTCTTTCTGTGAAGCCACTGTGCAGCCCCAGTGCTGACTAAATGCTCAGCTATTTAACTGCCTTATTATATTTATGGTATGTCTTATTGTGCATAAAGGTTAGTGTTCACTTTTAATAACTATTTCAAGTTAATACTAGTTGGGTTGTAGCAGAGACGTTAGCGGAATTTGGATAAGTATTAATATTGCTTTAAATGCCGCCAAGTTTAAAATGCTTAGAACATGTTATGTCAGATGACAATGTCTTTTTTTTTTTCCTTTTAATTGCTGCTTTATTGCCTGAAATAGTTTTTTTACAACAAGAATAGCAAAGTAGTTAGCATGGTGGCCTGAGAGGAAGAAGGTCGGTGTTCGAGTCCCGGAGTGGGACTAGGCTTGAAATGCCAGCATTTCTGTGTGGAGTGTACATGATCTCCTCGTGTATGCGTGGGTTTTTTCCGGGTTTTCCGGTTTCTCCCCATCTTCCGAAACCATTGTTAGGTTGATTGACCGCTACGAATGAGTTTGTGTATAGTTGTCTGTGTCTGTGGCCCTGTAATAGACTGGCGACCTGTTCGGAGAGTTGCCTACCTCTCACCTGAAATCAGCTGGGATAGGCATGAACCCGTTTGGAATAAGTGGTTTAGAAGACAAAACTAATGCTAAAGTTGTTGTGTCCCCAGTTTTAATTGTCATACACATGGAACATCCCGTCTGAGTAACTTCTTCTTGGTGAATTAGATGGAGACAATAATTATGTTGTTATAAACTCGTACATCTATTTAGACAGAAACAATCTTTTAAGAAATTGCTTTTTTCAAAGTGTAAATTAATTTTTGTTTGACAAACTGTTTAATGTCCTATTTCTGTTCTAAATGCTCTGTTTGGTAACTGTATGATTTTTACTTTCCAGCTATGTGTTCAAAACAGCCCTCAGGAAGCAAGAAACATGCTGCTGCAGAATCCTCAACTTGCCTATGCTTTGCTGCAGGCTCAAGTGGTCATGCGAATAGTTGACCCAGAGATTGCATTGGTAAAAATAATTGAATTAGTTTAAAGTTAACATTTGTTTGATGTACAGTAACATAACAAAGTTCTGCACAAGTAATTTATTGACGAATATAAATGTAAATTTGTGCCATAAAACTTTTAAATACTGTTTTTTAATACTATTTACAGAAAATGTTGCATCGTCAAACCACAGTCCAACCTTTAATTTCAAGTGGACCGAGCGGAGGGGCACCACAAGCCAATGCGCCTGCCCCGCAACCTAGTGTCCCAGTCTCTCAGCCACAGCCAGTGGTAAGAAGTGGAGTTTTATATTCTTAAACTGGGAACATACTCAAGTGAAAGATCAACTAAAGAAAATATTTGAATTATTTCACTGGTAGATGTTTGAAGCTTGGCCCAACTTTAAACTTCTTTAGTTCAACAACACCAGAAAAAAGCCAAGTTTGTCACATTATACACAAAACTTACTCAAATAAGTTGCGTTCAAATTTTTTTTTCAAGAGATCTAAATTTGAGTGAAAAGTGTGAAAAACTTTTTTACATAGGAAAAAAAAGTGACAGAATAAACTTTATAAATAACACACTTAAACTTTGTGAAGCATTGCAAGAATGTCACGTTTGGTCTTGAATTCTTGCTAAAGTAAGACATGTCATCTTAAGATATTTAAGATGACATGTCTTTCAATTTTCAAGTACATTTTGTGTCCAAGTTTATTTTACTAAAAGAAAAAAATAGACAAAGTTGGTGTATTTTATTGTATTTTGTCATAATAATGATCGTAATAATCTCTTTAATCCGATTAGCCTGGGATGCATGTTAATGGAGCGCCTCAGATGATGCCGACTCCTAATATGGGTGTGGTCCCTGGTTCAGTGCCGGGGCCAGGACCTGGACAAGGACCTGTTGGACCACCAGGTAAGTGTCACGTGATTGTTCTCATACTAGTGCAATAGTATGTTGTTTTGCTTTTGCTTTCTTAAAATATGTCTACATTAATCAATATTTATTTATCCAGATGAACTAATAGATGGGTAAAATTTCTCTTTTACAAAATTCAACTAATAAATGTCTGGACACATTTTAAAAAATTGTAAATTCATTTGAGATAATTTGCGATTAATGTTAGTTGAATGTTAAGAGTAACTTTGAAAAAATAAAAATTTGAGCTCCCTATCAACAGATGGACCGAATCCAATATTTCCAATTGTTTTAATGGTCTGAAAATACCCAACAATAAGTCTAATCATATGTCCAAACATTTAATTTGAAAAACATTGTTCCTTTTTTTCATAAACCATAGGCAAAATAACGTGTTATTATTTTGAAAATTCAAAGCTTGAATTTATTATACACAACAGTACTGTGATTTAAAGACAAGAAGTTTGAATACTTTTTAGTCTTCTCCATGTGTGATTGCACAGAGGTATCACTAGATGTCACCACAACTGTGTTGTTAGCAGAGACCGAATGAGCAAGGTGGAATAGACCATTGATGATGTTTGATAGGGCAGAATGTCTCCGTTGGTATAAGCTTTTCCTTTTTGCTTTTGACTCTTTTAACATTCTTGCTAGCCTTGTGTTCCTGTTTGTGCACGTAATGACTTAATTTGCTCCACAATGTCGCTTTGCTTTCTTGAGTCTTCTGTCTCCTGTTTTTTCACTTCAATGCTGGCTCAGGGAATCTTCAGCATTCCCCCACAGGATCGTCTGTTCAAGCCGCTATCGAGCGTCCTCCAGGTATCGCTCTATTCCCCTCAGATCAGTTTTCAAATCAGCACATTGCACTGTGCAGAAATAGGTAATGTCTAAATGTACTCAACTTAAATTGAGGGTCAGTTACTCTTCTGATTCTTGACAGAACTTCTGCCCAATCCTTTTAAAAAATATTTGAATTATATGACAACCAAATATAAAAAGATTATAGTTTGAAAAAAAAATGCTTAAACATTTGTGTCTATTTACACGCAACATAAAAATTCTAAGAAGACGATATCATAATAGTTATTAGTTTTAAGAATGTTAAATTTTTCAAATTGCCATTATTATTATATAGATTAAAATAATGTTTTATCTATACAAGAAATCAATCACTAGAAACTGCAAACCTTGTGTCGGTTTGCAGTGTACTTTATGCCACTCGGTAGAATTGGGAGTATAAGTGTTCTGTCTAGACTATCGTTTGACCACTGCAGGTCTTTTGCTTAACACTTACTGGCATCTCGAATTCTGTGGCCACATGTTCCGTTTTTAGCCTTCGTGCTGTTGCCATGGCACTGTGGAAAATTTGGGTCAGTGAGTCTGAGAGAGGGGAAGTTTTCCTACATAATTATGTGTGCTTATAGACATCTTATGTTTGCACCCCACAAAACTCAAGTTACAAGTTGAGAAGATGGAGTCTCATTTTTAAATGAAACAAACAATAACAAGCTAAAAGTTTGAATGGTGAGAAGTTGAAAATTTGGTGTTGTGCAAAAGTCTTGCATTTTATCCATTTTTTGCTACAAGAAGTAAAAAATTTGTCTTGAAAATGAGATTTTAACTTTCTTTGATAAAAGATTTCTTGCTTTGAGGCAGAATGTTTGAGGCAGAAACTGAGTGTCCTTTCCAGTTCTTTTGCTCCTGCTGAGGACAAAGAGCAACACAATTTCCTTGAAATAAAGCTAATATAGCTATAAAGTTGTCTTGGTTTGTTAGAATCTTTAACTTGAAATATTTAGGTAGAAAAATTGGTCTCAAACATTAAGGATGATTAATTCATTTTAATAAAAGATTAAAACTTGCAAACAGGCAATTTGACACAAAATTTAGGAAATTGAAAATTTACTTGTTTGATCTGGACAGATTTATATGTGAACAAAAGAATAATTAATGAAAAAAGAATCAGAAATCCATCTTGAACATAAAGTATAGGCAAAGGGACTAAGAAGGTCAAATAATACCTTCAGCACTTCTATTTTGTTGAACAACCTCCACAGGTTTTCTTCACCTGAGGTAACATGTTTACAGCTTTAAAATAATTTTGTTCTCTTTTTTTATTGCTCTGACTAGGCAAAAAATGCGCTAAACCAGAGGATGGCATGAATATGTTTTGCTCAACAAACTGTTTTTTGCTGGACTTAACTGTTACTGATTTGGCTCAGAGGCCCACCCAAAAGAAAAAAAGAGAAACTAAGACATTAGACATGGGTCATAATCATCATGACTCAAATCTTATAGAACAAGTATATCATTTGGGGATGCAGAAAATGTAAAAATCCTAAATTTAACAGTGCTGCTTAAAAATAAAAAGGATGGAACTTGCCAAAAGATGCTGCATGGCAGCAAATGTTAGGGTTTTGACAGATATATTTTTTGGCTGTTTATTTTTTGCAAATATAATGTGACTTAGCACTTTTGTACAGTATTGAGTTTTAAAATTACATAGGTGGAGGTACAGAGTCATAATGACTCATACTTCTGGGGCAGTTTTATGTTGAACATTCAGGTTTTACTTGTATTTCACTCTGTGTTCTAACCATGACATGCACCAGTCTGTGGCTTTCATTTTTCTCCTCCAACAACAACTGAGATGCTCAACTTGCTCAAACACCCACCTGTTAAGACTTATGTCCATCCGGTATTTCAGCCATAGTTTATCCCTGATTATGACTAATTACCTACATATTTCCCTATCTGATAATACTGGATTTGATTGCGCAGCTGAATATGTAATTTCCTCCTTCAAGGACCTGGTGGTATACCCCCGAGAGGGCTTCTGGGAGATGGTCCAAATGACCCAAGAGGAGGAACTCTGTTGTCTGTAACTGGAGAGGTCATAGACCCCAGGTAAGACCTGCACCTAAGTCATATTAGACTTTCAGAAACAGTTCTTCTGCTGTGGCAGAAATCAGGTAATAAAGGAGATACTGTACTTATCAAATTAAACTCCTTAGATTTTTCCACCACACAACAACATTCCTTAAGTCTTTTTCTTTTTACTCAAAACTGTTTTCAAAGCTTGTTTGCTCAGTAGTCATTACTATATGAACAACTGGTTGTTTTTGCCCACAGATTTTTTTTTTGCCATGCCTGCACTCAAAAGTATGCAGGAAATGATTTTGCATTAGTATTCATGAAGTGGGCGGGACTAAGTGGGAATCAAGAGAAGGGGATTAATGGTGTCAAAAACAAAGTGAAACAGGATACATGTATTCATACATTTGTTTTTTTTTTCCTGGGAAATATCACATTTCTCAGCTAACAAAAAGACTAAATTTATCTTTATATGTTATAAGAAAAATCACCCAACAAAAGCGCAATCCCTTCTCTTTAAGTACCGTATTTTCCGCACTATAAGGCGCACCTAAAAACCTTAAATTTTCTCTAAAGTCCACGGTGCGCCTTTTAATCCGGAGCGCCTCATATATGGATTAATATTGAGCTACAACAGATGTTGCAACTGCGGTAAGCAGCCGCCGACTCCATTTCCCCCATAGAAGAAGTAGTGCGTGGTGCATGCTGGGATACATGAAAGGGCGTCTCATTTCCATTTTTGTGTTTGTGTAAAGACCCGGAAATGGCTTCTACCAAGAGACACCGCAGAATTTAAACTCAAGGTGATCTGTCACGCAGTAGAACACAGGAATAGAGCCACAGCCAGTGGTGAGATCGGGCCTAAAAAATTCCAGCCCGACCCGACCCGCGGATATTAAAACCGCAGGCCTACGGTAAAAAAAATATATTATTTATAAAAATTTATAAATTCGAACATTTTCAAGAACACGCTTTTTTAATTAAAAAAAAAATCCCACTACAGGATCGCTAACACACTTGTCTGTGATGGCGTGCTTAGCGCGAAGAGGAGGTACGGTCTTTGAAACAAATGATAAAATAGCGATCGTCACTTTTGCCAGTCCAGCTGTTTAAATGCCCGCTCAGCGTCGAGGTGCCAGTCTTTTTGGTGTCATATTAAAGCAATGCGCCACATTGACTACATCCAGCGAAGCCAACGCAAGGTTCTGTAGCATTTTGAACAATAAATTTGAAGCTTTTCCACACCTCACTTCCTCACCTCACTCTCCTCTCCTCACCTTTTCAGTTCTCCTGCCTTTAGTTTATCCTTAACTTCTTAATCCTTCATATCGGGGATTCCAGTTCAAAATAAATAAAATAAAGACGTGCGCAGGGGAAGATTACCAAATTAAGAGGAGACGTTCACGTGCGCAGAGGATGAGCTGGCTCTGCGGATCCTGTTTAGTAGTTAAACATTACTTCTCTGTTTTATCCAAATTAATTTTATAACAAGTATTCCTTAGTTTAGTACACACACCTCGTTTTAGTTTACATTTTATAAACATATATTCATTTAAAAAAAAAAAAGAAGTCAGCGAGAGAGAAGCCCGACCCGAAGTAATGATTAACATTTTTAGGTTCGACCCGACCCGAATTTTGGGTCGGGCTTAAGATCTTACCTCTGGCCGCAGCGAGAGAGTTTAACATCAATGAATCAATGGTGAGGAAGTGAAGGAAAGGTGACTAAACAGAGTTTCCATGGAACAAAGCGAGATAGCCACAGTTAGAGGACAAAGTTGAACAGCCTTTACTGTAGCGCCTTATAATGCGGTGCGCCTTATATATCGAAAATTTTTTAAAAATAGTCATTTATTGAAGGTGCGCCTTATAATGCAGTGCGCCTTATAGGGCGGAAAATACGGTAATATTTTGAATGAGAGAACTTCTTTTTTTTTTAACCATGAATAAACACAAATCTACAAGTTTGATCTTTGCAGATTAGCCTAAAATATTCTGTTTGTGTTTAGCCGGCCATACATAGCAGCTCCAGCACCCCACCAAGGCCCACCTGTACACATGCCTCAGATGCCAGGTGGAGCACCTCCAGAAATGAGAGGCCCTCCGATAGACTTGAGAGGTCCAAGTTTAGTTGAGCCACGACCCATGATGGTTGATCCACGAGGACCTCCAATAATGGAACCACGAGGACCGCAGATGGAACCCAGAGGTAAGCTTTTCCAGTAAAAAATTCCATTTAAAAATCATAATGCTGGTCAAACAAATCATGGATATACAAGTGTTACACCATCAGAGCTTGTTTATGCTGGACCTAAGTTAAAATTTATAAAAGTATTTTTGGCCAAGTTTCACCAGACTTTTTACTTGAAACTATAATTCATTGGATTCTTTCATTGAGCTAAGGAGGCCTCAAAAAGACTAAAGCAATTTTTATGCATCTCATTTGAGATAATAGCTTGGAGCATTGTTTCATTAACTATTCTTAACTTCTGTTACCAAAACTAAATCCTTTCTCACAAGGATAACCAGTCATATTTAAAAAGCAGTGATGCAAATAATAAAAAGATGACTGCATGGAACGAGACAAACAAATGTGAAAAGTCACACGGAAACTTTCTGCAGCAGGTTACAAATACCATTAATTAATATATCAAATGTGCTACATGTCCTCCTACAGGCCGAGACCCAAGGGCGATGGATACCCGTGGGCCAGTGGCAGGTCAAAGAGTTCCCATGGCACCAGGCATGCAGGGCCCTGTTCCCCATGGCATGGGTCCAAACGTCCCTGTACCTGCAAGACCAGTAAAAATTCTACTCATGTCTTACTTCTTTTGGTTTTGATAAATTTGCAGTTGCTCCTTTTTCTAATCATCCTAAATCATAAAGAATTAATACACCAAAAGAACACGTTGCCATAGTACCACATTGTTGTGTGACAGGCTCAAGCTACTTTTCTACAGCTCTTTGGATGTTAAATTGTTTCTAGTTTAGATGTACAGGTCATTTTCAAAACATTTGCATAATGTTATAAAGTTCATTATTTTCTGTATTGTAGTGATAAACATTAGACTTTCATATATATTTTAGATTCATTACACACAACTGAAAGTAGTTAAAGTCTTTTATTGTTTTAATGTTGATGATTTTGCAATACAGCTCATGAAAACCCCAAATTCCTGTTTAAAAAAATAGCATATTTCATCCAACCAATAAGTGTTTTCAATACAAAAAAGTTAACCTTCAAATAATTATGTTCAATTATGCACTCAATACTTGGTCAGGAATCCTTTTGCAGAAATGACAGCTCCAATCCAGCTTGGCATGGAAGCAATCAGCCTGTGGTACTGCTGAGGTCTTGTGGAGACTCATCCAGAGTGTTGGGTCTTGCGTCTCTCAACTTTTTCTTCACATTATCTCAAAGATTCTCTATGGGGTTCAGGTCAGGAGAGTTGTCAGGCCAATTGAGCACACCAATACCATGGTCAGTAAACCATTTACCAGTGGTTTTGGCTCTGAACAGGTGCCAGGTCATGCTGAAAAATAAAATCTTCATTTCCATAAAGCTTTTCAGCAGATGGAAGCATGAAGTGCTCCAAAATCTGACAGCTAGCTGCGTTGACCCAGCCCTTGATAAAACAGTGGACCAGCACAAGTACCCACACTGACTGTGGGTACTTGACACTGGACCTCAGTCATTTTGACATTTCCCGCTCCCCAGTCTTCATCCAGACTCTGGCACCTTGATTTCTGAATGATGTGCAAAAATTGAGCAACAGACCAATGCTGCGTCTGTTGCCAAGGTCAGGCGTTTCTGTCGCTGTTTTTGGTTCAAAAGTGGCTTGACCTGGGGAATCCGACACTTGTAGCCCATTTTCTGCACACGCCTTACACGATGGCTCTGGATATTTCTACTACAGACTCGGTTCACTGCTTCTGCAGGTCCGCCAAGGTCTGAAATCGGTTCTTCTCCACAAGCTTGTTCAGGGTTCAGTCATCTCTTCTCACTGTGCGTTTTATGCCACATTTTTTCTTCCCACTGAGGTGCCTTGATACAGCACTCTGGGAACAGCCTATTTGTTCAGAAATTTTTCTGACATCCTCCATTTGCTTGGGGATGTCAGTGATGGCCTTCTGGACAGCAGTCAGGTCATCAGTCTTACCAATGATTGTGTTTTTGAGTAATGAACAAGGGTGAGAGTTTTTAAAAGCATTAGGAGTCTTTTGTAGGTTTTTAGAGTTAATTAGTTTATTCAAATGACTTGGTTAATAGCTCGTTTAGAGAACCTTTCTGTGATATGCAAAATGTTTGAGACAGAAATTTTGGGTTTTTCATGAGCTGATTTTTTTTTTTTAATTAACTGTGTAGTTTATGAGTCCCAAGAATTACCTTTATAACACCACATGGAAATATGAGACAATTGGACAAATACATTTTTTGAACCATTGAAGTAATGTTCAACATTGCATTTATTTTTCTGTCTTGTTTCTCTTTGCAGGGTCCTGGTATTTCTGGTGTTGCCCCATCTGGTGGAGGGTTCAGTCCAGGACAAAGTCAGGTCTCCACACAAGACCAAGAGAAGGTGAGCTTCACTTTCTGTGTTCAAGGGAATTTCCATGAGCTTTTTTTACATCCTTATAACTGGAAAAATTCAAACAATTTACAACCAGTTTGATGGATCATCATTTCCTCAATCTAAATAACCTCTCTATTTCAGGCTGCATTGATCATGCAGGTGCTGCAGCTCACTCCAGAACAGATTGCTATGTTGCCCCCCGAGCAGCGGCAGAGCATCCTTATTCTCAAAGAGCAGATTCAGAAGACAGCCAGTGCTGCACCATGAGGACGTACCAGGAAGTTTTTGTTGACATATTTGTTGTGTAGATAAACAACTTTTCTATTCCTGACACTGTTCTACTTCCCTGTCTGTCTTTCCATTAAGTTCAGAAAAATTCTACCCTCCTTGGCTCCTCATCTTTAATTTGTTGTAGGTTTTTTAGATTTTTTTTTGTCTTGTTTTGTAAAAAAAAAAAACTTTGGTCATTGGAATTACTCGAAGGACATTTTTGAATAGTGTACTACTTGATGCTGAACAAGCAAATGCTTTATTACAAATGTTATAAGGCTTCACCTGTACATGCTCTACATCTGAAAAGTTTGGTTAATAAAACAAATACACACAGACTGCTTGCTTTTATTTTTATTCAAGAATAGTTCAGATTTAAATTTTTGCAAGGTGCTTTATGAACTATTATGATGAACACACTTTTCTCCTTCATTTTAAAAAGGAAAAGCATGCAATCAAAAGTAAGAAGGAAATAAATCAGAATTTCAGTTTGGTTTTTTATTCCAGGAAACCGGTTTTTCTATTGTGTAATAATTACAAGGCTAACTTTGTTCCTTATTTTCTATTATACATCTTTTATCACAGAAATATTCTCACTTAAACATAGAAAAATACAAAGTTGTAACAATCAATCCAGAAGAGCTAATAAAGTTTTTTTTCCCTAAGTGATCCCCTACTTATTCATATTTACAAGTGTGTCAAATGTAATGACTTTCCTATATTTAAAAAAAGAAAAATTCAAAAACATTTAGAAAAGATTAAAAAAAAAAATCTTTTCTAAATTCAAACACACCATTGTGAACACTTCATGTTACGCATGCTTGTTTTTAATCACTGTAAAGCCAAACCAGCTTTACCAGTAATTAAACAAATACCACCCAAAAAAGTGCCACTGTTAAACTTCAAAATACAAGCACTGCTAATTCATACTTTTTTGTTTAGCAAAATGCTCAAAAATTTTCCTTATTGAAATAGAACTTTGTCTTTCGAGGATCTACATCTGAGAATTTCGCACATTTCTTTTCCAAAACTTTTCCCAGAACTGCAGGGCCACATAAGAAAGTTCCTACCACAGACCTGAAACAGAAAAAAGAAGTTATTGTTGACTTGCGGCAGAACATACATTCAATAAGTCTATAAATATATAGCAATACATAGATATATAAGAATAAGAAAGTTCATAATAAAAGTGAAAGACTTACGTTGGGTTTTCTTTACGAACTTGCTCAAACTCCTTATCCCAGTTAGGCCGGCCATAGTGAGTTTTTTGTTTGAGTCCTGTGACCACGTCTGTGTCCTCATCAAAATGAACAGTCACATGATCCGTCTAGCCACACATACGGGAAAGCAGAGATAAGACAGGTAAGCTGAGTGAGAAATGACCTCAGGATTTTCCTGACCTTTGGAAGACTGATTCACGCCCTTACATGGCTTTGATCCCATCCAGTCAGAAAGAGTTTGTAGGTGAGGAAATCCACCATTCCCCTTTCTTCCATTTCCTTCTCCAGCACTTGGAGGAGGTCAGCGAACCACTCGAAGGCATTTGTTTCTCGGCAAAGCCAGTAAAAGTAAATCTGAAACCAGGAAGTAGATGTGTTGAAGTTGAATAACAATCTCATCAAGTTGAAGCTGCTTATGATTCACCTCATACATAGGCCCATTGTTAAAAAGCACAAAGGACTATTGAAACCTGAAGCTATGTGGCATTATCCGGCTGCTTGTGCCAAAAAAATAAGATTTAACATGACTAACTACATGTGAGAGGTTTACCTTTCTAGTGCGCAGTTTGGGATTCGAGTCTTTGAACTTATACCAGATGGACTTGAGGATGGAGGCGAAGGGAGTCACGCCAATCCCAGCACCAACCAGCATGCTGACTTCATAGTCAAATACGTCCTCGCTGGCTGTGCCAAAAGGTCCATCCACACCCATTCTGAGGGTAAACAAGAGGTCAATACAAACTATTAAGAGACCTGTTAACTTGTCATAAAGAGTACAAAAAAAAAATTGACATTGTAAGAAATAGATCAAATGTATAAGTGGAACACTTTCTGATAAATATGTTCATGATATTTATCTGTTTATTGTATAAAACTTTGTAAATGGGAATGAGTTTGCTTTTGCCAAATTTTTATCAACTTTGTTCATGGAAAACTTCAAAAGTCTCCTGGGTCTACATTCCCAAGCTTTAACATCTATTCTTAGAAAACAGAAAACCAAAAGAAAATATTCAAAGTTTATTTTAGTCCAGACAGCTACGTGGAGCAGTGCCACATACTACATGTCTGGAGCAATTTCTGAAAATATAGTAACATACATTCCAAATGGAGCATTTGAAATTTTACAAGAAATAATATCCTTTTAGTTTCAGCTTGAGACCAACAAATGATAAAAAACAACATTATCTCATAAATGAGGGTTTTCTGAGCTAAATTACATTGTATTTGGTGAGATATTCAAGAATTTGTCAATAAATTTCCTCACAAATTGAACCAAATGAAGACACGGTTACGTAGTCTAAATACCATAAGCAACCTATTAAACATTTCAAATCCTTAGTCATCAAACGTTTTCTCCGAAAGCATTTTATTCTATCTAAAAAAATCAAATCGCAACTTACTTTTTATTCAAAAAGTCACCAATCTTGACTTGAGAGTTGGACTCCGCCAAGGCTGCCCTTTTTTAACGATTCTGTTCATCACCTTTATGGACAGAATATCTAGGTGCAGCCGAGGCGTTGGAGGAATCCGGTTTGGTGACCTCAGGATCGGATCTCTGCTTTCTGCAGATGATGTGGTCCTGTTGGTTTCATCGTTCCGCGATCTCCAGCTCTCACTGGATCGATTTGCTGCCGAGTGTGAAGCGGCTGGGATGGGAAACAGCGCTTCCAAATTCGAGACCATGGCCCTCACTCGGAAAAGGGTGGAATGTCCCCTGTGGGTCAGGAACAGGGTCCTGCCCCAAGTGGAGGAGTTTAAGTATCACGGGGTCTTGTTCACAAATGGGGGAAGGATGGAGCGGGAGATTGACAGGCGGATTGGTGCGGCATCAGCAATAACTAGGACGCTGCATCGGTCCGTCGTGGTAAAGAGAGAGCTGAGACGAAAAGCAAAGCTCTCGATTTACAAGTCGATCTACGTTCCTACCCTCACCTATGGTCACCAGCTGTGGGTGTTGACCGAAAGAATGAGATTGTGGGTACAAGCGGCCGAAATGAGCTTCCTCCGCAGGGTGGCTGGGCTCTCACTCAGAGATCGGGTGAGGAGCTCTGCCATCCGGGAGGAGCTCGGTGTCGAGCCGCTCCTCCTCCAGATCGAGGGAAGCCAGGGGTGGTTCGGGCATCTGGTCAGGATGCCCCCCGAGCGCCTTGCTAGTGAGGTGTTTTGGGCACGTCCCACCGGTAGGAGACCGAGAGGCAGACCCCAGATCCGCTGGATAGACTATATCTCACAGCTGGTCAGGGAACGAATGACTCGGGATCCTTCCAGATGAGGTGGTGGATGCAGCCGAGGTGAGAGAAGCCTGGGCTTCCTGTCTACAGCTGTTGCCCCCACGACCCAGCCCCGGATAAGCGGAAGATGACGGAAACGGAAAAAAAAAACGGAAAGTTACTAATCCTTTTTTATAAAATAATATTTAGCTTAAAAACAGCTAATTCATGATGTGTTTTTTTTTTTATTATAATTACTAATATAGTAAGATACTCACTTGGGTCCATCTGCTCCTTCTGGCAGCTTCTGCATGATTTCAATGAGTTTTTCCGTCCAGTCCCCAGCTGAGCGAATGTGGACACTAAAGAAGTCTTCCTCGGGAGCAGAGGTCATGGTGAACGGATGCCACTCCAGCTGGGAGATGCTTGGACAGTTCAGGAAGACATACTGCCCCACTTCCATTTTGAAGCCTCTCTTCACCATCTGTAGCTCAAGTACTTTGGATGGTCGTATCACAACCTGTAAACAGAGAGATCACAGAGTGATGATGTATGAAACATGCCAGGCAGGAGAAGCATCACAAGCCAAACACACCTTTCTGTACTGGACTCGCTGCATATATCGAATGAAACGCACCAGGCGCTCACAGAGATAAAAAACCATTGGCCCAATGACCCAATACCACGTCTGAAAAAAAGAGATGACCCTCATATTAGATATTTTACAAGTGAAATTCTAAAAATATGAGATGTTGAACTAGAAACAAGACTTACCGCTGCTGGTCCACCAACAAACTGTGGGAGAGGGCATTCCGGAGACGTCCCCCAGTCGTCAAGATCATCTTTACAATAGGTGACATTGTGTTTGTCTGTATTGGATTGTCTCCTCACGATTCCCCTGCGGAAGAAATACACAAGTAAAACCTGCTTTGCAAAAACAACAGCGTTTCAGTTGAAGAGAAGTGAACAAAGTGGTGACCTACCCAACTCCATGGATGACCAGACCAATGAAGAAGACAACAAAGAGGTGGTGTGTGTACCAGAACACTTCAAAGTAGCTACGCCTTATCACCTCCATGGAGGAGGTGATCATGAGGATGAGTGACAAAGTGATGATGACACCTGTGAGGCCAGCAATGGTGGTGAAGACAAAGTATGTGGGGATCTGCTGAGGGTCCTGATATGAAAGATAGAAAATTAAAAAAAGTAGTTAAAATGTCATATCCGTATCTGAATTTGAAACTGAAAAAAAAAAATGAAATCATTGTGAAGTTTAAAACTTTTAAAGAATGTAACTAAATAAAAATATAGATAGTGCATTATAAAATGTAGACGCAAGTTAATTTCCATAAACATGTATTCAATTTAAAGACAGATAAAAATAAAATATGGGTGAATACTGCCTCATTAAACTTCAATATAAAAGATTGAAAACATGCTTTTTTGCATTGTGTTTATATTAAGGATGACTTACAATGTCGTTCTTTCGGATGGGGTTCAGGTAGGTAGTGTTTTCTGTGTCTTCTAAATTGGACAGAGTTGTGCTGAGTTCATCATATACTCTCTGTCTGCTGTTGTTGTACCACTCCACATTCAGAAGATGGGCCACCATGTGAACGGCTGCCAGAAAAACAAAAATCACACATTGTACCTTCTGTTTGTTTAGCTTTTTAAAATAAATTTTGATATATGTTACATGTAAAAATAAAAAAAAAAAGCCTTTTTAAAATATATACATATATTTTAGATTTGCAACTCAAGAGTTTGCGTGCATCACCCTTATTTCCTGGTAACACAGCTTACTATGCCAGAGATAAGATTGAAGCCTTAAATGTTAGGCAGTTGGAATTGTGCTGTTCAAAAGGAACACATTCTGATAGTGTAAATCGTTTTGCACTGGTGTATAAAGAATTGCTGTCCAATTTTTTGCCAGTGCAGACAAGGCTAATGACAACTAATGCACACACTGATAAAATAGAAATAACAAAATTTAAACACACATGTGACTACATTAAGTTTTAATCACAATAAATGAGATACAGTGCGTAAATAAAACTCGTGAAGCTGTGCATTTTTCAAAATGATTTAAAAAAATCATCAATACATCTTTATTGAAACAACATAATGTCTTTGATAGCAGTTCAGATAAAAATAATTTAATCCTCCATAAATTGGAATGCATCTTAAATTTTACATATGGGACATAAATATTATTTTTCTATACATATAAATTTACATGACATATGAATGTGTAGCTTTTGTGAGAAACCTTTTGAACAGGTATTTAAGCTGATTAGGAAATGCCAACACTGACTCACCTGTCATCAACGCAATCATATACGCCACCAGCTTGTGAAAGCTAATGTTTTTGTCCAACTGTTTCCTCATTGTTCTGCTGCAACACTGAAAAGATAAAGAAAGGAACAAATGGGGAGTGAATTAGATGTCAGGAAGTCATATAAAAACAAAAAAGTTGTCTAACCCATTGATGAGGAAATAGTTGAGGACATGTAGCAGAAAAATCTTGACATATTTAAAAACTTTTAAAAGTAAAACTTGTGAATTTATCAAACGACAAATAAAATTTTATACCCAGCCATCAAATATGTTTTTTTAAAAGCAGAAATAAAATGTTGCATTCAATAAAAGAATGAAAGCCTAGTTTGAAGAAGTATTCTTTCAAGTACTACCACATTTTTTTCCATGTTTTAATTTAAAACAACTCACCACAAAAGAGCCTCGAATCAGAGACATAAGGTTCCTGCAGACTGGTAGAAGGATCAGCATACAGTTGAAGTTCAAGACGGCAGCAGGAGCTCTCGCCCAGGCCAGAGCAGACTGGAGAAAAGAAATATTCACAAATTTACACAAGGAAACCTACTAAATGGCATCTAGAAAAAGAATACGTCCTGTCTGACAATGCTTCCTTGTGCCTTTTTTACATATTAATTTTGACCATCAAAGTTAGAATTAAAAAATAAATAAAACTAAGTTTATAATGCTTTAGTTAAAAGATAATTCAATTTTTAAATGCTTTTTAAAAAAAAAAAAAAAAAAAAACCTATTTGCAATACAAAATAAAAAACAAGCAAAAACTGTAACGAGATACAGTTGTAACTACACTCATATATCACAAATAATTTTTTTAACAAAGCATCAAAACAACAAGAATGTATTTCTTCCCAGAAACTTTCCAAAACTAATATGATCATTCCTAAGTTTTACCAGGAGTGGTGCCTTTACTGAATATTAATCTGCTCTCGCCCAGGCCAGAGCAGACTGGAGAAAAGAAATATTCACAAATTTACACAAGGAAACCTACTAAATGGCATCTAGAAAAAGAGTATGTCCTGTCTGACAATGCTTTCTTGTGCCTTTTTTACATATTAATTTTGACCATCAAAGTTAGAATTAAAAAATAAATAAAACCAAGTTAATAATGCTTTAGTTAAAAGATAATTCCATTTTTAAATGCTTTTTTTTTTTTTTTTTTTTTTTAAAAAAAACCTATTTGCAATACAAAATAAAAAACAAGCAAAAACTGAAACGAGATACAGTTGTAACTACACTCATACATCACAAATATTTTTTTTAACAAAGCATCAAAACAACAAGAATGTATTTCTTCCCAAAAACTTGACTAAACTTATATGATCATTCCTAAGTTTTACCAGAAGTGGTGCCTTTACTGAATATTAATCTAAATTTTTTTATTAATTACAAATGTTTCAGATCATTTTACTCACCCCTAATAAGTGACGTGTGTAGTAAAACTCAATTCCCAGGTCATAAAAGAGATAATACCAAACAAAAAGAAAGATGTTGAGGCCCATCCAGATCACCTGAAGAGAAAAATGGATGTCACATTTCCATATCAAAACTTCAAAAGTCAAATAAAAATGGATTTGGAAAGTTTGGAGGACTCACCAGCATAGTGGCTGTAAAGCCATTGTTGATAATCCAGTTCCCCATGATGATCACTATGTGCTGAAGTCTGACTGCAGGTGCTACAGAGAGTGTGTCATTCACTTTATACCTGCTCACACCCTCTCTCCCTCCTCCTCATTCACAGGTGCACGTGCATTGAGAAACAGGGAAACAAAAATCTGCAGTTCAGGAAATTCAGAGTAGAGCTACGTGACCACATTCCTACCTGGTGGAAAATAAAAAAAAAAAGCTAGACAAACTTTACGAAGGTCAGGAATGGGGAAGTTTCAACATTCAGGACTTTTTTAAAACCATTCATCTGTGACATGAAGACTCTCATGAGGAAAAAAAGATTTTATAAATATTCAAATCAATTAATTGTTTTCCTGAGTAAGAAAAAAACCTGTCTCATAGATTTTTATTATTTTATTCAAAGTTCAAGTAGTACACCAGTAGTCAAGGCACCAAATAAACTATACAACACGTAAAAAGAAGTACAAATAAAGCCATTTTACAAAATAAAATCTCATTTAGTGTCAGTCTTGTTAAGGCAACAATATAAAGATAAATTCTGCACAAAGCACACATTTAAACAAGTTTCATTATTAAGCAGAAAATTCACTGGAACATCGATCATGCTTTTGTTTGTTTTCCTTTTGTTCTTTCAAAACATTAAAACCCTTTTTACGCCATTTGAAGAAACTTCATTGTGAACAACAAGCCATTCATGGCAGCAAGATTTAATCTTTTGCTCTTTTTTTTTCTTCCTGCTGTCTGTTTGTTTTCTGACATGTCCTCAGCAAATGGGCTTTCATGAGCGACATAAAAACCCTGAGAGTAAGTAAACTAGGTGTCATGGTCAGCGTCCCGGGACCACTTTAGGCACACTTGGCACATTTCCCTCACACCTGGTTCAGTGCTGCTTCCCCAACAGCAGGCTTTGTACATTGATTGATATCTCTACACGCTACATTCTTTGAAGGACTGGGGTCTCAAGGTGCCTTTGTATGGATTAACCCTCTGTTTCAGCAGGGGTTCACCTCCATTTTTTTTTAAACCATAAATGACTTTTGAGAGAAAAAGGCAAAACATGCTCTCTTTCAACAAACCCCAACAAAACAGTGTGTTTGATTGTTCCAGGCTTTGGTTTCAAACTCTTTCTACAATGTCTTCAAGTATATCTGTTTCCCGCTCGCTTCGCTGCCTACTGAGGTCAGGATGGTCTGGGTTTTGAAGGTTTGAGAGTTCATTTGGCTCCACGGGCATAAGTACCATGGTGGCAGCTGTAGAATATGAGGGAGGGAGGTTCTCCCGGCTTTTCCTTCTGCTTCCACAGCAACAGACGCAGTGCAAACAGTCATGTACGTTGTATTTGAAGAGTTGCTTGCAAGGGTGGAAAAACTGGTAGAAGAGTAGCATGAACACCACAGATAGGCTGTAGCAGATCAGCAGCTGGATGGTAAGTAGGGGCGTGCACACATATTCATAGAAGTCTGATTTATATAAGTACCAGAGTGTGACGAGAAGGGTGTTTTCAATGAAGCGACCTGAGTAGTACATGGCCAGGCGCCCCCACGTCTGCTTCTTCTTGATGAGGTCTTTATGGGTGAGATCTAGTTGCACCGCCGACCAACAGAAGACGTTGATGCAGGCATAGAGCAATGTGAACATGCACAGGACAATTGTGGTACCAAGTTTAGAGAAGTTTTTTTCTACACCTTCAGCCAGTGATCCTTTTTTGATCCAAAATTCAATCCAGGGAAGGAAGAAAAAGAAGAGCAAGTTGGCCATGCCAACTAAAATCACCCAGTGAGAAAGTTCTGGGGCCGTGGTGAAGAGGACAAGTGAGGTGACCCTGGTAGCAATCTCTAAACCTCGCCAAATAATAATGCACAGGTACGCAGGAGGCCGCAACTTCACCACATAGTCATCGTATCTGATCTTGATGGCCAAAACGTTGCACACAAGAGCGCCGTAAATGATGGAGATGAGGGTGATGATCATCAGAGTCACTGTGAAGAAAAATTATTTCTGTCAGAGTTTAAATCACCATCAAATTTTCTTACGAAAAAAAAAATTGTTTTGTCCTTTGAGAAGGAAAAACAAATAATGCAACACATGAAACTTTACATCTGTTCCTCTTTCACATTGTTAAACGTTTCAAATTACGTTGAGTTTTGTCACTCTATTGAAGGATCATTTTAACAAATTTTTGGTTAAATTTATTTCTTCTTTGTGACATGAATAAATAAACGCTTAATTATCTCTGACAATCACAATAAACAATTGTGTGAGTCAATTTTCCAAGGAGAATGTTACTCACGGAACTCTGAGATATGTGAACAACTTTGAACCCAATAAATTAGTCACAAGTCAAACAAAGTCAGGGCTTGTTAGACTGCATAAGTACTGCTAAATAGCCCTCGAACAAACACCTAGTACTAATTAATTACAGGTTTTTAGTTTCTAATTTTCTCTTTTCAGTGGTGGATGAAGTACTCACTTTTTGTACTTAAGTAAAAGTACAGATAATTAGGCAGTAAAATTGCTTAAATAAAAGTCCCAATAAAAAAATCTACTTAAGTAAAAGTACAAAAGTAGTTTGTGTAAATTGGTGTAAATTCGACCATAATTCAAATGTTATTTTTTGTGCTGTAGGGTCACAGATGAATACTCTGCAGGGCCGGATCCAAGAAGAAGGGGGTCGTGCCCCACCCATCCCCTCCCACCCCAGTCCCTCTCTGGTCCAGAAGAAAAAAAAAAAAAAGAAGAAAGAAAAGGGGGCAAGTCAAGCTATCCCCTACAGGGCCAGCGAATGGGCCACCAAAATGCAGAAAAAACTCTTATTTTTCAAAATGTTCTGGGAGGGAGGCCTCCAGTCCTCCTATTCTGGCTTTGTCAATGACCTCACGCCCCCCCATTCCCTTTGGAAAATCCTTGGAGCCGCCCCTGCTACGTGTAATGATGGCTCAACTTTTTATTTAGAAGTAAACACAACGAACAACAATCTTCTGACTCTTTTTAATTTGTGCTATATTTCATGTTAGTTTTTTGGCGGTGAATGACTCCGGAAAATGTTTACTCTTGATTCTGATTGGTCCTCAATTCATTACTTCTCCCTCTGGGAAACCACAGGCCATCAACTGCTTCCTCTACAGGTTGATTTTAGCGATGCGGCTTCAAAATACGCTAAAATAAAACTGTATATTTTTCAAATTCCTCACCGAAAATGTAACGAAAAATTATAAACAGACTTTTAAAAAGTAGCGAAGTAAAAGTACAGATATTTTCTCAAAAAATGTAGTGAAGTAAAAGTCTAAAATTTTACTTAAGTAAAGTACAGATACACAATTTTTTTACTTAAGTACAGTAAGTACGTTCCACCACTGCCTCTTCATCATAAATGCCAAAGGCAAACTGAGATGAAATTAAGGTTTCCGAGACTAGCAGGAAAACTCTGTAACATTCTTTTCATTTAAAAAAAAAGATAGCTTTGGTTTCTTTAAATTTATAGAGACAGTGGTGGCAAATAAGCAGATAACTGATTATACGGATAGTTGGAGGCTGAAAGTTTTCTTTGTTTAAATTAAAAGATAAACGTATAAAATTTTCTTTTTTTTTTTTTTTTTTTTGCTGATCAGAAAGTTTGAAGTTTTTTTTATTAACAGACTTTAATAAATTCCATTTAAATTCCATTTATTCCTCTAAATGGAATAGCCCATTTCTTTTAAAGAATCGCACAGTGAGATACCAAAAAGAGCCTGTTAGGCTAAAACTTCTTCTTTCAGCATTTCCTTTCAGGGGTCACCACAGCAAGTAGGTTTCTTCCATCTAACCCTCTCTGTATCCTCTTTGGTCATACCAACTATCTTCTTGTCTTCCTTCACTGCATCCATGAAAATCCTCTTTGGCCTTCCTCTAGTCCTATTTCCTGGTTGTTCCAAATCCAGCATCCTTCTTCCGATGTACCCTCTCTCTCCTCTGCACATGTCCAAACCATCTCAGTCTGGCCTCTCGGACTTTATCTCCAAAACCTCTAACATGTGCTGTTCCCCTGATGTACTCATTTCTAATCCTGTTCATCCTGGTCACTCCCAGAGAGATCCTCAGCATCTTCATCTCTGCTACCTTATTATTTGTTAATGTCAGTACTCATATTATCGATGTATATTAAAATATGCTCATTCTTAGTTTTTGGAGTTTTTAATAACATTAATCAATCTCATTTAAAATTAAATCAGTTCATTCTGGTTTCAAATTGATAAACCAAATTGACCTTAATGTGGATTTTATTCAATGCTTTGACAATCACTCTATCTTATCTTCAAAGCAGTTTTAAACTAACAACAAAAGAGTCTGAAATTATGGAGATTAAACTTGACGGAGTGTTCAGTTAAGCCTCAGCAGTCGGGACCACTGGTCTGAGTGTGTTTGTGTTAGAAAAGGCGGCAGAAAAGGTCTCATTTTGTTTGTATGTTTGTATTATCGGACACACAAATTTCCTCAGAAAGAGTAAAATATTCTGTATCTGTATATTTTGTAGCTGAACATTTTTTTTTATATTGTCATAATGTATTTTACTCTCCAATTGTTTCATATTCTTTGACAATTTTGTCTTAAGAGTTACCTTTTCAGAAGGTCTTTTTTGCCCTAGTTGATAGATTTATCTTCAAACACAAAGTGCTTTTTTTAAACCAGTTTTCCAAACCCTGATTAATTCTTACGTAGCCCCCAGTATTATTAGATATCTCCAGTCTTAAAAAGACTCTGTTACAGTGAGCACTATAAATCAGTACACACAGCTATTCAAATGTGCACTTGACACAATCCCTCACTAGGTGTCAGTACAATATTCAACTCTTTAAGACGTGTTGGATGTGTTGTGGCATGTTTAAGACAGTTTTCTGCAGACTAGTCAAGCTGTGAGCTGATCCGGAACCAGTCAAACCAGGTAGAACGAAACAAACTGTCAAAGCTCCTGGCATTTCCAGAGTAGTCTCCTCTCAAGATGAATGCCTTTTGGGTAGTTATGGCTTTATATAAAAGAAAAAAATTCTCTCATCGAAACAATCAACTTGTCTTTTGGTGGAAAAGTTGTATTTCAAGGTGTGAACATTGCTTTTATGTTTTAAAAACAGCCTCTTGGAGGCACGCCGCAATGGTGGATAAGATTTGTCGATTCCCAAAGCTAACTATGCTATAGGTTTAAATTGATCAGCGATTTTACGAGAACATTCCCCTGTCCGAAAGACTGATAAAAAAAACCCCACAACAACTCAACATGAAATAAATTTGGATAAATGTTGACGATCCTGAGAAAGTTTAGTTTTCAATGGAAGCCAAACAAAAACCCATTTAAAACAATTTTTTGAGAACAGAATATTATGTTTACTACTGTTTAATCAAAATAAAGTCTGACATAAGATCTTGGTTGTATTGGATGTCTTTGACTGACAGTATCCTCCACGTTCAAATATGTCAAACTACAAGTAAAATGACCGTAAATTCTACAATAACGACTGTTTTATTCAATTTTAACAATAGCACTCCGAACCTGAAAAAAAAAAAAAAAAAAAAAGATCTTTTGCAAAGACATTAAGCTTTGAGACCAAGAGCAACATTTGTAAATCAACAAATGAATTATTTCTGAATAAAAAGTGTTTGTGGTTATTTTTTTTCAACAAAAGTATGAGTGTTCCTTACATCTTGTCGGCAGGATGTGTTTCTCTTGAATGGTGGCATATAGCTGAAGGGTGAGCTGAGGAGTGGAGCCCAGAAAAGCTTGGATGATGGCCGTCCGCTTAAAGGCATTCCTGTGTGTGGCCAGCGTTCGTGCCGCCTGGCCAACATGTTTTTCAATAGGTTCCTTTTTCTCTAAACTGAACTGTTTGACGAGAGTAACGTATGGTTCCTTTTCTTTATCAGCCCTGAAGTAAACTATCAGCGCCTCAAAACACCTGTAGAAAAAAAAGAGAGATAGTCAGATGGACATTAGAAATACCCACTAACAAACTATGATAGAAGAAACTTTCATCCAGTTTTGTTTCTTTGTAGTCAATTTCACTTTGTCTGCTGAATTGCTCATCCCTAACAGGATGACGGCGCTGCAGGAGTCTGTCCTGACAGATTACAGGCAAGAGGCAGGGCACTTTCTAACAGGTCGCCAGTCTGTTACAGGACCACACACACAGACAACCATCCACACACATATACCTTGAGGCAATCTCTCAGCAGCCATTTAGCCTAACATACATGTCTTTGGAGGTTGGGAGGAAACCGCAAAACCTGAGGACAACCCACACATACATGTGCAGAACATGCAACCTCCACACAGAAAGGTCGGTGTTTCAAGCCTCGACCCCACTTTGGGACTCCAAACCCCAAGCTTGTTGCTGTGAGGCCACTGTGCTCACCATTACACCCCCGTGCATCCATATTTACAAAATTGACAGTAAAAATTTAATCTGTTTTCTTGTTGTAAATCAGTCAAATAGAAATTCTTAGCAATCACACTCCAGCAGAGGGCAGTCAGCTGAAAGAAAAAAATCTCCCTGAGGCCAGAGAACGCTCTGGGTGTGGTTCCGTTTGCAAGGTAAATGCTCTTTCTGTTTTAACTCAGAAAAGAGTAACACTACTCATGAAAAGGAAAAACAAGTTTTTTCTTTGAACTGGTTCCAAGAATCTAAGTTTTTAGATCCTTAGCTTTGAAAAGCTAAGGAAATGCTGAAAGTAAACGTATCCCACAAACATCAAGTCATTCAATCTCAAATCCAAATGTTACAAAGGTAACTGTAAGACTAAGATTGCCCTCCCATCAAATACATTTCAAAATATGTTTTATTCAATGCTTACAATGTTCAGGTTAAATCTGGGTATACACTCAGATTGCAACCACAGTTTGCAGGGGATTCCTGTCAAAGTCCTAAATCTCACACCACTGTGCAGACGTGCCTTGCTAAGTAAAACAAAAGCTCATAGTAGCTAGGCTTGCACACTGATCCCTGAACTGGGTTTGACCCAGGCTGTAGAGATATTGCTTTTTTATTCAGTAGTTGGCTCAATATATGAGTCAGGATATTTCACTACAAGGCCTAATACTTTGTAGAAAGAGGACAGAAAGAGACGATCTCCTGTCATCTCTTTTCTAGAACAGCAGCAGACTCTACTTGTACAGTCAAGTGCTAAATTCCAGCCAGCATCTAAAGTGTGAATCATAACAATGACATACAACAACTGGCTGCATTAGCAGAGAGAATCCCTTTCCAGATTTTTAAGATGGAATTATGAGCCTAAACACAGATGGTTCCCAAATGAATGTGCCTTGCAGCGAGTGTAACAGATTATACAGAAAGCTACATAATTTTTCTTTTTATTGTTGTGCATAGGAAACCTTCAGGAAATTCTTTCAGCTCTTTAGCAGAATTATCCTGTTTCGGTCTCCAGAGACTAGCATATCAGGTTCATCTTCATAAGCTCTAAGGACTGTAAGTTTTGCAACAGGCAAAAATATGTGTGTGCTGAAACTGGTCCAAGCTGGCAGAGTAATTGAGTAGTTTGTTACAAATCACAAAAGTTGTAACGAGTGTAAATGCAGTCACATTTCTTAGAGTTAGATGGAGGAACACTCTACTTTTTATCTGTCAAGATTATGAGCTAGAATTGCTCATTTGGTTGCAGATATGGTGTGTTTGTATTGTGCAAACCACAAGATCAGCAGTTACACCATCTTTCAGTTACGTATACAGGAAACGTCCCATCTGAACAAACAGGCTGCTGAAGGAATTTATCCAGAGAAGTGCAGCAAAAAGAACAAATATCAGAACATCCTGAACTGAACAAAGTGACCTGAACACAAATATCAATCTTCTACTGGAATATCTTACAAAGACCCGTAGTGATCGTGGGCACAAAATGAATAAAACCATGGAAAAAAAACATGGCTTCACTGCTAGCAGATGCTTCTGGTTTTGGTTGAGGTTGCTCAGGCAACTGCTCCAGGCAGTTAAACTTAGCAGCTAATTAAACTTGCAACTACTTTACCAAGAACTTGAATCCATACTTAATGCTTTTAATTGTCTTTGTTGCCACATATCAGGAAAAACTAACATTAAGGGCTAAAAACCTCTAAAATTCAGTTTGGTTTCATTTCTACAACTCTTGGGTGAAAAAATTATGGGACTTCACATCCAACTAATCACACAGTAACACACTTAACATAATCATTTCATCTTCTGAACCACTTATTCCTGACAGGGTCGCGAGGTGCCGGAGTCTATCCCAGCTGATTTGAGGTGAGAGGCAGGGTACACCCCAAGCAGCTCACCAGTCTATCGAAGGGCAAAACACACACACACACACATTCCAAGGGACAATTTCATTCCAACCCTTTTTGGAGGGTGGGATTACCCACGCATACACAGGGAGAACATGCAAACTCCACATAGAAAGAACAGTGTTCAAAGCCTCGTCCCCACCCGGGATTCGAACTGTGACCTTCTTGCAATGAGGCCACTGTGCTAACCACTGTGCAGCCCTTAACACAATCAGCAATCAAACGAATAAAATAAATAGAGACAGGACATCCCTGTTTTTACACATGCCTCCCCATTTAGATAAAACATTTAAAAACCTAGTCATGGGAAAAAGAAACCCCTTAAGTATCCAATTTGAGCACAGAAATTCTCCCATGATCAACGGGCGAAATATGCATCAGACCCAAAATTAAAGGCTAATTAATCAAATTATGATAATACAATGCATGTTTATAGTGTGCAGGCTTAGCAGACGGCTACTTCTAAATAGAGGTGGGACAGAGGCTGGGTCTAAAATGTCTATATTTGAGCCATTATTAAAGATCTCATTTCCGATCAGCACAATCTCCTTCCCATTGTCACACAACAGATTGCGTGTTACATGACACGCAGTTTAGTTTGAAAATTTTACAACAATCACTACTTCTATTAGCAGGCTCTGACCTAATTCTGGCTATAGATACAGGTGGTCTATCTCTCACATGAAGCTTTATCTCTAATAGGTTAATAAATTATTTTGAGCATGCTGATTAAACACTAATGACATAACCTTCGCAGGCAACAGTTTGAACAGTAAACAAGCAGGTAGGGGATACATTCTGTATACATGATTTTTTTGACACAATTCAAATATCAAATGACAGTTACTCAATCGGGTAAAGCAGGAAAAAGAATTTGCATGTAGTTTTCTTCCTGATTTTATTTATACATAGCTGACTTGTAACCTTGCTCATCAAGATGTCACAATAATTGTCTGCCTTTTAAATCGAAGGGGGCGGCGCGGGGGGGTGGACATACAGTATGGCTAATTTGATGTATTTATGCTTTTAGAAATATACCATTTGTGGGGTACTAAAACCTAAATCAGACCTATCATATGACTTTTTGGCTGATTTTCTACAGCTTCGCAATCTTTATGGGACCAAACCTGCACCTGAAAAACAGCAGAAATCTTTGCCATATAAAAAAACAACACACCCATCAAACAACTCTTACTGCTCAATAAATTCACTGTCTGAGACTCAAAGTGCAACAAGTAGAATGGAACCATTTAAAAAAAATGTACCAGTCCCCTCCTTCAAATTTGTACATGACTCACTCTTCTTCAGAACAAGTAGCTGCTGTGCAAACATCTCCAAACAAATTCCTATGTGACTTGAACTAAACCTTCCTTGCCTTGTAAGGTGTTGTTTCAGCCTATTCAGGTTAGTAAAACAAATCTTTTTGGGAAAATGTTGCAACACTCCACAGTCCTTCCGCTCATCTAGTCTGGCTGCTCTGCTCACAGGACTCAGAGATTAGGTCATACAAGAATTAGTGTGTCACTTGGTTAAGTGGTTTTGGAATCTGGACGATTGATGTGTGGTTTCCATCCACACAGCAAGATTGTCTTTAAAAACCCAAGTTGCCCATTGTTCAGCATGTCTGATGATGTGGGTTGTTAATTTTAGCTGGACATCCTGTTTGCAGCCAATGCAAGCATCAGACAATCTGAGGTGGTGGTTGTCTCAAACTATGCCTCAAATTATGCCATTTAAGCATTAATATGTTACTGAAGTGCTGTAACGCACTTTGAAAACATTAGTCTCCCTCTCACTGAGCAGATGAAAAGTCAACTTGCAAGCTAAACATCCACTCAGAGAAAAACAGGATGAAAATGTTTAGTGTGCAAACTAATCAATTATTCCATTTTTATTAGAAAGGATGCTAAGAATTCCCTTTCTGCTAAAAAGCTTATTGATGTGCGTTGGCAGCTTTCCTTTAATAATTCACAACAAAAAAAGATGCAGAGTCACCAGTTTTCCCCTCACATGGTCATCTTGTATTTCCTGCTAATTGCTCCTATAAATTGATCAATGTGGTTTTACATCTGGGTTTCCTCTTAAGGTATACAGATTTAATTTCTTTAAAGTACCATGTGCTTATTTTATGCAATAAAGAAGAATGTATCAAACTTTGCACAATTTTTTGCCTCAATTGTTAAGACACTTGGGTGTTTTTAGGGAAAACAAATCATCTCTGGTCAATTATTCCACAATTTTGTATCTCATTCATTAGTTTGGACACAATATTCATTCAATGAACAATATTAATTTTCCATTGAAATTATAACTCCATGCATTTGTACCAAAATAACAGGTGTTTACCTACCTGATGACAGGACCAAGTTGTAATAAGTGCAAGAAGAGAACCAGGGGTCGATCCCGACCCAGATCTCTGTGAATGAAGGTCAGGGTTAACTGGATGAGCAGTGCAGGCAGCAGCATGAAGGTGATGGTGAAGCCCATCCAGGTGACATCACTGGTTTTACTATACATGTAACTGACCACTGAAGCCATGACAAACTCTGCACAGTAAAGCACTGTGGCCAGCACCACACTGAGAGGAGGGCGGACAGGTTCATCCTGAGTCCCCATGGATTTACTGTACCTCACATTATCCAAATCTATGATTTCTTTGTCTTCCTCCTCACGCACATCCATTTCCCACATCATGGAAAAGATTTGAGGTGAATCCACGCGTAATAATCCTAATCACACATAACTTTACTTTAAATGCTTATTTAATGTGCCATCTAAATTGTTCCACCAAAGCGATCATAGTTTCATGATTAAAGTTTCCTTCATTACTCAGGTGAACCAGTTCTCTTCTATGGCAATACAGTAAACCCTTTAGAAAAGGTTACGTTGAGTTTTTACGCGTGCATGTTCTGTAGATCTTCACAGCAAACCTCTGTCCAGATCAGGATCGGACAAGTTGACCCTTAAAACAAAATCTGCTCCGTAGACCGTCCAGAGAGACGGTCATTCTCCACATATAGAGGTCATCAAACATCTGCTGCTTCTGGATTAACATGTAGAAAAGTGCAGATGTGTTCCATTAGATCCTGTTCTAGTGTGAAACTATCAGGCATGCCTCTCGGTGATGTCAGCTGGGTGGTGTTTTTACTCGATTCCGAAAGTTATGTTAAGCAGAACAAACTAAACAATCCCAACCGGAACATGAGGAGTTATTTTCAAAATTAAATCCAAGAATGTAAAACTGTTTAGTCACTAAAATCTATTTGAGCAATCAAATCGATCATAGAGAATAAAACAGAGATCAAAAAGACAGAATTGTATTTTTTGACCGTATAAATTATTTTTTAAATGGCAGTATATTCATTCATGTATGAATAAAAAACATGTAGATAGTAAACTCAAAGGAAACAGTTACAGACATCTCCACATGAAAGAAAGTGGGGTTTTGAGGGGGTGAGGTATTTTTTCAAGGGTTAATTTATTATTTAAGATTCATTTGTGGCTTAAATATGCACAACCTAAAATTGATTAGTGTTATCATTTGCTTCTGGAACTTTTTTGTAAGTACAGGTATTTATTACAGCATTTTTGGCTTTAAAAAATTCCCAAAATACAGATTTGAGTTGCCTGAATTATTTGTCTTTACATTACTTTACAATAGTTTTTAATCTTCATAGTGTGTTTGTATCACATTTACTTATTTTATTTGACCTTTATTTAACCAGCTCATTGAGATTAAAAATCTCTTTTACAAGAGTGACCTGGTCAAGAGGCACCGGCCTCCAGGAGCAAACAAACATTTCAAATTAAAATATATTTACATTAAAAATATCACAACAATAAAACACATGCAACATAGAAACCCATTCATTTAATATACTCTCTCAGCAACCACAAGCATGTATGCAAAATGATACTTTGTGGCCAAAAACAGGAGGACAGTATTGTTTTACTTTGAAAAAAAAAATCAAAAGGCAAGAAGTTGCAGGCTTGGAATTTTCAGACCTAAATAAATGACTTCTAAAATAGTGTTGGAGTGAAAATGTTACAAATAATGTTCAGATATAGGATTGTTGTAAATCCTGGTACATATAGTCAAAGTGAAAAGGGTTTTATGAGATTTTGTAGTTTAATTTGGGTTTGACTCTTTCTGATGCATCATTTGAAACTGTCTCAACTGGACTGACTGAGCACCCAGAGACAGAAAGTACCTCCCACGCTTTGCACTTGCACATTTCACAAATATCTACTGCAAGCAGACCACAGCAGTGTCCACAAGAATGATTAGCATTAGATTCTGATCATTTTATAGGCATAAAAAACATCTTCACTATGTGGATTTGACATAAAAGAAAACTACAAATACATAAAAAAAAGGGATTTGATGGAAAGTGAAATCTCAAATTTCCAAAAGCTTATGCACACTACACTTTTATTTCAAATTTACACTGCTCAACTAAAAAAAAAAAGCTTTTATTTAACCAAATCATGTTTATGATTAGTATGGCATAACGTGGATTGGCTTATTTGGTATTACAACATGAGTTTCTACCAAAGATTGCTTCATTTGAAAGAATGAGGCTTGTCTTTCTGATTATGTTGCATTTGCCACTGTGATTAGTATTACCATAGATAATAACATAATGTTTACAATTCCATTGATCTTTTTAAATGAAACTAACTTAAAATGGCTCATAATCAAGAGAGACAACCAACAACACACCTTGTGACACATCACATTTTCTGGACGTCAGCCAAATGCTTATAATTTTAGAAATGACTATACGTTTCCACTACGGTTTCTTTATTTGCCAGGTCTGTCATGTGTAATAAAAGCACTTTAGAGAGCTAGGAAGAGATATCAGTTTCTCTCCTCCTCCATTTTTAGTCTGAACCAACAGGCCTCACCATGTCTCGGCATAGTGACCAACTGAGCTGAGGAGAACAGGTGCAGAAAACAAACATGGGGCGGCGTGTTAAAACTCCACTCAGTCTCTCTATTTACTTCCAAACACAGTTTAATCTTTGTTTCTGGTATTACTGGATGTCACCTGCTTGTTAGATATTAATGACAATGACATATCACATTGCCAAAAACAGGATGAAAGCTTTTTTTTTAAATGTGCTCTGTTTTCTCCTTTTCATCTTTTTCAATAATTTTAATATTACAAACATTTTTGCCGATTTAAACCAGCTTATATGTGTCTTCACAAAAAACAAGAAAGCTGATATGTCTACATTTCACAACCGCTTTAAAAAACAAACACTGAACATTGACACTTTTCTTGCCTCGTTGGTTCCCCACTGCATTGTGCAGGGTTTCAGCAGATTGTTTGAGCCCTTGTTACTAATGCATGGGCTGTTTGAAAAAAGTGTTGTGCGTCAGTGATTTCAGACTAAGTAGGCTGTGTGTTAGTGGAATCAGAGGGAAGTGAATGAGGGAAACCTCATTATGTTGCATCAGACATGATCTGTGCTGTTCTCTATGTCAACAGCCAGTCAGGTCAGTAAAGTAGCACACTGTAGATTTGTTTTGTTGTCTTCCGCTTTACCAGGGCTGGGTCGCAGGGGCAATAGCCTCAAATTGGAAACCCAGGATTTTTCCCCCGGGCTGTATCCTCCAGCTCACTTGGGGGGGATCCGAAGGCGTTCTCTGGCCGGCTGCGAGACATATTCTCCACAGTGGGTTCAGTGGCTACCTCTGGATCTCTTCCCGGTGGGACATGGTCGAAACACCTTACCAGCGAGGTGTTTGGGAGGCATCCTAACAAGATGCCCAAACCACCCCATCTGGCTTCTCTCAACCCAGAGGAGCAATGGCTCTACTCGGAGCTCTTACCGGATGGCAGAGCACCTCACTCTATCTCTGAGCAAGAGCTCAGCAAGAGGACTGTAGATTTGTTTCAATTAAAATCCTCTATATGATTTCACATTTCTTTTATCCATTGAGAGGTTTAAAAAATATTGAAGTTACAATTTTTAGCTCAACTTCAGAGTAAACTAACCAAATTATAAGCTCTTGCTCTCAATTATATGATGACATGATTTTTTTGTCTCCCAACTTCCAAGAAAGAAAATGAAGGGTTCTCCAATGTGTTGTCAATTATTATAATTTACTTGAAGTGAAGTGTCTGACAGTAACTACTAGGGCAACATCAGCAGAGGGAGATTTCTGAAATATATTATGAACAGGAAGGGTGTGGTGATCCACTCCTGCTGTTTTAGCCCGTGTGTGTGTTTGTGTCAGCTGACACATGGCTGTGAACAGTGTGTATGATGAGTTTACTCAGCAGAAGAGAACAGAACCTGATTGGATGTGGGTTTAATGACATAATGAGATGAAGATTGCACAAAGGCCACTGATCCTAATCCCTAAAAGATGCCACTAATTATTGATTTGCGAATTGCATTAAGGAAAAGGAAGTCCGGCTTACACTTGTAAAATGATTTGCTTGTTCAGCTATATTTTTGCCAAAACCTAAATTATGTACAATGCTGTTTCGGCACATTACTCACATCTCACAAATACGATTAGTAAATTAATCTGATCTTAGGCTGCACATGTTAGCACAGTGGCCTCTCAGCAAGAAGGTCAGGGGTTCGAGTAACAGGTGGGGGGCAAGGCTTGGAACACTGGCCTTTCTGTGGGGAGTTTGCATGTTCTCCCCGTGTATGCAGGGGTTTTCTCCAGGTACTCTGTTTTCCTCCCACTCTCCAAAAACATGCGTCTTAGGTTGATTAGCCATTACAAAATTGCCCCTACGAATGTGTGTGTGTGGCCATGCAACAGGCTGGCAACCTGTTTGGGAGGTACCCTAGATCATGCCTTGAATCAGCTGGGATAGACTATGGCACTCCCTGCGACCTCGTTGGGGGTGGATGATTCAGAAGATGAATGAATGAATCTGATCTTAAACATTGCATTCTATTTTTGTCTAGAATTTTCAGAGAGCAAAACTCTAATGCAGATGAAGAGTACTGAGAACACAAGGCCATCTAGTGGATACTAACAGAGACAAAGTATGTTTTAGAGCTATGCTTATTGTATTAATACTATTATGTAAGATGTTAGTATGTGAGTAATACTTCTGTTCATGCTGACAGCTTAGACAGAGGGAAATAGATCTACCTCATGGACATAAATATGATTCCTTATTTTGGGAGGAGAGGAATTATTACAGCTGTTGAAGAAAATTGAAATTTACATTAACATATTTTTTTAACTCCAACTGTAAAAATAATAAAACCAAATACTCCTATGATCTATCTTGGTGTAAAGTATAGATCTTTTTTTCCATTTCTTTAACTTACTGGGGTTTACTTGGACAAACTGAGACATACTTGGAACTGGACTGAGGTCACTTTACAAGCTTCTCTTCATCCGGCTTAGATGTTCTTTATGTTTTGGTTAAATTAAATCATGTCTAGGTTTCTAGTGTCAAACTTTTCCCACGGTGGTTTTGTGTTTGCATGACTTTCTGAACCTTCTTCTTCCCTGTTCGGTATCTTTATAAATGTGCTGTAAACAAATTACCTCAAGCTTTTGATGATGCACACTTTCAGTATTTCCTATTCATTTTTTTTATTTTATTATGTTCAGTTTAGGTGCTGTTAATTTTTTGCTTGAGAAAATCACAATAATGATAAGCAATTAACAATAAATTCCAACTTTGTTTGTTTTTTTCAAAATGAGTCAGTCCACAACCTATACATTGTATATTGATGGTGCAAAAAAAATAAATCTAAGATTTAAACTTTCTTCAAAGTGAACTATGTACAAAAAATCAAATCATACACTTTGAATATAAGTTTATAAAATAAAACAAAGTCCTAAATGGAAACTTTCCATATCACTTGTTTACTCTCTCGCAAAATTTTTTTTGCATAAAGATAGTCTTAATCTAGGCTAAATTCAAAGATGATCAAAACGATAGCATTAATAGCCAGGAGAGTAAAAAAAAACAAAGGTCTCATAAAGATAAAGCACAATTTCATCTTAAGATACATGAATATATACCATGTGTATTATCACTGAATTATCAATATGTTTGTTGACATGTTGAGAAAGACTAAAACCTCACAGCTTAGAACAGCACAAGGTTTTAACTTCACAGACACAAGAAGATCACGTCACACATCACACCACTTGACACATTTAGTTGTCTTGGACGGATTTATACATCTTTGCCAAAAGAAGGACTTGTACTGTCCAATGAGATTAGCAGCTCGCTCCAAGAGATATAGGATTGGTCAGCATGGCAATACAACATTTACCAGGTTGCGCCTCCCACATGGGGTGACCAAAGGCTTAGTTTGAGCCTGATTAGGTTTGGAGCAGGTGGGACAAGGATGTTAGTTGTGGCAACAACCCAAACAAATGCATGGATATAGACTTGCTTTTGTGAGTATTTTCAGATTATTTTATTAAATATTTGCATTTTGCATCTTTTGCTTGTTGCAGCACGTAGTGGCCATAGTGGTTTAGTCAATGTCAGTGTAATTTCATCCTGTGATACTATATCATTACTATGTAGATCAATGTTGTTTACAGAAAAGATTGATAGTGTTGATTTTTCCCAAGGGATCACAAATAATATGTAGCAAAGGTATCCTATTTATGAAATTAAAAAAAAAAGTTTTCAAAGTTCACACTGATGATTTTCTAAATTGATTTAAAAGACATATATGTATTTGAAAATAAAAGATGCATACATATATTTAAAAAGTTTTACATATTCATTCGCTTACTTTGTGCTTTTTGTGAAGTCTATGTATGTATATGCATATATACACAGTGGAAATATAACAATATACATATATATGTATATATGCATATATATCAATATATACTGATCTAGATATAATGTATCTATATATCTGTATATATAGATATATATGTTTACCTACATATATATCTATGTACAGTATATATAATATATCGATGTATCTGTATACCAATATATCTAAATATCTGATATATACATGCACACATTTGCGTGCTTGCCTGTAAACCTTTCATACCTCCAATCATTTCGAAGCCCAACACTATCAGGAAACTGTTTCTTTTCTTCACTCAGAAAACCAATTTTGTCAAGAAGTTTTCACATTTGGAACAGTGATTGTCATCTAATTTGTCAATTGGATATTCACAAAAACATTGCAACTCGAACACATATGGGTCAACATATAAACAACAAAAGAGAAGTGGGCCATTCTAAACTGGCTTTTAGAAGATTACACCGCCTGAAGTGCTCTGTAGACACAAGTTACTCAGACACACTTTATGCTACTTATGGAGGCCCCGGTACAGTACACAAATTTCTCCTGACACTTAGAAAAGCCGACCATCTGGACACCTGTCTACAAAGCTCATGTGAGAGACAAACAAAGCATCCTCGCACTGAACATGGTTTCTTCAGCTTGTGTTTTCGAGTCATGCTGACGTTGACCATGTGTCTGCAGGTATCAGTTCCAGAGAAGATGGTGGCCTCTGTGCACACCTTGTTCACCACAGCTAAGCATGTTCAACCTCATGAGCAACTGCTGCACCTGGATGTCCAAAATACAGGAGCCAATAAGGTACAAATTATGATGTTTATTGTGTTTATTTTAACCAGGTTGAATGCACTCAGGAGTCACATCCATTGACTGGCAGGGACAATAAAAAACATGTGTTGTTCTACTTAAAAAAAAATTATTCAAATAAGTTCTGACATTAAATCATATTCTAAATGTTTATATCGAAAATTGCTACAATCAATGTTACTCTGTTACATTTATTGAATTTCAGATTTTCATTTCTCAAATTTTCCTTTGGAGATCAATTAAGTATTTTCAATTAAATTAAAGTGTTCAGAAGTATTTAATTGTCTTTCATTCTTCTGATATCCAGTAAATGTTCCTCACTCAGAAAATACTTTTATCAAATTTCCGAGGTTGAGAAATATGTTCAAAATCTGTTTCTGATCTACAGATTCAGACACAGCTGCAAAATACCACACCAAACTAAACACAGATTTTGAGTGTTTTCAGTAAAATCTCAGCCCAAACTAAAACATCCCATTTTATCTGTATCAGTAATGGATTTTGTTAGACATATAAAACAAGTCATGTTTTTTGCTTAATTTTTCACTGGGTTTTGACGTCATTAAATAGAAAAAACTGTCCACATACAGCCATTTTTCTGCAGCATTTTTTCTCTCCCAACATTCATTTAAATTTTGAGTAAAATCAAAATTTAACTTTACATTTAGGAACACTTTTTAAAATGATTGAGATGCATGTATATAGTGCAAAAAGCATTGAATGTTGTTTTTGTTTTTTTACATTGCTCACCGTGATATCGCTCATAAAATACATCTATATTGCACAAAAAAAAAAAATAAAACAGAAAAAAATTGGATGTCACATTTTCTCTTCTTGTCCCCTTTGAAAACTGCAGGAAAGTGACCATTCTTGTGGTTGGTCTTGACAAATCAGGAAAAACCTCCTCCATCAGAGGCATGTTGAGAGGTAATGCCCTGGTGGCTTGGATAAATAATATATGAAGAACAGAAACCTGACAAGTAATCCATACCTTTTTCTCTTTCTACAGTCCCTCATTACATTGACACAGGCCCCACCACTGGCTGCATCAGACATGAGCTGAGAGTTGAAAACTACCTGGTCACACTGATAGATACAGGAGGATCAGTAGAGTCTCGAGCATCCTGGAGAGAACATTACGGGGAAGCTCATGGCATCATCTTTGTGGTGGACTCCAGTGACCGGCTGAGGATGAGAGAAGTCAGAGACGTTCTAGCAGAACTGCTGAAGCAAGCAAGGGTGGCAGGAAAACCCATATTAGTGTAATGCCATTCAACATTTTGTTTTTTAAGTAAAATTTTAGAGGTCTGTGAATTTTAGCTGTAAAGAGTAACATCTGGTGGTTGATGTAAAAAAATGCTGAAATATTTCTGAGACTAAAATCTAAATTTGCTTTCAGATTGGCAAACAAACAAGATAAAATGAATTCTTTGGTAGGAAGTGAGCTGATTGAGATTCTTTCTTTGGAGAGGCTGGTTAACCAGAGCCGCTCTTTGTGCCATATTGTAAGTATCAAAACATCCTGAGTTAGTTCAAAAGCTATAATGCATCAATATAAGTACATGATGTTTTCTTTATTTATTAGGAGCCTTGTTCAGCCTTAATGGACTTGCGACGCTGGTCAGACAGAAAGATTCTGCGTGGCCTTCGTTGGTTGCTGCGAGCTGTTTCTTTGGATTTCCCAGAACTGTGTGCTCGTGTTGCTCAGGACAGTAAAAGACCCCTGGAGCCAAAAGAAAAAGAGAGAAATGACAAAGGCGAGAAAGGACGCAAAAAAACTAAAGTGGAACGGTGAGATGTGCTTTTATATTCATGCCAGGCATTTGATTGGATTAGCCCAAATAAACAAAATGACTCATTTGTTAGCTGAAATCAGCTTCCTCCGCAGGGTGGCTGGGCTCTTGCTTATAGTTAGAGGGCGTAGTTCAGCCATTTGAGAAGAGCACGGATAAAAGCTGTTGCTCCACTGGGTTGAGAGAAGCCCAATAGGGTAGTTTGACTATCTGGTTAGGATACGTGCTTTGGGGACGTCCCACCGGGAGGAGACTCAGAGGCAGTCCCCAGACCTGCTGAAGAGACTATGTCACACAGCTGGACAAGGAATGCCTCGGGATCCTCCAGGGTGAGCTGGAGGGTGCAGCCAGGGTGAGGCTGTTGACCCAGCAACCCTGCCCCTGATAAACAGAAGACGACAGAATGGAACAGAACTTATTTTAACTTTTCACTGAACTCTCATTTTAACAATTTTCTCAGGATGAAATCCAGTAAATCAGATCTTCGCCAAGTTCATCGTCCCAGAGAAAAAGAGAAGAAAAGTAAGAGTGAAGGAAAGCTGCAACCCATTCGCAACATATTACAAAAGGTAAGGAAAATTCATCCTTTTTAAAAGAAATAAATGTAATGTTTTTCATAACTTTACAAGGTTACCCACTAGAAATAATGTAGAGTTTTCTGGCCTAAGAGTTCAGATGACTGTCTGACACTTTTTCTGCCTTTTTCTGTTTTTTTTTTTTTTTACTGTACATTTCTTTGTTATTATTGACTTTGTATTGTGGAAAGGCTGAATTGGAAACATTCAGGTCCAAACCCATTGCACTGGCAATTTATTAGCAAATACATCAGACTTTTAAAAAAGATAAAGACGAAATAATCCAAAACAAATTGCATGTTTTTTCAAAGCAGATGTCAATATTCTAGAGTTTTTATGTGTATGCTTGGTGATAAAATCTAATATGATGTCTCCACCTTTTTTTTTATATAACAAAACAAAACCAACAAAAGATGGGTATTTGAATATTTACATGTAATTTCTTTTTAATAGGAAGCCACACTGAAAAAGAAACTGAGGACAAAGCAGAAAAAGAAGAAGCTGGTTAACGTCCAAGAAGATGAAAAAGATTGTGACGAAGCACCCGAACAGGAGGATGAAGGTGATGGTACTGGAGAGCAAGAAAACTCTTGCCATAGAGATAAAGCCAACACTGCCCTGATTCCTCCAAAGAAAAACAAACTCAAACCCAAAAGAAAAGTGAAGGAAGGGGAGCTTGGTGTGACAGAATCCCTCGACAATGACAAGACATCATTGAAAGGTTGGTCTCCATCCACCTACACGCTGCAAGTTTAACTCTTAAAAAATAACATTTTTAACTTGTTTCTAGCTAACAATGAGGGAAGGAAGAAGAAAAAAGTAATGAAAGTCAAAAGAAAGAACAAGATCAACACAGAGGAGACACCAGAAGTTTACTTACAACCTGTCGACCTTTCATCAACCTTTGGTGAGCCTCTTCTCCAATCCACCAGTCCAATGCAGTAACACTTTGGACTCTGAAATAATGAAATCACAGTTTTGATTGAAAAAGATGACCCTGTCTCCTGATAGATCTTTACCGAAAAGCAATACTGGCTCTGAAGGAACGTCAGGATCAGGGACAGTGAGAGTGAACCCTGCTTGTGTCCTGCCACCTGAGTGTGAGGATGTGATCTACAGCAGTAGTACACAACACACTACAACTTTTAATAATCACTATTTATATAGAGCCATTTATACTGTAGACTTGTTTCCTGATCCCTGAGCCTTTGGAGAGAAATGACTGATTCCACTGTGCGGTGAAGGGACAGTCTTACTTTTGTAGGCAAATTATAAAGAAATTGAACAAAAACTTTCTAAAGAGTTGATATATGCATATGTGTACTTGGCCAAAAAAGTTGAGAGAGTTTGTTTGTGAAACAATATTCTTAAACTTGATCCTTTTTATGATGTTTTAACATTTTTCTTCCAGTAAATAGACAATATTGGAAAGTGTAATTTATTGCTGAAGTGATTGTTAGATTTGTGTGTAAATAAAAACATTTTCTTCTTTATTGAAATGCTTTGTGTCTTTGTGTATATGTGAGAAAAAGTATATAATCCAAAACATATAAAAGATGTAATCATCTATCTTAGAATTAGATATCATTAGTAACTGTCGTGGTTCCCTCGAGCCACCACCAGAGGGAGCCAGGGATCCCCTCACCTTTCCCCCAAATCTGGCAATTGGCATTTTGAACACCTGTGGGCTCAGCTGGAGCCAATCTCCCGGCTGCCTACTTAAAGGCAGCCTCGCCAGCCTTTAGTTGTCAGGTCTTACAATCATCTGTCCCAGCCAGGTTACCCTGGTTGCCTGACCATGTTTGTTATTTTTATTTTTGTTGGACTCTGGAAGCCTTTAGTTAATCATGTTTTGTTTTTCCTTTACAGACTTTCCGGTTTTATGTTAATAAACTCTGTTAAAGTCCTGCATTTGGGTCCTCCTCTTTCCACCATACCTTCCCCCACCACAACAGTAACACATATCTAAAAAAACATAAATGCATGCTTCTCTTTTGGGGCCAAATAAAAGGTCAGAAGTAAAAACATAAGAACTAAATATTTTGGCAAATGTTTCCTTGGAAAAGGCATGAGTTCAAATAAATCAAGCAGAACTTATGAATTAGTGAGTTTTTATGTTGTTTTTATCTCAGAGAGAAAGAAATGCGCCAATTGGGAAAATTGTGAATGATGGGGAACTACTGACGCCTAGTGGTAAGAAAAAGTAATTAAATTACTTTAAACTGGACTGCAAGATAATTATCATTCTTATTTTATATTCAGAATATGAGAGGGAGTTCAGGTCAATTGATGCATTTTTTTAATCTAAATTTTTCCCATTCAGTAAGTTATTTACATTTATATCTGGTGCATTATTGGTTCAGTGGAAATGGGAAACTGTGCAGGACTCTCTTCTGTCATATACTGTATAACAGAATTATATATGTCATTATATATATATTTTTTTTTTTTTCAAAAAAAAAAAAAAATACATGTATATACGTATATATATATATATACTGTATATACATTAATACATAAAATTACTATGAAAGAGGAACATTAAATAGAGAACAGATCATTTGGAAGTGTCATTGCTGCTGAGGACAGTTGGACAATGAATTATGTTGAATACCAGAACTTATATTAAAATGTGAAAGTCTGTTGGACTATTAAAAAAATAATTAATTCATACACTGATTGCATTGTGGTATAGATTCCACATCTTCAAAAAAGAAAAACCCACCAGAAGCAAAGTAACCATAAAATAAAACCTGTACCAAGAGGACAAGAATTCATGCAAAATTGACTTTGACCTCTTTCGATCACACATCAGGGCAGTCATTCTAACTAGTCCACTTTAGAATGGTGAGAATATCCATGTATTTCCACACATGGGCTCTTACAATGCTGGAAATTTGTGCCTACTTTAATTTTAAGCAACTTTATAAGTTTAGAAATAGGAAATCAGCACATTTCAGTCTGGAGATCATTTGGTTTTGTGCAACAGTAATCTTACTGTTTATTGCTTATTAAGACCCCTGTTAGCTCCTGAATTTCTTCAGCTGCTATTCTTCCTGGGGTCACACACTCTGCTTGATCTACCACCACGTTACCATCCTGTTTCCATCAAGATGAGTCCTGCCTACTGATTTCTTCAGATATAAAGCTGTAGAGTAACAACAATCTGAGACGGTTCATAAACTGTCCCAGGGGAGGGATCTCTCCTTCATGTGGGTCTCCTTGAGGTTTCTTCTTACACCCTCCCCCCCACTGCTAGGTTTTTGGAGTTTTTCCCCACCATGAAGGAGGATCTGAGGGCAGGAAAGTACTGATATTGTTTAGCTAGCTTTTAGCTATATATTGGTGTAAATATATTGTTTTCTTTTTTTACTCTTAGTTTTTGTGCTTCATAATCTACTAAATGAAACCCTTTGAGACAATTGTTTTATGATCTTGTGCTACACAAATTTAATTAATTTGATTGTGTAATAAACCTGTGATACTGCGTTTTAAATTTGTAAAAAGCGGGACTACATCCCCCTGCTGGAAGATGCAGCAGAATAAATAGTGAACAGGTCGCCATGTTTGTGGTTTTCCTCCAGAAGCCCTTCCCCCTGGTTCATCCTCATCCTGACCGCCTTTCATTCACTTCAGTCGGCTGCGTGTGAAACATGGCCTCACCCAGGACAATAACTATTGTAGCCCTTTCTTTTGCGCTCGGTTTATTTTTTGTCTTTATGGGGACCATCAAACTAACCCCGAGATTAAGTAAGGATGCATACAGTGAGATGGTAAGTGCTGATCTTCTCTGAGATGTTGCTGCTGCAGACTGGGTTTTTAGGCCATTGTTCTGCAAGATCTAACAATGTGAAGACGTTGACCTAAATAGTGGAAAGAGATGTGTCGATTGCATTTAATCCACACAAGAATGCATTGTTATCCTATAAGGAATATCTATTTAGAATGCATTTAATTCATATTTAAAAAGGATGTATTTACTATGTTAATATATCATGAATAGGCCTTAATATGTGGAATCAAAGTAAAAATACATTTTAACAGAAGACGCACAATGCATAGTATTCAGCTGAGCAGCTTAAATATCTGTATACCATGCATACAGAAAAAAGGTCTTAGAGCTTTTTGCACAAGTTAAATTTAAATGGAGGGAAATTCATGCTTTTTGTATGAATATGTTTTTTTTGTTTGCTTTTATTCCAAATATTTGTTCCTATTTATAATTTAACATAGTTTATTCAAATAACTTAGAAGCTGAAGTGCAATGGAGACATTCTAGCAATTTCTTTAAGGATGCTTTGCAGGTGCTGATGCTGAGCATAAGATGCAATAGATCTTATAGCAAAGCTCATAAATGGTGTTTTATAATGTAGTCATTCATGCATTGAGTAGTAATTACTCAGAACTATCTTAAGAATAGTTATGATCAACAAAAGATACTGATAAATGATAAATAAGAACAATATCTGATCTGTATTTTTATGCTTTTTCTTTCAGAAAAGGGCCTACAAGAGTTATGCCAAGGCATTACCAGGCCTGAAAAAGATTGGGATCAGCTCAGTGCTGCTTCGTAAGATCATTGGTTCTCTGGAAGTGGGATGTGGAGTGGTGCTAACCCTAGTTCCAGGCCGGCCAAAGGACGTGGCCAACTTCCTGTTGCTGCTTGTCATGTTGGCTGTTCTCTTCTTCCATCAGCTTGTAGGAGATCCCCTCAAGCGGTACGCTCACGCTCTAGTTTTTGGTATTCTGCTCACCTGCCGATTGCTGATCGCCCGCCAGGGTGATGACCGGCCGGAGAGGGAGGACAGCAGAGATGAACAGCACATCAATGATCAGGAAAAGAACAAAGTCAAGCAATCCTAAGATTTTCTGTCATGCAACTCTTAAAGGAACCCAATGCACTCCTTTGGATTGTAGTGGTTCAAATTATGAAGGAAACATACTCCTAATAATAATTTCCCTCACACACATCCTCTGTTCTGTCCGGCTGGATGGCTGATAACTCTCACCTATCCTCTGCACTGTTTTACTGTGAAACTAAGAACTCCTGACTCATTGGTCCTCCACATTACAGCGGACAATCATATCTCTGGAATCCCAAGTCGTATCACTGTAGTTAATTCAAGTTCTTGTTTATTTCAGTTCATCTGAAAATATTCATATTTTTAGCTGAATGAATTTGTTGTTTTATTGAGTCTTTGTATTTTGTTTTAATCCTTTAGGGGAAGATGTTAATAAATTAAAAGCATGGTTAATTTAGAAGATCCCAATAAAAAAAGCCTTGAAAAATGTTTTTACCAATTGTACGTTTGCTCGTGTCATATATGCACTGAAAAACAAATTCATGCTGCAATTCCATCTTCTGTTTGTTATTGCAGTAAAATATGTGGACATTTGCATCAAGTCACTCCTAAAACAAGCGGAATACAGTATCTTGTTACGTCTTCTAGTATCATCATTACAACAAAGTTTCAAAAACAGGATTCAGGTGTCGACTTAACAGGAGGGCATCAGCAAAGTTTTTGCAAGTTGAAAATAAAATTTTACAAGTTTGTACAGTTAAGTCTGAACATCAACTTCACTTACCTCATAGTTTTGATCATATATTTCACCAGGCAATTTGACAAGAATTCCATCAGCGGTTAAAAAAAAACCTGTCCATTTTTCTGTAAACAATTCCCATAAAACAATAAAAAAACAAAATCAATGGGAGAATGATTTTTGTGATTATTTGTGTTTTGTTTGCTGATTTTAAGGCAATTTCTAATTTTGGAACTTCCTTTAGATTATGATTTTCTATCCAAATTGAGGATCATCAAATGCTCAGTTTTTTGTTTTTTTAGTAAAAATTGGGGCTTGAATGTCTAAGATTAACCAAGAAATCAAACTCAACAACTAATAGAACTAGTGATTTTTTTTTTTTTTTTTTGCTTAATATGGCATTGCATTGCAATTTGTAGTTTAGTAGTATCATATTTGCCCAAAAATGACCACAATTGTTAATTGCATTTATAAGGAAACAATTTAAATATCTTGTCGTGTAACAAAGATGTAACAAATTTGTTAAATACAATTTACCATTCACTGAGTTTACTGACAAACATGAACTACAAGCTCTAAAAATGCACGATATTATGGCCAATTTTATTCTAATATCAAAGAAATACAAGCTATCATTTCCAACAAAAACAGAAATGAAACAGCAAGCTCCTACAAGCGTCAGAGGTTAAAAAACTACAAGTTCCATAAAGCAACACAACACAAGAACGCAACTGCGCATGCTCAGAGCAAACGGTCGCGGAAGATTTGAAATGGAACACAGTACACTTTAGCGATGTAGAAATGGCAGAAGTCGGTACCCCATCGGATTCTATACATTCGTCTGAAAACGACTCATCTTTGTCGAATACAAGTACAAACAGAAGTTCCAGACTCGCTGCAAAAAAGAAGAAGAAAAAGGACGCACAGAGTCTGTTTGTTCTGGCTTTGAAATATTTCAAGGAAGGTAAAACACTCACTATGAAGAATAGTTGCTTATTGCCATCTTAAAACTTTCTGCTTAGTTATTTAAACTTGTTCGTTCATTTGAAATACTCCGTATGATTACCCACTTGGATCATTTTGCGTTATTGAAGCTCTTCTTTCTTTTTCATTTTTTTTAACGATGCTGAAAATGCTCCCACAGGCTTCCGTAGACTGGTCCACCCATTAACAACATGAACAGTAATTGTTACGATTTTGGATTTATTTCCCACGATCGGAGTGTGATTGGCCAAAAAATATAATTGTTTAGTTCAATAACAATGATTTAATGGGGAAAAAAATTCAGTTAAATGTCAGGAAGGTTATATTTGCGTTTTTAAACAACAATGAGTGGCAGCAATCACAACCCCACCCAAAATAAATTTGTCCAAAATAAAGAAATCTAAACAAACTGGCAACACTAAAGACTTTCTGAATTCCATGGTTTGTTCTTATTCGTATATCTGATTACATTGATGATGATTTCAGTGTTGCGGTAATACATAAATTTCACACATGTGGGATCAATAAAGTACTTCTGATTCTGAAATTTGCATCGATTTTCCTCATACATTGATGAGAAATGTCATAGCATTAATTGAATAAACACATCTTAGATTAAAAGTTATATAAATTATATTTGTTTACTCTCACTTAACACTTACAGATGCACTCCGATAGATTAGATAGATAAAGGGGTCTGCTCTGAGTCCTTTGTTGTTGCTATGGAGATGGACAGGCTGACTGACGAGGTTAGACTGGAATCTCCATGGACAATGATGTTTGCAGATGATGAAAGTGTACAAAACCGTGGTGAGACCAGCCATGCTGTTTGGTCTAGACACAGTGGCACTGAGGAAAACACAGGAAACAGAGATAAAGGTAGCAGAGATGAAGATGCTGAGGATCTCTCTGGGAGTGACCAGGATGGACAGGATCAGAGGAACACGACATACTAGAGATGAACTCAGAGAGGCCAGACTGAGATGGTTTGGTCATGTGCAGAGGAGAGAGAGTACATCGGCAGAAGGATGCTGGGTTTTGAAACACCAGGCAGGAGGCTTAGAGGAAGAGCAAAGAGGAGGTTCATTGATACAGTGAAGGGAGAAATGAAGATAGTTGGTGTGACCGAAGAGGATGCAGGAGACGGGATTAGATGGAAGAAACTGACTTGCTGTGGCGACCCCTGAAGGGAAATACCAAAAGGAAAAGGAGAAGACAGATACTCTATTTTCCATCTTCTCCCACCTATTTGAAAATGTATAAAGATAAAAACATACAAAGATCTACTATTCCAGCTTATTTACATGGTTGTCCTGCCTTTTCCTCTAAAACTAGAAAAATAATAAATGTTAATCCCAGTCAGGAGTTTGCCCCTCACCTATGCTGTTTTATACAATAGTGATGTTAGTGATAGTGTGTGCATCATTCTGATGTGTTGTCTTTTTTTCCTCAGTTGAAGCTGGAACTCCTGTAAGTGGGAACGATGAAGTGGAAAGGAACCTTGTATATGTGGAGAGAGTCGCCTTCAGCAACGGCCTCACCCCAGAGGCCATTTCAGTCATGTTAGAATTTGCAATGAGTTTCCGAATGGGTGAGATTTGTCATTTAGTAACTATAAATTATTATTATTTATATAAATTTGTTTTTAACAGGCATCTAAAACTACAAGACGCCATCATTTTCTAATGATGTCAGCTTGTTTGGTGTATTATACTGCGCATAACTCTTCATGAAAATTCACTGAGCAACAAAGATTGATGATACAACAGGATGCCTCATTATGGAGTCTAAATGGAGAAAAAAAAAAGACTTAAGCTCTTGTTGTGATATTTCATTTATAAAACTTACTTGTAAGTTGTTTTTAACAACATTAGGCTATTGCAGTCCTTCTTAAATAGAGGGGTGCGCCGAGTACAATGCCAGGGAGGACGTGTGACCCGGGGAACATGCTTCTTGTTTTTCCTGTACTTGAAAAAGTGCACATCCAGAATAAACTACTGCACATCCTCTACAATAGTCGGCAGTGATGCTCTCATTGTCAGAGTGTGCGCAGGGAGTATTTGCTCACAATTTTCATTGTGTTCCTGTTTCAATACAGCTGATGCACATTAGGTGAAATCAACAGTCATTAAAATTTGGCACATTGACATAATAACTTTGATCAGGTTTATAGATGCAAGAACACATGGAAAACCTTCAGGACACCAGCCCTCCAGGACTGCAGTTTGACACTCCTGGTGTAGATTTTTTTGCACCAAGCAAGCAATAAGAAGTGCAGTAAATAAACTATTTGGGTTTTGAAAATTGTTTTGCGTTGAGAAGCACCGGGCGGCTGTGAGATTAAGGAAGAGTAAATTGTTGTAACTTGAGGTGCATCACGTAACTCCAGGCCATTTAAATTTTATGTGGTTTTGATATTTACAAAAAGTCATAAACTGCTACAGTCATAGATTATAACCATAAATAGCTTTTAGATGGAAGAAACTGACTTGCTGTGGCAACCCCTAAAGGGAAATGCCGAAAGACGAAGCAGAAGAAGCTTTTAGTAGGGAATGCTTTGGTTGCAGACCCTATTTAATTTACATGAGTTTATTCCGTCTTTGATCTGCTGTTTTTGTTGTCTTTGCAGGGAATAGTTTATGTGTGCGAGTCTTAAAATGTCTGATTCCTGGCAGTGTGGTGCCGCAGGAAGCGGTTGTTCGAGCGGTGGTTTGGTTAACTGTTGGTAATTTACCCATCAGCACTCAGGTTAGTGAAAATGCACACTTGTGAATGTTAACATATTAATGTGGAAAGGTAATGTTTCAGATAGTCTAAAAAAAAAGCAGAAGATTTACATCCTTGTCACAAACATGATGTGTGTTTACTTGATGGATAATTTCTAGGTTCTTTTCATAAAATGGGTACTGACCATATTTGACTCAATCGATGGAAAAGATCAACTACGAGCCATTTATGGATTCATCTTCAGCCTTGTCACAGAGGAAAATCTGGTGGGTACACAGAAAATTAGTAAGGGAAGCCATTCAACTTTACTAAAAATTTTCTGAATAACAACAAACAAGTCAACTATCCATTTCTTCACAGTTTTCACATTGCTTTTTTAAAACAATATAATTTACATTTTAAGATAAATCATTTGCTGTGTAAATGCTGATACTTAAATGTTCTTACATCAGCTTGTCTGTCTTGTTTTTTGAAAAGCTAATTATTAACATTTATATACATTACTTGTACTCCTATTGAGAGTTCCGTTCCGTCATCTTCCGCTTGTTCCAGGGTCGGGTCGCGGGGGCAACAGCCTCAAACGGGCAGCCCAGGCCTCTCTCTCCCCGGCTGCATCCTCCAGCTCACCTGGAAGGATCCCAAGTCGTTCCCTGGCCAGCTGTGAGACATAGTCTCTCCAGCGGGTCCGGGGTCTGCCCCATGGTCTCCTCCCGGTGGGACGTGCCCGAAACACCTCGCCTGCGAGGCGCTCGCGGGGCAGCCTGACCAGATGCCCGAACCACCCCATCTGGCTCCTCTCGACCTGGAGGAGGAGCGGCTCGACACCGAGCTCCTCCCGGATGGCAGAGCTCCTCACCCGATCTCTGAGTGAGAGCCCAGCCACCCTGCGGAGGAAGCTCATTTCGTCCGCTTGTACCCGCGATCTCATTCTTTTGGTCACCACCCACAGCTGGTGATCATAGGTGAGGGTAGGAACGTAGATCGACCTGTAAATCGATAGCTTTGCTTTTCGGCTCAGCTCTCTCTTTACCACGACGGACCGATGCAGCGTCCTAGTTATTGCTGATGCCGCACCGATCCGCCTGTCGATCTCCCGCTCCATCCTTCCCCCACTCGCGAACAAGATCCCGAGATACTTAAACTCCTCCACTTGGGGCAGGACCCTGTCCGTGACACGCAGGGGGCATTCCACCCTTTTCCGGGCGAGGACCATGGTCTCGGATTGGGAGAGTTGTTTTAAAAAAATAAATATATCTGTACATTTCATTAGAACTAGATGAATCACTGTCTACATCAAAATGTGACACTGACAAAAGGTTGGATGCTGGATTAGATTTGAACAGCTAGACTGTATGAATAAAAATAAAATGAACTCAAAATAATGATGATAAAGTGTATAAAAACTATGTTTTTATCTTAACATTGAAAAATAAAAGAATTTTTTTTATGTTCAGCAACCATCGCAAAACCCCCCACCGAAACAATCAGTGTTTGCATTATGGAATTAGCTTTCAATACAATTAATAAACACTCAATTTTGATTGTAATCAAGTCATATTTGCTTTACTTTCAGTGTCCTTTTGTTTGCCATCTTTTGTACCTTTTGACCAGGAAAGAAAGCGGTAAGTCTAATACTGTATCTTCATCCCATAAAAAGTAATCAATTTCACACCTCCTTTTTCTCTTAATTTTTATTTTCTTATTCAGGTTGATTAAAATTTCACTCTATCATTCATGTGTTTTTTAAGTGTTTAAGTCATTTTACCTGCCTCTTTTGTGTGTTTGTTACAGTTCGTGTCTTCAGAGTCAGAAAGCTCCTGGAGTTGCAGTCCAAGCTGGTGAGTATTTCTATTTTATCAAATTTGACCAATAATACTTTTTATTTTTCTACTTTTTCAAATGTATTTGCGATCAGATAGGCAACTCTCTTATTTAACAACAGTGAAATAAATAATTTCAAAGGTCTTAATCAGGGCATTTCTGATATTTTGCTTACATGGAAAATCCAGTGAACTGATTGTTTAACAATTTTGAAGAAAAAACTCAACTTTATTTATTACCCAATATTTTTCTTCACAATGTTACAAAGCATCTTTCAACAAGGAAAAAACAGATATAAAAAGACAATAAAGCCAATTATTTTTGGCTCAAGTGGGATACTTCACTCCTATAAGCGACAGCAACATTTTTTTTTTTTAATAGTAAAGGTATGCTACTTTATTACGTCTTTTCCCAAGGCGCTTCAGAATATACTGTATTTTCACAACCATAGGGCATACCTAAAAATCTTTCATTTTTTTCCAAAATGTTTGGAGCACCCTATGGTCCAGTGTGCCTATTTTGTTGTTGTGGGACTTTGAGAAAGTGGACATTGAAGAGAACAGCATAAAAACAGTAAAGGGGGAAGTGTGGGACAGAAAGAACATACACTTCCGAGTAGTACGAAAGTGCAGGTGTGTGTATTATACAGAATAGCATCGTTTTAGAAAAACAAAGAATAATGAACATTTTTCAGTAGGTCAATCTTAGGGCTTGTGTTTCATGAAATGGTGCCATTTTTCCATCTAGGCAAGGACTACAGTGGTGCAGCAACTTCCAGTGGATTACAATGAAAACTGTTCCTACTGCAGTAAAAACTATTTAGTGAAACCAATATATTAAAAAAATTCCAACTGAACTCAGTTTCTCCTCCTGCCGACTTTTTTAAAAACACACTGGACCTAAAACCCGGTTTGCATTTTGTTTGCGTTAAATACAGAAAAATAACCGCAAATAAAACTGTACCCTATAATCCAGTAGTCACACCCATTCACACACACACATTCACTTATGATGGTGAAAGCTGCCTTGCAAGGTGTTAGCCACGAGAAGCAAGTGGGGGTTTGGTTTCTTGCTCATTTTCACCTAAGTAAAACATGTAACATTTAGAGCTGGTTTAGAGTTAAGAGTTCCTTAACAACCAGAGTCTAACTCGTCCTTCCCATTAAATGTAACATAAGAGTAATCCTCAGACCACCTTCCACATTAGCCATGAGAGCACATACCAGGTCAATGGTTTGAGATTTATTTAAGAGCAAAGTCATTTATGGCTGTAAGAGGTTGCTGCAAGATTTAAAATCAATATGAAATCTGAACTGAGAAGCAGAGAAGAGCACACAAAGAGCATACGGTCATGCCTATTTGTCAATCGAGTGACAGCAGGAGAAAAGAAAAAGGGCTCAGACACTGTATTTGGAAGTGTTACGCCGCCCCCTCCTCCCCCCCCGCACATCCCCCAAAAAAATCTTCTATCTTGTTTTAAACAAGCAAACAGAAAGAGAAGTTTATTAACCATAAATGATAAAGTTGCCGATTTGAAGAATACCAATTGATACAGATGAAATAACCTGTAACCTTTTGTTAAATTTTAGACTGGTGAGGTCGGCCATGCAAACATTGGCTATATTTGATGTGATGTAACATTTTCTTTCTTCAGGGAAGGCAACCTTTCCTCTTGCACCTACTGTCTCTCTACAAAGTGTTTTGCCCTGAACTGGTGACACTTTCGATTCCATCGCGAATGAAAGTTTGTATATGTTAATAACCTTCCAAATAATATGTATGATGATCATAATATTTACTTTGAAAATGAATATTGTGCATTTTATTACAGAGTGGGTTTCGGAACCATGCCTCCACCTGGAAGTCAGCCCTGATTGCTGTTCAAAAAAGAAATGGACAGTCCGTGCCATCTAATGTCAATCTGTTCCTCACAATGAAAGATAAAACCAACTCAAAGAAAAGGGTATGTTCTTATGTTGTTTTTGAATACATCCTGCAGTGTCAGAGTTTGCTGCTTGATCAGATTTTTTTGTATCAATGTCAGAATATACTTGCAGACTTTGGGTTTCCTTCACAGCTAGAAGTCAGTTCTGCTTGAACTGACAAAACTATGGACTATATGTCTCGAATAACCTAAAATCTGTTCAGTATGTATGTCATGTTTTTCAATTGTATTTGTTGACTTGTGCAAAACTAGACAGGAATTAACTTTTGAAATAATTTCCTTTCATAGAAACGTTGCCTGGAGTTTCCGACATTGATGCCTGCTGTCAACAAAGACGTTCAAATGGTGAAAACATCTTGTAGAAAAGTGGTTCCTCAGATTCAAATTCACTCCTTTGCTCAGCTGCTGGAAAATATACACCGCATTGAGGTAATTTCTCTAAAAGTTCCGTTTCTGTCTGCCACTAACACACAATTTACCTACATGCACAAAGTAAAAAAAAAGCTTCTGGGCACATTAGGGTGATCACTGAGGGTACATTTGTTTAAAATATAAGCGGCTCCACAAACTTCCATCTGCAAATTGTTAATTTGCGTTATGTTATTTTACAACCACTGGGTGGTGCTGTTTCATTATTTTATTATTTTGATTAACAGAATTTACAGCAGAAATACGGTGTTGTTTAAATAGTTTTATTTGATGATAAGCATAATTTATGCAAGTATTTGTCTTTTTCACTATTACTTTTTACAGATTTTATTTCCCTGACTGCGTGTCTTACATTGGAAATAAAATGAGACACTAAAATGTCATTAATCCCAGAAAAACAGCTAACAAACGTATAAAGTAAATGTTAATTCAGTGAGTATTTTCCATAATTAAGTAATTTAAAATGGCTTTTTGAAATTTTTTTTGTTGTGCTACAAAAAAATACATCCGGCTGCCTGAAAAGAAATGGAATGGAAAAATGGAAACTATGAGGCTTTTAGTGGTTGTGTTGATGTGTTTAATAGCAACAAGACTTCTTTGTTCAACAAAGTGGTGAACAAAAACAATTGATTTTCTTCTATTGCCGTCATGAAACTATTTGTTTGAGTCAGATACAAGATAATGATATTTTCCTCAGAAAAGCAGAATGGGACTTTAACGAGACAGTTGCTCTATAATTAAGAAAGAATAGAGTTGTGGTTATTTACAGTTTGTCTTCGTTTTTTGCCAATTTACTTGAATTGTCCGTATTGACAACATATCCTTGAGAACATTAAGATATTAAATAAATCATCTGCGTACCAGAATATCTCTCTTTTAAAACAATCTTTATTGTAGAGATGCTGTGTTTCTATTCTCTGCCTGATTCAACTTTTTGTTTACATCAAAAAGCTTTTTTTTTCTCCTACTTGTATCATTAACAAGATTGGTTTTGAACAGTTTGAACTTCTTACTTTCACCAGCTACCGGCCCAGATGGGATCTCTTTTGGGATCTTTCCTAGCTCTGCAGTACCTGGACTGTGTGCAGGACGAGTCTGCCATTCTACGCCTCAATTTCTGGCTAGGTTGCGCTCTCCACGAAGGTAAGAAGAGGGAGGAGGTGTTACAAAACTGCTGTTTTATTTGCTCACTGTACAACAGTTTCTTCAGCGAAACTGACCTTGAGATGAACTGAACATAACTTTAGCAGGAGTATCAAAGGGAATCTTCTAGAGAAGAGACCCAAGAGATTTTGCTGTGTGAATCACAAGTCTTTTCTTGATTTCTTTTTCTTAAATATAATCTTGTTTTTGTTCAGAATTTTTGTTCAGCAATAATGAAGGAGGCGTCCAGAATTCAGAAGAAGCTCAACAGTTTCTAAACAAGTTGCTCACTGCGCAGCAATTCCTCCAGGTTAGGAGTTTATGTCCAGCATGGATTGTAATTAGTAAAACCACAACAATAAAGGATTTTATGTTGTTTAACCAGGAGGGGTTCTCCAGTTCTGATGCTTTTATCTACAAGCTCCTCACCGTCTGGGATGGCTCTTATTTACGTCCGCAGGTCCTCGGCCTCCTCAGTAACATCCCCGTCATTCCATGTTCACGTGAGTTTGACATGTTTTTGATCATCTTTCGGATCAGTTGTCTTCCGCTTATCCGGGGCCGGGTTGGGAGACACAGCCTCATACGAGAAACCCAGGCTTCTCTCACCCGGGATGCATCCTCCAGCTCACCCCGCAGGATCCCGAGGTGTTCCCAAGCCAGCTGTCAGGCACAGTCTCTCCAGCAGGCTTGGGGTCTACCTCTGGATCTCCTTACGATCATCTTAATAAACAATTCTCCTTTGGGTATTTTTCCTAAGTTTTATTTTAGGAATTATTTTCTGAAAATTATTCACTATGCATAAATATGACTTCTTTTTTTTTTTTATGTCTTCTGTTCAGAAATCCAAAAAATTCTCTTTGAGCCGCTCACGCAGCTCTTCTTCACATCCTCACTATTTTTCAAGGTGAGATTTTCTCTTTGAGGTACAAATTATTGTTCCTGAAGATCCGCTGCTGTTTATGAATCACTTGTAACACAGATTCTATAGGTGTCCTCAATTTGTTCTGCTGTGTATTTAGTGGGGTTTTTCTACTGTGTGTCTGCAGTGTGGTGTTATGGAGTGTTTAAACAGCATGCTGCTGAAGTGGCTGACCTGGCACTCGGTGTACGCACTGGAAGACGATCTCGACATCAGCCTTAGCAACCAGACATCAATGTGAGTCTCTTTACTAAAATATAAAGTTAAAGCAAATCTGATAGTTCTTTGAGTTTATAATAAAAAGTGAAAGGGCTTAAAATAAATTCTGAATTGGTGGATTTGAACTTGTTTTTCACTTTGGTTGTGTCTCTAAATGTTTGAAATAAAACATCACAACCTGCTGAAGGATTTTTAGCCTCTAAGATAAAGTTGAAAATTCTAATTTTTCCACTAGTTTAGTTGTTCTTGCTCCAGAAGATGCATTGATCTTTTGCTTTTATGTGCTTTTAAAACATTTTTTTAAACATTTATTTTTATTGATGTAGTTGTTAATTTTTTCTAAATTTTCTAAGTTACTTATCTCCGCTACATAAAAGCTTCCTGCTGCCACACAGAGCATGCTCAAATTGCTGCTAACATGTGAATCATTTTAACTTGACATCAGTGTCTTTGTGTTGATGTTTTATGAAAGTGTTTAGTGTGTGTGTGAGACTCTGCTTTTTTTTTTCACCAGAAACATCACTCTGTCGGGATTCAAGAGTTCTGTGATGGAATTGGTTCACTTTGCGGGTCACCTGGCATCTATGGGTCTTCAGTTTGAAGGCTGCCACTCTCTCCTGCTTAGTTTTATCTTGGACTTCTATGAGACTGTAAGAAAATATTTTTTTTCTGTGATCCGTCTATTTTACACAACAATTGTGATATACGGTATACTAAAGCTTTTAAAAATTGTTGAAAAGAAAACCATTAAGCATCTTGGTAACATTTCACAACATTTTAAGAAATTTGATGTCTGAATGTCTACTTTGGCAAACAAAGAATTGGGATGCGAAGAAGACCTTAAGAAGCATTTGTTTTTTTTCCCCTCCCTTCTTCACTCAGGTGTGCGACACGCTGGTGAAGTTTAGCCTTCCTCTTGTGGTGATGCCTCCCCCCGGAGTGTTTTACCCAGCGCTGTTTGCCTCCGACCCAGTTACTGTGGATAGATTGGCTTACATCATGTACAGGTGTGGGCTCCTCCTTTTAAACTGCTCACTACAAGCAAGTCTCCACGCTTTACATTTGCAACTCTGCAAAGTACCATGTCACACGCTTTCATATGCTTAAATGAGTCAAATTTGCCTCAGCACTTTCACGTTAATGTTTAATTTATAAGAACGAGAGTCCAAAAAGAGACACACTTAAGCTCTCAGTTGCTCTTTGGCATGAAAATTAAACAGTGTTTTTATTTCAGGCTGTAATACAAATGTCTCTCTCTGCCTTCTGGCTAATTGAAAACAATCAAAGGTTTTGAAATACTTTAAGCAAAGCTAAGTGTAAAAATCCATGACAAATCAAAACAAGAGGTTAATTGGGTTATAATTTATTGACACATTTTTTTTTTTCTTTTTTCCCCAGGTACAAAGTCAACTTGTTATCAGCCAAGGAACAAGAACAACAGGACATGGTGAGAACGACTGAGGAGGCATTAAATGGTTCCTCTTTCTTGTTTTACAAAACTTTTAATTTATTTTGGTCGTTTTTTTAAAATGAAAACTTAAATTTGCTTAAATTTCCAAATGGGGAACAAAAATATTTCTCAAATATTTGCTGCTCCTGTTCATTTTTAATGTTATGGACACAATTCATTAGGAAAAATAAACTTGTTAAGTAGCATTCAAACAAAATAAAAGAACACAAGTTCTGTTCTGTTCCGTTGTCTTCCGCTTATATGGGGATGGGTCATGGGAGCAACAGCCTCAGACAGGAGGCCCAAGCTTCTCTCACCCCGGCTGCATCCTCCAACTGGGGTGAGAGTTGCAGCACATAATTTAATTGTTGTTAATGCGATCTTTTACCTCTTTGCTCCAGCACTCCTTTGAAATCAACCGACAAACTTATAGAGAGTTTAACTGCTACACCATCTTGATGGTGAACTGCCTGTGGAACTCTAAGATATTTCTGCCCAGTGAGGACATTCAGCTGGATGAGGACCTACTTCTAAAGAGCAAAGTTCCAGAGTACTGGTCGGCCTTCGACCTCATCCACCACCCGGCTTTTAGGAGTTACGCTATCGATTTTCACCAGAAGGTAAGGCAGCATCATTAAATCCAGTGTCTAGTACGTGATAGATCAGAAAGCACAAGTGATTTATGGTTTATTTAAAAGGCAAATGAAATGTTTATATTAAGTTAAACACGAGTAGTTCTTTGTTTAGGCCACCTGTAATCCTATGAATATCTTTTTTTTTTTCTTTTTAAATTTTAAATACCAGTGTTGGCCAGACCGGGTGGATATTGATCTCAACTCCATAAAGGTAAAAATGATCTTCTTTAAAAACTACTGTACATACTGTATATTTGTCCATAAGGGTCTTAAGATGTCTTTCTGTTTTTATGTGTTGCAGCAATCCCAGCCATGGAACTGGTACATTGAGTACTTGTTCAATCAGGGCTTCACTGGTCTCAAAAACTTTGCACAGACTAACATCCATTGGAAGCTTAAAACTGGTGATGGGCACGGTGACACACAGCAGGAGTAGGAAGTCCACTCTGTGGAGAAGAAAAACCACTTGGATCTCTTTTTTAAGAAAAATGTATATATCATTTCATCTTTCCATTTCTTTCAGCGAACCAAGCTTTTTAACTTTTTTTGTACATAGATTATATTTAATGCTAAAGCAAGTTAAACTGCTTTTTCTGCATGAATAGCACAATTAACATTGCTGTTAAATGTGTGTGGTAAACTAGTGTAATTAATGTAACATATTTTGTACTAAAAGCTTGTGTTGTAGGAAGTCTTTGTATTACATACATACTTCATACAAAAATTGTGATAATAAAGAATAAACATGTCAACAAGAGGGCTAATAAGAAAACTGCTCATGCAAACAATATCAACTGAATGTGTTGGTAGCAGCACTTGTATCATTTAAATCTAATAGGCTGTCGGGCTTGTTAGTATGCTAAATAAAAAGAAATATAGAGAAAACCTGGTTTCTTCAGATTAGTGGATACAAATGTAAAAATGTATGTGGGCTATATTTATCCATCGGTAGGAAAAATAGTGAAGTTTTAAAATATTTTTTTTGAAAATTATAGCTTTGTCTCACACCTCGAAACATGTCTGGCAAATTATAGCTTCACATATTCATCCGAAAGCAAGTTAAATACCTCCATCTGGATGGTTAATTGGCTCCTGAATCTTTTCAAATAAACTGGCTGAAATCCCAGCGTGTCACCGGCTGATCGGTTGGCTTTATAATATGAGTTTATACTAAAATATTAGTTTTGAGAATGTTATACCTTAAATTTAGATTTTTCTTCCTATTTAACTGTATTTTTTGTTTTAATCTCAATCCATCTCAACCATAAAATAAAGAAAACTTCAAGATTATTTTAAGAATTAAGGTAAGATTGGATTCCGAAACATGATGAATTGTCGAAGTGCTTAAAGTGAAAAGATTACATCAATCTTTTTGTTATTTTAGTCGAAACAACCATCTATGAAGACATAATTTAAGCTTTCACATGGTAATCATTCTGAAGTTGTGTAAAAAGAAGATCTAATGCTGACAATCAAACAACTCTTTATGAACAAGGACCAAATATTAACACCAAGATGTGTCTTTTCTGGCTTTGTCTCTACAACCAATAAAATACTTTTTGAAAATTCTAAAACCAGAAAGATTGGGGGATTAATAATCTGTCAACTAATGGTTTGTACACATCATGCAAAAATGATTGGGTTTTTAATATCCCACAGAGGTTGCTGTTTCCTTAGGTTCCCCCCCCCCTTTTTTTTTTCCAAAACACATGTTTTCTGTGTGTGTGTGTAGCCCCGCGACAGACTGGCGTCCTGTTTGGGGTGTACCCTGCTTCTCGCCTTGAATCAGCCGGGTCCGACCCCGTTAAGGATGGACGGTTTAGAAGATGAACGATTGTTTACCAGCAGGAATTCAATTCGTAAAAATACAGTTATAAAAATGTTCATACCTTCTTTAATTACATAGTTATACATGCTCCTTTTAAATGCATTTGAACTTTGTACTCTCTTGCATATTTAAAACCCACTCCAACAGATGATTAAACTGATCTCTCCAGATCACTTTTTTTTCCCTCTTTATTCTCTGTGAGCTGTGAGTTGAGTCAGACCTCCCTCCTGCAGATCTCCTCATGCAAGTTTCTCCATCCATTTTCCTCTCGCAGACGCATCTTATGGGCGTTCATCTCCTGCTTGGTGTGTGTGTGTATGGAGCTACTTTAAAGAAATCATCCATAGATGTCAGTGTGTGTGTCTCTGACTCCAGCACCGCTGTGTTCACCGGACTGTCATCAACACTAAGCTGGATCGGACGTTTCTCTGACAAAAATATTCACCGCAGGGACAGAAAAAAGGTAAGACTGTTGCGTCTGTTTTTTTTTTTTTCTTTTTTATAATTTATTACTAAACGGAAAAGTGGGTGTTGATTTTGGGGAAACAAGGACGCGTGTGTATGACACCCCTCGCAGCATCCTTTGGGTGACTGTTTGCAGTGATGATCAGCATCATCCTGTTCATAGTTTTGAAGATGGATTTATAGAAGTAGAAGATCTCTTAATAGATGAATGTTTGCGGATGAATTCTGTTAAATGCGCTCCAGTTGAAAGAAATCCCGTCTTTCATCTGGATATTTTTTAAGCTTCTTTCTCATCTTTACTTCTCTAATGTGCAACACAGCAGTTTCTCTTTTCAACAACTGTGGATGAAGATGCTGCTTGAATTTGTTCCATTATGGAGAAGTCAGATAAATTCATTCTACTTCTTGTGGAATAGAATCTATATTTTTTGGTGTTTTTTCCTCTCCACTTTCCCAGATGTTAAAACTGAGATGTTGTTCTGGATTTAAAACTCTTGAATGTGGCTGGATTTTGGTTGTGATTCCATGAAGTGTGTCTTTGGCCATCAAACCTTTCTATTGATAGTAACTTCCTATTTTTGATCAGATGTGAAGATCTTCAAACTTATGAGCTGGACCTTTAATATTTAGTGTTGACACTAATTGGCTTATATGATTCCAGGAGTTCCTTAATTCATTGTTAGATTACCTGGAATTTAAAAAAAGATGTTTCACGTACTTAAAAAAGCTGTGATTCAACCTCTATATTCATAATCCTGAGTATTAAAATCATCTCCTATCCTCTCCTTAACTGGCAGATTCTCCAATGTGATTTTTCATGTTGATATTAAACTGATGATTTCTGGATAGATTAAGCAGTTTAAGTGATAAAAAGGATCAGTAACCTTCCTTTAAAAAAAGACTAGTAAAATTGGTTCCTCAGGACATTCTTCCAAAAGAGGATTTGAGCAATTTTTTTGTAACTGTGACCTAACAGTGATTTTTTTTTATTAAAAATAGCTTCAGAGGATTTTCCTAAAGTCTACATCAGCCTTTTTTTATGATGGGATTGCACATGTTTTTTCTTATTTATCTTGAGGGTCTACTGCAAGCAGATGCAGCATAAGAAAGACCTGGTGGGTTTGATAATGTTTAATAATAACACATACGTCCATGTTCTGATGTTGGTGTTGCAGTTTGTAACCAGATTTGGCAGGAGTGTTTCTCAAGACTCTACTCACTGGTGAACTATAATTGTGAGAGACTAACAGGATTACAAGGCTGTTCTATTGTCACTACCTCTCTTCTTTTGCATGCCTTCTAGTCATTTCCAGCTTTTCAGCACTCTGCCGCTGGCAAATTTTTGTTAAAAATATTCAAAATCAACCAAAAGAAGTCCATTTTAGCTTCTCCATATAAATCTGTAAAGCAGTGTCTTTTAATATCAACTTGCAAAGATAACTTCTTTGCTTTCTTAATCTGCCAGATTAACCACCTCCTGACCAGCTCTATATCGACCCCACACACTGTGTAAATGCATGAAAATCTATTTTTAGGTTGGTTTTAATGTACGTATTTACATTTGTGCTGCTGGTTGGAAAATTATAAGCTACTAATGCATCCCATCATACCTGTCACCGTAATAGTCTGTTAGTGTATTTATTGAACTTTTCAGTCATATAATCAATTGCCAGATTATATTATCATAAAATGCTTATACTTTCTGTTGTAGAATTTGGGAAAAAAATAGTTGAATTTTTTAAGTTGATTGGCCACTATAAAACTGCCCCTAGGACTTAGTGTGTGTGTGTGTGGCTCCACAGCACACTGGCGATCTGTTCAGGGTGTATTCTGCCTCTCACCTTGAATCAGCCGGGATAGGATCCAGCAACCCCGCAATTCTATCAGGGATAAGTGGTTCAGAAGATAAATGAATATTCTGATTTGCTGATATTCTGTCATTTCTACTTGCAACTATTTTCTATTTAACAATTTTTAGTCGGATGCATGCTGTGACCTTTAAAATCCACATGTTAATGAACTTATTTAACTAGCTTGTTTCTGCTTAATCCCACCTGCTGCTGAGGTGACTCAGATTGTGTGTAAAGCTGCTATTTTTGCTTTACTGATGTTTTGCTGCATTGTTTTCATGACCCCTCTGGCGGAAAGGAGCCATGTTTGCTTTGGCTTTGGAAGATTTAACCTCAGTGAAATAAAAAAAAAGTTTTCTCTGAAAAAGTTATCTTTTCACTTTTCATTTCAGTTTCCGTTTATTTCTATTTTTAAAAACTTAAACAGAACATTATTATTAACACAGTTTTCTATGTGAATGATTTCTATTTTGTTTTAAATAAATGACATTAAAGATAGCGTCAGGCATATTTGGCTTTTTTCACTCTTGTTCTTAATTCAGGAAAGTGATCTGAAAATGTCATCCTTTGTTTAAGTCTGCCTGAGGGTCTCAGTAACTCTAGCAGAGCGTAACAAATCAGCAACCTAGTCGCTGCTGTGACATTAAATATGCTTAGCCTGGCTAGATTCTTTATTTACATTAGAAAGGTGACGGCAGGTCAGATGTTGTCATTCTAAATAATCATGCTGGTCTTATATCGGCTCTCTAAAGAAGCTAGCGGGTTGCAAGTCAGGACCTTTGAGGGGCATCATGGAGTCCGACTGGTGTTGAGATTAAATTAGTGTTGACCCCAGTTTATTGATGTCACTATCTTGTCAGGGGTGCTGTGAAGATCATCGTGATTTGTTTCTCTAATAGCTTCACACAGACTGGATATCTGCTGTAAAGTGATCCTTTTTTTTATCTGAATGTTAAAGTCAGAGAAAAACATCTGCGTCTTATTCTTCTGTTTTCTATTCAGATTGAGGTTGTTTGAAACAAATTCAGCTATTGAGCAGCTGAGAGAAATGGTTCATCCAGGAACAGTGTCCGTCGTCCATCGTAGGGTCACATAGAGACAGACAACCACTCTGAAGGGCAATTTACAATGACCAATTAACCTGACAGACATGGATTGGTTGGTAGAAGGAACTTGAAGCACCTGGAGAGAAACCATGCATACACAAGGAACGCAACCAAGCCCCACAAATAAATTCCAAACCGGCAACCTTCTTGTTGTATCATTTATATAATGAATGCTGCGAAAATGTCTCCAATTGGTCCATAAAACTGGAAATATAGGAGCTCCCTCAGTTGCCGCACTGAAATTTGTAAAGACGAGCAAAGGCTGTTAAAAAAAGCTTTATCCTGCACTCTATCCAAAATGTTATTTTATATTGAATAAGAATGTTTATTTTTTTCTATCTCACCAGTCTTTGATGCCTTAAATTTTAAAAATCTCACAAAACTAAATAAAAGAGGCTGGAATAAAAGCAAGCTGAAGAAAAACTGCTGCACTGTAAAAAATGTTTTTAGGAGTCACAATAAAAAGTTGAGAACCGAAACAGTAAAACCTGTAAACAGCAGAAAAAATGTCACTGTTTCTTAAACCGTTACTAACCATGAACATATTTATCTAATTGAACTATCAACATTTTTTCCTTACCAAAAAATACAGAAACTTTCTCTAAAGCTTTGTTTCACAGTTTCCTCAACAGAAAATTTTTGGATCACTAACAAGGGTGCACATTTTATATTTAACTTTTGAAAATGCAGTTTATGAACTCTGAACAAAGACCCTGAGTGTCTGGCTGCCTCCATGTGAACAGAAAGTGCCTGAATCTAATAATTAAAGCTTAGTTGGTAAGTCTCAGGACTTGAGAGTGGGAAACCCAGGTTTAGATCCTATGTCAGGGACTTTGGACAAGACCCATCAATATACTGCTTGCTTCAGTCTATGAGAGACAAAAACTTGTAAAGCACGCTAGCTCATATGTTACACCAAAATGTCTTAATTTTTAATAATTTAACTTTACCATAAAGATACCTGTTATTTGGACCACTTTTTCATGCTTCATGTTTCTAGCAACCTCAGCTGCCAGCATTTTACAGTTTAACTTTTTTTTACAGTGTAGTATTTATTATGTTTTTCTGGTTTGGGCACGTACAGAGGAAAGAGAGAGAGTACATAGGAAGAAGGATGCTGGATTTGGAACAACCAGGAAAGAGGACAAGAGGAAGGCCAAAGAGGAGGTTCATGGACGCAGTGAAGGAAGACATGAAGATAGTTGGTGTGACCAAAGCGGATACAGAAGATAGGATTAGATGGAAGAAACTGACTTGCTGTGGCGACCCCTAAAGGGAAAAGCTGAAAGAAGAAGTATTTATTATGTTTTTCTGATCATAGACTTTTTTAATTTACTGTACCAACAGTTTACTTGCAGGAGTAGTATATAATGGTTGTGTAAGGATGGGAATTTCATCTAATTTTTACAACTTTACACCATAAAGGCCACCTGAGGGATCATATCCTCAGGCAGGTTCCTTTCCTTGCAAAGAAAGTGCTGATCCTACTTGAAACACAGCTAAACCGGTGGTAGGGGCCTCCAGAATCTGATAAACTTTCTGCAACTTTTCCACTGATATTAACTATGCTGTAGTCTGTTCAGCTTTTCAAGTTGCATGCCAGTAACAGATGTATGACCCGAACATATTTCAAATGATTTTCCACAGTCCAGGATAATCCAATACATGTAGAATCTGGGCCCAAACTCTATCTTCCATGTTGATAACATCAGAGATGTAAAGTCCTTGAACATTTTGTTTATACTTTAGCTCAAATATAAGTTATTTCAAATAACTTTTCATTCCTCAAACACATCGTATCACCATGTGAAATAAGCATGTAATCTTTTTGTTAGAAAAGATTAAAAAATTCTGAAAATGTTCATTTTTCATCTCTTCTCAACTAAAGTCACAATTCTTCAGAAGTAAAGGTTTTGTTCTTATTTAGTCTCAGAGCAAACAACCAACATTTGATATTGCTACATTATGTAAAGTTGACCATTTCTTTGTTAAGTGATTACGTAGGAAAATCAAGATGCTAAAGTACAAAGTACATTACATTACAATAAGTAAAGATATTCAGTAGATCTTGTGCACAAGAAAAACAAAGGTTGGAAAACAGGGAAGAATAGTAAAAATAAACTGCAAGTTGGAACATTGTTGAGGGTGACAGGCCAGTTGGATTAAATTTATCCTCTCTGCATGCCAAAAAAAAAGTACCACCTGTTAGTATTAAGCTTTCGGGCCCTACTGGAATAAAAACACATCCCTGCTATATCAAGTGGTTGCTCCTCTTGAGACCCTGATGTACAGATAGCTGAGGTTTATTTTACAATGTCATCCACCTGAGCTCTGCAGCTGTGGGACAGGTGTGCTTAGTCAAGCTAGCTCCAACAGTCCTCTTGTCTCTCTCCACCTCTTCATCATCCCCATTGCAGCACAGGTGGATGGCAAAATGGACAAATGGGGTAAGAATGGGGATAGAAAAGCAATTTGCCAACTCCATAAATTCTTGCGTCTGTGGTTACTATCCTTGGCCGCAGTGACTGTGAGCTATTATTTAGAATCTGGTAACCGATTCTTCCCTATTAACATTAAATGGGTTGACGTCTGCGGGTTGTCTTCTGCGACACGTTTATGCGGGTTATTTACAACCTGGGGCTGCAGGCCTTGCTCTGAGGGCCAGCTCACAGTGTGGCCCGGCATGGAAAGTCATCTGTAATATGACAGCAAGGGGGGTGGGGCTCTTATAACCAGTTGCTTAGTACTGTGTGTGGGGATATAATGCTGGATTCGTTTGAGTGTGAGCAGAGCAGTGTGTGCTTGTAAATTTTTCTGTGGTTTTGCATGTTAAGATTTTATTCAAGTGAGACCAACAGGATTGTGAGTTGATTAACACATCCTTTTAACCCTAACTAGAACATAGTTAGTTAATAAGGGAGTGACTATTAGAGTGTTGCACATGTTTTGGTGCACATCCTTTGAAGATGAATCATTCTGACTCTGGGGGCTCTCTGACTTTTCATGAAGTGCCAGAATCAGGTCAAATGTATCCTTTGCTCTGATTCCTACCGTGATTACCAGACAGCAGTAGATTTAACTAAAGATGTAAGTTGATATTTTAATCCCCTCATCCTCCAGTGCCAGACATATTGGATTTCTATTTGCTTTGCTCTTTAGCCCATATTTGTCAGCATGTCGAACAGCATCATGACTAAATGCCTGTATGTGTTTAATAGTTCAAATCTTCTAAGAAATGCCACAACGTACAACCCCCTGACAAGAAAATCTCACAGCAGATGTGTAAAATAGTAATACATAATTGTTGTCCCCTTAACTGGAGTCCAAAAATAACAACAGTGATTTAATGGTCGAACATTGCCCAGCTAACTTAAATGGAAATGGATCCTCGGCATGCAGACATTAAGTAGTTTTCTTTATAGAGCTATTCTCTAATGGAGGTTAATGTCCTCTACATAAAGTGCACCTTACTTATTGTGGCTCCTGTTTGCCTTTGTACCCCTGATTACAGCTTCTCATGCTGGTTGTTTAAATACCACTGTTTTCAGAAAATTTTAATCTTCACCAGATCTATCTTTACTGTGTCAGGTCTGGGTAGGGCGGCACTGTCGTATACCACCTGCTGCCGGTATCTGTCAGTTATCATTGGCATCCCTTTATCTTGAGAGACAATGGAATCTGCACCTGAATACTTACTGTATGTGTTTGTGCAGCATTAACTGTGGCTGAATTAGCCAATGCGGGAGCTGCAGCTCCTACTCGGGGTGTGCGATACCGCAAATTTTGGTATCGATCCGATATCAAGTAAACACCAGACCAATATCGCCGATACCGATAAAGATATTTTATTCTTTTTAAATAACCTTTTTTCAGTGATGGAATGTAACGAAGTAAATGTACTTCGTTACTGTACTTAAGTAAAAAAATTGTGTATCTGTACTTTACTTAAGTAAAATTTAAGACCGGTACTTTTACTTTTACTTCACTACATTTTTGGAGCAAATATCTGTACTTTTACTTCGCTACTTTTTAAAGGTGTGTTTTACATTTTTCGTTACATTTTCGTTCAGGAATTTGAAAAATACACAGATTTTTTTAGCGCATCTTGAAGCCGCATCGCCAAAATCAAAAGAAGCAGTTGATCGGGAGAAGAAGTAATGAATCGAGAAACTTTTTCCGCATTCATTCTGCGCCAAAAACATCAAATATAGTACAAATTAAAAAGAGTTAGAAGATCGTTGTTCGTTGTGTTTAATTCTAAATAAAAAGTTGAGCCGTCATTACACAGAGCAGGGGCAGATCTAGAATTTTCCAAAGGGGGACGGGGCTTTGACAAACCCAATATATAATAACATTTTAAAAAATAAGTGTCATTTTCCTCCGATTTGGCGGCCCATTCACTGGCCCTTCAGAGGTAGCTTGACTTGTCCCCTTTCCTTTTATTTTATTTATTTATTTTTTTTTGTGGACCAAAAGAGGCAGGAGAGGGGGGTCACACCCCTGCAGAGTATTTATCCTGGTTACCATGGTGACACCCTATAGCACAACAAATAACATTTGAATTATGATCAAATACTTTTACTTTTTACTTAAAAAGTACAATTTACACCAACTACTTTTGTACTTTTACTTAAGTAGATTTTTTTATTGGTACTTTTACTTTTGTAAATTTTTTGCCTAATTATCTGTACTTTTACTTAAGTACAAAAAGTGAGTACTTCATCCACCACTGCCTTTTTTGCATCAAGGGTTAGGGTCATATATATAGTATGACCAAGTATATGTATATACACAGGTTGGTAGGTAGATCGATAGAAGTGCCCAGTTGCACGCAAACAAATGTTAACTATTGTTGAAGATGATTATGTTGTACTTTTACAATTAGTATCTACCTGGGTGTTCTCTGGTAAATTGGAGCGTCGCTGTGAATGAGCACTACCTCTGGGAGACAGAAGGGGTCAGGGTTTTCTCCTCCATTCGCCGTTTTTGAAGTCGCTCATTTTTTGGGGTGATTCTTTATTTTTACCACTATATTTAATGTTACCACTATATTTAACAGTGTTTCTGTACATGGTGCAGGTAGCCTTAAAGTACAGCCACACGCTACTTCTCTGTTTTCCTTCCATCTCTCTCCACTTTTACCGACTTGCGTTTTTTTTGTTGTTGTTTTGTTTCCTAGCCCCGAGTCGCTAAGTCATGTGACAAGTCAAAGCGAAAGAGAAGGGGCGGGGCCGCCTCACTCTAGCGTACAGGCACGACACACAGCATTTACGCATATTTTGCAGGCTGATAAATTAGTTTGCCTTTTTGAAAAAAAAAAAACGGAAGCAAAGTGCGGGGTAAAACTTCAACCAAGGTATCGATATTGTCGTTGGAGTATCGATCAATGTCAATACTAGGTTGGTATCGATGTTATCGATATTAGGATAGATCCGCCAACCCCTAGCTCCTACCACTCTTACTGCAAATGTGATAGGCAGTTTGAGTCATGGGGGTAGCAGTGGCTGGCCGACTTTTTTGCTGTATTTGGGTCTTTGTGGCCTTGTGCTGGATCTTTCTGTTCTCCTCAGCCAGCTTGATACCAATTTTGCCATCTATAGTGGTCTGAGGTCACTGACTTGAGATGTGCCTCGTTGATGTTGCATAACTTCAGATCTTATCTCTATCTCATCTGATCTAAAATTGATGAGTCATTCCTGTAGAACTTGATAACCTATTGGATCCATCTATTTGAATTGGATCAGTTGACGCAAGGATGCAAAAAAGAAAAAAAAAAGAAAACAACTTAGAGAAAAGAAGAGAAATCTTGAAGGATAAACTTGGGACACCTGTGGTTTGGGGTAATGTACCATCTGTTTTTCTCTGGACAAACTTCATCTCATACTTGTGGGAATGTTTATTAATTTATGTTTTGACCAGTTGAGCGTCCTGACCGGCTGTGTGACCTCTGTTGTGTTCCCATCATGGTTTGCTTTATTAACATTGCAGGAGAGTGTTGTTTTGTGAAACTCATGGGAAATGTAACAATATTGTACATTTTAATGTTAAATCTGTTCCAACAACTCATCAAAATCCTGTGCACATTTTATGTACAATATGAAATGATGTATTTCTGTTGTGAAAAAGCCTCCTGGCTCGCTCCTCAATCAAAGCTTCTTTTCCCCTTTTACGTCCACATTCAGGAAATAGGAAAACACTCAGGCGAGTGACTGTCATTTCTCACCGTTTTGCAGATATAATTGCATATTTATGGCAATTTGAAATTCCTCCTTGTCACACACAAGGTGATGAACTCATTAAAAGTGACTCCTAATAGACTGTCTCCCCCATCTAACCTTCAGGCTGTGAAAGAGAGGACTAAAAAACTTAAGACTGTTATTGTGGAAAATCTTACAGGGCACCTGACTCCAATTTCACAAGATTAGCGAGGTTTTTATTTATTTTTGTTGACTTGAAAACATTAAATGTGGTCAAAGTATTGTAAAGAATTTCCAAGTCAAAATAATTTGTTGCAGAGTTCAGGAACTTACATTTAAATGTGATTTCTCAGGTTGTGGTTTATGCACAATTATTGTTACACAAACATAGACAGGGCTTCAAATATCTGGAACAAGTTTTTATCAGTTTTGTAGGAAACGTTTCATTGGCTGTTCTGATCATCAAAAACTATGAGATATTTGAATTGTTTCGTCTTCTGAACCGCTTACCCCCGACAGGATCGTTGGAGCTTATCCCTGCTAATTTAATGCGAGAGGCGGGGTACAACCAGAACAGGTCGCCGGTATGTCGAGGGGACACAAACACACAACAATCCACTCACAGTTATTATTAAGGGCCAGTCAACCTACATGCATATTTTTAGAGGGATGGGAGGATGCAGGGTACCCAGAGGAAACCCACACATACACAGGGAGAACATGCAAACTTTACACAGAAAGGACAGTGTTTCAAGCCTCATTCCACTTGGGACTCCAGTCCACCGTTCTAACCACTGCACCACCATGTTGTCCAATATTTAAATCACTAAACAAAAAGTGTTAACTGTTTTCTACTCACTATTCTGTTAGTTTTATTGGCATTTTTAAGAAACGTTAAAGTTACAATCTGGAGGATCAAAGAAAAAAATACAGCAACACTAAAAAGTGTGTCAAAATGCGGGCTTGAATGCAAACCTTCTGAACCTGGCTTGGTTTCCTTATGTTGAGAAGATTATATATATAAAAAAATATATTAACTTGAACTTAGCGATCACCAGTATTTCACCTTATATACCATTTGAGCTCTACAGATGCAGTATTTGCCTTGTGGATGCTGATAGAGAAGTACAGAGAAGGCCAGAGGGAGCTGCACTGTGTCTTCATAGATCTTGAGAAAGCGTATGACAGGGTACCTAGAGAAGAACTATGGTATTGTATGAGGAAGTCTGGTGTGACAGAGAAGTATGTTAGAGTGGTCCAGGACATGTATGAGGGCTGTAAGACAGTGGTGAGGTGTGCTGTAGGCGAGACAGAGGAGTTCAGTCTGGGGGTGGGACTGCACCAAGGATCTGCTCTGAGCCCTTTGCTGTTTGCTGCGGTGATGGACAGGCTGACAGACGAGGTCAGACAGGAATCCCCATGGACAATGATGTTTGCAGATGATATTGTGATCTGTAGTGAGAGGACGGAAGAGGTGGAGGAAAAGCTGGAGAGGTGGAAGTTTGCACTAGAAAGAAGAGGAATGAAGATTAGTCAGAATAAGACAGAATACATGTGTGTGAATGAGAGGGATCCAAATGGAAAAGTGAGGTTACAGGGAGAAGAGATAAAGAAGGTGGAAGATTTTAAGTATCTAGGATCATCAGTCCAGAGCAATGGAGAGTGTGGAAAAGAGGTGAAGAAGCGTGTTCAGGCAGGCTGGAACGGGTGGAGGAAAGTATCAGGTGTGATGTGCGACAGAAGAGTTTCAGCTAGAATGAAAGGGAAGTGTACAAAACCGTGGTGAGACCGGCCATGCTGTTTGGCCTAGAAACAGTAGCACTGAAGAAAAGACAGGAAGCAGAGATGGAGGTAGCAGAGATGAAGATGCTGAGGATGTATTTGGGAGTGACCAGGATGGACAGGATTAGAAATGAGTACATCAGAGGAACAGCACATTTTAGAGGTTTTGGGGATAAAGTTAGAGAGGCAAGACTGAGATGGTTTGGGCACGTACAGAGGAGAGAGAGAGAGTACATAGGAAGAAGGATGCTGGATTTGGAACCACCAGGAAAGAGGACTAGAGGAAGACCAAAGAGGAGGTTCATGGACGCAGTGAAGGAAGACATGAAGAAAGTTGGTGTGACCAAAGAGGATGCAGCAGATAGGATTAGATGGAAGAAACTGTCTTGCTGTGGCGACCCCTAAAGGGAAAAGTCGAAAGAAGAAGAAGATAATAAAAAGGCAAAAGTTATAGTTTCAACTCAATCACCAGCTTATAGATCTATTTTCAGGTTAAATGAAGCCGATATAATGACTGTAGTGTTGATTTACTTGGTCGTTTGCGGCGATCTATCTAATTTGCAGAAGAAGTTGTCGACTTGTTGGCAAACACTAACTAATAAGGTCAGCTGTCAAAAAAATCCATATTTGGCAAAAACTGGTCACATCATTACTGGCTTGTCTTAGTCATTATCTCCTTGTTCTCTGATTTGAATCAGCCTTTGCAGTTGAACAGACACATTTTATAGCAGGGAGACAAAAGATCTCTATTGAGAGAGTGAACACTCAGTCCCCAGAGGGCCCTACTTAGAGTTTTTAGATGTTTCCCAGCTCTAATATACCTGATTCTAATTAAATTTATCCAACATCTTGTCAAGTTTTGCAGAATGACCCATTCGCTTAAATCTGTGAGTGTTAAAGCAGGAAAATGTGCCTCAAGGGTTGGAGATAAGAAGTACTGCCATAGTCTCGATACTCTTGGTCTGCTGGTTTCCAGCCATTTTACTTCCCAACAAGTACTTCAGCAGATGGAAATGAAACAGTTTCTGTATGACTGCAAGTCAGATGCGGATAATGACTACAGATTTCCAGTTGGATTCAGACCAAGAATGGAAAATGAGATAATTTGGTGTCACAGTGACAATGAGACACCAACAATTAGGTACAAAACCAGTGATTTTTTAGCTTTCTGTTGTATTAATCTGCACATTTCTGCTCTTAGAGAAATAAATTACATTTCAAGGGTTACTAAATAGGCATCACTTTTAAACTAAACAATTGCATGTGGCAGAGGGCATTAAATCAGTTGCTAAATTACTTTAGATCTTTACCTAAAGACTGTTGTGTGATAAAAATTTATTACATCAGACAATTGTAGTTATTAAGGGAAACTGCTAAAAAAGAGGAGTTTATTAGATTGAAACAACTAAAAACGTCCAAAACTACTCTCAACCAATGTGTTCCATCTTGGTGAACAAGATTCGTGTGATCTTTTGTTAGAACTAATAGGAGTTTGGTTTCCAAAAACTCTCTCTTTAGATTTAGTTTATCATTTTATTTGGAAGCAGAAGATATAACGCTCTACTGACCAGTCCACTAAAGCCGTTAGAAATTGGCTTCCACCTTGAAAAGGAAGAAAATAGCCTAACGACGGTCCACATTAGTGTGACTTGTTTGACTCCTGTTGGATTTTAATTGAGCATCAGGGGAGTCCTTCTTTTATCGAGTGATAAAATAGAATCTAAACTTCTCTCCGGACAATAATGTAGTGTCTCTTTTCCATTTGAAGCAGAAAAGGTGAAAAATAATTCAAGTTTTTTTTATCCATGCGTGTGTATGGCAAGTGTAGACTGCGTCGATACGACTCGGGATCCCTAGATCATTTCTCACAGCCACGTATTTCCATCTGCAAGGCTAATGGCAGCCTCTGAGGCTTTATGATTTATCAAACAGAAAGGTCACGATGGCAAGCTGCAATTAATTTAGTCTCCTTTTATTTGGTGCTGCCCAGGAGTTCTCGCTTCATCAGTGACATATGTCATTACACATTTTATCTTGAGGACAGGCAAACAGGAAAGAGAGGTGGTTATACAATTACTTTTATGTGCAATAATGTTTTGATGTAAACATGCAATAAAAAAACAGCCTTTCAGACTTGATGTGACACTCTTTAAAGAAAAGCTGAAAAAATTACAAAATGACAAGGTTGATTACGCAATCATGGGTGATTCAATGGGACCAATGTATGTACATACAATATATGTATATAAAAAGTATTTAGTCAGCCATCACTTGTGCAAGTCCTCCCACTTGAAAAAGATGAGCGACGTCTATAATTTTTATTATAGTTTCACCTCAACTATCAGAAACAAAATGAGAAAAAAAAATCCAGAAAATCATATTGTAATTTATCATAATTCATTTGCCAACTATGGCGGAAAATAACTACTTGGTCAATAGTATGTACAGTGCATATAAATGTGTGTGTGTGCATTTACTGTTAATTTAAAAAAAAAAAAAAAATTCTCATCCCACATCTGGCAACATGCCTACGGCAGAATCTATTTTTGTGTCATAATGTTATACTAATCTTGTTTGCTGAGAGATCTTAAACTATTCCAAAATGTTTATTAAAGTTAATAAAATAACAGAATATATTAATTTGGAAGGGTTTTGTGTATTTTTATTTAAACTTACATGAGTTTTTTTGGTTCTTAAACTGCCTTGCGAGTAGATAGCACATTGCTTGGTTTCTATGGGAACTGCAATGTTAAAAGATCAAATTTATTAATATTCATTCTAATTCTTTGTTTTGAAAAAAAAATGCTTGAGGAGTACTATTCTTTGCTTTGGTAATAAATGCTGTTTCTGAATTACAATTAAAAAAATATTTATCCAGCCATCCAGAAGGTTTAGAACAAGCAACATTGTCATGATTAAGATGTCTGATTCTTGTTCTGGCTTGACCTTTTGAATTCTCCCCAATCACGTTGACCTTTCAATATGCCAGTAGATGCTGCTGTAAGACTCGGTCGTTATATCGTGTCCTCACATACTCTTAAGAGAGATCCATGGGCGCCTCACCCGAATAGCCTCAAAAGTCTTCACTGTGAGTGTCAGCGAGATCTGCCTGTAATCCTCATTGTCACCTAACAGATCAGCTTTTTTTTTCCAGATTAGATGAGCATTATGGCTTTTTCTTTTGTACATGATGCCTTTGTGGTTGCATTAGAACCCAGATGAGATATATAGTACAAGAGGAAATGCTGATGGTGCCTGGTCTTTATTTTTAGAGTCAATCTCCTGTCGGTGATCAGTCTTAGCGAGGAGGCAGTGAGTCATAAAAAAAAGCGGTGAATGTGAACTGCCAAGCCCTCATAGTGGGACAGAAACCTTGCATCTCCTGTCTGTGTTGTTAAGTGGTAATAAAATCTCTTTTTCCCAGCAGTTGTGAGATGTTGCTTTAGGCAATAAAAAAATCTGGCTGGTAAATCCTGGTGTTGTTTTGAAATGATGTAACTGTAAACGATTTGTTTCTATATCACAAACGTGTTGAAGCAGGAAATTCAGAGAATAGTTGAGACACCCACTCAGACTTCATGAAGGATGTTCTTATTTATCTCTCTGTAGCAGCTACTTATCAACCAAGCAATTGAACACATTTTTATTCTCATTGATGGTCTCAAACATGCAGTAGATTAAGATGACTGGAGAAAACTTAAAATGTTTTAAAATGCAATGCAAAAGTAAGAAAATTTCAATTCAGTACTATCAGTTTTCTACTTTGACTGTATTACTGGCGTCATTTTGAGTCTCACTGTGTTGCTCATTCCACTGATGCACAAGCCCTAAATGATTTCTCATTTGAAATACTTTTCACTATACACTCAATATAAATAAAAGAGAACTAGGAGATAGATATAACCTATCAAACACACGTCTTGCTTTTAATACGAAGCTTTGTTTTGGAGAGTTGAAGTTCATCTGAAGAAGGTGAGGTGGAATGTTAACTCAGATTGCCTACATGCTAGATTGGTGTGAAAGAGACTTTGACCCTCTCCTTTTAAATGGACCACTCTTCTTGTCCAAGTATAAATAGTGGAAGATAGATGAACTAATTAGGAAGACTGCATGGAATGAGGACTTGTGCCTCTTCTGTTTTCTTTTTTTTTTTACCCTAATCCCAGACCAAAAAAAATCCCCACATTTTTCGGGGACAACTTTTAACATGAACTGAACAGTTTTGGACATTGGATTTTACATATTTGCTGCTCTTTGTACTTATTTTGAAGAGAGATGTTTTCCCATGTGGTAATTTCTTTGGGGTTTTTTGCCTTTCGGGTCGAAACCCCAGGACCTATTTAAAAAAATGTTTGGTTAAATTTGCGTGAAGAAGTGAATTATACCTTTCGTTTGGTTTTGTCTTCTGAACCGCTAATGAGATTGCGGGAGTTGCCGAAGCCTTTCCCAGCTGATTTCAGGCGAGAGGCAGGGTACACCCTAAACAAGTTGCCAGTCTGTTGCAGGACCACACACACAGACAACCATCCACACACACACACTCATTCCAAGGGCAATTTCATAGCAGCCAATGAACCTAACATGCATGCTTTTGGAGTGTGAGAGGAAACCGGAGTACCTGGAGAAAACCCACGCATACACGGGGGGAACATGCAAACTCTACACAGAAAGACCAGTGTTTCACTCCCTCCCCCACGCCGAGACTTGAACCCTGATCTTCTTGCTGTGAGGCCACTGTGATAATCACAGTGCAACTGTGCAGTCCTTGAATTATACCTAAAAAAATTCATTCTGTTCTAAGAATTTGATCATTTCAAACTGGACAAAAACGCTTACATTTATTATTCATTTTGGTGTGTTTTTAAAAACTAAAACTCTCAGGCTTCTTCTAACATCCTCATACAAAACCACCATTAAATTATTTTGATTTAAAAGATATAATTGAAATAGTTTGCAAGCAATGGTTAAACTTCCAGAAGAAAATGTTTTCAAAGTGCCTTTCTCGTTTCACCTTTTTTTGGATTTTTTTTTATACATAAGATGAGCTTATGATGGAACTGAGTCATGTGTGAAGGAAAAAAGGTAGATCTATTTTTCTTTTGAAAAAACATGAAATGACCATGTAGAAAATAACATGACTCTCAGTTGCAGTGCTTGTTCAGTCTGAATCAAATGCAAAAAAATATGAATTTGAGTTTTTTTTTACGAGTTCTGAACTGCAGGTGAATTCTGAAGATGTTGAAAAATCTACAGCCAAAATAAATATGGATTTAAAAGGTTTATGTTACTGTGACTGAAGCTGTGTAGTGTTATTATTGACAGATATTGTCAATCTGGCACCTTTCTGACACTGTCTACAGAGCAACAGTTAAAGCTTATGGATACAGTATTGATTAACCTGTCAAAATGCATCCATGCATGCATTCATTTGCCCTGCTCACGGTTTCACACCTCTACCTTATTCTTGTTGTGATGAGAGGCAGAATTTACTCATACAGTTCATTTAGAAAAATCAATAGACTTCATTTTTATAATGTGGTATTGTTCATGTTTTTAGAAAAACACAAATAGGAAGTCGATATTCAACAAGTTTTCTGTGCAGGTTGTACTGGCAAACAATTCTTAAATTCGATGGTTTTTAGTACATTTACATTTGTTGAAAGTCACAATCAAGCAGCAATAGGTGGCACAATGTATATAGCTAGTTCAAAAATTTAGATAATTCTTTGTGAAATGAGAAAACTGAACAGATTTGGAGCAATGATGGAAAGATGTGTTTCCATAAATGTAAGGTTTCTGAACCACTTATCCCCATTATTGGAGCGGGAGGTGCCGGACCCTATTCTGGCTGATTTCAGGTGAGAGGCAGGGTACACCTTGAACAGGTCACCAGTCTGCAGCAGGGCCACACACTCACAACCATCCACGCACAGATTCATTCCTAAGGGCAGTTTTGTAACAGCCAATCAACCTAACATGCATGTTTGTGGAGGGTGGGAGGAAACCAGAGTACCTGGACCTAAGTATGCACGAGGCAGAACATGCAAACTCCACACAGAAAGGCCAGTGTTTGAAGCATTGCACCCACTCGGGGATTTGAACTCCCAACATTCTTGCTGTCTACTGTACCATTCTTCAGCCCTAAGGCCTACTTCTTATGTGAGAAAAAAGATAAAAGTCTAAATTGAACTCTTAGTATTATCATTTAAATGTGGTTCTGTAGAGGAAACTATGAGGTCAGGTCACTGCTCTTTTGACAAGCTATCTTGATTGTTATAAAGATATTTAACCTACTTATTACATATTTTAATGAATAATGATATTAGTGACATTTTCTTTTCAATGAAGCTGAATAAATCAAATTATAAATTTTGATCAAAGTTACAGGACAGACCCAGAATTCCTGAAAATGAAAATATGTTTAACATCAAAATAGATCTTGACTCTGAATTAAAGATCATTTATTAATCTAGTCAGAATAAAAAAATATCTGTTTATAATGCTCTACAAACAATTACAGCGGGGATAATAAGTATTTGACACATCAGCATTTTTATCAGTTTGGGGATTTCTAAGTGGGCTATTGACTCAAAATTTCTACCAGATGTAGCCATCAAGCCAAATATTGAATTCATACAAAGAAATCTGAACATTTAATTATACAAGTTGAGTCATAATAAATAAAGTGAAATGACACAGGGAATAAGTATTGAACACACTTTACTTAATACTTTGTAGAAAAGCCTTTGTTGGTGATTACAGCTTCTAGACGCCTCTTGTATGGAGAGACCAGTCGTCTGCATTGCTCAGGAGTGATTCTGGCCCATTCTTCTACACAAACGGTCTTTAAATCTTGAAGGTTCCTTGGGCCTCTCTTATGAACTTTGCTCTTCAGTTCTCTCCATAGATTTTCCAGGTCAGGTGATTGACTGGGCCATTCAAGCAACTTGATTTTCTTTCTTTGAAACCACTTGATTGTTTCCTTGGCCTTGTGTTTGGGATCATTGTCTTGCTGAAATGTCCACCCTCTTTTTAATTTCAGCTTTCTGGTTGATGGCAGCAGATTTTTATCCAGAATGTCCCGGTACATTTCTCCATTCATCCTGCCTTCAATAATATGAAGTCTGCCAGTACCCATTGCTGAAAAGCAGCCCCAAACCATTATGCTTCCTCTTCCAAACTTAACTGTTGGCATGGTGTTCTTGGGGTGGTGGGCAGTGCTATTTCTTCTCCAAACATGGTGTGTAGAATGACTGCCAAAAAGTTCAATTTTGCTTTCATCTGACCATACTATAGTCTCCCAATAATCCACAGGCTTCTCCAAATGCTGTTTGGCAAACTTTAACCGAGCCTCAACATGCTTTTTGTTCAGCAGTGGAGTCTTGCATGGTGAGCGTGCATGGATGCCATGGCGGTTCAATGCATTGCTTATAGTTTTCTTTGAAACAACAGTACCTGCTGATGCAAGGTCTTCCTGAAGTTCTGCCCGAGTGGTTCTTGGCTCTTGGAGAACTCTCCTGATTATTCTTTGGACTCCTCTGACAGGGATCTTACATGGAGCACCTGATCGTGGCCGGTTTATGGTGAACTAAATGCTCTTTCCATTTCCGGATAATGGCCCCCACAGCGCTCACAGGAACATTCAGCATTCTGGAAATGCGCCTATAACCATTCCCATCAAAATGCTTTTCAACGATAGTAAGATTACGAAGATTTTGAGAGAGTTCTTTGCTTTTACCCATCATGAAGTCTTTCCTGGGTAATGAGAAGTCCTTATAGGCCAACAATTAGGACTAAAGCAGCTGATATCAATTAGTACTGATAGGGGGCAGGGTTTCTCTCTCAATACTGACAGATTTCAGGTGATCTCCTGGCTTTCTATGTCATTTTGCACCGTGTTATCTTCATGTGTTCAATACTTATTCCCTGTGTCATTTCACTTTATTTATTATGACTCAACTTGTAAACTTAAATGTTCAGATTTCTTTGTATGAATTCAATATGTGGCTTGATGGCTACATCTGGTGAAAATTTTGAGTCAATAGCCCACTTAGAAATCCCCAAACTGATAAAAATGCTGATGTGTCAAATACTTATTATCCCCGCTGTAAGTAAGTCTGAATACGCCATTTAAACTTCTTTTTCTGTAAAAAAAGAATAAATGTAAAAACATGCCACTATTTTTGTTGTAAACTTTGGACATTTAACAATTTATTCAAGACCTACCTGAATTCTCATTAAATTGAGAAATAATGACAAGACAATGTGGTCACTCTGAACAAAATATGGACTGCGCAGTCTACGTTGGTGCTTAGGTAGCCAATTTGGGCCCTGCTTTTATGTAGTCCTTGTAGTCATTTGTCAGTGAGGGGATGATGATCGGAGGCAGTGGGTTTGTGAGAAACAGAGAAACTCTGCTGAATGTCTCTGTGAACACACCGCATGACTCTTCTGTTCCAACAAAACAATGATAGAAGTATTTATTCATCATTTCCCGACAGGATAAAAGCATCAATATCATCACTTTGTCTGGTGCACGCAGCATCTTCCTGCGGGAGAAAAATGATACTCAAGAAAAGAAAGGGAATGAAAGTTAAAAAAAAGAACAATTGTGAATTGAAACATTTTCAAATACTTCAAAACTCATTTCAACAAGAAAGTCTATAAAGTCAAAGGTGTTTTAGTTCAGAGTAAAAAAATCTGAAGGAGACATGTGAAAACTGATTTAAAGAATTGCTTGAAGGAGGATTTTCTGATGCACTGATGTGGACATTGTCATGATTTCTGAGACAGAACCTTTTTTTTTTCAAAAATGTGTTTGAATCTGAATGTGTTTGTCAAAAAACTATAAAGATATGCTTGCGATTATATGACATGGACAAATTTGTAGAAGAAAAATTCCCGCAATTGACTGGGTACATACTCCTTTGAACAACAAAACTAGACATCAATTTTGTATCTAATTGCACACACCGTTCCATTCCGTCGTCATCCGTTTATCCAGGGTTGGGTCGCTGGGGCAACAGCCTCAGACGGGAAGCCCAGGCTTCTCTCACCCCAGCTGCATCCTCCAGCTCACCTGGGAGGATCCCAAGTTGTTCCCCGGCCAGCTGTGGGACATAGTCTCTCCAAGGGATCCAGCGTCTGCCTCCTGGTCTCCTCCCAGTGGGACGTGCAAAAAAAACACCTCACCAGCGAGGTGCTCGGGGGGAATCCTGACCACATGTCCAAACCACCCCAACTGGTTGCTCTCGACCAGGAGGGGGAGCGGCTCGACACCGAGCTCCTCCCAGATGGCAGAGCTCCTAACCCGATCTCTGAGTGAGAGCCCGGCCACCCTGCGGAGGAAGCTCATTTCAGTCACTTGTATCTGTGATCTCATTCTTTCTGGTGATCATAGGTGAGGATGGGAACGTAGATCGACTTGTAAATCGAGAGCGTTGCTTTTCAGCTCAGCTCTTTCTTTACCTCGACCGACCACAGTTGCACACACCATTATCCAACAACCTTCTGTGAAGTAATTTATTTGAGATTATAAAATGTACTGCAATTTTTGCATTTCACAACTTTATTTAAACTCCTTTTTGGATCAAACAAGACTTTTTTTGTTCATTTCACTGTAATAAGTCACTTTTTGATAACCGGTAATTTGAGGTATTCAGAATCTCTGCCTTATGTCCAAGAGAGTAGAGACAAGCGCTTCAGAGAGTCATCTGTTTTTCAGCTCACATTTTAAAAAATGAGTCTGACAAATAGGCGAGAAGTTTGGATCGCTGCATAGATCAATCATGTGTGAGAAATCAACTGAGAACAGCAGAGCAGCAGGTAGATGGATGGATGGGTGGAAAGATGTATGGATGACAGATTAGAGCAGGTGCCAAGTTCTCAGTTTGAAAGGCAGCACCTGACCACGGTTATAATCCTGTCACATGTAGCTAGAGAAGTTAAAAGCAAAATCTTACCAAAATTTATCTCTGAAATTGGGAATAAAATCCCCCCACCAATCTCTTTCATGTTTTTATCCGAAGCACATGAGATTTTGCTAAACTGGTTTTGCCCTAACTCTTTAATCTGGTCCCATGAGAAATTCAAAGAAACCAGCAGCTGTATTTTATTTTATTCAACACGAAGAAGACGAGTTGTATGCGTGTATGTATAGTTTGTGTTTCATTAGTGGAGTGCAGTGTGTTATATACGCATCGATGTGTCAACATCAACAAATGCGTGTTCATTTGCATCGTCTGATGCAGTTCAGGTGAAGGTTGGAGTTCAGGAAGAGGGCATGTAAGAGCTCAGGGCAAATTGAATTGTTCTGTTTTAGATTTTACCCCCAGCACTCAGACATTTATAAACTTTTAATTATATTTTGATTAGTTCTATACTTCAGAGACCAGCTGAAAAACACAATAGTGCTTTCTACTATCGCAAAAATTATTATTTGAAAATTTCTATCCAGATTTTTCCGTGTACTAAAACCACAGGGACAAATGTTGTAAATAAAGAATTAGAATGCAAATGGTATATAATACGTGACCAAACGTGTTCTTTAAATTTCTGCAGACTTGTTGGAATTTGAGTTCAGTTCTTTAAGAAATATCATTTCTTAACCTTGATACACACAGAAATTTAACTGAGGTCTTGTAAAAATCCCAATTTCCTGAAAGCTTCTAGACTAGATCAGCATAATCTTCTTTCAATAGCTCACTGCTTTGGGCATTGCTTTGTTGCTGTTTTTTATAGGTTAGAAAGACAATTAGATTCTTTAAAGACATAAAAAAGTTCCCTTTTCCTTTTCGTCTTCTGAACTGCATCAATTAATGAGTGGTATATAGAATTTTATGACTAAAACAAGAGTTTTCTGTAAAAGAGTTTATTTATCTATTTTAGACATGATTACACACTAAAGTGAAGCTAGATTAAATTCTAGGTTAGAATTTTTCAGTGTTGATCTTCTCACCAGAAGCAAGATAAAAAATGAAGGGATAAATTATTGAAACGCCTAAAACAGCCGAAAGTGTGTAAAAGTGTGACCTATCATGACACGCAACACGAAAATCTACTCTGCTTTACTTTAAACCATTTCCTTATTTCAGAATGCACCACAACTTATTCTTGTGATTGTCCTACTCTTCTGTTGGAGTCCTTCTCATTAAACTCAAGCCTTTTGACCTCATTTTTATGTGCAACAACAATGATGAAGAGAGCTTTTAAAACCCATCTATTATTTATTTCCCAGTAGGTCCACCCTTGGTTCCTTTCCTTGACTCCTATTCCCTTGTCTTAGAATTCTCCTTCAGAGGTTATAAATAGAAAACAGGAGGGCAGACACAAGGATACATGAGTGAAGGCAAGAGACATTTATCAAATTGAGATGTCCGTCCTTCTCTTCTGCTGTGACAGCTGAATGATCTACCCATTGTTTTATTAAAATTCTATTTATATAGTTTATTCATTTTGTCAGATGAAATTTAAAGTGTTTTGAAAAACACTTAAATTGAATGTGTAATTAACATGTCACACCTCCATTAAAGATCCTTCTGCATGGGAGATATCACACCGCCTTCACTAAAGGGTTCTTTGTTGCCATGGTACTGTCCTTCAGGTGCATTTCAACACTTGAGACACCCTTCAAAATGTTTTGCATGACCAGACATCTGGGTCAGAGTCCAAAGGATAAAATAATGAGAAGACAAGAGGGCACAAATTTAACAAATGAGATGAGTCTCTTCAGAGATTTTCAAGTTGCAAGGAGAAACCTTACCAGAACTTTGTGTGTAGTTGCTGCAATCATGTGTGTATTTTCAGATTTTAACAACTGATTGCATCACCGAAGACACAATTATTGCGGGTGGAAATGGAGCCTCAATGAAAGTGGTAAAACATCCAGAAAGTTGCTCAGAAGAAGGCACCATCTGCTACTTTGGCAGCATTGAGATCTTGGACATTCTAATCGTGTCATCTAGAAATCACAAAAAAAAAATCTGCAATGCCCTGACTGTCAACACAATTTTAGATTTGAATTTTGAAAAGCCAACTTTGACTCCAAGCAGGTGTGAACCAACCGCTTAGTTCTTCTAAATATATTAATGGAAAGACACACAAATAGTTGTCTGTAACATTTTAACAGAACTGCTGTGAGCGAACACGCATCAGAACAACAACCTGCTAGTAAAGTAATTTTAAGTTTGTATCTTTATCAGATGCCTTCTTGGGTGGTGTTTGCTAGACACTGCTTATAGACCCTGGAGTTTGGTTAGTATTTAACCAATTTTAACCAATTTTGATTTGAGGCAAAGGGCAGGGTCGCCAGTTTATCGGTTCAAGGACATTTCGGCCTCGGAGATTTCAGCCACGAACATTTGGGCCAAAAAACTGCAACCTAGGATATTTGAGCCATGTGCGCCACGCATTTAGGACATTTCAGCCCCGGACATTTGGGCCAAAAACCTATTTTATGTACAAAATTGTGATATTTTATGTAAAACATTGTGATCGTAAATAAACAGTTACAACTACAGAAAATAATTGCTTTTAGTCATTTTTATCCCATGGCTTTTAGTCATTTTTATCCCATGACTCAAATAAAAAATTCTGATATTTTTTAAAAATTCTGATATTTTACAAATAAAAAAATCTGATATTTTTAAAAAATTCTGATAAAATTCTGATATTTTTTAAAAACTTCTGATATTTTATGTAAAATTTTTATCGTAAATAAAAATTTTTATCCCATGGCTCAAATAGCCTAGGTTGCAGTTTTTTGGCTGAAATCTCCGTGGCTGAAAAGACCGTTCACCCAGTTTATCACGGGGCGTCACCCAGGCATTCATCCCTAAATAGAAATGGCTCCAAGTCATTGAAAAAACTAATCTGATTGAAACTATTTTCTTCTGTGAAAACCATAGTTCACAATAGATGCCACTAGGACAATTTTCTTTTTCCAAATCCATCCATTTTTATGTCAGAACAAAAAAAAAAGATTAAAGATACAAAACTTCTGCACAAGGACTTGGTCTTAGGATGTATTTTGAAAATCAGAAAATGAATATTAAAGCAGTGCTGAGGTCTACAAAAAGTTAACTCTGTATTTGACTTCAGTGTTACATATCCTTGAAAGTGTAGAGAAGCCGTATATCTGCTCCTGATGGAATAAGGTTGCTCTTTTTTATGTTTTCATAATGGCTTTACCTGAGCCAGCACTAATGCAGTTTTACAAAAAAAAAGTGTTGGTATTGAGCTTTAAAACTTGAGTACACTTGGTAAAACAAGCCAATTAAAGCCTTTCACAATCCCAATAGCAAGATGTTAATCCTTTGTGTGCCACAACAAGCCTGTAACCAAGAGAACATGAATGATGACCAAGTACTGTGTCCCACAGGCTGTTTGATTGAAGGTGGGCAACCAGCTGTCTTACAGACAGTAAAATTGATCAATCTCATGTCTTTCTACCAGTGAATTGTTGCTGTCAGTTTCAAAGGTTCTACACAAAATATTTCAGTGGATAAATTGACGTTTCTTTACTGTAAATGTTGTCTGTACTTTTCCTTGTGGCCTTAAGAACTGTACCAACATTTAAAATGTGTATGTATGCCATTACACATTATACTTTTCCAGTGGCAAGCATATCCTTTTGTATTGACCAACAATATAATTATCATAACACGAGACAGTTTTCAAATAAACATAATTAGTATCTGCATAGGAAGTTTTTTGGTGGTTGTTATTGCAATTCAGTCAGTGAAACATCTTGGTCTTGATAAGCTTAGCAGGCATCGATAAACGGAAGAAAATAGGATAAAATGGCAACCCACAAACACACCTCCTTTAAATGAAAAGATTCCCTAAATCTCGTCGGTGTTCGCACAATTTTTCTAATTACCTATAATATTGAAATTTTATTGTTTATGCTTATATATTTTACACTTAGTTTAGCTTGGTGGATAGGGAGACTGTCCAGTACTCAGAAGGTTGCTGGTTCGATCTCCCGCCCAGAGTACATGCCGGCGTGTCCTTGAGCAAGGCACTGAATCTTCAGTTGCTTCTGATGATAGAGGTATGCGCCTTGCATGGCAGCTCCCATCATGAGCAATGAATGGGTGTATCTAGTATGGAGTGAATAAATAATGCATATGTGAAGCGTCTTTGAGTATCCAGAAAAGCGCTATACAAATTCAATGCTTTATTTTAATTATATTTGTACCTCTGAAAAATGCTTCTTAAAAATCTTTTGTTTAGCTGCTGTGTAGGACCATTTCAAACTCATTTCTAAAAACAAATGAACAGTCTTTTGATGATTGCTGTTTTTAAAGCTTGAACACGTTGAAAGGTGTGCTGTTCTATCACTTAATGCACATTAACATCCGTATAATCTTGAAAATTGCCTGGATTGTGTTGCTTTTACGCTGCACTTCAATGAAGCCAATGAAACCAAACTGCCTTTACAAGTCGTTTACAAGAACTGCTTTGTTTCATAAAATGACCGTGCACCAAAAAGAAAATAAAAGAAAGGAAGAATAAAAGAAAGAAAAAAATTCAGCTGTGGAACAGAAACATGCTTTTGTTTCTCCCCAGTAACTATATTTACAGCAAAGAAAGAAAAATACAGTCTTTAGATGTTTTTCTATCATTTTTACAGTCACATGTAAAAAAAGTCATTGAAAGCTGGTCTAAATGGGTCAATCTTTCCATGATGTCACCCTACAACACATCCTAAATCACTTCCCGCTTTTTCGGTTGACTAGTCCATTTGATTTCACAAGCACATCAGTTTAGAGGCAGACTGGGTTGCTAATGCACATTCACACATTTCTAAATGAACCGAACTTTCTGTGAATGTGACCAAAAACCTCCCACTGTTAATGTTTAAAAAGCAAGTGGAGCAGCAGTCTCTGATCATAGTCATTTAAAAAATATATATCTTATAGCCTTTTATGCAACCAACTAACGACAGTTTCAAGTTGAACTCGTTATGTGACGGAATTTGTTAACAGTGTCCTAATATAGTTTTGTTTTATAAAATATTAGATAAACTCCATTTTGTCGACTCTCTTTCCCTCTCACAAGTTCAACCAAGAACACAAAAATTTTAAGCTGAATAATCAAAATAAGTGGATTACTTTCTATTATTATTGATTAAGTATTTATTATAAATCAGCTGTCTTGCAAACTGTAGTGGTGGCACTAACCTTAAACCGTCTGTATTTCATAAATGGCTATTTCTAGATTTTAGTCAAAGACATTTGAGAGAGATCTGTGATTTCTGACCCATTTTTCTCCTTAGCACACACAGCTATACCACAGTCTTCCTGCAAGAATAATGAGGGCAGACTTCCTGTTATCATGGGGTCATAAAAATGTAAAGGTCATTTTTTTTTTAGTCTAAGCCACAGATGAAATTGAATCTAGAGTTATCTGTAATACCCTTTATATTCTACTTATAGCGCATCATGGCTGACCCCCTCTTGGTTTTTTATAGGGCGTTTAAAGTTTTAAATTAAAAGTTGGAATTCAGAGCTTTTTTCTATGTTGCAGATATGTTCTGAACAGAAAAATGCAGCATGCTTTTTTACTTTAAAGGTTATATACTAGAAAATGGAAAAAGGGGACAGAATGAAGAGAACCTGTAAATCACAACTGCTGGATAAAGAATGAACAATTTTAAATGGAAACCTTCTTAAAATATATTTATGTTTTTTTTAATTAAAATTTAGAATAGATAGATAAAAACTTTATTAATCTCCCACAGGAGAAATTTGAGTGTCCAGCAGCGACAAATATATGATCAAATACAACAACATAGTACAATAAAAAAAGTTACTATTGCTAGTAATACGATACTCATTGGGACTCAGTTCATTCCAGAAGGTGTTTGGTTAAATTGCCCGATGGCAGAAGGTATGAGTGACCTTTTAAATTGTTCAGCCCTGCAATGAGAGGAATTTGTTACTTTTCTGGGTTGTGATCACATCATGCAGAGGGTGATGGGGATTTTCCAGGATGCCCTGCATTAAAGCACTCATCCTCCTCTCCAAAACAGCTTGAGTTTTGAACTCAAGGAGGAACCGTCAACGTTCCTCCCCACCACAGCTGCACATTTCTCAATCAGCCTGTCCAGTCGACCATTGTCCAATTCTACAATTGAACCTTCAATCAACATCAAGACTATTTCTGAAGCAACTACAGAGACTCAAATGATCTGATATCATTTGATGATCTTTTTAATCAACATTTTTTTTTTTTTTTTTTAAGAGTTCCTGGATAAGTCGTTCCGTAAGTTCATGAAGGTGCAACTCGTTTTTATGTGGCTTTAAGGTTTATGAAAGCATAAAGTAATGCAGAAAGGTAATACGAGGACTTGAGTGAAGACTTTGTGCCCTTATCAAAATCTGGTTTGTCCCCAGTGATAAAACAGTAAAGATTAAGCTCAGATGGTGCTGAGTGCTCCCCATGTGGCCTTTTCATTCTGCTCTCCTCCCTACTTCTTCCTCCCAATGAGCTGTGAGTAATGAGCCTTAGGCAAAGCTGGCTAATTAGAGCTGACATCACACCATAACTTGCGGTACATGATTCCTCTGGACACTTCGTGAATATTCATGGACACACTGAAACACAAACTAAACACATGGGCGCATGTATCCATGCACGTCTGTTCACATACGATTGGATGCACACTCTCACACACACTTTCGTAAACACCCCCTAATGTTTCCATGAGCTCGTCAAGCGTCATGCTGCACTCATCTATGGCTAAGAACACCCTCGCACCCTTTCAGTCTCTTAGCTGTCTTAATTCTGTGGATGGGTACGAGACACCCAGAGAGTGCCTTGGGTAGGAGTGAGGGTGTTTAATGTCACATCTTTAAGCTGAGAAGCGGCATGGCATTTCTCAAGGCACAAATGCTTGGAAAAACTTGATTCGATCAGCTAATTTGTCATACACTAAAGTGAGAGCACAAACATGTGAAAAAAGGTTCTAAAAATAAAAAAAGTTGGGGTAAGAAAGGCCTTGATGACTATTCATGGGTACATCTTTGTAAATCAGTTGTTAACTAGAGATGTGGAGCTATAAGAGGCAAAATAAGAAAGTGAATATTAAGTTTGCTTAAAGATGGCCACCCACCACAGTTTCAATTTTACTCATTTAGATTTTGATTCAACCTGTGAATAAAAGTTAAAAACCCAATCGCAAGTGCATGCATAGTAGTTAACATCGAGCACACAGGTAGCCCACTGTTTTTCTTAAGTGTAAGAAGTTTAGACATAGTAAAGGATTCCCTGTTTTATTATTCATGAATTATGGTTACTGTAATCTTTCATGAATACTTTGTTCTATAAAATGACACACACATATACAAGGCTGTAAATCTGATGATTTATGCTAATAAAACTACAGTTTAAAGCTATAAATATTGCACATTTCCTGTAAAGCTGGGCTGGAATGATATAAATGATGATTTGAGATAGGACAGAATATCAAATCAAGGACTGATACTCTGGCGGATGCGAATTATTTGACATTGGAAATGTGTTTAGAAATGTCTGATTATATTTGAAAAGCTGGGATGCTGAAAGCAAATCATTTGGGTCTTAAAGGATCCAACTTGTTTTTGATGCTGAAATGGATGATTTGGATCAATATAGTTAAGAAGCCAAGGCAATCCCTCAGGGTTTTTTTGACACAGTTATCCTTGTCATCATGTTAACGTTTCATCTTGTTTATTGAAACAAATGTTTATTTAAAAAATGCAAAAACATAATTGTTTTTAATCTTTTTTAATCTCCAGGGAGATTTGCTAAGCGTGATTAGCTGGATTTTAGTAAAATTCTAGTCTTAATCTCACTTTAAGGTGATTTTTAAAAATGTGCAGTGATCCCCAAGTTATTATTTTAGTCAAAGTTCAAACACCCACAAACCAGCCTGTGTTGTATTCTGCATCTCTGCTAATGAGCTTTTTGGTTTTCGCAAACCCATTAAACTAGAATTGTGAGATCATTTGCATGCAAGTATTAGCATCTTTCTGAAAGCTGCTTGGGTTTCTTGTTGATTTGATTGTTAAATTATTTAAAAGATAAAGTAAGAATGGACTGGTTTGAAAGAGAAAAAGATCCATCAGTGTAAAACATCATTTAATGGATGCCGTTAAAGCTGTTTAGGTTCATGCTGACCAGATGGATTTGAGATTAGGGTGGGTGCACTCAAGTTAGTTTGTGTGTTTATGTGTATATACATGATGCGTGTGTGTGTGTGTGTGTGTGGGAGTGGGGGATAAGGGAAATGTTCATCTTGCAGGAAAGAGTGCAGAGTTGTTTTGACAAGCTTTGTAGACTGAAATTGAAATAAATAGCAGTTCAAGCAGTAGAAAAGTGTGAAGCTGCTATGACTTAGAGCATCTGCATTGTTTCTCTTTCCAGTTATTTGAGGTAGGTGAGACGCTACTTTCTCTACCACCATCTGAAGCATTCTGATTTATTTAGAGATGTACTAAACGAACCTTCGTGGATTTTCACTCTGCTTTTGAAAGGGTGTGTATTATATTATTTATGTTCCTCACTCCAATGGTTTTATAATACTTCTTTGAAATGAAACAAAATCAAATTATGAGGTGTCTGAGGTTTACTGGTACAGTGCTAGAAGTTTTGGCAGAGGATCCATTAGAAGTCAAAGTTGATTCCAGTTGATTGCGATCAACATAGAGCGGAGCTCGTGTTAAAGTAGAATATCTACATTAACTAGAAAAAAAATAAAAGCATTGCCTAAAAGGTGTTGGGTTGTGGAATTTTAATAATTACCAATAATTAGAGTAGGATAAAGTTAGCTCAATTGGTGTCAGGTTGCTTCTATTACGCCTTATTACGCCTTCTTATTTGGTCACGTTTGGTGTATCAAACGGTTCAGATTGGTCCAGGTGGAAGTCAGTCAGTTTCTCTTTTACAGGTCACAGTCCTGGCAAAAAACAATGAGCTCTTGCCAGCTCGGCTTGAAAACAAGCCTCTAACCCACTGCATTCCCATGTCTTTGATCAGTAGTGGTTCAGAAATATCTTCTTGAGGTATTGCCAGCTTCTTTATTTCTTACAAGGCACACTAAATGAGCTGTGTAGACCTTCCATCCAATAATATGGTGCAGACTGTACAGCAGACACTGGTTGCAGAGCAAGAACTCATGCTATTGAAATTTCAACAATAGACATTGTGTACAGTCTGGTTGGCGTGCACTGCCTGAAGAATTAGACATAAAATGTACTCTGGGATTTATTTTGGGTTAGTTGCTAGGTTTCATAATCAAAAAGGAGGATTGTAAGAGGGAATTTGAGACTGCTGGATAATTGAAGTGTCTTCTATATAATAACAAGATGTAAGCATGTATTCCCATTGAGGTTGACGCTACTGATCAGAGAGTACGAGTCTCATTTAGCGAACGTAAAAAAAGCAAAGTTCAAAGAAATAAATAAAAATGAACAGTTCAGAATTTGGATTGAATTCTGTACTTTAAATCAATCAATATCAAGTTGGTCTCATACTTACTTCAAAATGCAAATACTTCACATGCATATTGCAAATTTTATATTCCTCAAAAACAAAATTAACAAGCAAAGTTGTTAGTTTGATGTCAGATGAACTTTCAAATATTCAACAATCATGAACAGTTTGTCACTGAATAACATGATTTTTCATTTACATATAGAAACTCAATCTAAAGGTGGAAAATCAGTTCATAATCTTTATAGTGTTTTATAGTCTGAACAATAAAAAAAAGAGAAGAAATTTGTCAGCCAAACTGGATCATACAATTGGTATTTAGAAATTAGTACATAAGGTGTTTCTGTACACTTCTTCTTCTTTCGGCATTTCCCTTTAGGGGTCGCCACAGCAAGTCAGTTTCTTCCATCTAATAATCAGTTTCTGTACACTAATAATAATAATAAGATAAATGAAGATGTAGAAGTCTATAATGTTACTGTTTCTGATTACTGCTGACAAAACCAAGCCAAAGTAAAACTAGTTTCTATTTGAATTAAAACGAACATGTCATTGATTGAAGAAGCTCCTCTTTGGCAGCACTTCTAATGTCATTTAAACGGGTTTCTACACCCACAAAAAATTTCCTTTTATGTTCTAGAGAATTCCAAAATTTTTCTGAAGAATTGACATAATACATTGAATAAAACATGTCAGTCTCAGCAAACTGAGACAAGAATATGGGAGCATTTCCATGAACAAAAGCTTGGTATGAGAATTTATTCAAATAAGTCAGAATTGAACAAAAACCCAACACACAAGTATCAAACTACAGAGCAAATAACAGCTTCAATCATAGTTTACTGGGTCTTGTGTTCCTTGTTAATCCACCATAAAACAACAAATAAAAAGAATAGCTTCCAGATAGTCAAAAGTAGTAATTAATTGCTTTGGAAATGTTTTTTCTTCTGTGTACAGAGCACAAGCCTCATCAAACATACGCCTTCATTTGATTTCGGATATCTGTAGCTGTAACAAGCAAGTTCGTTTTTCATACAGTGGGAACGATCCATTTGATTTTACTAAATGTGAAAAAACAAGTCAGTAGAAGTGCACTGAGAAGTTTTGTTAGATTGATATTATATCTTGTAGGAGTTGTTTGTGAAGGCAACCATGTCTAAGCTAAGTATCACAGAGTAGAATAAATGATCTCTAATTCTATATACAGTATTGATGAGTAAAATCTGATAAATCTTTATCTCTGCAAATAATTATTCCCTGTTGAAACTTTGATCATCTCCACCAAAATATTCTGTAGTCCATGTCTACTTTCTAAGCTTGCTACCAAAATGAGTGCGTAGACATGGTTGCTGTGGAAATTTTGGCTGATGTCAAGCAATTAAACATAAGCCATCAGGGTTTATTTTAGATATAATTTTAGATAATTTGTGTTTAATTTTGGATTTTATTTGGTGTTTATGTGTGGGTTGGTTAAAACATATTAATTAGAAAACATTTTTTTTTCTGATAATACAACAAAGTATTTATCTTTTCTTTGTACATTGCTGCATATGGTTTTTGTACATCTTCTGAAACCACCTTCAAAGTGTGAAGACTCACTTCTCTGAGAGATTCCGAAGCACTGCTCAACCATGGTCATCTCTATGGCAACTCTGTTCCTGGCAGGACTCTGCGGAGTGATGAGTATAATTAATTTGAGGCATGTAGGAGGGAAGGAACTCAAGTGTTTTCAAATTAAACTAAATGTTCTAATTACATCGAACATATTTAAATACAACAGGGAGGTTTAATTTAAGGGTCTGTGCCAAATTCTGTGAAACTTGAAAGCAATTCTCGCTCTTTCTTCACTCATCGACCTTAAACATCTCAGTGCAATGAAATTAATGTTTGGAATAAATGTTGGTGCAATTTAATACCAGGCTTCATCTTTACCCCATCTTTTTCTGTCTTTACCCATTTCTCTTTCATACAGGCATTTTTCCTTTTAATCACGCTTCACCTCACTCACACCACTTCACTCGCACACACACACACACACACACACACACACACACACACACACACACACACACACACACACACACACACACACACACACACACACACACACACACACTGCCTCGGTCGATATGTCCAAATGTGACATTGGGTTTTGTGGATCGCTGCTTCACTTCACAGATTACTGTCTGCCATGTGAAAATGACAAGCCATTGTCCAACATTTCTTTCAACCAGGGTCGGCATGAGTTCGGAGCCAAATTTTCAAAAGTGCTAGATTCTGAGATCTCAAAACTGTGAAAGAGTTGAAAGATTGCTTGTCACTAAACAAAAAAAAAGAAAGAAGAGCCGAGCTAGCTCGTTTAATTAGACCTTCAAAGTAAAATATAGCATCTCATCAAATATGAGCGTTGTATTCATCCTGTAATAAAATTGGATTTGTCATTAGGAAATTAGATGAGATTTACAGCTTGCTTATTTGCTCTGCTGAGACATGACACTGGGATTTGCTCCAGGAAAAGTGATCAATTGGCAAACACCTTGCATCGGAAAAAGAAATCAAACAAAAAACTCTTGGCACATACGTAACTGCAGGATAAAGCCAACAAACAAACAAAACATTCACATAATTTTAATAGAATTACTTGATAAAAATGATTCCTTGGCCGAATCTATCAGAAGCGAGTTTTTAATAAACCACATTTATTTCAGAGTTAAAATCAAAACCTGCACCCCAGCAAAAATCTGTCCTAATTCTGCAGTAAAATTTTTTTTAAAGAAGCGCAAGAGAATCAAATCAAGGATCAAGAAAACCTTTATTAGTCCCACAATGGAAAAATCCTGATTCTATTCATGTCTTTAAAAGATATTTTTAAAAAAAGCCAACAATCCAAAAGAAAGGCACTTGAATAATGTCCATTTTTTAAGTGGTTGGTAATAATGAGGAAATAAGAACTTCTGATTACCGTAATGGATATTTACTCATCTAATAAGTCATTAACTGTGAAAGTGAAAGTAGCATTTTAAAATCTCTGTACAACTTCTTACAATAATAAGAAACATCTAAGATTTTAAAATATTTATAAAATGTTGGACTTTTAGTACCAATTCTTTCTTTACAGTAACATTTCTTTCTTAATCCCTCTTCCTGAGAAAGTAAACTCTGTGTGTGAAATGACGGAACTTCATCTACACTCTTGAAATCTAAATAAATGTCCTCTTCTTAATTAGTTTTATTTCAATTAAAAGATGAGTTGAAAATTCCAAATAGTTTTTAGCAACTTATGAACCATTAACTGTGCATTTATAAGAACTGTGTTTCTTGTGAATTAGAGACACTACTTCCTGTCTTTCTTTCCTATTTGTAATGAGGTACTGTGCACTTGGGAAGTGTGTTGCAGAAAACAGTAATGATGAGACATGAAACAAGAAAATGAAAAGAGAGATGTGGGATTGGGGGAAGCCTGAAGCTGTGAAAATGTGAGTGTAGTGCTGACCTTGGTGGCCTAATGGCTCTAAAAAGCCTCTGAAAGTCACTGTGGTCTGGAGAAGGGGAGCGCTAGCTGAAATGTAATGAGGAAAAGTAGTGCTTTTAGGGTGTGATAAAAGATAAGGTAGTCGGTAGGTATTGTTGGATGGATTATCTGGTGATAGTGGGGGAAGAAGACACACTGGAAAGTGTTAACTCTCCATGTGCCAAAACTGTGATGAGCATTCTAACTTTTCTCTGGAAGAAGACCTTGAACTTGTTAACATTTTCATATCCAGTGGTAGTACATCATAAAGTTATTCATCAAATCAATGTCCCCATAAAATCTACTCTACAGTATATTCTACTGATTATTTTTCAATTGTTAATACAAAATTATTGAAAAAATAGCTGTCACTGAATCAGGGTTTCTTTCAGATTTATTTGAAAGTTTATGTGTGATTTTTTTTGTTAAAAAATATTGACTAAAATAAAAAAATGAAGTATTTTGTTCATTTCACATCCTGCAGACACTTTTAGAATACATGTTATTCAAAAATAGAAGGTCTAGTAATAAGAACAGATAATAAATTGTGTGTGTTTTTTCTCCCTTACCTGAAAAGGATGCTTTTTTTATTTGAGATGTGCAGTCAATAGCGCTTACTATCTGTTTGCCATTTGTAGATATTTTTATTTTCTGAGAACAAATTATCTTGGTGTCATCTATATTGAAAAAGTTAAGCCTCATATTTCTACATGATGGACTGTCATTTCTTACATTTTTGGATCCCATAAAAAAAAAAACCCGCCAATGTCTTAATTTCTGCATTTCTGTTCCGCTATAGATGAATCTTTTAGCCCATTTTTAACATAAGCAACATTTTTAAAATAGTTTATAATGGCTTATTTTTTCAACTGTGAACTGTGATCTTGCAATAGAATGGAACAATGAACGTTCTGAGTTCTGACATTTGCTGCAGCCTACTCTGTTTTAAAGAGTCTATCAATGTTTTCTAGATACTACTAAATGGATAGTTCTAAATAGAGGTGATGGAAGATTTTAAATTTAACAAGCCTATCTTTTATGTGGCTTGACACCTTTCTTTGACTTATCCTATTCAATTCTAGCTCATTAGATGAAAAAGCTTATTTCTCCTAGATGGTTTTTAATAGCAATAGGAAACTCATGTTGAGGTGAAATATTTTAGTAGGTGGTAGTATTGGCATACCTTATGACCCTTTTGGAATTATGTGTTGAAGCAAAAGAGCATATATAGTGCCTCATTACTACAGGCACATAATAGTTCTGTATTTCAGGGAGACCAAATACCTAAATTAACTCATAAAAAAAATCTGCTATTTTAACATGGAATAAATGCATTTATTAAGCAATATGTCTGAAAGAACAGCAGGATTTTTTTGTGGATTGTATGCCTGTTAAATTAAAAGTCTGTGTTAAGGGCTTTAATAAGCCTTCAGTTTCAGAAAAGTGTCTAATTTGCATCCTGTTAATTTACAGTTAACAGTTCTTTTTAAAAAAGATTAAAATATCACATGCTACACACTAAGGACATTTTTATTAATTCATTATTTAGTTATATTTTTAAATTTCTCAGTTAAAAAAATACACTTTCAATATTCATGCGTGAAAAAGACTTCTGCATATTGCTGTGGATCATGAGCCTACTTGCAACCAGTGTTTAGAGAACACTGAACCCATAATTAAAGCAATTTATTATTGGAACATATTTGAGGATCGCCACAGCATGGATTATTCGGTCAGCTGTTTGTTTTTATTAAGTGTGATGTGTGGGTTTTTTTTTGGTTCAGCAAAAATTGTCGCAAAGTGTGCAAAATTTAGCAGCTTAAAGTCAAGTGTAGTTTTAACAAAAGGTGAGTGGGATTTACCAAAGTTTTGAGGTCATTGCTAAGGTAATCATTGCATAAAATTATTCTGATGTGTCATAAACTTGTGATCTTGCTACTACCGTCTGTAACATTTACTCCAAATACTTAAAAACTACGGCTTCTTTTGTCTCCTCCCTTAAAATGTGAGTAAGATACTTCACTCCCACCCCCCTCGTGCCTGCAACCATAGAAATAAACACACTAGACCTTGCAACTTTGCTAACTTTGCTTTCTGGTCAGATGTTCCGCTGACTGTGTTTTAAAGTTAATAGAGTACATATGATGTTTTATGCCTATAATTTTTGTTTATGTTTACAGTAGAAAGCTCGTGACAGTTGTATGTGATTTATCAGAATCAGAATGCTTTTATTGCCATGTCAATGGAGAATATCAGAGACTAGTAACCTGCTGTGGTACAGGTGTGCAAAAAAAAGAAAATACAAACTAATTTTAACAAAACTAAGAGTGCTCAGAAAGAAAAAGAAAAGTAGTGCAATGGCATAGAAAATAATAGAAAATAATAAAGATAGTAAAGTGACAAGAGGGAAGTGACTAAGAGATGTGGGGATCCAGGTTATAAAGCATTCATTAGCCCAACGGCAGAAGGGAAGAAGCTGTTTTTGTGGCGGGACGTTCTGGTCCGAATGGACCGCAGCCTTCTGGCCGAGGGGAGTTGCTCAAAAAGTCCATGTCCAGGGTGGGAAGGGTCAGCTGCTATCCGACCTGCACGCCCGAGTCCTGGAGACGTACAGGTCTTTGAGAGATGGAAGGCTGCAGCGGATCACCTTCTATGCGGAGCGCACATTGCGCTGCAGTCTATGTTTGTCCCTGGGTGTGGCTCCAGGGTACCACACGGTGATGAAGGAGGTGAAGATGGACTCGATGATGGCTGTGTAAAACTGCACCAACATCTGGATGGGCAGCGTGTCTTTCTTCAGCTGCCGCAGAAAGTACATCCTCTGCTGGGCCTTTTTGATCAGGGAGCTGATGGACGGCTCCCACTTTAGGTCCTGTGTGATGGTAGTGCCGAGGAAGCGGAAAGAGTCTACAGTGGTGATGGGGGAGTCTGTCAGTGCAAGGGGAGGAATAAGGGCTGTGACTTTCCTAAAGTCCACGATCATCTCCACTGTCTTCTTAGTGTTGAGCTCCAGGTTGTTGTTGCTGCACCAGGACACAAGGCGGTCTACCTCCATCCTGTAGGCTGACTTATCACCATCAGAGATGAGCCCGATGAGGGTGGTGTCATCCGCAAACTTGATCAGTTTGACAGAGTCATGGCTGGAGGTGCAGCAGTTGGTGTAGAGGGAGAAGAGCAGGTGAGAGAGGACACAGCCCTGTGGAGATTCTGTGCTGATAGGATTATCAGCTGATTATAAAGTCTCACTGAGCCTTCATAGCCAGGTGAAAACCCGAGCACTAATGTTATAATGGACATAAATACAGCACAATACCATTGTATTCACAAAATATAACACAATAAAACTATTCAGTCTTACTGGTTAAAAGTAATTCCCAAGCCCTAATTTCAATAGCCCATCAGTTAGAACAAAAATACGCCACAAATTGTTCAGGCATTGTATTTACTACTGCAGTTTCGGTTCGTCTGCAGGTGGGACTACCGATCCAAGATGACGGTTTCATTTCTCTCGCTGCAGCTGCAAATGTAGATTCTCTTAAATGTATCCAAGAGCTAAATATGTGTATTAGGTATAAACATTCCCTCTAAGCGCAATCAAACAGTTAGTAAAGTTAAATCAATATGTTTATGTATGGGAAAAAAGGTCTTTCAGTATAAACACGTTGTTAGCTCTTTTAGTAGATAAGAAAAAAAAATGATGTCTTTATAAAAATCAAGACAATATCAACTGTTTGCCACATAGACTTAACTTCACAATAGGGCAAGAGATTATTCTGTATTATTCTTTTAGCTACAAAATTAACAAGGTTTAATAAAGGCAGCCCAGAAAGAACATGCAATGAGTGTAATTCTGGAAAGTCCATTTTAAAATTGTAATGATATTGTGGTGATGCAGAAAAAACACATGAGCTGCTTCTTATTGCAATACACTATTATAAACCTCCAAAGAAGGATAAACATATTGTGCACAGGATGATCTGTAACGTCCATTATGTTTGGCAGCTTGAACAACATTTTTCATCCCACAGTCTGTTCCAGAGCCTCCATTGCAGTCCTAAGCAAGAAAGCAATCTACTTCATCAGTTTGCGCACATTTCTTTGAGTGAAATGGCTTTGATGTCGTCGCCCCGACAGATGGCCACAAAGACATGCAACATCTTATTACAAACATTGAAAGACCTAAGGATGTATATCCAAAATCAAAACGACAAATGCAGTTTTTTTTTTGGTATGTCAAATAAACAATATAAAAACTTTGGAATGAAAACATTTTTTTTTCCTACCAAACTTTTGATAAGTATGTATTTTAATGAGCCTTTTGCTATTAAAATAACACACAGCGGCAGTGTGAAAAACAGTCTGAAACAAACCCTACTGTGTCTTTTAATTAAGCTAATTTGTCTCCCTGGCTGCCAGAGGAAAAGGTCCACTAGTCATGGTTTCTTAACTGATTTGTTTGCTCCACTGGTGTAGATGATGATACGGATATGTTGTTAAGCTTCCAGATGTGAAATCTTAATCAAAATGAAGGCGCACAAGATTAGTTAAACTCAATGAGGTGGAGGCCTGATATGATTCCCCACTCATAATCCATCTAATATTCTCTTGCATGAGGCTATAAAACCAAGCGTTTATTCACCACTGATGCCTTTTTATTCATCGATAAAGAGCTGGAGTGGGACATGGAAATGAAGTGAGCTACACTCATTGACAGAATTAAATGAGGGGAAGATGAGAGCGCGACAGGTGCAGGGCTCTGCAGCCTTTGTGTCACATCCTCTTCACATGCTTAATAGGCCTAATCACAAATATAGTTTAGTACAGTGCAGGAGACAGTTTGAGCAACAAGCAGCAGTCATGGTTTCAGCAGGTCTTTTTCAGCCACAGATGGCAGGTCATTTGTGTGAGCATGCGTGTGTGTGTAAGCGTCAATGTTTGACGCTAGAATCAGTATTTGTTGAGTATTTTTGCTCACAGTTCAGTCAGGCTTGGTTGCGTTTGGGACATTGATGAAAAAGGAATGAGGACAAAACGAAGCTTTTTCCTAACTGAAGGCATTGTCTGTGTCATTGGGCTTTCAAAGTGTTTTATCAGCAGAGCACAAAATGGTTGTGTGAAATTTGCTGTGCAGGCTTAGCTGAATTGGCAGTAGGAGAATTCTATTCTTTCCAAGATGTTTAGCTCAGGGGCGTACAATTTTCACAGTTCATACTTCTCTTGTTATGTATTTCTTATTTAAAGCCCATTGATGTGGCTCTCATTGGGCCTTTGGTCACAGAGGGGTTATTTCATGCTTTGTGTCTCTTTCTTCTCTCTGATATCAGAAGACTTTGAAGTGTTACATTAATATGTAAATCTGATACCGGGATAATTGCAAGTCATATATTTTCTCATCTTATGTTGACGAAGTTCTCTTCTGAAGATTAGCTGGATGTTTAGTTTTTTACTTGAAAACTGATGGACATAAAACAGTCTTATTTACTTTATTTCAGAGACTTGCTTTAGCTCTTATCTTTACGTTCAGTAGATAAACAATCTCAGTGGCGAAGTCAAGTGGGGGAAAGAGGTTTCCAATAAAAGAGGAGACAGACTTTAAGCTTTTAACTGAACTTTGACAAATTCTTCCTCTTTGGTGCCACTTACTAAGTAATGCTAATGGGGCTTCCCTATGGTTATCTTTTAAATGCGATCTAGCAAAAAAAAAAACAAAAAAACAGACACATGCAACTGCTTATTTCTTTCCCCACTTTTCCAAAAAAGTCTAAAATTTTCATTTTTTTAGAGATGGCATTTTTTTTTTTTACTAAGTAATAGAAAGTTGCTTTTGAAAGAACTATGCAGTGAATACATGGTTGGTAGTGTGATGCAATGTTCCAAAATAACATATACAACATCGAGAAAACTAAAGTAGTGAAGTGTAGTTTATCAGCCTGTAGAGCTGGACAGACTCTAGGAAGATAAATAATAGATGTGAAAGTGAGAAAGATGAACACAAGTTTAATGTTGATGTTTGTAGTATTGTTTCATTTCTGGCATCCCTGTGGCCACTGAGCCTGACGGGAGGTGAGATCATTTTAAAAAAGGTTTGATGCTGCTTCAGAAAATTTACCTGAATTGAAAATGAATAAAATCTTCCTCGCGAAAAATCCTGCAGTGAAACTTCCAATTACTTGACCTTAAATTTCTTTCCCCCAGTTATATTAAATTTTGTCAGCTCTTTACAAAAAAAATGTTATTACATGGAAGAAAAACCAGTTGATTGTTGGGTAACTTGTGAAATAAATTTTATCTTCCTGGTTAAATTGAAACTACACATGAGACATTTTTATTGCATCACTGTTGTTATTTGTCATTCATTGTTGATTTAGTTCTTGTTCAGTAATTGAATATTCTTACATGTCACTAGGATCTGTGTAAAATAACCAGTCAGTCAGTCGGTCGGTCACCTTCTTAACCATCTATCCCTTTCAGGGCTGCGGGGCTGCCAGAGCCCATCCCAGCTGATTTAAGGCGAGGGGCAGGATACACCCCGAACAGGGGCCACACACACACTTATTCCTGGGAGGAATTTCACAGCAGCCAATTAACCTATCATGCATAGTTTTGGGGGGTTTGAGGAAACTGGAGTACCCGGAGAAACCTCATGCACACACAGAATAACATGCACACTCAACACAGAAAGGCCAGTGTTCCAAGCCTCATTCCACCCGGGACTCGAACCCCCAACCTTCTTGCTGTGAGGCCACTCTGTTAACCACTGCCGCCTAGTAATAAAATGTAACATTTTCTACCCTGCTTCCCTACTCACATAAAACAAAATGTTCTGGTCCCACAGCATTTAATTCAAATAAATTTATTGAGCTTTTTATTAGAAATCCAGGGTGGCTGACTTTTTTGGGAGTATCCCAGACACTCAAAACTCCAAAGGTCTGAAAATACACACATTTTTATCCAGTCCTGTGTGGTCAACAAAAACTTCCCCATTCTTAAAATCTCTTAGTCATCAAAAGGCTCTGCTCAGCTTGTCCTTGTCTTATTACTGTCATAAAAAAAGGACTTCAACAAAATAATTTATCACCATTGATGAAGCGACACCCCCTCACCCTCTCCTCTGAATCTGCTTACCACCAGTTCTTGAACTTTTTTCTAACTTATTATACATTTTTCGCATTGACTTCACGCTCTGATTTCTCAGGTGTGTAGAGGTGAAAAATAAGGCTGTTGTTCAATCCCATCACATAGCAATCTGTCACTTTTCATGCGCTTCGTATAAACAAGTGCATCACTATAAATTCTTTCTGTGCTGGCTGACAAAGATTCTGTCAACCCCATATTTAACAATACATCACCACAATATGCCTCTTTCTCCCACTGCAGGGGTTTCACTCCATCTTCATGCTTCTCCAAACAATCTTGCAGCCTAATTGCAGTTTTACCGTTTTCTTTCCTCATGCCAAACTCAACCAGCTGTCTTCCAGTTCAACCATAATTACCAGTTCTACACTGGATCATTCATTTATTTTGGTTGGGGATTGCTTTTCCTATTTACATTTTCTTATGCACAATGATGATGCGGTACAGAGGATGTAAAGAAGGACAAGGGCAGGAGGTAATTTTCCAGTGGTTGAACTTGTTCCTCACTGTGTTGAATAGTTTTTCTCACTAGAGGAAGTGATGACTTAAGCATGCAAGTAAAATACTCTCTGACTCACAACAGATTTGAATTTAGATTAAACGTTCACAAGAAGGATTTGTTTGTAAAACAAGCTAGCTTGAGAATGCATCTGATTAGATTTTCCATCAAAATGCTCCATTGCTTTTCACTGTAAACAGAGGGGCAGTAATGCGATGCCTGGAAACACTCCCTAGTGCTGTAAGCCCTTTTTATTTATATTCTTTCTTTATTACTCCCAATCGATCTCTGCATAGCCATTTACCGTCCAAAAATCAATGGGTGGATTGCATTTGCTCTTCTTTTCTTATCCTTGACTAATTTCATTACTCAAAATAAAACTTCTAAATGTCATCCATCTTTAAATGTCACTGTTTTGTGAAGGGGGTAGGGTGTTTTGATGCTGGAGGCTTCTGTCACATAACTCAGCAGCATTTAAACCGTGGTTTGTCGTTGAGGTCTAGCATTCCAAGGACCTGGTTGTAGAGTATGAAGCAGTATGGCAATTATTAAAGGACATACAACAGAATATACGACCTGGCGATTTGAGGGAGGAGCAGTTTCGAGAAACTTTTGCGATAACAAAGCTCAGAGCAAGCGAGATAAAGTTAGCCTGAATCAACCAGGTTCATAACACATTAAGAGAAGGGGAAACTCTGAAATGTAAGTAACAAGATTCTTACAAGGACCACTGAGATTTTAGGTTATAAAGGGATGATTGCAAATCTCACATAGCATGTAATGTTTGTAATATGAATTGATGCAAAAATAAATTTCTCTCAAAATTTCCTTCCTTGGATAAAACCCAATAGTTTCTGAGTGATTATATCTGATTAATACTTCCTCACCTTGTAACAGAATTCCAGTATAAAAATAAATCAAATGTATGTGGGACAGTGATCATTAACTCAAAGTTAGGCCATTTTCTAAAGTTGCCTAGTTGGCAATATCCAAAGATGAAACCTTATAGTAAAAGTTCAGTTCTTTCTTTACCTCAAAAGTTATAGATACTGGTAGGAGCTGTAACTCTGAGAAAGTAGAAGTGAGAAGTACATGGGCCATTGCATAATAATAAACACATATGTTGAGATATGTTGTGCAAGTCCTCGGCAGTAACATATCTACTTTCCTCTGGCTTTTGGAGAAAAATTAGTTTGATCAAACAAGGTTGACATAAAGAAATGTTTTTTTTTCCCTCTGTTTCCAATTTTCAGCTAAATAATGGGCATTAGTCAATAGTGCTTTGACTTTTGAATAGATACTTTGAAACTCACACACAAACACACACACACACACATACTCACAGAAACTATTCCGCCATGAAAATGAAAGCTAAGTTATTGGTTTGCATTGTTGCATGAATAAAAGTACACAGTAAGCAAACGGCTGTGCTTGTGATTGCATATCCTTGGCTCAAATAAAGATATTTAGAATGTGAATTTATGGCTTTGGAGGCTGAATTTAAATAAAGTTTTTTCATCCTGCAAAATAAATGTTTCCAAGGATTTAAAAAAACCCCTTTAACTCTTCTTTGGTGACAAAAGCAAAATGATTACATGTCCTAGGTGGAATACGATAACGAAAAGAACAAATCTCTTTTTGTCTGTTTCTCTCTCACTTTGGGGTATTGCCTGCCTTTTGCGTAAGAAGCAGTGAGGATACAAGTATAGGAACTGAGTCTATGTTGCTGCTGCACGAACAATTCATAATGACTTGGAGAAGCATTAACTTGGGCCATAAAAGCTGCTAGACCTATCCAAGATACTGAGGTAAATCCCAAAAATGATCCTATTAATGAAGTATGTAGAATCAACGCCCGTAGACACCCTAACACTCTTTTAGGCTCTTCTGGTGCGGTAAAATTCATCTACCAACTCGAATTCAAATGAGCTCTGCAAAGCCTATTAGGGTCTGACGTATTTTTCTTCATTGGTTTGTACCTCTGAACAAACTTGTGACCTATTTGGAGTGTACCCTGTTTCTTGTTTTAAACTAGCTTTAAAAGTCTCCAGTGCTGACTGTGAGTGGATAAGGAGTGTAGAAGATAGATGTTTACGTCTGAGTTTGTGACAGATTCAGCATCTTTAAATCAGGCTTGAGGGAAACTTTTTCTCTCCCAGTACTCACACATCTTCAGAGGCTTGTCAACCTTAGCAAGAGACTTCTTAGTGATGGTGTCTCACAAGGAGTCTTGACATTGAAATAGATGTAGTATCAACATGTATAGGCTATGATAATGTTTTGTAAAACCACTGTGTTTTAACCTCATACTACAACTATAACTTTATATTTACACACAACCGAAGAGGCACACAAAAGAAAGAGAAGAGGCAAACCAGTTTTTTTTTTTTGGAAGGATTGGTTGTAATTCAGTATCATAAATGTGAGAGATGAGCTGGAAAACAAAAGTAAAGAACTGAAGAAGGAAAATAGTAGAAAGATTGGGTCAGTTAGAGTTAAAGGACCAGTGGGGCAGCAACACACAAAAGTAAAGGTCAGGAAACAATGTCAGTGTGAGAGATGTTGAAGAGAAGTTTCACAAAGAAGAATGGAAGCCGAATGTGCATGGAAGGTAGAGAAGGATTACTCAGTCAAATAGTGCATCCATTGGAACTAAACAGTACTGTATGTGTTGTTATTTTCCACACAAGTTCCAGTTTAATGATGTTGAATACTACATATTTAAGTACAACAAATGTACACCAAAGGTAATTAAAGTCCTGCCTACTTACCCATATTAATTTGTTATTAATTGTGTTTAAGCTAAAGTGACACAAACCTTGTGTTCCAGAAATACACCAACATTTTCTCAATAGTTTTTTATATTATCAAGTGCTGAATTGAAAATGACTAATCTATTTTTTTTAAGTACTGCTAAATTACTATTTGATTAAACTGTAAAAATGTGATGCTCAGAAGTGTCATAACTGTCAATGTTAGAACTACAATATTTCAATAAGTCATTGTATTTGTCTGATGGTTTAAACTCTTTTATCTGTAATGATTTCAATAGCGTACTCTTTTAGTTTGGGTATAATAAGAGTCTTTTAAATTAGAAGCAATGATGATAGAGTAAATTGTTGTAAAGTGTTTTGGGTTTGTTTGCACTTCGTTTTCCCATAGTGCACTGAGCACAATCAATAACTAAGATTGAAATCAATCAGATTGGAAATTCTAGGTGAAATGTAATCCAATACCTCTGCATGTTTGCTGCGTGAAAGCGACACTATTGCTGATTTTTGCAAGAAACTTCTCTGTTCAAGCCTTGCTGCTCTCCTTGTTTACCAGGTGATGTACTATTTTTTTCTCCTTGTGTTAGTTGGAAAACACTTCCTACATAATCTTTCAAAAATACCTTTTGAAGTACATGATTGGGATAGATGGCATTTATCTCTAAGATTTTTGTCTCTCCACCAATAATTCATTCAAATTGCATTTTTTGACATCTTATTAAAGAATTGAACGAAATGGTTGAAAGTAAAGTTGGAGTGAGAGTCTGTAAAGGTTGTGTACATAAACCCAAAAATATCTAGTAGAAAAGGTAAAAGGATTATTCAAATCCAGGATAGGAGAGCAGATGGGTCAAAGCAAAGAGTGTTTGGAGGATCCACTCAGAGGTTAGCAGGATTCAGGTTATAGGATGGGGGAGGGCCCGGCTCATGAACCACTAAATCTAAATTGATTTCCAGAAGGACCACAGAGAGAGGTGAGGTTCAAGTTCAGAATCAAGCAGCTATATTCACTTTTACCTTCGTATGAGGAGGCATGTTTTTTTTTTTTTTTTTTTTTTTTTATCATTTTAGTGTATGTCTTGGTAAAAGACCAATGTTTACCTTCTCACTTTTACAATCTTGGAAAAAAACATTTTTATCTTGCTTGTCAGTTTGCCTGGTGTTTAGGAGGTCATTTAGGCCCTACTCCAATAAAATAAAACTTTTTGTCCAATGTGATCATTATTGTAACTCCTAACTCATTTTGGAGAAAGGAAACACCATCTTTTTGCAAACGCCTGAATTCTTATAAATCGCTAAATTTGTGAGCAATTTTCCTATCTAAAAAACTGTAAGAACATGGGAGAAAATTTTGATTTTTAGAGTAAATGAGAGCATTTGCAGATATATTCTCGTATTATCAAAATTTCATGCTGCAAAATTGTTTTTCTGGCTTTTTCCTCTGCTGATCCAAAATAAGTAATCCAAAGTCCTGTATTAATGGCATCTGGTCAGGTCAGAGTGGCCTTCAAGTAGCACAATGTAACCAATCATCCAGGGTCTGATAACAATGTACAGAAACCAGAGTCAACAGAAAGCCCATTACAGACCACTGCCAGCGATTATAGGCCTAGATAGATGTTCTGCTTCTCTGGTGTGTGAGTGTGATCATCAGGATGTGAGGTGATGCTAACCTGCTGTGTTATCAACCAGGATGACCCTCCAAGGGACATCTCAAAAAACCTCCCATGAAGCCATTGAGTTCTTTTAAAAATGAAAACCTTCATACTGATTTAACACTGAACTTTTGATAGCATCACAATTTTTTTCACCATTGATGCTGCAAAAGACAAGCTATTTAATGCACAGATTTGTGAGTTTAAAATTGAGCTATGATTACATTGTCCTCAAAATACATAAAATTAGCCTGAGGTCCTAAATACAAATTAGTTGTCATAGACATGAATTAGCCTGTGATTGTGTTGAATCATCATCAACTGATTATGGAAGAATAGTGCTAATCAACACAGTAGTTTACCTTTTCAGGATGTGGATAATCACAATCAAACTGTAGTTAAAAGAGACAAAAGATTGATGGAAATAAAATGTTTAAATTCAGGCCTGATATTTATCTTGTTCAAGTTTTAAGTTAGCATAGTTTTGTTTTCGGAAGCTCAATGTTGTAGTTATCTTGAATGCAGCATTCGAATCACCATCCGGTCACTGCATCAGAACAGGAGTCATCATTCTGATGCTAACCCTCCAGCTGAGTGTGTAAAGTATGACGATGACATGAAAAACTGTCTCACTCTGATACTGACCCCTGCCATTGATGCTCACAGAGGCACCGCTGAGCCGTTTGACTTTACGCCTGAAGCACAGGACCTTGCTGCCCTTTTAAGGCTTTTGTAGCATTAAAAAGCCCTGGGAAGGTCTTGACTTTACCTTTGTCCAGGTTTCCACCATGCTTGAGCATGAATAATGGAGTGTAAGCAATGTGAGAGCAAGGTGGCAACAAGGACACTGTCATGGAGAGGAGATGTTCAAAGATGGCGTACTCTGTATGCTTCACCATCCCTGCTGTGCTTAAAGCTGTTACACTGAGCTGGCAGATATTTATGCAACTCTTCACCAACTTTCTGACTTCATTTGACAAGAGGAGTAAGAAAAGAAACAGATGAGCTCTTACAAGAAGTCCCATCGATGTAGAGAAAAACGTTCCAATCTGTCTGCTTATATCATGGAAATGCAGTTTTTGCAATTTTGCCTTTGAGTGTTTTTTTTTCCTTCTGATTTTTTAGCTTTTCTTCAACCTGTTAGACACTTGGCATCTGCAAAAACTGATTCAAGTTGACATAATTCAGTGGCACTTGTTCTAGACGGAATAGTACACTACTAGAAGCTATAGTACAGACAAACATCACGGAAATGTAGTTTTCAGCACTGTTGGCTGCTCCTGGCCTTTGTATATCTCTGAGTGGAATTTGTTGGGAAATGTATTGATTACATAAAACTATGGTTTCCACATTCAAAATGGTTGGTTAACAACATGATGGATGGAAAATGTTTAAGTACATAAGCTTTTAGAGTCGTGTTTTACCAAAATCTACGCTCCACTATGTATTGACCAAACACTGAATTTTTCCAGTGAACATTTTTCAAATGATTGAACACAAAGTTAAAATTGAACGTTAGTTATAGTTTTTAGTTATAATTAACTATAAAGTTTTTGACAAATTTGTCAAATTATATTACGTTGTTAGAACAACAGCAATGAGTCGGTCCTGTTGCAGAAACTGCTGATATTTTTTGGAAACTTTTCCCACTTTTAAATGTAAAGTAACTCAGGAACTGTGCTCAGATGGATATTGTGACGCATACAATGTCACCTGAAGCAACCCTCTAACAAGACAGAGTCTAACTTCAACATCAAATTTTTATGACCTGACCTAGTTGGACCACAAAAAGATGGAGGGCGTTTGAGAAGTTTTTCTAAGAAAATGCCAAGACAGTCATAGACCTTGAAGAAGCAGTTTCCCTTCCTTGTTTACTTAAATCATAAAATGCAATGACTTGTATGCATCTCTTATAAATATATTGGTTCACCCTTATTCAATTCCGTTTGTTTTGATGAATAACACCCATAAAAAATTGTTTACTGAGTAAATAAATTACATTTAATAATACTCACAACCAAAAAGTTTAAGCACAAGCATTATTATTATTATGATTTATTATCTATCAAACCAGGCTGTACGCAGGTAGAAGAGAGTTAGTACAAAGGTGGAATTAAAACACTATCTTCAAAATGCTTTTACACCCTGTTTTTCCTCAGACATCAAAGTTCCATTCTCCATTTTGTTAATGGAATATTTCCAAGATTGTGAAATTGATCTTTAATAAGCCAGGCTGCCATTCTTTTTATTTTACCAAAAAAGAGATAAAAATATATTCACACAATGGGTGCTGTAAAAATTGTTTTTGATTTTTGTAATATTCTAAATTTAGCCTGTATTTGCAACACAAAAGAGAGAGAAAAAAAGAAGACTAATCTAGAAATTAATACCCAAAACCCATCTCTAAATTATACAAAAGACATTTGTGTTTTCTTTACAAAAAGCGAAACAAATCTAATAACCCTTCTGAGTGTTTTGCTATGTTTTAGGGTATTCATGAAAGGCAATACAGCGACACAGTGTTGCATTGGTTAGTACGGTGGTCTCACATCAAGAAGGTCAGTGTTTCAAGTCCCCAGGGGGACCTGGCTTGAAACACAGGCCTCTCTGTGTGAAGTTTGTATGTTCTCCCTGTGTATGGGTGGTTTATCCTGGCTGCTCAAGTTTCCTCCCACCCTTCAAAAACATGCATGTTAGGTTGATTGGCCACTGTGAAGTTGCTCCTAGGAATGAATGTGTGTGTGAGATAATTGTCTGAGTGTGACCCTGCAACAGACTGGCGACCTATTTGGGGTGTACCCTGCCTAGGCTCTGGCACGCCTTCGATTTCGTTAGAGATAAGCGGTTCATAAGATGAGTGAATGAATGAATGAATGAAAGCCAATGCCATTTTTATAAGACTTGGTAAAGATTGTCTTTATGTTTTCAGTTGTTTTGATTCCATAAATTAATAAATCAATCCTTGTTTTGTATTCTACCATCTGTTAGGTTACCATCATGCTTCATACTCATACAAAATTATTTGTAACACAAAAAAGTAAATTTTATATAAATAAAAAGTATAGGTGACCATCATGAAATTAAAACTTTTTTAAGAAAGTGCTATTAAAAAAAATACCCTCACAAAACTTTTCGAAACAAACTCACAATATGTTTTTGTGAGGCCCTCAAATACCCTGAGACTTACCTTTTTTTAAAACGTAACTTTTTCAAAAAGTTTTAGACTAGTTTTTGGACAGTTCACTGAACACAACAGTTAACATTAGTAGCAAACAAAACATTGAACAACTTTTCAAAAGTCCATCATTGTGCTAAAAATTAAAAACAAGGTAAATGTTTTTCACTCTCCTGTAAAAGCCTTTTGCTTTATTTGGAGTTAGTTTTTCAAAATCCACTCTTTCAAAGAACTTTTGTGAATTTACCACAATATTCTCATTGTTGCCATAAAGACTGCTTAAAATCTTTTTAACATATTGAATTTGTTCAAGGTTATTGCTGGCTTATGCAGCCAAGGATCTGACCGCCAGGGTCCCCACCGTTGGCTGCCACCCATCTCCTCCTTCACCCGACCCTTATGGCCCCTCCTGCAGGTGGTGAGTCCGCTGGAAGCGCGGCTGAGCCGAAAAGCAAAGCTCTCGATTTACAAGTCGATCTACATTCCTACCCTCACCTATGGTCACCAGCTGTGTGTGGTGACCGAAAGAATGAAATCGTGGGTACAAGCGGCCGAAATGAGCTTCCTCCGCAGGGTGGCTGGGCTCTCACTAAGAGATCGGGTGAGGGGCTCTGCCATCCGGGAGGAGCTCGGTGTCGAGCTGCTCCTCCTCCAGGTCGAGAGGAGCCAGATGGGGTGGTTCAGGCATCTGGTCAGGATGCCCCCCGAGCGCCTCGCGGGCGAGGTGTTTTGGGCACGTCCCACTGGGAGGAGACCAAGGGGCAGACCCCGGACCCGCTGGAGAGACTATGTCTTACAGCTGGCCGGGGAACGACTTGGGATCCTTCCGGGTGAGCTGGAGAATGCAGCCGGGGCGAAAGAGGCCTGGGCTGCCCGTTTGAGGCTGTTGCCCCCGCGACCCGACCCCGGAACAAGCGGAAGATGACGGAACCGAATTTGTTCAAGGTCCTAAATGTTAATACATTTGGCTACTTTCAGAAATTAGGACACTTAAAAATGATCACTTTCATGATAAAATGCCACATACGTATAACAATTGAGTGGTTGTTTGAACGTGTGATTGTTCTCCATACGTGATGATAAAAATTTCTTTTACAAGCTTTTTTGTAGAGCTAGTTCATTCTATATGTCTATACACTGAAAAACCTGAAACATCTCATGTCTGAAAAGAAAAAAAGGTAGACTTTTTACTATAACAGGGGCAAGCACTTAGTTGGTTATGCATTTAGAAAGGAATGGATTCTACAGACTTCCTGACATTGGTGGTATGTCTTGACAGTCTCCAGTTTTTTCCACATTGCTATTATGTTATTTTATTTTGTATGTACAGTACATACAGTATGTTATTATTATAAAATTATAAACTGCTTCAGCGGCTATCGTTGCTCAGTAATATTTAGAATGAATTACAAGTATTATTTTAGTTTCTACCTGTCTGTAAAAGCCAATGGCTCCTCATTACGGTAGCACTTTAGCATCGTCATGTCTTCAATGTTTGCATCTGCTTCAGATTTTACAGCCTTCTCTCCATCCATTTGTGCTGCTCAACACAGCCACTCATCCATATCCATGCTTACTAAATGTAACAATCAAAAAATCTCTCTCCAACAATTTACTGCAGCACCATGTTTCCAATGTGGAACAGGATGTTTAAATCAGTGTTTGTGGTATAAGGCAGTTTCCAAAGACATTATTATTTAGCACCACTTATTGCTGAAGTTCTTTGTCCAGCTGTGGTTGAATAATTTGAATTTTATTGAGTTTAGGAAGATTAAAACTTGCAGAAAGAAAACAAGTTCAAATAAGGTGTCTCTTACAAAACAGTGAACAACAAACGCAGAGCTAAATAGCAATGCTATGCCAGCATCCTGTTTAAAACAAAACTCAATTACAACATATTCAGACATGAACGCGATGTTTCATGTGGTCAACTTGGGTTGTATGAGTAAGGAACCGCAGCGTTAAGCTGTTAAGTGTGCACAGATCTTTTTGTATGCTGAAGGGGGCCTACTACTCCATAAAGGTAAAGATTTTTCATTCCAAACACTGACTTCAGGGACTTGCTGGGAGATTACTGACATACCTTTTTAGATGAGTAAGAATGACAGAAGATCGTCTCTGAATTCTACTTCTCATTCTGTGCACCCTGTCCTAATAGAAAGTGCTGCACCAGGCCTCATGTCACTGGGCTTTTGGGTTGGGTGTTTTCTATTCCTCTCTATTTCTTTTTTTCTCTCTCAGAATAAATCATACGCCTGTTCAACTGTCATCCTTTTTATCTCTCATTCTTCATTTCATAGTTCTGCTTTCTCTTTTTCCCATTCTGTAGGCTTCATGTGAACCCCTCTGCCCTTTTCCTTGCTTTATCTCATTAGTCTGTTTTTCACTGTGCTCCACGTCCTCCCACTTGTCCTCTTCATTGTGTTGCATCATAAACCTTCTCACCATGATATATGGGAATTCTCGAAATTTCTGGTAACCATCAAGCAATTTTTAATCTTTTTTTCTACTAAGTTTGATGGGATTACTTATAAGGCCATCCAACTGTTATCTTGACAGTCCCATCAAAATCTATTTCATGCTTCTGAAACTTGAATTTTCTAAATGGGTGCACACTCTTGGCAAATGACAAAAGGCTTTAGCATTTTGTCCTGACATGAAGGGTTAAACTTGTTAATCCAGAGTGAATATAATGCACTTCACTGTTTCAATCAGTGTGCAGCATCACCAGCTTTGCATCTAAGCTCTGACACTCCCTAATCTATGTGGAGGAAAGCTAGCAAGGGGTGCATGTAAATGGCTCGGGGCTGTATGTGTCCCTTATCCACCTTGGCTGATGTGATGCTTTGACAAACTGGTGTCTTCCACAAAACCCTAGACAGATTGAATCTCCTTTGAAATGTTGTTTTTTGAAGCAACTAAACATTCAGGGTCAGCGGGGGGCCACTTGGGAATGGAAGAAACAGAAAGGGAGTGTTCACATTCGGTAACACATCATGTTAGTGTCAGTGCAGAACTTGTGAGAAAGACTGACAAAGCTGCACTTAAGGTCTGACCTCCTCTCTGTTTGCCTGTCTATTCCATCTATCTGTCAAGAGTGATGTATTAAAGTTGACCTGTGTTCAGTCTGGGAAGATTATCTAGTAAAAATGGTAGATATAAAAAATGGGTTTGATTCCCTTTATTAGTTTTTTTTGCTTTAAGTTTGATTCCCTTTGATTTATTTCAAGAAAGGTTTTTCGGCCCACACCAATCATATGCATGTCTTTTCCAAGAAAATGGAGCATGAGTGATGGATAAATTATATTTTTATCTGGTTCATTATAAATTCATAATTTATTTTACGGCTGCTTTTCAAATGGAGGAGTGAGGTTGCAAGGAGAAGAGATAAAGAAGGTGGAGGGTTTTAAATACTTAGGATCAACAATTCAGAGCAATGGAGTGTGGAAAAGAGGTGAAGAAGCGTGTGAAACCAGGCTGGAATGGGTGGAAAAAAATATCAGGTGTGATGTGTGATAGAAGAGTTTCAGCTAAAATGAAAGTAAAAGTGTACAAAACCGTGGTCAGACCGGCCATGTTGTTTGGTCTAGAGACAGAGGCACCAAGAAAAAGACAGGAAGCAGAGACAAAGATGCTAAGGATCTCTGTGGGAGTGACCAGGGAGGACAGGATCAGGAATGAGTATATCAGAGGAACAGCACATGTTAGAGGTTTTGGGGATAAAGTCAGAGAAGCCAGACTGAGATGGTTTGGACATATGCAGAGGAGAGAGCGAGAGTACATCGGCAGAAGGATGCTGGGTTTTGAAACACCAGGCAGGAGGCTTAGAGGAAGAGCAAAGAGGAGGTTCATTGATACAGTGAAGGGAGAAATGAAGATAGTTGGTGTGACCGAAGAGGATGCAACAGGTGGTGTTAGATGGAAGAAACTGACTTGCTGTGGCGACCCCTGAAGGGAAATGCCGAAAGGGGAAGAAGATTTTACAGCTGTATTTTAATTTTTACAGAAAAACTAAGTTTACCTCAACCAAGTGTAAAAACTATCCATTGTGTAGGTATTTGTGCAAGTAATACTTGCTTTTTCTTGAAATTGAATTGAGGGACTCACAAAAACATATTGTAAGTACATTTTGAAAAGTTTTCCACTTCACATTTTACTTTAGGAAACTGTTTATGTGAGGCAAACTTTGATCATATTTTCTGAATGTGTGACTGAGCATTTTATAGCAAGAAAATAGTATTGCCAGAGCGTGATAGAAATTATGTTTCACCAAATGGATAGAATAAATTTTCCGAGACCTTTGAGCCTCTTAAAAACGTGTAAACACTACCTATTTTGAATTAAAAGTTCAAATCTGTTCAGAGTATTCCAATTTATCACAGAAAATTATTCAGGTTGCATCTAAATTTTGAATGAACCAACATGAATACATCCTTCTATTTTGTTTTACTGTAATTCTTAAAAAGGCAACTTTATTGAGGTTTTTAGAGCACACATCTTATGAATGACATGAACAGTTATGTGTGGTTGCCACCCAAAACTGTAAATAGCTACTGAGAGATCTAGCACAGCCATGTGCTAAATTTATTTCACTCATATGTGGCTGAATTTTTGTTCCACTTTGGGATTATCCACTGATGTGTCAGATTTTTCTTCCTTCATAAGAACAGCTTTTTTCCAGGTTATTTTTTAGAATAAATATACATTTATAACACAATGGTAAGAAGATTAAAACAGGCATCGTCCTCCTTTGGCAACAGTTTCTTACCAAAGAAATATGCGGTGTTAAGATCAAAGTAACTACATCAAAACTTGACATCTTTTTCTTTGCATTGGTAGAGTGTGTGAAGGGGCAGTGGGAGTCATCCCTGGATGTGGTGCAGATTTACAAAAACAATTTATCTTTTGGAGCAGATCCAAAATTGATAAAAGTTACGATATGCAAGAACACTGTATCTGAACTATGCTTAGCCAAGTATCAGACTATGATTTAATGCAAGTTTTCCAACTTTATCTGTTCATTTTCACCACATTTCCACCATATGTGTTGCAGGGATGGCTTGAAGTTTGTGCCAAGTTCAATTTCACTTCTACATGTCTACCTTGGAAAGCTGATGCAATGTAGTAATACTAACTTTTTAGAGCAAGAGCAGAGAATTTTTAATGCTGTTGAGCAGGGTTATAGTAACCTTAGTTTATGTCTTGAAGTTAAGTTGTTGAGGATAGTCTTTATTCATTTTTTGCGATAAAAATTGCACCCCAGGACTATTTAACTATGTAACTATTTATGTAACTATTTAGATTAGTAATGGTCAAATTGGGTCAGGTTATACTTGTTGCTAATTAAAAGGGCATTTACCTGCAACAACGGAAAATGATAGTTACCATTTCCTGAAAATCAAAGACAAAAGAATATTTTAATTTTTTAAAACAATTCAAACTTCTTTTGTTTAATACTCCAAGATTGGTCACCTTCTGATTCCATTATAGATGACTCTGAATATTACCACCGGGGCCATAATCTTGATGTGTAACCTTCTAAGCCTGCCTTTACAAGTGCTCACATATGTACTACTGCCAGAAAAAAAAAAAACCCTGCATAAATGCAGTGAATGTAATAAGAAGCAATTTGAATGAGCAAAACATTGTGAAGTCTTGTGTAAAATCTTTTAAAGGTTAAAAGGTGATGACAAATGTGGGCCATTTAAGTTTTACTTTCAGTTTTTTTTTCTTTTTTTGCGCATTTGCTTTTCTGTTTCTCACATAGAAAGTGTGACCTTTCTTTCACCTAAACAAAGCGCTTCCATTTGCATCATTAGTTCTCTCCTGAGCGATGTAAATCCCACTGATTTATTTGTGGACTTATTATTCACTGCCGCTCTGGCTTAAATGAGATGTTTTATGCCTTTTTCAAACAGGTTTGCAAAATGTCTTTTTGGCTTATCAAAATTTTATATTATGACCTGGTAAAACCAAAAAAGTGATGTTGAAGAAAGTCCAACAAGTTTTTTGCCTAATTATAAATTTACTCACTGGATTTTTGCCATTCAGCTTGCTGAATCCACAATTACCATGAAGCATATTATTTTTTAATCTAAAAATGCAGTTTTCTATTTAAATATATCCAAATTGGCAGTAAGTAACCCCAATGACTAGCACAATATATTAAAACACCAACATTTAGTATGATTAACATTTAGTATGATGTACAGATACCAAAAGTATCTGTACAAAACTGAGCTGCAGTTAGTCAGGATAAGTTACATTTCGGCTAAAAACTCATGACAAATTGAACCAGGTCACATCATAGGATGTTTGCAGACACAGAAAGCTGAAAACATGTTAGAAGCCTGGTTTTTATACATTTTTTTTCTTTTTCTTTTTAAACTTTTTTTAAAGTTAGTTTTTTCAGCATAGGGCGGCATGGTGGAGCAGTGGTTAGGAATCCTTCCTCGCAGCAGGAAGGTTGGGGTTTGAGTCCTGGATGAGAAAAGGCTTGAAACACTGGCCTGTCTGTGTAAAGTTTGCATGTTCTCCCCGGGTATGCATAGGTTTTCTCCAGGTGCCCTGGTTTCCTCCCACCCTCCAAAAACATGCAGGCCATGTTGATTGGATGCCATAAAAATTGCCTTAGAATGTGTGTGGATGGTTGTGTGTGTGGCCCCATGACAGACTGGCAACCTGTTTGGAGTGTACCCTGCCTCTCGCCTTCAATCAGCCCTGCAACTCTGTTCGTGAATAAGCAGTTCAGAAGATGAAACAAAAGTTCTTCCAGCAGTTTTGTGGAAATCTGTGTGACACTAGAATAGTTTCTGAGGTTAACGCCACTCCAAGTTCCAACTGACCTTTTCAGATTTCATTATCCGTGCTTTCTTGACCATTGTCTTTAGATGCCATTAACATTTAGTCGTTTCACTGAATGAATGCTGAATGTTGTAGTACCTCGATACATTTTTCTGACCTGACCTCATTCAGATGTGGATGTTTTTGGATTTTTTTACTAAACATTTTTCTCTTCCTTTCTCTATGCCTACCTATCTTCAAGTGGTCTTTATGAAATTTAATAAATAGTTGCAGCAACCATTAAAAAAAAACCATCAAATTTCTTTGTTTTTGTGAGCACAACTATGTCATTTATTAAGATTGAGACCTGGAAATAGTTACGGTGCTGGATTTCAGCTGTCACATTTCAAACTGGCAATCGTCTCTCACTTTGTCTCTTGTAGTTGTCAGTGATATAACATGAAGCTGTTTCATTTGGCTTTTAACACCCTCATGAGACGTCATACTAAGATTTTACATACTGAGTCTATTAAAACAATAAAATAGCTGTCACTCAAACAAATGCAAATAAACATATCTTTAGACAGAAATCTATAATGAGACCGTTAATAGTGTGGAGGTGAGACGGGCAGGAAGACTCAAACAATGGGTCAAACAAATAGAATATTTGCTTCATAGTTTTGTGTGAATAAGAAACATTGGGTTTTCTGAGGAAAAAAAAAGTTTCTTTATCTTCAAACAGAAACCTCAGACAAACATTTTATCTATTTTTTTATTATTTTATACTCCCCTAAAGAAAAATGTTTCCCTTAAAGCATCTTTTTGTATCTCAAACTTTGTAGTTTTGCCGTTTAAAAGCTGATTATTACCGGTTTTATTTTTGGCTCTTGTTCTGATGTGAGCTTTTGGAAAAGCCTGGTTACCATGACGGCTGGTCTGGAACTTGAGGCCAGGATAGAGATGCTTCCCAATGCAGAGCTGTACCAGAACAGAAAATGTAATCTCAGTAAAGTGAGGGGACACTCATTGGCATTCCTCCTGCATCGCCTCACTCCTCCATCTCTTCCCAGTGGCCAGCCAGCACCTTGTGTCTCAGCAGTCCTATTTTCTACACCCAAGTGTGCTGTCTGCTGATAATAAACAGCCCAACAACTGGGCCAGGGTTACAGAGCTAAGTTACAGCTTCACCATCTTACTCTGTCTATCTCCTTCAAAGATTCGACAAAATCTTTACTTTATGCTCGGTGCCACTGCATTTTTAAACCTCTGCCGTTTGCTCCCAGGCCTGAAAGTCACTGAGTTAGTGGAAAACCTGGAGCTCAGTGCAGCACCGGTGGAGGATTAAACTCCAAAAGACAGCTGTTAAATGATGTGCCTTTCACAGCTTCTTATCAAATCTCCTTCTTTCCACCGGGGAGGAGTCTCTGACCCTGTTTCCTATTTTGTAGGTCCTGGCTCTCTTTGTGTGAGAAGACTGCTGCCCGTGGTGCTGCTGCCATCGCTCCACATCCAGGCCTCCCACACTCCCCCCCTCCGCTATCGCAGGGCAGCCACAGAAGGCTTGGCTCGATTCCACTGACGCTTCGATCCTGCAGCCGCGTCAATCACGTCTTCACCGCTGGGTAACTATCAGACACGCAAACAGAAACCTCATGTGTTTGGGTTTCTGTGGGATTAGAAAGACAGGGTTCTGTGACTTTGTAGTCATTGTATTTGAATATGTTTTTCATTCTTGCTTGTTACTTCTGGGCTCACTCGTGTGTAGTCTTCATGTAAAAGAGGTCTTTTCTCCAGCCGAGCATGTAATTACATGCTATGTCTCACACCACACAAACTGCTGTACAGGAGGGCCACGACCTTGTGGGGTTTGATGAGATATTATTTTATTCAAGCAATCTAACAAGTTTGGCTCCAGGTGTTTTTATCTGAAATGTGTCTTGTAAATGTCAAACAAAGAAACCTCACACTCATTATCTTGGCATGCAAGCCCCATAGAATGACTTTGTTAAGGGTTCTCATTCAAGTACAAAAACCAATCAGGAGTATTAAACCTTCACATATTACTCATTTAATTTTTTTAGTTCATGTTCTAAAAATGACTTATTGTTCTTTTCTTTTGATTTTTTTGGGTTCAATTTAAAAGACAAGCTCCGATTTTAATTAGTATTACCAAATCACTTGATGACATAAGGTCTTATTGTTTTAAACAATCAAATCTTTGAAACTTCCACCAAAAATGTGCACAGTTGAAATGAAAAGAGTGGGACATAATCACCTGAGAGGTACTTATGATAAAACAAAGGTTAGAAAATAGAATCTAATATGTTGTGAAACATGAAAAGTGGATAGAATGTGTACAGAGTACTAAAAATAAACCCTTATTTGATTTATTCTCACCATTTTGCTGCCTTCCCTCATTCTTTTTATTTTCCCATGTCTATTCTTTGCTTTCATTTCTTCCTTTGTTCCCCATTCCTAGAGAGCTTCAAATTGACCTTATTAATATGATGCCCCAATGTACATATTTCTTTTTCTTCTATCAACACAAATTAGGTCTGGACCATCATTTAGAAAGATGTTAGCCTCTGCATTCGCCTGTATTTTCTTCCCTGTTTACCCCGAGGCTCTCCTACACTGCGTTTGAAATTTGTGTCTGCTTGCCCTGTTGTTCGGGTCTTCTTTGAGTTAAATAAATGGGTCCTGGGCTTCTGACGTGTTGTCGTTTAGATGTGTTTGACCCACTGGAGCCAATTCAATCACTGTCTATCCTGTGATAATATCCTCTGCTTGGCCTTATCTCTGACTCTAAATTACTGAGCTTTAGTCTTGTCTTCACAGCAGAGTCCACAGATGAAATTGAGGGAACAAAGATGAGGAGCTTAAGGTTATAAAAGGTGGATGTAGAGTTGAAAAGAGGGGGGAAGTTGAATGTAGATGCAGAATGAAGTTGCAGCAAAATGAGAGTGCAAATTCAAATATAGAGTTTGTGGTTAGCAGGCACATTGAACACATGGAAAGGATTGTTTAAACCTGACTAGCAGTTTAGAGAGTTGCTGAACGAGGTTCTAGTTTATTTTGCATTAATTTTCTTACTTTGTTTGTGAGGAACGCTCCTTTCTCTTTGTATTCTTGATCATGAGGATCAAGTATACAAATCCTAATATGAGTAATAAAAATGCCTCTTTTATTGTTCCCACAGTGTTTCTGGCTCATGTGGCAATAAACCCTTTCATATTTCTGTTTTATTAATAACAGCAAAGATGAAAAAAGCATATAAAATAGACATCATAGGATTTCCCTGAGGTTCATCACCTACAGCAGCTCCAACCCTTAATCCTCTTTTTGCGATGCTGAGTCCTAGTTATAAACATTTAATATCAAATGCATAATTTTCTGGTTCTTATCAGAATCTGTGGGTTAATGATCATAAAGAATTGATAACTTGGTGTTTCATGTCATATGCCAACATCACATCACCGTGTTTCACTTTTTTTTCTAAAATTGTCTCTTGATCAAAGATGGAGCTCAGTCTTCTCGTCATGTGTCTCTTCTTGTTAATCCATGTTTAAAGCCGTTTCGCCCTTTAGCCCAGCCTAAATCTTCCTGAGTGTGTCACATTGTCAAAGACCTACCACATTTTCTTCTGGGAGCATCATGTTTCCTTATCTTTCTCTTTCCATCCCCCTTGTAATTTTACTTCTTCACTGTCTTGTCACAGTTTGATCGTCTTATCTCCTCTGCTTTTCTCTTTCATTTTCTTGTTCTCATCCCTCCCCTGAGGACCCGTGTGTTGTGATGAGCCCCGGGCTGCTGTGCACGTGTGTTGTCCTCTCGAGACTCCTGTTGCAGAGGAGTTGGCCCGGGGATGAGCAAATATGGCACACCCATGCACCCCTCTAACTTACTAGTTTCCCTTTCGCTGTCACTTCTTCCACTCCTACTCTTCACGCCTTCATTTCCTATTTCACTTAGCATGTTTCTCCCCCTCACTCCCTGCCTGTCACCTCTGAGAATGATGGGTTATGCTCAGTGAATGTGGGTGTTGAAGAAACAAAGTTACAGCATTAGCTTTAGCATTTGTCGTACACATGCGAGTTTATGTGCGTATGAGTTCCTTTAAATTGTTCATGAGTGATGGGTGGTTGTTTGTCTTTACACGTTTGGAAATGTGTGGGTGGTATGAGACTATGTTGTTTTTGTTTGCAGCAAATCATTGTTACCGTGGACAGAAATAGGAAGTCACAGTTGTTTCAGACATGCAGCGCTGTCCTAGAATCGACCGAAAATGCACAAGCGACAAGACACAGAAAAAATGGGAATTTTTTTTTGGGTTTTGACTTTTTGAAAGTTTTGGAGTTAGATTTGTGGCAATTTTCTAAAATATCCCAGTGAGATAGTATAAATTAGAGTATAAAAACTCTGCAAGTTTGTGTGCTAATATTTTAAGAGTTTGTTTGTTCCAAACTGTTATCTACTGAGCTGTGTGTAGCTTTTTCTGAGCCAATCAAATAATGAATTGCCAGGTAACTGTTAAGCGAAAGGTGGGGTACATCCTGGACATTTCACTCCCAGTCTCTTGCAGGGCCACACAGACACACTACTCACATACAGACATTTATTTCCAAAGGCAATTCCACAATGTTCAATTTACCTAAACTACAAGTCCCGCATTTACAACATGGACATGCAAACTCCACACAAAAGAACTGTGGTTAAAATTTCTGTTGTAAGGCTGCAATGCTACAAACCACTATAACGTCATGTTGCCCACAAGTTCATTCATTCATCTTCTGAATCACTTATCCCTATTGAGGTTGCAGGAGCCTATCCTGGCTGATTCAAGGAGAAAGGCAAAGTACACCCCAAAAGGATCACCAGTCTGTCGCAGGGCCACACACACAACCATTCACATACATTCCTAGGGGCAATTTTACAGTGGCCAATCAACCTAACATGCAATTTTTGGAGGGTGGAAGGAAACCAGAGTACCCAGAGAAAACCCACACATACATGGGGAGAACATGCAAACTCCACACAGAAAGGTCAGTGTTTCAAGCATTGACCCCACCCAGGATTTGAACCCTGACCTTCTTGCTGTGAGGCCACTGTGCTAACCACCACACCACACGTGTTACTTATAAATCTTACATGCCCAAAAGCAACGACCATATAAATTGAATATCAGTGATGTCTTTTTTAATAATGCTGGAAAAGTAACAAAAAAGATATTTGAAGAAATATTTTTCATCTTGCAGAATAAAATGTTCAGTTAATGTTGACAAGGTCTTTTATTTTAATTTGAAAGAAATACTGTCATGTTTAACATTCACTAAACTCATTGATAACTCTTCATCCATTTGAGGCAATAAGAGAAACACTAATGAATCAGTCTACATGCTTTGATCACTTATTAAGTAGTTTATTATGTACAGTTCATTTATCTTCTGTCCCACTTAGACTAATTAGAGTTGAGGGTTATGGGTATTAAGCAAGCCAATGTGCAGATTTTTGTCAGGTTAAGAACAAATACACAATTGGAATTAAACTATGAGTCCAATATCACTTTAAATTTTTATTGCATTTGCATATTAAACATTATTATAAATGTGATTTTGTTTTACCAAATGTTTCATTTAATTTCAGAGGTAAAAGTGATAGACATAATCTTATCAGCATTTCATAACCGCCTTCTCTTTGTCAATGCGGCTACGCCAGGCGGCTTGCTTGTAAAATGGTATCACCAACAACACAACAAAATCTGTATGCAAAATTATGGAGCCTGTATTTGTTGTTCCCGGTGAATGTTTTTATGACCTTACAGAGAAACTGCGACAGGAATATAAAGTACTGGAAAATCTAACTACTGTAAAAAGGCCGCTGCAAAACACCACTAGAACCAGATTTTCAGAAAAATTGAACACCCTTGGTGAACTTTGTTATCTCTTGTGCAGTTTAGATAAATATTTCCTTTTCCTCATTGTGCATAATATGAGAGAACACGTTCAGCATGAAAACCTTCTGAGGTTACATAAGCAAACACTTCGTGCAGAATAAAACTAGAAAAACTGTCTTCATATTATCCACCATAAGTGTTAGCAGAGAAGATTTTAGTACTTCACAGGACTTATGCATGCCAGAAATACAAAACCATTCGACTGCACATAATGGCAAGATAATGAGAAAAATTACAATACAACACAATTACAAAAAAGTTTAGCATATGCACAACATGCTCATCATGTTGACTTCAAGTAAACCTTAGTCCAAAGTTCAGATTAAGGTAACTCGTTTAAAATATGATCATACTAATTATTCTTGTCTGTACTTACAAGTACAGTCAACTTAAAAAGAAGACAATTTTAGAGAAAATTACAAATGCACAAGCATGAAAAAAACCATGTGGTGCACAGGTGGTGTGTCAGTCAGTTCTTTGTGGATGAGAACTACAAATAAAACACAAAAGTTTTTAATTTAAAAAATGGTCACCTATGGTCACCAGCTGTGGGTGGTGACCAAAAGAATGAGATCGCGGATACAAGATTAGCTTCCTCTGCAGGTTTGGCTGGGCTTTTACTCAGAGAACAGGTGAGGAGTTCTGCCATCTCGGTGTTGAGTTGAGAGAAGCCAGATGTGATAGTTTGGGCATGTGGTCAGGGTGTCCCCAAGCGCATTTAAAAAAAAAAAAAAAAAAGAAATTAACGTATGCATATTATGAAAGAGATTTAATATATATGAGATAGTAATAACACACATAACTTTTGTTCCTTTTAAATGAGTTTTAATCTAAAATTCCTGTTTTTTTTTTTTTTTAACCTTATGTGCAACTCTGAATGTTGGTAAATACTTAAATAGAAAAATTATACCGCTGGAGAGTGGAAAGTGCTTCAAGATTTTGGTATTTTCACAATTAACACACTTCTTATGTACCAGAAACTGCTTTTAGTGGTTGATATAGAAGATTTTCTTTCATTAGGTTGTGCCATCTTCAATAGCAATGCAAACAATAGTTAATAAAATACTAATTAGAAAGTTATTCAGACCAGGAAGAATGATCATCACTGATACATATGAATAGAATTGCAATTGTGACTGGATGGGTTTTAATTAGGATAATGCATGTCAAAAATGATTCATCCTATTTATATACATATGTGTGTAAATATGTATGCATGTACAATCTGTCTGGCATTTGCTCACACAAGTTGGCACATGCTTGTGTAAAATTAAATCCACATCAGTGAGCAGCCATTCAGTTAAGATTAACAGGACCTGACATTTCCTTCTTTGGAGACAGATGCTTGCTCCAGTTCCCTCTGTATGTTTTCCCTCTCCTGTGTCCTCGATCCAAATTATGCATCTTCTTAGAATGAAGATATTAACCCTCATTTATTCTGCCTGCCCACAGCAAGACCTGTTTTCACCAATTAATTTGATATCTGATATTGTTATTGCAAATTAGCAGGATTATGTAAGTTATATTAGAGGTTTGTTTTATGTCATACTAAGAGAAATTAACATGAAGTATGCAGGTCCACATCAGAAAATGCATGTATTGTTTTTTATGCAGGTCATTTGAATGGCACAAAAACCTCTTTCATTTTTTTTCTCCGTAGGAAATTATTCAGCTCTATATATGCGGAAAATCTTCCAAGAAACATATGCTGTATGTTGTGTTAGTATTCATACATTTCACAGTTTCATTTCCAGCAATGTTGTGATTTGAAGAAATGTTTATATGAAATGTACCACCTTGCATAATTTCAGCACAGACAAGCACTTAAAGACTTATTGGAGTAATTATATAATAATTGTTCATGAATGTCATTTTGAACAGGCAGTGTGATTTTAAACATAGTTAAAAATAAAACAAAACAGGGATTTATGTGAAAGTACAAAGCACATGGTCTTAATGTAATCTACCGAGTAACACTTAAATAGATGTGGACATTATTTATACATAAGCAAGATGTTACATGAACGTCACAAAGGGCCACGGTGAGGAAATGTGATTATCATTTATGCATAAGTTCCATTATTGTGTATGAACAGTGCACTGCCGGAAGTTATAAAATCACCATTTTAAAGCAGCTGTGCAGGAAGAAATGTTTTATTCTATTCAATGTAAGTTCCTCAGTCAGTGGTTGTGTAGGTGCAAAGAGGAGTTTGAAAACTTATAGAAGTGATGAAAAGTTGTAGCGCATTGTGTAATCTTTTGTATGAACTCGCTGAAATTTTAAAGTGGAATATTTTTATGCGCTCTTACTTTTGTTAGACTTTTTTCTTGCTTCTAAGCAAACAGTTGCATAACTTTGGTCTGGAGATGAGGAATCACAGTGGAAGAAAATGATCTACCTAAGGGTGATGAGATGTTTGGATGTCCACCACAGATGTAATTGTTTCCATTTATCAGATGGTCTACTCTAAACAATTATTCAAGGCCCACAGACTGTTCTCCAATTAAACAACAGCATTAGTTATTCAGTCAGTGCAATAAACAACACATGTTTAAGCTAATTTAGCTAAACCCTTGAGCAAATGCAGAAATGAGGATGTGGGGAAACAAAAAGTCGTGCTTGGAACAACAGTTGAAAACTTTAACTGGTAGTCATTTTATGGTTCTTCGACCGACTGTCTAACCGCATTGCATCTTAGAATACAAAAAATGTCGAACAGCCTTGTGTTTTTCTGTTTGATAAACAGAGGCTAAAATGTTTGGTGCTGTCGGAATTTGAGAGATTTACGACTTCTAAACTAGAAGCATTTTTTGTGTAATCAAAGAGACAGCCTTTCACATCAAAATTCTTATTTTGTTGCTATGCTCCCCAAACATCTTTTATGCATAGTCCTCATGAAAATAAACACACTGCACTGATGTCAGTTTAAGAAGTCATTCTAGAAAATATTTTGGAAGCTCTTTGCTCTGGAAGAACTTTTTTTCTAACAAATTTTCTACCTTGTGCTCATATAGTAGATCAGCAGAGACAGTGTGATGGCAAATGTTTGCATCCACTCAACTTCTTTTATTTACACCCATCAAATATTTTCTATGACTGCTTTATTGCTTGGTGGTTTGACTATGGCTGATCTTTAAGAAACTTATTGGCTTTAGACTTGTTTTAAAAAGAATATTTTTGTGCAAAAGTTGCATGTTATTCCTGTGTATGGAAGACATGTCTGAGCATGTTTATTCCAATGTCCTAAAACATGTATGTTAGGGGCCTTGTTTTGAAAGTGTAATTTTAAGAGCTTTGTCAGTCGTGTGCAACGGTCAAAATCGGTCTCAAGCAGGTCGTGTCAAAATTGGTATCAAGCAGGCCAAGGAGAACAGAAAGATCCAGCATGGGGCCACAAAGACCCGGAAACAGCAAAAAAGTCAGTCTGCCCATCGTTCCTCCATTACTCATATCACCTATCACATTTGCAGCCAGTGTGATAGGAGCTGCAGCTCCCGCATTGGCTTGTTTAATTGCAGCTGACGCTGCACAAACAGATAAGTATCCAGGTGCAGACTCTATTCTCTCTAGAGACAGAAGGATGCCAACAACCGTAGCCTTTTTGATAAAATGACAACTTGTCTACCGTCCAGGGTGTCTAATTGATTGCATGAACACTGGTTGTTTCTCAGTGCTGAATTTGAAGATGTGGAAAACATCTGTTATACAAACCCACAACAGACTACTTGTTTGTTACAGACTGCCAGACTGTTTGGGATATACCGTAACTCTAGCCTGTAACCAGCCAGGATAGAATCTAGCACAACCTGTAACCCTGACAGAGATAAGTAGTTCAGAAGATGAATGAATAAAACAAATCTATTATGACATTGTTAATGAAAACTAAAGGGTGGCCATTTTCAGATTCAGCACCTATACCCTGCAAATTCTAAAGCTTATTAAGCTTGCTAAATTGGTTCATTGAGGAAGTTGCTAGTTCCAGCAGCAAACATCCATTTAGTGAACACATCACTAAAGACTGTACATGCACTATCAAAGAAACTCAGCTTTACCCAATGTACAATAAAACCACATTAATTCAAGCTTTTAGTGTTCTGTAACGCACTACTTTGAAACATCTTGATCAGGATAACTCACCAATCAGCTGGTTTCGCGCAATCATTAATCCACTTTAAAATTATGCAAAATTGCAAGAGGTATTTATTTATATTGATTCCTTATCCTTGTTTGTACTTAATCTTTTTGTTTTTAAAGTGCTTACTTGTTCAAAGAAATGAGAAAATAACCTTCAAGTACATAGGGACAATAATTGTTTCCGAACCTTTTGTTTAACCTTTTAAATTAATCATTTCAGTATTGGGGTCAGACCTCAGCCAAACAACTCATGAACTAAATTAAGTAACTATGTACATTGTTGCAAAGATAATTATTAACTATTACGTTAGAAGAGTTATTTAAGAGACAGGCTATATGACCTGGTAAAATGTGATACATGTGTTTTTACAGAGGTTGTCATTGCTGTCATCCCACTGACAATAATAAATTATTACAGTACAAGCATAATTCACCCACATAGCAGATGTGAGTGCATCAAACATTGTACGCTGGCTTTCATGGAGAAAAGGCCATTATCATGTATGCTGCGTGAGACAAGCAAGGAGTTGACTGAGAGGCATAGTGTGTGTTTGTGTAGCTGCCACTTTGATGTACTGTGAGTCAGTTGTGGGGCCATGAAACGGGCGCAGGGAAAAGCTCATTGATTGATTTTGTTTGTATTTGCTGCACTTCTACATCTAGAGAGGCACATGCAATTTGAACTTTGGTAGAAGTCACAATCTATGATTGGGATGTATGCATGGCCTTGTGTTTGAGTACCAACAAGGTTGTATCCCAATCTTTGTTCAGGGTTCTCATGACATTTCTACAGCTTCATTGCGTTTCTCAGATAACAGAATAAAGGTCTAATCCTAATATCTATGATTGGTAATTCCAGCAATAATGGTCTTCATTAAGGCGGTATCAATCCCAGTTTGTAGAGCTAGGGTGAGATAGTGAAATAGTTCTATGAAAATCCCAACATTGACCCTCGAGCAGGGCATTTCTGTACACCAATGAAGACAAGTCAGCCTTTTTTAGCTAGCGCCAAACAACAAGAAGAACTGACATAAATGTAAAAATTGCCTCCCTGAAGCACAGCATTTCACAAATAAGTCTCTTTTTTTCTTATTTATTTAACCATTTCCATAAAAAACAAAACGCATTTGCACATGCCCTTAACAAAAATGAAAAACACTTGAGGCAGAATGCCACTTCAACCTAATGTGGGACACAGACATCCACACGACACACTCATATTAATCTCACGCCTGTGGGTAATTTAAGATCCTTGACCCATGACCTGAAAATCTGGGAAAACATTATGATTTAGATGTGACAGCCGTGCAAATGTAGCACAAACCCACAAAAGCAGTAATCATTGGATGTGCCATATCATTCTAAGCAAGATATTTTATTCAGAGATGCTTCCCAAAGATGATAAAAATTTGCCAGAATGTTTGGTTGGGTGGTGTGTTTTCTTTCCTGCGAGTGGAACCCATTTGGGAAAGATGAGGATCTCAATTTATCGCTAGTTTTCCAATACTGTGTATTAAACAAGCTCAAGTCCTAAGGTTGAGAAATTGCCTTCTTATTTTTGTCTTGTAAAGTGCATTGTTTAAAAGTAGTTTGGAAAAGTACTTCAAATAGTGATTTGAAGCTTTACGAGTGTGATGTTTACAGGTCAGACTATAATACTCAAACTCTTTTTACGAGAGAGACTTACAAGCCATCCACACCGGGAATATTAACTATAACAATAACTATAAAAGAATGGTTGTAAAAACTCCTCCAGTTTAGTGACAGAGCTTACATTTTCTGGTTTATTTCATTTGTTTAGCAGGAACACTGAACAGGACACCACAAAGGAAAATATGCACTGCATCAAATTGTAATTTTTAGGCTTGACAAAAACCAACGTTGGCAAACTATTCATCTTTTTTGTCTTTTAGTGCATTTTTTTTCTGAACAAAAAGCAGATAATTAGATCCAGACACCAATTAGAGATTACCAGAAAGATATTTGCTCTTCTACAGCTAAAAGATTAAGTTTTTGTTCTCTAAATGTTGTTTTCCAGTCTAACATGGTTATGAATCTATTCTTTTAATGCAAGCTTATTGTTAATAAAAAAAAAATGTTAGTAGAAAGCATTTCCACACATCGTATTTACTTTCTGTGTGAATTTAAGACTTTACAGAAGAAAGATGTTCAGTCTCACCTTGATGACAGGAACATTTTTGTGTTAGAGGAGGGTGTAGTTAGTAACAGAAGAAGCTTTAAAAGGTGCCCAGCAGCGCTCAGGGTTTGACCATCAGTTTTATTGTAATTTTGTCACTTGTAAAACACTCTGCTGTTAATTTTCATTTTAACAGACTGTCTGAGCTCTGTTGTCCCCAGATCACTGAGATGAGAGATGATTACCATAAACAGTTTCCAGGCAATCTGTTCACACAAATAGACTTTTCTCATATCAACAAGTATTATTGGAACAGACCAACACAGCAATAACATGTTTATTTTGTGCTCTCTTGCATTTTTTTTTTATCATTAAAACCCCTATAAGCCACAGTTTTAGATATGAGCTCTATGCCTTTGGGTGTGCTGTACATAAAAAGGGCTTTAAGGTTATTCTAGTTGTTTATGGTTTAATCCGTTAAAAAGGTTAATTGAATTTTTAATGTTTGTTGCAGCTCTTTATTGCTGCTTTACTATTTTAATGTGTTTCTCTTTTGTTTTTATCACATTTTGCTTTACCAGCGGGTTCTAAAAAAGTTTGAGGTTATTTTAATGTAACATGTCAGACTAATTAGGTCCACAAATATCTCACACCATGCAACATGCAAAACCACTGTTGTCTAAGAGTTTGAAAAGAAGAAAACTGATAATAATGAAAAAGAGGGTACTTATTATAAAATCAGCTAAAAACAAGAAATTTGTTCACACAATTATAGGTAGTGAACAATATTGAAGAGATGCTAGAGAAACCATCATGGGAGGCACTGGTGCCCCTCAGGGGACTGTCCTGTCCCCCTTCCTCTTCTCCCTCTACACAGCAGGCTTCAGACATAACACTGAAGGATGCGTGCTGCAGAAGATCTCCAATGACACCTCGATTCTTGGTCTCATCAGCTGATGCAGAACTTTGTGAACTGGTGTCAGTGAAACCACCTCCTAATCAACGCAGGAGAAACCAAGGAGATTGTGGTGGACTTCCGCAAGCATCACTCTACCACTCCCTCACCAGTGAATATCCAGGGAATGAACATTGAGCAGGTGGACTCTTACAAATACCTGGGTGTTCACCTCAACAACAAACTGGACTGGACTAATAACACCGACGCACTGTACAGGAAGGGTCAGAGCAGGCTCTACCTCCTGAGGAAACTCCGGTCCTTTGGAGTGAATGGGGCACTCCTGAAACCCTTCTACGACTCTGTGGCGGCATCAGTCATCCTGTACGGTGTGGTCTGCTGGAACAATAGCATTACAGAAAGGGAGAGGAAGAAGCTGGACAGAATCATCACGAAGTCCAGCTCTGTTCTGGGCTGCTCCCAGGACTCAGTGTGGGGGGTGGGTGACAAAAGGGTGCTGAAGAGACTGACATCCATGCTGGACAACGAGTCCCACTCCCTGCAGGACACTCTGTCTGCACTAAAAAGCAGCTTCAGTGGCAGGCTGCTCCACCCTCGCTGTGTGAAGGAGAAATCCAGGAGGTCTTTCCTTCCTTCTGCTGTGAGACTCCACAATTTTAACCAGGTGCTCTTTATGCTATTTCTCACCAGAACTGTGCGGTAGCTTACTCACTTTGAATGCATGTTTTTGTCCTTAGTCGTTTCAGCCTTTTTTGTTTTTGTTTTGTTTGTGCATACTTGTCGTGACCTTTTTTTCTTCCTGTGCCTATTCTGTTGCATACTGCAATTTCCCCATTGTGGGACAAATAAAGGTTTTCTTACTCTTAATTACTTACTTACTTAATAACCCCTGCATGAGATGTACCACTGATAGATAAATGAGGTGGCTAATATCCTGAAATCGTAACAAAGACTAGAAAGGGCTGGACTGAAGGACAACACAGGGACACAGATCATGACTGCACAGAAGTAGGAGCCTTAAACACTAGAGCAATTGAGGCCCAGATCTATCATACAAGATAATATCCCAGTTGCAGACTGTGCAAAGAGGCCCCTGAAACTATCCAACACACACAGTAGCTGTAGGGTGCAAGATGCTGACAGAGAAAGCATACAAGGAGCATCATAACCAAGTGGCTGGTATAGTGTACAGGATCTTCTGTACACAGTAGAGCCTGGAAGTCTCAAGTTCGAAGTGGAAAACACCTCAGAAAGTGATGGAAGATAGCCAAGGAAAGATCCCGTGGGACTTCCAGATCCAAACAGAAAAAAATAGTAATGACGAACCAATCGGACATCGTGGTAATTCACAAACAGCAGAAGAAAGCCGTTGTGGTTGACATCACATCACTTGGGGCAGTAACCCACAAACTAGAATAGACCTACAGCAGATCCCAAGTACATCAGACATCTCAGTCCAGAAGAGCACAGTCCTAGGAAAAGCAAAGATCCTGCACAGAACCCTCAAGATTCTAGGCTTCTGGTAGAGGCCCCTAGCTTGATGGATGAGTACACCTGTGGTGGGTGTGAGAACAATTTTTTAAATACACATACACATTTTTAATACACACAAAAAAATAAAATTCTCTTCTCACCCTTCCATGGGTGGTTCCACACTCTGTAAGCTGACGTCCTCCATCAGAGGCAAGGGAGCTTGAGAGTTCTGCGCAGTATGCTTGCTGTTCCTAGGGCGGCACTCTTTTGGACTGAGATATCTGATGCCTCTCCAGGGATCTGTCAGAGCCACTACTTTAGTTTGGGGGTTACTGCCCCGAGTGCCCTTATTATTACAGGTATCACTGTTACCTTCACTTTCCAAGTCTTCTCCAGCTCTTCCCTGAGGCCTTGGTACTTCTCCAGTTTTTCATGCTTCTTCTTCCTGATTTTGCTATCGTGGTATTGCCACATCCATCACTCCTTTTTATCTGCTTCTTATCTACCACCATGATGTCTGGTTGGTTTGCCATTACCATTATGTCAATATGGATCTTGAAATCCCACAGGATCTTGGCTCAGTCATTCTCAATTGGGGGTGTTTCCCACTCTGACCTTGGAGTTTCCAGTTTATACTGTATTCTGTGCATGTGTTCCTGTGCACTATCCCAGCCACCTAGTTACGGATATGGAGTTCTCTGTGAGTTATTAATTGGCAGAATAGCTTGGATGGGCATGTACTGGATTTAAATGTCATTTTTACACTATCTCATTTTTATTTTTAATTTTTTTTAAACAAAAATCTCCGAGTAAATTTTATTTGTTAACAGGAGTAAAAGTTCTTTTTTCTGGTTTTAAGCATAGATACTGTAGATTTTAAATGAAAGGTTTGAAATAATTGAGACAAATAAATAGACTTTGTTCTTATAGTTACTGACGGGCATGAGATATCATAAAATTAAAAAAAAAAAAAGAAAAAAAAAAAAAAAGAAAACCTCATTTTTGATTGTTTCACAACCAGAAAAATAAGCAACTTTCAAAACCTATTATCCATGGGATGTACTGAGTGGGAGCCGGCAGAAAAAGCTCTTTGCTTTTTTTTTAATTGACTTGATTTGTTTGAAGATCTTTATAGCTTTCAATTTTTATAATGTTTGTTTAAAAAAACTTTAGGTTCCACAAACCAATCCAATATTGATTTAATCTTTTATGTTTTAAACTCATGTTTAGTTTTGCTTTTTCCGCCAGTTTAATTTGTAAAAACATAAATTGCTTTGTTGAAACCCATCCAAACTCCACACTTCTACCTTTCAGTGTAGGAGGATTCACATTGAGGTTAATGAAACACATGTTGCTATGTAAATACAAAACCTGAATATGGATGTTCTGTTCATGTTACATGTACTCTTCTGTTTTACTTTTGATTGGCAAGAATATTATTTCTTTTTGTAGATCCAGATGATTGTTTGATCATGCTGTTACTTTCTTCAACTTTTCTCAAATTTATGTGTGCGAGGGCCTGATCCACTCCGATCAACATTTTGGCCCAATTTCACATTGTCTCACTTATCAATGCAGTTAAATTTGTTGCTTTAAAACATTGCATAATTTAACTTTCTATCAATCAGTAATCTATTCAAGCGTTATCTATAGGGCTCTGCTTTATCATGTGAAAGAGCAAGACGATTTATTCTAACAATAATTTTTTTTTTACTGAGCATTTTTTCTGTAGTTTTAAAAAGTCACCAGCTTGTGATGTTACAAGTCAAGAAATTACCACAAGTGGTATAAAAATATGAAGAAATTACTGTTACATAGAGGTCATTATCCACATTATTGAAGAACATAACACTACACTTGTTGGACGACAGCTCCGTTTGACCTTACTTTAATATCTGATTAAACAGTGGAGGCGGATCTCAGGACAGTTAGCAAAGTCAAATCTATTTATCAGTTATAGTAGCATTTAGGCAAACAACCCTAACGACAGGTTAAAAAGCCTCTGAGCTTTGTGATTTATTAGAATAGAAGAGGACAATTTAATTATGTGGCTGTGTTCATTGAGAATGTTGCAACTGATCCATGTGATAGGATAACAAGTTCTTTGGCTTTGTTGAATTGAACAAACAAGCCAATATATTTTCCTGGCCATCTTTTACATTTGCTGTAACAATAATATCCCATTTTTTTTTAAATTTATATATATATTCCTAAACTGTATGTTTGACATTTCCTCCTGTACTTGAGCCACTGTGAGTTTAACTGTGGGTTGCTGTGTCACGATGGGGTCGTATGAGCAGACGGCATTACTGCCTGTGATTGAGAACTCTGTCACAGCACCTGAAGTTACAGTCTCTGACGGATTCCTCTGGGGGCATGAATAATGTACACTGTAGGCCTGACTGATGTGTGGTGTAATAATACCAGGCAGAATAGCGTGACCACAAACCCAGATGATGGCAAACATCTTAACCAGCCTTAAAAACCAGAACCCACACACACTTACAGGAGATACGTATATTTAGCTTTTGATTATTGGAAAGTCTCACCAGTACGAGGTGAAAAATTGACAATTTTCTACCCACATGAATATCTTAGTGGTTTTTAAATTGTGCATCAGAGCACATCAGTAACGTTTCCTAAGTTCTAGTTTAAAATCTGTGAAAAACAAGAGTTATTGAAATTGTCTACAAGTCAACTTCTTCTCGCACCTTTGACCTCCATTCTATCATTTGTGATTTTACGTCATAGTCAATTCTTATCTGAATCAGGACACAGACTTTGTCAGTGCAATACTGTTTAAAATAAATGAAATTCCCTCTGACATTTTATATATTTTGTAGAACCCAAGCCTTGAATTTGATTTTTGCACCTTAAAGACAATTCTCTTTGTTAATAAAGAGAATTCTCTTAATTTAATTTAATAATTCTCTTTATTTATAAAGAGAACAGGAGACATTAAATCTTTAGCAAATTTTTTTTTGTTCAATTTGCCATCGTGTTTTTTTTTATTTATACAAAAAATGAGAGTAAATTAATCATTAAAAATGTAAAGAAAACATGTTATTTGCTCCAAGCTTAAAGCAGTGTGTGTTACTCTCAAGTTGCATTAGTGAGAATAAATATAAATAACTGCTGCAGAATGCATAAATTATCATTTGAAATAAAAAGAAAAATAACCCACACAAAACAAGAAGTTTCAAACCATGCAATTTTAGTGGAAAGTTTCTCCAAATTTGAGTCATCTGTACAGCTGGAGGTTATTAATTCAACTCATTAATAGTAAAGAATAATAGACAGTAGGAAAATTAAGTGTGGAAGAAGTGAGACATTAATGATACTTCTGTGATTGATGGGAAATGACGACCGATAGATCTTAACAACTGCTCGGTTATAATAATTTATTTTGCAAGATTCAATCAAACACAGAGTCAGTATCGAAGACAAAGACTTTACCGGTGCTAGAACAATGCATCACTGTGATGACAAGATGCTTCATTTATGTGGATGACATCTCTCAGAGCAAAAGCACCAGGCTGAAAAGCACGCAGACAAGCTGACTCTGAACATATCTTGTAGTAGTGGAAGGTGGTGATGTGACTAATAATATCGACAATCATCTCTTTGCTAATACAACACTGGATAAGAATACCAGAAATACTTCAACTTTTTTCAAACTCCCAGCATGAAACAAAGACAGTGCAGGTGAATTATGTCATACACTCTTTTCATATTTGCTATAAAATATTTCCCAGTTAGAGATTTTCCAGAAACGTTGTACATCAGAGAATCTGAAAAGCCTATGGAGCATTGCCTTTGTAGATTACCACCAAGCTGTTTCCCATGAGGTTGTGTGTCTCAGATCAACTCTTTACTTGTTGTTTCTCTCTACATTTTAACATTCACCGAACCCCTCTCCATAAACAACATCACAAATATTCTCTAGTGAATCACAGACTAACTGTCCCTTTGCTAGACATTTTTTGTGTGGAAGAAACATTGTCTATGACAACCTCAGGCTAACGCCCTACTCGTTCACCACCTACCATCTCGCCAATGAGTTGGAGAAAACTTGTAATGAGAGTAGTGATCAATAGAGTTGGAGCAGATCCCAGGAGAGAGGGAGTGTCTTCTTCTGAGATGTTGATGGGGTACCCAACACTCGCCTTGATGATAGTCTCTGATGTTCAAAAGTTGTCTCTCTCAGTCTCTTCTCTTCATGGTCGTCATTTTACACATGACAGGGAGTGTGTGAATCAACTGGTTGTTCATCCCGTAATGATGCGACAATGCCTCCGTTAACCATTTGCCGTCTTCACTTATTATTTTTGAAACGGTTACGTTTATTTTCTGATTGAAAAGATAAACCTGAGATTTTGATGTTCAAGACCACCATGAACATTGGACACACATATTTCTCTTGGTTCTTTACAGTTCCGTTGTCTTCCGCTCATCCAGGGCCGGGTCGTGGGGGCAACAGCCTCAGACGGGAAGCCCAGCCTTCTCTCACCCCGGCAGCATCCTCCAGCTCACCCGGAAGGATCCCGAGTTGTTCCCCGGCCAGCTGTGAGACATAGTCTCTCCAGCGGGTCCGGAGTCTGCCTCTCGGTCTCCTCCCGGTGGGACGTGCCCGAAACACCTCACCAGCGAGGTGCTCGAGGGGCATCCTGACCAAATGCCTGAACCACCCCATCTGGCTCCTCTCGACCAGGAGGAGGAGCGGCTTGACGCCGAGCTCCTCCCGGATGGCAGAGCTCCTCACCCGATCTCTGTGTGAGATCCCAGCCACCCTGTGGAGGGAGTTCTTTATAGTATGTAATAGAATTTTAAAAAATACCTCGCCATCACTGAAATGTGGGAAGCCCAGAAGCTTATACTCACTGTTTAGCAGGCACGAGGCAGGATACAACTAGTTCAGGTCACTTGTCTGTCACAGAGCCAGACAGAAATAACAAACAACATATTACTCAAATACTTATAGTTATGGGCGACACCCCACAGACAGACAACTGGTGATTACATTCTCGCTCAAACTGATGGGTAATTTAAAATAACCCATCAGCTCAAAGTGCAGTTTTGTCTTCCAAAATTCCACCTAAAGGTATAAAAAAATGTACCTATGGACAAGGGCTCTCTGCTCACCTGTATTTCCCTGATGAATATACCACCCAGGGTAGAATTCATATCCCCACGAAAGCTTCAAAAGGGACAGCTTTGATGGGTTTTGCTATTTTAATGCTCCACAAATACCATTAATGTGCTGTTTTCTGCTTCTGAAAATCCCTTTTGTTTGTTCCAGTTTGTGCTCTCTGCCAGAGGAAAATGACGCAGCATTTCTCACTGGGGTTTCGCTCAATATTTATTTAATCATGATGATGTATTTTTCTAGGCCTTAAATGTTAATTACTGGCATTTGGTGATATCTTATTTCAGGATCATGACAGAATGATGGTATTATTTACCCAGTGATGTACCTTGGGGAGGCCCCTCAGGATGGTTTATGAGTCTATTTAGACTCTTGATGAAAACTTACTCTCTGCAGAAATTATTGGAGCACAAAAACACACATTGAGCTTTTATGTTTCCTTCTTCATCTCCTGGTGCAATGTGTGGCACTTGATGTATTTATAAAACTCAAATGAGGTTAAAAAAAAAGTGCCATTACCACCTCAACTGTAATCAGTACATCTGTAATCCACTGTATCCTTGAGATGATGATGGGGAAACTAGAAGGAACTTGGTGATGCAATCAGAGGCAGTTAAGTGTTTAGATGAAAGGTCATTACACAAGGGGGGCCACTTGTGATATATTTCAACCCCAAAAGAGTTACTAATCAAAGTCATCAATCTCCTGGTTCTCCTCCTTCAACAGCGCCCTCACAAATTTCATGAAAGCAAAACAAAGAACTATAATTGAAGTGTTTAATCCCTGACACTAGAAGGCAAATAAAGTGTACATGTTCACATGAAAAACTTTAATTAAACAGTGCTCCAACCGAGGTTGTTTACAGCACCGCAAATTACATAACATCCTGGAGTGAACAAGTAAGAAACTGCCTGGCAGGATGCCAGGTCCCTTGTGAGATTTCTGTCTCAGTTTGACTGGAGATCGGACCATAATTATTTTATTAGATCTTGTCAGTGTCAACCTCGATGCATCCAGTGTGTTTTGAAGTCAGAGTTAGTTGGCACTAAGAGGCCAAAGTGTGCTGCTCAGAGGAGAGCAGCAAATGTAGACAGACATTTTGACAAGTGATTGGTTCTTCACTGTCAGGCGGTGGATCAGATGTGTCTGTGTCACCTCTGTGTTAGAGACTAGTGGGAGGTTTAGATGTGAGCTGGCATCCTGGATGGCTTGGACCATCTGGGCAGGATGCAGTGATCTCACCGCTGACTCACTGATTATCTTTCCACAGCACTGACACTATGTAATGTTCCAAAAACAAAATCAGATGAAATTATTATCAGTCTGAATAGAGTCATTAAATCTAAAAGCTGCAGCAGAACTTTCTGTCATAAATACTTCTGTTAACTTCTTAATAGGTTAATTAGTATGTATGTGTAACAGATTCAAATGCTGGTTCTCTTTGGAAAGAAATAAACAAGAAGTAAAACATAAGAATAGACTTTTTAAACATGCATACATTTGTTTCTTCCTCCTAAACCTATTCATCAGTGGGCAGATGTGGCATAATCAAATCTGATTCTTTTTTCCAGAGAAATGTCTTTTGAATTATTGCCCATTGTACTTGCAGTGAGTGCACCATAAGACCTAATTCATTTTTACAAACTGATACAATAAATCATCCACCTTCCATAAGTCTATAAACTTGGGTCCATTCCTTACATTTACATAAACATATCTGGTTCTATCATAAAAGTTCCCATATATTCATTTGATACACATGCATATTTTCTCGAAGGAAACGGATACATTGAATTTTAAATTTCCCAAAGTGACCCCATTAAGTTGAAAATCGGGGGTTTGAGAAGAATGCCAAACATTCACTTATTGTTTTTGACAGTAACGTCTTAGTTGTATAACATCATCAAAATAATGTGTAGATTTGCCAAACATTTTTTTCTTTTTAAGCATACTTTTACATTTTGTGCTTAATGTGGCCGGAAACATTTTTGCCATCATTTGTTGTTAAAATTCATTTATGCTTTGAATATTTTACATACAACCTGAAAAAATGATGACCTACAGGCTATTTCTCATTTGAAATCATGTAAGTGTACTCAATTGTAATTGTTGTTTTTGCCTGGTTGATCCTTGATGAGGGCAGACGCTGCCTTGCACTGTGAATCAGCTCTGATGGGCTCCGGCACCCCATCAGAGTTGAACGGTTTAGAAGATGAATGAATGGTCTTTGTGGTGGACTGACAATTCCATGTTCCGTTCCGTTCCGTCATCTTCCGCTTGTTCCGGGGTCGGGTCGCGGGGGCAACAGCTTCAAACAGGTAGCCCAGGCCTCTCTCTCCCCGGCTGCATCCTCCAGCTCACCCGGAAGGATCCCAAGTCGTTCCCCGGCCAGCCATGAGACATAGTCTCTCCAGCGGGTCCGGGGTCTGCCCCTTGGTCTCCTCCCGATGGGACGTGTCCGAAACACCTCACCTGCGAGGCGCTCGGGGGGCATCCTGACCAGATGCCCGAACCACCCCATCTGGCTCCTCTCAACCTGGAGGAGGAGCAGGTCGAGAGGTCCCACAACTCCATGTGGGATGCAGAAAACAAATAAACTCAGTCAAGGGGTTCTGTTATCAAAAAACTTGTTTCAATTTTTCAGAATTTCTTTACAAAATTCCCTCTTTGGTTCTTTTTCTTACTGTCTGATTCAATTAAAAATTGACTGCCGACTTTTTGAAGGTGTACCTGTCTGAAATCAGCTGGGATTAACTCCGGCAACCCTTACAACGTTGTTGGGGATAAGCAGTTCAGAAGACAAAATCTCAGCATTAAATGTGTATTATTTTCCACCTGCTTTTACTTTTGGTTTGTTAAAACCCTTTTCATTGCTTTTGTTTGCATTTGGATCTTAACTATTCACTTGTGTTAAAATGTGTAGATACTTGGAACAATTAAAGACATGTCACTTTTAAGGTTCTAAGCCCTGTGATGTCTTTAGGTCTACGATGCGTTGTTTTGTTACAAAAGTAACAAAAGCAGTTGCAGAAATTTCAATACAACACAAACAGTTCCCCTCCCTTTTCCTTCAGTGTTGTACCAAACCCCAAATTGAGCCCACAGGGGGTAATCTCTGTCTCAGAAGTCACTGGTTTTGAGCCGCATGTTTGGTCTGCTAGCTTGACAGGCCAAGATTTCCTACTTGGACTCAGGAGCATTTGCATAATCCCAGGCTAGTGGCTATTTTGGCATAACTCAAACTGAGATGGAACAGCTGTCATGTGTTCATTCATTCATTCATCTTGGACCAATGAGAACAGAAAGGACCTGGAGAAGAGATAGACCTTGAGGAGACAAAATAATTAAAAAAAAAATCTGTCAGAGTGTGACAGGAGAAGCTGCAGGCACGTGCAATTTTAGAACAATATTTTCAGCATTCAAATAGTTAAAAATTCAACCCCAGTCTTTTTAACAGTGAACATTGCTGAATAACCCAACCGACGAAAAAAAAAATTAACTTATGTTCAACAAATTCTTACTGAATTGTGAAACAATGTCTCGAGGGCTTTTTCTAAGGAACTCATCAAACTTGTTAAATCTCGTTATCATTAGTTTGAGGCAATGTGTGTTCACCACCTTGTACGGGTTAGAGGCTGAATAGTGTATAAACATTCAGAACCCAAATTTTTCATGCAAAATTTATGTGTCTGTAATGGATGGTCTAAAAAATTGAAAACTTCATTACAGTACTTTTACTTTGGTCTTAATGTTTTAGTGTTAATGGCTTGGCTTTGAAGACGGTGATCCTTATGACCTTTCTTGCAATTTATTCATCCTCCTCTTGCTTCATTCATGCCCCCTAAACTTTCTTAGAAAAAATATTAAAGATTTGACCTCTGTGATGAATTTATTTACAGCCTAAAACGCTGCAGTAAGTCTGCAGAAAGCTTTTCTTGATCTTTTCTGCATAATGAAACGCAAAATAATTACAATCATATTTAAAAACTTTTGAACTCAAAGCAGTTTCTATTTATTCTGGTGATTTTTTTTAAATGTTTCTTCTAAAATAGTGTATGTAGATTTTTGCCATTTTATTCCACAATTAAGGTTTTTATTTTTATATAAAAGCATTTGAATGATTATTCACAAAAAAATGTGTTCCACAAATAATTGGACGCTAAAAGCTGTGAACCATGTTGGTGCATGGACAATGTCCATAAGCTCTCCCTGTTTCTCTCCAGGTACCCCTGTACGTACATCACAGCTTTTAAAATAACTTATACATATATAAGATCAGCCTCTCTACGCACAATTATTTTTTTTTTTACATGTCCATATCTAAAACGTGTATCTTGGCACTTCAAAAAAAAGAACTCTTGATCCCTGGTTTCTGTTTATTTTTCTTTTAGTTTTAATAAGGAAGAGAATTGAGAAGCCTGTGGGTGGTTTTAAATGCTCTGGAAAAGTAGTTTAGGTAAGATCTTGTGGAGGAGTCACTCGTGATTCATTCAGTTGGATCCTCACTTACTCAGAGGCTTGTGATACAAATAAGGCAATATACGGTATGTTCAGGAATGGATTTCTATCTGTGAAGATGACCTATTAGTTATTTTATAGAACTCTATAAATCAGAAGAAATGACAAAGTCTTAGTTCTAAAGAGTTTAAATCCTTGCTTCATTTGTTTTGTCAAAAGGCTGAATTCTTACATTTGTTTTATGCATTTTTTTTTTTTATTAATGTGACATTTTTTTCCTTTTTTCCTTTGAGTGTTATTGATTTTCTAAAAAAAAATGTGATTTTTTTTGAGCAATTTCAAAGTGTGAGTATTAAACGAACTGCCTTCTTGTGATCAATGAAGTTCTGTTAGTCTGTGAAACAATGTTTTCTAGATGCCACACTGGATTTTGTCTGTGGATCATTAGATAGTTTTGAAACAACAAATTCAGTATTGAAACATCAACTCAATCTATTACAAAGCTGCAAAGTTGTGTTCATTTAAAAATCTTTAAAAAAAAGTCGGTTTTGTCACACTTCTTGCCACTGTAAAGCCAAAACACAAAGTTGTGAGAATAGCTTTAACAAATTGAATTCAGATACCACTTATCAAGGTATCTGAACTCATGAAGAATCTGAATTATTTTCATGTCCTTCACAGTACTATCACTTTGGTGGACATGAGATTGAACTGAAAATGAATACAAGTCATTAGCACTAATTGGACAAAAAAGAATTGAGATATAATCTGTGTCCTCCATTAGTGAGATCGAACATCCGTCGGCGTGTGAAAAGGCGGAAAAGCACTTTGATTAGCTACAAGGTAATCACACGTTCTTAATATTACAGTAAGGATTGTGTTAATGCTTCATTACAGATTTTTCCCTCCCTGACATCTGACACCTGTTTGAGGATTCATTATCTCTTGTCTGCAGCAGAAAGGGTTGCTGTTGTTTATCATTCACCAGCCTTCAACACTTCATCATTCGTCGCTATTACAGGCTTAGTCGGACATGCAGTTATTTTCTAGACGTGGGCCAAAATAAGGAGAAATGACTCAGTCAGGGTTCACTTTCCATGCAATGGTATATACACAAAACATTTTCATTGTCAGACCAATTTTTCTATTTTCTTATTGCCTTCTATTTTGCACAAAAATTTGTTTAGGAATGTGTTTACAAAATGGGTGCTGACATTTGATTCCAGTTAGATTAAAAAACTTGTCACACATCTGATGATTTATAGTTTAAATCAGGAAGTGTTTCACTTTGAGTATAAGTTGGGTATAAAATCTAACATTTCTGATGACAAAAACCTTAAAAAAGGACTCCATTAAAATAGAGCTTTTTATTTCAGAGCAGGGGCACGAAGATTTTAAATTCTCATCTATCATTAGCGCTTTACTGGATTATTAGTATGAAACACACCCTGGATTTATTTAAAGTAATTAGAATTCTTCTCTCCAGTTAATTTAGTCATTTTCCATCTATTTTACCTTCAGTCAGCATTATACAGCAGCATGGGATTGACTTTATTTCCATCTACTTACTGGTTAAAGAATGATTTCATTTAGTTGAATTGTTGCCTCATTCCCCGAGTCTTCTGTGTCCTCATTTCCTCTTTCCTTTTTGTCTCTGTCTAGTCAAGTCTGCTTCAAAGCAAACAAAAGATTTTTTTAAATGTTATCTCTTTTTTTCATCTTAAATAATCAACTTTGTGAGAAGGAAACAGACTCAGATCTGTTAAAAGAATGGGCTGTTTTCACTAAGCAGACAAACTTGTCTCAAATGCACTGACACCTACAGAATAGTTTGTGACGGTAATTTGTGATGCATGCAAACATTGTTGTTGCATCTTGTATTTTTGCTGTAATGTTTTAAATTTGTATACCTGTTGTGTCGGCTGGTGTCTGTTCTGAGTCTTAGTTATGCTGCAGGTGCAGCTCATATTGGAAGCTGCGGATATTCTGTGGATTTTATTGTCACCTTTTTAACGGACGGAAGCTGTCAGAGTTTCAACTGCTCCAAAACTCTATAAGGAAATAGGAACTGACAAGTCTGACAGACGAGTGAGTGTGGATAGTTGAGCAGAGAGCCAAATGGCATTCCACAGACTGTCAGAAAAAAACCTTTTTTAATGATGTTCATACTTTAAAACAATTTTCAGTGGCGCGATGAATTACTCTTTGTGCCGTCTGCTGCCTTTTTTGTGTCAGATGTTCATCATTAGCAGAGGCTCACACTATAGATGGCAGAAGTTGGATGGTTAATCCATGCATATACACATGGATTAACTTATAACAGATCAGAATGTTGCAATCCTAACAAACAAAGCTAGCTAAACTAGCTAAGTTAAACACACTTTTTGGGCTACGGCATGTAATATAAAAATATTTTTCAATTGCATGAGGTCATCTTTTGGAAAACACACACATACTATATTTATAATCGCTTTCATACATTTTGATATCTAAAGATAGATGTACATTCACACATAGATTTTTTATCTGTTTTTTTTAACATGTTTTAGTTGATATTTTTTGTTTTGTATCAACTGAATGAACACTTTTTCAAAAATATTGAGATCTGAGAGCTGTGGAGGACCGATCCATCTTTTTATCCGGATATTGTCTTCCTTTTTTTATTTCCAAACTATACAGCAACCTTTTCAATATAAAATGTTTCTGAAGCGACTTCAGTGAATAGTTGATGGATCAGCTGAAAATCCAGCTATATTCCACAGGTTATATTGGGTCTTTGCTAGATTATTTCCCAATTTATTATCCTGTCACTTTCAGACACCGTTCGTCTTTTCTAGACAATTTTTTCCAGCCTGATTCTTCTACTTTTGTCCTCCACTTGTTTATGATTTACTGTGGCAAGCATTGCTGTAATAAATAATTCTTTGAGCATTCTTGGAAACATTGAACATAAGTACAATAACGGGAACTTTTCTAGACTTTTAGCGTTATTCATAAAGAAAAAAATTGTTAGAAAATTTTCGTTTTATTGAGTTGTAACCTAACTGATTCACAAAAGCAATCAAACAATGAACAATTATTACAAATTATATTTATTTTTAGAAAGAGACAATTTGGTTTTGACAGAATACATGTAGTATATAAATGAGAGGGATCTGAAGGGAAAAGTGAGGGTATAGGTAAAAGAGATAAAGAAGGTGGAAGAGTTTATGGACTTATGATTAACAGTCCAGAGCAATGGAGTGCGTGGAAAAGAGATGAAGAAGCATGTTCAAGCAGGCAGGATGGAACGGTGTGATGTGTGACAAAAGAGTTTCAGCTAAAATGAAAAGGAAAGTGTACAAAATTGTGGTAAGACCGGCCATGCTGTTTTGTTTAGAGACAGTGGTACTGAGGAAAAGACAGGAAACAGAGATGGAGGTAGCAGAGATGAAGAGGCTGAGGATCTCTCTAGGAGTGACCAGGATGGACAGGATCAGAAATGAGTATATCAAGGAAACAGCACATGTTAGAGATTTTGGAGATAAAGTCAGAGAGGCCAGACTGAGATGGTTTGGACATGTGCAGAGGAGAGAGTACATCAGAAGAAGGATGCTGGGTTTGGAACCACCAGGAAAGAGGCCTAGAGGAAGACCAAAGAGAAGGTTCATGGATACTGTGAAAGAAGACATGAAGATAGTTGGTGTGACCGAGGAAGATGCAGCAGATAGAATTAGATGGAAGAAACTGACTTGCTATGGCGACCCTGAAGGGAAATGCCGAAAGAAGAAGAATATCCGTCTATACGTCCAAATAAAAAGTTATATGAATATGTCTATTTATAGTCCATGATGGGGGTCAAATCTGATTACTGATTATACGTTTTTTAATTGTCCAACTGTGTTATATTAGAAAGCAAAATAACAATAGACATTTTCCGATTATTTCTTCCTGTTCATTTGCAGAATAAGAACAACAGAGAAGCAAACTAGTGTAACAAGCTGAGCAGCGGGTATTGAAAGCAGTAAAGGATGAAACATTAACCACTGAGCTAAGTGGCTTGGCAGTGCAGCCTCCAGCTTTATCTACTTATTGGAAATAAAATAAAAAATATGTCCAGATAAATAACGCAATGTACTTTGCTGTTTGAAAAACATTTTTGAGGAGGAGCCAAGCCTGTATTGCAGCAAATAAACACAGAGATTATGGTTGAAACGAGTGGAGCTAATGCATCGCTTAGATGGAACGTCCGATAAATGTGCAGTTCTGTTACATAAGGTGAAATTCTACCTAAGAACAACGACTGCAAGATAGGGCTAGGTTTCCATCATAGTAACAGATAATGTAAATCTTAAAAAGTACAACAAAATCCCTCCTTTTAGAAGAAAGTATAAACTTTTTTACTACTTGTTCTCATACTGAACCAAGATCCAAAGGGAAGGAAAGCAAATAGATGAATGATAACTTCCATCTGGTGTTTGTCCGGCAAACTTTCTTTCTGCATAATTTTCAGTTTTTCTATGTTAACTTTGAAAATGTAGACAAATTATAATCAAGACAATACTTTACTATTCAGTGACAATGAATGTGTACCGTGCTTTTGAGCAAAAAATCAAATAAAACCCATTGGACTAAACTTTGGTAAACTGAGTTTTAGTTCATTCCCTCCCAAAAGAAAGTATCATGTCACAAGAAAAAGCTGTTTCAATTAGAAGAAATTTCAATTGGGGTTTCTTAAATTGTCTCTTCATCTACAGAGACATTTCTTCTCCACGCACCAGTTCACAGGAGGACGCAGTGACAAGCCCAAATTTTAATCAGGGTTGCTCACTCTGTAATTGTGAGACATTATGTGCACTTCTTTGTTTATTTAGTTTAACTTAATTTCAATACAGCAGATGTTCTTGAGAGAAAATGATTTGTGATTATTTTTATGAACCATTCATGCTTGTATCTTCCCATAGCAACCCAAACAATGCACTTTGGGGAAGGAGAGCTCAGTGGGTGGACTGACAATCCTGTAACCACAGGGTCGCCCGTTTGATCCCTTGCCCAGAGTTCATGCTAAGATGTTCCTGAGCAAGACACCAAACGCCCAATTGCTCCTAATAGTGGTGTAAAGATTTGAGTTTTAACAAGTCCCTACCTATGGAGGTGTCAGTGGGTGCTTCCAAATTTAGCTCCATTCTTTCATTTATGTTCCAGGGAAAGAAACTTTCCTCTCATTTCCAGCAATCTTAACGTCTCCAGGGATTGATTTTTCTGGGTGCTTGGAGCATCTTTTGACACAAGGTTGGTTTATTTCAGGGGATTGCAGCTTCACAAGTTGCTTGACTCTACCTGGCATGAATGGGGAGTCAATGAGTTCTGAGTTCACTGCAAAGCACATAAAAAAACACCATAAATCTAATTAATTTCTATGGACTATAGTTGTCAAGCAATTACAACAAAGCAATTACTTACATGCACTTTGAATAATTACTCTCTATAAATCAGGAGAATATTTGTTTTTGCAGGTAAAAAGATCAATGAAAATAATTTAACAGCTAAATGTTGTAAAACTATTTTAGAGGAGTTTTTTTGTTTCAGAAAGAAAGGAGCACTACTTCAGAGCCAGTTCTGTTCATTATTAACTTTAACAGGTTTAGTGTATCTTCACTGGTTGGACTGCTAGAATCTGCTGATATCCATTTGATATACATGTCATAAACTTAAAAGAATCTCTTACAAAGCTTAGACTTTTTTTTGTTCTTCTCTTCAACTTTCACAGTTGGACATCTGTGAAAAACACAAGAAACAAGCCAGGAATCGGCTTTGGACTTTAATCTTTTATCTGGCTGGAACTTAAAGACATATTCTGAAAACTTAATTTTATTAATGAATACATAATAAAACATTAGGAACCCTTAAATTAAACTTGGGGTTGACGGGGACGTATTTTGAATTAATTCATATAAATCCCACCAGGTTTATTTTGTAACTGCTTGCTCAGTCTTAGGGAGGTTCTTCTGCACATGCAGGCCATGAAAATTCCAGTCTACTTATCTGAGTCTGTCCAAGGTGTGCTGAAAGTCAGTCACCCAGGAAAAGAGCTCCATCTGTAAAGTTAATCACCACTTTCCCTTTTGCTTAAGTAATGAGCTTTAACATCCATAAAACTAGACAAGCCTACTTTCCAATTCTCTTACTGGTGAGTTTCTGCACCGTGCACTTTCGCTTTGATCTTGTTTTTGTCTTTTTAAGGTTTTAAATTTCCAGCAAAGTTTGCATTTTATAAAGATGTGAAAAGCAAACTGTAGTCTTCATCGCTGAGTTGCTTTTAAGAGAAATAAAAATAATCAGTCTATGGATCTTGTAATTATTAACCTTCTTTTAGATTTTTCAAAGGCATCACAAAAACAGAGATATAAATGATTTAATTTGAATTGTGTTTGACTTCCAATAAATTTTACACAGCTGTAAATCGGTGGGATTTTTTTCTGTTGTTTTTATAGGAAAACAACAGCAGGAAGGTTGAACTGGCTACTAAAAAAAAAAGAAAAGTTTTCACAATAGGCTCATTAGGATGCTGACTGCAGCCGCGGTGTCAGCAGAACAGCTGGACATTTGTCTGTAATGCTTTGTTGTTGTGGCAGCATTTGAAAGTAGAAGCTGTTGTGGGAATGCAAAGGAAAGAACTTGGCAAGAGAGTTTTGTTTAAAATGTCTTTTCTTCAGAAATTTTTCTAACATTTTGTTGTACATTTTTGGTGTGTATCTGAAACTGGTAAAATGGTAAAAGAAAGTGATAAACCTAGAATTTTTTTTTTTGAAAAACCTCTCCAATCCCAAGATGACTAAAAAAAAACCCTTCCACGCAAATTTATTTTTGAAGTCTCCAAATTTTCTTCTTTTTTTAAAACAAAGCTTAAAATATTAGCCTGAAGACATGTTAACTGCTTTACTAAATCTATCATTTATTTATAACATAAAAAGCTTATTCTGTTGAATTTGTTGAGCAAAAAAAGTTAAAAGCTTCTCACTCCTACCAAGGTCCAACAGTAGTTTTCTAATCCAATTTGCTATCAGACATAAAACATTAAATACTTAACAACACTAGTCTCTTCTGCAGGAGTTCTACTGTATTTCATCTTATCCTTTCATTAGAAAAATACAGAGAGCCATTAAAAATACTCATTTTAAAATTTTGGGTGAACTGTCAGTTTTATTCTTGTAGATTTCTCATAGTATTTTTCTTTTCGTTATGCTTCACACGTATGAGCACAGTTTGTCAACTGATGCGAATGAACATACTGAGCAAAACAAAAAGGCTTCAGATTAAACTTCCCCACCTCCACCTCCTGGAGAGATACTAATATAAACAGCTTCCATTTTCCTGCTGTGCTCTTCGTCCAAATGCAATAGTCTTGGTGACATGTAAATATAATTAACTATCACCAGCATGTTTGCACCAATGGGAAATTACGTTATCATTAAAAGGATACTGATGAGCAAATGTTAATGAAATATCTCTTTAGAGAGTGAGCAGAACAATGTAGGGCCTTGTTTGGAGAAAATGACAGTAGGAGGGCAAATAAAAATCACTTGTTTCTCCTGCTGTTTTTTTCCCCCAACCTCCAACGACTGTGTTACATACGTGAAGACAAAAAGAACCTAGTTTGGAAGAAGTGTGATGGGGATTCAAAGAGGAACAGAAAAGATTTGACAGTTGCTGTGCTCAGCATGGGTGTCAAGGGGATGGTTGATCACAGTGAAACTTTTGAGCTTGAGCTTATTTTTTTGCATTGTGTGTATCCATTTGTGCATGTAAATACTCTTACAGTAAATGGTGGTTTGGAAAGCCACTACAGCTCCTTGCTTTTCTTCAGATGTGAGATCCAGCTGTAGGAGTCTCAGTTTACTTATCCTCCATCAGCAGCAGAGAAGGTTTGAGACCAAGAAGGTGTCAGTCAGGTCTGAGATGTGAATAACTTGGTATTTCTGAGTGGTAGTCATTGATGGAATGTAGGACACTAGGGTGCAGCAGGAGGTCACAAGTGGTAGCATCTCTACTAACACCCATTAGAAAAATACTCATAGCCCATAACTCCTCTACCTACACGCTCACAGAAACATACCAGTAAATGGACTCTACTTAAAAAGCGCTTTTCCACCTTTGTCGGCACTCAAAGCGCTGTACAGTGTAGCTCACATTCACCCATTCACACATACACACCTGATGAGGATGCTCCCATGCAAGTTGCAAACCACCATCAGGAACAATTGGGGGTTTGGCGTCCTACTCAAGGACACCTCGGCATGAACTCCTGACGGGGGATTGAACTGACAACGCTCCGGGTTCAATGGATGGTCGCCCTACATACTGTGCCATCCTTCCGTAGACTCTCACGGTTTCACTTACAAATCAGGCTCACCTTGACTCTGATACTAATTGGTTATATGGTTGCTAAAGTCATACTAAACACTGTAAAGCAAAACGCTTTGCCCTTGTTAATTGTTTTATTAATTACTCCTGTTTAGAGGTAAGTATAAGATTTAAAAACAAAAAAATTCTTATTGCTCACAAACTAATTTGCCCTGTTGTCCTTCGCTTATCCGGGGCTGGGTCGTGGGGGCAAAGTCCTCACGTTCTCCTGGTGGGACGGGCCCGAAACACCTCATTAGCGAGGAGTTCGGGAAGCATCGTAACCAGATGCCCTAACCACCACATCTGGCTTCTCTCGACCCAGAGGAACAACAAACAATGACTCTACTTCAAGCTCCTCCCAGATGACAGAGCCCCTCACTATCTATGAGTGACAACCCACCCACCCTGCAGACGAAGCTCATTTCAGCCACTTGTATTCAGAATTTTGTTCTTTCGTTCACCACCCACAGCTGGTGACCACAGGTGATGGTAGGAACGTAGTTCGACTGGTAAATCGAGAGCTTGGCTTTTCAGCTAAAAAAAAAAAAGCATCAAAAGCTTTAGATCTTTTGATGTAAATACTGATTCAAAGGGTGTGAATTTGATCTACTCACATGTTAGTCAGAAGCGTGGCCTTTGTTCCCCTAAAGCTATGAGACTCAATCACATCTGTCTTCACTTTTTTTGTCTCCTTAGAGAGACACAGAGATGTTTCAACTGTTAAGATCTATTCACAAATCATCTATTCAGTTCACATTGGCAATTTGCCCAGGGATGATGTAAGACAAAACCAATATCATAAACTTTCAAATTAATAACACTAAAACATTTATTTTTTTCTTGTCCCTTATTTTTGTGACCTCTATTTCATTTTTTTTTTAATATTATATTAATCCCTCAATGGGGAAATTTCTGTGCTCCATTGCATTGCAGCAGGCACCAATAACGGTACAAATGGTGGGAGAAACAGGGATTAGGTGTCTTCCCCAAGTACACCAAGACATGAGAGTTGAACTAGCTTCTCCCAGTCCAAGAGCGAACCCTCTACAACTGAGCTATCGCCTCCTCCCTAGTTCTTCTTGTCCCCTTCATGTCCTGTCTCATACCTCATTTCATATTTTGTTTGGCCTTTCTGACTGTTTTTTTATCAGTTTTAAATTACAGTGACTCTACAATGTTCACATAACCACCAATTTTGGAGAATTGGTCAGGGTGTGTGTAGGTAAAAGACATCAGGCAGATGGCCTTTTCTCTCTGTTTGTCCTGAGGAATGGGTGTGTGTGGGCAAAAGCAGGAATGTATGAGAACAGATTGTGCATTGACCAAGTAGTCTCTCCTACTTTCTGCCACTGTCTGCCTGCCCTTCCCTTTCCCCGTATTCACTCCTAGTGTGTTTCATCTCTTTCTCCATGTCTAATCTCTTTTACATTCTCTGTGAGGCCAACTAAAACACTTGGTCAACCATAGTGTCAGCTGCTGCCAGTGGGTTCTTTCCAAGGTAAGCACATGCATAATAGAAAAGTTACATTTATCTTCAAAAATCAGGTAAAGAGACAAAATCTTCTGTATTTTACTGCTTTCAGAGACATCTAAGCTCCAGCATTAATTCTTTCAGATTAAAATCAACACACACATAGTGTAGTAGACCAGCTTTGATCATCTGATGCGTTATCTACACAGTTAAACAGTCTTCTTTCTTTTTATGTGAAATCCAGCAAAGCTTTGACGTGCTATCTTTTATCGCTCCCAGTTCCTTTGATTTAAAATTCACACATTGTCCGGAAAGTGTCTTTTCAGGTTGTTTGGCTTGAGTGGTTAGAGGGGAAAAAGACAAAAGGCAGAAATATGCAGTCTGGGTCATTAGCATAGTGTAATTGGCCACAAGTTAAAGTGTTAAGTGACTTTTTGTCAGAGAAAGAGTTATACAGTAATAACACAAATGGGAGAGTTGCCGTCATAATAGCGTGCTAAATATGTTCTGTGGACCAATGTGATACTTCAACTGGTTAACAATATCATTGGTGAAGAGATGGTACACTTGCTTGACTATGAGATGACACATCCAATCATCACTGTAAATACAATTAACACATAATTTATTCTAGCTTCCATTAATCTTTTTTGAAGATTAATGAGAAAGTCAGAACCATCTTTTTTTTGCAATTCAAGTGGATTTCAAGCCTACTTCATGCAAATTTCTTTATACAAGGAAATAATTGATGTTTCCCTTTTATGTACAGACAAGCTGTTTCCCTACATCCTGAAATAAATTGTTTTTTTCATGTTTGGGTATTATCTGTATATTTTAATTATTGCATTATTTCAAATACTATAATTGAGTTTGTGTCCTATGTAAAGCGTTATTAGTCACTTTATGTGGTTTCTTGAAACCTCTGATTACCGGTGAATGGAAAGAGTCACAGCTAGCTGTAGAGACTGGGAGAGATGCCCAGCGTGCTGCTGATTTACACAAGACTCCCCAACACTAACAGGAGCTGTCTGAAGAAAAGGGAGGAAGGGAAGGAGCGAGATAAAACTAGACGGCAGCTGCAGTAAGATGGTGATAATTCCTGAGAAATAGAAAAAAAGAAAAAAAAACTCAGGCTGATCTGAAATGAGGTGAGCTGCAGAACAAACTGGAATTAAAGAAAGATGAATAAATATACAGCAAAAGATGGAGAAGTGAGGATGCAGAGTAGGAAAGAGATAAAGAGGAGGATTAGTGTGCAAAACAAAGTCTTTTTTTTAACCTCTCAGTAGGTAGTTGCTCACGCAAATGATGACAGTGCATTAAGAGTGTGTTTATTTTGGGCTCAGTATTCTTTTTTTCAGATGAGCCAACAGAGCTTGATAAGAAGGTCCTCGAAGGCCAAACGGAAAATAGAAAATAGCTATTTGTATTTTACTTTATGCACACAAACTCACAATGCAGCTTCACTTGGATAATGTATTTTAAACATACTATGTATCAACTAAATGATGCAAAATGAGCAAATATACCTCAACGTCATGCTTTACATAAACTTTGCTTTATTAGTCAGAATTTTTAAAATTTGTTAAAATAGAGCTCAACTTTATCTGTTGAGTCATGAGACAGTAAAAACTTTGCATAAACCTGGTTGAGAAATACATAAACTTTTGCTAACCTTGGATTTTTATTCAGTTTTGTATCATCTTCATAAGATATTTCACACATTGTAAGTTACAGTATTTCTTTGTTCATGTTGTGGTAGATTTCTTTTTCCCCAAAAGCTTCATTTTTAGAAATGTTTGGATTTGAACTTTTAGACTCAGCATGTGATGTTCCAATTATCCATTTTGGCCTCAAAAATAGTTTAACGTGTCATAAAAAGGGTTTTTCCTTTTTAATTTAATGGCAAATTTGCAAATATTTTTTTCTGGTTTCAATTGTAATCAACATTAAATGCATGGGAAAAGCCTAATAAGCCATCTGTTTTTCAAAGCTGTGTTATTCTGCAAATCCTTTTTTGTGTTTCACACTCACTGCCAGGGATGTATCTGCTTTACCTCAGAAGTCAATCAATTTATTCTGGCTAGAATTTTTATGTTGGAATAAGAAATGATCAACTTTGACGACCCAAAGAATTGAAGGGAAAAAATAAAAATACTTTTACTTTGCTGGGAATTATTAAAAAGAACCTGTTACAATCTTTAGATGTGAACTTTGTGAATTGATTTGTTGAGATTTCAGGTTAAATGTTCTTGGAAAAGCTTTCTGAACATTCTCAGTTTGGTTGTAACAATAGGTAGGTAATGACCATCTCTTTCTTTGGAAAGTCTTTGTATGTTACTGCAATTCAGGTTAAAGGTTAGATGCTGGTGCAGGAGGAATAAAATCAATCAATCTGAAAAAACAGTTTGGTAAAAGACCTCTGACAAAAAGAGGTGATGCTGCTTGTCATAGTATGTGTGTAATAAGGCTGAGAAGGTGCAGCTGCTGCTTAGTTATAAGTTGTATAAAAATGAAAAATAAAAAAATAAAAACCCCTGAAAACTTTAGATAGCTGAGTGACCAAACACCAGATTTATTACGATTTTGAAAACTGGAAAATGTTTCCACTCCTCTGAATGTCGTGTATCACATTGTTTGACTTTTTGCTGATAAAATCAAATTTGTTTGAAGGAGCTTTCTAGATCACATTTGTTTGCTATTCTTTTATGAAGAAGATTACAACCCCTTATGTTAAACTTCACATCCAACACTGAAAAACATTACTTCTTCATTCCACTGTTCAAAGACGGCTGCTGATCTCTTATTATTCACATTTTTGTAAAATATGACTATAAAATATATTTTGCATGTACACTGTAAAACTGTTCAAATAAACATGGTGTCATTAAAATGATTAATTGATGGATTATTGCTTCATCATTCAATACAAAAACCTACAGCTCTAGTTTTTAACATTTTTCTGGCAGTTGATTTGCTTTTCATACTTTTCTTGGTAATTTTTCACCGTCTTTAATGATATGTTTCTTTAATATTGTTTTCTCTGTAACATTGTCTCTATTTGTCTTTATATAGTCCTTGTTTTCAGCATCACGATGCTATTTTCACCCTGTTTTGTGTAATTTACCAATAATCAAAAGGCAAAAATGGCATGGACACTTATCTGGCGGTGGTGCAGGATTACCATATACCTAACATGCTATGTGTCTTTTTTGCATCGTTATAGCTGCGGGACGGCCCTCGTGGCCAGGATGTCGCTGTGTACCATGCCAGTCCACAGTGGACGGTGAGGGACAAGAGGAGGGGACTGAGTGCAGGAGGCTAAAAGGAGGCGGTCCACACCAAACAGGAGACATGAACTTATGCTGGAACGAGATCAAACGCAAGTCTCACAACATTCGGTAAGCAGATGAATGAGATGTCATTTTTGTTAAATTTTCAACTAACTGTGTCTTAGATCCATATAAAAGATTTACTCAATAGGTTTGTGAACGGCCACAGTCACAGGCACACATCACTTATATTGACTGTTAATTGCACATGTTGTCAGGGAATCTTGGATTCATTTAGCTGTAGGCAGGTGTGTTGTGCCAGAAGCGGTAAAAAGCTGCAGGACTGAACTCTCATGCCACCAAACTAAACTTTGTGAATGCAGGAGGAACTCTTGAATTGACTCATTAAGAATTTATTTTTAAAATGCAAGGACATTAAAAATGGCACCCTGTTTGTTTTATCAAAAACTAACATTTATTGGAAAAAAGCATTTCGTGGAAACAAATCATGTTTGCATCATTTTTTCCATTAACTTTTGTTTTACTGTGGTTCACATGGTGGGTTATTTTCTTCATACAGACAGCCTAAACTCAAACAAAATCTTTTTTGCAGCTTTGCAAAGTTTTATTTTGGTTCAAGTTCAGGTTTAATAATTGAGGACATGTAAGTGATACTGGTGCACTGAAAAGGCTTTTCATAAATGTCACAAAAACATGAATGAATGTATAATACACGTGGTAAAGCACAAAACTTAATTGTAATAAAACTAGTGGTGAGTTTTGACAACTTTTTTTACTCGATTAAATCTGAAGGTTTACTGGCAAGGCAATTTCTGCATCAGTGAGTGTCGGCAAATCATATTCAGTATTTAGAAAATACATAAATTTAGGGTAGATTTTTCTTTTTTAAAATGATTATTGTTTGATCTTTTATTACTAAAATATCAGATGTAGTGATTCACTGGTCCACCTCTCCTACCGCCATTAAATTTCTGTTTTGAGATTGGAGCTTCAAAATCAGAGCTGTTTTACCGATTACTATTTGCAAACAGAAGACAGAAATCAGATTAAATTTCTATTATACAACCTCTTTATTCTTTTTGTCTTCTATTTATCCAGTTTGAAACTAGAAAGTTTTCCAATCCATGAGAGAAGAAAAAAATAATGGGAGTCGTGTGGCTTGGTTTTGTGACCTCGCATTCGAACTTTTTTTTTATCCAGAAACTATTGTCCAAACAGCACTTCTGCACATTCCGTTGAGAAAACCCACGTTTTCCAAAAAACTGTGAGCATAGTGTAACAGTGATCTCACCCCTGGACTTTTCGTTTTGCTTTTTTCCTCTATAAATTACTCATACTTGTGCAAATATATATTTTTGTATTAAGATTTTTTTGGTATTTTGTCACAGTTTTGTTTATGTAGCAATAAAAGTCATTATATTTTTGTACTAATTGTCAATCTAGCACAACAATTAGTAGAGAAATACTGTACATGTGTAGATTCATACAGCTATGTCTAAAAATGGAAACTTAAATTTACTCATCAAAATATGCAATATCCAGGCAACTGTTATGACATGGCCACTAATAGCATCATCACATGAATTAATTTAATTTAGAGAAACAAATTTATGACATTTGCAAATTACCACCATTGTTACTGTGTAATATTTTTATAGTGCGCCTAATTTGTCATTTATTTTCCTCCAAACAACGCCTGCTATTTCCACTTAGTTTTAGACAACTTTAAAACAAAATGACTATATCAGCACAAAATAATTTACATTTCACTTCTCTCTCCAGTTGGCAAAATAATTATTTGTGAATTACTGATTAATACTGTTAGTGCATGAGTGACACTTGAGAGGTTGGCCAATGTGAAATAATTACGTCGCATTTTTGCTTTTCATTAATGCCTAGTTGGAAAAAATCCAAGCTTGCTGCAACATTTCTGTTTTTCAATTCAGCTGACATCCCATTTAGACAATTGGCCTTTTAATTGCTTGCTTGACCCTGATGTAGTTCATAAGTGAGGATGGGGACGTTGAAGAAGGATAGAGTATTAAATTGGGTAAGACAGTTTCCCCTGCAGTCTTGCGTAATGAGATCACTATGCATAGCCAGTAGAGCCTGTTTAAAACTCACAATGCCTACACTGGACTGAATGAGGGGGAACAGGACAGTTGATATTAAATCTTTACACCGGAGAGATAAAAGAAATTTGGGCTTTCAAAAAAAGAGCCTAAAAGAATGTAAAACAGAATGTATTACTAAACTGTCGCAAATTGCATTAATGAGTGCCTATCAAATTTGATTGAATTGCCAGTAACTGGACAGGAAGAACCAGTTTTACGATGACCTGCTCCACACATGGTCCTCTTCATTTTTTAAATAGAACTTATTGTTCGTTCTTCACAGGTACACTTTATAATTTGGCCAAGATCTTCCATTGCAGTTTGTCAACAGTTAATTTATATTTAGTCATATTTAAAACAGAGATATTGTTATTACTAATTTTATTATTTAAAAAAGAACAAGTCAAAGAGATGATATTTGTAATGAGGGACACAAGATTGCAAACCACAAAAAACAGTGATTATGTCCTCATGCATACTTGAAAAGTAAAACAACAGAATTAAAAAAGAGAACAATCTTTTTTCTTACTGATTTACAAATTATATTAATTGAATATTCATAAATATTTGGTATTCATAAGTGAAATTTTTATTCAAAATTATAAAGAGAATTGATCCAATGGACATTTTGGTTATGGATGGAGATACAATTTTGTCTTGTTTTTCCTTTTACAGAGTGTACCAAATAAAGATCTTTCATTCATTCATTCATTCATTCATTCATTCATTCATTCATTCATACATACATACATCAGCCGGTTGGAATCACTTCAAAGAATTGTTAGGCGTCATGGAGAACAAACAAAAATGAAAACGAGATCAATTGATTCAATTTTGCAAAGGTTTAACTTCTTCTACACTGTTATTAAAATCATCTAAACAAAATGTTAAACTGTTGAGAAAAAACATCCTCAAACTGCCTAAACTGCCCAAACGCCTCACTTACTTAGCAGATAGAAAGTTGTTGCTGTGACACACAAATTTTCCACGTGTGGGATGATTTAAAGTATATTCTGATTCTAAACATGAATGGAATGGTTAATAATAAAAAAGTCTTTTATAGGATTTTAATAGGATTTTATGTGGTCAATGGTGAGGCTAGAATCTGAAAAGCAAACAGACCCTTTTTGATGTCAGCAAGACCTATTCTGAGTCTCAGTGACAGAATGACTGTAGAACAAGATCAATAATCTTTGGGTCAAGATTTGTCATAACAAAACTCTCATTCTGAATGAAATATATATTTACATATATATATATATATATGCCAAAATCCAAATGGATAAACAAATCAGGGGGAAAAAAAGTTGTAATACAGATTTTTTTCTCAGTTTACAATAATATAATTCTTATGAAGCATTGCTGGTAGCATTGGTATAAAGTTAATTAAATGTAAAATTCCTTCACTTGTGGTGAAATATACACTTAGTCAGCACACGTGTGTTGTTGAGCTACCTCAGCAAATACATTAAACACTCCATACATTAAAGTAATCCCTTTGATGTCCAATTCTCTTTTCTTATTGAGCTTTTTGAACATTGACATACAGAGCATATATCCAAGAAGTGTTTTGAACATTAATACAGCTCTGCATCTCCCCAGCCCAAAAATACCCACATCCAGTTTTTACACAATTCTGTTTTTTCAGCCTTTTGCTTTCTGTAACTCACTGCATTTTCTTTTCCATTCTACTCTTTTTTTTCTAGACCAAGAAGGTATCTCATAGATTTACAAATGGGTGAATATAACTTCCTGTGTCAAATAAGGATACAGTTTAGAATCAATATTGATCATTCTGACTGAATTGTAACAAGCAAGAAAACAACTTTTTCATTTTCTGAACCGCTTATTCCTTCGCAAGGTTGCGAGGGGTGCCGGAGCCTATCCTGGCTGATTTAAGGCAAGAGGCGGGCTGCACCCCAATCAGGTTGCCAGTCTTTTGTAGGACCACACACACACACACACACACACACACACACAACCATCCATACACACAGTCATTCCTATGAGTCCTGAAAGAGAAAAAAAGGAAACAGGAGGTGGAAGAAGCAGAAGAAGAGGGAGATTTTATGATTTGTAATATGTTGAATTGATGACCAATGACTGTCATCAATTCTAAGGTATCCTAAGGTAAATAACTTCACTGAGGCACATTATCACCACTGAACAGTGTCACTATTAGAAGGCGAAGGAGGTATAGAAGGAAATTGGCTCTTATTAAAATAACTTATTCAGGTTAGCTGTAGTCAACTTCTTGCTCAAAGAAAACCATCAGTTTTTCTACATGTCAAAACTCATACAGCTCACCCTGTGAGCAAACTTGACTCTAGATAAAGGGGATGCCACGTCGTATTTGATCTGAGGGAGGGTGGTTCACTTCTACGATGGGTTTACCAGTTAGAAAGTGTTTTATTGAAAGTGTTGCTGGTGGGTTAAACTGAGGGGGGATGAAGATTTTTTCCTCAATGCCACAGGGTCCGTCTTCTGATGTTTTCCTAGAAAAGATCTTGTGATCATTAAAAGAAAAAATACAAACTAACAAATGCTTTACACTTTTATCTTTTGCTTACAGCAGAACCTAACATAAAAATCAAGCTATGTTAATGATGACAAGATTTTTTAAATGCTCACAACACATGACAAAGTCCACCACTTTGAAGAGTTGTTAAAATGCAGCCACATCTCACCATCGTTTCATCACAGATTCAAATAGTACGTGTTAGTATTACAATAATAACCTCCATGCTAAAAGTAGTCAGATGACGTGGCTGGATATGTTCTTGTTGAGGTGTTCAGGGCATGTCCAACTGGGAGGATGCTTTTGGGGAAAATGCTGGAGAGGATATGGTTCTTGTCTAATACTGCCTCAGGGTTGCCCCTAGATTAAATGAAAAAATAACTGGGATACAAAAGCACAGGCTAACTTGCACATGCTCCTATTTCTATAATTCAACTTGTAATAATTAATAGAAATTGGTGTTGATTTACATAACGTTCAAGACATATTATTCAAATTTGGAATAAAGTATTACAACGTAAGCTTGACTTTCTGCAGATTGAGCAATAATTTGGGAAACCATAAAAAAACCTATTTCAATTAAAAGCACATTTAATCTTAATATTACTGAAAAACTGTGATTTCTTTTCCAAAACCTAACGTCATTACAATACGACACAGAACTCTAAGACCTACAACTTCCAATAGAAAAAAATTAATACAATTTATTAGTATATTAAATCACTATGTAGGTAATTTTAATGCTTCTCTGTACAATGCTTTCTGAAGACACCCAGAGAACTGAATAATTAAGATAAGGACTAAATACCCCAGCAAAATGACCTCCTGAATGTTTACTGAGTGGCAACAAAAATTTATCTGCATGACACAGAAGTGTTTGGCTAATTAGACTCTGTGCTAATGACAGAAGGTTAGTGTTTCTGATTTTGTGTACAAAGGTGGAAAAAACATTCCATTGTCTCTTTACAGCTGTGCGGCATGCGATTTCCAATACAAGTCAGTATTTATGCCATTAGTAAAAAAGAGTAAAGATATAGCTCTTCTTGTTCTGTGTTCTGTCATTCTCCACGCATAGGTTAAATGTCTTGCAGGAATGAGAAAATGATCCCAAATAAGTGGACTGCTGTGGTACATTGCACTGTTTCGTCCACTGTTATCAATGAACATTTAGAACCATTTAAGAAAAGGACATTTACAGCTGTGAGCAGGTTACTGAGTGTATTCATCCATCTGTAACTGTTCTGTAAGACAATACAATAATAGACTTGTAATAGAAAGTCTGTGAGAATGTCTTTATTTTTTTCAGCGTGATTAAAACAAATTTACTCCATCTGCTGCTTTTTTAATGCTACATAATCAATCAAGAATTTATAAAGCTCTTCCTCTTTATTATTTCCACCTATAGTATTTGGTTGGTTAAGTTTGTAAAAATGAGGACAGAAACTCTCAGCAAATTTCTCAAGCCTTGTTATGTTTGAAACCTGTCTTGTAGATACCCCACCTTAACAGCTCGAGTTGACTCTGGCGCTCATGCAATTCCAAATTGGAAGAAGTTTTAAAAAATGGATGGATGGGTTGTCTGAATGAAAGATCTCTAACTCTTTCTCACTCCAAAGCGTCCTTGGCAAGATGATTTGGCTTTGTTTCAAAGTTGCAAGAATGCCTCCGGGTTTAACTATGAGAAATACATGAAGCATACACAAACTGTCACATTCAATTTATCTTTTGATAAAAAATTATCCCTTTGTGTCGTCAAAATTCGTTTAATTCAGCAGATCCTGGACACAGATATGTGCTGCCAGCAAAGGCAATTTGGCTTAATCCCTATGCTTGACACTTGAGAACTTTTTGTTAGTACTATTGTTGTTAAAATATTAATTATATCTGTAAAGTAAATTGACCAAAAAAGAAGGAGAAAAGCAAAGAAGAAAAATGTTAAAGCATACGTGTGTGAAGCAGATGCTCCTAGATTTGCAAAATGACCCAGAACCCCACAGGACCCCACTCCTTAGTGTCTCCCAGTAAAACCCAACCACCCTAAGCAGAACCTTTAACCAATTTTGGCAACTGTGCAGACTATCTAAAAAACAGGGTTTTGCTGAGTCGTCATGAATTCTATGTCGTGTTGTGTTATGCTTCTGAATTTGTTACAGGTACAAAGCAGTGTCCTTGTTTTGTGTCAAGTAGTATAGTAACACTATCAAGCATTGTTGTGATTCATACAGTGTCACACAGTGACATGGCCATTGTTTTGGCTCTGCAGGGAATTTCCACATGGGTTGATGTGAACTCAGTGGCATGCTATGAATTTATTTACTGCATGGTTTGGATAACTGCAGAAATCCAACCACCCACGCTCAGCATCTGTCTGGGGGCAAATGGACACCTCTGAGTCTGTTTGTATCTTTGTCTAGTTTTGTCATTACCTCAGTTTTGTTCTCCTTATTCACAACAACATCCAGTCTGTTGGCACCTTTTTGATCTTCTTTCCTCCTCTGCAGTTTCTACTTTTTCCATTAACAGTTCTTTCCATCTTTGTTTCTCTGATCCCCTATGCTTGTTAGCATCTGTAAAAAAAAGTCTGATCTTTGCACAATGCCCTTTGGAGGTTCTGGGCTTCACATTATCTATGCTCTTGGGAAATCAACGATATGATGCAAGGAGAACTCACTGAGATTCAATTACATGCAAATTAGATTTACCTTTTTTACGGGTCAAGAGTTACAATCTTTCATTTTAGACGGTAGTAACTGGAGATAATGTGAGTAAATTTTAAGTCACTCAGTCACTGGGAATGATCAATGTAGCTACTTTTTTTTGAGAGTCATTTTAAGATTTTATGCGCTTGAGGAAAAATGTAGCTTTTTTTCCTAGATGTACAATTTTTTAGTGCAAATGGAAACTGACACAAAATTTGCTGAAGGGCTAAAAAGCAACTACAGTGCAACCCGTGTCACAAGGTTTGCTATTATTTTCATTTTAAGAACATTCTACATCTTAATCAATAATTTCAACTGAATTATTATTAACTGTTGCCCAATACAAGAACTTTTTCTTCCTTTGTTTAAATTAAATGTGCATCAAGAAATCACATATTCTTGACAACATCACTGAGAAAACTAGTTACTTCTTAATTAGTGAAACAAACAACTGTGGAGTGAGGAGAGTATAAATGATTAGATAAACGACCTCTGAGATGTTGCTCGAGGTGAGAATTAGAGAGCAGTGAACTGTGTTTGTTCACACAAAACTGAACAAATCAGAGTTGGTTTATAGAAAGTTGAAACAAAGCTATACTTTTTAGAAACAAATGTGAATAGCAAATAAAAAGTCAAATCTTGCACATTTTTAGGGCATATTTTGCTGCACTTTCAAACAGCATGTTCAGGGTTGCAAAAGAAAAATTGCCTAGTTTAATAATGTCAATTGAAATTTCTTTTAAATGCACATTTATACTAGTTAAACAATCATTTGTATTATAAATGAACTGTAAGGCATTTACGCTACCCAATAACAAATTGGTCACTTACAGTTAATTCTTAATAATTTTTATCTGAATCATCATCCTCCTGAGCTTCACCTTTGCCCCAATAACTACATGCTATTAGCTTAGACCAAAACATATATTTTGCTATAGTTTTATCATAACTATTAAATTACAGTAGATAAACTCTGCTGATGGCCCCATAGCTCATTTTAAGTCACAGTAATATGCTGTTACTGTTTGGAGCCGAGAAGAAAGAATAGCACTCCAAGGCTAAAACACAACTTCTATTCTGACGACACAATCATATGAAAGTCTTGCAGGAAGATCTTTAAAAATCTTTTAAAACCAATCTGAGTTTAGACTAAGTTGAGTTATGTTTTCTTCTGAGCAATAAAACAGAGTTCAATTCTGTTTTTAACTGCTCTACAAACCTCTATGCTTGCTTACTCACAAGGTCCAGAATAACATCTGCTTTGTAAGGTATAGATGCAGTATTGAGGAATTATGGTTGAGTGCTTCTGAGTAAATCCTATCGTAACTGTTGATAATGCAAATGTCTCTGAGTCGATTTCCTCACGCAGATTTGTATCAGGAAGGAAACAGTTATCTGGCACTCTGTTTTTTTTTCCTCTAAAAAAAAAAAAAAAACCCAAAGAGAATTAAACCTCTGAATAGGACTTTTATTGTGTCAATGAAGAGTCACCACACTGTTAAAAAAATATTTGAGTGCTTATAAAAATCAAGAGAGGTTGTTTTGTCAGAAAGAAAGTTATATAACTGCAGTTGACCTTGTGGTAAATAGAATGAAAATCCAGTAAGACTTCTTGTTCTTCTTTCGGCATTTCCCTTGAGGGGTCGCCACAGCAAGTCAGTTTCTTCCATCTAACCCTATCTGCTGTATCCTCTTTGGTCACACCAACTATCTTCATGTCTTCCTTCACTGTATCCATGAACTTCCTCTTTGGCCTTCAACTAGTCCTCTTTCCTGGTGGTTCCAAATCCAGCATCCTTCTTCCTATGTACTCTCTCTCTCTCCTCTGCACATGTCCAAACCATCTTAGTCTGGCCTCTCAGACTCTATCTCCAAAACCTCCAACATGTGCTGTTCCCCTGATGTACTCATTTCTAATCCTGTCCATCCTGGTCACTCCCAGAGAGATCCTCAACATCTTCATTTCTGCTACCTCTATCTCTGTTTCCTGTCTTTTTTCTCAGTGCTACTGTTTCTAAACCAAACAGCATGGCAGTCTCACCACGGTTTTGTACACTTTCCCTTTCATTTTAGCTGAAACTCTTTTGTCAAACATCACCCCGATACTTTTCTCCACCCAGTCCATCCTGCCTGAACACGCTTCTTCACCTCTTTTCCACACTCTCCATTGCTCTGGACTGTTGATCCTAAATACTTAAAATCTTCCACCTTCTTTATCTCTTCTCCCTGTAACCTCACCATTTCATTTGGATCCCTCTCATTCACACACATGTACTCTGTTTTACTCTGACTAATCTTCATTCCTTTTCTTTCTAGTGCAAACCTCCACCTCTCCAGCTTTTCCTCCACCTCTTCAGTCCTCTCACTACAGATCACAATGTCATCTGCATAAAAATCCAGTAAAACTGTGTTGAAAAATGTCTTCTGTACTTTCATTTTCAAAAATAACCTTTTGAAAACAAGTTGTAATAATAATAAAAAATTGTTATTTGTTGGCATAAACATCACCTTGTACTTTATCCATAGCTTACAAAATTTACTTTGTTTTGTAAGCAATTTGTCCTGTTTGGGGAAAGATTTTGACTACAGACATTTACTGTATTCACTACACACTCATGTTTTAGTCATGCAATAAGTTTGCCTTTGTCTCTACATAATGTGAAGTAGCTACACAGACTGTTTGACAATAAAAGTATTATGAAGTGGTCACTAATGTTCGTAATTTCCTTTTGCAATTTTCCAAAATTTCTGGTTCATGCAAGAGCCAATTTATTATCTCAGTGAGATAATAAATCAGTGAGTAACACAAGATTTTTGGCCCGGTGTCCTGTTGAAACAAGATGGTCACATTGTGGCCATAAAGAGCTAAACATAGGCAGCAGCTGGGATTAGATGATTCTCATTTAACGTTAGGGAGCTTAAAGCCAACCTCTGATGCGAACTGTAAAACTTTTGCCTCTATCAGTGCTGAAGTGTAAATACAATCCAGATGGTGCAAACTCGGGTATCGCTTAGAGACTCATACACAAGGTGTTTCACTGTTTACAGAAGTTCAAAAGTTGTGTCTTTCTGTCATGTTTGCATCTACTGTATGTTTTTGCTCAGACAAAAGGACAAAGATGTGCTGCTTGTTTTTATCCCAGTGACCGGGAGTTTTTTGGATGTGGGACCCAGCTATGGGCAGACAGTCCTTGTTCCCTCCAATTTCTTTGTTCTTTTAATCCAAATAATTTAAGTGAGAAGATACAGAACTTGTGCAATAATTCTACACATTGTGATATCGGAATCTGCATGAAAACCTATTTTTTCCACACAAACATTCAATAAATCTGAGCAGTGATTCTGATTAAAAGCCAGGCGATTGAGTTAAACAGAAATTAACAACACTATCCATTATTGTTTTTCTGCTGTGGTCCTGTAAAGAAACAAATTGCATTCTGACTTCTTATTGCTATTTTTCCTTCCTGGTTGACATTTCTTATTACTTTCAAGTGCCCCTGCTTTCCCAGCATCTGCTTTTTTTCTGTCCCTTTGCTGTAATGAGAAAAAAAAATGGTTCCAACTATATAATCAGCGAACGCTCATCACTTCCTCTCCACATCCGTCATGTGCTCGGATTGAGATGCAACCTCGTTTTCCATTACATCTTTTCACAGCTGTGCAGAACATAGTAATGCTTGCTGTTTTACAAAACAGTGAACAAATCATTTTAGCCAGAATAATTGGTCCATCCGTCCATTGTCTTCCACTTTTACACAGTTAGGTCACATATGTGAGGACTGAAATAGGGAACTCGGACTTTTCTCTCTATAACTAGTAACTTCTGTTATTTTAGGGATTGGTTTAAAAGGTTTTTAGTGGTTCTGTTCTGAAAAAATGGGCAAAACTGTATTCAGCAAACAAATGTTTTGTAACAAAAATGAATTTACGTAATCTGGCATCTCTTATTAAAATATCTACTGTTTTTTTGTTGGAAATACCCTTGTAATCAGTCAACTCAACTCCTGTTATTCAGGCAGTGTTTGCTTTAAATCTTTGTGGGAGTGATTTAAAGCTTAGTTAAATCTCTTCACAAATAATGCATCACAAATCAAACATTTCTGTTAGACGTTGGAAAGTCAAAGAAGAAACAGAAAAACTGGCAAAATGGTTACCAAATATGCTTGCTATTCACAGTTTTACGCTGAACGGTCCATTGATTGCAGCGCTCTCTTTTGTCACCTGCTGGGATTTTAAAGCAAACAAGCATACAAAGTTTACTTGGAAGTGTTCTTTTTTTTGCTGATTGATGGACTTCAGTGTTAGCAAAAATTAGGACTTGGATTGTACTCATAAATTGTTCTCATGTTCTTTGAACACAGAATGCATTTAAATATTTTAGTGACAATAGTTTATGACATACTGTATATGCCTTGATCAATTGTAATGGTGGTTTGAAAAAAAAAAAAAGACAGCTTACTGTCCTCTAGACTTTTTATTTTTAATTTTCGTGGTTTTGTTTGCACCAAGTGCTCAAAGCTGGATTCAAACCCATAAATAGCTAGCAAATCAGCTGATATTTATCATTTTTCTACTGGCAAAGTTAAGAAAAAAAATGTCTAACATGTCCTGGGAACTGGTTGTACGATAGGTCAAAATACAAGTGAAAAAACCCTCACAAATTAAAATTTAAAACTTGGAACTATCTTGTGCTTTACAAGAATACCTTAAATACCTTAAACAAATTACTGCAAAATATTTGTTTTTTTACACATTCTCCTCATACTGTATGTGCACATTTGTAATTAATAATTTTACTGTTAATTTTTGGAGCCTGATGAGGACAAAAAATACGCTAAACAGTTTGAGACTTATAGTATACTTTGGAAGATAAATTCTGTTCATAAAACGGCTCATGGTTAGGTGATTAAACATACTGAATATATTGCGATGCTCTTAACTTTGCTTTATCCTTTTATGATTCAAAATTAAATATTGAAACTACTTACAAAATATTTCACACTTGGATCTTGTCTCTCAACTTTTTGGAACACTATACTGCATATTACTGCAGTAGTTTATAACTATGCAAACAGACCCAATTTTAAGGAGGTCAAAGGACTAAAGTACAAAGTTTGTCTTAATTTAACCCAATAGTCAAAAACTGACACGTAAAAGGGATAAATTTAATATCATGTAAGGCTTCTCTTTTTTATTGCCCCTGAGACGCTGCAGAAAAAAGGGGAAAAAAACCTGATTGCTTCCGCTTTTAACTAAACGTGGAGGTGCTGTGTCAACGTAACACATCACACAACTTTTTTTTTGCCAGCTTTTGCAACACCACTGCAACCGAAGGAGACAGAAAAAGAAATCGGGCTGTGCTCAAAGCTTCTGTGGGCCCTCAGGCATTAAGCCAGCAAGCGCTTTACTCCAAAACAGCAGTAACACTGCACGTATCTCCCCACATTAATTAATCATCGAAGTGAGCACAAAGCTTCTCGCTGTAACCTTTAGTTCTGAGCACGGAGTTTCTGTTTGGGCATATTATTAACTTTGGATTATTACTGTTAAAAAAACATAGTGATACCACCTTGTTAGCATGCAACAGAGATTTCCACGAGTTCAACAAATGAAAAGCTGGAGGTTTGTTTAACGCATCTGTAATTTTATATTTCCACCCACAACAATGTGATTAGGATTCTTCTCCACAGCTACCAAAACTTATGAGCGCTTATCAATTCAGCAGAGCTCCTACTGATGTTGGTTATTACCTCTGCTGCTGCAGCAGATAGTGTATCTGTGTAAATACATCCAAGTTTTCGATCAGTCTTTGGTGTTAGGTAGAACATTTTATCTTTAATGAAGCTTTGCTTGTTCTGAACTCCAAGAGAAAAAAATGTCTGGCATTGTGACAAAATTTCCAGTTGAAAGTTCAAGGTAAGTGTTTTGTGCTCCCACAGTCTGGTCTTTTGTTTCCACAGTGATATTTTTTAATTGAGGGGAAAAAGTTTTATATTTTAAGAAAGAAAACACACCTGCATTTGATATTAAAAGTTTGAGGTGGAAATTAGGCTTGTGCGTTCTCATGCAGTGTATAACAAAATGCCCAACAATTTTTTACACTCTTCTATTTTTGTATTAAGAAATACGTACAATCCATCCTATTAGAATGTTTTATCAGACCTGTTTCCAAACGTCATTCAGATCCCAGTGCACAGACCTTTAGTCTGAGCTTCCTGCTGTTTGGCAGAGTGGGAATTTTTTCTGGCTGTGGCCGTCATGCTGCAAAAATTCCATCACAGCCCAAGCAGTGCTCTATTTGTCCCACTCACTGCATGTGGCAAATGAAAGCTGTATGTTTTTGGTGTAAATGTGTTGTTCATTCATTTGTTCATCCTTGGATGTTTGATGGATGAATCGGTTCTGAATAATTTGAAAAGTTTTAAAGAAACAATCCCCTGGTCAGCTTTCAACTGATGGTCATTCCCTAGGCTTACATGTTGTTAAGGTTTGCATCTTTTGAAAGAAACTTAACCTACACTCATGCTTTTCTGTGTGAATGTGTACTCACACCAGTCATGGATTGAAAAGCTGTTCTGCAGGGGTCACAGAAAAGCAGTTCAGTTCTGATTCAATTACCGCAGCAAGTGGAGCTACAGGGGGCAACAAAAAGCTAAGGGACGTCACGGTCTATTTAACTCCCTTTTTTGGCATTGAACCAAAAGACCGATCAGTTAAAAAATTCACCCCTCACAACCTTCCCTTCTGCTCCCCCAGGTTTCCAACAGTCCTTCCTGCAGTGATTCCTAATCCTTGACGTGTCAGAATTTATTTGTGAAAATTGAATTTTGAGAAAAATACTTTGCAAAACTTATTCAGGTACTAACTCTGGCATCACTAATAATAGAATGCTAATGCCAAACAGTCAATGGATGTGAGTTTTTAGTTTCCTCCTCATTAGGCTTTAAAGAAGATGCATTGCAGAATTTACTTTAGATATCATTTGAAAATTGAAAAAAAAAAAAAAAACATGCACTAACTTATCATTCCTGACATGATGCACTCACAAAGGCCATAATGATATTTGAACATAGACCCATGGAGTGTGTAATTGAAACACTGGGAAGCTTTCACAATGCTCTCATCCCTCCAGCACCAGCTGTGCCACTGATACGAGAGCGGCGCATCGCCCTAACATCTCTTATGCTGCTGGCAGGTGGCAAACAGACAAATCTTTGTTTTTTGGTCCCTAGTTACAGCAAACCTGCAGTCAGCAACATTTCTGCTTCTTTGCCTGCACGCACGGCCTAATTTGTGAAGGAACCATTTTAACTTTATGTAATGCCTTTGATATCTGGGATTGCACTAAAATTTTATTCATATTGATTGTTCATCATTGTATCTGTCAATTATCTTGTTTGAAGCTATCAAAATGGTCATTTTTGAGCATTAGACTATTAAATGGAGCACATTCAACTTTGGAAACATTATTAACACGTAATTAATTAGAGATCCGTAGTTTTGAATGCGTAGTCTGTCACAAATGATGACTATGTAAAGGGGTGTCTTTAGTTTTTAAATGTTTACTCTTTGCTCTTTTTGAATTAAAAAGATTGTAAACTTTTCATGCCACTTGTATGAATAGTATTTTGAGGACATTAAATTACTCATCCTACTTTTAAACACTGATGACCCACTGGATCATCCATGTCAGAAATGACAACTGCCTGTACGATGGTGAAATTTGTAGACCCACCTCTAAATCAGAATGCTGACTTAGGAAAAGGAGTACTGGTAACATTTTAACATGTTGCTTAAGCAATCACATTCAGTCTACAACTGTAGTAGCTGCTTTGTAACAAAAAGTAACAAATCATTTTTTGATTAAACATTTTATTTTTAAGAATAATGAATGATGCATATTTAATTCTCACTGTTGCATTCATTTTATTTGAGAATGAGATAATGAAGACTTGACTATGAGTATTTGTCACTGCTGACAAAAGAGTTCTGTTACTGTAACACTGGTCTGCTGTTGTGAGTATGGTAGCTTTCACACACCAAGGAGAAATTAGATTGGCACCAAACAGAGCCAGACAGAAAAGTGTCTGACTAAAAGCCCATTTGTTAAATTATAACCTGGATTAAAGGTTTTACAACCAAATTTTTCAGAAGACCTTTTGCCAAATTAAAAGTGCTTATTTGAAATCAAATTACCTCTACAACTGTTTAGTGGCAGGTAAACTTTTTTCAAAGAGGAAGTTTGTTTATCATCAGTTGCTTTTTGTGTGATAAAAGTGTTGGCAAGAAATGTTACACAGTTGGAAAGAATGCTTATTGCCTTTTATGAGTGAGCCTCACTTATTAGAAAAAAAGCACTTTTGGCCATAAGAAGCATAGTCCAGAATAACGGGTTGCTCTCAAGAAAAAAAATGATACGACATAAAAATAAGTAAAACGTCCACATAATTTTGCCACAGTCAAAGGTAGCCAATCAAAGAGACTTAATCAAATTAGGATCTTAAAAAAATACATTACACCTTAAATGAAATCTTTGTGTAAACACATACTGTTTATGTTGTCTGAACAGTGAATATGAGTTGCAATGGAAAATGTTTGCTAAATCAGATCTTTGTATGTGTTGGCAGGGCGCGGCTAGAAGCTTTCTCTGACAAACAGCGGGAAGCTGCAGCTCTCTCTGCAGGAGATCATAGAATGGCTGACAGCCAAAGATGAGGAGCTGTCGGAGCAGCTGCCCATAGGAGGCGACGTGGGGGCCGTCCAGCATCAGAGGGAGTTCCATCAGGTAAAGCAAAGAATGTTGCTTGTTTAATCACTTCATTATGCATAAAGACAGATACAATAAAAACAAAAGGGTCAGAAAATCATGCACGCAGGCACTGTATGTGACCCCCGGAATTCCACTCCAAACTTTAAAGCTTTCCATGTGAATCCATATGGCAGCAATATGAAAAATAGATGTATGTGCCTTGGGTCATGTGCATTGATCTGTGAAATAAGTGAGAAGGCTCAGGGGTTGAACTGTTTATATATTGCATCATTTTTCACCTATGTGACAGTTAACTGAATCTAGTAGCAGATGGACAGCAAAATTTTCTGAGATTTAATCTTTCATTGGAGAAAAGCAACAGAATATTTTGCCTTGAACTTACAGAACAGGAAACAGAACCTGTCACATAAATAGATCAAAACTGGGCTCATTGCTCAAATAGATTTTTCTATTAAACATCTTTTAAAAGGATGTTGAAAGTAGAATGGTTTCAAATTGTGTTTGCTTTCCATTGCATGTTGTGCAGTGGCTTCCTGTACCTATGAGAATTTGCAAATTTGTGGCACTGAAAAATCTCCTTTTAACTACAATTTTGAGTTTTGATTTTGTGTGAAAAGTAAGTAAACACAAGTCATAGCCATCACAGATAGTTGGAATGCTAAAATTCCACAACAAGTTTGAATCTGCACTGGAAGGCAGTGGCTTCTCAGTACAGATTCATGAAAGAGCTAAATTTAAATAAAGAAAGTAGGCAAGTGTACAAGTGATCTGCAGAAGGTGTCCTATTCCTCAGTAAAATGGTGTTGATTTACGGCTGAATTTATCTGCATCTATATGTTCGAGGAACTGTGTCCTTTGTCAAACCTGATGGTGACAAAGCCTCAATGTGAAAGAGTTTCTTTGCTGCATTATAAAATGATTAATTTCTCAATAGATATTTATTCAATGTCAAATCAAAAATAAATTTGACAAACAAATTAAACTCTTGAGTCTTTGAATTTTTAATAAAATGAGAAGCTTTTCAATTTGATTTTATGCTGATAAACAAGAAAACATAGGACTTGTGTCTGTAACATGTAAGAGCTCTGAACAGTTGTCTCACATTTCTAACTGTTGTCTTACGTTTGGCATGTCCACATCCAAATGATAAAAACGCTAGACATGATTAATCCAAGCTACAAAACATGCAAACATACTGTATCGGCAAACTCACGTTTCGCACACTCCAATCATGATTTCAAAAGATTTCAGTGGGTCTTAGGTAAATTATTTTTTGATTTACAAGCCACTTAAGGATTACTTTTCAGAGTGTTTTTAGCAGCATGCATCTTTTGACAGTGATGTGCTGAATAAACCACCCTAGCAGGCTTTTACTCATATAGAATCAGTTGCAATTTTAATGCTTAATTTTAGTCTGTAGCAAAGTGTGAGGCTGAAAAGGACCTCAGTAGTGTTCTTGAAAGAAATAATATTTCCTCCTGTCAGATCATTCTCGTGTTGCTGAGTGGTTTAAATGGGCTTTAAATCTTTTCAAGGGTACACAAGCCCACGCAGTGAAAGACAAACTCTCTATCGATCCGACACACAAATCAGTGTTTATTTATCCACGTGAAGATTCTCGTGTTCTCATTTTGAAGAAAAAAAAAGAAACTTGAATCACTGTTATTTTGTTGAATGATCAATAGTCAATTAATAATTCACAGTCATTGGGATAAAATGACAGTATTTTACAGTTAATTAATTTTTTCTCTTCAGGGTTACAGATGGACTCCTTAGAGCTTGTCGTCTCAGGAGGATGTTGATTTAGACCCTAATGCGCTGTAACAAGCTTCTTTTTGGTTCAGTTGCTGGTTATATTAGTGCCTTAGCATTTTAGAAGTTCGTTAAGAGAGATTTTTCAGCACCTGCTGAAGAACAGCTGCTGCCTGTAGGAGCAGTGAGATAAGGCTGCAGGTGGGCTTCTCATCCAGAAAGTTAGATGATTAAAATATGCATATAATAACAGTTTGAGAAGACGTCGCCAAAAGAAACAGAAAAATAATAGTTGACTAAGAAAATATTTGAATTGAATATACTTATGTCAAATGTTCAAATTTTTTTACAATTTTTATTACTCCCCAGTTGTGTAATTACCATTCTGATTTATGCATTATACATTAAACATTAAACAATTGATTTTTAGAACACACATATTTAACAAAAACAGTGCTACCTAATAATTCAAGCCTATACAGATAAACTATGAGGACAGCAAAAGCTGATTTCAACAATACAAGCTTTTGTGTGTCGTAAAATTTATGTCAGATTTTTATGGAGATGTAAAATCTCCAAACTAACAGCAAAAAAAAAAAATCCAGTTTAGTTTGAAGTCTCTTCTATTAATTTTTCATATTAAAGGGTGGAAATAAAAAGATTATTTTCCTACACATTACAATGAAAATAAACTTTCTTGTTACTTCCATGGATCTCCCTAACCTTTTTCTGTATTTTTAAAATCCTGTGTAAAACTGTTTTTTTTTTTTTTGTTATTTCCAAGGAATACACACCGAGGTTACAGGTTTGGTTGAGTCCTAAAAGTACATTTTTTACCACAGCCTTTTTTCAAGTTCTTCTTCAAATTCAACAAACTTTTTTCTGTAAATAATTTTTTCTTTTGTAAATCTTCTTTCGCTGCACTTGTTTGTCCTGCTAAGCACGCTACACACGATTGTTTATCTTTCCGTTTGCTGCAGGTCAATTCTGCTTGTTTGCAGGCGTGCCAGATGTTTTTTTGTTTGTTTTCCTGTGATGATTGAGCAGCTGATGCTTTGCTTTTTGTGCTACATCTGGTCTGTACTTTCTCTTTTTTTTTCTCTCTCCTTACTGTCTATTTATTCTCACACCCCAAACACACACTCTTGTATATGATGATAATGTAAATATTCCAATATTAGATTATTGAAAACATACACATTCTTATCATAAAGAGAAGTCATGTTCATGTTCATAAACCTCTTGGCTCCACCAAATAAATTCCAGCTCAGCAGCCTGAATATCTTTCTGCTTGCTGGGCAAGTCAGGTAGAGAATTTACTTCTGAAGTCAGTGTTTATTTGAGGAGTGTGACACTTTAGTTCCCTTGCATAAAAAAACTGATATCTGGTGACACAATATAATATAATTATTTTTTTCATCTTCTGAACCTCTTATTATTTTTATTTCTACTTTTCATATAGAAAGTTTTTAGCCTGAAATCTGTCTCTATTTCACTACAAGAATGGTGACAATAAAGAATCTTGAATTCCTAATGGGGTTTGTAGAAGGTGCGCAGCCTATATTGGCTAATTTCAGGCGGAGAGCAGGGTACACCCCGAAGAGGGTACTAGTCTGTTGCAGGCCCTATAAATTTTTTTAAATAGTTTTTTTTCATAAACAGTTGTTATTTTTCCAAGTGTTTTTTAGATGTTTTAGTGGTCGTGGAGCTTCTTGTTGATCTAACCTCCCTCAGTGACTGACTTGTTGTAGAAGTATTTCCTCTGGACTGTGGTTTGGAAACATCAGACATTGAATGCATTAGTGAAGTTTGTAAATGCCTTGCTGTTACCATAAACTAACATGATGTGACTAAAATATGGCTAAAATATACATATACTGTATATACTGTGTATGTATATATACACATAATAAATTCAATATGTACCCTAGATTGTTGTAAATACAAAACTTTCACTTCTTCCTGGTTGAGCTTTGCCTTTTAATTTATTTGGTTAGAATTGAAAATCTCAACTGCACTTGAGTGAAAAATAATTGTTGCTAAAAGGAAATCACCACACAATCCTTTAAAAAGCTACTTTTTTTAGTCCATAGATGCTTATGTAATGCTTCACACTCAATTGCTTTTCGAGCTGCAGACAGACATTCTTATTTTCTGAATAAAACCATTATTATTGTTGTGTTTAAAAAGGTTTTTATGTTTTATCTGATAAGCAGGTTGCCATGTCGATCTCTTCTCTGGAAATATTTGTAAAAACATTCATCTATGCACATAATGTTGATTAAGTAGTGCCATTATTGTGTTGTTTACAATCTATATTGGTTTTTTAAACTCTCTGGATGCAAAAGCATTACAACAACTAATAATTCAGTTTCAAACATTTAATCTTTATTTTGCTATTCTAAAGTATATTTAATAAAAATGTAATCAATACACAGTGGTGTTTTAAATAATGAATACTCTTGTGTCTTCAAGATACCAAAAAGTCTCTTCTCCAAATTTTTTTTAATTGCCATGTTATATAGTCAATTAAAACATGTTGACTATATGTTTTCACATACTGTGCCATACTGTTTACTGTCCGCTTTGTTCCTCACTCCAAGCCAATATTAATATATCTTTAGTAACACGGGTTTGTGTCCTACGTCATTTGTTACAGAAGGTTTTGTTGTGTGTGTCAGCCTTTATCTCTAGTTATAAACTCTTGTTTGTATATATTTTTTTCTTCCTCCAGATAATACAGCAGGTTGGGAGTAATGCTGTCCCCCTCTGTTTCCTCTGTATGCTTTCACCCTTCTTTTTCACTCCTTTTTCCCTCCCTCTCTCCTCAGTATTTCCTGGTCAGGTCCAGCAAAAAGAACCACAGAAAGTACGGACGTTTTGGATGTAAATTACAGAATTTGAAAAAAAAAAAAACACAAATTAAGTAGGGCTTGCCAGGGTCGGCACATGGTGCTGGACAGCAATACTGTCCAATAATACTAGACATACAGATCAACAAAATGCTTGTCACAACACCGGACAGGACAGGGTTTAAAAAAAGAAAAGAGAGAGAATGCACTGTTGGTGGATGTGTGTATGTTGGTATTTTTTATCACTACTCAGTCTTAAGGGTAGTCTGTAATCTGCACACAACAGGCAGAAATTGTGGAGTAAATTAGATAAAGAGCTACACAGAGGCACAGTGGTTGGCACTGTGGCCTCACAGTAAAAAGGTCCTGGGTTCGAGTCCCGAGTGGGACGAGACTTGGATTGCTGGCCTTTCTGTGTAGAGTTTACATTTTCTTCCCATGTATGCGTGGGTTTTCTCCGGGGGTACTCTGGTTTCCTCTCACCCCTCCAAAATCATGCATCATCCTGTAGGTTGATTGGCCACTATGAAATTGGTGTGTGTATGGTTGTGTGACACTGGTAACCTGTTCGGGGTGTACCCTGCTTCTCACCTTAAATCATTTGAGACATGCTATGAAAACCATGTTAACGTTAATAAAATACAAAGCTATTTTAAAAATGTCTACATATCACAAATCACAAGATAAAAAATGTCTTCGCTCTCAAGTATTTCTAAAGAACTTTCTGAATAAAACCATTTGAACTCTTGGTTTCTTCATCTTTGACAGCAAGTTTTATAGACGCTTCTCTTCGCAGAGTTGTGGTTCTATGAAATAGTTCAAATCTATATTTTTATGGACAAATCAAAGGTGAAGTAACCTGCTAACTGACTGGTTGCACTGATTGCACATAGACACGCACACACATACACACACACACACACACACACACACCACACACACACACACACACACACACACTCACACACACACACACACACACACACACTGAGGTACTTTCAGCAGCCAACATTCACACACACTTGTAATTGGTTGGATGGCCATGGATCTTTTTTTTCTGTTGCACCTTCTCTCCAATTTTCCGAGCTGTCATCTTGTTCATTGTGTTTGAAAGGTAACATGTATTGGCAGGAAGAAGTTTGTGGTTTGCTTCACCTTGCTCAAATGGATACCTGTGCTGGCGGCTTAGCGACACCGCACTGGACTAGCCCCTCTCTCTCTTTTTTCTATCCTTTCTCCAAAATTTGCCTTGGCTTATTTTCCATTCCTTTTTCTTCTGCTTTTCCTTGTGTATCTGTCATGTCTCTAAGCCTCATTTTGGGCTCCTTTTTTTGTGCACAATTTTTTTCTTTAACTACCAATGCACAAGCCTTCAGAAATCTACTCTATCCTCTCCCACTCCTCTCCTGTCTCTTCTTTCCCATTTGTCCCATTTTCAGCACTGCATGGTCTTTATAATCTGTGATGCCTCTGCTGCACGAGCGACTGGGTCGCGCTAAAACTTCTCCAACAAAAAGGAAGGGGAAATTGCCTTCCAGTTTTTCTATGGAGAATTAAAGCGTTTTAAGTAATGTGAATTATTGATCCTAAGTGGATTTATTTTGATGTGTAGGCACATCAGCTCAAGTCTTGGCAAAGCATGTTAGTGGGCCGGTGTATTTTGGGTGGTAATGAGAAAGAAGGTTATGTGTTTTAAACATGTCGCTGGTGTGGATGTCTGGTTAGGGATATTCAGATGACTGAACATCTCCTTGTGGAAAGGATATTAAATAACAGAATATTTCCCCAATCACGTCAAAGAAAATTTTAAATGTAAATTTTTTGTCATTTTATGTTGTCGGAAGCCCATTGAGTAGAAGCATCCACAGGGGAATAAAAGAAAGACGTCAACATGGTTAAACTAAGTCAATGAAGCCATTTCCTCCCCCTGACTTTTTTTTTTCACTCCATGCATAATGTATCTTAATCTGATCTGAAGGCTCTGCTCTTAATGTTCTTCCAACCAAAGATGAAGCCTCAGAGTGTGAAATTTAGCTGGAATTAAAGTTTTAACATGACAGCTGGCTCGGGGAATCCATGGCTCAGCTTCTCTTTGGTGCAGCAAGCAGCAAAAGAGAGGGTTGAAAGAATGGAGTGCTGGAGAGGATCAAAAGTGAAAAGAGGTAACGGGGGGAAGTTGGCGGGTTTGTGAGGTTAGAGGAGAAATTTATGATTTGAGACTGTGTACTAGGTAGAAGGTTGAAAGACATAAGCAGTTTTGTGTGTTTTACATGGGGAGTCTTATCTCATGCCCCAAATTTTTGTCGTACACATTTATATTGTGGGTTTGTTGTCAGCTTGTGTCTGTACTGCTTCCTTTTGGACTTTCTGTTATACACCGTTACCGGATTTTATCAGTCCTGCAGGGCTCTCTTGAAATTTTTAACAGACTGAAACAATTCCACCACAGGGGCTCATAATGCTGCTTAATTAAAATGAAAATGTAATTTTTTGGGGGGTGAAAATGTAATCTCCTCACACTCTGAGAGGATTGCAAACACCTCCTTCCCCTAAACAAATTTCTTTGAAGAAGGAGAATCTTTCTGAAAGTAAATCTCTTACCTGCAGTGTGGTTTATACAGAACAAAGATTAGCACTGAAGAAAGGAGACGGATAGTGTTCTTTGTGGCCTTTTAGAGATTCTAAATTTTTTCTCATAACTGAAGCAGAAAGTGAGTGCATGTGTACGAGAGTGTTTCCCGCTGCCCCCTGCATGACTCATTTGCATATGGTATATCTGAACTTGTAACATAGTGGAGATACTCAGCTAATTGGCACTTCTGTGCATGGAAACCAGATGACCAACCCTCCCAGCAGGTAGGCTACTGTTGTGCCCCAGGCTTTCAGCGCCAACATACAGATGTATTATTTCATGTGGTCTGTCTTGTAGATCACTGCTTGTGCATATGTTAGAAAGAAACAAAGAGTGATTGAAACCTCAGTAACACAAGCATTCATTGATAGAAATTCTTTTAAAAATTGGTGTGTCCTCTGTTTGAAAAGAACTCTGTAACCAATATCTTTCTTTGGAGTAACACCAATACCAAAGGACACAAACGTAAACAAAAAATGCACCCAGCAGCTTTTGAAAATCTTAAGCAAGCATACAAATAAATGTCTCTTTGCATTATTTACAGATTTGTTTGGGTCAGAAATGGAGCACATAAAAAGTTAAAATAGTTAAAAAATAAATCCAATATGAAAGAAATCCAGACAAATATTCTTCAGTGGGGAGTCAATAAAATCCAAGTCAGTCAGTCAGGGGCAGTCAGTAAGGCAAGAACAGTATTGAATGTTGAATCTACTCAGCGGTTCATTGGGACTGACACCAGATAGTTGAAGTATACAGTAAACCTCAAGGTTGGACTGGGAGACCATTCATCAGATCTCTGATCAGCCTCATCAATACAAAGAATGACGGTTTGCTTGATTAATCAAGATGTGACAAAAATTGTTTGATAAGAGAAAACTATAAAAGTGCTTTCTCAACAACTCTGTAACCTTCTTTTTTTTTACTCTGCAACACTCAAGAAACCAATCAATTTAGTGTAAAAGAATTAGTAATGTTAAGCAACTCTTAATGCACTGTTTCTGGTTTTGGCAGAATAAAAACTAGTAATGTTGGCCACTCAAACATATTCTGCTGAGTCTGTGTAGCATCTCTATGATGAGGAGTTTTTGCTCATTTGTTTTTTGTTGTTTCTTTTTTTATCCCAGCATGAAAGCTGATTATGTGTGGGACAACTTAGTAGAACTAAGACAAAATTAACTCAAATCTCCAGTAAAGAGACAGCTCTACCATCTAAATTTACCCTTGAAGCTTTTATCTGTATGAAAATGCTGCTCATGCAGAACTATTCATTCTTATATGAACAATTAGGACACTAAGTATAACATTGTAATCAAAGGTGATGTAAAATTTGATATATTTATGTTCTTTTTTTCTTAAACAATTTGATTTACCTTAGATAAAGTTCTTAAACTTGGACTGAAGTTTTAGATTCCACTCCTTCAGTATGTCAAACTCTAAGTTTTGGAAACAACTCGAACCTTTCATTCTTCTTTCCTCTGTCTCCACGCAGGCGTTTATGGAAGATGTCAAGTCTCGTGGGCCCTTCATCTACTCTGTTTTGGAGTCTGCCCAGGCCTTTCTGGCTCAGCACCCCTTCCAGGAGCCAGAGGAGACCCTGACTGATGGAAAAGGTCTGCTCCCTCCGTTTTCTGTGCCAACTGCTGTGCCAGCCAAAATGTCACACTTATATTTCCCCTTAGTTGAACCCAAGAGTTCATTTGGTAGGAACCATGCAGGTGAAATCGTTCATTAGTAGATGTTAGCAGTAATTTGTCCTTTGGAGTCATGCTTAGTTTAAGTAAAGGGTTTGGGACCAATTAGTTGTACTTCACCAGCTCTTAAAGACCATCTGCTCAGATCAATAATACAGCATGCTTGTCTGTTTCTTCAACATCCCATTGTCTTCTTGTTTGGCCCTCACCTTTAGAAGCTCAGCTCGAGAAAACCTCAAAAAGCTTCTTTATTTTCGCTTTTCCCCTTACTAACAATACTTTAACTTTGAACAATTCAGTAAAAAAAATTAAAAAATGATGCACCTCCATTGCCTGATCTTCCTTTTTTTTTTTACTCCAATAGGATTCAGTTCATTACTTTCTCTTTGTCTGTGTAGTCCCTCATTCATCCAGGAGTGATCCATAGTAGAAAAAGTTTCAAAAAAGTCTTCTGGACAGTTTAATTCTTCAACGAGACGTTTCGACTTAAGCACATTCCCAGGAAATCCACCCAGTCACTGGTTCCGCTATGTTGATGACACTTTTGTGAAGATCAACAAGCAAGATCTGGAAGCCTTCACTTCACACATCAACATTGTGGATCCGAACATCAAGTTTAAACGTGAAGACTCCAAGGACAACCGGTTGGCCTTTTTAGACTGCGCTGTGATCATAGGGGAGGACGGGAATTTGCAACTGGAGGTATACAGGAAACCCACGCACACAGACCAATACCTACAGTTTGACTCTAATCATCCTTTGCAACACAAACTGGGTGTCATCAGAACTTTACAACACAGGGCGGAGGAGGTACCCACGAGCACAGAGGCTAAGGAGAAGGAGACACAGCATGTCCGAAAAGCCCTCTCGGTCTGTGGCTACCCCAAATGGGCCCTGAATAGGGTGAGAGCGTCCAAGAAACATGAGAAGAGGGAAACAGAAACTGAGAAGAGAAAAAATGGAGTCTCTATTCCCTACGTGTCAGGACTGTCCGAGAAGTTACAGAGAATCTTCAGACAACATGACATCCCGGTTTTCTTTAAACCGGTCAACACATTACGTCAAAAACTAGTACATCCTAAAGACAAGATGCCTACGGAAAAACAGAGCAATGTAGTTTATTCGATCCGGTGCAGTGAAGGGAGCTGCAAAGAAAACTACATTGGGGAAACAAAGCAACCACTCCACAAAAGACTTTACCAACACAGAAGAGAAGCCTCTAGTGGTCCACAGTCTGCCGTACATCTGCATCTTAAATCCACCAAACACACTTTTGAGGACAGTGAGGTGAAGATTCTAAGTAGAGAGAAAGGATGGTTTGAAAGAGGGGTGAAAGAAGCCATTTTTGTGATGAAAGAGAATCCCTCACTGAATCGGAATGGAGGCGTTAGATACGTTTTGCCCGGTATCTATAGCAGCCTTTTGAAGCCATGGACTAAAGATGACACCTCGTGACTCAGTTTCACGCCTCTCGTTAGCAGGTTTCTCTTTTCACTAGGCTTTTAGCATTTTTATAATAGGTTTGTTTACTGGTCTGTGGCTACAATAGGAGCCATTAACGGCCATCTTAAGGAACATTCTCCTTGGTCGAGCCCTTCTTACAAATTTTTTTTTACCTGTTACTCAGGTTAGTATAAATGGATCCAGGTTCCAGTCCATTTCATTCAGATTGAAAATGATTTCCGGATGGAAGTCGAAACGTCTCGTTGAAGAATTAAACTGTCCAGAAGACTTTTTTGAAACTTTTTCTACTACTTTCTCTTTGCACTTTTAGATTCAAGTAGCTTAATTGCCATTTCATTAAAGGAATTTATGTTGTTATCCCGGCCAATATCTAACCTCTCCTACTCTGTGCAGAGCTATCTCCTCGGCGGCGGATCTTGAATGTGAGCCGTTCTGTGTGGAAGCAAGCAAATGTGACCAGTGACCTGTGGGAAAAACTGACAGCACGCTGCGTAGACCGCCACAGGTCAGATAAAATTCCTCAGTCACTTTTTACACCAACAACATTCAAAATAAATGCTATCAGTATTTTTTTCACCGCCACCCCCCATCTCCCTACCCCTCACCCCTTTTTTTGTTTTACATACCAGATAAAACATCCTAGGAGATAAAATTCTCCTAGCTGGCTTTTGGAAAATTGTGTATTTAATTATTAATTTCACAAAGACAGTTGCATTCATGTAAAAATTTCAACATAAAGTTGGTAAGGTAAAAAAAAAAAAAAGGCATAAATTTTGGATTTGGTGGATAACTGATGGATTTTACTTTCTGCAAAACTTCCAGACACATGGAAAGAACACTAGAGCGCCTTCTGCAGATCCAGGCAGCTATGGAGGAGCTGGCGGGGGCCCTCGGGCAGGCAGAGGGAGTGAGAGATGCTTGGGAGCCTGTTGGTGACCTCTTCATTGACTCACTGCAGGATCACATAGACGCAACTAAGGTGGACACACAAAACAGATCAGACTGCAATGTACCACTCTACTCCTAGTTCTTATTCTATCTTTAAAAACACACACAAACACATATATTTGTTTATTAAGGCACATTATTTTTAACCTAATACAAATAAGTTTAACTTGCAATATAATTAAGTAACCCCTCTAATAGTGATTAAATTGAGTCATCACTTCACAAGTACACATGTTGGCTTTTTGATTTTCTTAGGACAAGCATCAAAACAGTTTCTTCAAACTTGTTATTTTGTCTGAAAACCCTGCTGCATAGATGTTAGTCATGAGGAAATGAGACCTGCATCAGACGGTGATAGTTCATAATGTTTGTTTTGCTTGGCTGTGTACACATTTTTGTGCGAGTGGCTGTGATCTGACAGATAACAAGAATGGGTTTCTTCAAAATGACACAAAGAGATGGCAAGGGTTACAATCCACGGTTGAATAGATGTTTTCTAACAAATGGCAGGTCATTGGTTTAGTCATTATTGAGCGCCACGTCTCGCTGCTGCCTGTAATTGTGTGGCACTATTCATTATAATTGAGGACCCTTCACTTTTTGTTCTCCTGTCACAGATAGCACATGTTTCTCTCAGTCTGTAGGGGAGACTTGTCATTTCAGCCTCCCTTACACTCCTTCGCTCTTGTGTGTTTCCACCGACATATATAAAAGGAAACACACATGGATGTACACAAAGTAAAAATATATTCTAATGGCAGATGGTAAAATCTTTAAATAATATATTTAGATAGTTTCATTGCAAAACAAATTTCAGCTAATTAAATATGTAACTAACATATTTTTAGAGCTCAACAAAATTGTGGCAACAAAATTATGTTATGCACTTAAGGATTTAAGTAGAATGTGCAAAAGATCCGCTTAGTATTAGAACGTTTCTCTATTTAAATTGTATGGACAAATATCTAAAATGTTATCTTTACTATTTTCACACTTCTTCTCATATACTGTATCTAAAAACTGTGCACACACTGTGAAACAACCCTCTCGTCCTCTTCTTTTTTATGTTGTATTCAGTTTGTTGCAATTCCCCTGGTCCCTCTTCCTTATTTATAGGTTTAAATATGATGTTCCAGTCAATATCATTACACATTCTTTTTCTTTGGTAATATGACTGAGATGTTGCCAAAGTTGTGGACACTAAGCCAAAAAAAAAAAAAAACTGTGTGGGATGAAGATTAGATTGATATTTCTTATTTTCAGTTGAGTTGGACTTTCATCTGTATCTTTGTATTAATTACAGGCAATTTTCTCTTTCTTTTTTTTCATTTTCTTTCTTCACACTTCATCTTCACTGCTCCACCAGCTTTTTAAGGAGGAGTTGACCCAAGTGAAAGAGGGCATGAAACACATCAATGATCTAGCCCATCAGCTGGCAATATCTGATGTCCATTTATCCATGGAGAATGCACGTGCCCTGGAGCATCTCAACAACAGATGGAAAGTACTTCAGGTAGAGTTCACTTCAAGAATTACGTTTATGCTTTGATGTGTTCAGATGGAGCTTATCTACCAGTTACCAAGTGACGGAATCACCATACAATATTTGAGACTTTAGAGAAGCCCACAGTTTAGTTTCTTGGGATTTAAACTGCCCAAGGCAGCACTACACTACTATAGCAGTTCATCTAATTCAGCTTTGATTTGAGTTGCTTCCCATTTCAAAATAGAGAGAACTATGTCAAAGTGCGAGAAGCAAGATAACAACAGATTTTTGGAGTGAACCAGGGTTTACGCTTCCAATTTTTGCCAGGTATGGTGATTGCACTGTAGCGATTGCTAACTAATCTCCTGGCGTAAATTTCAGAATTACAGAAAATCATGCCAAAATCTTTCCCTTTTTGAAATCCTTTTTAATTTTGGATGTGTTGTTTGAATTGTTTTCCCACAGTTCCAAACAGTAATTGATCTCAGAAGTGATTTTTTTCTAAGAGCATAGAAATAAATTTGTTGACTTTATCCTAGTTTGACAAATGAATTTCATGACAATGAATAAATAAATGAAGGAATATAGATTAAAAGCTTTACTGTTCTGTGTACTATTTGGTATTCCATCAGCTATTTTTCATCTCTTTGATCAAGTGGTTGCTGGACTTTTTTTATTATTTTTTTTTTGTGTTTTGGAGAAAAGCTTTGAGAAATAGTTGTTTCTCATTAGTTTGGATTGTAAATGCCACTGTTTGCAGTCAGTCCAGGATCTTGTTTCCTCCAACGCATCGTAATTACATCTTTTTAAACTTGAGAGTGATTTCCCTAAAACATTGACGAATGTGTCAAGAAAGAAATGACAATGGATTAATTCTACCAACTCACTGGGAAGTAAAATACATTGAGCGATCAGCTAAAAGTTAAAAGTCAAAAAGTTAAAGTCAAGCCCAATTCTTTTGAAAAAGGAAAAGAAATTAATCTCAATTAATAGGCACACACCATTTTTTTCTTAATAATATTCTTTTGTTTTAAATTCTCAAGTTTTTGCCTTTTGGGAGGCTGAAAAACATTTGAAGACCCCAAAGCTTTCAACTTAAATTTACTACATGATGAATGCGTTATATTTAATGCCAGACAGTCTCACTCAGAATGAGGAAATGTTTGAAGTTGCAATAAGCCAAGTGAAATCAGTTCAATTTACTTTTATTTGTATAGCCCCAATATACAAAATTTAAACAAAAATACAAAAAAGAGATTTGTTTCAAAATTTTTCTTTTGTTACAATGAAAAAAAAATATACAGACGAACATAGAAAGCAGCAAATGTGATCCCACACAAAATCTAGCACATCTTTTATTCTAAATATCTACACAGTCATATTCTGAAAGTCCTTCCAACCGTCTTTTGTTTGTTCTGTCCAATAATTTGATTATTTTTGGTTGTAGTTCAATGTTTCATACAATAACTAACCTTATTTGTTTATTTATTTCATCAAGGTTTTTTTGTATGTGTTTCTTCATAATTTTGTACTTTTAAATGTCATTACAGCAATTTTTGGTTTCTGTACCGGGTGACTTATTTTACGTTTGCACTTATAAATTTCAGATCAATCATTAGCTTTAAATAATTGTCCGCTATTCAAGGTCAGAGGGAGCTGCACTGTGTTTTTGTAGATCTAGAGAAAGCGTACAACAGGGTACCTAGACAGAACTATGGTATTGTATGAGGAAGTCTGGTGTGACGGAGAAGTATGTTAGAGCGGTCCAGGACATGTAAGACAGTGGTGAGGTGTGCAGTAGGTGTGACAGAGGATTTCACTGTGGGGTGAGACTGCATCAGGGATCTGCTCTGAGCCCTTTGCTGTTCGCTATGGTGATGGACAGGCTGACAGACGAGGTTAGACAGGAATCTCCATGGACAATGATGTTTGCAGATGACATTGTGATCTGTAGTGAGAGGAGGGAAGAGGTGGAGGAAAAGCTGGAGAGGTGGAGGTTTGCACTAGAAAGAAGAGGAACGAAGATTAGTCAGAGTAAGACAGAATACATGTGTGTGAATGAGAGGGATCCAAATGGAAAAGTGAGGTTACAGGCAGAAGAGATAAAGAAGGTGGAAGATTTTAAGTATCTAGGATCAACAGTCCAGAGCAATGGAGAGTGTGGAAAAGAGGTGAAGAAGCGTGTTCAAGCAGGCTGGAACGGGTCGAGAAAAGTATCAGGTGTGATGTGTGACAGAAGAGTTTCACTAAAATGAAAGGAAAAATGTACAAAACCGTGGTGAGATCGGCGATGCTGTTTGGTCTAGAGACAGTGCCACTAAGGCAAAGAAGGAAGCAGAGATGGAGGTAGCAGTGATGAAGATGCTGAGAATGTCTCTGGGAGTGACCAGGATGGACAGGATCAGAAATGAGTATATCAGAGGAACAGCACATGTTGCAGGTTTTGGAGATAAAGTCCGAGAGGCCAGACTGAGATGGTTTGGACATGTGCAGAGGAGAGAGACAGAGTACATCGGCAGATAGATGCTGGGTTTAGAACCACCAGGAAAAAGGGCTAGAGGAAGACCAAAGAGGAAGTTCATGGATACAGTGAAGGAAGACATGAAGATAGTTTGCGTGACCGAAGAGGATGCAGTAGATAGGGTTAGATGGAAGAAACTGACTTGCTGTGGCGACCGCTGAAGGGAAATGCCGAAAGGAGAAGAATAAAAAGATTGTTCATATATTTCTCATTTATTAATATGTGCACATTTTAAATAAACTACAGTATTTTTTTTATATCAGCCAAAACCATGTACGTAACAAAGCAAATTCACAGTTGGAAACAAGATCCATTTGGAGTTTGACTGTCAACTAGCTTCCTCAGACAGTTTGGCAACATGGGATGGTTAGCACACCAAAACTCCACATTAGATAGAATATGCACATACAGCTAACTTAAATGTGTTTTTTTCCCCTAATTTGCCAAAAAGCATGTTTAAATTATAGTGGTGTGCAACATAGTTCCAGGAACCCAGTGAAATTTAAATCCATTTCAAAACAAATTATTCAATGTTTGGATGCATAAGTGATCATGTTCCTAATTTGCAATGCACCCATTTCAATTGATTTTTTTCCAAGCTAAGTAATGCACCCTTCATAAAACTGACAATACATCATCACAACCACATTTGAATCCAACAAAAAAAAAACATACGTAGCTGTTGCAGCTGACTGGTCGATTTGAGCAGTAAAGGTCTAACTGGCTAATTTAAACACATGCACTTCCACATAGAAGGCTGTACTTCACTGAATTCCAGGCACTCACTCCTCTAACCTTTTAAAGACATAAGAGTACCTAGCAGCCATTCAGTGCTTCTCTAAATCTCGGGATGCACTTTCTACAGTGCATTAGTGTTAACTGCTTGTTTTTCTTCTTCAAGCATCAGGTTGTGTTTATCATATCCAAGCAGTTCATGTTTCCCTATAGCACAACAAAAATCTATTCAGCTTTCACCTTATGTCAGAACATAACATTCCTCTCAGATAAGGTTTCTGACATCGTTCTGCTGCGTGTCGTGTTGCTTGTCCTCCTCTGCTCTCTGCTTCTTTTCTTTGAACTTGATTCAGTGTCTATTGAATGATTCTCAGAAATTAATTTTCCTGAATTCATTTTGCACTCTTCACAAACTGTTTTTTTTTTTTTCACCAAATTGCTTCTACAGCTCAAAAATTGTCTGGAGTGACACAGTTGGTGAGAAAAGAGAGTAAAATGAAATTAATCAACAAACCTGCATGTATGATTTCTGAGCCAGCGATTCTACATGCTTTCTGCACTGATTGAAACAAAGGAAATAAACTAGTTCAACCTCTGTCCACAACGGTGAAACCATTGAATGGTTTCAAAGACAGACACAGCCAAATGACAATGTTTCAGCAGTATTTTCTTCCATTCCTTCTTTAGAGTTGCATTTAGCTTTAGATAAATACTGCACAAAAATGTTTGATAATTCGTCAGCAATATACTTGCGTCCAGTATGACGTATCCTTAGAACTATTGGACAAATGGTTATGGCATTTTGCAGATATCCATCTTCCTAAGAGACCATTTCTTAATGCTTCTCGTAATACTTTAACCTTTCCTTCGCAACCTCATGAAGTTGACATTTCTGGTTCTAAAGGGAATATTTTCAGAACTACTAGATGTATTATGAGGATATAACTCATAGTCATGCCTGTCTCACAAATAATTTTTTACCACCTTTATGAGATTTTAGAATAGCCGTATGCATAAAATCAAACTAACTTATTTTCTCAGTTTTTTTGCTTTCTGTCAAGCATAATTTATCAAATTTCCATTTTAAATGAATAACATACCGATAAAACACCATTCATTCTGGATGTGTCTGAAATTTACATAATGCATCTGTAATGTTATGGTTTTAAATCATTGCAATAGTTAAAACTATGGAAACCTTTTTGTGAATTCAGAAACCACACATAAAAATGTTGCTCTTCTTTGAACATTTGTTACAATTTGCAGTTCACAGCAGTAATAAAAAGAAAGTGTGCATCATAATGATTTATTTGACTTTCTACCTGAGTGTTGAAAAGAATTAAAACGACCTTAGATTAACAGCACCACATAAAATATGGTTCTGTTCTATTCCTTCTTTAGTATAAACTTAAGACAAAATGTACAAGCAGTGAATGAGAAATTACCTGAATATCATAGTTCAGAATATTTTTAAGAACATCTTTGCTATTTTCATTTTTTATAATTCATAATGATATGAATGTAGGTTTCTCACCTGAAAGTTTTCTGTTGCCGAAAGAATTTGGAACTCAAATAAATGGCATAACATTTCATTTTTAAAACTTTTTTTTAAAAAATAGAAGCATCCATGTTTGACCAAATTTCTGGAAGATGTGCTTCTTTTATTATATCTAATAGGAAAGAACAAAGTCCATCTTAAGACAGATTCAAACACATTGAATAATTTGAACCCACAAAGTTCTTGACATCTGATTTTAACGTTAAACACTTTGATTCCAATAATAATCGCATAGAATATTTTGCAATGAATTGATCATCATTACATAGGTAGATACTAATTATTATGCATATAATTTTTGGTTCTTTGGTTTATTAGTTACAAGCAATGTTTCAAAATAATCTAGGGAGAGTTTCTCTCTCTTTTAATTTTTTTGACAGGTTCTGCTTTGGCTTTAAATTTTCTCATTTAAACCTACCCTTTTTAAATCCCTTCCACTTTGAAAATGAATATTAATTAGTCCATTTGTGAAAGACAAAATATAGAAAATAAAGTCACCAGTTTTCAAACTTGTCAAGTTCTCTTTCAGTGTTGAACTAAAAAAAAAAAAAAAAGAATGGCCCTGCAGAAGTTTGATAAAATTTTCCAATTACTTATTCAATAAAAGAAATGATCAAATATGTATAGCGTGAAACTTATCAGAGGCTGTTACAAGCTTTCTAATTTCCATTGAACAGTTGGCGCTGTATCCCTGTTTCACCTATTGATAATTCCAAAAATGTGGACTCAAGAAGTGGACAAACCCAAACTATCACCAGATTATTGAAATGATCACAGCTCATTCACAAATGATCTTTCAGGCTCATGAGTAATCTTCTGTTCATTAATTTAGACTTAACCTACAAAGAAACAAATGTTATTTATTGTTTTACAGAATAAATTAGTTTTCTTCAAGCTGCCCTGCTTTTGTTCAAGCTATTTGTCATTTTCGCTTACGTATGAGTTTTATTTCAACATCAAATCTTACCAACAATCTGTACCCTGTTTACTTTGCCTGCATCAAGGCTGTTTTTTCTCCCTTAAAATGTAATTTCTTAATGAAAAGCGATCATAGATAATGGACTCATTTGTCCTCCTTAAAGCTGCTCAAATAGATTGTACAACACATAACGGTTGACGATAACATCTTCACTGCTTATGGACAGAACTCTGTATTACTCTCATTCTATTTAAATAGCTTTTCAATGGCTTCGCTATTTTTTATTTTCTGGTGGGTAGAAGTAGGAAATAATAACCCATCACATGTGTGCTTGGGAAACTGGCTTCACAATCCTCCTCCTTTTCTTTCTCTGCCTTTATCTGTGTCTATGCCTTACAGCAAGTGGATTTATTTGAGGACACATTTCAACATCCAGCTAAAGACGGATTTGTGTGCTGAGCCTGATACTTTTCAAATAAACTTGGATTACTGAGACTAAATCTCATTTGATCAGGAACACACCTGTTATAACATGTTTTACGACTGTCATGGAGACTTAAATCTGTCAATTCCGTTTGTATTGTTATTGATGTGACACGTTTGAGGCTTCCTGCCCTTTTCTTGCTTTTCTTTTTAACTCTGTTTCCCATCAATGTTCAAGCAGCTGTCCTCATTTCCACCAAATTGATCATATTAGATTCTCAGTTTTCATTTCCTACCTGCTGCTATTAAAAGCCTGTAAAAGCATTTCAAAAGCTTGGCCAAAAATGTCAACAAAAAGAACATCATTTATATTCTGTGATTCACTAGTGGAGGAAAACCACGTGGTGTGCGCATGTTTTCTTATTGTGAAGATTTGAAGAAGGACAAACAGCGGAATTCACTTTGATTTAACTTTGTGTGTGTCCTTAGGGCTCCATAGAAGAGCGGCTGAAACAGCTCCAGGATGCACACAGAGACTTTGGCCCTGGATCGCAGCACTTCCTTTCCAGTAAGAGTTCTTTTTCTGCCATTTGAAGCTGGCGCCTTGTGTTGCATCAGTCTGTGCCATGTTGCGCCAAGACAGAATCTCAAAGACTTTGTGTAGTCATGGGGGTTAGGGAGTGGAGGTTAGATGTCTGTGTACTTCATCTAAGCTGAGATGAGCCTGTAAATAGTAGCAGTTGAGTGTATGTTATGCATTGGTTGTGTGTATTTGGGTTCAGGGTTGATCTGGAAAGCTTTATTTGCAGGCTTGACCCTCCAACAATTGTTTTAAGAAATTCACTTTCTTTTTCTATTTGTTGTTTCTCACTGGTCACAGAGAAAACAGAAATGGATTTGTAAATGTGTTGTAATTTAAAACAAGGGTGAAGTTTAAGAGTTTTATGTTGTATGATTCACTATGCAAGCGTATCTAAAGCGATTGCATGTTTTTATCTCACTGCAAACTCCTCTCCAAATGCATCAAGAGTTTTTGTTGTTGCACTGGTTGAGCTTCTCATAGTGGGATCTCCATTATTCATTACATTTCTTTCTTTTTTATTTTAAAGCTACAATTTTAGTGAAACTAAGAAATCAACTAAGGAACATTGAAAAGTTAGTGAGTGTGAACCAGTGAACAATACAGAGCAAAAAAGCAGCTTATGTTGACAAAGGAACATCTATTACACCCCATTCTGCAAAGAGATGAAGTTAAACAAGCTTTGGGAAAATTGCTCTGATGACTGATGAACATATAACTTTTTTTAACAAGATTCAGTTCGTAAAGATAAGTGAAAGTGGAGACAAACATTTAGTTTTAATCACTGACTTGCTGACAAGTCGAGCCATCGGCATATTATATGATACACATCTGCAATCAATAACATCATCTGGATTGATTCCACAGCCAGCTTAGCCCGTCCCACTGTGCTGAAACTCCAATATCACTCACCACCCACCATATAGTAAACTAGTCTGTGAGCTTTTCATTTTGCAGTGGTGTGCTCTGGGATCAATTTCCCCCACAATGCTCGGGGGAAAGTAGCATAGAATCAATGGCCATTGTCCATCCATCTGTTTTCTATACCCAATACCACAATTCAGACTTGCAGATGTGCTAAGGTATATCCCGGCCTCTGCAGAGGAAAACGAGTTTATATCCTGGACAGTTTGACAGTCCATCACTGCGTCAAGGTAAATAAAAAATGGCAAGCAGTCGCCCATGGTTACTGTCACTCATGGATAAATTAAGCAAACATGTATATTTCTGCACTATAGGTGAACCTGAGTTACATGAGGGAATGTAGAGATGTATGTGGGGGATGGTAGGTGGTGGGTGATGCGGGTGGCGAGGTGAGTCATAATCCACATAAACAATCCTGGAAAGACTCAAACCACACATTGAGCACAACTAGTGGAAGACCAAAATTTAAAATACCGTATTAATTTTCAATTGATTTAAATTAACATGTGTAGCAATTTAAATTATATATTTAATCCCATAAAAAAGTGCTGCAAACCATCTGTTACTGACTAAATTTGTTCATCCTTTGAACTGCAAATGCCAGAAAAAAAGGTTGTGGCATAAAGATGATGTGCCAAAAAATTATAAATATTTTAAATGGCAACAAATTACTACACAGATTACTCAAACCATACATTATTTATAAATTCAAGAAAAATCTAAAAACATCTGCGACCTCCAAGAATGAAAAAATATCTTATTGGCTCAATGTGGCAAATTTTGAGCTGGAGGTGGCGTTATACAGTAACTACCCCGGGTAATGTTTGTTAAAATGATGTATAATCTTATGATTGTTTAAATCATGGAGTAAGATCTCCAGATGTACCTCAAACATCCATTTAGTATCGTGCTAAAGCCTGGGTGCACCTGAGCCAGTTTGCCAGTCTTTTGCAGAAGAACCTAATTTGTTTCAATTTGAACACCGTAATGTTTTTGGCTTTTAATTTGTCATCAATCACAATGAAAAAGAATTACTTTTTTTTAATTGTTGAATGGTTTCATTAAATACCTGTGTGTCATTCTCATTTGTTTCTTAAATCCTTTGATAGATAAAACCTTTTGAGTAATGTCCTTGCGGTCAGCTTTCTACCCCTCAACTGTGGCTCAGCCCCTTTAATCCTCAGCTGAACTTGTGATGATTCAGTCTGAGAGTCGGTCAAAGTGCTGCAGTGACCCAGTCTCTCTGACTCCCGCTGTAATCTATTAGGTTGTGCCAAACAAATTTACACTCCATGAAAATCTCACACAATAGAGTCATCTCTGTGGCTTCGGTGCGCCTGCTGTTACAGAAGAGCAGCTCTGTTCAAAAGGTCTGAATGGACACAGTCAGGACACGCTGTCAGGCGCACTGCGCACAATGGCATTTTATGCATGACATGCCCATTCTGAAATTGATTTTTTTCTCTCTTTGTGTGTTTGTACAGGTTCAGTGCAGATACCATGGGAGCGTGCCATCTCCCCAAACAAAGTGCCATACTACATCAAGTAAGTGCACTTTCAGGGTCAGTGTCTATATTGTTAAGACAAATCTACTTTTTCAAGGCAGGTTAAATTGGGGTAAAAGTGGGTAATTTCTTACATTCGAGACAAATTGTTCCATGTAATTCTGTGTAAATAAGAGATTTGTTTTGGCTCCACTGCAGACTGACACATTAACACAGAGCTTGAACAGACCTGTTTGTATTGCATTGCTTCTCAAAAAGAACTTATTCCACATTACAAAGTTACAGTATAATAAAATAACCAGTACATTAGAAAACTTTTGTTCAAAGTCAGGGATAAAATGTTCAAAAGATTCCATCAATGTGGCTTCATTTAATGACTTTAAGTGGCAAAAATATCTGTAAAAGAGAAAATTTGTTGGTGAATATGCCATTTTAGTTAGATGTGTTTTTATTGAACATTTCAAACACTTCAAACTCATGTACTGACTCACACCTTACAGTATTTGTATTTTTTGTCAATAAGATTGGCTAAGACACATTCATATCCAAATAACTTCAATGGCATTTTTGTGTGTTTCTATTAATGCCTGTTAATGTGCATTTGTCAAAAAAAAAATACACTATTTAGAAAGATAAGAAAAGAGATGGAGGTAGGAGAGATGAAGATGCTGAGGATCTCTCTGGGAGTGACCAGGATGGATAGGATTAGAAATGAGCATATCAGATGAACAGCACGTGCCACAGGTTTTGGAGATAAAATCAGAGAGGCCAGACTGAGATGGTTTGTACATGTTCAGAGGAGAGAAAGACAGTACACAGGCAGAAGGATGCTGGGTTTGGAACCATCAGGAAAGAGGCCTAGCGGAAGACCAAAGAGGAGGATCATGGACACAGTGAAGGAGAACATGAAAATAGTTGGTGTGAACGAAAAGGATACAGCAGATAGGGTTAGATGGAAGAAACTGACTTGCTGTGGCGACCCCGAAGGGAAATGCTGAAAGTAGAAGATTTAGAAAGAATCCAAGAAAGAACATGTCAGTCAGATTCTCAAATAAATTTGGGATAACTATAGCTACATTTCTATTACAAACAGAATTAAAAGCATGTGAGCAACACTTCCAGGTCATACGCATACAATATGTCCCTGCTGAGAAGAAACAAAATCTTAACAAGCTACATTTCACCTATTATTAACATTAACAGTGTTGATTTTGCGATAACCAAAAATAAACCACATCTGCCACAGCTATGTGGTTTAGAAACATAAATCCCTCAATACTCTTCTTTATTAAAGTAAATCTCTACAGTTCACCTCAAGCTTATTTATTGTTTTTACTATTTAGGAATCATGTAAATATTTTTTCCCCCACGGTCATTACTGGTGGTTTTTTTGTATTTTTGCAGATATCAGATGTCTCAGCAACATTAGGCAGTTTTCCTTCTGCACTGTTTTTAAATGGTAATAAATAAAAGTAACATATTTGACTGGAGAAGGCAACATGTAACCATTATAAAAAGTTATTTCCTGTGCCAAGATACATCAATACAATGTTTTAGTTTTGTAGAAAATGTCTACTCTTAGATTCAACAGCACACTTCGCTTTATAAAAGCAGGTGGGCAGTGAGAAAGCGGTCAATTGTTCAATTTCTGAGGTCAAACCAAATTTCAGCTGTTATATATGGAATTAAACTGTGCAAACCTATTTGTACTTCTAAAGTCTTATTTCTGTAATTAAAATAATTTCAGCATCTCAAGCTCATAGGTTTTTGTTAAGCCTAACTCTCTATAAAGACTGTGTTGTTATGCTGGAGGGAGTGGGAAGTGAGCAGCTGTCCACCATGCAGCGATCGATAAGCACTTGCATGGGAAAAATGATGAGAACAGCTCTGAAATACTCGTGGGTTCTGGCAGATATCCGGATTCTGGTATTCTTGTTTATTCAGCTACACATTGGATGTATTTGGCAGATAATAAAATTCCGATGACAGAGCAAGCTGGCTTTTATGTTGCTAAGCATTACTGAAACAAGATTTCTAATGACAGCTAAGAATATTTTTTTTCATAAAAAGGTTTTAGTTCAACTTGTAAATTGTGTTCATCTTATTCTGCTTTCTCAACTTTCTCCTCTCTTACTTTCTGCCCTCTTATTTCATTTTTTCATGCTCGGACTCACCTTTCTGTCTGCTCATTTATGCACCGCTTTGACTTTGATCTCATTGGTGAACAAAGTCGGATACCTCTATTCTTCATGAAATCTTTGATTTTCTTTGATTCTTTTTTTAGCCATCAGGCCCAGACCACATGCTGGGACCATCCAAAGATGACTGAACTTTACCAAGCACTGGGTGAGTTGGGAAAAAATTAAAACACCCTCTTGTGCATTCCATTCAAGACCCCCGTTGGGCTCCAGTGACATTAGTGTGACACCCCTGGGCTTTTACTTTGAAGGCCTTGTAACACAGCTCATTAAGAGACTTGTATTTCAATCACCTCAGGGACTTTGTTTCTTCTGTCATTAACCTATGAGGTCCAATTTGCCTGTGCCGTGATTGCTTCCCGCTTAGGCTCTAATTAATTGTTATTAAACGACAGTGTGTGTTTTACAGTTAATCTCATCTGACACGGGGAACATGTAGAGGAACATGTGCGCGGCTCATAAACTAGTCGTGTAAACAGACAAAAATACTAGAAATGTTTGTGAAACAATAAACTTCTAATGACTGCTGCAGAATGGTGATAAACTCAGAAATAGATATGAATGTGTGATTCCTCAATGACAGGGTGGAGAGTGGTGCATGATGGATTTGTTTTCTTTAATCTCTCTCTCTTCTCTTTCACCAGCGGATCTGAATAACATCAAGTTTTCGGCATACAGAACAGCCATGAAACTGCGACGAGTTCAAAAGGCTCTGAGGTGTATGTACACAATTCAGTTTAAATATTTTCCAGCTTGATGGATGGAATGACTGGCCAAGTAACGAACCACCACCCTGCTTTTTATTAACTCAAGTGAAAGGTTTTGTGTGAATGAGGTGTAACAAATATTGCCTATCCGATTTCTCACTAATTTTAATCATGACCTGAATGTGTGTTATGCTGGTTAATTAAGTGTAAATGGTCCATTTGATATACAAAACAGAAAGCTATTAGCATTTTCCGCATGGTTGGAGCTCATTTTTTTTGTTTGTTTTTTTGTTGCCTGTTAATGTCTGTATCCCTTTTTCACCCTTTTCCAAAAACATGGTGTCCCAACTTTCAGAACACATCTCGCCTTGCCTTAAAAAAATATTTTATATATTTTGTTATCATTATTTATCAAATTTCTTTTTTGTTGCCATTTTGTGGTTGCTGAAACAAAAGTCAGTACATGGACAAACTATGCTTTTCTGTTCCTCTCCAACATTTTTTACTCTTCCTAACTCCCTTAACTTGTCCTAGTGGGCTCTAAGCGTTGATAACATTACAGAATTTAATTGCCAAGTTGCTTTGATAACTGGAGGAATTTCACTCTTTCTGTCTGCACACTTACTCAAAGATTGAGCGGTGCTTATCAGAGCTTTAAGAAATGCTTTTTTTTTAGGTGATTTCCGCCATACTCTGAGAACACTCCTCTTATCTCCTCTCTCTCAATTCTACATCATTATTGTACTGTCCAATTATACCTAGCATTACTGGACACCATTTTAGTTTCACTATTTTAGTCTCCCCCTTTTAGGATGGGCCATCAAATTAATTCTGAATAGTGAAATAAAATTTGTGCCCTCTGGTAGAGATTAGGTAGAGAAAATGGTTAATAAGCAAAGCTGCTGCATATGCTCCTATATGCACAAAGTGGTAGATCACGTGTCTTGCTGCCTTTACGTTGTTTCAGATGTGAACAATGCACACAATATGCTGATAACTACATGCTAATCTGCATTATGTTTAGTGGATTTGGTCGCTCTGAGCAGCCTCTGTGAGGTGTTTCGGGAGCAGGAGTTGCAACAGGGCGAGCACGTGATGGACGTTGTGGAGGTGATTCATGGTCTGACAGCTCTGTATGAAAAGCTGGAAGAGGAGAGGACCATCCCGGTCAACATACCGCTTTGTGTTGACATGTGTCTCAATTGGCTACTCAACGTATATGACAGGTGAGTAAGCTGTCAACCTGACATAAACCCAAAGCTCTACAACATCCAGGAGAAGTATCTCATATCCACAGAAATCAGTTTTTTTTTATTTTTTTTTATTTTAGTGAGAAAATATCTGCACAATCCCAGCGTTTTGGGTTTGTTTCAGAAAAACTTAACCCAAACCCTCAGGGGGTGAAGTTCCGCAGTTTTAATTTCTTGCAACACATTTTACTCAGATTCATGCTTGAGTAGAGTTTAATGTCAAGTACTGTAGTCATTACCCATTCATTTGAAATGTGTGAATTTTGTGGACGCTGGTTCTTAAAGGATGAGAATAAAAATCCTTGCCATTGTCCACATCATGTTCCAAGTTTTTTATAAGGAGACAAAAAAAAAACCACAAACAATTCTTTTGGACAAAAATGATAAGTTGGATAAATTTGAAAGACGTTCAAACCTAGAGCAAATATTTCAATCTTCTTGCAGATATTTGAGCAAACTCTTAAACATTTTCATTGGAACTTCTGCAGGCCTTATTGGTTTAATTGTCAAGTTTTACAGTTTGCAAAAATCATAACACATGTATTTTAAAAACAAATTTTCTATGCATTTAAAAGTAAAAGGCAGTGTCTTTTTCTCAAAATGATTTTCTGTCTGATATTAAGATTTTAATCAATTCGGAACCGTCAGGGAAAAGTGGTTCCGAAAATGAAGGAATGACTGGATGCCTTTTTGTAACTTTTTTACACAAATGCAAAGCACCACCCATCTGATATTTGAGCATAAATCAATACTTTGGACAAGTGTTCTTTTTCAACTTATCAGTTACCTTAGCATTTCTATTGGTGGTTAAGTGATTTACATGGGGGAGCAACACAGATTTTACTTTCTCTAAATTTGGTCAATTTTTCTTACAACCTTCTTTCATAATTTACAAATATTTTTATTTCTGAAGTCGTAAGTAATGAGGTGTTGAAGTAGTGTTGAAGTCACAGATGAATAAACACCACTGATTCGACCAGTTTCATAGCTTCTGATGAGTGCATCTATAAAAATTATACCAGTCAAAACCGCAGGTACAGTGTCCAGGCAGGGAGCCAATCATCTCCTCTGAGACCCACCACTGACAAATCGCCTTTGACATTGATACATACCTATGCATGATCTTTGATAACTCTTTTGTCCCATCTCCAGGAAAATCTAAAGAAAAAGAATAAGTTGATATTTGGATCTCTCACTGATTTTTGTTAATCTGGTTGGGAGAATTTTAATTTTTGTTGCAAATAAGAGCAAATCAGGGTCTTAACTCTCAGAACACATTACAGTACTAGAATTGCTTTTGTTTTCAATAAGTAACTAGAAGACACATGAAAAAGACGTGTGTGTTTATACATTATAAATGTGTTTTAAACAGCATGTGTGAATGCTCCAGAGAGTTGTCACATTAGCTGGGTGCTCGGGAATGATGTTCACCCTGAGGAGCAGCATGAGGATGTGCTGTTTTAAAGTTAGCATGTGGCTCACAACAGGAAGCATGTGTGAAAGGTGCTGACAGTCAGTCGCCCCCATGTGTTCTCCATCTCCTCCAAGCTTTCTGCAGCTCTAAATCTAACAGGAAGGGATGACAGTGCAACTCTCCCTCTCAGTTTTTTTCTGACCTGCCTAATTTTTATTGGTGAATTGTTTTTTAACTAAACATTGGGTGAAAAAAAACTCTTGTCAAATTTATGCTATAATAATTACTCAGTATTAGTTTGGTACTACCTTCAAAGACAGCAGCCCTAGTGATGCCCTTGGATGAAGTAGATGGTATGGAAAGTTCTTATAAAGTTAAACGGGAAATGTGAAATATGTGTGTGTTAGTCTTGTATGCCTGCATTGGTTTGAAAGTGACATATGAGCTTTTTATTGCTCTTATGGGCAGAAACCCGTGGACACAACACTTAATCAAGTCCCAGCACTGCCTTCACTTGCTGAAATGCACTCTAATACAATTTCACTGGTCTATCTTGGTGCTTTGACCCGTGCAGAATGGCCCAGCAATGAGTCAGGCAATGAATATATGAATGAATTGTTACAACTACATTGTTATGTTATGTTAGATCATTCACTGAACATTTTTACTGTGTGATTTTCTTTGCTTTGCTTCTTGTGCAGTGCTCGAAATGGCAAGATGCGACTTCTCAGCTTTAAGATGGGATTGGTGAGCCTGTGTAATGCAGATGTCCAAGAGAAGTACAAATGTAAGGCTGATTTGCAGAAGCGAAAACATTTTCTCGGCTGCAATGATCCAAAACAAAGCATCCCTGATTGCCTTTGGTATCACATAAAGACATCCACTTAGCGTAATGGGAAAAACGTCTATGGTGCTTTAATGGAGAAAGCTTTCTTTACTTCTTCGAAATAGACCAGGGTCTTAAAAGAATTGCTTGCTAAAGATGTCATTCATTTGAACTCTTCTTTTGTTGCTCTTTTTTTTTTTTTATCAAGTCAACTAGCAAAGCACTGAACAACTTTCTACATCCATTTATCTAATGTTTTATTTGTCTGCTGCTGAATTAGATTTTACTGTTCTTTTATGACCCCAGTCTGAGTCACGATGCACATGCAGCAAAAATTGAAGCTATTATTTGAAGCTATTAGTTGGAGCTATTAAAAGCTTTAAGAGATTCAGATTTAAGGTTGAACTTTAAAATCCGCATCAAATTGCCACTTAGGAAGGCTGACATGTCTTTAAAAATTTTACCTGGAAAAAGTGTCAGTCTTATCAAATAAATTTTCTACAATTTATTTTCTGCAGATCCTCCATGACTTTTCTTTTGGCATCATTTGCAGTCTTTGTTTGTCTGTTTATTTGTTGTCCATGTCTCAAAGCCCAGCAGAGCAATTACCATACACGTCCTCTGAGTTTGAAACATTGCCAGATGCATAATCAAGTTGTGATGACTGATTTGACTGAAAAATTTCTTAAAAAAAAACATGGCCAAAAGGCACTGTGAAGAGATGTTTAAAACAACGAGCACGCCTTTGGTTTGGACACAAGAAGCTTGTTTAGGATGCATGAGCTAAACATTCTTTCTGCAAAGATGAATAAGTGCACAGTTCTGGAATGAGGGAGTGCTGGGCTTGGAAACATGGGATGCTGATACTGCTGTTCCACAGCCAAGCCTCGTGCCCATCAGCATCTATCTCATCAATGGCAGGCAGATTTGGAGTCATTCCCCCTCCTTGAAAATTCTGATAAAATGCTACTGATTGTAAGTCTTTCGTTCGGTCGACAAAATTTATCAGATCTTCTTTTACATGTTTAGTAAATGGCTTAAAACTTATATTTCATCTGTGTTTGAAGGAGATAAAAAACAATAATGAGAACATTTGATTGCTTCTTGTACTTAAATGCATCTTTCATTTGGGATTTAAACTCTTAACTACCATTTCAAAACAGCAACAAACATGCTCTAATCAACAGAAAAAAACAGGTCAATGTGATAAAAATGTGCTTACTGTTTGTTTTGTCTTTAATTTTATCTTTAGGCACATTATCACCATTCATAATGTATGCTGTTACACTTACTTGTGTGGAATCAGATTAGACTAAGCTGCATAATTGATGAAAACCTACATGCATGTTTTGCAGATTTATTCCGGCAGGTGTCTGGTCCTGGAGGTTTAACAGATCAGCGTCACCTCAGCCTGCTGCTACATGAAGCCATCCAGATACCTCGGCAGCTGGGTGAAGTTGCTGCTTTTGGTGGCAGCAACGTGGAGCCGAGTGTTCAAAGCTGCTTCCGCATGGTTAGGACACAGTCCCATTTTATTATTTTACAAGTAAAATCAGATGTGCAAATTAAAACAAATATTCACAGACCACGATAGCAGACAATGGATGGTAAGCCATCATTAATGAACACAAACATGGTGCTGAGATGTGAGAGATAGAGGTCATGGGTCTTCCAAATCATTTTCACTGAGCTCACGCACCAAAATAAAATAATGAAAAAAATGGCCTGTAGAAAAGGATTACAAAAAATCAGATTGTTGCATAAGTTTTAATAATTAATATTTGTAATTTTGTCCAATTATATCATGTCACAGGAAACTGTTTGGTAAACAATGTCTAAAATTTGTAAAAGAACGTTATATGAGAAGAAACTAAATTTTTTTGTCTGAAAGTGGACAAAGCAGGATCTAATGAGCAGAAATGTCCTTTCTGGTTCTGTCATAGAGGGAGTTCATGATAGGAGCAACATGAAAGCACTGGAGGACAAGCAGGGAATGAAACAAAAGGCATGCTTTAATAAGAGGCAGACACAAACATTGTCTTCAGGCAAATGAATCTCTGGGATAATATGCGGCAGAGCTAGAATGTGAGAGAATTGCATTCTTAAAATATTAATAAGATTACAGTCATTAGACAACCCGTCTTTCTCCGGCTTCAAACTGTGGCCATAATGCAAAAATTAGGACGAGTCAGCATTCCGAACTGACATTAGTGCTTCAGGCATCTTTTTTGGAACCACTGTCAAAAGCTATTTTTAATTCTCCAACTGCAAAACATTTTATTGCTTCGACTGGTTTCTGTTAGAAATGACCATCTTCCAAATTTACTGTGTGCGAGATGGATTCTTGAATAGAAAGTTGATTGTTATGGTAAAATATTTCAAATTAATACCTTCTGAGCAGGTATTTGTTTAACCTGTTCAGAAACTAACAGGTTAAACAAATAATTTGAGCATGACAGAAAAAGAAACATTTTACGAAAATGTGCAAGAACAATAAGTTGTCTGATGGCTCATAAAGGAGCGAAACAAGACAAAAGTAGGATGCATATCATAAAAGAATGTAATGAAAAAAAAAGCAAAACAAATTGACATTTTTTAACATTTGAACTAGAGTTCAAGATTTTAACTGGTGTAATTGATTTTATTATCGATTATACCAATACAAGTCCCATTGTTTTCAGGCCCATGCTTGTCTGACTGTCTGAGTCCAAATTTCTGGAGTTTGTTGCCATGTTTGAGTGGCTCTGCTAACAAAACAGTAAAGGAAACAAACCCGAGATAGAACAGGCTGAGTAAGACAGTCACCCAGAATAGATTTTAGTGACAACGTGGCAGTCCACACAGATGTTCCCAGAACAAATCAACCAGGGAAATGACTTCACTCCATGTGAATACTTCAAAACTTAAAACTCCACCACAGGATACTCCTGAATATCTCTTTTAGACACACCACACAAAAATAGTTCTTCATGGTTTATTGCCTGTTACATAAAAATTATTTTGTCAGTAGTGTTTAAAAGCTTCATCTGCTGTTTGTGCTGTTACAATATGTGATGTGGCAGTGTGGTGTCCTCAGCAGTAAGAGTTCCAGGTGTTCACTTTCCAAGAAGCTGCCATTTGGCCTCCCACAGGGACTTACGCTGGCTACTTTCCTAACAGAGGAGCTTATTCACACACTGGAGACCACACACTTGGTACACCTGACTGTCTCTTATCAGTACACAAACACACACATTTATTATGTTTCTCTGCCTGAGCGGTGGGGGAAACCCTGGGGAAATCAAGCTTTTAATGCATCTCTGATGCAGACTTAATGAGAATTTAGCACATCACGGATTCTTAGCAACTTATTCCTTTAGTTGACTTTCTTTTATTCTGCTTTCTGTGTTTTCTTCGAGCTGTCTCCAAAGAACAAACATTCAAATATAGTAACAAAAAATATCTAAAAATGTAAGTTTTTCCTTGATCAGGCACATTTAGCCTCATGTTTAACAATCATGTCAACTTCTGTGTTCTTTTACTTCGTCTCAGAAATATTGTCTTGGAAGAAAACTTTTCTTCATTTTTTTTTACTTGGGAATTCAACTTGTTCTTGCATCATTTTCATGTTGCTCACAGTTTTCTTTCATTTCAAAGGCTCCTGGAAAATCTGTCATTGAGGTCTCTCATTTTCTGGAATGGACGAGCCTTGAACCCCAGTCAATGGTTTGGTTGCCAGTCCTCCACCGTGTCACAGCAGCAGAGTCAACCAAGCACCAAGCCAAATGTTCTGTCTGCAAACAATGTCCTATTAAGGGTTTCAGGTAGGAGATGATGTATAAATGTTTCAGTTTTTCCTTAATTATTCAGTTCTCAAAGGGAAGTTGAGCCTATCGTGTGTAGTTAGTTATATAAGTGCCGATATATCCCTGAACGTACTGCAAATGCAAAAATATGATTGCATTTGATGATTCCCCACTGGTGACACTATAAAGTGGTTTTATTTGAATTGTTTAAAAATAAATAAGCAGTTTAAAGCCCTGACAGTGGTATTTCTCTTGACTGTATGACTGACTGAACAGAGAAATATGGTTTTCCAAAAGATGGCAGTTTAACTGAGAAGATTCTTGAAGAGTAAGAGAATACTGTGCAGACAAACTGGGTAGACAGTATTTAAAAGACTGCGTGACATCATTTATTTACTGATATGTGAAATATTTATTTCATTATTATTGTTTGATTTATTATTTTCATATTATTTTTCTAACCATGCTTTTAACAGTTTTATATGAAGCACTTTGTATTTACTTGTACACAAACTGTGTAAAAAATAAATTTGCCTTGAATTGGCTTGATTATGAGAAAGGTTCGGAACAAATTAGGTTGAACTAAACATATACATAAGACAGTGTTTTTCAACTAGTGTTCCACAGTACACTAGTGTACTGTGAGAGATTGCCAGGTGCACCGTGAAAAATGATCGTATTTCACCTCCTACAGTAATCGTGATCATCTGGTAGCTCCCATGGTTGATCTCATGGTGTTTGTATAAAAAATAGATTAAAGAGTATTTATTTATGTGTGTCAGTATGAAATCCTGTCATTTTATTTAGAGACAGACAGGACTATTGTGCAATAGGTTTAATTACTGTAACCATAGCAACCCACTCTTCTTCTCTGCTTTTTTTTAAGTTGTTGCATGCTGCTGTTTATCTCTACCAAAAACTATCCCGTATGCCCCAGAATAATCATAAAAGATTGAAAAATAGGTTTTGTTGTGTTAGTTTAAGTTCTATATATTGTTAATATGGGCGGCTTTAGAAAATTGTTTTTAACATTTTAGGTTGGTGATGTGCCTCAAGATTTTTTGTACCTTGGCATAAAAAAGGTTGAAAAACACTGATTTAGGATGTTTTTAGTATTAAGCTGGAATTTTAATTTTGCAAACTAGGAAGGAAGGAAGAGTAGGTGAAATAGGTAGAGAAGGAAACAGCTGCGGACCCTTCTGTGTGGGTGGTTTCATTCATTTATTATGCTTCAGCTATTCTCTGATCTTTACGGTTGCATAAAAACTAAGTACGCAGATAACATCAACCACACATAAAGATTTAGAACTGAATTAAGAAGAAATTCTCCTTTGATTCAGAGTGTTACTAACATTTTAAAAGACATTACTAACATGTTTTTTCTTGAGGCTAACTTTAATTTTGGCCTCAAGTCAACCTCACCTCAGTGTTCAAGCAGCCAATAAAAATATTATCTTTAACCAAACTCCATCCACATCTCTTGTGAACATCTCTCAGACCTCCTTGTTTATATTGATCCTGACAGGTACCGCAGTTTGAAGCAGTTCAATGTGGACATCTGCCAAACATGTTTTCTAACCGGACGCACAACCAAGGGAAAGAAGCTGCACTATCCCATCATGGAGTACTACACCCCAGTAAGAAAAGCTTTATCTGATACTGCACCTGAAAACTAATTCTGACCTCAGAAGAAAGATAAAATCAACTCTACTCAAAGTGAAATACATGCTTCATTCTTTTATTTCCTACTCCCAGTTGTGGATTAGACATCTAATCCACTGTACGCCCTCCAAACTGCTGCATCCTGATAAATTATATACATACAGTATATGTATCTTTTAATATTTACATTCTTTTAGGATCCACATCGAAATTGCCATTTAGAGCATAAAATGTCAAGAAGAGGCCCAAATTTAGCAAGAGCTTTAAGTTAAGTTATTTTTAAAAGAGTGCTGAAGTTTGCTGGCATGATGCCCCGAAATTCTGATCAATTACAAGTGGTTAAATTTGGCAAAAGGCCATCACAAAGTTTAAACACAGCAGGGTATATTTTTCCCAGCAGCTGTTGAAGCATTTCATAGGCTGCCTTGTTTGACAGAAAATAATGAACAGAAGAAAAGAGGAGAGACTTTTAACAAACTGGAGATAAAGATGAAAGAAAGAGTCGCAAAAGCTCAGTGAAGTGCAGGCAGAGGAAATGTTTATCAGTAAAAAATATGGAGGGAGCCCACTTTTTAAGCAACATTTCCAAGAATCTTAAAGGTGTGTAATATGTTTTTTATCCACCCACAACGTGTGTTTCCACTTTCCCTTGTGACCCCTCTACAACCCCGACAATTGCAGACAACCTCAGGGGAGAAGATGAGGGACTTTGCCAAGACTCTGAAGAACAAATTCAGGTCAAAACAATACTTTACAAAGCACCCGCAGAGAGGTTACCTGCCAGTGCAATCCGTGTTGGAAGCAGAGAGCTCAGAGACGTGAGTCCTTTATTGTTAAAGTTTTACAGTGTGTCTCATCTCTAGCTGACTGTCTCTTTAGATACTTTAGTGGATACTCTTGTTGCTAATCATCAAGCTGTGATGGTTCAAAGTAAGGTAATTTGATCCAGTTCTACAAGGATCACAGTCTGGCTGGTTTTTAAATTCCTCTTGCTCAAACTAAAGACTACATTGAGTCAGCCACCTGTCAAGTGCTGCCCAATGCTTTATCTTTAGATTAATCTCATTGTCCAGATGATCTATTAAATCCTAAAATATTTGAAGACATCTTAAATAAATCTCTGTAACATCGGGGGAGGCATTGGCTCAGTGGTAGAATGTTTGTCTTTGGGCTGGGAAAAGCTGGTTCAATTCCAACTGGGCTCATGCCCAAGTGTTCCTGGAGCACTTAACCCCTGGTTACTCCCACCATTGGTGCTGTCGTGGCTGCCTGCTACGGTGCAATGCTGTAAAAGTAATTTTAAATAAAAATATAAAATATAAATGAATTACTCTATTTATCCCTCACTGGGGAAATTTGTTTGCTGCACTCCTTACACCGCAGCAGGCTGCCCTTCAATGGCACCAATGGTGGGAGAAGCAGGGGTTAGGTGTCTTCTCCAAGGACCCTAGACGTGCTCTCCGTGGGACGCGAACCCGCGACCTTCCGGTCCGCGGGCGAACGCTCTAACCACGCCACCGTCTCCCCAAAGAGGGAGACGGTGGCCACCATCTCCCCAAAGAGACGGTGGCCACTTCACAAAGAGGGAGACGGTGGCCGTCTTTACCAAAGAGGGATAAATGTAGTACATTAAAAAAACAAAAACATTAGTGTTTTGAATGTGGGAAAAAGATTAGCAAGATTTTGCTCAAATTTATCAGAAAGTAACAGCATCACAGCTGGATAACCAAAAAGCCTCACACTATATCTATAAATGATAGTTTGAACACAACAGGTGTCTTAATTAGTTGCTAAAAGAGAGATAAATAGTTAAAATAGTAACATTTTGCTATTATAGAACTTTTAACCAGCCCAATGCGAGAACAACATGAACTAGCAAAATAAAAGTCACTGACTCTGATCATAATGAAGCTGTTTTTCAACTGCTGTGCTATTTAATTGCAACTTAAATGGAGCACAACATGTCGGTTTGATTTTTAAAGATGTGTTTTTTTTTTTCTTTTCGAAATGAATGTGTTATGCTGGAGGCGGTCTCTCGGTTGAATTAGTTTGGGTTGTGTTTATGCTAATGCACACCCGATGCATTTCTCCATTATTACATGTGCATAACTCAAAAGTTTTTTTTTTTTAAAAAAAAAGATAAACTTTAAAGCACAAACAAAACATATCATTTTAGATTATAGCGATAGGACATTTCAACTCATCTATAACACCGTATAAAAAACATCTCCAATACTTTGAAAAGGTAGTGGTAAACCGCATACCACAACCGTCACCTTAATATAGCATAGATGATAGACAGATAGTTAGAAGTGGGAAACAACCCATTTTAAATCTCTCATTCCTTTTCCTCTGACATGCTAATAAAAAGCTTTTTTTCTGAGTTAAGTTTCAATTATCCCATCCTGCCGCTCCATATCTGAACAGTAAGAGCCGCCATGTGGCTTAATAACAGAGGTTCAAAAACAAGTCTGTCAGTGGAGTTTAAAATTGGCTTCAGACTGTACAAAAGCTGCCAGGTGTGACTTTGACTACTTTTCTTCTCAGACCATGCTCGTCACCAAGACTGCCCCATGCAGACACACACAGCAGGATTGAACATTATGCCAGCAGGTATGTGTCTCGGAGAGATCTGCAAGGTATCACATAATGACTGTGCAGCAATTTCTCCCTCTTTTCACTTAACCTTCACCATTTACATACAGAATATACATGCAGATGGGTATGTGGATATCCATCTATACGTTTTGATATTTATACATAGTCATTCTCTACCTTTTCTTTTTTCCCTTGCTGCCTCACCCTTGTACTCTCACAAAGCGCTGATTGTGGTATTGATTTTGCTGTGTTGTATCCTCTACTCTGGCTGGGACAGCACCTGCCTTTCCCAGCAGTTTCCTTCACTCCTATTCTCCACACATACAGCATGGCGCACACAAGCAGTTTGCTGTTATAAGGTTGTACGGGTAAATCTGTGGAGGTTAGCGAGGTTCAGCGTGCCCAGCGGCTTGTCACTTGCTACGGCAGTGAGCCCATTGGTCACCTGGGAGCTGTCTTTGTGGATTAGTGTCTTTCTGACAGGTTAGAAACAGAGCGCAGGCTTGGACTCCCTGCAGGTCTGCACTGATGGGAGTGCTGGACACATATATCCCTTTCCAGTGCATGAATGAGAGTGTGTACTCTAGTGCTGGTAAATGTACCTATGTGTATTACCTCCCCCAGGCTCTCACACATTTTACACCCTGCCAAAACAAAAACAACCAACACACACGAGAGAGCAGGTACGATTGTCCACCGTATTCCTGCTCGTTTCCCCATTTTCATTTTTCACCTGCTCTCTGTTTGCCTGTTTTCTCTCCATAATCAATCTCTCCATTCTTTTGTTTCTTTTTGCTAAATGTGTCTGGTTGTTTTTAGCTTCATCCTTGTTCTTCAGTTTGCTTTTAAGATATACTGTATATTTGTGGCATATAGTTTCAGGTTGGAGGTTTCAGATTCAGGAAGGATAAAGTGGGAGATTGAAAGACAATCAGTGCAGCGTCAGCAATAACTAGGACGCTGCATCGATCCGTCGTGGTACAGAAAGAGCTGAGCCGAAAAGCAAAGCCGAAATGAGCTTCCTGCGCAGGGTGGCTGGGCTCTCACTCAGAGATCAGATGAGGAGTTCTGCCATTCAGGAGGAGTTTGGAGACAAGCCGCTCCTCCTCCAGTTTGAGAGAAGCCATATGGGGTGATTTGGGCATCTTGCCAGGATGCCTCCCAAGCGCCTCGTTGTTGGGCACGTCCCACCGGGAGGAGACCAAGAGGCAGACCCCTGACTCGCTGAAGAGAATGTCTCACAGCTGGCCAGGGAACGACTCGAGATCCTTCTGGGTGAGCTGGAGGATGCAGCTGGGGTAAGAGAAGCCTCGGCTTCACATCTGAGGCTGTTTCCCCTGCGACCCAGCCCCGGATAAGCGGAAGACGACAGAACAGAACTGAAGTTTCAGGTTATTTATAAAATTAAGAATAGCTGTCTTGATGAAGAGATGAATGGATAGAAACTCTATACATATATCTGTACAAACTTAACTTTATTTGGCTGTAAATACCTGTATGAGAAAGTTTTATATGCCATTGTAAATGAAAGTTTATATATTTATGGAAGCAATTATTGTTCGACCTAATGTGTTACAGCATCAAAACCTACAACACACATCAATCTCCTGCAAAACGTCCAGGAAACCTCAGTCATGCCTTTCAAAAAAAAAAAAAAGAATTTCACAAGACTTTCTCAAACCCAGCAGGCTTTTTGAGCCTGTTGGCTCTAAAAAAACTACTTTTTTACTCAGTGAGATCTATAAAACAAACTTTGTGTCATATTCACCAATCATCAGTCTGGAATGTGCTCAGCTAGTAAGATTTTCTTAGAGAGATTTACCCTCTCTTTTACTATGCAAAAAAACAGTCTTGATCATCAGAAAATGTTGTGACTGATTTTATTGTCTAGTGAAAATGAACGACCAAATAGTTGACACGAGTGTATATGACAATAACATCACAGGTGGGAACAATAAAGATTGTGTCTCCTCACACTTTGGTTCTGAAAGTTGATTGTTACTTTCTCTCCCCATAGCCTGTTTAACTGTAGATTGGATTTGAAAAAAAAAAAAAACCTTCATTCAGACCCAGATGTGGCACAATAATTCTGAATTGATAATTGAGGCAGAAATTGCCACCTCCAGATTCAAAACAGTCACAATTTATCATGTGAATTACAGCCGACATGGCGTGATAAGGCAAAGTAGAGGGGGCGAGCATTTGTCAGTTTGCTGATGATAGACAGCATTATTCCTAAACCACAATGATGATGATATTAAATACGTATGTTCGAACGAATGTTTTGTCTCCATTCAGGTGTAGAAATGTACAAAGCCTGAAGGTTTGGACAAGAACCAGTTTAATGATTGTGCTGCGCTAAACTCTGGGGCTTTTTTACGACTTCATTTCATTATGCAAAAATTTAATTATCATAATAGGCATAAGTTGCAGTCAATTATGCAACAGATTGGCTCACCTTCATTAATCTCCCCAGTTAAAGTCTCCTGTTATATCCCATCAGGATGAGTGTAATGATGGAAATATAGGAGTGCAGATGTTTTATCTAACACACTTTCTGTAGTGTTCATCACTGTTTGAACTTCATCATGATGCATCTGACACTTTTTTTTAGGCCAACTGTCTCGTGTCCAGGGATTTTTTGAAGGTAATTAAATTTACATGGCATTTACATGGGAAAAAAAACCCTCTCGTGGAACAAAAATTTTACAAAATTTGTTCTGTGTACCTCATATTTATGCATTATTCTATCATTGGTTTGTAGTCTTCTTCTTTTTTCAGAAAGCTTTCAGAAAGCTAACAATATCTTTCTGAAAAAGTTTAATCACTTTCTAAATTATTTTAAATAATTTATTTATTGGTAATATTTCTGATGGCAAGATCAGTTTATCTTTTTTTCTTATTAAAAAGTTAACACCCAATTTAAAAATTTGTTAAATGTTTTACAGTAAATAATTGAGTATTCCAGCTATGCATTTATTTTGGCAAAAATCTTTTTCCCAGATTTTATTTTTCACGAAAAAAAAAAAAAACATTCACAAGAACTTTGAAGTTTTAGTTACCTGTGTTGACATTATTAACCTACACAATTATTTCTAAGAAAAATAACATAAAAGAAAAAGAATGAGCAGTTTGAACACACTCATTTACTGGGATGATCAGAGCACCATCATAACAAGAGCGGGCAGTTCTTGATTTAGTGTCGTACCTGTTCTCTGTTAGCATACCAAATCATTTTCTTTTTTTTTTTTCTGTCTTTCTTCCTCACTTCTCTGGCTGGCTGTTAAAAGATTAAAGAAAACATGGTATTACATTTCTTTTTTGAATTCCTTCCCAGTCTCAATCAAACCTCACTACTCACTTTGAACACTAATGGAAAGTCGAGCCAATATCTAAATACGGGTTATCATCTCTGACAGCTTGGTGTGTTCAAAATTCTTCCCTTGGGGTGACATTTTATTACAAGTGTATGTGTGCATGTTCATGTGTGTCAAGGTGCCCTTTCATGAATGAATAGTGGACTAGGTAATTTATTCTAATGAAGCTGCAGTAGAATTTCAAAATAAACCCCTGGTGGCCTTTGACTTCATTTTATTTCACATCTTGTACACATGGTACTTGCTCTGCCATGCTAAAGCAACCCAGTATTCAAGTTTTTTTTTTAAAATAGCACAGGCTGACAAAATTTGAAAATTAAAATTTGAATTATTGATCTCACCAAAATGTTCTCAGACAACAGTTAAGCTGATCAAAATATTTCAATCTGAAATCTTATTTTGAGTCGTAAGTCATTTCCAAAAGCGTAAATCAACCTTGAATGCTTGATGCTTGGTCTTTCTAGCCATGTCTTCTACTCGATCAGAAACCATTCTGTCCTCCTCTGTATGGACACATTCTATTCCTTTTATCAACACAACTGCTTTGCCATCTTGTAGAGGAGTGGTAAGAGAAAGGTAAAAAAAAAAAACTTTTTGGGCTCTGGTAATTTTTCTTCCAAAGTTCTCATTCTCTTTCCCACTTCTCATTTCCTCTCTCCTCCATTTACATCCATTCAAGGAGTTAAATATACATCTGTGCACCCCACCCTCACACAGACCATTTCCTATTACCTTCTGCCCTTTTCTTTCTCATTTAGTGTGGGCCCAGACTGAGTCTGGAATTCTGTGAAGCTTTCCTAATGAATACTGTCACAGATTGAATTACGAGCAGTAAGTTCAGAGATCGAGCTCCTATAACAGGACATGGATAAATCCTGACTTTTTCAGTGTTATGGTCTCTGGAAAATGGAGAAAAACGGGACGTGGTATGGCTGCTTCTGACAGCCTCTACATCACTCACCTCTGCACATCCTCCAGTATCTCTGCTCCTTTAACCAACAGCTCTAAGCAGCAAGCAAAGCAGTGTGTCAGCATGCGCAAAAAAAAAAAAAAAATGCTGTGAATATAATTTAAGTCGGCCTGAATGCTTGCACATGTGATATGTACATACATCTGTGTGTCTGCTCTCTGCTATGCTAATTGACATGCTCGAGGGAGAAACCCTCACTCTGATCAAGTGCTGCTTTTATATTTAATTTAATTAAACCTTCTGGCTTTTCTACTTATATGTAAGCAGCTTCACTATACTTCTATTTAAACCATACTTTTGGACCACATTTCTCCCTTGGGCTCTGGGAAAGGGTCACAGAGGTGAATGGTCATTGTACTCGATTAGCATTAGCCGGATACAACTAAAACTATTTGTTCCTATTATCCTTGTGAAATTACACTGGGGATTATTGTGGCTAATACTAGTAATCAGGCTTTTTAATGGTTCTAAATTGGCCACAAAATGAGACTTTTGTATTGATGTGTCACAGCTAATGCCACTGCATGCAGAAAAAAAAGTTAATAGCAAAGATAGTATTTAAAAAGAGTTGCCTGGGTCATTTTTAATAATCAGTTTGATCACAAATTTAATTCTACAATCATGTATGTTAATATAAAATATTATGGTTGATCGTTACATTTTAATCATATCACTATCAGCAATTATTGCGGTATCTGTACCAGTTACACTTAGCATCTCATAATGATGGCAGTGAGATTGAAGGTAAAAATTTGGATTTCAACATAGCCACCAGTAAACTTTGATAAAGATTAATGAAACCACCCACAGAGTCGTAGCTAATTTGTTCAGAACTAAACAAGGCCAGGTACAGATGTAGATTAATTGGGTAGTATCCAGAATACATACAGTTTGGAGAATAAAAATTGATAGAATAACGGAGAAAATCTTCAGCAGCTTGTGTTAATTTAAAAAAACTAATACCATTTACATTTAGTTTAATTAAGGCAAAATAACTTTCAATAAGAAGGCAGCATGGCGGTGCAGCAGTTAGTATAATCGCCTCACAGCAAGAAGGTCAGGGTTTCAAGTTTTGGAGTGGGTGTGGGGCTTAAATCACTGATTTTTCTGTGTGAAGTTTTCATGTTCTCCATGTGTATATGTGGGTTTTTTTTCTGGGTCCCCGGCTTCCATCCACCCTCCAAAAACTTGCATGTTAGGTTAATAGGTAACTACAAAATTGCCCCCAAGAATGAGTGTGTTTGTGTGTGTGTGTGTGTGTGTGTGTGTGTGTGTGTGTGTGTGTGAATGGTTGTGAGTGTGTGGCCCCGCAACAGACTGGCAACCTGTTCGGGGTGTACCCCGCCTCTCGCTTGAAATCAGCCGGGGTACACTCTGGCACCCCCCAGAAACGCATTAGAGATAAACGGTACAGAAGACAAAACAATATTTTTCACACAACAGAATTACTTTCGATCTTGTCAAATGGTTGATTCATGCTTCTCTTGAAATATAAATACATTTAATGATAAATTTCCTGTTTTCCTTCAAAATTTTATAAAATACTTTTTTTTTTTACTAAAGCCTCCTGAATCATTAAAATTCAGTGTCTGTTGCATGCTGTATCTTGTCTATTGGTCTCAGGGATATAAAAGTGGACTTCATGTGCACTCATCTACGCTTTATGCTCTTTTTATTTTTCTCTATTTCATGTCCATCTCTTTTTTGGTAGCATCTTTTAGGATTTCTCAGCTGAATTGGTTGTAGTGAGGTTTTAAACTTTGTTCATGAATGTCTATTTGCTAATCTGTGTGATGGTACTACACCCTAACATCCTAATGTTTAGTGAAACAGAGAGTATAATGAACTTTAGGAGCTTTATCCAGTCAGCACCATGAAGCTGAAAGAACTGTCCTTGGTCCTGAAAAACTGCCCTGTTACCTTCCAAGCTTTTACTCACTACTGTTGTGGTCTGTAGTACCGGACAGCAGCACATTTCTAAAAGGCTTTTTATTGCCTGCATGTCAGAAGACTGTGTGCAGTACAGTTTTATTCTTTCTCCTTGTGGGCATTTTATAGCTTCTACTCCAAACCAGGTAGAAGTTCTTTCTCTCTGCAGTCTTGTTAGATTTTCCTGGGCAGCTTATTGTTCATTTTTCTGTTACTTAAAGAGGCCAGACTGCTTATGTGCTGTTCTCTCACCCTAAATTGTGAAGATTGTAAGCTGTAACAATGATTTTGTGGCAACATATTTCCCCAGTGTCCAATAATATTGATGTCCTTCTCTGCTGCACTTTTTCTGAATCACGTTCTCTCTTGTGTTTTTCTTTCTTTCTACTCATGTGTGCGAGCTTTTCTTATATTTAACGGGATTCTTGTTGCTTTTTTTTTTTTTTTTTTTTACAGATTGGCTGAAATGGAAAGCCAGAATTGTTCATTCTTCACGGATAGCCTGTCTCCTGATGAAAGCTTGTGAGTATGATGCCATTCTTACACAAACCCTGCTTCAAAAATAAAACCACTCTTGTGTGTGTGCACACTTTTCCTCTGAGACATTCAGTGTTTGTGTGTTTCCTCAGAAATATACATATATGTTTGGGAGAAGAGAATGATTGGGTAATCACATAAATAATCAGCCTCATAATGAGAATGACCCAGAGAGAGCAGTGTGCATACACTCCCCCTTCATCATGCTCATGCCTGCTGCGATTAGGATCTCTGGCTGTTTGGAGATGTTGTACAAGGCATGTTTGTTCAAGCTTGTGAAAATGGTATTGCAGGGAAAGGAATTTGGATGTTTTGATGTAAATTAGGTCGCCTTTCTTCCGTGTAAATGTGAGAAGTGGGTTATGGTTTTTTTTAAGACTGAACATTTATGTTCATATCCTATTATTTCTGCATCAGTGTGAACTGTCAAACACATAAGGTTTCCTACTTGCTGCTTCTCTCGTTGAGGGCTGGATGTCCAGCAACCTTGTGCAAAGTCTTTCAACACCCATAGGGCACTGGTAGTCCACAGTGAATTGTGCTCATTATTTCTATCAGATGGATTTTGATGTGCCGTCTCATACAGGTGACTGTAACTGGAATCACATGAGAAAAAAAAAACTATCAGGCTAAGACATCAATACTTTGTAGCAGGCTAAGTTTTCTTAGTGGGATTTGTACGATTATCACCTATCCTTTTTATTTGTAGCTACATGCTTGTGAACAGAAAAACGCTTGAATAAAACTTTTAGGTGCTGCATGCAGCCTTTAAAATTAAAATCTGAGTGTGAGAGTGTTTACATATTTATATTCTGCCATATACAGTATGTATAGGTAGCTATATACGTATATACATAGACATACATAAAACTTATTATAAGCTTGACATTCAACTTCCTTCCTGCACAAATAGTAGTGTTGCATCCTGTTTGTGTGAGCTTCTGATTGGTTATTATTCTGTAAAACTCTCTGTCTGTCAGCGCCTCTTTTTTTTGTGCTGCATAACTCCACATACTTTCCTGAGCTATCTCTGACTCCAGCTGGTGTTTTGCTTGGTTTCTTACTGTTTCCTGTCTTGAACCCTGCTGTTTGCGTGCACAGCCTTCATTCTCCACCTGTGTACATCGCTCAGAGTTCACAGTATTTATTGGCAGGTAACAGACAGAAAAATAATTGAAACCTTCAATCATCAAGCTCAAAGTAAAAAAAGTTCACTGAAACCATTTTTAGCCAGCATGGGTGTTTGTGTGTATGAGTGGATGTAAAGCTGTGTGTGTGTGTGTGTGTGTGTGTGTGTGTGTGTGTGTCTTTGTAAAGCCATAAATGGCCTCAACAATCATTGCGTTTTTCTGAACTAATAGTTTACAACAAATAGTTCGAGACGTAGCTTTCAAGGTTTTTTCTCGTATGATTTAATGCTGTTTTCTTCTGAAAACGCATTAGAGATAATAATAAAAATAAGTTTTTATTATTATTATTATTATTTAAAGAGATATTTACAAATATAGTACATAAATAATCAGTTTTATCATTAAGATGCAATTATATTTATTATCTGAAGTGCACAGGTCAGCAGAAAATATAATACTAATAATACATTTTATGTATACAGCGCATTTATGGACACTCAAAGGCGCTTACATAATTAAAAACAAAACATACAGTATGCCAATTTGATTTTAAAATAATTTAATTGAGCTTTTATATATTTCCTCTCTCATTTGTCTCTCACAATTAATACCTTTGAGAATTCTGCTCAACGCCATGTTCACAATTGGCTCCAAAAATCTCTGAATGAAACCTGTTCACTTGGACAGTATTTCTAGGCACAAAAAGATTCGGGATTAAACTACAAAGAAATGCACACACATTGAACATACAACTGAAGATTCATAAACAATTGACTCAATGTAAATTGCATACTTAATTAAAAGAATAATTTTGACCGTTATCACCTAAAAAGCCCGAAATTTCTTGTCTGTGAACAAATACTGTACGTAGGAAATGCGGCATACTCAAGGCAGTATATTTATTTTTTAAAAATGAAAAAAAGTATTTTCTAAACCAAATTCTGACCCATGAAGATGCAGAAAATTGGCAATTAAAGAAAATGTCTCAACCTGGGTTTATCTGCGTATTTCATATTGTATTGTTCATGAAGATTGTTGTGAGTTTAGAAAATGATAGAAACTGAGAATTGGGCGTCCTCAGTCCCAAAACCTCCAAATCATAAAAAGTCAAATTGTTTATTAAAAAAAAAAAAAACAGCATCATTTTGATAAAAAAAAGTTTGGTTTATTGATAGAGCAAGATTTTGGGACTTTTCTGTTTTGTTTTGTAAATAATTTCCAAAAATATGTCGTTCCGAATTTTTGAAAGTTTCGCAGTTCTTCTTTGAGTAACTTTTTTGCCTCCAGTTGTTTACACATCATTATTTGTCCAGTGTGTATTACTGTTTTAAAGTCTAAACTCTTTTTGGTTTGTTTGGAAAAAGAAATTGAGAACAAAGAAGTCAACACAAAACCCCAAGCGTAGAGCTCTTGAGACAATCCACTGAAATTGTTGATGTATTTTTTTAAGGTTTATCTGTTATTTATTCCTTTTATTTTTAATGTTTAGTGGTTTTGCTTCTCTTTTTTAAAAAAAAACTGCATGATCAAAAAAACTTTTTTTTTTCTTTTCTTCAAAAAAGTTCTGTAAATGATTAAAATCTATATCATATGTTTTTTTTTTTTTTTTTCATTTTTTCGGTTTTTCATTTCGTGCGATCAGCAGTTTTTATGTTGATTTGAGAAATGTCCTCTATATTCAAGTATAAATGCAAATACAAAAAAACAGTCGCGCAGAGAGCAGCCAGCAGCCTGCGATCCGGAAGGCTGCTGGCTGCTCTCTGCGCGACTGACGCGAGTTTGATCCTCTGCCATTCTTTTGTTTTCATTGTATCTTTAGTAGTATCGTCTGTAATAAATCCCTTTAAACCTTTTACTTTGTGTGGCCTTCCCCTTATTGTTGCTGCTCTTGAGCCGGAGTAGTAACAAATGGGGGCTCGTCCTGAGACCAATTGGGTACGTTAAAGTCTGTATTATTTTTTTTTTTTGAAATTGAAAACTGTTTCTTTACTGAATTTGGTTAATTTGGCTTAATTTTTGTCCCATTTTGAGTTCAGTTTGGGGAAGTTTGGTTTTGTAATTGGTTGTTTGGCTACCTTGGCGGCTGATCAAATCTGGGGGGAGACCACACAGGTGTGCGTGATTTGTTTTGCTGACAGTTTGAGTTTCAGTTGGAGTTTTGAGTTAAATTGAGTTTGGAATGGCAGAGGATCAAACTCGCGTCAGTCGCGCAGAGAGCAGCCAGCAGCCTTCCGGATCGCAGTGGGCGGGCCAACTGCCGCTCTAGATACTGTGAGGACAGACAGGCAGAAAGATTTAAAGGGCCACGACCCCAGGGTCGTAACAATACACACATATTTATGTGCATATGCATATTTATTAAGCTATATACATAGATTTCTAAACAAATATTTGTATGTGTGGAATGATCTGTAAACATTCGTACATAGCTTGAGAAAACCTGGAATGTCCTAACTGAGCCTGTAGGTCTAACAGTGGCAGATAGCCTTGCTCTAAAATGCATAGTTTTTTTCCCATTCTAATAAGGTATTTTATCCCTAGGCTAAAGAATTATTACCACACATGTCATAACAGAGAAATAATTGTCTTTTTGTTGGGATAATTGTTGGACATTTAGAGATCCATTTATTGCCTAACAGCTGCAGGTCTGCTGTCGTACAATGGTACTACATTAGCTTCTCTTTTCCAAATCCAGAGAAACACTTTTCATTCCTGGGAATTTCTGGTATTGCACTTTCCAGCTTTAACAAGCACAAGTAGGTTAAAGGTCTAGTTATGTGAGTTTGGCACACATCTTTGGGTATTTTAGTTGTGAACCTGGCACTGTGTCACAGTATCTCGTCCAGCAGAATTCTGTCTTGTTTTGACACATCTTATCCTGTAACACCTGTCCTCGTCCTGCTTGCCTTGCTCTGGCTTGTCTGCCGTGCCGTTGGCTCTGCTTTGTGCTGCTGGTGGCTGTGTGCTGGTGGCTCAGTGTGCTGTTTCCTGTGTGGGGGACTCAGGGATGAAGATCAGTACCTCCTGCGTCACTCCAGCCCAGCTCTAGATCATGACTCGCCCTACGGGCAGCACATGCTGCTAGCTCACCTGGAGCACCAAGACAAGGAACAGCTCCAATGCACCCTGGCCCGCCTGGAGAATGAGAACAGGTGTGTAACCAGAAACAAAAAGTTTCAATTCAAAGCTCTAATCTGAGTGCACCACACAAAAACTATTTAACCCATAAAGAGTGTCTTTTATGAGATGAAACTACATTTCACAAAAAAAAGAAATAATATTTAAAACTCTGATTAAAAATTATGGGTTACTAGGACATTTTACAGAATTTGTCTAAGATATCTAAAAAAAAAAAAAAAAAAAAAAAAAAAAAAACGTATACCAAGATAAAATCTGGGAACTCATTTCAGCACCCTGCAAAAAAAAGCTCACCGAATCCATTCCTGACACTTTTGTCTGTAAAACATTGTGATTGCACCAAAGTATGCAAATTGTGCACACTCTGCTCTGCAGAGGAAAATTGGAGAACTTGTAATGGTTGGCCTGATACAAGTGTAGCATATTTCTAAAACATGTTGCTGTTTGAATTTGAATTTATTTGCTTGAGGCTCCAGCATTTTCCATTAATGATGGAATTTTTTTTCTCATATCCACTTAATTGGTTACCACGGGCGTTGTTAAAAGAATGATTCATGTGAATAATTTACTCATCTCGACGTTGCCTGACCTTTCTAAACCTTCAACAAAATGTCGCTACATTCAAACACGCAAAATTGTGATCTTTGGGTGTCTAAAACCTTGAGCCATCACAATATTTCTGTAGTAAATCAGATAGTTTTGTAAAACTATGACAATTATGAATGCAACAATTTTTAATGGATTAATGTTATCTTTAAAAAATATATATAAAAAAATAATTGGAAAGAGAGTTTGTTTTGTCTGTAAGTGCATTCAGAAAAGAATTATCAAAAATAGTATTTTTGAGACATCTAAGCAGAGTTAAAGAGATGACTGATTAGATTTAGTGGGAAGTGGATGCTGCGATTAAAGTTTAAGATTAGAGTGAATGCTAAAAACACAAAAACTACACCGATCCCATATGCTCCACATAATTCACCCAATAATATTTTGTTTATTCAATCAAACCTTGAATAAACCATGATATTAAATTTATGGATGCTGTTAAAGATAATTTAGTCTCTAAATCACTACATGGGATTGATTACATTATGTGTTTATAGAATGAGAATCTTAATATATTTGATTTAATACGATTTACGGTGAAATTTTATTTTTTGTCTAAGCTCAAGTTACAACCACAAAAAGAAAAATAGTTAATCAATCAAATGGGTTAAACTTTTTACTAAACTACTGTATAATAGTAGTTGTAATGATATTAAATAAATCTTCTTTATTACTTTTAAAAACATATACATACAGTATATACTGTAGGGTTGGTAACAATGGTATTCAAAATGTATCAATGAATAATTTGTGTTTCTCTTCATGTTAATTTGCATTATTTGTAGTGATATTTCTGTTTAATAATGACCTGGAATTTAATTCAATTCAATTTTATTTGTATAGCCCAAAATCCCAGAATTTATGTCTCAATGGGCTTAACATTGCAGATTCAGAAAGAAAAACAAGAAAAAAAAAGAAATGTATGAACACAAATACACAGCAAGAAAACTAACTAGCAAGTACTAGCTAGACAATATTAGCACATTCCTGCCCTTAGACTCTCCTTCACAGTGAGGAAAAACTCCTAAAAAAAAAAAAAAACATCAGTGGGGAAAAATAAAGAAACCTCAGGGGGATCCACACAAAAAAATCCCTCCCCCAGGATGAGTATCTGCAACTTCCCTCTGAAGTTTTAGATATAAAGGCTAAGGAATTTAGAGAAAAGGCAGGAATAATAAGCTTTAGCTTCTTCATGCATCAGGTCACATATGCTTAAATATGTTTAATAAATTTCAGTCCATTTATTTTGTTTGTTTCTGATGTCCAAATGAGAATAGGTGTATAGATGAGAAAAGATTCACTATTGTGTGTATTCAACCAAATAACATTGAACAAAAAATTTTTTAAAAGGCCATTATGAAGCCTAACCTAATCAGAGATCATCTAATACATATACATTTTCACCGTAGCACTGCATGCTCCATGTGCTATTTATGTCAGGTGGGAGGAAGATAAATATTCTGACATTAATATGTTTTATGTGCTGTAGCAACAGGTTTCCCTTCATTTGAATTAATGTTCCTTTCATGTGCTGTCAGAGTGCTGCAAGGTGAGTACAGACGGCTCAAGTGGAAACATGAAGAGGCTGGATCCGTTCCCATGCTGACTGAGGCTGGAGAGGGCGGGCTGGGGTCACCCACTGAAGGACAGCAAGATGACGAACTTCTGGCAGAAGCAAGAGTCCTCCGACAACATAAAACACGGCTGGAGACTCGTATGCAGATTCTGGAGGACCACAACAAACAGCTTGAGTCACAGCTGCGCAGGCTCAGGGAACTGCTATTACAGGTACAGTATGCTGTTACACTATAAAGAAAGAGATAAGGATTAACCATCAATAGCCCAGAACTCTGAGGTTTGGAAATTATTCTTCTGTTTTGAATAAATATCAGTAATTTTTCTATTTTCGGGAAAATCGCAGATGTTTGTCATCCCAGTGCAAGGGAGAATCCCAAAAAAAGTTGACAATGATCACCGTAATACTCTTTGGAATGACTTCCAAGCATTTTAACAGAAAATAACTACAGCCTGGTCTCATTACGGTGGATTTGCTTAAGATTAAGATTATTTGAAAAATAATTTGGTCAAAAATATTGTTGGTAAAATTTTGGGGAATTTTTTTCAAACATTTTACAGATAATACCAATTCACCTGGGATAAAATCTCAGAAATCTCAGAAATTTTTTATTAAAAATATACACAGTCTAGAAGACAACTTTGAAGCCTTTTCTACAATGTCTACACAATATTTGTGTATTAATACGACATATGTTTAACCATATATGCAAAATCAGTATTTCATTAAATCCACATTATTAATAGTTTATCATTTCTCATCTTTCTTTCATGCTATTTTCTTATATGTCTCTGAGAAGGATGGAAGTCTAATCTCATAATGTCTAGTTTCATTCTGTGAGTTGTGTCAGTTTATTTGTGTCGCTAAAGATTTCCCCCAAATGAGCTGCTCCAGAAAAACTGAAATAAAATGCATTCATAATTGATAGCTTATGGTTACATCTCTAAATATAATTTACGTAAGTTTGAAAAAAAAAGTTAGCGATCAACTGTCTAAAGATTGGAACCAGAATGTCACTGCAAGCTTAAAAAAATTATCAATAATAATGAATATCCATAGCTGTGGAAGCTTTTTTATTATTCAATTTTTCGAACACATCCATGCTGGAAAGTACAAAAAAGTCATTGTGTCACACATGAGAAAGAAAATGGAACTACAAAGAAAGGAACTTACAGTGAAAAAAGAAGCTGAACACACTGCTGCATCATCATAAAAGATATATTGTGTTATAAAAGAGTGACAGTGGAGAACAGAGTTTGATTCATATTGCAACCATTATGGCATGGTGTAAATTACAAATAGAAGGTGCAACTACATTACACTTCCTGGTCAGCGGATGAAGAGAGGGCAGGAATATTGATTAGTAGAAAAAAAAAAAAAGATGAGCTGTTGACTTTTAAGGTTTGAGAAATACATAGAAATGGAGAGAAAATGGGAAATCATGTTGCTGAGTAACAAGATTCATAGAGTTCCTTTCTACAAGAAAAAAAAAGTTTCCTCGGTCTTAAAAATAAAGCAGCAACTTTATTCCTTTTAGAAAATCAAATATTGAAAATTTGTGGTCTGAAATTTATATTCTGTATGAGTAAGAACAAAGTTTTAACTTTCTATATCTTTCAGTTTAGGGCTGCCAGGTAAACAGTGTCTGATTGTATTAGTACTTTGTATATGCAGCCAAAAATCGGAGTAATTTGCTTTTTTTTAAAACGGCTTTTAGGAAGAAAAGGTTTGGGTTTTTTTTTTTTTTTTTTCAGTGCTTCTGTTCGAAGAGAACAAACTGACGAACATGAAACATCACATTTATTACACTGTGAAAGGCTAAATGACTACAAGGTCTGGAATATGATGGATGTGAGCAATTATCAGAACTGAATGATAATAAATCTTTCTTGAAACAGCCCAAAGATGATTCAGAGGCAAACGGATCAGAACCATCAACACTGTCCTCTCCTGTATCTGGTGGGGGTCACCATGGGGAGGCGGCGAGCAGAGAGACAACTGATACAGAAACAGCAGGTCAGTGGCATGTTGGCCGGCTCAAATCTGCTTGCATCTTAAACTTAGAATCAAGCAATCTCATTTCACTTCCATCACATGGGTAAATCTGTTTGTCTGTATGTTTTAGGAGATGATCTGGACCACGAACAAGATACGGTGCTACAGCTGCAGGAGGTCATCGAGCAGCTTAGAAACGTCTTCCCTTCTGAACCCGGTAAGTGCTTTGTGGATGTTATAAGTTCTACTGCTCCATTCTACCCGGACTTACCACTTTGATGACCCTTGAGAATGTGAAAGATGGAGAGAAGAACATATTTGTACAGCAGCGGATCAATAGTTGGAGGGAGAGAGTCAGAGATGAACTGGTATAAGAAGAGGAGGAAGATAAGGACGACACATAGACAACAGAGCAGAAACATAGAGCATGTCTATCAGAGGATCAACAGTCCCAGTGTGTTTAAAACCCAATTTACTGTTCAAACCAAAGCCTTTGACATGGATATAGACACGGATTATTAAAATCAAAATTTTTGTGGCTTTCACAAGAACCTTTTTTTTCTTCTTTCTTTTCATTTCTTCTAATTTCAGGCACCACATCACACATCTAGCAGAGTGTACCTTGAAGAGCAGAATGATGGTGTGAAAGCAGTGGGAGCAGATCTACTGTATGTGGCTGAGGTCATGCCACAGCACACCAGGCCCTGTGACCACTGTTGCAGCTAAAACTCAGAGCTAACCCTCCTCTACAAATCAGTGCTCAAAAAGCATTTCTCGTGTAAACTGACGAAGGCTCACGTTGATGTCTTTTTGGTCAGGCTATGCTTTATAGCTTGAGTGGCATCACACTAAAGAGCCAAAGAAAACTTGCATAGCAGGGAGAGTCAAAAGTGAGGAGAAAAACCCAGCCATGACACTGTGCATACCAGTATCTGTGTAGTCGTCCAGAGGTGTGAAGCTTTACATCGATCTAGAGCACAAAATGGACCTCCATCAGAAGAACTTTACAAGAATGCAAAAAAATATCAGGAAGAGGCTCCCATTGTGTCCAAAATGACAGTTTTAGTGTTTTTTATCTCTTCTGGAATGTGTTACCGTGTGTTTTTTGTTTGTTTGTTTTAAACCTTTTGATCTGGAGCTAACTGGTTAAAACTAACTGGTTTAAAGTGGTGCAAATGAATACTAACCGCATTATGGAAATGGTTCATTTTGTGAGAATGACACAATATTGGTTAAATTTATGATTTATTTAAGACAGCCAAAGTGCCCGCTAGCATACACACACACTTTCACCACTCTACTTATCCTTTGCTAACTGATCCCACCACATGCATATACTCATACTTATGCTGCTAAACATATTTTTTATCGACAATCCACCATTATGCAAAAACATCAATGTCCTCCGACATCATCAACAGCCATCAAAAGATTTGTCTGTCCTGTTCCTGGTGTTGAACGTAACCATCGAATCTTCACGAACAAAACTTTCATTTAAGTTGATGTATGTCATGACAGCAATTGTTTACTTGAACTTATGATTATCAGTATGCAGAACTCCTTCCTGAAATCTTTGTATCCTCCTTCTGTGGATAAAATAATGCCAACAACAGGATCCAGGCTGAGGTTTTCCCATAAGTCTTTTGGGTGTGTGAAATGCACAAAGTACCGGGATGACATCTATTCTAATAATCCTTTCATCCTATTCAAGTTTAAAAGAACAGTAGCTACAAACTTGACATGTGTCATCTCCCTTGCTAATGCGTGCGTAATTCCTTTTTAAATTAGCAAAGAGCTATGTGGCTGTACTGACGTGATGATGAGGTTTATTGGAAGCTTTTTTCCTAACACAGCACAGTTAATCAATGCCTTAAGTCAAACTAAAACCACACAAGACACATTTAAGTTATCCTGAACCTTTTATTTTGTGTTTTACATACTCTCATCCATTCATGAAAGGAGGTTGCATCACTTGTTTTCATCTCATTCGTCTCATTTGTCAGTTGTTTGAATGATATGTGGTTTATTGGAGGTGACGGGACAAACAGAAGAAGAGAAAAGTTGTGAACAGCTTCTGAGATTATCTATGAGTTTAAAGTAGTTTGGTTGGACACTGATGAAAAAAGCCACGATATGGGCAATGCTCTGAAGAGCTGAATTTAGAAAGACATGAGAGGAAATTGGAGAAAAAACTGTATTTACTGCTTGAGGGCTGGTGGTAGAGATCCACTTTGATGTGCCTGCCACTGCAAAATTTTAAAAAGTAGGAGGCGAATATGCCTGAAACAATGAAGTTGTGGCTCTATTTTTCTGTATGTTTTTCAACTTATTTAAAAACTATATGTAAAATATGTGGCCAGGGCAAAAAAAGTTTGAACTTCCCTGCTGAGGTGTTTCCCCCATGACCCAACCCCAGATAAGCAGAAGATATGACACTATATAAGGTGTTCAAGTCTGGAAACTAATGCAATATTCATGATGAACTCACAGTACCGATACTTGCAATTGACACCAAACTCCTCAGCACATGAGTATTACCACTGTTGCTAGGGAACCATCCCAAAGGACGCTGTTATGTATGTTTGTGAGTGAGCTGATGTGCTGTTCATAATACAAATGCTAATAGCCTTAAGTGAAGCAAGACAGGACACCTTGTTTCCAAAACACATTCTCCCATTTCTCCGCTTTCTCCTCCTCAGACGCCTGCTGCTGTTTTCTGTTGTAGCTTCTCCGAGTAATTTCTGTCGACTTTGTCCGCATCAGCATTTCCTAAGAATTTGTCTTGTCAGAGCACTCACAAGGGAAAACAAAAAGCAAAACTTGTTGGTTTAAGAAAAAAATCCATGACAGAAAGTGTTCATCTCTGGGTGTCTAATTATTAGCAATCATACACAACATCTTCACACACTTGGAAATGCAAAAAAAAAATGTAGCAGTGACAGGTTCTAAAGATGAAAATATCACATCTTCCATCACATTTTAATATTGCTATATTTTATTTTAAGAACAAACATAAATGGTAAAGACACAAGACACCATGAAATGTGTGTGTGAGAACAACATTTATACTGTTTTGTCCCTGTGTTGGGGGTGATTCAGAAATACTGAGTTTTATGTCTGGGATTATGTGAGATCATAAAAATACACCATTTCTGCGGGGGGCACCAAATATCAACAACCTCACCCACCCCATACCACCACAGGGCCTAGTGCAAGCCATGTGACTTAAAATAAAGAGAGTTAAGTCACCCTAAAAACATTATGACTGCTCAGTCTGCTGTTGTTCCAGGCAATGTCCTACTAACCACGACGCATCTGGTCACGCAACAAAATCTTCAATAGATAAAGGAAGGGAACCTCTTGATTTCTAACAAACTCATACCTCTAACACCTTACTTGCAAAATGAGGATTGTTTTCTGTTCTGAATGCACCAATAACACATGCCATAATTGAGTTGTACTTGTTTTCATTTTTTGTAACTGTTCAAAACTCCTCTCACTGTCTTTTTTCTGAACTTTTTAATGTATACAATAATTTTCTGGGCAAAAAAAAAAAAAAAAAGCTTTTTACAGTATTGAGAGCAAATGAGCAACCATCTGCTTTTTACTCTTTATGTACAGAAATAAAACTTTCTATTTGACAAATGTCTTGTCTTTTTCTAGTTTGTATCTGACTGAGGATATGATGGTTTTATAAAGATGTTCTGTTACTTTTCTGGATTCATACCTTGTTGTTTCTTTGAGCTTCCAAACACATTTCTATCCATTCTCACTTTTAAGCTGTCTGTGACCTTGCCTAAACTGGGATTTTCTGGCTCTGCACAAGATAATAACGTCTACTTACCGGCCTGTTTTGATGGAGCACTTTTTCCTGTCTTACCACCAGAGTTTTTGTTCCCCCGGCTAGCTCTGCTTTGGTTCAGTGCACCACTTGATTGGCATTTGACCTTCTTTTTGCCTTTATCACGTGTTGATCTTTTACTTGCTACATTATCTTTCCCTGACCCGGTAGCTACAGGATCACTATCTTTATCTGTTCGACTGTTATCTGGTTCACCTGGCCCAGTTTCAGGAGCAACAACCTTCTCTATATTTTTTTTTTCTAACCTTTCTTCCCTTGCATGGTCGCTCTCTGCTTCTTTTTTATTCCGCTCCACTTCCACATCTAAATTTTCCTTAGTTCCAGCATCATCCTCAGCTTTTTTCTGAGGAGGAAGCTTTTCCTCAGAGTTGTTTTTCTCTTGAACTTCATGGCTCTTAGTTTTCTCATCTACTTCTCTTTTTCCTTCTGCCACTTTCTGATTAGATTTGACACTGCTCTTTCTTGTTGCACTCTTGGCTTTGCTTCCACCCGGTCCCCATTTCTCTGCTGTTGCTTCCTGGTAGGTCTTGTTCTGGCTGACATGCTGAGCACGAATACGTTCACCCATTTTTTTCAGCTCCTGCTTAACAAAAGGTTTGAAATTTGGGTCCAATTTTTCAACCATGGCAAAGTCTCTCAGAGCTTCATCTTCGTGGCACAATGCTGCATGTGCCCGTGCCCTGTGGTACAGTGCTTTAAAGTTACCTGTGAAGTGTGAAAAACAAGAGTCAGCTGTTGTGATTTAAAAAAAAAATCATAAAGTAAGCAATAGGGGTAAAAGGGTTCAGACCAGTGAGAAAGAAAGATAAATAAATTGGAAAGCATTCAAATGTACTTTTAAATGGAGTTAAATTTTCTATGCTTAAACAAATGAACTAAAAATGGAGTTTACAGTCTGTCAAATCTGCAATGGAAAGCATGAAGACAAAGAAAAGCATGAGGACAACTACTTTAAATAAGTATAAGTTGGAGCAATAAATAATTCATGGCAGAAGAAGGAAAATAAATTCATTTTTGACCGAGATGTCTGTGTGAGGGGGTGGAAAACACCACCCTGCATGTTTGGTTTAGTGTCTTCTCAGTAAACAAAAAAATGAGGATGGTGAATGAAATCATTTTAAAGAGATTGTCTGAAAAATATGTGTTCATACCTTAGATTTTTTTTTTTTAACAAATGTACCAGTTGCAAGCTAAAGATAATTTAGACTAATAACTATTTACTCAGTTACATACAGGTGACATGGAACAAAATACCAAATGAAATGTTAGCGTTTTACAATCAACAAGAATTCCCGCTTACAATTTTCTTCCAGAAGCCACAAACTTTCTGTTTTCCTCCAAGACACTCATACCTTTGTGCTTCCTCAGCAGCATGTTGTCGAGCTCTACAACCTCTTTATATTGTTTCATCTCCAGCATGCACTGGCTGAGGTTGAGAGAAATTGGAAGGCACACTTTTTCCAGTGACTCCCAATCCTCGCCCTTCTCATCCACCTGTTGGGAACATGAAGTGAATGCAAAGAAGGAAGTAAATGCAAAAATATTGATGAATAAACAAAAGTTAAATTACAAAATGAAAATAAACCCAATTATGTAAAACTTTATTAATACAATAATTGGGAAAATAACAAAGATGATGTGGGTGTTTGAGAAAGAATTTGGAGTATCGGTAAGTGGGAGAGAAAATAAAAATGGAGAATGATGGGTTGACAAGAAGATAGACCGTGCTAGGTGTGAAATGTGCTGGAAAGTTTGATGGGAGGTGTGAAGAGTTGGGGTTGAAGAAGCATAAGCTTGGGCTGTGACAGTGATATCTGTGTGGATAGCTGTTATTTTTAGAATCTTCTCTTTAGTTTGTCACCACACACACTTTCACAGTTGTTCTTAAACAAAACAACAGCACACTGAGGTGTTTTAACCCTCAAACATATTTTAATTTGGTGGATTTTGTGCCAAATTGACTGACATATAATCTGTTTAAATTGTGACACTGATGACAGCTAGGTTTACTCTACATGATTACCTTGTTCTGAAGTTTATCCACATACTCTAATGCTTCTTTGAACTTGGCAGCAGCTTCTGGAAACTGGTTTTCTTTAATGAGGAAGTTTCCTTCGTTCTGCAGAAACATCACAAGTCGTAACATCTGCTGCCAGTCTTTCTCTTCCGTTTCATCGTAAGTCGTCAGATTGATTGTTGAGCAACCTGTTTCCTTCATGATCCCATCAGATGGTGTAACTTTCTTTTCTTCCAGCTCCTGTTTTTGAACTTCATCACAATCCCTCTTTCTTGATTCATATTCAATTGGAATTGCCACACAAGAGGGATCTTCTTGTTTGTAATTGTCGTCTTTCTCCTCTTCCCCCTCAGCCTTCTCCTCACTTTTTTTCTCGAGCTTGTTCCAGTACAGCTCTTTTTCCTCCCAGTACTTCTCCTTCATTCGCTCTGATAACGCCTTCAATTCATGATGGACAAGCGAGGCAAGAGTGATGTCCAGCTGAGCCACCATGTTGAAGTCTTTCCGGGCTTCTTTTTCGTTCCACACTGCGGTGTGAGCTTTGGCTCTCTTATAGTAGCCTTTCACACAGTCTGAGATACAAAAAAACAGGCGTTCAAATGAGGCTAATTAGTTTAACTATCAAAATTAAGCTATTTATGTTCATATTAACAGGTGAAATTGATCATTTTATGATTGCTTTAATGTAAGAAAATGAAGCAATAACCTTTTACCAACACCTACTTAAACGCCAACCTAACAATAATAGTTAAAGGTCAAATTTATCTCCATTTTATTTTGCTATGAAAATGAATCATTAAATCTGTTGCTATGAATAGCTTTCATTTTGAATAGTTGTTTTTAATTTGTTTGGTGAATTAGTTTCACCAACTAGGTGAAAACTAATAATAAATGTAGACTTTTACCAATATAAATAAGGTATGAAAGACATTGTAATTTTCCTAAAGTGAATTCAGATGCAGGGCTGCACATTGTCACAATGGTTAGCACTGTAGTTTCTCAGCAAGAAAATCATGGGTTTGAGCCCGAGGTGAACCGACGCTTAAATCACTGGCTTTTCTGTGTGGAGTTTCCATGTTCTCCCCTTGTATGTACGGGTACTTTGGCATCCTCCCTCCCTCCATGTTAGGTTAATAGGTCACTAAAAATTCCCCCTTGGAATGAGTGTGTGAAATGTTGTCAGTCTCTATGTGTGGCCCTGCAACAGACTGGGGACCTGTTTGGGGTGTACCCCGCCTCTCACCTATAATCAGCCGGGATATGCTCCAGCACTCCCACAATCCCGGCTGGGATAAGCGGTTCAGAAAATAAATGAATGAATGAATTCAGGTACGGATGTAATCATCTAGTCATGCTGTACTGAACATAGACTTAAACTAGCGTACATCTATTTGTCTTTGGTTCAGAGAACCACTAATCATATTTTTAATTTCTCCACATTTAATTTCTGTCTGAGTTAAATTTTATACCACCAGCAGCTAAACGTATTTCTTTGTCGCCTCTGGCAAAAGCCAAGACTCTGGAGAGTAGAGCCTTTTCTGAAGAAGAACTGATTTGAAAGGATGAAAGACAAGTAGTGACTTAAATTTTGGAGACAACATGACACTGACAACAGGAGAAACAACAACAACAAGACAAGGAAAAGGAAATGAAAGAAATGAGCTGGTAGTAAAGAGATTGAAACGCAAGCGCAGTAGAAACTAAAAACACTGAAAAGTAAGAATAATTTTGAAGCTGAGAAAGTTCCAGTGCGGAGAAGATAATTTTATCTCATAATTAAAAGGGAGAGCTGTTCGGGATGACTGCTTCAACCAGACCACTGGAGCTGAGAAACTTCTGCCTTCTTCACAATTTATGCTCACTTCCAAACAATATTTTCATTTCTTCAAACTGACTTATTCTCTAAAAGAATATCCAAACCAGTCATCAGACTACATAAAGCTTACTTTCATCTAAACTAACAAATATTCATTCTGAAGCTTGATGCTTTTCTCCATGGGCACTACATTTTTAAAACCCAGTGTGGCTGTCTTAACAGATTAATCACCACACAGAGTGACCGAAGTGTGCAGACAAACTCATAATAAGACAAACAGCCAATGCTGTAAAGCTGAAAAATCCAGGCTAAGGAGTGGAGAGCAGAAGAAAGACCGCCTCAGTGGATTCTGTCACAGGGTGAGGGGCATAATTCATGACGCTCGGAAGTTGAGGCTGTGCCAGCATGTGAGGCTCTTTTAGGATTATGTGAGTAGCCATGGGTATGACAGTACAATTCCCAGGGCTGCTCCAGCTGTAAAACCCAAAGTAATGTCAACCTTATGTCCTCCTCCACACTCCCAATGAAGAGAGATCAGCAACATCCAGCAGCCACTGCAGGCATCAAACTCAGACCTGTCACCTATCTGAAAATGTTAAAATAACTGAGGTTTTACTTGGAATATTGTTGTCAGCAATGTACCAAAATAAAGGAAGGAAAAACATTTACTTTTTTAAAGATGAAAGTTAGATTCTAACATTTTGATTGTAACAAAAATCTGCAGACAAAAGATGTTTTGACAAGCATATAAAAGATAATGCAGCTATTATCATGCTAAGCTGAGCATGTCGCACCATACTTGGGAACAAATGAGAATAGTATTAGCAATTCAATGAAAATTTTGCTTTATATTTTAAGATCCATACCCGTAAAAGTTTAGGGACGTGCATCAGAAAAAATACCTAGTACCTGCAAAGATCTTCATTGGGAGAAACAAGAGTGTGCAATTCCTATTGAGTAGGTGAATAACACTTTTTTCAAGTCAACTTACATTAAAATTGAAAGGATTTGTTAGGTTGTCAACAATGGGATCAACAGATAGTCTAATCTATTGACTAAAAGCCTGTTTGGCTCCTCAAATCAATACCTTTAACTACTGAATTGCTTTTATAGCCTATTCATTTACTTCTTAGAAATTGAGAATGTTTCACATTTTACTGGTTCACACCTCTGTAAAGGTGAAAGACTAACAACCTCGCACTATTAAATCTTTTCTAGTAGCATTTCGCTGCAGGGATTACCCATCACAGCTCATTTGCCCACGCCAGACATTTTGCGTTGAGGCAAAGCAATGCACGGAGTATACATTTCTAAGAAGAAATAAAGCATACTACGTTGTCTTCTCAAAAAAAAAAAAAAAAAAAAAAAAAAAAACAAATAAAAGAAACAAATTGTTGTGTTTTATAGGATAAAGTATTATATGTCTAGATCTACCAGATGTAGATGTTACCTTTGTTTTTTTCCAGCAGCTCACTGGTGTGTTCTATGACTTCATAGTATTCTTCAAGCTCCAACATACACTGGCAGTAGTTTAACTCCAGAGGGACAATCATTCTGCCTAAGTTAATGTAGTCCACATCTCCCGGCATCTCCTAAACAAGAAGTTAGAAGAACAAAATCATCTCGCTGCACTGCTGGTTCTTGGGAGCTCTAGCACATCTTTTAATAATTCATGTTAATCACGTCATTTCGAATATTTTTATTCGAATTCCCACGAGATATGCCGATGAGACACGGGAAGATACAGAAAACATAATCCCTGATCAACTCAGCTTTACCAGGTCTTTAAACCAAGGTCAGCTAACTGAGCTTTCACCATCAAGCTTGTTAACATCTCAAAAGTGGTATTAAATTAGTGTCGCACAAGAGAACCCTGAATGCGCTCTCATTAAGATGTCTTTTCACAACTTCCTTTTTTTACCCTGTTAGACCTTATGTTTTGTATTCCCTCTTATCTAACACAGTCCTTAGATGACCCTCCTATTTCCTTCTCCTTTCTTCTTTCATTTGCCACCCAAATGCCTGTAAGCAAAAAACAATTCAGAGTGAACCGGGCAAACAGGAGTTTCCCACTGGAAAAGCATGGCCCAAAAACTAAGAAAAAAGACAGAGATGGATGAAAAACTCAGCAGTTATGCATCTTCAGCCATCCCACCTGTTCTAACCATCCATCACTCACCCTGGACTGGACCGTTTTTAGCAGCAGAACAGCCTCTTTGTACTTGCTGGCAGCTTCTCTGAATTCTTTCTGCTTGACCAGATTATTTCCCTCCATGTGGAGAACTGGCACCATCTGCAGCTTCTCATCTTTTTCCATCATCCAGGACTCTCTGTGGTAGGACAGGGGATCGCCTACCTGGAAACAGAGGAAGGTAAAGCCTGATAAATAAGAATGGGGTGGTAAGAAAATCCAAGATGGAAATGCTAAATATACAGTACCAATATTGAAAAAAAAAAGTCTTGAATAAGACTTTCTTGCACCTTTGTCTTTAATGTTTTCATGTATCTATACATGTATTTTCAAGACCATTGGGCACAATGGATTATAGGGCACAGTTTCAGTTATGGGTATGGAAAAGGTGGGCTAGATTTCTATCAAACACGCCAGATTCTACGTTTTCATTGTCAGACTCTCATTGCCATGCTGCTCCACATAAATGATGCCATCTTTTGTGAAAGCTCGAAGAACAGTGCAAGCGGACACATTAGCCCAAGCATTTATAATCTATTCACAAATTGTGGCGTAACCTGCCTGGCACTGCCTCCCAGTCTTAGCTGAAGTGTGTTCCCCATCTTTTTTCTCACCCACACTTCCCCTTTACTGTTTTCATGCTGTCCGCTTCCCAAAGTCACCCAACAATACATTAGGCTCACTGCTGTTCTAGTGACATACCATTTCCTTACCTGCAGCAGTTCCATGATAAATATTAGAGGCTGTGGAGTTCGCATTATTTCATCAAGCTCTGGAAACCCAGTGGAGTGGTAATGGAACAAGTTCCCCATCCCACACATGTGTCTCTGCCCATCTAAAGGGTCCTTCCCTTGAGCAATCAGTCTCATTCCTTTGGACACAATGGGGTAAAGGCCTGTATGCTGGGGATACATCAACAAAACCATGTGATCTTTGAGAAGACATGGACACAAACTTTTTTATTCTATAAACTTATGTGATAAATTTTACAATTTTAACTCATGAGAATCCACAACTCTTCTTTGGTATCTTGACATTTGAAGTTACAGGCTGCCATTCCACTTACAATTGCGTCACACCAAAATTCAGCTACTTCTCCAACCCTCATGGACATCAGCAGGGTTTCCCACACTTCCATCTTGAACATCTTTCCAACAAAGATCTCGGCTGGTCTACCAGCCAGTCGGCTGTCATCAATCACCGTTCGTTCAAAGTTGTCCAACAAGGTCTGGAAATGGAAGACCAGCTTGGATGTGAAATAAAAAAGAAGGATTGAAAGGAGAAAAAGAATATTGTCAATGGTGGGCATTGCAGAGCTACAGTAGTTTTCAATCAAATTTTTGATACAAGTGAAGACATTTATTTGAAAAATAAATATGTAAAAAATTTTGACAATATAAACCAGAATACCTTGATGGTCTAAACAATGTTGTTGCAGATAGGCCTATGTTAGGTTGGAATCCTTGATATTTACCATATACTCAATTCATGTTGTCCTAACTGATTAAAGCTCAGCAAGATAAACCTGTTTTTCTCATCCCGTTTTCCATCCTTTTGGGTGGAGGTGGTTTATTCCTGCGGGCCTTCTTTTTCCACCACGTTCGTGTTCCCACACTGTCAAAATAATTCCATCCATGATTTCTGCATCACTGCTTTCATCCAATAATCTTTTGCCTGATTTCTTTGACCCAATCAGCCCTCAGCCGTTGTTCTTTAAATGTCATTGCAATTTTATCACCCTGCCTCTGAGATCATCTTTCATGCCGCCTTCCCTCCAATTTTTTTTCCATGTCCACCTTCTGAACTGTCTCGGAACTCCGTCACCATCAACATCTAGTCTTGAGGGAAATATATTTCTATGGCCTTTTTTCTGGTACGACTTAAACCCTATTCGATTGATATCCATTTAAACCACAAAAGACAAATGTAATGCAGTATCATATGTCAATGTGGTCACATTTTCCCAATAAATAGTGTTTTAATGTAATGTTCATTTGTTTTTAACTTAAAAATGCTTAAAAAATAGCCATTGTTTCCTGGAATCTAGTTAAACTAAAGTTACATTGATGCATGCAATACTTTAAATATATTCCTAAGCAGGACAGGTACGCAGCTATTTTGGAAAATCATTCCTCTCGCGTGTTTGCTTGTGTGTCACAACCACAAAGCCTCTATCTCTGGCTTTAAAATGATGTTGGATCCATGTTGCATCCTATTTATAGCGTAACAGACTGTGAATGAAAAAAGTAGGATAACTGTGAGCTACAGGGAATCACCTCACTGGGATAGGAAAACACACACACACACAGGTGAATGGAAATTTATGCTGGCATTGTCATGGAAAATATTCATCACAGTGTTCCGGCCTTGTGCCATATGGCTGGTTGTGACTAGGAAGAATAAAAGTAGAAAACTGGCAGATCAGGGGATGCACGGAGCTCTGGGCCAAACTAACATGCTGCAATTTAGTTGACCAAATGTTTGTTCTGTCAGCCAGATACAGAATATACTTTCACAGATTATGAATAATTCAAAACAATTTAATTGAGGTGTACAAAACATAAAAAGTACTCTAAAATCAGACCTTTTGTGTGATGATGAGTATTCAGAGAGCTGTCTGGAGTCAAATACCAGTTAAATCAACAAGATTTAAGATACCTTGGTCCCATTTGGAAAGTGAGGCAATGGTCCTTTTCCACCTGCTAGAATTTTCTTCTTTACTCCTGGGTGGTTGAGTAGGTACGTTTCTTCCATTGTGCCTCTAAAACCTTAAGATAAAAACTGTTTTCAAGCTTTCTGTCTTCCTCTGAGAGTGTTTTTCGGCCTTTGTAATTAGCTCAGTGCAGAGTGTCTTGGCCAGTTTCTTGCTCTCTGACAGATGGCAGGATTAGGCAGGGTTTGGAGATGGCCGGTGTAATCTGAAGAGCTAATTCCTCTCCAACCCCCACGATTGGTGGGGCAATCCTTTTAAAAAAAAAAAAAAGTAGAAGAGTCTAGAATTATGGCAGATGAGAAAAGCAACAAAAGATCATTCTGAAAGTGGAGCACATTAATAAATGGTGGGGTTTATAATGCAGCTGTCAAGAAGTCCATGCAGATTACTGCTGGACAAAAGCTGCTTCTGAGAGAATTACACAACAAATCAATGCTTTCAGAATTGATTAATCTTCTCATTATTTCTAACCAATGCTTGATGATTTATTAAGAATTTGAAATGTCAGTCAAATGTGGAATTATTTGACCCTTCTTACACACACAAAGTTTTCCAACAACAGAGAGAGTTTTAACTCACTTTTTATGTAGAAGTACTTATGCATCATTCATCCAGTCTGTAAACCGCTTTTTTCAACAGAGAATTACACCAGGCCACATGTAGAGACCACATACACCTCAACTCACTGCTCGAGGCACTTTTTCAGTGATCAAATAACCTAATTTGTACATTTTGGCCAGATTTTTTTTTCAGAGCGCAGGAGGAAGATTATGTACACAAAGCCAACTGATAACTATATACAAACTTCATGTGAAAAACCCAGGTCAGAATTAGGTTCAAACCAGCAACCCCTTAGCTATGCGATTGCCATGCTACTCAATGCACCATACTGCTGCCCCTGAGTGCATCAGTTAGAGTTAAATAACAATTTTACAGCTGAAAGATTATCCTCTGTGTGGAAGTCAAATAGAACGCTCACATCTGTTTGCTTTGTTAAACCCAGGTGGCTACTTGCTTTTTTTTCTGCTGTTTTTACAGAAAATAAAAGTTACAGTACTCATAAATTCATACTTATAAATTCATTTTATGAAATATTTATGAAATATTATTTAAATCTAGGTCCCTTTTTGGTGGGACATACACTTGAATGTAATATTAAAATCCATAATGTTAAACTGCAGACTTCATGGGACACTGAAAAGCTCAATTCTTTTTGTATGGTGAGCAAACCTCATTGGTTTACAGCCTGTCAATCTCTCCAAATTCTTAATTTTAACAACTATTTGTATTGGTTGCAGATGCAAACCCAGAAAAAGATGGCTCATATACGGGAGAAAAAAGCCCTCATATGTCCCGCAGCTCACATTTTATGTTCCATTCGTTTCGTTCCATCGTCTTCCACTTATCCAGGGCGGGGTCGCGAGGGCAACAGCCGTAGACAGTAAGCCCAGGCTTCTCTCACCCCAGCTGCATCCTCCAGCTCACCCGGAAGGATCCTGAGTCATTCCCCAGCCAGCTGTGTGACATAGTCTCCCCAGTGGTTGAGTGGTCTGCCTCTTGGTCTCCTACCGGTGGGATGTGCCCAAAACACCTCACCAGCGAAGCGCTCAGGGGGCTTCCGGACCCGATGCCCGAACCACCCCATCTGGCTTCTCTCGACCTGGAGGAGGAGCGGCTTGACACCGAACTACTCCTGGATGGCTGGATGGGTTACCACCCACAGCTGGTGACCGTATATCGACTTGTAAATCAAATCCAGTAAAAGTTCACTGCCATTTTCTTTATTTTTGTTTTTTCAAATTTCTTTAAAAAACATGAAAATTGAGCTGAAATGTTGGTGTTCTTCCTGAAATCTGCCTGAGATCTGCTAGTCCAGTGTTGAGATGGCAAACCTTCACAGATTTTCAGCCTGCAGTAAAGCTACCCTCACAACATGTTTTGTTGTTGTCATACAATCATCAGACAGCACATCACACATACACCCTCTCTCAAACACATACACACAGGCAAATCCCTCTCTCTCAAACACCCACACAGACAAATTCTTCTCTCTGAAACACACACACAGATAAGTCCCCCTCTCTCTATCAAACACACACAGACACAGAGTCAGGTTTCTCTCTCTCAAACACACACACAGTCAAATTCTTCTCTCTCAAACACACACACACAGATAAGTTCCCCCTCTCTCTATCAAACACACACAGACACAGAGTCAAGTTTCTCTCTCTCAAACACACACACAGACAAATTCTTCTCTCTCAAACACACACACACACAGATAAGTTCCCCCCTCTCTCTATCAAACACACACAGACACAGAGACAAGTTTCTCTCTCTCAAACACACACACATTCAAACAAGTTCCTCTCAAACACACGCACAGAGACAAATCCCTCTCTGTCTAACACACAAACAGAGACAAATTCCTTTTTCTCTCTCTAACACACACAAACATTTTCTGTCTGCTTTAGGAGAGGGAAGAGCCACATCAGTAGCAGGTTCTGCTTATCAAGAACAGGCTTAACAAAGTGCTCTTACGGCACAAACTCCGAAAATTCCCAATATTATATTATTTATGCCCTATGACCGCTTCAGAATCAGAAACAATAATTAAGTATTTCTGATTCTTATATCACTAGAAAAAGCCTCAAGATTGACGTATTTTTGGAAAAGAAAAACTAGTCGGTAAATTTTAGCAACTCTAGCGGTTAGAGGGTCTGAATACTCACTAAATATAGCATCAAAGTTGCTGAGTTGATAATACTGACTTCATTTCACATTTTTTTTTGCCCTACACGCCTGGTGATCAACTCGGAATCAGTCGACTGTTTGGGCATCCCAGGCCTAGAATGTCTCTCGTGACCTTCTTCAGATAAACATTTTGGGTTTTTTTCCTATAGTTTTTTTTCCCACATGTTCTTTTGGGTTAGTAAAATCTTGTTATATCTGCTGGTAGTTCAGTTCATTCCATCTATTTGCTGAGAGCTAGGATTTTTAAGATTGCAAATTAAATGCTGGCTGGCTGGTTCAGTTTTGGTTTTTATTGTGAATGTAAGTTAAACCCTAATCTGATATTCAACTCCAACATTCTCTAAGCTTCTGAATCTATTGTGTTTTTAATTGAAGACAGGCTTCACCAAAATCAATAAAAAGCCTTAAAACCCCTGTTAACTTTTGATCCGTGTTTGAACTCCTGCAAAAGGCATGACTCTGAATACATGGTGAAGCTATTTATCTTTAATATTTAATCCAAGCCATCAAAAAATGTGTTTAATGAGCAGCAAAAATTAGTTTAGGTAGAAAGAGCTGTAACTTTACCAAGCACGTGTAATTAATTATTTCTTATGCCTTCAAAAATGTTCTTTTTTGATATTCGGACATGGTAGTAAAAATTATTGGTGAACTGGATATATTTGAATGTAAGAAGAAAATCAGTCAGGGGAGAAAAAAGCCCTTATATGAACCACAACTTACATTTTATAATCAAATTCAGTAAAAGTTCACCTCCATTCTCTTTTACAATGCCATTTATTTATTTTTTTCAAATCATTAAAATAAAAAAAAAAAAAAAAAAAAAAAAAAAAAAAAAAAAATCGAGCTGAAATGTTGGTGTCAATTTAAGAAAAAAAAAAAAGCAGTAATATTCACTTGAGGTCAACCGTATTCATCAATCACACAGTGACCTCATAAATTCTGTTGGCCTCCAAAAAACAGAATTGAGAAAAAAAAACTCATTTTCAAAACAGAAAGCAGTGTTGTGAAGAAGTAATACATAAAAATGAGAAAGTAAAAAGAATGACACAGCAAGTCAGCTAAGTACAGTAGCGTCCTCCTCATCCTCATGGAGACACGCTGATCACCATGACAGCAGACTGCCCTCTACTGGTTACGTTTCCATCAGTGAGTCCAGCTGCTCCTGCAGGGATGCCAGCTGTTGAAAGACAAAGACAAGAGAGCAATTATGCCCTGCAGCCTTGGCGTTTAAGGGTCGGGTAAGCGGATGATGACTAAAATGTTTTTAATTTTTTTTGGCCTAATTTTTTTTAACTACAACAACCTATTAGTGCACGCAACCGCATGCTGCAGCAGCAAAGATCTACAAAAATAACATTGTCCGACATATTATATAATTTAATGCTTGAAATATCTAAAAATTGAATTAGACACAAAAATCTAATTGATTCTAACTTACCTGCTCCATCTCACGCTGCTCCTGTTGAATGATCTCATTCAGCAAGGCTTGGAAGCGGTTCTGCAAGAGGAGAGAGACAAACAAGATTAGTAAAAGTCAACATGTAGAGCCTCATTAAATTGTGATCACTTTAAATGTGTGTGTACATGTCACCAGCTTCTTTCTCACAAAAAGGCCTCTTAGAATGTGAGTGAGACAGCTGACCTTTTCTACGTGACTGTGATAATAATAACTAAAGATGAGGCTTCGATGGTTCCAAACCACAAAAAATGAGGTCTTTAAATGGCAGCACAAAAATGAAGTGAAGTCTTTGCTAGAGAGCAAGGTGGAAGAGTGGATTTACAATATTTTTAAAAAAACAAAACAAAAACAATGCTTGTACAGCAGGTAGCGAGTGTAGAAAAAGTTACATTTAATCAAAAATGTTTTTAAAAAATCTTCAGCCCTTTTTGCTGACTTTTTTTTCTTTATTTCAAAGCCCTGCAGGGACTTTGTGCAGCGGGAAGTTGTTGTTTGCCTTCGAGCTCATCTACATTGCTTGTAAATATTTCTGCAGAAGCAGACCTAGTTTCTGACTGATTGTTCAAAAAAGATGAGGAAATAATCTACATTTGTGGCTTACTTTCAGAGCCTGGTTTTCCACTTTCATGATGAGCTCCTCCTGTTGTTTCTTTCGGGCACGGGTCTCCTGGAGCTTGGCCTTAATGGTGTTAATCTGCACCTGGAACTCTGTACCTACAGGAGATAGAATCCACAAGTTTTGGGACTCTTAAAGTACCAATGATATTACATATGAACACATACTATATGTAATATATATCCAAAAATGAGTAGACATCTTTGTGCAAGAGTGTGCTCTTTTTTTTTTTCAGTTCCGCTAGAGCAGGAGTCACCAACTTCTTTGCTACTGAGGGCTACTTCAAGTGCACTGAGTAACGCAAAGGGCTACCACTTTGATAATACACTTCTGAAATAACAAAGTTACACAGTTTACCTTTAATTTTATATTATTAATAATGATATTCTATGTGAAGACACTGAAATAACACAATAGTTATTTCAGTATGATTAAACAAGGTAGGAAACAGATACATTTCAATATGCAATATCCAAGTGATCACTCAAATGATCACTTCCACAACATTTTGCAGGAAATCTTTTTCCATTTTTACTACAGTTATCAAATCATAAACTCTGACCCATGTGTGTACAAATGATTTAACAAAAATCTACCCCTTTCAAAATAAATCTTATCACATTTGTACTAATCACTACATTTGCAGCCATTAAAACAAATCATCACGTCTGTTACACTTAGTAACACATCTGTAACAGAATTTCAATATATTAAAATTTATCTTTGCCATGGTTTCACCAACATCTGGCATTTGTTTCTTTGTTAGTGGGAGGCCTGGCATCACATGCTCTTCACCAGTGTACTGTGTCTTCTTCTTTTTTTTTTTTTTTTTTATCAAAAAATGTGTAGCTCTAAATGAGGCTTCAGTTGCTTTCTGAGAGTTTTTTACCGGCCTCGTAAAAAAAGACTGCTGTTTGCCCAAAGCGCTACGAAAACGCGCTACGAGCTCATCTCAGCAGAGCTGAGTCCCAATATTAAACCTTTTTTGGTGATATACATTTTTTTTATGTATTCATTTTTAAATTTACATCACTGTAAACAAAATTCAAACAGAATAGCAACACAATTAAATAAAATTTTAGACAGAGCTAATTCGTGATTAGTGCTATTTTTAGAACTGGCCCGCGGGCGACTGATGCGGTCGCTGCAGGCGACCTGTGGCCCGCGGGACCGTGTTGGTGACCCCTGCGCTAGAGTGTCTCCATTCCATCTCAACAAACTGCTGCTAATGGAACTGTCAGTTCATTTGAGAAAATATTCACCAGCAAGATGAGGCTCTAAAAGGGACAATCGAAACCACTCTGGTCTTAAGGCGGTTCAGATTAAATTCTGCCAAACTATTTATGTAATTCTCTGCTTCTTCCCACTCAAATTTCTAATGCAGCTCTTCCAAAATCAGGACTGAACGAGTCTCTGCAGCATGGTTAGTACAAACTCTGCTCCGGTGCATCAAACATCTAACCAACGTGTGACATGTATGTATAAGGAAGTAGATAACGAGGCAGTGTGCTCTCAGACTAGCTAGCTGCATGAGTTACACACAATGTTACAACAGCTGTCAGGCTGGTTAAATAGAGAAGAACACTGAACAAGAACACATCATGGTCAAGCACACAAAACTAGACAGTTTAGTTGACTGCTTTTTTATGTTTGTCCTGTAAAACTTAGTTCTTGACACTGGTTTAGCTTATTCATTTTGAGAAATATTTGAGTGATTAAATTTCACTTTTTTCATTTACAAAGTCTTGTTTTGCAGTTGATACAAATAGTTCAAAACAAGTGATTAAATTAGTAACGAGTTAGGTATATTCACTCTGCCGTGGGGCACAATATCACAGATTCAACCAGACGTGTCGGTAAGGACATTTTTATAAAGTATTACCTTAAATGTTCCCATAACAAGATATGAGACTTCAAGCCATTAATTAACAACCAGTTTTTGTAAAGAGAACCTCTGATTATTACCAGACTTGAGCAAAACTTCTAAAACTATATAAAAAAAAAACTTTGAAGTTCTCTCACTTATCTGGCTGTTTCTGTCAGTTTCATGCGGAGCAGAATCCGTCTCAAGCTTGTCTTGCAGCTGTCGCACCAGATCATCCTCTGTGTCCATGATGTTCAGGTCTTCATCATCGTGACGATCACCTTCATCCTCCTCATCTTCACTGGAGCTGCTGATGTCATTGAAGATTTTCCTCAGCTCGTCATGCTGGACTGAAAGTGTAGAAAGAATAAACACAGCCAGATTTGTGGTCATTAAAAAAGGAAACCATTAACATATGCATCTGAAGTTTTTGACTTAAGAACAAACACTTGAACGAACCATCACACCTTAAAGTCAAATCTTAACTTATTTATTTTTAATACATACACTGCAATGCCAAACTGTTAATGTCATGCTTATTTGAGAAACATTTCTAAAAGGATTTTAAGTGAATGTGATAATTCACAGAAGTTTAAAGGCTGCATGCATTCTAACTGCATGAAGCTTCAATTTATCTATTATAGGTTTTGTCTGAGCGGATCATGCACCAGTCCACCAGGTGTGAAATTCCACCAGGTGTAGAATGATGCAGGTGTTCTAGAGATTTTACTGTAGACAAACTGAAGTAAAGGCAGAGATTATGTTACACAGATTCTATAACCTTCTGTTTACCTTTCGCGATGCTCAAAGACACATCTTGAACACTCTAGGTAATATTAGATTTTTGTTCCATGTGATAAATAAATCAGTCTTATAACTGCAAAGCCTCTATCAAACGCAAAAAGAACTGAAAAGCCTCAATGGGGCTCTAGAAAACCTTGCCAGAAAATCCCTTAAAGATACCATTAATATGAAACAAAAACTATTTGACAGGTTAAACCTCCAGGTCTGATTGCAAATGGACTTTTCCTTTATGCTCATCAATAATGTAATTACTACAACGATTACAATATTGAACAGTTTCCTGCAGTCAGCAGATTAGTGGTGTAGCAGCTTATGTGTATCAAGATACACTAGTAAAAACCAATAAACCTCACAATTCACATGAGTAAATAGTTATTCATGTACGTCTTCTTTCTGTTTACACATAAGAATACAAGAACTAACTAATGATGTGAACTATTTGAACACACATAATACCCAGTGTGGTATGATAAACATAATTCTGTTCCGTTGTCTTCCGCTTATCCGGGCCGGGTCACGGAGGCAACAGCCTCAAATGGGAAACCCAGGCTTCTCTCACCCCGGCTGCATCCTCCAGCTCACCCAAGAGGAACTCGAGGTGTTCCCCGGCCAGCTCTGAGACATATTCTCTCCACTGCCTCTGGGTCTCCTTTAGGTGGAATGTGTCCAAAACACTTAAACAGCGAGGCGTTCAGGAGACATTCTAACCAAATTTCCAAACCACCCCATCTGGCTTCTCTAGATCCTTGAGTAGTAGTTTTTAAAAACTATTTTATACATTCAGCACTATAAATCACGGAAGTATTTGGAATAAATCGTCAAACACACATTGTTGCAGTACAACAGTGCTGCAGTGTAAATGTTCTCACAACAGTTTATCTTAAAGACTAATCATTTTACTTTGAAATAATCAGTTCATTTCTGTCATTTTTCATTTCAAGTATAAAATAATCCACCAGTTTTCTGTGTATTTGTGGGCTAATTGATATATATAAAATTGACATCACTGATGACATGATAAATTATGTTTACCAGAAGACCCGTGGCCCATCTTGTGTCCTGAAGGTCCTGGGGAAGCATCAAGGTTGGTCAAAGAGCTGTGTTGATCTGCTTCTTTGGAGTCATCTTCTGCGATGACTTCCCACCCTGAACATAGCAAATTATGGATAATCTCCGCAAATTCTTTTGAAATTTCAAAGTTGCTTCGCAAATAAAATTTATAACAATCAGACAACCTGGGTGTTGGACATAAAGTTGCTTATCTAAAAAACTTTAAAAATACAATAGCTTCCGACATCTAATCTTATATTTAAAAGTAAAATGTCACATTATGAATATTTACCAGTTACGTTCTGTCATTTTTAAGAGACTGCATTAGTTTTGTTTACTCTACAGACTTTTGCCTGTCTCGCTTGGTTAGATTCACTCATTTTTTTTAGGATTTACATTTCAAAATGTTTCATGATGTCTGAAAGGATACGGACACTGACGGCATCAGCATCTGTGCTCAGCAACCTCTTCACTTCCTTTTCCACATCAGGGGATTCAATGTACTGCCGAAGATAAATGGGGAGACAGAGAGAGAGATCAGGTTACTTATCAACCCCACACACACGCACACACGTTGAAGCACATGCTAAGGTAACAGCTGGCCACAAGCCAGGAAGCACATTAGCGATTAAAACAGAAGGGGCCAAATCGATATGGCTCAGCTCTAGAAGATCCATTCAGAAGACAGAGAAGTGTGGAGCCCGAGCGCGTTCACTTTCACTTTAAACAAAGCAATAGTGAAATTACTTTTTGCATGCCCTTAGGCTAACTAAGATGGAAAGGCTTTATCTATATGTAAATCTTGCTTTTTTCCCCCTTCCAACAGTATCTGTTTATATAATGTGAACATCTAAATGTTTAGTTGGGAATGAACCGTGCCAAGAGATGAATCATCAAATCAGGTGAGGAAAAGATTAATAAGGAAACAGAAAGAAAAGAAACTAAGAAAAATTTCTAAACCTTTTTTTTTGCCGTTTTCCGAAACCTTCTCTTGCGTGTGTTCTTCAGGGGGCTGGTGACTGTAGAGAGGAGCAACACAGTAATAAAAGGTGCAGAACTCAACAGGTTTGAAGGGTTTTGGCATAATTTGTCTGAAAATATTGCATTTGTAGTGTGATTTTTACTCACTTCCATGATTCCAGACAAACTTCTTGTCTTTGTCCTTGTCTTTCTTTTTAGTCTTAGGATCTGTGCCAGTAGGCTCCTCCAAAGGAGGGTAAAGGTCTCCATCTAGTGTGCACACCAACATCTAACCAATAAAAAATAAATAAATAAACTTTAATCATTTTATACCCACTGAAAAAGCATTTAAACAGAAATACCTGGCAGACATCTGCAGTCTTGTAAAAGGTTTTCTTGTCTACAGTTTTGAGAGATTCAATCATGCATGGTAGGTCCACCAGTTTGCACGCCAGGGGAACGCGGTCTACTCTAACTATCCCATGACGACCATCAGCTATGAGAAAAAAAAGGACAAACTGATTCATGAATGTGAAAGATGTTGTGGAAATGAAGTGCAAAAATACATTAAAAACATTCAACAAAGATAAATATAAAATATTAGGTTTTAAATGACTTGATACTGAACTGTTTTTTTATTTGAGGGTTAAAGTTTTCACATTTGTATATGTCAAAGGCTTACAAAAAATTAGTGACAAAAAGCACAGACAAGAGCTGAGACTTCTGCTTACGGTGCAACTCAATGGTGAGTCTGTCCTTCATGTTCATACTGCTAGACTGCGCAATCCGTCTTACTGTAGAGGCGTACTCCTGTGGCAGAAAAACGATGAGAACACATCATTTTAAGCTTATGGTAAATTGAATTTCAATCCATTTCTGCAAGTTCAGCAGTCTCACCGATGGAAGCCTGAGAATAAATTGATTCTCCAATTCATAAGGTGCATCCTCTTTGTTCTTGGAGCCGACCTTTCCCACTAGAATCAAGAGGGATTCAAAGTGTCATTAATAAAAACATATAACAAAAGCAAAAAAAAAAAAAAAAAAAATTCAGAACAGAGTTTTTATTTAGAAGAAGAAAAAAGTTCAAAGCACTTGCACTTTTAATCTACTCGGAGTTTAAGAAGTTTATGATGTCGCACTTTTTTGGATCAATACCAAAACAGTGCCAAAAATGACAGAATCTAGAACCTGAATCATAGAACTCTTGTGATTGAATTACCAGCAGTTTTTCTTATTATTTGAATGCTATCAAAGCAACTTCTTACTGTCTTTGCAATCAGACAACTAAACATCATCAAGACAACTTAAAAAAAAACAATAAATCTGAAATGAACATTTTTAACTTGTTGATTCTCGACAAACACACTCACGTGAGGATAAACGTGACCTGCTGAGATTTATGTATGATTATTATTAGTATGGCCTTGTTTTGTCTTCTGAACCGCTTGTTCGTAATGGGTCGTGGCGGGTCGGAGCATTTCCCGTCTGTTTTCAGCTGAGAGGCAGGGTACACCCTGAATAGGTCACCAGTTTGTTGCGGATAGGAATGGGTTCTAAGAACCGTTTTTTTTTTCGGAATCAGTTCCGCGGCCGTCATTTTATCGTTAAGCACTAGTCCAAACGGATCTGCTATCAGTTCCGGTTACATCCCCTCACTCGCGAAGGTGCGGTGCGCACGTGCGCTGCTGCCGCACACATGCAAATTTTTAAGTCGAGCGAAACGTAATGGCAGAACGTTCAAAGCGATCTCGAGTTTGTCTTTATTTTACCGATATTGAGGCCGACAACGCATGTTGTCTAAAGTGTAATGAAGTATTTTTATGTAAAAGTAGAAACACATGCAATTTGCTAAACACGTTGCCGAAAATCCACCGCATTCAGACTGAAAGTTGCACTGTGTTTGACGAGCACGTTGGAACAAGCATGCTAATAAATTACGGCACAAGCACGCTTGGAAACGCACGTGTTTCATGTTTTATCATAAAAAAACAAACAATAAAAGTTAAATTAAAGCACTGCTTTAATTAATTAATATTTTAACTTATTAGTTAGTAAAAAAAAAAAAAAAAAAAGGCACATTTTTTATTGTTGAAAAAAACATTTGCTGCTGTTAGACTTAACAACCTACCGGTAATATTATCAATCCCATACCTACGTCACTTTGGTGCTCACGTCACTTCCATGACTCTGCGTCACTTAACTATGTCACTTGAGACTCACTATGTGTGCTGTTTTTATGTGTGTTTTTGTAATATTGGATGTGTTTGAGTGTGCTATATATGTATAGTATATATACATATATACTATATATGTATAGTATAAATACTATACATATATACAAGTAGGTCAGCATTAATGGGAGCATTGATATTGAAGTACCCACGTCACTTCAGTCGCTTGCCATTTATGCCAGTTGCTTGTGACTCGCTATTTGTGCTGTTTTTGGAATATTGGATGTGTGAATGTGTGTTTGAGTGTTTTATATGAGCATTAACGTCACTTCCGTGACTACGCCACTTCCGTGTGTACGGCACCGCCTACGTCACTTCCGTGCATACGTCACTACCTACGTCACTTCCGTGCATACGTCACTACCTACGTCACTTCCGTGCATACGACACAGCCTACGTCACTTCCGTGCATACGTCACAGCCTACGTCACTTCCGTGCATACGACACAGCCTACGTCACTTCCGTGCATACGTCACAGCCTGCGTCACTTCCGTGTCTACGTCACTGCCTACGTCACTTCAGTGTATACGTCACTAGATACGTCACTTCCGTGCATACGTAACTGCCTACGTCACTTCCTACGTCACTTTCGTAGTTATGTCACTGTCTACGTCACTTCCGTGTCTACGTCACTGTCACTTCCGTGTGGAATTTAGTTTAGTAGAGAGAAAAATGTTGAGAAAAGTTTTTATGTTCATAATACTTATTTGTTTGTTTCTAAAAGTATCGATAAGAGATTTGTTAATATCGATAAATCCTTATCCCATCCCTAGTTGCGGGGCCACTCATACACATCCATTCCAAGGGGCAATTTCACAGTGGCAAATCAACCTACATGCATGTTTTAGAGGGTGATAGGAAACCGGAGTACCTGTAGAAACCTACACAGACACAGAGATTCTCAAACGCAGACCTTCTTGTTGTGAGACCACTGTGCTTACTACTGTGCCACTGTACAGCCGCTCAGTATGGTTTACAAAATAAAATAATTGGAATGACATCATTTGAAAGAAAAACATTTTTACACACATTTAATCTTTAGAACACTGATGGGCTTCAATGAAGCACACCAAAGTGGGCCCTCCACATTCCCACTGGGTCAGAGCGGGAGTCCCCTGTTCCTCCATCCAGTTCCAACAGGCAACTAGCCGTTAGGGGTAAGGATGGCCAGCTCGAGCAGCCCTACTCGAGTAGTGTCGAGCAGAATGAAACAAAAAAGTCCCGCGAGTTTTGCTTCGAGCAGGGCAAGCAAACCTTCCAACCACGTGACCAGAGCTCGGAGTCTGCTCGTACCTGAGAACAGGTGCCGAGTAGCTCGCTGGTGATTCGAACTGGGCGGAGTTGTTCAATCAGTAGGGAGATATAAAAGAGATTCATTCATTCAGGAAATGTGGGCAGAAGAAGAACAGAAGGAAGAGATTCTTCTACATCCAGGTAAGCTACGACAAACTTTATTTCATTTATATGGTGGTGTTAAAATCAATTCAGCTTTATTAGTCACAACCGGGATCCTCTTCTACAGAGGATCTTCTGGACAGCCGGGTTGATACGTCTGATCATTACCTCATCTTATATGGCTTTACAAACTAAATTAATTTTTCTTTCCAGGTGAAACCCAGCGAATAAATTGCGCCTCGGCGAACGCGACGGTGGAGGTCCAGCGATATCTGGCAGAGCCCTATCTCTCCAGAGGTGAAGACCCGCTCCAGTACTGGGCATCGAGGGAAGCTGTGTATCCCAATTTGTATAAACTGGCCAAGTACGTGCATATGCCAGCAACCTTTGTGCCCTGCGAGGGTCTTCTCCAAAGCTGGAGAGGTTGTAAACCAAAAGAGAAGCAGACTGAAGACTAACGTGGTGGAAAAAATTCTATATTTAAATAAAAATTTATGAAATAAAATTTATGGATGGAACATTTGTTTGAGTTTGTCTTATTTCAGTTTTTTCCTAATGAGATTGTTTTCGTTGTGTGGGCCCCACAAAGCCGTGCTCACATTTACCCCAAATGTTAGTGTCTGCTTCTATAATCACTGATTAGTGAATGTTGGCCCGCAGGTTTTTTTTTCATACTTTACTAAGTTTTTCAGTCATCTGAGGGACTGGTTCCCAACCTTTTCTGCACCTCAAACTGGTTTAGTGTCTGACAATAATTTCACGGACCAGTCTAAAGGTGTGGCAGAAAAACTAAAGACCAGCCTGAAAAACTGGCTTTTTAAGCAATAACAAACTTAATTCCACTTTGTCTTCAAGATAATTTATTAGCGTCTTTATAACATGGAAACATTCTATCTGCTCAAACGCACTCTGGTTGTTATGGTAACGGTAAACATACCTTCACAATAAAGGACATCACGAAAACAAAGTGAATAAAAATACTAGTTTATTCACAGTGAGGCTAGATCAGAGTTGTGAGTTTATTTTGCTGGAACCAGACAGTCCCATCTTTACCTGAAACCTGAAAAGTGTTCACATTTTACTGGTGTTAGAGGTTTAAATGTAATGGAATGATATATCAATGGTAAGTCATTGGCGGATGTAAGGAAGAAAATCTGGTGACTTTTCAAATTAAAACATCTTTATCTCGAAGATGAAATATGGAATAAAAACCAAATAGAAATAATGGAAGTTATTTCTTCTGTCTGTGCGGCCTGGTGGTTTGGGACCACTGAACAAATGACTCAGTTCTCTTTAATGATTCATACTGATGACAGGAGCGCGCGGTGTGGTCAGTCTGTGCTTTATTAAATACACTGCGTTCCAAATTATTATGCAAATGATGTTTTTGTTTGATTTTCCAAAATACTTGATGCAAATGACGATCAGCATCATTTTCAAGTCATTAGCTGTCAAATTGTATTTCAAATATTATTGAACAAACCTCCTAATGAAAACAGTATTTAAAAAATAAATGAAAAACTTAAAATGCACTGTTCCAAATTATTATGCATAACATAGTTTCAAGACTTTTTCTAGTTTATAAAGAACTGAAAATAGTAATTTGTTGAATTTACAGCAATATGAGGTCATATTCACTGAAATAAAAAGCCATTTCAATCCAAAACATCTTAACAGGTCAAGTTACATGTTAACATAGGACCCCTTGTTTGATAGCAGCTTCACAATTCTTGCATCCATAGAACTTGTGAGTTTATGGAGAGTTTCTGCTTGAATGTCTTTGCAGGATGTCACAACAGCCTCCCAAAGTTGCTGTTTGGATGTGAACTGCCTCCCACCTGCATAGATCTTTTGCTTGATGATGCTCCAGAGATTCTCAATAGGGTTGAAATCAGGGGATGATGGGGGCCACACCATAAGTTTCTCCCCTTTTATGCCCATAGCAGCCAATGAAGCAGAGGTACTCCTTGCAGCATGTGACAGTGCATTGTCGTTCATGAATATGATTTTGTTTCAGAAAGCACGACTCTTCTTTTGTACCATGGAAGAAAGTGGTCAGTCAGAAACTCAACATACTTTGCAGAAGTCATTTTCACACCGTCAGGGACCCTAAAGGGGCCAAGCAGATCTTTCCCTAGGATTCCGGACCAAACATGACTCCGCCACCTCCTTGCTGACGTCGCAGCCTTGTTGGGACATGGTGGCCATACACCAACCATCCACTACTCCATCTATCTGGACCATCCAGACTTGCACGGCACTCATCAGTGAACAAGACTGTTTGCAAACCGGTCTTCATGTATTTCTGCTTGTGAGCATTGTTTAGGGGTGGTCGAATAGAGGGTTTATGCATAACTGCAAGCCTCTGGAGGATCCTACACCTTGATGTTCTTGGGACTCCAGGGACATCAGCAGCTTCAAATACCTGTTTGCTGCTTTGTAATGACACTTTAGCAGCTTCTCTCTTTATCCGATGAGTCCGATTTCTCTTTATCCGATTTGTCTAGCAGAAACCTTCCTCATTTTGCCTTTATCCACATGAACCCGTGTGTGCTCTAAATCAGCCACAAATCTTTTAATGGTAAAATGATCACGCTTAAGTTTTTGTGAAATATCTAAAGTTTTCACATACCTTGTCCAAGGCATTCAACTATTTCACGCCTTTCAGCAGAGAGAGATCCTTTTTCTTTCCCATATTGCTTGAAAATGGTGGTTTGCTTAATAATGTGGAACATCCTTCTTAAGCCGTTTTTCCCTTAATTGGGCCACCTCGCCCACTAATTATTACGGGTGTATGTGATTGATTTCAGTGATTCACAGAGCCCTGAGACACAACACCATCATGAGTTTAACTGAAAAACACAAAATGTAATTGTTTTAAGACACTTAAATACAATTTGCATAATAATTTGGAACGCAGTGTAGTTAATCATAATTCAAATGAGCAGAGTGGAATATTTCTTTTATTTGCTTTGGGAAAGTAAAATTTAAATTAACATACAGTATCGACATAACTACTGTATGATACCAGTGAAAAAATATTAGCAAAGAATAGGAAGCAGAAAACCTCGCCAAATCTCAATCATTATTCTGATGACTTAGACGTATTATTCGTCTTTTTTTCTACTGGATTTTTCTTTACAACCCGCAGCCCGCAGATGGCGCTCTTTGCGGGCTCGAAAGATTCGAATCTTTGGGTCTATTTGATGAAATTGGTTCGAAATTACTCGATGGTTCATGGGGCTTCGAATTTAACATCCCTAGTTAGGGGTGGGGGACAGCAAGCTTAAAAACAGCCGTCGGAAGTAAAACAATGCAGTACACATTCTCATCAAAATTGTATTTTGACCCCTAATAGTCACCAAACAGGCAGACTTAGTGTTTATAAAGGCATCAAATCTGTCCCAAAAATCTTGTAATTACATGGCTAGTTACAAGATGGACTATAAACATTAGACAAAAATACATTCAATTAAAAATAAGGGGAAAAAGGAACCCAAAGATACACTAGCAAACGTGACAAGATTAATCGTAAATCTACAAAATGATCCACGATCTAATTTCTAGCATGGATCAAAAACTTAATTTAGAATAAAGAGACTAACGTAACATTGTTGTTAGCACATGTAGTCCATCCATGCCTCACAGCAAAATACAACAGTTACTAAAAAAAATCAACTAACACACAACTATTTCTTTAATATTTATTAAATATGTTAATAAAAGTATGAAGAGAAAAATATATCTGTATAAATTTAAAGATGTGTTTAAAGATTTGACGGAAAATAAGTGGAGAGTTAATTGTTGTTAGCAAAAAAAACCAAAAGCACACCCACCTTTGATTTTAGATGTCATCTTCGGTTTTTTTGGTTTGCACAAAGCAATCAAAATGTATTAAAATCACAAAACTAGTAAATAGATGAGGAAAAAAGTTATTTTAAATATAAAGATGCGTTACGGTTTTTAATCCACAAAACAGTAACGTTCAGGGAGGAAGTACACTTGTGTTACATTTAGGTACAGTTCGGAAATAATTTCTAAAATGGGCAAATGCTTGTGTAGTTTGATTATGCTACAATCTAAACCCCTGTACGAAATATAACGCTATCCAAACGTTAACACGTGCCTTTGCATGGACTTGTTTTGAGTTTAATTTAATTTTTGTGGAGACATTTAAGGATTTGATATCTATAATTCCGGACAGTTTCAAACACAACATTTGTGTATCGCGAGATCTCTTTGAGACAAATAAAACCAACTTTTAAAATGATTTTATTTTAATATTTTTTAATCACACAAACTATTTCATGCACGTAAACAATAAAATAAAAAAAATCTACATGAAAGATTTTAAAGTAACACTAAGGATGTCGTTTTCACTTCCTCTGCAGATTCTAGACAGAAAGTCAAAATAAAAGCTATTTTTTAAAATAACGTTGTAACTAAAGGATCCAAAAAAAAAATTTTAAACCTATATTTTGTTTACACAACATACTTTGATCCCTAGCTCTAAAATGAAAAAATAAAATTTATGCTTAAAAATGAAGACGTCACATTTTTTTTTTTTCTTTTCAGACTTTTCACTTCCGGGTCATAATTTGGTTTCTCTGTTGCTGTCGTTTAGATCTGCTGTGAATTCCCTTCAGTCCGCGAATATTAGCCTAATTTTTCCTTTCCTCTGAGGTGACATTGTCTCTGTCGCTCATCAGAAAGCCAGTATGGTTCTAAGAGTGACTGTCAGCAGTGTTTGGAGAGCTATGAGGACATTCTGGTTTGTTTTGCTTCTCAGTGTGTGTTTGATCATCAGTGTTTGCAGAGCATCATCACCTCAGGAGGAGGATAGTGCCATGGAGAACATCGTCACAGAAAAGAAAGCTGAAGAAAGCCATCGACAAGACAGTGCAGATCTTCTGATCTTCATCCTTCTTCTCACTCTAACCATTTTAACAATCTGGCTGTTTAAACACCGCAGGTTTAGATTCCTGCATGAAACCGGACTGGCAATGATTTACGGTGAGATGATCGAACGTGGCAATCAGCGTCTTTATTTACACCATTCAAGCTTGTTTTATAGAGTTAATTAAATTTAATGACTGACCTTCAATCTTAAGATGTTCTGACTTTAAAACCTGAGGCTGAGTTTAGTTGCTGGACTGTTTCCGGTTAAACTGGAGTTTAGACTGCAGGCCTCTGATGTTTCATGTCTGATCTGTCAGATAACTGTGTTTATACTCATAAAAAGAACATTTAGAGAAAATTGATCATTCATTTCTTAATATTTTCTAACTCAAACTGTATTGTATCATATTTGGTGATGTCAGATCACATGAATGGAAGCAACACCACTTTTCAGATAGAAAGAAGTTTTAACCTACTGTAGAATAGTCTTATTATTATTATTTTTTTAAACTAATATTTTTATTAGATCAGATTTGGCTTATCATTGCATAGCCTTCCTAGCTTTTTTTTTTTTTTTTTCTTGGAGTTCCATTGACATCATAATCTTTTCATGTATAATTGGTTTGGTAGATCATCTCCAAAGACCTCAAATACTGCTTTGTTTTTTCTTTTGAGGTAATTGCTCCAAATTTAACTTTAGGCTGTCTGGTATCAAATTGCCATCCCTAATCTCAGAGAAAGGGAACAAAATAATAGTACTTCGTTATTATAAAGTAATATTATATAATAAGTATAAATTTGTTTGCTCAGGACACGAAACTCTTTTTACTAAAGACCAGAGTCCTACATTACCTTTTCACTAAGTGCAAAATGTCATGGGTGTCATCATCTTTTTCCTTTCAGCTTGTTTAAAAATGAATGCTTTTAACACTTTTTATCATTTCTCAAAGATCAAAATAGGAAATCAACTTTTTTCCCCCTCCATTTATCTTTTATTTGTGAGGTTAAAGTTCTATTCTCATTTTAGATTTTCGCACTTACCAATAAATGCTTGGAGTTTCAATATTTTTTTGTGTATCCAAGTCTTATTGATGGGTTCTTGATGAGTTATAAAAAAAATGCATTCATTGCAATTCATTTGACACATTTTTAGATGCAAGCACTTTTTGTAATTCATTAAAAAAAAAAAAAAAAAAAAACCACCCACCTCCGCAGGGTGCCTGGGCTATCTCACTCAGAGATAGAGTGAGGAACTCTGCCATCTGGGAGAGGTCGGAGTAGAGCTGCTGCTCCACCGTGTCGAGAGAAGCCAGTTGGGGTGGTTCGGCCATTTGGTTAGAATACGTTCCGAATGCCTGGTTGGTGAGGTTTTTCGGACACGTCCCAGAGGCAGACCTTGGACCCGCTGGGGAGAATATGTCCCACAGCTGATTGGGAGAATCCTGAGGCATTCCTCAGGTGAGCTTGAGGATGCAGCCAGGTGGAGAGAAGCCTGTACCTTCCATCTGAAGCTGTTGCCCCCGCAACCCAGCCCCGGATAAGCAAAAGACAACTGAACAGTGCTTTTAAAAAAGCAAAGAACTACAAATAAAACCTTTTAATAATCCCAGTGGAAAAGGTTTTCTGTGAAGAATTTTCTTTTGGGGTCTTTAAATGCTTTAATGAAATTTTGATCTTCTTTAAAGTAATCTGTAATTTGAAAACATTAAACCTCTTCCTGTTGTTCATACCTCTCATTACAGGTTTAATTGTTGGGGTGATCCTGCGCTATGGCATCCATGTACCTCGTGATGTTAGCAAAGCCCCAATGAGCTGCTACGTTAATGCCAGTCCTGCCACTCTGCTGGTCAATGTGAGTGGCAAATTCTACGAGTACACTTTAAAAGGAGAGATCAGTGCCAACGAGGTGAACGATGTGCAAGATAATGAGATGCTGAGAAAGGTAGGAAGCACTTTGCAATTTCATTTGCAGTAAAACTATGCTGTGATTGTTGATTTAAATGATTGATACGCATCGATTTGTGTCGTTTTAGTCCAGAAAAAATTGTTGATCCGACCAAGTTGTGAAGAAAGTCTTTGTTTCAATCAGTTTTACTGTATTAAAAGACCTGTCTAAACTTTATCTTTGAACTTAGACGTTTGACATTTCACTGTTTATCCAACAAATAAAGTGTTTCTTCTCCAATAGGTTACATTTGATCCAGAGGTGTTCTTTAATATCCTTCTGCCACCAATCATCTTTCATGCTGGCTACAGCTTAAAAAGGGTAAGGTCTCATTGAGATTTAAAGCTTTCTTTAAGGGAATCCTGGCCAAGAGGCAGTAAAATTAAAAGCAAACACATTTATAATCATAATTACACAAATTACAAGAGTTATTATAACTTATTCAGACAACAGCGCTATGCTAAATAAAAACAAATACTATTTTATTCTGAATAGAAGCAAATTTTCTAATAGAAGCACACCAATGTTTTTTCTTGGAACTTGGACACAACAAAACTTAGTCCGACAAAAAAAAAAAAAAAAAAGGGCTTCTATTTGCAACTTTATCTCAAATCTGACCTGACCTGAACGGCGCTTCAAATAGCTCCACCACGCACATGCAGCTTGTGGATGTACCAGTATCATACTGAAACAATTTTTTTTGCCGTGCAGATTTTTCTTTGAAAAATCGCTTATTTATAGACGCACACGCCCGTCAGCGGCCACACATGCATATATATTGGGAATAATACAGTACTGATAACTTGTTCAATTCCACTAATTTTAGATTTAATAATCTTTGTGTTTTTTCTTAATAATCACAACTCAAAGAGTGTGTTGTTTGTGTTTCATCCTATAGAGACACTTTTTCCGCAACATGGGATCCATCTTGGCATATGCCTTTGTGGGAACAGTTATTTCCTGTTTTGTGATTGGGTAAGAATAATCCACAGCATAAAAGAAACATCATTTGTCTCAAAGTTGTCTATTATCGAAGTTGTAGTTTGACTGGTGGTCCTCCCACAGGCTGTTGATGTATGGCTGTGTGATGCTGATGAAGCAGGTTGGACAGCTGCACGGAGACTTCTTCTTCACTGACTGTTTATTCTTTGGGGCCATTGTCTCTGCTACAGATCCAGGTATTTGTGCACTTGGTCACAAATACCTATAAAAGAAAAAAACTATCAGACACACTCCAACTGGAAAAGAAGTAGTTGCTTTGTATAAGAAGTATTTTGTGTGTTTGCTTTTGATTAGTGGAATTGTTTTGTGTAGTTTTTTTCAAGTTCTCGACAGTTAAGGTGTTTTATTACCGTTTTGGTGCATGATCACCTGCCAGGTCAGTTCTTTTCACCGCTGCCTATAAATGTAAATATTTTACTAAAGTAGTCTTTTGCTGGTGTAATCTTTTGTGTGTCTGTGACTTATCTCCTTCCTTGTGCATACAATCTCATATCTACTCAGAGATTCTTTTCATTTTAAGATCATGTGACTATTTTAAAACAAATATAAGTCATTTCAAACAATCTGTTGAAAATGTTTGAGTAGAAAGTGAAATAAAATTTGAGAGAATATGGAGACAAAACAAATGGATTATTTTCTGATATTTTCCTCTTTGACTTCAGGTTTTTTTCTCTTTTTCACATAAATTTTTGTAATTTCCATTTCGTCTTTTGCACATCTTGCTTTGTTGTGTGTGATATTTATGGTTGTTATTCTTTGTTTCTTAGTGACTGTCTTGGCTATTTTCAATGAGCTACAAGTAGATGTGGACCTGTACGCGTTGCTGTTTGGAGAGAGTGTTCTTAATGATGCGGTGGCTGTGGTTTTGTCTTCGTAAGTAAAAGACGATGCTGTCAGACTCTGACCATAAATTCACACATTGTTTAGAGACTAAATTCCTCAGTCGACTTACATCTGAACATATAAATTGACTGACCAAGTTACACTTCAGCGAGATATGGGAGAAATAATCCTTTCCCTGTTTTTTATTTCTATTTTGTCTGATCAATTCTGAGCTAAAAATGAGATCAATTGTTAGGAAATCCTTAAAGACAAAATCTGCTGGGATTTGTTCTCCTTGTCTGGGGAAAAGTAGACCTGTAACACAAGCATGAAAAGTTTAACTCCTCTGGCTTTCTATTTTTCGTCACATGATAATATGACGGGATATGCTTTTGAAAATAGTTTTAAGGTTTTTATTTATATAGTTCATTTTTTATATCTTTTTATATATACATTTTTTATTATCTATTCCCTATACTCTTGTCTTAGATACTAATTAGTGTTAAAAAATGTAGGGGTAAGCCTGATTTAATGAAGCCCTCCCACTTGCTTAGAACACCAAATTGAGAAGCCATTTTTTACTTGCAACCAAAGCAGAAACATTCTGCGAATGACTAATTCCCAGGAATGTTTTCCATGTTTTTCAATAGTCTTTTATCACATGTATTTTTAGATGTGGGGGAATTTACACCGTGCCAGGAGCACAAAGATTGAAAAAGGCAGTGTCCAGTGACCACTTTGCGCCTGAAGTTTGATTTTTGTGACTTTTTTAGATTTCAGAAATCTCAGAAATTAATGCTCCTGTATGCAAGTTGAATTTCTCATTATGTCATTATTCTGTCATTATTCCTAATGTTTTTCCAACTTATTGTGACTTAAAAAGGAGATTCAGATCTCCTTTTTAAAGGATTTCCTTTGTAGTGAAATAAAGATGAAATCCATCTGATGTCAAACTTCTTTAAAATAGAATTTTTAATCCACTTTTTTGTGATAATTTGCAATTATTGGAAGAAATATTTGTATTCAAATGAAGCCACTCTCTTGAAAAGAACATCTTGCTATGACGCCACCCTGTTAGCTAGCTGTGTTCTATAAATACATTTCTTTATTTTATTTATTGTTTATTGTACTATTTTCATCCCTCATGCGGAAATTACTTTTGCTGCATTGCACCGCAGCAGGCAGCCATTACGGCGCCAATAATGGGAACAATAGAGAGTTATGCGTCTTCTTCCGGGTCACTCAGCCATGGACCTAGTGGGAATTGGACTGGCTTGTCTCAGTCCAAGGACAGACATTCTACCACTGAGCCAAAGCCTTCAGATTTTGATATTTCCATCTAATAGATGAACACTTTATAAATCAACAGGTTTTTTTTATGTTTGGTGATTTTATAACTCGTGTCTTTACAGTGCTAGATATTTTAAATCACTGTCACGTTTCATTTCAGGTCTATCGTGGCGTACCAGCCACAAGGAAACAACAGCCACACGTTTGAGGCCATGGCGTTGCTTAAGTCTTTAGGGATATTCCTCGGAGTTTTCAGTGGTTCTTTTGCTCTGGGAGTGGCTACCGGAGTCGTCACTGCTCTCATATCCTTTCTAAAAGTGCATTTTATACTTTCTTTTCTGCAAAAGGAACAAAATATATATTTGTATTTTTTTATTAGTGTAACTATGCAAAATTCAGATATTAAATTTTTTAGTTTACTAAATTTGTGATAAAAATATTATTAGTCACTTGATCTCGATGGAGCTTCAGATTTGAATTTTCATTCAAAACTGAAGTTCCATCTCCATCCATATTTTAGAAATTACTCTAAAAGATAAAGTACAACTACAGAAACTATTTAAATCAAAAAGTCATTTCTTGACTGTTTTAACGTGACTAAGTTTACCAAGCTGAGAGATTTTCAACTTCTAGAGACGGCTCTCTTCTTCCTCATGTCATGGAGCACATTCCTTCTGGCTGAAGCTTGTGGTTTCACTGGTAAGAAACATTTAATCAGCCATCATTCATTTTACTGTTAATGTTTCTGGGCTTATTATTCAGCCTAAATTATGTTCACCCTCATCAATCAGTTGGTGCACATGACCTCCGGAGTGTCTGATGAGTGTTAGCTTCTTTTGGGGTGACGACTAAATAATGAGATAATACTCTACTAATAATATTCTGCTTCCTGGTCTGACTTATTCTTTTCCAACATGTGTGTTGCAAAAGAATGAAGTTCCTTATTTGTAATGTGATCTGTTAAAATACAGATATCCAGTATTAAGTGGACCTCTGAGTGTCAAACTTCTGAATGCTGGTAACACAAATGCAGGTGTATTTTGACTGACCAATGTTTTATTGTTCATCTATTTCAATGTTTTGTGTCGTAGGAGTGGTGGCGGTGCTTTTTTGTGGAATCACTCAGGCCCACTACACCTTCAACAATCTTTCTCCTGAATCTCAAGACAGAACCAAGCAGGTTAGACCTTCATTGACTTAAAACATTGGTCATGTTCTTGGTCATCTCTCCAATGACAGAGTAGCCCTTCAAATTTAAATCCTAAAATATCTTTATAAAATATTTAACTCAAATTTGTATTATATTTTGCTCAAGTTTGGTTTTTTTCTTTTTTTTTTTTTTTGCAGTTATTCGAACTATTAAATTTTCTGGCGGAAAACTTTATTTTCTCCTACATGGGTCTGACGCTTTTCACCTTCCAGAACCACGTCTTCAATCCGATGTTCATCATTGGAGCTTTTGTATCCTTTGCACCAAGTCTTTATGGAGTGTTCTAAAAAAATGACAGTCAAACTTTCTTTTTACATGTTGCAGAGACATTTGAATCCATTTGCAGTTTTTCATTTTTTTACATAACTACAACTGACAACATTAAGATGAGAAGCTATTGATCTAAAATTGGTGTAGAAAAGCTTCTCAAGGTGCAAGAGTGTTTGCTCGTCTTGTCCTTAGTTTTCTTTAACCTCCTTCTCATCCAGATAGCCATTTTTGTGGGGAGAGCTGCTAACATTTACCCCCTCTCATGTCTTTTAAATCTGGGACGACGGAACAAAATAAGGTCCAACTTCCAGCACATGATGATGTTTGCAGGTTCGTGAGTGTCGTTTCTATTTCTATCCCAGGTGTGTTCTTGATTGATCTCCCGCAACCCCACTAGGGACAGAAGACGAGACAAAACTTTCATATAAACAGAGACGACCTGATTGCATTATCTGATGATTATTTGTGTTTTTAGGCCTCAGAGGAGCGATGACATTTGCCCTGTCCATCAGGGATACGGCTACATATGCCCGGCAGATGATGTTTTCTTCCACCCTTTTTGTGGTTTTCTTCACTGTTTGGATTTGTGGTGGTGGAACTACTCAGATGTTGTCCTGTCAGCGGATACGGTATCATTTGTTCTTTTTTAATTCAATTGTGACAATTCAGTTACGCAGACAACTAACGGTGCAGTTCATCTGACATCAGATGAGCCTCTCAAGTTGTTCAATGTGAAACTAAGTTTTAAAAAAGAAAATTAACTAATTGCTGTCCTTTAAATTTTATTTTTAAGCTGCTCTTTAATACATATACTTTAATACATTTTTTTTTTTCTTAATTTCTTTTTCTTAATTATTAGCATTTATGTATGTATTTATTTTTACACTATTTTTTCCATTTACTTAAATAACAAATGCCGTATTAGTTGCGTTCCATTGTCTTCCACTTATCCGGGGCCGGGTCGCAGGGGCAACAGCCTCAGACAGGAAGCCCAGGCTCTTCTCACCGTAGCTGCATCCTCCAGCTCACCCGGAAGGATCCCGAGTCATTCCCCAGCCAGCTGTGAGACATAGTCTCTCTAGCGGGTCTGCCTCTTTGTCTCCTCCCGATTGGATGTGCCCAAAACACCTCACCAGCGAGGCACTTGGGGGGGGCATCCTGACCAGATGCCAGAACCAGCCCATCTGGCTTATGAAGCCGAGGATCTGATCGCCAGGGTCCCCGTCGTTGGCTGCCAGCCATCTCCTCCTTCACCCGACCCTTGACCTCTCCTACAGGTGGTGAGTCCACTGTTTGGGCTGAGCCCAGCCGGGCCCCATGGGTAAAAGCCCGGCCACCAGGCGCTTGCTCTCGTGCCCTACCCTTGAGCCTGGCTCCACCTGCATCCGGGCAGGAGCAACTTGGCCATGCTTTATCTCTTCATAGGGGTGTTTGTCTGGCCCCTCACCTAGGACCTGTTTGCCTTAGGTGACCCTACTCGGGGCATTAAGCCCTGGACAACATAGCTCCTAGGATCATTGGGGCACGCAAACCCCTCCACCACAATAAGGTGGCAGCTCAGAGAGGATGTTTCTGCTGCAGTATGGCTTAGAACACGTGGGATTATATTTTTTTTCTCCATTTTTTGCTGGTAATATTTACCTTATAAAAATATATTCATCCAAGAAATAAAATATAAATGTTTTAGATTTATATACTATTTTAAATGTCTAATTGTCATCTTCCATCCTTAGTTAATCAGATTAGGGACAATTTCAAATCAAACGAATATTTTCCCCACCTTTTTATTAAACATTGCTGCTTGCATTTCTTAACTTTCATTTGTTGTCATTTTGTTCAACAGGGTTGGAGTAGATTCTGATCAAGATAATTCTGTAAGTGTGACTTATTTTAGCACAGGTGATGTTTTTGGAAGTGAAATATTTACCATCATTGTCTCTGTTTCAGATGAGTATTGCTGATGAATCCGAGAGAAGAAGCACAAAGCAAGAAAGTGCCTGGCTTTTCAGGATTTGGTACAACTTTGACCACAAGTATCCTTGATTAAAACATGATGGGATATAATCCTCTTGTCTTCTACGCTTATGTGTCTATAGATGATAAATCCGGGAATTTTTGTTTAATCAGGCAGCAGATGGAGCCACACTTTTAGAATTAAAGATCAAAAGTACTGAGGAGATTTGATTTCATAGAATCAAACATTTAATCGTTACACCTTTAATTGAAACCTTTCTTCAGCTATCTGAAACCAATCCTGACTCACAGCGGCCCCCCCCCTCACAACCACGCTGCCTCCGTGCTGCGGCCCCCTCGCTCGCTTCCTCACCAGCCCGCAGGCCTTTGAGGTCAGACTTTACTTATGACTTTTCTATTTTTTAGTCATGTTTCTTCTGTTGACAGAAAATTTATATAATCATTTCTCCTTCTGTAGAATGAGTGCCAGCTGAAAGACGACGACTCTGACCTCATCCTGACAGACGGTGATATAAACCTGACCTATGGGGACATCACCGTCAGCACAGATGGCACAGGTGCGCACACCAGCCTCGGCGCAGGCTTCTCGGCTGCCGCCACCTCCGACGAACTGGACAGAGAGTTGGCGTACGGAGACAACGAGTTGGTTATGAGAGGCACGCGTCTGGTCCTGCCCATGGATGACTCAGAGCCGCCCTTCACAGACCAACACCACCACATGCGGATGTAAAAATAGCTTTTGATTGCAAACCCAGATGAGACGTCCAGTCCAAATTGACCCGAGAGCAGTTGCACTCTCTGTCTTTCACCCATTTTTTTTCTGTACTTCACTCCTCTTGCTCTTAATTCTGTTACATGATCTCACTCCGACTAAAACCAAATCACCGTTTCTACCTCATTTTCCTTTGCTTATTGCCACAGCTCCCCGCCATCTCTCCACATCATATTCCTATTTATTTGTACATTTTTTTTCAGCTTAGCAGCATGTGTTGGTGTGTAAATGCAAATATCAGCCACTTGCTAATTTGTCGCATCACGATATATCAAAGAGTAAAATATTAGTGTTAAGCATGCCGAGGACGCTCGTCATTATCATTGTGTTATGATTTGGCTAGCTGACCCAGCAGGAAAACTTTACGATTTACGTTTGGATTCCATCAAGTGCCTGGGAGTTGTAGTTTTATTCATATATACTCATTTAAGGACTATTCGTAGTATTCGTTCGTTTTGTTTGTGAAAACAGAAAAGCTGTTTGAGAGTATTAAATTAAAGGAAAATATAGATCTCTATTTGCGAGTTAGCAAAATACTAAGCGGATATTTGAGCTGTCAGTTAACGCTGTTTGCTTGTAAACACCACCATGGGATGCCGCCAACGTGTTACGTGTCTACCGATGACCTTAGACTGTGACATGCAGTGAGGCTTTACAGTTTATTTTGGAAGCCGATATGACTCCCGGCAGGTGGTCAAAAAGAAAATATGAACCAAAAAGAATCCAAGCTTAAAAAAAACAAAAACTTGTGCCATTTCTTTTTTTTTATATTTTGATATTTTTTGACACTGAACGTACGAAAGTATTTTGTATGTTTTTGCAACAGAGTTGAAGTACTTTTAGATGGATTCCATTTTTCATAGCCAGTCATTTTTTTTCCCACATAAAATTGTTCTATTGCATTAAAAATAATGAGAAAATTACTTAAATCTTTAAAACAGATAAAACATATTACAAATTAAGTTTTTATGTAACATAAAAAAAAAAAAAGATTTTTTGTTTGTTTGTTTGTTTTTGGGTTTTTTTTTTTTTTTTTTAGAATTTTGACAAACCAAATAAATGATTGTATCAGAAAAACTGGAGCCAGGGATTATTCTCTATTTCTGATCTGGGTTTTGATCAATTTTCTGGACAGTTTTATTTGCACATTGCGACCTTTTCAATTCACCTGAAAATATTTTTCAATCTGAGTTTAGCTTGAAACTCAGATTGAAAATGATATTTCTAGATGGATGTCAAAACATCTCGATCATCAAATAACACTGTCCAGAAAACAACTTGAAACCTTTTCTGTGATGGATCACAGCTGTAGAGAGGCTTTGTAATGAGGGATCACATAGAACTTTTAAAAATTATGTGTTGGAAATGTGACAAAATTGGTTAAAATTTTTTTCCAAAAGACATATTTCTTAAAGTTTTTTTCTATAAGCCATTTAAATTTGTCAAAACTTCAGGATTGATCTGAACTCTTGTTTGTTATTTTATATTATTTTTTGTTAAAGATTAAGTTACATTTTCTTCCACCATCCTTTATAAAATTAACATTCACATTGTTAATGTGTCAAATAAATGTTACGAAGCCTGACAAATTTAAACAACAGTATTTTTTTAAATCCTGGGATTTTTCTGGAATAATTATTTTAAAAAACACAAAACGAAATTTCAGAAACCATTTGAGTAAAATGGTCTGATGTGATGTATTTGGACAATGTTTAGTGGCTGTTTAAGTTATTGATAGGTGTGGTGAGAACAGCAGCTGTTGGTTTGGCTCTAATAGGAAGTGTTGATTTGTCACCACGGCAACATGTGTTTTGACTTTGAACATTCGCCAGGAAACATTGAGTGACTTTGTATTTTAGTCAAATGTATGTAGAGAAGAGGGGTTGAAAAAAATTAGTGAGGCTGGAAATTTATTTTAGTGTGTTTGTGTGTGTGAGTGACGGGGTCAAGACGGATGTGGAAGGAAGAGAGTGCATGTAGATATCGCTTTTCCTTCTAGTTATCTTCTGCTGTGCAGGAAATTCTACTTTGACTTTATGTTGCTTTAATTTTTTTAAGTAAAAAAACATTCCTTCTGATATGGAATTTTTTAAGTTTTTTTTTTATTATTATTTTTAGTTAAAAATCTTTGAAGTGGGGAATGATGAAGAAAAAAAATTGCACTCTTGTGAATGTTTTATGTACGTTTGATCTACTTTTATATTTCCTTAAGTTTTGATGAGTTTTTGGGAAAATCTAAATGTTAGTTGATTATTAGTTTGTACAAATTGTTTTATTTGCAGTGGCCGATAAAATGTTTCAAGCTCTTTCATACCATTTTCTACCATATCTGGTATTTTGTGTCATGTTTGTCTGTTTGGATGCTGCTGCCATGACATTCACAGAGCATGAATCATCGTCTGCTGATGGAGGGCTCTTTGGAGAATATAAAAGGCAGACAGAGCTGCGTGCCATCATTCTTCAACCAACACATTAAATAATGTGAAGTGTGTAAAAGGTGATCTAAGTGTTGGTGTTTCGCCTGCTGCTCTGCCAGTACGTGTGCTGTTTCTGCTGAAGTAGCTGACCAAAGAGGCCTGCTGTGCTCTGTGTTTTCAGACACTCCACTCTATCTTTCTACTGCAAACTCCTTGTGTGAGTGTGTGTCTTTGAGCTTGCAAGTGTATATGAATGTGTATACTTGTACGTGTGTGTCTGAAGAAGTGACGCACTGTGTTGCAGGTAACGACTGTTTACATCTGTGTAAATATATTCTCACCTGTTCCTGTGCGTGCAACGGTTAATAAACAGAAGCCGTGCTTTTGGTTAAAGTTCCTGATGTAATGGTCTCTTCATTTATCCAATCTGCTTATTTTAGAATGCCTAGTGTTATGGGCAAAGCCATTTGGGGATGTTTGGGTTTTGTCGCCCTCTTGTGTTTTTCCCTTACCTCTGCCACCCAGGCGCCAAACCTTCCCCACCTGTTGGCATTTACAGATGATTGCTAGTTGGCTGAATAAAAAAGACCGGTGCCAAGTTGAGAGATGACCCGTCTGCAGCATTCCCTAGAGAAGCTTTTCAGTTGTTGAGATACGGTTAAAGATTGATTGTAAATCAATAGTTTATTTTTTCAACACCCTACTCTTCCTCATTCTTCAGTTGTTGTTTCACTCCCGGGGATTAATTATAACATCCGTCTACGTGTCGGCCTAACCCTAGACCATACAAGTCGTAACACCTAGGATTGAGAAGACTAGATTTTTTTTTATCTACAAGAAACATACGTATAGAAGAAGAATCTCCAGATACAGAGTCATGCAAGAAAAGGTCGATAGTCTTTAGTTGTTCATGTGGGAACTAAAATGCAAAAAAATGTGTTTCAAAGAAATGTTTCACTTTTTTGAGTCATTTCAAAGTAACTATACTTGAGGAATAAGACAGATCAATATTTTGTACATTTATCACAAGGTTATAACATTGGTTAAAAACCTCTTCTGAAATTCCTTCAAATGTTTATTCACAACCAGGTGGGAAATACCACACATCTCTACATTCACCATCGTATTCACACGAGAGATGAACATTAAACTATTGTAGCATGTAGACCACTTCAGACCGGGTTGGTTTTAATAAAAAAAGAAAAGAAAATGTTATTCCTGGGTATTTTTCTAATGGGTTAAAGAATACCATTTTCTAAGGACAGCTGAACCAGACCATTGAGATGAAAGGCTCTCTTTATAAACAGCCTGTTATAAAAATGCTGGAGGCAGAAACTGATTTATTTTGAGGGTCACAAGCTTCACATGCCTCAAAAATGTGTTGCTGTTGTTCATGCTTTAGTTACATTTTTAGATTCATAAACACCAATAACTCTGAGTTAGATATACTTGTATTTTTTAATAATTGTGCCAATATGTTCACATGACAAAAAAAAACAAAACCTTTTTTTTCTTTAATCAAACAAAACACTATTCTAGTTCTGCTTTTAAAAAAAAGGCATATAGATCCAACATCTAGAGGCTGCCAAGAAAAACTGTTTAATTCTCTGATGTGAGGATCTTGCCAAATATCAGGTAACACATGCCTAATATGGTCACGTCTCCCTCCAGTCTGCTCAAGAATGTCTGACCAGCAGGGTTCAAGCTCATGGAGGAAGTATTGATTTGAAAGAAATACAAAGCTTAAGTAGAACTACTGCTCATTTTTATGATCCTTTTTGAGTGATTGTATTATAAGAAATTCTTCATCCAGAGTGTTCTTTGCTCATTGATTTTTTTTTTTGTAAACTCTCCTCTGTCTTTTGTTCTGTCTCCTGATATCTGTAACACAAGAACATTACATTCATTTGTTCAAATTTCATGTCACAACAGTTATGATTACATCTCTTAATTACACTAATACACTACGTGGGTATACAGATACTGGGCATGTTTGATTGCCTATTGTTTCCATTTCAATGCCACCATCTTCTGTTGAGCTTAATGATCTGGCTTTAATCAATGTGTCATTTTGTTTGACAAAAAATATCTTCATAACCTTCAAAATTTTAATTACATTTGAAATTTAAAATAATGCTCGAGCTGATATGCAGAAGGCATTTTATATAAGCTAAGAATGAGTCATCTTTATGTCATTCCTTTTTTACCATAGAAGGAGAGAAGTAACACCAACAGTAAAGTCTGTGAATTTAAACAAGTTTTTGTTTTTTATGAGCAGTAAAAATGTCCTAAAATAAATGAACATCTGTTTTTATTTAAGAATTTTACTAAACATAGAGAAAAAAGTGAGGTGATTCAAATCATGACAAAATAAATCCCATTGATTACTTTAGGTTTTGACACATGTAGATGATAAAGTGTCAATTCTGGCTCTGTCTGGAAACTTTTAACTATTTCCCTTTTGGCTGAAGTTGAGGACCAATGACATCTTCCTATGAGCTTGTAAATTCCTGGATGAGGTCATTGTTTATGAGGACTCTGAGGGGTTTGGCTCATGCCTTTTCAATCCTTACCCCCTCCAACTTCTCTTTAAAAGCTCAGTTGAACCTTCACACTTAAACTTCTTCTCCGAACCCATCAGACAGACAGACAGACATTCTGCACATCTCTGAGGTGAGTCTGCAGCTCTTATGTGCATCAGAAATGGAGTTATCACAGTAATTATGATTTCTATATTTCAAAATGTTTCTATATTTCTATATTTCAAAATGTTCAGACTCGATACAAACTCGATACAAGGTCATAGGAAAACAAAACAAGCAACAATGATGCACATTTTTTCTTTAATGCTGAAGGTCCTTGTTTCCTCAATAGCTTCAAACTCTATTTCAGTTTATAATTAAATCCTAGTGAGGTGTTCCAGGGTTTTTCAGAGGACTGGCAACATAAATGATAGGAAAGCAAATATGAATAAACATACTTTTTTTGTTTGTTTGATTTCACTGTATTGTAAGTTTTATATGTGAAACCAAAACTGACATCCAATGCAATAATTTTCAACAGAAAAATTCACCCATTTGTATTATGAAAGCTTTAAACTGACCACACTTCCAATATAACTTTTAATACTATTGTATTAGTTGTGTTGCTGTACAGAAAAAATACTTATATCCCAGTCCTGTTCATGCCACTTTACACTCTGCATTACAACTTAAACTGCTTGTTATTTCTTTCTGATTTTTGCTTGTCTTTTATACCTGCCACTCATAAAACTAAAATTTTGACATTGAATTAAAAATATCTTAATATTTGGTTAATTTTAAAGTCTTGCTGACAAGTTTCAAATAGAACGTATGGCTTTAAGTTTTAAAAACCTTTATTTTCTCTTTTGAGCAACTGCCAAAACCAAATGCATGATGTCATTAAAAGGGCCCTAGAGATTACCATTCTTTTTCTGGCACACTAGATTCCTTGTTGGCTGCCGAATGACTTCACCATCCTTTAAAGTGCTGTAAATCCTTTTACTTTGGAGTGTAATGAACTGACCTCCTTGCAGTTTGAGCAAGACTTTTTACAGGAAGAGTTTTAGATAGAAACATCAAAACACGGTTGTGCAGCCTTTAACAGTAGGATGGTGTAATAGTATGAGTGGCTTTGGGTTTCCAACTGGCCATGGTTTACTACTGCAAGGTTAGGCTGTTGACCACCATGTCCATCATCTGGTACATACTTTCAATAGTATACTGCACCATGTTACACAGCTTTGATAACCTCCAACTTCTTTCTTGAAAATGATGGTTGAATTTGCTTTGAGTCATTTACTCTCATAACCACCCGATTTCCATTCAGTTGAACATCTGTAGGATGTGGTGGAGTTAAAAAATCAAGTTTTCAGACAATCTGTGGCAACTGTGAGATGGTTAAGTGTCAATATGGATTAAAATTTCTGGAATTTTTTCAAATCTGAGACACCCGGAATTGTCCTTTTCCGGAAAGAGATATCTGTCGATAGTGAAAAAAAAATTGAAAACCATTTTTAAGATTCTAGCATGGACCAAGATGTTCAAATCAACTCCTTATTGAGGGTCTTTTAATGTCAAAGCTGATTTATAATTAAAACATTTTGGTGATATATCTCAGAGATCTCCACTTTGGAAGACCAGCAACATCTACAAATATTAATTAACTAGCTTTACAGTTTTTTCAAACTGCTTTTGTAACAAGATGAGCCTCATTTCTATTTATTTTAGTAAGAATGAAGTTTCAATAAAAACAGCCACAGGGTGTCATTTACTACTGTGATTCCAAAGTTGAGAAAAGAATGTGTTACTGAACTGAACTCAATAACCCAGATACGTATTACAGCCCCCGAAGGGTGCAACAGAACAACCACAAAAAGGGGACACGATACACAATATCAGTTGTACAAAAAAAAGATTTATTTGCACAAAAGGAAATGCATAACAGTGACCTAACAGCAAGAAGGTTGGTATTCGAATCTTGGGTGGGGTTGAGGTTTGGAACTCTAGCCTTTCTACTGTATGTGGAGTTTGCATGTTCTCCCCTTGTATGCATGGGTTTTCCCCCACACTTCAAAAACATGCATGTCAGGTTAATTGGCCGTCACAAAATTGTCCCTAGGAGTGTGTGAGTGTGTGTGACCCCGCTGCAGACTGGCGACCTGTTTGGGGTGTACCCTGCCTCTCACCTTAATTCAGCCAGTATAGGCTCCCGCACCCCCGCGACTCAGTCAGGGATAAGTGGTTTAGAAGATGAAATGAAAAATGAAAAGAAATGCTACACTTGTAGAGATGAAAGGATGTTAGATTGTGCTTAAAGAAAAGAAATAAATAGAACATAACAATGATTGTACTAATGGAGATTCGTTAGTCAATAAAAACCATATGTCTACCCAATTAGGCTTAAAAAAAACCTCCAAACCTCAGACACTGCGGCCAAACTCGAAACTGTTTTTTTATAGACAACAATAATAACCAGGTAGAAATGAAGAGGGTACTTTAGACTTGCCCTGCCTTCAACTTCCCACCATACACCTGTTGCTGGTCGTCGCTTTCAGCATGACACAAACACCAAACACAAAAACCAGGTCAGAGAGAGAAAGAGCATGGCCTCAGGTGTGCAGGCTTTATAAAGAGTTCATATGAGGCAGGCAATCAGTAAATCTGCAGTCCAGGGTAATCTGCCAATGGCAGACAAAAGCAGGGTTAGGCAAAAGCATAGGGCTTTAGGATGTAACACCACATATTCCAAAATAGCCTATATTACTTATCTTTGTGTGTGATCTGAGATAACTGAGGCGATTTGTCTCTGTGATGTGCCATTGGTCTCCTCAGACAAAGATAAGCTCAATTGCACACAAAAACTCAGTATTGAAGAGAAAAAAAATAGGAAAGCTCGTTTTAATGTGTAACTATTTTCTAGTCAGGGGTGTGTTTAGTCTACCCACAAACTAGATTTGGCAGGTTACTGATATTTATTGTTATCAAGAAAAGTCGTAATGAGGAATGAGCTTGTTGACATACTGATAAGGTTGTTGCCAATGGTTACAGCACAATGAGGGCAACTCCCTGCCATCATGTTAAGTGATTAGATTAACGTATCTAGGAAGTTTGAACCAGATTTCCTGTTTCTCAGGAAACTTTTCAACCACCAGAGAGAAAAACATGATGAAGAGCAAGCCAATACACACAGACACAACTGACCTCTAAACACACAAGAGCACGTATTCATGTTTTTCATCATGATTCTCGAAATCATAGAATACTAATTATTCCACATAATGAGTTTCCATATCAGTTCCCTGAATGGTTGGGTTTTTCAGCCAGCAGGATGAGTTTGGGATTGTGTTATTTAGCCTTTTGTGCATCAGGTCAGAAGCCTAGGGTAGAGTTGACATGATTTAATGAGATGCAAATGAAACTGTCATGCATCATCCTGCAGCAAACTAAACGTTCTTAAATGGTTGCTCTATGAAAATTAACATTAAGAAAGATAACTAAACAAATGTGTCCTGTTGCTTAAACAGCTCATATCTGATTCCCTTCTGTGTTTATCGACAGTAAGGCTGCATATTATTTTTCCCTTTGGCAAGAAGAAAACCACCCGCCCCAAAGAGGGAATGAGAAAGATCCCATTCCATTTTTGTTAAAAATGATAAGATGACAGATGTGTTTCTTATGATTAACCTCCTCCTTATCATTATTCCACTTGCCAGGTTTGAGATGATTAAAAAAAGTGTCCTTTTTAGCTTGGAGTGTTTTCGTCGTCTTCTCCATACCATAATCCCCTCTAAGCCAATGACGAGAGTGACAGTCAGACAGAAATGCATCATGATAGGAGATAAACAAGTGGAGAGAAACAAGTTAGACAGGAATCTACTTGCAAGAAGATAAAAATGTTAAACATGTAAATAAGAGTAAATGAGATTACCAGATGTAACACAGAGCTGAACCTTCTTAGCCAGGAGAATATTTACTTGTTCAGTTGGGTCACCTCCATGAGTAGTGATTGGTCTTTGTGTGGGTTTAAATTAACTAGCTGACAGATTATAAAAATGTATGAAAACATAATCCTGTGTTTTTGTTTTTTTTTTAGTAACAAACCAAATCACATGACAGCCAAAGGCCATTTTTAACAAAACTGCACCAAGTCATTTGAGATACTGATGCAGCATCTTTCTGGGACAGATAGTATCCCATTGATGACGTTTAGATTCAGTCAGGAGGGGGAAAAAAATCTAATTTTATTAAAAAATAAATATGAGTAGCTATAACCTGTTTAATCAACAAGTATTTTGTTAATCAGGGTTTTTATTGCTCATGAATGGAGCAAAATCTGTGATTTTTTTTTTTTTATATATTTTAGCGTTTTTCCTTTTTTCATCTTTTCTAATATAGCTGAACAATTTTTAAAACACTTTTACTTTACAAAATAAACCTTTAAACCCAACAAACACACATAAACATATAAATATATTTTTGTTAACAAGTATTTATACTGATTTTTCATTGGGTAAGGTGTGTCTTCTGCAGATAAAAAATAGTCCCTCCAATAAAACTAGGCAACATGAATCGACTTATAGCTTTTTTTTTTTGCATTCCCTATGTGCCCACTTTTCTCTTATCTTTTTCATAAACATGCATAATCCTGCATGTTAGAGGCGTGTAGCATTATGTGCTTACAAAAAAAGACAGAAAGAATGTGTTATAGTGAGGCTAAACCCCCAGACTCTTTCCTTTTTTAAACTTCTGATCTACCAGAATGGAATTCAAAATGTGTCATCTTGTAATCTGTTCGCATAAAGTCCCAAAAAGGACCGAAGGATGAAGGTTGGATTAAAATGTGGGGTCATGGGCGTGTGTGGGGTCACAGTTGGGTATATAAAGGTGTTCCTGCTGTGGGGATGCTCAGGCGTTCCAACTTTGATTCTGTGGATGTTACTGCCTCATCTTGAAGGTTATTCTTTATCTCTGCCTAACTTCAAGCAAACATGGCTTACAGACACACAGGTACTGTAAATTACATCAACTACATAAAGTTTTTTTATTTTAAATCTTCATTATTTTAGGTGACTTTATTTGTAAATCAAGTGTTTACAACAATTGATCAAAGATGGCTTTTGTATTTTAAAAAATTAGAGACTTTGTTTACATTCAGAAGAGTCTCGTTCATCTGTCAGTTTATTGATTGGATACATCTTAAAAGTGGGTTTTCCTCATTAATTTTTATGAAGTTAGGATGACTTGACTTTTTTCAAGTTTGTTCAAATTGATGCGTGGATAACTTGTACTTTAGGTATGTCGATTTTGAAACCAAATTCTTCTTTAGGCAGTATGATGATCGATTATTTGTACATACTGTAATACCAACAATATGGTTCAATTTTGAGGCTCTGAATCCCTCCTTAAAACTGTGAAGGCAAAGTCATTCTTCTTGTGACAGATTTTCAGCTGATTTTTGTAAGACGGTGTCGAGAACAGATGAACACAGATGTCTTTTAAAACATCTCCAGTTTACAATCTTATCTTTTGAAAAATTTTAAAGTGATTTTAAGACTTTTAAAGGATGCATGGTTAAAATATAATTCTTTTTTTTTTTTATTTGAAGACAATTCAAATTAAGCCAAAGTTTAGGGGTGACATTCTAGTACAAAATTGGTTGAAATACAGCAGTATAAAGTGAAAATATGTTGTAAACATATGGTAAACACATTCTGCCCTGAAATAAGACAAATATAGTGGTTTTTGCAAGGTTTCAACAAATTCAGAGTCCTTCTAGCCACTTTATTGACATAAAGTTGTTTAGTGTTCGTCTGTCTTCAAAAAAAATCTGAGTTTACACTAAAGTCCAAAGACATTTATTTGCATCTTAAGTCACATTTTTGGACTATGTGGTAAAATTATGCATGTTTATCCTGTGATCTATTAATATTACATATTGTTCTCGTCATGATTTCTATTTGTGTGGAAAGCACCAGCATCACTGGGTGTTAGAGCTTCAACATGAGAAGCTATTATTAGTTTAATTAAATCATGTTGGGTTTTTGTTGTTGAGTTAATATCTGGATCAAGTTTTCCATTTAACACACGCTCCAAACTTTGACTCATGTCCTAAACTAGTCTGCCTGTGACCTTTTCTCTCTTTGGTGGAGTGTTGAGCCGCATTTTGTAATAACGGTGCATTTTGTAATAAACTGTGTGTGTGTGTGTGTAGTTTTTTTTGCACATGCACAGTTTTCCTTCAAATGTGTCCTGCTTTAAGTTATTAACTTTTAATATGTACTTAGAGGCATAGATTTCAGTTTTACTTTACAAACTGTTTTTAATGCAGTGAGCATAACTTGGACAATGCAGGTTTAAATTCAGTCATATAATTTCTTATCAAGGGCAAAACATCTACATAACTTTAGATCAACTGCAAAATGTCTTTATACTTCCATATATTCAATTACACAGATAATATTTGGCACAGTTTTTTCATACCTGGCATCATGTTGAACTCTGTTGGCTGTCTCAATTAAGCATGCAAGCAGCGCATGATCTTTGTAGAACTGATGCAGCAGCCAATCAGATTACAGCCCGCCCGCATTTATTACAAAATGCACCGTTATTACAAAATGCGGCTCAACATGGAGTCTTCCTCAGAGGAACCATTGTGATATAATCCTCTCACTCCATTGCTGACCGACCTGGTTGATAGGACACAGCTGCCACACTGTTTGCAACAAAGATTAAAGTACTGGACTCGTGTCAGCTGGAGTCACAATAGCTGCATAGTCCAATTGAACCACTCCTCTCCATTTGTTCCCTGAGCGTCATCATTCTTTAAATAATAGTCTCATCTTGTAGGTGTGAGGTGACATGGTTGACCATGTTAAATGGGATGGGGGTTTTGGTCTTTGGAATGGATTTGAGCCTGTCAGGTCATTGGCCGGCTCCTTCGTTCGTTTGATATCCCTGAAGCACAGCTGCACATCCCTCCAATACTTCAAACCATCATTTATCCATCCACGCACAACAGGGGTACATACCATCCTCTGGGAGGTTCATCTTGTCCACATTGTTGTTTACCACATCTCATCTTAATAGCAACAGTCCCCTTTAATAAATATTGTCTGGTTCCTATGGTTACTTGAACAAAATATCATTCCAATCATAGTTTCCTACTTTGTTGCTATTGTGACCGAATGGGTAGGATATTTATTTATCTGAATTTAGTGCTCCAGTGAGCTACACTTCTGGAGGCTGAAGCCTTACAGTTATTGCGATAAATCTCAACTTGTCTACACACCACAATATTTACACTCGTCTGGGAAATCGACCTTTCTCTGAATGACCTCTGATGGGAATTGAAGAATGTTAATGACTGAGGAAGGAATAGAGTTGTTCATGCTATTGTCAAATGAAACTCTCCATCCAAAAGGCTGTTAAAAGTTTAAAGTGTTTGCTGGAACCGGGGTAAGTGCTTTTAAACTGGAATACTGCAGTCTTAAAATATGACCACAACTTTCTGGAGCGAGAAAGAGAGACTGATAAAATAGTCCAGAGGACATAGTGCTGTTTTATCTCACACACACTTCTCTCATCACTTTGGTATGTTGCTATGTGAGCTGGATCAGTGTTTCTACGGAAGAGCATGGAAACATATGTTCTTTATTACAGGCTAGTAGAAATGTATTTAATGTAGTATGTAAAGGTCACATGTAAAGAAAGGAAGGATTTGTCTTTACATCTTATAACTTTTTCTTCCATCTTTGTCTCCATCTGTTGTCTGAAATTGCTATTACATGAAAAAGAATAAAAAAAAATTCCCCACAATAACTTCTTTCCTTTTTTGGATGTCTACAGGTTCTAAGTGTTACGCCACCTCCACCATGACTGATCGCTTTGACTGCTACTACTGTCGTGACAATTTGCATGGAAAGAAGTATGTGAAGAAGGATGAGAAACATGTGTGCACTAAGTGTTTCGATAAACTTTGTGCCAACACCTGTGCAGAGTGTAGACGTCCCATTGGGGCTGACGCCAAGGTAATAAAGAAAAATAGTCTTTAAACTGTGAGCTTTTGAGAGATCTTAAGATATTTTGTTAAATATCTTATTTAACAGTGACACACTTGCATACACACATCATGCCATAAGCTGTGTGTATTTTTGTCTCAATACAGCTGTTAACCTTATCTTATCTCCATCCTGATGTCACTTTTATTTTCTTTTTGCTCTGTGCATCTGTCACACAACTTTATCAAGACCTATTTGTTCACATCGGTTCTTCTTTTTCTCAGGAGCTGCATCATAAGAACCGGTACTGGCATGAGGACTGTTTCCGTTGTGTCAAGTGTTATAAATCACTGGCTGGTGAGCCATTCAATGCCCGAGATGATGGAAAGATAATGTGTGGCAAATGTGGCTCAAGAGAGGATGGCAACCGTTGTCAAAGCTGTTACAAAGTGGTGATGCCAGGTAGGTTTGTCCTAAATCTGTTTTGCAACACTATGAATTAGCTGATCTGTGGAACCTCCCCATCTCATATCTATGTTTACATTAAAATGAACCTGACTGTCAGGGTAAATTCAGTCAGATTGTTTGTAATCTGTTTTCCATAGGATCACAAAATGTGGAGTATAAGAACAAGGTGTGGCATGAGGAATGTTTCACCTGTTTTGAGTGCAAGAAGCCCATTCGCTCACAAAGTTTTCTGACTAAGGGGGATGACATCTATTGTGCTCCCTGTCATGAAAAGAAATTTGCCAAGAAGTGCTTCCATTGCAAGCAGGTATATGTTTTAAGTACTTTGTAGTAGGTTTTCACAGATTGTATACATGAATCAATAACGCTATGACTAAAAGACCTTGAACATCATCTGAAAGCAGTAGAATTGTTTGTTTTATGCATTGTGATGAAATGATCTCCTCTGCTCTTGTGAAGCCCATCACTTCTGGAGGAATCAGTTACCAGGATCAGCCCTGGCACTCTGAGTGTTTTGTGTGCAACACCTGCCGTAAACCTCTGGCTGGAGCTCGATTCACCTCCCACGATGACCATGTTTACTGTGTGGACTGCTACAAAAGTGATGTGGCCAAGAAGTGTCATGGGTGCAAGAATCCAATCACTGGTAAGATCAGAATCATCTGTAGTTATTGGGATGACTTTACCTGAATAAAATTCTTGTAGATTTAAAAAAAAAAAAAAAGTTGTAGCCGGTGGAAAATAAGTGTTCTCCTACCTACTTTTCTAAACAACTGTCTATTGTCAACTGAAAGTAACACTTTAAACTACTAAATATTTCCATGCTTTAATTTATTGGCCTTTTTTTTAAAAATACTTAATACAAAGATATTTAAATTTTCTTTTTTTAATTGCATGACAGACTGAAAATTATATAATTGATTGTGAACTCTTGGCTTGAAATTAAACCCAGCAATATAAAAAAAACATCCAAAACATCAATGAACGTTTTGAACACGCCTTTGTGGACAGGTGCAATGCTCTTCATGCACATAAAAACTACAAATGATAAAAACTTTAGATATTTTTTAAAGGGACTTAATTCTTTGTTTCTCTGCAGGGTTCGGCCATGGCACAAACGTGGTGAACTATGAAGGATACTCCTGGCATGAATACTGCTTCAACTGCAAGAAATGCTCCCTCTCACTGGCCAACAAGCGTTTTGTCATCAATGGAGATCACATTTACTGCCCTGACTGTGCAAAGAAGCTGTAAACTCATCAGCAGAGCAGAAAATACTAGTTTAGAAATGGAATTAAACCCCAAGGAGCTTTTGAGTGGTAAATCAAGAGAAATTGGGATTATTTTTAACCATTATAAAAATGTACTGTAGCTTTATATCAGCATGCATTGTAGATGTCAATTTGAAGAGATTTTTTGAAGTTGGAAAACATGAGTTTTTTGTTTGTTTTTTTTAAACTCAATATTAGATGTTAAATTCATGTAGATTTGCTTAAACACAGTATTTGATGTAGTAAGGGATCATATTTTAGACCATAGCAAGGTTTTTCTACAAATGTTTGATTTAATCCACTTTGTATTGCTTTATTAGAGAAGTTTTGGCCTTACTGGAAATTGAGTAAATGTTTCTTTTTTTTTTCTTATTTGATGGCTGTACATGTATACAAACACATAAATACCTGGGTTGTCTAAACAGGCTACCAGTGCAAACAAGTTTAAATAAAAAATCTTCATTTTCAATTTTCTAAAAGCTGGTAAGTGAAGCAGTCATAAATTCAAATCAAAGACAAGATGTTGCCAAGCTCGAGGCTTCCTTTTTCTAGCAATACCCAAAATAAATAGAAAAATGTAGAGTCTGACTTTATGACACAAAAAAATGAATAAAAAAATGTTTTCGCAAAACTTTATTGTTTTAACAGTCCGAGACATTTCAACTCTTTAGAATTATTTACAATACAAATTTTATTTATGCATATGTGGAAAGCAGATTATTGGTATTTACAGAGTCGCCCAGTTTGGGGGAATTGATTGTCGATATCAAGGTAAGGACACACTTTCTTGGTTGACTGTAATGCAATAAAATAGTATTTCTTAAACTAAGGCACCATTCTATCCTACCATCATTCATCATGTTTCTATTACACAATCATGAAATGAACCCAAACAATTCAAGCAGTGGCTATATATAAATAAAAAAAAAAATCCAAAAAATGCACAATTTACAAGTGCAAAATAAGGGAGTTTGAAAAAGTTTGACTAAAAACAAAATGGGACACTGGAGTGATAAAAATTAAATGAACCATGAATCTTTGGGTTTTTAGACATCACACTCCGTCGACAGGGATCTTTGTAATCAGAACCAAACAGTTGGTACTCGGATATCTGCGACAGCACAATTTCACATTTCCTTGTATAATGTGCTGAATGCTAAATTATGCAGCTCTGAAACATCTGGATGATATTCTTTGAGCTTATTAATCAAAGCTGAGATCATCAAAGCCCAGAGTCTAATATTCATAAAGAACAAGGCAAAAAATAATAGGTCCTCCAACCTTGCGCTTGGTTTATTCAAGCAACAAAAAATTGAACATTTCTGTAAAGTTTACGACAAGAACAAACAAAAGAATGAAGCCTGACCTACATATATTGTTTAATAAATTCAACCCCAATTTTCTACAGTAGAACAGTTTGAACCTGAGCTGATATGCCTGCTGACTTGAAAAACACCTAAGGCACAACAATTGCTTGTCCTAAACCTGCTCTTCTCACCATGGAAACTAGTTTTTAAATTGATGATAATAACGGCTTAACTAACATCTGTACTGTAACCTTTTCTAAAAGAGGATCTCGTTTGCCCAACTGGTTTTCAGAGCTCTTGCGGGAAAGAACTTTATGCAAATCTGTCACAAGACACCTGGTAAACCGATCTAAATGATCATCTAAACAGAGACTTCAGTTGTCCACATCCTGAGTCGCTCATTTCTAAACATGGCTTAGATGGCCTAATACTGATTATATACACAACTTAAACACTTAAATAGAAGTAGAAATATATTTTCACATATTAACAAACTGCCAATTCCTATAAAACAACTGAAATGCAATGACAGAAGTAGCAGCTAATCTGAAAAGTTAGTGAGAAGGAAGCAAGATCAAAGTGCAAAAACTAAACTAGACCACGTGTATTGAGATTGCTAGTTTCTGCACAGGTAGAATATTAAGATCTAAACATTTCAATTCAGCTCAGTAATCATGTTGTGTTTGGAAACCATAAGTAGTGCAGAATGTGAGTAATTTCACCTGGTGTTAAATAAAATTATTATAAGTTTGCTTATTCTTCATATTAATAGAACAGCTCCGAATATGGTCAGTCCTCAGAAATGACTGAGCTGACAGACTAGTGTAAATTATAACAAAGTTAGTAAAGAAATAGTTCTATACACAAATGTAAAAAATAAAACTAAACCTGCCGCTAGCTGTGTAAAGACATGCTGCTGGAGCCCTACAGAACATTTGAAGTCACCAAAGATCTGAAACAGTTTTTGCTTTTTTGTGGCCAAAAATGATGAGGAAATGGTTTTAGGTGGAAAAGATGAAACATGGAATTAACTCTCAACGCTGAATGCTTGATGGAAAACAACACACTTCCAGCATTAGCTGCTGCAAATATTTTTTTTTAATAATTGGACTTTAACATCAGGAATTGGTCGGAAGCAATGCTGCTAAACGCTACACAAAGCAACTGGTCAAGTAAGTTTAGTCGAACTGGAAGCCATCAGAACTTTTTCCCTAAAACTTTACAATGGAATTTAGATGGTCTCATGTTCATCTGTCGTGGAAACTTTTCACATCAGAGAAAATAAACACTAAACAAATAACCATAACAGTAACAGAAGCAAAAAAAAAAAAAAAAATCAATAAATTAAAACAATGCACTCCTGACAAACATAATTAAAAAAAACATCTGGAAGTAACTGAGAAAAAAAGAGGAAAGACACTTGAACCAATATTATAAGGAATAGATAATGATGTTTCCCTGAAGTATAACTTTTTCTAAAAAAAATTTCTTCGACATTGTGTCAGGTGTACATGCAGCACTCAGGTGGTCTTTCCTCTTTACCTTGAGCTCCTCTTACAATAAGGAAGAGGAGAAGCTGTTTGGAAGTGACAGAAGAGTCTTTAAGAAGCTCAGCTGGGTAGGAACTTTGGGAGTGCAAGTTTGAGGCTTCTCAGCGACGGCAGCAGCATCAAATCTCTGCAAACACACAAACCAGTTCTACTCTGTTTGGAAAGATCCAGACTGGCAGTAACAAAAGCTAACAGCTTACCTGGCATGGCTTCTATGGGCTGGTTAGATGAATGCAGGCTACTGATGGCGGTTCCCTTGTCCTCAAAGGCTACCGCTGTCTCATCTGAGCTCTTTTCACAGTTAATCAAAACCTGGTTACAGTCCTCTGTCTCAATGAGAGGTCGGCTCTTTGGGTGGACATTGACGTCAATGAGTTCCTCAAAGCTCCATTGGTTGGATTTTCCATTCAGACTTGAGACTAGTTCTACTTGAGAGGAGTCCCGCTCATTCAGGAACTCTAAACTTTCACCAGGGCATTCGTCTGGGATGGGGCTGAAGAAGGTGAAAAGAGTTTGTGATTAAAATATTTAGCATTAAAATCATCTTAAGACCTTCATTGAACCAGAGGGGCACTAATTAAAACAAAAAATACTCTGTTATAAAAGCATTTATTCATTCATCCCTTACACTCTCATCTATTAGCAGTAGGCGAGTAACTAAAAAAATGTCAACGTTGAACAGATCTGCAGATACCAAAATATTTACATATCGACATTGTGAGTGTCAAATGCATTAAACGTGACTCGTGCTTGACTTTAAATGTATATTTTGTCATTTAAAAAAAAATCTCTGAAACAAAGTTATATTGCACAATTTTTGCTGACTATCAAAGTTTTTATAATCAAAAGTTTTGGATAACCAGACCTAATGTTAATAATGAGCCTGCAGAAAACCTTTAAGAGGATTTACAGCGAATGCAAGAGGACTTTTTCTCTCACTTTTAATGTTGCAGAATGTTCACGTTAGTCATCCTTAATTTTCTATAAACATTTAAAAAAAAAATAGATATGAAATATGAACCACAAGCCCCACTAGATTTTTTTCAGGAGAAGCAGGAGGCAGAGAAGAAGAGTAGGCTGCTATGGTTGCAGTAACAGCTGGACAGACCTGGCTGTCCGTAAATACAAGGACAAAATTTCATACTGAGAATAGATACATTGAGGTCTTTTTTTTTTTTTTTTAAACACCAAATCCCAAGAGCTACTAGCCAATAGCAAACAGTCTATAGGGACCTCTGAACTAGAGTCTAACTTTTAAACAGTAAACACTTTAACTCGTACCTGGCTGCCTGGGAGTCATCCACGATCGTGCTGTTATTCTCTTTGTCCTCCATCTCAGATTTTCCATTAAAACTCCGTGACAGATTTTCTGAGGTTACCAGGAGATCTTCACAGTACATGTCACCTTTATCACCGTCCTTGGGAATGTTTTCTGTGTGGGCTAGGAAAAAAAAAAGTCTTTTATTCCTGAAGTTTGTGTCAGTAAACAAAACTGCTGGCAAACATATGGGAAAAATCCGGGTGTATTATTGTTTGTTAAAAACGATTACAAGTACGTAACTATTGATTTCCCTCATAAGTAATTAAGAAAGTGTTTGCTTTGAATGATCTTTTTTTATATAAATAGCTGTTACTTTTTCTCCGCAAACTGAATCCATCTTGACCAGTACACACCTTTCTGCTCAGTTGTGTTTCAATAGGCTTTTTAAATTTAGAACTCCAATTCTCAACTAGGCAGTAAATTTACTGTTTCTGTATAGTTTTGTTCTAATAAACAATATGAAATATGAAAGCGTGAAACTGAGAGGCTTACATGTAGTGTAATCATCCATCTGGTCTCCGGCATCCTCACCATCTTCCTGTGGGCTTTTATCATCATCTCTCTACACACAGGATAAGTAAAAATGTCACAGTTAAAATGGTCAAACAGTTCAGTCTGATTAAATAAAAACTCACCTTGAAATCATTTTGTTCTCCTCTTCTAGTTCTCTTCATTATTTCTTCAATCCTCTACAAATTCAGAGACAAATAATATGATAGGCTGTTTTTCTTAGTTTTACATATTGAAATTTTCTGTTTGGTACGTAAATACAAATAAAAGAAGGCACTATAATAACATAAAACTATGCTTTATCAAGGTATTTAAAGGCTATTGTGTCACACTGGCTTAGTTTGATCTTTTTAGAAACATTTAAAAAAAAAAAAGTACTATGTAAAAAAGATCAACACATCGTACCTTCTTCCTCTCCATACGTTCTTGTTGGTTCTTCTGCATGAGTCGATCTCTCTCTATACGGACTTTTTCTGCCTCTTCCTGCGCCTTCGCTTCGGCTTCCTCTCGTTCTTTCTGGAGTTCAGCCTGTTTTTCTGACTCTTCTTTAGCCAGTCGAACCCTTTCCTCTTCTGCCAGACGAGCTTCTTCCTCTTCTTTGATTTTTCTTTCTTCCGCGAGCCTTTTCTCCTCCTCTAGGAGTTTCAGTCTAGCCTCCTCAGCTAAACGCGCCTCCTCTTCTTTTCTTAATCTGAGACACAAAAAGACATGAGAAATTTTAAAATGTTAAGATCTGGTGATTTGGATTTATACACCAGCACAAAATAAAATAAGAACAAAATGCCTCACTTCTCCTCTTCCTCTTTCTGTATTCTAAGTTGTTCCTCTCTTTCTTTCTGTTCTCTCATCAGTCTGCGATTTTCCGCCAGGATTTTAGCCGCCTCAGCAGCAGAGTTTGTACCCGTTGCAGATTTTGAGTCTGAAAGCAAGAAAAACAAACGTGGAAAATCAGTTTTTAATATTTTCCGATTCCAACTTGAAGGGACAACCAAAATAACACATCTGGGCTCATACTGACCAATAAAGCTGATGAGGAAAACAGAAAAAAAAAAAAAAACTCAAAACAAATTGGATGATCACAACTTTATTTATTTTTTTTACCAGTAAGGCTAAATGAGCCCAAATTAACTATTTTAATCTGATGCATCTGTATAACCTATTAAAATATCGATTTCTGCAACATTGTTTTGAACATCTGTTAGAGGTCAACTATCAAAAAAAAAAAAAAAGTAAAAAATAAAATAATTGTTTAAATAACCATTCAATAAAAACACTTTTAACTTGGGAGTATCTGTCAAAGTTTTGACAGCTATGCAGGCAGACAGAAGTGCTCGGCATGTAGTTCTTTGTTGGAAAAAATCTCCAGATTAGAAAAAAAATTAGGCTCCTGTTTACAGAAGATAGTGAGAGTTTCTACTTTTAATTTCCTAAAAGAATTCTGAAAAAAGTAAAAATGAATACCTCAGATTATCTCATTTTCCAAGTTGGAAAACTGAATATTTCTGGATTACACATTCTTCTGCTCCTGTGAGAGCATGGTTGTGTGCGCAACTCTGTACCTCTTTGAGTGTGAAACTTTACTGTGATCTATTGTCGTATAAATGAAAAACATGTCCATTCAACACAGCATTGTCAGTTAGATCAACTGATAGTTTAAAAGCACTAATTCAACACAAAATATAGTTTACGTTTCGATTGTTAGCTCATGACAAATTTTGTGTTTTCACTTGTAGTTTTTTTTTTAGTTGTAGGTTTTTTTAACTACACAAATGTAGTTAAAATAATTAAAATTTAATTGTGGAAGTTAAAAAGATTTTTTTTATTTTTACATTCTTTTTAGACATACTTTTTTGTTATTTATAAAGGAAAATAAAAATCACACATATTTTATAGGCCTATTCACAAATGTAGCTAAAAACAATAAATGAAATTTTACTTTTGGATATTAAATTATGAATAGAGTAATTCTGAATAGAGCAATTATTAATAGAGTAATTCAATTATTTTATTTTTATTTATAAAATGAATATTTTAATGTAATTTTTTTGCCATCTTTTGTTTTTTACACACAAAAAAGCAAGTCAGTTTATCCAGTAAGAAGTTTTACTTTTGTCTTTTATGTTAGTGTAAAATATTGATTATCAAAAACATTGATTAAAAATAATTAATGATAATTCTCAAAACTTTGAAAAACAATATTTTTTAAAAAATAGAGTAAGTTTCCTGTTGTGATAGGAGGAACAGTTTTTCTTCTGTTTTTTACTGACTGTATTTTTTTTTTAAATTAACTCCACTTCATGCAGTGCACAGTTTTATCCAGAAGATGGCGAAAACAAACCCAGATCTATTAACCTAATGTAACTCCAGCTGGGACTTAGTGGGTCTCCTGCTCTGCTGGGATTTAAAGCAACCAAAGCTGCTGCCACGTCAGTTTCAAACATCCTCACACACGCTTAAGAGGTTATTTATCTTTCTATTAGAAATAAATAATTATTTATTACCCCAGGCTGCTGTGTCAATGAGATTGAATTGAAATTCAATTGAAAATACTTTATTAATTCCTGACTTACTGTGGCAACCCCTGAAGGGAAATGCCGAAAGAAGAATTCCCAAAGGAAAATTTGAAATTAAGATTTGTCAACTGTTCAGTTAGCAATCAATTGTTTCAATAGTTAAAAAATATATTTAATCATATTTTATAAGCAGCAACAAGTCTATTAAAATACGAACCTTTTTTAAAAAGCAGAATAATATATTTTTATATTAATAAAAATTAGTTTCTAACGTGAAACTGAATCTAAAAAGTTTTATTCATAAAGTAGTATAAATGAAAAAGAGCTACCTGGACATAAGCGACACAAAGCAAACGGTTTCTACGCACAATTTCACCAGCAAAAAAATTATGGTTTTGTTCCTGGGTAATAAAGTGGAAGAGGGTGTGCCAGATTAAATAGTAGAAAACAACACTGTGACTTAGGTCTGAATGTTTTATTTGTATAGTGATGGTTAGCCTTTCTGGTGACTATAGCTTACAAGTGGTTCAATCTGGCTTCCTGAACAGTCGGGACGGGTAAACGTGGAGTTTTGGCCACATCTCCAATTAAATTGTTCCCTTATTCTTCTGTAACAGCTTACCATCCTTCTCTTTGGCTTTGCTTTCAGAGGGGGGAGGAGTCACAGCTTGAACGGGACACAGATCCTTCGGTTTGGAATCCCTCTTTCTTAAGGCAGGCGGTCCCGTAGGAGTAAGAGATGCTTTTGGGGTAGGTGGGCCCTTGACTGAAGGTGGTGTGGGGGAAGGCGGACGTTTCATTGCACCTGGTGAAGCTGGACGAAGCTTGGGATTTTGCCTGCAAGGAGAAATGTTCAGTATTAATTTCTGATTTCCAGTGAGATTATTTTAGGTAGTAAACCAACTCTAATTGCTTTGTGAAAAAAAAAAGTCAGTAATGAAATCTGTGGAGCTTTACTTTGCAGCTGCTGGGGATGGGGTTCTCTTTGGAGATGGTATCGGAGCTGGTGATGGCGAGCGATTGCGTGCTGGAGCTGACGGAGACGGTGGGCGTCGACCTCCCGGCGATGTAAACGGCCTGTCTTTCTGTAGTTTCATGTAAAAAGAACTTAATGACTCTTTCAAAAATGTTTAAAAGTCAAAGTTCACCACAGCATGACTCAGCTGACTAAGACAGAATTTAGACCAGATTATGAGACACACTTGAAGCTGTAAAAGTCAATGATTTGAATACAAATCAGATGGATGTGAAAGAAAGCAATCGGCAACATCCTGCAATAATTTAAAAACTTTTATGAGAAAACTCAAAGGGTCTGGGTGGGGTCTGCTTTGCATGGTCTGATCTGCCTGTAATCAGGCCACTGTGGATCTCTTTGTCTCACAGGGTAACAATGAAGCCCTTCACAACCAGATAGGAGGCTGAAGATGAAAAACTGGGAATGTGCCAGGCACTATAAGCCACCAACTGATAACTCCAGATGTATAAAATAGTTAGAAAAATATGAACAAACAAAGCAAACATGAGACTGGAAATGCTAAAAGAAAAGAGTCAGACATTTTCCAGTGGTTAACATCCCACAGGAATACTTTGACAGGCAAATGCAGTGAGACACAGTTGGTGGTGTGTTATGCTTATTGTCAGTGATGAGTTTTCCATGATGGAAAGGACACACCTGTTCCTAGTATGCATGTATGTGCAAAACTCTGCTACCCTGTTCAGATATTGTATGAACAGGGTAGTGCAGATTTTCAAAAATAATATTATTTGGGGAAAATTGAAGTTGAACTTGCAATAATGCTAGTTTATTTATGTTTTTACTCCCAATAATCACAAAAAATATTTTTTGGTCTCTCAGTAACATTCAATTGTTTTAAATTCAGTTAAATGTTCATTTTTTCAAAACATATTTCACTCAATCTTTTGAAAACAGTTGCAATTGAGTCACCCCTTTCACATGAAATTGAACAAGTGCAAAGAATATTGACATCAAAATAAATTGGGTGCTTAAACTTATTGAAATATTAGTTCACTGATTAAAACAGATCAGATGTGTATGTAATATGTGGACGTTGGGTTTCTTTCTGCATTAATAAGTGACAGAATAGAGAAGACGGCTCACCATTGAAGGATCAAGAGCTCCATCGGCGGAAACAGAAGTGGTCATGCCACTCTTCTGTCGGTCGATGCTGCGGCTGCGCACGGGTCCACGCGCCGAATGCAGGGGGGTGGCAGAGGCTGAACGAGGACATGAAGGACACTCTGGTAAAAGGGCACAGTCATCGCAGGGCCAAAGCAGCACAACCAATGGGGTGTGGGAGAAGCAGCAAAGTAGCAGAAAGCAAAAGGAAAAATGAAAAGAAAAAGGAGGTGGGCAGCAGGGGATGGGCAGGTTATAGTTGACAAAAAAAGAGAAAAGATATATTTGTAAGAAAAAAAAAAAAAACACACACACAAAAATAAGCAATAAATTAGGAATAGCACAGTATGCAGAAGGGCAACCTAATTTCTTTGGCTTTGACTAAAGCAAAAAAAAAAAAAGTAGAAACCCCCCCCCCAAAAAAATGCGAACACCAAGCAGCACACTTAACAAAAAAATACTACAGCAAACACAAACACTGCACACACATATTACATTAATTTATTAGTACATTAAACACATAACATGTTACTTTCTGTTTTTTAAGTTTTGATGTAAGCAGCTCTATTAGATCTAAATAAATTCCCTGTTGGTCATGCTAGTAAATTAGGTGACATGTTTTATGCAGTTAGATAAGAGATGAAACCATGTAGACCAATGCCTTGCTGTGTCAGATTGAGGGATTAGGCATCATAATCCTGAGATCTAGAGAATGCTTTCAGCTACAGCATGGTCACTAGTGTGCTTGTAGCTCATCCTAGCTTTGTTGTGAACAGCAATGGTGACTATGAAACGCACCCAGTCATGAGACACCACCGCTGCTGCTAATGTGGATGAGTCATGTTTCTACTGAGGCTAAACTTAGCAGAGGATCTATAGCTACTAATGGCTTTGTGATGTCCAGTCGATAAACACCAAAACCTAAAACCAACACTGCTTATGCAGTAAAACTTTACTCTTCTCTACTCCTTATTCACGGTAAGACAAAAATAAATGTAGGCCTGATTAAACTACAAGTTGTGAAGGCCAGAATGAAACGAACTGAATTGCTGTCTTGTTGCAGCATGATTAATTTGCAAACAATACACAGTTGAGACCGAAATAATTTGCACCTGGCAAAATTTGACAAGGTTTTTTAATCCAAATAAATATATAATTTTTTTGTTGTTGGGAGTGACACACACTTCTTCTATCTTTTGCTATCTCTGCATTCATTGCAGAAGAGATAGTTTTTCAACTTTTAGTTATATTTGAACCAAAGTGGCATGCTATGAAAAGCTGCAGCTCATTGCAAGAGATAAATGAGCAAAATACCATTAGGACATGCAAAATGTTAACCACCAGGTATATATGGTGCTTCCATCAATGGTTCATAAAAACTTTTTGTTACATCTAGTTAGGAAAAACTTTGGACGCTAACCCTTTGGTCAAATGTTAAAAAAAAAAAAAAAAAAAAAAAAAAAAAAAGAGAAAATTTCTTCGCAAATATACCTGCTTCACATTGTCTCATTTTCACAAAAACGCTCGAGTCATTTCAGGTTAAAACGAAAAAAATTATGTTTTGACTAAAATAATCTAAGGTCAGAATTTGAAAAAGGTAGGAATAATTTCAAACTAAAAACTAATTAACATACCATATAAATGGTTTAATCATATGTGACTTTAAAACATCAGCACTCAGTGTAATTACTGTGACTTTAGATGCTTATTAGTCAACAACAGACGGAAAAGCACAATAGCCTCATTCGACGTAACAAGAACCAATAAGTAAGCAGCTTAGAGTAAAACCTCCCGGCAGAGACCATGAGGCTTCTCAGATGGAGAATAGTGCCCGTGGCCAAGTCTGCAGCGCGGCTGAGTTCAACAAACAGCCGATTGTGTCAAATGTGAGTCTGCATGTGAGCAGCACTCATGTGTGTCAATACCGCCCGACAACTCTCTCATGTGAGTGTAATTTACTCATATTACTATACGTACACAAACAGCTGATCAGGACTACAGTGATCATTTTAAAAACAAGGAGCTGAGGAGAGATTTTTCAGTCATTTTACCTTATTGCAGTTACAATTAACTATTTTAATAGTATGGAAATAGAAAAAGTGATGATGACTTAACAAAACAAACAAAAAAAAAAGGAATAGAATGAGAGCATGTCTATTTTCCTCCCTCTGCTAGAGTCTCCTAAGGAAACGTTACCTGCAGCATCTGTTCTTTCAGTGGACAGGAAGGCTGCACTCCTGCTCCTAGCCAGTGAGGCTTGGGTGGGGGTAAGAAGCCGACTAAGGACTGCTTCGTCCACAGTACTGGACTGTGGCCTGCGAGCTACATAGTCAAAATATATATGTAAAAATGGGGAAAAAAAAAAAAAGCGGAAAACCAGCAGGAGAAAGAAGGGCAGTAGGGGAGGAGTGGATGAGAATGGAGAGTGAAAAAAAAAGAAAGATCACCATGTGATTTAACAGGAGAATCAACATCACAGCACCAAAGGTCCCTGCAATCTTACACGGTTTCCTTTTCAACTGTCATAAGCATTTTAGTCATATTCAATAAGTGTGTGACAGTAAGGTAAGAAAACACCATGGCAGACAGCAGAGAGATTGTAACCTGGAATTGGTTAAAGCAAAAGAAGTTCAAATCAGTTTTTCCTCAAGGCGGAGAAAATTATGCTAGTGGGAAAAAAACAATTAACCTTAACGTAAGTAAAAGTATGAAGTGGCGATCCAGAGATGTGTGATGGAGTGTGACCATGCAAGTGTTCTTTAGATTCTGCTGCTGTTTATACATTAGTAAAGAAAAAGAAATGAAGTCCATTTGACCAATCCCAATAAGAAGCTAATCCACAGCTCTACTGGAAAGGTGGTTATTCCACAGCAGAAACAAAGAGAAATATTTTTTAATGAACTGGAAGGACTAAAGTTCCTAAAAGGTCACTTTTACTCCCTCAACTTTTTTTCATTTGACTTTGCCACATTTTTTATAATGCTATTTTGTCAAATAAGGCTGTGGATTCTCAATTTTCTTTGGAAACGTACGTAGAGGTTTTAATTTAGGCAACAGTGAATCCTGATGGAATCACTTGCTGGATTAAATTCAAGTCCCAATCTGTTTAAGTTAAACAGACAAACATCAACAATACAAACACTTTTACAGTTTCACTGGTAGACGAGTAGCTGACAAACAAACAAAGACACTTGTGGTTATTAGTGTTATACATAGAGAAATGAGTTCCCATTATCATTTCTGTGCTCTTAGGCGCTGGGGAGGGATAGCACAGACACACACCACACAGGAGCACGTGCAACTCAAAATCCAGCTTTGACGTCATTTTGTAGAGGAAAGAAAACAATTAGCACTTTGAGAAAACAAACAATACACTCTTTTTGGTGCAGACAGACAACAATACAAAACCATTCCTGTTTTGCAACTTTAGAAAAAAACAACAAATAGGTTTAAAAGAAAGTCAGTGGTTAGTGTGAAATGGAGCATGGGCTGGCATCTAGAGGATTAAGATCAAATAAATGTTGTTAAAAAAATGCACAGAATAATTGCAGTATTATCATATGTGTGAGTGAATATGAAAGAAGACACTCAGCAATGCACCTAAAAAAATTAAAGCAGGGATTAAAAAAAATTGAAGTAGCAGACACTAAATATTAAAAATGTTAAATTTCCCTGGCATAATCTCAGCAGCAGACTGGGTTTCAAAACTTTAAAATAGGTTTCCAGAGAGCAAGCCGTTATAGATGCACGCTTGTTATTTAAAGATTGACGCTTGTGCAAAGCATGCTGGCTGTACGTCCTAACCACCTTGATCATCCGTTGTCCCCTTATCAGGCTTGGCAGGGGTCTGCGCTTTGCCCGCATTTACTCGTGTGAGGGAGGAACTTCTCTTCTTCACAGATTGCCCTACAGACATAAGAGTGAAGTTATAGCCAGGCAGAAAGAACGGGGAGTCAAATAGGAAACCCCAGAGAGAAAAAGAAAGAGAGAAACTTTGAGTCATGTGGACTTTATCTCGCCTGATGAGAGTCACCAGGTTAGGGAGACAGCAACTGATGCCCCAGTTTTAGAGGTGCTGTGTAAACAGAGACTGGCTTTTTTGATGTGTCATCTGATCATGTCACATGCTTTTCTGTAGACTAAAGCTTTCAACTTTATTGCAGCTGTCAGAATAAAACTCATATTGCAAATAAGCCATCTAGAAATGAGAAGTTAAAGCAGAACTGATCTGGTAAATAACATGAAGATGGGAAATAAAGAAATCTTTTGCACCTGTCTGCTCCACCTGCGTAATTTTGCTTCCTTCTTTACTGCTTTGCGACCGGTTACAAGATGAACTCCGTGGTCTAACTCCTGAGGAACAACGATGAAAGATACAGTGGTAGAACCAGAGGATACTAAAACACTAACTTGTGGATAGCAAGAAACAAATACTTTTAAGATTGTTTAAGCTATATAAAGTGCACATTATCACTTCATCAGAATAACTTTTTACACATTACTATGCATGAATTTATAAAAAAAAATATTCCATGAAGGTTTTGCTTGGTATATAATAATTGTCACTGTCACTTGTTACTGACAAAGAGTGACAAGAAAACCGACAGTAATCAGAAATCCTGAGACGGCTTCTTCCATCAGTGTCTTTTAAACAAAGTAAACATTCAAAATTTGCAGAATTGAAATTCTAAGAATGAACTTCTATTGCTTTTGGCTAAAATCCGTCAAACAAGATTGCTTTGATCAGACTAAACTACTAATTACCAAAAGAAAAACAATTTGCACCCATGATCAAATTGAAAAAAACTTGAAAGTGGCTTGTAAAAAGATCTAACTTTAGATTAAAAAAAAAAAAAAAAAAAGATCCTTTGGTGCAAATCAAAATGTCGCAAAGTTTCTTTTTTTTTTGATGACCCAGTCCTTTCTGCAGTTGTCATTGTGGAATGTGTCTTTATCGTCACAAAGAGAAGAAAAAACCTGCTCGTACGTGGGTGAGAGAGGCCTGGGCTACCCGTTTGAGGCTGTTGCCCCCGCGACCTGACCCCGAAACAAGCGAAAGATGACTGAATGAAATTTACCTCTTTGGGCAATGCCTAACATAGACCTGAAAATCTACGGCAACCCAACTACCAATAACTAAGGGATACGTCTAGACATTCATACCCAACTTAAAAACTGACTTTTTTCTAATTAATAGAACAACACCTTTGTGTAATTATCAAACGGAAGCCTCATTACCTATAACGGTAAATCTAGGTCACAACACCTTGTTTCTAACCTGGTAGTATGTGATCCGGTGCTATCAGTTTCTGTTTGAAGTTATAATTATTTAAATAAGGTCAGTGCAGTTCAAGTGTCACTACGATCTCACTTTGAATAGACTCACTCTACATCATCACTAACCCACACACAGCACTTAAACAAAACTGCCTAACAAATGGCAGTTTTGTGGCATCATAAAAAATCACCAAGTAAAAAAAAAGGAAAGAAAAGAAACCTAATGAGCTTGAAAACTTAAGAATAAGTCCAAGTGTATAAAACATGTAGGGTTAAAAATACATACACACATAGATTGAACAAATTGTTAAAGGCATACAAAAAATGGATCCTTTTAGAAGTTATCTTTGATTGTGTTGATAAAAAGCAGCAGGGAGAGCTACAGGAGACAGGGAGTGAAGGGACTTACTTGTATCAGGTGATTTGAGGTTGGTAGAGGAGGTGGATAAGCGGTTGCTGATGCTGGAATCAGGAAGCTGTTTCAGGTTCGTGGTGGAATTAGAGCGGGTACCGACTAAGAGGGAGGAAGACAAACAAGGAAAGTGGGTTGGAAGCTTGCTGGGAGTGGGGGTGCAAACAAAGGAGTGTGAGGTTTTGAAAAATGACATTTCCTGTCAGATCCAGAGATTATTTACTAATGACTTCACATAGTTACCTGGTGTAACCATAAGACTTCATCATAATAATGTAGCCTTATAAATTTCCAGCACCACCAATAATTCAGTTTATTATTGTTACATACACATTCAAAAAAATGGTTTAGTGTAAATGGCAGGTGCATGAGTGCAACAACTTCAGAAACACCGCATTGTTCATGCCAATGCAACAAGTCTTTCATATAAAGTTATCATGTTCATCTTAAGATGACAGTAGGGCTGGACAATATTATAACTAGGTTAGTTTTACTACTGTAAAACACATTATTTAAAGTTTTTTTTTTTCAAAACTAGAAAGTGACCTCAGCAACACAAAAAAACAATGGTGAAGCTTTTTAAGGTTGCCCTGAGAATAATAGTTGTCAAAAACATTGCTAAACCAGCACATAAAAAAATTGACCGTAATTAAATAATAGTACTTGATCTTCATTATTTTTTATTGCCAAGTTTAAGCAAATACAGCATCAAATCAACTCTGTTATTATTATTATTTCTTAAGAAATGTATTATTACATCGACCAAAAATTATTCCAAATGTTGAATTGTTTAATTTAGAAATAAAAATAGTTTTTTTAGTATTTGCACACAGAATTTTGCTTTAAACTTTGAGAGCTGTGTATTGCAAGTAAAATGTTCAATAAAAACAGGATTTAATATTGAATTAAATGTATCACATGCAGTCTTGCAATGTATTCTATTTACATTAGTCAGCAAAGCTTTCTGGTCCGGTATTGGATATATTTTAACCATTTCATTATGTATATGCCATGAATGAGTCTAACATCCTTAAGAAGCATGTCAATATCATTACCGATGTCACTTTATTAAAAAAAAAAACATGTCATTTTTAATATTTAATTATTACTGTTCTATTTTGATGAAATAGCATTTTTCTAACCTCCAGCCCCACCTTGAAAAGAGAAAAGCCATCAGCCAAACTTAAAAACTTTTTTAAGCCAACATAGCACACAAAAGGAGAAAAATGTTAGTCAAAACAGCCAATTAGGATGCAGAAGAGATGATAGAATAAGAAGATGTTTGTGTAAAGAAAAGAATTCTGCTTTCAGTGCTGCCAGTGCCACTCCATGCTATGTTCCTGTACTGTTGAGCAAATGATTAACAGAAAAACAAAACCTTGTCCACTCCTTGGTGGTTTTTCTGGTGAGGCAGGGGAGACAATTACAACTATAGGTGATGAAACGTTGGTATCAGAATTTCCTGTGAAAAAAGACAGCTCTCAGGTAAAAGTAAAACAATGACAACATCCTTCAACATGAAGAGATGGAGATCAAACTTGGCTTAAAGCTGTACAACTTTTTAAATTATTTCCTGAAAGAATGGCGATGTTGTGGTAAATTTGTCTTTTACCTTTCCTCAAATAAACTTAGATATGTACCAGAAATATTCCAGTTTTGACAGTAAAATAAATCTTATAGAGATTTTGAACTTTAACTGTCAGTGGCAGATAGTAAAGTATTTTCATCATCTTCATGGTGATGAACATGAATTTAAAAAAATCATTCAACCATGTGAGATCTTAACTGGGTCATTAATACTAACAAGGTGAGAGTGAAAATAGCAATTCAGAAGATCATTACCTGCACGTCCATCTTGATCTGGGGACTGTCCACCCCATGACCATCTTTTTTGTCTCTGTTCTACTCGCTGATTACGCTCCAATGTCCGCCTCATAACTGCCTCGCTGCGCTCCTGCAAAACAAGGGTAAAGGCCGAAAAAAATGGTTCAATTTGGCTCATTTCAGCAGCGAGTCCTGCTCAGTGGATGTCAGGATCCTCGCTTCAATCTGTGATGGAGTTTACCTTTTCTTCTTCCTGCTTCTGCTTCCTCTTTTCTTCTACAGCCAGTCGTTTCTGCTCCTCTTTCTTTCGCTGTTCCTCAACTTTTCTTTGGCGCTCCTCTATCTGGCGCTCCACGGCGAGTTTGGCTTTGCGCTCTCGCTCCATGATCTGAGACTCTCGCAAAGCTGACCACATGTACAAATGGTATGAAAGTGTGAACCTAGATTCAGGATGTCCAGCATTTGTTCCCCAAACATTATCATCTTGGAGTTTTTCCACATCTCGATGCTTTGAGATGCCAGATTTAAATTAAACAACTATTGTCAATCCCTCATTATTTCTATGCAAAAGAAAACATCGAAAACTTGCAGGCCCGTAGGGAGTGAATTTGGGCAACTTATAAATAGTATAAATGCATGAATTATTGTAATGAAATTGTCCTTTGATTTGTGTAGTAAACTCTTCTTTTATATAAGGGGCAGTAAACCTGCCTCAACATTTAAAGAAAATTTAGATGTCGTCACAGCCAAAGATCATGGGTGTGACCATGATCTTTGGTTGCTGATTTAACTTTTACATATTCTATATTTTTTTAACTTAGGTACAAAACATCTCCAAAATTGGCATTTCTTTAAACAAACAAACAAAAAAAACAATTAGTTCGTACATTTTAAAATATGACCCACAAGAGTATACATATATATATATAAAAAAAAAATCTTAGTCATAAAATCTTTATGAAAAAAAAAAAAACAAACACTGTTTTAGATTATTTTTTTTACAGAGTGAGCTCTGGCTGAAGATTTTTTTTCCTACAACTTACCTTGTTGTTTCTCTGCCTCTTCTCGTCGTTCCTTTGCCACTCGCAGTCGCTCGTCTATTCTAAGTGATGCGCCGTCTATGACTGCAAACATGTGTGTATGTAGTGAAAAAGTCAAATTTATCGACAGAACAAAGAGAGCATGCATTTGGATTGCAATGTAGCACAGTGTGAAAGACTCTGTAAGGCAGGCATTTGTGAGTCTCGTAGATGACGTTAACAATTGTAAGATAATGATTAAGGTACAGAGAGTCCACCATAAAGAGATGGATGCAGGCGCTGTTACATCAACTTGTTATTTTGCAGACAAAGCAGCAAAGGGCTTTTTTGGTTTATGTGTCAGTGTGTGGTGTTGTTTACCTGGTCTACACCCGTGAGGTCTGTTGGTTGTAGGTCCTGGACTGTTCCCAGACAAACTACGCCGCTCCTCGGCTTGCGCCTGTGCCTGTGCAGCTGTACGGAGGGAGAAAAAAAGTTTACAAACTTTTATATCATATTATAGCCATAATAGTAAATAATGACAGAACTTGTATTTTCTCTGCCTTGAATGTTTACTAGAAGCATGTAATCTCTACATCTCTAGAGAGAGATTGTAAAGATTTGACGCATAACAATTAAGCTATTCCACCAATTAAACATAATAGTGTCTCTCCTTTAATCCCATTTGTATGCATGCAGAGCCTTCTGGGATAAGCTAAGATTAATGAGTCGTCAGTAAATGTGTAATTAAATCCGTGAAACTTTTCTGTAACCAACAATCACATTACTAATAAAAAAATCAGAGTCGTTACTGCACTGATTACCACAAAAAAACCCTATCTCCCTGGTTATACTTCAAATCCAACCAAACCAAAAAAATAAAAATAAATAAAGCTGTTCTAAAACTATTTATCAATGTAGCAAAAACAATGTGAAAGAAAAAAAAAAGTTTCAAGGGCATGTATCTCTTTTCTGTTTCTTTCCTTTATGTTGCTGAGTATTCGGTATTGCAGAACTGCTGACGTGGAATAAAACGATAGCCCTGTGATATCGACTGAACACACCAAATGTCTTTAGAAGTCAAACTCTCTCCTCTGCTATTAGAAAACGCTGCTAATAGATAACCGAAGCCTGGTAGGAACAATAATCTCAGCTTAAACGTTCTCAGATTTGTGCATTTAGAATATTTGTGTTTTTAAAATGATTTAACCATTCCAATTTTTTCTGTCCTTATTAACACAAGAAGAGGGGCTCAGAGGGTTTGCAGCCAGTTTTTCTTGTGGACAGAGGCTGCAAACCCTTGTAACTTATACGCAATAAGCTATGCAATATAAGGACTGTGGCAATTATACTGAACAAGTTAAATCAAATAAAAAAAAAAAAAAAAAAAAGGTTTGGCAACATACTTGTGTAAGAAAAGAATAATTTGCAAAAAACTGGGGAAAAAAAACCCCAGTGTGTTTTTTGTGTCTGTAATTAAAAAAAATTTTCAGCATCTTGGACATTTTTATGCATTTTAAGTCAATGAAGAAGTTTCTATCAGACAAGGACACGACCTAATCTCAGAACATCAGACAAGCATCGACTTGACTCCCCTTCTGAAATCATTCAGTGGGAAATGCTGTAAATCAGAACCGTTTCCAATCATGTGCTGCTTGATCAGCACTCAGATGTTAAGCACATACTCACTTTTCAATATTATAAACAGCTGACTGGTTCACACAGCAAGACTGTTTTTCCCAAAGTGATATTGTGGATTATCTCTACTTAGGGTAAAGAAGCTAAAAATTTAGACTTGTTTATTACAAACAAGGTACGTGTTGGTGAAATAAACTAAGTCATTGTTGGCTAAGCACGAGTTAGGCTAAACAAGTACTACCTCATACACATCTTGCATTTTAATGTTCCAGTTTGGAAAATTGTCAAATTCCTTCCATTCTTTCTAATAGTATGCCATATGCAATTATGCTAGTTGATGACAAAAGGTGATCCCTTTCAGTTTGTTTGCTTCAGGTGGAATGGGAGAGGGAGCTCAAACATGTATTCCGAATCATCCACAACTAGTGACTATGATGAAAACGTACTGTATTCATCCCCCAACGGGTAAATTTCTGTGCTGCATTGCACTGCAGCAGGCTGCCAGGATGGCACAAATGGTGGGAGAAATGGGAAGTTAGGTGTCTTCCCCTAGGACACTGAGGCATGAGCTCTGTGGGATTCAAACCAGCTTCTCCAAGTCCAAGGGCAAACATTCTCCCACGGACCTATTGCCTCCTAAAAAGATCCTCATCAAGATCCTCTTAATGCATCCTAATCATTGTGGATGTGGCACCCATTCCATGTCTGGCCATGACAAAATGTACATTACAAATATTCCCACATTTTGTTTGTAAGAAAGAAAACAGAAAACAAAATGTAAAACTAAAAAAAGAATGAACTGTAAGTTTGCCTGTGAATTTCAATATGCAGATTATTTGGCAAAAAATAGGGCATCGTATAAAGGTGTAGCCAGCTAAGCAAATATCAAACAATTTAACCAAGTGGCTCAGATATTGAAGAAGACTATTTCTACTGTGTGTGAATTAAGTGAAAATTTAAAATACTCTGTAAGATGGTCGGAAAAAGGGGACAAAAATCTTGCTGGACTTCCAGATCCACATAAACTAAATAAATAAAACAATCCAGATATCAGATATCATTGACTCAATGATAAAACAATAGTGGTGATTAATAAACTATGAAATAGTAACAGCAGGAGTGCTAGAGTCTGTGTGAAGCCCTTGACATATACATAAAAATAATAAAAACCCAATATAGTTATTGTGAATGGAAAAAGTAAAAAATAAATAGAATTTTAAGATGTGCTTTTGAAAGGTTCTTTTTTAGGTCAAAATCAAAAACTTGGAACACTAGTCAAACCCCCCCAAAAAACAAGTTAGCAAGCTCACTGCACCTCAATAGAGAATTGACATACCCAGTTTCATCAAATGAGTGAAGCTGTGTCAACAAACTTCCCTGAAGGCTTGAAACAAAATGAAGGTCACAGGATTTGTATGTAAATAAAAAAAAGTAGGCTAGTGAAAATGCTCCATCCAATTTTGCGACATTAGGTCATTTTACAAAAGACCAACAACTAAAAATGCACTATTGATAACACTATAAAAACAGAATAATTGCAGTTAATCAACAGAAATAGGGAACAAAATATTAAAGCACAAAAAAAAATTAAAGCACATGAGCAAGTCTGTGCATGTAAAATTAAAAGTTCACACCTTTTCAAGTCCACATCCAACAGTGCAAATTAGTCGATGAAAAAGTTTGTACGGTTACTGCTGATTTGGTTACTAAAGCAGCATTTTCAATCAACATCTTGTATTTTTCCCTCAAACAATTAAAACTTAGTGATTGAACACCGCACAGGTCACTGATGGAGGAGAAATTTAAATCTTTTTATAAAACAGTATTTTCTCTTTCGCATCAAAATGACTGTAATCCAGCTTTCGTTCTGTTCAAGCAGAGAAACATCTGATAACTCTAATCAGATGATGCTCCTTTTGAGTTAAGACGAAATGCGTCTGTGAAATTTCTACTTCTCCTTTTTATACTTTCAAAAGCTAATGGTAAAAGTTTGCAAGCACCAGTTGTAATTATGAAATTATAAAAACAAAACTTTTAATCAATTAGTATTAAACAATAATCAGATTTAAGAAACTTAACAGTTTGTGTGGTTAAGTTTTGTTGTGTGCTAATTTGATTTTAGAAGGTTAATTTTAAAATAAACATAATCAGCATTAAATCAACATGACTTTCAAAGCAAGTCTATTATCTTGCAATGTGTACCGGCTCACCCGCACTCATTTAATTTTGAGTGCAGGACAACAAGTACTATTTTGCTCAAGGGAGAAGATGGGAAAACCAGATGAGAGAGCACCAGGGTTACTGTTGCTAAGTGATACACTGAGGGGTGATAAAATGCTTCTTGTGCACACTGAGTCCTGATAAAAACACAAACTTAAATACAAATTGACTAATGGATCATGTAAAAAGTAGAAAATGATTGATCGATTTCAGAGTTTAATGTTACACTCATTTAAGACCACTTTAAAGTAATAACTTCATACATTATAATTAACATCATTCATGTGCAGAACTAAATTATACTGATGAACCAATTCATAAAACACACAACAACCCGCATATTGATTTCTAATCTTGAGAACGTATCTATTTGTCAGACTTAATACGGCCCTGTGACAAACAACATTTTCTGATTTTCACAGGGAAGTAAAAACTGACAGAAAAACTACAGTAGTAATACACAACTTTTTGTGATTCACACATAAATAAAATTCTCAGTAAAACTACAAGTTAACTCTCTGGTTTCCATGACCAGGAAGAAGTTCAGGGTATGCAAAATAACGCTGAGTCAGACCTGGCGTAAATGCGAACAACTGTAATCTGTCATGGTCATGTGTTGATTTTTAAAGCTTTCTTTAGATGGGAGAGAAGAGGCGGTGTTTTCAGGTCCAAACTCAAGAGTGCCAGGTGTGATCACAGAAAGGAGCTCAGCTCAACACTTCATCACTATGGAGATTCGCACACATTAGCATCCATCACTACAGCTACGACAACAAACTGCCGATTATTACAGGCAATAAATGTAAAAAAAAAAAAGATTGAGCACTATGCATGTTTTAAAAAAATCAATTCAAGATTATTTGGACGCAAATAACCCAACCTTTCCCAACTACTAAAATCTTTCCAACATTGTGCATAATTTACATAATGCTAAATTAAAAAGTTGCAATGATGCCAGTAACACCAATGCCCTCCATCCTACATTAATGGTTAAGTGTTTTAAAAAATACTGTGAAAATTGGATTGGGGGTCAACATATTGATTTTATTAGTGTGGGGATATTGTGGTAGAAGTAACCACTTGGGGCTAATTGTGACCTAATTCTAAAGCTGCACCATTTAAAAAACACAAACACTAAGACCTAAAAGAAAACACAAGAGTCTGTGGTACATTACTATTTGTGTCAAACTGTAGCGTCAACAGACTTTCACAACTTCTCACACATTTGACCACTGAATAATTGGTCAAAACGGCATGTAGAAAGAATCAGATCTCTCTTCTGAAACTCCTTCCAGTTGCAGTTTTTGGCTTTTTATTGTTCCCTGCAGCATGTTCCTGCCAATTAGCTTGTCACACAGGAAGTGTCCGCACCACTAACTATAAGGAAAGAGGAGCTTATTTTGGGATTCTGCAAAAGAAATGCCAGAATATTTCATTCAACAGCACCGAAGGGTGCAAAACACCAACATGCAGACTTACATGTTCTTCAAGATATTTCCTTTATTTATCTTAATCAGAATCAGAATGCTTTTATTGCCATGTCAGTGAAAAACATCAGAGACTAGGAACTTGTTCTTGGTACTGGTGTGCAAACATATGAAATAAAAATAATAAAAATAAAATAAATAAAAATAATAATAATTTTTACAAAACTAAGAGTGCTCAGAAGAAAAAGAAAAGTAGTGCAATGTCATAGAAAATAATAGAAAATAATAAGGATAGTGAAGTGACAAGAGGGAGGTGACTAAGAGATGTGGGGATCCAGGTTATAAAGAGTTCATAAGTCCAACGGCAGAAGGGAAGAAGCTGTTTTTGTGGCGGGACATTCTGGTCCGAATGGACCGGAGCCTCCTGCCCGAGGGGAGTCGCTCAAAAAGTCCATGTCCAGGGTGGGAAGGGTCAGCTACTATCCGACCTGCACGCCCCCGAGTCCTGGAGACGTACAGGTCTTCGAGAGATGGAAGGCTGCAGCTGATCACCTTCTCTGCGGAGCGCACAATGCGCTGCAGTCTGTGTTTGTTCCTGACTGTGGCTCCAGCGTACCACACGGTGATGGAGGAGGTGAGGACAGACTCGATGATGGCTGTGTAAAACTGCACCAACATCTGGGCGGGCAGCTTGGCTTTCTTCAACTGCCGCAGAAAGTACATCCTCTGCTGGGCCTTTTTGATCAGGGAGCTGATGGATGGCTCCCACTTTAGGTCCTGTGTGATGGTAGTGCCGAGGAAGCGGAAAGAGTCTACAGTGGTGATGGAGAAGTCTGTCAGTGCAAGGGGGGTAATGGGAGCTGTGACTTTCCTAAAGTCCACGATCATCTCCACTGTCTTCTGAGCGTTGAGCTCCAGGCTGTTGTTGCTGCACCAGGACACCAGCCGGTCTACCTCCATCCTGTAGGCCGACTCATCGCCATCAGAGATGAGCCCAATGAGTGTGGTGTCATCTGCAAACTTGATCAGTTTGACAGAGTCATGGCTGGAAGTGCAGGAGTTGGTGTACAGGGAGAAGAGCAGGGGAGAGAGGACACAGCCCTGTGGAGATCCTGTGTTGATAGTCCGAGAGGTGGAGACATTCTTCCCCAGCCGCACGCACTGCCTCCGGTCTGTTAGGAAGTCAGTAATCCACCTGCAAGTGGAGTCAGGCACGTTGAGCTGAGAGAGCTTGTCCTGAAGCAGGGAAGGGAGGATGGTGTTGAATGCAGAGCTGAAGTCCACAAACAGGATCCTGGCATAGGTTTCCGGGGAGTCCAGGTGCTGCAGGGTGAAGTGGAGGGCCAGGTTGATAGCGTCGTCTACAGACCTGTTGGCTCTGTAGGCAAACTGCAGAGGGTCCAGAGAGGGAGAGGTGAAGTGCTTGAGATGAGGGAGGACCAGGCGTTCGAATGACTTCATGACTACAGACGTAAGCGCCACAGGCCTGTAGTCATTAAGTCCAGTGATACGGGGCTTCTTGGGAACAGGAACGATGGTGGACCGCTTGAAGCAGGCTGGAACGTGGCATGTCTTCAGCGAGGTGTTGAAAATGTCTGTGAAAACTGAAGACAGTTCCTCAGCACAGTGTTTCAGGGTGGCCGGGGAGACACCATCTGGGCCCGAAGCTTTCCGAGGGTTTTGCTTGCGGAAGAGCTTGAGCACATCCTGTTTTGTCACCAAGAAAGCAGTGGAGGGGGAGGGCTGGTCAGCTGGAGTGACCTCTGTTGTTAATTGGGTGGGGGATGGGAGTGGCTTCAAAGTGTCTAATCTAAATCTAAATCTAATCTAAATCTAATCTAAATTGATACAGTAAATAACAGCTGATCAGTCATCCACAGCCTTTAACCTCAAGATCTCAGGTCACTGTTGCAGCATGCTTTCAAACACACACACAAAATCTTCAATGGGATTATCAAGACCTTTTCATGCTCAGGTAAGCCTTGGCTATTTGCAGTACTAGCAGGATAATGATGACGCATCCCAGTTTTGCAATGGAGTTATTTCCTCTAGTTGGACTATAATAGGTCATAGCAGCATTACTCTGTAGTTTTCAATCAATTCTATTCAAATTTATTGGATTATTTTGTACACCATTAGGATGCATTTGGGACTGCACAATCACAATTTATATTAAATATGTCACCAACTTTAGTGCAAATTAATCAACAGCTTGCAGTTAATAGTAGAAAAAGTTTCAAAAAAGTCTTCTGGACAGTTCAGTTCTTGAACGAGACGTTTTTACTTCCATTCGGAAATCATTTTCAATCTGAATGAAATGGACTGGAAACTGGATCTAATTTATCCTAACCTGAGTAAAAGGTAAAAAAATAGTAAGGCAGGGCTTGACCAATGAGCCTGTGTTGCCTATGATGGCCGTGAATGGCCATCATAGGCAACACATGATGGCCATGATGAACAAATTAGATCCAGTTTCCAGTCCATTTCATTCAGATTGAAAATGATTTCCGGATGGAAGTCGAAACGTCTCGTTCAAGAACTGAACTGTCCAGAAGACATTTTTTAAACTTTTTCTACTATGGATCACTCCTGGATGAATGAGGGACTACACAGACAAGCTAGCAGTTAATTTGATATTGACTTCTTGAAGGGTCTTAACAGAAATATATTTTTTAAATAAAGTTACCAGAAAACCCAAAACTAGATTAATTTATGATTAAATGATGCAATTTTAAAGCTTGACACTTTTACTTAAACTCACAAATATAGTTAATTAGTATCAGGTTAAAATTAGAACCATACACTTAAGTTTATAAACGCATCTCTTGCATTTCTGCAAACCAATGTCAGATAAATACCTACAAAAAATACATGTTTATGTATTTTGAGATTGTATCATTTAAAAGCATTTGCACCGATTATACATATAAGATTGACTTTATTGTTTATATACAACCAGCGTTCAAATAGAATATTTTATTAACTAACGATCTGTTTACGAGCACTGTGTTATACAATATATACAAGTTATATTCACTGCAACATGTGCATCTAAAAAACGGATTAAAACAGGTTAATTTACAGTTTGTAATTTCAACCAGCATTTGCATATTTTTTAAACTTATTTTTGCAGGAGCTTTCTCTGCACCACTATTTGGTGTAATCTTACAGTCTGACAAGCTTGTTGTGTGATTTCTCCTTTTTTTTTTTATATAATAACAGGGTCGGTTTTCTCCTTCCTTGCATTCTTTGTGGAAATGACCATGCACATGAGCTAGATTCCTTGCATTATTTTATTACTGTCAATCTTCCAGTCTTTCCGAAGGTCAAACTAAAAGTTTACTCTGGACATCATTTAATTCCTCACAAAGCCAGGATTCCAACATTCAATTCCAAACTCTGAATATTTTCATAAAACCACAAAAGAGGATGGACATAAAATTCCAGATTTAAATGCTGAATAAGTAAAATGAAGAAAAAAACAGGAAGATCAGCACTACATATGGTCTCCTTGTCACCAGGAGTGTGCCTACACCCAAATTGGGTATGCAGAAAACTAAAAAAAAAAAAAAAAAAAAAAAAGTGAACCCAACTGCTTCTGCAGACATAACAAGCCATGCATTCATGCCCACAGATGCAAAGACAGCAAATGGATGAGGCCATTTGAGGCATGAATAAAAGAAACAGATAGATTTCATTACTTCAGTAGGGCTACTAGCATCCCAACAGCAAAGTCTTTTGCTTAACAAAACAGCTTTTAAAATGGGATTGGCCCTAGACAAATTGACCACTACATGGCATCTATTCACTGATTAATGCAACTATCCAATCAGACAGTTCTTTGACAGACATTGCATTTTTAAATTAAATTTAGGTCAGTCATTGTTTAAATTATACTCCCTGAAAAAATGGAGGGGGTTAAGCCATATGTCAAAAACAGGCAGTAAAGAGAGGGGGAGATTAGGCAGGAAGCTACAAAACTGCTGATGTCCTCTTACAAGGCTAGTCTGTTAGCAACCATTCAGGAAACGATTCTGTTTTAATGCGATCATGAAGTTACAAAATCAAATCTGACAAGAGACACAAAATCAGTATCGATTATATTCCATTCTAAACATGTGTTAGACAGAAATAGTTAGTTAGCTTCATAAAAACACATTCTGACAGAACTTAATTTGAAAGTATGAACCTGCAACTGTAAAAATAGATAAGATATATCTCGATCCTCTATACTAAGTCACATTTAGATTTAGAAAATGCAAATCTATCCAAACTGTAAACAGATTTTAACTCCAGCTAACGTCAGATGGACGAATTCCACTTTCACTAAGTTCGAATCAGTCAGCACCCTGGTTACATCAAAACAACTGGATCAAGACCTATTTGTTAAATAATTCAGAGAGATTTGTATCTGGGAGATTTAATCCAAATAGTGTGATTTTTAACCGATATGTTATTTTGTGACCGGATGATCAGACCCATGCTAAACTAGCTAGCTAGCTAAACAAGCTTTACCGCGTTGCTAGTTTAAATAACCCGGTGAATTACAGCGGCGGTCCGCAGACAAAAACACTTCTTATATTGTTACTCTTACCCATTTGGGCTCGCAAACCCTTTAGTGTCGTCGCACTCTCCGCCATTTCTATGAAGTTTCTTTCTGTTTTTCTTTTTTAACAACAGAGGCGCGCAACAGATCGCAGCCGGTAGAACTCGGACACACGGGGACGTGGACGTCAAAGATCAATTAGAACGTAAGATGCGTTACTCTGACTGATTTTTCAGCGACTCGTTGAGCAAGGCTGTTTCTAATTTACCAACATACAAAAATATATATTAAACATGAAAGTAACTCAAATACCACTTACAAGCATAATCAGAACCCAACGATTTGTATGTAATTTATTATCATTATAGATTCAACGGAATGGAAATTCTATCATCTATCTTTTTATTAAAGCTGGTCTGAGTGAATTGTAAATTTGAGTTGGCACAGATTCTTTTTAGAATAGACGATCAACAAAAGGAACAGCCTAATGTTGCAACCTTTCCATGAGTATTAAACAGTGCCCTCTAGTGTTCATTAAGAGTTATTGTATTTTGATAATTCAGCAATGAAATTGAAGTGAACAAAAAAGCCCCCCCCCCAAAAAAAAATAAATAAAATAAATAGATGTATTTATTTTGATCTATAGATCTAGACTTTTTGGATACTGTTAATGGTCTGTCAACACTTAGTTTAATCAGAACAAAGAGATCGAATAAAACCATAATTTATAAAATTCCATTTTTCACCTACTTTTCTAAAATAACAGCAGTTGTCTTAATAGTTCAATAATCAATTTTACTTTTGAATTAGTTGTCAAAAAATCAAAGGAATGTTTTTCAGTCTTACCTGTTTAATGTAGCAAAAAATTGCAGATCCAGAGATTGTTGGTGGACAAACTGGTCTGTTTCTGAGAGTATAATAAAATTCTCTCTGGGCTCATGCTTCTTTCTCTTACCATGAACACTCAATCCTCTGTTTTTCTCAATCTCACATGCTTTAGCCACAGGCCTTCATCCATTTTACATGGTAAACAGGAAACAGCATCCATCACATGTAAAGTTCAGCTGCAATCACTTGGATATTGTTCTAGATAATAGTCAACGCACACAATCATTTTTATTTTTCTCATAGTTTTGTCACAAGATGAAATTCATCAACAAGTTATTCCATTTACATTACAGGTTTAAAATACTTACAATGTCAATTAACCCTCAAAACAAGTTGGTTTCTCAAAAAAATGCATCTTTGTTCCATCTATAAATAGATTCATTGAGTGTCTGGTGATGGTGTTATCTTGCAAAAGTAGGTCAAAAGATGCGTACAAAAGTTCAAGCCATGGGAACATCGCCCAAGGGTAAAGACGATCACTTGTTCACCACTGCGTTGTGTATTCGTGAAACAATTTCAAAATTTGGCAAAAGAGCAGCAGCTTGGGCCAGCTGTGGCAGTTGTGTGTAGGTGGATGTACGTAGGTACTGAAAAAGGTCTTGGAAGCTGTGGAGATGTGCAGAGACCTGAGGGGGGACACCCAAAGACATCCCAAGTTTCCTCAATATGCTGGTGTTGTCTGCAGAGTCAAGCAGGAGGGATAAATCCTGGATGGAGTCATAGTCTAGCATCTCTATATTTTGACCTGCACAGTCACAAAACAGGATAACGTTAAAACATATAGGTATAAACAAATTGGCTGAGCTCATATCAATGGAAAATGACTTAAATAGGTGGAAAGGTTGTTTTAATGATGAGATCAACATACCTTGAGCAATTTCCCAGATTGTTTGCAGCTTTTTTTCCATCTTATAATGACAAAAAAAAATCCGGTTTTAAACAAAAATGCAAACAATTCTCACACTATCACAGATGTAATTAGGTTTCTGAAAGAATATCACCTCCACTGGGGAAAACTCTTGTTGTTGTTCTTCCAGTGGGACATCTTTACTTTCATTGCAGGGCTTGAAGTTGGTTGTGACATTAATCACGATGGAAGTGGGGTGCATCTCGTTTTCATGACTCAGTGAGTCAAGGCCTCTATGTGGAGATGCAATAATGATGAGGTTGTAAATTTAATAGATCGATAGGAAGCGGTAATTATAAATATACTTTCCGTGGCAGAATTTGACATACCTGATCTGATCAGCAACAGAATTTGTTTCTGGGGTTTTTTCTTGATGCATTTTATTTTTTTCTTTGTAGCCATGCAAAGGTTTGTTCTGAAGGTTTACGGCAGATAATAGGCCTTCAGGCTCAGAACCATTTTCAGGAACCTGTTCTAATAATTTCAAATAAGTGAAGGTAAGTGCATCAAAATCACAGAGTGCAGAACAATAAGACATAAAGACAAAAACAATGATTGAAAAAACTTGTGATCCCAGTCTAGTGACAAAATAAAAGACAAGAACTGAAAACAGATTTCAAATGCAAAACATAGAACTTACTGAATTTTTCAGCAGCCAAAATGAAAACCCAAACTAGCAGCCCTATGATGAAAATGAAAGAAGCTATCGCTGCACCAATCAGGACGACCGAAAACGTTTCCACTTTCATTCCTTAAAAAATATGAAAATGTGTCAATGGGAGAAAATAACATTTAAAAGTTTAAAGAGATACTCACTCTTCTCTTCAGGTTCTTTTATTCTTGCTTCAGGTAAAGTATCAACTTGAGCATTATAAAGCAGACATTCTTCATGGGATGTATCGTGACTATAACAAGGAACACAAAACAGCTCCACGTCCCCCGTCATGCTCCTGAGTTCATAAAACCTGAAAACACAACCATATACATGTATGCTTACAAATAACAAGCAAATATGACAACCGCACACCGATTGTGTATGTAAAACTCACCCTGGGAGACACTGACCACACTGAGAGTCCTTGATGGATGAGCATGCTGTGTCCATCATGCGGTTCAGCAGGTTGCACTGAGTACACCGTCTGCAGGGAGCCACACCTGTACTACTGCTGAAGGTTCCTTCTTCACACTGAATACAAACTCCATCTCCACCATCTCCAAAACCACAATCCTGACAGATAATACGCCACAAATTAAATTAGCAAAAATAAGTTCAAAGGTGGTGTGTGATCAATGTGTCTTACCTCAGACAGCTGTTCTCCAGGCTCACACACCGGACATGCCACGCATGTGCCATCAGAATGTAAAAACTCTGTTTGATCACAACTGGGCTCAGAGAGCACCAACACACAGCAAACCTAGTGAGACCAATGTTAAATAAAAGAAGTTTTTCAACAGTGAAAATAGGATTTTACATGGCTGGACATGTTTCTTAAATGTATTTTCCGTTTTTTTTAACAGCAGTAATGCAGTGACAAAGATATGGTGCTATATTCATTGGTCTCAAAGTGAGTAAACACCCCTTCATCTTCTGTTTGAATTCAGAGGTTCATACCTGCTGTATAACTATAACTTCAGAGTGGTGTAACTTCTCAAGGTACATTCATTTATCTATGTTCTATACCACTTATGCAACATCCTGCTGTCCCTCCACATGTGGTACCCTCATCCCGCTGCCCCTCCATGTCTGGTCCCCTTATCCTACTGTCCCTCCACATCTGGTCCACTTATCCTGCTGTCCCTCCAAATGTGGTACCCTCATCCCACTGCCCCCCATATCTGGTCCACTTATCCTACTGTCGCTTCACGTCTGGTCCCCTCATCCTGCTGTCCCTCCATGTTTGGATTTGCACTCCTGCTACCTGCAATAAACTGGCTATGCATCTGGATCCTACTTCACCACCTTCTGCACCATCATGACAGTCAGAGCCTATACCGGCTAGTTCAAGGTGAAAGAGGGATGCATCCCAAATAGGTTGTCAGTCTGTTGTGGGGCAGATTTAGATTTTGAGTAAAGTCTTCAAGAAAAAACTATTAAAAATAAATTTGATGTCTAATTTTGTTTAAATACTTTTTTGAAAATTGCACTGAAAAAACTAAGATCATTGTAATTATAACTTCTATAAGGAAGACATTTTGTAGAACTATTTGTGAGTTGACAGAATAATTGCTCTAGAAGAAAAATTCATACCTTCAAATAGAAAAAAAAAGTTCATTTGAATATTAAACTGACAAACTAAAAGAACCAGATTAATTATTTTAAATTTAACATACTTGAGAAGAAATATAAATGCACAAACCTACCATTAGAAGAACAAAGATGCAAGTTTCCATTTGCATGTAAAAAAAACAACCAAAAAGTGTAAAATGAAAAAGTTTTCTTGTTGCTGTATATTTTTTACAGATTAAAAGCACATTTTCTTTCCAAAATGTGATAGAAGCTAGTTTCCACTCCACCTATTTTCCCCAAATCAGCAGAATGAAGCAGAGGTTGAGAAGATCTTTGGGAATCCCCATCATTTGACATCATCAATGACGCAGGAGGGCATCCCACCCGGCTATCAGCCTTTGACCAAAGAATACAGATCTGCCACTTGGGCACTTCACGTCACAACTTGTCGCCTCATATTTCCTCCTGGGAGGCCTCTCGATTTAGCTCTGGTCAGTAAGACAAGGATGTGACAGAAGAAATAAGATGAATGAGAGCCTTGTTTTATAAGCCAAATGCTACAAAGAGACTTTGTGCAATTGCATTTGTAGGTCTGGATAAAATCTTTGAGTTTACATTACATTGCTAAAGTTAGAAACTTGTGGGAAGGATCTAAAAGCCATTGTCAAATTATACATTTGCAACTCACTGTAGTATCTGTTTGTAGATTGCATTAAACTGTTCACTAACATAAAACCGCTCGCTTGTAGCATGTTAAACCATCTTCACAACTACTATATGTAGACATGAGAGAAACATTAAGATGGGCTGATATAGCCATGCTTAAACTAATGTGCAGCTGTCCTGCAGTGACATCTTACCTGTACAGGCTCATTAAATCTGTTTGAATAGCTATCACTAGAAAGTAAACAAGTAGCACAAGGTTATTACTTTGACCTGTGTTCACACCACACACAGTCAGACTAACCAAATCGGTACATTTTTTTCTTGTAATAAATCTGTGCAAACTTTATAGATGTTGCACAGTTGCTATGTTTACAAAGATAATCTGTAAACAAGGAAGTACATGAAAGAAGAACATATTAGTTTTACAGATTTTGTAGGAACAGATAAATGTGTACTATTGCATCATCACCTCTTGTTTTAACAGCCATATAGAAAAACATAAAAACCTGTTGTTGGACCTTTGGGAGAACCATGTTCTTTCTAATTATGGCCATATGTGCGTGTGTCTGTGTGTGTCTGTGTTAGTCCAACAAATAGATCTTGTTTTGAGGGCTTATCAATCATTATTCAATAATTTGATTATGTAACATGGAGGCTGAAAACCAAAAAAAATTTCTGAATAAAGGGGGGGAATCAGCATAGCATAGTTTTTCAGGGATGCTTATATTAATGCACAGGAACATTCAGCAAACTAATATCTTTATAAATGTAAGATCAATTAAAAGGGTCTGTTGCTCTTTTTTTGGCCAAAACTTGCAAATATACAGGGGAGTTTTGTTAAGCGTTTTATGAAATGTGAGCTCTAACATGATCATATTTATCAGTTGTGTGTCTTGTCAGTAATAAATGAGTAACTCCAGATTACAGGGCAGAGGGTGTGGACATATCTTCATGAAGTAATAAAGCGTCTCGTGAAGTCAGCTCATGTTTCGAGAAGTGACCCTGAGCATGACAATCGGATACTTCCCTGACCATTATCAAATACTTTAAAACATTTTCAAATGTAGGTTCTAGTATCAGTCTTAATCTAGATGTTGTATTAAAAAAAACAGCTATTTTCTGGCATCTGACCTTTTGACTTGAAAAAGAAAAGATTTTTTTTTCTACCATGAATGTATTTAGACGTTGCCCACAACTCATCATTTTGTGTGTGTTGATATCAGCCTGTCCTTTGACTTCAGGTAAGATTAAGTTAAATTTGTTGAGCCAAAATGTTTTCTAGAAAATAGAAAATAGAAAATATATTAGGTAATGATTGCACTTTTTAAAATTGTTTTTCTTTTGTTTGTTGACTTCCTCTTGTGTAATAAATAATAATCTGACATAACTTTATGAAATTGTGAGCAATAAATTATTTGACAATTTTTGTGGTCCCCAAAATGTACATTTTGATTTATAATTCTTTTATTTGTCTTTTCAGTTTCCCCATCAAGTAAAAGCCTGTGGGGTAAGAAGTTACAGTTCAATATCAATCCTGATTTGTGTCAGCTCCAACCAGGATTTATGGTACCACAGCTGAGGGAGCTCAGTGTGTGTATACTTTTACATCGTACTATTTCAACAAAATGGACAGGTTTTATGTACAAATCTCCACAAAACAGGCTTGTACAGTTGGGGCTGCAGGGTACAGCCAAAGATCTCACAGTACTGCTGTTTGGAAAAAACTTTACATTGCATGACAAACTGAAGTCAAATGATTGGCAGTTCATTTGCATCACTTGGTCTGGCCAATCACAACAGCTAAATGTGTACATAAATGGGACAATTCTGTACAAAGAACACCTTGATTCACTGCCAAACATAATGACCCCAAATGGCACTTTGACGCTGGGGGCATCTCATTATGTGGATTCGAGTGGCCAAGTCCGTCCAGAGACTGGTTCTAATTTGGTTGGTGAGGTTGGATTGTTTAAGATGTGGAGCAGAGAGTTCAGTGCTGAGGAGCTGAAAAAAGTGAGTTGTGAAGATGGGGACATACTGAGTTGGGATCTTCGGAACTGGAATTATAAGTTGTCCCCTCAGCCCGATGAAGACCTTGGCTGTGGTAAATTAAAAAAATTTTGTGTTATTTCTAGAAATATAATAATAAAATTTTATGCATGTTAATATACAGAAAAAAATGTTCAATATATATATATAGTATATATGTATAAAATTTTGTTTAGATTAAAATAAAGGTTGAATTCATTATTTGTCCTATATTTTTTAACCGTTGTTAATCTTTGCCAACTTTTCAGAATGTTCACATTATAAAATCAGGGGATTGATCTTCATGATTGATTCCTCAAACCAGGCCAACCCATCTGTGTCACTTGAAGAACTTACAAAAGTTTGGGTAAAAATATTTTTAAATTTTTTACAGTGAAACTCACCTTTTTAAGTTATCAAAAGTTTCTCCTTTTTATTTTTTTTTTCTTTATCAGCTTGATAGCATTTTTCGTGGCAACATTTCAGTCCAGAAGATATTTGTGTCATCACCAGGGTAAGACAGCTGCATCATAAATTTTTTACTGGCAAGATGATAAAATTTTTCTAGTGCCATATGAAAGACAAATTGCAGTTTAAAAAAATCGAAAAAGTGCATAAATGATTTACGGTTATTTTGTGAGGGCTGTTTTTTTATACAAATGTCACTTACAGTTGATCTGGAGGCTGACGAGTAATACACTCCCAATATCATTTTGAACATGACCTTTCCTACGAGGTTGTATTCCTGTTTTAACAGCTTTAACTTATCAAATGCAATTTAGTAAGCTAAACACATCAGCCTTCAGTCAGTGCAGTTATAGTTGAAATATTGTGTTGGCCATCCAGCACCTGCTTGTTATTAACCAGGCTGTCAATGATGGAAAAAAAGATTGCTGTCTCATCATTTGAAAGAACAACGTCTATAATTTCTTATCTCTGTTCTCATACAGGCAAGGCTGCCATGTGGTTAGTAAGTTTGCTTTCCCAGAGCCTCCACAACTTCAGGTATAAGTAGTTTTCTTTTCATTTTTAGTAAGAGAGTACTGTCTTTAAATTAGGGATGATTGGATGACTACTGAAAGACCAAATAATTCACTATATTAAGGAAATAAAAGTTGTGTAAGCAGTGCATCTAGATGCAAACAACAAAAAAAAAGAAAAAAAAAACTTTAAATTTAATCAACCACTTTTATACAGTTTTTTTATTTGCTTTCTTGTAGGTATTAGAAGAACCAGACATGCGTATCAATAAAACAAAGTGAGAATACCACTAAACTTTCTGTCAAGGTTCAAATGAATATACACAACAAAACTGACTGTTTTTTTTTGTTAACTTCTGCTTTTTTTCCAGCTTCTGTTGTGAGGTTTATGTTAATGTGGAACCTGCTTTTGATGTTGAAGTGGTTCAGGAACACATTACTGCTTTAATGAGTACTCCTTTTACTCACAACTTCATCACTTTGACAGCTGAAGCTGACAATATCTTTGTACTTCCTGTGGGTAAGTGAAAAATAGTTCAGGAACCACTCTTACAAATTTGAATTAGACATACTTCAAGTTTTGAGACGTTTGAATATTTTGAAAAATTCTTATATTTAAATTGCAGGACAAAAATGTAATCTGTGACTGAAAAAAAGTGTTCAATTAAATGTTGAATAGCAGGAATATTTCAGTTTTATATAATCTATTTTATTAAAAAATTAAACATGAACATTTACCCACAGCCTTGGTTTGTGTCTTTTTTTTTTTTTTAGAGGCGTCACCTTTGGGTACTGAACCGCCACCATCTGTCACCACTACTTTGGCCACAACAGGTGTGTCTTCTTCTTCTTCACCTTTCGGTATTTCCCTTCAGGGGTTGCCACAGCAAGTCAGTTTCTTCCATCTAATCCTGTCTCCCACATCCTCTTTGGTTACGCCAACTATCTTCATGTCTTCCATCACTGTATCCATGAACCTCCTCTTTGGTCTTCCTCTAGCCCTCTTTCTTGATGGTTCCAAACCCAGCATCCTTCTTCCGATGTACTCTCTCTCTCTCCTCTGCACATGTCCAAACCATGTCAGTCTGGGGTTTCCTGTATACCAACAAAAATAAAACTTGTGTTATAAAATGTTTGAACTGATATACTTTACTATAAGGAGAGTCTGGCAGGAAATTTTTGAGGCAGTGAGGGGGGCAAAACTTTTTTTTTACTGAACGCTTTCTTTTTCTTACTATAGAGAGTGTAACTCGTACAAATGCTGCAGACATTACAACTACTACAAAACCATCAGATCTCAATGAGACTGCTGGTAAGTTGATTGTTACCCCTTAAGATATTTTCTTCTGTATTCCTAAATTACAAAATGAAAAAAAACATAGGAAAAGAGACAGTTTTATATATTTGTATACCTCTGAAAATATTTAGTATCTCAAAAATTCTGAAATCCTCGCCAAATATTTGGAACATACTTTCAGTGAAGATATAATATCAATGAATACTATTTCTGACCACATTTAGAAATTTCCTGTTTCACAAAATGTGCTGTAAGGAAATAAAGCTGAGGTGGAAAAAAAGCTCGTCTGAGAAAAAAAAAAAACCTCACAATTTGAGTAATATTAATTTTAGATTCAAATTATTGCATTTCTGTGCACGTTTCATCTCTATCTCATTTTAAGTCACAATTGTATGATAAATTACTTAGTGTTTTTTTTTCTCCCGCTTCACAGTACAACCAGATCTGTTTTTTAGAGTTGATGTTGTCTTAAATATGACAAGTGTATCATCGCCAAATGAGGTCATTCTAAAATGGGTAGGTATTTTGAAGAAACATTAAATATGAAACAAATACAAATGAATACATAAAGTGTTTTCTTTGTTGAAAAATAGATCAAATCACTGCTTGAAGTAGATACAGAAATGACTGTGCTAAATCTGGTTGCAAACGAGGTTATCAACGGGTAGGTGATCATTCCTCTGCAGTAATTATCTTCATTTGACCATTTGTGATCTAACACAATTGTCTTGTCCAACTGCTGAATATAGTACCATGAAGAAAAGTGCTGGTTTGATGGTGAGTTAATATGATTGCAATGCAGGAATTATGTCACACATTTGTGCAAAGATAGTTCCCTTAAATGCAATTTTGAAATACCTTTGTGTATAGCAATGGATTTAAAAAAATAACGTATTAACTTCCTTTTTTTTGTTCTGTTTTTCAGTCAACTTACAACCCACAGACACATCTGGTGACAACAGAACAAAAAAAGTGTGGACACCATCATTTCTCTTTTGTTCTTGGCACTTGCAATAGTCTAATGCCACTTCATTTAAATCATTTTTATTGTGTTTTTATTGCAGTTATTCCTGCAGTTTCCATGTTCAGAACAGAAGAGTGAATGATCCATCTGAAATTATACTTTTCATTCATAATGCCTTACAAACAAAGTTTAATAATGGAACATTTACGATCCAAACTTGGGATGCGGCGGTTAAAGTCCTTGGTAACCTTTTTAATTGATTGAAGCAAAAAAGTAAAGCAAAATAAAACAGGCTAACTTTTTTTATTCCCTCTTTTTGTTTATCCAGTGGTTAAAAACTGTCCAGATGACACCCTTCTAACAATCTATGGGCAATACAATTGGCCAGAAACATTTCCACAAGAAACCCAGATGATGGCTTGTGAAAAGCCGCCGTCCGAGAGAGCCTTCAGGCTTTGGTAAAAGATGACCCCTTTTCTGTTAACCTGCTAGTCTAGTATTTGGTCTGTTGATCACACCATTACTACTGAAGTGAAAACCTTTCATACTTAAGTTAAGAAACTGCTTTAAACTGCTGGCACGATTTGTGAAAATGTACAATTCAGTCATTAGTCATCTTCTTATCCGTCTGTCCCTTTTGGCGTTGCGGGGGTGCTGGAGCCCATCCCGGCTGATTTAAGACGAAGGGCAGGGTACACCCCGAACAGGTCGCGAGTCTGTCGTGGGGCCACACACATACAACCATCCACACACACATTAATTCCCAGGGGCCATTTGGCTCCAGCCAATTCACCTAACATGCATGCCTTTGGAGGGTGGGAGGAAACCGGAGTACCCGTAAGAAACCCACGCAAACACGGGGAGAACATGCAAACTCCACACAAAAAGGACAGTATTTCAAGCCTCGTCCCCACTTGAACTCACGACCTTCTTGCTGTGAGGCCACTGTGCTACCCACTGCGCCACCGTGCTGCCCAACTGTATAATTATTAATATTTTTATTTTGTTGATAAAATAATTAGTATTTTATACTTTGTCAGTCTGTATACATGAATACACACACTTCTTTTTTTATTTCAATTCTGTTACAAATGTACTTTTTTATTATTACAACCACAGCTCCAGCATCAAAGCCTCTGGTTTTCTGGGATTTGGATCATAAAAACAAATAAAAAAAAAATTACAGTTATTGTTTTTCTGCAGTCATTTTTACATTTTTATTACAAATGAGCAGCTGCAAAACGAATCAATAATGTCCATACTTGTTTTGTGCATTTACTCTTTTTCCTCTCTGTTTTCAGCAAGTTAAACATTGAAAATGACTTAACCAGTTGGGCCGATCCTGATATGACAAATTGTGAAGCGATTTCATCAATTTCAGACCTTGGCAACGTTACGGTTACTCCTGGTAAGAAAATGTGAAACATACAGTATATAGCTGTTCTATTGTGCAGTGTCTCTATTCTTACACCCTTGTGGTGTTTTAACACTGAATAATAAATTTCAGATAATGCTGATGAAGTTGTGAACATGATTCAGGACCTTGTAGATGCTCAGCTGAATGACAGTTCGCAGCTCTCTTCATCAGAACTTGGAGTTGTTGTGAAAAAGCTTCATGAGGTGGTTGATATAATCACCATTGAGCCAGAAGTTGGAGGCGATATTGTCAATATTGTTGGTAATATCCTGGTTTCTGAAACAGATGTCAGTTCAGTGGCCAACAAGTAAGAACGTAAAAATAAAATTGATGGTGGAGTTTATCTGGATGTTATATTTGCTTTTAGTAATTAATCTAACTTTTTATCTTTTGTTAAAGTGTTCTTGATCTGACGGATAAAATGGGAAACAGCATGGAATTTGAAAGTTTATCTACCAGTTTAACAGCTCCAACACTTGCTCTCTCCATGATAAATGCGTATCAAGACAATTTCACTGGCCTCACCTTTGGTGTGTCTGTATCATCGTCAATGAATCCCACGGTGAGATGTTATGTATCCTACAGTGTGTGCCAAAGAGGGCAATGAATTTATGAGGTTTTTCTGTGAACTTCAGAAGAGAGATAAAGCGCATTAAGGGAGAAAAGTGTTCACACACTCAATCATTAACTCATTTGAACACAGTGTCATCTTTGAATGGTTTAACCTTTCAAACTTCTTCCAAAATTATTTCTTGAAATATGCAAGATTATTGAAATTCATAAAACAAAAGTCCAGCATTCATATTTGTTTTTCAGGTTTTTATCAATCAAAGCTTTGAGAATGACGCCCTCTCAGAAACAAATGTAACAATCTCTTTGCCATCTGAACTCAACAACTTCTTTCCATCTGGAGGAAGAAATACAACCCGAGTACAGTTTCAGTTTTATGGAACACAAGATCTTTTTCAGGTACTTTATTTGAACTAACAGTAAACATTTGATCTTCTTCTTGCTGTCATTTTTTTTCTTCCATTTTTAATTCAGTGCTTTACGTAATTAGAGAAGATTATGCGAGAATAAAAATATATATTTTTTTTTTTTTTTTTAAATATTAAAAAACAAAAGACACTATTAGGATCCCCAAAAACCAATAATACATAATCTCTTACTTTTTCTCAAAGTTATAGCAAATTTGTTAATTTAAAGTATTAATTATGATGGGTATGACTCATTTTTTAATTAGTATTTCCCTTCGGTGTATGGTTCTGCTGGATGTACTCAGTTTCTGTTGTTGCCAGGAAACACTTCTACAAATGACTTTTTACAAGTTCATCAAACAAGAGATCCGGCTTTAGTCACACAAGGACAGAGTTGGTCTTGTTCTGGTTTAGTTCTTTGTATGACATTAAACCAACCCACTGTTTTTGCCAATTAGAAATGAGAAAATGTAATCAATTTAATTTAAAAATGCATACGTTTTTGTATAATATAAATTGTAAACCATTTCATACGTCATCACCCTAGGACTCATTTCTAACCAATTCAGCAGAGAGTAATTGGACAGTGAACTCCTACATAGTGTCTGCCAGCATCAATAACACCCGCATTGTTGACCTGGATGAACGAGTGGTGGTCACCCTTAATCATATAATTCCCAAACAGGTGAGAAATAAGTCTGCCACTCACTGAGCAGCAACGCACTGTGAATCATCTGCATTGATTCTCCATCTTTAACTTTTAGCCTGAAGACAGGGTGCAATGTATGTTTTGGGATTTCCAAAAGAATGGTAGGCCCACACAATGTATTAGATTTAGAAAAAAGGACAAATTCAGCCTGATAAAGAACTAGTTTCTTGTCGGTGAATGTTTATGAATGTATGTTTCAGGTGGGAAAGGTGGCTGGAACAGCAGCGGCTGTGAAACGAAGAGTAAATCATCTTATCAGACCAGCTGTCTCTGTGATCACCTCACACATTTTGCTGTTCTCCTGGTGAGTCAACTGATACTTTAAACAAGACGACATACTGCATACAATCTGCTCACTTAATTACTTTTCACGTGACTTTCTGCCAATAACAGCAGATGATGATTTTACAGCTCTGTGTGTTTATTTATCGTATTAAATCAGATTTACCGTTTTGTTTACCTGCTTCTTGTACGTCATTCGTTAAAATGTAAAAAAATGCAGTTGCTTTTGTTTGTATTGTGTTGCAGGATGTATCCAGAAGCCCCATTAGTGAAAGCGACAGTAAGATTCTGACTGTGATGTCGTACGTTGGTTGTGGCATATCTGCCATCTTTCTTGGCATCACGTTACTCACTTACAGCTTTTTTGAGTAAGTTGCTTCCAGATTGATATAATGTAGACTATAACAACATGTATGACTTACCAAATTTCCACTGCCTTGGTAGGTTGGAAAATGGTGGTAAGAAGTTAAGGGGAAATATTTCACAATTAAAAATGCATCTTGTTTCAAAAGAAATATAAAAATACATTGCCTAGTTTCTGACAAGGATGTGAACTTGGGATTGGCACTACAAGGATTTTAAATCAAATTTAATTAATAAAGCACTTTTCCAACACAGAGTTACACAAAGTGCTGAACAGAACAAATAAAAACCCAAACAATATTAAACAATAAACAATATAAATCCAGATCATTAAAAAAACAAAACAAAACAGTAAGTCAAAAACAAGCATTCATCAAAAATCACACACTCACACAAAACACTGCACAGATGCATCGACATTCACACAACCCCCCACCCCATAAGTCCATTTGTCCCCAACCCCCATTTCACCTGGACCGCTAGCTACCGTCTCTTTAACTGAAATAAAAATAAGCATCTGGCCTGATGCTGTGAGGAAATAATAACTGGGGATCGATCCACACCAGGAGTCGGCCTGCCCATGACTGCAGTGGCCAAAACCAACTACTGCAAGGTGAAAGAATGAATTAGCGTTGAACTAAAATGACCACATACAAAAACTAAATTGCAAGAATTTATTACTTTAAATCTTTTACTCATGTAATAATTTTAAAACAGGCATTTAATTTTAGTAATGGGAAGTTAGAAGTTATTGTGCCAGAGTTATTTATATTCAAGATCAAGTGAGCTGCGATGAAGAGCAAACTACACTGTCTTCTTTTTTTTTTTTTTTTAGAAACTGACACTAAATTGTGTGCGTATTTAATGTACATAGCTTTGTTTTAAAATAAAGATATTTACATCTTGATGACACATTTAAAATGAAAATTTAATACTTCCAAGCAACTTTGACCTTTAGAAAACTCTTCTATTTCTTTCATAATCAGGAAGCTGCGTCAGGACTACCCATCCAAGATACTTATCAACTTATCAGTAGCACTGATGGGCTTGAACATGCTCTTTCTTCTTGACTCCTGGCTCGCATCTTTTTCCAACTACGGCGTGTGCATCACCACTGCAGCAAGCCTCCATTATTTTCTGCTGGCCACCTTCACGTGGATGGGTCTGGAAGCTGTGCACATGTACTTTGCACTGGTTAAGGTGTTCAACACATATGTATCTTATTACATCCTGAAGTTCAGTGCCGTGGGATGGGGTAAGACTCTTTTTTCTTTTCAATTCATAAACTTGAATTTCTTTGGATTTACATCCATTTTTCCAAATTCTGAATCCTTTCACTTAATTTCTCTACTTACAATTATAACTACATTACTCTGATGTAGACAGGTTATGTCGGTTTGTCAAATATCCAACATTTAGAACATCCCAACACATTTTACAGAAATACTTATTAATAAAAACAAAAATCTATTTATGTTAAAGCAAGTGTATTTAAGTGTGTTTTTTTCTTGCAGGTGTTCCTTTAGTTATAGTCTGTCTTGTGCTGGCTATAGATAAAGATGCTTATGGGAATCTGATACCTGAAGAGGCAACAGTGACTTACATGGCAAATGAACAATTGTAAGTACAGCATCATGGTGTTATAAAAACGTTGATATGCAGCAATGCAGCAAAGATTGAATATAAAATGTAGTTACATAGTTTATTTTAAACCAAACAATAACTCCTTTTCTTTTTTCTTTTGCAGCTGCTGGTTGCAGAACGATCTGTATTTTTATGTAACAGTAGTGGCCTTTATTCTTCTCATTTTACTCTGCAACATTTCCATCTTCATCGTTGTTCTTGTTCAAATAAAACAAATGAGGCTGAATAAACCATCATCAAATGGCCAGAATTCAATGCGAGACCTAAGAGCAGTCGCCAGTCTCACTGTCCTGTTAGGCCTAACGTGGTCATTAGGCTTCCTGTCTTTTGGGCCGGGCAGAGTGGTGATGATGTATATGTTTTCAATCTGCAATACATTACAAGGTAAGGAGTACTGCTAAAACTACCAAATAAAAGACCACATCATATAAATTTAAATTGATTGCTTGTGTTGATCAGTTTTGGAAATGAGCAAATAATTTGGAGGCGTTTGTGTTCAAGCAATTTTTTAAAAGTTTTTTGTTTTTAAAGGAAGAAAAGTCTCTCAAGGGAAAGGTAACTTTTTTCATTTTCCCAGGGTTTTTTGTGTTCCTCTTCCACTGTCTACTGAAAGAAAATGTGAGGAAACAGTGGAGAATACACCTTTGTTGTGGGCGTTTTAGACTCAGTGAGAACTCAGGTACTGTGCAACATGTTGAATGCTTCTTTGCTGCTTTTTTTCAGTTTGAATGAACAACAGATCACTTTTTTTTTCTTTTTACAGCCTGGAGCCGATCTGCTACAGTGGGTGGGGGCAGCAAAAAAGATCTTATTCACTCAAATTCCTTTGCTTCAGACAACACATCCTCCCTCAGATCCCTGACTCCTCCTCAGATTAAATAACACCACCAGAGGGCAAACAGACTTAGAATTTACATTTACTTAGATCTACTCTGTGCTCATAGTTTGATGTAGACTTTAAAGACAGCCATATAAGTTGCTAGGCAATTAAATAAACTACACAAAGATGATTAGTAATCTAAACTTTGTGCACGCTTTGCTCCTCAACAGACATTAAACACAGCATATGTTGACTTTTGACCTTGAAAAATCAGTGTTCTATGAGCAGCTTGTCTAAGAAGTTTCAAGGCCCAAAAAAACTACCGTAATTGTTTGTTTTCAATTTCGGAATCCAACATTCCTGTCATGTTTGCTGAAATAGTTGTCGTGATTTTATATTGATAACATCACATTTGAGTGTTTTGTCAGAACTTAGAAATCAAGGAGTTGGCAATTAATTAAAAAGTCAGACGATTTTGTGACTATGTTTGTATGTAAACTGAAATGACAAGTCTCCGTAAAACATTCACAAATTAAATTGAGAACATTGCTATATTTTGTGTTAAAGTATTAAATATATCTGTTTTATCACTCTGAATTAAGAAGCCAAATGGAATATACTGTTTCTTTTGTTTTCCTATGATGCATATCTAATTGCTCCTATTATTTTGTTTTATTCTGATATTTTCAGTCGGTTCAACAATGTTTAGGATTTAGTTTGGTTTATTTGGGAATTCATACAGCACATATAAATTTTCTTATTTACAATTTGCTTTCAATCTTAAATGAAATACCCAAAGGGAGTGGGCTGAAGTAATAACTGTAAAAATGCCTACCCTGAACATTATTACTCTTTACAAAACTACTGCAACTTAAATAGTTCTCATGATTTCTGTTTTTTACTGTTTACTGAAAATACACAGGAAAAATTATTTGAAAAGCAAGTAAAATCTAAAACTTAAGAATTGAATTGTCATTAGACTGGAAAATGAAAACTATACATTGTTCATATATGCTGTACAATAAAGTTTTAATCACTATAGAGAGTTGTTTTTATCTGTTGTTCTCATCTTGACATATATTGATGAAAATGAAGTTCAGAGCAGCAACAAAACTGTGGGTTTCTGACAGTTTGCAAGGAATGTTTTCAAGAGTTGCAGCTCAGTATCTGGAGGAACCTGCCGGTTGACATTCTGGCCATAGCCGTCACCCTCCCAAGCCAACACGAGCAGCAAGTTTGAAAGCTCTGTTCGTGAAGTTTCCTGTGAGAAGAAGAAAGCAAATACACCTGCAGTTTATTTCTTTGTGTGCATTTTTTATACATATATTTGTACCAATGTTTGAACTGAAGCTAAAGGACTTTTTTCCTACAAGTTGTGTTTTCTTTGGTTTTTATACTAATTAATGTGAGATTGCACTATCTGCTCATCTTTGGTCAATCATCATCCCAGGTAAGTGAAAAAAGTTACCTTGAAGAAGCTTCATGGAAATTAGCATCAGGGTAGAAGTGATTTTGTGTAGTCTAGTTACTCAAAAAGAAGAAAACACGTGAAATGTATTTTAAAGAATTTAAAAGATGATTTAGTCTATAAATCTTCATTTCCAGTCTGCATTGTGTTCTCCCAAAACGACTACTTTAAGTTAAATCTGTCTACTTTGAAAACTAGAATTGTAAATAAAAGTTCCTAGATTATTATGTCCGTTGTTTGGATTTGTTGTGTTTTGTGTGACCATGAGAAAAAAAAGATTACACAGGAAATGCATGGAAATTCACCTTTTATTAGACTTCACATATACTGTACCTGTTTGGGGTGTACCTTGCCCCTCGCCTCGAATCAGCCAAGATGGGCTGTGGCACCCCCGTAACCCTGCAAGGGATTAATGGTTAAGAAGGTGACTGACTGATATATACTGAGAGAGGTCTTTTTTTTTTTAAGTAGAGTGTGTTCACTTTTTCATTGTCAGCAGAGGATGGAGGACAGACTGGAGAGTCCTATAGCTGTGAAGGTGGAGGGACCATCACACAGTGTCATTCTGACCTACTTCCAGGGAGACATTAACAGCATGGTTGATGCCCACTTCTCACGTGCTCTAAATAAAGGAAACATGGCAAAAGAACCAACTGGGAAAACAAAGAAAATCCGGAAAATGATCAAAAGTGGTAGATATCACAAATCTGTTCTTTTTGTGTATTAACGTGACCTAAAACATGACAATCTAATATTTTTCCTTTTCTCGTAACCTACAGAGGAACCAAGCAGCCCTCAGGGTTGTGCTGCTCCTGTCTCTTTTGCTGTACCTCAACCTCCCCCTATAACAGAACGTATTCTGAACCTCAGCTCAGATAATACACCTGGATCATGGCAGACTTTCACAAACAGGAGTGGAGAGTCTTCAGGGCTTCCGTCCATCATGTGCTCTTTGTCGTCCGGGGAGTTGAGTCTTACCGGACAGCAGTATGCCACATCCTTGCTAAATCTACTACACAGTGATCGGGCCGATGTAGGGCCCAGTGCATCCCCCAGTCCAAAGGCAGAACCAGTTCCCACCTGGACAGTTCCTCAGAGATTCAGAGAGCCTACAGATCCTCCTTTAAGTTTTGAAGCCGGTAATACAGCTTTTCTTTTATTTCATAAAAATTTCAATATTAATTACAACTTCACCCCTAAATTTCTGACGCCAGAAGTATGTGTTGTTTACAAAGTTCAAAGCAGACGTTAACTAGTGTGGAAGGTACTCCATTTAAATAGACAGGGGGAAATGTTACTTGATTCTAGACAAAAAATGTTCAACAGTCTTGTCTTGAGTTATTTTCGTACTGATTCGCAGAGTTAGTCTTTCTTTAATATAAAAGAAAAGTTTCTTTTTCTGCTTATGGGTAAAAGTTTGACATCTGTTCCATTTCTCCTCTTTAGGACGATACGTTGACAAGAAGGACTTGTACTGGTACTGAGAAGAAACTTGAACATGAACAGTGTGCATCTCCAATCGCCCCAACCGTCTGTGACTTCCTCATCTCATACACGCTAGTTCTTCTTCTGAATGGGATTTGAGTGGCTTCCTAATAATACAAGTTAAAAAAAAGGAGATTGATTCCATTCCCTGGCTCCTATCTCCACACCATAGAAGGCGATGATGACCTCAGGGCCTTAGTGTGCACAGACTGGAATAACTTCTCTAAGAGGGAACATTATGTTTGTAAAAACCAGTTCCTCAACTCTGTCGTTCCTCTTGTAAATCACACAACTATTTATCACTTGTAGCTGTAGCTACCTCGAAGAGGAAATTGAATGAAGGACATTTTTCTTTGTGGGTTTATGTTTCTTCAAAGCAGTGTTAAGTGGGCATCTTCTATTTGTGAATATTAAAATAACTGATTGCAAAACTGCTTAAAATGATATAAATCAGTTTATTTCCTCTAATAATGAATATCTTTAATTACCTATGCAAACAATGATTTCAACCACCGATCAATCTTGCGTAGTTCACCAAAACTTTTTTTTTTAAATGAAATGGTAATTCTGGAGAATAAGTGAGAAAACCTATTTGATAAAATTGTGGAGTAAAATCAACTATGCTTCCCTCTGGTGGTATTCTCCAAAACTACCAACAGTTCTTTGAACTAAAAATTTAAGAAAAGCATGGTTGTAAAATGTTTTATGCTGTTGTTTCTAAGAAAAGGGGAGGTGTTGGTTATTCAAATATGCTGATGTTTCAGAGTTTAATGTTCTGTTTAAACATTATCTAGAGCTTGGCTTAGTCTAAAAGCACATCATTTGAAATTATTATTAGAGTATAATTGCTTCTGTGTTTGTCAGTACTTATGCTGATATCTATTTCTCCATGATTTTGTCTGAGCCATGATCCTTAAACTTCCTTTCGTGTTGAAGTATTTTATAATAATCTAGCTAACCTCAATATTTGGTCAATATTTGTCACCTGTTGCTTAAAGATGTGGGTATATGATGTTAAAATCTTTCAAAATGTTTTTGTGTGCACATCTTTCAATCTTCTCAATATCTTAGTAAGTTTTGGTTATGGAATTTTTTTTTTTTTGCTACTATGCTTACCTTGAGTGGAATTTAAATGAAAATACTTTATTGATCCCTAAAGGGACATGACATGTGAACAAGAAGATTTTAGACTTTGAAATAAATGCTTGAACACAACTAGACATTTGTTCATTCCTTTCTTTTTGTTTTCAAATTGAAAATACTGATTGAAAGATTTTTTTTTTTAAAAAATGTTTACAATTCACACTACTTCCCACTTGTCAGAAATGCATTGGTCTCGATGAGTATTTCTAGATAAACATTTACAACTAGTCAGAGATGGAACAAAATGAGTTTTAGAACTGTCACCTGTTACCATATAGTGAAAAATCATTGTTCAAATACAAAATAAGGGAAAAATGTGCTTCTTTTTTGCAGGTTGATCTTTTCCATTTGTTTAGAACTAAGAAACACAAGGATTTTTCATTATTATTATTTTCAATGCTTACCAGGTGCAGTGTCTTTTGACCAAGTTGTAACTGTTTTTCTAAATCATGTGGCTTTTCTATTTCTGACACTTGACGCTTGGTAACTTTGTCAGTTTCTGCTAGTGTGGAATTCAGACAGAAAATTGGCTAAAAAAAAAAGCATTGTGGACCAGGTCTATTTTTAAACCAAAAAAACTTTTTGCAAACCTTCAAGTGAGAAAGTTGTCACACCTAATGGTCTCAATTTTATACATCACATACATTTTTTAGACCACTAAAGACAATGGTCAACTAATTTCTGATTGTTCATTGTTACCACGAGTTCTCAGAAGAGTTCTGATAATTGTGAAAAGTTGTAGCTGACCTCGTTATAGTTGTGCCTTGATCAGAAAGTGTGGTCTTAGGTATCCTGCTGGTTCCTGAACACTGAGTTACATCTCAAGGTGAGAATAAGAGAACAAGACAAGTTGTTGGAGCTGGAGAATGGAAAAAAATTTCAATCTTACTCCCTTCTGTTACTTGCTAGTAATGCGCGACTGCAACGCAACTTAACTCCATTTTTGATGAACTACTTAGTCCTTTGACTTATTTTTACAGGATTTTTTTGCTGTACATCGAGAGAACTTGCAACACATTTAAGATTCATAGGAGGCTGGGTGAGGGAAGGGAGAAGGAGGTACGGGCATCAGAATGTGTTCAACTCGGTAAGGACGCTTCTCTGCCATCTGTATGACACTCTGTATGTCTAGTGTTAAAAAGAAAAAACTTTCAATAAACAAAGTTGGGGGAAAAAAATCATAGGAGGCTGAAGGTTGAACAAGTGTTTAGATAATTAATTTTTTGTCTGCACAATTCATGTGATTCCTGTTTCATCCAGGAGTTATCAATTGTAGGAAGGGTTCAAAATTGTCTTCTGGATAGTGTATTTGAATATTGAGACATTTCGACTCTCAAATAAAAATAAATTTAAATCTGAAAATGAAATGATCATCTAACAATGATTGAAAATGCCTTTTGGATGACCAGACAATCTTTGAATACACTGTTCAAAAGACAACTTTGAAGCCTTTCTATTATTAAGTCATTCATAGTAAGGGAACGTCTCTGCAGGGTTTTCAGTGAATCCTTAGAAAAAAGTTATGTTATTCCAGTTTGTTATACAGATCTCAGCCATTTCTGAGAAATCTTAGGTTACTATAGTTAAATAATATGTACATTTAAAAAGATGAATAAAATCTTGCAATATGTGACTACACATCATTTAGAAACAAAAAGACAACAAATCTGTACCCATGTGTTAGGGAAAACAAAATTTTCTAGATATTTAACTTCACTTTGGAGTTCTAAGGTTTGTAACCAAGGAACATTTAATGGTGACAGCTAAGATTAAAGAAGACGTGAACAAACAGGATTTGTTACTTACGCATAAGTGACATTTTCCAGGTGAAAGAGCTTATGTTGGCCTACCAATGACTTGAATCACATCAAATTAGCAAATGTTTTTGCACTTGGTTATGATTATTGAGAAAACTTAGATGAGCCAATGATTATATAGTACAAATATTTATTTATTTTTATTTATATTTGCAGATTGTCTCATTTTAACTGGTCTTCATGGAGAGTTTGATTTATTTATTTTATATTGTATTAGTTTACACACTTTAAAAAAAATTAAAACAATTTGTTTAAAAATTATAGAAGTATTTTTTGTGTTGTTTTTTTTTTTTTTCAAAAAGTTTTACTGTGGTGTGAGGCCTTTTTAGGCCTGCTTGTTTGTTTTTTTTTTCTCCCCAAAACTCACAGGTGCTGGATGGCTTCTAACGGGGAGGATTGGCTGATTGCTCCCAGCTGCAACAGACTTACCGGTGGCTATAAAAGGACCTGGTGTCACCCACAGTCTCTGTCAGGTCTTCAACGATTCTAGAACCTTACAGCCCTTCCTCTTGGCCATCCAGCACTGCCTGAAGCCGTTATCTCTCTGCTGTGGATTCCCTTTGTTCAACACTTAATAAACTGTTAAACCTGCATTTGGATCCTCCTCATTCCCTCTCCTACACAACAGAAGACCTGACCAGAATGGATCCAGCGGGTTCTGCATCACCCCTCAGTGTCAGAGATTCTGACCCGACAAGGAATATTCCTGGGACAACAACAACAGGCCATAAAGGCCCTTATGGACGAAAATACTCAATTAAAAACACAGTTACAGGCTTAACAGACAAAGTAAATAATCTAAGTTCTTTTTTTCTGTCCACAGCCTTGGCACCTCCTTCAGCTATGCCCAGCCCACTCATGGACCAACCATATTACGGACCCGGAACCTATCCATGGAACCCTGGGGAAATGTCGTGGGTTTCCTCTTGCAGTGTTTCAAATGTCTTTGCTCTAAGACCGCGGACTTTCGAATCAGACAAAGTTAAGAATTTGTACATTGTGGGTCTTCTTCCGGGGCAGGGCACTGGAGTGGGCCGAGGCCGAAGACGCGGCAGCCCCCCTGGCTGATCGCTCAACATCTGATTTTCTGAGTTTATTCAGAACCATGTTCGAGGTGCCGGACCGGGCTGGAGATGCCTCCCAGCGTCTACTCTACCTTTCCCAGGGAACTCTATCTGTGGCGGAGTTCTCAATCTCATTCCGGACCCTAGCAGTAGAGGCTGGCTGGGGACAGAAGGCACTAAAGAGGGGTGTTCCTAAATGCCCTGAATGATCCTCTGAAGGATGAGCTAGCTGGCAGGGGGACCCCATCCACATTGGAGGAACTCATTTCCCTGGCAATACAGTTAGACAACCATCAAAGAGAGAAACGATATGAAAATACCACCCGGGCCCTACACCCTACTCCAGTTCACAGCCATCGACAGCCTTCCTCGGTCTGCCCCCCACCTAGGGCATTTGCATCTGTTCCACAAGAGGCTGAGCAGCCTTCCACAGAACCAATGCAGTTGGGACAGATGCATCTAACCAAAAAGGAAAGAGAGGTTAGACTAAAAGAAGGGAGGTGTCTCTATTGCGGGTCGAGATGTCACTTACTCTCAGCTTGCCCTTGTCGCCCAAAAAGACGGGGCCCACCGGTAGACCTAGGGTTACGGGTGGGCACAACTAGATGTCATGGTACCCCTAGGCTTATGATTCTTGTGACACTAACCTCTGGTTGTTCCTCTTCTTTTCCGGTCGAAGCGTTGGTGGATTCCGGGGCCGACGGCAACTTCATCGACGCAGATTTTCTCCGTCAGTGTGGATTCCATGTCCCAACCACTCGGAGAACCCATTAATGCCACGGCGATCGATGGACACGTTATCACCAGGGTGACCCACCAGTCCTCCCCGTTGGAGATGGTGGTATCGGGTAATCACCGTGAGCACCTTTCGTTTAACGTTATTTTCTTCACCCGGCTCACCCCTTGTGTTAGGTTTCCCCTGGCTTAGGTTGCACAATCCACAGGTCGACTGGCAAAAACCGGCGTATCGTCGGGTGGAGCAATCAGTGCCATGCAACTTGCCTCCAATCTGCCGTGACAACCGTCTCTTCTGACACGGTAGGCTCAATCGACCCGGTGGACGTTGCGGTCTATCCCGGCAGAGTATCATGACCTCAAAGAGGTCTTCAGTAAGGAGAGGGGCACAATCTCTCCCGCCTCATCGGCCATATGATTTGCGCCAATCGACCTCCTCCCTGGGGCAACCTTACCCGCCAGTCGCCTGTACAATCTGTCTGCTCCAGAGAGGGGGGCGATGGAGAAGTACATCAATGAGTCCCTGGCGTCGGGCTTATCCGCCCCTTCCTCGGCACCCATAGCAGCGGGGTCCATTTTTTTGTGGGTAAGAAGGATGGTTCCATCCGTCCGTGCGTCGATTATCGGGGTCCTTAATAACATCACCGTTCGCAACAAATACCCGTTGCCCCTCATTAATTCGGCGTTCGAGCTACTTCAGGGAGCCCGGGGTCTTTACAAAACTCGATCTGCGTTGCGCCTACCATCTCGTCCGAATGCGGGAGGGGGACGAGTGGAAGACGGCGTTCAACACCCACCTGGGCCAATTCGAATACTTGGTCATGCCTTTCGGGTTAACTAACGCTCCCGCAGTCTTCCAGGCATTCATTAACGATGTGCTCCGTGACTTCCTTAATCGTTTTGTCTTTGTTATCTGGACGACATTCTTATTTTTTCGCCCACTGTTGAGGGCACATCGTCCATGTCCGTGCGGTACTCCAGCGACTCCTTGAAGAATCGTCTGTTTGTAAAGGCTGAGAAGTGCGAGTTCCATTCTCAGTCCGTCAACTTCCTTGGTTTTATTGTACACGCTGGGCAGGTTTGCCCGGACCCCGAAAAAGTTAGCGTGGTGGCTGAGTGGCCTCGACCCGACACCCGTCGCAAACTACAACAATTTCTGGGTTTTCGCAAATTTTTACAGGCGTTTCATTCGCAATTACAGTCAGGTAGCTCTTCCCCTTACCCAGCTTACTTCCACAGCCAGACCATTCGTTTGGTCTCCCCAAGCAGAGGGTGCATTCACTGAGCTTAAAAAGAGGTTTACCTCGGCCCCCATTCTGGTCCAGCCCGACCCCTTGAGGCAGTTTATTGTGGAGGTGGACGCCTCGGATTCAGGGGTGGGTGCTGTGCTGTCCCCAATACCATCAGGAGGATGGCAAACTCCATCCCTGTGCCTTTTTTCTCTAAGCGTCTCTCTGCAGCATGAACAAAACTACGATGTGGGGAATAGAGAACTGCTCGCAGTCAAACTGGCACTCGAGGAATGGAGGCACTGGCTCGAGGGCGCAGAACACCCATTCGTGGTCTGGACAGACCACAAAAACCTCGCTTACATCCAAGCAGCTAAGAGACTCAACTCTCGACAGGCCCGGTGGCAGCTGTTCTTTACACGCTTTAATTTTACCCTCACTTACAGGCCGGGCATCCGCAATACCAAACCTGACGCCCTCTCCCACCTGCATGGACTGTCATCAGTCCAGATCGGAGCCGGAGCCCATTCTACCCCCCTCCTGCGTCATTGGGGCAATCACTTGGGAGATCGAGACTGCAATAAGGGATGGTCTGCAGCATGATCCGGACCCAGGTACTGGCCCAGCTAACCGTTCGTATGTGCCATCCTCTGCCCGCTCCCTAGGTTCTCCTATGGGCACATGCATCCCGGTGGTCCTGTCACCCTGGGATTCGCCGTACAATGGCGCTTCTTCAGCGGCGGTTCTGGTGGCCAACGATGGAGGCAGACACTAGGAATTTTGTCGCTGCCTGTTCTGCCTGTTCCCGGGGCAAGGTCCCTCATCGTCCTCCTGCGGGGCTGCTCCATCCCCTACCGGTTCCCAGTCGTCCCCTGGTCCCATATCGCACTGGACCCCTCAGAAGGTAACACTGTTGTGGTCACGATTGTGGACCGATTCTCCAAAGCTGTACATCTGGTGCCTCTTCCTAAACTCCCTTCAGCCTTGGAGACTGCCCAGCTCATGGTGACCCCATGTGTTCCGTCTGCATGGTATCCCTCTGGACATAGTCTCTGACCGGGGTCCGCAATTCACATCAGCTGTTTGGAAGTCCTTCTGTAAGGCGCTGGGGGCTTCCGTCAGCTTGTCATCTGGCTTCCATCCCCCAATCCAACGGCCAGTCGGAGCGGGCTAACCAACACCTGGAATCCACATTACGGTGCGTGTTGGCCTCTGCCCAGTCCACGTGGTCGTCTCATCTCCCGTGGATTGAGTATGCCCATAATTCTCAAGTTAGTTCCTCCACAGGATTGTCCCCGTTCGAGGGCTTCTCTGGGTTACCAACCCCCATTGTTCCCGGATCAGGAACAGGAGCTGGCCGTCCCTTCGGTGCAGCTCCATATCAGACGGTGTCGTCGGATCTGGAGGAAAAACTAGGAGGGCCCTCCAACAGGCCTGCGGCCGGGCTCGGCGCCAAGCTAATCGCCACCGTCAGCCAGCCCCAGCATATCAGGTTGGTCAGTCTGTCCTTCTGTCTACCAGGAACATTCCCCTCAGGGCAGAGTCTCGCAAGCTTTCACCCCGCTTCATTGGCCCTTTCCGGATCCTGCGGCTGGTCAACCCGGTCTCGGTAAAGCTCGCCCTGCCCTCTTCCATGAAGGTACATCCTGTGTTCCACGTCTCTCAGATCAAACCGGTTTCTACAGTCCCCTCCAGCCTCCTTCTGCTCCCCCCTCCACCTCCTCGCCTTGTCGACGGGCTCGGATGCGTACACGGTCCAACCGTCTTTTGGATGTTCGTCGCCGAGGTCGGGGTCTACAGTACCTCGTGGACTGGGAGGGTTATGGCCCGGAGAACGGTGCTGGGTGCCCCGTTCAGCGATCCTGGACCCTGGCTTGGTCCGGGACTTTCACCGCAGCTTCCGGACAGGCCTGGTGTGTCCGCCAGTGTGGCGCCGTAGAGGGCGGGGTACTGTGGTGTGAGGCCTTTTATAGGCCTGCTTGTTTGTTTTTTTTTCTCCCCCCAAAACTCACAGGTGCTGGATGGCTTCTAACGGGAGGATTGGCATGATTGCTCCCAGCTGCACAGACTTACCGGGGCTATAAAAGACCTGGTGTCACCCACAGTCTCTGTCAGGTCTTCAACGATTCTAGAACCTTCAGCCCTTCCTCTTGGCCATCCAGCACTGCCTGAAGCCGTTATCTCTCTCGCTGTGGATTCCTTTGTTCAACACTTAATAAACTGTTAAACCTGCATTTGGATCCTCCTCATTCCCTCTCCTACACAACATTTACAGAAGTTTCCCAAAATTCCTAAAAACCCAAAACTACCAATAAAATTATTCATTTTTGATTAGCTTTTATTCATGTTTAATCTTCAGTTACCCAATTGATGTAAATGAAATGCCAACTACATCCACATATCGGCTTTTACGTCTCTATTACAATTCCAAATAGTGAAACAAAAGTTATTAAATAACTCTATTAAAAACTTAAGGTCTTCCGCCAATGTAGAATTAGTGTGATAAGACCTTCTTCGATAACCGCTTCAGTTTTGGAAAAGTATCTTTCACATGCTAATTTGTCATTTGGCTTTAGCAGTGAACTTGCATGTGGAACTGAACGTGCTATTGTCATTGAAATGTTGTAATTAGCTAGAACAATTAACACAATTTGTTACCCGTGATAGCTCACCTCAAAAATACCAGCTATACCTGAAGTTTTCAGTTCACATGGACGTGTTCATTTTTCTTTTTTAGCCTTTTGATGTCAGAAAATATCACAGTTCTTGCTCTTTTGTAACATTTTGTTACTTGATTAGTCTCAAGTAACATAATATGATATCAATACGAATAAAAAAACAGACTGAAAGGCTAAGTTTCATATCAAATGAAGAACAGAGAGAGCAACTTAATTGATTTTTCTTGAGGAAGACAAATATCATCTAAAAGTATCAAACTATTATCTTTCCTGCCATTTTCATACATACCTGGCCTGGAATGAGGTGAAACATTTGTTAGAAAATGGTTATGAAATGAGAGAGCAGCTGAAGTGACAAATATCACGTTGATACCGTGGAACAGTGGTTAGCACAGTGGTCTCACAGCAAGAAGGTCAGGGGATTCAAGTCTTGAATTGGGGGTCAGGCTTGGAACACTGTCCTTTCTGTGTGGAGTTGGCATGTTCTCCCCGTGTATGCATGGGTTTTCTCTGGGTTCTCCGGTTTTCTCCCACCCTCCAAACACATGCATGTTAGGCTGATTTGCCACTACAAAATTGCCCCTAAGAATAAGTGTGTGTGTGTATGTGTGGTCCAGCGACAGACTGGTGACCTGTCTGAGGTGTACCCTGCCTTTTGTTTACAATCAGCCAGGATAGGCTCCAACAACCTTTTAGAGATGGACTGTTCAGAAGATGAACAAATTACTGTGTCACCAGGACAACATGAAGCAGTATTTTATTTCCAAAGTTGCTGCATGTGTTAAAACGGACATGTAGACAAGAAAATTGTCTGCCACAAGAAAATTTGCAGGAATCTCATAAATATATTCTCAGCCATTTTTTGATCACACAGTGTAGTCCATTTACTGATTAAACACTGCAGTTTTCAAGTATTGTTTATGACCATATTGATCTTTCGTGGCCACACTGTACCATTTTGTAACAAATCCAACTAAAATAATCTCAATCTAGATTTTTTACACATGACAAGAAGGCCACCACATCTTGGTGGTTTTTGGAGTACTCACTTTTCAAATAAGATGGTTGGCAGAAGGTAGATTGCAATGGTTGTCAAATTAAGAGAAACATTTTATTTAAATATTTTGTTCACACAAACAGATTGGCGACCTGTTTGTGTGTATCCTGCCTCTAGCCTGAATTTAGCCAGGCTAGGCTCCAAATTAAGGATAAGCCATTCAAAAGATAGAATGAAACAAAACAGAAATGTAACGTGCGTAAAGTATAAACTATAAAGTGAGATAGTTTCTAGTCTTAATTTAGGCTGGAGGACAGGAATTAAATTAGGTCAGTCAGTCACCTTCTTACCAGTCTATTCCTCACAGGGTTGCGAGGAGTACCGGAGCCCGTGCCAGCTGATTCGAGGCGAGGGGCAGGGTACACCCCTTGCAGGGCCACACACACTCATTCCTAGGGGCAATCATGTGGTGGCCAATCAATCTAGCATGCATATTTTTGGAGGGTGGGAGGAAGCCATAGTGCCTGGGGAAAACCCACACAAACACAGGGAGAACGTGCAAACTCTTCACAGAAAGGTCAGTGTTCCAAGTCTTGTCCCTACCTGGGACTCAAACCCACGGCATTCTCACTGTGAGGCCACTGTGCTACCCACTGCCTCACCGTGCTGCTACTAAACTATGTGTGCTTTTATTGTTATTCTTTTAATAGATTAACAAAAATCACATTAAAAATTTAGGTTTTATAGCTGTGACCAGGGACAGTAGCTGTAAATCAATGCTAACTTTTAGGTTTTCCATCAATTTATTTCCCTTTTGATGACACCCATTATTTTGTGACCCTAGCAGTTTTGTACATCATGGGAATACACAAATGCAAATACCAAAAACTTACAATGCAATTATCAAGATGTTTCATGGAGACAAAAAAACCCTAAATATGTTCTTGTAAATTGTAATTTTGTATCTGGGAATGTACTGAATAGAAGTTGCTGAACTGGTGTGAAGCTTTCAGGTGAATTTGTTTGTGTTGAATTGAACCTGCTTCATGCACCTGCACAGCAGCAGTCATGCGCCAGAAACATCTTGAAAAGAAACTGCACAGCTCAGCAAAAGTGTACAAGATGGTTCATATTTCTGGAATAAATTACCTAGAGTAATTTCGTTAGAAGTTTACAGACCCTATTTGGTCTATCTTACATCCTGAACCCCAAAACCCAGGTTTAACTCAAATGTAGCTCTGCAAATACTGTATGAATCACGTCTCCTGAGCTTGGCACAGCTTTTGAAAGGAATTGCCCAAGCAGTTGAAAATAATTATGTCGGGCAGATTAACTCTGTTTGCCCCTGTTATTATGTTCCAGATGAGTTGGAATGACAAGTAAAGAAAGATTTGAAAGAAGAGAAAGTGAGGTTGTGTGTGAAGTGAGGGTGGGTGGGTGGGTGGGTGAGATGGGCTTGCAGGAGTAGATGTATAAAGAAATCATCCCACCATCTTTGACTCTCCTCACTCTCCTCTTGAGCTCTGATTTCCACCTACTATGGTCGTCCACTTGCGCGATCTGGATTTCAGCACCACCAACAGTTCCACCGCCCTGCGGGACTCCACGACGCCTCCGGTTCCACGTGGGCTGAGCCGTGGTGGACACACGGTCGTAGCAGTATGCCTCGGTTTTATTTTAGTGGCGGGGATCCTCAGCAACTTTCTCACCCTGCTTATTTTTGCAAAGTTTCGCTCCCTCTGGACGCCCATCAATTTGATCCTGCTGAACATCAGCCTAAGTGACATCCTGGTGTGTGTGTTCGGAACACCATTCAGTTTTGCAGCGAGCTTGCAAGGTAGATGGCTTATTGGGGAGATGGGCTGCAAGTGGTACGGCTTTGCAAATTCACTTTTTGGTGAGTGAAAAATCACACAATCAGATAACAACAAAAAATGCATTTTAAATGGTCATTAGTGTCATATCAATGGTCATGAACAGAGTCTAGACTTTAAACCTAAAGGCTTTTGGTTTTGTATTAAACTGAATTGAAGGGGGCTTTAGCTGTGGTGGTTATCTATAAAAAAGATTAAGAAAACATTATGGTGACACTTTGTGATAAATCAAAATTTTTTATTAGAAGATACGTAAAAAATTCTTAGAAGTTGCTGGACAGGTTGAGGCACAAAGCAGATTCAAAGTGTCTGCAGTTCTCCTTCGGTGTGAGCTTCAGAATAATTCAAAACATCTTTGTAGCAAGTCATTTAAGAAGCATGTATTAATGGAAGATTGTAATATTTGCATTAAAATCAGAGACTGTCTGGAGTACAGAAATTAATGTTTCTGTGGGATGTATGAGGGGAATTATAGATCGTAAAACAAAACAAAAAAAAAAACCTGGTGGTTCTATTAGTTTGAAATGTCCCTTAAAAAAGTCAGTTGTCCCTTGTGTGACATTGAATAAATTACATCAGTGAAATATGTGTCTTTTATGTTTAATTTGTGACCCTTTGGCCCCACAAACTTTTCTCATTTCTAAAACCTGGATTTGTTCAATAATTTGTAACATTTTTTGCACATCTGCATAATGCCACACAAGGTCAATGACAACAGTTCGACTCATTTATCATATTTTCAGACAAGGTCTTCCATGTCTTTGGATTGATTTTTAATCAGTTTGAACCCTCAGACCTCTTTTCCCATTATTCTATGATTTTACTTTTGCCTTTCAAAAAGTTTGTATAATAATCTGACATACACTTAAGAAGAGGCATACAAACTTTAACCCCAGCTTTCAAAAGAAGGGCTTGTTTTCATAGAAATGAATTTGCTCTTTCCCTGTGCTCCTCACCTCCTAAAAAATCTTGTGTAATCTAACTATCCCATCGATTTGCTAATGTGTTCCACTTGATAGGTGATTGTGTTGGACATGTGACATGACTAATCAAAAGAAACAGAAAACTTTTATTTAATTCAACAACTTCAAATGAAACCTTAAATGTGAGTAGGAATTGTCATGTGAAATAAAATTAAGAGAAAAACACACTTTATTGAGATATTTATAATAAATTGCGAGCCAGAAATAGAACCAATGTGAGATTACTGCATCTATTTTTTTTGCAAAACATCGAAAGGTTTTCAAAAATCATCCCAATTTAGAAGTCTGACACTTGGACTGATAAGTGTAAAAAAAGTTCTGAAGTTATTGTCAGAAATATTTTCACAAAATTTTAACAAAGATAATTACAAAAAAGACAAATATGACATATTTATTAGCCGCTGACCTCTAAAAAAGAAATTAGTATTGAGAGGCAAATTACTTGGTGCTTTGCACAGACAGAAATTATATAAAAAACTATGGAAAAGAAAACAAGCATGGAGAAATCAGTGATTTGCATCTGGATAAAAGTCCATTATTTAATGAAATATTGTTTTGAATAATTTCTGCTTACAACACATTACGTTTTCATATTCAACCCATAAAAAAATGACAGATTTGATTAGGCTTAACTTAGAGTTTTTTGTAAAACACTTAAATGAGGCCAGAATTGACATTGTTGATATTGGGACAAGAAGTCTTTTTTTATAATTATTATTCTACTCTTATTTCGAATGAATCTTTAGGACAAATTAGCAAATCAGCGCTTTGGGATATTTTTTTTCTTAAAATGTAAGGTGCGTTATAAATAAAATGTGTTATTATAAATGCATGCTTGTGTATTGTTTAAAGTGTATGCAACATCAAACTTTTCAGGTTTAATGAACCATGCCAATTATTCAACATAAATCATTAACATTTCTTAAGTTGAAACATTTACATAATTTGATCTCAATGTGTTCAAATTGAGAAAAAAAAGATTACAACAACAATTATTAGATATAGATTTAACATTTTTGACTTCAGAAAATATGTGTACATTACACGTTTTTTAAAGAACTCGGACTGTAAAAATATCTAATATCATTTGCCAAACAAAAACTGGTCCAATTTTATTTTAATTCATAAATATATTAAACAATTTCTTCTATTTTGCAGCTTGTAATCACTTTATTTTTCTGGTAAATCTCAGTACACCGTCCTGCGCGTTGTACTGTAGTTTATGATTAAAAAAAAGTTCATGTTTGGCTTTATTTTGTTGCATTATTTACTCTTCACTCATCCTTTACTTTGTGTTTACTGGTATCTTTTAAATAAATATTTCAGTAGCTTATGCATTTCTGAATTTCTTTTAGTTTTATTTTAATTATTGATGCTGTCTTTTCATCTGTTCTTATATTGTATTTTAGAATCCAATATTTGCGCTTTGAAATAAAAGTTCGGTTGTGTTTTTTTTTTCTTTTTAAATGAGCAAAGAGTTTTAGTCACAAGTTACTTTTTTAAATTGGTCAAACTTCTGAAAAGTTGTAGATTCTCATTAGATCTAAATTCATTTTTACTAAAAAAAAATATCCACATAAATTGACTCCAAACCAACCAGTGGGTAGAAATATACTATGAGTGTGGGAAAGTTCTTTTGAAGATTATTTAGGATGAAGTTTCTAATTGGAATGTCTTGTTTTTCTTCTCTTTTCTTGATCCTCCAGGTATTGTTTCCCTCGTGTCCTTGTCGGTTCTCTCCTATGAGCGCTACACTGCTGTGCTTCACTCTTCCCAAGCAGACATGTCAGACTTTAAAAAGGCCTGGCTGTATGTTGGGGCTTCCTGGGTTTACTCTCTACTCTGGACATTCCCACCCTTTTTAGGGTGGAGCAGCTATGGACCAGAGGGTCCTGGTACCACTTGTTCGGTTCAGTGGCACCTCCGCTCACCCACTAGCATCTCATATGTGGTGTGTCTTTTTATCTTCTGTCTTCTACTACCTCTGCTGCTGATGGTCTATTCGTACGGAAGAATTCTTCTGGCCCTAAGAAGGGTATGTTTTTACACACTGCACCTTAAATAAGATTTTTACAACCAAGGATAGTCACTTAATACTGTAAAGTAAGTTTGGTGTGAGAGAAACCTCTTAAAGATACAGTACTTAGTTTGGGTTCATCTCCCTCTTTAATGAGGTTATGCCTTCAACTGTTTAGTTTTTGTATGACAATCAGTTTTACACAGTGTCAATGTGTTCCGTTCTATTGTCTACCTCTTTATCCGAGACCGGGTCGCAGAGTTAAAGCCTCAGCCAGGAAGCCGAGGCTTCCTCACCCTGGTCACATCCTCAAGCTCACCTGTAAAGATTGTGAGTCTTTTCCTGGCCAGCTGTGAGACAGTCTCTCCAGTGGGTTCTGGGTCGCCCCTGGTTCTCCTCCCAGCGGGACGAAGTTGGAACACATCACTAGCAAGGTGTCAAGGAAGAACCCTAACCAGATGCCCAAACCACCCCATCAGGCTTTTCTCATCCCTGATTCCAAAGGCTCTGTTTTCTGATTGGAAGACAGGTCTTTGAAGTGTACATTTGTAAGTCATGCACATAATTGCTTATTTTAGGTTTTCATTTGGTGTTTTTTCTTTTTTTTTGGTGGATAATTTGGTTTTACTAATCCCAGAAATAATACTCATAAAGGTACACTGAGAAAAGAAAGTATTTCAATACCATGCCATTTTGCAAGTTCTTCCAGTTAGAAATCACAAATCACAAATTTCCATCGTAGGTGCTTGTCCACTTTGAGAGACATAATCTAAAAAAATATCTGAAAATTCTAATATTTAATTTTTTTTAAATGACTATGTATAATACAGCTGAAAATAAACAGGAAGCATTTTTAAATATAAATACTTTATCATTTGTATTTAGAACATGAACACTTACAAATGGCTACCCTCTAATTATCCAAGTACAATTTCCGCCATAAAAAGTATCTAGAAATAATGATATGATGCTGATTTCATCATAATTTAATTAACGTTGAAGGGGGAATAAAAACACAGTAACACATGCCATGACATGCACACAGCCAGAGACCGATCAGTGACTGTGTTACAAGTTTGCACCTATGAGGAGCATCTTTCCATTAGAGTGTTGTTCTTCTATTCACAGAGCACCATGCTGAGCATCAACAGTAATTACCCCGAAGAGAATGATCAATACTGAGAGGGTGACAGCCACAACAAATGAGATTCTGCTATACCAGGAGGCTTATTACATGTCTGAGCTATATTTAGCCTCATCACATTAGTCCATCAGGCTAACACAGCCGTTGTATGGCAGAGCTTTGGAGTGGCTGAAAGGCTCCTATTTTGGTCCTTTCTTGAACTCAAATGACAAAAATACACAAACACAGATGAAAGATGCATATATGTTGAATTACACTGTTATACATCTTAGAAAAGACAGGAAACAGAGATGGAGGTAGCAGAGATGAAGATGCTGAGGATCTCTCAGGGAGTGACCAGGATGGACAGGATCAGAGGAACAGCACATGTTAGAGGCTTTGTAGATAAAGTCAGAGAAGCCAGACTGAGATGGTTTGGATATGTGCAGAGGAGAGAGTACATCGGCAGAAGGATGTTACGATGCTAGAGGCCTAGAGGAAGACCAAAGAGGAGGTTCATGTATACAGTGAAGGAAGACATGAAGATAGTTGGCGTGAACGAAGAGGATGCAGGAGATAGTGTTAGATGGAAGAAACTGACTTGCTGTGGCGACCCCTGATTGGAAATGCTGAAAGAAGAAGAAGACACTGTAGTACATCTCAACTCATTTTCATGTAGTTCTTCTTTCTGTCACCAGATGGAAGAAGTAAAGCAATTGGTGTCTGTACATTTTAAATTCTAATGAAAACTAAATAAGAAACAAACATGTAGAACAGCTCACTTTTATTAAGGTTTTGCTTTTTTTTTTTCAGGTTGGTAAGATCAATTTATTGGCAGCTCAGCGCAGAGAGCAGCACATTTTACTGATGGTGCTGTCCATGGTGTCCTGCTACATGCTGTGCTGGATGCCCTATGGCATCATGGCACTTATAGCCACCTTTGGCAGGGCAGGGCTGGTCACTCCATTGGCCAGTATTGTACCATCGATCTTGGCCAAGTTCAGCACGGTTGTGAACCCAGTTATTTACGTCTTTTTTAACAACCAGGTGAGCACTAAGAATACACTCAAATAACTTTTTGGGAAAAAAATTCAGCAAGGTTTAGTCTTGCTTTACTGATTTATTTTCACTGCTAATACCTTCTTAACTGACTCGCTTCATTATCTCTTCATCTCGTAAGTTTTACAGATGCTTTGTGGCCTTCTTGAAATGTAGCAAGGAACCCCACACTGTTCAAGGAGGTGAACAGCCAACCCCAAGAACACAGGAGTCAGAAGCTTTCCGTGTTCAAAGACAGACCTCCCACGGTGCTTCAAAACCTCACGTTGTCAGTAGCAGCAGAAACATCATGTGCAACCAACACGACAGCAGACACACTCTATTTGTCCACTACAATCCATAAAATACATTTTTCTCTTGCGTCAGAGTGGAAGACATTTTTTAAAAACCTTAAACACCTTCAATGCCTTCTTTTTTTTCATCTATGTGCTTTCTTTTGCTGTGAGATTATCACAGCTTTAAAGTCTGAATGTAACTTAAATAAGACCCCGCTTGTTTGTGTTTGCCCTTCATTGACTAAGTCGTTAAAGTTTGCTCATTATTTTGTCATATGTTGGGTCAACTTCCCAGAAATAGTTCTTTGCTACTTCCCAGAATTCCCTTAAAACTGTTGTTCATTATCAACCGATTTAAATTTAGATTGTAGAAATATTTTTGGCTCTTTCTATGTGCAGTTTGATGAGTCGTGAAGACAAGAGTGTAGAAATGTATTTGCCTACAAGCTGAATTCTTTAAAAATCACAGTAAAATGAATGTACAACCCTTTTACTTTATTTTAGAGGAATAAAGAAAACTCCTCTTGAACGGTCTCCTACTGCTTTTTTTACATCAATAGGAAACATTAACAAGTGTTTTAGTCAACTATTAAGAATTTAAAATGTCATCATTTTGAAGCCGTAAAAAAGAGCTGTTAAACTACTACAAATGCTATTTTGCATTTTTACATTTACTTCCATGAAAATTTAAAAAATGGCACTTTTTGAAAAAATGTACTTTTTTTTTAGAAAAAATACATTTTAATGTACATTCTTTCTAGTTCATTCTTTCATTCATTTGTAGTTCATTCCAAGTTAGTTTCAATCAAATCAAACTGTATCAGATTTTTATTCTTTTTTTATTGATTCTTTTATATTACATATTCACATATTCACCTGCACTTTTCATGCTTTCTTTTGTCTATGCTAATAAAATATATAAAAAGAGATTAAATGTTTTTCAACACATTACAAGCTCTTGTATTCACATGCAACAAAATCAAGATCACATTGTGGATGGATTCAAAAGTAAACTGTTAAGTTAAAGTTGAAGTATACTTTTTGCTTGCACTGTCATTTTACAAAAATTGCAATCAAATTAATTTTTTTAATAGTTTACGTAGATTTATTTACAAACACATGTTACATTATGATGTATAGACTTTCTCTAGAAAGTGATTTTAACCATTCCAATTTTTCAAAAGATTAAGTCATCTGCAATGTAACTGTCTGTTACTGAAAATGGTTACATAAAAACTTTCTTTTTTTATGGTGTTGTTGCAGTATGTTGGTTCGGTGAGGAAATAATTGCACATAAAAAATGTTTGACTTTTTCTTGACCAACACGTGCAAGTGTCCAACACCACTCCGGGTGATTCATTTATTTTCAAAACAACCCCAAATCTGTGAAAAGCAATAAAGGTAATCAATGTTGCACAACGTTCATAAAATTATTTTCTTAATCCAAATACATTCATGAATAAAGAAACGATAAAAGCAGAACTTGATATAGTCAGTTATCAAACCCACTGAACTGGATTTAAAAAAAAACAATTTCTCAAATCATTTTGAAGTTAAATAAAAAGTTTTGAAAACTTTTCCTTTTACAATCTAAAGAACCATCAAAACAATACTTTATGAAAAGTTTCTCATCTTTATAACTTGAATTATAATCATTAATTTAGTCTGTAAACGCTTTTTGGAGATACTGCTTACAAACTAAAGGTCACCAAACACCATTCGCTATTTTGCAATATATACCTGCCAAAAAGGAAGCAAGATAAGCTTTGAGGTATTTCACACCCCTCGCACATGTGCAAATCAAAAGCTGTATCTGTCACAGAATTCAAGGGCGTCAAACTTTCAGGAAGTAGAGACACACTAACTCAGGGAGCATTCGCTCAAAGTGCATGGGATGTGAAGGTTTCGTTGCTCTTCTCCATCATGATCAGGACTGACCAGACCAGCTTTGCTCCTCCACCACTGCCCCCAAGACTGGGAAGGTCACAGCCCATCTTAATCCCGGCCCAGATTACACCAAGAGGTCACAACAAGGCTGTAATCTACATTTTAGCTCTTGTGGTGATGTTACACTTACTCCTGTCTGTTGGAGGATTCATGTACCTGCTCAGAAACGACAAATCTCTCACACCAGTAAGTTATTAATCTGAGCAATTACTTTTGTCCTTACTAGATGGTTATGGAAATGTGAACATGTGAAATGTTCCTTTTTTATATGAAAAACCAAGCAAAAATTGTTCAATGAATGTTCATTTTAGAATCTGATCTTACCAACAAGTTTGTGGATCAGATTACAGTAAAAACTCTATAGATGATTTATGATTTTATGTAACCTCTGACACCTTAGAACCCATCAACGAGAAATGCACAATATGATTTATATTTATGTGCCTGTGAATTCTAATATTTAAGTAAAGGAATTGTGATGAAGTTCATGTTTGTAATCTTGATGTTTTTTTTTTAAAGGAAAAAAGTTCACTTATTGAAGCAAGAGGTATTTTTTTTTTTTGCTTACACATGAATTATTTTGGATTTGAAAACTTTTTTTTTATTTGATCTATATAACTGTATCTCATGCTTTTTTTAGTTGGATCTCACCCAAAAGAACAAAAAGTTTCCTCTTTAACTCTGGCACACCTCGTCATTGCTCAAAGATCCCACCCGGGGAAAAAAGAACAACCATGTAAGAAACAAACGAGAGGTTCAACAAAACTTTAAAATTCAGAATTTTCTTGAAAACATTTTTATAAAAATGTCTTTTTCTGCCTTTCAGCCGGTTATCTACAGTGGGAAAAAAACCAGTCAGTTCGTAATAACATCAATTTTTACAAAAACAACTGGATCACTATTCTGGAGTCAGGCGATTACTTGGTGTACTCCAAAGTGACCTTCTCCAAACAAAACCCTAAACTTCCATCAACCAGCAGGGTGATGGTGAGAGCATCAGAAACGGATGAAGCGGAGGTTGTGATGAAGGCCTACTGTACCCTGAACAGCGGCAGCATGTCAGAACCACAAATGTGTACAGCCACACAGTCGGAGCTGCTCAAACTGGAAAAAGGAAATCAACTGGGTGTTTGGGTACAGGACCTGAACATTGTGGACTATGAAAAAGGTGCAACAACATTTGGGATGTATAAATTGTAGGAATGTTGTGAGAGCACAAGCAAAGACCTGGTAGCAGCTCAAGAGGATGAACTCATGGAATGCATGCATATGGATGGAACTTTAAATGAGAAAACACAGTTAAAAGAAACAGTGTGTGGATTTAAAAGACAAACAAGAAACCCATCTCAAATCTATAATTTATTAACTTGCACAAATAATGTATTTTTGTTTTCGTAGACCTGTTTTATGTATAATACAGTCTGTATTTATTGATGCAAACTGGCTTGTAAAAACAAGATAACAAAAAAGAATGAAAAGATTTTTTTATACCTAATCTCGATTATTTAACTCCATCTTAATCTTGCTTTTATGGTTTAACTGGATTTATACAGAAAACTTATTATTCTTGTTTTATGAACAAACAAAATCAAATCTCATCAAAGTTATTTCAAATTAAACCACATTGTATACAAGAAAGAAAAAGGAAGTAAAAAAACGTAGTGAAAGAACTTTTTAGTTATAAAGGAATCAGTTTTAAAGATTGAATTCAATTCTATTCCGTGAGTAAAAAACAATATGAGTCATTAAAAAACCTAAAGAGAGAAATGAGCAAGTTTGAGTTTCTCATAATGGAACGCAGCAGCACGGAAAGTGTGAACATCATTGGAGGTGTTTAGATGCAGAGGCAGCACTCTTTCACAGGATGTCTTCTATTCTACTCATTCCTTCCATCCTGCAATGACTTTCTTCATGCTAAACTTAAACAACCCACAAATTCCTGCATTGCATAAAGTACACGAGTTTGTGGATTTCCAGTTTAGAAAAAAATAGCTCTCCTGTGATGAATCAGTTTAGAAAAAACCCAAACTAAAACTCACCAATATTTGTTGTATTAAACTTTTATTAAAAGAACAATCATACCAAACGCAAAGTACAGGGTGTCTAGAAAAAAAAAGACAAACAAAAGCAACACTTGCAACAACAATATTTGCATAGAACAACCTTTTTAAAAAGAAAATCACACAGTGGTGAAGAGATAGAATGCACTAGAGTTCATCTCTTTTCACCAATAAGTGCTCGAAGGCTGTGGGGAATTTCTGCTTACAGTGTGTGGTGCTTAATGGTATGAAAAAAATATTTTCACAGAAAAAAAAAAAACCAGACACGATTTTAATCTCAGCAAAGTCACAAGGCATAAATGTAACATATAACTGTACAAGAGTTAGCAGGAAAGCTAAGAAGTTTTACTGCTGAACAGGTGCTTTGAAAGAATTTCTATTTCATAATCAGCTTTCTGCAGCATGGCATATGTCAACTTTACAAAAGTGCCTTTGAGCATGACTGAGCATCTGCACATAAACCATTGTTGTGCAATGCTCTGCATTGCATGCAAAAGGCAGCAGCACCCATGCAGGAATTGATAGTAAATGCGACAATTTGGATGATTAATGAGTTTTAAAAAAAACCTTAATGGATATTTCGTATATTAATAAAAATGACTATTACCATGGAACTTGATTTAAAGGCAAATAAGTGGCCACACAGTGTGATGTCACAAAGTTCGGCCCCTTTTTTTTTGGGATTTTCAACTCAGCGTGTTCTTTCATTAATATTACTATTATTATTATTGCTATTTCTGCAGATTTGGTCAGAGGTTGTTCAATAAAACACATTGTTTATTGCATTTCCCCACGATCCTCTACTGTTTGCACTGCAGTCAGACTGAATTACATTAGTCTTTGCACATACTCAAACAGATGAGGAAATGTAGCGGTGTGGCCACTGGAGGAGGCTGCTTATTGCCCAGCATGCAAAGCCCTGTTGGTTTTTAAACTCTAAACATACTGAACACAACTTACAAATACAGTCCAAATCGGTCTTAAACTTTCTTTTTGACCTCTTTGGGAGGCACTTAAACATTCAAATACATCAATATATAAACCCTCAATCTGACCAATTCTCTATCAGGTCTGCAGAAATTAACCAAAAAAGCCACTTAATTCTCATTATTTACGATGTTTTTCCTCTTACAATGGAGAAAAACGGTCCGAGTTTTTGCTTTCCATAATTTTATTTCTGCTTTCACACATCCGTGTGAACTAATTAAATTTCCAGAGGGGAAGGCAGCAGAGCTATGTCTCTATAACAATAAACACAACATTTATATGCTCGGGTTAACAATAAATAAAAGTTATTTAATCCAAAATAAAGCAAGGCAATTCATATTATGTCAAAAGTTATTATTGAATATATATCAGCACGAGTAGTTAACGTCACCTCTTTTGTCATAAATCCAGTATTTTGGTGATAATATATGATTCAGACTTTCTTATTCCACGAAGCAGATAAATCCCTGATCGCTTTGGAGTTAATATTGAAATATAATGAGGCTGATGACTCTTTGTTGCAGAACTGTAAAAATGCTGTACATTCATGCAGGTTTTAAATAAACAGTCAACAGCTGCATTTGGATACTAAATGAAAGATGAAGAAATCATCTTTTTGAAATGCTTAAATGGCCACAAAATGCCTGTAAAGTGAGTATTTAAAAGAAAAAGATCATTGAAATAGGTCCATCTTCCCACTTTACAAAGCTCTATAACGAACAAAACAATGGTTTAAAAAAAGAATCAGTCGACGTAAAGGCGAGCATGCAGTTTAACATGTATTAATGGCTTTGCACTCCTTTTTTAGTTGAAAAAATAACCAAGAGAAATATTATTTTATTTAAATGTTTTTTGTTTTTTTTTTGCTGGGTGGAGTTCACTGTGAGTCACTGTGCAAAGTCATGTTTGTCGGGAAAATTTTTTTGCCTCATCTGATGAAACTGATCACGACAGCGATCACTTTTTATAGTAGATGTCCAACCTTAAGTTTCATCGTCAGATGTGCTTGAAATGTGAAGACTCGACTTATTTATACAAATGCAAAAAACACGTACACACGTACACGTGGCAAGCCTGGTCACACACATATTGTAGGATGAAGTCAACGCAGGATGAATGAGAGGATGTGCTTAGTGACCGCTCTCCTCCCATGCACAGTCATTCTTTTGCTTGGTCAGTTTTCGGACTAACTTCTCCAACTCTTTGCGAGACTTCTGCTCCTCCTCCAAAAACTGCTTCATCCATCTGTTCTCCTGCAAATGATTTGGACGGATAAGCTTTTTTTTTTTTTAACTCTTTACATATGATGATTGATTAATATCGTCAAACTCACAATTGCTCAGCTAATTGTCCAAATTGAGATCTGCTAAGCTGCGTGTTTGTGTGACCCAGATGAGACCTGGACCGGGAAGTTCTGTGGTTGCTAAAAAAGCTGCTGCACATCACGCAGCAATTTTATCCATTTACCTGAACACTCACACTCTCCTTTTTACTCTGAAATAGGTCAAAACTGTGGTTTGTTGCTTTACCAGCAGTTCTATCATATTCCTCCTACATCGTTGGTATATTCAACCACAACCTTCTATACGGACACCAAACTCACAGGTAAACAACTCGGGATGGAAAAAAAGTGATTCTTATTTAAATAATAGTTTTCTTTGACAATTTGCCCAGATTTTTATCAGAAATTATAGCAATGACTTTTTATTTTTAAGTCCAAAGGGACTTTCACTTACCTTTTTTAATTCATGCACCTCATCCTTTAAAGCGTACACTGCATCAACCAGACTCCTGCAGAGTTAAAGAATAAAACATTCATATACAACTGCACGATACAACTAAGTGTTATAAAACGTAGGACCAATTAAAATCAAATCCAGTTTTAAAACTCCTCAATCACATTTCTATGTTGATGTCTATTGGCTTTCGTAGACTAATGTAATTATGAGTTGATACCTCTAAAACATTATCATTAGATTTGAGTATTAATTTTTGGAAACTAAAAGAAAAAAGCAAAGCACAAGTGGAGATTAAAGCACAAGTCTTCTAGTTGTAAATAATGCAAGGCCTATTTTTTTCTTAGGGTAATAAATTCTTACTTTTCCTCAATAACTGTTTGCCCGTTGCTTCTTGTTTCCTCGACGATAATCTTCTCTTCCTCTGGCAGGAGAACCTGGGGCACGCATTCTTTTCGTACCGCTGTGTATAAATTTAAAGAAAAAAAATCACATCAGAAGAAATAAAAATCAAACAAACTACTAAATAAAATATGAGGTGATGAAAGATTATTTAAATACAATTGTGCTTTTTTCAAACATACACACACCAGTGGAGCTCTGATGCAGACTGGCTCCTGTGCAATAAGCCTCAATCACCCGGAGTATCTGAGCATCCTCCTCCAGAGCGGCTGTACCTGACGGAATCCAAAGATTACTATTAAAATCTTTACAAAGACAAACTTTTTTTTTTTAGCCAAGGGAATCAAATGCACTAAAGAGCAAGCTTTTGCTAAATTCTAACTTAATTATTGAAGCTGGGTAATGTAAAATATGGTAAAAATAAAAATAAATCCCTACTTCTCCTCATCTGAATGTCGTCATCTGAGGCTTTGCGCTCCTTCTTCCTGTTTCCTGGGAGAAATTTTTTCATAGGCCGTGGGCTCTTGCTGGAATCCTAGAGAAAAATCCATAGAATTAGGTAAGTATTTGTGAATTTTTAGAAATTGACACACACCTTAAAGCTGAGGCTCCAGTCCAAATAGAATGCAAGCTCATAGGGATGTGCAATCCCAAATGTAGGAAAACTCAACAAGTGTCCACAAACAAGGCAGCAAGCATATAGGGATGAGGGAGAGTGGCTGGTATCAAACCCACTAGGGGGAGTTACAAATATATTTAAAATAACAACTTTGCTAAAAAAAAAACAATAACAAAAATATTCTGGTTTTTTCTACATGAAAGACTTAGGTTAAAAATACTCAAATTGGCAGGAAGAAATTCATTAGCTTTCACTCAGATAAATCCCCAGATGTCTTTTAAATGTCTTTTTGTCTTTTTTAGATGTCTTTTTGTCTTTTAAATCCTAGGAAAGTTGTAAATGCAACACGCATAAAAAGACCCTACTAATTACACAAGAATGTGCAACATTGCTATTTTAAAAAAGTTTCTGCACAAAGCAGCTTTATTTGGACTCATTAAACACGAGGTGCGATAAACTAAGTTTCACTTCTCAATTGCTTTTGAATATATAATGTTGTTATGCATTGTGTTCAATGTACAATCCATATTCAAAATCTAAACATAATGCAGATTCTCAGAAACTCTGGCTGAAACAGTCCAGCTACTGACAACAGGTGAAAAACAAATTGATTTCTTCATGCATGTCTACTGATTTAAAAAGATATACAGAAAAAAAATAATTTTGCTGATTATAGGTTCCGTTGTCTTCCGCTTATTCGGGGCCGGGTAGCAAGGACAACAGTTTTAGGAACAAGCCCAGGCCCCCAGCCACATCTTCCAGCTCACCTTGGAGGATCTCAACGTGTTCCCTGGACAACTGTGAGACAGTTTTCCCAGCAGGTCCTGGGTCTGGCTCTGGGTCTCCTCCCGGTGGGACATACCCGAAACACTTCACGAGCGAGGCCCTCAGGAGGCATCCTAACCAGATGCCTGAACCACCTCAAACCAGAGGAGCAACAGCTCTACTCAGAGTTCTTTCCGGATGGCAGAGCTCCTAACTCTATCTCTGAGTGAGAGGCCAGCCACCCTGTGGAGGACGCTAAATATTTTTTAAATATTTTTTTTTAGAATTTTGTTTTATGGACAGAAAACATAGAATTTTTTTTTTTAATTTTATTAGGAGGATAAGCCCCTTGATATGCGACATCCCGTTTTCCAAGGGGTTCCTCAACCTAACACACATGTTTTTGGAGGGTGGGCAGAAACCAGAGTACCTGGAGTAAACCCACGCATACATGGGGAGAACATGCAAACTCCACACAGAAAGGCCAGTGTTTTCAAACCTCGTCCCCCACCCAGGATTTGAACCCACAACCTTCTTGCTGTGAGGCCACAATAATGCAAATTATTTTCTCATGACAAACTAGCATAACTAAGTTTTTTTCTTCTATACACTTTTAAAGGGAAGAGAATAAATTCTTAGATAACCAAAATATGTGCAACAGCATCTTGAACCCTACACCACACTCAAAAGACCTTTTACATTTGTTTAAAGTGAGTAAAGCTAACTATTTAGATGAAATCAATATAAATTATATGTTTCCATAATGGGATAAAGCTCTAAAAAAGTTTTTCCAAAAAACATGGAAATGAACTAAAAGGAAAACCTTTTCCATGATGCATATTTGCTAACAATTCACCAAGAGGGAAAACCTAAGTGAAACAACTTTTCTTTTATTCCAGTACACTCTGCTGTCGTTTGAGGCATGAGAAAAATTTGAAAACATAACTGATACCATACCACACATATATGGTGACTGATATCTCACAGGGAAAAACAGTAAAAAGGGAAAAAAAGCAGAGTTGCAGACTTGGCTACTGAAAACAGGAAACCAACGAGATCACAGTGGAAGAGTTTAAGCAAAAAGAACAATTACTTATCAGCACATCTCGCACACACGCACGCACGCACGCACGCACGCACACACACACACACACACACACAGGTACGCCCATCCCACCTTTCTAACCCACATTTTTGCCAGCACACACAGATAGGAAGACAGTGAGGTCTAACCTTACCTTCATGATATAAGACATCCTCTAAAGAAGACAGAATGGAAAAAAAGAGAAAAAGGGGAAATGTCTATGAAAAACTACAATGAAAGATGAGTGTAAAAGAGTGCACATTCCATCATCCAACCAAACATCAAAAATCAACATTCTGACCTTAAAATGAATATTTTGGTGTCGGGAAAAAGTTTAACGTGTAATTTAATTTTTCCATCTACCAGAAGCTATCGAAGTTGACAGAAGTAAAAAAATCTATAAAGCCGGTGGGGAAACAAAAAAATATATATTTTTTATTTTCTAATTTGTCTGTTTATAATGGTTTATGTAAAAATAAATTCAAATTTGTGGCTGTCCTAAAGCTAATAAAAAAGCTATTATTTTTTTTAATATTTATATGAAATGGTTTTAATTTAGAAATGAACTTATAAGGAAGTTTTGAAAACAAACATTTTTTAACCTAAACTCTATTTAATTACATCAATCCAAAGTTAACTAATTGGGTTTTTTTGTATTAAAAAAGCAGATGAAAAGGTAGAAATGTATTTTTGTAATAAAAATTGATACATTTATATACATATATTAACAAAAATAGGAGCCTAAATATGGACATGTTCAACAAAAGGGGCTTTACATTTGATTGAATTACTGACTATTATATGACTAATTTGATGTAAATTAGTGTGTAAAACTTCCTACCTCTTTGTATCCCAGTGCCGCAGAGGGTTTTAGAGGTGGTGCAGGACGCAGACAGCTGAGAGACCAAGGCTTGCTGATTTTTGGTGGTTCCAGGGGTCCACGACCACCAGGACTGAGATGTGTGGGTGTTCCGATCATACTCTGTACCTTAACATCTGCAGTCTGCAGAAAACAGCAGGTGAGGGAGAATAACTTAAAAAGATGAGACTACTGTTTGGTAAATGAAGGTGAGAAATTTGTTTTCACACTTCTGCATCACAGATCTTTTCTAGTATTGGCTTGACTTCTTACTGCATGCGTAGCAGTGTGTGTAGGAGTTTGAACCTTTGAAATGGTGCTTGCAGGACTACCCCCTTTGGTAAAGGGCTGGAGGTGTTCAAGCCAGTCCAGTAACTCCTGGGCACTGCTGCAGAACACTGTGATGCGTTCCATCAGGTTTCCTGCATGCATGCAGTGACACACGTAAACAAAAAACACCGGAAGATGAGTTCTCTGAGTGAAAGAGATTTATGTGACAAAAATCGCACATACAATTACCATACTAACCAAAAAAATTCTCACTAATAACCACTTTTAAAAGGGTAAGTGTCAGGATTTATATTTTTTTCTCAAATGAGCACCCAATCACTCGATAAATCAGTGACGAGTGCATGTGTGCACTCAAAAGGTTGTAAAGGGGTACAACAGGTTGTAAAACTTACAAAGTAAAACATGACAGTTTTAAAAGAAAATATTCAAGGATTACGCAGACCTGTGATGTCGAATGCATATTGTGCAGTGTCTGTATCCTCTGTGTGCCTTGTTACCGTGGTGCCCGTTAGAGAAATCCTACTCTGAAAGTTGAAGGGAGAAAAAAAAGAGTGTTAAAGAAAAATAGGGAGCAATACCTGTGAACACATAAACCAAATAAAAGGAAAATCCCTCTGAAAATATACTTGAACACAGCAACACTCCTTTACGCACACTGAGATTTAAAAAATTGCCAACCTCACACAGTATTAAACAGGAACAATATTATTTAAAGCACTTAATAACCCATTCGGAAAAAAGAAATTAGGAGGTTTTCTTCACTTTGAGTGAGAGAACTCCCAATTTAGGAAATAATGAAGCTTTACATGTAAGAATAGGGTGGGGGTTTGATAAGTTTTTCCAGAGTCTTTCCTACACAAGACATTTTTTTCTTCAAATCTCAAAATAAAAGAACCTATAAATCATATTTTTTGTAGGAGCATTGGACTGGGAGAAGCTGATTTGATTCACAGTGGGCCCATGCCCTGAAGAAGACACCTGACCCCAGTTACTTCCATCATAGGCATTGTCATAGCTGCCTGCTGCGATGCAAAGCAGCAAAAGTAATTTCTCGATGAGGGATGAATATAGTATGACAAAATAAAAATGTGTCAGACAAAAAAATGAAGTAAAACGGTGAGTACTCAATTAATTCAGTTTAAATTTTAGTTTTAATCCATTGCATTCATGTAAATTCAGCCTTTTTTAAAAAAAAACCAAACAAATGGATGTATACAATATCAAACATTTTTCTTATTTGTACAATGTCTGCAAGTTTAAAAGATGAGTCTTTTTTCATTTTTATTAAAATCTGCTTCCACTCAACCTACTTGGAGAATCTTGGGCTTCATTATTTTATGTTAAACAAATAGCTATAAATAAATGTTTTTGAAGATGCATAAATTGCAATGGCGTTGAGCTGAATGTTGCCTCACCTGATAAATGAAGCCACTCATCCGGGGACTGGCAGAGAGCAGAATTAACACATTATTAAAAAGCATTAAGTACCGCTCCTCTTTTTCCTGTGAAGAAAACAGAAAATTTCTGGTTTACAGTTTTTTAATATTATTTCATTGGACAAGGTAATGACATTTTTAATCACAGTTTCTCACTTAGTTACACTCACTTTCAACTACAAGGTTGCAAGTGGACTGGTTTGGTCCACTTACCCCATTTAGCCAAACACCAGATAAGCTGAACAGTTAGATAATTAGATGGAAACTAGATCAGAATGTTAACGAGGAAGGGAAATGTTTGATAAGAGCTGTTGTGGTTGGAAACAATTAGCATAACATATATTTGGACTTTCCAACCACGGCCCCAAAATCGACCCCCACACATCAGCCACAAGAAATATGTAGAATAGTTTTATGATTTACATGGGGCATATTCAGGGGTCTGTGTTGCTACTTGTGTAGGTTTGACTTATTAAATCAACAACACAGCAAGTCATTTAATAAAAACCATGACATAGTAACACATTTGGTGAACTTATCCTAAAATTGGACTAGAATAACCACATATAACTAAACTAGCAATGACAAGAACATACTGTATACTATATTTTCCATTTTTCCAACATTTTTAATGTTTAAGAATTAGCTTTGTTTAGAGTGATCATAAACATACTCTAAAAAGGTTTTAGGCACATAAATCCTCCAACAGTTAATTATTTGCAGTCACCACAACTCTCACCTCACTGCATCCATTCCTCACATGAACCTGGGACATGTAGGACACATGTCCGAGACTTTTCATGCTATCGCCCTCCCAGCCTCGCACTGGTTCTGATAAGATCTGCAGCTCCAGGTTCTTGCGCTTTCGTAGGTCCTGGCATTGTGTCTAAACATTCAAATGCATGCAAAACAACCAGAAAATTAATAATATTGAAAACTATTTCTAAAAAAAAACATGCATTATATTAGATCATTTATTTCAAACCTGCACATTTATACATGACATGATATTACAGTGGATGCATGATTTCAAAAGAATGGATGGAGAAACCACTTTTACATTAACTAAATTCTGCTCTCTTGTAAAGAAAAAGGTTTTTTGAGATTTCTACTAAGAAAACAACTATGTTTACATCCACAATTTAACACTTTTTTTGTAATTGATTATTTTCTCCAGTTTTATGCATAGAAAACAGGCTGACGAGGTGCTGTGGTGGGGCTCTCACACATCAAACAATAAAAATGACACAGCAACATTGATGATTTGCTGTTCCATGAACAATGAGGGAATGAGAGAAAATGTTGCATTTGACACCAGCGTTGTTACGAGGTGTTTTTTTTTTTTTTTTTTATTTCCTGTCAAGACACAAGTGACTCACTTCATTTAGTCTTACAAGGAATTCAGAGCCTCACCTCACTGGGGAAATAATCTCGCGTTGGTATTCAAGTAGGTAAAAATGTGGTTACACAGTTCTAATTCAGATCTTTTGAGATAGATTTTACTTCACACCCACTGGAGGAAAAACAATCACTCAATCCCAAAGTAGCGGAAAAATTTACTTTCACAAAAATCTTTCCTCTAGTGTAAAGATTAAGTTGCAATTACTGTCACATTTATATGCGGGTCGTAAATTAACCGCAAGCAAAAATAATGCAAATTGTAGAAAAAGTAGGATTTTAGTTGGACATTTTAGCAATAAAAACTATTGAATCAAACTTTTTTCTTTTGAAAGAATTATAGCAAACATTTTGCATAACTTTGCATAAATTAAAAGAGGGAAATCTTGCAGCTTAACAATGTTGATCCAATCTAAAGTTGAAAAAAACAACAACTTCATAACAACGCTACTTACCACTAGATTTCTAAATGCTGCAGTTGCCTTTATAATGTCAGTAAAATCTGGATGAGCCTCCTGCAATAAAGAAAAAGAATCAGACACCTTAGAATGAACAACTTAAAATTAAGACTAAAACGTTTAACCAAAGTATATTTAACAAAAATCAATCAATTAAATTGCACTTGAATGAAAAAATAGTGACAAATGAAAGTAGAAAAGTAATTTTTCTTAGTTCTCAATGTTCTTTCACCATTATGATGCAAAAAACGTACCAAAAAACAAGATCGTTGTTTTAAAATAAAAGTTTCTTTCAACTTACAAAAAACTATCAGACCTTTTTATGATTTGCATCTTATTTTTCATAAAGATAAATCTTTTTTTGTATTTAGCTGTACCTCCACATGTCTCTCCAGCTCTTGGAGAAGAGTGGGATACTTGTCGAGCCTCATGAATGGTTTGCTGAGGCTGGTGGTGAGGGTCAGAATTCCGGGTACGTTCGCTCCCTGGCTTTCCATAAACTTGTCCAAGTCTTCACTGTTTGATGAAGAAATTATATTTATAGTGTGTGCACAGTCATTATTGTAATTCAACTTAATATCCTCAAAAACACCAAAGTGAGACGTTAATGACAAGCAAATTAAGAAATAACAGAGTTGAAGTTAGAAAATGTAAAACATGCAAGAGTTGCAAAATGAAGGCTATGGAATTATGTGAATGGTTATCAATACCATCTTATTGATACTAGTACTCTTATCGATACCGTTTATCAATCTGGTATCTTATCGATACTTTTATAGTGTAAAAACAAGTAAAAGAAGACAAAAAAACCAATGCAAATGCAACTAAAAATGTAAAACAAATAAAAATTATTGATGTTAAGATTGTTACATCAATATATTGTTTCAAAATAAAAAAGTTTGATTGCATCCATATGGTTCATTTGTCTTCCTCCACATGTTTTTACACAAAAAAGTATTAGTAGGAGTTTTGATAAGACCGCATTGATAAGCAGTATTGATACAATTACTATTATCGATAACCATCCCTAAATATAAAACAAAGACAATGAACAAACAAATTTGAGAAAAGAACTGATTAAAAAAAAAAACTGAAAAAAAATCTTGAAAACATAGAAAAACAGGTGAATATTAAAGCAGTTCAAAACCTTACATTCACTGTGATACTGGATCATAAAGGCAACTTTTAAAATGTAGAGGCATCACATGTATAACTAATTATATGTACTTGCATTCAAACTGGAAATACAGCAAGAAAAGTCTCTTGTTGTATGAAAAATTATTCAGAACCATCTTCTGAATGTGTTGAATGACTGTGGTTCTTGAGCAATAGAAAAATAGAAAAACTTTTTTACGACTTCAAAGTTTCATTTGTGGCATCATCCTGTATTGCCACCAAACAACCACATTAAGAAAATGAGAAACTGAAATATCAAATTCTTGAAAACAGAATTGGAACTATGTGTTAAAGCTCTTTGCCTGACAACATAACCACAACTGTGTATATCCTGTCAGCAGTCTGCTTCCTGTGTGTAGCTCAACCTATATGCAGTGTATTCTATTTTTGTTTTTATACTCAATGACAAAAAGTCTTGTTTATTTTGCAACTTCTTTTTTCCGCAACAGATTTTTAACATTGAACAAAGTTCAATTCATTTTAAACATCGAAGATATTCGTGCACAAGTTAGTTTTATGAGTACTTGTAGAGATATGCTGACATCTTGTGGCAAAAATTCAAACAGCCCGTTATCAGACAAAATATACAGAATAAAACTGACACCATGTGGGCATCAACTCAAACTACAGTCAGTTAAAAGAGAAAATGCAGTTTTTTTCAGACCAGTCTCATTTTCTACAATTACTTTGGAATTGTGACAGACGAACCAGCACACAATAATGAATGCAAGTGTCCTGTGAAAGTCTTTAACAAATGCCGCCTGATTTAGAGCAGAAAGCCTTAGATCCTTGATCACTATGAATCTAGGGGATGTTTTATTTAGCATGTAGGAGCTAACCTGTGGTCGGTCAGGATACAGACAGCTGAAGGATGGCTGGAACAGTAGGTCAGGTAGAGATTTTTGATCTGACTCATCAGATTTAAATAGCAGCCTGCCACTCGCTGCTGACTTTCTGGAACCCTGCAAAGAAAGATACAAAAAGTTCCATTCTCGTGTTTTTTATGAACGTTGGTAATCTGGGGAAAGGTCACAAAGACACACTTAAGTTTTTATTTGTAAAAGTCAGTTGATGGGCAATTTAGTCAGCACCAACAGTTTAGTTTAGAGCAGTTTAGTCTGTAACAAAAACAAAAAAGTTTAAGTTACCTGTAGAATCCAAAGAAACATATTGGTATGTTCATGATTAAAAGTTTAAGAACAAAGTTTTGTAAAAGGTCTTTTTCCATCAAATGTTTGTGCATAGTTATTGTAAGTGTTTGAATAGACCAAAAAATGTGTTTGTTTTTCTATAAAACTATGAAAGACATTGTCATTTATAAAACACTCATTTAAATTTTTTTCATTCCGTACGAGTGGTTGATAGTTTTTTTTTTTTTTTAAATCAAACAAGAAACGTGTCCGCTCTTTTGTTCTGCCTTTCAAACAGTTACACTTACCCAAAAGAGTAAAAAAGACATTTTAAGAAACATTCAGGGATAAAAACATCTTTGCCATTTATTTTACGTGTTTCAATTAATCTTGATTTTATGAAAGACGTACTTTGTACAGTCATCCAAGGCCGAACACAGTCCCTGTTGGAAGGTGAGGATTTCCTCCAAGTTTCCACTCAAGGTGGTGCTGTTCGTGTTGCTCAGCCTGGATATCGCAAACAAAACCAAAATTGACAAGTTGTGAAGATGCATAATCATCACAAAAGAAAAACAACCAAAGGAGATATGTAAAAAGTTTGACCAATGCAAAAAAATTGAAGAGTACCGCTAAACATCCAAATTCAGTATTTACTAGTTAAAGGCTGGAACGGATGGAGAAAAGTATCAGGTGTGATGTGTGACAAAAGAGTTTCAGCTAAAATGAAAGGGAAAGTGTACAAAACCGTGGTGAGACCGGCCATGCTGTTTGGTCTAGAGACAGTGGCACTGAGAAAAAGACAGGAAGCAGAGATGGAGGTAGCAGAGATGAAGATGCTGAGGAACTCTCTGGGAGTGACCAGGATAGACAGGATCAGAAATGAGTACATCAGGGGAACAGCACATGTTAGAGGTTTTGGGGATAAAGTCCGAGAGGCCAGACTGAGATGGTTTGGACATATGCAGAGGAGAGAGAGTACATCAGTAGAAGGATGCTGGATTTGGAACCACCAGGAAAGAGGACTAGAGGAAGGACAAAGAGGAGGTTCATGGACGCAGTGAAGGAAGACATGAAGATAGTTGGTGTGACCAAAAAGGGTACAGCAGATAGGATTAGATGGAAGAAACTGACTTGCTATGGCAACCCCTGAAGGGAAATGCCGAAAGAAGAAGAAGAAAGAAGAATGCAAATTTGATTTAATCTCCATTGCTATTCCCTGTTAGGGTTTCCAGTGTGTGCCAATGCCCATCTCGGAATATGCACCCTGCCTCTTAATGCAAATGTCTTTTTTCTTTTTTAAATAAAACTTTATTTCAACAGTTAGCATTTTATTACTACTTACTTGTCACTGGCCTGCAGGGGTCGTAAGTAACAACTAAGCACTGTTTGCAGCTCTTTAGTAAACTCCCGCTCGTGGTCCAAAATGTCTTGAACCACCTGCAGAAGTGAAAAAAAAAATTATGTCAGATGCCTGATAACGACATAAAAGAAAAAAAAACTGAAAGTCCCAAACTAGGAAAAAATGGTGATTTAATTTTACCTTTTCACTAATCTAATAAGAGCTGGAGGTTTATTTTTAGGCCTAAATTGTGAAGCTGAAAGCTGTGTTTCAGTCTAAAGAAGTTAACACGACTGATTTTGCAAAAAACTGCTGCTATCAGACACACATCTTGTTTAGAGTACAATATTACAAAATCAACAACTACTACGTAAAGATGTTAGGTTTTAATTTTCTGTATGTATTAGAAATGGTTTCAACTTACCACATTGTAGTAGTTTTTTGTCAATTGAGTTCCTTTGGAAGAGGCAGGCTTTTCTGTGGATCAAAACAAAGAACAAAGTGACAATCGAATTTCATCGAGTTAACAAAGAAGATTAACTTAGTTGGTCAGGCTGCAACTAAATGCTTTCACATGGCACGCATCTTTATTTTTCCATTCCACCATTTACATAAAATAAAGGTTTTAAAGACCAAAATTTTACTGTACAAAAAGTTGATTCACTTTAAATGTCTACACATTTAGCGTTCGGCTGTGTTTGAAAATGCGATTTTATGTGTTTGAGGCTTGGGTTTGAGTCTTGATCCCTAAAATCAGAACCAGCTAAAGGAAGTTATGAAGTTGTGAGTTGAACAAAGATAGTTTTCTATGAGGGTTAAACTCCTTTAAGCAGCACCCCTCTTACCACTTTTTTTTAATTATTTAATCAAATGTTATTGAAAATTTAAAAACTTTGCATTAATTCAATGTCAAGCTTATAACAAAAAAAGCGTTTAAAAAACACATCCATATATTTTAATATATGGCTATATCCATATATTTTAATATATGGATGTGTTTTTTAACGTTATCGTATCTATCCCATAAGGTGAAATTACTTTTGCTGTATTGCATTACAGCGGTCAGCCATGACGGCCGCCAATGGTGGGAGTAATGGTGTTTAGGTGTCTGCTCCAGTAACACCTAGATATGAGAATTGAACCGGCCTGTCCCGGTCTAAGGATGGACATTCTACCCCTGAGCCAACGCCTCCCCCTTTAATCAGTCTCCTTAGAGATCGTCGAAAATTGCTATTGCAGACTATATTTTAAGTCGTCAAGGCGGGGTATTAGGTAAAGTTTTCAACTAGCCATAATTGCATCACGAATAAACCTTATAGGCTACGATAATGCACAAAGCTCCCACTATATTTCACCCAAAATAACACACACACATCAAATATTTTAAGACATTCCTATCATGCTGGTAATCTGGAATCATTGTAGACATCTGAATTTAAACTCACCACATGGTTTAATGTCACGCACATAGTTGCTGGGAAACCAGCCGGTTTTGCCGTTGAGCGTGCCCTCCCACCATCCTCCTTCTTCCTGCCGCGTCACAAGGATAACTTCACCTTTATTGAAAGATAGCTCATCCTCGTTGTTCTGCTTGAAGTTGAAGCGGGCCTTGACCATCAGCTGTCCGCCACTGCCGTTCTCAGCCATTTCCTGTAGGAAAGTAACGCAAACAAACATTTGCATAGTTATTGTTTAAAATATCTTAATTAGCTGATTCAATTAAAAATACACATCCAATTCTGTTTTTTCCTGATAGATTAAAGTTCATTTAAAAAACAGAACAATTTGTTTTCTACAAAAGACTTTTACTCATTACACAATATTTAATGTTAATTCAATATACTTTAAAAAAAATTGTAGAAAAAAAACTTTCCTTGTTAAAAAAAAAAAAAAAAAAAAAAAAAAAAGCAGTCAATTTGGCAAGCCAGGTGTGAAATAATTTCTACTAAAATCATTTGACAATCTCTCAGAAAATGAGAGCATATTTACAGAGTCAGCTACTACTAATGAAAACTGAAAACTAGAAAATGTTATAAGACAGTGTATAACTGTGGTCCATCTGGATATGCTAAGTTTTCAGCTTAGTAGCCATCTCAACTTTTATGCATGTTCAATCAAAAAATGTTAGGTGAGTTTTCTACGTTTATGCCAACAATAAAAGCAAATGCAGCCTTGCTACTACGGAGGAAAATTTTCAGACAGATGGGCTCGAGATCTCACATGACAATGCAGTAAGATGTATCAGCGGGGAGGAAGGAAAACACCTGGAACAATTTGTTAGGTTTCTTTGTCAGACACAAGCTGGGTCAAGGATCTTTGTCTCAGCTAAGATTAGACCATTTCATCTGCCTGGAGGTGGCGAGACTACTGCCCTTCATGTTTCTTTATCTTTCATAGATTGGGGTATGTCTTCTTTGTTTCAATGAGACTGGGTTAGTTTTATCCTCTATGTGTCATTCGATTTGGATCATGTTTCTTTGTTTCAGCAAGAGTGGGGTGGTCCTCAGTGTTTTAAAGGAGGAATATAAAAACGTAAATTTTATTTCTGTAAATTAAAATTTGCTCCATGCCCACGCGGATGGCAAAACTCTCATTGCAATGAATGAACTATAAAAACTTCCTACTAAGGATTTTATATCTTAAAAATTCCTCAGCAAAAAGACAACTAAACCAGTCAAAAAAACCCTGCTGTGCATTGATGTATAAAGCCTGTACAAAATATCAAAAACTAGATTTGCTCTTAGCTCGTTTCAGAAACACATCTTGTAATTTGATAGTTTTTTGGACAGTTTTAAATTGAAATTTGTACAATGAAAAAAAATACTTATTTAAAACAAAAAACATACCAAAAAAAACCCTGTTTAAGTACTGTCTGGTCAAAAAAGAAAAATCAAAAACTGGCAACGATTTATTTAACCTCAAATGTTTCAATCAAAAGGAAAGACACGGGCTGTTGGTTCTAGTCTGTTCAAGAAGTGCCGAATGCATCTTGTTTGATTTAGACAGGAAAAATAAAAAAATCCTTAAAATGACAAGAATTACGAACATTTGTTCAATGCACAGATAAGGATTTAGCAGAGCTCTTGATTTACCAGTCGAGCTACATTCCTACCCTCGCCTATGGTCACCAACTGTGGGTGGTGACCAAAAGAATGAGATCGCAGATACAACTGGCTGAAATTAATTTCCTCTGCAGGGTGGCTGGGAGCAGTAGCAGTGTTGCTATTCAGGGTCGAGACAAGCTAGATGGGCTCTTTTGGGCGTCTGGTTAGGCAGAGCCTCACTGGCGCGTTATTATGGGCAAGTCCAATAAGGAGCAGACCCAGAGGCAGACTCCGGACCTGCTGGAGAAAAGATGCCTCACAACTGACCAGGGAACACCTCGGGATCCAACCGGGTGAGCGGGAAGATGCAGCCTGGGTGAGAAAAGCCTGGGCTTCCCAAATAAGGTTGTTGCCTGTGTTACTCATCTGACATAAGCGGAAGAATATGGAACAGAACGGAGATAAATATGAAGAAATTACTTCAAAGACTAAATGTTAAAAAAAATGCTTTTTGATTGGTACTTATTCAACTTAACTGTTTGGTAAAACCTAAATTGAACAAAAATTGTAGAACTCAGATACAAGTTCGTCCCTAGAATATCACTACCCTCTCTGACATGCAGAAGTTTTCTTTAAAGGTTAGTCTGACTAAACATTGGACTGAAGCAATGGGAGAAGATTGTGTAATCCGATCAGTACAGATTCATGCTACTCCAGATTGAAGACTGCAGGAGTGTAAGAGGAGAAGCAGATGATGGGATGGGGTGAATTAAATTGGATGGGTCTGGATTCAAGTCTTGGTAAGGCAACATCAAATACCCAAAAAAGTTGGTCATTTAACTACAGAAAGTACCCCAGATTCATCTGGATCATTATCATTTTAACACATAAATCCACTACCACAAAATCCATATAAAAATCTTATTAAAAATCTCTGGCTGAAATTGCAGCGGTGATCATCATAAATTCTAGATCTTGTGAAAAATGTGAAAAAATGAATGCAACACAGAATGAAGATAAATCTTGTGCGGTGGCAGAAGTTTATAAATCTCACAGGGCATATACGCCGGAAAGTTAAAGCAATCCAAAAAAAAAAAATAATTGAGTGACAGCTATTTTTCTTTTTGGTGGGGACTTTTAATCTGGCCAGCAGTGTATGTGTGAAAATATGAAGTTGGCATTGAGGCTTGAAGTAAAATCCTCTAACAAAGTGCTTCTGAGCCAGCAGAAGAGGTGAAACTGACAAAGTGTGAAACACCAACTCAGTTTTCCAGAACTCATCTCTCCAACAAATGACACTCGTCACTCAGCTGATTTTGTGCCACTGGCGGAATATGCGTAAATACACTCCAATGCCAGGCCACGGCACCTCCAAGATGTGAGAGACAAAACTGAGAATATTGAGCTCAAAATGATCGCAGTGCATATAGAAGAGTACTTGTTACAGCTAAGCAGCCACTGCCACAAACAATCTGTGGCTGGTTAGGAAGATGCTCATAGTTTAATAGAATTTAGTGTTTGATGAGTAATAACTGTTTGTTGCTCAATCGAATAGCAATAACATGTGAATACATATCCGTGCATTTAAAAAGAATAACAAAAGACAATAATGAGGGGGTTTCAATCTGAACATATGCTCATTTGTAAAGGCACCAAGGTGTCATCTTTATTAAAAAGAAAAATTTAAACTGTATTTTTGATTAATGTTTTTGTCATACAAAACAAAGTCTATACTTGATGCACACAATTTAAATAACATTTAAATTCCTCATTTAAAAACACGTTAAAGAAAAGTGAATATGTCCTACTGGTTTGGATTGTCTCCGCAGAGAGCCTTTGGATTTGGCAGTGGACAACGAGTGTGAAGATGTTCCCTGACTAGGAGAGGACGATCCAGACTGTGGACATCTCTCTGTTGAACAATCTGTGGAGAAACATAAAACAAGTACAGGTTTTTGTATTTCAGTTACAAATTTGCATCTGTCAAGTCAGTTTTTAAAATATCATCACATTCATATAGGTGCACATTGTTTTGGAGGCCCACAGCTTGATGGTGATTCACAAACATGGTTCATTGCACTGCAGAGCCACAGGACAGCTAACACACAAACTAAAAACTCATTATTCTACATAAATCCAGTTGGTTCAGATGAAACTGACAGAATTCCAAGATTTTTTTTTTTTGTTGCTCTAAGAAGAAAAAAATCTTAAGGCCTTGAGAAAATATATTTATTACCAGAGATCTGTAAATGTGCTTGGGCAGCAAATAAAAAGTCTGATACACTTTTTCAATTTTATCCCTGCTGTAAATTTTAACTCAAGAAGTGATGTGAATAAAATGAAAAAGGAAAGGTTGATGACAACCAACTCCTCCTACTGCGGCAGAGTAACTTTAATTTAGGGTCCTATGCTGCCAGCTGTCCCGCAGCGCGAGTGTGGTTCAGCAGTAACAGAAGTATCCATTATGCTGCCAAAACTCACTTGAAAAGTGACACATGGCAGTCCTGCAAACCTCCAACATGTTAACAAACAGAAGCACTCAAAGGTAGCCTATCAAATGCCAACTGGATGCTCGCCAAGAGACCGCCGTCTTATCTATGCTTGAATCATTGAGGACAAATGTGGAGTCCTCGTGCACAAAAGCCTTATTAAACCTAAACTTAAGATCTTAAACTTAAGAGGTTGGTAGGGAGGCTAAAATACCAGCAGTGGATGAGTGTGAGTCTTTATTGAATCTATTTTAAATCATCATCTGATATCTATTAAGCTTTCACGTGTCTTTTAAAGGCAAAGCGGAGGAAACTTCCTTGCAGTTTTCCAAATTAAACAAGTGCACATCACACCACTGTTTGTTTGAAATCATAAAAAAGGAGCGATGAAGTCTGTGACAGGTGGGGCTTGTGAAACCCTCCTGCCATTTCCCGCAAACAGTGAAGCATGCAAATCCCTTCTGTTATCAAATTCCTGTTCTTACCATAGTAAAAAAATATTTAAGGAATTTATAGAGAAAAATCATAGCTATTGAGAAGATTAAACAAAAAGAAAATGATAAATCCCTAAAAACAAAAAGAAATTTCTATTACCCTTCAGCGACTGCACTTAAAATTCAGTTTACTATCCGTTGATGGTTAGAACTGTCTACAAAACACAAAGAGGTTTCAGTGCCTCATCACACATAAAAACTATTCATTTTATAGGAAACTAGATATTAACAAAGCCAGAATTAGACTAACAGTTTTAAGAGATTTAATAACAAAACAAATGGAGAACAAAGTGTGTTAGGAACTAATTGATCAGTAGATAGTTAAATTCTTTAAATCTGGAGATTAAACTGCAGTTTCTGTAACAGTGTAAATAGACAACTGGCCATTCTTAACACACTCTCTTTAAGTTTGGGAAGTTTTTTTTTAACTGTCAACAAAAAAATTGCTACAATGCTATTATTTATTTTATAAAATTACCATCTAATGGATAAAAAAACTCTCATATTTTGGTAAATAGAACCTTACAAATGTTTAAAACACAACAAAAACTTTAATACTTGAAATTGTTTAGCATCCCTTTCTAAAAGTCTCAAAAAATAAACTCCAGTGTTATTAAAAAAAAAATTTAGTCAGTTAACCGTACATCCTTTAATGAAATCCCAAAATTTCTGAAAAACATACAACCCTGGAAACTGTGTCATTTAATTGACGAAATCCACTTAAAGAAGTGAGTGTCCATGTAAAAGGGACATGTTTAATTTAATGAACCTGACACGCCACTTAAATTGAATACACGGACTGCGAGAGAATTTAACAGGGTAGTGTGATGATCCGGGTGTGCATAAATAAATATGGCACTCAGCAGGACCCAAACACACACTGCTATGCCGGCTGCCCACTCCAAACACAGAAATTTGGAAAGGTCCGCAAAAACTATTTTAAAAAAGACTAAAATGCCCATATCTCATTAGACTGAATCTAATCTGCATTATAGCGTAACCGAACACCCTATAGTATGGATTTTTTTTATTTTTATTTTTTTTTAGGTATTTAGGTCAAAGCCACATCCACCCAATTAAACAATGGTTGCTCTTATAGTTTTGTTCCATTTCTCTTTTAATGTTTTTTTAACTAACATACCAAATGTGTATCCCGGATACATGAATATATAAATTAGGTTTATAAAGAAGTGCTAGTATCAGATGTGAGTTTTATCCATTTGATGAGAATCTTCTCATAATTAAAATATTTACCATATATTTATTAACCAGTGCATTAATGTACCTGTAGAGAACCCAAAATACTTTACATGACACGTCACATTCTCTCGTTAACACACATATATTCATACATTAATAAGCTAACATAAAAATAAGGCAAATCACAACAAAAGTCACAGGCTTTATGATGGTGAAGAGGGTAATACAGTGACCTCACAGCAAGATGGTCGGAGTTCAAGACACGGAGTGGGCTCGAAGCTTGAAGTACTGGGTTTTCTGTGTGGAGTTTGCATGTTCTCTCTGTGTATGTGTGGGATTTCTCCAGGTGCTCCAGTTTCCTCCCACTCTCCAAAAACATGCATGTTAGGTCGACTACTACATTGCCCCTAGGAATGAGTGTGTGTGGATGTTTGAAAGGCCCTGCAACAGACTGGTGATCTGTTTGGGAAGTACCCTGCCTCTCGCCTTAAATCAGTCGGGACACGCTCTGGCACCCACACAACCCCATCAGTTATGAACAGTTTAGAAGATAAAACGAAAGAACAAAAGTCTTACCTTGAGTGGCGAAGTTGACTGCCAGCAAGGTATTCAGCACCTTTCCAAAGTTCTCACCCGTGTATAAACACTCTGGTTCAAATCCCTGCATTAAAAAAAAAATTAGGGTGAGAAATTTCTAAATAAACTTTTTTTCTTCAACAAATAGATATAAAAATGAGTAAATCATGTAGAAAATTCCTTCAATTCAACACATACGGGGTCTAGAGGTTTCCGAGTGTAGACAAAGAGTAAAATCGGAAAACTATTTGAATAACTCTGGTATTGGACAAAGACAAAAACTGACTTCCTAAGCATGCCCCATATTTTATAATTTGCTTCTAACAGAAAGCAGTCCCTCTATTTGTGAGTCACTGTCTATTTACATGAGTATGTAGATTCCAACAAACTCCCTTTGCTTCTTCAGGCAGTGTCACACACTGATCTTTTTACTTCCTGTGGATAGGGTCTTTTTCTTTTTTAAACTGAATTTGTATAGAAATACAGGAATAAAGCATAGGACAAAAATGCGTTTAATCACCAAATCTCCAAGAGTGTCAGCCAAGTTTGCTTATGCTCAAGCGAAAAATGAGCTCCCAATAAATAAAGGAAAATATATTGTTTGATGATTTTAGTTTAAACAAAACTCAAAGAGTGACTCATTAATTCTTTAATGGATTGACTTACAGTATTATAATTATTTATTCTTATTTTATTTTTATTTAAATGATTTCATCTGTTTCTTTACTTACTTTTTATATTGTTCCTTTAATTTTTTTTTTAATTATTTATCATTTTTGTATATTTACTTCTTTTTATGATTACTGTGCTGCTGCGGCATTTGTGACACACAAATTCCCCACGTATGGATCCATACAGTAGTTCTGATTCTAATACAAGTTATGTCAGGTTAAATAATTAAAGTCTGTTACTCTAATTTGCTATATAACTGCTTCAAAGCAATAAATCTAATACAGGAGTGCACAATGGCGCAGTGGTAAGCACAGTGAAATCACTGCAAAAGGGTTGGGGGTTCGAGTTCTGGAGTGGGGGCAAGGCTTGAAACACTGGTCTTTCCTTTTTTTTTTTTGAAACACTGGTCTTTCTGTGTGGAGTTTGCATGTTCTCCATGTGTATTCGTGAGTTTTCTCTGGGTACTCTGATTTCCTCCCACTCTCCAAAGACATGCGTGAGTCACTGTCTATGCGATAGGAAGATTGGCCAAATTGCCCCTAGGAATGACTTGTCTGGGTGTGTGGCCCTGCAACAGACAGGCGACTTGTTTAGGGTGTACCCTGCTTCTTGCCTGAAATCAGCCGGCATAGCCTACGGCACGACCCCATTTGGAATAAGCAGTTCAGAAGACGAAAAGAAACAATCTGATACAGCTTAGAACACACATACAAAACAAAAATCAGAGGCCTTGAACGGTAATTGATGCTTCCTCTTTCTTCTTTAAAGAGCAGAAGTGAAAATAGTCTGACTTATTTTTTTTTACCGGACAAACAGGCACTAGTTGTGACATAAAAAAGGAGGGAACATAATTTTGAAAATGATAGTAGCAGAGCAAACTGTTATTCCGCAGCTGATTCTTTTGACAATCCTTCTAAGAAAACTTTTGCCCAATGACCTACTGACTGGCTGCAAAGCTTCTAATTATGGTTTTGCAGGACAAGTGTAAGGGAGGACCTCCCAGACATAACAAGCCATCTGGGCAGGACTACAAAACCACTGAAGTGAGCTCTGCTTGCTGACTCAATCAGCTGTTTAAAGAAACCAAGTGATGCATTGCAAAACCAAAACAGCTTATTTATATCCTTGCAAAAGACATTTATGTCCAGTGTGGTTGTCTGAAAAAGTACCTCCCAACATCTGCAAATAATTTCTTCTCTAAGTTTTAATACAACAGTTTTTGAACTGGATGGACATCTTGAAACGGCCAGAAAGGGAACTTAGAATGAGGTTGTATTTCTTTTTCCATTTAAAATAACCAATCAAAGAAATAGATCTGGACATGTTGACATGATTAGCTGACAATCCAAGCAAATTTACAATTGAGATCTTCTTAATAAACTTTACCAAGGAGCATTGATTTGAGGCTGTGTGTTAAAAAAAAAAAAAAAAAAGAATAATCAAAATGATCATCCTAAAAAATGACAGATGGGACACAGAAAAACAAACTTACCTCCACTTTCAAGGATGAGCATCCTCTTAGAAACTCCTTTATGTTGGAAATACAGTCTGCTTCTGTTCTTGGATCCTGGCAATACTGATCACACAAAATAAATCTATTAACACATACCTCTACTTAGTGTGTCAGACACGCATTTTACACACGAGCGGATTGACTGAGCCACGCTGACACTGCTGTCATTTTACTTTCACGTAAAGTGACAGAGAAGTGGTCGTTTTGAGAGTTGTAGTTTAAAGCATAACTAGTATTTCTGCGTCTCCTTGTACGCACAGCCATTACCACTACAGAAACATCAATGTAACCGTATTTAAGCCAAACATCCGGTCATTTTGGTAATTTCCAAAATAAAAGCCGGATTGGGTCGTTTCTGCGCGAACAATGACAATAATAGAAATTGAAAGATCAAAATACTTATGTTAGCCATGTTGATTTGGGGTGCTACATAAATACTTTTTAAATGCTTAAGAGTCATTTAAACTTAATTTAAGTCGGAATCAGATGTCAAAAAGATGAGATTTCCGGTTGCATAGTGGTTTTTTTTTGTTGTTGATGAAGAGGTTTCGCAGTTTTTCAAAGAGAGGGAGGTCGCACCGGTGAGAAGAGCGGACGTTCAAGAGGAAGTGACGATCTAAATTTGCAACTGTTATTATCAAGTTTCTAATCTCAACTATTACAAGAGTTATCCTACGATCAACTCAATAAAAAGTCTAAAAGAGTACAGTTTTGATGAATCTACCACTAGTACCTTTAGAACATAACACGTGTTTGATGTGAACTAGTCTGATCTGTCTTGTTTAGGTTAGTGATCACATTGATCTACTCGTGTGAAGAATGCGGAACATTTCTCTCTTCACAGGAAATAGATATTTGAAATCTAACATCTGTTCACATAACTGTAGCTGCAGTTCAGTGCAAATAGGAAAAACTTGATTAGACCAAACTTAGCTGTTATGAGTTAACAGTCTCATCACACACTGTCCTTTTTGATTTCCACAGCAATCGACGATTGTTTTTTTTTTTTTTAACAAAAGCTCACCTTAGGAGTAAATCCAGGTATGAGCCTCTCTGTGAGTTTACACAGAACAACCCCATCCTTTAGTGATGTTTTTAGAAACTCCTCTGGATCTGCGATGTTCTTTTTGGGCGAGCTGAGCACTCCTAATGAAATCAACCAGGTTACAGTCTGCTCCTCTGGATTCATAGCTCCAAAATATGATCATTGCCTAAATCCGCAATGCTTAAAAGAAAATTTGGCAGCTTGTTCCGTATCAATATGCAACTCACATCCGCACTTCTGGTAGAAGTTGAAAAAAAAGAGAGAAACAGGAGGAGGGGACGCTGTTGCTACACGTAAAACTGATGATCACCCCTACTGGCAAACAGCAGCACACCCGCAGAGCAACACACATTTTACACCCATCTTACATTACACACAGAATGCTGCAGAGCTGAAAAAACAGCCCCCAGGTTAAAGCTATTTGAGCTTTATCTTCACAGGATGAGAAATTAAAGGAATGTTAGAAAATCCTATGGTATGTTGTTAATCTGCACTGTATCCAGTTTTATTAGATTCAGTTTCCCATCAAACACATGAATATTCTGTTAAGAAAAAATACATTTCAATCCTGTGTGATCAAATCTAATCAACATATTAAAACCAAACTGATGACAGTTCCTTGTCTCTGTTTTAAGTACGACAGTAATATTTGTTGGCAAACAGAATTGACAGTATTCATGTTTCATGATGAATCAAACAATCACAAAAGTCAGCTTTCTTATCTCTTTTATTAAAAACATCATTTGGGAATTACTCCTTGCTTTCGCCAATACATCGCCCTCAATTTCCAGAACTTGTTTCACCTGAAACGATTCTGCAAGCGATTGAATCTGCGAACGCCTGTCAGAAGGCCTGCCTTCCTGGAAAACAGAAATATTACATGTTAAAATGGCATGTTAAAATTAAAAGGCAGTGCTTAAATGCTCAAAACAAAACAAATATTTTTTAAAAATATACAACAACAAAAAAAGTGAGAACATTTTCAGTTTTTTCAGGATTTCCTAGGAATAGGAAAACATTTATCTGCAAGTGAGGAACACTTGTCTCAAGATGAAATTTTGACAATATTACAAGAAACTAGTTTAGTTAGATAGCATAAATTACAAAAAGATTTTATTGTACCTTAAATTTTAACATTGAACAGCAATAATTGGTAGCGTGAACATAAAAGTGAAAATCACATAATAAAATGTTAAAATTTCCGTTCTGTCGTCTTCCGCTTATCCGGGGTCGGGTCATGAGGACAAGTCTCAGACGGAAAACCCAGGCTTCTCTCACCCCGGCTGCATCATTCAGCACACCCAAGAGGATCCCGAGGCATTCCCCGGCCAGTTGTGAGACATTGTCTCTCCAGCAGGTCCGAGTCTACCTCTGGGTCTCTTGCCCTAAACACCTCACCAGCGAGGCTTTCGGCAGGCGTCCTAACCACATGCCCTATCCACCCCATCTGGCTTCTCTTGACTCAGAAAAGCAGCGGCCCTACTCCGAGCTGTTCCTGGATGGCAGAGCTCCTCACTATCTCTGAGCAAGAGACCGGCCACTTTGCAAAGGAGGCTCATTTCGGCCACTTGTATTCTTTTGGTCAACGTGACCCACAGCTGGTGACCGTAGCGGAAGGTAGGAATGTAGAATTTTCATTTATTTCAGACACTTAAAAAGAAACAATGCAATTCAAAAGTCTGAAATGGAAATAAGCAGAAGTGTACGTTTATTGTGCCCTTTATCATAAAGGCCCATATAAATACCCGTTTATACTAAAATACAAAGAGCTATGAATCACTTCTTGAGTGTTCACCCACTATTTTAACCTATAGCGCAAAGAAAAATAGGATCAGTTAACATACTTACACTGGTATGTTAGCAGATAGTTTGAGTTGGTCCAACAACTTCGGGACATGGTCTGGATAAACTGCATGAGTTGTTGCCTTGGAGTGATTTTCATCCTGGAATGAGAAACTACATATTAATACAATCATCAATAAAAACAAATATATGAATTAAGTTTAAACAAAATATTAGTGTGACCCTTCATTCCACTGCAAATTCTTTTCAGTGCTCCTTTCCAGTTTCTCCTTCAGGTTGATGAGATTTTTCCAGAGGCCTCCGGTATTTGATTCGGCATGCTTGTGAAGGTTTTCATATCGATAAATAAACTAAATTTATATAAACGAGCTTTAAAATTTTGAGAAAAAAAAAAACCTGCTAAATATGAAGTAAAAAGTAGTGTTGCCAATTTTGATTGAAGCTGGATTATTCAGGGTAAAAAAAAAAAAAGCTTTTGAGAGCGCAATGCAAATAGTTGATTTTAAAAAACTTTGCTCGAACGGGGGGAAACTTGAGTTGTTCGTTGATTTTTTTTTTTTTTTTTTTAAACCAAGGATACTGTTGGACAAAAAATGAATTATTTGAGTTGATCTTCATTTTGCTTTGTCTCCTGTAGCAAAAGTTGTCTTGGTAATGACCCTTAGAGTGGAGATTGCAGTACAGGACAATGAGAAACTAATTTACAGAGAAACAAAGAGGTTTGCTTTGCTTACCAGCTGTTGACTAGCAGTCGACTTGGTTTGGTTGTTGCCTTTGGTTTTGTCGTTGCATGCCATCATTAGGCTCTAGGGTGATGAATCCATTTCCAAGGAAACTACATTAGAACATTTTGACAGTGACATTTCCTAACCTTGCAAACAGTTGGATCCAGTTGGAAGCACATTTGCGTAAGAATGAACTTGCATAAACAGTGGGAATTGACTCACCTACTGAATATATTACTTTGCTTTGTAAACTGTGTTTACCGTTTGTCTGGTCTGTGGTCTTTGGAAAATTGATGAGCATGTAAGAGGGTTTGACCAAAACTTTTATTAAAGAAAGAAAGCCACACGAACAGGGCACTAAGTCTAACAGCACTAAATGTACAAAAACTAACACTTGGTAACTACACTCATACGAGCAGAAAAATATTTAAAAGAAAAAAAAAATATAAAAACTTATAACACATTAAGAAAAAAAAAAAGGGGGCGGGGTCAAGATACAAATTAAAGCTCATCTTCCTAGTCCACAGTAAGATACGGATAGATTTGTCTTGCAACATTTCTTCCTAAATACATGCCAATTGTGCACGAACAGGGAGATTTGCTTTAATTGGATTTGCGAGTCCTCTTTTAGTATCTGCTGCGAGCCATTCCCCTTTCAGCACGATTGCTGCCACGACCACCGCGCGGACCGCCGCGACTTGAACCACCATATGAGTCCCGAGGGGGATAGCTTCTCTCAGGAGCCGGGCCCCTGTCTTGCCTGCTCATCCGCTCGCCACGGCTAGATGGGTATGGGTCACTCCGACTGCTGGGGTAACTGTCACGACTGCCATAGCCATCCCGGGAGCTGCTTCCATAGTCATCATAACGACTGCTTCCACTGCCTCCACCATAGGATGGTGGAGGGCCCCTTGAAGGTGGGGCGCTGCGAGAGTTACCTGCAGGGTCAATGGTTTAAGTAATTGGAAAGGTTCAATTTATACATTTTATTGCACTCACTGTGCTCATCTTTTGCCAATAGAATTAGTTCTGTAACAAATTTTGTGGATGGCAAATTCAAATCCACAACTGATTAATACGAATTCAATTTTAAGGTGGTATTTAAGTTGTTTTCCAAGCACAGGGAATAAGTTGGCAGTGTTACCCATTTTTTTTTTGTTTCTGCATGTTCTGAGAAGCCACTTTTCCTTTTAGAGCTCCAAGTGTAGCAAAGGATGAGGGTTTTTCAGACTTGACTTGATGATTTTTGAGGGTCACTCCTTGAGGTAATGCTTTACTAGGCAACAAAAACTGAGCAACGGGCATTTCCTTGGATTTTGAGCGTTTCCTTATTGTTTCAAACTTTGTGAGATGCAGAAATTCTGATATACCATCAAAAACATCCTGATGAATGCTGCTGTTAAAAGGAACTCAATTTTGTATTTTTTTTTTCCAGTTGGGTAGCCAATGATTTTGATTTTTTACGGAATACAAAAAAGTCCAAGTTGGGGTTGTTGGTAGAAAAAAAAAGTTTTTTTTTCCTTGAGAAGTTAAAAAAAAAAACTTGAGTAGTAGTAGCTGTGCAGCTTTTGTCTTCTCACGGATGATCTCATTTTATCTATCTTTGTATTAACAAGAGTTGGTTCTTACCGTAACCGTCATACGAATCTCGATATGATCCACCACTTTGGCGATCCATATATCCTCTGGGTTCTCGGCCTCCACCATAACCATCACGGTCACTAAATAGAAAATAAGCATAATTTCACTCACTGAAAATTAGTTAGAAAATAGTTACAAAATTCTTCTTATTTCGGCATTTCCCTTTAGGGGTCGCCACAGCAAGTCAGTTTCTTCCATATAATATATATATATATATACAAATAATAATATATAATATATAAAATAGTTACAAAATGAGATAGAAAATTAATAGAATCTTAGTTTAGATTTATTTGCTCTAAAAAAGCCTGATTCAAACCTGTACCCTCTTGACATTGATCCATAGTCATCTCGTGATCCAGAACTTGAATATTCTCTGTATGAGTAATCTCTGGGAGGTCCATAGTCCCGGGAGTCTCTAGAACTGTAATCCCGACTTGAATATCTGAAACAGAAAATTGATTGATAATTAAAAGATTAGAAAAGTTTTATTAAGGCACACATTTGTTGATATTTTCAGGCATTTTAAATAGCAATATCTGATAATTAAAATCGGAACACAATTTACATTGCTTAAGCTTTAATTAATCAAACTACTGATATAAACACTAAATTTGCTTTAATAGTCATTATTTATTGTTTGAAATATTTAAATAATGTGATACAAATATTTATATAAAGAGGGGAGGGGGACATTTCTTTTATTTCCATTCAACACAGTTACGAACAACTGGAACCGGAAATTTCTTGTAAAACCTCATCCTTTGCTCTGTCATTAGATAGGCAAACAATTTGCTTTGACTTTTTTCCCCAACCAAACCAGTAGTCACCAAGAACAACGTGCATATTTACAATAGTTTACAATTATTTTTTCTTAATCACGTTCCATAGTTTTCATGATTCCCCATAAGTTTCCCCTTAAACTTGAAAACACTAGTGGTACCATTAAAGTTGTAACTTCAATTATCCCCGAGCTGAACTACTGAGGCAAAAATGGACAATTCAATATAGTTTTAGTTTACATTTTCACTAAAGCCACTGATTTTTTTTTTTTGGTTAACTCATTAAAACATACTAATTTCAACTTACTATGAGAAACCAGTCTGAAACACACACAAAAACATGGCAACTTTGTTGAGTATATTTAAGATATTCAAACTGAACCCCTACCCCTCTTTGGAGCTGTAATGATCATCTCTTGGTGATGGATAATCATCTCTCCGGGACATCATCGAATCTCTGCGAGGAGGTGGGCCATAGGGATCCCGGTCTCTGGACATTGGGGCTAGAATGTCAAATAAAACATAGACATTTTAATTTGAGTCACACATATTTTCTGTTAAATTTAAGTAAGAAATCAGCTCCTTACTCCTGCTCATGGGGCCAGAAAGAGCAGACCTCTTAGGTGGGGGACCTCCATTGCGAACTGGGGGTCCTCGTTTCATTGAAGGGGGCCCCCTGGATGACATCCCTTTAAAAAAGGGCTCCCCACCACTTCCTGAATCATAATAATCTGGGGGAAAAAAACAGTGTGAAGATTCAACTGGACTCAAATATTGAAAAAAAAACTGTAGTAAATGAAAATTTTTACCAGTTAAGTTTTGCCTTTACTCAGTGCTTCTCAATTATTTCGTTACGGTGCTTCACTTAAAAATTGACCTTCGCACACACACAACCAAAACTAGCCCACCTATCATACAAATTGTGTGCAAATAAAAAACTTTTTCAAAAACTTAGGTTTTCTATGATCCAGTCTGCTTCGTAACTCTGTAACACCTCTCAGCAACAAAGCTTCCTATAGATCTTTGTTTTATTTTTTTACTTATTTTGCTAGTTTATGGGTTTAAATTTAATGGGATGATGCGTCAAAGAAAAGTCATTGATGGATGTAAAGAAGAAAATCCGGTGACTTTTCAAAATAAATCATCATGGCGCAAATAATAAACCCAAAGGAAATAATAGAAGTTATTTCTTCTTTCTGTGCGGCATGGTATCCTATGACCCATGGCACGGTACTGGTCTGCGGCCCGGTGGTTGGGGAGCACTGCTTTAAGACAAGTTAACACCCATCAGTACTCTTTTATGATTCATATTGATGACAGGAGCACCCAGTGTGGTTAATCTGTATTTTATTAAACATTTCATCATAATTTAAATGAGCAGAGTGGAATATTTCTTTTTCTTTTATTTATTTTGGGAGGGTAAAAATTAATTAAAATGCAATTCAGTGGTATCGACATAACCACTGAATGATAACCGAGAAAAAATATTTGCAAAGAATAAGAAGCAGTAAAACTTGCCAAATCTCAATCACTTTTCTAAGTGATTGAGGGGCAGACGGCAGCACAGTGGTTGGCGCGCGGATCGGAAGGTCGCGGGTCCTTGGAGAAGACACCTAACCCCTGCTTCTCCAACCATTGGCGCCATCGAAGGGCAGCCTGCTGCAGTGTAAGGAGTGCAGCACACAAATTTCCCCGGTGAGGGATGAATAAAGTAATTCATTTTTTTCTTTTTATTTTTTAATGACTTGAGACTTGGAGCGTATAATTCATCTTTTTTTTTCCCACTGGATTTTTCTTTACACCCCGCAGCCAACAAATGGTGTTCTTTGCGGGCTCAGAAGATTAGAATCTTTGGGTCTATTTGAGGAAATTGGTTCAAAATTGCTCGATGGTTCATGGGGCTTCAGATTTACCATCCCTAGTCACTGCCAACTACTGCACTGAATGTGCAATTGCACTTTACTCTAGTAGGCAAAAAAATAGGGGGTCACACACACCCCGTGACATCGCACCCCAGAGTTTCACCATTTGAGAAGCACTGCCCTAACCCAAACTGGGTTACTAAAGACAGGAGGGTTGGGACTCTTACCTCTTGAAGGCGGTCCTCTTATTCCGCTAGGACCTCCTCTAGAACCACGGGGACCTCTGGGTGGACCACGACTGCGGGAGTGCATGGGTGGTCCTCTTCTTCCACCACTTTCAAATTGAGGCTTTGTAGCTTGCTCTACTTTAATTGGCTTCCCATCCAGTGACTAATCAAATAAGTCCAAATACAATTTCAGATTCATAAACTAAAACATACAAAATTCTGCACACTCACTATTTGATTGAATTACCTTTCCATTCATCTCACGTGCTGCATCCTTGGCATCTCCTGGACTTTCAAAGGTTACAAAAGCAAATCCTCTTGACTTGTTAGTTTCACGATCTTTCATCAGCAGCACTGGAAAACAAAGCAATAGCAATGCATTTTAAATATGTGAATATTTTAAGCAGAAGCATTCACACTTTAACGTGGAAAAACAAGTTGGTAAAGAATTTGATGTTACGTAAGATTAAACTTTCCCCCCCAAACTGACTACATAACTTAAGAGGGAATCATCTCTAGAAACTTCAAAAAGAAACCAAACTGGATTTAATTTCATTGAAGGAAATAAAAATACCAGTTAAAATGCGCACAAAAACACATAGCTATGGATGAATTTAGTGAGTTATTCTTGAATAAAAATGAATGATTCGTTGCTTTCCAAACACGCCATAGACGTTAAGGAACACGTGCAACGGACAAAACCAACAGAAAACAAACTATACCTACAAAGATGCGTTATTGTGAGATTAATATTAGTTAGCTGTGAGTTCATTTTAATACCAACCTTCCACGATTCTCCCATATTTACTAAAATACTGCTCTAAGGCCTTCTCGGTGGTCTCTGTGTTCAAACCACCGATGAAGAGCTTGCCTGGGCGATCAGCCTCAGCCATTCTGTTAAATACTCCGCCTGAAACAAAGAAATATCAACTGTAAGGACATGAATAATAAAACCCGTGTAAATGTATCCAAATATACTCCGCTTACAACATTAACTTTACCTTAGAGGTAGCAACAGCTGAAATTTGTTTCACACGCAAAATGGCGATAAAGGCGAAGGCTGTTTAGATTTGTAACCAAGGTAGCAAATGCTAGCTAGCAACTAAATACGATTACAAACTCAACCGTCGTATACTACAGCATGTATAGACGACCAAATACTAGTTTAATATCACCTAAATAAGTACGATCTATTCTTCTGTTAAATTTAAATCTGCCTCTACGTTATACAGCATCGAGTAACTGTTGGTCTTTTTCTTCTTCTTCTCTACCCTTTTTTATGTTGCAGAAAAGAATGCTGCTGCCACCAAAAGGCTTTTTGGGGAAGTGCACAACTTTCTACTTGAAATTCACAGTAGTATTTTTATGTGTATGTATTGATATATGTGATGATATATATTTATATATATATATCATCGCATATATATGCGATGATATGCAATTGAACGATGATATACGTTCAATTGCAATTTATCTTTTGTATTTATTTGTAGCACTATTCATATACGAGGCAATTCAAAAATATTTATAAACCAGAAGAAATGCACAATAATTACAAAACATACAAAACATAGCAAAAAAAAAAAAAAACTAGTAAAAAAAGTGATTAATCTTCAGTGAAATGCATGATTAAAGATAACTGTTTTCAGCCTAGATTTAAATATTGTGACAATATAGGCCTGTCTCACAGCCTCAGGAAGTTTGTTCTTCATGTTTAGTTCTGACTCTAGACATCAGCAGGAGGCCGGTCCCAGACGTCCTCAGAGTTCTAGATGATTCACAAGACACTAACATTTCACACTTAAACACAAGCAGAGCAGCTTTAATGTCTTTTTTCTGAGCCGCAAGAAGCAAATGCAGAGTACTGAGCACAGGACTAATGTAATCATATTTTTGTTTCTTGTTAGGGCATACTTTCATATAGATATATATGTATGTATACGCATACATATACGTATATCTATGTACATAGATATACAGTACAGTATATACAGTACATATATGTTCATATATATGAACATATATACACTATATTGCCAAAAGTATTCGCTCACCCATTCAAATGATCAGAATCAGGTGTTCTAATCACTTGGCCTGGCCCCAGGTGTATAAATTCAAGCACTCAGGCATGCAGACTGTGAAACAAGACATTTGTGAAAGAATGGGCCGCTCTCAGGAGCTCAGTGAATTCCAACGTGGAACTGTCATAGGATGCCACTTGTGCAACAAATCCCGTCGTGAAATTTCCTCGCTCCTAAATATTCCACAGTCAACTGTCAGCCCTATTATAACAAAATGGAAGCGTTTGGGAACAACAGCAACTCAGCCACGAAGTGGTAAGCCACGAAAAGTGACGGAGAGGGGTCAGCGGATGCTGAAGCGCATAGTGCAAAGAGGTCGCCAACTTTCTGCACAGTCAATTGCTACAGAGCTACAAACTTCATGTGACCTTCAGATTAGCCCAAGTACAGTACGCAGAGAGCTTCATGGAATGGGTTTCCATGGCCGAGCAGCTGCAGCCAAGCCACACATCACCAAGTGCAATGCAAGGCGTCGGATGCAATGGTGTAAAGCACGCCGCCACTGGCCTCTAGAGCAGTGGAGACGCGTTCTCTGGAGTAATGAATCACGCTTTTCCATCTGGCAATCTGATGGACGAGTCTGGGTTTGGAGGTTGCCGGGAGACTGGTACATTTCAGATTGCATTGTGCCAACTGTGAAATTTGGTGGCGGAGGAATTATGGTTTGGGGTTGTTTTTCAGGAGCTGGGCTTGGCCCCTTAGTTCCAGAGAAAGGAATATTGAATGCTTCAGGATACCAAAACATTTTGGACAATTCCATGCTCCCAACCTTGTGGGAACAGTTTGGAGCGGGCCCCTTCCTCTTCCAACATGACTGTGCACCAGTGCACAAAGCAAGGTCCATAAAGACATGGATGGCAGAGTCTGGTGTGGATGAACTTGACTGGCCTGCACAGAGTCCTGACCTGAACCCGATAGAACACCTTTGGGATGAATCAGAGCGGAGACTGAGAGCCAGGCCTTCTCGACTAACATCAGTGTGTGACTTCACCGATGCGCTTTTGGAAGAATGGTCAAAAATTTCTATAAACAGTCTCCTCAACCTTGTGGACAGTCTTCCCAGAAGAGTTGAAGCTGTAACAGCTGCAAAAGGTGGATCGACATCATATTGAATTCTATGAGTTAGGAATGGGATGGCACTTCAGTTCATAGAATGAGTAAAGGCAGGTGAGCGAATACTTTTGGTAATATAGTGTATGTTCATATATGTATACTGTATATTTTTCTAAGTGTCTATCTACCTGCTTGCTTTTCTCTCTAGTATTCATCAGCAGATTGCATGACCTGTGGCTTTTAGTTTTAACATTGACAAGAACAACTCTGGGAGGTGACAATTTTTTACCCAAATTCATAAAGAGAATAGTCACCAATATGCAGTGTTTATTGAATAGACCACAATTAAATTCCATCTTTTGTTCAGAAAACTTATTCCTTGGTAAATGGACTCCACTTACATAGCGCTTTTCCATCTACGTTGGTCTTCAAAGCGCTCAACAGTGTAGCTCACATTTATACCTGATGGGGATGCTCCCATGCAAGGTGCAAACCACCGTCAGTAGCAATTGGGGGTTCAGTGTCTTGCTCAAGGACACCTCTGCATGAACTCCTGGCAAGGAATCAAACCTGCAACCCTCCGGTTACAGGGCAGTTGCTCTACTCACTGAGCCATCCTTCCGCTTTCTCAATTGCAAATGTGATTAAGTCCTTATTTTATTTTTCTGGTTTACCAATGATGTTTGATTCGTTTTGTGATTTATTAAAATTATTGTGGAAGCCTAATCCAAATTTTTTTTTATCTTTCTTTGTAATTAAAAAATCTCTTTTTATCCTATCCTTACCAGAGGTTAGTAGAGTAGCCAAAAACATTCTCAAATTAAGAGTACAGTTACATCAGAATACTTTTACTCAAGTAAAAGAAATACTGTAAGTATACCTAAAAAATTTTTCCTCAAATAAGAGTAAAAAGTACGTGTTAAAAAACTACTCAGGTATTGGGTAACATTAAATGTAACATCTGGTTTATTTGTAGAGTTAAGAATACAGACAATACAGCAAAATGTGCCAAATTTGTATTTTCAAAATAAAATCAAAAGCTCAGTAAAGAAAGATTGTATCATTTTTAAATAACTGAAATAAATGCACAAGTTTTTAAACCAAAACATTTTTATGTTAACAAAAACACAACATAATGAATACAATATGTAAGAATACTGTAAACGTATGCCAGGCCACAAAACAAACTTGTCTTCTTTACAGCTCAATATCCATGGCAATAAAAAAAAAAGAAAAAAAAAAAACACTGTTATGTCAAAGCTCTTGTATAAAGAAGAGGACACCACAGATGATGTTTTGTGTATGTGTGTGCTGGGGAGTGTCCTTACGCTGCCCCTTAGTGTCCCTCGGTGAACTGATGATTAAGCTTCAGCAGTAACTGGCTCTCAAAATTCTTGCTGTGAAGCTGTGATTGTTTAGTGGTAAAAAGTCTTTCACAGGCTGCAGATGCAGGAAGAGCCGTGTTGAGTTTCACCGAGAGCTTCTTTATGCATGGATAGTTGAGCAGCAGATCCATACCTTCTGAAGATGTACATGAAAGGTACCTTTCCAGTTCTCCTGCATGAGGTTTTTCTGACCTTATGGGTGCAAAGAAGTCCTCTTCCTCATCTGAGTCTGCTTGTAGGTTGTTTTTAATGAAGTCAAGTCCTGTGAAAATTGTATAACCAGGTTAACACATAATTATAATGGACTTTTAAAAGCTGTCAAGAAACTATACGTACTCAATTACATTATAAAAATAGAAAAAAATAAATATAGATAAATACCAGCTTTTAAGACGTGCTCCTTTGTTGTCCAGTATGTTCGGAATTTTGGTAAGAGTATTGCAGCTGCAATCAGCTCTGGGTCATCCATGGCATCTCCAAAACGTCTTTGAATCCCATTGAGCAGGGCAACTACAAGAGGTTTGCAAATTTTGCAGGATAACTCCAGCCTCATCAGCTTCTCCTGCAACTGGTGAAGTGTTGGCAGTAGAAATCCCATGTGTACAGATGTTTTTCCTTGAAGAATGTTGAGGGCCATGGCAACAGGCTTCATGACAGCAGTATATTCAGACAAAAACCCCAATTCAGCAGAGTTAAACCTGGGATTAAAAAGACATACGTTGATTACTACTCAAATAGGTATAATTTGTTTTTTAGACTATTCAAAGAAATGTACTACCTCAGAATTAGTTATATCTAGAGTAAAGTATAAGCAAAATTTATATTAAAAGTGATCTCAGACAAAACCAGTTCAGAGGAAATACAGTCCAAATTGCTGTACAGAATTGTGTTATGAAAATGTAAGTCTCCTTACATCTTTAGATTCAGTGCTGTGCAGACATTCTGGATTGCTGCCTCTCCTTGTTCTTTGTGAATACGTACAACTCTCTTCACAGCCAGGAACAGGGAGCTCCAACGTGTTTGACATGGTCGGAGGAACTGCAGCTTGCATTCACGCTCCACTATTTCAAAAGCCACTGTTGACCTACTGGTTTTGTTCCATAGAGCGTTACACTTTGTGAAAGCAGATTGAGACAGCCTTTTGTATGCGTCATTGGTCACTGCTGTAGCAGTAGCATCCACTGTACATATCAAGTTCAGGAGATGGCAAGCACACTTTTGGTGCCTGGGAAGATGGTATTCAAAGCCTGTATTACTATTCAATACAACAGCTACATCCTGGATCTCTATCTCTGATTCAGTCTCATTCTCTGACTCATCATCATTGCTGATGCTGTCTAGATCCTCTTGTTCATTGGTGGCTTCTTCATCTTTTCCAAACATTCGAAAAGCTCTTAGAAGGTTGGAACCACTGTCAGTGGTTGTCCTTGTCACCTTTCGACAGATTTGATATTCAGAATGTATCTCTTCTAACGCTGCTACAAGCACATCAAAAGTGTGTGAGCCTTTAAGAGGCCTACAAGCCAGTGCAGCAGAATGTCTTTCTAAAGTTGTGTCATCAATCCAGTGGCAGGTCACTCCTACGTAGCTACGCTGTCTGGCTGACCAGCAGTCTGTTGTTGTTGCAACATGGCTAACAGTACTGAGCTTTTTAATAATAAGCTTCTTCATTGTTCTGGCGGCTCCCTGTATTTTTGAGCGTAATGTTTTTCTTGTCATTACCGTATGCTTAGGCAATACTACCCCCATCATAGTTTTAAATGATGGTGTTTCTACCACAGAAAGGGGCAAATTTGCCTCACAAACAAATCTAATCAGGAGATTATCCAAAGTTGCCTGAGTGACTTGTTGGGAGCTTGAGCAGTCTGAGAGTTTTGGGACTTTTGCTGGTGTTTGGTCTGTGGGCAAGGACTTTCTTTTCCTTTGAGAGTTAATCAGGTCTGTGTATTTCTTCATGCTGTTGGGATGAATCCTCTGTTGACAGAAAAATATCTATTTAGGTTCATCTAAAGACAAACATATTAACTCTTCCAAAAAACTTCCACTTTGTCATTTATGCTTTGTGCTGAAACTATAACTTTGAAAGGGTTTTACTTACACTTTCTTTTTTGTGTGTGTACAAATAGTACGTATTACAGATTAAACCATGAGTGATGCTTGCATTGTTTACTGTTAATGTGGTTGTTAGCCCAACAGGCCTGACCACAGCTCAGATGAAAAAGATGCAACATTAATTTGGACTGCTACGTAGACTAATGAATCTTTAGTAATGACTGTATTAGATTAAACTTACTGCAACGTGTTTTCTCAGGTTGGATGTGGAGTTTTTGTAGGCAGAAATATTCGTTTGTTTAGGAGCGCACAGCAGACACCGCATCAGGTAGCTGCTCTGTTGTGTTTTGTACAAACTAAACATGCTTTCAATATGAGGCCAGGGATGTTCGCCAACTTCGCTGTCTTCTGCAGTGTCCTCTTGTTTAAGATAGACCATTGCGGCCTCCATTGTCGCCATTTTCACCTGCTTTGTCAGTAACTTGTTTTCCAGAATAACTTTCGCGCTAAGTTTTACGTTCTTGCAAGATGGCGCATGGGTACGTCTGGTAGGTCAGGAAGAGTCATGTGACCACGCTCACTACTTTTGATTGGAGGAACGCCGACTACTCATGCGCGGAGGGAAAGCGGCGCTCCTTTGAAAAACGAGTTAAAAGAAAGAAAAGTAACATGTCAACTTTTGTCCAATGTAACGGAGTAAGAGTAGCGTTATTTACTTATACATTTACTCAAGTAAAAGTACAAACGATTAAAATTACTCATGGAAGTATGTCTTATTTAAAAAGTTACTAAAGTAAATATATCGCATTACTAACCACATCTGATCATTACTCATCCTCTTCTTTGACCTCATTTTTTACTGATGGCTTCAGGTTTCCTTCTTGCATAAATTAGTCCTACAGTTACTCAGTTAGCCCAAAGAGAACAATATAGTATATATTGCCAAGAAAGCAAATATTGTTCTTCAATTTCTTATCTATGTTGGATGACTGATGAGACTTTGTTTAATAGAATGTTGTTTATAAGAGGGAAAGAAAAGTGTAAGAGATTGATAGTCAGATTATTGTCTATAGTGTCAGTCAGTCATCTTCTTATCCGTCTGTCCCTTTCGGGTTTTCGGGGGTGCGGTGGGTGGCAAAGGGCAGAGTACACCCCGAACAGGTCGCCAGTCTGTTGCGGGGCCACACACATACAACCATCCACACACATACACACACACTCATTCCTAGGGGCAATTTGGCACCGGCCAATCAACCTAGCATGCATGTCTTTGGAGGGTGGGAAGAAACCGGAGTACCCGGAGGAAACCCATGCGAACACGGGGAGAACATGCAAATTCCACACAGAAAGGACAGTGTACATCTGTAAATTCTGATGGAGAGGAAAACAAGATGTGCCTAAAGGCAAGGTTTTTAAATATACCAGTCCAACTTAGTCCTGTTCCAACTTAGGAACTTTGAAATAGGTGGTGATGAAAATATTAAAATTGTGATTACAGACAAGAAAAATGGGTTAGCAATATGGTTGTTAGATATGTGTATACACACATGTATAAATGTACATACCTGTATTTAACCTTGATTAAGTTTATGATCCCCCAAATTGACAGAGAAACTTATTTTTTCCTTGTGAAACTGGATTGTAGCTAACTTGGAGGATATTATATCCACAAATGATTTCAAAGTTGTCTAACTTCTAGGTTTTCCTTTGTCAGGTCCAACATGACTGTTCAGACATGGAGCAGTGCAAATACTAAAATATTTAAATAAAATATTAAAATAAAACATAAATGTCTCAAGTCCAAAATTTGGGGTTCTACAGTATACAGATGCTTTTCTTGGCAGTTGTTCAACAGATCACTTTTCTGTGACTTGTAGGCCAATTCACAAGGACCTACTAAAGGACTACAACTTTGGGCAACACGGTGGAGCAGTGGGTAGCAGAGTGGCCTCACAGCAAGAAGGTCATGGGTTCAAGTCCCAGGTGGGGACGAGGCTTGCAACACTGTTCTTTCTGTGTGGAGTTTGCACATTCTCTCCATGTTTGTGAGGATTTTGTCTGGGTACTTCGGTTTCCTCCCACCCTCAAAAGACATGCATGCTAGGTTGATTAGCCGTTACGTGATTGCCCCTAGGTATGAATGTGTGTGTGTCTGTATGGTTGTACGCGTGTGGCCCTGCGACCTGTTCGTGGTGTATCCTGCTCTTCACCTCAAATCAGCCGAAATGGGCTTTCGCAACCCTCCACCCCCCAACGCCATAAGGGACAGACGGTTAAGAAGGTGACTGACTGTCATTGCCAGACAGAGGTAGATCAACCCTCTGTACTTGATATGCCATCCCGTTTCCATCAGGATGAAGGCCATCTCGTGATTTCTTCAGCTAAATACTGTAGCTTTTGAGTAGAGTACATTTAGTTAACAGTCTTAGACACATTGGCTGCTCGTCTCGGGGAAAAGATTTCTCCTTCATGTGGGTCCCCATGAGGTTTCTTCTTTTTTCCCCACTGCCTTTTTTTGTTACTAACCGTGAAGGCGGGTCGAAGGGCTGGAATGTTTTTTTCTTCTTCTTTTTAGAAAATCTACAATAAGAAGCCCATTGAGACAATTGTGGTTGGGAAATACAATATTAGGCCATACAAATATAATTGCATTGAACTTTGTGAACACTAGTATGAGTAAAATTATTATTTCATTTAAAAGTTGAGATCATAAGAAAGGATAACAACAACAACTAAACTTTTGTAAAAAAAAAAAAAAAGAAAAGATAGGAAGTGTATAGTATTAAACGGACTGAAACAGGACCATTGTTGGCTAGAACATGACACCACTCCTGTTTATCCAGTTGGATCAGATGTTATTTACACATTTTAACGCTTATAACAGTTTTGTGTAAAACATTGACTCAATATTTTTCATAGATCTCATTTGTCGACATGTTTTGCTGCTTTGTGGATGTGATCGTAGGACTGAGATGAAGAAAAAACATAAATTTGCCTAAACAAAAATATTGTTCATGGTAGTATTTCATGCACAGAGTGTAGTCTACGCTGTGAATCAGACTTCTGGTTTTTACTTTTCAAAATAAAAGACGTTAGCCCGTTTTAGAACTGTGAAAATCCAATGCAAACTCTTAATCCAACAAATAATACACAAGTTGAGCATAAAACTTTATAATTTATATATCTAACAGCTATGAAATATTTTGATGAAATTGAAAGCATTTTAAAGTTCTTGCTATAAATCTTTTGAAAGTCCCTGACTTTTTTTCCGGCATCAATCAATATACTTCCGCATTGCTTGTCAGAAGTCGACGTCACCGATGCTTTCAGTCCAGCTCAGTCACTGGATACCGAGTAGAAATATTTAGCATTTACTTAGCTTTAGCATACAGACCTTCCAGTAAAAGAAGTGTTTATTTTCATTTTAGTTTTATTTAATTTCTTTAAAACCATTATTAGTGCTAAGATGAAGTGGCGGATATCTTTTACTTTTGTGCTAGTTGCGTATTTCTGTTCGTGCTCGGCGTTTTATCTTCCGGGTTTAGCCCCAGTGAGTTTTTGTAAGGAAAAATCTGATCTTGATGATTGCCAGGTATGTGTCTTTAAAATGAGTCTCAGTTCTTCAAATGCCTTATTTTTTTAATTAATTGGAGATGCTTTCTCGGTCCCATCCTGTCTATATTGGCTGCTAACTGATAGTATCACTAGGCCTCGCGAGGCTATTATCATACGTTTATACGTATTTACTTTTGATTTACTCTTTGGCTATTGATCTCATGATTCGTTCTTTTTAAACTGTATAACGTTATAACGATGTCGTGGCTTTTTTTTTCTTTTAACAGACTGAGGTCAAGTTGTTTGTAAATCGTCTGGATTCTGTGGAATCAGTTCTGCCTTATGAATATGACATGTAAGTCACACTCAGTCAGACCTTGTTTAAATCAACCACATTTTACTGTTCTTGGTTAAAATTGATTCCTCAATCTTTATGATCATTTGATATGTTAAAGGTTTGACTTTTGCAAAGATGCCAAGGAGACAAGGCCATCTGAAAACCTAGGACAGGTACTCTTTGGAGAGCGAATTCAGTCATCACCTTACAAAGTAAGATTTGTATTGTGTTTCTAGATCCTGCTGCTTTGTCTCAGATCCAGTTAGTCTAGTTTTGATTTGAACAAGTAATTCACTACTTGAATGTCATTTGTCATAGTTTGCATTCAAGAATGATGTGAAATGCAGTCCTGTGTGCGTAAAGACCTATAAGAAAGACAACAAGGAGGATGAGGACAAGCTTAAGTTTCTTAAAATGGGAATGCAGCTAAATTATCAGCATCACTGGTAAGTGCATACACATATATAAATATACATACACAGATATATAATTAGAGAGAGATTTATGGAGATATATTTATTTTTTTCCAGGATTATTGACAACATGCCTGTGACATGGTGTTATGATGTGGAAGATGGTCAGAAGTACTGCAACCCTGGCTTTCCCATTGGCTGCCTTGTTACATCAGATGGCAGACCTAAAGATGCGTGTGTTATTAATGTGAGTTGTATTGTCATATTTTTGTCTCGTTGTTTTCCGCTTATCCGGGGCCGGGTTGTAGAGTCAACAGCCTCAGATGGGAAACCCAGGCTTCACTCAACCCGGCTGCATCCTCCAGTTTACTAAGGAGGATAGCGAGGCGTTCTCCGGCCAACTGTGAGACATTGTCTTTCCAAGGGGTCCGGGGCCTACCCCTAGATCTCCTCCCAGTGGGAGCAAGGCATTCGGGAGGCATCTTAACCAGATGGGTTCTCTCAATATTTTTACTATAAACATAATACTTCCAAGACCTCTTGAAATTTTTCTTAAAGTGTAATCTCCTCTAATAATGTCCTCCCAGTTCTGTGCTCTTATCATTAGATTATTAATGATGCTGGCCTTCAAATGCCTTTTTTTAAATAGTTTGTCCCTGAATTTTACTGCAATATCAGAAGAAATTTTTTTTTGTAATGTTCCAAATGTTATTTAGAGTAGTTTTAAGCAAATTTTTAAAAATTTGCCTTCAAAGTGCAAATAAAGTAAACTGGATTCTAGAAATGAATAAGATATCAGTGCCCTTTTAAATTTTTTTTTTTTAAAGTCCCATTTGCTTTAATTGTTAGCTCAAAGTTTCTTATCATTTGTTCATTGTTCGTTTGTTCATTTAGTCAGAGTTCAACAAGAAAGACACATATTATGTCTTCAATCACGTTGACATCAAGATCACCTATCACAGTGGAGCATCAGAAGGTTGGGCGGGTGCTCGTCTGGTTGCTGCGATACTTGAACCAAAGAGGTACAATGACACTGAAGCAGATAAACATAGATTGTCATATTAGTTCAAGATAAAACTTGAGCAAATATTTTACATGTGAACACACTTGTTCATTGTAGATAATGTTGGAAATAAGAAGTTTTATTTGTATTGTTTACACAATAGCATTAAACATGCTGATGCCACAAACCCAACCTGTGAAGACCATCCCATGGAAGTCCCCCGAGAGTTTACTGAGGATGTCTCTATAGTTTATACTTACTCTGTCACTTTTGAGGTAGGCTTCCAAACTGTTACTGCACTGATTAGCCTTTATGTCTCAAATGATAGGGTTGTATATTAAACTTTTTTTTTTTTTTTTTACAGGAAAACAATTCCATAAAGTGGGCGTCACGGTGGGACTATATCCTGGTCTCAATGCCTCATACCAACATCCAGTGGTTTAGGTGTGAATATGCTTATTACAGTTATCATCAGAAAATAAATAGATGATCTGATGTAGGTTCCTTGTTTAAGTTGGAGTATTCTCCCCTCTTTTTTTGCACCAGTATTATGAATTCTTTGGTCATCGTTCTCTTCCTATCTGGAATGGTGGCCATGATCATGCTGAGAACTCTGCACAAAGATATTGCGAGATACAACCAGGTGGATCAGGTAAATTGTTGGAGTTGTTTTATGCAGTAATCTATAACAAACACCAACTTATGTTTGCTTTTAAGTGTACTTACCTTTTTTGAGTGGATACCAGAACTTTATCCCCCTAAAATCTTTTTGATTTGTCAGATTTTTCCAAAGATAACAAATCATGGTTATTTTGACCTTAAATTCAGCCACAGACCATTTTGACATCAGTGATAGTTTCTAAAATTGCATATTAAATATTAAGTATGAGGAATTTATAAAATCTGATAATCATCTGATCATTAAATTTGATTTGTTGGACTGGAACTAAAATTTTAAAGGTCTACTTGGTTGAAATTTAGAATACCACTTTGTAGTCACAAAGAAAATATATCTTAAAGATTGTTATTCTGTAACCTTTATTTAACAATATTTTTATTGTTGCAAATTACCATTTGACACATATCCCAGTACAGTGGGTACAAAGTTACCAAAACTCTAAATATTTTTGCTACATTTCACAGGAAGACTTGATAAAGCTATCATCGACCAAGGACAAATCTTCTTTACAATATGTAAGCCAAATGGAATATTTATTTTTGAGAGAGGGCAGAAAAACCTTTTTGTGGTAAATGAATCAGGTACTTGGGTTTGTATGATTGTGGTACGCAGGTGCACAAACAAAACGTAAAATGTGGTGTGATTAGAAAATGAACATGCTCTCAAATAGGCTTATTTCTACACCGCTGTCTTTTTTCACACCAAATTTTACGTTTTTTTTTTTTAATTTCCTTTATGTTTTTGTGAAAACTTGAAGTCTTCATATTAGGCTTTGTCAGCAGGTGTCTGATGGAGAGGTAGCATATTAGTGCCTGGTGGCTGGGGAGCCTTTTGATCAAAGCACTTTCTTCACTCTCTTGTCTACTTCCTTCTGCAGGAGGACGCACAGGAAGAGTCTGGATGGAAGCAGGTGCACGGGGATGTGTTTCGTCCCCCCAGGAAAGGAATGCTGCTCTCTGTGTTTCTTGGACAGGGCACACAGATTTTTATTATGACATTCATCACATTGTGTAAGAAAATAACTGGCAACAGACTACTATTTTTTTGTTTTTCTTTGTTATGTTACCATGTAAGACGGTTCTGATAGTAAATATCTGGGGGTTTTTTTTTGTATTTGCATTTTGGTTGTTATAAACCAATTTCATTGTAATAATGTAATACAAATATTGTATTATTAATAATGTAAAACAATAATGTAATACAAAAAGATATGTGTTTAGGTAAAATAGGAAATCAGAGTTTGGTTTCTGAACTTCTTTAGCCAGAGAAATGTTGAAATCAGTTTCTAAAACACACAAGCAAGTTGAATTAATTTATTTAATGGATTTAAGCCTCACAGTTAAACAAAATCTCTTTGCTACTAAAGATATTAAATTATAGTGTGTTTTGTATATTTATACTGACACAACACTGGGCCTGCATGTTTAATAAGCTAGACTAAAATTAACTCAACATGTCTTGGAGCTTCAAAATGTCATATTTCTGTACCTCAGCTTGTTGAAATGGTTAATGCTTCAAACGAGATCAGATCAGTGTTTTATGTCAGAAATTAATAGAAGTTAGGAAACATTTTCTGTCTTATTCTACCATTTGCATCACGAAACCTGCTTTGATAATTAATTACGCCTCTGGGATGGTCTAAATTAATGAGCAGTTCAAACGTTAGCCATCATCTTCAATCAGCTTTTGAATGAGCTGAAATGTCTGAAGTTTAATGTGCTGCTTAGAAAGGAACAACAAAGCTTTCTCACCTGTCTGAAGAAGCCCGTTGATGACTGATGATTGTCTGTTGCAGTCCTAGCTTGTCTGGGTTTCCTGTCTCCGGCCAACAGAGGGGCTCTCATGACATGTGCTGTGGTCCTCTGGGTCCTTTTGGGCACACCCGCTGGTTATGTGTCTGCAAGACTTTACAAAAGTTCGTTGGGTTTAAAATTAAGCTATAACCATACGCCCATCTGAGTTATTTTTCTGTCATAATGTTGGTATTCTGGTCTGCTTCTGTCATCAGCATTTGGAGGTGAAAAGTGGAAAACGAACGTCTTGCTGACAGCACTCCTGTGCCCTGGGTAGGTGGTCTCACCTTTTCTTTTTTTTCTTTTTAAATTTAATGTATGCAGACATGGACTTTGATTTCTGCTTTCAAGTGCTTTACTCAACCAGCAGCCTAGACTCTAAGGTGGCGTGATAAATTGATTAATTCAAGTTGATATTTAAAAACAATGTTATTTTTTAAAATAAGAACCCATTTCAAACTATTTATCCACATGAAAATAGAGCTAATGAGCAGCCATGTTCTACATGTCAATATTAGCCAGCGCACCCATCTCCAAAAAATAGAGATTTTATCTTTACTTGATCCTTGTTGGTCTCATGCACATTATTATGATATTATTTTCCTTTCCAGTATTGTATTTGCGGACTTTTTCTTGATGAACCTGATCCTCTGGGTAGAAGGCTCTTCGGCAGCCATCCCCTTTGGAACTCTGGTAGCCATTTTGGCTCTTTGGTTCGGCATTTCTGTGCCTCTCACCTTCATCGGTGCCTACTTTGGATTTAAGAAACCAGTAAGTTGGTTATTGCAATTATTCTCATACTTAAATTTAGTATGTTTGTGAACTAATTATTTTTTTTTACCTTTTGACAGGCCATTGAACAACCCGTGCGAACGAACCAGATTCCTCGTCAAATACCTGAACAGTCTTTCTTCACCAAACCTGTTCCTGGAATTGTAATGGGAGGGATTCTCCCCTTCGGCTGCATTTTCATCCAGCTTTTCTTTATTCTCAATAGTATTTGGTAAGAAAACCCTTTTCATGTAATAGTTTCCAGTTATTTTTTTTTCTTTATTTGCTATTTATTTCTTTGTTCACCATTACAGGTCCCATCAGATGTACTACATGTTTGGTTTCTTGTTCTTGGTTTTCATCATTCTGCTGATCACCTGTTCCGAGGCCACAATCCTGCTCTGCTACTTCCACCTTTGTGCTGAGGTGTGAAAACATTTCACTGTGAAGTTTGTCTTTAAATGAGTTATTTAATCTCTTTTAAATCTTAACATGTCTTTTTTTTTTTTTTGTCTCGTGCGTGAAGGATTACCACTGGTGGTGGCGTTCATTTCTGACAAGTGGCTTCACTGCCGTCTATCTGTTCATCTATGGAGTTCATTACTTCTTTTCAAAGCTTCAAATAATTGGCGCAGCCAGTACCATACTGTACTTTGGGTACACAATGATTATGGTACTCATCTTTTTCCTTTTTACAGGTAAGATGTTTTCATCTTTGTGACAGAATAGTTTATTACATTTTAAACTTAGAGAAAAAAAAATCTTTTTCAGTCAAACAGGCTTTCAGTTTCATTTGACTGGGGATTTTACTTTAAATTAAGACAAATATGTACTGTAAAGCATTAGCTAATCTTCATTGCAGGAAGATTTTAGATCCTGTTATTAAAATAAACAAGGAAGTTGAACTTTCCTTTTTTTTTTTTTAACTGCGCTGTAATTTAACGTTAAAATAATTCGAAGTTGTCAGTCATCTTCTTATCCGTCTGTCCCTTTCGGGGTTGCTAGTGTTTTAATTTTTTAGATAGATTAATGAACAGAACACATTTCTCCAGAATAAAGTCATCCATATTCAAATATGTCTTCTTTTTCAGAGAGTACTTTGTGGGAGTGACTTTGCTGGTTTTACTACAAAGTGCAAATAAGCTGCCTAGTTTGCATGCTGTAAAGGAGCTCTCTGCTCACTACGATCTTAGATAAATACTAAGTGCTGCTGTGTTCAAACTAGATAAAAATGAGCCTGTGGCTTGTCGCTGTAGCTCTGATAATATCTTACGAGCTTAAACTAGCGAGCAGATGAAAAGTCTAAAGATTATGACTGTGAAGTAATCCAAGAATTGCAGAGAACGATTTTCATTTTCCCTACTTGCTTCTATTTTTAAGCTGAATTATTCCAATCCCCCAATTTTCTATAATAACATCTTATTTAACCTTGATCTCAACAAATTTCTGTTTGAGTTGTGTTTGTTGCTTCCACTGTACAGCAAGGTAGTTTCCTTTTCCTAACTTTCTTGTTTTTCTTGTTTTTAGGTACAATTGGCTTCTTTGCTTGCTTCTGGTTTGTAAATAAGATCTACAGTGTGGTCAAAGTGGACTAGGGTACTGAAGGACGGACTAACTCCTTACTGTTGCAGCACTGGGCTCCCAGCGCTAGCTTTGTCATGAAACGGTCCAAATGGACCTGAACTGAAACTATCACTTATAGAAAAATCCTGCAAAGCAGAGCCCGTCCTCTTTTGTGCTTTAAATTTCTGTTGCTATTTTCTCTTAAGAATATATATCAACTTCTGTTTGCTGTCGACCAGTAATATCTCGAATTGAACCTTGAAAATCATTCTGGGGTCCGGTGTTCAGGATGACACAGTGAACAGGTTATTTGCGGAACGGTTTTACTTTAATTATGCTTTTCTTTTGTAATGGCTAAATGTTGTTTATTTTTTCATTACCTGTTCTATAATGATACAAAAATGTGTGTACATATATTGTATAGAAGGGGGAAGAAAAGAAGAATGCTACGTAAAGATTATCATCATTATAAATTTTTGTTGTTTGATTTTTCTCATTTTCTTTTTTAAAGATGAATAATTTGGCTAAAATTCCTTAAATATCGACTTGTATTGTAGTAGAAACATAAAACACTGACGTTATTAAGATGTTTGTCCTTTTTCTTAGTTTTTCAATTCACATAGAGTAGAAAAACAGCTGTTTCAAGGAAGGGTACATCTGTATTGTAAAGCTGGAACGGCATTCCTTTTTTGGCACGGTGTCTTAATCACACATTTAGCTACAAGTTATTCTCAATGCTGTTCGTAAATTTACTGAAGAACAAAAACATCTTTGAAGACTCGCCCTCTATAAGCTCACTAAGTGGTTTGATGAACGTCTAGCTGCATTTAAAATTGTTTCCATTTGCTTCGAGCAGGTAGAGGATCATCAAAGTGGGGTATAATTTAACAAATAAATTGCAATAATTCAAAGCGTTAATGCTTTTGTGTTTTGACTCCCTCAATGGGTTCATATTCAAAATTCAGCTGAAATGAAAGTTTTATACTTTGAAATTTATTGTAGAAAAGGCTTCAAAGTTTTCTCCTGGACAATGTACTTTCTGGTCGAGATGTTTCGACTTCCGCAGTTACAGTTCCGCAGTTACATAACCAATCAAAACACAGATGGTTACAGGTTTGTTTGGGCTAGCTCATATACAAACCGGATTCCGAAAAAGTTGGGACACTTTAGAAATTGTGAATAAAAACTGAATGCAATGATGTGGAGGTGCCAACTTCTAATATTTTATTCAGAATACAACATAAATCACAGGTCAATAGTTTAAACTGAGAAATTGTATGATATTAAGGAAAAATATACTCATTCAAAATTTCATGGTGTCAACAAATCCCAAAAAAGTTGGGACAAGGCCATTTTCACCACTGTGTGACACCCCCCCTTCTTCTTAGAACACTCAACAGACGTCTGGGCATTGAGGAGACCAGCTTCTCAAGTGTAGACATAGGAATGTTCTCCCATTCTTGTCTAATACAGGCCTCTAAGTGTTCAATTGTCTTGGGTCTTCTTTGTCTGACCTTCCTCTTAATGATGCGCCAAATGTTTTCTATAGGTGAAAGATCTGGACTGTTGGCTGGCCAGGTCAGTACCCGAATCCTTCTCCCACGCAGCCATGATGTTGTGATTGATGCAGAATGTGGTCTGGCATTATCTTGTTGAAAAATGCAGGGTCTTCCATGAAAGAGACGACGTTTGGATGGGAGCATATGTTGCTCTAGAACCTGAATATATTTTTCTGCATTGATGGTGCCTTTCCAGATGTGCAAGCTGCCCATGCCACACGCATTCATGCAACCCCATACCATCAGAGATGCAGGCTTCTGAACAGAGCGTTGATAGCAACTTGGGTTGTCACTGTCCTCTTTGGTCCTGATGACATGGCGCCCCAGATTTCCAAAAAGAACCTCAAAACGTGATTCGTCTGACCACAGAACAGTCTTCCATTTTGCCACACTCCATTTTAAATGACTCCTGGCCCAGTGAAAACGTCTTCGCTTGTGGATCTTTGTTAGAAATGGCTTCTTCTTTGCAGAATAGAGTTTCAGCTGGCAACGGCGGATGGCACGGTGGATTGTGTTCACTGACAATGGTTTCTGGAAGTACTCCTGAGCCCATGCTGTGATTTCCTTCACAGTAGCACTCCTGTTTTTGATGCAGTGTCGTTTAAGGGCCCGGAGATCACGGGCATTCAGTATGGTTCTCCGGCCTTGACCTTTACGCACAGAGATTTTTCCAGATTCTCTGAATCTTCTGATGATATTATTCACAGTTGATGATGACAACTGCAAACTCTTTGCAATTTTTCGCTGGGTAACACCTCTCTGATACTGTTCCACTATCTTTTTACGCAACATTGTGGGAGTTGGTGATCCTCTACCCATCTTGGCTTCTGAGAGACACTGCCAATCTGAGAAGCACTTTTTATACCCATCATATTGCCAATTGACCTGATTAGTGCTGATTGGTCTTCCAGGTGTTTGTTGTATGCTCAAATGACTTTTTCCAGCCTCTAATAGGTTCTTGTCCCAACTTCTTTGGGATTTGTTGACACCATGAAATTTTGAATGAGCATATTTTTCCTTAATATCATACAATTTCTCAGTTTAAACTATTGACCTGTGATTTATGACCTGTATTCTGAATAAAATATTAGAAGTTGGCACCTCCACATCATTGCATTCAGTTTTTATTCACAATTTCTAAAGTGTCCCAACTTTTATGGAATCCGGTTGTATTAGTGTATATTGAAACAGTTCTCAGGCCATTTTATCAGCTCGAAAAGATGTTCAGATGGAAGTTAAAATGTCTATATTAAATACACTGTCCAAAAGACAACTTTGAAGCCTTTTTTGCGATGGATCACTCCTGGATGGATGAGGGATTACATGAACTTGTTGCCAAAAATATCTAATATTAATTAGCACCCCAGTTAGGGGTGCTAGTCACTTTAAAATTGATCGACACTACCAAAATGAGAGTAAAGCTAAATTACCTGACGTCTATGACACTTTTTGGGACTGGAAAGCATGGGTTTAAAGCGTGGCTCGCTCTCGGGCCTGGCTCCAAAGGGGGGTCCCCAATGCCCCGCGTCCGGGCAAGAGCAACTTGGCCATGCTTGATCTCTTCATAGGGGTGTTAGGTGTGTGTGTTTCTCTTCATAGGTAGAGAGGAGCCAGATGGGTTGGTTTGGGCATCTGGTCAGGATGCCACCTAAGCGCCTCGCTGGTGAGGTGTTTCGGGCACATCCCACTAAGAGGCAGACCCCGGACACGATGGAGAGACTATAGGTGCGTTCGAGATGACACAGGCGGACGCAGTTCTGATCGGCGCAGATTGGCGCGCAATGCATGCCAGTTAGGTTTTGCATTCAAAAACTAACTGGCATGCATTGCGCGCCGATCAGAACTACAGGCATGTGAAAAAATTAGGACACCTTATGAAATCCTGTGTATTTTAAAATATATTTGGACATATGGGTAGTTAATGTCAATTTTAAATAAACTCAGGGATCCAAGTAATAAAACTAAACAATAAAAAAATAAGAAAAGCCTTTTTAAAACTTTCTGTAAAATTTAATTAAAAAATAATGCAATTTCTGGTGAGGAATAAATAAGGACACCCCCTATACTATCCCTCTTAAAATGTTGAAAATCCCAAAAAGGTGCATCACGTCAGGTGCACATGATTAGTACATCATTACCCAGCATTTGAATGGAGCCTTGCCCTATTTAAACCTCAGATTTAGTTTGGTGTGGCCCTGACATTTGAGATGTTGAGATGAGCGCCATGGTGAGGTCTAAAGAGCTTCCTGATGCCCTCAGAAAGAAGATTGTGGCCGCTTACGAGTCTGGTAAAGGATTTTAAAAGATTTCAAAAGAATTTAACATCAACCATTCGCAAAATTATTTACAAGTGGAGGACATTTAAAACAACTGCCACCATGCCAAGATCTGGCCGTCCGGGCAAGTTTACCCCCAGAGCAGAACGCAAGATGCTCAAAGAGGTCCTGAAAAATCCTAAAGTGTCATCAAGGGAATTACAGCAGGCTCTGGCAACTGTCAATGTGAAAGTGCATGACTCTACGATCAGAAAGAGACTGCACAAGTGTGACTTGCATGGGAGGTGTGCAAGGAAGAAACCTTTGCTCTCTAAAAAAAAACATCAAGGCCAGACTGAAGTTTGCCAGAGAGAACATAGACAAAGACCACAACTTCTGGAATAAGGTTCTTTGGACAGATGAGTCTAAAATTGAATTATTTGGACACCAGAACAGAAGACATGTTTGGCGTAAACCAAATACAGCCTTCCAAGAAAAGAACCTCATACCAATTGTAAAGCATGGAGGGGGCAGTGTCATGGTTTGGGGTTGCTTTGCTGCAGCAGGACCTGGGCAGCTCACCATCATAGAATCTACCATGAATTCCACTGTGTATCAGAGGGTGCTTGAAGAAAATGTGAAACCATCTGTCAAAAAATTAAAGCTGAAGCGTAACTGGAGACTGCAACGAGACAATGACCCAAAGCATACCAGCAAATCCACCAAGGACTGTCTAAAAAAGAAGAAGTGGAGAGTCCTGGAATGGCCAAATCAGAGCCCTGATCTTAATCCCATCGAAATGCTCTGGGGTGACTTGAAACGGGCTGTACATGCAAGACACCCCTCAAACATCTCACAGCTAAAAGAATTCTGCATTGAGGAGTGGGCCAAACTTTCTCCTGATCGATGTCAGAGACTGGTAAAAGGCTACAAAAAGCGTCTCGTTGAAGTTATATCAGCCAAAGGGGGCAAAACTAGCTATTAGGTGGTAGGGTGTCCTAACTTTTTCCTCCATTAAAATACATACTTTATTTTTTTTCTTTTTTTGGATTTGTCAAACAATGTTCATTTTTGTTGTTAAATTGCAATCAAATCACTTTCTTTTTGAAAAATACATATAAACATGACTGGATATCGGTATGTGAACCATTTCTAAATAAAGAGCTGATTATTTAATGGGGTGTCCTAATTTTCTCACATGCCTGTATGTCCGCCTGTGTCATCTCGAATGCACCTTATGTCTCACAGCTGGCTGGGGAACTACTCGGGATCTTTCCGGGTGAGATGGAGGATGCAGCTGGGGTGAGAGAAGCCTGGGCTTTCCGTCTGAGGCTGTTGCCCCCGCAACCCAGTCCTGGATTAAGCAGAAGATGACGGAACAGAACTGGAAAACATTTGAATATAAACTCACACTTTTACATGTAATACACATTTATTTTTATTAATAACACAATGTATGTTTGTTGTTTTTTTTTATTTTTTTTTTTTACAATTTTGACTGGAAAATAATCAAAAAGAAAAAACTTCTGTCACAAAAATAAGTCTTTTTAAAGACTTTTTTTTTCTTTAATGTACAATGTTAAAGGTAGTTTGACCAACAAAAGCCAGTATGATTGTCGGCTACACTACTGTGGTTTGGATTTTTTTTAATGAATAGGCAGGCTATTCCATAACAATGGCAGGGTTGACTAGTTCTGAAAAACTACACTTTTTTAAGAAAAAAAAAAAGCAAATGGCAGCTCTAACTCATAAAATAGATTTTGACAAAATAAAATCAAAGTACACAACACAAATGAGCAATTACTTTTGCCCTTTTTGGCATATAAAAAACAGAACAATCCTTGTATAAATACACTATCAGCTCACTTTCATCAATCCTTTCATTTTCCCTTGTCTGTCTGATCAATTTTTAAAATTATAGTAAAGATATTAATCCATGAGGATTTTTTTTCCCACAAATAGAATACACAGCTGTTGAATAAAATGTAAGAAAAATTGTTACATAAAGTTCTTACATGCAGCCCACATAAAATCACAAATCAACTGTGGCTATATTTGTATCACCCTGCTTTCTGTGCTCAGGTGAACAACAAAAACTGACAAAGGCAAGAAATACCGACTTTAAATTTAGCACACTGAAGTAGGAGGGAATAATATTTCCATAGTTGAGGTTTAGTTGGAAAAAACCCAAGAAACTAGCCCCATATGGACATTTTGCTATCCTGTTATGGAAGTAGCGCTAATACTTCTGTGTTTTGTTACTGACAGGCACAGTGAATCAATAAATATGAAGTTATTTATTGAAAAGGCGCTTTAAGTCTAGTTAGACACTGCAATACTGAATACACACATTTAAAAACTGAGATGGGCACCACAATTTTTTTCTCTATACAACAATACCCTGAGTTTATAAATTCCAAACAAAATTTGCTTAGAAAAGACAAAAAAACACACTTTATGTAACCTTTAGTACATCAAATGAGAATGTAATATAAAATAATTTAAAGGAGATTCATTTGTGCAGATACAACAGATCATTACGTGATCAGAGACATCAACGACCTGTTATCAAGGTAAAGTGGTCTATTTTTCTTTTAAATTGCTCTCATAGTTTATAATACTAAAAGGCCTGTTGTTGTTTTTTTTTAATAACAGTAGAAAGTAAAGTATTGCATACATTTAAAGTACTAATAGTCATACTACAGTCGAACATTACAATAGTTCACATTTGGAACTTTTAAAACGGCATTTGATTTTTTTTCTCTTTACAATACAACTGATTAAAGTTTTTGTAAAGCCTTTTTACAAAATCTTATCTGTGTCACTAATGCTAGCAGCTTCACAATTTATTATCCTGCATTTAATTCTAGTAGGAACAACTATGACAAGTTTTTTTAATTAAATGTTTTTTAAGTTAAATACTCATGTGCTTTCTTTGCTGTCGACAGGAAGGTCCTTCTCAGAGCTCAGGCTGGTTGAGGTGGTCTCCTTTCGGCTATCTTTTGACTTCCTCTCAAAGGTTGGAGAAGAGGATGTTGTGCACTCTTCCCAAGTTTGCAGAGGAAAGACCCGAGCGGTTAGGCTGGGCAGGTGCGAGTGAGCACCAGAACGTCCTTCAGTTGTTGTGAAGCAAGTTTCCATGGCAGAGCTTTGGTTGGGACGGCCCTGCTTGCATAGCAGGCCACAAAGCAAAGCCAAAAACTCTTTTCTCACGCTACGATGCATGTAACCGTAAATGTAAGGATGTAGGCAACACTGTAAAAAGAAGAGCACAAGAGCAAGGGAGGATAACCATGGAGGCACAGGTGCTTTGGTACTTATAGATATAGTATTCAGAATGGTGTATGGACCCATGCTGAAGATATATGAAGCCATAATCACAAAAACCACTCGAGCTGCTTTGCAGTGGTAGTGGAAACGGCGGTTTCGGATTCTAACAGGGTATCGCCTGGCTGTGTAAGAACCTTCAGATGGACTGGTTTGCTGAGGGTTGGGTTGTATTTGTTGGCTGGTTGGTCCTTGGAAGTCTTGTTGACAAGGCTGAGAGTAGTGTTGAGTTTGTATTGGGTGGACAAGAGCATTTTGTCTTCTTGCTGCTCTAAATACCATCCAGTAACATCCCAGCATGATAAGCACAGGCAGCCAGAAAGAGAATGTTGACACCACTGCAGAGTAGGACAAACTCGAAGACCACATCACTGTGCAGACCATTTGATGTGGGTCAAAGTCCACAACTCCCCACCCATAGAGAGGAGGTGTACTCTGCAGGAAACTAAGCACCCAAGTGCAGACGATCAGGTTGGTGCCTAAGTGAGGAGTCATGCGAGTTGGATAAGATAAGGGGTGAATGATTGCAAGGTAACGATCCACAGACACAACAATAATAGTGTTGACCCCAGCAAATGCAAAAAGGTGCATGAGCACCACCAGAGCCTGGCACAGGCGTGCATCCAAGGGCCACACTGCTGGCACGGTGGCTGCGAGGGCAAAGGGCATCACTAGTATGGTTTGGAGGAGATCTGCCAGGAGAAGGTTGAGGACAAAGCGGTTGGCAACATGAAGGAGTTGAGGTTTCCTTTGAAAAACCAGCAGAACAACCACATTTCCAAACAAAGACAAGCACACAATCAGTAATATGAGCACCATCTTCACCACACTGTTCACCTTGAAGGTCCAGGGTGGTTCCTGACTGGAACTGGTGAAGCCAAGTCCTAGTGAAACACCAGTAAAATTTGTGCCCATGCTTTGTGTGTGACATCCAGCAAAGCTGCAACACTAAGTCAGGTTAGTCCCATTTTGATGAAGGGAGTGAAATGTGACTTCCTCAATGGATTTAAAGTAAAAATCCATCATACATCTTTCAATGTTCTCCAACACAGTCTAACGATCAATGTTTCACTGCTCATTGTGATCGGTCTTTTAATCCCTGAAGGCTTCACCCACAGAACCAGGCCCTCCTTTTACAGATCACATCTGTAAAATGAAAAATGAGGCTTGAAAATGCCACAGGCGTCGACAGGAGATGTCCGCACAGTGACAAAATACCACGGATCCCTAATCTGTAATAGATGTATAATACGATCACGGTCGTAGAGATGCTTCCTCCCGCTTTGCTTCCATTTCAGCTCCAGTCAGCATCAGCACCGCGGTGTGTCTTCACCCAGCGGGGGTCTCTCATCCAGACGAGCACCTTTTTTTTTTTTACGGATTTTAGAAAGGATCAAGAGTTTGATTTGATCAGCTCGGAATCCTCCTCAGCGGTCTTAGAATACTTACGGTCGGATCTCGTCTCCGACATGTCATGACAGAAAAAAAAAAAAACCCAAACACCTGCAGAGAAAGCTGGATCCTCCTCCCATCCTGCTGGTGACTGTGCACGCTGCGATCACGTTTCTGTATGACACATGTTGGAAATGGTGCGATCACACGGTTTATATTAAACACTGTGGTCATCGGAGAAATAAAACAGAAAACTAACATAAATTTTGTACTATTTTTTAAGGATTTTGACTCAAATTTAGAATCTTTCTTGATAATTTTCCACAAGCAGACATCAGTGGAAACAGTTTGTGAATGCTATGTTGCCTCTTTCTCTTTGGGTAATAAATGGTTAAGTATGTTCTAATAAAACCCATCCAGAGAACTGATGTGTTTAAACAGTGGCTTCTGAACTTATTTTTCAAATAGATGCATTTCTTAACTTATTTGATGTTTGTTTGGATGGATCTGGTCTACTGGGACGAGAAACAGGCTAAGTATTATTATCAGTAAAATAACATTTAGAGTAATGATTGTGTTTAAACTCTTAAATTCTCTGTGATGAAGTATAAAAGTCCTGTTGCTTTTGCAAACTAAAATCCTTTAAAAACGGAAAAAGATTTTGATTTCACTTGTGATAATCACTAAAACTGATTATTGCTCAATCTACCACAAAGGACCTGTGGGTTGGGTCAGAAAGCAACATGGATACCAAGATTGTGTTTGTTATTAACTACAAGTGTAGTTATGATGAAAAATCTGCAGCTAATAATTTTCAGAACATAATCATCACATCAAAGTGTAAAAATAGATGCTTGATCATTTTTAACATATCAGAGGAAAGGTTTTGAAGTCAGAGAGGCCAGACTGAGATGGTTTCGACATTTACAGAGGAGCGAGACGTAGTTCGTCTGCAGAAGGATGCTGGGTTTGGAAACGCAAGGCAGGAGACCTAGAAGAGGACAAACAGGAGGTTCGTGGATACAGTGAAAGAAAACAACAGGAAGATAGTTGGCAGGACCGGAGGTAATGCAGTAGACAGGACTAGCTGGAAGAAACTGACTTGCTGTGGTGAAATGCCAAAAGGAAAAGAAGAAGTTGTAAATTCGTTCTATTCTGTCGTCTTCCGCTTATCCGGGGCCGGGTCACGGGTGCAACAGCCTCAGATGGGAAGGCCAGGCTTCCTTCACCCAAGGTGCATCCTCCAGCTCACCCGGAAGGATCCCGAGTTGTTCCCCAGCCAGCTGTGAGACATAGTCTTTCTAACTGGTCCGGGGTCTGCCTCTTGGTCTGCTCTTGCTAGGACGTGCCTGAAACACCTCACCAGCGAGGCGCTCAGTGGGCATCCTGACCAGATGCCCGAACCACCCATCTGGCTCCTCTCGACTTGAAAGAGGAGTGGCTCAACAATAAGCTCCTCCTGGATGGCTGAGCTCCTCACCCTATCACTGACTGAGAGCCCAGCCTCCCTGCGGAGGAAGCTCATTTTGGCCGCTTGTTTGCGCAACCTCATTCTTTCCATAGCTGAGGGTTGGAATGTATATCGACTTGTAGATCAAGCTTTTCGGGTCAGTTCTTTCTTTAATACGACGGACCGACACAGCGTCCTGGTTATTGCTGACGCCACACCGATCCGCCTGTCGATCTCACGCTCCATCCTTCCTCCACTCGTGAACAAGACCTCGTGAACAAGTTGTAAATCACTTATGGAAATGTTTAAATTTACCATTGATAAAAAATATGAAGTAGACCAAAAGATTCTCACATTTAATTACTTACCATATATTTTGAGTGTTTTGAAATTTGCCTTTCACTATGAAGTTTCTTTGTTGTCACAAATATGTTTCAAATCATTTAGATTTATGTGTTTCTATTGTTATTGTTGATTCCCATTGGACAATTTGTGACTTTTTAAACTAGCCTTTCGGCATAAGATACTGTGAATTCATCCTGTATATTTCAAACCACTTGTGTTTCTAGTCCAATGACTGTTCATCCTTTGGCAAACTTCTGAACAGTTCAAAAGCCCACAATATGAAAAACAACTTGTGATGAGGCAGATATTTTGAAGAGGGAGAGAGACAGAGAGAAAGACAAAGTGTGTGTGAGACAGAGAGACTTCATTAGGATGCACAGAAAACAAAAGCAACCCTACATTGTACAATCCAATTAGACCGTGGCTTACATGGCCCACTAATCAACACTCATAATTAGCCATTTTATTTCAAGTCTTTGCTCTGTCCTGGCTATCAAAAAGCCCTTTGATGTGACTTGAACACCCTGTGTTTTAGATTTAGATTGCAAATGAAATGCTGGTGACCACAAAGGGGTGGGGAGAGGTTTCACCGTTCTTGTGAATGGCCTGTGGTTCAAAGAGAGACCCACAGGCCCTCTGTCTCATGGGATTATTAGACATGCAATACTATATGACTACTCACACTGGCCTAAAGTGCTGATGCCTCTGGGTCTGTCTTTCAGGTTCTTTTTCATTCACTGAGACATATGAGCTGGAAAAGTTGAACACACAATGGACACTGCTGGCTGGTCCTGCAAATTTGATGAGCATGTGACAAAATGAATTTGAAGTAACATTTTAGAGAAACAGAAAAAAGAAAATAGCTAAAAAAAAAGTGTTTTGCAATAATGTGGATAAATGTAAGTTTATAACTCTATTAACCAGTTCATTTTTATTTTTCACATTTTGGAACATTTTGGGTTTATGAGTTTTTTTTCTGTTTATTGTGTTTATTTGGTCAATGTTAAGTTATTAGTTTTTACATTTTTATTTGCTATTCAGATTGGAATTTTTAGGTTTACTCAATAGGGAGCGGAAAAACTCGAACACAACTTCTGTGACCTTCTGAGATTTTCTGAGACCTGTGATCTGCCTGTCTGTCTGTCTTTCTCTCTCTCTCTCTCTATCTCCACCCCTCTCTGTCAGCCTGTCACTGGGCCACATGGAGACAGACAACCAATCACACACACACTCACCCCTTTGAACAACTTGAACTGATCATTACAATTTATGATCAGAGTAAATTTTAAGAATTGGATCAACAATTTTGTGTCTAGTAACTCAACCAATCAAATGAAAACTATTAGATTTATGTATATGGACACACTATTCAGTAATTAGTGTAGTTTATTTTGAATGAGAGGACATTGGCAAATGATAATCTCGTAAAAAAGCAGAGAATTAAATAAAAGCAAATGAAGCACATCAAAAAGCATTTACATTGAATTAAAGTAGTAAGAAAAATCTACTATGATGTGCGCGAATGCTTGATAGCTGTGGAGATGGAACTGAAAAGTGTGGCAAGAAATGGGGTACAACCTGAGCAGGTCACCTATGCACACACCCATTCCAATGGACAATTTCTCAGTGACCAATCAACCTAATGTGCATGTTATTGGAGGGTGGAAGGAAACTAGGGTACCAGGAGGGAGAGAACTCACATATATCTGAGGAGGAGATCAAAACTCCACACAGAAAGGTCATTGTTTCAAGCTTCACCACAGCCCAGGCTCAAACCAGTGACCCTCTTGCTGTGAGGCAACAGCAAGCTTTGATATAAAGTACAGAAATGTTACCAGCAGGGGAAAGTTTTGGCCCTGTGAAACATTTATAGAGGTGTCTCTGTGAAAGAATGTCTGAGTTACAGTGCTCAAAAGCATTTTTGTATGTTTGAACAAAACAGAATTTTTATAATATTTTAAAAATAAATTTATGAAGACTTAAAGACTAATATGAAGTAAAAGTCCCTTTTTTTGGCTATTGGAATTTTGTTTAGCCAGCCTGAAGAGAGAAGTGTAAAGAAGTGATAAATGTGGTGTAATAGTTCTTCTGTGATCAGTGTGGCTTTACTGATCACAGCACATTCGTAAAGAAGGGCCAGTGGAGTTTTTGCCGAACCGATTACTTTTTTATTACTTTTTTATGTTTTTTTTTTTTTTTTGTGTGTTTGCAGAAGAAGAAGTTGTGATTAGAATGTGATATTGAAAGTGAGAATGAATTGTATTAATGAGTGTTAAACCACGACTGGGTTTTTGGTGACGATAAAAAGTTTTAGTATTATTCTTTTTTTTACCAGGTGAAGGCACAGAAGGATGTTGCAGTAATTGGAGCCTGAGTGAATCTCGAAAGACAGGCAAATGTCCGAGATACTTGAAACACTTCACCTGTTCCACCTTCTCTCCCTTTAAACACCTGACGGGTGTTTAACTATGGACAGATTATTTGAGTTACCTTTGGTGACTTTAGAGGGATCATTTGATCTCCCTGTCATGGAATATGGTCTTTCCAGTATGTATTTAATAGTATCTCCAGTATGCTAATAATGTGGCAGTTTGTTGCTGGCAGTTGAATGCAGTTTGTCAGAGGAGCAGTTCTGGGGGTAAGGGTAAGGAAATAACTTTGTAAATAAATTCATTGCTACTGACTCTGACTCTGATGTTCCTCTAGAAAGCTTAAAACCAAGGTTGCCCAACCTTTTTTGTCCCAAGATCTACCTTTCAAATATCAAAGTTTCTAAAATCTACCAGTCTGGGTTTAACATTGCGAAACCCAACAGAGAAAATACACACACAGAAAAGTTGCTCTCTTTCTCTGTCTCTCTCAATCAAACAAACACACATTTTCCGCGCATTGGGAGCAGAGGAGCACCAGCAGGACCAGGTGCTGTACTTTCATTTCTGGTTCAACAACGTGATTTCACGTCACAGACTGCAAAAATCTCAATCTCAAATAACACTAGAAAAACTGGGGGAAAAAAATGGTAGCTGAAATTTGAAATAGCGTCAAAGTTGCTGAGTTGACAACACTGACTTCATTTAATGTTTTTTCCTACACAGGCAGTCAACTTAGAATCAGTCCAAAGGCTACTATTAGACCGGATCGACGGGTTAACACTCCCAGATTAAGCGTTCTTGGTTTTTTTTGTAACTATTCTATTATAATTCTTAGTAAGAGACATAAAAATAAACAAATGAAAAACAGAAACTCTGATTTTCCCCCCGAATCATCTGTTTATTTTTTCATCGTAAAAAACAAACAAAATTTACACATTTAAAACTTTTTGAAAATCTGTGCTTGGTCTGAGCAGACCTGGCACTCCCACTGCACTTCTTTTGTGCATTTGCCACACGTAAACTTGTGGCAGTGCACACATTGAGCAGTAGCAGAGTTTCTATTGCACCGGTGCAGGACTTGGCATTTCTTCCTTTTGCCCAGTTCAGGTGGTGTGGCGGCCTGTTTGTGACAGTTCTCATATTTAATCTTCTTTGCCCTCACATGAGACTCAGCCAACTCACCAGCAAGCCGCATCAGAAAATCTGACCGCCTCTCCTTCTTTCCTGTGCAGGCTTGATACAGGACATGGGCGTTCAGAGCTGCCATGTCAATCATGTTGTAGAACACAGTGACTGGCCATCTTCGTGTTGCTGCCCGTACGCTGTACTCCCGTACCATCTGTTCCATGGAATCAACACCGCCTTTTGTAGAATTGTACTGGGTGATGGTGTTTGGCTTTTTTCTGTGGCTGTCCTCAGTCTGAACCACACTGTGCATACTGCTCATAACGTAGACAGTCTTCTTCCGGCTGGATGCATACACTGTCAGGGTGGCATCAGTCGTTGAAAACACCTGTGTGCTGAAGTCATTTCTTTTCATCTCTCGAGCTGAAGGGGGAATTTCTCTGCATATCTTCTTGAGTGTCCCAAGAAGGGTAGTTTTCCGACTGAGCAACTTTTTTGCAAGTGATATCGAGGTGAAAAAATGGTCTGTTGTGACAGTTCTGCCCTGATCCAGAAATGGTTCCATCAACTTCATTACCACACCCTCAAACAGGCTGTCCTCTTTGGGCTGACCAGGTTCTTTGCCAAGATATGGAAAGACATTGCAGATATATTTGGATGTCAAGTCACAAGCCACCCAAAACTTGATGCCAAACTTATCTGGTTTTGTAGCTTTATATTGCAGAAAAGGGCAATGTGTCTTTGATGGGTAAAGCTGTTCACCAATTGTGATGTGACGACCAGGTCTGTAGAATGTGACACAGTTTTTTCTAAATGATTCCCATAGTTCAGAAATTGCTGCAAACCTGTCTGTCTGCACTCGCTCATCCCGGGTGTTCTTGTTATCAAAGCGTAGGTGTCGCATAATGTCTTTGAAGCGGTCTCTAGCCATTGTTGCCATGATCCATTTGTTTCCGTACATCTCGGACCAGTTGTCAGACAATGATGGAACCTTAGTCACCCCTCGCCAGATGATAACTGCAGTAAAAGCCATAAGCTCTGGAAAGTCCATGAACCAATTGTCAGCCTCTGTTTCTCTTGCATGCTCAATTGTGCATGCTTGAATGGTACGAAGCATTTCAGGAGTAAGAAAACAGGAGAAGCTTTGTAGGCGAGTTTTGATCCCCGTTATGGCTTCATGTGTTGGCTCTCCTTCTGCGGTGTAGGGTTCGATAGGAGTGAAAGCCATACTTCGCCCAACCTCTTCCTTGTGCCACTCTGTGCCATCTTTTGCAGTCTCTGTAACGGCAGTATCCAGTCGAGGTTTCTTTTTCAGGGGCTGGGGAACATCTTCCTCTGCAAATTGAACAAATTTATGTTGTTAGTAGGAAAGAGATATGTACCAAAGTAGAAATGAGTCAAATTAATTATTTTCTCTATATGCACAAAAATAATTATTTCTTGTTAACATAGCTGTTGAAAACATTGTCTTTCAACTGTATTTTAAATGGTTTTAAATTCACACTCAATTTTATTTCATCACTTAACCCGTTCCACAAATGCACCCCAGAATTGGAAAGTTTGTCGGTATTGTGGTACTCGGTGCAGAGATCACAATTTTCTGGCTACTTCTTTGAAAACATTGCTGACCCTTAATCTAAAGTTTGTCTAAATTTTCATCTAGACATTTTCTATTAAAAAAAAATAACCTTGCTTGAGTTTTTTGCAGCCCCCAGATAAAACACACACTTGATGTTTTATATAAAAAACAATCTTGAAGTAAAAAAAAATATATATTCTCAAAAAGAAAAAAAAAACATTTAAATTGAAGATGAAGTATTCTCAAACAGAAATGTGATGTTTGAGAAACCTTACCTGAAGACTGCTCTGAATCTGATCCTGGCTGAAAGTCTACGTCTTCTCCATCTGAGTCAAAAGGGTTTGACTCAGCTCGAACTTCTTGTAAAGCCTGTTGAGTGGTAGATCTATGCTTCATCTTCGGAGAGTTCTTGAAGCAAATGATGAACTGGTAGGTTGTCCACTTGGATTTTATACTGCTCAGCTACTGAATCTCATCAAGTACGTACAATCCCGTCCTTATGCAACCTTGGTGAGTCACTTATTTGAGATCAATCAAATGCATAAATCACAATGTTCATTCAGAATCAGCTCCGCCTCAGAATCACATCACAAGAGACCAAAGTTTCACTTACATTTCACACCTTGCATTGTACTCCCAGCAAGTATCTGCCTGCCATTAGTGGCGCATTAGAACAACAACAAGGACTGTTCAGCCACTGCATTCCAAAGCAGGTCATCAAATGATCCCTCTTCAGTTCTTGGAGGAGTACACAAAAACTCCAGTCTTGCCAGTAAAATTCCATCTTTCCTTTCACTCTGCCTGTACTTCATTACTCATTTGTCTTTAAAACATTAAGCTCCAGGGATCTCTCATAGAGAGTGATGACCAGATTCTTTAACACACATTTGTTTTGGGTGACAGGCTCAGTAGTCTTCATGTAGGCCACCTAGGCTATGTCGCCTGAGAATTTATGAAGATACATTCCCTCCCTGTTACAGATAATGTCATTGATACTCCGGTTTCCTCCCGCCCTCCAAAGACATGCATGCTAGGTTGATTGGCCGGTGCTAAATTGCCCCTAGGAATGAGTGTATGCGTGGATGGTTGTATGTGTGTGGCCCCGCAACAGACTGGCGACCCGTTCGAGGTGTACTCTGCCCCTCGCCTTGAACCAGCCGGGATGGGCTCCGGCACCCCCAGCAACCTCGTAAGGGATAGAAGGTGACTGTGAAAACTAGTGTTGGGTGGATCTGTCAGCAAAATATAAAGAAAGTGAGGTGATTTAATCAGTTACCATTTCAACTGTATCACACAGTTTTAAGTACTCTTGGAAATAGAAAACCAGGTAAAAAGTTATTTCTAATGAATTTGATTATCATATGAAAGTCTTAACTGAAGCATCTTTAAAATCCCATAAAAATTGTAAGCATTTAAGTTAAGTCATTAAAAATCATTCTGTTGACACAAACAAATTTTCTATGACTTTTTTTTGTTGAGAACAGATAGTTCAAAAAGTAAATTTACATTCTGCTGTGCAAAAAGTGACAAAATCCAGCAGTGTATCTGCTGTCTCTGTACTTTTGTTTATGGGCTGAGGCAAAGAGAAAGTTTGTCCACAGATGGCTTCGGTTCTAGGACATTTCAGGCACGGATATTTCAGCCACGGACATTTGAGCCAAAAAAACTGCAAGCTAGGATATTTGAGCCATGTGCGCCCCCTAGTTTAGGACATTTCAGCCACGGACATTTCAGCCACGGACATTTGGGCCATGGACATTACCAGGAGCTTCAGGTTCGTCTCCACAACCTGGTGCTTGACTTAAACACAGGCAAGAAGACCATCCCTGCCTTCCTTCGTGGCATCAGTCACAACCTTCGTGGAGGACAACTAAACGTGTAAAATATTGTGTAAAATTGTTATTGTGTATTATGTAAAATATGTAAAAAAATTTATTGTAAATAAACAGTTGCACTACAGAAAATAATTGGTTTTAGTCATTTTTATCCCATGGCTCATATAAAAAATTCTGATATTTTAAAATTTTTTTTATATTTTATGTAAAAATTCTGATATTTTATGTAAAAATTTTATCGTAAATAAACAGTTGCACTACAGAAAAAATGCTTTTAGTCTTAAAATTTTTTATCGTGCAAAAATTTTTATTGTGCTTTTAGTCATTTAAATATTTTTTATCTTTTTTTAAATAAACAGTTGCTTTTTATCTTTTTTTAAATAAACAGTTGCGCCCAGGTTGCAGTTCTTCAAATGTCCGTGGTTTATCGTGCAACATTTTTTATCGTGCTTTTAGTCATTTAAATATTTTTTATCTTTTTATCTTTTTTTCAATAAACAGTTGCTGTCCGTGGTTTATCGTACAACATTTTTTATCGTGCTTTTAGTCATTTAAATTTTTTTATCTTTTTATCTTTTTTTCAATAAACAGTTGCTTTTTATCTTTTTTTAAATAAACAGTTGCGCCCAGGTTGCAGTTCTTCAAATGTCCGTGGCTGAAATGTCCGAGTCACCGTGGCTCAGATATCCTAGCTTGCAGTTTTTTGGCTCAAATATCCGTGGCTGAAATGTCCGTTCACCGATGGGGTCATAGTCTGCAAAAGTGATGTAAGACCATGATAAACACATTTGTATCCGGGTTCTTCAAAAGTGCATAACTGACATTAAAATGAAAGAATGCAAAGTTTTTCAAACAAAATACAATTTTTACATCACAACATTGAATATTTCATGTTTAAATAATGTTTATACATTATGCCTTGTACAAATTTGCATTCTGGTTTTTTTTTTTTCATTTTGCAAGTTTGACATAGAATTGAACTTAAAAAATGGATTTGGTTTGTTGCATATGAAAAGACGTATTTTAAGTTTCCAAAGAGGATGTCGTGGGTACATTCCAGTATCTTGATGCAGACAAAGCTACTTGCAACTTTAGACAGTTTTGGTGCATTTTTTTCAGAAACTTCACTTTTAATATTCAGTATTACTGTTTCGGTGACTGACTGACTGTCACCATCCGATGGACTCATTTTCTTGAAAATTACAAAATTCCTCATGATGTGTTAAAGTTTAATTTCCATTAAACAGATATTTTTTAAAAACTTTCCATCTGCCTAAATGATTAATACAAAAAGTTGTCTAACATTTGTTTTTAAATCAAATGATTATCCTGAAAATAACTGAAAAAATGACTTGGTTTTCATTTTCATCATGTACTGTATGCCATTTTTGTCTTCATGTATTGTTCATTTGTGTATCAACCAAAATCTTTTATTTCACTTCAATGGACTGAAGAACAAAGCAGAGAATGGGACTCCGCATTTGAAATAGACATTAAAAAGATTACTAGAACTATTAAAATAAAATAACATCTGTTTCTTTGTTACCATAGTAAAAATCTTGCAGATGAAAAGATCCCACATCTTTCATATCATTTTTTTCATCATTGGTGCAACAATCTTGCATGCAGTGAATGAAATTATTTTGTTAGCAGATTGTTCTTTAACAAGCACGTGCCCAAAAAAGTTGGTGAAAACCGTTTTTAGTCTTTTGATTCTTTAAAATTTCAACAGACAACTTCTGTTCTGTCCAACTTCAACTTCTCAAACTAAAGCAAAAGAAAAATTATTCTGGAACATTTGAGTGAAATTAGAAATATGATAGCTATACAATTTTCTATTCATATTTTAATTGAATAGAATTAAATATGTATGTACTGTATGTGTGTGTGTTCTTCATAAAAGACAGTTCAACACTACTTTTTTGTTTGCTTGTAGTGCAAAAAAAAATGTATGTGTGTGTTTTTTATTATATATATTCTCTACTTGCCATTACTCATGAGAAATTTGGCATTTCTCCACCAGAAGGCTGGACCCCTCAACTAAAACAGATTTACACCTATTGAAAAAAAACAACATATTTTTGGCATGGAAAAAAAAATTGTAAACAAACAAATGACAAACAGATTGAGAACCCTGTTTTTTAAAAGAAGCCTTTCATTTTGCTGCACAATAGTAGTTGTCTATGAAGTCCAAACAGTTTAGAAGTAATTACTAGTGTTTTCCCCAGAAGGTGATTACTTTGCCACACTTGGCAGCTATTGTCACTGACCATGCACCACACTCATCAGTCTTACAAAGGGGAGAAGTGCTTGATTGATGATGAGCATTCTGTGGTTTGGGGAGAATTTAAAAGTACTTGTATGAGGCTCTTTCAGGAGATTAACTTGCAATAAGGGCTACCTGCCATGGACACATTCCCTGTATTCATGGTGCTGGCACAAAGACTTTTTAAAAGGGGCACAGCTGCATGAAAGCAATTGGTGAATGGGGATAATAGTCACAAAAGACAACAAACCTCAAGTGCAAAGGAATAAAGTGTTTTTTGAGATTGGAAGCTTCCATTCAATGGCCGTCCGTTCCTTTCTTCGACCATTGAGGATTCGACCACTCCACCACCAAAGACTCAATCTAATTATTTTAGGACAAGACTTGTTATGTTGTGAAAGTGGCAAAGCAAAAGCTCTACGTACCAAAGTGTGTTTTATTTCTAACTCTTTATTTGACAGGATCCCAGTGGCCTTGTGCAATCAAGAGGTTCGAAACCCTGGCCTACATGAACGAATGGGTCACTAACATTGTTTTTGCAAAAATGAGGAAAAACTGGATGAAACAGGATATATTTAATAGCAAATGGCTTACATAAGGGTGCATTTGGCTCAAGACTAAAATTGTGTGTGAGAGGCTGAGGTTTATTTTTATTTCTTTTAGTCTAATTGTGTAAATCTTCAAAGGCAGATTAGACCACAGCCACAGGGCTTCAGCCCGTTCCCATTCATTAAACAGAAAAAGAGAGAGACTGCATGTGTCCTTGCCTCCCTAAATGTGAAAATTGCTCATGCCATTATTTCAGATGAGAAAGTGGGAACTGAATGTATTTGCTTTAATATAACAGACATGGGATACCACATACAGAGAAACCAACGCAGGGGGGTAGACTTCTTTGCTTTTGCTCACACAGTGGAAAGGCCCTGACAGGTGTGCTTTTGTATGTGTACGTCTATGTACGGGTGAAGCAGATTGGGTGTGTATTTGTGTGTGTGTGCACATGGGTTTATGGATGTGAATAAACACGGGCGTGAGGTGTGCTGGTGTGCAGAGTTGTGGGTGTGTTAAGTCTTTGCACGTTGTGCTGCTACTCTGTGGTGAATAGAGGGGCCTTCTCACTTCTGCTTGGTCTGATATTATAGCAGACCAGGACTCAGTTGTCACTTCAACAAGAATCAGGGACACAGATAAGTCCAAGGCAAAGTGAAAAGTGTGAGCATGTGTGTTGGATGAAACTTAGTAAAAGAGGAGGCTGAAGTGATCAAATTAGCATTTTGTTGCTTCCTCTTCCTGAAGGACATCTGAACTTAACGAGAATGTCATCAGACTCACTTTGAATCTCATCTATCTGGTAAGAACATTTAATTATATAATTTATGTCTAAAAAATTCTCTGCACTTTTAGGCTGAAAAACACTGGAAAGTATCTTTTCTGATATTTGGGGGGTGTGAAACCATGCAGTTAAAAACACCATTTGATTGAGCTTATCAGCTCATCTCAGCTTAAGATCTGTGTTGTGAAAAGCAAGAGCGCTTCTGTTTTCATGTAAACGTCATGTTCATTGACTTGGGTAACAATTAAAGGTCAGAGGCCATCTCAGTTAATATAGTGATCAGGGATCAGAGTTGAATTTGTTAAACAAAATCTTGAGAGCCTTTGTGTTGCAAGCCATTGTAAAAAAAAAAAAGATTCATATTTGAGTGATACATACACATGATGGGCTCAATTATTTACTTATTTACCCACAAAAATGTCTTAAGTTTTGTCAGATTGTTTTAATTTCAGTTTAGCCACTAGATGTCAGGGTTTGACTAAATAACAGTCCAATTGAACCAGTTCACCATCACTGGTACCTGAGGGGGAAACTTGTGAGTGGCCTACACATGGTGTGACAGCTTCCCTAGGAAGCTCTGCTGACATTTGCCTCACTTAATGACACAAGCTAATTAATCATTAGCTGTCCCAGAGGTATTGCTGTTAGAGAAGCTTTGTCGTGCCTCTCCTCAGTAGGGGGTCTCAGCCTCAACATGTTATGTATGCATTACTGCCTCATCCCACGCTGCAACATTTTAATTCTCACCCATTTAGCTAGTTTGAGTGAACTACACTCGTTCTTTTTCAGCCCTTCTTCTTAGATAAAGAATAATCTGATGAGAGATCACCTTAATTTTTCTGCGTCTCTTTCATTGCTTGTAACATTGAGGCATGGTTCTTGAATAGAAGGCTATGTTGTGACTGCTGGTCGGAGAGAAGAGGATTGATTTTATTGATGGCTGATTGAGCAGGCAAGGAGATGGGGGTTTAGATTTTCTACATCAGTAGTTTCAACCACATCACTTTAGCAAGGCCCACTGGACACTCTCACATATCGAGAATACGTTAAAATTTAATATGAGAAATGTTATTTTAAAATAAACATAACACTCTTTAATTTTTTTTTGTAGCAGTTAATGATAAAAGCTTGTCTAAAAGTTGCTGAATTTTTTTTTCTTGAAATATTAGATTTTTTTATTTGGCCTCTACTCAAGCAAAATTGAGTTGAAAACTTATTTTAAACCCAATAATTATGTGTTGGTAATAGTTAGATTTTTTTTCTAATGGCCAAATGAAAAAAAAAAAGAAAAGAAAATTTTCTGGCCTCCGTGCACTTTCACACCTCTTCGTCATCATTACCACCCAGCCTGCAGGATCTTTAGCTAGTTTTGGACACAGAAGCCTTGTTTGGCACGTAGCAGAATCACCAGGAGATGCACGCAGGTCCTTCCTTCATCCACAAGAAAGATGTGTGGGTAAGAACGTATGCGCATGAGGCCATCAGGGTCGTGTGCTGATGAGGGCCTTGGCTGCAGGAGGGCTTTGAAAGATGGTAAAGGTTTGTGGATGAGACTCAAGATACCCTTGGGATATTATGATCCCTGACACCTTCTTGCTGACCCTTGCGCTTTGTTCTATGACCTCTGCAAGATGTGTGTAGGTGAATAGAGATAAAGGCTATCTCACAGCTAGACCAATGTTTATGTTAGACACAGTGGCGAATAATAATTATAAATACAAAATGAAAAAAAACAAAACACAATTAATATAAAATTTCTTTATACACATGTAAGCATATTTTATATTTTTTGGCAACTTCCATAATTTTAGTTAAGTGTAGCAAACATTTGTGTTTTTTCTTTACTTAATGCATAAAGTGTTCTTATTTTCAAATTTTCTGTTTCACTTTGTCGGCCAAATTAAAAACAAAACAAAAAAAAGAAGAGTTTATGGACGAAGCTGTTCCACTCACATAAAAGCCATTCGGGTTCATTTACATGCTGTCATTGTAACCCATTCTACGTCGACTTGTTGAAGGTCTATAAGATTTTAATTTACTCATAACATCTTCAATCTTTAATGTAAGACATCTAAGCCTTGACCTTGCAGATAAAGACAGAATATTTTTCATACTCACTAGCAGGAGGCCTTTGCTCACAAAATGTGAGGAGATAACAGAAAGTTCTCATTCTTTGGCTGCACAAGAGCCTGCTGAATTGTTAAGATTCAAAGACATATCTGATTCTCTGCTTGCTTTCATTGTTTGTTGAGAAAAACGTATGGGGCGTGTCCCTCCTGTGGGATTCCCATTGCAGGCCTGAAGGAACTGCACCACCATCACTGTTCAATGTCAATAACACAGATGCACTTATTCACCTGCGTACAAAAGGTGTGTGCGACAGTGGCAACATTTCTGCCTGAGAACATATTTAACAATGCACACTCCACTCAAGTCCCATCTCAGCAGGAGGTCACAGGAAACAGATGAAGACGAGTCAAGTTTATGAGGAAAACTGCAGCTGGCCTTTTACTTGAAACATCATGTGCATGCTGTCGACTTGTTTACTTATTAGGAATGAGTCAACATTTTTTTCTTTGTGGAAGGAGTTAGAAAGTTGAAAGTATCTATATGATGAAGCTGATGGCAGAGCAAGAAAAGGGAGGGGAATCACTTGTCGCTCAGTGCAATTTCATCTCATCTCGAGGAATAGTGCTGACAACCAATCCTCCTCCATTTGTAAAGTTAGGCGCATCACATTCTCCTTTTCACTGCAACAAGGCTGTGCCTAAACCTTTAAGATAACTTTGTTACTAACCTATTTATCATACATAAAAGCATGCAAACTTTTCTGTTCGCACCTTTTTGCAGTCACAACTTCTTGGTCACAGCTCTTTCATGCTCGCAGAGGCGGAGCTGAAAATTTCCCGTAATTCTCTATCTCTAGGAACCCTACAATTACATCTGGCACAACTCTGCATGAAGTAACGCTTTATAAGCCTTTGTGCATCGTGGCTTTGAAGAGCCATGGCCTTCAATAAGTTTTCTTTTCGTCCCCCTCATTCTGTGGCATTGCCGCCACCCCCCAAACCCAATCCATACACACACACCCTCCCTTCAAACTTCCCATCCCCCAACTTGAGACACAAGACAGAATGTGATGTGTCGTCTCCCTCACTACACAAAGCCCCAGTGCATTGGACACACCTTGGACAGCACAAAGGATGAAAAGCACGACGAGGCTTGGACACGCAAGACCACGCTGCCAAGCCCGATAAAGACACTTCAAAAGTCGAGCAGTGAACAGTGGCCTTCTTCTCTTCTGCACTCTTCTTTTTCTTCCCAGGGCCTGACGATGGAAAAATGAAAAGAAGTTGACAGAGAAAGAAGATATTTTTTGTCTTTTCCACTTTTACCCACAGGAGGCCTTGGAATGTGATTCTTCGGCAATGTTGTGTCTACTGTAAAGTAGACAGCATAAATGTATGTGTGTGTACGCCTAGATTATGATTTGTACGTCTGCTAGAATGAGCACAGGATTAACCAAAAACATCCCAGCTTTGAAGCAGGCGGCCCAAAAATAAACCACCGCCCCATCTCCAATCTGCATGTCTTTTAGCCGCAGGCTTACAGGCACAGTTGCAAATAAAATCAAGAAAGGCTTTTAAAAATAATTAATTTCACTTCCAATTATATTGTCCTACAAATATAATTTTTGCACTGTTTCTACTCAGCATGAAGAACTTAAAAGTTTTTTTGCTTTAAAAGAATGGGTCTTTTTTTTTTTTGGTGTTCATGGTGCCACAAATGACATTTTCTTTCACCTCATGTCACTCTAGAGAACGCAAAATTGTCCGGTTATCATAAAACATGACTTTTCACTAGTAGCTCCCTCCTCCTTCCTTCTGCTCCACTCTCTCTCTCCTACGTTGCCTCATTGAAACAGATGGTGTTTTATGCCGGGCACAATCAGGACTATTCAGCGTCAGCCTGGGCAGGCCCTCCCCACCTGCGTTCAGCCCAATCATGACCTAATGAACACATTGGGAGCAGTCTGTTCCAAATTACTCCCAGTTGGAGACAGGGCCACAGGTAACACTCCTCCACCCCCTTCTTTCCAAATCCACTACCCGCCCACCCTCTACCCATCTCCCTTGCCACCACACTTTTACTCTTTCCTCTGTACCTTTGCAACTGTTGCATTTGCCCAGCCGCCTTAACCAATGTTGGCTCCAGTGCTTAGACCCCAACTTTGACACCTAATCAAATCAAGATTCATATCTCCATGCTGTCAGCATTCCAACACAGCTCTGAGAAACTGTGTGCCCAGCACTAAGCATATAAGTTTCATGTGGGGAGATGTAGATTGACAGCTAAAGTGTCTTAACGTTGAAGTTGAATTGGTTTTGTTTGATATATTTTGAGAGCTTTTTTTTCAGTATAGAGTGGATATATAAATAATATCACCATTAATTGTTCCACCACCTGGGCAGACACACAAAAGCTCACACACGTGCACACACAAAGAAGCATTCATCGTCTCGGAATCTGGTTTAGGTGATAATTGATGCCCGTCTATGAGCTTTATCAGCATGTTTTCACCTCTTAAAAGCATGACTCGCACATTAGTGACTGAATCCCTCTATACTGTTAAAAAGGTGATGGCAGTACATACGCCTAGTTGTACCCGTACTTTATTTACTCAACCAAAAAAGTTGCCTTTGTCATATGCAAAGAGAAGCAAAGGGTAATTGCACACTGTGGGCAGTTGACATCAGAAGTGTGCTGTAGTGAAGAGCCCCTGACATTCTGATACACCCCAAAACATCCCCTGGGACAAAAGACTGAAACTGGGGCGTCCATCTCGTCATGTCTCATCAATTGCCACAGGACCTCGGAAACTGCAGGCCAACCAGCAGCTGCTACATGGGTGTCCATCACTAGGTTTGACAGGAGTCCTGCCCTGCTGGCTGGCCTTCTTCACTGTGCCTCTGGTCAATCTACACCTCAATTGGCCCTGCTCTGGTGGATGATGCCTTCTCCCTCTGCTGCATGTCAAAAAGAGCCAGGAGCCACAGAGGAAGTGCAAATATCCTCCAATGGCCTCAATCCAGATGGATGTGCCCATGACAATAGGCCCCGTGCCTGTGGTTTGAGTTTTTTGTCAGTGAGAAATGCAGAGCCCATCACAATAACATGGCAAAATTATGCATGCAGGACGAGTACCATTGACATGTTAAAGAGTACTGCCAGTTGCTATGATAATTAAGTTAGCTCATTCCAAAAGAGAGGGCTCTGGTCTCTTAAACATGTCTTTAAAGGAACTTTTCTCAAACAAGAAAGACTTTAAGACAATGGATACATACAGAATGGGAAATAATGGATTCAGTGGGTAACCATTTCTTTCCCCATCTGCTTCACACAGACCTATACATCATTGATGGAATGCTGCTTGACAGGACTGTTTGTAGAGGTGTGTTTTGAGGGTCTTACTGTTTAACATTAAAGCGACCAACACATCTATGAACTCAACTTGGGTATAAAAACACCAAATACACTTGGAGTATGCATAAGGAAAATTTACCCAAACAAACTGAATTCTCCTTATGAATGCATGTGGGCTTAAATCAGTGCACACAAGTATAAAATTACATTCTGTAAAATTACTCGTGCTGCCAATGAAGACCAACTTGTTTAAGCAAGCAATAACATCAGTGGTATCCCCTATTTTGAAATTGCTTTTAACTGTGGTCTTTGGTCACTGTTCCCCCTCTGGTCCTATGAGGTCTCATTGAGACTGGCCACTTTATGTACAGCTGAGGCATGTTTGGCCAGTAAAGTAAAACCAGGAAGCCTTTGAAATCTAACCAAAGCCTCTTCACTAAAGGGTTGGAAGTTCACTCTTATTTGGAGACTCCAAAGGTGTTTCCTTGGACACACAGAGAGGGGTCAGAGACTTCGGAAGCTGGTCTCCTCTTACTGCTGCCAAGAAAGTGTCTGTCTTGATACATGTGTTTTGGTAATGTTTGCAGATTGTGTTTCTAATGGAATATTTCACTCTAACAGTTAATAAAAATAATTTATAATGGACAGGTGATTAGCAGCGGACAGATATACATGGCCATGTATGCACTGCCACTTTTATTTCCACATTTTAGTTAATTGGTACCAATCTACCACAATAGACAGGCGAGGAGTGAAAAGATTTTAAAATGCGACTCTTGCACTTTCAAGGCGGGTCCTGTGTGTTAACAAGATGCTCGTTAATGGTTCTGCTTTTATGGTGGTGGCCGCATGTATAATTAAGCTGCTGTTGTATTTGTCATAAAAATCCCCAGGGGTGCAGGAAATGTTGCAGGAGCCATTTTTACTTTGAGCAGCGGAAAATTAAAACTGTCAAACCTCACACTGTTGTTTTGACATCATTCCAATGTTTATGGATTTTCCTGTGTGGTTGAGGTTTTGGTAGTAAGTGCCTCACCTTGTGTTTGTTGAGGTATTAATGGTTGTAATGTTTGCACAATGCAGATTGTCCCTTCTGGGAGGTCTTCCCTCTGGAGCTACTTGCCTAAAAACATGTTGCATGTATGCTATTAATGGATGTGTGGCCTTTAACTGCATTGTTCCAAAAATATGCAATTAATATTTTTTTTCATTTATGGAAAAAAAGAATATTAGGTACCCGGCCCCAGGGATTTGTTCCACCTCACTTGTTTGACACGTATTATTTTACATTTTGAAAAAGCATTGCGGTCAATATTGCAGAATCTTATTAGTCAAAAACACCATTTATTGTTAAAATATATTCAATAGCCAAAAGTGATCTTTGAATTCCACGTTTAATGTGGAGATGCTGGTAGTTTGAGAAAGCAACCATGGTACAGGCTGCGCAATCACTGTGACAGAAAAAAAATGTAAGCAGCTTCATTTCTTCATTTTCCAGTCATCTGAAACCGCATTAAGAATTAATCACTTACAAGGATTACTGAAGTTTAAGGTGGCAGCTTGTTGGCAGAGAGTCACGCACTAGAGACATTACTTAGATAAGCCGGATGTATGATTTACCTGCGTGGCCCCGGTGATATCTATGTAGATGAGCTGAGTTGTCAGGGTCCTGGTGTCACCTCCACAACACCAGTTCCCACCAGCCATGCTTATGACTCTGTATCTATGCTAATATGGGGATCAGTCAGGTAGAAAGCTCATCTGTCTGGTGCTTTCTTGCTTTATCTTATCACTCTACTTGCCCTGCTCCTGTCTGCACAGCATCACCACATACCTGGCATGCTGTGCACATTAAAGAAATACAGCCTGTTCTAACTCTCGCATCTCTCACCTTCTCACTTTTCTTCTATTTCACATTTCTGCCTTTCATCTTGTGCTTTGATTGCATCATCTTCTGTAAAACTTTATTAAATCATCACCCACTGCCAACTAATATTATCTGATGGAAGTGGTATTGAAATTTCAAGAACAAAATCAAATAAATTAAGTCTGTTTTGAACCAAAAGCCTTAAGGACCATAAAGGACCATAATCAGTGGGAACTGAAGCAACGCATCAGTCAAATCTGAAGAACATCCAAAAAAGTTGGCTTCCATGTGGGCTTTGGATCACGCAGGGGTCAGTCCAGACAGTAAATCCTGTCTGAACTATCTAACACCCCCTCTCCGTCCCGCTTAGCTTCTTTGTCTCCATCATGCGCTCCCTCCCTGGCATGATTATTTCTTATCATGTATTTATTTGTTTAATCCACCCCTCCCCCCACAACACTTGGAGGCCCTCTCTCAGTGCACGAGCTGCCTGTCTGGCATCCCCCACCTCCCTTTACCATTCCATATCCACACCCATTGCTATCCCCACCCAGCTCCAGTCCAGCGACAAGGGGCGGATGTTACTTCCAGAGCCCCAGAGCTTTCTGTGGGGGAATGGGTACCCCACTTACCCATTTTATCCTTACATCCTACACATGCGGCCACCACCAGCCAACCTCCATGCACACTATAAATAATGGATGCATTAGCATGCACACATACCATTTTAGAAAGGGGGTGGCTGTGCCTTAATTCATTATTAATCCCTGGGAAGGCAAAATGGGCTATGACTGCTGGGCCTTTGGTATACCAACTCAACACTACGATCCTTTTTTTACCCAAATTTTGTAACCAATTCCACCCATTTAACTCTTACCAATTATTTTCTTCTTAAAACCCCTCCTCCTGATTCTCAATCGCTGCTGCATCACATCTGTATCATGAAGCATTCTGCAATGTCAATGTGGGGTTTGGGTTAGATTGCAATTTAGAGCTGATCTTGTCCAGAAACAACCTGACCAGGATGTAGCTGGTTGGCTGAATGATCAAAAAGCTCTTGACTCTGCCATTTTTACCAGTAAATTTTAGTACAAGAATAAGAATTTTTTAGGGAAACTAAGGCAAGTATCAGAGATATTAAAGGAATGAAGATGATGGACAGTTGCAGAGCTTTTTTTAAGCTGGGAAGAAAGCAGTAAGTCACATTTGTAGGCGGGTTGTGGGGATTTATGCTATTTTTAAAACTGAAATGAATAACTGAATAATGTGGAAGGTATTTACTTCACCGTGTCAAATAATGGCTTAGAGGTTAGGAGCTTTAGTGTACAAATACAAAAGCAAACCAACATTTCTACTCACAAGGACTGTGAGTTTGACAGTAATTCTGTGTGCAAGCCCGTGTGCATTGTAGTGTATTTACTGGGTGTGCTTAAAATGGAATTTTCTTTGGGTCTGTGTAGTGGTCAAAGATGTCCACCACACACTCATCTTTCACCACTAGGCTGCACTGCCTGCTTCACTGCCTCTCTTCCTGCCTGCTGGAGTGTTTTTTTATTTGTTCATCCAATAGCAAACACATCATAGGGCCACATGAGAGCATCATCCTATCAAAAAATACCCTACAGTAAAAGATGTGTGTTCTCTTTCAACCTTACATATGCTGAACAACTGTCTGCCATGCTTACATTTATTCAGTGAACATAATCCTCTTTTCCTAAATCACCATTGCATGAAACTATATTAAAGAAGTGAAGCATGTATTCATTTTCCTGTTGTAATGCACTCTGTAAGCACAATTTTTAGACTTTTGACATCTTTATCTTTTTTAAAAAAACAATATACCCCCTTTTTTATTGCCCGAGGTCAACACTGACTTAGGACTTTGACCACATTTAAAAAAACCTTGTATAAAATTTTGTAACCTGACTTTCCAGCCAGAACAGATGTTTTAAATGATCTATGCTTCTGATGTTTGTCAAGTTGCTGTACACTTCTATTGCTCAAATAGTAACATAAAAATTGTAATGCTGAAACATAGATAGTTAAAATTATCTAAATGTTTTATTTAGTATTTGATTCTTGGCCTTTTGAAACAATTATTATGTTTTTTCTATATTGGAGTTTTACTCTTGATCTTTTAGACAGAAATGTTAATTGTAGCTGCATTAAGATTTCAAAAGATTTGATTTGTGATAGTTTGTGTTTCGGTGATGTTTCAGCTGACAAAAATGTCAAAAAAGTTTTCTTTGTTTCTAAACAACCATATTGGTTAATGTGCCATTAAAAACTTAGAACCAATCAAACATTCAACGTCCATTTCTTCATACTCACAAAGTATAATCTCAGTCATTTTTTACTGAGAAGTAATTAGCTCTGGTTTTCCATGAACCCAAACAAAACTGTTTATGGGCAAGTTAATATATTTTCGGCCCATAACTTGGCACAAAATTCTTAGAAAAAAAAATTAAAAAGTTGTTATGCTTTTAGTTGACTTTTTCATCCAGTTTTGTCTTAAAAACCCCTACAAAAATCAAAAGGCCTTGTCTAAATCATCACATTATTCTAATTTCAAAAGGGAAGCCTTGGTAAAATAATTGCATTTTTGTCGGCATTAATAAAAGCAACACTGACATCAAGCACTGTGACATCACACCAGTGCTGAACTTAACTTTAAAAATTCCTCAAGAAATTGGAGTATTATGAAGCATTGGCCTGCTGGTGGTCATCAATCACTAAGGCCTGGTAGGAGAGGGTGTAAGACCAGGGCCTCTATAGATCAGAGATGTGCTGCTGAGCCTGAGTTCAAAGGTACAAAAGTGAAAGCTCTTGTATGAGAAAAAATGTCTCACTTTCCAATGATCCTTATTTTACCATTATGTGTCACATGCCACACCAAGAATTTTCCTCCTCTGGTTGCATTACCAGTTATTGTTTTTGTTTCGTCTGCTGAACTGCTTGTCCATAATGAGGTAGCGGAGGGAGCTGGAGCCTATTCCAACTGATTTCAGGCAAGAAGCAGGATACACCCCAAACAGGTCACCAGTCTGTTGCAGGGCCACACACTAGACAACCATCCATACATACACACTTATTCCCAGGGGCAATTTTATAGCAGCCAATTATCATACATATTTTTGGAGGGTGGGAGAAAACTAGAATACTTGGTGAAAACCCTCACATACACGGGGAGAACATGCAAACTCCGCAAAGAAAGGACAGTGTTTCAAGCTTGCTCCCATTCCAGGACTTGAACCCCTAACCTTCTTGCTGTGAGGCCACCATGCCACCTACACCACACCAGTTATTGTCAGAGATAAATAACTGTGGAAAGTAAAACATATCAAAACAATATCAAGTTTGAAAAATTAAATATGATCCAGTATAAATATGAGCAGAATATAAGCTACAGTAGTTGATTCAGTGTTCCAGTGTGTTAGACGGTTTGGCAAACTTTTGTTTGAGACATTTGGCTGCATAGCTTCTACACAGATAATGCTCGCAAAGTTGCATAATAGTTGCAGTAAATGCGCACAATGCACCAGAAAATGAACCTCATCGACGCATCCCAGTGGGTGGGTGTGTGGATGTGACCGGCTATAGAAAAATGCAATTAAAAACCATATGTGAGGAGTGATATTGGAGCATGGCAGATGTTTTATATGTCCGATTCGTGTCCGCATTTGATCACTGATGATTTGATGATTAACCCATTTGGAGAATCCCCTGTTAGGACCCTCCGAACACACCTCCACATCCCAGGACTTATTTGTAAAGGCTTGCACAAGCAGGAAGTGACATCAACGGGTCCAAACAAAAAAAAAATGTGGTAGATGTGCAGGACATGTCCAGTGATGTTCAATGATGGGATGCAGAAGAGCGACACGCAGACAGACGCACGCAAAGCAGAGTGAGTCTCCTGCTGAGTGTGTGTTTTGATGCCGTCACTTTCATTCATGCAAGTTCAAATACTGTGTGTCCTAGTTTGCCCTAGTGTGAGGAGGTCGACGCAGCGTATAACAAAGGTGATAAGACATATTCGTACACGAGGTGTGTGTTCTATAAAGGAGAAAAGATGCTGAGATTGCATTCGAAAATTTTCGGGGATTAAACTCAAGAGGACAGATCCCAGTATGATAAATAAAATCTCATTATTTTATATTAATATGGATATTTTGACAAGTGATGGTATCATGGTAGCATTTAAGAATGTTCCCAATACATGATCGTTGTCTATTTATATCCATGCTGTGTGTCCAGACAGAGTGCTGCAGTCACATGGTGTCTGTTGTCATCCTCCTCCAGAGCAGGTGCACGTTTATAGAGTAAGCAAAGAAAACATAATTTATATGCTAAATATTTTAATAATTGACTCATATTCATTAAGATATTAATATACAAGATGCATACGATATATTTTCATCACCTTATGTCACTTTTTATGACCTTATGTTATGGATGGTTATTGATACCATCCTATTGATACCAATCATCAATACCGCTTATCAATCCAGTATCTTAACCATACTCTTATCAAATACGTTTTAGTGTAAAAACAAGTAGAGGAAGACAAACAAACTATGTGGATGCAACTAAACCTTTTATTTTGAAACAACACATCAACTTAACCTCATTTACATGATGATTTTTTTGTTTTACATTGCTTGGTTGTACCCACAAAGTTTATTTGTCATCCTCTACTTGCCTTTACACCAAAAAAAGTATCAATAGGGGTATTAATAAAATACTAGATTGATAAGCGGTATCAAGAGTACTAGTATTGATAAGATGGTATTGATAACCATTCCCACCTCATATTACTTTTATCTCTTGTATTCACACTCTGTCTGTACTGCTCATTAACAGATTTTAAATTATATCACTATTTTTATTTCCTACTTTCACATTAATCCTTTAACTTTTTGTTATTCCATATTTTTGTATATTTACTTACTATTTCCCCCCCTGATTACTGTGCTGGTGTAACACACAAATTTCTCACATGTGAGATCAATAAAGTACTTCTATTTCTGATGTTGTACAATAATGGTGATCATTGAAATGATCCACATGATTCAGGGATCTATGTGGGATAAATTATTATGATGGATTTACTTTAATGAATACACATTCATACACATACACACATATTTATTAACCTTTTTTAAAAAAAAAATGTTGGGAGAAACCCATCTTTTAAGGGTTAACATGAGTCTTTTGAAATGTATGATGTGTTCACATTATGTTGATGTTAACATACTTTCTTTACACGATTCCTCTTCACAGCCTGAATGGAAACATTGTGACCCAAAATAGCTCCTAAAGACACTTGAGGTAAAGGAGTTTGCTCCTTGACACCTGGGTCTTTTTGCTCTTCACTTAAGTGAATTGATCCATTGTGATATACCATTTAAGCTTGAGTTAAAAGTCTTTACTAAAAAAAAAAAAAAAACATGACCACTTAAGATCTTAAGCAGGCTGTAATAGATTCTTCTGCATTCTGAAATAATGCATGAGTTGTACCGTATTACAACTGTATACATTTGGCTCGTGCGTGCAGCAGCTTGTGAGATTACTGGTGTATATAACTCATGCTGCAGCCTGCCTGCCTGTCTGAAGTGATAGCTTCATTATTCATGGTTGCGTGTAGCCAGCAGTACTTAATCTCTGGGTTGAATAGGGTAGCCTGTGACTCTAGAGGTAAATACTTGTGCACGGTCAGCCTGTTCTGACCCTTGTTTGAGCAGTGGAAAAGTAAAAGAAAGAAGAACAACTGCTGAGAAAGGCCTCTGGGTGGCAACAGTAGCCAAATACCCCCCCCTGTCTTGTTGTGGCATTTGGAGACAATTTTCGGCCAGTAGTGATTAGCCATACTGGCCCTGGAAGAAGGGTTATATATTCTCAGTGGTGAAAGCATCTTGGCAGGGGGTCTTTTGGTGCTCAACAGGTGCAGCATGAAGAAGGCGTCAAGAGTTTAGGGTTTAGGGGATGGAAACCAGAGCTTAGGGTAAATGACAGCATCTCTGACTTCTGGGGTCAGGTGCTCCTATTCACCCCTGTAGGCTCCAAAACATAGCTGAAGCCTCTTCCTACACGGACTCTAGCAGGAAGTTCATCAAGACATAAATCTTTCTGTCTGTAGAGGCAGCCTGCGTGTGTTGCTTTCAGATGTGTGAGACACGGGGTGGGAAGATCACAGGAGCATGCTTTCAGTTGAAGTAATCAGCTGTCCCACTTTATGTGGCTTACAGTTGCAGGAAGAAATTGGGAACACTTTTTGGGTAAACACCCATATGTCCACTAGTATTAATAAACTCTGATGCAGAAACTTTGATCATTCAGCTCTAATGGTGGTAATAAAAAGAATAAAGAAGGAAAAATACTATCATAAGCTTTGAAATGTTTTTGATGCCAAAAGGCTGCTGTGCAACTAGATTTAAAAATAAAGGATGGATTCCAGTGTAAACTCATTGCATTGGCTCTTAGAGGGGTGATGGGAAAGCAGTGGTGCTGACCATGTCATGATTTTTTTGCTTCCTGGCTGTTCTGCTTGAACTCCATAATCCTGGTTACAGCCATTACAAATCCTGCTGTCTTGACTTTAGACCCCAGACAGGAGACAGCCTCTGCAACTTGGTTTCATTTAGCATTCCTCTGAGCTTTACGGGCAGGTGTTTAACATTACTGGCAGGATATTTATTGGCAACTTTAAAGGCAACTTTTTTGCTTACCTCTCAATTAGGCACACGCACATTCAATGTGTGCACTGTAGGGGCAAGCACTCACAAATACAAGCAGACAGACATGCATAAAAAACTTAATGAGATGTTCCATATGCAAAAAGTCCATAATGCCACTTCTTTTTTTCAACCTTGTTGCAAACGTAATGTCTTTTGAGGTGTATATTTATGTCAACACAACCCAGCCATGACCATATTTATCCCTCTATTTGTATCCACTTTCCCTCTACCTATTATGTCGATTCAATGTATGATGTAGGGCATGGAGTAAGAGACACGATGGTATGCGTGACCTGTAATTACTGGAGCTTAGCAGGTCCAGTGGCTGTGATGGGCAGTTCTCAAATCAAGGTGCTGCTTCAAGCCTCAGTCTGCCTTTGTTGACCTTTTCTATTTGATTGCTGGGACATAGGTGAGCCATGTCAAGTGGGAGGCCAGGAAATGTGAAATCCCAGATAAAGCACAGAGCTCCTAAAAAGTCATGAAGCTTTAGTAATGAGGAAAGTGATGGGGTCTGAGGTTTGAGTATGCTCAGCAGGCACGCATCAGCTTGTGGTTACTTTTTAACCCATTCCATTTTTGAAGCATGTGCCAAAGACACGGAAAGTGAAGATATTTGTACATTTGACACTTTAAATCCTGGATTTAGAAGTATCACCGATCAGCAACAATGCAACACTGCTGGGTAGGTCTGCACAGTCCTAGATGCATCAAACCAAAATCCTCCAGGGGTCATTGTCTGGCATAAATCATAAACCTAGAGCACATCCTGGCCATGCTTCTCATGTTTCCCAGCGCCAGTTTTCTTGGAGAAAAAAAAAAGACAACCAAAACCGGGACCCTTTGTAATGTGGACAGCCTAAGAGGAGGCAGAATAATTCTCGATATTAATGGCGGTCTGATTTTTGAACAATTCTGGAGCCGCTGTAGCTGTTAAACGCATTCCTAGTTTTGTGGAGGCCATTATTTCTGCTTTTTAATCACCCTTTCGGCTTTTATAACCTCCCCCAGCCTAGTGTGTGGCTAGAGGGACCACATGTGGGCAAAGAGCAGGGCCTGTGTTTACTAAAAGTTGCATTTTGGACATAAATAAAGGATTAAAGCAAAAATTTCTAAAATATACTACATGTTTAATGACAGACACAAACATATCTCAATCCGAACACCTCCACATATCTACTGCAGTGTGATGAACAACAGTTTTAGTGAATTATTTACTTTGGATTTTTCATCCAAAGTCACAATTTTCTTTCTTTTTGTCTTCTATCAAAGCTGCAAACAAACAAGCATAAATCTGGCATTGGATTTCTTTGGAACCATGTTGTAGTGTCTCCATTATTGTCGTTTGACAGTGTAACAATAAATTCATCTTACTACATTATTTTTCTTTTGCCGATGCTCTTCTTCTAACAGCAAATGTTTTATGGAAAAAATTATGCTTCTCAGCCAATTTCCTTTTTTATCTCCCATTTCTCTGATGTCCAAGAGATTTTACACAGACAAAAAGAAGCTTTTAACAAATGACAATAGTGTATGTATTTTTTCTGCTGCAAGAACAATCTTCTGAATATTCATCATTTTAGGTGGGGAGCATTAAGAATGTGCTTTTGTTTTGTCGACAGATTCTATGAAAAGCATTTCTTCACAACTCCCACAATTCATTTTCTTAGGATGTGGAATTTTTAAAAGTGATTTACAAGTATGTCTCCACAGATAATATTTGTTCATATCAGACCTTTGTTGGGCTTGATGCTCTTTATGTAATTGGTTGACTACCATGCAAATAAAATGTCACAATTCTTTTAGATTTCTTTGAATTTTTTGAGGGAAGTAAGAACCAAAATAACGTTAACATATCATGCATGTTTTTTAACAAAATTTTTAAAATCAGGTTCTCACAACAATTTATGTTGGTCATTTATCAAAGGAGAAGTGGAACCCAGTGGCTCCTGATGAAAAGGTGAAGCAGACCGGACTATGCTGTTCCTGCAACTCCATCCATCCTCTCTCATTACCTGCTCTCAGGTGTGTGGAGCTTGGAAAGAGATGAAGAAGTGTGATTAACCTGAAAAGATTTATTGTCAAGTGCTTGTTCTCAGTGCTTATTTTACTTTGCTTAGGTCTTGGTTAAGATAATTTAATTCAGTTTGCCTTTTTGTATCGAGTTTGCCTCTGACAGGATGTGTGAAGTGGTTTGTCTTGCTTATGGTTTAGTTTCAGCTAACTGAATCACCTGGGTGATGGGCTCAGCCTGCAAACAGACTCACTACACAGCAGCTGATGACACGCTGTCAGCTCTTGCTTGATGGTATAATTTACACTAGTCACAGCCATGCATAGCGTTTGCTTGGTGGGAGAGAGAGGGGGTGTTTAGGAGTCACTGCTTGCTTACCCTAAGCTTGATGACCCCCTGCCAGCAACTACAGCAATTATCACCTTAAAGGAATGTGGGACCCTTGTGTTAAATTCCCTTTGACCCCCCTGTTGGAGGAGGTCAGAAGATGGGCGCTCCACAGCAGGGGTGGTGAGTGTGTTGGGTGACAAAAGTCAGGGTGCAGACTTTTGCCATGTGTCTCCGTCTATGTGTGGCAGTTCAGGAGATCCTCTCTCTGTGACTATGGCTCTCCAGCTAATCACATTCCCGGCAAAGATCCAATACAACATTGAAGAGCTACATACTCTTTTTGCAAAGTTAATTGGCTTTTAAAGATCTTCATTTTACTTTACAAAAACACCAAAGGTGGTCTTAAGCACACATGTCACAGAGGTTGGAGGAATGCTCAAATTTCACCTTGTAGTTGAAGTTCAGCAAGTTCAACCTTTGCACCCCCAAAAAGAGAGAGATAGTTTTTATGGGTTTTTGTCTAACAATCATTTTCACCCTTTTATCACTTGGGACGAGAAAAAAACGTGTATTTGTTTAATTTTATTAAGAAAAAATTACTAAAATATAAATTTGCATTTTAAATTTGATTTACTTATTCTTTTATTTTAAGCTAAAAATAAACGGTGATCTAACTATTTTCATGTTTATTAATCATACTGAGATTTTTTTTTTTTTTTTACTAATTGAGGCATGTGGCCATAGGGTTAAGAAAACTTTCTGAAATTTTTTCCAAACGCTATCATACAGTTAAGCATTTGTTATTTTGAATGTGTTTGTCTCAAGCTGTTTTTGGTACGCAAGTGTAAATCACGACTTTACACATAAGTGTAGGGCACTGTAAATGGGTGCTGTTAATATGCATGTGTGATGGAAAGCGAGTCTATGAAAGGTGAGAGGGGAGCTGTTCATAAAGAAGTCATACTATTTTAAGTTTTTCTGCTTCTTAAAGAAACTAAGATATTTTATGATTTTTAACTTTTAGTTTTGACCGTGGATCAAATAGTGTCAAATTAATATAATTTGCTATAAAGAGAAAGAGCATTTGATTAGATTCATTTTGTGTAGAAATCTCTTTTTTCTGATAATTTTAATGCTCATATTTTTTCTTCACTCCTACAGGCTCTACTGTAGCTGAGAAGAATGCTGTCTGATATTGATAAGGAACAGAGGTGAGACACCAAAAATATTTTCTTGTCTATGGCTTTCTATATGCTAGAAGACAGATGTCTGGACACACTATACCATTGTTATTTTGGTATAGTGAATATGGTATCATGATGATTATGTGACATACTGTATTACTGAAGGTTCCTTTTGCTGCTAAATCAGCAAATGTCTGAGCTGCCCATCTGAATTTAACCTTTGCCACCCTGGGATCAGCAACGGTACTCTGTCCTGAGTGGTCTGTGTTTAGCGGTGCATTGATTACCTCCTCATTGAGTTCAATCACCCTTGATACGAGAAGGCTTTTACACGTTGTGACAAAGCGGAGTGTCCCCACAGTGTCATCTGATTGCCATGCCACTTCCAATTAGTGCCCATCTAGGAGCCTTTTCACAATATTAGAAAGACAGAAAAGCTGCCCGGAGCTTGACCAACGCCTTGGACTTGTCTCAAAGGTCCAGGTCTCTCATTATTTTTTCATTCACACGGAAAGTTAAAGTGCATCCTATCCTCTAAAAGGACCATATGGCATATTTAAAGGTGGGATAGTGTCTAGTAAAAATGAACCAATGAAAGCATTTTTACTCTAGGCATAATAAGCACATAACATGTACTTCATCACGAAAAATTGCACATCTCCAGGGGATAATGGGGATTTAAGTGACTCTACCAGAGGAGTTTCTTCCTTTTAAATTGGGAGCAGAAAAATGAGGCAACAGGGTACACACAACCTTGGAAAGGCATCTTCAGAAGTATTGAATGTGTATGTTAATGAGTATAGTGCTATGTAAGAATAGTAAGTACCTATTCAATTGTATTCTTATAGTTCCTATTGCTATTATACTGCTCCCCTCCATCTTCTACTATGTGTTATAGTGTCATTTGAATCAAAGATAATTGCAGCACTTACAGGACATCTTTTTATTTATTGTGTGTGCTGGAGCAAACACATCCAAACTATGTAGCTGTGCCTTTTTGTCAGTTTGATAGTTTGACTCAAGGCAAGCTCCACTCTTTTTGCAGACTTCTGTCTCTCTCGGCACACTCACGACTGCCGCACTCATCCATGAGCAACACATTCATTCACACGCGCTTTCGCATGACTACACAAATGCACAAACGGGACTTCAGCTCCAACTGGCTCACGCACACAAAAACACACTCACTTACTCACTCAGGAATTATTGTGGTAGTAAAACCAGCAAAGAAGAGTAGGAGGAAAGAAAGAGAGAGAGGGGAGGCAGGAAGTGAAAGAGGGTTAAACAACCTTAAAAAAAAGAATCTTGCCATGTTTGTGACCCAGTCATAAGGACAACCTATCATTCCATCTAGAAACCCTTTGATTAGTTTTTTTATTTGAGCTCATATAATTGAATTTGTACGTGTAAATGTTCCCAAACAGGAGTTAAACAGTTTTGTTTGTATTGTGCATGTTTGAGGTTTTGTTTTTTCCTTGAAGTGGCTGTATGAGTTAATCACGTTACGCTTTGAAATTTGTGACAGAAGTGTTTTTAAGTGTGTTGTTCTGCTGTTTTCACATTTTCTCCCTCTGTTTTTACGTCCCCTTTGCCGCTATGTGCATGTGTGTGAGTGTGTGTACGCGCTCTGCTGCTTTGGCACAAAAAGGAAGACCAGGCCGCCCCATTCTTTGTTTTGCTTCTTGTAGGAAACTAGCAGCAAATTGTGGCTCAATGAGGCGTTGCTGTTGTGTAGGGTCTGATAAAGTGCAAACGAAACCGTCTGGGTTGCCGTGTTTCCATTGTAGCTTCTTCTATGAATGTAGGTCTGTGTGATGGTTGTTAGTGTTGAACATTAAGTGATTGAGGGTGGTTGTGGGGGGAGTGGGTCCATTCATGCAGTTTTAAGATGTCACCCAGTGTTTAGAGCTGCTGTCCACCGTGCTTAATTGTGATGAGGGCTGATTAGAACCCTGCTTGAGACCTGCAGAGTTATATGTTTTGGTTGTTTTTGAGGGCTTCAGAATCTCTAGACTGCAGAGTTTCTTAGACAGAGCCAGCATGACACACTTGTCAAAGTGATCAGAGGAGAGTGTACGTACATCTGTGGGTGTATTTATATGCCTGTGGGAAATATCCAAGTTTTTTAATGAATTCTTCCAACACCTGCAGTAACAACTCAGGTTGGAAATAAAAGAGGTGACTGACAGCACATCCAATAATTTTATAGAATACGAGCAGATAAAGCCAGAGGCAAAAAATATAGAATAAAATAACATTCTTGGAGGTAATTTACTGCTAATATATTAGCAAAAAGTTGGAATAGAGTACAAATTGGACATATGTATTACTTTCAACAGTTCATTAACCTAAATTGTGGCACTTGTGTGCATAGAAAACCAAATACCGTTAACATCCACAGATCGAGTTCATTAAGTCAAGTAAAACAAACATATGGCTTTGGAGAATGACAAAGAAGGAGGTTCTTGGGTGTGCCATCGCCCTTGTCTAAAGCAGTTATGGGGCCCACATGAGCATTCTGCTCTCCAGAGGACGTCGGGGTAATTATCTGCCAGGATGCACATGTTGAAGTGTGTTTGCAAGAACAAGTGTGTTTTTCTGTTTGTATCTGCAAGGTGAGTATGGAGTTGTTTGCAAGCATATGTTGCCATGTGTTGGTGTGCCAGACCCAAATGAGATGAACTGCATATCCACTCAACCTTGCTTTACGCTAATGTGATCTCTGGGTGTCTTCTCAAAAAAACACACGCAGATATACTCCATCTTTTTCTTATTCCCCAGAGTTTTGAGAAAGGATCTGCAAATCTCACAGGAGGAGCGTGGCTGGGGGGAGAGGCTGAGGAGCCATTTCTGACATGGGTTTGGGGCCCAACGGCACAAAGCCCCCATTCCCTGCTCCTCCATGTGGAAAATGGCAGGAGAGCAAGAGGAGGAGGGGATGGATGAAAAAAAAATGGAAGAAAGAGGAGGAGGGAGCAACAATTAGTGGGATCTGCTAATCACCGGGGCAACACTCATTTAATTGACATGTGAAGTTTGAATTCATCAAGCAACTCGATAGGCTGTATGACAATGAAGCAGTTGAAGTTGGAGGTCTGCTGGTTGAAGCCAGGGAGGGGAAGTGGCAGCTGAGGGCTGAGGCCAAGGTCTTTGTTAGTCGTAGTGCTGTTATGGGGTGGGAAGGTTGTCCTCGAGGAGATTATAACCCATTATGCCTTTGACCCTCTTAGGTAAATTTCTCCATTGGTTTTCTTAAACTCTAGTGACGAGGGTCTAATCCATAGCAGGTACTGTCCAAAGCACAGATTTTTTTTATCTCGTGTTTGTTTTTTTATTATTTTCAGCCAAAGTCAGTGTGAGTAAACAGCCAATATTTACACCACAACAAACTTGTGTCTAATAATTCCAATGACATGGAAAAGAAAAAATACAAAAGAAGGAAAAAACTGCGGTCTACTCATTCCTGCTCTTAGAGAGATCAATAAGCTATTTAAGGTCATCAGAACGAAGAATCTCAGCAAACAAGCACATCAGCTTTCACTTCCATCTTGCAAGACTGGAGAAGGTCCCAACCTGTACTTTTATTGTTGTTTTTGCTGGTCTTTAAATTGTTTTTATAACATGGAAAAACAGGCTGCGATGTATTGTATTTTTTTTTTGTTTGATTATTTTACAAATTCACATGCAAGAAAACAATAGCAAGCCTCTGCCTTCATGTGTACATTTCTGGGCTTTGTTTTGGTTTAAATGGTTGTTTCTTCAGTTTTTTTTTTTTTTATCTACAGCGAAATATAAATAGATTTTAGCCAAATGCAAAACGTAAATTCTGTGCTGAAATTAATAAAACTTTTTGTAAAAATAATAAATTAACAGTTTTTTATGATCCCATTAAAATCACTTATATCTTTTATTTTTGTTTTTCTTGTATTTTTTTTGTTGTTGTTCTGAGTGTGTGTAAAGCCATTCCATCACAGATTTCAATTTGGAAATTTGATTCGACATCATGCATTCGCAAATCTGAAATTCAATTTAAATTTATCTTCACCACAGCCCTAATAAGTTCTCTATGTTGAATCACTGAGATATCTGAGGTTTAAAATGTAACATTTACTCTTATTTTAAGTTGCACACTTGCAGAAAGATTTTGAATGATCTGCCAGTTGAAATGATTAATTACAGGATGGTCTTCATGCTTCAGGATCCAATAACCCACCAAATACTACACAAGACAATTTTTTTATGTATTGGTTTTTGTGTTGGGATCTCAGTTACAGCTCTATTCTTTCTAGATTCATCCCATAAAAAGCAACTTTTTGTTAGTTTGAATCAATATTTCTCAACTGCGTCTTCTTGTAATTGTTGCAAACCTTAAATAATGGTGTTGTGATTTTTTAATTATTTAGTTCAAAGCTTTGATAAATATATTTACATTTGATTTAACAGTTTTCTGAATGTTTTTCTTTTGCAAACTCAGATTTTGTTAAATTTTTTATGTTGTTATTTCTGTTGTTCTTTTTTCTTAAGTTTTCTCCGTGGCTGTTGTTTAGATTGTTAAGAAATTTGAAATATACTTGTTATTTAAAAAAATTCTGGAAAAACTAACCTCAAACTAACATCTGATTTATGGGACAATGCACAATGCAACATATTTTGGATGTGTATGTTAGATTTTATATTTTGCTTTTACATCTTTCACATTTGCATGTTTTAATGACTGATAAGTAAAATTAGTTAAAAAAAATGACCTTCAATAACTTTTGTTTCAGAAGAGAGTCTGATTTAAGAAAAATGACGTCTTTGTTGCTGCTGACATTATCTATAACAGTGTTCTAAGTAGTTTTATGTACAAAGTAGTTTGAGAATCTTGTTCTGTTTACAATAAAAATTTAATGCAAAACATAGTTATTCGTGTGGTTTAATTCATAGTTTCATCAAACATGATTCTTATTTGGTTTGAATGTTCTAATATGGCTGATCAACTGATTAACTTCCTCAAACTACATGAAATGATAGAGGAATGTGCTAAAAAATGTACTAAAAATAGAAACAATGACAAAAATGGCCACCCTCAGAGGACTATTCAAAAGATCAATAATGTTTAAAGTTATTTTTGATAAGTCTGTTCCTACTGTGAGCCATAAACTTTAGAATTATAATAAATCTGTGACAATGAGTGTAATTAAGCTTGAAATCACAACATGTGGGTAACAGAAATTTAATCGTTGGCAAAGCTGTTCTTACTAGGATACTACAAGTAAAAAGAATATTGTCCTCATGCTTGTAAAGGAAGAGATTTTACATCACAGATTCTCTAAAATGCACTCTCTTTGTGATTGGTGGAATGATAAAACTAGATGAGGTGAAATAAATACATCAAATGTAATGAATGTCTGTGTTATTGCAATCTAACGAGGGCTAACTTAAATCTGTGAAAAGGATCTTTCTATTCAATGTAATTGCTGACTCTGCCTAAATGCTGGCATTGAGAATTTTTACTTAATTTTAATTAATGACCTCCCACGGTTCTGGTGCAGATTAGAAAAAAAACACATTTTGCTAATTTTAAGTGGGATGCACTTTTGGTTTGAGGGCTTTTTAAGAAAACTGGATGTGAAAGCACCATTTTCGTCTTCACCAGTTGTGGGTTTTTTTTTTTTTTTTTTACATTTGAAATGTTTGATTAGAGCAGTTGTACAGTCATTGTTTGTTTTGACATGAGGCATTTGCGGACATTTTATGTTCTTTATTCTATTTTTTGTTCGATTTAGATAGTGAAGTCTGTTGTGACAATTTTGTTGTGATTATTGGACTTTCTGAATAAATTGAATTACAATTTCACCCTTGATGTCTCTACGCTGTTCAAACATTTTTTTAAAAAAGTCAATCTTCCTGACAGTCAGCTATCTTCATTGATCTGCCTGATGGTCACACATTTTCGTTATGAAATATTTCCCCATATTCACAAATTTTAATCATAGTGATAATAGCTTCCACCTGTTTGCCAGGTGAGTGTAGATTTAAAGCTATACACTTTTTCACTAATTATTAACTTTTCTACAACAAGACTTAGTCATGATTTATCATGTAATAAGAAGCTACTGTCTGCATCAATATAGCTTAAATTAATCATTAATCATTGAGGCATAAATTTTTGTAAAATGAACTTTTAAGTATACTTCAAATTTAATTAAAAGGTGTGTAATTCACTTTTAATTGTATTAATTTAAACAGTCTAACTGCATTTCTTGGTCTTAGTAACATTATGTTATGTTAAAAAACGTTTTGTGACAATGATCTACGCTTCACTGTATATTTTTATGCTGGCTGACTTCCAAATAACCAGATAGTCTGACTGAAGCTGATTGATAGCAATGGTCTTAAGCCATGTACACAGTTGAGTCTCATCCAGTCTGCAAACACTGTAACCTACACAACAATGTGAGCTCAGACTAAACTTTCTTCACCTTTCTTTTGTTTTTCTATAATCATTGACTTTTGTCTTTGTTATGCTGCGGTTAAATGTGAGGGAAAAATCCACCAACATCACTTTAGGATATGTCACAATTGTACTTGTGTGTTTTTTAATCTCTGTTCTAACAGAGCTCCATTATGCAGGGTGACTTTGCTGAAGTGGTGGAGTCAAAGGGACTCCGGATACTTCAAAGTCTTTCAACCGGAGAGTAATCCTCCTCCTTTATCTCACTGGCTGATCTGGTTGTGTGTGAATAACTGCCTGGTTGTCTGTAGCGTTCAGTCACGCTTTTTCTTTTTTACTGTTCTTTAATTCTCCTCTGTTACTCCTTTGTTATGTCCCTCTTTTATCCTGTGATCAGGGTTCTTTCAGTTTTTACCTCAGTTCTGTTTTACATCAAGATGGCTGTGATCTCTGAATTAACGTTGTATTATTTTTATGGCAAAAGATGGTCTGTTCGACACACAGACACATTCGTGCCATTTAGTCCATTTTGCATCACACACCAGACAGGCAACTTGGATTATGTCCAACAATCACAGCTGTATTGGTGTGTATCCTGTGGAAATGTGTATGGGGGGTTGGGGAGTTGGTTGCATCTGGGATATTTGATTGGCCCACTGGCCCCTGAGCCAGACAAGATGCTGATTGGATAGATGGATGTAGACTAGCGTGCAGGTTTTTGTGTGCCTTGTTGCTTTGCCTCCCAGTGTGCTGGCTAGTAGCTCCTCACATTGGATGCATTACAGATTAGAGCAGTTGCAACTGTGTGCACGTTAATGTGTGTGTGCTCGCTCATGTGCAAGTTGGTGTGTCTACTCATCTTATCCAAGCAAAACCACTTTCATCCTCTATGAACAAATCTGCACTGTCTCTCTGATCAAAAATTACATTTGCTTCTTCTGGACTAATAAATAATTAATATCAGCAGATTTGACTCGCCATCTCAAATTTATGCACCAACTATACTAGCCGCAGATGATTAGAACTTCTAATAAATACATTTTATCATAATCAATATGAATATAAAATTCTTATTGATAACAAATTATAGCTTCCACATAATTTTGTTGCAGTGCATGTTGAGCAAATTTATCCGGACAAGATAAACAGATGAGTTTTTCAATCCAGACATGATTATTTTAAGTTGAATATCCCGAGGACAAACTTAGGGTTTGTGGGTACTTGGTGTTACTAGTATAAAAGTTATATTCATTAATCTCTTTATTAAGTTAAACGTTATTTGAAAATATTCCATATTTTAGCAAATAAATATTTCAGTAGGTCATTTCCATCTAAGAGATATTAACTTAATCTTACATGCTTTTTGACCCACATCAAAGCCTAATTCTTCACAAGACTTTTCTTTTTAACCCAATTTTAACCCAGGAGACTTTTCTTCAACCATTTGTCTTTAGGAACCATTTGCCTTTATTGTTGCTGAATCTTCCAGAAGTTGGCTTCAAAGAATTATTATATGTCCTTTTTATAGAGGAAAAGGATGTTTGTCATATGAGGGAGATATTACTTCTGAAAAAGTTTGAAAGTGTTTATGTATTAATTTTAATGAAAGTTTACAGTAATAACATTAAGAAAAAACTTTTTAAGGTCAATGTAAAGCAGAAAATAAATGTATTTTTTAAAAGTCCCTATTTTTGTGTTGGTGTAAATATCATTCTCAGTTTTAAAAAAAACACTTTTAATAGATTTGTTATAATTTTTAAATTCTTTTCAACATTGTCCTTTTGGGGTCATCTGGGGAGAATATTTTAGGAAATGAACAGATTTACTCCAAATTAGGCTGTGACATAATAAAATGTGGAAAACTGAGGCGCTGGGAATAAATTCCGGATGCAATATACACTCCTTCAAGAACAGATGAAACATAGATACTCTTTTGATGTCCCTCTGAACCAGGAAAGTTAATGCTGACTGTTCATTTGAAAGGAAATAACTGTTTTTGAAAAATTATTTCATGTAATAAGCACACGGCAATAAGCATATGACTGATACTTAGCGTGACATGTTTTACTGTAAATATATACAGCATTTATGACACCTGAAGCAGGAATTTACCCCGAATTCCTCTACTGAGGAAAATTATAATACAAGAATATTAATCAGACATTTACAACCACGTGAAAGTCCCTAAATTGGTAAGTTATTAGTACCTGCTGCCCCTTAGATTATGTCAAGAGATAACAGGTTAAGACAATATTAGTTTTTGTAACTGATCTGATACAAAAATGTTGGCTTGATTAGTTCAAGCACATACCATTGAAAGAAAGCAGTCTTTTTTCATTAAATAAAACCAAATTGTCAATGGAATTTTTTTTTCCGGATAAATTTAAAAGTACAAGAATGACTTGCACCTTCAGCAAAATTCAAAACTTAAGCTGTAAAATGATAAGACTACAAAAGGGAATGATTCTTAACATTTTAACATTGATGTAAAAACATTACTTCAAGTTGGGATAGGAGAAGTTTTTGCTGTTTGGATGCATGCTAATGTGGACAAAAAATAATTTGGAATGGATGTGGGATGCATATATGATGAGGGAATAAAAAACTTGTTTAACATCACAAAGTTGAGAAATGTAATGAGCACAAGGCACACCACAGACCCAGTAAATAAGACAGAGGAGGTGCAGGAGAGGGGAGAAGGGGTGATTCAATTAATGCTAAAACTATGGATTTCCAGAAGCCAAATAATTTGTGGCATTATTATAACAATGCTAATGAGTGAGCTTTACATTTGAACCTAGGTTCTGTGATTTTATGTGGACGCACTTCAGCTTTCTATTGGTTGCTTTATTCATTCAAAAAAGACCTTTCAAAATGCTTAAAACTCTTGAATTAGTGTGAATGAATGAATGAACAGAAGAGTGCAGACATCAATTTAAAAATACACCCAATCCATAAATGCATGCAGAACAATAGGTGGGTCCAAAAGGAAGAATGGGTTGGACTAAGATGTCAAATGAAATCTACTAAAAACTGGAATTTAAATATGCTTAATCTACAACTAGAATTAGTCAATTCTCGTCAATCAATAATGATTCATGACACTGTTATAATCTGGTTGTAAGTAACTGGAGATTTTAATCCATGCATTTTACTTCAACTTTAAAATGAGGACTTTTGCTTCATTTTCAAAATTCTAAAGTTGAAAAAAGTATCATACATAAAGACATCCTAATTTCCTTCACTTTTTTTTTAGGTTGACACAAAATAAAGAAAGAAATGGGAAATTTGGGAAAGAAAAGTGAGAATAGTATGAATAGAGGAGGAAACAAGGAGCATATGAAGCACTGATGAACTTTAGCTTAGTCGTCTTTGTGACACTGTTGCCTATTAGAGGGCCCCAACTCTGTTATTACACTTGTCAACGCCACTGCAATTGATGCAAGCATGGGGCTGAACCACCAAGGCTGGCAGTAGGAAAAACACACAAGCATTAAGAAAAATAGATTGTGACCGCATTCGCACACTACTGCCCATATGGACATACAGATAACAGAACAACAGACATGCATACTATTCACACACTAAAACTGTTGCACCTTCAGGTACGGTTGATCACAGCTATTGCTGCTTATTTAGAGACAATGGCAGGTCTGTCAAACCGCAGACGGGTTTCTACTGCCCACCTGTTGATTAAAGGGGGGAAATGTGGAAGATTCACCTGGCTGGTGTTTCAATCTTCTTCAATGCTTAGCTTAGCTTACACCATCTGGCTCAGCAACTCCACTTACCTTCTTCACTTTTTCTCCTTTGGCTTCTTTATTAACTCACTCTCTCTTCAGCCTTTTTAAAGCTTGTCAGCAGTTACCCGCCGCAGCAGTCTTAGTGAGGCTGCTAACGTGGCTAAGTGTCCCTCTGCCTCTTAGTTAGTGGGTGCTGTGATTCTATGTGTGTGTGTGCTTCACAGATGGCAAAGGGAGGGGAGGGAGAGTTGGAGGGGGTGATGGAGAGAGCTGTCTGAGGCTCCAGCAGCTCTCAGGCAAGGCGGTCTGTCTGTGGGCATCTGCACTGGCAGGTCCCTCATCCCATCCCCTTCCTCACCATCACCACGGCTACCTCTCCAGCCAGTGCCACAACCTGGCAGTGGTCCAGAGGGAGGCAGAGTTGCTGAAAGATGACTCTTCTTGACCTCAGATGTGCTTTTTCACCTTGTGGATGTTTATTTTTATAAATAAAGAGAAGGGGAGACTGACAGATCCTCAAGAAGGGGTCATGTTTTGAGTGAGGACATGCTACTGTACATCTAAGTCTAACTGTGCAAATGGGAAATAATTATCTATGGATAAACCAGTGTGCCTTAATTGAACTGCAGAGTACGAGTTGAACACCTGTGTCAGGGCTTACAGCTAATCTCACTAGCAGTTTGACCTTTTAGTCTGGAGTTGGCATCAATACAGAAAAAGCTAAAAGTCCAGTTTGGAGAATGGGATTGTCTTGTTTGTTTGAAGTCATACAAATGTGTTCGCAATTTTATGCAAACGGGATGTACGCATTTTATTGTAAATCAGAGTTTTAGGATTCCTGAAATCAAAGTTCTGCGATAATTGGTTGGGCAGTTGGGCCAATTTGAAAGAGACAAAAATTTCTGAAGGCTGTTCCACATTATTAAGCAGATTTATGTGTGGTTTAACAATGCCATCTGGTAAAGAAAAACGATCTCTGCTGGTGGACAGCTGGACATAGGTGGATGAAGACATTCCACATTAAACAGAAATGTGAGCATTCAAAGAGATTCGTGTCTGATTTAAAGCACAGTCTTTGCCTTTATCAGCACGATGTTAAGAGAGCACCTGATTGAGAGTGCAGCTGCTAAAATGGCATTACAAAGCAGCCAAAAGGGAGGGCCACCGATATAAAAATGTAGGATCCTCAAGAGACTTGTAGGTCGGCAGAAACCTCTGCCAAAAAATCTCATCTGCAGAATGATTTGAGACTCACTGTATGTTAAAAGATCATGTGCCTGATTAATTTTTTGGGGTGGAAAATGAGATAAAACTTCACAAATGGCCAATTAAAAAGTTTTTAATAGAGAAAATCTCATAAGAGTTCATTTTTCTGCTGGTTTTGACTATACAGCAGGTTTGCTAAGGGTTTTGACACATCTGTTCTTGAGAAATTTATGGGGTTTGTATTGCGAAGGTGTTGGTATGCACTGATTAGTGCAAGGCTGTCTTTAACCAAACGCGGGTTTCTATAAACTGTTTACTAAGGAGGCTGTTGCCATGGTTTTCTGTGTTCCAATCAATCTTTTGTTGACCGCTTAGCTTTATTTATTCCTAAAAAAAAAAAAGCCTGTGCCTTCTGCATCAACCAACTGTTGTACCCCTTAGACCAATTGTTCGAAATTATGTATAGACTGAATTTCATTCATTTGTGGGATAGCAGGCTTGGACGGTGGTTTCCATCTGATTGGATGAGCTTAGAGAGAACAAGCCTTTACAAGCTGACACCTTTGGCTCATGGGTGGTTTTGAAACAGAGGCTTTGATGAGAAAGAGAGAGAGATTGCTATCATAATAGCCGGGGTAACACAATTTATTGTTGTGTGTGGTGGACCTACAGTCAGAAAGCGTACTTGCCATTGTTTTTTGATCTCCCTTGAAAATGACATTTTCAAAAAACTTACCTTAATGACACCCTCAGGCAAGATACGATAAAAGTAAGATAAGATTAGCTAGTTTTTTTTTATGACTGAAATTGTCTTTTCCCTGATCCTGTTCTATTTTATTCTTTTATCTCTTCAATCCAGCATCCCTTTTTGTGTTTTGCTCCTTATTTTCTGCTTTAATAACCGACTAAAACTCTTTCTTAGATGCAACAAAGCTCAACCACCATAAATCGTGAAGTGGCTTCCAGGAGGTGTAGTCCAAACTTGAGAAAGTGAGTTGATGTGCAGTGTGTATGTATGGTCATAGCTTTTTCCCTCCCATTGACTGTTTATTTAGTATTTAATATTCTTATAAGAAGTTTGTTAAACCTTTTGCACCTTAATTAGCAGGAAGCAGCACCCTCAATTAGAATTTACAGCTAATTAAGCTGTGGAGTCAACAGAGAAAGGTGTTGTATTCTTTCATCCCTTGCTTTTCTCTTGTTTCTCCTCCAGAGAAGTGTTACAGCTGGACTGTGATTTGGATTTCTAACTTCATTTGTTCTCTACAAGAAATGAGTGTGTATTTTTCCAAAGCTGGATAAAACCTGTTAAAACCTGATGTGTGGCTTACAGCCCACTCAAAGGACAAATTTAAACGTGTAGATTTCAAATGCAAGCAACAGAAGATTACATTCTTCCCAAAAGAAACTTGTTTTTCTCATTTGCAACTTAAACTGCACAATTTTGTAATATTTTTAACAAATTATAGATACCATAAGCAGATGACTGGTGTTTGAATATGATAGATACAATATTTAAATGAAGCAAATGGAAAAAGCTGTTTTAAAAATCATAATTTGATTTTGATCACCTGGCGAATAGAATTTATTTTTTTGTTTCAACTTTTAGCACACTGACTAGGTAGTATGGGATGCACGGTGGCACAGTGGTTAGCATAGGGGCCTCACAGCAAGAAGCTTAGGGTTCGAGTCCCAGGTGGAATGAAACACTGGCCTTTTTGTGTGGCGATTGCATGTGTACCCTGTGTACTGTACGTGTGTGTTGTCTCTGGGTACTCCGTTTACCTCCCACCTTTCCAAAACAAGCATTTTAGATTGATTGGCCACCATAAAATTGCCCCTAGGAATGTGTGTGTGGTCCTGCGACAGACTAGCGGCCTGTTCGGAGTGTACCCCTGCATCTTGCCTAAATGAGCCAGGATAGCCTCTGGCACCCCCATGATCCCATTAGGAATAAACGGTTTGGGAAGTGGTTTCCTAGTATGAAAAAGTAATCCTAACTTTCCAGCCCTTGAATATTGATTAAATCTGAGCTATATCTGCAATGCAGCAAAAAGAAGGACTAAAGAAATCAGACCTTTAGAGTATTTTGTGAATACCTGCAATTATCTGTTTGTTTGGCGTTGCAGTGACTTGTAAGGATGATGTCATTGTAATTTTTGGTTTAATTTTTCAAATATTCTCATCTTCAAAGATAGTAAGAAAATCTTAACTTTTAACTATGATTAAACACATCTGTTACTCTGGCAGTGTGGTATGAATAGAATCTCAAATTTGATATTTTTCACTCTTCTTTAATAAAGATTCAACTTTCATTTTTACTGCACCTAGACATTTGAACATTAATACAAGCGTTGTGTTTACAGTATTATCAAAACCTGCATTCACCATTTTTGTCCGCCTCAAAGAATAAATATATTTTATATAGTGCAGCGTTTTTCTGTTTTTTTTTTTTTTCTTCACATTTTCATTTTATTGATCATTTTCTGATGGCAGAAAGCTTTGTGTTGCTGTTTGGTGCAAAGAATGACCAGGTAATTAATGAGTACCAAAAGGGAACCATTAGAGAAGCGTAAACAAGCAGCACCTATGTGGTGAGAGATGGTGGAGACGTTACAAAATAAACAAAGTTGGAATTTAAATGACACCATGCAAATGCAATGAACTGACACATAAAGTTTGTTGGTCTCTGAGCTGTTTATTTTTATTACTGTATTTATCTACCGAATGCATGCAGCTGTTTTTGTGTAAGGGCCAGTTGCTGCACTAGTTTGACCAACTGTCCCGAGAAAGTCGAATTAATTATTCAGAAAAAAATATTGATTGTGTGGACCACATCTGAGGTGGTATTTTATTCTTTACTCGGTTTCTGGTTCTTTTTTTACATATTGCAACTTAGTCATAAGACTAAATGCATAGAGGAGAAACAGAAATATTTCTTGATGCATACTGTCACTGACATTTTTCAATCACAGAACAGAACACACAGACAGGAAAAGGGGTTAAATGACGGCCATTGGCAATTTGTTTTTCCTGTGAACAAGCAGCTGCCACTCTTTAATCTTTTCTCTGCCTGTGATAACGTAGTTGTTGTGATTGCTGTTGTTATTGCTGTTTGAATGTTCTGAAGAATAGTTTGGTTTGAATGGTATGGCACATGAATGAGATATCCAGTGATCACTAACAGTATAAGAAGTTCGAAACAACAACCGTTTTAATTTTAGAAACCTTCCTCAGACACACATGCTATCCACACACTACCCACACATAAGCCTTTGAAAGACTCGCAAGAGTTTTTTTTAAGTCTAAATCTTATTGCCTTGCTGTTGTTAGAATAGTGCTCCTGTGTGTTTAAACACGCACACCCTTACCACAGTCACTACTACTGTACTCTTCTACATATCAAAGCTGAGGCGGGCAGCCACAACAAGGAATACAATCTAATTAATATTGCTGCCATATTCTTACCAAATCTATATCTGGCAATAACTTTGCATCTTCCAGGGTCCCCAATACACAAATCATCAATTCAAAAGGGAATGCACAAACATATAGAAGGGTTGGTTACTGAAAAATACTGCACACAAATTTAGACAGAAATTCTTTTTCAGTAACAGAGAATAGATTGGTGGCACAGCAGAATGAGGATGAGGAGAAAATATAGTTACAAAACAGAGGCAAAAATACATCTGTGCTGAATTGTATTTTACAAGTGTGAGAATACCACATGTTGTTGGAAAACAGTTGCGTAAAATCTATTTATATCTGTATGCACATATTTATATACAGTATGTACTGTTCAAACACATTATTAGACAGACAAAAAGGACATGTTGAACTGAATGTATTGAAAAACAAACGAAGATAGAATAGATTTACTGTATATTCTAATGGTGTTCAGTAATCTGTGTTTGAGTTTAGAACGGTTAGTGTCATCATGACCAACAATTTTCTTAACTAACCAAAGCAATAATGCACACAATAAACTTTTTCAAGACATAATTTGATAAGCACATTTTTAAATTAGCTTTCGTTTGGTCCCCTGAACTGCTTATCATTGATGAGCTTTTGGGTTGCTGGAGCCTATCCCAGCTGATTTCAGATGAGAGACAAGATACACCCCAAACCATAGTCACCAGTCTGTTGCAGGGCCACACAGACAATCCGTGCCTACATATATTCTCATTCCTGGGGACAATTTAATTGGAATGCTGTCAAATTAATTCAATAAAAGTGATTGTTACGTATCTATTTGTCTGTCATCTAACTTTTCACTATTGTTGCACTGAATGTTTTTTTGTTAATTTAAGTTATTAAAGACACTATTTGAAAAGCTTTTCTCTACTTGTGCATCTGGATGTTTACCAGCACGCATGCAGAGGGTTAGCAGCAGCAGCAGGCCTCTGCTTGTGGTGGCTGATATTCTGTTAGGGATGAGGGGGGTGTATACTGATCTGAATCCTGCTGGGTCTTTTGTCAACCCCTGCTAATTATGTGATACCGTGACCTTGTCGTCACTCCCTAGTAACATGGTCAGCTGGAGTTGATGTCCCGACCTTCCACTATAAGTCATAACCAGACATCAGTGTCTGTGATGGGTGATGGTTGTGAAATGCACTGCTGTTTTGGTGATTAAAATGACACACAGTCGGATGACAGGTACATATAGTGGGTGTACATTACTATTGATGCACAGTTTAGTGGCTCTGGAATGATGTCTGGCTTGTTTGCTCGCAGATGAATGAAGCTAACATTCAAATGATGGTAGTTTAATGTACTTTCAACAAAAGTGCTTCACTTTATGACTTACATGAGTGTGGGAAGACGCATAGAAGCGGTATTGTATGATATAAATGGTTAATGTTCCTTGAACAAATGTCCTTTTTGCAGTAGAAAAGTGATGAGATTGAAGAGGGACACTTCCACTTCTGGAAATTAGTATGCTCTAAACATATGAGAATAACACTTGACAGATGCTCGCAGGATGATATCATGCCTCTTCTTCTGATTTTCATTAAGTGCGCTGTAACAGCTGCACTTGTATATTTCACTCAGCATGTGACAGCCATAGTGTGCCAAAAAATTAAATGGGTAAAAAACAAAAAAAACCTCATCACTCATATTTCAATGACCTGCTTTTGGAAATTTCTTTGAGCGAACGTATGACATTTTTCAGATAAGTGTGTTTTGTGTTAACAAAATGGGAAATCTTAATTTTTGCTAAACTAATTATACCCTGTAGCCTGTTGCTAAGCAACCTAATGACACGAGACGGCAGGGAGTCAAGAATCTAACCTTTGGCTGGGTAGAGCCAAGAGGTGACATTTGGATTTCCTCATATCACCTTCTATTGATGTGCATTGCTCTGACTTAGGATACATTTTGTTTTAGCTTGTCTCAAAGTAACTTTTCTATTTTTTAGAGGGAAAACATTGCTAAAGTCTGTAGGGATATTTAAAAAGACTCAATCAATGTCAGTCAGCATGAACAAAGAGCTGTTAAAAATAGGTTTCTATATGTGGATGTGAATGAATCATCTATTTACTGTAAAAAATTCCCTCTGGTTATAAAAATGTTCCAAGTTACATATTATTTGTGTTAGCCAATTGAGAGATTGATGCAATGATATTGTCTACTTTGTCACTTAAATAAAAATGAATTGAACAACCACAAAAAAAAAAAAACCTTACATTTGGTTCACAGTTGCAACTTCAAATAGAGTTATGAATGAGTTGCTGTTTATCTGAGCACAGTTTCACATCGTGGATTGACTGAAGACGAAGCCTGTGTGCTATTGGACATTTTCTTTGTGAGTGTCTGATCTTTCCTTCTACTGAAAGGGCGGGTGATGGTGGTAGTGCTGAAGGAAGAGGAGGGGGGTATCCATGGCTCAGCGCCAAAATTAGTTTGAAGTATCTGTTGAAAAGACTCTTCTTAATCCGTTTTTATTTGCTCTGCTACCTCCAAACCATTTGTCCACGCACAGATCCAAACCCTCTGCTCCACCCAGCCATCTCATGGGATGTAGTGTGGTAGAGCAGAGGTGCAAGAGCCTAGAGACAGTTAAAAAAAAAGCCCATCTGGCTGCGGAGTTTGTGGGGGGTGTTACGAGATGGGGTGTTGGGGAGGTTTGGGGTTGAGGAGTCATGCTGGGCAATCAAAATGACGGACAGCAGTGAGAAATGTTTTGCGAGCTCTCACATACATGCAAAGTAGGCCGACTTGTAAGCATTCACAGCTCCCTCTGGCCTTCAGGTAAACACTGACGGGCCAAGGTATGCGTGGTCTTCCCCCACCTCTGTGTGTGTGATTTTGTTTGTGTATGGTAATAATGTGTTTGTTGGCTTGCTTGTGAGAGGAAAGAGTAGAATTTTAAATGTTTGCCTCCATGTCAGTGGCTCGTGTTTTTGTGTGTTTTACAAGAAAGTTTGCCAAATTTATATCAGTAGTTTTTCCCCTTTTTCCAGCAGTGACAGGTTAGAAGGTGTTTAAGTAAAGAAGTCAGGGTCAGCAGGTGAAATAAACACTATACACTTTTTATGAAACATAAAAAATAGAAAAGCATAAATTATACAAGCAGAATCTTAGAAAACTTTGAAAGGGGTACTGCATTGTTCCTTCCTGCTTTGAACAAATATTATAATCATATTCTCTTGTGCTTTCCATCCTGCCCTTTCTTGCTAATGTTCACCCCAATGCGGCCCCTTCTCCCTGAGTAAAAACCCCTTAGAATGTGTGGAGGCTTCATTTTTCACTCTCCCTTTGGGGCTCTGTTGTCAGAGAGCAGCCCTTAGGAAGTCTTTATTTCTGCCAGGCAGGGGCCTCATGCGTTCCTCCACCCTCTCCCTCCGTTCTCATGGCTATCCCCCCACCTGCTGGGATCCTGATCCCAGCCAGGGCAGGGCTTCAGCGGGAGACAATTACTGCTGCTCCCCGGCTTTGATCATCTGACCACATGGAAGCATAACAGCTGACCACATGTTTCAACAGACAAGAAGAAGAAGTAAAGAAAGAAAAGAGGAAGAGTTAGAATGGGGAGCAAAGAAGAAAAGAAATCCCCTTTTCATTTAAGCTGAGCTCAAAGTTCTTTTCCACTTGGGAAGCTTTACGGCAAGTTAGCCAGAATGGTCAGATGTGTGTTTCAGACACTTTCTTTTGATGGCAATTATTTATTTGGATCACGGCAACAATACTTGCCGCGGACTATGTCTGGCTATAGCTTCAAATAAAGTTCAGTTTCAATTTGACACTCTTTCTTTTGTGAGAGCTGCAGAGAGAAAGAGAGGAGTAATTTGAGGCAGCCCTTGTAAAAAGTGAGTGCTAAGTCTTCTGGTATTGTTGGCCAGATTGTCAGTAGGCCCAACTGGGCTCTGCTGTCGTGTTCTGAGTACTGCTTGGCTATTTCTCAACTCTAGCCTCTGCTAACATTCAGAATATTTTGTCACAAAGTATGAAGTTTTTTTTTTTTAATGTGGTTAACAAAAGTTGTTGTGGTAAACCAAGTGTGTCACAAAGCCACATCCACTAGTAAAAAATAAAGGAATTAAGACACACAGTAGAAAAAGAGAAATGTGTAAATATTTGGCCCAAAATATATTTAAAAAGAAAAACCCAACCTTACTATATCTCTTAGCAGATTCATATTTATCTGTATTACTGTTGGTACATTAATAAAAATAATCCCTCATTGGATGGACAGACTTCAGGACAATGCTGTTGGACAGACGAAGTGATGGCTGATTTAAAAGGGGAGGGAGTTGCTTTGCTCGAGTTGTCAGGGATGGCCTCTTGGAGTGTCCCAAATGTAGAGGAGATCACTTTACCACATTAAAGGGTGTCTCAAAAGGGCCCTCTTCAACAGCACTTTGGCCCAGCCTGGAAGAACAGGGCATGTTTTGACTGGCCTGCCACTTTTATTGTCACTGCTCTCCCGATCCAACAGTTTGTGCCGCCTCAGCTGTGCTGCCACTGTGGCTCCTACAGATACACTCACTCATCATGCGCTCATGCACAAATGTGTGAACTGACTTAGCGGTTTTTATGTGCATACAGATTGGACTGAAAGGCATGTTTTTATTGTAAATAAATCAAACATCATGTACTTTAAATTTTTACAAGTATGAAAGACGTTTTGTTTAAAAATAGATGTTAACTGAAATTTCTTAGAGATTTTGCTAATATAAAATAATGTAATTGTGTTTAAAATATGGCACTGGCATATGATTTTACAACTTAAAATTATGCAGTGAAATTTTTTTGCTGATGTTTATTTGGTACAGAAGAAAAAAAATGATGAAAGATAAAAAAAGAGTCAAATTTTTAACCATATTTTTAAAGACACAGTCACAATTATATTTGCCAAATTTTTTAATAGGATTTTTTGTGAGTGTGCATTTCAGAATCAATTAATTAAGTGCTGACTTATTTCATTCAAATCACAATTTGGATTAACACTTTCAGTCTTTGCTGTAATTAGTTCAACACATTGGAAAAAATGAAGGATACTATGAACTTGATGTGTTGCTAATACAGCTATAATCAAGCTGCCATCCTGCATGTTGTAGTGTCTACTTTTGTGAATGTTAACAACAGATGCACGCTCAAGATTATTAAATATTTTAACTGATTTGTTCATTGATAATTTCAAGTCTCTGACCTCATGTGTTTTTATTTTTTTTGTTACTTTGACAAGGTAGACTGTGTTAAGGTGTGGACATGATTGTCTTTCTTTCTACAAGCTCTCATTTCCCCTCTAACTCTAATGTTAGTTTTTCTCCAGAGACAAGGAGTCACTTTATGATGTGGCCTCTGCCATTTGTGCATCCTGCCTTACTTTATAATAATTTTTATCCGGCAGTAAAAAATAATTAACAAGTCATGCTCTTTTGTCGTCCACGATTTTAGGTCCAAGCTCCAGCAATGAAAGGTCTCTCTATCAGCATGGTCACGTAATAGTGTCAGGATGCATTTTAAAGTGCAGTAATTCAGTGGTTTACACAGTCTCGTAAAATACTGACATGCCCTGATAATGAGAAGCATGAATGGAAACTTGGAGTTCCCTGTGGCCCCCTCTGTGTGTTGTGTGTGTCTTTGTGTTTAAGTGTGTGGGGAAATTTAGCTAGAAGGAAAAAAGGAAGCTAGACAGCATGATAGAAAAAGAGCCACAAAGGGATAAAAGTAAAAAAATATCTCATTGCATTAATCTTTTTAGCAATAAGACAAAAGACTAATATCAGTTTATTCCTGGGGCTGACACACATGCAGTGAGATGCAGAAAACCTGAGACTGATATGCATGTTTAGAGTGGTGGAATTGAGACTGATGCTCCCTATGCGCACTCCTCTCCCCCTCCCTTCTTAGTGATATCATATGGACAAAACAGCAAAGGTCACAGTCAGCTCAAGCACATAACTCTTCATCTTTCAACCCTCTCCCGACCCTCTTTATGGTTCTTGACCTACTGACAAGAGAGCTGTGCGTACACTAGTGTGTTTTCTTCTATGTGTATGTACGTGCAATCAGTATGTGCACAAGCAGACAGCACACATATGTTCTTTAATACTTGTTTTTGTTTTCTTTTTTCTATCAGATGATCTCTGTCAGCTACCTTTCCGAACACATCTTAATCTTCCAGCGGCAACATCTTGTTGTCATGGAATAAATCATGATGCATCGTGGAGGGTGGTGGCAGGCAGTGTGAGTCAGAGAAGCAGTCTGCTTGGACTTCACACTCGCTTGGGATTTGGTAACTCAGCAGGTAGCCTGAGTACAGATTGAAACTAACTCTGCCTTTTTGCACTCATGACACCCCAAGAGCTCTATTCAAGAGGATGGGTGTTTTTTTATTGTAGAGTAAATCGTAGGAGTTCTTTCTTTATTGTGTACAGATGGGAGAAGTTCAGGGTTGCTCAGCTCCCTGTCATTTTCTCACAAGGTGCATTTGTGTCAAAGACTTACAGTTTTACTGGGATGCCCTGTGAGACTACAACTTTATAAAAAAAACTGTCTGTTTTAGTGACACTTGTTTGATCAAACCTGAAACAGGAGTCTCAGTTGAGCAATGATTTGTTAGTTTCAGATGGATCTGGAAAAAATTGCTTCACATCCAGGAATTAGCTTGAGATATTTACTAAGGTTACTCCCGCAAGGGCTTTTATTTGTTTCCTTGTTGTTTTTAGTTAGCGCTAACAAGTTTGACTTATTGCAGATATTGTTCCACAATGCATGACCAACTAGCTCTGTATTCATTCACTGAGTAACATGGTCATGTGGGGCACAGATAAAAATGTTGATTTTGATTAACAGCTCTGGACTCACATCTGTGTTTATCAGGCAACAGCTTTGAACATGACTTAGCCAATCAAAACTGTCTGTTTTCTAATATTTTCTATTACTGAGGTAGTATGTAAATTATTTTTTTTCATCAAAGGCCAGTTGCTGCTTGGGGCTTCTGCCAATGAGTGTGGTGAATCCACACCATGCATAAAGCTGTCCTTGTACACTGCTGGCCAAGAGCTGCAGGGAAACTTGGAAATGACCATAATTTGAGGAGAACTTGGCAAAGGAGAACCTGAATTGAAAAGGAGCATTAGGAATTATATCTGGAGAACATAAAGGGAAAAACCAGTAAAGTGAGATGGGTTAACAAGTTAGTTCGTGAGAGAGTACAAATGAAAAGGGAATACTTCTTAAAGGACTATTGGTAAGATGAGAGACAGGTCAAAATTTGGATACACTCTCATGGTTGCCGTCATAAAGGATTGCCCCTCCTGATGCCTGCTCCTAGAAATGAATTATTCACTCACTTGTCAAATCAATAATGACCGGGGTCTTTAGTGGCCTACTCTGGCCATGGCCTATTTAACAGTTTTCAGGGGAAAGGACATATCATTTGACAAAAGCTGGTTATGTCAAAAATTATGTTTCTTTCTCTTTTCTTTCTTTTTTTTTTATTGTTGAAGTGTTCATGTGATTTCTCGCTAAGAAAAATTTTGCCAACATTTTTCATGTTTTTAAAATGAGTTTTTGAGAATAAATAAAACTTACAGTCACTAGAAACTCTGGTTAAAAGGGATGTGAAGTAAGCACAGATGAATAATATGGCAGTGTTTCAAATGTGCCAAATAGATTTGGAGAATAAATAGAGGGTGACGTGGAGGGTCTGGCAGGAAGGGGCGGATGTTACCAAGGCTTTAAGGGCACGGGCATGTTTAGATTGTCATAGCCATCCCTTTGCCCCTATGCCTCTGTTCAGTGGTCACTTCACATGTCTTCCAGTCTGTAATTTTCCATCTACTGTAACAGTCTAGGGCACATCGCCACCCAGGGAACTTTAAAATAAATAAAGAATTCATTAAATAATTAGTATCTCCACAACAATCTCTTTTGTATCTGTCAAATCTCGGAGTGCTGAAAAAGTCATCCTGAGAGACAGAAAGGAAAAAGAGGGGGGCTGAAGCAAGAAATTAGGGGGGAAAAAAATCAATAAAAAATATTTAAGGCTTTGAAATTTTTTAATGCTTTTTACTTATCTGCCAATAATTACATCTAAATGGACACCAGTTCCTGAAAAGTGTGTGTTTACATGCACATGTGCCTGCATGTGTGTAGGTGTGTGTCAATTGAGTGTGTTTGTGACATTTCCTAATGGCTGGGTGCATAGATGATAACCACTTGGCTTGAAGACAGACAGATATGAAAGGCTGTCACTCTGAACAGAGACAGCTATAATAGTCTTTGTGAATGTGTGTGCGCACGCGTGCGTATGCACGGTGTGTTGTATGTGTGATCATGAAAGGGTGATGATAGGGGTCCACGCTTGAAGGGGGTGGCGCTGCTTTATAATCTAAAACCTATCCGCTTGCTGGATGCTCGTGCATTTGCGAGCTTGTGGTAGCTGTTTACATAGTGAGATGGAGCAGAACCACCTCTTTGTCCCCTTTGAGATTTGACATACCCCCCACATACACACACACACCAAACACATGACACACAACACACCCCATGTCTGGTGTCCTGTTCAGTGTGAGCTTAGCGGCCTGGAACATCCTTGTATTTATGGGTACCTTGAACAAGAAGGGCCACACACGGAGTGTTAAACAGTTATTGAAAAGAAACAAATGAAAAAAAAGAAGACTTTTATCAGCTTACCACATCAATGTGCTGTTAAACACACTTAATATACTGTACCAAAAAATTAAAGTAAAATAAGTCAAGCATTCCAAGGTACGTGCAGCAGGTGTGAAATCATGTGTACTGTATATCTGTAATTGTAAACACACTGACACTTATATTGACATATTTATTAATATAGATTTAATATCTATCAATAGAGAACTTCAAAATGTCTATATCTATAGGTAGAAAGATAGTTATAGACAAATTATATATACGCGTACATTTACATGGTTAAATGTTTAAATTCATTTATATTTCTGAATATGGAAATAGTTTTATGAGTGTTTTTTCATATAAACATAAAATATGTTTGATTCTGTGGGGGATTTAGTGACCAGAATAGGAAACTTTAAAAGAGGAAATGTAAAATAATTCAAACTGTCCAAGAGCCTATTTGATCCACTTTCGTTGCAGTAATAGGAAGTAGCAATACAACATATTAGTGTTTATTTACTGATAAAACAAATCTACAGTTTTATTTCCATGGAGTTCTTCCAAGCAGATCTTTTCAGTACTTTTTCATTGCCCAAAATCACTTGTCGCTTCAGTGTCGCTCCTGTTTTTTATTTTGTCGAAGACACTACATCAAGTTGACATTTCTTTCTCTTTTTTCAGAAATTAATGGGGAATAATGATTCCGTTATTCCCCTGCTGTGCGAGGAAGGGGGTTTGGGATTCTTTTTTTAATCGCCCAACCTCTAGAAACTGATTGGAGCAGAAAAAATACGCCCAGTCCCCTTCTGCCAGGTCTCACAATGGAGGCGCTGATTTTTTTGATAGGGTTCTATGCTGTCAGGGGGGCCCAGCTGGAATTAGAAGTGGATTAATAATTTTAAACAAGGCTAAACCGCTTGGACTGTCTGTCTGTCTGCTTTTCCAATGCTTAGCCAATACTCCGTCTGCTTTGGTGACCACATCAAAACAATCTAAAAACACCATATCTTCCTAATGAAGAGGGTTGGGTGTAGTTTATGAGCTTTAGAAACATGAAAACAGGCTTTTAAAGGTAGATTTTATGAGGTTTTGGGCCAAGAACAAACCTGGATTATTGTGAACAATTTGATATCAGAACATACTTAAAAGAAATGTTCGTTTGGCTCTATCGTGTTCAATGTATAGACCACTGCGACAGGCTGTTAAACACTTCATGTAATTCTTCATTTTTTTTCAACCCACAACCACCTTTAACAAAGTTTTTAAATTCCAAGCCGCTAATCTGCTTTAATTTATATAAAGTAATATTTAATTAATGTAATTTTAAACGTATCATTGATGATTGTCACCAGACTATTTTGAATTTTATTCAAAACTTCTATCAGACAAAAAAAAATGTATGTGTCCTTCTGTCATTTCAGGTGAGAGACCCCAGACTAAGATGTTAGGAGTTGTTCCAGTAGTTAAGACCACCAGTATGGTGACCTCTGTCATAGCAAAGATTAGGTTTAACACCAATGTGAGTGCTAAACACAGACTGGCGAGGATTTGTCAGGCTATTTGGAATCATCTAAAAGCAAACGTATTACCAACCAAATTTGGGTACAGTAAAGCCTGACAAATCAAGCCCTGCTGGTGGCATCTCTCGCAGACCAGAACCATGTCTCAGTAATCCCCGTGATATCCGTGTGCATGGTGGTGAGCCAGTGTGTGTGTGTCTGTGCATGTATTAGATGGACATCATGTAGGAGGGGTTTTTCCTTACTCCTGAATGTGGTGTTGAATGGCTTGGGACGGATGATTGAGAAGGTATAAAAACTCAGTGATATTTTTATAAGACGGCAGACTGAGAGAGAAGGATCAAGTCATAACCAGGAAAGCCTGTTCTGCCCTGAACTTATTGTTATCTTCTAGTATTTTTGGGTCTAATCAGTATTATTCTCTCCAATCCCAGAAAACTAAATGCACTGTAGAATGCTACAGCACAAATTGATTCTGGAAAAGGAAAAAAACAACATCCAAATAATAGCATAAATCTATATATATATTTTATATGTTCATTATAAAAATGTTCTGTGACTGTAGCAGGGACATTGGCCCCCTTCTGAGCTATTATTCCAGCAGTCTGGTGTTGCAATTTAACACTCCACTGATTCTGACAAGCAGTAGAGCCTGCATGCCCCAGATTTCACCTAGTTTAGGTAATACAGGAAAAATCATTCCCAAGACAAGGTAAATTAAGCTAGGTACTGGGTGGGCACACTGTTGCCAATTTCAGTAAGAAAAAAAAAACATAGGAAGAAGAGAACTGTTTGTGTGTGTGTGTGTGTGTGTGTGTGTGTGTGTGTGTTTGTGTGTGCGTGTTCCACAGCTCATAAAGTTAGCTCCATTTTTTATATAAAAAGAGCTCCACACAGATTTTTACTACACACTATGAAGCAGTAGGCTTGGGATGTTTTTGCCACTTTAACTTGCTTATTAATGTTCTATTTATTAGAGGTCAGTTTGGTTTAAAAATATTTCAAGGTTTGAACTTTGCTGTGTAATTTTGGGTCAGTTCCCAGCGTCTATAATAATAATATCACCTTTTTGGACCAGCGGCTTTCACTGCCTTCATTTCTAATGCATGAACGACAGAATATTGAATGCAAGTGACAGACAGGAGAGGTGATCCATTATTTATGTTCAGCAAGAATGAAAACAAACTGCGTGGTAGTAACGCTTCACAGTATGAAGCTGAATGCTGATCTACACACAGATTGAGCTCTAGTCACACACCCTTCTATATTATTTAAAAAGAAAATCTATCTCAATCGCGTTACTTTTATTTGTCTTTTTTTCAAATGTGTGAAACGCTTTGATTTTAAATTGAGTTGCAGAAAAGATGAGTAGTGTGGACAGGATGACGTATTAAAAATTTCTCCTTATTTCCGTCAAATTCTTTGAATAACAATCTGTCTGTAATGATAACTTTTAGGCAAATGGAAAGCTTTGTCTCTTGATACACCTTTCAAAACTACCATTGGGACACTGACCCCCAGTTAGGGTTGCCTCCTTCCTTCGTTGTTTCAAAAAAGAAGAAAAGAAGTTGTTTAATTATTAAGGTCTCATTTTTCTCTCAAACCCTGTATCTTAAAGTTTAGCAACAAAACGATGACAATTTTGCAAATGTTATATTCAAATCAGTTTTAAAGTATTAAAATAAACAAATTATTAAAAATTTTACTCTTAAATTGTGAAAAAAAAGTTATAAAAACTCCCCTCTTGTTTAAAAACAACACACCAGAAGTTATTGTTGTTACAATTTTTTAATAAATTTGTGCATTTTTTATTTGACTGTGCAAAGGATTCAATTTTCACCAGCACTTTGTTCTCCCTCATCCCGCCATCAAAAATATGTCATTGGTCATCATAGCAGAGGGTGGATTGGGTGCCCCTGAGATGCTAGTGAAAATATTTGACTGTGTTAACTTTGAGCAAACAAGATATGATTTACAACCACCGAAGGCCTCCTGAGGGAAAATGTGCAAGATATTAGAGAGAGATCTGCCAGTCACCCAGCCAAGTACACTCTGTCATTCGGGATTCTTGTGGTGTAATTTAAAACTGAAATTCAAAACCGCTTCTTGTGGTATTTTACATAACACGCTAAGATAAAATTGTAGTCTTCCCTAGAACTTTATGGCAACTAAAAACGTATCTGAAACAGCAAAGACTTTTTATATTGCTCATGTGAAACAAAGTCCTTTTTCTTTTGTTAGCGGCTCTTAGACAGGATTTGAAACAGGAAAAGCAATTATTATAGACTGTCCCACAGGCATTGAAAAGCTATCAGCATGAGGGTTGGGATTGGCTTGGGACACCTAAGGCCCCATGCATTATCCTGGCATGAGGTCGCTTTGGCAATCGCCTGCCAATTTCCACCAGCACCTGGCTTTCCATCCCCCTCTTTCACCAGGCCCTCCTACCTGGTTCTTTTCTCCTCCTTTCTCTTCGAAACCCGTCTGCTAATTCCCAAGAATGAGGGTCATTAATAGGACAAAAAATTCTGAAGTTAGAGTTGTATTTTTTTTTCTTATATGCAGAAAGTTAAATCTAAATTATTTTCCTATTAATATGATGTTTTTTGTAAAGATGGTTTTCTACGAGAAACATCGTTTTTGACTTTGTCTGCATAACTCAACATAGAACCATGAAAACAAGTTTAGACCCAAACCACAGAATAATAGTCTGACTAATACTGTGAAAATATCAGCCAGTGGTGTACTTTTTGGCCAAAAGGCATGGTGGGGATTTAAGAGTAGATTAGTGAAGAAGTGGGAAGAAAATAACTGGTGCTATGTCTCACACTTTTTATTATGGCTGTTGAAAACCTGCATAACACAGCTGTTGAATATCACTCTCCCTTTGCAGCAGAACTTCTGCCACCCACACAAAAACCTGTTCTTTTCCTGCTACTTCTGGATACCCAAATACAACTTGTTATAGCTAGACAACCTCTAACCGTAGGGCGTACAAATATACAACAGAGGCCACAGCATTACATATGAAAATACAGATTGTAACTTGTTCCTCGTATTTGCCGTTGTGCTGTTGTTTCTTTTCATTTCGATAAATCTAAAAAATACTGTTTTCTGGACAATAGTGCAGGTGGAAAAGCTTCATATTTTTGCTGTATCTTTTTAAAACACTCCCTAAAGACCAATAAGAACATAAATTAAACATAAAAGAACACAAATTTAAGAATTTATGTTCGTGAAGTATCTTGTTAGACCTAAAATGTGAGAAAATTCTTATTACGTCAAAGCATTTAAAGTAGTAAGGGATCGATATTTTTATTTGCAGAATATTTTTATTTGCACATCTATTTTTATAGCACAAAGCATAATTTAATTCATACTAAAATGAAAACTTTTACAACAAGCTTTTTATGCAAAAATGCATTCAAAGTCTTCAAAGTGGAGTCGGGGCATGTTTTGAAACAATTTACATTTTAAATTGTTACTAAAACTTGAAAATTTTAATTATTAATGACCTGAAAATTTTTGCATGTTTGAGAATGATATTTAAATATAAGGTCCATTTTATATTTAACAATTACAAAATTGGATTTCAGGTGAATAAATGACGTCAAAATAATAATAATAAAAAAAAACTATTGCAATGGTCAAAGGTAAAAATGTCATAAGAGGATGTCTGCACCCAGTAAACAAGTCACCTAAGAACTTACCAAGTTGCTGAATGACATTTAAAAAACCACTACCAAGTAACTAAAATTTATCGTTTTTTGTTCTCTGTTTGATACGAGGAGTCATGTATACACGTGCTGGGGCTATGGCAAGATCAAGTGAATTGGTATTCATCCTGCTATCCATGCCTCATGCATATAACGGATTAAAGATTGCGCAGAGGTTATGCAACTAGAGTTGGCCTTTTTTCTGGGCTGATTGGCATTTCTAGGGCGCAAATCTGAATTGTGAAACAGATATAAGCTACTTTTGTGACTCTGGTCTGAAGGCCTACATATATACTTTTTCTATTAATGTAGCAGGCAGCTGGAGTACTGACTTACTATCTATCAATCAATGTATTTATATATCCATCTGACAATCTGTATGCCTGTCAATCTATAAATAAATGTAAATATCTCTGTATCTATATATGTATTCAATATATATACATACATATATGTTTATGTACATACATATATTTCTTAACTATTCATATCTGTACAGATTTATATGAAGAAACTCCCTGGGATTTCCCTCTTTAGTTTGGGGAAGGGAATATCAGCTGGGATTGGGTTTTTTTTTTTTTTTCTTTTTTGAAATGATGATTAAGAATTTTGTCCATGCTTTCTGCTTTCTGCCTTATCCCTGGATTTCAAATAAAAGTTTGTGAAAGTCATTAATCACTTTTCATGAGCTGAAAAGAAAAAAAAAAAGCCAACTAATTCAACTTTTTTTTTTTTACCTGACTGGATTTTGTGAGGGCCAAATGCACATGTGTTCTGTTGTGTAGTTTTCATGAAGGATTTATTGGCTCTAATTGTCTTATCTGATCAAACTATCATCATAAGATTTTCTAGTGAGGTTCAATATCCTCCAAAAAGGAAACGTTCCGTCATTTTCACCTGTTTGAATGAAGGGGCATCACAACAGAGACGATCTGTGAGAAAAAAATATAATTAAATCATATTACCTGCTCATTTACTATCTTCCACCTTTATAAAAGTGCTGAATATATATCTGTCAAAACAAAAGCAAAGCACAATTGGTGAACATCTGCTTTGCTGAATGAGCGCTTATAAGGGCGCGCACCCCGGGGACCTATTAGTGGTGATTCCTACGCGCACTGATAAGGAATTTATCAAGATAGTGACACCCACCAGATGTTAAGGAATGAAAGTTTCTGTTGGACATCCCACTAATAAATTGCCTCACCTCACACGATAAAGACTTTTAAAAAAGATTAATGTGAAGTGATAATAGAATAAAGAAAAGGATCATTATACTCTTTTGGGGTATGAAGGTAAGAAGGTCCTGACTTCCATAGGTGGAAAAGTTAAGTTTCTTTTTCAGAAACTTACATCAAATAGCAACTTTTAAATATTTTTTGTCACTTTCTCCTCATCTGGAGGGTAAAAATGCCTCCAGGCTGCAGAAAGACGACTCGATATGTAAATGTCTCTTCGGAGTCAATTGAAGAATAATTGAACCCAAACACTAAGCCATTATGTTAATCAGTTTGCATCACAAAAGCCATGAAAAACCTAAAGATATTAAAAAACATCGTCGATTAAGGTACTTGGATGCATATTCAAGACCCTGCTGGAGGTGAAATATGCATCGATAATTGGCAAGCACATCAACTTCAGCGCAAATGGAAGCTTTAGGAGGATGATCAGATATGCAATTATTTGTTTGCGAAGCCATATTTTGTTTTATGTTCCAAAGTCATCCGAGTTCTACCTAATTGCTTCGTTTACATGCAAATGATTCCAATTCCAAACACCTTGATGGAACAGACAGTGCAATATTTTGTTTTAATATGTTCAAAGATGAAGCCTGTTTTTCACAGGTACATGTGCACACTGTTAGATAACAATAACAATTTGCTGCGCTTCATTTTGACAAGAGGAAAGATGAAACATCTGCAGCAGACATTTGCTACCTGGAAGAAGGACATCCACGTACCTTGACGCAAATTATCTCAGGGTTCAAATTTCGGACAACCTAAATTTCTTTGGAGTCCAACCAAACGCCTCACTCCCTCCAAATCTCATAAGTCCCTCTTTAAGTGGGGATAAAAGCTGCAAATGTAAACAATCGACCTCCATCCATGGTGCGTAAACATGGGATTATGCTTGAATTTTCACTAAGATTAACTTTGTTGTAACTATTACGCGTCTAAAAATGAGTAAATGATCCCTGAGTGATAAATTAGCCAGTGAGTTTGGCAGGATCACAAACTGAGTTGCGTGACAAAGGGACGGGGACTTGCTTGTGTGAGTTTATCCTCTTAGAGCGCACCCTCCCGCTTACACAGCAACTACTTTGCGACTGAGAAGAGGAGGAAAGCAGAGGCTGGAGCTGACCAGTCGTTGCTAAATTACATTTCTGCACAAGATTCGAGTAAAGTGTGAGTTTAATTTTAAAAGTAAAAAATCAGTCTCCTGATTCCTTTCTTTTTCTGCAGTTGTAGATCTCTTCATCAGTTACAAACAGACTTTCTAAAGAGGAACTCTGACCACCACTCTGCATCCTGGTCTATTTGCAAACTTGACATGAATGAGCTCTAATTCACAGTCTACTGCAGACATCCTTCCAGACTTTATGCAGCAACATCCACGTGATCAGCAATGCTTTCTAAGCCATTAAGAATTCAGCAGAAAGGAGTCTTTCATGTTTCCTTCTGTTTCTTCCTGCGTTCATTCACATGTTCTGCTCTCCAAAACGACCTGAATTTGTTGGAAAGCATCAGATCTGCTTCCACACTTTACTTTAGGGTCAGAATGACACCCGAATGACCCACCTATAACCTTAATCTAAAATATTGCAATCAAATTATTTTTATTTTTATTTAAAAAAAAGCTCGCAGCTCTGCGCCGTTTTTCCTTTGAGGAACAAGGTCTCTGTTATTTGACGTCTTGAAATGTGCGACTAGACGACCTGGGAAAGGAGGGAGGGATAGTGGGAGAGAGAGAGAGAGACAGCGAAGGGAGAGGAGATGGGGAGGAGGGGAACAGAAATTAAATCAAACGGAGAGCAAGGGATGCGCCTGCGCAAAACGATCAAAACATTTTTTTCCCCTGTAAATCTAAAACTTTTTACAAGTAAAATAGGTAAAAGATGAAAGTGGAGTTATAGGGGACTTTTAAAAAATATATAATTTTCTTCGCAATTTTCCTCATAAACTATTTATTTTAATTTAAAAAAATAATTAGGTTAAAAAGTTTTGTCTCATTGAGTTCTTTTTTTCCCTCTGTTTTTCACTTTTGTCCACTAAACTATTGCTTTCTGGTAACTTCTTCAGTTATTCTTTCTGGTCTTGTGGTGACACTGCCACACATTTACCACCGCATCCAACTCCACTCTCACGGTCACGCAATGTCCTCAACTGCTTGTCTTTTTCTGAACACGTCTGGACACAGATTTCATACGTTTTCATTTTACTACTTCTAAATATTCATTGAGAAAATGAAACATTAAAGACATAATTTTTTGGGGGGGAAATGGACTATTACACAATGGGCTTTCAACAACAGCAGAGAAATTCTTTTACTTGATCCTGAAGTACTACCACGCACACACTAATACACACACATACCCCCCCCCCCCCCCCCCCCCCCACACACACACACACACATACACACAACTAAGATAGAAAGATGGCGTCCTAATCACTGTCAAGTTCAAGTGACTCCTTTCAGTCTGGTGCAAAAAGCTTAAAAACCTCTCTGCTACATGCACACCATGCAGTATAGGCAACAAAATGATGGTAATGACCCACGTTGCAGTCCAAAAAGTCAATTTTCATGACGTTTTTTTTTAATGTCAATCAAAATTTCCGTTCACATTTTTTCATAAATAGTTGGTAAAAACAAATCAACCAACATACAGTAGCCTAAAAAGTACATAGGACGTCAGACTGTTGGCTAAATAGGCTAACGCATATGCCTGCTGTTGGAACATGATTTGCCTCGATGTGGCACAGTGACACAGTTCATCAGTAAAACAGTTTTGCTCTTCAGGAATAACTCGTAGTGTGACCCATTTCTCCTAGAAACTGTTACAACATCACATTCTAGTTGTGTTTATACATCAGATTTTTTTTTCTCTGATCTCTGGGCATGGGGGCAGAAAAGTGGTGAGAATAAGAAAATGTACTTCTCTTTTTAAATTAAGGTATAGAAAATAGCATATAAAACATATATTCCTTAAATTATTTAAATAAACTTATTTCATATATCACTGTCAAGAGGTACCGCTTTTTTTACATTTTATTTTAAAAGTAGTGCTGGTGGTCTGAAATTGTTCTCATATGAGTACAATATACTTTGTGTATGCATAATATTTAATTCTTGAGAATAGGTTACAAATGCAATGCTGCAACTTTTATTCGCCACTGGACGTGTTCTCCTCCCATTCCACATAGATCTAGAATTCCCTCCTCTAAAATTTTCTTAAACACAAAAAAATGCCATCTTGACAAGTTATTCACACAAAACAAGCAAAATGTGTAATCAAACTGTTCTATTATGCAACACCACAACGAATAAACACGTTTAGTTTCACAGAAGAATTACATTTAAAACAATGCAAGCTGACAGACAAAAAAACTTTTTTTTATTTTTGAAGATACTGTTGTTGTGACAGTTCCATTTTTGCCGATGCACACATTTAAACATAGGCTACTTGCACAAAGACATTGCTGGAATTATAAAGATTGCCATACCAGGCGCATGGATTTGAGCAGAAAAACCCTCAGTTAAAAAAAGAAATATTGAAAATACTGTCACTTTAATTTGGAAATGATGAACTTCACCCACTGGACTAAGACCTGTGTGGAAGTGCAATAATCTGATGTTTTTTTCTTTTCTTTTCTCACCTCATCTGTATTGGCTTTATACTAATGACATCTATTTCTGAGTCTATAAAAGTAAAATACACAAAAAAATATAAACCAAACCAAAAATAAAATAAAAAAAAACACCAACTGAACCGTTTTATAGCTTCTCAGCTCAACTTGAACTCAATCCTACAAAGTCCATGATTTTTATACATGTCAATGGTCTTAGAAAGGAAGTAAAAGTGACAGAAAATATCTGTGTTATATATAGACAAATCCCATAATATTCATATAGATGTTTTTTGTGATCCAAATAAGACACATGTAGGCCTATTGGTTTAAAAGAGAAAAAGAAAAAAACCACAGAGATACAATCGTAATGTTGGAGCTTTAGAGTTTATCATTTGTTCATTGTTAAGCTGGTTATGACCAAAAACTGTACAGTTCTTGTTAGAAAACATTTCCATAAATATCATTTAAGTTTCAGAACTTATACCCATAATTAAATTACAAATTGATAAATATGGCATCATGGATATGTATTTACAACGGTATTAACAAAAGGCAACGTTATATTTAACGGTAACAATCGTAACCTAATACCACATGTCTCCACCGGAAAAAAACGGACGTTGACAACAGATTCGACCCCATCAAACAAGGAAATACATTCACGAGTATAATATTTATTTATGATTTTTTTTTCTGTGTTCAAGTTCATGACAAAGACTTTGGCACGTTTCTTAAGACTGTTTGAAGTTTCAACAATCAATTTGAAAGGAGGTGAAACTGCGTCACCTTCATATAAAACAGCGTGAAATAAGCTTCCTTTTTTATTTCTTTTTTTTAAAATAAAAATTTGAGAAAATACATAAAATGAAAAATAAAACGATTTTTTTTTCTGAAATCTGTAAACTAAAGATAAAAAACATTTATTTATACTGAGAAAGTACGTTTTTCTTTTTCTTGGTGATGTGTCCAAAGTCCATTTTTATGTGTGTGTGTGTGTGTGTGTGATCCTGAGAACGGATGTGGCCTGCTTGCTGCTGGCTTTTGCTCTCATCTTCAATCTTCCACTTCCATTTGTGTGTCTTTATGTTTGTGTGTGTATTAGGATGAGATTTCTGTCTTTCTCTGTTTTTTTTTTTTTAAAGTTTACTCCTCGATTTATTCTCATCTTTTTTATCCACACTGAGAGAGTGTCCCGTTCTTCAAACGTACCATTCATTAAAGTTGGGGGCCAGTCCTTCGCTGTGACCAGACGTGTTTTGCACGACTGAAGGAGGAGTTTTTGTCGGATCCTCGGTGCTGGTTGAAACAAGAACTGGAGGTGTGGAGGACTCGTATCCAGAACTTGCTGCTGGAGATGATTCTGAACCTTGCGACTCGTGTACCTGATTAAAAAAAGACAAACAGCGCGAAATTGTTATTTCAAAAACACACACGATCGCAATCTGAATTTGAGCGCACAATCACACTAAAACTAATTTTTTTCCGTAAAACTAAACATTTTAATACTTTAAAAAATTACTTCTAACTAATTTTCATCAATTATTTTTTAAATTTTATTGGCACAGTTTGATCTAAAAAAATGGAGAAGATAAGGAGGTAGCGCTATGTGTATGTGTGTGTGTTAATGTGTTTAAGGAGTAATGAAGACCTTAATTACCTTCATGTGTTTCCTGAGAGAGCTGGGGTGTGTGTATGACTTGTCGCACACTTTGCAGATGTATGGCTTGTCTGATGTGTGCACATGCATGTGCTTTTTCCTGTCGCTGCTGTTGGCGAAGCGTCTGTCGCAGCCATCAAATTCACATTTAAACGGCTTCTCACCTGTAGGATTAAATACACACCATGAACAAACAAACTCTCCATTGGATCACCACCTGAAAAAAAGCCCAAAGCTAAGACATGTAAATTGTCTCCAGACGATTATATAACAGAGTAACCTACATTATTAGAGGAGGGGGTAGGGGTGAGACATGGATCCTGCAAGACTACTACACACTGCTCTGTCAGGCTTTATTTATTCAAGAGGCCTGCTCTTTCATGCAACTACTGACCTCCTCTGAGCCTCGGGTCTTGTCTAGTAAACACAGAATCAACAGGACAGCATCTAATAGTGAATCTGAAAACATATCTAACTGATCAGTTGCTGATTGATTATTGGAAACAGAACTGTTACAAGCAAACTTCTCAGACTTAACGCGGATTAACACCAAAGTTCTTCAGCAGGATTGAGTTTAAACACACTGCTGATTCACTAAATCTTCACTGAAGTTTAGAGTTTCTCCCCAAAAATCACCAATTTAGTAGTTTTTAATACTTTCCTTCACTCTTAGTTTCATGTAAACATAACAAACATTTAAAGTGTATAAAACTACATATTTATACTTTTGTTAAAATAAGAGAATTAATCTAAATGTTATTGTTTTTTAATCTAAATTGTGATTTATTTATTTTTTATTGAATTTTTTTTGTTGAATTAATTTTTTATTTTTACCTGTGTGCGTTCTTTTGTGAATTTTCAAATTTTCTGATCTCGCAAATATTTTTCCACATCCAGGGAAAGGACAGGGGAACGGTTTCTCGCCAGTGTGCACACGAATGTGATTGACCAGTTTGTACTTGGCTTTAAAAGATTTTCCCTCTCTCGGACAGTCCTCCCAGAAACAAACGTGGTTGCTCTGCTCGGGGCCGCCAACATGCTCCATGGAAACATGTGTAACCATCTCATGCATTGTGCTGAAAGTCCTGTCGCAAGTCTTTTTGGGTCTGTTCATCTGGTTCTCGTCTATCCATTTGCAGGATAATTCTTGTTTAATCGGTTGCCTCATGTATCTGAAAAAGGCTCCTGGACCGTGATGTGTGGGCACATTCATTCCCATATTCATATTGATGGGATGGTTGTAGTTGTGGAGCTGAGCTCCGTAAGGGTCTGTCCGTGGACTGGCCACCGGACGGTAAGGATCGGGTCTTCCAAAAATGTCCCCGCGTAAGCCAAGATGCATCTGGCTGTTCACAACGTGTCCACTCGATGGAGTATGACTCACTCCCTGCTCATGAAGTCCTGGAAACAACAGATGTCCAGGGTTCTCAGAGATCCCGGGAGGTCCGTGCAGACTCCCAGCAGATGATGCAAAGATCCCGTGCTGCGCGCTGGGGGCCGTGGCCTCTCCAACACCCCGATTTCGGAATAAAAAGTCCCGTGTGGAGTTGAACGCTCCTCCGCCATATGAGCCCACCTGCCCGCCATGTGAGTGCCCCAGAGCGGCTGCATATCCTGTAGCTTGTGGGGTGAAAGCTGATGTCTGACTGGAAGCAATGTCATGAGCAACGGGACTGATTTTAAAAGCGGCGGAGTGAGAAGAATCAGAGAAAGGATTCAGTCCCAAACCTGGGTCTCTGTTTCCGATGTCATGATGCCGCGGCGTCCCGAACCCTCCCACTCCTAATGATGCAAACTGCGGACCGCTATCAAGGAGCATAGTCATGAGCTTGAAGAAAACTTGGTGAGAGAACAGAAAATAAAATAAAATCCAGTTTAGCGGATTGCGCGCTACAGACACTGCGCTCAGATTCACCACAGATTGCAAAGAAACCCCAAAAAACCAAATCAAAAAGTGAGAAAAAAATCTTCCGCACTGAGTTTGGGAGTCAAAAACTTCCGTTGACTGCGATCCGTGAGAAAGAGGATGAAAGTTCCCCCCCTTTCCAGAGGAATGATGTCCTTGGACTGATAAAGTCAATCACTCACTCCCAGAACATAAATGAACTCAAGAGGCAGAGCTAAAGCAGCCAATTGCAGTTCAGCTACCCTCAGAGCATGTGACCAGCAAGACGAGCAGTAATAGGCTGGATTTCTTGTGATTGGCAGGAATTTGGATTGAAGATGGCAGGTCATCTCTGTTCTTCCATCTGATTGGTTCTCCCTGGCTTTATTACGCAGGTATAACGGAACACTCCAGCTTCTCTTCTGCAGCCTGACTTACACAACCTGTGGAAGAAAAACTGAAAGACTTTCATGAATGAAATATAATATCATCTCAGCTCTTAGATTTTTTGTTATCGTCTTTTAAAACTTTTTTAAACATTTTTATGAGTTGGTGACGTAAAAAAATGCAAAAACTATCCATCTATCTACCTATCTATCTTGATATCTATTTATATAGATATCAAGATAGATAACTATCTTAGAGGGATCTGACAGATTGATATATCTAGATATATCTATCTAAATCTTTCAATAGATAGATATTTTTTAAGCTATCTAGCTAAAAAAAAAAAGATAGCTAGATATCTAAAGATAGGTCGATATCTATCTACCTTGATAGATAGATACATCTAGATTTATCTACTTATCTAGATAGATAGATAGATAGATAGATAGATAGATAGATCTATCTACCTATCTAGACAGATAGGTCTGGGTGCATCTATCAGTGTAGATAGATATCTTTTCTAGCAATCTTTCTATATAGATATCTATCTAGATCTATCAATCTATCTAGATATCTATCTATCAATCTATATAGATATCTAGCTATATATCTACACTTCTTTCTGTTGTTTTCTATCCCATCCCAAGACTAGTTTGGCTCTTATTAACAGAAAAACTTGAATGCACTTGGCGCAGGCCCAAAGTGTGGCTTTCTTGAAACCGCTTGAAAGAGGGGAGCTTATCGTTTTTATTCTGGTATATATTTATTTATTTTGCAGAATAAAGTTCTACAGGGTGTAAGATCGAAGAATAATAGATTTACAAAATGATGGGAGAAATGGTGTTAACCTTATTATTTTTTTTTTTTTGGTGTGTGTGTGTGTGTGTGTGGGGGGGGGGGGGTGTAGCGGGGGGCCTTGGTCAAAAAAAGGGGGGAAAATGGTGCCATTGAGCAAGTTTTTCAGAGGGTTGCCGCTGACTCGCTGCTGGACACATAAAATCTGATCAAGTTCAGAGACGCACTGAGTGCTTCAAGCGGTGCTTTTTAACTCCAAACCCCTTTCACATCCATCCCCCCTTCATCTGTCCCAGGAAGGAGCTCACATTCTTTATTTTAGAGGGATCTGGACCCCAGCAAAAAAAAAAAAAAAAAAAAGGAAAAAAAATCAAATCAATCCTTCATTCTGCTTTTGCTCTCATCCCCAACGCATTCACTCCCAGAACATTTCACCGAGAAAGAGTTTTAGTTAAAAAAGGTGAGTTTGTCCATTTATCCATCCTCTCTTTCACTCTGTCTCTCAGTTTATAAAAAAAAAAAAAGAGTTGGAGGTCTGTATGAGAAGCATGCTGCAGAAGTTTGAATATTTAACCCGTGGAGAGGGATTTAGTGGGAATCAAAGCTGTTCTATGTTTAGGCCTGTTACTCATATGTAAATTGGAATAGTTGTGAGGACCAGCATAACTCTTTTTCTTTTTTTATTGACTATTTAGCTTATTTTTTACAACACTTTTCCATTCGTAAAAAAAAAAAAACTTTTCTTGTGCAAAATGATGAATAAGATTCACTTTTTTTCTCCCTGCTCTGTCTGTTTTACTCCCCTTCCTCTCTCTCTCTCTCTCTCTCTCTCTCTCAATCTCTCTCTCTCTTTCACACGCACACACCATCCTCTCTAACTGCACACAACACTGGTTTTACCAGTCCGTTTACATATAGGCAATGCGCACATATGTGGACATGCAGATTTATTGCGACCTTTGTGACAAGCAGCTTGTTAAATGTTCCCGTATTCTTCCTTTATCCCCCCACTACCATATTTTACAGGCTGCTTGAAACATTGAAGCACCACGTGTCACTTAAATAAATGAGTTGAGTATTTACAAGCATCTATGAAATGATTAAGTGGTAAAGATGAGTCACTAATGTTTGTGATAGACACAGAGCACTTGCTGGGGGAAATATGAGTGGGGGGGCGGGGGGGGCTGCAATCAACGTGGTCAAAGTAAAGCAACTGTTGCTTTAGTTGCATTTATTACTGTTTAAATCTTTTGGCATTTGTTGCATGATTAAATCCTCCACAAGTGGAATGCATCAGACACTTAAAAAAATAGGTTATTGTCTTCACAGCAGAAAAAAAACCCAAGTTATTTCCTTTTTTTTACAGTTTGATTACATCTCTCATTTTTTCACATTCACCTCCTAAATTAGTTTTTGTGTTTGTGGTTTTACATCAACGTGACCTGAGCAGAGTAAGGACACTTTGTCCCTTTTCTTTCTTCAAAAAACTCATGAAGAAATTTTTTTAAATAATTTTTTAAACTGGAAAATTCAAATTGATTTATGAACTATATACACAGAATATGCCGTCAGCAACCATTTTTGCTGAATTCTTTCCCTGTAGAAATTAAATTTAAAAAATGACAAAACACCTAGAGTTTGTCACGTTTGATATTTTAGGTTCATCTTTTCATTTTTTATCTTATTTACATTTGATTTAATTTCTGATCATTTGATAAATACATTTAATACCACTTTAGTTTTTAAATTAAATTTAAACATGTTCAGACACAAACTTTAATGGGATAAAAAGGCATTTGCATTCACACGAAGAGTTTAAATCAACTTATTTTTTCATGGAGAAGCCTGGAAAATCCTAAAATCTGTCAGTGATTGATTTGAGCATAACCATAATGCAACGTGATGAAATTCAGCAGGTTATACTGCAGGACTGCAGTATGTATAATTTGGTTATTTAGTCATCTCTGCTGGGATTACCTCATTGGGCGTTTGGAGAGCCCATTGGTTATAACATAATCTGCCTTGCACAGAGCATGCGCATTACCTTTACAAAATATGAGGAAATTTAGTGCATACTTCTCTGGCTGTAGAGCAGGCCCACAATCCTGGAAAAGAGCAGAATATAACCATCAACCTACATGGTAAACATCTGACATTTATATGTTTATTTTAACTAGAGGTGATAGACTCACCAATATAAAAGTTATTTTGCTTTTAAATTTGTCAGAAGACATAAAGATGTGGAAATTATTTCTTTATGTGGGCTAAGTGGCCCTTAAAATTTTTATTAATTTTTCTTGTTTAATTTTTTCATTAAAAAATTATTTCTTTCTGGCAGTAAACTTGAATAATTTCTTTAGTCCATGTTGTCTGGCCGGTCGCCCACACTCTGCTTTGCTGGCTCAAGTTACTGGTGCTATTGACAAGTTTGTGGACTTGATGTTAACTCAATAATGACCAGACAAAAGTAAAATGTTAATCTGCCTTTAGCAACAACAAAACCCCAGCTGCTATTTCTTCAGTAAGAAAATGTCACTAAATATGATTATTTTTCATTTGGAGAAAAAAAAAAGATACTGTATGCCCTCGAAAAAGGTTACATGACTAATACTATAATTTTCTTTTTCTAAAATGCCCATTAAACTGAAATAAAATGGGAGAACTTACTGTTTACTAACCACACAAGCCATGCTCCTAACTTAATTAAAAACATATTATTCGTGTTACCATTTTCCAAAATGGCCTCCATTCTTCATTTTTCTTTTTCATACCAAAATTTGCGGTGCATGCAGACAGAGAAAGCATCAGACTCTGGTCTACACAAGTATCATTTTTATTTAGAGTTTTATTTTCTGAATATTTTTTATGCAATTTCAGTCCTTATCTGTGATTAAATGCATGCAAATGACTGCATATTTGGAAAATATTTTTTTATTTCTTTTGGCTGCATTTTCCATAATCTATGAAGCTTTACCACAGTGTTGTGTTGGAGGAAAGAGCAACTCCATAGTCGTTCATGGACAGTTTCAAGGACTTTTTTTTTTTTTAGAATTTAATGCTCAATTTTTCTATTTTTTTATCTTAATCATTTGGGTGATTATGTTTTGTTGCTAATTTGTTACACTTTGTTTTCGAACAATTTCAGCATGAAAGTATGGTTTATTTTTACTTTCGTACATCATTTTTGCTGGGGCCTTGAATGAGTGTATTTGGAATTTGCCTTCATATGGCTGATGGAGAAAGCTAATTGACTTCTTGCTGTGATTTACTGGAGCATCTGTCCCCAAATGGACTCAAACCAAACCTTTTAATTCATCTAAATTTCATAAAGTGACGGCAAGACTGTGTGCACTGCCATCCTTCATCAATTATAATACCTAATCAGAGTCGAGGGTAATACATGTAACTGTTTAAATAAAACCCAAATGAAAACAAACAGAAAATATACCGGGCTCTCTAATGTTCATGTCTTGGAAATTTTGTTTTAACTAATTTTCTCTATAAATTTGGAATAACGTAAACTTATCTAGAATTGTTGCTTATGAAAAAATGGTGAGCATCTTGTATAAAATGTGACTATTTTGGTATTTTATGCATGTAAAATTATATATCTTTGTAAGCGAATGGTTGCTTTTACTGTGTATGCAACAATATATTTTGAAAGTCTGCAATACTCATTTTCTGGGTTACGAAGGCTGAATATGGAATCACTTTGCTTCTGCAATAGCTCACTTAATATCTGTTATCTGGCATTTAACTTATATTTTATGTTCTATGCCTGTGTAAATGTGTTAGTTTGGTGCAACTACAGCAACTAAGGTTGAGAGGGTGCATATTGCATACACTGAAATTGACAATGAAGTTTTGTATTTTTGCACTGAGAGGAACCATTTTTTGTCCAAATTTTTCCAGACTTCTAAGAAACTCAACAAAAAAACAACAACCACACCCATAAATCTAATTCCAGTTTAAATGTAATTTTTATTATCAACTACCACAACACAATCATCTAAAAGGGCATAGTGCCCCAAACGCTTAGGAAAAATAAAATTTGAAATTACAAAAAGAAAAAGCTTTTATGTCGAGGTGCCACATGAACCCAACAATTTAAAATGATAGGTTCATGTAGCATTTGTGAACAAAAAAGCAGCAACATTCTGTCCTGCACACAGCACAGAAAAAAGAAAGTAAAATATTTTTTGTGGCTTCTCATTTCTAATCTTCTGAAAATTTTATTCAAATTTGATCAAATAGTAACTGTAAAAAAACAAAATTTTTACTCATTAAAATTTTATTGAAGTTTGAGTTGTTTTAAAATACATTTGTACTTTTCACCTATTTTTTTTGTTCATTTTTACAGTTTTTTTGATTCTGTACAATTTGCTCTTGTTTATCAAATTAAAATAATGTATTGAACCAATAAAACTGCTTGGAAAACCCATTTATGCTCACTATATAACAGTTTTACCCCATAATAACACATTTTTTCAAGAAGGTATCACCATTTAATCAGTAGTGTTGAATAGCATGTGTTAATGCTAACACAAAAGTGAACTTTCACCTCAGCATCTTATGTTAACAATAACTTTTTCTTCTACCCCTTTTTATTTTGTTGTAGATGAAGATATTTAATTATTGTGCCAGTGGGTTGTTTATACAAACTTTTGGTGTTTTGGCCCAGATTTTAATCAATTTTGGAAATTCTTAAGGTTAAGGGTCAACAAATATGAACGTCGATTACAATTATGTCAGAATAAGGTTAGTTAAGGATATGTGTTGTATTTTGGAGTAGTCCTTCTGTGGGCCTCTAGTTTTGTGTCAGCCTGTACTGCACAAAGCATTTTAATAGAGAGTGCATATATTTGTATTTTTTTTTAAAAAAGGAAAATGAGTATTTTTATGGGTAAAAAACAACCAGAATAAAAACCCCCACTAGGAATGGTCGTTGGGAATAAAGGCAGTTTCACCTTAAACCTACACAAGTTATGTAGCCTGGAGCCTGAGGCATGGTACGAAGATTTAAATAAAAATAAGAGATGAAAGACTTTGACTAAACTGGTCATGGTGGAGGAAAATGATGGAGCCTGAACCACGTCATGTGCAAAAACATGTGCTCCACTGGAGCAGCTTGGTGAGCTCCGTGTCCTCATGCCACCCCATGAAGAGAGAAAAAAAATAGTATTTATAATAATGAAAGAAAACAGAATAAAACTTATAACTTCATCTTGACAACTGAACCCATATATTCTTGTCATGTTGCAGATGATTAACAATTTAATTTTTTTTCACTTGTGGCAGCCTGCAGGGCGTTTGAAATTGCTTACTTTTAATGATTTGTTAATTTATTAAAGGTGTTAATGAGAGAGGCTGTGTATTTCTTTTTTACTTTGGACTTTGAGGAATAAAATATAGCACCTTCTTCTGCTTCCTTCCTAATGACATAACTAGAAAAAATGTGTCTGTATTACCCCTCCCTTTTTCTTTTGAGAAATAATTGAGAAAATGTGTTCCTGCATGCAATGTAGAGCTTACTTGTTGCTTTAACAAAGTTATGGACTTCAATTTTGCTCATTTTATATGTTAACCTGCACAAAAAAATCAAACCAGATAAAAATTAACAGATTGAACACATTATTAATGTTTTTTTACATAACAAGTCTGATCACCTACGTTTTTGTGAATAAAAAAAAAATCAAGTTTAATCTGATAAAAAAAAATAGTAAAAATTGTTGAAGGTCTTAAAACGAATTAATTTTTAGTTGCAACTTTTTATGATTTCAAAGCTGCATTCCTTTTATCAGTAAGAGTTTGATAATAATTAACCTTGACACGCACAAGGACCAGTCTGTTTGACTCCTGCAAAGCAGAAGTTATGTTTGAAAGGTTGTTTCATATTTAAAACTACGTGCTTGTGTTGATCTTGTTTGAATGAAATCAGTGAACTTTTAGCAGATGGTCAGTATTAGACATTAACCTGGACGTTTCGTTTCTTTAAGATGAGAATTGGAGAAATGGGTCTCATGAGAAGACGCCTGAAGTTAAAGAGGCAGCAATATTATTAAGGAGTCGAACCGCCGCACATTTCAAAGCATTTTCTCTGCGATATTTGAAAAAGGAGTCGTGCGGTGAACTCCTGCATGTCCCTTTTAAAACAAACCCAGCGCCTGTCAATCACTCCGCATTCCAACCAATCCCAAAGCTCCCTTTTTAAAAGCAGCTTTGCCTGCTGTGCTTTTATATTGCACCATGGCCTGTTTCGAAGCATTTTTACTACCACGGTTATTGCCACAAATCAAGAGGGCAAAGTAAGCGGCATGGGACTCACAGCAACTTTAACGAAATTGAGTCTGCTTCCTATTTCTGCAAAGTTCCCGCGCAAGAATTTCACACACAGATGATAAACAAGGAAAATGGGAACAGAAGTTTTGGGTGTATCTTGAGTGCTGAACTGGTTGATTTTGCAAACTCACAGCCAAACTCACAACAAAACATGACAAGCCTTTCGAGGTTTAGTGGCTGCCCTCTCTCTTGCGTCAACCCTGGGGAGAGCAATACTGAAGCCAGCGTGGTGCTGCCACCTTTGGCAGGAGAGCACATGGGACTCCCCACTGGCAGTTCCTTAAAACTCTGCCCCTCGCACAATTTTCGAGACTACCCAGAGACGAGGTCCAGTGCATATGCTGACCATTCGATTAGCAGTTTTTCAGACTCTGGATACCCCAGCCACAGCCCTAGGGGCATTATCATTGGAGCCGGCATGCCACCCGTCACTGATCAACTGGCATCAAGATCTAACCAACATGGCGGGATTGGAAGGTATCGTGACTTTACTGGCTGCAGAGACAACAGAAGCCATAGTTTTTTCACAAGTTACCAGGAACAGGCCCATGCCTCCACTGATTCCTCTAGAGACCTCAGCGGGCAGATGATGTTGGGTCTATCTGGCGACCTCCTCACCCGGACACACCCTTATGGCCAAAGCATCAACCCTAAGGGAAATAACCAGCAAATAGTCACACAGTTTCTGGGTTTGTACAAACCCCTGAACATGGCGATTCAGCGTGGAGGAGATGCGTTCTTCAGATGCTCCAAGCAAACTGTGAAGCATGAGCTGGTGTGCAAGTGGGCTGATGGTCAAGAGGGGGCTGGGAAGCTGCCTTGCTCCAGAGCATTCGGGACTATGTATGAACTTGTCACCCATGTGACAGTGGAGCACGTCGGAGGACCAGAGCACTCTGAATACGTGTGCTACTGGGAGAACTGTGCGAGAGACAGGAAACCTTTCAAAGCCAAATATAAGCTGGTGAACCACGTCAGAGTCCACACAGGGGAAAAACCTTTTCCCTGCCCATTCCACGGCTGCGAGAAAGTTTTTGCAAGATCAGAAAATCTGAAGATCCACAAAAGGACGCATACAGGTTAGTTAGTTAGTTAATTTATTATTGTGTTTTAAAATTTATTAATGATGGCAATAATTATTATAATTAAAAAACACACAACTTTTGACTTGTTTTTTTTTTAACTTTTTTTAAAAAAAGCAAATCCGATATGAATTGTATTGTGGGAAAAAAATATTATCCTTTTATTTTAATTATTCCGTTTATAAATAATATCTAACCATGTTTTATGAATTTTATCTTTTCAAGTTGTTGTTATAAATCTGTTTATTTGATGGTTTTGGGATTTTGTGAATGAGTCTGAAAAAAAAAGTATGTCATCCCTGTGAAAGAACAACAGATGAGAATTATTAGGACAGCTGCAAACCACTTGCAGTCAGCAGGCCCAGTTCTTTAGGTGCCCTCCCCCACTTCTTGCAAGAAAATTATTAAATAAATGTCGGGACACCGGGGAGATGTGACGTAAGCGTTACGCTGCATCTGCCTCCCTAGGACTCAGTGAGGATCTCCTCCAGCACATCACACTGTCATGCAGGCAGGATGTAGGAAAGAGAGAGGAAAAGTTAAGTGGTTGGATTACTTTGGATGTAAACAAAAAGAGAAGGGCTCTTAGGAAAGCCGATTAGGCTTTAAAAAATTATTTAATGCCATTAAGGCTCAGCATATATATATATATAATATATATATATATATATATAATATATATATATATATATGGGTATGTTCATATGTATATTATTTGTGTTTGTGTGTCAAGTTTGAAGAGATTACAGCCAGATACAAGAATCTATTCACTTGCATCTTGTCTTAAATAGGATTACTGTGTATCGATGTTTCTCTTTTCCATGCATGTTAGTTTTACGCATATGATGTTGCATTTCAGCGTGTAATACAGGCCCACAGGCACTGTGATTCAGACAGATGCTGTTTACTGTTTCCAGATTGGACAAAACTATTCTTTGAATCATTTTTGTCTTTTTTTATAGCTCAGTTGTGATACTGATGAAAGCAGCAAAAAGAGACGAGACAACAGCGGCCCTTAATGACATTTAAGCTATTATTCTACTGCACGTTATGTGCATGTGAATACATTTATTTGTGTTTTTGTGGAAAGAAATTAGATAAAGTAAAAAATACATTTTTTTGTCTAATTTAAAAATCCATCCGAATCATAATAAATATTTTAAGAATTTAACCTGTTTGGTGAGGTTTTTGTGGATTCATTCAACATAAATTAGTTGTTTTGGGATGGAAAAGTTTTTAAAAAATAGTTTGATTATGTTAGACTAATTTATTCGACAATTTAGTTGTATTTTGTGTTCAAAACAACTTAAACTGAGATTTGTCCTGTTGCGCATGACGCATCACGCATTTTCTCATTTAGGGAGATTTATTAAGAAAAATGACCACACACAACAGAAATAGCACTTTCTATGAAAAGGTAGATCACAAGAACGCTTGACCTTTTTTTTTGTTTGTTTGTTTTAGGTGAAAAACCCTTCAAATGTGAGTATGAGGGTTGCAACCGGAGATTTGCAAACAGCAGCGACAGAAAGAAGCATTCTCACGTTCACTCCAGTGATAAACCCTACATGTGCAAAGTCAGAGGCTGCGACAAGTGCTACACCCATCCCAGCTCCCTGAGAAAGCATATGAAACTGCACTGCAACAAGAGCCACGTCGCCAAAGGCGGCGAAGCGCGTCCCGATGAGGAAGGTCACGTCGCTGAGGGTCGATCTGGAACTCAGATCAACCATACACAACCACCCAACTCCACCCAAGACGTCCCAATTTCCCCTGAGAGTCGAGACGAGTCGACCCCAAGGCCACGTTTCCATCATACGTTTGACAGCAGTTTGGATTACTCCTCACACAGGTCACAGCCCCTCCTGGACCCTTTGTTGCTGCAGAGAGGCGGGTACAGATCCCAGTCCTCCCAGTATCCTTGCAGCCAGACAGGTCACACTTTTACCCAGAGCTCACGGACTTTCTCCTCCACCTCTCCCTTCCAGAAAAGCATTGTTAACGGATGGTACACATGTCACAGCGGCGTGGATTCCTTCCCAACAAAGCAGTGTAGCAACATTTCATCCCTTTGAGATCCACAAGGACCTCATAACCAGTTTAAAATACGTCCATTTTTGTTTTCATGTTTGTTTTGTCTTCTAAACCGCTTATCCATAATTGGGTCGCGGGGGAGAGCAGGACACACCCCGAACAGGTCGCCAGTCTGTTGCGGGGCTATTGTAATGTTGTTGCCTCCAATTTTTTTCTGTAGTTTTGTGAATGTCTTCTGGCATCTTATGGAGTTTTACTTTGCAAAAACCCGAAAAATATAAGAGATTTTAGGTGTTGCTGTTGCCCCATGATTCAAGATTATTCATATTTTACAGTGCGCCACACCTTAGGAAAGGTTACACGAGGTTTTATATGAATATATATATATTTATATATATAAAATCTCGTGTAAAAATAAAATAAAAATGATTATTTCGCATTTTAAAGTCTTGCTGAATGTGTGCAACCTCTCTGTAGGGGTCTTTGTTGAATGTAAACTAGGTGTAACGTGTGTTGGGATGAATAGAAATGTTATTCATAACTTATGCATGTCGCAAGATGAATAATTAAGGAAGATTTTTTTTCTCCAGTTAAAATTTAAGATATAACAAGTCTGCTTTGTGGGGCCTAGAGGATGGTTTGACTATAATTAAAATACAGTCATATTCAATTGATTTGTTATTTTACTTTCCATGACCAAGTCGAAATTTACGTCCTCCACCCCTTTCTTTAAACAGTTGTATTTTAAATATATGTTCATTTCTGTGCAAAGTTAGCCCAACGTGATTGTAAACCACAGTGTTCGTGTTACTGGTTAATCGTTTAATTAGTGGAGTACCACTGTATATAAGCCTACTGTATAATTAATTATGTACCTTATATTTTATTAAAGTGTCTATATCCTCTTTGATCCAACCTGCGTGGTTAGTTCTCATCAATGCATTTTAATTATTGGATCAAACTTTATTGTGATTCTGGAGACTTTTTTGCAGTGTTACAGAGCAAACAAACAACTGGCCCACATGTTTAAAGCCTGTTTCCTCTTGGTAGTTATTTTAAAGTTAAATTATAAAAATTTCACAAGGGAAGGATTTAAATTCGTTTGTAAAAAGGCGTTGCAAACCAAATAATTGGAATTTTTTTCCCCCTCACATTTTATTTTGTTTGCGCCAAACAGGTCCTTTTTTTTACAGGTGCGTCTTTTGTAATTTTCTACATAAATTTTTTAAAGTAATTATCAGTCCTTAACAGAAAATTTATCTCTTTCAATTTCTATTTTTTTTTTAATTTCTAACTTCTCCCTTAATCCCGCGAGCACGCGCGCATGCACGGTATAAGACATGTGTCTGTCTGTCTGAGTATATATATATATATATATGTATGTGTGTGTATACGTACAATATATTATATATATATAATTTAAAGTGTATCACATTTAGAAAGTTTCAACTTTTACTTTGATTCAACTTTTTTTTAGTTCATCTCTTTTGTGAAGGCAGAACACAATCGATGCTAATATTGACACAAATTAGAAAAGTTTGTGGTTAAAAAAAGGTTGAGAACATAAATCTTGGTTTTCTTTTTCAGATACATACTGCTCATTCTAAAAAAAAATGTCTGCTTCTCCCACAGTTTCACCAACACATTTGTTCACCTTTTGCTTAGCTTTCGTAGCTTCTGTAACTCAACTGTCAACAAACACCTCATTATTTCACAAGAGTAAAACGAGGAGTTGTTCCTACGATCCTCACATTCACTCTGTAGAACTTAAATTTAGGCACACTCTAATCTTGGAGCAGCAGATTAACTCATCTTCAGCGACTTGCTGTTGTTTGCCTGTTCCTAGTTTACATCCCCAGTTGGAACTACACATCTGTCTAAAAATGTCACAATGAGAGAGTGATTTGAAGCTCAGAAGCCAGGATGGAGTGCAGTAATGGTGTGTGACTGAAGATGATGCACAGAGTGACAGTTCATCTTTATCCTGCTGCGAAAGGTAATGCATTAGCTTCATTATTGTAAAAGATCAGATAGCTTTCAGTAATGTTAATAAAAAATGCCGGATAAAAGGCTTCTGCTAGTAGAAAAAGAGCTTTTATTGCTGCACTTTTGTACAGATGTTTGCACCGAACTGATGCGATAACAAATATGAAGAAAAAGCAGATTAAATTCTCAAATTGTACCTTTTTTTCTTAAAATAAATAAAAAAAAAACCCCACTTAGGTCATACTGTGCAACTGGTCATGAAAATGTAAAAGCTAATAATAATCACAAATAGCCTTTGGATATGCTTTTATTCAGTCGTTTAAAAGATAAAACAAACAGCAAAAGCACATTGACACACAACAGAAGACGAAATAGAATGAACTCTTGGCTTTTACATTTTTGGGTGAATTAAAAAGAAAGTAAATCATGTGTCGTATGTATCTAGAGAGGCAATCTGTGAATAACTTGTTTATGCATTCTGTGTGCAGTGTAAGATGCCCAAGATACACACGGGGATACATCTTTTGGGGAAGTTAGATATTTTTGATGATGCATTTTGCAAATCCCTGTTGAATCTAACTGCTGTTAATTTTCTCTCCCAACTTTCAATCAAGAGTTTTTCTGTGAATTGTACAGGTTTTCTTGAATTTCTTTTCATACGTGGCACCAAACGGTTTAGGTTTTTGTTCCTGTTTGTTAGAAACTTGAATGTAGAGATAAAATTAATATTTATCCGGCAAAGGTTTACACAATTTGGCTGGAGATTATCTCAAGCAGTTGGTTTAAAATATTTATGTTGAGAAGGGTTTATATCTTCAAACAAATTGGGGCAAAGTCGGTGAGCTTTGATTCATTTACTTTAATGATGTTATAACCAAAAATTATGAGGTCACTTTGTCTTGAAAGGCAAAGTTCCCAATACCATACATCAAATGGGTGTAGGTGTTGGTATGGAATCAATTAATCATGAAGATTTGTTGTGTTTTACATTTGAATATTTCTTACTTTCTGCATCATAATCTGTATATAGTTTTTCTCTGTCTGTGTCTCTCTGTCTGTCTCTTTCTCTCTCTCTTTCTGTCACACACACACACACACACACACACACACACACACACACACACACACACACACACACACACACACACACACACACACACACTTTTTCTCCTTTTTCAAGAAACATCGTATTTTTCTTCTGAAAACAGGATAAAGTTATCGAGCAGTGTTGGCGTTAAAAGGGAGTTTATTATTTCTTTAAGAAAAAGAGTTCTGTTTTTTCTCGATTGTGGGTACGTAACTAAACAGCAGCAATTAGAATTCCAAATTTCCACTACAGTATGTGACCCCTGTGGCAAAGGCTCGGCCTATAAAGGCAAAATTTTGCCTCGCCCTTCCCCCATCGTAATCATGACTGATTAGACCTCTACAACACTTCCTAGTTTGCCACTTGTGTGCCGCCATCTTTATTTTTTCGCTCTGCCTAGCAACAAGCGCTGGCGCTATTTTCAGCGGGGTATACATCAGTTAGATATAAATATATCCGTTTCACCTTGGCATCCATTAAACTATCATCCTAGCCCCCTGTGCTGCCATTGGGCTGTACTTTAGTAGATACCCAGCTGTGTACCAGAGGGTGGGCTGCTTTGTCACACCAGGTCTTTGCTTTTATGCATCATCATAACCGTATATGACATCTTGCATAACCAATTCTGTGCAGCTCATATACCTTTACAAGTGTTCTTGGGTGCTAATGTTATGGCTGGAAAGGCTGTATCAGCACTTAGTTTGACCAACTAAATATGGTTTGCATTGGACTACCTCACCCAAATCTCGATTCCCAGGTCAATTTCTTGCTGCTGCTTATACTCTTCAACTTGCTTTGTTTCCTTTACCTATGTACACCCTGTCAAATTTATTCTTGATGCTCTTGTTTCTTTCTTGCATCTATCTCAATCTCCACTGCTCCTGGTTGTCATCACACTTAATGACTTCTTGATGATGGTCTCCTAATACCTGCCACTGTGGTGTCTTGGTGAGTAAGCACAGTCTATCAGAGGCTCCCATGACAGCCATGTAACTTGACTTCTAAATCAGCATTCTTTTCATACACTACTCCTCTTTATATGGAAAATTGTAACTTTACACAGATGTGGCTCATTGAGGGTGATGTTTTTTTCCCTCCTCATATTGTTTCTTGCTGGATTCGTTGGTTTAGCATCTTCAAATCAATGATAAAAACAGTTTTTAATTAGGTCATTTGGAACTATTCAAATTTGATACGAAATGACTGAACAATAATAGTTATCTGCATTCATCTACCTAAATTGTCTCACAACCTCAAGAAAATTGTTCTTGTTTGAGATTAGGTAACCCCCATTGTGTCAGTGTTAGTCTGACAAATGGTAATTAAAAACCTAATAAAAGACAAACATCATAAGTAGAACTCTTATGTAAGACAATGCAATCATTACGAATATATTCATGTTTCGAGCTCAAGCTCTATGCTCTTATGATTTAAACAGACCAATCCTTTAAAATTTCTCTCTCATCTTCATCTGCACAGCAGTTTTCTGATTTCTGCAGTGCCAACCCCCTGTGTAGTCCAGTCTGCACCAGGGCTTATTAATCTAGCCTCCTTTTTTTTATTCATCTCAACAGTCGCTCCACTGTCAACTTAAACCTAAGCCTCCAAAATGCTCGGCTATTATTGCAGAATTTACCAAAATTTGGTGTAACTGAGTAGAGTATCACTGAATAGCAAACATGCAGAGAGCCATCTAACCCTCATATCTAATGCATGCTTGTCTTTTGATGCATCGCAATTTATCCCAGTGGACAGTTCTTAAAAAGATGTTCTTTTTTTTTGTAATTTTGTCATATATTATCTACGGCTTATATAACCACAATTTTGACAGTTTCTGAGATATTTTTATGATCTCTCATTTGCTGGCGAGTTTGGGAGCTGATCACATGACTGATAAAAGAAACAACAGACATAAAGCTGGAGGTTTTCACAGTAAATTACTGCAAAATAGACAAATAAACAAACAAACCAATCAATGAGAAAAAGGCAGATTTTTTTGGTACTCCCACTTTCAACATTTTATAGAGCTCTATTGGGCTGTGTGAGATGAGTAGACCTTTGAAGATCTTTCAAGTCCTGGAAGCTCCAAGCCTTTGAGATGTCCTGACCATCCTTTTAAGGGAGTGGCCACAACTTTGGTCCCTTTCTTTCTAATCTCAGTTCCAGACCCTTGTCTACAGAGATCAACCAGTCCGAGTCTCAACGTCCTCCATTTGCTAGCAAGGGCAGCTGGTAGCTTTCATGTATGTGAAGAGCCATATGAATGTGCTCAAATCTGCATATTTTAGCGGGAATCGAGCCTTTCTTTCCATTCATTTTTTGATCAATTCCATACTATATGATCTTTGAGAAATGATCAGTTACATCCACAGCCTGTGTAATGTGATTCATATTTTACAAAATGTATTTGAAGTGTTTTTCACAAAGGCTTTGATTGTCCCTCCTAAAGAACACTCGGCCTTGGATTTTACGAAAATATGCAGATATCCTAAATGACTGTTGTCTTTGCCATCTCTCAGAACTATCACCTTTTATTAGCAACAACTCAGATCCTTTTCTGAGCTTTTTTGTGTGATTTCTAAATTCTCTGTTGTTTGAGGCTAAACTTAAAACAGAGATCACATTGATCATGATCCAGGGTGTTTCAAAGCAATGAGTAATCACGAATGTTTAACTTTATCTGTTGTAGTATGCATTGTAAGGCAGCTGCGTAATCAAGCCTGTGAACTTAACATCTAACAGATGAATTCTCTTTCTGATCCCATCCTCATTGAACTCCTTCCATTTTCTCAACGTGGATGTGTCAACACGTTCAAGCTCATCTTTGTTGGTTCGTCGGCGTTAATTTAACGTGTACTGGACACGATTTAGGTGTGTAGTTTTTATTCTAGTGTTTAGAGTTCTGGATGATCCCAGGAGGCCACAGTTTAGTAGGCTGTAAGTGAAGATGCATGGCAATCTCGCTGTTAACCTCAAATGCTCCCACATTACCCCAGGGCCTAACTCTACAATGATGGATGTAGGATGTGGGGAACAAGGGGCCCCAGACATAACCCGGGAATTCCCCTTGGGTCTTTTCAATTACCGCTAGACCAAGGTTTTGACTGTGATGATATGTTGAATCAAGATGCTGACATTAATGGAGGGGACAAATGTGATTAGGTGTGGGGCTGACCCCGAAGTGCATAATGCAGATGTAAGTGCTGTCATGGTACATAGACATTGAAGGTAACTTACTGAAATTTTATTGTTTAGATTTATCAGGAAAATAAAATCCTCAGAAAGTAAAGCATCCTTCAAAGTCAAATAACTTTTGAAATATGTCCTGCTTGACAACCCCTAAATGCAGATTTTCTAGAGGGAGACTTATTGTTAACACATGGGAACATTGTTTCCTTATTTTTAACTTTATAAAAAAAATGCAACCCAATCTCATACAAGTTTTCTGCATTTTTAATGGAAAATAAGTTAGAATGCCATACAAAATCTAAATTTAAATCGGAAACAATTAAATGGAGATTTTGATAAATGAATTCTCGACTATAATACATTTGGTACTTGGTATTAAAATGAGAATTGAGGAATGGCTCATGCTTGAGAGGAGATTTATTTACAAATCAAGTTTTTAATAGATATTTCTTAACGTTAGAATTCTTACAAAAACTCATAAAGACCAAATTGCACTGTTAGCAATACAAAAGATTATTGATGAGTGTTTGCTAAAGAGTTGATCGTACTAAAAAGGTTCTCATCTATACTTTATTCCTGCATTATGGACTTATTAATGGACACAAACAGAGGGGAACAAAATGCCTTCAGTTGTACAATAATAGTCTTATCAATGCACAAACTGACTAAAACTAAAAACCTGATGACAAACAGTGCATCAGTAGCAAGAATGGTTTGGTTACCAAAGAGAGAAAAAAAATTCTGAAACTTACAGACAATGAAACATGAAGGCCTGTGATCTCCTAGTATTAGCGCATAATGAAGAACAGACATAATTCTCTTGTAAAAATCCTTCGATAGGCTTGGGAACACTGATAGATATGTAGGTATGACCACAATGCACAAATAGAGGCTAGAGCTCAAGTGGATACATGATACCACCACTTTTCCTGATACTAGGCAAAATTATTTAACAAATGTGTCATGGGCGATCTGAATACTACATTGGTTGAATTTAGTAAAAGGACATCAAACGACTGTTTGTTTCCCCTTGAAGATCATTAAAGTATTTACTACTTCATAGTTTTACAGTAACAAGTGCTAAGTCTGAAATTTTAGATTTAGTGAACGCATTATAAAGATGCAAAACTTAATACCTCACCTGTTACAGTACAATGGCATTTTTAGAGTCCAAAAACAGATCTGGTGTTATTATAGTCACATACTATTCATGTTCAAAGAAAAACATATCCACAATTAAAATAAAAGCTGCATAAAACTACCATAATGTCAATTGCTGAATTGCAAACTTTATTTCACTAGTAATGATCTTACTACACAGATACAACAGCTATTGTCCATACTTGCCATTGGAGTAGATTGAGTTAGTTTGACAAGGAAATGTCAACAGTTAGACATAATTAAAAAAGAAAAAAAAATTCAAACTTAAGCAACATTTCAAAAAGCTACTCTTAAATTTCTAAAAACTTTGTGCTCACTGTGTGTAACTGATTTTTATCTCCATTTGATCAAAGACTAAATCAATTTATGTTCTGTTCACAAACTCAATTCAGAATCTACCCTAAAGGGGGCAGGGTAAATGCCAAGAAGTCTAAGTGAGAGAAAAACAAAGAAACAGCATCCATTCTTGTTTAAAATCATGACGCTTCACTCTAAGTATGAAACAGTTTTCTTTTTTCCTTTTTGTCGTTTGAAATGTTGTAAATACTTCCTTTTATCAACACATTAAGTAAAGATACCACCCACACCAGAAGCCAGCGTGGGCTGTTGGTTATACACACATGTGAACAAGATGCCGAGGGCAGTGCAATTATCTCCATACATTTTATTATTCATATGCATTAAGGAGCAGCCTTTGCTGTTGTTGCATGTTCTAAATCCATCACCCAGGGCGTCTTGGATACCTTTAGGTCATATCACATCATTTATGAAGCCATGGTACTGCACAGCATGCTCTAGCAAGTCACCTCATCTTATCTTTCTCATTTTTTTTCCATTTGCTATTTCTCCTCTCATTTTTATTTAATCTTTCTCATCTTCATTCTTATTTTCACAATCAGTTCTTGTATAATAATCACCTCAAAAATCAAGTCAATTTAAAATGAGTGTAAATTATAGACTTTCTGTGCAAAGATGTGGTAAATAAATCCAAGTTATTCACCAGAGAAAAAGATAGGCTTTAGAAGTGAAGAAGTTCTTTGTACATGTGTGAATGTTTCCTGGACGTAGCTGCATACCGCATATCAACTTACAGATCATAGAAGTTATGAAAATCTCTTTGATCATTTTCATTTCTAAAATAATTTCCTTTGAACATTTTAACTCACTTTTGCCTTTATTTATAAAACCTATTTAGACAATCAAGGAATTGAAAATAATTAGACTAATACACGCACACTGTGTAGATGTTCTTCTTTTCAATCAGTCAAAACCAGCGCGGTTAATTAAACTTCTGAGCTGTTACTCTGCTCAAATAATTTTTCTATTAACTGTTGCATCTTCGGAACTGTTGTCAGCAAAGCAGATTTTCTACTCATTGCTCCAATTCGTATTTATTTCCACCAAGAATTTACTGACCCGTATAGTTAACTCAGTCTTGATGTGAGCAATATAAATTCCAAGTTAAGACAATGGCAACTCTATTATTAGTCCCATTCGGATTGCGCAACGGCTGTGTAGGTACCACTGTGTGTTGCTCCATTCCCCGAGAGAAGGCATTACCATCTCATTTGGGTGAGGGTGAAATTACTTCATGCAAGCGAGCTGTTTAATCACAGGAAAATGTGGAGGATCAGAGCCTTCCCTGCTGAATGTTTATTCAGACAACTGAAGGCAGAGGCAGTCCACATATATTTCACCAACATCACACATGACAACTTGTGATGCCACCTCACTGATGTTTCCCTTAAAGGGTCTCTCACTAACAACAGCATCCTATTGATCCTCAGCACCATTTTAACAACCACATCACCCACTTTCACACATGCACACCTGAGTGGCTATGGATTGAAAATGTTAGCAGCCAACTTTTCCAGCACATCCTGGGCTGCTGTTGTCAATTACACACAGTAACTTCAGGGTCGAAAAGTTCTGCACATCGAGAGAATAATAAAAATCAGAGGTGGTAATAACCTCTGTGCAGAATTAATATGCAATGCTTACATTTCTGTCCTGATTAAAAGGCTGTGGCTCATGATGAGCAATCAAAACAAGAAATAAACTACTTGGATGAAAATTCTGCTTTTTAATTGGATAGATGAAAGAAGCAATTAGTTGCAGTTAAATCTTCTTTTTTTTCCAAGTCAGCCTGTCCTCATTTATTAAAACTGGAGAAAAGTGGTCACAAATTTAATCATAGTTTAGTTTTAACATTTATGTGATGAGAGACCGATATTCATCTGGCACAGTGGGTTTCTATATAAATTGCCATCATTTTAGGAACTTTTGTGTTGTAGTAATGATCAAATTAGCCTACTTGATTATGTTGTATAAAGATTTTTCGAAATTACAATCAAAACATAATTGTTACAATGCACTTAAAAGCAGATGTGAAGTAATTTAAAAACATTTAATGCACAATTTTTTCACAAAAGCAAATCAAGCTTTTTTTCAGAACAAAAAAAAAATATTTCACCTTGACTTGTTAAGCTCTTGGCTTAGTTGTGAATAATATTTGCTCACAACTGTATCATTGTGTACGCTTTCTTTCTTTCTTTTTTTTTTTTTTTTTGTGATTACTCAGACTCAGTGGTGATTATGGAAGCTGTAATGTGCACTGCTGTGAGTACTTCTGCCTGCTAAGATGTTTCGGATATTTCATGTTGTCTTCCTTGATTAAAATGATCTGAGCACAAATCACACTTTATGGTGTAATAAAAGCTTACAGCTCCACAACCTGCAGCCTTTCAAATGATTGTAGTTAAGGTTTAGACAATTTCTTGTACATCGGAACGAACACTAAAAGTTGTAGTTCATTTAAACTATAAGAAATTCCCAAAAAAAAAATATCTATCCAATGTACACTTTGTGTTACACTGCTTGAATAAAATAAATATATAAGTATGCCAAGGAAACAACATATTCCATCTAGCTTTCATACCATAATATCGTGACAGTTTGTATATTTATAGGACTGAGCTACTCATTTTGTAGAAATACAATTTCCGGTAGATGATGAAGAAGCTGTTGGAGATCCAGAAGCAGAACTACTCTGCTACACTTTTAAAGAAAGAGTTTAATGTCGTGAAAAATGGGGCAAGATGACCTGTAGTGTCACTATGTTATTGCACCGATGTTGCTCATCTGTTCAAAATCAAAGCTTTTTACAGTTGGCAACATTAAAGCACAGCTTATTTCCTGAGCAAGTTAAACCACTATAGGTTGACAAAAGGCTTGTGATATACTAACAAATGGATGATATTCAGCCAATGATAAGTGTAGTTTTCTGCGAGAGTTTCTAAATGAAGATGTTACTTGGAAAAATTTTGTAAGATTTATTCTTACAAATAGAAAAACTTTTGTGTTTCGCAGAAGTTTGCATATACATCCAATTTTTTTGTTGCCACACAGAAGTGTGAGTAGTGTGTGAGTGTTCCTCCAGGCTTATCAAAATGATAATTACTCACTGTTTTTCTTACAGAAGTAGACTTGCCTACAAAGAAAATTAAAATCCTGTAGAATTAACCAATAAACAGCTACTATTCCCAGGATGTGACATGCAAAAAACAAAACTGTTCATCATAATTTCACTCATCTAAATTTGTATTTTTTGTGTTTTTTTTATAGTCTTTTTGGACTCGGGCAAGATGTCTTTTTATCTTAACAACCTGCTCATCAACACTGCCTTTTAAGTTTTATTTAAACTGTGTTTCCAAACCTGGAAGAAGTAAGAGACGAGCAGTCATGCAAAAAGCTGTCATGATGATCTACCCATATAACTATATAACCACATGCTAATAATCGCATTAGGATGATGCTAATTCATGCCCAACATTTATTTTTAACCTGTAATTACCTTTTGCCCCAGAATTCTGACTGCCTGCTTAACATCTTTGACCTGAGTCAGTGTCTGATTAAACAAGAGCATTATAAAATAAAACCATTTGACCCGTACCGTGGCAAGAAACTGACATTTTGAACATTTACATTGTGCATACTAAAAGATTTTTAGTTTTTGGATGAGTGTAGTTTTGGAGAAGAGGCTGTGCGGGATGTTTCAGACCAGATTTGATGAAGCTACGTGCAGCCATCCCACTGAAAAATAAATGTACCAGAAATCTACCACATACTGCTCCTTCACTGCATCTTCACTAGCTACCGCTGTTTTGCAAAGAGCGGGGTTTCTCCAAATTGAGATAGAACGGCAAAACAAGTCCTCAGTTTGGAAAGAAATAAGTGCAACACAACAGGCTTCAAAATCCCAGTCCAGAGAGTTGGTAGCAATGTAGTTTATGCCTTTTACTGGGGTATCTTAATTCCTGTGCAGGCAGCGATTTAGCTTTTTTTTGTGTGTCTTAGGACATGTTTATGGGCTAATAGGCCTTTGTGAGTCGAACTCTATTTATTTAATACAATTGTAGTGCGAACAGAAGGAATAATAAACAGACTGACTAAACATACGATTCTTCTTTTGGGCTGAGAAAACCCTGTGTAAGGACACAAAAGGGGGACGTTTCCACCACGGAAAGTAAATTCTTTTGAAGTGGAACTAATCATCTGAGGGATGGTTCTCGTTGTCCTAACAACGCAGCTGAATTGGAATGAGCCTCCTTTTTTGTGGGAGATATGTTTTCTTTTTTTCATTCAGAACTGATGATGATAGTAGTTTCACGCCCTGTCCGCCCACATTGTCCGTCCAAACTTCTTTGCAGATAAGTCTTTACTTGGAGACGCCAAACACACGGCGGGTGACTCTTGGACTGTGACGTCAGTCTCACTCCTCTGTCTCTCAGTCTTTTTTCTCTTTTTAATGCCGTTAGAATGAAAAGAGAATCTCAAAGTGTGAAAAGATCAAGGCTGAAAACAACCCTTATATCATAATGTACCCTCACAGGATAATACTGCTTCAATGTTTTAAGTTTTTTCCTGTCTTCTAAAGACTGAAATATGCACTCCAATACATTTTAATGTTGGTTTAAATAATAGATTTTATTTTTTTTAAGTAGCCTACATGAATGTTTCAGAGATTAAGGTCTAAAAAAAGTTTATAAAGTTGTTTGAAAATCACATCAAAAAGAGCAAATGCCCTCTCTGTGACTTCTTGCTTCTATTTTTGTGTCAAAAAACTTAAAACCTGATAGAAACTAGCAAAAGTAAAAGCTTATAAAAGTGTGTTAAAAATATTTATAACACATAAGTATGTGTCATTTCTTCACACTTAAGTTGAAATAACAAATTGAAAACCATTTTTAATCAGTGGTGTTTGCAAAAACTATTATATAGAAACCATTTTATTTTACATATTTGACTGATGTTAAAGCGAAAATAAAAAAAAATGATTATTGAGGGGTGCAGTTTTCGCTTGAAACTCAGAACATTAATATAATTTTACATAAATTTTTTTTTAAACAAATCAATCGTATTTTTGAAGAGCAGTTTATTATAAAAACTATGATTAACAGAACGCTAGTTTCACTTTGTTTTAACATAAAAGTAAATAATTGAAACTGTTTGTCCTAAAGATGCCACGTGCCATTTATTTCAAATGAAGCAATTATTGATTTGAACATTGACAGTGTTTTTCTCTCTTCAGAATTGTCTTTGTCTAAAGCTGAAGGGATATAGATTGTGTCATCCCATCTGGCTTAGGGGAACTAAAAAGGTAACTTTGGCCTTTTGACCTCAAACCGACAGAATGTCATTCTCTTACCATTTTAAATCTTTGTCTTCACACAAGTAACATAACTATGCCTCTCTTGTGTTTTAAAACGACTGGCCTTTCCACCATCATCCAACCGTTTTATTGTCTCAGTGGGGGTACAGAGTTCAGGCAGCAGTCACTGCCCGAGACAGAGGTGAACCAGGGAGAAACATCCATGGTTACCGTGCTGACTGATCAGTTTGGCATTTTAAAACACAAAAAAACCAAAACCTGTTTGCTTGTTTTAGTTTCTAACTTTCCAATTTTATGGCACAATTATGCGGAAAATAAAGTATCTCTTAAAAGTTGGTCATGTAAAAGCTTTTATTTTGAGTGTGGGAATAAAGACTCAATGAAACAACGTATCTTTTTGTCAAATGTAAAACTTAGCAAATGCTTTTTTCAAGGATATGAAACGTCTTTTATTTTGTTTTTATTTTTAAATTTGTATTCAAAATTACCCTACAAGGTTTTCATGCTGTATTTTGAGCAAAGTTCTTTTTACTACATTATTAATATATATTATAGATTTTATGGTCAAATGGGCTCACTAGCTACTCCTCAACTTAATTAGGAAAACAATAATAACAATTTTCAGAAAAAAACCCCAAAAAACCTAAAATATATTTTTTCCCTATTTAAGAGGAGCCTTTGGATAAAAAAAAAAGTTTTACAGTCACAAAAAAATATATTAAAATAAAATAAAAATAACAGATTTGTTCCCAACAGTTGTGAATCTAAAAAACTGCTATTAACCCTAACTACTCACACACCAATTAAATTGAATTTAGGCTGCTGATGCAAGATTTGGCAGGCGTGTGTTCACCGTGATGTCACGCAGGGGTGGATCTGTAGTTGCAGTGACAAGAAAAGACAACTCTTTCTCACATCTGAACAGCAGGATTAGCCTTGACTTCTTTTGCTTAAAGGGTGAAACAAATGTTCACAGGATAAATCTTTTTTGTCTTGTCACCTTTTTCCTGTCGTGTCCAGGTCACGAGCACACACACTAGTATTGATTGTATTAAGTTAAGGCAGGACACAGCGCATAAGCTCATGACACACTTGAATGTAGGCCATTTTTAGTTCTTGTTGGTTGGAAGAAATTCAAATTCTCTGAAGGATACAAACTCAGGGAACCTAATTTATTCTTTCCCAGCTTAAAATTGGCTCTTTTTTAAGGGAGTCATTGAAAGGATGCAGTGTTAAAAACATCAATGAAGAAACTGATGCCCTAGAAAAATTAAACTGTTTACACACATTTTGTTCATTTTTTAGTTTTGGTTTGTAAATTGTGTTCATTATCTTCATCTCTCAGATGGAGCTGGGCTTGCTGGTATTTTTGTCATTTTTATGTGCCACGCAGTAGCTGTTGCCATTGTCATGGCAGACTGGGAGCCTGGGAGAGGACACCAGTGCTGTGCCAGTTGGCGTCAGTAGTGAAAACACAAGGCAGATAGCACAATTCTAATTTTTATCATTCCAGACTCAAAGGTCACTATTTCTTGGCAACAGCACTTTTATGCTTGCTGTTGGTTGTTGAAGAGATTTTATTAAGTATGTGTAGAACTATAAAAGTGCACTTGAAGAATGCATTTAAAGGATAAAACAACATATATGTGATTTAGTTCACCATGGGAAAGTTTTCTTTAGTAAATTAAGAAAATATACCATGATATGTCAACTGAAAGTTTTGTAACAAACAGTTGGCGAGCCTGGTCCACACAACAAGGATGGCATACATACTGTTTGTGAGCCACAACGGTGCTTAGAGAATTGCAAATCTCATAATACATATACAGTAGTTATCCCAGAATGATGTAACGTCATATGCACAGATAGGACGCATGCTGGTTCACTAGTGGCTCATTATGATGGTTTACTTAATGAGTTAGCCTTGATGTCCTAGTTCCATTAAAAAAAAGACAAATGCCGCTTTTTCTTCTTTCAATTTAGCTTATAGCAAATGTAAAATGTGTGTACATTAGATTGTTTCACAGCTGCATCAATTTCCATACCTCTCATAAGTCTGCAGACCAATTCTCCTGGTGGTGCTTTGCTTAGTAGACAATAGTCCAGCAAACATCAGGGGCCAAGTCATTATCCACCGCTCAGCAGGTGAAGACATTATTGAAGTGTTGAACTAATGATATTTAATGAGTTTTCTGTGACACATGTCTAGCTGCCCTTACCACCATGAGGCCTATTAATATACAACAATATCGTAATTAGTTTTCTTCAGAAGCCAGAACAGTCCTTATGAGCCTATTCAATAATATTTGTAATGTACTTAAACACTATAGATGTACTTTCATTTTGCAGTCTCTGTGTCCCTACATCACCTCCTTTTAACCACCAAAATGATATATTCTTGTTGTCATTGTTTTTCATTTGGGTTATTTCATCTCAAACTTTGCAATCTTTCCAAAAACTATTAAATCAAAGCTAATTTGAATTATTTCCTTATAAATGACAAGCAACATTTCAAAGGGTACACATGTACGGCTTTGAGCCACAACTTTTCTTTCTCAAACAAACATTGTTCTATTGCAAACACAGGGATTAATAATTAGCATTAGGCTTTTTAGTGTGCTCAGTAAATTCAAAGCTTAGAACACAAACACATGGCTGTCTTAAAAATTTATTTTGGAAATGGTTTTGATGTTGTATCCCATTGCAAACACTTTCAGTCTTCTGCAGGTCTCCTAGCAACAGCAAACAAAGGCAGGACCCATCTCAAGTTTCCTGTGGAGCGGCCAGTCCAGCGTGCCTTTGATCTTGACTGGGAAAATAGCTGAGTGGGCACTATTCGCATTTGTCTTTCATTTACTCTACCCCCCGCTCCTCCTCTGAAATGTTAACTGAAATGGCCAAATCTTCATCTGTCCCCAGCAACCAGGACTTGTCCTGCATAATCATCCGTGACAAGAGAAGTCACAGTTTCGGTTAAGTTAAAAAAAAGGATGTTTTTGTTTTGGAGTATAATTTCCACTTTCAAAATACAATTATTTGTGTTTCTCCAGTGAAAGGGTGAATGGAAGCCAAAAGGATATTATAGTCTTTGTTTCCTCTAAATATTCTCTCTGCACAGCTTATCACTTTGCCCTGCAACGCAAAGCCCCGAGTAAAGAAAAACATATCCAAACATAACCTAACCACGTACCTCTTAGTGTTTAGATACAGTATATTAACTCAAATGTTTTTTATTCCATTTATTTCAATTCCTACAGTACTGAACAACCAGATGTTGCTTAAACATTGTCAAATAGCTGCCACAGAATGTCCCTATTGAAGGACATTCAGACATATGCTGAGATATATAGCAACGGGAAACATTTTAATGTAATTTCTAGGTGTAAAACATTGTTTTCAAAGGGAACATTGTAAATTGAATGTCACATATCTAACTTTCATTTAATACATTTAGATGACCAGAAGCAGACTCAGCCTGTTTAGTGTTAACTTTTTTACTTTGTTTGTACCCTAAACAGCCAAAGACAGCTTGGGAGATTAAACAAATTGAAGTGTTTCACAGTGTTTTGGTGTAATTTACTGTAATTGATGTCTCTATCCACTGCTGATGCCTTTTAAAGCAATTGCTTGTGTTTGTAGTAAGGCATGCAGCCCAGTGGGGTTTATTGACTTAAGCTCTTTGCTAATGCTGCTGTATTGGCATGTTTTAATGCTCTCTGTTGTTTTACTAACTGCTAAACATACACCTCGTGAACTGCAGGAAAGGAAGTTGGTAACTTTTTGTCCACTCAGACCTACAGACTTCAGTAAGATTCAAACTCAATTAAAAAGCACATGGAGAAGTTGTGGTCACCTGTAAAAAAAACGTTGAAAGGCATTATTTAAGGCAAGACATGAAATATTTCTTCCTTCACTGCTGAGAGTGAGAATGCTAAAAGAACGACAAAAACGCTGTTTTGCTTTTTGTTTTTTGTATTTTTTTTTTCTATGAAGATTTTTTCCTAAAAGTATTGTATCCTTGGATGTTAAGGCAACACTTTCATGAGGTCTCAACCTCAGAACTCTGAGTGTCAACATATTTTGATCCCCCACTGACAGTTGTAATTCAAATTCCTGGAGCTAACGTCACACAGCAGTACCCCGTGGGTAATAAACTACACTTTTAAACACCCCGCACCCCTTCCTGAGCATCACACGACAGCTGTGTTTTGTTTTACAGAACCTCATCATCAGCTGTGTGGTTACTGTTTTTTTTTTTCCAGTGTATTCTTCCAGTTCCCTGACCCCAAATCAAATGACTGTCACTGTTTTCTTCTGGTTAATCCAGGGTAGCCTTTGCAGGAAAGTCGTGGCTTTCCAGGGAGTTCCTGGGTCAGCTGTGAGACACAGTCCTTCCAGCAAATCTTGAGTCCACCTCTAAGTCTTTTCTTAGTGGGACATACTCAGAACAATGTATTTAGGGTGATTTTAACCACACCATCTGGCTCCTCTCAAACTGGTGTTGCAATGGCTTTACTCTGAGCTCCTCCTGGTTAACAGAGCTCCTCAGCAACCGCTCTGAGGAGCCTCATTTCAACTGTTAGTATTTAAGAACTCGTTCTTTTAGGCACAACCCACTACTGGTCACCATAAGAGAGATTTGGAACATGGATTGACTGGTAAATTTAGAATTTTGCTTTTTTGGCGCAGTTCTCTCTTCATCATTACAAACAGATGTCATAATTATCATAGATGCCGAACCGATTTGCCTGTCAACCTCCCACTTCAACTTTACCTCATTCATGAACAACATCCAAAGCCTCAGCCTTCTCTAGTAGGTGCTGGACTTTCTCCCTGACCTGTAGAGGGCACTCCACCCTTTTCTGGTCAAGAAAAGGGTGGATTTAGTGGTGCTGATTCCCATTCTGGCTGCTTCACACTCAGCTGCAAATCAGCCCAGTGGGAGATGGTGATTATGGCTCGATAAAGTCAAATAAACTCTTGAGAAAAAATATGAGGTAAAATCAAAGACTACAAGTTACGAAGACATGCCAACTCCTAAGAAAATTTTCTAAGTTCTGAACGTTTCTGGTTCCTCTGAAAACTCTCATCCTGTAGGAATCTCCATGTCTGATTTGGGAGGATTTTGTCAACCCATTACCCTGTGTTGCTCATTTCAACCATTACAGAATTTTCAAGCCTAATTGTGTCTTTTTAAAAAAGTAAATAAAACCCCAACAGAAGTTCCTTTAAAGTTGTTGTTTTTTTTCTAGTAAAAGCAATTAGATCCAAACTAACTAAACCAAAAAGTTTGACTGAGATCCTACTGTTGTCATTATACAACCCCTTTGATGTAATATGGTCTGTTTTAGGAAGTTTGAACACTTTGTGCCAGTGTTTCGCTGAGCGAGTTGTTTGTCAGTAATAAGTGACACATACGTGATTCCTTGTAGGACCGGGTGTCACACGGTAATAATTTCAGATTAGGAATTTAATTATCTAAATGGTGGAAAATTCCGGGACCGTAGTGTCGATGGGCCATTAAAAACCGAGGTTGGGACCGTGAGGGTCCAGACCAAGTTAATACTTATCTTGCACGACTAGTGCTATAATTTGTAAATGACCTTACACAAATGTCATTTTTTTGGAACAATTTTGGCACTGTTATAATAGAAAACTATACAGTTGTTGTGATCAACTGATATTCAACTCTCGTTATTTATGCGGACCAAATGGTCTGTCAGTGGTTGCACACATTTCTTCCACCAAATGCAACATAGCTATAACATATACTTAACCTTTTGGAAATGCAAAATTGTTCATTTAAGTTTGTCCAAAAAATGTGATATAAAGTTGGAAGTACAAGAAAGCATACTAAAAACAATCCAAATGAAATGCATTTTTAGCCTTGGATTTCAAAATAGGACAAAATTCTTTTTAATTATTGGGCTTCTACTTTTCGAAGTCTCTTGACATGTTGCATTTTTCTCATTTTAGATGTGGTTTTCTGTGTTTTTCAGTCTGTCAAAGAGTTTATAGTCGTTAAAGAAGCTCATTCATTGAGCTGTCCTCAACCATAACCAAGGACAGCCAGATCTGTGCTCTGATAACCACATTCTTTTTATGACACTTTTGGGGTATAGGAAGCTATGGCATTCCTCCATCTACAACCGTCTTGTTGTCAATGCAACTTCAAAAAAATAACTTATGTGCAGTTTTTGTTGGACGGCTCAAATGTAAAACTTGATGCACTTCTACTTTTATGCTGCAGTGCTAAAATACTTGAGAAAACCTGCATGCTTGGTACAAAGTATTTGACCTTTTGCAGATTTATCTGGCTCAATTCCTTTTTTAATCTAAAATACTTAGAAATAGCACAATGTAAATGTGAGAGCTAATTTTTTTCAACCTTATTCAGAAAAATGTGTTTGCTGGCCATCACTCAGATTTGTTTTCTGTTTCTTGTTAGTTAAAAAGAAATAATTTTAGCTTATTTTAGATTGAAAAACCAAAATTTATGTCCTTGTCATCCTCTTGGAAATATGCCGTTTTTCCTTGGTTTTAATTCTGAGATTGATGGGAAACATTGTGCTCTCTTTAATTAACTTCAGATTCTCCTTTCATTTTGCCGTCATCTACATGTTCCAATCAAATGCATGTTTTATTTTTTCAACTTAGTTGGACTCCAACAGAGCGCTGTTGGCTCCACTTTTTACTTTGCCTCTTCCTCTGAGGGGTTCATCTACAATCTAACCTTTGGCCTGAAAGCTGATTGCAATTAGAATTCTAGTACCAAAGAATAATTCTATAAGATTTTTAGAACTATTTATTTTTTAATTGGTACCACAACTAAATATTCATTCTTTTCTGTTTCAAACAAAACTTGCTTTTGAGTGTGCTGAAACTTACACCACATTGATTGATTCATACCAAGGTACAATCTACTTTGTGGATGTGATCCACCCCTTTGGCATTTCTCCCAGAGATTTCTTGATGTTACACTGAGTTAACAGGACTGTAGGTTTTATATCCAGTAGCTTTTTATGCTGAATCCTTTAATGCAACCAAATAAACCTCAAACCTCTCTGTTTGTATACAGCTCGGCAATAAAATTGAAGTTTACAATCATTATAGTTCTCAGAGATCGCGATAATTCTCCTGGAAAACAGAAGAATCCTGTTTATTCTGTTCCTGTTCTGCTTTATCCATCCATGCACTCATCCATTTTTTAATCCTCATCTTTCAGGGCACAGGTGCAGGGGGTATTGGAGCCTATCCCAGTGAGTTATCAGTCAACAAGCAGGTTATATACAGGTATTGTGATTTAAACAAACAAAATAATGTTTTTTATCCATATGTGGACAAATGTATTATTTTTGAGGCATAAATGATACTCAATGTTTGGTATCAGCACATGTGGAATTGGAAACAATATTTAGAAAAAATGTTTGCTGGGATCAAAAATTTTGCTCTTAAATAAAATTTAAAACGTTAAAATGTAGGTACTTTGTCCGGATAATGGACAATGTTTTTTTCTAATGAAATACAATATTGAAACATTTTGATTGCTATGAAAGCTTCCTGAATGTTTTATTTATGTGATAAAAAATGTAAAAGCTTTCCTTTTTTCTTTTTTGTTGTTGTGTTTTATTTCAATATTCAGTTTATTCAGCCTTTCAAACGACCCATAGTACATATTTTTCTTCCAGCACCTTGGACAGCAGCACGATTTGTTTATTGCGTGTAGTAGGCGTGTATTTGGACTCTAAGATTTTTTTTATTGATAAAATGAACATTTCTTAAACCACAATATATACTATAACACAAAAATGCGGTTGTTTCCTCCCAGAAAAGCTTTTCTTGAAGGCACCATTTACAGTTCAAGACTTGATTGTATAAAATAGAAAGCTAATGTCTCCATGTTTCCTTTATGGCAGTTTCTGGTGTACAATGTTCCTTTTTACTTGGGATTGATTGTAGCAAATTTTAAAATGATGAATTTATTTTAAATGCATTTTGAACATTTGTGGCATTTTACAATAAAACGAAAAATGGAAAATCCTCCATATTGTGAAGTTATTATTACTCAGATTATGATTTGTGTGTAATGTAAATCAATAAAATTTAGAGCTGTCCAAACAAATTGTGAAGATATGAATTTTAAATGTTCTTTGACCTTGTTTTTCTCCAGCAGGGGAGTAACTAACAATCACTATGCAATCAAAAATCAAATTCCCAGAGAAGGCAACTGAAACTGTTTTCAGACCATCTTAAAATAGTTTTAAGAGTTAGATTAGGTCCTTGTTGGTCTTGATTGACCTGGCCACCATCATAAAGTTATGGCATCAATAAAACAATGTCGCAAATAAATTCACTTAGGTGCTGACAGTATTAATAAATGCATCAAAAACTTAATTGGACTATTTATTTAAAGACAAGCAAGTGCCACCAATTTAATCAAGCAACTTGTATCAATTAAAACAGCACAATGGATGTTTGGTATTAGGAAAATCAGCTGGTCCTGCCCATTTCTTTTTTCAACAATTTGCATAAATTTAGACCTGAAGCCTACAGATTGACAACAGGGTGTGGTGGGATTAACAAAGTACATAGCAGATCCTTTTGTGACTGAAAGACAACAAAAATATCAAAAGCAGACGGGATATTGTGTTGCCAAGCAGAGGCGGCAAATAAAAGGCAGAAATCAAGATGAGAAGTTTGTGGCTCAGACACTCTTCCCAGATTGGCTGGGTATTTTTGAAATGTGGCATTTAGAGTGTGAGGCAGATCATGAGAAGCAGCAGAGTTGCTTTAGTTTCCAGCCTGAACTGGCTCACAAGCATTGCTCCATTTTCTGTCTCACTGGCACGCTGGAACTGACAAGTTAGTGTGGAAAAAAAAAAATCAAAATCTTACTTTTTTTTTGTAGTTAAAATTTCTTTGAGAGTGCTGCCCATCTTTAGGGTTTGAAAATCAAACGCCATCCATGTACACTTTTGTAAGTGCTTGCTCTAATTTATAATTTTTTTAAATGGATGTTTTAATAAATATTCGTAAAACGTATGCAACTTTTACTTTTATAATAATATACTTAAATGTTATAATCATTTATATTTGATCATAAAATCTTTATAATTGCTTATTCTTATGAACCTTGGTAATTTTTTTAATTAAATATAATTTCCACTTATGCAGTAGTTGATGGAGAGGGAGGACACTAGCCAGTCAAAATGTGAGATTCCACTTGGAATGAAAAAGTACTCACCTTCAAATTTTCTGCCCCAACCAGTAAAATGAGAAAGCTAGTTTGGAAATTTTCCAGATTTGTCACTGCATTCCTTTAGCATGTACAGTAAGTACTCTTAGCCAGCTTCTGCCACTTTTTTCTGTACCATCTAACGAAGGAGGCCAGAAAGCCATGTGAAATTATATCCCTGTGTGAATTTGTTGTACCACCAATTTCTTTCTGTTTACACCTTCTTTTTGTATTGTTTGAAGGACAAGATGAAGCCTGGAGTGTAAAGAGGCAGTTTTATCCTCCAAAAATTGCATGTGCTTTGTTTGACTCATTTAACATGCCACTCTGTGTTTGTTGCCAGAAGGAACGAGTGCTCTGTACTCTGTCCTTGGAGTTGAACATTGTGTTTGTGCACTGTCACCACTATTTTTGTATATGGGCAAAAGAAAGTGTGGGTAGGGTTAGACATGCCAACATCAAAGGTGTTTTTTTTAGTTGAAAAAGTCTTGATTCTCTTTTTCCACATTTATGAAATATACTTTGTTTTTCTCAATATGCTCATAATCAGCTCTTGGCATTATAGACTAACTTGTTAGACTGGAATAAAACTTTTAATATAAACTTGTAAAAAATGTCCCATGTTCTTACCCAATACAGTATTGATATTGAGAAAATTCGGTACTACATTACAGTACATACTCTGGAGTTTTGGATTTTATGGCTTGTAAGTTGTGAATTTTCTTTGCAAAATAGTTCAAAACTATATGTATTTCAACTGTGCTCAAATTTTTCTCCACCTACAGTATATTATGCCAAATCGATCCTCACACTTCATACAGCAACCAAACCGATGCATTCAAAACCTGCAGGACAGAGTAGAGCAGTATGGCTGACATGTGATGAGGGAAAGAAACAAACCAGGGATGAAAAAGAGGAGAAAAAATTATCTTTAGAAGAAGACTGTATAAAATTGTGTTGGACATTTTCAAACAACTTTAATGCGGTACATTACCACCACCAACTGGTGTTTGGAAATCACATCAAAACACAGAAAAGAACTAAAACTCAGCAATAAGCAGTGAAAGAAAAATTAACAGCCATGGCAACGTAAAAGATGCAGGATGATGCATCATGTGATGATGATTTAAGATGAAGTCCATCCACGTAAAAGAACAGAGAGAGTACAGGACATATGCCAACACTGTCATAGTGACAAGCTGCACTATGACACTTTGTCTGATAAAATGTTCCAATTAATCCAAAAATGTTTTTAATGCAGAGTTGATGAGAGTGAGAGAAACACATTAATGTTCTTACTTTGTGAAACTGCTGGTAAAATCTTGCCATCCAGCTATCCTCTCACATCTAAAAGTCTCCCTTTCCACTGGTTCAGAGAGAATAGTATACTGTATATATATTATTAATTAATTAAATTCCCAAAATTCTCCTAGCTAGGTTCATATATAAATAATGACAAGCATGTAAAACTGATCCTGGTGAGTCCAACTATTTTACTTTAAGTTTGAAGTCCTTCACATAGCAGGATGCCTAAAAGACATACAGTAAACACATGAAAATGAGAAACATTAGCAGGAACATAAAGGAAAACAAAACACAATTTTGAAAAAATAAAACTACCGTAGGTTGTAAACGCCGGCTTATTTGTGCAATAAGTTAGTGTGAAGCCAGTGGACAAGAATGACTTTTTCAACTTACTCCTTGTTGTGACTTGTTTTGTCATTTTATCTGTACATTGTACAGAGGTCTCTGTCTTGTTTATTATGTTTTGCAGTAGCAGCTTGTGCAACATTCCTCTTTCTGCAGTCAGCTCAGCTCCAAGGGCTCTAGAGCAATCATCAGCGCAGAGCCAGCCCTTTTTGTCAGTTTGTTCAGTTTCTTTGAATCACTGCCTCTGATGCTACTACACCAACAGATGGCTGCAAAGAAAATTGCACTCGCCACCACAGACTTATAGAGAATATGCAAAACCTTGTTGGAAACACTGAAAGACCTAAGCTTCTTACAAAAATAGAGTGAGCTAAATTTCTTTTGTCAACGGACTCCGTGTTGCATTTTTAGCACAGTCTGCTGTTCAGGTGAAGACAAAAGTCTGTCATCCTCCGCTACAGGACAACCTTTCACAAGAAAAACACATGGTTTCAGTTATTCATATTTCTACTGAAAAGTAGACCAGTAATTTGTTTTGCATGATTGATTCCTAAAATATGGGGATGAGATTTTTCCATGTTGACATTTTTTATATACATGGCCAGCCCGTTGACCATCACTGACACAATGAACACCTGGAGACTTATGTAACATTTCTTACAGATTTGAGAAGAAGGTAAATATATGAACAAATACTGACGTATCTTTGCTGTTGGTTTGTTCTTGTAATTTCAATGTTTACTGGAATAAAATATGAAAATTAACCTGAGCAAACCAGGTCAGTCCTATGAATAAAAAGAGATAGCATATTTCTTTTTCTTGGCGTTTTATTGAGAAATTTCTCAACTTTTTTGTTTATTTTGAAATAAATTGGGGAAATGATACAAACTTAAAACAGAAAAGGAAACTCTGAATGTCAACAAGTCCATCTTTTTTAAAATGGTAACAAGACACAGTTTTAATCTAAAAAAAACAACTAAGAAAACCTAAGAGAAACATTGCTATTTTTTGTTGGGGGTGGGAGGGTGTCTTTGGACTGATGAAAAAAACAGAGTTCATTTGATTTTGTGAAATAATTTATTTTTACAAAGTGTCAGATGCTGTTTTTAGATTTATTGAAAAATGTCTCAGTAAATGTGTACATTGATACACCTTGCAATTACTTCCATCAAAAAAAAAAAAAGCTAGTTATCATCCATTTCAGTGCTGTTTGCTTCTTTTTAAGTTATCTTCAAAACATAAAAAAAAGAAATGAAACATTTCATCCGCTACAGATGCTTATTTTGGGGAAAACTGACTTACTGGTTCCTATTTTGGTTAGTCAAAGTAAAGACACAGCAGAATGCAGGTTTTTGCCTTTTTTCAAAATCCTTTTATGAGAGTAGCTGTGGTTTTTATGTCAAACAAACGGGAAAAACTTGTTCTATTTCTCTTGTAAGATTTATTTGTTGTCCTCTTTGTGCATCGTGCACACTGAAAAAAACCACAAAACTTAGTCATATACAGTCGTACTGCTCAGCAATGGAACAATGCAACAGAAAAAGACATATTGTTATATGAATAAGTAGAAATGCATATTTTTATTGTCCAACTCAAAAATTCAAATAAAGGATTTTTTTCTCACATTTGAACTTTCAAAATTTTGTCACAAGCTACAATAGATGTTCTTCTAGTTGTTCTAGAAGCTCATACGTTATTTTTTTCCTCTTGGAAAAAAACTCAGCTGAACTCAATTTTAGCACATTTTATATATACATAAATTCTTATTCAGAATCCTCTTGCAAAATGCCGTCAAAGTATCCAGTTTTATCACGTTACCACTGACAAAAAAATAAAGCATATCTTTATGATTGTTTAGAAAACCTTTTCAAATACCCCCTAATAACCACATGTGCCATATGAAAGCAACACTGATATAGAAAGTATTAATATCCCCTTGAGCCCCGACATGCACAGTTATTGTCACTTTAATTTATCCATTTTTACGCTTAGTAAAATTATATTTAGGTGTCCTAAGAGCTTCCAGGAACTATTCCAATTAATAAGCTTGTCATGGCAACATGATTTGGCTCTTTTTCTAAAATTTGTACATAAGAACAGTTCTGTTAGTTCATTAATCTGTTCTGAGAAAAACCTTACTAACCTAGAATTTAATGTACCAAGCAGCAATTCTCCTCTTAGGCTTAACTCATATTGGTTTTACATCGGTGAATGGTTGTTTTTATGCAATCCCAACATTTTAATAAATTAATATTTCTTTGTATGCCTCAACATACTTGACATGAGGTCTTTTTATTTGGAGAAACTTGTTTTAACCAAGTTCTTTCTTGCATTTTGACTGCCTCCTGTTATTTTTCTTCTGTTTTTGCTTTATGTCTGTCTTTACTTTTCTCCTTCTTTGAAGATCTTTTTGGTTCATCAGTAATGGAGGACACAAATGCACACACACACTTAAAATTCAGGCGAATGTCTGAGTAAATCATCGACACAGTTGCTGTGTTACTGTTTAGTATTTTGGGATTAACTTTTGAATTTGTTGAAGAGTGTCACAAAAAATGGCAAAAGGTTTTTTTTTTTTAAAAAAAAAAACACACAATGCAATTTATTCAAATCGCAATAATTAGTGTGTGTAATTATTTGTATAAGACATATGATATGTTATGTGATGCTCTCACTAAATATCAACACCAACCCTCAAAGTATCTTGTGAGCGAGACAACAATGCAATCTCAAGGGTTTAAAAGAATGTAGGCTACACCTACACAGAAATGACAGTATGAGCTTTGAAATATTTATAACCTCGTTTTTTTTCCATCACCTGTAGGGCAAAGTGTAAAGGTTTCTAAAGATTTTCATGGAATCCCTCGTTAGGAAAAGAATGCTTAAAGCTCGCATGCCAATTTAGTGCGTTTCAAAGAAAACACCATCTCAATCTGTCAGCCTATATGCTATCTAGAGTTGGAAGAAATCAGTGTCTGTTTGTGCTATATAGAATTATCACCTTTTAGCTATATGACATAGCTCGAGAAGAAAAAAGAAACAATTATGGCACAGACGGAGTGGGGGTGGGGTGGCATTTGTCAGTGCTCTCATTGGGGTTCAAAAGTAGACTATGAAATGTCTGTCTTTGTCTAATCCAACACATTTTATTTTTATAACTGAGAAATCTGTTCAGGGACCCCAACATTTCCCAACTGTCAGGGTGTCATTTGTCAGGAAAAAAGAAGTGAAACTCAGTTTCCACCCCCAGTCCTTCTGTATGTTTCGAGGTTAGAATTGTTGCAAACATGCCAGGTGGAGGTGTGTGAGAAGCACATAGAGATGTTTGCCGGTTCAAATGCATTTATGTCACGGTCATCCCACCGTGCAGAAAGCATTTTGGTAACTTTCCTGTTATCATCCATCGGTGACCTCTGACTTTCCGGCAAGTAAAGCTCTAGAATTTGCGGTGTTCCTCATGATTGAGATGTTAACCCTCATGACAACCCCTTGCTCTTAAGCATCTTATTTCTTTAACTGTTCTCCTTCTGCTTTTTTTCTTCCACTCCCCCCCCCTCCACAGTTTTTCTTCACCAGCAGCCTGCACAGTGAAGCTGTCAAGCCATTAGTGAGTCCCAGTACTGATAATGAAGCCACGGAGGTGGTCTGAGTCCTTGGGCACAGGAGCTGGAGCACAGGAGGAAAGTAGATTAGAATAATTACCTTTTCCACGGGGGCAAAATGAAGGGGGAATTTCTCACTTTCAGCAAGCCTTGATTGGCAAAGGGGCATAGTATAATCAGGTGTGACACCATTTGGTCAAAATGGAATTTAAAAAAATATATATATCATAAAGTGAAGAGATAAATTTTTAAGAAATCAGCGTAAAGGTGTTTCTCTAACTTTTTTTGTGTGCTCTCCACATTCAGATATTCATTTGTTTATTTGTTGTTTGTATGGCAGTAGTTTCAGTTTCACGTTCTGTAAGGATGCCTCAAATATTCACGCTCAGAGACACTTTGAAGAGCCTATGAGGTCAGGTTTTAAATTATGGTCTGAACCCTCAACAAGCTTGCTCTCTCCGACTCCTGTAAATCCATTTTCCACACAATGCATTTCAAATCAAAGCAGCGTCACCATAACACGCCTTAGGAAACATTAAGCCATAGTGCGTTACTTTCATGTATGATAGCATGGCCCCTGTATGCTTTGATGTGCACACTTTTTTTAATGCTTTATTAATAATAACACATTGGCTCCTTCTCACATCACCACCAGCTTCTGGTACTCCTTTCTCTCCTCCTGAACCACATCCCTCTCTCTTCCCATGCCTCAGCTGCCTCGTCCCACCGCAGCCCTGAGCCTTGTCTCAGGATTGGTTGTTTTGCATTTAGGAGAGGGATTAGAGGGAATGACATGGGGCCTGAGATGAAGAGAGTGACAAAGACCTATCAGAGGGCAGAGAGTTCTGAGAACTGCAACAGCATTGGTTGCTGGGGAAATCAAACACATCTTCATTTTTTTCCAGTCATCCTTCCCTGAGTGCCTAGCCTTTATTTCCTCACCCAGGGAGGGAGGCAAGGGGAGTGGGTGGGTAGGAGGGGCTAGAGGATTTTAGTTTCTGTTTGTGAGTTCAAGTGTGTGTGCTTATGGTTGCGTGTTATGTACGGTAAACAGAAAAATACACAGTGATAAGCATCAGACTGATGGCTCTCACATCCTTCAAATCTGGCCAAAATACAAAGCAGCCCTCACATTAATAGTGCTGTCCAAGATAAAGACTATGAATGGAAGACCTGATTCATAGATATGAATCAGCCATTATGTTCGTTCGATCTTATTATTTTAACTTTATTGTTGAATGTTCTGCAGTGTATTGGTGGCCAACAAATGAGCACTGTCCAATGATTTAATAACATTTACAAATAACCATTTACTCTTAAATTATATGGTGACTGAATTAAATGACATGACAACTTATAACTGTAGTTCATCACTTTAATAACTTAAGTATAAGCATTTTCTCACTCAAACCTCATCATTTTACTTTTATTTGTCTTCTTTCCAATTTAGAGGATTTTACACTCAATTCCTGTTATTTGATTAGTTCTTTTTTAAATGTCATGTACAGCTCTTGAATTATTCAACTAAAATTTACACTTGAAATTTTGTGAAAAGATTTTTTTAATGGCTTAAAAAACTTGTGGAAGTTCTTTGTTCTTTTAATTGCATCTTCAAAAACTCTACAGCCTTAGCTTCCATTTTCATTCAAGATTCAAGATATGCGTATCTCTCTTTCTCATTGTATGTATATTATACACACATACATTTGTGTGGTCGTGTGTGTTTGTTTGTATGTGTGTGTAAAGTGCACAAAAAGTGAATTTTCTATATTTTACTTTGCCACTCTCAGTAGCTTCTGTTAGGATTTAATTCTTTAATGTAGGCTGTAAGATGGGAGCAGTGGGCCTCTGGCTCAGCTGATGCTCTCCTTCCTGCTCATAATAGATCTAAGTGGTCTGAGGGTCCTCAGGGGGCACCTGGCTCCTCTCCCTACCATTTCTGGCTAAATGGATCACTTGGGCCATCTTGGTGCCAGGGGTCAGCTTCAAAGGACTCTTGCCTGTCTTGTGCCACCTGGTGTTCCATATCGGACGAGGGGTACATCTTCTCTCCATCTTTCCTTACCCTTCTGCTAACAGGTTAAGGATACAGAGCTGGTACAGCTCCTCCCTGTGATCTCCTGCTGGCTTATCCCTTGCTGCCCACATGCAGAGACTGGGTGAGAGATCAGTCCCACACAAACACAACACAATCACACAACCATTTGATGTTAATACTTTTTATTTAGGTACAGTCTGAGAATGCATGTTTGGCTACAATTAAAAAAATCAACTTGTTTTTTGCAGCACTGACATTTAAATTGCAAAATTTTTAAAACACATATTTTACAATGACACATTTAACAATAATAATAATGGTCCTTGATCATAAATTTCACAAAACATTGTTATATTAAGCAAAAACAATCACATTTGCTGTTTATTTAATGATAAAGTAGTAATAAGTAGTGAAATTATACTTATTAGATTTTTTTTAAACCAGATGATAAAAATAAAACCAAATCAACACCACAAAAGTATTTTTTGAAGTATATTTAATTTTCTATCAAAACACATGCTCATTGTTTTTACGTTTTCTTGTATCAAGTTCAGATAGACAATGACCTGTTTACAATTTAAAAAAAAAAATTATTTCTTGGCTCTCACTTAGATCATGTTTTATTATTAACTTATCAACAGATCTGCTATGGTATGAATAACTCTTTCCTTGTTGGTCTTGAAACAAATAACAGAATACTGAACACATTTATCTTCATCGGGACTATCCTGCAGTTGGCTCCATGTCTATATATGAATCAATCGAGTTTTTTTTTTTTTTTAATGTCTTTATCAAGCCCGTCCATTTTTCCTTCCAATACATTAGCAGATTTCAGTATGTTGGCTACTCGTGTGAACAGGGATGAGAAGGAGAAAGAAGGAGAGGAAATAAAGGTCTGAGGAGTTTGGCAGAGGGACGATGGAGGCTGAGACAGATGGCATGAAGTCTGCAGCACTCTGGCGTGGCTCGCCTGGTGCTAAAATCCTGCTCTCTCACATTCCAACAAATCCTACCAGGAGGCCGGGGAGTCTGTCACACTACTCCAAGGATCCACGCAACTCCCCCACCACCACCACCACTGAAATACACACACACAATTCCCCACCCACCAAAATCCCCATCCTAATAGCCTCTGACCACTTTGTATCATATTTCTTAGACATTATCAAAATGAATATGTACATTCACAAGTGAACAAGCATAAAGTTGGGTCATTTGGATCTGTAACAAGTATTAAGGAGAGCAGGAGCATGACAAAAAATGCGCTCTTCATTGTCTTCCCAGAATAAAATTGAGCTGTAGTAAATACCAAGCCAAATTAAGAGAGCAATGCTGAAGGATCCATTTTTCTGAGAGGAAAGAATACATAAGAAGCTTTTTGATTAGTCTCACTACAGCCTGTGTCAGCCCACGGTATTTAGCAGAAACATTGTATCCTAATCTCTATCCAAATGTGCATCATTTAAAGCTTTGTGGATTAAATGCAAACTGGACAGCAAGTGTGACTACAATCACACACAAAGCACAAAACCACAACTTGATTACAAATTCCACTCAACAACTTCATCTCCTGATACTGTACTGCTGGGTGTCCTTTGAATATCTAAAGTGTGCTTTCTTTTAGCATCACAAAGTGTTTCAATGCTTTAAGAACAATCTAATTTATCTAACATTGCTTTCTCCCCATGTCTCTTTCTTGCTGTCTTTCTGTCTGCCTTCTGTTTGTTTTAATGAATGGCTTCTGAGATAAACCGCTGCTGTGAAGGGGTCACAGAGGGCTTCAGAAAAACATTACTGTTAATGATAATAAAGGAAACAATCTGTTCTGAACCTCTTGGATGTTTTGCTTTTCTCTTTCCATATGGGCTGAATGTTTTATCTGCCATTGTTGTCATGTTTGAAAGTCTGCGCAATTAAAATGCACACTAAATATTGTTTTGTATTCGGATGCAAGTGTTGTCTATTGACAAAAAAGAAAGTGCTTTGATAAAAAGGTATACAGCGGTGCGCCATCTGGGTTACAAAGTACATCACCATGCAAAACATCACGCATCTTAGCTACATGGTGCAGCATAATAAAATATATTCCCTACGGGGACATTTTAAGTGCACAATGGATGCCAAAAACACTTAAACTGCAAACACAACTTCTAACAATTGACGAAAGGTTTGTGCAGGTGAAAGGCTTTGTTTATAGGAATTTAACTTTTTACCCACAAAGATTTTGTTTGAGCTTTTAGTCTAACTCAATAAAAAATCATTTAAAAGAATATTTCAGTACGGTACTCGTTTTTTTTTTTCACATAGCTGTCTTTACATGGGTGGTAACTTTTCTATGCGTTCAAACCACTTCTCAAGTTCAGTGATAGTATGAATGAAATATTATTTCTGTAATTCAACCTTTCAGTTAATAAATATTGAAAAAAAAAACTTTTAGGGAAAAAAGTTTTGAAGCAAAAAAGTATGAGCTTGAGTTTTATCTTGGCTTTCAACAGTGCTGTGGGCAATCATACCATCATATGCTGGAGATGTTTACGTAGATGTGACATTCACAAGTGGATCATTTGTGACTTTCCCTCCTACTGTTACAGGGATGGAGTTACTGGCTGTCCTTCCTTCATGGCAGGGCAGTGTGGTGTCCCCAGGCTCCTTGGCTCTGCAGCTGTCACCCACGGATGGAAAAGTGGCGAGGTTGATGGCTCCGCCACGTGGCTTCTGGCAGCATCCCTGTGATTCTGGCCCGGTGAAAGGGCAGGGACAGGGAGCCCAGTCTCTCGATGCATTGATCGAGTGCCAGCCCTCCATTAGCCACCATCAGAGCCAAAGGTCAGCGAAGGCCAGCGGATGGGTCCTTCATGAGCAGCCTATGGAGTGACTCATTCTCGCATCCAAAGAACAAGTCCTTGGCTCTTTGGTCCACGCTGTGGCTGCATGAGGATGACCACTCCTCTCAGAATAGCTGACCCTTCCAAGAGGAATCGGTGCATCTTTTTTAGTCCGCCCCCACCCTACCAGGCTTTTTTTGTTTGATGTCAGCTACATTATGCATTATTGTTGCTTTTAGCGATATTACTATCTATCTCCTGACAAATTGGAAGAGCCTTCCCTCTAATTTTCTCAAACTGAAATTGCTTAATAAATGAGCGGTTCTTGATTTGCACGGATGATCACACAGCAACACAATTGCTTCAAATTGCTCATCCAGAGATGGTGCACCGCATCATGCTCATCACTGAGTGGCAACTGCTGCCTGGTGTGGTTTACACTGATTCAACCAGGCTGTGAAAGGGGATAATTGTAGTGCTAAATGCTGCAGAGGCTGACAGGATCCATTTCTTGACTTGTCAAGGGCAGCAACGATAGAATGGGTCATTCTGGGGTCTGTTCGCACATTGGCAGACAATTTTATTTGGTGTGACATACTACATGGACAAATCTAGATAGTGAGTCTGCACACGAACACACACAAGAAGATGAAAATCAACCACAATCCATATAGAGATGATTGTCTCTTGATTCTGTCAGGTTGTGTTTTTTTCCTCCAGCCACAGAGACCACATCCTGGGAAATTGAGCAATTTCTGATTGAAAATAGTGCCGTAATTAGAGCACTCACTATTTGTAACCACTTGGCATTGCATTAGTATGCAAAGCTGGCAGTCAGCTTATCTTGGGGAAAACGTTTGTTTCCTTAATTGCCCTCTTAGGACAAAAGTGAACGGTGTGGGTGGGGAGGGAAGAGAGTAAAATGTTAACGTGTAGCAGAAAGAATGGAGTCTAGTGCGTGGAGGGGATGTGACTCCCTGAACAGAGGGGTTAAACTCCACTAATAGACTGCACACGCATGTGCACAAATGGACAGAGTAAAACTCATACACCCACACGTGGACACTCACATTGGCACACAGAAAAACAGACAACAGAACTATAGTTTACACAGTAATTCCTTCAGATAGAAATTACCTCCACATAGAGTATCATATCAAATCCTCAATTCATTCAACTAATAAATAAATGACTCTGTAGAGGTTGTAGAATCCACACTACTAAATAAGAGACAGTCTGTATTTTTTCACTTATCTAGAATGAGAACTATTTCTGTGGGATTTTAACTGGAATATTTGCTTTTATCCAGTCCAGCTTTGGTCACATGTTCTCACACACCTCCACTTCATCAGTGCATTCATAAATATTTTATTGCCTATTAAGTAACTCTTTGACTGTGTATGTCATTTTATCCATAACACTATACAATAAGAGTTCGGTTTGTCTTTTCAAATTCTATATTAGTTTTAGAAAATGTGAAGGGGAACCTGAATCCTGGTCCCTGTCTTTGTCCAAAATAAGATTTTGGATTTAATTATATAAAAAAAGCAATCCAACTTACAATATTTTATGTCAGCAAATATGTACACTGTAAAGGACATGAACTATGATTTTCCTGATTTCTTAGTGTCAAATTTATTTTTCTATTCATGGAACGAGAAATGTCACCATTGTTTCATTTGAATCTATAACCAAAAAACTTAGATGTTAGATGTTAGTTTACTGAAAAAATCATTTTTTTTCTAATTTTTGCTGTTATTAAAATATGTATATTTAATTTTACTTCTGCTTTTGTGGACAGACAACTTTTATAAGGACAAGCATTTCCGCACCATCATTTATTTATTTGTCTATTTGATGTTGACCTAAATCTGTTGAGAATCTGATTCAGATCAGATCACCGTTGGATCGATAAATTTGTTGTCTTTTGAGATAAAAAAAACATCAACAAATATCAAACAAACTTGTAATACTCACATTGATCTTTCTTGTTTGGCATTATCCCATTGCTTGGAAACTATGTCATTAGAAAAAAAAAAGCATGATTAATTATTGATAACATGTTTAAATATATACTAAAGAGTAGCAACCCTGATTGTTTAAACCTGATAAGTCAACAGATGACAGGCATATAGATTTTTTTGTCAAAAGTGTATTTTCTTTTTTTTTGACAAATAGGATTACTTTTTCCTTTAGTTTTAATATTCTTCCTAAACGAAAACTAACAGAATTAAATATGTATTTTTTAAAAAAGTCAAAAACTTTTTGCTTCTATTCCATGTTGAATTTTCTTTCTAAAATTTTGGTGACCAATATAATTGTCAGTTTTTATGAAGATTAGAGAATCTTATCAAGGCAACAAAATTCAAAGAAAATAGAAGCAGAAAGTCGTTTTTTGTGGTGCAAAAATGAAGAGACTCATCGCTAAATGAAACTGATGAAGATGTCAGACAAGAGGCCCTCTGGCCCTCCATGTGTTTGCTCTTGAACTTGTCAGTTGAAATCTGGATTGAAATTATTTTACAATCAGCTTTTTTGACTTGATTTAAAACATAAAGAGAAAAAGATGTTAGATGCATTACCTAGTGTAATAATGAATTTTCTCTCTGTTACAAACATCTGTTGCTTTCTCAAAAACATCTCTACCACAGACTTTCATTTTTTTACGTCTGTTGAATTTTTCATCTTTTTTAACTTGTCAATCTTTTATTGTTGCACATGTAAAAAAATAATTTGGGAAAATGAAACAAATAAAAAAAATATAAAAAAATATCTGATGAAACTTGATAGTATAAAAAATATTGTTTTTTAATTAATTAAAAAAAATTTCTCTACTTTTTGCAACTTTCGCATTCTCCTCTGACTTTATTGGATGAAATATTTGGGTTAATATTTTTTATCAGTAAATTAATATATTTGCACACCTAAATAGACCGTGTGCACACTCACTTGCACACTCCGCAGGTGAGCAACAAGACCACTCCACTAAAACTATCTGTTTTGGATAATATTAGTACTGTACATTATTATTATTTTTTTTTAAATAATTCACATTTACAAATGAAATGGAGGTGATAAAACCATCCAGAGGATTTTTAATCAATTACAGTTCCCCGACACATGCAGGATACGAAAAAGGGTTCTGATCATGAAATCTTCAATTTACTTAAACTTTTCTGCTTTTCTCTAAACAGAGCAACTACCTGAAAGCTTCACTGCTTCAAAGTGAATCAGACCATCTCTGGAAAGAGTTGGAGAATGTAAAACTTCCTATACGATGCATGGGCCAAACTGGCTTTAGGAGGGCTGAATCAGTGTCTGTGCAAAAACCTGTCCAACAAAAGCAAAGGCTAATCCATCTAAATGACACAATACACAGGGCCCTGTTTACACGGCTTATACACACACAGGGCCTCCGTTTTTATTCCTTCATCACACAACTGATCGAGGCGCATTTTGCAAAAAAAAAAAAAAAAAGTATTGATTCAAAAGATCCACAAAAAAATTGCATGTAAAAAATAAACTATATTTTATTCACCAGGTAGATTTACAGCATAAATCACAAATTAATTGTTTAGACTATTTTATGTAGATCTTAAAAAACTCAACGCTCCAAAGCACCAAGACAGAAAAAAAATCATTTTAACATATTTTTTCATCGTTTAAGTGTTTTTAAAAAGAAAACACGTCAAAATTATGTATTAACATTATGTTTTTTTGTTGATGGATTTGCTTGCAAAGAAAAAATGGACCTTTTTAAGTTTTTAAAAATTCAAAACTAGTTATAGATTTTACTTTTTAAAATGTAACAAAAGGAGCGAAAGGTTGTCTGAAAGAAAAATGTCATTTTATTTTACATTTACAGGAAACATGAGCAAATTTAATCAGTTTCCTCTCAGTAAATAGAATTTATAAATTTCAATTATATTTATCTGCGCAAACTGCCTAATCCAATATAATTAGTGTACATTTATTTTTTACTATCAAATGATAACATGCTGGAAAATTTTATAAAGCAGTCTAAAATGACTTTTTTGTTTTATTTGATGAATTTTGTTCAAATGCTTTTATTTTCCAGAATGATCATTTACTGCCGCAAAGTTGCTTTGTTTAATTATTTTGCTTTTTGCGCACATTATAGTGACTTTTGAAAATTTTGCTGGAGTTTTATTTGTCTTTCTATTTGAATTTTTTCCACACACTTTCTAGCTTCCCACAAGACTTGTTCAGAGCAATATGTCTGCATGCAAAATTTTATAGTATATCCATGTATATATATATATATATATATATATATATATATATGTAAACAAAAATGCGTTTATTATTAAACTTTTATTCAATTTCACTTTCTCATTGCCTTCTTTTGAAAAGATTATTTTTAATCTGATAAAACAATAAAACCAATCAGCAGAAGATTCAGCTTATGGTACATTGTTGATTTAGGTTTAGTTCTAATTTTTAACAATTCCAAATCATTAATGCTGCAACGTTTTCTTTTTTTTTTTTTTCAAAAACTACCATTATCTGACTCTTCCCTTGTAATCATCTAGAAGTCATTTATATTTTTCTAGTCAGTAGGTGTGTTCCACTGTCTCCATAATAGTATTTTTTTCCAGAAGGGGGTAGGTAATTACACTGGCACATCCAGGTAAATTCCGCTGCTAAATTGAAATATTCTGCTCTAATCCTCACTAATTCCCACTTCGCTGTACCAGGAGATGTGTGGAGCAGAGAAATCCTGTGGAGCTCCCTTTGCTTCTTCAGGTGAGCGTCGCTTTGCGGATGGGGAGGAGAATCTCCAGCATAAAACAAGATTACTAGATCTGGATCAGCGAGCGTCCCTCCCATTTCTTACAAGAATTCAACTTCTTAATCATAACTTTAGTCTGGCAAAGTTGCTCAATGAGCGATACATTGTTGGGTGTTTAAGGTAATGTAATAAAAGTGCCATAAAAAAATAATAAAAAAAAACCTTTCTCTAGTCTTTTCCAAGATAATTTTTTCTCCTCTCGCAAGAGAGCTGGTTTGTTTGTTATGTGTATACATTGAGCTTCAGAGAACTAAACAGTGGCAGAAGTTTGCATGTTCTGCTTGTTATGGTTTTGCCAGAATTTACCTTGCCTGTATCTTTAATTTGTAGTCACCAGGAATAAAAGGCTCAATCTCTGCACTGGCAGCTCCCATGTCAGTCTTTGCAAGAGTGGGTGACAGTGAACAGCAGGTAGATAGCACGCTAAAATCGCATCACGAGAGACCTCACATCAAAGTAGACCAAACCTCATATTGAGTGAACTTTTAAGCCTAAAAGGGTGTGTGACATCAGAGCACCTAAAATGTGACTGTCATGTTGTTCAAACTTTGTCAAACACAAGCTAAAAGACTTGAGAAGTACTCAGTGCCAAACACTTTTCAAACACACACTAAGATTAGCAGTCTTTGTCTTACAGGAACCTCAAAGACCAATTAGATAGAGAGATGGCTATGACAAATTTGTCAAAAATAAGATGATAGACACCACTTTGGCAGTGAGTAAATGTGGCTTGGGATTTAACTCAAGCAGTCATTGACAAGACACTGTCAGAAAATGTGTCAGTTTCCACAGACCTGCCAGTTGCCAGTTGACAGAAATGTAGCTTGGGATTGAGACTGATCAATTCCCTGAATCCCAACAAGTCACCACAGTGCTTTATTTAAAGTAAAAACATTCTCTTTCTTTAGATGTATCATCAACTTTTTATTTACATCCTGAGCCCACTCTTTTCCAAGATAAAGAGGTAGAGAAAACTACGGCAATAAAAAACATAAAACCAACACACAATTATTTGGGAAAATATTTTACAGCAAAGTTTTTCTTCTTTTATTTCTGTTTTGACTAAGTCAAGGAAGTGGCCTGTTGTGAACGTGGTTTTGTTGTTTAATGTACACTGGTTCGACACCTTTAATAGTTGAGCTCGTCTTTCTGGCCACTATTTCTGAAGTGAAATCCAATACTCAAAGCATTTTCCCCTTCAAAGTAGTCTCCTGTTGTGCTTTGTGACCACAATAGTGTCAATCTCTTACTTTCAAAGCCTCATCTCTGTGTCAGCTTTGAGTAGCTGTCTATATGAGCCTCCAAAAGGAGTTGAGGCCTTGGTGACTGGTCTGAAAACAGTTTGGAACATTATGATAAAATCCGACGGAAAAGAAAATTTCTATTGATTTGGCCGCACGTAAAATTTGACCTGTGATTTGTGAAATTGCTTTGGAGAACACAAACTGAGTGGTTGGGGTAGTGAAAAAATGATTAAGGTGAAAATTATTGTGCCAGCTGAATGGAGGGGTTGGGGGATTTCCAACTTGTAGGTAATCAAAGATCTGGAGCTTTCAGTATTCACAGGGTTTCCAATAAAAGAGCTCACTGACACACACACATACATGCAAGCAAACATACGTAAAAAAAAAAAATCAAAATAGGCATCTGAATACCTCCTAAGGTTGTTAAATATATGAAGTGGAAGAACATGAAAGTCTTTCAGGGTTCTTCAAAACAATAGCAATATGAAAGCTGCATTCGAGGGCAAATGATTGGGAACAATCAAGTAACAATGATCAGAAGAAAAGAGAGGCAATCCCAATAAACTTTCTCATTCATCCATTCAAAGTTCAATCATATCAGAGGTGTTTTGCATAACTATGAGGCACTGGTTTTAATCCTCAAAGGCTTTTAGGCCTTCTTGGCTTTGCACTGTAGTCATTCAAGGTCGCAACCCGGTAGGAAATATAGGCTGCCATAGCAACACAAAGATGGCCTCTGGAGGCTTAGCATAATTCTACTCTAATAGAAAAATAACAGCGGCAAATCCCATCCTTAGTGAGCTTGCTTATTTGACAGAGGCAGACTCCCACCTGTGAAGCACATAGTCACCACACCAACGCGCTAAGACCACGATAAGATGAAAAAGAGCCCATCTCTGGATGGGGATGGGCAGCCTGAGCTCAAGCCAAATTCTTTCTCTTCTCTGAAGTGAGTCTCTAGGTTGCTTTGGGTTTTTCAGGCTGGACAATATGAGCTGCCAAATGAATCATGCTTTCTATGTAGTACCCAACTTTGAAGTACTTAAGCCTTACTCTGAGAAAGACTTTTGGCAGAAGTAGATGGCTTACGTAAGGATCAAATCAGTGAACTGTTTTTACCTTTCCTTGTGAAATTATTTTAACTCAGGAGACTTGTTGAATGCTTCAGGTATCTGTTATACAATCTGTCAAGTTTTTATCCTCACTTCGTCTTATAGTGAGAGTAAAATTTCACTCCACCTGCATGGTAACCATCAAATTTTGTCTGAGTGAGAAAAAACGGATTACCCTACCCCCTTCTCCAGTGACCTTGTTTTGCAGTACTACATCTATGGATTCCTGTCACTGTGTGAGTTACATCAGGATGATGAGCACCGGAGGAATAAATTACTGCCAGACTAGATTCAGTGGCATGTACGCATCAGCCATTACAAAAATATGTTTCTCTCCGCGTATGGAATTGCTAATGAGCAGCGTTATCCAGCGATGTTTCAACCATGGTGATCGAGACAAAATCAAAGGCTTTATGAAATCATTACTGTCAAAACTTGATCTGTAAATCAAATCATTGTCCAACACAAATTTTTGTAAGAGTGGGTTACATTCTGGGGTTTTATCAAATGCAACAACACAGATAAGGAGGAAGAGAGAAATAAACAGTTTTAGTTGAAGGATGAGATGCTGGCTCTGCTGTGCACCTGAGTATGCCACTTTTTGCTTGACAGAATATCTGTTTATTCTCCATGTTTAACAGGTTCAGCTTTATTGTGTGGCTAAGGAGTTGTGTTTTCCTGTCAGCCACTTGTCTGAGTTTTAAAATAAACTATATCAGCCCTACGGAACTAGTCCTCTATTTTGTTCAGAACTGTTTATAGTTGTCATCATGTCAAGGATATGTTTTTTTTTGTTGTTGTTTTTAAGACCAGGGAATGACAGAGCAAAATGGAATAAAATTATAAATACACAAAAAAACATACGTACATCTATTACAAATACATCTTATTTACTTGATTTCACTAGTAAAATTGCTTTCTATTTGATATCAAAAGCCCCATATAGGATAAAGTATGAGGGTGATGTGTTCGTGCTGTAAAAGGACTTTTTGTCATGCAAATGAGGGTTCACCAGGGTTTTTTTTCCTCTTATCAAGTCATCTTTTTGCTGTTAGGCAAATATGCTAAATTCATATATTAATATTCTAGTTCTCCCATTATATTAAGTAGTATCCATTATAATACACTGCTGATAAAACAGAACCTTTCCCTTTGCCCTTTACTCCTTGAAATTCTGCAATTCCTACCTTTGGCTATGAAAGTGGATTTTCTAAATTCCTGCAGCTTGCTTCATTCATAAAGTGCTTCATAGTGGTGTCTTCACTTTAAATAGGCACTGGAATTTATAATGACTATTTGAGCGGTTGGATCATTTCATCCCTTGCAGTGGTTGGATGAATAGAGTAATTAAATCAATCCTGTCTGGACAGTCCAACATGAGATTGGACTCATGTCCCTTGAGGGAATCTAACTGAATGCCAGCCTGTAAGCCTTCTGTTTCAGAGCCTTATGCTGAGCACCTTTCTACTTCAAAGCTTGCTCAGTACCATGTCTCAAAGATACACATCTTCAGGAAAGAATGGCCTCTGCTGAGACATGGACACCTCTGGCCTCATTTAACGCGAGCAGTCCCCTCCCCCTCTCCAGCCTAAGACTGAGGATAAAGTGACTATCTGACAAGATCACACAGAGATGTGCGGAAACTTGAAGGTAAAGAGTTACTGAGCATCCTACTAGGAGTCTCAAAAGGGTTCTATTAAAGCATGTTCAATATGCCGGTCAGGCCTTTCAAAGTGCTGCACACCCTCTAGCCCTGGCAAACTCAAAGGGCATCAGTGCACATTCTGTAAGAGAAATCTGGCCCCCATTAATTTAATGAGTACAGGGTATTAGTATGCCATTGCAAACTGCGAAGGCTCTGCTGAGGTTTTTTTTAAAAAAAAAAATAAAAAAAAGGAATCTTTGGTGGAATTTTAAGAAAAAGATCTACCAAGTCAAAAGTGACAAAAGAGATCATAGAACAAGGTACGTTCACTGAATCGGAGATGACTTGCTAGCGGTGTGTCCTCAGAGGCCAGTTTCTGCAGCTTAAATTGTCTTTGTGCAAGCTGAAGAAGGATAATAAGAAAAGAGGATGAAGGAGGAAGACGCTTATGACAGTCACCTGAGGAACTTATCTGTCTGTTTGGTAGCTTTGTATTTTATAGAAAATCAAAAAAAAAAAATCAACAAATTACAAAACAAAAAATAAAGTTTTTATCCAGACATATCCGATGGCACATCTTTTGTGTCCTACCTACGTAGTTTTAAAATTCTGTGACCATGCTTTACATAAAGGAGATATTGTTATGCAGAATAAAATATATACACTGATGGATTTGCTGTATAAACACCTGCCAAGGCACTCAAAACTGCCTTAGTGATGGCTACACACTACACACTACAGTCACTTCAGGTCTCAAAGCCTGCATTTTACCATGACTACACACAACCTAAGCCACAAAGTTGAAAAACATGGCAACTCGGCAATCACGGCTGGTGATAATAGGTTAGGATTAGCACTTGGAGACATATTTGCATAACTTATTTGGGAGCCTGCTGTGGACTTTATGGCACTGTGAGTATTTTAGTTATTCATTCAGATTGTTTTCAGTTCATTCCGAGTTGATTAACTTTGTACATAAGGATAACATGCTCTAAAGTTGTAACACCTGACTCAAAGAAGAACACATTATCCGGCAACCGACAAAAATGACATGTAACCGAAAGCCACCTGTAAGAAATTAGAAAGACAGTGGAGTTTACCATGGCCTGACAACCAGGAAGTAGCAGCTGCTGGGGCTAATTAAAAGCATAGTAAGATGGTAACATAGCCCAGCGCTGGGCCACATCAAACGTTCTTCTTCATGCCAATGGAGTCTCATCCCTGGGACGCTGAGGCCTTTCATGACCTGAGCTGGAAGCCTGCTGGGCCTCAAGAGCTGTGGGGTGAGCCAGTTTGGGTCAGGATCACTGTGGGGTGCACCTGAACCAGACTTACCTGTGTCAGGGTATCTGCATACCAAAACGTGGCCATGTGGTTGTGAGACACGAGTGTGTGGACTCTGACCTGAACAACAAAAGAAAAGAGAGAGCCTGGGTGAGAGGTCAGTGGGAGCATGAAGGCTTAGGGAAAACACACAGGACACATTGGCTAAACATGATCACAAGGACACATATGGCTCTACAGAGGTAGAACCAGATGCCCTTAGATGTTCAGATGAAACCTAAGCTCAATGTAAACATGTCTACTCACCACTGATGGTGATAAGTTGTAGACTATTTAATGCCAGGTTTCAAATTGAGACTTAATTACAATATTTATTTGATTACCTACAAATAAAACAAACCTAGTCTTGCCTAGTTACATGATGAAGACCGATTTGAAAATGTTGTTTCTCAAAGTAACTCTCAGTTAAAATATAATGAGCAGTTTTGTTGAACAAAAAATACCTAGAGTCCACAGAGAAAAGGTTGTTCCAGCCAATATTTATAGGTATGTGATGAAAGAAAAAAGATGAAAGAATAGATGGCTGACTCTCTCTCGTCCATATGTTTCTCTGAGTCGCCAGTTGCCGGTCCTAATGTGGCAATATATCCAAATTAGTCTCTTATGAAGCTTTGCAGAAGATAAAACCGTTTGCAAACATTTTTTTTTTTACTTCTTTTTAAAGCCAATCGCAGAAAATATGCTGAAAAATGCTGGTTTAATTAGTTTGAAAATTATTTAATCACAAATTGGTCTTTTTAAGATGAGAAACAAATTTACTTAGTTTAATATTTGAAGATTTTTTTTAGCCTGTTAAAGGCTGCAGGAGTGAATTACATAGGTGGGAGATGCACCACTGATTCAGTTTTAAATCTGAAAGTAGCTTGGTAGAAGAGTGTAGGTGTTGTCTGTTTACGCTCATCTGGTCCTGTTAGGTGTGAGTCTCTTACTTCCGAGTGTCATTGCTTTCAGGGATGGCCTTGATGTCATGTGTAGGAAGATACTCTCTGTCTCTTGGATGCCTGAAGCTGGTCTTCCTCTCCGCCCACTACAGCACTGGCCCGAGATCATGCTGGGATACATTTGGTCAGACCTGTCTACAGGTATGTCACCATCAGGCGATACAGACACCAATTTGCCGCCACGTTCAGAAGGTGTACACGGTACATTTGATGCAAGAAGGAAATATATATGCTACAGACTTCATCATCAAAATAGCAGTTTTCGTTCCTCGGTTTTGCTAACACTTCACAATAGAAGAGAAAAATTCAATCCAACATATCTAGATATTTGCTATACCAAGTCGTAGGTCGGAACAAACCAAGAGCTCTTGACTCAATTTTTCACAGCCCGATATTATATTCTGAGCGGTGTAGAGTCTCATGCAGAAAACAGAACAAGCACCTTCTGGTTTCACTTCTTTATGAATTTCCAATATGTATAGATCCACTGTTTTTTTCTTCATTTATCTTACAGTTTTAGTCTCTTTACACATTGTTCTGTCAGGGTCCTCTAAAGAGGGCCTCCCCAAAGTGTGCAATCAGCAGATGTCTTCATAAAGTGACACAATGCCATTTCTCACCAGTTTCATTTGGTAAATGAAAATTTCTATCTTTTTTTTTTCTTACCGATATTATTCTTTCCTCCCAGGTCAGCTGCCATATTACTGAAGCTTAACGTGGTCTGAGGTTGCACATTTCTCAGCGGTTTGAATTGAGTGATTTATCTTTGGTGTACTTAAGTTAGCCCATTGTATTTTTTCGTGGACGTGCTGATTTAAACAAAGTGGTGTAAAGTAATTCACAAAAATCCCCTGACCTTTATAAAGATGAAGTCAAACCTTCTGAGTAGCTTTTAGAGCTCACCTTCAAAAGTGGAAATATTTTCACTCGTACAGAAACTGGCTCAAAACCGTACCAAATCCATACTAAATGTTATATTTTTAAAGCAGCACGTGTCATGCTCAGTGAGAATCTGGGATGTTGCAATTTGTGAAAAATTTCTTTAACTATGATGCAAGGACACTGTAATGATAAACTTTCAGAAATTGGTGCGAAAAGAAATGTTCCTAAAATAATACTATCAAATTGTTTTATTTCATGCTTGACTGACTTTCTTCCCCCAAAAAAATTGGAAAACTTTTTATTGATTACAATACATGTTTAAAAGATTTGTGAGGAATTTTCAGTTTTGACATTATTTGTTATTTACAAAACCAAAAAAAAAAGAAAAAAAAAATCTTTTTTTTTTTTTTTTTTTTTTTATGATAATGAGTGTTAATATTCTAATTTTCAAATAGGAATAAGATTTTTTAAATTTGATGATCTAATTTCTGCAATCTAAGGTGCGAGCCATAAAGTTTCATCTAACAAAATATTCAGAGTATTTTATGACTTGGTGATAAAAACGCAAAACTAACTTTGGGCGGACCTCATTCATCCATCATGGGCATGTGGCAGAATGCGATTTCCGAACTCAAAGCACCACCTGGGCACCATCAGGGCACCATCATGCCAGCACTTCTTGTCTGTCACTACAGACTTCAATATTGCTGCAAAGTGTGGCAGACTTGTTAAGGGTTGGGTACCCGTGAATCGAGCTGTCAAAATTAGCAATCTTTCGGGTTCGCTTAAAGCGCAAAATGGGTCACTCGCCGGAGCAGCAGCTGAGACACATGAGGCCTGCTGTTACAACCGTCACGGAAAATGACTCATTTTGTGATGTTATCACATTAACAAAATATTTTTAGATTTTGTTCTTTATTATCATTATTAATGGAATAACCTGACAGTGACAGGGCTAATTATTCCACCTAATTGTGTCATATTAAGTGCCATAATAGTGTTGATACATCTGTCAATTACTTCTTAATGTCTCACCTGACCTTTGACACTACAAATTCACTTTTTTTTTTAATTGCCAATTGTGCCAGTGTGATGAGGAGCTAGGGACGTGTGTGTGCTTGTGTTGGTGTGTGTGTCTCATGAGTAATGATGTTAGACTTTTACACTTGGCAAGCACTTTTTTCACTCCATTTGGTGACAGATTGGGTTTAGATAACATTAAATCTTCACAGTTGTGACTCACAATCCTCAGCGTTTCAAAGTCAGGGTGAAGTTTAACACTTCAGATGAGGACGAAGGAGGACCAGGTCGCCTCACTTCGTCTTTTAGTTTGTCACATTCTGTCAAGTTTAATCTAGAACTCAAGGGACAAGAACTTCATCACTGTTTTGTTAACTCAGTCAGTTCACCCGTTTGCAACAAAACCCAATCTTTTGTCGCATTAGTGCTAGAGTTTGTTGTGGTAACATGTAAGGGTGGACATACTGACAGGGACTAAACTGCTTATAACGCTCGAATCAACTGGCGTAGTTGAAATTTGCTAACTTGAAAATGCGATGTTCTTTAGAGTTTTTGCTCGTTTTAAATGTTTTTCTCAATTTTTTTTTTGCCATAAATTTGACAACACAAATGTCCAGGGAGTTTTGTATGCTTTACCAGAGCAAGACACAGCTTTACATTAATTGCGACATATTGCGTTGTGTGGTGCTGAGCACCGCTCTGCGCTTCTTAGCAACCATGTTAACAACAGCATTCCACTTTTCAACAAGACTTTCAATATCTGTGTTGAGGTCATGGTGGGGTGCATCTGCTGTTTGAGCCTCACACAGGAGGGCATGGAGGGGAAGCTTTTCCAATATTGATGCTCGAGGCTCTAAAAGCTCCTCAAGCGTAAATGTTGCATTGACTCTTTAAACCAGTATACAATTCTTCTGGCTACAACCCGTCAGGAGCAGCCATGCTTGTTTTTGCTACTGTTGAGCAATCAAAGACTAACTGCTTGACAGTACTTCCTGGTTCTCCCTGGGAGGAGACTTCTTCGTTTTCTATAAAAATTCTGCTTTCAGATTTAAAGGTAATAATATTTAATTCATTATGGCAAGTGATTTTTTTAATATTAATATGGAATTAAAAATAAAACAAAATGAGAAATTGTAATAAATTTACTGAACGGAGGAAAGTTTTGCCAAATTGAGAACATTTTTACACAAGAAAAGATGTTTTAATGATATTTTCTAAAAAAAAAAAAAAAAAGGACTTAACTCTTGACAGGTAGCCTTTTACTCCATTTTTAAAATGTGACAGTGTGTCAGTTTAAACATCCAAAGTGACAAGCCTTTCTGAAGCAGTTTGTGTGGTGCACTTGTTTTAAAAGGAGTGTGAGAAGTGTGGCCTTCCGCTCCACAACTTTGCCCCCGCTTTGCTTTGTTGTACTTGTTCTGTCCGACTGCCCTACCTTAAAATCCACAGTTTAGTACAAGGAGGGGTATAGAAGAGGGATGAAAGCTGTCATTGCATTTAACCAGCAGAGCATAGACACTAATAAAGACGCACTCTGGCAGGAGACCAGTGGCCGTCAATAAGAAGTTGCCGTGAAGAATCTGAATGCCATCATCATTAGGTTTTATAATGTTGGAATATCTTAGTTAGGAAAAGTTTTATGTTAAATTTAAGACCATAAAAAATATAATCAATAATGTTTGTTTGGGGCTTTGGATGTTCTGCCAAATTTATTGCATTTACTGAAAAGTAGAAATGATGGACGCTGTCTATCATCTCCCTTATCTGAAGTTATGTATTATTCTAAAAATAGCTGAAGGTTACAAAATATCCTCACATCAAACTTTCATGTTAGATTCCTTCAAGTAGACATCAGTTCTGGAAACAGCATGTGTTCATGTCCCATATTCTGAATGTCATCTGTGCAAATACTTCCTGACATGAAGCAAATATTCCTTCAACGGAATCCAGAGTACGTATAGTTCTTCAGAGCTCAGATAGTTCTGAAGTTGTGGTTTGAAAAAGACAAAACTGACCCTTTGTGTCATCTGAAACATGATGTGATGATGATCTACAGGTACTACAATTTTTTTTTTTTAAATTTGGTCAACACCTTTGGGCGTATATCTAAGGAATCAGTCCCAAAAGTGCACTGATTTTAAAAAGTGAGGCTGTAAATACAATATTTGAGACATCCAAAATTTCAACTATGTCAAAGAAAAAGCCTGACGTCCAAAAAGTAGGATTATCAGCCATGTGCCTTGAAGACTGGTTTAATTTGTTGGTGTGAAATTGTAATGTCCTTTGAAGAACATCCACAGACCCGTTTGCCCTATTTATTTCTCATCGTTGCTGTGGCTCTGACATGTTTCTCTGTTACATGAAAATTATGGTTAGAGTAAATTACGGGCCAACATGCTATAAACGGTAGCAGAATTTGAAGGTGAGTCAATTTAACTGAACATAAAACAGTTAAAGCGTTTTAATTCGCATGTCTTTTACTTTAATAGTTGTCATTTTTCTGATGTTCGATTAAACATTTTTACTTTTTGGTCAACAAGATATTTTATAATATCGTCATTGTTCACTTAAATTTTGTCAGTCATTTTTTTTTTTTTTTAGTTATATTGCAAAATTTGTACGAACACGATTAATTTTTCGTACAAAATTATTTAGCTATTGGTTTGTAAAATAAATAAATAACTCAGATTTTCTGTGTATAACTGACGTAAAATAATTTTTAGATTTTTTAAATCAAATTAAACGAAAGTCTCATTTGGTTTACAAAGGATTGATGGGAAATAAACATGGATTGTTAAACTTTACAATTTCCAAACAGACACTTTTTGTTTGATTTTTTCAGTAGAACAAGTTTGATTTTGTTTTATTTTTAAAATGTAAAAGTAAAATTTAAATTTATAAAAACTAGACTAATTCAATTTGAAATTATTTATTGAAACTAAAATAAAAAATGAGAACCTTTGATTTTTTTAGGTAACAAAAAAAAAAAAAAAAATACAATTTTATTTTTTTTTTAAAAAAGGAACCAAAAAAACCCCCTCAATTTGATAAAAAAAAAAAAAAAAAAAAAGAAAAAAAAGAAAAAAGAAATTATGGGGGAAAAAAATTATAACTGTATCTTTGAAATAGTAAAAGCATTTGAAATGTGCTTTTACTGCTTTTACTAAATAAAAAACAAAACTGATTTAAGATGTTTTGAAAGAATTTTAGGCAACTAAGTTCTTGAAAATAAAATGTTTGTAACTAAGATTACGCATCTAAATCTGATATTTTCACAATAACTGAGTCAGTAAAGATTCATTTAAAAAGTTTTTTAAGCTGATGTTTGACAAATGATTTTTGCAAACGATCAAAAATTATTTTGTTCTTTTTTTTTCTTACATTTTAGTTTTGTTGTTGCCATCTGTTTACAAAGTTCTTTATAATCCTTTATTGTTTATAGATTTGCACAATTTAATGCGTAGCATCAGAAGACAGAGAAATTCATCAGCGCCCACTTTCAAGGTTGTGTTTAATTGGTGAGATTCTCTCATTTCAAGTCTTTTATTTCTTCAAGGCGTATTGTCTAAAATAGAAAGCTCTCATCACAATCAAATAAAACACAATGATAAACAAGAATGGCAGTTTTTGATCAGACAACTGTGATTCAAATCACAAAGTCTCAGACTGAAGTGTGAAAACTTCTCTGAGTTTGCAAAATGAAAGGCCACCATCTGTTTTTGGTATGTTGTCTGTAGAGAGAATATTGAACTGTCAGCAATACTCCCTCCTACTAATCAAGACTGTAAGACATCCACACAAAACAAGTCTTCAATCCTTCACCAATCTTTTGTAATGTATTTACATCAGTGGGTCAACTTTGGTCAAAGTGTGAACAATAAATATTCCCTCTTAAATAAAAGTGGAGACACATTAGTTGTTTTATTTAAGAGGCTGACTTATTTTAAAAATGAATTCCAGACAGAAAATGTGATGTAGTTGATTTTTTAATCATGTTTAAAAGCATTTTGATCTCTTTCTGTCTTTCTTTTTGATTTGACATCCAAAATGAATTGTCTGACCAGTTTTATTCTTCAGAAATCAAAGACTACTTTCACAAGACTTTGGAAAGTTAACCAAAAGCACTCATATAGAACAAGAAGAAGAAAAATTAAGAGTTCCCAATGTTATGATGTGAAAACTTTAAACAAAAAGGCTCAAACAGACTTTTCTATGAAGCTGTCATACATTGTTTATCTCTAAACTAATATTCCTGGCAAAACAAAAATTTAAACGGTCATTCTGTGAAACTAAACTCATTTCAAAATTGCTGCTATTTAATTAACACCGATGATTTCTGTCTTGTGCAACTTATATGAATTTGAACCCAAAAAGGTTATATTGGCGGAAAATTTCAGATAATTAAAAAAGTTGTTATTAAGAAAATAATTAAGCTTGTGTATTATGGTCTACTGCCCTGGACCGCAATATCATTCACCTGTTAAAATGATTCAAAATTCAATTAATTGGAATGTTATGAGGTCCTGATGTGAGTAAAAGACAACCAAGTACATAAATCCTTTGATGTTGTTGCAGCAGTGAGCGATCAGCTCCATCTTCCCTCTCTGCTGTTAGCTTAGCAACAGCAGCCATTTTGTTTGGTTGGGTTTTTTCAGGTCGCCGCATTCTTTTTAAAAAATTTTGTCGACGTGAGAAATATTTTTTGCTGTTTAAAAAGTTTAAGTTTTCCGAGCGTTAGGTCAAACAATCGCGAGAAAAGAGTGGAATTTTTTCCGCCATTCGAAGAACACGTCTCGTGTTGTGATGCTCTCATTTTCGGCCAGGCGATGCCAAATGGTGTTCAGAATTAACATCACAGTTCTCACACAAAGGCACATACATAGAACACATTCATGTGCAGTCAAATCAAGTATGAAGGCACACACACCCTCACACACATATAGCAGACCCTTTTCTTAGAGCTTGTGTCAACCACCCGCTGCTTCCAAAGATACACTACGTAGACGACCGACCACAGGATGCATAAGCCCAGCTGTCCTGAGGTCACCTTGGCTTGTTTATGTAACTGGAGTGGATTTAAAGAGGCAATGTAGACCATCATCATCCAACACAGGTCATCTATTAACCTCTGTTCAGTTCACAATTCTAAATGGATCCTTAGACAGGCTTCATGAGGTAAGTAGCACAATCTGTACTTTTAATGCAAGAACACTGCGCCAACGAGAGGAGCTGTGAAGGAAAGACCTGCCTAAGACTGCTGTCTTTCAACTCTGCGGGGATCTGTAATTTACACTCATTTTATCAATTAATCATTGTTCTACCAATTACAGTGTTTCTTTTAAACTTTAAATATCTAATTAAAAATCAATACGTTTCCGGTCCACTGTTTCAATGAAGCTGTTAGCTTAGGGTACCAAAAGCTTCTTGCAAAACACTTCCATTGTGTTTCCATTATGTTACTTTTTCAGTTTAACTACGTGAAACGGCAGCTACATCATGTCCAATAATTGCATTTCTTTTGCGAAATTGACTCTTAGTGTGCTCTTTGTGTGGATATTTTAGCAACTAGTTGTACTGTTGTCATTTTTAGGCCGGAATTCAAACCCTGAAAAACAAAATACAAAAATGCTTCATACTAATTTCGGTTCTATGTTCTGTTTAAAAGAGATGTTTCTGTTGAGAACGAACACAACGCTAAATGTATAGACGCACAAACACTTACCTTCACTCTGCCAAAAAGCTCAGGAAATGCTGCAATTTCGACAAGATCCAAAATGTCCTAAAAAGTACAAGAGTGGTAGTGAGGCCCAGAAACAAGGTTTTCTGGGTATCAAACAGTTGTCCTGACCACCCACTACATGTAGTAGAGCAAATCTTTTCAGGTTGAGAGTATGACACAGGACTGCCACCTAAATCAGTGCAGGCCCTGCTTGGCAAAGACTGGGAACGCCATGGGAGTGGTAGGCGGCTCTACGGTGAGATTTTTGGGGAAGGATTATGGATTGAGACGTACAGCTGGGAGGCTAAAGTTACACTTTTCATTACCACTTCGAGGGGGTCTTGGCTGCCTGGAAGCCAGTGAGATTTGTGAGGACCTCTTTTTCCCCATGGTACGGTTCTAATTCTGTAGGCACCTGAGGATAATTGTTTTTGATATAGCAAGAACAATTTGGTAAAACACACTGGGACATGCTTTCTTTTATTTTTCTTTTCTTACGTTTTTTTTTTTTTTTTTTTTTTTTTTGCAAATGGAAAAAAGAAAAAAGAGAGGCCATTGTGAAAAGCCCTTATTCACCAAAAGACCAGAGTAAAGAGAGAGCAGTATGCCCCCTTCTGGCTCTTTTCTTCTCTCTCTCTTTTCTTCTTTTTTTTTTCCTGGCGTCTGGAGATGTGAAGAAATGTCTTTTGATCAACTCTGACAGAGCCTGGGCCATGTGAAGAGGGTGGCTAGCAGGACTCTGCTAATCCATGCAAAGGAAAAATGTTCCTAATAAGAGAGCAATAAACTAACGAGTGCTGTGAGTCTGACTGATCCACATTCTGGGAGGTGTTTATGCCAACACACCCAATGTGTTCTGACGTGTACCAGACTCACAGTCTTTTTACTAGTTGCCAGGACACTGTATGTTACCTACATAATCCACCATATGCTCTCACTAATTCTTTGATTGACTCAAGTAAGAAATATTTTAAAAACTTGACAATGTGGCTATCTATGGCTTTCATTTTACACAAATGCGATAGTCTCAACAGAAGATCTTTGGTGTCATTGGTTTACTGAATTGTAAAGTGTTAGAGTTGGTTCCAACGAAAATAAATTGCTCTCACCTTTCTTTAACATCAACTCAGGCTATTTCCACAACTGACTATTTTTATTGTATGTGCAGGTTTGAAGTGGTCACATATCAAAAGGCTCTGTCTCAGTAGGGTGGACTGTCTGGTATTCTATACTTCACAACAAGGAGATAGTTACCTCTCACAGCTTCTCAATGCAGGCCAAATAAACACATCACCTCCACTGCAGGGGGAGGAGGACAACAGCACAGCTGCCAACTCCTTCTTTATGTTCCAGCCTGCAGATGCACTAGCCAAGTCCATGGTGCTGCAGGGCATCCCGGCTATGAACAGGTGCTCTGCTGGTGAATTTGGGCCTACTCATTGGCCTGTCTGTAGGCCGATGCTAAAAGCTGGATGTGTGAGGCCTGGTGAGGGCAGCCTGGCCAGACTTTAATAGTGTGTTGGTGAATTCTGGGCTCAACACTGGTAATTACGGTGGGGAGAAGGCGATTAGGCAGTGCTGGGCAGCCCAATGAGGGGGACGCGCCGACGCCCAGCGGGGAGGGGAGTTTTGCTACAGGAGGGACCAATCAAGTGTGAAGCAGAGCGCAGACCCTGGGCCTTCGTTCAGTGGGAAAAGCCTTGGCCACTGGTTCAGAGCACCACAACTTTCACGGATTAGTAGAGACATATTCTGAAGGCTGAAAGGGTGAACACAGCACGGAGGCGGCATCAATGTGTGTGTGCACGCTCACAGACACACAGTCACACAATCTCTCTCTTTCTCTTTTACCCTCACCCTTTAACACACAAAACCCACTAACAGCTGGAGGAGTGCTACAGCCATTGCCACATCACCATGGCAACGACATATCTCACATTTGAGCCCAAATGAAAAGAGTTTGGGATGCAATTGGGATATTTATTCTTCTACTTAATTGACATATTTTATAGTTTCTCTCTGCGCCTGCAGAACGCTGCCCCTGACCGAGTTAATGAGCGGCAATTGGAGGTGCTTCATGCATCAGACAAGCGTTTTGTCATTTTGCAAATTACAGGATATAAAACTAGAAATTTAACTTCTGCAGCGATAAATCATGAAGGTCTTTCAAAGCAGTCAGTCAGACTTGAATTTCATCTTTAGCACTTACCCGTGTTGTGTTTTGAAGGCATTTAGATCAACTCACCAGTTCTTTAAATACGCTAGTAGGGATGTACCGGTGACATGTATTCGTACCAAAATGATTTTTGGTTTGGTGCAGAGCTATAAACGAATGATTACAACATACCACTCTGTCCATGTAGTTGTCACGCAAACAGTGCTCACGCAAAAAAACTTTTCATGTAAATACAAATTATGGCTCATAACTTTGTCCTTATGTAGAGTTTTAACCCATTGGGTGTTTGGGCTATAACATTGGATTTAAGAGCATGATCAGTTGAGGTGTTAGCGCTGCTGTTAGTTTTCTTTACTGTTTAAAATCATTTTTAAAAAATCATATGTTTTATATTTATTGCTCATTTGAGAATATTTTATTTCAAATATTCATTATATATTTACACCATTTGACTGTTGTTCATTTGCCCATAAACTACACACAAATGGTTTTTCATTTTGATTCAAACCATGCCAAAAATAAACCAAACCGTGACCTCAAAACTGAAGTATGTGTTTTTGTGTACCGTTACACACCTATACACTAGATCACAAAATACCAGTTTCTCAAGAAAGTCAACTCCGCAACATATTGTCAACCTGTCCAGAGTATATCACACCATTCATCTTTTAATTGTTAGGACATTCTTCAGGCCGTGCATTGAACAATTCAGTCAAGGAATTGGATGAATGGATTGTCGTGCATGATTGAGAAAGGGAAACACTGTGCCCCATGTCAAAAATTTGTTTTTTTCTACCGATAAAAGCTGTCAAAACTTTTTAAAAAGAATGATTATTCAGTGGTAAAAACACTAGATTACAACTATATTTTTTTGCATGCACCCTATGCTTATTAATATCACAAAGTTTACACATTTACTGTGATGAGAAAAGTAACTACTGACAATAAGGCATGCTACTAAAAATCTCACCAGAACACGTTTGCATTGGCAGGAATGAACTGTTATTTGCAGTTTGTCGTGTATGGTGTTTCATCTTATACATCTCTGAGTTACTGTTGTTTCTCTACTTTTGTGGTGGAACCAGCTCACTGGTCTTCTTTATGTTGAAAGTGAAATTCTTTCCAGCCCACAGACAAAATGCTTTCACTTGTGATGTTCCCCCACAAACTGAAAATAATGCAAACACTTTCACTACGTAAAATCATTCTTCTCTTACATCTTGCTAGCTGAGCAACACATATGCACTGACAGAACAGGGTTGGATATGTTCCACTAGCATACAGATACATTCCAAGAAGTAGGAGAGAGAAACTGTGTGAACGCATCAGGGACTTCTTTGTTTTGTTTTGTTTTGTAGCAACAAAAGAAACATGAAAATATGGCAATATTGTAACGGTAATAAATTAGTAATTTGTAAAAACAACAAAAAGATTCAAGATTTTGTACAAGTTTCTCACAAATGTTTTAGAAGATCGCTGAAATATTTTTTAAAAGTTTGTGATAGCATTGCATTTTGTTACATGTTAATAGGTTTTTTTTTCATTTTTGTGTGAAACCAATTAAACACAAAAGTTTAAAGACACGACAATAGGTAATACATTCTGTACCCAAATAAAATTTAGACTTTCACATTGTCACGACCTTCATTTTTAGGTCATGATAAGCAATTTAGAAGACGAAACAAAACATCTGATTCAAATATACACATTTACACAATCCGCTACTTCGCCAGAATTCATTTTTTTATTGAGACAGAAGATAAAGACCATTCAAATATTAAAAATTGTTATGGTAAAAAATACAAAAAATATTTACAGATTGTTTAACTTTTTGATAGTTTTCGTTTCTTTACAAATCTCCCAGACTGGCAAACAGTACAGGGTGCATCCCACCTTCTGCATTAAAAATAATAATAATACTACATTTTATCTCTAAGGCGCCTCTAGGCACTCAAGGTCGCTGTACATCATATCGCATTCTAACTTGTTTAGATTAGCTACAGCACCCAAAATTGGTGAAAAAAGTTGAACGAATTGAATTCAAGCTCAAATGATTGTGATCATCCACAAAAATTAGGCAATTCTAAAATGAATAGGACATAAGTAGAGAATAAAGACAATTTAATAAAAGGCATATAAATACTAACACATTTGCCATGGATTTTGTTACCGGGTTCCATGTGGATTTGTTATTATTTTATCTTCAAACATGCTGTAAGTCTAGCAAATGTTAAGAATTTTATACCTAGGCATTGATTTTGATGGTTATTAAAGTGAGGTTCAATGATGTTTTTAGGTGTGTTAATCCATTTTCATATCAATCAATTTCCTTCTGGGGATTAACAAAGTCCATTTGATCTTAATATTAGTTAACTGTTAGTTAACTAATAAATTGTACAAGAAGTTGTAAAGTTCTGATTTCTAAAGTGTACATGCTTTTCTGAAATGCAAAAAAAAAGTACAAGCGTGTATCACGTTGTTCAATTTATTTGCCAGGCTATTAGCAGATGCATTTATGCATGGTTGCATAACTTTCCATTTCTTTCCTGACATCCAGCTTTTACTAAACATGGTGGCACCTACAGCTTTTCTGGCAAGTGCTAATTCAGAACACAATTATTTAAAAAAGATTATAATCAGATACAAAAATTCTTAATGAATAGTCCTCAGATATGTAAATGTAAAACATCCTCAGATATTTTACATTGACAGCACATAGGTATCATAGTGTTTTACCTATCTGGTTTTTATAGGACATAGCAACATCTTGTGTCTGAGTATTAGAGACTAATGAGACTACATGTAAATGCTTCATCTCTGACTATCGTCACAGCCTTATGATTTTCTGCTCACAGTGTGACCTAATATGAGTCACAATGTGAGCCTAGGTGTAGGAGGAGGCTCAGAAAGAACAGGTCATTCATTATGCTGCTCCCCAGCTGTTAGATAATCTGACCTGGCACAGCAGAAAGACCTTTCAATCTCTACTTTTAAGATTCCCTATTAAAATTCATTTTTATCATTGTCAGGCTTTCGTCTACAACTGCACATATTACTGTTCTTTTTAATATTATTTGTTTTAGTAACGTTCATTTTGTGTTATATCAGCTGTAAATGTTTAAGGAAAGTTTTGCATATGTTTTTTTTATTTTGCAATTGTTTCAGAGTAGTTCAAATTGAAGAATTAGTGGTAGCAAAATATTTTGCATATTTTATATGCAATATACTACATATATATTTCTACATACATGGGTAAAATCCTTACTCTTTCAACAACAAATCAAATGCACTAGCAGACCTACAATAACAAAATTGGGAATAAATTCAAGCGTGTGAATTGGTTTTTGCATAATTTGATTGCTGTCGTCTGAAAAAAGATCCAATTAGGCCTTTTGTATAATCATGTAAATGATCTGATAATCCACTAATCATGTATTGATCAATGTTTTGATTAGCACTGGATCAATAAGAGGACTTTTGTTGTGCATGTAATCAGGCTTGCTAAGAAAATAATACATAAGAAATGAGTTATTATCACCCTTTTGAAGATAAAGTAAAAGATCAAATAATTCTGATCGGTTGAAGTGTCATTAAAGAAGAAAAAAAAAAAACCAAAATGAGGACTAGAAGTATACTTTTTTTCCAGACAGAATAGCAGTAGCTGAATTCTTAAACAAACAAACAAACAAACAAACAAACAAAAAAAACCCAGAAAAGCTTTCTGAGAATCTTTTTTTTAAATTTACCGTGAATTATTCCGAATAGTTCTGCAGCTAGCATGGTTGAAAGCACGACACTCACAAGTTGTATTAAGTGTCCAGGGCACCTGCTCTCACAAACAGGCTGCATATTTTTGTTGTAGCCGAGTCATTTCTGTCTGTTAGATCACAAGAGATCTACACAGGCTAGACAGCAGTGCTGACAGAGCCACTTCTCAGCCATTTTTCTGGTTACAAGCTTTGCATTTACTTCCCATATAATTTTATGCTTGAAAAGTAACTACAAGCAATGACACCGGCACCTTTCGGCAAAGTTCAGAGGCACTCTGAGCACATGTGGAAAAGAGATAGCGGTACTCTAAAAAAAACATTGCTAGTGCCATTTTTCTTTTTTTGACAGCTGCATAATGTTTCATAGCAGGTAAAAGATAAAGCATATATCCCAAAAAAATGAGAAATGGTACAAAAACACCTAATAGAGAAATTAGAGCTATCAGTGAGCCTTCTAACTGGCCATCAAGTGGAACTAACTCTTGAGAACAAAACTGGCTATCACTTTCGCATTTGCAAAACTACTGCATGGCTAGAAAATCAGTTTATCCTGTAGTGGAGAGCAAACCAGTAGAGTTAGCTCAAAACCTTTAGACGAAAAAAAGCAGATGCAGAGATGTGTTTCATATTTAACTAAATACACCTCAAATCTCTTTCAACAACATACAGTACCTATTTGTACTGGTGTATTAAAATAATTAAATGCAACAGCTGCCAAAACACAAGTAGCATTAAATTAATTTCTATTCATTAATTTCTATTCTTAAGATGAACATCTAGACGTAACAATAACAACAACAAAAAACAAACAGAATAAACTAATTCAATGCTGAAAACACTTCATTTGAGTCCCTAATACAATCAGTTTTCAAGGGATCAGGAACAAATTACCCAGGAAGCATTAAGGATTGGTAGTTCCTAAAATCCATCTACTTTCTTGACTAACTGAGAAATCTCAGTATGAGAAAGTTTTTATGACTTTGGCTGATGCTGTTAAAGAAGGAATTGAGAGTTTTCATCTGGCACGCAAATGTTTAAAGTTTTTTTTTTTGGCTCTTCCACTTTTCAAATAGTATTTTGGTTAAATTTGGCCCTTATTTCATGAAGAGCGTAAACACATTGGTGATCGTTTTGATTTGTCTAGGTTTGGAGTATGAGAGCTCAGATTCTATTCTATTCTTTTTAATGGTGTGTCTTCCCCAGACGACCCATGCATTTGTCAGTGTGTATGAGTTGAGATTCTTTGAGATGAGGATTGTATATCTATATCCAAGGGCCTCCCCCACCTCAGTCACCCAGCCTGTGCTTGCTTTGGATAGTTTCATCCTGCAAAGCTCTCTCCATCTTCTTCTTTCTCTCAATCTCACTCATAGCACACATATACATACACTTCCTGTCTCTCTCTTGGTTTCTCTCTGTGTTGCTCATCATGCTTCGACTTTGAAGTCCCAGCTTTCTCTTTCCCTTTTTTGTTTGTGTGGCTTTGATGCACTAACATTCTGTGAATAGTTCCTCTAATGCCTGCTTCCCAGTTCCTTACTCTTGCTACTCTTCCTGTGCAGGAATGGTGAGTCTCTCGCCTTTGAAACAACGTCCATAAATTACAACTTGTCAAGTGTCATTTTCCTTGTTTACAGCCATTTTGGGCTCCTTTTCCCTCATGTTCCTCTCCTCTGTTTCACATTTAATTGCACCAATAATGTTGGTAGAACTCACCAGCTCTGCACATGCAGCTTGTAGCCACAAAGGGGGTGCGGAAACTATTAAAATATTTTCCAGGCTTTACGAGTTTTATGTGTGTAATTTGTGTGGATATATCCCACTGTGTTACCACCAACTAGGAGAACAGAATGAGTTTGTGCTGTGGCCCATGTTACAATAGTGCAACGGAGTCAGAAAGAGAATGAAGGAACCAAATGAGGGGTAAAAGGAAGTGTTTTTTAAAAAACGAGGAGAGGGAGAAAAAAAAGACAGAAAAAAGCAGCTTTAAGTCAGTACCGGAAATCTGGTCTAAGTGTTCCTAAAGAGCTCATGTTTTTCCACCCCTACACAAACAGTGTAATTTATTGCTTGTCTGTTGAAGTCGGCAGCCCTTTATAACCTCCCAATAATTTCCCATATGTTCTATATATCACCACCGAGAGAAAGAGGGTGGAGAGGGAAAAAAGACTTAGGTAGCAAATATTTTCAAGACTCTACCAACACACTTACACACATACACAGGAGATCTGTTTAGCTGCAGCTGGGACAGGACTCTCATCTCAATCAGCTCAGGTTTGGAGCATAGATGTAAGTGTTATTCCCTACACATTACTACACCTGTGGGTGGCCTATGAAATATTAAGCTCTCTTATTCATATTGTTTACTTTTATTATTAAAGGGAGAGTTCTTGATAATAGAAAACTTCTCTCTTTGGGGTAGGCAGCAAGGAGTTTCTTGTAAGGATCTGGTAGAAACTCCAGTCCTGCAGGACCAGTTTGCTCTTGTCAAAACTAATGTGCCACAATAAAGGTGACAAGGAGTAGGAGTTCTAAAATAAGATGGCTTTGGGTTAGTAGACTTCCAAATCACCTTCTTAGTTTTAGAAAATGGAGTTTGAAAATGTCCTCTCTTGATCTTGTAGTGCTGTTGGTCTCAGTTTGCATGTGTGCCCCAGGCCTAATTGAATACATTTGTGCTCGACTATATGTTAGTGATCTCTACTTAAAATATGCATAAATCATTCAATTCAATTCAGCATGGTAGAACATAACTTTAAAATCTATATTGAAGTACAAAAAATGTGAACAAAATTACTACAGCATTCTAAAAGAAATATAAGCTAATGAATGCTTCAAAAGTTCTTTTTGTTTAGTTATATAATTTATTGGACTGCAACCAAAAAGCACTTATTTCTTATATATTTTGTCCAAATAAAAAATTAAAAATTGTTTCTCTCTTATTTATTTGCATGTTCGTACAGAAAAAAAAACAATTTACTTAATTTGAAAACTTTTTTCTCAACTCGTCTCCCCCCGCCCTCTTGACCGTGAAATTGTGCAGATGTAAACTTCACATCTATACAACTTGACTTTGCTCATCAAAAATATGAAGAAACAACCAGCACCCTGTTGGTTTGTATGATGCAGCCAAGGGCAGAAGAGAATTTTAAAGGTGGCAGGCATGTGAAGGGGGCTGGGTTGTGATGCTGGAGAGCTGATCGATCCCCAACTGCAGGTGGTCAAGTACAAGAGGGTTCCAAAACCTGTCCTGACTATCAAGCAAACTGCAATCATGGCCCGCCAAAATTATATTCATGGAGGATGCAGACAGTCTTCTAATTATCAGATGAGACACATTTACTAAATGTGTTGCCAAATTGCTTGTAACATCTGACTTTGGCTTTACATATCACACTTAATTCTTCATAATTGGACTGCAAAAAAAAAAAAAAGAAAAAACAGGGATGAGAAAAAGTGACTGTTGTATGAAACAAATGACTTGACAAATCCCCACTCTATTCTTTTTTCTTATTGCTAGCGGCTTGAAAACAGTTTGAATTTCTTTATTACTTAGATAAATTACAATATTTTCCTTGGCTTATTATTTATACTAAATTGCTCTCTTTAATTCTATTTGTAAATGTGTAATTAAAGGCTAAAAAAGTCTTTTTAAATACAAGTATGATGACATTGTGGTTGGAGATTGCTCTTCCAGCTACACAGGCCAAAGTGCTTCACTGGCATGAATTAGAAGCACACGGACGAGATACATATTGAAGTAACAAAGCCGTTAAAGCGATTCCTTTCCATGTAGCCACAAATGAGTGAATCATCAACTTATCCAGTGAGAGCTGCAACTCCCCTGCAACTGCTTATTCATAAAGAAATAGGTTAAGCCTTGATGTTTAAATCACAGGCTGAGTGTAAATCTTCTAAAATCCTTTCATGCTCGTTAAGACAAAAGAGTCTTGTTTGGGAACATGTTTTTGAGATCATAGTTTGCCATGGCAGATGATACATTTGAATCCCTATAAGGCACAATGCTGAGATGGATGCTAAGCTGAGAAGAGAGAAGAAAAATAGAGTTAGAAAGGAAGAATGAGTGTTTACTTAAAAGTTTGTCTACCCTGAGTGTATCAGGGGATTTGTAGACATGCGAGTTAGCTGAAAATGAGGGATTTGTTTGGTCCTGAGGTCCCTGGACACGGTTTGCACTCAGTAACAGATCAACAGCTCTACAATGTCAGCCAAACTCAACATGGCTCCCCTTTTTTGCTATCTAGAGAACAAACAACATGAGATTACATTTTAATTGATTTTGCCTGTGCCAAATGATTGAAAGTTACCTGAGACAGAAGTGGAATCGGTGAGGAAAATAAAACTTACAAAGATTATTTGTATTTAGTGACTTATGTGACCATGGCTTATGTAGTGAATGTTGCTTATGTGCTTTTCAAAAGTACGCCATATCTACACTATTCATATGTATGCTTTTCATTTTCCACACCTTAATATTATAGAGTGATACACTGTAGGCCAGGTGGTAAAAGGAACTTTTACTACAAATGTCTCCAAAATTGAACAAACAGGCTCTTCCTGTCCTTTCAAACCATCACACAAAGAAATTGTCATCTCTTACGTGCAGCTATAAAGAACTGAAATATAAGCGGTGATGAATCCTGCGTGTTACAGCTGAGGCTACCAATCTTGTCCATGGCTGCTCATAGGAGTAGAAAGGAGAGAAAATTGGATCCTGCTTAAAACCCTGGCTGCTCACTAGATACTTGATGAAAGCCATTTCCTCAGAAATTTATATTAATGCCCCCAAAGACTGCAGGAAGATGAGGGTAAGATATGTTCCAGTGGCTTGAAATTATTCAGACTGCAACTGCCACTTGTGAGATAAGAGCTTTTCCTATTTAACTTCTCCTAAGGAAAGACTCCTGTAACAAACAGAGACAGAAAATAAAGGGAAATTGTGTCATTGATAAGATGTGAGTGAAAATGTCAAGGACTTCTCTTCATTGCCAGGAAGGCTGGAAATACTCTTGTTGAATGAGCCTCCATGAATAGGCTAAGCTTTCTCCCACTATCCTCTGCAAACAAGTTGTCCAAGTACCACATTGTTTCAAAAGACCTTGTGACACACAAAAAAGCAAGCGATGTCTTGGGCACACATACTCTCGTAGACTCTTTCACACCCAGGCTAAACGTTTAGCCACCCTGGCTAATTAACCACTGTGAAAGAGTGTGCATCAAAGGGAGGCGGAATTTGGAAGCTCTCTGACCAACCCTCAGGTCCAGAGGTCAGCCCTATCCAAGACAGAAGTTAGGATGTCCTGGCCCTAGACCTCTGGATACTCACCCTTAACCCCTGTTGGCACATATCAAAGCTTCAGCAGGCGAGAGTTGCACAGACGTCCCCCAACAATAACAGGAGGACATCAAAGACCTGGTCGGAAAAAGACATGAGAAAAAAAAATAGCTGCCAATATCAAATTCCCTCTTATTCCACAGATATTCCAAAAGATGAATATAATTAATCTCTCCAAGTTGTCATGGGTCTAAAAGACCCTTGCTGTGCTGCAACCTCCTTGGGGCACTTGAGGAGAATTATGTGATTAAACAGACCTGTGAATTCTAGACACAGGCAGCAAGAAGAAAGCTTCAGTTCTCTTCATAATGCCCCTAATGAAGTGGCTGGTGGCTCCGTCATCCCTGGCTGGGCCTTGTGCAGCCTGTTCACAATCTGTCTAATGACAGAGAGGGGGCTGCAGAGCGCACCAGTGCTTCCCAATGAGCCACAAAGGGAGATCACAGGCTCCATTGTGGCTAGGCACAGGAGCTTAGCACTCATCAGACCCAATAAACCTGTCTCTAGTCAGGGTAGGACACACCCCTTTGCTGCCAGCCAAGAGCCCCACGCAGCACACTCCTTCAGTCATCAGTCGTGCAGTCTGTCATTATGACATCAGGATGTCATGGCTCTAACACCCACTGAAATATAACTTATACTTTTTCCTCACTACTGTTTATCTTTGCGTAGTGAAACTGGAACAGAAATCTTGTTTCTTTTCTGGTCATTTATGTTGAGTCTACAGAAGTTGAGGTAACGTATGGGTATGTATCTGCATACATTGGGTGTTTACTTGCCTGCCCTTTTGCCTCCATTTTAAGAAGGGTTTCTCCTCCTGGCCTGTGCTGCCTCCTGGAGCTCCTGCCAAATATATGCAAATGAGCATGTCCACAATGGGGCTCACAGCTGCACGCAGTCAGCCAAAGACAGAAGACAAGGCGGCCACCCCTTTCATCCATAACCTCTGATCCCTTTTCAGTGACACATCATGTTCACACCAAAACGGGTCCTTGCCAAAGAGCCATGTTGCCTCCCTGCCCAGAAACCCACTACCTACAGTTTCTCCCAATACACATAGAAGATGCTTTGGCAGCTTCTTAAAAGAACAGGGTGCAGAATATGCTGAATTGTTTTGCATCAAGACTCATTTATTTATGTACGAATGACTTTAATACCCTTGATTTTTTTGTTGAGACAAACTTAAACATATAATTTTCAGAAAGGCTGCAGCCATTTGGTCAAAATGTGCCATGCAGACCAGACGAGGACGAAGCAAGTGGGGTTATCCAAAACAGAGTGGGGGTAAAGAACCTGATTGCTTTAATCTCAGTGCTTGCGGCGCACCCCTTTTCAAAAAGCTCTTTGGCCGTGTGATTCAGACCCAGGCCCCAGTGTTCTTCGCCTCACTATTGTTCTCACATGAAAATCAATTCCCTTGAAGACCCTTCTTAATCCTGTTTTTGGCGTCAACAATGGCCACTTGTGCATGGCCCTAATAGACTAAGAGCTAGGATGATGCGGCTGTCTGCTCTGATTCCAGCCCATTCAGGTAATGACGGCTTGCATCACTTTGTAGTGCCAAGTGCAGAACTCAACAGGAAGATGTTTGCGATCATAATTTCCTGCAGTGCAGAGGCCCGGGCACCTTACACACCCACAAGACTTTTAATTAGGGCAGACAACCACAGAGATTAGAGATCAGTCTGTAACAATGACTGTCCCTTTGAACGGGCCTCAGCCTCTGTCCCCACTGCGCCCATATGGTGAGCACAGTGCCATGATCACGCTAATAACGATCGTCTCAGCAATAATACTCACAAGCGGTCTCCACACTAGACCTCATCCTGTGTGAATAAGAATATCTTCAATTTATTGTAAAATATATACTCACTCATACTAACAAAGTGATATGAAACACTAAAAAAACAAAAACTGTTTTCCTTTTACTACTAAAATTTTAAGAAGATTAAACTTTCTTCCGAGGTGTTTAAAGGGTTTCAGCTTTGTTGTTTTTTTCTTTTTATTTCAGCAAAATTTTCAGATGCTCAGCACATCTATATCTCAAAGACAAAAGCAGTCATGTCTTGGCCTGTCAGGTGCTGTTTTTTCTTTTACAAGTTCTGATGTCCACTCATCTTTTTATTGGATTCACACATCAAAACAGTGCAGTTTCTGATTGCTGGACTCCAGATATGAGCTTTGATGCAGTCTTCCTCTAAGTCTCCAAAGACCAACAGGAAAGGCAGCAAAGAGCAGCATCATAGCGGCGTACCGCCTTCATTACTGTCAGAGTTATATCTAAAAAACCTGATGAGGGATACAAAGTCCTAAGTCTACAGAAGAGATTTCATTACTTGTTCTTCTCCACACCTTTTCTGTGTTTGGCAAAGAAAAGGAACAAAGGAGGAACCCTACTGATTGAGAACCAGCAGAACAGTGAAACAACAGGACACAACTGATCACTCATGCATGGCTGGGATTAGGATAAAAGTAGAAAGAGCATGAAGAAGAAAGCACATAACAAAAGGAACAGGGAACTGACAAACTTTTTTTTTCTTTTGTGGTGAATGGGATAGACTGAAAGGTCCGGTCATTAGAAAAGATAGAGAGAACGATTACCAAATAGAGGCTTCTACTCTTTTACCACCTACATGAAAGAATGGGCTTAATTCTGTGGTGACCAATATGATGCAAACAGAATAGAAAAAATGTTTATAAAAGTATTTATTTATTTATAATATGTTACAAAAGCTTGTTAGTAGAGTACCAACTGTCCTTAATGTGAATTTCTAAGACCACAAAAATGGAACATAGTGAATCCCATTGACCAAATGGTTTGTGAAAGTTGTTCATTACACACCGACTAACAAGACAGCAGTCTTTTCAATTCCTGCCTCCGCTAAGTGGAGATCATCCAACAATACTTTGAGTGCCTCCCCTGCCTTTGGACTCAGTTCAATTTGTATTCTATTCCTTATTTATCTCCCTCAACAAAAAAGGAGGGGAAGGCAAGTGATTAGAATTCCTGTCTTTGACTTCTTCTCATTTAAGCGGGCATTTCTGAATGTGGGGAGGTGATGGCTACGCCTCTATTTCGGCCGGCTCGTTTTAAGTGGTGCACCACTAGTTTTCTCTTAGCTTTGACCGAGGGTGAGTGGGGGGACATAGTTAACTTGTCTGGGGTGAATGAGGTTAGTGTGAGTATGAAGTGAAGCATTAAGTTCCTTGATAAACAGACGTTACACCTATTGTGTAGACATATTTAAAGTATGTTTTTAATCTGTGTAAATACATGTGAAAGGAAATACAACCTTATGTGTGTCACGCACAATATAGAAAGAAAACGTGTTGATTTAATTTTTTAATACCCGACTGATTACTTTTTGGTTTTTACTTCTTTTTTTATTATTATTTACAGCCCAAACAAATGATGTTATTGATCAGCAATGTATGCAACAGATTCTTGTAACATGTCTCATTACAATACAGTAAAATTAAACTATCACATTTGAAAATACATTTAAAAATTTATTTCAGTTTTCTATGTGCAGCCAACATGTTACTCTCATTATTTGGACAACCTATTAGGATAAAATATATTGGTGCCAGATGGCAAACTTAAAGTAAATTAAAATTAGTCAGTCATTACAAAAGAGTTTCAGTCTCAGTCATCAGTACAACGTAAATTTTTTGTTCTCCTGCTAAAGTGTTTCCTTTCATTTAGAGGAAGTTCTCTCTATTATCTGGGAATAAAACCACATATGTTGTCAAAGTGGCTTTTTGGAAAACAATAGCGTCTGTCCTCAAATGTTGGGGTCTGTGAGGAACTATTCTGTGCCACCCCCAATTCTCTCGCATCTTGTAGATGCCTATTCTTATTGCCACGACTGACTGACCTTTGGGTTGGTCCCCTTCTGGGACTTACAGCTTTCACTAGTGTGACCTTTGCACCTAACACTCCTACAGACACTCCTGTCACGTGAATTCAGCCCAGTCACTGGACAAGGGTTACTGGCCAATCAGTAGGCTGCTTCTGCTATTTCAGCATGTTAAAGCCTCTCTAGGTGGTATGATTCAGTCAGTGGTTCATTAACCCCCACCTCCCACCATCTCATCTACCCCCCACCTGCATAAAGAAAGTTCTCCTTCTGGCCTGGAGCAAGGTAGACCTGCTTAAAGCTTAGTCTAATGACATGTGCCATGGTAGAGGAGGCTAAATGCCATCACCACATGTGGGGATGATTACAGGAAGTGGTGCAGAGTTGCAAGGGACTTTGGGACTTTAAGGGTGGGTGTTGGGCATTCAGTTGGGGCACAGGAGCAGTGAATTCTCAGAGGCCATTGTATGGGGCAACTCAGCAAAAAGCTCCATCCTGGCCAGGTCACGCAAATTTAGGATCCAAAGAAATGAAAGCCTGTTGGGGGTAGTTCCCCTTTTATACTTTAATTAAACAGCCCCTTGGCTAAAATTTGAAGTTAAACAAAAGTCTATATATCAATCCATCTCAGCAAAATTCATGTATGTATGTACACACGTATGTATGCATGTATTTACATATGTATGTATTCAATTCAGTTTTTTTTTTTATAAATCCTAAAATCACAAAATTTTTGTCTCAACGGGCTTCACATTACAGATTTAAAAATAACAAAAACAAGAAAAAAGAGGAATGTATAAACACAAATACACAGCTAACTGATAAAGGCTAGCTAAACAATTTTAGCACATTCCTGCCTTTGGACTCTCCTTCAAGGTGAGGAAAAACTCCCAATGTATCCATGCACACCTTAAGTTTTTTTCTCAGGAATTTTCTCATAGCTTACAATACTCTACATAACGCTCCATTCTCAGAAATACAACAAGCTAAAGTAATACAGAATTTCCTCTTTTGTGAGGCAGTTAATCACCCTGAGAAAACATGTGCGCCGAAGCGTGAAAGCACCATTTCTAGCACACTTCATAATAAACCATTTTTTATGCCACTGCTTGTAGCTTCATTGGTTTAAAACTCTAATTTAGTGACTCTTCCGCTTTTATTTTCAGTCACTGATAGCAAAAAAAAAGAAACGTGTTCAGAGTGAGACTATTATAAAACAATGAGAGTAACAGATTTGCTCTCTGCCCAGGACACTGTTTCAACAGGCTAGCGGACAGTCTGTCGGCTTTTATAGACTCACCAAAGTCAACTTCATTCTTAGCCTTTCTCAATCTGTAAGGCATCAAAGGTCAGAAGTTGTTATTTATTGCCTTGTTTGACTCTAGCTAATGAAATGCTCGATGCCTTAATAAAGCAAGTTGGTTTCCTCCCACCCAATGAAGTGGCCTTTTCTTTCTATTCTCACAGACAAACAAAAACAAACCAACAAAGAGAGGCAGTGAATAAAGAAGCTTTGGTCAGATGGGTCACATGCTGTCCATTGAGTCTTCCGCCCATCAACACCATTCAGCGAACTCTATAAAACTGGCATGCTGCTTAAATACCTGACAGTAAGAAAAGAAACAAAAACAAAGATAAAGAGGAGGAATAACAGATAAAATAAATAAGACAGCCTCTGTGACTGATGTGTGTGGATGGTGTTGGAGAGTCACTGACAATTCAAGAAATGTGGCTGAGGCCACAAAAGGCGGCTGGAAAAAACTGAAGGACCTTGCTGGGCACATTTTTCAGGCCTTTTTCCACTTGGACCCCCTTTTGAGTCTTTGTTTGGGCTCTGAGACTATGAGAGAAGTCAGTCACAAACTCTCAAATGCAGATTTTTGTTTTCCCTATCCCTCTGGCAGAGAACTCTTGCTCAATATTTACATAGCTAATTAAAGATGGAATCTATATTCGAGCAAAACAACAATTTAATGAAGTTGTAAAAACAGAGTGTTTCTTCTGTCGTACGTTACTCATAGTTTGGTCTGAAAATGTGGCAACATCAAAAGATGAGTGGAGGGGAAAGATAAATACTGGACAGTCATTAAAATCCATATTTATGCGGTCCAATTTTCTGTGTGGGGTTATTCAATGTGGTTAGTTGGCTGCATTTGATCTGTGTTGCAAAAAAGAGATGTCTGAACCTCCAGGGCTTGTGATCCTGGGCTAATGCACGGGTAAAAACAGTCAATTATATGATAAATTATCGAAAGAGGGGAGTCAAAAATGTTTGAAAGACACAGTTTTATTATCTAGTTTTTCAAATAGATTTTAGAAACACATAAAAAAATCTTCAAATAACCATGTTGGATCAGGGAGCATTTGTAGACATAGTTTGTCATTGCTGGCATTTAATTGTAGCAAGATAATAATGCAGTCTTTTTAGCACTCTACTCAAACAAACTATAAAACCTAAAATACTTTTCAGCAACATGTGGAACAATAAGATACTTGTGGTTTGATTTTTTTCCCCTGGTTTTACTTCAGTAAAGCTAACACAACACTAACTTTCCCTGAATTTAATGGAGCCCCAAACAATTTAGAGTTTCTCAAAAAATCTAAAATTTCAGCAAGTGAAAAATAACTTGAGTTGAGTCTTTATTTAGAATGAAGGGTTTGCATGTTCAGCCAACGACTCAGTGCATAATTTCCCCAAAGTGTTGGCTTTAAATCAGAGTGTATATACCCTCGGGTTGTGTTGAGAGCCTTATGCATCAGGCTGCTTAAACTATGTCTGCATCCTAGTGGGAGTTTAGAGCCAAAGATAAACTGTAAATTACAAACATGTACTTTGTGCTGCTCGCATTAGATAAACTGGCTTCGTGTTTTAAATGTATATAGATGTACAGAATATCTGGATAGAAATGCATGTATATATAAATCGATGTAAGTTATACTTCCGTGTCCATAGAGATCTATTGATATACATATATGAATATAGTTATACTATTAACACACAGATATATGTGTATATGGTGAAAATATGACTATTTGCACACTGTATGTTACAGCTGTACAACTGTATATGGAACAAATTAAAATTTCTTAAATGTTATTGTAAAATGTATCAAATCAAATAATCATATTTCTACGAAGATAATTTTATTTGTGTATTTATTTCATACTTCAAATGGAGTTTCTAAAATTGGCATTCAACTTTGTCACTGTGGCCAGTGGGCAAAACTATAAATTCTAGTTAATTCTCTGCTTGAGATAGCATATAGATGAGTAATCATCTGTCATAATCTCAGCAATGTTTTTCAGTAATGGAATAGATATTATGTTATTTCTTGCATGATGAGACTTTGTCGGCTCTTCCTTTGATCTGGTGCACTCACCAGGAAGAGGCAGATTAAAAGGTTCATGAAATCAAAATAAACCTTGGATTGGTTTTTCGCAAAGCGTGAGAGTGAATTAAATAAATAAAGAATTAGTTTTAGGCAAAATATAAGAGGCATATGCACATAGTTAGGATACAGGTGACTAACTGGTGCTCATAAAACTCGGAGTATGTCTGATGTCCTCATTTGAAATGCAGTGCCAGGCAGCCTGATGCAGATTTATTAAAGGATCACATGTAACCTGAAAATCTGTACTTTTAGGTTCTGCTTTAACGTCTGCTCAGAGATCACAGTCTATAAAATAATAAGCATGTCTTTGGTCATATTGCTGTGTGGTCAGAGGAAAAGATGAGGGCTCCTTTTTAGTATGGGGCTAAATTCAGCAGGGGTGGGGGTGCACATTTGAAGTATTCACAGAGTGCCACGTTTGATTGGTTGAATCTGGGGCTTCACAGAGGAGCTGCCTGTGGTACACTTAGAGGAGGAGAGGAGATATATTTTTTTTCCCGTGGCATTTTTTTTCCCATTTGAGAGACGAAAAAATAAATAAATTTAAAAAAGGATGGGCACTAGAGCTAGGCTGGAACATGATCATAGGCCAGCACCAGACCAGAGAGCTCCCCATTAAGGTTTTGGTTATAAACAGCATCTGTTTCAAATGGGGCTAAGACGAGAGGAGCACTGATTCCTTCTTTCCTGCCGCCTGTATCACAGATCTGGCACAAACCATCAAGACTCTTCTCTCCTCGTGCTCCTTCCATCTCATTGCAGATCTGTTCTCCATCTCCTTTCTAGTTTTGAATGCCTCCTGCTAGTTATGGCTCTCTATTCTAAAAGAAAAAGATTTATTTAGAGTGAAATAAAAGAAGCAGAGCCTAACATAGGCACACAGAGGGGTCTGGGTTAAGTGCTATAAATTAACAAGCAAGTGACTAAATAAAACCACAAAAGTTGCCAATTTCTAGATGCAGAGCATAAGAATGGCTAGGAAAAAATATAGAAAGAAATTAAAAGTTGTGGAAACAGTTGTCCCAGTTTCTTTACTAATTATAAATAAGTAGCCTGATGTTATTCCTTTTATTAATAATGAAAATAATGAAACAGAAGGCAGCCCATCAGTTTGTTCTTCTGGAACGACAGTTAAGAGGCTCAGCTTTGTCCTCTGCTGGACAACATTAGAACTACATTTGCAGCTTCTGACACAATTAAAATCCAAAATTTGCTATTTATTGGTTATTAACTGTTTATATAGACATCAATCTGTCTATTCAAAATATGATGACTCCCCACAACTTTTGTAAGATTTCCTGGAAAAAAATTTATTGAATGATTCAATTTTAGAACACAGCTGTGTTCAAGTTTTCTATGTTCTTATTTATGATCCTTTCTGAGCTATTAAAAAAAGCCTAAAACAAGCTTATGAATCTTCTCCTCCTCAGAGTAAACAGGAAGTGAGTTATATTTACACCAAGACCTCACTAATCCTTTTGCTGTGGAGTAGTATCATTAAGGATGAGCATGAAAGTGTTCTTGGCGAGTTGCCACTTCAAATAACTACCAAAGTGGGCTGCATCTTGTTTTCTTCACAAAAAAATGGACATATTAGTCTTTTAGCTAAAAGTACATGACGGATTGAAACTATTTGGATGAATTTGCTGGCAAAAAATAGCAACTATGTTTAAATGTGTTGTGCAGTGACGGTGAGTGATAAGCTGGCTGATTTTGAGTTTAAAAGCAGGTAAGACGGTATGGGTAGGCCTTTGTTCCAAGCTTGCTGAAGATATGTGTTGAGCTCCAAGCTACACCTATCGAACAATGCGTATTAAACTTTATGGCAGATTGACGCCCCTGGAGTGAAAGGAGAGAGAAGACAGGCACAGACATAAAGACTTTCCAGAAAAAAGACAATGCTTTGTCTATTCAGATATGACATGACACAAAGTTTGTGCTTTGTTCCTTTGCCTTTTACGGAGTGACAGCTCGGCTACAAGGAAAAAATTGTATGGGGGAGTATGTATGTGCAGTCAGCCACTCTCTGACATTCATGTCAAAATAAGCCCTTGTGAAACACATTTTTACCCTTTCAGTTTTCTTCAAATCACCCAAAGAGCGTAATATAAGTGTGTCAAATGGCATGCCCCACAATTTACTACTTCCAGAAGTAGGCAGAGTAGTGGATTGGCAATAACACTTTGAGATGAAAGGTAAAAAGAGGCCAGGGTTATTCTGTCATAAGGCCGTCTAAAGCGAGACTGGTCAGCAGATGGTCACCTGGATTAGGGGTCTATTAATTCATCCCATTATGTAATTAAGGATAGACCCTAATGAGCAGAGACTGTCAGACTTAGCTTCTTAAGATGATAAGCATGGTTAATTATTTTTATATAATTATTAAAGAATAAAGCAAATAAAATAAATTAAAAGAATGGTATTTTTTTTGTAATTTAGATAAATTAGCATCTACCAGAAGGCAACCTCTGCTGCTCTCTCCTGTGTCGTTGCAGTAACTACACTGTGTCCACAGGAGGATGCATCCACCAACATGCACCAACTAGTTGAGTCACTGGGAGGTGAAGTGGGTGATTTGAGGGCACAGCTGATGAAACGTCAGATCACTGTGAGGAAACTAATGACATGAAAGTGTAGACGTCTAACCGTTCACTCAGTGCCTTCCTTCCCTATGATCTGTGAGCACATCCATTACATCTGGATTCAGACGGAATGAAAAGTCTTCATTATGAGACTTCCTGTATTACTTTTTGAAGCGAGTGCTCTTCTCCCATTATGAAGCAACACAGTCCATGTTTATTCATCCACTGTGGATTCATGATGAACATCAGTGATGAAATGATGCACGAATGATGTAAAGGGACCTTGTGTCAGGATCAATGCAACTTATATCCAGCTGTCACCACTTACCTCATGTTTCAATAATAAACTTAACTTCTTTTATGATGAAAGTTCCCTCTCTGCAGGATGAAGGCAACAATTTACAAAGAGCATGCAGGATCATCGATGTTAGTTTTCTGTGCCTCCTGTTCACTTAAAAAAGAATAAAATGTTTAGAAATGTTACAACTAGAATATCTCACACAAATGGCATTGTGTTAATTTGGCTGAAGGAGTAAATATACTTAATAGCAGGAAACCACTCAAAAAGAGACTTTGGCGAGACATTTCCCAGTGGGTGGTAATGTCTGTGGGGGGTATGTCCAGCTGGAGACCTGCTGTGAGCACAGGGGTCACACACTCACACATGCACCCACACATACAAGGATTTTGTAATCTCAACTACTCCTATTAATTGCCACTCCGTAATCTCCCACAATTTTCACACATTTCAAGAGCAGGGCACGTGTTTGTTTAATTCAATGTTGGCTTGCAAGAATCACGACAGATAAGCTCATCTTTCTTGTCCACCAACTGATAACCCTTCTTGCCCAGAGTCTCCAGGATAACTCAGCCCTGCCAAAGTGCATTCAGCTTAAGATAAGACTAAACTCTCAGTCTACCCTGCTTTTAAACCATCAAATACCCAAGTACATATAAAATTTTCTTACAAGCAAACATTTAACATCCAACAGATTGCTGTGACGGGTTAAGAGTTTTGGTGCATTGAGGTCCGGGGGGATGCAAGAAAAAACCTAAAACTTTTGGAAGTGGCAAGTAAGATGTGTTGAACCAACTTCTTTTGGGATTGCATTTGAAACATCAAAGAGTGTTGCATTCTCAGTACCAATTCAAAAGCAAAGCTATCCAGTGCTGAGCTAAGTTCTCACAGGGGAGCAAAAGGAAAATAAGGTGAGTGAAGCACACTTAAAGGTTAGAGGGGTGGCAGGGAAAAGAGGACAAGGGGTGTCATGAGGTGAAAATTAAAGTTAGTTGCTGTGCTCTTAAAAGAAGGGATCAGAAGTTCAAGTTTGTATATAATGTTTAAAAAAAAAAAAAACCCTACTTGGTACGTAATACCCCGTACGTTGAAGAATATCCACTAACTACATGAGGAGTTTAACTATTTGTTTTTGTCTCTGGATTTATTTTTTTATTGTAAAATAGTACAAGTAAACAATTTCATAGTTGTAATATTTGTGCTGACATGTCTGTTCTTTAATAAAGATAATAATTCTCTCGAAAACTGCCCCTTTTTTTTTTTTTGTCTTTCACTCTGAACCAGTTCTCCGCATCTTCCAGCAGATGTCAGCCTTAAACCTAACATCCAGTTTAGAAAAACAGGACAAACTTCAATGACCTGTCATTCGAGCCCAAATTAATTTTATCCTTTTGATTTATTTATATACACAACCTTTTGCTGTCAGATCCAGGTTATTTTGTACTTCCCAGATGATTTCTTGGGCACACTTATAACACTGGAACATCAGCGAGAATATTTTGATTTGAGTCTCATGGGACTGTCACAATGTGCACCTCTGTATTGCTGTCATCTCATTGTATGCACAGCCTACTTATCAACACAGACAAGCTTAAACATTTATTTAGATGGTATAAGTTTTTTATGCATGCATTCTTCTTTGGAGACATGAAGGAGTGTTTGAGGTACCACAGAGACAACAAATCTCATACTTCATGTTCCCTTTTCTATGACATCTCTCCACTTCCGTTCACTTTTATTGAACTGAAATTGTTTATCAGGGGTTCTTGAACCTTGGTGCCCAGAGACCTTTTAGTTCTAAATAGCCTTTACTCGCTTTATATCTTTTCACATAGAGGATAGTTAATGACTGTTCACGGTATAATGGATCCGCCTGATAGGCTTCAACTCCACAGGGAACATTTCTACTTATGTGGGCTAACTCAGAGCTTATCTGTGAAAGTACAGAGATAGGACGTCTGTTGAGTTGCAAAGTGTCCAAAAGAAGGGAGGAGGAAAGAGTCAGGATATTGATGTGAAAATGAAAAGATAGGATATATGCATGCAGTAGGGGGAGTTTTAATTACACACTTATGCAATAGAGGAAATTAGAAAGTACAGTAGTTTAAGAATCAAGACAGTGGATATTTTTCACTGAAAATGTGTAGAAAGCAACAAAGAGAGAGAGAGTGTAGACAAGATAGATAAGGAAGGAGAATTCAGACCAAAGTGAAATGCAAGGCATGATTTCTGCCAGTAGGAGGAAGTCTAAGTACCCGGAGAAAACCCACACATGAGAAAATGTTTACTACACATTAAAAGACTAGTTTCAAACCTCTCCACAATCAGGTTTAAACCAGTAGTTTATTGTTGTGGAAAAAAGACAGCCACGCTTCTTAAAAATACTGTAAAATACTTATAGAGCACCAAACACTGTTATTATAATATGTTTTTAATTGACAATCTTCCTCATCAAAAAAGGAAGGAAAAACAAAATGTAAGACCAGTCACTGCAATGCTGCACAAAAAGAAAAGATTTTCTTTCTAATTTCTTCTAAAAAAAACACAATAACCAGGAATCATGCAAGTCTCTAACTTGTATGATGGTATTTTTGGGATTTCAGCCATTTCATAATTTAGATCCACTTATATAACTTGTTTCCTTAAATCAAAATTAAACACGTTCAAAAATCAAATTTAATCAAAAGAACATTTTCTCTTGGATTCTCCAAACAATTATCCACCCATTCATCCACCCACCAATCAATCCTTCATAGAATCACTGATCATCTTTTGGTCTTAAAGTGAGCTACACATTTATCCCCAATATTATAGGATTCTTTTTAAGAGCAAATATGAATGCAAATGAAGATAACATCACTAAAATGTGTACAAGTGTGAATTCACACTAATAATATATTTACTTACACATGTGTCTCATTACATCCTATTCTTTCTGAGTTTTTTCCAAATATGAGATTAACTGCACACTTAATTTTTCCCATTTTTTGTAAAATAAAAGTTTAATACACCTTGTAACATTGTTAGTTGTGTATTTGTTTCTATGTTTTGTTTCTATGTTTCTATGCTTTTGAAGAAACGTGTTTTTGAAGGTTTTTTAAGGCTTAGTGTACTCTTACTGTTCTTAACAAGACTTGGAGACAAAAGAGATCGACACTTTACACAAAACCAGCCTGTGTTTCCCCTCTTTCACAGTTGGCAGAAGATGTAACGCCGATCCTCTTCAGTTCACTGTCATATCTCATTAATGAGCTTTCAAAAACAAAAGTTTGAACAGGATGTGGGGTACAGCCATTTGCTTCTTACATCTGTAGTCACATCTGCAAGAAATGAGAGCTAGCCATAACCAACTTTTTAAAAATGTGAATACTGCACTCAATGTCTAATAGGAGTAGCTTTAGGCTGGTTCATACAAGAGACTTGTGTCAGCAGCCTGACATCCAACACTGTCAGCCTCCACAGACCAGGCATGTTACAATTACATAACCAGAATCTGGATACAGGAGAAGAGACAGGAAGGAACAGAGAAAACATACTGATGAGAATTATCCAGCTCTCCATTTCGGTGCAAGTAACAGGCACCGCTAGTACTATCTGCAATAAATCACTCATGCTTTAGATCCAGGTTTTCAAGCCTCTTTAAAAAAAGACTGTATGCAATCTCTTTTAAGTTGATAAAACTAAGATCAGAATAGCCATTAAAAATACAGTGGCCTTTCTGTATCGTTTTTAAGTTCTCCTTGAACATCATACAATTTCTGAAATCCAATAATCTGAAGAAAGAACTGCTCAACAAAGCATGGCTTGCAAATATCGATTGACAGGATTCAAGTCCAAATCCACATCCAAATGTGTGTGTTGCTGTGTGTTTAAGGTACACAACATCTCCATATAACAATTTTCCTTTTTTTCTGCCATCTGGCTGATGGCAAGTGTAAAAAAAACCTCTCTGATACGTTGGCTTTAAAAAGTATTTACTGTAAACTTCTCCAGCTTTTTCATATTTTGCCTCAGTAACCTTTTTGTTACAGAACAAAAATATCAAACCACAAATTTTAAGATATTTTAAGAAAAATTTAAAGAAAAACAAATAATGAAAGAAAAGCAGAAAGTAGAAAACAAAGTAAAACTTTACAAATACATATTTTATTAACATTTTTACACTTAAAAAATCTACAAACTAAGATTCTCTTTTCTTGTATCAAAACTTGACACAAGAACCCTTCTGGTCTTTGGGGACTAGAAATGTTGTGGATTAAGTGCTGTCAGAGGTTAGGAAACGGTTAAGGTCACGAATGACATGACTGGTGTTGTAAATCAAAAAAGAGCTATAAGAAAAAGACACAGTGGACATGTATCGAAGCTGAAAGAAGTCAAGCATTTTACACTTCCTGTGATGCGTGTAAAACTGTGACCAAAGGTTTGATGCTGTTACAGTGGCTCAGCGGGCCAGATGGACACAGAGAAAAGAGGTTGCTGCCCTCTGATGTGTCACTGAGGGAAAGGCAGCGTTAAAACAAACGCTCGGTCAGTCCCTGGTGGAACATTAACTGCCCCAGAGATAGCAACAGCATCATTAATCTCGTAGGCTGTTACTACTGTAATCATCAAAAAGAAAGGGCTGCTTAATCTAAAGCAATGAAGGTTAGTTTTTTTTTCTTTTTTGCATAAAAAAATGTAATTGCAACAAATGTAATTAGAAAAAACAAATGTATTCATAGACAAAGATGTTGAAATTATTCTTACTTTATAACATTTGTGGGTAGTTTCAGAAAATATTTAGCATCATTTGGCACGTTGCAAAAGTACAGACGTACAGATGAGGTGATTTTTTTTTTTTTCTGAGTGTGAGTCATGCAACATTAACAAGATGATAAATCCGTTGAGGTGGCAGAATTCACCTATCAGTTCATTTTCTCTTCAAATATTTCTCAGTGCGCTCAGATGTGTCTGTAAAAGGAACAAAATGTGTTAGAAAGCACAGAAAATCTTTGCAAATGGTGCCCGACTACACTGCAAATCAAACTATTTAAGTCACACTCGCAGACGTCTTATTGGGAATAAAGTGTTTAAATGAGTCTTTGAGAGTTTTCACATATTCTGTTACTGATTAATTGATTTTTTTTTTCAGTCATACTGAGTTGAAATCATGCTTACCTTCAGGTTTCCTGAGGTGCAACATCTGTCTGCCTTTCAGGAGAAAAGCCTTACAATGAGATTACAACACATGACTGAATCTAAGTTGATGTTTGCGGTGAGAAACATTGCATTCCTTAAAAAAAATAAAATACTTTAGAATAATGATTAAGTCTTAAACTTGTGAAAGAATGTAATAGTTTGGATGTAACCAACCAAAAAGAGGGAACCAAAATCTTGATTTTGAGTAATTTTTTAGAATGTATAAAGAACATTATTTCAATGACGTATGTTGAACCAACAAATAAGTGGAAAGGGTTTGGCAGCTTTTCTCTTAGTTTAATTGATTGTGTGACCTGTAAAATGATCATTTTAGTTTTTTGTCACTATTTCTCACACACAATTACAGTAAGTTTTACAGTAACTTCTTCTAGTGTCATCCTTCTCAGGTAAGTTTGTTCATTTTTTTTCTGCCCACACCCAAGCCTCAGACTTTCTGTCTACTTCTTCTCTTCATCCTGTGTGCTGCCTGATACTCCCACAGGATCAACCTCCTTCTCACTGTCTCCCATTGTGGCTTCTTAGCTGCGGCGAATGTTGTCCTGGGTGACATGAATTAATGATAACAGTAGAGGCTTCACAGACCAGCCTCATCCATTACATAACCCAACCAGGTCTGCTGCAGATCCATGTGGTTCTAGACACTTAAGGTGCAGGATTATGCTGCACCTTTCACGTCTGACCCCTTTATTGTCCTTCTTGATTTTTTTTGTTTCCACCACTGCACACAGCATATGGGGTGGTTTTTATGCAACCAGATGGTGTGTACTCATCTCTGCCCCGTGAGCTGGAAGTTACGTTACAGAACAAAAAAGTTCAGAAACTCGTTGAAGCATTGCGGTAAAGAATCACCTGATTAAATAAAGTGTTTTTTTTTTCCTGAAACGAAACATCTTGGTGGTTCTCCATAGCAGCATAACTGATCTAATCAGGTCACACCAGCATGTAATATACTGCAGCAGCAGCAGCAGTAGACGCACTTGTCCTTTAAATATCAGAGCCCGTCAATTTAAAAGTGTTGAATGACACAAGAAAGAATAAGGATCTTTGTTTGATTTTTTTGTTTCCATTAAACTACCAGGGAACCTTAAATTAAGGGTGTCTTTTGTAACTAAATACCTTTTAATCACCGCCATTCACATAAAAATATACAGGACCAAACTTTTCTTTAACATAGACACTTTTGAATTTATTTCTAGAGCTTTTCAAGTTGAATGTGGAGATTTTTATTAATGTAAGATTCAAGTAAACAGTTACAACCTCACCAATGATAAATGCAATAATAGTTCTATTGCTTGCTAGCGATAAAACTTGCAGGCACAAAAACCTTTGTTAGTTTTAGAACAAAATGTTAGGATGTTTTAGTGTGATTTATGTTTGCAGTTCTTTATGCTAATCCCAGCCCTGCAACACAACCACTGACACATGGAAAGTATGTATAGATAGAGAAGAAACAGATCTTTAAAAAGTGTTACAGAAGTGTTTCGTAGTATGGTCACATTTATTGCTCACATTTCTGGTACTTTTGCTCCCGAATTGTCTTAAATGAATTCATCTGAATTGTTATGAATTAGAAAGTGCACAAAAAACTCTGCCATTAAACTAGTCACAGCCAGAAATGTAACTGAAAGTTGCAAAGTGAAGAAGGACAAGTATTTATTTGACCATTTTCCTAGCCAATCATGTCCCTTTGTTTCTTCATGTGCCTACATGGTACATTAAGTATGTTAAGATTTTAAACATCTCTCTTTTTGGCAGTTATTAATTTTCGTTTTATGTCATAAGAACTTTAGGGAAAAAATACATTTTTTTTTAAAATTCTTGACTGTAGAGAAAATGTTAATATTCTCTGTGGACAGTAAAATAAGATGCACTTTTGAAACCTCAAGTGTAAGTTTATTTTTGTTGTGTCAATGCAACACCTTGGTTCATGGACAAGTTGTGTCCATGAATGTGGTGAACTTGTCGTTAATCTGCATATTTTGGTTTAGGTAAAAATAAAAGGTTTTTTTTTCACTGTATATAGTTTAAAAAATGACAAATGGTGAATCATTTTGTTTTTTATTAATGTGAACAATGTGGGAATGTCAAATAAAAAGAAAATTGGTTGTGGACTATCTTATGACACACTTATATGTAAATTTACATACAGATATATGGATACATATCTAAATATGAACAACGATATGTCTAAACAGATATTGATAGACAGACAACGCATTTGTAAAGAGCAGAAAATCACAAACAGAATGCATCAAACTTTTTCATGCATGTGGAACCCTTTTAAACTAATTTAAGTGTACTTTGAAAGCCTCTTTGAGAGTTCACCCCTAACTTAATGTCATTGGAACAATAAATTAGATCCAACAGTTCCACTTTGTTTTCAAAGTTAAAATTTTTACCGCCCCAATAAAGGTAGGAGAACTTTCTGTGTGTAAAACACAGACTAAAAATATATTGTCATTTTATTCGTAACAACATCTAGATTAAATGTTACACATTAGTTGCAAGTAATTACTTTATTATTCATCCATTTGTTGAACTAGGTTTTCCCACTGTGTGTTTGTAAAGTTTGTAGTGCTGTGAGGTTTTTGAAAATGTGCAGTTCGGCAGTGTTCCCTCTTCTAAATCCTGAAAAAAAAACCCAAAACACTTTTCATTGGTTACTGGGGTGTACTGTTATGCCAAAAATGATTTAATCCCTTCTGACCTCTGCTATGATGGTGAGTTTGCATTGCTGTTAAAAAAAGTAGGGACAGCATGAAGAAACATTGTGCCTGTAATGGAAATGCCATGAATAGTTGATAGCAGCTGCTGCTACATACCTTGCTGTGTCAAAATGACTGCTTCGCTTTACAGTGGGAACTCCTCTGGAATTACATAAGGTTAGAATATTCTCTAGTTTCCAAATTTTTGTGAATTATCGGTACTTGTAGTGAACTAAAACCTGCCGCTTGCCACTCTGCCATTTCATCATTCTCTTTGCTCTTTCATTTCTGATGCTACATGCAGAGTGATTTTTATTTTACAGTATATTTTTCATTATATCTTCACTTTTATTCCATTTAGACAGATTTTATGCTTGATGCTGAAGCAAGTTCCTAGTTTGAGAATTTTCCTAGACAATAAATTGTTCTTGATTTCTTGATTTACCCTGTGTGATCCATTGTATTTGTGACTGAAGTCTACATCAACGTCAGACAATTTTATAAAAACAGAGCACAACAAGACCGGAAATGCTATGGTTTGCCAGAGTCTCCATGGCAGCCAGATTGAATGGTGGGCGTAAAACTATTCACAAGGGCCCACACTTTGGCCCTGATCAGTGGAATTAGAATAGTAGAGAGCTCACCTCTGTTGCTCTCAACCATGACACCAGGTACTCAGGCAACTGTTCTACTTCTTCGGGGTAAGTTTATTTTTTAACTGTATTGTGATCATTCCTTGGCCATTTTTTTTACAAAGAATTCTGTCAGCATCTAATTAAAGCTTCATGAATTGTGCTTGGCTTGGCACACAGACACTGGTGGGCAGAATGTGTGGGACTAGATCTACATACTGTACCTGCTCCATGTGCAGGCACATGCATATAAGCATGACATTTTAAAAATACATTTAAAAACACTGTTTGACACATAAAACATGCATTTGCTGATTAGTTAGTGTTGGAAAGAAGTAGTAGAATTGTGTAAATATTGGTTGCATGCTTTACTAAATGTGTTCTGAAGCGTTTAAATCCCACTAAATCAGAGACATAGAATTAGGACACCTAAATGAACTTATGTATGATGCATACTATTCAGACATAATTTTGTATGAAATTTACCCATCCGACTCAATAAATTGAGTTAAACTGGTCATTTTTCTGTTTGTAAATGAGAATGCTGGCCACAGTTTTAAAATCAATATTTTAAAAAGAAACTTCCATGAAAATGAATAAAAAGCATTAACAGTCTGCTTTACAAAAAATTGAATGATTGAAAAGGGTATGTTTCTTTCCCTTGTTAAAGCGCAGCAGGGGAGATGTAAAGGTGAGATTCTGGGTTGCATGTCCCACAATGCAGACCCCCTAGTGTGAGTAATCACCATGAGGCCAGCACCAGTCATCACAGCAGTGGCCCCTCACCACAAAGGCTCTGGTCTCCAGAGACATGGCTTCGCCTTTTTTGCTCCCCTACTTGCTGAGTGTATCCCTCCCCGGGGGTCTTGAGAGGCACCACAGGGTGCCCATTAAACCATTAGGGGTGGAGGACAGCCCTGACAACCACAAATAAAAATACACACATGAGAATTCAAAACCAGTGTGCACACTGTATGTACACAAATGCTCAAAGATGACAAAAGCAAAGAATTGTTCACTTAACATAGCTGTCAGCAGCTGAACGATACGGTAGGAGAACAAAATGTCATTTCTTCACTCAATGACTTCCCACTTCACTGACAGGATTTCTCAACAATGCACCATTCAGTTTCATTGCTGTGTGTCCATGTCCCCCACAATGACTGAAAATTACATCCCACTAGAAAGATAAACAAGCACCCAGTATAACATTAATGAGAATGTCAGTGTTGGAAGATTTTCTGAAGCAACAGTATCCTCAGGTTTGTACATAATCTCTAATAGCAAAATAAATAAATGAAAAAATCTTATCATTTGTTTTCTTTAAGCATTTTAGAAAAGAATGAGATGTCAGAACATCAAGAGGAAAAAAAAGTGTTGTTGTTGCCAACAAATGAGTATTTATTGTAAGTACTTTCAAAATGAAACCTTTTTTCAAACTACGTACAGAAACTGGAAAATTCTAATGTTTTAACTTGTGCACAGCAAATAAAAGTAAAAAAGAACAGCTAATGATGCAAATGATGAAGAACAAATCCCATGATAATATTAACGACTATAAACATATAAAAAATGTTTGTGAAAACGTTCTTTTCCAAAACCCTTTAAATCAGTCCTGTACAGACAAAGATTTTTCCTGTTCTTCTTTGCATTTTCTATCTGTCCCCAATCCAATATTTTATTATCGAACAGCATATAAAGTTATATTTTTGAGAATGACACAAAATGTGCCACTTACTCAGCTTACACAAAAATGATTAAATAAAACTTATTACACATCAGGAGTTACTTTGTAAGTGCACATTTTCTGCTACTGAACCATCTGTCTGACTGACATGTGCTGAAGGATTGATCCAGAAAGATTGATCCCGACCGCTGAACTTGCTCTTAACAGAGCCTGAGGACCGATCCATCAAATAAACAGTCATACTGAATAATTGGTGAGTCCTTCCATCCATCCATCTATTTATCCATCTGTTAGAACTAAGGGAGGCATGGCATTGCTTTTTATCTTCCAGACTGGAACAAGCAAGCTCAATATTTAATAGAAAATATTGAAGCAACTTTTCTCCTCTAATTTTTTCTTAAAAAATAAAGCTACTCTGATTGATCATGTTCTGTAAAATTTCACAATATTGGTATTTGAAATATGTTTTGTCTTATAAAACCAGTAGGGTCATGGAAAAAAATTGTATTCATCCAATGTGCATGGTACAAACATACAAAAATTTGAAATGGGGCTGCACATAGGTGCAGTGGTTAGTGATGTGGCCTCAGAGCCAGAAGGTCAGGGTTCATGTTCCGTGTGGGCAAACTTTGGATCTCTGGCCTTCCTGTGTGGAGTTTGCATGTTCTCCCAGAGTACGCATGGGTTTTTTCTGGGTACTCCGACTTCCTGCCACCCTCCAAAGACATGCATCTCAGGTTAACTGGCCACTGTGAAATTGCCCCTAGGAATGAGTGTGTGTCAATGACTGTGTGTGACCCTGCAACTGGCCACCTGTTTGCGACCATTGACCTTCTTGCTGTGGGGCCACCGTGCTAATCACTGCGCCACTGTGCAGCCTGATAAAAATGTATGGACAAGAAAAATATACACTTTTTTCATTTTCAGGACCATTGAGTTTATTTTACAAACGTTCTTCTTTACCTTGGTTTTCAAACAGATCAAAACCACAAAAAAATTTTAAAAGGCACAAACAGTGTATGATGCAATGCCAATGTGTACAAAATAAAAATTTTGCGAGTTTTGTTATGTTATAGACCAGGGATGTCAAACTCGCCAATTTTGTCCAGTGGGTCAAAATGTGAACTTCGACAAGAAATATAGTATTATAAATACTATGCTATATACAAACTACGTATATTAATTGCATGAAGTTAGTAGTCACTATGGCAGTTGCCAACAAATTACAGTTTATTTATGGGTCCTTCCAAAGCACCAAAGGACCATTCTGGGATTTGTAGTTTTAGTGCTACATGTCTTGTAGGCCATCATACCAGTTGGCCAGCTTCAATTTTCCTTTGGTAAACCCTGCGAGTACAATTTAGCTACAATTCTGTGGAAAGCCAAAAGGGTCAAATATTTTTTTAAAAGTTAACATGCCTGTTTTAGAGCTATATTATAGCTTTCAATTTTTAATAACTAAATACATGCAGTTAAGGGTTTTAATAATTCTACACATCGGTGTACCGAACCAAACTTTTGGTAATAAATAACATGATAATAAAGTTAGCCCAGACTGAAATGGTTCTGACATGTCCAGAGGAGTAAGACGGAATAATCAAAGCTATTAGGCAGGGGGATTAAAGGAAAACCAAAGAGGAGGATTATGGTTATAGTGCAGATGAACATAAAAATATTTAGTGTGAAAGAAGAGGATGCAAGAGACGAGGTTAGATAGAGGAAAATGGCTTGCTGTGATATCCTCTGAAGCGAAAAGGCAAAAAGGAAGAAATAAAAAAATCAATCTGTGGAGCCTGTCTTAGTATGTACGATATGTGTGTTTCAGTCAGTCATCATCTACAGAGGACCAAATACAAGAATACTCTTAGTTCCTGCTCCCTGACTTGCTGCTATTTGGATTCTCTTTAGCAATAGCTTTTGCAGGTTGGGGCATTAACAGGTTCACAGCTTTTTTATTGTTGCTGGCGGCCGTATCGCATTGGGAAATTTGTCCTGTGAAACTTGATTGCAGCCCCAGCCACCAACACACAAAAAAAACTGAAAAAATATAATTTCTATCTAAGAATATTAATTTATGTTACAGTTAGAGTGAATGTTTTTGCTGAATCATACAGTATTATTTTCCAACTCTTGAATTTTTTTCTAAGACCAAAGGTGTCTTTCCTTTCCTTTCTTTACGTCTGCATCGTAAAGAAATAAAAATAAAGTTCTTGAAAGGTTTTATGTTTTTTCTCTGTTTTCTCACAATTTCACGGTTAGAGTAACCTTAAGTTAAACACTTTCATCCTGTATGTCGATTGATTTTTTTAAAAATGTTATTGTGTTGTTGCTTCATTTCTTAAATCACTGTTGTGTTGCACAAAAAAATGCACATAGAAATGCAAAGCAACATGATAGTTGTGAAATTCTTCAATGGGTTGGGTGAAAACCTTTTTACAAAAACAGATGGAAATGCGGCATTAGACTTTGCAAAATTAGGTTTTTTAGTCAAATAATTCCGCTAGCCTGTGGTAAAAAACTAATTTTATTGTGAGGTGTTTAGTGAGTGGACTACCCACTCACACAAATAAACAAATCCAGTAAAGCTAGGACAGTCACAGTTTCTACTTTAATCATTCAAAATTAAAGACTTAAAAATGATCCGGCAATAGTTTGTTCTCAGTCTGTTTACTACTTAATGTTTATAGTTCAATCTTGAGGAAACAGGGACTCAGTTTTTTTAACCTTTGAAACAGCTCTGGATCCCAGCTGTCTTTCACTGGCATATTATTTATAAATAACTCCAGCTTTTACAAAAACTGGTTAAAATGCACTGATGGGTGGAAAACAATTCTGCTTTTTACCACAGTTTAGTTGCTTATTTAAAAACAGGCAGATCTTGAGCCTATTTTCAGGGATAGAAGTCTCCAAGTGCAAGTTGTCATGAGTTTGCCAGATGTTAGTACGATTCTGAAAGATACTGCAGTCTTTCTCTGTTATCTACCACAAACTGTTAACTTTAATTGATCATTACCCAGTTATGTCTACAAGGAATCGTTATCACAGTATTATTTTCTTTAGGTGTAGAAACTGAATTGAAGATACTTTATTTATTCCTGAAGGGAAATTTGAGTGCTGCACTGCTACAATCATACAATCATAATCATACAGTGTCATACAACAACATGATTTTTTTTTCTTTTTAGCTGTTGTGAGTGAAAGTTTAAAGGTTAGAAAGTGAAAGGTTGAACAGTTTGATGGAGGATGGCAGAAATTGTTTTCTGTAACGTTCCTTTGAGCTGCAGGGTTGCAGGAGTCTGTTGCTGAAGCTGCTCTTCAGATGGTCCACAGATTCATAGAGGTGGTGGGAGGGATTTAGCATGACGGATGACAGTTTTGCTTTCATTCAGTCCCTCGACACCTCCTTAATGCACGCGAGGGCTGAGCAAACCACACGTCTAGCTTTTTTTTTATCAGTTTGTTTAGTTTGTTAGTATTCTTTGTTTTTATATCAGCTCCCCAGGTGACCACAGCAAAGAACAGGACACTCTCCGTGATAGCATGGTAAAACATGGAGAGCATCTTGTTGCAGACATTGAAGGACCTGAGCTTTCTAAGGTAGTACAGTCTACTCATCCCTTTTTGTAAATCATCTCTGTGTTGGTGGATCAGTCCAGTTTACTGTTGATGTAAATTATGTCTGTTAGACAATCATTGCATGTCCATTTGCAGTTTCCCATCATAACTCATGTGCACTGAAATGAATATGACCCCCCCGAATAAATGTACAAGCTAGAAAACCAGATTTGATGAAACACTGAGTGAAATATGATCCCTGTGATATAGAACATATTCATTTTAGTCTTTCTGACAGACACACCTTTCAATGTGTGTTAAAAAACTCTTTGAGTCAATATTAAACTATCTAAGAGTTGTGCCACAAAAAATTACAGAACATGATTTATAGTTGTTTGGAAGCAGTATCGGGCTTAATAGAAATGATAAATTACTGGCAGCATCCTTAGAGGAGAATCAATAGGTTGGGTTTATGCTTCTTTTGCTGTAAACCACTACAACTGAATAAGTTTTGCTCACTAACTAATTAAGCGTTGAATCTGTGCCCCTGCTTATATCTTAGGGTTATCTAACATGGCTGGCAGTACTTTGAAGTCTGGGGTGAATTCCTCAATTTAATATTACTGGGCTCGTCCATCTCTGTCATAGTAGAGCTGTTTTTGGATCCTACTCACATATTATTAATAACAATATGTTCTCATTTGGGGCACAATGGGAAATGAATTGCAATAATGGGTGCAATGCAATGTCAATTCAGTTCCTCTAGGTTAGCAACACGTGAGTAAGATGGTTGAGGTCTGACATGAACATCGCAATTGATAAAATTTCAAATTCTATCAAGATACATCTCAAGCTATAAAAACAGGATTCAATAAATAAATAAATAAATTGAATTAGATATATGAAGCACAGTTGCAAAAACTAAAAGAATACATCTAAACACACCTCTTTTTTTCTCACAGGTACAGTTATATTTTTTTTGAAGGGTCGTTGAGGAGGATTTACTTACACTTACAAAACAACAACTACACAACATACAAGAACAGAATTATAAGTCTCTGGTTCTGTTTAGCTAAACACAGACATTTTAACTTAATCAAAAATGTAAAAATCTGGTAATTATGATCTTTACAAAATCATTTGCATCATTTGTTGCTGTCAACAAGTAGGTAAAATGCAATTAAAATGCTATATTTAGTATGTAGACTGTAAAACAAAAAAAAATTGTAATCTGTTAGTAAGGCACAAATGAGCAGCTTTTTTTTTCAGAATGTGATAAAAGAAGCATGATGGGTGTTTTTTGTTTGCTTTTTACGCTGTTTTTCCTGCGTTGTGACATGCAAAATGGTTTTCTGTGCCAAGTAGTGCTGGAATGATTTACTCACCCAAAGGGATTTGAATGTAGACAACACTGAGGTGCTGATGGTAATTATAGGTGCATGCCAGTTCTGAGTGGGCAGATGAGAGGAAGCGCCCTCAAAAGGGAGGTCAGTTTTGAGTGTGAACAAGTGGCTTGAATCAGTTATTTAGAAAAAACTCTGGACAAGTTAAACATCTAGTCTTTTAAAACACTGCTGTTCATCTAGTGTCGGTGAAGGCCAGCCATCCCATGGAGAGCTGGACAGTTCAAATGAATTTCAGTATGATAAAAAACAGAGATGACCATCAGGAGTGCTGATCAAAGCAAAGTGTCAGGGCTCAGTGTCTGGCTAAAACAATCACTGCCTCTTTTTCCCAGAACAAAAGGTGTGCAGTTAGAATTTTAGAGAAATTTAAAAACGTGGATAAGTTTAGATTTTAAATATCTGTTTTAGGAACTGCATTAGGGCACAGTGGCTGGCACTGTGGCCTTACAGTGAGAAGGTCGGGATTCAGGTCCCAAAGTGGGGGTGTCTTGAAGAATTTGCCTTTCTGTGTGGAATTTGCATGTTCTCCCTGAGTATGTGTGGGATTTCTTCAAGTACTCCAGTTTCCTCCCACTCTCCAAAAATATGTGTGTTAGGTTAATTGGCCATTACGAAATTGCCCCAGGAATGAAGTGTTTGGATGGTTGTGAGTGTGTGGCCCTGCAACAGACTGGCAATTTGTTCGAGGTGTATCGGGCCTCTCGCCTGAAAGCACCCAGGAAAGGCTCTGGCACCACCCGCAACCCCATAAGGAATAAGCAGTTCAGAAGACAAAACAAATCTCTCTTTCAATATCTTTCTAGCCAATGCAAGTGACCACACTTTTGATATGGTATGCTAATTTAAAGCCAGAAAATCCAGGACTATGACACGTGGAAAAAAGCAGATGAAGACACTTACTGTATGTTTCTGATACATAATATGTCAGCAGATATTGTCAAAGAGCAGCTTTACTAGTAAAGATGAAAAGTTCATTTAACTTGTTTTTTGACCCTACTGTCCACTATTTTTCCATGACCATTTTGGTCAGAAAGAAGCTGTAGGATGAGAATCGTCATTCAGGGCTAAGTTTTGGAGGTTGAAGACATCAAACCAGTTTTCCATTGAGAGGGGTCGTGTGAGATATCATGTTGCATCAAATTCTTAGCTCTTCTATTTAGCCATCACCCAAGTCCACAGCTCCAACTGAATCAGATCTACTCAAGTGTGCAATCAACCTTGACATTATATGCAGTGGAGGAGCTAAAGGGAAGTCAGAATTATTCAGTTTGAAAGTGATTTAAAGAAACCGTTATTAAACCAGAACGTGGTTACAATTTTTAATGGTTCTCGAGTTAATTTTAGCTGGTTCCAATACATAAAACAAATGTATATGACACACTTTTGCCCAAACACGTTTTGTGCATCACTCAGTAACAAATGAAAGGATGTTGGAAGAACTTTTCTTTATTTTATATCTCATGCTGCCTAACTATGTATAAACTTATCTTTGCTAGGGTGAAAGTACGGGTCTGTGAAGTTCACAGTCGTGGGTTCAGTGATATTCTGGCTGACATTTTCAGCTTTCTCCTCTTCTTTATCTCCTTTTCACAACTTTAAAATCCGACTATGCTCAGAAAGGCACTGGAGCATGAAATGTCCATGCATGAACATTTTGCCCTGATAATCAAATGTATTTTTGGATTTAGACCAGAAACTTACTTTTTCACAACAGTAAAATCTTCAGTGTAAAGATCTGAGTGGGTGTGCACATAGCATTTTTTTTTTCTCTGGTTAATAACAAGAGAAAAAAAAATGTTCATAACAAGTCAAGATTAAACATTATAAATGAAATCTAATGAAATCAGTCAAGGACCATTTTATATTCCTTGACTGAATATAAAATGGTCAAATCTCTAGACAATTATGACCAAAAAAGTTTAAAATAATAGTTTCTAAAGTGCATTTAATGTCATATTTGTGCATTTCACAGGCAGGTGTGCCAGTTTACTGTTTCTAGATTTTTCAAAATATGCATTTCTTATATTTTTGTTGAGAAAATACTGCTTATAATTTCATACTATTATTGTTGTTCTGGTGGTGAAGATGCTGCCATGCAGAGGTTTTTTTGTAGCCCACTCAAACCCATAAAGTAGTGTCTGGCATGATACTAGTGTGTGTGTAGCTTGTGTGTGTCTGTGTGAAAGTGTATACGATCAAATGTGTATGAGCTTTTGTGTGGATGGAATAATAGTGATGGGAATGATGACACATGTAGGCGAGGGACAGTGTTTGTGTGTTCTTGGAAACCTACGTTGCTCCATCTGCTGCTGTTAGGCAACCAGCTGCCTGCCTCCCATCAGCTCAGCAAAACCAGCCAGAGCTATTCAGAAACCATGGCAACTAGTTTCCATCTGTGTGTTGCCCAGGATGACTGACTGACCCACAATCTCTCCTTTTCCTACACTCTTTTCAATAGTTTTTTATAAACAATGTCAAAGGTCTCTAACACAATATGTTAGCTTATGAACAGCAATTACTCCTCTTTAAGACCTGCTTTTTAAACAGGAAACAGATTCAACCAAGCCAATGCCAGTATGCGCTCTGTTCTGTCACCAACTGACAAAATCTGTACACCATAAAACAATGAGAATGAACAAAACCATGGTGACCTACTTCTCAGCTTGATATTGAATGTTTGAGTGAATAGAAAACATTTAAACATTCACAGTGATCACAAAACATTTTTTTCATTGTCTATCTCTGGTACAAAAATTTTCCAGCAATTTCCTTTTGGTATAAAAACATTTCTTAGTCCACTTTTGTTAGACTGATGACGACCTACTTGGGTTTCAGGCACTTTCTTGATTCTTGACGTCTTCATTGCCAAAGATGTCACAGTTTGAACGAAGGCGAATTACTATTTGTCTGTTTTTGGCAGAAAATCTGAAAAATAACATCACACATTTTAAGTAACATTTCAAGTATAAAGGGATCACTATTTGCAGTTTAATCTTGTGAAAAAATACATGCAAAAAAGAATTTAGTCTATATTAATATTACATTCTTATTAAAAACATGTACACAAACACAACATAAATTTTTTTTTACTTTGAGTGTTTTGCTTTTCAGTGTTTAAAATTGTGTTTTCCTTTTTCTGATGTTTTTTTTTTTTTTTTGTGGTCTTCTCTTTAAAATCAGCAAAGCTCATGTATTGGTGTTGGTGTGACATTGGAACACAAAGCTTATTTTCTTACCGCCCACGTCTGGATGCATCAACACAAAAACTGCTCCCTCACAAGATTTTTACTTCAATACAGGCATCAATGTCTGCTTGAGTTTTATTTTATTTTCAATCTTACCAAAGAATATAAAGATTTTATTTCTTTACAATTTCAAGAATTGATACAAATTTGTAGAAAGACATTAATGTTAAAGGGGCTCATGGATCTTCTTTATGTACAAGCTAATTGGCATGCATTTTTGGGAGTTCAAGAGGTGATCGTTGAGAGATTTGAAAGTTTAGATGTGAGCAGAAGAAATTTGTGTTTGGTTGATAGATGTAATAGATGTTTAGTAGACAGCAGAAAGATAAGACCGGAGTGGAATGAATTGATAGTTTACCGCTCACAAAAAAGTTTGTCAAAAAGTTTCGCTTCTGGTTGGCGAAGGTGGTTACAGACTGGATATTGGAGACTGGACCAATGAATTCATTTTTTTCTGCTCCAAAAGATTGATGAAGTTATCGACCATCAAGATTCACCTCTTCCACAATCAGTGGAATAAAAACATTTATTTACTAAATGACAAACAACAGCAAAGCAAAAGATGAAAACATTTGTGCTGCAGAAGCTTCATAAATATATAATTTGGCCTTTGCCTGCTCCCCTGTTACTCTGAATCTGGCTTAGTGTGCAAATGCACACAGAAAGAGGTGAGTGCTGGTTGTCTGACTCGTTCAATTCCAGTTGCATAATAACTGACCTCATCTACTGCAGTGAGGCAAGAGGAAGGATTCCCTTCTGGACTTGGAAGCTGGCAGTGGGGAGAAGATGAGATGGGAGAAAGGGGGAGGGGAGAGCATCATGCAGCAAAGAAGCACAAATAAAGCAGGGAAAATTAGGTTATTAGTGACACCTCGCAAAGTAAACAAAAAATTTACATGTGACACATTATGTACAGTATATTTTTTATAAACGTGCACATATGCAAGTACAGAGTGTTTCCCAGTGCTGGAGAGCATACAGTGAGGGTTTGAGTCACTGAGAAACGAGTTGTACACTGTTTCTTCACAGCCTGCGGGATCAGGCATATTTTTCAGGTCTGAGCTTTAAATACGCTATACATCCATTCCTGAAGCAAATCCAACAAAGAAAGGAAAGATATATTGACACAAACACTAAAGATATTTTTTCAGATGTCCCCACTTACATAAGAGTTTGTACTGGTTATGTAAACATGTCTCAAATTAAACCAATAAAATTATAAAAATTGTAAGGTTACCAAGGCAACGAGCTTGTGATTGGTAGATTTGATTACTTCATTTAAGCTAGATAGATTATAGATTTAAACTTAAAAGACATTACCCAAACTTCTAAGATTTTGCTATGCCGTTCCAGGTAGTAATCTCAGAAATTTAACACATCCAAATTTTCTAAATCTTCAGCAGATCAGATGTGTGAGAAAATGAACAGACATGTTTGCTGGACTATGTACTGTCAGTACATACAGTTGGTACTGATGAGCTGTCAGCCGATTAGAGTTTGGCTTTCTGCTCGCCTGTTAGGTTTATACAGATTCATGTACTCATATCTGGCTCATTAGGGGCTTCAAGTGCTCCTCTCTGCATGTTGGCAGCATAATTCCAGCATCACATACTGTAAATTTTAGAAGACTGTTTCTGCGCAGCTCCTCGTCTGCACTTCTAGCTAAGATAGCACATCTTGGGAAACAGCAAAACATCATTACATGTTTAACAACATCAAGAAATTGAGACTATTGCTTTACAGGCTTTGGTCACTGATGTCATTTAAAAAGTTAAATGTTTTTATTGCCATAATTAACCTTTCTAGGTACAAAAAACAGTTGTGGATGGATAGTCATCTATCATTCATCTCTTTGTCTGCTTTTTCAACTTCTGTTGTTTTGAATCTGTTGTGTTTGTAATTTGTTCGCTCAATCTTTCTGTAATCTCCAATTACTCATAAAAAAAATTGTATGTAAATCTTGGGGCTCTTATGTTCAAAATTAAAACCAAAGAACAAGCTCTGCTTGAGTACTGTATATGAAACCTAACTGCATGTGGTCATGTGTGCATAGTAAAAAAGAAAAAAAAAGCTGAATTTAAGGTTATTTGAGAAATTTTCTGCCTTATTTTGTTGGTATCTAATGCACAACTTGGCATTTCTGGGGTTCTTCACCCTTTTCCCAGTTTGTTTGATATTTTAACTTGGCGTTACACTGGGTGTTGACATAAATCACAGTAAATTTCTGAATCAGCACAATTGTCTTCAAGAAGTGCAGCAATCGGAATAATTGAAAAACTAATTTGACATGAGGAACAAAAGGCTTTCCTCTTTCTGGACAACACTATGACAAAATATTGCTCTCTGAATGAAGACACTCGCTGTGAGGAAAACAGTCACTATCATTTTTTATGAGTATGATACTTCCTATATTAGTAAACATGGCCATTGGCTTTCAAACAGTTCTGGTCCACCACAACCAATTTTTGAAAAATTTTGCACAGAGTCTGTTGGCTCCACTCCAATCACTATGTGTTTGTGTCATCACCAATTCAGAATTGTGTGCACACACTATGTATGTTGCAATTATGTTGTGATTTTCAAATCACAATTGAACCACAAATTTTTCTGTAAACTATATTCATGGGATTTACTATGATGCACACTTATCTTCTGCTAACATGGTGGGTTGGAGAATGCAATGGTGTGTATGTTAATTAATCTAATGAAAAGAAAATTTTGTACAAAGTTCTTTTTAATTTTTGGCCGGCAGCAAAAGTTTGAAAGTAAGGAACCAATTTTTATTCTGGATTTTAAAAAAAATGTGGATGGTGTCTTAAAGGTGCTTAATTGGTGACAAGATAATAGTGAGGGATTGACAGTTGCTGTAAACCGAAATACTGAGGTGTGTATGCCCTTCTCCTGACACAACATCATGTGCAGCAAAACTACTCTGTATCTTCAAACACAGAAAAAATGTCACTGGTTTCAAAATATTTTTGAATCAATTGAATATTTTGTTCAATTGAATAGTATTTTAGTCTTACTCTTTTTCCATAATTTAAGTATCAATATAAGTATTAAAAGAAATAGTTTTTGTGCAAGAATCATTGTACAGTTAAGTGAAATCACTGATTAAAAAAAGTAAGACTGATTCAAAATCTATTGCCACCTTTTAGCCACACTGAGTTGACCAAAAACATTTTTCGGGAGGAATATATCCTTTTTTTTTTTTTCTTTTTTTTTTTTTAAATCAAAAGCTTTCAGAGAGTAAATTCCTCACACTTATATTTTGTTGTTGCATCAAGTCATCTAAGCCAAAGAATTTTCTGTACTGAAGTACACTCCCTGATTTCCTGGAAAGTTTGGCTGTGACTTTGGGCTCAGTTTGTTCTGCACCGAATCTCCTTGCAGATTCCTGCTGTCCTGGATGTCCTCAAGCATAACATGGCAGAAGGAGCATTTTCAAGATGGTGCATAGTGGATCATATGTCAAAAGTGGTATAACAAAGAATGCAAAAGAATTAATAATTTGCTTTTTAAAAAATGTCTGAAACATATGGACAGATTTGAAGTCTCTTTCTGAGTAGATTGGGGGTAACTGACAACAAAAAATGCATCACTATGGAAAGGCTGAAAAAACTCCAAAGTAAAAAGACAAATATGAAATCATGTTAGTTAACTCTATCTAATCCTATTCAAATTCTGGTCTGCTCTCAGAAGAATACTTCATTATTGCCCTACTTGCTCTGTAGAACCATGTTAATTCCCCCAAGTTTCGGACGTTTCAGTATGATTTTATCTTGCTACCACCAGTTTGCTGCTGAATCAATGCAATGTTTTCAGAAATACTGTAATTGTTCAACTAAACACTTGTTTTCACCAGTAGACTGTATTTCAGCTTCAAACTTAGACTCTTCATAATGCAAATATTTAATCAAGTTTCATTCACTGATTAATGTCAGTGATCAAGAACCAAAAATCTTTGAAAAAGTCTAAACGCACGTGAAGTCTTTCTTACCTGTAATCCAATTTTGACCACCTTAAACACAACCAATTCCATCGGATCAGCACTTACCTGTATGTGATAATCCACAAACATTATGTAACTATTCTCTCTAAAGTATTTCCACTCTGAGAAATAATTTCTCAAACAACTCTTTTATGGATAGGAAAAAAAAAGAAAAAAAACGACAGTTTTCCCAGTAGATTTTGGCTGCATTTCTGCATTTTTGTCTGTGTCCATGACTTTAACCCTACTTGACCACACAACCGCCTTATCATCTCGTCCTGAAAGATGGCAATCCTCTGAATCTCCCATCCTTTAAAGAGACTTTTGATTGAGACCTAAAACATGTTTTTGGACATAATTCACAGGAGGCTGCAGAAGGAACAGTGCATGAAAAGACACTCAATGTATAATAACCTCTCTTTGTAAGTTTAACATTCAAAATGACAATACATATAAATTCAACATTTCTGTATCACAAAACTGTGCATCGGTATCCTATGATACTGTTTCTTTCTATTTTAATGAAGTTGGTTTACAATCCTGCTTCTGATAAACAGTTCATATCAAATCCAGCTACAGCCAAAAGATTAAACATGCTTCAGCTACACTCTCCTGCTAAAGGCTAATGGCAAAAGCTCTGGTGTTTGATGCTATTTGTAGTGGATGTTATCGTGCATTCTCTGAGCATTGTCTCTTTTCTGTCTCTCCCAGTCGCTGTGATGTGCTGGCTGCACCGATAAGCAGAGGTGTGAGACACTTTCTGCTTTGGATAATCTGTTCTGAAAGAAGTTGCTGATTTTTCTCTGTCAATCTCAGGCATACGGGAACACTGATGGAGAAGTTGTTGTGGGGCAAACAGCAGCCAACCTTATTAGAATTGTTTCCTCTCATAGCTGTTGAAGGATGGCGAAAGACCTGCGCATTCAGAGATGGCAGGGTGTTATTTATTTATTTATTTATTTTTTAGCTGAGGTTGTAAAGAATGACAACTTTTGAAAACAGTCATATGATTGGCTTGTTATTTTTGAACATTTATTTTAATCTTCATGAAAAAATTTACTTGCAACCCTATCCTATATTCTGTTTTTTGTACACTTGAAGTTAAAAAGACTGTTTTTCTGGCCTTGAAACTCATCATTTGATCATATTTGTGCAACACTCAACCAATACACTTTCTATAATTGGAAGATTTCAAAGTTATGTCTACATGTAACATTATGTTTCACATTTACTTCCAGAAAAATGATACAAAAGTCCACAACTGGAAATTTCGTCCTCCAATTTACAGTTTTGCACAGAAAGACAAGCATGCAATTTTTATAGCTATTGTGAAAAACAAAATTTTTTAATCATAGCAATATATTTTTGAAGAGCTTATCTTTCATTATTTGCATGCACTGGAAAAAAAGTGCATATTAAGATGTGGATCCATTGTCAGCCGAATTGCCAAGTCAGGCCAGAGTCAGTAAGAATCAGTTTGAGGTTCAGACATGGTGCCAAAAACTCCTGCTATTCGATCAATTGTTTAATTATTCAGTTGTCAAAGGAAGAGAAACTTGATAATACCTCAACAATACCATCTTTTACCACCATATCTTTTAATGTAGAAACTTTGCCGGCATTGCTAAGGTGATAGAAAACACAAAGAAATTATTGTTTATGCTGCAATCGAGTTTCCAAGATCAAGTGCATATTTCATAGAACAGTTCAAATTTGTTGACCCATTGTCAATCGATTTATTTCAAGTGATGTAAAAAAGAAAAAGGTCTAAACGACAAGCTTTTGAGCATATCAATAGTCCGTCACTGTTCAATATACATGTCCTTAGGTAAAAAATGTCTCATTCAAAGTGAATAATAAACAGAAAAATTGCACAAGAGATGACAAAGACGCAGCGAACGGAAGACCATGTGAGAGAAAAGGAGGCGCACAGTCTGTGCTGGCAGTGATAAAGGGTAATGAGTTATTGCATTCACAGGTACACAGTGCTCACATTTATCACAGCTCCATCAGCTCCGTCTGACTCGTGACAGAATATTTCAGTCTCCTCTCCTTCAAAATCTCCGATCTTCAAGTTCTCAGCCCATGTGCTGGAACGTGCATTAGACATAGCAACGGTTTGTAGCTGCTCTTTTTAAGGGGATGCAGTGAAGGCTCATTAGTGTGGCCAAGTGAACGGTGGAAAAACTGTCTGATAAGAAAATGAGAGAAAGAAAGAAGGAAAAATGGCTTGGCCTCCTTACATCATCATCACTGCCTCGGGCTGGCCGTCTCTACTAATGAATTGGACTGTCTCAAGCTAATGAATGGAGTCCAGAAATAAAAGGAAATGAAGGTGGTAGTTGTGTGTCAAACTACATGAGTGATGAAGTAACTTATAACGGGGGTTTTATTACAAGGGAACTACTGCCTGTCTCTTCTGATGATAGGGTTAATAAAGAAGTCTGGAAAAACCAGGCTGGTGCCGATAATAGCAGGTAGATGAAAGTGTGTAAAATCCAGTAAAATTCTTTGGTGGTATGATTATGTTTGGTGCAACCATGGCCTGCAAAGGTTTCATTTTCTTTATTTAAAACCCATCATTTTGTAGGTGAAAATAGAAACCTGTTCACATAACTGAAAATAGGAATCTTCTGAAACCTTATAAAACTTCAAACCAGGAAAAACAAAAAGAACTGTAACACAAGTTTGTATTCCAATTTTTTTTGTCATGTTCATTAAAGTACTATATTTTTAAATAGATCAAGCCCAATAGGTTTGCATTTTAGCACAGAGAAAGAGACGACCATGTCACACTAGTACATCACTGACAGAGACACAAAAAAGGAAATCTGACCCAATTTAAAATGATATCGTAATATAAACATTTTATTCAGTGCATTTTTTGTGTATACAACAGATAATAAACAATTGGAAGTTATCAGTGTTCATCAGATTATGGTGTTTTATCAGATTCAGCCTGGTAGTTTGGAACACATGATCCAACATGGGTTAATACACATAGCCTACATCATGCAGTTCTAGTCCAGTATTTCCTGCTTTTCCCATGCAACAAGTTCACTTAATACAAACCATCCTCAGAGAAAACTGAGAAGAAAAAGCCTCCCAAAGCATGTACCAGAAATATTATGCAGCTGAAGGGAAGAGTACACAGCCCACAAAAAGGGTCATTTTGTACATTTTTGTGTACATGCCCTGTGCAAGAAAGGGAAGTTGTTCATTTCTGTATTTTTTTTTCCAGTCACTTTTACAAATATGACATGTCCTATAAAATGTTAAGCCACCTAAAAGTCCACAGTAATTTTTTTTTATATAGAAAATATTGTCACCACAATAACTTACTGAAACACGTAACAAGCATCCTGGGAAGGACTTCCACCATATTCTGATGGTGAGCTTTATCGTACAATAGAAGAAGACAAAAAAGGATGGCTTGGGGATTGAAGAATAACACAGGCACAGAGGGAGGAATCAAATCACAAGGACAAGAACTAGAGACATTGTGACACATTGATAACAGAAGGGAATGGGAACACTGAATAGTCGCTTCATATCTTCATCATTGAGCGTATCAGCAAAATCACAACATCAAGCCTGCTGCTTACACCAACATGGCTGTAAACCACATTCATTATCCTTTCTTTTTCTTTTTTTTCTCCCAACAAAATTGTTGCTTCCATCAAAAATGTACAATAAAAAGTGAAAAAAAAATCCACTTTGCTTTACTGTTGACTTGATTTTTCAGCAGCTTAAAGGGACACTCTTGAAATCTGTCTTTGGTTTGCTGTAACCCATCTCAGTAATAAACCAAAACAAACACATATTGAACAATGATAAGGTTGAGAAGACAAGAGGGGACAAAAAACAATCAATTATCAAAAAGCTAGTCGCTAATTCAGAAAATTAGCAAAAAACTAAGTTGCAGCTGTGGCATCTCTTAAATAAAGAAAAAATGTAAGAGAGCCACACTGTCCTTTATATACCAGGTTAGTTAAACAGAGGCTTGATTTTCCCATGCTAGAGAACTTAGTCTCTGAGCGTGTGCACTAGGACGCAGGAGAGCTACCATCTGGCTGGTCAGTAGCACAAGGTTACACCAAACCAGGGAGTTTATAGGCTTTTTTATTCACAGAAGCATGAGACAATGAGGGCTTTTACTGTACCATTACAGCTGTGTGGACCAGCACCAGTAATGGCTGCCCTGTACACCTGCATATTTAACATCCTGTCTGCCTGACAGATGCACAAGTGCTTAGTGTTTGTTTGACCCAAAAATAAAAAAATCAGAAATTGACAGCAGAACTAAAAAAAGATGGGCTAACTGGTGTGTGGTTCTAATCAAAAGGGATCACTAAATGAATCCAAAGGGTGAAAAAAAAAAAAACCTTTTTAAGTAAATATATGATTTATGTACTGCTGATTCTGCCGTTTAGATTTGCTGTGTCCTTAAAGACTGATTGTGATAGTATCTAACCGTTTTTAATGATGACATCTGTGCATTTATGTATAGATTATTGTCATTGTTTCGAACTGTTGATCGGAGTAATAAGTCTGCTTGGATTCACGCTCTGTGAGAGGTAAGGTTTTGTTGTTCAAGCCCAGGCTTGGGTTTGTATAACCGGGCTACGTCGACTCATTCTGGCTCACAGCTTTGCCTCCATTGAGAACAGCTGATGCACTTCGACTCTTGGTGGGTGTGCCGCTTCCAGAACGGGAAAACTCTGTCAAGTCATGGAGGGATGGCTCTCTGTACATTGCCACTGTGGAAAGAAAAGAAGAGGGCAAATTAGACATTCTACCATCTTTTATTGGGTAAATGCTATTTTAAAAGTATAAATAGTAATACAGAGTGTTTCAATGCCATTCTTTAAATGAGAGACTTACTAAGTTCTGACAGTAGAGGAGCAAATGAGCATATTTTTAAATATTGGAAAAGAATACGTCATCAACCTAATTTGCTTGCTGGCCACCCAAAATGAACTTTAAATTGGTCATGTTATTTTTAGGTTAATCCCTTAAACATATTGAAATAAATCGAGGCTATAGATTAGTTAAAAAGCTAATAAAAGAAAAGATTAAAACTAGATGAGTAAAAGTGGCTGTTCCAGCTCCATTCCACCAAGCAGTGGCTGCAGCTCCACTCCACCCGACTTGGCACCACCCAGTGAGTGTTTAGAGGCTGTAGAGCTCCAGGAGCTCACTGCTCTTCTTGGATTGTGCTAATGAACACTCGCATTTCCTCAGTAAGGAATTAATTACCACATCTTGAATTGAAGAAAAGGAAGACTTTTGTTGCATTATTTGTAATTTATTTCAAAATAACTTCTGTAACCATTGCAATCCAAAAACTTGCTGATTGGTCAATCTAGTATTTTTTTAGTTGTCTGTTTGGTGGCACATATCATATATATCATTCAGTAAAGTTAACATTATCCTGGAAAAGGGATTAAGTTCATTTTTTTATACTGTGAATTTTATGGAACAGTTCATAGTAATTTTTTCTCAATCATAGAGGGCAGTTACGAGTTAGCTGCTACTGTTGTTGAAAAACAAAAGCATGTCATTATAAATTCAAGAGTTGCTAATACTTTGGCTTTGCTGTTCATGCGGCATTGTTTTAACTTGCACTTCAGCAACTCTTGCATTGGAAGAAAAAACAGTAACATGAGGTTCAGTCTTTGGTTTCAGGATGCTGTCAAGATCCTTCTACCCAGAATGCTATTTGATGTTTATTCCCAATGGAGACTGTGGCTGAAACAGCAAATCCACTTCACTTAGCCCAGCATTTTTGTTAAAGTAGCAACTCAAAGACCATCCTCTTGTACACACATCAGTCAGTAGTGGGGTTGGGTGGAAACTGCTGATGATTGGTGCACATCTACGCTGAAACTTTATGCACGTAATGTGGCATTAACGACAGAACCAACTTATTTTAAGAAGGTTCTGGTGATAGAGAATAACTGTATGCTTTCAAGAAAAATGTTTTTTCTCTCTCTCTTTTACATCCCTAAACTTCTGGTAGACCTTTAAGACGATTTTTCTATTTGGAGTTGAATGATGAGATTTGAACTTGCTTCATCTGTGGGAGGACAGAATGAGAAGCAGAAAGCTGTGTTTCACAGAGTGGAACCTGAAGACTAGAGTGTGAATCCTTGAATAGATTTCATCACCAGGAAAGAGATAGACGCTTAGTTGGTGCATGGTAACAGGGTAGGAAAATTTATGCTGTCTAAACCAGCAGGTGCTTCTTAAATCTAATGTATGAGAACATTTACTATTTTGAGAAATCAGAAGTAAGACATGCAGTAAAAGATAGGGGATTTGGAACAAAACTGTTTTAGGTAGATTTAAGAAACATTGTATGAATATTTAAATTACTAATGTGGTATGTCAGCAGAAAAACAGAAAAATGCTTGCTGACTAGAAGACGGGGTAAATTGAAATGTGGATTCCAAACCACCCGATCACAGAGGTGCCAGACCCCATGCTAAGTAGTAAGCAGGCAAGAGGTGGAGCACACTTTGAACAGGAAACTGACCTCCTCCATCTAAAAAGTTTTCTTAGATTCCTCCAAAGCCTTTAACACCATCTCCCCGCAAGAAACTTTCTATATTCAGACAAGATCCTCCGCACCATCTCTTCTTCCAACAGGATAGGAAGAAGAGATGCTCATCACAGGATTGTGTGCCAAGCCCCCTCCTGTTTATTCTGCAGACGTATGGTTGCTTGGCAAGAAAGCCCAGCTGTCATTACATGGGGGGGGGGGTTGCAGATGACACAGCAAAATTTGGAGTTATCACTGATAACAATGAATCAGACAACAGAAAGGATGTGAAATATCCGGTTCAGAAACAACAATCTCTGTGTAAATATGGAAGAAAAAACAGAGATGGAGATGAACTTAAGAAGAAGCAGTCACCAACTTATTCTACTGTACATTACTGGGTCAGATGGAGAAAGTTTTAAACTGTTCTCCAATTGCTGTTACTTTAGAACACCAAAACTTTCTGTTTGGGCCCAACACCACTTTAATGTTTTAATGAAGCTGCAGAGATTTGGACTTGGAGGTCCTGAACCGAAGAAGTTCTCCAACTGTAAAGTGGTGACAGGGAGGCACTGAATGATGTAGACTCAAATATCCCCTTCTTACGTCTGGATCTGGATGAGGAATGTTAGGCTCAGAAACAGCTTCTTCTCTGGAGCTGTCAGATCACTGAATGATTGCTACCTAACAAACACATTATCTTTGAATTGTCACATTTTTTAAGGAAAAGAACATTCCTAATAACAAACTGTTGGAAATTCAGTTACATTGATGGAAGGCTCAATAAAAAGTTTTTGATCAGTGATTGAAACACCCCTGCACAATGTGTTTTGCTATTAGATTAACAAACTAAACTGTTCAACACAAGCTGGAGGATTGCAATGAACATATGTAGTGCTGATATTTCAATAAGAGCACAAAAAACAATTTAACACCGAACTTTGTATATGTGTGTAATGACAACACTGTTTACACTTCATGTGACATAGTTCTGGTGAGGATGCCATTAAAGATATACCATTGTTAGAGAGTTGCCAGATGGTTTGAAATCCGAGCAGAAAAGGGGAGAAATGACATCTTAAATGACATTTTAAAATTAATTTTCAAAAGACTTCAGGCATCGGAAATTAACATAATCAATTGGAAAATGTAACTCTTAAATTGCAATCATATTTATTGAGTTTCTTTACATAGAAATACTCATATAAAATAAATATGCAAAGATCTTGTGCAGAAGCCTTAAATTCCCAGACCTCTGGTTAAGGACCCAAGCTTGATGGATGAGACCAATTATTTATGGGAAGATATAGAGAAAGAGAGACTAAACGTTTACATTAATATTGAAATACAAATGAATAAATATGTGTCACACAAAAGCCAAACTTGCCTTGGCGCATTTTTCATAGCATGTATTTAGAAGTTTAAAAAAAGAAAGAATTTACACCCACTTCTCCTTGTAAAATGTAGAGTTCCGTTACAAATGTATTGCAATTCATTCTGCGCGAACTGAAAATGTCAATGTTAATTGATCAATTCTAAATTAGGGATTTTAAGGGGAATAATGATGCTTTCTTATGCCAAAATACTGTACATACGTAACAGCATTGCCAAATGCAAGTGTACTTGGAGGTTTCCAAAATTAATTCCACGTGCACTGTGTAATTGTAAAATTGGCCATTTTAAGGAAGTTTGAGGTTGATAGTTGGCACATTCCAAGTCAGGTGCTTTGGCGGTGATTTTTTTAAAAGTTTATGATTCTTTTTTTTTCTTCTTTGTCCTGAATGAGAAATTAAAATCTGAAATGGATTTTGTGTATCGGTATGTTATTATAATCAGTGGGATTGGATACCACTGAGCTCATGTCTGGTGTCCTTGGGGAAGACACCAAACCCCCCATTTCTCCTGCTGCGGTGTAATGCAGCACACAAATTTTCCCGTTGAGGGATGAAAAAAGTACACTTCTTCTCCTTATAAGCTAACTTTCAGAAAGGACTTCCCACAACAAGTTAAACCTATTTTCCATTGATTCTCAAAAGGAAATATTAACTATATATTTTGTTAGTTAATCACTGACATGAGCAAATGTGAAAGCTGAAAGTAATAAGAGAAAGATGACTAATTAAATTTAAGATTTTGCTCAGTGAGTCTTTAATTTCCTACTTGTGAAACAACAAAAAAGAAAAACAAAGCTCTCCTCTTTTGTCTCAGTGAAAAGAAACAGACCCTCTCCTGGTCTGTCTCTTGCTAGTTAAAAGAGAAATCCGTGTCTTGTTGAAGATCAAAGGGCCATGGCCTTTCAACAACAAAATGAATTCTTTCTTTCTTTGCTGTTTTCCCTCTGTTCTCCATAACCACATTACCACACATGTCGTCTGGTTTGGTGGAGTTCTTTGTGGATTTATGGTAATAAAATAACAAAGCCGTAGAGCCATCGTGGGAAGGAAGCAGAGGAAACACATTGTATGTGTCCCTAGTAACAGACAATAGGATAACTGGTTTCTATAAAGTTTCTGTGGCAAGGTGACTTACTGGAGGGGACGACTAAAATTTAAATGTCAGCATGAATAAAATATTCTAAAAGGATAGAGTTGAATGAAATCTAGCCAGGACTGATGATCGATTGAATATTTGTACTGAGTCATGATTGGCACATAAAAATATTTCGGCAAGAACAACTATTCAATGTCATCTCAAGAAAAAAATAACGCAGTTACTTCTCTTTTTTAAAAAAAAATATTTAAATTTACTTTATTTTCAGGTGGAAAAATATGATCCAAATCCAGATAAATGTTTTTTCTAAATAGTATTTTGTTAACTTTTTACTACACATGCCTCAAGAGAAGTGACTCTAAAGATAAGTTGACTCACCTTTAAGAGGCTTGGGAAGGAAATGGGCTGCTGGTTTATTCTTTTTTACATGGTTCCCCTTCATGATTTCTCCTTCCTTATTCAGACCAAGGTACCAGCCCCTGCCCGACTGCTGCTGCCGGTATATCATGGAGGAGTATGTCACGTAATAGTTTTCAAACACTGACTCTTTGAATTTGCACTCTGGTGTAAAGTGTTCCTGTGGGGAGAAAGACAAGCACAAATGGTGTAAGGCAGTTGTTAGTCAACAGTTTTTAAAAGTCCAAAAGGGTACCGCAAAGACTCTTTTCCTCTAAAGCTGAAAAACAGCACATTGGGTTGTCTGTCTGAACCTCTTAAGCACCATAAGAGAAGATGAAATATCTGGAGGCCAGGGTTAAAAATTCTTATTTGAAGTTAATCTTCCATATCCAGTCAGGCCATTTACTGATTTTAATAATGTAGCACCTTATAGCAAAGATAAAAAATTATATGAAACTCCATGGGGGCATTAATAAAAAAAATACATCCCATTTTCATTTGGTCTCAACCTTTAATTATGCACGGACTATTCATAATCTTTAAGATTTATTTTTCATTTTATGTATCATTTTGTGAAAAAAGTACCTCATAATTCTCATCTGAATTTAGTTAAGTTCCAACTAAGTGACAAAAATTGGAATCAAACACAGTTTTCAAACACACAATTTTGTTGTGATTGCACCTACTGTAGCAATTGTTTTGGTCACTAATCTTTTTAACCTTTTCTCATTCAAAGACACTTCTGACATTCATATAGCTTTTTTCCCTGGTAAAACAGAGACAATATCACAATACAGGGTTTAAGACCAACTAACTGAGTTAGTTGGTCTAACTCAGATTCTCAATAGCAACAATAGCTCTGGCTGCCAGCAGCAGCTTCTCCCAGGTCTTCTTCAGGTTGATGATGTAAATACCATCGCTTTTTCGTTTGTAGACATGCATGGATGCACGGATGCATGTTTTAGAATAAGCAGGTCTAACTCGGCTTATTGCTAACTTTGTTAATTCAACATTGGATTTGTGGGAGTTGTATGACAAAAATACAGTATGATGAAAAACACGCCATTGCCAGGCACGCAGTCATATTTTACAGCTGCTGTGTTTTTATTAACAACCCACATGTGTCATCTTTCATGAGAAGCAGTAACATGACAGGAGAAAATTAAATAAAGTTAATGAACAATGACCTACTTTAATTGTAAGTTCAAAGCTTTTCTAAATAATGCTTGAATCTCCTGAGGTAAATAAAGAATGTATATTTGAATAAATAAGATCAGTTTTCTCTTTAATCGGCTGACACATTTTTGTAAATTTAATAATCCCGTCAACAATAGATCAACAATAATTTGTCTTATCACACAGCCTAACTTGGCCTAAATTAACCTTACACTTTGAATAAATTTGCTAAGCTGATGTATTTCATTCCCCTCTGTTTTAATCTTAGTTAAGTCTGAACACACTAAAGAGGTTGGAAATTCAGCTGCCGGATTGCCGTTTTTATTGAAACAAGTAGCTAGTTTGCGAACAAGTTATGATTTTATATAAAGTAGCTGCTTGTTCTCATTAATAGTCCCAGCCTAATGTCTAAAAACAAGTTTCAAAACTTGATGAATCATAAAAATGTTACATTTTTACATGAAATGTATATTTCGATTGGAAGTGAGACATCTTCACAGATTGGGGCTGTTGTTTAGGTCATACAGTATAGTCATATGTAAATCCGGTTTGAATTTATAATTTTTCTTCCATATTCATGTGGATCTCTTCTTCATGTTTCTTCTATGTTTTTTTACTACATGATTTTATAAGAGCTTTTTCTGTATTCGTAAAGAGGACCTGAGGGAACGTATTATTTGGATCTGTTTTGATACGTAATAAACTATTGTTTTTCTTAAAATTGACTTTTGTGATTTTTTTTGTTCAATTAACAGCATGAAGTTCACTGAGACAACTTTGTTGTTATGTAAGATAATGCAAAGATTTAAACTTAAAGCAGTTTCTTTTCTGCCAAAACCACAATGTAACTGAGTGATACCCTCTTTTAATACTTCAGTCTACCACAGTCTATGCCCACATACCCAGTGCTCCATGACAACATCACGAATAGATGGAAAGGTCTCTAAACACAGTCAAGATCATTACCTCCAAACAATCTGTCATATAGTTCTTGTTCTTTTTTCCAATCTTACAACTAAAAATAGGTTTAGCACTGGCAAATACACCAAGTAGAATATGTAAAAGGTGCAAAGTAGAGGTCCCCACGTTAGGACGTTAATGTGTTAGAAGTAGAAAGTGTTCTCAGAAAGGTGAGAAACTGTTGAAAGGCAGGAGCAATGGCCCTGCTCAGAGAATAATTGGAAGGTCATTACACCCTGGTGGAATTATAAATTACAACAGCCTTCCTTTTTACAGGGAATGCATGGGAAGAAAAACAGAAATCAGGAGACATTTCTGAGAAGCAGGATGAACTTATCACAAAGCTGTGATTAGATTGTAAGAGCATTTCATTAAGAAATACAAATTAGATTAATAATTATACAAAAGCATTTTTGTAGCTAAGATAAATCATACAAATATTGTTTTTTTTTCGCAGCTAATGTGCAGTGCCTGCTCTGTAATTTATAAAGACATACGTAGGGAGGACCATGAAACAAGGTGGTCCAAAAAAGAAGACAAGTCTTTGTTTTTGATGCCATCATTTTATAAAAACCCTCTGAAAAAACTTAAAGTTTCAAAAGAACTTTGGCGTTCAGACAAACGCACACTCTGTTAGCGATGAGTTTGTGAAAGAACAAACTAGTTACTAGAAGATTTGCTAATTTAATCAATACCAGAATTACCCGACTAAATAAAATAGTTTTGTGTGAAAAGTAAATCAGAAGCAGAAAATGAATGTTTAACAGTTTTTTAAAGGTATTTTATTTGTCATGTTTTATTCATATTGTATTTTGTCTTCCATTACTCTCTAAATGTTCTTTACAGATTGTTTAATGGGTGACTGTTCATCAACCATAACGCATCAATGTCTCCTTTCTGTCTTGCTGCACAGCTTTTTCTTCAGACTGATTAGCAGCAGCAGCCTTGGAAAGTCTGGGCAGCATCAATCTTAGTTATGCACGAGCGGTAATTGGAAGAAAAACAACAAGCAGCTTTTGAGCCAACATTTCTGTTCTACCTCTAATAATGAGCTTATGTGGATTTGGCTGGTTTCACTCATTCTGGTGAATAACGAGAGTCCATTGACAATAAGATGCATACAGATGGATACACGCACAATTAGTGCCAAGATGGGGTAGAGGCTGCTGGCTGTGACTCCTGCTGTAGAGAAGGTCTTTTGAAAACAGCCTAATACCGATTAACACATGGAGGGGCCAAAATGGCCAAGGAGTCTATGCTATGTTCTATTAGAACTTTAATAGACATTTTTGTTCAAAGAGTGGCAGCAAAATCTACAATTTTTTTGCTCTGTGAAACCGATCTTCCTGAGAAATAATACAAATTGTTCAAAACTTTAATCATGGATGAGGTGCCAGAGGGAGTAATCACGGTGGGAATCAATGTAAAGCTCTATGAAATAAATTATGCCTTTTGTCTCTGTGTGCCTAAAGTTTCATGGTGATATGGATGCATTCACTTTTATTCTTATAAATGATAGATCATTATTAAAATAAGCTTTGAACCTGACAAGCCCTCTTGGAGAAATTCTCATCCTCGGTTTATTAAGGTATGGATTTTTCTTTAACTTTGCTTTATCCATTTTAACACATTTTTATTTAAATAAGCCTATTTTAGAAATAAGGAAAGTGCCAAAAAGGAGTTTTTAGCTCTCTATACAGTTATAACTATATTGTAATAGTTTAAGGTTATTGAGATGGACTTGATTTTAAGTAAAAATCAGTAATACAAAAAATGCAAATTAAAATGAAATTATCGAACCTTTTAAATTTGAGTTTACTATTAACATCCATTTTTATTTAACTACTAAGACATTTCAGGTACCTCCTCCGATGGTTTCTAGACATTAATTAATTTAGCACTATGATGTAAAACTGTGTGAATGGACACTGTGAGTTTATTAGGGTTAAAACACTGCATTTCAGAACTTTTTATTATTATTTTTTAAATCAAATATTAAAGACTACTGTATCGTCAGTTAATCTTGTACAACATTACCTTTTTGAGAAGGATCTAAATCAACAGAATAGAATAATAAAAATACAATAGACTAAAAAACTTTATTAATCCCTATGGAAATTCCCGAAGGAAATTAGGACGTCAGCACCTGTACAAATATGATAACAAAACACTTTGTTAATTCCTATAGGAGTTCCTTTGGGGAGATCGGATACCGACAATGTCAGTACACACAAAGTAAGCAGTAAGACGCTAGAATAAATCAGAAGAAATACATTTTTAAAATTATATACGAATATTGTGCCACAACATACTGTTGGTGGTACAGATCAGTTAATGCAGAGTGGGTCAACAAATACATATGTTGCTGTATTTTATTAAAAACTTGAATAAAAACAAATAATGTATTATATTTTTTAAGTATTATGGTCTGTGCATGTTTCCATTAGAATGTAGACTGTAGGAATACGCTTTCATTTTTTGCCAGTGAGACCTGATATGTGTACTATATTTAATCTTTCTGAATGTTAATGCATACATTTGCATTGATTAACGCTGCCCATCTCTAAATGTAAATCTGAACTGAACGTTCCAGTGGTGATGAAAGCGTGCCAACAAATCATGATGCACCATATAACAAGAAAAGCACTGCTTGGTATTTTTCTTTCTAAACCTGTCAACAAAGAGAAATGTACTTTGATTTCTTCAGTAAAGGCACAGACCATAATTCTAGGAAACATGTCAAACACAATGTGCTGGAGCATAATGTCAGCTAAACTGCTGTGTCAAAACTAAAATGACATCAATAATGGCAGTAAAATCTGAGCTGAGCACAGCTTTAGTTGGTCTGCATCCGTATTGATGCTTGTTTAACTAAACAAGACTAATGCTGTGGCTGAACAGTGGTGACCACTCCTGTAAAATTGGCAAACACAGGAACCAAAAAAAAAAAAAACAGTTTTGTGGACCAAAAAAACCAAAACAAAAACAGTATTTCTGTAAATATGCAATCTACTCCTGATATTTGTACAGAAACACACAGACAAACATCAGAACATTTGCAGGATGTTTTCAAGAGGGAAAACATCCTGCAAATACCAACCGACACACCCACACAGGAAACATACTAGTGCAGAAGAACAAACACATACACACAATAACACACGAGTGATCTGATAAAAGCATAGTTCATTAACTGAAGGCTATTTATTATGGCATTGTGATCGCTAGCAGGAACAAATGATGTGTGAAGCATATACTGAACATCTTAAAATAGATAATACAACACCAAGGGTTAAATAAATTCAATAAATGTCAAGTCCCAGACGTAACAAGGCTTGGCACACTGGCCTTTCTGTGTGTAGTTTGTATGTTCTCCCATGTATATGTGGGTTTTCTCTGGGTACTCAGCTTTCCTCCTACCCTCCAAAAACGTGTGTTAGGTTTATTGGCCACTATGAAAATTGCCCTGAGGAATGAATGTGTGCGTGGATGGTATCTGTGTGTGTGGCCCTGAGCAGACTGGCAAAATTTTTGGGGTGTACCCTGCCTCTCGCCCCTTCTAAGGATAAGCGGTTCAGAAGACAAAACAAAACTCAATAAATGTCCATGCTTTTAAATACGGACATTACTACTGCCTTTCCTGTCATTTTATCTTGTCAACATGCAGTAATTACATTCTTTTCATGGGATTTTTCTTTCATGTATATGCATTCGAATGGTATGACTGATTAAATTTTATTTTCTACTACTTTAACTCATTTTGTTGGTCAATAATAAGATGTTTTCTACTTCCTCGTCTTTACATCAACCAAAATCACTTTTCAAATCATTTCAAACATTTAGCTGGTACTTGACACTTTTGAAGTAGTTTAGTAGATAAATATGAATGAAATCTATCTACTGTAACTGCTAAAGCGAGATATTTTTAACGGTACGCTTGGGATTTAAATGTTAGAGGTTTGTTTGTTTGTTTGTTTGTTTGTTTTGATCCAGTCACAAAAAGCCTGCAATTTTTAATATCTACGCTCAAAATTCCCAAATACTTAATTTTACATGCATACAGAAACAAGACATACCAAACCAGATGCAACTGAACAATAGTGAATCACGCTAATTAACAATTGACTCAGCAGGAAATTGATAAAAACCACTTCAAAGACACTTCATGAGGTATTTACGTGTTAAATTTAAGCACACAGATCTGGAAATGTACTAAACAGTTTAAAAATATATAGCTATTTTTCTACAACTATTCTCTGTGTTTGCAATACATTTTTATTTCTCTTGCAGGCTGATGAGACATGTGCAATTGTGATGCTGAACAACCTTCATTACTTTTACATTTTGACTGAGAAAAAAAAAGAAAAAACAGAGAACAGTGAAGTAAAATAATAAATAAAAACAAAGTAGTTATTTCTCTTTCCTACAAATCTAACTAAAGCATACAGTATATCAGTGGTGGCTTTAACCACGTCTGCGCTTTTCTTTCACCCTTCATTTGTCTAATACTCAATCAAAGTAAATGGCACTGTTTGCGTTCTGCTTGCTCTTCATTTTTCTTCTCTTTCCAACAAGATAGAACCTTAAGCCAATCCCTGCATTCACTTTGATTCAATTGATAACCTGAGAGCCAATTGAACTTGCTTAACAAATAATGAAGCCTTCCTGTGAACTATGATGCATTCCAAATTTATTCAATATATGTATTAAAATTTATGTTATTCTTATTTATTATAATATATATGCATCTCCTTTATGAATACCGTATGCACATATGTATGTACAGTAGACAAATTCTGAAGTTCATAGCAGCAGCAGCAGCAGCGTTGTCTTTTCCACCCAGAATTTGTCATTTGTTTTCTCTCTGCTGTTTATAGGGAATCTCCCCCCACGTCCTGACCTGCTATTGGTTGGCTTGATGAGTGGCTTAAAGGCAATGTTTTACCATAGCAGCAACCCCAGCGATACAAGCCCTGTTAGGTGGCCAACTTCTCATTCAGTTCAATTTCTGCTGTAATGTAGCTGAAATGAGATGCAGTCCATTTCCCAGCTGATATCTAAAACATACTTTTTTTTCACATACAGACCCGGTAAAAAACCGCGGGGATGTTACACGCCATGTAGAAACTATAAAGCAATTTCTTATTTTTACACATGTTTATTTTGCTAATCCAGTGATTTTTTTTTCTATCTTAATGTAGAAAATTACATTAAATTCAGACACCTTAGAGAATAATCACCAATATAAACTGAATAACGGAGGGAACTTCCTCATTTGTTTAAAAAAGAAATTTGTATCATGATAATATGGATAATAGGGATGGCTGAGGTCTGATATTTTAGTGGGATATGAAAAAGGAAGTTTGAAACAAAATAGATTACCACAAACTTAAAGATGATCTGTTTTAATTAATTAACAATGGAGGGTGAGTCAGATAACCCTCATCTTATCTACTTGGTAACAAAACAGATAACAGTCAGTGTGAAGGGATTTTGGCTTTTTATTTGAATGTTTTTTTTTGTCTTTGCATGATCTTCATCTCTATCTCAATCATTACACTGCTGTATTTTCATGGCAATAAGACACATTGCCTTATAGGGCACAGCTTCAGTCATGAGTGCTGAGTCTCCAACACATACAAGAAGACGCCATTAGATTTTAGGGCGTGGCCAAGTTAAAAGAGACTGTAAAACATGTGTTGTTTTGAAAGCTTGAAGAACAGTACAAGCAGACTCTTTAGCCCAGGCTTCCAGAATTTATTCACAAATTGTGGCGTAACTTGCCCAGCGCTGCCTCCCAGACTTGGTAAAAGTGTGTTCACCATCTTCTTTCATGCCTACACATCGCCCTTTACCATTTTCATGCTGTCCTCTCCATTGTGTGCTTTCCAAAGGCCACACAACAATATATTAGGCACATTGTATCATTTGGAGAAAATTTAAGACTTTCAAGGGCACCTGATGGTCGTGAAAACATGGTTCAGTTAGAACAAACCAATGCCAAAAAGGAAGATACTGAGTTAGCATGTGGGATGTCACATGTTTGAACAGGCATTTCTAAAATAGTAAAGAGAGGGGTTAATAGGATGTAATGCTTCCTGCCACATAAAAAGCACCATTGATGTATCAGGCACTTGTTTCTTTTAACATGGTAGAAAGAAAAAATATTTTTTTTCTTTCAAAAAATGCTGAATCATTCTCAAAACACTATTGGTGACACAAGATTCACATATCAGAAAGTAAAACACCCTGAAAATATATATTTTTTTTTTTGCAAAAAAATGGGACCTTTAATTGGAGCTAAAATATTGTAATGACTGTATGAATTTCAGTTTTGCAACACCGACATGTCAGAGCACAGCTACATGCGTTACAGCAAAATTGAGTTGTCTGACTCAAGTAAAGGACATGCCAAAATAAATCTAAAATAAAGGTATCATATTTAGTACAATAAACATATTCATAAAACACATTGTTTGTATTGACGACCTAACCTTCTTTGGACACTGTTATCTTAGTTCTTTTTCATTTGCAACTTGTCAACAAATGCTTTGAAAGGTCAAATCTGGAGTAAATGAAAAATATTACAGTGTTACATTTCACTGATATTCCCAATTATAAGAAAATACTCACAAATTATTTCTTGATTAATGATTTGATGCCAGGTATCATCACATCTGTGTGTATTACGGTAACTGCGTATAAGACCTCAGTTAGCCATTGTATTTTTTTCCAGTCCATATTTGATTGAAGCTAACTCCTGACTAGGCATTGAAAGAAGAAAGCAGAAATCAAAATCTAAACACAGGAGAAACCAGAAATCAAATTGAGGACACATTTGTGGAAGGTAAGAGTTGCTTTCTCAATATTTCAGTTTGGAGACTTAATGCCATCACTACCTATATCGTCCTCCCAGGTGAGGCATTAACTGTCCCACTTTGGAATATCAGCTATTGCTGTTGTGGATGACAGATTTCTGTTTTTTTTTTTTTTTTTTTTTTTTTTTTTTTTGCAGCCAGGGTAAAAAAAATATATGGTTCATGTAAGTCTTTTTTTAAAAGCACAAAAATGAAATGTCCTGAAGGATTCACCAAATCATTCCCATTGCTTGTTTCTATACAAAACCTTTTCCTTCGTGTATTTGAACATTTTTCCATTCAGAGACCAGGAGAGCGACAAGCATATTTGCACAGGGGGAATGGAAATACTTTGTAGAAGCAGAAACAATGTTTTGCACACACTCTGAGTCCCTGGCAAAGAGTGAAACTCTGCAACTTCACAACCAGCTTTGTGCCATATTTTATACGACATACATAAAAATCTGCCAAGTCTTAGTAACCCATAGCTTGTATGAAGTTGCACTTATCTCACATCTGAGCCAAGATTGAATCCTGACAGTCACTTGACTGAACTTTCAGCTCTCCAAAAAGCTAATTTATAAATTTCTATACAATAGAAACTTTTCATAACTTAGTTTGCACATAAATGTATTATTTCTTAGCTGCTGTGAGTGGAAGTGTTTGCCAAATCACTGAATATAAAAATGAATCTGAAAGCGTATGTAGCGTCGCTACTGAGGAGTTCAAAATAGTTGGCAGGTGTCACTATTACCAAAGCCAAAATGGGTAAATCAAAACAATTGTATGCTGTCTTTCAAGTCATCTTTACCATTCTAGCAAAGTCATTGTTTTCTCAATTAATTTGAGTTTTTCAATTACTTGATTGCATAAATGTATTTCAAATACATTTGATTAAAGCAGTAAATATTTTCTTCTATTTAATATTGATAACATGTGTATTTTCATCATATATTGAATTGTAAAATTATAAGTTGGGTAGATTCCAGATAATGTCGTTTTGAAATTAAATGGATGTAGTATATTTTGTTTTCTGAGAATAAGCAATAAATTTGCAGCTCTACCACCAGCTAAAAGCTAAATTTATATTAACTGTTGATTAGGTGGGGGTACCTATTAGGAAAACAGTTTTTAAACATGTGTAGCAACATATTTTCCCATGTACTAATTTCTTTTTTTGTCGTCAGATTGTTTTGATATGAAAAGTTCATGTTGTGTCCAAAGTAATTACTTAACATATGGCAGATAATAACACATGGAAGAAGAGCCAACTTTTACTGCCGCCTTTTCTTACGTATATCACACCTGCCAGAAAGTAATTCCATCTCTTGCTTGCTCATTTTTTTTTTCTCATACTGTCAACATCATAGAGCTTTGTTTCTGCAAGTACATAGAAATTTGATGTATGCAAATGAATGCTCAGAGGAGCAGTGAATGAGTGTAAAAAGCACTGTGAAGCAGTGATGTTAGTGAAAATATCAGAAACAAGATTAGTTTCCAACCAATATTATTTATGAAAGTTGAAATTTGTCAAAATAGTTTTCTTTTTTACAACTTTTTTGCTAACTGCTAAGTTATTTTATTCTTTAATCTTTCTTTAGAATGGATCATCTTGAATTGGAGTTTCTGTTCTTGATGGTTTAAACACTTCTTGAAACTTTGAACTGCTGATTGTTAAAGAACTTAAATCGTTTAATCGGTCGCTGAGAGCTTCAAACTGCCTTGGAAGGCATTGAGGGAGTATGTATTATTTAAATATAGCTGTGTTCTCCCCTAAGGCATGTTCAGCTGGGAATGTTGTTATAAGCTGTTAAACATATGCAAGCATTCATTAAAATATAATTATGCGGTAGAAAGATTTATGATATTTGCAGAAAGCCACCATAATGTTGTCGTTAACATACTGTCTTCAGCATTTTTTGTTGTTATTTACCATTTTATGTTGAGACAATGATCTTTTTGTTTGTTTGGTTTTCGGGGATGGAACCAAAAAAAAACCAAAACAAACTCATACAAACTGACAATATTTAATGACAGACTTATTACTGTAGTTCATACAGTATGATGATTTGCAAACTTTTCAATCACTTTAATAAAAATTTGAGTTTAAAAATTTGTTATGAACAGACCAATCCGACAAATGTAATTGATGGTCAACATAAAATTCCACCATGCTTTAAAAAGTTTTTTTTTTTTTTTGTTTTTTTTTACAACAAATGACAATCAAAATAATAAAATAATAAAATGCAAAATAAAGCATTAATAATAAGCTAAAAGCATTTTGTAAAAAAAAAAAAAAAAAAGTTTGTTAGCTGAACTGTCAAATTCATACCAAATTTTTTATTATCAAAAATAGTTCTTTCAACATTTTTTAAAAGCTTCTTCCCAACAGAATTTGGCCAGATCAGGCCATCGATGAAGTGTCAAGGTACATTGTAATCAGATGCCCAAACCACCTTTTCCAGCTATGCTCTAACCCCCCTCTGAGATGACTCAGCTCCGCACTCCATCTCTACAGGAAAAGCCAAACCATCCTTAGGGGGGAAATTATACAATTTATCACATTACTGCTGTGTAATTGATTATTTGAAAGCAAAAGCAACCCCAAAAGGCACAAGATTATTAGATTTGTTTGTTGTTTCTGCGCTAGTTGCTCATTTAGGAGACATTTCCCGTTTAGAACAATCTTTTGTAATTTAACTATAAGGGCTGTCTGTCAACAGTGAATGTGTGTCTGCCTACACACCCTCTGGGTACACACCCAACCAGCCTGCCTTTCTTTTTAGTGATCCAGGCAGCACAATAATGGCATTTCAGGAAATAACCAACACACACACCGCTTGGACGGCTCTAACTGAATTTATGACTTCACAATGTCAAAGGTGTCACAACTTAGCAAGCCAAAAAGATCATAAAAGTTTTGTCAGAGTAAATGAGAAAGGAATTATTCATTTATACAAAAACTTCTTAGTTCATGTCTTTCGGACCTCTCCTAAAAAACCCTCTCATATCCAAGCTAAATTTCCTCATACATAACAGTAAAAAACTTACCGAAGTGTATAAGAAGCCCTCACTGTTCATTGCCAAATAGAGTTTGGTCTGCACACCCTGGATGGCCACCACTCGGAGTCCCACTGGTATGAGGTTAAACATAGCTGAAAAGAAACAGATGAAAACATGAGGCATGAACACATCAAGCCATCTGCAATTAGTACTCTAACAGAAAGTACAGAAGCTTAGATAGCCAGCGGCATCCCAGCTGACCACAAAGGTGCATCTTTAAATAGCTCCTACCTAAACTTTTGTAAGTTTGATTGTCTTACTGGTGATTATCTGAAAGTCTAATTACATGCATTTACTGTATAACCTGTAAAGAAACCATCATACAAATTAAAAAAAAAATTCCAACATCTGATAGTTTGCTGTCACATCACAAAAACCTTTTCTGTTGCAAACAAACATCTTAAATTTTAACTGGTTAAACTGAGATTCAGTCTGTCTTTACAGTAAATCTTGTCAACCACTTTGTAAATCGTTATCTTAAACCCCTCTGAGCACAATGCAATACAAAAGCTTTTGATGTGCCATTTCATTTCGCCTTATCAGCGGAATGCTGCTGACAAACCTCTCTCCGGGCTTTCTATGTAAACAACTGATGTAGGTAAACAACTGCTGTAGGAAAGCATCATATATTTACTTCATAAAGGTTCTGACGGAGTATTATTGGTTCAGTGGAAAAGCAATTACTTGGATGTACCGGCTCCGTGATTGTCGATAGTCCGTCCACTCATTTTTTTTTTTTTTTCATTTTCTGTTCTTCCACTTGTGTTTATATGTCTTTGATTTTGTCAAATACTGCATGAAAGTTTTCCCTCTTACCGCAAACAGCAATTAGAGAGGTGTGTGGGGATTTTGAAAAGATTGAAAATGCCATGAGTTTATTTGTCAGTGCTTTTATATAGTTGCAATAACTGCTGGTTAACTTCAGTATTTCCAGAACATCCGTGATGAAAAGGGGGTGTTTTGTGTTTATCAGTTGTGTAAATCTGTGGTTTCAATGTAATGAATAAGAAACTGTTTTTGGTGAAATCACAAACTGATTTCTTCCGATACAAAGCTGTAGAGGAGAATAAGCTAATATTTCATTAAGAATGTAAGACACATTGGCTGCTCAGCCTCGGGAAGCGATGACAATACATAAACCATAGTTTGTGTATTTTGTACATTCATATTGGCCTGTCAAAGCTTGTGAATGAAAAAAAAAACAAGACAAAAAAAGTCTTTGTCAGTGCGGCTGGTTTCCTGTAGTAAATTTGATATCCTGTTTTTCTCTGAATTTGGAATCAGATTCCCAAACAGCTTGAGGATAATGATGCAGATGAAAACACATTGCACAGCCACATCATCAAATTGGTGAGTTACAGTTTTTTAAAAAGCACAAATGTAATTGAGCAGACTGGGCAACAAAGAAATCAGTAAATTGAAAATTGTGTAAAATATGAAATGGCATTATCCTCTAAAATTGGTGTTTAAGGTAAACGTTAGTATACTGTTGCCTGATTCCTTTGGATAGTTTCAGTTTAAAGTGGACAGATGGCATTTCAAATACAGTGTATTGTTTTAAGTCAAACCGCTCTGTCTGTAAAAGAACAGCTTGGTGTGATTTTTTCCAGAGAGCATCTGTGATAATGTCTGTTTTTCACAACTTTGCCTGCCAGTGAATACTGGAATTACTATGACCTCTTATAAAAGCACCTCGGTTCTTTATGTGTTTACTAAAACATTTTTGTATGTAATATATTTATGACACATTTTCATTTATTTTAATCATTTTGCAAGCGGCATTGTAAAAAAAAACTGACTTAAAAGATACAGCACATCTTTGTTTAAAACACAGTTACATGCAAAAATTATTTTAAGAAGAAACAGTTTTTTACTTCATCAGATGTAAGGACAGTTTTGAGAGGAAAGTTTCACAATTTAAATCTAGTAACATTTTTTTCAAAATCATTTAGATAAGGTTTGATAGTTTGATGTGTAAGCATCTCAACTGTGTGAGCAGTTCTTCTCTTTGTAATTACAATTTTCTAGCTTCGCCTCACTACACTGACTTTCCTTTCTTAATACCTTTGTAACAATCGACGGGTACACATCTGCTCTCCATACCATCTTAGAAGAATTACCAACCAGCAAGTGGATGGATATTTTTGAGTGGTTGATACTCAATTACTTCCTCACTCCCACAAACACCTGAGTACAGTGAAGAGGATGACAGGACCTGCCACCCACGTGTGGGCATTTCCTCATCCACTGACACATAAAAGGGACAGTTTTCATGATGGTTTCAGTTCCACCCACTAACAGCGACATGACGAGGCCGATCCAATATAATAATAAACCTAAAGTTTCACAACTATTGAAGGTAACTTTATGACACAATGCAGTATGACACAAACTGAATGTGCATTATGACTACACATATGAAAAAGAAGATGTGCAGTAGAGTTGATATTCCTTTGAGTTGTTGAACCTTTCAGTTCGTTTTCCAGAGTCATTTGTGGTTTATTCGTAGTCATGCAAATGTAGAAAATAGCTGACATCATCTAAAATGGAAAATTCCATGGGTCTTTCATTTATCATTTCTGTATCAATTGTTTGTTTTTTTTTTTTAACAAAACAACCACAGGGAAACTAGTTTTCTTCTAAAATTGTACAAATTTGTCTGCTGTGATCATGGTTTTATGCATGCGTATGAGTGTGTGTCTGTGTGCAGCTGAGTATGTAAACATTTAGGGAGGTCCTCACAAGCACTATCGTAAGACACCGCTGCCTCAATGAGGACTGCACTCTTTGTCACCATGGAGACAAGCACATCCAGCGCCTAACAACGCTATTTTTGGAGAAGTGCAAAGAGCTTCTCTCTTCATCCTTTTCCTGTTCTGCAGCAGTCTTTAATTTTCTCTTCTTAAACCAGTTTTCAGCCCCGTTGTATCTAACTACATGTACAGTTAACGTGTTGTGTGATTAATTTGTGAAATGGAATACCAACTTACAACAGTGTGCATTTGATGTGTTATTTTATTTGAACTTTTTTAGTGCTTCCATTGTGTGTTCTACTTTTCCAATACAAGTCCACACCCAATTACGAGCTGCTGCTTTCCTAGAAAACATCTTACTCACACAGAGCTGCTGTGTATAGCTTAGACACATTTTCACAAGGGACCAAATTAACACAAAGGCACTAATGCGGGCATCCAAATATGTTTGGACCTGCATAGAGGGATTAGTAACTGAATATTATATCCAGTTTATTTGGGGTTCCATCTTTTTTAACAACAATTTTTTAATTGATTCCTTTCCAGTGACGTCTGACAGATGCAATGTTACCATTGTTACCATTGTCACTGATCTCAGTCTAATTCATTAGAAAAAAAAAGTGGCATGTGGATGTGGAAAAGCTTTTAGTAATTTATCTTACAAATTTGATTTAAATCTTTTTTTAAAAAAAATAAGTGCAAACAAATTTGGCAAAATTTTGTTATGAAAGTCTTTCCTTGTTGATGTAAAGCCATGCAAACAAGTCTGAGATAGACTTGTTTGAAATAATAAGACGAGAGTTGGATTCAAAACTTACTGTAACCACTGTCCTCTTCCTTTGTTCCATCAATTGTTCCATCTGCCTGCAACTGCAGGTGGAAGCCCTGACGACTGTACAGCTTTGTTACAATCCCCTTCAGCTGGGGCTCTGTGGAGGAAAGAAAGAAAACCAAACGAAAACATGAGGATACATAAGAATAAATCTATATGATTTTAAGTTCTTCATTAAGACATTGTTAAAATGTCATTTTTAAGGTGTTTCCATTAACGGATAGAGAGATGCTAAGAGTGAGCAAATACTGAGAATCAATCACAAATCCATTATGCTTTCTAGCAAAAAAGTTTCCATTAATTTCGTGAGAAACAATCAACCTGATTAATGCCCATGTGGCTATATCTTACTTTTTCAAAATAAGACAACAGCTGCAGTGGTTGGACTTCCAGATACAGTACAAACAAAGATATTACCAAGAGGATAGTTGGAAAGACAAAGGCGTTATCAGGATGGAATCGGAATATTAGTTGACTTAAGATTTATTCCACTCTTGTTCTCTTTAACACTTCGATCCAGTTAATACATTAAAGGCAGAAAATGTTCAAGAGAGGTAGATTAAGAAGTATTTTTTGACACATTGGATAATGGATGCAATTGAAAAATATGCATCGAACACAAGGCCATAAATTCAGTCTGAAACAAAGTTCTTTGTCCCATTTATACAAAACAAGTAAACACAAGATTGTATAAACATCAAAGTGAGAAAAACTAAAGGTAAATCTGTTGATGCCAGTTTCAGGAATATAATATAACAATACCGCATATCAGTTATTCATACTTAGTTTTTTCTGTGTGTGTTTTTTTTGCTGATTAATCTAATTGGTTTTTTTTTTACTTTTTAAAATCTGTGCAAGCTGTTTTCTTGGGAAAACATAGATTTTTGAAAAAGACACTAAACAAAATTTCACAATACAAAAATCTTCATTTAAAAAGAATATTTTTATGGTACATTTTCTATAATAATAATAATAAATTTTATTTGTAACGCACTTTCACTAAAAAGAACTCCATTGAGCACTTTCACATTTAATGAAATCTGCTGTAATATTCTGATGCAATCTGATTACTCCTATTGTGGTATAGAAGTAATAACTTTCTTCTCAGAGTTTGCTGTGCTCCACCCAAATCATTAAAACAACAACAAAAAATTCCAAAGTGCATTTTTCTTTAAGTGCTTGTCTCACTGTTTCATCAGCATAATCCCCAATGAGACCTGTCTGCTCTATCTTCTGGTTACACTCACTAATGGGGAGTTCTTTGCTGTGGTTAACCGCATCTTTCATATACTCTTTCATCTAAGTTACTTTGCCGTACAGTCACTGCCACAAAAGTTTCTCTTGATGTGCAAAAGTTTGTGATATCTGGTTACCGAGGGAAATATTCTTCTTTGTTCTTGAACTTTAGGTACTTGTTAAGAAAACAATAATCTGAAGGTTATGACGTGAAAAAATGGAAGTGAATGAGTGTGAACATGTAGCGTAAAAGTAAACTCAACAACATTCAGAAAATGCATTTGTTTGATGTTTTAAATATTGTAGTCTGACAAGATTCATCTTCTGCACAGTCAATACATCTTTCTGTAATCTTAAATTACATGACAAGTTGAGTACTTAATGGTGTTGGATTTCTAATGTGAAAATTGAGTAATGCAGTTGTTACTTCTGCAAAGATATACTGTATAGGAGCTTTGCCTGAGTGAGATGCGATCTTACTTACAGTGATGGCAAAGTGTTTCAAGAATAAAAATGAACTTGGAGAGGTTATTTTACATCTTTGTAATGGTAAAGTACTACCAAGTTTCCTCTACAAGACAATTAACATGCATTAAAAGTACATTAAAAATTTTTTAAACAGAACAGTGTGGGAATCTGTGGGGACAGTCTATGTACTTGGTGTAATGCAAACCATCTACAAACAACAACTCATGGTGAGTTAAACTTAATTTTTCCATTTTTTCAAGTACTTGGCAAGAGCAATTATAAAAAGTTTTGGAATAAGTTAGGAAGTTTCCTATTATATCTTAAAGAATCTTAAATAATGTAAATGAGGACTAACAATGTATGTCCCTTTGTACAGTGGGAAAGTAAAATGATTATTTTAAACATTCAAAAGTTTTTTTTCTTCAATTCATAATGCACAATCATGAGGTAGGTACGTATGTGCAAAACAATAACTACCTCATACCTAACAGCATGGTATTGAAGCAGGGTGCACCCTTAACAGGTCGCCAGACTCTGTATGTCTCTAATTTACGTAAATTACAAAATAGAATGCTCTTCCGATAAGAAGAGAAGATGCTTCTTCTTCCTCCTTCTGCTACCAACTTTGACCAAAATTAATGTTAAGGAAAGTTTATGGATGCTTGACAAAACTGCACAACTGACCTGGTCTTCTTCTTCGTCTCTTTTGGGAACCAAAAAGTTTAACCCGTGAAAAAACGTTCAATCGACTGGGTTTTTCACAATTTCCTTTGGTTTTATTGGGACTGCTAACACATCGGCAGGCATTAGATTTCTCCCGCTCCCTCGCCTGCCTCTTCTGTCTGATGAGGGAGCTGGCTATAGCAGCAGCCATCGCCAGTTTGACAGCGCTCTGGAAATAACAGTCCTAATAAAAAAATTACTTTAAAATCCAAACTGATCTGAAGAGAAAAGTACTGACGCAGCAGAATCAATCTAAGTCTTTTGTAAAAAGAAGAAAATAGTTAACAAAATAAAAGAATAGATTACTCCAAGAGAGTCTCCAGCAGAAACATCTTAAATTATTTTCATTTTATTCAAAAAATCTCCGTTGTATCTCCAGATAGAAAAAAAAGAAAACGAGAAAAATTCCACAAGTCGTCAGGAATCCTTTAACCAAAGCCCGTTAACATTTTGATTTGTATGAGGATTTCTACAACTCAGATTGTTCGCAATTTTTGCGCAATTCCATTCCACCAAAACCACGCTGTAACGCACATGCTCACCGCCGAGGAGAGCGGTCCTGAATGAGTCTCTGGTGAAACACCAACACCTGTTTGCAGCACCAGATAAAAAGTTGGAACCTTCTCAAGTCTAGATTTCCTCTAAAGATTGCAGCAAAAATATTGAAATCCCATTTGGAAAAAGATCCATTCGGAGATCCTACATCCAAGTAATCTACAGGAAGCGTTTCATGGCCAATCTAACAGAAACTCTGAGCATCCCACCTACAACCTGGAAAACCAGCAGGGAGGAGGGAGAGGACAGGGAGTCAAACTACTGAGACAAATCCTAGTCAATGTGCTGAGTGTGAGCAACTTCACAAAATCAAAGTGTGATCATTCCTATCAGATATCAAGAGATGGGTTTAGAAGCTGTAGGGGTGGGTAACAAGATCTAGACAAAGAGATAGCCACTTTAAAAAAATAATAAATAAAGGAAAAGAAATCATCCCATTTTGTGAGACAAAACATGTCATGAAAAACCATTATAAAGGTTGTTTTTTAATGTTGAGGATGTCTTTCAACTTTATATACTACACAGTTATTTACAAGGACAATAAGCTTTAGATGATAAAATCACATATTAAATTTGAATTAATTATTAACTAAAATCTTTTTCAAACTGCATGTGTGATTGAGTAATAAAACTGTTAGTGGACATTATCAGTAGCATCCCATAGAGTACAGCAACAATAAATTTTATAGGACATTAATTCATAGCAGTTAATCATTTACAACATAAAATATTTCTCTGCTTATTTTCTAACCTATTCAGTTCACTTTAAGAGATATTAACTTCTGATTTTAAAAAAGTTCAATAATTATTTAAAAAATTGTGTGGGAAAAAAATACACTTTGTGCATGTTCACTTTTATCAGTCCAATAACAGCTTTCCTCATTTGTATTATGCATGTTGTTATTCAAACATGTCCCAGTAAATGCAGGTAAACCAGTGTTTTCCATCATCCCACAGCATCCACCTCCAGTATCTTACGAGATGGTCTCATACACAGACTAACAAATGGTGCCACCTGCTGTTTTAAAGCAAAATTGTTCATCTGTGTAACCATTTAGTTAAAAAAAAATCCCTAATCCCATCAAAAAAGTAGTTATGGACACATTAAACAAAAGAAACGTACTGAGAGTGATCAGAAGTGTTAGATTGCCTTTTAATTACGACAAAAACCATCAGATTTTGAACATGTTTGACACTTGAAATAGAATAAAGAAAGAAAAAAGTAATGTACAAAGAAAAACAAAAAAAGAAGAAAAAGTAGGGGATTCAGACAGAAATATCTAAGTGTAACAAAACTTTCCAGAAACAAAAAAAGTTGAGTAAAATTAAAAAAAAAACCAAAGCCTTGTCCGTTTCAGCACCATGGACAGCAACATGACAATCACTGCTTGTAAAGAACTCAAATTTTCTTGTCAGCGGAATTTCTTAAGTGGGATTGAATTGTGCTGGAAGCAACACAAAAAAATTTTAGAAATAAAAAAAAAAAACTCAGGAGGTTCTTTTTTTTCTTCTTCTTTTTTTTAAATAATAAAATAGAGACCAAAAAAAAAAGGCAAATCAGCACCAGCCTACCTGAAACAGATTTCCTCAAGGGGAAAGCCATCTTTTCTTTTCAATTGGCAAAGTAAAAACTTAGATACTTGTAGTCCTTAGGCACTGAAGTCAGGACGAGGATGTTCAAAAACAGCAAAGTTGAAAAGATATCAAAGAAACTGTCAGCGAGCAGCAGTGAGGCGTGGCCGTCAACAGGAAACTCATTACAGGACATTAGCGACATGCCATTATGAGTTTTAAAAGGCTCATAAAACATTCATCTGGATGTCTTGTTGCGCCGGCAGACAGTGGTGTGGGCTCAGTGTAATGCTGGGATCGAAAGGAGAGAGAGTGATGTGGGGAAGACCGAAGAAAAGTGAACAAAATGCAGCCTGCAATTGTACTTCCTTCTTAGAGCACAGAAGACTTTGCTCTCAGATTACAAAAATGTTGTAAAATGATCCGATAATGCATTGACTAAACTGGTTATGCAGACCTTTCCACTTTGAGCTGAAAATATTGATGTGATGAAGAAAGGCTTCACTTTAGGCAGTGTTTTTACAAAGAAAGTCCTCACATCTACAAAGTTCTCAAGACTCTTTTCTCAAAATCAAGCAGTTTATTTTAGGATCTGTCAAATAAAACACAAAGCAAACACAAAGCATTTCCATCCGTTTTTTTTTTTTTTTTACTTTTCAATGTGTGGTCTCATCTGTTTATTTTTTGTTGTTTTTTGGGGTTTTTTTGTTTTGTTTTGTTTTGTTTTTGTGCTCGCCGATCAATTTTAGAGCCTCATAAGTTAAAAAAAATAACATTTTTTTTAGTTTCTTAAATTGTGACTTCAATCTGAAGAAAGGATGAAGCTTGGATCTACAAATCTGTCCACACTAACATGTACACTTGGATTGAACACTAGATGGAGTAATGAGACTGTTTGTTCAGAGCAAACTGGAGCACTAACATGAACAAATAGTCACTATAATTGTAATTTAAAATAATCTAATCATGTAAGCATGGATTCATAAACTCTGGATGGGTTTTTGTTTTGAATAGTTGTTTGCTTAAAGATTTAAAAATAATTTTTGTACGTAATCTATATTAAAAGATCCAGCACATTTAAAAAATTTACATCTACACATTTGTATGGAAATGATTTAATTAGGTTGACACTAAAATAGAAAAATAATTCTAGTTTGTTGATAATTAAATACAGAGCAGCCTTTCATAGTACGCCGCATCCAGAGTTCTCACAAGAAAAAAAAAAATGCCATTATAACTCAAAGCAGCCCTCTTTCCCTCTGAGGATCACACATGTGTCAAAATAAAACAACAAAGGTCCAGAAATGTGTCATTTAATGATTCAGACCTTTTTTTTTTATTTAGAAACCTGACAAACATTCATTACCATCAGGGTGTATAATAAACTGGAAGAAAAAGTTTTAAAAAGTTTTAAAATTACACATAAATTTATAAAACTTAGTGAACTATTTTATAAAACTTTAATTAAATACTTTAAATTAAAAGTAAATGCCTAAACAAATTAATCAAAGAAGTATTTCTCACCAAACATCCAACTCTAGTATAAAACTATCCCATCTAAAGTTGTCCTTTGGTTACCAAAGTTGTATCACACAATATGTGTATGGCTGGGTGACAGGTATCGATCTGTTTGGTGAACAACTGTCTTCAAATCCTGAAGATTCAGGTAAATTATGTTTGTTCTTGTACCTCAAAGCATCTAAGTTGCTGATCCAAAATCGGTCCAAACTAGCTTTACACACCTGTCTTTCTGTGTGCTGTTTGTATGTTCACTCCTTGTATGTATGAGATCTCTTCGGGCACTTCAGTTTACTGACATCACCAAAATACAGCTAAGTGTGTGAGTTGTGTCTGTGTAGTCACATGACAAACAGAGGACCTGTCCAGGATCCACTCTTCCTTTTGACTCACTTTTGCTGGGATTGGATTCAGCATCTGCCAAACCCTAGTTTTGAATTAATGGGTTATAGGTACAATAGACACATTCACTCATCACATTTTAAAGAACAGTTTTGGGTATAAATATGGGTACTTTATTATTTTGTATTTATCTGTCATTCAATAGAAGCCCAAGTTTAATTTTAAGTTACTACAGCACCTTCATAAACGTGATTATGGAATTAGACTTTCGTCTCTGCTCACCTGGCCTTTTGTACCACCGCACTTGAATCTGACATCTGCAAATACAGAAGATTATTTCTCTCTAGTAATCCTGGGATTTGCAACAGTCATCACCTTACTGATAAATCTATTTTCTCACTCAAACAGGCAGGAACAGGCAGTGTGTTTTCCAGGAGGATGACTGAGTTTATCACAGGCAGAGATATTGAGAGGAGTATTTTGCAATGATGCTATTCAAACAGACAAGATAAGCTATAGCCATTCACAGTTTTGATTATGTTGTATTTTCTCCATTTATTTTAATCATTAAACAATCTTTTTTTAAAAAATAAATCTTTCTAAAAACACAGTGAGGTATGGTATGTGAAGTAGTTAGCTCATGCAGCACTTCTGGACATGCTAACACAGTATAATACCCAAATGTGCTACTATGCCATAGATACATTAATTACAGTTGTGCTCTGGAAAGCCAGTTTAGTAGCTCCTCCTGGGGGCGCATTCACTTTACTGTATTCACACGTATCCCCTACACACAGTGGGAGAAAAAAAAATTAAATCTGCTTAAAATATCTGCACAAAACAGCTAGGATATAACACAAAGACTGGACACAATATGGTCTCTTATACAGAATATATTGGTGCTTTGATTCGAAACAAGTGTGCAAAAGACTGTAATATTCTATTTAAAAAAAAGATAACTTACGTTGAAGCTATTTTCTATAAACTCAATACTGTGTTTAAGGTGACTTTCTTCAATATTAGTTCTTCTCCACAAATCTCTCACACACTGAAGTTTATTAAAGTCAAACTCAAGTTGAGTTTGTATTTATGTCTGACTAAAAAGAACCACATGAGCCTATGTAATCCACAACATCATCTACTCCAATCCAAAACCACAAGAGGGCAGAAGATTGGAGAAGAATGAGCCGAGAGTTGCATGTTGGAAGGTTGAGCACTCACTTAACTAATGTATTATTAAATATAACACCACAATTAAATCTAACTCCTCCTATTAATAACTCATGGCTGTCGTGATAATACCTGGGGTTTAAATCGTTTTCAATTTTGAGCACATGAAAGGAATAGCTAGGTATCTTTGCCCTCTGATTCTATTGGTCAGTAAAGCCTCATTCAAATATTGTGTCAATAATTATATAGATGTTTTAGTTCATAAAATGTGCATATTATGTATATATACTGTATATACATATATGTTTTTTTACTGATTCAGATAAAAGAATGGGGAAATAATGTGGAGAATAATGAGTGTTGAAATAATCTGTGAAGAAGGAAATAATGTTTTCTGAACTGAGAGTGTTGCTTCTTAAATAATTTCACCCTTTCTGAACCTTTTGCTGTCTGTCTGCTCTTTGTGTGTGCACTGGTACAGTAAATCCACTACAACAGCAGCATGCAGCATGCTTGGCCACCAGTGCCATGGTGATACCACATGTTACCATGGTGACTGCACATACGTAAGAGGGTGTGTGTGAAAGAGAGGTGGAGAGAGTGTGCTTACTGAGAATGGGGGTTGGGCTTTGCATAGCAAAACACTATCAGTCACTCCAGGTTCTACTAGAGGAGGGGGCTCAGCAGACATGGCTGCAGATGATTGACTCAATTATTTGTACTGCTTTTGGGGCTGCCATGAGGCTCTGACAAAGAAAAAAAGCAAGTGTCTGAAAATTGACAAATAAAAGGATAATGGCTCCAGAATTTCCTCAGCAACCAGTGATCTCTGAATATATATGTTTGGTTATTGGATTATTTCAATTTTTCTAAAAGAAAAAGGGGTAGTAATTAATTTTATACCACTATATTTATAAAATTATTTGATATTACAATATCTCCTGTATTTGTAGCAGCCCAGTGCAAACTAAAAAAGATGCACACTTTATAACATATATAACATGGTTGTCAAATCCATGTTCAAGGTTATGCAATTCAACAACGAACGACTTAAAAGGGTTACATCCACTTTTCCTTCCTCTAAGTCATGTCAAGGAGGTGCATAAAATTAATTAAAATTACCTATCATACGTCTGTCTGAAGCAGTTGTCTTATTGTATAATAAAAGTACCATTTATACGAGTACAATCGACAGAAATAAACTTGGAAGATTACTTGAGATAAGAGCTATTACCAGATAATAGCACTTCTTATTAGAGCTATTAACTATGTTATTACCAAAGAAAAACACAGAGGATCCTGGAGATTTGTCCAGCACTCAGGAGATTGGCATTTATAGATGATACAAATTTACTAGTGATGTAACTATAACTTTTTATCTTAGCAATGCATCAGTAAATCATCTGAGCTGTGTGTCAGTGTGTTTCTCTTTAAAGCACCACCAGTTCAATCTGTACCTTGCTTTGAAATGCCAGAACTAAACGGGAACAGACACATGCCTGGCGTTTGTCATCTAACCTCTCGCCTTTTGTGTGGCAACTGCCTTCAAAGAATTTTATCTGCTCAATTAGCACTGCCAGATTTCCTCACACGCTGCAACATGCACAAGTTTCCTTTCTTTACGTTAAAATATGTATGTGTTTGTGAATTTCTGAATTTAACTAAATAGTATTACCACATGAAGCCATCAAATGCTTTTGTTAAATTTTGCCCACCCATTTATTGTTTAGCAGTGACCCAAAGAAAACAAATTGAAATTAGAACTATTGTGTTTAATTTTTCACAAAATGTGTACATTTTACAGATCCAGTAACTCCATAGGTCTACTTTATCTTTTTCTCTCTCAATTCCCTCTATTAAACATCTCAATTGCACTCGTGACAAACAGCAACACAAAGAAGAGTCAGCTCAATGTGTTCAGGTCACATGAAAAAATAAGATGTGTTTTTTTATATCAAATTTAGCTAAATTACTAGAAGTCTATAAATAAATGGATTTTTTTTTATTATTATTTCTATTGGGGGCTACATACAGATTACAGGCTTGTTTGGGTTACGTGTGGGTGAACTTGGTGGTTCCCCCACTAAGTGGTGAACTTCTACCATAAAGAAAAAACTATAGAAAATTACAGCCACAAAGCTCCTCACACACACACACACACACACACACACACACACACACACACACCTCCCGTCCATCCCAGCTCCATGCCGGGGTGGAGCTGGGGTGGTCCAAACATTGTTGGAGACGAATAGACAGTCTATCTATAGACACATGTATCAACGTATAACATATAATATGCAAATATTCTATGTGTATTTAGATTTGTGTAAACAAACAAAAAAGACAGATTAAAAATCCCATCCATATCAGAGATTCAGAAAGCTAATTACAAGTCAAATCTAAAGTGGTGACTGTCCTTATTTATATTAAAAAAAGGAAATGAGAGTATGCTCAAAAGTTCTTCTCTTGCTCAAAGGTAAAACAAGACACTCATATTTAGACTCAAGATAATGACTCATAGAATAAAAGTCTTTTGGCTCCAATCATCACATCATCTGAGCACTCATAGAAAATGGGCTTTTGTCACAGTAGGGACATCTGGTATCAAAAAGAATTTGAAGCAGTGAGCTGCACACTCTTCCAAAGTTTTATTAATAACTCTTTGCTAATTATACATCAGTTAGCTACAGAGGTATTTGTCCCAGAATGCAATAAATGAGTGACGTTGTGCTTCCTGTATGACACATCAATGAAAAAAAGTAGAAGAAACATCTCAAACACCCGCAAGCTTAAACTGTCTTCTTACTGAGACATGGAAAGCTCTCACAATAAATTATATTCACTCAATTTAACTTTATTCTGTCCCCTTACCAACACTAATCCTTAAGAGGGCTGTCTCTCCATTTTTGAGAACTGCTGACCTAAGCCAACAATGATAAAGTGCAAAACTGGAAAAAAGCCCAGGCTCACATTGTACACATAGGACACTGAAACTGTAACCTAAAAAAAGAAAAGTAAGTGGAAAAAAAAACTTGTGAAGGACTCAAGTATTCAAACTTTTATCTAAAGACCAATGTCCCAGTATTCCATAACTTTTCCCATTACCTTTTTTTTTCACATATTCAAAAGGCAACAACTCTTTAAAATGTTCACATATTTGCTTCAATTTTACGATACTGTGAAGGTGCACCTCGAATACACTCAGTTGACTTGCACGGTAATGTCAAACTTGAACAATTTGACAAGTTGGGAACGGTCTGTCTTTTTCTTTAACCAGATCCCTGTCCCAAGCATAACCTCCAAACTATCCCTTGCATAACTGTGATCATTATGCAATGATACCAAATGTGCAGTGGAGCAACTGGATATGAGAATTAATGAGGGAGATTTTAGTCTGGCGACACTCTAAATTTTCTACACAGCTGATCGATGTCCTGAAGAAAGTATTAGATCTTTTATTAACCTGAGAAATGCTCTTGGATGAAGATCAGGAGGATGGTGATTGCAATGAATGGTTATAGTAAACTTTTCATTCTCTGGCATCACACAATGCTCTGATATAGTATTTACAATATAACCAGTAAGTTTGAATACATTAGAGTGATTTCCTGGCTTCTGATCAGTGTGGACTTGTTTTTGGTGAAAGTATTAAGTAAAACAAATGATCTAAGCTGCAAATGACACCACGGGAGATATGAGTCAAGTGAGGGGAGTGGGTGGGTAAATAGGCCATGTTCCCCGACAAACACAGCATATCCAATTTTTTAACTTCCATAACATGCATACTGGAGACGAGGAAATCAATGAAGGCGTGATTGCAATAGATGGGGAATATTTGGGAAGTACAGTGGGAAGAAACCTCACTGTACTGATGGAGAATGCTACTAAAGATTGTGAAATAGGTCACAGCTGCAAAGCAGCAATTGTTTTCAATGATATGCAAACGTGGTGTTTGTCAAGTCACACCTAACAAACCAAGACATACAATTAAATCTAAGTTTTGTTTTTATCATAGGAAATAAGTCTGGGTATTTTCAGAAAAAAAGACACATGAAAGATATGATGATACAAAAATTATTTTTGTGAACATATACATAATGAGATTTGATGTTGTAAATGAGTTTAATATGTTTTATTGCCTCATAGAATCATAAGTTGCTTTTTTTCTGTGTACAGTGCATCATAAAAAGAGTTATTACAATTATTCTTAACATTATTAACATAATGAGAGCTTAAATATTTAACAGTTTTATTATATATAATAAAACTTATTTTGTTTTGTTTTTTTTCACAAAAAAATTGAACAAATTGCAACACATTTGCACATTTCATTTAATTTAAACAAGAATAACTTGTAGAGGGCTGAAAAGCTAGAACTGCACAACACACTCTTTGTATGCTGTGTTTGTATATGTTTGTGAAATATATTGTGTCAAAAATAATAGCCAGTCCGCTCCACCACATCACAGACGATAAAATCTATTTTTAAATTTTTTTTTTTCTATGCGATTTTATTCTGGTTTTGCTGTGACTGAGTTTAAGTTTAGTGGTAAAATAATGAGCTATTTGTACAGTACATCAATGTTAATCAACTTGATATTAGTTACTTTCTCATTTCTATCACTTTGGTTTTCAAGACTTTTCTGTTATGTGAGAACATTTTGGAGCAATCTAAGATTAGCAGATCTATGTGAATGTGACTGTGCTGCACAAAAGCAACTAAGAACAAAACTCCCAGTAGGAATACTTGAACATTTTTATCAGCAAATACCCATATTAAAATTTATATTCAGTTTGCTGCCTTGTCTCTAATAAATTGTCTAAATAAATATTGAAACATAAAGCACGTGACAAGTTATGGTAAAGTAAATTAACAATCGTGCTGGGTTCTTCGCTATTGATTGACAAATCATTGCAAATGCATGGCGCTTATATCAAGTTACCATGACTGTGGAATTCTAACAATTGGTTAGTTTACAAATGCAAGTGTCCCAAATATGCAGTTGCATTCAACAAGTTTGTCTAGAACATACTGTATGTGTCCCAGACACCTAAAGAAAAGGGACCAGCTGAATGTATGGTGCTCACCAACAAGCTCAAATCCCAAGAAGCATTTGCAAATAAAGAGATACTTTAAGGGGATTATGGTATGTTAATCAATGCTTTGGCAGTCAGGAGTCCAGATTAAAAATGAGAGTTTGCGGGATACTGGCATGTTGTGATGACTGTTTATGTGTGATCTTCATCACTGTTCAAAAACCGTCTCACTGTCTATCTGATTGCCACCCATTATGTCATACGATACGTGTAGCTAAGGGCGATGACATCTTGCTGATACAAGCACTGTATGAGCTAAGCTAAGAGGACACACCAAACATTTCTCATTTAACTGAGGAAGCAATGACAGTATTAGAACTGATAAGAAATGTACAAATACTGATATTTATTCTCATTTGAGCATTCTGGTAAGTTTTAACCTTTGGAATAGAAATTTGACCTTTTCCCTGTAAAAGGAAATGAGGGAATGGAAAAAAAACAGCTGGCAATGGGTGCAGGCGTGGGATGATGAGATGTGCTTCATCTAATTATCTTGCCGGCCAATGGATTAGCAACTAAACCTAATGCCTGTTGTATAGTCAGACTTTACAGTAGGAAGACACGAAAAGTGGGAACCTGCTGTTTTTAAAAGCCTTTTTATCCTAGATTCAATTTATGAAAAGGATACTATTGAAGCAATCTGTTTGAATAAATGTTGTTATGCAATCTTGATATTTTCATTCATAAGAACATTCACGAGACATTCACAAGAAAATTCAGTATTGCAGGACTCTGGATGGGATTTGTTTGAGCAAACAAAGAAGCGCCGCAATAATGTTGGTTAAGCTTTAGAGATTTTGAAAGAGAAATACTTTTAGCTTATACTTTGACTTTTACTTTTCATATACGTACTTTTACCTTTTGTCAAAAAAAGTTTACATAAATGTTTTGTCTTATTTTAGTCATCAAAAAGGTATGTCTGAGCAAATCACCGACAGTTTACTCTAAAAATAAAAGCTACTGATATAACTCATTTTTCTATTATTTATAACTCATTAGAGCAATGCTTAGAAAATGTGGACTATCGCATCATTTCTGAAAAAAGGAACGCCAGCTTGCATGTTCTATATGAACAATTTAGTGGGATATTGCTTACTCCTCCTAGCTGCTGGGTTTGTGCAGTTTATGATTTTGCATGCGTAGTGAAGAACAAATCAAAACAAGTTATTTGAGTTATGAAGCTGGCTCAGAGAGTATGAACAGTTTGGGTGAATTAACAGAAGAAATGAAGATTAATGCTTAGTACAAAACAAAAGCATCACTGTGGCCCCACAGCAAGATGGTTGAGGGTACGAGTCCCAGGAAAGGCAAGACTCAAATCACAGGCGTGTGGAGTTTGTATGCACCCGTAAGTTTTCTCCAGGTACTAGGGCTTCCTCCCACTCTCCAAAGACATGAATGCTAGGTTGATTGGCTTGAGAAATTGACCCTAAGAATGACTGTATTCATTGATATTTGTCTTTTTCTATGCATTTTTGCAACAGATGAGCGATCTGTTCAGGGAGCATCCTGCCTCTCCCCTGTAATCAGCCGCGATACATCCCGGCACCCCCACAACCCCAACAGGGATAAGCGGTTTAGAAGATGAATGAATGAACATAGCAAAAGCAAGAAAAAAAAAACAGCAATTTGATAAGTTTTTCTCCAAAGAATTAGGTCTGTTCCTGGACCATCGAGCCAGGTGTTTTGGAGCTGGCTGCTTTCATAGAGAGGAAGTTTTTAGTCTGTTTGCAGGTGAGCAGAAGGTTTGTTTTGTTGGTTTCAATGCTTACTTAGCATTTCTAATGGTAGCAGGTTTGCTGGCAAGTGAGCTTTGCATTTGTTCAGACATTGCCATGGTTTGTTGCAATATCTCACTTCTAAAACTTGAAAGTATACTTTTCTGAGCGATTGGCCTGTAGTTTAGAGTTGTGAGTTTGTGGGAACTTTTTTACAATTTTTTCACAATAAGACTTTCACATTGTTACCTTTTGAGACATGACAGGACTTGTGACATTGGCTAATGAACAAAAGTTTTTTAAAAAAGTAGGAAATGATGCAACTACTGTGTAAAATATATGACGTAGTCTCTGCCAAAAAGAGCTCCACTCCGAACAAAACAACAATGAAAACCCATCTTTTTTTCAACTGAAGTATTTTGTCCTTTCAAGTGTTTATATCTTTTCTGCAGGGAGATATAGAAAAACTGCAAGAGTGCAGCACTCCAATAACATCTTTAGGCACTAGCCTTAGAAAATATATTTCATGCTGTTCAACCAGCAAACACAACACCTCTATGTTGTTATTTATTCATTTCAATGCTTCAGTCTGTCCTGCTTGGTTTTTTGTTTAATGCTGGAAAATTAGATTTTAGTCTAGAATAATAACTGGAATAATTGGAATATTCACTGAACAGTAATACAGGACCCCCAACTCAAGACGTGACTCAGAGTCGAGATAAAAAGATCAGTAAATGACACAAACCCCTTTTACAGGTACTTGTTGGAGGTTAAGAGCCTGCTGCTCAGGGGGATTTAGGTTTTTATGAGAGCACTCATTGGACACTCATCAATACTGTTCAGCCATGTTGTATTCAAGATCTTTTACCAACATTGAGCCTTCATCAAATTATATTAATAATGCATTTTATGTACAATTCACAAAATAAATGACTATGGTAGTGTTTGAAACAATGAATCACATGTTGAAATTGATGAACTTTTCAAAAGAAACTTAACATTGACAATAAATTGCAAAACATTTTTAAATAAATGAAGCTTTTAAAAGCATATTATTTTGTGGAAAAAAATTTGGTAAATATACAAAAAGTCAATTTCAGGTTTTTATTTTACAATCAGGATTTTGAGGTATGGTAAAAATGCATACTTTTTTAAAATGCTTCTCTGTTATGTAAAATATTCCAGATTTTTTACAACCCAGACAGCTTCCGAGATGAACTTTAGGCACGTGTCGGAAACAAACAGCCTTTTTTTTTCTTTGTTTTCATCAATGTGGCATTCAGACGATACAGTGTTCAAATGAAGAAAAATGTGTCAAATTCAATGACTTTTACTTGATTGCACAAACGTGTTTTTACAAAGTAACACAAATTTGCAGATGGCGCATTGTTTATCAATTCATGCATTCTTTGGTTTATAATGCATCCTTAACCGCGGGGTCAAACTCCGGGAAGTAAAGAGAGGTCGGACAATCCTCAACCTGAAGGTAGTTGACAAGCCGGGCCGGGGTGGGGCAGCTTCAGGTGGAAAGAGCACCACAGCAGGGCAACAGAACATTCCCTCAAGAAATCGTAACACCGGTAGGAAAGGAGAGGACCCATACAAATCATGTCAGCCTCCACTTAAAATGTTGGGCTTCCCGATGCATGGAAAACCATTCGTTCTGCAACAAGGAACAACCACAACACCTCCTCTCTTAAATGTTAAGAGATTGAACAATAGAACAAACTTGATTTTCAGGAACGTTTTTACATGTGAATGAACACTTACTCAAGTTATCTTTTTATCCATCTATCTATTCTTTTCAATGAAAGTTCTATGAAATAATTTAAAATTCTATCTGTTAAACAGTGGTAGAAATTCATTTCAGATTTTTTAAAATGGTGTTATGGTTACTTTTTTAGTTGGGGAGAGATGTAAACTGCAGGCAGGCTAAGCATAGTTTTTTTTCCTCTCCTGTAAAGCCATTGTGCAGTGATGGATGCGGTATTTGGTTTAGTATTGTCTTGCTGACATATAAAGCCTTCCCTTAAAGAAAGATGGTCTGAATGGAGAGAAATTATCCTCAAAAGCCTCAACGCTATTTTTAGATCGGAGGGTTCTTCACCAACCCAATAATCCACCTACACAACAGATGCAGTCACAACTTTTCGCCCTTTGACATTTAGGTTTTCAAAGTTGTATATTAATTACTCAGCATTACATGTTACATATCGTCACCAAAAGTAGATTTAATTTTTATTTTTCTGACTGAAGAACTAATTTTTTATTTGTCTATTGACCAATTTTGCAACTTTGAGAAAGAAAGTAAATTAGAGTTGTTGTACACATTAACAGAAGGCTTCTTCTTACAGAATAGAACTTTGAACAGCATGTGCAGATTGCAGCTGTGTTTACAAAAACAGTTTTTTAAAGGTGTTCCTGAGCAGAAGCAGTGATTTCAAATTAAGTATCTTGCCCTTTTTCATGGGCCTTGGGGAATTAAGAGTTAAGCATCCAGATTTGACTTTGAAATTAGCTCCATGTGCAGGGGTGAACCAGCAAGATTTTTTATTTTTCAATGTGATGAAGCCTACAATAAACAGGATTGTTGGGTGAATTATTTTCCAAAGGAATTAAGATCTTTGGTGACTGGAAAAAGTTAGCAATGGTGTTAGAATTACTGCAGTTTAAACATTTTTAAATGTTTTTAAGAACGCTTTGAGTGAGAAACGCCTTTCCATAAATAGAATTCCGACTTGTTATTCACAACTAGATTATATCATATACGTAGTTGTGACTCTGGGACACAGTTCATAGATTAAAATGCAGCTACTGAAATTTGTTCAGTCTACAATCTGTTATTTCTCAATTCACATTTAGTTTAATTCTTTTAAGGAGATCAAACTTGTCTGACTGATATTGAGCAATTTTGTTTAAATATTTTTTTGATAAATTGTAAAACTCTGGAACAAAAATATTTTGTTGTTTAAAAAAAACAATTGGAAATGAATTTGTCGACAACAGAACAAACAAATACAATGCAAAAATGGTACAAATAATTATGTACATCGTCTACTGTTAATGCCATTGTTATAAATTGAGTGAATAAAAAAGTTACTAAATAACAATGTGTTATTTAGGTGCAGCATTAGCAGAATTATCTTTACTGTTAGGTTGAGTTTTTACAAAAAGGAAAAACGTAAAAGAGTGTTTAAAGGTAATAAAAATGTGGCAAAATATGAACTATGAGTTGTATTTTCTGACATCTACCATGCTAATATGGTCAAATTTTATACTTCCCTTTGTATTTGTTTTATTATCATTTCAAACTTTGTACATAGCCATATATTGAAATATAAACTTACAGGTGGCATCTGCAATAATTAGGACGCTGCATCAGTCCGTCAATTGCCACATAAAAGTACAGTCTACTGATTTGTTTTTGTAACTAATACACATATATAGGGAGAACTGTATGAGTGTGTGTACTTGTGTGTTCCACCAGCTGTCTTTGCTGCATAAAGTGGGAATGCTGTAGATGAGACATCAAGGTTACAAAAGTATAAAAAGGTAGACTTGGAATTTGCACTATTGTGGAAAATCCCAAAGAAAAAAATCTAACTCTAAAACAATAAGCAGTATGTGTGGCATTGTATCTTCAAATTTTCTCTGCCTTTCTTTAGCAACACTTATTTGTGCCTATTCGTAATCTGCACCTTGGCAGCTGTCAGGAGTCACTATAAAGGCCTCCCATTAAAATACTGCTGACTCAGCAGTATGCCTCATTGCACCAATTAAGAAGCTTAACGCTTGTTTACTCTGAGGAGAGCTTTTCATGCGACTTGTGTCACAGTTATTTTAACATGAATGCTCTACTGATTTGTTTGATTTTTAGTCTGATTTAAAGCTTAAGCAAAAACAAAAGACATAATTAATAAGTGAAATAGCTTTGGCAAATAGAGACAATCAATCAAAAATGTTCTAATCACTTATTATTTATTTCACATATTATGTATATTACCTAACTGATTCAGTCTGGAATCAGTTAAGAAATGTTTAGATTTTTTTGGCTGCTTGAAAGATCCAAAAGTTCTACACAAACAGGTCAGATGTGCACACTGAATGCACAAGCAGACACAAAGTAATTCCTGCATTTTTCATTTTTTTTCTTCTGAACCTCTTATCTTTAATGTGGTCGCAGGGAGTGCTGGAGCTTATCTCTACGTATTTCAGGCGAGAGACAGGATACACTCTGAACAGGTCGCCAGTCTGTAGGGCCACACATACAACCATCCACAAACACATTAATTCCAAGGGGCAATTGCATAGCAGCTAATCAACCTAACATGCATGTTTTTGGTGGGTGGGAAACTGAAGTACCCAAAGAAAACGCACGCATATACAAGGAGAACATGTAAACTCCACACAGAAAAGCCAGTGATTCAAGCCTCAACCCCAACTACAGGATTCGAATCCTGACCTTCTTGTTGTGAGACCACTATGCTAACCCCTGCGCCACCGTGCAGATAGTTCCAGAATCTTAATAACTAAATTGATTTTGTTGTTGTGTGTGAGAATGGTGGCATTGAATACAGCGACAAATTAATAAAAAAAATTTTGTCTACACCCCTTTGAGTAAATGAATTGACTTTAAATGCAACTAAAGAAACCCAGAAACTTTCATGCCTGCACCACTAAGAGTTTCTTGTGTTGAAAAACTGTGCTGAAAAGAATTTTTCTTGCCATAAAACAATTGCTAATTCAGAGATTTAGGCAGGATGAACTCTAACCGTGGGTCCTTATTCATTTTGGTTTAAATTTTCCCAGTCTGATTATGGATGTGCAGATCAAACAAACTTGACCTGTTGACTTGCAATCTTGTATTTAACAAGAAGTGATAGCAACAGATCGGTACCAGGCATCTTAAAAAAGATCAGAAGCTCCTCTCGAACTATTTGAAGTTTTAGACTGTTCATTGTAATGTCGTGGTTTATCTGTAATACTTCTTCTTCTTTCGGTATTTCCCTTCAGAGGTCGCCACAGAAAGTCAGTTTCTTCCATCTAACCTTATCTACTACATCATCTTCAGTCACGCCAACTACTGTATCTTCATGAACCTCCTCTTTGGTCTTCCTCTAGTCCTCTTTCTTGGTAGAGCCAAATCCAGCATCCTTCTTCTGATGTACTCTCTCTCTCTCCTCTGCACATGTCCAAACCATCGCAGCCTGCTTCTTATATGGAAACTAATGATTAAGCACTATTGTATCAAATGCCTTTGAAAGAAAAAACATCTTTTTAGCAATGGCCTTTTATTCTCACACTGTTCTCACATTCATCCCTTAAGCAGGCAAAATGAAAAATATATGAAGCTCAATTTAATTTAACAACTGTGGATTGTAGAAATATAGTTTCACACTGACTAATGCAATCTGCACATGTTCTCTCTCTGCATATGTCTGTAGCCATTGTCTTCATTGAACTGAGGAGTGGCCTGCTCAGCTCACACACTGTTAGCTGATAAAAGAAGGAAAAAGCTTTGCTCCACATACAGTCCAACAAATATTGTTTAAACGTATAACTGTTTTAAAAATGCAGCCAATTTATTCACTTAATGTGATCATGCAAAGTTTGCAAACAGCTGGAACTAAAATGTGAAGCAATTGTTATTATTGTCTGTTTTCTAATAAATGTATTGACTGTAGTTATTCGCACATGCCACTATTTGTTAAAAGCTCTCTGGCTTCAAATTACATTTTTAATGCAATTTGTTAAGATCATTTTTAATTTATGTTGCAACCACATCCAATATTCATGTGAAAAAGAGAAAGGGTGAATGTTTCAGAAGAGAAAGATTTAATGAAATGAATGATTATGCACTTACAGATGACCTGGCCTGAACACATGCCTGTAAACTGGAGTATTGTTACTGATGTGACATTGACACTTTTATTGTACCCTGCTCTCTTCAGAAACCAAATCACATTATCATGTGCATGATTTATTCATGCTGTCTATTTATGTACTGACAGTCTGACAAAGATGTCACCCTACAGAATCACACAGTTCATGGGAGACAAAAAAAAGTTGAAAAGCTGCATCTCCTATAAACATGTATCCTGTCCCGTGTCTCTAATCAATATGCAGCAACATACAGGCCAGTTGAGAAGGATGCACTCATGAAGGGCAAAACAAGCCTCCTGAAATCTAATTGCACCATGTCAACTTTGCTGTAAATCACTGCCCTACATTTCACATTTAGATGTGGGAAATAAATGCTGCTACTACTCATTTGTCCTGCACCCCCGCTTACATTTTCTGGGCTGAGTGGGCAGCGGGTAAATTATTTTGTCAATAAGGGCGCGACGGATTGATAGTGGTCTCTGTTAAGCAATACAGATAGTGGATCCGAGTCTTTCTGTAAGTCATACATCTCATTACAAATTTTATTACGTTTTACTAGTTACTGTTGGGACTCTAACATGTACGGAAAAATAGAAATTATTGATGTTCTTCTAAATTAGTTAGAAGTTAGCTCAAGACTTTATTGGACAATTTCCTAAAAGGTCAGACGGAATGTAAAAAAACATGTTCAACTGATCACTTGAGGATATCTGGGACATTCGTTACAGATTCAGATTCAGTTTACTTTATTGATCCCCTATGGAAAAATTTGTATGGTATCTATGTTTGAAAGCTGCGGTGAATCCTACTGGATCAGGAATCAGTGTTGATGTCGCTCAGCCAAATCTGTAAAACAGACTAAGCTGCACTCAGTAGATCCTGGCTTCATTATGTTGCCTTTTGCTTCACCCCAGCACAGCACATTCGCTCTGACTCAACATTCCTCACGGCTGAAGTAGCTCATCTTTTAAAACTCATATAAAAAGCTCATAAAATGCAACAAAAATGTATAGCACTACACAGACCTGCTGCCATCACGTGTAGTGCTTTTTTTTTTTTTATTTCACATTAGCATAATAAACAGGTAAACCCTACTTTAATGTTTTTCTTTTTTTTTTCTGTAATTTTTTTATTATTATTACTTGTCATTAACAAATTTTACACTAAATTTCAACTTAGCAATAAAAACAAATAAATCTATTTTTGTTTTTGGGGACTTTGTCCTTATTGCTACAAAAAGTACCACCCTACTAAATTACTTGCAAAATAATAAAAAAAAAGTGACTACTAAAGCCTTCATTTACATGTAACTTTGAACAAAAATGATGTGTTTTTAAGTTACTATGTTTGTCAGTGTTATGTGTTCTTAATTTGATTAAAATAAGAACTAAAACAATACAAACATATTCAGTGTCATTGAACAACAATATGAGTAATTATTGTCTATGTGTGAGATATCTGCACAAAGCTGAACAAACTTCACACCTTTTGTTTGTGGAGTGCAAATATATTTTGAGTTGTGAGATTTTTTTAAACTCTTGTTTAGACAGAATACCCTGCTGGTCAGTGTAGGAGAAATGAAAGCGCTTTTAAATAGCAGTAATTATTTCAATCCGTTTTAAGGCTATTAATGAAAACATGTTTTGAACTCTGTCATTTTTCACAAGTGTGATACATACTGTGAGTAAGACACATTTGTGTTCTGATATTTGAATAAACCTTGTCAGTCTCTCTCTGTGCATGGCATTGCATTTGAACTCTAAGCAAAGTTTTGCAGTTTATAGAATAATAGACACATAATTGCACAACTTGACTACTTTGGCCTGTCATCTCTTTCTTTTCAGAAGAAAAGAAAACAAGAGTAAGACCAGGAGAAACTGAATGGAAAACATGAGAAATTAATTAATAAAAATATAGTGATTCAAATGAGAAGCTCCCCGCTCTCCAAAGAAAGGTCACAAAGGTCTGAGGACGATCCAAAAAGTCAGAATCTCTTTTTTTGAATTATTGCAAAGTAAACTCTCTGCAGCTCGAATGAGATGCAATGAGATGACTTAAACTCATCATCTGACGAGCTACGACCTAAATCCATGAGCTGCGTGTATGTCATGGAGCATGTCATTGGAAAAGATTTGCATGGTGGTCAGTATGTGGATGTGCATCAGCTGATTACAATATTACGTCAAAGCCAGTCCATATAGGGAGAGCAGACGCCAACCCCTGTTTCACTGCACTGCATCTCCTACACCAACATCAGTAATTCACAAAATTCATTAAAAGTAGCAACATAAAGCAGAATACTGTTGCCATAGTAACAATGTGACAAGGCTGACTTTCCCACTCAGATGTTGCAAAACACACAAACTTTCATCCTAGCCAGCAAAGGTAAATGCAAATATATCTTACACCATCTTTGTTTTTGAACTGCATTATTTACAAAGCTACAGTGCAGACTGTGTTTTTCTGTGTCTGTGGGACTCGTTTCCCCATACAGTTCCACACAATTTCCATCCGCATCATGCATCAACATTAATGATGTCTTGTGAACAACTTACGTAAGAGCTGTAGTCTCCCCTCCTTCCTTTGTAAATTCAGTCACGTCCAACTGAAGCTGCAGACTAACTGAATAATACATCTGTTCTTCTCTGGGCAGACCCCTGCTATCAACAACTGTTGTATCTCTCTCCTTTTTCCTCCATGTCCACAGAAGGACAGGTACATGTGCTTGAGTTCTTCAGCAGGTATGCAGGAAGTGATCAACAGGTTAACCGACATCTAAGCACAGGAAGGCTGCTAAACGGGAAACACTTTCACAGGCAACAGAGGACAAGCCAACATACTGCAGCAAACATTTTAGTAGAAAGAAAGTTCATCCCTTACTTATTAGTACAACAATACTATGATGAGAGAAAGTCGCTAAAACTTCTGGTCAAAAACAATGGGCACCAGACTGAGAAGAATGAAGCCATTTGCTTAGAGCACTTAGAAAATGGTTAACTCTGTTTTTAATAAGAAAAACTGAAAACGAATAAAAATAAGTGCAAGTTGAAGAAATAGTTGAAAATGAGAAATAACAAGCAGGAAGTTTCTAACACTCACAAACTTCTGAGACACCATACTGATGAAATAAACTATAATCCCAATATACAAACGTTAAGGGAGTTGCAGTCATTTTTTTTGTTTTCTTTACAAGCCAACTGAAAGCAGAAGGATCAACAAAAATTGCTGAGTCACTGAACACGATAGGGCAGCAGATGCCTCCATCTATCTCTGCTTTTCCTTGTGTATTTTGTTTTGGTCTGTGCATGCGCCTCAGGGTGGCAATGACCGAGTTAATGGTTTGAAGTGGGAGGGGTGCGCATGAGCTACAGATGCTATACTCCTCAGTGCAATGTAGGAGATAAGCAGGCAGAGACAGATACATTCAGTCATAGAAGCAAACCACTCTGGACCAGACCCAGGAAGAGTTTTAGCAAACAGGTTCTTTTGCAAATATACCTAGAAATTATGCTCTCCTTGAACAGATTAACCTATTTAACATGTTCATGCACAGGCAGCAGTTGACTTTTAAAAATGCAAAGATATTTAATGAGACAAAAAAAATATTCAAGGGGAGTATTGAGTAGTAGACTGAAGGAGATGAAAATTATCAGTAAATCAAGTTAAAAATGATATGCAAACAAACCTTCAGGCTCTGCGCTTTCTTTGAGGACGACTTGCTTCAGTGGGCAGCAGAAGATTTCGTGACACTTAGCACGAAAGGGAGACCCTTTACTCCTTATATCCGCTGAGTGGATGGAGTCCTGCCGTAACATAATGTACTCCTGGGTGCCTGGGGCAGCATCATCCTGGACTGTGGTGGTGCCATAACAGAATGAACTTGGGGTTAGAAAACTGACCACATACAGAAACTAAATAAAAAAGACAACATCAGCAAAATGAGAGGGCAGAAACACAAGCAAAAAACAACAACAACAAAAAAACATCGGTTCATAAAAATAATTTAAAATAATAATACAACAAAAACACAATCAATTAAAACTGTAGATGATCTATTAAGGAACTGTATTAATGTAAATTAAGTTCTTAGAAAATTGGTTAAATACCCTAACAATGGGTCAAGGAAAGGAAACAGAAAAAGTTTGATGTTCAGAATTAGTATCATGGCAGGCTAATAGCCGGTACTAATGTTAGTTTTAGAATGGCATCAACCTTCCTTCTGTTCATCACATTTTCATCTTATTCACTTCATGAGTAAGCAAGCAGGTGCTCAGGCATGCACAAGCTTCAATGAGAGACTTATTCGATGTCATGCATTACCGTGACATAAGGAAGACTTTTTAAAGAATCACTCTGCATGTGTTTACAGGAATCCTGTGAAAATCCTTGTGTTTCTGTTTCTGTCTGTGTGCGCTGGACTTATCGTGTCTGTTCTCCTCTGAGCAAAATTTCTATTTTGCTTCAATCATGACCTATTTTCTTTCTGCTGATGGATTAGCTACAAGCCAATCTGCCCAAATGAATTGTATCATCTTACCCTAATAGATTTGAGCATCATGTCTATGTTAGACATAACTATTAGCTAATCAGGAGACTATTAATCAGAAGCCTGAATCAAAACACTTTCATAATTTGCTCAAAGATTATTTATGACATGCATGTGCAACATCAGTTTCTGTTTTCAGTCCGAGTGGACTGAACAAAGAAATAACAGCCTGAGGAATGAAGTAAACACGCATAGCATTTTTTAGACAACCTAACATGGACTTATTTCTGATGTCCCCATTTGAACTTTCCTTGTGTCTTGGAGATGTCCAATGCTGATTATAAAATTATTCTGAGTTGAAGTATACTGAAGAACACACTAATGTACGTATTAGAGCTTTTTATTGCCTAAAAAGATAAAATGACATGTTTCAGCCTCTGTCACTCAAAGATAAAAAAAATTTAGCGTTCTTTTAACACTTGAAAAGAAAAACAACAGGCTCACACTTTATTCACTCTAACAAAACACATATGGTCCATTTCACGTTCACAATTGATTTCCACTTGACCTTGTGCTTGCTGAACTAAATATGGCAATATTTCTCTGGCAACGTACAAACCAAACAAAGGATAGGATTGGGGGAAAAAAACCACTGTACACATGTCATTGCTCTGGTTTAATGCTAGTTTATTTGATTTGATCTTGAAAAACTTCCATTCAAGTTTATACCGCCTGTCTTGAATCATCAAAAAGTTTGTAGAAAATTGACCCAACTCTGGTAATAAAACTGCTGAACTTGTTAAACTTCATGAAGCCGTCATGCAACAAATAAGATCAAGACTTGAGCGTTAATGTGCCAGCTAGCAAAAGCTCAACTCACCAGCCATTTGAATAGTGTTTCCTAAACCAGCTCATCAGAAGTAAATACTATGTCACAAAGTAGCTCTTGATTTCTTTTCAGCTTAAACAGTGGCTAAAACCTCCCACTTTATGTGGTCTGACAGATTAAATAACACAGTGTTTTACATTTTAGATAATTATGAAATAAATATAAATATGTTTAAAACAGTTTTTAAAAATCCTTTCTTAACAGTGCAGTCATTACAAATGATCAATGCACTGTGTTTGTGGTTTTTTTTTATGATGACTTTCGTCTTTTACTGTCTAAGTATTCTTCTTTTATGACTAAGTTTAAAAAAACTTATGAGTCTATGCAAATAGATTCTGGGAAACATCAGCAGATTCCTGCTGACTTGTATTGATGAGCTGACTAAATGCCGGCTCATCAGACATAATAAAAATGAGTGACTGTAGGAGAACAAGAGAGGAGGGAATGGGCATCACCTTTTATGGCTTTCATCCTTGCCCTAGCCTTGATGAAGAGTGCCTATTGGGACTGAAAGAAGCATGATGGATGGTACAGCAGGTTTGGATGCTTACATACTACCAGAGCGACAACTCTAAGGGAGTTATCACACAAACCCATGATGGCTGGTGATCTATGGACGGCAGTGGTTTGACACTGGACCTCGAATAGGCTCCAATAGATGTTCTTATCTACTGACAGAAATAAATCTTTTTGTAAAGAGAATGAGTACAACAGGGGTTGTGTCTTGGTTTGATTAGTTAAGGTCATGTGAAGGATTTTTCACCAAAAATGTGGACTCCTTAAATGAAGATGGCCATTTTTTTTATTGCTGTGCCTATATTAATACATGGGAGTTTGTTACACTTGTTGTGATGAAGCACCGTCAAAAAAAAAGAAAAACAACTTAACATTTGTGCACAAATGGGCATCAATTAACTGTGCAAATAAGAGATAAACAAAGGTAAGATACCCTACCATTTGACAGAAATAATAACACAGTCACCATAACCACTGTAAAGTGTTGCAGTCATCATAGATTGACATTTGGCATATTTAGACATTTGGAATCAAAATTAAGCACAGAGACAATTCTGCAGCCTGAGGTTTTTGTCTCAAAAATAGCCTGGCCTCAATGTGGATTTACAGGAAGCAGAATCTAGCACATTGTCTTCTGGGATGACTTCAGTTCAGTATGACTTCATTTCAAGAAGAATAGTTTTAATAATAAGTCACCTTGCAGGCATTTATGAAAGCAAGTCGAGTTGAACTTCTTTTTTTTTTAAATCACAACATGAGCCTGCAGTTTTATTCCTGGTATTGTTTTAGGCTCAAACTTTTTTATGTCCCTCGCCTTCTGTTTTCGTGTTTTCTTCCTTTTATTATATCACTGCAGAATGTTTTAAGTGAAATAATCAATGTACTTTGTTTTACAAAAACTAAGGCTTGAAACTTTGAACAAATTTAAAAAATCAAGTTTAATTGATTTTTTTATTTTTAGATTGTTGAATTTTTAAATGTCATGCTAATGTAGAAAAATCTAAAAACTAACAATCCATCACAGAAGAGTTGTATGTACTAGAGTTGTTGTTTTTGTACTCTTTATGTCCTCCACTGTTGCCTCGTTAATGCTTTGGAGAGACAGTAAAATTACTTTATTAATAAATTCATCTTCTCTTTTCGGCCTGTCCCTTCAGTGGCCCCCACAGCAAGTCAGTTTCCTCCATCTAACCCTATCTCTGTATCCTCTTTGGTCACACCAAATATCTTCATATACTGCCTCACTTTTTCCGTGAAACTCATCTTTGGTCTTCCTTTATGCCTCCTGCCTGGTGGTTCCAAAGCCAACATCCTTCTGCCGATGTACTCGTTCATCTCAGTCTGGCTTCTCTGACTTTATCACCAAAACCTCTAACATGTGATGTTCCTCTCATCCTGTCCATCCTGATCACTCCTACAGAGATCCTCAGCATCTTCATCTCTGCTACCTCCATCTCTGTCTCCTGTCTTTTCCTCAGTGCCACTGGCTCTAGACCAAACAGCATGGCCGGTCTCACCACGGTTTTGTACGCCTTCCCTTTCCTTTTAGCTGAAACTCTTCTATCACACATTACACATCAAATTCTGATCAATAAATGTGAAGAGAAAAGTAGTTATTACTATTTCCAACACTTACACAAATTCAACAGAGAAAGTTTGTGGTTTCAGTCAGACTAAAGTAATTAATTTACACCAACACACCATATGTCAAACTGCTATGACTCTTTCTCGCAGGGCATTTTCTCATCCAGAGATTAAGTTCTACATGCTATATCCTCATTTTATCTCTCATCTGGTTTGCCTAGTAACCATGTGAAACACAGGTCAGAGCAGGGGTCAGATGTTCTAATGCATATCTGAGAAAGGAATTTAAAGTGGTAATATTTAGACTTACTGAAATGTCATATATTTTTACATTTTGGAGTGGAGATGTGTAGAACTGACCTTTGGGGCAAATAAAATAAGTACAAATGGGATCTGGTCTGATTTTATTCTCTTTTTTAAATGTGGTAAACTACAAGGCACTCTAACTGAGATTTGTTATTTGGGACTTCATAAGAGTTTATATGACAAATAAGTGAGATTTATTTATAGAAAGCTTTTGACAGCTAAACTCAGAGAATGCTTTAAAATAGTAACACAAGCTGAAGTGACATCTTTAAAAGCTTTTTTTAAAGCTTAAAATAGTGCATCTTTTTGCTGGTCTCGTTAGATCTTATTCACGCATTTGACACATCACAGAAAAATTTATTTTTACAATCCGACACAACATCACAGTTAGTTTTATGCTCAACTTACACAAGTTCAACTTTTATGTAGAAATTAATTTACAAAATGTGATAGTGACAGACTGCACGACAGAATATTTTTGGTAAAAATTGCTTTTTAAAAGTAATTTACAACAGTATAACATTGCGCTGGCCTCTGTGAGCAGGATGATAAATGAACATTTGTTTCAACACAGACTAATGGAAAAAAATAATAATACAATAAAATCAGACTAAAAAACATTTATCTTGTTTGAAATGATTGACTTTTTTGAGACTTTATGAGTTGATGAAAGTGTGACTCAGTTTATCAAGCCATTTCTACTTTCCGACACCAATTGTGGATTAGTTTTTTGTGCTACTTATTACCAGTGATATACGTATTGAACCAGAAATGTTGATTCTGACTGAGAAAAAAACATTTTTAAAAACTGCGTTTTCGCTCAAGAAAAAAAAAATTAATAACGTGTAGGTTTGCCTACAAAACAACTAAAAGCTTTGGAATTTATAAACAGGCCACACCTTCTTTAAAAAGTAATGATTGATGACCAACCTCCAAAAAGAACCGTATGTGAAATGACTTAGACAGCTGTCGTAGATACCCAAAAGTAAATCTCAGTGAGTCAAAAATATGTTCCTTATGCCATGTGCCTGTGGCTGCAGGCTGTGCGTGAGTCAGAGGTGGGAACACTATATCTGGAAATCCACAACATTTTAAACTCAAAATCCCTCCTAATATAGTTTTCAAAGTCACAAAAAATGTCAAAACTTTCTTTTACTGGCATCCAAAATGATATGTCAGTGTTTGAAACAACTTTAAATGAGGACTTTTAATAATAATACATTTTATTTATGTAGCACTTTTATGGACTCTCAAACACGCTTATGTTACAAAGAACATAACCCACATTAATTTACTGTAGATTTTAAAAAAGTGGGAGCTGAAGGTGTTCATCTAAAAGGGTGTTAATATATCCAAAATACTATAGTTTAACATTTGCAATTTATTTTTACAGCAAAGTGATAAGTTGTTTTTGGTTTTTAACCTTTTGCCATCTGTTTAAATTCCCAGAATGCTTTTTTCTCTTTACAATTTTTCCCAGTACTATTTCAACTACGTGTTGTATAAAGCTTCATGATAATTAAACGTTCAACACAACATAGATTTAATTGCATGTGAGCATTCTTAAATGACAGCTGTACAGCCCCCTTCCCTGTGATAGATTCATGTCGGTTTATCTTGTTAACAGTAGGGGATAAGAAAAGAAAATGACTTTTTCTAAAGTAGATTAATGCTGAGGATCTGTTGCACAGCAAATTAGAGCTGCTGAGATTAAATAGGATTATAAAGCAGTTACACTAGACCTGCTATTGCTTGCTGAAAATTCTCTTTTGATTTTTGAAGAGAGAAACATCACAGGAAGGGTTACCTAAAGTTCCTAATATGAAAGCTTCAAAATGAGTTCATCCAGTTAAAGTAAAAACAAACATATTTTTTCAGTATTTCTTGTGTCAAATTTACCTCAGAGTCACTGATGTCCTGTTTTAAGTGGTGTGGTTATTAGAACGTCACAATTAGTCACAAGTCTCAATTATATGACAATCTCCAAATCTTGTTCATAATTCTGTAAATTACTGTTTTATGGTTTTATTTTTTTTGCAATCAACTTTGTAATGGCCCCGCAACAGACTGGCGACCTGTTCGGAGTGTACCCTGCCCCTCACCTTGAATCAGCCGGGATGGGCTCCGGCACCTCCGCAACCCAGTAAGGGATAGATGGATAAGAAAGTGACTGACTGACTGACTGACTGACTGACTGACTGACTGACTTTGTAATGGGGTTGACTTTGTTTGTTTGAGACAATGACATGAAAAATCTGCAGAGACATTGATTTGTTTTAATCAGACACAAAAAGTCCTCAACTTTGGAGCAGAATTTTCCATTTTTCCAATATTTATATTTTATCTTAAAAACAATTAGGTACCTTTCAAGTTCGTTATTACTGCACCCGTAAGACAACAATTTTTTGGTATTTCTTAAAGGTAGATGTTTTTCGAAAGAACCACAAAGCAGACTTTCTAACCTTCTGATCATTTCATTGTTTCTTGCAACCATATGACAATTGCGTACCCTGAAACATTTTTTGTCTGTTAAAATTTCTACTTTTAGTTCATCTAGCAATTTGCAAAAAGCTGTGTTTTTTTTTTTTTTTTGGTGTTTCCAATAAGATGCACAAGTGGAGCTGACGTGTGCTTCTATGAATCCCACCATGACTTTCCTACATTTTCTTTGTTTGATTGACTGTAATGGTTTTTCTTGCTAATGCATATGATCACCTAGAGCACAAGCGTTACATTGTGACCTTGACAAGAGGTTAAAGACCTGAGACTGTTAACAGTAGAGTCGACTTGAGTGTAGTTGTTGGGTTGCACAGTAGGATTAGTATTTATGATAGCAACCCTTATTCAAATTAGTTTAAAAACATGTAGACTGAAATGAGTCATTTTTGTTGGTAATTTATTTGTTAGTTAACTTGTACCTTTTTAAAAATTTATTGGTGGGCCAATTGCAAGTTTTTCCAAATGCCCTTTAATAAAAGAAAAGTTTTTCCTGCTAAAATGTCATAATAAAATTTAAAGTCTGACATACCTCAATGCATTCCTATTGTAAGAATGTCTATAAATCAAACACTAGTATTTATCTGATAATATATTTTTGAGAAAATAATTTTTTTTCAATCTAAAAAAGACAGATCAGTCATCCTATTTCACAAAATGTGTTTGCTGTTCTTGTCAAAGCATTACATAACAAGAACATTATACATGCCTTCTGTTGGCTTTGCAAGAGCGACAGCAGCAACTGGATCCTTTGTTGCCCACATTATAAAAAAAAAATGTCATAAATTTTACAATAAAATACGGAAACCACTACAGTAGAAATCTGTAGATAGGAAAATGACCTTATATGGTTTTATAAAATTTAACTATCTGTAAATTAATTCATTCCTTCTAATTGTGGTTTGTTTCCTTTAAGAAAAACATAGTAACGTTCTGTAAAATTACTTTAACAATCTCTTCAACTGAATATTGACAAATCACTTATAACAGTAAGAATGTATTTTTTAGCTATCTTTGATAAAAAAAATGCAATACACTATAAAAAAAATGGTTGTCTTTACAGTAAAATGCCAGTAGTTAAGGTTCACTATACTCCTATGTAAAATTGTTTTTTTTTTCTTTACTTCAAAATAAACTAGCAAAAAAATAAGGTATTTTTATTGTCAAATGAAGAATATTTTTGTCACAAGTTTTGAGTTTCACTCTTTATTTCATTTGTGTGGTTCGCTTATTTTTGAGGATTCTATGCCATATATACGCTTAGATTGGAATTTATTTATTAGTGGAAGGACATTTGAGATCTACCATCTCATTTTCAAGGAGTGGAGGGGGTTGTTGTTCCGACAGATCTTCTAGACTGAAATGTTTAGTGTATTAACTCTAATTTTGGGTTTTGTCAACCAAATATGACATTTCATTATTAAAGTAACATTGTCTTTGGTCTACATTTTTTCACAGTGAATGCTATGGTTTTTTGGTATCCTCAATCGCTGGCATTTTACTGTAAGTTGTTTCTACAGTGAATAAACCTACACTGAGATTCAGTAAAGCCATGGCTAACTACATTTATTTGTTCATTCATTTTCTAAGTGTATGGCTTACTTGTATTTAAAATTACATGGTGGGTGGAAGTCTATTCCATATGTCACTCTGTAGGTGTTCCTCTTGATTATCTTGTTCATTTATTGCAGGGCAAATGAGAGTTAATCGCCTTTTCTAACAACCAACTCAAGAGTTTTTATAGTGCATCATTAGTTGCTTTAAAAGCATATGATTTTTTGCAACAGGCTGGCAACTTGTCAACTGTATACTCTATTTGTACCAGCTAGTGTAGATTCTAACACGTATTTTATTGGTCAGTTTGAACACCAAAAACCCAACTCAGGTTGTGAAAAGCATTTGCAATTGTTCCCCCTAAAAAATGAAAAATATGGAATGATCCAAAATTTTGAGCCAAGCACACATATGGAGTGCATCATCTTTCTCTGCCAGCCAGATCAGATCCCAGATGGGCAATAGAACTACTCACATTTTAGTTTATAAATGCACATTTACAGTTTTTTTCCATTGTTTTGGATGGAATGACAGCAAAGGAAGAGTGGGTGTAGAAAAACATCAAGTAGCAGAGTGAAAGAATGTAGAGAGATGTGATGAGAGGAGAAATTAATATTGACCTCAAAATTCTGGAATAGCCCGTCTCCTTTCCACAGTGAAATGATTCAGTTTTTTCTTTAATGAACTTGATTCCATAGAAAACATTTTTTTTTTTTTACAAAGCTAGTATTATTTCAAAACAGGAACAATTACTAGACATTGTAACAATGACTCCGTAGATTATCTAGGCACAACAGAAATCTGGATTTGGATGGTATTATAGCAAGCCATTCTGCAGTTTTTTTTAAAATGATGAACTTACTGTCAATTCCAATTGACCTAAGAGTCTCAACTAGCTTGAACCTTAATGTAGGATTACACAAAGCACTAAAATCCAGGCATTCAGAGAAAGGAGATTTAAGAGCAGCTAACGTCAGCTCTATCTGAATCATCAAATATATGGGATTAGCGTTTGATGGCTCAGTTTCCTGATAATGCATTTTACGAAAGAGAAAATCTCTTTGTTGTTTGTAATATTAGAAATATACCAATATTTTTAAAACTACGTTATGGAAAAAAAAGTTAAAAAAAATGCATTTATTGTATCAAAATATGTATTCCTTGCAGTGACAGCAGAAGTATTTGTTATTCTACAAATACATGATTCTGCTCTGTAAATCGTATTACTTGAGAAAGCAACCCAGTTCAGATGAACAAAGAACAAGTGCAAAGACAAACTTTAAAAAGGTTTCTAAAGACACTGTATTCCTCAACTTCACTATTTTGATTTGGAAGGTCAAAAGTATTACAAGGATCCTTGATCTTTCTTTTCTTGCATATGCACAGGATGCTCATTTTTATAGTGGACTGTTTGGTCTGCAAAAGGTATCTTTGTACTTCATCCCATCCGGTTCCCTAACTTTAGTAAGAATTAAACCAGTTTTGTTGTTGCAAGTTAAAAAAAAAATTGTCTGGAATGGCACAACACAAAACATGGTTTTAACCATTTACTATATATATGTTTATTTGACATAAGTTTTTTTTCAGTTTTCACAATTCTGAGACATCTACGTATAATACTTTCTAAATAACAACAATTTTATGAGAGAGATTGATCTTTCAAATCATAATGAATAAAGAGGTTTTTCTATAAGCAGTGTTTTTAATGAGAAAATATATGATAGAAGGGTAATGTTATTATTTGCCACATTATTTTAATATTGCTTCAAGTTTTTTTACTTCTTGTTTCTGTGCTGGCTACACAATTAGACAACTTTGTCTTGCAAACAAACTTCAGAATGGATGGCAACTTGGCAGTTTAATAGTAGTTTTATTTTTATGGTAAATGAACAGCACTTCTATAGCGCTTTCTTGTACCCATGAGTGCCCCAAAGCACTTTATATGGTTCCTTATATTCACACACACACACACACACACACCAGGCAAGTCACCAACTATGACCAATCAAGCGCAATTAAGGGTTAGATCTCGAGCTCAAGAACACATTAACATGAGCTCCTGGGCCAGGAATTAAATGTGAAACCCTCTGTTTTCAAGAGGGCTACACTACCTTCTGAGTCAATCCATATTTCAAAGTTACTGCATGCAGTCAGAATTTAAAGCTCAACAAAAGATATTCATAGATTAACAATTGTCTCACTTGATCATCCTGTCAGAATGCTCGACAATGTCTATCGACATCCTGTCAGGGCCATTAAAACAACTGGTTCTGTCACTTTGAAGAAATCAATACAGGGCTTTTTTAAATCCACAAATAATCTGTCTAATAATAATAAAAAAAGGGTACCTCAGTGTGTGAGTGAAAAATGACAATTTTAATTTCCAAACGTGAAAAGCATGAATTGTCTATAATACTCTTCAAGTGAACTTTCTTTAAATAATTATACCTTTTAGAAGACCTATTTCTTGAAGACCTTTAACTACTGTTCATTGAGAGAAATACACCAAACGCATCCATGAAACTCCAAAAGCCTAAAGATTGTTTTGTCATATCTGACTTATAATATTAAAGTACAAAATTACTGTAGAATCCCAAGCTATTAATTTGAAATACTAGGCCAAAAATAAACAAAGTTAAAAAACCCTAGAAAAAAGATGTTTGGAAAAATTTGTTGTTTTTAAAAAGGGGTGTCTTGTGGTTTTGTGAGGTAATAAAAAGCGAGTTCCCACTATCATCTTGGGCCTGTGCACTACACAGCATAAATTTAGTCTCAGGTCGTTTCCAGTGTATAGCTCATCAAGTTCACAAAGTCAGTTCACTAAGGTCATCTTTTATCTTCCTATTTTGGTGCAATTTTGTAAAAATTGTATTCTCTGTTTGGAATACAAAACATTTTCTTCTTATGTTAAAAGAGAACTAAAGGTGTGGTCAAGGACAACCTGACGTTCAAATGATATTTGGATACTAGATGCAAATTACTCAATGATGCATGAATGAGTTATAAAACCATCCCAGACATGTTTTAATGTAGGAACAACGTTCAATCATGGGAAAAATCTCCAAAAAGTTGATTTTGAATGAACTTCTCCAGCTTCCCTTTAAAGAAGTATCAATCTAATTGTTTACCTACGGTTTGTTTCAAGGCACCACAGAATGGGATGGAAAAAGAAAACCAAAGGGGTTTCAGCTCTACAAGAAATTTAGTGCTAATGTTGGAACCCTATGGATGGGCCCCAATAAAAACATAGGTGAAATACTGTAAGAAGTGTCCTGGCTTCATATTGACTGTTTTTATAGATAAATAATTTGTGTTGCTTCCACAAAGCACCCAGAGGCATCTTTGGAAAGTAGCATGTGTGCATGCGTGCATGTGTGCGTGTGTGGGCAGATGTAAATCCAGGTGCCACAGTATCTACTCATAAGTGAAAGAATGCACTTGTGTGGGGCCAATGTTGAGTCAAGCTGCGGGCTGGGTTTACTATCAAGTGTTTACACAAAGGCTGATCATAGGGATTACAATTACACAGAAACTGCTTAAGACAGCTGCTTTCCTCAGTGTTATCAAACAACCTACACTCACCAAATGCTGACGCGCAACAACATACACAACACGTGGTAAATGAAAATCTATACCTCGCTGGTATTTATGAGGACTTTTACTGGCAACAGGTGACAATTCAAGGGCCAGCGTGTAAATGGTAGGATGTATGTACAAACAGTTGCACATACAGACCTTTTTTTTTTACAATCTTTGAGTTAAATATAATATATTAAAACATTGTTATTACCCATTTCCGTTGGCTTTTTATGGTTTCTGTAACCGTTCTACTTGAGATACTTTGCAAATTTGTGGGGGAAAAAAAATCACAATGTCAATGTGACTCCATTGTCTATTTTTTTTATTATTATTAACAAACACATGAACTCCATCACACCTCCAAAGGCATCTTTTGGTCGAGAACAGAAATAGCAGCAGTTGAGTCTTTGAATTCTGAAAATAACAATATGAAGGCTGGATAAGTTTGATCTATTTTCCCTCTGAAATTTATCTGCTTGGAATTTAAAAGTCACATGTGCTCATCAAATTGGAGTTTCTTGATGCATTCATTGAAAAAACTAATGAAGATACATTTTTATTTCTTTGTTTTACTATGGTGAGTAATGACAGTGGAGAAAATTGTTTGCCCTCGTCACAGAATTGAGTCATTTTAGGTTTTTGGACTATTGTTTTTTTTACTTCAAGAGAAGGCAGTTGTCGAAACATGCTTAAATCTCTAATTGGTGAACTATAATTTTTTTTTCCTCAGTATTCTTGCCATTTGATACCGTTAAACTGTATCATCAGTATAGAAATTTTGAAATACTTACATTTCTTTTTGATCACTCCCCATGACAAATGGTTGTTTCTGAAGCCTGACCAGAGTTCATGAACTGAGTAGCTAACATGATTTGTGCCTTTAGTTTCTGAATAGATTCTATTAATAACAAGTGGTGAAATAAAAATATTCAGCTGTTTAAATTCAGCACCAAACACTGGCAACTACTTTAAACACCACATAGGAGCTGCCAAAATATTATTTGACATCACATGAGATGAAATAACAGCGATACAGAAGGATGATGTTAGTGATCCTGCTATTTAAACTATTTGTTTTTGTCCATAACCTGAAGTGATTTATCATAAACCGTTGAAGGGAAAGACTGTAAAAAGGCTAAACTTGAAACAGCAGTGATTTTATTGGTGGATAAGTCTAATGCATCAGCAATCAATCAATGAGACCGGTCGCTGCTGAACGAATAGAAGGTTGAAACGAGTCAAATAAATTACCAGGAACATTTGCTCTATCGTCCTCCTGCATGGGCAGATTACACTGTTCCTCTTTTTAACTGCACCCTAGTTGTTTGAGCATTGCCGTGTATTTAAAGAGTGAATGTCCATGAGCAGACAACAAAGGCCCCAAACTCCAAATTGTTCCACAGAGGTTAAGATAATTACCATGACAACCACCACAGCTTTGTACAAGAGATTATGCAGAATTGCTGGATGAAAAACAATTTAAAGCAGCTAGTGTTACACACAATGAATCAATCAAGGAGTTTGTTTCCCTTTAGAGATCTGAGTAATTAGTGTGGTCAATATCTATTTTTATCAAAAACAATTGCATTAAGCAAGAATAAAGTGACAATGAAACAGTCCTTGAAACACCAAGCACACTATCAGTTTCACTAACTAGTTACAAATACAAAATCAGCATTTAAAAAAAACAAAACAAAAAACAAGTTGGTAAATAAAGTTGAGTCATGTAAAGTCAGCTGGAGAATAACGTAACTGTTTCTGCCTCCATGACTCAGATTATCCAAAACAAATCTTAGACATGACTTTAGCAAATATCTACTAAGTAAAAGTCTTGTTTGTCGGCTGTTCCTCTGCAAAGAAACCCCTGTCAAGCATACTAAATATTTCATGACCGTATATGAGCAATAAAAGGTTATTTGCAGCAGCAAGAAGAAGCTTTGATTCAATCACCGCAAAGTGCATTGCTTTGCTAAGGTTTGGTTGATACGCCACACCAAGAACAGCAAGTATTTTTAAAACGTGTTTAAAAAAAACTACATTGATGTTCCTATACATGGTACATATGTACCTACAGAAGCTGTGCCACAAAGTGGTGTGTATGTGAGCAATGTGCAGCAAAGATGGGAGGATTTATATCTTTTATAGCTACCAATAAAAACAGACACACTTAAAGCCATTACCGTTAGTGTAATTAAATCCTATGTTTGGATTTTTTGTTGCTGTTTCTCACAGTCGAAATGGCGTTCCTCTCAGACAATAAAGAACTTCTGATTTCTCTGTATAGCTTTCTGATTTTTTTGCTGCACACATAGCATGCAGGTATTGCAATGGATTGCATTGGTGTTTAAAAAAAAAAGAGTTTTAATCTTAAATAGCAGCAAAGTCTCAGACCAACACGAACTGATTCAATGAGTTGCAACCAATGTGACCTCTAGAGTGGCTCTATATTTCTGAGACTTGTATTTATCATTATGTGCGTTTTTGTGACAATAATGAGCAAATGAAACAAGCCTATTCTAATAATTTCCTTGTGGTAACATATTTCAGTAGCCCTGTGGTGCTTTAACTTGCTCTCATAGGTCTGTTTATAACTCTTGCCATTTCAATAAAAATCTGACATAAAATTTTGCTTTTCCCCGTGGCATAAAGAAGGGAAAGCTTATTCTACAATGTTGTCAACTTTCTAAAAATAAATGGTTATGGCATCATGTCTCCAAGCAACTTTCAATGTGCTTCATTGGTCCTCAAAATAAGACATTTACTAATACACTATAAACAAATGCCACAGTGCTGCAGTGGAGCTGAAGATGAGCAAGAGCGTGAGAGAGATTCTTAATGCAGCATCCACTTCCTCACGTTATTATGGTTGTGCTGCTACTTGGCCAGATGTCCTATTCAACTGAGATGAAGCGATACTAAGAATAAAAACAATATCCCCGGCACTTCATATTATTGCAGAATGAAACAAATATCAGGAGTGCATTTATCATTTTAAGTCTTGCAGCAAGGCTTACTTCACATGTGATAATAACAAGCCAAAGATCTGATTATGAATCACAGCCTGAATGTGACCTCATCAATGACACATTATGCAGATTGGGGGAAGTCATTAGCTTAAGGCCCTTCATTATGTGGTCATTCTATATTTATGGATTCATTCTTTTTACACTTTCCTTTTTAATTAATACCTTTGCACAAATTGTTAAACAAAACATTTAGAGTTACTTTATTTAACAATGAAATTGATTTAGCAGTTTGGAAGCACTTTATTCCTTCTAGGGAAAACACATCTAAAACTAGCATTTCTCTTCGTGTTTTCAGATGCTTTTCTTGATCTTCTTGATGACTATTTGGGGACCTAGCTGTTGCTTAGACACAGCATGACATCGGATGAATCATCTTTTGCTGTGGGAAATTATTGTGACTAGATATTTAGTTTATAAAACAAAATTGGATCATTTTTTCCTTTTCCAAATCAAATTAAGATGTCATTATACTTCTGCACTTGAAGAATGTTCCAAACAAGTAATTTGGACCTTATGTGTCACACTAGAGATGGTTAGGAGATACACTCTGATACTAAATTACATAATTGCCATATTTTCAGATCCATCATTTATGGGTTTTTGTTGGGGTTTTTTTTAGTTTGCTATGAAGTCTTGGCCCTTTTAATGTCTTGTGAGCAACAGACTTTGCTCATGTTGGAGCAATAAGCTGGTAAACGGGAACATGTCACTGCTGGCAGCAGTCTGGGGAAGCTTACAACTGTATTCATCATTCTCACGTACTTTCAAGTGGTGCTCTGCCCACCGTCTATCAGGTTTTAATCTAACGCACACTGGATTAGCTTTTGTCCTTCATATGACCTAACCGCAAACAATCCATTATGGCTGGAGGCCATGAAGCCTTCAGGGACTGTAGCTCAGCGCATAAAGCACCTCTGGTCAAGTGCAATTCCCTGAACATCTCTTTTGTGACTCTCATTACTAGGATATGTCAAAAAACTATCAAGTCAATTGGCCATAACAGTGAGGGAGTTTTCTGTTTTTTGTTTGAGAAACTTTTTATCCATTAGCATTGCAAAGTCAGTTTTGGAGTGGGCTGAAACAGAGCAAAGAGGTGTAACATGTAATTATCGTTCAATATTAGTCATTAAAAGAAGTCAGTGATGTGAGCAGCAGTAGTTTTCAGTGACTTTTCCTGCTAAATGACCTTCAGGAACTGTTTTTGAATAAGTGAACTCATAGTAAACTAATGTGTTTTGCACGTTTAAAAACATTGTCAAATTTTGATCAATTGCATCTCTTTTTGTCACCGTCTTGTCCCTTGTTAGCGCAGCAACGCCCGGCTGTTTCCCCTGTTTTGTTCTCCTGTGAATCATGCCACCAACTGTGGGGGATCAGTTCATCTGTTTTTCTGTCATTAACACAGTCTCTTTTGTTGTATTTGTTCATTGTCCTACTGAAGAGGAGTAAAATCACCGGTGCATCATCATCCCTGAACATTGTTTTAGACACACTTTATAAAATGTTTTTTTAACTGTAGAATCATTCATGTTATTATGTGCCAACACTAAAGAGTTAAGCTTTCCCCCTAATATTTGACCTCTGGTAATAAAGCATGCTAAGTTTAGAAAAGCATAAAACCATTTGACCATGTTGTTCTCAAGCTCTTTAAAGCAGGTCATAGAACCCAGCTCTTTATCCTACCACCTGTCAAGCATTGGCACTTCAAGAAGATGAGAAAAATACTCCAGGAGCAATCAGCACCACATCACTGCATCATCGTCATTCCCATCATCCTCTGCATACTTTCAGTCTCTCTGCAATTCTGCCCCCTGACATGCACCATAAACAGGTGCAGTGACACTCTGTAGGGGCAAAACTGTGAACATGGCGCTCAAAAGCTTGAAACATGGTGCCAGCATTGTGACAAATCAGTACCTGGGTATTCAATCCCACAATGCTGGGATTTGACAAATGAGCTTTTATCATATGAACTGGGACCATTTAGATTAAAAGGCCTAACAATCTGGATGGATTTTTAATTGGTTTTTACAATCTCAGGAGTAAACACCACAATCAGGCTAACAGCATTTTTGTATATAAAAAAAAAAAAAAGCACCCTGTGGTTACAACTGTAAGTCCAAACCATATTGCAGAGAATTTCAATATGTTTTGTTCAGTCTACGGTATACAGTGTGCACCCATAAAAAAATTTGTTCATTCATTTTGATTGACTATTGCAACTAAGTTTTATTCAAGACAAACACTAAGTCACAAAATCCCATTTTAATTACAGACTTAAATTAAAAATTAGAAACAAATAACAGTAAGTTCTAAACTTAAAATTTATTAGGTCTAAAAGGTAACAAACTGAGCTATTTGTATAAATGTGACCACATTTTTTTGTGAACATTTAGAAAACTGGTTTGTGTTCAGCTTTAAAAACGTAATTCTGTGTTTGTTTGTAATTAAACTACAATTCCTTCTAACCTGATCAAGAATTTGTACAATGACCTCCAATTCTAAACACTATCAGAGTTTTGAGAGTTTCTAATAGCATCACTTTGACAAAGGCCATTGTTTTGTTTTTTTATTTCTGTGAAATGTAAATCACAGGGATGATATGATCTTTTAACTAAAAATGAGATAGTAGAATGAGCGTGGGATTGACTGTGTCCTGATGGCATGATGTTATGTTGCAATTACAATGGAAATGATCACCTTTCAACACATAAAGACAGAAATTACCAGATGAGACACTTTCATGTGTTGATGCCAGTGGTGCAGTCCCTATGTACTGTGATTGTTACCAAGGTGTGTACAAAACATTACTAAAATGAAAGCGCAGGGGAAAGAAAGCCTTGTCGAAATGGCACGGTCACTCATTGAATGCCCAAGAAAATTTAATGGTAACTGCTTCGTTCGTCTTCTGAACCACTTCTTTCTAGTGGGGACATGGATGCCGGAACCTATCCCAGCTGATTTCAGACAAGAGGCAGGATACATCCCTGGCCCCTCTCTGGGACCCGAACCCCAACCTTCTTACTGTGAGGCCACTGTGCTGGCCACTGTGCCACCATTATGCATTAACTGCTTTTAAATTAAAAAAATATATACAATTAAGAGAAATAATTCTAAGAACTTAGCTTAATTTTTTAAAAAAAAAAATGGTTTAAAAAGCAAATTTTTAAACCAATTTTTATTTGCAAAAAAATACAGTCATTTTTTGTTTGAATTATTTTTATTTTCCTCAAAACTGTCAAATTGCCTAACACAGTTTTAAAAAACGGAATACAAGAAAATAATTTTAGATCTTTTCCCAAAGGCAAAAACAAATTTTTTTTGTTTTGTGCAACTGACAAATTTGGGGATCAAAAATGTGAAAAAAAAATACAGTTTAATGTATTTTTTGTTGAAAGGTATCATGTGATAACTCAGTGTAAAGGATACAAATGGAAAACTGGATAATGAAATAAAATGGCTCTAAAGAGACTCGAATTGCTCAGAGATACAGAAAACAACAACTGTGGGACACAGAAATGTCTCTTTTGATCTATGAGTCTTGCTAAGGAGGATGAGGCAGCTTTTAAATGCCTTTTGTCTCATTGTTTCATAAATCATCCAGCTGATGACACATGACTATAAATATGCCATACTCCAGTTATGAATGATTCATATTGAGGGAATATTTCTGCTAGCATAAAAAACAACTAAAAATGCTCTTTAAACTAGCTAATTTACAGATGTCTATTAGTATGGCATGTTTATTGTTCTTGCAGGTTTATTGGAAATGTGAATGTTTTTCTCTTCCCTGTGTTGCACCGCTCAGAATAAAATTAATTTAAAGCACTTTTATGTTGCATGCTTCTTTTTTTCACAGGAGCTTCGTTCCTTTAAATGTTATTTTATGCAAACACAGATTGCTTTTACAGTCCTCACTTGAATCCAAAGTGGAATTTTTTATTTCTACTTGTCTAAAGCTGACATAAAAGAGGCAAGCACACAAAAGCTCAAAACTCACAGGATTTCATTTCTTCACACACACACACACACACACACACACACACACACAAACAAAGGAAAAAACCCAGACAAACTAACATTTGTTCATGCCCATGTCACTTTACCAGAAGTTACTTATAGTTATCTTCTTACTGTTGCTTATAAATAATTAAGTTAGGGATTTACAGGTGGAATAACTGTCCATGTGGTGCAGAGAGCCAGGGCTTCTCACATTCAATCCCTTATTTACAGACATGGATGTGAAGTGTTACCATATTTTGAGTACACATATACTCGCCTATAGCCTACATTATGACCTAGATGTAAGAAAAGAGAGCAGCAAAGAGACTTAAACACTTTCCTCCGTCTGCTGTCTTCTTGGAAGTGAAGAGTCCTCCTTCTACGACACACTTACAAGAACCACTTTATAGCACTTTTTGAATATAGAACGATGTTTGTAAGAGTGAGATGTTTTTTTTCCTTAAGTTTCTGTTCCTATTTGTATCACATCTAATCATATCAGCCACATGGGCTTAAACAAGAATTTTTTTGGTAAAGTTAACTGTCCAACTCATGACTTTGCAAGTTAGCAAAAGAAAAAGTGACATAGTTTCTATTTGTAGACGTTCTTTTTTTTTTATAATAGGTAGAAAAGTGCTGATTCAAGAATAATTAGTTTGACAAGTGTCGTTTAAAATTTCTTGCTGTTAACCACTTTAGGTAAAAATGGACAGGGAGCAGGGCTGTACCAACGTGGTCTAATCTGGGCCGGATTGTTCTGAGTATGTCTGTAGACTCTCCCCTGCTCAGCTCTGCCAGTGTGCGCCCAGAGGGGCTGTTATTTTGGGAGCTCAGCTGAGAGGAGATGACAACATCATGAACTGCTTAAGCTGCTTACATTTCTTCAAGCACTCCCAGTGCACCCTGGGATCTACACTCTTTGGGTTGCGGGTGTCACTGTTGCTTCTCATGCGTTGAGAGCAAGTGGATCGGCACTGTGGTGAAGTCACGAAGCACTAAGATCTAAGCAAATTATGCTTAAAAATACATTTTCTGATGATAGTCATGTGCTGCCTGGTGAATTCAGTTGGAAGCATATGCATCAGATCAAGGAGCATGTTTATAAAACTTCAAGATGATAGAGTCCCAGAAGGACGTGGAGTGGAATGGTAAGAGGTAACACAGAGGTGAGAGAAGTATGCGAGTGTGTGTGTGTGTTTTCTACACCCCTCTAAGTTTTTCTAATATTTTCCAATATGGTAAAATAGTTCAAAATGCAACATATCGCTCATACTCATCTCTGTTATGATTTAATATAATGGATGGAGGCGTTAGTTTAGTGGTAGAAAGTCTGGGAGGAGCCAGTTTGATTCCCACTGGGCACATGCCTAAATGTCACAGGAGAAGACGCCTCACCACCAGTTACTCTCACCATTGGCACCGTCATGGCTTAATGCTGTGGTGCAATGCAGAAAAATGTAATTTCTCCAGGAGGGATAAATATAGAACGATAAAAAAAATAGAACAATATTATGGCTGTTCATGGAGGATGAGTTAAAGCAGCTGGAGTTTTATAATAACTTCTATTTTATTAGTATTAAGCATCATCTAAATTACAAAAACAACATAATAGCTAGATTTATCAGTTGTAAACCATTATTGTGTCAACTGGTAAAACAGTTCATTACTCTGAGATCTAAATTATCTCCTGTTGGCTTAGGCTTCTTTCTCATTTTGTTTTGCCTGGAAAATACCACTTAGTGCTGATAAATTACAGTTATTTTTTGTTACTGGCTAACTAACCAAACTGACTGTGGTTTTACATTAAGCAGATTATCAGCACCTAATATTGGACATAATTTATAACTGAGTAAACAAGAATACACAACAGGACATTATGTTAGATCTTTTAATCTGGGCCGTGGATAATTTTTTTCGCTTAAATTCTCAGTCCAGCTGCATAATTTGGTTTTGTTTATTCTGCAAGCTTTTAGGAATAAAGCGAAGAATTTTGTCCCGCATAACAAAATTTGAGTGTGTGACTGAATATATTTCTCAAACTAAAATTTGCACAACCAGGACTGGACAACACTAAATGATTGTTATTATTAATTTACTTTTTACCACAGCACATTTCACTAGATATTATTTTAGTAGATAAAGCAATGCTCCACTTTGCGTTGAGCGGTTTATATTTAAATTGTGCTCAGACAGAATCCTCTCACTACAGACATGATTTATCAGGATATAATATTTTAACAGCAGCCGTTGCATTAGTATCACTGGCACCGTCCTGTGCAGGTTTTACAACGCATCCTTGTTCAATGAGCCTGATGCTTAGAGGAGTAACTGGCTCCTGTAAAACTACCAGCCCAAAGTATTACAAACCCATCAGCCAGAAGAGGACATGATATTTGACAGTTCAAAATCTAGGAGTTGTTTATGTATAGGGAGGAAGACTTGAGAACAAGTGTGTAAAGACATGTCAACAGAGCTGAGGGGAAGAAGATTTGCTAGAAAAAAAAGTTATTAAACCTTTCCAAAAGTCAGTGCTGCTGGGAGTAGTTTGTACTGATGGAAACATAAAGAAAAAGAGGGTGACTGGCTTGAAGCTCTGTGTTGCATAACAAGACTTTTCTCGAGTGTTTATCAAATTGCATACCCTTCTTTTGATATAAATCTGAGGGCATTTTAAATACACACTCAAATGTAACGCAGCCCCCAACTGCAGCTGTTCTTTTGCTGTAACTCTCCTGCACATACAGATAATGGATTTGCGAAACCTTAAATGACTAATGTTTTTGACGATTGGTTCAATTTGACTTTTTTCTTTTTTCGGCTGAGTTACACAAGGGTTAAATTAGAAGAGAGATAAAACGCAAGATCAGTCACAGGTTATATGTGCAGACATTCATCAGCATTCAGACTACTGCTGGTTCAGACAGCTTCCTGCAGCACAGCACGCTTCAAAGTAAGGGAGACACTGAGATGTAAAAGGAGAAATCACACCGAGTAGACTACTTTTTAAAAAAAGTCAAATAAAGATCTTTGCTATAAAAAAGACTTGTGTATTTGGGAGCAGCTATACACTAATTTATGTTTACATTATAGATAAAATTTTATTTTTTGTTGGAAAAGTTTGCTTTTGACATTTTTGACAAAAATTACTGAAATTTCTATTTTAACTTATCTTTTACTTTTTCAATTTTTTTTGTACAAACCCGAATGAAAACAAAAAGAACACCTTTTTCAGGTAAAATAATTATCTTCAACGCAAGATGAGCCTCTGCAATGCAAATATTTTTGCATCACATCCATGCAAAATGGCCTAATAAAGTCAGTTTGCCAATACAACTCTAAACACAGGTGTAGACATGGTCACATAATACTGTAACAGGCACGGGAAAGGCTAAAAGTGATCGGTTTGATGTGGGCCCGTGTTGTAAATTAGATAACAAGCAGAAGCCCGAGTCTCATTTACAGCCCCCAAAACCATCCAGACACAGCAGATGGTAACAGCATTAGAAGTTAAATTCAAAACCTCTGCTCAGACCTTCCAGCAATCTTACATAAGAATTTGAACTCTGACCTTCTAATGTACCAACTAGAAGTAAACACAATTAGTTATTTTTCTCAGAGTCACATTTATACTTTTTAACTTAACCTACCCACTAACAGGACAAATTTATACATTTTAATGCACTTTTTTCAGTTGTCAAATCCACTGCTGTACAGGCATAAAGCAAAGTATATGTGGATGTTTAAGTGCACATTTACACTGTGCTAACAAGTTATTTTTTTAGTGTCTTTGTTAAAAAAAAAAAGAAAACGAATAAGTAGAGTTTGCAAAAAACTCTGATAAAGTTCTGTTGTTTTTTGTATATCTGCGGCCGGGTTGCGGAATAACAGTCTGAGCTGGGAAGCCCAGCCTTCTCTCACTCCGGCTATATTCTCCAGCTCGCCCAGCAGGATGCCAAGGCATTCTCCGGCCAGCTGCAGGATGTAGTCTCTCTAGTGGGTCCAGAGTCTGACTCTGAGTCTTCTTCCGAGACACCTAACCAGCAAGACATTCTGGAGGCATCCTAAACAGATGCCCAAACCACCCTGTCTGGCTTTTCTTGACCCAGAGGAACAATGGCTCAACTCCAAGTTCCTCCCGAATGTCAGAGCTCCTCATCCTATGTCAGAGTGAGACACCTGCCACCCTGCGGGGAAGGCTCATTTCGGTTGCTTGTATCAACAATCCCATTCTTTTGGTCACCAACCACAGCTGGTGACCACAGGTGAGGGTAGGAATGTGGATTTTGTATTAGATTATAGGAATATTATTAGAACTTATTAGAACGGAGAGAATATTGACACAAATCCTGTGTTGCTGTCTAATCTTTGTGAAATATTGGAGATTCAGATTAACAATAGCAGATCTAAAGGCAAATACTAATTCAAAGCTTTTTGCAACATTAGTAGTATGTAACTAAGTAAAGCTTGAAGGTCATTTCAGCACTTCTGTAGACTGGTTGATTTCCTTACAAATTACTTACAATTTGCTAAAGTGCAAAGTTTAATTTCAGTTTTACCCAAGCAAAACCGGTTTATTGCTGTTCTTCTCAACAGAAACTGTCTGTTAACAAGCTCTAAGTGTTGCAATTCTGCGCCATGAACCACACTTTTGCAGCGCTTATTAGAGAATCGGTCACCATCAGGTTCTTTTTTTTCTCCATTTTTCTGCTTTCATCTTCCCCTCAATCATCAGGCAGTGTGGTTGACACAGCTACTTATTAGCAAGCAGCAGTGGGCAGGCGGAGATGGCTTTGCAAAGACAAACAACTTAATTAGTGGTGGCACGTAGCTTTAATAAGTTCAGTTGAAAATAGTTAGGAAAAGCTGTTGGAAAACAGAACATAAGCAGCGCTGCAATGATGGCTGGCCAAGATTTTGATAAGCGGCAGAATTAATTATTGTGACGCTGTGGTTTGAACTGAATTGTTGGTGTTTCTTTGAGTGGGAAGTCAACAGCTTTCAACTATAGGACATCCACTTTGAAAAGGCAAGTAAACAGAGCTCTTATTTCAAGAAAGGCTAACCGCTTTGTTTTGTGAATATGCAATCTTTTCCCCACAAGCAGAACTATCATAGGCCGTTTATTTGTTTTGTGCACGTGTCCATCCACTAGTGTGTAAAGTTGTGCATTTCCAGAGCTTTTTTTTTCCTGCAAAAAAAAAAATGAACAAACACATGACAGTATTAAACGCCTATTACTCTACACATTTGCACTGAAATGAAGAAATGTTTTTTACCTTTGTTTAGCATGAGATCGTCATGTAAAACATTTCATGGAAAAAGGCATATTAAGCCTTCAGGATCATCATCACAACAGTTAAACCTCAGTGGAGATCATTGTGGGACAAATAAAGGTAATTTTATTCAAGTACTTTTCTAATTCAAATGACACTTGAAAAGCTGCAGTTGAGGTTTTGTTAAAATAACAGTTGGGGTCACTTTTCAACATGCCAAAGTGTTGGATTGGAGTAAAAGAAGTATCTCAAACTTTTGGTCCTGATTATGTCATGATGTACATCAAATCAATTTTATTGGAAAAGCTGTCATTCGGTCTGGTGCTTTTTAAAGAAAAAAAAAACCCTTTTCAAAGTTTCTAAAACTAACCCTACAAATCTACTCCTAAACAAATGTGTATGGTACGAGCAGCTTCACATCTGCTTGGCCTCCGCTGACCCCAGTGGGAGCGCAGGGGTGATTGTTCATTTTTAGTGGCTAGTCAAAACACCCTAGACATGTCTCCCTAAAGAGTTATGCTTCATCAACGTCCAACTGCTGTTGAAAGCCAAACCTACTAAAATAAATTGCGGTTCGACACCCAGAAATTTTATGACACTTTTTATGCAAATGAAAGGTTTAATGTAGCTTTAAACAAGTTGTAGAAGTTCATTGATTTTATGTTTGTTTAATGTGACCCAGCACCCTGGTTAGCTCTGTCAAGGATATTTATAGAGTATGATCAATATATGCATTTATAATTCACATTTTTATATATTACTTTTGATAAGAAATACAGATTAAAGACCATGACTAAGCTATTACCAAAACTATTAATTATTTGTGACTAATTTTTATTTTAAATGTGATTGGAAGGAAATGTGGAGCCATTAAGTTCAGTAAGTTGCTGAGCTGGTTTTCTGTCCCAGCAATTAGCTTAGTGGTTTGGATTCAAGATCAGGTCAAGTCATTTACTGCAGGAAAGTCAGAGGTCATCGTAAAGAAGGCAGCTTGATTAGCCTGTAGGGTAAAAGAGCTCAGGGATTTCAAAGAGTATGTGTGTGCTTTTGTGTGAATGTGGAGATTGGATGGGAAAGTGGTTATCACTGGGATCCCAAGGCCAACACAGGATGAAGACCCTGAGCCAAAGACCAGGAACCGGTAGAGAAACTCTGAACGAGGCAGAACAGCCATCTGTCCCTCCAAGCTTTGCAGGATGGTGAACAGAGCATCCAGCCACCCACAGAAACTCAGAAATGCTAAGGCACACTTCACCGTGTCACTAGCGGTTAGCATTTGCAATCACGTTGTGCATATTGTGCATAAAATTGCTGCATTTAAAGATTAAATCTTCAGACAGTTTTGTAGAATTGTCTGGTACTGTGGTCGAAACAAGGCATAGGTTAAGTCTGCAGTCATATAACTCATTTTACTTTTCCTAAAATGTCCTATTTTTGTCAAGTTAGCATGTTTTTGTGTCTTTGTGTCTTTCTGTGACTGTCCTTTTTAGCTGGTTAAAAAATATGCATGGCACAAAATAAACTTTTTGATTTTCTGATGTGTCACAGAAACTGAAGCCATGCAAATGTTTTTATTTTCCTGAGTGTGATGACTGATTTTAGAGTGAGTGTGAGGACTGCCTCCACACAGCGTTAACAACACATCCCACCAAATATGCCCACAGGGTCCCTGCTTCTGCACAGGAACACCAACATACACAATGCATCATGTTATACCATAAAAGGGAAAGTGGAAACATGAGAGAATTCAACAGAATCACATCAACGAGCAATGCTGCTCAGATTATCGTTGTTTGGAAGGTCGTTTATCTCGAGACGTTCTATCAAAACCCTAGAAAATCATCAAGGAATATTTCAAAGCAAATGTTCTTCTTTTAATGTCTCTAAAAAAATATGTGAATATGTGTAAGTATATGAACTGTTGACAGTTTTTTAATTATTCATAGAGATCTCAAGTGGATGAAGCAAAATGTTATTTTTCAGATCCACACACAAATATCATTTGCACCAAAGTGACAATTAGCATAAAAGTTTTGTTTCACCTTGTAAACTACTCATCCCTAACGGGGATGCGGGGTGTTCCGGAATCTATCCCGGCAGATTTAAGTCGAGAGGCAGGGTACAACCCCAACAGGTCACCAGTCTGTCGCGAGACCATACACACAACAATCCACACATACTCTTTCTAGAAAGTAGAAAAATACAGTGCACAGTTAATTAAAATGCAAAAAACTCAAAGTGCAACAAAAAGGTATATATTTGAAACCAAACATTTGAGTCCGTCAGACACGTTTGATGGCAAAGCCATCTATTTAAAAGAAAAGCGAACTTAGGACTCGGCTTTATTATAAAACATTAGCTTACCTAACATCAATGCAAATATGGAATGCTGTTGTATTGTTACAGCAAATGTGTGTCACATGTGTGCTAAAAATGACCAGGACTACTTTTAACACGGCTAGCAACACAAATCTGTACCTCACAGTTGGTGTCCTAGCCAGCTTGCCCATAAGCTTCTTGAGACAACTGTCTGTCTCAATTAGAAATTGAATCAGCAACACTAACTGTCAAAGTAAGATGTTCACTCATAATTGTTGAAATACCATAGAAGGTGAGTTCTACCAAGGCTTTTGTGCCCTGAACATGCTTTTTTTGGATTTGAGACAAAAAAAAAAAAAAGACTCCAAAATTTCATAGTATGTAATTGACTTGTCGAGATAGTGTTGCTTGGGCTGAAGTTTTCTGGAAGTTTCATGGCTAATACTGAGCACTAACACATATAACATACTGACACAAAAGACAAACAATCCAGGAGAGGCACAGCTTCTATTTCAAGAAAAAATAAAACTTTGAACAACAAACAATGGCATTCACAACTAAATTAGTCTCATGGCTCTCATGTCTAATCTTTGTGACCTTAATCTACATCAGGCGTGTTCTAAAGGTTACACTATGGCAACTGGCTTTGTATTTTCAGAAATACACAAAATATTTTAAACAAAATACATCTGGTTGTCGTGGTGAAGAAAGAGCTGAGTCAAAAAGCAAAGCTCTCGATTTACCAGTCGTCCTACGTTCCTACCCTCACGTATGGTCACCAGCTGTGGTGGTGACCGAAAGTATGGGATCACGGATACAAGAAACCGAGATGAGTTTCCTCCTCAGGGTGGCTGAGCTCTCATTCAGGGATAGAGTAAAAAGCTCCGCCATCTGGGAGGAGCTCGAAGTAGAGCCATTGCTCCTCCGGGTTGAAAGAAGCCGGATGGGGTTGTTTGGCCATCTGGTTAGGATGCCTCTGGAGCACATGACTGGTGTGGTGTTTTGGGCACGTCCCACCGGCAGAAGACCCAGGGTCAGGCCCTGGATGTGCTGGACGGACTATGTCTTACAGCTGGACAGAGAATGCCTCCCGGGTGAGCTGGAGGATGCAGCTGGGGTGAGAGAAGTCTCCTGACTGAGGTAATTGACCCTGCAACACAGCCCCGGATAAGCGGAAGACAACGAATTGGAACAGAAGCATAATAAGACCAAACTGAGCAGCTGACCACTTGATTACACAGCCACCCAAACACTGGAACATGACATAAAGGTCAGAACCACAAGGACTGGTTACACAACTTCTTAAAAGTTAGATTCATAACAACCAGGCATCTTCTTATTAAAAAGCAGGTAATCTCTGTGGATTCAAATGTTTTACAGCAACAAATACTAAGATATATGAGGATGGGGAAGAATCAAAGCAATTATAAAATGTCTCTGTCCTACTTCTTCACTGTAACCTTCAAGCAAAACTGAAGCATTTTGAAGGTATTGTGTGTAACCTTTTCATCTCGCCTACAGCACTGTTCATCTTCTTTATGGAAGTCAGTTCTGCTGTTATGGATTACTGTAAGATCACTGCCTGCCATTTCTGTCTCTCCCTTTCACGCTGTGTCCCTCTATCCCTTTACTTAACTCTCCATCCTTTTGTCTTCCTCCCTCCGTACTGCAGTGTAGGCAGAGACTTGTCCACTCTAATTACACTGACAATGATGTGATCATTCACCACAGAGAATTTCTCTGACATCTGACAAAACAAAGAGAAAGTTTGTCAACGGGACAACCGAATCACTTTTTTTTCTGTAGTTTTACAATTTTCTCAGTTTGAGGTTGTTGGTTATAAAATATAAATGATTTATGTGTTAACTTTAGGCAAAACAACAAGGTTTCCAAAAGACAAAAAGTCTGAAAGGTCTTCCCCCGAGACAAATTTTTGATGCTTTTTACAATGTAAAACCAAACAAAAGAATTATATGTTATAGATGGTATCGTGTTGCAGTACTACATACTGAAATGACACAAGAATAAATGTATAGAAAAATGTGACAAACTAAGTTAAACAGTCAAAAGGGTTGCTATACAAAAAAAGCGAGGACAAGAGTTATTCAAAACTAACAGGGACAAAAGGCTTAGCTATAAAAACCAAATTTCTAAATAGTGCACAGTGACGCAGTGCTTAGGACAGTGACCTCACAGCAAGAAGGTTGGGGTTCGAGTCTCAGGTGGGCTGGTCTTTCTGTGTGGAGTATCCCGTGTATTTGTGGGTTTTCTCCGGGTACTCCAGTTTCCTTCTATTCTCCAAAAACATACATGTTGGGTTGATCGGCTACTGAGAAATTATCCCTTGGAATGAGTGTGTTGATGATTGTGTGTGTGGTGTCCTGCAACAAATAGGCAACCTATTTAGGGTGTATCCTGCCTCTTGCCTAAAATCAGCTGGGATAGGCTCCTGCAACCCCTGCAGTTCCACCAGAAATAAGCGGTTCAGAAGATGAAATGAATTTAATTTGTAGACAAATAGTAGATTTCCATTCCTGGAAATGTATTGTGCATTTAAGCAAGATATACTGTATGTAAGCAGTTATGTTCATTGTGCTTAATGATACTATTATAATGATTTTTTTTTTTTTTTTACAAAAACTCAACATAGAACCAAAACATTCGGCGAAACTGTTAAGCAACAAGATTTCTGTAACAAACATAATTAAAACTGAACTCCTCTTTCAAGGGGAAAATGGACGGGGGTCTGAAACATTGCAATATGGCACTAAACGTGGCCCAACTTTAACTCCAATAGTCTATAAAACAGTTGTACCTTTTCTGTTGCACACTCTTTTCGGATAGTCCACGGAAAGTAAAAAGATACACAAAAAAGTTTGTTACCCAGACTTTTGAACTAATAGTTTTTGTACACTTTTTTTAAAGTAATGTGTTTTCAATCTGGATATATTTCATGTGGCATATCAATCTGCCTGTTACTTTCTCATCTTACCACCTGCATAAGATTTATAACCCCTCTCAGATAGAAGATGAGGGATACTGTTGCATGACTGACTGGTCTGAATAATGTACCTTCCAGAAAATAAACTGCTTGTTTTTTTACCACTAGATTTTTGGAGCGTTTTTTTTTGGAGGGAGAGGTGTGGCTTTTCTCATCTTTTTTTTTTTTCTCCAATAATTAACTCTCACTGACATAAATAACATACAAACGTAATAACATGTCATTCTTTTTTTGACCCTGCTACAATATATTTAAATTTTTAACCAACAAATTAAACAATTTAGTCAATGTAATGGATAACATTACCAAATTTTGTGACAAATCATCTTTCATATTTTAATTTGGGAAGAAAATGAAGAGCTAAAATAACCGTTTGATTAAAATTGTATTTGTCCAAATTTGTTGAGCACTTTAATTTTAGCAGGCAGATCCTGATAGTATCATCCAGTACTACACCAAACTTCTAAACTACCAAACGAAACTTCAACCTTCTAAGGTGTTGGGGGGTTTTTTTTGTTTGTTTGTTTGTTTGTTTTTATGTAATTTTTGCAGCAAAAAGGTCTCAAAATAACAGTGGAACAATATTGTCTGTTGTTGCAGCAACAGGAAAAATTTTAATTTTCTTTTGTTTTGTTTCATCTGCTGAATGATTTATCTGTTCAGACTATCCCAGCTGATTTCAGGCAAGTGGCAGGGTACACCCCTAACAGGTCGCCAGTCTGTTACGGGGCCACACACTCACAACCATCCACACACGCTCATTCCTAGGGGCAATTTGTGTCGGTCAATGAACCAAACATGCACATTTTTTTTTGAGAGTGGAAGGAATCTGGAGTGCCTGGAGAAAACCCAGGCAGAAAACGCAAATTCCACACAGAAAGACCAGTGTTTCAAGGCTCACATACACTCAAACCTCAACCTTCTTGCTGTGAGGCCACTGTGCTTACCACTGCCCCAACCTACACCCCCGTTTTAATTTTCTACCAGGCCAAAATAAGATAAACTTCTGTTAGCGTGAGACGTGAAGAAATCATTTATTATACTGTATACAGATTTGAAGAAATGCTAGAGATCAAGAAGTGGAAAAAGAATAAGTGCAGAAATTAAATTATTAATTAGGTTTCCCTTTTTCTGTTCAAACCAAAGAGTTTTTTCACATAAATTTTCTAACTTGCTTACAAAGAAATGCCTTCACTGCAGGTGGGGTGACAAAAGTACCATATCTACCACCTCTGACTGACGACTTCCATGCTTATTGGGGTTTTGTTGCCGTGGCAGCATCTCATTATGTAAATGAAGTATCCCTGATGAGATGGAGGCAGGCGCAGGCGTGATGTTTCCTGCTCCAGACTGTGTAAAATTGGCTTCGGGGACCAGCAAAAGATTGTTGCTATATTTAGAAGTCATTCTAACAATCTCTTTCTTCTCCATTCTTTTCTTTCATCCACACATTTTAACACTTGTCTCACCTTTTTCATACAGCGTGCACTAAAACATACTCCTGTTAAAAGATAAATACACACATTGGTGCTCTTCCACGTTTCGCATGCCAATCTGACATTTACAGCGTTAATGCTTCATACAGTGGGATTTTAACCATAACCAAATTTCTATTATCGTTTTACTGTATCTCTGATGATTTTTACTCTGAATCCATTAGGCTTCCATTCTCCATCTTCATCAGAGCTGAATGGATGCGTAGTCTCTGAGGAATGGTACTAATGGTTTTGTAATATGTCATCTTGTAGACTGCAGCTCGATGGATTCTACAGTAAGTGGCTTGTGATCTGTATCTTTTACTTTAGGGCAACTCAGAAAACATTGACAGCTGTTTCTGAAACAGCTATAATTAGTTTGCAACTAACAGTTATCAATCACAACAAGCTCATCATCAACATCCGCAGTCTAATCACTGGAGAATGTTTCTATATTTGAACAGAACCCTGAAATGTATTTTTAGTAAGTGACAAACATTTACATCTCAGGCTGTTTCAGATTGTTGTTAGTGAACTAACTCTCTGGAAGGCAAACTTATTGCACAACATTTACCGTCATAAGACTTTAGTTAAACTACATCAACTTAAATATTCATTCTTTATTGCGTATGTTCCAAACTACTGAAAAAAAATATCATATTTGGTTACTACAATTGTGATGTATTTTTTTCTTCAAAAATAAAAAAGCCAACCTATCTCAGTCATTTTCTGTACTTTGACCCATCTTATTGTATTTCAAAGTCACACAATAGGATATTCCCACTTCTCCACAGGTCACAACAAACACAGGATCAAACTTTATAAAGCCATATCCAGTATCCAGGAAAAAAAAATCGATTCATTTTCTCTGATTTATTAGTCCAGAGGGTCAGTTCAGGATATCGTTTATGTTTTCCACTCTGTTTCCTCTCACAGGCAGTGTCGAGGTGGAACTCTGATGCAAGCTGAAGTGAAGTCCAGCCTCTAACACGGTCAAAAAATCAGCTGCAGGGTTGCAGCAGAGCATGAAGCGGGTAATCTGGTTAACTATTCACTGCACGTCTACAGGAGACATGGTGGTCTTTTGCCCTGAGGTCTGCCTGGTGAATTCTCACTCGACAGATTACAACCTTGTCAAGAGTTAACCCCATACAACCGGCGGTAACATATGCATGAGTCTCTCTTCCTCAAATGGAGGGACATTTGCATGCTTTTATCATTCAGTCCTGGTGGGTGTTAACATTTAAAGTAAATAAGAAGGGTTACATTTGTTAAGTATTGAATACTTTTGATTTTTTTGTAATGTTTCATTTTGAAGTAGTTTTAAGTTTTACAATCCATTTTCTATAGATGCTTTATTTTTTGCAGGATCACAATTCCCAGGGTTTGTTAGGATGCCTTATGTTTAAATGACAACCTGTCTGTGATGCATCTTCACTAAACCTCAGACATAATTTCTTCACACCAACAGCTCTGCAGAGCCATTCCAGCTGACCTGACTCCAAGGCTTGCCCCCTGTCTATACAGTAAGTGTGTTACTATTGGTCCAGTCTTATCTCCTCTTATTCCTGCTTCCCTGTAATCCCTTTTGAAGTTTTCACCAACTTCAATTACTTTATCTCCAGAGCCACTCTTCATCCAATACCAAGATTTGAAATATAGAATCGAACGGCAATAAAATCTCTTGACACAACATAAATTTGAGACCCTGATAGAATTATTTCAGTGTTGTCGCTGCGACTGGAAAATGCTCCTCTCTTCAATCTTTGACTGACAATAATTCTGTGTGACGCTGGTATGGTCCCAAAAGGCTCCATGCATTTAGTCTTTGATGATTACAGCGAGCTATAGCTTCTACTGTGACCTTGGGATACATTATGGCTTCTATGCCCTTTTACTGACCTCAAAACCTTCAATAGCTCACCGTAGTGTGATGCATGATTTATTTTAGACACATTTAAAACATAAAAATGCGAAAAAAAATCAATAAAATACCAATCTTTTTTCTTTTTTTTTGTTAGTTTCCGGACAAATTTTCTCCATGAGTATATTTTTTGTTTGAAGCGACCATGTTTCATTTGATCTAACGTGCTTTCATAACCTCACACATGTGCAGAAACATATATTAGAAACTTTTCAGAGTGTCAGTAATGCCTTGTGTTGGCTGATAAATGAGGACAGAGCTGTATGTGGCACAAATTGTGGACGGTCTTTAAATGAGTTCTGGATGGTGTGAAGGCGTATAAATGGCTCAGCGCTGCCACATGGTCAGTTGAACACATGAGCCCTCTCCTATATCTCAGCTGGATGAGGAACATGTGTTATGTGTTGCTTCATATAACACTCTGATTTAGATAATTGGAAGCTTCGTGTAGATTTTTTTATGCTTTCTATGCTTTGATTTTACAGAGAGGACAATTCCATCAGAATACTGTCTTTGGGAAATTATATTTAAAAAAAAATAACGAATACAAACTATTAGATGCCTCACAGCAAGAAGGTCAGGATTCGAGTCTCAAGTGAGTCGAGGCTTGAAACACTGGCCTTTCTGCGTGGAGTTTGCATGTTCTCCCCATGTAAGTGTGGGTTTTCTCCGGGTACTTCAATTTCCTCCAACTCTCCAAAGAACATGCATGTTAGGTTGATTGGCCACCGTGAAATTGCCCCTAGGAATGAGTATGTGTATAAATGGTTTTGTGTGGCCCAGGGACAGACTAGTGACCTGTTTGGGGTGTAACCTACCGCTCACCTTTAATCAGTCGGGATAGAATCTGGGCAGTTCAGATGACAAATGGGCAGTTCAGAAGACAAATGTAGAGATGGATTTTTATCAATTAGGAAAACTTTTAATTACTGTATGATTGTATACACATGCACACAAAACAATTCCGTCCTTGTACAAACCACAATTGTTTTCTGTCAGTTTGACGTACATAACTACAATTATGTGGGATTACATTTTTGAGATTAACCAGAAAAGGACAGAACACATTTCTGAAAGTACACTACGATAATCCAAAATACGCAGGTGGATAATCCTACACCTTTTTTTTTTTAACTCAAATCTACACAATTACGCTGATGAATATTTTCAGAGTATAATCACAATCCAAATCAACATAAATGAACCACTAATAAGTTTGAAGTGGGCCACTGAATAGATCAGTGATCTAGGCCAAAGGGCTAAATCACTGTCAATATTTTGGTGGTAAAAATGAACGGTTTGTTTCCGCAGGCTTTTTTAAAAATGAGATGAACTTAATGCAAATAAAATGATTAAACTAATCTAAATAAGGTTTTTTGTTTTTTTTTTTTGAGCTCTCAATAAGAATTTCAGGATGAGAGATTTCTTTTCATTTTAAAAAAGGAGTAAAAAATTATTTGTGCCACTTTGTAACAATATGTACAGATAGATGAAAGGTCAACTTGTTGTCAAACCATAAGAGAAATGACCTGACAATTTATAGAAATGACTAATGTTATTTAAAAAAATGTTTGCAAATATCAAAGAACTGCGAAATCAGAAAGAAAAGTGGGACAGCTACGAGGGATAACAGTGACATGTTTTCACTTGTTCTCTGGCCTAGATAATTACCAACCATGAGAGGCATGTTAAAACACAAAATGAGGAGACCACTTACAAAGCTGTTCACCTCAGAAGACATTTAGCTGAGTGGATTACCAGCAGCAAGCTGACTAATGCACTAGAGAGTTTATGGACAGAACTCTACAAGCATTGCTGACGTCAGACAGAAACATTTTTTTTCTATTTTCACACTAAGACATGGTCAAATTAAGTGTTGTTTTTGTCTACTTTGTATCTTAAAATACAGCTCATCGTGTCAGAAAGAAAGAAGATGGAACCAAGCTCTTATCAGAAGAGACATGCTGGGTTATTCGTAAACTTAAACTGATGAAGAAATTGAAAAGACGGGCCTTCGACGTTCTCAAACAGCAATCAGCACCCAGTCAGAGATGGAGAGTGGCAGATCACTGATGCCAGTCAGAGCCAGTTTCCTCCTGGCTGGATCGCTAATCTCTGTCAGTGTCAGGAAAACATTTGACAAGGAACAAATTCCACCACTCTGACAAAATGAATACATGTTCTTCCTATGTTTCTATTTAAACAACAGTAACATTTGGTATTTCTCTGCACTAAATACTGAACATAATAAGTTTTTAAATACAAAATTTGTCTAAAGATAGTTCCAAACTTTGTACTTAGTATTTGCAAATCCCCCCCAAAAATTTTATTCACATTGTAATCTGTCTACAGAGGAGTTTTGAATACTTTGTAAGAGTTTAAAAACTCAATCAAACCAGTCTTAAATGATACTGACAAGAAAACCAAATCCTTCTAATAAGTCAAAGATCTTCTCTGTTTAATAAGCAGAAGACTTCTGCATGGTCAGCCTTTACTGAAAGATCTTAATGACTCAATGTTGAGTTCTGCTGATGAGATTGGAGCAGGTGTCAGTGTTGTGGAGGACAGAGCTGTCTGTGTCGTGATTAATGAAGAGCTCCCAAACACTTCTCTGGGCATCCATTGATTCTACGGCTGGCCTTTCACTGAATTAATCTGCCTGCAAATATGCAAGACTTATGCCTTCTGCTGTGCTCCTATCTGCAGTTTGGGGCAGACATGAATCTACTGGCTGACACTTGCTGCTCAGGAGGAGAGTATATCAATACTCCACACAGATATGTGGGCAGATGAGAGTGGAAAAGTGCTGTTCAAGATTTTTAAACTCATAAACGGGAAATGCAAAAATCAGCATAAATGAGAATAAAATCCGTGACCTGGCTTTGTTATACATAGAGTTGCCAGTATAGAAGTCACAGTGAGGTCAAACTAATTTCAGTTCAAGGTTCTCTTGTAAGTGGGCCAGATCAAAAAATAACAACAAAGTACCCCATAAATGAAGAAAAAAAAAGTTTCCTATAATTACTTTAACAAACCTTCTTAACTAGCATTATTATGAATAATATAAAACACATTTTTGCTAAATTTTGGTCATAACTTTATTTTTCTTTGGAAATAATTTTAAACTAAAAATGATGTGCAAATTATTTCAAATAAGTTATATCCAATTTTCAGCTCTATACCTCACATAGGTAACGTGTATTTTTTTTTTAAAAAATAGGAAGTAGTCTTCCTTCTATTTCAATCTTCAATTACTTTTAAAATATTTCTCAACATCATTTTTATGTTTAGCTATTTTTTCTCTTGGAAATTGGAAGCATGACCAGGCGGCTTTTGGCCACTGAGCCTAAAGTTCAGGTAAATAGTTTGTAAGTAGTCCACAAATCTACATCAGTCCATTTGTCCACTAACATGGGAATTATTCTGCTCAGATTAAAAAATGTGCCGAAAGATATAAAACAGAGACAACAGTGTATGTCATGTTGGCCTTTCCTGCATCACTCTGTCTGCAGAATTTAGCTTCATGGAAACGAGAATAACACGACATGATTCACTGGTGTTGATACTGACGCCATCCCCCTTCTACGCCATCATGGTCTATCTGTCTCACTGTCTCTGTGTCCTTTCATTTCACCAGGCACAGCAACAAAGTAGCCTGTCACTTCTCTAAAAAGCTCTCAAAACAACAACCTGTCCAAAGAAAGTTTTGCTTCACTAAAAATAACAGAACATAATTGAAAGTGAAAAGATGTGATTTTCTATTTTACATCTACTTTTTGCCAGAAAAATGGCAAAAATGTGGTTTTACCATAATTTTTCTTTTGGGAAATCACTGGATGAGTTCTCTGACATACTTTCTGTTCTATTTATCCCTGGATAATATCCCAGCATGCAAAATACTTATGTGTTTCCACACATTTAGGTCATCTCACTTCCATTACTTATAAGCTGAACTGTAATTGTGAATTATGGTGAATCAGACACATGCTTAAAAAGAAAATACACAGGATTACAGAATAAACTGACCTTTCATTAAAATAACGAAGCAGATCGAGATCCTAAAGTCATTTTAGTTTGTGACTGAAGACCGATCTGGGACTAGAGAATTCTGAAAGATGAACAGATAGATCGGAGCATTTCTGTGCCAACAGCTTGCAGGAAGAAAAACAGCGAGATGGCAGGTGCTTCTGGCTTTAATAAACTGTTTCCCTGGAATAATTTGTGGGACAGGCACTTGCCAACATTGGCAGGGTCAGTAGTGATTTCCCTTCTTCTCTGCCATTCCAGTCCCGATGGAGGACAGCTGGCACCAAGTGATCTTCTGATTGATATCGAAAGGACTTCTTGTTAAAATTAGAAAGAATGTAAGCCATATCAGTTGTTGGATGAGCATCTACAAAACTAGAGCATTAAAGCTTTGTTAAATGTTTAGATTTTTTAAATAATTGATGCTTGATATTTTGCATATAGGGCAAATTTATTTTTAAAATTCACTCTAATGAACATTTTATGAGGTTCTGCCTTACATTTTGTTAGTACACGTCTTAATTTTTTGCTAAAAATATACATGCAAAGACAGAGAAGTTGCTTTGAAATAAAAAAAAAACTTCTAAATAAAATATTTCTTCGATAACGTTCCAAAAGATGAATCACATTTGTTACTAGATTTATGTTTCATCAACTACAGACATCACTTTGAATTGTGTCTGGCTCGCTGTGTGACTGTAAAGTTTCTGTGAGCGTCTTTTTGTCTATTTTGTCACAAATAAAATGTCAACTCGTTGACAATTTACAACCAATAAGAATCATCTGATAACTTAAAATTTAAGAAGTGTGAGTGGTAAAACGTGATCCCAAGTTTAAAAGTGAATGTAAAGTTGTAAAAAGTTGCAAAAAAACCTAGAGTATAACAGCAAAGTACTTTAACAACAGAATGAGATTGACTACATCAAAATATTCCATTTTTTAGCCTAAAAATTAATAATTAATTATGTTCAGTTTGCGTCACCACAGACACACACACACTATTTAAAAGAATGCATATTGGTACCTTGTAGTTTACACATTGTTTACAGTAACATCAGCCGGTCAAGTTTATTGATTTGTTGTCAACGCTTTAAAGAAAGCCAGGATGTGACGATGAGCAGATCCGATTGTATTGCTTCACTGTAAGGAAACACTATGGGATGGATTGACACACTGCCAACCCAGAATATGTTATAAGGTAGAAAACAAGTTTATCCATTCGTTGTAAAGACTTCTCGACAATCCTGACTACACAGTACTGATTTCACAATTTAAAAAAATCACTAATTACCCTAAACATTTTCAAGACTCAGCATTTTTTTTCTCTCTTTTCCAGCTGTTTGAAGCCTTGCCAAAAGACAAAGAGCAGCAATGTGCATGAGAGTGTGTAAACTATCACGAACATGCTCAGTAAATTAGGTGTAATGATTTTTCCCTCCAAGTTCATCTGGCAACCTTGACTCTATCCGTCTCCATGGCAATCTGAACACGTTTCACCCCCTTTGTCCAAGATAAATGCTGTTTTATTGAAGTAGTACTACAGGTCGTAATCCTGTGCGAACAGACCAAAAAGCCTGTCCAGGGTCGTACAGATGTGATATGTGTGTGTGTAGAAGAAACACAAAGGGATCTTTCAACAGGATGCCAGTGACACAATAAGACGTTACTATCATCATCTGGATGTTGCAGGGGGGTCACTATGATGTTGTTGACATCCTACAATGTTGCAGAGGGTTTCACAAGATGACCTGTCAATTTTTTTTTCTCTTGTTGATCAGAAAATCAATGCAAGTGAAGCATGTGATCTGAAATCAGCATGTAGGCCTACAGCAGCAAAGCTTTGCTCACACAGCATCACCACATGCAACGTGCTGGAAATGGTTCACCATCCACTGGCTGGGATTGTTAACCTTAAAGGGGATTCAAGCACCATGCAGGAGATGGAAGTGTTTTAACCAGGTTGAAAACTGTCTTTGCTAAAGAAAAGAATAGTCTTTCTTACCCTTGGAAGCATCCTTGTCTTCTTTAGGCTTCGCCACTTTTCCGCTCATAGATCCCAGTTTGGATGTGTAATTCCCGATTTAGGAAAGAATAGATGTCCCCTTATGTCCTCAATGAAATCCTTATCAAATGTTCCTGAGATAAGGGTTCTGAAAGCAGAAAAATATTCATCATAACTATGATCATTTCTTTCATAAAAGATGCGCGTTATGAGATTTTTTTTAACAAAGGGACGCAGAGATCAGGGAGAGATGGGATGTTTTAATCAATGAAAACATCTATCGGTTCTTTATTTTAAACACAGTCACAGCACATACGAGAAAAATCCACAGCTTAGTTTGAAGAAACAACCAGAAGCATCCAAAAGCTACAGTATCCAGTGGATTTACGCATGAAAACCTACCTTATCTCATCCACGTTTTCCGCTACATCAATGCACATTGATGAAAGAAAAACGCTCCCACCTTGAATCCCGTTATGTTGCATGCAAAAAAATCACAATCTGCACTGTAACAAAGGACCAAAGCAGAGGAGTCAAAAAAAAAAAAAAAAAAGAAAAAGGGTAGAAAAGCTGCGGAACGGAGCGCAGGGTCTCCACAAGTCAAACCCCTGCTATCTAACAAACCCCGGGAGAAATGCCATCAAAATGCAAGGTTTTTCAGCCAGATTTCTGTCGCATGTGAAGGTTTTCTCTCCTTCTGGTGAGCTCTGCTCTTCCAAACGCTCCGATGATACAATCAACAGGATCCTCAACGTAAGAGCGCTTCTACTGCTGCACACAGACCGATTCCCACAATGAACATCGGAGTGTTGACCTCAGTACCACAGCTGTGATGTAAACCAGCTTCTTTTTTATCCATCTATGAATGCAGGCAGTGTGAGATGTGCTGGGGAATCACCGTCTTCCTGTGGCTTCATTCACTAGTTTATGTGATGTGGAGGTTTTCTTCATTCACATCCAGAGAAAATGATGATGATCCACGTCTTATCATTAACTTCATCAAATTTTCACTGTTGCAGCAAAAATCAAATGGGGGTCTAGTTACTAAAAATAGACTTACGGGTAATTATTGAATGCTTCCAGCGTTATCTGTCATTCATTACCAATGATAAATACCAGTGGTTGTGTAATTACAGCCAATATAGATCAATATCAAATCAAATTACACCAAAATATCCAATAGGCATAGTAAAATTTGTTTTATCTGTTCAATTTTAGTTTTTGAAAGTTGTATCATATCCTAAGCAATTCAGAACATTACTGCTTGCAGAATAAAACAATATTTTGCAGATTTTTTTTCATTTTGAATAATTGATCAACTGGTCTCTGGTGTGTAGTTATAATATCATATGAAGGCACTTCAGTGAGCAAAATGGGTGAAAATGCTGAGTTTCCACAAATCGACAAGAATGTTCTGTTTTCCTATAAGAAATAGAAATAGAATGAAAATAGAAAACTTTATTCATCTGGCACAGTGGTACTAAAATTTCCTTCAACAGGGCTCGCACAGTACACAAAACAAGCAGACGTAAAACACTTGTAAAGCAGACAGAAGCAACAGAGAGACATAAAAACATTTCAAATCCAGCGCTGAAAAAGTTGTATTGATACAGCTTAAAAGTAACACAAAAGAGAGCAAATTGCTTCAGAAAAAAAATCTGTCATTTTTGAGCAGTTTAGTAAAATATTTTAGCACTTCAAAGAAACAGAATTGCTTAAGTAACTCTGTCATGTTTCATTAATGCTTACATAACTGTCAGCATTGACGTATGAATATATAAAGAATCTTTGGAAGTTCCTTACCTTGAATCTGTTCAAACATCAAATGATACCTTGCTCTTCATTTTACAGCATCTCGTCAAAAGTGACTAAAATATTATAAATCACAGAAGCCTATTAACAAAAGGTTTCTGTTTTCCAATCCAGTCTGAAAGACATAGAAACCACTGAAGGTGTTAGTTTTATCAGTGTCTATTAGAAGGTGCAGTCCAATTCTAGTCAGATCCTTTCAGGCGTTATGTCACATCTCAGGTCTTAAAGGTCTGTGACACCCAGCAGTTGGAAAGGAAAAGACCCAAGGGTTCAGGGTTACAAGATCTATACGGCTATTTTTAGAAGAAACTCGACTCCTTTCTAACTTTCTTCGCATGCTCAAATCTTCCTAAGACGTCGAGGGCTCATTGGGGTCTGTTTTGAAGAGCTTTGCCTAGCTCTATAAATTTTAACATTTTAGAATGTAAGTTTTGGGGTTAATAGTCACGATCTCAAAGAAAATTTCCACAACTATAGACATAACTTGATTTATACATACATATACAACATTTATATCATTCTCTACCACAGTGCAAACATAGTTCAAGGAGAGAGAACTGTTTAATGACTTGGCCTTCAATTTCCAGCCCTATCAATTATTAATTAGATGTGCCATAAAAAGCTATAGGTTCAATAGCAAGAAATCTAAAGAACACACCACCAATCTGCCTGGTTAAACAGGGTTTTTTTTCCCACTTAGGTCCAGATTTGTTTCTGTCTAAAATCAGAAAGATTTTAGACAACTGATTATGCAGCAATACTGGGTATTTCTTAAAAGCTACTGCATGGAGTTCTGACTCATCGAGTGGACATATGCATGTATGTTCAGTGTGTAGAAAGATCGAAGGTTAGAAAGAGTGTAAATGTCATTGGGTTGTGTTTGCACTGTGTCCATGGCCTGTGGCCCTCTTTGACCTCTCCGGCAGGACACCACTGTGCAGTGCAGGCTTGTTTAAAGCAAAACCCTGAAGCCTATTTGATGCAGCACAAACAAACTCCTGACTCACACTCTGTCATCTTTGATGTCATGTTCACAGCTGTGCCCACCCATGTTACAAAATTACCCTGATTCACCATTTTTACACTGTTGATTAGAATATTCGCGAGAAAAAGTGACAACACCTTTAGCTTACATTGCTTGCACAAATGTTACGTGCATGCTCAGCAGTTAGCGGAAGTCTTGGAAAATACTGAATCCTGAGAGCCGGTTTTAGATTTTTTTCTGGCAAAGCAAACCTGTGCACATTAGGAATTGTATGCAACATACAAATGTGTCAGCTGTATTGGGTGTGAAAATGTTACTTTTTAATAAAAAGATGAAATTATAACCTTTAAATTGTATATTTTCTTTAACAGAGATGGAGGTGGCAGAGATGAAGATGCTGAGGATCTCTATGGGAGTGACCAGGATGGACAGGATTAGAAATTAGTACATCAGGGGAACAGCACATGTTAGAGGTTTTGGGGATAAGGTCTGAAAGACCAGACTGAGATGGTTTGGACATGTGCAGAAAAAAGAGATAGAGTACATCGGAAGAAGGATGATGGATTTGGAGCCATCAGGAAAGAGGACTAGAGGAAGACCAAAGAGAAGGTTCATGGACGCAGTGAAGGAAGACACGAAGATAGTTGGTGTGACCGAAGAGGATACAGCAGATAGGGTTAGATGGAAGAAACTGACTTGCTGTGGCGACCCCTGAAGGGAAATGCCGAAAGAAAAAGAAGAAGTAATTGTATATTTTCTTTCTCTTTGGTCATTTTGGTGTTGAAGTTTTTTATGAGATTCCTGTCCCAATAATGACCGTGGCAAATAATTAGCTCTACATAGATCTAGGGTCAACACTAGGGTCCTATACACAAAATTCTGGATTGATTTACACACTGCCTAGTTTTTTTTGGGGTTTTTTTTGCTGTAGTTGCAAAAACCCTTTTCTACATGACAAAAACAGTATTTTCTCACCACCTGATCTTTCCAAACAAGCAATCCTTAATCAGAACTTTTGTTTCTGAGAATAATGGTAACTTTTTTAATCAATATATATTGATATTGTAAGGTATAAAGCAAAATATTCCAATTGTTTGTAAATGACCTTTTAGAACTTTTTAAAGACTTTAAATGTTGATTCCTGTTCCAGTAATCGTTGGCATTTTTTCCTGTGGTATTGATTTCAAGCTCTGCTGAAAACTTCACCATTTGAGTTGAACAAACAATACCACAGAAGTGTGTGATAATGGATTCCAGTACTGGCCAACTTCCTCTTGTGTGAGAATTACTCCAGTGAGGTTTTCTGATCATCATCCAATAAGAATCCAGTAAACCAAATGAGCACATCATCTGCAAAAAGCAGAGTTGGTCATCAAAATGAATCCCAAAATACTTCAGCTGCTCCAGGAAATTCACAGTGACTAAAGACAAGCGTGGAAAATGAATCCTTCTTACAGCTGGCAATACCAACTTGGCTCTGGTGTCAATTTTACAGGAACTGCATTACAGAACCCGCACGGCCTGTACAAGAAGTTTGACACTTCATAATCCTGAAAGATTCCTCACAAGAGGCCTGAGATGACATAGTGTCTTTACCTAATCCACAATGTACACATGGATCAGTTGGGTGACCTCTCATTACTTTGTTGAAACCTTGAAGAATGTGTTTAGTTGGTCTTCTTCGACTGGGAAAACAATCCCCCCCTCCCACGCACACACACACAGCTCTTCTTTAATTTAACTATTCATCTATACAAGACACCCAAATAGATTTTACCAGGGAGTCTGAGAAACGGGATCCCCTGTAGTTGGAGTTCTTGAAAAGAAGAATCATCAAGTTGACATGTTGGTTCAGATCTCCTGTCCAAGAAATGTCTATATGATCGTACAAAGGTATGTTAGAGACAGCACCAGAAACTGAAATGCATTTCTGGAGTTTCCAGACTCTTCTCCCTGAAAAGAAGATTTGTACTTCAAGGAGGTCTATTCCTTGAAGTACAAATGTATATGTATTCCTTACATTTAACAAACTTGTGCCCATTAGCTGTATCCAGGGTCTGGCATATCATACAAGGCCAGACAGTGTTTCTACACCATGGTAGAGTCTCTCTCAAGTGATGGTTTCCACCAACCTGTTCTATGATTACCATCATAAAAGACACAATCTGCCACAAACCCGCTGCCACAGGTTAAGCTAGACCTTTAAGAAAAAAGAAGCAGAACACTGCCCATTCTAACTTAGTGGGCAACACTTAGCAACAAAAAATACCACAAGGCATTGCAAAAATATTTGTTGATGTGAGTCCCTATTCTATTTCTGTCTGCATGGGCATCTTCTAGTATGTGTTGTAATTGAATCAAACTAGTAAGAGATGGCTGATAAACTCTAGTGGCGCTAGATAGCAAAATATACTGAGGATTTTAACCACTTTTAGCAGTCCCGTAAAATTGTTCCAGTGCTTCATTTTTTCTATTTGTTAGTGGGACTGAATCTGAAAAAAACTTAGGAAAGGTCAAATTGTATTTAAAACTGTAACTATTTTAAGCAAAGTTGTCTCAAATGGTAAAACACAATGGTAAATTTCTGTTATTCTTTCCTATTACAGATCATATAACTGACCCTCTGCTTGCCAGATTGTATTTTTATGCACCTCATGTCAGCTACTGGGCAGATGGTCTGCATTTTCAGAAGGTGACACAGATAAACTCTCATCTCTCCAGTTGCAGGTTAGTAAAAAGCAGAAATATTTTGAGTTCTATTTTTTGCATACTGACGATTAAAAAACAAAACTGAAAAAACGTCAAATTTCTGAATCACACATTTACACTACTGGGTTTATTCATCACAGCTTTTTAAAATATTCAAAACACAGATAAATCAAAAACTTTAAGAGTGCGTGTGACCAGAAGCGATAGAAGCTCCACTTTTTATTAACAGTGGATGAACATTCGTGAGCCGCCAGCATCTGTCAGCTTGACTGCATGATGGCTCGAAGCACCAGAAGGTTTTTACTCTCTTGTTTAAGTAGAAGAAAATATGACACCAATTAAATAAGCTCCAAGTTTTTAAATGTTGATCAAGCTGCAAGTTCTAAATAATTAATTTACCGACAAAATAGGTAATAAAGAGTGGATGTGAATGTGGCGAAAAATAAGAAATAGCTGTGAAATCTTTTATGTTATATAATTTACAGATTCACAGAAACGTCCCACTGCTGAATCACATGGATGTAAATAAGTCTTTAATAGATGAGAAGTTGGGCAGCTGTGCTTTTTTGTAAAGCTTCCTCTCTAAATGACAACACAAGTAAAGGATACTTGAGACATACAAATGATACCCAGGTGCATAATTCTGCTTTCATTCAAACAGTAAAACCTTTTTGTCTTATAAATCCTTCCCCAGGGTTCTGTGAAGAGAACAGTCATATCTTTATTTGAATCAAAGGGGGGTAAATCTTCCTGAAACTGTACTCTTCTTATTTCACTGGTCAAGCAGATGGCTGATCATGCTGATTCTGGCTTGGCTCGAGGGTTTTCCCATTAAAAAGAAAAATTTCCACCCCGCGATTGTCAGGTGTTGCTCTGCTGGATATCACTAGGTGTCTCTTTATCAGTTTTTAACATCTAAAAGCATCCTGACTTCATGTATTTAAAAAAAAATGTATAATTTTTTTGGAAATGGGGTTCAAATTTCTATTACACACAGCAAAAATTCTGGGATTAAATTTATGACAGCAAGATTGAGAAATGTATTTTGAATATCGAATAAAAATCAGAGCTGCACTATTGTTAGCACAGTGGCCTCACAGCAAGAAGGTTGTTGTTCCCAAAGTGGGGGGGAGCTTGAAACACTGGCCTTTCTGTGTGGAGTTTGCATGTTCTCCCGTCCATGCATATGTGGGTTTTCACCAAGTACTCCAGTTTCTTTCCACCCTCCAAAAACATGCATGTTAGATTGACTGGCCACTATAAAATTGCCCGTCAGAATAAGCGTGTGTGTGAATGGCTGTCTGTGCGTGTGGCCCGGCAAGAGCCTGGTGACCTTCTTAGTGTGTAACCTGCCTCTCACCTGAAATCAACTGCAGTAGGTTGATAGTTTCCATTCTATTTCTTTTTTTTTACATTTTTAGAAATGATGTAAAATCTTTTTTATTTTTTTAGACAGATTTTTTTTACCTATAAGAATAAATATAGAATAAATAGCCTATAGAATAAATAGTTACTGGTGTGAATAAATAACTCAAAACTGAGTGTTCAGATTTAAAAATGACAAGTTATCTAATGTTCTAAAGCTGAGAGCGGCCATGCTCACATTCTTTATTAAAGGCAGTTGTAATAATTATGAGGATGTTTGAGCCATCATAGAACAAACACAGGCTCACTCTCAATCATAAAGACTCAAACCAGCCAAGCATCTCATCCTCAGACTATGAAAGAAATCAATTGGATAAATGCACAGCCAAAGAATATGCAGCATGCACATACGGGGCTCTACTTGTTGCAGTGCCTGTTTGAAAATGAGTTTGCAAATTTTCCCGGTGAGGGATGAATAAAGTATTTTTTTTTTTATTTGTTCTTGTAAATCTACAGACTTAGTGAAAACATTGGCAACAAATTTCACTTGACATCATGCCGGTGCTGTTTTGTGAAGCTGCACATAATAAACTAGAAGTCCACTGAGGTCCAAGTAGAAAGAGAACGCTGACAATCCAAAATGTGCGGTATGGAGCCAAACAACTTACTGAGACTGAGAGCATACTGTCTGGAAAGATTGCATCGATTTAAGATAATGACCCATAAATGTCAACTAAAGGAGGGGACCCAAGACCCTGATGCTTCACCTCCATTTACCCGCATTCATGTGCAGCCAGTTTGTGGTGTAAGCTTCTATAAAAAGATTCAGTTTTGGAATTTGAATATTGTAGAAGTTCATGTACGAGTCAAAACGGGCTGATTCAATGGTGTGGAAATCTACAGACAACAGGATCGGTCGCAGAAAGTGTGGATGTTATCTCACACACTCAACAAACATATTTAAATGAATGTTGTACCCTGTTTTTGTTGGGTGGGTATGAGTAGTTATTTTCTTTAATTCTATAATGCTACTCAAAACATATGAGCTACTTCAGTGGAAGTCAAAATGATTTTTGAAAAAAGTTTTCTATTGTTCCACAAATATATATTTTTTTAATTTAGGTGTGTAACAGGGATTTGGTTAAATTTGGAGACATGGGAAGGATTTGAAATGATGAAGAAGTAGGTTTTATCTGTTTTCTCATTAAGAAAAACAACATGCAGGAGAGATACTAGTTTCATTTTGTCTTCTGTATGGAGTCGCAGGGGTAGCGGCACCTTTCCTGTCTGATTTCAAGCCAAAGGCGGGGTACACCCTGATGTCAAAGTTGCTGCAGGGCCACACACTCACAAACATCCACACACACACTCAGTGTGGAGCAATTTCATAGAGGCCAATCAACCTGACACGCATATTTTTCGGAGGGTAGGAGGAAACCGGAGCAAGGAAGAAAACCCCCACGTATACAGGCAGAACATGCAAACTCCACACAGGAAGGCCAATGTTTCAAGCCTCCCTATTCAGGTCTTTAACCTTGACCTTGATGCTGTGAAGCCACTGTACTAACCACTGCATCCTGTGAGGCCCCTTCATACTAGTTCTTAGTCTGAATTGATTTGACTGTACTGTGAGATGAGCAGATTTTCTTGTTTACTACTGTAAAATAAAGTCCTGCTGCCTCTAAACTCAAGCTTTTCACAATTGGCATGTCTGTAAAGCAAAATAAATGTCTGGTCTGTATGAACTCTTTTGTAGTTCAAGAGATGCAGCGCAGTAGTAAATCAATAGCACAGAGCAAGCATCAGACTTTTTATTATCTGTGAAACTCTGACTTGATCCCAGACTGTAACGACTAATCTGATTGAGGTTGTCACTGACTGCTGGCAGAAACTGAGACAAGACAAAGATATCACAGAGATCTTCTTAAATTAATATTGTACATCCCTTTAGCCAATCTAAAATATTCTGGTACTGTAAATCTTTTCAACATACTAATCCACACCTCCGCTGTATGAACTAAAATTGTTGTTGTATTGAGATAATAAGCCCAGTCAATGGTGTCCAACCCCTCTGCTATTTAGTGAAGCTGAAGACTATGTGGAAAGTATGTTTGTGTGGTTAACAAGTGCGCATTCCCTCCATGAGGCTTAGCAACAGACTTACATTTAGAAATATGACTCAACAAATTCAATGTGCTGTGGAGATCTTTTGTGTGATTGGAAAAAAGATTGGGCAGCTCATTACAACAAATAATACACAGTATATACGAAGCTTATTTAAAGCAAAAGATCTAGACTTTATGGTATAAATGATTACCCTATGCTTTACTTTCAAGCAAGTCCTTGTGGAAAAGATTCAGAAGCTTTTGTATTGAGCAGACAGTGTTAATTACTCAAGTATGAATTATTCAACCTCTGAGCGATTTAGTGAAAGAAAAACTATTGGCCTGCGGTCAATAGTAGCCAACATTTGAGATGACTCCAGCCTCCCACTGGGGGGATTCCAGAACAATTGATAGCTTCCAGCTTCTACACACTACCAGAAAATGACACTCGCTAAATCTTTGGCTGGCATGCTGAATCAGCATCCCACACCTCTGACTGGATCACTGTCTGGATAGTATTGATTGATTAAACTGAGGGAATATAAAAGAGATAAAAAAAAATCTTCCAAAGTTTAAAAAAAGTCAACATTTAACTCTTGGATGTTTTTTAAAACCTTGGATTGTGTCCAAAAACAGACTTTTTAATGTCTTTATTCCTCCTCTGAAAATCAACTTTACAATTTTGTTCAAGTACTGTGACACAATTTGTTGAAATATTTTTTCATTAATAAACAAAATAAAGGTTCTTCTCCGATCGTTATAAATTTTCTGATTTGAATAACCTCAACTCAAAACATGGTTAAATCATCATGATTAACTTGCAATACATTCTCTGCAAGTCAGTCAAGTGTTTCATGAAGCTGTCGTTAATGAAGCTTCAATACTATAAATTACCATGGCAACAAATGACTGTGGAGCAGGGTTTCTGGTTAAACGTACAGAGAAAGATATTTATGAATGTGTGAAAGTCATTAAGTGAAACCTGCTGAGTGCTACATAACTACATTTTATTACCCAGCGGCCTAGGAAATTACTATCAGTTAAATCTTTAAACAGTGCTGTTTTCACATGAAACCTGGGAATGAGGCACACTTTCAACAGCTGGAATAGAATGTTTGAGACTCCTATTCTCAGGATATTGTAACTCTGCTATCATGTAAAATAAATCACATACGAAGACCATGTATGGATGGTTGTACTGTAAATGACACAAGTAAAGACATGCATGTTTAGCAACGTAAATTAAGTACATTCGGGTACAATTCATTCTAAAGTATCCTAGATGTGAATGTAAATACTTCTTTTCTTTTTCTTTACTCTGTAAGAGTAAGTTCGCCAATCCTATCATGGAGGCACCTGCGCTGGCTAGGCCATGTAGTATGCAGGATGGGCGATGGCCACATCCCAAAAAGCATCCTCTATGAGAAGCTGGCCAGAGAAACTTGGTTAACTGGACGACCAGCACTGCGAGACAAAAATGCCTGCAAGAGGATCCTGAAGTCTTGCAACATCTCGAGTCAGTAATCTCTGACCGCTATAGATGGCGGGCAATTCCCAAAGTTGGTATCAAGCAGACTGAGGAGAACAGAAAGATCCAACGCAAGGCCACAAAGACCTAAAACCAGCAAAAGAGTTAGGGTGCCACTGTTCTCCCCATGACTCATACCACCTATCACATTTGCAGCAAGTGTGGTAGAAGCTGCAGCTTCCGTATCATTTCATTCCACCACAGCCAACGCTACACAAACAGACAAATATCTAGGTGCAGACTTCGTTGTCGCCAGAGACAGAAGAATGCCAACAAACAAAACGAACAAGTGGTGACCTGAGCAGGGTGCACCCTACCCAATGGCTGCAAACAGTACTGAAAAAAACTACAGACTGTGTTCAAGTTAATAAATACATCTGGATAGAGAGAAAAGGGGAAAGAAAGAGACAGACAGACAGACAGACAGACTAACATATACACAAACAGGACTTTAAGAACTAGAACTGAATGTCATGTTTTACAAAGAGGAGCTATTGCGTCATCTTGTGGTGTAAAGCTGTAAATACCACTGGTTAAAATGTGATTTATTAAATTCATTAAATAGGTCAACTGTAAGCAATCCTGATGCAATTTCAGTTCATCTAAACGTCTAAAGGTTTATTACCTTCACTAAATGGGAAAAATGTGTTTTTGATTTGTTAAAAGCTGTTTATAAACTGTTTAATATGATTGCTGTCACCAAATTAACTTCCAAATACTTTATTTAACAATTTAAGTAAAATAACAGGGGGGTGTTTATTTTAAATCCCTAGAGAGTTTGATTGTGAAATTTTGACGCCCACCCTCAAGTTATTTTTTTTCTCTAAACAAACGTGAAACTAATTGTGAGGGAACATGTGCAAACAGAAGTTTGTACTTTGGAGTGATGGTCCAGTGTGTGTTTGATAGAATGGAACAGAAATATGGAATAATGCTGGTAGTTTGGTTTTTGCTTAATTTGAACTTGCAGCTCAGTTTTGGAGGTAAGCTGTCTGATGATGTTCATAGATGAAATGATGATGACCACAGCAGTCAAACAGAAGTTGTTTCCTTTGTAGCTCCGGCTCCAGGCCTAAGCTCGGTGTTCCTCTCAAGGCCAACAGCTGACGGCGTCCTGCGGAGAATCAAACGTTATAATTCTGGTTTCTTTGAGGAAGTGCTGGAGGGCAACTTGGAGCGAGAGTGTTTAGAAGAAAAGTGTAACCTAGAAGAGGCGAGAGAGACCTTTGAAAATGATGAGAAGACTGTGAGTATTTGATCTTTTGGTGTGATTTATTACTTGTTTGGCTGACTGTTCTCATTAAAAACTTTTTGGTATTGTAGATGGAGTTCTGGGCTGGGTATGCAGGTAAGGGCTCTCTACCAGATTCCGTGTGGTATTTGTGCTTTAGATAGTCTTAAGTGGTGGTTGTCATATGAAGTCTTATTCATAAATGAAGTTAACGTCTCATGTTTGAACATCTTCAGATGGAAATCAGTGTCAATCTAGTCCATGTATGAACCAGGGGTCATGTGAGGATCAAATTGGCTACTACACCTGTACATGTGCATCTGGCTTTACAGGAACAAACTGTGAGATTGGTGAGTGTGTTGCTGTCAGACCTGGAAAAGAAAAAGAACCAAACACTAAAATTAAATTGAAAAAGTCTGATTTACCTGCCAAAGCTTCCCGGGTAGTGAAGTCATCAATCAGTATATGAAAGGAGACATGACGGGTCCATTTGCCAGTTTACACATTCACTATTTCTGTCCACTAGTTTTACTGCGCTGGATGACTTTGGTCGTCCTTTCAAATATATACGTTTCAAGAGTTTTCACAAGCAAATAGTACCTTACTTAAGTTGAATAAATTGTTTATTAGACAAATCACATTCACTGTGGCGTTATTGTGATGAGCCACAGCGGTGAGGAAAGACTTTTTATCCATCTGTTGATGCATTAAATTTTCATTACCACTCTGATTTGATGTTTGAGTCTGACTGCTGTGCAAAACTTCAATCAAGAGGAAAAACATTGATAAATTATTCTGTTTTTTTTAATATTTATGTGGTCAGCCTGAACACAGTTTTTGAGTACATCATGCTGTTGAACTCGTAGCTGACAAAACAGCTCACGAACTCAGCACAGCCTACACAGGTTTGTAAAGTGGGCTCTACACATAAAGACTGCACCACTTCATCCGCCTCTCTGGTCACTCTGAAAAGCCAAACATTCTGAAATTGGGTAATTTTGTAAGTTTAGACAAAATAAACTCTTTTCCTTTGATTAGCTACCTTTTTAGATGATAGATTTTCTTCTGACCAAAGTACCTGCAGAATAAAGTAATTTTACTCATGCTCATGGGTTCTTTTGTGGGTTGTTTGTGTCTTTAGTTATTGCGAAAAGATGTGATGTGAACAATGGAGACTGCATGCACTTTTGTGACTCAATGGGAACTTCTGGGGCCAAATGCTCCTGCGCAACAGGATACAGGCTGATGAGGGATGGTGCCAGCTGTGAACCAGAAGGTCTGGGTTATTCATTTTCAAACAAATGTGTCTTTTACTGTAATTCTTGTTTGACAATTCACATTGTCTTTCTCTGATTAGTTGAATTTCCTTGTGGCAAGACAGCTGTGACAGAAACAAGCACATTTAGAAGACATTTTCATATCCCTGATAGTGAAACCCTCGAGCAGAATTCCACCCAGGCCAGCTTGAACTCTACTACAATCCCTCCCTCAACTCCCACAGAGAAGAGTCCCAGCAGAAATGATTCTGCAGTGAATCCATTTAGAGAAAAACTGCTTCTGTGGGTACGCAATAACTCTGGAATCCACTCAGGGGAACGGCCTCAGGCTAAAACGCGTATTGTTGGTGGAAGTGAAGCTCTATCAGGAGAGATCCCATGGCAGGTGATGTATTAAAACAGAAATATTGAGGACGAGTAGGAAATTTGCTACTTGCCACACCACAACTACATGTTTTTCTTCTAAGGTAGCGTTGGTAGCTTATCCCAGTGGTTTTCTATTCTGTGGAGGCTCCATCCTCAAAGAACACTGGGTCGTCACCGCTGCTCATTGTCTGGTGTCAGCACGACGGTCTTTTCTGGTCAGAGTGGGTAAGAGAGACATGGACACATGAAAGAGTTGTTAAAAGTTTGGGTTCATTGCCTTTCTCATGGAATTGAAATAAATTATTATTACAGTCAAACACTTTTATTTCTTTAAAAATGTTTAAGTTAAATACTACCAAAACAGTTTATCTTTTTATGTGACGTCTTAATAACATGCTCAAAAGGTCAGTTTTTAAGCATTTTAACACTTCCATCTTATCTTTCCATGTTCAGGGGAACATAACATTTTCCTGAAAGATGAAACAGAGCAGGACTATGAAGTATTGAAGCAGCACATCCATCCACGATACAATGCAAGTCGAAACTTGTACAACCATGACATTGCTTTACTGGAGCTGAAAAGACCAATCACCTTCTCCACAATGGTGCGACCCATCTGCATCGGGCCCAAAGCTTTCACAGAGACTTTAGTAAAAGTGTCCTCTCCTGCTACGATCAGCGGCTGGGGGCGTTTACGCTTCCTTGGATCTACAGCTAACACACTGCAGAAGGTCAAAGTTCCTTTTACAGAGCGGGCAGAGTGTAAGCAGAGCAGCAGTGCCAGGATCACCTCGGTCATGTTCTGTGCTGGGTACTACGATGAGGAAAAAGATGCATGTCAGGGAGACAGTGGAGGTCCTCATGCAAACAATTTTCATAATACATGGTTTCTGACAGGGATTATAAGTTGGGGCGAGGAATGTGCAAAAGCAGGAAAATATGGTGTGTACACCCGCTTATCTCTTTATTATCACTGGATGAACTATATCATGGGAGTGACTAAAAACAGACTGCTATACGATGTGGAGGATCCTGATTTAGAGGATCTTAAATGAGAGTAAATGTCATTTCACAACAAAATGAAAAGCTTTCAAAGATCAAGGTTTTGCTCAAGATCATTTTTTAATTTTTAATTTCAAACAAGAAGACAAAGTTTAAATAATAGTTTCAATTTCAGTGTTAAAACATATCATTACTTTATAAAAAGTTATTGCAACGACTACCTTTCTTTCAAAGATTACATCTTACAGAGTTAATGCCATAAAAAAGTGTACCTTCAGAATAACTACCTGCTCATTATTTGATTGCCATGCATTTTTTTATAAAGAAATGTTCATAAAAAAACATGTGTCTGGGCTCATTGGGATTTATATTTCAAGCATTTTTTTTGTTTTCCAATTTGGAAAACATGTGCAAAATGTGCAGCATTTTGGATTGAAACAACAAAGAAAATCATATTTATCTTATATTAGCTTAAGGGAACTACAAAACAAGGAGGAGGGTGTGTGCATTAAAGTGTAGCATTGCTTCAGTAAATATATGGAGATGTAAAACCTTTTGGGACTACACTGGTTTCTCTCAAACTACAGGAACCTGACAGCAAAATAAATAAACCAACAACTTTAGGAAAAGCTCCCTGCCTGAAGGCCCCTCCCAACTTCTGAAGTCATTAACATATCAAACATGGTATTTCAAAGGCAGCCCTCCAAACAGAGCTCCAACTTGATCTGGTAAATCATATAAGTCTACAATCAATATTTAATTAAGTGTTTGACACAGAGGGTATAGAGTTCGTATCTTGGCTTTATGATCCCTTTTAATAAGAAAGCAGAGATCAACGAAGCTGTAAAGCCGAGAAGAAAACAATCTGTTTCCACAGTGATTGAGTACACGCAGCATGATTTCACTCTCACTTTGCTTCTCTCTTGCCCTTGCTCTGACTGACAGCTCCCACAAGATCTCCAGTAAAATGACAGTATTTTGCAGTGACTCATTGTCTCAGAGGAGCAGGTTGCCATCCTTCTCCATCGTGTTCCTCAGCGTCTTGCATTGAAGTCATTGAAGTCTCAACCAGTGTCTGCACACAGGGGGTATGTCTCCCCTGCCTCCCCAACATCATACATTCAAGGAGAAACAAAGTGAGATTGAGGCGGGTACACAGTCTGAGAGGTAAAGCAGCAAGCATAGAACACATTCAAGTGGATTCTTTAGTTAGTATTTTGTATCCACCTCATTAAAGTGCCTTTGGATTTTTTTGAGGTCAGTTTAAAGCAAATCCGGAGTTTTCAATTTTGCATAAATTATTTACATCATTCAAACCAAAGGTAAAAAAAAAAAAAAAAACATAAAAAGGCAATATGGCGTGGCACACTTTGGCATTTTAACTTCTATGTGTTGGTGCCTTAAGAAAAACATTTTGAAGAGTTACACATCAATAAATTCAAATCAGAGATTTATCACAACATTGTTGCAAATAGTGTTTTATGTACAAGAGTTTTTGTTTTAAGAAAAATTCAGGCAAAATCCTGGTTTCCCATCCATTTGTCTCAAACTAAGACTAACAGAAAACATATTCGACCACTCAGGGATGCTGTGATCTCAAGTATGAGCTTGAGAATGCAAAGTCTGTGAAATGATCCTCTGCTGGACAAGCAGAATCACAACTTCACTGCAATACTTTGTAGATTAATGCCAAATGAATCAACAGTCAAACCTCCAGATGCATTTGAAAATTAGTTGTCCTGCAGGTCTCTGAAAACATCTGGATCTTTATGCAAATGCATAGAAATATAGTTTCTCAAAAGACATTCATTCAGGCGGTCATCAGTGAAGTCAAAAGGGAGAAAATCCTTTCTGTGAAGTCCACATTCGTCTTATTGATGAATGAGTGTTGCTGAGGAAAGCAGAGGAGGGTGGAGAGGTTTGCTGATGGGAGCTTCACTTATCAGACAGATATAATTTCGACTGCTCTTTCTGTCTGCTCATCATATGTGGGTAAATATTAAATTCACTCAGCACTTTCTTCTCTACGGGGAGCTCATCTTCCTCAACTTTAGGTTTCCTGGCTCTGCAAGAATAACACAGACTCATGAGGAAAATGATCAAAGGGAGCCAACGAGACGGTGCAACATGGAGGAGACGGATTTTCTTTACCTCCCAGTCTACAGGAATGTTCCAGATCGACGTCTCCTATGATCAGCTGCAGGCTAGCTGCTGCCATGAAACCTTCCTGCTGCCGAGTCAGATTTTTAACAAGCCTTTCCAACAGGATGAGAAGGAAAAACAGATGGTAGAAATAAGTCTTATTAGATTTTATACCTTTATATTAAAAAAAAAAATTAAATTCTTAAAAACAGAAACTTCTGTTCCAAGATGAAGACTTTTGTCATGCAGAGAGGTGATTCTCAAAATCACAATATCTCACCAGCCTCCTCTATTGTCTTCACATTGTAGTTGGATGACATCGCCATATTTTACGATGACGCCATCCGGTCCATTATGTGGGCAGTCAGCAAAAACCCGGTACCTGCCTGGAGACTACCAAAGATTTGTAAAATAAGAACAACAACAACAAAAAATAGTGTGCGCTAGAATTAAGATTTACGTAGCTATAATCATAACCAATTACAACAAGAGAAATAACAGCTAAAAATACAGCTAAACAGATGTCCTCTGAAAGAAGAATTCCTCAAGTAATTTGGATCTCTGAAACAACTAGGAGAGTATTAGATCAGTAAGAGTTTAATCAGTTCAGTGTAGCCACTGAAAAAGGTTTCTTCTAACACTAAGTTAAACAGCTGAAAAGTTGAAGGCTAGAACTAACAAAGGCTTCTTTATTCAGAAAAATGATACATCCAGGTTACATGTTCAGTAACATTTTGTAAATGTTGTTAAAATAGTAACAGGTCACCTTGTTTTAAAATCATCTACAGAAATTGTCTTGAGACTCAGCTTTTTTTTACCAACTTTGCAACTTCACCAAAAATGAAAGTAGATTCTATCATCAAGTACTTTAATTTTCTCTTTCTAATGAAAATTGTTCATCAAAGCTTCTTAATCAAAAAAAAAACTTTTCTTGGCAATCAAAATAATGATGAAGAACATTTATTTTTGCAATATTCTGAACAAATAAAGACTTAAATCAAACATCTAAAAACTGTAATGGAACCAACCATTTAAAAAAAATAATGCACCCTTAGTTTTCTAATGTAAGACAAAAAATGTAGAATGTATTTCTCATGTGTTTTTTTTTTCTCTCACCAGCTGCACCAAAAACTCCCCCTCAGTATCAGATGGTTGAAAAGCATCACGACCTGCAGACCACTCCCCCAGACCTTCGCAGTTGTCTACTGGATGATTTGCCCCGGGCCAACCTGGGACACATAGATGCCCTTAGAGGTTTTAAAGAGCAAATCTTCTAGAATATAAGACCGATAGAGGCACCAGGTAGATACTTAGTAACTAAAACAACCCTTTGGTCACTTACTGGTAAATTAAAAAGAACGTTGAATCAAAAGCTAATCTCAGTAGCTGGATCTGTTTCCCCCAAAGTCCTCGATGTACCTGGTTCTTCAGCTTAAAGTACACCTGAACTGCTGAGAGTGAAATGTCAAATATCTATTTTAGATTAAGATTATCAAGACGATAAGTAAAAGCTGTTTTACGGCGTTCATGGCAAGACCAATTTAGATCAATTTGTTCACAAATTTAGTTGATTAGGTTATTAAGTATCTACTTGATTATGGTGTCAATGTTTTATGATCAGATTTACTCACTCCTGCGATTGTGCTGGTGTTTTGGGGAATTGGGGTGGGGGTCTGGACTGCTCCGTCCTGACTCAGTGTCCTCTGAGCTCACTGATGCTCTCTGCTGTTTGCTGAAGAAATGGATAAAAAAACCATGTTGGTTACACACAAAACAGGCAGTCACATTTCGGCCAGATGTTGTCCTCAGTCATACAACCTAAGGTCAGCTTACTGAGTCGGACTGTTTAGATAAAAAACACATCCGCAGGTTAGTGCCAAGAACAACTCTGCCCTGTCATTTCTCACACAACCATCAGATACCAGCCAGAGAGCACACAATACACAGAAGCCATTTCCAAGCCTCTCAGTAGAATTTACGGGCCACTGAAACATTATCCACACATGTTCACATGTGCCAACAGAAGATAGGAGCTGGTCTCGATTTATTAAGATCCAAATCTGAGAAATTAGTCCATTTTTTTCTGGACATTAGAATAAAATTTCTTGTCAGATCTCACAAAACGAGCACCATTTTCAAAACAAGCTGGCATTAGAAAACAAGGAAAATTTATGGAATGAAATGAAAACTTGTCTTCTGTGTGCCCGTTACTTTACATGCAGTGCAGCAAATATGAAAAGCAGAAAACAGAAACAATCTATTGGTTCCTTGTTAAAAGCCATGGAAGAGCTGCTAAGACACTAATGGAAGAAGAAGTTGGTGAATAGAATTCAGGGATGAACTGAATGGAGTCTGTGGGAGAGGTGGCAGCTAACGATCAGTATGCAAACACAGCAGTCGGGGGGAGTTCGCTCCTCATGCCGTGGTGAGGCAAGCGAGGCTGAGTTTACCACTGAGCGTTACAGCAGGTCAGTGGCGCTGGGAGCAGCGGCGGGGGCGTGGCCGGGGCCGTTGCCGGGGACTCCGAGGACGGGGGCTCCGGGATCGCAGGCACAGAAACACATCAGCCGACAGCGAGACAAAATCCAGCCCCGGCAGACAGCCCCTGGGAACCCCTCTGGACGGACGCATGCCCCTGCAGGTAGGGGGTGGGAGGAGTGGGGGACAGGCAGCTAAACAGCACTGAACACGCACAGATAGGGCATAGTGGTACAGTCTGCCACACATAAAGCAACGCAACATGTTCAACACAGTTTTGATCTGATACGACAATGTGAATGTCCCGGATCAGTGTTTGTGTGTTTGTGAGGCTGCGATCATGCTTCTAACACACAACTGAACCCACTGACCTCTCAGTAAGCGGAGGAGAAAGCTGCATGTGTTCAGCCATTTGGCCTTGTTGATATGCTTCATCTGTGGAAAAAAGTAGCAGGATGTAATAAAATTTAGAGAAAATTCAGCTAGTTTAGCAGAGAATGATTGATCCTATGGGGTGACCTGTAAGCCGAAAGGCCAACCTTGTCTCATATGAAGATGAACACTAATAATAAGTTTAAACTGTGATGGGTAGAAGGGACTTTGTTTTATCTCAGAATATTTCTTCTTATAAAGAGAAGTTTCTCACAAACCTCTGAGGAGTTTTTGCTGGTTGGTCAGAATTCTCCGAAGCTCATTGAGCCAAGCCATCTTCACCTCTACTGAAGGAGCCTGGTGGACAAAAAAATTATGGTAAAAAAAAAAAAAAACTAAATTCTGGTTTCTTTTTATATTTTACCATCTAAAAACTTATATTACAAAAAATTATGTTTTTTTTTTCAGAAGTTAACACCTAACCCCCGTTTTCTCCCCCCATTGGTGCCGTCATAGGTGACAGCCTGCTGCGGTGAAATGCAGCACATAAATTTCCTGGTGAGGGACTAATAAAGTATATTAAAATTATAATAACAATCATAATATTTTGCCTCAGAACATCCATAAAATTAGACATGTAGACATATTTTTCAGAATAAAGTATTGAGAATGTTGTTAAGTTTTATAATAAAAGTTAGAATTATTACTTTATCAGTTTGGCCAAAAAACTGACCAAATGTAAGAAATTTTCCGGCTGATAAACATGATAAAACTCTTACTCACTTGAACCACATAAACCTCCTCCCTTCCACTGTACCAGATTTCAAACTTCTTCTCATCTCCCTTGACATTTTCTGTTATACCCACAGCAGTCATCTGCCAAGACACACACACACACACACACATTAATGAGAGCCAATCAAACGGAACATCAGTAACTTCATGCATCACATCTGCCCTGTTCTAACACATTTGTGTTCACTTCCTTTCCAAAAGCTCAATAATAATGTCAGAGCTGCAGCTGCTGGAAGGACAGAATATACAACATCCTGAAAATCAACACACAACAAAAGAAGCGACCAATAAAGCAGTCTGGAAAAGCCCAAAGTTACGCAATAGCAAGGTCAACATAGAAGTTGTGAACTTACAGATAAAAACAATCACTGATTGCTGCTTAAATCAGGCAAACAGATTCACACTGTAATGTGTGTGACATTTAGGACAGCCTCTATGCCCAAACCAAAACATAATGAAAGTTTGGCACTAAAAAGTACATTTTAGCATTTAAAAATGTATGTTGTTGCTTAAATTTTTAAACTCGATTGAGATTAAAAATGTTAAAGAAAGTCGCTGAATCAAAGCTGTAGAATTACAGATTGAGTAAATGAGCATTCACAGATTGTTTGGGAATACAAAAGATAAACTCTGGTTTAGAGATTTTTAATTTGTGGCCACATTGAGCGTAAATTTCACTCAATAGTTAGAAAGAGATTCATTGATGTGCAGGCCGTTCTTGTCCATGTGTTTTTCTATACACGGGATGTGCTGGACTGTGAACAGTGAATGATGCATTGTGTATCTTTTTCCCACCATTCCCACACTTACTTACTTACTACCTCAGATGTCAACTCTGAAATATATGAGGCAGAAAGATGAGGTACTCTAGACCCATCTTAAACAAGGTGTGATAAAGTACTACTTTTTTTACTTGGAGAAAACTAAGATGTTGCTGTTCATACTTTTAAGGACTTCTTAAAACATGTATTTTGGGGATTTGTAGCCAAGTATTCTAAACCAATTTTATGGTAATAAAGACTGGTTGTACATTCCTCAATTTTTTATATAAAACACTGCAATATTTTTCAGTGCTTTTGTTATTTTCTATTTGCATTCAATAAATAAACCAAACCAACCTTGAGACAGTGTTTAAAGCTGTATGAGGGGGTCTTATCACTGCCGACTCCATGCTCTTCCCTACGCTTGCATAACAGCAGAGCTCTTTCATATAAAAACAGGTGTCTCTGCATCGGTTTAAAGCGAGCCAGCTCCTTCATGCGTGTGGCACCTTTTTTATGGCTTATCCACACGCTAAAAGAACCTTGCATCAGCACACGGCCCAGCTCACAGATGTCTCCCTGCATGTGATAGAAGGAGGAATTTATGTTTTGTTGTAAATATATCCAGATGTTAGCACAGAGTGATTTAAGAGATACTCGAAGGAAAATGTCTATAATATTTAGTCACCTCATATCCTGTGATGGCAATTTGATGCATGGAATCATTGACTGATTTAAGCAGGTCCAGCATGGCTGCCAGTGCCACCTGGAGTTCAGATGTTCCTTCACAATCCGAACTGTACTTCAGAAGCTCCTGTGCAGCATAGACAAAAGAAAATTATGCACAAGTGAAAGTAGATTTGACTTGTAAATGAAATGTAACTTTTCTCCTTGTATTTTACCTTCAGCAGCAGCTGGTATTTAGTCAGACGCTGAACTGGTTTTAAAAGATAAGAATCCAGGGCTAATTTATGTTCCAGCTTTCTTTGACACTCCTGTGAACAGAAAACAAAGTCAATTGGTGAAATATATCAGATGGGTTTATCATAAATAATAGCAAGTATCTTATTAGTTTAAAAATTTACACTGAATCCATTTTATTCCAGTGTTAAACACACTTTTAGATTTTAACTCTGTTGTGTTGAACAATAATTTTATTGTAACTATAGTCAATCAGTTTTTATTTGACTCATATGTACTAAAATCAATTTATGTGGTGCTAAATGGAGCGATATGCTTATTTAAGCCATATTTAAATTATTTAAAAAAAACTGTATTTTATCAAATATTGCAAAGTTTTTGCTCCTGGTCCAACAATATACAGTACGTAGATATACAGTCTCACAAGTTTTTACACATTATCATTAAATAAGAATTGCTACACCCCATTGGGAAGTTTTAATTTATGTTAAAAAGTCCAATTGTATTATAAAAATATTAGAGTAAATCCTGCATTTGATTTGCTGCACGAACCAGCAGAAATGGTATAAAATAAAAGTATTAAGGCCTCCCTACTGCATATTTCTAAATCTTTAATTGCATTCATTTCACAATCAGAAAACTTTATTGGTCCCACAGGGCAATTTGCCACACCATGCAAAATCTCTATAGAAACTAAAAAAAAAAAAAATCACATAAATTGTACAATAAAAACACACAGCTGGAGTCAAACCAGTCCAGTTAAGAAATCCTGTACAAAAACTCAGTTAAAAACCCCATGTAAAATCATTCCTAACTTAAGAATTTAATCGCCAAGACCCCAAAAGAATGTGAGAAACAGTTTGTTGACCTTACCGGGACATAAAACCAATGCCCTGAAGGCATTAAACTAAAGCAGGGGTGTAAAGGATGCCGAGGTTGACCCAGGACACATTTATTTAATTTATACAAATGTGGATTTTAAAAATGGAAACTAAACTTTAAAAATAATACTGCTCTTTCACTTTGAATAATTTACAAACTGACATTAAATTACTAAAAACTGATTTTTCTGGTGGAAAATTACACAATTATTGGAGTAATTCTTTCATTCCGGTCCATTTCTTCTAATAATGGAGTAATTTTTTTTAACTGAAAAAGGTTTTATCCCAATTAATTAGGAAATAGAATAATCAAATGGATATTTTATGTAGTTTAAATAATAAAAATAGTGTGACACGGCAGGCAAACAGTTTTGAGAACCTGAAAGAAGCAGCAGTCCGAGAATTGCCTCCACAGTGCTTCAGACCGTGGCTTGTTCTGACAGTACAACTCATACATCTGGAAATTTTCTTTCTGAAGAGAAAAACAAATGTCTGAATTTTAGGTTTATACTTATAAATTATGCATTGATAACTAAAGTGAAAACAAAAGATTTGAAACATTTATATCTCACCCGCTGAAGAAAACATTCTCCAACACCTTCAGGAGCCTCAAGACATCCTTCTAGATCCTGAAGGAAAACCCTAAAAGTTCAACAAAACAGTCAGAAAAATTGTGGTAGATATATTTCACGTAGATGTTTCTAAATTCTTCCAAATATCACAAGCAATTACCGTAGGTTTTCACCAATATATTTTAGACATTATTAACTTCTCTTTTTAAATGTATCTCTTTATATTGTGAGTTAACTTGCCTGCTGTGAAAATTGTAGATTTCTGGCATGTTTCCAAAGAGGATGTCCTTCTTACTACGAAGTATGGGGGGCAAAATCCCCATCATGGCTGGGTTGTCCATTTCAGCTCTGTAACCCTATATTGTTCAGAATGACACAAAAAAACTGAAGAAAAATTGATCAAATGTGCATTAAAAAGCACACAAAAATATTTTTTGTACGACAAATGTAGAAAATTACTTTTTCAAATTTAATCTTGAAAATATTTGAATTTATTCTGATAGTACTTGATATGAAAGATCTTACTAGTAGAATTGAAAGAAGCTCCTCCACATATATTCTTTCTGTTTCTATGAGTTCTCGCATCACATGGCTGTGATGCATACATGCACACAAACAGACAGAGACATAAAAAGAGAGAAACAGCCAGAGGGCATCGTTAGCACTGAGCAAAGAGAATCACAGAGTAAACATGATCAAAAGCAGCACGAAGGACAGACAGATGGGTGGACACTCCTCCTCACCGCTTTATGAGATCCGGGCTATCATCTCCATCCAGACTGTACGACACACAGCTTCGGGTTTCCTGGTAATCATGGATCACCTCTATCTGAATACACATGATCCCCCCAGAATTAAGATATTTATATTAAGTAATTAAAATAATATTTAGGACCTCTGTGATGTGCAGTAAATCAAAGTAAAATAATTCTTACACCACCTACTTTTCTAGTGTTAGGACTCTTTCTTGATGCTTTCTTCCCAGGAAGAGAAATGTCAAATGTGAACTTCAAACCATCACCTGGGAAATCCACATCATTACAGTTATCAGCTGGAACCACCTAACAATGTTGAGTGAACTACTCATTCAGTCTTTTTCTTATGCACAGACAGTGAACAGAGAGAATGATTCATTTAAGTTCTCGCAGATGGTCCCACACCATTACTGTTTTATCGCTATAAATTAGAATTTGATCAAACAAAGAATTTCTGCTCAAGTATTTTTCATGCCTGGTTTATGCTTTCGAAATATCCATCAATGATAATAAACTTAAACCAATTTGGTCTTATTGAAATATCAGAGATGTCTCAATGACTTTACAATCATCAACTAACTTCATTTTATTTCTATTTTTGTTACTCTAGAATACAAAACTGCAAAGCCTAGACCTCATTTTAACCCTAAGGAAATAAAGCAGTATATTTTTTTTTATATAAAAACACTTTGATTGGAATTAAACCCCACAAAACAGATAAAACACCATTTTAACTCGGTACAGTTTGATAAACCTCCATTGCGGTGTGGAGGGATATGAAACAATTTTTGTTATCAATATGCATGAGCTACATCATTTTCTACGGTAGGGATTGTGGACTACTCAGGCTTTCCCAAAGGACTTTTTGCGCTGCAGGTTCACCTTCTTCTAGCATGAATGTGTGCAAAGCCAGTCCAAAGCCCACAGGCATCTAAGCAAAGCAATGGTGGTACACAATAGGGCTCTGTGGCTAAATTATTATATCACAGGAAAAGAAACACACACACACAAATATATATGTAAGAAATTGAGAAAATATAAAAAAGATAGTGTAATCCCTAGCAAAATAAAAGGAAACAAACAAAAAAATGGGTGTGTGTCGTACCATGTTTTGGAGAAAAAAGAGGGGATTTGGAGCGTGTTGAGTTTTCAGATCTAGGAGCCACCAACTGGATCGGTCGCACATGTTTATCAGCTAGTTTTCTGAGGCTAACCTGCCTGTTGTGGATCATCTGCAGCACAGCTGTATGCTTTTCAAAGGTTTTCCCGATATGAGTCTGATACGGAGATACAAACAAAAACAACTTCATAGAAAAAAATGACACACAGATGTTTTTTTTTTTTTTAGTTCAACACACAAGTGGTTTCTCTGTAACTCAAAAATAGAAGTATAAATGCATTTATGCTTGAAGCTTATAGTGGCTGACCTGCAGTTCTGGTGTGATGACAGCTTCATATTCTATAGCTAGAATCTCAAGACCTGAACTGAGCAGGGAGGGTGCACCTTCAAGGAACTTCTCAATGTCTTTTAAGGCAGCTTGGGCTGATTCTTTATTGTGGAACTTATCCACCAGCTGATTGGCCAACAAATATGCTCCATTGTCACACCAACGTTGAGCCTGAAGGTTGAGATTACACAAATCAGTCAAACAAGTGATACTGTATATACATGTATGTGAAATATACTTGTGTATCTTTGTTGTACATATTTGTATATCAATATGTGTGTGTAGTTACCTGCTCAAGACAAAGAAGCAGCTGGTGTGTTTGCAGAAGAAGTGAGTGTTTGGTTTTGAGAGCAGTAGAGAGTGTGTCACAGTAGTGGCGAAGCTCATTGCAGCGCTGCATGATGAGAGCCATGGCATAGTGATGGCCTGCTGATAGCTGGTGTCCGTGGAGAATGATGATCTGGGCTCGAGCAGTCACCTCCTGATAAGAAGAGTAGATATTCAGGTGAATGTTGAGAAGAAAAATAGAAAAGCAACCAACAAGTTTGTTTCCTTACATTGGGAGGAAAACAGGCTCTAATTTTTAGAAACTACATTCACATTTTAAACATTAGGCTTGATATGTATGGTGTTGTAATTGTATCATGGAGAAAATACCAGACTGACCTGTGCATTGGATTCCAGAGCATCCAGCTGTCTGAGTGCCTGCTCTGTTTGAGGCAACGTATTCACATTTATGGACAACTCCTTTTCCTGATTTATTAGATGCTCCAGACATAAGTTCATCTATAGAAAGCACACAGCCAAACACATATAAAGTTACAGTAGGTGTAGTTATATTTTAGTGTGGTACTTTTAAATGACATTTGCATTTAAATCAAATCTTAAATATTTTAAAATGTCCAAAATGACTTAATGTTAGCTTAAAGGTTTACATAATAGACATACAGTATGTGACATCGTTACCTCTTGAAAACTTTGCTCATATCTGAGCAATTGAAGATACTGATGAAGTTTGAGATGATGCTTCTCAAAGAAGCCATCAAAGGCTGATTCCATGTCTCTGAGCTGAGCTAGGAGCCTAAAAAAGTTACTGAATTTAGTCACAGTTTTTACTTATTTTCACTGTAATATCCTGGATCGTGTTTTGCAATTGGGAATTCAGAGGCTAACCTCTGTACCGTCTCCCAGTCAAGCTTCACATCCCAGTGGGAATTATCTTCCTTCCCAGTGGTCTCCAGGCTGGAGAGAAGATGTCGACCTTCCTTTGAAACAGACCTGATCGCATCCTTTCAGAAACAAATTGTTTTATAAATATCAAATTGACAATGGCGTTGTAACATTGATTAATACACCATGCTTCGATCATCACCTTGAGCTTCCTATATTTTTCAGTCTGAGTCTCCAAAAGGTGCTCGATGACTTTGCCATCATCTGGGAGCTCTGTTTCCGCTAGCTCAGTACCAAATCCCTGCAGCATCTGAGCGATATCTTTCACTGTTACAGCAAAACTTTCAATAGCCTGTAGTGGACATAAAGATGTTAAGCTGCAGCTTCATAACAATGGTGCAAAAATTTTACTATTCATTGAAAAAAATGTTTAGAAAAAAAGATAAAGCCCAATTTTTCCGATCATATTTGTAAATACAATTTGCTTACAGTTCGTAAAACAATCCAGTCACTGTGACAGTAGTCTAACGTGCCTCCAAACTCTGATGTCAGCTGGTTTTCGTCAATGTAGCGAAGCAGATCTGTGACAGAGCTCAGCATCACCACCTGCAAATGCAGACACACCTGTAACTTCACAATAACAAAAAACCTCAACTGTTCATCCCTTAATATGCATGCGTAGTATGTAATTACATTAATTAAACTGAAATGTGAATTGTTTGCTTAGTTTACCAAACACATTGTCTTATGGTGCTCCGGTTTGTTATAAGAATGAGCAGTACCTTGTCATGATGTTAGACATAATTGGTAACTGAGGAGGAGCTGCCTTACTGGCATCTTAAGCATGAAGTCATCTTGGCTGAAGCGGAAGCCAATATCTGTGACAGTACGATGGAAGAAGCTGGTGGGTCGAAGCACCAAAACTAAATGGAGATTCCCAGGAAAGGAAGCCTGGATAAGAGGAAAAGTAGCTACACTGAGGACGCACATTTGTGGGGAAAACTGGAAAAAAAAAATAACATAACTTCTACCAATAATAAGATGTGAGAATCTCTAAGAACACTGGCTCAGGAAAAGACAAGACTCAACAGGGGGGGAAAAGGAGATTCAAGGATCTTTATCCACAAGATCTGGCAAGTCTGTCACTCTGGAGATAAGACTGTCAACCTAATGGATTGAAGCTTAAGCTACACCACTATTTCCACACATCTTCTGATTAAATTTATTTTCAGATAGTTTCGGGTCATTGCATGACTTTGTGTGCTTTCTTGTGCAGCATCTGCATCATGCACATCAGCATTTAAAGCTTGATGAAAGCTGGGATGACAGCAATTAACAACATGAAAATCCTAAGTTGCACTTCAAACAATTATGAAATAAAATGAACATGTGTCTATACTATTTAAGCATTACATCACGCCTATATGAAAGATGTGATACCAAACTGATGAATTGATGCGTGTGACGCATCTTGACATTCATCTCCTATACTCTGACCTTCCTGTTTCCAGATGAACATAAATCAGAAACGTATGAGTTTCCCTCCAGGGAGAAAACCACATAAGCAATAGGATGACTAAGCAGAAAGTGTGCAAAGCTCCGCAGTGCTTCGCTCTGCCGGTGCACTGCCGCATTCTCTCTGCGCGGACAAAAACTTCCCTGCAAACTCCTAATGAGATGGTTACCGGGCTCCTGCGGATCCTCGGCATTCCTCGGCGGGAAAAACAATCACTCATGGTGTCAGAAGCCATCTCGCTCCAACATAAGTTTCCATTCGGACAGTGGAGGAGATTAGCTGCATGCAGCCCTCTCTGCAATCTATCCCCTCCCTCCTTTTCATCCTCTCCTCATCTCTCCCTCTCTCTCTTTCTCTCTGAGCATCTCACGTCATTCCAGATTTTTGCTAACTCATGCATTTGGAGCAGTATGTATTGGGAGGTTCAGGAGATCTTTTTGTGTCTAGGACCTCCTTGAAAGTAGAACTTGTTATGAACAATAAATGATAAAGAATTTCTATTAATCTAAACTCACACTTATTTAAGAATGGAAATATTTTTGTTCCATACATAAGGCTTTACTCTAGTAATAACCTCATCAAAAAAAGTGATCTCAGATTTGATTACAAAGATTCCAGTTGTACAGAAGGAGATTTAACTTACTGCTATCCTTGCAAGTGCAGTTTTAATAGACGCCCATGTATCCAGTCTTCTGTCTAGAATAATGATGAATTTAACACCTGGTTGTCTCGTTCTATGGGACAAAAAACGCATATAAAATGTGTCCTTTGCATGACCATAAGAAAGTTTTGTGTATTTAGTATTTTTAACATGCTTTTCACAGAATGAAAAAGATAAATACTAAAAAAACCAAAATACTTCAAATGTGCACCATTTTTTAAACCCTTTTTTTATTTAAAAAATTGACTGTTCTGATTCAGGTTAATGACAATAAGTAGCACGCTAAGAAGCCAGACTCAGAACACAATGTTTTGGTGCAGTGCAGAAACAATCTAGCAGAAATAAGAGAGGCAGGACACACCGAGGGATGAGAGTGAGGTATGTAAAAACTTTGGTTAAAGCTTCCTCTGGAATGTCAGTAAAAGCTGAACACTCTGGTAGGGTGATGATAACACTGGAATCTTCGCCTCGACCCCCTAAAAATGTCAAAAGTAATATTCAATTTATTAAATGATTAACATTATTTTAGATTAGATTAACTCAATGTATGAAGAGGTTAACATATATTTAGATTGAAATATCCACACATCTGAGTGTAATTTTTAAATTGTTACATATAGCTATTTTTAAAAATGTTATACCAGCCATGAAAGTTAATAAGGTACTCACCAGATAGATAGGCCACTTGTTTCTCTATATACCCACCCACCTCCTTCATGCTCACAGGAACAGTCACTTCTGAAGAAAAAAAGAATGCCTAGAATCAAATGTCTCAGAATTACTGTAAATAGTTTCATGTAAAATATTACTATTTTTTCCCCGGGTAAGTTATCCATTTACAAAAGTAAACATGTAAATCAGAGGTATTTTAAGTTGGTGGAATACTCCCTAAAATCAGTCATTTTTGGGATTATTATTATTTTTTTTTTTTTTAGGTGAAGCTTTATTCTTTTATTAAATATTCTGTAAAGATACATCTTTTAAAAAAATAAGGTCTGCTGGTTGTCACATGTGGTAACACAAACATTTGCATATTTTTAGCCCCACCAGACTGATAAATATTCCGTTGTCTTCTGCTTATCCAGGGCCGGGTCGCAGAGGCAACAGCCTCAGATGGGAAGCCCAGGCTTCCCTCACCCCGGCTGCATCTTCCGTTTTCACCTTGGAGGATCCCGAGGCATTCCCAAACCATCTGCAGGACATGGTCTCTACAGCAGGTTCGGGGTTTATCTCTGGGTCTCCTCCCGGTGGGATATGCCCAAAACACCTCACCAGCGAGACACTTGGGGAGCAGCCTAACCATATACCCGAACTACACCATCTAGCTTCTCTCAACCCGGGGGAGCAATAGCTCCTCACTCAATCTCTATGAAAGCCCAGCCACACCGCAGAGGAAAGTCAATTTGGCTGCTTGTATTTGCAATCTCGTTATCTTAGTTACCATCCACTCATGGTGACCATAGATGAGGGTGGGAACATAGATCAACTTGTAAATCGACAGCTTTGCTTTCTTCCCCATGATGGACCAATGCAGCGTCCTGATTTTTTGTGGACCCTGCACTGATCCATCTGTTGGTCTCCAGCTACATCCTTCCCCTACTCATGAACAAGACCCCGGGATACTTAAACTCCTCCATTTGGGGCAGGACCCAGTCCCCAACCTGCAGGGGGCATCCACCCTTTTCCGGTTGAGGACCGTGGTCTCCAATTTGGAGGCACTGATTCACATTGGTAAATGATTAACCAAACTGTTACAAGTCATACGACAAACGAGGGTCAACGTTTTTGAACAACTTAGTCAAACTTGACTGAATAGACAGAAAAATTCCAAGATGAAACTTTAAAGATGAGAAAAACACAGTTGGAAAATAATTTTTTAAAAAACAAAAAACCATCTAAGAGACAATTACAAAATTAATAGGATTTGGAGATTAATGGTAAAGAAGTGTGAATCGATGCAGACAAGTTGTTTCCCTCAAGGCAAACAAGCTGGGTTTTAAGTGAAGCAAAATTGACCGCCAAAGATCCCTACATTAACGCTTTTATCTTTAATATCTTTTATATATGAGACTTTTAGATGATAGGAAGCTGAGTGCCAAAAGTTAGAGAGGTAGAAAGTCTGTCAACCAACGTGCTACTTTAAAGCAAATAAATGAAATAGTTACGCTTTAATATTTAATCACAAATAATGAATAAAAGGCAAAAGAAAAGTTTCAAACATTAAAGAAATATCAAAAGGAAGCTGGAGTCTCCAAGAGGATTCAGCATACTTTTAAGTGAAAAATGAAAGAATCTTTTTTATGTACATAGAAAGAGAATATTTTAATATATTATTTTTCAATGGAGAGTTTGTTCATATTGTGTTTTAGCCTTTAAGAACTCAATTTCTTCAGGCAAGTAATTATAGAATGGAAAAGACCTGGTTTGATGGATCATTAAGTCTAATGTCCACATAGTGATCAGGCTGGGATCGATACTGTGTCTGTTTACACACGTTAACAGGTCTTTTAATGCACATAATGGTTACCATTAATAAAAGAGATTATAGAGTACCAACTGAAAACCACTTTAACATTTTGGGCTCAAAATTGAATGATAAAAAAAAAGCATTGGTAGTTTTACAAAGTATGAAGGTACTTGAGCTGTGCATGAACAAATTAAGCCATTCTTGTTTTAAAAAATATTGGAATGTTTTAAAAATCAATCACCTTTGCAGAATGTTGAGCCGAATGCAAAATTAGCAAATACTAAACAACTGTAAATGCTCACACACATTGCTTTCTATCCATATCAGCTTTTTTCAATGAAAGATCACAGAGAATATGAGCTTAAAACAGCAGCAAGAAGCAAAAGCCTGAGTGACCTTGCTCAGGTTACCGGTCACAATCATTTACACTGATGCCAGGAATTAACCATTAACTACACAGCCCTGCTGTGTAGAAGGAGCATTAGGGACTTTCAGATGAAGAGACATATTGGCGAAAGTATTAGATGTGAATATTTCTTGGAAACTAGTACATAATCACACCCTGAAGGGAAATGCTGAAAGAAGAAGAAGTACATAATCATAAAATAGACTCAATTAAAAGTGGAAACAGTCACTTATAAGGAAGTATATTTCCTTCTAATTATCCAAAAACAAAAGTCCATGGCTTTTTGCAGGTTAAAAAGATTATGGCATCATCACTGTTCACTGATTTGCCAGTTGTCCTACCAGGTCTCTCAGTTGAACACTGACGGGTAGGATCTCTAATCTATTAAATTAAATGTTAAACCATGTGACGGCAACCTGGCTGCAGAACCCCAACATCACTAAATACTCTGCTCCACAATTAAAAAGACATTATTTTATAACACTTTACACTAATGCATGGTCAATAATATAAATTCCAGAAACTACAAAGAAGAAACTAGGCCTCCCTAAAAGTCAGCCAGTAGAGAAACAAAAAAATATTTACATGTGTTTCTCAGAGGAAATTATAATGAGTCATTAGCCTAATGTGCATGCCTTGGAAGGGTGGGAGGAATTCTGATTACCAATGTATGGAAAATTCCAAAACCACAGAAAACACAATCTGATGTCAAGAGGAAGTATTCAGCTGTCTGCTGTATGGGAACTAATTGGTTTTAATAAATACATAACTAGAACCATACATAATAAGTTCAAGCTTTTAAACTCTTTCCTTTTACCTTAAAGTTAATACATTTTCTGTAGCTGTAGATGACTGTGGTCATTTTTGTTTTCATTTTATATTCAACAAACATTTCTTTTATAGGTTTTAGTTTCCATTATAAAAAGAAAAACTGTAAATATCATTCAGCCATCAATACACCAAGTAGAGAAAGACGAAGGACAAAAAAGGTGTTATTTTCCATGAACTAAATGCATTACCACAGTGTGTCAGGCATCAGGTAATGACCTAAACTGGTACTTACTAAATATTTAATGCATGTCTGTAGAAAAACGGAGCTGAGCCAAGACAGGCCACAGCATTACGAATAGCTGGACAGTGTACACTCTGATCCAGTATAAAGTTACTGTCACAGCTGAATAGGTATATAATCATTAAAACCTGGCAACAAGACGCATTCAGGGAGTCGGGAAAGGTCTTGAATTTATGGAGTTGGAACAGACAGAAAGACTATTTTAAGTGGATTGTAATGAAGTTTAAAAGGATGAAATCCAACATGACAAATCCAAAATCCAACTTGGAAGCTTTGCAATTTTCAAAAAAATATCAAATACTCCAGAGTCGTTCAACCTGCATTGTGACCTCTGCAGGTGGAACGCAGGACAATGTGTACAGATGAAAGTCAAATAAACTCTGTTTGCCTCCTGAACACAGAAAGAGAAATGTTTGCCTTTGTGGACGGAAACAGAGATTTACCTCAGACCAATCCTTTCAGTCTGCTTACAAAGCTTAGAGCAGGAGGCTTATCTCCGTTGTCCAAACAGTGATACCCATCTAGAGTGATATTACGATTCAAAGCACTGACAGAAGAACTGGGAGAGGTGATTCATGTCATATAGAGGATGAATGAACGTGACTTTCTTCAGTATTTCACCAAATAAACTCACTAGCAGTTGAGCACATTAAGTTTGAAGCACCATACCACCACTATCCTCATTTTCTGAACCACTTTATTCCTAATAGAGTCACGAGGTGCCAAAGACTAACCCGGCTGATTTTAGGCAAAAGGCAGGGTACACCCCTAACAGGTTGCCAGTCTATTGTGGGGCCACACACAACCATCTACACATACAGTACATACATTCCTAGGGGGGATTTTGTAGTTGCCAATCAACCTAACCTGTATGTTTTTGGAGGAGAGGGGGAAAACCAGAAGACCTGGAGGAAACCTACATGTACACGGGGAGAACATGCAAACAAACAACACGTTCCAAGGCTCGTCCCACTCTGGACTCAAACCCCGACCTTCTTGCTTTGATGCCACTGTGCTAATCAATGCACCACCATGCCGCCCACTGCACTTTGTTTGCATTGCAAATATTTGTGCATAAAACATGTTGGTTTTGCAGTGTACAGTATTCATACCTCTAAATCCAACATGTAATCTTTTGGAAGGCATTAAAAAATCCCTTCTTGCAAACATGATCATGAAAATGCGGGCCAAGGCTCACATTGCTTTTAGGGCATGAGGTTTTTAGCTGAAAGAAGCTTTAAATGCTTGGTGGATTAGAAGGATGGTTGGCAGGATTCTGTTAGAAAATGAATGATGGAAGAAAATTTGGTTTTCCACCTGCTGGGAGAGACTGACTGAAGGTTCACCAGTGAGCTGAAATGGTGAACCTTGTACAATAGAATTACAGGGATTTGGAAAGACAACCACAACCTTTTCACCGAGAAATATTGCAAACTGGCATCACACCAAATACAGTACATGCAGGATTTTCTAAATAGAAAAAGACAATAACAGTGTTTATTTCTAGCTTATCTGAGATCCTTGCGCCCAGTTACAGTATGCTTGATCTATTGACTCAACCCAGTGTGGAAAGACAAAAGTTTAAGCCTTGTTTGTTGGGTTTGTCCCATCTTAAGTGACTTTCCCAGAAATACAAAATTCACTACCTTCCTATCCTGAAACGGGAAAATATTTGCCAATATAACTTATCATTTGTGTTTGTAGAGGGTGGGAATAGGAGTCCAGATTGTAACACTTGGACCAGCTCTGCTCTCAGCATAAGTTGAAACCATAAAAGGGTGTGAGGTGTCAAACAAGGCTAAAGCTCTGAATAGTGTTGCTGTTCAGATGAGTCAAATGAAACTTTAATGACTCATTCTGATTGTATTACAGTAATTGCGTAAAACAAATGTTTTGTCATATCGCATGAAATGGATATGTTCACTCATATTCTCTGATAGAAAAAGGCCAAAACCACTTCTGCAAACCAACTTAAGGCAGGAAAACTGTTTCTGACATGCTAATTTAACAACTTTGAAAGTTTTCTATTGGGGACACAAGATCATTCCTTAGGATGTTCCCCACAACCTCATCTGTAAGTAGATTAGTTTAAAATGCAAAGTTCAACATTTTAAACAAGCCTAGATTTATGTTTTGCTGTCTGTTGCTTTTCTGCTTCAAATCAAGTAAAGTGAACAGAAGCTGTAGAAGATTCAAAAGCCTTTTAATGAAATAACTTGAATGCCAAGAACCTAAAGTAATCACATCCTCCTCAAGAGGATGCTGCTCTAGTCCAATCAGTCACATCCAGTGCTATTTATGCCTGTTCTCCTCTTTTTATTAGTTTGAATTAGACAAAAAGAAGTTTTTAAAAGTACAAGCTTTTTTATGCTCTACACACACTTTATTTAAATGAAATAAATCCCATTTATTCACATCTGAATACAACAGTGAACAAAGAATTTAATCTTCTCTTTGTGTAATTGTATTGGGCAGTAATACTATAGTTTTTTTGTATTTGATTGTCCCAGTGATCTACAAATCATAGTTCATGCAGACAAATGTTACAAATCCTTCCTATGCATAAAATCTATCCATCTGCGGTGGCTTAAAATAGCTGACATAATCCCTGCATTGGACCACTGCTCAGGCAAAGCAGCAGAAAATGCCACATCAATAAAACTAAGGAGCAGTTCTGGTAGCTTCCTGGAATCATTTTCAGGAGTTACAAACCCTTATTGTGAATCAAATTGAATTAGACTCAGTTATATTTCAGTGTGAAGCTTTCTGATAAAAGGTGAAGGGCGATTGTATCAGTTTATAGGGAACTGTGTTGGAAAAAAGCCTGATAGTGATCAAAGCATCAAGTCATGCATCATGTTACTTACGCTGCAGAGTGTTTTCCAGCTGGAAGCCAGCCTGCAGGAGGCAGTGGTAACTCTCCATCTCCTTTGAGTCTTTTCCTGGCTCCCTCTCCTCCTGCAGTGAAGCCGGTCCCATTCCCTCTTTCTGCTTCAAGATCAGGGTGGAAGAACAATTAGTTTAAGGGACCTATTGTGGTCCAGGCCTCACATCCTCTTCAGGATCCTGCAGTGCTCCATATTGCAGCGTACAACACAGAAACTTATGCAAGTCTAAAGTTCCCAAAGGGACTCTTCCCTGAGGTTGCTGCTCGCTTCTCTTGACCTTGAGCTGCATTGAGTGGATCCACATTGAGTCAGCTTCCGTTTGTTAGCCAATCGGCAGGGTGTGATGTCCTTTTTTCTTTCTCCTCATACACACCAGCTCCGACAGGCTGCCCTGCTCTCAGCCGCAGTCAGCTACTTGAAAACAAACAGCTCCATCTGGCCGCTGCTGTCCTCCTCTCCTCCTCCCCTCTCTGAGCTTTAGTGCGTCAGCTTTGGACAGCACAGAGCTCAAGAGTCTGCTGCTGACACCCAGCCAACTCCCTCTCTATGTACTTTTCCTCTCACATCATGCTTTCTCCTCCTGTATGTCATCTGGATCATTAGGCTGTCATCCTCTCTGTCTGATGTTTTTCAAATGAAAGAAAACAGATAATAGATGGTTAAAAGAATAAAAGGCATCATTCCTTTTCCCAACAAGTTTGGCTTATGTGGATCTCAATCCTTAATACACACCCCATTCAAACAGTAGAACAAATATGAAAGGGTGGCATTGTGTATATACAGGCAAACAGAGACCCTCTCAGCAGAAGTTCCCACTGCTCAGCCCACAGATCCTTTGAATAGATCTGCTCTCAGTAACACTCCAGACAAGAGTGTGAAGAATGGGTATACATACATGTCTATAAGTCTTCTGAATGATGTTTGACGTTTTGTTGATTTGAGGGCACACTCGGAGCAGTGTGTGAGCAGCATTACTATGGGCAGCCACTCAGCTGATCCAGCTTAGCCTCTCAGCCATCTCATTACTACACTGCATCTGCTTAGGGTGGTTACATGCACACACACAACCGCACTCAGCCCACATATTCAGATCTTTCCATCAAACAAATTCTGCTGACACAACTGCAAGAAATCACAAGGAAATGTAGCGTATCTTCAAAACAATCTGTTTTATTACAGAAAATCTTCAGATTTTGAATATACTATTTTCAAAGAGGTACATTCAGCTTAGAGGTTTGGAGTGTTGAAGCCGGAGACTCAAAAAGGCTGGATGCAAAAACGTGTTCCGCCTGAGGTGCCTGGAGGTTTTCACCTCAATAGGCAGGTCTGCAACCACGGCATCTTTTGCAGCATTTTTTTCTCCATTTTCTTTTTTTTTTTCTCAAAATATAAAAGTGGCTGGAAAAAGTTGCATTAAAAATACAATCCATTCATATTAATATTTCATTTAGACAGGCAAATTATTAGATTTAAACATAGTTGACGCTCTGAAAACATTTACAGTGTAATTTATAACTTTCATTTCAACAAAGCTGGCAACCCCTCGTCACAAACAGTGTCTCTGGCATCAGGAAATGAGACAAACATTAGAAAATAGACTTCTTATATAAGGAAAATTAACTTAAATAAGACATAGAAAAACACATTTATGGAAAAGCTAACATAATTCTTAAATCAAAATATTTTTACAATGGTCAAATGTCCCATTTTTCTTTTGGTGATTGAAACAAAATAAAGTCAGATTAAAGGTAAAATACTATAATTTAGCCAATTTAAAAAGCAAACTCACAGTCACAAAAGCAAACTCAAATGAGCTCCATAATTAATTTATTAGAGTTGTGAGTTTACTGAAAAGGGGCTGCCTGAGTCTGTAAACACAACAATATTAAAGGAGATCTGATTAGGTTCTCATTGTAACAGGAGCACTGCAGGGATCAAGGGGGCAAATGAATCAACCTAAAGTGAACAATACCAACAATAAAAATATCCACGTAATAAAAATATAACATTTGTGAGTAAAATTACACTTGATAAATATGATTACTTGACAATATGCTTGTGGACAAAACAAAATAATTCAAAAGATTATCAAAAAGTATCATAAATCATGTTGTGTTAAAATGGAATGTATAAAGCGCTATGTAAAAGCAAAAAAAAAAAAAAAAAGAAAGGCCAAACAGTCCATGTTGCTAGTCTGTCGGTCAGCATATTAAACCGCAGTAAAGTCTCACAGTGGCTTCAGCTAATCTGACTGTTGTTGGTTTCTTTTTAAGTTCAACAGCAGTTTATGAGACAGAATATGGACGTTAAATAAGGACAGTAAAAACCTCATTTAGGTCGAAGTGCATGTGTGCATATATGCATACAAGGTGAGTGGGTTACTGATGTGGAAAACCGTATCTACATGGCATTATCATTGTGCCTTATACCTTTATGAAGAAATTGTCATTCTGAGAGCAGACAAATGATTTTTCAGAACCTTTTCATAAGTAGATGTGTAAGAGCAAAACTTTTTTTGCCGTCTTAGTGAATTCTTTCTTTCTCATTGTTCTTTCCTCTGTTTGTTGCTTCAGCAAACCATTTGAGTTTCATTTGATAATTACGCTCACTCAGCTCACCGCAATCCTATAAATGCACCATAATTCAGACCAATTACAGGCTCTGGCAAACTCATCTCGACAAGCTATGTTGCTGAGTCATTTTAACACTAAGCAAGAAAAAAAAAAAATTCAAAAGCTGTTGGTGATGCTGGATTTCTATTGCATACTGTATATATGATGCAATTTTAGGATGTTAAACATTTTGTTGGTGAGATGTCATCTTTATTTGTTTGGAGAGCAGCATGTGAACAAATGCTCATTTTGCTGCAAAAGAAATATTTCAAGCATTGTGGATATTTCTAATATCTACGATATTTCTTTTATTGTGGTGAGTTGAAGAAAAATCTTAGTAGAAAGAAATACAGGCAGTTGCAGAAGACAAGAGCAGTGGGGGAATAACGTATATATTAAGACGCAGAAAAATTGATTTTGCATGTAAAGATTACATTTGTTTTCTGTAATGCCTAATTCCATTTAGCAACTGAAAGGTGGGAGACACCTTGGATAAGTTACTGAGCAACCTGTTAGCTCTTAGGTCAATTCAGAGTAACTAAATGAGCTGACATGCTTGTTTTTAGTTGGTATGAAGAAGATGGAGTGCCCATAGAGAACCAACATGTTCCAACTAGAGCACCTTTTGGGTGAAACATGCAAACTCCACACAGGTGGTCAAATTCTCTTCAAGTGAAGTCTATAAACATCAGGCTTCCAGCTATTTGGTCTGTAATTCATGCAGGTGGTTATTCCTCTCCTCGTACAAAATTTTCAGCAAAAATTAAAAAAAAAAAAAAAGTCATTCGTCTGCTCTCAGAGTCTCATTGCTCACTCAGGAATCAGGTTCGACAATAGTGCCAGACATCTATCCCATATGTGCATGTGTTTGGGCTTTTATTAATGCGCCTCAGTGAAAATGTTACTAATGAAGTCACCAGCTTGCTTACTAGTGCAGATAATGTCTTACTGAACTACATCAACAAAGTTCAAGTAAATCTGGTCTTCATTATACACAGGCATTTGTGGCTATTCTTTCAAGCATTTACACACACTGACACACACACAAGCACACTTTCAGGTCACACCTAACCGGATGCACTCTGATCACTCTGATCACGCTCATCTTTTTGGCTTTGAGCAGATGCTGTAATACATCTCTAAGCTATATACAGTACAGCACATTTATTCATTTTATCACATCGGACCCTCTTAAATGATCTCAGAGGTTGGAAGATTTATGTTTTGCTGATAGCAACAATTTAGTGCTGGATTTTGCTTATAGTGACAGATTTATGCTTTTAATCCATCACTCAATCAAATACAAACATACAAAAACACACTTTTTTGGACTGAGTGGTGATATGGCCATCATTTAAATTCTTATACCTTATTGTTTAACATAATTAAAAACATAATCAGAACCATATAAAGATGTAAACCCCAAAGTTGTTCAGTTTGCTTTATGCTTTAAGTTGGACTGAACAAACATTCAAAGATTTTTTTTTTTTTATGATTTAATTCTGCATGAACATTTTTTTTCTGAAACTTATATAAAGAAAAATGTAGAGGAAAAATAACTTATAGAAGTAAGAAAGAAGTTTTTAAAAAGGTTTGCAGAACATAGAGGCTGGATACTGTTGGAGGGAAGCCTGCTTCTCAGCTTTCTTTCATGCAGATGCATCATTCTTTGGGTGGATTGGACTATTGTTAAAATAGTGATGAAGAGCTGCTGACACAGCAGTCAAACATGTTTAGTCTGTAAGCTAATTTAGAAAGGTGAAAGAAATAAAAATCATGCCTGTCGATTAATTTGATATTTGATATATCTAGGGCACTGCTCTGCAGGCATGCATTGGATGGGAAGGTGAGGATAAGATAAGTAAGAGTAAAATTGACTTTTAAATCTCCATCTTGACCAAAGTCAGTAATCTTCGTTTTTTTTTCTTCAGGTTTTTTTTTCTCTTATTTGTTTCACCTCCTTTCACATGGAATCCCAAAAGCAGCTGAGGTTCTGGCCCAGTCTTAGTGACCTTTTACTGGTTCTCCTTCAGGTGCTTGTAGGACAGTGGGGTGACAGGTGCAACCTGTAAACAGCACACAAGCACAAGATTAATTTCTGTTTCCATCCAGAGCTGAAGCGGACTGCTCATCCTGAAATCCCTTCAAATCAAGAGGATTATTGGCCAAGCAGATGTGGAATAATTAGAATGACAGTTTTCCTTCCACCATCAATTGAACAGTGTTAGTGGCAAGAAGCACCAGGATTTTTAACCCATTTTAATAACCCATTGAAGCTCAGAGGATGAGTTTAAAGGGTAGGTTTTATCGGCTCCGGGGTTTACCTGGATCTCTGTTGGTGGTTATCCTCTGACAGCTATTGAAAAAATAAAAATTCAGGTTACAAAATTAAAGTTATTGCAAAAAGTCTGAGGTTGAAGTGCTGTTCAGATTTGCTGCTGACATGCGCCCCAAATAATCTAATCTAACCAGGAAAAAGTAGGAGATCAAGTCTCCTCATTTGGCTAACATTTGAATGTGGTTGAAAATATTTCCAGGAAGCAAATTTTGAGTAGTCAGAAGTTTTAGATATTGCTTGTAATTAATCTACACTAAAAGTCCATGGTAATAAAAATCAATGGAATGAAGAAAAGTTCTTACAAGTGAGGACGACAGTGTGCATTCTGTTTCTTGTATTTTAAGGTGACTATCAGAGAAAGGTGTAGATATTTAGTAGGGTATTTTGTAGGGATTTAGTCAAACTTTCTAGGGTGTCGATTTTTTTTCTGTATCAGATGCAACACAGAAAACATAAGCGTGTCCCTTGAATAACAAATTTGCCTGCCTTGCAAAATATACCTGGATGTAATTAGTACATATAATGTGTTTTTTACTTGCTCTGGTCATTGTCTAATTACTTTTATATTTGTCTAATTGAAAAGTATAATTGTTTGGAAGTAAATAGTCCAGGTTTTACCACTGAACCGTTTAATTTTGAGAGCTACAAGTTTCAGTCTGTGTGTGAGATTATCCCACATCACCAATAAGTTGTCTATACTAAATTATTTTATCAAATGCTGTATAAATAAGCTCAGCAATAAACTTGTTAAATGCTTTTTTTACTAAATGCATGACTTGTGAAATTAGAGGTGTGAATGTCTAAATAGTGTTTTTCAGTTACAGAATGTTTTAGCTTAAGTCATTTTTTGAAAACATGTGACTTGTGGTTGAGAGCAGATCCCCAAAACTTCCCGATTTACATGTAGCACACTGCAAAAATAACTAAAGGTATTTGGCAATCAGGAGGCATATCGGTATCAAATCTGAACAACGTCTAACGCAACCATCGACCCTGAGAATAGAGATTCCTTCACAAAAATTGCAGAGGGGGCAGGCAAAAGATATTCTAAAATTGAAAGAAATCTGATCAAATTCAGAGGAGAGAAAATTCAGGTAATGTGTCCTTCAAACACAATTTGTTGGAATTTTCCAATTTTCTCTATTTTGCAACTTCCTTAATTGTGACATCTTTTTGTCTGCTCCCTGTAATGCAGCAGCATTTGTGCAGAGGTTATGACAACATGCGCTGAGCTCAAGCATAGCTCTGACTTTTAAGCACACAGCAAACAACAAAAACATACGTAAATGTACAGACGAGACACAACCAAACCACAACTTTAACAGTCTGTCAGTTCAAGAATGCCGGAAAATGAAAATGTTATCAGTTCAGTTGTAGGTTTTTACACGGCTAAGAAAAATGAAAAACCCAATGCATACATTCAGGGACACCTAAAGAAAAAAAAAAAAAAAAAACGAGGTGGACTAAAAGTAAAACTTTAAAAAAAAAAAAAAAAAAAAGGCTTCTGAGGCACATGCAAGGTCATTTAAGCTGGGGACTAAGAGGGAGGCTGAAAGGAGCATATGACTTTATAACTTTGGCCCCAGAGATGCATTCATGTGTTGAAATAAAAGCAAAAATTGACATTGTGTTATAACATTAAGAGAAAACAAGAAAAATATGCATCTCTTCAGCCAGCCTATATCAGCTTAAACAACTCATACAAACACAAAGCCTCATTAAATTCCCATTATGGCTTTGATTTTGATCTTGTTACAACTTGTGAGTTAGAGACAAGACCAGCTGGAGGGGTTTACCAATGGGTAGGTGGGTGGAAAAGAAGGAGTCACACTGGATCGGCTTGAAAAGCCTGAAAGTGGGCTGGTACCTTTTTTTAACTGACAGTATTGGACTCATCAGAAAAGGTTCTCATGAGCAGGGGCCTGGCTGACGACTGAGGAGACGGGAGATCCCCCACACTCGACTCAACCAGCTTCTTCTAGAGGGGGGTGAGGGAAGAGATACCAGTGATGTCACTATGCTGGTAAACACACTTATCCTGCTCTGCCTGGTGGTTTCTCTTGCATACCCACACACAAAAAACATGTTCAGAACACATTTTAATAGTGGACAAGCAGACATTGGACAATGACGATCACCTCAGCTATCTTTCAAAACAATATCACCTTTCTAAATACGAAACTCTATGAAATGACTTGTAACATTTACAGTTGACACATATTTCTGATTTGAATGCATGTATAAAACACAGAAAAAGACAGAATGCGAGGGCCTGCAGGGGCTATGTGGAGGATCCAGGATAAGGTTGTAGCCTTGAGCCTCATGCAGATAAGTTTGGGAGGTTTGATGTACTGCAGTCACCTGGCTGGACATGCGGAGGCAGCAGGCATTGGAGCAGCACAGGCAGCTGGGGGGAAGACATTGACTTATGTTTGAACATACAAGGATGAAAGACTGACTGCACACTTTCAGCAGAGAAACCCCGTCCTACTCCACACTGCAGGAAGAGCTGGGCAAGTGCCATTCCCCCCCCCCGATTACTGCTCAATTTTAGAATAGCAATTAGGTTGTGATTGGACTATTAGAGTTAATCTGTAGCACACCAGTCTAAAAATAAGAAAAGAATCTGACAGTGGGAGAGGAAGGACACCAGGAGGGAAACAAGCAAGTTTCCAAGCACATAGGATTCCTCAAAAGAGGAATTAAAGTACAAAGCTGATAGAGAGAAAAAAGAAGAGACCTCAGTCACTCCATGAGAAGCTGTGAGTGCTAACGGTCTGTGACAACATGAAGATAGTAGAAGTCCCCGAGGAAGGAAGGCGATGTTTCATCTTTAAGGTAAACAGTCCAGAGAGAATGGGCAAAATAAAGAGGAATGAGAAAGATAAACAAAGTGCATCATAGTCTAGCAGCAAATAGATAGCAAACTTTTAAAGCTGAGAAGGATCAAAAACAAGGGTTTGAGATGTTCTAAATAAAACTGAAAATACAGTTTAATAAATCTTGTTTAAATTTGACCTGTGAATGGCGACAAATATTTGAACTTAAAGATTTAAGTGATTTGCACACACAATTCTGAAATAAAAGAATGTTCATATATTACACACACAAACAGAAAAACAAAGCCACCATAAAATAAAAATGCACATCTACAACATAATTTTTTATGTTATCCTGATACTCCAGTTGTAAATTACTTCTCTTTTTTGTCCAACATGTTTGTTAACAAACTTTTGTAATGTAAAATTGGAGACGGAAACTGCCTTGATGGAATGGAATACATACATATAAATTGGAGCTTAGATTGTCAATGTTTTTTGGGGGTTTTTTTTGTTTTTTTTTTTATGTTCACAATAGTTTTATCATTTAATTCTTGTGTTATTTTTCTGTCAAACCTGTAGCGGTGTAGAAAATCTGTTTCTAGTTTCTGGTACACCCACTTTCTCGTATTAAACTGCATGCAATTGTGTGAAGCAGTAAATATTTTTAAGTGCCTCTGTTATTGTAGCAAAGTGGTTTAGTATCACCATACCATATCATATTTGCATACAACCTGTTGTTAATATTGTCCTGTCTTTTCTTCTCTATTATCTACCACAAGGGCCAGTAACCAATTCTACATTTTGCAAAATGCACTGAAAGTCTTTATGGCTATCATCAGCATTCAAGACTTAGTTTTACCGACCAGCCTAAAAGACTAGTTATTTCAGTCCAAAACAAATTTGCACAAACTCATAAGAAATGGGATCCTTTTTAAAAAATATAGTGCTCTTTATAAAATAAAATGGCCACAAAGTACATCAGGGGAAAGCACAGAAGTGTTAAAAATGAATCCTCTTTTTTTTTTTTTTTTTAAATCATTCGTACCTGTCGACTGTGGGGTCCCCGAGGCTTGCGAAAAACCACAAGCAGGATCACTGGCAGTAAGCTTAGCAGGATGAGTAAGATAATGACGAGCCAGGCTGATACCGAACTCAGCATATTGGCAAATACAAAATACAATCTCTGCTGGCTCAGAAAAGGCCTGCAAGAAAATGGGAGTGGCAACAAACTTAGGTTAATACTGTTTGTTAGGGAGATTATAAAAAAGAGCAGAAAATATTTTCTTTTTTTTTCGATGTGTTGTTACTAACCATATAATTCCTCCCCAAAAAAAGCTGAAAAAGACGTAAAACGCCAAAGAACCCCAGATCACAAAGTGGTTAATCCATGTCCAATGCCGAGTGTCCAGCGCCAGCTGGGAAAGTGAAAACAGTTTATATGGATATGTACTGTATTTAAAGACAAAAAATATTTCTTAAAAGTTAATATTAAAAACCTCTTGTTTTTACTACTGAACACTAAATTAAAATGAGAAACAAATTCAGAATAAAGTCATCGTAAAGAAAAACTGTGTTACTTTGTACTATAAATTATTACAAACTTGGAAATAAATATATTTCTTTTTTACTCACATATCAAGTAGACGCTTACCTTTAGTGTGACAGTAAAGACAAGGATGGTAAACACAATCGTCCCATATGACCAGTTCCCAAAAACCTAAATTTGTTCAAGTGAAAAAGGATGTACTGAGCAAACAGTTTTATATGTACACCCAAAACTTCACCAAAAATGCAATTAAAACAAACCTGGCCATTATCTTGCAAAGCTGGGTTTGAAAACAAACACCTAACACCAAAGAAGAAAACCAAACCATGAAAGACTCCCAGTGATGTCCAGTAAAGAAACGGCCGCCATCGTAACATTGCATTTTTTGCAATTTCTCTGGAATCATATGAAGGAGGGAAAAGGTGAGTAAATGACCAAAATCCTTTTCATAAAAAAAAAAAAAAAAAAAAAAAAAAGTGTGTCCTTTAGACAATCGGTAAGATAATATGGTGTAAGACCTCTTGTTTTACTCCATATTCATGTTTTCTTTAATAAGTATTTCATAAACTTTGTTCTGTATTTCTGAAAAGCAAGGCAAAACTATGATTAAATCTGGAGAAAAAAAAACTCATTTCAAAACTTTTTTACATAGAAATAGAAAAAGTTGCATACATTTTTCAATATTAATAAAATCATTGTTCTTATCTTGGCCTTTCCAAGGTTAGAATAAACACATGAAGAGCAGGTAAATCTACTACATACAGGAATGACTCCTGAGTTTACCTGTAGAGGGTGGCATTCTCCAGGAGAATCTCAATACAAATGTGCTGCTCCAAAAGGCTGTAAGCCAGGATGGGCATAGAGGTGAAGCAGATGTTGTACATCGTCAAATAGGCTGCATCGTACAGGGGCTGGGAAAGGATGGGAGGAAAACGAGGACGGGGAGGAAGGGATGGGGTAACCAGGGGTTAATATCACAAACGGGATGACAGACACACCAGCATGACTCACACACAAAGGGTCATTCAGGCAAGTCGGTATGAATCTTTCATGTAAATATATATACATATAAGCCCCCACAAAGCGAAAATAAATATCTGTCTTTACCATTGATTGATAAAAGTTCAAACAAATTAGCATAAAGTGAACATTTGATTCTGGTTAATATTTCAACAGTGTTTTAAGATCCAAAATTATAATAACTATTGAGATTATTTGATATATATGTAAAATATTTGACCAGCAGAACCATCCATTATTATGTCATAAATCTATCTTCCCTCTCTCTGTGTTTTCTACAGAACACACGCACGTTTTGGAAAAGAGGGAGGGGACATTTCAGGGAAAAAATTGTGGTACTCAGGAGGTGGTGCAGATTTAGAGAAAATGGCAACTTTCTAAGTTTATACATGCTTGAATCTTAAAGGCACAAGTCATCCACCTACCTGCTGAGAATATCCACAGAAGAACTGGTACAAAAACTGTGGTAAGATGAAACAAAGATTCTGAAAGTGAAATTTACAAAAAAAAATACTCTGGTTACTTTAAATTCACACAAGAATTAATCAAAATTATTCACCGTATTTGTGAGTTTAAATATTTTATTGGATTTCAAACAATCTGTATTTTACATTAAACAATATTGGTGGTAGCTACAGTAGATAATTATTAGCTCAAATGATAAGACAGATTTATTTTTAGTCGGTGCAATTTTTTTCAATTAATTAGTATTGAAATAAAAGTATTTGTTTTACCTTGTAAAAGAAATACTGCACCAAATGTGCGATACGAACATAATAAAGATGCCCATGAGCCAACAAAAGTTTTTTGAGGTGTTTAAGTTTGGGAATGGCATAGTCACTGTTCCTCACCGCTTGCCGTCCTTCCTTCCCCTTAATGCCTAAAATATTATGAATAATAAAAAAAAGTTTAGTACGTTAACTTAAATAACCAATTACAGTAACTTCAACGAAGGTCTGAGTCAGATTGACAATGAATTTCTTACCAATACCAACATGTGCTTCCAAAATCATACTGACATCATTGGCTCCATCTCCAATGGAGAGGGTGATTGGTTTGCCTTTGGAGTTTTTCACCATTTTTACAATCTATTTTGATGGAAGGCAAAACGTGAAAAAGATATTGTAATAAGCGTTAACTGATCTGAGACTTTCATTATAACGCAATAATTTATTAACTATTTCTAGTTTTTACTGTAACTGACCTGCGCCTTTTGTAAAGGAGCCATGCGGCAGCAGAGCACAGCGGTGCAGTTTTGACAAATCTGCAAAAACAAAGACGTGTAGCTGCTGGAGTTGGACTCTGAAGATGAGTTGAGCACCATTGATAACGAGGCTCCATCAACAATAAAACTGTAATCATGGTTGGCTACTGACCAACTCCTAAAACACAAAGAGCAAAAAGGAAGTTAAAGTTTGATCCTTTCTAATATTTTTAATTCAAGATTATTTCATTCAAATTATGAACCTTGTGACCCCCCCTTTAACTGGTGGTGCATCTTGTACAGCTTTTTTGTGATATTCAAGCAAAAGGTCATGCAATCGTTCCTCTCTTCTCCTTGCACCATCTTCTAGAGTTCGTGATGTTAGCTCCAAAAACTCTGTGTTTCTTTGGAACAGTCGAGAAGCGTAGCAGGTGGATTTTGCCGTCTCCATCTTGTCCCCTGTTAGGACCCAAACTTTCAAACCTGCTCCCTGCAGCGCTTCCATGGTCTCTGCTGCCTCCTCTTGGAGCCTTCAAAGCACAAAGATAAAAATCTATTTCACAAAGGATCACTAGTTTTGACATTGCACTAAAAATAAACATTTGAATGGTAAAAAAAACAATGTGAGTATGACTTGCAGTAAAATATGTAAATTTATGCAAGTCCTTTACTTGTCCTCTACCAATCTTTTTTCTTGTATCACCGAGCCACCACAAGGTAGCAGCATGAGCTTACATTTACATTGCTTTGAAACATAGATCTTAGAAACAAGATTAAAAGAAGATAAGAGTTTTCTGGCAGCAATGTAAATATGAAAGGAAAAAGAAAAGGTTGCTGTGAAACTTAAGTGTTGTTAATTGTGTCTGAAAACAGAATAAAAGATGAGGAATAAAAGTAGTGAACCTCACCAATTGTATACATTGCAAGCCTAATGGATAAAAAGTTGTAAGAATCTAGTATATGGCTTTTACACCCACCGATCCTCCACAGCAGTGGCTCCTATTAGACTCATTCCTGTCTCCACTTGGTTGTAAACAGCCATCAGCTTTTCCTCTCTGTCCTGCAGAGCCAGTCTTGCTTCCCTTAATCCTGCATCTGCCTGGGCGTACTCCTCTGCACTAAGACGCTTGTAGGCCACACACAGTGTGCGGTAACCCTCCTGAACAGCGGAATAGGAAAGCACAACATTTATACCCTAAAATCCCTTTTAGCTAATTTGACATTAAGCCGAAGTAGTTGCTCTGCACCCACTGTTGCATTACGTTCCACATGCATACGAATTCTCTCAATCTCCTCCTTCCTGACTCGAGGAAAGATGGAAGAGTCTGCTCCTTTACAGAAAAGAAGCGTGTCACCTAAAAACAAAATAAATATATAATCATACAGACGTAAAGTGAAGAAATACTCGGAATCAAGTCAATTTGAAAAAGAATCTCATACTCTCACGCTTACCTGATTTAGATTTGACTATTACACTCATTCGCTTTCTCACTGGGTCAAAATTCAATACGTGAAGCAGCTCATACCTACGAAAGGCAAACAAAATATGGTACAGATTTATTGAATAGTGTGTGTTCAGTTAGAATTGTGTCTCTGTGTGAACAGCAGCTTACATTTCAACATCCTTGTTCCTGTTGAGAATTTTCATGTTTTTATGTTCGAGACCCAGAAACGTGAAACCGTACCTGCACAAATAAACACATATCTCTATCATACAATTACATGAAAGTAAATAGCATGTGGACCGATTGTTTCTCTTAAGTTTTTATGCACTTGTAAATTATGACTTAAAATGTTTTCTCAAACGTTTTTCTTGTTTTAACTGAAAATGACAGGGTACTTTTAAAAATATAAAGTCAATGTTAGAGAGGTAGGTTTTCAATAAGCTCTGGATCTTTGAGTAGTTACCACCTAAGGTGAAATGTAAATAAAATGAAAACTTCTAAAATATCTTATTATGTTTTGGAAGAAGTCTGATTCACTTCCAGTTCAAATTTTTTTATACAATTTCAATCATTTTAACTTATTAAGTCATCACTGCTCTACTTACTTCATGGCACCCTTAACCAGTGCAATCTCATCTGGTGAAGAAGCAACGAAGGCAACATCTTCTTGTGTTGAATTTAAAGAGGATAAACCATCCATTTGGTCTGACTTTTTGTTGCTGCGAGGATGTCTCTGTTCTGTAGATTCTTTCACCTGGACTGTGTGACACAGGCACAGCGCACGCAGAAACAGTTCTTCCCTCTCCTAATAGCGCAAAGACATAAAAACAATCCATTAACTCACTAATACATAAACTATTAAGCAGTAAAATGATTTACAACCCTAGATCAGACTGTATACAGTAGCTGCAGTGGAGATAAAACTCTCAATTTATAGCCATTTGTCTAAATTGACTTCTTATCAAGTGAACTGTTTAGATCCAGCAGGGTGTAAAAAGTTATGAGGTGTTCATGTCGAGAGGCCACAGACATGTCCCCCCTTCCATGTTTAAGATGTCAAAAGACTGCACAAATTTGACCTGGGAAGGGTCTTTCTGAGCAACGAGCTATGTAATGAGCATATGTTAGTGCTTGTGTGACTTTTTACAGCAGATGGCGGGACACCACTATACCTACCTTGCCAGCTTTCTGCTGCAGTTTGTTCACAGGTCCATCTGTGACGCAAAATCTGTCCAAATCGCTGCTTCTGTCCTGGGACTTGTACTGGAAACCATCGATGCAGCACTCTATGAACTCCATGCTATTCTGAGTGAGCGTGCCCGTCTTGTCTGTAAATATGTACTCCACCTGCAGAAAATAAAACACAAAAAAATTAAATAAATTAGAAAAACGTTTAATTTTATATATATATATACAAATATATATATAAAACAAAAATTACACAGTAATAATTAGTTTAATGGAGTAGCCCCTTGGAGTAATAATCTAGCAAATAGTGTGTGACTGATAGTAGTCTGATGTGCCAAGTTAAAGGCGAAAAAAAAAGTCTAAAGATAGAAGCAGATGTACAGCATTTGGACATTTTTAAATAGCTACTCTGCAACAGATTTTATAAGAACTCACAATGTTTATCCAGTTTTACACTGGAACAACCCAGAAAATGTGGTGTTTCCGCCACATTTTTCATACTATGGTGACTCGTCAATAAACTACAGAATAAATAATCCCATTGATTGCATATTTCTGTTGAATCTGTGGCGTTACCTCGTATGAAAAAATATTAACCATTTAAACACACATTGCAGTTTTAGTCTCACTTTGACCAAAAAAACACTAATACAGTCTTACCAACACACTAATGTTAAATGAGTTTTGTTTTTTAAGAAGTAAAAGGTTACATGACAAAGTTCAACAGCTTTGCTACAACAGCACCAAACAGGCCATAAAATGCTAGATAAAAATACTATAGTTGCAGTAAACACCCTAAAATACTGGAAGCAAATCGCCAAAGATAGTTGCCTACTAAACTGTTTTTTCTTGCTTAATAAAAACTTTATCAACAGACTAGTAATAGCTTTTTGTTAATAAATGCCAAACTCATCAGCAAACTCAGTAAAATTGGTCAATGTGAAACTCTGGACGCAGGAAAATGTACCTGCTCAGTGTGTGTGGAACATTTTCTTTCCGTGGTTTAATGAACTATAATGTCCCATAAACTGTTCTGAATAGCTTATTATGCTGGTAATGCACAATGGTAGGTAATTATCTGTATTATGTTTTAAGAAAGACACAAGGGCACAAAACTTACACACAGAAAAACATCCAGGGAAATAAAACTTTGTCATTTAAATGTTTTGTGTAATTTCCTTCTTCTAGCTGACCTGTCCGAGCTCCTCGTTGAGGTCTGATGTGTTGACCAGTGCCCCTTCCTTAATTTCAGGATCATAGAAATCTTTGTCCCAGCTAATGAAAAAGGATCCCAAAAATTTTTGCATCTCCACTGTGACATACATGGACACTGGAATGATGAAGTTGAAGAGCACCATGAAGGAAAGGAAGTCTGTGAACATCTTTAAATACTGTAAGATTAAAAAAAGAGAAGATTACTTGGTCATCAAAGCACAAGACGAGAAGAAAATAGTAATTTTTTCTTAATTTCTCGAGAGAAAAAAATAAGTCGACTTCACCTTCTCTTATTTTGTAAAAAATCTGGATTGACGAACATATAATTTTATGTTTATCAATTATAACAGAAGACAAATATTTAGTTTGCATGTTTTCTGAGAACAGTATTAGAAAAGCCGGAACTAAAAGGTGAAAATAGAAAATGTATTTAAATACTGTGTAAAATAATTAAAAACAACTACATTTTTTAATTGGCATAGTTAAAGATGCATCCAACATTATGCATATATTTTGTAAAGTAATTCAATATGTATTTAAGTGTAAGATTTTGTAATATGATCCGCGGCATTACATAAACGCTAAACTTGGGAGAGAGAAAAAACACCCATGAATATTTTTATTTGTCAACTGATTATTTATCCAGAAAATAGTTCATGCAAGTTTAAAACAATCCATTTTTTGTTTTTTTTTTTTTAAAAATCCATTCAGATTTGCATGTACAAATGACTTTTAATAATTAAATAATCCTTGTAACATATAAACTATTCACATAACATTGCTTGAAAATTGTGATGAAATCTACACTAGTTACAGAGTCTTGCACCATTTAGCTGCACAGTTCAAGCTCAGGTACAGTGAGTACATTTGGGATATTCGCTAGCTGGGTGGATATGCACAGAATTTTGATCAGCTGTCTTCTGAGCAGACGCATGCCCATCAGCTGAAAACACGAGTCATAGTCATTTCTTGTGTATATAAACATACAAAATCAGATCAATTTATACTAAAAAAAAACTATAAAAGGGAAGAGACTATTGTCACAAAACTTAGAGTCAATTGAAAATTAGACCGAAAGGATGAGAGCTAATGAAATGGGTCATGTCACAAAGTAGGTCAGCGGTGGCCATTTATGGTTTTTAGTGGGTCTGAGGGGGCTGCATCTTGTAAAATATTTTAGATACAATGAATGGAGCGGTGACCCCAGAATTTACAACAGTGAGCCTCTATGTATCAGATCAAAAGAGGGATGCTTCTTTCTGCAACATGGACTAGCAAAGTGGGACATTTGCATTTGGCTCATTGTTTTATAAAACTGCAGCACAGAGAAATTACAAAACCCAAATCAGACTTAGAAACAATCACACGGACCATAAGGACTGATAGTTGTAACAATTTTGTCGTTTCTGAGAAGGAAAAAAACAAAAAAGGGCAAAGACATTTGTGAAGGTAAGAACATTTGAAGGCCACCCCTTCAACTGACCTAAATCATACGATTTATTAGAATTTTCAAATCAAAAATAGCTTGCTAAATAAAACCCATAGACAAATCAAATCCTCAAATCAGGGGTGTCAAACTCTGGTGCTTGCGGTTTTGTGTTCTTGGTTCAATACAGCGGACGCACATAAAGTGAAGTGCCTTTAATTATTCTTAGAGTTAGACCTTTTTACTATTGATGATGTGTGACTATGTGTCAATAACAAGATCAATAACAAGAACATGTTTAATCATTGGTTTTCAAAACCATGCACTTACAAAATTTGTGTTCTTCTCCTTTAAGGTTTTCTCATTATACCACGGTTCATCTTGTCCAGGCTTGTTCTGCCACACGTATTTGAGTGTAGTGCAAACAAGTGCCTTGCTTACCAAAATGCAAAGGTAAACAAGAAGGAAGGCATTGATAGACCTGAAAATAATTATTAAAATAAATATTAAATGATAACCAACTCTATGTTTTAACTTGCCTTTAAGTTTTGTTAAACTTACTTTTCCACAACAGATCGTTTCTGAGATTTGCCTTGATAGTTCAGAGCCACTTTAGTCTCCATGCCAGTGTAAATGGCAACACCTTTAGGATGAAAAAAAAAAGTAAGGGGAAAAAGGTATGCAGAATGGGGGAGTCAATGTTCTACATAATCCATCATACTTAGTCATGTTTGTTATTCTCATTATGCTAATATTATTTGCTTTACCACATATTTTCTGAGTGTTCTTCAAAGTCGCCCCTTTCAAAAGTAGGTTTTCTGGGCCCAAAGACCTGCACAAACACATCACAAGATTAAACTGCACGCAGTGATGCACAATCCACACACATCTCTTTATTCTCTAAATGGAAAGCTGGCAGGCAGGCTGGCATTCACTCTGAAGTGAGCAGTGACATTGTGTCTGCAGTCCAGGCTTGCACCCTTCTCAGTGTTCTTGAGAAGGACACTGGCATTTGTGTATATGGCCATTACAAAGTGGTCAATGATGAATACCAGTGGGAGTACTTTGGGAGTAGAGGCTAAAACCCTGCCAGCCTGTTTTCATTTTAACGCCTGTGTGCAATGAAGAATCAATGGTGTAGTGATTTGTTGGTGATGCAAAGGAAAACAAATGAGTGCTTAAGCAACTCTGTTTTGATTTTGGCCTCACTTAAAGTGAGTTAAAACAGATGTTCATAAGATTTCTCACCTCACTGCAGGCTCCTGAGTGTCGTTATAGATGTACATGCGGCCGACAAATCTGGAACAGAATAACATGCACAGTTGGAAAACAACAAAATGCACATGTGGTATTGAGTTCATACATTATTCTTTTTTCTGATATGACAGAAGGTTTTAATTATTGGACCCAAAACCCGTGCAGATTTTATTTGTTTCAAAAGCAAATACAGCTGTACAGATTCGGAACCCAATAATTACTGATGGTCCTCCAGAAACAAGCCGTCATTTTTTATTGACTCAACAAAGAAGATTCTTAGAAATGCTCTGGCATGTTGTGGCGTGACAGCCTCCCCGCTGTTTATCTTAGAGGGGGACTGAAAACCATCTACTGGCTATGATGACAAAAAGTAAACATCAATGAACCATGTAGTGAGAAGACAAACATTATTATAAACAGAGATGTTTACATTGTTCAAGGAGATTTTGCTGTGGACTTGCATTTGGTTGCATTCAAATCGGTCACAAAGGTAAAACAGAATTTCTAACAATAACCTACATCTTTATTTTTAATGCTATTTTTAACAGCATGGTGTTAATTTATAAAACAACAAGCTGCAGTTAACACGTACTTGTAGGGTAAACCTATAGGGAGTGCATGATAATTGCCTTACTTGTAAAGGTCAGGCTGTGGCTCTTCGCACTCGATAGTGGCATTGAGAGATGCCATATTCCTTTCTGCATCTGGCACTGTGTAGTGGGTCTGGAAAAGTAGAAGAGGAATGTGACACACTCAGGTCACAAGATTATTTTGGCTTTCTTTATCTATCGCTTGAATGAAGTGGGGAGATGGTAATACTAAACATACTCAGATTGTGAAAAATATAAAATATTTCTCAGAAACTAACTAAGAAAGAAAACCTTCAACAGAGATAAATATACAGCCAAATAGTTAATAATTCTAGCTATACAAATGGAAGTTATACATGATTTGATGTATAGTAAGTTAACAATTCTTATTCTAAATGATTTACCTTATGGTTAGATTCTCCATCCAGGCTTGCTGTGTTAACATAACATGTGCCATCCTCTCTGGTGGACTGCAGCAGTATTAAATCACAGGGAAAGGTCTCATCTTCCTCAACCTCCAAAACATCTCCAACCTGCAAAAATTGAACAAAAAAAAGTGATAAATGTACAACAACTCCAAAAACAAACCATTTTCTGAAAGTTATGTTTTACTTGAGTAACACAAACAAAACTGCGAAGGGCTATCCCCTTGGTATGGCATACGACAGACTACTCATAGCACCTTCAAATTATATTGCACCACAACTCCAAAACGCAAACATTTCTGCTTGTTTGGGTTTTGTCAATAATTTCAAAGATGTTAAACAAATAACATAAAATTTCAATATCAATCAGCTTTATACTGTATTTACTTTAGTATGTTGCCTGTTATAGTCCTTAACATGTCCTCTTATTGAACTGTGTTTATGTACACAGTTACTGAAGCTACCAAACAGAAAATTAGCCATTTTCAGTTCTCATTTATTGACAAATGCAAGTTCAGGACTAAACTTTGACACAAAACTTCAACAAGAAAGATTACCACAATTTTGTAACCAAGTCAGAAACAGGAATGTGCTCATGACAGAAAATAAAATTGCTTCTCTCAAATCTAAAAAAAGAAAAAAAAAAAAAAAAAACTTCCAACTCCTAAAATCAATCTATTCCCCCCCTCCCCCCCAACTTGGAAACAGATGGCCTTAAAGAAACTAACAGTGCTGCGGGAAAGCTATGTCACAGTCTTCTGGTCAAAATCTTTTAAATATGAACTTCTTTTCTTTCTAAACACCAAGAGGATTAAGACATTTAAGAAATCCAAAATACGTTAATCTTCGTTCTATTAAAGTTTGAACAGCAAATCAGTTCAGCAGACAGACAATTTGGGACCATTTCTCAAAATAATGATTTATTCCATTTCAACAAAGATATGGCCTGTCATCTAAAAGATACCTTGATCTTCTCACTCTCCTTCCGTATTTTCTGGTCATCTTCGAGCACAGTTACAGGATACTTATTCACCTCATTGTCAGCTTTGTGCCGTAGCCAATCTTCGTATCCCTGTAGAAAAAAACAAAACAGAATCATTAGCAGAAAAAGTACAAATATTCCCTGAGATATTCATTAAATACTAAAAGGCAAAAAAATGTAGTAGACAGGATAGCTGTGGTTGTCAAAATTGACTGTGCTGTCTATTTTTCAACCTTCAACACAAAATTGGATAAAAGTGAATGTTCAAAACACTGCTTTACAGTTGCAACAAGAATACAATACATATTTTTGCATGCATACGCAATTGGATTACAAGATCCAGAGTTTCACCAGAAGGGATACGACTGCAGCAGCAGAACCTGATTAAATTATCCAGCTATGCATTTGAAATATACACTATGAAATAATACTGAGTCAGGTGAAATAGACAATTCTGTCTGGAATGCAGCTTAGCAGGATACAAAATATAGTGTTGACTTCCAAAGTACTTCAAGATAGTGATAGCGATAGGAGAGAAGGTATCGCTGGGGCATGGTGGGAGGGGAGGAGCAGTGTATTGTGTGCCAAGGTTGAGATTGAGCCAAAAACGCAGGATAACTGAGAAAGGTGATGGCAGAAAGAAATTCAGGAAAGTATTCTCGGGATGAGGTATCCCATTACAATCTTAAAAAAGGATGACAAAATTTAGCTAGACAGATAGAATCAGGAAACTCTTCTCAGTGTTGTACACCAAAGTCTGTCCAAAGACGTACTTCCCATGTTATTGCAGGAGAAAGTACACCCATTATTATACAGGTCATAGCCTCAGCAGTAGACCAACTAAAAAGTGAGTTCTAAAATAATAAATCTGAAGCTGGAACAAAGTAAAAGAAACAGACACTCTTCTTAATCTCTCTTAAAATCTTAATATTACATCAGTAATAAAACTTACTCTTTCATTTTCTCACATTTACACACAAAAACATAATCAGTATTTACCAGCAGGAAACATTGATACAAAATAGAGAAAAAAAAGAGAGCATTAATCAGGTACTTAGAACAAAAGAAATACTGTAACTCCATTAAGATTTCTGGAAATGGTAGGACATAATATTATATGAAGAATGAGGAGAAACTGTAATGAAATGACAGACAATGAGAATCTGAGGACGTGTAAAGGAATCCAAATGATCATTCTTTATCAGCACTAATAAACCTTACTGGGCAGAGCCTTACCTGCTTAATAGCTGTTACTGTGATCACAAAAAATAAAGGTAGGCCACTGGTGACTGGGCTGGTAGGGGTGTCCACTATCACCTACAGAAAGAGGAGAGAGAAACACAAGTGTCATGGAAATTTGTTTTATAAAAAAGAACCTCTATGGAAACTATACATCATTATGGTAAGGAATTTCTGCAGAATGTTGTAGCTGCAGTGGGAACAGTGTGTCCCAATGTCACAGAAATCACTACTTTATTTTCTACAAGTGAAATGTTGCCCTAATGTGATACAAGTTGAATAATGTAAGAAATCCCCCAGCAGATTAGAAAAAAAATGTTAGCATACAAGTTTTGTCTGTATTGTGGTCCATATCGAAATAACATTTCACCAATATTTACATTCGCTTACGAGTTTGAGAAATTAGGAAGACATTTCTGCCCTATGAAGGGAAGCAAAAAGAGGGACTGTGCCACAGAACTTTTAATCAAGGCAGCAAAGCACTAAGTGCTTAATCTGCAGGCATGCCAACACGTTTGTTTCTCTGCCAAAACCTGAGAGAGGACCAGCAGGAAGCTTTGTCTACTCACCTTACCTGCATTAGCTGTGTGAAAGGTGCAAAGAAAAGTGCATTATCCATACATGTGTTACATTTGTTAGGGCTTGTGCCTCATAAATATTTTGAATTAGGATTTAGTAATCCCAACCAATCCGTTTAGGAGCAGAAGAAAGGCCCAAAGAAATAACTCTAAAACTGTTTTGCCTTGTGTTTTCTGTGTCCACCAAAAGCGTAAAAATAATTAGCTTTCAGACAAATTATGAGTATGCATCAGGGAGCCTTTCTTAAAAAAATATTTTGTCAATCAACCCCTTCAGTTTATCTAGTAATTTGCTATTCCAGTGCACTTGTGTCCAATGTGATACAAAAACTTCAGTGGGTTTCAGATGTTCAGAACCAGAGATAAGAGCACTTAAAACTTTATAGGAAATGTGCAAGTGTAGAAAAAATGGTGCATGTGGGCCTGTGTTAAAGAGTCGTTAGATCACATGTTGTCCTATTCACGAAGTACTTAGTGGGTCAATGAAAGCCTCTTGAGAAAAGCTTGATTTGCCCTGGTTTTCTGAGTAATGAACTGATTGTCGTAACCAAATTTTTAAAGCAGAACAGTACTCTTACTGTAATTAGAAAAAGGCTACCACATTATGACAAAGCAGTTTTTGTTTATAGAATTATTTAAATTCTCTATCATCTTGAAATTACCTAAATAAGTCAACTTTGGAAATTAACTGGAGGAGAAGGTTCAAGGACAGAAAGTCCAAAGAATGCAGATGCAGCCAGCCAACCATCAAAGATAGTTGTGATTGCATGCTTTTCTAGCCTCACATGCAAGCCTGTCCATTATGACCTAGCAAGGCTTGTGTGAGTTCTTTTGTCAAAAAAGCCTCAATAGTTTCACTATCCGTGCAGACTTAATTTCTCATGTTTATATTGGAGGATAACAGCTTCTAATCTGTAAACTTGTCGAATTTAAATAAATTCATTTTAATTATTTTATTTTCAAATTTTGTCATGAAGCTTAAACAGGTAATTTGTTACTGCATTGTAAGTCTTTGAATGGTTTCATTTTTGTCATATTCAGAACAAATCATAGGTTTGCACTTTCTAGGCTATTACTCGATCACACAACGGTGGGATTTGGGTCTCCAAGTGGTTCTTTTGCATAGATTCATGACTCATTTAAAATTCTTAATTTTAAACATATATTTAGGTGGCACAGCAGTTGAAGAGCAGCACAGCTCCGAGAAGGCCTTCAGAATCCATTTTGCTGGTGCTTTCTACACAAAGTTATTAGTGATTACACTTCTGGTTCAGCTAATCAGATTTTGAGCTTGTGTGCCTGGGAATTTTAACCAGCCCACCTATGTCACTGTTCTTAGACCTCTGGACTGGCCAGGCTAAGTCTAGAGAAAGATGTCAGTGTGACACTAAATAAGTAGAAATATTGTTCAGTTGTTGAAAAAAAACAGATAATTTTATCAGCAAGTAACTGATGGAGGAACAAAAAGATTTGGTGACTGAATTACTTTCATGGTCATTTTCATGGACTTTTTGAAAAAGTTAAACAAAGTCAAGAAGTCAGAGTAGCACGGCTATCTGTAGAAAATATGCTATTTTTTGAAATTATCTGCAGAAATACAGTATGACCAGACAGGCTTGACTTTCTGCATATTTTAGGAGGGAGATGGGTTTTATCCAAAATTTATCTGAGTTTTTGGTAAGAAAATGTTGTATTCTTAAATTTTATGGATAGTTTGTGTGTTGCGGCTGTATGCACAAAATAAATTTTTTCACCTCTCAATTGTTTATTGAGTAAAGATGTTTACTGTATTTTTCCATCTCTGATGCCTGACCTAGTATTTTTCCCCCTGTTTGAATAAAATAGTTTCTGTCACTAGGGGCTGATTGATTCAGATGGAGCACTACTGAAGGCCACTGAGAGTTATAGTAAATAGGACAGACTCTGGTGGTTGGTTCCTCAGCTGGAAGATTTGGGTACATGCAACATAATTCCTCTGGGGAGGAGCGAGTCTTATGAGCAGCTCTAGCTAGATACAATTAGACTCACCTACAACCACAAGTTTGATTGATAATAAACTCTTCTCCCAAGTGGAAGTGATCAAGAATTTTGTGGTCTTGTTTATGAGTGAGGATGGAGTAAGAGACCAGATTATTGCCTATAACAAGAGCACCAATCTGATTTTGCTACAGGCAAATTGGTGCAGTGATTAATCGTTTTATTTTTAGGGCAACAAATAATGCAATGTTTTATCAAGGAAAAGAAAGAAACACTGTAAAAATGGTTTAAATGGCAGAGTTATAGAGGACCCAGGTGGTTGGATTCAAATATTTGTTTAGAATTCTGTTTTGATGTGTTTCCGGCATGTTCAGTTGGAAGGAGACCCAGGAAAAGATTCATGAAACAAAGGACCAATTGATTGTTTCTCAACTGGCCTGGGAATGTGTTTACATCCCACCAGGTGAGCTGATAAAAGTGACCAGCGAGGGAAATCTGGCATCGTTTTCTGTCTTTCTATTCTTTTTTTTTTATTGCTCTATGATCAGATCAATGTCACTTTGTTAGATTTTCAAAGAGAGATGAAAAGAATCAACATGTGTTGTCTTTTGTATGAGCTTGTTTGTTTTTTTTTTTTTAATGCAACTACGACAGCCAGAAACTTTCAGAATTCAGAAAGAAGTCCAGGACATCCAGTTCATATTGTATTTAAAACTTTTTACTTTTTTGTTTGATTAAAACAGATGGTGTCTTTTTTTTTTTTTTTTTTTTTTTAGCAATCAATGGTTTGTATTTCAGGAAGTCAAAGTTGGTTGGTTCCAGGTGGTGCTGATTTTTAAATTTGCATTTAGTCTTACTTTGCCTGTTGCTCAAAGCTCTGGGGAGCACTGATGTAATTTGCATGTAGAAATGAAGGTGGTATGTAGCTACATTACAAGATCACAACAGTTTGTACGAGACCAGCTTTTTTCTTACAAAAAAACCTAATTGCAAAGGGCTTTCCTTGTAAATAATGAGGGGGGGCTGGGAGTCAGTTTTGATGCTAGGAATGTTTTCCCTTTTGTGCTTATAACAGATGCAAAAGAAAGTGACTTTACCCTGGCAAATTTATTTACTCCTCTAATCTCTCTAGGCAGAGTGGATATTTATTTACAATCATCAACAAGTTCTAACGCAGTTCTTTCTCATGTCTGGATAACAGATTGCTACACACAGTGCCATTTTAATGCATCTTTAAATTAAACAAAATTTACAAAAAAAACCAAACTAAAGTTCTATGTCTTGTCTCAGAAAGCTGTGTTACCAGTGCGCCTCACCCAGCAGAATTTGCATTAACAAGGTTTCTTGCTTTTATCAAGACTTGCATCTGTTTTGGGGTTTTAAGTGATACATTTGTTTCATATTAAAGCAGCAAGTTTTTAAAAAAAAGAGACAAAAATCTATATCAAACTAGTTTACTCTTGTTAAAAACCTTTCTGAGCCTTTTGTTTCATAGAAGATCTGAAATGTTTCACATTTACCCACTTAAATTCAAGAAGCCAAATACTTTTTCTCCACTGCACCAAACAAAGATATAAATAAATAAATTCAGAGCGAGTGAACAGTGTGTTGCTGCTGATGTGCTGATGTGATAGGAGAAAAGCAGAGCAGGGCAGTACAAAGCCCTTCATCCAAGCTGGGAAGTGTGTCAGGGTGAACGACAGACAGTACTCCCCGCAGTCCCTGGGGCAGTGCCGTGGGTCCTCATGTCTTTCTGACCCGTCACCTTTGCTCACTCGCTCTCGTTTTCTCAGTTGCTTGCGTTGCCGTATTTCCATTCAATCAAATCCAGGCAAAGACATCGGGGAGCTATTTATAGAAGAGCGCTGCCTTTTTATATCTGCCTGTGTCTATTTATGTCGCTCAGAAGTACAGAGGGCTCCCTGTCTGCTGACGTCAGCAGTGCAGCGCTGCAAAGATGGGGGTTATGTGAGATAGAAAGGGAGAAAGAAAAGACCAAGTCCAAATAACAAGGTAAGAAGGAAAAAAGAATTGAAGAGAGTCAGCATTAGATGACATCTTGATTGTAGATAGAGCAACCTGCACCAAGCCTTTCTCAAACAGGGACTTTTTTTTCTATAAAATGTGAGTGGAATGGAACAGCAAATAAAATCTATTTGTTTCTCGCCACCTATCATGATGTGGCTGCATGGGAATGAAACTGTGTGGTTTGGATAAGAAGGATTTCCAAAGAGAGGTTGGATTAGTGGAGACATGCCAAAAGCACTGCAGCTTGGGTAAACACCATGAGCAACCGAGAGAACACCCACCAATTCAAACATTGTGTGCACACACACACTAACACAAATACGTAGTTAGACAAATGTATATTAACCATCAAACACATCATACACTAAAAATCCATGTGTAACCAACACACAGCAACTGGCATCATCTCCGAAAGATGCGAGTGCTCTGTGGTTTCCTCCCACATAAGTGTATACAATTAGCAGACTATAATTTTCAAGCATTACTTCCAATGAAGAAAAAAAACAGCAATTACAGTATATACTAGCCAAGAATAAAACAAAAATCTAACACACTAGGGTGAAAAAAAACTACACACTTGAATTGATCTGATATTGCTTTGGTGTGATAGAATTTCTGAGACATGAAACACAGATGTTTCTCAGTTTGTTACAGCATTGTGCTGCTGGGAGTTGTCAATCTATGAGATTGTTTAGTCAGTATGCAACTAGAAAGAGCAGATAGTCCCCTGAGCCGGCCCAACTCCAGCACCTGTTTACACTAGTAGGCTGTTTGCTGCCGTAGTTTAGGTTGCCGCTAAAAGAAGAGAGGCAAGTTTACATTCCCATGCAAGCGATAAATTACAAAAGACAAAGACAGATTTAAAAAAGAAAAAACACTTGCAAATTATTTTTTTTCTAATTCAAGAAAAAAATATGTCAATGCAACTTTTACTAAACAAATGTTTAGTGGTTAGTTAGTTAGTTAAACACTTGTTTAGCATGTTTTACCTAATAGAAAAAACATAGATGACAAAAGCCAACAGTGAGATACAAATACATTCACACAAAACAACTACGGATTAATGTCTCCAAAGAGGGTTTTAGTAAAAACAAAAAATAAACTCACTAGTAAATAATGAATGAATTTTGCTTTAATACTAACACTGATTCCAACAGCCTGGAAACAATTTTTGGAACTTGGTGCATCAAACTCTCGAAGGGGGAGGGCTTAGTGTCCCTCCATGCATGCAGCAAAGCCTCTGCTCCAAAAACAAAGGCACTGAACTTGAACATGATGACACTTTGAAACTGTTTGCCGGAAAAAGGAAAACATCTGTTGTCTGGAGAGATTTTGCTTCTAAAAGGTCAGACATGGGTGAAATTATCTTTTTTTCAGCATTTGGTTTTAAGATGTTGCCAAATACAGAAACTTGTGCAACTTGCTGCCCCACCTTAGCCACAAGCATTTTTAATAGCAAATAACATTTTAAGTCAGTCTTAACTTGCTCAGGCCAAGGTAAGTTGTAGTAACAGGAAGAATGATATAGTATTAGGGGTTGACGGTTAAGATATGTTCATGTTCAGTTTAAACTGGAAATTTGTGTACATAAGGACTCATTTGAATAAGTAACAAGTTATAAAACTTTTCTGTCTCTAATAGGGTCAAATTCAGAATTTCAAAACAGCAGTTGTAACTTTCTGATGAAATGTGTTGAGAGTAAAGCTTGAAAGAAATCCGAGTTGATTTCAAAATAGTTTCTATAGGGAGTCAAACGCTTTCAACACTCATTGATCTTTTCTGTTTGATTTTGTTTAGGCTCCTAAAATATGAAAATACAAGATAATCACAGGTGCATAAACTGCACCAGCACTGTCTGATCTGTGTAAATCCTTATTCCACACCAACACAACAGTTTACAACTGAGCCCTCATTCTGCTCCATTTGTACTCAACAAAGTTTTTGAGCATCTCCTGTGTCATTATTTCTTCCATTTTTGAGCTCTTTGTGCATCTATCAGTACATGGAGGATTACAATGGAGGATTTACACCAGAAAATGAAGGGTCAGGGTTGTGCAATACACCTGAGAAGAAACTCCAAAAAAGAAACATGCCAGAAAGATTAAGACAAATAACATTAAAGTAAATGTAAGCACTGCTCAATAGTTAGTTAAGATAATTTAATTTCTCAACTTGTAGATGAATTGACCTCACAGCAATGCAAAATAAATAAGTGTAATGGTAGTAGGGTATAAAAATATTTTAAATAACAAATGTAAAACAACATTCTATTTCATGTATTGGTGTAAATCTTTGGAACAACCTGGATCAACATTTAAAAGAATGTAAAACACTTAAACAGTTCAACACTTTATATAAAAAAAATATTATAAAATCATACGAAGAAAAAGAGCTCTAAAGATGGACACTTTATTTCATGTAAATTACTGTACATGTGGATTTTTTTTGTGTTGTTGTTAAAGAGTCAACAGCTTAATTACATATAGTTTGGATGAGTTAGGGGCAGGCATCATAAGCTTCGGCTTCAGACTGCTCCTTTCCAGACCTTATACATATTGTTTGCTTTTGTTTTTGTTTTGTAAGAAAATGTTCAAATGTCTGGAAAAATAAAATAAACTACTACTACTAAACTACTAAATCTCCATACTTAGCCACAAGCAATGGGTAAATACAGTCTCTGGACTGCCAGTACAATCAAGTAAGCTCAGAAAAAATAAAGAACAAAAAATAGTTACATTTATGCAACTAATAGCTGCTGAGAATCAAGAGCCACTTGATGTTTGTTAAAATAACACCAACTCTGCAACTCCCACATCCTGCTGTAATCACATGTAAGTGGAAAAATGTTTTATACACATGTGAAGTAAAGACAAAAAAGGCTGCATTACTTTCTACTGCAACAGAAAAACACAAATTCTTACACATTAGAGCCAGCATATCAAGATATTGTCATGCATCCAATAAGTCACTAATATATTGTTTTATTTTAAGTTTGTACACTCACCTGGACCAGGAAGATGATAAGGAAGTAGAAATTAGCAATTCTCCTAAACTGTTCAAACAGGTTCTTTGGTAGAAAGTTCCAGACTGTATACTGTATGGGAGGAAAAAACAAGCACAAATATAAGAATATATACTATTTATTAGAGTGTATATAGTATATACTATACAATATGTTATATATATTATTATATAATAATATATACAACAAACATTTTGTAGCTTTGGTGCCTAAATTTGGAAAAAGAAAATAAGAAACATCAATCATTCTTATTCTATTCTGGTTTTGTTGTTCAGCCTTGGGAGAAAGGCCCACGGGACCGTGTGTGTTCAACTGAATCAGATTAGTTATTTATCTCTTTAATTTGTCCAATTAGAAAGGCAGATTTTTTTCTTGTTTTTTTTTTTTTTTTAAGTGAGAAGATTGCTCTGCTTAAAATGCAGAGGAATGTAAAAATTTTATCCTGCACGTAAACGCTGCAAAGCAGAATTCCGTTGAGAAGTACATTACATGTATACAACCACATTCACACACATACGTTCTGTACAAATACTTGCACAGAAACAGCAACAAGCCGTGATTATGAAGGGAAATGTCTGCATGGGGAGAGGGCTGAAATGCAGTGGCAGCAGAAAGACACATCTCATTTTGCTGGAGAGAAAACAGAGTAAAAGTAATGAGAAAAAAGAGGAATTGAAACTGTGAGGGAGAGAGAAATGTAGTGGAGAAATGGCAAGAGTGAAAAAAGGAGTAGATTGGTCATTGTGGAGCGCAAAGCAACAAGATGATGGAGAGCAGAGGCAGCAGAGAAAATAAACACTACAGGGGAGGGTAATTAAAGACTGTTTACTCTGACGTAGTGGCAGAGGCCGATAGATTGGTCCCTCTTCGCCGAGACCCTCTGCACCACTATAAATCCCATGACCACCTTTATCACACACTGCTTCCTCTTCTTCATCCTTTAACTTAAACCGTCTGTAACCCTGCCAGTAGCATCTTCCTTTGCTCGCTGTTGACTAGAGATAGATGGCCAGGCCTGAGATTGGGGGTGGAGCAGTCTATCAAAGCATCAAAGCTCAGGGGGAACAACCTAATTGCCCACCCTTCAACTACTTTAATAGCAGCCATATATTTTACTGCCAGTCAGAGCTCCTCTGACAGACCAATAATCATCTTTAGTTAGGTGCTAGGGCAAAAATATGAAGACAAAGAGGAAATAATTTCATCTTAATTACTCATTTATAAATTCTTTACATTGAATAAGGAGACATTGTTTTAGTAAATGCAGGCAGAGAAACTCCCTTTTCCACAGAATGAGGAAGAATCTTGTTTGTGAAACACCAGCAAAAAATCTGGTCAATCTGGAGGAATCCAGATCATTCAGGCAGAAAGTTAGCTGATAAAAAGCCAAGTGAATCCAGGCCAAACAAAACAGCAGGTTTTTTTTCTAAAACATTAACATTTTCAATGAGTGACACAATCATGAACCTGTTTGGTGAGAGAGCCCTTTATGACTGACACCCTATACAACAGCTTCTACGTTATACAACAGTACATTCTGTATCTCTGCTGCAAAAAACCTGTTCATAAACGACATAAAACATAGGTTTGACTGGTTAAATCATTTAGTAGATTTGTTTGATTTCAGTGACCCTAAATTTACCAACTGTAATGCAATGTTGCATTTCTCGTGGAACAAAGTTTCTTCTTCTTCTTTCGGCTTTTCCCTTTAGGGGTCGCCACAGCAAGTCAGTTTCTTCCATCTAATCCTATCTGCTGTATCCTCTTTGGTCACACCAACTATCTTCATGTCTTCTTTCACTGCGTCCATGAACCTCCTCTTTGGCCTTCCTCTAGTCCTCTTTCCTGGTGGTTCCAAATCCAGCATCCTTCTTCCTATGTACTCTCTCTCTCCTCTGTACGTGCCCAAACCATAAAGCCTCTCGAACTTTATCCCCAAAACCTCTTACATGTGTTGTTCCCCTGATGTACTCATTTATAATCCTGTCCATCCTAGTCACTCCCAGAGAGATCCTCAGCATCTTCATCTCTGCTTCCTCTATCTCTGCTTCCTGTCTTTTCTTCAGTGCTACTGTTTCTCTTAATCTTTTTTCTCGTGGAACAAAGCTACCACTTAAAAAAAAAAAAAAAAAAAAAAAAAAAAGAGCAAACAAAATCCAAAAACAACTTTTGTGATTCCTTCTGCATCCAGTAGAACAAAGAAGCACATTCCAGTTGCTGGTTTAAGTATTTGAATCATTCACTATGTCTTTTCTTAAGTATTTACTTCTCAGACATAAATTACTTATAGAAGACAACCTAGTTGCAGTTTATAAACTTCTTCTGCTACTTTTAAACGCAGTCTGAGCTACCAAATTTACGTGGTTTACAGATGCATATTAAATGTTTCTTTCAACGTGAAAATAATTTTAGATGAGATCATCTTGAAAATTTAATAGTTGACATAAGCAGGTTGGGCGGACTTCTTACCTTGGATGACACAATCCTGTTATCACAGAATTTGGGTGGGATGAAAGCTTCGGTTGCAGAATGGGAGTGATGACCAATGTAGATTGTCCTACTGTCTACTCTTCTCTCTTCTACACCAAGCTGAGAATACAGCACCAGGTGGAAGTCAACAAACAGATCAGAACAAACAACAAATCAGACAGAAAAGAGACAATGTTTTTGTGTACCCAGATGAACTGCAGTTAGAAATAAAAAGATCTTGAATAGGAATAAGCTTTTTAAGTAAAAACAGCACTTTTTTCTTGTTGGAGCTCCAGGAAAAATAAAACTAGAATTAAATAACAAGCCCTAACTGAGAATTATAATAAAAAAAATAGTGCAAAAAACAAACACTACACTACACTACCAACTGAAGAAGTATTTAAAAACAGCTATTTCTGGCTGTGAGATACTCATGTGTGGAATGTGTGACTGTTTCAAAGAACTTCCTTTAACAAATTTCGAATGCAACAAAATTCTTATGAAGAAGAAATGTGAAAAAAAAGTATACAGGTAAATACAAAACACAGTTTCTGCCAAGTGATACAAAAATCCGACTTAACATTGTTTTGCTGACCAGGGTGCAACTGCTGATCGGTGAACCGTTGCATTTTAGGGGCTAAAAGATTCAGTCTTTAGCCAAACAGTTGCTCAAACTCTGATGTCTGTGGAGTTATACATTATTTATTTATTGCTCCTTCACACCACTCATATCACATTTATTACATAACTGGGTCTATTGATACATCTTTAAATAATTTAGAAAGTAAGCCAACTCAGGTGAATTTAAAATATGGTAATGTCCCAATGACGACATAATTCAGCAAAGTAAATGTATATGTGAAAATACGTCAATGAAGTTACAGTTTGGTCATTTCATCTGTCTGTCTACTGGAAGGAAAAGGAAGATACAAATGGTCTGACAAAATGGCTGAGGATTTTACAAGAAGCTGTGAATTTGCGACATATGCATGTTATTTTATTCTAGTGTAATATTTATAATTAGAAAGTGAAAATTTACTGTCACAGAATGATTGTCCGTCTTCAAACAAATTATACACAGTAATGATGTTTTTAGACAATGAAAAGACAGATGCTTTGATAAAACTTGGTTCACAATGTTCTCTCACTGACCTCAATTTCTTTCCTGACCTCCCCCACAAGAAATCCCAAAACCTTGTGCTAGCATCTACAAGGACAGGCAGAACTTGATAATATCAATGTTCTGGATCAGCCAAAAAAATGTTTCAAACTTATTTCCCTCAACCATTTCTACTATTGTATCCTGGTACCAACTTTTTGATCCTTTAAAAACATTTGATTTTTATTTTCTTCAGAGGACAGAAACTGCTCCAAAACATCCAGATACAGGAAAACACATCAAATGTATCAATAAATATTTAAACTGACACCCTAAATGAAACAGGAATGTCCAAGTTCAAATCTTGAAAACAACTATTTTGAAACTTTCCTAATCATTCTTTCTGCCACACATTTGCATCCTTGGAGTAACTCATTACAAAGTATCTGCAGAGCAGAAGAAATACACATTAGGGGAATTTAAAGGACAGGCGCTTCTGAAACTAGCAAAATAGTTGCTTGTGCATCCATGTCTTAGGAAATATGTTGAGGAAAAGATCAAGAAATTGGCACGCAAGGCAATGTGTTTTCAAAATAAGAATAAACATGCAACAGAAATAATTAATTAATTTATTAAAGATTTATGTAGCTTTATGAAAACAGTGTGTGTGCAACACAGTTTTTAAGATGGTCTGGATTTCAGAATCAGAATGACTTTATCTGATTTATTTTATTAATTTATAGAGATTGGCAATGTTGATCACTTTTCATAAGAAATCTCATCTTCAAATTGAAAAGGTATGTTAAAGCCATGACTTTTTTTGGTAAAATGAAAACATCCTCATCATCTGGATGAGTGTCTTCATGGCAGAAAACAATTAATAAAAAGTTGGTGTAAATTACAACAGTAAATATTAGTCCAACAAATTATGTCCAGATAAATTAAATCAGTTTATGGTGGTATTTTATATGCAAGTAACATTCTTGGCGTTTACCCAAAAGCAACATTTTCCACAAAAAGAACAAGTGCCAACAGTCCTCCATAAAGTTTCTTTATGTACAGACAGTCCCATTCAGTCTTAACATAACCTTAATCATCCCAGCAACTTTTCATGCGTACACTTCGTCAGCATCAGCACATCAACATGCTTGCTAAACAAATGAGGGGGAAAACACAGTGGGAGGAAAGAAGAAGTGCAACAATAAATGGAAGGGAAATTAAATCTGTTAACTCAGTGTATTGAGGTTTTCTATATCTCAATGTCATTTCAGCCTAAAAAACAAGAATACCCTCTGGATTTTTCCTGTTCAATTGTTGGAATGCAGCTTTTCCCAACATTAGATCTTTAGGGCCGTTGTGCTTGAAGTTTGATGCAAATTTCCAAACATTAGAATTGTTATAAATTATAGATAACATAAAGTGGAAACAAATGTTATTGCAGTCTCAATTTAAACATTACAAAAATCAGAGATTATTGCAAGGATTGTGTCCCATTTCATTATCACTCCTGGCAAAAGAGAAAAGAAAAATACTTGTTACAATAAAAAAGCGGTTTGTATTTTTAGGACAGAAGATTAGTACAGAAGTGTGTTGTGGTGGATGTAGCAGGAAATATAATGAGGGTCAGATGATGGAGATCACTTCATTTTTGAGCAGTTACGTGATCACAATGCTCATCTCAAAACCAGGAAGACATAAGGACCACATGAAAAATAGTAATACAAGAAAAAAATAAAGCGGTAGTAATTTTCTTTTTTTTTGCAACATTGTAAAAGGTACCACAGAAGATCCAATGGGCAATGACCTTTTATGTTTCCTTTAAAAAAAAGTCAAGTGTCTATGTGTATATTTCAAGCTATAGATTTACCCTTGAAAAAACAGCATCAGCAGGATCAATAAAGCAAACATCTAATTAAGCTAAAATCTAATCACATCGTAAAGAGGAACAAAAAAAAAAACCTGCATTAGAGAATTGAGTAAGGTTACAACTTTATATTAAATTATACCCTAAATGGAATTATGTGCACAATGTAAAATGGGTATAAGCTGAGGTAGGGCAGAAAGGTAGTCCACCGAGTGCCTGAGGAATAGAGAAACTGCATTCAGCCTGAGCCAAAACTCTCTGTCATGACTCTGGTTTGACGACATTGCCCTGTCACACCATCTCTTCTTTTTTATTATTTCCACTCCCTCTTTTCTATTCACTGACTATACCATTACTCTGACTGCAGTGAGTTAGTTTGGCATCAGTAAGCGAGCACACATTCAAGACTATTTGGTAAGATTTGAAGCAACACAGTTATTACTCTACAAAACATTTTAACGGATCTTTAATACAAATGATATAGTAACAAAACCAATACAATTTTAGAAATGCCTTTGCTATTATTTCTCAGACATTACAATTATTAAAATGTTAGTCACATTTGAATAGTTTAAAACTAATATTACAAAGACTAAAAAGATTATTTAATTTCTGAATCATGACATGAAAGACAAACGTATAGGCAAACAAATAACAAATGGTTTCATTATGCCATTTTTGAAGAAGGAAAAGAATTGCTAAATACAAAATTGGTACATTTAAACAATTAGGTTAAACTCAGCTCCAACAATCTCCTGAACCTTCAGAGCATAACAACCACTGAACTAGGAGTCTTTTGGGAGTGAAATCATCCTCAAAGAATTTCATCTAGGTTATACCACTAACATAAAAGATTGGATAATTAGATTCCACAAAAAGTTCTTCCTCTCTGGGGAAAAGTTACAGTAGTGGAAATGCACCTTAGCGTAACTCTCAGGAGATATCAAACTGACATGGAAATAAAACAAGAAATACTGTTTGATTTTACATAACTCTCATTCCCTGATTTAAAAATATTTATATTTGGGGTGAGCAACAAATCAAAAACCATACCGTAAGTGGTTGTGACTTTTAGTTTCAGTGTACTTAAGAGAACAAAGTGTCCTCCAATGTTTGCATCTTTAGCTGTTGCTAGGTGTCCAAGTGTAACTAAAGTGTGGCTTCTGTAAAGTTTATATCTCCAGCCGAGGCACAGGAGGTGCCGACGAGGGCATGCAGCAGAAGTTAGTGACACGAAGTGCGACAGTGGTGCAAAAAGTCATATTTATTCTGACATGATTGAATTTAGTGGCCAAAGTAAATCAATACAGTATCGTTTCTTTAAAAAGTGCTGAAGCAAATAAAAAAGTGAGCCAAATAGTACGGAACAGTAAGGAAAGGTATCAACATGGGTTTCATCAGGCTGTATTTTTGTGGTTTTGAAATCTTGTGTACTGGAAAAACCCAAAAACACTAAACTACTCCAGTACAGAATGTCAGACGCACGCCAACAAGAAGGAAGAAAAAAGATTAAAAGAAAATCTTTCTTTTTTCATCCAATTTCAATTAGGTACAATGAAGTTGAGCAAATAGAAGAGGAGACAGGTGACTGCTTATTATACTGTATGTCGTGCTTGTACCTTTTAAGCAGTCTTCCACTGAGAAAGAATAAGTAATTATTAAAACCATGTCCCCATGCGGACCTGACAATCTAATCCACATACTAGTAATTCTTTGTATCAATATAAATGAGGCACCATACAGTGTCATGTGTTAAGTAGGTAAAATGGCAGTGGGAGATTAGGAGTGGTTATGTCCATCAGTTATGAGCAACAACTGCTCTAAAAAGAGATCCAATATCATTTATCTGAATTAATCATACTGCATTGATCTTAGTGGATCATCACAGGTAAATTCACTTATTTGTCCTTAAAAGTAGCAAATTGCTGTAGTTTTTCATTTCACCACAAATTGTGGGAACTAAAAGGAGAAAAGTCCCATCGGGCAATCTATGACACAGATTATTAAATTTAGGTCAAAACATGAAATGACATTTGGAGAGTTGCAGAATTAATCGAGGGCAGAGTGTAAGCTTAAGATTTAAAAAATCAATTCAAGATTCCGAACAAACAACCGCTGAATAAAACAAAGATACAAAAAGAAAAGGCAAAGTAGAGTGAAAAAAGGAGTTGTTAAAATGGAAAGATGGATGCGTTTCCAACAATGGATCTGGATCACAACAAATGGGTTGGTTAATTAAATCTTGATCCTTATTGCCTTTCCACATAAAAACTGGATTTCTTTGCTTTTGTTTTTCAAAACATGATGCTGTTTTTTCTATTAGAGTCACAAAAAAGTGACTCTTTTGCAAAATAAATAAAATGCAGTACAATGTTTTAAAATAGTCTGTGTTTTATATTTGAAAGTATCTCCCAAAATAACATGAGTGGTGAGAATATTTGGACATTTGTCCAAATTATCTCTGAATATGCAAAAAGTAGTGGAAATGAAATGCTCTATAAGAAACTAACTTGTAGCTGGCAACACATGGCAATGAACTGAAATCATAATTTGAGGTAAACCTACTTTACATAAAAACCTACATTTATGTTGTGTTTTATTTCCACAGTTGTTTTTATTCTCCCTCTTAATCAAGAGAGAGGAAGAGACAGAAAGTCTAAAGAAGATTCAAATCAAACTATTTGTAAAGCACTTTTCAAACATAAAGTTAGACAAAGTGTTGAACAGAAAAAATTAAAACTTATCCTTATCTTGTGTGATAATCAGTTTTAAAAATGGATCTACTTTTCCACATTTAACAGAAGATGGCATTATAAAGAATAACCAAACATTGTTTTAAATTTATTGGAAGCTCTCTATTATACTATTTTTTTCCGAGTCCAAGGGTTTCCTTGAGTTGGAAAGGAAGTTGGTTACCACCACCAATGCAAATAACAAACATAAAATGTTAGGTTTTCCATTGCAAATATTAAGTAAGTTCAATTGTTGCAGCAGCATTTGCAGACTTGCAGACATACAGACATGGAAAAAATTCAGATTATGCTACTGTAAATTAAATTAATTAAAATTAAGTCAAATATTTCTAGTGGTTAAAAGTAAAAACAAACCCTCTTAACTTAACCAAGTCACTCAGATTTCAACTTAGACCAAATTTAAAACAAAGGCTTACAGGATGCCAAAAGAAATCATGTCTTTTAAATAAAGTATAAATGATAGCTTGTAAGATTTGAGCAGAATCCTCAAGGCCAGTTAATATGCAGCAACTCTTAAAGAAAGAATAGATCCCCACATGCACAGTAAAGCATTAGTGAAATCAGTTTTACAGAAAAGGCAACTAAATCAATAAACGGCAATAGTTTGTAATGATACTATAATAGGAGTTACCTCCATTATCGATTCACCATCACTTTGTCTATGTATAAAGACAGCATGTCAAAGACTACTCTCTTCTCTGTCCGCTGTTTGAACACAGAGATAAATTGCCACACACTGTAATAACAATCCAACTTGAACTGAGGGCTGATCCTGAGAAGCTGTTGTGAATAGCCAAAGGCTCATTGTTCTGGTAACATCCCGCACAGCTGCATTAGACACTACTTGTACTGTACCATGGGCTGGTACTGGCCTACATTACACTTCTTCCCTCGACAATGGGGAAGAGAGGAATTTATCTGGACCTCACATGGGCAGTTGCTTCTTCAGTCATTAGTCTGGCTGAAAAGGCCACAAACAGACGGAACAACTACAGCAATAAAAACAATCAATTCTAGAAATGTAAAAACAAATTTAAATTTAGGTTAAAAACAAGTGGCCAAAAGACTTACCAAAACTACAGAACCGACCCCTTCAACAAATATTATGGTAATATGGAGGAAAAAAGTATCTAATCCAAATTGTAAGGGCGAGAAATTATGAGCACAGTAAATCCTTTATGTTAGGCAGATTAAGAAATACTTTTAAATGGTGTACAACACAGTATGTGGCAGACTACAGGAAATGTATAACCAAGTCATACAATGCTGACAAAGATTTGCAGTCAGTCAGCCTTTATGAAGAATACTTACAAAATCACAAAGAGATTAAAAATAATTCTTTACACCCATAAGCTGCTCATTTTTAACTGTTTTATGTCCTTGACCTTCTCTCAGTGAAAAGTTAAGAATGTGTGTGATATAAACTTTGCTTGCTTTATTTAAAGTGTATATGACACAGTGGGATAACTACTGTAAATCAAATCAAACTTTATTTGTAAAGCACTTTTCAAACAGAGTTGCACAAAGTGCTTAACCGAGGAAGTACCTCATAAGAGTTCAAATCCTTCTCATTGTGCAGTAACAAATTAAAAGGAAACGTGCATTTAAAAAAATCTCTCTCATCTACAGACATACTTGCACAACATAGTACACACATGTATGGACGTTCACACATTCCGACACCCACGCCTGACTTCCCCTGAACTGTTAGCTACAGACTCTTTAACTGGAGTTAAAAATAACGGTAAATAAAACAAACATCAGCCCTGATGCTGCTGTGAGGAAACAATAACTGGGGATCAACGCACAGCAGGAGGCGACATGCTTATGACTGCAGAAGTCATAGCCACAGGGAGCCATCCAGACCCAGGAGGTGTGGGCACCCACAACAGCCACATGACTTAAGTAAAGGATCCGCACCACCCATAACAGGCAGACCCGTGCAACAAGGACCCCAAAGACTAAGCAGGCAGAGCTCCTGGAATGAAGAATTCAAGTGAGTAAACATCATGACGATAATGTTCGGTAAATAGGGACGAGGCATGAGTGTGCTTCCAGTGAGCCCTAGTTTGTTGGACCTGCATTGTCCATTGTTTCCTTTTGTGAATCAAAATACCAAATATCCCCTCCTGGCACATTGGAATAGCCTGCCGCCACACATCAGTTTAAATGAAATATAACTTCAATATGGCTATTCTGCATTAAAAAAAAACATTCATGGCTCCTCTCGCTTTGTTTAGACACATACGCTCAGCTATGTGTCTCTCATTACGTCAAGCCTGATAAGTGATGAACATGCTCAATAGTAGTGGGAAACTATTAATTTCTCTTCTTATGGGCGCACAATTGTGGTGATTAACATGGTATTATTAAAAGTTAAATATTCCCATCTGTTTTAAGATTCTACATACAGCTCTAATACTATTTCACTTACACTTGGAGGCTCATCAAACTGTTGAACCTCGAATTATGTCACTTAAGAACACAATTTTCAAGAAACTCTATGTACTGTATTTTGTAGTACAGGCATAAAAAATGAGTTCATTTGAATTAACAACCTAGTCACACTTTTATCTATAATTGAAGAGAATTTAAAGCAGTGTAGCCTTAAATGGAATATGATTTTCCAGCTAAGTGCACCGAACCTTCAGGTTTGTATGTGTGTGGGACAAATATAGCTACTTAGATGAACGTGCTTGATCCAGTTGCTCCCATTTAGAGTAAGGGTTGTAACTTAACTAAACTGCACGCTACAATTGTTTTCTTCCCTCTTCTCCTGGCATTGAGCCATGCAATACCAACAAAAAGGCAATTACAGTACATCCCGGTGCTGACGCGCTTAAAAAAAAAAATCTCCTTCTCAGCTACAGCCCTACTGATGACATTATCTTTAATAACGTACCAGGCTACACTAGCTGTAATTGCTATTCAATTAATTATCCTTGGACACTGCATCAGAGGCCAACAAGACTAATGACAAAAATCAATGTGGCTTTTTCCTTCGTCTGCTAAGAGGGCTTGGTTGATTTTGATTGTCTCCCAAGCATTTCCTCCTGCTGAACTGTGACCACAACAAAGACATTTTCTCACAGTGATGGAGAAGCACCACCTGCCTGGCAGACAGTTTGCATAAAGAGGATGATAGTATTGTGCCGCTGAACTTGGGCCTTGTCATTTGGGACGGGGGTAGTTCATCCAAGTGTATTCTCAAACTTTGTTAAAGCCTCCCATGCCAGAAATGACACCCTTATCTGGTGACTATTAAAACAAGGACTGACAAGACACTACAGGTGTAGTCATCTATTCAATTTCTCTCTCCTCACATAAGACAGACAAACAAATACATCTCTACATACTCTTTGAATCTCATAGCAATGTGATGCTTGAACTGAGGCACAGTGTGTTTTTTTGCACAGTGTAGTGCAAAAAAAAATATCTCAAACGAACCTTTATACATTTATGAATGACGAGAATGCATCCTGAGTGCCACTCGCCAAGCAAGGATATGAGGGTAAGGGACCAATGTGAGGAGAATTCAAAAATAAATGAAGCGACCTGAATTATTTAGTGCTACAAACTGAGAATTCAATCTGGCTTGGGTGAGGAAAAAGAAAATTGCCACAAAAAGCCATCCATGGTTCCCTGAACTCACCATTCCCTTGTCGCCCATTACAAGAAGTAGGAAAAAGTCTACCCATTAGGAGGTGAAAGTGATGGAAAGGTGCAAAGAGGATACAGGTGCAAGCTTGCGTCTACTCTAGCTCCTTATGTTTGAGTCACGCAGGGCTTTCCGGTCTCCTCCACTACATATCGCCTGCTCTTCCCAAATAGTACCTTCCTGCCCACACTAAATATATTTATTATCCCACTGTGTGCTGCAGATGAGCTCCTTTGGCTGCATTTCCATTACTGGGCAGAGTGCAAGAGGCCAGACGGGGAGAATAGAGAAGAGAAAGAAATCAGAGTAAGCAATTCTGTTTGCCAGCGGGTTCATGGTTGCGAGAGTAACGGGGCGAAACTGAGCACAGCTTTAATCAATACACATCAAATAAGTTTGATAAATCAAGTAACTACTCATGCCTTTTATGTTCTTTGTCGCTAAACTAACTTCTTAAAGGATCAACCAGCAGTGAAAACAGAAGAGTTCCTGCATTTTTTTTAAGTTTTTTTTTACAGTTTCAACAGGTCCTGCGGTACTTCAGTTTCTAAATTTATAATTAATTGAAATTACTTTCTATTAAACTGAATAAACTGTTAATGTGAAAATAAATACTCTCCAAGATAGATTATACTTACTTTTTGCCTTTTTTATTTGAAACTAATTTTTGAAGTTCTGGGAATTTGCAGCATTTTTCATGTAAATTTTAAACAGAAAAAACATTGCACTGATATTATTTCTCAAGAAGATTTTACAACCCTCCAAAAAATGTAGATCTTTAAATGAAAGATAACAAAATAGCTTTTTTTTTATTCAGTGACTCTTTGCAGTTTAGTAATTTTTTACATTACCCTTTATCAGAAATGACCTCATCACTTGAGTTACAATAATCTTTTGTAAAAACTTGGGAGGCGTTTGAATCCATCTGTGGCACATGAAGCTCGTTAAAGAAGCTACTGAGTAACCTTGAGATCTCACCAAAAATGGATTCAGCCATTCTTTTTGTTTGTGAACATCATTTAACTCTTTAATTCGTCATTTGATCTATTATCATCTTGGGGATTCACAGCCATAAATCATATAACTCAAATTGAGAGCTTGAGGACGCAGACCACGCTAAGTGGGTGAAAAACAAAACCCCACCCTGCCACTCAAACCACACCAATGAAAACACATTGAAGTGTAAATATAGAGGGTGAACAAAAAAGTAGAACGGAAAACACCTTTTAAAGTAACTTTTGGTAAAGACATGTTAAAATGACAAGTTTCAGAGCAGGCAAACCCACATTAATATCGACAAGACCTTAGTCTATTTGGTTTTATTTGAAACAAAACAAAACAACCACACTCACAAAGTGTAGAATAGTGGCAGAAAGCTGCAAGAGGCAATTGAGAGAGAAACTTGAGTAGTTTCGATTGAGTTTGAATCCGCTTTATGTGCAGTTGTGGCATTTTTGTTTTTGGCAGCCATCTAAGTTTTTGTTTTAGTTCTCGTCTTTGGAACAAAAACTAATTTAAGTTTTAGTCATATTTTCGTCATAGTCATGTTTTAGTCGACGAAAATCCAAAAGGGTTTTTGTCTAGTTTTAGTCAGGGAAGACTAAGAACGTTTTTAGTCTAATTTTTGTGTATTTAAAAAAAAAAAAAAAAAACTTACTTTAACAATTGTGGCTTTATTACTGAGAATGATGCAGGTTATTTGTTAAAAAAAAAAAAAACTCTGCTTTAACTTGCAAACATTGACAAGCAACGTAAAATACGTACAAATTCTTCCGTGAGTGAGGAACATTGCAACTTATGCATACTTAAAAATGACACCTCTTAATATAGTAAACAAAGTAAGCATTGTGTCTGTAAAGCAGTCGTTAGCGAACCAAGCTAACTAAGGAAGTTAGCAGCGCCAACAAGCTAGCATTAGCTTGAAGTTGGCATGCTGTTTTTGCAAAATACAGTATGTGGAAAACTTTAAGTTTCTGACCACCAAGCCTCTTTGTTGCTGTTGCCTCCATGGTGTGTGATTTTCTCGTGGCTGCAGATGTGTTGTGTAGACGGTGTGAACGTGCAGCATTGTGGGGACGTGCTGCCGTGAGAGACAGAAGGCAGCCGCTGTGCTTTTTCTTTTCACAGACATAAATGTGAAAGTCTGACGCCTATTTCGTTATATTTTCGTCAAAGAAACTTGCAAACGTCTCGTCACATTTTTGTTACCAAAATGTCGCATTTATTTTGTTATTGTTATGTCATCGTCATGAAAAAATGCTTTGTCAACAAAATCATTTCGTTGTCGTCATTGTTGACAAAAACAACACTGAGGTGTGGGGACTGTTAAATCTGAAATTTTAAAGAAAGCAATGAAAATTTTAAGCCTTAGACCGTGTGGAATGCTGAGCTAGCTTGAGGAAACCAATTCACTCTGGCTACCGCTAAAGGAAGAAACTACAATGCAAAGACAGCAAGAGAAACAAAAATTTTTTGCAAGGCAAATACATCCTTGTGGCAACGTCTTTGCATTAGCAAAATTGACTTTATCTTACAGATGTGAAGTTAAGGCTTGTAATATTTGTAAAAACAGGTTGTTTAATTTTTTTCCAAAACTTTTCACAATAACATAGAAATGACCAAAAGATTTTTTTTTTGGTTAGTCAAAAAAACATATCTCTGAAAATGAGAATTAGGCAAGACAATTTTTTAAAAATCCCAGGCAGGTTACTATTACAAATTAGTGAAAGTTTTTCAATGAAAAATGTTTTTCGTTTTAGGTTCCACAAACAGGCAATCCTGTTTTAATGCTGTCAATTCCTGTCTTTGTCTTCAGAATAAAAGGCACATACAGATCTTTAGTCTTTTTACTGGAATACTTGAAAGAAGCCAAAACAAGTTTGCCCTAAAGTAGATCTGCACACTAACAGAGTCCAGATTGAAGAAACTTTATGTGCAATTTTACTGAGGTGGTAAGTGGGTGGGACGCTTCATTGGATGGTGCAAAAAACATCAGAAAAAGAGCTGCTGCCTGGGCAGTGTTGTTTACGTGTGCCTGTGATGTATTCCCTGCACTTAAGGCAGTGGCTCCCACAATGAATACTATCACATTTCCGCCAGACTCCACCTCTCACAGATCACACTGCTGCCTTCAAGGGCTTGAACGAACATCAAAGGCAACTGTGGATTTTGCATTCCTGTCAAGAGCATTACAACCTCTGGAGCCTCCCCTCCTTGCAAAAAGCTCTGAACCTCTCGCTCCTATGTTTCATGGTATCCTCAAAAAAGAGGGTTTTGCAGCTTGCTACATTGTAGTGAGAGTCAAATAAGACATGCAAAGCTCTCTCTGTTCCTTCTGCTATGAGCAGTCACTCCCACCCTCTCCATCTTCCTTCCTTCTCATGATGCACGTGTACCTCCTGTGGGCAAGGGAGGGATGGTGTGAATCAGGAGGCAAAGAGCCAGAGCTTGAGATAACAGCACTACGTGCATCGATGACAGTGTGGTAGACCGTTCAGCACAAAATATTATTTACAGCTCACAGAGAAGAGAAATTACAGCAGCAATCCTCTCCAGAAGCAAAAAAAATCAGCTGACCGGGCAACACTTAGAGAGAGGCCACAAGGAGGGTCAGGCACTATAATTATTATATTGCTTCTCCTTATTCACTGTCGGTATCTATACTGCTCACACAGCGTGCAGGGGATTCAGCCCACTGGTGACAACAGGTTACAGGCACATAAGAGAATGATAAAAAGGCAGTAAAGAGGGATTTAGCATTTACAAACCTGGCTCTGCAGATAGTTACTCCACTTTCAGGAGGCCGTTTTATCATTAACGTATGAGAAGGGCAATGAAACCAACGGATGAACTTTAAAAGAGTACACGTTAAATTGGCTCATCATGAAATGTGATGTCAAAGCGATTTAGTTGCCAAAATACCAACTTTACATGCATAGCAAACTCAGCAGCTCAGAAAGTGAGTTGATTAAAAAAAAAACTTATTGTGAAAATTCAACACATTTAAGCAATAATTACAACTAGATTTCATTCACTTGTTGAATGTAAGTTTAATTAAATTTGTAATTCTATATCAGACATTTTAGAGAAAAGAAAAAAACAGAACTGGCCATTTCTGAGCCATGATACTTTTTTATTTAGAAAAAAAGTTGCAATCAACTGTCAAATCTTTTTCCTTTCATGGGTTAATCAGTTTTTGATTTACAATTTTTCTGTCTTTGGCTCAAACATTCCCACCAAAAATTTCACAAGTAACCTCCGGGCTCTGTTCAAATTGGCTTTAAACCAAACAAGGCCCCAGAGATGTTGTGATGTTTGTCTTTACAGCTATCACATTTCATTGATAACTTTAATTGATTTTAGAAACAAGGACTTGTTTAATAGAAAAGAACTGACATTTGTGTAGAGGGGACGTAAAAAGACTTGAAGATGAGTTCCTTAACATTGTGACGCTCACAATGGGCCTGGACATAATCTTAGACACTGAGACAAAGAAGATATGCTTGTAATTAATAGTCATGCTGGCCAGCTACAGCAGCACATCTATTACAACTAAAGTGCCCTCACCAAAACTTTGAATGCCACTTACTATATCCACACAGTTCACAAACTCCTCACCATTCATCTCATTCTCAACTTCATCAACGTGATTCTCAACCTATCTGGGAAGCTTAACGAAATCAGGAAATGGAACAATTTCTCAGCTCTGAACATGGCAAAACCACAGGTATTACCACTGACGCAGAATACTTCTCCCCACCAAACACCACCCTATCTCCTCACACATAAACCACAATTACCCTAACCCTAACCCATCACCCAATTTCACCTATTATCAAGTATCTATATTTGCTACCTTGAAATGGAGGAAACACTCCAAGTATCTCTGTCCATACTCAACTCAGCGTTTAACCCAACCCAGTTTAATTGTTGACATCAAGAAAAAAAAGCTTTTAATTTTCTGTACAAACTTCAACATTACGGTCTACTTATGGCAATTTTGATGTACATATAAAAAACGTTTAGTGTTACAGCATCAAAAAGAAAATGTTAAAGGGCTGAAAAAAATTTGCGCAAGTCAAAGCTTTGTGTTCACCATAACTTGCACAAAATGTCTCATGTGCAGCGTAGCTAAACTTTATGCAACACATGTGAAAGCTCTTTTTCCAGAAATTACAGCAAACTTAAGTAACTCAGATTTTCACAATTCACATAAAGTCTTTACTACAGAGAAGAAGTTACATTCTCCAACTTCATGACCTTCAAAATTCCTCTACACATTTATGTACAATGAGTATTCAAAATGGACAAGTATTCAAGTATTAAATTTGTTAAAATCTTTCGAATACCTAAAACAATTCTGTGGCTTAGAGAATAAACTTTAAAACAGTTCTTCTTGTCTCTAAGTCTCTTCCTAGTTTACGATCAAAGTACATCTCTGACATGTTGGTCTCATATGAGCCCCTTTGGTACTTCAGTGGGCCCAGAGTACAGATTAAACTCAGTGAATCAGCGTTTCTGTTTTATACAGCTAAAATCTGGAACATTTCTGACAATGTAAGGTACGCCTATCTGCTCTACCATGTTCATTACAATGTACTCTTACCTTATCTCTGCAAAGGATTTGTTGGTTTTTATTCAAATTTCAGACCAATATGTAAAATGTGGCGCCTGCATATTTGACCCTTCCGTAACTCACTAGAGAACATTGTTACTACTTTATGTCTAGAAAAAATGTCTTAAAATACTAAAAAGAAAAACCCAGCAAATTAAGATTAGGACCAACATTATAAGATGAATTTCTGTTTGCATAGCTGAAAAAGCTCTTTATTTACTGATAATTTAACAAATTGTTTCACCTGAAGCAGACAACCGTGCAGACAATGTCATTTGACAGTTTCTTTGAAACCAATAGTAAACTGGTGTTTTTGTCTCAGGTGCTCATGATCAAGGAGAGCCTAAAGTTTCGTTTTCTAACTAAAGCCTTTGACAGGTGACACAATAACTTCATACATTGACTTTTACGAGATTCTTAGTTTAATTATAGATCCAAACAGGAAAAACAGAGAAATGCATTTCTTCTGAAATTTGTCCATTCACATTCCTTAGATAAGTAAAATGTTTGATATTGAAAAAGCACTGTAGCGTTACTTACGTGGAATTTTCTCATTAGTGTGCCTCCCTCTTTCCCACTACTGAGTTTATCTACTTTTTTGATAAATTATTGGCACAATATAGCTGAGAATGTGTGTTATCCTGACATCTTGGGACACAAAGACAAGAGATAAACTCTACATTTGCAAACAGTTTAGAACTGGGCAAGAAGTAAACGATATGGTAAATGGACTCTACTTATACAAAGCTTTTCTGCCTGCGTTGGCACTCAAATTGCTTTACATTGTAGCTCACATTCAACCATTCACACCTGATCTTGGAAGCTGCCATGCAAGGTGCAAACCACCGTCGGGAGGAATTGGGGGTTCAGTGTCATGCCCAAAAACACCTTGGTATGGACTTTGGGGAGGGGGATTGAACCTGCAACCCTCGCCTTACAGGACTGATTTCAGGCAAGAGGCAGGGTACACCCCAAGTAAGTCGCCGGTCTGTTAAAAACCATGGAGATGTAAATTAGTTTCACCATTTGCTTCCATTTGCTGTCAACAACCTTGATTGGTATCAAAGTAAGATTTTGATCTCCTCATGAGGTCTCCCTGACATTGTGTGGAAAGTGGAGTTAAAAACTCAGCAATCCTGGGGGGAGTGGCTTGAGCCTCGACATGTGAAGACGTGCAGCTTTGTTGCTCCGCAGGAATACCATATTTTTTCATCTAAATCCTTTACTATCTAACACTCTAAGACTACCCCTCATCTCCGGAAACTTTGTTTGTGTCATACAGCAGTTTGAATAATTTATTTTTGCCATGGCTGGACAAAGAAGCAACAAAAAGTCCGAGCTTGCTAGCCCCGTGTCTTCTGATACGGCTAAGCTAATGGAAGCGATTACAAAATCGGAAAAAAAGGTACTGACCGAGATTTCTACATTGGATTCCAAGATTGAATCCAAATGCCAAATGCTAAATGAAAATATGCAGTCGCTCCGACGGGATTTTAAAGAGCAGCTTGAGGGTCTGAGAAGCGAGTTTAATGCTAAACTAAACCCGCTGGATGCTAACATCGCTAGCAATCGGGCCCGCATTGTTAGCCTGGAGGGTGCTACCGGTGATTACTCTGACAGGATGGTGAACGTGGAGGAAGAAGTTCAGAGTCTACGAGCTACTGTGAAAGCCCTGACGGAGAAGACTGAAGACCTGGAGGGAAGGCAACGCCGCTGCAATATTCGCATTCTCGGGGTGAAGGAGCGGTTTGAATCGGGCCAGCGTCCTGCTGAGGCTGTGGCTAAGCTACTTCAGGAAGTCCTGGGCATGGATGCTGCTCCCACGCTGGACAGAGCGCATCGGAGTCTACAACCCGCCCCTGCTACAGGACAGCGACCCCGGCCACTGATCGTAAAGTTTCACTATTACCAAGAAAAGCTGGATGTGCTTCGCAGAGCAGCAATGAAAGAATCTCTGGTACACGATGGCAACAAGATCCTTATTTTTCCAGATCTTCCATCCACCGTGGTGAAGAGGAGAGGTGCTTTTAAGGAAGTTAAAGAATTGCTGCGGGGATGCCGAGGTGTGAAATATGGGATGCTGTACCCTGCAAGGCTGAGAGTTTCTTCATGTTTGGGTGAAAAAATTTTCCTGGATCCTGTTCCTGCCAAAGATTACATCCTGAAGCATCTGGTGCAAAGCAGCCAGCAGGAGAACTGAGGGATCATTAAAGGTACAACACTGGTGATGGATCCAGGCCTGTTAGTAGATTCTCTCACTGGACTCCTATTTACTTCTAATTCTAGCTTAAATATCTATGTATATATATTTTTTGTAATTATAAATAATGAACAAAGTAAGTGAGTTGGGGGTGGGGGGCTGAATGTTTGTTACACTTGAGTTTATATTTTGTTGGATGGGAAGATTTTTTTTTTATCATGGGTATTTCCTGTTATGGGCACTTATGTTAGTAAGTATAGTGGTGGGAGAGCAAGTTTGCATGTTACTAGAGCTCGTTTGGGAAGGGGAGGGGGGGTTTTGTGTGTGTGGTAATGTCTATGTTTTTTGTATTTTTTTTTGGTTTGTGTTTTGCTGCAGCTTTAAATCTATACCTCATTCCTGTGTGATTGTGCACCCTTATGATAAACTGAATCCAACGTAGATATGGCTGCCTGTACTAATCTAAGACAAACTGTTGGGCCCAACTCTGCGACATTTATCACATGGAATGTAAAGGGACTTAACCAATTAGTCAAACGGAGGAGAGTCTTTGCTCATTTGGTGAACTTTAAACCGGATATAGCATTTCTTCAGGAAACACACTTGTGTTCTGCTGATGCCTATAAGTTAGAACACGGTTCCTTTTCGCAAGTATACCACTCTGCCTTCAGTATAAAAGCAAGGGGGGTTGCTATACTTGTCAGAAAAAATCTTCCCTTTGTCAGTACAGAGGTGATTCGGGATGTAAATGGTCGATTTGTTATTGTTGCTGGTAAGTTGTATGACTTCCCAGTTCTTTTGGTTAATGTCTATGCTCCCAATTGGGATAACCCACAATTTTTTACTAGCCTTATAGGGAAGTTAAAAGGTTTAGACACTCATTACCTCATTATGGGTGGAGATCTAAATTTGGTATTTGATCAGAATCTGGATAGATCAAGTACACGCCTATCTGCAGCAACCTCCAAATCTGTTTCTGTTCTTAACACATTCCTTCAAAGTTATGGAATTTCTGACCCGCTACGTGTTACCGAGCCGCTGGCAAAATATTACTCTTTTTTCTCTGCTGTGCATCACTCATACTCAAGAATTGATTATTTTTTGTTGGACAATACCTTTATTTCTAAAACTACCAAGTGTCAATATCATGCGATTGTCATATCGGATCATGCACCTGTTCAAGTAGATATTTCATTTCCCACTACTCATGCGCCACAGCAACGTTTGTGGAGGTTCGATACAAACTTGCTATCAGATAAAGAGTTTTGTAAATTTATTTCCTCTCACATAGAATTCTTCTTGGAAGTTAATGATACACCCGATGTTTCCAAAACTGTTATTTGGGAGTCCCTTAAAGCATATTTACGTGGACAAATCATCTCTTTCACAGCCCAAAAAAACAAAAAGTGTAATGAGAGACTTAAGAAATTAACTGAACTCATAGCAAATCGTGACATGCAGTATGCTAGCAATCCAACTCCTGATTTATACAAACAAAAACTCCTGCTACAGTCTGAGTTTGAAACTTTATCAATTAAGGCAACGGAGAAGTTATTGTTTAAAACAAGACAACAGGTATATGAGCATGGAGAAAAAGCAAGTAGACTTCTCTCCCACCAGTTGCGTCAGTCCATCTCTAATCATTCAATAACAAAGATCAGAACAGATTCTACTCATACAGTAACGGAACCCCAACAAATCAATACAGCCTTCAAGAATTACTATCAAGGTCTCTATGCCAGTCAAAGTACATGTAATTCTGCCGACATAGAAGCTTTTTTGGAAAAATTAAGTATTCCTCTGTTGGATTCAGATCAGCTGCAGACACTAGAGAAACACATATCTGTTGCGGAAATATTAACAGCGATTGGCTCTTTACAGAGTGGCAAAGCCCCAGGTCCTGATGGGTTTCCATCTGACTTTTACAAGGCATTCGCTGACAAACTTTCATCCTTACTATGTATGGTGTTTGCAGAAGTCCATGGAACTGCTAAACTGCCTGAAACATTATCCCAAGCCATGATTTCGGTAATCTTAAAAAAAAATAAGGATCCTCAGAAATGTGAATCATATCGACCAATCAGTCTACTTAACGTAGACTACAAAATTCTTACAAAAGTTCTGGCACTTCGCTTGGAAAAAATAGCCCCTAGAATTATTCATGAAGATCAGACGGGCTTCATTGCTGGTCGCCAGTCATATTTTAATATCAGACGTCTATTTAATATCTTATATTCTGACCACTCAATTGACCGTCCAGAATTAATCGTCTCGCTTGATGCCGAGAAGGCCTTCGATCGTGTGGACTGGGGCTATCTGTTAGCTGTACTGCGCAAGTTCGGTTTTGGCTCAGGATTTTTATCCTGGATCAAAATTCTTTATTCAACGCCCCTCTCATCTGTCCGTACCAATAGCACCATCTCTGAATATTTCCCTTTGCATAGAGGTACTCGTCAGGGATGCCCACTGAGCCCGCTACTTTTCGATTTTGCAATAGAGCCTCTAGCAATAGCCCTTAGAACGGACAAAGGGATTAATGGGATCAGTCGGAATAGAGAGGTCCATAAGATCTCCATGTATGCGGATGACCTACTCTTATATATTACAGACCCAGAAAAGTCCATTCCACGACTGTTGGAACTCCTTGGGATTTTTGGAAATCTTTCAGGGTACAAACTGAATTTAGGAAAAAGTATACTTTTTCCCATTAATCAACTGGCCAGGGACCTGGACTATTCAAAATTTCCATTTACCATAGAAAAACAATCATTTGTGTATCTTGGAATACATATTACAAATACGTATAACAATCTTTTCAAATTGAACTTTTCCTCACTTTTGGAGAAAACCAAGACAGATTTGGCAAGATGGTCAGCTTTACCCATCTCACTGGCGGGGCGAATTAACACAATTAAAATGGCAGTTTTGCCTAAATTTATGTATGTTTTTCAAATGATCCCCCTTTTTCTTCCTAAGGTGTTCTTCAGTAAGTTGGATGGATTAATATCTTCATTTATTTGGAATCAAAAGTGCCCAAGGATTAGCAAGTCTAAATTGCAGTGCTCTAAATCTGAGGGTGGTCTTGCCTTGCCTAATTTTTTGTATTATTACTGGTCAGCAAATATTGTTAAACTGTCTGTCTGGCTACATACATTCAAAGAAGGCAGAGGACCTCTTTGGTCCACCATGGAACTTACCTCGGGTTTTCCAGCTTCACCTGTAGCATTTATGAGTGCCTCTCTGCCAATAACTGAAAAAATGAGCTTCACAAACCCAGTGGTCAGAAACACACTGAATATCTGGCTCCAATGCCGCCGCCATTTTGAGTTCAAGCAAGCGCTAATTTATGCACCAATTACCTCAAATCCATTCTTCCCACCTGCCTTGAATGATCCTGGTTTCAAAGTCTGGCGTAGTAAAGGTATGGTGTTTTTTACTGATTTATTTGCAAGTGGTTCATTTATGTCCTTTGAAAACATCTGTGCAAATTTTGATATTTCCAAGAAGCATTTCTTCAGATACTTACAGGTCCGCAGCTTTGTAGGAAAACATTTCCCCACATATCCAACACAATCATCTCCTGGTCCTTTAGAAAACTGCCTGCAGCCTCGACCCATCACCAAAAGTCATATTTCCAAAATATATGAACAATTGCATCACATTAATCCTACTTCATTAAACCATTTGAAAGACTCTTGGGAACAGGATTTAAATCTGGAGATTCCAGAGGAAATCTGGAACAGAAGTATCACCCGCATACATTCAACATCTATCTGCATAAGACACAGTCTGACACAATTCAAAGTTTTCCATCGCTCATACTTAACAAAGGCAAGGCTGGCTAAGATATTCAACAGCAGTGATGATCGATGTCCAAAATGCAACCAGTCACCTGCAACAATGGCTCACATGTTTTGGTCGTGTGCTGCTTTAGAAAAGTTCTGGGACTCTGCTTTTGGAATTTTTTCACATCTTTGTGGGAGGAAAATAGATCCCAATCCATTCACTACAGTGTTTGGAGTTCTCCCGAGCAGACAGGGCCTTAACTCGCATCAGGAGAGTGCAGTGGCTTTTCTGTCTCTCCTTGCGCGGAGACTGATCTTAGTGAAGTGGAAGGACAAACAGCCTCCTTCTTTTGTTCAGTGGGTCAGAGAAGCTATGATGTGTCTTCAAATTGAGTACCTAAGGTATAGTAAACGGGGCTCAATAGAAAAATATTATAAAACATGGGCACCTTTCATTACATACATTGAGGGTCTGCCATTTACATAGGGGAGAAGGTTTTATGCGTCATTTACCAGTACTTATGGAGAAAGCTGCAGCTTATGTTTGTGATTTGTTTGTTTTGGGTTTGTTTGTTTTTGTTTCATGTCTGATCCAAATATTTTACAAGTCTCAGATAGATACCACTGGTTGACATGTTCTTTAATCATCTCTATTTTGTAACTTTATATAACTTGACTTAAAGTTGTTTTTTTGTGTGTGTCTGTATAAAAAATGAAAAATCTTTAAATAAAGTTTTCAAAAAAAAAAAACTCAGCAATCCTGTTTTAAAGCAAAGTTCAACTTAATTAAATGGACTTTTTATACTTTCTAACTTATGCATCTTTCTATTTTAATGTCTTGATTGCTGTGGTATTTAATTGTCAATACATATTAAACTTCATTTCATCTTGTTTTAATGCACTGTACGTAGTTAAGAACTCTTCCTTGATAGTTACTTTTAACATAAAGTTTGAAATGATCAAAGCTGAGAGCAAAATATTAAATTTTGTCAAGAAATGTGAGAGATTTTTTTAACAGAACTTCTGCAGTTTAACCAGTTCCTTCCTGGTGCAAAAACAAAACCTTGGCCCATGCTTACAAAGCGGAAATAGCTTCTTAAACCAAAATCTGCTTACAAGTCCTGACTATGCTGGAAAAAAATCCAATGTTCCTACATCAGTTTAAGTGTATTTAAAATGATCTTGAGTGTTGATGGTCATAAAATGAGGCAACAGCTGTCTTTATAACAGCAAGTTGGAAGTTTGTTGCATAATAGATGGATTGTTACCTTTTTTATTTAGAATCGCATTCTTGTCCATCAGTTTGAACGTTAGGATGATCAGTTGGGTTTTATAAGCTAGTGTGTTGTGTGTGGTGTGTATGGTGTGTGTGTGTATGTGTTGATGCTAGACACACATACCAAACGATTGAGTCTCCTCCGTAGCATCCTGTTTTTTTTATCGTCTATTCTCTTCAAGTTCCTCAAACGCCTCTTGGCTCCTCTTGTTCTTCATCAACTTTACATGTATGTTAGTTACCGTGTTAGCTCCTTAGCTATCTATTTCCTACTCTAACGTTAGTTCTAGCTAGATGAAATGCCGCAGCGACGCTACATCGTTTCCATTTTCTTTGATGTCGATATCTTCGCACCATTCGCATTCTCTCCCTCCTTGAATATTTTTTCCGCGTTGCGGTGTTACTAGTCGCTCTTTCCGTTGCTTAAGGCTGAAACAGTCGCTGACATCTCGCTCTGCGCCCTGTTGCTTTTACTGCTGAAAATCATTTGTCGCTCTCAGCTCTGCCTCCCTGCTGACTGAAAAACTGACCGCCGACACGGTGGAAAGTAACTTCTAGTGGCAGAGTCTCTGCACACAGGTCTCCTCACCTCCCTGTCAAACAATTTTACTCCAACAAGCAGCAGCAGCCCACAGACGTTCCCACGTTCACTGGCTCCACCCGGGGAAGGTGCGGCGAATGGGGCCCACGTTGCATTGTGGGTAATGTAGTTTAAACCAAAAACCCTAATGCCGCAAGAATACTAGGTCCCAACAGTAAAACTTGTAAGTAAAGAGTTTCAATTAAAAAATCACTTTGTCTTTCTGTACATTTCACTTAATTTTGGTAAAATTCTAGATGTTTTAAACAGCATGAACATGTATATATGTATTTGTGTTTTGTTCTTTGAACCATTTATCCCTACTGTAACTACAGAGATACAGAGACTATCCCGGCTGAATTGAGGTGAGAAGCAGGATCCACACACACACACACACACATAAAACCAGGGTCAATTTCAGAGCAGCTAATCACCCTAACACACATGTTTTTGTACTTGGAGAAACCCACGCATACACGAGGAGAACATGCAAACTCCACACAGAAAGGCCAGTGTTTCAAGCCTTGACCCCAGTCCAGGACTTGAACCCATAACCTTCTTGATGTGAGGCCAAAGTGCTAACCACTGTGCCACCATGCAGCCCATAGATACATATGTGTGTGTGTTTACATTCTTTTGTCATCTGAATCACTTATCACTAATGAGGTTACAGCGCCTAACCAGGCTGATTTCAGGCGAGCGGTAGGATAGACCCCCAACAGGTCGCCAGTCTGCCGTGGTGCCACACACTTATATCTTGGGGCAATTTTTTAGCAGCCAATCAACTTAACATGCATATTTTGGAAGGTGGGAGGAAGCCAGGGTACCTGGAGAAAACCCTCACATGCAAACACAACGCAACACACTCAAGGAGATCATGCAAACACAACGCAGAAAGACCAATGTACCAAGCCTCGGCCCAAACACCCTCGACTCAAACCCCCGACCTTCTTGCCACCGTGATAACCACTGCGCCAGCATGCAGCCATATATACGCATATACATCTATATATATATATAGATATGGAAATATACATAAAAAGAAGATATGAATACATGTAAGAAAAAAAAGGAGCTGATGATAGTACAAAGCTGGTTTGATGTAAATAAACTAGTCCTTAAATGGGAGAAAACTTAATGTCTGATCTTTGGCACAAGGATCCAAAGATGAACATGTATACTGTATATGTTCATCTTTAACATCAATGTTTAATACAAACATTAAAAAAGATTAAGTTGTCATTGAAAATGTTTCCTAGACAAAAAATTTTTGGGAGTTGTCCTCGATGATAAAATAAGTTGGAAATCTCATATTGAAGGCATTCGAAGGAATTTGAAGTGCTCTGCAAGAAAGAAAAAAAAAAAAAGCATTAAAATCACAAAAAAGATCAAAAGAGAGATTACTCTTCAGTCTTGTTTTGTCCATTTTGACCTTTTGGAGACACATGAGAGGAAGAAATAAACTGAATAAAATTAAATCATTATTTACCCTCTGATGCCAGACAAATCTTTATTAAAACCAACAAAACAACAGACTACCTAAAAATTTACACCACAAACAACAACAACAGTCCTGTAAAAGCAAAATAATTAGCTCACATTATGTTTCATCACACTATCATCATCTTTTTTAGATGATGCGAGAACAATAGAGGGCTGGTAGCAATTCAACTGTTGACTCTACCAATTGCAAATGACTGCAGCCTTGAAACAGCACGTTATGGGAATCAACGAACAATTAACTAGAACTTTTTGGGGAGAAAACGCAAGAAAGGAAGTGAGAAAAATTGGTAAATGAAATGTACTTTTTATTTATATTAATCGTTGTCAGCAGTCAAACATTAAAAACAAGTTTAAAATTAAACCACAAGTTATTTAGGTGTAATAATACATGAGTCTAACTTTAGTTAATACTTAACTTACAACTTTCACAAAAAAATATCATCTAAATCTATAATTCTCAAAAGCTCCACTGCTTGTTGAACACATTGCCTAAGTGGAAACATGAAGCTTATTTACGGGTTTCGTTTTACTGCATGACTGGTCTTAGCAGTTATTTGCATGAGGTTCCCATTTTGCATTTCTGCATTTAGATCATTTTATTCACTTTAAACGAACAGAAATTTTCTCAAAACAAGAAACTGGTAAAAAAAAAAAAAAAAAAAAAAAAAAAAGAGGAAGTTGATTACTTTGTACATGATAAATATGTTTTTGTTTAAAAATGTTCAATATGTTTTGAAAAAAATACTTTATATATCCCCAAAGGGAAATTTGTTTAGTTGTTCATTTCAAGTTAACAAAAATCACTGTGAGGGCTGAAAAGGTATGTACACATAAAAAGTAAGCTGCAAAGTTCAAATGTTTTATGGAGTTTCATTGGGGGAAAAATCAAAAGGTTTTATCACATTACTCCTTCTATTTTATTATTTTAATATTTTATTATTTTTCATCATCCTTTATGTATATATACTGTCTATTTCTTCCTTTCTTGTTTGCGGCTGTAACACATAAATTTCCCACGTGTGGGATTAATAAAGTAATTCTAATCCAATCTATATTCTTCAGCTTCTTTCTTAATCTTATATCTTCATCAAACATTGATTTAGTCTTCTGGTTAGTTTCATCACTATCCCAAAAATCTCTCTATACTTCTATATCTCCCTAACTTACTTATTACAAAAACAACATGTGGTTAAAGTTAAGTTTCTAGTTCTAGCTATGAATTCTTCTCAAAGCCCCGATTGCTGTTTTCAGTCTATTATAGTGTTAGTAATGCATTACTCTCTCTCTCTCTGTGTTAGAATGAACTATGAATTTGTGTCACTTTTATTATTTCCTTTGAAAGGGAGGACGGAGCTGCAGCGCTTCAGACTGTACAGTGTGTCACAAAAGTCAGTGAGGGTTGTTGTCTTTGGATGCTTGTGGTTTTGCTTGCATTCTGCCCCACCTATTCCACAACATAGAGCTTCATAAATTACAGACTGTCTTTTTGTGCTTTATTAACTATCTTCAGATCTTTTACTTCAGATCAAAATACTTACACATCATTCTCCTTTTGAATGTGCCACAAGAAAAACACATAAAAAACAGAAATGTAATTGAAAAGTCATTTCCTGTTAGTGGTTGGATGGTGTCATGACTTCAGTATACAAAAAATTGGTCCAAATTTTGTCATATTTACTTAAAATATATATTTATAGAATGAGGTAGTTTTTTTTTTTTTTTGGAGAGAGGGTAGCAAGTATATAGGCTGGTTACAGGACAGAGGCAGGGTACACCCTGAACAGGTCACCGGTCTGATGCATAGAGTCAGACGACTATTCACATACACACTCACTCTCAGGGGAAATTCAATGGCCAATCAACTTAACATGCATAATTATGGACTAGAGTATCCCAAGGCAAACCCATGTGTGCATGAGAACATCCAAACTTCAGACAGAAAGGCCAGTGTTTCAAGCCTCACCCCACCCAAGGTTCAAACTTTTAACCTTCTTGCTGTGAGGCAACTGTGCTAACTACTACACTAAGTCGTAGTTTAGAAACATCAAGCATCAAATGCTATTGCAAATGACAAAATAAACAAAAACCTTGAACAATGTGTCTCACACATTAATTAGAAACTGGTGAGAGATGAGACATCTGCGGTTGCATTCTAGTACCACCTTGTGGCTAAATGGAGTAGTACATTAATAGTGAGCCCTGCTGTAAAGAAGAATTGTGTAAAGGTATTGCCGAGGCCAAAAAGTTAGGAAATGTTTGTCTGATCAGAATTTATGTGAAACCTTTTGATCTAGTTTGTACTACTTTTTAACAATGACTACCGATGAACTCTAATCAACAGGCAAATGATGTAGCCATTCATGCATGCAAAGTTTCAGTCAGTAACAGAGGGATGTGTTGGATACAGTCATAGATTAAAATTAGCTTAAAAAACAAAACATTAAATTTATAATTCACTCTTTGTTTTATAAAAAGTCTTAAAATGCTACAGCAAATCCGTGTAGTCCCTCATTCATCCAGGAGTGATCCATAGTAGAAAAAGTTTCAAAAAAGTCTTCTGGACAGTTTAATTCTTAAGAATTAAGAATTAAACTTAATTCTTAATTAAGAATTAAGAATTCTTAATTCAAAAGTCTTCTGGACAGTTTAATTCGTAAGAATTAAGAATTAAACTTAATTCTTAATTCTTAATTAAGAATTCTTAATTCTTAAGAATTAAACTGTCCAGAAGACTTTTTTGAAACTTTTTCTACTAAAATGCTACAGGCATAAAAGGATTGCATACAGGAAACAATAGAATAATAAGGTAAAATCAACAAATAATACATTTCACACATTTTTTTTCTTTAATAACAGGGACATTGTGTAAAAGGCCTTCTGAGAAAATTAAGTCTTTTCTTTTCATTTACTTAAATAAATGGACAAACCTTTTGAAAATGTAATAAACTGTTGGGAAATTTTTAAATGATCCATTACTTTATAAAAAATTTTTGTGGAAAATGGCCAATACTTGCTCAATGAAAATTTTGTAGCTATTAATCACAAATACAAACTACATAAGCCAATATAACATAATGGTAGAAGTGTGTATATTATTAAAATAGAGTGAAAGTGGGTGAAAATGCAGAGCCAGTTCTGATTATTTTGCAGCGAATGAAGAAAAGCACTACTTGGAAGAAATTAAAATGTTTTGGTCTACCAAAAAAAAAAAAAAAAAACAATATGTGCCAAATTGAAAGCCCTGAATGACTTCTTAAAAAATTAAATGGTCACATCTGTCGAAAATGAAAAAGGGATGTAGGTAGACTGAAACCCTATTTGTAATTTGTGGCAAAGTAATGTGTAAAAATTACTCACAGACCATTACTTTCTCAAAAATTTATAATGTCATGAACTTATTTAAACATGTATTCAATCAGTTTTCTTCCTAAAAAAATCGTCAAAAACTCTTTTTAATGGCAATTTTGAAAAGTTTTTTATTTGGTATAAATTTATTTGACATAAAAAATATGATAAATTACATGTAAATAATTATTCACAGCCTTTGCTCAATATTTAGTTGCTGCACGTGTGGAAGAAATTACAGCCTCAAGTAGTTTTGAAAAAAAAAGCTTGTCACATCTTTCTTTGTACAGTTATGCCCATTCCTCTTTACAACACTACTCAGGCTCCAACAGTTTGGATGGAAAGTATTTGTGCATGACCATTTTCAGATGTCTCTAAAGATTTTAAATTAGATTCAGGTCTGGACTGTGGTCGCTCAAGGACGTTAACAGAGTTGTTCTTAAGCCACCCCTTCGGATAGCTTGGCATTATGCTTTTGAGTATTGTTCTGCTGAAAGATGAATTGCTGTACCACTCTAAGGTAAAAACATCCCCACAGCATGATCATGCCACCACTGTGCTTTACTGTAGGGATGGTATTTGTTTGGTGATGAGCAGTGCCTAGTTTTCTCCAAGCATGGTGCCTGCTATTCACTCCAATAAGTTATTTTTAGTACAAAGTAAGAAGGGGCTTCTGTCTGGCCACTTTACCATAGAGGCCTGATCGGTGTATTGCTGTAGGGATGGTTGTCCATCTGAAAGATTCTCTTATTTCCACAGAAGAACGCTTGAGAGCTCTGACATAACCTCCTTAACCAAGGCCGTTCGACCCTGATCACTCAGCGTAAATGGCCAGCCAGATCTAGGAAGTGTCCTGGTGGTTTTAAACTTCTTTCACTTATGGGTGAAGGAGGCCACTGTGCTCATTTGAAACTTCAAGAAGGCAGCAATTTTCCTTCATGTTGGTTTGTGCTTTGATATGTACAAGTGTAGTCCTATCGACCGGGCAGTGTAACTTTCCAAATCATGTCTTCTGGATTTAGTGCAGATTGACTTCAATTTAGCAGCTGAACCATCTCAAGAAATATCTGTGGAAACAGAAAAAGAACTTCTACTCAATTTTGTGCTTCACAGAAAAGGTTGTGAGTATTTATGTACATTTATTTTTTCAAAATTTTATTGTTAATAAATTTGTAACAATTGAAAAAAGAATTATAATTACATTTTTCATTATAATTTTTTTCAGTATGAAAACTGATCGAATCCATTTTGAAGAAATGCTATGAGATAATAAAATCTGTAAACAGTGAGATGCTGTGAATACTTTCCGGATGCTTTACATTATTCTATGATGTAAAACACAATTCATCTTCTGTGAAGATTTAGAAATTAGCAATTAGTTTCATTCTGAGTGAAATAAATTACACTTATATTCATTTTAAATATTACACATACGAAAAGTTTACGAATGCTTAAAATCAAGGTTGACAAAGATTTTGTCTGGAACTTGCCACTCCATTTAACCTTTTGTTATCTCTTTCTTTTCCACTGCTTGTTGGGCAATCCCATGGACACATAGGTAAGGAGGCAGATTTTGTACTTAATTCTGAAACGAATGGGAAGCCAGTGAAGTGATTTGAGAACAGGGGTGGTGTGGTCAAATTTTCGCCTCCTCATCAGAACCCTGGCAGCGCAGTTTTGGATGTGCTGGAGCTTCTCGAGGCTCCTGCCAGGAGTACCAATGAGGAGGGCATTACAGTAGTCGAGCCTGGAGGAGATAAAGGCATGGTTCAGTTTTTCAGCCGCGGCGTGGGTGAGTGGGGGACGGAGCCTGGCATTGTTTCTGATATGTAAGAAAGAAACTTTGCAGAGGTGACGGACATGATGGTCAAACGTGAGATTGCAGTCAATTTGTACACCGAGGTTTGTTACAGAGGAGGAGAGTGGAATGTTGTGACCAAAAACCAGAATGCTTGAAATCGAGGATGTTTTGATCTGGTGAGGTGTACCGATTAATATGGCTTCCATCTTGCTGATGTTGAGCTAGAGAAAGTTGTTAGTCATCCATGTCCCTCTCTCCTCCAGACAGGCCTGAAGGGCAGAAAGAGCTTGGGTGGGCTGAGTGTCCATTTTTAAATATAATTGTGTGTCATCAGCGTAGCAGTGAAAGGAAATGTTGTGTTTCCGGATTATTTGTCCAAGTGGAGATAGTATGTATATGGTGAAAAGTGTGGGGCCAAGGACAGAGTCTTGAGGCACTCCGCAGGTGACTTTGTGTGGCTGTGATTTAGCGGTCCACAGAGCCACATATTCTGTCCTGTTTGTGATGTATGAATGAAACCAGTTGAAAATATTTCCTGGGAGTCCAGTAGTAGTCTGAAGACGGTGAAGGAGAACGGTGTTATCCACAGTGTCAAATGCAGCTGACAGGTCCAGAAGAAGGAGCAAGGATGGAGAGCCCTGGTCTGCAGTTACAAGTAAGTCATTCATCACTCGGACCAGGGCCATTTCTGTACTGTGGGCTAAACCATTGCCCCTGTTAACTAAACTTCCAAACAAAACCAAAAAAATCTCAAAATCAAGGTTGAAGAACTTGATTTTTCAGATTTTCAGGAAAGATTTTGGTAAACAGGATACAAATTTACACCATGACAAAGTGCTGCCTCCCAACCAGTAAACTAACCCAAAAACAAGAGGGTTCAGCACACTGGTGTTTCAATGCAAAATGTTCATGTGTATGTTCTCTTTGGGCTCTTAAGTTTTGTCTCGAATCTCTGACATGCAGTTGGGCGAGATTGGTCATCCTCAAATTGTGTGTGTATGATTGTAAGTCTCAATTTAACCCTGCAAGAGACTGGCAGCTTATGCAGAGTGTAACCCACTTCTTGTCTGATACTTGCAACAATATGGGTTCAGAAAAGGCATGAATGGTAGATCAAGTTAGACTAATTTGGTTTAATTCAAGTGAGCAAACTATTTTTCATTTTAGAGATCATGGTCATTTTTTATCCCACCAGACACATACTGGTCAATCTCTTAAAATAGCAAGCACCAGAAAGAGTTTCTGTTTATCTGAATGTGAGACTACACTTTGGGAAAAACTAGGAGATGATCACAGCCAATGTTCAAAAATATAAAAGTTCAAATAAAATGCACAAAAAAATAAATAAATAAATAACCTTTGGAAGTTATAGATGGCGCCTTGACTCAAAACATATTTTACTTTGTGCATCTTATTATTGTCACTATGCTGTAGATTTAGTAAACTTTACTGTAGATCATTATTACTGAGCTGTTGCTGCAATAAAATAAATTAAGTCATTGATAAACATAACTATACAAGCTTAATTTTAAAAAAAGTTGGCAAGCAGAATATGTTGGATATTCAATCATAAATGTGGGAAAGACTTTTACTTTAAAAATTTTAAGCTCAACTATAAAAAATAAATCCCAAAGATTATACGTAAAACCACAAATACAAAAATCTTAATCAATAAAAGAGTCTTCTTCTCTCGTTAGTCCTTTTCTGAAGATGAATACTATAGTTTAGGTGAAGTAACCAATGTGTCCACTTGATGGCAGTGCAGTAACAGAAATGGGATGTCCCACACTTGTTGCATGAAAAGCACTAAATGTGGCGATGAGTTGTTATGTCACAATTACTCTGGGATAAATCCCATTTTATCCTTTATTTTAAAGGTTACAACTAGAAATATTTTTCCTCACTGTTTCAGAGATTGGATATTCCAAAATTGTTGCTCAGAAAATCCTCAAACAAAAAGCTAAAAGACATTGAAGACTCATAGATACATTTCCAAAACTTAAAAAATTACATTATGGGGTTTTTTTTTTAAATTACAAATTACCGTATTTTAAAACATAATTTCTGTGACATCAAGACGTTTCCAACCCTTTCCATTTCTGTTTTGACAGAGAGACACTGAACTACAAATCCTTGTAGAACTGCACTTTGTTGTTTTTCACTCGAACAACATCACACCATTCAAAAACATTAAACCAGTTAAACTATGATTGATCTAAATTCCTCCATACTAAATTTGCAAAAATGAGGAAGCAAATTATTTTTTTCCCCGTGACTGGGGAAAGGTAGAACACCTTCATGATGAACCACATTCCCTGAAATATAAGAAGAAACTTCTGTTATTTTCTGTGAAGTCTGTTTTTTGGCAATACAAACCTTCAGACATACATTTTCACTGATAGGAGATATATAAATAAAAAAATAAAAAAAAAAACAAAATGAGACTTTTCTTCCCTTTATCACTCAATGTTAAACTTTTTTAGACATTGCATGTAGATGTCTTGTGACAGCAACACAAGAGTATTAATGACAACAACATGCACCCCTTTTGATTGCTTTCTCACTTAGCTGCCCTTTGGAAGGCGCTACAGGTCTAGAAAAAATATGTACTTCCATAGTCTTGTGAATTTAAATGTGTATTCATCAATATTCATCAAATAGGGTATTACTTGTGACAAGTGAAAAACTGTAATAGAGCAGAGATGTTAATATTTTTAATTTAAATGCGATTTCTTACATTTTTTTCTCGTTGGTAAGGTTGTAATTGCTATTGAAGCATAAAGCTGAGTTGTTTTTAATTCTCTTTTTAAATACTTTTTTCCAGCTATTGCTGGCAGTGTTTTAGTCCTGGATGAAAATACAGTGACTGCTGTATTTAGTGGGCATTCCTCTGATGGTTCTGACCCAGGTTGTCTCATTCGTAGCTCTGAATTTAAACTGACAACCCCTGTGGAGGAGTCGGGAGACTTCCCCAGCCATCTGTCTTGGAGCAGCACCCCCCTTCCTTCTCTCCTCTCATCCCTCATTCCCACACTGGGTCTTTGTCAGCAGTTCCTGTCCCTGGACTAGGCGTGGCGTGCGCAGAGGCTGGGGCGACCGTGGGTGCTTTCAGAGGCACCTGCAGATGGGACAAAGGGCCAAGGGTGCTGGGGCTGAAGACAGATTGATGCTTTGTGCACTGAGGCTGGAGAGAGTTGGAGAGGGAAGGAGAAGGAGAGAGAGAGGGGGGTGATAGTTAGCTGAGAAGTTTTCAGGGAGAGGATTTTAGGGGGAACAGTGGTGGGTTTGGGGTGAAGGTAGTGGTGTGTGTTGGGACATGTGGGGGGAAGGGTTATTCTGTCACTCCAGTCTGTGTGAGTCCAAGCTTTGGAGGACCCAGAGAGATTGACAGCTTTTGTGGATTGCATCTCTGCACAATGGTTGTGCTTTAATGGGTGGTAAAGCTTGAGCAGAGCTTTAGGGAAGTTTTGGAGGGGAGGTGGTGCTGCGTCGTAGTTGTGATGGTGGTGTTGTGGGCAGGCTAAGAGATGGGGGGCCAAAGGCTTTACTGCTTTGCTTGGTGGGGACCAATTCATGGGTATTCAGTCCAAGGCTCGTTATTCACTGAATGCATCCAGTGGAGGAATGCAGTAGCATCAATTAGAATGTGTTAGCAGATAGCAAAGCAGGGAAGAAAAACCTTTCTCTCTCTTTTGCTCACAGGACAACACGGTCCCACTATAGGAGGTGTCAGAGCCACAAAGCCTTTTTTGTGGGTCTCTCTCCATTACATTACCAGTGCAATATGTAAGGTGGGGACTCTTTTGATTTAAATTAAGTGGAAAAAACACTAAATCCTATTTTTATTCAGCAGGGATAATGGTGTTATACTCTATAAAGGTCTTTAACTACTTATCTGTGGCTTAAAATCTTCCCCAGCTCCCTTTTCGCTCCACCTCAGTGTCTTATTCTCATTGGGGGCATTATATTTATTCAGTAGTGGAGGGTCAAAGACAGACTGTTAAACAAAGTTTCTTGTAGCCTTAACTGCCGCATCACTTCTAATTGTGTATCACTGGGTCAGTGGTTTGTTGTGTTGTCCCTCAGTGAGAAAGGAAGAGAGGATATGAATTTAAACAGTGTCTTGTAAGGTATTGTTTGGAGTGGGCTCAGGCTGCCACTTAAGAAGCAAAGAGCTTTTGGAAAAGTTTTTTTTTCTTTAACTTTTAAGGCAGTGAAATAAAAGAAAAGAATGGAGGGGTAAACTGTTTGATGGTGATCACACATCAGGGTTGACAAGCCATTCTCTACTTTAGAGAGAGACCATCCGCACATGTTCAAAGCAATTAAACGTTACTTAATTAAATGCTTTTACAACTTAGGCACAGCAAACATTTTCTATCTGAACCCAATAAACATCTTTAATATCAAACAGTTAAATTTATTAGATGTTTTCACTTAAACATTCCAGCTAATTGTGAGAAATTTAGAAAACAGGGATGGTGTTAGGGAAAAGGGTTGCTGACTTCTGTAAACTGATTTTTTAAGTTTTTTCACCCATGCACTCAGCATCCATTTCGTCTCCAATTTCCTTGCTTTTAACACAAGATGATACAGATGGCAAGTGTGCTGAAACGGGATTGTGAATTTTTGTTCCCCTTAGGTTTAATGAGAACTAACTGGCAGGAACCTCTTGTGGAAAGGTGTGGATTTCAATATGAGCAATTACGCTTCATTTGAAGCCAAATGAGCCAAATTTGCATCCCCTGAAAAGAAAACCAGAGTTAAACTGTATGAAAAGTGCAGTAAATTGGGGCAAACATCGCAATGTGCAGAAATGCATCTCCGCTGTAATTGTGTAATTGTAGAAGAGCTCTAAATGCTCGGCCCAATTAAACTTGCTTCTTCTGCACAGCAAAGAATTGGCAGGTTATTATGCAGGAAAGTATCAGCACATTTAAATAGCTGCCTTCTTCTAGGGTGAGGATGGAGGGAGAGATCATTTGCAGCAAAATGGGATATCTGATCAAATATGGACAGATGTCTTCATACATGTTGAACGGCTGTGAATTGGTTTGGAAGAGGTTATGGATGGATGGCCTACTCTAAGAGATAGAACTTCCTGCCCTGTGTACTGAAGGGGCACAAGAGGAAGAGGGTGAGAGAGGGGGAAGGTTACACTCTCAATGGGGGGAGACATTTCCCTGAAACACCAGTTGATGGGTTTCTCCCACAAAGGGTGGAGTGACGCAGTCTGCACTGCTGCATAACAGCCTGGTCTCTGTCTGGATTAGGCCCTGCAACACACAAAGGAGAGCTCAAGTAAACGGTTCATGAATGTTGATTAATTGATGCCATTTTTGCAGTGTGCCATGGAGATTCAGAGTGTACGGTGGATGGTGGTGCAATGTGGAGCTTATAAACTCTATATGTAGGTTTATGTTTTTTGTTTGAAACTGCACATTTTCACAAAACGGGGAAAAATTATGACATTATAACTTCAGAGGAGATCTTTACGCAGTTTCTGTGTAAAAAGTTAAATGAGCTAAATCAAGCTGGCTCACTGTGACTATCTTTAGTTTCTTTGACCCCATTGATGTAGTCAGATGTGGCCAGCTGGCACAGTAAGAAGTTCAGGTGGCAGAGACCTAGAGAAGGTTCCCACGATGGGTTTAGGGGTACAGGTGTCCTGGGAGAATGAGGGTGGCCTGGGGCAAGGAGGGGCAAAGCACTGGCCCATAGCCCACCTCAATGGAAAGATCCCAGGGGCCAACTCAATAGCCTGGGTTCCACTTGATGGAGAGAGAAAGGAGCATTTCAGCCGCTGCCCAGCAGGAAAGATCTGGTTGTGGGAGACCTCTTTCAGGACTAACTGTTTGTCTGAAGGCTGTCACAGCAGATGAGTACTCAGCAAACAGCGTGAACAAGGATTTGAACCAGAAAACCAACAGAGCCTTGACAATATTGTGATTGGGCCTTGTCTCTTTAGAGGGGGCTGAAAGCTGAATTGAGAGCAGTAACAAGTGCACATTCACTGCCGGACAGGGATGCCTTTGGTTTGTGTTTTATGGCTTTGAGGTTTGTATGTGGTGGATAAAATCATGTTAATCTCTCTTTTCATTGATTAAAGACAGAAAGGGAATGGACCTCTGGCACTTAAATAGTCAAAGCAAAATCCTACAAAGTCATTCTTAACACAAACTTCATTGAGACTTCTGTAATCTCCTGACTCAAAACAAAGGTAATTCTTTTGGATGTCAATACAAGCAGAGCATCAATTATACATAGTTTATTATTAACTTGAGAGCATACAGACACTGGCTATCAGAAGTTGGTCCCATGCGCTCTTTTGTAATTTGTGCAAATTTTAAAAAAAACCTCAGAAATTTGTCCCATGTGCTTTCTTATATTTTGTGAAACTTAAAGAATACCTCAAAGATAAAATGAGAAATGAAGCTAAAGTGCTTAACTTAAAGATTAGCTGAAAAGTTACAAGGTATTTATGTATTTTACAGTTAAAATATTACGTTTGGTGTCATTCGGTTTAGAAATGTGTTTAAATCGGAACATCTCATACCTATCCATTTTTTTATGAGTACAAACAGCAAGAAGTCGGAATGAGTAGAATGAGATTACACATAAAACAAACCAATTATATGCCTCAGTTTTGTTTCCTCCTCTGACTTTGTATACATTTATCGACCTATTTATCCATTTTGATGGTGAGTGAGAGGGCCCAAACAAAGAGCAATGTTGTCTTTTGGAGGAGTTGGGCTAATTCTGGAGGTTTTCTGAAGAGAGAGGCTTGTGATGGAATGGGCCGGGAAGGACTGTGACTTCTCCATTGAGAGCCGAGGGGCACGCTGGATTAGCTTGATTTGCCTGTGAATGGGCACTTTCCATTATTCTTGTTAGGGAGCTGTCACATCAAATTGAGAAAGTGAAAACCTCCTTTTATTAACCTTTTCCAAGTGAAACTGAACAGGCAATCAATAACTGAATTCAGACCCAGGGGAAAGTCAAGCAGAATGATATGGGGCTGCTATAAAAAAAGAGAATTTGTCAAATTACTAATGTGAAAAAGGGATAAATGATGTAATTTTAGCAGCAGATGCTGCAGAGTGGAACAAAAAAAAATAACACAAAATATAATTAAATAGAAATCCAAAGATTTTAAGACTGATGATGAAAATTTAAATTAAAACTAAGAAATGTGGACATTTCTAACACTAAGCAGCAAAACAATCATTATTTTAAATGAAATGCAACAAGTTAAGGTCAATTGGCAAATTGCTTCAAACTATTGGCAAATAAGTTAAATCCAAACCAAGCAACATCACAATACTGAACAAATGAAGAACAACTCACATTTCATTATACACACCACACCATATTGTTTTTGGAGTTTCATTATATTGACCTTATTGTGCTATTGTACTTGTTCTGACACCATGATAATGCCTGAATACAGAGGGAATTATGCCCTGTATAAATAGATCCCATAGTCCAAGATCGCTTCAATTATCCCTCTACACATTGACAACATGAACAGAATAAAAACTAAAGCCTTAGTCCAAGCTGGTCTCAAGGCGCTCTTCAAATATTGTTTTGGCCATTGTTATGGGGCAGAGGAACATCACGGGCGTCAATAGGAGTGGAGAAAAGGAATCAATTCATTGGATACATTAACTTTTTATTTGCTAAACATGAATTAAATGTGAAAAATGGAATAGAATTTAAAAAAAAAAATTTTAGCTTTTATTATCTTAAAAGTTTTGGCAATCATACTGTTTATATGCACTTTTAAAAAATGTGTCCCTTTAAATCCATCAATTCCATAAAAATTAATGTGAGATCGTTTTCCTCTATTAAATTACACATGATATTAGGATGGGGATTTTGCATATCCCAAACCATTAATCAACAATTTTTACACATATTACTGCTCTCCATTTTTACGCTGGATGAAGAAAATGAATCGGATCATTTGTCTTCATCCATCAAAGTGGTAATTGATGCCTTAATACTTTATCCAGTTAATTGAGCACTGTAATTGTTGCCTGCCATTCTTCAAAGCGCCCAGATACATTTTTCAGCCACCACTTCCTAAGTTTGAAGAACTTCAAAGAAAAAGAAAACCTATTACAGTTTCATTTTTTTCTGAAGGTACAAGATGTTCATAAAAATGTTTTCAGAACGAATCAAAACCAATTTGATAAATTTGAAACTGACAATTTTATTTCTTCCTTTCATTTTTTCCCTTTCTTTACCAAAAGAAGCTTAAAAAAAAGTAATGATATAGTGGTTTTGTTGAGTTTCTTATGTTTGTTAAAGAGGAGTATATGGGGTTTTCATTAGTGTAATTGTCATCCATCCATCTTGTGCGCACAGTGAGTTGATAACAGTGTATGAAAAATGACTTGTGGCTGTAATGAGTGTCTCACCTCTGAGTTCCAGCAGGTTCACAGCCCTTCATGGAACACCAGCTCCCAATTTATTCCACTTCACTGTCTTTAAACCTCATATATATATAATCTTGCTTTGATTTCTTTTGCACATAGCAAATCCATCTTTTGCAGTAAAACCAGTTTGAATTTTGATGACACAGTAAGAGTTAGGATTTTAGAAGCTTTTGTGCTGGTTTAGTTTAGCAGGCAGGAATCAGAAGGAGAGGAAAAAGTCTAATTTTTCATTTCTGTGTATCTAATTTTATCGTTTTCCATATTCTGCTTCTTAAAATTTGTCACACAATATGAGCTACCAAGGTAGGAAAAAAAACAGTTTCATCCCGGAGAGCAGCTGCACAGCAATTATCATCAAGCACCCCCGCATCTGTGTGCAAACAATCTCACAGCTGCTGCCATTGATACTGTACATGCAGAAGAGAGCAGGCTGACCCCGGGGCTCTTGTAGTGCCTTCATTAGTACATCCTATTCATTTAGGAGTTATTAGCAACACCTATCAGCACTCAACCTTTTTACTATTTAAATCAGATGTCTGTTACCTTTTATTGAAACATGTGCTGCATTTTGTTTGCTATGGAGTATTTTATTAAAAAAATTCTCGTGCTGATCAAAAATTTGCAAACATGGGATAATTCAAAATGTCAAATTTAAGTAAAATAAAAAATATCACTTATAAGTAATCAGAAATATCTTTAGTTTCAAAGAGGAAATTTATTGAAATATTCTTTTTTTTAAAAAAAGACTGTTCATTGCGTTCAACATGCAGCTACATGCATCACACAAGCTTTACAGTCACAATAGGAAGTATTTAATCATTGCTTTTTGTTTCTTTGTTTTCCACCAGGGTGGCATTTGTGTATAAGATGAATGAGTGTGTGCGACCAAGAATGTGCGTGGGCTAGTGAAAGTGCGGCTTATTTGTGAGAGTGGTGTGGCTGTTGGAAGGACTGTGGGATTGAGCGGAGATGGAGGATGACTTTATGACACAGAGGGGACAGAACTGGGGCAGAAACAGAGAGGAGGTGGTGGTAGTTTGTGGAGAAGGGCTACCCAAGCTGTCAGCTCTGAGGGGCTGCTGGAAGGCTCAGCAGGAGCCCAGCTTGGCCCCTAGGATGCCTTGTCACCACGGCAAGGCCCAGGAATGCACCAACACACAAAGAGCTCCTGGAGCTTAGAGGGCACTCCGATTTGATAACCACATTAAAGTCCTAGCAACATCTGTTAGGGTGCAGGAGAAAGGACTACTTGCAAGCTTTAACCCCCGAAACTGGGATCATTAACCCTCACCCCTGTGAGAAAAGAGGGACAGCAGCTCCCTATTTGTCAGCCGCCCCGCACAGGACAGCAGGGGCTAATATTTTACTAAAACAGCGTGAGAAGAGAAGCAACTCTGGGCACTATGAAGGAAGTGTCTTAACACTTTGCAAGCAAGTGTGAAGATGTTTTGGTTTTTTTTGTTACTGAAATAAAAAAGTATTTTTAAAAATAAAGTAATAAAGTTGTCCTTTCTAAAGTAGAAGTTTTGGAAGATATTTACAGGTTGTAAAATTTAGGTAATTATGCTTTTTAAAACTATGGAAAAAAAAAACATGTTTAAATGTACAATGAATACATTACTATAAAGATGTGTAATGTGTATTGAAATAATAAAAAATTGTGAAAAACAATTATATTGATTGGTTTATAATAAAAGAGCAGGTATGATTTCCTTCCTCTCTTTATAAATGCAGGGTTAGGGAGAAGGGGTACAGTTCAGTTCATAGAAGACCAAGAAATAACAGGTGTCCTGTCACAAAGACACATCTCAGTCCCCAGGATGCTCTGCTGCTTTGTGGGTTGGCTCCCAGCCTCATTCACCTCCACAGGTTTCAAAGCGAAGGCCACCTCTCTGTAATGAATAATTAGGGAGACAATAGATCCCAAAGGGTTGAGAGTGTAGGAGAGGAGATGGAAGCTGTTGAGGGCCTAATGCAACTAGACCAGATGCGATGAAGAGAGCCGAGGTTTTTGCCCCAGTGCTTCATAGAAAACATCATCTTAAATGTATTCCCGGGAGATGAGGGCCTGCAGGAGGTGCCCCCAATGCACAAGGTCCTCAAGTACCTCCACACAAGTAATCCCATTCACTGCAGCTCATTACATGGGCAATTAAGTGCTGGGGTGGAGGAGCGAGGTGGGCTTGTATGGCTGATGGTGGTAAGTGTGGTGTATGTGTAGATGTGTGTAAATGTATGGTGAACACAATATTTTTTGGTTTAGATTATCAAGACTCTACCAATCCAGTTTCCCTTCTCCCAGCATCCCCATCATTGACCGACCCCTCCCTCCTTCACCTGGGCTGAATCTCTATGGACACCTGTATCTCCTAATGAAGATTCATGACTTCATTTCCATTTCTGGAGTCATATCAGAGACTGCCAAGCACAAAACAGGCCTGTTTTCTCAGAGGCCTGGAGAGCCGGATAGAATGACACGGCTAAGTGCTCTGGCAGAGCAAGGCAGCTGCAGAGCTTGAAAATGAGGATTTGGTTGGGGGTTCTAAAGTAGGGGCCTCTGATGGAGAGGATCTGATGTTTGGATTGGCTACAATGGCAACCGTGTGCTACCTCAGAAGCTCCTTGGTACTAATGAGGCTTTCTGCTGAGATGGAATAGGAAAGGAGTGGGCACAAGGAACTAGAAATGAGAAGAACTGAGGAGAGATGTACCACTACACACCTACCTCACACACCACTCTCATCTCATCTGCTGATAACAGTTATGCTAACTCTTGAGCACACTAAAGATCTTCTTAACACATGAATTTACACTTTTTCAAGTGCCAAGAGCCACATGGTTACCAAAAGCACCTGCTTTAGTTGGTGTTTGTTAAGCTGTTGAATAGGCCAGTTACAGCCCTTGCAAAGATTTATAATATATCAAATTAATGAAGCAACAGTTGAAATAAAGTGTGTCTCTTTCAACATAATTTTTTTGTTTGAAAAATGGGCTGGGGTAAAGTAATAAACATTGAAATATGTGTTGTATTTTCAATTTCAAAATGGCTTTATACTAACTAAGCCCGAATCAAAGCTGCTCCTATATGTGCATATGCTGTGCATTCAGGAAATATTATTGCCTGACAGCCTTAAGCTACTCCTGCCCTGTTACACCCCTCTGCACAGCCAGCGTGTGTGTCTTTCAATGCAGCGGTTAGGACTAGGCTTGTTAACATGTTCTAGCTCACTGACTCCTCTCAGCACCCAGGGGTAGAGACACGGAGCTGGGCCAGGTGAGGATGAGGAGGGAAGGAAAAACAAACAAAGTGTCACCTTAGCCGTATCACAGCTGCTTACCTGTGTGACACACTTTTGTTTGTTTGTTTTTATAACCAAACAGTCCGACCAAGATAAAGGGATATGTTAAAAGAAAAAGAAATGGGGAAAATTTGATTGCAGAGTTATGTAATTAAATGGGGCTGTTTTGTTAAAAGTTTTCAAAGCTGAATTTTAGCAAACAGTGTTGATTAAAAAAATAAGACTGATGAAGAATAATGTATTTTCTTCTTCCAAAGCCTCACTGACAAGGTCCAGGAAGCACATCCATAAGTTTTTAACAAGTCACAAGCGAGAAACCAATCAAATAGCAGAACAGAGTAAATGTTCTCTTTCTATTGGTACGTGGTCTCAATTAAAGACACAACAAAAAAGGGTCATATATAAGTCATAAAGGTTACCTGTTTTTGGGGAGGAGCCTGAAAAAGGAGGTGTGTGTTTGTGTGTGTGTGTGGTAAGGGGTGGGGGCTAGGTCAGGATTGTATATGGTGTCAGTTTGCAGGCCCCTCTGCACTCACCTGGAACAGAGCACTTCCCTTCCCTAATTCTTATCAGTTCTAAGAGGAAATACCTACTGCAGGTAAACACGACCCTTCGACCCCTCTGCTATCCACTCTGCTGGACTCCCGCCGGCCGACGTCCCTGTCTCAGCTAAATCCATGGATTAGGTCAACTCAGAGCCTCACATCCACATTTAACCATATGTCTGACGAAAGTCATGACAACTCTTTAGTTCCTTCCAAAATGCATTAGATGTTGCTCTTCATGTATGAATAAGAATTGCTTTATACCGCCATCCCTTCATCCCTCTGTCTCAAATTTATCTTATCTACTCATCCCCAGCAGTAACCAAATATCCTTCTTATCAACCAAGGTGTCTTCAGCTCTGTTTTACCCAGACAGAGGAGAGATTTTTTTTCAGAAGGAAGCCAAATTAAAAATCACATCATACGTCAAAGGGATGGCTGTGTTTGCGATTAAAGTTAGCATCATTAGAGTGGGAGAAATATGATGAACTTGCGAAGAGAGCTCATTAAAGAATGATTGTAATAAAGTGAAATGCACTCTACTTCTAATGACTTTGGAGCATAATTAATTCTTCTCTATCTCCAACAGATTTTTCTAATAAATGTGTGGGTGGTGATTTATTTTTAATTACTTCCTGAGGAGTTACAAAATAGGAGTTTTGATGAAATATGACACAACATATAACTGTCATGGCAGTTGCCACACCCTAGTCATTTTACAGATGACACACGTGTGTTTCCCATCAGGATGAACATACATTGAATAAATATGCATGGAAAAAAATCCGCTGTCATTTCCTAAAATAGCTTCTTCCACAGACTTCGGTGTCAAATTCTGTTTGGCCTGCAATGCAATTCAGATGATCATTGGATCTAGCCCGCTAATTTTGTAGCCAACAACACATGTAATGGCTAATTCCACAATTCCCAATTCAATTATATTTGTATAGCCCAAAATCACAAAAAAATGGTCTCAGTGGGCTTCACATTGCAGATTGAAAAAAGTACAAAAACAAAGAAAAAAATTGGGCGAGCGTCCAATGTGTCCAAAACTGTTAATTAAATATTGGCCTTTTCTACTCTACAGCTTTATATCTGAAGAAATCAGTAAATGGGACAGAGGGGCACAGGCCTCCACAGTCTGGCAACGCCAGAGAGGATCCATCAGGAATCTGAACTCTCTTTCGAGGAGGAGAATGAGAAAGATGGATAACATGTGACTCATACTATACCAACTAGTGGTGTAAAAAACAAAATGAAAAAAAAACAATAAGAGAACAATTTATTTTATTTAACCTATTTATTTTAACCAGGCAGGTCGATTAAGAACAATTTCTCATTTGCAGCAACGACCTGGTCCGTTGTTGTATAAGGCCGTCGACAATGAGTGAGGTTGGGAAGGGACCACAAGAAAGAAAAGCCAGGGATCAGCCAATGGCGATGTGGTTACATCAAGCGGCCAAGGCAGTCTGGCAGAGAATAGCAGATAGAATTGGAGGACAGAATGTAAAGTAGTACACATAAACATGTTTTTCTCTGTTGCCTGCTGTCATAGCAACCTAGCAGTACCACTGTTTGCAATTATAAATTCAATTTAGTCACGAATTCAACTTTACTTGTTCCATACTATGTTTTAAGGCAGAATTTGTTTAGGTTTCTATGAAAGAATACCTTTTATTTGTATTAATTCCTGAAACTACAAATATTGGATGATGACATTATTTCAATAACAAATTTTGGCTTTCTGGGGTTTTGAGTTTCACACTCTTGCCATAGCAGAAGAAGTTAAATGTGTGAAGTATGTTCTACATTTCTTCCAATACTTTGCAAGAAAAAAATGGAAGATAATGGGGGGAGATTTTTTGTTTTGTGATCAAAACGGAAATGAGAAACAAATAGAATGGTCGTCCCGCCAGTCATCGCATACACCAAGCTTTCCAACACGGGGTCAGGATTATCCTCTCACCCCTCACCTATACTAGCATCTTCCACCTTCCCAATTTACCTACCCCTCCTCCATTGTCACCTGAGCCCGACAAGTAAATGCTTGACTTTATTTGATGGATGTAGTTTCCCACAGCGACAGTGATGTATGCAACATTAGGAACCACTCCCCTCCCCACTTTTTTGCTGGTTGAGCTGATGCAGTGATTTTGGTGATAACCTTCTTGGCGTCACCTGAGACAGCATGACATCCTGTGAGATGCACCTGAGCGTGTGTCTTATCACACTAAAACAAAGAAGACACCACTCAGAATCCAGCCCATTAGGACATTGGTGTCATAGAAAAATAAACTCTTGGTGTGATAACTTTTATGACTAGTTGTGGCGTTTTTGTCACATTTGCTTAACAAAATCCTTTGTCTGTGTATTCCTGGTTATTAGTCTTCAAATTAGGTTGAGCATTTAGTTATGAAGTGACACCTTGTTTTTTTTTAAAAAATGTCTTTTCTTTAATTGTGATAATATTCTCTTGATCTCCTCATCATTAATTGACAAGGTGGAGACATTGGTGATAAGCAGTGACAATGATGAGGTATAGACCGAAATCACAGTTTGCTTTTTATCTCCCACTTAATCAGCAGCGTGTGGTGTTCTGTCAGAGGATGTTGTTAAACTAAGTCAAACATTCAAACATCCTGTGGCATCATCCTTCCTAAACAGTCCACAGTCCCACACACATACACTAAAAACACTTTTATGGCAGTTCACACTAGGCTGATGCTTGGTCCCTATGGACAGTTCACAAGCTTAAATAACTAACAGATACCACTCTTGGGAAATTTCTTTGGTACATATGTGCCTGTTGAAGAATAATTGTAGACTAAACCTAATTTTATGATGGAATAAATGTTAAAATATGCTAAACCGTAAAATCCTCAAACTTTTAAATAAACAAACCTACAGAAGCATTACTTTATATGCAAATAAAAAACTTGGTGATTTATTAAACCTGATCAACTTCAATCAGAAGGTTCTTTAGGGCTAACTTTAATAAAAAAAAACTTACAAGATTGCACTCCTACACGCACATGCACACCCTCATCTCCTGTATGAAGGAAGGAAGCCCCAGAGCAGGCAGGTTAATATCAGGAGCACTTGACAACAATAGTGTGTTATGAGGTGCTGCAGTGGTAATAAGGTCTTTGTTGGGACTTTAAAGCGCAGCCACATCACATCATTAGTCATCCTGGGAGACCAGTTGCCAGTCGGCATGGCAACCGGGACTTGGCTGAAACCAGAAGCAAGACCAGAATCTCAATGCCCGGAGAGGGAACACACACACAAAGAATGTTCTAGTGGGAGGAAAAAGTTTACAAGTGGCCACAGTGACCCCAGACCAGAAAATTCAAATGCAAGACAGAGTCTTAAAACCAGCAGCTCAAACTTAATTGCATTTGATCTATCTGACTACTCACAAAATGAACCTTTGTTTTTAGTATCTCATTTTCTGAGTAAACTTTTTTGGTCCAGGTAGATCTGAGAGAACAAACTATCTTGTCCAACAGGAAATTGATTCAGTTCACCTTTGCTGAGAGTGTGATTAGACAGATTAGGGGTGGACAGTACCTTCAGCGGAGTTATGCAGTGGTGTTAGAGTTTCATCCCAAAGGTTTTGGGAGTGTTGGGTCAGTGTGGAGCGGTCAGCAGCTGCTGCCTGGCCTAGGTCCCACAGTTCCCAGGCTGGGGGGATTGACAGGCCAGTAATAAAATCAGGCGCCCTGGTTGGGCTGTGTGCGGCCCATTGTTCCCCCAGCAAGGCCCACGGCTGCTGTTTACTTTCTCCCATATGCATTATTCAACGGCACAGGAGCTCCCGGAGAAAGGGGCCCCATTCAGGGATCCTCTTGCCCTTGTTTTGTTTTGCTAATTTTCAATTAAAATAAACCATCTCTTGCCAGTGCCATGGCTGAGTGGGGAAAGAGAGTGGGACACTGTCCCTGCCATTTGGACCGTCTGAGGAGATTAGACAGAATGTGTAAATGAGAATAAAGTGGGATGTATCATTTATACCTCTGGTGATATGTTTTCAATGTAGGATTTAAATGGAGACAATAAAGGACATTGCAGTTTCAGTTGGGAACATATGCAGGCCTCTTTCGTACGTTGATGTTGTTGAGCATGGCATCCACTGCGACCTATTTAGAATGCGGGATTAGTTATGTAAATAAAAGCAACCACTTTTGGATTTATTTTAATTGATCAACAAGTGTACTTTTTTCTATTGAGTCAGATTATGGATTTCCCCCTTGAGGCTTCACCGGGAGGATTCCCATATGGTGAGAGAAAATATGTAGTAATCGCAAAGACAATGAGTTCTCAATAATGACTCCCTAAGGTCATTAAATGAAGCCGACCAGGGCAGCCTGGACTAATCAATAAGTCCAGTGATAGTCCTTCTTTTTAAGTCAATTTACTTTCACAGGAGGGGGCTGAGCCAACCTCATGAAGAGCGGGACAGATGCAGTGACAGTGGGGATCTAGCAAAAGTTAAAGATTCACTGCACATCTGTCACTTGAACTGGGTGGGGGTAGACTTACATTGTCTTTCCCTGCCGAGTTCCTGCCTGCCTGATGCCATGTCTACCTGTGGCTTGGGTTTGGTCATTTACTAAGCTTCACCATATGTCTCTAGGGTTACCGTTTTCATGGTAACCCCACATGTCAGTGTAATATTTTCTGCCATGTCATTTTCTAAAGAAATTGCAAAAACATCCTGTGGCATTATCTGTCCCCTTTTGTGCACGGAAAACTTTTGCCACACTTTGAACATTTTATTGCTTAAAAGTCCACAGACTTGTTTGTTCCTCTTTCTGTTTAATGTTGTTCATCAAAGTAAATTAAAACATCCAACTTTCACAAAACAAAATAATTAACTTCCACATACATTTAGCGTATACACCATCAGCAATCACTCTATTAACTAAAGAATTACCCCGTTCACAGAGGAACAGTTAAACCGAGATGGCCTGTTAATGCCTACAGAATGGGAATGTAAATGTGAAAGGCCTCTCGGGATGACTGGACACATTATGTTCTCCCACTGGGTGCAGGTGAGTTCTCGTAAAGCCAGCAGCACAAAGTCTAGTAAAAGCCACACTGCTGCCGTGGCATTGTGTGGGGCCCCCCGTGGCTCACAGTGACCTTGCCCTGCATGGATGAAGCTTTTTTGCTTCCACAACACAAAACCAAAATACAGAGTTCAGCTTAGACTGGAAAATTGCAACATGTGTCCTAAATTGGGTCTCCACAATATTTAAATAAATAAAATATTTTTGTGGGTAGGATTACCTAAGTAACCCCCAAGAAAACACTACCAACAGTTTCTATTTTAAAAAAGGATAAAACCCCAAAAGACATCAATACTTCACATATATACATACTTTAAAGTAATTGTAAAAAGGATTTTGATTATTTGTAGTGAACATAAAAACAAACTAATTTAACTAGAATTTTTCCAAATGAGATGTAAAACAGACATGTCACCTCAATTTTTAAATTTTTTTTAACTATTTATAATTTCACCCAGTTATGCTGTGAAAGCTGAAAGTGTATGAACTATTACCTACAGTCCTGATTTTTCCTTTTTTTTTATTTTGTCAAATCTTGTTCTAAAAACACAATTTTTGTGAAATGAGTAGTGAACATGATCAGACCAGAATATACCAGCAAATTATCACAAACCAATATTTTTTTAAAACAAATTATTAGATGTAAATAAATGATTAAATAGTTTAGATTCCATTATTGTTTTGTAAGAATCTCATTTTACACCTACGGTAGGAAACATGATCATTCATTCAATATCTTAACATAATTTGACCGAGTGTTAAAATTAGCCACCGAAATCAGAACCTCTGATTTGTCGTTTTCAGTGTGTAATCCCTCTCCAACGGCCTTTGAAGTACCACACAAAGACTAATTAGGAATAAATTGAAAACACACATAATGAAGGGTCCGAGAGACCACTGTGTCCTATTTAAGGCAAATTGTCTTGTCCAATTTGTCCAAAGGCTTATGGTCGACTCTACATCATTGCTCCTTAAAAACAAAAATATGCCCTATATAATTATGTTATAGGGACAAAACACTCTAATGTTCCCTGTCTGGCTATAAAAATCACTGCCACATCACAGGATGATGGCAGTGGCATCACAGGATACTGTAATTAGACAAGCATACACCTTGTTACTTCTAAGAGTCTTGAGGCACCCTGTTTTTCCCACATAGATGGCACAAACTGTAACTAAGATGTTTATTAGAAGCCTGTTTGTGTGACGGTATAAACCTTATTAAACTTTTTCAGTCAATAAAAATGGCCTCAAATAAAGTACGAGTATTGAAATATTTTTATGGCTAATATTCAACTAATTTATTTTTCTATTTTTTCTCCATCTTTTTGGATTGCAATACAGAAGTGTTTACCTTTTCTGAAATCAAAAGAAAACTTTACTTTGTCAAAAAGTTTTAATCAATCATTTTGTCCAACTTAAAAGTTTTTTTTGTTTTTTTTTAGTTGTTGAAGTAGTGCCGAACACTCTTACAAAAAATATATGAAGCAAATCCTCAATGACCATTTTTACTGACTGTTTTAGTTGTTTTGAATGGTTGAGTGTATTTCTCAGTAGGATAAACTGTCCTCTCATTTGTACTTCCAAGCTTTATTCTGCAAACAAAACTAAAAGAAACACAGATTGTTGCTGTTTTTTTTACTCTTTTTAGGGGATAGTTTTGCACAAAAACTTGTTTTTGTGTTTGATTGGCAGAGATTTTTCAGTAAACAGCCCATAAAGCCATAGTTTGTGTTGAAGATTTTCAGGTTTGACTGACTAACATTGAGTAAGGAGACTAATACAGCAGCTCAATAGCTGTTGGAGGTCTGGTGATTGAACAGAAATAAGCCCCACATTAATGTTTAATTTATATGATTTTCATGGATATGAAATCTTACATATAAGCTGAAGCAAATTAGAAATCTGAAAAGAGGGTCATAAGCAGTTTAGTGTGTGAGATTTGGTCTTTGAGTGAGAGCATCTTAGAAACCAATTACCACACAAGAAATGAATCATTATTTTTTTCTTGAGGGTTGTGGGTATGTGGGGCGGAGGGGGAAAGGCAGTTGCAAAAGGGAAAGGAGGGTTTTTTAGATTGAAGAGAGAAGGCACAATAAAGACATAATCATCTAGCCTCAACTTTTCCTATCCAACTTTCAGATTTTAATTTTCTATCTGTGAAGTGGTACCTAATTTACTTTCGCCTCATCCCTTCAATGCACCATTGTTGCCACTGCTGAGATTCAGAGCTTCCTCTCTTAGCTCACCTCGGCGTGAAATTGGTTTAATGAAGCTGAAAGGTATGGGACTCTCACAACACTGGATTCCAGTGACACTGCTTGATCCACCTACCCCTCCTCTGAGTACCACCCCTGCCCCAGCTCAGCTTCCTGCACACTCACATCATAGTACAATTTTAACGCACCCACAGAAGATCTAAATCTCATCCATTACATCAGTGCATATTACTGTCTGCTTTGAGAGCCACATACCTCATGCAAATGCTCTAGGACAAAAATGTGATCGATAATGACATGCGTGAACCTCTAGCTGGTATTTAAGCTGATCAAGTGTTTGCTTTGTGGAACAGAGCTTAATGTATGTGACAGAGAAAGAGGAAATAAAATCAGTGAATAAAGAAGTAACCTTGCCTGTTTTTCCCACCTCCTCCAATCTGACCCTGTGAAAGGTATTCTCATGTTACCTGTCCTCCTGGGTGTGGCTTCTAATGGGAATGGGAAGGAAGTCCTGTGGGATTGCTATGAGTATATGTGTGTGTGTGTTACATTAATATGATCCCCTTAAGTCATATCGCTTACTTCTACTCGTCCCCCTTTTGAACAATTGAATGGAAATGCATCCGTAACTAAATATTCTGGCCTGTACCACTTGTTTTTAGTTTGCGGTCCCTGTATGAAACTGGTCAATTTCAAGAAAAAAAACAGCAAAAAGTGTGAAAGTAGGCCGCTTGTATGTGTGTGTGTGTGTCTGTGCTAGACATTTAAGTATCCCTTTTTTTCAATTTAGTCATAAAGTGGGACAGCGCTGACCAGCTGTTTAGTTGAGGAAAAGATTTATAATATATCACAACCCTGAAGTGGGACACCAAAGAGTTGTGTTTTAAATGATGAATTCCCGTTGACCTTATTCACCTGGAAGTAAATATTTCCAAAATGCCAAATTATTGCAAAAACTAGTTATTTAATTATCAAATGTATAAAATATTTAATTAGAGCTTGTTTTGAGCTTGAATAGTTTCTATTCAAATACCATCAATAAACTTCAAGAAAACTTTGAAAAGTTCGTCCTTCTTTGATTTATCTTAAATCTGTTCATTCATCCATCAGATACAATTTAGAACAATAAAGTTGTCTCTCAATTTTTTGTAAACATTTACATATTTGGATATTAGTCTATGTTTTTATGCATATTTAGACATAAAAAAGAAATATGAAACAAAAGAAAAAGACCAAAAAAAGACTGAAACAACATATGAATAAAAAATAAGAGTAAGAGTTGCTTCAGAACCTTTAATACATGAAGAACCAGCTAAGGAAATGGGAAAAGGTTCTAGTTACAATGGATCTTTACACTATAATGACACGGGCATTATGCTGAACTTTAGCTGCCGTATGCCAGAAGAGAATAAGCACTTTCACCAGTTGTGGAGCTTTAGCCAGCAGCATGCACTGCTGTTTGTCTTTCAAATGCCATTGTGGGTGAGGCCACTCGTGTACGCACAAAGTGCCTGTTACAACTTTCCATTCATTGTGGGATTCAGCTACTCACAAAGGAATCTCAAAGTATCCGTCTGTGATTTTGTGCAATTTTGACCAACCATCTATCACATTGAAGTTACCAAATGATTTCTTTAAACTGTTTTTCATGATGTTGTAGCCAATGAGATGAGTTTGGTAGTTGCATAAAGGTATTTACGTATGCACACTATGTACCTCACCCAAAGATTCACGGAGTAGACACTGTTAAAGTGTTGCAATTAGATTCATCCTATGTTAGACCTACAGGTGGGAAAATTGTATCTGCACAGAACCAGCGGAGAACTATCTTTTATAGGTAATTAGTCACTTATGTGTAAACACTGTCACAGGAAACACAATGCCACCCAAACTGCTTTTTAAAGGACATTTTACAGAGGATTAGAATGGGAGGAAAAGAGAAAAATTCTAAACGAAAACTTGGCAGACTAACATCATCCAAGAAAGTGCCTCAATAAAACATTTGTATGCGTGTTTGTCTTTTAATAAAATAAAAAAGGTCATGTACTTGAACCAGTAATCTGATTTTTCATACCAGACATTGTATTTATCGGTTCACGAGTAAACACAATCATTTGAAACTATTGTTTTTCTCCACTAGTGGGAGCTGGTTGACAGATGGTATGAAGATCTGAGGGTTTCCCTGCAGGCTTCAACACAGCAAAGTTCTTGTTTGAACAATGTTGGGAACAGGCAGTGATTTTATTAGCTTGTTTAAAGACACAGGTTAAGATTTAAACAGTCCCATAGTTAAATAGATGAGTTTGGTTTGGCATTACATTACAGTAGGACTGACTAAATGAAGGAGTCATGACAATAAAAAGATAATGATTTAAGTAAAATCAACAGAAAGGATGTAATCAACACTTGGCTTAAAACTACAGTATGTGATAGAGTTTAGACTTTTCAAATGTTGAATTTGAATGTAGAGAAGGTCATTTATTCCTAACCTCACTCTACACATATTCAACCCCTGTGGTGTTACCTGCTTGTGGTCAGTGGTCACACACCTGGCATGAAGCCACAATGCAGTCATCAGAAAGGTTAACACACATTCAGTGAAACACTCCACTGGAGCAGCCCTGCAGGCCTTTCTAAATCTCTCCTAAGACAACCTCCCATGAGGTAATGAGGAATAAGAAGGGAGGAAAGAGGTCCCCAGAAGATTTACAGGTTTTAGCTCCCAATGTGTCATCCAGGAAGAGCCACAGGCTTGTGACTACCAGTGACACCGACAACCACACCACACAGAGGTGATGGAAGGATTGTCGCATGCAACAACTTGGAAAATAAAACATTAAAATATCTGTGTCACTACAGCCCGATGTTTGTTCTATTAATAGCTCAAATGTGAGTTTTGTTTTTGTTCCATGTTGCTGGCAACCTCTTCTATCAAAAATCCTAAATGTGTTTATAAAACTTTCAGATTTAGAAAAGCCTTCAATGTTTTCATTTTGTCAGCAGAATATTGATCTGGGAGGCATGTGGTCCAACGTTTGCTTACCACTTTAAAGAGATGAGGTTTTTTTTTTTTCACTTTTCATTCTACTTCTTCTTCTTTCGGCATTTCCCTTCAGGGGTCGCCACAGCAAGTCCGTTTCTTCCATCTAACCCTATCTGCTGTATCCTCTTTGGTCACACCAACTATCTTCATGTCCTCTTTCACTGTGTCCATGAACTTCCTCTTTGGCCTTACTCTAGTCCTCTTTCCTGGTGGCTCCAAATCCAGCATCCTTCTTCCTATGTACTCTCTCTCTCTCCTCTGCACATGTCCAAACCATCTCAGTCTTGCCTCTCGAACTTTATCCTCAAAACCTCTAACATGTGCTGTTCCCCTGATATACTCATTTCCAAGCCCCGTCCATCCTGGTCCCTCCCAGAGAGATCCTCAGCATCTTCATCTCTGCTACCTCCATCTCTGTTTCCTGTCTTTTTCTCAGTGCTACTGTTTCTAGACCAAACAGCATGGCCGGTCTCACCACGGTTTTTTACACTTTCCCTTACATTCCAGCTGAAGCTCTTCTGTCGCACATCACACCTGATACTTTCCTCCACTTGTTCCAGCCTGCCTGAACACGCTTCTTCACCTCTTTTCCACACTTTTTTACACTTTTCTTTTTCACACTTTTCATTCTACTTATTGTTGCTAATTAAAAAAAATAAATGTAAAATCTAAGTCAAATTTAATGTGTAATCCATCAGGTTTTGTTTAGATGATTCAAAATTTAAGTCATACTTTCTCAAGTGTGCTGCACGGTAGTGCAGTGGTTAACATGGTGGCCTCACAGCGAGAAGGTTGGGGTTTGCGTCCTGAGTTGGGGGGAAGGCTTGAATCACTGGCCTGTTTGTGTGGAGTTTTCATAGTCTCACCATGTATGCATTGGTTTTCTCTGGGTACTCTGGTTTCCTCACACTCTCCAAAACCATGCTTGTTAGGTTGATTGGCTGATATAAAATTGCCCCTGGGAATGAATGTGCGTGTCTATGGTTGACTGTGTGTGGCCTCGCAACCTGTTTGGGATGTACCCCACCTTTCACCTGAAATCAGCCAGGGAAGGCTCTGGTACCCCTGCGATCCCAATGAGGAAAAGTGATACAGAAGACGAGACAAAACTTTCCCAAGCATTCTTATACGGAATTTATACTAAGTTGTGTGTTGTAAGGCATTTACTTTAAAAATAAAAAAACACTAAAAACTTTTATAAAACCTTTTCTCAAAATGTATGCAGATTAGATATGAATATATGGATTCCAACACCCAACTGAACATTTGCTCTAGGTATAGACTGGAATTGGACATGAAATATAATGCAAAAAAAGTGCAGTCTTTAAATGTTAGTCAAGTGGAGAGAAAGACCTCTGTTTCCCAGATTTTTTGTCAGATCAAAAACTGACTGTTTGCAATCACATTAAGTATTTGGGCCACATTATGATAAATTGGTTCTGTGATGATATCAACAATCAACTTGCAGTGTTGTGTGCTGTGTGTTCAAGCCAACATCATAGTCAGAACATTTTACAATGGTCAGAAATTGTAAAACAAAAAAGGTTCTGGGCTTGTTGTGCACCATTTATTCACAGCTCCACATTGGTGTAAATACATGTGAGTGGTTTCTAATGTTCATTTTGGAATCTTGTTTAAAAAGTCAGATCCAGAATTGCCAGTTTACTGTTCTGTCAAGCGAACTGAACTCTTTTCATGCCCTCACCACGACTCTAACTTTCAAGTTTTTATGGTACGCTGTCTGAATTATACTAGCGTTGGTGGATTTCAGTGTTAGTTCTGCTCGCTACCAGTCTGCCCTGTCAAAAGACCGGTACAGCTGTCTTTCATAATTAGATTTTGTATTTCTCTCTTTGTATGCAATGTGTCTCTTTTATATGCATGTTGTGTCTAATAATTAGGTAAACAAGAATTTCCTGTTTTAGCAAATATAAAACAGGATTATAAAACAAGCTTATTTGCAGAATCTAGTTGGTTTATGTGTTGTGTGACAAATGTGTGTGGCCACTCCTCATTCCATCCAGCTTCTCCCTGGAAAACAAGTTGGTAAATACTCTGAAATTATGCAGCTTAATCTTCCCGTCACCCTTCATTTACTTCTACTTTCCCGTTTGGGCTTTCCCAGGCTTTAAAAAGATCATATTAAGCATCTTTTCTTTCCCTTTCTCCACTTCAATAGGATGGATTATCGTGTATTGTGTACACCCTTTTAAGAACATAATGTCAAATGAAAAAAAGTTAAGTACTTTGTAAAAACTGCTGTTTGGTAAGTAGAATTACCTCAAACTAGCATCTGGTTAAAAATAAAATAGCAATAGCACTGATCCAAAGTTTAAATGGAAGCCAATTTTAGCAAAACCAAACCACTGTGAATATATTCTACAATCATTGAAATTCTTAAGTTGTTATGGATATTATTTGACACTCCTTCAAGACACTCATTTAGGTGTCATGAAAACAACCATGATGAAGAACTGTGTGCTGATTCACTAAACCATAAATCTAAATTTTGAAGGACTGTTTCTCCTACGATGTGTCATTCTGAGCCCTTGTGAACTGGTTGTTTGACAGCAAGGCTTTTCATAAATACGCAACCTAATTCGCAATTTGTTAACAAAATGAATGACCTATAAATCAGTGTGGCTGTAATTGGTTAACCTTTGTGACACAGTAACACGTGCATCATAGATCAGAGATGCTCGCTACCACTGACGGATATTGGATGACAGATTTGTCTTCTCTTATCTCATTTATGGCCATGTAGTGAGCTATCTAACAGTGAGGACTCATGTTCGGTGAACGGGCTTACACCCTGGGCAGGTATGTACTGTGCAATTACCAGGCTCGCTTAGACCATACAATTATCAGAAGGTGCTGTAGTATTAAGTGTGGGGGAGGTGGTGAAAACAACTTTAAAGAAAAGATGTCAGGTGTCAAGATTTACCTCAGCAGACTAATTTTTCTCCCTCATAACTGTAGGATGTCCTCAGATTTAAGAGCAGACCTGGTTCACAGCAAAGGCAGCAGAGGGTGTAACCAAGCATGGGAGAATGTGTGTAGGTGTGTTTAGTATTTTAAAAATAGAGTGTACCTGACAGAACAACTGACAAATCAACACAAGTATTTATGTTTATGTGAAGGGAGACCGTGTGAACGTAGTTCAGTTGTGTCTGGGTCTGCACACAAGGAATTACAGTCCATCATCACAGATAGTCAGAACGAAAAATTGAAAGAATGTAGAGAATTGGGTACTTGTTAGCACGGAGGTATGAGGGAGTGAAGTTTGCTTACATTCTTAAAAACACTAATGAGAGATACGTATGTTTTTACAACTCATCTGTGAGAGCTGATGTATGCGTGTGTTGTGTGTACAGCCATGTCTGCAGGGTGAGGTGGAGGCTGATGCTTTGGCAGCAGGTCTGGCACGTCTTTCAGGCCCAAACCTGCATGGAACAGGGTGAGAAAAGAGAGACGGAAAGCAAATAGGTGAGCCTGCTCACCTTTAAGTAATATGCTTTAGTTCTTCTTCATCGGGTTCCCTGCTCGGGCCAACCAAGTAGGCGTCATGTTATAACAACACTGAGCGTTGAAGGTGGACACTGTCATGACTGATCTGATCAGTTGAAAACATGTAATTAGTCATGAGAATTCACACAGCCACAACATGAATTGCTGCAAATCTCAAAACAAATCTACCAGTTTGCATGCAGCTGGGTGGTCATGCTTTCCACTTGATACAGTTTTATCATATCCTCTTCTTGTTTTGGTTAAGATTTCTATCCGTACATCTCGTCTACAGCATAGCATAAAGCAAGCATGAGGGTGATTTTTGTTTGGGTTTGACATTTCAGCCAGGCACATCGCTTTTGATGAACACATTGTATTTCATTAGTCACGCATTTCAGGAATGTGTACAAAATCTAATGGAGGTTCTTTTGTAGCTTGTTTCCTCAATAACTGTCATCTTCATTTATATTTAGATTGCTTCCAGCTTAAATTTAACCATATTACACTGGCGTGTTTTACATTAAAACATAGCAGGAAAAGTGTTTTACTTTCATGTAAAATATTATTTGAACTTTAATCACATTAACCATTGACCCAGCTTCCACAGTGGATGACATTATTTATGCATTGCATGAAACAAAATATAAAGTTCAGAACAATGAAAAGTTTTCAAGTTTTAGAGTTTCAGAGTTGTCCAAACTCGGTCCTGGATAGTCGGTGTCCTGAAGGTTTTCCAAGAGTTCTTGGTTCAATAAAGCTGATGCACATAAAGTGAAATCAACAGCCAATAACATTTGGAATATTGACTCAATAATCTTGATCAGGTGTGTAGATGCAAGAACATATGGAAAACCTCTAAGACACTGGCCCTTCGGGACAGGATTTGGAGACCCCAGTTTAGGTCTTATGAGGTCAAATGAATGTATTCTTTTTTTTTTCAACAAAGGTTGAGAAAAGGGCCACAAAGTGAAGTAAAAACCCAGTGGCTTCGAAAAAAAATGGTCTGACTTTCATGATTCATTCATCTTTTGAACTGCTTATCCCTGACGAGGTTGCGGGGCGTGCTAGAGCCTATCAGAGCTGATTTAAGGCAAGAGGTAGGGTACACCCTCAACAGGATGCCAGTCTGTCATGAGGCCACACACACGCACACGACCATCCATACACACACTGATTCCTAGGGACAATTTTGTAGTGGGCAATCAGCCTAACACGCATGTCTTTGGAGGGTGTGAGGAAACCAGAGTACCCGGACGAAACCCAGTCATACATAGGAAGAACATGCAAACTCTACACAGCGAAGCCAGTGTTCCAAGCCTCATCCTTACTCGGGATTCAAACCCCGACCTTCTTGCTGTGAGGCCACTGTGCTTACCAGTGCACCACTGTGCAGCCTCTGACTTTATAAAGCAGGCTAAACACATACAGTAATTAAACATCAGCATTTTTTTTTGTGGGATCGTCGTATGTCGTATATTTGCCTCCTACATCAAGTGGGAAATAAAATGTAAAACACAACAAACGTAATGACATCCTTGCAGCTAGAATCCAATGGAAGATAAAACTAGAACAACCTTTCTCTGCTCGATGATCCAACAAATGAGTGCTTTACTTCCAAGGAAATTATTTAACAATAAAGTAGGGGACTACATATTGTAAGCACTGTACATACACATTTTTAATGTGAAGGTAAAGTCCTAAGAGATCTCTTTTTAAACACTGTATGTGCTCCACAGACAAAAAAAATTGATTTTAGAGATTAATCATTACCTTTAGTTTCTCCACTTTGTATTAAAAATCGTAATTTTGGTGATACGTTCAAAACACGGTGATATACGGCATGTATTTGGAAAAGAAATAGAAAGACAAATAATTATTAAATGTTAAATAATTAGTACAAAAAGTCATTCTCAATGCTACACATGATTTGGTATTTATCGCTTGTTTGTCACTTAAGTGATGTCTTTTTAAATTCTATCAAATATCTGTCAGGATTACATTTAGATAAAAGGATTTCCTTGATAACCTGCAGTTAATGCCTAGACCTGACAAGAAACACTTCTAAAGAGCATATGTGTCCCCTGAGGCAGAAAGTAAATCACTGTACATTGTTAGTATGGCATAATAGTTGCATTCGGGAGTGTATCAACTCCAAAACCTCAAAGGAAATCTCCATTCAGTGGCCATAAAAGAAAGCCTTAGCACACTATCGCTGTCGGGCCTGTTCCAGAAGAAGAGAGAGGATTAAGAGAGAAAACAGAGAGAAGAAAAGTGGAGAGTGTACAGGTGAAATCCTGTGACTATCGAGGTTTGCTCAGCTGTGCTGTATTCTTTTCTCTGCCCCACCCAGTAACCAAAGGCCAGGATATCTTTCCATTTCACTCTTCTCCACCCTTCCTCACTATATCTCTCTCCCTCATTCATATTTGCACAGGTGAGAGGACAGCAGTCTAATAGGTGTGGGTGGGAGACCTGAAAGTCAGGTTTGCCTGGGTAGAAGGAGTTCATCTACAACCTGTGGATGGATGGAGATCTGATGGCGGGGGCCCAGCCAGCCTTTTGTCTGCAGAGACAGACAGCAAACATTAGTAATTTAAGAAAAACACTGAGTTCTGTGGGTTAAAGAGGCCCAAAACACACTGAAAAAAATGGAAGAAAAAAATATATTGAGACATCGGAGCATGTAAGAAGCAGGCCACTGGGAAATGTAGGAAGGTTAGAGACCTGGAAAGCAGGTGTAGCAGTACAGGAGTCAGAAGGGTGGGGAAGTTTTGCTATCAAGGCCGAAAGTTCAGAGTGAAGCAAACAAGTAGGTAACCCAAGCCACCATGTGCCAGAGTCTCACGTGTTTCCCTCTTTGTCTTAACAGGCCAGAGCTCGGGTTTCTGGTGCATCCATGCTTCCTAGGAGATGAGGTCCCCACACGCCCCCCTCTCTCATCTACCCCTTGAGCTCTTTACCCCACCCTGGAAAGGTAAACAGACACACTATGAGCAAACACATACATAATACATCAACACCATGAGAGAATTAGGCAAACACTGGTGTGGATATGAGCCTGAGAAATTCAACATTTCCAGACATCACCAGTAAAACAAGAGCACATGGATACTTTATACACCAAAAGGCCAAATACTACAAGCAGTCCATCTCAAAGAACCGCCTGAATTGTAATTATTTTCTAATGAACGGTAGCAAAATACCATCCCATCATAAATCACCTCACTTTATCATCATGTTCCTGTCATGAGTGTGTTGCTCAGACATAAGAAGAGATTATCAGCTGAATGTACACCTGAAGCTATCACCTCCCATTCTCCTCCCCCTCTTGTGAAATTCCACCAGAGCTTTGTCTGAAATATACCTTAGTAAAATGTTTGGATCTATTTCTGTTTTCACTGTCCAGTTTGGAAACCAGTGAACTACAGTAAGAAAACTTTTATATATATTTTTTTAAGTTAAAAGGTTTGTTTTGTGTTTCATTCACAATAATTCAACTTAAAAAAAATCTTCTTCTATGATAAAAATCAAAGAACAACATAAAAACAAAGCACAAAATAAAACAAATGTATGGATGTATGTTTTCAGCTGTTTATTAAAGGTGTTGAGGGATTCTTCTTATCAAATCAGAGTTCCAACGATGTGGAACAAATACAGAAAAAAAATGCCACTTTTTGCTTGCAACTGTTTTATCTGTAGATGGTGGGCTGTAAAATTCCTAATGATATAAAATAATTTTTGATCATCATTTGACCCTTTTATTCACTGAACAATCACAGTGTGAAGCCATTAAACTTTTAAAAAGTTATGGTTCGAAGGATTTTTTTACTCACAAATGAAACACGATATGTTTATTTTACAGCAATTGTTTTCCGTCAAAACCAGTGGAGTGAAACATTGGCTTTAAGAAGCTAGGGTCAATTGGTAAGAATTTTATCTCTTGAAATCATCAATGCAAGCCTAAAATTGGAGCTACAAAGAAAATATGAATGTTTCTTTCAAAGAGTTGCAGGATATAATCTGATGGCTGAGGACAAAAATGGAAGAGACAAACAACAACTTCAAACAATCAATAGACAGACAGGTGGACAAGATGCCTCCCTATGGTCTACCTAGTCAGGTGTTCATGCTGTGTTACGCTACACTTTACTCATATGCAGTCTTATTGTACCTGCAGAGTACCCCAAAGTGCTTTACCTAAAGGATGATTGCGAGATTGTTAGACGCATCACTGGCCACAAACTAGAACCAAGTAAAGTGGGGAAGGGGGAAGAACCTACAACTTGACCAACTTCTTCTACAGGTTTAGCTGCCACTCCAATCCACAACCTGAGTGTAGCCATTTCTTCTCCCAGTGCTTCTCTCCACCAACATCTGCAGCCATTTCCCACCATCTGCATACTCTCTCACGTTGGCAACCACACAGCCCTCATCCTCCTCGTACTCTTAAGCCTTTTTCCAACATATCATTTAAGAAGGTGTCTGGAGAACCAAAAAAGCTCAGGTTTCAGAAGGCCACAGGACTGGACAAAGTATGCTCTGGGCTACTCAAATCTTAAACCTGAGCCTTTTTATTCAGGAGATTTCCCAGCCTTCAGAAGACATTGGGCATCATTCCAGTTCCAAAGAACAAAAACAGCCTAGTGAGCTAAATGAATTCTGGCCAGTAGTGCAAATGTCTCTTTTGATGAAAACCTCTGGTCCTCCAGCTTCTGGAACAGCATACCAAGTAACTTCTACAGTTTGTGGTGGAGTGGCCATCAACTCCACTCTCATTAGGGAAAAGGTTCAGGATAATTTTACTTGGCTTCCTCAGTGCCTTCAAAATCATTCACCCTTTTCTACTCAAGGACAAACTGAACCAAATGCAAGGGCCTCCACAGCTAGTTCGTGAATGTTCAGCTTCCCCAACAGAGCATCATGCCGGACACTGGTTAGTAACATTTGAGCTCTACAGGGCATTATTCAGTTCCCAATGTTGATGTTTGTGCAAGGAGGAAGGACCCAAATCGATATTTCAGAGTTTAAGACAGTTTATTGCAAGAAGAGGGGCAAGGGAAGTGACGTTTGCTGGCGGCTTGACAGGCTAGAGACGAGAAGCAACGACAGTGGCTACAGACTGGACGGTGTCTATAAACCGGAAGGTGGCGATGATGATGACGAGAGACCAGAAGGTAATGATAATAGGGTTGGGAGGTCCTGGATAGAGGTAAGGCTTAGGAATTGTACATTGGGGTAAAGTCCCCCAACGCACAAGAGACAGTTTGACAAGGGGGCAAGAGAGGACAGGGCTTATAAATACTGAGGACAATCAAGAGGCAGGGAGAGACAATTAGGGTCAGGTGGAGTTAATAGGTGAAGAAAGTTTGTGGTAGGAGGCTGGGGGAGGATTTTTGACACTGCATCCTCTTTACTGCATTGAAGACTTCTGTTGCAGCTCTGAATTTAGTCTCATCCAGAAGTTTGCAGAGGATACAACCATCATGGAGTGTGTGAGAGAGGTTAAAGAGGAGGAACACAGAAATCTGGTAACAGACTTTGCTGTCAGGTACCACAAATACAACCTGCAACTGAACACCTCAAAAACAAAGGAGCTGGACATGACTGCAAGAGGGACAGATTGGTCTTGTACCAGATGTTATTGAAACAAGAAGTGGAGGGTGTGTTGTCCTATAAATATCTTGAACAGTGGCTGGACAACAAGATAGAATGGTCAACATTCCATTGCCTATTTAAAGAGGAAAGTTTTTCTGGATGTTCTACCAGTCCGTAGTGGCCAGCATTCTGCCCTATGCTGTAGTCCGCTGGGGTTGGAGCCCATTAAGATTGCAGACTGCTCCAGACTGGAGAAACAGAATAGCCGGTCTGGCTCAGTGATTCAAAGGACCGATAAAGTGTATCACATCCTAAATAATGAAATATTTAAACAGAATTTTGAATTTAATTCTTCCTAACTATGTGGATTCATATGTGAAACCAGTATTCTTCGGGGGTTTTTGGCTTAAACATCTCAGAAAGATGTCAGAAATTTGCCGTTGCTCAAGATTTACATTTTCTAAAAAAATAACTTTGAACATGTTTTTTTTTTGTTTTGTTTTTTTTTTTTTATTAAAAATAAGAATTTTAATCAGATTTGTGTCAAAAGTCCCACCGTTGCACTTGGAATCAAAAACTTCCTCTGTTTTGTTGTGGACACTCGTTCTCAGAGCAGTGTGAGAATTCATGGTGTGAGCTTGTGATCCCACTGATCACTAAACACACAGCCTGAAATCACTCTGATGTCATCAAAATTCCAGGAGGCCAGGCCAAAGACTGTTTCCACGACAACATATTTCATACTGCCATGGATTAGACTGGCAGCGAGTGAGTGTGTTTCTCAGGATGTCGGCACATAAAAAAGTTTGTATTCTCACAGGTAGCTTAGCTTGTAGTTTGAGACCTTACCGTGATGAGATTAAATTGTTACATTCATTTGAAATTAAAGCTCAAGTAAAAGTGCAAAGTTTTTATTTTGGCTGTGGGTTCTTAAATTGTCCCTCATTTAGCCTTTCCAAATCAAACTTTTCTGTCGTTTTTTTTTTTTTTTTTTTCCGTCTGGTTCAAAATTGTAGTTCTTTAAACTTCTTAAGTTTGCCTTAGAAATTGGATTGAATATTTACGGTTGCCGCTGCAGCTACTGCTACTCTAAAACAGTGTATTTTGATGTAAAGTATGCTCACTGTAGGCCTGACATTAACAATGCACTGTAGTATAAATTTTTCAAATAGGATCTTCGATTTCTCTTCCAAGTGCCAAAATGCCAAAGGATTCTCTGAAATAATCACAAGGAAGTTTTTATGTTGGGGTTCATAGGATGACAAAACATCAAGCACTAAACATTCTTTTTAATCGAACAAACTTCTGCCTTTTTTTTTTTGCTTTGATTTTTAAAATAAGATATGTTAGTTTATCCATTGTTAATTCTCTGTCTAAATTTCACTATGAGAATGGTGACAATAATAATCTTGAATCTCTGTAGATAACTAAATCATCTGTAATGTGAGATTGTAACTCTGGTTTTACAGACCATTTATAGTTTCTTTGGGGTTTTTTATGATATAATTGTGCACATTTCTCCCACCAACGGCGACTATTCAAGATGCAGTAGGAGGGTTTCACCTAATCAGCTCATAAATGCATACAAATCAGGATGGGGTAAAATTACAAAATGAATGCAAAATTCAGAAAGTTGAGAGCATATAGATGGATTTACAGTTCACTCTGCTTTGTGAAATCTTCCAAGAGTATTTGGATGATGTGAGAAGGTGCGAAGGTGGCTCAATCTGTGTGCCGTGGAGAAAAAACAATCCATGCTAATCTGCTGGCACTGACAGGATGCTAGTTAGGCCAATCAGGAATGAAATCATCTGGAGTGGAGAGGGTTCGAAGAATCATAGATCAGGGCCCTGATTGCAGAAGAGTGAATTTCATCCAGAGAACAATGATGACTCCCCAGGTCAGCAATGATGGAGAGGTTGTAACTGCATCGGCACAAACTCACCTGGCATCCATGCTCTTCTGTGCATATACTTGCACCTACAACCCTCCAGACACATATAAGGAATATAATTTGTCATAAATTTCTCACGATCACCCTCAGAAGTTTATCCTCTGTGATTTAAACATGCTTTTAGGGCAAAGTATTTGACCTCTTTACATTTCACTACAACACATAAACCAAAACAACACAGCAAGACACTTCCTATTAACTCGGCTGAGATAAAACGGGGAACTGCTTTTGCCCTACAGCAGTGCATGTAAATACGACGGGAAAGGCTGAGGTTTGCATGAATGAGAGAAGCCAGGAGTTCAGATGTTAAATGTGTATGGGGGAAGTTGGGGACAAAGTGAAGGGGGGAAATTGGGGCGGGTGACCATCAAACATTTTCCTTTCGAACACCTCTTTGATCTGCCCAGTCATAATTTTTTAAATAAGACCACAAAAGATAAAAACGCGTAGTTTCAATGGTCTTGGCGTCTCAAACCTGATGTATGTTGAAAACCTTCAATGTCTATACCGTCTGTTGGGTATGTTGCACCACTACTGTAAATCTGTGAGAAATGTCGGACAACTTCACTCAAGCTCAACTCTCTTAAGCTAAATGTCTAACTGAAATATTGCTTTGATGCAGTTTGATGGGTATTTTTGCACTTTTGCCACACCTTTGCCAACTGTGGGGAAAAAAATGAAACCCAACAAAATGTTTGAACATGCTATTTAAGGTGCAGCAGCAAGATGTTCGCATGAAACAGATCTGCTCCATCATGCAGTAAATAGTGGTATTAAGAAAGAGTTAATTCATGGTTTGTCTTGTGAGGTCTTAAAGTGGCTGCATGATTGCCTGCGGTCCTATGTGGGAGCTGAGAGTTTGGCTTTGACGTGTGATTCCACTCTGAGGAGATTGCTCTCAGCTTCCAGAAAAGGCAGGTGAGTACATGTACATATGCCCCCTGCTCTGTCATGCACACACATTAAAAACACAGATGCAAAGTCACATGGGTGATCAGGTTCATGTAACCGTGCTGGGTCTGTGCAAGGTGGAGATTAAATATCAGCAGGGGCAGGTTCATTTTATTTCATGAATAATGAATTGAAGTTTTACCTAAAATGTTTATGTTGATTTTTTTTCACAGTGCTTGTGGATAGCAAAGCTTTATTTAGCTTGAAATACCTCAAAGAGAACCACATGGCTTATAGGAGATCCCTAACTGATGACTGACTTTTGAAACCATGACTACAGTCGACAAATACATCCTGTTTTGGACCCTCCGGGGCATGACTCATAGCATAACTTAATACTTAGTATTTTAAAAGTTTTGTCATGAGAAGGTGAATTTATCAGATGTGGCTGGGAACAAACGATCACGCCCATATAGCGTGAACACTATACACCCCACAATTAAAAGGTGTGGGGGGTGAGAAGGCAATAGGGAAGGTGGCAGAAGATTTTTAGGGTGCCTAAAGTTTTGGGACTGAGTGGGTCTATTTAGCCCCCAGCAGATTGCCCCCTCTTTTCTTCCTCTATTCTCCACCCCCTCTTTCTCCTCCTCCCCCTGGCTTTGTGTGTCCTGAGCCCACTCCTCCCCCTTTTGTCACCCGGGCATTCCGCTTTGGTTAGCACACACAATGGGCGCTCAGTGCTCACCCTCCTGACACTGCATTCTGCCTGTGCACCAGGGAGTAGGCATGGGGGGAAAGGATGGAGGGAAAGAGGTCCGGGGGGGAGGTTAAGGGATGACAGCAACTCACCCCATGTGACCAAAATGCCGTCAAGTATCAAACTCTGTCTCACACACACACATACACCATCACCATGACACACACTCTTCCTCCCTTTGCCCGTCCATGCAGATGGGCAGTAAACCAGAGTCAGTGGGGCATGTTGGCACGGTAAGAAACAAAACCTCCACTTCAACAGCCAAACAAATGAACAGGTGTCTGTTATAGCTGACTGGCAAAACGCAGCCCTGGCTTTACTGGTTCCCCTGCATCCCCAGCTACATGTGTGTTCCCTTCGTGCTGCAGGGCACACATCCTAAACGGAATTTTAAGACCTGACTTCTGAACATTTTTGTCTGAAAAATAATCCCCTGCATCGACATTGGTAGGGATAAAACTGGCACAGTTAGAAGTCTTAATTTTACCACTTAAACATAGTATTAATCCAGATTTTGGGCTTCATCTTGGCCTCCAGCAGTTTGCTCCAGTGAAACAAAGTCGCTTATCATCCAAAAAATGATTTTATTCAGTGGATAGATAGACAAAAAAAACTTTGCATCTTCATCTAAAGAGAGTGAGAAATCAACATATTTATCTGTATTAGACTACCAATAATAATCATATCAAGTTGAAAGCAAATATGAGAAGCATGTCATCTATCTGCAGACTTGAGATGTAATTCTTGTGTGAGGAAGCAACCAGTGGAGCGCAAATAGATGACTGTATATGTGTGTGGGGCAAGAGCTTCAAGGCTGGTAGGGGGTTAGTTTGGGTTTCAAAGACCCTGCTTGTTCGCCCATATTTCACACCATGGTGACATCTTAAAGCCTAGACAGGCCTGGTTGCTTCACCCTCTCTTTCACGTTCTGAGAAAAAAGGGGAATTGGGATGTGAGGGAGGGAGAACTGAAATATATGCAAATGGTTCCCCAGAGGGGATACGAATTTTATGGGTTTAGAATTTAGTTCAGCCAACCTGAATAATCAAATGTGGGAACAAAAAAACAAGTCCCCCAACTAAATCATCCCAGCACCACAACTCCATATACCTTCTTTTCACCTTGGGCCTCATCTCTGCTCCCTCCTGCCAGGTCTCCACATAAGAGGAGCTCAGTACGTCCAAACTCTTATTAGGATCTCCTTACGGGCAGGGAAGGGGAAAGAAATTACAAGAGGGGGCAAAGATGAGGAGTAAGAGAAGGAGGGGTTAAGTAAAGCAGAAGACGGGCTAGTGTACCAGATCAGGCTAAACTGCCGGCTCCTGATTACGACACCATTTTCTCAGCAGGCTTCCCAGCCTCATCCTGCTCCTGTGAATATGGAGCACAGGGCCAGCCAATCCCCACCGCGCTCCCTCTCATCTAATGGCAGAATTAAGACCGTTTAGAGTGATTTCTGAAAAGTCGCTTTCTGAAAGAGCTGAATCTTTTTCCCTTTGCGCCGATTTACAATGTGGGGGGTCTGGCATGCAACTGGTGAGAGAAAAGTTCTACATGGCTGAACATTACATTACAACAGGTGGGGTATTGAACAGACTGCTGAACATGACTGAGAACTATTTTTTTTTCTTCACCTGTGCATTTCTAAAAAAAAGCAAACAACTATTGAAGTTTGCAATTTTGTATTTCTTTAGCACAGTTCACTTACACCATGTGGATTTTTAGTCATAAACCAGCCTTTTTGGAGAATCTGAAATACAAAATGGTATGGATTTGAATAACGTGGATCTATTTTCCACTTCTTGTATCCTATATTTGATTCTTCCTTTCTTCTTCAAATGTGATTGGTTGCCAGACGATTCATTGGAATTAAAAAGAAATGTCAGCCCTATTTTTTAAAAAAGTTTTGTTTGGTGACAGGCCCTATGTGTGGGAGAAAAGATGTTAAAGTAACCATTTGAAACAAATTGTAACAATAAAAAAAAGTCTGAAATGGTGTCATTTTCATAGAATGGCGATAATTTGCTCATTTTACATACATGGGGCCCCCCAAATGGCCAAGCATCAGGGTTCATTATGATCAAACTGATTCATCATGACACCAACCCAAACATGGTGTAAATCTGTACTCAAATCTGCTTAAACTTGGTCTTTCAATGTCAAACTTCATTATGTGAAGCCCATCAATCCGGAATATGGCATTACACCATATTAGACAACCACAGTCTGAACCTGTTGCTTTTGTGTTTCCCATGCTGTTCATTGCCACCCCCCAACACACACGCTTTTTTTTCCAGCCTCTAGTAGACAAATCCTTTAGCTTTATTACCCAGACTCAAGAGCTGCAGGTGCACAGGGCACAAAAGGGAAGACAGGGGTGCAGGGGTGGAGGAGGGGATGAGATGGTAAAGAAAATGGTCAGTCTGAAGATAAGAGGGAAAGGAACAGAGCCCCCCTACCATGGTTTAACCTCTGCACCCGCACATCCTTCCCCACGCTGCCCCCCTCATCCTTCATCCCGGCCCTGTCCAAATCATGCAACACCTCTCTGTTTTGCTTGGCTGCCTTACCACACGTGAGACGGGTGCAAAAACTGCGAATGGTGACGCCTGGCAGTGCCAGGCCTTTGCGGATATCTGCGGCTGGGGAGCGGGGTCAGGCGTGGCAGACTGGCCATGTGGCAGCAGCGGCCCTTTTCTTCTGAGTCAGTAGAGGAGCAATAATGACTTTGCGCTACAGCTGTGCCCACCGGAGCTTGCCATTCCTCACCCTTTAGTGGCCCCTCACATACAGCTGAATACGTTGCCTTCTGCTTCCTGATTTTCACTGCTAGGAGTATACGCTGTATGAGTCACTGTATTCTTTTTAAATTGGACATGAAAAGATTAGGTGATCAATTTTGCCCAGACAGGCCCAAAGTGGGCCATCAAGAAAAGTTCTGATTGGTCAAACCCATACTGTTGGAATGATTCATTTATCACAGGGTGAATTACTGTGAAACATTCAGATCCAGAAATGATTTAGATGAAATTGCACTCATGGTTCATTCTTATTTTTCTCATTTTTGTGCATTCAAAAGTGTATAAGAAACCAATCAAAGGTATATAAATGTCATTTATATTTGATTTTTTGGTTATTCAAAACCACCAAAGGATTATTTCTAGCATCAGAAGAACGTTAAATCAAAATTCCATTTTGATTGAAAAAACAAATGTGATTATTAATTTGAAATTGGTTTTATTTTTTTAAAGAGATGTTAAACTAATGTGTTAATATAATAACAAATTAAAAAGTTTGAAACTTTCACCTATACTTTGTGTTAGATTTTTGAGTTTTTTAAAAAAAGTTTAACATTAAACCAAACTTTGTACCAAAAATGAATAGTGTAGGTTTGAAAAACAAAACATGCATTCAGTGTTTGTTCCAGCTTTTTCCAGTTGGTCGTTGGAGCTTTAAGGCCTACTCAGCTACTTTTTGGGCCAGAGACAGGGACACCAGAGACAGGCGACCACTGCCTACCTCGTTTGTATATGTTCTATACCATATGTCTTACGTGCTTAAAACTATATACATACTGTAAGTATACAGTATGTATATACAAGTAGTTTTACATCTGAATTTAAACTCATAATATTTTTATTTGTTTTTAAGAAATTTTTTAAAGATATTTAAAAATTTTTAGACTTAAATTAAAATTTTATTCAAAACGTTTTTCTATACATTTGATGGTTACACAATAACCTTCAGAGAACCACAGGCCAACGTTATTTGGAGGTGTTTTATGTAACTTTCAAAAACGTTCTGAAAAAGTCCTGGTAACATTTTTATCTTTTCTTTAAATAGTCAGCTACCTCAAAATAAAGTTATTAGAAGGTTTTATTTGCAACTTTCAGGGATCGTTAGAAATTTGATTCTCTCAAGATTCTGGGAAAGTTAGGTTCTAACATAACCACCTACTAACGTTTAAGGAACCTTAATTTTGGTTATGTAAAAAATAAGCTTTCATGGAACCTCAGGCTAACGTTCTCTGGAAGTTCTCTGTTTGTTGGAATATATCTGTGCGCGTCCGTGCATGTGTGTGGATATGTATCTGTTTTCATTGTAGTTTATTTAACAGGTAATCAACAAACTGGAAATATTTGATGGATTTTGACCATAGCAATTAAAAAAACAATTTAAAAAATGCTTTGGCTTTGATTTGTGCATCATTATCACATTTTAGGTTTATAATTTGATTAAACAAGACTTATGCAATAATGATAAAAGAAATTTTGGAGAGGCTTTCAATGATTCATCACGAGTGATTGAAAATGTCTGATTTGACAGGTTCAGTTGCTTGATGACACCTGTCCTTTGTTATTGCATAAGATAATTGTAACATAAACTGTTTGATTATCTTTTATGGAAATCAATTTATTCAGCTTCCTCTACCCAGCACTAACAGTATTCTTGATTATGCAATTAGTGCCCCCATCATGTAGTTCTTGATGGTCAGATTGATGAACATTTCCGAAACGTGCGGGACAACGCAAAGATAAGTTACAAGATTATTTACATAAATCTTTGAAAATTATTTGAAACATTGCATCCAAACAGGTATCAAGTTTTCCTATTAAAAAAAATTCAAAAGTTCCGCTAGACATACATGAAACCTCAGCCCACCGCCAATTCAAAATCATCTACATTACACGCGTATGAACATTCAAAACCGCCTATGTTTCTAACCAGCAATGCTGGGAACACACCCTCCAGGACAGGAATAACAGGCCTCTCCAGAGCAGGAGGACATCTGAGACACAGTGGCACCATACTTGCATGATGACTCTTTAACGTTTCTTTTATCTTCAGCCCTAAGCTTCGTCTGCTTCATCAACAGCTTCTGTTTACATCAACTACAAGTCAAGAGTAAAAGCAGAAAATAGACTTTTCTTATTTCTGAGTGTCTAAAGTCCACTAGAAAGTCATAGAGGAAGATCTCTTGTGTGAAGGGAGCCTCATATTGAATAAGGATGGAAATTTACATGACAACTTAGGAAAAATGCTTTTTTATTACTCATTCATCCCCTAAATCACTTCGCTCCCCCTAGTCTTTTCCTCTGCCCAAGCTATTAAATCACCATCTTGACCCTACGACCTGGAGCCGCAACCATAAAGAGCCCCCTGTGGGTCAGAGGCTTGATTGTAACATTTGAATATGAAATAGACTTGGTTGGGCCTGGAAACAGCTCCATGCACTGGGACACAGGCTGACCCCCAGGAGAGAGGCCTGCCTCAGGAGCCCCCAGGCCTTGGGGCTTCTTCTTCTCTCGTGGAGGATTTACTTGGACTTGAGAAGGAAACAGAGAGGAACTAAATTTGGGGGAAGGTTGAGTGGGGAGAAGGGTGAGGCAGGGTTGGGGTTGAGAGAGAGTGAGGGAGAAAAGAAAGAGAGAGGGCAGACATTTGAATAAGACAAGAAGCGAGTGGTGTTTGCATGACAAAGAAGCCCGCCATCTCTCCTGATTGGTGTCACAGCGAAGCACTAAAGCCATGCAGGCCCCCCGAGGAGGGGTGATGTGTGGAGCGCTGGCATGTTTATGCATCCAAGGTGTGATATCAGGGAGGGATATAAGGGGCCCATCGGCAGGTTTCGGGGTTAAGAAGTTTGTGCGCATATCCTTGAAAAGAGAAGTTTACATTATTTAAATTGTTGATTTCAAATTCCAAGTGAAACTGTGGCCCATAAACTCTCAACGGTGATTTACCATAGAACACTTTCATGATGTATTCAGTTGGAGCTTACTTTTAAACTATCTCAGATGGATCCTGTTCTGTCTCCGATGACTCAATGATTCAGATTTAACATCATTTAAAACCCTCAAAACATTAAACAACAAGAGTACCCAAAGTATTTAGACCAGCTGCCGAGAATACCAGTAAGAAAAAAGGCTGTTGGAAAGATACATCTAATCAAAAGTGAAAATGGGAAACAAAAGTTCAAAATGCCTTTTGAACTTTTGCAAACTTTTGATTTCTCAGACAGTTGTCTAGTATGTTTTTACATGACAGATTTTAACAACTAAGCATATTGTAAACAACAAAAGTTTTTTAAAAACTATTTTAAAACAAATTTATTTGGGCAAAAGCAGAACAAAATATCTGATTCCATCCAATATGTTCTGAAACTATGACATGACAGAATTGCTCGTGTTGCTCAAGCGCCTCTTCTGGTGATTCACATGAAGGTGACCTCTGCGTCTTCACTCACAGAAAACTCTTTTCTTAGACATGTTTTACATCATCAGACAAAATATATTTGCAACCAAATTTGACTTACATTCCTGATTTTGTTGTATCACTTTTGAATATTAAAAATGGTCTGAGTGTGTACGAACAAGATGATGTAAAAGATGGAAATGTTACCAGCTCAATTTTGTACTTGCCTTCCATTCCCATTAAAAAAACATATATTTTATTTTAAATTTAGCCTCTTGAATATGTTATAGTGTAAACAGGAGACAAGAGTGCAACAAAATTTTTTGCAATTTTTGTCTTTGCTTTGTGCTGTGACATGTTTTAATTTTTAATGCGTTAATATAAAAAAAAGTTCAAATTCACATAAACTTTATGATCTTTGCTTGTGGTTATCTTCCTACTTGTTTCATTTCTCTGATAAATTTTGGAGATAGGAATAGATTTCAGTACCGTGTGTCTCTGCTGAGGAGACATTGATTTCTGAAAGTGCAGGTGTGTGCACCTCAACTTCTGACCATCCATCTTCCTCCTTCTAACACCCCATTCCTGAGCTTTTGATGGGAACAATGACAATACAAAAACAGAGATGAGAGGATCAAATGAGTGGGCAAATCCGAGGCCTATGAAGGGGGATTTCACAGTTCAATAAGTTTGGACAATTTGTTTACAATCCCCATTAATGCAGCTCCTCCTGGGAGAGGGTCCGCGCATAAATATCGATGCATTTTACTCCTAGACGGAGATTATTTGAGAGTAAGTCAACTTTGGAGATAGATGAAAAAAATGAAGTGCAAATAATAGTAGCACGGAGGAGGTCATGAAAATGAAGGAAGAATGAGTGAGAGTTAGTGAGGTCACATCATGCACACACTCACACACACACATATACAAACCCCCCTGCGGACAAAGACTGCGCAGGCTCATCTGGGCTGTGCTGATGGCCCTCAGGGACACACCTCCAAGAGAGATGGGCCGACTAACTCTCCATGGCAACTAATCAATAAGTGACACAGTCAGTCAGGACTGACCCGTAGCCAAGTGTGGTTCACCTCCCCCCTTGTTCCCAGGATTAAAGTCCCCTACTCCATACACATAAAAACAACTAATTATTTCTAAAAAATATATATATATATATATATATATATTGCTTTTATTGTAGGTCATCTAAATTTGATCAAACTTTTCAACATATGGATATCTAGGAATTAATTGGATATCTCAAAATAAATTGAGAATGTGTAATAGGACTCCGTGGAGAAGAGATTAATATAAGTACAGGTTGTAGGATAAGTGCAGTCTTCTTCTATTTGGGACATGATTGGAAAGCATTTGATGGGTCACAGCAACAACATGGCTATTGTGTATCTGTCAATCTGTGTTCACTCTCACTGTACTCAGCACATACTAATCAATATCTGTGGCCTAGATGAGAGGCCCCTTTTCACCGCCTTGAGTTCTTATCCTTGTTCTTCTTCATTGTCTTCCAGAAGTCCCGTACTCACTTTACTGTCCTAAGGCAAAGTACATACATCAGCTCACATACACACAAATGTGGCCCCATTTTTCTGTCTTTGGGGGCCTCAAGTAGTCAGAACTCTGTACTTGGGCACATTGTTAACTGATCTACATGCTTCAGTGTTCATAAACAAAGTGAAATGTTCTACAGAGCCAGACCATCTGCAGCAAATACACTTTTAGCACAAAACAACTCAAAGGTCTGAGATTTCACATCACAATAACCTGTTTTTATGTTTATGTCAATCCATGGTATTCAAGTTCAAACCCTTAAATCCGGTTTCATTTTTAGTCGTGAGTTACAAATGTGTGTACTTGCGTGCACAGGTGCTTTTGTGCGTTTTCCTCTGACCACAATTACAAGAGAAAACAAGTTCAAGTAAAGCTCAGTAGTGTTTGGCTAAACAGAATGTGAAAGGATCCTACAACGGGCAGCAAAGGAGGAGATTCCTCCCATTTCAGCTGTTCGTGTGATTCGTATTTGTTTTGTTTCAGACAAAAGCAGCGGTAATCCTGCCTCATATTTGACAAGTCTCATATTCACACACACCTGCTGGGACAAAGTAAACACACCTTCTGAGTCAAACACCTTAATGGATGACCCTCGTATTAAACCTTAAGCCAGGATAAACCCTAAAGCAGGCATGCTGACATGATATGGAACCGAGACATGTCCTTTCTGGATGTGATTGATGAGAAGAAACCACATCACAGGTAACTCGTTTACAGTGAATTCAGTCTGTACATAGGTCGGACAACATCATAAACACAGAGTTTGGTGGTTTCTATTATATTCATTGTAGTAAAAAAAAAAAAAAAAGCAAAAAGAAAAACAACTGTGTTGCAAACACACTCATTTCCAACTATTATTTGGGTTAATGTCAAACTTTGCAGTTCAAAAGTAAGACATCGGATCCCAATTGCCAGAATAATTTTTATCAACATCCACTTTCACAAAATGCACACTGGTAGCTTTAGATATTTATTTAAAACTCAATTTGTAATGCTGATTCACAAACCCACATTCTTATGAGTGTTCTCCATTGATAAATTTTCATTCATTTCCATTTCATTTAAAAGTTTTAAACTTACGATCATTCATTCATCTTCTGAACCTTTTATACCCGACGGCTTCAAGAGGGGAGCTGGAGCCTATTCTGACTGATTCAAGGCGAGAGCCAGGGTACACCCTAAACAGGTCGCCAGTTTGCCGCAGGGCCACACAAACACGACCATCCACACACACACTCAAGGCAGTTTTGTAGCAAACTGACATGCATGTTTTTGGAGGGTGGGAGGAAACCAGTGTACCCAGAGGAAACCCACGCATTCACGGGGAGAACATGCAAACTCCACACAGAAAGGTCAGTGTTCCAAGCTTTGTTCCCATCCAGGATTCAAACCCTGACCTTCTTGCTGTAAGGCCACTGTGCTATCCACTGTGCCACTGTGCAGCCCTTAAGCTTGAAATACTTAAACTAATTGACAAAAACACAACTGCAATCTATGGCACTGTATGTACAAAATGTGACACCCAAAAAAAAAAAAAGTAAATTGTGTTATTTTCTCATTAACTAACTTTATAAGACAATATTTTAACAGATATTGAAACCAAGAAAGAAAAGGATCATTCTTGCAAATATCAAAAACCAAACACGTCATGCATTTAAAATAATTATGCATTTTAAATGCTTCTTTAAATGATCCAACCTGGTTGCAAGTTTTTGCTTCAAGTTGTTTAAGTGAAACCAGAATTTCTTATTTGGGGTGGAAAATGTCTTCTTACTGTTAAAAAAAAAAAAAAAAGACAAGAAAAAAAAAGAGTCAAATCCAGAAAAAAGATGGCAGAAAGTTGTTTTTTTTTTTTTTCTAAAATGTGTATGCTTTCAGGCTCACCTTGAGCAAATCTAATAAATGGATTTACCAATTACTGAACTTCAAGCCAGTAGAGGAGGTAAAAGGTTCTCCCAAACATTGAATTTAGGTGCTACAATGTCATTTTTGACATTTTTTTGAATAATTAAAAAAAACACTGAAATCAATGTGTACAGTTGAAAGAAATTAAATCAAACAATTAGTTGTTCTTTATTCGTTCTTTATTAGATTTATGCACTTGTTTTTTTAAATCAATCATCTCTTTTGTGGTGGTGACAACTTATTTTAAACTTTTGAAATTCTTAATATTACAACCTGGATGAAAAACACAAACAGATCTTCAATAAATATTGAATATTTTCCTGTTTTCCAATATCATTGCCAGCAGTTGTGAAAATCAGAAAAAAAAACTTGTTTTCAACAATATAGGAAATAAAAGCAGTAAAGGCTGTTTTAGGTTCCTGAACTTTAACATTTAAGTAAAGATTTTAGTTCTTTTGCTTTGTTATATATCAATATATACATTTTGCAACTGTCACTTAAGGGCGACACGGGCGCCTGAAAGTCTGAAACACTTTAATTTAACTAATTTACTTTCCATTGAAAAAAAAACACAGGTACTTTGGTTGTGGGCGGATGGTGTTCCTTTGAGCAGCGGCATAATTGTCTTTGAAGCATTTCCCACTCAGCATTCTTTGTGGTTGTGTAAGGTACAGCAATCTAACCACAGTCATCTTTAATGAGACATTAACATCACGCAACAAGACAAGTCAGTGCCACATGAGTTCATACAAGGACCAGGAAATTTTGGGTTAAACTATTAGATGATAAGAAGTAGCAAGTGGTCAAATGTGATTTTCCTAGTGTCTCTGCTAAGTGCTGTCAGTGAATGAGTGAGTGAGTGGGTGAGTGAATGGGGAAGGATTCAGGGGACGGTATGGTGGAGAGGGATAGCTCTCAGTGGGTCAACCCAAAAGCCCTGACCTCAGGAGGATTTGATGCCATTTTCCCACGCAGGGAGTCGATCTGAGAGGAGCTCGTTAACAACATCTGCCCCAGTTCAGGGAGATTAACCCCCATCTCCAACCCCCACACCTCCACACACACACACTACTCTGTCAATCTCAGAACCTGACACAGGTTCTTCCACACTGGACAAGCTTGCCCAAGCTGGACATGCAACCCTGGTTGCCCCCACCTTCTTTCTCTCTCCCTTCTCCCTCCAGGCTCAGATCAAAGACCCCCCTGAGGATCCCAGCCAAAGCAAATCGATACAGTCTGAATCTGTCATAGGTGCAATCCTCAACAGCACTCGAGCATTCATCCGTTACACCCAAAACTACGTTGTTGTCTGAGCTGTCGATCTGAGGAGGTTCCATGTTTGAGCTGGAGATTAAATCAGGTGTTGAGACTACGGGCAGAAGGTGTGCTCCTCCTGGGAGTCACCGAGCCTGTCAAGCAGGTGCGTCGATGATGTCACAAACGTCAGTCTTTCAGCCAGATTTGTGTAATGAGTTTTCCACTCATCACACTGACGTAAAATGAGACACTTAAGCACACTTCTCTTGCCTTTTACCAGCTTCTTCGCCCTCCTATACTCCCACGAGATGTGCAACTGGCTGGACATGTTCTGACATAATATAAAGAAAGACGAGTGGAAAACAAGCTTGACTGAAACATGGCCCATGGCGATGCCGCTGTTCATGCGCTCGCACACAAAGATAAGTAGACACACAGCGGCAGAATCCACTGGGAATCCGCTGAATCCATGTTCTACAGGGCTATAATTAGGTTAGTTTTTGGAGTGGGGGTTAAACAAACAGGGGCTGTGAGGTCATAGGCAGATGGAAGTAGGATATGCCTGCACTTGCTGAGTGGGCACAGAGCTCCACATGACAGGGAAGTTAGGCCCTCTGGGCACTCAGCAGGGGGAGAGCAAGAGCAATGGGGGTGGTGGTAGTTTGGAGCCAAAATCAGATGGTCTAACTGCCCGAATATTCAAACACAATCAATATGCAGTTAAGCCTCACACCTTTTCCCAAACACACATATAGTTTGAGTTGTAAATTATCAGCAGCCAGGACATTTCTGCAGCAGTCCCAGTAATTATAGAATTCAAAGCTCTGAGCAAAATGTTACTGAACAGACATGTTTGAACTTTTACAGCAGTGATTAGGAGAAACCTCAGCATTTAGCTTGAAATTCACACATAACCTGACACATTTATTATGATGGCCATCCTGTGAGGAGACAGATTTGGTCACTTGTAAAAATGATCAATAACCTTTGCTCCGTCCACACCACAGAGATACTTAAGCTACTTAATTGGAAAAAAAAATGAGTTAGAGTGTGATTAGGTGACGGGTGGCTGCTGGTACGCTAGAATGACTTAAACCCTGTCACCGAATGCAGGGAGGTCTAGATAATCTTTTCCTGCACAAAGGTGTGTGGGGATAATCCAGGCTGCTGTGCTGAGCTGTGGATCCAGTCTTGCAGTAAGTGTGGGAAGGCCAGCAGGGCCGGTGCTGCTTTGGCCCTCTTTGTGGTCAGAACTAATTCAGTCTGAGGTATACCACAAACTTTTACTCTACGCCGTCACAAATACAGTTAAATTTAGGATGTGATTTTTTATTTTTTTTAAATAAATTAGCCGACAAAGAAAGTTTTGTCAGTCATTGTAACACTAAAATGTCAATGTGTGCGCACAACTTGCATGCATAATATAGTGTTAAAACTTTTTGCTCTTTATATAGAATTTATTCACATTGTTGTGCTTGACGTGTTATTTTCTCTATTTGATGCAACATCAATGAAAGATGTCATTTAGCATTTTAGGAATAAAAAAATCCAAATGTTTTTGGTGTTTTTTCTGTGATTGCAATTTTTTTAAATTTGTATGAGTTTTGAGTAGTTTTTTTATTATTGAAAATTTCACTTTTTTAATAAGGTTAGACTAAAAAAAAAACAGGTAACAAAAAGAAAATGGCAAAGTGCAAATTATTTGCTTTTCTTCAGTTTTGGTTAAAAAAAAAAAAAAAAAACTCCTCAGTTGCTGAAGACTGTTGAAATTAAAAAGTTAAAATCTCACAAGCAGGAGATAATTTTTACAAAAAATAAAATAATTAAAATTGCAAAACATATGGGTTTATTCTCACTTGTCATTAATTTAGGAATCATTTGGAAGAAGAACAAAATCTATTAAATTGAGAATATTAAACTAAAGAAAAAACCCTTATCTAACTGTATGCTTTTGATATTCACATTTCTACAAAATGCCATTAAATAAACATCTTTAAGACTTTAACTAATTTTTTAAGTTAAATTTGTTTCAATAAAACACAAACAGACCAGGTATTGATCAAAGCCTAAAATAGCAGTGCAGTATTTTTTTATTATAACTTATCCTTTAGTTTAAATAACTTTTTTATTTGATCATACCAACAAAGTCATTTAACATTTCCAAATCTTTTCACACACAAGACACAGAGTCAGAAATTACGTTTCGTAGAAATTTATTCAGCATTTAAGAATAGAGGATGGTCTTAAAATATGTAGAAACGTCAGTTTAAATAAAAACCTTTTCGTTCAGGATAATGAGTAAACGTGACACTGTCAGAAACCATCACAGAACAATTTACTAAAAATAAGAACACATTGGAACATTTTACGTGACAAAATATTGGGTTCACAAGCTAGAAAAAAAAAATTATAAAGAAAAGAAAAAATATCTTCCTATAAATAAAACTTGCGTTTGCGACCCGCACAGTCTTAACATTTTATACAAGCTAGTTGATGAGGATGGGGGGAACAAAAAATAGGGACACAGTGGAAAGACTGACATTCTACAAATGAAGTGTAAACATTTATGAACAATCCATCCAGCTTTTCTGAAATACACCAGCCCCTTCACGAGGCCACATGCCTTTTCATAGACAGAAAATATGGCATTATTTAAAATATAGAAGTCCAATTCTTCTACATATTGATTGCTTCTACATGGGATAAAAAATGCTCCCTTGAGATGAGCAGTTCAGGTCAGTTTGTTTGATATTTACTGATGTTTTATTTCTTTTTTCAGCAACCAAAAAAAAAGTTCAAGTATCCGAAGTACTTTTTCTTAAAAAGAAAAGTTTCTTTTTCATTATTATGATTTAAATGTGGGTGAGAGGTAGCGTCCCGTTGACGCCGGTCCCTGCGCCCTGGTAGTGGGGATGGACACTGTGTAACCTGCTGCTCTGCAGGGAGGAATGCTCCGCGCTGTCTCCCCCGGGGGGGAGATACATGCTTATCATATCCCTCAGGTCACCCAAACACGCCCTTTGAGAATGGGATGTGATGGCCGGCGGCGGTGAGCTGGGTTCGGTCTTACACACGGATGCCATGGAGCTGAGTCCCATGGCGCTGCCTGTCTGCTGCGTGTAGGCAGGCGACATGCTGTAGGTGGACGCTGCGTTCATGTAGGTCTGCGCAGAGGACATCATGGGGTACTGGAGACCCGCCATCTCATACCGGTGCATCTGCTGGATCTGAGGACTGTTCATGCTGTGATGCTGAGGGTAAGCCAGCTGATCCTGCATCAGGGAGTACGCACTGTTCGTCCACCCGTTGACGTGCGGGTAACCATCCATCCTCTGACCCACAGACACCGGGTTGTTGACGGCATTGGATCCTGGCGCCAACAAACCCCCCGGCAAAGAATACTTGTCTTTCTTGAGTAAGGTCTTGGTCTTCCGGCGGGGACGGTATTTATAATCCGGGTGTTCCTTCATGTGCATGGCGCGCAGACGCTTGGCCTCATCGATGAACGGCCTCTTTTCCGCGTCAGTCAGAAGTTTCCAATCAGCACCAAGCCGCTTACTGATTTCAGAGTTGTGCATTTTGGGGTTTTCTTGTGCCATCTTCCTCCGCTGTCCCCTGGACCACACCATGAAGGCGTTCATTGGCCGCTTTACCCGCTCCTGATCACTGGCACTGTTGTTTTTAGCGCCCTGCGCCGAGTTGGACTGCGGGAGCGGGGTCTTGATCTCGGTTTCCATCATGTTATACATTCAGGCGGCTTTTAGTGATCTCACACGCACATAAAGAAAAAATAAAAACCTTCACAAAACAAGGCGAAAGAGTCAGAAAGGTAGCCTACCGAGCAAAGTCACATGAAGAGGAGGGAAAAAAGAGGCAGAAATCTTCAGCAGGTGCGTAAAGCAGCTCCGTCCCTCTCCTCTGCGATCAAACACAACTCTGTAAACTTGTTCTCCAAGCTCACGCGTTAATACGCCTGGAGGCCGGACCATGTGATGAGGATTGACAGCATGACAATGAGGAGCAACTGACCAATCAGCGTGCAGCTTCCCGCATCCAATCGGGTGCGTGGTGGTGTGTGTGTGTTTGGGAACTTTTAAGAGTGAATGTTGAGATTTAGATTTACAACCAGATGAGTTAAACTATTTATAAAATGTGTTTTCCCCCCAAAATTGTCATTTCACAAGTTTCTTATCAAAGAGTAAAAAAAAAACTAAACATGACAAATTTATTAAAAAAAACAAAAAAACAAAATAAAAACAAAGTGTCATCTGGAACAACAGGGGTTTTAATTTTTAAGAACTTTACAAATTACATGTTTAGTCTCATAATTTTTTTTATAGAAGCTTTTTTTTGTTATTAAATTTTTTTCGTGTTACTAGAAGTTTTAATGTTGCGCGCTTTTTATTGTTAAGAAAAACATCTAAAACGTCTCAATTTCCAGTCAGAATCTAATACTGTTTATTAAATTACAACAATTAAATTTTGCTGTCATTGTTATTAAAATATAAAGCATATCAGTGAAAAAAATCAAATTAGGCCAAAATGTGATAGAATGTGATGCTTAAGATTTTTTTCCACACATAGATTCACCTTTTTTTAATAAAAAAAAACCCCAAACCACGACTGAAAATAGAGATAAAATGAGAGCATTTATTTTCGGCTAAATATAAAAAGATGTACTGTTATTTAAAAGGTGCGCAAAGCCGTTTCTGAGGTCTAGAAAGTCTCTTTAAAACTTTTATACATCAACGACCTCTTGTGGAGGAGGCAGGACATCTTTTTGTTCCCTGGGGAAAACTTTTAGTTTGGGAATCACAGTTGAGTTCATCCTTTTAAAAAAAATCTACCGGCTTCTGTTTGCTGACTTCTTTTCTCCCCATGGTGCTAATGGTTTCAACACCGATTAACATGAGGCGGCCTCACCATTTGCATGTGTGGCCTTACAAACGACTTTCTGCGCTGAAACCGGTGGAAGGATGGAGGAGGACACCTCACACCTGCTAATGGTGCGATTGAAAGCGACCATTAACACCTTGGTATCTATGAGTACATGGTAGATCATGTATGTGCATGTTGAAGCACTTTACCTCCTGCTGCGTTAGTTTGGAAATGCCATCGTGGCAAATATTTGCACTCTGACGTGCTTGTTTGAGTGCGAATATTGGCTCCGATGACTTTCCATACATTAGCACATCCAAACTCGCGCAAAGATCAACACACAATTTTGCCTTTTGCTTTTTCATCCAATGATTGAAAAAAAAAAGTCAAATTCAAATCTAAAATGTACTCGATTTAAAGCAGTGATTAAACACATTTTTTTCTCTATTTTTTTTCCTCAAAACTCGTGTAAAAATCAAATTAATATTAAATAGGCTTTGTCAGGATCGGCGCCTGGTGCAGACTATGATGGAACAAATCTGCTCAGCAATATTTGACATACAGATAACCATTCTGCTTTTCACAACACCGGACTGGACAGACTAAAAAAAAAAAGAAAAATATGTAAAAAAAAATGTATGCTTTGTAATTTGTTTTAAATTAAATAAAACCCACTTTTTTCTAGGGATTTTATTTTCTTCTGCCTGTCTGTTGTAAATCAACCCCCCAAAAAAGAGACATCCCCTCATGAAATTAATTTTTTCGTTCAATGGGGTGTGACAAACAGAGCAGGAGTAATAAAACTAACCTCCAATTAGTAGTCATCTAATTCTCAGGGACCAGTTGTTTGTTTATCTGCAAATCTCTGGACCGATCCGCATGTAATCTCCTTATGGAAATGATGCAGTTTATAGTAGAGAGAGGGAGAAACACCAGGAGTAACCCGGAGTTTAATAATGAGGGCCTCTGTGCAGCTAATTTCCTAATTAAGGGAAGGGAGGACCACCAGCACAGTCTGCTTCAAATCAGACTCAACAAGCCTGTGCGCCCTGAGGGGGCTGCAAAATCCCTACTGTTGAATGTTGGAAAGAAAATATGTGGATGTCTTGATACGAGTTTAAAACATAAAAAAATCCTTTTATTTAGTTTGACATAAAATCAGTGCATTTTATTATATGTACACATTTACATTCAGTTTTAGACTTTTCAATTTTCAGTGAAATAAAGTGGTTTAAAAATCATCACAAAGAGATTACTGATAATTTTACTAAAAAAAAAAAAATCAGAAGAAGTTTTCTTTTGTAAGAAAATGTAACAACATTTAAAAAATACATGCTTGTAAAAATTACTTCAATTTAAAAAAAATATTTGTAATGTATTAATAGGACAAAAAATTAATATTTAGTTTTACTAATAAAAAAGACAATTTATTGGCTTCTATCCAGCTCATAGTTAATTTGTAATAGTTATTATATTTTGATACAGTCTATTTTAATTGTTCAAATGAGACTTTAAAACTTCCATTTATTTTTGTTTGCTTTATGCTATTTTTTCTAAATAAAGATAATATTACAATCGAAAGTGAAATCAGAAACCGACATTAAACATTATTTTTTAATGTGTTTAAATCGCATCACCAGGATCATTACATTTTTTTTACTGAGTCCAGTGACCACAGACAAGGCCTTTGAGAAAGAGTAATTAACAAAGAATGGCTTTTCAATTACAACCACAATAGAAACTGTCTCATTAAGATTTGCATGATTTTTCCTCCCTTCCTTGGGACCAGGAATGCAAATGAAGATGCAATTTAAGCACGGTCTGCTGTTCCCATTGTGTCCAGTGAATGGTTATGTTCTCCAGTTCACCACAGGTAAAATCATATTCACGGGTCATTTAAAGGAATAAAAGTGTTGCTATTATCACCTCTTTATTTGGGAAAATTCCTAATGATAATTGGACTCATTTGACCAAAAAAAAAAAAAAAACGGCATTACTGCATTTTTAGAAGGCCTGAAAATGCATGATGTTTTAAATACCATGGAAAATTTCCTCTACTTTTGGGAGGTCTACTTGATTTCAGATCTGCTTCTCAATGTCATTTACAATAAAATCTGCGGGAGAAAAATTTTTTTTTCAAATCTTCAGAATCCTCCAGAATTACTTAAAAAATGTATATTTAACAACCAGCTGCAGCAACAGGTATTTATGAGATAATTTGGAAGGTTATGCAAAATATTTAATCTAATTTTAATGCAGGTAATAAAACTTGTGTGTGTGCAAAAATCTGTTTTGCAAAAATAAATAAATGTGGAAATAATAATAAAAAATTTATACAAAAAAATATTTTAAAAATCTTAACATGAAAAACTAGAATTCTCAAGGACAATTTTCGTACCACAAAGAGGGGGATGCACCAGTAGCAGCGTGTAATGGTCTTCACTGGTCCTTAAATGCCACATATCAGAGAGCCAATAGCAAGCGGGCAGGTAATGCTGCATGATCATCATCATCTGTAAACAGCAAAAGTTCATCCATTAGGCCATTAAGAGACAAAAGTTGAATCTTGAAAAGAAGCCAAACACTCTGAGAGGACACATTCACTGACAGTCAGGAGCTTTTGTAGAGTGTTGCACATCTGTTAGGAGGGCTCAAGGCTAATGGAGAACATGGCATTCTCCTTTCCTCTGAACCAAAGTTATTTGTGCTCTGAAGTCCTGAGGTGTGTGTCTGCGGGCTAAATCAGTGATCTCGCTCGACTCTGAGGAATGCAGGTGTCATTCTAATTGAATTCTTCTTGTAAAACAACATGAGGAAAAGCTGTTATCTGCTTGTGAAGTCAGCTTCGAACTTCACCCTCTGTTTTCTTTCTCTCCCCCCACCAGGCTGAGCATGTCCTTCCTCATTATGTTCTTATGTGTGCAAGGCCAAGGCTGCTGACACAGACCCGGTGTAATCTCTTTAACCCACCACTGTCATGAGCAGACAAGGCGTGACCACCCAACGCTCTTCTCCATCTCACTTAGCCTGGGGAATAGTTTTTCCACCTCTAATCACCTTTTGCCTTGTTGCTGCTTATCGTTTAGGGATGCACATTTCTAACATATTTGATCAGAGACATACACACACCACCGAGGTTAATCACCGTTACAAGAGCACTCCATATAATCATGTGCAGCGGGGTGAAGCTTCATACTCACTGACCCTTGGAGTTGTCATAATTGACACAAGCATCTTTTTTCCTGTGGTTATTGGCTAATGAAGCTAAAAGCAAATGAAATTCTATCCGAGGGGAGGACATCAGTGAAAACATATTTAAATGAACATGATTACTAGCTACTTGATGTCACTTCTCAGACACAGACTCTTAGGAGATTAGGGGAGAAGTATTAAAGCATTTGGTTTATGATGCGTTAAATGGAAAAATAAAGTATGAAATTACTGTGAATTATAAGCTCATGTCCATTGAAAGCTAATTTCAATTCAGGTCAAATTAAGCAGAAAATTTCAATAAATGCACTTTTGCTTCCTGCCACTGGGTAAATCTTTATTAAGCCATCGGATGCACAACATGACTTCTGTGTTTGCTCAGGAACAAAGTCTCAGCCAGAGTTTCCTCTTAGGCCTCTAATCTGTGCACTTTTCATTCATCAGCATATGTGCATTATATCTTCTTTTTTTTGTTTTAGAGGCACAAGATGGAGGTTGAATTGTCGCTTAATGCAACAAAAGAGGGGCGCTTGGCTGCCTCTCCACTCTAGTGTCAAAGTTATGATGCTTTAAGCCTCCACATGGAAATGGCAATTATCAAGCACCTCTATATGATGATCATTTTAAGTCCTGTTGTTGCCCCACTAGCTAATTACAGAGCTCATTATTTCCCATGTATCTGTTGAATCATTGCCATGTTCAGTTTTTACAAAAACAATAGAAACTTTCTCAGTGTTTTGTTTGGAAGAAAGTGCTGAATCGTCAAGTTTTGCTTTGTGCCACGCTCAAGCAAGCGGTTCGCTTTTGTTTTAGCTATAATTGAGATCCCACTAATCTAGGCTACTTAAAAAAAATGAAACGCTTTTCTTTGTTGAGCCTTCATTAGTATAAGATAATATTGTGAAAATGCACAATTAATTTGCAGTGTAACTGTAATTAATTAAATACACCCAATTTTGTAATATGATTAATGCAGCCGGGTTGTTATCTGCATTATCCGCCAAAATGAATATGTAACAGCGATACAGCAATGAGCATTAATTGCAGAAATTGGGGCTTTTAAGAAGCAGACGACTAGGTTAGGTTAATTATGAAAGGTAATTTATTAAATCTAAAATAAGAAACAAACAAGCATAAATTGATATATAAATCATGAAATTCACAATGTGCAATCTGACTGCAATTTGGGAGGAAATTACTAATCTTTGTTGCATGCCAAGCACTTGATAAAGTAGTAATAAATTTAGTTCCAGTCAAGTCTCATTAAAAGAGGTATAATTTAATTAAGAGTTAGCCATCGCCCTCTAAATATATTAATTACCTTGAGCATGATGAGATGAGTATAGTGATTATTGCGTATTTCATTAGAGAGAGTCTTCTGGGAGAAGAGCAAACTAAGGTGAGAAGCTGCTGTGTTGACAAGATAATGGATGGGCTGGTCCGAGATGAATTTGGTCACCTTGCGTTGGGATGAGTTCAAAGAGGTGAGAAGGAGGACAGTCCAGCTTTGTAAAAATCTTGAATGTCTAAGCCTTATTTGTTCGAAATAAAAATTTAAATGATTTTTGCTGAGATTGTAAAATATATATATTTACTGCCTGCCCTTCTTAAGTTTACTGTCCTATCTTTGTTACAAAAGAGTCAATTTTATACAAGAACTCGAGGAAAAATGAATAAAATGTGTCATTTTTGTATCAAAATTGAACAAGAGGAAAATTGAGTTTTTCCAGATCCTTGATGTGGACCATTTCATTTTTCATTTACAGTGTATAAAATTAAACAAAGTCTTATTTTGTTACCTCCCGAGCCAAAAGTTGGTCAAATGTAATTTTTCAAAGTGCATTTTTAAATTAAAGTTATGCTAAAGTTTAAGCGTTAAACATTTTATTTTCATCCAGCAGACTTGCTGTGTTGTTCACCACTAATACTTTTCTGTAACATTCCTCTAAGTGTTACCATGTTATGTCATTATTTTCACACCCACAAACACACAAGTGTGCTGAGGGGTGCAGAGGTAACGGCTCATTGCCCCACAGACTGATACGTCAATGAAATAGACAAGATGTTGCCGCTGACTTGGAGAGATTTCCAGGCTCGCTTCGCTCCTGGCTGACAGCAGGACAAAGAGACTAAGCTACTATTATCTAGAAGCAAGCTCTCGTTCCAGCTTTCATCCCTTTCTTCATGCATTCAAACATGGATACAGAGTACTGCATAAGGTCACTGATGCATCCAGTATGGATGTCAGGCAGAAGAAGGAGAGTTTGGGAATTGTGTGTGTTAGGATAATGAAAAGATTTCCAAATTTGGAATTTTTTTTTTATATTTTTCCCTTTGTAGTTTGTGGATTGTTTTATATATTTTAATGCTGTTTTTAAATATGAACCATTTCCCAGCCTATCGTTTGGCTACTTTTTGTTAGAGTAACTGAAGCCACAACCAACAGGTGACGTGACTCTTCTGGAAATATCTGATAATGTCTTTATAAATTCAAGCATGTGAGAAAAAGACAACTCAGAAAACATAAACACTCCTTCTCTTTCTTTCTAGTGTCCCCTCCCTCTCTCTCTTTTTTTTAACCTCCTCCCACTCTGACCAGAAACCCGAGGATACTCACCAAGCTCTCACTGGTCCCAAGGCTCCTGCTTCTCCTGGTTTCCAGACACACCTTCCACTGCTGACTATCAGCAGGCCAAGAAGCAGCACCATGGACTGGACAATGCCTGGGACATCCAGAGCCTTACAGCTTCAGCCCAGACTCCAGCCATGGACATTCAAATAGCAGTTCTTCCACTATGGAGCTGCAAAGAAATATGAAGCATGAGAGAACTGGGCAGTGCACACAGCTGCTCAGCTCTCCCTGCTCTGGGACCTATTTCATTCAGCCAAGATTGCTTCATACAAAAGTTGACAATGCACCAGAGAAAGCCATTGTTGATATTCAACATTTTTTAAATAGCTGAGCAGAATAGACAACATGGCAGGCTGCAAAACTTGGCAAGGGAAACTGACCCGGAGCTTCCCGTTCTAAAAGGGTTGCCACGCTGGGCGAGAGAAGAGGAGGCTATTGTGTTACAAAGAGGGAGAGCTGGCGTGAAAGACTCCAAAAAACAAAAACATCTCTCATCCCTGGAGAGCAGATTATAATGCTTTCTGTGCTGCGGAAAGAGGACAATTCGTCTGCTTGGTCACAAGAATATCTGCATTACTCAGAAAGATGAAAAAAAACACACACAAGTGCAATCAGATATAGTTTAAAACAGGACACTTAATCTCTGAGAGACAAATTCACCTGTACCCATTAGGAAGTAAAGTAAACCAAATCATGCATGGGTCACGTATGAAAGGTTAAACATCTAAGCCAACACAGCAGCGCCAAAAGGTCCAAGCTGCAATGTAAACTGGGCTAACATCCAAAGGAATGTCCTGCATGGAGTCATCTATTTCTCTAATGTTGCACAGATGAGGATGATACTCTCTGACACTGCTAATGGTGTTCTGTTTCCTTCATTGTTGAACTGACAAGTTTGCAGATTGATATGGATATTTAAGATGCCTTTAACCATATATACGTCAGACCATCACAGTGCCGCTCGTGCCTCAGAAGATATCAGTATGATAGTGAATGTGTGTGTAGGTATGGGTGTGAATGTGTGCCTGGTGGCCCCGAGGCAAGTCCCGGTGTTGTGTTTCATGCATCGTGTCTTGTGGCAGAATTGGGATGGGAGGGGTAGAGTCTGAGTGATTAATGTAGATTATGAAACTTCCTTGGGGAAACAGCTTCATGTTAACTCACACCATTGTCCCAATTCTGTGAAGATAAAGTATCAAAATGAGTGATGAAAGACACATGGCATTCGGATTTGAAAACATTTTTTTCTTTATAAAAGAGTTTTTTCTTTGAATGTTGAAAAGAAGTAACAAAATCCAATCGGAAGTTTGAACAAAATGAAAGTTTGACTAGTTTATACAACTTTTGATATGTGTACATACATATATATTATTTTTATAAAAGTAAACACAGTAAGTGCAATTTGAAAACTCAATTTGTAGTTTGTGACTCATTCAATGCAAAAAAAATTTACTTCTGTTTTTGAAGTTAGACATCTCAAGATGATCCAACAAAGCTTAAAAATGTTATCAGCCTTTTCTTTCCAGATTAAACGTTAATCCCAGGAACACCTTTCTGGTTTGTGTTGCTGGTCACAGCTTCTTTTTTACAACAGAAGCTTATGGTTGTGTGTTCAAATCGCTTGCGGCTGACATAAGCAAATCCTTTCCCCTAAAAGATGTCTGAATGGCAGTATTTTGAAGCAAAACTATTATACATCATTCAGCTTTCACACAGATGTGCAAGTTACCCATAAACACATCAATTGTGCAATCTATTAAAAGGAGCGCACAACTTATCCTAACAGAAACTCACTGATCCATTATGACATTTTCTGAAGAAAATCTAAAATTACGACTGGATCACGGTATCTTTTAAATTGTATTTCCACAAATACATCCACTTTTTGAACAGTATGTGCCAATATACGTATCTAAAAACTTTTTCACCGGTTTTAACAATTGGGAGTTTGGCCTTTCACAATAATAATAAAATAATAGCAAATTCTATGGGCACATCGCTTTTAAAGAGCCATCAGCAAACAAAAACGTCCACAAAAAGTCCATAATGATTTTTTTACCTGCATAAAGAATTTTTGTACTATGGTACACTTATGCATCTGAATAATATTACCATTGTAATCAAGAAATGCACTCCTTGTGATTTTAATCAGTAAATAAATTTGTATTTACTTCAACTGAAATGAAAATAAATCAGATTTTATTGGGGTTTGTTGTCTAACACATTGTGAATAACTCCATATCGGGTTGATAAAAACCCTGTAGATCCTTAAACGCGTGTAAAAATCAAATTAAATCTATTTGTAATATGTAGTAATGGATTTAATATGTGAAATATCTCCAACTAAAATTGTTTTATTCCTTTTTTTCTGTTTTCTTCCACTGATGTGAATTTTTGTGTGTATTAGTGTGAGAAAACAAAACCTCTCTGGCCTTTGACATGGAGTCAGAGATGTATAATTATACTGATCAGGATGAAATCACAGCTTTAAGAAAGAAGGAGTGCCAGCGTAATCTTCCAGGTGTGTTGAACAGAGAGAGGCAGGGATGCGGAGAACCTGTGGCGTCTAAGCTGGAAATCCACGTCAGCGCCACCCATCACACTCTATTAGCCGCCATCAAAGCTCTAATTTTACTCTAGCATTACATCCTGCTCCCTGCATCCATCTCCCTCCCCTGCTGGTCTGGATGGTGCAGCCTGGTGGGAAAGCGACATTCAATCTGCTGTCCACCCCATTCAAGCCAAATTGGCAAATGACAGCTCTCCGCCTCTCAGATTGCTGGAAGTGAAAGGTACCTTTACCACTGTCCGCCTCCAAGGGGCTGTAGGGGAGGGTAGTGAAGAGAGGAAGGCTGAGTTCAGAGGAAGTGAGAACCAGTGAGGCCAAGGAGTGGACCAAGGTGGGTTAACAACTTCTCTTGTCCTCTTCGATGGTAACGGTGCTGGACAGAGAACACAAAGAAAAGAAAGAAATGAATGTCTACTCAGCAGATCAAAGAACTTTGCTGAGACCAACAAGAAAAGTTGACCTGAATCCACTAATCGGCCACTTTACCACCCTGGACAGATGAGAAGACTGCTTTTGGCCTCACTGAGGTCAACAGCAGAGAAATCTTAGAGAGGATGACAGAGAGGTGTTGACACGGGAACACGGTCTACAGATTTTTTTTCTGCCATAGGACTTAAACAAAAGAAAAAATTAAACAGATATAAACCCAGGAGAAAACAAATATCAGAAAACAAGTTCTTTCAGTAATATTTTTAACACTGAGAACATATTATGTTGGACACTAACTGGCTGCCAGGCTGAATGGTACTCTTACAGCTAATTAAGTGCTAATGGCAGTTCCCCCTGCAGGGAATACTAATTAATGCTCCATTCTTCTGCAGGCTGAGCGCGCACTCCACTGCGGCCTAATGAGGGGAGCCAGGTACGTCTTCTCCCAGGCCGGGTTAATAAGTACAACAGAGCAGGGTCTGAGTAGAGAGGGCCATACCAGGGGGGCTGCTTCCTGTTCCTTAATCTTAACAGACCCCCCTCAGAACACTCACAATGAACCAAGCCGGTAATGAAAAGATCGACTCCTCCAACCCATAGAAATAGACCAGCATTAAAAGTTTTATTTTGTGTCCTTTAATAATTACATATCCCTGGAGGAAGTTAGATTTTATGGCTAAATAAATTTGTAAATTGAGAAGAAATTTTATTGAACCAATTTTGGGGACATATTTGCTCCCCAACGCAAAAAAATAGATCATGATTAAGTGTAGTATGTTTATAAGAAGCGGTTTTATCAAGGAAAACACATTGACATGAAGCACTGCTTCATATTAGGTCTTTTTCTTATGTGTGTGTGTTTTCATACTATTTAGAAACTGCTGAGCTCCATAAGAAAAAAAAAAACTTCTATTTCACATAGTTTCCAGGCTGCTGGGAGTGTGTGCTGCCGAGAAATAAACACATTACCTGTTTGGATGCAGAAAGCCTGAGAATCAGATTCAAAGTGCTGAAGAATGAATGGCTGTGCAAGCATGTGGGTGCGTGCACAGGCGTAAACACAGATTGAGGATGCTATTGGAATTACCTGAGTGAGATAATGGTAGAGCATTAGATTAACTTTCAGCCCTTAAATGCAACACATTTAGGCAATCTTGTCCCCCAAAAACATGTCAGTGTCTGAAAGGCCTCCCTCTCGCTATCAGGAGCCTCTGGTCCCCCACGCTGATGCAGCTGGCAAGGCGCTGCCGTCGACTGTCAAAATGCAGCGCCAGATCTAGTTATAAAATAATTGAATTTTCATATCAGAGGGGACCAGAGTCCCAGCAGACAATAGGACTGCTGAGTCCTCTCTGATATTGGCTCAGGCCCTTTGCCATGCGCATGAAATCAGTATGTTAATGTTCCACCGTTTTCTTTTTTTAAGGGCACTTGTGCTCTCGCAATGTACTACCGATGCGGTTTCAAAAAAAAAAGGGAAAAAAATTGCAACTATTGATAAGTAGGAAGCCAGCAACCCCCCTCCAACCCTTCCACCCACCAAACAGGCCTACCCTCGCCTCCCTCCAACCCGGCAAAGCTCTAGACGTTCTCGCACCCCTACCCTCCCCCTTTATTAAAATTGTAATTTATTTTTCTAAATCAGAATGACAGCTTGCTTTCTTTTCTCTGCAGCAGGCAGTGAATCACCGAGCTTTAATTACTTTCGTAACTTCGCTGACCCTGTGAGCGTGCTACTCCAGCAGAGAAAATGGGACCTCCAACAAAGGCCCTCCACAGCCTCGGCCGCCTTCACTTCATTCCAAATGCGAAAATTTATCAAACCACATATGTTTTTTATGAGATTTTTGTTAACCTTCACCTTCCATCTTTCTTAGAGTTCTTCCGCCTCCCTCCTTTTCCTCTCTCCCACCTTGGCTCAGGAAACAACTCTACTCACAGTCTCCTGACCCACCTCTTGAAGAAACTTTCCAGATAACTACACAAGCTAATTCCAACTCTCATCTTCACTTTTCTCTTTTTTTCTGTTTGCGTGTTTTGACTCAACAAGGTCTTTTTTAGGCCAACACCGGCAAAGGTCAAGCTATTATCTGTAACCCCGTTTGTGTTTAGGCCATGGCCTGGGCTGCCCCGTAGCGAGCCCTGTGGGGTCCTGAAACCACAAAGATCAGTAGGGATGAGTGTTAAATTTGATCACTTCACAGATCTTTGGCTTGCAGACATCAGGATCAAGCTTTATTCATCAAGGCTGACAGACTCTATACAACAGCTTGTAAAAGTGTTTTTCTAACTGCGAGAACACTGAGATCACAGATCAGGACTTTCGAGTCAATGCCGGTTAAAGACAGAGTTTTTGTCTCCTTAAAGGTTCAGGCTTGTTCTCCACGGAGCTCCATTTGCTTCACATGGTTTCTGGAGCCTGACTTATTAAAGTAGCTAATATGTTGTAATCCTCACTATCACTCTCACCTTCTCACTGGCACACCTCTGTTTTGGGGCTGTGTGAACCGGAGCTGTGCCAGCACCGTTGGTCTTTTGCTGACTGCCTGATAATTGAATGAGCGATTATCCCTCCCATTAATAGACAATGATACAGAAAGCAGAGCCATATGTACAGAATATTAATGAGTGGCTGCGGAGGCTTAGATAAGAAAAGCTCCGTGCAGTCGCTGTAATAGGGGTTAAAACAATTTGCCCCACCTGCCCCCCACCCATTCCATCCTTCTTCCATCCGTTTAACAACTAGCCGTGCTGCTACTGACAAACTAACCCCCAATGATCTGCACTTTTGACTTCTGACCTTTCCGCTACGGAGGCCAAACCATCATTGTGCTAGCACACATAAACGGTCAGAAGTCACGAAAAACAGCAAACACAAAAAAACTACAAACAAAACTGATGACAAGAAAAATGATGCTGAGAAGCAGTTTGTGCTCAAATCCTGAAATACAACAGCAAAGTTTAAAAAAAAAATGTTTTTCCCCCATCATCTCAAAAGAAAAACAGTTTTTTTTATAAATTAAACTTCAAGTTCACAATCCTACAAAGGCCTTCCCATCCTCACCTTCATCAGATGTTCTCAAAGGTTGGAGAAGATCGAATAAAATAGTGAGAGCATGCTCCCTTTATGTGTCGCCACACTAATCAATATCTAACATCTATCAGCATTAGAAAGCAATATTTTTCCCCTTTAGCTTGCGATAATTGTGCTTAATGCTGTGAAGTACCTTATCATAGGCCCGGAGGCAAAAGAAAGGCCAGTTACCATAGCGACGATGAAAGCCATTGGTTTCTTTTCAGCACAATAATGAACTTCTCTCCTCTGCGTGTCACTCTTCCAGTGCACTCTGAGCCTTTTTGATTAAATTGAAGTCCACACGTCCTTGAAATCTTCCATTGCAGCCTGATAATTTGACAAACAGGAGGAAAAAAAAACATAAATACTGTTCAAGGTGAGAAATTTGTCTCTGTAGGCTGAGACTTATCTGACAATCAATATAAAGCGCACTTCTTCAACAAATCTCTTTAGGCTCATTTAAAGTGATAAAAAGTACTATTTTTACAAAATCTTAAAATGATGTATAACATTTTAAATACATTATGTATTAGATGGCTTTGGAAATCTTAGAATCGATCAAATATGATGTTAATTCTTTCTGTGAAACAATTAAACACTCATATTGGTTTTGAATGAAAATATTTTATTATTCAAGAATGAAATATGTTCATTTAAATATGCAACTGCTTTGTCCTCTGACAAAAAAATATCAATGAACAATACTGTGTGTTTGCTGTGAAGAGTTAAAAATCAATGGAAACCCTTATAATGCCAAAATCATATGAATAAATACAAAATGATGGTTTGGAGTTAAATGGAAGTTTCACAAAGGTTATTGGAGAAGACAGTTTTTTTAATTAATAACATTTAATGGGGTAATGCTTTGTTTATTCATAGCATGTATAAAACATGGTTATTGATTACTCTCTCTTTCTCCAGGCATGGGTCCATCCATGGGCATAAACACATACACTCACAGCAAGTGTTGAATTCTGTCCTCCTGTTTTGAAGATAGTTGGTGGCCATGGGTATGTAAAGACAAAAAAATACTTCTGGACCAATTCTCAGAGGCAAGATGTTAACAGGTTTAAACAATTACAGCATATTGAAGTCAAATAACCCAATCATCTGATTTAAAGAACATAGAAACAATTTAGTTTAGTAATATTTTATTAATCTATAATTTCTATAAAATGTTGCTGGTAAAATGTATCACTGCTTAACTGTAATTAAAACAAAATCAGTCTATTTTTAAATGGATTTAGATTTTTTTCATATATCTATAATGAATTATAATTTATATGGTGATTTATTTAATTTGTATAATTGATATAAAATGACCAATTGTGATTTGCTTAGGTATATATTTATTTATTTATAAAATGTTCATATATAATTTTTTTTAGATTGATAGATTATAGATTTTTTTTAAAATACATAAATACATCTATATCATATGTGAATACATGAATATATATACATATATTCCTGTATATCTATATATTACTAAATGTATATGCATACATATATATCTATATATGTAAAAACAGCAGACTTTTTTTTTATTCACATACATTTTCCAGCAAGAAAATAAAGTTTTAACAAAGGTTTTCAAGCTTTTGAATATATTAAAAAGTTTCCTCAATAGTCGAGAAAATTTCCAAATGCTGTGAGAAAATTGTCGATTAATTGAATAAATGCAATAAGCACTCTATTTTGAATAAAATGACTGAGTAAGAACATGTGCCACAAGTGATGTTATAATAGTGAAGACTAGAAAATTTATATAAAATGTTCCAATTGAAAAATTCCCAATAAATGACACAAAGATCTGAGTTTATACAAAAAATCCATCAAAATGATTGTTGAAGAAATTGAACATTTTTTTGAATGAACAAACTCATTAGAGTTATTGATTTTTTTTCACACCCGATTTTTTAATAATCGGGTGTGATATTTCATTTTAATTTTGTCTGTTTTAAAACCATCATCTCTGCATAGATAAAAAAGTAGAAATCCATTGGTTTAAATTGGACTTACAGACATTTTTCATTTTAATTTTTTATTGTTATTAATCTTGTTTTGAATGTGTGGTGATCGTAGAAATCTGAATATTTTACAAAGTAGGAATAGCAAAGATTGTCTTAAATGCTACACTTTTTAAAATGTTTAAGCAATAAATTTTCCGATTTCTTTGTTAAAATCGGGAGTGTTTAGTTGTGAAGTTGTGAAAAGTCTTTAGAATTTTTTTACCACGTGGTGGCGCTAGTTAGCTGACTCCTCATTACATGCACTGGGAAATAACTGGATTTTATTGTGCACAAAGCCAGCCAAAATTTTTATTCAACATTTATAATTACTTCAAATTGAGAGTTAAATGTAATCCCACACATGTTTTTCCAAAAAGTTTGATGCTTGTGTAAACTTAAATTTGAGCACTTGGGCAATTTTGTTGAGTCTTGTTTTTTTACTTCAGGCCGCACAAACAAGCCCAATACATTAATTTATCTTCTGCACCATTTATGCCATGCAAGGTCGCAGGGGGTGCCAGAGCCAATCCCGGCTGATTCAAGGCAAGAGGCAGGGTACATCCCAAACAGGTCGCCAGTCTGTTGCAGAGCCACACGCACACTACACTCACACCTAGGGGCAATTTCATAGGAGCCAATTAACCTAACATGCATGTTTTTGGAGATCATGCAAACTCCACACAGAATGGCCAGTGTTCCAAGCCTCGCCTGCACTCGGGATTTGAACCCCAACCTTGCTGTGAGTTCACTGTGCCAACCACTGCTCCACCGTGCACCATGCATAATGCATTGAGTATAAATTTTGGAATGTATAGAAATTATATAGGTGAAGTTTGCACAATTGTTAGATATAGATGATATCCAGAGGTGATGTTGATTGCATCTGATTATATTTGCATCAAGATGGATCTCCGTGTGATACAAATGGAGCCTTATGTGAGTCTGTGCACACAAGGTCAGTTGTGTGTCTTCTGTGCTTGTAAGTGTTAATATAAAAATGAACTGCAAATAAAACTGCTCTGAGCTGCAAATAAAACCGCAAATAAAACCACTTGGCATATTTCAGCTTCAACAAAACAAAATCATAAAAAAATCTCACAAACTCAGCAGCAGTTTAGTTCATATTTATTGAAAAAATTGATTCTTTTTTTAATACAAAAACGATTTGACTTATTTAAAGAGATATCCACAATTTTCCAGTAGTCTACATGTTAATTTCAAGAAGTCAACTTTTACTTCCAAAGTTGAGCGTGAGATGTGCCTCTTGGTGATAGAAAACATGTTGTTTCAATTTTACAAAACAGGAATGACAAGTTTAAATATGAAAATAATCAAAGCCCTAAGGGGTAAAGCAGATTTAGTTTCGATTGAAAAGATGCCTTCCGTAACTTCACCTTTCTTTCATACTGTAACACAAACAGAAAATAACCAACTTTTAAAACAAAACGTTAAGAAGACAAAAAAAAGACCTAAAATCATAAGTCTAGCTCATAATGTAAACTAAAATAAAAAAACAAGGGTCCAGAACTCTGCATTGTTCACCAAATTTTTCACAGACTAAAAGAAAGCAGTCAAATTCAACCAAGACAATTGATAAAAATCTTTAATGGCACATTTATTCTTCTTTGTAAAAGTGTGGGTGGTTTTAGAGGCAGAGAGTGTTCAGTCTTTTTTTCTCTACTCTTGGGTAAAAAGAAATGTTTGCTCAGTTGAAGAACAAAAACAGTTGTCTGCAGAGCTCCTTGCAGCTGTTGTGTCTGAGTAACAAAAAAAAGTGCTGATAAGACTGGAAAAATAATTCCACTAGCACCCCATCTGGGAAAAGAGTCCAAATGTTTGCAACAAGTTTTAGAACCCCATGTAAAAAAATAGTTGAACATCTTTTGCAAAATAAACGCACAAGGCAGCAACACAATAATAAAAAATCAGTGTGTGAGAAACAAATTACTCCCTTTTTAATTTTTGCAGTCTCCCAGTTCTGGCTCCTTATAAACCAGACATATATTACAATTGCTGTTCGGTTGACCTTGTATGTTATCAGGCATTTGGCTGCTTCTCATTTGTTTTCTTCTTGAAAGAGCAGAAATAAATTTGGATCGGTAGTGATCCCCAGCCAGAAAATACAAAATGGGATCAATGCAACTGTTGATGCTCGCCAGAGGTCTGGTGATTTTGTATGTAAAGTTAACAATATTGAGAAATTCACAGTCCAGATTCAGCACACGGGATGTGTAGTAGAGGGTTCGTGTGATATGGAAAGGGACAAAGCTCACTGCGAAAACCACCAGCACTATGATGATGAGTTTGATGGATTTTCGTCGTGTGGTAGTGCTTTGCGGGCTGGCCGATAATCCCTGTCTGGGCTGACACAGGGCACGTGCCATCAGGCAGTAACACACTACAATCACCATGAATGGCACACCAAACAGCAGCACCATGACAACAGAGCTGTAGTCCACATATTCCTCAAAAGCTTCCTGGCTTGTTGTGTCATGACAAAGAGTGTCATTGTCCCTCCTGGAAGTGGTGACGAAGATAAGATTGGGGACCAGGCAGATGGTCACCACACCCCACACGGAGGCACACACCAAATGTGCGTGACGAGACTTTAGAAGGGTCATTGCCTTGATGGGATGGCAAATTCCAAAATAACGATGCACGCTGATACAGGTGAGAAACAGGATGCTGCAATAGAGGTTGGCGTAAAAAAGGAAGCGAACAATTTTGCAGGCAGCAACACCAAATGGCCAATGGCTGCGGTTGCCGTAATAGTAGATGAGCGTGGGCAGGGAGAGGACATATAAGAAGTCTGACATTGCAAGGTGGAACATGAACACTGTGATTGGTTTCCATGGACGCATTTTTGAAAACATCCACAAAGATGCAGCATTCAGGGGGACGCCAACCACAAACACCAGACTGTAGGACACAGGAAGCAGGATGTATTTGAACTCTTCATCAAACCGACAATTGGAGTTAAAGATGGGTATTGACGCCTCGGACACATTTTGCAGACTGAAGTTTCCACCGACATTTTCCATGATGCCACATGTAGATGAACAAACCTAAAAATAATTTAAAAAAAACATATAAAATGAGAAAAATATCAATGTTTAAAAATGGAATGAATGACATTTAAATAAGGTACATAAATCAATTCTATATTAACATAAAAGTCGCGATCATGAGAGTCTAACTGCATGGATGTGCATTCAACATATGAAATATAATCAGTAAGACTCTTAGGATTTAACTTGCTCAACATTAACACAATAATCTGAGTAAAACTTGATTTCCATCGTTAATAGGGGAAAAGAAGGAAATACAAGTTTCAATCTTTCTCATTGAGTTCCATTTTCTGGTAAAATTAGTTACTTTAAAGCATTGTGAAAGCTTGCAAAAAAGATTTATGAAGTCATTTTAACTTTTAAATTTAACTGTTTAAAACACTACCTCAAATTCTCAATAAAAAAAAGAAACATCAGACTAAAGCAATACTTTTTGAGTAGTATATTGTTTGTTTTGTTTTTTCTTTTATTGGATCAATTTCTTGTTCTAAATGCAGTTTTTCTCACCCTTGTTTTTTAGTCTGTGTTTAAGGGAGTATAGCTCCTTCAGGCAATTAGATTACAGCAAACAACTTTTTGTTACTCTGTAGGGATTGGCTGTCACAAGCTAACAAATTTGAGACAATATTTTTAACTTTTAAAAAAAGTAATAATACTTTTGTTACAACAATCCAAAATTATTACAAAAAACATTTCTTATATTTAGCAGTTTTATAAAAGTTTTACAATATATGAAAGATTCATACTGTTAATAATAATATCAGAACAGCGGCTACTTTCGTGCTTTCCTCGAGATCCCTCATCATGCACCTATCAAAGAAGAAATCACAACTTTTTGCATCAATTAACAAACTTTCTTTACCATAAGTTACAAAAGTTCTCCAAATAGTTCTTCTAGTGTGCCAAAAATGTGATGATCGGCAGATGTTGCTTTCGTTATTCGGTAAATGTACAGTTCATCTTTGCTGTGGCATTTCTTAGATAAAATCCATGACTAAAATTATGCTGCAAAAATTGAGATAAGCAGCGTATATTTAGAGTAGATACAACTGTTTTAATATTTAGTGTGCATGAAAACCAGCTATGGATTCGTCTCTCTTTTTAGTCTGATGATGCTTTGTATGGTATGACACTAATGGTCTTTCTGATTCCTTTTGAGGGGGAGATATGTAAGTTTTGAGTTGTCAAATTCCCAAAAATTCTGGTAGCACACATATTTGAAAAAAATGCATATAATTACACTTGAACACATCTTCATTGGCCACAAGGCTTAAAACACTGGCCTTTCTGTGTGGAGTTTGCATGTTCTCCCCGTTTATGCTGGGTTTCTACCAGGTGCCCCACCCTCCAAAATTATGCATGTTAGGTAGGTTGGCTGCTACAAAATTGCCCCTAGGAATGAAAGTGTCGAGATGGTTATGTGCATGGCCCTGCAATAGACTGGTGACCTGTTTGGAGTGTACCCTGCCTCTAATCTGAAATCCGCTGGGGTAGGCTCTGGCACCTCTGTTAGTGTTTTAGGGATAAGGTGTTTGGTGGATAAAACTAAACACATTCATGTTTCCTTTTACCAGTCAAATGGGATGTTTAAAGTTCAAACTCTTGGACCCCATGTTTTCTTTGGAGGATTTTTGGGGGTTAGGGAACCCCAGTTTGGAAATCATTAAGGTATAGAGATTTTAAAATTACAAAACACAACTTTTTGATAAACTTTATTCAATCTAACATCTTTTATTTATCTCTCGACCTTCAACCATCTGTACAAATCTACTACGAAAATGCAAAGAACATTTGTTTTTCTTTTTTTTCTGTTCCAGTGTAATACCTGAGTTATAGCAACACTATTCCTACTCACCTAGAAATCTGGCTTTCTCTTCTTAGTCACACTATTGAGACATTTGAAAGTTTCGTGTGTCTTTTCTTCCTCAGATACTTTACTGAAGCATTGTCTTTGTGGTCATTCTTTGGTTAAAATCGCATTAAAGTCCATGTGGCGCAACTATGCAGTTAACAGTGAACAGACGAAGCGCAGGCTGGAGATCAAAATGGGAAGTCGGGCTTCTGACTAAATTCAGGATACCGCCTCCAAATCTCATCACTTTCACAATATCAGTGTGACAAACCCCGCCTGAAAAAGATCTACCAGCGTTCATAAGCAAACAGCTTTATGTCTACGATCCTGTGAAGCAGGAAGGCACATGTGGCCAGTGTAATCTGAATCCTATAAGTCACACCCTCTAACTGTTAGGTTAAGAGTTCTCCCAAAAAGTCCAAAGAAACTTTGTTAATAAGCTTTAAGTAGTGTAAATTAAAGGTAAAGGAAAGATCAGGGAGTCCAATAATGCTAGTGAAAGGGTTGTGTATATGCTTTTTCAATAGAATAAATGCTTTTTCAGTTTTAAAATGAAAAGCAATTCATGTCTAGATTTTAAAGAGACCTATTTTGGAACATTTTTCCCGAAAAAACACAAAGCAATAATTTGATCTTTCAACACACTGGCGACCTGGTTGGGTGTACCCTGCCTGTCAGCTGATAAGCTTTTAGACAGAAGAAGTTCCAGCACCCCTGTGCGCCAAAGTTGGTAGGAAAAGGTAGGATAATTGATACCATCTTATCGATTCTAGCACTCTTATCAATACCACTTCAGTATCTTATCTATATTTTTTTAGTGTAAAAACAAGTAGAGGAAGACCAACAATTCAATTCAATTTTATTTGTATAGACCAAAATCACAGAATTTCTGTCTCAGTGGGCTTCACATTCAGATTCAGAAAGAAAAACAAGAAAAAAGAGGAATGTATGAACACAAATACACAACATGAAAATGAACTAACAAATACTAGCTAGACAATTTTAGCACATTCCTGCCCTTAGACTCTCCTTCATGGTGAGGAAAAACTCCTAAAAACCAATCAGTGGGGAAAAAATAAGAAACCTCATGAGGATCCACATGAAAGAGAGATCCCTCCCCCGGTACGAGTATCCAATGTGTCTAAGATCATTGTTTAAATATTAGCTTATTCTACTCTACAACTAAATATCTAAAGAAGTCAATAGATGTTCTCCATCCCGATGGAAACACGGGGGACTCCTCAGCCCGGCGATGCCCAGGACGGTGATGAGTAGATGGATTTCATCCTGATGAAAACGGGAAGGTTAAGCAGCAAGGGGGCCTCCTCAGTCCGGCAATGCCCAGGACAGGGGTGAGTAGATGGGCTAATTCTGATGGAGTGGGGATAATAGATGAAGTGCAGAGGCCTCCTCGGTTTTTTCCATGCCCAACATGCTATGAGGATGCAATCAAACAATGTAAAACAAATTAAAATTATTGATGCAACGAATCTTTTGTTTTAAAGAGTTTTACAATAAAAGGTTTGGTTGAATCCGCATCGTTTGTCTACATCTACCTGCTTTTACACTAAAAAAGTATCAATAAGAGTATCAATAAGGTACTCATTTGATAAGCAATATTGATAAGGTTACTCGTATTTTTAACCTTCAATATTTATAGGTATATGAGATGAACAAATGAGTGCAATAATCTGCAAATATATTAATCCCATATGTTTAAGTCAAATTTGAAACAAATATTACTCAGGAACCAAATAAACTTTATTTATGCGACAAGCACTGATTAAGATTCTGTTCTCCAAGTGAAACATGATTTGAAATGCTGGCTAGCAACATAGGGCTGAAAAGAAAAAAAAAAGTCCATTCAAATATTTTTCATATCCTGATCCTTCATTTAGGAGCAGCTTGGTGCTAAACCCTTTTACAACAAGAGCTGGTTACACCCAGGTTGTTACAAAGGGACAGTTCAGAAGCCTGCAATAGTAAAAATGTAGACCTGTATAAGTGCCCATAAAATGGACTTTTTGCACACAGAGAAACTAGGAATATTAGGAGGTAAATACCCGTTTCAGAGCAAGAAATGCTTCTATTCAGACAATGGCTCTTACAGGAATGACCTTGCATAGCTCAGTTTGCCAATGTTAACCAAATACTGCCTTTATTACAACAGCAAAGCTACTCTGTCATCATTCCAGACCTTTCCTCAACAGAGCATAATTTGTAGCATCATTAAATAGAAAATACAGTACTGGAGGCCCAGAACTATTGAGCTGCCAAACTCCTGGACCCGACAAGAATGAGACTACAATATTCTTCTATTTCAGCATCTGGTTTCCGCTCCGTTCAGACATCAGGAGGCAGTTGATAGAAACAAAAAATAAATAAATAAAAATCCAAAAACGGTGTGGTGGAAAATAGAACATGTCATCTACTCCCTTTTTTTAGATATGTACTTGCCAGAAATTTAATAATTAAAATCATTACTCACAGAATGCCTTTGTGCCGACATTTTATGTCATTAACATTGTATTTCTTTAAAAAGAGAGAGTTTGATACACATGTGCAATGACTATTTGTATAAAAAATACTCTACATGAACACTTTTCATTTTCAAAATGGGGTTGTACATTCAAAGTTTCCACAAATTTGTTCTTTTTTTATCATCACATACGCCACACACAAATCAACTAATAAAGGTCCAAAATCTCGTGACCCGTGAAGTCAGTTCTTAGATTGTATGTATTACATGTTCAACTTGTACATAAAAAAAAGTTTTTTTTTTCTTTTTGTTGTCCACCAAAAATCTATATTCTGAACATAAAAAGTAGATGTGTTCTTCTCATACACAGAAAGACAGGCTGAACAAAAATAGATAGTCTGGAAGTAAGACATCATATATATTTTTAAAGAAAATCTCTTCCAATGAATTTAGTTATACAAAAATGTACAATGACCAATTCCGGTTAAAAAGCCTTTGCTCATACCATGAGTCAATTTTACATCATTAGTATACTCCAGATGTTTGGACTTGCTTTTTTTTGGCTTCTGAGAATTTGTAATTCATAAAAAACCATCTTTCTGAAGTCGATAAATTTGTCGTATATTTAAATCTTTACTATCTCCAAGTTAGTTTATCAAAAAATTTGTCTATCAAGACAACAAAGGAATAAGCCGTTGTTGTGGCACAAAATATCTAGAATGATAAAGAAGAGTATTAAGAGAAAATTATGTATTTCATCTCTAACTGTAAAACTATTTTATTACTGACTTACGTTTAAGGACACCTTTTGAATTGGATTTAAAATACTTTATTAATCCCCAAAGGGGAATTCGAGTGCTGCAGTGTAAACAGAGAACCAAAAGAAGAACCCATAATAAGAAGAAATCAACTATCAAAAACTTATTTACATACAGTACGTATGTACGTGGAAACAGTTGTGAATGTGCAAGTCATTTCAGGTTTGAAAGTGAAAGGTTAAATAGTTTGATGGTGAACAGCAGAAATGATTCTCTGTTTCTTATTTTGCCCTCACTTTCAGTGCAAATTGATGCTAATCTAAAAGATTTCTCATTTAATCACACGGGTCAATGTAACTGCCTGTGTGTTTTATTTAACGTGGACTGTGGAAGTGGGTTCACCCTAACTTTTAATTACTAATCATTCTTCGGTGAAAGCTGAACAGAAGCTGAGCAGAAGTATTAACTTCTGTTTCTGAAATTGCTCCTATTTAGAAAAATGTTTCACAAGAGATAAAAACATCAACTTTCACAAGTTTTGAAGAATTCACTTTGTCTCTTGAGCTGTTATTGCCAAGTCAGGATTTTCTAAGAGATTCATATGACAAGGCGTGGAAATGTAAGTAAGCTCATAAAGCAATAAAAGCAAGCAGTGTGCCGTTCTGTTGGACACAATAATGTGTTGCTTAATAAGTTACTAAAGGCTAAAGTTATTTTTGACCCAGACCGGTAGACAAGATCCTACTGTATCAATCAAAATAAGGCAAAGTTTTTGAACCTTAGAAGTTTGAAATAACTTTTTACAGTTTGCAAAGACAATAGCAAATAAACTTTGCATAAATTTTTGTTTTCTTTTATGACATCTTTTTTTTTTAATCTTACTTACGTAGCTCTGTCTTGGCAGCTGAACTCTCACTTCTTACAAGTTGGTTAATTGCACTGGAAGCATAGAATTTTTTTAGTAGGTTATTAAGTTGGAATGGTTTGAAAAAGATATTGTACCAAACTACAACTACATTCATTGATTGATTATCAGTAAAATGTAGCTGCCTCAGTTTTTGGAACTCGGTTGGGTAAATTATTCAGAAACAACAGAAAACGAAAGTCAGATCAGTGAGATATGTAAAGTTCAACAACCATAAGGAACTGACATTGAAGGTATACAGTAAGTAAGTAGGAAGAAGAAGATAAGCAGTAATCACCAAGTTGAGAGTAAAAAGAAATGTGACACCATCAATAAGCTCCTGCTGTTTTCTATCCAACAGCTGTTTTACGTTCAGCGTTCTGCAATACGTTTGTCTGTCAAACACAAATTTATCTGTTTCCATTTTAGTTTTGTCATATTGTGATTTTGCAAAGTTTTTCTGCAAAGTTTCATAAAAATAAAAAATAAAAAAAGTTTTTTCTCTGCAATTTTAGCAAAGGATAATAGAAATTTTGAAATTTGACTTCATGTGAACTAATAAACGTTTATTTATCTAACAGTTTATTGCTTGCAGCTTATGAACATAACATCAATCTTCTGGTTTGAAACTAATGACAGTAAGAATTTAAAAAAGCTCCAACGTATAATAATCGTGACAAGAAAAGACATGAACACTTGTCAAACTAGTTTCTGACTAAAACTGACACTTTCATCTCAGTCACTGGCAAAGTTCAAACTATTTGCAGCACTAATCTTGTTTTTATCACATTGTCTGTATGACTTAACTTTGTTTGCACTGTGAGTTTTTGTTTGATTTGTGCATGAATTTGCTATTTGAATGTATAGATAGTGAGTCCTTTAGTGATAAAGAATGTTCTTTGATACCTAATTAGTAAATAACGTGTGCTTAACATACAGTACCTTGCACACAGTAAATTGCTTTGTAGTTTCTTGCATTCACCCATTCATACATTTGTATATCCTGACCTTACGGTGGCAGAGCTGCATTGCAAGGAACTCGGGCTGGAATTCCGTGTATTTCTGAAGGACAAATGGATTTAAAAAGGTAAAGGATCAAACTGCCAAAGACGTGTTTGGTGGGTGCAATTAGAGATGTGAATTCTGTGGTGACATGATTTTCATTATGTAGTGTAATCGTATTGACAACTAGTGTTGTCATTAAAAATAAATACAAATTAAATTCACAAAGGATTAAATGGTGAGAGTAAATATTGTAAAAAATTCAGAGACAGTCTTTTTTGACAGAGGCACAGAAACACAAGGTAGGATAACAAAGATAGCAACAAGGTGGTGTTAGATTGAAGTGATGAGGGGGGAAAAGCCCTTTTAACCATTTTTTAAATGTAACTTTTACCATTTTTTGGTGATTGAGATAAACTGCAGCCCTTTCTGCCAACATAAGCTTGAGTTCACCCTTTGAGCTTGTTGGCGCTCAAAAGTACTCCAATGCATTTCATGTGCAACACAGCATGCATATTGACAACGTGCACTTACATACAAGTTATGTGCACCATTGTTCAATTAGAGGGGAAAATGAGACACTGCTTAGACACAGAGGTAGAGCGCCTCAAAACTTGAGATGCCTTCAAATAAAAGATCCAGGTATGAATTCCCATAAATATGGCCCAATTTTTACAGCTAGTCAAACAGGAAGGTCTTAGAATTTTTCTCCTCTTACATTTTCTTGTAGGCACACGCTGAGTTTCTTCTAAAATAAAGATGTAGATTTCCAAAGAAGCAGCAGAGAGAGATTCCACACTTGCTGCCAACATGACTCAAGACAACACATGTATGGGGAAATGAATCTCTAAAGAATTGCCCTTGACCTGTAAGTTGCTCACGAGAACCAAGATTTAGTCTTCCCCCGAGACCCATCCGCAGTTCTACCTACAAGGAGAAAAAAATATGAAAACATTCCCAGGAAGACTAATCCACATCTAGCAGGCGTGAAAAAAGAATACCACAGTTAATGCTGTGAAATCCGGCAGTTTTGGAAGGTTACGCAGCAAACAGAGCACTAGTCTGCAAGTCTCAGCATTGCCACGGATGTCTCTGTGTGACCTCAATCAGAGGTACTAATAAACCTTCCATTTATAATTTTTCTCCAGGAGGGAGAGCTTTCACTAGTGTTTGGCCCAACTGGCCAGAATTAACGACTATTTTTTGGACTGTGGGTCTTACAAAATCAATTTTAATACTGAAGAAAAATTACTATTTCCCAGAAAGTTGGTTACGACAGGGGCAATAAGTCATCTCATGTCAGAGGAATTTAAAATAAAGAGAACTGCTTATGAACAAAGTTGTCCGATGAGCAACATTCTTCACTTCTTATTGTGTGGTGTTTAAATGACTCTGATTTTGATGGTGAGCCCAGCAGTTTTGTGACCTTGCAAATTAAAGTTGATGACAAATGAGGACAACTAATTTTGTCCATTGTAATTTGTTTGTTTTTAGTAAAGAAAGAAATGATTGTGTTGGGTTGTTTCTTTGCACGGTTCAGACAGAAGTCAGCTTGACATTTGAGAAGATTACAGAGGACATTTTTAGAGTTGCCAGGACCGTTATTGATTACATGGAGCAAAATCAGGTTCTGCTGAGGACTAGACTTGGAATTGCTTGTTGATGCAGACAGTGTCCAAAGTGTCAAGTAAAGTCTAAAAAGCAGGACATTTGCAGGACATTTGACCGGTTTCAATGTCTGCTGTTTGTTTGTAATATTAGAAAACAAAGAACTATTTCTACTATCTCTCGCAAGGACTGGCTATAATTTCTTTATTTTAAAAATTTACTGATTAAACAAGTTATCAAAACGCATAAGCGGAGTTGAAACTGATGTCACTATATTTTTTCTTTTTTGCTTGCTGACTTCCTAGTCAAACGTCGTACCCCTGCAGTTTTCCATGCCAACACTGTACAAGTTTTTTTCATGTAAATACAGTATTTGCGATCTAACTCGCATTTACAAATCTGACCTGACAAAGAGGCCGAGGAGAGATAAAACTAAATTTGTTGATGGTATACAAACATGAGAATAAAAAAATCAACATTGCAATGTAACGTGACAGCATTCCCAGTTCAGCTTCAATGGACAGAAGTTGTTCATTAAACAACTCCTCGAAGGAGAACCAGCTCTCAGTCAAAGACTAAATTACTATGGGAACTATGGTAACCTACAACTTGACTGATTGAAAACCTCCAAAATGACTGAGGACTGGACATAACCCAAGCTATGTGAAGAAACATCAGTGGGGTTTCTCTTTCTTTTAACGAGAAAAGAAAGAGGGGTTGGGTGCAGAATGTAAAGAGGGAAATGAGGTATTTTGTATTCTCATTCAGATGGATTGGTTTCTTCTTTTTAGTTGCAAAAGTCCGAGGCAGTGTAAACCAGTAGTTTTTGGTTCCTAAATCCTCTTGTGGTTGTGCTGTTAGTTCTTCTTCTTATGTAACCGAAGGCAGCTGCCTCATGACTCAGGATTGAGCGGGGAGCACAAGGAAAGCAGAGGCACAGATCAAAGAGATGCTTGAATATAATTAAGTTGGAGACGGTGGCCGCGTGGTTAGCGCGTTCGCCCGCGGACCGGAAGGTCGCGGGTTCGCGTCCCACGGAGAGCACGTCTAGGGTCCTTGGAGAAGACACCTAGCCCCCACTTCTCCCACCATTGGCGCCGTTGAAGGGCAGCCTGCTGCGGTGTAAGGAGTGCAGCAAACAAATTTCCCCGGTGAGGGATGAATAGAGTAATTCAAAATAATCAAACAACAAAAAAAAAAAGTTCCCCCCTCAATGCTGAACCATGAGACGGCCGCCCTTGGGGTGCAAGCTTTCAAGACTCAAATTTCTATTTCCCTGAATGCAATTCCCATGGTAAAATTGTGTCACTCTTTGCCTCTTGGTTTAGGCTACTCTTATTGCCCACCACAGTAAATGTAGTACTTCTTTGGAATGAGCAACACAAACGCCAATAAAAGTTTTAAACAGAGACTTTCTGCATCTTCAGGATGTGGGATTTCCCATTTTAGTTTTTTGGGGGTTTTTTCCTCTTCATGTGTAATGTACACCCATCAAACTGAACTATTTAAAATCTAAATGGACAATAGTGGTAGAATTTTTTGACACATTTGAGCTAAAAAGATTACATTTAAAAGCATCTTGACATGGGTTTCAAAATGATTTTTTTGGGTTAATATCTACTTTACATGTTTATTTGTGGCCAGAGCTGCCAAACACTCCCACAGGTGATGATTTCAACAAAGTCAATGAGGCGATGACTTAGCGGTCATTGACACATACCACTTGTCAGCAGGCATGCTTTAATAAGTAACAGACTCAGCTGAAAGCTACAAATTACACACTCCTCATACTGGCAAAAACATTTAGGGGGGTTTTATGTTTTTGATTTCTAGTTTTGTCATTGTTGTCTGTGGTCATTTGTCAGCAAACTAAATTTGAATCCAAAATTAAAACAGATTTTTGTATTTACTTATAAAAAAATTGCATCAACATTAAAGTGAGCTATTGTGGGAAATAAAAACATGTTTAAAGTGCATTAAATAGAATTTTGAAAGCATTAAAATTTAAATAAGTCTCCATGGTCAGATGCACAACAATCAACAGCGTTTTGCACCTGACTGGCAGCCAAGAAAGAGCCTTTAAATCTGGTACAATGTGTTCAGATTTCTAAGTCCGGGTTAAACCTCAAGAAGGAATGTTTTGGAAGAGCTACAACTGTTAGACCCTCTACGGGGAAATCCTGTTAAAAGGCCATTATAGTAATCTGGTAAACTAGAAACAAAAACTAGAATAAATTCAATCTGGTCTATCAGGGAGGCAAATCTTATCACTGTAGATTTGTTTTCATGCAATATTCAGAACATGTAACTATTTCAACTTAGACCATATGAAGTGAGCGAGAGACTTTAAAGCACACTCATACTGTTTACTGCAAGTACGAAAGGGGCAAAAGCTGGTCAAGAAGACTAACAGTCCTGGGTTCTTCTTTGAATTCAGGGGATTCTGTAGGAGAAAGGAGGATGCTGATCAAACTGCACAAGCTGCACGAGATCCGTAACAACCCCTCTCACTCTCTGCGTGACAGTGAGGGGCTTGAGTATATTCAGCCAGAGACAGCTGCGCTCGACACAGAAAATGGAGCCCCACAGGCGGTCTTTCACACCGTCAGTAGTGGGACTAATTAATTAAGTTATTTTAAAAAAAACAAATACTTTAAAATATTTTAATTATTTATCTTATTTTTCAAAGTTGGGAATTTTTCTAATTGAACTACTGTGACAAATCAATTACTCTATGGGTATTGATAAAGCCAATCTCATCTTAATTATTCTATTTCAGAATTTCATAAAGATTCAGTTACAGTGTTATTTGTCAGACCACTGTAATCTTTATTGTACACTGACTTCCAAATTATTAGGCAGATTATATTTTCTGTAGAGGTTTCTTCAGAACTGCAAGCCTCTGGAAAATCCCAAGTCTTGATAATGGCAGCATTTCCGGTTTACTGCTTTGTAATGTCACTTTAGCAACTGCGCTGTAAATCTGGCAGATTTATCAGGCAGAGTCCCTCCTCATCATGCCTTTATCTGTAAGGCACAGTGTGAACTCTGAATCAGACACAAGTCTCTTTGGACGCTTATGTTTCTGTGAAAAATAGCTTGTTTTCATCCACCGATTTCCTACTTTTCAGCAGCAGATACTTCCTTCCAAAATTGCCGAAAATATTGATCTACTTAATAATGTTAAAATGCTTTTTGGCAATTTTTCTATTATCAGGCTCAATTGACAAACTTGTTATAACTAAAAAAAGTAATTTTAGGAATCCAAAACCCGTTCCGTTCTGAAATCTTCCGCTTTTTCCGGGGTCGGGTCGCGGGGGCAATAGCCTCAAAACAGGTAGCCCAGGCCTCTCTCTCCCCAGCTGTATCCTCCAGCTCACCCGGAAGGATCCCAAGTCGTTCCCTGGCCAGCTGTGAGACATAGTCTCTCCAATGGGGCCAAGGTCAGCCCCTTGGTCGCTTCCCGGTGGGACGTGCCCAAAACACCTCGCCCGCGAGGCGTACGGGGGGCATCCTGACCAGATGTCCGAACCACCCCATCTGGCTTCTCTCGACCTGGAGGAGGAGCGGCTCGACACCGAGCTCCTCCCGGATGGCAGAGCTCCTCACCCGGTCTCTGAGTAAGAGCCCAGCCATCCCTGTGGGGGAAGCTCATTTCGGCCGCTTGTGCCCGCGATCTCATTCTTTCGGTCACCACCCACAGCTGGTGACCATAGGTGAGGGTTGGAACGTAGATCGACTTGTAAATTGAGAGCTTTGCTTTTCGGCTCTGCTCCAATCCAAAACCCTTATGATATAATACAAACCAGATAATTCAAAGCAATAAACTTGATTATGCTTAAATTTTATTTGCATTGTAATTTGCAATGGAGTGTATGCTCAAAACCTTTTGTGTATTTGGATTTTTGATCAACTGATAATACGCTAACTGGTAGACTTGCTGTAATTTAGGAGCAATTTTTGATACCATCAGCTCATCGTAGTTACATTGATTGACCTTAACCTCTTGTACCCCAGAATCCACATAAATGGACAACATATTTTGGGTTGTATGGATCAAAATATAAATTTTGTATGTGGAACATTTGGTACGGCAACAACAGATCTCTGGAGGTTAAACGTAAATTTATTTTCTGTACAAAATGAACGGTAATGTCAAGGATTTTGTTTTACGAAGGACATGTAATCACTTAATGATTACCTGGTAATCAATGTTTAATATCAATGTGTCTCTACTAAAACATTTATACTTTACTTAGAAATACCATTTTTATCAATTCATTTTAGGGTTAATGTGTAAAATGTTTCTATTTTGCATAAGTAAAACAAAACTATCCATCATCACCTTCTTAGCGTACGATTGCATTTTTTACAGACTGTAACTCAGGACTGAAACCAATAGTAATTTTTGTTTTATTATATATTAAACAAGTGTTACTGTAACTAAAGAGGAAGTCCCATAGGGATTTGTTTTTGAGGTGGATTTGTGAGGAAGAGCTCTACTTTCATTTTGACATCCAACTTAGTCTAGGCCAGGCATGGGCAAACCATGGCCCGCGGGGCACATGCGGCCTGTTAAACGGTTTAATCCGGCCTGCAAAACTTAAAAATATTAAGTAAACAAACCATGTTAAATTTTATTTTTCCTGTAATTATGATGTTTTCTCACTAGATGACGCACTCTGGATATATCAACTTTTTTGAGAAAACGATAACCCTGCTCCCATTCAAAAATGTATGTGTCTCCGTGATGTGCACGTTGTCAAAATAAAACATGTGCGCAGCTATGGAAGCCCATCTGGGTCACTACACGTACGTAATCTAGCGCTAAATGTTAAATCTAGCGGACTAGATGCAAGTTTTTTAAGCACTAGCCTGCTAGATTTGAAATTTAACGAGCTTGATGGGTTTTTTTTTTTTCCTGTCCAGCGTTTTGACAAGCAGAATGATGAGCTGTATGTCAAGTATTGCTGGGCAGTTTTGTTCTACCAGGGTCAGCACAATGTGCCGACCCTGACAAGCTTTATTTGTTTATTTTAAATGCTTTACAATCAAAATATATATGCTTTCTGCACTGGACCTGACAGGAATTACTAAGGAGAGGGGTGGGGGTAGGTGGGGTGAAAAAGAGGAGGAATAGGGTACAGAAGAAGAAGAAAGGGGGAGAAAGTAAAAATAAAATCTGAAGTTGCAGTATTCTGCATCACGACCAACCTGCTGGATTATCTGAGGGGAAAAAAAAAAGTACAAACAAGTGTTTAAACCAGTGATAAAACTGACACACACAACAAAACCTTCTATAGCAAATGATGTACAACACAAACACATGTTACTAGAGCTATAATAATATTGGATGGAAGCAAGGAACATAGCGGACAGTAAACAGAGTGATATAGTGTGCGAGTGTGAGTGAAAGTACATGCATGCTGCCGATGTGAACCATATGCTTATTAGGACCAAAGGATCCTCACCAGCCCCAAAAGATTGGAACGAGGGAGGCAGAGACACACGCTACCTGGGCCCACGCCCATCCAGGTCCCGGGACCCCGAGGCCGGGCCAAGGAGCCGCCCACCCACCCAGCAAGGCGCCTAGAGAAACCCCTACCAGGGTCACCCCCGCACCAAGGAGCACGGGTCTCCCCGATGCCAGGACCCACAGGCCTCGGGGCAGACGCGGCAACCGTACCCCATGGCCCTAGGCGAGCCCAGGTGGTGACAGAAGTCAAGCCCCGGACCGAGAGGGGAGCACTCACCCCAAGGGCCCAGAGACCCAACAATCCCCGAACCAGGGCTCAACCGGGGGCCCAGCAGGGCCAGGCTACCCCATGTGCAGTCACCACAGCCCAACATCCAGCCAGGTGCCCGACCCAGGCAGCCCAAAGACCACCTCTGCACACCTAATGTCCCTTTTCACTACCCTAGTCCCTCACCTCTAGTCCTGCCAACTCTCTAGTGATGCTCACCCCAGTGCACCTCTTAACCCCAACTGGTGACGAGGGACCCCGGCAGGGCCAGGCGAAAACCCACACAACCGTATCTCTGGGTGTCTCCCGCCCCCCGGAAGCGGGCAACACAGAAGTGCACGTTGTCAAAATAAAACATGTGCGCAGCTATGGAAGCCCATCTGGGTCACTACACGTACGTAATCTAGCGGACTAGTTGCAAGTTTTTTAAGCGCTAGCCTGCTAGATTTGAAATTTAACGAGCTTGATGTTTTTTGAAAAAAGCCAGGCAGGAGGAGAGTGATGGTGGTATTTTGAAGTGTAAAAGAATTTTTTGTGCTTTAAAAAAAAATGGTTATTCAATTGATTTTCAGGGTTTAAAGACTCGTTTCAAAGTCAAAATTTTTTTAAATTCTTTTCTTCATTTTTATTGGAAATTAAAGTACATATTTTCTCCATATCCCAAAATGTGTATGTTTTTCTCCAATGAGGCGAGGTTACCAAAGCATGCCATCTATCTGCACCTGTTCCACCCCCTTTGTCAAATGTTAGAGCTCAAAGTGGCCCACGAATCAAAAAGTTTGCCCACCCCTGGGCAAAAACAAAGCCCAAATCGCATGGAAATATAACTCTCCTAAAAAAGACAATTAACTTCACCATCTTATTGGTAGGTCTGGTAACATGTGACTTACACATTAAAGACAATATAAGTTGCCTAATTTTGAAAGTCACTCACACAATCAGCACTCAATATAAAGACATGTTACTTTCGTTCAGAAATTTTATTTCACAAGAAAACAAAACTATAACAGATATTGTGAAGAAGTTAGAAGTGCTTTGTTTTGGGTTTGTATATTTTACTGGGTCAAACAACACAAAAACACAGTGAGAGAGATAGATTTTTGTGTTTGTCACCACTGCTGGAAAGCATAAAATGACACTTATGATTGCCCAGTAACAGTGGAGTGTTGCTTTTTGCTCTTCATAAATGTTTCATTGTGCGTAAGACAACTGATTAGTTGACACAATGGTTCAAGTATGAAACAGTAAATAAAGCAACATATGGCATATCTTTCCGATCCAGTTCTCAGAACAATCTTCCAGTATTTATTGAGACATTTATGCTCAAAAGGTTTGTTATCCAGCTTTTACAAGCTTAGACTCTGGCTCAATTATGGCTGTATGCAAGTAAGGAAACAGAAGTGAATGAACTGTAAACATCAGCTTTAGTTAACATGGGGAAATTCAGTGTTAAATTTACATTTCAATTTAATCATCAGGTCAAAGCTTTCATTTAAAGCGTCCCACAGATGAGGTTTGAAGCGAGCAGAAAAACAAAAATGATAACAAAACCTTTGAAAAAAATTCTAAGGAATTTATGATTCATTAGAGACTTAGATTAAAAGAAAATATGTGTCAGTAACTACTGAGTAATGTCAAGGTTTTCTTTTTATGTCACCAGCTGCTTTCAGCACTTGTGGAGATAAAAAAGAAAGAAAACATTATGCGCAGCGAGTATTTTTTACAAAATATTTTCTAACTGTGTTACAACAAATTACTGTTGCAAAGTTTATCAAGTGCATGACGATTTGAGGAAAGAGTGGCAATTCCAGGTAACCTGACTCAGATTCAAACAACACAAACTTCATTCATTTTGAACGTTTTTTCCAGTTCTAACTGACCACAATTGCACATTTTTATCTAATATTTTTAAACCTTAGTTCCAATTTCTTGGTAGGTTTTCCAGGATCCTGCGTCGGTGCGAAGGGTTGGTTACTCCAGCAGCACATAAATCTTCTTCAGTGATGCCACTGTCAAAGGAAAATAATTTAGGACATGAGTTTGTTCAGAAAAATTACACAACTGACTTCATCTGAATGGTAGCCTATCTAAATGCATGTGAGCATAAAAGAAGATAGAGTATTCTTTTATCCACGATGCTTGTAAGCTAAATAACATTCACTGTCTTAATTTAATTCATTTTCTTTGCAGTGAAAATTCCTCCTTTTTAATTGGCGTACGGTATTTTTCAACTGAACTAAACATCATCCACTACTCCCCGAGTTTCATTATAAAAATACAACACTAAAAGTAAGTGAAATAATAAAGAAATTTTAAGTAAAATTTTAAAAACCATTTTGCTTGTTTTCGTTTAAAAAAAAAAAAAGTTGACTACATTGTCGACTTCTAAATCAACATGATTTACCAGTCAATCTACATTCCTACCCTCACCTATGGTCACCAGCTGTAGGTGGTGACCGAAAAAACGAGATCGCGGATACAAGCGGCCGAAATAAATTTTCGCCTTATGGTGGCTGGGCTCTCACTCAGAGTGAGGCGCTCTGCCATCTAAGACGAGCTCGAAGTAGAGCTATTGCTCCTCCGGGTCGTTGTGGGTCGAGAGAAGCCAGATGGGGCAGTTCGGGCATCTGGTTGGGATGCCTTCCGAAAGCGTTGTTGGTGAGGTGTTTCAGGTACCTCCCAATGAGAGGAGACTGATTTAGGCCCCGGACCCGCTGGAGGGACTATGTCTCGCAGTTGGCCTGGGAACACCTCGGGATCCTCCCGGATGAACTGGAGGATGCAGCCAAGGTGAGAGAAGCCTGGGCCTCCCGACCCCCGAGACCTGGCCCCGGATAAGTCGAAGATGACTAAACGGATCAGTAAAGTTGTCCTTCTGAAATGACAGTGCAACTACACAAATGAATAGTTTCACTACAATATACAATCTCACCTAAAATAGTCAAGATCATCCCAGCCGTTGAGACTAAGTCCAAGGGTGTATTTTTGAAGACCGAGTGTACAGAGAAGTTCCCGCACAGTTTCCGGTGCACATTTGAGGACAGACACCTGCATCAGTACAAATATTTCAAAGAACTGGATGAAGCATTCTATAAAAACAATTGAAGAAGTGTATTTGGCCAAACCTCTTTCTCCCTGTTGTAGTTTCTGTCTCCACGTTTGGAAGGGCCATTTCGATAACTCGTCCTTTGGTTTAACATTGATGGAAGTTGCTGCTCTGAGGGGAAAAAGTCAACTTCACTAAGAGACTTTGCAATCTGCAAAGCAGTGAGGGAGTTATCGCCCAAGGGTCCAGAAGACTGCTTTTCAACAACCCAGGGAACAGAAACATGACAGTTTCCCAAGTGAGTAGGTTTGTAGGGAAGAGCTGACAGTGACTTCCCTGGTTGAATAACATTGGACCCCACTGGAAAAGACTGGAGGTGATCCTTTCGTAGGTTGTCTCTAGTGTTTGCTGAGTGATTCATATACAGATTCCGCAAGTTGCATTCAGGCTGAAGGGACTCATGAACATCATTTACTTTTCTTAAGTATTTTTCTCTATGTTGTTCCTGGTACTGTGGAATGGAAGTACTTGAGGATGGGGAAATCGGCGATGTGTTTTTTGCAGGGAAAAGCTGATAGGAAGAGTTCAGTTGGGGTGCATGGAGATCGTTGGCAGGTGCACATGGAGGTAAATTGGCTGGAATTTCAATTTCCGTAAAGTCTGATCTACGACATGGCTTTCTTTCAAAGCTCTGACCACTTGAAAGTTTTGGGAGCTGCAAAGCCTCATTACCAGACCAGATAAGCTGATGCCCCCTCGTCGGTGGGAGAGCCTCCTCCACTTTGCGAGGGATTGATATTCCTTCAAATATGAAGTAGGCAGGGTTGGTGTAGCTGCTCGGTGTAAGTTTTAGAGGGACTCCTGCGGGCCTGCAATAAATGACAAAACTCTTGAAATTTGTTGGCAGAAGTAGACATCCATGCAACTGGTATTGCATCCAATAATCTGTTCTTTTTAGGACCTTTGTAAATCAATTTAAACAGCAAAAACAGCCGTTTCTTACAGTAGAAATATTATTGTAATAAAACTGTTTCTGGTTTAATATACATGATGTACTTTAATTCACATACTTGTTTTTTTTCTTGCGTAACTTATTAGGAAAATATATATGTCTTAGAACCTTATCAGAAAATAGAAGGAATATTTAGAAAAGAATTGACTGCTTTGTGCTCTGACCGTGTTTTTCTTTGAGTCCTTGGAATTATGCAGAAAGGTTCTGTTTTTTTTGTTTTGTTTTTTTTACTAGAACAGAAACAGAAAGTTCTCACCTGTTTATTTGGATCTGTGTACTAGCAGAAGAGATGAGCTCCCTCCCTGGACCTTTATCATTTTTCTCATAGCAGAGCAATTCTGAAAAAATCAAATTACAAGAAAAGAAATTTTAACTGCTCAATGGGCATGACTTTTCTTATGTCTACGTGCTCCATGCAAGCAAATGCCAGTTGCTAGCCACATGATGTTCTGATGTTTGTGTGTGTTGTGCCTGACCTCGGAGGATAATGCCTGTATCTCAGGATGCATCTGGTCATGAACAGTCAGTCAGGAGCCGAAAGAGGAAGCGATCGATAGATACCAGCAAGTGTAAAGCCAAGCCAGAGTTCATTGAGGAACCAAATAGATGAAGCAATGTGAGACTCAAAGAAGAGTCTAAGAATACAGTGAAGATTTAGAGGGAAGTAATAGTGCAAGCAAGGCAGATATTCAGAAATGAAAAGTTTTGGACCAACCAACCATAAATCTTCTGCCGCGTGGCTCGTCTTTCTTTTGGTACGTGAACTCTGACCCGCCCTCGTATGGAACCCATCTCCTCACCTCGGTGACTCAGAAAGGTCTCAAATTGTTCCGATGCACCAGTCAGTGAGCGCAAAGCTATACAACATTCACCTAAGAAATTTTATATTAATATTTATATCAATCAAAAGACTGCCATTGTGCATCCAACAGAGCGCCACAAATAATTATTGCATGTTTTTTAAAGTTTATGAAAACAATTAAATAATTAGGAATGACAAGCATGACTTTAAGTGAGGAAAACATGCAGACTCAAAATGGAACATATTAAGAGCTTATGGTACTCACCATATGACTCAAATCCATCACATGACTTCACAGAAAATAGCAGATGCTGGTCTTGAAGATACTCCAAATCAGACATAACAGGAAGAAGCTATGAATTTCAAAAGAAAAACACAAGTTACAAAAAGACTCTTACTATACTGCCCTGTAAAAATCTCTCACCAAAAATCCTGCAGTTAGTTTTTGCCTTAAAAAAACAGACTTTCTTTAAATCATTAAGGAACCTCATTAAATATCTTTTTGGGAAATCTTTATTTTATTTGTTTCAGTCCAGTTCTGGCATTTTCAGACTTGTGTTTATTTGGTTGTTGACATTATGCTTTTAATTTAGGAAAAATGTCCACGGAAAAATCAAGAGTTGTGATGAACATGAGAAAAACTATGAGAGGGAAAAAAGAAACTTAAAAAGTAAAAACTAAATAATTGCCAAAACAAAAAACTTGCTGGGGGCTGTATGGTCGTGCAGTGGTTAGAACAGAGTTACCATTATTATTTTATAAGAGTTAATCCACAATGAGAATGACTGCGCTGGGTTTGTTTAGTTGTTGTGTTTAAAAAAGCACTGGGCACACTTTATTTTTTGTAAGGTGTAAATGAACAAGATGCATGATACTTAGATACTTAGTTTATTCGCTCACCTTCGGTAATTGTTTGAAAGACCAGCCCAATTTGAGGAATCTTGGAACATCACAGCCCTGTGAATCATTCTCACTGGAGCGTCGTGTCTCTGCAAGCAAATATAATTACTTGCTGACACTTTATTGTATAGCTTTGGTTTTTAAAGCCTTTTTTTTATCTTGAACCTGACCTTCAAGGCAAGAGGAGTGAAATTCAATGAAGAACTTTGCTTTGCTTGCTGTCTTTACAATAGCTTCAATGCATTCCAACTCAATCCAGGCCCTCTCCACACCAGGGCTGGAATCTATTTATTTATATAAAAATAATATATTATCTTTGTTAAAATGGTAAATTCTCAGACAAGCTTTATTTTTGTGGAAAACCAACTAAATAACAGCACCTATTTTGGAGATGCATGGTGTCGTCACCCCGACTTGGAAAGTGGCAAAAACAGGAGAGTGATCACTTGTGAAGATGTCGTCTGTGCAACCTAGTAAAAGACCAAACATACTCTTTATTGTTAACCAAGCAGACATGATCTTGTCAACTGAAAAAAAAATATGTGATGGACATTGAGCAAGAAGACTGAGCAAGACACGTTAGGTCACCAAAGATTTGTTCAACCCAGAGAACATGCTGATCCTGCTCCTACTTAGCGTGTGTCATGTTTTAATCATCAGTGGGTGACTCATAAAACAGATTTCAGGCTGAAACAGAATAAATGACTCTAAGTATTTGCTCAAAAAAGACTGGTATGTCTGTATTGATTGTCATTCATTCTGCTAAAAAGACTTCCATTTTGTAGTGATGAATGATACCGTGTCTTTATCATTAATTTAGAAATGTTCAGAATGTTTGCTGCATTTTTGTGTTTTGAAAAAGGGAAGCTACAACTGAAAGATTTCCTTTGTTGGAGCTTTGACAAGATTTTTGTTTTTCTAAGCAATTATGTAGCTCTCACCATATGCGGTGCAGATGATGTGTGTTTTCGGGTAGGACTTCCATAGTATCCTGTCACACCACGACGGAACATTAACTCGCACCTACAGAAAAAAAAGGTATGACCGTAATACAAACATTATTGTGATGCAAATTTCTCCATCGTCGATACGCAGAAATCTACAAAGTTTACACTGAAGGGTGCCTTCATTTCTGTTATGCCAGACAGTCTTGCATTAGATGGGGTTAAATTCTTAACCAGCTATTTAAAGTGGCCAGAACAGCTGCTGTCAAAGTCACTTAACCCCACAGATTCCTGAAATAGGATTAAGTTGCAAATAAATTATCTTAAGAAGTGTGTACATGGAACAAAGCTGTGGTGGCTTTGTGGTCTGGCTTCAGACTTAGTGATTGGAAGGTCAAGGGATCAAGCCCTAGCACTGTTAAGAAGTCACTGCTGGGAGTTTGAATAAGGCTTTTGACCAGATTTGCTCCAGAGAGTGGCTATAAAGCTGATTTATAGTTTTCTAATATGGTGGCAATGCACTTCTCTGCTAGAGAACAGAAAAAAAGAATTATACAAAAAATGTTTTTTAAGAGGCCATGTATCACATCAGGCCACGTCCAGACTGGACCAAGCAAATGATTCATTTTGTAACTTCCATTATTATAATTAAAAACCCAGATGAAAAAAAAGTCATACTCTTATAAGTTCAAAAACATTTAGCTCAGCTGTTTGTTTTTTGTTTATTCAGCTTGTATGTTTGATCCATCATTGTGTTCTTACTTTTGTGCAGTGAAACAAGACTCACCCCCGATGTTTTGTATTTTTGCCAAAGGTAGCAGTCTCGAGAGCCTCTTTCATACCGATAAGTGGGTGGAAATGTGATCTTCTCTTCCTCTTTACCCCACAAAACACAAGAAAAAAAAGCAAAATGGAATAAGCACATGTTAAAACAAATCAAGATGAGAAATTACTGCAACTTTAGTTGTTTTTAATTAACATTAAAACTCACTGAAATAAAGAAAGGCCTTCCTCTTGTGTCTTTCTCTTGTCAACTGGTCTGCACACATGAGCGCTTCAAATTCTCTTTTGGAGACATGTTTCAGGATGTCCTACATTTCGGTGAAGATCAGTGAGATGATATTATTGACATGCCTGATCAATTACATTATGTAGAAAAAATAGAGCAAGAATACTTTAGTAAAATTTCAACCTGCACATCCAAATCAAGCCTGTAGTTAAGATCGCCACACCAGAAGAGATGGGTGAAACGCATACTAATGTCAAAAGCACTGAGATGTTTGTCACCCAAAGAAAGCAGTCTGAGGATGTCGACAAAGTTCTGGTTCCTCCTGAAAAAAAAAAACAGATTTAAACATTAATACAGCAATTTTTTTCAAACAATTTGTTGAAGCAAACCAGCACATGAAACCCCACAATGCACCTGATGACTTTGTCGCTTCCAGATGTCAGATGGCAGTTGACAAACCCAAAAGATGTTCCTCTGAAGTGGAGGGAGACCCCCACTGCTCCCTTGTTTCCTAAAACAAAATTATTACACCTAAATTTAGAGGTTGTCAAATATACTTTTGTTTAATAGTATGTATGACTTGATCAACATAATTTTTTCATGATTGTCCGACAGAGAGAAAGAAAGATACTTTTTAAACGGCCTACCAAGAGTGTTTCCCAATCCTGTCTTCACATTGGCAGTGTTCACATGGCTGATATGACTCTCATGCTCTGGTTTTACAAAGACAGCAAGCCTCATGTTCCAGAGGGATTGTACTGCCACCTTAAGGACATTGTGTCACATTAGATTATAACAGTTTTATAACGTTCAAGGTTCTCCTAATCAAATTTATTCTTGCATGAACTGAAAAAAATATCTTCATGTATTTATTCCACAGTTTCTTTTAATTTGTTCACATTAATTAAAGAGTTCTTTCACGAGTTCAACCTCACATCCAGTTAAATATGTTTTCCTCAATTTTGAGAAATGATTTTCCTTTAAAAGGCTTAATATTGTAAAGTGAGTAGAGTTTCTGTATATTTTATACTTTATACACCAAATTAGTATTTTTTCCCCATCTTTAATTTTTGTACACATTTTTTGCCTTTTTTGTTACAACCATTTCCAATCTGACCTGAGGGTTTTTTTGTTTTATCAGTTAACCTATGTATTTTTATTTTACGATCTTTCTGGTGAATGCCAGGACATTGAATACTTTATTTCAAAGACTTAAATGGGAAAGTCTTAGAATACTTCTCTTTATCATTTTCTAATGTGTACAAAAAATGTATAGGTTTTAAGGTATTTGGTGTAATTACCAATAAATAAAATGAGTAATTGGCTTTTTTCCAATTTAATTTTTAATAAAAGTGCTACGCTCTCACTTTGAAAAACAAAATGTCTATGAAGCTTGAATGTTATTTTGCATATGACTGTAAAATCATATTTTTTTGTTGTTTCAAGCCACATGAAAATTAATCTAATTTGAATCATTTCGTTAAAAAAAAAGTATTATTATGATTAAATGAGTAAGTAATTTTGTTTTAATTTTCAAAATATATATTTTTTCGACAAAGCATTGATTAGGCAAATTTAATACCAAGTGATTAAAATCAATTTAGATTTATTATGCGTTGAATTTTTGGGGGGGCACTAAAAATCTTTACAAAACACAGAAAATCTGGAGATTTTTAATTGGGCCATGGTGTTACATTATATTAACTGTACATATGAGCAGATGGATTAAACAGAAAAAAAAACCTCCTGACAAAGCTTACCTGTTTGAATTCAATTTGAGTGTGGCTGCGAAGTGTTGCTTTGATATGTTCGGTCCACTCTTTTTCTCCCTGAGGATTTTCTTGTGTACCCAGAACATAAATGTCATGAGGGAGCAAAGCTGTGGACTCATCGGGAGCATGGCCCAAACCACAGCATGTCACCCAGGATTGCAGACTTCGAGGAGGAGGAGAACCACCTTGGTGTAGAAAATAAACCAAGTCAACTTTACACTACCTCAACTGTTTTTCCTCTTCCAAATACCAAAAAATTGCATCCATATGTTCTTTTTACCCATGTTCCAGCTGCCTACAAACACAGAGATTAAATCAGGTTCACTTCGCTGAGAGTGACGAGATTTCATCAGTAAAAGCAGCTGGCAAAAAGAGTCACATTTCTGGAAGAGACAAACAAGATTTATGATAAAGGAAACAAGTGATTACAGCTAATAATAAAAATTTTAGGATCTTTCCTAACCCGAGCACTTTCAAACGTCATGTCCTGTGGTGTGTTGTGGTGGCTATCAAGTACTAATCGCACTTTGGTTGTGTTACTCTGGAACTTGACAATCTGAAGAACTTAAACATGAGAATTATTACTGAACAAATTGTTCAATAGTGCAACAGAATAAATAATTGACACGTATAAACAATGCAAGATAACTAAGATTATGTCCTTACTTCGTTCATGTGTGACTCTCTCTACACCAAATGAGCCAAACTTTCTGTCAAAAAGCAGCATTCCTTCGTCCACATCCACAGACACAGTTTGCCTGCCGTACTTGACAATCTTTACCTGCACAAAGACCTTTAATTTTAGTTCATGTGAAGTGTAAGCTCATTTTAATTTGGTTTAGTGCTCCCAAAAAGAACTATAAAGGGATTAGTTAATTTGTGTTGTTGACTAAATACAGTATAATGTACCTTGAACCAGACTGGTTATAATAGGATTGTGTTGTCCATGTGCCATTGTGATTTGTTTACCTGGAAAGAGTGGACTGGCATCTGTTTGGTGTTGTTCTTTGCCGGCATTCCAGTGGTGGGGGCTGGTTCTGGAGATGATGGAGTAGGTTGCCCAGCCAGGTTATGATTGGTCACTGCATCTTGTAATGCTTTTAAAACCTTCAAGAGAAAATAAAATGCTTTAATAAACTCAAATGGAAACTGAAGACTGCAAATTTTTATAAAGACAAAAGCTTGTATGTTAATGAACACAAACTGGATTTTTACCATTGCACTAAAGGTTGTTAAAGAAGTAAAAACAGTGTGGTTGTTTTATTCCAAACCCGGCAGCACGGTGGCACAGTGGTTACCACAGTGGCTTCACAACAAGAAGGCCGGGGATTTAAGTCCCAGGTGAGGACAAGGCTTAAGATATGCAAACTCCACATTGAAGTGGAGTATTCTTCCTGTGTATGCGTGGGTTTTTTCCTGGGTACTCCGGTTTTCTCCCACCCTCCAAAAACATACATGTTAGGTTGATTGGCCTCTATGAAATTTGCCTCTAGGAATGAGTATGTGTGTGGAAGGTTGTGTGTGTGGCCCTGCAGCAGAATGGTGACTTGTTCTGGGTGTATCCTGCCTTTCGCCTGATATCAGCCAGGTTAGGCTCTGGTGACCCCATTGGGGATAAGCAGTTCAGAAGACAAAACGAAACCTAAGATTTTCCTACAGCAGCTGAGTTTACAGTGTAACCACAAACACACCTTCTTTTCCAAAGAAGAAAGAAGGCTGATCAAGGCAGAAATCTTGCACAACAAGCTGTCAATCTCTGGTCCCTTGTTCCCAAAACACAAAACAATGTTTATAATTAGTAATAGTATAAAACAGTAGTCTTTTGCAAAAACTGAAATTTGTAAGTTTTTTAACAAGTGTCTGCATTTGTACCTGTGATTTGGCGGGGGCCAGTGAGCAGCTTGGATGATCGAAGACTTTGGCCAATGTTTCCAAACTTGACAGAGTTAAATCAATCTCACTGGGGGGGGGACAAATATAAATTAAAATGCCACATTATCTTCAAAAAGTAAATACGTGATCACATAATTTCTGCTCATTTATTATTCATTTGAAAAGTATAATCATTCCAACCTGTTTAGACCTTGACAGGCAGCTCCCAGGGTACGCTTGAGGTGGCATAAAGTTGTCGCTCCTTTTTGCACATTTTCAATATCAAGAGGCAGCTCACTGAAGAGGTAGTCACTAAGAAGGCTGACCACTTCACCTGCAGCACTATAAGCACACAAAACAGAAAATAGACACAATTCAGGCAAATTCACGACAAATCTAAATGAACCAAGAGAAATGGTTCAGCATCATTGACTATAGAATAACATAAAGCATAGCAACGTAGCAACGCCGTTTAATTACAGTACAAAAAAGACACAGAAAGAGTTTCACAACTATGCTATGCTTCACTGCTAACAGGTGCACTTATCTATGTGAAGAAATCAGCAACAAAAAAAAATAAGTGACAAAAGAGTATTGTTGATTTCTGGTTACATAAAAATTATAATTAAAGATGTAGGAAAAAAATCTATACAAGAAAAAAAATGCCATAATTGTACCTGGAGGGATTTAGGTTTTTCATCTTCTCTAGGAATATTGTATGAGGGGCTGGTTTAGCAGCTGGTCCTGGTATGGATGTGGTTACAGAGACAGGAGCAGGTTTCTCATCATCTGCATGCAGAAAGAAAAATGTACTAAAACCAGTACTAAATTATTTTGAACATTTTGATTAGATGAAGCTTGTCCCATGTCCTTTTTGGGCTGAAATGTTGGCCAAAAATTTAAAACTTGATCTCATGTTGAAGCTTAGAATTAGGAAAGGATGTACCTATGGGGTTTTTTTTTTGTGACATTCAATGACTCACCCGAACTCTCGTCTCCCGTGTCTGTATCCCGGGCAACAGGGTAGTGAAGAGGAGCTACCAGGCCTTTATGGGGGTGCTGATATCCCAAAACCAAATCCTCCAGTGTCCGGAAACAGTTCACTTGTACCCCCTGTGTTGTCTGTGAGACATGTAAACAAATCATTACAGTTACTCTTTGCAGTCATTAACATCCACATTAACCCTAAACTGTAAAAGTCAGTGTAAAGGTCCTTTCAAATACTATCATGTGTGGCATCGAGGGCGACAGACAATTTTTAGTTTATTTTTGTGTAAAATATGTGCAAGTAAAAGAAGCAAAAATGTATATTAGTAAGTATTTTTAAAATGTAACGTTTCTCTTGCTGTCAGGGAATATTTCAATAAAGCTCCACCTCAGTTTACTTGGCTGAGCAAAGCAGAAGTACGTATGTATTTGCATGACAAAAATGGCATATGCAGATGATTTGCTGTGATAAAAGGGGTCACCAGGGAATTCAGAACGCTCACGCTCCAAAGGAGAGGTGACCTCATCAACACCTACATACTGTACTGACACTGGAAACAGATGGTTGTCTTATTTTCATTTTGGCCAACATGCTTTGACAGACAAAAAAAATCAAACTTTTTAAAAAAGTTGTTCGACTCATAAGCAGAAATGGATAACCTCTTAAATTTTGAATTTAAACTTAACCTACTCAAAGCTTTAAGCAGAAGGCGGAAATTAAAATTAAATGCTCATGAAATGAACATTCACGTGGAGCATTTCAACATGGCACACTTTAGACCACAATGCTGAGAGAGCTCTTTTCCTGTGCCCTCTCCTTAGAAGTTTTTGTTTTCATTTTGTGGTAAAAGAAACCAATTTTTGGCCCGGCCTACCATTCTGTTTTGCCAGTACCTCCTCGAATACTATTTTTAAACCCACAAAGATTTCTTGAAAAGCCATTTAAAAGAAATGAAAAGGAATAAGAGACAGTGCATGACAAAATTGGCCCCAAAATACCTCCATGGCTTTCTTGGAAAAACAAAAGGCAAGCATGCGACTAGTGAGTTAGTGGAGCAAATCCAGTGGGGGAAAACACATACTGGAGGTTTTGTACTGATGGCAGTGGAAAAACAACTGAAATAGCAACACAGTTTAATGTGTTCTTTGGAAAGCAAAGTCTTTTTCCAAGTCGAAGACTCAAAAAACAACTACCAAACAATATCTCTTAAACTTGTCATTTTTATGTAGAAATGTTGGTTTTAAAGGGAAAACAGTTGGAGTTTTTCACCCACTGAGAGCGTCTGTGTGCAATTTTGAGGTTGCAAACTTTGTGCTTGTGTGCACTTTTTCTGTCAAATGAATTAGGTCATTTGCTGTCTAAATGCACCCTCCCTGCCGCTCTCTTATTCCAATGTATCAAAAACAGACGTTCACCACCTTTCTCTGATTCAAACTGCCACATCCAACCTCATGCCCAACACAAACATCCTCATACATAAGCTATCAAAAGAAAACTCACCCTTTGCTCAGTGATATAGTGTGTGTGGGTTAAACAGGACCAATCAAAACAATTTCTCTTCTGTGCTGCTGAGCTAATGCAGAAAGTATGCAGCCACATGGTAGAGATGCCATTCAAACAACAAAGTGATTGCAGCCCAAACACAGTCTGTACAGAAGGCAAACACAAACATGCTTCTGTTCTCTTCACAGTATGTAATAACTAACTATTGTTTGTTACATCCCAACAGCTGGGTGTTTGACAAGCTGGAGAGTTCCTACACAAAATTTATTTAAAAAAAAAAAAAAAAAAAAGGACTTGATTGATGAGTGATGAAGAGCTCTCACCTGAACAGCAAGAAGACCGTCCCCGTCTGGCAGAATGCGATATGTGTGAACATGGCGTTGAAACCTTTAGAAAACCAAAAAATAACAAATGTAAATGATGACCCCAAAGATGTTCAGCAAAGCAAATATTCAAAAAACATTGTTTCAATTTGTGATTATAAAAGCTGATTAATAAAAATGTTTTCAAGTTATTTTCTAAGGTACTTTGAGTTGCTTAGTGTGATAGGGTGAGGACATCTTATTATCTGTCATCAGAAGAAGAAATTTTAAAACTAGGGTTAAAAGGAGAGTGAATACTAATCCTACTGTCAAAAGAATAAAGATGCCAAACACGGAGGTATGATAAACTGAGAAAAGAGTGAAGGGAAAGTGGGAGTTCTGCAAGCAGCCAGGTTCAGCTTTCAGGAATGTATCTGGCTTGAGTTGACAAGAAGTCATCATAGTGCGGTCACTGGAGCTCCCACCCACTTTCAGGGGCCCCCGGGAGGAAAGAAAGCTAAGCGGGGAAAGAGAAAGTCATAAGTAAGGGTTGGACTGACTGAAATTAAATTGTAATCTGACTGATCGATTGTGTTTGCTGTGTGCAGGGAAAACACAAATGATGGATCAGACAGGCTGGATAAAGCTGATCAATTAAGTTTTTAAAGGATACAAGTTTTGTAAGTTAAATCTACGGTAATTATTTTATATGATAATGCAAGACTAAATGTATTATGTAATAAATGTCTAAAAACACCAGGTGGAACATGTCAAATCAAACACAAAAAAAATTAAATATATTCAGACATAAAATTCTAACATGTCATCACAAAAGATGTTGTTCTAGGACAGAAAGATGAAGCTGGAAGTTTTCACTGATTGTATAAATGTTTATGCATGAATACTCACAGTAAGCATAATGCATAGGCTCCTGGTACAGATTCACTGTCTCTCACTAAGTAGCTGCCATCCCTCCCCGCCCTTGCCAAAAGATCCTCTGCATGCACACGACTGATGTCACGATGGTACCATGATGCTGTAGCCATGGCAATCAGCTTTGAGAGATATGTTTTCTAGAATAATCCACATGAGGTTATTTAAAAAATGTGAAATTTAGCTCCTTTCAGTTGAACGCAAACTGTAATACAATGGAGAACTGTCACTCAACATCAGCATCAAAATGCTGAAAACTTCCCATGATGCTTTTTTTTTTGTCATGAGCAAATTTCCAAATCCAATCAGCAAGCACTTCCTGGGTCCCTTCTTGCTGCTTCAGGATCACCAACTTTGGATGACCAACAGGGATAAATAGACAGCTTCAAATTTAATGTCAAGATCACAGGACGCTTCTCAGCAAGCTTCAAAGCTCTATTCCACATTCCAGATTATCTCTTCATCCAGAGACTTCGTTTGCTTCAGTTTATGAACTGCTGCTGCACCCAGGTGGGTGTGTTGATCCAACAACACAGACCATCACAGCAGTGCAAGGGAGAGAGGAGCTAGAAGAAAAACAGAAGAGTGGATGAAGCAGCTACCCTTCAGGCAATGACGCTGGCTCTAAGCTTAACCACAAACACAAGCCCGCCTTTTGTCCCAAAGCAAAAGCCCTACATGCAAACAACAGGAAAAGAAGAACCAGAGTGGCAAAATAAACAAATCAAACCACATGCATAGTAATCACACACTCACACACTGGAGGCAGGAACACACCAGATGCAAGGCAGTCAGCACTAAAACCAGACGGTCATGCAACAGAAACCAGACTAATTCAAATGATTTCCCAGCTCTGCTGCCATATAAGGGAAAAGGAACACCCTCCAATACGTTCAGCTAATTCCAGTTGTCTTTGCTTTTTTCCAAGCCAAGATTCCATTTAGAGGAAGTCTGGGTTGAAGTAAGTTACTCCAGGGGTCTGAGAGCTTGTGAGCCAGCATGAATGACTTGTCAGAAGCGTCCAATATACACTGATGTGGTCTCCAGCGTTTTTTCACAGTGCTGTCAGAGCTAAGGGAGGGAGCAGAGAAGAGGACTACCCCGTTAGACGTAGGGGCAGACAGAGGAAGTGACTCGACATTCCAGATGGTGGACATAGTCAGGAGAATTCTCGTGAGGGGCTGCTAGTGGGTGAAGCAGCAAACTACTTCCTTACTCTTCCTCTCTTCTCTTTGTTTGCTTTTTCCTGACTTTATCCTTTTCCTGACTCTGTGCAAGTCACAAGCAAAAATTCCAGCTGATCAGACAATTCTTTAATGGTATTTTCAAATCAAACTTAAATTATTTAGCATATTTCAAACATAAAGTTGCACATAGTGCTTACCAGAGCATACAACAAGCATAATAACTGAAATCCAGATCATTAAACGATAGAAAAATAAAAGCAAGCTTATTTTCAAAAATGCTGTCTTAGATACAGATAAACTTGCACAACACTCAACACACGTGCATCAACGTTCGTTCTGATGCACTAGCACTCCAGATGACAGAATAAAAGAGCTATTCATAAAACAATACAATAATAACAAAAACTAGTAAAACAAGTTATTTAAGAATGATTTAAAACAAATATTTAAGAAACAATTCTTAAAAATACATATATCAGAAGAAGTTCATGTAATCCCTCATTAGTCCAGGAGTGATCTATCAAAGAAAGGGCTTCAAAGTTGTCTTCTGGACTGTGTATTTAATGACTGAGACACTTCGATTTCCATCTGGACATCATTTACATTCTGAAAGAGAACTGATTCTATACTGTATATACTATCCAGAGTTGGCCTGAGCTCTAACTCAGTTCTAACTTTCTACAATAAATCAGAAGAATACAACTGAATATCAATAAACACATAAAATCAGATTAAACATGAATAAAAGTTAAGTAAAAATTTAAGGTCGGGTCTTCAGCCTTTTCTTAAAAACGTGAACAGATTCTGCGAACCTGAGGTTCTCTGGCAGGCTGTTCCACAAGTGAAGAACCATATTGTTGGAACAATGCCTCACCAAGGGTTTTGTTTAAACATTTGGCATTACAGGTGCGCACTGGCGCAGTGGTTAGCACTGTGGCCTTGTAGCATGATAGTCAGGGGTTCGAGTCTCAGGTGGGCTGAGGCATCAATTACTGATCTTTCTGGTCTTTCTGTGTGGAGTTTGTGACACAGTTCCTGGGGAAAACTCCAGGAACTTTGATTTCCTCCCACCAAAGACATGCATGTTAGGTTGATTGTCCACTGTGAAAATGCCCCCATGTATGAGTATGTGTGAATAGTTGTCTGTGTTTGGTTTGCAGTAGAATGGCGACCTGTTAGGGGTTCATCCCGTCTCCCACCTGTAATCAGCTGAGGTATGCTATCCAGTCGCCCCCTGACTGGGATAAGATAGTTGGAAGATGACTGACTGATTTGGCAATACTAAAAGGCTGGTACCAGAGGATCTCAGCTCTTTGAGGGCTCGTACCTCACATGGAGGTCAGATAAAAAAGAAAGTCTAAGACCATTAAGGCTTTTAAAAACTTTGAAAAAAAAAACCTTAAAATCAAACCTGAAATGTACAGGCGATGTTTTTAATAACAAAATCCCGGCTTTATGATGTTTTAGCTCAGACTCAAAAGGAACAGCTGGTTCTCAATGAGAAGGTTCAAAATTATGTAAGTTGGGTAAATAATCTCTTTTGTGTCTTCAGGACCAACAATAAAAACTTCAGTTTTGTCCTGCTTTAGCTGTGAGAAGTTCTCTACCATCTATTTATATCTAAAATACATTTTGTAAGGACAATAACTGGGTTTGGGTCATCAATAGACATATTGATGAAAAACTGTGTATCATCAAAATAGCTCTGAAAACCAAATATACATAGGCAAGAAATTTTTTAATACACTTCACTAAACTTCTCCATGTTTCCCACCCTTATTTCTCTTCTATTCTTGCTCAATCATTCCATCTCAGCAAAACACAGTCTCCATATGGTTATGATCATCTGTAACTGTCTTTTTTTTGCCCTTCTTGTGCATCACCCATCATTCACCCCTCCTACTCCTGAAGCATAAAACTGTGGGAAGCTGTTCAGTCCCACATTTACTGCTCTGCCTCATACTACTCAGCAGAAATGTGTGGCCCACAAACCACAAACTCCATAAAACAGATGCAACTTTTTCTTAATTTGATATGGCATCTCTTTTCTTGCGTCCCACATATGATGGTCCTCTATTTCAATCATCTAATATTGTATGTGGGATTGTTATTGGCCCATCCAAATTTCACTCTAATAAAAACTTGCATCAACAAACAATTATGTCATTCAACCTTTTTTAGCTAAGTGAGTTCACTGTGGCAAGGTGTAGCAGTTTGTGGTGTGTGTGGTGACGTAAACAACTAAATAACAAATGGTTTAGTACCTTTTCATTACATTTAATAACAGAAGGTAAGATTGTGTATTTTACATATAATTACAACAACGTCTGGGAGAAAGCCAAATAGAAAAGTAGATATTCAGGTGAAGTTGAAGTGAAAGAGAGAAAAGAATATGCAATATTGGGTTTAAGACAGATATCGGCTAATTTGAAGGTCGTTACGCCAAATTTAATAGATAGAAGTTGAATCCAGTTGTTTGGATGAACTTGCACAGTTCATCCAAACAACTGGTATTAATGAATTGGTATGAATGCGGTATTCCTACTTCCATAGGTTTACTGACTAATTTTATTATCCTTACACCACAGTTTTTACACTTGATGCTAAATTTCCGGCTAAATCTCAGTGACTGTTTGATGACTTGAATATTTAAGGACTTATTTCATCTTACATGTTTTAGGAAGTGTTACAGTGTCCCCACAAGCAATGTGTTCATACATGTACATTCTGATAATAATGTTGTCTAAACTGAGTAAGACTATATAAACTTTAGAGTTGTCTAATACAAGTTCTCTGAACTGAGATGGATGAGGTACTGTATGTCTATGCAAAACTTTGAATGACAGATCCAAGGTCAGCACAAATGATATTTAAAAATCAGACAAATAGTTTGTTTTAACTTCAGTTTATACTTTAAAACACATAGTATAATAAAGTTCCTTTCCGTTGTCTTTCGCTTATCAGGGGCCGGGGCAACAACCTCAGACGGGAAGCCTGGGCAACTCTCACCCCGGCTGTATCCTCCAGCTCCCCCAGGAGGATCTCGAGGAGTTCCCTGTCCAGCTGTTGGATATAGTCTCTTCAGTGAGTTCAGGGCTTACCTCTGGATCTCCTCCCAGTGGGACATGCCTGGAACGCCTCACCAGCAAGACACTCAGGAGGCATCCTAACCAGATGCATAGCTGTTACTCCTTTAATTACAGAGTTAGTATGCTGTATGCGTAGCCAGGAATGTTTGATGTCAGTTTTCCTCTTCTTTATAAATAAATCTAATAGAAAGCATATGTTTTGCTAATGTCTTTTTATTCAAAAGACCTATTTTCAAAAATGGGTATTTTCGAGACCCACACAACCTTGTGATGTGGGAGGTCTGTTTAAAAGTATAAACTGCCAAAGCTTATATACCATAAAGTCTGTAGGATCGAGTGTGTTAAGTGCATATTTATTTGGTATTTCTAGTTCTATAGTTATTCAAATACAATAACTATTCTCGGGGAGTGATCTAGAGGTGTTCCTCCAACAGATGGAAAAAGAGGCATTTCTAAAAATACTGTTTGGAAGATGTCAAGTGGTGGTTTAGCACAATTTCTTTACTCAAAATTAGTACGGAGCATAGTTGGCTTGACAACAAAAACAATAGTAAGTTACCCAAAGCACATGAGCTATTTCTCAAAAAGTTTGCCATGACAGGACTTCCCACTGTTCACCAACTGTTAAAGCCTATGTTAATTGGCTCAGCAATGGTTAAAACAGAGATTCTGTAAAGTGCAAACACTGCATCACTGTCTCAATTTAGTAACAACACACAGAAGATCGTGTTGTTAAGATGAAGTAATGCCACGGTGCTCTAATGCACTGGGACAGTCAGGAGGCCCTTCAGCAGACAATACTAGGTTGTCTAAAGAAAGCACTTGCTTAAAATGGCACGAGCTTAACTGTAAGGGGCTTATTCGACTGGATGTTGTCCTGCAAAGCCAAACCGGTCAAATAAATCCGAAGTATTTCAGGACATAATATCACTGTAGATTTTTCTTTACATTTTTCTACATAGAAGATAACTGTGGTAGTTAACGGAATAAAACTTGGCATAGAAGTAGCTCTTGTCTCTCAATTGCTAATCCTTGAAACAGAGTGGGATTTAGATCTCTTGACAATTTCAAGCTTGTATTCACAGGGCATTTGTAGCTATCCTCTCCTGAACTTTTTGTTTGACACAGCAACCTGCTAGGGCATTCATTAACTTTGATATTAGGTGAGACCAGTTATAGAAAGAAATGCCTCCACATTTTCAAATTTGAGTGCTTTTTAAGTGCTTTTTACCAACCAGTGTCAGGATGATCAGGTAAATACTAAATTCAAAAATACAATTTCAATATTTTTGGAAATTTCCAAAAATATGCACCTAACCACAAAAGTTGCATCAAAATTGATTGGTAATACTCTAAAAAAAACAGTCAAGTTCACACCTTGAACTAGAGCTGGGTGATATAGCTTAAAATAAAACTAATAATAATAACACGAACAAATTACAGTACATGAGCAGCGGGATTTAATAACTAAGCAAAAAACTTGGATACTGGTCACATCTTTTTTTTTTTTTGCTGCAAACACCTGGTCACTCCACAATGTGAATCCACAATGTTTGGGTGTGTTCCCTCAAGTAGCTGTTTAGAGGTGTGATGAGCATTAGCTTGTTGAAAAAAAATTTAAACTCTGTTTTAATTTTTACAAATAAATCAGTTTATTTAATATATTGCACATCTTTATCTTGAACCCCAGTAAAAATCTATTTCAACTTTTTCTTTTTGGCTGTTTATTTCATCAGTGCATCAGCATCCAGCAGATTCAGGTTATAAAGTATTACCTCAGCTAGTTCCTAGTCTCTGAATCTTGTTCACTGACAATGGCAATATAAGTCTTTCTGATTCTGATCAACTAAAACTATCAGTTATTTATCTGTAATTTTCTTGCCCTCTTCTGCTTTTTTTGAAGGGCCTAAGTTAATTTCTTCTGGGACCAATAAAGTACCATTCATTCTTTTTTTTTCTTAAAAAAAAAAAGAAATTGTTTCCAAAAGACCAAAATGGAAAAGGGATAGATACATGCAACCCAGGCCCGAACTCATCCCGATTACGGGACCTAAGGCCAAGTGAAGGAGGCCGCTAACCCACTCAGCCAGGTGCGGAAGAGGCTTTTTGGGGTTGGAGAAAATCTGTTAACCCCAATAATGCACATGGTTCTCATTTCAGCATGCATGTACTCTCAGTCACTTGCACAGTGTTCCACCCTGTTTACTATCCGCTATGTTCCTTGCTCCCAACCAATATTGTTATAGCTTTAGTAACATGGGTTTGTATTCTACATCATTTGATACAGAAGATTTTGTTGTGCGTGTCAGCTTTACCTCTGGTTTAAACTGTTGTTTGTGTTATTTTACTTTGTATCCCAGATACTTCAGCAGGTTGGTCGTGATGCTGAATATTGTAACTATGTATTATGTCTTCACTTTGTCCCCCTCCCTTCTACTATACCCTCTCCCTCTTTTTTCTCACTCCTTTCTCCCCTCCCCCCCACTCTCTCCTTCTTTTTAGTATACCTTGTCAGGTTCAGCTAAAAGAACCACAAAAAGCACAGCCCTTTTAGATGTAAACCATTTAAAATAAGCAAATCAAACCTGGCAGAGCAAAACTGTGCAGCAATACTTGTTGTGACGGTGTTGTGACAGGACAGGGTTAAAAAAAAAAACAAAAGTTTTCTTTCTTCCACTCCCAAGGGGTGGGTTCAAATTATACTTCTTCACAACATACAGTAGGCACCATATCTTCACTTTACATATGTGAGACATCTTAGGCGAGCTTCTACACCATCTAATGTTCCGTATGCCTGATGTGTTTCAGTTAAACGCCATAAAAGTGAATGTTTTGTGCACGTTTGGCAAAAAATTTGTTGTAAACAGAAATGGATTTGATGTAGAAAATGGGCAAAATGTCTTTGACCAACTCATTTCAGATACATAAGTTATACAAAATTAATAAAAACTTTTTTGTTTTAGTTATATTTTATATTATTTTGACAACATAGCAAACTTGATCTTAGTATTGTTGAAACATCTAATGATTCATTCTATACATTTTCATTTCACAATCCAGATGCAAATTAAGCATCTAAAGGGAATTTATTGCAGGAATGTTGATTTTCAAAGATTACTCTTGACTACTGATCCGTAATTCACACTGAGACTGTCTTCTCTGGGTAGCTTTAAGAAGATCTTCAAGTGTATCCCCAATTGACACTTCAGGTGAGGACAGAGCAAACACACACCAATCTGACTCATTATTCTTGACTGCCAAGGTGTGACAATCCAAACGAAATACCTATTATCCTCCCACCTCTCAATCAATTAAGTAGATGAGAGACTGCTGTATCAGTCCTGCTCCTGATGGCCTTACCCACAACTGTGCCCCAGTTTAGAGACCAGGTTACTGGTAGTGAATGGTCAATGCCAGTACAAGTGTCTTGGTAAGCCTCAAAGGCAGGTCAAATCCACCTCAATGAAAGCTCTTGAGTTCTATGAAGGCTATACTAGAATGTTATTAGTTCTTATTAACATTTAAAACCTCAAATCAAAACTTTACCCAATGGGAATTCACAGAAAGTATGGTCTTTTAAATTCTTGACATGTTTAACTTCAGCTTATGTGTTTCCAGTAAAAGCATTGATCCCATAAGCTTGAATAAACTTATGGTCAATGTCAGCTTTGTGGTATTTACAGATTACATTGTAGAAACGTGAATAAGTCTTTTCTTGTTTGCCTTCATCTTTAAATAACATAGAATCCCTCTGTGCCCTTAGATCTTTATTTGAATCACACCGTAGCCAACTTTTCTCATAAACCTACAGATTAAATAATGGAATGATTCTGAAAGTATGTTATCGACAGTTGTAAACCTTTGTTTGTTGCACAGCAGTAAACCAGTAAGTCAGTGAGATTTCTATTCCGCCAATCAGCACAGAATGCTCCAGGCTTGGTGAAGGAACCATCTGTCGTTCTTTCTATCACCACGACTAAAATCCATCTAATTCCATTCTACTTCAATCTGAGCTAAAAAAGGAACTCAAGTCCTTGGAATCCCAATAGACCATACCTGAGAGTATTTCTAATTAAATGGATCTAGTCTACTGCAACTGAATGGTTTGAAATACTAAAGAAATATTAATGTTTTAAGAATTTACTTCCTTACTTTTTGTTTCTATTGATTTATTAATTAATTTAACTCGGTTTTTACTTGTCTTCATCATTTTTTGTCAATTTGTTTGTTTCTAGAATGTGAGGCAAATGAGAGGCTTCTCATTTAAACAAAATAATAATACACACTTTATATCTCCAGTGGAGATCTCAAAGTGCTAAACAAGTTAGACCTAAAAACTTTACATGTCAGAACTTACTTGAAAAGTCTACTGGGATTCCATGACCAAAGCATGATATCCTAAAAGGATTTCTTATGTCAACAAGTTGAAAATAAAATATTTCTTTAAAAAATATATTTATATAATAATTTGTGTTACGTGTGCAAAACCGGGAGGTCAGTGTTACAAAGGGACAATACCCTTCTTTGACATCAGACCACTCCAACCCAAAGAAAGAAATTGCCTGTCGCGGTGAGATCATTCCTTTCAGGTTATAAATATGCTGTATTATTTTTAACTCTACTGTTGACCAAAACAGTGGTGTTATAATGAATTAAGTAGATTTTCTCCAAAACAGTCATCCTTTAGGCTGCATAAGCTGAAGGTAAGGCTTCGAAATCGTGGGGGTGGGGGTCAAAGTATAAAAGCGAAACAGGAGGCAGGGATTGCCATTCACTCTCCATCAACAGGAACGGATTAGAGAAGCCAGCAAAAAAAATTCACTGACAGCACCAAGGGCACGGTAAGTGACATTCCATCTACATGCCAATAGCTAAACATACACCACCAACATTTTTTATGCAAGTATTACTCAGTGAAAAAGTCATAGTATTTATCTTGGAAACTAATATTGAACCAATTCTACGCACAAGAAAAACTAACTTGAAATTACAGAAAGTTAGAAGAGCATGTTACTATTTTCTCACCATTCATCTATATTAATTTGATGTTGTTCAGGGGATAAATCCATTTGAATTGTTGTAAATTCAGTGTTCATTAATAGATTGTAGTGAACGTTGATAACATTACCAAATGTCCACCATTGCTTATGGACAGGCGATCAGTGTGTGTGTTAAAACTGAATAGCACATAATTCTATTTGTTTTATTTACAGACAGGATTTTGAACTTCTATCATCATGTCAAAGTAAGTATAGGTTATTGATTTTTATACAATGTGGACTCTAACTTGAATATAACAACTTCTATAAAAATTATATGTCAAATAATTACAAAATTTTTATATAACTCATTTTTGGCATGTAAAGAGAACCAATTCAACAAAAATATTGCATTTGAACAATACACGGCACTGAGATTGTCCTATGTTTTTGCTCTGCAGAAACAAATAGCTCTGCCTTGGAGATGACGACCTTGTAATGGAAAATATAAAATACTCTTTTAACAAAAGTTTTCCCATTAATAGTCTTGTTGCTTAACGTTAAAGCAAGCGGAGCATCTCATGCTGCGTTTAAAATGTTCAATCTTTTACAAGCAACAAGCATTCAGTATAATATAACATTCTAACTTTCTATACTGTTCTTATCATTTAACACTTTGTAATCATTTAGTCTGGATATAGATTAAACCCTTACTAAGGTGGATTAAACGTTTTTAATCTTGGATGAAAGATTTACAAGACAAAGGGAGAGGATTAAACAAGATTACTTGGCAAGCATCTGAAAGAAGCAAACACCTTCAAAGATTAAACGCTTAAGGTATAGCTGAAGTGAAGGCATCTACAAGTTCTAGTAAAACACTTGTAATTTGGATTTAAGAACATTGCATAATAGAATATATTTTTTCATCATACAGTATAGAAATGGGTGCTTTACATTTGTTTAATTATGATATCCCAACACGATACCTACTTTCAAAAATCTAATTATTAAACATTTACAAATCAAAACTTTCAAACTTTGAAAATTTTCTAATAACTTTCCAACAAGTTTGTGAGCAAGTTAATCTTATGTCCAAGTAAAGACTCGTTCGATCCACTTAATTTTTTTTACAAATCCTAATCTATCCTCTCACGAAAGGACAGCAGTGGGGAATGGAACAGTGGTGGTTGTTAAACTTAAATTAATGGTGACTGTGTTACTTTGATGTTGTCCGGCAATTTTCAGATGCAAATAAATATGTCTTTGTAACACTGATGAGTCATTTTCTCCAGAACATCTAGATTACAAGGGAGAAAATTTAGACTTGTACTGGGTTCAAGAACTCATAAATTTACTAAGACTTTTTTTTCTTTCTTTTTAGAGTGTTCAAGAAGACCAGTGGGAATGGAACTGTAAGTGTCCTGTGTAATCTAGTCATCAGTGGGCAGCAAATGGGCAAAAGGGAGGAGTGTGATTTGAAAGTCTCTTTCAACTTCTTGAAATAGTTTTCAAGGCTTCAAACGAAAACAGCTTTTCTGTCTTGTTTTTTCCAGATTGCCCTGTACTTGGGAAAGAGAGACTTTGTGGACAATGTGGACACAGTGGAAGTAGTTGGTATGCGGACATGAAACATGAATAAATTCACATTTATTTTAATTTAATTACATTTTACTCAATTCTCTTGGCAGATGGGGTCATTAAAGTGGACCCTGCTGGCCTTAATGGCAGAAAAGGTAATAATGTTTATTACGTTATTAAAACTACTACAGGTCCTAAATTTGAGCAACTTTGACTTATTGAGAACAACAAAATTTTCTTTGCAGTTTTTGTCTACCTCGCTTGTGCCTTCCGTTATGGAAGTGATGACTTGGATGTCATCGGGCTCTCATTCAGGAGAGACATCTGGATAAAGCGACAGCAGGTTTACCCAATTACAGATTCGAGTGCTGCTAAAACACCAATGCAGGAGTCCCTCATGAAAAAAGTTGGAGAGCAAGGATGTCCCTTTTCCTTCCAGGTACCACATATTCTTATCCAAATAGAAAGCGTTGTTGATAATCATTTTAAAGTTATTTTTATCAATCAACTGTCACATTTTGTCTTCATTTTGTCTCTTTTTGCTTCAGATGCCAGCAAATCTTCCATGCTCAGTTTCTTTACAACCGGGGCCGGGGGACTCTGGCAAGGTATAAATCTTGTCCAATGCTCTTCATTTACTTATTCCTTTCCATTTGTGATGATTATTTTATTCTGTTCTAGGCTTGTGGTGTGGATTTTGAGGTTAAGGCATACATTGCCAACGAAATCATGAATATAGATGAGGTCATTGAAAAAAAGTGAGTCAATCTTACATAATAAACAGCATCTTTGAAGTGGCTGGATTAATGCTAGAGAGGTGTAGAAAATTATCTTCATTTTTTTTGTTGTGCCTTCCTGCTTTTCCAGAGACACTTGCCGTCTGATGATCCGCAAAATACAGTTTGCGCCAGCAAACAACAAGCCTGGACCCAAATCTGATGTGTCCAGGCAGTTTATGATGAGTGACAAACCAATGCATGTTGAAGCCACTCTTGAGAAGGAGGTACAATGATCACCGTCATTTGTATTTATTTCATAAAATAAATATCGGCACCCTGGATGGCTAATTTATTAATTATCTCATTCTGATTCGTTAGACTTACTACCATGGAGATCCAGTTACAGTTCACGTAAAAGTCAACAATGAAACCACCAAAACTGTGAAGAAAATCAAAGTTTCAGGTATGTAACTAATCAATGCAACTGATTTGTTTTGTTGATTTACAAATTTAGATTCTATATCGAAATTTTAAAAATCAAAGGATATGAAAAGCTAAACAAAAGTAATTTTGTGATTATTTATTTTTCAGTTGAACAATTAACAAATGTCGCCCTCTACTCATCTGACACGTACACTAAGGAGGTCTGTGCTCAAGAGTTTGGGTAAGTTTTTTCAAATGAGAATAATTTACATCGAACTACTTTAAGTTTTGTTTAAGAGATCTTCACATTCTGATGATCTGAAATAAATTATTACAATGCAAGACTATTTTTACATTTCAACATATGTTTAAAATGCAAATTTAGAGTGTGAATAAGAACATATGATTTGTAACTTCTGTGTTATTGTTATTGCAATACACAGAGAAACCATTGAAGCCAATGCCAAGTTCGAAAAATCCTTCCAAGTGACGCCCCTCCTTTCAAGCAACAAAGAAAAGCGGGGTATTGCGGTTGATGGGAGGTTGAAAGATGAGGACACCAACTTGGCATCTACAACCCTGTAAGACAATCTACTTTCTTCCCAATCAAAGAGCTTACAGTGTAGTCACTGAGAGGCAGTGATGCAGATTCACATTGTGTGATCCACTTAGAGTGTCTTAAATCAAATCCTCAAGCTTTGAAAGATAAACTATTTCTGTCCACTCGCAGGAGTCAAGGAGACAAGGAGATGCAAGGAATCATTATCTCCTACAAAGTAAAGGTTGCTGTATCAACATCTGGGGGAGGGTGAGGCAAAACTAAACAACTAATGTCACCTTATAAATGTTGAAAACTTTTTCTGCCTGGGTGCTCAACACTTTTTTCTCTTTTTTCCCAACTAAAGCCTGTTGGGTGGTCTGACAGGAAGGTATGTGTTTTTTGCCGCTTGCTACATTTTTAATAACAAACAGTATCTCTTTAAAGTGCTTATATCTAACATCTATGCATTTGTCATTTTAGTGATGTTCTTGTGGAACTCCCTTTGATCCTGATGTCTCCGAAGCCTGCAGGTTAGTCTGACATTTATGATTACTTAATTGTTTTTTCACAGATTTTTCTTAACAAATTCAGAAGTAAAAAAAAAAAATTCAGAATATGCTAATGTTTTTTTTCTTTTGTTTATCCGTTGGGTATTGCTGGCATCTTCTGAGCAGAAGTGTAAGTATGAGTAAAAAATATTTTTTAAAAAGTAGTATTATCATTTCTATTTGTGCTTGACAAAATGACAACATGCTGCTGATACTTTTCTAATTTATAATTGTTTGTTTTATAAACCACAGCACATTGGAATAAAAGCCCCTTTTAGTTCAGGTGAGGCCAACTCAAATTTAACATGTTTCACTTTTACAATAATCCCTATGCTTTTCTATATCCAATTATCTATCAATAAAACAAAAGTAAAAGAAATCAAGTTGATAAAAAAATGTACATTAATAATCAATTTTAGAAGTCCAACACCCTAAGTTAGTATTCTTGTCATTATATTTTTGTTGAGATAGTACAAATACATGACATTTGAATAATCTGCAGCATGTATGCTGATTTGGGCAGCTGCACAGGGCTTTAGTGCAACATAAAAATTTGAGAGAATGCCCAAATCATGCATTTTCAACTAATATTTAACCCCACATCTCCAACATTGACTATTGTACAGTACTAATGTGTTTTTGTATTTGCAACAAAAAAAAAGTCAATACTAAAAAGTTTCCTTTTCCACATTACCAGTGCATGTTGTAAAGTTTTCCTCCATTCACAGGGGAGACGTCACAATTGAGTCTAACGAGGGATGAGCACAGAAGAATCTTCTCTCTCATGGAAAATAAAGAACACAAAGGAACTCAGCATTGACCAAGTGGCATGAAGCTGTTTCTATGGTCTTATTTCTTCTGTACATATTTGTTTTTATTGAAATTATTGTGAACCCCACATCTCATGAAAAGCGTGACGGACATTTTTCACAATGTCAGAAATGAGTTAAATAGAACTAAATATGTACGTTGGTCTAAATAATTGTCTGAATATTTAGACTAGGTCTCTCCTGCACATTTTAGAAACTGGATTTGTACAGTTTTGTATATGTGTATTATTTATTGTAGTGTAGAGGTAATAATACATAAACCTAGAGTTGTGGAAAAAAAATTGAAATTATTCCTCATTTCAAAAGGGTAAATAAATAGTCCCTGAAAAAAAAAAGATGTTTTTTCCTTTTGAAAGTATTTTTTTATTCAGACATGTCAGTTTGTTCACAACCGTGACCTCTTCAAATCAACACTTACTAAATGAAAACAGAATAAAAAAACTTTATTTGTCTGACAAAATGGTACAGAAATTACCATTTTGTACACAGTACACAAGCAGACATGAAACATTCAAAATCACGCGCTAGTGACTTATGGAAGGTTATTATTATATAAGGCTTTGATTGCTATTAGAAAAAAGGAATTCCTATGGTTTTCTTTTTTTTTTGGTAATGAAACTTTGTATTGCTAGCCCGAAAGGAGAAAAGTAAAGGGTCAGGATATGTTTAAAAAAAACTATTAATTGTTCTTTAGAACAAAATATGCCGCCATTTCCCCAAAACTACTATACAAAATAAATGATAACATACTGTTCATCTCTTTGAGATAAAACTAATCAAACTCTTCAATTTAGTTTCCTAATGGACTAAATGAAGGAAAACGTATGACCTAAGAATTTATTTTTTAACTGGGATCAACCTCGAGTAGACCCAGAACCACTATAGTTTGCTTTCTGCTTCACCATGATCTAAGGCAAACGAAACAAAAAAGTTTGAATTAGTGTCAACATACTGTAAATTACAAACCAAAAGTCTGTGGTAGAATAAGTAAAGGGCTGGCTATGAGTCATCCATGTTAGTTTTAAGTATAAGTATGAGGAAGGAGTTGAAGCCTGCCCTCAGTGAGTAAATAGTTTTTTTTAAGGAAATTATGAGGTTATTACATCTTTGGTATACAGAGCTTCAGTGTTCAACACAAGATGTTTAAAGGCTGTTCAAAGACGATTAACATTTGTTTCAACAATGCTATAAAAATTTGAAGAAAAAAAAAGGCGCTGTAGCACTTTAGATCAGTTTTTAGCTGTCCTTAAAAATATTCTCAGAACAGCTTAGTTATGACATTTGTGTTGTGATTTAATTTGTCGGTTTTACATGCTAATTATTTAACTGCAAGACAGGAGGCCAGGGGAAACCCCAAAAAGTAGGTTTATGGAGGTGGTGAGAGACATCATGAAGATAGTTTGTGTAACAATAAAGCAGATGAGATTGATGGAGGCAAAAAAAAAATGCTGTGGCGGCCCCAGAATAAACAACACGAAAGAAAAAAAATAAACAGTTATCATTTTTGGCATCACTCTAAACTGTTCCGTTTCATGGTCCTCCACTTATTCCGGGGCCGGGTCATGGGGGCAACATACTCAGATAGGAAACCTAGGCTTCTCTCCCCCCGATTGCATCCATGAGTTCACCCGAAAGAATCCAAAGTGTTGTGAGACATAGTCTCTTTAGCGGATCCGAGGTCCACCTCTGGGTTTCCTCTCGGTGGGACATTCCTGAAACACCTCACCAGCGAGGCACTCGGGAAGCATCCAAACCAGATGCCTGAACCACCCTATTTGGCTTTTCTCGACCTGGAGAAGCAACAGCTCAAGTTGAGCTTCTCCCGATTGCTAGAGCTCCTCACTATATCTCACCACCCACAGCTGGTGACCACAGCTGGAATAGGCTTCGGCATCCCACCGCAACCCCGTTAGGGATGGACGACTCAGAAGATGAATGAATATTTAATAATAACATTGTTATGTCCTTGTTAAGGCCCTCTCAAATAACCATGCACTGTCACTTCTCTAGTTTCACCGCTAGGTTGTGCTATTTCATCGCATACTACTTTAACAACACAACTCAGTCTCTTGTAGACTCAGATCCTCGCTTTGCTCTTCTTCTCCGGTCTAGACAACACATCACTAGCCAAGTTTGATACATTAGCCAAATATTTCTGACAAAATGTCAACCACGACCGGTGGCGGAGAGTTCGGCAATCCTTTACGGAAATTCAAACTGGTCTTTTTGGGTGAACAGAGTGGTAAGCTGCACAATTTCTCTTCAGTTAGATATTTATCCAGTCTTTAGAAAGTGTCTGGATTAGCAAACTAGCTGCTAGCGTTAGCTTATTCCTGCCCAGCAACGTAAAGTAATGCAATGAATTGCAGTAATTGACTGTTATACAAGATTAATTATTAATAAATAGATGCGCAAACAAGTTTGTGAAATACAGTTTTTAAAAAGACCATAATTATCCTACCACTGCTGATGATGTCATCGGGTTGCTACCGTTAGCTGACTTGCTCGCTAAGCTAGCTAAACACTATTTTTAACTAATACTACTAATTAACGCACATAGTTTAGCTCTGACGTATTTTCTTTCTAGTCAAAATAAAGAACATTGCTAGTATTGTCGCTACTGTTCGGCATAGTAGTCATCTCAGCTAAACGATTTTCTCCTATGCTAACAGTTAGCTAACTTAGCATCATTGATCGTTAAATTTTATTTTTAATTCTTAAATGAGACATTGCAGTTTCTATATATTTGATCAGCAATATGGTTGCTATCAAACTAGACAACCTTGTATTGTTCATTAAATATAACTTTTACTATCTTTATTTGGCGTTGTAGCTTAAAAAAAGAAGCTAGCTGGCTGTATCTGGCTAAGACACGTCGGCCATTGGATCCAGTGGTTCGACCCCTGCCTACTCATCAGGGATTTGTTCTTTAGACGTGATCAGTTTTTATCAATGATCGGCTGATAGGGTAACTATAATTCCTTCCAGGAGCTAAATGTCAGTGGCCTAAATATTTTTTCTTTTCCCCATTTTTGGCTCCACCCTTATTGCCAGCTCAGCGTGTGGGTTCAGCAGTCCATCCTGGATCATTGATGATGGCATTTACTCACTAAATCTTCTCATCCTTTTTTGCTTTTCCTCCTAACAAACTGTTTTGTTTCATCTTCTAAACCGCCTATACCCAATGGGTTGTGCCAATGCGGAGCTTATGCCGGCCGATTTCAGGCCCGAGGCTGGGTACACACAGAATAGGTCGCTAGTCTGTCGCAGGGTCCCACACAGACAACCATCCATACACTCACTCATTTCTTTGGACAATTTGGGAGCAGCCAATTAACCTAATATGTATGTTTTTGGAGGCTGGAAAGAAATTGGAGAACCCGGAGAAAACCCACGTATTCACAGAGAGAATATGCAAACTCCACACAGAAAGACCAGTGATTCAAGCCTCCCTCCTATTTTGGGGCTTGATCCCTCAAACTTCTTACACTGAGGTCACTGTTCATCCCTAACAGTGAGGCGTAGCTCTGTGGTAGAATCGCAGTCCCTGTTCGATTCCCGATGAGCTCGTGCCTATTTTTCCCCTGGAGAAGACACCTAAACCCCAGTTGTTCAGGCGCCAGTTCTTGACGCCGTCATGGCTGCCCTCCGCAATGTGATATAGCACAGTAATTTCCCCACAAGGAATTCATAAAGTATGAATTTTATTATTAATAAAATGTCATGTCCAAAATGTAACTGGTTATTCAATTATTAAAATTTGGCCTTAGATTGCTGTAATTAATTAATAGATTTTCACTGTTCTTTGCTGTATTTAAACTGATATTACTGACTATCTTTGTGCAGTTGGGAAGACCTCGCTCATCACCAGGTTTATGTATGACAGTTTCGACAACACTTATCAGGTAAAAAGATATCAATATGCCGGATTTGGCTGATAAGAGTGCAGTGACGTTTTGATTCTGTGCTTCTCATCACGTCTGTGAATTATTTAGTAAAGTTATTTTCTAATAAAAATAGAGTTATACAAGAAGTGATTTAAAGATTTTCAAGTGTTTTATTTAATTTTTTTTATTGTACTTTGTATTGACAGCTGACATGCTGTTTACATGCTTTGTTAACATAATTCTTTTCTTACAGGCAACAATTGGAATTGACTTTTTGTCAAAAACCATGTACTTAGAAGATCGCACGGTATGTTATGTGTGGCCATTCTGAGTATAGTTTATAAAACTGCTAGAAAAGCATGCATCTGCTTTCTTTTTAGTTGCCACCATTTATTTCTTTCTCGCCATTTCAGTTAGTTTTGTTTTAATAGTTTATAATTTTATTCATTTTTTTTACCCATCAAATATTATAATTTTAGATCCCATCATTGTTTTTTTTTTGTTTCAAAACTTTGTTTTCCTTTCATCCCCTTGCCTGGATCATGAAATGCCCCCTCCCCTCAATACCATATTTGCATCGTGCAACAGATCCGGCTGCAACTCTGGGATACAGCCGGACAGGAGCGTTTCCGCAGCCTCATTCCCAGTTACATCCGCGACTCAGCCGCCGCTGTGGTGGTTTATGACATAGCCAGTAGGTATTGTGGCCTTGCCTCTCCTCCTTGTCCTTCGCTTACTATGTGAAAGGGCAAAAAATATCTCCGCTTTTACTAGCGTAACAATCCCTGTTGAACGGCATGCTGACTTTTTGCATCAGCTGTGGTGATTTACAAAATAATTTTCCAACAGTCTTGAAGAGGGTCTGTGCTTTCTAAATACTGTCCCCTGTGAGAGTGATAGACAGATAATTGTCTATTAATGCCCCTTCACAGGCTAAAACTCTCAAACTGCCAAAATAATTTTAATTCAGCAGGATCTTCTTGCACACGTTTTATAAGCATAACACTCATTCCCTTTCACTTTTCTGCATTTGAATGATTCTCATACTCCTTCAATTTCATGCCATTCTCATTTTTGCAGCTTTGCTTGCAGATCTGTCATGTACGTCCTGTTCTTTAAATCCCTGTTCTTTCCTTACCTTCCTTTATCTCTACCCCTTTTTTTTGTCCTTTTCCAACATTGCTATCCTCAGGTCCGGCTCCAGCTTTGGGACACTGCTGGACAAGAGCGTTTTCGTAGCCTAATTCCCAGCTACATCCGTGACTCTACCATTGCTGTGGTTGTTTATGACATCACCAGTGAGTCAGGGCTGTACTCTTAATTTTCTAATTGGAAGAAAGCTGTTTGGGCATAACTGCTTTTCAATCCTACTAATAATTTTTAGAATTTTAATATTTTTCTTCCCAGAGCTTCTTTTCTGGATTTTTCTCTTTGCCATTGCATGATTCAAAGCTTGAATAAGATGCTTTATTGTTGTCATGGATACCACCTGTGCATATTTTCAATCTTAGCTTAAGTAACACATGTTTCATTCTAGTGCACTGACAAATTGCTAAAATAATCTTTTTTTTCTACAGATCTTAATTCATTCCAACAAACTTCAAAATGGATTGATGACGTGCGAACCGAAAGAGGAAGTGATGTCATTATTATGCTTGTTGGGAACAAAACAGATTTAGCAGATAAAAGGTATAATGTTTTGTGAAAAAGTGTGACTGACTAACGGGGAATTTCTTAATAACATACAAGTTTGATAAGTTACTTGTATAAGTTTTACTAGTTAAGCAAAAACTGGTTTTAGCATAGCTGTATTTAAGCTGCCAAAGCCTGGACTCCCACTGTTTTTCCCTCTGGTACATTTCACCAAATTCCTACTTTTTTTATATCATTTCTTAATTTGTTGTGTTTCCAACCTATTTTTAATCAATAATGTAAGCACTTTTATTTTTTATAATTTAAGTATACACCTGTTCTGCCATTTTTGTCTTATTTCTTTGTTTCCCCTGCCTGGTATGTTGTCTCCATGTCATTTTTTTTATTTATATATTTTTTTGTGTTTTCCTCAATCCCACACGTCACCTCATTTGCTCCATCCCCCGTTTTCCCCGGACCATGCCAGGCAAGTTTCTGTTGAGGCGGCAGAGAGGAAAGCTCGTGAGCTCAATGTGATGTACATAGAGACCAGCGCCAAGGCTGGCTATAACGTCAAACAGGTTGGTGTTAAGCAAAGGCCGGAGTAATGCCGATAAATATACCAAGCTTTAGCTGTAGGGATGATCACTACAACTTGAACATTGAGACTTCTGTGTATCTTCTTTTTATTGCATTTGTATGATTGCTGAAAGAATGAGTGACCCATAAACTTAATTTCCTGATCTTGCATCGTCTTTCAGCTCAGCAGTGTCTTTTTCTGACTATTTGTCTCTGTCTGAGTTAACAATCTAACCCCTTCTTTTATTCAACCAGAGTTTGTGTTGATCTCTTTCTTTCTCCATGTCTTCTCTCTTTCCCTTTTTGTTTTTGCTCGTGCGATGTTCCTTTCCACATCTGTCTCTTCGTGCGTCTCCCCTCCCTCTGCTTTTACTGGAGCAGACAGATCACCACAGAGGAGGGCGAACAGAGAGCTAAGGAACTGAATGTCATGTTCATTGAGACCAGCGCAAAGACTGGCTACAATGTCAAACAGGTAGCGCTTGTGTTTTTCTGAGGGTAGTTCAGCCTAAGCTTTTCTTTTAAATCAATACGTCTTTCTTTCTAGCATTCTTTCTCTTCTTCTGGCTTATTACTAATTTGTCTTTTTCATGTTAATTTGTGTGATTCTTGGCGTGTGGCATCAGTTGTGTTTTTACCCACAGGCTTTGCTTGTAGAAGATTCACAATGACTTTACTTTTTTCTGCACAGATCCACTGCCTATTCTGTTTTATTCTCCTCCTTATTATGTCATAATTAGCAAAAATGTTTTTTAGTGCCGTTAGATCACACATTAGCCAACTTTGTTTGATTAAAAGTCATTGTTGTGCAAGAAGAAAACATTATCTCCCCTTAAATTGGTGAGTCTTCTGAGTTTTTTTCTAAATTGTAGATTGTTTTATGTTTTGTTCAGACAAGTTATGCTGAGGGGCAGTTTAAAATGGTTTTTTAATGTGGGTGAAATGCACCACAGCTCAGACATCATCACTGACGCTAGCATTAGACATGACCACAACTGAACAGTGCTCAGCATTTTTACTCGGCTTAAATAATGCCTACTCAACCATTTTTAAAAGCATGATCAAATTGATATTTCAAACTATTTAAGCCTATGCTTACTTTCCCAAGTTTTTATGTAGAAATAAATGTGCTCTGAAAACTGACACTTGATATATGCATGAAAGCAGAACCAGAAGTACAATATGTCTATTTTTCCAGCACTTTTTTTTATCTATTTTTTTACAGGAGACAAAACAAATGTCGTGATTGTAGTTAGTTGTTCCATCCCGTTTCAATTTGTCGTTTTGGTGGATGAATTCACTTTTAGTCATCGACCATGTTTCACAAATAGAACATTGCTGCTGATTGGTGGTATCAGTACCATCAGTGTTTAGCCAACGTTTATTTATTTATTTATTTATTTTAGAAATAGAGTTGGACAACTTTTTTTCTGTATTTTAGCACAACTGTTTGATATGTGGATATCAGGTTTTAAGTTATGTCGTACTCCGTCGTGTACAACTTCTAAAGTCACATTTCTCTTCTAGCTGTTCCGGCGTGTTGCCGCTGCATTGCCCGGGATGGACAGCGCACCAGAAAAAAGCAAAGAGGATAGTATCCTTTTAAAGTTTTTCTCGGCCTGCAAAGCCAATACTGTTATTGAATACGTTTTCAATATAAAGAAAAACTGCTAACGTGTAGTCTTTCATGAGCTTTAGCAAAAACACCAGAAACAATCTGGTCTGCCTGTGTGATTTTTATGTAAATGTAACAATTAACATGTCCAGTTAGGTAAGTGAAGAATCATGATTAGGTTTTCTGATAGACGAAAAAATTAGTATTTTTTTTTTTTATCAGTTAGAAGACTCCAGTTAAGTTCTTAACAGGAAGAGAAACAGACTACTCACTGGTGGAATGATAAAATCATGTAGCACTCTCAAAAATACTGAAGTAAATTTTTGCAACTCATCAATGTTAAGGATCTTTAACCCTTCTTGTCTCAGTGATCGACATAAAACTGGAGAAGCAGCCAGAGATGGCAGTAACCGAGAGCAGCTGCTCATGCTAGTACTGCTCAGCCCCACCCAAACTGTCTCCACCACACCAACAGCTTGTCTCTCAGTTGGCACTCTCACCCCATGGCGCACCGCCATCAGGACGGAGAACTTCTCTCATTGTTTTCTTCTTCTCCCTTTTCAAACTCAGTGACTTTTCAGAGTAACCGTGTGGATGTGCATTACTGTATCGACTCAGATAATCTCGAGGAAAAAAAACTTCAGAAGCAAACATTTAATGCAAAGAATAAGTTAAATATGTTCCATTTTTATCCAGTTGCATGGCATTATATAGGATTGCAGACTGACATAGCTAACCGCTCTTGCACAGTTAAGGATCTTAGTGCTGTTACTCTCGTTGTTGTAAAGTTTAAACTGCTTGGGAATTGTGTAAATGATTTCAAGGTTTAAATTCTCTGCTCATTTTATTTTTTTATTTAAAATAGAGAATTTGCCTATAAATATTGTCAGACAGCTTCATATTTCTTGTCTCATTTGAAGAAGTAAAGACAGGATCTTAAATCATTTCAAACTTCTATGCTACCACAATCGAACCCCTATACATTAAGATCAGCGGAAGAACTTTTGGTGCCACATTTACAGGCTCAAGCTGCCAAATGAAAGAATGCGTTAGTAGACCAAATTAACAAAAATGTCACTCAAACAGTGCTGCAACGAGAAGGGAAATGGAAGAAGGGGATTTTTTTATCAAAGAAAAGCAATCCCCAAATTTATATAATATCTACTAACATTTAAACTATATCTTCATTAAAACGTCAACTGTCATTTACAATGTTGTTAAATTAGCTGCGTGGATAGTAACATATCGAAGGAGGATTGTCTGGATATTAGACAACCCTGACGTAGGGACCAAGGTGGAAAAGTTTAGTATTCTCACTACTGATAGAAAGCACCATCTCATCAATAGTTAGCATTGTGTTGGTTACACTATCTCAAACATGCAGCATGCTCACCATGCAGGATTTCTATGGATAAGAACACAGATGCCTTGCTTGTTTGTTCACCATGTTGTGCACTGAATCAAGCCACAATATTGTAAAAATATCAAAGAAGCTCGCTGACTGGCTCCGGGTTTCACTAGATGTTTTGTAGAGCCGGTAGGTAGACATTCTTAGAAACAGCCAATGCTTACTAACCCTTGCTGTAAAAACTAAAGTGCAAAGAAGTTGGCTTCGGTATCTTTTTGCTGTATCGCTACTGCCTATTTAGGACTGTTGATTTTACACTTTTATTTATTTTGTTAACTTGGATTCAAGATGACGAATTGTGCTCAACCAAAAGTCCAGCTGCCGACACGCATGTTAAAAGTTGATTTTATTTATTGTTTGCGTGTCCAAGGCTCCACCTGAAGGCGACATTAATTCAAAGTAATGTTGGTAATATTTTTTGTAGTTTGGTTTCAGTTGCAGGTTAAAGCTGCACCACACACATCCAAACACACAACGTTTCATCCAAAATAACTTTCCATCGCACAACAAAAGACGTTGGTCGTTTGCTGTTGCTCGTTTTCAAATGTCAGCCTGTTAAAAATGGATCGAAAGGTTTTAAATATTTAAGTCCATGCTGAACAAACGTTTTAATATGAGCAGCTCTAATATTATTTGTCACTGACTAAAATATTCAGCTTTGTGCTATTCTGGATTGTGTCTGTCTATTTGAAATATGATGTCTACTGGTGTTTAGCAGCGTTTGTGTGAATAATGTACTATTACTATCTTATGTATAAAAAGGAGAATTAATGAAACACATTGTAGGCCTATCACATGGAATAAAATAAAGGTATTTCACCAAAGTGATACATTCATTGTACTTTTTTAAACAAGTGTCATTAGAGAATGCAACTACAGTCACATTGCTCATCTTTCATTCTTTAAATTCTGCTTACATGCTTGGTGTTGAAGCTGTCTCATTCAAGTTTGTGAATTATGATACCAAAGTAGACTGAAACTACTTTATAGGCGAATTATTGCTTGACGTAAAAGAACAGAGGTGTGTCGACACACAAAAGATTGAATGACTTGCAGAAACTTATTAGATTTCTACGCTAAGTATTTGCTTGGGGTGATTACAAGGTGTAGCACAAGAATAAAATGTTTGAAAGATTTCATTGCCTTACTGTTCATGTAAATTTAGTATTTGATCATATTGAACAAATCAGAGTTTAAAACTTTTCAGCAAAGTTATTTTTCTCTTTAGTGCCATAAATACTACTATTTGTAGGAATGTCTTTTGGTGTATTTATGGTATTCCAAATTTTATGTAAAGTGGTGAAATAACTCCTGCTGCTAAATTCCAAGAATGACGATCCTTTTCTGAACCACTTTCTCCAGAAGAAGTTACGGGATGTAGTAGCCTATCCCGACTGATTACAAGGCTAGAGGCGGGGTTTATCCCGAACAGGTCGCCAGTCTGTTGTGGAGCCACAGACATGCATGTGCTCACAACAACAGCCAACAAAAAAAAATGTTCAGAGAGGTAAAGATATAATAAACAACTAAATCCACCTGTTGCTGCCCTATTCGGATCCAGTTGTCTATATCTTTTAAACAGTAAAGGGATGGCTTCCAAATTAAGTCAAATCTTTTCAAGTTGTCATTTTGTGTACATCTTGATCTTTCTAACTGTAAAACCAGGCTTTAAGTGTGGGGGGGCATTTTTTTTCTTTCCACATTATCAGAATTAAGCCCTTTGCTGTTATTATTTTGTAGGTAAAAGCTGGTTTTGAGAGTTCATCAGAATCCAATCATCATCATAGGTTCAGGCAGTAATTGTGCATTAATTTTTTTTTTTAAAGAAAAACGAATTACATGTTGCCTACGTTCCTACCCTCATCTATGGTCACCAGCTGTGGGTGGTGACCGAAAGAATGAGATTGCGGATACAAGCAGCTGAAATGAGCTTCCTCCGCTGGGTGGCAGGGTTCTAACTCAGAGATCGAATGAAGAGCTCTGCAACCGGTAGGAGCTCGGTGTCGAGCCACTCCTCCTCCAGGTCAAGAGGAGCTAGATGGGGTGGTTCGGGCATCTGGTCGGGATGACCCCCGAGCGCCCCACTAGGAGGTAGACCCCGGACCCGCTGGAGAGATTATGTCTCACAGCTGGCCGGGGAACGACTCGGGATCCTTCCTGAGCTGGAGGATGCAGCCGGGAAGAGAGAAGCCTGGGCTTCCCGTCTGAGGCTGTTGCCCCCGTGACCTGGCCCCAAATGAGCGGAAGACGATGGAACAAAACGAATTACCAGAAAGTGTTGGACTTATCACATAAAACAAAATTTGCTTCCGCATACCCATATTTATCACCAACCAGTGAGATTTATTTGATTTGACATTTATGCAGAAGCACATCTTTAAGTCACATTGAAAAAATAAAATTACATAAATTTTTGTCTGGCTTTTTAAAAAAGACGGGTCAAATAAAGAATAAAGTGTTACATAACCAATAAGTAAAGTCCAAATGAATTAAAATGTAATCTGGATGTGATTTAATCAAGTAAATCACTTTAAACAAACTTTTATTAATCAGTGTATGTTTAAATCCAAGTGATTTTATTGGTTTGTTAAACTAAATAATCATAAAAGAAGAAAAAACTCAAGACAAATGAAATAAGTATTTTGCCTTTGAGCTCCAGTTAGTGTGAATGAGACATAGAATCCTCTTGAAAAAAAATCTTGTCCGATGATTCCTTTATTTCTTTTATCAGTGTCACATTGATTTTCACAGTGTTCCTGCTTTATCTGATGACACTCCTCACAATTCTTCACAGCTTAGATAACAAAAAGGTGTGATGAGGGCATTTCTAAAGATTGGTTTAGTGTGGAAGAAATTCCACACGTTTGAAATTCTTCTATTTATGTATCAATTCTTTTTAACCTTGGTTTGGGTTTGAATGTTATATAATACCAGTCTAAAGACAATGTAGAACTTTTAACTGACCAAAAAAGTATTGATCGCATTTAAAGGAAAATATAAAAGTTTGATTGAATTTTTTTTCATGTAAATGTGATATGTTGTTAGAAAGTATGATGTATGAGAGTGAGACTCCTACAAATTGTAACAATTTGACATCTCTGGAATTTGCTACAGACCTAAACATTTGGCTCGAAGCCAACCAAAACTAAACTTTAAAATTGCTCTCAGTGCTATTCATTTTATTTCACAGACTGAAATTGGATCCATGACACGAAGTGACAGAAAAACAGGACTTTTGAGCATGATGTTGAATTTATTGTTAGAAAGTTAAATTATTAAACAATTATATATTTCAAAAAGCAATCATGTCCCCAGTAGTCAATCCCTACACATAATACAAATAAAATCTAGTTACTGAACTTAAATTAATAGTTTATTTAGTAGATCTATTTAGTTATGATTATCTAGATCAGTGTTTTTCAATCTTTTGATGCCAAGGTACTGTACATTTTTAATAAAAAAAAAAAATTTTGAGACAACACCAACCCAAAATGTTAAAAAAACAAACTCTTCTCAATAGTCTCCTGCTTTAACTTTCAGACAATGGTCCCTTCAGAGGATTCATCTAGATTGCAAGAAAACCTTTTTCCTCCTTCATCTCCTGCAGAAAATGTGAGATTTCATTAGAATCTGCAGTATTTTTTTCTTTAAAATATAACCCAAAATTTCACATAATGTCTCAAAAATAAGTAGAAAGTACAATCCACTAGCTGGGGTAGAGACGGACAGTAGCATGCAACAAAACATAAAGAAGAGTGGGTTGCTATGGTTACAGGACAGCCCTGTCTGTCTCTAAATGACAGAATTTTATACTGATAAACATAAATAAACCATTTTTTCACGCAAACACCATGAGATCAATCAAAACAATCTTTTAGAATTATCAGTAGATCGGGCTCACCATAGAGATGAAATAAAAGTATTTCCCAGGGAACACCTGACGATCTCTCACGGTACACAGGGGCGGATCCAGTGGGGGGGGGAGGCCTTTTGTTCAACAAAAAAAAGGAGAGGAAAGGAGACTAGCCAAGCTACCCACTTGCAGGGCCAACGAATGGACCACCAAAATGCAGAAAAATTACTCTTATTTTTCAAAATGTTCATCCCCCAATCTGACCCCCCCCCCCCCCCCCGCCCCACTTTAGAAAATCCTGGATCCGCCCCTGGTACACCAGTGCGTCGCGGAACACAGGTTGAAAAACGCTGCTGTAGATGAATCCACACTGAGTTTTTCTCACCCTCTCACTCCACAGATCTTCCCACTATCCATCCCATCATGTCTGAATCTTCTCAGTTTCTCCTAGACAATGTTTTCCATTCTTTAAATTGTACTGATTCCTTAAACTTTACACTGATTTCTCATTTCTAGTACTTTCAAGGAGGAGCATCCATACACGTGTTTTCGGCAGAAAACACACCTGAACTCCGGAAGTAGTTTTGCGTAAGCGAAACAGGTGTTTGTAGGAAAGAATGGCTCAAGAATCCTGCACAAGAATCCTGTTTGACTTGATTTGTGCTCGAGTGGCTCATATATTTGTCTGATCAGATGAGCTCAACAGTCTTTTAAAGACAGATCTTTACTGGAGAGGATCGTTCTCTATCAAGCGGAAGAATAGTTTTAGTTTCCAGGAACAGAAATGTCTGGTCATCCGTGTATTTTACCGAGCGAAGCTGTGTTTGCTGACTTTAGAAAGCAGTGTTTAGGAACTGAGAACTGGCAAAATAAATATGACAGTAATGGGATGCAAGTGTGGGTTGAAGTTTTACCTCCAAATAAAGGAAATAAGCCAAAAGTACACAAGATCAAGGTGAGTTCATAAAGTTTTCAAATTTTTTTGACGACTATTTCACTTTGATTTTTTTGTATTTTAGTGTAAAATGACAATCAAAGATGTGTCTGCTGCTACGATGTACGACGTCATTCATGATGGCCAGTATAGAAAGAAATGGGATTCCAACATGTTGGATAGTTTTGACATAGCCAAGGTGGCTGATAATGCAGATCTGGGATACTATTCATGTGAGTTATTCTTTATCTACTAATTTATGATCTGTTGCTTTGCAGATGACCATAAATTCAGAGCCATTTGACTATGGATCATCTAAGCCATGCTTTTTTAAAATATCTTACCAGACTTCACTGGGTTCATTCAGCCATGTGCAGGATTACTTTAAAAAAAATTGTACCACAGAGTGTGTTTAATGTCACAACATATAAATCCATGGTTATGAAAGTATGAAACTGACTTGGCGTTGTGTTTTTTCCATTCTAGGGAATTGTCCAAAGCCCTTAAAGAACAGGGATGTAGTGACTCTGCGTTCATGGCAAGTGGTTGCTGATGAGTACATGATCGTGAACTACTCAGTAAAACACCCGGTATGTCATCGTCTCCTAAAAACATTTAGTAACACCAAGTGATTAATCAAGAAAAATGTTTATATTCTGCATGTTTTCTGCTTTGATTGTAGAAATACCCTCCAACAAGTGATCTGGTGAGAGCCATCTCCATCCTGACCGGCTATTTGGTGAAACCCACAGGACCAAATAGCTGTACTTTTATCTACCTATCACATGCTGACCCCAAAGGTAAGTAAGAACCCTTCTGATTGCCTTTTAAAGTGATTAAAAACTTTTATTAAACATTTATTTTTATTTCTTTAGGATCTCTTCCAAAGTGGGTGGTGAACAAAGCATCGCAGGTTCTCGCTCCTCGGGTGTGTATCTTGGTGTTTTGTCTGAAGTCCATGTGTTCTAATCCCTAGCGCAATGTAAATATGTTACCCACATAAACACTGATAGCGTAGGTGTGTTCTGCAGGAAAATTTAGAGCATGTAGAACAGGTGTGACAAAGAGGGAGTGGGGGTTTCGTGTTTAAGTACAATGGTAACCATAGAAACACAATTGAAGGGCCTATTCTGGTAAGTACTGCTGCTGACGAAGGTAAATCTTGGCTTGAGTTGTTGATGGTTCTCCCAGCAAAACTTGTTCCTCGGGTTTCATACAAGAAACTATTTAGGCCAAAGTTATTCGGTGAGAAACTGACACGGAGATCCATGCCTTCAGCTAAACTCAAAGCTGTTTCATTTAGACACAAACAAAGACATAGTTTACACAAGGCTGGTGTTCTTTCAGATTGAAAACTGTTGTCATTTGAGAAAGTTTATGTCATATATCAAGATTTCTACTTCGAAATATTCATTCTTAATACTTACGACATCATTATTCAAAGTTTTTTTTTTAAGTACGTAATTATTTAACGAGCAGGTTATTGAAAATTTCCCGAAACTTTGATGTCAATGAACTTTGGTTTCTTCCCATCAGTGTTGACTCATCCCTCTCATCTCTGATCTTTCTAGGTGATGAAAAGCGTGCATAAAGCAGGGCAGAATTATCCAGAGTGGAAACGACAGAATTCCCCCGACCAGAAACCCTGGCTCTACCCAGAGCAGAGCACCCTTCCTAGGATGAATCCTGCTGAACTGTCCATTCAAAGAGCAGACTCACTAGAAAATGTAGACGAAAGCCACAAAGTGGATGCACAGGAGAACGAGGACAGTAGTTAAATCACAGAGAAGTGATGGAACAACATGGACTATATAGAGTATATGAAAAAGAAAAATGTATGTTTAAGATTCTCAACTTTCTTATAATACCTCTACCCTCTAGTTTTCAAGACCAACAGATTTACATCAGAAAGGCCAGATATATTTTTTCTAATTAGGTTGTTCATTAGAAAGACATAATCAACTGTGCTTTGTAATTGTACATAAACAATTACAAAAAATCAGCACCTAAACATTTATAATTACATAAAACATTTTTAGTTTTCAAAACATCATTTTTATCCAAAATTTGATTACTAGGGGTTTGTGAAAGCAAATGAATTGTGTCCGAGCAGCAAAATAGGAAATGGTATTCCTAAATGTTTTTTTTTTTTCCAAGTGTTCAGACATTTTTTAACCTTTGTCAAGCTTGTAATTTGTCATATGCAAAACAGTTTTCTTTTGAAAATGTCAGCAGGAAGTGTGTGTGCAGTTTTATGAGCAAGTTTCTTATGTATATATTTAAAAAGGTTTTCAGGTTAACTTGTCATGAATAAAACTGTTTGAAGGGCTAAGGGAAGACTTGTGTTCAAAGTAAAAAAAAATAATGTAAGTTTCTTGAAAGGCCATAAAAAGTATATTTTATGTATTTATTTACTTTATATGACTCCAACATTGTGACTTGGTATGAAGTTCTGCAGGGTACAATTATTTTTCTTGAAGGTTTTTTAAATGTTGCACATTTGTGTTTGTTTTTTAAATAAACCTGAAAGCAGACATGGTGTAAGAATGACTATCTTTGAATACATCCTTATTTAGAAACCATTCTCGAGAAACCAGCCCTACATCAGTCAAACTAGTTGGACAGCTTGTACCAGTGTGAGTCCAGCCCTGCAACAAGTTCTCCAAGTACACAAGCTACTCGTGCTGACATAGTAATCAGTGCATAATGTTTAACAGTATGTGGTTTAGAACAAAAAGTAAGGCACGTGCTTACCATAGCATAAGTGGCTAGCTGTAGGATAGTTTCTATTGCATTGTCATCCACTTATCTGGGGCTGGGTCATGGGCAGCCAGGGTAAGAGAAGCCTCACACCCTAACTACAATCCTCCCAGCTCACCTGGGAGGATTCTGAGGCGTTCCCCAATCACCTGTGAGACAGTCTCTTCACCTGTTTTTTCTTTTACGGAAGAAAAAACAGGGTCTGCCTCTGGGTCTCTTCCAGGTGGGACGTGCCACCTCACCAGCAAGATATCTTTACCAGATGCCCAAACCACCCTGTCTGACTTTTCTCGACTCAGAGGAGCAAAGGCTCTACTCTGAACAGAGATTGGCAGGTAAATTGAGAGATTCACGTTTCAGCGCAGGTCTTTTTTTTTACAACGACAAACCGATTGAAGCAAACTTTAAAATGTGGAAAATAATCAGATCATAATGAATTGCTATTATTATTGACTCAAATTATGAACTCAGATATTTTGACATTTTTGGATACCTTGCAAGCTCTTTTCTTTGAAATTGAATGAATGAAATACTAGGCTTCCTGTTCATAAATTCTGCCTTTTTATAAAATAATTTTTCAATTTTTTTTTCATGGATGTTGACCAATGACAAAACACTCCAATGAGATCCAATACAAAACTTTTAAATTGAAAAAAACAGTTTTCACTCCACTTTTTTTTTTTATTAAAATTTGTACTGTGAACAGAGAGGTGATAAGAAGAAACTCGGTACATAGAAATGTTTTAAAATGCCTGAATTTACTGAAAATGAATAAAACATATTTAATATAGTTAACAGTTTCCTGTCATTAATCTGTACAGCCAGAATGTAATTGATCTTAAACTAGAAACCCACCAAAAAAATAATAAAATTCTCATTAACAGTATCTAAAAACAAATGCAAACGTTGCTTTGTAGTGTAAGCTGTTTTACACTTTGTAAAGATTAGCTTCTTCTAGGAATTCAGCAACACTGGCTAAATGAATGATGACCCACAGAAATGTCTTCCACTCTGTAATTTGACTTTTTTCTTTTTTTAAATCCAGCTTCAAATCAACTTTAATCCATTGGAAGATGGGAACACTTTGAAGGTCCTTCTGCACACACTCAAAGATTCAATCACAAACTACCACCAAATCAATATGGTTGCTGTGAAAGATTATGCCCGTTTCACAGTTTGGCACCTTAAATACACAAGTTTAGATTCCTAACGAGATCATGCGGCATGCATGAGAAACTGTGATCAGTATAATTGTAAGAAATAATTTCTGTGTGAATCCTTTGATGCATTGTAAATAGTTAAATATTTATTATAAAACAAAATCAAGTACAATTCATACTTTTGTTATAAGTCAAAATAGTTTAAAATTTCTCAGAAGTTTCGCACAATTAACTGTTTCTAAAGTGATTCAGGCAAACCAATTTTGTACCTAGTGTGTCAGTGTGAAATAAAATATTTGTCATGTGCAGGAAATGTACATGTCAGTGCTTTTCAGTACCATATTAGTAGTATCCACATAAAAACAAAATAGCATGAGAAACTAGTTTTAAGTGTTTACATGCTTTACATGCTGTTCTTGGCGAGAAGTGTCTTAAATATAATGCTTAGATTTACAGGATTTTTTGTTGTTTTCCAAATATAAAACCTCTTAATTGCAGAGTACACAGAACTTGCACATCTGGTTTTAAGTATGAAAACTTATTTTGTATGTAAATGACTGAATTTGATGGTTGGTCATGCATTTTAGGACAATCTAGTCATCTCAGCAATATGTAAAAAAAAGTCGGCTTAAACATCATATTTGCTCCTGATGGGTGTTCAGGTCCTTCTGCTTCTCTCTGGTTCCACCTAGTGTACAGTTCTCTCTTTCTGCCTCTGGTAATCTAAAAGAAAGAATACACTTTGTTATTTCTTAACATACAAAACAGATATTATAATAAAACACTAGGATGAGGGTGTTTTCTTCATTAAAAAAAGTTCAACATAGGGCAAATTTTTTTAAAGTTTGATCTTTTTTCTTCTTCATCTGCAGGACGTGGATTCATTTAGAACATACCACAAAGTTTATGCCAGAGATGTTCATCTTGCTCAAAGGGTGACCTCAATCAGGATAAAAAAACACATTATAAACCATTTCCTCTTGTGAAAATAATTGAATCAAATCACAATAGGTACATAAATTTAAACAAACATAAATTTTTCACACACCAGAAAGAAAAACAAGTCTGATGAGGATTTAAATCAAATGACAATGTGCAGAGATATTTCTTAGACTCTTGGAAAGAAGAAAAAATTCTGCAGAATTCAGCAAATTTGAACATCTGAACCTGGTGGTATCTGGCAACCCTTTAACAGACACACGTTTTTCATCTTTTTTACTTTGAACTGGCGCACACGCTTTCAAACAAACAGAAACCCGAAAAGAATAATCTTGAATATATTATTTTCTAACGTTAGTTGCACCGACTGGGCGAAAAAAATGAATTTTCTTTCATTTTTTTGCGCCCGCTATGCCCTGTAAAGGTTAAGGTGATGCTTATCTTATGTAAACCAGAGTAAAAACAGGTATTCTGGAAAATGTAAATCAGAAACTGTGTCTGGGTAGTTAAAAAAATTCATGCAAAACCCAAAGTAGTTTTAAAATACAAAATATTCCCAAATTCAGAACTATGCATTTTACACAATTTGTGCTCTCTAAACTGGGTGATCACTTATACACATGCTGTTCACATGTAACCAATTCTATAGTTACAACCAGCTCCTGGATGACAAGTTGCTACTCTCTCATTTCAGATATTCTTACTTAATCGGAAGAGTTTTTTTGGAAGGTCCGTAATTACGAGCGTGAATGCAAATGCGAACACCACTTATTCATTTTTACTTTCCTAGTATTACAAGTTTTGCACAAACAAAAGTGATGTACACCACTGGTACCACACTTTGGTCTTTAAAAGAAAGTTGTGTTTGCATTTGACTTGGGGGTAAAGTCTTCATCATCCCAATAGAATCTCTTCGTGTTTAGCTTTCCACAATTACCCATTGATCAGTTGACAAATTGTCAAACAAAGACTCACTGTATGGGAAGAAACGAACCCTCATCACAATTTCTCGAGCTGTCTTCAGGATCTCCACTGCCTGAAAAAGTAAACAAAAAATATTTGTTCATGACAAATCAATTATTTAAATAAATGCAGATTATACTGCGGGTGCAGTTTCTTATCAAACTGCAGCTTCTTATCAAACCTTCAATCTATACGAGCAAACATTCATTTTTATCAATGACAAATTGTGAAATACGGAAGAAAAAACCCTGAATATTTTGCAAAGCTAATCATTTTCCATCTCACATCTATGTCAGATGAAGGATCTCATTGTATGTGATGAAAGAAAAAACATACAAGCAAAAACACCTCCATATATTTTGAATACATCTTTATTTTAAGGCTCTGCAGAAGCATGTTAACATCTAACTAAAAAAGTTAGCTCTATAATGTCTTCTGAAAAAAGAACAGTATACTTGGAGCAAAACAAAAGAATACAAGCAAACTAGTAATATGTTGAAACTTTGTTTGATTAATAATTTAAAGTCTGAAATGTTCAGTGTGTTCATAGCAAGACTTTTGAAATTTGCATTAAAAAAGGAAATGTTACATGCAGGTAAATTAACTTCCAGTGCCGGTAAACCAGATAACCTTTGGGCTAGAAAATAAAACAAAATCTACTGTACAGATAATTTGCAATTCTTTCCAGCCAAGTCAAAGCATCAGGTCTATAAAATATATATATATATATATTTTTTATGGCGTAAACATAAAAGGCAGAGCGGTACTAGAGTAAGACAAAAAAAAAAAGCTGAAAGCTAAATCAGAACACAAAAAAAAAAAAAAGTTTGGCGGAAATGTAGAGCATATCTTATCTGTAAAATTTATTAAAAGAGTGTGTTAGCATGGATTCACATTAGCTACCAGTCTATGACTTGTGTTTATTGTGACAAAATAAATTCCCACTGGATGAAATCTAAAGTAACATCTAATGGATTTTAATAATTAATGGTATTCACCAAGTGCCCGTATCCGACCATTCCCACTAAACAATAACATTACAAGCACATGTCAGGTCACATAATATTATTTTACTGAAAACAGGTCAAACAGTAAAACATCAGTGTCGCATCACATTCCACTTCATACATGGTTGCTTCTGTATACTTGCTAAATTATTTCTTTTCTGCACTGCTTCAACTTGAAATGCACCTACGCATAAAATACAGTATGCTTTGCATTTTTAACCCTGAAAATGCTGCAAGATTACAGGCAGCAGTGACAAATATTGGTTATCTCAATGCCAATTTTTATAGAGTTTTACTATTATATTTAAATATAATTTAAATTTATTATAATATTTCCATTCTTTGTATTTTTATGTGTTCTAAATCCTAAAATATCCTAAAACAACCATGTCGGTTGACAGAGATTGCACACTAGCCACATCTTGATGAATAGCTGTTAATATTTGTACCAAACTGTGTATACCGTTGATTATTTATAACTCAGGGACAGGGTAGATAATCATTGATCTTAGAAATTGATCTTAAAAATAGGTCATGATTTTTACCAGATTTAGCAACTGCCAATATCCATTTGGAGGCACTGAGCAGACAAACATGAAACTAATATAAATACAATTAATTTGCAAGCTAAAATTACATTCAATACAACTTTGAGACTTTAAGAAGGTGTGATGTGAAGACATCACGATTACTGGTGATAATATATCATTTTAGATCATCTAAAAAAAAAAAAAAAAAAACAGATTAAGGCATTTTAGTCGAGCGTCCGACTGTTTGGACTTACTCTTGAGTGCTCTATGTCTTGGAAATCTACATCATTCACAGAGAGAACCTGGTCGCCTTCCTGTAGCCCTGCTCTGTGAGCATCTGAATCTGGTACTACCTGGCAAAACAACACAGATAAATGTAAAAAAAAAAAAGGTAATTTTTTTTAGCAAGAAAACTGTCAACATTGCATTGCAGGTATACTGAATACAAAAAAAACTAAGGGTTTCACACACACCTTGGATATAAAAATTCCCAACTGTGATGCTTTTCCTCCACGGATATTGAAACCCAGCTGTGCACCCGGAGGTTTCTTCAGCACGATGGTACGAGGTAAAAACTGAGTGAGTTCATTATTGTAGTCAGGATGGTGGACACGCTTTAATTAAAAAAAAGAAAACAAAAAAGATGATCAGCTAGTATTGTGTAATTTTAAAGAGACAAAAATGACTCAAGACATCATTGTAAAGGTAGTCTAAGACAATCAGCTGAATGCATTTAGTAAATGAACTAAATAAATGAAGATGGCCAGTCAAAGTGTAACAATTCCTTTCTTGATCTGCTTGTGATATAAAGGCAATGGTTAAGAGTAGTTGTAAACTGAAATTGGTCTATGGTCTGTTAGGTTGGTAAAGAAAAACAAAGCTTATTGACATTTTACATTTAATGTTCAACCTGAAAAACGCAGCTCAGTTGAAGTATCAAAGTCAAAGGACGAAATAAATGTACATGTACAGCACGGTTGAAATGTGTCATACCTCTTGTGGTGGTATCCATGCTGGTGGATTTTCATAAGAGGGCAGAAACACCACTGGGAGCTGGTAATCATCATAAGGGATTTTCTGATCCATTGCAATTGGAAAACCCTACATTAGAAAGAAAAATTGTAAAGTTGGAGGTAGAGCCGTTAGCCACCAAGCTCTAATTTTATGAAATAAGCTCCTAGCTCAAGTAAGAGAGGCAGACACAGTTTCTACATTTAAGGATAGACTTAAAACATTCCTCTTTAAATAAGCTTTTACCAGGCCAGCTAGAAACAGAGATGTTTAGCTGATATAGCTGCTAGTTGGGTGCTGGATACTAGAAGTTGGGGAAAGTATGGCACATTCTAATTCTATTTACCATTCTCTGCCAAACTGCCTTGAACACTTGATGTATCCACATTGACCTTGGATAATCCCTGGTTCTTCTTTCTTGTGGCCCATCCCTCATCTAATTCATTGTTCTCTAATGCATTTTATTTAGTGTTTTTACACTACTAGTTGGTACAGTATGATTTACATGTTGTCCATCTCCCTCTTCCTCCTGCTAGAGAGAGTCCTGTTTTAGATTCCTGATGGATCCTCTGTGTTACTGTCCTGGGCATCGCCAGACTGAGAAAGCCTCTGTGCTTGATCTACCATCCTGTTTCCATTAGGATGAAATCAATCTATTGATTTCTTCAGATATAAAGCTGTAGAGTAGAATAGCCCAATATAAAAATAACAATCTTAGAAACGTTGGCTGCTCATTCTGGGTGAGGAATCTTTCCATGTTGGCTCTCATGATGTGTCATCTTGCTGTTTTTTTTTTTAAGTTTGTCCTTACCATGAAGGAGGGCCTATGGGCAGGAACGTCCTGAAACTGTTGAGTTAGCTTCTGTTAGTTATCCTTTAGCTGTAAATTTGTGTATCTAAATTTCATTCATTCCTTGTCTTCTGCTTATCCAGGGGGCGGGTCGAGAGGGCAACAGCCTCAGACAGGAAACCCATGTTTCTCTAACCCGGCTGCATCCTCCAGCTCACCAGGGAAAATCCCGAGGCGGTCCCCAGCCAGCTGTGGGACATAGTCTTTCCAGCAGGTCCAAGGCCTGCCTCCAGGTGGAACGTGCCTGAAACACCTCACCATCGAAGCTCTCGGAAGGCATCCTAGCCAGATGCCCGAACCGCCCCATCTGGTTTCTCTCAACGCGGAGGAGCAACGGCTCTACTTCGAGCTCCTTGCTTTCTATTTCCCCTCTTCTTTGTACGTTGTTTAGTGATTTAGGGCTGGACAAACATCATAAAGTTGAAAAAAAAAATCTACTATTTTCTTTAATTAAAAGCTCCACAACTCAACTCTTGAGTTTCTCACATATGATCTAACTAAAAGCTAGTTCATTCTCAACTGTCATACAGTTTAATATAATCAATTTGCAGAAGTTTTTTTTTTTGTTACCATTTAAATAACATCTAAACAACTTACACTGCAGGCTAATTACTAGAAGCTAACGCTAGAAGCGATTGATTTAGTTTGAATAACTTCACGATTAACCTGTGTTCTTCCATATTGTAGTTATTGTCTGCAGTTAACACTTAAAATAATTACACAGAACTACATTTTGATGTGAATAAAGGAGTGATACTGTGTAAAAACATAAATCTATCTTACCCGTTAGCCTGAAAGCTAGCTGTTAGCACTTCTTTTTCTCATTGCTGTGTAGAAGCTTTTAGGCTCATTATCGCCATCAGCTGGTTGGAACTGGTAACTGTCATTTTGGTCCCATTTTAAAAAAAAAAAACTCTTTAAAATTGTTGTTTTATGATCATTTTTAATGCACCAACAGGAACGCAAAAATTACTTAAATTTGTAGCAATTGGAGAAAATTGAGGTCACAGTTTATATAACTGGTCAAAGCAAAACCCATTGGTGTGGTTTGGGTAGAAGATTAATAAATAAATACAATTTCCCTTCAGGGGTTGTCACAGTAAGTTCTTCCATCTTATTCTGTCTCCTGCATCTACTTCAGTCACGCCAACTATATATATCTCCTCCTTCACTGTATCCATGTATCCCCTCTTTGGTCTTCCTCTAGGGCACAGGTGTCAAAGTCCGGCACTCGAGGGCCGGTGTCCTGAAGATTTTCCATGTGTTCGTGCATCTACACACCCGATCTAGCCATTGTGCCAAATTGTATTGGTTGCTGATTTCACTTCATGTGCATCAGCTGTGTTGAAGCAGGAACACAATGAAAACCTTCAGAACACCGGCCCTCAAGGACCCGAGTTTGTCACCCCTGCTAGGGCTCCTGCCTGGCGGTTCCAAAACCAGCATCTTTCCACTGATGTACTCCCTCTATTTCCTCTGTACATGTCCAAACCATCTCAGTCTGACCTCTCTGACTTCATCTCCAATACCTCTAAATAAATTCAAAATATACATTGAATTTCATAGCCATGATCAAATCTACAATCAGGCTCTATCAAAAACAAAATTGAGTGGACTGAGTTGATTTTAGGGTTGAAGTTTTGTATGAGATCAAACAGTGAATTGGTTTTGAAAAAAAATTACTATGTCACAATTCAACAGCTATTACAAAACTGAAAGTAGTAGAACTGCTTACAATCGAAAGTTACAATGCGTAATAAATTTTTATAGTCTCCTCTAAAATCTTTGAATATTACAGTTTAGTATGATCGGCAAAAAAATACTCCTGAAGATTGATACTTATGAGATTTTGATCTCTTACTTCATTCAAGTATGAGTTTATCTCAACTCATTGAGATTACAATGCTAAACTACCACCTGATAGAATCAAACTAATAATAAAAAAGAATGTCTCTTAATTGTATTGTCACATTTCAGGATTGTCCTGTTTGGTTTGGCATGGATGTTTTCAGATTATCGCTAGCTTAGTCAGTTTGTTCTTTGTACTTCAATCTTTTCAGTTTACATAAATCTCATGATACAAAAACTTTCATTTTCACACTAAATGCTCTTTATCTTTGTAGTGTTCTGTGTTTTTTGTATAGATCTTACAAAAAAGACATTTCTCTTCTCTTTCAGCCTTGAATTAATTGAAACAACAGCTGTCGGGGTTAATCCTGCTGGGAGATTTTAATCTTTTAAAAGCTCTTTATTTGCATGAATATTACATGTGTATGAATGCATGTGTATTCTGTGTTCACATAAATTCTGGATAAGTCTCATTTGGAAATGAGCCGTATCATCTTGATCAGATCAACATCAATGACTGGACATAAAAACAAGTTTGTTTTATCTTTTTTAATTTAATACATTTTTGATCTTACCTAAATATTAATATATATACTTTTTGTTATACATAAGAGACATTTCTTGGCTGGATCTAGCTCAATTAAATTAGGCTAACTGGAATATTTGGTATAAGCTGGTAATGCAATGTTCTGTTTTCAACATGTAACTGAATATTTACTTATTTTAATATTTAACCAATCAGGCTGTGGGCATTTGTGATATACAGACAGTGATATGTGATGTATCTACTCTTCTCAAAAAAAGTCAATAATCTTTGGTGCTTGGAATATGCTTCTTTGAGCAGTTTTCAAGTCTGTGCACGTTTCAGACAAACCTTAAATGAAATGAGAACTCTTAAGTATTCTTTTTTACTCTATTTTCTCAACACGCCTGCCACTCAAGGCATTTCGTGACTCACAGACTGTTTTTTCTCATTGGAGTTGCCAACTTTTTTCTCCTTTTTTTACATGATCTCTCCATCACCTCTTCATTGTGTTATTCTTTAGAGCAAATATCTACATTCATAGATATGTGGAACAGTGTTTTTGTGTAGATAAATGAAAAATGAAAAAAACAGAGATCAGATGGCATTGCAGTCCTATTTTTTTTTTTTTAAACACCTGAGATAGATAGATAGATAGATAAATTGATAGCGCTAGCTAGCTGGGGTGCACTTTTCTGAACTGGGATATTTGATGTCTCTGCAGGGATCTGTTGGAGCCACTCCTCTGGTTTGGGGGTTACTGTCCTGAGTGCCCCAATTACTACAGATATTACTGATAGCTTCCGTTTCCAGGTCTTCTCCAGCTGTTCCCTGAGGCCGTGGCACTTCTCCAGTTTCTCATGCTTCTTCTTCCAGATGTTACTTATCGCTTGCTATTGCCAGATCCACCACTACTGCTTTCCTCTGCTTCTTATTGATCATCATTATGTCTGGACAGACAGACACACAGACAAGCACACAGACAAACGAACCACACAAACAAACACTTTATTGACTCCAAAGGACACTACTTGCTGTCTGTTGCTTTCATTCACATACCACAGTAACATGTCAGGATGTACAGTTAAGAACAGGTCATGTGCATCGTAGAACACCTTACTGATTTATGATGGTGCAGGTGTTACTGTTTTGTTGTTTCCTATAGAAACCAACTTTTCTTTTAACTCACATCTTTGTATCTACAAGGTCATTTGAAACTTGTTATGAGTTTACCCACATCTTTCGTTTCGTGTTATTATAAAGCGAGGTATGGCATTCATAGTAACTGTTCTGAAATATGTTGCTGACTTTTAATTTTTAACAGTTGATCCTTATGTTATTTAATCAAATCTGCTGAAATTAAATGCAGTAAATGTGGCAAACTGTGCAAGATCTTAACATAAAACAAATAAGATCTTATCTTTCGTTTATTCATTGTGATTATGGCTTATCTCTCTGATTGGTCAATATTAAAATAAGATAAAACAGGTTGTAAATTTTCGGTAATTGGGTCAAGAACTTTTTTTTCTTTTACCTGCTTTGCTTCTCCTCCCCTTTTTTTCCTCCCTTCCAACACTCATTCCATCGCTTTCATTCAAGTGTCTCATTCCTAGTCTTCTCACGGACACGTGGAGATGAGGAGAGAGCAAAGACAAACAGATACGTTTTCACGTTAAATCTTCATCACTGTGAGTTAAATTTACGATCTTTTAATCATTCTATGTATTTTTTGGTTTTATTTTCATGCTTGAAGTTTTATTCAAAATAGTTTGTCAGATCTGAAGTGAAGCAAAATTTAGAAGCGCATCCGATTTAAAGATCCTGTTGTTTAAATGGATCACGCCAATTTCTTATCTGATGGGTTGTAAAAAAAATGTATCCAACTTTTTTGAACAGTTAAAATTGATTCAAAATGCGGGAATAAAATGTTGATGGCTGTAAAACACAGATGAGTTTAAAGTATGCTTGTATTTGCAGAAAAAAAATTCAATTTTTACGCAAATATGGATGAATTGACTATTTACGACAATTCACCATCCGCAAAACACTGGCGACCTGTTTAGGGTGTACCCCAACTCTTACCAGAAATCAGCCGGCACAGGGTTCTTTCGGGATAAAGTTCAGATGACGAAACGAAACAAAAGATTCATCATTCTGTGGAAATTATTTGCATGAATTATACTGCGGGTTAGGAAGTTTGCCATCTACTTGTTCTGTGTTTTAATTTTTTTTACTTGACAAAACGCCAAATATAGAAACTATTTTTTTCACTTTGCAATGATCAGGCTGTTTTTCAAAAATTAAGGTAACCCTTATTTTAAATTGTGCATGTAACAAGATTGATGTAAAAAGGTTTGTAATAGTCTGCTCAACACACAAAAAAGTGTTTTAAATATAGTCTTAAAACATCTGAGTTTTTTTAATTATGTTACTGGTGTAAGCTTATGTAGACAGGGGCAGAAGAACCTATGTTTACACAGGGGGTAGATTACATGATCTCACAACCATCTCACAACCAGTAAATTCAAGTTAATTTATGGAGAAATTAAAATTACTTTCCTACATGGAGCAAATTTACCAAAGTCGGGTACGTTTAAAGGCCTCCATAAATCTCAGAGCTGTTACAAGGAAGGAAATACTCTCCTCAAAAAGGGAGGAGAAGATACAGAAAAAAAAATCCAACATCAATCTTAAAAGAATGGGCTTTATAAAGTCAACAATCAGCTTTCTGAGTCATAATGAACACATATGCTAGCATTATCAGTGTAAGTAGTTCTGTACCTGGTTGTACTCAATTGCACTCTGAAAAGTTTTTCAGAGTAAAAATATTTGATTGTTTGCAGTGTATAAAATGTTTCCAGCATTTCGTCCTTGTACAGTAACAGAAACTGTATCATGAAACTTGTGTGAGGGAACTCTGCAATCATGTCATTTCAGGACCCACACTGTCCCTAGGCTGATGGGTCAAAATTGAAAATTGATTTTTTCTTTTTCCACCACACCAAAAAATGGTCAGACATTTGGACTGGGTATGCTTCACAAAATGAAACACACAAGCCAACAGAATATCTGTTTGGTTGAAGGTTTTTGTAGAGCTGTCTAGAATAGCTAGTTAATAGTTATTTTTACATAACCTCGGCAGATCTTTGTTTTGATTAAAAAAAAAATCTAACATCTGATTAATTTTGTGCTAAAAACTTAGGGAAATTTAAGCTCATTCTTTGAGATGGATAACAGCAATTAAACTGATTGAAGTGATGTGCAGGGATTGTCTTATTAGAACACAGAAACTTTTTTGTTAAAACTATCCCTTGCAAAGTACTCAATTGTTCATTTCCAAATACTGTATACATTTTTGCCGTCTTTTTATTTCCTCTGTTTGTTTTTCCAGTCATTGCACGACAAGTTAGTTCCTCATGCAAAGAGTGAAAACTACTTGACATTGAACTTGTGTTCTACAAGTTTCCATGCAACTAATTTCCCTTCAGAGATTAATAAAGCATTTTCAATTCAACTAAAGTAAATTATGTTTAACTTCTAGACACATTATTTTCTTCATGAGAACTATTAGAAAATGTTTGAGAAAATGTTTTTGCACAAAACTTATTCAAACAAACAGATATTTTTTAATTGTTTGATTTTTTTTCCTAAACAATCATCTGAATGTATACCTCAGTGGTTCCCCTGAGGGATATAACTGATAAAAGTGAGCACAGGTGAAAACCGCTGTTGTGAAATCTTAAGTAAAATCAGGTTTGACAAGTAATAAAGAGGTTTCAACAACAGAAACTATGTATTGCTCAATGGGGGCTTTGAGCGGGTACTAATTACAACCTTTGAAAACATTTTTTATAACTATTCTGGTAAAGGTAAGTGAATGGCCATAACATTTTCTATCTAACTGACTGTCCTAAAACTAGTTTTTGATCCTTGTTCAAAGTTTTTTCCCTTTGCCTGAGTATCCTTTTTTTACTGTCAGTTCATTTTGTGCATGTACTCTCCGTCCATGGCTGTGACAGTCACAGTGTCCATTTGTGCGACTAAAGACTTAAATAGTGTGACCTCACTCCCAGGCTGGGCTGGGCAGCACTCAATACCCCATGTTGTCGGCCATTGTAGGCTCTGCCAACAGATCTAACCCCCACTTTTCACACAGCCTCTCTCAAAGGGTGGGGGTTTTAAGAAGGGATTGTCTTTCTAACACAAGAGACCTGGTCAAAGTTTTCTATCATAGCATTTTTATTTTCATCTAATGCTGCACAGGTTTTGGGAAAGTGAATAAGACCAAGGATGTTTTCTGTGTTCACAGAAAGTTTTATCATCAGCCATCTTCAGGCTCCAAATATCAGGTGATACTGCACTGAACAGATTTAGCAGTCTGTGAATGAAGAGAACACATAATGCAGGACAAAAGCTGTTTGAGAGTCTGCAGCAGAGGTTTGTATAGCTGCTACTGGCGGAAATCAAGTGACAAAAAGCGGAAAGTGAGTATTATGTCGTGTGTGTTTCATCTTCAAAGTTCATTGGATTTTTTTTTTTCCCAGCAGGATTTTCATTCTCTAGTTTGTTTAAAAGGACGTGGACGTCATGTTTGCATAGTATTAGAAACAGTCTTTACAAATTTCTATAATCAGGGATTAACAGAATGACAGAATTCATATTATAAAACCATTCAAAGAGGCTATTCTGGTCAGAAGCGTAACACTCACTCTAATGGAGCGAAACCAAATCACATCAAGCGAAACTGGAAACATGAAGTAATCAACGAAAAAAGAAAACAGAAAGGTGTTCCAAGTAACAAATAAAATCACAAGCTCTGACACGCTTGCCAGGTGCTTTTGTGGGGTTAAAAACAGAGGGAAGAGAAGAGGAAGATGGTCTATCATTTTGTTTATAAATTGGTATGTGGTGAAATCTGCAGATGGGACACTGAAAAAACCTGAAAGGAGTGTTTGTTCTGAGCGATTATAGCACAGTATTCTGGCATAAAACTAAGTATGAAAGTATGTTGGACGTGTTCCAATGTTTTCAGATCAAATAGGATAAACATACTTTCTCTTACACGAGCACATATAATACACTTGTAACCTTTGTGTTAGAATATATAACAATATAATTTCTCCTTGTTTCATTACGTTCCAGTGTTCATGTTGCTGGTTTTCCGTTGTCACAGTGGTCTCCATAATCTCCTTGTGTTGGATGTTCATTTGGTTTTTCATCTATAATGACCGAGATGATTTTAACTCGTAAGTTGTATATAAATATACTTGTAAATCACACAGAAGTCCTCAATAATCCAGTTTTTAAAGTGAAATATACTTTGATAATTTTGTGATCTATCTATTCTAATCATAAGGGAACTATTCCGAATGCTGCGACGATGGGTGAACTGGTTTATGGTGTTGATCATCACATCTGCAGTGTTATCAATCTACTGTGTTCTGCTGCTGGTAAGAAGTAGTACTACTACAAAGCTGTTAGTACATGATGAATTGGCTTGAGTAAATCACATGTTTTTTGTCAAAGGAAGATTGATTACTGGGATTGGAGGTTTGGAATTGCAGAAAATTTGATGTGAGCTTCTTTCTGAAAGTGAAAAAAAAATTCCACAATTCTTTCTATTCAACATTTTCAGGGACTTGTCTATTAATCTACTTTGTTTCTTTAAACACAAAATTATTGCAAAAGAAAAAAATAAAAATGCAATTTTATTAAACAATAACCCAAAAGAGAGGTATGGTTTAAAGAAATTCTAACTTTTAAAACTCTTAATTTTCCAAAATCTTGGCTCAATTCAGACAATTTGATATGGCAACGGATAGAAAACAATTTTAGGAAAAAACCTTTTACGCAGCTGTAATTAACCTACTGGGTGTCATTTGATGTTTACAGCCATAAGATGCCAACTTACCACAAAGTTAAAACACATTTGGTCACAATTGGTTGTAGAGTCGCACATCTCGACAGTTAAATCTATAAATTTTAACCTCGCAGATCTTGACGAGGTCTCACATCTTGGTAAACTAAGCTGTCGTTTTAAGTTTGTCTAAGAACTATTTGCTAAAGACGAGGTTATTAATGTATTTGAAAAACGGACCTAATACAATGTAATCATTTTTTAAGTGGAATAAAGTTTTAACAAAGTTCTTTCCGCTCTTTTTAATAATTGCTTTTGCTGTTAAGAGTTGCACATCTCGACAGTTAAACCTATAGATCCTAATCTTGCACGTCTCTTACATCTTGCAATGAGGCTGATCACTGCCGGCATGGTGGCGCAGGGGTTAACAAAGTTGCCTCACAGCAAGAAGGTTGGGGGTTTGATTCCCAGGTGGTGACGAGGCTTGAAACATTGGTCTTTCTGTGTGGAGTTTGTGTGGAGTTTGCATTTTCTCCGGTTTCTCTCTCCGGTTCTCCGCCTCTTGCCTTAAATCAGCTGGGATAGGCTTCGGTACCCCCCACCACCATGTTGGAGATGAACGGTTTAATAGATAAATGGATCAATAAAAAACCTGCACCCACTGTTGCTCCAGGCAAAACGACTTGTTCCAGTTTCAAGCGACATTTTCCACATTAAGGTTTTAGCAGTAAAGTATTCAGTGGTTGTGTCTCTGACGGGTGTACTCTGAACATGACAGATTGTTTCCTTTATTCCCACAGCAACCTTAAGTTTGATAGCTTATACATTTTGGTAGTTAGCAAGGTATTATGAACAAAAAGATTCAGAAATTCCACTCCAATTCCTTTTGAAAATCATTATTTACATACAATTTTGCATTATATCCATTTTGACTATCAATTTCAGACGTTTGCCTTAATTCAAGTTGCCCTGGGAGAAAAACTGGATTTACACTGGCTGCACAAGGTAATTATACGTTTAATTGTTTGATATAGATTGCACACATTTGGACCAAGCATAAAGGAATAAATGTGTTTCTTTTTTGCACAGATTTTTCTTTTTTTAGGAGTGACGTTTATCACTGGTATGGTCATAGTCATAAGCTGGCAGTGGCGAGAGGAATGGCTAACTATACCTCTGTCACTTCAGGTACAATAAAAGTGCAGGTCATTGGAAAGGTTTCTCGTTTCCAGTGCTGGAAACTCTGTGTAACTACCTTCTTCCTGTGTTGGTTTTTGAATAGGCTGCAGGTCCTTTTTTACACATTGGTGCTGTTGGAGCCTTGACTCTCCTGAGTTCATTTGTCTTTAAGGTTTTCTTCATGGCCAAACCAGGTATGTGCACACATACTGTATATGCATACACAGCATACTTCTTGGAGACTATGCTAAAACATGTTTCAAAGGCAAAAAAGTTTAAAGGGATTACAAAAACAACTTTGTCGTCATCTATCCATTCTGTTCCGTGCTGTCCGTTACGGGCTGTCCGGTCTTTGTACAACCGGAGCCAGAGCTTTGTCCGTATAGCCGGCAGAATGTCGATTCCATTTCCAGTGAGAGTTGGACTCCGCCAAGGCTGCCCTTTGTCACCGATTCTGTTCATCACCTTTATGGACAGAATATCTAGGCGCAGCCGAGGCGTTGGAGGGATCCGGTTTGGTGACCTCAGGATCTGATCCCTGCTTTTTGCGGATGATGTGGTCCTGTTGGCTTCATCGGACTGTGATCTCCAGCTCTCACTGGATCGATTTGCTGCCAAGTGTGAAACGGCCGGGATGGGAATTAACGCCTCCAAATCCGAGACCATGCTCCTCGCCCGGAAAAGGGTGGAATACCCCCTGTGGGTCAGGGACAGGGTCCTGCCTTAAGTGGAGGAGTTTAAGTATTTCGGGGTCTTGTTCACGAGTGGGGGAAGGATGGAGCGGGAGATCGACAGGCAGATCGGTGCGGCATCAGCAATAAGTAGGACGCTGCATCGGTCCGTCGTGGTAAAAAAGAGAGCTGAGCCCAAAAGCAAAGCTCTTGATTTACAAGACGATCTATGTTCCAACCCTCACCTATGGTCACCAGCTATGGGTAGTGACCGAAAGAATGAGATCGCGGGTATAAGCGGCCGAAATGAGCTTCCTCCGCAGGGTGGCTGGGCTCTCACTCAGAGATCGGGTGAGGAGCTCTGCAATCCGGGAGGAGCTCGGTGTCGAGCTGCTCCTCCTCCAGGTCGAGAGGAGCCAGATGGGGTGGTTCGGGCATCTCATCAAGATGCCCCCCGAGCGCCTCGCGGGCGGGGTGTTTTGGGCCCATCCCACCGGGAGGAGACCAAGGGGCAGACTACGGACCCGCTGAAGAGACTATGTCTCACAGCTGGCCAGGCAACGACTTGGGATCCTTCCGGGTGAGCTGGAGGATGCAGCCGGGGTGAGAGAAAACTTGGCTACCCGTTTGAGGCTGTTGCCCCCGCGACCCGACCCCGGAACAAGCGGAAGATGATGGAATGGAATTTCTAAGGCACCTTTCTAGGCACTCAAGGTTGCCGTATCAGAGATATTGTACCATTACCTATAGAAAGGCAAACTAAATATTCAGTAGTTATTTACAGACAAACAAACCAGCTTGATAGCTGTAATGACACTTGTGGTAGAATTTTAGTCAAAACTAAATTTTTTTTATTAATTTAAATTTAAATTATAAAAAAAAATTTTTTTTTTGCAACTTGTTTATTGTCTTCATAAACAAAATTAAGATAAGCTTGAAACTAAAGATTTTAATGTGTGGGTGAATAGGAAAACATTTGCATGGCTGTTAAATTTTTTTCTCTGTTTTTTTGTCTTGTTTTCTTCAGGATCCAAATTCCTGATAGCTTTGGTATTCTTAATTGTGTCAGCCGCCATCTTCCTATGTCCTTTGCTGATCCAGTCGCCTTGTATAATGGAGCTGAGCAATTTAACTGAAAAACCCAAACTTGTTGGCCACAGAGGTGCACCCATGGTGAGACATTTTCTCAACTTGACCGCTCATGTAATCCTAAAAATTGTACCCTCGTAGGAGTAGTGGTCTGCAGGGGATTAGAAATAAATTTACTTTTAAAAAAAAGCCAGCTCTTTGAAAGTGAGGAAATCCATATGTTTGTTAGTCTAAGAAGTTTTGCTTTTTGGCTCAAGTACAATTTCCCTCTGAATCATTAAAATACTTATCTGCATAGCATCTATCTACTAAAACTTTAGAAGAAACTTTTTATTCTCAGCCAAAACTCCTTTTTGTACTTTAAAAGCAAAATATATTTTTTTTGTCATCTGCTTCTAAAATAGACTGTCTTTAATTACCACTTTCTAAACAAGACATGGACATTTTGAAGTTTGTCCATATACTCACTTAACATCAAACAGTTTATTGCTAGCTCAGGTGTGAGAAACTGTTTAGTTGTGTAAGAGGTCCCATATGTTGTGTAGTTTTCCCTTGTTTAATTTTGCAAAGTTACTGGGTCACCATTCAGCTACATTTTTGTAGCTGCTACACATCACAATTTGCAGTGTTGTGTGTGCTTACACAGCATTCTGGTAGTCAGTATATCTGAGTTTCTCACCCATATCTCCTCACTGTGTTCAGCTGGCGCCCGAAAACACCATGATGTCTTTTGAGAGGAGCATGACGTGCAACGTGACAACCTTTGAGACTGACGTGCAGCTTAGGTATACTCTCATTTCGCTTTTAGTGGCAATTCCAACAAATTTGTCAGCGTGGATGATTCTTTTTGAAACATAAACAACAAAAAAATGCAACATTTTATCTAAAATATTTATAGGGTAATGTTGATTTTACAGGTGCTGTAAAGGCTTTCTTTTTTGTTTTTTTTTCTTCTAGTAAAGACCATGTCCCATTCTTGATGCACGACAACAAGTCAGAGTTTTTGCTAAGGACAACAAATGTTAAAAAACGATTCCCTGATAAAACAATTAAAAGCAGCACTGATTTGACATTTGAGGAGTTACAAAGTCTGAATGCAGGCGAGTGGTTTCTACAGGTAAGAACTGAACCTTTACATAACAGACCACACGCTGCCAAGTTCACAGCAATCCAGGTTTATGAAGCTTTGTCTTGCTTTGCAGACAGATCCTTTTCATTCAGTGTCCCAGCTGTCTGAAGAGGAAAAGGAAAAAGCCAGAAATCAGACCATACCATCACTGCTTCAACTCCTTCAGCTTGCGAAAAAGCATAAAATATCAGTGATGTTTGACCTTTATAGTCCTGATCAGGAGAATATCACTGAAATGACAGTGAAAACCATCTTAGACTCTGGGATTGACCCAACATTGGTTAGTATTGTTCTTTTGAGATGTTGTCAATCTTCTTTTGAATACGTAACAACTTAAGTCTATGTTTTGTGATTTTTTTATTTTTTTTTTTTTGCGATTTTTTTTCTTGGAAAGCCCTTACGCCCCTAACTTTAAATGATCTTTTGTATAAATTGTGCTCTACAAATAAACTTGCCTTGCCTAATTTTTTTTGCCATAGATCCTCTGGGTTCCTCCAGCACAACGAGAATATGCCATGAGAGTTGCTCCTGACTTCATCCAGGTTTACAAGAATGAAAGTGAGATGTTTGAAAAAGGAGGAAGCCATTTGAATGTGCAATACAACAAACTTAGCATGGAGGAAATAGGGTAAGAGACAGAAAGACTTTAAACTATTCACAGTTTACACAGTACGTAGACATGCACAGCCACGTAGTAATTAAAATGTATGATTAGCATGTTAAGACATGGTTAATAAAGAGGTGTGAAATTCACTTTCAGAGGAATGCAGATGAAATACCATTGAGGCTCAGAAGCACTGTTATTCAAAAGAGCAAACCACCCATAAAGCACTTACTGAAGAATGAAATGCATTGTAGCAACATGCTCTGAGGAGTCCTTGGAGAGCAATAGTTCATGTTCAGTGAACTTATTGCATCTAAGCCGTTGCTGCCACCTTGCTCACTGCACAAGTGAATTAGCACACGTTCATACAAATGTTAAAACCTCAAAATCCTTCCTTTGTAGTCCACTACTTATGGCAGATGATTTTATTTCAAAAGGAATAAAAAGTTGCACTGTTCTTTCTTTTTAGGGTAAAAAAAGAAAAGGAGCACATAAAATTTCCATAAAAACTTAATTGTATATAACACAGAAATACAGTTTTAAAGCAAGCGGAACACCCACTGATTTCCGATAGACACTCGCCCAGATTTACATCAAATAAAAAGTGCACTGAATATGCGAGGGTATTTTGATGCTGGAACTCACTTGTTTGACATCAGCAACCTAAACTTAGTTTAGAACAGACACAATTCCACGTGGCAAAAGCAGGATGATATAAACAGTCATAATGTAAAAACAGCTTAGGAACCAACAGAAAATCTCCATGGTATGAGGTTAGTTGTTGTAAAGTGGTTACTCTATGTTTAACACATTTATAAGCATACATTTTCATGTATGTCCGATGAAAACACCCAGGTCCTGCTTTTTATCTGATTAATTTGTAAATTGTTTTCTTATTTTTACTCTAAAAAATTACTCTGCACAATTTTTGTTGAACAATTTTTTTTAACCTAATGATGCAAATATATCCAACAGTAAACTTCGGAAGAAGAATGTGACTGTAAATTTATGGACTGTGAATGAGCACTGGCTGTTCTCCCTGCTCTGGTGTGCAGGGGCCAGCTCTGTCACCACCAACTCCTGCCACCTTCTTGAAACAATGGATGAACCTCTCTGGACTATTGTGAGCAGAATTTGATCTTGCAACAAGTAATTTGACTTGTACCCCTTTTATTAAAACATGCTGTACAAATTGACCTAACAAACACCTCTCTGTGTTTCAGTCACCCGATATGTACAAAATAATATGGATCATAACAGATGCTTTGTCATTCGTATTAATGATCCCACTGTTCATCTGGCAACTGTAAGTGGAAAACTGGTTTACTGTGCAGTTGTTTTGAAAAGTTGTCAACTGTGAAAAGACTTATTGATGTTTTTCTGTTTTTCTTCAAGGAAAAAGTCTCGTTCGCATTACTTCACAGGTACTGTGAGCTCCAAACAAAAAAAATAATTATAACATTTAATGCATATCCAGGTCCTGCCAGCGTTATCAATTCAACTTACACCACTTTAACATACATTACCAGTTAATAATTAGTATACTAAAAATATAGCATTGTAAGCTTTAATAAAAAACTTGATTTTCAAAACAACTTTTAGGAGCCTAGCTTCCAAGGCTGTGTGAACGGCCTTTTACCAAGACATCAGAAATAGTTACCAATGCCTTTTTGAAATTCAGCTATTTTCATTTATTTGTACATGAACTGAAAAATTATATATTTTTTTGTTTTAAAATAGTCTACAACCACTAATAACTCATTATCTTTCTTCTCTTCTGACAGAGATGGAAGCGGACTTCCGAATAAATGACTTTAGGAGAGAAATGACTCCCCTCTTTTCCAACAAGTAGACAGACTTCATTCAGAATGAAACGTTCAAGCTGTGAAGTTGTCCTATGAGTTTTTTTTTCTGCACTTACTCAAATAGAAACTGTATCAGGGATAAAAGTTTTTACTTTTACATTTTGCAATGTGAATACTAAACTTTGAATGTTTTTAAAACAAATTTTATAAAATGTGGGTCGTAAAACATGGGTTTACCAGTGACAGAGTTTTTGTATATTAGTACTCGTTCAAAGCTTAGACTTATCGCCTTTTTTAGAAACAAAGTTAATTATATTTTTATGGAGATGAAAAATGTTTTTGTAGCATACACTGCAGGAAGACGTGTCTGTAACTTGGGTCATATTGAATAAACCTTTCTCTTAATCTGTGACTGTTAAGCTATTCAAGGGTGGTTCATCATCGTCATCATCTTTATTTCAGACTCAAGGTCCGTTTAATACACAGACATACAGAACAAGCAGTCAAATAAAAGAAGATGCAAGCCAGTTATAATAAACTGCTGTACCAATGTTTCCATAGAGAGGACTGACACCTTAGAGCACTGACACTCGGACTCACTAAGAGTTTCATTCACTATTGTGTTTACAGAATATTTTATCCAAAATGTGAACTTGTACATCAGGGTTGTACAAAAGAGCCAGAAAACTGCTGACTCCGGATTGGCAGAACAGGTGACTAGCACTGCTGGACCTGGGCTTTTTTTTAACAGCATTCTGTCTATATGCATCATTATTGCTCGTGATCTATTTTCTATGAAAAACACAAAAATTGTGTCGACTGTTCATCTCATGTTCAAATCGTATTCCTATTTGTACATATATGAGTTGATTCCCAGTATAAATTGAGTATTTGTGTCAATCTTTTCTTTCTTAAATAAACAAAGAGAAACTGAACACATAGAGTTGCTGTTTCTGTTTTAGTATTAGTATTGATGTCATGAATTAATTAGTGCATAGGTAGAGTGTTTTTACTCATGGAACAAAACTGACGTGAAAACACTTCATTTGTCTTCTTGCATACGTTGTATACTTTTAAAAATGTGCAGGTAGATACTTTTTTTAAAAACCTGCATTTTTATCTAACTTGACATTCTGTGTTTTTTATCCATGGAATATTTTATTTCACAATTTTACAAATAATCATATTGATTTTTAGTCTCTATATAGGTTTGATGCAACAATTCTACCAAAGATCCCCTTTCACTGAGAAAGAAAAGTTTATTTGTCCATGTTAAAACTCTTTTTTTTTAAATTATTTTAAAGTCAGATTGGGTCACTTCTACTATAATCACACCATTCCGTTATTCAGATCCAAAGAAATCTCCATCATCACCTTGTGACTACATTACCCACAATGCAACTATTCTCTCCACAGTTGTGTGGAGATTTGGGTGTGTTAGCTAGTAGCTGCCATGGTAGCGGCTTATGTAGTCTGAAGCCGATAGCCTCGAACAGGGATGAGGAGGAGGCTAAATGTCCCTGGTAAGCAACTTTATTTAAACTACCCGTATTTTTTAACCAGCATTTTTATACTAATAGTTTACAATGTGTAGTAAATTAATGCTAGCTAACCAGTTATGTTTTTTTACTCAGACATCTCTTTTAGAGGGATTTTGAAAGCATCACCTCAATTAGCCACAAGATGGCGTACACTCCCCAAAAATATAAACTAGTTGATTTAATAAAAACAAAATAATTAAAAAATTGAACTTCAACATTGAGTAAAAATGTGATAGAAAAATGATGGGATAGTTATAAGCATCCTTGTTGTGGTATTTGTTTTACATTTAAATAATAGTTACTGAATAGTAAAGGTTTTCATGATGAAGGCGAGGCTGTCTGTTTTTTTAGGGGAGGAGAAACATGTCAAGTTCCCTCAACGTTTTTGCTGGAAACTTTTAGAAAGTTAGGCTGAAGAAAACAGATCCGCTATATTACAGCGGTGGGAACACTTGTGATCAACTCGAAAACAGCTAGCTCGATTTTGTACGAAAAGATATTAAATAGATTTTAGATGATTTTACGAGTAGGGAACAACATGGTGCATAAATATGGTGAGTACTGTAATGTGTCCATCCTTGTGAAAATCAGTGTTTGACTTACTCAAACTTTTAGTTTCAGCTGGAATCTTTACAGACTTTATTATGTTGATCACTGGAAATAACAAAACAGATTCATTTCAGGTTGATCTTGCCAATTAAAGAAGTAGTTACTGATTAGACTTGATCTTTGGTTGGACGCGGTAATGTAGGGAAATTTTGGTGACCTGTCAGAAACACTCAACTGTGATACTATTTAGAAAAAAAAGGTTTATAATCTATGTAAAATTGCAAAAATATAGCTTTTTTACTATGTATAAGCACAAACTTTTTAAACTTTTTGGGATGTAAATGAAATAATTGCATTGACATGGGACTATTGTGGGGTTTTAATGATTAAGCACAGCCTCGATAAATGGATACATGGCAAAATGTTATCACTAATTATGTATGAATATCCTATTTGGTGTAATTACGTTCAGTTTAACTTTTTTTTTTTTAGATCTCGCAATGACAAATCACAAAAAGTTGTCAACATTGCTTTTTATTTATTTTCTAAGTATCTTGGGGTCTTGGATGGAACAGGAGATTGACAAACCCATTGGTGCGGCGTCCACAATAATGAGGACGCTGCACCAGTTCATTGTGGTGAAGAAAGAGCAGAGCCAAAAAGCAATGCTCTCAATTTCACGGTCGATCTACGTTTCATCCTCACCTGCTGGTGACCGAAGGAATGAGGTTGTGGATACAAACAGCCGAAATGAGCTTCCTCCACAGGGTGGCTCGGCTCTCACTTAGAGACTGGGTGAGAAGTTCTGCCATCCGGGAGAGTTCTTTACTCTTTACTGAGAGTTCTTTACTCTCCCGGATGGCAGAGTTGAGCAGTTCCTCCTCCAGGTCTAGAGAAGTCAGAGGGTTTGGGCATCTGATTAGGATACCTCCCGTCGCCTCGCTGGTGAGGTGTTTCAGGCACGTCTCAACAGGAGGAGACCCAGATGTAGGCCACGGACCCGGTGAAGAGACTATGTCTCGCAGCTGGCCGGGGAACACCTTAAGATCCTCATGGGTGAGCTGGAGGATGCAGCTGGGATAAAGGGAGCCTGGGTTCCTCTTCTGAGGCTGTAGCCCCTCCGACCCGGCTTGAATAAGCGGAAGACAACAGAACGAAATCTATGAATAGGTCTGCGTAATCCCCCATTTCAACAGAAGTGATCCATCCTGGAAAGGCTTCAAAGTTGTCTTCTGAGCAGTGTATTTGATGATCAAGACGTTTCGACTTTCATCTAGAAATCATTTTCAGTCTGATCCGGATGGAAGTTGAAACGTCTCGATCATCAACTACACTGTTCAGAAGACAACTTTGAAGCCTTTTTGCTATTTATGAAAAGATAACATGACAATACTTTCATACATATGTATTTTCTTTGCTGCTTTGTCCAGTTTTGAGAAGCAATGCTGACAGGACACAGCATTTGTTTGTCTAATTGTACTTTCCAACACAGATGAAAAGGCAACAATTTCATGTTGTAATTGTTCTGATTATGCATTTATTTTGTGAGGCAGACACAGAGAGGGCGGTGGGGCTGCTCAGACAATACCATGCCAACCTGACCAGCCCTGAGGAGCAGGCCTTGAAGACCAGTGTGAGCAAAGTCTCTACCATTTTAGGTAGCCAGCTGTTCCAAGCTCTTCTTGGTAAGAAAAACAACACAATTTTGTCTTGCACAACATTTCTTCCTTTTGGCTAAATTTACTTCAGTTTTTTACTGTTCATTTCCTGACTTATTATTTGAATCTTGATCTATTTTTTTTTTTTGCTGCACTAATGTTGTGTAATATATTTACTGTAGCTTACTCATTTTTGATTTGTGCTGTGTGACTCGCTGCAGGCAGACACAGGAAGTGAACGGGGTCAGGTTATATTAATTTGTATGGGACGTTAACCGAGTCTAACTGTTTCCCAATTAAATCTGATGAAAGAAGCCTTTCAGTGTGTCTCACAAAGGTTTGCTATATCACCCACTCCTCAGTTGCAAACTCTGATTGTAATAAAATCCCATTAAAGTCACACTCAACATACTCTATATATAGACTGAATGGTTATAAACCCCAAACTATTAAAAAATAATCGCTCCCAAGACTAATGAAATTTATATATTTGCAGCATATGCATGAACCCATGGCAACATGACGAAAACGATCAATCAGAAAACTGAACTTATGGGTGATTAATCCACATCATCACTGGCCATTTATATTTGGAAGTGTGTGTAGCTTCTCATCAAGTGGCTGCTAATATTATAACTACATGCACACCTACACCCTTATGCTGGTTTAGAGTATATGGAGCAGTTTAAGGCATCAGTGTGAATCTTTTTTACAGCTAAAACACATTGTTTCATTTTAACCAATGCTTCAGTACTCCTTCTAATTACCATAGATATGTTATAATGATGCTTGCCCGGGGCTCTGCTATTGCTTCTGCTGACCCACTGCTGCCTCTTTGCTGGGGATCCAAGGGGGAAGGGCGGCCATGACTCAGCCAGCTGTGGAAAACATGGCATGGCGGCTTTTACTAGAAATGCTACTATGCTAGTTTTTTGTACAAAGTTGACACTCCTTTCAAACATAAAGATACAATCTAGTATGATTTGTATTTTTTCTTAGGGATCACAAAGTTGTGATTTAGTTGCATCAGAGTGACTCTGAAAGTTCATAACTAGGTAATACATTTTTCTTAAAATTCCATTTCAAATGTTTTTTTTTAAAATGTGGCAGTGATGTGTAGCCTTTTAGTTGACTAATGAGTACACAAATGTGTGACCTTTAATAAATGGTTAAGATGATCCCCATCAGCATACAAAAATGAGAAATGGCTTCTGATATTTGCCCGTAGGAGGTGATCATCTTCGTCACATTAGATAGGCAGTAGGAGATGAATAATAGACGTCAGGCAGACCCGCCATCATTAAGTCATTCATTTCACCTGCTGGGCATGATGTTAATTATACAATGTAACGTCTCCTGCACTGATTGCAAGATGTCAGTTGTGCATTGAGAGGAAATATTTGTCATTAAGAGAGAGAGAATTTATTCAGTTAGTTATACCCCTGCAATTTTCCAACTCTTAAACTTTCTTTTCAAATATCAGTTTATAACACTTTTATTTTTGCGTCTATTAAACAGAAGTTGTTTTAATGCATTTTTAAAGATGGAGTGCAACGAGATTACTGTAATCCGGTCATAATCCCAGTAAATTCAACTGATTATAATCCTTTTATTTCAAATCATTTTAATGATGACATAAAGCCAATTTAGACCAAGTTAATCATGTGAGAAAAACAGTGAATCTTTTTCAAATGCTTTTTGCTTTAGTCAAATTTCTTGCTTTTAATATGTGTGGACCCGCAGAGGGCAGCAGAAATGAAAACTCTCTGTTCCGTTGTCTTCCGCTTTTCCGGGCCAGGGTTGAGGGTGCAACATCCTCAGATGGGAAACCCAGGCTTTCCTCACTTTCCTCACTGCGGGTGAGCCGCATCTTCCGGCTCAACCGGGAGGAATCCAAGGCGCTTCTTGGCCAGCTGTAGACTGTGTCCTTCGAGTGGAATGTGCCCGAAACATCTCACCAGTGAGGTGTTTGGGAGACATCCTAACCAGATGCCTGAACCACCTCATCTGGCTTCTGTTGAACCAAAGTAGTAACGGCTCTACTCCGAACTCCTCCCGGATGGTTGAGCTCCACACCCTATCTCTGAATGAGAACTCAGCCACACTGTGAAGAAAGCTCCTTTTGACCGCTTGTATCCGTGGTCTTGTTCTTTCGGTCACCAGCATAGGTACGGTAAATCAAGAACTTTACTTTTCGGGTCAGCTCTTTCTTCACAACAACGTACCAATGCAGGATCCTGATTATTGCGAAGCCACACCAATCCGAATGAAAACTTGATAAAAAATATTCTCAGTAGTGAAAAATGTTACTTTAAGTTGCAAAAATGCAAGCAGTTGCTAAGAAAACTAACCAGGACTCCACTCCTGCTATCAGAATGACAGTTGGCTTATTCTTAACTTAAATAATACTTAATTACTATTTGTAAATGCATTAAGCAGAGTTTAGCCAGAGAAATACTGAAAGGAACTTCTTAGCCTTTAACTGCCAGAAGTGGAATCCTTCCTAGCTTGTTTCTTCAAATTTAAATTTTCTCTTCTTCTAGGTGGGCATGTATTTCTAGATCTTAGTTTCCTCGCAGTATTTCTTCCGGTATTTGTGGAGCTAAAGTTCTATCATTATAAAAAAAAGATGTAAAAATGTATGCATGTAAAACTATGAGAACAATCTTGATTTTATGACTGCAGACGTCAGACTTTATTTTTTTTTTAGAGCAGAGTAAGACTTAGACAGAGTTAGTTTCCAAATCAGGATTCCAAACATTCCATGCAGAAAAGCTCCAATCAGGACTGGCCTCAGGCAGACAGGAAAACAAATTGCTCTTGGCTGGTTTGACAAACTTTTCCACAAAACTTTCAGTTTTCTGTATCACCTCAATTTCGTTTAAAATTAGTAAAAAAAAAAAAAAAAAAAAAAAAAAAGGACACTCCTGTGGTCAGTGTTTCTGGTGGAAGAGACTTTGCTCCTTACTCAACATGTGGTTTGCATCAGAGAGCAGAGCGGTTGGTTCCCAACTCTTACAGGAACACAGTGCAGTATAAACATTTAGTCATCCTCTTATCCGCTCCTGTTGTGTTTGTGTTAACATGCTCAGGGCCATGTGAACCAATTCTGCTTGGGCCTATGTTGTGCGTTTTTCACAGCACAAGCTAGATAAAAATGGAAGAAATTCCTGAATTAATGATGGCTGTAAGCGGATTACAATTAACAAAATAGGCACAATATGATTTTAGAAAAAAGATGTGGTTTTCATGCTCTCAAATGGTGATGCGGTAATGTCTTTGTGAAGTGTTTGTGTTTAGTAGATCTCTGCAACTTTGTGGGAGGTGCAGAGGTGTTTTCATACAGTGTGGGAAGGTTTGGTGTCGGCCAATTGATTCAATGTCTGCACGGTTGCACAGCCACGAACAAAGATGACCGTAAATGTGCATGCATCCTTTTGTTCTCACATACAAGCATTTGGGGGTGGGGGTGCTCGGACAGACAAATGTTAAATTGCTGAGGACCTTAAATGCCTGCGGAGTGTTTTATTGAGGCAGTGACAAGGGGATGAATTGTTTGCCTGTCTTGAAATTGTGACCTAGTTTTTTTTGTCAGTGTGTTGGTTTAGTGTGGGTTGCTCATCATCATGTAAAGATCTATGGGCTGGAATTTTTTTTATTATTTTTATGATTCATACAGACAGGAAATGCTGAGATGAGACTTCAGTCCATTTGAATAGATACTTGATAATGTGGTCTATAATGTACTAATCCCACAGAAAACTCTATATCAGTGATAATAGAGGTTCAGAGCTCCAATCAGCCTAATGCTAAAGAATCCAATTTGAAAAAAAATGCAATGTGACAGATTTTTGGCTTTGAGTGTGTATTTTGTCTCGTGGCCAGAAATTTATGTGGTCTGTGAACATTTTTAGAAGGTCATGGATATAAAAACAGAGAAGTCTGTACGCTGTGTGACTCTAAATTTTGATACTAGAACACTTAGGAATGAAATTGGGGACATTTCGTCTTTCTTTTTTTTCTTTTCCAACACAGTAATTTTAAGTGTTGCTGAAAGCCAGATGTCCAAGATGGACCGAAAGAGCAATTAATTTGAAACTTTCATTTATTTGTTGTGACTCTTGAGGCTTTCCCAGGCTATCTGTTAGATTTAATTCGTACAGCATGTCCAGGATTTTCTTAGTTGCCTCCTCTAGTAGGAACAATTAACCTGGGAAGTATTCATGGGTTATTCTATCCAGATACCCAACCTACTACTAGCTGCTCTACTATCTGATCCCTTTGAAAATCAAGCTCATTATATAGATAGCCAGTCAGTCTACAAAAGACTTCGTACAGGCTAGCTGACTCTAACTAGTTTTTCTTGTCCATACGAAAGATTTTGTCCATAGGTAGGAGGGAAAATCTGAGTAATTTGATACAGTCAAAGCTCAGTTGTAAAAAGAAAATGCTGAGATACTTCTTCAAGCTTGTCAACTTGTTCAGTCTATTTGTGAGCCCAGACTGATGTGTTACTGATGTGTGGAGGAACGAGAAAGTCTTGATCCTCTTTTCACCAGATTTACTCTCTATCATTTTGTAGTAAACAGTCAACTTTTGGTGGTTTTTGTGGCTGCAAGACATGGAGGTCTGGAAAAAAGGCTAGAAATAGATTTTGTCATGTGTGTCTAATGGCGTCTTTCTTTACTGCTTTTTTGTTGTTTTGATTTGCTGCTTATTTCAGAACCGAAAAAAAAAAAGAGTTTTTTTTTTTTTTTTTTATTTTTAGTCACCACCTACAGCTGGCAAATTAACTCTCAAATGAAGGCGTTTGCATTTCGATTCAGTTATCTTCACTACAATAGATCCAAATGGTGTCCTAATAATTGCGGACAAATAAATGTCTACCATTTACAATCAAGATACTTTTTAAAAGCATTGACAGTATTGCATTTGAGGGGCTATTATAAACTAAAACTTTTTATTACAATAATCATGTTTTTACAATAAAATATAACATTGCAATGCAAACCGTATCACGTTTTTACAATGTACTAATTACATTTTTGCGTGGTATGCTTCATTTTCTTTTTTTGAGGCAGCGATATGTCTTCATATCAGGTAAAATCTTTTTGCTGAATGAAAAGGCGTATGTGTAGCAAGAGTAGTAACGAGAGTCATAAAGCTGAGTGTATGTTGCTAAACAAATTGAGTGTGACCATATATCTTTGTCTCCAAGATAGCCATATTAAAGCCATTTTACGTTGAATTTGGGTGTAATTTTGCCAAATGTCTTGCCGATGTGTGGCAAGAAGCTGAGGAAACAGTAGACAAGGCACATCCAATAAATGGGGGCTCACTAGAAGCCTATTCATACTTCGTCTCTATATGTACAGCGAATATTTTACCCAGGCCTGTTTCCTTCCTACCCCGTCCCTCCTGGAGCAAACGGGCATGGAAGTCCACTAAAAGAATAAAAATAAACTGAAACTAGATGCTGTGTCTACAATGTTCCATCGGGCTTTGGCAGTGTCGAGATAGGCAGCACTAACCTGGACACTCCAAGAACTGGCATTGAAGCTTCTCTTTCACTGTAACTGGATAATACAGATACTCATTTAAAAAGCAATACAAATATTCATTAGAAATGCTTACCGCATTCTAGTTTTCAAAGAGCTTCATTGCCTCCTTGTCTTGCCATGACCACGCTGCATGTGATTTTAACATGCACCCTACTGTTCTTCTCCCCGAATCCGTAAAACATGTCTCCCAAACTGAAAATGTTTACCCAAACCAAGCATGAATCAATGATGATCCGTTTCACCACAAAGTCTTAATAATACTTTTTGCACAGTGCCCGATGGTAAAAGTATTATTTAATCAAATGATTAATTGCATAGTGTATTGGCCATAAACGAGAAAATCTTTATTGTATGTTCTGTACTTTCAAGTTGTTAGTTTTATTTAAAAAAAAAAAAAAAAAAAAACTTGATGAAGCTTCTTCAATACATGCAGAACATATAAGAGATTGTTCATGATCAAGATGACATCCTAACCTTTTGAAATTCAGCATTTCTTAGCATGTCAGCAATTTTTAAAGCTACCTATTGCAATCTGGACTAGGCAGTTTTCCTGACTTTAGCATTACTGTTCCTGATTCTGAAAGTGAAATGGGTAGACTGGAGCTGACATAAAAAAAACCCTGTCACACTCATCAATGCATGAGATGGGTCCCATGCCGGTAGCTCATTGTGTGTTACATCTATGCAAGTGTTAAAAGGAGAGAGGTCCAGACTGTGTGTTTTTGTGTGTCTGCATGTACATAAGAGTTTGTCTAAGTAAGGCTGCTCTTTAGTCAGCTGGTCACCAAATTGCTCTGCCCACACACAGTTTCACTCCTCCACATTCAAACACACAGATGAGTCACATGCTCCATTCTTACACTTTTGTTCTCACAGTATCTTGTTGGGACAGACTAGCTCATCTATCTCTGATAAAGCTATACTTTCCATGGATGTTCATTTTTAAGACGAGACATACTTTTTTTTGTTTCATAAACTTAGATATTTCTTTTTAAAAGGGGGTTTTAGTTTTTCTTGACCGGACAGTGAACTGTAGGAAAGTTGATGAACTCTTTAGTTATCTCCTTATGTCAACACAGCAGTCAAAGGGTCTGTGACTGGGATCAGCAAAATTGTCGCAGTGCATTCTCATCAAATGACTGCCACTCTAACGGTAACCACAGAACATGAGCCAGGAGATCAGAAAAAAAGAAAAACACAGTGGAGGACCAATAAAAATTAACAAAAACAAAACAGCTTTTTTTCTGTTGTAGTGACAACTATCATCACCTTTATTTACTTTCAGTTTCAAGTGAAACAAAGCATTTTAAAATCATCTCTAGACTTCGCTTACATGTCTCATCTTTTATTGCATGCATAAAGTTACAATAATTCTAGAAATTGTTTGCCCTTAAGCTGACAAATTACTTGCTCCTGGTGGCGGAAATGCTGAAATTTGTGTAGTAAATTCCTGAATGACAAGTAATTTGATAGTCAACCGTTTTGGATAGAATTTATTATGGCCCTGGGAAGTGTTCTACTACCCAGACAGTTTGTGACATCATTTGGCTTAAAACATTTACACCTTACATGCAAGAGATGTTTTATAATTCTACCTTTAGGCATTGAACATAACTGAGAGGGAAGATTATGTATGTCTGTGCACTGATTAAACTGTGTGAATGTGAAAATGAATGATTGGAACCTATATGTTTTAGGCAAAATAACTTAAAAGAAGAAGAATAAATGAAACCATAATTGAATGTCTTTGATAAATGAAAGAAAGAGTTTTACATCTAATAAATTGTACTTTTTTCTTGTTTTTTTTCATTGTTTGTGCTTCCATTATTTTGTCAACTAACTTTATTAATCGCTGGAAATTATTACAGTGAAGTAAGCTTGCAGAAATTTAAAAAGTAAAAAAAAAAAACAATCTGATAATTTATTTAATGTAAAGTTTTACGGTATAGCTCACACATAAATCCGCCCACAATTATGTAGAAATTTGTTTTATTTTATGGTACAAATGAACTCAAAATTTGCATGACAAGAACAGGGGGGGTTTTGAATTGAAATGACTTTATTGTTCCCCGAAGGGAAATTCAAGCACTACTGTCCAAACAGCAAGACCAAAGAAGAACCTGTAACTACCTTTAGACTGGTTGTTACATATTAGCGGATGAAAGGTTAAAGAGTCTGATGGAAGACTGTAGAAATGATTTTCTGTACCGTTCCTTTGAGCAGCTGGGTTGCAGGAGACTGTTACTGAAGCTTCATGTGGGGCGTAGGAGGGGTTCAAAATGATTGACAACAGTTTTGCCTTGATTCTGTCCCTCACCATCTCTTCTACCGAGGCAAGGGTTGAGCCAGTCACAGATCCAGCTTTTTTGATCAGTTAGTTTAGTCTGTTTGCGTCTTTTGGTTTTAAACCAGTTCCCCAGCAGATCCCGGAGAAGAGCAGAGCTCTCGCCATGATGGACTTGTAGAACATGGAGACCCTCTGCGTAGAACATGGAGAGCATCTTGTTACAGACGTAGAAGGTCCTGAGCTTTCTCAGGCGGTAAGGTCTACTCAGGTCCTTCTAGATGACGTCCGTGTTGGAGGACCTGTCCAGTTCTCTGTGTACAGTTTATTGTTTTGGCCCCCGAAATTACTTTTACTGGATAAATACCTCAACCATGATGGTAACTTACTCTCATTGATCAACAGTTGATGCAGGTAGAATGTTGTTTTAATGCAGCTTTGATTGTTCAGCTCATCTGCAGTAAAACGGCATGGTATTTTTTTTTTTTTTTTTTAATTTCTAACAAAGTGATTCACCGCTTTTTGTCATTTTACTGGTTTGGCGACAGTCAAGGTCCGGGCATAAAAGCAAAAAGAAATGAGGAGATTTCATCAGAGTGAAGATTTACTTTTGCATCAAAAGATTAATCCCAATTTATTTGAGCAGCAAAACATCAGATCAGTGTTGTTCATTAATGTATGGAGTATTTTACACAAACCAACAATTTGAGTTTTATAAGGTCAAGAAATCATGAGCAAGTAATAGATATAACAAAGTCAAAGTATCACATACTGTTTATTACCTAACAAACAATAAATGCACAACTTATTTTGCTTTTTCACAGATATCCAAGAGTGTTACGAAGTGACCTTGCAGCTGAACACAGAGCAGACTACTGTGAAAGAAGAAAACGGGCGTGATGCGTGGGAGGTAATTTTTTTTTTTCTGTACATTATAAGTTCCAGAAAATCTATTTGTTGGCATTACACCTTTTAACATTAATGAAAAGTAAATTGACTCAAATATATAGTGTATATAATATAATATGTGCAAACTTCAAGTAGTCGACGATTGTACCTGAATGTTAAATAGTATGTAAAAGTTCCTGCTCAGATATTTTTGTATGCAAAAGTTACCATGCAAACAACAAGGTTTATAAAATTTATAAGCTCTACATTACTGATACACATACCACACATATAAATGTAAACACACACACACATATTTATATAAAATACCGTATTTTCCGCCCTATAAGGCGCACTGCATTATAAGGCGCACCTTCAATAAATGACATTTTTGAAAACTTTTTCCATATATAAGGCGCACCGCATTATAAGGCGCTACAGTTAAGGCTGTTCAACTTTGTCCTCTAACTGTGGCCATCTCGCTTTGTTCCGCGGAAACTCTGTTTAGTCTTGTTTACTTGGCGCAGCGTGTCGTCTTGCTTCCTCCACTTCCTCACCATTGATTCATTGATGTTAAACTCTGTCGCTGCGGCCAGAGGTAAGATCTTAAGCCCGACCCAAAATTCAGGTCGGATCGGGCCTAAAAATGTCAATCATTACGTCGGGTCGGGCTTCTCTCGCTGACTTTTTTTCTTTTTTTTTTTAAATAAATATATTTTATAAAATGTAAACTAAAACGAGGTGTGGGTACTAAACTAAGGAATACTTGTTATAAAATTAATAATTTGGATCAAACAGAGAAGTAATGTTTTACTACTAAACAGGATCCGCTGAGCCAGCCCATGCTCTGCGCGCATGAACGCCTCCTCTTATTTTGGTAATCCTCTCCTGCGCACGTCTTTATTTTATTTATTTTGAACTGGTACCCCGATATGAAGGAATAAGAAGTTAAGGATAAACTAAATTGCTTTCATACGACACCAAAAGACTGGCACCTCGACGCTGAGCAGGCATTTAAACAGCTGGACCGGCAAAAGGAATGATCGCTATTTTATCATTTGTTTCAAAGACCGTCCCTCCTCTTCGCACTAAGCAGGCCATCACAGACAAGTGTGTTAGGGTCCGATAGTGTGATTTTTTTTTTAATTAAAAAAGCGTGTTCTTGAAAATGTTCCAATTTATAAATTTTATAAATGATATATTTATAAAATATACCGCGGGCTCGGGTCGGGCTGGATTTTTTTAGGCCCGATCTCACCACTGGCTGTGGCTCTATTCCCGTGTTCTACTGCGTGACCGATCGCCTTGAGTTTAAACTCTGCGATGTAACAGTGTCTCTTGGTAGAAACCATTTCCGGGTCTTTACACAAACACACAAATGGAAATGAGACGCCCTTTCATATATCCGGGCATGCACCGCGCACTACTTCTTCTACGGAGGAAATGGAGTCGGCGGCTGCTTACCGCAGTTGCGACACCTGTTGTAGCTCAATATTAATCCATATATAAGGCGCTCCGGGTTATAAGGCGCACCCTGGACTTTAGAGAAAATTTAAGGTTTTTAGGTGTGCCTTATAGTGCGGAAAACACGGTATGTTAAATTTTAGACATGGATCAAATCATTTTTGAAAAGGGTAACACAAATCTTTTTTTGTAATGACCCAATGCATGTCTGAAATTTAACGTATTTTCACAACCATAGGGCGTACTGGATTATAGGGTTCAGTTTCAGTTGCGGATAATTCTTCTGAAGTTAACACATACAAAAGACGCACCTGGTTTTGTGACGCGGGCGCATTAAGACATAGCGGTAAAATATGAATGCTAGTGTGTGTTTTGAAAAAAACTGAGTTTGGTTGTGATTTATTGAATATATTGTATTTAATTTTACTATGAAAATGTTTCATTTTCATTTGTTTTGTCTAAACAGTGCTTTTCTGTGTAACGCACATACTGTACATGCACTTTTGTAGTATTCTGGGGGTTGTCTTCTTTCATGCCCACACTTCCCTTTCCCCTTTACTGTTTGCATTCTATTCTGTCCTATGTTCACTTTCCTGAAGTCCCACAACAACACATTATGCACACCACCACAAAGCACTCCATACATTTTGCAGAAAATATAAGATTTGTAGTACACCCTCGAATTGTGAAAATATGGTAAGTGAAATTTATCTTTGTCCAAGTCTTAAATACTCAAAGATTTTTCAGTTTCATTTTTTTTTAAATTTCAGAGGTTTTTATGCATCTTGTTTTGCCATTCACCTCAATGTAACACGTGACAGAGCAAGATTTCAATTATGTGACTATTTTTTATAATGTAATTTAAAAAATAGTCACAATGACAGCTTTTATTTTATCTTGGAAATAGAATTGAAGGGAGTTTTTGCTACAAAATTAAACTGATAACATTATATGTTGAAAAGAAATGTTATTATCCATTAAATATAGAACAAGTACGCTGTGTTTGTTAGTATTCCCACATTGCTAAAAAAAATGCACATTTATTGCGAGAAGAAATAGTTTTAGGGCATGATAAATGATGACTGTACATATTGTATACGGATAAAAATTTTGGAACTAAAAGTTAATAGTATTAAACGAGTTCTTAATAGAGTACTTTAACTTTAAGTATGGCAAAGTTTTAATGTGGTAATCTGATGTGAAACTTGAAGAAAAGTCCACACAAGTAAACAACCTGGAAACCTTTTACATCTGTATTTTCTTAAAAAAAACATAGCAAAATACTTTTTGAACCAATAGGCTTAATGTTATCTGTTATTTTTATTAATACTATTCTGAATGGATAAACATCATTACTTATGCACGCAACCAAAATGCCAACAGTGACAATCAGAAAATCAGCTTCCTGGGGATGTTAGTGAAATCAGTATATTTTTAACATTTATCCCAGAACACGTCACGAGTACTTGGCAATAAAACGTTCCTATTATGCAAGTGTTGCTTGGATACAAATGGTGATTAGGCATGACATCAAGGTACGTCCATGAGTACAAGAAGAATGTAGAGTAACAACAAAATGTAAAAAGTATAATTACTGCAGATCTTGGAAAAGTTTTATCTCAAGTTATTATTGTTTTTTCCACTCTTTAAGACATAAAAAAAAAAAAAGATTCAGATCAAATTCACAATGCTTTGTGCTTACATAATGAGCTCCTGAATGGTAAGAAAGAATTATTTTTAGTTCCTTACCATAACAAGGAAGCACTCTCCAAATAGTGCCTATAAAAGAAGGGTTTGAGTAAGCACAAATTCCTTGTGAATCTAATAATCTCCTAATTTGAACATCCTATTAACAATTATCTGAATTCTTTTTGCTCTATTTCTTCGTTTGCTCAAAAGGAAGAGCTTTGGCACATTTACTTTGCATTTTAAAAAGCAAATTACACATGGATGTGACGATGAAACGGTGACGCAAGATTTAAGACAATAATATACAGTAACATTCAAGGCTTGAGAAAAGAAAAGTGTTTTTTCTCCCTCTGAACTTACCAAACAAGTAGGTCATGGGTTAAAATAAAGCACAAAGATCATAAATTTGTCAGGATCCCTGAGTGGTGGTTAGAACTTGCTTCACCTTACTGACCCACTTCAACTGTAACTTCTCTGTATGTTATGTGTAATGTGAAAATTTCAAATCACTTGTTTTCTTCTTTCAATGTTTGATTGGAATTTGATGCCAAAATTTTTACTCTTTTTTTTTCTCTCCACATTAATAAAACAAAACAACTTTATTCTGAATCCCAACCTTTTTTTTCTTATAAATGTCTAAATGTGGGTCAGAAGCTGAGGAGCAATGTTTTGGTATTTTTATATAAACTTGTATAATTTAACAATTTGTTCAAAAACTGTCTCAGTGCTGCACTCTAAATGGTTGAAAACACAGTGGAATTTTTCTATCGGCTTAAAGTATTTTTCGCATATATTACAGGCTGTGTTTTGTATGAAATTATCTTATCGATACATGCTGTGTGACAAGTGGCGAGGCAAGAGTTGAAATTTCCAGCATCAATAGGTTACCAGCACATTAGCGTTTATATTAGTCAGCAGATGTGTTTCCTGTAATTTGATTGTTTAGCCATATTCAGTCATCATAGTTACAGTCACTGTCACTCTGACCAATATTTATGTTTTGAATTTTGCTGGCTGTCACTGTTCGTAGCACTGAAGACGTCTCCCATGACTCTTTGCATCTGTTTGGCCCGCCCACTTCTGGAGCAGTTCTTTATGTTGCACTAAATCCTGTTAAAAAAAGTTTGTTTTTTCAAACATACAGTTCCTTGTTTTAGCTGATGTTGTAAGTTCTTTATAATTAATTTTCTTGTTGGAAATCTGGCCTGACTCACTGTTTTTCAGAGTGTGATTCCCTCAGAATGTCTGCTACCTCTAGTAGGGTATCCAACCTATAAATTATGATTATGGTTTGAACCTTGTCTCGCCCTCTCAAGTGCATTTTTGTGCTCCTGTGATCCACCCTTTCTAGCCTCCAATTTCAAGTGCTGCGTGGCTCCTGGTCCATCATTTCTCTGGATTGCAGCTGTTCATGAGGTTACACTGTTTAAACAGAACTAAAAGACATAGTTGTTCTGTTAGGAAGTTTGTGGGACAGAAAGAGATTTTTTTTCATGGGTACTCAGTGAGTTGCTCATCAGTATTCCAGCTATGCCATTACCTGAGCGGAGGATGGGAAGCAAACTAAATGAGTCTGCAAATTCATTGATTTGGTGCAGAGTAGCAGGTGAGAGTGGAGGGAGATTTCTAGTTGGACAAGAATTAAAAAATGTACAAGCTAGGAAATTTTTCCTATAAAGCTGTTTAACAAGTTGTTTTTTTTTTTTTTTCAGTTTTTTTAAGGTTGGATGGAAATTGTTATGCTCGACTTTGTTGTGTAATACAGCATGAAAGGTTTCTGAAATAACGGTCAGCATAAAATAAATGTTTCCATTTCATAAATATTACATTTTGTCTGACATGAAATGATTATTTAATAAACTCATTTCAAATGTGTCTGCATAATTTCAGAAGTGTGTATGAAAGTAAGCGTGCAGTGCAAAGGGCACACTTTCAGCTTTTCCCAGAGCGGGCAGCTGGGAAAAGCAGCTCTGGCTTTGCTGCTGCCAGTTGACCTGCCTGTCACCTCTGCCATATGGGAATGAAGCCGTTGCAATCACAATTCACCAAATTTCTCAGTTAACGCAATTTGTTGAATAAAAAATGAAAAAATATCTCAAACTTGCTGTAAATGTGTTTTTGTTGTTAGTCCATTCGGTGCTGTAACCAGCATGCTCACATTGAAAAATGTTTTTATGTAAACATTTGTCCTTTTGACTCCCACATACAAGCTGGTTTCATTTTACTTTCTGGATAAAGAGCAGGAGGTTTGACACTACGTCTTATACAAAAGAAGAATATTTTTTTGAGTTAGTTTTTGCTTTTTGTCATGTTGCATCAGTTATGACTTGCTTCAAAGGCTTCCCCCTGCTGACAATCACAAATCTGCATGATTCAAAGTGTCACAACAAATTTCAGGTATGAAAAACTTTGTAAAATAGTGTAGTCTTTGTAAAACTCAAAATATCAAAGTACTTTTTTTATGAAAGTGTGTTACTGTTTCAACATATTTCACTACATATTGAATTGTTGTATAGAATCTACAAAACAGCCTGTTTTTCTTATCCTCTGACAGGTGACTGATACCATGACAAAACTAGAACTAATAATACATTTTGGTTTATATCGTAGTATATTCACAGATTAGCTCACTGAAATATGCCTTGTTCTTTTTAGCAGAATATAAACAGGGCTTACTTTTGGACTGCTTAGCTTGTAGATGTGGATGAAGAAAATTCTATTCTTCTTTTTTCGGCATTTCCCTTCAGAGGTGTCCACAGCAAGTCAGTTTCTTCTAATGTATCTAACCCTATCTGCTGCACCTTTTTTGGTCAAGCCAACAATCTTCATGTCTTCCTTCACTGTATCCAAGAAGAAAATTCTATTAAGGTGCAACAAATTAAATTTTTTTTCTCTTGTAACTTGACTAGTATTCATTAGCAAATGGGTACAAAAAGTCATTTCTGCTTTGAAAATAAGATTCAGGTAATTCACATATCCCAACTATAATGAATGAATATGTCTTTTTTTTGTTTGGTTTTTAAAATTTCAGCTACTAATGCACACGTAAAATTTTTGCTTTGTATTTAAACACTATAAAAGACTGATGCTCTGTCTAGTCTGCATCCTGCTTCTCATCAGATACAACAAGCAATTTAGAAAATAGATGAATAATTTAAAAGAAAAAATACTTCTTTTAAAAATCAAACTCAATTGATCTTTTATTTTGCAATGAATTATTCATGCTCTTCTTACAGTCAGAAAGAATTTCTTGTTTTTTAAACTGTTCTGCAGAAATTTGTATTATTCTTGCTTTTTGTTTGTAATAATTAACATAGAAACCTCGCACAATTTTTTTGTTTGAATGTGAGCAGGCATTTTAATTTTCCTTGTGCTCCTTCTCAGCCGAGTGTGTCTAATTTTGGTGTTTATGTGTGTCCATCTTTTCACCTTGAGTTTTGGCAGCTGGCATATCAATGAGCCACTCGCTCCCCATTTGCATAGGTCACCTCCAGCACACCCTACTTTGAACTTTTTTTTTTTTTTTTAGTTTCTGAAAAAGAAAATATATGAGTACTTTTTATGAATGCTTTACCTTTTTCCATCATTTCATGCAGATGTTTAAAAAAAACAAACACAAAAGTAAACCCATATGCAGTGGTGGAACGTAACGAAGTAAATGTACTTCGTTACTGTACTTAAGTAAAAAAATTGTGTATCTGTAATTTACTTAAGTAAAATTTAAGACCAGTACATTTACTTTTACTTCACTACATTTTTAGAGCAAATATCTGTACTTTTACTTCGATACTTTTTAAAAGTGTGTTTTACATTTTCCGTTACATTTTCGTTCAGGAATTTGAAAAATAAACAGGTGTTTTTTTAGCGCATCTTGAAGCCGCATCGCCAAAATCAAAAGAAGCAGTTGATCGGGAGAAGAAGTAATGAATCGAGAAACATTTTCCGCATTCATTCAGCGCCAAAAACCTAACATCAAATCTAGTACAACTTAAAAAGAGTCAGAAGATCGTTGTTCGTTGTGTTTATTTCTAAATAAAAAGTTGATCCAGCATTACACGGAGCAGGGGCGGATCAAGAATTTTCCAAAGGGGGCTGAGGCTTTCACAAAGGCAATATATAGTGACTTTGGGCCTCCCCCCCAAAACATTTTAAAAAATAAGTGTCATTTTCCTCCATTTTGGCGGCCCATGCACTGGCCCTTCTAGGGGATAGCTTGACTTGTCCCCTTTCCTTTTATTTTATTTATTTATTTATTTTTTTGTGGAACAACAGAGGCGGTAGAGGGGGGTCACACCCCTGCAGAGTATTTATCCTGGTTAGGTGACACCCTATAGCCCAAAACATAACATTTGAATTCTGATGAAATACTTTTACTTTTTACTTAAAAAGTACAATTTACACCAACTACTTTTGTACTTTTACTTAAGTAGATTTTTTAAATTGATACTTTTACTTAAGTAAATTTTTTGCCTAATTATCTGTACTTTTACTTAAGTACAAAAAGTGAGTACTTCATCCACCACTGCCCATATGTTTGTATGCTGCAGGACCAGGAGGATGATGATGGTGTGTCTCTTGTGAGAGTGACCAGCAGGAAGAGCCCTCACAAAGTGGAGCGAGTTTCTGGCCTGGTGGCTCGATCCCATGTAGATGTGCCAAAGGTAAGTAGAAAAAATCTTTAATACTACAGGACTTTTCTGAGTTTTTCCCGTGGACGTCTCAGTGGTTATAAAGAAAATCAGAGATACTACCTACAAAAAAATAAAACGTATGGTGTTAATAATACTATAATTATTATTATTATTATAGCTTAACAGTCTAAAATTTATTTAAATGGTTGCATTAATCTGAAATCTCTGTTAAAAAAGGAGGGACAGTGTTGAACAAGCAAAGAACCCATTTCATCTCAATATTGTTTCATTTATTTAATTTGTAATTGATGCCTATGCTGCAAATGACTCATTTTCATGAGTACCTTGTCTCCTGTTTGTGAAACATCTTGTTTATCTAAAACATGCCATGTCCTAAATGTAATTGTACCTTCTGTATATTTAAAACTAAAACTTTTCCTTATCCTACTATACCCTAAACCACACCTAAACCACGTTGAATGCTTCAAAGTTAAAACATTTGATGTAAATCTGCTGTTGTTCTTGTGCGCTTTGATCAGAAAACTACAGCTGCAAGGCTGTAGTCAAAGTATTAAAAAAAAATAATAATAATTTCTTAACTTTTCTTTTGTAATTCTATATCAGAGAGAAGAAACACTGTTGATGACAGCTGTAAATAATAATATGGTTCTCATTAACCTGTTTTGGATCAGCCAACATTTCTGTTCATATATATTGAAGACTGATTGCATGGTTGCGTTTGTATATTGTTTGTGACTACTGTCAGACGTTGTGGTCAAGCTCATTAAGCATGAAATGATGGCTATGAACTTGTAAACTCTGACTAAAAACTATTTATTTTATTGACAAAATATGTTAATGTAAATTGACTGAAAACTTGATAAATTAGGTTTTCTTTTTTATGTTCATAACCATAAAATTAAGGCTAGTTAAATTAAATCTCATTTAAAAAGCTCTCAACATGCAAAAAGCGGCACAAAGTGCTTTACTTAACAACATTTTTTCTATATTAAAAATAATAGGTTTCACACTCCAGACTGGGAAAAAAGTAGTACATACACTCATTTTTCTTTTATTCACACACTGACGTAGAGGAAAAGTCCAAACATCTGATACTATATTATTGCGTTTGTGGAGTTTTGTATTTACACCACTGTGATATTTCCATACCACATCTTGGTATTGTTTTTTCTTCTTAATTTTGATTTTTATAACTACTAGCCTCTATGTATTATCAGTCCCTTTGTTACATAAATTAATCCACTTTGTTGGGGTAAAAAACAAGGTAGCAGAATTTCTTGTTCTCTTTGATGAAAAGGAAGACCAGTCTGCTGCTTCAATGAGTAGTAATTCTCTATTCACAGATTTGTCTTCCAGACTGACATGTTCCTCAGCTGTGTTAAAGACCCTTGTTTTCACATTCGTTCTCTATTACAACACGGCCCATGGCACATGGCATCACAGTGACCGCAGGCATTGGCTTCTTAGCTGAGCCCAGATCTGGTGCAGTGAGGGGGTGGCGAGGAGTTGGCGTGAGGATCAGTGCAGTTGAAGGGGGTAAAAGAAAGAATGATGTAGGCAACAAGCACACGGGTTCACTGTGCTTTAATGCGTATGTGTGCATAAAAATGCAGCGATCGTACAGGTTGTGTTACATAAAAGAGGTAATAGAGGAGCAGCGACTTGTCTGGGGCAATAAGAAATGTAGTGGGGTATACTGGAGATGGAAAGCTAAGCTGCTGAGAGGCAAGGGCCGGTGCAGTGCAGAGCTAGAATGGACACCCAGAGCTCAGCCTTCCTCGGGGTTGCCATGGAAACCAGATTCCTCCCCCGCTCGCATCCCCACAGACCGCTCTGACTCTTTCTTTCTCTATCTGTCTTACTCCTCGCTTCTCTGCTTTTCATCCTGTGGTTTTCATTTATCGTTTAATTTGTGCCTTTTATTTCTTCCCTCTTCACTCCCTTCCTGCTCCTCTTTTAACACATGCACACTTTGAGCACATTTGCATTGATGCACGCTCAGCAAGCACGCTGATTTCAGGTGCACTGCTCTATAAGGCAAGGTCAATGAGTAATTACAGTTTTTTGCATTCCAGCGCACTCACAGATGCAGAAGCACTTTGTTGTTTTTTTCTACATCTTTCTGTTTCCCCCCTCTCTATTTTTACTTTCCCTTCTGTTCATCACCATGCTTCAGCAATGCCCCCTCGAGTCATTGCATTTCTGCCCACACACAGGGCACCTTAGCTCTATTTCTCTTGTGTTACAGCAGCTGTCTTGGACCTTCAGCACCTTCTATCATTTTTTACAAAATGCTTTCACCTCCCTGTCAGTTTTCAGCTAGTCTTTTAATCTCCTCCTCACAGCCCTTTTCAAAGCAATCTTCCTTTTCAATTCTGTCTTTTTATGCGTTTACAGAATCCGCACAAGCACCATTTCCAAGCTCTAGCACAATCTTCTGCTCTCCTCACATCTCACTCATTACCCTCCATTCCTGCTTTCTTCCTGTGAGTGTTCCCCCCCACTCATTATTCCTTCAGTCAGAACTTCTGGTTTGGGTTTTGAAGCAGCTGTTCCTTACCACTAAAATCTATTAATAGAAGTCTGAGCTTAATAGTCTTTGTTTTTTTCGCATCTGAAATGCATGGAGAGCATCCAACTAATCCCTTACTTGTATTTTGTGTTGAGACTTCTCACATTTTGCTTTTCACATTTATCTCTCCCTGCCTTTTTGCTGTTAGTAGATATACGATAATCTAACAGGCACCTAAAACTGTATTGGCTTTCCTAAAACCCAAGTTACATACTTTTTTAAAATGGTTGAAGGAAAATGTAATGATTACAGAAAGACTTCTAAAATCTGTTCCTTCATTCTTACTTGTTGTAAGTACAAAGCTACAGAAGAAAACCTTAGTGTTGATAAAACCTGCCTCTTTAAGACAGCTTCTCTACCGACTGCCCTTATATGGTGTCGTATCCGGTCAGGTGACAAAGGAGCACTCACACAGCTTCTCAGAGAAATGACTAGAAATGACTGAATAGCTCAGTACACCATGCATGCAGTGGTTGGAGGTTGTGATGCTCATTATGCCTGCATGCTTGTGTGTATGGATGTGTTTGTTACACGATGTCCAGGTGGGTTTATGTAATATGTGCAGGCTGATGCTGAGCTGATAGAGCCAGAAATGCTTCAAAGTGGGAAGTAAAGAACTGTCTCTATTTAAAAGCACAAGATTAATTCCTCCTTTGGTTGTCTTTTTTACCCTCCTATTACCAATGAAATGTCTCTGCTTCAGTCCTCAACATGAATTATTTAACACTATTTTCAGGCTTTATCTTTGGCCACCATACTAAAATGAATTGCACACATAAGCACCATTTACACTGCATGTTTAACTCCTCATCATGTTGAGTTGTCAGTTTTATTATTAATTTCTTGATGCCTCTTGATGCCTTAAAAAGCATCAACTATTGTTTTCCCGTTTGTCTTTATTATCTACTTATTCCTTATTCTTCCATGCGTTTTTTTTGACGACTATGTAGCCTCAGCGACCAATTTAGACAATTTTGGTCTCAAAACGACCGACTTTATTGGAAATATTTGATTCCAATTTTTTAATTTATTGCAAAAGTTTTAAAAATTATTTCAGCTTTAGTAATATTTTTGCCCCTTTGTTTAGAAATCTTCCCCGTAAATGTTTATGCAATTCAAACTTCAATATCTCAAAATTGTTTTAGCTAGAAACACAATTTTACCTCACAAGGGTTTGGTCGCTAACCTTCTCAAACATAAATTGTCATAAGTGATATACTTTTTGAGATATGACTGGTTAAAGAGTAAAAACTGAACAATGGTACTAAACCATAACAGAGTGAGAGATGCGTTTGTAGCAATTCAGAAGTAAAAACAAACAAAAAAAAAGCCCATTGAACCATCCATTTTAATCCTATATTCACAAATTTGCCATCAAAAGGTAGAAAGTTTTGTCCTCTTCAAACAGTACTTAGCAGAATCTTGATTTACAAGATGGTTTTCCTGCTAGAACCCTCTTACCGACCCAAAGCCTTAATTATTTTTCTTTGACTCAAATGGAATTTTGAGAAGGGCTGACAAATTATTTCAGGTCATTTTTAAACTGCTGTTAATTAAATTCTGTTATACCTAAAAAAACCAAAATATATTAGCTGAAACCTACGTCCCTCTCACAGTCAAAAATTATTTTCATTGGCTTTGTAGTTTTTGGGGTGGAGGGTTTTACAATAAATGGCACTTCTGAGTCTCTGAAAAGAGCTGGAATTGCTGCTCTGGCATGCATGCACATTTGCAGCTAGCCTGTTTGTGAGCAAGCCAGGAGCCTCAGGTTGTTTGACAGAAATTTTTCAAAATAAATAATAAATTTCATTTACTATATTGGGCTTTAAAAAGGTGTATGTGTATCTCACAGAGGGGCTGTGTTTGTTTTGTTTGAGTTTGAACCCATTTAGTCTGCTGAGTAGAGCTTCATTCCGTGCATGTGCAGTAGTTGATAGGCATGACAGGAGTTGAGTCCATTTTCCGTTCCGTCATCTTCCGTTTGTTCCGGGGTCGGGTCGCGGGGGCAACAGCCTTAAGCGGGCAGCACAGGCCTCTCTCTCCCCGGCTGCATCCTCTAGCTCACCTGGAAGGATCCCAAGTCGTTCCCCGGCCAGCTGTGAGACATAGTCTCTCCAGCGGGTCCGGGGTCTGCCCCTTGGTCTCCTCCCGGAAGGACATGCCCGAAACACCTCGCCCGCGAGGCGCTCGGGGGACATCCTGACCAGATGCCCGAACCACCCCATCTGGCTCCTCTCGACCTGGAGGAGGAGCGGCTCGACACCGAGCTCCTCCCGGATGGCAGAGCTCCTCACCCGATCTCTGAGTGAGAGCCCAGCCACCCTGCGGAGGAAGCTCATTTCGGCCGCTTGTACCCATGAGTCCATTTTCAACTTTTTTTTTTTTTTACATTTTTGCAAAATTTGGCAGCTACAAGGCAGAAATCGTTTAAAACAGCACATTCTAGTATCAAAATTGGTCTTGCCTATTTAAAAATTCCATTTGTGTGGTATACTTTACTTAAAATGAAAGTCATAAATAAAAGCTTGCATTAATACATTAAAATGTTTCAACAAAAACAATATATATATAAACAAGAGGGGTGATAAAATTATCATTAAATTTTTTTACAAAATAAAAGACATAAAAGAAAAAAATTTAATATGATATTTCGAGAAATTATAAAAATGTTTATCTCATAAGTCAAATGGACCAACTCAACAACAACCCCATCCTCTATAAATTCTCTGCATGACAAATGATTCCTTCCTGTTTTCCTTCTTGTATTTAAATACATCAAACCCAACATTTTGAGCCGACTTTGAGCAATTATACTGAGTGAATACTGAGATATGGGAGATGAGCACCACCCCAGGAATAACATACATTAAGTATTCAGACGACACTGTTATCATGAACACTACCTATACAAATGGACTGCTACAGACTGAACTGGACACCTTTGCGTTGTTTGGACTTAATCGTTTTAAAAACCAAAGAAATGGTCTTCTCATTTCACCACGGACTCACCACTTTCCCCACACTGACAGTTAATAATGAAGCCTTAAAAAAGGTTCACTCATACAAATTTCTTGGCACCATAATTGATCATAAACTCACTTTTCAACTGAACATAGAAACTATTTTTTCAAATGTCAACGTCTCTTTTTCCTTTGTAAACTTTCCAAATTTCAGGTTCATTCATCAATTCTTGCAGTCTTTTACAAATGCTTCATACAGTCAATACTCAGATTAAATATTACAGCCTAGTTTGGTTCACTTAGTGTCTCATATCGCAACACCCTCAATGAGATAATTAAAATCAGTAGTAAAATTATTGGACAGCAAGAATCACTCACTTTCATTTACAATAACTGCGTCCTGAGGAAAGGTACTCAGATGTCCACTGACAGTTGACACATTCTGCACTCTCACTACGCCCTGTTACCAATTCACTTCAGTTTATTCAGACATTTATGAACACAAAACAACAAAAAAATAAATTCCGATACAAATAAAAATACACAAAGTCTGAAAAAGCCATCCGGTCGCAGGTACAGGTCCCTCTCAACTTAAGACCAAGAGAGCCACATCCAGCTTTATACCTACCTCAATCTGACAATTGTATAGCTGAGGGGCCTTGTTATGGGTAGCTACAGTATGTGCTGAGGAAATAATGACTAAGTGTTCTTAAATGTTCTTTTTTTAATTGTTTTGTTCTGTTATTTATTTATTATGTATTTAATAATGTGGTTTTTATGCATCTGTCTGTGTTTATCCCGACACTCTGTCTGCAAATAAAGTTCATAATGGATAAATAAAGTTATGTAATTTTTTCTCTCCCTATTGTTGGTTTCAGATAATTCAGATAATATTCAAAAAACTTATTATATGATTGATATTTTTGCATGTTAACACTGAGCTGTCTGTGTTTTACAATGCAGCAGGATCACTATAGTTCTCGATTTGCCTGTATTCATGCTGACGATCTAATTTACCAATTCTTTGTAATTATACTATCTTACTATCTTTTTTTATTGCCCTAAAATTTCCTTGATAGCTTTTACTGGTTGGTCTGTGTGTATGATGTTGTGGTGAGTAGAGTTGTAACCTACCCACATTGCTGAGTCTTGTGCTGGAATTAATACACTAACGTTGCTTTTTAAAGCTGCTGCTCGGCTTTGCGTTTGATGGCTTTCTGACTGAATCTTTGGGTTTCCAGTCACTCTGTAGGTTAGAGTAGAAGAATATCATTATAATGAAGTGAGTTACTGTTGCATGTAATTAAGTGTTGCTGAGCCCGCTGAGCGCGCCTCCAGGTAGAGCTGCAGTAAAATGCAGTATGCCCTTATCTTAAGATCCTGTTCAGCTTGACAAAAAGGTTATACAAATCACATTGATCTATTTGTAATATTAAAAAAATACCTCAAACAGCTAGCAAAATCATTTTCATAGACGAGTCCTGGCACATTTTCAGTCCAATATAAGGAAAATGTACTCATATAAACATACTCTCCCCCCCATGGAGACACACCCTGCTCTGTTTCTAGTCACGTTTCATTAATAATGCATATATGCAGGGCTTTAATGGTGATACTAATATTCTGTCCCAGTAGTCTGTAAAGATAAAACTTTACCCCCAATGTCGGGATGGTTTAGATCTCACTGTGATCAACCTACAAATTCATAAGCATGCAAAATGGCTCACAGGCTGTCCTATCGTATCACTGAAAAAATATCTGCCACAGATACATGAAAGCCATATAGTCTCTCGTCTCCCTTTTTCCTCTTGCACATTCACTCTCTCAATCTCTTCCTCCACCCACTCGAAAGCCCAAGCGTGTAATCTTGTTGGTTTGGTACACATGTGTTGATGTCATCATTGTGAACACAGTATAATTCCCCCGTGCTTTCTAAATGAGGCATTATGAATGCATTTTTTCTCCCACAGTGTTTATTTTGACCCAGTCCTACATACCAACCATAAAATAACACAACAAATAGTTTTTTATAGAATAGGAGGTGGGAAAATTTGATGGAACGTAAAATAGTCCATATGGTGTCGGGAAGGTCCGAGAGATTTCTGATAACACAAGAAAGGTGTTGAGTCGGTGGCTGTAATAGAGATGACCAGAGAGGTGACCAGTACTCAGTCACAGGAACAAATGAATGACTAGAAATGATAGAATGTTGAGTTGAGCTGTTGAGTCTGTGGCTGAACTAGAGATGACCGGAGAGGTGACCAGTGATCAGTCACAGGAACAGAGGTGCTCATTGTAAGTTGGCTTTTAGCTGCACTAGTCTGATGAAAAACATGGATTAGACTTCCAATGGCTTGGATTAGAGTCAGGGGTCATCACTGACAGATTGCTTCCTAAAACCTTCTAACTTCTGTCTTGAAAAGATTTAATCTGATGTGTTTTTGTTTTTTATCTTCATTGTGACATCGTTTGGGATTTATTACGCCCTCACCTAAAGCAAACAGCAGTGAGTCTTAGGTGCTGCTGGCCCTTTAAGAGCAGCTAGAGAAGCGCTCAGTTATGTTGGTACTGCTGCTGATGGCAGCGCTGCGAGTTGATTGGCTGGAGTTGTCAGGGCTGAGGTGCTGGAGGGATGCTGCTACGTATCCCTCTCCTCCCTCCCTTGCTGCCTCTATCACTCTCTCACCACCTACCTCTTGCTTGTTCACATCCCTCTGAATAATCCACATCTAGGGCAAGCTGACTGAGAGGCGATCCAGAGCTCAGCTCCTCTCTGCAGGCTGAGAAAAGAAACAGAGAGCAAAAGACAACAATTTTCAACGCGGGAGGGAAAACGTGAGATTTTGGCTGAACGGGAAGATAAACGGAATCTAAAAATTTTCAGCTACGGATATCATTTATTTATACATCTTGTTTATATATCTCTCTATATATATATTTGTACACACGCATATAGATATTTATATAAATATATACATTTATCCTTGTACATATCCGTATTTGTGCTTGTTCATTTATATTAATATTTTTATATGTATTTGTGTGTGTAAATATATATGATATATAAACAAAGAAATATATATCTATGAATTTATATGCGTATCACTGTGAACCAAGAGAAGCAAGAAGAAATTTTTATTATCAGGGCTGGTCTCTGATTGTGTGGTGGCATACAATATTTTGAATATTTCCTTTGATCTTCTACATCAAGAGGACAAAGACTACGTGCCCATTTTGTATTTTTTGTTTTCCTGTTGCTGCTTCCCATCCCTCTCAGTCTCCTGAATTTTCTTCCGAATCCAAGGGGAATAAGGAAAGGAAGTGTCAAGATTATATAAAAAGAGGAGAATTTGTAGAAATTCCAGCCATTAGTGTTATTTTCATCAACTTCTGTGAGCCAGTCGCAGTGTGAAGAGGCGGAGTGCCACGCCGCTCATCTCCGCGTCAACCCAGCCAGCCGAGCCAGCATGCACAAACACCACCACTGCTGCAAGTGCCCAGAGTGCTACGAAGTGACCCGCATGGCTGCCCTGCGTCGGATGGATGCCCCAGCATATGGAGGAGACTGGCAAGCTGAGCCCTATGGATACCCACCTGGGTATGGTGGAGGCCAGACCTTACCCCCTCCTGCCTCAGGAGGGGGTGGGAGCATGGGTGGCGGAGGTGGTGGGGGAGGAGGGGGAGGCACTTTGGGGAGAAGTAAGGGCAAGATCATGTCTGGTGGAGGCCCTGGAGGCCCAAATCCAAAGGGCCAGTCCAAGAGTGGTCCAAAAGTAAATGGCAACAATTCCAGTGGACAGGGAGGATGGTGGCCCGAGTGCACCTGTACCAACCGAGAGTGGTATGACCAGGTAACTTTCTTCTCTTTGTGTTATGTAGCTCAGACTTGTGGTCATTGATAATTAAAATGCTGTTTGCCTGTTAAAAGGGGGAGTGGATGTTCAGTATTCATCTCAAGCTCTTTTCCAATTTGTCGATTGTGGTTCCTCTTCTGGAACAGGACTAATCCAGTTTCACTGCACACATGGAGATGATCTTCATGTTTCAGACTGATGCAGATGACTAATGCTTATAGATTTAACACACCCACTAAATGTCATCAAAGGCTTACGCTGATGCTGTTAACATGGAGCGAAAATGCTACGGTTTGCATCTATCGAGCCTTTTTTTCTCTAGAATGCAACATTTAACAGAATGGAATGTAAAAAATGAAATTGTTTGAGATCTGCTTAAAGGAAGTTTATTTTTCATTAGCTAAGAGTAGAGCAGCAGATGATTAAACTGGTCTATGATGCCAGTTTCATTCCTGATTAGCCGGCGCTTTGGTAAAAGGATCACAGTATGATGAATGGCTTGTGTAATACAAATGGAGGACCTGTTTCTAAATGCTCCCTGGCTGCGTTAAGTGAGGAAAACTGCCTCTTTCCTTTGCTGCATTTCTTTTTACTATTGCCATTTATTCACATGTGTTTATAAATTACAGATGAGAAAAGGTCAGGACAGCTTCAGTAGCATGGCTTTTAATTAAACAAGGTGCATACATGTGAGCATGGGAGTGATCTTGGATGGGGGAAGGGTGGCAGAGTATGAGATTCAAGGAATGGCTCTGGCTGCGAGTGATTGTCTATTTGGTCTCATATGCAGCATGTGAATCTGCTGCATTATTGGTTTTGTCTCTGTGTGTGATTGTGTTATTAAGAGGAAAAAAGGAAGGAGGAGAGTGAGAAGAAAATGGAGGCTGAAATTTCATGAGCAGAGTGGAAAGAGCATCCTGAGCTGAGCTCTTACACGAGCTGCAACCTGGCTGATATTAGCAGATTACGAGCAACTGAGGAGAGGTTTTGGCTTTTGGGAAGCAAAAGAAATAATGTTTTTCCTGTGTGATTTATGGCAGATAATACCTCCATCCATTTTGGCACATTCCTTGTTTCATAAATTTGAAAGCATGAAGCAGATGTGGTTATGTAAGCAATTATTACTTACATAGAGGTTTATGTTTCTGACTGTACCATCTCAATTTGGTCTGCTGCTCATTTGTGGGATATTTATTTAATTTTTGGAATTGCATTGGAAATTAGTTGGTACCTGTTCATTAAAATATGTATTTCAAACACACATTTTGACTTGTTTAGAAACAGGAGCAATATTTATCATGCTGTACAATACTGACTACCTTTTACTCAGTTGTTACTTCAAAAAGTGTGAAGAGAAGCTGTCCTAGCATTCATGCGACATGCACAAGATCATCATCATTTCTACAGTGGAATTAAGAGATGGGATTTAAGGGGAGGAGGTGTCAGTGGGGTAAATGAAAAGGTTGAATAGGATAGAAATAAGCCAATAAATGCAGAGGGGGAGGGGATTATGTAAGAGGAGGCAGTTGGTGGTGCTGTCAAAGAGAGAAGTACTGACACTGTGTACAAGCATCTGTCCTTCTGTCTTTTAAAACAGCCATGTGCATCCGTCCTGCACTCCCTCTTTTTGTGAACATCCATAACACACCATGGATGGAACTGCTTAGCTACCATTGCCCCTGTGTGCTCAAAAAGGACTATTTCCCCAAATACTACTGTCAAAAAAACTTCTGAAAATGCACAGAAATTAAAATTGGGGGGTTTCATTGCATGGAAACCTCCCTCTGACTGGAGCATCTTTCATATGACATCACCAAGTTTGTGTCCGTCAGCTTTATACGGTGAAAAAAAATCTAACTAACATAAAATTGGCTCATAATTTTTTATTCTTTTTGCATAGAAAAGTTGTTATTTTAGTCTATCTTTGTATTTAGACGGGGTTTTCAGGTTAAAAACAAGTTACATGGCTCCCAGAACCAAAAGAGTGCTCAAATTATTGTTCCAAAAAAACTACTTTCTTGTCATTAATTGTACAAATAACACCGCCGATAATGTGTAATATACTTCAAAGATTAATACCATGCCACAAAATGCACCAGTTTTAATGTCTGTACGTCTTTTGAAGGTTTTTTGGTAGTAGTATTTGGACGTTGTCCTTTTTGAGCACAGCACCCCCACCCTCCCATTCAGCTTTACTCAATCATCTCAATGCTCGGAAATGTGAACGTGACCCTAGATCTACTACCTTTACAGTGCTGAGAGCAGGACAGCGATCATGCACATGCATAACCATACTAGAATATTATGTTAAATCTTTCATAACAGTTTGAAACCGGAGACACCAAAATGGTGAAAAGCTGTAACCTTGCACAGTCATTCAGAGTGATATGAGTCGGCTTTTCATAGCTACATCATTGACATTTTTAAATGGCTCCTGTAGCTGTGAACATTTCATGCACATGTGAGGAAACTGTTAGACACCTTAATACATGCCAATACTAATTGTTTTCTCTTTTATCTACTTGTAAAATGATTGTAGCGGTTTTGTCATGAGCTTGCTAGGTCAATTATGGCTGATTTCAGCTGGGATGATGAGAACATTGTTTTAAAACAACCACTTTTAAATTTAAATCTGAGAAAAGTAGAGAGCTTGGTCCATTGGGACGAGCAGTCAGAAAGCTCCCTCTCTCCCTGGCGGGCTTCAATCTGTCTTTGTGCATTCTCCAACTCTGTTGCTATGATTAGCTTTAAATATTAATTGGATTTTACTTTATTTATCATTATTACAACTTAGTCCAAAGTAGAGTGTAGTATTTTTTTTTAAATAAATGCACTGACTCAGTTGGTGTCACATAGGTAATTATTTTTTTAAGCCCTTAGGCTTTGGTCAAAAGTACGTGTGTTTTACACTTGCATTGATTTCTTAGTATCAGTAGTTTGTACATCGGTTTGATGAGATTTTGTCGGGTTAGATTTGATTTGCCGTTCCTGTAACAGCAATGCAGAGAGTATTAACAGATGGGATTTACATGTGCTCCATTTCTAAATTTCTGGAGCTGAGTCCCGTGCTGTGATCTTGAAAGGCTCCTTATAAAACCCAGCAATATTCTCATCAGATCAAGAGAGATTTATCTTAGAGCTTGTCTTAGATATATGCCGTGTGAATTTAAACACACTCAGCATTAACACACATTTACTTTGAAGTCAACTAGAGATTCAAACACCTGGATTGGCTGCCACAGCTGATACGTCCTGCTGAGTATCAGACATTGTTACTGCTTCCTTGTTTTAAGCATTTAGAAAGTTTGAAAAAAAATGCCACAGATAATTTTGTTTATTAAATTGACTCTGTTTACATTATCTCCAAATGTGATTTCAGACTTTACAACATCTTGAATTTTTACAGTGACAACAGAAGAGCAGCCAAGGCCTTCTTACACACTCAAATCCCAACTCGTATTTCACCAGTCAGCTACACGGGCTTGATGCCACACGAGTGAAAATTCAGATTAAGATTGCATGACCAAGCAAGAGTTTTTTCACCATAACTGAAAAAAAATGCCTGAGCAATTAATAGAGACTGGATTATTTTTGAAAACTGTAACTATTTGTCAACTTGTTTTTAAGAGATGTTACTCTTTTTAGATATAGAAATAACAAACTCTTTCCAATTGGGCTCAAATGTGCCAAGATCGACAAGTTGAGTTAAGATTGAACCTCAAATTATTTATAAGTCAATTGTGAATCTTACATTTATTGGACAAAAGATTATTTCCACAAACTGCTTTTTCCTGCATCCATTTTATAATTTGATAGCTAGGAGCAAAAATCCCTTGATGATCCTAAATCATCAAGTTCTCTGTTTGAAGAACATTGAACTTTTATGAAAATAATTGTTATTTTGCTGACAGATTTGCTATTTTGTTGGGGGAGTTTTTGTGTTTCTTCAGCACACAATCATCTTCTTCTTCTTCTTTCGGCATTTCCCTTTAGGGGTCGCCACAGCAAGTCAGTTTCTTCCATCTAACCCTATCTGCTGCATCCTCTTTGGTCACACCAACTATCTTCATGTCTTCCTTCACTGCGTCCATGAACCTCCTCTTTGGCCTTCCTCTAGTCCTCTTTCCTGGTGGTTCCAAATCCAGCATCCTTCTTCCTATGTAGTCTCTCTCTCTCCTCTGTACGTGCCCAAACCATCTCAGTCTTGCCTCTCGAACTTTATCCCCAAAACCTCTAACATGTGCTGTTCCCCTGATGTACTAATTTCTAATCCTGTACATCCTGGTCACTCCGAGAGAGATCCTCAGCATCTTCATCTCTGCTACCTCCATCTCTGCTTCCTGTCTTTTCTTCAGTGCTACTGTTTCTAGACCAAACAGCATGGCCGGTCTCACTACGGTTTTGTACACTTTACCTTTCATTCTAGCTGAAACTCTTCTGTCGCACATCACATCTGATGTGATTTGATTCAGCACACAATCATGAACACATTTATTACCTAAAATACAGAAGGGCTGGTACTAAATCAAAATGAAGAGCAATTGGTTGGGAGATGTTGTTTTACTAGATGAAGACTTGAAGGCAGACCCATAATGAGAAAAAATGTGTTTAATGAACGGTAATGACTAACTGATCTTTTGTCAATCTGCTGGTACTGTTACTTTTGTTAATATGTATATGTATAATTATGTATATAAATTTATATAAAAGTGGTTTCCATCAAACAATACATATTTGAATGTACCAAATACAAGTTGTCTTGCAATTATAGAAACCAAGACATGTTACAGTGGCAAGTGTGTTGAAATATATGAATTAAATTGTATGTGCAAGATGCATTAGGTTTAACTTAAAATGCTAGAAAACAAGCTAGAAATAAAATCTGCTCTCTTTTTTTTTATTTTAAACCAGTGAACATATTCTTGACTTAATAAATTAAATGTTTTAAACCTCCTCCCTTTTATAATTCTAAAAACAATACAATCAGTATGGTTACACATTCATCGGTTAGATTTTGCAAGTTGGTTAAAAGGAGGGTCAGCATCCAGAGCATTGTGATTCTTTTTTGATATTACTGGCTGCTGAGTTGTCTAGACTCTAGACAACAAGTGATTCCTCTAGATTCTAGAGGAATCACTTGCAAAAGTAGCCAATGCAGAGTGCTCGAGTCAGTCTAAGCACTGGACTTTTTAATTTTCTTTTTTTTTTATGTATTGGAAAACATCTAAACAGAGTTTGTTATCTGTGGTCTTTAAGCTATAACACCTAGGTTATTGGATATATTGGATATTAAGAACGATTTAAACTTATTTAAATCCTCCAAAGTATGCATACGTGTTATTGAATTGAAATATTAAACTGTGCTTAAAACTTGCTTCATTAGAGAACTTTAAAGATACAGTCAGCAAAATGTTTGCTTTGATCTGCTTACATGGAATGTCATTTGTCATGTTGTATGTGTTTTATGCAATAATTTAGAATGGTCATTATTGTATTATTTTGATAGGTTGTAGTCCTTTCTCATCATGAAAAAAATATATATTTTATTCTTTATCAAGTGAATTAATTGTCAGGACAAAGGTGGAAGTGGAAGTCCTGGTTGGGTGATTACAGAAATACTGTAATTATTGTAAATACTGTAATTTTTATTGCTGAACCAAAATTAAAAAGCTTTTTTTGAGAATGTATTTACTACAGAAAAGACACAGCAGATATCTAAAGTGACAGTTCTAACTAAAATGTTCAATATAGGCTTCTGTCGAAATATATAGATGCTTGCTAAAAATTTACTATGGTAGAGCACCCGGGTATTCAAGGTTATGAGCTCCTGGAGTTTCTAAGTTGGTTCTCACTCCTATTTTTGCCTGATAAGTTACCAGTTGCTGAAAAAATCATTTGACGGTCCAGATCCTCTCACTGGCAAAAAAAAAAAAATTTGCATCCTGACTTTTTCCCCTCTGAATCATGGATGCTGTGTTTGAGCTAAGTCTAACTACAAACTGTGAAACTCCTTTTGAAAGAAGCATATTGTAAATTCCTCCAAAATCTTAATGTTCTTTTCTCCACTCATTTTCCCCCAAAACATGCAAGCTACCCTTATCGTATGCACTCGTACGCCATGTACCCTGAGAAATGTTGATCGGCAGGCTAAACTATACCACACTTACAAGTTCTCCCTTGCATTGAGCTTAGAGGACTCAACATTTGTTATTACCAAGAACAAAAGTTATATGAGGACTATTTTGCCTGTAGAACATTTTTCTGAAAACAGTTCAGATCAAATGCCAGGTAAATACGTAGTTTCACTTTGGCACAAATGAGCTTTAGTAGACATCTAGAATGTCACAGTAGATGGTGTTAACCCACTACAGTTTCTGTACATTCCCAGGTACATTTTAGAAAGTCTGTCCCCTTTAAGTTCAAATGAGTTGTTCAGTGGGTAATTTTTATTATTTGTTATGTTTCCTGTCATATAAAGCAACAGAATTTTTGCAATTGCCTGTTAAAAAGATTGTAAATCTGCATTGTTTGTTTTCATTTCCTTAATGATTGCAGAGGCTCTGCTGAAACATTGCTTTTGTAGGTAACAATCAGTCTATTTAATTAATTTTACGACCTTCGCTGGGCTAATGATTCTTGATTTTTCTGTCTTTTGTTGCCACATGACAACTTAATTTTATGGTCCTGTATTCTCTCTATTTCACAATGCCTTTGCTTCTTTGGAACTTTTATTTTTGCTCAGTTAGGAGAAATGAATGCTTTGTATGCTGTTTTGAAAACAAAAATTTGGCATTCAGTGGGATTATGTTATGGGTAATAGTCTGCCCTAAAACATGTTGTGGATTGTTTCTTCAAAGTTATTGCAATATTTTACATCTTGTGGAACAAGTGGCTTTAGCATGTCCCGTCAGCCTGAAAATAGTTTTTAAATGTGCATTTTAAACAACTTTGGTCACCAAAAATACCAGCAAATGCTTCCTAAAATTTTTTTACTGTGTTGTTTGTCACCACAAGATAATTAGTAGCTAAATGTAAATAATGTTGATGAGGAAATGTGTTGGTTTTTTTTGTCGCATGTAAAAAAATATTGTTCATTCACTAGTCAACTCGTAAAGGTTTTATTTTTTATTTTTTTTTTTTGTTTATTTTGAATTACTCTATTCATCCCTCACCGGGGAAATTTGTTTGCTGCACTCCTTACACCGCAGCAGGCTGCCCTTCAACGGCGCCAATGGTGGGAGAAGTGGGGGCTAGGTGTCTTCTCCAAGGACCCTAGACGTGCTCTCCGTGGGACGCGAACCCGCGACCTTCCGGTCCGCGGGCGAACGCGCTAACCACGCGGCCACCGTCTCCACCCATTTTATGCACAACACATCAAGCTACTAGGTGCACTGTAATATTTATGTGCACTTTGACTTTAGTTAGCTACTGTATGTGTACTCTGTAAGAGGGAAAGGGCCGAAGCAGTTCACCAAAACATATAAATAAATAATTCAATAAAAACCTAGTTTTGGCTGCTGTTGACATGATGCTGAAGAGACAAGTTAGCTGTCACAATGAGATCTGAAGAGCTTGAACTTTCAAGTTTTTAACTCTACCCTAACACTTAAATTATATGAATTTCACCTTGTAAGTTTGATATACAAAGCTCCACCCAATTGCATTGTTCTTATTTGTTTTAACCTCCTACTATAACCGCTTCTACTATTCTTCAATATTAACATATGTGGATAACACCTTTTGAGTTTAGAAAAGCAACAATGCAAAAGTTATTCAAATTAGAGTTCAGGTCTTAAGTGGTTAGGTGCAGATTTCAAAAAGTAAATTCCTTCTTATTTTGTTTTCATGGCGGTTTTATGCAAAATGCAGGTTTTTAAAGAGGCTGCTGAATCTTTAATGTGTCAAGTCTACTTATCATTACTGCTCGCCTTAAGAAATGCAATATACAGTTATTGGAGGCTTAAGTTCAGTGTTACGCGTGCAATAGCCTGAAGCTGCAGACTGTTTGTAGAGGTGTGTGTGTCCTGCTGGAAGCCGTGGTTGCCATGCCCCTGTGGTCCATATGGTCATTGTCAGAGGCCCTGCCAGGGCTCAGACTTGTATCAGCTACCATGTTCACTTCAATGGCTCTCGTTGTGAGCCAGGAAAAGAGAGGAGAGGAAAACGAAAAAGGGAGGGGAATTCTGTTTGTTTGCTTGTCTGCTTTGTTTTATTTAAGAGGTTTTTGCTGATCACAGGGGAGACTGGCCTAGAAATGTGGCAGAGCTGCGCTGAATGGGCCAGACTCCTGAATCAGCGATGGAGGCTTCAGATTTTGTTGTCAAGGAAAAAAATGATGGATGCAGGATGCTCAATGAGATGAGGATACGGTGTAAATGCCACAACTCTGTTCTTGATAGCTAAATAGACAGGCAACATTATCCACATATAGATTTTTTAATGTCTTTGTTTTAATTTATATTTCTGACAGTATTTAACAAGAATACCCACAGTCTTCAAATTCTTATTTTATTTTTGTGAATGATGTGGGAATGCTGCAACACAGCTTCAGCTGGCATTGCCTTTGTTTCAAGCAATATCATCTTGTTTTGTTTATTAGTTTTTTGGTTTATTAAAGGGTAACGGGCACAGTATTCTAAATGACGAATGGCATTCCTCTACTCAACTACCAAGAGAGACCCAATATATAAAATCTTCACACTATATTTAATTAAAGTCCATAAATGACAAAAGATAACTAAAAACAAAACTTTACCTGTTGTGTCATTTTTTTACATTTTCCATTTTCAAACATATGCTGTTTTCAATCAGAAGTCATTGGTATCTGCTTTCTTTTTACTCTACTTACTAGGTATTGCTTTTGAGGTGCTACCAATCACTTTCTGCTTTCACTTATAAAACCTGAAAGGGTTTTTAATGTGTCCTGTTCAGAATACACTTTTAATTTGAACAGCTGCAGCTGAGTTTTTATCAAATTGGCAATAATTTAATCTTCATTGGTAAAATTTTGAAGCTGAACTAATTGATTAGTGAATTAGAAAATTAGAAAAAAAGATTTAAAAAAAAAAAAGATGCAAAGTTCTGGATTTTCAAATGGGTTTAATCCTAGTGCTGTATGAGTTTCTGTCATTTATAATTGCTGAAACCCAATTCTGAAAAAAAAAATATTGTATCTGTTGTTCTAAAATGCAACTTACATGCTTTTTTTATCTTACATGAAAGTGTCTTTGCAGAACCAAACAACGTGGAGGAATCAATGTACTTTGTAGTTACTATAATATCACGGGATGAAATGTGTGTTCCAAACCATTTAGTTACCAAATGCCACAAAGACATTTCTGTTAGGAACACGTACAAACATTCTGATGGTAAGTCCTAAAGTTCCGCATTCATGAAAACCTTGTAAAATGTGAAATCCATGTGATGAACAGAAATTTGAGATTAGCCTCTGAGTTCACTTCAGTTATTTTAAATCATTTTGGGTTTTAAAAATAAATTGCTTAAATAAATTGCTTGTTAATCTTATTTATGATCAGATCTTTTGTCATTTCCCATTGAGTTTGAGCAATGTTAAACCAACGTCAGGGTGCAAGTCCTGTAGTGGGACGAGGCTTGAATCACTGGTCTTTCTGTGTGGAGTTTGCATATTCTCCCTGTGTATGTTTGGGGTTTTCTCTGGGTACTCCAGTTTCCTCACACCCTCTGAAAACATGCATGTTAGGTTGATTGGTCACTGAAAAAATTGCCCCTAGGAATGAGTGTTTGTGTGGAAAGTTGTCTGTGTGGTTAGCCCCGCAAAAGACTGGCGACCTGTTCGGGGTGTACCCTACCTCTCACCTGAAATCCAGCACCCCCGATACTCTGTCAGGGATAAGCAGTTCAGACGACAAAACAAAACAATAGGATCCTGTGACGCAGGGTGTCTAGCCTTAAAAAATGTTTTTTCATTGCAATATATGTGAATTGCTGGACAGGACTCTATTTTTTAACTTTTTTTTAGTAAATGATATATACCAGTACATACAGTATGTATACATATATATATACTGTATGTATATATATATATATATATATATATATATAGTATATATACTGTATATTCTAGTTTATACACAGCACCAATGTTTTTTTCAACACTATAAGTGATGGTTTAAGTACATCTTAGCTATAGTAAATTGGTAGAATTACACATTTTGTTCAGATTAAAATCAATTAAAACCACTAAAATATTTCTTGAATTAATGTCTTTTAGTGTAAGCTTGTGTATGCCAGGTTTATGTGCAAGCATGTGTGTGTGTGGACGACATTTGGAAGAAGCAGTGCGTTTTTTTTTTCCCATGTGTCGCTGCAATGAGTGCCATCTCTGTCTAATGCATTATCCAAGCAGCCCTTCAGCCATTCGGTCTGGTCTCTATATTCTGTGTGACTGTGTGTTTGTGTGTTCTTTCACTGTTTTTCAGTGTTCCCTCATTCCTGTCATCCTCCTCCCATCTTGTTGTGCCCGTCTCCTCCTCCGCTCTTTCTCTTTTCAAACGTAGAATTATTTAAATTTTTTCAGCAATCAGACAGAATTTGAAACCACGAAAGGAAGCAGAAATAAAAGCAGCTGTCGGGATTTCTTTATATTTCCAGAAAAATATGGTCAATTATTATTTTGGTATATATAAAATGAAGATAAAAATAAATATAAAAAAAGGTCAGGGATAGTTTTCAAGACATACTCCAGAGTAGTCGTGAGTGTAGGAGTTCATTATGCTATTTGTAATCTTCAAATTTGATATTATTTAATAGACTGGTCATTCGCGTCAATGCTTACAGTAATACCATGTCTTGGTTTTTGTTATTTATTACGTTAACCATGTATATGGTTTTCTATTTTCTCAGTCATAAGAATTCTCATGGAAATTTCTTCTCCGAATATTTGAATAATAGACATACTCTTTTTCTTAAACATACAGTATGTCTTTTTTATGTGTTTTCTAGTTTCCTACCCCTTCCACTAATCAAATTATCTGATCTTACAGACTGCTGCTGATTCAATACATGCATTCACAATGCATTTAAAAACATCTATTATCAGTCATTTAAAAGAATATATTCTGATATTTGTCAGAAACAAGAGCAGTCATTCATCGGTTGTGTTTTTTTTTTTTTTGCTTCTATGGTGTCTGGTCACAGGGCTGCAGTCCAATGAAACCTATTTGTCATCTCCAGCCATTTTTACAATTTATTCAAGGGATTGTTTTTCCAGCTTATTCAAGGGATTGTAAGGCGCCTTAAGTCTCCAGAGTGTATATTGGGTCTTCATGAGTTCTTCTTTATAGGACATTTCCAAAACACCACAACAAGGAGTTGTAGAGTAGGCTTGATGGCTTATCTAGCTTCTGTAAATGTGAAAGAGCCCTCACCCAGACTTCTGACCTCGGGATTGTTAGGTAGCGTTTTTGACTAGATGCTAAACCATTATCCCCGCTCCCCCCATATTATGGCTAAGATGGCCAAATGAAAAAGGCTGTTCTAATGATAAGTTGAACTGTTGGCAAACCATTGCTTATAAGGCATCATTATAAATATTATTGCTTCAAATTTTCTGTGTGTGGCAACATTTGCATGTAACATTTGTCACATATTTGTGTCAATAAATAAAACTTTCCCAGTACTTATGGAGCTAAAACTATATTCCTATCGATAACTTTTAATGTGTAACTCAAATAACAATAAACATACAACTTTTGTTTGTGTCAGGCCGTTTTATTTTTTTGTAACCAGTATTAATCAATATACCACATGTCACCTTCTTAACCGTCTGTCCCTTACGGGATTGCGGGGGGTGTCAGAGCCCATCCCGGCTGATTTAAGGCGAGGGGAGGGTATATCCCAAACAGTTGTACTTAATAATAATAATAATAATAATGAATTACTCTATTCATCCCTCACCGGGGAAATTTGTTTGCTGCACTCCTTACACCGCAGCAGGCTGCCCTTCAACGGCACGAATGGTGGGAGAAGCGGGGGTTAGGTGTCTTCTCCAAGGACCCTAGACGTGCTCTCCGTGGGACGCGAACCCGCGACCTTCCGGTCCACGGGCGAACGCTTTAACCACGCGGCCACCGTCTCCACCCTAATATACCATTACATTAATATTAATTAATGTAATGGTATATTAGTTAATATTAATATTACATTAATATACCATTGGGTGGAGACGGTGGCCGCGTGGTTAGCGCGTTCGCCCGCGGACCGGAAGGTCGCGGGTTTGCGTCTACTAATATTAGTAGACCACGGCGTCACGGCGACACACTTTTTAATGGGAGCAGTGTAGTTGATATTTTTTTCTCAACAAAGCCAATATATCTGGTGTGCATAATCTAGAGAGGGAACATCAAAATTGCAGGGGAAATAAAACAAGGTTTATTAATTTCACATTCTGGGGGCCGGATTAAAACGTTTAACAGGCCGCATATGGCCCCTGGGCCGTAGTTTGCTCATGCCCGTTCTAAAATTATACATTCATTCTTGTACAGTTTACACCTTTATCTTATTGTTGTTATGTCTGTTTTTTTTTTTTTTTTTGCTTTTCGTTTTTGTTAAACTAATTTGTGACTGTTAAGGTTAGGCTGTTAGATAATTTCTCCTCTTTTATTAATGTCCCCAATATTTCACAGGTGTAGCATACTTAAATTCACCCTCAATTAGGAGTGTTTTTTTTTTTTTTTTTTTAAATGACAAATTTTCAACGTGAAGAACATTGTTGACACTATATTGTAAAGAATAACACATTGCCTATTTCTATAGGCTATTACACTTTAGGCATACCACCCACATGTTGCATCTTTAGGGCGTTTTGATAGACATGCTACACATGATGTATTTATCATGTATTCATCATAAATTATATTAGACATCGTTGGATGAGGTTCAAAAGAAGTCAGAGCACCCTGGATGTATTTCCATGACATCAAGGATAAGAAACAAATAGTTGTGTGGTCGAATGACAGTAGTTATCCTTGTGAGTTTTTATCCCCTATTTCTCAAAGCTCAGGTCTGACTAGTTCAGACATGTTGGAATAGATCAAAACAGATATTGTGTTTTATCATGAATGCACATCAGTGAGAGAGAATTCTATTTCAAAGAACATTTCTGCTTTAGAATATGGAGATCTTTTCTTATTTGAACTAAAATTTAAAGCTATATTTTAAAACTAAAATATCTCCTTTCCCTTCACGAGGCCTTTTTAAGTTGGAAAGGCTACTCTTTCTGTGCCACTTTTATACCTATTTGTTGAATTTTATTTGCGTTTCAAAAATTCACTAATTGAATACAAGAAAATTGATGTGCTGTCTGGATTCGCATAATTGTGACACAGATGAAGGCAACACAAACAATAGTTTCACTAAAATATGTGCACCGCTAAACAAAAGTAGCAAATAGATCATGCATTTTTCATTTCTCTGCCAGTGCAAATTTTTGCTAATTCACAAGTCTTAAATTTCCTTCAGATGAAGGAAAGATATGTGCGTCAAATATGTTTCATTTTCAGGTTGGAGAAAGCTTTTTATCTAAATCTAAAGTTATTTTTATATTGTTAGTGCAGATATTTTCTTCACAGAATAAACCTGTTATAACTTGTTAAATAAAATACAATAGGTTGAACAGAGCAGTTTGGTGCATCAAACTGTTTGAAAGAGTGCATTGATGGAGCATCATGTACTAAACCCTTTTCAGTTTTTAAGAAAATAATCTAGAGTCACACCTAAATTCGGTTGCGTTCCCTGTCAATGATGCACATGTATTGAAATCTTCCAGATTTTACTGACTAATAATAACAAAAAAATTTTATTGGCTCCTGCTTTGATGGAAGAGTTGTGTTTTATTGGTTTAGAGGTGAAATGATCTATTTACTTAAACAAGCATGTTTAATGTTCTTGTTCTTAATCATTGTGCATTTGATTATGAGTATATTTATAATGTGCACATTTTGTTGTACTGTATGGATAAAAATAAACAGCACGCATTGTCCAGTACAAACTTAGACGACATAAATATGTCACACTGACTACCATATGTCATGAAAATGCTCCATCCATATGTCCAGAAAAGGGGGGGAAGAAGCAGCGGCACGGAGCACTCTGCGCATGTGATCAAGCGGGTGTCTGTGTGTCGTGTCGTCTTTTTTTGGGCTGTGGTGATGATGCAAGAGAGGACAGGATTCATGGGAGTGAGATTTGCAGAGAGGAAAGAATGGAAAGCTGGGGGCGGTGGGAGGTGGGGAGATGAGAGGTGTGGCGCAAAGAAAAGGATGAGCCAGTAAAAATGAGGAAGGGGAGAGGGAAGGGAAGGGGGAGGAAAGGAAAGCAGAGAGGAGCCTGTGCTCAGACACTGCCCTGTGCGTTGCCATGGTGCAGGCTCAGTCAGAGCTGCACAGTAGCTTTGCTGCTCAGCTAGCTAATTACGACAGACTGCAGTGCTGATACGCAGGCGACTGAACGTTTACTGCTAGAGCTGTTTTTCATTCGCTCATTGACACAACCTTACATGTCAAAGTCAAAAGATTGCTTTGCATATTTAAAAAAAATTGTGAATGAGATTCTGTGAAGCGGTGTAAAAAAGACACCAAGGCTAAATGTTTTACATTCAACAGTTTTATAAAACATCATAATGGTGCTCAGTGGTTTCACTTCTGTTTTATAAAGAGCCCTTCTAGTCCACAGCTCCAGTGTCCATAGACCGTTGCTGTTCTCTGAGAGCCAGTACATCCTGATCAAACCGCTTATAAAACTCAATATGGGCCATTGTGGATTAATGCTTACCATTAAAATTTCTGACAATGTAATCTGCAAAATCCAAGTCCTGCATATGTTCACTGGGACATCACAGCATGCAGGAGTCAAGGGCAGTGTTCTGAACAACACATGATAAAACAGTCATTCATGCATGCAAATTTTAAAAAAGAAATAAATAATCCTTCAACTTCCTGTTCATTCACGTTTAACCATGTTGTTTCTCGTATCTCTCGAAAAAGCAAAATGTTGAGTGCCCGTTATGTCAGAGAAATTTGTTTTGTTAAGAAAGCATTTGACTAAGTAAAATGAAAGTTATAATCAATCGCTTATTAATCTTGTGACAAAATTTGCTTCCTACAATTTATGATTCTGATGTATTGGATTTCAGTTTGTTTATTTAGGATCAAAAGCAGATTGATTGTGTTTCTATTTCAACAAAAAATATTATGTTGCTGCTTTACTTGCTTTTGTGTAATACCGTAAAAAATATCAATTGAGCATTTTTCATTCATTTTTTGGTAGATGTAAACTGAATTGTTGAATAAGTTTTAGACAGCAAGTAAAACATTTTTCATCACATATAAATTAATTTTTAATTCATATTTGCAAAAACTATCTTGAGATTTTTTGTTTCACAAAGACAAATAAAAAAAAATGAAAGAACAGAAGTTATACCATTTCTTGTTGGTATCTCATTTCATTAGTTTGACACATAAATTAAAAGAATTTAATACCTGAAAAGTAAGTCCTGCATATGTCCTGCAAAGTAAGACAAGATGCATGCTGTAAGTAATACAAAATAGTCTGTGTTGGAATAAAAAAAACAAGGACATAGAGTGCAACATTCCTCATTCAAATGTACATTTATACATTGATCAACCAGAAAAAAAATAAACAAAAACACCATACATTCCTTTAGAGTTTAAAAGCTGTAAATAAATGGTTGAAAAATTAAAAGCAAGTAGATGAATGTCAGGGACTTCTTCTTTATGAAAGATTATTCATTTAAACCAGTCAGTATTACTCATCTTTGAAAACTGTTATTAATTTTAATGTGGCCAGTTGTGTTTTGATGGCTGTGATCCATTCCAATTTGTCTCTATTCTGTCCTGCAGAACAGGTTGGTTGTAATTTGACAGCCAGCTGGTGTGCGGCATTTTATTGTTGCATCTGTGGTTAGAAGTTTTAGCACATTAAAGCTTTGTGTGTCATCAGATCATCGCATTGTCTTTGCAGTTGAGTGAAATGGCTGCCCTGATTTTGGTAAAACTGAATATTTTAGGGAGACAGTTTGCTTTGCCTAAGCACAACCTGAGGTGGGAAAAGAAAAATAACACAACCAGACATCTCCATGGGAGTCAAATTGGTTTGGCAGTCATCTCAGTGCTACTAACATTTAAAACAATGCCCCATTTTCCCTTCTGCTGTTTGGCGCTATATACATCAGCATATGGATAAATGTGCTTATGTATTCATAACTATCAGAGGGAAACTGGAGGCATGGCTCTTGTTTTTGTTGCATCGCCTGTTGTCCTACTTACTGTAATTTTCACCACTTTCTACACCTACACTTTATGTGAGCCAAATCTCAGGCAAGGCTAGTGAATGGAGATATGAGAGTGTGTGGGCGTTCCTGAGTGGAGCTTATCGAAGAACATAAAACCTCAGTCATGACAGTAGGGGTTTCTTGTGCATTTTAGGGTATGTTTTAGCTTCCAGTGACATGAGGACTGTACAATGTCATTTGCCTATAGGTCAGTGTTAGTTTGATTACATCTTCTAGGTGATCTCTTAGAACTCCGATATTTCTCGGGAGACTAAAGTATTTAAGTTGCTGGCATAAGTATAAATCAATACTTTTTACAGTCCAAATAATAAGCTTTCATTCTTCATTTGGTATCTGCCTGTATCTTTAGAATAAACAATTGATAAAATAAGACAATTTATTATTATTAATTAATTAATTTATTTATTTATTTCAGTCACATTGTAAATTCACATTAAAGAAAGTTACTTTTTTTTTTCTGAAATTGTATTTTACCAAGGGACCGAAAAGGTATCGGCTGAAGCAAACGCTTATTACGCCGACCCTTTTTTCAAATCACCAGGAAAGCAAAACCATATAAGTAAATAATCAGAAATCCACCATAATCCATAAAATGAAAATTAGAACATCAAATGAAAAAGTAATACAATTGTTACTTTAAATTCATTATATATAAGCTTGAATTTAACCATCAAGACTTGCATATTTTTTAAGCAATAATAACTTACATTTCTTCTTTAAACAGAAAAGATTGGAACATAATTCAAGTTCATCATCATAATTATTCCAAAGATCCACACCTTTAATAGAAATACAAAATTTTTTAACATTTGTTCTAAATTTATTTTTAATGAACACATCATTTCCTCTTAGTTCGTATAGACTTTCCGTAATGTTAAACATATTTTGTAGAGATGTGGTTTTGTTAAACTTGGACAATGGCTTGTGTCATTGTGGTGGAATTGCACAAAAAAGTCTGAAATTCTATATCTAGTTGCAAAGATTTGGTGCTTTGCAAAAGAGTGAAATGATAGTTAAAAACATTAGATGAGGCTTCTAACTCCTGTGAACAAGAACCAAATAAGATGAGTTTTGAAATACTTTTTTAGAATTAGGTTTTATGAGCCAGATGGGGTGGTTCAGGCATCTGGTCAGGATGCCCCCCGAGTGCCTCGCTGATGAGGTATTTTGGGCACGTCCCACCGGGAGGAGACCAAGAGGCAGACCCCGGACCGGCTGGAGAGACTATGTCTCACAGCTGGCTGGAGAACGACTCGGGATCTTTCCGGGTGAGCTGGAGGATGCAGCCAGGGGGAGAGAAGCCTGAGCTTCCCGTCTAAGGCTGTTGCCCACCCGGCCCCGGATGAACGGAAGACGACGGAACGGAACGGTTTTATGTAGATTTTGGTATAAAAAAAAATCTAGTTGGTTCATTTATTAACTTGATACCAAAACGCTTGAAAATATGTTATTATAATGTTTGTAGTTGCAGACTGACGTTAAAGAACATATTTAATAAGACATTATGTTACTACTTGAAATAAATACTAAAACCTACAGGCGCTGGCTTAAAATTTCAAATAGATTATCCCAATTATTAGGATGTCACCACTCAGCTTCTTGATAAAAGTCACCAGTTTCTCTTAAAAAAAAAAAAAAAGAAAACTAAGATGACAATTAAACAATTAAAATTAAAAAGACAGTGTCTCCAAAAAAAAAAAAAAAAAAAACGAGATTTATGTAATATGATGTGACTCACAAGAAGTGAAGAGCCTGGAATCTATTCAGGATACAAAAAGAAATACAAAGAGGAAGTGTCACATTTTTTGACAAATTGTGTTACTAAAGCATTCCCAACAACACCTGACAAGAAAATTATCAAACTCCTTGACTCTTGACTTTAGTACAACCTCTGACTATCCTTTAAAATACTGTAAAACTCACTCGTGTTTATCTTTTTCTTTTCTCTTGTCTTCCTTTTATGTTTCTTGGATGAATCATCTTCTAGAAGCATTCAGAATAGCCGGTGCGTTGATAACTTGGAGATGTAGTGTGATGGGGTTATGTAATTTGAAATAACAAATAAAGTTAAGGAATAGAATTCTGGATGCAGCAAAGGAGCTCAGGGAATGTAAAAAAAAAAAAAAAAAAAAAAGCCATGTGCGGTTAAAACATTTTTATTTAAGTCAGAAAATAACAGAGCTACAGTACTTGAAACTATGGTTTCAGACCAATGAGAAAGGATTTTTTTAATAGCTAAGCATTTGCTGGACGGAGTTGGCAGATTTATGTGAGCTTGTTACTGCTCGACAACAGCTATTTGTTACACTAAGCCCACTGGTTTCTTTGTTCTCTCTCATGACTTTTTTGCAAATATACTCATTTCCCAGTTGTGCCTGAATTTTGCTTTTATTCAATTAAAACACTTTGCTTAGGTCAGAATATCATATCTGAGCTTCAGTACATTTAAAACAAAGATGTAGAAGTCAAGTTTATTTTTAATGGCAAAAATGTACAACTATATTATGCAGTGGGAGCAGTAATTGACATTAGACTGTTCCCATAGAGCAACATTGGACTCAAACTTTTCTTCAGAAAAAGCATCATGTTCACACAAAAAAGAAACACCACATCAATTAGGGTTGAAAATGCTCAACTTTTCCCCGTATAGATGACATTTAAGCATTAAGACTGTTAACAAAGTAATAATTAGATGTATGTTATTTCACGGAATCTAAAATGCCATACGCTACTTGCTACACCAGCTTAGCAACAAGGGATACCAGCAGGTAAAGAGTGGTGAGCTAACATCCTGCAGTGGCTTCTGATGTAGAGGAAAGACGTAAGGATGGGATTATGTGAAGCATACTGATGACACTGGCACATGACGGCATTCTGCAGCAAGGAGCTTCACACCGAGCACAGGCTTCAATGTTTAATCTGTGACTTTAAACTGTAGTAACTGTTTAAAAAACAACTGATGTTAGTTATTTAATTATACAATTGCATCTTTTTAACAGACAGCTGTGGCCATGATGGGGATAGAAACACTAATTTTGTCCTATGAAAAGCAGCAGTGACTCAGAGAAATAGCGATGATACACCACTTGTTATGTTGTTACATATGTATACTTCCAACTTCATGAGAAGTAATACAATAAAGCTGTGTAACCTATAGATATTTTAGAAGTTATATGTTTGTAAAACAGCTCCAAAACAAGTAAGATAAATGAGAGACTGAAGGGATTTTAAGGCACATGTGTTCTATTAGTCCTCTGATTTTATAAAGAAAGTCGTCTTTGTTTTTTTATCCATCTTTACAACGGACTATGGCCATTTGCTAAAGGCTGCTTTGTGTGTAAAAAGCACATACAGAAGACACGGTCGTATTCAGACCTAAGTAGCTATCAGCAGACGTGTAGGAGGCCTTCCAGTGCAACACTGCCATGAATATTTGTTACATTGGGATACTTTTGTGGCTACACTCATGAAGGTCAAACTAGCCAGCTTTGATTTGGACCTGCTCAGCATGACAGAGGTAAGCCAGAGCATGCTTTTGTAATATTACATAAAGATGAGGAGGCAACACTGCTGACAGCTGTGACGGGCTATTAATTATAGTTTTATGGGTGTGCGTTAGGAGGAGGAAAAGAGGAGGGTGTGAGGGAACAGAGTCAAAATGCTCAATCATAGCTATCAAATGTGAAAACCTAAAGCTTTAATGGGGCTGTTTCACGGGAGAGCAAATTAATTTCCTCAGTGCAATGAACTTTTCCATTGTAGAAGGAGAAAAGGAGCAGTTGACCTTTACCAATGTGGATTTTTATTTGTTACATTTTGTTATTCTGTCTTTGTTCCTGACATTGACTTTTGACAAGGTTTATGGCTAAAACGTACCTTTCTGTCATGCGTTCATACTTTTCGGATTTACCCATCTGTCACTTTTTACTCTCCCTGCCCTTTGTCTTTCTTCTTCCCTCCAGCATGAGGGTTTCAGTGTGAATGAGATGTTGGGTGCATGGTAATTGAGTAGTTATTGATTGGATTGCAGCGTGGCAATGAGAGGCCAATGAGAACTGAGGATCAGATCAGCACCACTTAATGCATCTCATTCCCATGTATCTCTCAAAAACATAAATGCAGTACAAATGAAAGGGTTGCTGAACAAAATAAGCACATCTTAGCATGATTTACTTTGTAAAGGCCATCAGGACATGTTTTCATCAGTTTTGGCTAATGTTTGATTGGCTGGACACACCATCTGAGTCCAGTTTACTGTCATATCATGTTGCTTTGTCTCCACTGGTGCTTCTGCTTTCATGTCAGTCTGTTTAGGTAGGAAAATCTGATATGGAAATGGTTGTTGCTTTGTCAGCATGTCATCACTGTCTCCAACATAGTACTGATTTTACGATTTTCAAAACAGATGTCATGGCAACATTATAAGAAGAAATACACCATTTACCATTTCTTAGGTTTAATGTTTAGTCATGGGAATCTCAATGTTTCTAGGATACCTAAGCATTAAACTCACCTTAATTTAAGAAGAGACATCACTTTAGGACCTCAACTCATCAGACTTTAACAACAGTTGACCTTACGCTTTTCAAACTTAAACTTGAGGCAATTTTCTCTGATATTGTTTGAGGACAACCAAAAACAAATCATGAAAATATATTGACAAAACTGCAATATATAACATTAATGAAGGACCTCATGCCTTTCCATTGTAGATACTATACATATATGATGTCTTACTTTATTCATTCAATATCATTTAAACTACTGTAATCCAAGTAATCTCCAGGATCATTTAAAAAGCTGATATACAAGCAAGCATTGTAAAAACAGAAACATTTCTGTGCTATATTCGACTCCCTTTCTGACTGAACACTCCAGAACCACCTCTTCCACCGCCATTTACCAAATGTTATGGACTTTGTCATCACATGTGATAGGTCACACAGCAGGCACATCAACACTATCTGCAGTCAGTGCTCAAAGTGCTAATGGCCAAACAATGTGTCTAGTGTCAAAAAACAAAAAACACTGAAACTGAAGATTGGAGAAACTTAGTTGCTGTTTTGATATTCTTGGTTTCAGGAGCTCTTGTGGTGACTATAAGTCAAAAGCAGAAATTTTGCAGGAGACCTGTTGTGTTGTTGATGAACACATTATAATTCAATTCAAGTATAATAGATTTCTTAAATATTGGCCTTAGTGTAAATCGCCTGTATCTCTGCTTTTCAGCCTGTTTACAGTAATTTTTTTTCGCTTTTTTGTATGATATTTGTGTTGCCATTATGGTAAAATGAAATACGTGTTAACCAACACACGTTGCGGGATTGATTCCTTTAAACATTTTGTATCAATCACAGTATCTCTATTTATTCATTTAAACCAGTTTTCCTTCTGTTGTCCCCTTGTCATTGTCTTCTGCTTCCATTCTTGTGAATGCATGTCATAAGATCACAGCACACATGATCCTGGCTTATCAGATGTGAAAGAAACACTGTTAGCTTGTGTGCATCTGAAGGAAGTGAGGCACATCCACCCTGTGGCCAGAAGTGTGTGAGCACAGAGCCGCATTAACTGCAGTGAAGCAGCAGTGAGAAGCCTGAGAGATGAAGCAAGGGGAGGCAGCCAAGCAGGCTTTCCAGCCAATACCATGCGAGCACTGGTTGCCATGGGAACACATTGATTATTTAACAATTTGGATGAAGCCTCTGCCCTGCACTTGCCAAGGTTCACTGGGAGTCTTTACTGTCCCGAGGGTCTGCAGCCAAGTGAGTGTTGTGTGATGCAATGCCACCAGGACATGATATACATGCACAATAATGACAAGAGATGGGGACACTGTCTCAACTGAAAGAAGAGCAGGACGATAGGTTGTTGAAGAAGAAACCATTATGGACAGATGGGTGAATGAACCTCGGGAGAAAAAAAGCACACTTATGTGTGTGTGTTGTCATCACTCCCGGTGGTCTGTGGGGACTTGTAATGATGTCATGCTGAGGAGCCAGTCTGGACTTACTGTCATTGTCTTTACATAAGGTCTTTGTGTCTGGTATGCTCTCTTGCTTCTCTTTTTTTCTTTTAGGCCTTAGGTCTTCATACAGTTTTCTGCCTAAGTGTCTATTCTGTTACAGTTGAAGACTATTTAAAAAATGAGACATTTATTCTTTACTAACAAATCCCTGTGAAAATCTTTGGAGGTACTTTTCCATTGGTAGATGATTATTTAGTAAAACATATATATTTATGAAAGGACACATGAATGTGATGGTATGCATTGTGATCGGATCAACTGGCCCACATCGAAGTTGGAAGTCATCCAGCTGTAAATTCCTTCCATCTGCCATCTGCTTTGACTGCATTATTAAGATGAACATCTGCTTGGAAGCTAAAAGGTCACCTTAATCCACCTTCTTCTAATAGCTCACAAGTCTAGTGAAAGATGAAAAATCATTACTCCCATCTGTAAAAATATTTGCTTTTATCCGTTCAAGTGTTCAAAGAAGTTTGCAGCGTCAGCTTGAAATAAATGAGTATGTCAGGTTATTTTTATTGAGGGTTAATCCAAGTCATCTGACGGATTGTCTCCAAAGGCAAATAAAAAATCATTCTGGTCTCTGAATGATTGTTTACTAAATTGAAATGTTGAAATATTTTCTTAGCAAGCTCTTTTTATTGTGAGAGGAATTTTTTTATCAAGATTTTTGAAATGCTTGCACTTTTATTTATTAAATGTACCAATGAAAATCTAACAAGGTCCCTATTCAAGATTGTTTAACAGAACTGTATCATGGGGTTCAAACAAGGATTCAGACTTAATGGAACAATTACATCTACCTGTATGCTCTAAGTTAAATTACCAGCACTTAAAATTCTGATTACATATAAAAAAAAGGAAAGAAGCAACTTCTTAGATTGAAATGTAGAGCCAAAGCAAGAGAGCTTTCAAGTAGAGCCATTGGTAAAAGATTGATGGGGAAATTAGCCAACTGTTCCTTTGATTTGCTGAAATAAAATTGACTGTAAATTTTAGACCTCCAGAAGCACTATGTAGCAACTTTGATATTACTCTACTAATTACAGCTAAGAAGATTTTTGGAATTTTGGCCATAAACATCAAAGTTCGGCATAGATGAGAAGGTTTTTCTTGATTAATGCACATTCAATGCGAAAACTACAAAGCATCTCATCTAAACTTTAATTGTTTATTCATTAGTTGCCTGCGGAAGCAGTTTAAAAGGTAGTGTTGGTTTTCTTACTTAAGAGACCCCAGTTTTAGTCACATGTGACTAAAGTCCAGCAATTCTGACTCTGTAGCTCGCCCGTAATCTCTCACAACTCTACCCCGATGCTGCCTGACCTACATTCACCTGAAACTCACTGACAGGCATTCTTATTCCCTCCTGGGCTGACATCAGTCTGGTAAATGGTCTACAATTGCCTTTCTAACCTTGTCTTGCAAAGTGCCTTGCAGTGTGTTCTTCTTTAGCCTATTTTGCAAATACAGCCTATGCTATTAGATGTAATGGAAAAAATCATTTGAAATTTTTAGACTGGTGCTGTATGCACAAACTAAAATGGATGTTATTCATTTGTCCTTCTGCGCAAGAGACTTTTAGTAGTGTGTATGTGTGGTAGCAGTGGTCAATCTTGTGCTATTGAATTTACTTTTTTAGGATCAAAATGAAGCATTGATATGATGAGTGTAGACAACTAATCCAAATTGGCTGTTTTTGGGAATACATTTTCCACAAACTTGCAGAAATTATTTGAATTGTAAGTTTACTTTGTTTTCTTGTTTTGTTAAATCTATATTAAACTGTAAACTGAGGTCAGGTTGATGTTTTTGTAATCCCGCCAGACTGTATCAGCCCATTTTGATTGTTACAATAAACTCTGCTGGCATCATTCTGCAACAGGTGTGTTTTGTCACATGTAGCTTCAGTAGTGTATACAATGGCTTCGTCTGTCAGTCATTCAGGGACAACAGTGGCCTGCATGTTTCCCTGTGTTACCGTAAGGCAGTGTTTCGTCACTTCATCACATGGATCAACTTGGTTTTACCGTCGACCTCCCACTATCACCTCTGTTACAGACTATACCCCAACCTTAAAGATAATGTCACTGTTTAATGTAATTTTTCTGGGATTGAGTTAAAGGTCTAAATGAGGGTTTCATAACAAATATGCAAACATAAGCACAGATGTGAGCATCTGTTTGCCCATATGTAGATTACAGCAAAGACCCAAATGTGCTGACTTGGGGAGGACTGCAGCCACAGCTGTCCAGAATCATTCCACATCACAGCTCAGTTAAGCAGGTCAAATCTTCAGCTTATATTCATCTAGAATGCATGGTGGATAAGAGAAATGATAAGCATCTTTCAATGAGTTGATCTAAAGGTCAAATCTTTTAAAAATATGTGTTTTATCTGCTGAAGTATTTGAGGTACGTGTAGCTTGATTTAAACTCACAAAATTTCAGTTTAACCCATGGTACTTTATTTTCATGCAGATGTTTCCATGGTTTGACATCTGTTTTATTTTTTTCTATTTTCTCCTAATTCTCCTAGATTAAAACAAAGGAGATAGATAAGTTTCTGTATCGGAGTTTGCTGACAGGGCTATGAACAAAAATGCTTGGTGGCAAATTTAGTCTCTATTACTATATTTTGAAAATCAACTGCACAGTGGGTGATATGTTCATAGTAAATCTAAATTTCAGAAAATATAAGATTTTGTTCAGATTTCTGGACATTTACAGAGTTATGGTCTATTTTGTTTTATCACAACTGTACAGAACTCTGTTGCACTTCACAAAATAGCTACAATAATCTTAATTTGCCACTTCCAAATTCATTAGACCACAAGTACTGTACTTGATGGACCTGTTGATAGAATAGGTGGCAGACAATGAGTTAGTAACATGACAAAATCTTGAGGAAGAAGAGCTGTGGTCACAGACAACTTTGGATCTCTCAGGCATCCACCGTCCTGTAACACACGGTACGCAGTCAAATCTATTAAATATGGACAACTGGTTAAAGTGATTTGCCCTCATCTCACTGGTTACCTTCTTTGGCCAGTCTGTAAGACCGACGTTGGGACTGAAACACCAGAGGGCATAATAGAGTCAAGCTGCGAGGTTAATGGTGTTATCAAAACTTCAATGTGGATGGAGTCAGTTTTTCTTGCTGCGTGATATTGGCAGTGATTTTATTTGCTTTGAAAGAGGCAGTTTATTCTCAATTCTAATGCACCCATAGAAAAGTTAACCATTCCCAGACTGATGTTGAAATTTGAAAAAAATGCTCACTGAATAATATTTAAAGTTTTTTTTTAAATCACCTTAGAACAAATACAATTGTTTTAAGATATTTTAAGTAGATGGATGGGGTTTTTGTTCTGTTTTGTTTTGATTAAACATTTTGGTGAAAAGAATATTGTTATATAGAATTATATGGATTATATGGAAAAAGTTATGGTCAGTGGGACGTACTACAGATTTTAGTTTTAGTGTCATAATGAAGGCATTTAAACTTTATCTTATCGTAAATATTATAACAATCTAAGGGTGCATAAAAGTGGCATTGCCAGCAATGTTAAAAATAAGAGTTTTATTATACTTTTATTGATAAATTTGATTGATTATAAATGTGATTTAGTCTGAATAAAAATTAGAAGCAGACTGAAAATGGTGTCAGTTTGACATTGATATTACTATTGTTTTAAAATACATTTAAAAAGAAAATACTTTTCTCACATTTGACAAGAACATGATTCATTTAACAGCATTTCTACCTGGCTTCTTAAAATAGACATTTTCTGATTTTACTACTTTCGCTACTTGTAATATTTTTCATTCTGATTTTAGATTACAGGTTTGACATTGAACTGTCGTAACTTTGAGATGAAGAACACAACTGAACCTGGGCCATTTGATAAATTGATTAGCTGGTTGAGGAGATACTGAATTATTTTACTCACCAAGTTAGTATTGTCTAGTTTAGTTGTAAATTAAAAATAAATTTCACATTTTTTTTAGTCTTTTCATAAAATGTCTAATTCTCTAAAATCTGTTGTAGAGACTTTTGTAAGTGTTCACTAAACCATAAACACTTTTTATGTGATACTACATGGTGTTATTTCTCAGGGGTGTAAAGTGAAAGTAGATGTGGGATAAACGTATTATCCCAACAGCTGAAACACAAGCTGTTTTGTTTTATGAGGTGACCGCAGGAAGTCTGCTTGTGGTGGTTAATAAGCGGCGGTCTCTCTGCCCCAGTCCTCATTCTCAGTCCTCACTCCTTTCAACACCTCCCTCCAACTCATCCCTTCCCACATTCTCCATCCCAATGAGACTCGCTGACTGTTCCTATGACATCCGCTGCTCCTGAGCAATCGTGTGTCTACTTCCTCACGTCTGTGCACTGCCAGCCTCACACACTGAGCTAATGTGTATCTCTTCATATTCACAGGCCAACCCTCCCCCCATCATTGTCAACGCAGACTCACTAGATGCAGGCCCTTATGTAAGTATCTCCTCTTGCTAACTGTACTGTATATATATCTCTTTTTCATTTCTTTCTTTTTTATATGAACATGTACAATGTGTTTGTGGATGTCTGGACAGGAAGGCCTCCTTTTGGCAGTAACTTACTACTCACCTTGGGCACTAACGTCCAGCATCCTATTGATATGAGTCTAAAAACACTTCTAATATCGACAATTAAGACACCTCTGTTAGATTTGATTTTTTAAAAATAATTCCATGTATATTTGTCATATTTTGAATACAAATCTGTTTTTCTTGTGCTGTGTCTGCAAACAGATTGTTTTTAGGATTTTATGTGTCTTTTTTTTTTTTTTTTTATTCCAGATGTAGTTTTAGAAAATTGCACTTCTACCGATCCATCTAACCAATGCGCTTTTGTTTTGACAGGTAAATGGAAGTGACGGGATGTATAAATATGAAGAGATCATCTTAGAGAGGGTAAACTTTTCTTCTTTTTCTTTTTTCTCTTTATTGTCATCTTTGATGGATGTACTGCATGATGAATGGGTTTCTCCCCACTAGGTGGTAGCAAACAATTCATGTTTTAACTCATTGAGCTCAAACCTGACCACTGACTAATCTATTTTTCTTCATATAAAAGAGAAACCTTGTTAAACCTCTAACTAGTTAAGTTGTAATTGTAACATTAATGCATTAAGAGTGCCTTAGATGTGATGTCTCATGTGTGTAAGAGTGCAGATTAACACATGGCTTTTTACATAATCCTGAGGCGCATGTCATCAGCAGACGCCAGAAATGTAAAGTGTTCGCCTGTTCAATTGTTCAGCAGGCACCATTGCACTTGGCAGTGCTGGTTTGGTCTCTACTTGGGGAGCTATACGTTTCTGCTCTCATTATTCCACCCACGTTTAGATGCACCTCCGAACCCTCGATGGATGCTCAGTGTCTCTCTGCCCCTTTCACTCTAAGTGGCATTTCTGCATGCAGAAAGCTTAAATAAACTATGCGAAGGCAGGCTTTAAAAGGTCTGTGGGTGTGTAACATTGGTGATGAGGCCCAACGTAGGGTACTCCTTTCTGCTCCCAAGCAACGTGCTTAGAGGCTTCAGCTTTTCTCTGTTCTAATTTGTTGTGACTGTCGCTCATTAATTATAGAAAATAATAAAGTGAAGTCTTCTCAGCTGTCTTGTTTGCTGCCTGTCTCTGCGGCCATGGCTGTCAGATGCAGCAGTGTGCCTGAACCCACTTGATCCAAATGGGCCCTAGTCCTTGTATACTGTCAGGGATGAGGAGAGAAAGCTATTCATCTATTCGTGTTCTATTTAATAGAGTTTAATTACATTTATTTCAAACAGGAGTAAAAAATTGAATGTAAAAATAAAATATTGCAAAGGCAACCTTTTTTGTAGATTCCACTGTTGTTCAAAAAGAAAAAAGTAGAAGGAAACATTTTTCAACTTATTCTTACTGATATAATCAAGCAAAACATTTCACCAGTTTGTCATTTGTTGACTTTTATATTTTTTTTAGCTGATTCAGAAAAAAAGAAGCCCTAACAAACAAATACAGACACTTAACTGTTGTGGCTAACATTCCAGATGACTTACTGGAAACTTTCCTCAAGTTCATGAACTGAACACAAAGGTTTTTTTTCCATTACATGTTTATTCTTGGTTTAATTTCTCTCATTTCTCTATCTACTGTAAGTGACTAAATTATTTTGTATTATATTATGTATCAATTTATTTAATGCACGTTTTTATATACAATTTTTTTCTCTCCTAGATAATCTTCAGCATCTCTTGTATATTAAGTACATCATCAGAAAATAAATTATTTCTTGTTTTGAAACTTTCTTTACTCTATTTTTAATGAGCAAAATTACAAACTCTAACACTAACTGTAATTCTAATTAACTAACTGTAACTAACTAACTGTAACTATAATTAACTAACTGTTTTTGTAATTCCGATTCATTGACTAAAGAAACAGTTCTATTTTGGTTGCCAATCTGAAATATCTTATACTATAAATGGGTGTAACAGTGCTGGTTACCGTTTGTAGGTAGTACACAATGCCTCATAAATAGAATTAAGCAACAGAACATTTCTTTGTGTTTCAGAAAGTGTCCTGAAGTTTAATTTAATTTCTAATTGACATGGGACACTGTGCATTGGCCAAATTTCTATGTCAAATAATGCAAATTAGCTTAATCGATTTATGTGTGGACGAATATTTCTTTACCCACAATTGCAGAATTCCATTTTAGCCTGAGAAAACCCTTTTTTAGCAAAGGGCAATAAAAGCATTGCTTTGGTACACTTTAAGACAACATTTATTTTTATCACTCTTATTATGTTAATTGTACTTTTTTTTTTTTCTTTTCTTTTTTTTTTTGATGTCTAATGTTACTTGCACTCCACAACAGACCTGTGACCTGTTCGGGGTGTACTATGCTTCTTGCTTGTAATCAGCCGGGTTAGGCTTATCCCATTCAGGGTCATGGTGCTGGCCATGTCCCTGACTGGGATAAGTGTTTCAGAAGATGGATAAATCAATGTTCCTTGCTGAAGACAACTATCACTTCCTGCTTTCAGGGGAACTCTGGCCTGGGCTTCAGCATTGCTGGAGGGTTAGACAATCCTCACATTCCTGATGACCCAGGAATTTTCATCACCAAAATTATACCTGGCGGAGCAGCTGCCATGGATGGACGGCTGGGGTAAGTTCACCATTTTAATGCAATCCTACTCTTTTTGGCTTTTCAACACACCTCCGTTCTGTCTACTTTAACCTCTCTACTCTCATGTATACCGACACTGTGTCCAGCCAGGCAGTATTGTGTGGGAGGCAGAGTATCTTCTGCCCTCTGCCTCCAGGCTCTGTGTGCTTCCTCAAAGTAATGATTCACTGCAAAGCCAAAGACTGAAACATGCAGATATGATCAAATCAAATTCTTAAGAGGTTTCTGATTACATTAGCCCTGCCTGGGTCTTCCTTCCTTTTTGCACTAAGACCATCGATGTGTCTGAACTTTTCTTTCAACAGGGTTAACGACTGCGTGCTTCGTGTAAACGATGTTGACGTCTCTGAAGTGGTTCATAGCCGGGCAGTGGAAGCCCTGAAGGAGGCGGGACCTGTGGTACGGCTGCTGGTCCGACGAAGACAGGCTCCACCTGAGACAATTCTGGAGGTTAACCTGCTAAAAGGGCCTAAAGGTCAGAATTAAATGACAATACAGTATTTGTTTCAATCTCTTCTTGCACACTTTTGCAACTTGAAAAAATGGAATCATAATGTTTTGTAAGTATAACGACTTGTGTATCACTCTATCAGGTCTGGGATTCAGTATTGCTGGAGGTATTGGTAACCAACACATTCCAGGAGACAACAGCATCTATATAACCAAGATCATAGAAGGAGGAGCTGCTCAGAAAGATGGAAGACTGCAGACTGGAGACCGCCTGCTAGCTGTAAGAACAACAAATCCTCCTGACCCATTCATAGTTCTGATTTTCAAATACATTAGACCGTCTTGTGAGTCACTTCAAAGTTTGACAAAAATTGAACATGCCGAACATAAACTTGTTTCTTATTTATTATATTCCTAAAATTGTTGGGTTTGTGCATTTGAGTAATTAATCAAGGATCACTTTTAGATTTTATGCATGAGTAACATCTGCCATCTAGTTGTCTTTTTTTCTTTTGTTAATAGTTTTTATTGATAGTGTAAATATAAACTGTAATATTACTTGATGAAATGACTATTAGCGAAGTGCTCTTTTTATTTTTCTCTACCATTAGTCATTCCTTTCTCTTCCATGTAGCATCACTTATAAAATAATATTGCTTTGATTTCCCCAAATTCATCTAAATTTGCTTTCCGATCTATCAACATGTTGCAGATTGGATTTGGGTTTATAAATAGGTTACTGAAAAATATAAGTACATATATGAAAATTATATGTTTATATGTCCACAGTTTATTTACTATGACCCTACGGTCGTAGGACTATGAACCCTACGGACCTACTACCAGTTTTTTTAGTGGCTGCGGCAGATTTAGTCCAAATATTGGCTAAAAAAGTGAAAGGCCGGAAGAGAGGAAAGCGTGTGGGAGTCCTTGTTCGTCTCCGCAGACGTGGCTCGCGTACGCCTTTGCCGAGTCTTTTTCTCTCCAATGTCCGTTCACTTACCAACAAGATGGACGAGCTAGCGCTGCTAATGCGACGAAACAGGGACTTCTCTTCCTCCTGTGTTCTATGCTTCACGGAGACATGACTCAACGAGCAGATCCCGGACTGCGCGCTTCAGCTGGAGGGATTTCAGCTCTTCCGCGCTGACAGACAGAGGGATTTCTCCGGTGGAAAAACAAAAGGTGCAGGGCTCTGTTTCTGCATCAACCACTCCTGGTGTTCGGATGTGTCTGTGATCTCCCAGCTTTGCTCTCCGGTTCTGGAATACTTCTTTTTAAACTGTAGACCATTTTATTCTCCACGGGAGTTTGCTTCATTCATTCTGGCTGCTGTTTACATTCCGCTATGCGCAAACGTGCACGAGGCCCAACACGCGCTCGCGGACCAAATTCTGTGTGTGGAGCAAAACTTCCCGGACTCTCTAGTTATTATCCTCGGGGATTTTAACAAGGGAAATCTGAGCCAGGAACTCCCAAAGTACAGACAGTTTGTAAACTGCCCAACCAGGGAAAAGAACACATTGGATCACTGCTACACTACAGCCAGTAAAGCCTACAAGGCTGTTTCTCGAGCTGCTCTGGGCTTCTCTGATCATGACATGGTTCACCTCATCCCGGCATACAGACAGAAGTTGAAGCTTTCTAAACCTGCAGTGAGGACTTCCAAGAAGTGGACCAGCGAAGCTGTGGACGAGCTTCGAAGGTGTCTGGACACAACAGACTGGGGTGTGTTTAGAGCTGCCACAGATAGTCTGGATGACTACACAGACACAGTGACGTCATACATACGATTCTGTGAGGACAGCATTATTCCATCTAAAACCAGAGTAATCTACAACAACGACAAACCCTGGTTCACACCCAGACTAAGACAGATCAGGAGGGAAAAGGAAGCAGCTCACAGAGCCAATGACAGAGAGAGCTACAAAGGCGCTAAGTACCGGTTCTCGAAAGAGGTACAGCAGGCGAGATCCAGGTACAATAAACGTCTGAAGGAACGATTCTCTGTCAATGACACCGCCTCTGTCTGGAGATCACTTCGGCAAATTACTAAGTATAAGCCGAAAGCCCCACATGCTGCTGATGACTTACAACTGGCAGAAAAACTCAACACCTTTTATGCCAGGTTTGATGTCTCATTCTCCTCCCCCCTCACTGATCAACAACCTTCAGTCACTTTGAAGCCACTCCCACCCCCCACCCAATTAACAACAGAGATCACTCCAACTGACCAGCCCTCCCCCTCCACTGGTTTCTTGGTGACAAAACAGGATGTGCTCAAGCTCTTCCGCAAGCAAAACCCTCGGAAAGCTTCGGGCCCAGATGGTGTCTCCCCGGCCACCCTGAAACACTGTGCTGAGGAACTGTCTTCAGTTTTCACAGACATTTTCAACACCTCGCTGAAGACATGCCACGTTCCAGCCTGCTTCAAGCTGTCTACCATCGTTCCTGTCCCCAAGAAGCCCCGTATCACTGGACTTAATGACTACAGGCCTGTGACGCTTACGTCTGTAGTCATGAAGTCATTCGAACGCCTGGTCCTCCCTCATCTCAAGCGCTTCACCTCTCCCTCTCTGGACCCTCTGCAGTTTGCCTACAGAGCCAACAGGTCTGTAGACGACACTATCAACCTGGCCCTCCACTTCACCCTGCAGCACCTGGACTCCCCGGGAACCTATGCTAGGATCCTGTTTGTGGACTTCAGCTCTGCATTCAACACCATCCTCCCTGCCCTGCTTCAGGACAAGCTCTCTCAGCTCAACGTGCCTGACTCCACCTGCAGGTGGATTACTGACTTCCTGACAGACCGGAGGCAGTGCGTGCGGCTGGGGAAGAATGTCTCCACCTCTCGGACTATCAACACAGGATCTCCACAGGGCTGTGTCCTCTCTCCCCTGCTCTTCTCCCTGTACACCAACTGCTGCACCTCCAGCCATGACTCTGTCAAACTGATCAAGTTTGCGGACGACACCACTCTCATCGGGCTCATCTCTGATGGCGATGAGTCGGCCTACAGGATGGAGGTAGACCGGCTGGTGTCCTGGTGCAGCAACAACAACCTGGAGCTCAACGCTCAGAAGACAGTGGAGATGATCGTGGACTTTAGGAAAGTCAAAGTTCCCATTACCCCCCTTGCACTGACAGACTTCTCCATCACCACTGTAGACTCTTTCCGCTTCCTCGGCACTACCATCACACAGAACCTAAAGTGGGAGCCGTCCATCAGCTCCCTGATCAAAAAGGCCCAGCAGAGGATGTACTTTCTGCGGCAGTTGAAGAAAGCCAATGCCTACCCAGATGTTGGTGCAGTTTTACACAGCCATCATCGAGTCCATCCTCACCTCCTCCATCACCGTGTGGTACGCTGGAGCCACAGCCAGGGACAAACACAGACTGCAGCGCATTGTGCGCTCCGCAGAGAAGGTGATCGGCTGCAGCCTTCCATCTCTCGAAGACCTGTACGTCTCCAGAACTCTGGGGCGTGCAGGTCGGATAGCAGCTGGCCCTTCCCACCCTGGACATGGACTTTTTGAGCGACTCCCCTCGGGCAGGAGGTTCCGGTCCATTCGGACCAGAACGTCCCGCCACAAAAACAGCTTCTTCCCTTCTGCCGTTAGTCTAATTAAAACTTTATAACCTGAACCCCACATCTCTTAGTCACCTCCCTCTTGTCACTTTACTATCTTTATTATTTTTTGTTATTTTCTATGACATTGCACTACTTTTCTTTTTCTTTCTGAGCACTCTGTTTTGTTAAAATTATTTTTATTTATTTTATTTTTTATTATTTTTATCTTATATTATTGCACACCTGTATCAAAGCAAGTTCCTAGTCTCTGATATTCTTCATTGACATGGCAATAAAAGCATTCTGATTCTGATTTATTAATAAACTGTGGACTATGTAAGACATTGAAAATTGTTGAACTTCAAAGAATTTTATGAAGTTCCTCGTACTGGTAATTATTTTTTACATCGCACACCAGGCCAACATTTTTCACTGCTTTTGAGATGTTCTTTAACTTCATAAAACATTCAAGCTATGATTCATTATTGTGTTGGCTGGTGTGATGACTGCAGGATGTTGTCACAGTGCAAGCAATACACAGGGATATAGGTGTTGATACAATTTTTCCCTTCCCTCTTTTCTCACTGATCGGCACATTCAGGTGAACAACATCGTGCTGCAGGATGTACGTCATGAAGAAGCAGTCGCTGCACTGAAGAACACCTCTGATATGGTTTACCTCAAGGTGGCCAAGCCAGGACCGGTGCATTTGAACGACATGTACGCCCCGCCAGACTACTCAAGCAGTACGTATTTGCCTTATCTTGTTATCCTAATCATCCTAATCTGGCACTGTCAAAGACGTGTTCAACATTTTAGATTTACAAAGTGAAAAAATGTTTATTGATTTGAATCAATTGATGTGAGGTAAAAAGGCTCCATGTTTGCCGCCTTGCATCAAGAATCAACTTTTCATCTAGATCATAGATGTTTTCTGAATTGTGTTGCATCACTGTTTATTCTCTCAAACTGTGATGCCCAGACACCCACATGGTGTGTGTAGTAAAAGCTTCACACACACAAACACACAAACCTTCCCACAAGCGCAGTTCTCTGCCTCCCACCGAGTGTGGATGGTTTCTCACATCCCACCTGCTCATCAGAGCCCACAATCCACAGCTGCAGCTTCTCACATTTCCACACAACAGTGATTTAATATCACAAAGAACCACTGTGGTATTTTTCCATACGTTTTAAATGTTTGCTATTATTTATACTTACAACGACCCATAATGCTGACTCAACCCAGCTTCTAAATCGTTATAACTCCAACTAAAAGTGCCTTGAATTCTATTTTTATGAAGATATGTTTTTTAATACCAAAGTTTTTTCCTTCAAATGCATAAAAAAGCTGCAGCTTATTTGGGTTCAATATGACAATGAAGGACTGTACGTAGAGAACATAATAAGATATTTTTGGTACTGACTACTCCTCCTCTTTAGTTTTTTAACATAGAAATCAAAATGAAACAAGTTTAATGTGGCAAAAAAATTTTATCCACAAATTACATTTTTGCTTTGTAGGGCTATTTTAGTAACTTTAAAGTTCATTGTTTAAAATTGTGCAAATCATATACTGTACTTTTCTAGGGTTAACAAAAGTATTATTTTGGAATTTTTATTTGGATAAAATAGATGAATCAAGCTGCAAACTAACTATTTTCTGATTGTGTACTATGCACATAGAAAATTCATTACCCTATAGTTATGAAATACAAATAAAGAGCGGGGGTGCTAGCTGAGGGGAAAAATGTCTGTCCTTGGACCAGGAGAAGCCACTTCATTTCCCACCTGGCCCATGCCTGAATGTCCTTGGAAGACACTTGACCCTCCATTTCTCCCACCATTGGCGCCGTCGTGGCTGCCTGCTGTGGTGTAATGCGGCACAGAAGTTTGCCATTTGAGGGATGAATACAGTATGTTAAAAAAAAAAAAGTTCAGATTTCATACTGAATCATGGTCAAGCGTAAAAGCCTAACTATTGCTCATCCTTCCACTCTTCTTGAAATAGCATATTGGCTCCACCTCTAGAGTTTGACATGGATCCTAAGTGAACTGCTCATCCTCGGCCAATTTATAAAGCGGTCTTTAGAGAGAAGGAGCATGGGGTAGGAGACCCTGTGGGAAATGCTTCCTGCTTTGTTAAAAGTACATTGACTGTAGCAGACATTTGATTGTTGTCCCTTAGAAGGTTGGCTAGATGTACTCAAAAACTGCTGAATCTTTCTAAAAAAAACACTTTGGTGACAAAAACAAGGCCCTGCATCTCTATAGGAAGATAGAAAGCTCTGAAAAGTTGATATTGCATGAGATAGAGGCTTTAATATTACAACGTGGATAGAATGTACAGTATTTCTCTGCACTTAATTTGTCATGATCTACTGCTATGGTGCCTGTGTTGTAATCATTCTTTCTTTCCCCCTACTGGTCTGGCCCTTCCTCCAGCCTTCCCCACTATGGTGGACAACCACGTCAGCCACAACTACATGGGGGCAATGGAGCCTAAGCCAGTCTACCCTCCGCCCCAGGTCACCCCATCCAGGTACTCGCCCGTTCCCCGCCACATGCTTGGGGAAGAAGATTTCACAAGGTAGGTTTCAACGCTGATCTGCAACTAAAAAAAATTTTGTACTGTATTACTGCATCAGTCTAAGGTGGTGTGTATATAGTTAAAGAAACATGGCTGCTGATCAAATATTTAAAACTGCTCTTATAATGGTCTAAACTTCCATCATTTCCTGGCATCCCCAAATTGGGTTGTTCCATCCCCAAGGTGCTTTTGATGGTACAATCCTCTACTGACGTTTAAATTCTCAACAGATTTGTTTGACAAAGGAAAATGATTTTTTAGTTTATGAACAGCAGCCCATTGTGATCTGTACTACATCCTAGATGAATTGTGTGTGGTGCCCATGAGCCAAGACAAGCTTCTTGTCATTTCTTGTACTTGCAATGACTGTATTAACCTTTGAACTACAATGCAAGTAGAGCATCAAAAGAAACATTCATCTGGTCTTGATTAGACAGTCCCGTGAGGTTTTGAGTCAGCTTAACCTACAGCTCTGAGGAGAAGGCTTTATCCCCCTCCGGGAGTCTGTTCACATATATATATATGTGTGTGTGTGTGTGTGTCGGGGGGAGAGGTCTGTATGTGTCTTGTGAAGTCCTTGTATTAGCTGTCTACATGAGTTGTATGTGGATTTGTCACATCTTTGTTGGTATGTGTGCTTTTTGTGTCTTACACTTGTCCCAATCACTGTGATTCCTGTACCCCACAGCAGGGCTGAACCTATTTACAGTGTCATCCACAAACCTGGGGATAGCAAGGTGCCCCAAGCCCTCTACAGAAGCTTCTGTCCTTCCCCCGCTCCCTTGTGCCAAGGTCCTCTCCCCTTCTCTGGCAGGTACTAACCTAGTCCCATCTCGCCTTGCTTAGCTAACCCTCCTCTCTACAACTAAGCATCTAGATCTGGCCACAATAAGAAGCAGGGCCAGCAAATAGAGGAAACCCCTTCCTCAATAGTGGGATGTGCCACACCTGTGCACATATAACATAAAAAAGCAATGTGGATGGATTGAGAGGTTAAAGAGCACAAGAGAGAAGTGAAGGAGAGGGGAGGGTTGGAAGGGGTCGCAGGATGATATTTGCGATTTCCTTTTTCCATGTCTGTGTTTGCATGTAAATGTTTCATTGCTTCATGTGAACTTTACTCCTTTATGTTGTTATTTGTGTTTTCTATAAACTCGTCCATATTCAATGCAATCAGAAAATAGTGTTGACACAAATTCTATGAGCAGATTTGACTTTATGGACATATTTGAACTTTTTGTTGCAAAATAATGTAGAAGTTGTTCAGGTCCTGACAATATTAATCAGTAAAGTCTTATTGCAAAAAATGTTGTTGAAATGCACCACATAGATCTTCTAAGTAAAAATATTTGAGTAGTTATTGGGGAGTTTCTGGTTTTTGCGGGGAATTGGTTTTCACTCTGTAGGAACCAAAATTAGCCCAGCGTTGTTCAATTTGTAATTTTCTATTCATGCCATGAATTATTTCTTGCTTACATGGTCCAAAAACATGGCCCAAAGACATTTGTAAGGCCATTCAGGACCCTTTTTTTCCAATCTGCAACGTGAAGCCAGTTGAGACAATTGTGTGTTATCGTGCTATACAGATATAGTTGAATTGAATTAAGAAGTTAGTCTGTTTGTTTCATGTTTGCAAATTTAATTTGACATGTGTCTGGGAACATAGTTTGAAATGAAATTTGCTGGTATTTGGCTGGATGCGGAATAGATCTTCCAATCACAACAGCACATAGGACATGCTGGTAACACCTCCTTGCTTACTCTTCAGTAAAGTGTTGTTTGTACGGCTGCATCACCTTTTTTTAAGCATTTCTGGTCATCTCTGAATTTCACTTTTAGCCTTGAGTGACTATAAGCTGTTAACTCTCATTTTATGAAATCTGTATAAGGTAGAAAATCCAACTGCCACCGCACCAACTATTATTGTTTTTTTAGATTAATTTATTTCTCAATATGTATATGGAATATTTCTAGTTTATGGCAGATGTGGATTATGGTGCATTCCTTCTACTGAAGGTGACAGCTGAGTTCTTCTTTGCCAAGTGCTCACATGTTAGAGCTTAGTTTATAATGCTTTGAAAACACATTCCTAGCTTGTGTAAATCTAAAGTAAAGTTTCTCAGATGTGTGCTAAGCAGTGTGTTTTAATTAAGTGAATGAAGAACTTATCATTAATCAATTGATCCAGTTCAAACAGGAAGCCAAGAGACCTGAGAAAGAAAAAGGGCCGTTTTTAAACTAGTTATAGTAAAACCCACAATAGAGTATATCGTGTTCCCTCTGTGTGTTTTTTTCTGTCTATCGATTTGTAAACATGTACATTTCTATCTACATATCAATGTCAACATAAATAAATTTCTATCTTTATGATGGTATTGACAAACAAAAATATAGATCCATACATATGGATCTACTGATGTACAACTACGTATATAGATATTTATATAATGTGTGTGCGTCTATATATTTCTTTCACTCTCTATCTCTCTCGCTCTTTTTTGAAGAGGTTTAACAACCATCCTCTCCTCGTCATAGAACCAGCATAAAGAAAAATGGTCTAATTTTAGCATGACATCCGCGTTGGTGTAAAAATGCAAGGAACAGAGGTGTTTCTTCAGCTACCGATGTTTTTTGGGCTGTTTTTTCATGACGATAAAAATATCACCGTCTCTCCCTCTCTGCACACCCCTTGCTAATTGTCCGTGAGTTTTCTACTAATCTGCTCACAATCTTGAATGTGGAACGATGGCTCTCTGTTCATTGTGGTTCAAAATGGAGCCCTACCTGTTCTTCACAAACATCACCACAGGAGTTCAGCTGAAAGGGCTTCATGCTTTCACAAGCTGCTCATTTCCATCTGTCAGGAGGCATCGATAGAACCAAGCTACATTTCAGGTCAAGCTGCTTTTTTCTGCAGCTTAAATATGAATAAAACAGCTTATGTTTAGGTGGCGAACGTGTGTTCTAATTATTTTATTTTTATTTTCTGTACATCTTATCAATAAGTGTTCATAAAATGTCTGATTTTGTCTCCTCAGTCTTGCTAATTGTGGGTCACCATGTTGATGAATGTTTTAATGTTTACGTGTGTGAGTCATTGCTTTAGTTGCCTCGGTTGTGTTTAATGTGTCAGGTTGTGTGGTTTAGATAGAAGAGGAGAAGATAGCTTGGCTAGCCAAATTCACCCCACTGAAAAATTTAGTTTTGCTGCATTGGAATGTTTTTACTGCTGATCTATGTAAATTTAAACACAGGCTCTCGTTGTTACCATAAATGCAACAGGGAGTAAGAGTCTGAACTGGTACAGACCAGCAGACAATCCTGCAGCTGTCATGATTCATCTGCACACTGGGAAAATCAGGCCATGCACTCAGGTCTAACCCCTCTTATCACCCATGCTGCCACTACCAATCACATATGTGTACCGTGCACAGTGACATTTACTCATATTGTGGTGACACATGAACACACATAGATGCATACCTCGGTGTCACCAGGTATGTTGTGACACCGAGACATACCTGGGGTGTGTAATTTTATGCGCAATCATAAATCAACTCTGCAAATGAGATTGACCTAAATATTGTGACCGCGCACGCACCTGTTTGACCCGACTGAGATGGATGCCAGGTCCATGGTGTGATCTGAAAAGAGCGACATTGTCTCCGAGGACATTGCTGCTGACAACCAACTTGACCCCAGTCATGGTGTATGAGCATTCAGCTCCGTCAGACTAGCAGGCAGATTGCTTCCACACTGCTTCCAACTTGGAAGGTTATTTTAGATGGATGCTATAGTAAGCACAGGCTCCCCATGAAGTCGATCATGCTGGTTGTGTGGAATGAGTCAGTGCTTGTATCAGCCTTCTGCCCATCTCCTCATTCCCCTCAGTGGTGTCATCAGATACCCGTCCTTTGACAAAATCCCTCCTCACTCCATCCTGTGCTACCCCTTTCTTGTTTTTGTCCACATTGGACTTGATCAAGCTTGTGTTTATTGTGAGTGTGTTTGCTGTAAACATATATCCGTGTGCTGTGCTGACAACGTGCACAATCACTAAACAAGCAGGTCAGGTCTCTGAGCACAATCATGCTCTAATGCTGATTTTGTGTACAGCTCTGAGCAAATGTTTTGCAAACTGAAGTTGCTCAGATTCTTATCCCACATGTAAGAGGCTTCTCTTGTCACTGAGTCAGGACTCTGACCTCTAAAAACCAGTCAGAATCAATTTGATGTTTAGAAAAATATTTTGTTAGACGCCAGATGTCTCAATTGATTTACAATGAGGCCAAACAAGTTCTTCAGAGGGCTAACAAAACTCAAAATGTACAGTCCTGAACACTTTTAAACAAGAAAACGAATCAGCAAAAATTATTTGAAGCACCAGACACTGCCAAAGGTTTCCATAATATTTTTTAGTTCTTGTTCTTCTGACTTCAACGAGAATTATTTTAAAAGATTCTATTTAAAATGTGATTTGTTAAAAAAGTCATTTTTGTGTTTACATAGCTGTATGTTCATAGAACTATATTTTTTTCCATTTCTGGTGCCTAAATTAGGCAGTGTTCTTAACAGTGTTTTTAGTTTAGATGGCTTGTTTTGATCTTTCTTGTGGGAGTTAAGAAGGTTAGCTAATCAGTAACTTGCACTTCTCTTGGACACAATGAAACTAAACCTTTGACTGGTCAGTGCATAGTTTAGTCCTCAACGACGCTTTGACCTTTACGTGGAACTTTTAAAGTATATAAAGGCACAAAGATGAGTTTGAAGTAAAATCAACCAGAAGATTAAACTGACCTAGCCGATAGGTTTTATAAATCTTTTTTTTTTTAATGTAATGATTGAGAGAAAAACATGAAGTTTAAACTATTGCCTTAGCAGTGAATAACTGTGTCCCTGTCAAATTAGAAGAAAAGAGCAGCCAGAGAAAATCTATTGGTGAAATTAAGTCAATGAAAGTAAAGACTGAATAGTCTATGTGTCTCTATTTTTAAGCTGATGTAATCTGTTTGGAGACAGAGAAAGATAAAGTGCTGTGAGATGTAGAGTCTGTCTGTGTAAAACGGTGTCCATCCGCAGAGTTCAACATTAATCAGCCAAGTAGAGCCAATTACTGTGCCGAATCCAAAGCATAGTGACCTGCTGAACCCCACAGCCCAGAAATCCATTAACAGCTTTAAGATTGAGCTGCAATGGCCTCCTCAACACACAGAAGGAAAAATACAGAAAAAAGAGGAGAGGTGGGTCCTGAATTATAGAGAATGCTGAGCAGAGCCAAAGGGTTTTTACCGCTTCATTGCTGTTTACATTCCTGGCATGGATGAAAAAGCTAAAAGAGAAAGAGAGGGAGACCAGGGTTTGCTACGTAAAGCAAAGACTACCTAAACAACAAAATTTTTTTGTTTTTTTCCAATGAAAACCACAACAAATTTACATCAATTGATCACTTTGTAGCAACATACAAAAATACAACATCTGTAAAGTCTAGGATTTAAGATAAAGCAAGGTTTTACCTCTTCAAGAATTCCTCATTTATCTATGTTATCTTCCTCTTGAGATAATTAACTTGCTATTCAGTGGCCGACCTGATCACTAATTTAAAGATTGACACATCAAAGGCATAGAAGTTACGAATGACCATCCACAAGTTTCCCTATTCGTCTACACCTGCAAATTATCAAAAGCTTCTGGGACTCTATCTGCCTAGTCTCCACAGGGCCAGGCTGACAGATAGGAACGTTTGTTTGCCATGAAGGAAAGGACTGATCCCCTCACAGAACAGACAAGGGGACAGCTTAGCTTGAAAGAAGATCAAATCCAGGTAACCTCCGGCCCAACACGTCCAAGCAATGATAGCTCCAGATGTGACTGAGGGCTTTTTTTCTTTCCATAAGACAGAGGGAAAATTGTTCGTCTGGGTGGGTTAGGGTTAAATGTTGACTTACTGGAGATATTGTGAGAGCGATTGTCACAGCCTGAAGAGAAGCTGTTTTTCATCACAGCACACAGGGATAAGATAGGGAACATTGAGTTCTGAAGATAGGAACTTTTAAAATTGTAGCCCACCACTGTGGGGGGCTGAGTAGACAGAGAGGTTGCACTGAGCAATGTGCATTGGTTCAACATGTTCACTGTAAACATCTCGTCCTCCATATGGCTGGCGAGGAGCCTTCCTGAGCATAAAGTAAGAAAATGCTTTTGCAGAAGCAAACACAAGATCTGGATCCTGAGGTAACCATGGAGATATGCATGCCTTCTTAAATGAAGATGAAAGATGTGAAATGGGAGCCTAATTTAGACTTAACTTATCTGGAGGTTACCGTAGCACATACTTTAACGACTTTACGTATCTGCATGATAACGATACTTTTAACCTTTTTTGAAAAGACATTAAGGAAATGAATCTTTCTAATTATTTTATCAAGACCTGTTACAAAAATGAGCTATTTGTTGTAAAGTTAGTTTCTTTCAAATTATTATTTGAGGCGTAATATTGTTTTATCGTTTCCATATTCCATATTCCCCTTTCTCTCAGAGGGTATTTAGCTTTCTCCAGTTCGTCATGGGTAGACGTTAGGTCTGGAATTTTTCCGCAGCGACTGTCATTGGGAAAACTTAACAACATGTTGGAGTACAGCCATTAGGGAATGAGCAGAATTGTTCTGTAGACTGCTGGCTGAGAACTGTAACAGAAGACCACTAGTGGCAATCATGCAGTGTTCGCTGTTAGGAGAGGAAATGGTGTGTGTTTTTGTCCAGATGAATGTATGGTTTGTGTGTTCGTGTCTGCTAGACTTGTGTGTAATTTGTTGATTTGTCTAGTGCGTGTTTCTGAGTATATTCACAAAGTACTTTTGTTGTGGACCATGGCAGTGGTTTGGCATCTGTAGCATCTTAAAGCCGGAATGATCAAAACAGTTTGCTGGAGGATGAGTCATAGTGGCTAAAGGAACAGCAACCTAAGAAGGTGGCCTATTGTTGTGTATTCATAGTGGAAGTTTATCTGCTGTCAAGCCTACTACCTTACATAAGGTATATGGATGTATGTGGAACTTCTGACACTATGAATAAGGAGATTGTATTAGTGAAATCATGCTGAAAAAGAAGTTATTGTCTTTAAACTAGCCAATTTTGTTATTTTATGAATTGTAAAAGTTGTCCTGATCTTTAAAATAAAGACTGAAATACTTTATGCTAAAGCTTAAAAACATGTGTGATGATGAGAGTTATGATGCATCTAATAAATCATTTTGATGTTGCATTGTTATTAGTTTTACCAGCCTTTGGAATTTTTTGGCTGTTTTTGTTTTAAGCATAAGTGCATATGTACAAAATAAGCCCGCACTTTGTAATATATGAGGTTACCATTTTAAGTCTAGGATGAGTATTTGCTAGCAATATACAGGCTTAAAAAATAGAGGAACACTTTAGATCCAATTAAAATGAAATAGAATTCCTTCACTTATAATGAGAAAATATTTCTTTAGTTACAATAGGATGCCACATAATTCCCTCTTCTTCTCCTGTCAGCATTTCCCTTCGGTGGTCGCCACAGCAAGTCAGTTTCTTCCATCTAATCCTGTCTACTGCATCCTCTTTAGTCACGCCAACTATCTTCATGTCCACCTTTAATGCATCCATTAACCTCCTCTTTGGTCTTTTAGGCCTCCTGGCTGGCAGTTAAAACCCAGCATCCTTCTGCTGATGTACTCTCTCTCTCTCCTCTGTACATGTCCAAACCATCTCAGTCTGACCTCTCTGACTTTATCTCCTAAACCTCTAACATGTGGTGTTCCTTTAATCCTGTCCATCCTGGTAACTCCCAGAGAGATCCTCAGCATCTTCATCTCTGCGACCTCCATCTCTGTTTCCTGTCTTTTCCTCAGTGCCACTGTCTCTAGACCAAACAGCATGGCTGGTCTCACCATGGTTTAGAACACTTTTCCTTTCATAATTCCTGCCACATAATTTCATGTAAATGAAAATTATTCTGTTTACAGAGAGCTTAAACCAAAGATGCCTCAAGTAAGAAACTGAAAAAAGGATGCAGCAGATGACTCTATGTTGCCAAAATGCTAATACAGATACTCAAAACAACACTTAGTATTTTTGTGCCTCCAACTTGCTTGAATGCATGTCTGGCAACAACAAGACAAGCCTCCAATGAGGTGACTGATGGTGTCTTGGGGAATCTCTTTCTAGATGACAAGCTTCTGGACAGTTTGTGGAGCAATCTGGCGGCACTAGGTGGACTAAAACATAATGTCCCAGCGGTGTACTATTGGGGTCAGGTCAGGTAAACGTAAACTAGTAAATGCTATTTATACCTTCATATTTTTGGAATTGCCTCCACACTGTGGCATCAAGAGGTTGGGCATTGTCCGCATCAGGAGGAACCCAGCTCCCACTGCACCAGCATAGGGTCTGGCAATTGGTCAAAGTATTTCATACCGCTATCTCCTTCTTGTAATCGTATATTTTAAACTTGCTTTCTATGAATGTGTATAAAAAAATTGAAACTCTTTAAATAAAGTTAAAAAAAAAACAAAACACTATTTCATACCGCTGCCTGATAGCGGTAAGGGTCTTATTATCTAAAACGTGGAGAAACATCCGTAGCCTCCGCATACTGCACCATGCTTTCAGTAATGCTAACAAAAGCCATAGGATGTAGTCAGTCACTAAGACAAATTGCCAAAAGTGATGAAGAGGGAACGTGGACAACACTTCCTGTTTAGAGGCCAAGTGTTGCCCCTCTAAGAAAATTGTTGCTTAACTGATGAACAATAAAGCAGTTATATTAGATTTATCAAGTTCCAAAAACTTTGACTGATAGGTTGGTTTATTCGGATCAAAGAATGTCCCTCTATTTTTTTTTTAGCAGTGATTTGATTGAGATTTTCCTTTACTGTTGTAATGTTTCCTATGCCGATGACACAACATACTCTGTAGAGCACATGTTTTTTTTACATTGTTCCTTTTTGCTTCTAAAAAGTTTAATTTGAACTCGATATTATTTGGATTCTATTTATTTAGAAATGTTCATATTACGTTTCTTAGGATGTTGATATACATGCACTGCTTAGTTTTGTGACAAGTCTCTAGAATTTTTAAAATAATTATTTTTTTCTGAACCAATTATCTCTATCTGGGTTGCGGGGGTGCCAGAGGGTATCCCGGCTGATTGAAGGCGAGAGGCAGGGTAAACCTTGAACAGGTTGCCAGCCTGTAGCAGGGCCACACACACACTCATTCCAAGGGGCAATTTCATAGTGGCCAATCAACCTAACATGCATGTTTTTGGAGAGTGGGAGGAAACCGTAGAAATCCCACGCATATATGGGGAGAATATGCAAAGGCCAGTGTTTCAGTATTTCCAGTTAAACTAAGAGCCACTATTACAGCAGATTACAGCCTTTCTGAAGTAAGGTTTAGAAATCATAATTGATACTGAAATGACTTATTGTTGAATTTTCCTTTATTTTCCTCCCTCTTTAAGAAAGCACCAAACGTTCTCAATGACTACTACATAACATCTCATGGTTAATCATTTTTTTGTTGATGTGGAGTTTTTGCCTAAATCATGTGACTATTCTATTCAAAGTGGCCACTTAACATTAAAGCTCCACAGGCCTGCAGCCTGTTGCTACCTAAATTGAATCGACTTGACATTTTGGTATCATACTCGATGCAAAGATGACGACTGTTGTCTGAAAATGCCTCCGCACACTTTTTTGCGTATGCTATTTTTATTGCAGCTCTGGTCATATTTTGCTCTTGTGGTGTTTTCTGTGTACTCTGTGCTTTGCCCCCATCCTAACACTTTGAGTCTTATTTGGCAGGGAGCCAAGGAAGGTCGTGCTGCACAAGGGCTCCACAGGTCTGGGCTTCAACATAGTTGGTGGAGAGGATGGAGAGGGCATTTTTGTCTCCTTCATCTTGGCTGGAGGACCGGCTGACCTTAGCGGAGAACTAAGGAGGGGAGACCGGATTCTCTCGGTCAGTATTTAAATTTCAAGCTTCCTTATTAGGCAGTGTTTACAACCTTATACATTTGAGTCAGAAAGATTTATAGCATGATCACATTAACTGAGTTTGCTTAGAGAATTGCTATTGAAATGCATTTGTTTTCAAGAGAATAATGCCCCAAATCAACCAAAAGTTTACTGTATTTTGATACTAATTGAGATAATTAAGGTAATTCTTTCAGAACAGAGAATAAACTTAATTTTTATAAGCTTTTGTTCTATCTTAAATGTTTTTACAAACACTACATCATACCAATTGAGTACATTTTAACGTCATTAAATTCAAGATTTAAAATGTTTTTTTAACAGATTTTTTTTCAAACAACACACACATTTCACATTGGGAAAAGTAATAATTTTTTTTTTTTTTTAATACAGGTAAATGGAGTGAATCTTAGGAATGCCACACATGAACAGGCAGCCGCAGCACTGAAGAGAGCTGGACAGACTGTCACCATCATTGCTCAATACAGGCCTGAAGGTAAGATTTCATTATTGTCCATCATGAATACGTATGTTTCACACTTGTGCACTGAGGATTTGATTTTACTCGCTTCTAATTTTTAAGAGGTAGTTTGTTGAACAAAATTTGAATCAAACTACAAAACTGTTAAACATTGGAACTAATGTTCCCTTTAAGCTGCGCAACTGCATAATGCTTGCAGATGAACAGCGCACAAGAAAACCTATGCATCACATAAAATTACAATTTAAACTAAAGATGGGAAAATGAGATGGCGTTCCGGAGCATATTTCTTTCTGAAACAAATTGCTTCAAATTGATGCTTCGAAGTTTGGCTTCTGCTGCTGCTGACGTCATTGAAGAGGTCAAATTTTGCCTCCGCCCTCTTCTGCTTTCATCTGCACATCAATGGCTTCAGCATTTCGAAATGCTGCAGAGTGTTCAGTGCACTATTGAGAAGTGCTAAACTACAAAATTGTTTTGGATTGTGGGAAGTTAGCAGTGATTTTGATGGTTTTTGGCAGTTGTTTCATTTTCAATGGCATTAATAAGTGGAAAAAAGCGATCTATGGTTCAGGATTAATTTGATGTAGTTCCACCTAACATGGTAAGTTATTTTCTAGTTTACATACTATACATATACATACTACACATCTCATTAATAACATAATTGTTGTCTTTTTTTTTATACTTGGGCCAAATCACTTATATTAAAGGTTAAATTATGAGAATTGCTGGTGTATTTTGATTCTTTTAAAAAGTAATGCAAGTTGTTATGATCCAAGGTCTTGAGCAACTGTGATACTGGTGTGTGGCCACAGCCTGAATATCTGATGTTGCACATAGTAGTCTTTAGTGGGCTTAAGAAGTTGGTGTGTTTGCTAAGACATATAAAAAAATGAGAGGGAACATTGATTTGAGCATAGTTTTTAAAAGTAAAAAAAAGTTTGAAGAAATTGATTCTAATGAAAATAAAAAATTGGAGTTTGACTGTTTCAAAGATGAATGTTATTTCTGAGCCTGATTGTCCTGCTCTAGATCTTCCTGTCCTAGAGACACGGTGTTGAAAATTGATTGATATTGGATTGATATTATCCAGTGTGGTACCTGCATTTATTATGATTTTGTCTTTGTCTCGTGGATCTGCAATAAGTCATGCTTTGTTTTTGTGGGCAAGAGCACATTTGTGTTTTCCATAACGTAAATAATATCTAAAACCCTAAATGTATTATGAGCAATCAGAAATGACACAATAAACAATTACGATACTTAATAATTTGCATTGATTTTTTTTTTGTTTTTGATATTTTTACCATCAATTTTTCTGTCTGGTCTAGCTGTCATTTTTGCATACAGTCATACATACAGACATACAGTAGATATTTTCTAAATACGTCGGCATAGCTTACAATCTAATCCTAGAAACTGGATTTCTAATAAACTCAATATTTGCATTGTTGCCTGGTGTTAGGTGATAGCTAAACGTGTGTTTGTGATATTACTTTAAAAAACCTCTATCATTACACAAGATTCAAAACACAAGGAGAATGACTATGTTTTACATTTAACAGTACATACCTTCAAGATCACAGATGTTCGTTTATGTTAAATGATTTGATTATAGATGATAAAAACTGTTGTAAAAAATCTCGTGCGGTTTATCTAGTGTGTTACAATCATTGGGTGTACTCTATGCCTGTTGCCAGGCAACCTAACGCTGACACCAGAAATCCAGGAAATGATTGGTCACCCTCCCCTCTGTTGAACACTATTCAGCTGTAAGAACACTTTTATTTTTAGAAGAATTAAAGTAAATATTTGGTTAGATTACGCTAAGTATAAATTAACTTTTTCATCCAAGTTTTAGATGTATATTTGGCGCATTGAATTCTGGGATATGTAGTCGTTCATGTGGTAGTGAAGCTAAAATTTTACACCTGTTCTTTGTTTTGTTTTTATCTTACTGAATGTGCTTTACTTTTCTCAGATCGTTTATAACATTGTAATGGTGGTGTTATGTGTAACTGGATTAGTAATGTCTGGTTGGATTGTTATTTAAATAGGGGTGGTAGTAGATCTGACATGGTGCTTGTAGGAAGTATTCAGGTTCAGGGGCGGGTCTTGTTTTAGACTGAAGAGCAAACAGTGAGGCGGCTTAAAAACCAGCAGCCGCTGTTCTACTCTGTTTAAACTCTCAGAAGCTGCTCGTAGACACACACAACCAGACTTCGATTGAAAGACGAGAGGAAACGAAAAGTTAGTTCTCAGCGAAACACGAGGAAAGTTTCCAAATGCGCTCCAAGTGAAGGTGTAAAGCGACTAAGTTTGTGTGTATGAGACTGGCGGACATAGTGGATGATGGGGGATGGGCTCTGATCTGAAGCCGCATGAACTCTCTAATGGCTGGATGAAGAAATTACCGCCTGCGACGAAGAAATAATTGACACCGTTTCCTTTCCTGAGGTGAGAGGAGGAAGAGGGAAACTGTGGGATTGTTGATGATAAGTTCAAATGAGTTAGAAACATGTTTATTTGCTGCTTCAAACTTGCTGTTTTAGTTGAATAGTTCTACAGTATAGTGAATAGTTCTATAGTAATACAAATATTTATTTGTACTTAAGTCATTTAAAACTAACGTTAACCGTGACGTTTTGACTGTTGAGGCTTAAATGTGTCCTCTTAAGCTTTGACATGGAAGTATCGTGTCAGACATGAATACCTCCACCTAAACTCCTATTATTACCTGAAACAGATCCGGTTTTATGACCGGCTATTGTTTCCCTCACTGTAGGTTTAAATAGCGGCATTTTATTTAAAAGATTTGTTACTTTTTATTTATCTTGAACAGAAAGATACAATGTAATCTCAGAGATAGAGTGAGGAGCACAGAGTAGAGCGGTTGCTCCTCCAGGTCAAGACAAGCCAGATGGGGTGGTTCGGGCTTCTGGTTAGGATGCCTCCCGGACACCTCTGCGAGGTGTTTCAAGCACGTTCCAGTGGGAGGAGACCCAGAGGCAGTTCCTGGACCCACTGGAGAGAAAATGTCTCATATCTGGTCAGGAACCGCCTTGGGATATTCCCAGGTGAGCTGGAAGATGCAGCCGGGGTGAGAGAAGCCTGGGTTTATCTTCTGAGCCTGTTGCCCCCCCAGATAAGCAGAAGAAAACTGAAGGAAAGGTAAGAGTGTACACAGGTGTGGTTAGTGTGTTAGCTTGGTGTTTAAACCTCACCTGTTTACTGTGAAGTCACTTTTCATGTTGACTCAACAATAGTGAGTCACTGTCTTACCACACACACACACACACTTACACACTGACCCTATCTACGTCCTGATTGCAGTTTGTCTACTGCTCTTTTTTTTTTTTTTTAACTAATTTAGTTTTTTTAACTAAATTGCTCTGTAGTTTCTGACTGCCTGGACATAATCATATCTCTGCAGTCTTACTCAGTCTGTGTGTGAGCATGTTTCTATAATACTTTAACAACAGTAAGGGGGATCTTTTCAGATTTATTTTTTTTTTGTTGAATACACAGGTTGGACTATCCAAGGAATGTGAAGGCATGAGTTTCAGCATGCTCTGGCTCCTTACTGATTTCTGTTCCAAATAAAACACAACCCTCAGAAGTCCAATAACCAGTCAAGGCCATTGAAATAGACTCAGAACAGGATCTGCAGGTTGGGATGAGGCTAAGCCAAAAGATTTCCCTCTCAGTTCATGTTGTCTCGCATGCCAGATCATTCATGCAGAATCCGGAATAATGATGTAGGCATTTGAAGGGAACTTTTGTTGTCCAAACCAAATCATGCTTTCAGTATGGTGCCCCATTTGCTACTTACTGAAGGACACTCATCTGTGTGTGTCTACAGTTCTTAACTACTCTAAACCAACAAGTCTAGTTCTGGCAAATGATTGACTTCCTGCATCCCCTCTGGTGACCTGAGATCTGTTGCCAGTAAATCTACTGGCATCCTAAAGCAAAGTGTGACAAGTTGCTCGTTTGAGTTTGGAGCAGGAGGAACCCCCAGTGAGATGTACAAGGACAAGTCAGTCTGATGGGGGAAATGGAAGATGAGCATTAGTTTCTGCCAGGCTCGCTGCTTGGAGAGTTTGGCCTGGATGTCCATGGGCATTTGATTAAAAGCCAGCTCTGGACACTCTGAGAAGCCACAATAGAGAAGACAAGCTGCTTTTGGAGGCCTGCCTGACACTTAGTGGCTTACTGAAGCATCACCAAGGTTTTAACTCTCATTCAGAAATTAAAGTGAGGGGTACTGCCATTCCCCACCCCTCCATCAAGGAGAATAATTACACTTAAGTCTTTCCTTGTAGGAAATGGGAGGAGGGGTCCAAATGAATGTTGGACTCCATGTACTTTTTATACTCACAAGCGTGTAGTTGAGACTTATTTTGAAACATTTTAGCTAAATTCTACTTGCATATTCTGCCCTGTTTACGTCCAGTTGAGAAAATAACATCCTCTCAGATTACAAGCACATGCCCACCGTGTTGCATAAGTGGATCAAAAGAGAAGCCACCGTCCCCCAAAATAAAAGAACTGTACATCTAATGAGGACACGTCATGAGAGTAAGACACAGAATAGTCCCAGTTTCTAAAAGCTGTCTTATTTCTTCCTGTGGGTCACTCCTAAAAATACAAGCTTTCACTGGAGTCTTAATTGATTTAAGAAACAAGGACTCCACCATCATGATTGCAGACTTTCACTGAGAACTGCTCCTATTAGCCTTGTAGACGTTGAGCCACATCAAGTTAATAATCACTTGTTAACCCTTTTTTTGAGTTTCTGCAGACAGTACAAGTTCTAAAAAAAAATCCTTTTAGAAGCATCTGATTTGTTGCACTCAATAATGGCTAAAGAACTTTGTGGGTCTTTCCCTTAAGAATGAAAAAGACTTTGTGGGTCTGTTGTAGTGAAGGTATGTTATGAGTAATAAATGCTAAGCCTCACCTCGGCATTATTGCTTGATGATACGTCTCCATTTTTGCTGTACGTTATGTCACTGGGTGCTATTTTTTGTACCTCACTAAATGTGAGGTCCTTGAGTCATTAATACCCAAGAACACCCGCTGAACCTGTGACTAGTTTAAATGTACAGTAGGTGCTTTGGCCAAACTGCTGAGTGAAACACATACATGTATGTGTTAAGCTAAGCTTTCTTTTCAGCTCTCAAAGTTTTGTACAGTAATGATAAACATTATTTAGAAATAATGTTCTGCCAAATATATTTGGGCTCGAATGAAGTTTGCTTAATAGTCACATGGTTATCAAAGTTGCAGTAGTCGTTCTTCCATTTTCTCTCTTGTTTTGTGTTTTTGTCAAGAAGAAAAATGCTTTCACAGCTCCTAAATCATTGATGAGGAAGTTTATGATTGCTCGTATAAGTCGCCGATCTTCCAACGCTCATAGGTCGCGTATCTGGGAATTTCACTGCCCGAATGTGTGCAGCAGAAGCATCTGTTTCCAACAGCTGTATTCACAGCCAGAAGATAGTCTCTTTCAGGTATTATTTGTAGATTCTGTGCAGCATTTTTTAAAGGTGGTTTTTATATTTCAAGCAATCATTCATTTTATATCTTGTTTTACTTCCGCCAGAAAAACTGACCCATAACAAAAAAAATAAAGGAAAATTTCATTTAACACATAATTTTTCCTCATATTACCACTGTTATTTTTCTCTTATTCTAATTAGATAGTTCAAATCTAGGCCTGGCTTTTGAAATTTTTTTTTTTTTTTATTTCAATTGGCAGATTTGTTCATTGCAGCTGAATGTACCGTTTCATACGGCAGTAAAGAGGCCCATCACTCCATAGGTACAACATGAAAATTTGTGGATATTTTTTTACATACTTTTTTTAGTCTGTTTCCAGAGAGTTTGGTGTAAACTCGTGCTTTGTTCAGTGAGCCAATAATAATTTAGAGCATTTTAATTGATAGTCAAATGTTTGTGACATCATTGATTTTGCTGAATTGTTTAAAATGTTTTAATGAGGTCTTTTTATTTTTTTAGGCCGTTCTGTGCTTTCTTCCTCTAAAGCTTTGATGCAATAGTGAATGGATAGAAAATTGCAGTCACTTTGTCAGATTTTTTAGAATTTTCTTTAAGCACGTTCAGGCTCCAGTTGATTTTATTAGATTGCTGTTAAACAGGAAACATACAGCATTAGGACCCAGAGTGAAACCAGGACAGTTACGTCAAAATTTTTCAACTACTCTGCAGTAGTCTCTAAACTAGTTGAGTTTCACTTGACAAAAATCATATCAAGCACATCACCGCCTGTTTGATTGGTCTGTTTCAAAGACACAGCTTCCAGGCATCCTTCTGCTCATCATAACATCTCCCAGATTTTCCTTTCTTAACGTTCTCCTTCTGCTCCTTTCTCCGTTCCCTCATGGGTCTGAAAGCCGAGTAGACATGTCTGAATAGCTGTTCCCGCATATGTTATCCCTTTTTAAGGAGTGCTACATCGTTGCTATTGGTTACAGACAGTGAAGTGGTGTTTGGTTACCTCACCTCGTAGGTACACTTTGTTGCATTGTTAACCTTCTGAGCAGTAAACAGAGCAGAGAAGTCGTGGCAGGGATCAGATTGGATCTGTTTACTCTGAATCCTCTATAACAGTTACAGTTTTTTTTTTTTTTTGCACCTGCTTGTAAATTTCTATGGGATTTGATAAATGAACACATCAGATAAATAATCTATGAAGTCATGAGTGGTTTTTTTTTTCCCTCTATAGTTACATCCAGGCATGTTTGATTGAAAAGAGACTTTGATCTCATGTTCACTAAACAGGAAGTGTTGCCTCTTCAGATGATTAAGCAATATGGTAAGAGTCAGTCCTCCATATACAAGAGTCTGATCTAGAAAGAAAATCAGGATTATTCCAATATTCACTGCTTCACTTAAAACACAAAACAATTAATTTAATATGGAAAATGATCATTATTTAATATGATAAAAAATGTTTTTCTAAACACATAAAAAGCTACTCAAAGAAATTTTAACTCCAAAATTTAAATGATGAAATCCCATGTTCGCACTATTTTTTTCCACCTCCTCTTCTGAACGCATCAGCCTACTTGTTTTTCTGCATGAGGGTGTTTACCTAAGCGAGTGCTACGATGGCCTTGCTTGTTCCTGCAGCTCGGGCACAGAGCACACTGTGCTCAGCAGCCTAATTAGGAGGTCCAGGTGGATTCATACATCATCCTGGTTCAGCTGAGCTGCGCCTGGATTTACACACCTTTGACAAATGCTCATGTATTTAAAATTGTTGAAGGGTTTCTCCTTCCTTTTTTTTTTTTTAACCCCACTAAAGAGCTCATGTTGAACTTAATTAATCTGCGTAATTAATTACTTGACATGAGACATTACTGGATGTGGAAGGCAGATCTGTGATAAACCATCTGCTCATGGGTCATTAATCAGCTTAAGGATTCGCTGAACCTTTCCTCTCCATCCACTCTGCCTCTCGGTAATGCTAAGCTACGCTCAGACCGCCAACAATAACGACAGTGAAACGGGAGTCAGGACTCCTCTTTACGTTACCACGGCACCTACAACGACCATGAGCATGCTAAAAGAATCATTTTGATCCATGTTTTTTTTCCTGTAATCTAACAGAATACAGTCGTTTTGAGTCCAAAATCCACGACCTGAGGGAACAGATGATGAACAGCAGCATGAGCTCAGGATCCGGCTCTCTGCGCACTAGCGAGAAACGCTCACTCTACGTCAGGTACGTTTATCACACACATTTACTCTGATCATGTTTTAAAAAGCAAAATAACTACAGTTGCTTAAGAAATTCTCTGTGAAGTCATGTTGTACTTGTTGGAATGATACGATAGAGTGTTTGTTTTTGTTGGATCACATTCTTTTAAAAAAACGCAGTCGAAACCTTTTATTATCATCCAGAAGTTGATTATCTGGCATTTCTTGTTGTGACTCGGTGTGTGACGCTGCCTTTACTCGTTGATATGAATTGACAGCAGGATCTGTCAGAGAGTCATGACACCGCGCCGCTCGCCAAACTGGACGGAGGTTCGTTTAGGGATGAAAACAGGTGGCGTCTCGCTGTTTGCTCTAAAGGATATCAAGGTGACAGGATGGTGTGATGTAACGCAGTTCATTTGGGTGTTCTGCTGTTTCCCCCCTAATGCTCCAACATGAGTGTAGAAGCTGCAGATCCTTCTGGTTTCAGCAGACCTCCATCGGTGTTTGCATCCTGATGGAGTGGGAGGAGTGTTGACCGTTCTGACTCATGCTTGTCTTATAGAGAGCTATGTAAAGCCGCTGCTGTTCAGGTGACTAAGCCTATAGTTATTCTGTAAAGCTGTGAAGTTTGCAGACCGAGTCAGGATCTGCCATGTCCCTCCCAGCCAAGCCTCAGGAATGCAGAGGCGTTTAAAAAAAGGTGTCACGTGCGTTTGTGCGCTCTATAACCCAAAAATGAGAAGGTGCCAAAAAGTGTCGAATGCCAGAAATGTCATTGGTCACCATTAAGTTTTAATGGTAAACTTATTTCATCTGGTGACTTTGCAGTCATCCACAGGATGGTTTTATCTGAAGGTTGTTGTTTGAGCTGCAGTGTCAGCTCATTGGAGCTAAAATCTTTCATCTAAAAACAAAATGATATACTTCAGCATCTGCTTTCTGTTTGTTGGTGAATGGCCTGCAGATACAGGTTCGTCTGAAGGGAAGTTTAAACCAGTAAAGCAGGTAGTAATTCCTTTTAACTGTTAAACTTGTCCAACCAGATAGTGAAATACTCAGAAAATAAAAGGTGCTCATCCGTTTGAGAAAAGTAATCGGAAGCAACCTGAAGGTCATAAATAGTGTTCTTTCATTTGTTTCCAAAAAAATTATTCAAGTTTATCACAATGTACCAATTTGTCCGTTATCATGTTTGAAATAACTATATTAAGGCTTTAAAGCCAAGATTTTGTATATGATCTAAATCTTTATTTTATGTATTTTAAAGCAGTCAGATAAAAAGTGATCCTTGTTCAGCCCCTTGCATAATGATGGCAAGCCAACGTTAGGCATGTTCAGTAAGCAGTAAATGTGAACTACCGTATCATTTTCTGCCGTTTATCCAATGTGAGGTCATAAGGGCAGCAGCTTAATCATGGAAGCCCAGACTTCCTTTGAACTTTCTCAAATTTGAGCTGATCCCATGGCTTTTCCTGGCTAGCTGAGAGACATAGTCAGCTTGTCCCAGGTATGTCCCTTGTCTTCTCCTGGTAGGATGTCCCTACCAGGAGAAGATGGTGCCTACCAGACCTTGGCAGTGAGGGGTCCAGTGGGTATCCTAACTAGATGACCAAAGCACCACATCTGCTTTTTGTCTATCCAATGGAGCAGCAGCCGTACTCTGTGCTCCTCTCAGATGGCAGAGCTCCTCACCCTACAGTATGTCTGGTGAGAACCCAGTCATCCTGGAGAAGAAGCTCATTTCAATCGCTTGCATTCGGGATCTTATTCTTTACTCACACCTTGCGACCACAGGTGAGGGTAGGAACGTAGATTTTACTGGTAAATAATTATTTCGTTTTTTATTTTCTCGGCTCTCTCTTCACTGTTGTAGCATCCTAATTGTTGTGGATGCTGCACTGATCTGCTTGCCGATCTCCGACTCCACCCTTCCCTCACTCATGAACAAGACCTTCTGATACTTAAAACTCCTCCACTTGAAACAAAACCCTGTCCCTGTCCTGCAAAGGGAACCAAAAGTTAAAAATCACAGATACAAAGAATAACTAAAGCCATTTTTTTCTCATTGTAGAGCTTTGTTTGACTATGATCGGACGAGAGACAGCTGCCTGCCCAGCCAGGGCCTGAGCTTCTCCTACGGGGACATTCTCCACGTTATAAATGCTTCTGATGACGAGTGGTGGCAGGCAAGGCTGGTCACACCTCACGGAGAGAGCGAACAGATCGGGGTCATTCCCAGCAAGAAAAGGTGCAGCTTCTTCTCTTCAAACTCCTTTAACAACAAATACTCCAGACTTCCTCATTAAAAAAAAATCCTCCTTTTCCCAGAGTTGAGAAGAAGGAGCGGGCCAGATTAAAAACAGTAAAGTTCCACGCCAGGACGGGCATGATCGAATCAAACAGGGTAAGTGTCGAGGGCCTGTTGCCAGGAGCCCTGGGAGATGGTCTACTTCCCCTCTCTGTAAAAGGGACCTGCACCTGCTCACTGAAGCGAGGAAAAAACATCCCATGTTACTGTGTAGACAGAGAATATGACTGTATTCTGTGACTAAAAAAGTGTTAGGACATCTTCACACTGGTTTGAAGCTGATTTAGCAGATTTAATTAGTTGTATGAATTAACAGTAATTGAATCTATTATTTAGTTTAAATGGTTTATGTATGATTTGGTCTTCAGGAGCTTCTTTCCATCGTTCACTTCCACTCATTTCCTGCTTCTCATTTACATTGCTGGATATTTGTTCCACATTTCATTTTTTTTTTCTTTATTGCATGAAAGTTCTGCATCTTCATTGAAATCCAGTGTTTGTTTGTTTTTTTCATTTTCGTTCTCCCGCCACCCCCACATCCCGGCCCTCTCTCACCCGCACACAACCAAGCAGATGGTCAAAGTAAAGCGCAAAAAAAGCTTCAACCTCTCACGCAAGTTTCCATTCTACAAGAGCAAGGAGAATATTGTGCAAGAGTTGGTGGAGACGGACCGTGAGTATCAGCTGTGTGATAAAAGGGGGGAGGTTCATTGGTGTGTTTTTTGTTTGTCTATTCGTCCTCTCTTATTCGTTCTTCAGTTCTGTCTTTCCACCTTCATCTTTCCGCTCACCTTCAGGGATAGTTTGGAACATTCTCATCCCTTTTCTCACAGGCCCAGAGAGACCCCTTAGTCCAAAACCTGGAGACATGGGGTTCCTCTCTGGTGCGACTGTACATCTGTCTGTGGGCTCCGGAGAAGTGTGTGGCTGTGTGTGTGTGTGTGTGTGTGTGCTGCAATCTGCTTTTGCATGCTCCCAGCTGCATTAACACACAGATTTCCTGCATCTGTTAAATCTTCTTTAGATTTTAATAAGTTCTCAACTTTGACACAAAACAGGTCAAAAAACTTTTTATAGGGTAGGAGTGTGTATGATGAACAATGAATAGGACAGCAGGTTCAGTGAACACTACACCACACACTCCTTCGCCCCAATTCTCACTAACCTCTTCTCCCTGTCTGCTTTCTTCTCTTGGTTTCTGCTCTCACCCGTCGGGACACCTAGGACTTCCCAGGGTTAAGCGATGACTTTTATGGATCAAAGAGTTTGAGTAAGTGTGTGGTTGTCCTGTGTCATGCAGCCGTTCCCAAGGGGAAATGCAGAAACCTCACATTTAGAGGCACACACACACACACACACACACAACTCACAGCACATAAGGAGGAAGCATTCCCAGGAGAGAAGAAGTCAAGGTGACACTTCTTCTTAACGTCTCCTGGGGTTTTTCCTCCGATACCTTTGGGAGATTTTAGTTTTTTCTGACATAAAATCTCCAACATTACTGATAAAAAATACTGAGCAGAAAATTATGGGTGATTGAGAAGTTGTATTTGTACGAGAACCGCCTCGTTGTAATAGAGTGAGCGACCGCAGCACCAAACAAAACTTCTGCTTTCTTTTTTCTCTTTCATAAGCTTTTGGAACACGGTTCTTTTCCTTTGTCTGTTTTGCTGCATTTCTTTTTGATAGCTTAGCTGAAAATACTTTATTTTAATGTGAAACTCTTGTGCTCTTACAGAATGCCTGACATCGAACACAAGTGACAGTGAAAGTAGTTCCAGTAAGTTCTGTTTTTTTTTTTTCTGGTTTAGCACAAAAATGCTTGTTTCAATGAATCTAATTCAAAGTTTCTATAAAATGAATCTTAAATTGATTACATTTTAATTCAAATCATTTTCTTTAAACTTTAACAGAGGGTCAGGAGGACACGATCCTCTCTTATGAGCCAGTCATCCGACAGGAAAGTAAGTAAAAAAAAAAAAAAGTCTCCAGTTGAAGACTTTTAGTAACAATTGTATTACTTTTGTACTTGTATTACTTTTTCATTTGATGTTCTAATTTTCATTTTATGTATTATGATTGATTTGTGAATATTTACTTATATGTTTTTTTGCATTTATGATGACTTAGAAAAAAGGGTCGGCGAAATAAGCGTTTGCTTCAGCCGATACCTTTTCGGTCCTTTGCTAAAATATAATTATTTTTCTTTCTTTCATTAATGTGAAATTACACTGTGACCGAAATAAATAATAATAAAAAAAAAGATTTTGGTTTTTTTTTCTTAAATGTCTTTTTTTTTTTTTTTGTTCCAGTACACTACACGCGACCTGTTATAATCTTAGGCCCAATGAAGGACAGAGTAAATGATGACCTCATCTCCGAGTTTCCCCACAAGTTTGGCTCCTGTGTACCTCGTGAGTGAACATCCAACACCTCTTTAAGCAAGTTAAACCCACCACAGACCAAAATAAACCTGTTCCATTTACCTCCGCAGATACAACCCGTCCACGGCGAGAGAACGAGATAGACGGGCAGGACTACCACTTTGTGGGCTCCAGAGAACAAATGGAGAAAGATATTCAGGATAATAAATTTATCGAAGCCGGGCAGTTTAATGAGAACCTGTATGGAACAAGCATCTTATCAGTTAGAACCGTGGCTGAAAGGGTAGGCATCCAGTTTCACCGTGTGATCAGTTTACCAGAGCAAGTTCACTCTGACTTTTAGTGGCCTCAGATCTTTAAAAAAAAGCTTATAAATTCTGCTTAATAATTAATATTCTTTAAATAGTTTTTTTTTTGTCAGAATGACCAACTTTGCAAGAGGTTTTTTAGACATTTGTATTAAACTTTTCTGATCTATGCCCAATCTGTTCCTTACAGGGGAAACACTGCATCCTGGACGTGTCTGGAAATGCTATAAAACGACTGCAGCAAGCACAACTTTATCCGATCGCCATCTTTATTAAACCAAAATCCATCGACGCTCTTATGTAAGTAAAACTTTGTAGACTCGGACAGTCTGAGACACTGTCTGGTTTCAGTGAGTGAACGCATTGGTCGTATGTTTCAGGGAAATGAACAAGCGGCAGACGTACGAGCAGGCCAATAAAATCTTTGACAAAGCGGTTAAGCTGGAGCAAGACTTTGGAGAATATTTCACAGGTTGGTCACTCTTTTATTTTCACTTCTCTCACTTTTCATAAGTTGAAACACTGTTTAAAGTCAATAGTTATGGGTTTTTTTTTTTCGGCTGAATTATTTTTTAGATAAATTTACGGTTAAATGAGCAGATCTACCATATTTTCCGCACTATACGGCGCACTTTCAATAAATGACATTTTTTAAAAAACTTTTTCCATATATAAAGCGCTACAGTAAAGGCTGGGGTTACGTTATACATTCACTAAATGGTGCTTCGCTAAAGGGAATGTAAAAAAAAAAAAAACAGTCTGATAGGTCAGTCAAACTTTATTAACAATTACAAAACAGCTTTCTGTTTTTACTCCCAAAATGAATAAACAGCTGTTTTATTATTTTCTCCGAGATAAAGTATTAGTATTTTCGTGACACAGTTTATCTTCTATTGGAGATAAACTCTGTTTAGTCTTACTTACTTGGCGCAGCGCATCCTCTTGATTCCTCCACTTCCTCATCATTGATTCATTGATGTTAAACTCTCTCGCTGCAGCTCTATTCCCGTGTTCTACTGCGTGACCGATCGCCTTGAGTTTAAACTCTGCGGTGTAACAGTGTCTCTTGGTAGGAGCCATTTCCAGGTCTTTACACAAACACACAAATGGAAATAGGTGCATTCGCGATGACACAGGTGGACGCAATTCTGATCGGCGCAGATCGGTGCGCAATGCATGCCGGTTAGGTTTTGCATTTAAAAACTAACCGACATGCATTGCACACCGATCTGCGCCAATCAGAACTGCGTCCGCCTGTGTCATCTCGAACACACATAATGAGACGCCCTTTCATATATAACCCAGCATGCACCGCGTACTACTTCTTCTATGGGAGAAATGGAGTCGGCGGCTGCTTACCGTAGTTGCGACACCTGTTGTAGCTCAATATTAATCCATATATAAGGCGCTCCGGGTTATAAGGCGCATCGTGGACTTTAGAGAAAATTTAAGGTTTTTTTGGTGCGCCTTATAGTGCGGAAAATACGGTAATTAAATTGAATCATTCTCAAAGCAAACATCAGTTGCTTCGATTTGAATAAACACTCATTTTAAAAAAACTGACTGGTGTCCTGTTTGGTCCAGCTATGGTACAGGGCGACTCGCTAGAGGAGATCTACAACAAAATCAAGCTAATCATAGAGGAGCATTCTGGGCCCTACATCTGGATTCCCTCCCCGGAGAAGCTCTGAGCTCATCCCCTGTGCCGTCCGCTTCGCTTCGGCTCCCCCAGACAGCCCCGCCCTTCCTCCTCCCATGTCCACATAGCCCCACCCCTCTTCACCTCCTTTTTGCAGATATGTTTCATATCAAGTTTTAGTGTCATCATTATGTTACTCTAAATGAAAAGAAGTCTTATCAGCATTACTGTGACTGTGCACACCCCTGCATGAGTTTTTCAACAAAATCCATTCGAGACTGGAAACGCCATTCCAAAGGAATTTGTTCAATGAAAACAAAGGGAAAAATAAAGGAATTAAATCCTTTTTTGTGTGTGTGCGGGTGCGCTGGGACCGCCTGAAGATCAGAACGTTGTGAAGAAATCAAGAGTAAGGTTGGAGTTCATAAAGAAGTCTGAGAGAGGAATCATACCAAGTTGGAACTTTGTAAATCTTCATCGAATCACATTTTAAAAGACGAGTTGAGAAATTTGAAGACCAATTTCGATTTTCTTGTTTTTATTTTATTTGTTTTTTTTTAAAGACTGGATTAAATTGAGCCCTGCTGATGGTACTGTTCATCTCTCGTGTTTGTACTGACTGATTAGAAGTTGAGAAGCCTGAAAAACTGGTGATCTGTTCATCACAAACCAGCTTGTTCTTTGGTCGCCTGCAAATGTCTCGGGAGGCGAGAGAGAAATACGTGTGAATCTCTACATTTATATTCTGAAAATAAATCACTAGATTAAGATAAAATCCTAGAGATTTTACTACATGTTGAAATCAGTACATTTTACACTTCGCTAGATTCGTCAATTTGGAGGGCTGTTAGATTCCTTTTTTGTTTTCTTTGCTTGTGGTTTTTAGCTGCTCTGTAAAGGTTGGGGGGTAGAGAAGTGTAACCGGGCTCTCTGCAAAACACCAAACTGCCTTACATCAAATACAAATTGTGACTACCTGTCGTCTGTGAAGGGGGACGGACTGAGAGCGGGAACATCTTCTCTCTGTCCTTTTCTGTCCTCCAACTATCAAGAGGTCTGGCATTGAGTGCAATAGCTACATTTTTTTCTTTTTAATTACCTTAGTGGGGCATCTTCTCTCTTCCCTGTTTTATCTACCTTTTTTTAATCTCTGTGGAATTAAAAATTTGGCCATTGGAGAACAGTTTGGACACCCAAAGCCTCTCGTCTCATGTTAAGCAGCAGACCACCCAATTACACTCTCTGCCTTCTGATTGGTCACATGGTACTGTCCTATCCACCAATGCTGTGGTGGCTTTAAAACGGGTAGAACAAGACAATAACCGTGTTGGATGTTCTAATCAGTCAATATTTCCTGTTCTGAACACCCTTATGAAATACACTAAAATTGGATTTGTGTAAAATTATTATGCTTCGTGTATCTCTAAACATTTTATCTGACGTTGGCATTTGCTGAACCGCCGTGTCACGCTTTTAATGTGTCCAAAGTGAGCTGAACCAGGTCAGGAATCTTAACATGCACGTATTGGGGTTTAAGTGTTCCCAACCGCTGAACAACATGAACAAAGTGCTTTAGAGCAAACTAGTTGTATCAGACTGTGATGACGTGACTCCACTTCCTGGTAACATTGTACACGTGTGCATGTTTAGAGAGGTCACGTCTGGAAGAAGACTGAGCTGACCCATTACTTTTTTTTTTTTTCTCAGAGAGCCAGACCCAACAAAAAATATTAACCCAGACCCCAGGGTCTCTCTCTCTCTCTCCCTCCCATACAGCACCTATACTTGCAGACTTTTTATCTGACCAGGTGCCCCCACCTGCCAGGCACCACAACTAAACCAGCTGTCATTACCTGTGTCAAAAAAAAAAAAAAACAGAGTTCAGGGAATAACCGAAAGGGAACAGAGCCATTTCTAACCTGCTTGCAGACTGTTTCTAAAGGGTGTGGTAGCTGTACGATGTAAATACGCCCCAGCAGAACCCCTCGCCCTCCTAAAGCCCTGTCTTTCACCTGTGCTTCATGCATGTGTGAATCAAACTGGGACAAATTATGTTTTATAGACCACAAATGTCAGGTAAGTAAAGTTTGAGCTACTCTTAAAATCTAATTTCCATACAAATGTGCTGTATTGTTGGTATTTCTCTTCAGATGCCTATTGGAACAATATCTAGTCAGACGGGGACGCGGTTTCCCTCACGTAGGGCCTGTCTACATGTGATTTACTTGTGGAACGTATCTGGTGTATAGATTTAAAAAAGTATATTGTAAAATAAAAGTGACACAGGCAGAAACCTCCACAATATCACAGCAACCAGGAGCATCGATCAATCCATCATTAGAAGTTTAGAATTGGTCCTCTCCAGTGTTTAGTTGATAAGCAGCTGACTGTTAACAGACGTGTGTTTTCATACCTCAGTCAGCCATGTCAAAGTCCAAAGAAGTTGATTTTATTTTCCTCTTTCCATTGAGGTCATTGTAATGAGATGGAACCTGAATGCCTCTGTGTGTATATAATGGATGAGGGTTGTTCTGATGAGAGAAATGGTGACATATATACTTTATTTTTTGGGATTGGGGCGGGGTTTATCTGGGTTCTTGTTTGTACTTCTGGGTGATGATCTGTTTCTGTTCTGGCACACGTGTGCAGTAAGTGCTCGCAAACATGAACCCTTTGATTGTACAGTCGTTTCCTTCCTGTCAAGCCTATCAGGACACTGGGCCTCATGGTCTTCCTTGTCCAAGTCATGAGGGAATACAGTCCTGCAATTTTAGTTTGGGTTTTAATTTAGGACTTGACAAAAGTTTATTTGTTTCAAAATAAAATATGTGACTCAGTTATGATTTTGCTTGTTCTTCTGCTTTAAATAGTTTCAGGTTGGCTTAAAAAAAAAAACACTTTTTAACAATAACTGTATACATTTTTTTTTTATTTGTAATTCGTAATCAGAAAAGAAGAAAGGGTAAGTCTGCAACATGGTGTTTAATAGAACAAATGGTTGCAGTCTGGATTAATTATTTACATAATAAATCAGCAAAAATTTAAACTTTGAACATTTTATATTAAATACTTAAGAAAATATTCAAAGAGGATCAGTGGAAGCTAGACTTGGCCATTTTTTCATCCAAGATGGCTTCTTTCTTTTCCTTGTCAACTCTGTCCAGGACCTGGCTGTAGAGACCAAACAGCTGTGGGAACAAACCGCAGCATCAGGACCAAGAAGAAATTCCATCCCTACTTGTTGCTACTTAATATTATTGAATAAGCCCACACTGCTGCTGCTTTCCCTCCACAGATTATCTACCTGGTTTTCGTAGCTCTCCTTCAGAGATGACAGGTAGCGGAGGAAGCTCATGGCGAGGCCGCACCACTTCTCAGCTTCGTGGTACTGACACAAGGTGAACAGCAGTATGCCTGTGTTCCAGGCTTTCGTCAGCAACCACACAATATCCTCCTGGGGCATGGTGTCCGGCTTCAGAAGAGAGAAGAATGATGTTGAAAAGACCAACAGTATGGCTCACTTGTTAAAGCAGTAAGAACAGAGTTAATCATTAAGTTTTCTTGAAACGTAATCACTGAATCAGTTGCATTAACGTTATAACACATCAGCCTCATCGCTTTGATCTAAAATACGCGACCTCTTTCAAGTAAAAACTCTACAAAGATAAATGTGCAGGGTCTCAGAAGCTGCATGACGTCTCTTTCAGAGTTGCACTGTTATGATTTTTGCAGCATATTAATATTCAAATTGGCAGGAAGAGGCGGTGAATGGAAGCATCTGCTAATTGAAGTGAAGCTGAAAGCCCATTGATTTATAAAAAAAAAAAAAAAAACCTTTCTAGAACAGCGTGGAGGGGAATAGACTGGGTTAATTATCTAGCAGGGTTAATGCTGACTCACTGCGGTTGTAATGATGGACAAAGCCTCCTGATAGTAGCCCCACAGCTCCTCCAGGACCCTCTCCTCCACCTCTGACACTCCGCTTGGCAGGGACAGTTTGATCAAACTCTGAATGACCTTGCTAAAATGAACACACGATCAGAAAACATTCCATTTCAATAACACAGCAGTTTTTTTTCTTTGTTTTATAAACTAGATTTTAAAAGTATTTAAAGATAAAGAGCAGTGGTGATGCCTGCACTGAAGGAGATCAGCCGCCGGTTCTTTTTTATACAGCTGGAGTGTTATTCTCAGGGCTTTCTTACAGACGTGAGGTAGGTAGGCTGGAGGTTCCATTGCTGTATCTAGTAGTCAAAACATGGGTAAGGAATACTGAGGGGAAAATGAAAAGATCAAAAGGAAGAAAGATCTCATACATGCCATAACCTCCATCATATGTGGTTTAAGATCTGGAAGCTCCAAAGCCAACTCCAGCATTGCCTCAGCTTTTGGATCTTTCAGTTTTGCTCGAGCGTCGAACTCACACATCAGCAGCAGCCAGTCAGTCGAGTCTTTTGGAAAATTTGCTGTAAGTACATTTTTTTTTTTAGTTCCATCATCTGTGTGAAACGTGTGTGAATCTGCAGTTGCTGATGCTTGCACCTGTTGCTTTTAGTGTTTTCCATATCTCCGTACAGCATTGCATGTATTCCAGAGTCTCTGTGATCAACTCAGTCTGGCAACAAAATACAATCAAGTATTTAGGATGACTTGGTGCCATCTAGTGTTGAGTTGCTTTTCAAAAGAGAAGGATTTAAAACCCCAGGTGTTTAGTCACCTGAATAAAGGAACAATGGAAAGTGTGCAAAATGTGTGAGTGGGTGTGACACCTTGTTAAAGTCATTAGACTTTTTGAAGAGCTCCAGAGAAGCACCTGCAGCCATCACCAGACTGGCCCTCTGGTTCAACAGTTCTGCACGGTCAGAACACAACCTGGAGAACTGCAGCAAAGATAGTGATAGTGTTAAGATCAAATTAGAGGGTCCCAAGCTATTAACACGATCAATTATATACATTTATTTGAAGTCATAACAAACCATATTTATAAAAAAAAACTTCAACTTAAAATCTTTAAGTTTAATAATTCATCCAAATCCTTTTATTTTTACACTTACAAACCCCTTAATTTCTAAAAGTAAATTTATACAAGAGTTTTTAACGGTAGATATAAAATGATTTGTTAGGTTTTTTTTTTTTTTTTCATATTTCAGTCATGTTTTGAAAATGAACTGTTCCTCATGCAGTTAAGTATCATATACTTCTATGATATTACTGCTTATTTATTAGAGTCTATATTTAATTTATTGTTCTATTAACTTTTACTTTGATCAAAGTTTGGTCAATAAAGTTTAATACTCAGTTGTAATGTTTTTTTCTAAAAAAGCATCAATTTTATTCCTGTTGCAGTGTTTTTGAGCTGTCGCTCCTCCAGGTCGAGAGAAGTCAGATAGGGGGGTTTGGGAATCCGGACTGGATGTCTTCTGAATGCCTAACTGGTGAGGTGTTTTAGGCACGTCCCACCAGGAGGAGACCCAGAGTCAGACCCTGACCTGCAGGACAGACTATGTCTTCCAGCTGGTCGTGAAACACTTCAGGATTCTCCCAGGTGAGCTGGAGGATGCACCGAGGGTGAGAGAAGCCTGGGCTTCCCGTCCGAGGCTGTTGCCCCCCACAATCTAGCCCCAGATAAGCAGAAGACAACAAAACTAATTATTTCGTCTTAAAATGCTAACACCGACCTTGTAGGAAAGCAGAAAAAATTCCCTCATCTTGTCGATGACGGTCTCACACTCCAGAGCTGAGTTCCAAGCTGTAACATGCACACACACACTTGCTCTGTGAATTACTTAAGATTTACTCAGGGAAACGGAGTAAAAAAGAATCATTACCAATCTTTTTAAACCATATTGCTTCTGCGTTCCTCAGATCGGCAGTCATGTCAGATGGCTGGGAAAGCTTCTCCAGAGCTGAAGTGAAAAAAATAAAACAGTAAAATGTGAGAAGAAGCATTTTCAGTAAAACATGTCACATTTGCTCTCACCAGCTTTCAAATATGGCAGCAGGTTTCCGATATTTTCTGACCTGCACGGGTGAAAATGAATTCAACGTTGAACCAGCGAAGACTTTTTTTATTATTAATTCTAGTTCTACCTTATTTCTTCAGAAGATTTTTCTAGAGTGGCGAGCACCAGTCGAATGGAACACCTGTAAAATATGAAGAAGAACTGACCTCCTTTCTTCTCACCTACTAACTTTTTGTAACAGAAACATACTTTCTGAGAAGAAGCAAGGGGAAATAGGTCAGTGGATCACAGAGATGAAAACACAGCCATCAGCAATTTACTGTCACTAAATCTGACCACTGGTGTTTTATTTTATGATCAATGAAGGAAAATAATATTCCTAATGATGAGTGAACCTAGTTGTAGGGCAAACAATGTTGAAACTTTAAGTTTTAAATATACGGTATCATTAATGCATACAATGCTATTATTTGTTTCTTCATTTTCTATTTAAGCATCATTTTTCTAAAAAAAAAAGAAAACAACTCAGATCTTGTCTCCACGGACTTTAAACCTGAAAGAACTGCAGCGTCATCCTTGGACTTCTTGCACAAAATCTCAAGTGCTTTCAAGGCGATTTCGTGTTTATCGTTCTGCCAGAGAAAACAAAAAAGAAATGTTCTCACAATCACAATAAACTGCAGAAATTTAAAAACTGCAATGATACGTATGCAACTAACCCAATTTGTAATTTTGAAAAAAACAACTGTTTCTGCCACTTAAGTTCCCACTCTCTCTCTCACACACACACACACACACACACACACACACACACACACACACACACACACACCTTACACAAATATGAGCTAAGTGACAGGGACACGATCCCTCATCACCTTCCCACTCAAACACTTTCAGTTGTGTAAAGCTGAGTGTGTGTTCATCATTATAATAATGCCATCATACTGAGATATGTTCATATCCCGTTATAACTCTTTCTTCGACAGCTGGATGAAACGAGCAATGAGTGCAATCAGTGTACCTCCAGAGCCATCTGAGCGGCCATGCTGAGGAAGGAGGAATCTGAGCTCTCAGACAGCATCACCTTGTCCTCACCGCTCACTGGTGTCTTGAACAAATGCCCCATTGCAGTCAGAGCTTCTCCAGCTAAAGTGAAGAAGCAGCAGAAACACTTGGAATGAAAACTGAAAATGTTCTAAATCAGTAATGAAATTGCAAGTCTACCTTTGTTAAAGTCAGAGCTGAGCATTGCAATCTTGTAAGCACAGAACTGTGTGCTGATGCTATTAGGGTCAGACCTCTCCGCTTCTATTATTGCATCTTTTGCCTGAAAAAAAAAAAAAAGGAAAAGGAGGAATCCAAATTTAAGAAAAATGATAAAAAAATCTCTTGGCAGTAACTTAAGATTTTTAAAAAATGTATTGGATAGACATCTACGCAGTTGTTCTTCTTTCACCATCTGAAGTCTCACCTTTTCCAGCTGTCTAAGCCCTAAAAAGCAATTAGCTCTGTTCCTCTGGAGTTTGCCAAACATTGGGTCTATCGGACCAGCCTTCAATAACCTCAGGGAGTAGTTGTACCACTGAAGAGCCTCGGCATAAATAGAGACCTGGAAAGAACAATAAACCACCAAATTTAGTGGTGGAGGGGCACGTTGTCCTCTCACAATTATTATGACATCATTACAAATACATGGTAAAAGTTTTGCTACTTTTCTTTCTGTACGTTAGCTCAGATCCAAAAAGAATTCAATTTTTTTCAGGATTTGTTTTTTTTTTTTTTTTGGTTCATACATAAACATATGATTAAGTGTGTAAAATTAAGTTCTATCAGGGCTCACCTCATAGAATTTAGCTGCCTGATCCCATAGAATGACTTGTAACTTTAATAAGGCTTCATCAGCGAGTTGTTTACCAGAATAGTGACCTGGAGGAGATTGTCAAGCAGCTTAGAGAAAGAGACGCCTAGCCTACATGAAGGTGTATTTTTATTCAACAGTCTAATTCACTGTCTATAAGTCAAGTACCAGCTATGATGTCCTCTATCTTCTGTTTGCCCAGCAGCTCCTTTCCTTTCTGCAGCAGCAGCTTGATGTACAGGACCTGAGCCAATTCCGAGTTGGGGGACAACTCAAAGTGCAGACACACACTCTTCAAAAACTCAAATGCCAGCTCTTCTCTAGGATAATAGCAACAGATCGATCAGAGGTGGATAGTGTCTTCTAAAGCATTGCACAGTGGAAAACCATAAATGTGCACATGTACAGTAAGTGTATGTGGTTCTTTCCTAGATGCATCTAAAACAAACACAGTGTTTTGGTGTTTTTACCTTTTTTCCGTCATGAGTGTCTGCACAATGAACTCACACAGGTTAAAAGAAGCCTTCATCTTCAACAGCTGAATCAGGACTGAAAACATACAACATTCATCTTAAAGTTATAGTAAAATCTAATAAAAGAACATTAAAAATTGCACAATAATCAACATAATAAACAAAATGATAAATTACATACATATGTGCTTATATTTTCATCTGCAGTTACTTTAGTTTTAGTGTTTAAGTTTAGTTTCAAATTTTCTTGTTGAGCATGAAAGCTGATTCTGAAAATAAACACCTTTTAAGACACTGCTGATTTCAGTGAATTAATTCTAGGATGAGTTAGTTTTAGATCAATGTTAAGTGCTCGTCTGGTTGTTTGGATATGTGTGACTTTCCCCAATTAGAAGTAAATTTTCAACCAATATGTTGGTGTATGTTTTAGATCAATTTCTCTCCGTATTGTAGAAAGGCTTCACAGTTGTCTTCTGGACAACTTTGAAGCCCAGAAAATATCAGTGTATGCGTATTTGCTGATCGAATACACTGATATTTTTAAAATACACTGTCCAGAAGACAACTTTGAAGCCTTTCTACAATCTTCTGGATGAATAAAGAATTACACGGAATTCTCTCAATAAAAATAAAACTAGTTGTAACTAAGAGTATAATGTCCTGTTAGCTCTGACAGGTGTGCATGCATTTCTGTGACTATATGTACACTGCTAAATTGCACAGGTGATTTTTTTTAAACCACTTAGAGTTTGTGAATCCCTCGCTGTGATGCAGACAATCATTTGACCGGACATGATGAGGAAGTTAACTAACTCGCGCTGATTTCATTGTCGCTGGCACCAGATTTCAAAAGAATTCTGATATGTAGGAAGAGCCCGGCTTGATTCACATCCTCCTGCCAAATCACAGTCGAGATCAGAGCTGAGACAAACAAAGCATACTAATAATCTATAAATATGATTTCCTTTCCCACCTTGTTGGCCAAAATAACCGCACCTAGAGCTTTTTCCAGATTTTCCTGAATCTCGCTCTCCAAATAAACTCTAGCAAGGAGCCGCAGAACTTTTGACTGTGAAGAGGACAGAGGAAATTGTGAAAATTGGCTGGTTATGCTCATTGCTGGTGTTAATGCTCAACTGATTGTCTTACCAGTACTTCACTGCTGGGGGCATGTTTCTCATTCATTTTTCCAATTTCATAGCTTTGGCTGTAAAAGGAGGATGTTTATTTTCTGGGTAACTTTGATCAACAAATTATCTAAGAATACTCATATTTACCCAAGCCAAAATGCACTCTCCTCAAACTTCTGCTGATGGTAAGTGTCCATTCCGAAGTTGAAGCAAGTGAAGGAGAGGAATGGTGTCTATGTTGTAGATACACAATTAGCATTTCACTTATTTTAACAAGTATATGTGTTTGGAATACCGGAATTTCACGGCTATAAGGCGCATGTAAAAGTCTTAAATTTTCTTCAAAATGAGCGGTGCGCCTTTTCGTGCGGTGCGCCTTGTGTGTGAGAAAAGGCGGACCTAAAAGAAAACGCGGTGCCCGCGAGGCGGACCTGAAAGAAAAGGCATGAGAACGTTAAAGAGTGAAGTGTGAGCGGCGTGGGAGCAATGAATGACGGAAGGAGACCACAGTTTCACGAAGGTTGGAAGGCAGCGCCGGGCGAGTTACACTACAGTTTGCCAATGGATTGTAGATGCTTGGACTAACGTGTCTGCTGGTACTGTTATCCTAGCTTTTGTAAAAGCTGGTATCCTTTCTGAGGAGCCGCACAGTACAGACAGTGACTTTGACAGCGAGGAGCGAAGTGGACCTGCTCTGTTGGATTTTGCGCAGCTGTTCGATTCCAAAACAGAGGATGACGGATTTGAATAAAGACTATTACCGGTAATGTGCTTGTTTATACTACTTAAATAAAGCACAACCAAACTCAGTTTTGTTCCCAATCTATTTTTTAATACGCACATTTGCATGCTTGCGTGTGTGTTGTTGTAAGGCGGTGTGTGACTGAGGCTGCGCCTTTTCATACGGTGCGCCTAATGGTCGTGAAATTACGGTAGTATTCATTTGTGTGGCGTTATTATAGTGATAACAGATTTAATCTTTAGTTAGTTTCTTACTTCTTTTGGAATTCGGTGTAACATGTCTTTACACTTCTTAATGTTGGCCACTGCTTCAATGTGCTTTCCTTGAGCTACAATCTGTAAAGAAGAACAGATTTAAACTTTTGATCAAACATCAGAAACATTTGTTGTTTCAATTTGGAATTAGAAATGATTCTTTCTCATTGTTTCTCAGTTCACATTTTAGCTGTCTCACACTTCACATTTTGAGTCTGTCAGAACAGCAATTCCTAAGCTGCCAAATATCGCAAGAACAAATATTCACATTGAAGGTGTTGAACATCACATGCACCACAGCTCACCGCTTCGGCCTGATATGACAGAATATGCATTAGCTTGCTCTCCACAGACGCCTTGCATTCAGACCTCTCAGCTGCAGTGTTGCCTCTGGATGTGAGCATGTTGTAATGCCTTTCCAGGCTCTAGGAACAGATCATGTTGAATAATTTGTAAAGCCATCAAATTTCTGTTTGCACTTAACCCAACCAAATCTAAGCTGTTTCTTAGCTTGTGTGTGCTTTTTCTTCACCTTGACAGAAAGTCCAAAAAAATGATCTGACATCTCAAAATTTTCGCATTTAAGCCAGGCTTCCCCCGTTTTCCAGGCAAACTGTAAAGATTAGACACTGATAAACGGGCCTTGTCCTCCTAAAATGCTGACCACTCACAGGGGGGGCCCACAGTGTTTGCTTACCAGGACTTGCTTGGTAATACTGTCCTCTGATGGATGCTTGTTGTCACTGGAGAAGAACAGCCTGCATGCAACATGACGAACTGAAAGGATAGAGAAAACATTTAAATACAATTTAATGGGACTGTAACCATCCCTGTTTGCCACACAATCTGTACATTATAAATCAATTTGCTCATTTGGATGTTGTCTGTTGAATAATCACTAATAAAAAAGACTTGTCTAAGTACATATTTTGTATGCAGCGTAGGTTACCTTTAGCGTTTTGAGTTTTCTCAAAAGGAGACACTATATCTTTATTCAATGACCAGTTCCACAAATCGACGGCACACTTTTCTACCTGTGGAAGTGAAAAAATGGATGCAAAATTAAAAGCAAGAAATGTCAGTGACATCACCAGACCCTAAATGAAAATCTATATGAGAAATTATGTACAATTTTATAAAAGAACTGCAGTTTATAGATTGTAATGAATCAATAAAAATGAAAGAGAATAATGAAAAAAAAATTGAAGACACTTAACTGTATACTGAAAATATAAACAGAACATTTTTGCTTTTGTTTCCATTTTTATGTGATGAACTCAAAGATCTGAAACTTTTTCTACATACACAAAACACCTATATCAAATATTGTTCACAAATGTGTGACAGTGAGCACTTCTTCCATCCCTCCTCACAGGTGAGACATATACAGATACAGTACTAGCATAATTGTCGTACAGGTGTGCCTCCGACTGGCCACAATAAAAGGATATTCTGATGGGGGAGGTGTTGGCTCAGTGGTAGAATTTCCATCTTTCAACCAGAAGAAGCCGGTTCAAATCCCACTGGATTCAAGCCTAAGTGCACCAAGAAAAACTAGGGGGAAAAAAAGCCACTCTGAAACATACAATTTTGTTTTACTGGGGTGGGGCCTGGAAACTCCTGTTAGTGTCTGGTGTGTCTACCATTAGCCTCATGCAGTGCAACACATCTTCACATAGGTAGGACATATTGGTAGGACCAGGAACACGTTGTTGTATACGCCAATCCAAAGCATCCTCAGCATGCTCAATGGGTGACATTTCTGGTGAATATGCTGGCCAAACAAGAACTGTTATGTTTTCAGCGTATTTACATACAGTATATATATGTATATATATATATATACAGTATATTCAACAATAAGTAAACAAATAAAGTACTTATAAACTATTCAATGTTTATTTCTCTCTTAAATGACTGGTATAAGTGGGGTAATGCTCTGAGTTGTCCATTACTTAAAATGAATGGAAGACACAGAAGTGGACAGAGTTGTATATGTTACATATAAATGTAACTATTTCTTATCATTTGAAGCAGCGTTTTTCAACCATTGTTCGCAGTACACCAGTGTATCTTGAGAGATCGTCAGGTGTTTCGTGGGAAATGATCCCATTTAATACGGTGATTAAATTCTACCATTAGCTCCCAGAGATGGTTTTGGTTGAGCTGATGGTTTTTGTGTAAAATAAAATGGATTAAAGCGTCTTTATTTATGTTTATCAGCATAAAATTTGAGCAGCAACCCCGCTGCTCAAAGGAACGTTACAGAAAATCATTCTCACCATCCTCCATCAAACTATTTAACCTTTCACTTTCAAACCTGTAATTCTCAATGTTGTATGAGATTCTATGAATGTAACACTGCAGCACTCAAATTTTCCTTTGGGGATAAATAAAGAATATTCAATACAAATTGTGCCATCTTATTTAGAGACTGGATTTAGATTTAGAGACAGGGCTGTCTTTCGATTGGTTGTTTACTGTAACCATAGCATCCCTTTTCTGCTTTTTCGCAGCATCCTGCTATCCATCCCTCCAAAAAGCTACCCCACCTAGTGGATAATCATTTTACATGTTTTTGAGACATAAAGAGAAAATTTAGGTTGCGTTTCGAAGCTAAAACCTTTAGGATTCAAATTATTATTATTTTTTTTATTATTATTAGAAATAGTTATCATAACCCATCGTCACGTAGATTATCTTTGTAATACTTCTTAAGAAGGCTTAACACACAGTCAAGTTCATAAATATGCAGATAGTGTAAGAAAGTGTAAACTTTCAGCTTTAATTAAAATATCTGTCTCATTTATTGTGTGCAGTTGGTTTAAAGTCAATTTGAAGGAGTTTAAATCATAGATGTGTTTAGTCTCCATTGAAGTTCAATTGAAGTTGTCAATTTTTGAAGTTTCAAAACTTTTTGAAGTTCAAAATCTCACATTTTCTGCCAGACATTAAAGAGAAAAAAGTTTCTCTTTCATTCTGAGTAAATCCTCTGAAAGACTCATTGTCTTGAACTAAACATATATACTGTTATAATGTAATAATATGTTATTTAATATAGGCTGCTGTTGAAAATCGTTTTTTTAGCGTTTTTAGTTGGAGGTGTGCCTCAAGATTTTTTTTTATGGAAAGTGTAACGTGGCATAAAAACGTTGAAAAACACTGATTTGTAACAATAATAATAAGCCGTGTTTTTGTCTGGAAGAGTGCATCTTTGACTTGCTGAAAGGAATTAATACCTCCTGGAAGGGCAGCGGGATACATGTCTGTAAATCTCCAACTTCAGAAAAGAGATTTTCAATCTTTTCTCCAAAAAAGTCTGGATCGGAGTTCTTAAGGTCTTCCACGAGAACTGTTGAAGATGAATAGATGCAGTAACAGACATGTAGAGAAGAAAAATGATTAACATAGGAGTCCAATAATAATTTAAATATAATTAAATATAATTATATTTACTAAGCTAGCAGCTCTGAAACCATGGCGACAGTAAACTAGCTCCGTGTAATTGTAGAAAACAGACCGACCATTTCTTAATAATAATAATTCATTTTAAATAAATTTGTACAACAAAATAAAAAGAACAATATATAAAAATATAAAACACAACATGTCAAGAGACAGGAGAGTAGACAGAATTGAAGAGGTGAATTTTGATACGAGATTTGAACAAAAGGAAAGACTTTGTTTGATTAAATGAATAAATTATTGAACTACTTACGTTGCACTCTCGTGAAAAAGACTTCCATATTCATTTTTCCGAAGCAAACGAGAGAAATTTGAAACTGTTGAATCCACAGAAGTTGCCGGAAGATCTGATTTAATAGTCGTCACAAAAGCCCGCGAAAAGTCCAGCGTTGCATTTAAAGTCAATGGAAAATGTCAGTAAATGTTTATAAACCATGGGATGCACTTTTCATAGCAAAATAACAAAGATAAAAGAAAATAATTCTCAGAGCCCCCTAACCAGGGTGCTCTCAGTAGTAAGGCTTTAAGTAAACATTAAATGTCGTACTTAGATAGGACCATAGGTGGGTAGAATAGCCAAAAATTTACTCAATTAAGAGTGCAGTTACTCCAAAATATTTTTACTAAAGTAAAAGCAATAAGTAGACTTTTTTTTCTTACTCAAGTAAGAGTAAAAACTATGCATTGAAAAAAACGACACAAATACTGAGTAACTTTAAAAGTGACATCTAATTCATTTGTATAAATAAGAATACATACAACACAACAAAATGTGCAAAATTTGTATTTTCAAAATAAAGCTAAAAGATCAGTAAAAAAAACAAACCTTAGTGAAGCTTGCATTGTTTTACTGTTAATGTGGTTATTAGCGCAACATACCTGGACACGACTTTGTTTTAAAAAAAGACGTTTTCATCTGCTTTAGCATGAACTTGTTTTCCAAAATAACTGTTTTGAGGGGCAAAGTTTTGTTTTCTGATAAGATGGCGCGTGGTTACGTCTGATAGGTCGGAGGTAGTCATGTGACCGTGTTTACTACAATTGATTGGAGGAACGTTGTCTTCGTTTGTCTTCGTTTTAAGCGGGTTAAGAATTGGGCATACGAGTTTAAATGACTCACTTAGGGTTATGGGTAACCCTTTGGATGTGAATTCCGTAGGGAGATGGACGGGGTTGAGCACGTGTTGTTGAGTTGTGGCAAATATGAGGAGGAACGAGAGGCTATGCTGGGGGTGCTGCGGAGTGTTGGGTTGAGACAGGTTTGTTTGAGAGAGGTGTTTCTGTTTGGTCGTCAGGGACGGGGTTTTGGAGCCTTGTACTCTTTCCTGAGGTGTACAGGGTAGTGAAGAAAGATTTAGACTACTTGGGAATCAGTAGATGGCGGAAATGCATCTATATAGGTACTTCACGCCTTTAAGCGGCAAAAAAAACAAAACAAAAACAACGATGTCTTCAGTCATCGCAGTAGGAGGCTCTTTAGAGAATACTTGTATTGTACTGAAAAACATCATAAAAGCAGGAAAAGTAATGGGTCAATTTTTGCCCAATGTAAAGGAGTAGCGTTATTTACTTATAAAGTTACTCAAGTCAAAGTACAAACTATTAAAAATACTCATAGAAGTACATTTTATTCAAAAAGTTACTCAAGTAAATGTAACAGAGTAAATGTAACGCATTGCAACCCACCTTTGGAAAGGACACTGTCCAACAAATCGCAGAGTATCTTTACCATCTATCTATTTATTCAATTCTCTTTTATTTGTATGGTTCAATATTCCAACTGGTGTTTGCTCCTTTCAGTTGTTTCAATTGGCTTCACATGGTAAAATGAAAAAACAAGAAAAAAAAAAAAAGAAGCTCCCTTGATAGTTTGATGGTGTTACAATTTTTTGTTGTAGAATGTTAAAATGCAGCCCGGTTGTCATAGGTTAATCGGTGAAAGCATTCAGACAAGCTCAAAGGCTATCTGTACCTCGCAGGATGGCAAAAAACTAACCAACTACTAACAGTTAGCAACGGCTAGCTTTTGTTATTCTTCAAAATAAACAACCGCTATCAACTGTCAGCATCCATAACACAACAATTGTTGCTGTCGTGGAAACAGTCTGTTCCGTCGTCTTCTGCTTATCCGGGGCCAGGTCCCAGGGGCAACAGCCTCAGACAGGAAGCAGACATCTTTCACCCCAGCTGCATCCCTCAGCTCACCCGGAAGGATCCCAAGTCGTTCCCCAGCCAGCTATGAGACATAGTCTCTCCAGCGAGTCCATGGTCTGCCTCTTGGTCTCCTCCCGGTGAGACATGCTCGAAACACCTCACCAAGGAGGCGCTCGGGGGCATCCTGACCAGATGCCCGAACTACCCCATCTGGCTCCTCTCAACCTGGAGGAGGAGTGGCTCGACACCGAGCTCCTACCGGATGGCAAAAAGTTAAAAATAATCAAAAAGTCGATTTTTTTTTGTCTGTAAGCCATTAAGAACAAAAACACAGTGAGTTCGGAATATTTTTTAGAGGAAAATCTGTTCATGAATCAACTTTCGTTTTATTTCAATCATGAGAGAGATTCTTTTATGTAAAATAGTTTACAAAAATTTATGGAGTTTGTTCTGTTGAAAGTGAAGTTTAAAAGAGAAAAAGATTTTTGTCAAGAATGGCGGACAATGGTGAACACCTCTTTTGTTGGTGTCCACCATTTCTCAAGATTTTGTTTTGCAAAAAATAAAGTCCTTTAAATCTTTCAATGTTTGAAGTAAAAAAAATTGATGGGGTCCGATTTTCTTTTAATCATTTAAAAAAAAAAAAATTGCAGTCCAGTTCACAATAGTCTACTGTCTTCAAAGCTTACGGCTACTTTTTAAAACTTATTAGAATACCTGTCCTTGAATTCCCACACTCCTCAGAAGTTGAGATGTTGATTAAGCTTCAAGGTATTCAAACTTCAGGAAACACCTTGGGATAGAAATTGGATTTTCTGCTTGCTTCGTTTCTTCTGTTCGCTTTATGTTTCGTGTTCCTACCTTCACTTAACCATGTTTAAAGAAGCATTTTGAATTTGAAAGAGACTACACCTAGTTTCAGATTCATTCATGTAATGTGTAGTGAAGGAATAAATTCTTGTTCTTGACTAGAAAGACAGTCAGACAGACAGATAAATATCTTTACAAAAGTTTCACTGCATGTTCACCACCTGAATTTTGCTCCAAAAACTTAGCAATTTTTAACAAAAACATAAACGTTTTAGATAAACTCAATTTGAAAGGAATGTTATCCAGCGTTCTTGTAGAGTCAGGCTATACAGCAGCAGGTTGAACTTGAATCAGTTCATGACAGAAGATACAGTTCTGTGAGAAAATGCAGATGAGCTGGTCGATAGTGTCAAGAAAAGTCTGATTGGTAGACACAACTTGGTAGAGAAAGACTTTTTTTGCAGGTTCATTTAGGCCAAGAGGAAGACTGCATGCTGTGTGTGTAGAATTTGTTAGTTCCCTACAGTGTGTTTTGAACGCATACCTCTAAAATAAATTGCTTCAAACTCACCCTCTCAGGAAGCAACTTCCAGCAATTGTTCATCAGGAGACGGGAATGTCTCCTCAACTAAAGGCCTAATCGGGAACACATGCTGTGATGGTAGTAGAAGAAATGAGTGTCTTAATTAACTGAACTCTTGGGGCTTATGTTACTCTTTGAATTCTCAAGTTTAGCTTCTAACATCAACATCTAGTTCGTTGTGCAAGTCGTAAAAGGGGAAAGCTGAATTCAGTGTTTTAACTTGAGCCTATTATGTTATCTTATGTGAAATGAACCTTTCAGAGGCGTGTTAACTTTTGACATGGTTTCCATTCAGCCTGTATTTGGGTATGTTGCTTCCCAAAAGGGATTTTATGAATAAACAAACCATTAATGTGTGTTACTAATCTCTAAATTGTTAAGTTGTGACACTTGAGGTTCAAAATTCCCAGACAGCCAAACAATCCTCATTACTGCAGAGATAGGAATAGTTTCCCATGATCTCATATGTCAGACAACCTTTTTTACATTTGAAAAGAAGAGTTTAAAAGAAGCTGTTATTTCTTCCAATATATACTGTGCTTTTTCTAACTCCAATGCATCCCCAAACTGACACTCACTGTGAACTGGTGTGGGTGGAGAGATAATGGTGGAAGGTTCTTCTTTGAAGTGTTTGATACTATGACCCACAGCAGTATAGTGATTGTTGAATTGATAAAAGCAAACAGTCTGCACCACATCCACGTTGTGCAGGGTCCTTCTGGACAAAAGAGGATTATTTACGTTGATATAAAAAGCAGAGCATCCTGTTGCTGAAGTTAAAAATAAATTCAGCCTGTGTTTATTCTGAAAACTAAGACAAGAGATTGAGTTTTAAATGACAGGAACTGTTTGAATGATTTTTTTTCTCTCCTTCAGTGACAAGATAACCAAAGTCACTTTTGACTTGTTGATTGCTTTAGACAGAGGTCTCTTAAATAAGTAAACAATATTTTTTGGTCTATCTTGAGACTTATCATACAAATCAAATTCGTCATCATCAGCCTGTGATTATATCAATCAGCTATCTACACTGTATCTGTAATTAACTAACTTACTGAGAAGCTGTTTGGTTATTAACTATTCTTAAATTCTTTTTCTCAACTGCTTCATAAAATTAACTAAAGAAGTCAAAATAACTGAATGATGGCAAAACTAAAGTAAGACTAAGATGCATGGGATTTAAAGTGCACCAGATCCTTCACCATCACTTTTTTTTCATGTCTATTTATGTTGAATAGTTTAAACGTGTGTTGGGTTTATGTTGCTTACGCTAATAATATGAGTCTCTGTTTGGTGTTATCTTACTGCACATCTTTTTGCTACGCCACTAGAAATGTAATTTGAAGATTAGCGTTAGAGAACAAGTGAATAGAAAACTTTTTTGTCTGACACCCTGGTACATAAATTTTCTTTCAACAGGGCTTTCACAGTACACAAGCAGACATAAACCATTTAAAATCACATGCTATTGACTTAGGGAAGGTTATTGGTCAGGGTTGTCATTGCAATCGAAATCAATTATTTCCTATGGATTTTTGTTTTTGGCTAATGAAATTTTGTAACATCGGCCTAATGGGAGAGGTTAAAGGAGCGATAAAGAGGATCACTGGATCTTCAGTGATCAGGGTGGCCTCCGTGATCACAGCAAGTTCGTACTGCAAGAACAGTGGACTTTTTGGTAGACCATTTGTTTTCCCAGCTTGATTTGTGATTTTTGAGAGTTTGTTTTTTGTTGAACAAAGGGGAAGATTCTTATTATTTAAAAAAAAAATTCTTCAAATGTAAAACATTTTGTGTCATTTGTGTTTGAAAATTGCTTTTTAAATATAATTTGGTGCAATGATTTAGTTTGTGGTTAATGACGATAATCTTTGTTATCAATGCAACATTGTCCAATGAGATTAAAACAAGGTCCAAACACTCAGTGTAACAAATTAAAAAATAGGAATAAAAATTTTAAAAATAAAATTAATATAAAACATGCATAAAAATCAAGTAAACAGAAAACAAGTAAAAATAACTTATACAGGATCAACAAAGAGCTGATACAAAACAATGTGACTATTCTTTAGACCATTTAATATGGGTAAAAAAAATCTTTTAGAAAAATGTAGGTTTTGTACAGAAAAGTACAGGTGGCACAATGATGGAAATTTTGGCTGAAATATTGATCTCTTAAAAAAGAAAACCATTAAAAAAAACTAATGAATAAGTAAAACAAAGATAGATTTAACTAGATGTCATTTTCATTACATTTCTGCCAGTGTTTCTATAGGTTTGCGTTTTGCCATATGTGAATGGTAGGATTTTCTGTAGTTGATATGAATAATTATCTCTAATTACAAGTTAACTAGTCCCCTCTTTAAAGAGTGTCCACCCCACAGAGTGACGTCGCCTCCTTCCTCCGTGTCTCCATAAAGCGTGTTACTCGTGGACTAGAAGTGCTGTTCCAAATCGAAAGAGAGGAGGAGAAGTTGGATTCGCGCAGAATCAGATTGATGCTTCTTCTTTGAGGATTCACACATAACGATCTTTTTTTTTTTATTTGGGAAATTTTGATTAATCTCTAAATCTGATCCTAAATCTCCATTCCAATTGGTCATTTTTTAAATATTTTAACTACATTCTCTTCATCTATTGTTGCACCTGCGCAGTGCGGAGACCCATCCACGGAGACTTGATTAGATGTTCAAGCATGGGATCCAGAAGATCCGGCAAAGAGTTGTTTGTTCACATCTGATCAACTTCTGGATCTCCTAAAAATTGTTTTGTTTTTTTTTACAAACACAAACTGCTTTTTTTTTTTTTAAAGAGTTCGTTATTTTCCTCTGGATTTTATATTCTCCCATCAAAGACTTCTACAGTTTTGTTTTGAAGTGGCAGGATGGCCACATCACGCTGCCTGAAATTGTTGGCTGTCATCTTCTTTTCGTCACCTGCAGCTGGTAAGAAACATTTTAAATCCATTAAGATAATAACAAGGAATTGTTTGAGTTTTTTATTGATTGATCACTTATTGACTGCCTGAATGTTTTTGCCGTCACATTTTTGACAAAATTGTGTAATTGTGGATTTTTGTCTATAGTTTTTCCCCGGTTGTGGGATTTTTTGGGTGTGTTTGTATAAAGATTTTTTTTTATAAGTGTTTAGAAACTTATTATAACTATAAAAAAAAGTCTGCAGTTCTTCTCTGTGCCGCTAAAGGGAGTCTGGTTCCTCTGATCATACAGTAGTACTGTGCACACAGGTAATTAGACAGACTTTCAATTCTACAGCAGACTGATTTCTTGTTTTGATGAAAGGATCTGTTTTTATGTTTTCTCTCAATTTGTTCAAACTCAGAACTTTTAGCGAAAAATATTTTTCCAGCAATTGTTATCAGCAAGTGAGCAGGATTAAACATCTCAGCAAAGACAATGTCTGTTTCTTCTGATGGCCAGACTGGCTCCATTGTTTCATGGATGTTTCTCCACCTTGTTCCAGGTTGAATTCACCATGAGAGATACACAACAAGGTTTATTTGCAATTTTGAAATAAAAAGCTAATCAAAACAAAGGAAACAAAAGTCACAATCTTCCACCTCCCTGATAGACACACACACATGCCACACATGCATTCTTACACACTTGAAGCGTACAAAGCTTTGTTTGGAGTAGATTTCCTCCACTGTCCACATACAATGCGTGGGAAAGACGCATGGAGGAAGCGGATGTAGGGACAAGAGGCAGCCTGGAATTGTTCTAGCTGGCAAAGGTCACAAAGAAGTGACACGCTACCTGTGCAAAGATTTCTTCCTGGAGCTTCTTAAACTTTTTTTTAGTGATGTCAAACATCATGCACAGGACAATGGCAGGGGGGAAAGTCGAGCATTGTTTTTGCAAATAAACCATAACCTGCTTGAAGCATTAGTTGTTGATGGTCATCTGACTAAAAATTTCTGCTGAGACACACTTCGGATAAACTCAGGAAAACAAGAAAATTATGGCAACCAAGAAAGCATTACAATCCTGAACCCTAAAACTGAACAATTTCGAACAAAAATTGTGAACAATTACAAGAAAAAAAGCTTACCCCAACATTCAATACAGCTGAAAACAAAGTAATTAGCCAAAAAATTGAAAACCCAACATTTGAGTGAACAACGCAAGATTAAAGACAAACCTTTTAAAGCACTCACATCTTTGATGAGCATTTGAGTATTTTTAAAGAGTTTTCTTTTTTTAAGGAATTCGTTTTTTTAAAGTTAGTGTAAAATGTTGGGATAATGCTCCATGGCTGTTAGAACGATGCGCCAAAATATCTTAGATATAAATGTAGTAAATTTTATAGTTCTTATTTTAATACATAGATATCAATTGTAAATTTCATCATATCTTTATTGATTTTATTTACTCTTTGATAAATTAGTCTGTAGATTAATGTTTCTTTTTGTATGTTGCTCTTTTTTTAAACACAGCTAGTTCGTCATGTTCTTTCTGGTTTACAAACAAGAACGAAGAGCTTTTGACTCTTCAGGTCAATTTGTGTTTAACTGAAAATAAAGATGTCTTGCAAAAAGGGGAGAAAGTTTCTTACAAACAAAAACGACAGCATATTTAAAAAAATGTGTCTAAGATTTTTAGTTTGGTGTAGCCAGGGCACTGCTAAATGACGTTAAAAAAAAGAACATTTCTTCCAATCAGTATAATCTTTTGTCTTTTTTGGGTTATTTGTAAATATTTAATATGTGACTGATTCACATTAAAACTGACCACAGGTCAAGAGGGTAGTTTTCTGACCTCCTGACATCATTTAAATGATGCTGACCGGCTCGGACTAAAAGTAACACTTTAAGCCTCTACAGCAGGTAAAGTTAATGACCCGTAGCGTTGTCCACACCAATGCAGCAAATAGTGTTAAAGTGGATTTGTAGATATTTTAAACACTCTGGTAAATTATGAACTGAAATAATTTTTTTTTTTTTTCTGGATGTCAACTTTTATTTTTTCAAATGAGAGATGCCTTTAGTTTGGGTGGATAGTGGGCAGGTAAATTTTAAATGGGTTTAATGTCATAGTTGAATTACCTTGTATTCTTTTTAACAACAATTTTCCCACAAATCTGGATCAGATTTTGTATCTAATTTGATCTGAAGTGTTTTTTCTGTGTGCTTGACACTTGAGATGGAATGTATAACCGGAGTCATGAGGGGTCAAGTGTAACAGGGGCTCAACGCTTACTGAATATTTGAGACTGGATAACAAAATGCACACACATTCACACTATCAGTTAGATTTTAGGATTGAAGGTGAAGCAGACAAAATCACTTCCTCAAAGTTTACAAATTGCCCAATATGGCTGTTCTTATGTGATAACAAGATCTGCTTCCAAACAGACATTCCCGTTTTGAGCCAGCAATATATTTTCTTTAAACCCGCCATGAGATTTCAATTTCAAGGGGCTTCTGTCTAACTACCTGTCTTAATCAGAAGTTATGGAACAGGAATCCTCCGGGTTTATATTTTAAGGGTCCCACGCAGGAGATTCCTATTTGTTGGCTCTGCTTGACTTTATATAACCCAGTTTGGCCACCCATCATGACCAGATGTTCCTTTATTTTGCTTTTTTAAGAGGAGTCTGGGGCATTTAGCCTTCAAATCTCCAAAGACTAATATACAGCTAATAAAAACTTCATGCTTTGTAAGTGTTGTTTTATCCTGGCAGTTGGCAAAGAAAAAAGCAGTGATGCAACCGTCTAGAACACAGAACACAAGCCAGCAAATCAGGTGTTAAGCTGACTACTTTTAAGGACTCAAATCTTGTCAGATACGTATGTTACTTTAGAAGAAATCTTACATCGTTTTTTTAATTTGATCTAACAAACCCAAGTATTAGTGTTCTTAAAATGTACAATATACTTATTTTCAGTTTTGAAGCCAATAAGTGAGTTGATTGAGATTTTCTTGCATTATTTTGAATTACTACTTAATCAGTTTGATCAGGTCACACACTGTCCGTGAGCGGCCTACATTGTCCTCGCTTTCATGGCTACTGCAGATTATTTATCATTCGCTACTGTTCTCCACTCTTATCGCGGCCACACAACAGTGAAAATGACTCACACGCTCTTGTTAAACTATTCAATCACTTAACGACTTTTGCTGACACACAAATGGCAAGGTTAACGTATTGCATCATAATGCTGTCTAGTATTATTCTATTCAACACTAAAAAAAGACATTTTTTACTCTAACTGGAGACAGAAATGCTGTTTCTTGACATGGCAGGAAGTTTGGCCCAATGAAGTTTATTTTCTGCAGAACGGAAGGGAATTCCGCGCATTATTTTCTACACTTAAGGGCTGTGGCTGCAGGTTTCCCTTTTGATTCTATGACAGTACACTCATCTCTTACAGTAATAGTGTTTTTTATTACGCAATATTAGACCTTTTGGCAGCAGCACAAAGATGACAAACCAACAATTCCACCGACTTCTTCCATTTCCCGTTTTCTCAGAACTACTATTAATGCCTTTTTTTTTTTTTTTTTTTTTAGCTCAAATGATATTTTGTCATGGTTGTTTTGTATTGTATTGAGCACTGAATCATGATGACCTCATTCTTTCTCTTTTCTGCTTGTACAGAATTAAAAATAATTTGGATGTCATTCCCTGTTGTATGGCTCAGTTTTTATCCTTTACAAGTTTATTTTCTATATTCCAACTCACAACTGTCTCACAAAACTTCATTTCTTACTTAAATAGACTGCCCGCAGATGTTTTTTTTAACTCAATGTCCTGTGCCACTTCCTTTTAAACAGTGCCAAACTAGGACATACCCAGTGATCCTGGTCTAATCTTAGTCGATTTGTACCCCTTGTGATTGGTTTAAGACCCCATTGTGAGTTCTGTGGAAACCCTCATCCTCTCCCCTCCCTTCAGACAGTTTGTTTCATGCCTGTCTTTTAAATAGCTTCTAATGCAAACCAGCTTTGGGGTCTCTTTGAACACAAAAAGTACAAATTCTGGCATTTTTCAGGCAATATCCTGGAGGAATGCGGCTCACAGCTGTTTTGGGGGACTCTGACTATTGGTATTCTTTTTCCAGGCCAGTTCTGGATGCGTATGGAGGCAGGGTTAGGGCCGGGGGTCTCGCTGTAGGAGAGCTCTTCTATTTGATCCATCTCAATCGCATTACAGCCAGGAAGAGGGCAAAAATTACTTCAAGACATATTGGTATTGTTTGAACTAAAATGTTATCTGTGTTCAGCATGAAAAAGTAATACAAAGTACATTGTAAAACATTGAAAGCTCCCTGTTGAAATCAGCTTAGGTAATTTCTGTCTATTTTTAGTATAAAAATAGTTTCTGACTTCAAGGTTGAAAGTTTTTTTGGGATTTCCACTCTTCACCATGTAACACAGAGCCAAATGCCTGCCTGATCACAACATGAATACATAAAAGGCTTAGATCTCCCTCTCTGTTTCACCTTCGACATTAAAACAATGATGCTGTAGTATTTCAAGAGGAAGTAGCTATTGAGTCCCACTACCAGTGCTGGCAGCAACAACTCTTTCTTACAAAGCAGCTGTTCTAAATATTAGACTGTAACATTGTGTGTGAGTTTTCTGTGTGTTGTACTTGTAAGCACAGGTGTGCTTGAGTCAGGTCTCCTGAAAGATATACACAATGGTTCATGTCACTTTATTCCCTCATGTGTTTGTGTTACACTACTTTGACTTTACAATGTTTCATTGAATAAGGTATGTGTGGTATACAATGGTTACAATTAGAGTGAAATTTTGATTTCTGAAATGATAATGACAAGATGTTAACGGGTGTTGGTGAAAAGCAGAAAATCCCTGTGGGACTGTGACACTTCCAGGACAGAAAGTAGAGCAAAACGTTGTTTCCTATGTTGAGCACCACTGGACGGACCTCTCAACAGTTTTGGTTAGCAGAATCAAATGCCACATCCTCATATGTCGCTTCATCACACAGCGAGGTCACTTATAAGTATAAAAATACTGATTCAATAGGAAAAATTTGCACAAATTATGGGATGTTAAGAAGAGAGGAAACACATGTTGAGGCTGTCTCCTTTTTTTATTCACCTTTATTCTTTCGTTTATGCTGCTCATCTCAAACCACAATCAATTCAAGAACCTTCCCTCCAGCTCTGGAAACATCCCCAATGTGCACACAGAGGGCAGTTGCTTGCATAAGCAGCAGGAGCAGAGCTGCACGCAGAGGGACCACATGTACAGCACTGTAGTGATTCATGGGAATTTCCAGCAGCATTTCTCAGTCTGTTTAGAGCGAAAATGGCTGACACACATCATTAAAGAGTAAATGTGCTAGTTTGTTGAACTCCATTGCTTATCTCTTTGTCTTTCCAGCAGGGCACTCAACAAAAGACCCGAAGATTCAGCCCGGTGATGATCTTGTTCTTACAAAGGGCGATTTGTTGACCCTCACATGCAAGTACGTCACACATTCCACAATTTTTTTGCCATCATTGTGTACTTAATGTAGCATTTACCTGTTAGTGGATCCCTCATCAATGAAAAAAAATCTCTCTCATTTAAAGTAATGTCTCAGTTAGGCATAAAGACCGAGGGATCACTAATTTGAGTGCTTATGCTGTAGCCTACTAGTTGGTTTTAGATCATTTCCTTCCCTGGCAGACCTGAAATATCTAGATCCTGGTGGACTGTAGACCAAATAAGGGGATAAGGACCATGGGGCAAAAATAGCTCCAGTAGGTTCTTTGGCCACAAATTGTGGGGACAATCATTGATGAGAACCACAAAAAGGCATTTAAATGTGTCTTGCCATTTCCTGTAGGACTGGTGAGACGCAACTTTTTGCATTCCTATTCACAAAGAATTTGGGGAATTGCATCATTTTTCAGGCCTGCAAAGAATGCAAAAAAGCTCATGTTTGCACAATATAACATTTCCCTACAAGGCCAAATGCTAAGATACACGGGTCATACAGCGCTGCATTGTTTTATGTCACTGGCTGAGAACTGGAGAATGGGTGACCCAAGATTCTGTATGCAAAAGCATTGGTATGCATGACATGTTTGATGTTCCTATGGGATCTTTTTAATGAGAGTTTTTAAATGGAAAGAATGTGTTAGCCAAGCACATCTTTTAAGAAAAACATGTTCCCATGTGAAAGTTCACAGCATTATTTGACTTTAGAATATGCCCAAATAAACTGGGAATGAATATCAAGCCAGAAATTCCCGAGGGTGAAAGCAACTGCTGTTGTTTTTTGCTGAAAAAACTTCTGAGGCCATTTGCCAGCTGTGACACTTTTTCTAAAATTAGACCTGAAAATAGGCAGTGGAAAAGCAGATATTGAATAAATGCTATTACTTCAAGTGTAAGTTAATTTAAATTTGTCACAAACGTCCATCAGGGGTCATGGCGTCTTGCACTGGACACTTGGCGATGCCCTTCAATCGCTGTCCTCAGAAAGGGTGAAGATAGAGGACTGCAATTACAAGCATCATTCTCACTGCAGCAAACTGACTGTGGCAAATCTGAGAGTCACTGACACTGGAAGTTACACCTGCAATTACACCAAATCTGATGCTGAATACGTAACTTCAACATATGTCTATGTCAAAGGTAAGTCCTACAAAGTTCCTCATATGGGTAACCTCACCTACATTTCTATTGTGCCCTCACACTCAAAATCTACATGCATTAAAGTATTTTTTATTATTTTTTATGTGTAGTAATGTTTACAAAAACAATTCAAAAATGGAGAAAATTCCCCAAGAGCCATTAAATTCACTATTGGCAACCCTGCTCAAAAGAGGACACAGCCCTTCACATGAAACTGTTCTACAGAGAGATCACATGCGACTTCTAAAGATCTTCAGAGCTATAGAAACTAAACTGAAGAAGAAAACCACTAGAACCCTTTTACGATGAGCCCTATACAAGTCAGGTCTCCATGAATGAAGACCCCATTTAGAAAAAACAAATGCATGTTGAAAGATCACATGCGGCCTTTGAGTACACTTGCCATTAACATGTGAATTGCATCTTGACTGGGTAACATGGTCTGGCATCATGCTCTAATGCAGTGCTTCTCAATTATTTTCTATTGCGCCCCCCCCTAGGAAGAAGAAAATATTTTGTGGTTCCCACTCTCCACCATGACTATAATTAGTATAATTTGTCTACGAAATTGTAATAAGTACACCTCTGCATAACATTGTATCCTTATTAACATTAAAGAAAACAAAAAAAGAAAAAGCAACGTACAACAAAGAACAGCTTTATCAACATTGTTTTTACTCTATTAACTCTACACCATAGAGTTAATACTCCCTGCGCACACTCTGACAATGAGAGCGCCAACTGCTGTAGTGGATGTGTAATTATACTTTATTCTAGTGCAAAAAAAAAAAAGAACCCAACATGTTCCACAGGGTCACATGCTCCCCCCTGGCATCGCGCCGCACCCCTGGGGGCGCGCCCCACTATTTGAGAAGCACTGCTCTAATGATGCTTTGCATCACAGCGAGCCCAAATTAGAATTGGGTGAATATATTGAATTTATTTATGTATAATTTTTCCCAGTTTTCTGAAGAGATGAGTTGGTGATTTCTATGTTCATAAAACCAATGACTGAAAATGTGATTGAAAGGAACACAAAAAAATCTTTTATGATTTAAGTGAAATTTTTAAAGTTTTGTTAAAAAAATCATCCTTGCTCAAATACTCATCAAAAGAAGGATATTTATGTTACACACCAATTGCCATCACTTGGTGATTTCAAAAACAAATTTGCAGTAGGCTGATTGATCATACCTCATCAATAAAATGTTACACTTTCATTTCTGAGGTACGTACGACTGAGTGTAATACAAACACGTTTAAAAAAAAACACTTGTTATTTTTGAGGAAAATGGTTGAATTATTTCCTTCTCATTTCTCATACTTGCTTTTGGAACACTACCCAGTTTATCTCTTTGTTTGTTCTTTTCTTTTTGTCTCTCATGCTACTAACACTGTTTTATGCTGCAACGCAAACCATACAGCTAATAAACCTTGCAGTATGTTTGCAGCATTTATCAGCTTTACCCTCAATTGATGACTTTTTTTGTTGTGGAGCTTCTCGACTTCTAAGTTTTTTAACATGGTTTTTCTCTGGATTGGATCAAACTCAAAAGTTTTTTTTTTGACAAATTACAGTGGAAAACCACAGATTAGCAAGTTTTAAATGGATGGTGATTGCATGCCGAAATGAGTGTGTCTTCAAGTTTTACATCTTTGTGTTTTGGGTGGATGCAGGGGACAGACTGGCAATTCACCATGTACGGATGGTTAGTCGGTCTTTGACTGCAGTTTCATCCTAAAGGTAAAAGGTGAGCTTGATTGCACAGGAAACTCTGTTGTTTAACTGATTTCCTGCTTCAGCTACCTTTTCCTTAACAGAAGTTTCATAGTTACAAGCGTCATTTTCACTATCATTCCAATGATGACTGCTTGTAGAAAGGCCGACAAAAATTTACTTTTAAAACTATATGCTTTCTAACTATGTGAACACAGTTCAGATAAATAGATTGTTCTTAGATACTGGTCCAGGAACCAGCTATCGTGTAAAACTGGACACTCTCCATTTCCTCTCCTGTTGCTCTGGGAATGTAATTCCCAGTCTGCCAGCCCTGCTGTGACTCTGTTTAGTCTACTGCACTCTTTTCAAAAGCCCTCAGCTGTGTATAAAATTATGATTTGCGGTCACTTTTTAGATGGTCCTATCACCACACCACTAATGCTTGACCTCACACCAATTGCAGACTATTTTTCTAAGCCAATGAGTTCTCACAGTCATCTTTTGAAGTCCAACTGCTCAGTCGGAGCCAGATAATGGATAGCTCTTTCTAAACAATCTGGCTTTAATAAACTCTCTTTTGTATTGAAAGACCTCATATTGACCTTTTGTAGCTCAACCTATCTAGTTGTTACACATGCTGATTTTTGGGGGGTGTCATAGGAGTCCGCTGTCTATCCCAGTTACCACTAAGCAACAGGTACACATTGAATATATTGTGGTGTGGTTACAAAAGTGAAATGAAGATGGGCATAACTCACCTGCACATTTTACACTGGTTAACCAGACGTCATCTATCTTGATAGTAGAGAAACCTCACACAGAGGTTAAAAATAGCCAAGTATTTTTTTGTTTTGATCCAGTAATACAAACTAGTAGGTTTCTCATTTGGGCGCGAACAAATTGTGAGATAGATCCAAAACAGTTTTTTCTCATTTTTTTTTTTTAACAAACATACTAAATAAGAAGCTACGTCTACATTTGGTCTGATTTGTACCTTAAACGTGACTTATTCAGACAACTTCTATCATCCCATAGATCCAGATCAACCATTTGTGAAGCACAATCATCAAAGCCCTGACATCCTGAGCGTCTACAACCATGAAACCAGCTTTGTGGTCCCCTGCAGGACGTCATCACCCGACATTAATGTCACATTGACAACGGTAAGGATGAAAAGAGACAGCCATTCAATGCACTCCACCATCTGATCTCACATACACCACAATCATACAGTGCTCTCGTCAACAAAGAATCGTTCCGTCGTCTTCCGCTTGTCTGGGGCCGGGTCGTGGGGGCAACAGTCTCAGATTGGAAGCCAAGGCTTCCCCCATCAAAGAATCAGATAAAAATAAATCTGATAGAGCAAACTTCTCTATAATATTTTCACAAGATGTATTTGTTAACTTCAGAACAAAGTAAAGATGTTTCTAATGCTCATATGGTGCATCTCAGTAGTTCTCACATCATTTCAGTACTGATGCATTTAGAAGAGGCAGAAAGTCTTGCCTGCGGAAACCTCTGGGAGTCATTGTGTCTGCTTCCCGTAAGAGCAGGAAGGTGCTTTAGGAGCGCTTCTCTCGGAATAGACTATCCTGCTAATTTTAGTCTATCATCTCCGACAAACATCAGGAAATGCAGTAAAAACATCACACAATGTCCTATAGAAAACAACAGGTAACATTTTATCATGGATAGACTATCATGTGATTCCTGATACAATTTTCATGCCAACCACAGACACTTTTTGTCTTGGCTGTGCTTTTATATCTAGATATTTATCATTGTGGCTAAAACACAACAAAGACTACACAGATTGATTGTGTGACCTTCCTGCTATTAGTAAATCAACGGCACTCCTCCTTCCTGCTCTCCTTCCTTCCTTTTTTACCCTTTGCCACTTCTCCACTTAAAGCCCTGACATGAGAACAAACAGCAGCCGGCACGTACATCCTTTTCCGAGTCCTCAGAGTTATGTGCTTCATTGCATAAATGATTACAAAGGTCACGCTGCATGAAACAATAAAACTAATTAGACCTCCCCTTTAACAGACATCTGTCCCCACGAGAGCCTAGCCAGGCACGAGTAACATATTAAATTAGGTTGTTTGCTTCCCCTCTTTAGTCTGTCTGGTAAAAACATCCATAACAACTATACTAATTTTCCCCTCTCACTTCAGCACCCAGCAAAGAACGTAAAAAAAGTTGTTTGGGATCCTAAGGTGGGATTTACAATTCCTCTTGGTCCTGATGTGACTTACAGAGAAGTTACCTGCAACACTGTGATCAATGGACAGTGGTTCATGTCAATGTACATACTGCGTAGACAAAGTGAGTTGGTAAAAAAAATTCACACATTGGTTTCTCTGGTTTGTTGTATGTCATGTTTCTCCAACCTGTCTCCATTTTTCAGATCTTGTATTTCAGAATGTGAGAATCACCCCTGAAAAACATATCAAAATTCTGGTTGGTGACACACTCATTCTCAACTGTACTGGCGAAACCACCTACAACAGTAGAATCACGTTCTTCTGGGATTTTCCAAGAAAAAGAGTAAATTCAAACTTTATTATTGACTTTTTTGAGGTGATGGCGTGGCATTGCTTCTCTTATTTTTGGTTTATTCTGTGTTTTCAGCAAAACAAACACTATACTGAGACACGTAGCATCATCAATGGACCAGTTACTGTGATGACCAAGACTTTAAAACTGACAAATATCAGCTTGGAGGATAAGGGGACATATCGATGCAAGGCTGTGCTGGATTCTCCAATAGAAAAAGATGTGTCAGTAAAAGTAACTGTTTATGGTAAGTATAGATAGGTGTTTTATAATAATTTAATGAATACACTTCAGGGGCTTTTACTCAATTGTTCATACATTTTTATTCCTTTTCCAATTGTGTCTGTCTCAATTCATCTTATTATTGTAATAACTTGCAGAGCATCCATTTCTCAACGTATCATACAAGCAGGAGTTTGGTGGCATTGTGGTTGTCAATGAAGGTAGAAAGAGGATTGTGCTTGAACCCAAAGTCAGCGCACGCCCCCTACCAGACACAATTACATGGTAAGTAATGTGAAAAACTTGATGAAAAATGTGTTCATGGTTATTAATTAAATAAAATAAAATCAGTCTTCACTTTTACCGAAATGATGCCAGAAAGTTTTCCATTACATCTTAACACTTCTCATTTATGTATTTATTTTTTACATTTTTTTGCATTTATCCTTCACAATTCTTTTTTGAATTTTTCTTTTAACTGATTTAGCCCGGTGATTCATTTAGCAGCCAGTGGATGAAGTTTTCATTCACTTCTAAAAAAAAGAATTTTATTGTAAAGATTCATTGATTTACTGATTTCTGTCTGATTGGCTACTATCAACATATCAGACACATTTTTTTTAATATAAGGGTTTGTCTGTTGATGTATTCAAAAGATTTTCTCCAGACTCTTTTTTTGTAGTCATGACCGCTTCTCTTCGTCGTCTGTTTCAAGGTACAAAGATGGAGTACGCATCCAAAAGAATAGTACATGTTATAAGATGTCTGGCTATGGCTTGGCCATTGCTGACTTGCAGCTGAAGCACGCTGGTGTTTTCACCCTCTACCTGGGCAACAAACTAAAGGGAATATATGGAAATATAAGCTACACTCTGACAGTGAATGGTAAGTTATTACAACAAGCTGGCAATAAATGTGGAAAATGAGCAATCTCTTTGCTCAGCAAAGCTGCTCTCGGTGTGGATCATTGGACGGCAGGTAGCAGCTCTAGTATGAGAGGAATTTGGGTCTTGTTGATTCCAGGGCTGGATTGACGTAGCTCAGACAGCTGTTGTTGATTATTGGGGCTCTTTTGAAGGGGCTTGGCGGTGTGTGTAAATGGCTCAAGATCTATTGTGCTCAAAAAAATTCCAGCCACTCCAGACCCCCCTCGTACTGTACGTTTATTTGCATCCTCACCATGCATATACACACTTCCGCTCGTGTAAACATGCTCCATACAATATGTATACAGCTTGGGAAAAACAGAATGGGTAAGAAGTTCATTGTTATGATGACTTTATGGTATGAGTTGATAGCTGTTCACACTTGAAGCTGAAAATATTATGCGTAGACTGAAAAACATCGTGTTTACTGCAAATAGAAGACAGGCAGCGTGTGTGCGTGCACGTTTCTCTTCAGAAATGTGTCTATTTTTGAGTTGTGGCACGCAAAAGGGGGGGAAAAAATGAGACCCTCTTTGTACAAACTTTATTTATGATTCATGGTCGTCCTGCTTTGTACAATTTTTTGCCAAAGGAATGGTAAACACTCACACATGAGTAAATGATAAAAAATCCCTGGCATTAATTACAGAGCTGTTTTGGATTTCATTAATGTTTTGAGATCAAAGTTCAACAATCTGAACCTGCTCCCCATCACAATTAATAATTTAACAGTTTTGAAACTTGTATGGTGTAGTCAAGCTATCAAAAAATAAGTACTAAGTGTTAAAAAAAACTAAACTAAAAGAGATGGATGACCTCTTGAATTGGCAAGTTTCCTGATCTGTTGTTCGTTGTAGCACAAAATGTTGAAATACAGGCCAAAACCTGAGTCAGAGCAGTGGTGTTTTTGACCATAAATTTAGAGCTAATCATTCATCTTGTGATTCTTGTTGGAGTGGTTAATCTAGCCTTCTCTTTTTTCTATTTTTGTGTGGCCTTACATTTATTTATTCTTCTCTCTCCCAGTAAAACCTAGAATTTCAGAGGCAGAGATCCCCACTGCAAATATACAATCCTACATTTTGGGCAAGCAACATCAACTTACCTGCACGGTTTTTGCTTTGCCTCCTCCAAACATCGCCTGGTACTGGCAACCTTGCCACTCAGAGGCAGCATTGAGAAAGTGAGTCATTTTCCCGGTCACTTCCTAAATAGTAAGCTTAAAATCTAACTAAAGTATCCACAGTTGATTTAAAGGTAAGTTTTGATTTGTATTGTAATTCATGTTTTATGGTTCAACCTGATCATGATTCAGAATCAGTGGCTGACTACTGCATTACATGTTCTACCGCCAATATTCTTGCTTGGTTTAACCTTTTCAACTTTCAGATGCTCAGAGATTTTGAGTGTAACTACAACCCAAAGTCCAACAACAACTGGAACCGATTAAATGGTCATTAGCTCATGGAAAGTGAAGAAATATGGAAAATAAATACACTCCGCGCTTTTCATTCCAACATTTTTTCTATGTGCAATCTTTGCCTCATTAGTTTTTTGTTTTCAGTAAGGATCCATAACTTCTTTTTTCATATATATATATATTATTACTTTGTCATTTTCTATCTTTCCACAGAAACATTTAGTCCATAGAAGAGATGTAGGGAAGCTGAAACTTAATTGAAGTTATTTAAAGGTTTTATATGACATAGACAGTTCTCCAGCATGAACCCTAAATAGTTCATGGAATTTGACGTTGTCAACTTCATTATTTAAATTAAATGTATGTTCACTCAGTTAACAATTCTAACTGACCATTGGAAAATTTTGAATTGCAAGCTATACATAAGAAAAAAGACCCTCGTTGTGAAGTCTAGAAACCAACATTCAATTTATATGAACACAATGTTCCACTGTGGATTTGTGATTGTGAAAAAAAAAACTAACTTTCCTTAGATTGGTTCACCAGTTTGATTTGCCAATACTTTTGTTAACTGGGGTGGCACTGTGGTTGACACCATTATCAACATTTCAGTAACAAACTGCTCAGAATTTGATGCAAATATCAAGGCCCACGTTGGACACTGTTTGACAAGATCTAACATTTGTGTTCATTCAGAAAAGATAAAAAAAAGTGTCTGGTCACATTTTTAACATTTTAGTTTAACTAAAGTTTTTCTTTTGTTGGTGTGAAGTAGCCACTAATATATTCTGAGTGTCTGCAAGACCAAGCTGCATGACCACAACTCTTGCCTCCTGAAGTTTATCCTCAGTCTGGGGAAAAAACTGTTTTCTCAGCTTATTGAAGTGTCTTGTCAGAACTGCTATCATCAACACAATTATCCTACTGCTTGACATTTGAAATCACACTGATAAAAGCTTGGAGTTGTTTATGTCAAAACATCATCACATCTGATCAAATTTCCTATCAGATAAATGAACTCTTTCACTGATTACAAGATTATAGAGAACAGAACTACCGGTCTGGCCCAAGGATCCCACTTTAAAAAAAATCTACGCTGGCTAAATTGAATGTGTCCAGAACACATAAATCAGACCATAGCTGCCCTGGAGAAATGCCCTTCCATCTGTGGTCGGTGGTTTGAATAGGAAGCAATGGGGAAGATATATTATTCTCAGATATTATTCTGAGCCATTACAAAGTTAAACAGAAATGAGTGACTCTGCATGAATGCCAACCTGGTTTTGAACCCACACACAGAATGAGAATCTGGCCAGTGGGTGGTGATCCGACATATGTTTTCAAAAATTAGAAATACAATGACAGAGGAACTAAATACTGATGTGGATTTATAATAAATATTAACAAAGGTCAGAGAGAATATATTTGTATTTCCAAACATAATCAAAGCTGGCACAGTGTTGCTTTGTGGCAAGCGGCTAATGAGCGAGCCCGGTGGGAGCCCCAATTGTGTAAAATGTTTGTTTTACTCTGCATAGCACATGACACTGTAAATCCAATCAGTTGCCCTTCAAGATCATATTTCATCTTAATCTGGTCTGGTTTGGACAGCCGGGGAAATGAATGGTTTGTGGAGGATTTAGAGGTGAGGGAGGTTTATCATGTTGGTTGTGGAATGAGGCTGATAGCTTCAGGGTTAGAAATATGGGGATGACTTTATCTCCAGGTTGAGAAGTTGTCAGGTCTCCACTGCTGACCGTCAAGGTCTTACGATCCGCCTTATCTCCTGTGACCAGAGCGTATGGTTAAGGTGGTGGTGGGGGTTCCTGTTCGAGGTGACGCACAGCACAGCCCTTCCTGTCGCTGCTGCTGTTTCCTTCTCGACTGCTCCACTCATCAAGCTGATTGTTCTCCCACCACGGGTGGTGCAGGTCTTTTTACTGAGAAGGGGTTTCAAATCAGGGCTTTTCATTTTCAATTGAGAACAGAATTTTATGCAAAATGTCTTTTTTCTTTCATTTTTTTGGTAGTTCCACTACATGCACTGGGTTTTGTATCAAACTTTCTTCTTACATAATATACAAGATTTTCTGACATTAACTGTGGTTAATAAAAGTTTTTTTTCTGTTTCTCTGCAGTTGTATCACTTTGACGGAGCCTCTTCTGGTTGATCCTCATAAAAATGGAAATTATACTAACAATCATGTCAAAAAAATTTATGAAAAGGAGACGTTAGTACAAGGAAAAAATAAGGTATGTTTCAGAACAGTACAATGACTTGTTGCGCTATATTGTTAGTTTTTTTTTTTACATGTTTTGTTATTAGAAAATTGTCTGACCAAACTGCCAGTTATCCAGCTCTCAGATGTAAAAGTGAGTGTGAATCTCACATTTTACTCCTTTCAAGAAAATTAATTTTCAATTTGATTTTCTTCAATTTTCATTTAATTTTTTTATGACAGATTAAAACTGACTTAAAGACAAGTCTTTATTACAAAAAGGCTTCGTAAATAAAAATGATATAAACATGTTAAAAATGCTACTTTAATCACACAGTTAGGATTTGAGAGGGAAAAGAAAAATTTGAGCCAAAAAGAAAAAAAAAAAAACAAACAACAAAGTTCATTTCTCACATCTGATTTGGACCAGAGTTTTGTTGGCCTTCAAAGTTTCCGCTTTATCAGGCATCAATCATTTTCAGTGTAACAAGGCAGAGTTTGGTTGATGGTTATAAAGTTTGTTGGCTCCAACTGCACACACACAAAGACCAGCTGCTTGGGATAAATCCCACTGCTAAATCAATACCTATTACACCCGTCTACAAGGGCTGCCTGAAACGACCAACTCAGACAGGACACACCAATCCTTTGGCTAGATCTCTGAACTCTAGATGGTTTCATCAGAGCAGAACTAGAACTTGCTCGACTAAAACTTAATATATTTTTCTCAGCACCAAATAAAAAAAAAAAAAACAAAACCAAAAAACGAACAGTGTTCACTACAGGTTCCCTGTAGCTGACAGATATAGTTCACTTCCCTTTACTTGAGTGAAATGCACTCACCATTTCACAAGGGTTTTTATTTTTAAAAAGGTCCTAGATGAAACAGCTATTCCTCTGCATGGGTGCTGCCAAAAAAAGGATAATTTATCAATTTTTATTCATCTTAAAATGAAAAATAAACCTAAACCCTGATAGGCAGACCTTTTTTTCGTCGTCTGAACCACTTATCCCTAAAACAGTCGCCAAAGTCTATACCAGCTGGTTTCAGGGGAGAGGCAGGATACACCCTGAAAAAGTCTCCAGTCTGTTGCAAACGACACACACGGACAAACATCCACACATACGCAATCATTTCTACGGTCAGTTTTGTAGCTGCCTGTGCATTTAAATGCACATTTAAATTAATATACTTCAGACTTCAGACATTAATGTAAGGACTGTCACACTTTTATTAAAGGTCAAATAAATACCCTGTCTGAGTATTTGCACAAGTTGTCAGACAAATTGGTTCATTTTCACATAGCATTAACTTTGCAATGTGTTTGTGATAAATGAGAAGGCAATGCTCATTTAAAAGTACTTGTGGCCAGTCGCTGGTGTTTTACGAGGGTTAGGACTAAAGGTCAATGATAACAAGCAGCAGTTTAAAAGAAGAGGGATTTGATGGAAGCAAATTCCTCTCTGTCACCCCACATAAATCGTGCTGGCCCGTGAATAAGAACATAGTGAGGGCTGGGCCTCTCTGGAAGGCCCAGTGGAGAGGCGGTCTGGCCCGGGTCAAAACTTAAGGAAAGCATAGGGGACAACATGAGTACAGAGGTCAGAAGGCGTCTGGTCAGGTCTCTTCTTCAGGAGTGTGCACAGGCTTTTAAATTACGTTTTCTTATCTCGGGTTACATCACGCTGGGTGTTTGCTGCATGACGCTATAAAACTCCTCCATCATGTTTTGACAGATGAAAAATTTACTTAGATGGAAGAAAATGTGATAAAAGTACATTTTTGCTGCCTTGATGTTTGTATTTTTGATCAGCAAAACTCTTGCATTGTTAGGAAGCATTCTTGGCTTCTGCTAAAAGTCAGTACGATAGTTTCTATCAGCTCAGAAAGTTACGGCTGACAGATCTTGAGCAATACACCCACATAATTCTCTCTCTTTGATGTTGCTAACCACCGTCAAAAACACGTCGGTGTGAACACAAAACAGAAACCCCAAGCAATCTGACCTCTGCCCAAGTTTCTTTTGTTATTTCTGTTAATTTAAGCCATTAGGACATTATGTTTTCTGTGAATTGAGTTTGTCATTAGAAGTGCTTCCCAGGAAATAAGCATTAAGGTTCAACTTCAGAATCTCTCACTTTGTCTTGCGCAAAATGTTAAATTCCAGCTGTATCCTATCATTAATGTCAACCAATGGTGCATGGAAAAGACACCAGTGTGTTGCACCCACCACCTTTAGCCAAGTGAGATTGTGGCAAATATTAAACTAAAAACCTTAAATGAATCTGAATTAATAATTGAGTTGTTGGCTGAAATTGCTATTTCAAAATGTAATTTTTCCAGACCGTGAGTATCCTGGTAATTGATGAAGCTACCTCATCTGGAAAATTCACCTGTGTCGCACAAAATGAGTACTTCACGACCACTGTGATGATGCCTTTTTATGTTGATGGTAAGTCGAGCAAAGAAAACGACAACATCAGCATAATTGCACTGCACTTGATTATTTCAAATGATCCACAATTTTTCTTGTAATGAACTGCTAGAAAGGAATTCCCAGATTGTGTTGTGCAATAAATAGGCTGGGGGGGAAGGGTATTAATTGAAAACATCTTCCAATGTAGCTGAACAGCTTATGGCTGGAAGAGAGGCAAATGTGTCCCGAACCATATGGTGAGCAGTAATGGTACGCATCTAAAAACAGCTATGAATAACTACATTCCTACTCTGGTGCCAGCAGGTCATTCCTCTTTCTTTCTGAGCCAGTGTGTGTTAAAAGAATCTACTTCTTAAGTGTACTTGAGTGTTTCAAAATACTCCCACAATGACCATCTCTTGGAGCACTTACGTAATAACTGAAGGGGTGGGTGCCACTAAAAAAAGGCACTGCAAATAGTAAATCACATGTGCTTAAAGGTGATTGAAATTACATGCTTTATCAGGCACAAAAGGAATTTTTCTAAATGTATCCCAGGTATTGAAAATCCTCTGTTATAAAGCGAGAAAAAAATCCCAAGAAGGGTGCATCTCTCTTCCAGAGGTGAGGAAGACAGAGGGTGATGGAATGTTGGATGAAAAAAAAAATTGTAATAACAGCTGTCTTCTCTTACGGAACACACAATGCTTTCCAGCAAACTGAATAAACAAGCACAGTCTGGTTCCCATGGGTCACATACTCAGACCTGCTCCAGTGGGATGAGTTCAGCACCATCAAAAATGCCGCCCCCCAATATGCTTCCAATTAATCGCAATAAAACAGGAAATAACTACAGAGCTGACATTCCTGATGGAACATGAGGTTTCTGTGTCAAAGTGATTGAACAAATTAGGATTACTAACCAGCAAGTCTTGACAAACACAAGACAATAACAACCTAACACATTTTAAGTGAAGAGGAACTAAAAAGAAACTCTGATGCTGTTTTTTTAAAGATCACCCTGAGGAAGTTATCATCACACCACCAGTTGCAGTAGAGGGGGAAAATGTGACCCTAACCTGTCGAGCAACCCGTTACCTCTACACAGACCTAGAGTGGTTGGATTCCAGGAATCAAACTATCCCTTCCAACATGTCCAGCCTCCAGCTAAACAAATATTCTATCTCTCGCTCTCTCGATCTGCACAATGTGTCCCAAAGCAGCTCTGCAGGTTACAAGTGCCAAGCATACAAGGTTTATGAGAAGGTTGAACTCCAGACAGCTGCACTAGTTGTGGATGGTAAGAAAATATTGTATAACGTGGTGATGATTTTTATTTTATCTCACTAGTGCTAATCATTACACATTTTTCATTCATTTTAATCTATTGTAAAAAAAAAAGGGTGTGAGAAGATTTGAAAATGAAAGTGATGAGTTTGTGAAAAATTGGGCAATTAATTTGACAAGAATTGTATCCTTCTTTTCTGCTACTGTCAGATCACAGTACAATGATCGGGTTAAATTTGTCAATTTTCTTTTACTTTTTTGGACTAGAAGTCCTTTTTCTGAAAGGGACAAACAAATAAATAAACAAAATGTGTGTGGGAGCTTGCTGCAGTCAGTTATCACACAAATGCTGAAGATCAACTTTTTTTTTCATTTCACAGAAAGAAAACCACCACGCCTCAATCAAAACTTGACAAATCAGGATGTGAACAGTAGCAGTACGTTGTTCATGTCATGCTACGCTTCAGGAGTTCCTTCTCCCCTCATCACGTGGTACAAAAATGGCATTATGGTGGAAGAAAGTCCAGGTGATTTAGAGAGTTTTAAAAAATTATATGTGTTATGTTTTTTTTTAATAACTGCAAGTATGAAACTAGGCCAAAAACAGTTAAATTAAAGCCATTTTGTAATGTGTGATTCCTGCGTATGTTTTGGGGAGGCGGTTGCTCAGTGGTAGAGTGTTCGCGCTCGGACAGGAAGTTAACCATAAGTTTGTGGGTTCAATTTCCACTGAGTCTACATCTATTGTCATTGGAAAAGACACCTAAACCCCCATATCTCTCACAATTGGCACTGTCATAGGTGGCAGCCTCCTGTGGTGTGTAATGGTGCAGCACACAAATTTCCCCAGTGAGGGATCATGAAGTTTTTTTTTTCTCCCCTAATTTTGGAAGAAATTTCCCTTTTAATGATGAGCTCATTTTGTAGAGTAATTAACTATTTTTTAGGACTAAAACTAATCTATTGTTCAAAAAAATACTTTCATGCAATGTTGATATTAATGAGAAAATGTCAAGACAATACCCCCCGTCGAGACAACCAGAAGGAATGAACAATTGAGCAATTGTTTAGGCATCAAAGTGTGATAGAAGTGGTGGGGTGTAGAAAATTTGAAATTAAGCAATGATGAAGCAAGTGACAACAGTCACTTAAATAAATCCATTAACAAGAGGGAACAAAATGAACTAAATTAAAAAAGGGCAAAAGTAAAGACAGACAGATTCAAGGATTAGAATTTTCGTGTCCTCCTTTCCAGAGGTGTCAAGTAACGAAGTAAGACTACTTCGTTACCTTACTCAAGTAGAAAATCTCGTTATCTTTACTTTAACGAAGTAATTATTTTTTTGTCTACTTTTTACTTTTACTCACTACTTTTTTATGCAATTATCTGTACTTTTACTTCGTTAGTTTTATCAAAAGTAGTCGCTACTTTCTCCATTTTGTCACCGTTATAAAGCCGCGACTGTTTGTCGGATTTTTTTTTTTTTTTATGAACCCTGAATGCATCAAACAAAGGAACAGATGAATGATTGGCTGAAAGGTCCAGTCAATCATTACTTTGGGGCGAGTAGCCCCGCCCACAAACTTTTAAAGAGCAAGGACGTCAATTTCCGTGTTTGAGACTCGGGCTCGGAAATCAAAGTGTTTCTGATGCTGCAACACTGAACTTTGATTGAATTATCAGGTTTTTTTTTTAAAAAAACAACAGCAAAGAAATGTTTTATTATTATTTTCAGTCTTAGGTTATTGTAAACGTCTTTGCTGAAAATGTTGTAGATGGTATTTTTATAAAAATAACTTTGATCTGTGACACACTATTTTATCTTTAGAAACAAAGCTAATTGAACTGATTAATCCATAAATAGTAGTGGATGAAGTATTTGTGCTTAAAAGCATCCAAAATGTTATTGATTAGTTTATAAAGACTGACTGAGGAGATTAAAACTACACATCGCTTAGATTTTGTATCATGAAGATGTTTGGGTTAACATTAAAAAAAAAACCTTTTATGTACACATATATATGTAGATATGTATATATATAAATTTATATTAACCGTCTCCTAAGTCCCGCCCCTACTGGTTTTTTAAAATCTTATTTCCCTGGTTATTTTTTCATTTTTACAGTTCTTAAAATTTTAGAAAAAGAATCCAAGAATTTTGCCTCCTGTGTGTTTCCTTCACTCCCACTGCCTTACGAGTGCATGTAAAGGGTGTTATTTTGTCAATGGGTGTGGTTTTACTGGGTGTACGATATTTTTTGTAAAATACGATAATTTTACGTCATTAGTACGATAATCCAGCACCTCCCACGAGGCAAAGCTGGTTCCATGCGCTGGTTCCATTATTAAGAAATAAATAATTCTGATTCATAAAGTTTCACCAAAACACTTTCATTTATTATCATATTTTCTGCTCCTTAAAGCATGTGATAATAGTTAAAAAATATGTTCATACGCTTTTGTTAACAATATTCCTTTTTTTCTGAAAATTACTTTTACTTTTTTTACTTTAAGTAGTTTTAAAATAGGTTACTTTTTACTTTTACTTAAGTAGAAAACTTGAGTTGATACTTCTACTTTTACTAAAGTAGTTTTTTAACTCGGTATTTATACTTCTACTTGAGTAGGAAATGTTGGTACTTTTGACACCTCTGCTCCTTTCATATTTTTACATACACAAAATTGACATTTAAAAGTTGATGATGTGACTACTCTAAAACTAACGTGATGTTTGTTGCTTTCAGGAGTCACTTTGAGAAAAGATGGAACTCTAATCATTGAAAGGGTAAAAAAAGACGACGAGGGTCTGTATGAGTGTGTAGCCCGGAACCATGAGGGTTTTGCAAAAACAAGTGCAGTTGTCACTGTTCTCGGTGAGTCAGACACAGACAAACACAACTACTAAGAACATATGTGCGCACACATTTCCTAATCTGTAGTGTGAGGAAAAATGGGCTTTCCAGTCATTACTAAAAATAGCTTTACTCTGGCATCAGTTTTGGAAATTTTGGCATTCAGAGAGTTCCAAGGATATTCTTTTATAAGTTTTACTGTATATGATCACAACTACGGGTATCAGCCCTTTTGTAGAGGGAATAACTTCTGTCTATTGTTTGGAGTTTCACTAATGAGTCCTAAAGAGTTGCCTTTGTTGCTAACTTGACCAAGAAGTTGATCTCTGAATGAGCGTTTATGTTCAACTGTGACAGTTTGGTCAGAAAAGGCTTGAAATAAAATATGCAAAGGATAAACAAACAATTACTGATTCAAGGCACATGGACTGTGTAACAGTATCCACCGCTGAGTGGTTACAAGGACAAAGTTTAGTGGAAAACACAACAGGAAGAACTGTAGCATGTGTATCCCAAACAAAGCAGGAATAAACACAAGCGTGTGTTTCCACTTCCTTTTCATACACAGAGAAAATTAGGAAAGAAACAAGAGCATGAAAGAATGCTGCTGCATCAAATTAGTAACAAACAGTTTTCTCTGGGAGGAATCTTCAGAAATCACGGCCAGTATTTTGACAGTGAATACAATCAGGAAACACACACACAGATTTTCTGCCTAAGCTATTGGGGAATTGATGCCAGTTCTTCTGTTTCCAGGAGATGAGGGGAAGCCAAATGTTGAGGTCATCATTTTGGTGTGCACTGGAGTTGCTGCTACTCTCCTCTGGCTCATGCTCATCCTCTTCATTCGCAAGCTCAGGAGGGTAATGCAATATTTCACTTACGTATTTCCCAGTAAAACCCAGGAGATAAAAGTTTCTCAGGGGCTTTAAATGCAACACTGCTTTTCAGAAATCCTGCATTGATGACTTCTTTTGACAAAGTTTTGGTTTTGTTGTTGAACATTTTGTTTCTGCAGTTTTGTGTTAAACCTTTGTTTCAGAGAAGTAGGAGTCAAGCATTTGACATTTTCTTCATGCTTGATTTTAAACCTTTAACCTCAAAAGTCAGACACGATGCAAAAAAACTCAACATATATTGATAAAGTATATTGATTTATTTCTTTTCTGTGCTTCAGCAACCAGCAAATTACAAAATGGGTCCATCTATTATAATTGATCCTGATGAGTATCCCCTTGAGGAGCAGAATGACCTTCTGCAGTATGACAGCAGCAAATGGGAGTTTCCACGAGATCGACTGAGACTAGGTAAAAACAATGTAGATAAGAAGAAAAAAAAGATTATATAAAAAAAAAAAACATCTTTTAGCAAAGTACAACAGATTATTAGGATGAAATGTAAAAGTGTTTCTTTACTTATGATCCACCGGAGCTGGCTTCAGGTTCAAGTGAATATAAATTCTTTGGAATCTTAAAACTTTTTTGTTGTCTATCAGGCAAAACCCTTGGTCACGGAGCTTTTGGAAAAGTGGTTGAAGCATCAGCTTTTGGAATTGACAAGCTCTCAACATGTAAGACTGTTGCAGTCAAGATGCTGAAAGGTATGAGGTCAAACATCCAGCCTTTACTGTTCCACTGTGTGTTTCAGGTGATTGTCATGTGTCAGTGATTTATTCCATGAACATATTGCAGACTCACTAGCTACAGAACCACATGTGCAATCACTTTGGTGTGGAAAAGTGAAGGATTTTTATGTCGAACTTTTTAACTTTGCCTCAACACAGAAAACGTTTTGATCAGATTGTGCAGCGTTTAAGATTAAAAAAAGTTTGAGATGCAAACCAAATTAGCAACACATTCATTTTAAGATTTAGACGTGACATTAGATATTAAAGATAAAACAGTCCAATTACACTCTTTTCTTGAATGCTTTCAATTATTTTTTAAAACAAAGGTCACCACGAAAAAAAAAATAAGAGAAGCCGAACTTCTGACTTTACTTTCTGAACTATTTCATTTAGCATCGCAGCAGGTAATAACATGCAGGTTATTTTTGTTAACTTTGATATTTGCAGAAATAGAATCAAAGGAAAATAATGTGAGCATGTGTTTGCATTTCCATGTAGTAATAAAACTGTTGGCCAAACTTGTTTCTCTGTTTTATCTGCAAATCGATCAAACATGTCTGGTCTGTTAGATGAACAGATTCTTTGTGGTTAGTTGCAGGTCAGATTTAATTGGAAGCAGCAGCCCTGAGAGTTTAGACCCTGGCTGCTTTTACTTCAATCTGATAAATACGTGAGAAGGTCCAAGTGGTCACTTTAGGGTGATGACTTTATAAAACGTCTCATCAATAAAACACACAAAACATTATTATTTTAAACATGCAAAATATGAGATACTTACATCTGAAGATTATTTCCATCCACAGTTGCTTTATATTGGATAGAATAAAGTTATAAAAGTAATAACATTTTTGTTTGTAAGGAACTAAAGTAAAGTTGCCCAATACCGTTTTTTGTAAAGGGTAACAAATGGGCTGCATGATGGTGCAGTGGTTAGCACAGAGGCCCCACAGCAAGAAGGTCAGGGTTCAAGTCCTGGGTGGGACAAGGCTTGAAACATTGGTCTTTCTCTGTAGAGTTTCTGCCCACGTATGTGTGGGTTTCAACGTGTGCTCGTGGTTCCTCCCACTTTCTAAATACATGCATGTTAGGTTGATTGGCCACTAGGACATTGTCTTGAGGGATGAGTGTGTATGTGTGTGTGTGTGTGGCCACGCAGCAGACTGGCAACGTGTCCGGGGTGTACCCTGCCTGTCGCCTGAAATTAGCTGGGATAGGCTCCGTCCCCGTGACCTTGTCAACCACTTACTGTTAAGGATAAGTGGTTCAGGAGATGTAACAAATGACAAGTAAGAAATTTTTACCTATGTCATCAGGGATTTTATGACACAAGTCACACAGAAACAACTTTTCATCTAGATTCAGTAGTTGTGCTGTGATCAGTTTTAAAGCTTGATTGTATTTTTTCCAAAACTGGTCCAATCTTGTGTTGGTTATATAAATTCAAACTGTCTACATAATACATTTATAAGCCAATTGCATCACAAAAAAATATCTAAACTGTTTGGAAAGAATATAGCAACAAATAAGAAAAAGAAATTATATGATTAGAATTAAATAGTATACGTAGAGCACAGAGATACTTTTTTTAAAAAGAAAAAGTTTGAATGTCTATTGTAATAGTTACTTGATATAATCATATATTCATCAAAGTAGAAATAAAATATTCTTACTACAGAGCATTTAGATGTAAAATAAGGGCAAGCAATTCAAATGTCTTTTTATATGATTCCATCTTTGGAAAACTGAAGAAGAAAACGTGTTTCATTTTTACATGTACAGTAACTGAATTATGTTTTTTAACTGATCTGTTATTGCAGGAGGTGCCACATCAAATGAACGTAAAGCTTTGATGTCGGAGTTGAAGATCCTGATCCATATTGGAAATCACCTGAACGTAGTCAACTTGCTGGGAGCCTGTACAAAACCTGGAGGTGAAGCTATGAATGCTATGAATCATGTTTCTTTTTAAGTATGATTTTTTTAAAGTATTAAATGGTGCATTACCATGCAAGTTGTCATTTTGCAAAAAACACCATTCAGTTTTAAGAACTGAGTCTGAAGGCTTATTGTTGTTACAAAATTACTATTATTCACATTCTATGCTTCTCATGACGCATAAAAAAGATTTAAAATTGTCATTCATCCCGATATTTGCAGCAAAACCAACATACCATTTCGCTCGGTGTCTTTACTTTTATCCATCCTGCACAGTATTATTGACTGGTTCACCGGGTCATATTAATAATTACATGAAATCTTCCACCTCAACAGGACCACTGATGATGATTGTGGAGTTCTGCAAATATGGAAACTTGTCCAACTACCTGAGAAGCAAAAGAGACGACTTTCTTGTCTACAAAGTAAGCTGCAGGATTAAACATCTACCTGTTTATGTTTGTTTCAGCTCCTTGGATGCCACAAGGAGCTTTTAACCTTTTTCATTTATCACCTTGTGTCACTCATCAGAGCCAGGACGGTAAGGTGGTCTCGGCAGGCTCGGGGTGCGAGCTGAGTGAGTTAATGAAGCGCCGTCTGGAGAGTGTGGCCAGCACCGGAAGCTCAGCCAGCTCTGGCTTTATCGAAGATAAGAGCTACTGCGACTCAGAGGAAGAGGAAGAAGGTAAAGGCCAAGCACGTCTTGCTTCCCTTCAGCCCCCGCGCTTTAACCCCCTCCCTGTTTGTCCCCTCTCTGCCTCACACTAAAAGCTCCCCACAGATTGTTTTCAGGTCTGATGAGACGTTTCCTCCTCCTGTTCAGCAGTACAATCACTGCAGCAGGAGCCACTGTCACCCCACTGAGTCTGGGGAGGCGTCTGTTTGTTTCCTGTCCGCTCTGTTCTCTGGCTTCAGCTCAGCATGTCAGCTATGTTATTTCTGATGTGTTATTTCTGGTTTGATTAGCTGTTTACTCAGGTGGAAAAGGGGAAGGATTTTATCCAAGTTTCTCAGCAGACTGTGCCTTTTTCTACACATTTCACCTGACAACTTTGTTTTCCTCCCTCACGTGTAATGGGTCTTATAATGAACCATTGTGTCGGACGAGGCAAGTTTAAGACAGGATGAATAATAAAGATGACTGGTTTTGCAATTTGTCTCCAAAGGAGAATCCAACATGTTTTCATTTGTTTGATTTATACAATGAATGTAAGAAGTTGTTTTCCAAAAGGAGGATATAATTATGCTGAAGAAGAATACATTGATGTTTGAATTTATTCTAACAAATTTTTTTTTGTGTTTTTTTTTTTTTTTTAATTATTCAACAGAATGTGAAGACTTATATAAACGAATCCTCACTTTGGAAGACCTAATCTGCTACAGTTTCCAAGTTGCAAAAGGCATGGAGTTCCTGGCATCGCGCAAGGTGCAGTGATATTTTAAGAAAAAATGTTCTTAATTCTGTGGGATTCTTAAGTTTCCCAGTATGTTTTAATTTCGACATGCATGATAAATACCAACCACTTATCAGTCAAGGCATCCAAGTTACTTTACCAGATGTCAGATATGAATTGATGTACAGGAAAGAACAACTTAAAAGAAAGCGTAGTAACTCTGATTTGCAGCGCTTATTGTAGTTTTTATTTAATTTCACCTCTGGGTTTAAAAAGGATGTCAAGATGGAAATCGTTCATTTTTTAACTCATTCATGGTTTTGGGGAGACCGGATAAGACTGATTAAAGAATAAACCTATTGTAACCTTTGACAGGGTATTTTTTTAGTTTGGATAATGAGAAAAATATTTCCTGTTGTAGTATCACTGATAGCTACAGCATGTGTTTTTTCTGGCATCCAGTATGTGGGCCATTTTTAAATTAATCCATGCACACATACAGATATACACAATCACTTACACACATGCACCTTTATATTTGTCTATTTAATAAGCTTTTCTCTTTTTTATCAGTGCATCCATCGTGATTTGGCTGCAAGAAACATTCTGTTGTCTGAAAACAATGTTGTGAAAATTTGTGATTTCGGACTTGCTCGGGATATTTACAAAGACCCGGATTATGTGCGCAAAGGAGATGTAAGTTTCCCAAAATCCCATGTTAGCTCATTGTTATTGTTTTATTTGCACAGCTGCAGGTTTTTAAATTGGGGCGGAATCAGACCAAAAAGCTCTCTATATTAGAGCATGAAGAACATTTCCACATTTTTACAATTACTTACAGTGCAGTTAAAGTTGTGCTAATATGTCAACTTTTGAAAATGTCAAGTAATCCAATCTGATTGTTTACAGGCTAGGTTGCCACTGAAATGGATGGCCCCAGAGGCCATATTTGACAAGATCTACACAACTCAAAGTGATGTTTGGTCTTTCGGTGTTCTCATGTGGGAGATCTTTTCTCTAGGTAAGAGTTGTGATATGTACTAACCATTACATTGAAAAATTAACTCGTAAATAACACTACTAATGCTTGCATTTTTTTAATGAGCAAAATGATCAAGTTAGTGTATTTTTGTCAAAAAAAGTAAGTTTTAAATTGCAAAATAAGAGCCCGTCAAATAAGGTGATAATTAGTAAACCAAATAAATTGCATCAATGTTAATTAACATTTTCATAAAAGTGTGATTTTATTCCCAGTTGCATCACAATTCCAAAACTGTTCCCTATTCGCAATAGTACTCTTGCCAGTAATTTAAAAACAGCTGAATCCTTTTTGAATAAAAACATCAGCACTTATTGACATTTATAGTCTAATGTTTTTATTTATTCAGACATCCGACTCAAACGGTAGTTACTACTTTCATGTACTGTATACTCACTGTGATGAATGCCGGGTGGGTTTGTTGGATGCAGCCTTACCAGATGTACGGAGAGATATCTGTCTTCTCCCACAATATAATTATACCCCTGAGACAACGAACGTGGACTTGCATTGTCAGCCTGAGAAAACTATTTTCCTGCAACTCGTGCAGAAAACATTAGCCTCGGTGTAAGTCTGAATATGAGGAGCGACATGGGACATTAAATGCACCTCCTATTTAAGCTAGCCATTTTATCCCAGCTGGCAACACAAACTCTCAGTAACCAAGCAGTGTGCCCCTACTGTGAACACACTGCAGCCTTAAGGGCGGCATTGTGTGCAGAGCTGTGATTGCCAGCGAGCTAACAACACATCTTATACCTAGTCCCCACATGAAATATTGTGTGTTAAATAGCCACCATGGGAACACTAATGTCAGAAGCAGAGATCAAAGCAGTCATACTGCTATACTGTACTTTTTTATTACACTGCCTTTCAGTCAGAACCATTTGGTTTTGTCCTCCAGTGCAGTGAAAAGTGTGTAAAATTGCCCATTGTCTTCAAGAGAAAGCATACCGATGCTGTAATGACCTTTTTCTTCTCTCCTTTTTGTGTTTTCCATCAAAGAAACACTTCCACATCTGGGTGGTGTTAGCTAGGCTTTGGAAAAATAAATCAGGTAACAAAGGTTAAAAGTGACCACAAGACAAAAAAAAGAGGTTGTGCCATCTGATCATGTTTAAAGGTCTAACTTTGAAGATTCCACGTTTGCTTTTTTAATCACTTTGTGAACAGTATGTCAGGTGTTTCATTTTCTATCAGTGTTCAGAAATACAGCTTTCTAGGATGACGCTGAAATCAAAATTTGCACATATGTGTGTAATAATTTAGAAATGCTACATTTTGTCCTTGTTTAATGACAGTGGACTTTATAGATATTTGAACAAACCTCTCTCAAATGTAAATAAAAATGTCACAATTAATTATGTTTCCCCGAAATCAAATATCTAAGTTATCAAAGTTCATGTAAATAATTTCCATTCCGCTTGTCAATAGTGACAGTGTCTCAAAATTGTGTTAAACATTTATTCCCAAGACTGTGGGTTTATTTATGGTGGGTTTATTTATTCCCAAGACCCCATGGTCGACCGTGGTCTCACATTTAACAATTTAAATGAATGAAATTTTTTTTTTACTTTACTTAAATCATACAAAAATACCGTAATTTCACGACCATTAGGCGCACCGTACAAAAAGGCGCAGCCTCAGTTATGTGCGCCATTGCTGTATTTAACACACACATAAGGCGCACCGTGCGAAAAGGCGCAGTCTCACAACAACACTTACAACAACACACACGCAAGCATGCAAATGTGCGTATTAAAAAATAGATCGGGAGCAAAACTGAGTTTGGTTGTGCTTTATTTAAGTAGTATAAACAAGCACATTACCGGTAATAGTCTTTATTCAAATCCGTCATCCTCTGTTTTGGAATCGAACAGCTGCGCAAAATCCAACAGAGCAGGTCCACTTCGCTCCTCGCTGTCAAAGTCACTGTCTGTACTGTGCGGCTCCTCAGAAAGAATACCGGTTTATGCGAAAGCTTGGATAACAGTACCAGTAGACACGTTAGTCCAAGCATCTACAATCCATTGGCAAACTGTAGCGAACTCGCCCGGCGCTGCCTTCCACCCTTCGTGAAACTGTGGTCTCCTTCGGTCATTCATCGCTCCCACGCCGCTCACACTTCATTCTTTAACGTTCTCATGCCTTTTCTTTCTGGTCCGCCTCGCGGGCACCGCGTTTTCTTTTAGGTCCGCCTTTTGTCACGAGCACAGTGTTTTCTTTTAGGTCCGCCTTTCCTCTCACACAAGGTGCACCGCACGAAAAGACGCACCGCTCATTTTGAAAAAATCTAAGACTTTTACATGCGCCTTATAGCCGTGAAATTACGGTAACTAAACTGAGTTCATCGTACAGAATGAGCAAATCACAGATGTCATCTAACTATTTGTGATCAAAAGCTTGTTACTAAGTTCTTTTTAACAAACTAGATGTTGATAATGACTTTTACTATGGTTTTGTTGATAAAAATGTTCTTCAATCTGCATTTAATGACGAAAATGCCACATTTAATCGACATATGGCTACATCATCATTTCTATTTCATTTACGTTTAGCCTCATAACTCAGCTATTTGAAACCATATAAATACCTGACTGTAACTCAGTCAACTTATTTTTCCCCCAGGTGCCTCACCATATCCCGGAGTCCAGATTGATGAAGAATTTTGCTGCAGACTGAAGGAAGGGACCAGAATGAGAGCACCAGATTACTCCCCCTCTGAAATGTGAGTTGATTTACTTTAATTCAGTGAAACAAAAGGAGAAACAAATATCCAAATACACTAAAAAGTTCTATGGAATAGAAAAAAAAAATCTGTTAGCAATAATTTGACCTCTTGGTGTTGCAGAAGCAGCTCTTCAGTGCTGAGCTTTAAGTTTAAAGCATTGTCTGTGGTCCTCATGCAACTGAACACCAGGAACAACTTAATGTCTCGTCTGGAGCCCGTTCTGCCTCTCCAATTAGACTTTTTTTTTTTACCAGTGGTTGTGGGACTGGTCTGACTCTATCCTGTGGATAGATTCTCTTTGATGTCTCCGTTGTCAGTCAATCATGCAGCCAGTTAGAATCTTTTATTTATTTATTTTTATTTTATGGACTCAGACTCAGCAATTACATCCCAGCTCTCAACTTAATAGTCATTCTTTTTTGCATCTGGCTTCAATTCAAAGTCACTAACGTTGTTAAATACAACCTATTTTGAAAGTTTAATTCACAACCCTGGCTTAGGAAACAATGTTTGGTCAAAAGCTATTCATCTCTTAAGTCTTTATTTATACCATACTGACTATATTTATTAGCTTCACGAAAAAGACAGGGATTGGAAATAAAACACAAATATAATCCAGATAGTAGGCTGCAGTATGAGCCAAGAGTCCTTGGTTTTATTCATTGAGAAAAATGAGCTGTGTCAGATTAAATTCTTGACATTCTTACAGCGGAGAAGCCTGCCTCTAATTTAAAGCTGATACATAAACATTCTGATATCAGCTTTAAACGGGATGCTCTCAGAGTCAGAGAGGTGAATTCTCTTCATCCCCCGGAGAGTTTCCAAGTTGATCACAGGTGTGCCTGAGCTCAGGTTTTTGACACCATGACCCCTCCTCCTCCACACACATGTCCCACTCCAGCCTTTTTACTCTGAATAAAAAAACGAAAAACACATGAGGCTGCAGATGTTTTAAGTTAATTTGTGCATCTGCAACCCCGACGGGTGGGGAATGTCCTCTCGTTAATAAGATCCCCTCTGACGCTGCATCACACAGGAATTTTGCGGATGCTTTTCAGAGTGGGTGCACAATGAAAAAGCGATGTTTCTTTCCCGTTCATACCACGCTTGCTCCCCCAGATGAGTTGGTTTAATCTTGCTGAATCAAACACATTGAAAACACCACAAGCTTTAAAACTGAAAACATGTGGAGCTATGTCATTTATTCTCATTAAGGATGAGGCAGGACGTGCGGTTTGAATTCTACTGTCATACAATGTCTCAACTTCCTGCCCAGTGTTACGTATGAAGGCTGCGATCACAGACTCCACATCCTGTCACTGTTGGGAGGTCTCCCACCTGGACAAACTTATCTTACAACCATTAAGATGGAAGTTGCAGCTGTCCTGAAAAAAACTACACAGATGTGAGGCAGGTGGTGTCGATAAAGCAGCAAGACAAACAAATAATTTTAAGTCTTCCAATTCAAACTAAATGTGATAATACAATCTAATCATAATGATTATATTAAGGATCTTCCCAGATGGGTTTCTCCCAGTAGCATGCTGGGAATGTAATTGAAACTGCAGCATTTGCAACCTGTTTCTAATCTTCCTTTGCACCAGGGTGGTCATTGCAATGAGAACTTGCATGAAGGTTCTACGTTCTCCCACAAGTAGACCATGCTGACAGCTTGTCAGAAATGTGATCAAGGTGGTGTGTTTTTAACTGGTGCTAAGAGTTCGTTTTAATCCCAGAAGCGGAACACAAAAAAAAATCAAATTGGATATGTTGAAAAATCTGAACGGCAGCGGATTTAGAGACACAGCAGATGGAGTTGAGCTTTTGAGATAAAACTTCCTGATGATTCGACATTAACTGCTTTGGGCATTTATCATATTAACCCATAATACTGATGGTTATCTGTCCTATAACATCTTTATTCCCCACTTACAGATACCAGACGATGCTGGATTGTTGGCAGGGCAATCCGCAGCAGCGACCGACCTTCACAGAGCTGGTAGAAACCCTGGGAGATCTTCTCCAGGCAAGCGTGCAACAGGTATGGTCAACGGATAAAAAGTGGTTCAGAAACCTCCCAGACTGTTACTCCCAATTGAATGGGAAAGAAAGTGGATTGTACAACTGAGAAAAAGTATGGCTCACGGAACAATAATAAATGACATTTTAAATTGGAACTTCAATGAAAAATAAATATTTTAAAAGTCTCAAACTTGTTTTGTCTTTGTTGAATACTGTTAGTATCACATAGTTGTCTGCTAGTGATTCACAGTGTGTCACAAACACCTGCACATATTCAGGAAGCAGCCGTTATGATTATCGCTTCAATGCATAGAGGGTTTCAATTGTAACTATGAAGGGAAGCCACCTTCTATACAAACACTGTGCTCCCTTTGAAATAACATCATCAACCTTGTAAAAGGAACCACATTTCAAAACATAATGAGAACAATGTAATTATTAGTGTTAAAATAAACAAACTGGTAAAACTGAAATATATGAATGTGAGAGAAAATGTCAAAGCATACGAGCAGAATTTACCTTGAATGGTTAAAGTATATTCTTTAAAATATAGTCTGTAAACGTCAGCGTGTCCAGTGAGGTGATATTTAATAAAATCACCTCAGTTTATGTAACATGTTGTAAAAACATGACTAAGTGTGCTAAAGCCATCTAATCAGAAAGTTTCTCCAGTGCAGGAAAGCTGGTCATGAACTGTACCGGGGTCTGGTCCAACTTCATCATAGAGGTTGTAGATTTATTAGGCATGACCTTAGTTTCCTTGGCTGCTCGCCACCACCTGTGGATGTGTGGGTTTGCATAGCGCACACAGCATCAGCCATAAATCTGCTTCTTTTGTTGATGTAGGAGGGCAAACACTACATACCCATCAACACAGCTCTGCTGGCAAAAGTGGGAGAGCAGACAACCGCAGTGCTGACAGAAGAGACCCCCACACGACCTGTCTCGCACCGTGACTCAGGAGACACCTGGTGAGAACTAGTTTTATTGGGCATTTTGCCGGTTCAAAAGAAACAGGCATTTCCGTCTCTCGATATGGGATTTGATAGAAAACTTTTTGTCAAAATGTTGTTTGATTTGATTTAATGTCAGAACAAGTGTTTAAAAGTTGGTCCAAGTTTTTTCTGTTAATCTGTGGAATTAGAATTGCTGTAAAACTTTGTCTTAGACATTTATGCCTCCCTCAAGATGAGCGGTTACAACTTTAGCTCAATAAACTTTTAATTCAGAACAAACAACATGCTAAAATTCATTTAAATTTTTTTTTATGAGTTTATTTCTGCAGACGCTTTTCTACTTTCAAAATGTTGTCCTAATTGTCTAGTCTGGCTTTAAACAGCTGGTTTTATTACATGACATTATGAACTTGTTAATGTATTTAAAGAAAATAAATCTCCTAGTCTTACAAACACATAAACTGCACCCTGAACCATTACAGACAAAAAGAAAAGCTCTCGGGGTTAGAGTATGTCCAAAAAAAATTATTGTTTCTGTCACGTTCTGATTAAACTCAACAGGAAAACATTTAGATATGATTCAAGAACAATAAGAAACCTGCCTGGGAATGAAAGAAATATACATACTGCAGCTCTCGAGCTCACGGTTATGCAGCTTTTGAGAGGAATTTCCTTCTAAACCACGGAGCCAGCTCTGAGATTTAAGTCTACTAAGAATAATATTTGTTGAGCCTTTGGGTTTTCACAGGTCCTCCAAGTATGTTTATTGAGTAGGTGCTGAAAAGCAGCTTTGACAGTTACCGCACAGCTAAAGTGAGCTGCCGTTTTAGCTGCTAAGTGTTGAAATGCAAAGCAAACAACGTCTTTTTTCAAAAGAAAATGTCACAGATCCGTTCATATTGTTAATGTAAGTGATTTAGTTCCACCAGGAATTGACTGAGTGTAACCAAAAGATTTTATGAACAGCTACAGAAAATTTCATTGCTCAAATTTCTTTTCTTCCAGGAATATGAAAATCCGCCCTGCCAGTGTGAAAACTTTTGACGAGGTCACTATGGAGAATGGGAGAAATGAAAATCAAGAGGCAAGTTAATGAATGTTAAATTTAAACCTTTAAACATTATTCTGTCTGAGAATTTAACTTAATCTATTTCTATTTGTGCATTCATCAAGTTCATCTTTTGTTTGTTTGTAAAACTCACATATTGTATGTGTCGATTCTCTTCAGGGTCATTCAGACAGTGGAATGAGCTTCTCTTCTGAGAACATAAAGACCTTGATGCATTTTGAATCGCTGACAGGACGACCTCTGAGCATCATAGCTCTTGCGTACGTACACTTCGACTCAAACCAACACTCCATGTGCCTCAAGAGTAACAATGTAATAGACCAACATGTAATAGAATGTACCAACCTGGAAAAGGACCTGTCGAGCTGAAATGTAGACACAGTAACTATTATCTAAAGACACAAAGTTTCTTCCACCTCAGAAAGAAGTCAGCAGATAGCTTTCTTCCTTTTGTCCACCATTTGAGGCACAAAGAAGGAAAACCTCGGGGTGACAGACCAAAAGACCGAAAACAAAAACACTGTTTTACAGAGAAAACACTAAAATTTCTTTGTATCCATGTAGGGAAACCTCCCAGACTGTTCAGGCTGCCAGACTGTTCAGGCCACAAAAAAAAAAAAGTGACTGACGTGGACGGTCTTAACATGAAGAATTTATTTATGCCTTTAAGATGTGAAAATGAAAGCAGATAAAACTGTTGGAAAGAAAAATTACAGAGACATTGTGTTCTCATTTTTAAAGTTAAGTCAAATATGAGGAAAATTCTTGTAAATCTTTCTCTCATGATGGTCTCTTTGAGTGTCTGAGGACCTAAATGTGTGTTTTATAGCAGCTCAGCGACACAGTTAATTCATAGGGTCAAACCTCTGAACTGGGTAATTACTCTTTTAACCATTTGTCATTATTCTGACTTGACAGCACAGACGTTCCAGCAAACACTGCTAAGTTAAACAAAAGACATTTAATATTGAGGAGCAATATGCCTTCCGTAGTTAAAATGGTAAACAAAAGGTGTTTACTTTGCAAAACAACATTAATGCATGGTGAAAATTCTAAGATTTAACATCTCTGACAGAGGTTTTCCTGCAGAGTTCCCTGACCCCTATGAAGTGTTGGAATTAATTAACAGGTCACCAAACTCACACTGACACGCTCACGCTGAAAATACTGGACTTGTAGGCCTGCTTGTTCCATCAGGCTCAGCCCAGGCATCCATGGGATGATATATTCTTCAAGGGGAGGACGTTTTTCTTGTTGGGCAGACACTCAATCACTGTGACCTTTGAACTCAGAAGGGTTTACAAGCCACCCCTTCTGCTTCACCCCCATCTTATAGTTTCTATATGCAGCAGTCCACCTGATGCACCCCAAGCTGCTTTAGTTTAACCTCTGTCTGCTGTCGGGTTAGCTACAAACATATTCAAAATTGATTATTGTAGGGCAATAACACTATTTGATTTACCATAACATTGATGCTTTTTTTTGTTTTTGTTTCTGTGCCCCATCTGTGCCCCGATGAGGCTTAATTATTGTGATGCCCAGTTCAGCAGGTAGTTCATTAATCCAGACAGCATTCCAGTGCAGCGGCGTCTCTTCTTCCTGCTGGGAAGCAACCCTTTTAGTCTCAAGAGGAGCTCTTGAAAGCCATAGCAACGTCCAAGACAATAAGACTCAGTTACTCATATTCTGGGAATGAAATGAAGCAGAAAAACTCAGGATGATTGATTACATCATACATGAATGAGGGACGGTTTATCTGATTGTACGGCCTCACAAGGGGCCTTTCCTTAAAGGAAAAAGAAATCAAAACAACTCCACATTACGAGGGGGATTAAATCAAGCAGAAAACAAACGGCCTTTCAGATTATGTACAATATATGGAGGAGCATGATTTTTTTACAGCCTGTTCTGAAAGATCTAAAATCTTCATGATTTGAATTTCTTACAGTTAGATCATTCAAATTTATCAGCTAATGGATTATAAATCAGTGACAACATTTTTTTTTAATCTTTGGATAACAGAATGTTTCTATATTAGCTACTCAGATCTTTTTACATGGAAACGTTTTGGTCTTTGCTTTTGATGATTTAACAAATTAACAAGAGTTAAATCTTGGATTTGGTTGGTTTTTATTTGTTCGTTTGCGCCAAGCTCTTGAATTTTAATTTTTGGATCCTTATTATAATTATTCCTGTGTTAAAAAGTAACCTAATTGTGAAATATTGCAAGACTTCTTCTTTTAAGATTTTTACTGAGTTTGTTGCCTTTGTTTTTTCAGGATGAAGGCGGTCAGTAAGAGTAAAGAGTCTGTACTGAGTGAGACAGATAAAGAAAAGTTTCCATCAGCTGTGTCTCCTTTGGATTTTAGTCTTGACGATTCGGTTCTAGATGCAAGCCTGGAGTGCCACAGTCCACCACCCGACTATGACTACGTGGTGCGCTACTCCACCCCTCCTGTGTAGCTTATTGTGGTAAATCAGAGACTGATATTCTCCTCTAATGTGAGAGAAACTGCCAGATTAGCTTTTAATATGTCTAGAACATAAATCAGCTTCACCACATCTTACATGTTCCAGCACATCTGCTGTGCAACAAGAAAACCTGAATATTGTTGGTTTCTTCCCAGTTCTCAGCTGGGTTTTACCGTGATGCTGCTGGTTTTTCCATCCTCATTGTGATCTGTTAAACAGCTGAAAACAGGCTCAGGTATTTTTTTTATCTACTGTGAAACAAACTGTATCATTTTCAACACTATCACGGATTTTAAAATCTTTTAATGATAATGAAAAATAATTTTGGCAAAAGTTTAGTTTGGAAAATGATTCATTTTTGATGTTCAAATTATTTTATTCTGATTTCATTAATTCGATAAAAACTTGTATATTTTTTGAAGAAGTAACCCTTTAATTCAGGCACGGGCAAACTACGGCCCGTTAAACATTTTAATTCGGCCCGCCGGACATGAAAAACTGAAATAACACATTGATGGCTTATTTTACCTGCGATTCCGATGTTTTCTCACTAGATGGCGCACTCTAGATAATATTGGCTTTGTTGAGAAAACCGTTCCTATTAAAATGTGTGTGTCTTTGTGATGCACATGCTGTCAAAATAAATACTGTGCACAGTTATGGAAAGCCATCGGGACCAATACATACTTGTAAACAACCGTGTTAGATGTTAAAACAAGCAAAATGTGACATTAAACGCTTAGATTTCAAATCTAGCGCTGCTAAATGTGCGTTTTTAAGCGCTATCCCACGAGACTTCAGACCTAGCGCGCTAGATTTGAAATTTAACGCTCTTGATGTAACATTTAGCGCGCTTGTTCAAAATCTAGAGCACCATTCTATCAGTCTAATCTAGTGGTTACCAAAGCATGCCATCCATCTGCTGTTCCGGCCCCCTTGTCAAATGTTAGAACTCAATGTGGCCCGCGAACCAAAGTTTGCCTACCCCTGATTAAATTGATCGGTGGTTAAATTTGACTGAGTTGAAAGTTGTTTATCATTTTAATGGGTTTCATAGAAAAGGCAAAATCGACATCATATTAAACTCAGGTTGACCTAAAGTGAAAAGGTTTGAGTGAACAGGGTTGAGCTTTAACTTTACAACTTAATTTCTTCTTTTGTGCCAGTTAGATGTTTTATTAATTCTTTCTTACGACATTTTATCACTAACACATTTAGTTGGAGAAATAAAATGAAAGCTATACTTTACAAAACAAATAACAAAGCACTAGTAAAATAATGTTTTTTATAAATTGCAAACACTGTCACCAGAACATTAGTCAATAAAAGTTTGTATGTCACATTTAACCAAAGGATTATTAACACAAAAGTCTAATTATGCCGTGTAAATTCCTAGTGTTTAATCCAGGTGCTTATTCAGTTCCTACTGCTGTATTTGTCTCTAATCAAACTCCATAAAATTGCCTCCACAGACAGGATGTCCAAAAGGTTCTTCATTCTTTTGTTTCTATTGTGAAGCTTGCAGTGCAGGCTTCAGTTTCTGTAAACCAGCATCTTCCTCTCTGGATCACTTTAACGTTTAGTCTTTTCATTTTCTTCTAATTGTTCTACTAGTCACACAGGATGCAATCATTTTACCCACACACAAGCACGCACATGTTATGTGAAATGCAGCTAACTTTGCCTTGTAAACCACTAAAATATGTGTATTTTATAGTGATAAGGTATGTGTAAATGAACTTGTATTTCTTCAAAGTGTTTTGTTTTTTAAAGGAAATGATTATGCACTGAAATTGTATTCTTTTTTATTTTAACTCTTTTTGTTTTATATAAAAGTCACATGTTGCAGATTTTATTTTAGGTCATATTTAACATTAATCTATATAGTGGGAAATTAACACATGCTTTATTATTAGGTCTCAACATTATCATTGTCATACTTTCATTAAATGAATGGATGGAATGTTGTCAGTCATCTGTTAGAAAAAATCTGGACCTTGTTTGATGTAGTTGTTGATGTTTTTGTTGGGTTTTTTTTGTTTTGTTTTTTTTTTACCTAAACTAACCAGATCTAATGCTTTCTTCAGCAATATAAGCCTCCATGTTAGTAGGAGGCAACAGGTTGGTCTTAATAAATTGTGAAGCACCAAACACTGTTAAATGAGCATATAATGAATAAAGATCTATATATTTATACATGAAAAGCAGTCTGGGTACTTTTTTGGAAAAATAACCTTTAGTATTAAGGTGGCCTCCTCCTTGAGCCACCACCTTATTGTGTTGGCAAACAGGTCCTAGGTGAGGGGCCAGACAAAGTGCATCTCAAACACCCCTATGAAGAGATCAAGCATGGGCAAGTTGACCTTGCTCGGACGTGGGTCACCGGATCATCCCTTGGAACCAGGCCTGAGGGTGGGGCATGAGAGCAAGTGCCTGATGACCAGGCTTTTACCCATGGCCGGTTCCAAGCCCGAACAGGGGACATGGGCCGCCTTTCCAGTGGACTCACCACTTGTAGGAGGGGCCATGGGCAGAAAGTGGAAGGTGTACTTTTTATACTGCAGTACAGGAATACTAAAGCTGGATAATACTAATCGAGTTTCACTTTACTCACTAAGAGGTAAAAACGCTTACAGTTAAAAGATCAACTTTGCTAACTCAAATACATTGACTGAGGCAATTATTTAGGTCACAAATAGTATTCTATACAACTGTCTGACTGTATTTTCTTTTAATAATTCAAGCTGAACTTGAAAAAAAAAAAACTTGTCAATTTAAAGAAAGCAATTAAATTTTTTTCTCCTCAGTCTCAATGCAAATGCAAGTAAACACAAACTCATCCTGGGACTTTTAAAAAGTATGCCAGCAGGTTTTTACATTGTTTATTTTTATCCAATGCCTTTGAATTATTTTCCTTTTGATACAGTATTTGTTCAGAAAGGAATGTACCATCAGAGCTCAGGCCTGCCTGAGGACTCAAAGACTCACTTCCTTTCCGGGACAAGGTGTCGGCAGCCTGTCTGAACACCAGGACAATGCCCATCAGAGTGGGAATAAGGAAGGAACTTTTAATCATTTTAGTCATGAGCAAAAGCCGCCAATTGCAGGGTTTCCTGTGGGAGCTGCTGTTACTGACATACAGTAGGGCATGTCCAAGGGATCCACATAAGCTAAACTTGACTCTCCACAGTGTACTCATCCCAACGACCAGTGGAGGTTGTAGTACCAACCAGAAAGGGTGTGCACCAACCAGAAAACACACAAGCATGTCACAACGTCTGATGTCGACAATTCTCAGAATGCGAAATACAAACAATGGAAGGATGTTATAAAAGCCAGATGACACAACCGACTCTGTCCTACACTTATTTGCACCTAAAGTCTTCTACCAAACCAGCTAAATTATATTCAGTTCAGCAGACTTCGTTGGACCAGGAGAAGCCGATTTGATTCCCACTGGGCCCACACCTAAGTGTCCCTGGAGAAGACACCCAACACTCAGTTTTTCCCAACATTAGCACTGTCAGGGCTGCCTGCTGCAGTGTGATTCAACAAAAGTAATTTCCCCATGAGAAATAAATATAGTATCATAAAATAAGTAAATAAAAAGACCCAATTCAGATATTTAATTAAAAAAAATACTGTGAAAACTTTAAAATTATGCTGTATTGTAGGTTGTTGAGAACACGTGGACAAAATAGATACAAAGTGCTACTGAATCATTTCAAATGAAACATTCTCACTAAATTGAACTAAAGTATCTCATTATGTTCAGTAAGAGTATTTAGAGTACTTGTCTTTTATTTTGCTATGATGTTTTTAAGACTGAGTAGGCCAACATCTGATGCAGTGTTGGCCTGAAATAAACCCTTCAAGGTTTAAAGATTAACATTTACCACAATAAATAGACGTACAAATGAAACTCATACCGAAACTCAGTCCTCACTGAAAGTTTGTCAACCATGGTTAGGAGAGTTGTAAGCCAAGAAAAATAGGTTTTGATCACTTCAATGACAATAGACTCATTTTTAAGATGACAAAGAACAAAGAACAGCAGATCAGCAATGAACTTTTTTTAAAAAAAAATCAAACAATATCATTTAGCCATAAATTAACGCTTTTTTTATGAGTGTTTCACTGCATTGCCTGGACAATTGGTCTACCCCTCAACTAACAACCACACCCATATCCTGATTAGAGGAAATAAGTAGATAAAAAAGAAAAAACAAGCAGGAGCTTATTCGTCACGTGCAATTTTTTTTTGTTTGTTTATTTAAGATTTGTTCAAATTCATTTTTAATTAATATATTGTATTCATATTTCTACAGCTTTAGACCTTAGCCCATATTCAGTAAAACATTCATATGATAGCAAGAACCTTTTAAATTACTCAAAGGAGTAAGTGTATCTAATCTGATGGAAGCAATAATCATTTTTCTCATTCTTTGAATTTTTATGGAAAAGCAGAACACAGAAAATGTGATGCAGCTTTCAGACCCATGAAGTACAGAAGCTGGAGATTTCCCCCAGATTTATCAAACTATAAAAGACTTCAAGATGACACTGGGAAAGACATAACATTAGAGATCCAGCAGAGCTGACAAAGATGTGAACTTTATACACGAAATCTTTGAATTCGTCATTGCAATTGTATTTATTCAAACTCAGAAGTAAACAAGAGTTTAGGGGATTTTCTAGATTTATAATGTGAAATAATTTTTTTTATCCCGTGACCTGATCACAGCTTAACATAGTAATAATGCTTTGAACTTATACAGCGCTTTTCTGGACACTCAAAGATGTTTCACATTTGTATTATTCACTCCCTACTACAAAGTAGATGCAAACATTCATTTCTGATGATGGGAGCTGCCATGCAACGCACATCTCATTATCATCAGAAGCAACTGCTGAGGTGTCTTGTTCAAGGACACTTCGGCATGCACTCTGAGCGGGGGATCGAACCAGCAACCTTCTGGTTATAGGGCGGTCGGCCTACGCACTGAGCCATCCTTCCCCTAACATGCTCCTCCAGCTGTTTTTAGATCACGTAATTTTTTTTTCAGCTATCATCAAATTCAAAATTAATAAATATGTATGTTGGGGGAACCCAATTTTTAATATTGTGTTTGTGAAACATAATTTGGTTCAGTTAGCCTATTTTTGTTTTACAAAAATGTGCAGAACAATGAGTAGAAAGTGCACAAATCTCTCAAACTGTGAACCAGTTCAACACATAAAGCTTGTCATGTAAATGATAAATGATAGAAATTCATTCTAGTTTTTGACCTGGATAAATGCTTCTACATGTGATTAAAAAATAATTTGTATCACACTTGACACACTGCACTGTTTATGTTTTACCCTTCCCATGCACTTCTCTTTGACCTCTTCCACAGCCTCTTCCCGAAGAAAACAGAGCTAGAAAAACACTCCATCAATCACTGGAAAGGAGCTTGTAATGAATTTAGGAAACAACTAAAGTTGTGGTGAAAATAATGAATTAAAAGCAGCTTGAAATGTGATTTCAGGTCCCTATGGAGCATAAAAAATACAAAGAAAAGCTCCACCCATGAAAGTAAAGGCCCACAGTTCTTCCCAGACCCCTGCCCGAGAGCGTGAATGATGGGTATGCCATATTCGCGCCTCTTGCCTAAATGCAGAACAATGAACTGGATTCTTTCCCATTAAAACACCTTTTAGTCCACCTTTAATGAGAAAAACAAAAGTTTAGCCAACAACATGTTGAGCTAAATAAAGAGTTTATTTCCTTCAACCAGAGAAGGAGCCAAAAACAAGCAACCAGATTGGAGAAATTTGATTATATGCCACAACTATCAAATTAAACATTTAGAATTTTTATTGAGGACAAAAAATCCTATTTGTCCGAAACTGTTCAACCATTACGCCTTTTTGGTTCTCACAAGAGCATTTCATTCTTTGTTTTATGACAGTCAGAAGAACAGGAAGGAAAAAAACCCAATTCAGTCAACATTTTCAGAGAAATCTGTACCAGTCCATCAATTACTCATAAAACCATAAATATCTGTGTAAAAATGATTTAGTGATCTGTTTTTAAAGTGTGTTCTTTCTGTCTGGATCAACTAAAAAAGACAAATGCAGCTCAAAAAAATTTCCCTTTTCTGTGCCTGAAAATATGTGAGTTGTTTAAAACTAGAAAACAAACTTTTACACTGTTCTGAATGATAAAACAAAAAAAAACATAGGGGAAAAACTATGTGGGGTTTGATTTGTGACAGATTTATGGAAACTTTGGCCACATTATAGCAGCGAGATTAGCATTAAGGAGAAATTGGCCCGTCACCGCATATTTACAAACTGCTCAAGGCGGTAAACATAAGTATCTGATGTTTTACATTTGGATTTGACTAAGAATAAAGTTCACCAGACAGGGAATCCAACTGAAACACCACATCTGCACAATGCAGGGTTTTGCCGACACAAACATGCATCAAAACACCAAAACGACCCCAACATGTACACAATGATCATCTCACCCTGGTGTTCACATTTTTTCCCAGGCCCCACTGGGACAGGAACACCCCTCACCTCCTGCCAAAGAAGTGGACAATGAACACAGTTGGTTTTGACCATTGTTTAAATATGAAGGGTTTTAGGTTGGAAATCAGTTAAAGTTCAGAAACATTCATAAGTTGTTTTTGTTGGTTTCAGTTCTCAGAAAGTAGAGAGGAAATAAATGTATGATTGAAGCAAACAAAATACTTTTCCATCTCTTTTCTCAGGTCACAAGTCATAATCTAACTCCCTGTTAAGGTCATGTGAAAGTGGTGATTTTTCTTTGCTACATTGCGTTACATACCAGATTTGATTTGATACACTATTTCTTGAAGCAACTACAGTTTTAAAAATACACTTTTTTTTTGCTCATTATTAGAAATAACCAGAAGGATTGACCGAAACCGTCCGAAGAAATAGACAAATTCTACCATTACAAATTTTTTCCAGCTACATAAGCAAGAACGTGTGCATTTTGGTTTGTTTTCTGTTTCAATTTCTTTGATTAAAATGGCCTCACACAATTACTTGGAACATTCACAAGATTATTTATTCCACTTATTAACTTCATTTTTTTTCATTTTTTGTTTTGCTATTCATGTTGGATCTGATTACTTTGTGGTCAGAATGTCACTGAAAATATTTATGTGGTTATGACAGAATTTTTTGCAATCCTGCCAAGATGTATTTTTTTCATGTGCTAAACAAATCAACCTCCAACACTTGAAAATAACTTCGTGTTTGTGAACCACTTCTCTACACATGTTTTACATTACTGATGACAACCCAAGACCGATCTTTGTGTGTCAAGTGTGAAAGCAGTTTGTCTAAAAATAGCAACAGAGGGTCCTCTTTTAACTCTTTTCCCACTGGAGAGTAATAGCATGAGTGGTGAAATACTGAGTGGGATCTAAAGCTGCTTCACTGCTGACCATCTCTTTTATGCTCTGAGGAATTCATAGTAAAGCTGCTTTATCTGTATTCTTGTCAATGTGATTTTCAGTTTTGTCTGACTTTTTAAAACACTTAATACAAAAAAATCTCCTGTGAAACTCATCAATATGTTGGGAAACATAAATGAAAGTCAAATCAGAAATATATATACATGTAAATTCTGGATAGAGGAGGAGGAATGGAGAGAGCAGGTGTGGCAGCCTCAAGAAGGTCGAGAGAGAGATGCAGGTGCAAGCTGTATATATGTATATATATGTGTGTGTGTGTGTGTGTGTGTGTGTGTGTGTGTGTGTGTGTGTGTGTGTGTGTGTGTGTGTGTGTGTCTGTGTATGTGTGTGAATTTTTGTCTATTTATTCATCTATTTCTTTTTTCTCTTCCTTCTTGTTTCCCTTTCATTGTTTCCGCTTTCTTTTGATGGCACAAACAGAGCACATAATTAACTCAACAATGCCACCATGTGTAAGTAAGTAGTTAGTGCACTTGCATGGTGGAGTTGATCAGACTCCAAACATGTAAACCAGGAGCTTCCAGATCTGACCTCTTTGAGATCCATCATTCTACAGCTTTGAAGTATTTGGCTCATCTTATACATCTATCACTGTTGGGATTCATGGGATGCAGATCAGGTCTATTGATTTATTAAAATCCTGAAGTACAGCAGCCTGTCAAACAGACATTGATTTGGGTTTTTTTTTTGTATAAACATTGCATGGAAACTATTATCTCCAAATTTTTGGTTTTTGCAATTTTCAATTTTACATTTTAAAACTTGTGAAAAATGTCATGTAAAGTCCAATTCTTTGTGTTGTAAAGAATTAATAACTTCCCTGGATCTTGTTGTGATCAAGGAATGACCACTACAGTTGAAATATTTTCAATAGATTTTTTTTCCAAAAATATTTCTGCAGTTTATAAAAATAAAAAGACAGGGTGGCAAATTGGCATGAACAACATGTAACAACAGTGACAGAAATGGAAAAGGCTCTGCAAGTCAAGACATGCCACTGAGAAGAAACAAACAAAACACATTTTTCTTAGAAGTCTCTAATTTGGTTGCCCCAAGGGTTAAAAGTTAAAAATTTATATACAAGATATAAACTAATCTTAAAAGCTACCATGGCTATTCATTATCAGAAGAAGAGGTTTAAAATACATTACTGGGTCTATTTTTTATGCATGCATAAATCTTTCATTTTGCACTCTACAATAATGGGAAGAATCAACAAATTATCTTGTTTCATGTGATGCAGATTTAGTTATCCTTTCAAGTAACCAACAAAATAATGACTTTTCTATGTCTGCAAGGTTTTTTTATTAAAATGACATTCATTTGTGGAATCATTTTACCAACACTGGGACCCCAAAAGTAGCCAAAGCTTATTCCAGCTGTTCAGGTGAGAGGATGGTACACCCTCAACAGGTGAAGAAGCATGTGCAGGCAGGCTGGAACGACTGAAGAAAAGCATCAGGTATGATATTTGATAGAGGAGTTTGACCTAAAGTGAAAGTAAAAGTATATAAAACTGTTTTGACACCGGCCATGCTGTTTGGTCTAGAGACAGTGGCACTGAGGAAAAGACAGGAAACAGAGATGGAGGTAGCAGAGATGAAGACGCTGAGGATCTCTCTGGGAGTGATACAGTGATACAGATACAGTAATACAGATGGATACAGTGAAGGTGGACATGAAGATTGTTGGCGTGACTGAAGAGGATGCGGGGAACAGGATTACATGGAAGAAACTGACTCGTGGCAATCCCTGAAGCAAAATGCCAAAAGGAGAAATCTAACCTACATGTTTTGGAGAATAAGAGAAGGCCAGATGGCTCAGAGAAGACCTGTGAATACATGAGGAGGACATTTGTAATTACAAATACCAAAAGTTTGGCGATTAAGAAAAATAAATGCAAGTAACTGAAATTAGAAAATGTCCATCTTCCCTACAGCTTGGGAATGAATACAAGAACTGTATTCATTGTGAGATCTATTTCAAAGCAATTTGCCAATCCTTGCAAAGGTCCTGGTTCTATGTTAATACCAATTTGCTTCTTTTAGGTTTAGTGAATAAACCTCAGTGACTATTTCAGAAATTGTCCCGTGTGTATTGTAATTGTCCCATAGCCTACAAAAGTTTTTGGGAGGTGAAGGCTGCCACCCGCAGGCAAATATAGAGTTAGATATGCAGGCTAATATAGTCAATAGTGGTTTTTAAAAAACACAAAAATAATGCATTTTATTTTAAAAGGGGCTTTTCTAGGGACTCAAGGTTGACATAGACCAGATTTACATGTATAAAAAAATACAATAATTAGTTAAAAACAACAACAGCTTAGACACACAAATTTTTGACAATACTGTATATCTTCTTCTTTCAGCATTTCCCTTCAGGGATCACCACAGCAAGTCAGTTTCTTCCATCTAACTCTATCTGCTGCTTCGTCTTTGGTCATGCCAACTACCTTCGTGTCTTCCTTCACTGTATATATACAGTATATACAGTATATATAGGGAGAGAGAGATTTCAGCATAGAAATATATAAAAATGTGGGTTTAAGAAAGAGAATAGTCATGATTGAAGAGAATAGGCCAGTTGGAAGAGATTATTTAATCTGGATTTGAAATGTGAAAGGGTATCAGTGTTGTGAAGGTCAGCAGGGAGTGAGTACCAACGGCGAAGAGCAGAGCAGCTGAATGCTCTGCTCCCGATAGTGATAAGACGGGTGGAGGGGACAGGCAACCGGACAGAGGAGGAGGAGCGGAGAGAGAGCGCAGGTGTGGTAACATGGAGACGGTCAGGAAGATATGGAGGTGCAAGGCTATGTAATGCTTTGAATGTGTAGAGCAAGATTTTGTATGGAAAGCGGTACAGAATGGGGAGCCAGTGGATGTGGTGTGATGTGGTGTGATGTGATAAATAGAGAGAGTGTGTGTCATGATACGAACAGCTGAATTCCGAACCAGTTGAAGTTTATAGAGTTTTTTTGTGGGAGAAAAAACAGAAGATAGTTACAGTAATCTGGGTGGGAAGTTACAAGACTGTTTGAGTACAGCATTGGACTGAGGAGCGAGGGAGAGCCGGAGATATTGTATGCACATATGTACAATTCATGCATACGTATAGAAAAAAAATATTGAAAGAAGGTTGTATTCATTTGAATATACAAGCAGAAAATATGTTTGTTATGGCATAAATACATTCTGCTCCGTTGTCTTCCGCTTATCCGGGGCCGGGTCACGGGGGCAACAGCCTCAGACGGGAAGCCCAGGCTTCTCTCCCCCCAGCTGCATCCTCCAGCTCACCCGGAAGAATCCCGAGTTCTTTCCCGGCCAGCTGTGAGACACAGTCTCTACAGCGGATCCGGGGTTTGCCTCTTGGTCTCCCCCCGGTGGGACGTGCCCAAAACTCCTCACCCGCGAGTCGCTGATCGGGGGGGGGGATCCTGACCAGGTGCCCGAACCACCCCATCTGGCTTCTCTTAACCTGGAGGAGGAGCGGCTCGACACTGAGCTCCTCCCCGATGGCAGAGCTCCTCACCCCATCTCTAAGTGAGAGCCCAGCCACCCTGCGGAGGAAGCTCATTTCGGCCACTTGTATCCGCGATCATATTCTTTCGGTCACCACCCACAGCTGGTGGCCATAGGTGGGAACGTAGATCGACTTGTAAATCGAGAAACATGTTATCCATTCAAAATGGCTCAACTGATTTCAATCTGATTAAAAACATTTTGAAGATATTCTGGTCATTTTTATTGTTGATGCTGCTGCGATTAAGTTCAACATAGAAAAAAATATATTAATTATGAACAGTTGGTAAGAAATCCAGAAATAGAAATACTGAGTTTATTCTATTGCTTATAGACTTTGCTCCAGAGATGTTGTGATTATTAGTTAGCATATTCCAGCCAAATTTCTTTCCAGAAGACCACAAAGGTTCTGAAAAGAAGTGGTGAACTGATTATAATAACTAATTATCCACAAGAACAGTAACTCACACATGAGAACATAAAAAACTAAAATACAAAGAGAAAAACACTTTTTTTTTAGGCAAAACTTTTTTTTTTTTTTACAATTGGACTGGATTCAGTTTGGAAATTACACACAATGGACAAACAATATCTAAACTATATGCATGATGTCATTTTAAAATGTTAAATGTGTCTCACTGATCAGAGTTGTAAAACTGATGTGGTCAGAAAACAGCTTGTTCAGAAACTTGATCTTTCAGAAGATCTTTTTATTTTTAATTTAGTTTTACTTGTAAGGTATAGACCCATCAGACCCTGGTTAAGAAACTTTCACTTTCAGATCTTACTGTTTTTTATTTTATGTTATTTGTAAGGTATAGACCCATCAGACCCTGGTTCAGAAACGTTCTCTTTCAGGAGATCTTACTGGTTTCAATTTTATTTTATTTGTAAGGTACACCACATCAGATCCTAGCTACTGCACATCACTTTCAAGTAAACTGACAGAATAATAACTTCAGAGAAGATTTGGGGACAGTAGGAAACTAACGTGTGACAGGCCCTGTTTGGCTCAGAGGGGGGTCGTTGAAGTTTCCTTGTAACCGGAATTAGCTGTGAAGTGCGACGTTGAGGTGTGAATGGAATGCTGAAGCTCCGGCTTGCTTCAAGAAAATGTCCCACATGCTTTGCACCTTGTTTGCAAGTGAATAATCTCAATAAATAAGTCGTCTTTACGTGCGAAGCGTGGATTCAAAACATTAATCAAAACATCAGCGATTTGCATTCAGGGAATTTGAAAGTTTTCTCCACTATCTTACAGAGTATAGGAATGAAATCAATAAAATCACCATGAACCATATCATCTTATATGTTGTGATAGAATAAAATAATGTGACCAAGTGAATTACTTGTGACGCAGTGCGTGCGTAATTACGCACAGTGGTTCATTTTCTCATCCATGGAGTTTATTCGCTAATTGTGCATCTGATAGGTCGGAGTGATAGTTTAATATTCATGTAGGGGAGGACTCATGCTCAGGATAGGACACTGTCAGGTGATGACGCGACACAGGACAGGCGCGGGGGACAGCAGGGCCCACAGCCCGGGTCCCTCTCATTTGGATGCAAATCCACAAGAGCTGATGCGCCGGCTGACATCAGGCAGGTCTCAGAATACTTTTAGCCTCTTGTCAACAGAGACACAACATGTGAGGCTGGAGACAAACTGGGACTACGTCGCCTTTTTACTTTGGGACCAGTTTGGACTATAAATCAAGACAGCGATTGTTTAACAGTTGCAGGGCCATAATGTCGCCTTGAGAGAGGCCGCATCAAGTCCTTGCAATTGTAACACTTTAATACATTTTTTTTCAACGAAACATGTATGTGGGCTACCTACTGGATAAAGAAAGCGGCATGTATCACCAAGGGCCAGTGAGAAGATCAAGCATCAATCTGCCTCCACAGAACTTTGTTTCAACACCACAATACCCCGACTTTAGTGGATACCATCATGTGCCAAATATGGAAACGCACACACAGTCCGCAAGCAGTTGGGGGCCTTCCTATGGCGGGCCAAGAGAAGACTGGGGTGCATACAGTTTGGGACCCCCTAATACTATTCCTACCCCAATGAACAACTCATCTCCTGCTCAGGTTCCTTACTGTTCACCTGAATATGGTCACATGCACCCACCGGGATCTGCGGTTCTGCAGCCACCGCCAGACAACGTTACTGTTGCGCAACTTTCACCAGAAAGAGAAAGACGCAATTCATACCAGTGGATGAGTAAAACAGCTCAGTCATCTTCCACAGGTGAGATCATCCACAACATTCGGAATAAAGTTTTAGACCCCTCTATCCAACGCACCTGTGGGCCAATCACAGATTAAAAATGATGGGTTTTGTTGGATTTCGTCTTCTGAGCCGTTTATCCCTAATGTAATCGCGGGCGGTGCCGGAGTCGATCCCGGCTGATTTCACGCCATAGACAGGGTACACCCCGAACAGGTCGCCAGACTGTTGCGGGGCCACACATACAATCCACCACACACACACTCACGTTAGATTTAGTTCAACCAATATTTTTTTTGTGTTTTGCAATGAGATGGTAATAACCAAACAGAAAATTGAACACAATCAGAAGTTCTGTATGATTAGAGATAGTTTAAATCTAATTTATGTGATTTCAAATCACATTGGATTTTATTTATTTATTTTTTTAAGCAAATGCAAAAACAGAAGCATTATAAATTCACTTTAAAATATTTGTCTTAGCTTTTACAATAATTTCAGTGAGAAGCTGAAGCCAGTGTTTTGGAACATCTTCTGTGCTGGAGATTTGAAGAAAAAGAAAGGTGTCATGAATCAGCGCCTAGAGTAGTTGTGATGCTAATGTCATTACTCGTGGAGATGTGAGCACTACTTCCCTGTTACATTGTTTGGTTTAGAGTGTTATCCGTCATATCCAAGCCGTGGCCTTTGCTTTCAACACCTCCTGGCTTTGATATGCGCCATCCTTTCTTCATCTCCTAGAGTGACATTACCGGAAAGAGGACTGCTTCTCACATCTAAAAAGAATCTAAAGGAAAAAACACACAATAATACTAGTTTTTGTTTTATAATTAGTGCACATGTTTAATATAAAAAAATTGTAAAATCATCAAATGCAACAACACTTTTATTTTAGACTTATTGAAGAAATAATTGAGTGATTTCTAGCAATTTTTTTGGAGCCACTTGAAACGCATAATTTAATTTCAAATGGATTTGGACCCAATTTTGGCATATTTAACCAGAAATGGTTCAATTTGAAAATTCTAAATAAATTGAATTATTAAAAATTCAGTTGATTTCTTTCTTTTTTTTTTTTCTTTTTTTTTGTATTTCCCCGACAGTAAGTCCCATTCCTTTAAAATTTTCTTAGATTTAGTCTTTAATGTTTCTCTGTGTCCAGTCTGGAGATGATGTGTCTGAAATCCACCAAACAATTGTCCTCAAAGTGAGATCAAAAGCTTCATTTGCCTATCTGTAGAGAAACCAAAGGGATGTGGATTTTAGATGCAGTCTATAAAGATGAAGCTCTGAGATAGGCCGGTCCTGGCATGCGGTTCTATCACTCAATTTGGGGATTTCTTTCTTCCATTTGCAGGTAAAACAAGAACTAAGGAGAAATACAGGGTAGTCTACACAGATCATCAGAGATTGGAGTTAGAAAAAGAGTTTCACTTCAACAGATATATCACCATCAGACGGAAATCTGAACTGGCTGTTAATCTCGGGCTTTCGGAAAGACAGGTAAAAAGAAATATGTTTTATTTTGTTGTTATTTATTAATATTATTCATATCAAACACTGAACGTCTACAAAAAAATAGTTCTTTTAAAAAAATGAAATAGTTCTTAGTAGTTATGAGATGACAAAAGGGTTTAATGATCAACCTGGAGGGTGCATTTAATTTAATTTAAAAAAAAAACTGTAGATCTTTTTTTTTAAATGCAACAATAAGGTAATTTTATCATTTTTAGCTTAATTTAATTTTTATATTATCAAAGATCCCAGAAGATTTTTAGAGAGGAAAATCAAATTAACTCAAGATTGCAAGAACATTTTTCACAATAAAAACTTTACTCTGAAAAGTTTTTTCCTACTGTATTTTTTCCTCTTTTGTTGGATTCATTATTTTTAATTGTGGTAAAAACTTTTAAATTAGAAACAGTAATTAGAACAAATTAGACTTAGCTTAGTTTAACTCTAATATTTAATTTAGTTTTATATGTATTTTATATTAATGTAATTTATTTTGTGTTATTTATTTCATTCAATGTTTAAGAATATTTCTGCACCATTTTTAAAAGTAAATAAAATTAATTTTGTACAATACCAGTAGAATCCCCTCTAATATCATTTGACATAGTTTATTTGCGATATTAACAGACATTTTGGAAAAGGTTCTACCTGTATGAATAAAATTTTGTGTGTAGTTCACATTTAATTCAATTTTGTTATAAGTGTATTTATAATAAAATACACTAATGTAAAAAATAACATTGACACAAAAAACTTTTTACTATTTTACTCTTTTTTTTTTCCAAGAGTGCACTTTTTGTTGAGTATATTTAAGAATTCAAATATTTTGTGTATTAAGTGGATCTGTAAAAAAATGTCCATTTCTAATTCTATTATTCTGCTTCTGTTTAGGTAAAAATCTGGTTTCAAAACCGCAGAGCAAAGGAGAGAAAACTGATCAAAAAGAAAATGGGTCAGTCTGATGGGAGCAGTGGATCAGTGCATAGTGATCCTGGTTCGGTGAGCCCCCTCCCAGTACCAGGGTCCCTCAGTCCCACAGACATGCATGGCTCTCTGTACCCCCCTCAGGGAATGAACACCTTGCCATCTATCAGGAATATACAACAAGTGACTGTGACTCAGTAGAACAGTTCACCTTGTGGATCAACTCCTATAACTGAGCACTCCAACATGTTGACGGGACACTTGATAGACAGCAAGAGCATCTGAACTCGCAAAGCTGTGAAAAATAAAAGAAAATAAAGAATAAACATTTGAATTATAATGCAAATAATGCTGGAGGCTCTTGAAATTTTGCTTTTTATATAGATTAGTTCTAATATTATGGGTATTGCGAACCAAAAAAGACAAAAAAATGTGTTGAAACTTGAAAACTTTAAAGTGTTTGTGAGTTTATGAGATATAAATATCCTGTTTTGTATGTGAGAAAGTGTATGTGTTTGTGATTAACTTAGGAAAAAAATCATTTCAATTAAACTTTAACTGGACATTGTGAAGTCCATTTTCTCTTAACTATTTTTGACTAATTTGACAAAGCATAATGTTTCTGAATGTTCTCAGGGCAATTTTGTGCACAAGCTGTTAATGATACAAAAAGGTTTTTTGTGCAAACTTAATGAATGTAAATAAAGATGGGTTTTTTTCAGAATATTTGTTCATGAATATGGTTTTACTTTTATTTACCACTCTATATGCAATTATAATGCGTTCATGAACTGATTGTGATTGTGTGTGTGTCCATTAGAGCTATATACCTTTCACAATTCAAAGCAAATAGGAAGTTTTGTTTGGTTTCTTTGTGATAGTAGAAAAAGTTTCGAAAAGTCTTCTGGACAGTTCAGTTCTTGAATGTTCAAGAACTGAACTGTCCAGAAGACTTTTTTAAAACTTTTTCTACTATGGATCACTCCTGGATGAATGAGGGACTACACAGACTTGTTTCTTTGTGAGTTAATACAGCGCATATACATTTGCTTCTTTACAGTTTTCTTTCAATCTAAAATGAAATACCGAAAGGGAGTGGACTGAACCCCAAACTTTTATTACTGTTTACAAAACTACTGTTACTGTAATAATCCTTTTATGATTTCCATTTTTTACTGCTTGTAAAACATGCCTGTTAGATTAGTTGGCCACTATGAAGATTGCCCCTAGGAATGAGTGTGTGTTTGTATGTATGTGGCCCTGCAGCAGACTGGCGACCTGTTCGGGGTGTACCCTGCCTCTCTGCTAAAAGCAGCCGGGATAAGCTATGGAACCCGCTAGGGATTAGGTTTAGGAGATGAAACACACATATTCATATTGCTAAATACATGCACACATACATATTCAATCAATTACTTTTACAGCTTACATTTTGATGATTTGAAATGTATAGATACAGTATTGAATTGAATTCACCATCACCATATATTTACAGACACCAAATACTTTATAAAAAAACTACATGTTTTTATTTTTTTTAAAGAAGAAAATGAGTTATACAGCCAATGAATTCATTTCATACACATATGTTCTTTAACTTTATGTTAAGCTTTTTGTAAAACTAGTTTATTTCACTCAAATTATGACTGAAGAGTAACAACTTTTCTCCCCACAGAAGAAACAACCACGTATTTCTGAGTGATCTCAGTTTTAATAAATATTTAAACTGCCAAAACGCATATTAACAGTAATTTTTTTTAACCATTAATTAATTTTAAATTTAGTGTTTTTCTTCATTTCTTTAGCGTTATTACGCGCTACTCCGGCCAACAGTGCGCAGGCGCGATGCAAACGTCATGAGCATCTTACTAGCCAACATGGCGGACTTTGATACCATTTATGAGTTAGAAGATGAAGAAGATGAGCGCGTAGTAAGCGAGGAACATTTGCCGAGATACTTTCCGGAGCCGGTGGTTATGAGAGGGGCAGGACACATCACAGTGTAAGCAGGAATGAGTTTGTTGCTTTCGTTTGTTTGGGTGACGCTTTGTTGTCATTAGCTTGTTTAGCTGATGCTAGCCGTTGAGCTAACGTAAATCAGAACAACATTTAACCATCTGTTAGTTTGAGGACATCTGGAACAACCTAAAGTAATCATTCCTGGTTACTATAGCAACCTAACTCGTTTAAACAGGACAGACAGTCCGTTTAGTCGTGTCAATACAAGATTAGAGCTTCTGTCACTCTTTAAATGAGTCTAGTTTAGCATAAATGAACAGATTTCTATCAACAGCTTTACATTGATCTCTGCTTCCAATTTACTGATTTGTTAACAACTTAACATGCAGGTGATCAACTTCTTGTTTTGGGGTCTTTTTGGTTGAATAGAAAAGGATCACATCTAATTTGCTACACAGATTGATCTATTTTAATTTCAGCAGGATATCTTCCCTCTAAATGTCTTATTGTGTCCCATAAGTACTTGGACAGGAATAGAAACAAGTTTATTCCCATGAATGTATATAGATCTTATCAGAATGACATCAGATTAAAAACCAAGGTTTAAAAATCTCAGTCTTTTTAAAAAAAAATGAACTCAAATGCTCATTTCTTTTAACACTATAAATTATTTAGATATTGGTACAAATATTGAAGTGACTCTGAAACAATAAGAAACAAACAAAAAAAATAAATGAAGCCTTTTTCATAAGTAATGTTTAAAAATTAGGGCTGCAAGGTGGTTAGCACAGTGGCCTCAATGCGAGAAGGTCTGGGTTCTTGTCCTCAAGTGGGGACCAGGCTTGGAACACTGGCCTTTCTGTGTGGAGTTTGCATGTTCTCATGTATGCATGGGTTTGCTCCAGGTACTCCAGTTTCCTCCCACCCTTCAAAAACGTGTGTGGGTGGGTGGCCCCACAACAGACTGGCGACCTGTTCGGCGTGTACCCTGCCTGTCACCTTAAAACAGCTGGTGTAGGCTCCGGCAGCCCTTGTGACCCCAATAGGGATAAGCAGTTCAGAAGACGAAACAAATATTTAAAAAAAAAAAAATTTCTATGCAGTTGTACATTGGTGTGAATACATGTTAACTATTATAATTTTTTTTACCAATTTGTTAATAAAATCAAATATTTATTTAAAAAGTAGCAACAAAACAAACATATTACAGATTTATTAACTTGTTAATTGGCTATTGATATTAAAAAATCTATTATGATAGTTTTACATAATTTTCCTTGAGGTTTCTTAAAGTGCAAAATTAATGTTTGATTGATTTGTGGTAACGAGTAAAAGTTGTTAGTTTAAAAACATTTATAAATTGTGTAAGTGATTAAATTTGTCTTCATTTCCTCAATAAAGATGAAACACAGTCTTTTCATCTCAACTGACTGAAAAAAAACAAACTTAAAATAATATGTAACCGTGTTCTTAGTTTGGTTTAAGTTAGTTTCTGACAGATTTTCTTACAGCATTGTTCCTCCTTTGTCATCCTCAGGTTTGGACTGAGCAACAGATTTGACACAGAATTTCCTTCTGTTCTCACGGGAAAGGTACGGTTTATTTTCTGTTCTGCTTACATTTCAATCTTGTGAGCTGCTTCATATCCAAGCAGGATGAATTAGGTAATCAAAACTGCTGTTTTTGTCTTTGTTTTGTCACTACTTTAACAGCCTCAACTTCCCCAAACCAGCCCATTCAAACTTCTCAGAGTTGTTTTGATCTAATAGAGATGTATTATAAGCAACGCTCCCCATGCATAGAAAAGGGCATGAATGTGCTACTATCCGGCTCTATAAATAAGTAAGCTGCCAATAGGTTTCAGTTTGCTGGGAGCCCAGTCTTTTGGTGGGTCCAGCTCCAGGTGATAAAATAATGAAATGAGGACTCTGCCATAGACAAGAAAGAGAAGCTTCCTGGGTCGGATGCTGAAACACAAAAAGGCTGCAGGGGTAAGACCAGGCCGAGGGAAGTGTGGGGCAATAAAAAGTACCTTCAGTATTGTGAACCAGGCTGACATGTGATGGATGAGGTCACAATTATGATGATTGAAGGGTGCAGATCAGACCCTGCTGGGCTTTATTCTGAGGTCTTTGGCTGTTTGCAAAGAGACCTTTGCATCCTGTCATAAAAGATTACGACCCCTGTTTTATGGCGTACAGACTCGGCGAGGAATGAGCATCCATTCAAGTTGTTTGGCCACTGCTGCCACAGGCACTGAGCCTTATCTCTCCTTTGAGTCCCTCTTTGCCTTGAATACTACAAGGCTAGCAAGTCAGGCTATACAATTTAGAGATCTCATCTCTGGACAACATCTCCAAACTTCTGTCTTTTGGTCTAAAAAATGCTCTTTGATCTTTCTGAACATGCTTGTTGAGAAAAAGCAGCAATTCCAAAAATCACTTTGTCTTCGCTCGGAGCTGTGCATTGTTGACTCCTGCGCAAATGCTTCGCTTCACAAATCTCAGTAAATACTCATTTTGCCTCACATGTTGTCTGTCGTCTTTTCTAAGGTGGCACCAGAAGAATTTAAAACCAGCCTGAGCAGGGTGAACGCTTGCTTGAAGAAGAACCTGCCCGTGAATGTGAAGTGGCTTCTTTGCGGCTGCTTATGTTGCTGCTGTACAGTAGGCTGCAGTCTGTGGCCTGTTATCTGCCTCAACAAGAGAGTAAGTCTGAGAGCTTCTGTGACGTTAAGCAGACAGTTTAACTCTCCCTCACATCAGCGCTCATTACTCAATGGGCCGTTGTAGCAATTCAGTCTGAAGTGCAGAGGGTAACAACTCACGTTCAGTTTGTGACTGTGTAGAAATGATAGAGTGAGCAGCTCCTCTCCATCTCAGCTCAAGGGTGTCATTTAAAGGCCGTGTTACTACTCTGTATTACTGACAACAAAGTGGAAATTACTAGCTGGTAAATTGGAAGTTCAGTCCATAAATCCTGAAACGATGGCTCCTTATTGCTACCTGTTAGCGTTGAGTTAAATAATGACTTTATTTTCTGCTCACATTAATGTCATTTTTCTTCTTTTTCTCCTCTAAAGACGAGACGTTCCATTCAGAAGCTCTTAGAGTGGGAAAATAATCGATTATACCACAAGGTGAGATTTCAAATTGCATATCAGCTCTTGTGAGAAAGTGCTCAATTATCCGTGTCAACTTGTAGTGGAAGTAAAACATCATCATGATGGATCATGACCATTAGTCTGTTCTGTAAACTACAAGCCTCTTAAAGCAGTTTGAGACGGATCTCGAGCGCAAGGTCTGAGAGGACCATGAGGTCAGCAGTAAAAGGCCGTGTTAATTTTGTTTTGTCTCACGGCAACAAATTACTGCTAGTAGCCGAGCGTAGATATAAAGGAAGCTCTTCAGGGTGTCTGGCCACAGTTTGACCTTTCAGAGACCTGACAGCCCTGCTGCCAAAGTACCTTGCTGATGATGGGGTGATTTCAGACAGATTTTCCTTTCTTTGTGTGTGTGTGCATGTGGGAGTCTCTGTCCGAGTGCAAAGGGATGCTCATTCTTTGTGTTGGTGTCCTTTCTTTCCGACAGCTGGGGCTGCACTGGAAGCTCAGTAAAAGAAAGTGCGAGAGCAGTAACATGATGGAATTTGTGAGTATACCATCATGAAATAATATTGCCAACGTAATAAATCATTTTTCTGTCATTCCAACATCTAAAAAATAAAATTTTCTGCATGACCGAATGTAAAAAAAAGAAAAGAAAAAAGAACACATAAAAACACATTAAATCTTAAAGTTTAGATTCCTGACCCGTGTCTTAAATTTTAGTCTAGCTGACTTACAATTTAGGGAGTAATTTTTGTACAGTAAAAAAAAAAAAAAGTAATATTTTACCTTTATTGACAGATTTACAATTAATCTAAATCCTGTCTTTTAGATTAAACTCAGTTGATGTTTTTAGAGTTTTGTGTTCAGACATTAATCCTTGTTTAAACAGTACGTTTCTTTTTGTCTCTGCAGGTGATTCTTATAGAATTTTTACCTAAATATCCTATATTACGACCAGACTGAGGAAGCTGTGAGCCGACTGGATGTGGGAATCTTCTCCTTAGTGCCTTGTATATACACTACGTTGGTATGAGGGTCTGCACCGATGATGACCCCATACATCTCCTAGTACCTTGTACATTAAAAATTGCAACACTGTCACTTTGCTTTAGAGCAAATTTTGCACATTTTTCCCATCAAAAAGTGGATGTTTTTTTTTCCCCTTCTTGCACTCAGATTTGGTTTTGTTACATGTTTAAAAACTAGTCAAACTTTTAAAAAGTGCATTTAACCCAAAGAACCATCAACCTGTATTTCTCGTTTTATCAAAAATCGCTTGCAAAGAATGTGATGCCTCCACCTTCTGTGACAAACAATCCCTGCCTTATGTATGACTAAAAGAAAAACGATTTACTATCATAACTTAGGAGGGAAAATCTGTGGGTAATTCAACAAGTCTTCAAATATCAGATCTGCTATGTTGGGTTTTCTTTCTTTGAATTCCATTTTTTGCAGGTTGATGAGATGGTTGAAAATACCTAACGCACAGTGTACATCCCCGTCTTGTCTTTACATTAGCCCTTTGTATGTGGGAACTAGCTGTTACTTGACCTGTAAATACCATGTTAGGATAAGCTGTACAGTGGTATTCTATTGTTTACATAAAGTTACTTAGTTTTTTTTTTGCCAATTTATTGCTATATCATTGTTTCCATTGATGAAAGATGTCTATGTACCCTTCTAGTTTGTATGGACCTGTTTACCTTGTAAGCCATATAGTGACAGTGTGTCCGATGCCAGATTTAGAACTGATTATTGCACTTGAGCCAAGAGTCAGGATTTCAGATGCAGTGCATCCTAAATATTCATCCGGTGACTAAATCAGTGTATGTTACCTGATGGGTTTTGCCAATGATGACAGCAACTCATCTGTCTAATGTGACAGATTAAGATTTAAACATTTCCACTTAGATCCCCCCCGCCCTCCTTTCCCATTAATTTTGTAGTTTTATACTTACCCTAGTGCTGTATTGAGAAGCACGTCTAACTACAGAACATAAAATATTGAGCAGATGTCTCTTTTGAGTTTTATGAAACCTTTGTCATGAGATTTGCTGCATTAGAGTGCCTCCGTTACTGTAAAGAACCACAGAAAAAAATGGTTAAACATCACTTCTCCTGTATGAGGGGGACTTCTGTTCCTCGGCTGGTATTGTTCCTGACGCAGTACTTGTACACATTTATCACAATTACCCAATTCCTCCTAAGAGAAAATAAATGGCTGATTTTACTATTTTTTTGTTCTGCTTCTTATTTCCATTTGGATTATGTATATATATATATATGTTAGTTTGCCTCAGAATGATTTGTCATGTTGCACCCAGACCCTCCCATGACTGAAGCTGGAGCTGTTTGTCATGTTTAACAAGGTGCTGAATTGTTAACTTTTAACAAGACAAGCTGCAGTAAATCAACACATTTGTAAAACAGGGATGTTGTTACTATTAGTTAATGTTGCTCATTTATCTTACAGATCAGTAGTTAGATGGTACATTATATCCTCTAAAATGTATCTCCACTTGGGGGGCTTCACTTAAGTCTGGTTTTTATGGTTCTTTGTTTCTTTGTTATATTCAGTCTGTCTGCACAACATTTTATGGCTGCAGCAGTTTAACCCAAAGCTGATTTAAATGTATATGACAAGTGATTAATGACAATTTAAAACTCAATCTGGCTGCTTTTCTACCAGAAAACACAAAACAATAAGTCCTAGACATCTATGAAATTACAGTTTTAAAATTTTACCCATTGTCTGTTTCTGAAACTGACTTTCAACTAAAAAAAAAATAGGAACCAAAAAAAAAGCCAGATACAACAGTCACAAACACTAGAATTTTTTTGTTCTGCAACACAACGCTTGACATCATGGCATGCAAAGTGTCTTCTATTTGTTCAGAGTTTACAATTTTTTTTTAATTCAGACCCATTTCAAATTTACTTCAAATTTATTTTTTAAAATATACTATGTTTTTAATATTGCTCACTTCAAATCGATTTTATTGCAAAATACTAAGTAATAAACACACAGAACTCAAGTAACAGCTTTATTTGAGCAGGAGAGTTGTTGGTTTAAAGCCTGAAATTGTTTTACAATATTAATGTGCATTTTTTGTGTCAAAATTGATTTGATTGCTTCTTTTTGTCCACAAGGGGTCAGACCAAACAATAACTGAACAAAATTAAAATGTAAGCACTTTATTTCTCATATAGTGATCTCTTAAGACTTCATTTCCATGTGGCACAGACAAGAAATATTTGACTTGAAAGAACATTTTAAAGTCAAAGAAGGAAGGTCAAAAAATGCATTAACCAAACCACAATGCAGTGAGAAGTTGAACCAATAAAACATAATTTTTATAACGTTTTATTGACGATATTGAAACAACTAATGACCTAATTTACACCATATTTACTGCAGATTTTACAGCCAGTCTGATTTGTTAAATACGTCTGGATACAATCAAGGCCACAACAAATTTGACAGATAATCTAAGGTCTTAGTTCTTTACAAAAATTTTTTTTTGGTAAAGTCATTTTAAGGCAATCATACATTCAGGTTTGTTCTGCATATGTACAAGGCACCCACTTAAAATCATCCAAATCAAACAATTTGAATATAAAATATATAAAGAATGCAGATACAGAGAAACAGATTGGATAAAAATTAACTCCTTAGTGTCTCACGTAAGAATTAGGACCAAAAATTAAAAAAAAAAAAAGTACTTTAAAATGATTCACATATGTCATCATTACAACTTAACCATCAATCAACTCAAAGTTCTGATTTAATGCAGAGATTTGTTGCAATGTTCTCTTTTTACTTTGATAAAATGGTCTAATTTCTTTTAAAACTATTTTTAAAAAATCACCATCCATTTTATTTGTACCAATCGGTTTTGATGTTAAATTTATTCTGATGTTTCGAGTTTCCCTGCTTTTTATTTATAAGGCATTGCCATCTTTCAAAGTGCAATAATCTGATACAAATGGTTTGGCATTGTTTTATAAAATCAACAGCCACGTTACCATGATTATATAAACATAAAAAATGTCTAGTCTTTATGTAACTTTATATGACCTATTTACACTGAATCATCTCAATCAAATGAGACTAATAACCAACACTATGTGGGACTAAAAAATGTACATCATTACAGAATTTAAGGATAAACTAAATAATTTTGGTTTTGTATGTGACTCATCGACAAAAAAAAATAATAATAAATTTCTGTTTTGCACAACTGCTTTTGATAAATTTGGAATAACCAAAAAAAGTGACCAAATGTAATTAACATGTAACCACATAAAAAAGCGTGTATCCTCGTAAGACCACATCTGAGCAGAGAAGCTTTCTATTGAAGCTGATAAATATTTTACACAAGACTGCCCGGCCAGGACACGACAGCCAATGTGACTTTATTCTTCTGCAGCTTGAGCAAGGGAACGAGAGAGGAGTTGTTCATGCCCACAGTTGTTGCACCGTTCACTGCCACGATCTCATCCCCACACCTGAAGAAAAACAGTTTATGAAGTCTAAATTAGGACTTAAGAACATAAAAGAAGGACTGTTTACAGGGATTTCCAAAAAAACTGGGGGCATCTAGAAATTGTGCATTAGTGCAAAATATTCAAATGGTTTGGATAGTAGAAAAAAATTCCAAAGACCATTAAAATAGATGTTTTCTAAGTTTAGAACAAATATTCAATTTGAAGGTAGTAACCGATCTAACAAAAAATAAGAAGTAATTAGTGAATTGAAAGAAATCTCAGACAGAAATAGACTTATGAAAATCATTCCTAAAGGTTCTAAAGTAACCATGCTTTTTGAACAAAAATATGACAAACATTACGGTATGGACTCAGCAAATTTTACAATGAGTAATCTTAATTTCAAGAACGATTCCTAATCTGGAATAAATTTTTAAGCTCTCAAGGGGTTTCATGTTGCCACCAGGGGCAGATCCAGGATTTTCTAAAGGGGGGGTGTGAGGTCACTGACAAAGCCAGAATAGGTGAGGCTGGGGGCATTCCTCCCAGAACATTTTGAAAAATAAGAGTCATTTTTCTGGATTTTGGTGGCCCATTCGCTGGCCCTGCAAGGGGATAGACTATACCCCTTTCCTTTCTTCTTTTTTTTTTTTTTTTGTGGACCAAAAGCCCCCGTACCCCAGCCCCCAATCCACCCCTGGGCACCCAAGACAAAGTCTAAGCAGGTGTTCGATATGTTCAAATTGGTTCTTTTGAACATTTTAATAATTGTAATAGAAACGTTTATTAAAACCACAAATTGTCAAGCTCTTTTTCTTTAAATGTGTCAAACTTGGAATTAAAGTTTAAAAAGGGAAACTTACTTTAGGCGTCCATCAAAGTGAGCAGGTGTACCAGGCACAATGGTTTTTATGAAGAAGGGTTGCTGACCATGGCTCTCCTCATATCCTCCTACAATACTGAAGCCCCAACTCTCATTGTTGGTTTTCTGCAGCACAATGTTTCTGCACCAGTGCAAATGACTGTACAAAAAAGATAAAAGCACATTAAAAATAAAATCAGATTAGTGGTAGTTAGAGAGAACATTTAGGTTTACTTCAATAGCCACTTGCTATGTTAAGTATAGAAAGGTCTTTATAGAAAAATAAATGGTTTTGTTGTAATGAAGAGAGTACCACCTTGGCAAACCGAGCCAGCGAGTCCACAGGGGCGTCCAGTTGAGGCTCTCGTCCCGTACGTCGTCTGTGGGGTCAGATTCGTCCTTGCTGCCTGCCTCAAAGTCCTCTTCAGAGTTTTCCAAGAAAGTCTGGATAACACGTAGGACTACCTGAGACTGAGCTGTTTGAGCCTTCAGCACCGAAACAGCGTCATTGTAGGTCAGCTGAGTTAAATCCACACCGTTGATGCTCAGCAAAACATCGCCTAAGAAACAAATGGAAATTAACAAAGAGTGGTCTTAAATGGACCAGATGTGACTGCAAGTTTAATTTCAAACTAATTTCTGTCATTTGGGATCAAACTGACTGCACAATTTCAGCTAGCAAATTAAAATTTAAACTTTCTACATAAAAAAAAAAAAAAAAACTTGACTGACTAAAAATATTCTGCTTGCACATCTTGCCCCAAATCTTTTAATCCAGTGTAATGAGCTGGTGTAATATTTAAACAGCACCTTTAGATGTAAGAGTGTCTAGCCTCTTATTTTGCACACATCCTCTGTGTTTAATGGTCCTTGAGCAACACATTGTGTCCCTGAATAGAAGCAGGATGAGAGGACAGGACGGCCCTTTTCCTATTCAGCTTATTGTCTTTTTTCCACAAAAGCAATTTGATGGCCACTTCTAATCCAGCACTTTTTTTTACCTTGTGCTGTAGCAGCTGGATTAAAACCAGCATCAAAACTTTCCTGGCGTAAGACCAAGACCTCCTGATCTTACAGCATGAAGGTCATAGATTCTGTCAGAAACAGACGTTCTACTTCTATTGGTTTTAGTTTATTAAAGTCTTAAGTTTTTTACAAGCTGATTATACCTTTTATGAGACTTAAATGACTGTTTTTACATTTTTGTGTTTATTATTGATCCCTTTATTTCAAAATCTTGTACCTTTTTTGATAGTGCCATCCCGGTGCAGACAGCCGACCGGTTGCACACTTGTGATGTAAACCGGCAGTCGGCTTCGGCAATCTCTTCCACCAGCGATGGTGATACCCAGAGAAAGCCGGGGTTCCTTCTTCAGGCTCACTGTCTTTTCCTGGCTGGAAAACCCACCTGGAGGATCCTGGGTGAAGAATGAGATGCGTTATTATGTTAGTTTTCCCACTGAATTCCTCCCCCCTTTCACCCCCTACTTATTTCCATTGCCGTGGTGCATGCATGACAGCTTACATCTTTTTTTGAGGCCACATATAGAGTACAAAATGCATAGAGTTAGCATTTATTCCATATTGTTAATATTCTTATTTTGGTGCACATACATAACAATGACAATCACTAGTGTACAACCTTAAATCGTACGATGTTCAATCGACACAGAATGTGTGCAATGCCGCAGCAATACTTCCTTCTTATGTCAGAATGTGGGTGTGCAGGAGATCAAAATTCATGGAAGAACTTAGTGATTGAATAGTAACCAAATATCAAACAGGAGAGCATGCAAATGACTTAAACATGTACAAAGGAAATATAAAAAACAACTTGCACTTTTTTTTATGAGGAAATAATGTTCAAACATTGTAGAACTTCCAAAAAGTTAATTTAGTAGAAAACCCCTTCTTAAAGAAAATAAAAAGGGCCTTCTTTTTTTTTGAAGGACCATTATTTAAGAAATTTGAATATCCTATTCAAAACCACAGTTTTATTTCCATTAATTAGAGATCTTTGAACTAAATTGATCCCCTCCAAGAGCCCTTTGTTCAAACAAATGCAAAGCATTTGAGATGGAGCTGAGAGGCAAGAGTAGAGACGACGTGTGATGATCAACGCTCCACTCTCGTAGTGGAAAAGATGTGTGGAAAATGACAACTTCCACCAGTGTCCTTGTTGCTCTCTGGAGTCTGTAAACTGTCAGAAGGGAAGCTAGGGGGTGTAGCGGGGTGTTCTTCCTTCCCACAGCAGGGACCCCATCCCCCCAGCAAGACGAAAAGACTCGTCTCTGCAGGCGAAAGCTAACTGTTACTGGCTTTGATCCTCTACCTCCCAAAGAAACAAGTAAAAAAACAACAAGCCAGTGGCCCCGTAACAGCACAGTGAGCAGCACCCTGGGCCTTTTGATCAGGACAGAGGGAGGCCCCGGAGAACAGCTTTTATCTCTGCTCACCAATGCAGGTGTCTGTTCTCAAAGCTTCTCACCCGCAGACAGGGGGGAGACTGATTTTCCTAATTGAAGCGTGTGGCACAATTGAGTGCGAGTGATACTGAAGCAAACATTACAATCCCAGCGTTCACAGAAACATGCTAAGTTGTGGCATAAGTTATACATAAGTTGTAGAAGTATTGATCACATCTACATTAACAAGTCTGAGAATTCACACCAACCATGCAGCTCAGTGTCAAAAAGAAGCAGAAAATCAGTTATTAACCATAGAGGGCAATTAGAACAACAATAATATCAAATTAATAATGAATTAAGCCATGAAAAGAAAGAGATAACACTATTTGGCCACATGTGAAAATGTTTGTGACAGTTCTAAGAGGTTTCCACTAAGGGGCGCAATGGACGACAAAGCATGAAAAATATATAAATTTTCAAAATGCAAATAAAATTTTTAAGATTACAATTGATTCATTAATAGTAAAATCCCAAAATGCAGCTCTTACAGTAAGTTGCAGGATGTGTGTAAGATTTCTAAAACAAACCTACATCTTTCATTTTACAGGATTTATCGGTTTTCTTTAGAGGAGCTCTCATTGCAGTGACAGCAGACACATACAGAATTCAAAAGATTAACCAGTCTTATTTTGTCTATTTCTTATATAAGTATCTTCTTACCTTTGTGTAGATTGAGTTCCGTCTGAAATACTGCGTCTCAGGGACCCTCCTGGGTGCTCGGCTGTGTTGCCCCTCTCTACTGCTACTCGCGGTTTCTTCCTGAAATTCTACCGGTCTCATCACCACAAAGTTCACCCGCATCTCACTCACCTAAATCCACACACATGGTCACACATTTCAACATGATTTGCAAGAACATTACAAATAATTTTACTTTGTCCATGTCAATAAAAGTACATTTTTTTTCCACGTCCATTTCTTAAACTTCATAACTTCCAACTTGTTTAAAATTAAATTTTGTATGGAGTTAAATGGAGTTTTTCGGGATGTGAAATGCTAACTGATGTTGTTCCACAATATGAATTATATCATATAGAATATAATTCAAAATTCCCAACTGTATTAAAATCAAAGTCAGGGTAAGAACAACGTAAATCCAGCCAATCAGTTCAAACTATGACTAGTTTATGGTTGGTAATAACTGTAGATGATGGTAGGTTTATGTCTCTAGTAGCTTTAACCAAGTTGCATGCTTGAACGTGTACCTGTATGATCTGGGCTGCGCTTTCAGGTGTGCCGTGCCTCAGGTCGTGACCGTTGATGGCCAAAACTTTGTCATTGTTTCTCAGTTTTCCATCTTTAGCAGCCAATCCGCCAGACAGCAGGTCCAGAATAAAAACCCCACTCTCCTCGGATTTACGGATAAGTTTGATCCCGAGCGGTTCGGTACGATGACTTTTAATTAGCGTCACTTGCAGGACTGTTCCAGGATTGGGATTGGATGAGGTGTTGCCATGAGGACTTGGAGAAGGCAGGGTGGCAGTAGAGGTGGAGGTGTGATGAATCTCAGACCGTTGATCTCTCAATTTGAAACCTTTCTCTTGCATGACAGTGAGCCTGATGAGGGCGGCCTGCTGCAACACGGCGATAGCCCGAGTGTGGGGAACTGAAGCCAAGCTGATGTCATTCACCTGGAAACACAACACTGGCAGCCTAACACAAACACCACTTAGCATGTGACACTTTTGGTTTAGTTAAGAACAGTGAAAATAACTGTCATCTGACAAGACGACTGAATGTGAGCTGATTTGTTACAGTAAAGTTTTTTTTTTTTTTAAACTTTTGTCATTTTATCTACCTAACTGATGAGGTTTGGACGTTTTCAGCACATATTCAATAATCAACTTGATTAATAAAATAATAAGGGTGAATTTAGGGTGGAGACGGTGGCCGTGTGGTTAGAGCGTTCGCCCGCGGACCGGAAGGTCGCGGGTTTGCGTCCCACGGAGAGCACGTGTAGGGTCCTTGGAGAAGACACCTAACCCCCGCTTCTCCCACCATTGGCGCCGTTGAAGGGCAGCCTGCTGCGGTGTAAGGAGTGCAGCAAACAAATTTCCCCGGTGAGGGATGAATAGAGTAATTCATTTATTTGTCTATTTATAATAATAACAATCAGTTATAGTATATTAATTTTTTAAACATGGTTACAAAGTCCTTTGCAAAACAAACAAAAAGACCAACATAAAAAAATAAAATGAAACCAATGTAGAGCAATAAGTTGGTTACATGATATAAAAACAGGAAAGAATGGGAGGGGGTGAAGAGAGCAATACCACAGAAGAATAGTATTGAATTTCAGGAGATTCGACACAAATTCCTACTGATCATTACCTCTTTTTTATATATTATAAAAAACACCTGCAGCTAATGTTTCACTTTAGGGTGATGATTTTTTGCTTTTCAATTTCCAGGTTTGGGATCAGTTGGCTTTAAGAGGAAAAACTACATCTGAGAAGCAAACAGCCTCTAGCTCAGCTTACAGAGGCACCGCATACCAGAACAGCATAAGGCTTGAGAAGTTTCAAGGACTGCAGGACTGGTGAATGTTATGTCTTTTATCAGACATCATCTCTCTTGTGAGAACAGCAGGGTGTAACTGTGTGTTAATCATAGCCTTTCTAATTTATGCACCCAATTACAAACATCTGAACCAGACAAAAGGGTCATAGCCTCTCATTTTGCTCTCTGACCCTTTCAAAGTGAAAGGCAGTTATTCTCACAGTGGCGACCAGGTGAAGCTGTTCACTTTGTTGTGACATTTCTGCACAGCCGCACCTCGTTGCCATGGAGACAAAACTTGATTATCCTGAATTTCTACTATCTCATTCCTTATTTAAACCTGAACTATGTCACGCTACTCAGTCATCTTTATACCTAGCAGTGGGTGAGACATCATAGGAAATGTAATTCAAGCCCTCCCTTCTGCCTCACCTCTAAGATATGATCCCCTGGGGCCAGCCTGCCATCGCGAGCTGCAATGGAGTCCCGAACGATCTCTTGGATGACTATGTTTCCCAGCGGTGTGTCTTTCCCACCAACAATGCGAAGGCCGAGTTCCTCCTCTGGTTCTTCTCTGAAAAGCTCAATAAGGTTGGCTTCAGCCACGAGACTGGACCGCAGAGGGGTGTTGTCTGAGAGAAAAGAAAGAAAAAAGAACAATAAAAGTTGATTTATACATACAAAAAGAAAAACACCCAATGGCTAAAATAGTTTTGTTTCATTTGCATGTTAAAGTATTTGCAATGCTTTTCTCTGCAGACTGATGATCACGTCTTTTAAATTCGTGGGAGCATGTCACGTAATTCAAACAGGTCTTTGTAGTTTATCTGAATATGAGGTTGTAGCTACAAAAGTAAGTATTCTCTTTCAGTAGCCAATTATATAAACATCAACAACACTGCAACAGCCCCTGCCAATTATGAAAGCAGACAATCATCAGATTGTTTTAGTGTGTCAGCTTCTTTTCTGGTTTAAACATTTTTTCTTTCCAATATAATTTGGCATAAATGTTGATGATGCTCAATATTGTAATGACAGACTTTTCCAGTTTAGCACCAATGTCTCTACAATTCTTTTCCTTGTTCTCTTTTATTCCCATTTCACTCTTCTTCTTGCCACATTTCCTTTACAACCAATCTTCTGATTCGGTAAACAGTAGGGGAGACGGTGGTAGTAGACAGTGGTAGAGCATTTGCGCTTGAACCGGAAGTTAACCAGAAGTTCGCAGGTTTGATTCCCACTGAGTTTACTTCTAGAGTCCTTGGAGAAAACACCTATCCCCCCGTTTCTCCCACCATTGGCGCAGTCATAGGTGGCAGCCTGCTTCGGTGTGATGCAGCACACAAATTTCCCCAGTGAAGGATCAATAAAGTACATATTTAATTTCAAACCAAATATAGTATACCATATTTTCCAGTCTATAAGTTGCACTTTTTTTTTTTCTCAAAAGTTGGCTGTACCTGTGACGTAAACTCGGGATGTTTTATGCATAAGATAAAAAATATTATAATCTCTCGCTGAGAATTATGAATGGAACTTGTTTCACAAATAAAGTGGGTATACGCACCACTCGGAGGCGCTCGGAAATTGTGTTGTTTTTTCTATGCAGTTTTGTTTTGTTTTTCAGGTTTACGTCTGCTTCCCATCTGTGTGAAATGTCAAACTCCTTCCTACAGACTTTACAATCCAGAAGCGTCTTGATTTGTCTACATGTCCACAATGAATGACTCAACGCTAGCTTAATTATAATTGTACCAACTTGTTTCTTGATATGAATCATAATTTTGGGAGTGTTAGAGTCAGAGTGAGTGTTTATTGTGCACATAGGAGTACAGCGGCTTGGAAATTTAATTAAAATAACTGTCCTATTTTAGAATAATTTTTGGAACATAATTGAATTTCGGAGTCCAGAAATTTTAGTGACGTCTGGTCACCTGATCTCATTCCTGTTCTCTATTCGTTTATTTTTATGTTAAAACTTGTCAACAAATAAGATGTGTCTGTTTCAAGTGAAGAAATTTGTCAAATAATTTACTGGCAAAAAATGCGGAGTACACTCCGGTGCGACTTGTGTTGTGCATTTTTGGCCAAGTACGACTTTTATGCAGGAGCGACTTTTGTCCGGGAAATACTGTATGGTATGTTAGCATATCTAAAAAATTTATATAAAACATAAGAAAAAAAGCTGACTGATTTTACGCTTGTTGTTTAGCATTCTTTCTTACATAGAAAATACAGAGTTGTTATATAACACACTGATTTAATAAAAGACAAGGCTTTATTTATTTAACATTTATGAACTTTTGCACATAGGGCTGACCCTGCGTGTTTACTGGAAAGTGTTTAATCATCTTTCTGTTTCACCTTGGTTACATAACCAAGTTAACATATAACTTATTTACGATCACCTGATTTCTTAAAAGCAGAGTCACAAAAAAATACCAACATGTTGACACGGTCGCAACAATGTTTCTTTTCTAACATTTTAATAAAGTATTGAAAAAGAAAGTTAATCTAAGCTTTTCCACTAAATGCACATGCAGATTTTGTTTGAATAATTGTTAAGGTGATACTTGCAGAACAAAGTGGAGAAGCTGAAGGGACATCTGGTTTTAATGTACAACCCAAGGAACGTCTCAACATGTTCAAACAAAACCCTTTGCTGAGCTCTAAATCACACCAAGCAAAGAATTACACCTACACAGTTCTTCTAACCCAATTTTTTTTTTGTTTTGTTTTAAGTTTATACATTTTTATGACCGAGGTGACGCAACCTACGTGAGATTCACATCAATCTGCAAGAAGTAAAGTACTGTATTTTAAAAACCCACAGTAGTGACAAATAAATGAACACACATTTTCAAGCAGACATTTATGAGTTGGTTGGTTTGTATGTTTGTACTTTGGACCGGGTGTAGGTTAACGCGTTGCCATTAGGGTTTTTCCGATAATGAAACTGTCTGGATTAAACATCTGGGAGCTGGTACGTGTTCCTACAGCTAAGTAGATGATTCACCATTACCAGACAGTTAAGACCCCTTAGGCCGAAATAGTGAACCATGTCTTTGTCTGACACATTGTCTCAGAAATTAAACCTGGAAACTTTTTCAATCTTTAGTCCTTTTCCCAACACATTAACTTTTCACTGCAACATTTTAAGAAGAAATGGCCGTTTCAGACTTCATGTCTTGACATGAAACAGGCCTCCAGGATCACAGTGTTTTAAAACTATAAAAAGCTTTTTAATTAAAAACATTAAAGAGAACTCATACCATCCTCACTCTCCTCATAAGCGGGATTAATCAACCCGGGCTCAGGTTGATCTCGTGTGGGATTTCGGGATAGCATTGCTGAATGTTTTGCGTCTCCACCTAATTCCCCATCACCCTTGCGTCCCTTCAGTTCATGCCATGAGGGCCTCTTCCTCTTCTCCGCTTCCTCCCTCAGTCTCCGAAAAACAGGACATCTGAGAAAAAAGCACAAAGCGGAAGGATACGGAAAGTCATTTTATTTTTAGAAACAACATATCAATACTAGCCTATAAATAAATATGAAGCAATGAAATAAATGGGTCATTAGTTTGGGAAATGGATGGCTACTTAACTTTTGGAGATAAAAAGCAGAGGATACTTTTGTATTTATTTGACAAAGAGATAAAAAGAGAAGCGCTATGCAGATGAGTAGACACTTTAACAGGAATACAGTTCCCAGTGATATGTTTAGACTACTGGAACAGCTTCTCTCTCGTTTCTGAACTTTGTATTTGTGGTGTTTGCACCAAGATTACAAAAAGCAAATCAACATTTCCCAACTGACAATGTCATGTTTGACCAGCAGGACAACCACCACGCACACACCATGTGAAAAACAAGCGAACTGACGGGCATCGTGGGGTAATATATTTACAAAGTAGTGTAAAAAACAGAAAAAAACTGAAGCTGAAATATATGTTGACATACAGAGGGAAAATCCTTTCAGCTCATAAATGGGTTTATAAATCTATTTTTAATTCTATTTTAATTATGTCTGTCTTTTGTTTTTGTTTCTTAATGAGTGGCAATTGCTTTGATTTATCTGGATTCTATTGAATCTCAGAGGTTTAGCATTCTCTAAATTAGATTTTTTTGTGATAATTAATTGGTCAGCTGAGTCCATTTATAAAATAAATAAATATGCACCAATATTAGGAGAAGAAAAAGAAACTCTGCTGCTGGAAAGTAAGCTATAGGTCAGCAAAAACGATCCGTTTTTTACAGAAATGTAAGTGTTGAAAGACATTTGTGCCTGATTCAATTTTCTGTTCGGCTAGACAAATATGCCAGATTAAGAGAGCAGCTGCTAAAATGACATTACAAAGCAGCGCTTTGTAGCAGGAGCTACCAATATAAAAAAGTAGGATCTTCCAGTTCTGCAAAAACCTCTACAGAAAAAAATATACATGTACAGTATACATATACGAATGAATCATTCAGTCAAAAGCATGGACGAGAAAAAGAAAAAAAAAATCTAAGTCAAATTTTAAAGGACTCTTGTTATTTAATTCAGTGTATTTTTCTGAATTACAAAGTGGAATGATTTACAAAACTATTGTATAAAGTTTGACACAAATTTACTGCGCACACACTTTAAAATCCCATAATCCCGTAGAGCAAAACAAAAAATTTCCAACCATTAAATGATGATGAGTAACACGGAAACGTTTCACACCAAGAGAAATAGCAGCGTGAAAGCAAAAATAAAACTTCCACATTAAAGTTCGAGTTCAGGATGAGAGGATTTTTTAAAATAGTTTGAACTATCTTTATTTCTAAAAATAACTCATTGCTTCTCTCTTTTTAAAACTGTGCACTTTGAAGTGAATGCTCGTCTTTGGAGCGTATCCAGGATGAGCAAACTGTGTATAAACATCATTGTCATCTACAGAAAATAATAGGTGATTCAGAGAAATCAATTAACCTGGATTATGAGGTAACTCTTCCAAAAAAGGCACTCACTCAATAAACCAAGGAATTACACACTGGATCAGCAGGTTCACTTGTAGAGGTAAAACATTACAGTCATGCTGAATTTTTTTACTTCTTGGCGTTGGGCGCGCCGGCTGCAAATGTGTTCCTGTAAATGATGAGCAACTGTCCATGCTTGCTGGGAAAATGATCTGGGGATGTAGATCGCATAGTACCCTGCAACCACTATTAATTTACACTTTCAGACTGTGTATCGGGTCACATTTATGATGTCATTTTAAACCCAAATGCATTTTGTGCTTGATCAATATTGAACAGATCTGCTTTCTTCTCCACAGAAGCAGGCAATAGTGTTTTATGTAGAGAGTTATAAATTCTAACAGATTACGTTATTCTTCATATTGATTGGGGCAAGAAGCTCTACATATGAGATCATTAGCTTGGAGATCTAATCTGAAAGAATGAAAAAATTATGATTAAAAACTAACCATTTTATAGGATGACAAAAAGCTTGGATGATTTAAAAAAAAAAGCCTTCAACTTTGATTAGTGACCTGTTGAAAGTGTACCCCTGCCTTTCACCTGACACTAGGATGATACTACTGTCCTATACTAAAGATAGGCCCAGCAAACACAGAAAATAAATGGACATATGTGGCTGCTAAGCCATTTAAAAAGCACAGTGCTCATCATTTGAACTGCTGTGAGCTTGTGGTGACGTATTGGGTGAAACTGCTGCATCCCACTGATTCTTACCTGTTGTGTAAATGAGGCTGTAGTTCACAGCGCTGCATCTGCTGCTGGCACTCTGTATAATGAGGACACGTCACTGTCAGCTTGTCCAGTAAGTTTCTCACCAGCAGGCTGGAAGGACGACACTGATGCAGTTGCAGCCGCTGGCGATCCACCGGGCAAAAGTCCTGCTCTTTCATGAAGTTGCTGAGACAGTGAAAGCAATATGTGTGGCCACATGGGGTATCCATCGGTTTGAGCAGTGGTTGCAAGCAGATGTGGCAAATCAGTTCATCATCCACCTCATCCTGGTACTCGTACAGGTGGGTGTCCTGACTCTCGTGCTGCTGGCCACATTCCTTACAAACGCGTGCCCATGACAGCCCCGCGGTGCTGCTGCCGTTTGCGACTTTGGTTTCTGTTGCAGCCATTTTTTCCAGAAAACTCAGACCAAATCTCAGTTTGAAAAAGAAGAGCGTTCTATCTCCTCTCTACCTCTGCCTGAATAACTCTTGTGGTCCACGATGCATTTTAAAAACAGAATCCAATCAGAAAATAAAATAATCCACAGGCAACAATGTTATCTCCTTGTCTTCATCCTGATCGTCTGTGGAAAGAGAAACAAAGTAAGAGTCATGGAAGACTGATCATTCTAAAACCCAGTCAGCACCACAGGAAATCACAAACTAAGAGAGCTACAGATGCTTCCTCTCAGCAAGTTTCCTGAGGGACAAAAGGAATTCTGATCTGAACTAAAACATACCGGGCTTCTCACTTATAGCACCTAAGTCTGGTAAATGAGGCAGAAAAAAGAACTGAGGTCAAACTAATGGGAGGAACAAAAACATGGTGAAACACGGGTGTAAGGGCTCTGAATGAACTGAACAGAAATGTAATCCCCCCTCCCAGTAATGACCCCTTCATCACCCAAATGGCAGTGGTTTCCATGGCTTTGTACATTTCATAATCCCACTGTGTTCCCTCATAAAAAAAGAAGTAATGAAGTTCACATTTTGTAAAAAGCTTGAACACTAACTTTTTAACTCTATAAAAATATTGTTATTCATATTAAATAGACAGGTTGGATGACAAAAAAAATGAAACCTTTAGATACAAGAAACTAGATCAAATAGAATTTTATAAGTAATAACTTAATGAAGTTATTAAAATAGGAAGATTTCCCATTTCGGAAAATTTGGGCTTTAAGGACCTAACAAAAATAGAACTGCTGAACACAGAACTACGGCATCAATTTTACATTTGGAAACTCAACTTTATGAAAGCTTAAAATGAATTAAAGGAGCAATAAAAACTTTGTAATAAAATTGCCGTGTTCTCCTTCATCCTAACGGTCCATACTTCAGTTCCACAGAAGAGCCCGCTCTATTCTTTGTCTGACTGAAACAACTCACCAGAGATGGTATCTTTGTTGTCAAGCAGCCAGTCGCTGCACGCAAACAAGACTTTAGCAGTTGCCTGAAGCCTGAATGAAACCAGAGCCCTGCCTCCCTGATGCAACAGACCATCAGAAAATACCTCTTGTGTATGAGAGAGACGGAGCGATAGACAGGGAAACAGTGAGGAGATAGAGAGAGGGTTTGAGTGTGCTTCTGTGTGAACATATCTGGTTGCAGAGCCTGGATGTGTATGAGCTCCAACTTCTCTGATGTAAGGAATGCAGAGGAGGGATTGGTCTAACTACCCTGCTTGATAAGAGAGGAGAAATATTCCCTGTGTTGTCTCTGCCAATGACTTTGTGTGAACATGAGTGTATTTTTGAGAAAACTCAAGACTGCTGAATTACTGTTTCTACAGGCAAGAACTCGTCAGTGGATAAATGATTGATTGCAATGAAAAAAAGCCACGTTACAAAGTTATGTGGACACGTCTTTTTATGAACAAGCAGACAACCCTTCTCCATTTCTTTGTCCTCACCTTCCAGAGGCAGTACCTATGGCTGTAATAGATAGGGGGTCATGGATCTTGTAGGCAAAGAAAGAAGGGCAGTAGAAACAAAACTGTGCTCGATTTCTCTTGAAACCACATGACCTGGTGCAAGAATGTTAAATCCAAGAAAAACCCGGTCCACCAGGATTAAATATGCCGTGGTGCCTTACAGCAAAAGTTAAATTTCAAATTAATTTTTTAATCAAATCTATTACATTCCAAAGATATACTCCCATAAAATTACATTAACTTTCACCCCAAGCGAGGTGAATAAATGAACTCCAATTACTGAAATACATCATTCCATGTCTCAGTGTTCCCAAATAAAAGCTCCAATTTCAGTAAATTTCCATTTCTTTCAATAAAAGCTTTTTCAGAAGACTTCATTAAAGTTAAGAGTTGCTTTAAAGTAAAGATTCAAAAGAAAGATAGTATTCTGGGTATTGGGCCTGAACATTTCAGACAGATACAATTATCCATGCCAATTAAGCATGAATTCAAACTTAGAACATCTTTTTCAACACACCTGAATATACCAGGAGGCACGTTACAGCAGGAACGGATCAAATGAAATTCAAGGAGCCAGTAGATATAATGGTTGATTTTCTACTGATGGTAATCAAACCTGAAGCTCTGAGCCTGGCAGATGATATCTCCTTGGATTCATCTTCAAAATAAAATGTAAGATTGAGATCTGAGCACTTTTTAGGACTGTTAAAAAAAGTTTGCTGCGCACAAAAAGACAGAGTTTGGTTTTTGTCTTGAGAGTGTACAACTGCACTAAGCATTCAAAACTTATCGCTCAACTTTTTCATCACAGAAACAAATTATATGCTGATCTCAAATAAAAATATTTAAATGTGCGTGTTAATGAGATGAGAAACATGTGATGGAGGCTAATTTTGCTCAGTTCAAAAAAAATATTTTCTATCCACATGATCATTTGCAGCAATTACCATTTGGGTTTTTGAACCACCAGGAAAGAGGTCTAGAGGCAGATCAAAGAGGAGGTTCATGGATACAGTGAAGAAAGACATGAAAATACTGTAGTTGGTGTGATCGAAGAGGATGCAGGAGATAGGGTCTTCGAGGGCCGGTGTCCCGAAGGTTTTCCATATGTTCTTGCATCTACACATCTGATCCAGTTAATTGAGTCATTGTGCCAAATTCTATTGGCTGTTGATTTCACTTTCTGTGCATCAGCTGTTTTGAACCAGGAACGTATGGAAACCCATCAGGACACCAGCCCTCGAGGACCGGCTTTTGACACCCTGGGCTAGATGGAAGAAACTGACTTGCTGTGGCGACCCCGAAGGGAAATGCCGAAAGAAGAAGAAGAAGATCATAATTTGCAGCCAATCATTTTGTACAAGACTATGGTTTGAACCAATTGTTACATCTCTACAGAATCAGAAATGCAGAACTTTATGTGCTTTTTTAAAATTATGAATGTTGTCATAGTAGTTGTGAATTTTAAATTACTTTACTTTTTACTTTAATCAGAATCAGAATGCTTTTATTGCCATGTCAATGAGAATATCAGAGACTAGGAACTTGCTTTGATACAGGTGTGCAATAATATAAGATAAAAATAATAAAAAATAAAATAAAAATAATTTTAACAAAACAGAGTGCTCAGAAAGAAAAAGAAAATTAGTGCAATGTCATAGAAAATAACAAAAAATAATAAAGATAGTAAAGTGACAAGAGGGAGGTGACTAAGAGATGTGGGGTTCAGGTTACAAAGTATTAATTAGACTAGCGGCAGAAGGGAAGAAGCTGTTTTTGTGGCGGGACGTTCTGGTCCGAACGTCCCGCCACGTCCCTTTAGTAAGTATTTATCAACGGTTTTTGAAAGATTTTGAATCCTACACCAAAACAAATATGCATTTGAAAAGCACACATACACAACCAAACCCTCCCACAATCTAACAAGTAAAATAATTCATATGAAAACGTTGTACTCATGTGATTGCGTAAGCTTTCTGGGGAAATTTCTGCACCCCTTCAGCCTTCTCAAGGATTACTGGAGGCGGTATTTCTTTAAAACCTTGCTGGAAACCCTTGCTTTGATAGTGTGAGTAGATCACATGTGCCACTGCCACACCCCCAGAGAGGACCAGGTGAGGCCCTGTTAGACCACATGTTTGCATATCAGTGAGACAAGTGAAGGAGGGTCAAAATTTTAAGGGGCTGACAGATTGGAACTAACAGAATATGACGTGGAAAACTGAACAAATACCTACCCGGGACGAGAATGACTAACTCTGAGCCAGTGTCTCATCATTACATCAGCAATGAGAGGGCTTTAAGAGTCAGATATTAACACATTTCTTTATCATATTCTCATTATACTTTAAAACTAACACTGATAATAAATACGGTACGGTCTATCCATCTGTTTTTCTTCAGCACACAGAGATTAGGTTGTTCCAGCGCTCACGTAAATCTCTGATAAGAAGCAGCTGGGCTCTGAGAAACTGCAGATATGTTGAGCAGCAAATGTTTTATGGTGCATTCCTAGAGTTTATTAATAATGTAGGAGTGTGTTGTGCATAAATCCCTACTTTTCAAATTCAATTTATCAAGCTCTTGGTTTGCTTCATGCTACAGTTTTTAAAAAAAGTCAGCGTACATGACTTACTTATTGGTCGTGAGCTTAAAGCTTAAAATTTGGTGTATTTTTTTGTTCAAATTAAATGAAAAACCATTTACTTTCACAGTTTAAATACCAAGCATGTGCTAAAGCTACAATATGCAAAGGTGGTTGGTTGCATCACAAACATTATTTGCATTGAATACTAACGACTCAGTTAAGGATCAACTCCAGAAAGAAAAAAACTAATAGAAATACAGTGGAGATGTCAATCCACCTCTAGTGTCATGTTCAATTTATCATCTGAGTCAAAGTCATAGTAAAAAAAATAAAGGTAATAACTAAACAAAAAGGACCAAGACTTACGAGAAAACAGAAGACTTTGCAACAGGAACGGTCCGTATTCTGTCTGGTGGCAATTTCTATGTTTAAAGTGAAAAGAACCATAGTTAAGATCCCCTTACAATATAATATGGGCATTCCTTTGCAAAAAAAATTACACATTAAAGACACATAACTTTCAAAAGCTTATAAGTTCTAAAGATTTTTCTCAATGATGGACACAAGCATATGGTGAGAAGATGGGTTTAGCAGACACAGTATTACTGAGATCCGGGGCCCGTTTCAGGAAGGGAGTTAACAACCTCAGAATTTAAAAGCTCAACTCTGAGTTGACTTATTGGACACACAGTTGGTGAACTATGTGCTTTTCATTTCAGAACAACTGAAAAGAATTGGTTTAACCAACTCTAAGAAGGTTATTCTAGTGTTAGGCTTGTGCATTGCAATTATATCTATACATAAAATCTCCCTAAACAGTGGAATGAAGACATTTTGATCCACTGTGGCAACAGGATAAAACAAAAATAGGTTAGCTTTTTTTTCCCTTGATGGAAATTGGTGTCTGTAATATGTAGTGACAAAAACCTCAAATTTCATACAAACAGCACCACGGTTGAAGTGGCAAAAGATTTGGTTTTTTTTTTTTTTTTTTTTTTTTTGTTAAAATTTGCCCAAAGCTTTCCCAGGTTAAAGTTTGTTTCTGAAACCAAAAATTTAGCATTTCTCATTTCAGGGTTAAAAAACTGAGGGTTTCAACAAGACCTCCTCCTTGAAACAGTTTATTTGACATAAGACAGTAGTTTATCATCCCCTAAAGCCACGTTGCTAAAGTTCCTTTTGTCAGATATAATTTTTTTTTGGTTGTGCCGTTTTCCAAATTCTACAATATCCATTGTCTACTGCTGTCTAGGTTGCAAGTCTTCCTACTTTAGTCACTTCTTCCAGCTCACCTGTGCATTCTCAAAGGGCGTTTCCAAGCCCGTAGGAAAATGGTCCTGAAGCATTTCCTGTGTTTTCATTACCTCCCTGGCATAGCAATTCCATCTAAATTGTAGGCCACCGGCATTTTAAAATGATAAAGTACTCGCATCTCTGTCCTGCAATACGTCATTCAATAAGCCCTCATTCGTTCCTTGTGTTTACAGAAAAACAATCAGAGCTTTTATAGTTTGCATTTGCAGGCTTTTTATACACCAACAAAATTTCCCATCTGGGTTTATCTGCTTTTTCCACTGACGTTATTATTGGCATGTTATATTCCTGAAAACATGCAAAAGGACTTCATGTTTGTGAGTTTGATCAAATTGAGTTTACCAGATCAGCTCAAACTTCCAATTTTTTTATCCATTGAACAAAATCTCTATACCTTGCTTCCTCTGTAAAGAAGTAACGTGTCTGTGGAAATAAAATGACGCAAAATGTCTTTCGTGAGATCTGTTCATTCAACTTTTTTTTTTGTCAGTTTAACAGTTGAGTTGCAGAAGTTAAATTCAATTTAAACAGCACATAAGAAAAACTTTGATACCTTTGTCAGTTGATACCACTGACACGGATCTAAGCATGTTCACCAAAATGTTCACCTTTCTTCAAATATCTATTCAAAGGTGAGTGAACTGTCAGAGTAAATAGTTATCAATCATTAATCTGGAATTTGATGGCAACACATTAGTCAAAATGTGGTTAGCTCAGATTAATTGATGTATCTGTCTTATCATTCGTCAGGATTTCCCATTGCTCCTGAAACTCAGCATACAAATCCAACAACATCAAACGACCACTAACCACTCATTTACCATAAATCATTCAGAAGGTTGTGTTTATCTGTATGAATAATCACGTACCGTAGCAATTGGGCACATCCCAACAAGAACTAAATTTTCCCAATTCATTTAAGTCATCTTTTTATTTTATTCATCTTTTTTTTTTCTAAATTTCAACCAGAACTCTGTAATTATTGTCACTTACAGATTGAAAAATTATCTGAAGACTTTTGTTTATGAACTTTCAAGGCAAAAAAAGCAGAATTTACTTCACTTTGTGATTATCAGAGGGCTGAGATAAGTAGGTTTACTTTACCTTGTACAACAATACTTGCACGCACTTGAACATAAAGGTTATTTAAGGTTATATAAGTATGTAGCTTTGGATTCAGCTGATTGGGTTAATTTATTCATCCAAAAAAAAAAAAAAAAAAAATCAAACAAATGCACTTTTATGCTGTTAAACGAAATAAGAAATGAGTATGTTCTACATATACAGTATACAACTACTCTTCTGCCCAGTTTAGTCCAAAGACAATAGTTATCTTTTAATCACAAATTTCCTATTTTTCAAGTAAAACAAATACATAAAGCTAATTGGTTATTCTAAATTGCCTATAGGTGTGAGAGTGAGGAATGTAGCCTGTCTTGTCTCTGTTTGGTCTTGTGACAGATTGGTGACCTATGTAGAGTGCACCATGCCTCTTGCATGCTAACAAACTGAATAATGGATTTGGTGTTCTCATGACCTGGTAACAGATTAAACAATTTGGAAAATAAAAAAGACAAAAATTCTTCACTTATTGACTTAGCCTACTTTCCTTTCAGGTCACTATTTGATAGAAGAAAATATCTGGAGCAGTTCAACTTCACATTTGAAGTGTGGTTTACTTCTAAACCGAGACAGTTCCAAGTTCAGTCCTAAAGGACCATGGTCCGGAAAACTTTAACATATCCTTTCATCAACATGTCTGACAGATTGAGTGATTCAACAGCCAAACAACTTCTTGAATTTGTAAATTAAATTTAAGTGACACGTTGAAAACCTGTATGAGTCTGGCTCCACTGTTGAAGTTCAATTTTGCTACATAAAAAATAAAGAAATATTTTAATGTTTTCACAGTTATTAACCTCAACAGACTGGCGACCTGTTCGGGGTGTACCTTGCCCTTCGCCTAAAATCAGCCGGGATGGACTAAATCCCGTAAGGGATAGACGGTTAAGAAGGTGGCTGACTGACTGTTATTAACTAAACTATACATATTTTAGTTAATAATAAAAAATTTAGTTAGTTATAAAATCCACAAGCCTTTTGTTGATTTTGAAAGTAAACTAACAAATTAACCTCTTTTACCACTTTAACTATTTAAACTCATTAAAAATGAAGTATTTTATTAAAAGAAATGCTCAGTTGGAAATTCTGCTGTCTTGTCACATCCCTCAACTTCAGATGAAAACATCGGGCTGTTTCCCTATAGTGCCCTCAAAAATATCCAGAGACACGTGTGAATTATTCATAGTGATGTTCAAGAGCATGCTTTCTTTTCTTTAACTATGAATGGCTTTTGTCCCATTTCAGCTTCTGTTAAAGCCATCAATCTAGGATCAGTAGATATACAGTTAGATACAGATGAAGATATAGTCGGATATAGATAAAGATATAGCCATATCTTTACACAGTCAGATAAAGATAGAGTTTATCTTTTCTGGCAAGCAACACTGTGTTAAAAACGAAATAAAATAAGCACGAGTCTCATCATGTGGTAAAGTGAAACTGTTTAGCATCTTTGTGCTGTGTTTGATTCTCATATACTGTATGAACTAGTTCCCAAAACTTACAAAGGCACAAGTCAGTTACGGTTCAGGGACGTATGACAATGTTATCTTTCACAATACAACTGAATCAGCTCAGTGGGTGCAAAATTTGTCAAGTGATTTAAAGTGTGATTAATAGAGTGTCGCAAGCATAAACTTGGAGTTTGACAATTAAGATTTAAAAAAGACAAAAAAAAAATGAATCCATATTAAATTGAGGAAAGTGAACCATCTACAGATGATGTGTCCTGTGATCTCTGTTATAAAAAAAATGCTTGTAAGGCTGATTCTGTACAGAACGTAAATTGTATCTACCAACTTTTACACTAGTTTGAAAAGTCGATTTGTGTAGCACATACACAATTAAACATGTTTTACATCAAAAGCATGACTGATGGGGGAAAAAAATCTAAATCCACTTTCTACAAGATTGTTGAAATGTGTTTCCCACGTTCACTAGTTCATTGTACAGTTTTGTTTCGTTTTCTGAACCGCTTATCCTAATGAGGTACGGTGGGATGCTAGAGCCTACCTAATTTCATGCAAGAGGCAGAATACACCCCAAACAGGTCGCCAGTCTGTTGCAGATGCACATATACAGACACCCGTCCACACATTCCGTGGGACCATTTCGTAGCAGCCAATTAACCGAACATGCATATTTTTGGAAAGTGGGCATGCTGTGTTATTTAAAATATTGTCCAGTCATGTGGCTGCACCCAGACCCAGCCATATGGGTCCAGATCCATATGCTTTAACTGGCACATAACCAGGGTGCCAGCCTTCTTAAATTGCTAGTTGCAAAGATATAGGATAACCTCAATGCATATTCAACTTTCATGGCTGCCAGTTGGAATCAGGCTTAAATTACATCTTTTTTTAGTTTTGTGGAATGTTTTTTTTTTTTTAAATCAGCCATCTTTCTACATAAAGAGTCTTTTTTTTTTGTTGTTTAAAACACAATCCATAAGACAGCTACCAGGTAGACATTTGAAACCTCTTCAAACCAAGACAATTTAAAGTTTACAGTAATCTAAAACTTATGCATACCTAGAACCAGCATCCACAAGAAAATGCAAGACAAAACAAGACAGATCCAGGAACACATTTACAGGTGAATTACTGTACACAAAATTTGAACAATCAGAGCTCTTGATTTTCTTCTCAATTTGCAATGTGTATTTTATTTCAGTGTTTTCTTTCTGTTCAATTCCATAACGTAGCATATCCGGCGCTGGGTTGCGGGGGCAAGTACCTCAGACGGGAAACCCAGGGTTCTGTCACCTCGTTTGCATCCTACAGTTCATGGCAACATGAACAACAATGCCAACAGACTGAACGAGCTGATTAAAAACGCTGGACGTGCACTTGGCTCACCCCTTGCCTGTGTGAAGGAGGTGGCGAAAGACAGAATGAAAGCAAAAGTGTCATCGATCATGCTAAATCCCTCGCACCCTCACCATGTCTGTGGACCATCTGAAGAGTAGCTTCAGCAACAGACTCCTGCAACCCTGCTGCTCAAAGGAACGTTACCGAAAATCACTCTTACCATCCTCCATTAAAATATTTAACCTTTCACTTTCAAACCTGTAATTACTTGTTTTTCACAACAGTTAAAAAAACATGTATGATATTGCATGAATCTTCGAAGCACTGCGGCACTCAAATTTTCCTTCAGGGATAAATAAAGTATCTTCAATTCAAAATCCTGAGGCGTTCCCCAGCCAGCTATGAGACAGTCTCTCCAGCACGTCTGGGGTCTGCCTCTGGTTCTCCTCCGTGTGAGACGTGCCCATAACACCTCACCAATGCAATGTTCGAGAGCCATCCTAACCTGATGCCCGAACCACCCCATCTGGCTTCTCTCGACCCAGAGGAGCAACGGCTCTATAATTCTTTTTAATATTTGTATAAACAATAAGAAACTAAGTTGGAAAAGAACAAGTATAATAAATATTCAATAAAATGTGTGGGATTTTTATTGCAGTTAATTTGATTGCTTATTGATGATTTTAAATACATATATATCGAAACTAAAAGCATATATGATGGAACATGTCCCAGAAATTTATAAAGGATATCACATAAAAACGCAAGAAACATTTGAAATGACTTTCCACCCGTGCTGTGACGTGTTGTCACAGTAACCATAAATCCGTCAGTGTCCCCTCTCTGACAGCCCAGTGGTCCTAATCTCCACACCACAGTGACAGATCTTAATGACAGAAGAGGTAATAAAAGTTGATCTTCATAGTTATGAAGAGTTCGATCAGGACAGCATGAAGAAACGACATGGCTTCACCTTCAGCTAACAGCTACACACCTTGAGCACTGAAACTCACTTTTATCACGATCAAGAGATATTTATTCCAACTAAAAGACACAGTAAAATCATTTATAGATTTACTTCAAACCTGATTGATAATAGTTTTCTAAGATCAAGTGGATTTCTCGAAGTAAACACTGAAACTCGCCTTACCTGTGTGAAGGTTGTCTTCCGGAAGCAGCTAACGTGTCACTAGCTAAAACAAAGAGCTCCCGGTGAAGTCGAAAGAAAAAAAAAAAAGATCTGAGATAAACTCAAAGTCTGATCGAGTTCTACAGTGACGAGAGGCTAATTCAATCTGATTTCATACCGCATAGCTGTCCCAGGACAGACGCAGCGTGATGTCCCAGGTGGAGTTCAACCTGCGGATGACTTTCTCAGTTTGGAGCAAATAGACTTAAAGAGAGCTGCATAGGAGGAAGTCCATGCAGGTGTGTTCCACCACACTGTCATCATTCTTTCTATTTATAATGATCTGCTGGTATTATAACACCCAGATTCACTAAGATTTATTAGTACTATTTTAAACTCTAAATAAAGACATGTGTGCATATAAAATAGGACACTATTGTGTTAACACAGCAGGAAATATTGCAGTAAACTCAGGTAAGTAAGACTGTTCACTCAAAGTTCCATTGATCACTGAAAAAAATGTAGTTTGACTCAAAACTTGTGTCCCCAACAGTATTTTTCTAGTATTGTGGAACAATTATCTTCACTATCAAGTAGGGGATGTATTTATTTACATTATAATAATGGCCAAAATGAGCTTCCTCCGCAGGGTGACTGGGCTCTCACTCAGAGATCGGGTGAGGAGCTCTGCCATCAGGGAGGAGCTCGGTGTCGAGCCGCTCCTCCTCCAGGTTGAGAGAAGCCAGATGGGGTGGTTCGGGCATCTAGTCAGGATGCCCCCCGAGTGCCTTGCTGGTGAGGTGATTCGAGCACGTCCCACCGGGAGGAGACCAAGAGGCAGACCCCGGACCCGCTGGAGAGACTATGTTTCACTGCTGGCCAGGGAACGACTCGGGATCCTTCTGGGTGAGCTAGAGGATGCAGCTGGGGTGAGAGAAGCCTGAGCTTCCCGTCTGGGGCTGTTGCCCCCGCGATCCATCCCTGGATTAGCGGAACACGACGGAACGAAACGATAAATTATGACAGTGGTTGATGGTGTAATACATCATATGTAGATCAGGAGTGTCCTCCTCCAGTCCTGGATGGCTGGTGTCCTGAAGTTCTTCCATGTTTTTTTGCATCTATACACCTGATCCAGGTTATTAAGTCACAGTGCAAAATTTTATGGACTGTTGATTTCAAATTATGTGCATCAACTGTTTTGAACCGAGGAAAACAATGAAAATTGTGAGGACCTTGTCTTGACACCCTTATTATAGATAGACTCTGCATGCTGCATATACTTGGACATGACCTTTTGATGATTGCCTAAGTTAAATGATTTTTTTCTGGGAGAATTGTATGCTGGCGGCACTGCGGGGCAGTGGGTAGCACAGTGGCCTCATAGCAAGAAGGTTGTGGGTTCGAATCCCCGGTGGAGACAAGGTTTGGAACACTGGCCTTTCTGTGTGGAGTTTGCATGTTCTCACCGTGTTTGTGTGGGTTTTCTCTGGGTACTCCGGTTTCCTCCCACCCTCCAAAAACATATACAGTATATTAGGTTAATTGGTCATTGCATAATTGGCCCTGGGAATGAGTGTGGGTGTGTATGGTTGTATGAGTGTGGCCCCGCGACAGACTGGGGACCTGTTTGGGGTGTACCCTGCCCTTCGCCTCTAACCGGCCAAGATAGGATCCAGCACCCCCCGCAACCCTGACAGGGATAGACGGTTAAGAAAGTGACTGACTGAATTGTATGCTGCTCTTGGAAAGAACCTGGGACACTTGTTATATGTTACAGTTTGCACAGCCAAGCTAAATGATCTCAAACTCATCAGCATAAATGGGTTATCTGGGCAAATCCTTTTTTTAAATCGAACTAAATTTGGGACAAAATAAACTCATGTCAACTCATCATATGTAGTGTATGTATGGGATTGTGCCTTTGAAGAGGATTAAAGTGCTCTAATTTAACTACGACATTTAAATTGTTATTTTACAAAACTCCAGGTTTATGCATGTTTTCAAAATTCTTAATCAGCTTTTCTATCGTTCAAATTTTAAAATACAGTCATTTTAACTTAATATTTTATTTGTAAAATAACTTATACTGAGACCGAGATCGGGCAGTAAAGAGTTGATCAAATAAGCAAACACCAATTAATGTATATAAAAAAAAGCATGTATTAATTTTTTTTTACTGATTAAGTGAATAACACACACGTAAAGTGTGATAAAAAGTAGTTATTAGTTGAATATGGTATCACAGTAAAGTTGTTCAACATTTCTCAGAACAATTTTATAATGTACAGTTTTTGTTGTATCTGTTCTCCTCAGGAATGAAATTGCCACTTGGAATGAGTGTGTACGTGTGTGTCGTTGGTTGTCTCTGTGTGTGGTCCATTAAGAGATTGGCGACCTGTTTGGGGTGTACCATACCTCTCGCCTGAAATCAGCTGGGATAAGTTCTGGATACCTCACCACCCCAATTAGGGAGAAGCGGTTCAGAAGATGATACAAAATGTGCAAAAAGTTCTCCATTGTAGCAAAGTAGAAGCATTGAAGGTAAGTTGAAAAATGTTTACAGAAATAAGTGCAATGAAGTATGAGATATCCATACTCATGTTTGACTATTCAATAACAAATTTTAACTGAATATTTTTGAAAATGTCATGTTTATTCCGTGCATGACATAGAACCTTGGTGGACTATCTACAGTCAGTCAGTTGAAACTACCTCTGGTTTTTAAATGTTTCTGGATTTCGAAAGAAATCTACCCTCCTCATCCATAGTACACATTTGGTGCCCTGTTCAAGTCCTCATAGGTAAGGATTTACATTGAAATTGTGCTCCATAAAAAGCAATTCTGCTCTAGTAATTGTTTTTAGAGGAAGGTTGTGGAAGGTTAAATTTAAAACATTTTTGTTGGTTTGTGAAGTGCAAAAAAAAAATCTTTCTTAATCTCATGATTTAGAAACAGCAAAGGATTTCTGGTTACAATCAGTAAAAGGGTACAGTCTCAACCACCTCTTACATTTGATTAACTTACAATCTCCAATTCCAACAAGACACCTATCTTGGGTTTTGTTTCACAAGTGACAATAAATAGGCTTTTTCATAAAGATGGCACACACACACACACACACAAAAACATAGAGCAAGCACCAGTGCAGCGCTCCATCAACCAGGTCCTCCAAAGTCAGACAGACGTCATTCCTCACTAAAAGGCACATGATGACAGCCTGTGTGGAATTCGCCAAAAGCCACTTGAATTCTCTCACGCAGAAAGAAGAACCCAACAATCAAAGGTCTGACAATCTGTCCATGGCCAACATATTTGTGCAAGAAATATCCAAAATCCTTAATGTGGAACCCATCAAACAATGCAAAATATACTGTTAAAATACAAGCTCAATATTGATTCACTCAAAGTTTTAACATGTAGGCATGAAGCATTGTTGGATAATTAAAAATGCTCAGTGGAAATATGCCTTCCAAGCCCGACTAAAAACAAGCATGTCTGGTTAGAAAAGTTGTAAAAAGGACTGAACAAATTTAAATCACTGCACATATAATAATTTATATTGATATCTAAGCTATCTGTTTTGGAAGTTTTAAAAGACCTGGTTATTACGTCTTTATACAAATAAAAAAATCTGCGTAAACGATAACATTTATTTGTTGGCAGTGGTGCTCTGTGCCAAAAGTTAGATCTTCTGTCTGAAGTGTCCATCAACACCCTTTGGTGGTAAATAGAAAAATACAGCTAATTCAAAGATTGTACCAGTTAAAAGGGTAGTGACACATGAATGGTGTAAAGGCCCATACCCCCTGCAGAATGGAAGGGAAGTCTTTGTGCCATAAAACTTCTCTGTGAAAGCCGGTTCCTCCCAGGATTTATTGCTTTGGTAGGAAACAAAGTGACATTTGCCGATACGAGCTCACAGAATGACACACTCTACAGAGGCAATCCAGTTGTCATTTGGTCTTTATTTCATCAGACAGCTGGGATGGGAGGGTGCTCGCCATTTTAGTGGTGCATGAAATTTCTGATGAATTCAAAACTGTCATCACTGAAAATAAATGGTCTTATGTGTTGGTAAAAGTAAAGAAAAATGAAAAAAGACATAATTTAGAAGGTTTGGCTGTTATATTGGAATTTTGACCTATAAATACAGAACAGTGTTTTGTAGGAATTTATATTGGGAAATAAATTACATAAAAATTTGATATATGATCTTCCCATGTTACACAAGAGAATTTGTACCAATTCTACAGAACTCTGTTTCTTGCGTTTTTCAATTTATCAGTGTTTCTTAGATATCAAGTATAATTTTTTTTTATTTAAATAAATTACTTGGACTAAACCTTCCAAAATGGCTTGTTTTGAAAGACAAAAAAATCCTAACACTTCTGACTTGCTATCAGGAAGTTCCAAGTAGTAAATGAAGTGTTTTACTTTCGAACTTTCAAAGCTTTAGATTCAATGCAATAATGTAACAACTGACTTCAAATCACTTACCTTGATTTACCAGAGATTGCACCAAGAAATTTGTCCAAACCTGTCTGTTTGTGAAATTGTGCAATGAATGTCATGCTCTTTGATCTGCAGATATGGGCAAAATGTTCTTGAACATAGGGCTTGATTTTTAGACAAATTTGGAAAAGTTGGAGAGTATTTGGGAAACTGTGATCTTCTCAAAGTTTGAATGAGAAAGACTGACACCTACTGCTTAAATGAAGTTAATGATAGTTGAATTGGAATAAAGTGAGTTTTTTTTTACACCCAAAGAGTGCATTTAAATTATTGCACGTGTTACTATAAGGCTTAAAGTAAACATTGTCCAATGGATTAATTTTTTCCACTGATGGGAAACTTGGAAGTGGGTTGAAAAGGTAAACAAAATCAACAATGACTCAAGTCTGCCTCACTTTTTTTCTCAGCTCTGTGTTTGAGCTGCAGGTCTTGCAAACAACGAACAGGCTGTTTGTCTTTCCTGGGATCAGTAAACATCCTCAACACAAACAAGATCTTTGCAATGAGAGAGGAGAAACTCACACCACAGAGGCAGCTGCACTCTCACTCAACTTCAGCCTTTGATGTCCTTCAGAGAGCACTGATAATGAAGGCTCCTTACATCTTAATTCTTTTAATTGGAGTGTGGATGTAACAGGTTGCTGATACTTTGGCTGTCATTGTCTTGGATTGAGGTGGACAAGCAGAAGTTAGGAAAAAGACACATGACTTCATTACATGATTATTCCAGAAGTTTGAAAGATGATGGGACATAGCACAACTAAGTTTTGAGGGGTTGAAACATCTGAAACAAAGAAAATTGTTTCAATTTATGTATATTTCGATTTTTAAAAAATCATTTCAAGTGACAAAACAGATTTTTTTAAAACTCAAATTTCTTCCAAACTTGTACTCTGTCCTCTTTTTTTAATCTTTTTAATTGCCTGTCATGTTTGTGTCTGCTTGTTTGTATCTTTTGCTTGGGAAGAACGAAGCAGATTTTACTCTCACGACGGTGTACTTACCCCTCCCTTTGATTGCTTATGGCTAAAACCAGTCCCTCCTCTGTCTCGCTTCAGGCCAAACAGAGAGGCATTTGGCTCAAGCTGAATCTTGTTCCAGGGCCTCAGGTCCTGTCTGACCACCACATGACAGCTTCAATCAATCACTTATGGCTGAAAACATACAAACTGTGATGGTCAAGTGGGCTGGGTATTGGTTATTTGTCGGTTTGATGGAAATTCTTTTCTAATTGTTGCTGACACACACAAAAAAATTAAATTCTGACTGTATGTTGTGTACATTATTTTTAACCGACATTAAAGAAAACATTGTAAATTTGTTTGTGAAAAAATTATCTTTACAAATATGTTTTTCCTAAATGATCTTTGGGTTTGCTTGTTTGTACCTGCTGTGCCATTCAGCTTGTCCACCCAGCATGATACCCCATAGGCCAGGATCACCCTCTCGAAGATCAAAAGACTGCTGTGGGTCTTATCAGTTAATATTCTTGTCTGCCTTCCCTCTTCTGTGAATCCAGTCTCCCAACACTGTTGACCTGGATCGTGTGCACTGTTTGTTGCGGCCCCTTGGCCTTTCCTCCTCTTATCACAGTGATAGTTGAGCTATGATAAGACAAGTCCGGCCTCAGGTTAGAAGGAGGGACCTGTTCACTGTTTTTCAAAAGTTGCTTAACTCAAAAGCAATAAACTAGTCATCTGTGTTGGATGGGAAAGTGTTTTACGCTCACACAAATGGTGAATGTCTCACTATTGCTATCTGCTACAGAACATATAATCTAATCCAATGTGTTGGTTAATAAATTTACTCATTTTTATTTGAAGTCCTTGTGGTTGTTGAGAGCTTAAAACTGTCCATGTCCAGCTGCAACTGCACGTGTCTGAAGTGATGCGTATGTTTATGAGAATGATGGCAGGCAGACAGACAAGACAGACTAGTGTCCAAAGTCACGACCCCGTCCTGACCCAAATGAAGGAAATAGGCATGCTGATCAAGACAAAGCAGGGGAAAGGAGAGTCTGAGGGGCTGACTGGTCAGCCACTAACAATGGCTCCGTACTTTTAGACTATAGGCCATACAAAGGCCAGAGAAACCCCCACCTTCCACTCCCACATTGCAATAGAACTGGCATTTCACACCGCTCTGTGAACAGCCATTCAGACTACTGTTTAACCTGACCCCTGTCTAACACAGAAATCAAGATGAGTCTGGCGGGATGTAAATAGATAACTGACCTGACCAGCCTTACCTCGACTGGCTAGCAGCAAACAGCTCCACAAGCTTAGCTCCTATCATATTCCTTATTTTAAAAAGATCTTCTGCCTCGTTTTTGAAGATTCCTAAAAAAGTATGTAATCAATAGCCCACGTGGTAAATATTGTGTCTGGTGATGGGTGGAAGAAGCAATTGCTCCTCAGGGAACAAAAGCTCTGACCAGACCCTCTGTCTGGGTCATCTACCCTCAAGCAAGAGTTTAAGAGACAACCACATGATCTCCTCGCTTCTCAATGGATTGCTCCTCCTCTCTACCTGTACATGGTTTGGATCAAGGTGTGGGGGCTGCATATCAAACAGACCCCAAGCTTTGATGTGGATAGAAACACAAACACTGATTTGAGGAGAGTCGTAACAGGTTATTTGTTCCCTTTAGTTATTCATTGAGCTGCTAGTTGAATGTGTATATCTTCAAAGGATTGCTGCATGCACTGGTGGTACAGTAGCCAGGGAGGCTCTTAAGAGATGCCTGGCCTACAGAGGTTGAGGAAAGGTTGTGGAAAGGCCATCTGGTTTCCTGTTCCTTAGATTTGATATTGATTTATTGACTGTACATAGGAAGATAAGGGGGAAGCAGCTGTCAGAAATTCTCCTTCACATGCTCACAGATAAAGGGCCTGCTGGTCATCTGTGTCCCAACTAAAAGGTTTGCATAATTACCTAGTTTGAAAAGAGGGACAGCACAAGATCAAAATTAAATATTTTTTCTAAAGATGTTTTTAAAAAAAAAAAAAAAAAAAAGATTGTGTCAAATTAAAAATGAAAAGCTACTTAAAAAAAAAAGCGGAAATTACTTTATTTCATTTTTTTCCATCTCTAGGTCATACAAGCAAACATGCGCACTGGCATTATATTTACATATTTTACACTTAATTTGTTGCATTTGAATCATCTGCCAGGTGATAAACGTGGCAGTAGTTTAATGTTTGTCGTGATGAGAACAGTCACCAGTAATTAGGTGCAAAATCACATTTATTATTCCTAACAAACCTTGTCAACCTTTCACAGCCCATCATAGAAATTATTCAAAATTAAGCTTGCATGCATAAGTCTTTTACTCCTCCTAAGTGAGCCAAGAGGCAGTTTGGTCTGAGCTTCACACTTAAGAGGTGCGAACACAGTACAACAGTGAATAGTTCGTATCCCTGATTTTTCTCACCAACACACCCCCACTTTGAAAAGACACACACAGACAGACTCTAGTATCAGTGACCCAATGCCTGTTCCTCTTGCCTACCCCCATTCTTTCTTCCCTTTCTCCTCCCAGGCCAACACCAGCCTGTGATGTGACTGTCTGAGATAATGAGGTGAGAACTTTATTGCAGCTGTCTGTGAGCCTGGCACCAGCCTGCAACCCTACAGACCTCTGGACTGTGTGGTGTTGGTCGCCCTCTGTTGTTTCTTGTGAGCTCACACTGCAAGTACATTGCTTCTTCAGCTTCTGGAAAGATGCACTTCAAAGAAGGAGATCAAGGACTGACTTGCACATGACATCCAAAGAATGACAATGCCACAGTCAGCCAGAAAATACTGCGAGGTGACAGTGAAGAAAACACAAAGACATCCAGGCGGCTCTCGCTGTTTTTCTTTACATGGAAGAAATTCTCTTTCAGGAGGAAAACACATATGCAGGAGAGGAGAGCTGTCTGTGGTGGGCTGAGGTGAGGTGTGAGGGACCGAGAAAGAACAGCAGAGGAGACAAACTGCTGGAGATGTTCTGTTTAACCACTCAAGCATTAAATAAAAGGAGTAGGAATCTATACTAGTGAGATTAATAAAAATGTTTAACACTATTTCTTCTTTGAAATCCTATTTAGAGGTCATCACTAAATGACTGGAGTCACAAATCATTCATAAAACTCAGACTTTAAAACAAATGTATAGTACATGCAACGTCAGATATAAAAAGTAGTGACTTTATATTACTTTATATAGTGAAACTAAATCAATGTTAACATTCTCTTGCAATCCTTTTTAATTTTAGACAGTGTAAATATATTTCAAAAGTTTTCTGGAAAGTTTAATTTATTTAGCCTATTATTATTATTTCTTCCATTTAGACGTATTGCACATTTTCATAGATGGTTTTGACACCCATTTAAAACGAGAACTGTACCAGTAAATCAATGCAATTTATAGAGTTAAATGTGTCACTTCTATCTGTTCATTAAAACGTAAGACACTGTTATTTACCAACAATGATGTGCATTTTCTTTGTTTTACTAGAATACCCGCTAGTCTGACCATATGAGGCAGTACATTTTGTGTTACTTCCATAAATTGTAGCATGACAAGAAAAAGTGGTGATAACATAACTTTACAAATAGTGATCTATTGTTCATGTCGTACATAGTTTTGGATTTGCGTCTCTCCACCTCGAGATATCTCACATTTTTACTTGTATTGTTTATCTGTGGTATATTCATTGTGAATGTGCTTTTTACATTCAAACCTTTGTTAGCGCATTTTTCAGAAGCAGAATTCCTCACATATTTGTTGGGAAAACAAGCAGTCATCTGTCCAACTATGCAAACTTTTAAGACACAGACCCAAAGGGATTTTTTTTTTTTTTTTTTGGTAACAAAAAAAGTGGAGTGATAACAGCATTTCAAATTATTTTCCCCAAACTAAAGGCTGGACTTCTTGTGATTGGATTGTGTTTTCTTCTGATACACACACTATGTCACTGTAGCCTGTGAGAAGGCCACGGAGAGAAAGTAGGCTGCATTCCACTTGTCAGTTTGACAGGAGCGGGAGGAGTTCCTAACAGGCTTAAATCAGAAGAAAACAAACATGGAGCTGAAACATGACAGAAACGTCAAATCCCAGCTGAGGAATAGACATCAGAGCAATACACACATGATTTATAATGTTGTTGGTAGAGTAAAGACGACATTAACAGAGATTCCCCTGGCTGATGCAGACATTGTGAAAGCCAACTGATGGTAAAGACAAGAAAAGTACGAAGGGACTTTCAATAGTTACAAGGAAAATACAGTTTTGGAGAGTGAATGTGTGACTACACTTTGAAAAAAATTAAATATTACAAATTTAAAGGTTTTAGTTGCCAACATAAAGCCAGGTGACACTACATTGGGAAATGGATTTTTATTTTATTGCTTTTATTTACAGCTGAAGTATTATAAATGGCTACAATAAAAAAGTACAAAATTATATTTCTAATACAAAACATTTGAGATTTTGGTTAGTAAACTGTAGGCTATGTAATCAGTTTAAGATTTCCTCAAAAAGAAATTTCAAAGTATTTTAACAAGAAAAAAAATAAAAAAGGAAGCACTGGATTATGATAAGAGTTATTTTACTATAAAATGACTGAGAACATTTTAAAATAATAACATGCTGCACAATTATTCATTTGGCAATTGTTTTCTGGCAAAAGCTGAAAGCATAAACAAATGCCACAAAAATCACACTGACACCTCTGGGATAAATTTCAAATTGGATAGAAAAGGTTAATCTGATGTTGAAATGAACCATAAACTTGTTCAGGATGTATTCTGCCAGCTATCATCTGTTTAGAAAAACTACAACTTCTGTTTATGGATGAATTGGTACATTTATATTCCATAATTGGGTTTGAAGAATTCACCTTCATAGGCTTTATCTTTACTTTTGCCCTTAAAAAGTTGGGATAGCCACAATTGTTGTTTGCTGATAAGGAGTATAAAACAAGTGAATTTGAAGAATCTTAACAATCTGAGTGTTGCCCTTGTTTGTAGTAGCTGCAGCTGATATTTGTATCAGTAAAAGATAAAAAAAAAATAAAAAATTCAGTCAAGAAAAGTAAAAAAAATTACTCAGTGTTTGACAGAAAATATAAAACTAACATCTGATAGTCTCGTCTAGAACGTGGAATTAATGTTGTATTAAAAACCAAATATATTCAGTATCTGCACAGTATTTTTTGTGCAAAATGGGCAAGCATGCCTCATACCAGCATAGTTTGATATGTTATTGTTTTTCATTTTTTTTTAACCTAATCTAAAGCCCACAAAAGTTGAGATAACTTCATTTTTCAACAGAGGCCATTGTGCTTTTAAAAAAATTCTCTATGAAATCAAACCAGCTGCTATTTGAATTGAATATACTTTATTTATCCCCGGGGAGAGTGCTGCAATGTTACATTCATACAATCTCATACAACATTGTGAATGGCAAGTAGTTACAGGTTTGAAAGTGAAAGGTTAAATCGTTTGATGGAGGATGGTAAGAATGATCTCCATTTGGAGATTTTGTGGTAAGCAGGGTTTTGTAAGGCAAGGCACCAGCAGGAGGCCGGTGTTAGAGGTTCTCAGAGTTCTAGACGATTCATAAGGCACAAACATTTTACATTTAAGCACAAGCAGAGCAGCTTTCAAGTCTATTCTCTGATCAACAAGAAGCCAGTGCAACTGACGCTGTTTTAAGGCCTTTTTCTTCAGACCAGTGAGTAGACTGTTCCAATAATATAACCTACTGGCAATCAATCATCTATCCAGGTTTGTTTTAGACACCAAACTTTTGATTTTGGCAACGTTTTTAGGGTGGAAAAAGCTGCTGATGTAATGTATTTGATGTGACAATTAAAGTTAAAGTCTGAGTCCGCTATTACTCCGACATTTCTAACTTGTTTTGTCAGTTCTAGAAAGAAAGATTGAAGATAACTACTGCCATCTCCTTTCGGGATTTCCCTACAGGAGTCACCACAGCAAGTTAGTTTCTTCCATCTAGCCCTATCTGCAGCATCCTCTTTGGTGACGCCAACTACCTTTATGTTCTCCTTCACTGAATCTATAAATTCCTCTTTGGTCTTCTTATGGGCCTCCTGGCTGGCGGTTCCCAACCCAGCAGCCTTCACCAGATGTACTTGCTCTCTCTCCCCCTTGCTCTGTCCAAACCATCTCAGTCTGGCCTCTCTGACTTTGTCTCCAAAACTTCTAACATGTGCTGTTCCTCTGATATACTCATTCCTGATTCTGTCCATCCTGGTCACTCCCAGAGAGATCCTCAGCATCTTCATCTCTGCTTACCTCCATCTCTTTTTCCTGTCTTTTCCTCACTGTCAATATCTCTAGACCAAACAGCATGGCGGATCTCACCACGGTTTTGCACACTTTTTCTTTCATTTTAGCTGAAGCTCTTCTATCATCCATCACACCTGATACTTTTCTACACCCGTTCCAGCCTGCCTGCACACGTTTCTTCACCAATTTTCCACACTCTTCATTGCTATGGACTGTTGATCTTAAGTGCTTAAAATCTTCCACTTTTTTATATTGTCTCCCTGTAACCTCACAATTCCATTTCGGTCTCTCTAATTCACACGTTATTTGTCTTACTCTTGCTAATAGTAACTCCTGGCATAATCTCTCCTAATTCAGTATTCCACAACAGAGCCCTACACAGGTTAATTATTTTTGTGCTGCATACCTCATCCAGGCTTGACCTGGTCTGTATTCATCTTTTAGCTTGTGAGGTATTTAGGGTGTTTTAAAGAGGTCAAACAGCGTCCTCTAGTGATGAGGAAGTTGATAGATTTTTAGCTGACGTGGGTTTGTGGTCACATAACACTCCTGTCTGTTCAGGACGGGGCACGGACATCTACTGCCTCTATATTTAGATACCTGACTCATACAAACAAATTCCTCGCTGACCCTCGAAGAAAATCCCAAATCGTCCAGGTGGACATGGCCTCAGTGAAAAGCGACTACAGACTAACAAGTTCACAAAGTTTTATCTGCGTTGGTGTCGCTGGTTTTTTCAGTAAAACTGTCACTTCTCCTTTAGAAGTGGTGAAAATTAAAAGTCAGGTTGGTACTTTTCACAGCAAAAACGGGTTCTGGCAAAGTTTTCTTCTCATCTACCAGAATGAGGGCTTTCGAGGATTTTGGAAAGGGAATTTGGTGTCGTGCCTCCGATTGTTTCCGTACACAGCGGTGCACCTCACCACTTATAAAAGGTATGTTAATCTATAGAAAAAAACATTTTGTTCAACTCTGGAGTGTGTTTTAAATGATTAAACGCTTTGTAAACTCATTATTAACAACTTTAACGCATTAAATCATTAAAGCCACATTTTTTACTTTTCATTTTTGAAAATAATTTGACATATAATAAAGTTGACCGCTTATATTTATTTATTTTTATTCCTAAAAGTGAGCCTCACTTCCTGTTTGTCTGCAGACATGCTTCCTATTCTCTGATTGTTGTCTTACAGGCATTTGGAACCGTTTAATTGTAATAAATTATTAACTGTGATCACATTGTAACAAATATTTTTCTAAAATGAATATTCTAAGAATGATAATAATAACGCAAATTATTTTTACATTTTTGCTGTGGTAGTGACACTACTTTACCTGCAAGGTAAACTGAGGGATTATTACATAGCGTGAGGTTACCAGAGGGTGGACAGCATGTTTTAGAGTAAAGTAAACACTGTACAACATGATCAACACTGTAATCCAATATACACTCATAATCCAATATCCTAGAACATGTCTCCTCATGCTTTGAGACACATAAGGGTTTGTGTATACACCCTGATTGGACAGGCCCCACTTTGTTTTGTACACTGGGTTCCAGGAAGAGAAAAAATAGTCTCTTCCTTATTGAAACACTCACATGTCAGTGAGGGTGTGTGTGTATCTGCCCCAGATTCTTCTTCACTTTAAAAACATGATCATTTGAAGTGTGTTTCATGCATTTTATGTTAGTTTTTTATTTGATCTAATGTGTTTGTGTACTGATTGACTGGTAACTGTTAAATTTCCAGACTTGATTAATTAGAAATAAATAGTTCTCAAAATTTTTTTAGAACATGTTCTTATTCCCGAGCAATAAATCTACATGTTACTGTTAAATAAACATATAGTTCAGTTTAAGAGTGTGTAAGAAGCTAATGTTTTATTAAATATTAAGAACATTTTTTTGTGCATGAAGTCGAACAAAAAGGGCTGGACAAAAAAAAATCATGTCAAAATATTAGATTGAGCATTGCAGCAGGACCACAATGCAAGCAAAAATATACCCCTGAGCTGTTTTAAGTTTTAACAAATCATTTTAAATGATTTGTTGTCATTTTTAAGATGGGCTGCACAGTGACCTCAAAGCAAGAAGGTTGATGTTTGAGTACAGAAGTGGGGGCGAGGCTTGAATCACTGGCCTTTCTGTGTGGAGTTTGCATGTTCTCCCCATGCATGCGTGGGTTTTCTCAGAGTACTCTAGCTTCCTCTCACTATTCAAAATCATGCATGTTAGGTTGATTGGCTGCTTCAAAATCGACCCTAGGAAGACAATGGGGTGCATGTGTGGATGATAGTTTGTGTGGCCCTGCAACACATTGGCGACCTGTACAGGATGTACCCTGCCTCTTGCCGTAAAGCACCTGTGATGGGCTTTAGCAGCCCCCTGCAACGCTATTAGGGATAAGCAGCTTAGAAGATGAAACTAAATTTTTTAAAGGTGCTTTTACTTGTACTTCGGCATGTTATGCTGTTGTTATTGTAAAACAGAATGTAACTTTTTCTTTTTTTTTTTTTTCAATACCAAGAAAGTTTTTAGGTATTTAATTTAATTTATTTTGTCTTGTTCAGGAAGTGCTTTTATTATGAACTGATTTTTATGGTAAAAATTTAAACCCCTAGGTACTATCCATTAGACTGATTTGCAATTTCTTTTTCCAGTGTGGTTTTATTGCTTATGGCAATTAAATCTGATGTGTATCTATTTGATATTAATCCAGTATGTTTCCCTCCTTTGTGTGCAGGATAGTCAGCCTTCACATGGATGAGCGGGGTACCATCTCTCTGTGGAGAGCTATATTTGCAGGTGGGCTAGCAGGTGTTGCTGCTGCTTTCGTCACATATCCTTTGGAGGTGGTAGAGACCAGACTCATCGCTCAGAACTGCAGGCAACCTACATATGCTGGTGTTGCCCATACAATCTCAAAAATTTACAGAACGGAAGGACTACATGCACTTTACAGAGGTTTTTCTCTCACTGTTTTGGGTAAGTATGTCTGTTTTTACATAATTCCTGTTTGCATTGATTTCACTCACAAACTTATGAGGTTGCATCCAGAGCAAATATAATTAATGGTATTTTTTCCTGTATTTAATAGTGCATGTTCTACGTCCACAGGTGCATTTCCTTTTTCTCTGGGGTGCTACGTCGTCTACATAAACTTAGACAAATTGTGGCGAGAACCTCCTGTTCGGCTCACTTCCCTACAAAACTTCATCAATGGCTGCATCGCAGCAGGCGTGGCTCAGACCTTCTCGTACCCGTTTGAAACTGTGAAACGAAAAATGCAGGTAGGTTAATAAAACATTAACTTCTGTACTGTTATCTTTCAAGAAAGACTATTTGCTGTGTTTTCTTTAAATAGATGTTAACATGTTCAGTAATGTTCAGTATTTGTAGTGTAGTGGTGGAATCTAGATTATATTTCTTTATTTCTTTTATACATCCGGTCCTATTTTGCTAGCAACTATTGCTTACATTCAAGATGGCAAAGAGAACAAATGCTCTGATCTTCCTCCTCTCTGCACTTTGATTTGCTTTTGAAATGCATCTACAAGGTTACTCCTCTAATTCTTTAAATCTGAGTTCTTATTTTAAGAGTAACACATTTTCGAAAACTACTCTAAAATGTTTATAAATCTGTTGGTGTAGTTGTCACGTTATAACAAATACTATCATGGTAATGGTCCCTCATTAACAGCAGAATTACCGTGCTGTGTTATATTTTAGGGAGAAATTTTTGTTAAACAGATTACAACTCATCAAACGAATCAGCAAATACGTCTTTTGTTCAGTTTCTAACTGTAAAAGCTCATTTGGGAAATTTGACCCTTTGTTAATTCTTCTGAAGTTTTTTTTTTGTTGGTCTAATTGCAGTGTGTCTAGGAAAAAGAGGACAGGGACTTCTTTTCTGGCATACATGGGCATGGACAGAGTTCTATCCAGTTTTAGCCATATGTGTTGTTCTGCTAGAAACAATGCAACTTGCAGAACAATCTGTACATGTTCTGGTTATCTCAACCCATTGTAAATTATTCTGGATGTCTGTTGTGTTACTACATTTATACAGAAGGGGGCAGTGAGGATCTGCCTAATCACTCAGACTAAAATCTGATTGGGTTTGTTAACTCTTTATATTGCTGATGAAAATTTTGTTTTATTTATTTATCTATTTTCAACAGGGTTCATTCGTGTTAAATTATGCCAAACTTTATTGAGTTTTTTTTTTTTTTTTTTTTAATTTTCCGAAAGTCAATGTCTCAACATTTTCAGAATTATCAAAGAAGTTACTACAGGGGGTAAAACTTTTTTTTTTTAAGTTTAAGCTGTCTGCACGATAGACAGGACACAAGGTGAACAATGGCGCTGCCCACGATGGAATATTACATCCGGTTTTTATCAAGTTATTTTTAGACATCACAAGATTCAACAGCAGCTGAGAATGTGAACGTGTCCCTGGTCGGCAAAAGCTATAGATAATTTCTCTAAAGATAGATGGTTACTGTCGAACACTAGGAGCTCTGAGAACTCTATGTTGTCAGTTTATTAAACATGCATCACAAAAATAAATGTGTTTGAATAAAAATGACAATGTTTTTCAGATTTCAGTTCAAAAACTAACTTATTATATTATTATAGATTACCTTAAGAAAATCTGATGTGTTATCCAGAAGTTTAGGATAAGGATTTAAGATAAACCCTGTCCTTGTTAAACTTATTGACTTGCTTGATATTTTCAATGTAAATTTTTAAAAATCCACATGTGAACTCAGTAATCCATACCACCTACGTGTGGGCTGGCTGGGTCTCCGACACAACATGTACAAACTCGTTGACATTGAAGGTGTTAATGACCTCCCCAAAAGATTAAATGCGTTGGAATCTCTCAGTAAGAAGGAATAAATGAGTTCTCTTGAAGATAAAATGTTTCAATAATGAAAATGAAATTTCTTATACTTATACTTTTTGTTGAGATTATCAGTAAAGGTAAAAGTCTCTGTATGAAGTAAGTCTTGTTTATGTCACTGTTTGTTCCTCATTGAACTTTTCAAGTATCTGAGGACACACGTCTTCAGTCTGGGCTAAACTGAACTGTAGAACCCACATTTAGAAGGAAAACTATCTTCCTAAATGATAAATTTTACATCTGGCCTAGCAGTGATATTTGCTTTTTTAGTAACTGGATTTGAAGTATTTTCACGACCAAAAGGCACGCCGTATTAAAAGGTGCAGTCCCAGTTTTGTGTGCTCTGTATTTAACACACACATAAGGCGCACCTGATGATTGAACGAAGGTTTTATATACATACTATGTACATCTGCCTTACAACAACACACACATAAGCAGACAAGTGTGCATATTTGAAGATGGATCGGGAGCAAAACTGAGTTTGGTTGGCTTTACTTAAATATTAGTTACAGTCGTCCTAAAGTCATTTATTAAATCCATCCAAGTCCTCATCCTCTGTTTCAGAATCTAACAGATGCACTAAATCCAACATAGCAGGTTCACTTTCCTCACTGTCAGAGTTACTTTCTGTACTGTGCGGCTCCTCGGAAATGATGCCTGCTTTTGCGAAAGCTCAGACAACAATGCCAGCAGACACGTTAGCCCAAGCATCTACAATCCACTGGCAAACTGTGGCGTAACTCACCCGGCGCTGCCATCCACCCTTCGTGAAGCTGTGGTCTCCACTGGTCATCCATCGCTCCCACGCCGCCCGCAGCCTTACTTTGAACAGCCGCTTCATGCCGATATCTAGCGGTTGGAGTTTCTTTGTCAGGCCTCCCAGAACCACAGCAATCGTAGTGTTCATCTGCTTCACTTATTTTTTCACAACACACATAGGGCATACTGCACGATAGGGTGCGCCACTCATTTAGAAGAAAATCTAAGACTTTTATATGCGCCTAATCATTGTAAAAATACGGTAATTTTTTTTATTATCATCTCATTTAGTCTTTTCACCATAACAGATGTATTCATCTCATGATTTCCCTTAAAAACTGAAATGGAAAGACTTTTTTTTCATATGTGCTGTGAAATTGGTATTTCTTAGAAGGGCTTCATTTAAGATGGAAATGATTGAAAGTACCAGCAATCTAAGTGGCACAAAGATCATGGTTTATCACAGTACAACTGTCTTTTTTTTTTCTGATTGTGTGCGTATAAAAATGATTGAAGCTCTTCTATACTCACATCGTAAGTTATTTTCACCTCCTGCTGTGACGCAGTGAAAATGTCAAACTACATGAAATTGACATTGACACTAGAGCAGTCATCAGGGAGCCTTGTTCGGTGCAGATGAATTCCCACGACATCCTACTTTCATCATATCATACATCCTCTGTACTTGGATGCTGCGGTATCTCCTACTGTGAGAGCTCATCTCCTGCAGAGAATCTTCGCAGTGCAAATCGGAAGAGTGGAATTCAGGACAAATTCCACATATTCACCATAAAAATTATTCAGTTTTCACCTTCTTCACTTGTTTAAAAGTACTTTCCAAACTTTAATGATTCAAGAACTTTTTTCCTCTTTTTTTTCTGTTTTAGGCACAAAGTGCCAGTCTACCACACTTTGGTGGAGTCGATGTCCATTTCTCGGGAACAGTGGACTGTTTCGTGCAAGTAATTAAAAATAAGGGCATCTTGTCGCTGTGGAACGGCCTTGCGGCTAACACAATTAAGGCAAGTCTTATATACAGTATACACAACAGAATAATGGTGAAATGTTTGTTTCTAATGTTAGATTATTTGTTTAGGTAGAATAAAAGTGTACTTGAACTTTTTGTACAAGCAAAGTGGAACCAAAATAGCTGCACGTGCTCTGGGATGTTCATGCCCTCATAACTGTCAGAGGACTGTAACCTGTGGCCCACAGAAGGGAGAGAAGGGGCAGAGGCATTTAAAACTTTGTTCAGTGTGAAACCGGCGTCAGAAATATCATGAGTGAAGTACAGCACGTTCCACTTTCCAATGTTAGCTTTAGATCAGCTCTTTAAAACTTTGTGTCGAACCTCTCTGAAATAAGTTCATATTCTGTCATTCATTCTCAAAACATTTTGTATAATAAAATATTCTGATCATTTCTTTTAACCTCTTGTCACAGATTGTTCCATACTTTGGCCTTCTTTTCACCTGCTTTGAGATGTGTAAGCAGGTTTGCCTTTACCGCAACGGTTACATCATATCCCCTCTGAGCTACAAGCTGACTCCGGGGGTTGACCAGAGCCTCGGGCCGTACGAACTGCAGGAGGTCCAACGTTACTTGAAAAAGAGAAACTTTGCTTCAGGGGAGTCGTCTCTGGGAAATCGATGGTGAACATTCAGATAGAAAGAAAATGGACTCCTGTGAACAATTGCTCAAGAAAAGACTGAAAGTATTCAACATACTGATCATTTCATCAACAGACTTTCTACCTCTTTCTGAACAGAATCAATATTTTGACTGTATTTCTTCCCAATTTGCATTTTAACCACATTTTTTTTACATGTGTGCCTTCAGTGTTTTATTTCATTTTAGGGTTACCAGCTGTATTTCTGCTTTAAACCGTGCCAAAGCGTGTTAACACAATATCGATAAAATAATCTTTTAGTGCACAACAGAGATATTCTGTTAGCCTTTTTCTTGATTTTTTTTTCCTTATGTGCAATGAATGTAAAATACTGATACAGAGTTTGACTTGATAACTATTGTTTAAACCCACTAATGTGGATTTTGCTGATGAAAACATAACATTAAATGTTGCTTTTCAACGCAACACGTTGTTCCTAGATTTTTCTTTCATTTCCTTTTTTCTTTCCTTTCAGGACTAAAATAAGTTCTGGAATCCAATTAAACTACTGAGGTCTTACTATTAGATCAATTTAAATCTAGTATAGAGCCGTACAGCATGACATCAATTAGTTTTTCTGTTGAGAAACAAATTATTCATTCCATTAGATCAGTTTTTATGTCACCATGTATAAAAATTTTGTTGTCTAAACATGACAACTTATTCAATACAAGCCACCCTACACAAAAATTATACAAGAAGTTTTATGAATGCACTTTTAAAATGTATTTTACCATTTCTGCATTTCACTTAAAATATTTATGATCCATTACTGATATTGAACTATTTCTTGTTTGAGGTAACAAACTGCTCGCTGGATGAATTTGCTGAGTGGGTAGGAATCAGTCAGCTGACTGACACATGTCCACTGTGGGAAATAAAGTGACACCGAAAGGACGTCAACAGATGGGATGACCTTTATCCACCATGGTGTTCAGACCTCAGCTGCTTTAGTCTGACAGTGTGCATGACCTTGAACTTCAAATTGTTACAATCTCTACTGGACAACTCATGAGCAATCCTTAAATGAAATTAAAATATAATTTAAAACAAGTTTAGCTAAAATAAACTTTGTTTAAGGTAAAGATTGTAATCAGATTGCTATCATTTAATGTTACTTTGATAATCAGCTTTTTATCACTTCAGAGAAGTCATTTAACCCCGCCCACTTGTGCTTAAACCAACCAATCAGAAACTAAAGTCGAAGTTCACGCTTATTCTCGCGTACGGTCTCCTTAAATCCCCTCAACTCTACATCGGATTCGGCCATTTCCACTCCACAGGCAATCTGCACCTAGAGAGCCACAGAAAACTCTGAAGATGAGTGATACAGCTATTTCTTTCGCCAAGGACTTTCTGGCTGGTGGTATTGCCGCTGCCATCTCTAAAACAGCTGTAGCCCCCATTGAGAGAGTCAAGCTTCTTCTCCAGGTGAGTCCAACATCACTGAGAGAGTAAAAATGTTGATCTCAGCTTTTTACAGGATGATCAGAAGTACTGCAATACATTTACAGCCTTCTATTCTGCTGATGTGATGTTAACATGACAGATTTGGACTAATGTTACATAGAAGGGATCAAATCTTGATATTTATTTTTAAATGATGAGTTGTAGTGTTTATCAGAGATTGCTGCAGGCAAAGATGTGGAGAGAACATAATCTAGGCGCGTCAGAGCTGTTATGTAATGACTGAAGGAGCGCTGCAGTCATCTCTGGTGGAAACAATCTGTCCTATAACATCACACGCACGTTTCTGGTGCCTCAACAGTGTTTTCAAGTATTTCTTTTCCCTATGAGACCTCCTTAGTTTGGATCTACAGAAAATATGTAAGGTCATTGATATCTGATCGTGCCTCTCCCTCTGCTGCAGTGAACCAGAACTCAGCAGCAGAAGGAGGGGTTTTAAAAAAGGAGGAGAGGCAGCAGGGCCTTGGAGTTTTGAATGAAAAGTTATACTTTGACATGAGCATGCAAATGTTGATGCTTAAAATGCATAAAAACCTATAATTTGACATGCTTATTTCTACTTTAATTACAGGTGCAACATGCCAGTAAACAGATTGCTGCTGACAAGCAGTACAAGGGCATCATGGACTGTGTTGTCCGTATCCCCAAAGAACAGGGATTCCTTTCCTTCTGGAGAGGGAATCTAGCCAACGTCATCCGATACTTTCCCACTCAGGCCCTCAACTTTGCATTCAAGGACAAGTACAAGAAGATTTTTCTGGATGGAGTGGACAAGCGCGCACAGTTCTGGAGATATTTTGCAGGTAACCTGGCATCTGGTGGTGCTGCAGGAGCTACCTCACTGTGCTTCGTCTACCCCCTCGACTTTGCCAGAACACGTCTCGCCGCTGATGTCGGTAAAGCAGGAGCTGGCCGTGAGTTCAATGGCTTGGGAGACTGCCTGGTGAAGATCTTCAGGTCTGATGGCCTGAAAGGTCTCTACCAGGGCTTCAGTGTGTCAGTGCAGGGCATCATCATCTACAGAGCTGCTTACTTTGGCATCTACGACACAGCAAAGGGTGAGCCATTTCTTGTAATCTCTTCATTGGACAACTTTTGTGTCTAGAAGCTGTGATTAACTGTCCTTATGCCCTGCTCTGATTTTACAGGCATGCTGCCAGATCCTAAAAACACTCACATTGTTGTAAGCTGGATGATTGCTCAGTCTGTGACTGCTGTCGCTGGTCTTGTGTCCTATCCCTTTGACACCGTGCGGCGTCGTATGATGATGCAGTCTGGACGCAAAGGAGGTAAAATAATACATAATAACAGTCTAAATTACTATTTTTTTGGTATGTATGTTATAATCTTTCTCTTCTTTGCCCCTTCCAGCTGACATCATGTACTCTGGCACCATTGACTGCTGGAGGAAGATCGCACGTGATGAGGGCACCAAGGCCTTCTTCAAAGGAGCATGGTCTAACGTACTCAGAGGCATGGGTGGTGCCTTTGTGCTCGTTTTGTATGATGAGCTTAAGAAAGTCATCTAATTTGGTTTAGTCTGTTCACTGTTCATGTTGTGAAATTTAACTGTAACATATCTTGTACATTTGAAAGGACTTAAATGCCGAGTTATATTTATAGGGACCAACTAGTATTTTCTACTAGTTGTACCAGGGGAATCTGTTATGCACTCTTCTTCTTTTGGCCCATGTTTTTTTTTTCTTTTTGTTTTGCCCCTCACAAGAATTTCATTCCCTGCCCACAAGAACCTTCCTTGCCAGAAAATGAGAAATAAAGGCAACTTACTAAGTAAACCTCCTGCCTGCTTTTGAAAAGTAATACTATGTTTGCAGCGTATTATTTCTGACCTTGTAGTACCGTGTCCTTCGTGGTGTTGCTACTAGAAGCTATTTGGCAGCGCCTCATGAGAAATCTGAGCAAAGAGCTGCTAGTTGTAGTTGGGGGGAGGCCAAAATCAGCTAAGAAAAGTGACCTGCTAACAAACAGTATATCAATCAAGACCGAATCAGAGTAATGAACAGCATTCATCATAGAGTTTGATTGGTGCATTTTGCACAGCAGGATGTTTCCTTTAGTAACTTGTTGCAGAGAAGAAAGGATTACCTGGCGTGAGGTGGATTACTCCAGCTTTCTAAATATACTCAGATTTCCAGCCAAGCTCCTCTCAACTCCGACTGGTGTGACTGAGGACTTTGCCCATAAGCTGCTGGGCCATTTAGCATGACAATAAAATTTTCATTGTTGACTAAAAATGTTCATTTTAAAGGAAAGATACAGACAGTTATGTTGATGCACATGACGACGGTTTGGATGTGTATTTTAAGAGTTGTCATGCACTGTATTCCTCTTGAAATCTGATCTTGAGCAGAGAAAAAGAAGTGCTCAGCTGATTGGGACACAGGCAGGGTAGGACATTGTGTTCCTGTTGATCTCTAACTAAGGTATGTACCACCTCTTCTGTAGTGGTGGACTGTAATCTCTGACCATATATAAATAAACAACGATAGTATTCCAATTCTAAATGGATTGAAACATTTCAAATATGTCCACAGTTTAAAATCATTTGAAAAAATATGGGTGAAATGAAATAGTTATTTTTCACTCAAAACAGAAAAGGGTTATTATAGGCTTATTATTATAGGCTTATTTGTTTAGCACTTTTGACTCTTGATTTCCAAGAAAAAAAACTTGTACAAGTCATCTTTAAAAACTAAGCAGTCACAGTAATCTTTCTGAGACAATCCCTATGTTTTGAACGTGCAACCCAGACTGGTCCTGAATGGAGAACAGAGCCTCCTTTTAGCAACGTTCTCAAATTACACGAGCCTCTCAGCTGGACGCAGTCTAATCTACTTCCCAGTAATTCATGGGGTCTTGAACATGACCTCTGCTCCAGTGAAATTCCTTGACCAGTCTATTTGTGGAATCCGCCTGAGCAGGTAGTAGATAGGGTTGATCCCTCCTTCTGCACGCCTCTTTGCCTTTACAACTTTAAAGGTGATCACTTCCGTTACTATCTCTCTTGGACATGCTGTAAGGACTGTGAAGTTATGCAGTTACCAAGTTGGACAGCTGTTAGTGCACACTTTCACTGTCACACCACAAAACCTAAAGCTGAGCCAGACAATATTTGTAAAGAAGTCTTGTCATGGTTTAAAGTTTAATAAAGTGTAAAAATTATGAAGACTTGAGAGGGATACATAACTGATCATTTAAATTCATGTTTTAGTTGGGTCATCTTGACATAGTTGAGGTTTAATAAAATCAAATAGATTAAAACATAGAGTGGAAATAAATAAGCAGATTGTTATGGCTGCAATAATGAAGACGACACATTGGTTTGCCATAGTAACCCAAAAAGTGAGGTTCTCAATTTGCCAATTTGTTTACAATCCCATCCTCACCAATGGTCACCAAGTGTGGGTAGTGATTGAAAGAACAAGTTTACAAATACATTCTACAGAAATGAACTTCTTTTTTAGGGTAGTTGTTTCTCGCTCAGTGATTAAACAAGAAGCTCTGCCATTCTAGGAAGTGCTTAGAGTGGAATCAATGCTCCTCTGATTTGAGAAGAGCCAAATAGGGTAGTTTGGACATCTGGTGAAGACGACCCAGGAAGTGCAGAAAGGACTCTGGAACACCTTAAGATTTGTTAAGATGAATTGGAAAAAGTGGCCCAGTGAGGGAAGTCTAGGCTTCTTTGTCAAACCTGCTGCCCCAACAAACCAAAACTGGATTAATGAAATAAAACAGTAGGTGTGAACAAATTCACTTCTCTGTTCATTTTCTGTACCAATGCGTGGTTGTTGGAGTCTATCACCATTAGTAAACAGATCAAATGCAGGGTACACCCTGGACAGATTCAAAGCCTGTCCATGTGCTTTAAAATGTCTGAAATATGAATTAAAACTTAAAATATTAGTTCAAAGTTAATTTATAAGAAATGCATTGGATTCATGTCTGGTTTGGGTTCCATAATCACTATCTATTTTTTTTTTTTTGCCCTTTCAGTTTATAGGATTGATATCTAAGTATATGTGTAACTTTACATTTTTTAAATAAAAAAATAAATAAAAAGCAAAGTTGTTACAAATGGAAATAAACTCTCCAGTTATTTAAATAGCTTGAAATTGGAAGAGATAATGATCGGTGTATCTACATGCAAACCAGAGGATCTGTGCTCCCTCACAGCTCTCTGTCAGCTGTGTTGTTACGTAACCTCAGCTGTTGCATACTATTACGTCACAGCGTGACCTCAGCTTGGTCTTCTCACTGTAATAACATATTGTTCTGTATCCTGTATTTTTATTCATTTTAATCTGAAACAGTAGCAAACAGCAGATCAGATCAATGAAAAATAATATTATCTTCCATCTTTACATGTTCATAATCAGATGGGTTTTCATTTATAATTTTATTTACATAAATTGATACATGACGTCATTTTATTTTGCACTATTTAATAAACAAATCCTTTAAGCATCTAAACTCTACCAAATTATTGGCACGTCATTTGTAATAGAAAAAATATGCTTGTATTTTTTCTATTCTGCTCGGGGTTCAATTGAGGAAAGAGCGACATCTTCTGGTTCAAACATGTATTTAAAAATAAATAAAGCATGCAGTAGAAAATGTTAAATTTAGAATATTTGATCCATGTATCAAATCATTCTTTTTTCTAAATTAAAGGATTGCGCATTTTAAAGGTCACAATCGTATCTTTTAGTTTCCTTTTCTGTAAGTTAATCCACTGTAGGTCATGGTTACTATCTAAGACCAAAATGTCATGTGTTTTCTCTTTTAATCATGAATAGCAAACTATGGTTCTTGTGAAGCCCATATAATTGAATGGTTACGTATAAAATAAACCCAAATTATAATCACATTTGATGAATTGAAAAAAATGAACAATCTACTTTTTTGCTATTGAGCACACATGGTTTCAGTTTTTGTATTCAAAATGCACCACTTTCAATTAGTGAATTATGATCATCAGTATAATTGTATTACAACACATTTGCATCTGAGTCTCAGTGGAACAGGGAAAACAATGTTCTGTTTATTTGTAAAGTTATGCTAATGAACTGTAAAGAGGATTTCTTCTGTTATTTTGGCCTGAAGCTAAATTTATGAATCAATATGTCCATTTTCTGAAGCATTTGTTGTTGGAATTAATTTAGAAGATTTTAGGGAAAGTATGAGTGAAACGGCATCTGCAATAGAAACAGGGCTGGTTTCTCTAACTTTATTTAAAATTAAATAATTATTTAAGATCATAGTCCGTCTGGGCATTTCAAGAAACTGGGCTTTTCTTCTCAAGCATTTAGAATGTGTGAATTCTCAAATGAAATAGTTTAACTATTTTCGTGGCACTAATGAATTATTTAATGTAAATAATTAACACTGAAATGTGTTTTCTCATCTTCAAAACAGTGTTATGTTTGTTTCAATGCAGGACCTTAAGGCATTTAAGACTTTATCACATGTTTCCAGACTAAAGAACACATATACACACACACACACACACACACACACACAGCCCACTTCAAAGGAGCAGGTCCAACATGTTCACAGACATGGTTGGTTGCTTTATGCTTGTCTTGCATGATGACTTTTAGAAAGGTGTAAACATTGAACATATGGGTGGAAACTGAAATATTTTGCAGATTCAAAAGGATCTAACAATAATGCTGTCGTACTGGAGAAATCCAACATGCATTTTCCTTTTCTACAATTTTTTTGGACTGATGTGAAATGGAAGATCTGGCAAGGTTAAATGTCTGAAGCTTTTACTCCTAGGGGGTCATAGTTTTTTTTTTTTTTTTTTTTTTAGATTTTTGCATTTTAAAAAATCACTGCTAACATACTTGAAAGCAAGTTTCTTCAAAAAAGCATGTTCATTTTATTTTCTGCATTATTTCTGTCACAGTAATAGAGTTTTGGTGTATGGTACTTTATGACATTTGCAACCTTATGACATAGAAATAGAAATAAATTTGTTTAGTTTGAAAATTGAAAGTATATTGAGTCAAAATTAAAGTTACTGTACTTTAAATACTTTTCCTTATGAGAAATGTGTTTGCTTCAGAACAAAAAGGTTGCACATGAGGACAAAAGTAAAAATATAAAAATTGCGGTTAATTTGAATGCTTTAAAAAAGTGTAACATATTGGTTCTTAAAATAAAGATGCATTGGTGTATATGTTTCATTCCTTCTGAATGGAACATGTGACATACTGCAGTTTGTCCATGTTTATTCTTAAAAACTGAACAGAAACACAGAAGCAGTTGGTAAAGCCCACAAATAAATAATTTGTGCAGGTGCTTTTAAAAACTACAACCTTCACTTGAGTTTTGTCAGATAAATGTAAGTATATGTATTGTATCTTTCTCATTTTAAACCACAGCACTTTAGTCAGATTTGTGTTTTGAGCTCATTTCTTGACCTTTTGTCTAAATGATTGAAGTCTTCATTCTGATGTTATCGAGATGACACAAACATTAAATGTGACTCAATAAGAAACAGTAGTAATGTTTATCAGAAGTACTTTATTGACTCACACGTGAGAAATCTGTGTGTTACAGTAGTATGGTAATGAAGACAAAAAAAGAAACAGTAGCATGTAGTAAATAATAGTATATGAAGAAAGAGTAAAGAAGCGTGTTCAAGCAGGCTGGAAAGGGTGGAGAAAAGTATCAGGTAAGATGTGTGACAGAAGAGTTCCAGATAAAATGAAAGGAAAAGTGTACAAAACCATGATGAGATCCGCCATGCTGTTTGGTCTAGAAACAGTAGCACTGAGAAAAAGACAGGAAACAGAGATGGAGGTAGCAGAGATGAAGATGCTGAGGATCTCTCTGGGAGTGACCAGGATGGACAGGATTAGAAATGAGTATATCAGGGGAACAGCACATGTTAGAGGTTCTGGAGATAAAGTCCGAGAGGCCAGACTGAGATGGTTTGGACATGTGCAGAGAAGAGAGACCGAGTACATCAGCAGAAGGATGCTGGGTTTGGAACCACCAGGAAAGAGGACTAGAGGAAGGCCAAAGAGGAGGTTCATGGATGCAGTGAAGGAAGACATGAAGATAGTTGGTGTGACCGAAGAGGATTCAGCAGATAGGATTAGATGGAAGAAACTGACTTGCTGTGGCGACCCCTGAAGGGAAATGCTGAAAGGAGAAGGAGAGTATGTAATAGTATGTACAGTATGAAGGTATGTCTCTGTATAAAATGATATAGACATTTCTTTTTTTAAACAAACCACAATTTAGACAAGAGGTTTTATTCTACTAACACTAATAATTATTATAATTTTTGTCATGGATGAATTATATCATTGTAAATTATGTGATCAATCCAAAATTTATTTTGGTTTTGTAGTCTATTATCACAAGAGAGTGATGTTAGTTTTAATTTCATGTCAAACCACAAAATTTTTTTTGCATAGAATTCCAAGTAACGCTGTGTAACCAATAGAGGGCGCCCATCGCCACATGTGACGCTATCTAACCAGTAGAGGTCGCCTTTTCACAGTCCATCACTAACAAGCGGCAATTCTCAGCAGCCAATCACAGCTCTGCTTTCTGCATACTTGATAAAAGTTCGCTCTTCTTCAGGTTAGTTTCTTTAGTGCAAACAGACACTTCCTCTATTTCCTTGGCCTCAAAGATGTGGTCAAACAAGTCAGCAGAGGATTTATGTAAGACACGACGATTTAAAAAGACTCCTGTGAGCTGAGAGGATCAGAAGAAAAAGAATGTATCTGTGGCGCTTCTTCATCGCCGTTACTCTCGGTTTGATTTGGTATTTCTCAGACTCTGGTCGGACAGTTTTACAGTACTTTGTGTGCTCATTGCTTTGTTTTTCAACCTCACTGTTGTTTGGAAGCAGTGGAAGAGAAAGCAGCACTCAGACAGATGAAGAAACAAAAGAACATCCTCTTCAGGTAATCACTGTTTGATTTGATTTGCAAATAATTTAGAAAGTAAAAAAAAAAGTTAGTTTAAAACTGATGAATCTCTTAGTTGATCAAGTTTAATTATGATCAGATGATCACTTTAAACACGTGTCCTGCTTAATTCAGATTAGTAATTTAAAAAACTGATTTAAAAAAAATCTAAATCATGATTTGATCATTTTCTGATTTGTTTTCCAGGAACTAGTCGAAGAACACTTTTCAGATGGAGGATCTTTTGTACAATCTGAACCATCAGAATGTCAGTGTCCACATGTGAAGAAGTCTCTACAGCTTGGTAAGTTTTTTTTTTTTTTTTTTTTTTTACGCACAGAGAAAGTCGTGCATGTGTGAGGGCAGCAGGTTGAAATAATTTCTGATTGGAATGTTGTAATTCATGTTTTTTCCTCCTGATTTCAAAGAATTTGGTCGTCATCAGTGTCTTGACGTAAAATAGTATAATCACCTGCAGATCATGATGCAGTTAGAAGGTAGATCTTTCAAAAAGGAAAGAAAAAGAGGGGAACACACCCTTATTAGATGTTTTTGTTCCTCTTTGTAGCTAAAATTTCTTTCTTTTCACTGTTTAGCTCACTTAAATTTACCTTAGACACACTTGTAAAAATGTAGTTCATAGAATTATATCACAGTTAAATTGATTTCCTTGTATTTCAACACTGTAAACCACCTGACTCATATCTGGAATCAGATTATCTACAACAACTGTGATGCTAGCCTGGTGACCTGTTTGGGGTGTACCCCGCCAGTCACCTGAAATCAGCCGGCAAAGCTCCAGCAACCTCAGCTATTCCAAATCAGGAATAAGAGGTTCAGAAGACGGAACAAAATTCTGATGTGCATTTAAATTGGGATTTTTGAAGGGTTTCATAAAGTTTTTGAAAACAGCTTCAACATCTTTTTTTTTTTTTTAAAGCAATATTTTTATTGTTTTTGCAGTGTTCCCCTAAATACCCAGAAGATTTTACTCTTTCAGATTCCTCACTGAATATTTTGTCTAAAAATAGGGATATGCTCACAACAGCAGAATCTGTTGCAATATTTAAACAATGTATATTAAAAGAGTGATTATGTCACACATAAACGCACAACAAGGCCTTAAAAAACCTTAGAAACGTTTGTGCTACATTCTCTGGAATGTTGTCACCATGAGGGTGTGAGCCTGGTCTGTGGCTGATTATGTCATAGACCATTAACACAAATTCCAGAGTCTGAGATTTCCATACGCATAATTGTATTGCAAATGGATGATCAATGTTTTTTTATATATATATCTGCAAACAGTTTTAATCAAATACAGTAGCTAAATGGTTAAACATATTTACAGCCTTGAGCCTCAAATTCTCATTAAACTTGTCGGTGATGTTTAAGAGAAATTATTCTATTGTGAATAAAGATATTTGCTCTGTCGGTTTTGTGTTTATATTAAAGTCATCTTCTGGATATTAAGGTGTTTAAAATCAAATCATTATAAACCTCCTAAAGGTGCTTTTCCAAGAAAACAAGACTTGAATTTAAATAGCTTTTCTTAGCCATATATTTAGTTTGATGCCATGAGGTCAGGAGGATTTTTCTATACTGACTTTATGACCTTCCTCTCTTCAGTGTTCAATTGTGCCTACACTCAGCTGGTCCTGCCATGGTACGGTGTTGCTGAATCATGTGAGCAACAGCCTCTGCACAGGGTGCTCAGCAGGGAATTTGACTTCATAATTGATCGCATCATTGAGAGGTCCAGAAACTTTGATGTCTGCCAGGCGGTGGTGGGCTCCATACGGATTCTGACTCAACACCTGCACAATGCAAAGCAGTCTGACAGGTGAGGGTTTTTTTTGCTATTTTCTTCTGTTGTTGCTCTTGTAGGTGCTGTTTCAGTTCCACTTTGCACCAAGTCTGGTCTCTGACCTCTATAAACATCTCAATCTGTTTACCACTTCCTACTGATTAACCACATGTTGGATAAGAACTGCTTGGAGGGCTTCTGTTAAGGCTTCTGCAGATTTGAAAGTTTAGTATTAAGCTCTTATAGCAAAAAAAAACTTTTTTGGACTTTTTTTTTGTTGCTTCTTTTTTCAGAGAGCTCTTGTTCACATCCAGAGCAGAAGAAATAGCTGTGCTCAGAGAGTTTTCTGATGCCTTGGTACGCAACCTTTTTCCCCAATCTCTCTGGGGGCAAGAAGTCAACCGCTGTGCCTTAAATGAGATCATCGCCTTGAAGGGTAAGGAAACGCTAAATCCTCTTTTCACAGGAAAACTGTAAAATAAGAACTGCCCTGCCTCAAGTTCTGCTAAAATTAGTGGATTTTTTGTGATCCTTTATTGGAAACGACCTTATAAAGTTTAGTGATTATTGTGGGTCATACAAAAAAAGGACAGCTCTGCATAAATCCTTCTTTTCCTCGTTGAGTCTTGCCACTTTTCCTAATTTTCTCTTTCTTTGCTACTGATAAATGTTTTCTTTCATAAACAGCTTTTAGTGTTTTGGCATTGGTAGTGGGTATTCATTTACTGCAATAAAAGTTTTTACATAATTGTAAAGTAATTACTTGGTCTTTCAAAAGGCTCTTTAGTTTGATGGTGTGAGAAGGATTATTACTGGTCATACACCTCTCAAACTCACTGATTAAAATTCAGAGCAGTTGTCTCTCATAGATCTTTTTCATCATAAGAAAATAAAAAAAAGAAGAAGTTGACTCGTAATTGATCTTAACATGCAAAATAGCTAATGTTGCGATTTTTAAATGCTTTCACAATAAAAGAAACAAGCGTGTGTTTTAACACTTTAAATTTAAATATAGTTAAAACTAATATTTGATTTAGAAACATAAAATAAACCAAAAATTTTCAAAGAAATGCACTATTTGAGGTCTGATATGAATGTAGATAAAAAGAAAGCTTTGAAGGTCTCTGATTGAAATTTTACCTTTCAACATTCTTCCTCTGGACCATATGCAATGTGGTCTATAAAAAGTTATAGGGAATGTAAATTTATTTCTAAAAGGGTGTGTACAAGCCCATTTAAAGTGCTTTACACAAAAAAATTAAAAGCATAGTGGGGGAAAAAAAAGAGAAATCAAATCTACAATTGGATAAAATCTAATATTTTGAAGATGGGCTTACAAAGTCTATCAAAAAAATTGTGGCGTCAGACTGGTTTCAGATTGTGTGTATGTGATTAAGAGGGACCCAAATGGAAAACTAAGTTTACAGGGAGAAGATATAAAGAAGATGGAAGATTTTAAGTACCGTAATTTCACGGCCATTAGGCGCACCGTACGAAAAGGCGCAGCCTCAGTTTTGTGCGTCGTTGCTGTATTTAACACACACATATGGCGCACCGTACGAAAAGGCGCAGTCTCAGTCACACACCGCCTTACAACAACACACGCAAGCATGCAAATGTGCGTATTAAAAAATAGTCCAGTGCTTCTCCAATAGTGGGGCACGTGTGATCCTGTGGAACACGTTTTTCTTTTTTGCCGTACTAGAATAAAGTGTAATTGTGCATCCACTACAGTAGTTGTAGTTTATAGTTTAAATAAGAATTATTTTTATTAAAATTCAAGTTAATTGATGCACTTTAAATATTTTCTGTTACACACTAAAAAACAATAAAGCTGTCAATAAAGCTGTTCTTTTTCTTTTTTTTCTTTAATGTTAATGAGGATACAATGTTATGCAGAAGTGTCTTTAGAACCAGGGTTCCCCAACCTTTTCTGCACCACAGACCGATTTAGTGTCTGATAATATTTTCACGGACCGGTCTACAGGATATAAGACCAGCCGGAAAAACTGGATTTTTTAATCAATAATAATACATTTAAATCCACGTTGTTTTCACGAGAAAATTTATTAGCAGCGTCTTTATAATGTGGAAAAATTCTCTCTGCTCGAACGCACTCTGGTTGCCATGGTAACGGTAAACATACCTTCAAAATAAAACACATCACAAAAACAAAGTGGATAAGAATACTAGTTAGACACTTCACTCTTTAACGTTCTCATGCTTTTCTTTCAGGTCCGCCTCGCCTCACGGGCACCGCTTTTTCTTTTAGGTCCGCCTTTTCTCACACACACAAGGCGCACCGCCTGAAAGGGCGCACCGCTCATTTTGAAGAAAATTTTAGACTTTTAGGTGCGCCTTATGGCCGTGAAATTACGGTACTTAGGATCAACAGTCCAGAACAATGGAGAGTGTGGAAAAGAGGTGAAGAAGTGTGTGCAGGCAGACTGGAACAAGTGGAGAAAAGTATCAGGTGTGATGTGTGACAGAAGAGTTTCATTTAAAATGAAAGGGAAAGTGTACTAAACCATGGTGAGACCGGACATGCTGTTTGGTCTAGAGACAGTGGCACTGAGAAAAAGACAGGAAACAAAGATGGAGGTAGCAATAATGAAGATGCTGAGGATCTCTATGGGGGTGACCAGGATGGACAGGATTAGAAATGATTATATCAGAGGACCAGAACATGTTGGAGGTTTTGGAGATAAACCCGGAGAGGCCAGACTGAGATGGTTTGGGACAGAGCAGTGGAGAGAACAGGTGAGTACATTAGATGAAGGCTGCTGGGCTTGGAACCATCAGGCAAGAGGCCTAGACGAAGACCAAAGAGGAGGTTCATGGATACAGTGAAGGAAGACATGAAGATAGTTGGTTTGACCGAACAGGATGCAGGGGATAGGGTTAGATGGAAGAAACTGACTTGCTGTGGCGACCCTTGAAGGGTAATGCCGAAAGGAGAAGAAGACTGGTTTCAGGTTCTGTTTATTACTAGTTCATCCAAAAAAACAGACTGATAACCAGTTCAGTTTTCAAGGTGAAGAACCTTGAATGGCTCCACCTTCCATAACTTAATAAATTCTGCTTTGTCCTTGACCAGCAAAGAGTTGGTACAACACGTAACACTACTGTGAAGGTGGATCTAATTGGGTTTGAATCATTGCCAGAATAACTTTAATGAATTAAAAAAGAACCTGATTAAAGTCAGCCTCCATGTTCAAACTTACCTCTATATTACAAGTTTGTCTTTTTATAATCATTTCCTGCATATTTCTGCTAGATGAGCAGTTACAGAGCAACTGTGTCTCACATCCTGTTTTTAAAGTCAAACACTTTAGGTACATTTTAGGTTTTAACTTTTCATGCAATAACTCCTGCCAGTCTATCCCATTAATTCTTATTTATTTGTTTTCTTTAAAAACAGAACATTAGGGAACAACAGTCTTAAGGTGTGAAAGAAATCACACATCAGATTTTGCAAAAGTTTTTAATTAGCACATTGGATATTTTGCATAATTACCGCAGCAGCTAAAGTGCAAAAACAAGTGTTTACAAGTTCTGATTACCCAACAGGAGGTAAAATAAAATGTAAATTTGTCCAATACGGTCGGGGTTCATGATTGCTAACATTTTATGTTTGAATTAATTTTAAGAAAGTACGCTGGGAAGGTTGTCTAATTTGGATTTTTTTTTTTTTTTTTTATCTGCTAAAAATAATTTAATCTCCTTTTTTGCATTAACAGATTTTGTGATTGGTGTTCAGTTCACACAAAGTTTATAAGTTCTTATTTTATGTTTCAAAGAATGTAGTTTATCTAGTATGGCAGGTTTGTTCTTATCATTACAAGATATTATGCGGGCTGTAAATTTACATTTCTGTGGGATTACAACAGACATTTCATCCACATTACAAAAAAAAATTTAAAAAATCCTGTAACAAATTTCTATACCTGCCTGCAAGGTTTTGAATTGATCAGCATTCATGTCTTTTAATGCAGTGTTATCCATTATTCAAACTTGAGCAATCTACACTTTAAAAGTCTCTCATGTGAAGATTTTGCCAATAATATGTTTTAAACACACAAATCTGAACATTCACAGTGAGGTTGTTTTTAAAGGAATTGGACTATTGGTGAATTGGTTGTCTGACCCTGACAACCTGAACCAGCTGGTGGTGAACCAGCTTGACAGTGATAGCCCTAAAAGCTCAGCAGAGGAGCTACGTGTATCCGACCTGGATCAGGCATCTCTGGCTTCACAGGAGGGAGAAGGCGAGCATGAAAGCCCTGAAGTGTAAGTGCCTTCCTGGGCTTTAAAAAGACAGCACAAGCCACCATCTGGGTTTGAAATTGGCAACTAACTTTGCCCTGTTTATTGTCTATTTTTTTTTTCCTTTTCACTTTTTTTTTCTTTCCCCGCAGGGGTGCAGCAGGAGGAAGGATTTCACCTGGCTCAGGGATCAAGGGCAAAAAAAGAGGTGTGTTTGGGTATTGACTTGTTCCAAATGATGAAATTGTTCAGATCAAAGATTGCATGGGTTCTGTAGAATTATATGTAAAGAAAAATGTTTACATGAGAAAAAATTGAATGAAGCAGAAAGACTTGTTTGTATATAAATAGAGAACATGACCGTGCCTGCATGGTACGCTAACACATCGGTGGTTAAATGAGTTACGGTGTGTCGTCAGCTGTGTGACTTTCTAATTTCCGCTATCAGTCTCCCTTTCAATGTGCAATTAGTCTCCTGTTTGTTTGTTCATCCAGACAGCTAATTACACAAACAGCAAGCTGAATGCCAAATAATTCTTGTGCTCCCTTAAAGCAGAGCTTATCTATTCCCATTAGGATATCTACTGAATATCAATACATATGTTGTAATGGAGAAAATTCAACTTTTATTATTCTCTCTGTCTTTTTTTTTTATGCATCATATTCCAAACATCCAAACGTAGAAAAGGAAAAAAATTTAAACAACCTAATTTCTTGTAGTTAATCACAAACAATTGGGACTAAACAGATAGCATCAGTTTAACATTTCTGAACAACAAATGTTCATTATCTTGTACAAATAAATTTACTCACATCTTCCTATGGTTTTACTTTTTATAAATAATAAAAAAAAAAATCACTGAATCTGGTTCGTCTTGAGAAAATGTAACATCTTTATGTAACATCTTTATGTAACATCTTAGTATTCAGTGGAAAAAAATAGTTTTCTCCATCACATTATTCTGGGAATTACTCTACTTTAATCATGTTGTGTGTGTGTGTGTGTCGAACTTTAGGAGACAAAATAAAAGAGGGGTGGTCCAAATTTGTAGACAAGATGAGATCCAAAAGAGCAAAAAAGAAGAAAATGAAATCGATGGAGCAGGAGTTGGTGATGAGGATAATGGCTATTCAAGGAGACGTATCGAATGAGGATGATGTCAGCAGCAAGGAAGGGTCTGTTCTCAGTCAGGATGACTCTGAGAGGGTGAGCTACGTTAAACAGCACTGTACACAAAAATTAATTTAGAAAAAAAAATCTTTGAATGTCTTGTCTTGACATGTTAATTTGTATAGTTTTTTTTTTTCCTAATCCCAACAGGAGGACAGTGATCTTGAGGACTATTTGGCAAGTGTCGAAGAGGACATGATTGAATTCAAGCTGTCTTATGAAATGTGGCGTGTTGGTTGCTGGGCCGTCAGCATCCCTCATGTGAGTTAGAAATATTAAAAATTCTGTGTATCCTGCAGGTTTGTTACCTGCGTGCCAAGGTTCTGTAAAAACTTATCCTTGGCTGGTTTAGTAATGTTTCTGTTAGATCTTTGAGCAGGGGTTTATCTATGTTGCAGGCTGACTGGGAGGAGGAAAAACTCATCTTCACTGTGCACCTGGAGGAAAAAGACAACTCTGAAAATTTGCAGTGGGACATCAAGAAGTCCTACATGGATGTGATTTATTTTCGCAACAGATGGCAGGTAAAATTTGTCACGCAAAACTTTCATTCATTTTATTTTTTTTTTTTTGTATTTTGAATTACTCTATTCATCCCTCACCGGGGAAATTTGTTTGCTGCACTCCTTACACCGCAGCAGGCTGCCCTTCAACGGCGCCAATGGTGGGAGAAGTGGGGGCTAGGTGTCTTCTCCAAGGACCCTAGACGTGCTCTCCATGGGACGCAAACCCGCGACCTTCCGGTCCGCGGGCGAACGCGCTAACCACGCGGCCACCGTCTCCACGTGTAAATTTTAGCATGTGTAAATGAATGTGGTGCCAACTTTGTTTCACTTGCCTTCCTCTGGAGACTTACACAGAAACGTGACATGAAGTGGGACAAAATTATTATTGGAGAGAGTTTGAAAAAGTTTGTTCTCGACTGAATTGGCTGTTGGAGGTTTCTCTCTCGTGGCTTGTTTCATGGACCAACTTACAACTTAAATCGGAAATTAATTTTAACAATCTGCTGATTGGTCAAAAAACAGACTCCTGTGGTCGGCAAAAATTTCTTAAAAATGCACACATTGCAAAAATTTAAAACGTTGCATGTTTTTTATGATACTGGTAGCATCTTTTGCACATTCTAAACTCAAAACTATCTTTCTATTGCTCTAATGATAAATTACTCTAAAAAGTGAGGTATTCAACACAACTATCATCAAATCGGATTTCCTAGTAACTTAGCAGAGCTTGGTTTTTCTCCTAAATTGTGTACTTTACAAAAACAGTCCACAAATATGTATAAAAAAAAGCTTTTTTATGCATAAAAAATATCCAGCAGATTGATTTCACAATTGGTGTGTCTCTAATGAAGTGATGAAATGTAAAAATCCTTCATTTTCTAAGCCAGTTGTTTTTAATGTAAAAGGGTTTAAAATGACCGAAGTGTTCTGTTTGAGTTGGACAGAAACTCAAAGCTAAAACCACTTGAATCTGCATCCTTCCTCTTCTATGAACTCTTTTCTGTCTGTAAAGGTCGTTTTCATATAAATTTTTTGTTCTGAAGCTTTTTCCATTTCATTTTTACTTCCTCCTGAAATTTCTTTTCTTATCTTTGTTAAATTAGCCAACTAACTCCCATCCACATGGCATATGTTCAAAAACAGTAGGATGGTGCTGCATTGTAACAAGTTACTGTAAAACTGCCTGGGCTGGATTCCTAGCGCTGGGAGATACGTTGTGAAGGCAGGTTTCTAAGGCCCTGGACAGCCTCAGGAATCTGCATAGCAAATCTCAGTCTTACATCTAAGGAAGCAGCCAGCTTTAGGATCAGAAAGTTTTACCAGTACTTATAAGAAAAACAAATATCTTTGGTACAGGAAGACTTTTATTTTTAATGTCTTCCAACTTTTCAGGACTCTACCAGCCTTCCAACAATCTTCGTATTGGAGGAGTCTGTATGCAATGATGAGGTTAAAGAAGAAGCCAGAGCTTCAGTTGAGCACTTTTTGCAGGTGATCAACTCATAGCTAATTTATTCTTTAAATAGAAACTTGGTGGCTTGATGAGTCAACATTTTGATATTTTCCTTTCCAGGAATTGGTTTCTGATAATGGGATTGGCCACACTCAACCGGTTTTTCAGTTCCTTTGCCCACTTGACAAACTGCTCAACGAAGAAGTGCAATATGGGGGTGTATGGAGTCTTCTTAGTGGCATAGCTTTCTTCCTAACTCCTGGTCAAGAAGAAGAAGAGGTAACTTTTCACCCCTAATTTAGTTCAACCAGACGGTTTAATTGATGAATAGATTTAATTTTTTTCAAGCATAAAAATAGCTATAACTCCCTTTTATACTCAGACTTCCACATTTGAAAAATGACCCACTGGTCATTTTTCAAACGCATGCCTGTGTTTGGGAATCCATGCAGTAAACCCTCATTGATTCACATGTCAACAGCTTTTTAAGCTATTATATTGATAGTGTGGCATCACCAAGCGCAGGCAAAATGATCAAAACATCACCAGTTGCATAAAACTATTCCAGGGTTGGAAGTATTGAGTTTTGAAGCAAAAGCCTTGTAACTTTCTTTGTTTTACTGTTTCACTTGTGCAAATGCGTTGCGCTTCTTGCAATCAAAATAATTATCATCAAGCCGTTCAGTGAGGGGTTCACACATCATTTAAATTAATTAGTTAGCAACCTCTATTAATCAAGCGGATGTCATAAACAATAATATAATAACTTAGAGAAAGCAAAAAGATTTGTGTAATTTGGAATGTCCCAGACATTTTCAGTAGCTGTTTTGTTTTTGGATTGGGGATAAAGTTTTCGGAGCACAGTCCAGTTGTGTTTGTTTCTTGTGCAAATTCACATCTGTGTGGCATAATTAATAAATTTGGTCGTAAGAGAAGATGTCAAAATAGATGGGGCTGGTATGGATGCGCCTGATGCGCCTGAGGATGTGAATAAGTTTCCATGTCGATGTTTGTGGACCTGGTAGGTCTCTTATATGTCCATGTATACATTGTGCGCCTGTGAATTTTGGCAGGACTGTTTCAAATGTATAAATTTAGTACTCATTCTTGACATCGGCCAGGAGAAATCAGAATATGTTCAAGGGAAGGAATGTTTTGGAAACTGTACGCTCATGCATAAAATCCACCTTTGGTGGTGACTGGTAAATCATCAGCCTATTAGTTGTGCTGGAATTCAGAGTTTGACAGCCGTCAACCTACATAATGTTTTGACAGTTAATCTCAGACAGAAAAAAATTTGATGTCTGACATCCTCCCTGACTGGATGCACTGACATGCAATCACAATGTTTGCAGCAAAGATGTTGTTCAAACCTAAATGCAGCACAGACAAATGACAGAGACTGAACTCGTGTTTTTGAAGCAGAGCTGTATCACCCACCGCAGCCCACTTGAAAGACCGCAAAGCTGAATCATGATAAGAATACTTCTTTTACGTAAAACGTAACATGATAACTTACTAATTGTTGTGTCAATACAGAGAAGCTTCATACCAATAATCTGAGTGCTAGTGACAACATGACTCAAGAGTAATATTTGTACCAACTTTTAGAAATGATCCTACGACTTCAGTTTTAGTCTTTGTGTAGAGATTGTAAAATTGGGGTTTTGTATTATACTCAAAGACCACAACATAGCTTAAAGGTTGTGAATCTCAGAGTAAATAAAGAGGCAATCTTTAGATTGCATGTTTATGCCGATGCAAAGCATTTGGATTTGCTGTTTTCAAGAATAAGGCTTGGTTAAACTTGGTAGTTTTAAACATATTGTAATTTGGAATCAAGTTATAAACTATTTGTCAAACATATTGTAACTTGAAATCAAGTTATAAACTACTAAAACATGGCTAATTTTTGTAAAACTGAAGGTTATTGCTTTAAACTTTGAGCCTGCTTCTTTAAGAACTAATATCGCTGTGAACAGAGATATGGTTGTCTCTGCTCTGCATTATAAATCTGTTGCCTCGGGGTCGCCTGTCACATCCAAATTTTGTTTTGTCTTTCAGAACTCAAGCTCGCAAACAGAAGTCCTAAAAGAAAATAGAACACCATCACCACAGTCTGAAACTGCAGCTCCAACTGTAGAAAACCACAGCCGTCCAATTGAAAATGGTCACACAATCCCTGCTCCTTCACTGCCTACTATTGTTGTTTCTGAATATAACTCTCCACCAAAGCTTGAAGAAGCAGAAGTTTTTCCAGATCCACAACTTGACGTTAACTTGAACTCCTTTGAAAACTCTGCCCAAGACAAGTTTGAGGACACTGAACATTCTGTAGCATCTCATTTTAAAATGATCTTTAGAGGACTGACCAGATCCAGGTCACAAGAATCTCTGGTTTCTTCAAAGATGAGTGGTGATGAGGATCTTTCTGACTCGGGCTCACAGCATGACAACACAGAAGGGCTATCATGGCTCGGTTTCAGCGCCAAGTCAAATAAAAAGGAGCGGATGCATTTCAGAATGGGTGGAGGGCCAAACAAGACTAAAGGAAAAGAGACCCTGCAGAGAGGAGATGATTCCCAGGTTCAGCGATGCCAAGTTAACCGAGAGCAGCTGGAAGCCACCAAAGCCATATTTGATCTACTGAAAGAAATATCTGGTTAGTTTTGTCTCAAGTTAAATAGTTTAATCAAATAGACTTCACAACAGTTTTAAAGCTTCTGTTGGTTTCATCATTGATTTTTATATGGAGTGATTCATTTATCTGAAATTCTGACAGTTTGTAATTACAGCTTGTTTAAGTGCTGGAGATGAAATCTTGTGCTTACTTGAACCTTGCCTGAGGATACTTATTCTGCTGAAATTTAGTCTACAATAATTAGCATGTGATTCCCTTAGGTGACAGAATAGTGTGTTTCATCGTAATCTAGATGGATCCTGTACAACGGTGAAGGATTAGGTTTGAGGCCAGAATACATTTTCTATATTTCTTCGTTCAAAACCTTAACCATCATACATTGTGATATTTAGGCAAATATGATGTGGCTAACGCCATCTTCACAAGTGGCACTCGTGACTTGAAACAACCTAATCTGACTGTCCTACTTTCTCAGAGTTTTTTGCCCTCTAGTGGCAAAATTACATACGTGTTTATATTTGCTCATTTAATTACTTTTTAAATGTTTTACAGTTTTGCTTGAGTCTGATTTATTTTATCTTTGCAGGAAACTCCATCCTCCTCAACATTTTCGATACTATTTTGAAACCGGTGATGCCCATTTTAAAAAAGTATGTTTGTGAAGATGACCCTTCTGCATATGACCAAAAAATGCTGCTTTATTTGACTGTTTCATGATTACTTTTCTGTCCAGGAAAGTAAACACTTTTCTAAAGAAGTTGAATCCAACAGAAGAGCAGATGACTGTTTACATCGACACCCTGCGCAACAAGCAGTGGCCTGAAATTCAATCTGAAGCACCTCCTCATCAACGCACTGAGGAGGAAAAAGATGAAACCAAAGAGCGAGCTCATAACCTTATCAGTGCACGATGTAATTTCCAAATGATCAATTGTACACTATTAAAACAAACCCATCTGTTACATTTTTTTTGTAAAGACATTCTTTAAAATTGTTCTCTTATGTTCTCCATACAGATTCAAATTATCTTGTCCTTAAAAAGACAGACATGGAGTCTGTTTTTAATCTTTTCCAAGACAAAGAAGAAAACAAAACTCTGGTCTATGTAAGTATCTAATGAAACCTCATCCGCTGTCTCCATGTGTAATATTTCACTGATGTTTCATTTCTGATTGTGTCTCAATCTGTTTCTACAGATGCTTCTTTCATTCCTATTAAAAGAATTTTTGCCCAATGAGCATTCACTGAATCTTCGAGCTGCTTTTCTACAAAAAGTGAACAACACCACAAACTGATATGTAAAACCACAATTGTGCTTTTAAGATGCCTGATTTGTTTTTTAAGATATGTTATTTTTTTACCATCTTGCCTTAAAACATTTGGGACCAATTATGTGTTAATGTTCAGCGGCTTTTTGTGCAATTTTGAGTTATTACACAGTGTTCGTGTGTCAGCTGTGATAATATTAACTTGTATTTGAAGCTACACACATTATTTGTGTGAGCTGGCTTTATTATGAAACTCAGGAAGTGAAAATTCTTTATACTGATGGTTAAATTTGTACCTCACATTTTTCCGCAAAAGAACTAAGTTCTTTTTAAATACTGTGACTTTGAATCCTTGAAAAGTTCTTTACATTTATTCTTTTTTCTTTACATTCACAATCAAGTGATTGTCAAAAATGGAACCCTGCCACTTCTATTGTCTTATAAAGAAATGTGAAAAGTAATAAATATATTTCAAATAGATGTTTTGATTCTCATGTATTTGAATGTGAAACCAATCTGAGCAAAATACAGTTTGAATATTGTTTATGGAAAAAATCTTGTTACTTTCAATCAAGATTTATAGCTTATCAATCATACTGAAAATTTTGTTTAATAGCAAATAAGATTAATTTTCATATTTGATCTCTATATGGAAATGTGAAACATACAAATAAAATGTCCCTTTTAAATCAATAGGTATAGCTTTAAGTTCAGCTATTTAATATCTGTGTAAAACTGCCGCTTATATATTTGCTGGTATATTTTGGAAGTTTAAATTTATTACATTAATTTGTGCTAACACATTACTAAAAATTCTGGTGATCCAGCAACATAAATTCTTTTGTCTTTTTTTAATTACTTGAGTCACTAACAGAGCACTCCAATTTTCAGAGTGAAAGTGGAAACTGATTCCAGATTATTTCAGTCATAAACTTAAATAGAATATTTAGTTTTACAGATCTGCCTCTGGTTCAAATTTGTGATTCCCTTGATATTGAACTTTAAAGCAGCATTGACGCAATCTTAAATTTTAATTCATGGAAATGTTTCTAGACACAAAAAAATAATTGAGTAATGGCTCAATTTGAATAAATGATCCTTACATCCGGAGGTATAAAGCAATTCAACAAGACCCATTTTCATCTGACTGCTTTTATTTTCAAAAGCAAATGTAGTTGACTATATTGACCAACCCATTTTAAGCGTGTAAAAGATGTGTGGGTGTATTGAGTAACTTGGCAGGGTTGCTCCTAGCAACTGTTCTCAGCATTAATTGAGTGGAAGGGTGACAGAGGTTGCTCTTGGCAACAGAATGTTCTGCTAAACCAAGGGCAGAACGCAGGGGTTTTGTTGTTTTCTTCAAAACCCTCTTTTCTTTTGACGCATTTAAATCAATATAATACCACAGGTTTAAAAAAAGCTGACACTTTGACAATAATCTATTGTAATCCACTGGGTTTCATTTTTTCTTTCATTTTTTATTTATCTAGCTAATCTCCAAGAGAAATTAAGTAACATAACTACTTTGAGGCAAATTAACAAAACTGAACATATTTGCATTCACTATTTCAAGATTTTACTAGTGAAACTGAACGTTATAGTTTGATTTATTACTTTAGTTTGGATTTGATAATGTTGTAGTTACTCCTCCATGCCAGCAGGGGGAAGCAGTGAGATTAGCACCAGGTCTATTTGTTTCAAGATGTCTGCGCCCTGAGAGACGCTTATTGACAGCGTGAAGGTTCAAGGCAAGTAGAAGGTACGATGAGAACGAGTTATTCAGCGTGGTAGATTTTAAAACGTCTGCGGAAGACTTGTCTTGCAGTGTATTTGAGACGGTTTGCGTAAATGGCCGTTTTGTTGCTCAATATGAATGTGAGCAGCTCTTGGTTTTAATATGAGAAGATGCCTCTTAATGTTTCAACTAGATTATATACATATATATATTTATTATGATTAGATCTGATATGTATTATTAAAATGTAAACTCATACCCTAAAGGATTTTTTTTGTCGTTTGTGACATCCTATTTTTGAGTCAGAGCTGTAATAGAAGTAGCTTATTGTTGTAAATCATTGTACGTGGTTATTAATGTGTTTTTAATGGTATCTTTCAAATTAAAATAAATCGCCATTAAAATATCCAAACAAAATATTTTTCCAATAACAACTTTATTTGAAAATACTTCAAGGTCAGTTCATATTTAAAGTCAATGACCAAGTCATTGTTTTATTAACAAATGATGTTATGCAGAGTCTCATAACGATTGATCCGCCCCCCGAGCCCCCGCGCCTCCTCACCCCTTTCCAATATGGTTAAAGTGTAACCAAAGTAAAGTTTCTTGAATTTAAAGTAAAGTTCTCCAGACCTACACATTGTTAGCATACTTCTGTCTCTAGAGACAATGATGTCCACACCTGGATACTTACTGTATGTTTGTGCACCATTGACTAAGGCTAAATAAGCCAATGTGGGAACTGCAGCTCATACCACGCTTGCTACAAATGAGATAGGCGGTATGAGTCATGGGGGAGCAGTGGCAGACTGACTCATTAGTCATAATTAAGTTGTGCATTAGAATTATATTCTATAAAGCATAATGAACAAAATGTTGGATATTGTTTATGTTTTTAGTGTTTAGGTTATAAGTTTTCAATGGAGTTTAAATTTAAAGTGAGGCGTCAAGCAATTCATACGGTATGTCCCCATTTGTGGATCAAAATCTTAATTAAGTATTGAAAGATGTGGCTGTCTTGTGTTTAATAAAAAGGGTGCAAATGATGAGCTTGACAAATGATTTAAAAATGCTTTTACGAATTATAATTTACCCTTATTTTTATACAAACAACAGTAGGCGTTTGGATAAAAGACTAAATTGTATCATATATTATTATGCAGAATGTCTTTTCTTTTTTTTGTCTTTGTTTCATTTTTCCAAAATTTCATTCATATTTCTATAAGTAATAATAGATGATAAACAATTGATTTTTCTCAATTTTCCCAAACATGACTGGGAAGTGATTCCGTGGTTAATATGACCAGCTAATGAAGCCCCAAATTCTTTATTGTCGGACCTATTTCATATTTTACATTTTGTGTTATTTTGACTTTAGTTAATGTCCAATTAATAACGGTCTCTTTTTATTTTATCTTTTTAATAAAAAAGGGGAATCATTTCCAAACAGCGAGTTCCACAGTGGATAGCACGGTGAACTCACAGTAAGAAAGCCAGGGTTTGCGTCCCGGAGTGGAGGTGAGGCTTGAAACACTGGCCTTTCTGTGTGGCGTTTGCATGTCCTCCCCATGTACGGTTAGACTTTTGCTGGCAACTTCGGTTTCCCGTAACTCTCCAAAAACATGTATGTTAGGTTAATTGGCTGCTATAAAATGCCCCTAGGAATCAGTGTGGATGGTTGTCTGTGGTTGTGGCCCTGCAACAGACTGGCAACCTGTTCAGGTGTGCCTCTTGCCTAAAATCTGCCAGGATAGGCTCCGGCATCCCCGGTGTCTCCATTAGGAATCAGTGGTTCGGAAGACAAAAGAACAACCCACTCATTGCAAATTTGAGCATCTTTCTTTTTCTCTTTTTTTATATCTGTCCCTGTGAGACTGTTTGTCTTTTTTATTTTAGGTCTATCACAACATGTTTTTGGAGTGTTCTTCAATGCCTTTGAAAGTTCTCCCACTTTTACTAGATACTTGAATTTCCCTATTTTTGTTTTAACTCTTCCTCCTGTTGTGCTCTAAATTTGAGGCACGGCACCTTGGAGCAGATGCTCAAATTCTGGTGTTCCCAAGGCTTCAGAGCTCACTATTTTTTGTTCACTTCTTATTTAGGCTGCTGTTTCCAAACTGCACCTCTGAAGGATTATTATGATCCCAAAGCCTTGCATATTCACATTTTGCCCTCAGACAGTTTTGATCATTCTGTGGTTTGCATAAACACATTAATCTGTATATTTGGGTTGAGCTTTTGATCTATTTCTGTAGTGAATCTTGTTCCTATATTTGCTGCTATATTTGGAGTTTTGGTGTTTTGTGCTCTGATGCCAGAAAAAAAATGAGCTGTTTCACATGAAACCTGCTTGTCTCCAAAATACACAAGGACATATTCTGAAGTAAAAAATATTCCTCTCTGAGAGAATTTTTTTATAGCAGATTCTTGATTGTCACTGTTGCTGGCTTTTTATGGATTTCTTATAAGTCCTTGTAGTTTATAACACATTCTGTCTTGCCATTCTAAGATGATGGGGGTGGAAATGTAATTTAGAGGAACATGTCAGGAAAATAACTTCCCTGCATTCAATCATGGGAAAGCAGACATTATTTATGCAGGGCTGCAAGTAATCACTTTTAGAGTACAAGGTCCTGGGCGGAACTGATGGACATGCACGTCTTTTCAATTGTAAACTGTCCATCTATAACCACCAGCAAGCCAGTTTTCTAAGGTTCAACTGTCTTGTTTTTGTGGAGTGGCTTGAACGTGGTTTAAAAAACTCTTGCCAAATATGCGCAAAGAATTTTGCATTTTTGATAGGGAAGAAAAAAAATCTTACACAGGAAATTAATTTTAATTTTGTTCATGGCTATTGTCTGGTTGCCTGGTTTCACCAAGTTCCACTTTTTCTAGCAGCTTGTGAAATTGCTCAATGTTTTCACCAAGTAGAAAGACAATGAAAACCTGCAGGACACGGGGCCCAGGGGTTTGGTGATTCCAGATAAAGTCATCATGTGTAGTTGGACTTATGTGGACTTTATTGAATTCCAAGTAAAGTCTATGAAGTTGCTCAAATTATTTCTTCACAACCCCAATTATAGATTAAATCTAGTTATGATATTACAAGCATCCAGTTAACTATATGGATGTGCACTACCACAGTAAAAAGACAGCATCGACTCATCCAGAAGATAAACTAAAACTGTGCTACCTTTTTTGGATGCGATGTACGCAACACATATGCATTCAGTGTTTTTAAAGTACATCCTGTATAAGATTAAACCATAAGGTTTTTTTGTGAAGTAGATCTAAAACAAGATCCTCCTAAATGCAGCAGCTGGTGTGTCTGTGAATGCATGACTAGTAGGGGACCTGAGTCCCTGATGTGCTTGGCAGAGGATCAGTGTCTGCAGGGGGCTTCACTGATGCGCCTGAAGAAGCTCAAGTGGAGCATCCGACTGGACACCTGTCAGCACAACCTCTCCAATTATTTCCTTTCCTCTACTTGAAACACTTTTTATCTCCTTCCTTCATCCTTCAGTTTTCCTAGGGGAAATTTAGGTTGTATTTTTCTTTTTTGTTTAACACAGCTAAAGTTCTGATTTGGTTTTAATTCTTCTCTATTTGCATCCTAACCGATCTGATGTTTTGGGGGTTTTTTTTTAAAGGTTTTTTTTCTTATGAAACAAAAAAAGCATGAGTGAAATGTTACTGTTGGAGGAGGACAGCTTGATATCGCCTTGAGCTGTGTTGATGCCTTTTTTCCCCTTTAAAATATCTCAGTTACTGAAACCAAAAGTATGACATAGTTTTGTCATGTCTAAATGTTGATTTTAATAATTCAATATGTTTTAAGATTAACTTACTGAACTATGCAAATAGACACATTTTTTTTAAATAAACGCCTTAGTGTTCTTCTCAAATCCCAAAGGGCATCCTGAAAGGCTGTCATCTCTAAAATTTCCAGTCATCAAACTCCACCAAAAGACTGTTTCCGTGATTGGTAGTCCGAGAAATATATAGCCGGTTTTATTAATTAATTTTTCCTAAGGCAGATTTGCTAAGGGGGGTAAGTGCAGTGATAACCACATCAGTGTTGAGTCCTATCGGCATATTACGCATTTAAATTAATTTGAACCTAGAGTTAAATTGGATTGCCACTCTAAACTTGTTAGCAGTGATGCGCTCCATCAAAGAATCCGGGTGTGTAAATTACTACAACTGTTACTTAGCAAGCTGACAGGGAACACCTTATAGCCACGTTGAATCTTCAGTTCTTGCATTGGAAGATGGAAAATGGATCTTTACTATGATTTTCCTATTTGTTAGAACTATTTTATTAGATGGTTTTCCAAACACAAGCTTAAACAAAGAAAGAAGTAACACAGAAAAACAGGTCCCATCTGAAGTCTTTAACTTGAATTAATTTGAAATGGTAAATTAGTCAAATGAGGCACATAACTAGAATATTAAACTAATATTTTTTAAGATGTTAAAAATGCAACGACGATGAACCGTAGCGTTTACATTACTGTACAACCGGCCCTGCTTGCAATCCCCTGAAGATTCATCTCTATCTGCCTGCTGCTGAGCATTCCCTGAGAGCTGCTGATGTTTAAGGTTCTCCTCACTAAAGGGCACCTCGTTATGAAGGATGAATGGAGCTATACTACCAATGATTGAACAGAAAATTAATGACCTTTCTGTCATACGTCTGTCTCTCTAACCTTTAGGTCCCTCCTGCCCACTTACGATAGACAGTGTTTGTTTGTTCGTTGGATTTGTTACCATCGTTGGTGCCATTACACAGAGAGTTGCGCTTCTATTGTTGCCATAAAACAAAATGTATTTAATAGTTTCCTGAAATCGTCCCCGTATTAAAATTTGGCCTTATAAATCAGTACGTGGTCTGCATGAAAAGACTGAAATAATGTTTTTATGTTTTGTACTGAACATGCTGAACATTAAAAAGATTTCAACCTGCAGTTCAAAGATGTTGTTATAGTGTCTTTCTGCCCCGCAGGAGCACTAATTAGGCGTATAACATAAATATAAAGCAGTAGTATTTCTGCAGAATTGTATGTTTTTAACCCTGCTGCTCACTGCAAATGTGAAATAAAACTAATTCCGCTGCTTTATGTTCATATTTTTCTAGATCCAAGCTAATGAGATGTGATGTAACTTAAGACCTCTCAATATAAAATTAATTTATGTCTTAAAATGAAGAACTAATGAGATAGTCCTGAAATGCAAAGATGAGCTCAGAGGATTGTGAGACCTGAAGATCCATATGCACGTTAAATCAAGTTGTTTGAGTCTGGTCTCCTTGCTTAAATCTTCAGGGATTATTCGAATTGTTCGTAATATTTTGCCAGCCTTTAGCACTTGACATTCAGCAATCAATACCGCCAGGACCGGAGTTTGATGAGATGAATACTAATGTTGTGAAACAGCATTGGTTTATCGCGAGCTCTATAAATTTATATCTGTTATCTCATGATTTCACTGAGAGCTTTGTGTGTTGTTCAATGCATGATCTCTGGCTGGTACATTCGTGTAGCCCATGTTTCAAGCAGTTAACTTATAACATGAACAATAAAACAGATGCTCCATCGCAGAGTCACCCGCTGCCCATGGAGGTCCTTCCTGTTCTGCTCATTATGCTGTAAACAGCTATGCGCATCCAAGGACAACAATCATTTATCATCACTAATGGTTTTTAAACGCTTTAAGTAGAAATGAGCTGAAACTTTTAAATGTTTGTGATGATAAATTAGATTTAGTTCAATGCAATCATTTTTTGTTTTGTATTAAGTTTGTCTCCATGGACTGCCTCCTTGTATATCCAAAATAATCTTGGCAGGAAAGTTGTAAAATAGAAATAAAGGTGATCTAAGCAATCAAACACTAACTCATTTTGAATTAATTGTACAGCTAAACATTTTTCCACTAGATAGTCTTCTATGCTTTTATGGAATAAAGGAGCTTGTCAGAGTCTATCTAGTAGATGAGAATAAATTTAGCTCCTCTTTTTTCAAAAATCATGTTTTCCAAATGGCCTGTGGTAGGGTTTTATCTGTGTAATGAGATAGAAGCAGCAAGAAAAAAAGCATTTTTCTCTGCAAAAATTATGTTATTAGACTAGAATAAGAATACTTCACTGCCCATCAAACTATAACAAAATTGCACCCTGCGGACAAGAAATATCAGGTAATGGATCATAGGTTTAGAGGTAGAAGCCTGCTAGAGTAAATTCAATCCGTCAAATTAAATCATCCTAATTAGGGCCAAGCATTATCAGTGTGTCTGCAGATAGCGTGTTATCGCAGCACACGAGAGACAGTAGAAAATCAAGTCAGAGGAAAAATAGAAAGCAGTTTAGCTAAAAAATGAGGACACCTGATATGAATAAAATTCTCAGTTGACGGTAGAAAGAGTGAAATTCAATTCAAAAGCAGGTTTAATGTGACAACATAACCAAATATAGTTTTAAGTGGAAAATCTGAAGCATCAAAACTCAGTTTTCACTGACATTTTATTTTTTCATGCACTTTGACAGTTTACCAAAAAAAAAATGTTACTCATTCTAATATTCTAGTTTCTTAATGCTGCATAGAAACAAAAGAAATCCTTAAGTTGGCTTTAAACATTGGCAACCATGCCAGATTTACATGCTATTTTTGTGAGCATGACTTTTTGACAGCTGTGGAGCTTGTCTCAGATAGGTATCATAAACAGCTGTCAGGAGACTTTACAAAGGCACTGTGATAAAAGAAAAACAAGAAAAGATTTTTTTTTTTCTGACACAGTCTTTAGGTGACTCCATCTAAACTTCCTTCCAGCTCGGATGCTTCTTTGAGATAAAAATGTTGGATTATTCATTTCAAGTGGAAGCACTGAACTGCTATAAATGAGAAATATGGGGCCTAATTTTCTTCACTTTGCTCCATTTTAATTTGGCGAAGATTGGAAGATGAGGCAGATGAGGTGTAACAATGGCTATTGAAGCAGTCTTGATTCTGAGTTGTTGCAGGTACAAAGCTGGATCCCACTGAGAAATTAATTACTGATCTGCTTTTATTTCATCTGGCTGCAGAAAAAGATATGAAAGATACAGGAAGAGGAAGAAGAAACCTAATTTCCCCCTGGCTTCTATAATATTGGTATTATTTATGCTAAACTCAGGCTGGTTCGCTCACACCAAAGACAACTCGAAAAGGCCAATTTGTTAGTTTGTCAAAAATGTAATTTTCTAGAGGATCGTTGTCTGTAACCTTGACCTTCAGCTAAATAACTGATTCAAAAGCCGCCTTGATGGCAGCTGCATGTTTGATTTATTTAATGAGGAATAAAATGAACCTCAAAGCAAACAGAAATCAGTTTCAAGCTTCAATGGTGCGATAAAGCCTACTGTTTTGATAGCAAACTGATTACTTTATTTAAACTAAATCAACTTTATCCTTGAAATGCGGTCCGTTTTAATTAAATCGAAATGCACATCAAATGCACGCTGATGCTTTTCTACAATAAAAAATGTTATGACGTTGCTTTGGCTCAACAGTGAGGAGGTGATTGCAAGGGGTGGTTGATGGGTTGTGGAGACTAAGTTTGGAAGATGAATGAATGATCTTTATTCGGTATACTCGGTAAGAGGAAAAACAAGACAAAATTGTATCTCCATCCTTACCCAAAATATCCATTGCATCAATTCACATTATAATTTTGAATCAAAATTTCACTCGTAAATACCGAAAAGGAGTGGATAGAAGCAATGCTCATCCACCTCACCCCTCAAACACTGCAATCAAAATCAGTCTATCACAATTAGAAGCATATCTAATTGTGATAGATTATGCTTCTATCAAATAATTATTTGTGCTACTGGGTACTTGGTTGCGATTACAATTGCAACCTAGTGCAACCTAGGGTTTTTCATGAAAAAAAAATTGCTATTAAATAATCCAGACTTTCCACTACCTTATGAATAAGAATAAATGATAATTGCTTTTTAAGCATACATTTAAAATGATTCATATTAGAACATTGTTTAAATTCATCTAATAGATCCAGACATACGTATGTGTTCTCACGACAGAGAGAAAATTTTTTCTCAAAGTTTTTCTCACTTGAGACCTGGTTTTTATTGACATGTTTACTTCTGTCAAAAATGTTTCCACCTGTTATGGTTTATCTGACAGGCAACAGTGGACCTGGAGAAGTTCCAGTTTTAGTCTGAAATGTTGGATTCAGGTCATAACCAATCCTTTTTTTAAAGGTATGCAGAAGAACTTACACATTCATTTTTTGCTATTGGTAAATAGCTGTTTTAAAGAGGTCTAGAGGAAAATCAAAGAGGAGGTTCATGGATACAGTGAAGGAAGATATGAAGATAGTTGGCGTGACCGAAGAAGATGCAGCAGATAGGGTTAGATGGAAGAAACTGACCTGCTGTGTCAACCTCTAAAGAGAAATGCCGAAAGAAGAAGAACACCTTCATCGGTCAGAGTCCTACTTATAAATACAAATGCTAAACTTATTTATATATAGTGTATTTTCAAACTGTGAACACTGTGTATTATTGTACTGTGTGTGTTGTGCTGAGATATTAAAAACCTCAACCAATCATTTTTGTATAGCGAGCTGAAAAGCCATTGGCCCAAAACCTGTCAATCACGCTGGCTTTTTAGTTTCGGCAAGCACCGTTATAGTAGATGCAAACTGAGGAGAAGGTGAAAACACTGAGGCAGGAACTATTGTTTGTGTATACTAACAATAGAAGCGCACTCAGCTGTTACTGGAAGATCTCCCATTCTGTCTTTAATTTGACATTGTTAATGCGCCAATTGTGATTTTAGTCGAGTGATTTTCTGCACATACATTCTGTCTCTGTGATCATGTGAATCTCAGGTCAGTATTTCTATCATGAGGTGTGTTTTAACAAAGCATTTTTATACACTACCTGCACGATCTAAACAAATTGCACCTTTTTTACTTTTTGTTAACAGCGCCCTGTTCCTCTTAGATTCAAAAAGAAAAACTCAAAACTGTCGTTTTCTGTTTTAATGAGCACAGTTTCACTTTTATTCCTTATAACAGCTTTAACGCAGCCTGCAGCAGAAGGTAAAGGTTGAAACTTGTTTTGCTGCTGCAATCAGTAACTCTCCTCCATTTTTGAGTTTACTGTAAATCCAGCTGTAAGAAACATGCAGTTAGGGATGTTTTGATGCCTTATGTAGGTCAATTCTTCAGTGTACTCTTCTTGGCCTTATGGTGAACGATTTCACTTTGTGTGGGAACTACGGTTTTTATTATTCATACTCCAACAGAAATTGGAGTTATGGTGCATTAAACCATGACATTGTCATTTCCCTTATGTGCAGACTGTATTCCCTTTTCCCCGAAATAGAATTAGACTGAATATTTGATGTTGGTTTGAACACTTTTTTCTTTGTAGCTTGATAATTCTAGCTTAGCTCCAAAAGCTATTATTTGAGAAATGGCGCTTTTATACATCTTCAAATTGCTTATTTAGCTTAGCTTGCCAGATATGGATTCACAAGATTTGTTTGACAATAGCAGAAGAGCTTCTAACTTAAGATTTAATGCATATTTTCTCTCCTTATTTGCTTTCCTAAATAGACCTAACTGCAACATAATTTCTTCACAATGAACAAACTGAACCCATTTGGCAACTATAGTAATATTGACCCCAGAAAAGTAGCAAAATAAAATACTATTGAAGGAGACCAGAGTAAATTGATTCTATTTGAGACTCTGCTGCATGCGCATCACCTTAATGTCCTTACAAATATTGCCTCATGGTGGTTGCACTTTAACGGCTGCTGGATAATCACAGTCGAGATAGAATCACAACTTTTCTCAGGAGTGTCTTATCTCTTTTTCTTTTTTTGTGCACCAAGGCAGCATGAGACCCACACATATCTCATACTGTCTCCTCTGTTGATCTAATTGGATACCCTCTGTTGCGTACAATGAATCATTGCTGGACCATCTCTTCCTCCTCAAGTACTTATTTTTTATTGAATGCAGAGCTCCCTGAATCTTAAGGCTCAACCTTAAAACTTGTATTTGTCCCTTGGCTCTAGTCATTGATCTTTTTTTTCTTGTTCCTCTTTTCTTTTTTTTTCCCCAGCTGTGTCAGTGTCACTTTTATTCAGGCAGCAGATTATAAGTCTACTTTTATGCCTCCTGTCTCCCTAGAGAAAGGCCAGCAGTTCAGGCCATTCTCCCCACTCCACTAATTGACTCCTAATTTGCCAAATGCACTTTAAGGTGGTATGAAAGAGCCAACTCTTCTTAATGTTCACATACAAGGGCAAAGCTTCCACTTCTTCATAGAGTTGCCCTTGACTCCTGACCTCTCGTTGCAGTTCCTCTGCAGTACGAAGCCTTTAACAAAACCCATTTTAAACAAACATGAGCCAACGGAAGTTAAACTGCAGCTGGTTTTCTGCTCATCCCTCTGCCGCCCATTCACACTACAAACGGCTCCAGGAAAGTGGCTCTCACTGAGACGATCGAAAGCAAAGATTTTTTTAATTACTCGCCCAGTGCCAAGTGGAAAGGCCTGGGTTTGGCCTGTGGGTATTCATATCGACTCGGCTGTATGATGTTTTAATGAGCCCACCATGTGAATGATTTGTTGCAGTTGTGTATGCTTGAAAACCTAATTTGTTTGTTTTCCTCCTCTTTTTTTTTTCAGTGTATGGATTCACGGCTGAGTTTAAGGCAGATTTGAAGCTTTGCAGACCGAGCAGAATGTCAAAGATTTCCAAGGCAGCAAAAGCTGTGAAGAAATTGGACACTGGCAATGTAATTCGAGCCATAGTCAGGTCAGGACAAGCAGCCCCTGGACCTCCTCTTGGGCCCATCTTGGGACAGGTAAATTAAATAGGATTTTACTTCTTGTTCCACCCGTTTGCTCAAAGCAATCACGAGGATTGACTTAGTTGTGGAAGCAGTGCTTCATTTCATCAACTGACCTTTCACACAGACGTCTCGTTAGCCAAGAAACAACCTGATCCTGACCAGTTTTTACTTTGCTAATCACAGACATGCTTCCTTTACCTTCATCACCTCATTGTCTATCTGCACTATAACCTCCATCTACTCCATCTACAGCCCTCGGTATGTTCTTATTCTTATTCCAGTCGCACAGCTGCATTGTGCAGGTGTGGCACACACTGCATTACTCTGCAACTATTTACCAAGTCTCTGGAGTAAAGATGCAAACACCTCCATCCACAGCAGCTGTCCCCATACATTATCCTCAATTTATACAAACCAGTAGATGATGTGGGATTGAATGTGTGAAGGTTTTAACCTAAATTCATGTATACATCTTTCTGTTTCAATTCCTCCGAAAAGACAGCTGAGGGTTTTAATTTGTTTTCTGTATTTTTTTTTGGGTGAGGTTTTGTTGTTGTTGTTTTTTTTAAGGCTCAGCAAATCACTGCTGCAACTTTTTTTCTTTTTTCCTATCAATGCCAACTTTAGTTGTAGAAATGTAAGCACTGGTTGGAACAATAAAAAGAGAAGTCAGCAATCCCCACATAACATGCACCAACACTAAATTATGTTTTTGTATCTAAAACAATGCTTTTGAACTCAGCAACTCCATGCTCATGCTGCGCCAGCAAGTGTTTGTTATTTCTTATCTTACACTTGTGTTGTTTTTATCTAAATCTTTTATGCAAATTTTGCATTTCACACTATTAGTGCGCAATTGCCTCTACTAAGTGGCCATTAGGCTATCATAACTTGATCATTTTGTTAAGTATTGAGTGGAAGCTGCCACAGGGTTTGTTCTGTACATACAAATGATCCAGTGAGCCTCTTTAAGGCCTCTGTTGTACAATAAAAAATCCAGATCAATTCCCACTGTTAATCCATCTTAGTAACTGAAAAACAATTCTTAGACAGAAGGCTGGAAGCTGGCAGATCAAAAAGAACTGCACACAATTCAGATTTTTTTCTTTCCTATGTGAGAAAGAAGATAAATAATGTAAAATTAGCATCTTTCCTCTCTTTGATATATACAGAGTCTGAACCACTGCTTTAGTTGGAAGTTCAAAGCCGTGTAGTTCACACTGACCAGCCGCAACTACAACTGAACCCTGCTCATTACAGAAGTCCTGATCCCGGTGGCCAATTTTTAGACACTGCCCAAAATTCAATATCAATGAATTACTCTATTCCTCCCTCACCGGGGAAATTTGTTTGCTGCACTCCTTACACTGCAGCAGGCTGCCCTTCAATGACGCCAATGGTGGGAGAAGCGGGGGTTAGGTGTCTTCTCCAAGGACCCTAGACGTGCTCTCCGTGGGACGCGAACCAGCGACCTTCCGGTCCGCGGGCGAACGCTCTAACCACGCGGCCACCGTCTCCACCCAAAATTACTACTACTAATAAAAAACATTTTCATTCCATTTTTCTTTAAATCAAAATATCTTTGAAGACATTATCTGTTTTGTAAAATAAAGAATAGTGACATCTTAAAGGAAATTAATTTTATTTTGTAGTTTTAAATCAAAAGTTAAAATTAGAGATTTGACTACACACTCCTACTCTTTTATTTTTGGTAAGAGCTTTCTACCTGTATTCAAGCCTTATTGCTTCTTGCTTCATGCTTTGTTCTTTTTCTGTGCTCTAGTTTTTGGGCATAAAAAGCCACAGTCTGACTTTCAGCAGCGACATGTAAAGATGTTTTATTGTAAATGATGCAGTTATAAAAGCCACCCTCATTCACTCTTCCAGTTTTTATCGGTCAGGTTTTTTTTTTTACCTTGCCCTTAAAGGGCGTTTAATATCACAAAACCTTTTCAGCAGCTTTAACTATTGCTTTTGGTTTGTGCACATGAAAAGCAATGATCACATTAACTGCTATCAAAGTAGCTGCAAATTAATTTTTGTAAGCGGGGATGAGGATGAATCATTTAGGCTTTGAATCAAACCTCTCTCTTCATGGTAATTTCAGCTGTTTTTTATCTCCTTTGCTCACTTTTAAAGCTGGTCTTTTCTCCCTGCATCATTTATAAAGCCAATGGCTTCACAGATGACACCCAATCTTTTCTTTGTGGGGGAGTTTTCTCTAAGTTATTTAGTGTAAGAAATCAAAGCTTTTCTCATCACAGCAGTTGGGAGGGTTATACTTATGCAGGTTTGCCTTAAAGCTGCTAGAATACATTTTGAAGATAATCTCATGACTGTGACATAAAAATAACTTTCCTCTAAATTTTTACTACTTAACGAAAAACATCACCCGTTGTACACTAATTGAGTTTTTCTAAATTTGCTTGAATCTTTGTTTTGTAAAAGTGTTCTTGTGTGGCTTTTAAATCTACTGAATGTGTGAATAAGTTGCTGAGAGATTTCTTGTCCAATCTTGAGCATCCACAACACAACAGTTGTCCCAAATTAACACCTCCAGTTACATCGAATTACACATTTATTACTTATCAGGCTTTTTTTTTCTTTCACTCACACAATTACCAAGGTTGATTTTAATGTGTAAAAGTGTTTGATTTACTCACACCAATAACAAGAGATCAATAGATCCACTTGCCTGTTTGACATCCCCTCGTAACCATGCCAACAGCAGTTTAGAAAAACAGTTCAAGAGCTTTGGAGTCTGAGTAAAGGAATAAAACATTCTTATACATATGCGAGCAACATCCAGCAACATTTGACAGTAGCATTAATCCCAGCATGGGGCTGAATGGCTTCTTGTTAGATCTTGGATGGTCCTCATGGGACCAGTTGTTTTTCACCCAGAGAGACATCTGCTTTATGTCACAATGCCAGACTAATCCGTTAAATTGGATGAATTCAGAGGTTTGGAAGTTAAAGTTGCTACAGGATTAAAATGGTTTGCTCCAAAGTATCTTTGTGTTCACTTTTTGTGTGTGAAAGCACTAACACTCCCCATGGCTGAAATATATCCAGATGCTTTTCTTTGGTTATCATTTCACTGTAACCAAGTGAATTTACGTTTTAATCTTGTTCCTTCTAAAAGTCATTGACTTCAGTCTGAAATGATAGTACTGCCAAGTGGAGCGACTTTAATAACTGGATTTTAACTTTTCTGCAGTATTTATCTCTTAGAGGGTTTATTGATTTTAAGATTTTTCACTGATCACATTTAAGGCACAGCTAAATCTTCTCTAGCTTTTAGTGACAAAAGAGACTTCTGTATTCCCTCTGAGTTTATTCTGGGAATTAATTCTCAGTGTCATTGATTTGTTTTTTTCATTTTTTTTTCTTCATACCAATAAGTGCTCTTTAATGGCTGGTTGAAAATTAACTAACAGCTCATTACCTAAATTCTAATAAAGTGAAGCTTTTAACAGCTTTATCATTGAATGAAGTTTCATTTAAAAGCAAAAAGCTTTTCTTGGCCGACAGCCGGTGTGTTTTTATTGGCAGCTGCTCAGTAAGTACATGTGAAGATTCAGACAAAAGCAGCAACATATTTTTGTATAATCCCTCACATTATATGAAACCTATCTGTGTGACATGAGTGATGATGTGTCAGCATCTGGGAGAGTGTTTGCAATATTTTTAGTCACTGCGTCTTTCCTAAATGCATCACAGTTAAAATTTAAACATTTGGAAGGAACTGTGGTTTGTTACATCAATCATAGAGCTGCTGTCTTGTTCCCGAGCTTCAACAAGTAGCAGTGTGGTTTATATTCCAAGTCTCTTTAGATGGCACATTTCACCTTTGAACACTTGTTTCTCGCTTTGTCCTGTCACAATATTCTGTATGAGCAAGCAGCCTGTTAAATGATGCATAACAAAAGCTCCATTGGTATTATTCTAAATGTGATTAGTCTTCCGCACTTGGCGATGCAAACCATTTGGAAACATTATTCTTGGTTTCTTGCTGCCCTTATTTTAAGCCATTCTCTATTATCTCAGTGCTTATGAGCTCAATTGCTTGCTTTATTTTTAAAATGTGAAAATACCTCTCACTCAGAGATATTGTGAGGAGCTCTGCCATCCGGGAAGAAATTGGAATAGAGCTGTAGCTCCTCTGGGTCGAGAGAAGCCAGATGGGGTAGTTCTTGCGAACGCCTCACTGGTGAGGTGTTCCAGGCACGTCCTACCAAGTGGAGAAACGGAGACAGACTTCAGGTCTCCTGGACAGACTATGTCTCATAGCTGGCCGGAGGACGCCTTGGGATCCTCTGAGTGAGCTGGAGGATGCAGCCGGGATGAGAGAAGCCTGGGCTTCCCATCTGAGGCTGTTGACCCCGCAACACGGCCCCGGATAAGTGGAAGACAACAGAACAGAACGGAAAAGAGTTCAATGTATGTAGTTTTCTACATACATTTAAGACTTTAAACTTTTCACCTGTGAGTAGCATCTGTGAAGTTAAATGATTTTGAATACAATTCTAAAACCTTTTTGTACATGTATGAAAGTGCTTAAATTTCTTCCAACCGTTTTAGCTTCTTTTCTTCAAATTTCACTGTAGGCCAGTAAAAATAAAAAAAAAGTCCAATAATATTCAGAGCGTTTGTTTAATTTCTTTGTAAAAAAGTAATATTCTTTTCTTAAAAAGTACTTGTTTGCTTTCTGTGTATTTTTTGTTCATTAGAGTTGCAAGGTGCTCTCCAGTCTGCTGCTTCTGATCAAACATTCTCCCAGTTCACATCCCAATCACTCATTCAGCTGCTTCTCACTTCGACAGTAAACATTAGTGACCCGTTGAGCCACAGGAAGCCATGCGTGTCTGTGCCATCACACCGGTTTCTCATGTTTGACATGTGATGTATGCTTCATATCACCAGCTGGTAAATCTTCCCTGGCCTTTTCCTGTCAGTCACTTGATCTCATCTAATTTATTTTTGTTTTACTTTTTTACTTTTGCTCCTTTAGAATTTATCGAGGTTATTATTGGGAATTGTCTTTTAACATTCTGCCTGGCTTCACGTTGGTGAAATGGTTAGTACAGTGGGCTTACAGCAAGAAGGTCAGGGTTCGAATCCTGGAGTGGGTGCAAGGCTTTGAATCATTGGCCTTTCTGTGTGAAGTTTGCATGTTCACCCCATGTATGTGTGGATTTTCTTCGGTTACCTCCCACACTCTAAAAACATGAACGTTATGTTAATTGGCTGCTGCAAAATTGCCCCTAAGGATGAGCGTATGTGTGTGTGGATTGTTGCCCATGTGTGGCCCCACAACAGACTGGCGACCTGTTTAGGTTGTATCCTGCCTCTCGCCTGAAATTAGCCGGGATAGGCTACATCAACCCTAGTGACCCCTTTAGCGATAAAGAGTTCCGAAGACTAAACAAATATTCTGGCATTTCAGTTTGTTAGATTTAGAAATGTTTATTTTGAGGTGAAACCTTTTGTTCTGTTTTAAGTTATCTTGTGGGGTGAAATATTATTGGGTCATAGGTATATTATTAACTTTGCAAAATGTTAAAAAGCTTCCCTTTTTTTATTAAAAAAATATCATTCATCTCTTGCCTTCTTAGATCTTCTCAGCTCATGAATCTACTATTTTTCCCAGAATACATCAAAGACTTGATTTACCATTATCACATTGATTAATTAGCCCTGCCTATTTTATTTTCTTTGAGGACTTGTTTGATCTTTCAAATACAAATGCTTCACTTGTCATCAATTTCACACGCTTTATTGTTCAATTGATTTTTTTAAAAAATGAGAAGAAATTTATACGTGGTTGAGAAACAACTCTGATATCTGCGAACGATAACGTGTAGTAGTTCTGGAATATAAAAGTACATATTCAAGAGCTGTAATTCCTAATTTCTTTCTTTGTATTAAAAAGAAAACAGTAGGTTTGTACTATAATTATGAATTCATTATTCAACTCCACCTTGTTTGTCCAAAGGCTTAAAGATCCTCGTGTGTATTTGTGCACACAGTTTAAAAGCATTTCGTTCCATGTAGAATAAACTTATCAGCAAACTATCAACTTAGAAGCAAATGAAGATGCATCACATTTAATCTGTCAGTATGTCGCAGAGCGTCTAAAATTAGTGCAATGATAATCAGATGCACGCCTGCTGAATGCCTGCTCATTGATGCATACTGAGTATAATCCAATAATGCATTGTTCTGAAGTAGGCCATGCAGTATGAATCACAATGGAAGTTGTGTATTTTTATGCAGTTGACATTATTTTTATTTTATTTTTTTTCTAAATAAAGATTCCTTCTGCTGTTTTTTATTTGTTATATTCATAAACAAAATCACTGCAAATCTCCAATTTGGATGAGCTAAAATCTCTTGGTGCTTCGTATTTGTGTTTAGCTGTTATCGAAATTGTCGGATGTTTATTTTTCTGCTGATCATCTGATTGTTTAAGCCCCACTTTGCATTTGGACAGATTCAGAATGCATTTTTCTCCACTGCTCATTGCATATCTTTCATAGCAACTTACTTTGATGTTATTTGCCGAAGCAGTGCTGCTGATGGGTTGTGTGCTACAATGAATGATTTAGATACGTGTGTTAAATGTGGAAAGGTGTGATAGAGCTTTGAATGCACGCTTTGGTGGTTGCAGCATCAGGGTGTTAGAAAGAAGCAGGATGAGTTATCAGCATGTGATTGGTCAAGCAAAACAAAGCCATTTGTTTTTTTTAAAGCTTTTTTCTGTTTCGATCAATTTGAAATATTGACATGAGGATATTGGTGTGTGTTTGTTAGTGTGTGACAAAGGTGTGTAGCAGTCTGCTACGTACTTCTGCTAGAATGTAACCACAAACCTTTAATCTTAGCCTTCCTCTATTCATTTTTTACCCTTTCTTTTGACTAACCACCCTTGACAGGAAAGTGCAAAGAGGTAGGCTGCCTGTCTGCTGCGGGGCAAATTTAAACAAACGAGAGAAATAAAAGAAGCAATAGGAGATGAGAACAAGAAACTGACAGCTGTGGTGTATGAGAATAATTACGAGAATGAATTTATCCCAGGCGAGTGGAAGGGAAGAATAGAAAGCACAAGAGAAAGTCGAGAGGAAATAAAATAGCAAAGTAGCTCATGCACTTTTGAGAGTCTGTGGGAGTTTTTAGAAAATGCTGAGCATTGTAGCTGGAGCTTAACAGGTATAACAAATTCAAGGAGGTAGTCATTTGTAGTCGCTGCTGCTTTTGCAGTCACTGCTTTTAGTTTATTATAAATATGAGATGTTGCCCAACAGGGACCACATTCACTATACATGTGTTTGAAATGTACTGTGAACAAAGAAGTGAGAAGCAAAAAAGGGGTACACAGGCAAGAGTTAGATGCAATCTGGTATGCTGGTTATCCTTCTGTCGTTTCTCCCTGAAAGTCTGTGTTACTGAGGAGAAAATTCCCACAGAGAATTTAAATAAATATCCTTCTGTGGCGAAGAGTGAGCATTAGTCTTAAAACAGCCTGTAAATTAAACATAAGTCAGTGTGCATTAGCACTTTCATTCTCACAAAAAGCCTCCATTTCAATTACCAGGATCATTATAGCTCAGATGATGGGGCGACAGGTACATTCATTCCAGCTGGTAGCAAAGAGCCAATTCACTGTAGAAAACGGATTCATACAGGTTTAATGTAACTTCTGACGCATACAACCATTGCATGGAGACCTCACTTTATTAGTTTGAAAGGCAGATAACACACCAGCAGAGTCAAAGATTACAGTGAGAGGATCTAGAGTGATGGTGCCGCCAGCATAATTGTGATAAATGATGTCCTTTCATCACCGTGCCGCTATGCGAGACAAAGCGCATGTTTCCCTGCTTTGAATTTGTGAAGATTTTTTTTTTCTTACCAGCTTCATCTCATCATAAAAAAAAAATCTAAAAAATAACTTTCATTTCAAGAAGGCTGCTGATAGCTGGTAGTTGAAGATTGACATAAATGAGAGGTACATGACCAAAGGGCTTTCTGGCTTTGAAGAATTTTACTGACTCCTTGTGCTGTTTCTCTGCTCGTATGACAATAAGTTTCTTGCATAATAGCCAATGAATTGTCAACAGCAGGCCAGTATGAAACACTTTATTAGTTTACACTTTGTCCTGGAGGTGTAGCTAACGACAGCTGTGGAGTGACATTACAGTCTTACACATGGCACATATCCAGGTTGCACATCCTACACACAATGTGTTGTCCTCCCAGAACTCTGTAGGGGAAAAAAGGCACTTGACTTTACGCTACATCCTCTGAATGAGGTTTTTAACATTGGGATAGATTTATAAAATAACAGAGTCATATATAAACCTTTTGTGTTTTGTAAAAAAGAAAAATTAAAGGTGGACAAACGATAAGTTGAACAGCACTTTCTCTTATTTTTCTTTTTGAACCAATAAAATTCTTAAGACAAACACAGATCACAGCAAACATGAATTTTATATAAACCGGTAAAGGGATTACTTACAGTTATTTTAGTCTTTGTAAACAGTGTAGAAAAACAGACTTTACTGTTAATTGGTTTATAACATGAATGCTTCATTATTGTTGTTTCCTGTCTTTAACATTCACATCTCTCTTTTGACAAGTTATTCACATTTTGATCTACTTGATGATTTAGACATTAGTAACACATGTTGAAATATTCGTTAAATAACTGTAAATGACATTTTGTTATAAAAGTAATTTCCAGGTTGGTGATGCTGGATCTTAAATGAAACTGTTTGTTGAGAATGATTTACCATGATAGCACAGTAATGAATAAATTCTCAGATTAACTCTTTCCACAAGACAAGAAGATATTAGAAATTAGAAATGATATCTTTCATATTAAATTCCTTCAGGATGGATGTGATAAACCCTCTGAGAATTTTATCAAGTAATTTAATGAACTATGTAACCTGTTATCATCCTTCTAGATATCCTATCCTAATCCTCATGTGCACTAGGCTCGTCCCTTACTTGGAGAAGTTAAAAAGCTAGATGCATTCATATTGTTGATAGGAGAGAAATTAGGCTAAATATGAAAAGAAATGTGGCTTAAGATTGATTTATCTTTACCATAGCAAATATGGGTGTCAGCGTGGATGTTTCCAAATATAGGACACAAACTGGCAGGTGAATAAAAAAAACAAAAACAATGCATATAAAATTCATGGCAGATGGAAAATCAAGTTTGGAGTCATGGTCGTTCGTGATGAGCCAAACACATCTCTCCAACTACTTTCCATTTTATTGGACTGGAACGTAACTCTTTTTAGTCAGAGGAGGCAAACCGCCAAAACAACTGCCTTCGAGAAAGTTACTGCTTCTTATCACAGTCACAGCTGCTGGACGGAATGATAATGTCAGCTTCAAACGGAGTGAACAGCGTGAAAGTTAAAGTTTAAGATGACATTTTATCCCTTTTATGTAAAATAAATCTCATTCCAGTTGGTAAGTTGAGATCAAATTATCTTCATTCTACATGTTCAGATTGAAATTAACATGTTTGCTGAGATAACAAAACTGAGATTGAACAATGTTTTTTTTCTGAAATGTACAAGGTGTAATATTTGTTTATTTTTAAGCTTTGATTTTTTTTTTTGGGATGTCTTAAAAAGTTAAATTTAAAAAAATAATAAAGCAAAGTCCATGTCATGCTTGAAAACTCATTTTCAAAGGAAATGTACAATTTCAACTGACATAATAAAACACAAATGAGATCAAATAGATTAATTTATCTGATGAATGTTTAAAAAAATAATACCATACTAATTATTTTTTCTCCAACATTTTCATCCTCACACTTAACAGACACTTTATCATTTTACCTTTTCAGACATTTAAAACTAAACAAAGACAAGAATGCCACTTCAATTTCAAATAGAGAGAAGATGTAGATTTAAATAATCCTTGGTTTAGGAGGTTAAGAAATTTAAGAAAAAATCCAATTAGTGTTAAGTTATGAATGTAATGTAAAAACATCCTAAAAATACCTTTTATAACATAAACCCATATAATGATGAATAACACTGCTTGATTTCATATTTTTAGAGTCCTCTTTATAGCCTGATGGTTGTGCTCACATTGTTAAGCAAACAAGCACACCCCCGTAGATCATAATGCGTTTTTAGTAATTCTGGACACAACTGAATGCACAAACAGCCAAATGCATTCATACATCTTCATTATATCCATCACTGTTTCACTAATTCCTTACAAGTTTGCTGAGATGTGATACCAGCATTGCTGGTAAACTCATACATTTCTTTATGCGTGCATAATCTGAGGAACACTCTACAGTTCGTGGGAGATGAAAGAAGGTCCTAAAGGCGTTGCTGTTGGCTCCAAGCTGACATGGGAGAGAGTGTGGCTTTGGGAACGAGAAAGTGTGTGATAATGAGAGGGAGGTCCTTTCCCCTGGCCCTGGCTCTCTTCCTGCTCTGAGTTTTGGCTTGGCACAGTGGAGCCTTCTGGTTCTGCTCCAGCCGTGGTCCCAGCTCCTGCAGTGCCACGCTCCTGCTTGTGTCTCTCCCAGGCAGAGTTCAGCTTCACAGCCAAAGCCAGCAAGTTTTTTCCCAAAAATACAGTAGATACCCTGGGGTCTTTATACCACAGCATGCCTGTACCCCTCAAAGCAAGGGTGAAGATGTTGATGGTCACCAAACTGATCCAGGGGTACAAAGCCTCCTTACGAGGTCCTCTTTGTCCTGGCAGGGTAGTGGCTCCCAGTTCTGTTAGCGCCACACACGGGAGCAGCAACAAAAGGGCATAGCAGTAAAAGAAGACAAGACCCTCGGCCCAGATTGGCAGCTTCTGCTCAATTACCCCTCCGGTTCCTGTTGTAGACCCACCTTGGGCTTCCCAAAGTCCCGCCTGCAGGTCCAAAATATCCAGAAGATCGACCACCACCCACAGGAGCCTACTCTGCACCTCTTGCTTCCGGCGCTGTGGGGTCATGTTATCAGCACCTGTCAGGATGAGGAACAGGGAGGGCAGGCAGATGGATAAGAGCAGTGTGAGTGTCTTTCTGGCCAGCGGGTCAGGCGGCCGACGTTCCTGTCTGTAGTTGTGGCAGACAAAAAAGAGCTTCAGCTGAAGGAGAGACAGGAACAGAAACCAGAGCGCATTGGCAAAACCGCGCCGTGATGACCGTGCCTCTGAGACCACGCCAGCTGTGACAAAGCGGAGTGCGAGCAGGAAACCCACATCTCCCAGCAGCACGGCAGCATACTGCCACACACTGGGCCCGGACAGGCCGCGAGGTCCGAGCATGCTCTGCTCCAGCAGATAGAGATCCACCACCGCCATTGTGCTCACTGTGACCAGGGTTGATACGCACACCTGGGGCGTGGGCACCATGCCTGGAAGAGACACACACCCCGCTCATATTAATTTGCAGATTCCATCTTTACCCCAAAACAGAGACACGTGCTCCAGAGAAAAATGGGCTTATTTCTTCTGGACTATTTCCAAATCAAATGTTGAATAGTTTGATGCTTGTTGCTATGGTTAAAGAGATTAGCCAAAAGCCGCTGAGTATGCAGCGAGCGCCCTTCGTCTTTGTCCTGAGCTTCATACACTTTCTGTTCAAGCTGAGAGGCCTATTAAAATGTTGTTTGTTTTTTTTCTTCTCTAGTCAATTAAAGAGTTTCTATTTCCCATAAAGGTCCCTATGCCGACTCCTTTTAATCGCAGATTTTCTCGCAAGTGTTCAGCTGTTTCTGTTCTCTTGTTCCTGGTCGTTTTTTTTCTACTCAGCTTATTCATTATTAAATAATTGCATTCAGGCACAGCTAGGTGCCCTGTCAAAGCTTTTCTTTGCTTCTATAGTCTACCGTGTTTATCCCCACACTGCGCCACAGACTTTAATCATCCCAAATTCCCTACGTGTTTCCAATGAATATTGATAACTTTCTATTTGTTTAGAGATGCATCACACTTGAGCCGTTATGTGTGCATCTGGGTGACAGCACAGAGAAAATGCTAATGTGCTTGAACATGAGGGGGTTTATGTTATTTTGTTGCAGCTTATATTAAATGTCGGCCGCAGACAGCATTAAAAAACATTATTGATCTCAGCATGAGAAATTGTCATCAGCTTTACAGTGTAATCTAGCAAGTGTCTATATCGTATTTAGCTGGAAAGCAGAGCACAAGCCGCCGGGCTGTCTGCTCCCTGCTCAGCACCACTCTGGGGTGTCAACCTCTCAGCTGGATCGATCACATTGTAATATAAAATCATTACCGGCTCAGATGTGTCCTAACTGCAACAGTTGAGCGTGATCGAGCGGGAGATTGTCAGCACGATTGTGAACTCTGGAAAAAAAAAGCCCGCTAGTGAAAAATGTGTATTGATATCTCACTGATGGAAGATGTATGACTTCCATAAGTGTAGAACGACCAGGAGCTCTGCCACCGCCTTTGTGCTGTCTGAATCATTAGAGGAACTCCTCAGAGTGGGGAGGAGGGTTTCAGGCATTGCATTGTGAGGAAGCAGAAAAGAACTGAAAGTGAAAGATTAATAGGTCTTTTGAGCTGTCTGCATGGCTAATAAAGTGTTACTGCATGATGGTAATATTCATAAATAAGCTCAAGGGGGGAAAAGGGCGAGAGTGATGAAGAAGAAAAGACTTGAATGTAGATAGAAAGGGACTTCCATCCACTTATATTAAGGCATGCATTTTGTGTGCCAGCTTGGCCTTAAATGAATCCTAATTAATCTTTGGGAGTATTGAAAGAGAAAAAAAATTACAGGCATTGCAGAGATATTCTGAAATAGATGAATTAAGAGTATGAGGAATGATCTCAACTGATTAATCCTGCTCCCGGGCATGGTGGGAGGACAGACGTGAATCATTGCAGCATTGGAAATATCACATTGTCCATGAAGCCCTTTGTCTCAGCGCACATGGAAATGTGATTATCATTGCCTCAGACCTGAATGCAATGCTTGGATTAAAATTCGCATTGTGCCTCTGAGGGAGCAACCTCAGCTTACTGGGGGGAGTTGTGAGTAAAGAAGTTCACATCTACTGTTGCAGCTGGCTTTCTCCAAGCCATTCCTTCTAAATTAATCCACCTGCGCCTTGAATCCAGCCCAGAAAATCTTCCCATCAGTCCCATGTTGGTGTTTTGACTTCTTGTCAGCACTCAGTAATTTATTCCTCTCAGTGTGAGAGTGAGATGACAGCCCTCATGTCCAGTCAGCTCATCAATAATGACCAAATTCATCTTTTGGCTGTCTGGAAAGTGACATGAATGTTGACAAGATGGGGCAACCTATTTCACAGTAAGCATGAGTAATGACCTATAATAGCGTGCAGGTGAAGGATTTGTACAAATTCCATTTAGCGCAGGAAATTGTCATCTGCCCTCCTACCCCTCTACTCCTCTAGTTTTATCCACATCATGTTGCATGAATGCACAGAGGGTGTACTTGGTCTAAGTGATCCCCCAGAAATGCTTACATCCTGTGTAACACACACATTTGAAAGACAAAGCAGTGCACGTGCTTGTCTCTTACCTTTGTTTTCTATTAATACCTAGTGACTCCCAGACGGATTAAGAGCCTTGTAAAGCCAAGATTAATTCTTCTGCACCTGCAGTTTATCTCGATAAACACTCATTGTGGAGCCTGAAATTGCATCAAAGACTTAATCCTTCTCAAGCACAGGTGGCCCAGGAGCACCAAGGGCATTAGGACAGTGTCAAAGCCACAACATGAGAGCTGATCATTTAATAGAGTAGTCTTTTATGATGCAGATTAAATTGACCCCCACATGCACATTAGTTATGCATAAAACAGTTGCTAATTTATCAGGTGGTGGTCAAAGAGTTTCTTGATCGGTCTTTTCTGCAGTTATTCCTTTTTGGATCTTTTCTCATTAACTGTCCAGAATGCAGTTGTGTCTGAAAGCGTCCATTAGTTTAACAACCTCTCATAAACCCGCATCTCTGCAACACCTGTTTCATAACTGCCCCATTACAAACAGGTATGTTGGATTTACTCCAAAATCTAAGTAGTAAAGAGAAGCATTTAGTTACCCAAACCATTCGTCTCGCACTGTGGCTCGATGGTCCTGGTGTGATTTTTACAGAGGGTAATCTTAGACAGCAGCAGCAACCCTGTCGGTGACCGATAAAGTGTTTTTTAATGTCGATGGTGATGATGAGCCGGGATCGTGGATAAAAGTACCGCGCACAGGCTTGACGCGAAAAAAAGTCATTGCATCTGCCACATTTTAGCACCCTCGATCTTTTTCAGTAGTGAAGAGAAAAATAAAAAATAAAAAATAGTTATCAAGATTTTTTCGCCCGCGCAGATCTCGCGTGGCACACGATCTCCATCCGGAGCTCCATGCTTTTTCTCTGTGGGTGATCGCAAATCTATCTTAGAGTCGGATCTCCTCGTGTCGCCTCCTGCAGTGTCTCTGATGTCTTGACACAACTGCGGGGTGACAAAGAGCCGTGCTGGAAGTAGATCCGATGCAACCCTCTTTCTTTAGCGCTGCAACATCAACTCACTCACACTCTCCCGACTTTGGTTTTGTTAATTTGTAAGCAGGCTACGTGCTCATGCACAGACCTCCCACCCTCTTCAGTTCCTCCCCTCTTCATCCTCTCTCTCTTTTCTCTTTCCTTCATCATCAGCTGTAGAAGTTTAGCTGGAGGAAGATGCCGAACATAAGCAGACTGCTACTGTACGCTTGTTTGTATGATGATAATGATGCTGCCACTCGCTGGGGCTTAGTTGCTCTGTGTAGGAGCGTGCAGATACCTCATTTCCCCTTTCTGCATGAAAGAAGAGTGGAGGAAGTGGAGCGAAAGATGCTGGTAGCCTGTAGATGCGTTTAGAGCTCAGAAGGCAGATGTTACAAGTTTAATTAGCCCTCCTTCTGTCTACTTACTGCCTTAGTCACATGAGAAAATCATTCCTCAGTTGTAGATTAACTCATTTTACACGGCTTACTGCATGGCTCACACAAAAACACTGAGAATATTCTCAGATTGATTTTGAAAAAATTGTTTCTGAAGAGAGCAGCTCTTCATAAAAATTCAATTTCAGTTCTCTTGTCAGACACAAATGAGGTTTTCTGGAATTTCACAGCATCACCTTATTCCCAAAGGGTCCTAAATGTTTAGCTAAAGCTCCCATCCAGAGGTTTGGTGTTTCTGTAGCTGTGGGTGTGCTGGGTTCATTGTGGAGTGAGAGGTTTAATCAGACTGGTGAGAAAGGGGATGGAGAGTCATCTTTCTTGTCAGATTCAGCTCTGCGCTCTGCTGGCTTCCAAGAGAGGAGAGATTTTCCATTTTCTACAGCGTGTTTTCTTTTTTTATATTCTTTTAGAAGAGTGTGGGTGTTCGTGTGGGCTTTTCACTGCTCTTCTTTTTTTCTGTCACATCTCTCCATATGTTTATCCCGTTTGCCCCATCCGAGTGTGTTGCTGTCACACTTTTTCCTTTCTTTTTTTTACCTTTTGCTTGTATTGGGTGTGGTTTGAAGGTCACTTGCACGCAGTCTCATTTTCACAGTGGAAAGAGGGTGAAAAAAGGATGAAGGGAGCTGTGAAACAGCAGAGAGAAGAGCAACCAGCCAGGCAGCCTGTCCACAGTACTGTGCACTCATCACTTTCTGCCTAAGACATGATTGGAGAAGTTTGGAAGGACACATGAGGTTACAGCCTGTCCAAGGATGCTAAGGGCATCAACACTCAGCTCCAGCTTCACATCAGACCCATGGCTGACCTCCACAAATATGAAGGACTCATTGCCGTCACCTTTTTGATCTTTGCTCATGCTCGCTGTCCTCTCACGGCAAAGCATGAATCGCTTCAGCACAAGAGATATTGTCTGTTTTACACCACACATTTATCTTTCTTGTCAAAACCTGGCACATGTAATACCCATAACTCAGCTACATTGCCAACATATCTGCAAGCAACTAATGGAGCCTGGAGCTGTGAGACTCCAACACTGATGGGGAGAGGACCGCAGATGTATAAGAAGCTGGCTTTTCTTATGTCTTTGTTTGCAGAACTTATTCCAAAAAAGTATTAAACTTCATTTTAGTAGCAAAAGCTACCTGGATTCTTATTCTAAACACAAGTTTTAGTGCCTTTTGGATATATGCTGGTGTGCAGTTTAGTTTTTGACAAAAAAAAAAAACAAATCCTCAGGACTTCTTAATGTCACACATGGAGAAAAAAATGTCTGCAACAATTAAATAAGCTTTTTTTTACATGTCAGAAGTGTGACATTGTTGGTGATAACGAACATTTAAATGCATCTGCACTTATTGGTTTCCATTGGCTGAATTTAACAACCAATACATGATAGTATAGTAACACCTAGTTAATATACTACATTTAATTAAAGTACCGTACATAAAAATCCCCCAGATTACTTTCTGTGCCCTCTCTACAATAATATTTTATACTAAGAATAAATTAAAAGAAAAAGCCTTGAAATACATTTAATTCAAACACAGCAAGTGTTAAAATCAAGGAGAGTTGAGGTTCAGTCTGATCTTCATGATAAAAAACACTTGTAATTGAGCTTTTAGTTTAAAACTAAATTGCTGAGTCTTTTTTATTATTCATTTGGTAGGACACAGTATGTCCAGCAGACTGGTGACCTGTCCAGGGTGTTCCCAACCTCTGGCCTGCTATTTTGCCAGAATAGGAGACACCCTCTGTAACTCACTGTTGGACCAAGCAGCTGAAAAGATGGATGGATTGTATAGCGTCTTGTGTTGACTAGGATTTGCAAAATGGTCTAATTTTTTTTATCCATTTCAAGCCAAAGTGAACATTTTTCTTCAAACAGCAGGTACTTTTATCCTCCCCAGCAGCAGCTCACTGAAACCCTGGATCAACACGTCAATCTTTACTAAAGAATAGAGTACTGTGATGCTGCACGTATTTCTAATGGCGAACCACAATGTCTGATAAACAAAATTTTCTTTAAAAATCATTGATTTTTTTTCTCTACTAGACTTTTTAAACCTACAAAATTGAGCCTTTCATCTGCACATTGGTTCTTCTGCCAGTTTTTGAATCCTCTCATGAGGCTTTTCAGGAAGTTCTGTGTTACTTGTAAATTCTGTGTCAGAGAATCACTCACTCCCGTAGCCGAGAGCAAAAATCCCCCGAAAGACTTTTTTTTCTTCCACATTTGTAGGTGATGAAAATTCCCCTGACTGAGTGCAATGCATCCCTTTCTTTCATTGAAGACAAACCCAGACAAAAGAATGTAGGTTTTGGATTTCCTTTTTTAACATAGAAAAGGGAATAGTACATCTCACAGGACTCCACCGGCTTTGTTAGAACGGTTCTTTTCACTTGTTGTTGAAGTGTGTCTCTCTTCCACATGTGGGTAAATTGTGTTATTTTTTTCGTTTTTTTTCCATTGTTGCGCTCGAGCCGCCTGTGGAGCGGTTTGGTGTGGTTTCTGCTACAGCCTCCATACGTGATTAATCATGTGAAGGGCCAAAAAGCACAACACTGTCAAGTCTGTGAGGGGGACCTAATGGAGTTGAAAATGAGATGTTTTGTCATGATACAATCCATTTTGTTACCTCGCTGCATGCTTGCCTGCTTTCACCGTGCCCTCAAACGTTTCTTCATCTCTGCCAGATGCAAAAAAGTGAAGTTTGTGTCTATTTTGAGCAAAGTTCAAGACAACAGAACAAATGAAAAGGTTCAAGGTTTAAAATTTGACTCTATAATTTTTCTCCACTATGTCAGGTCTGCATTTACACTCTTTGAGTATAACCCCTAACCCCTTTTATGCAGACCTGCACATTAGCCTTAGCACACAGCTCAGTGGAGACCGGGAGTGAAAATTATTTTCATTTTTCTCTTTTAGGACTAATCCGCTCATTCCACTGTTGCAAATCAGCTGAAATGCATGTCCAGCGTGAGCTTGATTTATTTTTGGGTTGTTTTGTAGTTTGCTGCTGTGTTGGCTGAACTGACCTGTTGTTCAGGCTCTAACTTATCACTCCATGTACTCAAAGAACTAAGATTCAATCCTAATCAGCTGCAGAAGAGCCGAACGTAAAAAAAATGCCAGCACTGGAGCAGATTAATTGTACAAGTTAATGAAGGTAATGACTGAGGGTGTTTCACACTAAAGAGTTTAATTAACCTCACCTCCCAGCAGTCCCTCTGTACTGAAACACCTTTGTCGCCACATTGCAGACCTCATTCAGATTGACCATTTGTGGCAATTCATCTCAACGGCCTTTCTATGCCAGGGGCAATTAATTCTGCCTCTTGTCTGAACACCTTATCCCACATCTGTATTCTTTATCTCAGCATTCACCGCACCTTCGTGAGCATAAAGACCAACTCTCTTCATTTGTGTCATCTTACCCCATTTCAGTTTTTCTTTTCCTTTAAATGTTCGATGCAGAACCATTTTGTGACCACACAAAGCTGAATCCCCCCTCTCCTCCATCAGCAGGGGGAGTGCTTAAATTTGCACACATATCCACTTTTTACACTGAGTCTTATCAGATTAAAGAGTAGGACAAAGTATTCATACATAAACATACAGTACACTCTAATATTCATGAGGACCCTCTCTGCCCTTCTCTTTACTTTTTTCCTTTTTTCTGTTGTTTCCGTCAGTTAAACAACCCCCTGCTCATTGTTCAAATATTGACCACTATCACTTACCATACTCTGACAGTTTGAATACACCTCAGCTGTCTCACACTTTCCCATTTCCATCTCATCTTTGCTTCATCCAAGTTTCCTCACAGACACACACAATGCTGCCACACCAGCCCTACATCTTGTTAAAAAGACTTAGTGAAGCTGAAAGGCCAATCACATTAACACGGACAGAGTGTTGAAAAAGACCGCTGAGAATACGGTAGAAGGGTCAAATCAAATGGACGCGTCTCAGATTTTAATTGCAAATGCCTAATTGCTCCCATAATTATGAGTAATAAGACTTATCCTGCCACGTTGGTCTCGAATGGATCATATAGCAATTACTCACCACTTTTCACAGCAGAATTTGACAGCAAGAAATATCGTCTTAGATTAGCAGCTAATTTCACTGCCCAGGATCTCAGAAGCCTTTGAAGATGTGCGATTGAATGTCCTTGTCCACAGACTGTGGCGTGGAAGGCCCCGCCTCTGGTAACTGGCTGTAGCCGTTTTCTACTGAATAGCTTTAATCAGTCATGGTTGGGGAGAAGGACCCTTGGATGAGTAGATGTTTAGATGGAGGGAGCAGGGTTAGTGGTTCGGCCTGAACATGAACATTACTGTTCCAGCTAGCACTGCTGATAAATGTCGTAGGAAGTTGGCGAAGCCAACCTTGAAAACCTCTTTTATGTTGAGGAAGCTCTCTGCCATGAAGACCAACGTGATCCAATAGCGCCATTATTACAGGTAAATAATTAAAGTATCCAAGTTAAAATACCGTCTACAGATGTGCCTTGACTTTTGTGAAACAGTCTAACTAGAATAGGATCACATCTCTAATGCATACTAAATCATGTAAAAGAGTTTAGGGCGATACGCGTGTTGTCCCATGTGGGTCGTATCTCTTCTCCTCAGGCTACTCGTGACTTTTTTTTAATATTTGCGTGAGCAGTCAAGAAGTGTCTGAGCAGAAAAATCCACGCATAGTGTCGGCCTCTGTCTATCTTTAGCACAGTCCCCTCTGTGTCTGCATAATGTTTCAGTGTCTTTGCTTAAGCACATTTCGGAGGCATCAGGCATTATCTCTCGCTGGTCAGGGAGGTTTTTTCCATTGCTTTGTGTGGCATGAAAGGCTGTCTCTGAGTCCGTAGCAGAGATCATTATCCTTCTGGGACTGAACAGAAGGAGAGGAATGGGAGCCGAATTTGTGAGGCACAGCCAGAGGGTTTACTTTGACTCGTGCTCAACATCACAGCCTTTATTTTAATCCATATTTAATTAGACTCTCCTGTAGTGCACCATTTCTGCTTGTTTACCTTTCTTGTGTTGTTTTATAGGGGGTGGAGAGAGGGACGGGTACGGGTAGAAGATAGTGGCTTGGGATTACTGTTAATTAGTACAAAGGGGAAGGAAGGTAGAGCTGAGTAAGGCCTGCAGGGACACAACATTGTTTCTTTTCACAAGGTGAATTTTGTAATTCAGATAGCGCCCATCAGCTGAAACAATACCCTGCCTTGGCTTGTGATGTGTTAAAATTTCCGTCACTTTTTTGTTTAGCATTTACAGATGCTGAGGAACCTGAGTGAGTAATGAGTGGCATTTTAGCCTCTAATAAAGACATCGGGTGGTGGGAATCCAAAGACTGGTTAGCATTCATCAGGTGCATTTTGAAGCCTATAGAAAAGATGAAGTTGAGGGATCTTGGTGTTCGGTTGACTTAAAATAGATTCATTCCCTTTAATATAGTAAGAAAAAAAATTGTCTTGAGGCAACTAACTTTTTTAAAATCAGTTCTTATTAGAGTACACTCTGCAGAGCGCAGCAATGCAAGCTCACATCTTCATTAGACTGGGAGTTAAATGTCCATCTGGCCTCATTTCTAAAACAAACATTTAGTTTGTGTTTTGCCTTTGGGAGGATGCTGGGTGAAGGTCACTTTAAACTGTAGACGTAGTAATTAGATTCTTTATTAGACTTTGCAACTGTATTTGGTTACAAAGAGGAAGGCTGTGAAAGAGCGGCGTTGGCCGGGTGTTGACTTAATGTCACCCATCCATTTTGCTTTCGCTCTGTTTGGCCTCGAAGGAGCCAGAAAATGGAAGCACATTCATCCCTGACTTTCTCTGGCTCTGGGCTCCTACATGCATTAAGTCAAAGCTCTGGTGACATACACATACACACACACCTTGGAAAACAGTGGGTTGCACTCAGACACGCTTCCTGAACCGTTCACATGTGTGAATAAAATCAGCTTGGAAGGTTTGTGATGGACTGATTGACAGCAGCCCATCTGTATTCTGTCAGCACAGCGTGACACTTCTGATATTCAGCTGAATGATTCGCGAGCTCCGATTCCTCATACATTTTAAAGAATTTTTTTTCAATGTTTATATCCTCTCTTCTCCCCTTTTCCAATGCAGAAAGGAATCCCCATCGGGCAGTTCTGCAAGGACTTCAACGAGAAGACCAAGGAACTGAAGGAGGGCATTCCTCTACCCATCAAGATACACGTTAAGGTGCTTTACTCTTACCCGCCCCAACTCTTTTCCCTTAACACTCATCGGTTCTACAATTGTGTTTAACTCCACCAGCTGCATAACATCATCAGAGCACTTCCATTATTCATACACCACCACTGAAGTAAGCCTTTCCATTTGCATTCATTAATGAAGCAATACCCAGAGGATCTCAGAGTCAAGAGGCATTAAGTGCATGCAAGAGATGTGAATTACTCATAAATGTGGGGGTAACAAATTACTGGCTAAGTGTTTCACTCAGTTGCATATTGTTTGACTTGTCACACCTTCCTCTTGTGCTTGTTCGTATATTGCTTAAATCAGAACTAGAGTGAGTCTTTTGAGCAGACTCAACATGAGTAATAATGAGATTTGTGTTGCAAATCTCATTATTCTTTAAAAGCTTTTTTCTTTCATTATTTTGTTATATATTTCTAAATACTATCCAGTAATTCTGGGGTTTAGTCTGTACACTGATGCCATCTGCTGGGGAGTTTTTAGCTTGGTGCAAATGTTCTAATCAAATGAACACTGGATGGATAAGCTGATGTGAAATAGTTGGATTTCAAAAAGAGTGGCTTTGAGCTCTCATTGCCTTTCATCTCACTTTAAAGGAGTGTGTAAGCTATTTAGATGGTTCACCTTTGGAGAAGAAAGCGAGATGAGAAGATCAATGTCTCTCATGTCTTTCTGGTAAATGAGCAGCTTCAGCCAAGAGGCAATTTGCTCAGACTGAAAACAGGGGCCCATTGACCAACCTGGCTCCATCCAAAGTTTTAAAATGTATAGATTTTTCTGTAACAGCTGAGAACCTGCACAGATCAGTTGTGTGTTGTGCATACCAACATTTTGGTTGACAATAAATGATCACATTGGTTGATCAAAAGACATAAATAATTAGTGAAGTCAATGCTCCGGTGCCACCTGGGTAAACTCCATCTAGCTACTCTATCAATTTGGGGTCATCACTTATTGTGCTGGTCTGTGTCGCTTCAGTTGTCTGATAAAATAAAGAATAAATAATGCAAGACTGCACTAATGTTTTAGATTTTTGCATGTCTGTGGAGTTTGAGAGAAAAAAAAAACAGAGTGTATTGTTCTCCGGTTGTCACAGTTAAAATATTTATGAAAAAAATAATGAGCAGAAGATTTATCATCTTGGATTCCTGTAAAAGCTGACATGGCAAAACATATTCAGCTTCATGTTGGCCAAGTTACCTTTCAAAGGTAGACTATCGTTAGCAGAGGGATAAAGTGCATCCTCTTTTAGAAATTTCTGTCAAGTCAGCAGTCTTCTCTTATACTTTGCTTTCCATCATTACAGCAGTCCCTAACAACAAGAGTGATGTCATGTCTCTTTTAGATTTATTTTACCTCTACAAGAGACCTTAAGCATAAACCTCAAGAGCCACGTTGGATCGCATTCACTTGTTTCTTGTCCAAATGAAGCTAATAGGAATAGCCTGTCAGACAGTTGTTATGAATTCTGGCAGTTTTTCCTCTGAGAAAAAAATAAATGTTATTACAAATTTTCCACAAAGAAGGAATGAAAACACTGCTGTAAATATTCTATATTGGGATCTACCGTATGTTGTAGTTGTTAGCAATAATTCACATTGGAATTTTATGAGCGGTTTAGAAGACAAAACAAAACAAATTGACATACTGCAATGAGCTACTTGTTTGGGATTATTTGTGTAAAGATATTGCAAACGTGATGTAGCATCATTTTTATGCATAGAGTGCTTTATTTTTAAATCGGTAGATAGATTAATGAAAAGTTTATTTATCTCGTACAGAAAAAATTCTGATGTCCAGCAGCAACAGATCACACATGCTTATGCATACAAATAGATAAACAGTACAATAATAAATATCAATGGTAATAAGATACTCATTACGGAGTTCGTTCCTTCCAGACACATCTGTTAAATTAAATTGCCTGAGGGACATTGAAGGGATTAATGACCTTTTAGAGCGCTCAATCCTGCAGCGCAGTGAGAGGAACCTGTTACTTCGGGCATTCTTCTGGGTTGCGACCACATCATGGAGAGGGTGAAGAAAATTTTTCAGGATGCCTTGCAATAGAGCCCTCATCCTCCTATCCAAAACAGCTCCTCCAGACTCAACGTTTCTCCCCAACACAGATGCATATTTTTCTATCAGCCTGTCCAACTGATTGTTGTTCCTAGTGGTCAAGCTGCCTCTGCAACAGATGAGCGCGAAGAAAACTGCACTTACCTCCCAAAAAAATGTACAGCATGTCACCACATAAGTCAAAAGAACTCAGCTTTCTAAGAAAAAACAGCCTGCTCTGCCCCTTTTTATACAGGGTCCGAGCCTGCTCTGACCAGTCCAGTTTGCAGTCAACATGCACACACAGATATTTATAAGTGTTAACAACCTAGATGCTCTGCAGGTTTTTATCAGTTTGTAACTATTATCCTTGGCATTCACATATCAAACTAAATTTACAATCAAATTTCACTGAATGAAAGTATTTTGGTTATTATTTTTTAATAACTTACACTTTTAATAAAATATCATACATTACAGATTAAAGAATTATTGACATGCCTTAAATGAGTGTTTTTCGACCTTTTTTAAGCCAAGGTACATTTTTTTATCGAAAGAAATCTGAAGGCACACCATCAGCAAAAAATGGCAGAGTGAATTGCTATGGTTACAGTAGCAGGACAGCCTGCCTGTCTGTAAATAAAAAGAGGAGATAGCATACTGAGAAAGATAAATACATACGCTTTAATTCATTTTTCTTAACAGAAACACCACAAGATCGACCAAAACAATTGTTGGGAGCTACCAGTCCCAACAATTGGTAGATCTCGATCAACTTATTAGGGTAAATAAGATCATTTTCTACGGCACATCTGACAATCTCTGGTTGAAAAACTCTGCCTAACGTTTATTTTCTAAACCGTTCATTTACTTTTAGTGTTGAAGGTAAGTTTGCAGTTAGTAATTAACAGACAAACCATTCCATCACAAGGAAAAGATTGATTGCCTATAAGTCTATAACTATTAACACTCACATTGTGAGATTGGAAATAAATAAATCAACCTAACATACTTGGGATTAGACTCAGAAAGACATCAGAAAAAAATAAATCCAACTGCACACAAAAGGGAGCCAATGAAAACCTCTCCCAGCCAATATTTGAACTGGCCCTTTTGCTGGACTACGACACAGTGCCAAAAACATTACCCCTGTAGCCTTAGAGCTGTAAAAAGAAAAAAAGAAAAACATTCAATAATTTTTATTATATAAAATCCAGGTGCAAAAAATAGCTTTTCACAAAAAACATTGATCCAGAGAGAAAAATTTTCTTTGATAAAAGGTCTCTGCTGTTCAAATGATAAGACAAATCCAATAATAAATCACCACTCTGTGATATCGCCTCACCTCAGCCTACACTCTAGTCTCCACACTTATAGTATGACAAATAACCGTAGATCTAAAGCAAACTCACCCTACAGTGATTTATTGGTTTAATCATTTGCATAAATTTATGATTGATGAAAGTTTTACAACTGGTTTAAAAATTAATGTAAAAAAGTGAGAAAATTAAATAAATTATTTTCATTTTGGTGCAGAGGAGAAAGTTAAAAGGAGGGAAAGATACCTCCCACAGGAAAACAAAAGAAAAAACAACTCATGCTGACAGTTTTGTTTTTATTGAAATACCATATATTATGTTTCACAGTTGTTGGTTTTACCCTAGGTCTTCTTCATAGCTGCCTGCAATAGTACATATAGCCTGTGAATGGCTGGTTATGTTTAGAGAAATGTAGGTTTAAACAAGTAAATTTGGGATGATGATGAAGGGTTTGTTCTCTTTAGATGCCCTTCTGACCTCACATAAAGAGATGGAGGTGGCAAAGATGAATGGGAGTGACCAGGATGGACAGGATCAGAGGAACAGCACATGCTAGAAGTTTTGGAGATAAAGTCAGAGAGGCCAGACTGAGATGGTTTAGACATGTGCAGAGGAGAGAGAGTACATCGGAATAAGGATGCTGGGTTTGGAACCACCAGAAAAGAGGCCTAGAGGAAGACCAAAGAGGAGGTTCATGGACGCAGTGAAGGAAGACATAAAGATAGTTGGTGTGACCAAAGAGGATGCAGGACACAGGGTTAGATGAAAGAAACTGACTTGATGGGGCGACCCATGAAGGGAAATGCTGAAAGAAGAAGAAGAATTGGCCGTATAGTAAAAATTATTTTATGAATACGTGTAGTCAGTTAATTTACAAGCAAGAAGAAAAAAACAACACAGGAAAGTGTTGGATTTGTTTTGTCCCATATAGTCTTTTTTTGTTTGTTTGCAAGCAGCAATTTTCTCTATCTAAAAATGTTCCGTGCAGAGAGGAAAGCATTCTGGCGGATAATTTGGTTTTGGTCTGGTTCCGTTCTGTCTGTAGACCTGAAAACAATATTTTCAGTGCATGAGCAGGAAAGTTATTGACTAAACCAGAGAGCTCAAAACACTTGCCATTTTCTCTCATTGAGAAAGAGATCAAACCAACGTCTCCAGATCTTGACATTTATTGCTCTGGGAGCAGCTGAACTCCTCTGAGATTTCACACAAGTTCACATCTTTTCTTGCATAAGATCGACATACATGCGGGAATCTTGTTCAGGATTTTGTCAAGCATATTTTTTATCAATCAGAGCTTTTCAGTTTAAAGGTTTAGTGATCCCACTTTGAAAAAAAATTCACAACTCCTATTACTTTGTGGGATTTTGGCAGCTGCGATAGCTGTATATCTAAGTGTCGACTTGTTCTGAACTCTTAATAATTCAAACATCAAACACTAAAATGATCAGTTATTCCTCAATAAATATACAAAACACGATTCTTTAAAAGATTATTCTTTTTTGAAATAATATATTTTATAGTGAAAAAATTAACCTCTTAAAAAAATGAAAGACTTCAAGATCACCAAGGACGCAGGATTTAATTAAAAGCTAAAAATAAACATAATTATGTGTTAAAAGTAGAATCAAAGCTACAAATGAAATCAGTCAATAATTCCAGTGCACTGCCTTCAGACATAAAAGAAACATTTAGTTTTGTTTTAATAACTCATGTTTCCTTTAATTCTATAACCTTGAATAAAAATCATCTAATATTTTACAGTTCAGTAAATCAACGTGCCTTAACTCAATTCTTGGAACCCCAATTTAATCTTCAAAAAGTGGTTTTGAGCTATAATTTAACTTCAGAATTTGCCACGAAGGTTTTGAAAGCTCATTTCTGTTTGTGAAGACCAAAGTTTTTTTTGAAGATTAATCTACAGAATGTTTTCTGAAATAAAGCCAGATAGATGAGCATACAGCATCCTTCTTCAAAGCAGACTTTAGACCATCATCTTTAGGGACTAAAATGTGAAATGATGTCCAGATTTGGAGGTAAGTAGAAGTGTCAGCTGTGCAGAGCTTTGAACTTTTCTGCACCATGATGGAATGTGCTCTCTGAGATGAGAAATGCACCCCAAGTTAGAACTGAAAAATTTATATTTCCCACCATATTTGTATTAATGTGAACAGCACATTATCCACATTAAACCTTAAGGCAGATTTAAATCTGAAAAACAGTGCACCTTTATTTATGAGTGAAGAAAATCAGGACGCTGCGTGAGTCCGTCGTGGTAAAGAAAGAGCTGAGCTCAAAAGCAAAGTTCTGGATTTACCAGTCGATCTATGTTCCCACTCTCACTTATTGTCACCAGCTGTTGGTGGTGAGCGAAAGAACGAAATTGCGGTCAAAATGATCTTCTTCCCCAGGGCGGCTGTGCTCTCACTCAGAGATAGAATGAAGAGCTCTGCCATCCTAGAGGAGCTCGGTGTAGAGTGGTTGCTCCTCCGAGTCAAGAGAAGACAGATGGGTTGGTATGGGCATCTGGTCAGGGCGCCTCCTAAATGCCTCACTGCTGACGTATTTCAGGCACGTCCTATCAGGAGGAGACCCAGAGGCAGGCCCTGGACCCGCTGGAGAGACTATTTCTCGCAGGTGGCTGGGGAACGCGTGGGGGTTCTCCTGGCTGAGCTGGAGGATGAGGCCTGGGCTTCCCATCTGAAGCTGTTACCTCGTGATCCGGCCCTGGATAAGTGGAAGATGACAGAACAGAATGAAAACATCTAGAGAGCACCTTTCTAATGAGATGTTAACAAATGGGAATGCATTGTGTAATTTTTTTTCTTCTGATGTGGTTGTTTAACTATTACCACTGAGGTCTTTAGGATTTCTTTAATGATCTATTTTCTACCAACATAATTAGAATTGCTTTTAAAAAGGCATAGAAAATTCATTTTGTTCAGCACATTTTATGGATAAGACAATAAAATCAGACAACATAAAGATTAAAAAGCAAACAAATTAAACAGGTTGGAATAAAGCATGCAGATTTTATGCATGGCTAAAGGATAATAAATGGTTTTTAAGCCGTTGTTGTGTCTGCATTCTTTGAAAGTATTATTTCTACAGGCAGTTTGTTTCATGGTCAGGCACAAAACTAATTACATGAATATTTCTTCTGCAGCACAGCACAACAAAGCAGAGTAAATGTTTTGTATTTAACTATTTACACTTTTGTTCTTTATTTCAGATCAACATTTGTTGCACATTGAGAAAATAATCAGGAGTTCAGGAGTTTTTTTTTCTCTTAGACATAAAAACCAGTTCTGAGTAGAAAATTTAACAGACAAAAATATTGAAAAGGAGTTTTTGATGCAGTTCCTGCTGATGTAAACACTTTGTCTTGTGAGACCTCAGTTCAATTTCAGGAGAAATAAAATAGTTGTTTACAAAATTCAAGTCCCTAAAATGTATCCAAAACAATGATCTAACGATTTAAGACAAATCTAGTTGATGTTATCAACACTTCAGATAGCAGAAGTTTTAAAAAAGTATATTTTTTATGTTTTCGAGGTGGGTTCTTCACTGGGTGATTACTGTCTATCACAGAATTAATTCCGTTCCATTCCGTCATCTTCAGCTTAGCCGGGGCCGGGTCGTGGGGGCAACAGCCTCAGACGGGAAGCCCAGGCTTCTCTCACCCAGCTGCATCCTCCAGCTCACCCGGAAGGATCCTGAGTCGTTCCCTGGCCTGCTGTGTGACATAGTCTCTCCAGCAGGTCTGGGGTCTGCTTCTTGGTCTCCTTCCGGTGGGACGTGCCTGAAACACCTCACCAGCGAGTCGCTCGGGAACCACCCCATCTGGCTTCTCTCGATCTGGAGGAGGAGCAGCTCGACACCAAGCTCCTCCCGGATGGCAGAACTCCTTACCTGATCTCTGAGTGAGAGCCCCACCACCCTGCGGAGAAAGCTCTTTTCGAATGCTTGTATCTGCGATCTCATTCTTTCAGTCACCACCCACAGATGGTGACCATAGGTGAGGGTGGGAATGTAGATGTACTTGTAAATTGAGGTGAGGGGCCAGACAAAGCGCTGCTCAAATACCCCTATGAAGAGATCAAGCATGGCCAAGTTTTCCTTGCCCGGACGCGGGTCACTGGGGCCGCCCCTTGGAACCAGGACTGAGGGTGGGTCACAAGAGCGAGCCCCTGGGCTGGGCTTTTACCCATGGGGCCCAACCCGGCTCAGCCCGAACCGGGGAAATGGGCCGTCCTTTTAGCAGACTCACCACCAGCAGGAGGGGACCATAGAGGTCGGGTGAAGGAGGAGATGGTTGGAAGCCAACGACTTCTTGCTCTCTATCACTGAATTAATGTTCTTACGAAAAAAGTTTTTGATCATTTTTGAATCCCAGATGATCATTTTGTTAAATTTTCTTTTGTCAAACTTAAATAAAAAAAGAAATCTACTGCATGCAAATCAATACTTTGTGCCATTGTTCATCAAAACAAACAGCAGGTTTGTTTTGTTGAGATTTTTAAATCAGATTTTAAATAATAATCTCTAATAGAATTTAAAACTTAATATAACAATATGTTTGAAACAGAAACTATGTGTGGCTTCACGAGCTGAGTAAAATCCAAGGCTTTTGTCTTTTATCCTCTGTTTGTTTCTTTGTTGCAATCTGTGTTAATTATTGTGATTTTATGTATGACCAAATGAATAAATCTGAACTGAACTGAAAAAGGAGGTACAAGGTCTTACTGATCTTCATTTCTTGTTACAAACCTGACAATAGTTATGATTAAATATGTGATGGATTCTTAATTTATTTTGAGCAAAGTCTTTAATTTGAAATATTCTCATTTTAAATAAATTTTGTGGGTTTTTTTTTTCAGCCCGACAGGACATATGACCTGAAGATCGGCCAGCCTACTGTGTCCTACTTCCTTAAGCAAGCGGCAGGCATCGCAAAAGGAGCGGGTAAAACCGGTAAGGAATGACGGTGCCACCACATCCTTTTTGCTCTCAACATCACCATCCAACCGATCCGACTTCCATCTACTTCAACAGCTTACTTCATTCTTCTCCCCATATGTGAACGTTATATTTGTTTTTCTCTGTTTTTATTAAAGGCCATGAGGTGGCTGGGATGGTGTCAGTGAGAGCTGTGTATGAGATTGCACAAGTCAAGAGTCAGGATGAATGCTTCAAAATGAGAAACATGTCCCTTCAGAACGTCGTCAAAAGCATCATCGGCTCAGCTGGCTCACTGGGCATCAAAATAGTTAACGAGTAAGTCCTGCTGATCTTATTTAAGCAAACTCAATGGTTAGTGATAATGAGAAAAAAATTGAGAGAACTGTGTGACAGACATACCGTAATTTCACGGCCATAAGGCACATATAAACGTCTTAGATTTTCTTCAAAATGAGCGGTGCGCCCTTTTGTGCGATGCGCCTTGTGTGTGAGAAAAGGCGGACCTAACAGAAAACGCGGTGCTCGTGAGAGAAGGCGGACCTAAAAGAAAAGCCATGAGAACGTTAAAGAGTGAAGTGTGGGCGTGGATTGTGTATAAAAAAGGTATGTGCTGTATGCACAACATTGCTGTTTTAACCCTGAAAATGGCAAAGAGACATGCTTATGACGCTCAGCGAGCGGTGTGGGAGCGATGGATGACCGAAAGAGACCACAGTTTCACGAAGGGTGGAAGGCAGCGCCGGGCGAGTTACGCTACAGTTTGCCAATGGATTGTAGATGCTTGGACTAACGTGTCTGCTGGTACTGTTATCCGAGCTTTCGCAAAAGCTGGTATCCTTTCTGAGGAGCCGCACAGTACAGACAGTGACTTTGACCGCGAGGAGCAAAGTGGACCTGCTCTGTTGGATTTTGCACAGCTGTTCGATTCCGAAACAGAAGATTGAGGACTTTGACGGATTTGAATAAAGACTATTACCGGTAATGTGCTTGTTTAGTATCGTTACTACTTATATAAAGTACAACCAAACTCAGTTTTGCTCCCGATCTATTTTTTAATACGCACATTTGCATGCTTGCGTGTGTGTTGTTGTAAGACGGTGTGTGACTGAGACTGCGCCTTTTCGTACGGTGCGCCTTATGTGTGTGTTAAATACAGCAATGGCGCACATAACTGAGGCTGCGCCTTTTCGTACGGTGCGCCTTATGGTCGTGAAATTACAGTACTCTCTAAACAGGAACGTGTCACACAGTGTTGGAGAAAATAAGAGACCACAGTAAACACGTGAATCATACTAATCACACCAACAAAAACTATTCAAATGCAGTCCAACAGATTAGTTTAGCTGCTAAACTTAGGAATGTATCTGAGTTGAAGGTTAAAATGTCCTTGATACACTTCAATACTCGTAACTATGCATTGTATCAGAATAAAGAAACATTTGAATGGCTCTGTGAAGGTCGCTACGGTTTATTTTTAGACCGCAGGTCTTTGTATTTACAAGTAACATTAAAAAGATTAAAAAATGTTAGATAAGAAACTTTGCATTCACAGCAGGGAAATAAAACCTTGAAAACTTTTATAAAAGATCATTATGTTTGTGTTATTAGCAATACTCGCCATCATTGTGCAGCACTCAACAAGCTGCTTCGGTTGCTGTGTCTATTTTTCCCCTTTGCTAGTTGTGCTGTTGTAATGGGTATTTGATTTATGGTTTTGGAGATCACGTTCTACCTCATTTTTTTCTGGAAAATGTAAGAAAACGTGATACGCCAACAATCGCAAGTGGTCATCAGACACAATCCAAAGAATTTACAGTCTGCACCTGAGTGTCCCAGTTGATCAAATGATGTAAAGATCAAACTAAAATAGAAAAAGTGATGAAAAATAAGATTATATCAGTATTTTTGCTCACACAACAAAACCAGTTCAAGAGGAGTAAAATAAAAGTTTGTCTGCATTTCTTTTTATTGTACACATAAAAAATCTGTCACTGAAACTAGGGATTTTAAAAGCCGTTTCGACATGCATGATGGAGTAACTGCTAGTTATTATGGTGTCATTTGATTATGCATCAAACACTTTATGTTTGTGCACATATACAAATAATTTCCCTACACTGTTCCTCCATGTAAAACGTCATTCATGTCCTCCTAATGACTTTCATATGTCCTTTTAAGAGTACAAAAATTTTATACATTTAAATAAGACTGGATATTGATATACAGATTGCGAAGATCAAATGAAATTACACTTACAAAATCTTCCTCTTTTTATTCCATTTAATAAGTAATGAACTTGTCTGATATGTACATGTTAACTTTTTACATTTCCACGGATTAAGTCTGTGAATTATGTGCTTTTACTCATAAAATGAATGAAAAGGTAAAAAAAAATGGAACTAGTTGGATGTTCTGATGCAGCTGGAGCTCATTTCAGACCTTGTTTATCTGATACTCTTACATTGCAAAGCATTGTAAGTCTTTTATTGCATGGCGTGTTGTTTTTATAGGACACATTCTATGTGTGTAGTGCACACTCCAACTGTGAGCTACGCATTCTGTCATCTTTTGTTTCCAGAAGCAGGAACATAAAAAGTTCTTATTCTGCACCTTTTTATTCAGACTTTTCTCTCCTCCTGTATTTCCAGGTATTCACAACATTTTTTTTTTCATCGGCATTATGTTTCTCTTCCACTTTTATTTGAGTCTTTCATAATATTGGCGTTTCTCCAGACTCAGTCTCACCTCTTTGAAGTGTAAACTGGACAGGACTTATTTGGATTTGTTAAGTGTGAATTATAATTTGATCCATAGATATTTTTGTCTCTTCAGCAGTAAATTGCTTCTTAAAATTCATTTTAGCATCAAAGTCCAATAATTAAAGTTAATGTTGCAGATAGTTTTCATCAAGTTATTATAATGTAACCTCAAGATCAAAATCTGAATGGGTTTTTTTCTTTTTTTTTTCTTTCTATGAAGTAAAATTCTGGTACAAAAGAGAAAGTTTAATTCATAAACTCCCACAGGCGACTTGCGTTAGATTTTAATAAAAATGTGTCTGTTTCTTGTTTTTTTTTTTTTACTTCAGTCTCTCGGCAGATGAGTACAAAGTCTTCATGGAACAGAGGGAGGAAAAGTTGAAAGCAGATGCCGCAGCGGCCGCAGCCGCAGCCGCAGCAGCTGAAGCCGCTTCAGGCAAGAAAAAATGAAAACCTGCTCTAATGATTCTTTTTGTTTGAATTTACTTCTTAAATGTATCACATTTATAAAAAAAAAAATGTTTTGCAATCATGTGTTAATAAACAGTCTATTGTAAAATAAGATTTAGTCATCTTTTATTGATTGAGATGCTTATTTGTTAAATTATCTATAATTTTTTGGGGGACAAACATTTTTGTTTGGTCTTTTGTTTTTATTTTTTTATGTATAAAATGAAGTGGTTCATTTTTTGTGCCACTATTAACAATTTTTTTTTTTAATCTCGAAAGAATTTCTAAGTTGAGTCATTTCAAGGTTTTTATCTATTATTAACCTTTCTGGAAGCATTCTGGCTTTTTGACAAGCTGTGCAGATGGTTCCTCCACAGTTTTATCATTTTCCCACAGGTCTCAGATCTCAATGGTTCAGGACATTAATTATTACACAAAATATGAATAACTCCAGGCATCAACATTCATTCTTAAAACCAGATGTCTAAGAACCAAGGGTTTAACACCAGATAAGCTAATTTATGTGGAGCACAAAAGAAGAAAGTAATTTGGTGAATTTATCACCAATAATCTGAATTTTAGAAATATTTATCTCAGCGGAACTCCTTATTACTCCTGAAATATTTGAAGCAGATATTTTATCTGCTTCAGTTGCCATGTAGACAAAAAAAAGTCCACAAAAACTTAATATAAAAAAATACATGTAATCATAAAAAATGTTTAAGCAGATTAATATAATCTATTTAAAATCTGTGGTTTGCTTTTTTTGTCTAATTACCTGCAAACTGCAATGACCTAAAGCAGAGAAGAATAAACTTAATTTATTTTACTGTATTAGGAAGTTATCTAACTTTAAATGTTTTTATTCAGAACATAAAACTCTCCTCCTGACAGAAGATATTAGAAAACTTTATAATACATGCAGCTGTGGTCCCATTTTCACCTACTGGCCTGATCATCTCTATCTGGAATAAATTAGCAGTTTTAAACATTCTCATTAGCTTTCTTTTTAAAAATGATCGCTGCCTTTCCAAAGAGAGGTGCAGGTGGTAAATGATTCTCGGCTTCAGGATGTTTTTTCCTCTTTGCTTTCTCCTTGGAACTGTACCATGAAAGATGGCTGGTTCAAGTCCTTACAGGTTAGGTCAGGCATGAGCAAAATACGGCCTGCGGGCCATATGCAGCCCGTTAAACATTTTAATCCGGCCCACCCACTTGATAAAATTATACAAATAAACCTTGTTAATGTTTTATTTCTTCTGCGATTCTAATGTTTCGTCACCAGAGGGCACCAAAAAAATATTGCTCCCATTAAAATGTGTGTGTCTCCTTGATGCCCACACTGTCAAAATAAACAGTGTGCGCAAATATGGAAAGCCATTGGGGCCAATACACGCACGTAAACAAGCTTGTTAGATGTTAAAACAAGCAAAATGTTACATCAAGCGCTTGGATTTCAAACCTAGTGCTGATAAATGGACGTTTTAAAAGTGCTATCGCACTAGATTTCAAACCTAGCGCCGTTAGATTTGAATTTTAACACTCCTGACATAACATTTAGTGCTTGATTTTAATCTAGTGTCATTCTATCGGTCTAATCTACTGGTTACCATAGCATGCCATCCATCTGATCCTGTTCCGGCCCCCTGGTCAAATGTTGGAACTCAATGTGGCCCGCGAACCAAAAATTTGTCCACCCCTGGGTTAGGTTAATTGGTCTATTTGGCTTCTCTTTGTTAGTGACTGTGTGTGGTTATCTGTTTGGTGCAACCTAGTACAGACCAGGTGATCTGGGATCTGTGGAGGCTGAACAGAAAATCCTCTTCTTATTTCGACATTTCCCTTCAGGGGTCGCCACAGCAAGTCAGTTTCTTCCATCTAACCCTATCTCCTGCATCCTCTTCGGTCACACCAAGTATCTTCATGTCTTCCTTCACTGTATCCATGAACCTCCTCTTTGGTCTTCCTCTACACCTCTTTGCTGGCTGTTCCAAACCCAGCATCCTTCTTCCGATGTACTTTCTCTTTCTCCTCTGCACATGTCCAAACCATCTCAGTCTGGCCTCTCTGACTTTATCTCCAAAAGCTCTAACATAACATTAGTTTGTTAATATTTGTCTTTTCTGGTCTTTATTTATCATTTATCTATTGTTTATACCCATTTATTCTAAATTAAAGGTATTAGAAAGAAGACGATGTAGGATTTTCTCTAAAGTCTTGCGGGTGTGTGTTCACAGCAAGTCAATGAGGAAATGACCAGAAGCCCCGATTGTATCTGTGACCAAAAAAAAATCTAATTGACCTGAGACTCCTCGCAGATGATCAAAGTTTCTCACCTTACCTTTAAGAAAGAGGCACCCTGCTTCTACTAATAGTCTTCTTTCTGTCACTACAGCTCCTGACCAGATGTGGTGGTTGGGAGGATAGTAGAGTGAATAAAAAGCATTTCTACTCAGTACAAACTCCACATTTATGCAGACACCATACTGATCTGCCTATCCATCTTTACCTTCAACAAGGACAAGATTGAGATACACAAAACCTCCTCTAGGGGTAGGTCTTAATATCTCACCCAGCAGGAACACTTCATATCTTTTCATAACCAATACCTTAAATATGTTCCAAATGTTCCTGTTTTTCTCTGGAAACACATTGAACATTGTCTTTGTAACCAAAAGACATGTCCATGAAGGAAATTGGAACATTTTGGGGACAATATCATGTCATCCATTGTTCGCTATCTCTTTGTCTCTTGTAATTCTTTGTTTCAGAAGGTTGTTTAGAGAACACTGCAACTTGTTCAGATGAGACAGATCCTGTTAAAGGTCTATAAGTTTTTATTATTTACTACTTTATCTATACAAAAGCTGGTTGTAGTTTGTTAGTTTTCATCTTATTAGGATCACACAAATTATTTTCTCAAGTTATTTGCCTTGTTCTATTTGTGTAATTCACAAATCAGTATTGAGTCAATCTGAAAAGAAAAAAATAATCCACAGCTGCCAATACGTCACAAAATAAAAGTGAACTTTGAAAGACCTTGGGAAAGTTTGGAAAGTTGTGAAATAACACTTCAAAAGATTCAATAGAGTTTAGTATTTTGGAAGGAAAGAAGATGGGAAGTGGTACAAGACTAACGAACCGAATGAAATATTAGTCAATACCAGTTAGTTCTAATTTTAGTATCTATCTGTCAAGAGAGAGACTATGTCCCTACAAGGTCCTACATTCCTAAATCATCTTGATGTTCATTTACTGTCAGGTTTTCTGGGCAGTAAGTCTACAGAGCAAGTTTTCTTTCTTAAACCTGTCCTGTTTTTGTCCTCTTCTTGCCCTTTTTTCAGGACATCTTACACAACAGTAAATTGTTTCCTAGAACGTGCAGTGCGGGTCTTTACCAGGAGATAGCAGCAGTCAGCTTTGCAGTATCCTCTCTATTTTTTCATCCATCACCCACACTGCAGCAGGTAGCACAGGAACAAAATGTTCACAAATATCCAAAATGTGTAAATGCTTCATTTTGTCTATGTAGGGTTTTGTCTTTGTGATACATTTTTACCACTCAAACAGATTGAGCAAATTCTCGCTCATTATTCATACAATTAAATCACATGAAAAGAATGTTTCCATTCTTCTGTTTCCAAAGCTGTGATTTTAATCTAAACACACACTATTCAGACGTGTGCTGATGGACAATCAATTTTTCTCACATTGTGTTTTACTGTTATTCTAATTTTAGCTTCCTTTACTCTTTCTTTACCCCTATCTCAACCCTCCCTTCTTCTGAATAGAGCTGAGAATAGACATAAAGCTGTTTTAGTCAGAGCTGTGGAGCAGGAATGCCTATATATGGAGCTAACACTGCGCAGGGTGCTGATGGAGGTGCAGGTACATCAAGAAATATGGGCTATTGTTCTTTCTGAGAAAGGGTGGCGGTGGTAAGAGTGTACGTGTGGAAGGTGGGAGGGTGATATTTCTCCACCATCCTTTGTGTGTGCGTATTATCATGAGAGGGAGGCCATCTGCGTGTGTCTATGTTCGCATCCAAACATTCAAAAATTTCTATGCCAAGTATGTGCGTCAGACTGAGTCAGATAGTGTCTCATTCTGTCTCGTCATGCGTGTGCGTCAGTGCTGTTGCTGAGCGAAACTCGCTCCGGGGGAAGAAACGCAGGAGTATGAAGGGGAGGGAGGAAAAGAGGCAAGCATGGTGGGATGATGATGTTGGTGATGATGAGGATGAGGGAGGAACAGAGGGCGTTCTCATGACGACACAAGTGCATCAGCCGCATTAAGTGCACTTTATTATAAATGCATTTGTATGACAATCAAATACACTTATAAGCATCACAATAGAACACTGATCCACAATGTCCATTCTGCAGTAAAGAAGATATTTAGAATATAGTCCATCTTGTGCATAAAAATCTCTTTCTTCTATGTACAGACCAATATCTTTTTCATACAAATGTACAAACGTGTACAACCTTTCTGTAAAGAACATATGCCTACATCCTCAGACATAATGCATATAATTAACATTTTTTTCAAATTTCTCACAAACATAATATTAATACAATTGTACACATATATAATAATTTAGCCTTTAAAAGCTAGAACGTAGGAATCAATCCTTTACTTGACCGTAGACAACTCTACGTGAGCATGTCGACACCATGGGAATCGTACCATTCTCAACCCGTGTCGTTTGGTAACTGATAGTAATAGCACCCCGTCCCACTTTTTATGTTTTAAAACAAAACTTTTGAAGTCTAAACCCTCTCAAAAAAGAAGAATCACTCATTCACATAGTCAATTGTGCCTCATGACACCGTGCTCCAGTGGAGCCACGATGGAACTGTCCATGTCAAATGAACATGAGATCAGAGTTCAGCAGGTCAGGGCCATTTCAGGCACACAGGAGCCACTATAAGCTGCCAGCATTTCAAATATTGATGCTGCAAGAATATCCAGCTGAATTTCTTCCGACCAATGTGGAGGACCCGATGAGCCTACATTCAGAGTCTTATTGTACAGTACGGCGTAGCAGTGGATCTGTGGTGGAACCAGAGCTTCAACAAACATCCAAATAACTTTTTGTTTGATGCTGCATCACATAAAGCAGTGGACTGCGTCATTATTCTGGAGTTTTGTTCACATGCCAGGTTTTTTTTTTTTTTTCCACTTCTTTTTTGATCGCACATCACATTGATACACAAGATCTTAGATGGTGAGATAAATATGAAATGTTAAAGGTTTACACTCACAAACTCAAAGCTCAAAGTGTTTCAGCTTTAGTTGAACACTATCAGTTTTGGTGTAGCCCTACTTACTTAGAGGAATGTTCTCATATCAGAGCCGCACTGACTCTGATAGCAGAAAAGAAGATTTTATACAACAAATCTTCCTTTCTTTGTACGTACTGATTGTAATCACCCTTGGGTTGTAAACAATTGTAAACATTTGATGTCCAATAGGTTTGAGGTTTGGGTTTGCGTTGCTGTATGGTAGGCAAAAGTGCTAAAATTCATCTCCTGACGGAAATAGCAAGAAATGTATCATTTTGTTCACAACAGATAGATTTCACTACGAGTGAATACATACGCGCGTCTGGAGGTCGGACAGCGCTTACAAGTTCAGAGATGTTTCTCTGTTTGATCAGAAGCTGAGATCCCACATGAACGATTGGGTGTTCATGTAGTTGCACCATTGCGTTAATGTTGCACCAGGTTTTGTACACGGATAAATGAGTGAACAAAAATGTAAAGCCAATCTTTGTTCTAATGAGACATGTAGGAGTTTAAGTCCTGCATTTTTTTATATACATCATGTATATTTATACACTTAATTATTTTTTACTTTTCAGTAAAAGGGTCTCCACAAAATATGACAATATGCCATACTTAATGAAGTAAGTCACAGACTTATTTTAGAACGGAGGAACACTTCCACTCCCATCTGAAAGACACAAATGAGAAAAAAAAAGCAGGTTAGTCGTCAGGTTCAGAGCTTATTTCCAGATGAACTTTGATTAGAATTTTTACCTTTGTGGAAGCACTGTGGCGATGGATGACATTGGAGTTGATACAACTCAGGTTCTTGCCCTAAGCCAGGGGCGATCGAGGCACCTGCCCCAAATATGGGTTCCAGGACGGCCAGTTCCTCCAGGAGGGACTGAGTGCAAGACACGGCGGGCGACGGCGAAGCGATGGGCGTGGAGATGGCAGGGCTCGGGGAGGCAGTGAGAATTAGGGGAGGGGAAGCTGGGATGGAGGAGCAAGAGGACATAGGAGATGACACCACCTCAATCTCCATTGCTTCCTCCGCTAGCCCCTCCCCTTCCACTTTTACCCCGGCCTCAGCGGCCATAGTCGCCCCGCATCCAGCCATGGAGTTACATTGCGCCGATTGGACGCTACAGATGTGGCCCACTCCCTCATACTGGGGGAGTTGGTGCCAGCACACTGGGGTCTGAGGAGAGGCTGGGCTGTAGGGATTGGGCACTGGGGAAGTTGAAGGAGAAAAGAGGCCTGGTGTCTGAGAAGGGGCGAAGTCATCTTGCAGAAAGGTTTCTAGGATGTTCTCTTCAAACAGAGAATCATCATCATCAAGCAAGATGGGGATGTCCAGACCTCTCCATGCTTTGATGGGATAAAACTCCCTAAGCATGTGGACTGAATTGGTTGAATCTGTGACTGTGGACAAGACAGGGGAGGGAGGAGAAGATGAGGGTGACAAACTGGGGGGGGAAAGCTTAGATAGCAATGGATCCATATAGAATCCCTCAGCCAGTGAGCTAATGTGTTGGGCTAAAAGGGAAATTTCTGCCCTCTCCTTTTCCCTCTCAAGAGAAAAGAAAGACAGGCAAGGCTGTTTTCCAGGAGATGCCTCTGGGGTGAGAAGCCCCTCAGGTGGGCACTGAATGGGGCCGAGTGGTACATCTACATACAGAGGACCTCGTACTTCAGGTAGCGTCATCACTGTGCAGTCCCCATCTCCGGGGCTGTCAGGTGTAGGGGGGAGTTTCTCATACAGGGAGCCACTGCAGTGCTCCACAGAGAAAAGGAGGTCAGTGGAGGGCGTCGGCAGTGCTAGGGGGAGTTTAGTGGACAGAGAGGTGGGAGGAACGGGGCTAGAAGCTGTAGTTGGGGGAGCTGAGGAGGATTCTGAGGGGGCCAGAGAAGTGGTGGTGGTCATAGTTGTAGCAGAAGGGGGAGGAGTGGTGGTCCCTGTGGGATCAAAGCTGAAGAGTGGTTCATTGAATTGAAAGCTGGCCCCGCCAACCTGTGGGGTGTAGGGAGGAGTGCACACAAACTCTTTGGTCTGCTGAGCTTGGGATGGGGGTATCGGGGGAAGAGGGAGGGGGAGGGCTGGTAGTGGAGGGTCGAGTTGAAAAGATGGTGGCAGGAGAATGTTTTGGGTTAAAAAGTCTAAGTCTGCTACAGTCTCCACGGTGACTGGAGTAGGGGAGGAAGCAGCTGAGCGGGTTTCAGTGGGGTGCTGCTGAAAGAAGCTCTCTTCTTCCAGAGAGGAAATACTAGATCGAGGGTCACCCTCAAGCTGCATGGCTTCAGTAGCAGAGCTACCAGGTTCATCGGAGGAGCCAACACTGCAGCCAGCTGTGCTAAAGTCAAAGGACTGACCAGACAGGCCACTGCTGCCTGGAGTGAACACTTGGTCAGGGCTGGATAGGGTCTCGGGGGACTGGAGACTCAGACTCTCCTGTTGAGAGGCACCAGCACTCAGGACAAGTGTCAGCTGGTTCTGTTCAGAGGTGAGCTGCTGACGCACTGACCAGGCCTCAGAGTCACTAAGATGCAGAAAAGTAAAAAAGAAAAACAAGTGAGATCTTTGTTCATTTTATGATTGTTACTCTAATCAATCTTTTAAAGTAATAATTACCTGATTATGTAGTTGTTGCTGGTGATTGGAAGTTCTCCAGGCTGTAGTTGAAGCACCATGTAGAGCCAAACCCAGGACTGATCCAGAGCCTGAACACGCACTACCATTTCAGCTCTGCCCTCACCTCCTTCTCTCACTGTAAAACACCAATAAACAAGATGGAATTAGTTTTAAAATGCCATAAATCATTGTGTTTTTTATTGTGTGCTTGTGCTAGTTGCCAGGATTTGTGTCATTAAATGGATTAGAACTGGTTGTGATATTTGAAGAGTACACTCACGCAGGCTGCGATGCTGAGCAGAGGCATGTGACAGATCCTGTGGGTGGAGGAGGCTGTACCAGGAGCGAGTGCGTAAAGCTGTCACATCAAAGCCCAGATAGGCGCTTACACTGCAGGGCAGAGTGGGTGGCAACGTGTTAGGAGCATCATGTTTCAACACTTAAACTCATAAAAAGACCAATGTACTAAACACATTTCAGCAACAGGTGATAAATGTGAAGTGAACTCACCTGTCCTGGGCTGTGTGAAGCCTCATGTCGTGTCCGTGCTGAGAGTGGAAACAGGCTAGGAATAAGCTGGTCTCAGTCAGGGAAGGAACAAAGGTAGACTCTCTCTCTGTTCCAGGGCTGGACCGGGGTGGTTGAGATTCCAGAGGAGTGCAGAAACACACCCACACTGGGTTGGAGGTCCAGTATGAACCGGTGGTAGAAGAGGTGGAGGGGGGGCAGAGGCAACGGGCTCGGATCAAAACCAGTTTGTTTCCAGCACTCTGCCTTCGCACGGACTTGGAGGTGTTAAAACGACAGCGGAAGAGACGGTCTGTTGGGAAAAAAAATATCATCAGAAATTGTTTGGTTGCCATTTTGTATCAAAGAAAAAAAGAGCACTCCGATTGAAAAAAAAACCCCACACAAAATCATTTCTTACCCATTTCAAGTGATGAAGAGCTTGACAGGTTAGTCTTCACGGCAAAGTGGTCTGAAGAATCAATTATATCATAAACACTGTCACCTTGAGACACAAGATCCACCTGAAAATGAAACGCAATGTTCTTTCAACATCCCTGTATCAAATCAAAACTTACACAAGATTTATTTTCCTCTTCTTAAGATGTGTAACATCTCTTTTTTCTTACCATGGAGTGTCCAAGGTGCTCTGACACTGTGTCTGACAGGTAGAGGAGTTTTCCCTCTCCAGTCAGCAGCATCAGAAAACCCGGCAGCGCCTGCATCAACTCTGACAGCTCATGAAAGGACAGGAATCGTGAGCTTTCATCAGGACTCACAGCAATTCCCGCTTCTAAAAAAAAAAAAAAAAAGAAAAAAATGTTGAGATATAAATGGTAGTAAATGGTTTTCCATCTGCTGAAAAACACGTTTGTAGATTTCAGCACCATGGACAGCAACAGAATGGTGCTGATGCTTGAGCTTTTCAGCACCACGGACAGAGACAGATTGGTTTGAAATGATCACAAACATCTACATTCATGTTTCAATCAGTCATCATTTGATGTTAACATGATAGAGAAATGTTGAGTTTTACAGAGAATTCAGGCATGCAGAGCAGCATCAACAGGTCCATCTGGTTTTTTTTCTGGGTTTTTCTTACCTTGGGTGAAGAAGACGGATTTTCTGGTGTACATGCAGGCAAGTGACATGATGTGAAGGTATGAGAGCCGAGCTTTATCAGCTTCAGATATCGGCAACAAGTCTTTCAGATTCCGGATCTCAGCGTTGATCTGGTCCCGTCGGGCTTTAGATGCTCCTTTGGTTGATCGGTACATGATGAACTCCTCTAAGTTAGAAAGCTGTGAGAAGTGCTGTTACACGTCGTGTCTCAGATTGATCAGGAGACAAGTTGAAGAAGTGGAAACGATCTCTAAGTGTGTTATTGGACTTTCATCTCAGCTGGTTTGTCCAGAACAAGGGTTTGTCTTGTTCTGGTTTGTCTCCTTTAACTTTAAGCTCCAGCACAGCGTCCAGATGTCCGTCCAGGTGAATCTGCGGCTGTGCTAGCCGTCTCTGAAAGAGTCCGGAACCCGTAAATCTGGTTGAGTTACTCTGCTCGCCGGTCACTTATATAGCCTGGGACTCCGCCGGTGCAGGGGGGCTCCCGACGCATCAACACCGACGTAAAACGGAGGGAGGGGGGTGAGGAGGAAGAGGGAAGGGAGGGGGAGAGATATGTCTCATATCAATACGAGCAATGCTGAAATCCTCCCCCCTCCTCCCCACCCGGTGCCCTCTCCTCTCAGTGACTCTTCCTCTACGTCAGCTCTGATGACGTGGGGCTGAAATCGGGAGCTCCGGCGACGCAAAAAGCCCGATTTGGACAAAACCGAGTAAGAGGCGGAGCATGCGTAGAAACGTAAACGGAGTCACCGGACTCTGGTGAATTAGAAAGAGATGATAGGGGAGGAGGGAAGGATGGGTTGCATAGGGGAGAAAAATCTTTCTGTGTTTATATGTCTGGCTTTGTTATTGCTTTAGACTCCAAACCCACCACATGTGGATGTTAGATCTTCATCAGATCACCCTGATGGGATCACTTTAAATAGGATGGATCAATGTTCTGCAGAGATCTGGGATGCTTAGGAATGTTTGATTTCTTACTGGTTCTATTTCTCATCATATTTATAGGATTCAAATGAAATATCTATAAATAATCCAAAGATTCATCTGCAAAGATAACTTCACTGATTGCATGGGGATCATTTTTTTTCCTCCCATCAAGTCATTTTTTTATCTGTTATTGTTTATATCAAATGTGTACATTAATAAGAAACTATATGATTTGATTTTTGAGTCTGTTTTAAAACTTAATCTGATTATGAATCAGAAAAAACGCACTGAAATCCCCATCGATCACCTGCATGTGTGTGTTTTTTCTCCCTCTTGCCATCAGAAGTCTAACAAATGACGTTCATGTCTGACTCAAGCTGCTTTCTCTTTCATCTTTTTCATCAGCATCCAAATCCTGATGACGATTTTCAAAGTCTCAATGAAAAAAAGTGGAGCCGTTTTTAATGAATGGGAGTCATAAATTATTCAGTCATGTACGTGGCACGTGAACCAAGCAGAGCTGTTTCTAAAAATAGGACTGATCGGTGGCCAACAGAGAGACTGGGATGTATCCAGATCCAATCTTACTATTTATGGAAAAGAAAATTCACTTTTTGGTCCCCAGAAGAGACGTGTGTGTGCTGAACACACAGACACAAATACAATGAAGTCTTTTGTCTGTGTGAGGTAGTCATTTCTTAAAATGATGCTGGATCAGTAGATAAGGAGGTCTCATCCCTGCAGGGCTCCTTTTAAAAGTCACATTTCAACAAGATTACAGCACAATAGGCAAATTTAGAAAATGATTAAATTCAGATTTTTATTAAGAAATAATTCAAATGAATGATTGTTTTTTTACTTTTAACCTGCTGCTTTTCTTAAAAAAGTTTCTCTTTTGATTTTTTCCACAGAATGACTCGACTATTTTTGTCCTCTCCGTCCATCATTGACTCCAGATTGGTAATGACCTAAAGGTGTTAAAGTACTGCCAGATAGTCACAGACAAACTACAAATGTGTACCTGCAGGGAGAATAAAATAGGCTGTTTCCCCTTAACTGCTCTTCCTCATTATAGTTTAAGGTTTGGAGCGGCTCAAATAAGAGATAAAACCTGGTCATCTATGCAGTACATAAAGTCGGTGTGTGATGCTAAAACAGGGTAGAAGGTGTGTCAGGACGTTGACTACCATTTCCCTCTAGCTAACTCTGAACATAGCATCACAAACTGCTTTCATTAGTGACTAATTCAGTCAGAACGGATATAATTGGAGGCTCGCCGGTCACTTGGATTATTTCTGACTGTAAAAAGGTTCATTTTGAGTCATGCTTTTGTCGATGGCTCAAATAACCTTTTCTTTGCTTCAATGTCTCAAATGCTTGTATTTTTGTCTTCGGATGTGACTGATGATGAGCTGGTAAAACAAGTGTATCCTCAGGCAGAAATTGTGTGTACTAGTTATAAGTTATCATTATTTGCATTGGAGTCAAACTGGCAGTAGAGTGTAATAATCAAATTTAAAATGACTGGACGTGAGGTGACTGGACCCTCACATATAGGCACCAGCTGTGGGTGGTGACCAAAAAAATGAGATCGCGGATACAAGCGGTCGAAATCAGCTTCCTCCTCATGGTGGCTGGGCTCTCACTCAGAGATCAGGTAAGGAGTTCTGCCATCCGCGAAGAGTTCGGTGTCGAGCTGCTCCTCTTCCAGGTCGAGAGGAGCCAGCTGGGGTGGTTTGGGCATCTGGTCAGGATGCCCCTCGAGCGCCTCGCTGGTGAGGTGTTTCGGGCACGTCCAACTGGGAGGAGATCAAGAGGCTGACCCGGACCTGCTGGAGAGACTATGTCTTACAGCTGGCCAGGGAACGACTTGGAATCCTTTCGGGTGAGCTCGAGGATGCAGCTGTGGTGAGAGAAGCCTGGGCTTCCCGTCATGAGGCTGTTGCCCCCACGACCTGGCCGCGGATAAGCGGAAGACGACAAAACGTACGTGAGGTGATCGAATTGTTAAGAACACCAGCTGCAAATATGTGCCGGTTCATGTTTATTGATTCATCTTAGAAGTTCACGGTTCCAATTTGGACAGTAGAAAAGAATAATGGAGATCATTGGGAGTGGAATGGGTTCTCAAGAATCTATTTTTGAGTGAAGCTGGGTAATATCCTGTTTGTATTCTAGAAAAGGCTTCAAAGTTGTTTTCTGGACTGTGTATTTTCAGACCAAGATGTTTCGAATTCATTTCCAATCTGAGTCCTATTTACAATGTATTTTTTTTGAGAATCCCAGAATAATCCTCTGGTCTGAATAGACATAAGTTCCACTTTTTACCTTTCAAATGGCCAAACATGAGTCACCTGTGATCATTTCATATTCCTAAAGACATATGGTAATAAAAACACTTGTTATTTTATGGTTGATTTGACAAACATCATTAAGTGAGACCAGCTATAAACAAGCACAATATGTTTTACCCACCTGTGGTTAGTTCTATACATACTTTTTTTATGTCCCACACATTATTATGTTTTGAGAGGTATTGTAGGTGATGTTGCAGAAAACTTCTTTTGTTTTTAAATTTGTTGGTATCATTGAGAAGATTGGAGAAGAATATTACAGTTAAAGCAGCAGGTGGTTTGAGAGTGAAGAGTTATAATGATGAGCGTCTTGTTGCCACGGTAGCAAACGGAGATATGAATCAAAATGCTTTGTGCCAGAAAATTTCTGTTTCAATATTCATGTTGGGACCCATTTAATTGTTTTGGTTTCATAACTGTCTCAAAGAATTTTTTACAATCTTTTACTGCAATAGGATTTTTTTACCAGATGTTTACGAATGTTTTCATATAAAGAAATTATGAGAACTATGCATGTGTATGTCTATCTAAAGTTTTTTTTTCTTTAGACACTCAGCAGGACAGAGTACAATGTTTTCATGATCTTTTTTACTTTCTTTGATTTTATTGGATCAACAGGAGAAAATTAATCTGCAAAACATAAGCATTGCTCATGGAAAATTGACTAGGAAATTGCTCGAGACCTGGCCTGGATGTTCTAGGTCTGGATTGTTTTTGTAAAATAATACATCTATAATTTCATCATTGTCATGCGAGCATTAGTGTGTATGTGCATGACTTTATTAGAAGCCATTCACATTTAAACTGACTGTATTTGTTTTGTTGGAGAATAATGGAGACAACTTGTGAATTTAAATTTTTTTTGTCTTGTTGATATTCACTATTCAAATTTTTACCAAAAAACCCTTTAAACTCTATTAAAAAAAAAAACAAACTTTTTTTTTAAATTGAACTAGATTTACATGCTGAACACAGCTATAACCTCCTGCTGTACTTGTTTACCAATGTGTCCTTTTTCAATCAATAGTAATGTTTAACATGCACCGTTTAAAAGGGATCCAATGCTGCACATGCCTAAAATGCACAATGTGATACCATTCAGCTGCATTTTGGTCACAAAAATCTGGAAACAAAACTTGTGATCTGTTTGCTCATTCATTCTTTCTCACATACCCTCTGTCACTCGCCCACACACCATCTCAAACTTGCTTATTCAAAAACATCTCGCTCATTTTCCAACACTTACCCTTTGTCCACTCACTGAGCAGATGCAAAAAGGGCAGAGAATATTTTTGGATTTTTTCTACACACACTTCTCTTTTTTTGGTCGCAGTTGACAACAGGTGTGACTTTTGGTTTTTGGCAGCGAGTAACACTGCTGATGAAGGGAAAGCTGCATGTTCCTCATCATCAGGCGGAAAACAAAACTGGCTCTGCAGCAGTTCCATCATGTTGGAGTAAAAGTTAAGCAGATACAAATGATTGCAATGACAATGAGACATGAATGTGTTCATCTATAAGCGTCTATAAATAAGTGGATTAAATCTGGACGCCTTTAGATGGGTGATAATAGGAAAAGGAGGCTTTTTTTCAAGTGGTGGGTTATGTGGAAACAAGTGCAACTCTTATGCCACTGCTGAATAATACTCATCTTTTTTTCTGTTTAAGACCATCTTTTCTTTTTCTGTTTATTTTTACACCGAGAGTCAAGGTCTTCACTCTGCTTCTTGAGAGGAAGGAGCTAATCTGTCGCCTAGCAACACCTCCCACTCCTATATTGAAGCAGTAGTGGGAGAGGAAGTGGAGTAAAAAGAGGAGTTTAGGAGGAAAAAAACACCATTTGGGACATTTGGAAGTTAGAGACAGTCTGTTGGGGGGCAACAGCATCCATAAGTTTGACAAACTATTACTATAATTCTAGGAAAATAAATTTATTTTTTCAATGCTTATGAGACGATCATGTCACTTGTTTCATTTGTTTAACTGTTTTTTCCCAAGTTAGACGTTGAATATTTCATTGATGCTTTGAGAAAAATTGAAAGTGAGAAGAGATGTCAGACAATAAAGACACACTCTGTAAGAACCCCCTGCACCCCACCCGACCACCCCCTAAAAAAAGAGAAAAAAAAAAACAAGTTAACAAGTGTAGACACTTTCACAGAGTTTGTCTAGACTTTTGGTGATACCACAATTATGTTATCATAGTTTTGGAACCCCTACTTTACTTAGATCCTTTTTTTTTGTATGTTTCCACAAAAAAAAAAAAAACAACTTTCAAAAGTCTCAAAATCACCTGAAAGATTGATTTATTATACATTGATGTGAATTAATCGAAACATTCTGCATGGCATCTGAGAAATTCAAATCTTCAATACCCTGATTCATTTAGAAGTTTGTTTTTTCGTCCGATTTTAAGACAGAGAGACACACAACCTGTGAATGTGCTTCTGCACCTCACCTCCTCCCTTTATCCATCACCGCCTGCCTCCCTCTCTCCACTCTTCTTTGTGAGCCAGCAGCCTTGCACTTTTTCTCTTCAAGTTTCAATATCCAGTTTATTTTTAGCTTCTAGTGCAGAGAACAAGGAGGAGAAGTTTTTCAGCGAAGCTCTTTATTTGTGAGATTTCTGTGTATTTTCAAGGTCCCTGGATTATTCTTAGACTCTAAGGAGAAAGTGGGGACAGTGCCTTTGTGAATGAAAATTTAAATCTACAAGCAACAAATTGCTGCATTGAGATGTGAATCAGTGTTTTATGTAACACGTGAGAAAATGTAACCCAATGTAAGATTTTATCTTTGATTGATGTGAAAACTGTAATCAGCTAATGAAAATCCACCATTCTGTAGCATCCATCACACACACTTTTATGACACTTTTTTATTTTCTTTTTCTGAAAACTATTAGAACAAACACAAAAAAAGTCAATTTAACTCTTTTTGTCTCAACTTTTTCACCCATGTCAACATGCTGTAACATACCAGTACAAACTCTGACTGTTTCTCCACACATTTTTTTTTTTTGGTGCTGATGCAGGGTTGCCATGGTGATGTGATGTAGATGTGTTACATCATAAAAGACCTCCTAGCAGCAGATCTTTCCTTCTCTGCCTTTTTCTCCCTCTTTTCCCCATCTGTGTTCTGCTTCCCTCAATTAACTATCGGCCTTCTTTTTTTTTTAGTCGAAAGGTCAAGTGGAGATAAACTGGGCCAGACACTGCGGATGTGTTGGGTCAAGTGATGGTATTCATATACGGTACACCTGTATGTATTTTTCAGAATGAATAGATGGAGTTGTTGTGTAACTGAAGCAGTGAGTGGGTTGATGTGAGTGTGGGAGGAAAAAAAATTTAATGGATTTCTACTTTGTTCTTTTCTAAGATTCAGTACCCATGACCTCCTTTTTTTTTTTCTTGCTGTCCTTGTTCAGCATGGTTCAGAGTGGATCTCGGCTGACCCATCATTTCAAAACCAACCACATGTCTCCACCAATGTACATGTCTTTCACTTATTTCTTCTTTTATGTTTTCCGTACTCTTTCATCCGTTCACCCCCGTCTGTTTCATGAATGAATGATGTCTTTTTTTATCAACTCATTCAGTAAGTACTTTCTTTCCACTGAGACCAGTCATCTGAGGACACTGAGTTTTTCAAGAAAAAGATGGCAACAGACTAAAAAAGGACAGCAACAAGCTTTTTTCTCTGTGAAAGCTGCATTTCATAAGATGTTATGATGTACAGTTACATGACACTGACCTTTTGAATAGTAATGATTGTAACTACAAATAAATCAGTTATTATAGAAGTAATTGATTATAAATTATTATCTGATGGTTGTGGGAGTTGCTGTGAGTTTTCACAGATAAAATCAGTTTATTTAGTTGAAGTTTCTAAGAACATGTAGTTCATTGTGATGAATTAAGAAAACACTGACCACTGATAGTCCCTAAAGAAAACATTGCAATAGCAAACTTTATTGTTGATTTCTTTTTCACTCTTTTCATCTTAATTTTAATCATAATTATAGTATTTGCAAGAAGGACAAACCAAAAAATAGATTGAACTGTTCTGTTCAGTCGTCTTACGCTTATCCGGGGCCAGGTAGTAGGGGCAACACCCTCAGACGGGAAGGCTAGGCTTCTCTCACCCCGCTGCATCCTCCAGCTCACCTGAAAGGATCCCGAGTCGTTCCCCAGCCAGCTGTGAGACATAGTCTCTCCATCAGGGTTCAGGGTGTACCGATCTCTGAGTGAAAGCCCAGCCACCCTGCGGGGGTAGGTCATTTCGGGCACTTGTATCCGCGATCTTATTCTTTCGGTCACCGCCCACAGCTGGTGACCATAAGTGAGGGTGTGAATGTAGATCGACTTGTAAATCGAGAGCTTTGCTTTTTGGCTCAGTTCCTCTTCACCACGACGAATTGATGCAGCATCCTAGTTATTGCTGATGCTGCACCAATCTGTCTGTCGATCTCCTGCTCTATCCTTCTACCACATGAACAAGACCCCGAGATACTTAAACTCCTCCATATGAATTACTTTGAATTCTTTAATATACAACTGTTAGACTGCTTTTATGGTATTTTTTATGTCAAATTATAAAACTGATTTAAAAAGAGCTTTAAATAGTTTCACCATAATATTTCATTCCTCGTCTTTCTAAAAGTGCCCCTACAGTATTTTTCAATCTGTATTTTTGTGATTCAGAGTTTCTTTGCTCCATCGCTCTCAAGCCTTTCACTTCTACTTCTTTGTGATTTTTTTCAGGGCTGAATGTCCTTTCAGCATCAGTCCCTTTTGACACTCCATACCCACACATCCATAGCAACACGTTGCTGTCTCTTAGTAACAACATTTGCGCAACAAGTGAAGGAACTAAAAGTAAGCGGTCCCGACTCTCACTAAGTTTCTGATATGAACATGTCTCACCAACTCACACAGCAAACATCTCTACATTAGTTTTGTTCATTTAAAAGACATTCATGTTTTTAGGTGGTCTTGATTGCACGTGTTTCTCAGCAAGTTATGAGTGATATGAACTCATCCCAAGCTTCTGCTCACCACTAATTTTTGCTTCAATATTTTGCTCAATGTCGAAAATTCCTTCAATAATGACAAATGCATTGAACCAAAATAATGAACATACCCGGGGATTAAACTTGTAATTGAACAAGCACAAAGGATTGATTTTTTTTTGGAGCGCTATCGGGTTTGAAAGAAGTACTCCAATTAGATGTCACAATGTTTTTTAATGTGAACTATAAAAAGAAAATTAGAACAAAATGAAGAACATCTGAACTTCAGCAAATATCTGCTATCAAATAGTGGTTCAACAACCAATTCAGTCGACCTCTTTGAATCTAAATGAGTTTTTCTTTGCTCTGGTCGATATGCTTGCCTGAAAACATTTTCATGGCTCTCAAAAGTTTTCGTGACAGATTTAAGCCCATCAAACATACACACTAAATGTTTTAATGTCCCTTTGAAGTCATTCAGTCAGTCACCTTCTTAACCGTCCTTCCCTTTCAAGGTTGCGGGTGTGCCGGAGCCCATCCCGGCTGATTTGAGGCGAGGGGCAGGGTACACCTTGAACAGGTTACCAGGATATACACAATCATACACACACACTTTTCCCTTGACTATCAGTTCCTGAAAGTCAAACAATCAGAACTAGATGTTTAGTGGAAGATAAAGGGTCCTTACTTTAAAAAGTTATAATGCACATAGATGAAGATCCTTGGGGCAAAGCAGGTCAGGTAGTTGCCGTAGTAGACGAGAAGAAGTGTTAGAATTATGACCCAAAAAAATGAGGTATTCAGGTGCCTTTTTCTTTATTTCGAGCCAGTACAGTATGTACTTTTTTCACAAATGAATGTCTCTACTATACATTTAATCTCTAGTCAGTAAGTTTAACTTGTCTAATCAATCTCACTGCTCATTATAAATTGTGATTTTTGTCAGCCCTGAAAAGACTAATTTCCCCAAATTGACGGAAAAGAGGCACTGCTGAAAATTCTCTCCATTAACAAGATCATCAAAGTCCACGGCAGTGTACAGGCCTCCTCTTGTTTACTCTCCTGACGTACAACTTTTTGGTAAGGAACTCCAGCTGTCACGTAATGAAGTTAATAGGTGATACTCACCAGTGGGATGCATTAATGGTGAATCAGAGAGGAGTTGGGACATCGGGTGTAAAAGCAACAACGTCTGCATGAGCATAGAAACATAAAAGAAGATAGTGGTGGACCCTAAACAAAACAGGCTCTCATTTCTTCACTGTGAGAACAGTTTTGTGCTTCAGGTGAAATGACCGAGCTTTCACCCGGCCCGGGACAGAAGAGCATCCACAGTACATCTGTGGATTCCTGGTTTTTTTTTTTCTTTGCCCTGCTTCTGTTTCTGTTTATTTATAAGGAATCAGGAAAGGAAAATTTACTTTTGTGACAGAAAAAAAAAACATTCATTAAGTTTCTAAATCACATATTTTTCTTTATTATATAACTGTAACCTTGTGTTTCTATTTTTAGCTGTTTATGTTTATATTTTGTAATCAACCTCCCCCACGGCTCACCCTCTTGACACACATCTGTACCGTCAGCAAACATCCAGATAGGAGCCATTTCCTGATTCAAGTCCTCATTCATCATGTTCCACAGATTCCACCGCCTTCTCTTTTCATTAATGAACTAATCGAGGTGTAGAGTTGTGGGTGGAGGGAAATGACACTCCAGCTTACTCTTTCATTCAGAAACACAATACCTGCATTGTAGTGTGGTGGAGGGGAAAGCATGGAGAGCTTTTTGTAATGCAACAGGAGAAGATCAAAGGGGGAAAGATTGCTCCTCTATGATGACGAAGTGCCTCAAACTGAGGGACAGAACATGTGGAGATGAGTCCTCTGACCACCCAGTACCGGAGGTGTTCTGCACATGAGTGTTTGTACACACAGGTCACGGTTTGTCCAGAAATGAGATCATACCCAGGATGAAGGGTTAGAAATAACGAATCCTGAGTACTTCAACTCTCTCCTCTGTGCCATCTCAAAAATTCCTCCCACTCATTTATGTGGGCACTGCCACTCTGCTATGTAAATACCCACACCCTGCAATAGGCTAACAAACACACATACACACATGTATTTAAACATGAAAACAATCACTTTCACAGTAAATCTAAATGAACCCGATGATCCACCTCATGAGACATGTATATAATTGTTGTTGTCACACAATGACAGACTCTCCAGTGGGTATCATGAACCCGTATGATTTAGACGGATTGTAAAATGCAGGACACATGCATTACAATATAATAATGTCTCTTCACATCTTTCATGTGAACACAATGTCCTAACTCCAACAATTCCAAAAAATCTTGAGCGGAACTTTTTAAACTGTCAGTGACTTTTTAACCAACTTGTTTTGTGGTCATTTAAAAATTCAGTAAATCATTTTTGTATTTAGTGTAGATTTTGTGATTTGTGTATCTCTGTTGCCTTGTCATCATTTAGATCCTTTTCCGCCTGTTTTTCTGTAGCAGAGCCCACTGTCTCAGGCCTTGAAGGGTTGTTCTCCTATACAAGATTTATGAACCAGTCAAAAATGCCATTATTTAGTCCTCCTTTAAGGTTTCATAGAAATGACAGAAAATATAGGCTAAGGAGTCAAATGGGTTATAAAATCATCATGTTCACCTTAGGCTTTTCTATTCCTGGATACTGTTCTGCTGCATAGAAGATCTGCAGGGTTTACTGCCATCTGGTGTCTAAAATATGTTTGATACAGTTACATAAAACAGGCTGTGAGTCATCACCCCCACTGAGAACAGATGGGAGATGTGTGAGGTGTGTTTTATGTGTAGGACTGGGTGGAGAGAAAACACCAGTGGACTGTGAAATAAGGGCTTCCCCCTCATTCCACTCCTCTCAACTTAAAGTTTTGTGGACCAAGAACCAGCACGATGTTGTAGCAACAGCAACAGTGCAGAAAATGTGTTTTGTTTTTTTTTTTCAATCATTTGTAGTATTATTACTAGTTTTAAAAGGATAGAATTTACTCCTTTTGTCAGTTTTTTGACCAAGTTTAAATACCAAAATCTTATTGTAAGCTAGTGTGTGCTGCAATCAAAAAGTGTTTCATCTTCCAATGACAAACTTGAGTTGAATAGAGGTGAAAACAAAATGTTTTTATCTTGTAATAAATATATTCTCTTTGTCAGACACACTATTTAGACAGGGTTCGATCGAATTTCTTGACTATTCTAAAAGGTTTTTCTTAGGTGCAGTTTTTTTTCATAAAATAAAGGCAAAAATCCTGCTAAATTATTTGACATTGATAGTATTTTATGTTCATCAGTTTCTACTGGGGAGGCACAGTGGCGCAGTGGTTAGCATAAAGGCCTCACAGCAAGAAGGGCAGGAGTGTAAGTGCCAGGTGGGACAAGACTTGGAACACTAGCCTTTCTGTGAGGAGATAGCATGTTCTCCCTGTGTATGCGTGAGTTTAACCCACAGCTGGTGACCATAGATGAGGGTGGAAATGTAGATTGACTTGTAAATCGAGAGCTTTGCTTTTCGGCTCAGCTCTTTCTTTACCACAACGGATCGATACAGCGTCCTTGTTATTGCTGCCGCCGCACTGATCCGCCTGCCGATTTCCCGCTCCATCCTTCCCCCACTCGTGAACAAGACCCCGAGATACGTAAACTCCTCCACTTGTGGCAGGACCCTATACCTGACCTGCAGGAGGCATTCCACCCTTTTCTGGGCGAGGACCATGGTCTCGGATTTGGAGGCGCTAATTCCAATCCCAGCCACTTCACACTCGGCACCAAATCGATCCAGTGAGAGCTGGAGATCACGGTCCGATGAAGTCAACAGGACCACATCATCCACAAAATGCAGAGATCCGATCCTGAGGTCACCGAACCGGATCCCTCCAACGCCTCAGCTGCGCCTAGATATTTTGTCCATGAAGGTCATGAACAGAATCAGTGACAAAGAGCAGCCTTGGCGGTGCCCAATCAGCGAGTAATTTGATTATCAATGATTGTAAAGAGAATTTTTTTTTACCAAATATATTTTCTGCTCTTTTCAGCTTCCAGGTCATGCATTTTAAAATTATTTAGGCTGATAAAAAGGTATATGATTTTATTTGGGTTCAGAGCTTTAAAAAAAACATATTGTGACAATCTTAGAAACAACAGATGGAGCTCAAACACAGAAGTGAGAATTTGACCAAGGAGTGTGGGTGCTGAAGGTTTGACTGAGTGGTTTCTGATTCATGCACGTCAACAAAAAGAGGGTTGACAACAATGAAGTGACAAATGGAACTGTGATCAGGATGTAAACTGGTGAAAATAGATCAATCTGGTGGCAAAAGGATGTGGGCTGCTTCATCTGAAAGAAAATAAAAATGCCACGTGGATTCATTATCACCATTAAGAACATAAAAAGTCTTTCTCACACGAAATGAAATGAAACTAAACTGGAGGCAGAGAAGATAAAGTCACAAAAAAAGTAAACATTTAAACAGAGAAAGGGTCAGAGCAAAAAAAAAAACCAAACAATTTGATTGGACTAATTAAAGCTGCTACTTATCGGTGTGAAACTGTCATTACGATGTATTTGCACTGCATAAATACTGATAAAATAAACTGCTAGAAGAGCGTCACTTTCTCTGGATGACCGAGTACAAAAAGCTAATAATGTAACATCACAGTGACTGGTTGAACTGCATTGATCATGTCTGTTTCATTTTTGGTTTTGCATCTGTGTTCCTCGACTCTTCTTCTTTTACTTTAAAAAGTGTACGGCCCAACATAGATGGAGAGTCTGAGGGCAGAGCTGGTCTGGTAGTTGCCCTGGTAACTGAGCAGAGGGTTAACAGAGACCATTTCCAGGTCCAACGTGTACTCTCTGGGTCCAGACACGGCCCGTGCTAGCACCAGCATGGCACTGATGTTATTTATTTGCTGCAAGAGAAAAAAAAAAAGAAAAGAATTAATACAATTTCTAAGTATGCGGAACAACTTTACAAACATCAAGTTTTACATTAAACAACATTTTCAAACGGATTCCAACCATTTTTTGTGTTGGTGCTCCAATGTGGAAACTAGATTCTCTGATTTTCTTTTTTTTAATTTTGAACTTCAACTATCCTATCTTATGATTTTTCCAACAAACTTTTCAAAGTTATATAATTAAATCTGTTTTGTTCCATACTGCTGACTCAACATGGTGTCTACATTTGCCCAAACACACATTAAAAAATATTTTTATTGTAAAAAGTTCTTCTAAATGTTTGTTTAACCAGAAAATTAAAGTAATTTAGACAAATTATTATCACTCAAAACTTTGCGGGAGGAACATTCAGCCAAGTTAAGCAGACGGAAAAAAAAAACTCTAAAGTCAATAAATGCCTAAAAAAAGAATGAGTGGTGTAAACTTTTTAAGAGAGCTATGAAAACATTTTGGCACCCCAAATTAACGACTGACTCAATCATGTCACTTTGTTTTCACTCCTCAATTTTAAAACTATGAAATTCAGTGACTCACTTGGGTTTTCTGTTGTAAATGTTCAACAAGGACCATAAAACAAGCTCAATGTACAAACTGCTCTCCTGTTGGCTGAACAGACTGCACCCATCGTTAAATTGATGAGTAAACTTGAATCATGAATAAAATGATAGAAAAACATGTTCGTCAGCCAGACGCTCGATGGCTGAACTTTTTCAACAAGAGTTCAGTGTTCATGTTAAAAAAGCTAGTCTGGATTGACTAATGTTTAAAAATAAATATCTGTTTTATAATTCAAAATAGGTTTTTATTTCTCATTTAAAATCCATAAATATAACTTCATCTTTACATAGAAGAAGATTCTAAAACTTGTACCGCTTATGCAGCACTTACGTATAACATTTATTTTTATTTACCGTTATTTAGCCGTTGTAAAAGACCAATTGAGATCTAAATCTCTTCTAAAAAGACAAACCGGCCAAGAGGTCAAGAGCATACCTCATAATCAATAAACAGAGTAAAGAAACTAAACAGCAAGTTTAAAAAAAACATCATTTAGAAAATTTTACAAAACCCTACTTATTAGAGACCGCTGAGTATGTTAAAGTGCAGTGGAGACAAACAGAGCAATAATTAATTCATTTATCCGTCTTCTGAACCATTCATCCCTAACAGGGTCACAGGGGGTGCCGGAGCCTATCCCAGCTGATTCAAGGCAAAAGGCAGGCTACACCCCGAACAGGTCACCAGTTTGTCGCAGGGCCGTACACACACACAACCATCCACCTACACACTAATTCTTAGGGGCAATTTTATAGCGGCCAATTAACATGCTTGTTTTTGGAGGGTGAGAGGAAATCGTGGCCACACACCTTCTTGCTGTGTGGCCACTGTGCCATCATTGTGCCATCATGGAGTGCCACTGTGCCACTGTGCCATCATGGAGCAATGATTTAAGAACCAATACATTCTGTGCAAGTTTTGTTTTTTGTTTTAAAAGAAAAGCTCATTACATCTTATAACAAACCAATTTCAGACCATGGCCATTTTTGAATTCATTGCTGTGATTTCAGATAATCCATTAATAATCAGGTAATTGTTTCACCCCATCGAAGTCCACACTACTAAAATAGTCCTCACCCTGATGTAAAAGTCTCCATTCTCATCCCCGGAGCGAATACGGAAGGTGTTGTAAGCACCAGCAGAAACACTGGTGGCTTGAATCTGGAAGATGTCAGATGGGACAGAGCGCTCTGAAGTGATGCTCATGTAGCGGTGGACCACAGAGAATGGTAAATCCCGACAGGCCGGCTGGCTGACTGGACATACACACCGGCTGGTAACAGACAGAGAGCATTGAAAGGTCAGACTGAGTCCAACGTTATAAAAAAAAAATAAGTGTTTCTCAGTGACAGCAGTTTATAAATCTGCCAGCAGAGGGCGATTTATGACATGGTAGAAATCTCTTAGGATTTAAAAGCTGTACTAAACAGTAGCCTTTCCTTATGTTTCTGTAATCGAACCCTCAGGGACATGTTAACAGTGACCCACACCTGTTACATACAGCTTGTTCGCTGCGGTAATAGTTTTTTATTGCACTGGAACATGTTCACAAGAAAACATAGTGTTGGACTCCTGTGTGGAAAAAGTAATGGGATAATTTAGCTGTCTGACTTATACTCTGTACAGACTCTGATTATATTCAGAGCTGAGAGCCAGCACATACCAGAATAATTACGACAAGGTGTGCAGAAGTGTGTTTGTAAATTAAAACACCAGCCTTCGTGACATGCCACTCACTTGTCAGCTACTTGTATGTACGGTTCTTGGCAGCGGTTGTTGTCCACACATTGGTATCGTCCGTGGATGTTCACACAAGTCTGCGTCTCAGTGCACTGATGTTCACCTGTTTCGCATTCGTTTATATCTGCAGAGAACAAATAGCTCATGATGTTCGACTCAGCAGGACAAGACAGGAACAGAGCTGCTGCCAGGGATAGAATGACTGTTGACTCAGAGCAATATTCGTGATTCTGAGAGCATAAATGGAAAGGTGTTAATCCTGAAAGGAAATAGAGGCTGTCACGCTTACCCTGGCACATTCTGGTGCCGTGAAGCTTGTATCCTTCTGGGCAAATACAAGAAAACTTCCCAGGTTCATTGACACACTGGAACTGGCACAAGTAATTAGAGTAGCTGCACTCATCGATGTCTGGAAAGGACAGGTTCATATCTCAGGAGTCATTGAAACTAAAATTGAGCAGAAAACAGTGAATCATGATTTGACAAAGTGGGTATTTTACCGTTACAAGTAAAGCCATCCGGCCCTAGCTCGTAGCCTTGATCACAGCGACAAAGAAAAGTGCCGTATGTGTTATAACACCTCTGGGAGCAGGGTGCACCCATGTCACATTCATTCACATCTGGAAAAAAAAAAGTCAATCTTACAGTAAAAAAAGGTCTCTGGAACAAGTTTTCTAAATTATCCAAGATTATGAAACACATTATTTTGAGAAAAAAAATTCACCATAAATGGAACGAAATCATTGGTTAATTTATTTTTAAAGTTTGGCTGGCTTTTTAACAGGAATTCACATCTATCTTTAAAAATTAGTCAAATAAGTGCAAAAGCATGTCTTGAAAAAAAAACAACGAACAAGCTCCATGGCAAAAACGGTTCAATGGTTTAACCTTAAATGGTTAAAAATATTCACATATTTTTAGATTGAAAACTAAAGAGGGACATGGTAAGTTACAAGAAAATTTTTAATAGAAAATTGTCATATAAGTTACTTCTCGTTTACAACCTTCATTTATATCTTCATTCTATTACCTTTTAGACTTTATATCTATTTCAAAGGCAAGCAAGAAGTGAGCTACACCCTCGATAATTCACTTATAACTGTTACACATTGAAATAAAAAACAATTCCTCTCAGGGTCAATTAGTGGTACCCAATCAGCCTATTTGAGGTGTTTTTGGAGGATGGAAGAAAGCTGAAGTATACTTATAGAAGTCACAAATCCAAAGGATGAATATGCATACTCTATATAGAAAAGTCAATGTTATCTGTTTACATATCCTTTTATATGAGCACTGTATCTTTTAAAAAAACCTCATCATTAAATTGGTCTCTGACAGGAAGTGAGAAAAATAAAGGCCTTTTCTTTTTCCAATGAAATTCTTTTAAATGATTTAAATAAGCAAGATGAATATTTTTCATTTAATAATTCAGTTTGAGTTTCTGTGTTTTTATACAATTTCTCATTTTAAAAGACAAAAGGTCAAATATTCTTACCAACACAAGATCTGTTGTTTCCTGCCAGCTGAAAACCAGGTTCACACTGACAGGAGAAAGAACCAGGAACATTGACGCAGCGATGCTGGCAGTACCTATACCTGCACTCGTCAATGTCTAACAGAAAAAAAAAGAAGAAAAAGTTTTAAATTTCATTTAAAAACAGACCACATGAGATGTTTCATATGAGCAAAGAAACACGGTCTCTCTCACCGATGCACTCTGTACCAACTTTACGGTAACCATCAGGACACTGGCAGGTGAAAGCACCCAGCGTGTTGATGCACTGCTGGCTCGGCAGGCAATCATCCTCATCTCGCTCACACTCATCAACATCTGTGTGTGTGGGTGAAGCAAACAAAGACGGATGTAAAATATACTTATTGTGAGCAAACACAGCATCATTCAGCATGACTGAGGTGGTGGCCACCATGTTCTCCTCACTTGCACCCAACAGCTGAGAATATCGTGCTGAGTCACATTTGCTGTCTCATGCAGGCTGCATGAACACCTCGTTCTCCTCCAACAGAAGCAGGTTTTTTCTTGTCAGTCTGCTTCCAAAAATGTAACAGCTGTCCTTGTGTGAAATCTTGCAAATTCCTTCACTGTCTATCGTAGACCGGCTCACACCCACACAAATTACACCAACACGTTGCCTCTAACGCCTGCAACAGCCACCTGTCCTTCACAATCTGTGGCCGCCAACAATAAAGTTACACAATCACTCCCAAATGCTTAATGATCACTCATCCTGTGGCCACCTGTCCACCTTTTAACCTCCAGACAAAAAAAAAAAAAAGTAGAAACCCACCCACACAGCTGCTCCCGTGCAGTTCATAGCCCAGAGGACAAGGGTTAAAGGTCCCAGTGGGCTCTGAGATGGGAGCTTCTGGAGCAGGGATGACCGATGCAGAGCGGGGAAGGCACAGGTAGCCTCCATAGTGGTTGAAGCACTTCATTTCACCTTTGCAAGCATCTGGAATGGTCTCACACTCATTTATGTCTGACGAGAGACACATGAACAGATATGTTGGTATTTATTACGAGTTAAAAAAAATGTATTCAGCAAGTTTAAAAGTTGGTAAAACAAGAGGATAGGAGAAGGGTGACGTTGTCTGATTTTTTTTTACCTTTGCAGTGCTCAGTTAGAGGGTCCCAATGATACCCATCTGTGCATTCCTATAAAAAGTAACAAGAACAAAGTGTCAGAGAAAATAATGAAAGGGATGTTGGAGTCAAAAGCTGCCTTTAAAAAAAAAAAAAAATTACAACAAATCTCCAGTAGAGTAACATTAAAAAAAGGAGGCAAGAGATGAAGGGAATAGTGTTCACGTTAGAGTGTCGAGCCAATGGGAGAAAAAAAAACTGTGCCGGTTAAAAGTTTGCAAGTATGTTACACTCTTGCATTAAAACCAAAGGTAATTTTTTCTAGCAAAAATTTGAGAAAATGTGTCATTCACCATCACTGATAACACAATTTAAAGATTAATCATATTTACTCAAATCACAGATTAATTCTCTTCACTTATCTGTTCAGTAATCTACATTCAGGATGAATGTAGATGTTGACATCTACATTCATCCTCCCAGAAAACTCAATCTCAAGATGTTGAACTTTTCTTTAGATGTTTGTATTGGAAATAGTTCATTTGTTCTAATTTGGTTGATCAGAAGAATGAAGCCCTATTGCTTGGGTGTTTCTTCAAACTTCCATAAAGTTTTCTTTGGTCAAACAGCAGAATTGTGTAATGTATTTAAAAAATATCCAAAAAACTTCCTTGGAAACTTTTTTCTTTCTCCAGACCAATATTACGTATGTAGATCAATTAAAGCAGACAGCATAAGCTCTAAGTCAGTTACATTACAATACAAGTAAACTTTCAAAACTATCTTTTTGATTGTCTCTTTTTTAAAGAATCAATTCTATTCAATAAAATACCAGAATAAAGTTTGAGGATTGGAGGAAACATTTGGTCTCTTTTTTTAATTTTTCTAACAGGATAACTCAATTTTTCAATTTGACTTAAATTAACTCAGAGTTAAAATCTTGGTTTTGTAACATCTTATTCATTTTGTTGACCTTAAATATAATTTACTGTCCTCGCTGAGGATGCTAAAAATAAAATTCAATCATTTAACTCATTTATCTACCGGTAATTTTATTTTAATGTATCCCACATTCTTCTACTAAAGCCCACTGAAACAGTTCGATGTTTTAAGGGAAGCATTGTTTTGTTCTTGACATGTGTCACAAAAAACTTTCTGTGCACTCTGTTTAGTAGGATGGCACTTTGGGGGAAAAGTTTCAAAGAAAAAGAAAGAAAAAAGTAAAAGAGGGAGAAAGAGTCATCCATCCTTACCGTGTAGGTGTCAGTTTCTCTATGTGACTGTGAAATCGTACTGCGGAGGAGCACAGACACACATATGCACACACACAAGACTGACACACAAACACCCTGCATACTAGTGTACTAACTGAAGGATAATCAAGCAGAAACACATGTAAAACACACACATACACAAACACACAGGTAACAGTGCCTCGAAGTCGAAACTCTGTAGCATACAGAGCAGTCAAGAAGTGGTATCTATAAGAGAAAAAGAGAGGACAAGAGAGAATGGGGGACAGAAAAAAATAAAAAACTGTTCATGTCAGTATTAAAGCAAAAAACAAACAAAAAACCGCCATCACAACTCTGAGGAAAAAGCACGGCAGTCACAAACAGGCCAGTTTGTCCTTGATGGCACCGAAACGAAATGGAATGAATCACTCTGCAACATCAAAATACAAACACTACTGCAGCTCCAACCTTAACCTAAAAATAACCAAGTCTGCTTCACAGAAAAACTTTCATTATAGCTGCTAACAGAAAGCTCTGTGTCTGCAGGCTGGCATCCACGGGAATGACTCTACCATTGATCAAAGTGGAAAACATAAGTACTGACCATTTATTCCATCATCCCCACTGGTTTTTAGAGTTCATCATGGTCTCTTTTAAACTTAAAGTCAATACTTTATTGTGACCAGCAATCTTCTTTCGTATTTTTTTGAGCTGATGTCTTCGCCAGCAGTGGAAACTAATCATGTTTTCAGACACTTCTTGTTTTTGATACTAAATATTCTCCTCAACGATTTCAAGAGGAATGAACGTAATCCCAATTTAGCCAGGTATTTTTTTACGTAACACACCAAAACACAAGGGTTGAAACAAAATGAGGAAAAAATATGTAAAATTTTGGGAAAACACATAATTCATATATTTCTCAACAGTGGTAGAATCATCAGTGGTAGAATGCCCACTCTTGGACTGGGAGAGGTCGGTTTGATTCCCACTGAGCCCATGCCGAGGGGTCCTTGGGGACGACACCTAATCCACTATTTCTGCCAACATTGGCACTGTCGTGGCTACCTGCTGCAGTGCAATGCAGGACAAAAATTTCCCCATTGAGGGATGAATACAGTACATTAAAAAAAATGTTAAACTTTTTATTTCTAACTATTTTTAAATCAAGTTTTCCTGTCTTTTAAAGTTTGTGAGAATTTATACTTCAGAGAAAAACACCTTAACTCTGCCTAGTCACCACACAATTGTGAAAAGATGTATTATGCATGCTGTTTTGTAAGTTTTGGTTTAAGTAATCTTCAAGTTTCCCCCTACTATCAATCATGTCGACCGCAATGTAAACTCTCACATTGTGAAACGAATTAAAAGGGTGTTAAATCCCATAAAACAATAAATTCAACAAGCTAAAGATACAAGAAAAATATAATCAAAGAATAAAACAAACAGGTTGTGAAACAGCAAGTGCTGCACATGGAGCGAATGAGTGCTAGAAAAAAAAGTCTATGGGCAAGGTTATAATCACTGTCTACATGCAGTCATGTTCTTATATAAACTCCTGTAGCCACGTTTACAGGGACTGCTTATTGTGTTTGGGGCTTAGACAAACGGAAGACCGCAGGGTGACTCTGACACCCTCACATACTTTCTGAATGACATCAGAGGCATTTTGTGATCTTTAGATTCATGAAAAACAAGTTAAAACAGATTAAGCACACACAATTAAGCATACCATCTTGCAACCACAGGACGTGACCTCTCTGAGTTGGTCTAGAAGCCACTTAACAACCAGCAAGAATGTGAACCAAAACCACCCAAAAAAACAAGCTGACCAGTAGTCTGGGGTCCATTCATTCACTGGCTACTGAGTATGGACAGTGGGGAAGCATGGGTGTTGCCGCTGGAGATCAAGTGGCGGTGGACCTTTGGAATGCCCATGGTAAGGATGTGGGTCCAGTTCTCAGTTGGGATGCCCTGCCGCTGCAGTGTTTCCCAGAGTATCAGTTTCTGGGAAACCCCCCATGGTTTAGATGAGAGGACAGCTGGAGCCAAATATCTATACAATTCTGCTCTAAGCACAAATCTTTCCAAAGGGTGCGTAGGAGGATGTCAGAGGATGGAGTTTGACCCGGGACGTCACTATCAACAGTACCACTACCACTGAGATGTACTGCTTTATTAAAGTAGAGGCAGCGGCATGACAAAGACACTTTACAGATATTTTCCAAGGGATTAATGTTCAATTTATTCAGATTTGGATTTAAACAAATTTGCAATTAAAATTTGAATTATTACCTGCAATTTAAAAAAAAAAAAAAATCAAAACAGTCTGTCCTGTAGGTTCCACATAAGCAGGATCAATGGATTGGTTTATCACACAAAATTTTAAAAGGTATTTTTTTATATACACAATACTAATCACAGTATTTTAATTACATTCAGCTCATTTTGTTGATTTGGATCTTGGTGTTATTGCAAAAAAATTGACAAACTTATTTCTCCTGACAGATGTCACCTCGCTTTTACAAGTGACCGCATGGACGACCAAAAAAAACTCACACAGCTAGACCACACACACTCACAACGGGGGAGCATAAACTGCAGGATGGTCATCTGTTATTAGAGCACACACACTTTGTGTGGCTGCGCTCAGCTGTGCATGGAGAAGTCAGGGAACACAGTAGCGTGTCAAGTCCCAACTGGACTCTGTTACAAGTGTGGAAATGAGCCTACTAAACCACAAGCAGGGGTCTTCTGTCTTGTCTACGTCCTTCCTAATGATGGATGGTGGTAGCCTGGCAGAGAAATGCACACTCGGCACTAAAAGTCGTCCTGGGCTGCTTCATGCCCCCAGCGAGGATGCTGCTTTGTAAAGAATGGATGTACAAGTGTTGCTGTCAATGAGCAGAAGATGGACAGCTCTTTTGGGAAAACCAGTGCCTTCCCTTTCAATACTTGTTCTTCCATCAGTGTGAACCTGCTTCCTGTCAGTATGCAGCGGGTTGTTTAAACAATGAGATTAGGTCAAACAAGCAGAAAGATGTGCTGTCACCTCCTTCCCTCCATTCAGAGTTGCTCTGGATTCTCCCACGTAGTGACTAAACTGAGATTGTGAGACTTTTAAGGTTGTACAATGTGATGCAGTAAAAGAGTTTTGCAATATGTGAAACCAGATCACGTCTCTATGACTCACTTATCTTCCTGTCTCACTGTGTTACAGTTAGAGACAAAAAGCAAGCTGCAGAGTAAAACTACTAGTAACTCACAAAGCAGACAGTAAAGCAGTGGTGCAGCTGTGACGTGTACGGCCTGTAGCAGAAAACTACATAAGGGGTTTGTCTCATCTCCATTTCTACTCCCTTAAAAATGGCTTCCAAACTCTCAAAGTTATCCATCAGCTCTTCGTTTGACGTAAATCTGCTGGTCTGTGTGGATGAGATGTTCATTAAAACATAGAAAAACTTACAGATTTATCTTTTTCTATTGAGTCCTCAGTCTGCCAGTCTTCGTCTGACCGGTGTGTCCGTCTAGTGGCTTTGGTTGTCCCGGCTGAGATAACGTTTGAACCTGGTCCCTTAAACTGTTGCCAGTGTGACCCTGAGAGAGTGAGTGGGGAAACCGACAGCTGGAGCAGATGAACACATTCAAAGGGAGGGAGAGAAGAAACGAGGGAGGGAAAAGGGAGAGAGGGACAGCCCATTCTTACCCCCCCTACAAACCCCCCTTCCTTTTTGGCCCCCTGCACTGCCAACCTCCACTCTCATACCCCTTCTCCCTGACCCCCCCCAGGATGCAAATTCCTGGTCTGCGGCCCAGATACCAAATTCTAAATCTGGCCAAAAAAGCAGGCACAAAAGCTCCCAGATTCACACACATACCCCCCATCTTCTTTCCAAGTGGCCCCCGCACACCCACCTCCCACCCAACACTGGTCTCACAACACACCTGGTTTCATTTAAACTAAACCCCCGCAAAAGCCCCAAGTTCTCCCACCCTCCGCTCCTTCTTTACCCCCCATCTATCTATACTTACCTCCCCCATCTTTTCCCCCCATAAAGCAACTTAAGCCTTGCTCTCGTCCAATCTGACATGCAGGATATTTATAGCCGAGAGAAAGAAGTTAATGGAATGTGGACAAAAATTAGAGAGTGGAAGAAAGTGACTGTGTGGAGACCTACTCGGAAAATTTCTCAGCTTATTTTGCTGAGAAAACCAGTGGAAGTTATAAGGTTTGAAAATACAGAAAATAAACAACTGTCAGCTCGGTTCTTCTCGGTCTGTACGTGACTGATTCATTTTTGCGTTTGAGATCATTTCCAGCTTTGGTTGTTTCCTGCAAAATATTTAGGTTTTTATGTCGCATTTCTGCTTGTTAGTTCCAAAAGAATTTCATTACCTCAGCTTGTTTATCTGTCTTGAAGGTCTGATGTGATGACAGTGATGGCAGCTGTCATTACAGGGAGGTGCTGTAAAAATTACACAAACACCCCCTGGTTAGAGCAACTGTGCCCCTCCTGGTTGGTCCCTCACGGCCACACACAGACATCCCACACACTGGCTGGAATCTGGGTTCATCACACATGTGATGTGTTGATCTTATTTACAGTTTCAAACAGTTTCTATGAAGTGTTGGGCACGCACCCCTACTGCACGGTTGGGCACGGTCATAAATCTGGTGACATCGCTTTCACATAATGCAAATCTCCTTTTTTCTTTAAGTCCCTTATCTCCACCCATCACCCACACGGTCATAAATTGTGTTTGTACGATTGGTTAATGTGAACAGTGTCTCCATAAAACACTGAAGATAAAACAAGAACATAAAACAGACACATGTAAATAGCTAATGTAAAACAGAGCGAAATTCTGATGTCAGTTTAATCTTTTTATTTAAAAACAGAATTTACAAGACATTTGTGAAGCAAACAAGCGATCACAAGACTTCAGCATGAATGATTATCACTAACAGAATTAACAAAGAATGAGAAATGCGACTTGAGTAAAAATGGTTGAGGGGACGAACCCTCTTCAGTCGTGATACATTTTAAAGATACAGCTCTTAACGACGCCCATGTATCTGTCCCACACACCTTGATGTCTGAAGAATAGAGAAGAGAGAGAGAGAAGAAGTTAGCAGTGAGTAAATGACCCAAAATAAAACTAAAATGTGAAATCTGAGTGAAGAGAGTAAATGAGGCAATTCTTTTCCCTTCTGTATATTCAGGGGGGGGTCTTTGCCTCTTTTTATGAATATCTCTTTGTTCAGCTGTAGTGGTGCAAAGCTGTATAAACCCTTAACAAAATTCCTGAGTTTGCATGGGAAACAAGGTAACTACAGTTTGAAAAATTATGGCAGTGAAGGGGGAGATACCCACTAACCGAGCCGAGATGTCAATTTAGAAGATTTCAACACACCTTTTTTTTTTTTTTTTTGCTTGAGTAACATTTTATGCTGATGCCGCATGTAGCATTATCGGGTTCTTGTTCAGTTTCCCAGATCCCATGATAATATCTTGACTTTATTTTTGGAATGAGCTAACCCAAAAAGAGATAACCTCTGGCCAGATGGCTGCCATAACTTTAAATGATAAGCACTGTACAATAAAATTGTAATAATAACTCACTTGAAAGAGTCGAGGATGTGTGCTGAGTTGGTGTAATGAGTGAGGTAGAGTTTCATGTCCGCACCAGTCCATTGATCTGAACGACAAGGTTCGATAAACTGAAGAAGAAAAGAAGAAGCACACATGAAGAAATTTGAACAAATAAAGAAATGTGCTTTCATGTGCCACAAGCAAAAATCACTAAAAATCACCTTCTCTACCAGATCAATAAAGAAATCTCTGACATCTTTGGTGTTGGTTAGTTTAGCAGCGATGTTGACAAGTCCTCTGGAAAGATTCTGTAATGACAAGGAACGAGTTGTGCCGAGACGCTATCATTTCCTGTAAGTGTAAAAGTTAACAGATTGTTTCTGTGGGAGTGTGATGTCTCTAACCTTAAAATTAGCCTCCATCTCATTGAAAGCTTTCGTCTTTCCTCTGAGAGCTGTGCAGACCAAACTGAGCAGGAGGAAAGAAACAAAAAAAAAATTACATAAACCTGTATGAATAAAAAATCTTATGTTTTATAAAGTCATCAAAAGAAATGGTTGCATTTAAAGAATATCTCTCTTACCTTTTGTGTTGATCCAACAGATCTTTGTCAGTGATTAAAATTTTCAATTCTTTCAGTTCTTGTAAAAACTCTTTATCAAGATCAACATCCATGTCATCAGCTACATTATCTAGCAAGAAAAAAAAAACATGTTAGACCATGCTCAATCTGTTCAACAATATTTAATTGAAAACATATCCCATTACAGAGACACCACCTGATTTTTTTCAACCATTTTCACTTTGCATGATTAAATTTTGCTCTAGAGAAGCAGAAATAGACCTTCAGGACCTCTGCTGGTCGCTAAGCCTTATTGACAAAGCACTACTTTGATTTTCATTAAATACATCCACAATCATCAAGTGAGACATTCCATTTATTAATAATGTAAAAATACAACCGGATTCCAAAAAAGTTGGGACACTTTAGAAATTGTGAATAAAAACTGAATGCAATGATGTGGAGGTGCCAACTTCTAATATTTTATTCAGAATACAACATAAATCACAGGTCAATAGTTTAAACTGAGAAATTGTATGATATTAAGGAAAAATATGCTCATTCAAAATTTCATGGTGTCAACAAATCCCAAAAAAGTTGGGACAAGGCCATTTTCACCACTGTGTGACACCCCCCCTTCTTCTTAGAACACTCAACAGACGTCTGGGCATTGAGGAGACCAGCTTCTCAAGTGTAGACATAGGAATGTTCTCCCATTCTTGTCTAATACAGGCCTCTAAGTGTTCAATCGTCTTGGGTCTTCTTTGTCTGACCTTCCTCTTAATGATGCGCCAAATGTTTTCTATAGGTGAAAGATCTGGACTGTTGGCTGGCCAGGTCAGTACCCGAATCCTTCTCCCACGCAGCCATGATGTTGTGATTGATGCAGAATGTGGTCTGGCATTATCTTGTTGAAAAATGCAGGGTCTTCCATGAAAGAGACGACGTTTGGATGGGAGCATATGTTGCTCTAGAACCTGAATATATTTTTCTGCATTGATGGTGCCTTTCCAGATGTGCAAGCTGCCCATGCCACACGCATTCATGCAACCCCATACCATCAGAGATGCAGGCTTCTGAACAGAGCGTTGATAGCAACTTGGGTTGTCACTGTCCTCTTTGGTCCTGATGACATGGCGCCCCAGATTTCCAAAAAGAACCTCAAAACGTGATTCGTCTGACCACAGAACAGTCTTCCATTTTGCCACACTCCATTTTAAATGACTCCTGGCCCAGTGAAAACGTCTTCGCTTGTGGATCTTTGTTAGAAATGGCTTCTTCTTTGCAGAATAGAGTTTCAGCTGGCAACGGCGGATGGCACGGTGGATTGTGTTCACTGACAATGGTTTCTGGAAGTACTCCTGAGCCCATGCTGTGATTTCCTTCACAGTAGCACTCCTGTTTTTGATGCAGTGTCGTTTAAGGGCCCGGAGATCACGGGCATTCAGTATGGTTCTCCGGCCTTGACCTTTACGCACAGAGATTTTTCCAGATTCTCTGAATCTTCTGATGATATTATTCACAGTTGATGATGACAACTGCAAACTCTTTGCAATTTTTCGCTGGGTAACACCTCTCTGATACTGTTCCACTATCTTTTTACGCAACATTGTGGGAGTTGGTGATCCTCTACCCATCTTGGCTTCTGAGAGACACTGCCAATCTGAGAAGCACTTTTTATACCCATCATATTGCCAATTGACCTGATTAGTGCTGATTGGTCTTCCAGGTGTTTGTTGTATGCTCAAATGACTTTTTCCAGCCTCTAATAGGTTCTTGTCCCAACTTTTTTGGGATTTGTTGACACCATGAAATTTTGAATGAGCATATTTTTCCTTAATATCATACAATTTCTCAGTTTAAACTATTGACCTGTGATTTATGTTGTATTCTGAATAAAATATTAGAAGTTGGCACCTCCACATCATTGCATTCAGTTTTTATTCACAATTTCTAAAGTGTCCCAACTTTTTCGGAATCCGGTTTGTATTAACTAGGTATTAAATATGTTTGGGGCTTTTTAAAGTTCCACATTGATGTCATGTAAGGTATTTATCTTGCATTTTGCTTTCGAAAATTGGCCACTTGCATTTTTATTCTCTTCATACTTTAAGACAAAACTAATCTAGTTACCTAATTAATCTACTTTTCTACTTTTTATATATTATGTCTGTCTCTCATTTCGCAAAAGCACTAAAAAAAGAAAAAACTCACCAACGGCTCCAACTGTCCAGTTGTTAATAAGCTGCCCCGCACAGAAAGCAAAATCCTGGAAAGTGAGATACTGCAGCTTTCGTTTTCCCGTCTCGAAGCGGTTATTGGCAAAGAAAACAATGGCAGCATAATCTCTAAAACAAGAAAGAAAAGAGCTGATCATAAATTACGACTTGATCATTAAAAGGTGTTTCATTGGGATTAAGTACGCTCAAGTCTGATTGGTTGAAGAAAGTAAAAAAAAAAGAAAAGAAAACACTAAGAAAAAATACAATGAGGTTATTGCATTCATGCTTCAATTCTCCAGGAATACCTTGCAAGTTTATCAGAGAGAAGAAAATGCTGGCGTATGTTCTCCACCAGGGGTCCCTTTAGCTCTTCCACAACTTTGAAAACACGTTTGAAGTTATCAAACTAAAATGGAAAAACACATTATGTGAGAAATGTACTAAATTGCAACAGTATGACCTGGACAGGCAATTACTTGTTTGCACAAATTCTAAGAAATGTAAACTAAATTCTGTTCATTGATGAGTTCCACCCATTCCTGAGCAAAAATTCTGAGGTTTTGATAAAAAATCTCAAAAGCGTAATAAAAATTGAAAGACTACTGTGATATTTCTGTGATGACTCGTGTTTACCTGTCGTCTGCAGCTTTTAAGAGTCACACCTGTCTTGGCACTGATATCATCCAAATCTTTCTTTGTTCCTTTGGAGAGTTTCTTTCCCAAGACCTCTCGTACAAACCCGTCATCAAAGGCGTAATATCTTCACATAGAAACACAATGAGATTCGCTTTATTTTACACTGTAACATGACGAATGACTTATTGATTTTTGAAAAACTCATTGGGATTCAAAAGAGGCACGAAAATCACCTCTCTATAAGCACGGCTTGTCGATGAGGTGTGATCTGGAAAAGCAACTGGTTGGCTAGTTTGGTTGGACTGTACAGCAGACGCTCACACATTTGGAAAGTCCTGTATTGGTCCATTGTATCACTCTGAACAACATCAGCATTTGCCTCACACTCATCCAGGACTCCTCCTTCCAAACGTACTTTCACTGCATCATTTACTGTTGAATGAATCATACAAAGTTCACAGGGTCAGTTACACCAATGGCTGATAAGGTTTTAAAAATCCTTTGCGGTGTTAACGTAAGCAGCCTTATTCACACTTTTTTCTTAGATTTCAACATGGTTCCTCAAAGAATATGGAGAGAACATGATTGATTTTAAAAATTACTATAAAAAAAATAGATCCAACATTTTAGATTTGAACTTTACCAGAGAGTACATTTTACTTTATTTAAAAAAATTTTTTTGTTTTGCTGTTTTTTGACTATAAGCTTTGCCAAGATGGGATACAACCACCCAGAACAATCCCCAGCTACAAAGTACAAACTTGAGAATCTAATTCATTCTCTAGAAAAGATAACAAACAAAATGTTTTCAAATGAAAGTTACTGCATTTAGGTAAAAACACCCGAGACATAGTCCAATTAAGTATTATTCTATTTAATAAATGGAGAAAAATCTAATTGCTAACATCAAATTAAACTGAGTTGAATTGTTCAAATGGATCCCCATTAGTTGCTACTATGGTAGCCACTAGTCTTCTTGGGGTCCATCACTTATAAATAACTTAAGCACAAAATATAATTACATTTATATGATATAAACAATATAAAATAATGCAGTTGCTTAAAATAGACAACCAGGACAAAAAATACAATAAAATATCCCATTTCAAAGAGACACGTTTTCACTCAGCTCTTTCTTGAGATAACTTTGGTAACCTTAAAATAAGATAACTTATTCCAATCAGTGGCTGGCCTATATAGGTCTGTTCTCAAAGAAAGACTCATTTGTATTTCTTATAAGGTGGAGTGGCTGTGTTGATCACACAACTATTTTTCAGGGTAAGGCAAAACGTTTTTCCTGTTATCAGAATCAGAAATGCTTTTATTGCCATGGTCAATGAAGAGGATCAGAGACTAGGAACTTGCTGTGGTACTAGTTTGCAAAGTGTTCATAAGTGTTATTACATATATTGTAAAATAACATGGCAAGAAAAAATTTTTGTAACCTTCAGTCAACCAGCAGCCATGACAGTCTGGTGCATCCGATTAACACTCATATAAGGTGAACAGCAGAGCCAAGCGTACAGCTTTATTCTGCCACATCTAAAGTTTGTAAAGGTTTCTTTTTTTTTTTACCACAGAGCAGTAATCCAAATGCAGCAAGACAAATGACTGCACAACATGTTTGATTGAAGGTGTAGTCATAAAGTAAGCACATTTTCTAATAACAGAAATTACTCTGCCCATTTTTGTGACCAGCTTGTTAATGTGTCCAGACCCTTCTTGTGATTCTGAAAACAACCAGTGTAATGAAGATATGATGATAACTTAAAAACGTTTCGTTTCTACACGACCCTTTGTTACAGTGAGATAAATCAATTTACCCAGAGAGGTATACAGATAATATTAAATGCGCAAATATAAACTATTGTTTGTAGGTATTAGAGGAGACGGTGGAGACGGTGGCCGCGTGGTTAGCGCGTTCGCCCGCGGACCGGAAGGTTGCGGGTTTGCGTCCCACGGAGAGGACGTCTAGGGTCCTTGGAGAAGACACCTAACCCCCGCTTCTCCCACCATTGGCGCCGTTGAAGGGCAGCCTGCTGCGGTGTAAGGAGTGCAGCAAACAAATTTCCCCGGTGTGGGATGAATAGAGTAATTCAAAATAAACAAATAAACAAAATATTATATTACAGTAGTAGCATCATCTGATGCATTAATGTACCAGTCGAGGTATGAAACCTATGATAATAATAAATGAACAAATATAAACTTGTGTTTCTTATCATTTTATCACAGTAGAACCATGTTTGATAAACACATTTATCTGTGGAGTTATGCTACCATCTGTATCAGTAAGAACAATATACTAAAGACAAGAGCAATAAAGTTTCCATAAAACTTATTTAATGTAATCTAATAATTTCTTAAGTGGAATAAAGTCTAGACACAGTTACTTCCGCTCATTAGGATCTATTGCTTTGTAGAAAGTCTCGACAACCCTATAAATCATAATCTCGTGATCAGTCGCAGATCTTGACGAGGTCTCACATCTCGATAAACTGAGCTGTCGATTTAAGTTTGTCTAAGAACTATTTGCTAAAGACGAGGTTAATAAAGTATCCGAAAAACTGATCTAATATAATGTAGTCATTTCCTAAGTGGAATAAAGTTTAAACATAGTTCTTTTCCCTCTTTATAATTATTGTTTTTGCTATTAAGAGCTGCACATCTCTCAAATCTCGCAATGGGTTGCAGAGACCTCACTTTTAGGAAGTCTGATCTGTCGAGATCTCAACAGGACATTGGCTGTTTCAAGGCAGGCTACACCCCGAAGAGATCATCAGTCTGTTGCAGGACGCACAGACTGGCACAACCAACCATCCACACACACTCATTCCTAGGGACAATTTTTTAGCGGCAAATTAACCTAACATGCATGTCTTTGGAGGATATAAGGAAACCGGAGAAAACTCACAAATACACTGGAAGAACATGCAAACTCCACAAAAAAAAGCCAGTGTTCAAAGTCTTGCACCCACTCAGGATTCGAACCCGGACCTTCTTGCTGTGAGGCCACTGTATAGCCTACACTCAATGTTTTTAATCATTTTATGATGAACACTTTGTTTAATAGACGTGATCATAAACATGTGAGCAGTGTGTTGTGCAAGTATGTAATTTTAAAAGTACCTTTCCTTTTAATTGGTTATTGTTTAATTATCTAGATTTTAATTCTTGTCTGAGTTTTTATTTGCTCTGTTAAACACTTTGTGTAACTTGATGTTTGAAAAGAACTATATAAATAAAGTTGAATTTATGTTGGCATGGATTCCTCTGGAAACCAGATCTATTCATCATTATATGGTGATCATTAGTCATTCTGTGTGTAGAACTCTTCCTACCTGTGTATCCATCTAACCAGAGCTGATAAACCTCTTCATCCATGATTGTAGTGTTTCCTACGAACACATCAAGCTCTACAGCCATCTGTCAAACAAGGAGCAAAACAAACTCTACTTCAGAAACACAGCAACAATACATTAACTGGTCAATAGATACCCTCAGATTTATTTTACCTTATTAATACGGTTCTATCTACTAGTTCCGAGTGTTTTAAATAAACAAATAATTCAAACTTTGATTTATTTTAACTGATGTACACAACAATCGCCATGGCTTCCTTCTAAGCTAGCTTAGCCTCCTGAGAGATAATTAGCAAAGTTAGCTTCCTCAGCGGACAAAAAACTGACAACAAAATACCTATGGAGTTATTTAGAAGTAAAACAACCAAAAAATATAATTATTTAATCTGCTCAAGACAATATTGGGCAACAAAACATCTACGATGTTGTAAATCCTTGTTAGTAGCGGAAACGCACTGCGCAAGCGTCATACGTCAGTCTGCAGCACGTACTTCCGATTTGATGACGTCACAAAAAATCTAGGGTTTAAAAATGATGAACATGAGAGTTTTTATCTTGTGATTCATGTTTGTCTCTTAGATTGCTTCATTGTAGGTTTTATGTCTAAAATTATTTAACCTAATCAAAGCAATGAATAAATTATTTACTGATAACATTAGTGACAATTTTACACTATTTTATTACAATTAAATAAAGCCTGTAGTTTTTTTTATTTATTTATTAGAATCCTATTAGTTTCCACCATAGTGGTCTCTAGTCTCCCTGGGGTCCAATTTAAAATTGCAAAATACAATTTAATGTCTTATGTGCAAAAACGTTTATCATTTCAAAGCACCAGTACAATTCATACTCCTCCGGGTTGAGAGAAGCCAGATGGGGTGGTTTGGGCATCTGGTTAGGATGCCTCCCAAACGCCTCGCTAGTTAGGTGTTTCAGGCACATCCAACTGGGAAGAGACCCAGAGTTAGGCCCCAGACCTGCTGGAGAGACTTTGTCTAACAGCTGGTCTGGGAATGCCTTTGGATCTTCTCTGGTAAGTTGGAGGATGCAGCCAGCGTGAGAGAAACCTGGTTTTAAAGTCTGAGGCTGTTGGCCCTGTGACCTGGCCCTGGGAAAGCGGAAGACAACAAAATGTAACAGTACAATTCATCAAAAACAAATTTCTGTAATTTATATCAAATTTGTGATAAAAGTTTGTTATACAAATTCATCTAACTTTATAAAAACAACATCCACGATAAAACAATCAAACATTATAAAAAGTAATAACTATCTGCACCAAGAATTATGGGTTTGAGCTGATGCAAAATCTCAGAGCATTTTTTAAAAGTATGCAAACATCACAAATTCTATAGTTTTTCAGGTGATTTGTTCTACAACTGACTTGTTATAAAATATACAGATTTTGGTAAAAAAGTTAGTCATCGGACAGATCAGACATTGATTGGAGATGAGGATGAGTCTGAGTACCATGCGAGTGAATCTGATTAATCTGATTAGTTTACAAGGATAAAATGAGAGTAATGCTTTATAAACTCCATGGTGCAATTTATTTTATGTTTTTGGTTGTCCTAAACTTCTTGAATCCCCAAAGGTCCATTAAGGATACAGTGAGACAGGAAATATGATTCACACTCAACAGATTGAATGGAATATGACACAGTAAGCTCTTATAATACAACTTTGTTTGATTGTGATTTCAAAAGACGTGCACCACTCATCAACTCTTGATCCTGTCACATTGCAAGAAGCAGCATAGAAAATAAATGGATAGACAGTAGTTACTTGGCAGATTCCTGACATTGAAAAACTTGCAAAATTATCAGGCATTCCAGGACACTGTGTAATTTCACAGCTTAACGTAGCTTTATGCTCAACGTCACATGCACCAAGTAATATCTTCACACTGGTAATTACTATTATGTACAAATGCTGATTCTGCATTGAAATGGTGGCCGTAATAAATTATGAAAGTGAAATAGTTCAAAATTTGAAAGTGGGGTCAACATCAAATTACTATAAACTTTATGAAAGCTTTACAGTATGAGTAGAATATGTGTTTATAGTTTCATTTTTATGGAACCAAGTAGCTGAAGCCTGTGGGATTAGCTAGTCTTTATGTATCTAATGCTATTTTTAAAAAGCAATTCAAACATGCAGATAGGGTTAGATGGAAGAAACCGACTTGCTGTGGTGACCCCCTGAAGGGAAATGCCGAAAGAAGAAGAAACATGCAAATAACATTGATCATATTTAATCAAATATATACAAAGCTGTAACCCACTATACCGTACATACAAAATTCAACAAATACAGGAATTGTTTTCTTTAACAAAAAGCATCAAAAAGCAATTTGCATCAAAAATGCAAAGACAGTAATTCAATATTTCATTTTTTTCATACTAGTTTTAAAATAATTGCTCGTTTCTGAGCTCCCATATATGAGTAGGAATATAGTTTCAAATTGAACTGTCCTGGTGGAAGACAGTTTTGTTCATAAAATGTGATTTGGGAATTTGCATTTTTATGTAACCATTTGTAGAAAATGTGCTGTCAGAATAAAAATGTGTGTTTTTATGGTCAGTGCAATATACAACAAAGAGATTAAATCAGAAACCACAAATTAGTCACTATTATGGGCTGTGCATTGGCAGCGCTTTTTAATCATTTCCAAATGATTGTAGCAAAAATAAAAATACTTTCTTCCAGTTCATATATTTCAGTTTTTAAGGGCTGATTAAATCACAGGGTTTTTTGCCATTACAGACAAGTCATTATTTCAGTAAGCAAACATTGCGGTTTGTGATTTTGGGTTTGTTCAAATTTCTTCTTTGTATCATCATTTCAAGCCTGGAAATATATCTCATGTGACTGCTGAACTCATACCAATGGATTGTTTTCTTGTTACATGTTGTATTTCTTCCTGTATTTGCAACTTCAAAATGTTTCACTGGCACAGGATTTTTCTTTAGTTTTTAGTCTTTAGTTCGAAAGCATTTAGTGACAGCAAGTGACTCAACAGTACGTCATTGTGCAGTAACACTCATTATATTTCACAAATCTACAGAATGGCTCTCGAGTCAATCGGCTCAACATAAACCATTCATATTAAGTAAGAAAGCCCTGGATGAAAATGAATGACAAAGGAAGATTATGTAAAGACTCAAATTACAATATTGCATTAAGCAGCATGACAGTAGCCCTTCATTGACCTGTATCCTCTCATTTGTGCTCTTACTTATTATGAAACATATCAGATCAAAGACAGGCTTCTGTTCTCAGGCTGCACTTTACTTGCTTTCCTGCTAGTACACAATCTGCTCTCTTTTCCTTTGCTGATTAATCCAAATAAATCCCTGCAAATCCCTATCCTCACCCTCCCTTTCTGTGTATCTGCATGTGTCCTTCAAAATATCAACACAACAGGGAAAATGGCTTGTCTTTTTGTTAGATCTCTTGCTACACATCAGTGCTCTCATTTCTAACCTCACATGACACTCTGATTTCATCCATTCCCCTTACTCGGTTAACACCCTACATTGTTATGGCCTCAGTGAAACAATGGAGGTGGGACACAGGGCGGAAGGATGTGGCTGAATGCCTCAGCATAAACCCATGGAAAAAAAAGGCCTGCAGTCACACTTTCCAATGGAGTTCTTTGAAAAGAAAGAAGTCAAGTCTTGTGATACAGCTACATATACAGATGTGATGAACTCATACAAACCTGGAGGAAATGTTAGAGTCAAGTTGAATTTCCAGGAATGAGATCACTCAGTGAACCAATAAACCTGGAGGAAGCAACCTCAGATAAATATGCTCGTTTCCTTTGTAGATTATACTCAAGCATGTTTCACAGACTTTATGTGACAAAATGGCTTTAATTTGAGTGGCACTAAAATGATAATGATGTAACAACTCATCTCCTAACTTATCTTTTCACTTGAGTTAACAAAAATGTATTCAACTTTATCCAGTATTCATTTTAAACTGTTCATTATTATTTCATTTACAAGTGTACCAGATACCACATGTATGATATAACGAAGAGCTCAGCCAACCTATTAGAAACCACAAACATCATAGATCACTAAGAGATTAGTGGGAACACACTGTGCATCAAGTTAACAGACATAGAAAAGTTTGAAAATTCCTGTGAATAAAACATTTTCAAAATAAAACCAACCTGAGATGCCACGTGAAAAAGCCAAACTACTCAAACACAGTAGTGCACATGTTATACACATCAAAGTAAACTCAAAAGTTGATCCACTCTCCACAATTTACTAACTCCATATTCAATTTAAATCCACTTTAAAGAAAGTCATACTGTGTAATTTCTGTAGGGCACACACCCTTCCTAACAATAGGGGGCTTTGAGGAAGATGTTTAATAGTAGCTTTTTCAAAGAGTTTTAGTCAGACAAAACATAAAAGGAAAACTAGAGATGCCTGCAGGCATTCAGATTAAATTCTCTTGAACTGGAATATTTGACCGGGTTCTTATGAAGAAATTGCTTCCATGACTCATCAAATGATCTCTAAAATGCCAATAAAAAGCATGCAGTTTTTGTCACATTTTCAGGCAAAATCTGATCAAACAGGGCTGCACTGTGGCACAATGGTTAAAACAGTGGCCTCATAACAAGAAGGTCGGGGTTTGCTACCTGGAGGGGGGTGAAGCTTAAAACACTGGCTTTTCTGTGTGGAGTTTGCATGTTCTCTCTATGAGTGCATGGGTTTTCTCTGGGTATTCTGGTTTCCTCCCACCCTCCAGAGGCATGCATGTTAAGTTAAATAGCCAATACAAAAATTGCCCCAAGAAATGTGTGTGTGTCTGTGGATGGTTATGTGTGTGGCCTCGGATAAGACTGGTTGCTTGTTCAGGGTGTATCCTTCTTCTCGTCTGAAATTACCTGGGTTAGGTTCTGGCACGCCTCGCAACCCCATCAAGAATAAGCGGTCAAAACAAAATCTTTTCTAACAAATCTCTAAAAGTTCTGCATAACTTTTTGATGAGGCGATAAGATCACAAAGCGAAACCCTAAAACACGAGGCTATCAAGAACCCGTAGAAAAGATCTGTAAGGCAGCTTCAAACAAAATTTGGATCTCTTTTAGAAACTTTTGAGAAGGTTATTGTTTCTCAAAGTGATAACGCTCAGAACCTTATTAGTACTTCAGCAGGTACATAGGTATATGATGTCACTTAAAGATCGTGTAGGTTTAGATAACGGTCTATCCAGATCTGCCAAAATTTTAATACCAAGACATTAAATATTATTCATGGGTAATTGTATGGCACTATGTTCATCCTATGAGGGTGTAGATTCTCAATCATCCAGGTCATAATGAAAAAGTTCATAATGTGGAGAAAATTTTGGTTCAAAAGTTAAAAGAATGTATCCTAGTCTGTTTTTGTGGAAATCCTCATTTAATCAAACAAACTTTCAATTAACTCCTGATTTTACACTGAGTGGTGCTCGTATTTTGAAAGGAAAGACTGTATTCCGGTTGTGTTGTAGCTTTACGCTCAGCTTCATGCGCTTCAAAACTGTGAAACTGGTGGAGGCGGACATTGTTGTGGTAACAATTCAGAGATGAAGATGCACAGATGAAGCAGTTATTATGAGCGGATGAAAGGTGAGAATTGTTTGCTGATCCAAAGAATGGATCTCCTGTAGAGGAAGAGATTTGAGAGATCGGAGTTCATTCAACCGAGGCGAGTAGAGCGGGTAGTGACAACGGACCTGCGACGTAAAAACCCACAACATCTGCAGGGTGTGCATCCCTTACCGCAGGAATAAACATCTGTGGACTTGGGTGGGTCTTTTTTCCACCCAGAAAAAAAGGGGAAAAATCATCCTTGTGACTTTTTTTAATGCTTTTTTTTGTTTTGATTAAAAAAGGAGAGGATTTTCAGCCAGCTGTGCTCCCCATAAGGCCTTTGGAGAACCCAACCTGATGTCAAGAAGATGACAGACTGACATCATCGTGCATCTTCATACACGATCTCATTAAGATTATCTACCCTTAGGGCTGATTAAAAACAGCAGGGGCCTTCAAGAAAGCAACCTAAATAAAGAGATCACATGTTTTTTCTCTTCATGCTACTGACGGTGCTCTGATGATCGCATGGCATCTGGAACACAGTGGATGCAGATGTAATTGTGATGAGCGTGAACGCACAAGCAGATCTCTATCCTTAAAGATTCTCAGGTACCTAAAGATTTGTTTTTAGACATCTACAAAAATGGGTAGCGACGGTGAGGTGATAAACAGAGAGCTGTCAAAGATGTCTGATGACGATTTGTTGGCTTGCTCCAAAGAGGAGCTGCTGAGCCGGTTGCGTAAAGAAGAGACGGAGAAAATATCAGCTCTGATCCAACGTGGCCGTCTTATCAAAGAGGTCAATAAACAGCTGCAGGGACACCTTCTGGAAATCAGGGAACTGAAAGTCATCAATCAGCGCCTACAGGAGGAAAACGTGGAGCTCCGGGACCTATGCTGCTTTCTGGATGATGATCGGCTCAAAGTGAAAAAGCTGGCCAGAGAATGGCAGCTGTTCGGGCATCACGCAGCCAAAGTGATGCGGGAAGACCTGGGTGGATACTTGAAAAAGCTCGCAGATCTGGAGCGTATGCAGGATGGACTAGTGAAGGAGAATCTGGACCTAAAGGAGCTGTGTCTTGTCCTGGAGGAAGAATGTGTCAGCAGGAGTGACTCCAGCCCTGGAGGATCTACAGAGCTCAATCTGCCATGCATGGTGGCACGGGATCTAGGAGATGGGAGCTCCAGCACAGGCAGTGTTGGAAGTCCAGACCAGCTTCATCTGGTGTGTTCACCTGATGACTGATAACAGGTTCCTGTTTCAAGTAAGATCTTCTCTACTTTAAGGAGAGAAGACCCTGGACCTTTGATGGTCCGATTGAAGAGACAAACTAAATTCATTAGGGCTTTCTGAATGCTGCAACGTTTGTGTGCCACTACATTTTGCATCGACCAAGACTGTCCCATGCCACATTTCAGGATTAACAGATGTTGCCAGAAAATAAATTTTACAGTTTTTTTAAAAAATAAATTTCCTCCTTTTTCAGTGATCTGTTGGAGGTAAAAAGAGACCTTAAAGTAGGTCATGTATTTAAATTTATCTCATGCACTGGAATAGCCTACACTGTTACAAGCCTTTTTCTATTGCACTGGATACATTATCTTGAGTCTTAATGTTTAAAGATCTTGAGATTCGGTTAAATCCAGTTTGAGCCATATTTAGTCTATCAAATTTAAATAGCACTGAAAAAAAGATTTGTTGTTATAAAAAAAAGACTATTTGATATTAGCTTTTGCTATATATGCTCAATTCTGTCATATTTTATGCACTCTCTTCCTCAGGATCGGATTGGAGTGCCATATGTGCATGATGATCACCACAATTTGTACAGGCAGTTGTAAGGGCCCCTAGGATAGCAGTGAGGTGTGGCTGCGGTGCATGACTATAATGTGCAGGAGCGTAGTTAGAACCAGCCCACTAATTGGGCTTCAGATCAGATTTGATAAGTTTGACGCCATTCAGAGATGAACTTAAAAGTTTTGCCACTTTTTTAAAATCCAACTTATGATTCTTTATATTAAACCAGAAGGTCTACAAATTCTAATCATTTTTATTCACTCCAACTTAAGCTCAGCCTCTTGAAATGATTGGTTTGGCTTTTTTAAAGTGTTGCTTTAATATTAAATTAGCATTTTATGGAATTTGTTTGGGCTAGAAATGATCCGCTTTTTCATCTCTGTAACTCATGTTTTGTATTTAATCTTTGACAGTAGGGATAATCTTAAATTTGACGTTTCTTAATCTTGGTTTATGTGCATTAACTTTAGCATTTCTGACCAGTTTCTGTTTAGACCATAGGCAATGCTCATGAATTAGATTTTTTTTTCGTCATCAGCTGTTTGTTAGTGGACTAAAGTAGTAGTGCACTGAAGAGCTTTAAATACAATGGGTCAAACACCCTCTACTCTCCTGGTCTTTCTTTGTGTTTAACTTTACTGAAAGAAATCTTGACATCCTCATCACTATTAATCCTGTTTTTATTTATACACTAACAGCTTTTACTTTAAATCTTTACTCATTTTGCTGGGATGTTGCTCTACACTTGTCTTGCAGATAGATTTTAAAGATGCTCATCAGGTGTAGGTTTGAATGCCATCTTATGAGAGTATTGATGTTTTCACTCTATTAGAAACCATTTGTTTTACCGCTTTATACTTTACAGCTCGCAGATTGAATCTGTCTGTTTATTTAACCGCATTTTACAGCTTCCTTACTAAGCCGAGAATAAATGATCAAGAGTCTGTTTATTACAGTCCAGGAAGTGATCAAACTAAATGCTGTGTTACTTTTACTGGCATCATTACAGATAAATGCTCTTGTTGATTCTTTTGGCGTTCCTCACCAAAAAAAAGGTTGTTCATTAAAGTTAAAGGATGTCCTTAATTTAGCTAATAGTTAAATCTGTAAACGTCTATGTTTTTTGGACAGTGATCAGTTCTCAGATATAAAACACCATTCAGCGATCTGTCACTGTTTATCGTCTCGTAAATTTATCAATGTCTGAATTTGCTATTTTTTTTTTTAGATATTTTTCAGTTCCTTCTTTGAAGATAAAATTACACAATCTTTCCACACAAAACATATATTTTTATTATATTTATTAATTTTTATCTATAATGTCAGATTAAAGTCAGGCACTGCCCACTCAAACTGAAAATTCAAACATTACCAAAATATATATTACACTCTGAAATAGAAATAAATATGAGTATATAATCTTTACCAACTCCCCAGGTCCAGCCTTAGTAGTCAATAATCTATGTAGAATCATATAGAAATCCAGCAAACAAATAGCTTGTTGCTGTTGGGTACTTCCTTGCAGTGTTATGATGAGACATGAGTAGCTAATAAATATCATTAACAAATCGTTAGAAAAAGAATACCACAACTTTTTCTAAAAAAAACAAAAAAACATGAATATTCTTTTAGGTTATATATGCTGCATGCTGTTCTTCAGCCAAAAAAATCAAATACATTCAGTCCATCACTTAACATCAAAGTAGTAAATATAAAGATTTTATAGAAAATTAAAGAGTGTAACATTCAAATCCTGGTAATGCCACAAATTTTCATAACTAGCTAAATAAACCATGCAACTTTCCCATGGTGGGGATGAAACAGCTATTTTGAAATGCTTCTAATATTTCTAATCATTCTATGTTTCCCTAAATGTCCTGTGTTCTCACTCGCATCATGTAGTATCAGAAATCAACTTTAGTGTTTTCCAAGGTGTCTGAATCACAGTGTTAGGATTGTTGGTGAATGCAGAGAGTGATCCGATTGGTCACCGCTGCTGCTGCTGCGGCGATGGGCAATCCCACAAGCTTGTGAGGTATCCAGATGCTGGGCGCCAGCCAGATGTGATGTTCCGTGAGATGTGTTGGAGATGCTGGTGTCTGAAGGGGCGGCGGGATATGAGAAGATCATACCAGCAGCAAAGGACAGGAGGGAAGGAGTAGAGCTGAGAACTGGTGTGTGAAGCGACTCGGATTCGCTGGCAGCAGGTGCAGAAGAGGTTGCAGGCTTGGTAGGGATAGTGATCTTTGGTTTAGGTTTTTCCATCTTCACAGGGAGTTTGGATGAAGGTCCAGGCCGCCGCGGTTCATCTGGCTCCAGTTTGATGACCCCCAATGAAGAAACTGAGGGAGTGGTGTCTGAATCAGAATCGGAGTCAGATATTTTGCAGATTGGACGGTGAGCTTCCAGGACCAGCTCAAGTTTCTCCTTCTCCTTTTGCAGGTCAGCTATTTCCTTCTGCAAACGTGATTTTTCATCCTCCAACTCGTCTGTTTCCTGCAAAACAAAGAGTGACATACATTAGTCTAAGATTCATTTACTTAAGTATCTAAATATAGCATTTGTAAAACATTTACTTACATTTTGCAAAGAGTCAGTCAACTCCCTTCTACGATTGCGACATTTTGCTGCCGCCAGTTTATTCCGTTCCCTCCTAACTCTGCGTCTTTCCAGCTCTTCATGGGATAACTACAATACAAAAGATATGAATTACTGAAATGAATAAACACATTATGTAAGATAATAAAACTATACTCTTGTGTTTTAGATAACAGTCTATAAATTCAGGCCTTGAGGACACTTGTGAAACAAAGAGGAAATGCCACCACCATGTGTGCACACTGAGTCATAGCACTCATGTTGGCTGAATTATTTAGAAAACGTCCATCCTAAATCAGACTGCATCCAACACCTTGTTAAATAATTACTGCCAAGAAAAAAAATTCCTGCTCTCTCAGAATGATGACTCATCCTCAGACCCCAACTGTGACTCAGTAATGAGTCACCAAAACTGGCTTGTTCTTATGAGTCATGATGGTGCACTTCCTGTACCATGAAATTTTGGCTTTGTGGCAAAAATGTGTGCCAAAGTGTGCTGGCACAAAGTAGCGATGACACCACAGATAAGAAAAATGTGTTTTTGGATCATTTCCTCTGTATATTTTCTGGCCATTAAATATAATTTTGAGTAAATTCCCTTTATCTAAATTCTTCAAACCGATTTTTTTTTTTAGTATTGAGTTGGATTGCATTTTAAATGTTACATTCAGAAGATGACCTTTTGTACATGTCAAAAGGAAATGACCCAGTTATGCAACAAAGAGTTACAGGATATTACAAACCAGTTACACTGAAATTATTAAGCCACTTACCACACTTCATGTTTTTTATGAGGTGATGAAAGATTTTTACGTTTTATCTATTTCAAATCAGCATGTATGTGAAATATGAATGCACAATATGAGTGTGGAAATCTTTCTAAAATGAGATTTGAAAATCTCAGCTTATCCTCCAACATGACAACTTTAAAAATACTTCACTAAAAAAATAATAGTCTTACTTGTTCATCATTTCGACGTCTCGTAGTAGATGTAGTATTTGCAGCTGCTCTGATGACGCCATGTCTGATATGATGAGACTGTGGAGCTAAGGGGCCCAGAGGTCGTGATCCCATGGCAGCAGGATAAGGAGGTACTGGTGATCGAGATGGGCCAGCAGACTGTAGAAGGGATGGTTGGACCAACCACTGGAGATCCTGGTTGGTAGTAATGGCATTTAGACTAGGAACAAACTGATTACCGCCAAACATTGTGAATTTCTGTGGAAAAAAAAGAAACCACCCAAAATATATTTTAAAATGTTTTCCTTTAATTTTTTTAATATAGCTGGCACAATGAAGGATATTTAAAAAAAACCCACAAATACAAAATTTTAAAGAAGTTGTAGTCTTATGCTATAGTTATAAATCCTTTGGTTTTGTTACTATGAAGGATATATAATAAAAAAAGGGTATGATTAAAGTGTCTGATGGTATGATGAAATGAGCTGCAATAAAATAATATACAAAATAAACCTGTTTTTGTCATAATCTAAATAGACTGGCTAACTAATAGTTAATTATAAGACACATACCTGTTCCTGTTGTGATGATGATGAATTACTACTACTTGAATTTGATCCAGAGACTTCTCCAGTTGTGTGAGACAGGTTACCTCTTCCTTGAGTACCAAAGTTTCGATACATCCTTTCTCAGCTCCTGCTAAAATAAAATTGAATCCAGTCTCAATTTTATAGCTCAGATCTCAAAGAATAACTTTCACAATGAGTTTCAATTCAAATTCTGGGCAAGCCCACTGAACCCACCTTATTGCTGGAAACCGGTAGAGTCCAAGCGGTAACGTCGTCGAGGGGGACTAAGGAAGAATAAAACGATTTGTTTTCTTTCCGAATCGACCTGAAACTGACAGAAACTTTCCGGTGTAGACTTTGGCGTCCTCAATCACGCATGCAGCATCAGAAGTCTGGAAGTAATTGAGAGGTCGTAAACTCTTAAAAGTGACACTGCGAGTTTGTCACGCCCCCCTGTATTTACGGGAAATAGTGTTGTCTGGAATCTCTCACGAACTTCAACACGTGCTTTTACGTCATTACCCATATATGGTGAGAGTTTCCTCCAGAGAGTCGCACCCGGGTTTCCTCAGGCTCGAAACTACAAGTTTTTATCTAATACAGAATAAAAAGAAAAAAAAAAGTTACCCTTACAAATGTCAAAATCCAACGTGGAAAAACTCTCATTTTCTATCTATAAAGGAGAAACATATATTTATATTTAGAAATAAAAAGAGCAAAAACTACTGTAGATGTATGTGTGAAAGAATGACTGTAAAATTTCTGTTTATATAGATATATATTAATTAATTTATTCTTATTTTTAATTTATAAAATTTATGTGTGTCGTATTTTTATATAAAGTAAAATAATATAACCATATGATACATAAATATTTATATAAAGACATAAAAGAAGCCAGGCTGCATTGTGGCACAGTGGTTGGCACAGTGGACTCACAGCGAGTAGGTCGAGGTTTGAATCCCAGGTTGGAATGAGGCTTGGAACACTGACCTTTCTATGTAGAGTTTACATGTTCTCCATGTATATGTGTGGGTTTCCTTTGGGTACTTTGTTTTTCTCCCACCCTTTAAAAACATGCATGTTAGATTGATTGGCCACTACAAAATTGTCCCTAGGAATGATTGTGTGTGTGGATGGTTGTGTGTGTGCCCCCATGACAGACTGGCAACCTGTCCGGAGCATACCCTGCCAATCGCCTAGAAACAGCCGGGATAGGCTCCGGCCCCCAGTGACCCTCTTAAGGAATAAGCGGCTTAGAAGATGAATGAATAAAACAAGGCAGGTAGTTCCTGATGAAGAAAAAATTTTTTAGCTCCCCAAATAAGGACCATATATCATACATGTACATATACACGTTTATATATATACATATTACATGTGTAGCTCCATATAAAACTATATATACATAACACACATATACATAACACTTTACCGTATTATATGTATAGTGCTTGTCTGCGAGGCACAAAAATATTTCCTTGAGTTTGTTGACTTTCAATGTGCTTGTTTATCTATTGATTATGTTGAGCTGTAATCCTTGCGTACCTCATTTCAACCCAAAATACTGTGAAAAGAATAACAACTATTTTTAATGTAATTATATTGAAAAAAAAAAAAACTCCCTATGCTAGAAATATATATACATATAGTATTGAAAGTTTTGTTTGTTTGATTGTTTTCATTTGTGTGTGTGTGCGCGCGCGCGTGCGCGCGCCTGTGTGTGATAGACATGTTGTTATATTATATAATATAGATATTGTAGATAATAGACGTTCAACAATAGATACAATCTTGTTGAACAATCTGTATAACTTTAGATAAATATAACTTTACACAAAAATGTAGCTTTAAATAATGGATATGTTATAGAAAATGTTTTGTTTATTTATTCCGGTTTTATAGATTTTTATATATAGTATGTGTGTGAGTGTGTGTGCATAGATTTTACACATTTCCCTCCAGTTTTTTGAGTAACTTTCTGTATGATATAAGAGCAAAACATCTGGCCTGATGGAGGCATGTGGCTGAGGTTTGGCAGCAACTCTCACTTCACACACCACATCAATGAGTACACATAATTAAGGAAATGAGTCAAGTAGTACAAAGTTGTTTTTCACAGTCTGTTGTTTAACTTACTACCACGTTATAGCCCTTGTGAAGATTTAACATTTGTACACCGAAGACTCAAGTCAGCTTTGACAGTCATAACAGCTGCTGACCTTGTGGTCCCTTGAGTACAAAATTCCTGGAATCGTAGAATACTACTGCTGACTGAATCCAGGTTTCAAATTGCTGCCTATCTTTCAGATTATTGGTTTAAACAAACAAAAAAAAGCCTAATTTAAATGATCTACAGTAGCAATACAAAGGGTGAGTACATCATTTCTATACACATTGCTCTGACCTATTTCTCTGACTCACATGTCAAATTTCATAATCACTATAAACTTTTTGTACAAGGACAAATATTACTGGTGTCGTGTTATTTCAATGGGTAATGTTATCTTTTCAAAGGAATGTTGGTTAAAGGTGAGTGTTATATGGCTTACGTTTCAGGAATTCAGTGATGACACACCTGAATATTCAGTGACATGTTATAACATGCCCGGCTCAAATTTTTTATTTAAATTTTGGTTGATTTTTGTGACTTTTATTTTTTTGTTTATTTAAGCCGTAAAGGAACTAATTAATTTTATTGACAAAAACACATAGTTTAGTATCTTTGTAAAAAGAAATGTTTTAATGCCCCAATCCAAAAAAATTACTCTTTCTTTGAATAATAACTTTACGTATGTGCGTAAATTCCAATGTAATTTGCTCATTCTTACGAGACCTACTCCCACACCCATCTACACCCACTCACATATCACACACACACAATTTACCACACTAGATATCATAGTTGTGGTAGTTCATGCCTTGTCAGTTCATGCTTACGCACAACAGGCAAAATATCTTGCCGTGATTGAACTGTGCAGGTTTGAACGTGACCCAGTTGATTGTCTAAACTCTTGAGTGCCATATCCATCAAAATTTGTTATCTTATCTGTTACCTGATCACACACAAAAAAAAAGTACAGTTAAAATTAGAAGAAACAACCTCACATAAATGAAATACTATACACAGAAAACAACAATTTTTATAAGATATGTATTTTTTGAAAGCATCATTATTTTTTAGATAAATAGATATATTGAGGGATTTTAATAATCAAATACAATACATATTTACAATATTTAGGGAAATCAATGTTTTTAAATATTATTTTCTCAATAATTTTTTGGCATCTATTTTTGAAGAGTTACATACAGTAAATAATAATAATGCATTGTACTTAGCACTTTTCAGCACACTCAAAGACGCTTCACATATGCATTGTTGATTCACTCCATACCAGGTAATGGTAGGCAACTTTTGAAGACACACAGGTGCCCTGGGGCAGACTGACAGAAGCAAGGCTGTGATTTTACGCCATCGGCTCCTCTGACCATCAACAATCAATCACACAATTCAGCCTAGGCAAAATGGGTGAAGTATCTTGCCCAAGGACAGAGTGACAATTTAATCTCAATGGCCATCCCACTGTGGCACCTGAGGTTCTAGTGGTCTCTCATCCAAGTACTGCCCAGTCCCAACCTGCTTAGCTTCTGAGATCTGATGGGATCAAGCATTGACAGGCTACTATGGCCATAAATATTTACACATACGCCCATACTTTTGAATATCAGACATTCAACTTACAAAAAATGAAAAAATAGGCAAAGTAACAAAGATTTTAAATTAGAGATGAGGGTAGATTTAAAAAATTCTTAAATGCATGTTTCTGGTTTTTATGAAAATAAATAATATGTGAGTTGGCAAAAATAATTCCATAAAGACTAAATGTAGATTCAACTGTATATAATTTTTTTTCCACTTTTTGCTTGTATTGATGAAGAAATTGTTTGATCACATGTTGACATATGTTTGAAAAATGTTACAAATGACGCTCCGTGCTTGATCTATCATCCTGTTCCCATCAGGATGAAGCCCAACTACTGATTTCTTCAGATGTATAGCTGGATAGTAGAATAAGCTCATATTTAACTAACACAATGTGTCTAATTAAATTTAATTATCTAACTAGACACTTTGGCTGATCGTTTAAAAGGAGGAATCCTTCCTTCATTTGGATCCCCGTGAGGTTTCTTCTTCCCCTCACTGCTGGTTCTTTTTTAGTTTTTCCTCACTGTGAAGGAGGTCCAAGAGACAAAAATGTTCTGAAATAGTTTGGTTAGCTTTTGGTTAGTTTTTTTGTTGCTTGTAATCGTGTATCTACTTGTTTTTTGTTTGTTTTTATACTTTTTTCAATCTGCAATGTGAAGCTGTTGAGACAATTGTTTTGTAATTTTGGGGCTATACAAATATAACTGAATTGAATATTAAGACAAAAAGTCATGTCTGTCCACAGTGGATGAACCTTTTTCACGTCACATTCTGCCACGCAGGCACACTGGAGGTAACCAGTAGATGGGAGGGACTAGTCCCAGCACTGTTTAGCTAAGTTGCTAACTGTCATCGTTTAGGTAGGTAACGTGGCGTATTTTGAGATTGAAAAAATACATTGCTTAGTCAGATAACTAGAGTGGAAAACTTGTTTTGTATGTCGATCAGGCTGGTTGTATCTTTTCCCATATTCTATCCAGAAACAGCTGTTGTTAACTTAGCTCATGTTGCTAGTCAGCTAGCTTAGCGGTTATCATTGTACAACTTACTTGTTAACAATCTATTCAATCTAAAAATAATATTCTAATTTCTTTAATGCAGGAATAAACCTATCATCCTAACTTTTGAGTAGCTAGCTTCAAATAATGAGGATAATGCAAAGTAGATGGAAATATGTCTAACGTGTAATTGTTTTCTTCTCAGGTTAACGTCATTTCGTTGTAATGGATTTACCACAACATGGGTACCGAGCAAGTGAGTGGAAACTTCTATCACAAGATTACATATTTAAAATATTTAACTTAGCATCTAGTCATACAGTTTCTCCCACTTTTTTCCCTTGTGTGTGGTTATTTTGAGTAATAACATAAGGAATAGTTAGTATTTCCGTGTTTTTCCTCCAGTGTGAGATAAACGGCCCAAATGACGTGTAACACAGTCATCAAGGTTACACCAACAGTCACATATAGATGACATTAAAGAGATCCACTATTCAAATGAGTTGATTCCATCTCATGAGCAAAACATGTAAATCTAGACAGCATCAGGGAAGTTTGAAAATTCATTTGGAACTAGAGTATGCTGTTTCGGAGAAACAGCGCGTTGAATGCCTGCTCGCGGGGGGCGAGGACGCCGAAGCCCGTTTTTTTTTTTTTTTTTTTCATCCTCCGATGCTGAAAATGACCTGAAAGCTGGCTAAAAAACCCCTGAATGTACATATGTGCTGGAAAAGGATTTCAAACACATAAAATTTTTATAAAGTTTTGTCTTTTATTGTGAAAATGTCGGTAAAGTTGTGTAATTATGCTTTAAAGTTAAGAAAACAAAACAGCGTTAAAGTTTTTTAATAAAAAAAATTTAATGTAAAAGTGTGTAAAAGATAATCATTTTTCATTATTTTGTGTCTTTTATTGTGAAAATCTCATTAAAAATGGCTAAATATGCTTTTAAGATGAATTTTAAAAAAAGACGAAGAATTATTAAAAAAAGAAAAAATTTAATGTAAAAATATGTAAAAGATAGTCATTTTTTATTATTTTAGGTCTTTTATTGTGAAAATCTCGTTAAAGTTGTCTAATTATGCTTTAAAGTTAAGAAAACACAACAACCCTAAAGTTATTTTAAAAAAATAATTTTAATGTAAAAGTGTGTAAAAGATATTAATTTTATATTATTTTAGGTCTTTTATTGTGAAAATCTCATTAAAGTTGTCTAATTATGCTTTAAAGTTAAGAAAACAAAACAACTGAAAAGTTCTAATGAGCTGTCTTCTCATCAGAGCTCCTTAATTGCGCCTCAAAACACACCTGATGCAGGTCACAAGACCACAGAAATACAGTCTGCATACAGCCAGCACAGCCTACTTCCAAATAAGGAGATGTCTGTGACATCACACAGACTCCTTCATTACCTTATAAGGAGATGAGCCTCTGAGAGCTCATTAATTGGGCGGCAAAACACACCTGCTCAGGTGGGACAGAGAATTTCTGAATATGCAAACAAATGCTAATTGCGCGAGAATGGAAACAGATAGAAAAAAAATTCTTTCAGATTTAGAAAGAGGACGATGAAATCTACTTGGGGATGTAATTTTATTTTTGTAGCTCAAACAGAAATGAAATGGCAGCCATTTTAGTGTCACAAAAATGTCACTTTTTGGGGGGAGGTCTCCTTCTGAGGACCATAGAGGAAAATCTGTTAGTCTGACAGATTCAAGAGTCACCTTGGATGAAAGAGGACAAGAATTCCTCCGTTTTGAGCTAAAATTTATGTTTGTGGGATACAAACTCAAAGAGTTATAAAAATTTGTTTGGAAGGGTAAAATTTTAAAATCCGGTCAGAGTGTCAAAATTTAGACCTGACTTCTCGACCTTCGGGAGCCCGTAGCGGCTAAACCGTCACTCTGACGAAAAAATGAGCCGAGGTGCCAACTGTTCCTGACAAAATTTCCTTCGTTTTGATATAAAAAAATTTCCGGTGCGCCAAAAATTGTGGGAGGTAGAGCCTTTTGAACACAAAGAGTCTGGTTTCTCTCTCCACTCTGTTTTTACAGTGCGAGAGAGAAGAAAAAAAAAATCTGATTTTTTCATTTTTTTCACTTTTTTTATAAAGTGATTGCTCTGAAACCGTAGAAGGTATGAAAGTGCCCTTTAGATGTTATAGAGGTCAAATCCTTGTGACCCGTTTAAACTTTAAATGGTGTTTCTAGCTAAAACTATGCCAGAGCTGGAAAGCTTCGAAGAGCATGTGGTTTTCGGCCAAAATCCCATTATTTCCAATGGGGCCCATTTTTTTCGTGTTTTTTTGCGATAAATCGGAAACCGAATAAAATTTCAAAAAGTTGAATAGATCCGTAAATCTCATTTCCGAGCCGGTCGTTTTGAGCCCTGAACGGCTGCGCTCGGGCAAACGGATCTTGAGATTTTACGTGCCAAAAAACGTACGGAAGAATACGGAAGATTTCCAGAAAGCAAAACAGGATCACTATAGTTGAATGCCTTTTAGTCAGTTGAATGCCTTTTAGGCATTCAACTGACTAAAGTTCATTATGGAACTTATTCTGTTTTTTTTCAATGTATCATTTAACATGTTGCTTATTGTATTTTAACTTTTCAAAACCAGCCTGGCATGCATTTTGCAAAGGGTCAAATATAAAAAACAATGCTGTTTCCTGGAGTTTACCAGATAATTTATACCAAAGCTCCAAATAAAAGTGTTTCCTGGAGGCATTTACAGTGGAGATACTTGTATGACGACAATATTGACAACACCATTGGTGCAACATTCCACATTAATAGACACAATTCCATAACAGCAAGTGTCAGTTCATTTGAAATGAAAATTAAATTGCAACAACTTTATTTAGATTGCAAAAAGTCTGGACGTTTCAAATCTTTTCATAACTGTGATGTTAGACCGTTTATTTTGAGACTAGCCAAGCTGCTGTCATGTAGTGCCTCTGCTCAATTTCATTTTAGTTCAGCTTTTAATCACACAGTCTCAGGCTATCTTGAGACAAGATATATTGCGTAGTACAGTAAATGTTTTGTTTCGTCTTCTAAACCGCGAATCCCTAATGGGGTCGCAAGGGATGCTAGAGCATATCCCGACTGATTTCAGATGAGAGGCAGAGTACGCCCCGAACAGGTCGCCAGTCTGTTGCGGGGCCGCACACACAACCATCCACGTACACGCTCATTCCTAGGGGCAATTTTGTAGCAGCCAATCAACATGACATACATGTTTTTGGAGGGTGGAAGGAAACTGGAGTTTTGTTTTGCCATCTGAACGGCTTATCCCTAACAGATCGCAGAGGGCACCGGAGTCTATCCCGACTGATTTAAGGCAGGATACACCCTAAACAGGTCAACAGTCCTGTGAGTGTGAATGAGTGTGTGTTCCAACAGCAGGAACACACACTCATTCTGAGGGGCAATTTTATTGCAACCAATCAACTCAACATGCATGTTTTTGGAGCATGGAAGGAAACTGGAGTACCCGGAGAAAACCCACACATACACGGGGAGAACTTGCAAACTCTACACAAAATGCCAGGGTTTCAAGCCTTGTCACCACTCTGGGACTTGAACCCCAATTGTCTTGCTGTGAGGCCACCATGCAGCCCTACAGTAAACATAATGAATTAAAAACTATGGTATTTGTTTTTTTGTTTGTTTACATTCGGGGGCTAAAATAATTGGGAATTTAAAAGTTGTTACATTTTGATTTGTAAATCCACAAAACTGCTTTTCATTTTACTACAATTCATCTTAGATGATCTCAATCTGAAAAGGGAGCTTTTTGTAAATAATTTGATTTCTTTATGTGTGTGTGTGTGTCCCTTTTGCAAACAGTTTTTAGTAATCATAATGAACTGTGGTCCTGTTTCTGATAGTCAGGCAATAGACATAACACACAAACAATTTTTGGAATTTAAAGGCCTCATTTTGTTTTGAATTGCTTTGTCAACAGCTAAGCCGAGAGCTCGTGCTGCTCCCCCAACAGGAGACTCCGTCCTGTTTGAAGACACCAGCTCTGCAGTTTCTGGGCTTAACAATCAGGGCTATTACACTCCAGGGTACAACATGGGAGGACCCTCAAACGATATCCAAGGAGGGGTGGGAGTGAACAACCTTTTTGCTGACCCAATGGCTAGTGCCGCAATGATGTATGGCTCCTCTTTAGCCAACCAAGGAAAAGATATGATGAACAAAGAGGTGAGAACAATAAGAAATCCTCTTGTTGTCCCATTAGTAAATGAAATGTTAAACAAGGGACTTGTAAATAATGTTTTGATTTAGACTAGGCTTTCAATGTAAAATTTCTAATGGTGTTTTTTTCTGTATTAGCTGATTTGCAAATGAGGAGTCAAGCACCTTTTGTGACAATACTGAACTTTTTGTAACAAAATGGTTAAAAAAGAAAATTTTGCATAAATTTTTATTTTTTATAAAGACACTTTTGCTCGCTTTTTTCTTTCTTTGTCGTCTTTTTCAGACTGTCTGTTCTTCTTTACAAAGTATTTTTTCCCTTTCAGATAAGCAGATTCATGTCTGTGAACAAGTTGAAATACTTCTTTGCAGTTGACACAAGATATGTTCTGAAGAAACTAGTGATCCTGCTGTTCCCATACACACATCGGGTAATTTGAGACACACAGGCAGCATGAAACATTTACTTCTGTATGAGAGTGTAATTTTATCTAGGATTGTATGTAATCCATTTTATTTTAAAGAACTGTTGCAGAAACACTCAAACATGATTGTTGATAATTTTATCGGTTTTTAATGTTTGTTTATGAACATTATGCTTCTGTTACTTGTCATTTCACTCCGAAACCATATCAGATTATAAAGTTTGATACTGCTACAAACAGTTTGTGTTCTGAGAAAATATAAACTACACTTCTAAACTCACCAATTGCCACAAAGTATTATTGTAATTGAATTTATGACCTGTTAAATAATAATGCAGCCATAGAAGTTTGTTAAAGTCTGGTGATACTTAGTATATTTCTTTTGAAAATTGGGCTTTACGACAATACATATTTGGATCAAAGTTTCAACAAAACTTCTACTTCAAATTTACACTTTAAAAATTAAACCGAGGAGTTAAAACCGAAAGCTTTCCTCACAATATAGATTATTTTTTTGTGAAATGCTATTTTGGTTAATATATACAGTAATTTGTCATTTTCATGTACTTAGATGTTTAATATATTTTTTATATAATTTCTTTGTTTGGACCAGATTTAAATCCATGTTATAAAAAAAATTACCAATAATTTTGTCACCAATCCACTGTATTTCTGATTTGTGTTGACTATTTGTGTTTTTGTTTTATTATGTTTCATATTTGTTTAATATAGGATTGGGAAGTCCGATACCACCGAGACACTCCACTGACTCCAAGACAAGACGTGAATGCACCTGATCTTTACATACCAAGTAAATATTTCTTTTCCTAATACTTTTTTTGTAATGTTGTGGTTTTGCCCTCTTTATTTACACTTTGTCTAATTTCTTAGCCATGGCTTTTATTACCTACATCTTACTTGCTGGAATGGCACTTGGGATTCAAAAAAGGTAAATTGCTTCTTCTCTCTTTAATTTAATTTGTTTACTTTGTCAGATCATTCAAGTAAGGAAGTGTATTTTGATATTTTGTGTGAAGGTTCAGTCCAGAGGTTCTTGGGCTGTGTGCCAGCACAGCACTTGTGTGGGTCATCATCGAAGTATTGGTTATGTTGTTGAGTTTGTATCTGCTGACAGTACACAGCGACCTTTCAACGTTTGATCTCATCGCCTACAGTGGATACAAATATGTCGGGTAAATGAGCATAGCTACATTTAGTACATAAAAATATGTGTTTGAAATACTTTTCTTTCACTTTGGTTGTTATAAGTTTTCAACTTTCAAGGCTATCTAAAAATATAGCTTTTTTGTTTGTGTCACTGTTTTTTTTTTTGTGCTCCCTTTTAGAATGATCTTCACATTGTTGTGTGGCCTTTTGTTTGGAAGCAATGGTTACTTTGTGGCTCTTGCCTGGACTTCATGTGCCCTTATGTTCTTCATAGTAAGTATTTTCAGACTGTGTGGAAATGATTTGATGTAATTACAAAAATGACACTTCCTGAGTGGGCTGGATAAATGTTTTTCCAAACAGTAAAATAATTTATGAGCAAATACACAATTATGTTTTCGAAAGCCAATGTGAATTTTAATTTGCTTGGATTAAAAATGAATGGCATTCATTTTTAATAGATTGTTTTAACATGAGCTGTTAAGAGTTCTGCCTGAATAGTCTGGCATGTAAGCCCATTGTCAAACTACAAAAGTTTTGTACGGAGTACTTAATATTACGTAGGTGAAAGTATGCTACACAATACACATGGCTAAATTGTCTTATTTTTATCTGTTGCAGCTTTATAAGTCTAATTTTTTATCATTGTTTTGGTCTCGCTTCTTACAGGTTAGATCCCTGAAAATGAAGATTCTGCCTTCGCTATCTTCTGACTCGATGGGAATGGGACCAAGAACCAAACCTCAATTCAGTTATTATATCACAGTGGCAACAGCGATATTTCAGCCAATAATAATTTACTGGTTAACTTCCCACTTGATCAGGTGACTCTGAGGAATCTCAAGTCCAAATGAACAGGATGGAGAAAGTTTTGGTTGTTGAGTGTTGTGCACTTGCGCTAAAACTGATTTTTCTCTGTGAAAATACGGCAACAATGAACTGTTAAAAAATGGAGTGTGTGCCAAGCTTTCAGTGATTGATTTTTTGAGTTGATAAAACCGAAACATGAAAAGATTTCTTTTTTTCTGTTTGCAATAAGTGTATTGCCACACCGACAGAATTTTTACCCCTATCATTGAACAAAAGGGCTAACAACAATGCATTTGTTCAATCCAAACTCATTTCATGGGACTTTGTTTTCTCGGTGTGCCTGTGTGTGCTGTATTATTATACCACAAAGGAAACTCTTACATGGGAAAAAAAACGCCGTGACTTTGTTATTCTAATAGTATTTGTTAATTGTCGTATTATGGCAAAATTATTTGATTTTATATGTTCAATTCCAAATTTTTATTATAGTTTTTGGAAAGCATGACGATATTTGGATTTATGTAAAAAAATAAATATATATTTAGCCTTGTGTATTTAATATGAAATACATGCTGTTTTGTTTGTCTTATTGTTTTTATTGTCCCGGTCTACAACAATTCCTTATATCTTAAATGTAAAGACTGCCATTTGAATTTTACCTAAAGGCCACACCACTCCTACTAAAATGCACTTTTTGCTGTACTTTGGTGTTTGTAATAGATATAAATATTATAGTAATACTTTAAATATTATAATAATATACATTTAAATATTGATCTGACCCCTTACCTCGCTGTATTGTAAATATCAACCTTAGGCAGTCTTTGCATTTTGAATAATTCTTCCTGTGTGTAAAACTTTACCTGGTCTCTGCTGCTAGCTGGTGTCCTGCGCAAAGGGGCGCAGGCGCTCCACCAGGTTTCCATAGAAACCATAGCAACACAGAAGAGCCTGAGGTGTCCGAGTTTGATCCCACCTTTAAACTTGCAAGATTTGGACAGAGCTGTTATCGATCAGAGTCTTTTAGGTTATCTGGTGAGTAGGTGTTTATAACTAAATATTTTATAAGGCTCAAATTACTTTGAGAGTTGAGTGAAGTTGGAACAAAAGGCGTTTTTCTGACTAGCGAAATGAAACTTTATATTCCTGCGCCATTTGTCTGCTAAACTGCTTTGTTAGTCCATGTGGCATCACAAAACTTGTAAAAAGCGTGTAATTGATGTGCATTATCTAAAAAAAATGATGACCGTCTCTGAGACTTGCACCTGCTCTCTGACCTTTTGGGCCTTTACTAAAGCAGGTATGGATTCATGAAAGTGAACTTTGAACATACAGTGGATGCTCATCAGAGGTGAAAACCTAGCAAGCATGTAACTGACCCCTTTCTTGCACCTCTACCTTAACTGATTTAAGGTATTTAATAAGGGATTTAATTAATATTAGAGAAACTTTGAGCATAGACGTAATTTAAACTAGAAAATCGCTGTTTTAGAAAAACAGCTGGTTGAATGTCTTCTAGACGAGGGTATATGCTGAAATGTTGAAAATGTCTGAAAAGCTTAAGGTAGCTTAACAGCTAAAAATAGCCTAAAAGCAACAAACACAAGTTAGCTGCATAAAGTTACGCTAATGTTAGCAAAAATGTTAATTTTAGCATAGAAGCTAATATTAGAATAAATGCTAATTTACGCAAAAAACTAACGTTAACGTATATGCTATTGATAACATAGATGCTAAGGTTAACGTCCAAGCTAATTTATTCAGAAGTACGCCAAAATGCTAATGTCGATGTCGATGCGAATATTAGCATAAACGCTAACGTTGCAGTTTTATTATGAGAGATGTTTCTAAACTCTGAACGGGAGTCGAGGAGTGAAATGTTGGAATTTGGGTCGGTAGTGGGGTAAGTATAAAACCGTTGCTTTGAGCAAAATTACGCTCAATACAATTTTTAATATGACAAAAATTCATCTGTTTCAGTGCCACATTTGTGTATGAAAAAAATCACATAGGGAATAATGGACATTTGTTTGGGCTCCGAAACCATTAAAAAGTTAGACTATAAACTCTAAAGGTTATTAGTGAGAGATTTTTGGCTGTTTCCCCCAAACAGTCATATCTCAAAAAGTATAAAAGTTATCCCAAAAAATGGTAGAAGTCTTATACACTAATTCATTGGGACCGTCTTAAAACTAAAACTGTGTTTAGCTAAAAGTATGCTTGACTTAGGATGGTTTAAAGAGCATAAACCGGGGTGCCCAACCAGTCGATCTGATTTCAAGTCAACCGCCAGGTGCGTTGGGGGGAAAAAATGAAGTCAGTGTTGCCAACAACTTTGTCAGCAACGTTTAGCCATTTAGCGGCTTTTTCTAGGACATTCAACCGATTACACACTTCTTCTTTCGTTTTAAAGGCGCGAAGCACCAATACAGGTGCATTACCGCCACCTACGGACTCGCAAGAAACTTATATTCCCCTCAACGACCCCGTACACCTCAGGAAAGCGTACAAAGCTCCAAAACCCTGTCCCTGACGACTAAACAAAAACGTTCTCTGTTTTACTCTTAGACATTTGTGTCAGCTAAAGCAATTAAGGAATGCTTAATTGCTTAGAAAGTTACCATTTAGAGAACTTAATTGTATGTTAGTGTGTGTGTGGATGGTTGTATGTGTGTGGCCCCGCGACAGACTGGCGGGGCCACCTTAAATTGACTGGCGCCCTTCACCTTAAATTAGCCGGAATGGGCTCCGGCACCCCCGCAACCCCGAAAGGGACTGACGGATAAAAAGATGACTGACCACAATAACCCTTTTTTGTGAAAAACATGGGGGGAGGAGCCATTGTACTTTGAAGTATTTTTAAATTAGGCTCAAATAGGAATCACCTCGTCCAAACTAAATTTGAAAATCAAATTAAAAACAGGCTGATATTTAGGTGGCCATTCAACAAAATCTTGACATAATCCACCAGCAGAGAATGAATGAAAAATGCCACCTGCCACCTGCATATTTTACTAACAATCTTTGAAAACTCTTTGCTGAAGACAGCCATTGTGGAAATCATTTAGAGCCACTCTCACAATAGTTTTTGCCAATCAAAGGGAAACATTTGCAAAAGCTTCTTGTGATGTAAAAACTTCAGTTTAAGTTTTGGAAAGTTGCAGGCTATCATTCTTTCAGCTAAATGTTCACGAGGATTACTGCTTCACATGTTTTCAATTTCTACAAATAATATTGAGATAAATGGATCATTAAGATGTTAGGTTCTTAAGGAGGTTTGTGTAATCTGAATCTGATCTTTTGTCGAATGGAAACACAATCTGGAGGATAGCAGCTCTGACACATGTCTTTCAGGTCCTTAACAGAGCAGTAAATGTACTAAAGACTGACCAAAAAGATAAACACAATGATTCTGTGAATGATCTGTTCAATTGGGCTAGAATTGGGCCAGTTGAATTGGTTCATTTTCTTGCGGGGCTTGTTGAACTGGAGCAGTGGCACAAAACCAAAAAGGCTCCACAGGCAGTTGGGACTGTGTGTGTCAAACAACAAATTAGTTTAGTTGACAATCTTTGGAAATTGTTGGTGTATTTTAATTTCCCAAGTATCTTGTTGAATAAAAATGACAATGGCATCATGCTTTAATTTCACTTGAGATTGCAGTTTCCTCATTTTAGTATTTTAATTTTTAACCATCACAAAAAAAAAGTCAAGACTTTAAAATTGTAATTTATTCTATGTTTCCAAGAAATTGAATGCTCATCAAAATGAGAAAATATTTGACATTTTAGAAAAACACCTGAATTACATCTGTGCCTTTTTGTTTGTGCTTTTTTTAAAGCTTTCTTACAGCTGGATGATAAAAGGAGGTTTCCTTCGGAGTGATGGAGGACAGCTTTAACACACTGCCGTCCTCGTCTCCATGCCCCGCTACCTTAGGAGGGTCTTTGCCATTCTCCTCATTACGCATCCACTATCCCCCATGTGACCCTGCATCACTCCCACTTTCACCCATCTCAATTCCCACATCTCCAAATTCTCTTTCTCCAGCAACAGCTGGCTCCTCTTCTCCTCATTCACGCTGCTTTTCATCTGGCCTTGATGAACAAAGTACACAACACCTCAGGCAGGAAGGTCTTTCTGACCAGGATGACCTGACCTGTCTCAACTGGCTGCATCAGAGAGGCAACTTGCTTCCATTACAGCCTCTTGCCAAAATTTTACCGCTGCCTCAACAAGAGGTTTCCGCTAAACCTTCTCAACGTTCTCAGCCTACTCAACCTTCTCAGCCTTCTCATTCTTCTACTCCTTCTGTCTCTTCCAAGCCTCCATATTCTTTTAGCAGCCTCATTTTTATGGCAATAGAAGATTCCCCATACAAGAGGCTTCCAGTAAAAGAAATTTATGAATGGATTGTAAAGAATTTTCCTTACTATAGGACAGCCACTGGAGGCTGGAGAAACTCTGTTAGACACAATCTCTCTCTGAGCAAGAGTTTTTGTCGCATTCAAAGAGATAAGTGCCAGGTTAGTACATGATCTTCTTATTTACAAGAAATGTGTACAAAGGATTCAAACTTGTAGCATCAAATTAAATTGGAACTTGTGACAGTGATTCATCTCCTAAAAGAAAACGTTTTTTACACACTTATGCCATTTGATGTAACAAAGTGTTTTTATTCACCTCAGGGATTAATAAAGTATTTCTGATTCTGATATTGAGTTGTGCTTTTTGTTGCAGTCAGTGGGAAAAGGGTCATTGTGGTGCATATGTCCAGAATATCGGCCCGCACTCTTGGAGGTCTTGAGGAAGACCCACAGTTATCACAGCAACGACAGCAATTTGTTAGATAAGCCTGAACTGTAAGTACAACGAAATACAACCTCTGATTATACCCCATCAAAGATTTATTATTTTCTTGTACTTCATCATATTTGTTTCCTTAAATGTGTGCGTCTGTTAACACAGCAAATTCATTCAGGAGACAAGAAATGATTTTCGGACCTTAACTAACAATAATTCCAAATTCATCGCTTTCTGTCTCTGTATTGTTTTTATTTTGAAAAATAAAACTATGAAAAATCTTGTTTCTTCAGTTATTTTTCAACATTTATTTGTGTATGTGTAATCAAACACACATGTTATGTCCAGATTGGAAGGAGCTGAATATGAGGTCCCTGCTGTATGTGATACCTTGGAAATGTCAGGTTAGTACGCATTCAATACTAAGTCACATAAAAACACGTACAATATCTTTTACTACCAGCTCTTTCTGGATTTATCTTTGTCATTAGCTGCTTTTCTCTAGCTGTGGAGCTTTCTCAGCATGCGAAATCGTTCTTTTGTTGTGTTCAGTTGGCATGGTTACATGGTTCTTTATTACATTGGCAACCGAGCAAAACCCTAGTTAGGTGTCTCTCATGAGTCCGATTGTTTTATTTTAGGTATTGAATAGCTGAGCTGGTTGCATATAATTGATTTTGACTCGTGCTTGTTCAGTTAAATATTCTTAAAAGGATCTGTTTATAACAACATTTATTATATGCCTAAATTTAAAATGAAATACTTTCTTATCCTTGTCCAGAACCTCTTTCTCAAAACCTACTTCTCTCCTTGTCCTCACCCCTTGTCCTCACAACTGAAAACTCATCTTTCACGGAGACTCCATCATCCCCTTTAACCCCAGAACATGAGGAACTTGTCACCATGGAATACCATCAGGAAGAAGTTTGTGAGGACATGGAACAGGATCCTCTTTGTGACAGTGGATACATTGAGTTACATTATTACCAAACCAACCAATATCAGTATCTGGTCGTGCCTGGTGACACTGAGCTGGACTTGGAAACTGTGGAGATTCTTCAGCTTGATGCTGAGGCTCAAGAAGCTGCTGGGTCACTGCTGGATCTGGCAGGTGGCGGATACTAGTTCACTTCTCAGTTAAAGGTGATTACTATGCTTCAGTTCAGTATAGGCAAACTTTCCTATAAATCGCAAACTTGTATGTTGACACTGCCTCAATGATTGTGTGTAGCTGTGAAATAAGATGGCAACAAAAACCCATCGATGTTAGAATGACACTAAACATAATCGATTACGTAAGAACCTTGTGAATGATCCTTACCAACAAACGATGTCTAATATCTTCTGAACAAAAGAAAATGAGTATTAATACAAACTACGTTTTTATTGTAACAAATTTCTTTATGTATTTATGTTCTGCTGGAACCTGCACAAGACATTATGCAAATATTACTCTTATTATTAAGAAGTATGGATGATAGTGCTTAAAAACAGTCACCTGTTTAATTCCCACGTTTTTTTAAATTTAGTAACATGTCATTTTTGTGACTCGTTTTAATTTATACTAATTAACAGCGTGCTCTTATATCTTCTATAGTTTTTCTTTTATGTAAAATTTAGACTTTGAAAATAACTTTTTAAGCTAGCTTACTATTATCTTTTCAAATTGTTGGATTAACGCACTGCCATTTAAATTGTATTAAACAGAATTTGGTCAATTCTCTTTTAAAAAAAAAACCTTTGTAATCTAGCAAGAAATTTCTGACTTTGTTTATATGGATTAAAATCTTTCTTTTCCTCAAACAGAATGTTTCTGTATGTTTTGGTGGCTTTGTTTTTATAATCTGGTACAGTGTCACAATTTATTTAAATCACAGAATTGAAGTGGTAAACCTTGTGCCGTAATTGTCTGCCAGTTTTTTTTAAGTAATTTTCTAGATAATTTTATACTGACAAAAATGTCACACCAAAATGTTGCACTTCCGCATTCGTCACTTTTTATTAAAACTACAAATCCCGAATCTCCCTTGGAGCTTAAGGCAATGTAGTCATCCAAAAACTTTCATAAGAACTGGAACTAACTTCAAAACGTCATTTACCACAAAGCATTGCGCGGACATTACACGGAAGTCTATAAACGTCACAACGGAAAAAACTTCTCACTGTAATGTTCGAGCTAATACAAAAAAGTTAGTCGTTTGACTATCAAGACTGGGTGGGAACTGGTCGAAGTAACCAAAGGTAACGTTGATTTGCTTCACATCACTGAGAAAAAAATTATTAGCCATATTAATAATTGTACATCTGTGTAATTACTATTTACAGACAGAAAACTCTTTGTTTATATTCGAATACATAGAACACTCATGTTCTCCAGGAGACATCTTAGACTGTAGTTAATTGTTAAAGTTATTGTTATCACTTCAAAAGCAAAAAATTGTTTTTCTAGAAATAGTACAAAATGGTTTCATTTTCCTTTTTGATAGTTTAATCTAAAAGCAAAGTGGGAATGAGACGATAAGACAGACATCTGGTGATGTTTCTTACAGTGATTTGTATCTATGTAAATGCTGCTCTAGCTCTGTTTTTGAGGTGTCGAGTTTTCTAAAGTGAGGTTTAATATTATTCATATCTTTATATAGTGCTTTGAGATCTAAATTGAGCAACAAAGAAACCTTATGAAGCAACTCAATTGAATAGAAGACCACACATGATAAATCTATACGCTGCAGGCAAAGCAGCATGACTCTTTTTAAGCTGAACATTGTCTCTGACTCAATATGAAAGCACTTGAACTTCAAGCTCTGCCTATTTAAAAGCATATTTCTTATGCCTTCAAACTGTTTCAAATGCCTTCAAACTATTTTAATTTACTAAATAAAAGTATTCAGTTAATTGTCATGAAACTATTTTTATTAAATATACTGAAAGCTCAGAGTACAGCCGAGAGAAGCCAGATGGGGTGGTTCGGGTATATGGTTAGGATGCCTCCTGAACGCCTCGCTGGTGAGGTGTTTCAGGCACGTCCCACGAGGAGGAGACAATGAAGCAGACCCCAAACCTGCTGGAGAGATTGTCTCACAGCTGCCTGGGAAATGCCTGGGGATCCTTCAGGGTGAGCTGGAGGATGCAGCGGGGGGAGAGAAGCCTGGGTTTCGTCTTTGAGGCTGTAACCCTCATGACCCGGCCCAGAATAAGAGGAAGACAACGGAATGGAATATTGACATGCTCGGAGTTCAGCTGTTGCTCCTCTGGGTAGAGAGAAGCCAAATGGGGGAGTTTGGGCAACTGGTTAAGATGCCTCCCATTGCACGTTCAACTGAAAAGAGACCCAGAGGGAAGCCCCGGAGTGAATATGTTTTACAGTGAAAGCCTCAGGATCCTCCCAGGTGAACTGGAGGATGCAGTCTGGGTGGGGGAAGACAACGGAATGTACCTTAACATTGACATGTTGTGATGACAGAAAAAATAAAAACTTTTTCAAAAAGTTCTTTTTCTAAATTTATTTTTACAGGAACCATTTATGTTGCAGGATGGCCAGCGAACCACATCCAGTTCAAGTAGTTAAAGTGTGTAAGGACTCTCACACCTTTGAAGTGGACACAGAGGCTTTGAGTAAAATTCTGTTGGCTCCTAAAGTCAGAGATAAACATGTGGTGGTGCTTTCAGTGGCTGGAGCTTTCAGGAAGGGAAAAAGCTTCCTTCTCAATTTTATGATTCGTTACATGCGCCTAAAGGTGAGTCCTGCTCTGATACTATTGTTTAAGATCTTCTTTTTCTTGATATTATTCACTTTATCTTTTTGATACGTTTTCTCATGAAGTAGTGCTTCTCCTCTTTCATGTGATAAGATGTGGAGGATTACTAAATGTTCACAATAGAACATCATGGTCATAAGATAAACCCCATCCCTGTGGTGACATGTGAACAGACTTGTTTTCTGAGTTGTTCTTCTTAGGGAGTGGATCATACTTGAAAGCACTTCATCAGTTGTTTTTTCATGTTTCTAAACTAACAACATGTGTGTGACTGTCTGTAAAGCTGTCATCAACCCTGTCTGCTTGTTTCCAATTGTTCCAGCTCTATTTAAATTGTACAAATTAGGGCCGGGAAGCTCTTCATTGTACTTCCTGCTGGTGTAAACTATGCAAAACAAGAAAAGGGAACTCATTTAAAGTGGAGAAAAAATTTGTACTACAGTAATTAAAGAATAGAGATGACTCTGCAAGACATTTTTGAAGAGGCCTAAACTGTCAGGAATTTGTGTTTATTCCACCTGGGTTTTGCAGAGTGCTGGTTTGGGAGAAGATCATGAGCCCCTAACTGGATTTTCTTGGAGGGGTGGATCAGAACCGTCGACATCGGGAATCCAGCTGTGGAGTGAAGTCTTTCTTGTTCGGAGGAGGGATGGAACAGAGGTACCTTCAGTTTCTAAAAACGTTTTTTAGTTTATTGTTCTTCATTATTAATCTTAATTAGTTTTCCATTTTTAAACTTACTTGTCGACGTTCACTTTGAATGAGTTATAACTTGAAGGATAAGAATAAACATTGTGCATCTTTGTTCTCATGTGACAAAGTTCAGGCGTGTTTACCATCTAAATGTAGAAGCTGGCACTCCATTAAATTAACTTTAGCATTTTTATAGACTTACTATTGTCCAACAGTGCATATTTGTAAGAGCGAAAATTGCTGAGCTAAAAAGGGTAATTCTGTAAAAGAAAAATGAATGTTGCAGATAAGGAAGAATTAAAGAAGACCTGTTGGACGTTTTCACAACATGAGAGTATTTTTTATTCCTCTTCTGATAATATCTCATATTCATTATGATGAAATGAGATATTCTTAATAACAAAGAAAATAATGTCTCGTTATCATAATATTTTTATTTTTTTTAAATCTAGTGACCTATCAGACTGCTTCTATTGACATTTCTAGTTCCTAGCAGGAAATATTGGCCCAATATTTGTCTTCATACTTACTTTATACTTTATTAATCCTGAAGGAAATTGTCTTGGCATCTGTTGCTCGCATTCACACATCAGGACACACAATTACTACAGTTCAAAATAAAAGATTAAAACAGATAAGAAAGAATAAAACAAGTAAAAAGACTAAAAATGATAAAGTGCTTCTAAATGAATGTAAAAGTCAATCAGTAAAAACAGTAGGAATCAGTAAAATAATTGCAGCTCTCTACTACTCCTGCCCAACGTGGCTGCATTAAAAAGTCTGATGGCATAAGGCACAAAAGAATTCTTCAGTCTGTTCGTGGAGTATCTCATCAATATGTTCTTGAGTAATTTTTTATTTTTCTTCAAGCTCAGGTGTAACTTGCTGTCTCACAGTCATACTTTAGTTTTAAAAAGAAAACTTGATGTGTTAAATAACACTGTGTTTTATCTGTCTGTAGTGATGAACCTTAAGCTAATCTGTCTTTTTTTCCTCTGTGTCTTTGTAGGTGGCCGTGATATTGATGGACACACAGGGATCATTCGATAACCAGTCCACTGTGAAAGACTCTGCCACCATCTTTGCCCTCAGCACAATGACCAGCTCAGTACAGGTGACTGGTCTTTTATTATCACTGGCATAATTTTCCATTACTCTGTGCCCTTACAAAGTTTTTCTCTTTTTTTTAGATTTACAATCTCTCACAGAACATTCAGGAGGATGACTTGCAGCAGCTGCAGGTCTGTCTTCAATAGCAATGAAAAGATGATATGAAGCAAAAAAAAAGTTTCTTAAAATTTCACCAGAGGCAATCATTTTAACTTACTGTGATGTATTAATTTCCACCAATTCTAGTAGCTGCACTGCTGCACACTACAAACAACACTAGCAATATTTTTTGTACATAGTATGTTTGACCACACAGACGACCCTTTGAAATGTAGAAAAAAAATCTACAAACATTGAAAAATTTTTACTGTCTTTTACAGCCTTTTTTGTGTGAAGAACATTTTTTCAAATTAATGTAACTGATGACTTTGTCAGAGTTGGCCACTCAATAATTTGATTTAAAGCTTAAAAGTGTCCATTTGTGACTTGGTTCCAAATGTAACCCAAGTCCAAATGTGGTAGATGCATGAATGCATCTACCACATGCATGAATGCATCTACCGATCTGAATCTTCAATGTTTACGTGTTCGCAATAATACTGTAAAGTTCTAAGTTAACACAATGGTTGGAAATTTTGTTAATTTTACTCATTTATTTACATTTTGCATCCACATTTTTTTTTAATCTTGCTGATTTCTCTTTTCAGTTGTTTACAGAGTATGGTCGTCTTGCCATGGATGAGATCACTCACAAGCCCTTTCAGGTAGAGGAATTTACCAATTTCAGACATGTTTGCTGATGTTAGGAGCTCGTTTTTAGCTTGTTTCTAACCTAATGGCATCCCTCTTTTACAGTCATTGATGTTTCTAATTAGGGATTGGAGTTTTCCCTATGAATACAATTATGGATTAGAGGGTGGCCGTATGTTCCTGGACAAACGATTACAGGCAGGGATTATTACTTATTCATTTGCTCTGCTTGTAATTTTTGTTTTTTTAAAATAACATTCTGTGCTGCTCTAGAAATTGACATTCCTGATTTTAAATGCCAAATTTTGCTCGAATAAAGGTTAAAGAGGCCCAACACGAAGAGCTGCAAACAGTGAGGGAGCACATTCATTCATGCTTCACAAAGATTTCATGCTTCCTGTTGCCTCACCCAGGGATGAAGGTTGCTACCAACCCTGCTTTTAAGGGAAGGCTTGGTGGTGAGAAAATTACATTTTCATTATGTAGCACATTGCTGAAGTGACAAAGTGTTTAATATTTGAAGACAATTTCCGGGTTTTGGACGTTTATTCTTGCAGAAGTGGAGCATGAATTTAAAATTCAGTTGATGAATTTGATCCGTGAACTTATGGACCCGAACCAACTCACTGAAAAAGAAATAAATGGAAGCAAAGTTACTTGTAGGGGTTTGCTTGAGTACTTTAAGGTAAATCTTTCTTTATTTGAATGTTTCTTTCTGATCCAAGTTGTTTGTCTCATCTTCTGTTGGGATGTTTTATTACCAGGCTTACATCAAGATTTTCCAGGGAGAGGACTTGCCGCAACCTAAGACTATGCTTATGGTATGTAAACGGTTAATGTAAGATTTTATGAGATTTTTTGGCAAGTAGTGAATTTGATTTTGATTGTACTGTATTTTGTTTGACTGACTAGGCCACAGCAGAGGCCAACAACCTGGCGGCTGTGGCAGCAGCTAAAGATTCCTATTACAAGAATATGGACATGGTGAATAAACATTTAGTTACTTTTAAGTATAGAATGTGGCTCTAATCTTTTTGTATTGAGCATTTGAGTAAAACTTTATGTCTATGTTTGTAGATATTTCTATGTTTTTCTCTAATTTAGCAGAACCAAATATTTTATTTGGTTTTGTTGTGTTTGTCTGTAGATATGTGGGGGAGATCTGCCTTATGTGTCCCCCGATGCTCTAGAAGAGAGACATAAGTTCTTCTTCGGTGAGGCTGTTCACAACTTTGTGTCTACTAAAAAGATGGGAGGAGTAGTGTTTTGTGAGCAATACAAAAATCAGCTGGAAAATGAACTGGAGGAAATGCGGGAGTCATTCTGGAAACACAATGAGGTGAGTGCCTAATTTATTGTTTTTGATACATATTTCTGCATTTTGCAGTTTTTAGAAACATTTTAGTTTCTGATAGTTTTGAACTGGAGACAAATGTGACTTTAATTTCTTTTTTTGTTTTGAAAGTCAAAAAACATCTTCAGAGCCTTCCGGACACCTACTGTGCTCTTTGTCGTGATCTGCTTCCTCTACATCATGTCAGGCATGTTTTCCTTTATTGGCCTGCCCACGTTCGCCTTCTTGTGTGATTGCAACATGGGCTTGTGCATGTGTGCTATGTTCATGTGGGCCTTCATTCGTTATTCCGGCCAGTACCAGGATGTTGGCAGAATCATTGACCAGGCTGCAGATGTTATACTGGAGCAGGTATGACCAACTGATTTCTTTGATGTATTTATATTTGTTAAAACATTCTCATTTTTGTTATTGTAATGAACCTGTTAAAGCATCGAGAAGGTATTTCTATTCCTAAACACTAGTGTGATGTTTTGTTAAAGATTCAGTTCATGATTGAGGTTATTTCTTATCTTTAAAAATCACAATCTGGTTTTTAACATAACTTTTCTCAATATAGTTTGTAAGTTATCTTCATGTTGGAAAAACTAATGTCACTAAGTTTTTCATAGTTTTTTTTTAAGTGACCAGGCTAAGCTAACTAACTAATCCATCTATTTGTTTCAGACCACTGTGATAATGAACAAGGCAGTGCAAAACGCCACCGTTGACGAGAAGAAATCCACCTGAGGACTTACAGACCCATTTAATCTTGGATCTGATTTAAAACACCAGGATTCAAGCACACATTCAACGTTAAAGCCTTATCATGTATGAAAACAATGGCACAGTGTCCAACACAAGCCTTTCCTAAAATAAAAAAAAAAACACCTTTTTAGGCAAAGGCTAAAAATCAGGGTCTAATACTTCCCAAAGTTTCTAGCTCATACTCAATCATTAAACATACCGCCGATACATTACGAGTTTGTTTTTTTTAATGAACAAGTTATTGTTTACCTCTCAAGAATATTTTTATTTGTTTGTCTATCCATTAATTTTTATAAAATGTCTAAACTTATTAACTTTGAAACATTCCCTCTTTCTGTTTGTTGGTGCACTTTACATTTAATAAATGTCAACTTCTTCTTTCGGCATATTCCTTCATGGGTCGCCACAGCAAATCATTTTCTTCCTTCTAACCCTATCTGGTGCATCTTCTTCGGTCATGCCAACTATCTTCATGTCTTCCTTCACTTTATCCATGAACCTCCTCTTTGGTCTTCTTCTAGGCCTCTTTCCTGGTGGTTCCAAACCCAGTATCCTTCTTCCGACGTACTCTCTCTCCTTTGCACATGCCTAAACCATCACAGTCTTGCCCCTCTGACTTTATCTCCAAAACCTCTAACATGTGCTGTTCCACTAATATACTCATTTCTAATCCTATCCATCCTGGGCCCTCCCACAGAGATCCCCAGCATCTTCATCTTTGCTACCTTCATCTCTTTTTCTTCTCTTTTCCTCAATTGTCAACATTGAGAGTATACTTTACAGTAAAAAAAAGCTTGTTTATATCACTATTATGTTACTCTGTTACATTTTATTACTCAAGATACTTGAAAATGTATCAATTCTTATTGTATATTCAGCTAAAACATTGTCATTTCTGAAAAACTAAAGTCTTATATATCAGTCCCCTGCAGTCAGCCAGAGTTAGCTTTTTTTTTTTTTTGAAAGTGAGAATTATAGTTTGTTGTTAATTTCCGTGGCTTTACATACAGGTGAATAAGTAAGGTAAGAAACCAAATAGGAGGCTGACAATGTTTCTGTTTAGAAATTACAGGGATGTTGGTCAGGACAGCAAGAACTCACTGATCGTTAATGTGACAAGAACAATGTATGCAAATTGTGCAAAGTACCTCACAAACCTGCTGAAATATGCAAGTCTGTGGGTTTCAGTCTTTTTTTCCCCCCAGTAGTTGTCTACAACCTTATAAGTTTGTTTAGACAATGTTATCTCTATATCTTAGAAAGTTTTATTGTTGTGAGAACTAGGTAGACGCATTTATTTTTACCAAAGATTTCACATGGGGCTGCTGATCATCAGCTAACTGTTTGCACATACGGTTATATTTAGGTCATGACAAAGTAATTCTATATTTAAACAATTAACCAAAAATGGATATTTATTTTGTTTCTATTTAGTAACATTCACAGTCAGAGCATCACTCCAAATTGAGCTATTTTTATCCACAAAAACTGTATATATTTAGTCTGACTTTTCTGACGTGAGACAGGCACTAGACTAGTGAAATGTTTTCTACTAGATAGTGAATTTGTTAATATTTTTTTTAAATGTAAAACTCTAAATGTGTTAGATTTAATCTGGATTTAAAGTGAAATTTAATGGAAGAAATCAAATTGAAAGCAATTATGGTGTTTTAACACCAGACCACACTGCCTAGGAGCATGGAGCATGTAATGAGAGCAGCAGAAAGCACTTTACTTACCGAGCTATTCTTAAGGACTACACTGAGGTGATAGGAAGAGCAGGTTAATAAGGTTTTACACTTGCTCAGTTTGTCACCTTTTGCTATGATTGTCCAAAGCAGTTATAAAAACAAAAGGTCTGATTTTAACCATTCAAAGGCACTTTAGTTGCATCTTTCTTTCCACAAGTAGAAGATGCTTCTACATTTTTGACAAGCGGTTGTTATTGCACTTCCAAATAGGTACTTTTTGCACACAGTTAATTCCAAATGCATGCAAGACTGTAAATATGGCTACTGTAATCCTTTTTGTTACAAGGTCCTGGTGGAATTTATTTCAGAATAAAAGTTGTTTTATGTCTAGCTTGGAACTATTGTTTTTTTTTATGAACGAATATAGTTTGCTCACCACCTACAAGAGAGTCTACAGCAGTCAGGTGTGTAATGAGTTGGGTGGCAGCTGACGGTGGGGATCCTGTGGTTTGCTCATCAACTACAGAAGCCAACTCTAGGGACATCCCCTCTCTGGTGAGGAAGAGGTCAGAGACAGTGTGAGGTTGAGCAATTCTGATAAGATCTAGTAGTAGTCATATAAAAGCAAAACTTGGTTTCTGGAGCCAGTTCTTTTCGGAGGGTTCCTGACTGTTGTTTCAAACAACAGGACAGATTAGGCAAGTTTATTTGTAGGACAATTCTTACACGAGGTAATTCAAAGTGCTTTACAAAACAGATTTTTTTTTTATTAAAATCACAAAACAGAGAATGAACATTTAAAAAGATAAAATAATGATTAATCTTCAGTCAAATGTACAATCATACAGAACTGTTTTCAGCCTAGATTTAAACGTCACAGAAGAGGCCTGTCTCACAGCCTCAGGAAGTTTGTTCTCAATGTTCAGTTCTGACTCTAGACACCAGCAGGAGGCCAATCCCAGAGCTTCTCAGAGTTCTAGACGGTGCATAAAGAACTACATTTCACAGATGTACTTTGATGCCAGGTCGTGCAGAGACTGAAATACAAACAGTTCAGCTTTAAAGTCTACTCTCTGAGCCACAAGAAGCCAGTACAGAGACCTGAACACAAGACTAATGTCATATGAGATTACCAAACCTTTTAGGAATCCTTGGAATGTACGGTTCCATTGTACTATTGGAATTCAATGTTCATGTGAGCAATGACAGTAAGATCTGGTGAGGAGTGAGTGGTAAGATCACCGTTCCTGATTTGAACCTCATCATAATATGCACATGTGCATGTTGCACCAGGACAACATCGGCCACCAATAGACATTTTGTTATTCACGCAGATGCATGTCTTGGATAAAGATAAAGAGAGGGTCGCCTTTTCCAATGATCATTAAAATGGGATGGTTGGAATCCACCCAAAAAATCCTAAAGGTATAATAAGAATCAACACCTCAGAAAGTAAGACCATGGGTGGAATGTATTTGCCAACTCAGGGAAGAGATTCTGCCTAAACGAGAAGAATCAATGGGTCTTGTTAATGAGTGTGGAAATATTAAGTGGAAGCTCAACAAGCAAATCAGTGTCTTTTTACCATGTTAAAAGTTAAGTGTCCAATCTCAAATCAATGTGGCACACAGTCTACCTCATTTATATTCTTTATCAACAATGACATGTTCCCAATCATAAATCATCAATGCAAAGAAATACTAAAAAGTTTTTTACAGAACACTTGTTTTTGTATTTTGATGCTGAGCAGATAATCCCACCATGTAGGTAATACCAATTAACTGCTGAACAACCATCAGTAAATGGGGAAAGAGCAACATCTATGTTTGCTTAAAAAGAAATCTAGGATTATTCAAGTTTTACCAAAAATAAAAAAAAATCCAACAAGTCTAAATAAATACAATGCCTAATTTTTATGTGCTCTCACCTATCTGTCACAGTCACTAACCCCAATAAAAATGTTATCCGTCTTGTCAGTCTGGAATTTGATCTATTGCCTATTGATTTACCTGCTGAGACGATTACAGCTCCAAAACAAAAAGTGACTAACCCTAAAACTATTTGCTAGATTGTCAGGCAAGTTTCTTTAAAAGTACAATCTGTTCAAAACAAAAGTTTTGTCTTCTGAATTGCTTATCCCTAAAGGGGACCGAAGGGTGGTGGAGCCTATCCCAGTTGATTTCAGGCAAGAGGCAGGGTACAACCTACACAGGTCGCCAGTCTCCTGCGGGGCTACACACACACAACCATACACACACACATTCCTTGCAATGGCCGATTAACCTAACACATACGTTTTTGGAGGGTGGGAGGAAACTGGAGTACCTGGACAAAACTCACACATTCACAGGGAGAACATGCAAACTCCACACAGAAAGCCAAGTAATTCAAGCCCCCAACTATTCAAAGTGTTCCGTCATCTTCCGCTTGTTCCGAGGGCGGGTCGCAGGGGCGGGTCACAGGGCAACACCCTCAGACGGGAAGCCCAGGCTTTTCTCACCCCAGCTGCATCCTCCAGCTCACCTGGAAGGATCCCAAGTTGTTCCCCGGCCAGCTGTGAGACATAGTCTCTCCAGCGGGTCCGGGGTCTGCCCATTGGTCTCCTCCCGGTAAGACGTGCCCGAAACACCTCGCCCACTTGCGGGGCGGGGGGGTGTATCCTGACCAGATGCCCAAACCACCCCATCTGGCTTCTCTCTACCTGGAGGAGGAGCGGCTCGACACCGAGCTCCTCCCGGATGGCAGAGATCCTCACCCGATCTCTGAGTGAGAGCCCAGCCACCCTGCGGAGGAAGCTTATTTCGGCCGCTTGTATCCGCAATCTCATACTTTCGGTCACCACCATAGGTGAGGGTTGAAACGTAGATTGACTTGTAAATCAAGAGCTTTGCTTTTCGGTTCAAAGGGTTTTACATAAAAACAGAAAAAGTATGAGAAAAAGAAAAAATAAAGAATTAATAATCACAATAACGTGTTCTTATAACATTTAAATCATCCTGATTTCATTCCAACATGTGATAAATAAGAGATTTATCTAAAGATGTGTTTTATTCTTCATAATGAATGCAGATCAGTAGTCTGCAACCACACTGTGTTCAGTGATCTCCCAAAACTGGTGGTTTTGTACATGAATGCATGTCATTCTGTTCCATCCTAGATGCCTATCTCTCATTCTGTCGCCTCTGTGGCTTGATGTCTCTGTCACTAGCAGGATCCTTTCAGAAAAAAAAACCTTCCACAGTAAAACTGGTGTCCCTTTTTTCCTTATATGGTGATCAGCAGCGTGGCCCGGCCCCCTAGTGCTTAGTGAACGTTCACTGTTCACTTCCATATTTGGATGAGAGTTCAAGAAAAACGGCTCTAAGGGGAGGAGCGTGGATTGACAGAGGTGAGGAGGAGAGATGGCGGCGAATTTGCGAGCAGCTACCAACTCCATGTTTCTCTTAAGAACAGTAAAAATGTGTGATCTAATCACATCAAATCAATAAAAACCTCTGTTCACATGCTGAATTAAAAATCTGAGCGATACTCTTCAAATACTCTCATTTCAGAAGATATGCTGAATTAAATACTAAATGTATTTGTATGTATCCATTTTACTTTACAAGTTTTGTGATTTAATCTGCTGATCAGTTGAAAAATGTAGCTCTACCGAATAATTCCGGGTTTATTTAAATAAAAAAAAAAACATGTCAGTGACGTCATGGATATGATTCGTTCGATTTAATTACACATTCTTCCCGTCCAAAATAAAAAAAAAGAAAAATATTAATTGCAAGTGATTAGACGCGAAATAACAATAAAATATCCTTGTAATCAACGATTACATCGAAAATGTTCGAATACAGCCTTATTAATTAATATAAATAATGAATAAATATTGATTGAGTTGGTTAAAGCACAACAACTTGCAATTGAAAAGATAAACAGAAACAAGTTATCCAAAAAAGGTCTGGAATGGTATTTTATGGTTTTTGGTTTCAATAAAACACTGATTATTGAAGTTAATCTTTAAGCAGCGTCATAGTTGAGCTCATACATAAGAAAGGAGACGCAGGTCGGGATGTCAGGGTGAGTAATACAAGCGCTCCTTGTGCTGCACTTTGCACTGACAGGGTAGTGCTTTTAAACGCACTTTGTCATCAGCCCATTCAGTTTCTACCAGTCTCTTCTTACTCTACCAAGCTCTTGCAATGGTGAGTTTGACGTCGTGTTTTCATTTTATAAACGATCTCCTTTAAGTTTCTTCTTTCTTTAATGTGGATACAGTTTGAGGTTCAGATTTTTTAAGTTTAATCATGAGATTTTTGCTCGAAATTCCAACGGTTTTCATCATCTCGTATAGGTTGGTTTAGGCCAAACAGTAACAAAAACAGCTACGAAAAAAAATAATCGAAGCAGATCTAGTTTAAATGAGCAAAACTCTAGATTAAAATGCAATTAAATCAACAAAATACACGATGGATCTTTATGAGAGAAGGATCAAAACATGTTTTATATTAAAAACACCTGGCGCCATTTCGCTTTTTTGTTTTTTTTTTCTTGTGCTTGATCGACTTAAAGCCAGTTCTTTTTGAGGCCTAATGTCTGCCCCGTTGCCATGACGCTGCCTCACTGTTTCACTGCATCATGTTTCCATTATTTCACCGTTCCATTAGGCTGTGTAACGGTGCTAAAGCTAGCAGGTGTTAGGCCAAACTAACAGAGGAAAGATCCATGATGGCTGCTAGCAGAGATTTCCTGCTTCTTTGTCTCTTCACCGCTACCTCTTCACAACATGTTGATGGTCGGGTTTTACACCGAACACCGCTTCTTCTTCCAATCGGTGTTACATTATTAATATTTTTACTAAATTATCGCTAAATAACTCTGGAATTACCGTAGTTTCGGTAGTTTTGCCTTAAATAGGAAGCAGACGCACACATGTGCGTGTGCTGCATTCATGGCCCCACCCTGAATTTGGTGCAAAGACCATTTTGTCTGATGCCAGTTGTATAATATCCTGCTTCGATCGGCGCTCTTTTTTTTCCCATTTAATTATAAGATAAAAAGCTTAAAAAATATATATGAAATAATGGTCATGATGTAAGAGTGATTTAAAATGTATTTTAATTATAATGCGCATCAGATTTGTGCAGCATTAGCACACACTGCTCACATTATTGTTGGAGTACTTTATGTTAAAAAAAAATTAAAATACTTACCTTAGTTCTCCATTCATTCTCAATCAGTCTTTTATTCTATTATTTAAAGCCCAATTTTATTAAATATTAATGTATTACTTTGAATCCAAATATTAAGCTGAAAAGGTATTAAAAAGCTTTGATTGCTTCACATTTTCTTTCAAAGTTTGAATCAGTCAGATGTTTTCATTTTTTAAATAGTCTTTATTAACATCATGAGGGATGTTAATCTGATTATACTTAAAGTTATTTAATTATAGATTGCTTTGGTTGTTTAGATGTGATCACCATGGTAACGTTTTGTTCACCAGAAATGAACAATCTTGTGATGAGAGTATCAAAGAAAGTCATGGCAACTTATGATCAAGATGTTTATGACTATTTGAGAGTTTTAAAATGTATGATTTTCTCGCATAGTTTCTAACATACTTTCCGTCCTCCTCTTGTTTTTTTCTCCTGCTGCTAATCTTGTCTTTTTCCTGCTTTCTCATCGTCTTTTCCTTTTTCCATTGACTCGTTGTTTGGCAGCAGCACTTTTTCCTGAGACTGAGTCATCTTGTGATACTGTGACTTTTAACAGTCAGGCGACTTAATTCAGTCAGTTTTCGAAGCAGACTCGGCGATTTGTTTCTTTCACAGAGTCCTTTTTGTTATTGGAAACGAAGCATGCTCGGAAACTTAATTTCTGGCCACACCCTGACACATGCGGTCATCTTCTTTACAAAAGATGCAAAACTGTATTTCCACACTGCTTGCATAACATATTTTAAATAACAGCTTAACTATTGCCTTATGATAGAGACACACCCTCAAGGTAAACTTACAAATTTGTTGGAATAGACTTTGGACCAGCTGTGATCACACTTGTTAATGACCTCTTAGTTTCACTTTATCCATAAATATCTCCACACGTTTAGTCTTTTGTGGTGGTTTCAGGTTGGCCTACGCAGTGGCACCATGTTGTCATAACAACCACACCTATTCTTTTCAGTTCTGGTCATGAGTAACAGTCCTGCTGTGGTGTGACAGTCACATGGCACTCGGACTGGTTCTTCCTTCACAATGTCTGGATTTAGTTCACTAAAGTCTTCACATCTGCCCTACTTGTCTTCATCAGCTGCTTTTAGTGACGATTAAACAATTCATCCCTTCTTCTAGTAGCCTCTTTTTTTTTCCTGTTTGGATTTTTTTATTAGCTAATGTTATTCTGAAACCCTCATGATAACCTGAGATGAGAGCCTCCTGTAATTCGGTGTTTGTTTCCGCAGGCCTCCGGTGTGAAAGTCACAGATGAAGTCATCGCAGTCTTCAATGACATGAAGGTGCGCAAGGCCCAGGCGAATGAGGATGAGAAGAAGAAACGAAAGAAGGCAATCCTGTTCTGCCTCAGCAAAGACCTGAAGAACATCGTTCTGGATGATGGCAAAGAAATCCTGCAGGGTGACTTGGGAGTGACCGTTCAGGATCCGTACCAACACTTTGTCAAGATGCTGCCCCCAGATGATTGCCGCTATGCTCTGTACGATGCTACCTATGAGACCAAAAGAAACAAAGAAGGAGGACTTGGTCTTTATCTTCTGGTAAGGATTATTAAATCGGGCTCTACAACGACTCACTTAGCAGATAGGAAGTTGTTGCTGTGACACACAAATTTCCCCTGTGTGGGATCAATAAAGTATATTCTGATTCTAAAACATAAAAACTTACCAGTGAGATGGCATTACCCTTACATCTCTCATCTTTCCTCCTTACAGGGCTCCAGACAGTGCTCCACTGAAGAGCAAGATGATCTATGCCAGCTCAAAAGATGCTATCAAGAGGAAATTTGAAGGTATTTGTTGCTGGATTTTTTTTAACCTCACACTGCACCTTTCTCCCATACATCTCCCAAATACAAATGTGTAAACTAAATTGTTCAGCTGTCTTACATTCTTCTTCCATCTTCAGAATGTTCTCTTTAGACAAGTTGTTCACACTCTTCAGACAACACCCAGTAATCAATGTTAACGACCAGTTTGTGTGTGTATTATGGCCGATACAAATTCTCAGAATGAGTTTTCACATGTTCACGTAGGCCATTAAGTGTTGGATCCACAGATTTCAATATAGGCTTAAACTCTAGAGGTGCTCGTGTAAACAGGAGAATGAATGTGTGTTTCATGTTCAACACAATGAGAGTTCAGCAGAGTGCATTCTGGCCATTATTTCCAACCACTGAGATCTTTGTTTTACCTTCACCTCTGCACAGTAATTACTTGTGGCCTTAAAGTTACAGATAGTTAGAAGAAGAAAGAGTGGCTGCCACGTTGTTTGTGAGTCCTGTTAATCTCTGCTGCCCCTAGTGCTGACCTCTAGTATGACATGTTTTGGCTGTATGTCTGAGGTCTGGTTTAAACAAATATGTACACACCCAGTTAATCCCAACCTCAAAGCTTTTATAGGTGTGTTTGTGAATTGCACTATTGTATGGATACACACACAGTGTTTGCTGTCTTGTTAAAGGATCTCAATCAAAAAGACATTTTTATTTTTTTTTTTTCATTATTTGAATTATCTCAAGTAACAATGAGCTTTGTAATGAAATATTTTTGCGTGGGTACTCGTTGATTCCTGACTCGTTATTTCCTTTCAGGCATTAAGCACGAGTGGCAGGTGAATGGTTTGGAAGACCTCAAAGATCGGCACACTTTGGCAGAGAAGCTTGGAGGCTCATCAGTTGTCAGCCTGGAAGGAGCCCCTATATAAATAGTACTCCCTCCTTTCTTCGGCTTCAGTTTGAGGCCATTCAGACACATCTGTTGGGTTTAGCTGTTTGTTCCAATTTGGCATGGAGAAGGGCAGAAGCAGAACCATTTACGGGACACTTGGGGAGGGATTTAGTGGGTGGGCTTTGGGTCAAATGACAATTTTCTGAAGGAAACAAATGAAGACTTTCATTCCTGCTTACACAATTTAAAGAGTATAATATTGACATGATGGAAAAAATTAATCAAGATTCAACTGATGAAGGATGATGATAAATTTAAACACGTACATTCATTTCTAAGAACAAGGTCTTGTTCTTTCTAGGTTTCTCATGCAGAGAAGGAACAGACCAAATCTTAGTTTCCTGACAAACGGTCCAATTTTTTTTTTCTGGCCAAATTTTATGTTAGGTTTTGTAAAAAAAAATTGTGTGTGTAGTTAAGAGTAGATGTAGTGCAGACTAATTCACACTTGATTGCACAACGTGTATTGAAACCTCTTTCAGAGGTGAAACACGGTTAAAATTTTTTTTATTATTATTCCATTGGTTTTGGATTTTTTTGTTTTTTAACATGCAATTTGAAAAACTTGAGTAATTCCTTTCATTTAAAAGTCCAGGTATGACATTTCATGTAGTAAACAGAAAACATTCCTTGTACTTGTTAAATCCAGATTTCCATATTTGATTAAAGAGCCTTGGGGGGGTGTTTTGATGGTTTGGTGACTGATGTGTAAATGAAGGAGCAGTGACCAGAGTGTACTGTAGACTGCAAATTGAATGGTGGATGTTTTGTATCGTCTCCTCTAATAAAAAGCACTAAACTACTGACTTGTACTTGCTTGCTTTTTTTTTTTTTTTTTTTTTTTTTTTGTCTTAAACATTTTTAGTCTGGGCTGCATGGTGGCCTTCCAGCAACATAGTTGGGGTTCAGGTCCTGAGTGGGACAAGGGTTGTCTGTTCTGCCTATCTTTCTTTCTTTTATTTCAGTCAAATTGTACATTTACAAATAAATAAATTTACATTTTTTTCTGAACTTATATATACCAAAAGGACCAAAACCCATGCATCTATGCATGGGCCCTTTTGCAACCCAACAAAACATGTACATTGGTAGATTAGCCGCTATGAAATTGCCCCTAGGAATGAGTGAGTGTGTGGTCCCACAGCAGACTGGCAACCTGTTCAGGGTGTATTCTGCCTATTGCCTGGAATCAGCTCGGACAGGCTCCGGCACCGCCCGCAAGCGGATGAGCAGTTCTGAAGATGAAGGAAAACATTTTAGTCTAATCTAAATACCTCTGTAATCTTATTGTATTTTCACTAAGTACATGGCTGCAATAGAAATTAAACTGTACCTTTTAGTGGAAACAAAGCCCAATATAAACATATAATCAATATTGCTTAATTTCTTCAACTTGTTGAGTATATTTCCAAAAAGTTAGATTTAGTGGAAACAAAATCCAGGTAAACAATTTTTAAAAATGCAATATCCATTGTAAACACTAGAGGGCACTCTTAGATTGAATGATCATGCATTCATATACTACATACTGTATATTTTTTCAAATGTCAAGTTTATCCTAAAAATTTATTTATCACACTCACTATTTCCTTATAAGACGAAAAAATCTCTGAAATATTAGAAAGCTTAAATTTCCACTACATTCAGGACTGTCTTAATTCAAAATGAAGGAAATGAAAGCTATGAGTTTAAAGTCCTGAACTGATCACAGCATATTGGCTGTAGAAGTAGCAGAAAAGAGTATGTTATCATCCACGGTAGACTAAGGTTTCTTACAGCAAAGGAAAGTATTTTTTTTTTCCCCCGTTGGAAAAAGAAGCTGAAGTTATAACCATGTAAAATCTGATGAAACAAGAAATCCAATGTGGGTTGACCGATACCTACATGATGATCTCACAAGCAAAATTTATTTAATAGGCACAGAGGATATCGGCAGTAAATTAAATACAGAGGGAAATAATTCAAAGTGGGGAATGCTTCCAGAAGTTGCTAATGCATTGAGTGTCCTCCATGGACTTTGGCCTGGTCCACTCTTATGAAGCAATCTGTTTTAACCCTGTAATTTCTGAACTTGCTTTGTGCTTTTTTTCTATTTCTTAGTCTATACTTTTAAAGTCATCCTTATTCCTGAACACAGTCCAGTCGGTTTCCATGAACCCAGTAGCAGATCTGGGCAAACTTCAGAGGAGTAATGCGTACAGCAACATTGTAGTCCCTGTTCTCTCCGTCTATCTCAAGCCACTGGTGTCCAGAAAATATCCCAATAACCTTCCTTTCCCAACGCTCCACACTGTTGTCCCACACGCGTCCATACACTCCTGAGCCACTGGCCCCAGGACGAGCGTCACAATGCTGATATATAAGATCACTTGATTCTTCTTCCACAGGACAGAACCGGTACACCAGCTCACCTGGTCTGTCACTATCAAAACCAGAGAAGTGGATCCTGTTTCCTGCCAGATCATCAGAAGAGGGAGCCACAGAGAGGCGCATAAATGGGCGTCGGTGAGGCCAACGTAGCTCCAGCAGAGCATAATCAAAGTCCATACTGACCTCCTGAGGACCTTGAATCCATCCTTTTGGTACGCGTGTACGTCTGACACGGACCCAGCGGACTAAAGGTTTCTTAGCAGGATTCAAACCAGTTTCAGTGTTATTGGATGGAGGAATTAGGAAGCCTACCCTGAGCTTTCGGGCACCATTAACATAATCTTTCCCATCATGCACACAGTGAGCAGCAGTAAGGACATGTCGCTGAGATACCAGGACACCGGTGCAGCCAGTGGATATCCGTACTGCTGTGGAGAATGGATAATCTGATAAGAAGTTGTCCCCTCTGATGTTAAAGCGCCCGTCTGCTCCATATATCTGTCTCCTCACACGCTTGTGCCGGGACTTCACACCTCCATGTCTCCAGAGAGGCTGGTGTACCAAATGATCTCCTTGTAAGTCATCATCATCCTCTACTTCCACGGTAGTGAGCGTACGTGAACCGTCTGCATACAGCGTCTCAAATGCCAGTTTCTCAGTCAGCTGCTCTCTCGCCTCCTCCTGCTCTGCTTTGTGGAAACAGCTGGAGTTACAGTGAGTTGTGAGATCCAGCTGAGCTTGAGCGCTGAAGCGGGAACGGGCAAGAGGTGTCGGTGCATGAGGGAGCAGCGAGGGAACGTGGATGGACAGATGATGAGGAGGATGAAGGAGAGACAGCGTGAGGGGAAGGAGCTGCTGGAGGAGCAGGAGTAGGTGAATTAGCAGAGGAATCTCACGCGGCATCATTGTGGAAAGCACTGAAAACACACATGAAAAAAGATTTAACAAACATTTGCAGAGTAAGCACCTGTAAAACAACTAAACTAGAACTTCACAAACACATAAACTTGGTGTAAATTGCAGAGCCTGTGAAAGACTGGCTCACAAACTGTACTGTTGCAATGCGGAGGCCTGAATTACATCTGGTGTGGCAAGACAACAATGTGCCCCTTGTTCCTTTATATTAACAAGGAAAAAGGATTTCACCCTGACAAGCATTTCAAGTCATGAATAAATTCCAGTGAAGGACTTTTAAAAAGAATAAAACCAAACACAGAAAACTAAGTGTGACTTATAAGACGGAGAAACCTGTAACAGTTTTCTTCAAATTGCTTTAAAGTCAAGACATACTAGTGTTTTCTGTCAAACTTTAACTACATCCCAACATACATTGAACATTGGGGAAGATAAACCAGGATGAGGAGATATTTAATCCTCTTTAAAGACTGTGGATCCCTAGGCGCTCATGGCACAACTACAGCAGGTGTGTAGAAAGGGAAAAGTAACATGTCAGGGCAGGGCAGCAAACTATTATTCCTGACAAAAGGCAGGGTGGGGTCTATCCTTACACCTATCTGATACCTCATACAACACAGCAAAGCACATGTAAGCAAGTTAAAGTACACTTTCCTTTTGTTTACGTGTTAGAGGTGTAAGGTTAGGAGAAGAAGACAATTCGATCGCAATTCGGTGGGATTTCTGTTTAAGATGACAAATTATGGAAATTTATTAAAGCCAGATATAATAATAACAAAAACTCCCACAAGTAATATCGTCAAGAAAATACACATTAGAATAGAAATAAAGTCAAATTTAAAAGATAAATCAATAGAAAAATATTTTCCATTATACTGGAAAGTCTCTTTAATAACAACGTAATCATTTAATGAATCCAAGTGGGAAAATGAAAGTAAAAAAAATCTTGTTGTATTATGACAGGAGGTTCAAATACACAGAAGATAGATGAGATCAGTAAATGAGTTGAACAGAAAGTGGCAACATAGTGGCGACCTGTTGAGTGTGTACACTGCTTCTAGCTCTGTAACCTCCACCACTCTAAGTGGGACAGGCAACACAGAAGATAAATGAATGATCTAAACCATGCCTCTATTCTTACATATACTAGAAGATAAGTAAAATGGGTTCATAAATGTGCTTAGGACAATTTTACATCAGCATTCTAGAACAGGATACTTTTTTTTTTCCAGATATGGTCATTAAGTACACATAAGTTAAAATAAAAAAAGACAATCAATCTAAACTCTATTTAAAATTTAAAGTGTTATTAATAAAAATGAGGATAATTTGAATCCATGAGGAGTTCAAAACACTTTTTAGAATATAAAAATCATCTTATTCAAGCATTTGATTTGATATGTATACCTTCTCATAAGAGATCTTGTGGGTGTTTTCTCTCCATCAGATTAGTCCTTCAGAATTATTTCTCCAAGTTTCCCTCATTATTGCTGTTGACAGGTCAGTTCTCTGTTCCTCCCTCTTCTTTTATCTCTCTTCTTACTCCTAGGATAGAAGATCTGGTTGGTATTCTTGTAGTGCCTATAAAAAGTGGTGCCAGGTACAGATTAAATGTCTGGACGTGTAAACCTGTCCAGATCACACAGAGAGTGGCAAATAGAGTCTGTTTCAGAAGGAAAGTCTTTTCTCTCCATGCTGCTTTCTTTCCTCTCTGTGGTCCTAGTGCCCACAATTGTTTACACCTCATCTATTACACATCTGTTACACTAAAACTACTCAAACACTTACTCTCAAGCTGTTAATCTACATATTGTAAAAATGTAAATACCAACTGTATTTAATATTTCCTGATCTTGTAAAAAAAAAAGATCACACTGGACAAGAGTGTGTCTTGTTCAAAGTGCTCATTTTAAATAATGATCTATTTTTTCCAATTAATCTATTGTCTACCTACTTTGCCAAAATGTATCTAATTTAACTTATATTAGTAATTATGGAATAGAGATTGCAATTTGAGTTTCTATGGTGGTGCAATTTGTACATATGGCTGTTGGCAATAAAATTTACTTCTTTTTTTTTTACATTCAAAGCATGTGCAGCAGCCTCCAAATGGAAACTATATTAATTTTATAATTTAGTCAAACAGGCAGATCGGTGCAGCGTCAGCAATACTAGGACGCTGCATTGGTCCGTTGTGGTAAAGAAAAGAGCTGAGCCAAAAAGCAAAGCTCTCAATTTACAAGTCGATAAATATTCCCACCCTCACCTATGGTCACCAGCTGTGGGTGATGACCAAAAGAATGAGACTGCGAATACAAGCGGCCGAAATGAGCTTCCTCCGCAGAGTGGCTGGGCTCTCATTCAGAGATTGGGTGAGGAGCTCTCCCATTTGGGTGGAGCTTGGTTCTGAGCCACTCGCATCCTCCAGGTAGAGAGAAGCCAGATGGGGGTGGTTTGGGTATCTGGTCAGGAATGCCCCCCAAATGCCTCACTGGTGGGGTGTTTCAGGCACGTCCCACCATGAGGAGAGAAAGAGGCAGACCCCGGACCCGATGGAGAGACTATGTCTCACAGATGGCCGGGGAACGACTTGGGATCCTTCCGGGTGAGCTGGAGGATGCAGCTGGGTTGAGAGAAGCCTGGGCTTCCCGGCTGAGGCTGTTGCCCCCGCGACCTGGCCTCGGATAAGCGGGAAGACGACGGAACGGAATTTAATCAAACAACTCAAAAGAGTTAGAAGTTCTATTGACAATTTCTTGTCTTTTTTATTTTGGTTTTCGCTTTTTCACTCGCTTACAATTCCTATGCTTTTCCATCCCCATTTAGATATGTTTAAGTTATACCTGTCATGATCCTTCTCCATTCAGGAACAAATCTTACCTCCAGATCTGGCCCTCTGCTCTAATTCAGCACGCCTGGTGCCTATCACTGATATTTCCACCTGTTTCTTGTCTTCCTCTGGTTATTTTGGGGGGAAGGATGGCTCGGTGGGTAGGGCGACCGTCCTGAAACCGGAGGGTCATCGGTTTCGATCCCCTGCCTGGAGTTTCATGAGCAAGACAACCGCACTCCCAATTGCTCCTGATGACAGTGGTATGCGCCTTGCTTGGCAAGCTCCCCGTCATTATGCATGAATGTGTATGTATGAATGTAAGCTACAATGTAAAGCACTTTGAGTACTCCAACTGCAGGTACTAATAAGTGCTATATAAGTAGAGTCCATTTATTCATTTAACTCCTGTTGTCCATCACTCTACTGTCAGATCATCTGATTTTCCTGCTCTCCTGCAGGAGCTGTGATAGTGCCCCCTCCACGTCATCTTCCAGGCTACACATGTCACCCCTGTTCCCTAACCCCTGATAAATCTGCAATAAACTGGTTAAACCTAGCTATGCATCTGGGTCCTATTTCGCCACCTCATGAAAATACTAAAATAAATATTATAAAACCTCTAGACTAGTAGATGGCTAATGGACTCAAAGTACAATGGTTGCATAAATTATAAAATAAAAATACAGGCAGCTTCATTGTGGTTTTGTAAAAAGTTATGTCACTGTCTGTCTCAAAGTCTAAATAGAATTCTTTAAAAGAATAGGTTAATAAAACACCATTTCTTAAATACTAAGTGGAAAATGATACGTTTGTATTCATGGAACAGGTCATTGGTATCTAGTATTCTTGCCAACTGCTCCCACCCAAACAAGAAAAGTCTTGTGTTTTTGGCAAAGCTGTGCTCCATATATCACAAAAACTAAAGTAGAAGCTTATTAATGTTCACAGATCATATCCCTAAGGCAGAGGATTGTCAGAGCATGTTAGTTGAAGTGTTCGCCTCATCATTTGACCTTCATTTTCCAAGAGGTCTTTTAGATCTGTCAACCTGCGGAATTTAGGATACATCACTGACGCTTTTATTCAGCTTTTTGGAGCTTCACGAGTGCTGAAAACAGAGCTCCCAGTCACTGCGGACAGACCTTTCAGGAATGTCGTGGAATCTCCCAACAAGAACACAAGTCAGTCTGTCGGCACAATGTAGCCACTCTCACCCAAAGAGGGAACACCTACAAAAACTTGCTTCTCTGCTGTGTAATAAAACCCTCAGTGAATAGTCTGCTGCTGACAGATTAAGTGTAAGGTATATTACCTCTGAGATAAAGAGGAAAATCATTGTGGATGGCGAGGAATGTGGATGGCAAAAGGCTAGAGAGGTGTAAACATGAACTCTGTCAGCATGATAGTATCACTGCCTGTCTCTGTGTTACAGACTGAGAGCACAAGAGATTTCCTTTGTCCATGTATGTTTGGCGTGGAGCCACCTGACTTCTGTTTGTTAGGGGATTACTTTCGTTCTTACTTGTGTTTCCCACAAAATGTTAAGCTCTGATTAAACAGGACATACGATACACATGTGATAAGAGTACTTGAACTTTTTTTGAGTATTTGCCTCATTATTGGTGATGAGATAAGAAGGTTAACAATTCAATGTGAGCACTGGCAAAAATCTGAGCAAAGATCATTTTATGTAGTTGTTTAGTTGATAAAAGGACCAAAAATACAATGATGACATAAAATCCAAAAGTGAAAAATAATTTGGTATAATCACTGTAACAAAACCTCAAAACTGTCTTTTAATTTGTTAGTTGGTTTTGTTTTGTCTTCTGAAACGTCCATCCTTAACAGGGATGCATGGGGTGCTGGAGCCTATCCTGGCTGATTTAAGGCGAGAAGCCGGTTACACCTCGAACAGGTCACCAGTCTGTTGCAGGGCCACACACACATACAACCAATCCTGGGGACAATTTTATAGCAGCTAATCAACCTAAGACGCATGTTTTTGGAGGGTGGAAGAAAACCAGACTACCTGGCAAAAAACACACATTAATTGGGAAGAACATGCCAACTCCAAATGGAAAGGCCCATCTGGGACTCAGACCCCTGACCCTCTGGCTGTGAAGCCACAGTGCTACCGACTGTACCACCATGTAGCCCGAATTTGTTGATTTTATTTGTTAAATTCTACGAATTGCAAAGAGTATCTCAACCTAAAAACAAAAATATATCTAGACATTTTGATTAAGCATATATCGTATGAGAAATGCAAAGAATGTCTGACTATTCTCCTTCTTGTAAAAAAAACTTATGGATTTATTCCAAGATATATAATACAGTAATATATTTCAATCATGCTGAAGTCTGTTTCCTGCAACTTGTTAAAACCCAGGGCTTTTTTTTGGGCTAAGTTTTAAATTTCATAAAGTTTTTTTCTTTATTCATGCACATTCTATATCCAGAGATGTGTTTAGGCTATTAAAAATGTACATATTCAGTCTATTTCAATTGGTAGTAGTAAAATTTCCAGGTTTAATCACTATATAATGAGAAAACTAGTTAGGAGTCAATTTGTGTTGCTGTTTTGATCAAACATGAGTAAAATTTTCTTTTTTATTGGGAAAGTTTTAAAAGTGTCCTCATGATAAAGGAGCTGCTGGTAGAAGCATGTTCAATCAAATAGTTTTAACTCCCCCATGCAGCATGATGTTCTTGTGGTCATTTTAGTAATTCTGTGACGATCATGTCTTGATAGCTTTTTTTTTAATCTAGTTCTATCTGTCCAATGCTGATTCAGCACAAAGTGATGTAAAAGTACTTTGTAGAAATCATAAATCTGTTTAGTTTATTTTTACATCATTAACATCTGAATTATTAACATGACTCTCAAAAGATGATTTTGTGGTAAACTCTGAATTGAGAATTTCGAAGTTAAAAAAATTTAAAGTCATAAAAATTGTGAGAATTTATCTGACTGCCAAGATTCGTGAATTGTGGTTGTTAAAAAAAAAACACATGCATCTTACTCTAAAAACTCATTCAAATAAGTTATCAAATGCTAAATAATATTTACCAGGATTTATTACATTCATAATGTTTTGAAGGATCTTCAAACTTTGTAAAACTCCCCAAACTGAGGTTTAAATGATAGACTTTATTACCTTTTACTCCCATTGGTTCACAGTATTTTATTCCAAGCAAGGGTGAGCCAAAGATAAGAGAACTACTGTGAAACAGCCATGAGTTTTAGACATACTTTTGTCATTCATTTGGCCTGGCACTTGGAATTAACTGGCTGTAATTATAAAGATGCACATAGTTGGTGAACAATATTTTTTTTATATGAGTCAAGTAAGTTTTTTCACTAACAGCAGAACTAATAGACCAAGTAAAGTTTCAAAATGAAAAGAAAAGAAACAAAGAAATGAATGTACTTTGGAGCATGTATGGTCTCTCTGAGATTTCACATAGGATGATGTTGGCTGTTCTTACCTCGGGTTTGGAAACAAGTGTTTAAGTTCATGCACAGGGTATACGAAGCTGTTGACCGCTTCACAACCTGCTTCGAGTTGAGAAGGAAGAAACATTGTGGTTTGTTGTAAAGAAAGATACATCATGATTCGCAAGACTCACAATCATTGATGGAGATGCATTCACCCACAACTGAATACAAAAACATGTTGCCACAGATTTGTGCACGAATATTGCTTGCGTGCAACTCTGAATTGCAGTGAATTCTTCCAATTGAATGATCCAAGGAAGATAATTTGACCCCTTTTAATGCAAATGATAGGAAAAACTAGCATGATTATTAAACTAACTGCTTTGGGCACTGCATGCTCATACAGCGCTCATTAACTGAGATGTTTACGAAGTGTTAATTGGGAGAAAAAAGATTTGTTTGCAAGGGTTTGTGAAGCTGCCAGCAAGATCCTGAACATGACATACAATGAGGAATAAGGAAGGTATGTAGTTACTAGGATTTCTTTATATCTTGAAATCAGTTGCCATGACCTGTAAATTTAGGTTGTAAATTAAAAATGCACATACTTTTTGCTTCTGAAACTGTTTTTTTACCCAAAAAAAAAAATCATTTCTCAAAGACATTTGAAAAAATTTGTCAAAACTAATAAAAATGATACTTTTAGATTGGATTTCCAACTTTTCCAACTTCATCTTTTGCTTTCAGTCACCAAACATTCAACACTATGTCTCACTTTTTGTCTCATGCTCACACTTTTCAAAGCAATTTATTTAAAAACAAGGAAACATTTTTCCTCCATCTGGCATGAGGTCCCTAATATTTGTCGACATTGCACAAATGAGCCAATTAGTCTGTAACTTTATGATGAAGGTATGAGTGAAGAAAACAAGTGATTTGAATTAAAAGTGTTTGATTTTCCTCATAATTACTCTGCATATGAGTGGATTTTTTTATATATATAAATCCCATCGCTGATAGCTGGATTACACAATTCTTACACAAAGGGTACAGGTGGGTAGAGATGAACTCCGTGAAGGATTGGAGTGGCACCGCACACGAGTTAAAACTTGTATTGTGTAAATATTACAGCAGGGCAGGTCATTTCTTGCATGCTAAAATAAGAAGAGAAGGCATCTCAATGTGGTGGCCCAGGAGAGAAATACTTGACTTGACTTGGTGCGGAGGCCACAAAAGTTTTACTAACCAGTTTGTAAATTATTAATAAGATCAAAAGGTTTTCCATTGACTCAATCTCATAATGGGCTTCCGCTTTTAAGAAAAATCCTAATAATCTGGAAATAGTCTAATGATTTTACACATCTTCAGGTCTCGATCCGATCTTAGATGGTTACCTCAGACAGAAAGGACTTCTCAAACAACTCCCCTTTGGAGAGCAGGATAAAAGACTGTCTTTCTTGTCTGTAAGTTTTATGTCACCTTTTTTTATTGACAATTATTTGTCACTTCTTTACGCCTGTTTTTGTGAAAAAAAAAAAAAAATTACTGCTCAGTTTGTGTTGTTGCTCTACTTAATAAGGAGCTCGACATGCACCAGGAGTGACCTTTTCAGAGGAATTTTTTCTTCTCTGATGAATTCCTCATCTTCTACTTTAGTAGAAACTTCTCCTGCCACTGATCCCTGGTTCTCCTGCAGGGCCTTGTGGGTACGTATCCAGTTTGACTTCCCTTAAGAATGATGTCATTTAAGTTTGGCTGCAGGAGCTGCAGAAAAAAAAGGGAAAGCACAGTTAGTAAAAACATGAACGGAGGAATGCAAACTGACTGCGATCAAGAGAAAAGTGGAGACTGTCTCCTCATATCTCCAACCAGTCTGGGCAAAGTGCAAGAGGGAGTCTGTTGCTGAGATTGAAAGACATTTTCAAGGCATTCAGTCTTATTTAATTGCATTTAAACACCATCAATTGGCTATTTTGGGAGGCAAAAAATTACACCAGTTCTAGGTGTTAATCAGTTGTGTCATTTTGCAAGAAATATCGACATAAAAAATAAAGAGTTATTTTAAGGAACGTGTAATACAGTTAATTATTATTTGTCAAGCAGAAAACTTAAAAATCTTATGGATTAAACTCTAATGACAAATGATATTCTTGTTCTAACAATCGTGACCCAGAACAAACCTTGACCCTGAAAGCAACACGACCCAACAGGGCCATCAATTCCGCAAATAAATTATGTCTTCAGAAATATTTTCCACACAGTCTACTTGTGAGGTAAAAAAAACATCTGTGCAGAAAAGAAGAGCGTTCAGACACCAACAAGTAGTCTGAGGTAAATCTTAGAATCACTTTAAATGATACCAGAAAGAAGGAATTCCTCAAAGAGCGCCTGGGAATTTGCAAAGATTTAGCAGACCAGAGATGATTTATAACTGTCCCTGCAGCCGCTATCAACAGTAAAAGTGTCTCAAGGACAGAAATCTGTGCAGCTGTTACACATGGAAAATACAAACATCTGTCACCATGTATGGTTTGTTTAAATGTAATTTCCTTCAGCGAACAAAATATTGAGAAGCGCTTAACAAGCCTTTGATGGGAACACAGTGTGCAGGTGCAAAGCATCGCATCACATGAAATGAATCCCAACTTTTAAAGTTTTTTCTGTGGAGGGCACAAACTAAACACATTCAAGTCACCTCGGTGGGGGAACAAGTCCGCTGTGAATGACATTGGCAAACAGGCTCAAATATTTACAGCCTCAGAGCGAACATTCCAGCTGACACTCTTCCGTGTTAAGCTCTGTGAAAGCACAAAGTCAGTTAAGCTTTATTGATCACTTGCATATTTCACCCTCAGCTGTTAACATGTGGTGTGATACCCTGTTAGTCCAAATCTCACTTGTGATGTTGGCTTATGTAACAATTATCCCACTTTGGAAATATGAAAAAAAAAGCATTACTTTCGGTTGATTATTAATATCTCCCACATACTACAAAGACCTAATATAACAGCATGAGTCAAATTAACTCCTTTTTATCATCATCCAAAGATGTCAAATGTAAATTTGCTCAATCAAAAATATGTCAATAGGCATTTTGCCACATTTTTTTTGTTATTTGAAGTATTTTATTCACTAATTTGACTGTTTCTTGTTGTCTCTTCTTGCATCACATAGAAATTCTATACGCATTAGGAAAATCAGAGTCCACCTCAAAGGCACAAAATGCTGTTGCCAAGAAAGTCACACAAAACCAGTCGAAAGACTGAAAGTGGTTGCTGGGTAACAAGGAAGTGTTTTTGATAGAAACTCACAGGAATTCAGATTGGGTGTTGTGATGCAACCCTTCTTTTGAGTTAGTGAGACAACCCAGCCGGTGGTTCAGAAAGGTTGGATTTGGAGACAAAAAACGTAATTGTAAAAATTGAAGAAAAATAAAAAACAGCAAACATGATTTTTTTTTGTTTGTGTTGCATTTACACTCATTTATTCCAGCTAAATATGTACTAATATGTCATGTTTTTTGTTATTTATATTCTGCTAAGAGGTCACTTTATTGCCAGAAATGATGCACGCTATACATTTCAGGGTGTATTTATTTAATTAGCTGTTTGGTTTCTCTAATCAAGCTGAAGCTTGTGCTGCTTCTTTCACTGTGTTGCAGTTCCAGCTATTAAAATCAGAGCTGCAAAGCTGCCAAATTTGCACTTTGTACTCATCTGATGCTGTAGAAGTTTGTTGTAACACGCAATGCTAATTTAGTGGCATTGTTCTTTGTGCAAAACCTAGCAATTTACTTGACATTTTCAAGAAAATGTGTTGCACAGCAAATTAATTGTAAAGAAATTAGGGTTTAAATTAGAGTCTACCACACATTCTGCATTCAAATTAAATGAGTCTTATGTGTTGGAGCCCATTGTTCATACCTCACATCTTTCCCTCTGGTATCTACCACTGAGATCTTTATTATTCTGGCTTTGTCAAAATTGAGCGAGCCAAAAGAGCTGCTGGAAAAAAGATCCATAAAAGAGAAGAACGCAGCTCCTTTAGCTGCATTCTTTCCTTCATCAAGAATTCAGAGAGGTTTGGCCACACATTTCTGACTGAAGCCTTTTCCTGTTAAGATGGGAATAACAATGTAGAGAATGTCTTGTCCTGTGAGCTTTGAACACTATTTAGCTCCTTCAGGCCTGTTAAAAAGCTTGAGGGAACTCCACACCCGCAGTTTAATCCTTTAAACTCTGTGTATCACACTCAAACAAAGTTCTGTGTCCCACAGAGTTCTGAAAGCTCATTTTCCCAAGAAGAAAAGTCTCCATGCAGATCAGCCACAAGTTTGGGTTCAGGATTGTGTCCCCATGTCTGCTCTTCTATTGAGCCACAGGCAGATTGATGAAGCTCATAATTGGATTCCAGCATGGCATTTCTCGGCTATGAGCTCAGCTGGAGCCTTTTGTTTTTGACCACCATTTAATCCATGGCTGATTGTGGTCTATAAATTTAACAGAGTGAAGATGAAATGCAGATTTACAGCTTCATAAAGAAATTTGAACAGCAACAAAAGCATTTAGAGTTCTGCAATGTGAACTTATCTAAAGGTTACCCATAACCACATGAGCAAAAAGCTGGGAGAACATGAGGCCCCATGAATTTCTTGTTTACAAAATATTTACCAGCAGGATTATGTTTGCAGCAACCATAATTTTGAGCCTGCCAAACTTTCGGAGGCAACAAGAAGATAATGTAAAACCATAACAACAGGAAAAGATTGTCTCCGCACGCAACATCTCTAACCAAAACTGCTACAAAAAGTCAAATAAAAGAATCCAGACACTTAGAAAACGTATAGGATTTTTTGTTTTGTTATGACACCACATAAGGGTGGGACCTTAAAGGTTATCTTTATCCTGGATGAAAGCCAGGATGATGACAAGTGTTTTTTCCAAGATCCTCCTCCTCCTCAAAAGTCCTACAGCAAAGCGGCTGCATGGTGTCAGTATTTGTTTTGTTTTGTCTTCTGAACTGCTTATCCCTAGCGGGTAGACGTAGTTGCCAGAGCCTATCCCGGCTTTTTTAAGACAAGAGGCAGGGTACACACAGAACAGGTCGTCAGTCTGATGCAGGTGTTCTATCGAGATCTGTGACCGGTTGCAGATCTCGATAGATCGGAGTTCTGAAAACTAACCCTAACACTAATTCCAATAGAAGTATGGCAGGTCGTAGATCTCAATTGTCACAGATCTCGTCAGGACACCGGTCGCAGATCTCGATGGTTAGATCATCTGGAAGGGAGGGGGAGCATTTTGGGCATGTGCAGAGACCCAAAGTCGCAAATCTCGATGGCAGCAGATCTCGTCGGGACAACTGGCTTTTCTGTGTTGAGTTTGCATGTTCTCCTTGTGTACGCATGAGTTTTCTCCGGGTACTCCGGTTTCCTCCCATCCTCCTGAACATGTGTGTTAAGTTAATTGGTCACTGTGAAATTTCCCCCAGGAATGAGTGGTGTGCGGATGGTCGTGAGTGTGTGGCCCGGTGTCCTGATGAGATCTGCGACCATCGAGATCTGCAACCTGCCAAACTTCTATTGGAATTAGCGTCAGGGTTAGTTTTCGAAACTACAATCTGCAACCGGTTGCAGATCTTGATAGAACACCAGTGTTCCAAGCCTCATCCCAACCGGGGACTCATACCCCTGACCTTTTGATGTGAGGCATCTGTGCAAACCACTGCACCACCGAGCCGCCCTCGGTATTTGGTGTTTACCTGAATTTATTAAATTGAGATGTGATCAGAAACCTCAGAATGGATGTGGGTGAACATACAGCTGAGGGTTTTATCTCTGCTTGAGGAATTGTTAGTTTGATGGTCAAAGAAATTGGGCAGATGATGTGTGACTTTATTGAGAAATAGTTCTTGACACTATGTGAAACACCTCCAGATTTTTTTTCTGCATCAAGCTGATGGTGTCATGTGGGGTTCTAGTTAGGCTTCCTCAGAATAATCGTCATAGTAACAACAGACATACTGACATATGAAATAATAAACTGTTGTTAAAAAAAGATACTTCATTTGCTTCTCATATTTTATCAGTTTTGCACTACAGCTTTTCAACCGGACAGTTTTACACAATTTTTCATTGAAGTACAACGTCTCCCACACATTTTACTGTGATTGGTATTCACAGCTGAGTCGAGCAGGTTGGTATTAAACCAGGTTTACTGGCAGCTCCTCATATCTGCAGACACCTGGCGCAATAGCTCCACAGGATGGACATTGACCAGAAAAAAAGAAAAAATCAAGAACTTTCTCCCTCTCAGCCGTACTTGCTCAAATACCTGTTTTCTTCATTCCGCCCCCCCCCCCCCCCCCCCCCAAGTCCCATCGGAATTTACAGTATGTGTTTTTACACCTCACTCACTTCACTCTTCATGCTTCTTTCTCTTTAGAGTATACTAGAAAGCTTATATAGGGCCACATGACCTTAGAAAACAAGTTTAAATCACAGAAAACACCAGAAACATTGGCTGTGGCTCAGTCTCAGGAGAAAAGACAGGGTTGCAGCTGCGTGTCCTGAGGTTCAGATCCAGATCAGTAACAGTAGAAATTTGCTCTCAGAGATACAGGTTGTTATTTCTGCTAAAGCCACTTAGAAAATAAGCTGAGACTTCTTTTTTTTTACTAAAAAGGTGCCTTAAATAGTAAAAATTACCTGATTATGTACGTAGTATACAAAGTACAATAGTTGTCCTAAATCATTTGTCAGGATAAATATTGTGGAGTGAGAATAATTTATTTCAATGTGAGCTACACTTTCAGAACGACATCTATTTGATTTATTACTATAATTTCAGACTGATAAATATTTGAGTCTGATAACTATCATTTTAGACTCATCCGAGCCACTTACAGTAGCATTTTTGTTAAACCGTCTGTTCGATAAATGACCAAACTTTATCCATTCACATTCACACAAACATGAAAAACTTTATTTCAATCATCACATATTTCAATATTCTGAATAGTTTACTAGAACAATTAAAAAGTGTGTTTATTATTTACTAAAGTTGTTTATCATGCGTTTAAGGTCTGTTAGAATAGTTAGAGAAGGTCTTGTTTCTTCTCTACTGTACATGTTCAAATCAAGCCTTCCATTAATTGTCTCATGTTAGATTATCTATTAATTAATTTTGGTCATTTAATTTGATCATTTAGCCACCCGGCACGGTGGCTGGGCTATCACTCGGAGATCGGGTGAGGAGCTCTGCCATCCGGGAGGAGCTTGGTGTCGAGCCGCTCCTCCTCCAGGTAGAGAGAAGCCAAATGGGGTGGTTCAGACATCTGGTGAGGATGCCCCCCGAGCGCCTCGTTGGTGAGGTGTTTCGGGCACGTCCCACCGGGAGGAGACCAAGAGGCAGACCCCTACCCCGCTGGACAGACTATGTCTCACAGCTGGCTAGGGAATGACTCGGGATCCTTCTGGGTGAGCTGGAGGATGCAGCTGTGGTGAGAGAAGCCTGGGCTTCCCGTCTGAGGCTGTTGCCCCTGCAATCTGGTCCCGGATAAGCGGAAGACGACAGAACGAAATGATTTCTGATTCTACTCTCCTCCCTATGGGACGTACTCGAAACACCTCGGATAGGAACAAAACTAAATAATTTCTCGTCGTTTTTTTAAAAACATAAACTTGTTAACTAATTCAGTCACTTCTTTTAAGCAGATAAAATCTTTTCCTCAGTCACTAAGTTTTATATCACTGAATCTAGTCAGTGACCTCTGACCGCTGTAGGTGGCAGCGAATTATCAAGCAGGCCAAGGAAAACAGAAAGATCTAGCATTGTGAGGTTACAAAGACCCAGAGACAGCAGAGAAGTCAGTTAGCCACTGCTCCCCTCATGACTCATACCACCTACCTAATTTGCAGTAATTATTATAGGAGCTGCAGCTCCCGCATTGGCTTATTCAGCCACAGCTGACACTATACCAATAGATACGTAAATGTCCAAGTACTGACTCCGTTGTCTCTAGAGATGGAAGGATGCCAACAAATATGTTTGTTTTAAACTCCCATGACATTCCCGGCATCCACAAAAGTGGATAACCTATTTTGGGTTGTGTGGACTAATATATCAATTTCAATTTTTGAGCCGTTTAGATTGAATACAGTGCAAAAAATTGTTCAAATTAGATTTGAATTTTATTTGTATAGCCAAAGTATCTCAGTTGTATCAATTTTGGATCAGTTAATGTTTCGTAAAAGAGTGCGTCTTTTTTGTAAAGCAGTTGGTTGCAGGCATTCTTTTTTTCTTTTTGCATGAGGGTCATTAATGCATGTGACATTTTTAAATAACAACTCTTTGCTTGGAAGGCGAATGATTGATCATGATTTTGAAGAGCCCCAGTTCACCAGAACAGCTCTGCTTTGCCCATAAATCACCCTAAAAATCCTCTATGACCATAAAATAAATTTCAGTCGTTAAACTTTTGAGGCATTATGTTCACTGATGCTTTCATTTGTTCTTCTTTTTTTTTTTTTGGACCATCTACAGCAAATTAAAAGTCGCGGTTTCTCTGGCTCAAATATTAGCTCGTTAAAATGTGTTAGTACTGACCACATTGTTTCATTCATTTACGAGGATCTTGATGTTTCAAAGTGTCCGCTCTATTGTTAGGCCTACAAACTTTTTTTTTAGTCAACTAAAAGCAAAAAAGTTGGACTTCTGACCTTTTTTTTTTTTTTAAACCTAAATGGGCTTTTTTTTTTTATCATTCCCTGGCAGGTGATAAAGCACTCTTTCAAAAAAATTGAAAACCTAAAGGAAGCAAAGTCCCAAGTTATCTTTTAATTCACTGGGCCAAATGTCTTTGGGTTCAGTTTAGGAAAAATGCAAAGCCTGTTTTAAAACTTTCATTTTGTTTTGTCCTCTGAAGCGAATACGCTCTAACGAGATCCTGGAAGGTGCCAGAGCCTAACCCTGCTGAACAGGTTGCTAATCTGTCACGGGTCGATTAAAAAACAATCATCCACACACACACACACACTCATTCCTAGATGCAATTTTATAGCAGCCAATTAACCTAGCATTAATTGGCATGTTTTATGGGAAGGTGGGAGAATACCAACGCGTACACAGAGAGAACATGCAAACTTCAAACAGAAAGGCCAGTGTTTCAAGCCTTGTCTCACCTGGGACTCGAACCCTGACCTACTTGCTGTGAGGCCACTGTGCTAACTTTTGTTTTAAAACTTACTTTTCTTAACTTTTTTCTTTTGGTATTTTTTATGATTCTTTTGTGATGGACTAACTGAGTTATTGGTATTGGGATCTAAAATACAGTACTTTTTTTTAACTTTTCTTTATTGTTTAAATATAAACAAAATTGTGCTAAAAATAAAAAAATCTGTTGCCGAGGTCAAGGAAGAGGTGTCTGACAATAGGTATAGATTCTCAGTCCCACCAGCCTTACCAGCATGGTATTGTCCATTTAAATCGTATCTAGTCTCTTTCTGTCAATGAAACAAAAATATGGAAACAGTGAGTAAGTCAATGTTTTGCAAACAGAGTGAACCTGCTGCTCGTAAATCAGAAGTATGACAACTCGAACAATGAACTCAGCCTAACCTTTTCCCGCTTGCTGCTTTCAGCAACAGATTTGCTCCGGGCTAGTGAAAATCCGACAACCTGGCTTTACACATAACAAGCAAACAGCTGTAAGGAACTGTTTTTATTGCATTTGGCTCTTTGAGGAGCCAGAAACAGACTGAGTTTGTTCGGCATATCCAACATTAGCATCAATAACAGAATAAAAAACAAGCTGCAAACAAGATGGAGAAGTTAGAACTGCTGCTGGAGTTCATTTTCAAAGAAAAGTGAGAATCTAAATCATCCGATACCTACTTATTAAGTTGTAAAATGAGTCAGTTGTTGTAACAAGATGACCCAACATCTGGCTAATCAAGGTGGGCGTACAGATAAATTCCTCCGGCCTCATATGCTTCCTATGCTCAGCCAGAGATGCAAAGTTGCTGCATCACCAGCTGTCTGAGCATGTGCAACCCATTTTCTGCACCCCACATGATGAACTGTGAAGCGGAGTGAGGCAAGGCATCTTAATCCTCACCATGCTCAGGATTCCCAACCAAGAGATCCCATTAGTGAGGATGAAAGCTGTAATATAGTCCACAGAGACTCGGGTTGATTGTATTGCAGACAAACCTTGCAGGTCAACAGTGACAGTCATCTGATCCCTCAGTAACGGGAATAATACCCCTGCCTCCAGACGCCAGAGCAAATGAGAAATGAACTGCAAAGTACAGAGTGATTTTCCAATGAACACCAACAATCAGAAATAAGTCCAACCAAACATACCAATAAATAATAGTCAAAGCAAGAGTGTTTATGGATTCAATGAAAACCATTTCCCACACTCAAAAGTTTCTAATGTGATCAGAGAAAATATAAAAGTAATATGTGACAATTTCTACTTAATACCAACAACACTACACTACACTACAGTGCATCCAAACTAAGCCAAGTAGAGACCTGAGGGAATAGTTGTAAATCCAACTAACAATCAGGTTCCATCCAACATGAGAAAAATCACACTGAGCACTAAAATTAAGACATTTTTACTCTGGAACAAATTGTTTGTTGAAATCTTTCTGTCTCAAGAGACAATGGAGTCTGTACTTGTACTTATCTGTTTGTGCAGTCTCGGCTGTGGCTGAATAAGCCGATGCGGGAACTGCAGGCCATACCACACTTGCTGCAAATGTAATAGGCGGTAAGAGTCATGGGGGGAGCAGTGGCAGACTGACTTTTTTTGCTTTTTCTGGGTCTTTGTGGCCTCGCAATGGATCTCTCTGTTGTCCTTGGCCTACTGAATACCGATTTCGACAGTTGCACGCCTCCTATAATGGAACAAATTAATAAGTCACTAATTCACTACCAACAACACATTTATGATAAGGTTTTAGTTCATATTTTGTAATTATTTGGTCTGACTGGTGTTTTCAGATGATAAAAGTTCTAGACAGTTTGAACTGTCTCAGTTTACAACTTAATTCTAACATCTTTGTAACATATAGAAATAAACTTTTAAAGAAATTATTTTAAAATTCAGAATTTGATTGAGGGTCTCTATTACATCCTCCTAAAACATGTTAACATGTTGTATGAGTTGGAAAAAAAAAGGCTTGTCCTAGGACCCTAGGATGCTGCATCGATCAATCGTGGTAAAGAAAGAGCTGAGCCGAAAAGCAAAGCTCTTGATTTACAAGTCAATCTACGTTCCTACCCTCACCTATGGTCTCCAACTGTGAGAGTGACCATAGAAAGAGATCGTGGATTCAAAAAGCTGAAATGAGCTTCCTCCGCAGGGTGATTGGGCTCTCACTCAGAGATTGGGTAAGGAGCTCTGCCATCTGAGAGGAGCGCGATGTCGAGCTGCTCCTCCTCCAGGTCAAGAGAAGCCAGTTGGGGTGGTTCGGGCATCTGGTCAGGATGCCTCCTGAGCGCCTTGCTGGTGAGGTGTTTCAGGCACGTCCCACCAGGAGTAGACCAAGAGGCAGCCTGTGAGCTGTGAGACTATGTCTCAGCTGGCCGGGGAACAACTCGGAATCCTTCCGGGTGAGCTGGAGGATGCTGCTGGGGTGAGAGAAGCCTGGGCTTCCCGTCTGAAGCTGTTGCCCCGCGACCCGCCCTCGGATAAGCAGAAGATGACGTAACACAAGGTTTGAAGCTGCAAAAATGACTGCAAAATTTAATTTGTACTCATGTGTAAAGAATGTGACACATGCGTACACATACAAAGACACAATGTTCATTTAGCAGTACACTGTGTGTAAATAAGTGATTTGGGATTTTCTGGACTGTGTTCCCCAAACTCCGGCCAGGCTCTAAGTCTAATTACTTTAGTGTGTTTCCCATCATAATTTGGGCTTTTCTTTTCGACTGAAAAAGAAACTCTTGGTTACAAGCCAAAAACTTCCAGTGGCTGCCTGTTCTAACCAAACAATGAGGGCATAATTTCCAGAAGAACACAAAATTCTTATTGAGAAGGAAACCATTTGTGACATTTGGACATCATTTGTGAGCTACGTGACTAATCAGGAGATACTAGATACTTTTAAACTCTGTATCCCAAAGGCACTGAAAAAAAAGGACTGATTTTTAGACAAAAACACTCAGGTCTATGATATGCTAGCCACTCATGTTTTGTCCCTCTTTTTTTTTTTTTTTTTTTGTCATATAGCCACCACATGGACAACAATGAAAAGGATTACATGATATACATCTCATTTTGGGTTGTTTTTGTCTGTGTAGAACAACTATATATTTTTCATTCAGGTGTAGAGATGATCCGTATTTACCAATGGTTTTCTCTCAGATTCCACACGGACATTGCATTTTAGAATATACATATGACATCAACGGGTGTATTTATACACCCAATCTTAACAACCAAGTTTTTACTCCATATGTCGTTCAGATGACTACCTCAGTATCTTAATCTTCATCCTTTGCTCCTGGACAAAAATATCTTTAGGCTTAGATTTCTTTCTAAAATGATCAATAATTTCCATCTGCTCTGTGGCTGCTCAAAATATCTTCATTGTTTTCTCCCCACAAAAAAGTGGTCGTTTCTTTTCAGATATTTCAGAAGTTTTTGTTTGATTCTAATTCTTTTCACTTCATTTTTATTATCAATCAGTAACAAACTACAAATGATTAACCAGTTAGTCTAACTCAGAGTACAAGCAGAGTGATTGCTCCGAGAGTTGTTGGTCGAGAGAAGCTAGATGAGGTGGTTTGGGCATCTGGGTAGGATGCCTTCCGAACGCCTCGGATGGTTCATGCTCTCATCTCAATAGATAATGCTGTATGATTTTTTTTTTTAATTTAAACTCACCACTTACCTTATAAATACAACTGATATGTGAAGGAGTGACAACATATGACTTGAAGTTATGAGTAGTAGCCTGAACAAACACCTAACGTGCCGGGCAGTGTTCAGGATTGCTGCACATAGAGGTCAGAGTTCATCTTCGCATTTGAGTGGAGGAATGTAAAACCGAGCACAGATGCTGGAAAGTTCTTTAACCCCACTAATGTGAAAACAAGTTGAAAACATATTTTGCCTCACTGAGATCAGATAAAGTCAGATTTGACCGTAGAGACACTAATATTTCCTCCATTCTTTCACAACCACACAGAAGATTTACATCTTGATTCTGAGAGAGGAAGGAAAGTCTCAGTCCCCTTTTTCATGCACAAAGCAGTAATTGTTATCAGAGGCTGTGCTATAATGGCTTGTTACAAGGAGCTGGGGGGCTATCTGGTAAAACAAACAAATAAAAAGTGGGTAGCCGACACCCCCTCCACGCTATACAATTCTTACAGCTGAGTTATGGAAACACTGATGCTGTAGCTTTCCATGTCCACTTGACTCTCCTGTTTGGGATTTCCTTCTTTTAGGAAAGGACAGACCGGCTGAAGATACAGACATTCTCTCACCCCAGCTGAATACTCCAGCTCACCCGGAAGGATCCCGAGTCCTTCCCCGGCCAGCTGTGAGACAGTTTCTCCAGCGGGTCTGAGGTCTGCCCCTTGGTCTCCTCCCGGTGGGACGTACCCAAAACACCTCACCAGCGAGGCGCACGGGGGCATTCTGACCAGATGCCTGAACCACCCCATTTGGCTTCACTCGACCAGATGGAGATGCAGCTCAACACCGAGCTCCTCACCCGATCTCTGAGTGAGAGCCCATCCACCCTGCGGTAGCAGCTCATTTTGGCCACTTGTATCCACAATCTCATTCTTTCGGAATCTCATTCTTTTTTCTTACTTTCATCTTGTGAATCTTATTTGATAAAATCTCAGGACCTCTGTTGTACATGCACACACGTATTTGGAAATAGATATGAGCATGTCTAGTTATAACCAAGAGAAAGTATATTTAAAAGGCCTAAATTTTTCTATAAAAGTCTATCACTATTTGATATGCTTACTGTGATGTGTCTTCACAGCTGGTTTGAATAAAATAGGGCCTGCCAGATAAGAAAATGATCTGAAAGATTGAAGTAAAAAAGAATTCGCATCATGACAGAAAAGAACTCATTTATCACAACCTCCTGTTGATTCAGGCTTTTTTTCTCTCTTTGTTACAGTCTCCATAGGTATTGTAAAAAAAAAAAAATCCCCATTGGAAAGTGGATGGTATGGTTATTGTGTTGCAGTTGCATCTCTGTTGTATTATTTTTGTCTTTCAATGTCAGTATTAACTACTGATGAGCTGGGATCAAAAAAGATGATCCCAGCTTTGGATAAATGTCTATCATACATAAGAGGGGTTATGCGGTTAAAGTTAACCTAAAAATACTTACTTCCAAGTAATGATTAAAAACTAAACTTAGATGTGTTAATACCGCTCCTTAGATGTATTCCTATTAGATTTAAAGAGCAGGATGAATTGCTGTCAGAGCAGGAATGAAACCCTCATTACAAGAGAAAGTTAGACTGGGCAGTGGAGGACAAACTGCACTCCAGAGACCTCCAAACAGCAGCATACTGGCTGCACGCGTGCTTTGACTCATACCAGCCAAAGAAAACTATTCATCCACCAGAAGCAGCCATGGGGCCGAAGAAGAAAACATTTTTTAATAAATCACCCTCTCAGATCTGTTAAACTGCTTCAAATCAACTATGTGGTCAGATTCTGTTTTGATTTTATTCACTCCAAAATTCTGTTTATGAAAAAGATATTCAAATAACTTCACAAAGGCCGAAAATATGAAGGAAGAACTTTGCACGCATTAGTAAATGAAAAGAAGTAGTATGCTGGGAGAAGAGAAAGGTTGACTGCAATTTTCCTTTGTGGTTTTCTGCCAGTGTCAACTGGAAACCTGGATGCTGTTTCAGCAACACATCAAAAGTAAACTTTCCAAAAAGACAAAGACATCTGCATATAAATCATCTGAAACTAGTTTAGCAAAACTCATTCTGAAGGTGACAAGGGTGACAAGGATGAGATATGAGAACAAAAGTGTAAAAGCAAGTAAAAATCTCCAGTCTTTCTTTCCAGAAATCATAAGAGCAATGAGTAGATTTGCAGAGAAACACTTCCCTCTGCAGGCTGTAGTGTCAGCATCAAACACGACTATACAAACTTCAAACCTTCTTGCTTTCCAAGTATTTGCTAATTCATAAATATCAAATCTTTCACACCATCCAGCTGTTATTTCTCTTGTTACTTATCTCAAACTTTTAAGGGCACCCTCAGTCGAGATGTACCAGACGTGCCGATCCATCTGTGGTTTTGAGAATATAAGTTTCCTATAAAATCCCATTCTTAGATCAACAATTTGGTGGCAAAATGAAGGTATCTTTCAGGATTTCTGCAAATGAACATAGATAGACTCTTAGTCACTTCCCTCTTGTCACTTTACTATCTTTATTATTTTCTATGACATTGCACTACTTTTCTTTTTCTTCTGAGCACTCTTAGTTTTGTTAAAAATTTTATTTTTATTTATTTTGTATTTTTGCACACCTGTATCAAAACAAGTTCCTAGTCTCTGATATTTTCACTGACATGGCAATAAAAGATTCTGATTCTGATATATTTCCTGTTTTTTTTATTCTTGTCTAAGTATAACTTAACTAAGTATAACTTAACTTGTAAAAAAAAAAAAAAAATCTCAATACAGGATATGAGAGCCATTTTTATCATTAATGCTGGTCAAATTTCTTCACGTTTTGATTTGCTTCCATTCTTAAAGTTTTAAACTTAAACAAGATAAAGTTAATATCATTTTTAATCATCCAAAACTACTTATTTTTTTAAATATTTATAATGAGTTGTACCTCGTAGGTGTTCTAAAACAGCTTATATATTTATCTTATACAATAGATGCATGACACTTGTAACCAAGCGACTTTGAATAGTGAAACTAAAATAAAACAAATATTCTTTCATTTGAGAAACTATTTTTTACCATGATTGTACGGATTCTGTGAGTTTGTAAAAAAAAACAAAAAAACAAGCTACACTTAGGATTTCCTCTACAGTTGTAAAGGAATGTCTTTCTAAACAGTTGTAAGGTCCAAAACCCAGAGATGTCGCTTTTGTAAAGATTTATTAATTTATAATACAAGCTTTTAGGTAGAGCACATTGCAATTTAGTTTTTACATTTATTCATACTGAGCTAAACTTCATAGCAGTGACGTGATTGACAAAAACACAAACCAAAGGACACTCAGTGGAAGGAATCAAAAGGTTTCCAGCTGTTTCCGATGAAACCGCAGCCCATCAACGCTCCCAGTGCACTACCTTTGTTTCTTTTCATTTTTTAAAAACACGTCCTCACACATTATGCTACGTGCATCACACGCCCACACACTCGTACACTCACCCTCACTAAAATTTAACAAATACCTATGCACAAGATAAAAATTGATATTTAAATTTCAATATTAATGATATTACTGAATTCCACAATAAAAGGCAAACAAGAAATAACAGCATCCAAATAGAAGGTAAAATACCTCCTGGCTTTCCTTTTTTTTTTTTTCCTCTTTCTTTAACAGGGAAAACTCCCACTGCTTTGTTTTTAGAATCCAACAGAAAAGAAGTGGTGGGGGTCTTTCAGTCCTCCCTTTGACCTTCCACTCATCTGTCTGTGTGGAAACAGCCCGGTGAGCCAGCTCCCATTACGAGGAAACACTGGCAGTCTAGATAATAAAATTTCCCATCTACAGTTTGACTCTTGACCTCAGACTATGTCCTTTTAGACCGCACTGAGAGTCTGTTCTCATTTCCTTTGCAGGCGTATGAGCGGCATGGTCTGCTTTAGGTCTTTTCTCCATTGGTCCATTGATAGAAACAGATGTGGATGATGGCTCAAGAGGCCATCGATGCACAAAAAGGAAGGTTTAGTTAGTGAGGCAGAAAGAGTCTATAGGGAGGATGGCACTTTTTCTATTACATGGGGATTTAATGCCTGTCCGTAGGACCAAAAACTTTGGAAAAAGTTCTATGAGGGAAAGAAACAATGAAACACAAACATTTCTGATTAAATGTGTTAAGTGCATGTAAAGGTTAACACCATTTAGTAGGACCAAGGGAAATGTCTGTGGCTAATAGGGGAAAGGGTCAAGCCCACAAATCAATTTTAGCACTTCTGTATCCATGAGGAATAATCAGTTCCCAGGTCCTCTTCTTTAAAAAACACCTCCTGAAGCAGACAGAGCTGGAATGGACAGCATGTGTTGAGAGTGCTTCAGATTAAAAAGAGCGAAAGAGGGAAATTACGTTAAAAAATTCAGAAGCCAAATGTGATAAAATTGGCACAAAAAAACCTAACAAAGCCTCAGATTGAACTGAAGGTCAGAAAATTAAAAAAAAAAACCTTAAATAAATTTCCTATGATTCATAATCAAATGAAGCAGCTGATGGGATGTCCAGCGAGAGATAACGGAGAAGTATGGACATGCTTAGATGCATGTTATAATCTGTTCAAGAGATATTGTTACGGAGCGGATCATTTCTGATGGTTTACAGGAGGAGGCAGCAGTTGCTCTCTGTGGTTTTTTCTCTGTTCCTTTGACCTACAGAGAAAAATAAAGAGGATGAAAAAAAAACATAAGGAAAAGAAGACGAGACACTGACTGGATCATATTTGGAATTTTATTTTATATGATCTATTGAATACTGCAATATTTTATTACAATTAGTAAAAACTAAAAAAAAAAAAAAAAAAAAAAAAAAAAAAAAAGATATTTCTCACCATGAGAGTTGGGCTCTGGAAGAGTCTCTCTGGCAACCAAGTGCATGACGGTTGTTCGGCCCGGTGGAAGTTTCAGAGCTTTAAACATAAAATATACATCATGGTTTATTACCGAGGCAAATAGTAAGTTGGATTTTTAGCCAATGAGTAACCTAGGAACTCAATGATTTCTTTGATTTGTATATAGTTTAAGGCTGCAACTATAGATTATTTCAGTCATTAATTAAAAATAATAGGAGTTTCTTTTAGAGACCTACAATCCACCTGGAAAGAACAAATAGTGAACAAAGCTGAACGTATCCTGGGTGAACCTCAGCATTCTTTACGTCCCTACTTTATTTTAATGCCTTCACGGCATTGGTTTTATGTCCCCGTAAGATCAACAAATCGTTTTTCACATTCTTTTGTGTCCTTGGCGATTAAATTCTTAAATTAGTCATTATTTTACATAGGGTGTTTAAATGGGTTTTTGTACGGGATTTCTTAACTGGACAGGTCTGACCTCAGGTGTGTGTTTTTATTGTAATATTTATGTGATTTTTTTTTATCTTTAGTTTTTAGTGAGATTTTCTGTGGTGCTAAAAGAAAGCTGTAAAATAATTGCCCTCAAGGACCAATGTAGTTTTCTGATTCTGACATCCACACTTGGTAAAAATTATCAAAGTTAATATTTCTATTTGAGCAAATTTTTAATCAAATAAAATATTTCTTGCTAGAACAATAGCTTTCTTAGATGAACACTTTTTATTCTCCTATGGTAATTAAAGTTTGTGTGTAAATTAAGAAGGTAACAATGAACATTTTATTAAATAAATTTAGTTAAGTGAAATCAAGTTAAAGTGAAATCATTTTTTAAAATATGTTAATTCCTTGAGTTGCTTCAGGAATTGTTTCAGCCCTAATAAAGATTTTAAAAAATAAAGCAAAATAAAATAAAAAATAAAATAAAATGCAAAATAAAATAAAATGCTGGCGGTTATTTACCAGCTTGCCCACCACATGCTCACTCTGACTAAAGCCTGCTGTCAGTGTGATAGAGCCTCTTTCTGACTCATTATCAACCGAACAGCAATCAAATGTTTGAATCTTAAACCACTTGTCATTTTTAAATGGTGAAAATGAACAAGTCTAACAGCTTGAACTGTCAATCCTTTGTACGGCATTTAGCTGCATCAACAAGTATTCAAAAAAAATTTGATTCCCTCAAGTCAGCTTCAATTTTAAATAGACAATCTCACCTCAATTTTTTTTCTACCATTTTTGGTTAAAGCCCTGAAGCATCTTCCACAACAACAGATGTACAAAATAAACCAACACCAGTAAGATGTGAAAATGAGGATGTCACACCATCTGTGCAACAGGCAGAAACATGCTCAGAGCATTTTTATCTGCTCTTTTCAGAGAGCAGTGTTCTTCTGAAAATTCTGCTCTTATCATACCAACAGAAATAAAGATGGAATTATATGTAAAAACTAAAACTGTGGCTGTCGATCCAAACATAAATCGTGTCTCTCTCTCTCAGCTCAGTGCAATCATTCTGTTATTGATCAAAAGCATTTTCTAAGAAAGCCAGGAAAAAATACAATTAAAGCTCTCTGATATTTCTAAAAGTTTTTTTTTCTTTTAATCGGCAATGAAAACATTAACAGTGACCTTTGCCTGAATGACCTGCAACTTGTGTCAGACTGATAAAACCATTAAAGTGTGTGAAAGGCTTAATGAAGGCTGCACATGGTTGTTTGTTATGAACCAACCATTACACAAAGAAAGATGCAGCTGACTGAATCTTAAAAAGTTTCCATGTGTCTAACGCTAGCTCCTATAAATATAATTTCCTTCATCCTTCTCGGCCTGGCTCATAAAAACAACAAAGCCATGATGGTTAGAGGCAGCAGCTCCACAAAAAGGAGAATAGTTTGCTGTCCTCAGGTGATCCAACATGGAGGAAGATCATCAAACAATGAGTGGAGGCCAAACAGTGGAGGCCAAGTTTAGGCTAGAGGTCAAAAGTCTAATAAGATTAAAATAAATAAGATGATCACATTCATTTGGTACTGAGGCTGCTTTGTTTCAACTCAACAGATTGTTTGTTGAAGGGAGGCTTCCATTAATATGACAACAGATAGGTTCATTTTCTTTGCATTAGTTTTAAATGAACTTGTGATTTAAAGCCTATCAGTTCGAAAGTGAACTGTTAAAAAAAAAAAAAGGACATTATCTGTTAAATATTACCAAAAGCTAAATGTTCAAACACCGCAATGGGAATAGTAACATACCAAATAGTTCTCTGCATGAGGTGCACTCAGCTAAAATACTCCCCTTTTTTTGGCCACAAGTGCATACTAAGCAAATGCGTTCACAATGTGGGTAGCCTAAATATATATGCACATAGATTTTCCTGACTTTACACAGCGAGAAACTTTTTGCCTCAGTTGGGGGAAGGTTTGAAACACAGAGCTTTCTCTGTGGATTTTTAACATGTTCTCCCCGTGTATATGTACACTAGCTTCTACCTGTGTTTGCCCTACCCTGTAAATCTGTTAGGATTGGTTACTGATCCAGTTTCCTTTGTTACTCTGCGGCAAGACTGTATGTAGGGCAGACAATTAAGAGATAATGTCAGGGTCTTTGTTCTTACCTCCCAGGGTGACATTGCCATGAAGGAAGCGCCCCTGGAAGATGAGGCGTAGTATACTCGGGCTACTCACTTGCTCCTCCTCCCAACCTGAGAAAAAAAAACATTAAGTGGACATTTTTTTTACATTTTAAAACATCTCATAAATAATACATTTTGTAAAGCCAGACGATATACGATCATTCTGAATAATTTAGCTGGAACTTATACAAACCCCTACATTACAGGAAGACAAAAATACCTTTAACCTGGTCTGAATACTTCCAATAATTTATTAGCGCACAATGTAAAGTCCTGTTTGCACAATCTCCAGGTTATGTGAAGCTTTCAAAATGCAGTTTAACCGAGAAAAACTGAAGACAAAAAATGCAAAATAACATTTTTTTTTTATATCAAAAAGGCTAAAACTATTTTTAAAAATAATTACATTGCTTTAATTATCAAAGAGAAAGTACGGACAAGCAGTTTTTTTATATACCTGGTGGCCAGTTGTCGAAAACATGCTTGGCGATATCAGTGGCAGAGTCATTTGGGGAGAAAGTGAAATCTTGCGTTTTGCCACTGACCAGGATGAGGCGGAGGTGCACCTTTAAAACAAAAAAAACATCACAAAGAAAAAAAAAGAACATTCATTTTTTTGTTCATAAAAATATCAAATGATTTAATAAAATTATATGTTGTCTTTCAAAATAAACCCCCTCAAATTCTCGCCACCTTTCCAGGAATAAGGGGACCTTCAGCAGGCATTCCAGTTTAATTATATTTATCCTCGCCAGCTCTTCATCCTTTGACTGGACAACTTCATTCAGTGAGGGCTCACGCTGAAGTGAGCCCCTGTTGTCAGAGACAACAACAGATAAGGGTGGGGTTGAGGGCATGAACACTGGCCTTTTAGTTCCAGGGTGCTGCAGTCCCTCTCCGAGCTGTTGGCCTAATGTGATAACCCCAGGTGTCCCAGACAGCTCTGGGCCATGTGATTAAATTTACATGGCCAGTGCGTAGCCCCAAGGGGGGGGACTGTGAATGTATACACAAGGATTCAAAACAGTTCGGCTTGCTTTAAAATGTTTCCTGTGAGTAGCTCTACAAACTAAAATGCAAATGATAAAAAAAAGTATATATACTGTATATAAAAAAAAAGAAAGCGCTATTTGTTCAGGATGCCTTGAAGTATGAACTTTTTTTTTTACATTGGGGAATTCCGACATGAAACTACCAACCCATCCACTATGTATATTTTAAAATTCAAAGTTATTCCAGATTAAAAATATGTCTTTATCATGTACTCAAACATATCTTACATACCATTTAAGACAAGGAACAACATTGGAATTTACTGTATGGATTTTTAGTTGAAATTGGCTTTAGTCATTTTCTTACTGTCATTTTATACCAGGTTCAAAGGTCTTTATGATCTATTCCCTCATCTACAGCGAGAAGCATCATAACTCTCTAGGTTTATTATTCCTCAAGCTCAATATAAAAGTTTATTAGGTTTATTTTCATACTGAATCTCTTCCTACGAATTTGGTTATGTCCCAGTTACTATTCATTAACTAAAAAGATGAGCCAGAAAAACTAAAGCCAAACTCAGCCAGGTGTGAATGCAGCTGAGCTGAGGCCTTGTGGGTCTCTAAGTAAGGTTATTTACCATGCCCTCTGTCTACCACCCCCCAAACCTTTCAATCCATTACTGAGGTAGGACATGAACTTTCGGTTCACAAATTAGAGAGGCGAGAACAAAGAGACTTAACCAATGCTCTGTGACGTCAAGGGGGGACATCGTCGCTCTCTGATCTGTTTACAAACACAATCCTCAGCCCCCACCTCACTATTGGTGGTCTTCTGCCCTCCGCTCCTCCCTCTGAACTGGATAACCTCAATATGGGGTTGCATCCCCCTGTCATCATTAGTGGGCTTTGTGCTTATTCTTTTCATTTCCAACAATCTCAAAAACAAAGTCAAATCTGCCTGGTAGCTTATAGCAACATCTAGTATCCAAAGTATCTTCAAAGCGCTCCAATCCAAAGAAGGATTTTAAATATCATGCTATAAGGGACATTTTGACAGGTTAAGAGGAAATACAAAGACTTATCAGAACCTTTGTGTTTGTTAAGTTTCCAAAGAACAATAGCTGCCACGTGTCCTGACGAGCCAAATGGGTTTTTTATTCAATAAAGTCTGTAACCTTAGGGAGCCTTTTCGAAAACTTTCCTGGAATGAGTGTCTTCGACTAATATTTAGAAGAAAATATTGAAATATTGGGCAAAAAAGTTAAACAGTCAATTTTTCAAACCTTATTTGACCTGACGAGTTTTTCTAAAATGTGTAATGACAAAAATGTTTCAAAGTGATCAGGGAGTTTCTTCCATTTTTTTTTTTCCAAAAAACTGTCATTTCAGGTTGTCCTGCAGAATTGATTTTTAATCAAATAAAAAATGTATTTATTATTCTATAGATATTTTTGCACATCTTTACCATATATGCAGACCTTTCCAGAGTGTGAAATAAACAAAATTTTAAAAAATCTCATAAGCCCATTCATTAAAGTTTTGTGCAACCAATGAATCAAAAATAGAACAGGGCTGCTACAGTAAAACCCAAAATTCATTATAAACAATTATTTTCAGCAGTAGATTTAAACTTTTAGAGTGAAATTAAAGTGTTACATTATGATAATAACACGGTCTTTCTAGCAAAAGGAAAGAAATGGGTTTGTATGTTTCCCGCAAGGTTTCTGTTATATTCACACATATACATACTGTATGATTTTCCAGACACCTTTCCGGTTAGCTAAGTGGAAAATCCATGAAAGATGTCAAGACTTTTTAGAAATCTTTATTTTGAACTGCATCCAATCAAGAACACAGCTTGAAAAGTTTGAGGTAAAAAATGTTTTAATAATGGTAAGTAGTAAAAAGTACTTTTAAGTCAGAAGGTGGAGTCAAATTCTGCCCCAAGGTTCAATAGAGCAAATTTTCATCAAATTTTTAAACAATTTTGCTTCTAAATTTATTTAGTTTCCCAAAGCAAATGTTACACATTACTGTGTGTTACATTTTCTGGATCTAAAAAAAGTGTTTTTATGAATAGATCAAAGAAGTTTTTTTTTAATGGCTATGTGGATTTGCAAACAGTTTATTATTTTCAGTCACAGTTAAAAATCAAACTTTAATATCTCTATATGTAAAATGTGGTGATACCTTAAAGATACAAGTTAAAAGATAAAATATATTTAGTGTTTTAGAATATGTTTTTTAAATATATTTAGAATTCTATATAATGGGATTTTATAAGATTTTAATGTACCAGGACAGGTGTACATAAATATACATAAGTGCAATGTCATTAAGATATAGTATTATATATGTAAACACTGTTCATAAAAAAATGGGGACCCAGACAAAAAAAAGGGTACAAGCAATAGGAATCAAGACCTTGAAAGGAAAGTAGGCCAGCGTTTTAACTGAGATTAGACAGATGGTGTTCACAGGAACAGCCATCACCATCCCAGCTAAGTGTTAGTGGACGTTAGCTAATCCATACCCCCCACTAGACTAAAACACTTAAATTATCTAAACATAGGCACATTTATGGGATGTTTTAAATCACCTTGGTAATCCATACATTAATCTTAGTCAAATATATAATGAGACAGTATTGTATGTGTCATGTTGTAAAGCAGAGAGAACACGTGGAAAGGGGATGAGATGATCATCTTTGCTGTGTTATTATTGTACCACTCACCATATCAAGATCCCTTTGGGTGGTCATGGCTCTGTTCTAGAAGGGCCTTAGATGTAGAGCAAAGAGGTCAAGACTGGTGCTTGTCAGCTGGTGAAGATTGGGCCAGAGCCCTAACACAAACAAGACAACGTAGATGAGTTCAATAACCTGGCACCACAACAGTAAAACAGTATGAAACTTGTCGTTTCATATTAACTAAAACTGACATCAAACAGAGGCGAATATGACATTCAGTTGATCCACAACAAGAAACATTCTTCTAAGCTTTCGGACTGTAAAACATCTAACTTTACACACAATGACGTTCATGAGTTGAATAACTAAAAGTAATATTTTCCTACAGTCTCATAAACATTAGGCTAGCCAAGTTAAAGCTATGACGTTTCAAATGGAGCAAGATTTAAACAGTGCATGTCTATTTACTTGACAATCAATTTGTGTTTGAAGTAGAATAAAGACATATTCAGCGCATACAAATCTCCAACTACCGAGTTCAGTCTTGAGAAATATCAGATTTTGCAAATGGAGCAGGTTTGTGTCAACGTTAGCATTAGCTGTTGTGTTAGCTTTTTCTAACAGCGCTATCACCGGCTAATCAAATGTCAAAAGACAACTTTTCACACATCAATCTCACCTGCATCTGATAAATGTGATGAAATTTCGCATTCAGTTGTGTTAACAAATCAAAACAGAGGCGTTTTCATGGGAAAATATCGAGTGCAGATGGGTAGCCTGTGATTATGGTTGTATCGGGGTATTGGAGGCTAATGGACGAGAAGAAGCCGGATGTCAGCTGGCTGTAAACACAAGGCACGCAGTGCATTCTGGAAGTTGAAGTTCAGAGGAAGAGAAGTTTGGAACGAAAGATAAAATCCTTTAAGCTTTGTTTTTGTCTGATAGCTTATCTCTTCTCATAGCACCACGTGTTATTTAAAGACAACATGCAGTACATTTCCAAGACCAATTTGTTTACAACTGAGGAGGGTTTCATTGACAACAAAAATGATTAACATTGATTTATTTAAACATCTGCTACAAAGAATTTGGCTTGGACATATTGTTAAATACGTATGTCTCAGTTATAGTAGTACAAAAGCCAGTCGTATTATAGTTATTCTTCTTCTTTCGGCGACCTTGAGTGCCCAGAAAGGCGCCTTAGAAATAAAATGTATTATTATTGTTATTATTTCCCTTCATGGGTCGCCACAGCAAGTCAGTTTCTTCCATCCAACCCTATCTGCTGCAACCTCCTCGGTCACACCAACTATCTTCATGTTCTCCTTCACTGTGTCCATGAACATCCTCTTTGGCCTTCCTCTAGTCCTTTTTCCTGGTGGTTCCAAATCCAGCATCCTTCTTACGATGTACTCTCTCTCTCTGCTCTGAACATGTCCAAACCATTTCAGTCTGGCCTCTCTGGCTTTATCTCCAAAACCTCTAACATGTGCTGTTCCCCTGATATACTAATTTCTGATCCTGTCCATCCTGTTCACTCCCAGAGATTCTCAGCATCTTCATCTCTGCTACCCCCATCTCCATTTTCTCAGTGCTACTGTTTCTAGACCAAACAGCATGTCTGGTCTCACCACGGTTTTGTACAATTTCCCTTTTATTTTAGCTGAAACTCTGTCACACATCACACGTGATACTTTTCTCCACCCATTCCAGCCAGCCTGCACATGCTTCTTCACCTCTTTTCCACACTCTCCATTGCTCTGGACTGTTGATCCTAAGTACTTAAAATCCTCCACCTTCTTTATCGCTTCTCCCTGTAACCTCGCTTTTCCATCTGGATCCCTCTCATTCACACACGTACTCTGTTTTACTTTGACTTAGCTTTTATAATTATATTACTATAACTCTCTTCTGTTTTGTCTCCCACAAAAAAAAAACTCTCCATAAACTTCAACTGGTTCAGAATTCAGCTGCTCGTACCATCACACACTTCCTCTCTCAATCACATCACACCTATCCTTCAACAGCTCCACTGGCTTCCCATCCCATACAGCATTCAATACAAAAGCTTCCTCTTATACATTCAAAGCCTTACATAGCCTTGTATGGAAAGCCATCGGGCCCCTGATGGCTTTCCATAGCCATGCACCTCCACATCGCTCTGGCTCTCTGGCCAGGCTCTCCATGTTGCCACACCTCCTTGCTCTCTCCGCTCCTCCTCCTGTATCCAGTTTTCACTGCTCCTCAACTCTAGAATTCACTCTTTCCTGACCCCCGCAACATAGGGACTCTTCGCTTCCCCAGAGTTCCATTGCACACATGCTCAGATGGTGCCGCCTGACAGTGGTAAACAGATGTCAGGAGAGAGTCTTCGCCTCGAGTCAAAACAAAGCAAAACAAGTCAAAAAGAGAGGGAAATTAATTTTCACATTTAAAATTCAGATTAAAAACTTGACTCTTCCAACTAGCCTATTTCTCTTCAATTATAACTACTCTCTTTCTTAAATCTATGATTTTATATATTTTCATGCTGATTAATATATTGTACATGGGTGATAAAACTCAATATAAATTTTTACCACCCATATGTTAATATATTATATTGATATGTTAATGCTGTAATATATCACAGATTGATTACCTAAACTGATAGTCCCAAGTTTTGTATTAGATTTTTTTATATATGTATCTATACCTGTACATATACAAAAAAATCTATAAATACACACACACAAGCTTATTCAGAAGAGATGGACGTTAGTGTATGGTACTACTTGATCCAAATTTGGTCTCTTGTCTCAAATTTCCCAAAATAAAACAGAATAGATTTACTTCTCAACTCTAACAGATACAGATAAAAAGATGGTTACCGGCAATAGACGGGGTGAGAAAGTAGAGATTTTTTATTACATCATCTGAAACAAAAGTGAAAATAACCCAACTTAAATTTAAACTTAAATTTCTCGGTTTTCTTCTGGGCAATCTGTGTTATAGCTCTAACCTCCACATAGTCCAACCAGGATATTTACTATGTGTAGACAAACTACTGGGCTCATTACAAATCCCCTCTCACTGGCCCACACCCCTACATCACTGTTCCCACTGCTGTCTTGTACACCTTTCTTATCATTAAATGTGATCACACATAAATCCTATAGAGTACTTTTTTCAGCTCCGTAACCTGCTTGTTGTCATGCCTTCTCCTAGTTTCCATACACTCCGTAGCTTTGGTCCAATGACCCTAATCCTCCACCTACTTTATCTCTGCTCTTTGTAACCTTACCGTATCACATGATCTCTCTTATTCAAGTATTCTCTGTGACACCAACTAATCTCCAGCCATCTCCTTTACGGGGCATTCTCCCACTCTCATACAATATCCCAATACCTGTTTCTTTTCTTCCAGTCAGATTCTACCTGTCAGACAGTGTTTTTCAGCCTGTGCTTAACCATAGCTTCATGTTGTTTCAGGCCCTCCTCGAACACTTGTCTCTATTGAGGCCCAACTGCTTGCTGTTTAAGAGTTGGACTTAGTTATCTTCTCAAGATTGAGTAAATTGTGTAAATTTAAGGACACGAAAATAAAGTCAGTACTAAATAAAAGACTAATAGAGTTCTGAAGACTTGAAGATGCATGAAGTAAATAAAAGAGACTCAAAGTAATGCTGTACAGCGATATGATTATGTCACATTTGAAAACATGTGGAGCTTAAAATAGATAGGGTTGTTGTTCCTCAGGGTGTGTAGTTGATTACAGCACCTATGAATGTAAGAGTGTGAAATGCCGTTTTTTCTCAACAAAATAAGAAACAATAACAGCAAAAATGCTCTTAAAATGAATACATTTTAAAACATGCCAAAAGCATTCAAATATCACAATATTTCACCAAATTTTTTTGTTAATCGTCAGCTTATCTGAAGCAAGACTCGAAGCTTAAAAGGAGAAAGGGGCTAAAAATGTAACTTTTTTTTAAAACTTTTCAAACCTCCACAGCATTTATATATCATTAATGTATTGTTTCTGAAGCTAGCATTGAATTCTTGAGCATGTGGAGGAAAACAGATCAGTAGTTTTTAACATGATCCCAAAAGCTCTCATGTTCATGAGTAAGAGATCCATGAACTCAGTTGATAAATCATCAACCCTTGTATCAATTCAGCATTTATTAAATAACAATAAAAAAAAATCTTTCACTTAGAAAAATTACAATAGTAAGATAAATTTGTTTTATTGTTTTTGTGGGTTTGTCATGTAATACTGCCACAAGTACAGTTAGAAGAGTAACACTAGATCAACTGGCGGACTGGGTCTCCACCTGGCAATCAGACACCTGAAGCCACAGGAGCATTTTACTCAGGAAATCCTTTACCAGCCTCTTCTCAGTCACTCTTTGAAACTTGGTTTTGAATGCAGTTTTGATAAGTTTTATATCATGAGAAAAAAAAAGCCAAACTTGAATTTGAAGTGGGAAACAATGACAACATAAAATATGAGCATGCTGGTGTACAAAAGGGCCAACGCAATTTTGTGATGGAGCAACTATCCTAATTACCTCAAGATTTTCCATAGAAACGTTGCTAATAAATTCTGAATACAGCAGATTATTGTGGAAGAAAATGTTTGATTTTCTATTGATTTTTTTTTTTCATGATTACCCTCATTGAGTTTTCATACCAACAAAAATCAAGTTGGTAAATCTGACGGCAGCCATGAATGAATTGTGTAAGTGTTACGAAATCAGAAAACCTATGATTCAAACACATAGTCTTTGGGGGAGTTCCTTCAGGTCATTGTCCTCATCAGCAGGACTGGTTCACTCATGAATACAGCTACAGGGTAATAGTTTAAGTTGAGTTGCGTCTCATTGAAAAAGTCAAGAACCAACTTGTTTTACTAAAAACTGAATTTTGTCATCATCTGCTGGGGAGAACATGCATAGCCAAAAAGTTAGTCATCTCTACTTCACCACTTCAATCAAGTTGTTTTTCTGTCCCAGACAGTCAAGATCACAGAGCCCATCGTGGCTGGTGACTGGCAAGAGGCAAGTACACCCCAAACAGGTTGCCAAACAGAGACATACAACCACTCCACATGAACACATCCCTAAGGGGTAATTTTCGAGTGTCCAATCAACCTAACATGGATGTTTATTGAGGAAGCTGGAGCACCTAGTGAGAACCCACACATAAATGGGAAGGCCATTCAAACTTCACACAGAAAGGCCTGCATTTCAAATCTTACTCCACCAGGGCCCACAGGGTTAACCAGCTGCACCACTGTTCAGCCCTAGACAAAGAGTGAGATTACTGGGTATGAGTACAGAAGGAACCTGCTGGAAAAATTAAGTCCTTTAACATTTCAGGCAAGTTTATTTGAATAGCACAATTCATACACAAGGCAATTCAAAGTGATTTATAACACAAAAAAATGCATTAAAATCATAAAACATAGAATAAAAGAGTTATTGATCTTCAGTCAAATACACAATTAAACAGAACTGTTTTCAGTCTAGATTTAAACATTGTCACAGTAGAGGCCTGTTTTACAGCCTAAGGAAGTTTGTTCTCCATGTTTAGTCCTGACTCTAGACACCAGTAGGAGGCCGGTCTCAGAGTTCTAGATGGTTCATAAAACACTAACATTTCACAGGCTATGGAGAGACTTAAACACAAGCAGAGCAGCTTTGCAATCTATTATCTGAGGAAGCCAGTGCAGAGAGCTGAGCACAGGACTGATGTCATCACATTGTCTGGTTCTTGTTTGGACTCAAGCAGCAGCATTTTGTAGCGCTTTGGGATGTTTTTAAAATGTAAGGCGCATTATAAATAAAATGTATTATTATTGTTATTATTATTTTGAATAAACTGCAGCTGTTTTAAGGCCTTTTCGTTCAAACCAGTGTGTTGATCGTTGCTTTAATCGAACCTACTGGAAACAAATGCATGGATAAGAACTTCTAAATCTGTTTTGGACACTAAAAAATGATTAAGCGATCAATTTTAATACAGTATGTTAAAAATAAGTGTAAACTTTAAGAAAAATCTTGGCTTTCGAGGAAAATGTAACAAATCCAGCATGGTTTCATGATCTTTTGTGGGTAAAAAAAATCCATTGCTAACAGTGTTTGGAGTATTCATAAATACAAAAAAATTAACTATGGTATACATGATTTGATTGTATAATTTTTCATAATTTACAAATTGCCACTGGTTAATAACACCGTACAAAGCTTAACCTGTTCTTTCATTCTGTAAAATACTCAAAGACTGATCAAATATTCAAAATAAGTTGTTTTAAAAAGGGCATGTTTTCTTTATTTTATTACACTACTTTAACCAAATGTCTTTCTGATGTGGTTTAAAATTTCCCTCAAAGATTGAGATGAAAACATTCTTGTAGTTTTATGGTTCATTAGTAGCTTTGTCCCACTAATGATCAGTAATACCTTAAATGGACTAAGTGTACTTAGCACAGTTTTTAAATGGTTACATAATGCAGGTTCATGTTGCCTCCATGAGCCGCTGTTTACGTCTGTTCTGTCTGTCACAACTAGGACTCATTTTCCCAGAGTTCCCTTGCACGCATGCTCAGATGGCGCCGCCTGACAGTGGTAAACAGACGTCAGAAGGGAGTCTTCGCCTCGAGTCAAAACAAAACAAAGCAAAACAAGTCAAAAAGAGAGAGAAGAAGTTCATTTTTCAACCAACACAACGACAAGAAGTTCAACAGAAGAGTTTACTGAGTGATAATAGCTACTTAGAGGAAGATATCTTTGGCTTTTCACCAACTTTTTCACGGATTGTAAACTCTGGAGTAGCAGAAGCTTAAGCAGCTAGCGTTCCAGTGGCTATGGCGGTGCTGTGAAAGTACGGAGAGTCCGGACACATCGACACAGTTCCAGACGGCATCGGAGACAAAACTTTGAGGTTTGACCACGGAAATAGTGGTGCTAGAACCGGCCGTAGTTGAGGCCTTTCTCCGGGGGTTTTATAGGCGGTTCTTGGAGCATCGTGTGGAGAAACATGGCAGATGGTGACACGCGCCTGGCCGCAATGTGGCGAATTATGCAAACCTGAGACTTTTAACTTTTCTCTTTTTAAAAAAATTTGGATTCTTCCACCGTAATCAATATAAAAGTGCAAATCCGGCTTTTTTTCTGTCTTTCTTCTTAATTCATGTTTATTTCTTTGCTGATCGCCAGCGTGTCTGAACTGTTTGTACACTTTCGAGCACAAACCGGTTCTCTGGACAAGCAGCGCACTCATATTTTTACCTTTAACTCGTTTTTTTCTTGAAACTCGATTACTTTTTGAATCGTAAAAAGTTTTCGATCAACTTTTTTCTCTTTGTTTTCGTGCTTAGCTTGTTGTTTACGAGTAGAGGATCTGCTTTGTGAGGGTGGCCAGATAATCCCTGTTTGCGTAGTTTTACAGTAAAACATCCCACGTGTTGCCAGATTCGCCACAAATTCATTTTATATTTGTCTCATCTATAGATCAAAATCTATTAAACATTTTTTAAAAATATTTTAAAATCTTATAATTGATTGTTTGAATGAGATTATTCCCTCTAAGAATACATTTAGAACTTTTTTCATTCATTTCCCGATGAGCCAAAAGTCGCTGTGTCCATCCAGATGTTTTAGTGTTTTTATTTCTTTCAAACAAAGGGATTCCCCTCACTGGCCTCCTTCACTCTAAACAAATCGGAAGGTTTATGATAGTTACTATTAAGGAGATTATTTGGGTTCCCTAATCTCCAATCTGAGGATTAACTGGTGTGTCCAGATTATTGCGTCTCTTTTCTGGACCCCTCACTTTAACCCCATCACCAGCAGTTTAAAGGAAAGATTTCACGGTGTCACAAACTTTAGTGACGAGTCAAACTTTTTTTTAAAGTAAATGTAATTGACAGCAAACTTTGCCAGAGGAAATTTTTAGGGAGGAATCATGGAGGATTCATCAATGCCCCCCATTGATCCAGATTTTGAGCCACAGAGCAGACCTCGTTCCTGCACATGGCCGCTCCCGAGACCCGATATCTCGGTTGTCAAACAGGAGGGGGCGGATGGAGAATCCACCGCCGGGACCCCCCCTGCAGATGAGGACAAACCCGAGCCACAGCAAATCACGTCCGAACCGGAGAAAGCGGTGACGTCACTGGAAGGTGGGGCAGTGTCCGGTGTGGGCGGGGCCAACGCGGCATCCCGCAAAGGATCGTCACGACGCAACGCGTGGGGTAACCAGAGTTACGCTGATCTGATCAGCCAGGCCATCGAGAACTCTCCAGAGAAGAGACTGACCCTGGCCCAGATCTATGACTGGATGGTGAAAACAGTGCCTTACTTCAGAGATAAAGGAGACAGTAACAGCTCAGCAGGCTGGAAGGTCAGCACACACTTCTAACACACAAACACACTAGTACAGACTGGAGAGAAGCCTCTAAAGTTTTCTATTGAACTGTGTATTTGATGATTGAATGTTTTGACTTCCATCCTGAAATCAGTTTCAGCCTGATAAAATGGGCCTTTTTAGTTACCTAAAATAATTTTTGGATGGAAAATTAAACGTCTTGATCATCAAATATACCGTCCAGAAGACAAATTTGAAGCCAACTTGGATGGATCACTCTTGAACGAATGAGGGATTACACGGACTGCTCAATTTTATTGAAATATCCAAAACGCTTTTTGTTTTTTGTGACGTCTAACTTTTTTTTGTTGCTTTCTAAAGTGCAGATGCACATTTGAAATGCGAGCCAACAATTAAAAATGTATTTAAAACGTATATGTTGTTATAGAATAATAACACCACGTCTCACCTTCATACTCATGATTATATAAATAAGATTAAAACAAATGAATAGATCATTTATTTAATAGGATTTTTTTACCTTTTAGATTTTACTTTTTTTAAAAATAAAAATTAGCCATTTCTTTCTAAAATATCAAGTATTTTTTAGTGTAGTATGCACTTTAATTAAACTTCAACTTTTATTTTTAATCGTTTTTTTCCCTGTTTATTTTCACAGAATTCAATTCGCCATAACTTATCACTCCACAATAAATTTCTAAGAGTACATAATGAATCAACGGGAAAGAGTTCCTGGTGGATGCTCAACCCTGAAGGGGGAAAGACGGGAAAGGCCCCTCGCCGCCGGGCTGCCTCCATGGACAACAGCAGCAAACTGCTGAAGAGCCGCATGAGAGCCAAGCAGACCAAGAAGGCAGCGGCAGCAGGAGCTGGTGGGGATGGAAGCACAGGTTCGGCTAATGCTGACAGCCCCAACTCATCCCAGCAGTTTCCTAAATGGGGGGTGAACAGCAGCAGCCCCTCGTCCCGTGGTAGTCTGGATGACAGTGACATGTGGACGACTTTCCGCCCTCGTACGAGTTCCAATGCCAGCACACTTAGCGGACGCTTGTCCCCCATCGCTCCTGGTCAGGAAGATGATGATAACCTACCAGAGGATGGTCTCTTGGGGAGATATGCAGCAAGCAGCCTGACCCCCACCCTCACTGAGACTCTCATGGAGGAGCTCGATCTGATTGACAACCTCACCTTGATGACTGGCCAGCAGGGAGGGGCTAGTCCTAGCACAGCCCCACCAGCACCACCCACCCCACTGCCATCAGCTTCTACTCTGCTGCCACGAGGCTCCAGCTTCCCCTCCTTTCATCAGCTGCAGTCGCCCAGCCTCCCACAGACCCCCTCTCGCACCGGTACCCCGGCATCTGTTTCACTTTGTGCTCCAAACAACAAAGACTCCACAAACTTCAGCAATTCGCTCTTTAATATGTCCACCTCCAGCTCTCGTGGGAACAGCCATTACAGCACCCACGTCCCATCCAGCCTGGAGCAACTGCTCACCTCCGACTCCCCCCCTCCAAGTGATATTTTGATGACTCAAGTGGAGTCTCTCATGCCTAATCCAGGAAACATGAGCCAGATGGGCCTGGGGCCATCCATGGTGGGTGTGAGGCCCAAATCCAATCAGCTTCTGCTTCCAAAAGGGCTCGAGCCAAACACAGTTGCACCGATGGTCCTGCAGGCTCAGATCCAGCCTCAGCAGCATCTCCTTCATCACCAACAGCAACACCAGCATCACTCACAAATGGACTTGGGGATGATTCTCTCAGGTATGTCACAGGATCAGTTGCAGCTTTCTGCTCTTAAAGACCCGCATGCCGCTGGGCCCGCCGTGGGTTCCCATCACACACGACCGGTCCCTACAGGCGCTACCAACCTGGACGGGATGGGTCCATTTGGAGCTTGCTTCCCTAACAACCAGGACCGGCTGCCCACTGACCTGGACATTGATATGTTCACCGAAAACCTGGATTGTGATGTGGACTACATCATCAACAGTGACCTCATGGATGGAGACGGCCTTGATTTCAACTTTGACCCCATACTGCCTGGAGGTCAGGGCTACTCAGGTCCAGCCACTACACAAGGCTCCGCTCACAACTGGGTGCCCAGCTAACTCGTCAACCCAACATCCCACTGTTAGTCAGGTACGTCAAATAGTTACGTTTTTCTGCACCTTGTAGACATTAATGCATTTTTAATTAAATAATTTTTATGTTAGTTTCACATTTAAAAATTAAAATCTTCTAATTGGAGTGGCTCTGTTCGACAATAAGGGCATAAAACAAGTAATGATTGTCTAAACTGTTCCAGTTTTCACTCACATTCTGTTAAATCTGCAACTCTATGATGTTTGAATCAATGTGTCTTGCAGAAATCAATCTTCAATCAAAATAACCTCAGAAAGCAACAGAAGAACCGGTGCGTTCTCTCCCTCCGGCCGAAAGAAAAACACTTTCAAACCGTTTATCTGGGGAGAGTAAATTCAGTCTCACCCACATTGTGTGCCAAGACGTGCAGACGACACAGAGGAGATCCGAGCTACTATGCAGTTTCCCTTAATTATTTTAACCTTTACAACGATTGGAAGCTATTTGACTGCTGGCCATCTTTCTTATCATGGAAATTGATGATTTTTTTTTTTTTAAAAAAGATGTTTGACATAATATTTTTGGAGTCAGTTAAAAGACCAAACACTCTTCTGGGACATTTCATATGTATTACACCAGTACGGCTTACTGGTGAAAATGGTACAACGGACATTGCTGGCGCTGGATTTTGCAGACTTATTTTATACTTAGAAATGGCCAGTTTTCTGTGCAGCCTGAGTTTCTGGACTAAACTCTCATGGAGGTGCACCTTTTTCCAGAGAAGAGTCGTTGAGTCGGCAGGAACTTTAATTTGAGTTTAATCATGCGAAAGACTGGAGAGGTAAAAAAACTTTTTGAGTGAACGATGCTTTCGCATCTCAACAGTGATGTGACAGACCTCGTTTTGATTTTTCAGACAGAAGATAACATTTTTCATTCTTTCTTTTCTTCTTTCTTTTGAGTTTTGCAACTAATCAGTACATTTTGTGCATCTTTGCAGTTTGGCATTTCTGACTTCACTTCGGTGTGTTCGAGTAGATGTAAGTTAGAGGGTGTTTAACGGAAAAAAGAGAAAAAAAATATGAAGAAACGTGATTTGTAAATTTACACATGGGGCATTCAAGGTTTTATTTTATTTCCTTTTTTTTGCTAACGAGTGATTGGTTGGCCAAGTATTATACTGTCAAAGACAGCAGAATGCCTCTGTCAAATTATCTACCTGGTTTATAATCCCTCAAACCCCTTTTTTTTCCCCCCTCCTCAAGTTTGCGTTTAAAAGCACTTAGGTTTCCTGTGATACAGGAACCCCAAACTATGAGAAAACTTAATTTTTTTTATTTGTACCATTTCAATTGAAAAGATTTTGTTGACCTGAAAGCGAGAAATGGAGTGTATACGTTGCACATGTACTTGATGGCACGCTATGCAGAATTATCAGGAGAGTTAAAGGAAATCTTGAAAGAAATTAGAAAAAAATCACTTCTTGAAGGCTTTTCGCTATTTAACGTGATCCTGAGGACGAATTGTTTTGAACGGAGAATTCGGATGCTTCTCATTTACTAATATAAAAGAATTAATTCACTGTGTGAGACGTACAAAAAGAATATATTTGATTATAGTTTTAATATACAATTTACACAAAAACAAATCACATATTAATACGTATAAAATTATTACTAATGACAAATCATGTTTTTTTTTTTTTTTTACATTGGAAGAAGCATTCTCATCATTTTAATGTAATTTTCTATACGTTTATTTTTGTAAAAGATGAGATGCATGTAGATTTTTTTTTTTTTTTACGTAACCAAAGGAACACTAATTTTCATTTGCATGGTATTTAGGGAGTGCTTAGGCCTGACAGTATCCTTGGTTGTACATAAGCTTTGCTTAAAAAAAAAAAAAACGCCTGTAACTTTTTTTTTCTCTTTTGGAAAATGAATAAGACAAATACTTGATTGTGTTAGCTACATTTCCCCGCCATTCGCTCGGTGCTTTTTTTTTTGTTTGCTTTATTTTCAAGAAAAAAATCTGTTAAAAATGTGGCAAAACAGCCACAAACTTCTCATCTCGTACAACAATTACCTCTCAGGAAAAAAAAAAAAAAGCCCTACTAGTTAAACAGCTGTGCACAGAAGTAATCGGATAATATCAAGTTATTTATTTTGCACAATTCTGTGCGGAGGCAGGCTGGAAACCAACATCTTTGTTTCCCCGGAGACATCTCTGTCTTAAAAAGAGCTTATTTGATTTTCATTTTCCTTTATATTTCTTCCTTCCTTGAGGAAAAAAAAGTATTCTAGCTTACCTGTCTTGTATATCAAACTACCTTATCTCTTTTATGTTTTTAAAACTTTTATTTTCAACAGCCAATATTTAAAACACTAGAAAATAACATTCTGTTATTAGACGTCATTATGTGTCTTCCTTCTCTTTTGAGTTTTTATTTCTCTGTATTGTGATCAGACATAGAACCCCTACAGTTTGATCTCATTATTTCACTGTAGCTGTGTGGATATGTTAGCCTGTGATTTGTTAAAAAAAAGCACTCTCCTTTTTCCTTGCATAAATGTTTTTATTTTATTCTTCTATACTAAATGGTGCTAGATGATGTCGCCTGTGACGTAACCGGAGTACGCCACAATATTGATGCATATCAGGGCCTTTAAATTGTCCCTTTACTACAAGAAAAATTCTGATCCAGGTAGAAGTAACGTCACAATCAAAAGCCCTTCCTATTTGTTTTTATATTCTCTAAAAAAAACTTGGCCACTTTATTAAAGAAAAGACCAATTATTTTTAAAATGACATAAGATATTGTTAGTCATGTAATTTTATTTTTTTTGGCTCATTTGCAACAAGTCTCCCTTTTCCCTTAACTAATGGCCCGATGTTAACAGGTTATAGTCTGCGGTGGCTGCTTTTTCTCTAGTTTACGGTTGCAGCCTTGAAACAGTTGTGTGGTGTTCTTTTTTCTTTTATATCTCCCTTTATGTAACAAAGCTTTGTACTTTTTTTTTCAGTTGTCTGAAAGTAGCATTTAATCCCTGTATGTTTTACACATAAAAAATTTCCCATGTTTGTTACATTGTTATAGTATTTAGCAAGGGTCATTTTGTGTTTTCGGTGAGGGGGACAACAGGATGAGTTTTGTATACACCAATTAATGGTCATGATTTTTAATCATGTTGATAGTTCTCTCCTCTTGTGCCCCCCCTTATTTTTTCTTCTCACAATGTAAAATCAGCCAGAGATGACAAAACAGTTCTGAACAGCAGAAATCAATTCAATAAACTGTTTAACCCATTCAGTCTGTATGTTTTTCGTCCTGTGAAGCAGTTTTACGAAACTGTCACTAGAGGTCACTAATGTTCAAGATTTCAATGTGATGCAAAAAAAAACACAACTTGAAATATTTTTAAAACTTTATTCATCCCTCAATAGAGAAATTTGATTATCTTGTTTAACTTATTTTACCGGTTTTCAAATTGCTACGTGCTTTTTCAGGTCTTATCTTCATCACCTAAATACCTTATAATTGTGGGAGAGCTTTATAAATTCAATTTTGCAGTATCTCTAAATATTAGTGTCTTTTTGGTTGAGCTCATAATATTTTTAGTTACCTACTGACTGATCCATTAATAACCTCATAAAAATTATGGTTGTATGGTGTACAAATATTATCTCTACTCTTTATTGTGCTACTGTGACAAATCAATTTTTCTCATGGAAGTTTATCTTATTTTAAAATGTTAGTGTTTGACATCTTATTGTTTAATTTAACAATCTTAATCAAAACAACCAATCATTTTACAACGGTTGACAAACTAAATGAATGAATAACAAAATTGCTCATTTAAATATAGAAAGAAAAGCTTAATGAGAAATAAGTTTCATCAGTTTTTTTCAGGACAATTTTAAAGTTGAAGTCTTGAGATTGAAACTAATTTATCTGGAATATTTTTAAACAAATCAAATAAAGAAAAATGCAGTAATTTTATGCTTTTTAAAAAAAAAAAAAAAACAAGTGTCAAATTTATATGATTTCACCAAAGTGAACAAACGTAAATGTGAGTTTTCATAAAAGAAGAAAAAAAAAACAGACGAGTTATTTTTATAGAACATCTTTATAGAAAACATTTCTTCACATTTTCAAAAACATTTTTTTGGCTTTTGCACTTTGCTCTTTTTATTGTATTTTTATTATTATTGTTCGTTATAACATCCATCTGTGTCGGAGGCTCTGGCTGAAATTGCTGGGGCTTGTAGAAGGTGTCCAACAGGAAACACAGGTGTTCACATTTCCAACATCAATCAGAAATGCTTCTGACACAAAATAAAAACAAAAAATCTGTTTCCATTTGATAGTTGCTGCAGGAAAAAAAAAAAAAAAACACTTTCAGCCTCAACATAACCATGTTCTAAATTTGAGCAGCGTTCCAGTTTCAGCCTGAAGGCACCTGTGTTTAACAGCGCTTTAGCTTGTTGATATGCACTTGTTTCTTTCAAACATCCTACAGTCACCTATTCTAACTCTGCAGTCGGTCCTACAGTCACAACCCAGAAGCACAAAGTACTCTGAAACGTACAAAAACTATTTAAAAAAAATTAAAAAGGAAGATACAGTTAGTAAATTGTACTACTTCTTACATAGATTATGACTTCAGAAAAAAAAAAAGATACAGTCAGTGCGAACAGAAATAAAGCTTTTACGCACAACTTATGAGAAGAGAAAAAAAAAAATCAGAACTCAGAAACAGAGTAGTTTTACCGCTAAAAAAAAAAAAAAAAAACCCTAAATGATCCCATTTTATGAAATGTTCATCTTCAATTCCGATTGGATGACTTATTACTTTAAAAATAAAGTGACTACACCATGAATGGCTGCTGGGTTGAAGTTCACAGCTCTAGTAAATTTAGGTACAAATGTAATGTTCAGAAAACATCAAGAGTCATCTGTCTGAGCCTAAAGCAAAGAAAAAAAAAGGTTGACTGAAATATCTTATTTTGAATATTTACCAAAATCTAAACTTAATGGAAATAGTCTATAAATTAGAAGTGAAAAAGAATGACGTCGGACCCTCAGAATTCTGGTTTAATGTTCACCTATCTGCTACATTGCGTATAAATATATAAAGTTTTAAAAAGTGCTTATTAAAAGAAACTATAGTGATGTGATAACTTCCAGCAGTGTCACGGCTGTTTGTTCTTATCCAGCATAAATGCAAATTCTCTGGGAGTTTAAATGGTTGTCTCAGTTCAGCGAACCGCTTCCTCCCAACACTGATGAGGATTGTCCAACAAAAAAAAATAGAGGACAAAAAAAACAAACAGAGGCCCAGGTCTCCCTTTAACATTCAATCAAACTCTACAAAAGTTTTTTTTTCTTTTCCTCATCTTTGGAAAAAACAGGTTAATACAAAAGGAGCGTTGTCCAGATATTTATATATATATAAAAATAAAAAAAAAACAAAGAGTGTTGGCCACTGGAAACACACTGCTGCAACATAAGTTTTCTCACAAACTAAACTAGAACACAAGACAACAGGTAAAAATTAAAATAGCTACTAGTAATTGCACATAACCTTTGAGTGCCGGGAACTAAGAAGACTTCACAAAAAGCAGGAGGGGAGGGGGCGAGTGGCACAGTATGGTATAAATACATTAAATCTGGAAGGAAAACAAAGCACATTCATGAGGCATGGCCGTGAACAAAAGAAAGAGAAAATAAAAAAAAAGAAACAAAAATGCCGCTCTTGCCCACATCACCATCTGCAGTTATGATGTGCTCCTCCACGTGTTTCCGTACCGGTGAAAAACTTCCATCTCCGCGTTTTTTCCAATTGTTCAGGCAATCATGTACTGTGTGATGGCTCTCAGGGCATAAAGTAATTCAGCCTGCAGCCGGGCCTCCATGATAAGTAGGTTTACATGTATCTGAGGGAGGAAAAAAATAATAGCAAAACAAATCGATAAGCATCAGCTACTCTTAAAAATTCCTCCACAAGAACAAACATCTCATATCGTGGGCTAAATGAAAAAAATTTCAGTTCTGGTTCACTTCCTTTTTGACATGAATGAAGTCAATGTTAAATTTTTGATAACAGTAAAAGCTTGTTTTGCTCTTTTTCAACAGAAACTTTTCTGTTTCATTCACAAAGTGAGATAGATTTCAGTTTTTATACAGCTTGGCTTACTGGTAAAACATGTCTTACCCTTTCTGAGGTTTTTAGTGGTGTAGAAGTCAGAGGACACTCTGTGGTTTTTGTGGCATCTGGAGAACAGGCCACTGCTTTGATGTACAGTTTTAAATCTCGCTCCAGCAGCTGGTTCACTTCACCGTAATCATAGTCATCATACCTATTAACAAAAGAACATTCACATTAATTATTGATCAAAATAAGAAGATCTTATTTTTAATGAATAGATGATGAAGTGGTTATCTGACCGTATTCCTAACACGCAGTGGATGTAGTTCCAGATTGCCCTCTTCAGATCGGGGCTGTGTAATGACGGGAGTGTGGTCACGCTCCTGAATCTGTCATCCAAGAGGTGACCAATGTCCGAATACAATCTGTTAACGAGGGAGAAGCCGTGGTCTTCCCATGAGTAGTCCTACATGAAAAAAAAAAAACCCAACAATTTAGCAACAAAACATAAATCTCACTTTGTATTTGATGAAAAAAAAAATAGAAATTAATATTCCTTTCATGGCCAATACTTTCTCGAGACATCAAAAAAACAAAAAACATCAACGATAACTTTGGAGATGATGAGTTGGATTGTCACCTGAATTCTCAACACTTGGAAATGATCTTCATCCCTGCGTGCAAACTCCTGATAGCAAAAGTCCGGGTCTGTGTTGAACCGAGAAGGATCTGCCAAGCATATTATCTCTTCCTCATCTTCCATGTCTAAAAAAAGAGACAGGGACAGAAGGAGAAGTAGAGGAGGGGCGAAAAGAATGCGTCACCACCAAGAATGCGTGTGTTATACGACTGGGGGTATCGTAGGGTAATTTCTAAAGTTTCACACCATGTGACATTAACACCTCGGTTAAGCATCTGTTGTGAGTTTAAACATCAGTGTCTTTGATGTGCGGAAGTCACCTGTTTGCTGGAGTGTTTGTGTTTGCAGAAAGCGTTCTTCTTTCTTCTCTCGCTCTTCCTGGGATTTCTGGATCCTCTCCTTCAAGCATGTCATGTCACAACCGGAGTCCAAAGACTGATGAGACAAATACAAATGAATGTGCACTTTAAGTTGAAATAAAATGGAACACATTTAAAAATTTCACATCTGTATAAAGAGTACACAAACAAAATGATCCTTTTACCCGTCTGCGTGCTTTGTGTTCTGAGGGAGTGGTGAGCGGCTGAGAAACGTTGGCGTTGCCATTGGTGGCATCAAAGAGGCAAAGGGTCGGTGGGGTACCATTGGGAGATTTGGTGAAAGGAACAAAGTCGGAGTCTGTCTCGCATCCAAACACGAAGCTGCAGAGGGAGTGGCAGTGGGCCAGGATCACCACCGCCTGCACCAGCTCAGCCAGGGACCAGCACGGCTCTCCAGCCTTCAACAGGCTCTACAAGGAGCAAAGATCAAAACAAGAACTGTAGGTTTTGTTTTTTCTTGTTAAAACTGTACAGACACATAAATTATTATCTACATCGTTATACCTGGATGTGGGAGCAAGCGGTGAGCCAAGGTCGGTGAGCCAGAACCTTGTTGATGTGATCAAGGAGGCGAAGGCGAGGTGGTGCTGCCTCCAAACCCTGCAACCACAGCGCGTCTCCACCCACCCTCAGAAACTGGGCAGTGTGCAGGTACACCAGGTAGTTGCAGTGATATCTGGCAGCAGCCTGGGGAAAAAACGAGACACATTTTTACTAAATTTGCAATATGTGGATCTCATTTTGCTGTTTGTTTAACTACACTGCGAGGTCAATTACATGCTGCCAAAACAACAAACATATCACTGACCATGATGGCGATATAATGGCGGTATGGCAGCGGCAGGGGCCCGTCCATGTGCAGGATGTAGTGCTGTGTGCGCAGGAAGCTCTCCAGATACTGAGGGTGAGACGCCATCTGCTGGGACACAGCGTCCACACTCCCCCTGCTGACCAGAGCCTTCATGAACAGAAGTGACACTCGCTCCTTCTCTCCATTCACTATCACCTGAAAGACAGAAAATGGAGAAAAAAAATTAATTTTGTATAAGATCATTTTAATTATATAAAAAAGCAGATTATTAAGACATTTTTTTTGTGTTTTCGGAGCTTTGCTCACATTTCTATTAACTGGGAGCAACTTTGGAAGGAAATTAAGTTTTTTTTTTTTTTTTAAATCCAGCTTCATTTAGGGATCTTAAAAAACATTTAGGGATCTTCAATTTGTAGCCAAGACCTGTTGACTTAAAATGAGGTCGGAGCTCAGAGTCAACAGCATGTGACGACGGGCTCAGACGGTTTTGGACTGGAGTCATGTTCCACAACTTAAATCAGCACGAGATGACTGTCTCGAAAGGAGAACGGTCGTAATGCAGTGAAACCAGCACCGATGGCGAGGGAGCACATTCCTGACATTATTTCTTTCTCTTCGAATGAAAATGAGTAAACAGCAGCATCTTGACGCACACATAGGCACCGGGGTGGGGGCAGTGTGATTCGTTCCACATGAATCCATTCAATGTTCATTAAATTGAGACTAAACGCTTAAAGAATGTTCACTAGAAATAAAAGAGACATTACAAAAACAACAAGAGGAAAAAAACATTGTGTTATGAAAAAGGGAATTTACACAGTGGGAGGAGACAGATGGAGCTAATGTAAAAGTTTATGTCTGAAAAGGGAAGTGTGAAAGCAGAAAAAAAAAGGATAAATACTCATGTATAAGTGGGACTGAGCTGGAGGACCTGCAGCCAAAAGAAACACCCCTCTCTTTCCATCGCACATACCGTCTAGGAGAAAACATTAGGGTGCTCGGCCATGGACACAAACTTTGTTCTTCTGCATGTGAAACCCAAGCAGAAATCTCTGATCAAAGCCAAATGCTTCACTGCTGTCTGTACTGTACGAATGTTGGCAGAGACTTTTTTCCTTTAGCTGTATAAACTGCTGTCTAGGATTATTACTGTCCAGTCGCACACTTCAACTTGATCAAAATTAGTGGCAAGTTATGACTAGTAGTTGTTGTTACCTAATGTAAGCACTGTAGGGCTCTTTGGCATTCAGCACCATGTTTATCTGGTTAGGAGATCCATGTGGTATTTCACTTCTCCCCGCAGTGGATGACAGTTTCTGCTTGATCCCCAAGAAGCTCCACCTCTTGACCTATATAGAGTCCCTATATAAAGATTTTTTTATGTGTACAGTTTTTACATGCCTCTAGCAAGTTACCCGCTTTTTATTTACATCTAATCCAATCTCATGGCATTAACCGAGTGATCAACAAGGGTTGGCATCGACTGAAATATGCCCAGACACGGATCATGACCTTCTCCTGCTTGTCAACGCATATAAGAAATAGGTTGGAGGGAATGTAGAGTGCACAGGTGGCTGCCACTCAAAGACCCACAAAAGCATATTCACATGAGGATTTTAATCTAAACACACGAGCAACTCATTAGTAAGCTTAACAAGAGAAACTAGGTTACTGTTTTATGACATACAGAGTAGAATGATCACTGAAAAGAACGGTGCTGGTGCAACCAGCATTTTAAAGGCCTACATCAAATAAAAAACACACTTCCAGCATAATGCCCGAAAGAATTAATATATGTAGGAAGGCATACGAGCCGCTTTTGGAAGAAAAAAAACCCCACCCTTTTACATACGAAGGAATAATACTTTTTGATATTTAAATGGACTATAATTTTGAAAAAGATTACTAATGTTTCATAAACTTAACATCCACCCACGATTATTTTTTGAAAGACAATCCAGTTTGCAGTTGGCATGAACTTTAAAACACAAACTCCACCAAAAAAAAATCCCTGGTCTCAAGAAAAAGAGTCATTTTCAGATTCACCTAAATAGAACATTCTTTTTTTAGACCTGAGAGCCAAACAAGAAAATGAGGTTTTTCTTCACTGGTAACAACGGGAAAGAAAATTGGTGTTCTAGATCATCTTCTTTTCTGGAAAACTGTGGCAAAATTAAAAAAGAAAAAAATTCAAAGTGAAACAGGAACTACAGTATGTATGAGCATCGATGAAGAGCAGTAAAACAGGAAATAACACATCCCACACAAATTAAAGAGACTGCTGATGGTGCAAATGAAAAAAAAAAAAAGTCACATGTACGGCTCTAATTTCTCGTTTTTTTAAAAAAGCAAAAAATACCTAAGATCACATTACTGTATCGTAACAGGTGTTTACGTACTGAACTTTTGTCATTAAAGCTGACGAACTATTATAAAAACATTAACAAATACATAAATCAGTTATTAGGATTTTAAATAGACTGTAAAAAAATAACTATTTTTTTTTCGAACCTGCACAAAAAACATGTGCAGATTCATCCTAATTACCTGAAACAAGCAAAACAGGCTGCACACAGCTGTGGTCTTGCCGAGGCAGTGCTCGCTGTATTATATCCACCCACATGCAACAAAAAAGGGTAAATGTGTGGGTGAACAAATAAAGCAACAAGGAAGACATTATCGAGATGTGTGTGAATGTGACACACAAAAAACAACTCATCTGGGAACAAATTTATGCTTCAATAAATAGCTTGAAGGTGGAAAAAAAAAACAAGATAGTGTTAATATCAGAGTGCGGCTATAATTAATCACAAGACGCATAAACGGAGGGCTCGACTGCAAGGTATTTTAAAAAACAAACTTCGAATAAAGAGCTATTTGGGGTTAAAAAAACAAAAAAAACCCATGTAAAAGTAATTTGATGTTCAGAAAAATAATGATTCTTGACATTTGAGCTCATTAGTGTTTTGGTCATACTGTGGTAGAAGAAAAAAATAAAAAGACTGGTGATGTCACTGATAGAAGAAAAGGTGGATGGACACAAAGAGAGGCTTTGATAGTTGGCAAACAACACAGTAGCACTGTACAGACACACGAAGCAGAGCCTGAGGTCTAAGATGACACACAAAGAGGTGAAAAAAATGATGCCAGGATGGATGAGTGTTGTGTGTGGATGTGTGTGTGTGATGGGCTGCAAGTGCCGATACAAGAGGACGTTCAATCTAAATGGAGTCTGTGCTTATCCTGCACTGCTGTCCTGGAGAATTAACTCCCTTCCCCCTAAACCTACCTTCACCAACAGAAACAAGCAGCCAGACACAGTTTTGGCTTTGCAACCTGAACTCAAGGAGTCGTGCAAAAACAAAGCAGCTGCACCTCTAAGTGGCTGTCAGAGGGCAAGGGATGGTTGTTCCACATTCATCACAAAGAAGACTAATCAAACCCTGCAGGATTTTAAATGCTAGACACAGTCCTACATACAGCAGATTAATGATCAGTCAGTAAACAAGAGACAGGTAGAGCAGTAAGACAACAAGCAGGTTGATTACAGGGTGAGTTATCCCATGCCTACTTAACCAGATTTCAAATTAAACAAGTAACAATTTTTTATATTGATAGATAGAAACCCCACAAATGCTTAAAATATCAGACATATGCATGTCTGATACCAAATGATCAAAGATAATATAAAAGATAATAAAATTAACCAAAATGCACATTAAAAAGCCAGAGTTGCTGTTTAGATCACTGCTTGTTTTGTTCCATTTCTGAGCTTCAATCTGCAGCAAACATGCCTTTCAGACTGCATTCAGGACAGCGCCCCCTTTCTGTTGCAAGCTGAAAAAACAACAGTTAAGGAGAAAAACAACTTTGATTGGCAGCCCGGTTCAGGCAAAGAAAAACCAGCACAATGGAAATGAAAATTAATCAAAGCATCAAAAGGATGTAAAATACTAACGATCTTTTTATAAACACCGATAGATTGTGCATATTTAGGTTTATATCTGAAATAAGACCAGTTACATTGCTGTACATTACTTCACAGCAAACTGGCACAGTTTTCTTCCAAATCCTGGTATGATGTCATCGTTCACCTGCCTTCCTCCACACACTGCAATGTCCACTAAAACAACATATTCATCATTTTCAGGGAAAGTCAAAAAATTGATCATTTGGGGAAGTCAAATTTGACCACAGATTGAAATTAGATCCCAAAATCTGCTCGGATGAAACAACAAAGACAGGCTAGTTGGTCCAGATCTGCTGCAGTAGCTTCAATCTAGGTTATTATAAACCATCCAAAAAAGAATCCAACTTCTAACAGATTATTTGATATTATTCTATTGTTTAATAATGACTATTAAAGGATTTCTTTTAAGAAAGCAAGAGTTTTAGGTGACAATGTAACTGCTAACGATGAAAATCCAACCTGTCTCTGAAAACTGCTGTATCTATCAGTTTTTATTATAAAGATAAATGATTCATTTTATATTTTAAATGTACATTCCAGTGTAAAACATTGCTAATCTGTTAGCCGAGTTAGAAGTTTGGCTAAAGCTAGCTAACAGCTCTTGTGTTTAAAAAAGAAAGTTAACAAACTGAATAAACAGAAAATAAAGATTTTTTATCATTCAATCCGAAAGATAAAACTAATTTTAATGTACTTTTAAATTAATTTAAGTAATAAAAGTGTTTGTTAGCTTCCACTAAGAGATGCGTCTTTTCTTTTCAACATTCTAACAAATGAATGAACAGTTGTTGCTAATCTGTTAGCAGCTAGCATAATCTTAAAAAACTTCATTTTACTTAAAAAATTAAACTCTCCTTTAATGTCACAATGAAAACCAACCTGTTTCTGGACTCGCTGGCACTGCGATCTTAAGGGGTATTCCATTTTATTCGTACAGATGATCATTTTCCAAAGAAAATAGTCTATTGCATGAGTGCGTCTGGAGTGTTTCTTGGTTGTTCTCTGAGTTGCTAACAAAGGTAGCGGATCGTCCACTGAGTGTGAGTCTGTCTGTCTGTGTTAAACAGCAGACTGGACTGAGAGAAAAGAAAAGCTTCCAGATCCAAGCTGACAGCTCCAGTAACAGTGTGTCCAATCAAAGAGCAGCAGGAGGAGCTAAAGCGGCTGAAGGGGTAGATCTACATGCTAATGAACATCTGCAAACAACGGAGGCCCAGCCGAGTCTTCGAACAGCTGGTCGCAGGAGAGTCTTACAGAAGATTGAGTTGATCGGAATTGAACAGTGCTGAGTCCGGGAGGACTTGGATGTTTCCTTTGGGTAGTTTAGTCGTGGTTTTTTGTTTGGGTTGGTTGAATTGGCGTGAGTTTGTTTTGTGGTGCGTCTTTTTTCTTTTGTTTGTGGGTGGTGGGGGTATACGGTTGTCCTGTGGGCGGCCAACCGACGGCCTGTACAGGTCCGGACTGGTCCGCCTGCGGTCACCGATTAGGGGTTGATGGAAGTTGACGGGGGTGTGTGCGGGGGGTTGGATGGTCGGGCGGGGGAGGTTGGTGGTGGGGAGGGGTCGGAATCAGGGGAGGGATGGTCTACTAAGGGTATTAAACGGAAGTCTCGTCTGTCAGGGGGGGATGGTGGCACGGACAGGGGGGAGGGACAGGGTCGCGGAAGGATGGGTGTGTTTCACGTGGTGGTTAGGTTTGATGGGGGTGAGGGATTGAGGGGTTATGATCCTTTGAGACTGACCAGGGTTTTGAAGGACAAGGTGGGGGAAGTACGGTTTGCTAGGGTGTTGGATGATGGGAATCTCTTGATAGGATGTGGGGATGTAGATCAGGTTGGTAAAGCTATGAAATTGCAAGTGGTAGGGAAGTGTAAGGTTGTCAGAGTGGTTAGAGTGGGGGATAGATCAGGGGGTGGGTGTGCTGGGGTTATATCAGGGGTTCCGGGGGGGGTCAGTGAGGAGGACCTGGTTAAACACTTGAGAGTGGATAGGGGACGGGTGGTGAGGGTGGAGAAGCTTGTCAGAGCGGGTGTTAGAGCAGACACTGTGTCGGTGAAGGTTTTGTTTGAGGGCAAAGATTTGCCAGGGATGGTGTATTTTGGATTAATAAGGTACAGGGTGAGGGAGTTTGTCAGGGCGCCTATCAGGTGCTTTAAGTGCCAGCAGTTTGGACATATGGCCTGGGCGTGCAGGAATGGTAGGAGGTGTGGTCGGTGTAGTGGTGACCACGAGGAGGGGCCATGTGGGGAGGGCGTGGGACTTAAGTGTTGCAATTGTGGAGGAGGACATAGTGTTTCATTTATGGGGTGTGAGGCCATGAGGAAGGAGTTGAGGGTGCAGCAGGTTCGTCGGGAGGGTAAATTGTCTTATGCGGAAGCTGTGAAGGCTGTTGGGGGTTCTGAAGTGAGGTCGTCTGGATTGGGGACGGTTAGTGCTGTTGTGGGAGTATCTGACGGTGGTCAGGTGGGGTGGGTGTCGCCACGGACCTTGGTGGCTTTTGTTGCAGGGGTGATAAATGCTACTGCTGGTTTAAAATCTAAGACGGAGAGGTTACAGGTTGTGGTTAAGGCGGCTGTGCATCACTTTGGTCTGGTTGGTTTGACGTGGGAGGAAGTTAGGGATGATTTGAATGAGCAGGCAGGGTTGGATGCGGCAGTATCTACAGGTTCATTATGTTAGTTCTCCAGTGGAATGCAAGGAGTTTGTTGGCTAATGGTCAGGATTTTAAGGCTTTTATTGCGGGTGGCATGGTTAAACCTGATGTTGTTTGTGTTCAGGAGACGTGGTTGAAACCGAGGTTTGATTTTGTGTTGCGTGGATTTGTTGGGATTCGAAGGGACAGGCTTGAGAGGGGGGGTGGTGGTTGTGCGACCTTTATAAGGGAGGGGTTGCCTTATCAGGTGGTCGGGAAGGGTGTGGAGGGGGAGTATGTGGTGGTGCGTGTGTGGGCAGGGAGTAAGTCTGTTACGGTTATTAATTATTATAACCCGGGGAGGGGTTTAGCTGTGGACGAGCTGGATGGTGTTGAGGGACAGGATGATGGTTCTGTACTCTGGTGTGGGGATTTTAATGGGCATAGTGTGCTGTGGGGAAGTGAAAGGACGGATGCTAATGGTAGGGTGGTGGAGCAGCTGCTTGAGAGGAAAGGCTTGGTATGTCTGAATTCGGGTCATGGAACGAGACTAGATGTAGCAACCGGGAGGGAGTCGGCGCTGGACTTGACGTTGGCGTCTTCTGGGATGGCCCATTTGTGTGAGTGGTGGGTGCATAGGGATGGCACGATGGGCAGTGACCATTATCCGATTTGGTGCAGGTGGGGGATAGGGGTAGGGCCACGGGTGGATCGGGGTGGGGGTAGGTGGGTGTTAGATAAGGCTAACTGGAGGGGGTTTGCGGAGGAGAGTGATAGATTGTTGGGTGCTGTGGATGGAGATTTGGATATAGAGGAGTTGGATGGACGGATTAAGGGGGGCATATTGGAGGCGGCGGGGAAATTTATTCCAAGGAGCAGGGGCGGAGGCGGGAGGCGGTTGGTGCCGTGGTGGAACAGTGAGTGTGCTGAGGTAGTTAGGGAAAGGAACCGGGCTTTACGCTTGGTGAGGTGCTCACACAACTTTCAGCACTTAATGGAGTATAAGAGAGCTCAGGCTAGGGTACGCAGGACGATTCGGGCAGTCAAGAGGGGTTATTGGAGGGGCTATTGTGGCACTATTGGTAGGGACACTCCGGTGGGTTCAGTGTGGGGTATGATTAGGAGGATGGGTGGGGGTGCACGGTGTTTTGATTTACCGGCTCTACGGAATGGGGACCGGATTGTGGTTGGGGACCAGGAAAAGGCAGAGGTGTTGGCACAGCGGTTTGTGGAAACTCAGAATGTTGAGGCTTTGTCGGTGGAGGGGCGAGCTGTGAGGAGGCAGTTGGAGGAGGAATTTGCAGGGGAGCTGGGCAGGGATGATGATGTCATGGAGGTGGTAAATGATGTGTTTACAATGGGGGAGTTGGAAACAGCTTTGGCGAAAGGAGGTCAGTCGGCGCCTGGTAAAGATGGTATTGTATATGGCATGCTCAGACAGCTGGGTAGTGTGGGTAAAGGGAAACTTTTGGGATTATTTAATAGGGTGTGGAGAGAGGGGGTGGTGCCGGCAGAGTGGAAGGAGGCAGTGATTCTCCCGATTAGGAAGCCTGGAGCGGATACAAGTGATCCAGGAAACTACAGGCCGATTGCTTTAACGTCTGTAGTCTGCAAGTTGATGGAGAGGTTGGTAACTCAGAGGTTGGAGTATAAGTTAGAAAAGGAGAATCTATTGTCACAATACCAATGTGGTTTTAGGAGGGGTAGGAGCACTTTGGATTCGTTAGTTCGGTTGGAGGATGATGTTAGGAAGGCACGGGTGAATAGAGAGGTTTTGGTGGCGGTATTTTTTGATGTTGAAAAAGCCTATGATATGTTGTGGAGGAAGGGACTGTTGATTACACTACGCACGATGGGGATTAGAGGGAGAATATTCAATTGGGTTCGGAGTTTCTTGGAGGGGCGGAGGATTCAGGTTAGGGTTGGGAGAGCGATGTCGTCGGTTTTTGACGTGGAGAATGGGACGCCGCAGGGGAGTGTAATTAGCCCTACCTTGTTTAATGTTATGTTTAATGGTGTGTTTAGTGGGGTGGGGAATGATTTAGGTAGATCACTGTTTGCTGATGATGGGGCGTTGTGGAAGAGGGGACGGAACAGGGAGTATGTGGTTGGGAAGGTGCAGGAGGGTATGGACAGGGTGCAGGCTTGGGGTGACAGGTGGGGTTTTAGATTTTCGGTGGACAAGACAAAAGGTATGATGTTCTCGAGGGGCCGGGTTGGCACTGTGAAGGGTTTGAAGCTCTATGGTAGGCACATTGAGATGGTGGGGTCTTTTCGTTTTCTGGGTCTAACTTTTGATAGGCAGTTGGTGTGGAGGGAACATGTACGGTACTTGACCAGTAAGTGTGACAAGATATTAAATGTCATGAGATGTCTAGCTGGGGTGGACTGGGGGGCCAGTTTTTCAGCTTTGAGGTGCCTGTATGATGCCCTGATAAAATCCAGATTGGATTATGGATGTGTGGTTTATGGTTCGGCGGCGCCTACAGTGTTACGGGATTTAGATGTGGTGCAGGCCAAGGCCCTGAGGATTTGTTTAGGTGCTCTGAGGACTTCGCCAGTGAGTGCCCTGAGGGTGGAGGCGGGTGTCATGCCACTCGCTCTGAGGAGGAAGCACCTGGCGGTGAATTATTGGGTTTCCTTGAGAGGAAAGAGCCATAATCACCCTGGGCGGGGGGTTCTGGATTGGTCCTGGGAGAGGGGTGTGAAGGAAACTTTGAGTTTTGGGTGGGTAGGGGGTTTGTGGGCACGGGAATTGGGTGTGGGGGATTTGGAGTTGGAGCGGGAGGACAATTTTCAGATGGTGCCACAGTGGAGGCTGGGAGAGGTGAGGGTGGAATTGGGGATGGTGGGGTGGAGACGGAGGTTTGGGGATGTGAATGTGGCGGGAGCATTTAGGAGTATTGTTGAGGAGAATTATGGGGATTACACATTGGTGTTTACGGATGGTTCAAGGGATCCGGTTTCGGGGAGGACGGGTGCGGGAATGGTGGTGGAAGGGTCTGGAGTGGAGGTAGGGGTTCGCACGTCAGATCACTTATGTATTTTCACGGTGGAGTTATATGCAGTGTGGATGGCTGTGGTGTGGGCGATGCAACATGGTGGTGGGAAAGTACTTATATGCACGGACTCGTTGTCAGTGGTTCGGGCTCTTGAACTGGGGAGGGTGAGGTATCATCAGGGTTTGTTTTGGGATGTTTTGAATATGGTGTCGCGGGTGGTAGGAGGGTCGTTGGTGTTTATGTGGGTTCCGGGCCATTCTGGGATTGGGGGGAATGAGCGAGTGGATGAGGTGGCAAAGAGGGCTGCAGATCGGGTGGTGGTGGAGAGGGTCGTGGCTCTGTCACGAGGGGAGGTGAAGGCGTTGGTCTGGAAGGGGATAATGCAGCAGTGGCAGATGGAGTGGGAGTCAGAGGTGAAGGGACGACACTTGTATGAAGTACAGAGGACGGTGGGGGTGACTGTGGATCCGGTGGGTGGTGGAAGGCGGGGGCAGGTGGTTTTTAGCAGGTTACGTATTGGGCACACGGGATTGAATGAAACGCTCAAGATTCTGGGTAAACATTTGGATGGGTGTTGTGATTTCTGTGGGGAGTTGGAAGGGGTTAGTCACGTGGTGTTAGCGTGTAGAAAGTATGAGGAAGAAAGAGAGGCTATGATGGTGGTGCTGAGGAGTGTTGGGCATGCTTTGGTAACTGCTAGATTGGACCGATAGAATGGCAAGCTAGATTTTAAACAAGTGCGCTAGATGTTACACCAAGAGCGGTAAATTTAAAATCTAGCGGTGCTAGGTCTGATATCTAGTGCGATAACGCTTAAAAAACCCATACATTTAGCAGCGCTAGGTTTGAAATCTAAGCCCTTGATGTAACATTTTGCTCATTTTAACATCTAACACGCTTTTTTACGTGCGTGTATTGGGCTCGAGGGCTTCCCATATCATGGGGTGCGCCATCTAGTGAGAAAACATCAGAATTGCAGTGGAAATAAAAAACTAACAAGGTTTATTTGTTTAATTTTTTCAAGATCGGTGGGCTGGATTAAAATGTTTAATGGGCCGCATGTGGCCCGCGGGCCGTAATTTGCCCATGCCTGGTCTAAAGACAGTAGCACTGAGGAAAAAACAGGAAACAGAGATGAAGGTAGCAGAGATGAAGATGCTGAGGGTCTTTCTGGGAGTGACCAGGATGGACAGGATTAGAAATGAGTATATACGAGTAACAGCACATGTTAGAGATTTTGGCGATAAAGTCAGAGAGGCCACACTGAGATGGTTTGGACATGTGCAGAGAAGAGAGAGTACATCGGAAGAAGAATGCTGGGTTTGGAAGAGCCAGCAAAAAGGTCTATAGGAAGACCAAAGAGGATGTTCATGGATACAGTGAAGGAAGAGATGAAGATAGTTAGCGTGACCGAAGAAGATGCATCAGATAGGGTTAGATGGAAGAAACTGACTTGCTGTGGCGACTCCTGGGAAGGGAAATGCCGAGAAAGAAGAAGACTTTACTTTGTTGTTTGGTATTGGGGTGGAGACGGTGGCCGCGTGGTTAGCGCGTTCGCCCGCGGACCGGAAGGTCGCGGGTTCGCGTCCCACGGAGAGCACGTCTAGGGTCCTTGGAGAAGACACCTAGCCCCCACTTCTCCCACCATTGGTGCCGTTGAAGGGCAGCCTGCTGCGGTGTAAGGAGTGCAGCAAACAAATTTCCCCGGTGAGGGATGAATAGAGTAATTCAAAAAAAAAAAAAAAAATATATATTCTTACAATTTTGCTGACCTCTGTATCACTAGAGAGATAGTTGTTATAATGAGAATAAAATTTTGTAAATGTTCAAAATAGCAACATTCTCAATGTTAATTCATTTCGTCTTCTGAACTGGTTATCCCTAATGGGGTGTCGGAGTCTATCCCGGCTGATTTCAGGTGAGATGCAGGATACACCCCGAACAGGTTGCCTCTGTTGCAGGGCCATGCACAAATAACCATTCACACACACAAACAGTCTTAGGGACAATTTTGTAACAGCCAATCACCTAACATATATTTTTGGAGGGTGAAAGGAAACGGAAGTACCTGGAGAAAACCCACGCATACACGTGGCGAAGATGCAAACTCTACACAAAAAGGCCAGTGTCTCAAGTTTCACCCCACTCTTGGACTTGAACCCCTGACCTTCTTGCCATGAGGCCACTGTGCTAAACCCTGTGCAGCCCATGATTAGAAGTCCCAAGTCATATTTTCTTAAGCTGGCATGTCTGAGAAACTTGCTAGAAAGCAAAAGGTTGGATTATTTAAAGATCTTTTTATTTTGAAAATCAGAGCAACTCTTAACACTTTAATCACTGTCCTATGAAATGTCAAATTGTAAAAGAAAACCTTTCCTGCTTTCCCTGTAAAGCAGACGAGGAGATTTGCAAGATTGTAACCCAAGCAAATGGTGACAGATTAGGAGCTTCCATTGAATTACTTTTTCAATTGGAAAACTATTATTTATCAGATGAATTAATTAATCTATTCATTATTTTTTATTGGGTTTACGCCTCAGAAAGTTGTTAAACAAGTTCTCGGGCAAATGTAAAGAAACATCCCATTCTAGATGATTTCTACAAAAGGTACCCAGATGGCTTCGTACGTATATAAATACGGGTAGTATTTCAAGTTACCTGTAGATTTATGGGGGACTTTTCAAGCTACTGGAATTGTTTCATATTACAACCCTGACTGTTGCATTGTTGAAAGTTGTTATGCTTTTATAATTTGAGATACAGAATGTTTGTAGCGAATACTCTTCTTCTTCTCTTTTCAGCATTTCCCTTCAGGGGTCGCCACAACAAGTTAGTTTCTTTCATCTAATCCTATCTGCTGAATCCTCTTGGGTCACGCCAACTATCTTCATGTCTTCCTTCACTGTATCCATTAACCTCCTCTTTGGTCTTCCTCTAGCCGTCTTTCCTGGTGGTTCCAAACCAAGCATCCTTCTGCCGATATACCCTCTCTCCTCTGCACATGTCCAAACCATCTCAGTCTGACCTCTCTGACTTTATCTCCAAAACCTCTAACATGTGCTGTTCCCCTGATATACTCGGGTAGCAAATGTTTGTAGCGAATACAAGCTTCTAAAATGAGCTCCAGTTGAAAAATGGAAGGACAAACTAAAAAAAAAAAATTGATAGGAATCAATTCTGTCTTATATTTCTTTATCCAGGAGGATATCAAATAGTCAATAGATACTTCCATTTATCCACAGATTCTTGAGCATCTATAAATTTGCTAGTGTTCGTGGTATCTCAACCATCAAATGAACCATTAACATCTATGAAGCATCCAGGACAGAAACAGTCCGTTTAGATTAGCATTGATTTAGAATGTCTGTGAGCATCACATTGCTTCCTTCAAAATAAGTGAATAAGGACAATCATTTTTGCTTGTATCATAATTAAGACACATTTCATGTTTGTGCAATCCAAACCAATATCCTTGCCAACAAGCTGATAAAATGGTTCAAAACAATTGTATTGCTAAAAGTATGTTTTAAGGTATGTTTCTTTCCAAGGATTAATTGATTGGTCAGGAAAGAGATATGACCCACAAATATTACACCAAATGTTGTTATTGGCTCTCCCTTGAAGATAGGATAAAAAGCTCAGCCATTCAGGAAAAGTACAGAGTCAAGACACTGTTCCTCTGTATCAGAAGAGTTCGACCATTGCAAAGCAGCTCCATGGTGAGGTGTCCAGGCATGTTCACCGAGAGAAAGCCTTGTGGCAAGACTCAGGATACACTGGAGGAAGTGTGCCTCCCGGCTGGCCTTGAAGTGTATCAGAAAGAAGTGGCCATTGAGGGAAGTTTATTCACTTGGCTGGGATGCAGCTACTGTATTTCAATCCTTCACAAGCAAAATACAATAGATTAATGTATGTTGAAAAGTTGGGCTGGCCTGCTCCATTACCTCATAGCTTGCACTGATTGCATTAAGGAGGGTTTCTCTCTAGTATAAATACAGCATTTCTAAATTATGAGATGTTCTTGTAGAAGATAGAGTACTTCCTCAATTATTTGGAAAACTAATGAAGGAACAGTGAGTAAAGTTACTGTGTGTTGTGGCCACCGTCACACTATCAATTACATTCAATAAACCACAAATAAAAAAACTGTCCTAAAAAGCTTCTAGACAGACAATAGTTCCTCATCAGACAATTTTGACATTTTTCAGCCTCACACACTATTGAAAAAATAGTGAAACAAATAAACCAGAAGATGTTGTTTCTTTAAGAACAGAGAAAAACAGAAAGTATCCTTGAAATTTGACTGAACAAAGGAGTAATTCTTCGAAAGGATCCTTGACGTCAGATAAGTCCTTAGCGTGAATTTTGACCTTTAATGGGTATTCCATGATGAAAAGCCCTACATTTATTAAGCTAGTCAACTCTTATTAGGTACCCGAAAGGTCCAGATGGCCACAAATAAGTAGGTACAAAAAAGGATACTAACCTTGTTACCCAATGAAACTGATTAGAGAAAAGTGAAGCGGAAAAAACCCGGAACACTTTAACTGGAAATAAGTTCTGGAAACTTGGCTTTGATTATATAAGAGTAAAAACAAAAACTTAAAACAACAAGAGATGTTTCATCATAGTGGGTTTTCTACAAGAAACAAGGCTATTTCCGCCACTTACACTCAATTTCTGATCAGAGTTTCAGTTTCCAATTACCCCATTTGAAGAAGCTCTTTAAAAATTAAGCTTTTACTTGAACTGCTTACTCAACCCTGATGCAAGAAATAATTAGACTAAAACTGGATTCTATATGCTTTTCAAGTGAAACAACTTTTTTTGTCTAATACAAGCGTTAGAGGAGTCTGATGTTGATATGAGTTTTGCAATATGTTGACAAAATTATATGAGCGCATAAACATTTTTTACTTAACAAGGATAGCACAGGGATCTGCTTCCTGATTTCACAGCATAGACATAGGGTCAAGAGATTTGTTTTACATCTACCTACTTAGATGGAGGACAAAGAATTAAATTTTCTTTGCCTGGGCTTTGACTTGATCTAAAGTTAAGCAAAACTTCACAGCTTGTTTGAAAATTAGACATTGAAAACATCATCTTGAGTAACTGAGTCAAACATTAGGAAGAAGCCTAGACAAACTAAGAGAAGAAAAAAACAAGTTGATTGAAAAATATAGTTTTATTTTGTTGTTATTAAATTACTAAAATGTAAGAAGACTTCAAAATGCTGTAAAAGATCGATTATCTTGTTTTCTTGCATGATTATGGAATTCAGTCTTTGGCTATGCTTGATGTTGGCCAAAAGGCCGAGTAGCAATGCAGTATTTCAAAGACCAATAATACAAGACTCCTCATTTATTCTCTGATAAACTAAATTAAAAGGACAAGCTTCAATCAGTTTTTAGTCATGCGTTGCTGATCACTGTATGATCTGGATTTGCTTTCACTCTTGCCCAGAAATTAAAATGTGTAAGTACTTAGCTTTGTTAAATATAACTTCTTTTCAGCAAATTGATTTAACATGGACTGAGAATCAAAAGCTGTAGCTAGTTTTGTGTTTTTTGGGGGGTGGGGCATATGCAACAGTTAGAATAAGTTTGTAATTAAATTATTATAATACAAGCTACACCCTTCTTTCCATCCAAATCTTTTTTGTCTTTCCTTGTGTTTTGATTCCTTTTGCTTCCAGTTTAATTTATTGCTTTAGAGAAACTGAGACGATGAGTCATGTGTTAGTTTTTATTAGATAAACACTACTGGGAACAAACATAATGTGAGTCACATTGTCTAAGAAAAAAATTAGTTTAAAATCAGAGGGATTGAGAAAAGAAGCTAGAAATAAGATTTTGCAATGATGATATGTGGAAAATAATAAAGAAAACCCTTTATTTTCAATGCAACACTAATCTGAACAGGCGTCAAACCACTGAACATGTTTATTTACTCAGTAACTGCCGGTGAAAATAAAAGGAATAAGGCCAATGTTTTGTGTTCTTGTTTGTCATATATGCCATTTAGATTTATTGGATTTTCTTCAGTAAAGTTGAACATTTGCTGGCATTGCACGTCAATTTTATCTGCTTTGGATTTTAAGTAACTCTACCTTCTACCCCAATGTTTTTGTTTTTCAGAGATTGAAGCTTCCAGTGATGCCTGTAGCTAATTAGGTGTAGCAACTGCACAATGAAACCACACTAAAACTGGTTTGCTTAATTTATCATACATCTCATAAAGCTGCCAGGGGTTTTCTAGTTGTTTTTCAGCTCCCAGATGTTTGATTTAGGAGAGTAACTAAAGAAAGGCACTTTTCCACTAAAATTGATCAAAATAACAGAGCGGGGGAACTTTTCTCACAAGATACAAATCTTTGACCTCATTTCATGAAGTATTGGAACTTGACACAAGTCTGTCAGACACTTTTCACCTGATTTGAGTTTCATCTCAAATTTAACTTGTTGGTAATAAATGCCAACAAAAATAGTTTCTGTTGTGACTTAACATTGTTTGGAGGCATAAACTTAATTTAGAAAAATTAAGTTTTTTCTAAATTAAAAATTAAGTTTTTTCTAGCTGGAAATTTAGAAAAATTTCCAGCTATCAGTATTGTGGCGTAGATAAAACACCCACTGACTGTAAAGAAGAGTCTGATTAATGCCTACATAGTTTACAGCTCCAACCATTAGAATCAGAATACATTGTTAATCTTTCTAAGTGCAAGTCGAGGCAATACAACCCTTCCTGGCCAAAACACACACATAACAAAAACATTGACACACATAAAGGAAGTATATAAAAAGAGATAAAACCTAGACAAACAGAGCAGGAATTAAACCAGGGGTAAAAAAAAGTACATAAAAAGGCTTCAGAGTTTAAAAGTCTAATTACAAGTTACATAAAATACATCGTGTAGCATTTTGTTTTGATCAGAGGCATCTGATACCGCTAACACGAGGGCATTCCAATAAAACTAGAAGATAAAATTTGTCTCTGATCTTGGTCAATAATTCGATGGGCGTTCCTGGTGACCTGACTCTTCCAGAGTCACAAGATCATTCTGCTGGGCATCAATTATTCTAGAACACACTGATTAAGATGTTTTTATCTTCAGCATTCAAACCAATAAAGAAAAGAAAAATGGGGAGACTTTCACTAAAATATTAAAAAACAGAGGTATTTCTTCCTCACATGAAAAGAATAAAGTTTGTGTAGGATATATGATCCTTTTTGTGCTTTTTAACCATGATTTCAATGTTGATGTTAAACTTGCGTTTAAAGTTAAACATTATTCCCCCTGATTTAAGCCAACTGGGACCACAATTTTTAAAAGCTTCTCTCTCCCTGGCAGCATCCTTCCACTCACCTGGGAAGATCCTGAGGCCTTACTCCGCCAGCTGTCAAACATGGTCTCTACAGTAGGTCCGAGGTCTGCCCCTGGGTCTCCTCCAGGTGGGATGTGCCCAAATACACCCCACCAGCAGGGCGCTTAGGAGGCATTCCAACCAGATGCCCGAATCACCCCATCTTGCTTCTCTCATAGGTTTCTTTCCTACAAAATATTAATGTGAAATTAGTTTAAGTCCACAATCCAAAAAAATTACAAATTTGAGAGCACTTGTGGTGCTAGTTTATCATTAAACTACCAGTAAGTCTTTTTAGTAAGCCAACCCTAAGAAGTTCAGGAACAGGAGCCATTTGTCACTTCTGCTACACAACTTCACCTGCTTGGAAACTGTACAACTGCCCTGCTGAAAACTAAATTAGTGTAGGTGAGTGCCAAGAACAAGATTAGCCAATTTCTTTTCTTCACCTGCTATGTTCCATTCACATTCAGGAAGTTAGCAGTAACCTATGAACATCCCGAATACTTCTTCAAAGAAAACAGGTGAAAAAGACATCAGTGGATCAGTGCAGACAAAAAGACAAATACAACTACTTACACAATTCAAAGGAACAATTAACAATACAGACCTTCCTTCGTCTGAGAAGGTAGATGTAGGAGAAAATCAGCGAATGAAACAAGGCTCCAAAGATGCGTAAGAAAAAACATCTGTATTAAATCAAAATGAATCGGCTGAAATTTTTACCTGAATATTAAACATATTTAATGTTTCCAAATGTATACAGATGTATAGGGGTAGGCACATATAAGCTATGCTTCAGCCTATTCCTTTTCTTCGGTCTGTTTGTTTCTTTGTTGCAATCTGTGTTTATGTTGTGATTTTATGTATGACCAAATGAATAAATCTGAACTGAACTGAAAAAAAGAAAAAAAAAATGGCCAGAAATGTGTATTATTTGTATATACGTGTATTGAAGTTTATTAGGGCAAATTAAATTTGATAGCAAACACATTTCAGTATGCTCAGTGTTGCTTTATTAGACTTTCACACAGCAGCAGAATGACCTACAGCAAAAGAGTAGTGTTGGTGTGAGGATCACACACAAAGTTATACAAAAGAGAACTATGCAAAAGACTATCTCCACGGACACAGTTCAGCCTCTGTCTTTGCAAATGTCCTGGAGAGAGGGTTCCCGGCAAAAATACCCTCACACTATTTTTAAAGCAGACAATGAAGCAATTATAAATGCCACATACAAAAAAAAATAATCTTATCAAAATATGATGCCTGTTATAGTAAATTAATTTAGCAAAAAACCATGATTGTTGTTCTGAGAAATGATTAACTTTGGTACAAATCAAAAGCTAATAATTTACAACATACATGGGCATTTAAAGTTTAATTATTATTATCAACAAATACTTAAACATAAAATACTTCCATTATATAAAATTACATTATCAAACATCTTGATTCTCTTGCATTAGTTACATTGGAGTTGTACAGCTAATCAATTCCAAGAGCTCTGTCTAAAAAATTAGCGAAGGTCTTTGGCTGTCCAGGTGGAAACGGTTGCAGAGCAGAAAGGTCCATGTCTCTTAGTGTTTCTTTCAATGTGCTGAAACAGTAATAGACAAAAAAAGACCCCACCAAACATTACATACGTTTTCTGTTTAACTTTATGAGTTATTTAGAAAACTTTGAGCATCATACCTGCATGTGCAATATAATAAGTGGTTGTCCGTGTGCAGCTGTCGGGCCAGCTCCAGCTGGTGGTTGTTCATTAGCTTGTCATTGACAACAACTAGCAGAGGTTTCCCAGCACCAAGCGCCTCAAGACAACTTCCTGCTCCTGAAAAGCACAAAAAGATAAAAAATTGTGAATGACTATAGTAGAAGGTACAGTTTACAAAAAATAAAAACAACACACAACTTTTCAAAGGAGTTACAGGGAATCTATTCAAAAGTATAACCACTTTCCAGGAACAATGAAGAATCCGACAATTGAGGGTGGCTATTTATGACACAACCTATTTTTAATAATTTGTTTAGTTTTCAAACATGAAAACAATCTTCCAAGCTGCACGGTGGCCTCACAGGAAGAAGGATGAAGGTTCGAGTCTAGGAGAAGGAGCGTGGCTCGAAACACTGGCCACTGTGTGAAGTTTGCGTGTTGTCCCCATGTATGTGTGGGTGTTCTCTAGGTACCCTGTTTTCCCTCTCACTCTCCAAAAACACGTGTTAGGTTGATTGGCTGCCACAAAATTGCCCTCAGGATTGTTTGTCTGTGTGGATAGTTGTATTTGTGTATGGCCCTGTAACAGACTTGTGACCTAATCAGTGTGTATCCTGCCTCTCACCTGAAATCAGCTGGGATAGGCTCTAGCACCTCTCACTACCCATTAGGGATAAGCGGTTCAGAAAACTAAACATTGTTCCAGAGGAGTACAGTATCACTAGAAGGCTCACTACCATTGGTCTATCAGGCGTCATAGCAAACAGTTCAACATTGATGGATCCCAACACACGCTGACTCAAAAAAAAAGGAAAATTCACTTGGTGTCATAAATGTGTACACCAGCAGGTGTAAAAAGACGTTATCACGTCATTTACTTTGCCATGTATTGAATCCTGCCACTGAGTAAAGTGAACAAATAAGTAACAACTAAACTATTTCATCTTGCTAGTGGGAAGAAATTGGTGTTACTGATCAAAAGAGTAAGAAACATGCATAATTTTTTTTTCTTGATAAAACAACAATAATTTTTCTAAAAAAATGTACAGTAAAACCCAAAGTTGAACAACTATCAAACCTGTAACCAGGTTTTTACATGCTGAACTGCTCCACGATTGCCAAAACATTAGCAATATATTGCACCAGAGATGGGTTGACCCCCACGCTAATTTACATATGGGATTAATAAGTTTTTCAACAAGGTAAAAAAAAAGTCTAAAATCTTAGTCATTCACCATTTATGTGGCTAACTAATAGAAAAAAATCACTCTACTGACAGAAAACCTCTGCCCGACTTAGACAGTTAATCTGGTCGCAGCCTTCTGAAGCACATTTATGTCCCAAGGAAAGACAGTGACAATAATTTTTTTTTATTGATTTTAATGCTATGATACAATAGGATAATTAGTGCGTTTTATACATGTAAATATTCATTCATTTTATAAACCGCTTATCCTTAAAGGCGGGCAGCACGGTGGCGCAGTGGGTAGCACAGTGGCCTCACAGCAAGAAGGTCGTGGGTTCGACTCCCGGGTGGGGATGAAGCTTGGAACACTGTCCTTTCTGTGTGGAGTTTGCATGTTCTCCCTGTGTCTGCGTGGGTTTCCTCCGGGTACTCCGGTTTCCTCCCACCCTCCAAAAACATGCATGTTACGTTGATTGGCCAGTACCAAATTTGCCCCTAGGAATGAGTGTGTATGTGAATAGTTCTGTGTGTGTGGCCCCGTGACAGACTGGAGACCTGTTTGGGGTGTGCCCTGCCCCTCGCCTTGAATCAGCCGGGATGGGCTTAGGCACCCCCTGCAGCCCCATGTGGGATAGACCGATAGGAAGGTGACTGACTGACTTCTCCTTAAAGGCATTGCGGAGGGTGCTGGGGCCTACCCGGGCTGATTACAGGCAAGAGGCTGGTTAGCACCTTACTAGGTCGCCAGTATGTTGCGGGGCCACACACACACACAGGCAACCATACACTCATTCCTGGGGGCAATTTTGTAGCTGCCAATCAACCTAACATGAATGTTTTTATGGGAGGGTGGGAGAAAACCGGAGTACCACGTGTAAACGGAGAACATGCAAACTCCACACCAAAAGGACAGTATTTTAAGCCTTGTCCCCACTCCGGGACTTGAACCCTAACCTTCTTTTTCATAAATACGTAGGTTTATATATACGTATATATAAACGTACAGTATATATAAACTGATATATATATGTACATATATATATATATCAGCCATGGGGAAATTTCTTTGCTACAAAGCATCGCAGCAGCCAGCCATGACAGCACCAGTGGTGGGAGTAATTGGGGGTTAAGTGTCATCTCCACTTAGACTTCAGCATAAGCTCGAGAAACACACACACGTGTATCAACAGTACAAAAGTAAGGTATCTTTACCTGCATGACTGATGATGAGGTCAGCCTTCTTCATATCTTCAGCAATTGAATCTTTAAATCGGAAAACCTCTAGGTGGTGAAGAAGGCAGCTTTCAGCATCTGGAACAAAAGATCCCCTCCCAACCTGGAGAACCAAGCACTTGTAACCACGAGCTTTTAATTCCTGGAACAGATTTGAATATGGTTGAGTTTACACTTTGAATTAGCTCACCATCTTTCCATAACATTGTGAACTTGAGTCACTGGTTTGCTCAAAAGGAAACCGCAGAAACTTGATCCGATGACATATTTCAGTCATGTTTTGACCCTAAATTAATGGTTGTGGCCTCGCACAGGATGTATTGTAGATCTACAATTATTTTCTAAATCCTGCTAGCATTCATAACTGGAAAAAAAAAAACCAAATGGACATTGATTCATTCATTGTTCATTATTGAGTTGTGTCAACAACAATACTGCCTATTGTGACACAGAATACCAAACTAAAGAAGCATCCTGACTGGTGTTCAGTCATTTGACAGATTTATAAGAATACTATTTTATGTTAGAAATTTAGTTTGGGCATTCTCATATTAAGATCTCCATTAATGAGGAGCTGCCCAAGTCGTTTTCATTCTTTCACAATATAAGAACAAAAAGTTGAGCAAATTAATATCAATCAGATTAGTAAATGTGTAATTATGCATGAGTACGTTTTTCTAGTTATCGAAAAAAAATCGTATAAACTTTAAGCTATTTTTTTTTTCAGCTTTTTTTGTGCTTATCAGCCTCACTTGTCTCCCTAATTATTTGAGGGTTGCAGTTTTTATGTTTTTATGTCTCCTCAACCATCACGAGTATTTTTCTGTTAAAACTAAGTTTTTATTAGTCTTATTTTACTCACCAGTGCGACTTCAGCAGAAGTGACGCGTTCAATCAGTTCATCAAAACTTGTGGTGCCAACAGTAACAAAAACCGTCTTCATGCTGCTGTTCAGAAAAACTCCTCTTCAACACTGTTATTAAATTTAAAGTTTTTCCTTGCACATCGTCATCATCATCAGCATCAGCATACACTTTCTACAGTTCCGCTTTCGCGCCAATGACGTCACATAATGCACTGACCAATGACTGCACATAACGCATTTTGAGCTCCACAGTGACACCTGTGGGTGTGGAGGTATAAACTTTAAAACACCTTTTTTCATCACTGAACATCTTTACACAATATATTCAAATAAAATGACTAATTTTTAAGTCTAATCCTAATATTTTTAGCTTTAGCAATGCTGAAGAACAGTTTCTCATTTTGAGACAATATATTTTAACATTTTTTTCTTTCTGATATAGCAATTAAGTGATCCTACTTGTGGCACGCTCACTATTATTTTAAATGTAAGTATCAATCTCCTCAAACAGATCTTAATAATATAATGAAAATAGAGAAAAGTGTCTCAATATTTCTGGTATTAGTCATATATGAGATTCATAAATGCAAATACACATATTTCACCCCGAATCAACAAAACATATTCAGGATAATGTCAAGGGCCAAAGATATCCAGTGGAACTGAGGTAGTAAATCTTGTTTTTTTTTTTTAACACATATCTACTTTTGCAACTGATTAACAATCAAAACACTGATTGTTCAAACAGAAAAACTTCAGTAGAATTGAATTGCGTTATGTATTTGATCCATTTGACCCCATGTTGCATTTAAAAACAGTTGCACTTCCACAAGCATCCAGGAATCTTAGAATAAAAGTTGATCAATGCACGTAAAGAAGTTACAACAAGACAATTACAATTCTTTAGATAACTTTAAAATATTTGATCTTTTACGTGGTCATAAAAAACAAAAAAATTGCTCCAGCCTATATTCCATTTTAATGGGACATTTTGAAAAGAATGCGACTAAGAATTTATACCTAACCAAAAACTACTTATGGTTACTTTTCATGCTGTACTATTTTTTTTATATACAATAGTGTCCTATAGAATTATGTACAAATTTTCCATTTTTTTATACCAAGAAGTGCGGATTCGGCCTTTAAGTTGTAAAAATAACAGCTTTTATTGATATTAATTTTGAACTAATCTTTTCTGACAGTTGAAAAAGTACTCTCCCTCGGCCAGACTTCATTCCAACTTTTACTCCAACATGACCAGAGCACAACAAAGCAGCATGAGTTGTACTATAGATGTTTGCTGTTCCTCTGGTCTGAGGTGTACAGTTCACTTATTCAGTGTGACTAATATGTTGAGATAATCCATATGAGAGTCTTATATGTAAATAGATTAGCAGCTGTTAGAGGACATCCACGCATCAACCTCTTAACATTTCAATGCTTTTCTTCAGATGTTCAAACCTCATTTGGTTTGTTTTCTTCTTTTCTGATCAGATTTGGGTTTGTTTGGAACTTAAAATTACTCTATCAATTTTCAACTAAATTAAGGATTGACTTTATTTTTTTATTTAATAAATTCACAGCTTCTCCCTATTGTATTTTTAGAATTGCTAATCCAGTGCTGTAGAATCAGCATTTCCCTTCTGTGATACAGAGATCTGATGTGTTCCCTGGAAAACTAAACCACTGAAATATTGCTGTACACTCCAAATTAAAATAAACATATTATCATTGCAACTATAACAAAAATAACTAAGTCCAGAAAAAAAGACTGTTGATTAACAAAAACCAACGCCAGAAAAAATGTCAACAGTATCTCAACTCTTAATGCTGCAGTAACTCCATTCCGTCATCTTCTGCTTGTTCTGGGGTCGAGTCATGGGGGCAACAGCCTCAAACGGGAAGCTCAGGCCTCTCTCACCCCGACTGGATCCTCCAGCTCACCCGGAAGGATCCCAAGTCATTCCCCAGCCAGCTGTGAGACACAGTCTCTACAGTGGGTCCGGACTCTGCCCCTTGGTCTCCTCCTGGTGGGACGTGCCCGAAACACCTCACCTGCGAGGCGCTCGGTGGGGCATCCTGACCAAATGTTCGAACCACCCCATCTGGCTCCTCTCGACCTGGAGGAGGAGCGGCTCGACACCAAGCTCCTCCCGGATGGCAGAACTCCTCACCCGATCTCTGAGTGAGAGCTCAGCCACCCTGCGGAGGAAGCTCAGTTTGGCCGCTTGTATCCGCGATCTCATTCTTTCGGTCACCACCTGTAGGTGAGGGTTGGAACGTAAATCGACTTGAGAGCTTTGCTTTTCAGCTCAGCTCTCTTTTTACCACGACGGACTGATGCAGTGTCCTAGTTATTGCTGATGCCGCACCAATCTGCCTGGTGCGGCATCATCGGGAGCTACATTCTTTCCCCACTCATGAACAAGACCCCGAGATACTTAAACTCCTCCACTTGGGGCAGGACCCTGTCTCTGACCCGCAGGGGGCATTCCACCCTTTTCTGGGCGAGGACCATTGTCTCGGATTTGGAGGCGCTAATTCCCATCCCGGCCGCTTCACACTCGGCAGCAGATCCTCGGCTGCAGTAACTCAAGTAGTTTTTTTTTTTTTAAGTTTACATATTTCAACTTTTGCCAATTAGATTGACCCAAAGGATTTATATTAGCTTCTTTTTATCTCTTGGGCCTGGTTTATATTTATTTTTACTTGTGTGTAACATAAATTTTGACTATTTTTTAGATATCATTGTGAACAGAACAAAATGGCAACTTATCATTTATTTGCATAAAGTGGGAAAATGAGTCAGCATTGAGATCATCCACTAAACCATTCAAACATATCAATTTGCTGGTACACTTTGAAGGAGCTTTGTGAAAACAACTTTACATAACATCCCCATTCCTCTGGAAAAACTAGCTTTTTTAAAATAAACGATTACGCACTTTGTTTGGTACCAGTTAGACTGCCCTTTTGTCTGTAGGTATCAAAGTTAATTTAAAAAAGACTATTTTCCTCAAACAACTTTTTGGAGAATTTGGCAAGTCTCCCTGGAATTTGAGGGTAATCAGCTTTGCGCTGAAGGAAACTGTAATTATGCTTTAACAAACATGTGAAAACAGAACCAAAAAGAAAGCAGGACGTGTCTGTGAGAACCTTTTAAATCAGAACTTCAATTTATTTTTGCCACTGCAGAAACTTGTTTGAATGCACAGCTGTATTTTTCCATTAAAACTCTGGGAATCAAAAAATTGCAACATAATGTAAAAATAAGTTGTGATTATGTTTACTGAAACCAAATGGCTTACAAGTGAGAGTTGTTCTTAATCAAAGAATCATTTTTATATAACAGAATATTTTAGTAAAACAATAATCTAGCGACGTGGCCTCACATTGAGAAGGTTCTAGCCCAAGGTAGGGTGTGCCTCAAGACTCTAGCCTTTCTAAGTGAAGTTTGTATGTTCTCCCCAGGTACTCTTGACTTCCTCCTAAAACATGCGAAATTGCCCCAGAGAATGAGTGTGCATGCACAGTTGTCTGGCTCTACTTGTTGCCTCACAACAGACTAGTGACATGTTCGGGGTCTACCACGCCTCTTGCCTTGAACTAGCAAGGGAGGGATAGCTTTGACACCACATCAAACACAATTTGGATAAAGTGGCAGATTAATGAAACAGTAATGCCACATGAAAAAGTTTTGGTTGAATTTCTTTGAACAGTGATGTCTCATATTTTTTAAATTGCCCTAGGAACTGCTGCAGAATAAATAAAGTTAATTAACTTCTTGAATATAAAAAGCCCATATTTAATAAGATTGGCATGTACTGTAACACAGTTTATCTTATTATAATAAAGGATTAGTTTTAAGAGTGAAAATTAGGAATGGCTGAAAGTGAAGTCTTTGAATCTGCAGTGGAAAGAAGAGTTTTAGTTTGATATGAGCACAACATTGGATGCATGTTCCTCATGTGCCATGCCAGATGACCAAGATGAAGAAAAAAAAATGACCAGATGGAGCTTCAGCCAAAGATAATACTTTATATTTGCCCGTCACAAAAAACAGACAGTCCAACATGTTTTATTACTGAAATATTGATAGCGTTTATCTTTCAGAGAAAAAAAGACAAGTGACAGTAGGGTGCAACAAAAAATTTAAGGCTCTGTTAAATTCTCAGCTTATAAAAGAAAGAAAAAAAAAAAAAACAAAACACCATTTGTCCTGAAAATTCACAACAAGCGAAAGCTAGTTCAAATTAAAAGCTTAAAAACTGGCTAACCATGGAATTACTTTTTAATAAATATGTCACTGTAATAAAAAAAATACAAAGTTATATTTGATTAATTGTTTCAGAAGTTTTATAAAACAACAATGGGGCAGGAGCTTTTTGATAACAAATTAACTTCTCCTGAATTTAAAGCAACACATGTTATCTTGTCAAATATGGAGTGTTAGTTTACTTTGGTCATTCCAAAATCTAGACTTCTTAACAAAACTGAAAAAATGGAAGACCTGCGTCCACATGAGCCATGCCTTTAAGAGACTGACATAAATTCCAAGCTGAAAACACAAAAGAATGGCTCATCCACATCACCTCGAATAGATTTAGGTGTTTAAACATTTTCACTTTGAAACATACATGTTTTGTACATTATTTCCCAACAAGTTCAGCTCTTCCATATTGCTGAATTAATAGAAAATTAATGATTTTTTTATGTAAATATTGTTTCAATCCAGTTACATACACTGTTTTAGTGGTAAACCCCTAAAAAACAAAAAAATCCAAAAACATCTGAAGTTTTTGATCAAAACCGTATCACTGTGCAGCATACTAGGTTTAGCATGCATGCTTAAAAGTCAAAATGTTTTAATGTCATAAAAGGCTTTAATCAAACGCCAAATCTGAGCCATGATACAAGTAATAATATAGCATATAATAGTGATTAAAGCAGCTCTAAAAAAAAGCTGCAAATCCACAAAACACTCCTGCTGGGATACTTCCATCTATAAGGAGAAAAATTAATAATAATTAGACAAAATTCACAAAGTGCTGCTCCACAAGGCAGTCTATCTGACCATGTCCTGGGTCATTGTAAAGGCCGTTGAGGTTGCAGCAGAAGCATCTTCCAAAAAGTTACTATATCAAAAATAGGACAGATGCCTTTCCTGTCAAATCCTCTGTGTCAGTCAGAAACCACCAGCAGCCTGAGCGGTAGGCTTTTCATGGATGGGTCCAAAGTCAGTTTGCCCCTTCAAAATTCTTCAGATTATGAATGTTGATCCAATCTAATAAAATTTCTGGTCAAAAGAAAAAGAAAGATTAAAGAGCATGTCGGGATAATATTAAAATATAAAAATGTCAAAAGTAACAAAAAAACATTTGCATTTCAGAAACTAATTTTTCTCCCAGGATGCAACATTTACTTTTTTCAGCTCAATTATCTACTTTATTTCTCCTTGTGAGTTCTATCCATCGAGATGGGTCTGTATTTAGCACCACTTTCTGCAATCCTATGATAACAAGCTCAAGTAACGGTCTGCAGTGCCACCCACCCATCTTTCACACTTCCAAACACCCCCCTGCTCCCCATCACCTCACATTGCAGCAAAATGCCACTCTCTCATGCACCCGTCACTTCTCTCCTCACTCTGCAAAACATTTTCATACAGACACTACAGGGACATTTTATCACATCCAGTGGAAAAAGACAGGGCAGCTCACTGTGACTTCACATATCTGTGCATTTACCTCACTGTACCACACAGGCCGTGCAGCACTGTTCCTGCTTCTCTGGAAGTGTGGAATAATTCATCTGTCGGACGATCTCTGCAAACAGCTCATCCACCATGGTCTTACTTTTGGCAGAAGTTTCTATAAACGGGCAGCCCCACTCCTGAGCGAGAGCCCGTCCATCTGAACCAGCGACTTCACGCTCAGACTCCAGGTCCACTTTATTGCCAACCAGGATCAGTGGCACCTTCTCAAAACGCTTAACTCGCACTATTTGGTCTCGCATCGGTCTGATGTCCTGAAAAACAAACGTACAGAGTGCATGAGTTTTTTAATTTATAGATTCAAACAATATATATACACAGTATGTCTTTAATTGTAGGTCGTAGACCTCAACTGCCATTACACAGGGCAAGGAGGCATGTCTTTAGTAGTGCAATATTTCAAAACTTCTTCTCCTTTTGGCATTTTTCTTCAGGAGTCACCACAGCAAGTCTCTTTTCTCTATCTAATCCTATCTGCTGCATCTTCTTCGGTCACACCAACTATTCCTCATGTCCTCTCTCACTGCATCAATTCACCTCCGCTTTGGTTTTTCTGTAGGCCTCCTGCCTGGCAGTTCCAAAACACTGCATCCTCCCACTCTCTGTCTAAATGATCTCAGTCTGGCCCCTCTGACTTCAGCTCTAAAACCTCTAACATACGCTTTCCTCTGATTTATTCATTTCTGATTACTCCCACAGAGATCCTCAGCATCTTCATCTCTGTTTCCTGTCGTTTCATTAGTGCCACTATCTCTAGACCAAACAGCATGGCCGGTCTCACCACGGTTTTGTACACTTTCCCTTTAAATCTTAGTTGAAACTCTTCAATCAAACATCACACCCAGTACTTTTCTCCACCCATTTCAGTCTGCCTTTACATGCTTCTTCAGCTCTTTTCCACACTCTTCATTGCTCTGGACTGTTGATCTAAAGTACTCAAAGTCTTCCACCTTTTTTATTTCTTCTCCTTGTAACCTCACTCACACACATGTGTAAAAACTACAAATAATAGAAGAATAACATTTATTAAATGTTTCAGTTTGAAACAACGACTCAGTTTGAAACAACTTAAATATTTGAAATCATCTTTTCTAAATTTAAAAGTTACAATATTTTATTCAAAGTGAGTGTTGCAGCAAACAATGCTTGATTTGCTTCTCTGCTTCACTAAACAACCACTAGTACTACTGGTACTTCCACCTCTACTAAACAACCACTAGTACTACTGGTACTTCCACCTGTACTAAACAACCACTAGTACTACTGCTAACTCAACCTGTACTAAACAACCACTAGTACTATTGCTACTTCCACCTGTACTAAACAACCACTAGTACTACTGCTACATCCACCTGTACTAAACAACCACTAGTACTACTGCTACATCCACCTGTACTAAACAACCACTAGTACTACTGCTACTTCCACCTCTACTAAACAACCACTAGTACTACTGCTACATCCACCTGTACTAAACAACCACTAGTACTACTGCTACATCCACCTGTACTAAACAACCACTAGTACTACTGCTACATCCACCTGTACTAAACAACCACTAGTACTACTGCTACTTCCACCTCTACTAAACAACCACTAGTACTACTGCTACATCCACCTGTACTAAACAACCACTAGTACTACTGCTACTTCCACCTGTACTAAACAGCCACTAGTACTACTGCTACATCCACCTGTACTAAACAACCACTAGTACTACTGCTACTTCCACCTCTACTAAACAACCACTAGTACTACTGCTACTTCCACCTCTACTAAACAACCACTAGTACTACTGCTACTTCCACCTGTACTAAACAACCACTAGTACTACTGCTACTTCCACCTCTACTAAACAACCACTAGTACTACTGCTACTTCCACCTCTACTAAACAACCACTAGTACTACTGCTACTTCCACCTCTACTAAACAACCACTAGTACTACTACTACTTCCACCTCTACTAAACAACCACTAGTACTACTGCTACTTCCACCTGTACTAAACAACCACTAGTATTACTGAGACTCCTACATCTACAAAGTCTACAACAGTAATTTAAACAACTAGTACTACTATAATACAAATGCATCTTCAAAATGTTCACCATAATTACGATTATCAGTACTTTTATTGCAACTGCTATTTTTAAAAGTTGCTATTTTTAAAAGTTGTCGTCACACTACTTGGAATTTAAATATTAAAAATAAGGAAAATAAATAAATCACAAATAATGTTTGTGATTTGTTAGTTTCGAGTTTGTTTGTTTTTTTTTGTTTTTGTTTCATGTCTGATCCAAATATTTTACAAGTCTAAGATAGATACCACTGGTTGACATGTTCTTTAATCATCTCTATTTTGTAACTTTATATAACTAGACTTAAAGTTGTTTTTTTTTGTGTGTGTGTCTGTATAAAAAATGGAAAATCTTTAAATAAAGTTTTCAAAAAAAAAAAAATAAGGGAAAAACTGTTTTAAAACTGATGTTCAAGTGGGGTCTTGCATAACAAGCTTCTTTTGAGGTAATCCTCAAGTGTAGGATAAACACACTGCCAATATTTTAAAAACGCTCGACAGTTATAGTATAAAACCCTCACAGCTAAAATAATCAGACATTTGTCTTTTTAACAATGGGCTGAACTGATTTTCTGGAGGATTCATTTATCTTTACATGGATATGTGGTGCAGTAATACCTGAAAAGACTGTTGGTTGACCAGGCTGTAGACCAGGATGAAACCCTGGCCGTTTTTAATATAAAGATCTCTCATGGAGGCAAACTGCTCTGTTCCTGCTGTGTCCAGGATCTCCAACACAGACGGAGACGAGTCCACCTCAATCTCCTTACGGTAAAAATCCTCAATGGTTGGGTCATACTTCTCGATGAACGTTCCGGTTACAAACTGCACGGTGAGCGCGGACTTTCCGACTCCACCGCTTCCCAGCACGACAACTTTGTATTCTTTCATGGCTAATGTAGCAGCTAGCGAAGTAGCTACACCACTATACACCCTTAATATTCATTTATCAGGCCTTAAAGGGAGCCAACAGGCAGATTAAAACAAATAAAAATAATAATTAGGTCCTGATATATGAGATAAAGCCAGGTTTTATGCTCATATCTCTCCGTGAGGTTTTCTAGCTTGTTAGCTAGTAAAAGTTAAACTCCGCTGTTAGCTCGCGTTATGGCTAGCTCTCTGGCTGAATTCCAGCTGTGCCATAGTCTAGCTTCAAGTCTTCACACAACTGGACACATCGGAGATCAAGCCGTCTATCTTCAGATAAGCAGTCACTCTAAAACATATTTATTTTCTTCTTCGGACCGCATGCCATTAGCGGTATCCACACCGAGCAGCCCACCGGTGTCGCAGCTTTGCCTCTGTGCGTTAGTTCGGGTCCAGGCCTGGTTCCGGCCCGCTGCTCTGGTAGCCAAGTGTGCTATCAATGCCGATTCGATGTTATTAGTATGCGATCCATTGGCCACACTTTGTTTGATTGCTGCTCTGCTCTCTGATTTATTCTGTAATGTACAGGAAATGTTGCAGACAATCTTTTTCCACTGATTTCCTGAAGCTAGCAGCTTACTTCCGCTAACTATAACGTCACTTCCGTTAAACTGCTTTCAAATTAAAGTTAATGTTGGTCAATTCTTGTCTTCAGATATAGGTCTTTGAAAAAAGGCTTCAAAGTTGTTTTCTGGACAGTGTATTTACTGATCGAGGGTCTCGATCACTCCTTCGACGAATGAGGGGTTACACAGATTACAAACATCAATAGTAAACCCAGAAATGAAGTCAGTGATGGCCTTTTTTTCAGAGATGAATTACATTTATCCAAGTTCAATTTGCTTCTGGTCCAAAACACACTTGAAAAATAGATCTCAATGCGTATCTCCTGGTTAAATGTTGTTGGCATCCTTCTGTCTGTAGATACAATGAAGTCTGCACCTGAATACTTGGGTTTTTTTGTGCGGCGTCTGCTGTGGTTGAGTAAGTCGATGCGGGAGCTGCAGCTCCTACCACACTTGCTGCAAATTTGGTTTAACCCACGACAAGTTAAATAGAGGTGAAATAAAATAAATTATTTTTGTCCTATCAATTACATCTTAAATGCTCTTTATCAGGTTCAGTTCACATAGAAAAAGATCATTTTTAGTGAGAATATTGATGGCTTTAGTCTTATGGGATATTTTATCTGGCATTCTTTCACAACAATTAGATTTGAAAAAAAGATTTTAAAATATTTCTCTACCCTTGATCAAACTTTTTTAAAATTACAATCTCACTATCTCTCACTCACTTTCCCATCCCTCACTCAAGATGTTACATTTTACAAAGTTTGTACATTTGTGCACACAACACACTTGATATCTTAAATAACTCTTCTGCAGACAACATATAAATTCTTTTTTTAAATGAAATATATTGGACAAAAAAAAAGAAACTACAAAATAATCCCAGTAATGTGTTTTATTTAAGGTCAAACAGAAATAGCAGAACTCATCATAGGCACAGTAACTTAATAGCTATACATTGCAAAATAAACTGGCGTGTAGCACAGCAGCACAGACAAGCATCACAAAGCGGAAAACAGAGTGAAACAGTAGGTGATGAAGAAACAGCAGTCTGTCGGTCCTAGAACATCAGAGAAAGTTTTTCTTATGGCTTCATACTGAACAGTCTTAGGCCCTATTTATCTTCCACGGGCCACATTAAGTCTATGATTGTTGTACCCAGTTTGGGGAAAAAAACAGTTACTGACAAAGACTTATAAAGGAGATCATCTTTCCACACATTCAGTACATGTCTTGTATTGTCTTTTTGGTCTATTGAAAATAAAAGTATAATTGTGTGAAATAAAGAAAGAAAGCTCAGACTAACAGACAACACAGAGGCAACAAAATGAGCCACAGTATGAGACCTCTGCTCAATATTACATTAGTGATAAAGAAAGCGATTGGGTTATAATGAGGCTTTCTGAGGGGATATATTTAAACCAATCAAAACAAATGTCTTTGTTCAGACACTTAAAAGTTCATTTTCAACAGTTAAGAGGGGTATGAACAAGGATGACTCAGTTCATGTACCACTTGACCAAAAACCATGGCAACGAAATGGCTGGTTTTTAGAGGATGCTTACAATATATCATGTTCAGAGTTTTCCAAAGGTGCAGCAGTTATTGTTGAAAACCCATTGTTAATTGTAGCAGAACTCAAAATCTGATGAGACTATATTTTTTTATTATAGTTCAGGATGTTTCCAAGAAATTAGGAAATATTGAATTTTAAAAAATTGGAAGGAAAAAAACCCCAAAAAAACAACCTTTCGCTCAAACAACATCCACATTGTATTCTGCTTTTATCTGCAGTTTTTTTCTGGCCTTTTTTTTTCAGCTTTTAGGTAAAATTTCCGTGTGCTTTGTGTTGGCTCTTTTTAGGAAAAATTTGTGTTTTCAAAATGAACATTTTGGAGAAGGCTGGTATAGTTTTCCAAATTTATTACAGACTAATAGCTTTAATTTTCCTTCCTTTGTAATGTCAGTCACAGAACGCAACCGCTCACCCCTAAAATCTCCCCCGCACCCTGAAAAAAACAAGTAGAAACAATAATAATATTTCATGGGTAACTGGGGTGCAAAAAACATGTTAGGCAAAGAACAAAGCCTAAACAAACACAAAAAGACATATCGCAAAGCAACCACTTCATACCGCAATAAAACAACATTTATCTTATCAACACACCTATTAATTTTTTAATCATCACTTTTTACTGTATTTATTCAAAATAAATTTTGAGAATCTTAACATATTTATGTACATAAGTGCAAACAAGGTGAACATTACACATTCGTACAGACCTAAGTCAGGACTGACATCACCCAGCACAGCTGGGCTGAAAGAGACTTCTGGACCACTTTCTAAGGCCAAAACTAGAACCAGAACTCATCAAAGAAAGCTCTGTAGATCCACACTGTCTGGCACACATCAGGCAAACAGAGAAAACTAGTTTGACTGCATAAAAATATTATCTTTCAGTTAGTCCAAAGGCCTCTTTACTTCCTGACAAGTAGGTGTTAACTTTAAAAGTTCATTCTTATTTGATAAAACACAATGTACAAAGAAATGAAAACATTCAAATGAGTTATGATATAACAAAGATAGAGAAAGAAACAGCTGACTTCCTGTAAGGACCTTTGGATATTACAAGCATTTAGGTTTTCCATATAAATTATTCAATCATGTCACAAGAAGATAAAAGTAATTAGACATTCCCTTTTATAATATGTTTATGATGTATGTTAACTTATGAAAAAAGTAGTGTAATAGATAGGTAGACATGTTGTCTTTTTGTTGCCACCGCAACAATGACGTCAATATTGTGTACAAATTTTTATATGATATTGTGTATTTTTTTGGTCTAAAACTAATACTTATATATAAATGAGTCATGCCATGTTTTAGTGATAAGATAGAAAAGATAAAATCACTAATAATAATTAACATTTTTCAAATCCAAACTACATTTTAATGCAGCGATCTTTCATTTTTAGGGCCTTTTGTTTGTCTGAAGGAATTAATTGCATGCTAAAAGATTGAACCATGGGAGCATTTTCTTTTTCTTCTTTTTGTTCCTTGTTTAACCCAGGGCCATGTAATAAAATACAACATGATTTAAATAGAAAATCAAGTACAAGATAGTAAGAAGGAAAAATAGGTACTACTTTCTGTGTCGCATCGCAATTTCTCAAACTGCTTTTTTTTTTTTTTTTTTTTTACCCATTTGTAGATGCATTGAAATGTTTGAAAATGAGAATGCTGCTAGGGCTGAAAAGGGGCCTCGCAGCAAAAAGGTCAGAGGTTCGAGTCCCGGAGTGGGGCCAGGCTTGAATCACTGGTCTTTCTGTGTGGAGTTTGCATGTTCTCCCCATGTATTTGTGGGTTTTCTCCGAGTACTACGGTTAACTCCCACCTTCCAAAAACATGCATTGGGTTGATTGGCCACTACGAAATTGCCACAAGAAATAAATATGTGTGTATATGGTTGTCTGTGTGTGGCCCTGCAACAGACTGGTGACCTGTTCGGGGTGTCTGCCCTCTCGCCTGAAATCACACAGAATAGGTTCTGGCTGAGAAACCAGCAAAATATTCAGCACTGTAGGTTTTCTGTCCTCTACTGTTCAGTAAGCCAGCAAAAACAAAAGAAGAGAGATGTTTCACCACATTAACAACATACCGGTACTAATTCTGGTCCAATTCACTCGTGGTCAGAATTGGGTTTTAATAGAAAATATGGGGTGAAAGAAAGCCCTTTTGAAAGGGTTATAAAACATTTTTGTATATTTATAGCCAGGATATTTTTTTAATTTGTATTTTGTGCATAGAGGTGCTGGTTTGAACATTATATTTAAATGTGCAGCCTGGCTTCATAAATGATTTTTCTTTTCATCATGCCAAACGTAGCATCAATTTTACAAACCACAAGTCCGTGCTCTGAGACTTTTCTGCATATACTGTTAGAATCATGAACAAACCTCTAAACTAAGAAGAAGAAGACAGTGGAATTGTGGAGTTGTTCCAGACACTACTCAGGGAGAAAAACACTTTAGAATAGTAGATATGTAAGTAGCAGTACCATAAAAAAGCTATTGTTTCAATGTGTTGTCTGTGATTTTGTTGCAAACCCGCCAACCTCCAGTCTCTAACACAAGAATTTATAATCCCAGTCCACAGTCCAACCACTTGCAAAACAAAGTTTGGAAACGGAAATTAAAACTTTAAAAGTTTAGTGTCTTCAAACTATAATCTACAAACTGTGTTTGTAGGTCCAGCTTTTTAAAATAAAAGATTATTCTTGTAAAAACAGTGCTGTGATGTACCTGAATGGTGAACGTTTGAACCCCTCTTGGGTACATTTCTGCTCTAACTTTTCTAAAAGTGAAAAGTATTTCTAAAGGTACTTTTTGATCATCCATGAACATTAATGTAAATTTATATAACAATACACATACTTTTATACGTATTAACACATAACAGCATGGTACTTCTAATATCTCAGCATGCCGGTCTTAGAGAGGGGCATGTGGAAAGTTTTTGCTTTAGATACATTCACAACACATTAACATTATTTAAACTGAATCTTTCAAAGAAAATTCTGTAATATTTGCAGCATTTACAAATAACCAAATGGATTAATCATTTTTCTTATTCCACACACATTTGTTGACACAACTCACTAATTAATTTCTTTTTAAATTTTTGACATTAACAACAAGACAGCTCAGCTGTCCCACAGGAAACTAAAAGTGACTTCCTACAATAATGAAGATCTAAGTAAAACACATATACTAACCACAGGTCCGTTTTTTTTTTACAGTGTATCGACAGAGGTGGTTCGAAGAGATCTAAAAGAGGCACATCTGAATTTGGAGAAAACTGATTTTAAACCAGTTCTCAAACCTTAACTGTACACACTGCTTTTCATTTTGTTGCTTTTTTTTAAAACATTTGTGGTTTTAGTTTTGTCGTGCCCCCATTTGTTTGGCTCTTCAACAGAAGTAGACTGTGGTTACAACAATGGTGGGTTAAAAATTTAGAGTCTGACAACTTTTGACAAAAAGAATATAGCTGTAAAAAATACAATGCATTTTGAAGTCAGACAGGACATTTTCAAGTTCTAAGATTTCTCCCTGAAGAGGCATTTTTGCCATTTATTCATCACCTTTTCTCCCCAAAAGCCCAATGAAAGGAAGTGATCCTAATCTTCCTTTTAAAATGGATTTCTGTCTTTAAGAATTATAAATTATTAGGAGGAATCACTATTGTATTGCAGTAAATGGGGCGCTCCTTGCATATACAACAGACTTTAGGCACAGCATTAGGAAACAAATCAAATACCATCATGTGCAATTACTGAAACCAGGAGTGACGGTAATACCATCAGTAAAAGTTTCCAACAGAAGTACATTTATCATTCTTTTTCTCCCACTTTCTGATATGATAAAGATGACAAAAAAAGGCTGTCTGTCTTTGAAAAATCTCAAAATGTGAGACACAATGAGCAAATATTTGCTCTGACTTACTGTTGCAATTATTCTAAAACCAAACTAAACATTGTTTGCACTTTTTCAAAGTGACACAACCCGCTTCAAGACAATCAAATTAATTGTGTTTTTTTTAATAATAAAAAAAACGACAAAAAAGAAACTGTGCTAAAAAAATCAATTCAGAATAAGTAAATGTAATTGAATCAATCAAAATGTTTTTTTAGACTGATCTAATTGTTTAAGTGATGAGTAATGCCTCGTCTGCTGCTTTCTAGAGAAATGACATTGACCTACGCTTCCAATTTGTTAATAATATTGCTTCAGATTGTAAATGGCAGCACCTAATCCAGTTTGCTGTTGATCAGATCATTGAAGGAAAGAAGTCTCTTCGGCAGCAGAGCAGAAAAAATTAAAGGCACAAAAAATTAATCAGATCTTATTGACATTATATCAGAATGAATTGGTATTACAGTACATGGTGCAACACAATGTTATATTTGCAGTCCTTTTTAAACAATAAATGCTGTGTAATGAAACACTTTTACTTTTGGTGACCATCATGATAAATCAGACAATTCATCTGAATTTTCAGAGAGAATGTTTCTGACTTTAAAACAGTCAAATGAGTTGGGCTGCCTCATGTCATGGCTGCAACCCATAAAGGGTATTTTAACTAGAATGTATAGTAGCATGCATCTATCCAGCATGTTTAAGGTGTGGGCATGTATGGCTGTCAGAACAAAGGAGCTCTATTGCTCATCAAGTCAATATGCATCAGGATGGCTGCTGTAAAGCAACAGAGAGCATCCATGCTTTTATTGCATGAACCAATGCAGCTCTTTACTTGCTGAACCAGTTTCACATTGCCAGTCAGTCGGTGTGCACTGTAGGCGAGGCACATGTTTGCTGCAGTGTTGCAGGTTTTAGAAACTTTTAACTCGGGTTTCTGGAAAGGCTTACTGAATTTAGTGCCACTGGAGCGGCCACCAGCAGTTTGGGGACGGGACAGAAATGAGTTTCCACTGGAATGCACTGGAGCTCCACAGGATCAGAGGTCAGAAGCTCTGAGTGATCTACTGAAAAACAGAGGGAGAAAGAAGACAGAGAAAGCAGGAACGTTTTAGGACTATTTAGATACATTATAAAAATGTATACAAATATGTGTGAATAAGTTTATTTAGGAACACACAGTATTGAAAATTTGAACACAGATTCCCATTAGATTCACTGAGAAGTCACAGAGACCAACATTGTGACATTTTAAACTATACATACTATACCAATCATTCTTACACCTCGTCTTTCTAAATGAGGAGTTACTCGGACAACCATATCATACACGAAATAGTCTGGTTATAAAAAGAATTAGTAAGGACCAAGAAAGAAATATGATCAAAGATTTTAAAGAAGAAATGTCCTACTCAAAATATTCTTCCAAAAAATCTTTCTTCATGACAAAAAAAAGGGGGGTAAAATATTATTCACTCAAAGCAGGTGACTCTTGAACTTAATGAAAGAAAACAGTGAACAAAAGCTAGGAAGCTAAAACAAAGAGGAAGTGAAATGAAAGAGCAAACCTGATTTGAGGCGGCGGATTCAGCGAAAGGAACATTGGTGACTGGGGTCGAGGCCGACGAAACAGTGGAGGTGGTGGCACCGTGCATCATGGGAACTTTAATTCAGGCGAGTTGGACGAAAGACAGAGGACGAGGATGTAGGCAGGGAGCAGGGAGGGGGGACAGGAATGATATGATTACCATGGCAAAATGTGTAGAATAAAAAATCATGACACAAATTATGATATTGCCAGGATGAATTCGACCGCATTTAAGGGCACATGCAAACAAAACAAAACAAAAAAAAATCATACAATCAATTGACAAACTATCTACAAAACTCAAATAAAAAGCATTGTTGATCAAAGAAAAACAAACAAGGCAATACAAAATCATACAATCTGATCAGACAGCAGCATCTGATAATTGTATTCAATGATCTGAGCATGTGGATGAACACAGCAAATGATTTATAAATAAGATTCTTATATCAAAACCTCAAAGCAACAACTGGTATACTGTAACATAAGAGGGTGCCAAGACGTCAAACAAAATGCCCTCGCCTGCCATATCACAAACTTCATTAACAATTAATGGTTTCATTGAACTTTGGTTACATGAGACTGAAAACTTAATCAGTACATCTATAGTTGATGCTGAGTAACTGAGGGAAGTTTAATTAAAATCCCTTCACTGATTTTAAGATATAGCGTTGACAAGAATTTATGACCTTAAAATTTGTGAATTTAACCTTTGGTTGCATGACCATGAAAACCTGATCAGTTCATCAATAGTTGGTACCGAGTAACTGGTGGCAGTTTTATGAAAAAAAAATGCCATTCAGCAGCACGGATTTTCAGATGCACAGACAGTCCATGTGATTATTGCCTTCCACATATTTTGTGGGTGGAGGCATTAAAATGTATGTATGTACTTACTCATTCATCCATCGATTAGAGAGCGGTTGTATTGCGCTATTGATGTTTTACTATATCTAACATCTGATAACTTCTATGCAGATGATTCCTTTCTAGTCACTCCTCCAGAGTTCCGTTAAAGGTTTAAGCAAAATGTGGTTAGGCCTATTTGGGCATTGTAAAGATAAACTCACTTAGAAACACACCTGTTTGTGGCATGACCAAACACATGCTACATGTATTTCTTTAAAAATTTGTCACCACAGAACTTACTTTGCTACACTTCAAATTCTGGACCAATGCTGACGTGAATTCTGGTGTAATGATATAATGTGGTCAAGTGATTCAGATCCGATTTAGGAAAATGAGGGATTTGTGCAGTTGGAATTATAGATTAGGCTACCTAGATTGTTAAAATGTAAAAAAAAAAGCTCTAGTTAAAGTGAAACTTTATTTTGAATATTAACTTTAAAAAAGTCAGAAAAAAATTATAGAAAATGGTTGTTTCTGCTGGCTGACACATTTATGATGCCTTCCCATGACTCAACATGAAGGCCTATATACACAAAGAATATTTGATGTACCTGCAGTCATTCCAAGACATATGGGCCGACATACGGAGCATTGTGCTTTTGCAAGTGCTTATTAAACTGATCTAAAACGACCTATGTGAGGTTCTGTTCAAGTTCAACACTGTTTTTAAATCAGGTCAGGCTGATTCACCTCTTTTCCGGGAAATTTTAAGGGAACCGGTTCAGGTGGGGTTTTTGTGCTAACGGCTCCCAGGAATTTCCCACAATACTGCACCACAGCACTGACAAGAAAACTGCTGAAGTTTTGCCTTTGGCTGCTTTTCTAGCAGCTCTTTGCTGCCTGAAAAGAGAGAAGAGGAAACACCGGCAGCTGGGCCTCATTTCTCTGAACTGACTGCTCATGCAGGCATGCCACCACAAAACTGAAAACTCTACTAATTTGCTTTCCTATGCATGGTGTGCATTATTTTCTGTTCAGACAGAAACTTGTTTATAAAACTCAATGCTTATGGCATAAAGTTAAATTATTTCCCTTTTTAACAAAAAAGGATTTTTTTAGACAAATTAACACTAAGGATAAATCAACATCATATGTAAACAAAATCAGCAATTTGAACTATTTAAAAAATCCAAAAATGCAATGTGGTCATAATAAATTAATAATCAACAGTAAAGTGAGAAAATGATATAATTCAATAATCATATTTGATAAAAATATGAAGTTGTGCAAAAACCCAATTGTGAGAACAGAACATAACAAACTAGAACCTGGATGAAAAAGGATCGAAATGAACTTCACTTGATGTGAGTGCTTAGCTTTGTTTTCTCTGTTTGTGAAAAATTGCAATCAAATGATTTTATGTTTAAACTAAATTACATGTGAGCAGGTCATGTGGTCAAATAAGATTTTTGCCCTCTTTGTTGGATTACACCGTCAGCAGCCACTTTCGACCCCAGCTGATGGATTTACAAGGTTTTCTTTGTCACGTGATTGAAGGGGTAAAGAATTGGTCGAGCATTCCAGCAACCCCACATAAGTGGATTTGTATGGTTTGTTTATTTATCGGCCTCACTATTCCTCCCTGGGATACAAAATATGCTGCACAATAAATCTGAAGATGGCTAAAACACCTAATTCAAACCAAATGAATACTAAACTGCTTCAGTGAACAGATGCAGCATGCACCTGACAATCTATTAATAAATCCCCTGCAAACATTTTCAGAGAAGTTTAATAATCAGGCTCCAAGGACTCGTGAAGTTGTGGTTCCCCTTATAGATGTGAGTTTTGCTGCTGTATCCAGAGACTCACCAGTAGGGATAAAGGCTGGTTGCTGGAGCTGCATGTTAGCTAGAGCTTGCTGGTAGTGAAACATGCCAGGGCTGAACACTGCAGCTGCTGCTCCGTTGCTCTTCTCTAAGATTGGCCTCTTTGGTAGTTGCTGCACAGCCCCTGGAGGCAGGGTCTGGATGTGGAGAAAGCAGAATTTCAGGACAAGATTTTAACATTTCTCTGAAAAGAAATTGAGCAAAGCTTTAAAAGATGTGCTCATTTTTTAAAACTCCAGAAGAGGGCAGAGAAGCATCAGAAATGAGCTGAATTATTGAAGGACAACCCAGGAAGTCAGACAAATGGAAAAAAACAGGACTGTTCAGATTTTTCTGCAATGCTGTAAAATTGGTAAAGCGTATCCACAGAAAAATGCATATTTCTGTACGCATTCCCGTATAAATGCCAGCCTATTACATTTACTGCAACAATAAAAAAGACTGAACAACATGAATAGGTACTAGCAGGTATTTTTCCAATTTTTTTTGTTGTTATTAAGACTCCTATTGTCCTTAACACTGCTAACTTTAAAATTATACAAATGATCAGATAAAAGTGAGAAATGAGGCTTCCTTTCCAACACAGTTACAGATAGTTTTCAAAAACCTCATTGAATTCCAAAAAAGCTTGAAATTGAAACCTGGTGTAGATTATATTTTAGTTCAAATGAAGTACAAACAGTACACTGTCTGTCTCAGTGGCAGCCTATCCATTAAAAAAAGCATGAACTGAATCACCTGATGATGTTCACTGCGTGACTAAAGTTTAGTTCTGGTAGAAGGACAAAGAGCTCTTAGTTTGTCTCCATCACAAGGATGGGAAGGACTCACCAAGGGTGCGGATGCTGTGTTTTGACTGGCTTGGTGCTGGGAAGCCTTGATTCTGGCCTGTAGGTGAGCTGGGGGGTGGAAGTACTTGCACTTGTCTCGACTGCAGCGACCTTTAATGTAGTCCATGCAAACAATAACAGAGTTCTCGCTGCAGTCCACCATGGCGGCCTCCAGGGGATGTGCGTAGCGACAATCGCTCTCGCCTCGTGTGCAGTTACCACGCTGGAATTCTCGACAGACCTGTCGGGGTGATGGGGGACACTAATCAACATTTCCCCTGTCATACTTTGCCTAAAATTAGAAACACAACAACTGCACACAGGCGGCATACCTCCAGCTTGTCTGTGCGTGTGTGTTTCTGTGCAGCGGTGCCGTTGCCCATCGTTGCCAGGCTGGTGGGACTTCCAGGGACAAGCAGAGGAGTACTGGGCAGCAACTCAGGCATCAAACCCATTGCTGGACCCATGTGGCTCAGATATGGACTGAATGCCATGCTGTGATTTGTTGCCAGCGAGGGCGTTACTGGGAACGTCGTCTGAAAGGATAAGAAACAACAAAATCAAGAAAAACAAATAATGACAGAACTTTATTAGGGTAGAAACAAGCTTGTAAAATATAACTGCTATCTATGTATAGCTATTATACAAATGTAAGCATAAAAAACACACTGTAGGTAAATACTTGGCCATTTTTTGTCTTCATTAGAAAACAAAATGTACATCATTTACAGATAATAGTGCCCACACAACCGCATTAAAAATATTTCTACAGAGAGGAGTTTTAACAAGTGCTGCTCACAATAGGATGCAGTTGTGCTCCAGGCAGCATGAACTGCATCTGTTGGGTCAACATGGCTGCAGCTGCTTTCTGCTGGATCAGGTTGTTTCTCCCGTTAATCTCCAGTTGCGTTTTCAGATGTGGAGGGGGATGCAGGTATTTACAGTTCTCTCTTGTGCAGCGTCCCTGAAGTAGGCAGGAAAAGAAAAAGCACAATTAGGCAAATAGGGTTGCAAATTAATCCAAAAACCAACAAACTTTAAATATAATCCTCTTTTTTGAAGCAAAAACAAAGGTTTTATGAAAGTGAAAAATCTACTATAATTGCATTGCTCCTGGGATATGCCAGTAACCTGCCCAAGGTGCACCTTGCCTTTCACTCATTGTTTAGCCAGGATAGGCTCCAGCACCCTATAACCTTTTTTTTTTTTTAAGAAATGGTTTAGAAAATGGATTAAAATATTGTAAACTATTTACATATATTGGACACCACCATATATTTTATAATCTGTGTAATTTTTCCAAACCAAGATTTTTTTTAATTTTTTAAATTTATTTATTTATTTATTTCGGTCACAGTGCAACCTCACATCAATGAAATAAAGAAAACAACCATATTCCAGCAAAGGACCGAAAAGGTATCGGCTGAAGCAAACGCTTATTACGCCGACCCTTTTTTTTTTTTTATATCATCATAAAAGCAAAAAGACATAAGTAAATACTAAGTAATCCATCATAATTGTTATAACACATAACATAATAATATCATAACACATAACATAATCAAACACATCATAACACATAACATATAACATAATCATAACACATAATCATAACACATAACATAATCAAACACATCATAACACATAACATATAACATAATCATAACACATAACATAATCATAACACATCATAATTGTTTACTTTTTATAGAAGCTTGAATTTAACCACCAAGACTTGCATATTTTTTAAGTAATAATAACTTAAATTTCTTTTTTAAACAGAAAAGATTTAAACACAATTTAAGTTCATCATCACAATTATTCCAAAGATCCACACCTTTAATAGAAATACAGAATTTTTTACATTTGTTCTAAATTTATTTTTAATGAACTTTTTTTTTAATTACTTGGACAAATCTCCAAACCATTACCTTTCAAATGTTCACAACTGAAAGTCACTTCTAATTACTTCATCAAACTGCAACTGTCTCAAGTACCTCAATCCATTTTTGCAAACATATTTGTACAAATGTGCCAGTGATACCACAAAAAAGCCACTTTTTAACATTTTTAATGAATAAATACATCTGACTAATTCGAGCTGATGAGCTGATTTTCAGTGTAAAAGTCGTTCTCTCCCAAACATGTCAGCAGGATTTTATTCTGGAAGTCATCACATGTAAAACAATCTCTTCAATTATCTAAATTAGTGAAGAACATACCACTACTTTCATAACTATAAAATTTGTGCAACATTTTATAAATTCCCGATAGTAATCGACAGATGGAATAATACCAAAAGGAGGGGTTTCCCTCATCTTGATGACAAATCAAAGATGCTGTGTCGATAATTTTGAAAGCTACCAAACATGTATAGAGTTTTGTCAGGGTCACTACGATGTGAAGTATGAACCTAAGGTACCACATCTCGACAACACCCATGGGTACTGCCGGCTGGCCAGGATGAGGGAAGTCTGCTGAGGTTGTTGTCCTTTCGTCACAGCCCCGGACAAGCAGAAGACGACATTGCTCAAGTTTCTGACACATTTTTTGGTCAGTTTTTCAACCACTCGTTCAGATTACGATCATCTTATCTTGATTGCTGTATCTTCGTATTTTAAGGAAAGTGAAGGATTTATTTAATATTTAATTGTTAGAAGGTTATTCCACCGAATGGTTAAAAAGACCTTGTCAAGCCAAACCACTGTTCTCATTATATTCTATGTAATCTGTTAATTGAGGAACCACAACTTGGGTTTTGGAGCATCCATGACAATAGCGACGAAAGCTCATTGATATATATAAAGCTTATCACAGACCAGGAAGTGTAAAAGTCTGACTAATACTCATCCATCCACCCCTCCAGAGAATGTACAGGTCCAACTCTAAAATTTAACATGAGTCTTGAGAGGAAAGAGTAGGGAGGCGGCAATAGCATACAGGCATGTGAGAAAATTAGGACACCCCATTAAATAATCAGCTCTTTATTTAGAAATGGTTCACATACCAATATCCAGTCATGTTTATATGTATTTTTCAAAAAGAAAGTGATTTGATTGCAATTTAACAACAAAAATGAACATTGTTTGACAAATCCAAAAAAAGAAAAAAAATAAAGTATGTATTTTAATGGAGGAAAAAGTTAGGACACCCTACCACCTAATAGCTAGTGTTGCCCCCTTTGGTTGATTTAACTTCAACGAGACGCTTTTTGTAGCCTTTTACCAGTCTCTGACATCGATCAGGAGAAAGTTTGGCCCACTCCTCAATGCAGAATTCTTTTAGCTGTGAGATGTTTGAGTGGTGTCTTGCATGTACAGCCCGTTTCAAGTCACCCCAGAGCATTTTGATGGGATTAAGATCAGGGCTCTGATTTGGCCATTCCAGGACTCTCCACTTCTTCTTTTTTAGCCAGTCCTTGGTGGATTTGCTGGTATGCTTTGGGTCATTGTCTCGTTGCAGTATCCAGTTACGCTTCAGCTTTAATTTTTTGACAGATGGTTTCACATTTTCTTCAAGCACCCTCTGATACACAGTGGAATTCATGGTAGATTCTATGATGGTGAGCTGGCCAGGTCCTGCTGCAGCAAAGCAACCCCAAACCATGACACTGCCCCCTCCATGCTTTACAATTGGTATGAGGTTCTTTTCTTGGAAGGCTGTATTTGGTTTACGCCAAACATGTCTTCTGTTCTGGTGTCCAAATAATTCAATTTTAGACTCATCTGTCCAAAGAACCTTATTCCAGAAGTCGTGGTCTTTGTCTATGTTCTCTCTGGCAAACTTCAGTCTGGCCTTGATGTTTTTTTTAGAGAGCAAAGGTTTCTTCCTTGCACACCTCCCATGCAAGTCACACTTGTGCAGTCTCTTTCTGATCGTAGAGTCATGCACTTTCACATTGACAGTTGCCAGAGCCTGCTGTAATTCCCTTGATGACACTTTAGGATTTTTCAGGACCTCTTTGAGCATCTTGCGTTCTGCTCTGGGGGTAAACTTGCCCGGACGGCCAGATCTTGGCATGGTGGCAGTTGTTTTAAATGTCCTCCATTGTAAATAATTTTCCGAATGGTGGAATGGCTGATGTTAAATTCTTTTGAAATCTTTTTAAATCCTTTACCAGACTCGTAAGCGGCCACAATCTTCTTTCTGAGGGCATCAGGAAGCTCTTTAGACCTCACCATGGCGCTCATCTCAACATCTCAAATGTCAGGGCCACACCAAACTAAATCTGAGGTTTAAATAGGGCAAGGCTCCATTCAAATGCTGGGTAATGATGTACTAATCATGTGCACCTTACGTGATGCACCTTTTTGGGATTTTCAACATTTTAAGAGGGATAGTATAGGGGGTGTCCTAATTTATTCCTCACCAGAAATTGTATTATTTTTTAATTAAATTTTACAGAAAGTTTTAAAAAGGCTTTTCTTATTTTTTTATTGTTTAGTTATATTACTTGGATCCCTGAGTTTAATTAAAATTGACATTAACTACCCATATGTCCAAATATATTTTAAAATACACAGGATTTCATAAGGTGTCCTAATTTTTTCACATGCCTGTAGGTTTTCGAACCATGTGAGAAATGCTTAGAAATGTAATTGATGTAGCCAGCGCCTCACTGATATGAAAAAAAAAAATTACTTTGTTCATTCTCAAGTAGGAAAGGGACAAAAATACAAAAAATATTTTTCCCAAAACTGCTGAATCAATCTAAAACCCCTGTGGTGACAAATACAAGGCACATACTCCTTTAGAAGGTTGAACATTCTGAAAAGTTCATTTTACTTGAGATGTAACCTTTAAGTTGATGTTGGAAAAAAATATACATATTGACATGATTTACGTGGCACGGCGGCGCAGTAGGTAGCACAGTGGCCTCACAGCAAGGTCATGGGTTCGAGTCCTGGGTGAGAACGAGGCTTGGAATACTAGCTTTTCTGTGTTGAGTTCTCATGTTCTCCCTATGTATGTGTGAGTTTTCTCCGGGTACTCCAGTTTCCTCTCACCCTCCAAAAACTTGCATGCTAGGTTGATTGGCCGCTACATGATTGTCCCTTGAAGTGAGTGTATGTGTATGATTATATGTGTGTGGCCCCGTGACAGACTGGCGACCTGTTCCGGGTGTACCCTGGCCCTTGCCTCAAATCAGCTGGGATGGGCTCCGGCACCCCCCGGAACCACATAAGGGATAGACGGTTAAGAAGTTGACTGACTGACATAATTTAAGAAATCCATCAGATGTGATCATTTTTCTGTATTTAAACTTCCTTACCCATCATTCCTGGGTACCAAAGGTTTACATATTTTACATTAAGGTGTCCTACAAATCAGAAAAAAATGAAAGTTTTTTGAAAGTTTTAGTTTCTTTGTGAGAAGAACATTCAGTTTGTTAATTGAATCTGAAGTTTTTCTGGGAGCCATCTCTCTTTGATGTAGCCAGGTTTAGCTGCAATGAGGTGTGTTTCCTGTCTTTTCTGCTGTGCTGCAGGAACACTGCAACAAACTGCAGTCTTCATTAAACCGCTGGGCTGACAGCAGCTGTCTGCTCCTGCAGATGAGCTTCTAACCTGCAAAACTCCACATGGTGACAGACACACAACCTGTCATCGAACTACAAGTATAACCACACTAAACAACTACCTTGCTGGTCTTAAGCGTTCCACATTATAAAAGAAAATCTAACAAACTGAGGTGATGCCACAGAGTGTGACAGTGATCGATGATGTACAGATAAGAAACTATATTACAAGAAAAGAGTTTAGAATATTAATGAGAAGTGGACACACACAGCACTGTTGTCATTCACCAACACTCATTCACACATTCTCATACAAGGAAACAGAGGGGTGAAGAGTTGCCTGGGTTAATGGCCAATAAAGCACAAATGCAAACACAAACATGCGTACCTACGCTGGTGATGTTAGCAAGCTTTGCAACAACAGTCTGTGTGTTTAGGAACGAGTTCGTAATGAATAGGTTCCAGGAGCTGGAGACTCACTCCCACTCAGACAAACATAACAGCACTTTTTAACAAGTCTGGTTAATGTGTCGTGTATCTTTTAATGTAAATAAGTGTTTGAAAAAAAAATCTTGAATTTTCCTGTAATGTATCCTGTGCATTGATAGTCAGAAAAAACTCATCTCAAAAGCCTGAACATACGGTATTATGTCGAGAATAGGCCTTTAAAGAAAACAGCACAAATGAGAACTCAGGAATTTCCTTTTTGGTAACCATAGCAACATGCTACGCCTACCAGAGAAAGTCCCTGATAAGGCACATGATATAAATAAATAAATATATCCATGCAGAGAGCTGCAGTGTTGATATAAGCCCAATGTTAATATCAGACTGTTGATTCGAAGCTGTAGCGCATTCTTAAATATAATTTCCTCTGTAAAAGTTGCATGCTTCATTCATCAGACATTTCTCCAGATTATTCTTCTTCCTCTTTGAAGAACAAATCTAACATCAAAATGAGCCAGAGATACAGTATGTGTAAATTGATGCCAGCTTATAATTTTGATTTGATAAGTTAGTCATCAAAGATTTGACCAAACACTACAATTTCTAAAGTGCAATGTAATTAACCAATCAGAACATAAAACATAGTTCATCTTTTTTTTAAAAAAAAAAAAAAAAAAAAGCTAGAGCACAGGTGAAATAGTGTGACAAAAATCTTCTGAGATATTGGAGCATTTGAGTAACGGACAGATCGATGCAGCATCAGCAATAACTAGGACGCTGCATCGATCTGTCGTGGTAAAGAAAGAGCTGAGCTGAAAAGCAAAGCTCTCGATTTACAAGTCGATCTACGTTCCCACCCTCACCTATGGTCACCAGCTGTTGATGGTGACCAAAAGAATGAGATTGCAGATACAAGCGGCTGAAATGAGATTCCTCTGCAAGGTAGCTAGGCTCTCACTCAGAGATTATGTGAGGAGTTCTGCCTTCCAAGAGGAGCTCGGGGTTGAGCCGCTCCTCCTCCAGGTCGACAGAAGCCAGATGGGGTGGTTCGGGCATCTGGTCAGGATCCCTACCGAGCACCTCACTAGTGAGGTGTTTCAGGCACGTCCCACCCAAGAGGCAGACCCCAAACCTGCTGGAGAGACTATGTTTCACAGCTGGCCGGGGAACGACTTGGGATCCATCCGGGTGAGCTGCAGGATGGGGTGAGAGAAGCCTGGGCTTCCCGTCTGAGACTGTTGCCCCTGCACCCTGGCCCCGGGTAAATGACAGAACGGAACAAAGCATACAGTAAGGTAAATAAGTATTTGAACACCCTGTGATTTTGAAAGTTCTCCCACTAAGAAATTGTGAATTGGTCTGAAATTTCTGTCCTAGGTGCATGTTCACGGTAAGAGAAATAATCTACAAAAAAATTGGGAAATCACATTGTATTTTTTTAAAATAATTGATTTGTGTGTTACTGCAGCAACACACATTAACTGAAATCTAAAGAAATCGACTGAAATTTACTAAAAACCGTAAATTTTGAACACCTGTCTGTCAGCTAGAATTCTGACCCTCAAAGACTTGTTTGTCCACCTTTAAAAAGTCCCTCTCATTAGATTATGTCAGACCAATCTGGGATTTTTTAAGAGGGGGAATTTTCAAAATCACAGGGTGTTGAAACACTTATTTACCATACCGTATAGAAGTCTTGAACTGAGGATCATCTTATACAGCTGCCAAAATAAAATAATAGTTAACAGTTAACAATTGCAACCTTGTTGTTAACTATTATTGTTTTTTTTAAAAAATGAAAAAAGAGGAATGGATTTTAACTTCAAATGCAGTGATCGAATTCTAGAGTGAGATCCTCGCTCTCTTAAAAAGTAACATGAGTAGATTTTATATCTACACTCATTATTTTAAATACCAGCAGCAATTCAGTTTACAAGGTAAAACAAAGCTAAGTGGTAGTCCACCCCTCGCCCCCTTCATTTTCCCCGACATGCAGCACACTCTAACTAGACAGGGCTAATGGAGGAACAACTAAAAATGACAGCGGTCAGCCTGGACCAGCCCATAGATGCCAGATATGGGAGGGATTGTTAGGATGAAAGCCATTAGCAGATAAATCCATAAAATTATCAAAGGAGGGAGGTTTGGTCAGAGAGTAAGAGGAAGTGGTGAGGTTGTCTAGCAGCTTCTGGGACAGCGTGCAGCTTTTCTCTGCTTCTACTTCCTGTCAATCCAAGAAACCATCAGCTGAGTTTAATACCTGATAACAATAAGGTCAATGCTGGTGTTGAAAATGATTGTTTGTTTATCATCCTGCAGCCTGAGCGGGGAAACCATTGTGACCTTCAATGATCCTTACCTCAGCTCTGTTTTAAGCTAACAACACCCTGAGGCTTCAAGCAGCTCAGTGTGCCTTTAATGGTTACACGCTGCCGTAGGTAACAAGCGGCTTCCTTCCTGGTTTCCTCGATACAACCAGGGAGAAGAAAGGCTGTTGTTCTGTGCTAAAAACAGCCATGTCACTCAGGAAGATCAAACTACCCAATGGCTATGCACCCCTGTGCTGTTGCTAGGCCTCAGCTCTCCATCTCTCCCCACCATAACCCTCCTTCTCTGTAGGACATAACACAGAAAAATGGCTGAATAATAAATTCTAACTCGATAAACAAGGAGATAGCAGCTGCACTCAGACAGAAAGCTCCTTGTCTGCAATCTCACTTTTTCATTGCAGCAAAGCTTTGGAGCTAAAGCTCCCACAAACACACACGTGTGCAGACACACTTCCTCACAGCGCCGCTCTATTTTGATTTTAGTATGAGTAATTACTGGTAAGTGCCTCAAAATGATTTCTGGATTTGTGTTGTGTATGCAGCACTTGCATGGTTGTCGGGTGCTAGGAGAGAAGCTGAGTGATGTTTAGTCCGCCAGACCAACTGGGTTTGATCGGAGTGGAGGAGGAATCAATGATCAGAAGAGCAACGTTATCAAGAACTGAATAATGGATATTTTGACATCCAGGGTACATTTGACACTAAATTATTTAGAAAAAAATCACATTATGGCTTACAAGGTTTAAAAAGAGCTTCAGTCAATACCTGTTTAAACAAAAGAAGGAAGAAACTATAATAAATTCAAATAGAAATTAAACTAGCAGAAACACAATTTGGAAAGCTTGCCAACAAAAATGGTGTTTGTTGTATGACTGAAAAAAGCAACAAAGTTAGACTCATGTGAGTTTTGTCCCAAATCCCTTTGATATACAAACCCCAAAAGCTTATGCCAAAATTGGTTTTAAGCAGGAAATGAACTGAGAGAAAGCAAATATATTTTTTACATTAAATGCTTAAAATGTATAAAGTTTGACACCTTGTATTCTGAAATATATTTAGTGTAGCACTTTAAAGAAACAATATATATGTTGTGGTCATCTTTACAAACTCTAAATTTAAACCCCAATGTTTCAGATGTCAAACTTCAATTTTAGACTCATAGTAAAGAACCCGAACGTTTCAAAACTTCTAAGATTTGAGCCTCACGACACACAAGAAACTCTATCAGAAACTCTACCACACAGGTGTCAAAGTCCGGTCCTCAAAGGCCGGTGTCCTGAAGGTTTTTCATACAGTATGTTCTTGCATCTATACAACTATTCCAGGTTGACAAGTCATTGTCCCAAATTTTATTGGCTGTTGATTTCTCTTTATGTGCATCAGCTGTATTGTAACAGGAACATATGGAAAAACTTCAGAGGACCAGAGTTTGACACCCCTGCTACTAGATGTAGGAATAACCTACTAGCATGATCACATTCTCTGAGATTTCATAAATTACGCTATAAATGTGTTTAATCTTGTGAAAAAACATGCTGACCATGAGCATAAAGACCTGTGTTGTGTGTATTTGTGGTTAAGTTTGTGTTTTGTTAATGACCAGACTTTAACTGTATAATAACACAGAAGTTAACTTGACATGAACCACAATGAACATGTAATAACAAGCTGCATACTGGTAGAGACTCTTATGCTGTGATTATTACCTTGAGGGAATCAAAGCAGGCAATGACTCGACCGTTCTCCACATGGCAGGTCCGGGAGGGATGTGCAAACTTACACTCGGCATCAGACCGCGAGCAGGTCCCTCTCTGGAACTCGCGACATACTTCCAAGGTCAGCCATTTGGTGTCTCGTCCCATGCTCATGCTGACAGCCATTTGAGACGCCGTTACAAACACAGAGCGGTGTTAGGGCCAAATGTATGTCAAATGTCTGAGAGTAGAGATCTCTAATACTGATTCAAGAGGGAAAAAAAAAACTCCAGCGAAACAGAGAACAAGACAAAGTTCTTCTGTAAAAACTCCTGTTGATTGGTGTATTTGGGGGGATGTTTGTTGGTTTTTCCTGGGAAAAGTGGCAGCAGAAGTTCTTACAGGGTGAGATAATGGAGGTTAAACGTGAGCAGAGACCAGCTCTGTCTCAGAAAAAAAAGGAGCAAAATGAAAAAACTTTAAGGGCGACAGTGTGGTCGGTTTTGAGATGTCCGGGCATTTATCTGTCCCCTTGACAATTGTGTTACATTCACGTCAACATGGTCGAGGATGAGATTGTATCGGGACAGAAACAAAAACTATTTATAACAAAAGTTGAACCTCACACCGGGATGTCCTTGTTATGATGAGACAAGGCTGCAGCTCAGCTCAGAGTATGTTGGGACTGCAGCTCGATGGATGGCTCTGTAGCTGTCAGGATAAAATATAGCCTCCATTCAAGGCCGAACGCACACCAAGTCCTGTCCTGTTGTACACCCGCAGCCTTGTTGGACAACACCTCGTGGTAGGCACTTAGGAGATCCACTTCCCCCTTTTACTTCAGTCTCTTTCTCATACTTCCTTCACCGTTTTCTATTCCTCTGTTGCCATCCTCTTCAGTGACCTCTCCGCAGCATGTCCTTGCTTGTTCCTTCGCTGTGGATCATGCAAATAGAAATGCGTTAATAGAATTGCAGCCTGTTGACTAGAAAATGTTCATTTACAACTAAATTCTTTTGCGAGCATCTTGGGATGAAGGAAAACAGGGATCAGGAGGGAAGAAAAAAAGTCAAAGAAAAGAGGGCGAGAGCAAATAAACAGGAGAGCATAGCATACAGGAAGGAGAGAGGCAGCAATGAACAGGAAAGGGCAAGCTATGTCTTGATTAAGTGATACAGACGAGAGAGAGGGGGAGTGGGGGAGAGGATGGAGGAGTACTGCAGGCAGGACTGATACGTCTCTGCAGAGCAGAAAGTAATTGACCAACTTGCGATGATTTATGTTGCAATATACAGTAAAAGTGTCCTTGAAGGAGAACATGATGGTACATGTGGTCGACACAGATGACTCCCAGACAGGTAGAAGAAAAAGGTTAAGAAAGGAAAGATGGGGACAAGGAGAAAAGGGGCAGGTCTTCACAACTGCAGCTGCTGTGCTCGATGTAAAGCAACAACCAATGAGACAGAGGTTTGCAGGCAGGCAGGGCACCCAACAAACCAATGATGAAGCACATAAAAAAGCAGCTCCTCCTCTCACAGACTCTGCCCTTGTTCCTCTGGCTTTTTTTTTTTTCACCTGTACAAATACAGCCATGACTGAGCCATATGTTAACATCAAAACTATCAAAAAACAGCTATAAAGCGTTCAAACAAACATCAGGGACTAAACTGTGTCTCCTGCGAGGTTATCGCAGCATGATGCAAGGGTGATGCATGCAGCCTGCTGCTCTGATCACACGGTGACGTGTTCACACACCAAGTGAATGCAAATAGTAATCAATGAGGTGAAAAACACACACAAGATGCAACATTAGGGTGAATAGGCAGATGCGGGTGTGTTAAACATTTAAGCGGAAAAAAAATGCAAAAAATGAATAAGTAAGAAACCCTGTCAAAGAGGAGAAGAGCAACAAAGCAGGAGGAGAGGGCGTTGGAGCAAATATTATCAGTCCCTATGTCTGGTGGTGGCAGACACAGACGGAGGAAACAACAGGAGGGAAGGGGGGCTGTGAGTGTGTAAGTGTGTGTGACGACATGCAGATATACAGTCCAGAAGGAGAGGACTGCAGCAGAGGAGAGATAGAAGGATAAATGAATAAAATTGATTCACCTGCCTCTAAAACAAGAACAAAGATCGAGCACTGTCACATAAAACAATGAATAAGAGATGAGCAGGTAAACTTTGCCTAATTAACTAAAATATCTGTCTATACTTCCTCCTTCTGGCCTTCCTGGAAATCAATACAAACTTTCCTCATGGGACAATGAGCAAGCTCTGCTCCTGCAGCTTTGCCCACATTCAGAACCACATCAGTGTCAGGAGCTTTTGCTTACGCACAACCTGACCATGCAATATGTGAAACACATCATCAAAATGCTCCTCACCTTGTTCTCTATTTCCTCATTCTTACCACCAGACACTGAATAGTGCACATGCTGCCATTACAACCCCTTTTAAAGAGATATAGAGCAACCCTGAGTCCCCTCCAAAGCAATGTCAGTTTATGCTGTGACCAGTACCTTTGAATATAAACAGGAATGACCTTTCACTGGCTGATAAAAGCTGCTATGACTGCCTGGTCTGACAACAGCTTTTCTCAGAGCGCTGGCTTCCCAAATATGGCACTAACGGTTTAACCAGGCATTTCCTCATTTGATTTGCCTTTGGCCTCTAACATGGTTTTTATGTTACTAGAAGACAATGGGGACAGATAAAAAATAGAGAACCCATGCCAAGGAATAATGTAAGTAGGTTAAATGTAACTGGCCCTCTTGGGGGTTGTGTTTGCTGCAACATGTTCATTAGCAGAGCAAAATATGAAGACAGCAAGAAAACAAGTGGATAAACAGTTTCACAAGCCTTTTTGAAATCTCTTTTTGTCTGACAAGAATTGTATTTCTTTACATCACAACTGAAATAGATCAAGCACTGATAACTCTGATGATTGCAATAATTTCAAGAAAAGTTTGTGTGGGAAAATTAACTACATTTTTACATCATAAACTTCATTTATAATCCAAAACTATTGAAGAAAAACACAAATTACAATAATAAATGTTACAGGCATTCACTGAGTATAATCCATTAGAGATTGATACCATTTAGTCTTCAACAGTAATTTGGACCTTCAGTGCGGTACAATCCGGCACATTTATTCACCATCACAAACCAAAATATATCAATTTCATATCACTTTCAAATATTAATAGAAAATACCCTGGGATTCCCAGTTTTAAGAGTTAGAGATAAAAAACAACAAAACCAATTTCCACTTAAATTACAATATTACAATTAAAAAAATTGTAGTATTTTTACTACAAAAATATTGTAATATAAATTACAATATTTTTTATTATATACAATACAATATTTACTTGATTTTGGCAATTATGCTCATGTTAGTCAGCGACGTTCTAATTTGTTTTGTTTTTTTAATTCAAGTTTTATAAATAAACTACTACAAAATTATAAAAGTTCTCTTCAAAAGTACAGTAAATAAAACCATTTCAACTTTTCTGACATTTAAACAATTATATTTAACAATCAATAGTTGCCGTATGAATTTTAATTTCTAAACACTGAAATGAAAAATTCAACAATCCTTTTTAATAAGTTACAGGAATAACTTACAAATATTCAGAGCTTTTAACTAGAAAAACTACAGCTTGTTGAATTGTTACCACACAGCAGTATGATGTGAATATTCCTAAGGTTCCTTTTTTAAGACTCACTGTGCTGCTGCCTGTTCTCCAGGTGTCTGCAGAGAAGCTCGAGCAGACAGTAGGTGGGGGTCAATATGTAGGTGAAACAAAGCTCAGGAAAGCACAAGCAGGACGGAGGAGGGCATCTGCGGTTCACTAAAGCGCACTGCGTCCCTCATCAAAAACAGTGCACCAAAGGGCTTCCGACAGCGTAACCTTCAGCTAGGCTCTGACGTCTGCATTATGGCTGGTGTATAGGCAGGGTACGAGCTCTGCAGACAGCCCTGACTACAATGACTATGAATAAATCACAAGACAAGTAGAAATGTTATAAGTTGATACATTCGTTCTGCAGACAGAGAGATTTGAGTAGCTATGTTGTATACTGTATGTATTGATCTAACTTATTGATCAAATCATCATAAAGATTATAACTGTGATGAGAACATATTTTATTGACGAAGTCGTGAATCTTCTTTGTAATTTCAAATTGTATTATTCTTGGTTAAACTGATCAAATACAGATACAGTTGTATTCTGTGATAAAAAATAAAAGCTACTATGTTTATTTGTTTCAGCAGCTAATATTTTTTTATTACAAGTCTAGATTTAAGAAAAACTACAGAATAAGGTTTTCCCAAAGAAACATGCTGAAAATAAATAAAAGTTAGATGAAGTGAATTTATTTTATCTCATGACAGATAAAAAGCAACAATTACAAATTAAAATGGGTTCTTAGACTTTATGTCACTGCATCCCATTTGTAACTGAGAAACACAACCTAGCATCAGTCAGTTTTGGTTTCACATATGACTATAAAATTCTTATAGATTTTTTTTAACTCAATCTGGAGTCACGCTGTGCTTGGAAAATCCCTTTATAGAAGGAGAGTAGTTCTTCTATTTAAATAAATGGAAGTTCTCTAAATATAAACCTTCTGGCTCAATTCACTAACAAAATAACTCCTTGAAAAGACAAGCGTTAGTGCAAAACATTAATGGCGAGGTGATTGATTTAACAGTATGAGGTGAATAATCTATAAATCACAATGAGTGAAAGCTAGTAGCCTGGAGGAAGGGAGCAAAGTAATTAGGTTAAGTATCAGTAATCCCTTCAGCTCATTAAACCAGCCCAGCTTCCTTTTAAGCAATCATTCAAGATGATTTTGTTAGAGAAACATAATAATAATAACAATAATAAAAAAAGTTGGAATTGAGAAAAAGTGAAGAAAATTGAAGTTTGAATGTAATTAGACTTCACATTAGAATTATGAGATGATAAAGATTGTATATGTAGAATTATATAGATCCATATAAATCTGTTCCTTTGTCCCCCAGGTTGCGGGGACACCATTCTTAGATGGAAAGGCCAGACTTCCCTCCCTGTGACTGCATCCTCCAGCTCACCCGGGAGGATCCCGAGGCTTTCCCCGGGCAGCTGTGGGACATAGTCTCTCCAGCGGACTTCTAGCTCTCTTCCCGGAGGGCCATGCACAAAACTCCTCACCAGCGAGGCACTTGGGAGGCTAACTAATCAGATGCCCGAACCACCCCATCTGGCTTCTCTCAACTCGGAGGACCAATTCTCTACTCCGAGCTCCCCACCCTTTCTCTGAGTGAGAGCACAGCCACTCAGAGGAAGCCCATTTCAGCCGCTTGTATCTGTGATCTCCTTCTTTAGTTCACCACCCACAATAAATATTTATAAATATTTGTTTTATTTATAAATAATTATGTTTTTATATAAATATGTATTTACATATCTATGCATATGTAATATAATATATATACATTTGATATAAATGTTTTACATTCTAGATGCTTAAGTTTGCATGAGGACAAAAACAGGAAATAAAAACAGGTTTCGTGGGAAAAGTGACTTTATCTCCTGATGTGTGCGTCAGTTTATCTGTGTTTATATAAAGTAAAGACAAACTAGCCAGACTGGTACAGAGTCCACAGCCTGGAGGGAGCATGAACTTGTCTTAACTGGAGTTGGAGGAGCTAGGATTGCACACAGTTAATGTGGGCAGGTCATGAAAGCCCAGTGGGACAAGTTAGATTGATTGTCTGACCCCTTAGAGGATAAAAAAAGGACGAGAGTGAAATCAGTGTGCATGGCAGACACAAACAGATGCTGTTCTTCACTAATCTGTAATAGATTATATCACTGAATCATATAATTCTAAACACAGGTATTGTGTCTCCAAATGATGCAAATCTGATTCAAATATAATGAAAGCTAAACAGAAACATGACAGCTTTTGTTAGCTGCAGGTAAGCTGTCAGAAAAGCACGAGGTGCGTTCAAGGACCAGCCTCACCGTGATCATGTTATTACCACCATATGTTACAATAAAAACTGGAGAAAATCTATTTAAATAAACTGAAATTATAGTATAAACTAATTAAAGCGATCTTGTCAAAATGCGCGCTTATAAATGCCGCACACTGCATAAGACGTGTTTGCCTCACCTGTTCTCCGCCGCTGTGATGTCTTCTTTCAAATATGCGTTGATTTTAGAGATCGTCTTAAAATGAGGAGGAAAATAAAAAATACACTGGCTAGAAATAACTGGAAAATCAAAATCACAGAGGGTTGAAAAGGTGGAGAAGGTGCGGAAGGACAAACAGATGCAGGGACTGACCAGGCTGTTCACTGCAACTCCATTTGATCCTCAGCAAAACACACTGCGGTCACACCAATAACACATTTTGGAAGGGAGGGAGGTTTTAAGAGGGAGGAGTTGGAGATCAGAGCTGGAATAGAATAAATCAGTCACGACAAAACTCAGCAGGTAAGAACCATTAAGGTGAATCTGGTGAAAGATAGAAGAGTAGTGTCCTCCACGTGGATGGTGCAACATCTCAGATCTGTTATCCTGCTACAAAAATATACCTCCATTGAGTTTATTCATCAATCAACTTTCAATCAGAGGCCAGATTCTGTCATAAACTCGCTGGATTGAATTTATAAGAGGTAAATATTGCTGGACTAAGCACAACAATAATAGTAATAATAACTAAGCACAAACATAATTCAAACATCTTGTTTCAAATTAGATCAACTCATTATCTCTTTAAGTAATTAAAAGTTCACTTGGAGAAGTTTAAATCAACAAAAATGGAAGTTTAGAAACTGCTAGATTCTAAACCAATAAAAATGGGGCTAAATTGTGACGTCAGCTATCTCCACAGAACATTGATTTTTTTCTCTTTAAGATGTTTTTTTTTTACTGAACAATCTGGCCCCCTCTGCTGGTCATATGAAGAATAGCACTGCAGTTTAAAAATCAGAAATGTTGGAGAAAGAAACACTTCATCAAACATGTGTAAAAGTTTTTTTTATATAATAAGAAACACATTCGCTCATCATACAATATTACTAGATAATGCATTACAGTGAGGTATCTATAAAAATGTCATTCTCCTTCTGAGTCCCAGAAAACACCCATACAACAAACATCATGATGCGTACATTTTAGACAATAAGTAGGCAAACTTAAAAATGGTTAATTACAAACAGTAGTGTCATCAAATTAATTAAAAAACGTCATCAATGATACAACAACATTCAGTGATTTTGTCATTATTCTAAGTTGTTTTTATTTAAAATCTAAAATTATCTTGAAGGCTCAAAGATTTTTTCAATAAAATATATTAATAACAAGCTGTGAAAAAGACATAAAATCAGCATTAATAATTTAAAGTGTTAAAAACAGCTTATAGTAAAAAATAAAAGTGAAAAGACGGCATATGCCAAAAAAAAAAAAAACTGAAACATGAGAATGAACAAGGCAGAACTTGGCAGAGTTTGTATTAAGACTTCCTGCTGCTACCACTGTTCCACATTGCCAATGTAGTCCTCCACAGTGCTGTTCTCATCCATTTCCCACCAGTCTGGGAGTAGCACCTCTGATTCCAAACTGGTCTCCCCAGCGTTCTCCTTTCGTTGTTCTTCAGCATTAACAGCATGGTTGTTGTTCAGATGAGACACTTCAGTGGGCTTCAGCTGCTTCCCCAGCTTTGCTGTGAACCTTCCCCGGAGCCTTCTCTTTTCTTGGAGCCTCCTCTCTCTGGCCTCTCGGTGTTCCTGCTGTCTTGCAACCTGAAAACGCTGCAGGAAAAGATCCCGGGCATACTCATACAGCTCTACGTCCCACTGGTTCAACTGGCGAATTCTGTGCTGCGTCTCAGAAGGCACCTCCACACTGGAAGCACGTGTACCGTTCAACTGTGTGAAAGGAGCAATAAACTCCAGGTGAAAGGTTCGCTCAAAGAGGTATTGAGTCTTACGCTGGTACTCTGTCAAACCAAAGAAGGCCATGCCTCTTAGGTTACGTTTTGCACTGTCCAGCAGCACTGCCCAGCGTTCCTCCTCACTCATAGTTGACATATTGTAACAACCCACCAAACTGAGATCAGCTAACATGCGGGTCTGCCGATTGTTGGCCAGGTTGTAAGGACAGTCCATAAACTCTTCTAGGGAACAACCTGACCAGTCATCACCTGAAAAGCAGCTTGGCAGCTCTGATAGTGTTGGCGAACGTCCGTCACATACGTGTAAGGAGGCCTTCCATGTAGCGCCACGCTGCACATGCCGCCACTCACTCAGATAACGTGAAACTGGGTCTCTCAGAATTGTGATGTAGTAATAGTTCCTGCTGGAAACAAAATGACAATATCAGGTTTCTGTAGTCTATTAAAAAGTCCTCCATAACAGCGTTTATAACCAGACACACTACTGGTAATAATAATATACTATATTGATCAGTCATGAAAAGCCCCTGTGCTGCAATACACTGCAGTCATGACAGCGCTAGCGCTGGGAGTTAGATGTCTTCTCCAGGGACACTTTAGCATGAGCTCATGGTAGGAATCAAATCTGTGACTATCTGGTTCGAAGATGGCCACTGGCCAATGTCACCCGCTTATCTTTGAAGGGATCACAGGGGTGCTGGAGCCTATTCCGGCTGATTTCTGGCGAGAGGCAGGGTACACCCCAAATAGGTTGCCAGTCTGCCACAGGGCCACATAACGCATACCTGGGGCAATTTGATAGTGCCCAATTAATATAACATGCATGCTTTTGGGTGGTGGGAGGAAACCACAGTACCCGGAGAAAATCTACACATACACAGGAAGAACATGTAAACTTCACACAGAAAGGTCAGTATTTTAAGCCTAATCCCATCCATGACTTGCACTATAACAAAAATCTTTGGTGCAAAATGTAAAAGATTTTAAATCTCAAAGTAACACTGTCTGCCTGTGGAGGTAGTTGAGTATGAAATGTGTCATTACTAACCTGGCCTGGTTTTTGGGAGTTTCAGGTGAGTCCATTCGTGAAGGAACACAGCTAGTCAGTTCAGTCCAGTCTGCATGGAGTCCACAGCTCCATCCAGTGGAGAAACGTGAAAACAACCAGGTTTCCTTCTTACCTGGACGTAAACATGTGCATTTCTTCTGGCCTGCGTGACACTCACAGGGTCTTTCTAACTGGATATTTCTCACCAAGTGTCGACCAAACGTTGTCCCTCCTGTCTTTTGAATGTGGAGAAATACAATAACATCATCCCCCTTTATGTTAAAGTCTATAACCCTATTTAGATCAGATTTGGAGAAGTTGAAACGAGGAACAAAGCGAGCTAGAGCACGATCCTCTGCGATGTAAGGGTCCTTCTGAAGACCGTCCTGCGTTTTCTTTCCACTAATTCCAGAAACAGCATCAGTGCCTGCAGTAAACCAGGATCTGAGCTGGTGGAGTACCTGGCACTCTGATTTACTGGGACAGACATACTGGATCATGATGAGGCCGAACAACAAAGCCATGAGCAGGACGATGAAGAGCCGCTGGTGGCTGATGCTGCTGCTGGATTTCTCCTCCATCTTCCCAAAGCATCCCTCAGACAGTCTGAAGCCTGCATTAGCTGGGGATCTCTTCAAGGTTTGCCTCCACCAAGTAAAACAACCCCAATAACAACAACAATGCAGCTCCTAGCAAAGCACCGACAAAGCGAATTGTCTGCTAGAAGTCAGGAAATCAGACGGTCACAGTTTTCTTTCTTGTTCACACGTCAGAGTGTAATGACGCCATTTAAACTGCAAAATAAACCCTCATTAGTTGTTTAGAGATTAGTTTGAGTTTATCCTCTTTGTGGCGTTAAGAATCATCTTCCGCGGCCATCGATTCTTGACCTTTTTCTTCCCAGACGCCACCGCGCGTGATGTGGTAGTAAAATCGACGTCATCACGCAAAGTTTTTATTACCTTACGTTTTTTATTCCGAAAATAACCCGAGTTGCTTTTTATAGATTTGCCTGAGTAGATAAATAATTGCAGATCATAAGTAAGTATAGGTCAGAATTTAGGTATATGGTAAATGACATAGAGCAGTTTCTGAGAAAGAACAAACCACATGTTCCAGAATCTGGATCTGGTTTAAGCCCCTTGTCATTTTACATTTGTATGAAAGAATTTAAAATGTTGCTGTGATAATCAGTGCCTTCTTAAACTAGAAAAATGTCAGGAGACGATACAGAATTGTACAAATACGAACACATATATTCTTCCTAATGATATTTTCTGTCCCACTTTTACTTTTGTCTATTCCAAATTGAGCAGCACTTATTTAGTCAAGGCCTTCTTGAAAGCACTTTAAGATTTGGGAAAAGACTGAAAACAAAAATGTTAAAAATGATTAAATATTTCATTGCATTTGTTATTACATATGTAGTTTATATGTCATTACAAATGTAATTCATATGTCATTACATAGGTAATTTAGCGGTGCCTCAGCTTTCAGTTTGCCTCAGCTTTGTGGTAAGGCAAAGCTGAGGCAAAGGCCCATGCTTGAGAAGAGTTCGGCGAGACCATGGAAAAAGACTTTCAGACTGCTTTGAAGAAATTCTGGTCCACCATCTAGTGCCTCAGGAGGTGAAGCTGTACACCATCAACACCGTTTATGGTGGGGATGGTGATGTGGTCCGGTTGGTTTCATCGGGCCATGATCTCCAACTTTCACTGGAGTGAAAAGTGGCAAGGATGGGATTCAGCACCTCCAAATTCATAATTCTCGCCCAGAAAAGGTGGAGTGCCCCCTACAAGTCCCGGGCGGCATCCTGCACCAACTGGAGGAGTTTAAGTATGTCGGAGTCTTGTTTCTGAGTAGAAGAAGGATGGAGTGGGAGATAGACACACGGATCGGTTCTGCGTCTGCAATAACTAGGACGGTCGTGGTGAAGAAAGAGCTGAGCCAAAAAAGCAAAGATTTACCATTCGATTTACCTTCCTACCCTTACCTACGGTCATGCTGTGGGTGGTGACCAAAAGAACGAGATCACGAGTACAAGCGGCTGGAGTTTTGCTCAGAGATAAAATGAGGAGTAGAGCTGTTGCTCTTACGGGTTAAAATAAGCCAGATGGGGTTGTTCAGGCATCTGTTTAGGATGCTCCCTGAACACCTCGCTGGTGAGGTGTTCCGAGCATGTTCCACTGGGAGGAAAACCAGAAGCAGAAGTAAGGGAAAAAAAAGTGTTGAAGAAAATGTTGACGATTTATTTTCTGTTATTTTATTGGAGTTTTTTTTTTTTTTCCCAAAGGCAAGGACACTATAATATGCATTGTTTTTCACCTTTTTTTTAAAGATGCTTTAGGTCAACACTTTTTGTTGTTTATAAAAAGTCAAATTCATGTTTTACCTTAATTTTTGTCTCTTATTCTTTTTGACTACTTGTGTGAATAAATTTTAATCACCAGCTGATTGAGTCCATGTTCTTGTACCTGGTTATGATTAATTTTAGATTAGAATAAAGAAAAACGTCAGCACTTGATTTGAAGTTTTACGTTGAGGAGAAAATATGAAAGAAATTCCTTTTTTGTTCAAATACTCATCCAAATTGATGCCTTCTTAAGCCTATTTGAACACAAAATCCTTTGGCTGAATGGGTCTTGTTTCTGTTTTATTGAATATCTAATCAGTTGTTTTACTCAAGCGTTCTCTTATTTCTCATCTAATCAAATTTCAATCTGATTTGAATGCAATCTCTTTCAATTGATTGTCCTTGTTTAGTTTCTGATTGTATTAAAACGAAATAGGAACTTTATTAGATCAAATGTTGTGGACGGTGTGTTTGAAAGATTAAAATGAGCTAAACAAATTAGTTTTTGAGGATTTGCAATGCATAGCAGCGGCGATCCAGTCAATCCATCATCTTTCCCATCACTGTCTTCAGTTCTTATTGGGTCAGAGCTGTTTGGAGGAATCAAACCTAAAGCAATAAAGATTCTTTCTGTCGAATTTACTGGATCACTCTTTTAAAAATGAATGTCTGACCATTGAACACCAAAACTGATTTGTTGTCTTTCGCTTATCCGGGGGCGGGTCGCGGGGGCAACAGTCTCAGACGGGAAGCCCAGGCTTCTGTCACCCCAGCTGCATCCTCCAGTTCACCCGGAAGGATCCCGAGTCGTTCCCCAGCCAGCTGTGAGACATAGTCTCTCCAGTGGGTCAGGGGTCTGCCTCTTGGTCTCCTCCCAGTGGGACGTGCCCGAAACATCTCACCAGCGAGACGCTCGGAGAGCATCCTGACCAGATGCCCGAACAACCCCATCTGACTTCTCTTGATCTGAAGGAGGAGTGGCTTGACACCGAGCTCCTCCTGGATGGCACAGCTTCTCACCAGATCTCTGAGTGAGAACCCAGCCACCCTGCGAAGGAAGCACCTTTCGGCCGCTTGTATCCGCAATCTCATTCTTTCGGTCATCACCCACAGCTGGTGATCATAGGTGAGGGTTGGAACGTAGATCGACTTGTAAATCGAGAGCTTTGCTTTTTGGCTCAGCTCTTTCTTTACCACGACGGACCGATGCAGCGTCCTAGTTATTGCTGAAGCCGCACAGATCTGCCTGTCGATCTCCCGCTCCATCCTTCCCCCACTCGTGAACAAGACCCCGAGATACCTACTTAAACTCCTCCACTTGAGGGCAGGACGCAGTCCCTGACCTGCAGGGGGTCAATACAAAACTGATTTGTAATCAGTCAAACCATGAAGGTGCAAAAAAGTAGGATTTGGTAAGAATCCTGATTTAAATGGTCAGAGGTGATTGCAATGTATGAATTCTACTTTATTCATAAACATCTTATGCTTGTCGAATACATATTTCTCAGTTATCTTGAATAAAAAAGTCTTGTCCGTCATCTTCTTATCCGTCTGTCCCTTTCGAGGTTGCGGGGGGTGCCAGAGCCCATCCCGGCTGATTTAAGGCGAAGGGCAGGGTACACCCCGAACAGGTCGCCAGTCTGTCGCGGGGCCACACACATACAACCATCCACGGACACACTCTTTCGTAGTAGGGGCAATTTTGGCACCGGCCCATCAACCTACAGTAACATGCATGTCTTTGGAGGGTGGGAGGAGAGTACCCGGAGGAAACCCATGCGAACACGGGGAGAACATGCAAACTCCACACAGAGAGGCCAGTGTTCCAAGCCTCGTCCCCACCCGGGACTCGAACCCACAACCTTCTTGCTGTGAGGCCACCGTGCTCCCTGAACAAAAAAAAAGTGCTTAAATTATTTGGGAGTCCTCTCCAGCTCTCTGTTTTGGGGATGCTCATTCACTTATTTGAGGGCCTGTAATTCTCTAAATCACTTCTTAAAACATTATAAATGTGTTGATATTGTTATTATCTCTGCATTTGGCCATGTTAGTATTAGTTTGCGCTGTATCATATCTATATGATATATCCATATTTTTTATCATATGTACAGTATATCAAAGATGGAATCCTTTGGGCTTGTTTATCACCAGATTCCCTTCCATATTCAGTAATAAATCAGCTATAACATTTTAATAGCATCCTCATATATTAATACTGTTGGGTTTGATTTCTGGATTTTTCTACAGAATGAGACCTCTTTGACTCCGCCCTCTCCGTCACTACGTGCGTAACGTGTAGAAGATTGGAATATAGGTCAGCCCCTCCCCGCCCTATTTCTTTAAATACCCACCCGCATTAAATCTGATTGCACGATATTGGCGTGGAAATGTGCTGATTTTAGGTGTGGAACCTCAGGTTGTATTTTAGACCTTGTGTTACTCTTGCTGTGTCATGGAGCTGGATCGGCGCCTCCTTCTGGCTCACTGCACGGCCCACGCCCTCTCTGTGGTAGCGGGTCTGCTGGTGGTCGTCCCGATGGCTCTGAACGGTTCTGCATTTAAAGGCCGCTGCGCTCCCTTCTCCACTGGCTACTGGAGGAGTGAAAACCGCGCTGATTTAACCGGAGAGCACGGAGATGTGTCCCACTTGGTGGTGCAGCAGTGGGGGCCACCGGTTGCCTGTCAGTTCTCAACATTTGTGGGTATTTTTACGGTTTTGTACGGGGCTGCGCAGGGCTGGAGGTGCCTCTTCTATCTGCACGGACGGCATGATGAGTGAGTCACACATGCATGGCTGTTTTTTATATAGTTGGATCACTATGATTCGGATGTAAAGCAGCAGTAATGTAATAATAACTGCTTTATTACTGTTGCTGTCCAGCTCATCCCTTTAACTTACTGGCTTCTGTCAAATGCACAAACATGTGCAAAGCATGCTTTGTGATATATTGTTTTAAAAGATCACATATAGATGCTTAATTTTCAGATTTGTTCATTTTTAATTGTTTTAAATAATTGCTTAAATATCTTGAAGTCGACACTGATATATTTAACTAGATTCTGCCACAGAATATGTATTCTTTCTATGTTATGCATCCATAATGCCTTTTTAATGTATCTTTACCCAGCACCCTGTTTTCATCCTTCCTGACTGTCCTGCTGAGTGTGTGTGTGCTCTTCCTGTCTGGAGGAGCAAGTACAATTCTATCTCTGGGATTCAGCTCCTGGTGTGATGTAGTCACTGATGCCAACTCACGACCTTACAGGTACATTATCTGACAGTCAGTTCTCTTTTGGAAGATTAACAAAGTTTTTATCTATCTAAATGTGGGTCGACGGTTTATTGGAAGTTATCCCACTGTTATCCAGCATAACAAGTCATCAGCAATAAATTCTAAGTATGAGTTTTGATGAATGCTGTTATACACACTATCTTTTTTTTAGTTTGTTAGCACACTCAAGGTGTATTGGTGTTAACTAGCGTTTTTTGTCATCAGTTGTGCAGAGTCCCAGTCTGTCCCGCTTTACCTGGATGTGAATACTTCATCTTTCTACACAGACCTCAGTTTGGCGCAGGTATGAAATCAAATAAAGTTGATAACAAGAAAGCAGACATCTGGACAGCTTCTTTTCTTTCTGCTTAAACTACTATTACATTGTTTTTTAGACTTTAACACTAAATCTGTTATTTTTCCAATTTGAAAAGAATCAAGTTCTTTCTCCAATAATGGCACAATTATTGCCTCGTATATTGTTTAGAAAAACAATTTTTTTTCAGTGAGGGAACAAAAACAGAATGAACATAAATGATGCCAAAATGTGTATTGCAAATCTACAATGACTTTTTGGTCCGTTTTTGTTTTTTTATTGAATGCACAGTAAACATAACCTCATACAGGCAAACACTGAATAATCTGAGAGATGCATTGACTTGCTAGATTCAACTTCTTTGTGATGTTTGCACAATCTGTAAAGATGGACTTGATCTGCAGTGTAACATGTCCAGTCATGCAACATTAACCTGTATTTCAAAATGCATGAGTATTTCAATAGTTCAGTTGATACAGTACATTGTGGAAAAGTCCCAAGCATGACCATTGATACACACAACTAGTTTAATTAAAACGCTTCATCATTGCAAAAGCAAATTCCTGATCATGGCACGGCTACATTTGCACTGGAATGTTTTGTTTTTGTTCTATATTTAATGGAGCACCAACTGCTGTAGCTACGGTATATAAAAATGATCAATATTACTGGCTAATTACAGACTGAGGAATCAATTAAAAGGGGTGCAAAAGGAGTAAATGGATTTTTCCTGGGTAAGACACTATGGTTTAAATTTGAGCTGATCATAGCAAGGCTTTTCTGGAAGTAAGTTTGAAACATTGCAGCAACTTTTAACACAAATCAGACTACTTCACACTTTTCCTCTGTTATAAATTTGAGGTGAGACTTTAATGCTTAGCTCTCACTTTCCTTTCCAGGCGTCTCTGTGGTGTGTAACAGCTCTGTGGTTGGTTCAATCCATCTTGGCCTTCCTGCGTCTCTACCACTCCCACAGTCAGCACATGACTGGACCCTGTCTGCACCGTGACAAGGAGCTGCTGCTGGGACACAGTCCGTGTGAAAGCATCTCTCCATCACCTCCCCATCCTCCAGCAACACCCACCATCTTAGTTTAAAAAGGAAACTTCTTCATAACATCCTCAATTCTGGCTACATTTTCTCACTTCAAACCTTATATCTATCTATATATTTTCTTCCATTCACTGATCTCTCATTGTCCCATTTTGTGTCTTACTTTTTAAAGGTATAAATGTCACTCTTTCCATTTACAGAATTTAACCAAAAATATGTACAGAATACATGAGAATTTTTTTAAAGAAACTGATTGAGCACAGGAAGGTTTCAGTTGCAAAGGTGTTGAAATGTACAATTTTTAATCTGAAAAAAAATCCAACTTTTTTTTTTACAGTTTGAACAAAACCAGTTCTTAGTTTCCACCAAAAACATTGTTTAAAAACTATAATTGAAATTTTACTCAGACAAATACAAGTTTGTGCCAAACTATTGCATTGAGTTAAATTTACTTTCGTTTTAGATAACAAGCGACTAAAAACATAACTGGAACAAAAATTCAGATACAACACTGTTTAAGAAAAATACTTTCACCATGTTATTTTAAAAATATTAGTCTATGCTTTGTGTGTGTACTTTTGCATGCAACCAAATAATGTTTTAAGTATTTGCAGTCAGCTAGGAATATGTTTGACGTGCATGTCTGTTTACATTTCTCCTAAAATCCAATATTTTGCACATTTGTGTTGCCATCAGGGAGAAGAATTATGTTTGTTCCAAGTTTAATATTCAGATGAAGCACTGAGTTGTATTTATTGTAAAGCATGTGGTGAGAGCATGACTGAGCCACTGTGTTCCTGAAACAGGCTCACTGTGTGAGCAGGAGCCGAATGTTCTGGTGTGTTAAAAGGGAAAAAAAACACCACCGACCTCTGCTCTTGTGACGATTTTAATTATGATGCTGTCTGTGTGGAGCGTTTGCTGGTCAGTGAAGCAGCCTTCCTTAGCAGCTCCTCAAAGGAATTTATCTGTGATAGTTTTTACTGAGACAGATTTGGGGGGAGAGTCCCAGAAGATCACTGAAGAGGGAAACTATATAGTAAAGATAGTTTTTTTAAAAAATGAAAAAAAACTTGAACTAAACTTCTAATGGTTTTCTTGGGATCTCACCTTAAAATCATTGACTCCAGCAGAAGCAATGACACGCAGACAGTGGAATAGGAGGTATGAACTAAAAAGAGAAAAGATGGTGTCAAAGCTTGAAATAAATTGTAAAAATGAAAGCTTTTTGTAATAACTGAATTTATTTTTTACCTTTTACCAGTTTTTGTCATTCATATTTATGTTTTTCATTTTTTTTAAATAAATCACTTCCACAATTATAACATTTTTGTGGCATCTCATTTATTTGAAAGAAAATGCATTTGTCTTAACTGTGTCTGACAACTCTTAATCTATACATTTTTTTAGAGTTATGAATAAAGTTATTGTCATTTTAAATTGGACCCGGGGAAAACTAACGACCACCATCGTAGAAGCCAATGGGGATCCTGATGAATATCTAAACTAAGTTTATTCTTTTTGGCCTGTTTGATTGGAAAAATTACAAAATGCTAACTTCTCAAAAATGAAGCAAGACTAAATTAAGCAATAATAGTTTGGCTTCAAGAAATCTATTTTTATTAAAGAAAACACAAGAAAAGAAGGAAAAGTAAATTAAAATTTTATATGAAAAGAAGAAGAATACAAAATCATAAGATGCGATGTCAGAAATAATCAAATTAATGGGAAAAGCTAAGAAATCACTGAAAAATAATAGAAATCTAATTATAAATTAGATTGAAAAAGAAGAGGTACACAGGAGAAAAGAGTTACAAAACACTAAACACATCAGATCTTTGAATAAGTCATATAAATGACACACATGAACAAGTTAATGATTGATATCTTTTGTTCATTATTGTATTATATTTCATTAATTAGAATAACATCTCATTAACTAATCTGATTCCTTTCATGTTGCATTCTTCACCACTTACCAAGTGTTGTTTAATCTCTAAATATCAAGCAAAAAAAAAAAAAACTGTAGGAATGCTTTATTTATTCCTAAACTGAGGTCAAATAAAATGTGCTTCAATAAATAATTAATAAGTATAAATGTCATCTACTGTTTGAGAATATGTGGGTGTGTTGATACAAAGAAACAAGCAAAAAATCTGATCATGGATGGAAAATAAATGGACTTTTATGTAAAATAACACAAACTGATGGAACTAGACATGAGCCAAAAAGCAAAGTTCTCAATCTACTAGTTGATCTACGTTCCTACCCTCACCTACAGTATGGTCACCAGCTGTGGGTGGTGAATGAAAGAACGAGATCACGGATACAAGCGGCTGAAATGATATTCCTCCTCAGGATGACTAGGCCCCCTCTCAGAGATAGAATGAGGAGCTCTGCCATCCGGGAGGAGCTCAGATTAAAGCTGTTACTTCTTCAGGTCGAGAGAAACCAGATGGGATGGTTCGGGCATCTGGTTAGGATGCATTCCGAACGTCTCGCTGGTGAGACGATTCGAGCACATTCCACCAGGAGGAGACCCTGGATCTGCTGGACAGACTATGTCTCACAGCAGGACAGGATTAGCCGGAGTATGCACCCCAGAGATGTCCAAGTTTCCAGTCTGAAGTTGTTGCCCCCGCAAACTGGCACTAGATAAGCGTAACACAATGGAACTTCACTTTGTTTTGTCTTAAAGCTGAACAGCTTATTCCTAATAGGGTTGCATGAGGTGCCGGAGACTATCCCGGCTGATTTCAGGTGAGAAGCTGGATACACCTCCAACAGGTTGCGAGTCTGTTACGGGGTGACACACATAGACAATCATCCACACACACTCATTCATGGGGACAATTTTGTAGCGGGAAAAGAAACAAAGAATTTGATTAATGCATTAAGAAATCTTTATTTGGTATGTGGAATAGTTGAATCTTAAAACTTGGTGGTCTGACTTAATTTTTTAAGACAAAAGAGATAGGATGTTCGGGGCAAGAGTGCACGATGTGCCTGTACCATCAGGCTCCACTTGGATTCTTTTCACCACACTGTCTTCAATAACCAATACATATCTGAAACAGGAAATCATGCTCACATTTTAGAATCTAACACAACAGTCTGTAAATCTCTCAAAATGCAAACTAAATAGTATGAAGCGGTTAAAAGTCTGGTGCGATCTGTAATACGAATATTAATGTTTTAATTTCATACCAATATAAAAGTGCAAAAGTAATATTGAGTGACTTTAATACTAAAACACAGTCCTATGCTCACACAGGTACATATTCTTTCCATTGTCTTCAATTAAAGAAGTTTTAAACAGAGTAATTACCTTTTAGATCGTTTGTTTCCAAGCATTTGCACAATCTTCTCATCCTCCATCAACAAGTCAATGGCCTAACAAAAAAACCCCAGCTGTATTCATTTGCAATTTAAAACAAACTCACACATGGGAGATGTGTATTGTTACCTTAGTGAATTGACCAGTGGGATCAGCGAGCATTCGAACCTGCACAATAAACAGATCAACTCAGCGTGTGTTAAACCCAATAAGCATTGAGGAATTGCATAATTTTTTTTCACAACTGCCAACAAATCCACTGTGATGGTTCATACACTGTCCTCCGCATTATGTTGTCTTCCCCAGGCAGCCATGACAAATGGGTCATTGACCGCAATGCAAGCGATCATCTGCACATTCTTTTTTTTAAGGTCATCTGCTGCTCTCACAAAACTTGGTAGATGAGTCTTAAAAAATATATAGAGAAAAGTAATGAGGTTTAAGTGATTCAGAGATGAATGTAAAAAGAACATCAGCAGTGTGGCCTCACCGAGGAACAGTTTGGGGTAAACGCCCCGGGTACGCCAAAGAGTATCCCCAGTTTACCCATGAAAAGTTCATCAATAGACATCATGTCTTGACGATCGCAGTCGTAGACCTTCACGGATGGAAGACGATCCCCTGCCTGACAGAAACAGAAAAAACATTCCTTTTATAGGATTGTAGTTGTTTTCAATTATTTTGTTTCACAATGACTTGATGATCGGTCAATTAGCAGGTCACTGGCACACGGATACATGTGTGTTGCCCCTGGGGTTTTTGGTTGTATCATCAGCATGTGATAAAGATGATATTAATGCTAGTTATTTATGATGAATATGTTGCTTGGATTAATTTACATAGTACAAATATTAATGTTTGCATTATGTAATACAAACAATTACAATTAATTACAATTGTTTGAAATTGTCTTGTAATATTTAACAGTGAAAGATTTTCCATCTCTCCAGGACGCCCGTTTTAAACTTTATTTGTGAAAACTAGGCGTGGGCGTATCGATTCCAATATCGATAATATCGATGCAACGCTTGTATTGATATTGATCGAGACTCCAACTAAAATATTGATACTTCGGTTGAATTTTTACCCCCCGCACTTTGCTTCCGTTTCTTTTTTCTTTTTTTTCAAAAAGGCAACCTAACTTATCTGTTTGCAAAATATGCGTAAATGCTGTGTGTCGCGCCTGTATGCTAAAGCAAGGCGGCCCCGCCCCCTCGCTTTTTTTTTTTCGCTTTGACTTGATAGATCACAGGCGATGCGCTATTAAAGCAAAAAAAGTGAACATGACATTGTTTCTAAATAAAAACCTGTAATCAATATCATTGCTCTGCACAGGGGAACAATGCCTCGCCTCGGGGGACAGGGTTGGGACTATTTGTGTTGGCTAAAGGTTTTAAAGAGTTTTGTATTGTTATGCATATTAATTTATTTGAAGTAGTTTTTGTTTTTTAACAACTGTTTGTTTCATTTAACTGAGAAGGTAATTCGTTTCATTTTAATTTTTTATATAGCCTTTACGAATTTTTTTTATTTTGTTTCTAAGATTTTATTTGAAGTGATTGTTTTGACTTTGAAAATTTAATTGTTTTGATTACAATTTTGTGCACTTTTTGAACACAAGCCTGTTTTTTGTCAGTCAGCAAAAATTTTAACAGTTTTTTATTTGCAAGTGAACTTTGTCTGAGTTTTAATAAATTATTAAATAATTAATTACAAATCCCCTGAAAATTACGTAAATGTTTATTTAAGTTCGTTGATGCAAAAATAGTAAAAAAAAAATATCGGTAGCGGTGATATCGGTCCTGCATTTACTTGGTTTCGAATCAATACCAAAGCTTGCGGTATCGCCCACGCCTAGTGGATTGATAGTCATCTGATCAATTTATAGATAAATTAGTGCTTTATTCACTGCTTTCATAGCAACGGAATATAACAGTACAGCTAGCTGTTCTTAAAAGAACAAAATGCGTCATTTAACAAACTTTAAATGTATTAATATTGTAAAGTATAGATCATTTAAGGAGTTTAGAATGTTAAAAAATGAAAACGTACCTGAATCGGCATTTTGAAGTATTACACTGATGTTTGGTCGGATGAAATGAAGGAGTGTAAGTTTTGTAGAATGATCGAGGTGGATATTACAGTAGAAGATCCCTGATGTGATATGCTAAATCACCAGTAGACGTCACTGTTGAACATAGATATACTTCCGGTAACAGAAAAAACAAAACACGGAAGTCATGACGACTGTAAAAAGCTTGTATTCAATAAAAGTTTATGTGTTCATAATAACGCAGTCTCGTTATTTAAATGAACAACACATTCCGGTGCTATTTTTGTTCCACTATCTATTTAAATTTCAAAAATTGATCAAACTGGCGGCATGGTGGCGCAAGGGGTAGTAGCACAGTGGTCTCACAGCAAAAAGGTCGTGGGTTGAAGTCCCGGGTGGGGACGAGGCTTGGAACACTGGCCTTTCTGTGTGGAGTTTGCATGTTCTCCTCGTGTGTGCATGGGTTTACTCCGGTTTCCTCCCACCCTTCAAAAACATGCATGTTAGGTTGATTGACCGTGCTAAAATTTCCCCTTGGAAAGAGTGAGTGTATGTCTGGTTGTATGTGTGTGGCCCCGCGACAAAACGAGGACCTGTTTAGTTGATCCATGTCCTCTAAACAATTTATTTTTTAATGGTAATAATGATCCAATTACAATTAAACTAAAAAAAATGATTATAAATGAATCAAAGATTTTTTTATATTATTTTTTTTAGATAAAATAAAAACAATCATTTTTAGATTGTAATGTTTAGTACATTTAAAGATGCTTCTTTGTGTGCATCAATAGAAAATAAGTCTATTTTTATGTTCCCTTCTCTCTTTACCTCTACTTCTATACCCATATTGTTCATATAATCTTTAGTTATTCAGTGAATCCTCAGATTGACCAAATGATAGATAATAGATTAAACTGGTTTGCTTCTTCATCATGCTTTTTGATCGTTGATCCCTGTTTTGATTTTTATCAAAAGTTGCAAAGAAATCTGACCAGTTCAGGTCTATCACACAAACACACACACAAAGAGCAACAGGTAAAGATGAGACCAATGATGTGTGGTGGTGGTGTGTCCATTTATTACACAACACAAAGCACCTACAACAATCCACTATCTGTTGCATTGGACGGTGGAAGATCTCACTTTTTTTCAGTGAATTTAATTTGGACATGGTTAGACACGGACACCAAACTGTTCATCTAAAATGAAAAGGGGACGGAGGAAAAAAACCTACACACAGAAATTTACAGTCAGTATCACCCAAAAACAAAATTAAAGCAGTGTCAATAAACAACAATAAATTGAGTAAAAATAGAATTTAATTGTTTAAATAGTCTTTGAAAATACAAACATTGATTTGAAGTTCTAAATAAGATGACGTTTAGTAGCTAATTATAATGTTAAGGGATGGGTATCGATAACCAATTCTCCTATCAATACCGCTTAACGATCCGGGTCTTTAACATATCTCTTATCAATATTTTTAGAAACAAACAAACAAATAAATGCTTGTGGTTCCACCTTTACATGAAAATACTTTATTGCACTTTAGACCAGTGTTTTTCAATCTTTTTCATGCCAAGGTACATTTTTCTATAAAAAAAATCTTGAGGTACACCACCAAAAATCGTTAAAAACTATTCTTTTTCTAATTTAAATTGTTTAATTATATAATCAAATGCAAGATTGCAAGATGCAACCATCTGTCATAATGAGCACATTGTTATTCTGTGCACTTTTGAAAGTTTTGCGGGTGTCTTCCAGGTGAGCTGGAGGGTGCAGCTGGGTGAGAGAAGCCTGGGCTTTCCGTCTGAGGCTGTGGCCCCCGCGACCCGGCCCTGGATAGGGGGAAGACAACGGAACAGTTCCAGACAAGGAGCCCATCAACAAGGAGAGAGATGGAAGGAAAAAAGAGAAATAGCGTGTGGCTGTACTTTGAGGCCGAAAATGAAACAACGGCTACCTGCCCCATTTGCAGAAAGGCTGTTAAATATAGTGGTAACACTATAAATTTGTTTAAACATTTAAAGAAAATTCAAGAAAATGAGCAACTTCAGAAACGGGGAGGGGAGGAGAAAACCCTGATCCCTTCTGTTTCCCAGAGGCAGCGCTCATTAACAGAGATGCTCCAATTTTCCAGAGAACAACCAGGTAGATAGTAATTGTGAAAGTACAACATAATCATCTTCAACATTAGTTAACATTTGTTTGCGTGCAACTGGGCACTTCTATCGATCTATCTACCAACCTGTGTATGTACATATACTTGGTCATACTTTATATAATAACATACCATTTTAATGACAGTGATACTCCAACCTTAATTATTTTATTCTTTTATTTAGCTGATTCCACGAGAGCTGTAGAGATTACAAAGAGCCTGGCAGAAATGATTGTGAAGGACTTGTAACCTGTTTCTCTGGTGGAGGATGATGGCTTTAGGAATTTTGTGAGAACACTTGACCCACGATACAAATTCCCAGGAGAAAAACTATGATGGAAGGGAAAATACCAGCTCTTTATGAAGACTGCTGCACTAAAGTCAGAAAGACACTGCAGGGTGTAGAAAATGTTGTCCTTACAACCGAAGAGTGGATATCAAGAGCCACAGTGGCATATTTTGCACAGATTTTGATGTCCTTGCATCTCAGCAACATCAAACAACTGCCACAGATGTGCTGATTCAAATGCAGAGATACACCCGTTCCGTTCAGTCATCTTCCGCTTGTTCCGGGGCCGGGTCATAGGAGCAACAGCCTCAAACGGGAAGCCCAGGCCTCTCTCACCCCGGCCACATCCTCCAGCTCAACCGGAAGGATCCCGAGTCGTTTCCCGGCCAGCGTTGAGACATAGTCTTTCCAGCGGAACCCGGGTCTGCCCCTTGGTCTCCTCACGGTGGGACGTGCCCAAAACACCTCACCAGCGAGGCACTCAGGGGCATCCTGACCAGATGCCCGAACCACCCCATCTCGCTCCTCTTCACCTGGAGGAGGAGCGGCTCGACACCGAGCTCCTCCCAGATGGCAGAGCTCCTCACCCAATCTCTGAGTGAGAGCCCAGCCACCCTACGGAGGAAGCTCATTTCGGCTGCTTGTATCCGCAATCTCATTCTTTCGGTCACCTCCCACAGCTGGTGAGCATAGGTATGGGTTGGAACGTAGATCGACTTGACAGATATGTGTTTGTCTAAATATAGTTCAGGATCATTAGATCCAGTTTATTTTTGTTTATTATACTGTCTTGTATAATAAAGGTAGCAGAGATGAAGATGCTGAGGATCTCTCTGGGAGTGACCAGGATGGACAGGATGAGAAATGAGTACATCAGGGGAACAGCACATGTTCGAGGTTTTGGGGATAAAGTTCGAGAGGCAAGACTGAGATGGTTTGGACATGTGCAGAAGAGAGAGAGAGAGTACATAGGAAGAAGGATGCTGGATTTGGAACCACCAAGAAAGAGGCCTCGAGAAAGTCCAAAGAGGAGGTTCGTGGACGCAGTGAAGGAAGACATGAAGATAGTTGGTGTGACCAAAGAGGATACAGCAGATAGGGTTAGATGGAAGAAACTGACTTGCTGTGGCAACCTCTGAAGGGAAATGCCGAAAGAAGAATACTGTCTTGTACCATAGGTGGCAGTATAGACGTGTTTTTTTAAAAAACAAAACGAAGAAGAACGAGAAACCAATCACATTTCAGGGAGCCATATTGAATCTTTGTTTTTTTTAATTCCATCTACTTGTTCAAGTAGATGGCCTAACTTCTCTGAACAGTGTTTTAAATGACTTTTTAAACATTTACAGTAAGATATTGGTGACGCAGACAGGATGAAGCTAAGTGAGTTAAAGAAATTAAAAGTAGCAGAGCTGCGGGTCAGACTGGAGGAGCTGGGTTTGGACAGCCAGGGATTGAAAGCTGAACTAGTCCAAAGGTTGTGGTCTGTTTTAGAAGCTGAACAAAGTGGCGAAACCAAGAAGGAAGAGGTGAAACTAACAAGCGACACTTTAGCAGATCTCACTCCACCATCACCTGATGGAGCACATGCAGCTGTGCGATCTAAAGCAAACCGAAGCAGGAAGGTTACAAACACTGGAACGCAGACAGAATCAGGACCAGATCTATCAGGTGAACCCCCCAAAGCAGCAAAGCCAAGACATGAAGACAGTCCTGGAGAGGACACAGAGCATCCGCTGGACATTAGCAGAGGAAGAGCTTTCTACGATTTCAAAGAGGAGGTTAAATACAAAAGGTAAATATTAAATCATTTACATGTAAAGTTCCGTTCCGTTAACTTCCGCTTGTTCCGAGGCCGGGTCGCGGAGGCGACAGCCTCAAACGGGAAGCCCAGGCTTCTCTCACCCTGGCTGCATCCTCCAGCTCACCCGGAAGGATCCCAAGTCGTTCCCCGGCCAGCAGTGAAACATAGTCTCTCCAGCGGGTTCGGGTTCTGCCCCTCGGTCTACTCCCGGTGAGACGTGCCCGAAACACCTCACCAGCGAGGCGCTCGGGGGCATCCTGACCAGATGCTCGAACCACCCCATCTCACTCCTCTCGACCTAGAGGAGGAGCGGCTCGACACCGAGCTCCTCCCGGGTGGCAGAGCTCCTCACCCGATCTCTGAGTGAGAGCCCAGCCACCCTGCGGAGGAAGCGCGTTTCGGCTGCTTGTATCCGCGACCTCATTCTTTCGGTCACCACCCACAGCTGGTGACCATAGGTGAGGGTTGGAACGTAGATCGACATGTAAATCGTAGATCAACTTGTAAATCGTAGATCGACTTGTAAATCGAGAGCTTTGCTTTTCGGCTCAGCTCTCTCTCTTTACCACGACAGACCGATGCAGCGTCCTAGTTATTGCTGACGCCGCACCGATCCGCCTGTCAATCCCCTGCTCCATCCTTCCCCCACTCGTGAACAAGACCCTGAGATACTTAAACTCCTCCACTTGGGGCAGGATCCTGTCCCAAGTGGAGACAGGGTTCCATGTAAAGTACTCAAGATATTTCAAATTGTTTGTTTTTCAATTGAAAGCAATCTGGTTTGACATTATGATTGTAATTTGTGCAAAAAGACTCACAAATAAATTTTACAATAAACACTTATTCTTGACCTAACCGAACAAACTAAGTATTTTTGTTCTTAGACTCTCCTTCTCAAGGAAAACTTTTAAAAATTGCAATGGGGTGGAAGATGAAATCTTATGGAGATCTACATGAAGGGGAAATCCTGCAACCAGGACGGATAGGCAATGCATCTAGTATTGCCAATTAAAAATGAGTTAATCTAACTTTACAGCTACTGTATACAGTGTATTTGGAGCAATCAGCAGATGGACTTCATTCCGATGTAAGTTGCTTTGAGCAACCAGGAATGAGGGCCACAGGAGCTTTCCAACATCATTACCATTGTAACCCATATTCCGTCCAGCACAGAGCCAAATAACAAGTGTTCCACCAACGACTGTTCCAGTTCCAACCCACTCAACTTGGCACCACCTAAGCAGCTGTCCTAAAGCCCTCTCTTGGACTGCTACCAGATACACAAATTTCCCTATAGGGGATTAATAAAGTAGCAAGTAGACTGAATCTGAATTTATCAAGCACCGTGGCATCCCAAGTCTGATGACAGTCTGGTCTTAGATGTGGACCTCGAGCACAGATAATCTGCCATGAATCTAGAAAACAACTCACTTGCATTGAGGAGAGTGAGAGAGGATGAAAATTACAGATGATGTGGCTATGCATCTTAGGTTTTTTCAAAGTGAAGGGTGAAAAGAGTGGATTAGGTCATGCAGCTATCGCTCCACAGGCCTACTGCAAAAAATCTAGGAACAGTTAGGTTGCTGCATTTGAACTAAAAGGAAGCTATCTAAATAAACAGAACACTCCACTTTGGGATTTCTAGTTCAATGGCCCCTTATATATAGCAGTGTATTCCACTTATCCGGGGCCAGGTTGCGGGGGAAACAGCTTCAGACAGGAAGCCCAGGCTTCACTCACCCCAGCTCACCCGGAAGGATTTTGAGTCATTTCCCGGCCAGCTGTGAGACAGTCTCTCCAGTGGGTCCAGGTTCTGCCTCTTGGTCTCCTCACGGTGGGACGTGCCCGAAACACATCACCAACGAGGCACTCGGGGGGCCATCCTGACTAGATGCCCGAACCACCCCATCTGGCTTCTCACAACCTGGAGGAGGAGCGGCTCGACACCGAGCTCCTCCTGGATGGCGGAACTCCTCACCCAATGAGAGCCCAGTCACCCAGTGGAGAACGCTCATTTTGGCCGTTTGTACCCGCGATCTCATTCTTTTGGTCGCCACCCACAGCTGGTGACCATAGGTGAGGGTGGGAACGTAGATCGACTTGTAAATCGATTGCTTTGCTTTTCAGCTAAAGCCGCAAAGCAAAAACAACCACAACAAAAATAAGCCCCCTTATATATATGCAAGTATCCCCAATGAGAATTTTTTTTATGTCCAGTTGAATATTTTGCAAAGATTAATTTGAAATTTGGTGGAAATTAATCTTGTTAGACTTTGGAAAATAATAAAGCAAATGCCACAGTTTAAGCGGCTGCAGATAAAACAAGCAATACAATTAATTGGATAAACTTTGATTAATGTTCGCTTTTTTTTGCTCTTCAATGTAACTACCTACTGCAAGATTTGTTTAGACATTAAATTTTCTTAAACATATTGTGATTCTTCTCACCCAGAGCAAAATCACCACTATCCTGGTCAAAGTGGAAAGCACAAAAAGAGTCTGACGAAAATAAACTCCGATTAGATTCATGTGAGTAATAATTTTTTTTTTTTTTTTATTTCCTATGAGTTACTTTTACCAACACAAAAAGAACAGGGACATTTTAAACCCATTTTCTGTTTTTTTTTTTTTTTTTTTTTTTAACTGTAAAGTTCTTTTTGTGTATCTCCGCAGATGCCTGTCACCTCCACTTTAAGATCAACCCTGAAGGATCTGGTGGTCATCCACGTTACTGGGATTGGTACCCTTTAATTTGGTCAGGCTGCAGACTTACTCATGGGGTGCGGCAAGGCAAAGTCAGCTTTGAAGTTCGACTGAACTCAAAGTTGACTGTACAGCTACAAGACCAAAGAGTTGAAGAGTCTTATGGTTTGAGAATTGGTTGGTCAGTGACTGATTCTTCTCTGCTGTTAGGTAAGAAATGTTTTGTTAGGAATTTATTTTTGTTAAAAGCCATTTTAAAATTCATACCATGTTTTATTTTAGGTGAGGACGAATTGTCATTCGCTTATGATGCGAATGGTGAAAAAGTCTCTGGTGGGAAGAAAGAAAAGTTTGGAAAAGCTTTTTCTGAAGGAGTTATCATCGGCTGTTATGCTGTGAGTTGCAATATTTTTTTAAAACAGATACTTTAAATAAATATGATGATAAAATATGATATATTAGTCAAACATATTTTGACAGTGTTGAAGTATTTTTTTTATATCAATATTACAATTTTTGTGTTTTTTTTTCTTGCAGTCTTTTTCTACAGATGGTGCTGTTGAGCTGTCTTTCCATAAGAACGGTTGTTCTATGGGTACTGCCTTTTACCTCAAGACGTCCATTCTGCAGGGGCGTGCACTTTTCCCTCATATCCTCTGTAAGAGTTGTGCTGTCCAACTGAATCTGGACCCTACAAATCCTACCTGGTACCCTGGCCCAGCAGGATTTACACCACTGGCAGCTTTATCTATCAACCAGATGGTCCGATCTACACCAGCACCTACATTCAGAGAACAGTGTGAAGTGAGCCATAACAGCCAGGACCAAAAAAAAATCTGCTCTGCTTATTTTTTTTCTATAATATGTCACCTCTTTTTCTCAGGTTGTAATGATGGTGGGTCTACCAGGTTCTGGGAAGACTTTCTGGGCCCAGAGTCTCATGGAGCAACATCCGGACAAGCATTACCAACTGCTGGGAACAGAGGAGGTGCTCAAGTGTATGATGGTTAGTCGAAACTCTTAAGATTTCTCATGCGGAAAGATTATTGTCCAATTGAACCAGTTGATCTCAAGTAATTGTGTGTGTGTTTAGAGTGAAGCTAAAAAAGAAACCAAACTGCAGCAGGCATCTCACTGTCTGACTGAAATGATTAAGGAAGCAGCTGTGACTCCTGGGAACTACATTCTTGACCAGGTAACACCCTAATAATAACAAAAAACAAAATAACTTGGTAAGAGGATTGCAATAACTAACCTCATTTTCCCATGTTCCCAGTACAACATCCTCGTTTCTGCACGACATTACAAGATGCAGTTGTTTGCAGGCTTCAAACGTCGGGTGGTGGTCATCTTCCCCTCTGTAGATGAGTGGAAAAAAAGACTCCTGCAGCGCCAAATAAATGATGGCGAGCACATTCCTGAGACTTCCCTGCTCAAACTAGAAGGTTCTATATGTTTATAAATTGTAGAAAACAATAAAAAAAATAACATGACATATTACATTCAAGGAAATTCTTATTGCTAAAAAACAATGATTGAGGAATTGCAGAAGTGATTTTTGAGAAAATAGGCGTACTGATTAGGGCTCAATGTTATTTTATGTATGTACAAAATTAGCAGTTTTGTTTTGTGTCCGCTAGCATACATTAGTAGCTGGATTCTCAACTCAAGTTTAAATTTATTTGTGGTTGCATTTAAAGATCTTTTGTTTTAAAAGAAAAAAAAAACAGTTGAAACAGATTTTTTAAACCACTTGGACTTAGTTAAAAACTAAAATGAACCAGATTTGCGTTTAATCCTTTTTAAATAATCAGACTGACATGTTGAAATTTTCAACCAAGCAAGAACATTTTCTCCTGTAACCAGCTAATGTTGCCCTATCACTCAATGTATCGCCATAACTCATTTTCCTCAGTGAGCTGCAGTCTTCCAGAGCAAACTCCTGATGTTTTACACGAGTTGCAGTATGTTGAGCTGCCCCAACACGAAGCACAAAACATTCTAAAAGAGTACAAAACCAATGCTCACAGGCTACTGCCTCCCAAACTCAAAGAAGAAAAGAAACAGCGGCGGTTCAAGAAAAGACCCCACAACCATTGCACTCAGCCCCAAGGTAAACATAATGAATGAGAAGTCATTTTTCTGAATTATTTTGTTGATTTGATTTTGTTCTTTGTAGGCTACACCGGATACTACAAAGTTTGGACCCTACAGCCAACATATGTAAGTTTGACAAAGCACATTTTACAAGACTCCAATATATCTTTTCTGTCTTTTAGAACATTTTACATTACTTCACAAATAGACAGTTGGAAGATACATATACGAATCTAAAGCAACTTACAAGGCAAGGTGTACTCATTATAAAAAGAAAGTTTCACTCTCAGCTTTCCCCACAGCGAGTCAGTTCCCTCCATCTAGATTAGTGTTTTCTTTAAGTTTTGGCTGAAGCTTTGAGCGAAATGATGCGACCACCAGACATTTTAGGTGAAGAATAAGAATAAATTTTAGTCTGAAATAAAGAATTTATGGCAGATGGGTGCTAATAAATTCATGTGTTCTTTTTTGACTGAGAATGAAATATACTGCTGCAATTGAGATCATTTGAATGGATTTAATAAAGCATGAAATAGTCCAATACATAGACCATTGCCATAGGTGATACAAAACATTCCTGCACATCATGTTGGGTTCTGTAAGGTAAGGTATGGTGTGATGTTGGACAGGGAGTCCAACATGGCCTACAAACGTAGATGTGGTCAACAATGAGAACTACTAGAATTCAGAGAAACTGTGGGATGATCACTGAATACCCAATGTTTAGTTTAGGTATTTTTTGGGTTGATGTTTAGATAAATATATAGAACACATTGTTTTTCTCAAATTTAAGTTCATTTGTACTAGCACAACTTTTTCAAATGTTACTTAACCTGTTTTTATAATTACTTTATTGATCCCAGACCTGAAAAAATTGTTTTCTATTCTTGTTTTCAGAGCTGTCTGCCTTTTCAAAACCAGTGCTACTACCACAACAGAAGCAATGCTCACTGGTAAAGATGTGTTTTAGAACAAAGATCAGTTATTGTTCAATCAGTAAAGAAGAAATTTTAATATCACATTTTTGTTGGATTTTTCCCACGTTATTTAAAAGTACTGTACATGTTGGCTACTGTACTTATGTGTTTCTTGTTTGAAGACTTCTTAAATAATTACTTTTGCAAATACTTTTTGTTTTATTAAAAATATTTTTTAATAATTTAAAATGAACAAATTTTACAGTATTAGACCTTTTTTTTTTAAACAAGTTGGCCAGAGAGTGTTTAGAGTTAATAATCCTGTGTTCAGATGGATGTTGGCTCTCCATCTGGTTGCACTGTCTGGTAAAGAATTACGGCTCCTTTAGCTGAAGGACACAGCTCGGACCACAAAGGGCTGCTTCTGTTCATCTCCAACACGTCCTGCATTACAAATGATGTTTTTAGATGTTTCAACATCTTCATATTGATGTGGTTTATTGTTGTTTTTTTGTACTTCCATTTTTCTAAATTTTTGCATTTAAATTTGAGTTCGATTTATTTTTCCCCCATCATTTTCAGAGTTAAGAGATGTAACAATAGCTGTAAACACTACTGACCGTTCTGCTGATGAAGATGATATCTGTGGACTCGTGCGCTTCTGCCCCTCCTTTCCAATACAACTTTTTTATTTCATCAGAAGTCAATGAGCAGCTGCGGACAGAATAACATTCAGACATGTTACGTAATTAGGTCAATTTTGAAAATATTGTCTTTGTTAAGAAGGAAATAAATGTTTTGAATTTGTTCTTAAACAATTTGGATTTTGCTTTTGTTAAAAACAGACTCAGCAAAACTTATGTTTGGCAAGTGAAAATAAAATATAAACAACCTGACAAAGAACTCTGCACTTGGTCTGGCAGCGCTTGTATGATTGAGGGCGACGCCCATCAGAACTGGTGCACCTAGGTTACTCAGAGGAATATTCACCTGAGAACAAACCAGGTTTGTGACAAATGGGAACATTGTTTTTATTTGTACAAAAGAATTTGCTTTGAGTTTTTCTGTTGAGCTGAAGTGATAGTTGGTTGAAAACTATAGTTTACCTTAATGCTGCATTGTGATTTGAATCGGACAGTGATTGATGAACTGCCTACCTCGTCTCTGATTTCTGCACATACTGAGGAGAATAGTTCAGAGACAACAGCATCTGGCCTCTGCTGCATCATGACCACACTGATCTGTTCTTCATTCACTCTCTCACCCAGACGCTCACACACAACCTGTGAACGAGAGGAAACATTCTAAAACCACACTGAGTTTTATGGTGATTTAACTTTGTCACCTTGGGTTCTGGATGGCCTCCAGGAATGTCTAAGAGACCTCCAGCTTCTGCCACCTTCTGACTTCTCCGGATCAACACCACATGGCCATCATCTGTGCACAACACAGCACCCACTCCGAGAGGCTGAGCCAGCAGGGCCAGAGGATTGCTATACACTGTCTCTCCTTGCCGACGAAGCTCCTCCACTCTACGTGACCAATTTGTTCCTAAGTAGTCCTTGTAGCATGTAAGACCTAGATTTAGAGTGAGAACTGGCTCTGAATGTGCGGAACATACAACAACAGTGTTCTCTAATTTTTTGTTATCATATAAAGTTGAATACTGTGGCAACACTGCGTCTTTCTGCTGAATGGTGAACTCATTTTCTGGCTGATTCAATTTGGAGTCCAATTTTTGCTTGTTCTGGTCCTTTGAGAGGTTCAAGTTGGGAATATGGGAGAAATTAGAACATAGAGAATGTGTGTGGGAAGCAAAGCAGAATGAATGCAGTCTGAATTTGGCTCCATTGAAAAGCCATGGCTCTTTGGATAGTCGCTCTGTCCAAATTCCATCTATCTGATTCTCCACATCTGGATCTGTCTGCCTGTTAAAACTGTAGAAAAAAAGTGTAAATGAAAACTTATCAGTTTGGAATGACTTATCTTAATTCCAACATAATTCTGTTAAACTTAGTGAGGCTCTTGATACCTTTCAGAAAGCTGGACCTGTACTTGAGATTGTTTCAATCCTCTCCACTGTGTACAATCCAGAAGAACAGACACCTCAGAATCCATCAGATCTCACTGGGGGTTAAAACACATAAATGTCAGAAAGAATCAAAACGTTTTATAGTTAATACAGTGAAAGATTATAAGTTTACAGTCTTGTAAAATATAATTATGAACTTTAAACAAAAATAAAATGATCATCCAATCAGAAAGCAGCAGGTAGATTAAAAGACTTCCTGAAACTCAGCACTTGAAACTAAAGAGTTAACATTAAGTAACTTCTCTTTGGAAAGTTAAGAATGGTTTAAAAGGTAAATAGCTTTATACTTTAGCAGAGAAACAAAAGATAAAACATGATTGTTTTTTCACATTAAAATTTGGTTATGATAATAAAAATTAAGCATTTCCAGAATCCAAATCAGCTTTTTGTTTTAACATACACTACTTTATTTTCATCAAAGTAACTAGAAAAAAAATTATCAGAACATTTTTAATTCACCTTTTTTGTGTGTGTGTTGTCCCACCTTTTAAATACACTGCTGATGTTTCTTCTTCTTTTTTGCTTCAAGACCAAAACAAGTTAGTTCCCATCTACTGGACAAAAGGGCGAACTGCATTTTATCGTTTGACACAAAAACGTGCCAATTAATAAATCTAAAATCTTCAAATTAAATTTAGTATTTCTTATTGTAAATATTTTTGTATAGAAAAGAAATAGAAAACTGTTATCGACAAAACAAGAATACCACAAAAGTAGTTTGCACAGGTTCGTCGATTACATCAAGTTCCCCAAAATTATGAATCATTTCACAAAGAAACATTTCCTTTAGAGAATAAAAGACGATTTCAGTGTTTTATATTAAATACATTTAGACAATTTTTTTAACTCCTTTGTTTATCAGAAACTTTCTCATGTTTGCTCATGTTTCAATCATCTTTGATTTTGAAAAAAAGAAGTCATTTTTCTTTTTATTGTTTTATTTTGGTTAGCTACTTCCTGTGTAACTAACGCTAACTTCACAACAATAACTGGACAGTTACGAAACTGGGTTATTCCGGTATGTCTCATTTTTACTCAAATTCGGGCTTCTTGTTAATTCTCAAGCTAGTATATGTTTCATTTCTGCTTTTTATAGGTAAAATACCAGATCAAGTTAATATGAAGTTTTTTAGTTTAAATGTAAATCTAGCAGTTACTATTTCTTCCGTTTAACATTAGCAGCAGAACACAGTGTTCCACCTGCTAAATGGTCAAAACATTATGCTTTTTGTGCACTTTTCATGCACTGTCCTGTATAGACAATCAGGTTTATAGTTGCCTTTTACAGTGTAAAGTAATTTATACTTTGACATGCAGAGGTTAAAGCTCTCCTAACATGGTGACAATAGATACAGTACATTAGAATCAATCAGTGTTCTTGTTTCAAAGATCTGTTTTGGTGGGACTGTTATTTAAAAGGTGTGTATTGTGTTGTGATCCTTAGTCATGCTGTGGTGAAGCTGCTGAAAGACATTTTCAATGGAAATACAGTAAAGGTAAGTAAGGATACAATGTCTTCCATTTAAACCTATTGGGGTCATCACAGCCTATCCCATCTGATTTCAGGCAAGAGGCTGGGTACACCCCACAGGTCGCCAGTCTGTTGTTGGGAGACACACAACCATTGACACACACACACCTTCCTTGGGGCGGTTTCGTAGCATCAATCAATCTAATCAATGCTCATCAATATGTTTTTGGAGGGAGGGAGGAAACTGGAGGAGGCCACATGTACGCAAGGAGAACATGCAAACTACACACAGAAAGGCCAGTGATTCCATCCTCACCCCCATTGGGGACTCAAACCCTGACCTACTTGCTGTGAGGCCACTGTTCTAGCCGCTACGCCTAAATAAAAACCTAAACAATCAAATTCTTTTTTATCATCAAGATTACAGAAATGACATTTCAAATCCTGAAAAGAGAATTGTGGTACTTTTATAAACGCATTTAAAATTCAAGGGTAGAAATGTATGTCTAGATCATTTAAACAATGACATTAGAAGACTAAAAAATAACAAATGCTTTGATTTATCAAGGAAGCTGTATTTATATAAGTTAATTTGCAACCAAACTACAAGTAGTTGCACAGTGGTGTATAAGGAGAACATTACTAAGAGGCAAAATCATCCAATTGATGACTGCTTCCTCTTCTTTTGCCATTTGCCTTCAGGGGTTGCCACAACAAGTCAGTTTCTTCCATCTAAGGTTGAATAAATTGCACGTTTTGGACCTCATTTATCAAAGTCGTGCTCAAAATAGTGTAAATTTCTGATGTAAAAAGAGAACATCCCAGAGTGCACAAGGCATTTATGAAAAGGGGTGTAAATGTGGTATTGTGATTTTAATGAACACACATCAACATTTCTTCAAATTCTCCCTCTGTCACATTAATTCACAACATGAAAGGCATAAGTTGGCAAATAAGAAGAATTTCACTGAACAGTGTTATGGTTTTTTTGCTGGATCACTTTTTGGTAGTTCAAAAGTAGTATTGAACAAGAAAATGACTTCCTGCTAAAAAGTGATTAACTTGTAAACATTGATCCATCTTTTGAATCACTTATCACTAATGAGGTCGCAGGGCTTGCCCGAGCCTATTTCAGCTGATTTCAGGCAAGAGGCGGGGTGCACCCCAACCATGTTAATTATTAGGGAGGCGATAGCTCAGTGGTGGAACGTTTGCCCTTGGACAGGAAGAAGCCGATTCGAATCTCACTGAGCTCATGTCTGGGTGTCCTTGGGAAGACACCTTACCCCGTGTTTTTCCCACCATTGTCGCTGTCCTGGCGGTCTGCTGCGATGTAATGCAGTGCAGAAATTTTCTCGTTGAGGGATAAATAAAGTATGTAAAATTTGTATAAAAATGCCAATCTAATAGTAGATATAAGTTTATTCAATTAAAAATTTTTCTGGTATGTTTTAAGTAAATTATTTTGTACATGTGCTGACGAAGAGGAGCACTTTGGTCAGCAGTGTATAAAGGTATTTTGGTAATACCTTTTTGTCATGCATCGGTCCGTCATGGTAGAGAGAGAGCTCAGCCGAAAAGCAAAGCTCTCGATTTACAAGTCGATCTACGTTCCAACCCTCACCTAAGGTCACCAGCTGTGAGTGGTGACTGAAAGAATGAGATCGCGGGTACAAGCAGCCGAAGTGAGCTTTCTCCGCAGGGTGGCTGGGCTCTCACTCAGAGATCGGGTGAGGAGCTCTGCCATCCGGGAGGAGCTCGGTGTCGAGCCGCTCTTCCTCCAGGTCGAGAGGAGCCAGATGGGGTGGTTTGGGCATCTGGTCAGGATGCTCCCCGAGCACCTCGTAGACCAAGGGGTCTTGGAGACCAAGGGGCAGACCCCGGACCCGCTGGAGAGACTATGTCTCACAGCTGGCCGGGGAATGACTTGGGATCCTTCCGGGTGAGCTGGAGGATGCAGCCGGGGAGAGAGAGGCCTGGGCTACCCGTTTGAGGCTGTTGCCCCCGCGATCCGACCCCGGAACAAGCAGAAGATGACTGAACGGAACCTTTTTGTCATTACTGATACTAACATCTGTTCTTCTGTGTGTAGGTCAATCTTAGGAATTAATCGTCATGCAGCTGGAGGCCCAGCTGCGTCTATGTCAAAGCTTTTGGTGCTGTAGGAGTGGGCTGCGAATGATCTCCCAGAACTATGCACACAGGTAGATGTTGCATATATACGCACACGCTTATGTAGTTTTATTATATCTGAAAACGTCTCAATGATTTGTGCTCTGTATTTGCACAGGTCTAAATACCTGCTTCGTTTTGAGTTATTTGCTTTATCACCACAGAAAATCCACTAACTACTACGATCTACTTGGAGTGAAATCCAATGCCAGCTTGGATGAAATAAAAAATGCATTTTTTGACAAATCTAAGAAGGTATACAGTCCGTCTTTCAAATAAAAATATTAACCACTGGAGGGCGCTCTCTTACAGTGCTATCTAACCATCTCACACTGGGCTTACTCAGAGTTCATGGATCGTGATGTGTGTTTGTGTTGTGGTTCTACCATAATAAGGGTTCAAAATCCTTTTCATGCCATGCCTTTGTGTTCAAACCATGCACGTCTAAATATTTATGTGTGGTTGTCCAGATAATGATATTCAGTGAATCTCATCTCAGGCTTTGCTCCTCTTATGCAGTTGCACCCTGACAGTGACCCATCAAATCCAGACCTTCACAGCCAGTTTGTGGAGCTGAATGAGGCCTACCGGGTACTTAGCAAAGAACTAAGCAGGAAAGAGTATGATCTCAAAATCCGAAACCCGTATAGTGGAGATCAAGTCTTCAGATCTAGCCATGCTGCAACTGGAAGGTAAGACGTTTTAGCACTTGTTCTTCTTTTTTGTTATTCTGTTTTTTTTTTTTTTTTTTTTAAACAAAACTGTTCAGTTTTCTGCAAAAGATCAGGATGCAAGAAATAAGAGTCAATGAAAAAGCTCCTCCACCATAACAACGAAAAGATCAAAGTGTTTTAGTAATCCCAAAAACAGAAATAATCCTTCTTTTTTTTTTTTTTCCTCTATTGAGAACGGAGTTTTCCATTGGTTTCTAACGACTAATTAGCTTGTTATTATAATCTAGTAAAGTCATTAAAACATCCTTATCTGTATTTTTTTTAACAATCTTATTATTTACCACTAAAACCTAGTCAGTGCATAAAGTTCTTTTTCACCAGATCTCCTAATGCTGTCTTTAATACCAGTGATTGTAATTAGTTGTGCCTTCCATTCATCAGCACCACTGCCCAGGACAATATTCGCTACTGGGAGCAGTTTCATAACTACCAGACTCCGGAGATGACAGCAGAGCAGAAAGAGCAGAAGAAAAGGAGAAACTTTCGCCTGGTGGCTTACTGTCTCATCACTATGATGCTCAGCATCGGAGCACACATGGTGTTCTTCAAGTAAAAATTTCAATACACAATTTCAGCATCTTCTGCAAATCTTGAAAGCTAAAAATCAACAAAACCCCCCAAAAAGAAGTCATTAACTGACAAAGTAATCCTGAAATGAGATTATTTTTACTCCGCTCCCAAAATTGTTCCAGTTTCCAATGAATACCCCATTGTGACTTTTCTTTGCTGCTCATTCACATTCAGATGAATGAAGTATTTTGTGAACAAAGTGGCCCTCTGAGTCATGTGTTTTGGCAAAGCCTCACAACTCATTGCTTTAGATTAGTTTTCACACACTGACCTGGTGTCATTTCTGTTGGTTAAGATTAATTTCTTTCTGACCTAAGAAGCTGTTTGAAAACTTTTACAAGCTTATAAATGCAATGTGCCAACAAAACACAAAGATTTGCAGTGCAAATAATTGCATTTATGCTAAAACTTGTTTTTGTCCTGCTCTTCCAGAAAATTAGAAGAGGTTCATACTAATTTTATGGATGAGAAGGACAGAATTATTACAGAGATCTACAATGAAGCCAAAGAGAGAGCACGGTAGGTGACTGCGTCTTCAAGCTCATAATCTACTTTTCGTTCCTTTTGATGATTAAGACGGTAAAAATTTTGATTCTCAATTTCACAAAGTTGAGTCTGACTGCAGCTCTCATGGGGTTTTACAGAATCAACGGTTTCAAGAAACAGACCGAAATCCTGCGACAAAGACACGCTGAATTTAAGGAGAAATACAAACTGCACGAGGATCAAGACGAAGACGACAAGTAGGTTCTCCAGATTTGTTCTATGATGGAGTTGCCAGCCGACAAAGGATGTGAAAGACATCACAATAGTAGACTATTCAAGTTTTTTTCTGACTTCCTACACCCATGTTGCCCTTGGAAATGATCCTGACTCTGCAAATTTTCACGGGTGTGGATTGAAAGTTTCATCCGGTCACGCAGATGTTGCAGCCAGACTGAGCCTTGCTGCAGAACACCGGGCCGACCTGCAAAACTATTTATAGTAGTTGGTTTATTTTAAGTGATGTGAATGTCAAAATGATCTAGCTGCAGTTCCCTCACAAATCTCATCATTAAATTGCACCATTAAATGGTATTGTGTTTTTACAGCTTTTCTTCTGGCTCATTTCTCTTTTGGAGTCTAAAAACAATAAAGAGTAATCAGCACCTATTAAATAGAAAAGTTACTGCTGATTACTGGATGAGAGTCTCTTGTCAGCTGCTAAAAACTGATCTATCATTGAAGTCCTTTAGAACCCTGTCAAATTTAATAAGTTTTTATCTGGAGATGATGATTTGTGAAACTGCTGCGTATCATGTTCCTGATGAATAAGCTTATTTGCACAGTTGTCATTTTGGATTTTTTGCAAAAATGAGTGATCAATGCTAACACTTGAACAAAGTGCCACTTACTAAATTTTTATGACAATTCTACTGTAATGACAACACAATAAAAATGGATACATTTTTTTGCACAAAAGCAAAACAAACAAAGTATATTCCACATGGTTGTTTGAGCATTGGTCATCCTGCTTCTCTGTTTATAGCTTGAAAAAGCATTCTGTTTTTTCTTTTTTATTGATGCCTTATAATATGTCTGGAAGGATTTCAGAGAGAGAACAGTAAAAAAGACTTTTTCTCACCAATGACTGCCTCCTGTTATCTTTTTTCTTAACTAAAGATGTTAACTCAAATTTTATTTATTTTAAACAGTCAAATTTAGCCAAATTTTACTAAAAATTCTGACAATGTGTTAGTTTTTTCTGCTCCGGAAAGATAAAATGAACTCTTCATAAATCAAAAGCCAAAATAGTTTTTACTCCATCATTGGTCAAAACTAACAGAAGCAACTTTCATTCAGACTTCAAATCAAACGCTTATTTGAAACCTGATCAAATTTACCAATTCAGTAAAATAAATTTTCTTGTTTTTTTGACAAATACAAAAAACTACTGCAAAACTAAGGGGGAGATTTTTTTTCTGAAAAAAAAAAAAGAGACATGATTGTTCCCCCCCACTGTTCTACTGTCATAAGCACCCGCTGCCCTGAGACATCAGCAAGAGATAACATACACTGTTCTCGCATCGCTCACAAACACCCTCATGTGCCGTGTGAGTGGCCTGTCATAACCCAAACACAACATAATTACTAAGATTGTGATGTTGGCGTGTCTCAACACACATACAGACATCCCCACTTACATGTAGAAAAAGTAGTCAAGAAAGTGAGCAACTTGGCTGGAAAAGCAGCTGTAGAAGCAAATTTAATGTTTTATTAATTATATTATTGTAGAAAAAGTTTTAAAAAAGTCTTCTGGACAGTTTAATTCTTGATCGAGACGTTTCGACTTCCATCCGGAAATCATTTTCAATCTGAATGAAATGGACTGAAACCTGGATCTATTCAGTCCATTTCATTCAAATTGAAAATGATTTCCGGATGGAAGTCGAAACGTCTCGATCAAGAATTAAACTGTCCAGAAGACTTTTTTGAAACTTTTTCTACTATGGATCACTCCTGGATGAATGAGGGACTACACAGACTAATTATATTATTATTTTTTGTTTATTTCAGTCACATTGTAAATTCACATTAAAGAAAGTTACATTTTTTTTCTGAAATTGTATTTTACAGATGGACCGAAAAGGTATCGGCTGAAGCAAACGCTTATTACGCCGACCTTTTTTTCAAATCACCATGAAAGCAATGTGAACGTACTGTAAGTCAAGCCCCTATGCCCTCAGATAGACCCCTGAGAACACTTTAGAACAACTTAATCTTTTTGTGGATATGGCTGTTTGTAAGTTTGAAAAAAAGAAAACTACTTCTTTTTTTGGCACTTCCCTTCAGGGGTCGCCACAGCAAGTCAGTTTCTTCCATCTAACCCTATCTGCTGTATCCTCTGGTCACACCAACTATCTTCATGTCCTCCTTCACTGCGTCCATGAACCTCCTCTTTGGCCTTCCTCTAGTCCTCTTTCCTGGTGGTTCCAAACCCAGCATCCTTCTTCCGATGTACTTTCTCTCTCTCCTCTGCACATGTCCAAGCCATCTCAGTCTGGCCTCTTGGACTATATCCCCAAAACCTCTAACATGTGCTGTTCCCCTTATATACTCATCTCTAATCCTGTCCATCCAGGTCACTCCCAGAGAAATTCTCAGCATCTTCATCTCTGCTACCTCCATCTCTGCTTCCTGTCTTTTTCTCAGTGCTACTGTTTCTAGACCAAACAGCATGGCCGGTCTCACCACGGTTTTGTACACTTTCTCTTTCATTTTAGCTGAAAGTCTTCTGTCACACATCACACCTGATATTTTTCTCCACCCGTTTCAGCCTGCTTGCACACGCTTCTTCACCTCACTTCCACACTCTCCATTGCTCTGGACCGTTGATCCTAGATACTACCATAATCCTTATTTTATGTGTTGAAATGGTTTGATTTTTGTCTAATAAAGTTGACATGTCACTCAGTTTATTTATTCTTAAAAAAAATGTAGAAAAGGCTTCAACATCGTCTTATTGATTGATCATCAAATAGACTGTCCAGAAGACAACGTTGAAGTCTTTTCTATTATGGATCACTCCTGAATGAATGAGGTATTACACAAAATTCTAAAAAAAAAAAAAAAAACATAAACCTTTTAGTCATCGCTTATAGTTGGTTGGGAAAAAGAAGCACGTCTACCTACAAACAATCAAATTAGACAATATTATTTTGATGATTATTAAATACACTGATGATTGATGATTAAACACACCTTCCAGAAGACAACGTTGAAGTCTTTTCTATGATGGATCACTCCTGGATGAATGAGAGATTACATGGCATTCTAAAAAAAAACAGTGCTCATAGTTGGTGAAAAAAAATTATATTTATAGTCAAACAACCAGATCAGACAATAAAACACCCAAACATGATTTAGCTTTCTACCTCAACCCACATGGAGATATGAATCTCATCATTTTTAAAAGAATCCTCCAGAGGCATGACCTCTGTGTCCTCAGAGGGCAGCACATCCATGCTCCCTAGTTGCATGGAGTCCCTCTCGAGGCCCCCCAACTCTCCTCCAGTTTGGGACCAGTAGAGACGCTGCACCTGTATCCAGTGCGCCTGTCCCGTTTGTAAAAAGTTGGCAGTGCAATGGTTACGCTGCATGCTTTCAAGGACAAACGAAAGGAGGAAAGCGATCCCAATCACACATGCAGACTGCTACCTTTGCAGAAGCCTGCAGCCCTGCACACCCAGCTGCTCTGTCATGTCTGCAAAAGACCGGATTGAGGGTTTATTTCTAAGGAGGCTGATAAAAAACGGGAAGATGCGCTTGAAGGGGAAACGTCACATTTTCCTTTGGAGCGCCAATGTGGTGAGACCGTGACCGAGCAGGAGGAGAGGAATATGCGACACTTTCCATCTTGCACTCCCGATCACAGCTACGGATCTCTAACGGATAAACCTCCCGTGTTTGGATGTGGGATTATTATTATTTTTCAAACCAGCAGGGGTTTATGATCACATCATTTTCAAGAGGGAGTCTGATCATTCCGTCACGCCACGCCGGCTGGAACACCGGTCTCATGGATCAGGACTAACACTTCTCCACATTATAGATTATTATAATAAGATCTTTTTAAAAATCAGAGACCTTAAGTTTACTTAAGTTAAAAGACTATGGTTTACATTTTTATTACTGAGTTAAAGTTGTGTATATAAATAATCAAGACATTTTTAGTCTTTTTTTTTATTTGTTCAGTCAAACTGTGGACAATCTAAAAGACAGATCAGGGTACTTTTAGAGTTAAGGTTTGAACTTTTGTAATGTTCAGTTTTTATAAAATACTACAATCTAAAGTTAATATTCCAACATTGATCATGCCTCCCTGGGAGCCCTTTCACAGGGGGGAGACAGGGGAATGAAAGCGGGATAACTGCGTCTCTAACCGGATACAAAGGACAGGACACCTCTTCTTTTTTTGGATCGGTCCAAAAAATACTTTTTTGCGTGTCCCCTGGACTCCTGCACAATGGGGATTATGCTTCAAGTTATTCTAGGAATGTTTCAATTCCTGCTGCTCACAAGAATCCCGACGTCTCATGCCAAGGTAGGTATGCATGGAGCATTTGACCTCAGTTGAGCACATGTGTGTGAGGTGGTCAGATCTCCACCATCATGGAAAAGGAGGGATTCCTCTCAGTTTAAACGAGACTTTTTCTTTAAAATATCAGACATGCATTGGAGTTTTTACGTATAGATTTTGTAGGATTTACCTTCTGAGGTCAATGACACCTGTCACATCAGGTCCTGTGACAGAATAACACAAATTATAATCCTCTTAAATGTAAAGCTGCAACTTTAGTTAAACAGTATTACTGCCTTTTCTTTCTCGTCTGCTTTTTTACTAGACATACTATCTAAACATTTTTAGACAATAATCTGTTGTGAATGAAGTATGAATCAATCATGACAAAGTAAGTTACCAGGTTGTGGAATATCCTATTTCTGCTCCTGCTTTGTTTCTCTTATTTGACATGTTTTCTTACTTTATTTTTTAATTGATTTAATAAATCCCCATCCAGAGGATAGGACAATGTGGGCATGTGGAATGGTAATCTGTGTTAATACCTACATGTGACATCATTATTAATGAAGGAGTTTGGGGCTGTTAGATAAACGCTTCATTAGTCAGCTGGAAGGATGCCACTTTGTTTTGTGTTGCTCTAAGACTGAGAACACAGAGAACAGCCAAATCTACCCTGGTTCTTTCTAGAAGTTATAAATCAATTAACAAATACAACTAATTTAATAGTATAATTCCTTGAGTGCGTCACAATTTTTCTTTTAGATTTTTTATATGTGTATATCGGTATTAGTCCAGCAAAATAAAGCAATTTGCATGTTTGATTAGGTCAACTGCAACTTGGTTATTTGAATGTTGCACAAACTGAAAATTCCATCTTTTCAGAGTTCAGGGAGGGGTCATCTTATCACCAAAACATATTGAATGAGTGGTGACATGTAACAAAAAAGATTCCTAAACTGAAAAAGTTATTCTTTACTTTATAATTTACTGCAAACAAAATATGGTGAACCTTCAAGTGAGTAATCTTTTTGTTTCAAGTCTAAAATACATACATACTTCTGTTATAAAGGTTTTCAGAATGTCTTGCTTTGTTTGATTTACACAGAACATCATCAATCAGAAGATTTTCTCATTGATTGTACTAATGTGGTCCTCGATATGATATATGTGCTCATTTTTAGGAACATTCGAGAAGAAACCGGACCCTCTTTTTTTATTTATGTCTGTAGGCTTCCATTAAGAACAGGCAGTGCTCTGAGGTGGTATGAGATCCAGCTCTGACTCTGAGTTGGTGTATACTGTATCTTTCTGCCATTCATCATCCTAGACACTACACAGCTCACAGCAGAATATGCTAGAAAGCCTCTTCACCTTCACACCAGAGACTTTTCTTTCATGCTGTCTGATTCTTTGACAGCTTATTTGAAAAAGGGGCCATCTTTCTTCTCTTGTGGTGATGAGAAAGCTGATGTGAAGCTCTGGGGAAAGATCAGACACCCAGTACACACACACACAGTCCATCTGTACAGTGTGCTCAGGGAGTGTCTGGTAGTTAGATGTGTTAGACTGTTGATAGATAGCACTGCCACTGCAGATGGCTCAGGGCTGGCACTTTGGGCCATGTCTGTGTGTGTGTGTGCCAGATATGGCTGCCAAAATGAGTTAATCTTAGACTTGTCTCAAAAAACTGATACAGAGAAGACACTTGGTTCACACTTGTCACAATATGGCTTCCGTCCTGACTGAACTCAATGCTATTTAAATAAAAAAGTGTTTAAACCTTTTTTGAGTGCTTGTGTAGAGGAAGGGGGTGGAGCAGTAAAATAGAGGGGCAATTGGACAAAGTCTACATTCCCTCACAAATGGCCTTGGTCTTCATACACACAAAGACTCAAACACAGGGTTGTAAATCTATTTTATTTTTTTCTGGAATTTTTAGCACCTGCATTTCTGCAAAACAGCCACACAACATTTGAAAATTTAACCCTATTTGAAAGAAATTAAGTTGTGCTGATCTTTAGCTCACCAAAGTGACAAATGACAAAGAGATAGACACACTATTTTCTGAGAGCTTTACATGGAAAAGACAAAACAATACAAACTACAGAACTCTTTTTCAGACATGTCACACTATTAAAAAACACAGAATAACAAAAACAAATGAAAAATGCCAATACAAATGTTCTTCATATAAAAGTCACGTATAGGGTTTATTGTCACCATCCAAAAGACTCATTGCATTCAAACTATCTGTTATTAAAACACATTTTATCCATCCATTTTCTGAACCGCTCTGTCCATTACTGGGTCATGGGAAGCCCAATCCTTTGTCAGCTACTACTAGGCTGAAAACATAGTAAACCCTGAGAGGTCTTTTGTCTGTCACGGAATAAAACATTTTCTTAACGTACCAAACATTTTTAGGTTTAAATTTAAAATCAGGAAGTGTTTTGAAAATTTGGAGATATTCTTGAAGTTGACCTAAAAGTGTTTCACGCTAAAAATCTTTCATCTTGAAACTTAAAAGCAATATCTTATCACTAAACTGCAACAAAACAGATAAAGAATAGGCTATAAAATAAACTTTCATTTCATCTTCTGACCTGCTTATCCCTAATAGGGTCGCAAGTGTCCTGGAGCCTATCCTGGGTGATTTCAGGCGAGAGGCTCGATACACCCCAAACAGGTCACTACTAGTCTATTACGGGGCCACACACACGGACAGCCGGAGCCTATCCTGGCTGATTCCAGGCAAGAGGGAGGATACACTCTGATCAGGTTGCCAGTCTGTCACTGGGCCACTCACACAGACAACCATTTACACACACTCATTCCCAGGGGCAATTTGGTAAAGGCCAATCAACCGAACAGGCATATTTTTTGGAGGCTGAGAGAAACTGGAAACTGCAAACACAGGGAGAACATGTAAACTGTACACAGAAGACCATTGATTGAAGTCTCGCGCCAGTCCGGGAATGGAACCTCTGACCTTCCTGCTGTGAGGCCAGCTACTGAGCCATTGTCCAGCCCTAAAATAAAGTTACTAACAAAATTATATTTAGACTAATATGAGAGTCAGATACTGTATGGAGATGAAAAAAACTCGTGCTAGAGGAGAATGATGGCATCACGACAAAGCTTGCAGGTGCAACTGGTTTAAACCATCATGAAGGTTTGAAGATTGAAATTTGATCATATGCGATCACATGAGGAGATAACTTCCATTGAAGTGGGTCTGCAAGCAACAAAGATGCAGGAAATATTTAGTGGCAAGATCTAAAAGGAAAGTTTGATGTTTCATGTAGCTGTCACACCTACTTTAACCTTCTTCCAAGTTCACCTGGATATTAAAGTTCAGAGGTCTTGTTGTCTTTCCGTTATCTATCGTCAGACTTTAAAGGATCTTGTCATGTTCTGATCCCAGGTGTGAAACATTTTGGTGTTCATTAACAAAAAATACTTTGATGTGTTGATCTGCATCAGCGGGGTTTTACAACGGTGCTAAACAGGAGGTTGTAGACACCAAAGAAAAGCTTACTGGGACCATAAAATGGTTTACTTTGGAAACGAGTGCTAATTAGGGATCAATAACAACCTATAAATGGAATTCTTTTGCTTTGAATTTTGCGAGTGAGAAAAACAGACATAATGAAGCTGTGTTAAACTCGTTTTAGTTTTGTTAATTTAACACTTTGTTACCAAATTGTTTTCAGAAAAATATATTTTAGTAAAAAACATTGTTGTAATTTATTGGTTATTTTGTGGGGTTTTTCCCCATACTAATTGTGTTTTACAAAAATTCTAAGAAAAGAATGTCAAATTGACAATATCTATATTTAGAATGAATAATTTATCAATAAAATGACCAAAAATGAATGTAATGGATCCAACCATTCTGGACCTTCTCATTGTGTTTAAGAGCTTTAACCCCATGTAACCTTTAACATACCAATTTAACCTGGAAACCAAATCTCTAACTAAATTTCACTTAATTGTTTTCCTCTCTCTCCGTAGCTTGCTCACTGGCGACCTGCAGACACCCCTAAATCTAGGGAAGGTCGAGAAGGTATGGTTCTAACAATACCTTGAAGATCATTAACTCTTTGGAGCCAAAACAGTAAAAATAATCTTGTCTTTTTATCCACCAGTGCGCCGATGGTTGGAGGTGTACACACGCAGTGGCTGTGAGCCACGGGAAACTCTGGTGGAGGTTTGGCGGGACCTACCGGAGGAGATCCACCATCTTTTCATCCCATCCTGTGTGTCTGTGAGGCGATGTGGTGGCTGCTGTACTGATGAGGCCTTGGAGTGTGTTCCCTCACTGACGCACACACTTACAATGGAGGTAAACACACATAGACACAAACCCCAACATCCTTTTGTAAATGATAAATGAGGAATGACTGTTTCTGCTCCGTGTGCAGCTTATGAGAACGTCCTTCATGAAGCACGAGCTGGTTGAGCTGCCCTTTGTAGAGCACGATCAGTGCGAGTGCAGGTAATAAAAGCACTCTGGGTGTTTTCAGATCTACCGTCTACCTGCACCTCATTAACCTTGTTGCCCCTCATACTGTTTATTTTTCTCCTTGCAGGTTAAAAGATCAATCTCAGCCAACACCTACAACAAGGTAAACACACAGTTCATTTTCCTCTTCTTTCTTCTTCATTTCACTGTGATTTTTGTTTGCCAGATTTTCTTATTCCAGCATTATCTTCTCGGAGTTGTGACACACTTGTAATTCTGAATGTGATACCAAAAATTAAATGTTCTTTCTCGGTAACCAGTGCTTTCTTGTTAAACTAACTAGATAAATTTATCACTTGTTACCATAAAAGGTAATAATTGTCAACTTTGTCAGAAAATAATAATAAAAAAACAATTACATGCGATTAAAAGGATTATTTATTTGTAATGTTTTTTAATTGATCCTTTGAAATCAAATCCAGCAAAAAATTTTATGAAAATATATTGACATACTTACTCAAAAAAATTTTGTGTGTTTTGGTTGCATATCAATATACATACCATATTTTGCCATTTTTGAAGACTAGCTGCATCTCTTCGATGTGCAAATTGTGTGTTTTGGGACACACTCTAGGCTAGACTTTTTTTTTTCCCAAAAAAAGGTTTTGTCATTAAAAGTTGACATTTGTATAAGTTGTAGGGTTTGTTGCACAAAATTGCTCAATTTCTTCAAAACATCAATTACCATTGACAAAGAATTAATTAAAAATGATAAAAAAAAAAAACGTCAAGTGTGTGGATGTCCTCATAAGTGACCCGTCAGAATCTTTGGAAAAGATTCTGTATTCAGTTTAAAGAGTACTGTATTCATCCATCATGGGAAAATGACTTTTGCTGCATTACTTTTGCTGCCTGCTGCACACCGTAGCAGACAGCCATGACGGCGCCAATGATCGGAGAAATTAGGGGATAGGTTTCTTCTCCAGGGGCATGAGCCTAGTTGGAATCAAACCGGCTTCTTATGGTCCAAAGACTGGTTTTCTATCAAAGAACTAATGCCTCCCCTCTAGCAGTGAAATTCTGCATCAATTCTGATTATTTCTTGAACATGTTTAGGATGCACGTTTTGATTATTCTCTCACTCCAACACAATAGAAAAATTAGAAAGGGTACCAGTTATTTTTTATATAGGACACCTATAGAGTAGCTTTCAGATGACTTTCTTCTTGAAGAATCAGTTGCAAGAGTGCATTTGAACAAAGAGTGACACTGTGTTTTTCTACAGTCTCGCAATAAGAAATGTTGCTGAATCTTGCTGAAGAACACAGTTCTCTCTATGTAGCTTTTTCACATTCTCCTCATGTATGGAGAGACTTTCTTCAAATAGTCCTGGCCTCCATCATAAAACAGGCAAGCCTTTAAGAGAATTGGTCATTTCCAAATTGCCCCATATTTGAACCACTTGCATGTGTTTGGGTGTGTAGATGAAATTAAAAAAACTTCTTTTGTTTTCATGCACACTGCATATACGTGTAATAAACTTAAGTGAATTTTGTTTTCTCACTACAAAATAACTGTGCAAAGATCCTTCAGTTTAACATTTGCTGAAGTCTCTTAACTTAAGAAAATAAAATTTAAAAATTTGCTGCAAACTTGGTGTTGCTCAAGGGGACATTTTGGTTACACATTACCGGTTTTAAAGAGCTGCATACTTTACAGTTATGTAATATCTCTGTTATAGTTTACTTATCTGAAGGTCAGTAGATTTTTAGAGCTTCAAATTTGCAAACACAAGTGATACAGAATATGTTGAACTCTATCGGTATTCCTAGTCTAATGTTGTGATGTAAGTAAAAAAAAAAAAAGTACAGCTTTTTTCCTACTTGTGGAAATATATCTGCTCTTGTTTTTGAGTGACAACTGAACATTGTGAGGGGAACATTTCTGTCGAATTCTGGTGTTTGTTTGTGTGCCTGATACTGGCAGATCCAGCCAGACATAATCACATAATTGCATCTTTAATGTTTATGTCCCCCTGCTTCCTGTTAGGATAGGGACACAAATAAAGAATTCCAGTGTTTGTGCGTACATGTGTGTAAACAGTTACTGCTGTGGTATCAAGATCATGCATCTATGCAACTGTTATTTCAGATCATTTTTCAAATAGCGTGTTCCCCTGCTATTTAACGTTAAAACATGTATTTATGTTGACTCAAATGATATTATCATTTAATTTATTTTTGTGAGCCTAAGTGAGTTAGCATCTGTGTGACTCTCCCAGCTTCCCTTGGGATGCTCGCATCCTGTTGTCACCATAGTGATGATATTATCTCCCCTGCCATGTGCTCTCTCACAAACTGACAAAGTCACGCATTCATAATAATAAATTGATGTTCTAATAACAACAGCAGCAGTGCCTGGACCACCACACTAAAACTGGCTGAAAGGGTTTTAATGTCGTTAATCAAATTAAATAAAAGAGAAACAAAGTTACATTTTCAAAACTTTTACTGTAACACAGATGAAAATGAATTACATTTATCTTGATTTAAATAAACTAATTAAAATATATTTTATAAATGGTCAAATATTGTTTGAGCTGACTGCGCAGGAAGCACAATTAATGTTATCTTGCTCAATTGGACCAGATTTTTACATTTATTTTTCTTTCTTGATTTGACTGACTTCAGTCCACTTGTTTTTTTTTCCATTAGTAACAGATCATAGGCATGTAATTTTACACTTTCAATGATTTCATAATAGAAAATGAGAGAGATCCAATTGAAAAAGTGAGGTAACAGGGAGAAGAGATAAAGAAGGTGGAAGATATTGAGTATTTAGGATCAACAGTCAAGAGCAATGGAGAGTGTGGAAAAGAGGTGAAGAAGCGTGTGCAGGCAGGCTGGAAGGGGTGGAGAAAAGTATCAGGTGTGATGTGTGACAGAAGAATTTCAGCTAGAATGAAAGGGAAAGTGTACAAAACCGTGCTGAGACCGGCCATGCTGTTTGGTCTAGAGACAGTGGCACTGAGGAAAAGACAGGAAACAGAGATGGAGGTAGCAGAGATGAAGATGCTGAGGATTTCTTTGGGAGTGACCAGGATGGATAGGATTAGAAATGAGTACATCAGAGGAACAGCACATGTTAGAGGTTTTGGAGATAAAGTCAGAGAGGCCAGACTCAGATGGTTTGGACATGTGCAGAGGAGAGAGAGTACATTGGCAGAAGGATGCTGGGTTTGGAACCACCAGGAAAGAGACCTAGAGGAAGATCAAAGAGGAGGTTCATGGATACAGTGAAGGAAGACACGAAGATAATTGGAGTGACCGAAGAAGATGCAGCAGATAGGTTTAGATGGAAGAAACTGACTGCTGCTATGCCGAAAGAAGATGAAGAATGATCATGGCCAGTTTGTGTAGGCTTCCCTTCATGACAGACTCATTAAGAAAGATATGTATCCCATGCCAGCATTTGCCCAACACGGACACTGACAACATCAGTCTGTCGCGGCTTTTCCAAACATACCAGACGCATTCCAAAAACATTCCAATAATTAATCTATTCATCATAGACATGTCATTTTGATGAAACAGTGATTTAAAAGATTTTTTGATAGGTCGAGTCAAGATTTCTTTATTGGGTGTATTTTCATTAAGATCTTCTCAAGATTTCACCAAGAAGAATTTATTAAATTATTTATATCTTTTTCAAACTTTTTCAAAGATTTTTCTGAATGGTAGTATTATGCTGTCTAGAAGGTCACACTGCACATAAGTTAGCTGTATGTATTTTAAGTACTATTTGTGAGATTAAAAAGAACCCCCCAAAAAAAACTAATTTTGGAGGTTCTGCTCACTTTTGTTTTTTTTTAACAAGTGGAATACAAGGGTACATTTTTTTGTGACTGTCAACCTGCATGCTAAAATTCAAATGGAGGTTCTTATTGATTCCAAGCTTATTAAAGTCATTTTAACTAAGCTAACACTATGCTGAATGCTTCAAATGGAAAGTAATTGTCCTCATTTTAGGGCATTACCATTTCATTTTGAATAATACATAAACTTACATATCCATAAATTGCCCCTGCGACCCAACCCCACATAAGCGGACGAAGATGGAACGGAACAGAACATAAACCACTGCTCCTGCCTGTAAAACAATATGCTCTTTTCCAGTGTGGGTCGAACATTTTAAGTGCATTTAAAATATGTATTAATAAAAGTGTCGGTGACATGAAGAGACAATTTTATTTTCCTCATTGCTCCTGGTCTTTTTTTTGCAGGTTTGCAGTAGGACTACTCTATTTAGTCTGATTTTTATGTCTTTGCTCAAGGACACCTGACTCAATTCAAATTTTCCAATATCCCATAAAGTTTTGCACAATAACTTAATAATTCAAGAAACTTTTAGCTGTTAAAATGAAAAAGCATTTAATTGTCTATTGTGCATACAAAATGACTGTCTTTGGTCTCTCTGCTCTAAAGTAACACACTCGGTAATATTCAGCCCACACAGGAGACAGTCTGGTAAATACCAGAAGGGTCGTAGGGATCAAGTCACTTGACCTTTCTTCATAAAAACCAGAGTTTCCACCTCCATGGAAAACCAAGTTTTTTGTTAGTTTCTCACTGTGTAAAGTATCTCGAGTCCTTTCTAAATTCCATGTGACACCATTGTTTTATTTTTACTCTTGATAGCTGTTTGGCAAGGCTTAGACACCAAAACAACTTTGTCTGGAGGAAGTAAAATAATCACAACTTGGTTTGAAATAGAGACTGTCATAGTGAGTAGTTCAAAATAAATTAAGGTTCTTAAGATAACATTTAGATTGGAAATAACTCTCATGTAACTGGGCAACAGTTTAATTAAGAGCCCCGGGTGGGCTATTAAAATCCCATATATTATATTTACAGACTTATAATAACAAAGAAAAAACAAGCATCTTGATATCTTTTTAACAATCATTATTTTTGCCAGTCACTTAATGTAGATGAACATACCATAAGGGATCTTAGCGTCATACTAAATTTTAAAATCATTTTTCTAGTTTTATTGGACACATTTGGTAGGAAATACACAAGAAACACTCGAAGGAAAACATGAATATGAGGATAATAAGTCACAATGCCATAAGAATGATAAGAATAACAATCAATCATATACTAAGTTTAAACTCTAAAGTTGTCAAATGGGGAAGAAAATAAATATTTAAACTTGTTGTGGCTGAATAATGGAGATTTTTAAGGTCAACCAAGGATGCAATGAATATTCAGCAGTTGCTGGGAAATAGGATTTTATTATTCTCTTTTTTTTTTCACCAGATGTCAGAATTGGAGACAATATGGTAGAGATGAACTCCTGACCAACTGTTTCAACGTTTCATTTGTTCAATATTCTCAGGCTCCTTTTGAAGCCGACGAGGAAACACAAGAAGAAGCAGAGGGGGAAGTTCAAAGAGAGGAAAGCTGGAGACATCAGAGCAACGTGAGTTACAATATTTCTCCAAATTTAAAAAAGACTTATTTTGTTATTTATCATGCCAGTTGGTATTTTTCAGGTAGTCTCAGGCTCAATGAGATTGTTTGGATTTGAGAAATGTGGGTTATCTGGTTTGCACTATCACTGAAGGCCAATTTGTTTTACAGCCACAGCAACAGTCAAGGTCCCACACACCCACACTCTCCTCACACACACATTGGCCATAATTCACTGCTAACCTTTTAAGCCACAACACTCAATATTTGCCATCACTAGCTGTGTTTTAAATTCTCATGACAGTATAAAAAACCCTCTCTTGAGAAGGGATAAAAGAGTTTGAGCTCTTTTGCTCACCATTTTTTATCTTCATCCCCTTCACTTTGCTGTCAGTCATTTCCGTCCCCTTGAGGCCAGAGGTGTCTCTGTTTGGGTGTGATGTTCCTCCGCACCCATCCATCACCCTGTAAAAGCTTTATTCAGATTCTGGCAGGGGTGAAATCTGTGTAATTTGCTCCCAAATGCCACCTCCTCTGTCCATGCCAGCGGCAGGCGTGGTCACCGGGACGGGAACAAAGATGGTCCCTCTATGCCTCATTAAGTAACTTCATTAAAGCCGCCATCCTCCAAGCAAAACTGAAGCAAAACTAGCCCCATTTAACGGACCAACTGATCCAGGCAACTTTCTCATACTCTGACTTAGAGAGCCAAAGTGCATGGTGTCTCAAGTTGGAACTGAAGGCCTCAAAGACGACATAGCCATGGTAACAGACAGAGCGACAGACGGACAGAATGAGAGGCTAGTTTGTCAGGAGCGTCAGAAACATTATCCCACATTAGTCACACATCTCCCACACATTGCTTTGTGTGGATTTGTATCAGACTAGCAGCACACATGTTCAAACAAATCTTCCATTTTATTTTTAGCCATTCAGTCAGTTAATGACTTTAGTTCAGACTGAAATATCTTAATAACTGTGGCACATTATGTCATGTGATTTGGGATTTATAACCAGTAAACTTTTTTATTAACTATTAATGTGTGGTCTTCAACTAAATCTGAATGATGTTTGGATTTTTTTAACAATGATGCTTTGATGATGAGTTTGTTTCATGCAATTTTATACCGAATTAACATTGTCTTTGCTTAACATTTTAAAGACATTTTCAACTTACACATGTTTTTGAACTACTTTTCCATCCAGAACACATGCTCCTCCTCAGCCTACCACAATCTCTCCTACTGCTCCTCACTCAACATTTCCTCCCACCACTTTCTCTCCATCGCCCTCCCCGACTCCTCGATGCCGCCCATGCAGAGGGAGGAAGTGGACCCTGGATGCGACATCCTGTCAGTGCAGGTGCAACATGAGAGAGGAGAACTGCAGCAGAAAAGGCCAAAAGCTCAATCTTCGCCGCTGCAAGTCAGTCCAACACAAAAAACCCAACTATTTTTCTGCAAGCTAGTACATCTATGAGTTGCATCTTATTAAAAGAAATTGTAACAAACAGTCTTTTAAAAGATGGTAAGATGAAGGCCTCAAAATGAAAGATTTATGATGGTAAAGTTTTAACTTGCTACATCAACTACATTTAATTTGAAATATTTAAAACGTTCTATAATGGGACTGATTGGTTATCTTGGTTCCATTGCTTTAAAAATAGCTTCAAGATTTGTAGGAGAAATGTAATTTTTGCCCTTTTACCTATTTTTTTGTCAACTAGAGTTGCTCCACTCGCTAACAGCCTTTGAGTGACCCTTAATCTGAACAGCAAACTTGGATTTTGACCTTTTACCTGCTTCTGATTAACTGGAGTCATCACTGTTGAAGCAGACTAGACAGACCTGTTTGATCAATTATCGTTGATTCTTCCATTTACTTATTTTTATCAGCAGAATGTACAATCGTTCAGAGAACATTTATTTTGTTTGCTAGATAGAAAAAAAATCATAGGTAAATGCTCCTCTTTTTCTACTTTTTTACAGATGTGAAGCCATAAGGACCTGAGATGTCCAACCACTGTTTTTCCACCTACCCACTCTTTTTAGATTCATCCTCAACTCTCTCACCACCCCCATCACTATAAACACTTTGACGTCCAGTTTCCAAACGAAAGGAAACACCAGTAGAAGAACAGAAAAAGATTTTATAGAGAACTCATTGCCGTCTTGATGTTTTCAAACACCTGCCCAATGCGTTGCTTTGTTACAGAACTCCACGTATGTGTGGGCATTATTATGATGTCACATGATGAGAAAATGATGGTGAGATGACAACTGATAACAATGACAGAATTTTAAAGAACATCTGCTGGTGGACATGCTTTGATTTGTCTTTTTGTCAAACTGGACAAGAGAGCAGTGGACAAAAGAACTACTTCATCCTACAAAAACAAACTTGGATAAATGGGATTGACCTTGTGAAGACGTCTGGCGTGAGGCTCTAACAGACGTTGTGCTTACTTGCTCTCAAGAAAACCACAAATGAAAACCATTTCCAAGTTTAAGCCAAGGTCAGAAGATTTGAAAAACAAGAGCATTTGTTTGTTAGAAGACATATGAACTCGGAAACACCAGAAGGATATAGGACGAGCACATTACCGGGCACCCCTGTGTTTATGTGCCTATAGTCGAGCTGAAAGCTGCACTGGAGCGTATCTGTGTGGTCTGCTGGCTGAAAGACGCAGATGGGTTATCCCTGCACCCGTTCACTCTTATTCAGTGTATGACTACGGGCTGGCTCTCCAAGCCGCTTTTCCAGCATTTGTTTAATTTGAGCCTTTTGTGTTCGTCTCTCCTCAGCTCCTCAATTGAAAGGAGCCGCTTTGCCTCTCTTTCCCTCCTTTTGCCTCACTTCAGGCAGTGAGGAGAATGACAATAATGAGGCCTGGCGGCTCTCCATCGCTTTACACACAAACATTCACACTTATATTACCAGTAACACAATACTATTTATACAGCCACTTACTCAATACAACACACCTACATCCACATCTTCACATAAACACATAGGATAGAAGGATAGAGGGATAGAAGGGCAGGTAGCCATGAGCTTTTCTTTATGCAAATATATGTCACTTGTTTATCTGCAATTTACTGCAGTATTGTATAAAATGCTATTGTTTTACACTCTTATTGTAATCTTGATCAGTTGATTGGAAAGTTTTTGCAACGTATATTGCAGATTGTGTCTTTGTTGGTGTTTGTGTTCATCTTTAATCCATCTGTGTATCATGTCACACTGGGTGGCCGGCTAAACCGATACTGAAATGTATTGAATTTAAACAGAAACAGCTTACACGAGCCACAAATGGGAGATTCTATACATTACAATGTGTAATTCAAACAATCAGTGGGGTGGTGTTGTGTGCAGCCCACAGAAACCAAGCAAATAGCCGCCCCCAGTGCAGTGAAAAGAAAACATGGCTATTGTTGTTGCATGTTCAGGCCAGGATGGAGAATATTATTCATTTGGAACATAACTTGTTTATATTCTAACTGAATCTCATGGTTTCGCTTCGTGTTGCTTGGCTGCTGTTTGGAAACTGGGATTCAAAGTCTGACTGTTCCCGGAAGGTTTAGTACTCAAGCAAGTTGTCAGTCAATGTGACAAGCTAAAGCAAGAGCTCAGAGGACCTGGAGTGACAGGTCAGGGAGTTTAAACCCAGTTTTTACCCCCATTCAGAGTCCGTCTGCTGTGCCAAATTTAACAGAGAGCATTTTACCCGTGACGTCTTTGGGTTAGGATTAGGGTTAGAAAATAAGAAACAATAGCTTGAAAAACTCCATGATCCATGTCTGTTCTCCCCAGGTTCCATGTAATCATGTCAATTGAAGAATATTCACCCAGAAACAATGTGCAGACTAGATTGTGAATATTTATGTGTCAGCTTTGAAGCAACAGAACTTTGTTTCCGTGGCTGCTGTAATAAGCTTTGTATTTATTCTCTCCAGAAATGAGATTATTTTTTCTATGTTCTTTGGTGTTTATTGCTGTCAATCAATGCTTCAATCACTACCTCTATATCATAACATACAAATGATGAAGTATTAAAACATTCTTGTTATTTTCTCTCTGTTAGATCACATAATAATACATTTAAATATATAAAAGTTTCCAGTACTGACTAATCATTTTTGGGTTAGTAAAATTTCCTGAAGTGAAGAACATTTATGGACAGGAGAGCTTAACTGGTCCTCCATTATAGACCAGACACTGTGTGAGGATGTAGAAAATGAGAAGGTATCCCAAAGTTTTTATAGCCTTAGAGAAAGGAGGATCATTTTTAGCTTTTCGGAATACTTTCGGGAATTCCACTTGTGAGTTATGTGAGAGGACTGATGACACTTTGTATCTTTTGTATGGCAGATTTTTTGTCACAGGTGCCAAAATGTTTTAAAACACATTTCTTGTCGGTTTTCAGACAAATTCCCAGAATGCCCTTTAACCTCTTGAGCTTGTTAGGTTGTTTCTTTCAAATTTCCACCTGAAAAGTCCCAGTATAATTGTCGGCGACAGACGTAGAACTGATCCATGAGGCCAAAGTGATTAACCCTGGCTGCAATGGATAGGAGACTATTGGGACTGTTTTTAAAAACCTTCTTGTCTCCACTAGTACTCAGTCAAAGTGAGATTTATACTGCTGCTTAATGAGCGTAAATAACAGGCTTTTAACAATGAGTCACTAAAGACAAGAATCCATCCTTAAAGCAGGTCTGCCTAGTTTGCTCTAACAGAGAACTATCCAAACAATACTTTAGTCTCATTAGCACCAGGCTGCCTCTTTGTCATGAACAAAAAAGGAGATAAAACTGCAGCATCAAAGTCCAAAAACAACAGGTTAAAAATAGGAAACAAATTTGTAATAAAAAGATTAAAAAGTTGTGGGAAGATTCTGAAAAATACCCCTAAAGAGGTTAATGTGAATTGGATCAGTTTGAGAGAAAAAAATTGATAAATGAAGCCATATAGATTTTTTTTTTTTAGAAAAAGTAAGCAAATTTGAGTCTATATTGATCCAAATGACATTGGTTGGTGCCTCAGTGTGGACAAAGTGAGATTCTCAACAAACAAAAAATGTCTAGAGCAAAAACAAAAACAATAGAGAATACCAACAGCTAGCACAACCGATTAATGTTTCACTTCAAGTTTTTGTAAAAAAAAAAGTGTCATTTCAAATTTTAAACTATTCCTACTGTTGTGAACTTGTTTCTCAGAAGAGATTAAAGGTCATGGTTACAAAAAGTCTGGTTACTTTTAGCTGATGGCAGGATTGTTGTTTAGTCCTGTTTTCAGCCTCGGCACCTACCCAATTCAGCTGAAATGCATAGTTAGATGACAGATGCGGGTGGTTTATCAATCCTCTCATCTAACTCCTAACGAGAAGAAAAAGATGTGTACTTCCATTTTTTAAACAGTTTCTAAGAACTTTTTTACTCATCTGATATTGTATTAAATGTCTGCATGAACTGGTCAATTTTCCATTTTTTTGTGTCTGTACAATAAAGAAAAATGTTGTTTTGTTTCCAGAAGCTTAAAAGTTTTGGCAGGCTGACCCGCAATACAAATTGTATTTGTTTAACAGATCGTAGAGCACATAATGAACTGGGAAGGGAATATAATGAAATGGATAATGAGGACAGAGCCGACTTGGACTCAACTCATGCTATGTACTTTGTAATATACATTCCACAGAGAAGCCATGGAGCCTCACTAGGGTCCAACTTTTACATCTCATGACCAAATTTCAAAAGATTTATTCTCATCAGTGAAAATAACACAGCTCATTTTACTGATACAAACATTATCTGTCCAGATATCCAGCATAGAGATGTTGAAATCTTATCCAGAAGTCCTGGTCCAGTGTGAGCATAAAAAATCAATATGCTTTATGTCTGTCTGCAGGCGACATTGTACTCTCAAGGTAACCCTTCCAGTCTCCAGTGTCTTAGTAATCAATAGATACCCAATATCAAACCATTTAACATCTCATAAACTGTAATATCCATCTAATGTAAGAATTTATGTATACTTTTGTAATGTATTTGTAACTACTTTTAGTCGTTCTTTGTAATGAATCCCCTGCAAATACATTGTTCTACTGTAGCCAATGTAGAAAAACTACACCCTTTTTTGCTGCTACACCATTTGTGCCCTTTTATGATGTTTTTTGTAGAAAACAATGCAGGTTTCTGTTGTGTATTAGCTTCTAAACACCAGGTAATTCATTTTACATCCACATTTGAGTGTTCTCTGCATTGTCAAATATACTGAAAATAATACTAGACAGCCACAGTGATGTTACAGATGTTATTAAAGGAAATGTCCTATTTTTCATATAAATGTCTGGTTGTCCTTCTTTTTCACCAGTGCTCTTCTTGATACCTCTGTCACCTGCGTTGCTTTTGTTTTAATCTTTCATTTGATGGTAATGAAAGATAAACAGACAATTTTCATGACATTGCCACCCCGGGGGAGTTAGACATGGTGAAAATGTGCGTATGTGATGTGACATTGTGTTGTGAAACATAATATTATTCTCTCTCCTCCTCTCAGCTATACTGCTGAGTCAGAAAGACAAAAGGTGTTCAACCTCATCACTCTGTGGCAAATTACTGGGATTTACTCAGGCAAACATGAGCCACCTGCTATTACTTGCATTTCACATTTGTGTTGCTTTATTGCGGTGTAACTCGGGCAGTTTAGTTGTACTACTCTGCCATGATGTTCAACAAAACATGGAACGGTTTGTTTAGTTCTTGTCAGTGTGTGAGAGTTTTAGGGATGTGTGTGTTCCATGTACTCACACGCTGTTTCTACAGAAGTACCACTTAACACCAGCTGTAGGTGTATAATAACTCCACCTAAAGTACCTGAATAGAGTCCACATTTTATTTTAAAGAGTAACAAACCACACGAAAGCTCAAATATGCAGTTTGATTCTCAAATAATCCTTGTAGGATTTATCAAAAGTTATTGATAATAAAAACTCAATTGCGCCAAAGAAAGGAAAGAAAATTAAAGGAAGCAGATAGGAAAGACTGGTGGATAGAGAGGCTGAGTGCTGCAGCCACCCTCACTGTTGAAGGGCATAATGCCAGCACTAAATATAGCAGCAAGATTAGGGAGACAGAGAGAAAAAGGACAGAGTGAGTCATATATTTTACTGAGAAGATGATTTCCTCTGAGACTATAAATTTAAAATCTCAGTGTACCCCAGAAACCTTTAAGTGCAGTTTTTAAAATCCAACATATGCCATGCCATCATCCCGTATGTTATGTTTTATATTTGCACATCTACTTTTTTTCATTGCCCTGCACCTCTCACTTTTTGAATTTGCCTTTCTCATCATCTTTTCATGCGCTTTTATCAGGACATCCTGTATTTTCCCACCTTGCTTTTCTATGCATACAGTCTCATTGTTTTTCTGATAATTGTGTTTCCCTCCCTGCTTATGTAGCAGCAGCTGTGTTGAAGCAGGTCCTGGACGCTATCTAGACTGTGACTGTGTGTTGTTAGATGGTATCAGTGTTACTGTGTGTGTGAGTGAAACAGATTTTAAAAAGTGGGAGCAAAAGGTGAGAATTAAGATCAAAGTTAGGCAAAAACATTCAGGATGCTGTACAAGATAGTGTTTCTGTTTATTTCATTTCACTTTTTGGTGAATGAAGAAAGACTTTTTTATTTTACAGAACAAACAAATGGAGTTATCTTAAACAGAAACATGAACCCACAGACCTTGTCCGTCTCACCCCACTGAAGGGCATCAACCTTGATAAAAGATTTACGCCTTTATTCCTGCCGCTGCGTGGGAATCAGTAAAGTCAACAGAGTGAAAACTTTGTCAGATGATGACAGTGTTCGTAAGAAAAAAAAATAACTCAGGACGAAGAAAGATGTGTTTGTAATAAAAAGAAAAGATTACATCCAGCTCCACAAAAATAAACATCTGATAGTGACAATCGTCAGCCCAGATATTTTTTATGTTGAGACTAAAGTTTTTGGGTTTTTAAAACATATTTCCAACAGATTAGTTCACACATATTGTATGACTTAGAATAATAAAAAGCAGTGCTTTGCATTGCTAGAGAGATACTTTACCTCTCTGACTTGGACAAACATCAAGAGCCTGAATAATAAGAAGAGATATGATAAAAATATTAAAGATATTTTTTGGATTAAAGGAAGCAGATAGGAAGCAGACAGGAATCCAGCAGATATGGATTAAAGCATATATGAAAGGTGTCAGGGAATGCAACTGAAGTGGCTATAGGAAGGTTTAAAGCTCAAACAGGATTGTGGAAGGGTGGATTTTTTTGTGGTTAAGGTTGAGCCGGTAAATGGGCAAGAACATAGTTATGGTTGAGGCTTGCTTGATCTTGTCAGGATGAGGATGCGGGTACCTGCAGAAGTGAGAGACACAAGAGAGCCTGCTGGATCTTATCTCTATATGCTTCATACCGTACACCATATCTGCAGGTCCACTAACCTGAGGTAGCAGCCAATTATGCTCCCTACTCGTCTATTTTCAGCCTTCTCTGCAACATCAACTTTAAAAGTTCACAACTGACAAAACTGTCAAAGTGGTGGAAAGTATTTTTTATAAAATGACACTGATTGTTGAGTGGATGTTTTCATCACACACACACACACACACACACACACACACACACACACACACACACACACACACACACACACACACACAATAATAATGCGTTAAAACATCAAACAGGTCACGGATCTTTAATTTTCTCAAACTTTGACATCGAAACTCCAGAGTGAAGGTTGAGCATTTTTGAAAGACATAACTCATAAGATGAAACTCAAGTTATTTCCTCTCTTCTTGCCAATGGAAAGATTATTTAATCGTATGAAACATTCATAACAATTTAAAATTTCCTAACTGTGACAAACAGTTTAAACAATTATGCTTTACAATAATGAAATGTTGCATGTTATTAACATGGATTACAAATGTTATGTACAATTCAAATTTGCTGATCTCAACAGATATCAGAGAGGTAAACCTAGACCTAAAAACCTAAAAAGTAAATTACACTTTTGGTATTGAATTTTAATGCTGTTAAATGAACTCTTAAGAGTGAAAGGTTAGAGATCTAATTTGAAGAATTAAGTAAAACCTTAACAGAGCAATTTGTAATTTTGAGGACATCTTGGGTATTTATTTTTAATTGAAATATTTTTATTCAAAATGCTGCTGCTCTCTAACAAGAACCAGAAAATATGATCACGTTAGTCCTGTGCCCAGGACTCTGCATTGGCTTCCTGTGGCTCAGAGAATAAACTTTTAGCTGCTCTGCTTGTGTTTAAGTGGGAAATGTTTGTGTCTAATGAACCATCTCGAACTCTGAGAACCTCTGGGACCTTTTTTCCTGCTGGTGTCTAGAGTCAGGACTAAACATGAAGAACAAACTTCCTGAGGCTGTGAGACAGGTTTGAATCTACAATGTTTACTACACTGAAAACAGTTCTGAAGATTAATCACTCTTTTTATCTTTTTGTATTATATGTTTTGATTGTAATACATTTTTGTCCGTCTTGTAAAAGCACATTGAATCGCCTTATGTATTAATAGCACCATACAAATAAACTTGCTTCTTTTTTTCTCCAAAAAATATTATAAAACCCAACAAAAAAAACTCCAGGGTAGAAGTCTCAACGTTGTTAGTCATCATAATTTTTTTAAGCCAAACAAAGACCCATGAAACATTGATTGTTTAACTACTTAAATTAAAAATCCCCACGGGCAATCCCCTTTGATTAATCTGCAGCCTCAATGGACAAATCTTAGGTATTTTTTACATTTTTCAGATTGAATGAAGGGGTGTGAGGTTACTGTTTGCAAGACTCCAGAAAGACTGTCTCAAGCTAAATCAAACACTCAAACAATAAAATGTAAGCTAATACAACTTGAACTTTGTGTGAAATTGATGTTAAAATGCTCTGATTCCTTTTAGTTTCAGTGATTCTATTTGCTGTTGGAAAACAGGTTTCACTGCATCACTTTGGACAGAAAGTGATTGAATTTTTTGTGTCGCATGGAAGCAGAGCTATGTCTCCCTCTAGTGTTCACACAGCGGATCTGCATTTATTTTCCCCTTCTCGGCCTCTGTAAAGTAGACGTGGCAGTGACGTCAATACCGGAAATGACAGGATCGGAACTTTAAGTCTAAGGCTGACTACTTCTTGCCAGAAACATCGGCGGTATTCGGGAAAATGAAGTGAAATTGATCCAAGTAAGTTGAAATCCATGTACATTTATCTTAAGATGAGGTTAAAGACCATAGCTGTAGTTTAGAGTCTAATTTATTTATAATAATAACGTTGTAAATACTGTTAGCTCTTCAAGCTAACGTTAGCCTGTGGTTAGCCGGTCAGGCCCTGATCAGCTGTGCGTCGTAATAGACGTGAGATAATCAGACTTATCTAATCATGTTTCTATTTAGCTGTCATGTTGATTTTCATGTCATTTGACAAGAATATATGAGCTTCCTGGTACTCTTGCTTTAGTCGCATAACTAGTGTTTGATCACAAACAAACGCCTTCTCTACTGACTACCATATTGTCCGTTTCAGTGGTTAATCTCAATGTTTTTTTTTATTATTATTTAGTTCCAGACATGTGTGCACATGTGTTTATGAAGGATTCCTCACCTCGGATGTGAATCTTCCCACACATCAGGAGGTGATCCTGTTGTTTTCAAGAGTTTTTTTTTTTAAGTTGTGGTCTCTCAAAGCCGGCATCATGACGTGTAGAGACCGGACCCTCGAGTTTCAGTCAGCATGTAAATCTCTTCAAGGCAGACAGGTAACCACAACAATTATTATAAGTACCGATCAAATCTAAAAACTGTATAATTATGTTTAACTATGTGACCCCACAGCTTGTTTTCACATATGCTTATTATATCCTTTCAGTTTTACTTTCTAGTTTTTAGAGCTCCACTTTATGTTTTTTGGGATTCAGAATAACTTAGCTCTTGAGAAGGATCATTCACTATATTAATTTAAACTAAACATTTTAAACTAGAGGCTGCACAGTGGCCTTACAGCAAGAAGGTCATGGTTCGAGTCCTGGAGTCGGGGGCAAGCCTTTGATCACTGATCTTTCATTGTGGACTTTGCATGTTCTCCCCGTGTATGTTTCATTTTTCTCCCACCCTCCAAAAACATGCATGTTGGGTTGACTGGCTGCTACAAAATCGTCCCTAGGAATTAGTGTATATGTGGGTAGATGTCTATGTATGTGGCCCCCAACATACTGGTGACATGTTCAGGGTACCGCTTGCCTGAAAGCAGCCAGGACAGGATCTGGCTCCTCCCGCGACCCATTTACGGATAAGTGATTCAGAAGACGTTTTCTCGACCGCTTATCCCTAACAGGGTTGGTGAAAAAATCCTCCCGGCTGATTTCAGGTGAGAGGCAGAGTATGCCACAAACAGGTTGCCAGTCTGTTGCGGGGCCACACACCCACACTCCTAAGCCATTTCATTGTGGCCAATCAACCTAACATGCATGTTTTTGGAGAGTGGGAGGAAACCGGAGTGCCTGGAGAAAACCCGATCATACACGGGGAGAACATGCATACTCCACACAGAAAGATCGGTGTTTCAACCCTCGCCCCCACTCCAAGAGTCGAACCGAAACCTTCTTGCTGTGAGGCCACTGAGATAACCACTGCTCCACCATGCACCCCTAATTTAGTGCTCAAAAGAATAATTCTTAAATTTTTTAAATAAAACTGTTAATATTTGAGGTTTTTCCTCTGTTTGCGGTTTTTTATTTTATTTGTTTTTACATTTTGTCAATATGTTTTTAAGGAACGTGTTTTGTAGGCTTTTACAAATGCTTCAATGTAGAGCAAATATTCTTATCGCAGCACAATATCAAGATTGTTGCAACGATGAACAAGTTGTTTGTTTTTGAGTTTCTATGTTGTACTTACTTTTATTTGCTGATTCTGGCAGAATGGCGTTGAACCCAGTAAACCAGCCCTCAACGCCCTCAGGCAACGCAGTGACTTTACAGTTATGGCCAAGTAAGATTGTCCATCTGTTTTGGATATTTTTCTCCTAAAAGTGACTGTAGAATGGAACTAAGCACAAGATAAACTTGTTTAATAATTACACTCTGCATTTCCTCTCATCTCTGTGTTTGTAGGAGAATTGGTAAAGACTTAAGCAACACATTTGCCAAACTGGAAAAACTTACAATTTGTAAGTGTTTTATGTCCTTTTTATATTTATTTAATTGAAAATCCTTGGTTGACTCTGCTCATCCTGTTCTCTGTCACGTTTATGTTCCAGTGGCTAAAAGAAAATCTCTATTTGATGACAAAGCAGTCGAGATCGAGGAGCTAACGTACATTATTAAACAGGTGAGGTTTGAGTTTATAATAGTCATGTTATCAATATGTGAGTTTTTTAAATTTCTTTACTAAAATATTCTGTGTGTTTGTTTTGCAGGACATCAACAGTCTTAATAAACAGATCGCACAATTGCAGGATCTGGTGAGGTCTCGAGGAGCTCCGGGTGGTCGACACATCCAAACCCACTCAAACACTATTGTTGTTTCATTACAGGTAGATTCAACATTATAGTCAACGTTCTCACATCTTGTGGGAGAAAAAAACGTGGCCAATTTAACTTATTTACATATTTGTGTCCCCAGTCCAAACTGGCCTCAATGTCAAATGACTTCAAGTCCGTCTTGGAGGTCAGAACAGAGGTAATAAAGACTTATAATTTTATTTCAGTTTCATGTCAAACTAATAAGTCTGATACAGCTTCAGGTTATTTTTTGTTTTACTCTTTTACAGAATCTAAAGCAGCAGCGCAGCAGGAGAGAGCAGTTCTCCCAGCCTCCTGCATCATCTTCTCCTATGATGGCCAACAACTTTAGTGAGTGTCCGCAGCTTTTCAATTAATCATCATTATTAAAAATGTCTTTTGTCAAACTAAAGTCAACAACAGGTAAACTTTTTTCCGTGTGGTGATTCAATGGTGTGTTCATTCTATACTGGTGATGTTTATAAAGTACCTTCTCTTTAAATTTGTGGTTGTGGTTAAAATGCAGTAAGATTTTACATATTATAGTGCATAAACATAATAAAATAAACATGTTCTTCAGATAAAGGTAAAGTATTGTAGTGGTGTGGCGTCACAAGTGGTTGTCTGTGTTCGTCTGAGATTAATAATATCTACATAATTTCTTTCCATGATTAAAAAATAACATTGTTGGCTCTGAAAAGAGTAATAGAGTGAACACACCTCTAAGTGTTGCTTAGGTATAGTTTTGACAGCAATGTGTCAGGCTCGTAATCAGCTTGTGTAAAGAACTGAAAAGATCAGCCCAATTTCAAGCCACTCGTCTGTGTAAACACTGAACATTCTAGAACACAGATTATCTTTAAATAAGCATTTTTTATGTTTGGAAGCAAATAAATACATTATTATTTTTATTATTGGATCCAATGCAATCTTTGTGTTAAAGTACCGATAAGGTTATTTGTTTTTTTTAGAAAGCAGTATGGAGCCCGAAAGGCTTAATTGATTCAGTCTGTAAAGATATTTTTAGTCTTTTTGCATCTGTCACATCTACACAACTATTGATTATCTGGAAAACAAAACAGTGAAACAAAAGTCAACGATGGAGGAAAAGGGGGAATAGCACACCAATAATGGTGGTTTGTCTTACTATAGTCTGAGACAGCTGTCCTTTCTTCATGTGTTCATCCTCCCCCGCTCGGTTAACGGGGGAGAAGTACAATTTGAAATACGATATGTCTTGCAGTGCCTAATAAAGATTATTTTTTATTACAGTTTGTTACAAATCCACTGAGACTTGTTTACTTTGCAGTCTGGTTGCATTCTAAACGGCGCAATTTTTTTTTCCCCACACACGTCAATGTTGTTTTGTAAAGAGTTTTAGACTCAAATTTTATGTGTAAACATGTAAATAACGTTGGTTTTTAGGTTTTCCTTTGCTGGTGTCTGCTATTACCAGGTCACCAAAGAGAAGAGCAGAATGTGTTTTTATACTAAGCTTAAAATCCTTTGCTCTCTATTATTTTTTAGGCCAATGATATGGGGCTTTTTTTACACCTGTGTTAATTAACAAAAGTTCAAATCATACATCCTTTATTATAATAAATAATCTTAATGAAACCCGCATTTCAGCCCAGCCACCATACATAATCACTACAGTTGCAAAAATCTTTTTGTTTCATTGCTTTCTCAGAGGCTTTTAATTCATAATTAATTTAGTCAGAGCATCCTGTTTCAGTTTTTTTCTTAATTGTGGCACAAGTTGTGAGGACATTTTGCCAGTGTGCTTGTGTTCAACACGGCTTTGTGGTAGGAATCTGCTCTAAGTCCTTGTGAATATTTATTCCTGTATCTGGTCCTCGATAATGCAAAAATGACAAAATATTTTAGGAAGCCGCAAAAAAGGGGCCCAGGAGCCGCATGCAGCTCGCGAGCCGCGCATTGACTACCAGGGCTTTACAACCACAAATTTAAAAGGTATTTCCCTGGAACGTTTGACTCTCTTAGCGGGTATAACTAGGTATTGTATGTGCCCGCTGTTTTCTCTGCTTTTCCCCTCTTGTACTAAAAGTTTCTGCCCAATCCTTCCAAACATGGTTGTGTTTTACTTGTTGTCCGCCTTCAGAGAGTTCGGTCCTAATGCAGGATGAGTCCCGGAGTCTCGGGGATGTGGCCATCGATATGGACTCTCACAGTAACCCTTTGCAACTCCAACTTATTGATGAACAGGTAGACCTATTTTTAATATTTTATTATAGACAGACCAATAAAAAAATAGTTGTGTAGTTTTGTTATGGTACTTTACCATTCAACCACAATCTTTTTGAATTTTTAAAATATTGTATCATTTAGGACTCCTACATTCAGAGTCGTGCCGACACAATGCAGAACATTGAGAGCACCATCGTGGAACTGGGCTCCATATTCCAACAGCTGGCGCACATGGTGAAAGAGCAAGAGGAAACCATACAGAGGTGAGCTTAAAATAGAATAACTAAATGATTCATTTCTTGTCATCAAGCTGCTGACAAGCATGTAAAAAAAACTTGTTCTGGAGTTCTGAACAGTACGTCTGAATAAAAACAGAAACAGCGAGTACTCACAAATGTTTCTTGTAGACTTAAATCATTCTTAGTTTGTAAGATAATGATAATCTTGGTCTCTTCCACAGGATTGATGCCAATGTGGAGGACACCCAGCTGAACGTTGAAGCTGCTCACACAGAGATTCTCAAATATTTTCAGTCCGTCTCCTCCAACCGCTGGCTCATGATCAAGATTTTTCTTGTTCTTGTTGTCTTCTTTATCATCTTTGTCGTTTTCTTCGCTTAAAGGAAAAAAAAACTGATACGACGGTGAAGGAGAAAGGACAACCAACAATAAAGTTGACATTTGGACCAGAATTAGACTTATGCAGGGGACAGATTACGGTTTAATGGTGTCTCGGAACAATTGAAACCAAGACAGACTCATCTGTTTTCCTCAAGCCACAAACTCTTTATTCAAAGTTTGGAAAGTGAGCATTGAATTTTGTCCTAAAAAGAATAGTCTCAAATTTATCTACTTTGTGTTTAAAAATCACTGCTTTGTACTCTGAGCAACTATTCCTAAACATTTAATCAAAATGGCTTTAATTTAATGGTTTGGTTCTGCAAACTGTTTTTTCTTTTTAGTTGTTTTTTTTTTTTTTTTTTTTTAACACCTTCCTGATTTGTCATCCTTTTGGTGTAGCTAAAGTCAAACAATAATACTGGAGTTTCTTATCAAACTGCTTTCCTCTTTAGTTGACTTCATTTTCAGGAGAAAAGCATGTTTATCTTGTTTAGCGGTTGCTATCAAATCAAAACCATTAACTTATGATGTGAAAAATCTCTTGATCTCTTCATTTTTGGTTTGGTTTCAAAAATTATTTGCCAAAATGGTAACTTTATTAAACTGTGACGTAATCAAAGTGGCAGGTATGGCCGGCTCGACTCAAGCTTGCGATACGTTGCAAGCATGAGTCAGACAAAATGTAAAGGTATATCATTTTAAATGAGTCTGGTTAACTGCTACCAGACTGGTTTAATGGTTAAATCTTTACTCAGGAAAAAAAGAATCGGGGCTTATGAAAGGGTAAATGGTTGTAAAAACCTGTCAATAAAATGACTTAACCAGCCAGATTCCCTGGAAGTGTCTGATTAAATCTCTATTGTAGTAATTTCCCCCTTTACATGATGTACAGCATATTATTTAAAAGACCACAACTTTTTGAAAAAATAAACATTGTTCCTATTCCTTCTTGTTTTTTAGCCAAATGCCTTGACTTCTGTGTAAAAAGTGCAAATAGTGTTGATGATGTATTGATAAAGAGAGTGCACATAAATAAAAGAGTAATGGAATAAAGGCTCTGAGGTTTTTCTTGGATAAGAGGATTAGTAAGCAGAAAGATAATCATGTGTGCAGGACAATGACACCACTATGCTGCAGTTCATATTTGGTAGCTTTAGGTGACAAACACATTAAATTGGAAAGCATTTGATACATTGCTAAAGCAAAACAGATGTAAAATATTAGTTATAGTTCATAATTTATCATTTCCATTGATTACCTTTGCAAACCATCTGATGGATTTTTTATTTCGAAAGCATTTTTTTTACTGGCATGGCTACAAGTAATGACTGTGCTCTTGAGGCTTGTTAACATAACTTTTCTTAGCTTACAAAGTAATGTATCTTCTATATGATCTTCTATTTGCATATTTGTCCAGCTGCAAATACAATTTGAGCTCTTAGGAAGCAGTTTCCACTAAGGCAGGGCATGTCTGTGATTTGTTTTCTTCTCTTAGCCTTAGAAAGCTTTAAGATCATGTGTACAACTGCAAAATAATAATGATGAATACAATGTGTGTAATCCTGAATTGGATTGACAAGAAATTATTTAAAAAATAGCCACACATTTTTTAAATTCCAATATTTCTTTGATATGAAATTAGTTTGGATTTGAGCTGTGTACATATGCGTTTCCATAACTGTAAGCTACTGTGAAGTTAAATTCATGACACCAATTTGTACAACATTCTATTTGAAGCAAAAAAGATATGCTTTCATGAAAAAGCAGACTTTTATTTAAAACAGAAGAGATCAGTACACTGTGTGGTTAATTTCCTTTTACACAAACTTATGCACTTATATCATTTTAAAAAAGGTAGACATAATTCCAGCTGATTCATTTATGCAATGATATAGCTGATAAGAAAGCTCCTGCTAACTGATTCTGAGACAAACTTTGAATGCTGAGTGAACTAAAGAGCCAACCGAGCACCTTTCACACCAGTTTTCTAACTCAGAAATGAGCTTTGAAAAAGACAACATACTTGGAATGTTCACTGATCAAACAGAGCTCCTGCATCATATCATGAGTCGTACATCTGCCTGAAGAATACCAAAGTTTGAGATTAAGACATTACATCATATACAGCTACTTATGTAGCAGCAGTATTTCGCAGTGTTGGTTGAATGAGTCACTGCAGTTATGACTGGATAACAATGGAATAAAATGCCATGCAAATATCAAACTAAATTTGAATTACATCATTGCTCAACTTTTAAATCCCTGTTGGTGTGTGTATCTTTAATTTTTTCCACTTTTTCCTCAAATAAAAATGTAAATTGTCTGGTGTTTTAGTTGGCAGTCATACGAAATGAACTTGAGTGAACTATGAGTTTTTACTAACCGGTAGTATTGCTAAGCCTAAAAGCAATGAGATCAATGATGGACGTCAATATGAAAGTGTTAAAAACGTCAACATGGCTAAACACTGTTTGGTATTCAACCATATGATTAGGATAATGCCTCAGACATCTCCAAAACTGAAAGATATTCATCAGCAGCAGTTTCCAGTTTCAGGAAATTTATACATTTTTAAAATAGTTTTATATACATCTTGCCAGTTTTCTTTCTTGATCACATTCTTTCCTTTACTTCCTGCATATATTTTCAATAATTTTCTCTATCCTTTCTTTCCTGCACTCATTTGTTATCATGCCAATTCTTCTAAAACTCTTCACAAATTTCTTTCAATTATGTGTCCCCTAACTCTTTCCGTCATCTCATGCCTGAGCACTTTGTTCAAAAGGAGTGATTTCTGGCATGCTTCTGCTTCTACCCTTCCTTGCTCTGGCCTTGATGGCCTCTTCTTCCCCATCTTCATCTTCCTCCTCATCAGACCAATCCACTTCCTGTTGGAGATTGCCCCTGGAGCCCCTCATGTGGCTGCCCTTGAACATCTGCCCTGTGCGGAATTTTGTACGGAAGGTAACAAAGGAAAGGCTTTTGCTGCGCTGCTGCTTTTCAAAAAGAGGGTTTGAAATCTGCACATCATCATTTCCATTTATCTCATCCACACAGTCACGAAGCACTGTGCGAAATAGCCGAGGGACTTCATGAACTTCAGGCTCCATCTGTGACACAAGCCTCCTGAATCTGAAGAGAAGATAGAGTTTGAAATAGATGGTCAGACTTTTTAAACTTTTAGGGTTATAAAAATAAAATGCAAATAGAACAGAATTGATAAAACATAAAAAACAAAGTCAGGTGAAAAAATGTAAGTCTTATATTTGGAAAAAATATTGAAGTTTTGCTGGCTGCTCAATTATACACCTTTTGACAACAGAACTAGAAAACAATCAAATGAATATGAATTCCCAATAAATTAAAAGTAAATTTTCAAAACTGCTGTATGTGCTACTTATTTGTACTTTTAGATCTTTGAAAAGTTTTTTTTTTATCAATAGAAATACCAGTGTGAAGACCCTGCACTGAAATGGCACGCTCTTTTTTCTAGCTTCCTTCTTCATTCTTCAACGTCTAAAGGTATTTGTTTCCAACAGAACTTTTAATGATTTTCTTTGTCATTTTTCACATTTGTTTGCACTTTCATCTTATTTTAGCTTCATAACTTTTCTGTTTGTAATATTCTAGGATGAGAACAATATACCAAACATTTGTACATTATTGCTATTCTAAACTGTTGTAAAATACAAAATTTGTATTTCTGGTCCTAAATATGTCGTTCTCTGATATTGGATCCAAGGATAAGAACCTTATTAAGCTTTTCCAGCATCCCTTTCATGTCTCCTCTGTCTTACCTAACAATAACTGGACCACACTGTGCAGGTGGAATCTTGGCACAGAGGTCCTGCAGCTCCAAAAGGTCATTAGGTGTAATCTGGTAGGGTTGTGGGGTTGGAGTTGTAGCCAGCCAGCTGTAGTCTGCTGCTGAGGAAGAGCTGCGACGACGGCGACGACCCTCGGTGACTCTCTCCAAACGGATACGCTCAGTCCGTTTCACCATGGCACCCAGCTCCAGCATCAGGGTGTTGGTTACCAGCTCTTCAGTGGTGCGTTGGCCAGGAACTTTGGGCTCAAGCGAGAAAACAGCAGACCAAGGAAACATCTGTGAGAGATGGAAATGATGCACCGAAGTTATTTTCTTTTCTGATCTGTAGTGATGGCAATCATTTTTTAATTTTAGCAAATTTTTGTTTCAGTAGTCATGATTTTGATAGTTATCATTTACAGCTTTGAGTAACCCCTGTAGCTGTAATTACTCAATTGTTGCTTCAGATGACATATTTTACAATTTATTTATAATACACATGTATGTAAAAACTTTACAGAATAACAATATTTCCTCATAATCATAAACCATAAAAAATATTTTCTCTAAAAACTGTGGCCTTACCTTCACAGAAGTAAATTATAGCAGCAGTGGTGTCTTATTGTTCGTGAAAAATTATTGTATTGTTACAGAAAATCTCTTAGCAGCTTGTTGAGAAGAAGTTCTCCATGGGTGAAGTGAATGAAATGTCCAGCTGGTGGTCCACAGCCGGACTGCCTGGCTACTTTTGATGGTCCCTGGCAAAAAGTCTGTATTCTTCTGTGTGTTGCGTGTGGAATGAGAGTGTGAGTCTGGGATTGAGAATAACTGTCATCTTGCATTAATAAAGAACAAATGATGAGATGAGCTTGCCACGTGACATGAGTCTGGACCAGTTCTATGCGTCAAGATGACAGATTGGGAGCTTATATAAGAGCATAAGGCTGTATTGAATGTACCTGTTTTGATTTGTATACTACTTAATATTAATTTCAGGCATTTTAACTTTTTGTTATTCTTTTAAAGTTGAACTGAAGGCTTCATTAGGAATAAACCATCAGAAATCACTTTAAGGGTTGAACTATTTCACAAAAACCAATAGTGCATGTTTTTCAGAGTGATTCATAAAAACACTTGTAAATTTCTAACATTCTTGTATATATCTACACAAACACAATCCTTGACAACACAGGTTCTTTCATTTTAGTCTTAATTACAGTGTGACTACATTATTTGTGTTTTTTCTCATGTTTGTAACCGATGTTTGTAACTGAAAGACGAGATTCACATTCTCGGCTTTTGTCCCCCACACTAAACACATGCAATAACATATGAAGCAATTACAAGAGAGTTTCTGGGTTTCCATAGCACTCAGCACTGAGCCAAACAAATCCCAGATTACATTCAAATCCACGGCCTACCAGGAAGAATGAGTGGTTGGTCTCGATTATATAATCTAATTACTATTGCATACACATGATGTTGCAACTACCGCTAAAACATGTGCATCTATGCCTGAAAATGACTGTAGATATTTGATTGAGAAAAGCAATACTCAGACAAGCATCAACACATATGTTTAACATATCACTAGATTTTTCAAACTTGAATGCACACAGCAATACTATTAGGGTTTTAAAAAGTAAAAAAAAAGTCCCAATAATAAACTAGTTTATCGAATAGTTTGTAAATTCAGTTAAAAGTCAACTTGCATCCCTTGCTCAGAGAAATGCTCCACAATTTATGTGTGCTTTGAATACATAAAATATATTGGACTGTGGGTTTTCAAACTTTTCTTTTTGATAAAATGTATGAAATAAAAAAATAAAGGGTCTGACAGAAAATAATTCATTACTTTTTTAGTTAACTGTTCATTTAAAAACAAAATTTTGAATCTTTCACTTAATGCATCTGACAACCAGTCAGAAACTGAATTGTTAAAAATGTTTTATTGTTGGTGCAGTTATTACTGATTTTATGCCTCAAAAGTTTTAATTAATTTATTTCCAGTTTGTTGTAGACTGTTGATGCATGGCAGAAAAATTGGGCTTTTTTATTGATCATCTTATAAAAATGATATGAAAATGTCACTTTAGGGTTAGATGGAAGAAACTGACTTGCTGTGGCGACCCCTGAAGGGAAATGCCGAAAGGAGAAGAAGAAGAAGAATGTCACTTTATGTATTATTTCCAATATTGAGTTTGTTTGTGTTTCTTTGATACGAGTCTCCTCTGCTCACAAAATGTTCGACACAAATGTTTATTATCATATAATTGGACAGGTTAGCTGTTCATTTGTCAGACCGATAAAAGTCTATTTTATCTATAGTTCATAAAACTAATGCACGTTTCAAAATAAAGACATTTCTTGAATGTTTAATATGAATAACTTGGCATCTGTGGTTAAAACATGCAAAACAAAAATGTTAAATCTGCATGAGGGATCATTTCTTAAAACTTTTTAGGTTACATGAATGTTACCTATTGCGCTTTAAGTGAAACTTCATGGATTTAGTTTCTAAGTTTACATGCAATGTTTTTTTTTTTCTTATGGTAGTAGTTAGTTACTTACTCCGTACCTCTAGCCGCTGTGGTAAAGACATGGACAAAGTTTTGGCCTGCTGTTTAAATGGCATTCATATTTTTAGCAAAGTGTGCTGCAGCTTGTTATTTTGGGTATATGGATGTCCATACCTGTAACCACTTTGGATGGACTTACTGGATCTCTTGCTAATTTAATTGGTAACTTTTGGCTTTAACGAATATTGACAGCATAGAATCATGCCTATTCACTTTCTTGAAAAAAAAAAATCTTTGATGAAGTGGTTTCATATTTGTTCTCAAAATTATGAACACAAACTTATTTTTACATTGCTTTTTAAAAAATCAAAAGCCTACAAATAAAATCCATGATTTGATACCTTATATCCCTTTGGCCCTCTGAAACACAGAGAAAATGACAGTGGTTATCTTCAATCTGTTTCTCTAGAACCGACAAACAAAGTTAGAAATCTGGAGGTAATAAAGGACTCAGATTTAAACTTTAATAGTTACATCAAATCAATTACATCAGCAGCCTATTACCACCTTTAAAAAAGCCAAAATCAGAGATTTGTTGTCTAAAACAGACTTAGAGGTTTTAATTATGCGTTTGTTTCCAGCGGGTTAGATTTGTGGTGTGAGGCCTTTTAGGCCTGCTTGTTTTTTTTCTCCCCCAAAACTCACAGGTGCTGGATGGCTTCTAACGAGAGGATTGGCTGATTGCTCCCAGCTGCACAGACTTACCGGTGGCTACAAAAGACCTGGTGTCACCCACAGTCTCTGTCAGGTCTTCAACGATTCTAGTGGTAAACTGACCACCTCTAAGCTGAGTCAAATTTTGATATCAGACTAATTTTCTTATTCTCCTCACAGGAACCTTCAGCCCTTCCTCTTGGCCATCCAGCACTGCCTGAAGCCGTTATCTCTCTGCTGTGGATTCCTTTGTTCAACACTTAATAAACTGTTAAACCTGCATTTGGATGCTCCTCATTCCCTCTCCTACACAACAGAAGACCTGACCAGAATGGATCCAGCGGGTTCTGCATCACCCTCAGTGTCAGAGATTCTGACCCGACAAGGAATATTCCTGGGACAACAACAACAGGCCATAAAGGCCCTTATGGACGAAAATACTCAATTAAAAACACAGTTACAGGCTTTAACAGACAAAGTAAATAATCTAAGTTCTCTTTTTCTGTCCACAGCCTCGGCACCTCCTTCAGCTATGCCCAGCCCACTCATGGACCACCATATTACGGACCCGGAACCTTTCCATGGAACCCTGGGGAAATGTCGTGGGTTCCTCTTGCAGTGTTCAAATGTCTTTGCTCTAAGACCGCGGACCTTCGAATCAGACAAAGTTAAGAATTTGTACATTGTGGGTCTTCTTCGGGGCAGGGCACTGGAGTGGGCCGAGGCCGAAGACGCGGCAGCCCCCCTGGCTGATCGCTCAACATCTGATTTTCTGAGTTTATTCAGAACCATGTTCGAGGTGCCGGACCGGGCTGGAGATGCCTCCCAGCGTCTACTCCACCTTTCCCAGGGAACTCTATCTGTGGCGGAGTTCTCCATCTCATTCCGGACCCTAGCAGTAGAGGCTGGCTGGGGACAGAAGGCACTAAGAGGGGTGTTCCTAAATGCCCTGAATGATCCTCTGAAGGATGAGCTAGCTGGCAGGGGGACCCCATCCACATTGGAGGAACTCATTTCGCTGGCAATACAGTTAGACAACCGTCAAAGAGAGAAACGATATGAAAATACCACCCGGGCCCTACACCCTACTCCAGTTCACAGCCATCGACAGCCTTCCTCGGTCTGCCCCCCACCTAGGGCATTTGCATCTGTTCCACAAGAGGCTGAGCAGCCTTCCACAGAACCAATGCAGTTGGGACAGATGCATCTAACCAAAAAGGAAAGAGAGGTTAGACTAAAAGAAGGGAGGTGTCTCTATTGCGGGTCGAGAAGTCACTTACTCTCAGCTTGCCCTTGTCGCCCAAAAGACGGGGCCCACCGGTAGACCTAGGGTTACGGGTGGGCACAACTAGATGTCATGGTACCCCTAGGCTTATGATTCTTGTGACACTAACCTCTGGTTGTTCCTCTTCTTTTCCGGTCGAAGCGTTGGTGGATTCCGGGGCCGACGGCAACTTCATCAACGCAGATTTTCTCCGTCAGTGTGGATTCCAGTCCCAACCACTCGGAGAACCCATTAATGCCACGGCGATCGATGGACACGTTATCACCAGGGTGACCCACCAGTCCTCCCCGTTGGAGATGGTGGTATCGGGTAATCACCGTGAGCACCTTTCGTTTAACGTTATTTCGTCACCCGGCTCACCCCTTGTGTTAGGTTTCCCCTGGCTTAGGTTGCACAATCCACAGGTCGACTGGCAAAACCGGCGTATCGTCGGGTGGAGCAATCAGTGCCATGCAACTTGCCTCCAATCTGCCGTGACAACCATCTCTTCTGACACGGTAGGCTCAATCGACCCGGTGGACGTTGCGTCTATCCCGGCAGAGTATCATGACCTCAAAGAGGTCTTCAGTAAGGAGAGGGCACAATCTCTCCCGCCTCATCGGCCATATGATTGCGCCATCGACCTCCTCCCTGGGGCAACCTTACCCGCCAGTCGCCTGTACAATCTGTCTGCTCCAGAGAGGGGGGCGATGGAGAAGTACATCAATGAGTCCCTGGCGTCGGGGCTTATCCGCCCTTCCTCGGCACCCATAGCAGCGGGGTCCTTTTTTGTGGGTAAGAAGGATGGTTCCCTCCGTCCGTGCGTCGATTATCGGGGTCTTAATAACATCACCGTTCGCAACAAATACCCGTTGCCCCTCATTAATTCGGCGTTCGAGCTACTTCAGGGAGCCCGGGTCTTTACAAAACTCGATCTGCGTTGCGCCTACCATCTCGTCCGAATGCGGGAGGGGGACGAGTGGAAGACGGCGTTCAACACCCACCTGGGCCAATTCGAATACTTGGTCATGCCTTTCGGGTTAACTAACGCTCCCGCAGTCTTCCAGGCATTCATTAACGATGTGCTCCGTGACTTCCTTAATCGTTTTGTCTTTGTTTATCTGGACGACATTCTTATTTTTTCGCCCACTGTTGAGGAGCACATCGTCCATGTCCGTGCGGTACTCCAGCGACTCCTTGAGAATCGTCTGTTTGTAAAGGCTGAGAAGTGCGAGTTCCATTCTCAGTCCGTCAACTTCCTTGGTTTTATTGTACACGCTGGGCAGGTTTGCCCGGACCCCGAAAAAGTTAGCGCGGTGGCTGAGTGGCCTCGACCCAACACCCGTCGCAAACTACAACAATTTCTGGGTTTCGCAAATTTTTACAGGCGTTTCATTCGCAATTACAGTCAGGTAGCTCTTCCCCTTACCCAGCTTACTTCCACAGCCAGACCGTTCGTTTGGTATCCCCAAGCAGAGGGTGCATTCACTGAGCTTAAAAAGAGGTTTACCTCGGCCCCCATTCTGGTCCAGCCCGACCCCTTGAGGCAGTTTATTGTGGAGGTGGACGCCTCAGATTCAGGGGTGGGTGCTGTGCTGTCCCAATACCATCAGGAGGATGGCAAACTCCATCCCTGTGCCTTTTTCTCTAAGCGTCTCTCTGCAGCTGAACAAAACTACGATGTGGGGAATAGAGAACTGCTCGCAGTCAAACTGGCACTCGAGGAATGGAGGCACTGGCTCGAGGGCGCAGAACACCCATTCGTGGTCTGGACAGACCACAAAAACCTCGCTTACATCCAAGCAGCTAAGAGACTCAACTCTCGACAGGCCCGGTGGCAGCTGTTCTTTACACGCTTTAATTTTACCCTCACTTACAGGCCGGGCAACCGCAATACCAAACCTGACGCCCTCTCCCGCCTGCATGATGGTCATCAGTCCAGATCGGAGCCGGAGCCCATTCTACCCCCCTCCTGCGTCATTGGGGCAATCACTTGGGAGATCGAGACTGCAATAAGGGATGGTCTGCAGCATGATCCGGACCCAGGTACTGGCCCAGCTAACCGTTCGTATGTGCCATCCTCTGCCCGCTCCCAGGTTCTCCTATGGGCACATGCATCCCGGTGGTCCTGTCACCCTGGGATTCGCCGTACAATGGCGCTTCTTCAGCGGCGGTTCTGGTGGCCAACGATGGAGGCAGACACTAGGAATTTTGTCGCTGCCTGTTCTGCCTGTTCTCGGAGCAAGGTCCCTCATCGTCCTCCTGCGGGGCTGCTCCATCCCCTACCGGTTCCCAGTCGTCCCTGGTCCCATATCGCACTGGATTTTGTGACCGGACTCCCTCCCTCAGAAGGTAACACTGTTGTGGTCACGATTGTGGACCGATTCTCCAAAGCTGTACATCTGGTGCCTCTTCCTAAACTCCCTTCAGCCTTGGAGACTGCCCAGCTCATGGTGACCCATGTGTTCCGTCTGCATGGTATCCCTCTGGACATAGTCTCTGACCGGGGTCCGCAATTCACATCAGCTGTTTGGAAGTCCTTCTGTAAGGCGCTGGGGGCTTCCATCAGCTTGTCATCTGGCTTCCACCCCCAATCCAACGGCCAGTCGGAGCGGGCTAACCAACACCTGGAATCCACATTACGGTGCGTGTTGGCCTCTGCCCAGTCCACGTGGTCGTCTCATCTCCCGTGGATTGAGTATGCCCATAATTCCCAAGTTAGTTCCTCCACAGGATTGTCCCCGTTCGAGGCTTCTCTGGGTTACCAACCCCCATTGTTCCCGGATCAGGAACAGGAGCTGGCCGTCCCTTCGGTGCAGCTCCATATCCGACGACGGTGTCGTCGGATCTGGAGGAAAACTAGGAGGGCCCTCCAACAGGCCTGCGGCCGGGCTCGGCGCCAAGCTAATCGCCACCGTCAGCCAGCCCCAGCATATCAGGTTGGACAGTCTGTCCTTCTGTCTACCAGGAACATTCCCCTCAGGGCAGAGTCTCGCAAGCTTTCACCCCGCTTCATTGGCCCTTTCCGGATCCTGCGGCTGGTCAACCCGGTCTCGGTAAAGCTCGCCCTGCCCTCTTCCATGAAGGTACATCCTGTGTTCCACGTCTCTCAGATCAAACCGGTTTCTACCAGTCCCCTCCAGCCTCCTTCTGCTCCCCCTCCACCTCCTCGCCTTGTCGACGGCTCGGATGCGTACACGGTCAACCGTCTTTTGGATGTTCGTCGCCGAGGTCGGGGTCTACAGTACCTCGTGGACTGGGAGGGTTATGGCCTGGAGGAACGGTGCTGGGTGCCCCGTTCAGCGATCCTGGACCCTGGCTTGGTCCGGGACTTTCACCGCCGCTTTCCAGACAGGCCTGGTGGTCCGCCAGGTGGCGTCCGTAGAGGGGGGGGTACTGTGGTGTGAGGCCTTTTAGGCCTGCTTGTTTTTTTTCTCCCCCAAAACTCACAGGTGCTGGATGGCTTCTAACGAGAGGATTGGCTGATTGCTCCCAGCTGCACAGACTTACCGGTGGCTACAAAAGACCTGGTGTCACCCACAGTCTCTGTCAGGTCTTCAACGATTCTAGTGGTAAACTGACCACCTCTAAGCTGAGTCAAATTTTGATATCAGACTAATTTTCTTATTCTCCTCACAGGAACCTTCAGCCCTTCCTCTTGGCCATCCAGCACTGCCTGAAGCCGTTATCTCTCTGCTGTGGATTCCTTTGTTCAACACTTAATAAACTGTTAAACCTGCATTTGGATCCTCCTCATTCCCTCTCCTACACAACAAGATTATTGCAATGGTCTAGTCACCATGGCTTTTTTGTTCAAGTCTGAACAAAAAGCCCTTAAGACAGCTGCAGTTTATTCAAAATACTGCTGTTCGAATCCTAACAAGAACTAGAAAATACAGCATAATGTTATTCACCCTGTGCTCAGGACTCTGCACTGGCTTCATGTGCCTCAGAGAATAGACTTTAAAGCTGCTCTGCTTGTATTTTTAGTGTAAAATGTTAGTGTCTTATGATGAACCATCTAGAACTCTGAGGACTTCTAGGACCGGGCTCCTGCTGGTGTCTCGAGTCAGGACTAACCATGGAAAACAAACTTCCTGAGGCTGTGAGACAGGCCTCTACTGTGACAATGGTTAAATCTAGGGTGAAAACAATTTTATTTAGTTGTGCATTATCCTGAAGATTAATCACTCTTTTTTTCTCTCATTTTTTCATTTTTTTTAAATTTTAAATTCTCATTCTATTTAATGCGTTTTTTTTTGTCTTGTAAAGTACTTTGAATTGCCTTACGTATGAACTGTTGTAAACAAATAAACTTGCCTTGTCCTATGTCTTTTCTTGTCCTCAATATTTAAATTTATGGATCTCTGGCATGCCTAAATACTTGGAAAGCTAACTTTTATAGTAAAACACTTGGATGAAACTTACCTGATTAATTTCTGCACGTCTACTGTAGATACTTACTTTAACCACTAGAGGCCACTGTAACACTAGATGACAGTTTGAACGTTTCCAAAAAACTTCTCCCTTACGTGACCCCTCCTACGTCACCAGCCCTCTACGTCACCAGCCCCTCCCGCCACATTGATTTTGGCTCCCTCTTCGTATCAATGCACCGGACTCGCATCATTTTGTTTCTGATAGTAAAATAATTCGTCTTCCTTTTACTAAAAGAAACATATAACTGTGAGAACTGGAGTCCAGGTTTTAGTTTCGCGGTCTTATGGCGGTGTGACAGCTGTGTAACTCTGTAAAGTGGAGGTGAGTAGCTTCACTTAGCTTCTAGCATTCTGACGAAGTTTACTACTAATCTGTACGAGTTAGAGTACGAAAACATTAACCTCTCATTTGAAAGCAAGTGTTAACATGTCTCAGAGAAGTTTTAGGCTCTATGTTTGGATGTGGACATGTTGATGACAGCTACTGATTGTTTTTGTGTTTGGTTGACCTCGTGTTTTGTTACTTCATAACAAACTAGTGTAACTTTTTTTAATCAAATCCGTCACTTTTCATAAAACAGAAATTATATGTTAGAACAGTTGTACTAAATGGGAACAGTTGGATTTATTACAATAATAAGATTCAAACTTTATGATTAAATAATTACTATTTTATGAACCTGTCAAAAGTTATTTTAATAGTTTAATGATTATTAAGACATCATGGATTAATCACACATTGATTTACAATTTACACACTAATGATCTCTTTATTTAAATTGGAAGAAGAAGAGAAACTGATTATTTTAGTTTGGATTATTAATAACATGTACTAAAGAGGGGTGATGTGGGTTTATATTTTCTAAACGAGTAGTCCATGTTCCTCATCTTGATGACTAATTAAAGTCTAAGTTTAGAGCTTCTCTCTAGTGAGCTAAAACAATCTCATCACATTGTTGTTTGGTCACAATAGAGCAGGCAAAATGCAAAACCATGTTGACCTGCAAACATTTGCATGAAAGCAAGCTGCCTTCCACTCCATTTCCTGAGGTTTAAAGTACTTAAAAAGAAATCCGTGACGACATGTCTATACCTCTATCCACCAATGCACTGGCTATAGGTACGGATATCCATACCTCTATTTATCCACCAATGCAGTGGCTACAGGTACGCACATCTGTACCTCTATCCATAAAGCACTGGATAATGTTCGAGATATCCATACCTCTATCCATCGAAGCAGTGGCAACAGCTCCGGATATCTGTACCCCTATTCATCAAAGCAGTGGTTACAGGCACAGATATCCATACTTCTAGCTGCTGAAAATATGGACAAAGTTCTTGGCCTGCAGTTATTATGGCAATCGTACCTGTAATTCTTGGGGCCAGAATCTTTATTAACATAGAAGGTACAATAAATATAGTTTGGTTGCTCTTCTAGAGTTCACAATGTAAAAATACACACTTTGATGATATTCAGATCATCTTTACTATTTATTGACCTATTGTCAGTTATTTTGTTTCCTGTCTGTGTATATTTGATCAAATCATTTATTTCTAAAAGTAATTTAAAGTTTGATTGCATTTGGTCTGTCAACAGATCAACAGATCCATAATTGTGCAAAAAATGAACATTTTCCTCATTGAAATAAAAAGTCCACTAATATGGCGTATTTGTTTTAAAAGCTTCCCTAAATTGTATTTGTGAAGAAAAAAAAAAAGCACATTTGTCAGTTAACTCCATTCTGCAAAAAGAACAGGTGAGATGATCCAATTTCTCTGCTATGCGTCTGGCCTTAAGGCTGTGATACATGTCAAAACTCAGTTAAGGAAAAGGTTATCGTCCCCAATCAGGATTTTCTTCATTCCAGCAGTTTTATTTTCAACACTGCTCACTAATATTACACATGTATTATTCATATCAAATTCATAGTGGAAATAGTGGCTTTTGTTAAATTTTTCAACATGTACATGAAACCTTGTACATATGCATGTACAAGGTTTCACACTATTTCCGTGTGCAGAAATAGTACTTGCTTTGTGTTTGAAATCAGTTAATAACAGATGCCCAGCTGTGACAACCAGCATATCCCAAAAGCATGAACCCATAGCAACATGATATGCTACCAATACAACAAAACTACTTGAAGCATCTTTAGATGTTTTTATTGTGATTGCATTATCTGTTGCAAAAATAACACGTAGACATTGTGCCCCTTTGTTTGATTTAGGATTTTTTTTCTTAAATCTTACAAACAATTTAAGACTTTATTTTAGTTTGAAATAAACTATGTTTGATCAACATTTTATTGTATCATCAAACCAAAATAAAAAGGTTTTCCAGCTTTCAGGGACAGTAACACCCCCTAAAAGTAAGAAGGAAATGTTGGTCATTACGTTCCGTTGTTTTCCGCTTACACGGGGCTGGGTCATGGGGGCAACAGCCTCAGACGGGAAACCCATGGTTCTCTCACATCCTCCAGCTCACCCGAGAGGATCCCAAGTCGTTCCCTGGCCCGCTGTAGGACGTAGTCTCTCCAGTGTGTCCGGGGCCTGCCTCTGGGTCTCCTATCGATGGGACATGCCCGAAACACCTCACCAGCGAGGCATTTGGAAGGCATCCTAAATACCAAACCACCTCATCTGGCTCCTCTCAAACTGGAGTAGCAACAGCTCTACTCCGAGCTCCTCCCGGATGGCAAAGCTCCTCACTCTACCTCTGAGTGAGAGGCCAGCCACCCTGCAGTGGAAACTCATTTTGACTGCTTGTAATAGCATCTCGTTCTTTCGGTCACCACCCACAGCTGGTGACCATAGGTGAGGGTGGGAACATAAATTAACTGTTCAAAACGTTAGTCGTTTGACTCACAAATTTTCCAAAAGTAAAACAATAACTGTAAATTTATCTGAGTGTTTGTACTGCTGATATTTTTCCAGTGTGAAAAAGATGAGCTGGGCTGAAGAGGACTGGACAGTGGGACTGTCCGGATCAGTCCTGCAAAAGGTGAAAGAGCTGCAGATTCACAAGGAGCGTCTGTCCAGAGAAAACAAACAGAAACAGCTGCAGCTGGACAACCTCCAGATCAGCTTAGAAAAACAAACCACCAAGGTAGATACAAACCGATTGTCTGTACTTGCATAGTGACAGTTAAAAAAAAAAATTACCATTAATGACTGCAACAGGAAGAAAATGCACAAAGTTATAAATCACATTTTTTTTCTCTAATGTCTTCTCCCTAGTTCGATGAGGTCCGTGGGGAACTTCAGTCTGTACAGCGAGAGCTGCAAAGTGTTCGTGAGGAAGCTAAGGTGGCCATCACTAGTAGAGAGCGACTGAGCCAGGAGCTTCACTCCAAGCAGGCCCAAGTATGCTCTTTAGAGGGCCAACTAGACGCAGCTCGTACGCAGAACAACAAGCTCACACAGGAAATCAAAAGGTCAGAGCAAGCAGAACACTTTAAGAGAACAGTCATGTCTTTTTCCAAATTGCTTTGCAGCCTCATTATTCTTCCCTTTTCTTCATTATGTCTTCCTCGGCAGGTTGGAGGCCGAGCTGGAGAAACTGCAGAACGCCACCAGACTGCCAGACACCACTCTGTTTGCCACACCTTGCTGGAATGCAGCCTCACCTTGGGAGCACAATGGTAGATTGTTTTTAATTAATAATTTCTATGTTTCACCGAGTAGAGTCTCCCTGTTTTTCTAAAGTTTAGAAAAACTATCTGTTTATACAACAGATTGTTTAGAGTCTAAACAATCTGTTGTATAAACTGGAAGCTGACCGGATGAACCCCAAAATTCCCAGATGAGATTTGAGAATATAAAAAACCCCTTTGGAGCGGATGTTGTTTTGGATCATTGCTCTGTAGGGATATGTTTGTTAAGTTTTCAGATCTATCAACAAAATACTTAGTTACTCCTTACTTTTGCTCCTTTTAACAAACTGGTGATTGTTATTGCTAAGCCGAGCCGATATGCTTTGCTTTCGCATAACAGGGAGTAGACAAGAAGAGAGGAGCAGGCAGCGAGATGAAGGTCGCAACCATCCTAGCCGGGTAAATACCAGATTATTCTTCTACTGAGCATCTTTTAGATTAAGCAGAGTCTTGTGTGGATTTTAGCTGAAAACAGTCGTTTTTTTTTCTCTGGCTGATTAGGCTCGTATTAGTAAAACAAAGATGGATTATCTAACTGTTTACCTACTAATCTTGATGCACTGTTTGTTTGTATTACTAATGAACAAAATAGTCGTTGGTGCTACAACCTCAGCATTTAGAATTTTTCAATTTAAAATCTGTGCAAAACCTTTTTTGTCCCTCTAAAGTCTCTCTTTTTTATTCATAATTTTTTTTTCAGCATCAGCTTCAATTCTCTGACGCTTCTACAACTCCATCATCAAAACACAGGAGTCACCACCCATCTGATCAATCAGAAACTTTTTCTACACCCGTGTCTGCATTTCCATGGGAACAAGAAGAGTCAAGACCGGCATCCAGAAGACGAATGCCATTCTCTCCCCAAATCCCAAGCCCTGTTGTCATAAATCCTCCGGAGAAAGGGATCAGTGGGATAGAGAAGGAAAACAAAAGAGATGTGGATGGTGAGTCAGACTGTTCAGAATTCACCTTGGTTTAACTTGAATATCGCACAAGTTAGAAAATAAAGTTTTCACTGACATTATTCTTAATCTTTACTCTGGAAATCCTTATCCAAGAGTGGGATTAAAAACTTAGCTGGATTAGAGAAAGATAGGACTCAGAATGGTAAAGCTGTTTTGCTATTTATCTGGGTAATCCCATGCCTGAAATCAGTCATTTCAGTGGATTAGATTTTGATTGAGGATGGGGTTTTAGATTAGACATATTCATCCAAATTGGTATTTATGTTCTCCTGAAAACAATGAATGAAGTTTGAACCTACAGAGGATAAAAAAAACCTACTCATTAACCCTGTAACAACTATACTACAAACATATTAAGTTGATAACGTCTTCTTTCCATCTGAGGCAAGAAGAGTTTATTTAGTCACGACAATTCAAAATGCTTTAAATGAAAATTTTCATAGGAAAAAAATCTTGTGGCACACCACCAATAAAAAATACTAAAAAATAATTTTCTATAGTCATCTATATCACCAGCATAGTCATTCTCACCAAAGTATCCTAAACAGGAGTCAAATCACCAGACTGAAACATGTCGACTTCTGAAATGTAAGAGGAATCTGAGATGCCACAACAATGTGGTTGATGTCTTAAAATTTAAAGCAGTTTTGGAAAACGTTTCAACAGTTATAACTTTGATAATTTCAGGGTTTTGCAAATTCTTATTCAGTCCACAAGCATTGTTTTAGACACAACAAAGAATCAAGCTTAAACACAAGTGTGTGTTTTAGAGTTAAAACTAGTTTCTTGTCTTGATAATGCCCCTCCCCGCCCCTGCATGAGGGTTGGTAGAGAAACTCAGCTTGCCACCTTCAGTCCTTTTCCAAAGAGAAGTTTTCATAAAGAATACAACAACAAAATAATTTTGACCTGAAAGCTAAAATAAAACCCCACAAATGAATATTCTTTGTTTCTAGACATTTTCTATGCATATTTGCCTATGTTGTTGGTTTTTTTTTTTTTTTTTTTTCAAAAAATAGACTCTTGACACTTGAATATTAATTATTCAAAAGGGTCACATAAGAGAAAATCAATCTCAGCTTACTTCCAAACAATACAAATTGAAACAATCATTTTAACCTCCATTTATACCAAAAAAATGACTAACGAGAATCACAAACAATGAAGCACGTGTTTATGTTAGTGTCTGAAATATTGCACAATGATCTAACTTGGCTAAAAAACTTGTGAATAAAATATTTTGGTTAAAAATTTAACTTCTTTGGTAGATCATTGCCATGGTTCTCTGATCATGTCACATGCCACTGAACCCGAGCAGCACTTGTTATGTAATGATTTGTGTAGACATCACTGGCTCGGCAGAACATTCTTTCCCAGCTTCAAGGCTAACCCTGAAGTGGAGTTTGCTTCATTTTTGGTGTGATGCAACTTTTGTCCCTGCTTTTTGCTGCTTCAGAGAGGAAGAGAACAGTGTGTGTGAGACAATAAAGTCTGCTGCTAGGAGACAAGAGGAGGAGCCATGTTTTCCCCGATGTTCCTGTTAGACACCTCCTTGTGTCAAGCATATCACACACACATTTTCCTGTGCTGTCTATACTAATATCTTGGTTTGTTATGGGAAACAACCAAAATTAGAGGTGTTCAGAAAATTTAAAAAGTGCCTTTAAAGACCGCTATATTGAAGAGTAATGGACATATTCCTTTAAACAAGTGTTGGCGAAAGAAAGTTGTTTATCACAGCTAAAAAGATCAATATTTGTCTTTAGTATTGAGTCACCAGTAAATCCATGAACTAGGTTAAAGTTTGGTTTTGTTACTGACGTGTCCAGCGTGTTTGTCATTGAGTGAGATGGTATAGATTGACCCGGTTATGAAAACCAGCCGACTGTTGCTTTTCAGTCTTTCACAAACAAGTGGTCACATTAAGAAATAAAACCTTTTCAAATTTAATTATTCAAATTTTCTCAAGTTGAAGTGGATTGTGTAGTGATTGAATAATTAAATTTTTATTCTCCATCTTTCTTTGCTTTTAAATATTTGAAGGTATTTCAGATTTTTAACATTTTTGTCAAACAAAAAAGGGAGAAAGTTGAACTTTTCAGTAGTTTCGTCTTCTGAGCCGCTTATCCCTAATGGGTTTGTGGAAAGTTCCGGAGCCTATCTTGACTGATTTCAGGCAAGTGGCAGGGTACACCTCAAACAGGCCGCCAGTCTGTTACAGGGCCACACACATTTATGATGTATTGCTGTTTTAAACTACTTTGAAATCACAAGTCACTGCAGAGTTTGCGAGTGTATCATAACTTTTTATCTAGTTTTTATCCAACATTTTTAGCTTCAGAGGTGTTTTTCTTTAATTTTTTTTAAAAATAGCATTTTGTAATTTGTTGTAATATTTCTTTATTTGTCTTCATGTCCAACAGTTTCACATCCTGAACCACAAAGTCGTGTCTTGGCTCTGGAGGAAGAGCTCTCGCAGAAAGTTGGGATGATAAAGTCTTTACAAAACGAAATGGTTGAGACCAAAAAGGACATCGCTGCTAAAGAGCTCAACCTGCAAAGAGCCCGCAATGAGCTCAGCTTGGCAGTCACACGCATGGCTCAGGACAGTGAGCGGGTAAACAGACACACACACAGCTGCTGTTACTGATAGGGCTGCTCTTTGTGATAAAACCAACAGTTCTGTTTGAGTTACACAAAGGGTGTTGTTCCTGGTTAGCGTAGGGTTTTCCATTTTTACCAGAAGAAATATTTTTATAAATAGGAAAGTTTTAGCTTGTTAACAGTGTCGCTTTTGATCATAAAAATATTGTGATTTTACTTTTTTGTAAAGTTGTTTTTTTTCTTGATGATGTTGGAAAATTCTGAGATATCATAAAATGAATAATTTAACACTAAATGATTATTGCTGAATGATTTGTTAAACATGTGTTTTGTGGATCTGGAGAAGGCATTCGATCGTGTCCCTAGGGGACTCCTGTGGGGGTGCTCTGGGAGTATGGAGTCTCGGAGCCCTTAGTACGGGCTGTCCGATCTTTATACGAGCGGAGCCAGAGCTTGGTCCGTATAGCTGGCAGTATGTCCAGCATGTCTAGTATGTCCAGTATGATTCCATTTCCAGTGAGAGTTGGACTCCGCCAAGGCTGCCCTTTGTCACCGATTCTGTTCATCACTTTTATGGACAGAATATCTAGGCGCAGCCGAGGCGTTGGAGGGATCCAGTTTGGTGACCTCAGGATCGGATCTCTGCTTTTTGCCGATGATGTGGTTCTGTTGGCTTTATCGGACCGTGATCTCCAGCTCACGCTGGATCGATTTGCTGCCGAGCGTGAAGCGGCCGGGATGGGAATTAGCGCCTCCAAATCCGAGACCATGGTCCTCGCCCGGAAAAGGGTGGAATGCCCCCTGCGGGTCAGGGACAGGGTCCTGCCCCAAGTGGAGGAGTTTAAGTATCTCGGGGTCTTGTTCACGAGTGGGGGAAGGATGGAGCGGGAGATCGACACGCGGATCGGTGCGGCATCAACAATAACTAGGACGCTGTAAAGAGAGAGCTGAGCCGAAAAGCAAAGCTCTCGATTTACAAGTTGATCTACGTTCCAACCCTCACCTATGGTCACCAGCTGTGGGTGGTGACCGAAAGAATGAGATCGCGGGTACAAGCGGCCGAAATGAGCTTCCTCCGCAGGGTGGCTGGGCTTTCACTCAGAGATCGGGTAAGGAGCTCTGCCATCTGGGAGGAGCTCGGTGTCGAGCCGCTCCTCCTCCAGGTCGAGAGGAGCCAAATGGGGTGGTTCGGGCATCTGGTTAGGATGCCCCCTGAGCGCCTTGCGGGCGAGGTGTTTTGGGCACGTCCCACCGGGAGGAGACCAAGGGGCAGACCCCGGACCCGCTGGAGAGACTATGTCTCACAGCTGGCCGGGGAACGACTTGGGATCCTTCCAGGTGAGCTAGAGGATGCAGCCGCGGAGAGAGAGGTCTGGGCTGCCCGCTTGAGGCTGTTGCCCCCGCGACCCGACCCCGGAACAAGCGGAAAATGAAGGAACGGAACAGAACGAACGGATTTGTTAAACAAAAGTAATAAATTGCACAAACACAGGTTTGGAAAAACCTACCAGAAAATAGTTACAGATTTGAGTCTCACAAGAGTTTTAACATAAATGACCTTTTGTTAGAAAAAAAATTTAAAACAAAGGAAGAAAAAAAAATGATAGCAAAGAAATTTACTATAACCGTAGGATTAAACAATATTATTTGTGCTAAAACAATATGTGAATCCTAATTTGATTTTTTTAAAAAGTCCTGTCTTCTTAAAGTAAATTATTTAATGGCACTGTAGCCATACAGACCTCACAGAAAGAAGGTCTGTGTTCAAATCCCAGGTGGGATGAGGCTTGGAACACTGGCCTTTATGTGTGAAATTTGCATGTTCTCCCCATGTATGCGTTAGTTTTTCCAGGTTCTCTGGTTTACTCCAACTCTCATAAACATGCATGTCAGGTTGATTGCTCGCTATGGAAATGCCCCAGGAATGAGTGTGTGTAGTCTCTGCGACAGGCTAGTGACCCCGCAACCCAGTCAGGGAGAAGTGGTTCAGAAGACTAAATGAAAGTAAATTATTTATTCTTTTTGCCAGGCACAAGGAGCTGAACAGAAATTGAAGCAGCTACAAGAGGAGCTGAAGTGTCAGAGACAAAATACAGAAAGCAGTCGACTGCAACACCAACAACGAACCAAAGAGCTGGAGAAACTGCACCAAAAGGTGAGACAGTCTCATGTGAAAACAATTTCCTTTAGTCTTCATGTTAGTAAATGTAAACTGTGACGTTTAGGATTTGGCAGAGCTACAGAAAGAAAGACAGAGTCTGGAGAAGCAACATCAACAGGAAGTGAACAAGCTTAATCAGGAGCTCCAGCAGGCGAGGGCTTCCCACAATACTCTTCAAGCCCAGGCTGACAAGGTGAATACAGCACAAACACACACATTAATAAGATAAAAGTATAAACTGAAACACGTTCTTCTGTATTAGTTCTGAAAAGGTCAGTAGCAGCAGTGGAAACAGCAGGACATGTTGGGTTACTCACATCCTGGTTCTTCAATAACGTCACTCAGTCCTTCAATGAAGGCATCACCTGAACATGACCAAATACAAAAACTTTAATAAAATAACACCTGTTTTTAATTATTTTCAAGTAGATGAGAGGTCATTGGGGCTTCCGAAACTTGTCCTAAAGAGGTTTAGAGTAAATAAATCACCAGTGATTTATTATTACTTATGTATATGTGGTTATCCTGTTTTTTTAGGTCTTTCACTTTCCGCTTTTTTTCTTTCTCCCATCTTCTCCTACCTCCTCTTTAGTGCAACTGTAAAACATATGAAACATCAATAAGAATCTTTCTTCTTCTACATCTGCTGCTCGTCCTCGTTGTTTCCTCTTTTTCACTCTCATATGTTTCTGCCCTTCCTCTGTTCCTCTCTGCTTCTCCTCTTGGTTTATCCCCAGTGGAAAGGTTGAGCCGCAAAGGTAAAGATGGTGTGAATGTGTTACTCAATGCTTTGCTTTGAAAGCTTTAAAACAGACTCATAACCTTTGTGTTGGAAAGGGACACAAACATAGATGGAAGATTAATCAATTATATGTTTGATTTATAGAAGAAAAAAACAGAAGTGTTATTTCTTGTCTTTGCATGACATGTGCAGCATATTTACAAAAGAAAAAAAAATTGAAATAATGATCTAATTTTCATTTATGTCAGAGCAATTATTAAGACAAAAAATATCTTTATTCATTTTTTTCAAAATTGCATGGTCATCATTTTAGTGTAATTTTTAGATGTTATATTAGATGTAATATTTTAAATGAAGTTAAAACAATCTTTTGCTTCAAATACCTGCTACAATCAAGTGTGAAGCGGGAAGCTTCTTCTAGTTACATTTGACTATTGTTTAAATTATAAAATCAAACAGCCTGTTTGTATATTTTTTTAATGTTCTCATTTATCATTTTTTAAAAAAAGATTTAAGTTAGTAAATTCAAAGTAAGTAAATTAGTTCTGTTCCGTTGTCTTCCACTTACACTCAACAAAAATATAAACGCAACACTTTTGTTTTTGCTCCCATTTTTCATGAGATGGACTTGAAGATCTAAAATTCATTCCAGATACACAATATTACCATTTCTCTCAAACATTGTTCACAAATCTGTCTAATTGTGTGATAGTGAGCACTTCTGCTTTGCTGAGATAATCCATCCCACCTCACAAGTGTGCCACATCAAGATGCTGATCTGACATCATGATTAGTGCACAGGTGTACTTATACTGCCCACAATAAAAGGCCACCCTGAAATGTGCAGTTTTGTCTCACAGCAAAATGCCACAGATGCCACAAGCATTGAGGGAGCGTGCAATTGGCATGCTGACAGCAGGAATGTCGACCAGATCTGTTGCTCGTGCATTGAATGTTCATTTCTCCACCATAAGCCTTCTCCAAAGGCATCTCAGAGAATATGGCAGTACATCCAACAGGCCTCACAACCGCAGACCACGAGTAACCACACCAGCCCAGGACCTCCACATCCAGCAGGTTCACCTCCGAGATCGTCTGAGACCAGCCACTCAGACAGCTGCTGAAACAATTGGTTTGCATAACCTAACAATTTCCTGCACAAACTGTCAGAAACCGTCTCAGAGAAGCTCAACTGCATGCTCGTCGTCCTCATCGGGGTCTTAACCTGACTCCAGATCGTCGCCGTAACAGACTTGAGTGGGCAAATGCTCACATTCGATGGCGTCTAGAACGTTGGAGAGGTGTTCTCTTCACGGATGAATCTCGGTTACGTTGTTCAGGGCAGATGGCAGACAGCGTGTGTGGCGTCGTGTGGGTGAGCGCTTTGCTGATGTCAATGTTGTGGATCGAGTGGCCCATGGTGGTGGTGGGGTTATGGTATGGGCAGGCATCTGTTATGGACGAAGAACACAGGTGCATTTTATTGATGGCATTTTGAATGCACAGAAATACCGTGATGAGATCCTGAGGCCCATTGTTGTGCCATACATCCATGAACATCACCTCATGTTTCAGCAAGATAATGCACGGCCCCATGTAGCAAGGATCTGTACACAATTCTTGGAAGCTGAAAATGTCCCAGTTCTTGCATGGCCAGCATATTCACCGGACATGTCACCAATTGAACATGTTTGGGATGTGCTTGACCGGCGTATACGACAGCGTGCACCAGTTCCCACTAATATCCAGCAACTTCGCTCAGCCATTGAAGAGGAGTGGACCAACATTCCACAGGCCACAATAGACAATCTGATAAACTCTATGCGAAGATGTGTTGCACTGCATGAGGCAAATGGTGGTCACACCAGATACTGACTGGTTCTGAGTCCCCAGACCGTCAATAAAAAAAAAACAAAATGCACATTTCAGGGTGGCCTTTTATTGTGGGCAGTATAAGGGACACCTGTGCACTAATCATGATGTCAGATCAGCATCTTGATGTGGCACACTTGTGAGGTGGGATGGATTATCTCAGCAAAGCAGAAGTGCTCGCTATCACACATTTAGACAGATTTGTGAACAATGTTTGAGAGAAATGGTAATATTGTGTATCTGGAATGAATTTTAGATCTTCAAGTCCATCTCGTGAAAAATGGGAGCAAAAACAAAAGTGTTGCGTTTATATTTTTGTTGAGTGTATATGGGGTTGGGTTGCATGGGCAACAGCCTCAGACGGAAAACCCAGGTTTCTTTCACCCCGGCTGCCTTTTCCAGCTCACCTTGGAGGATCCTGAGGTATTTCATGGCCAGCTGTGAGTGTTTGTGTCTCCCCAGCGGGTCTGGGTTGGACATGCCCAAAACACCTCACCAGTAGGTGTTTGCAGGTATCCTAACCAGATGCCCGGCTTCTCTGGCTTCTCTTGACCTGAAGGAGCAACAGCTCTACTCTGAGCTCCTCCCGAATGGCAGAGCACCTCACTCTATCTCAGAGTGACAGCCCATCCACCAAGCTAGAGTAAAATATTTTTGATGCAAATGTTTTTGAGTAAGAAAAAACAAATAAAAAAGAAAAGTAGGAAGTAGGGCTCTCATTACGAGTGGGTTTGTTTTTTTATGAGCAGAAAATAAAACTTTTTTACCCAGTTAAATTGTGTTGAGTTTACTTTTGACAAATTCAGGCATTAAAAAAATCTGTATCAAACTTTGAAATACTGCTACAAGACTCCACGGACTTCTGTAAAAATTAAAAGAACAAAACTCATTTTTATTTATTATATTTCTTCTCACAAATAACACATCCAAAAGTTTTCTAAATGACATGGAAGTACTCCTGGATCCACCGTTTGCACTTTAATAGAAGACTGGATATTTTAGAGGAAAATAGCCCAAGACATTGGCATTTGAACAAGACAATTCATTTTTTTTTCACAACTAGTGAGACTTTTTGAAATGAAAACAGAAATTAGTCAGGTTAACTTTAGCTTGTGCATGTTATTGTTCACTGCATGTTTTCTTGTTTGCTGAATTTTTCACTCATCCTCATTCATCCACTTTTTAAAAATTCTTCCATTTCTTCTTGTCCATGTGTTCACATTCTGTTTTCTAACAGCTAATAAGGTCTAAATTTCTCCACCAGCTTTCTTTACAAAGACAGACTCTGGAAAAAGATTTGGAGTCTCTGAAGGAGAAACTAAAGTGGACAGAGGAGCAGCTGAAGGAAAGCCAGAAGAAAGAGACACAGACACAAGCCAAGCTGACGGTAATGCACAGATGCTGAGATGTTTCTAGAGTTTCAGTCTGAGTCACAATCATTAATTATTCATCAGATTATTATTGAGTGTATTTAAAAAATCCACCAAACATCCAAATGTGGCAAATGTCACAGTAACACTTTGCTATTTATTTATTTATGAGGTGTGGAATTTTTTGCCATGGAGGCTTAGTTTTACAATTTTACTGCAAACACAAAAAGCAACCATGTAAATACTTTAGTAGCAAACTAACACTTTTTCGTATTGATTCTCAGTGGTTTCGTAACTATTTGCCTCTGAGAATTTACATTGCAAACACGTCTTCGAGATTTTTATGTACATAGTTTGCAGAAATGTATTAAATTTCCTTCCTAACTCCATTGTTGTTGGACCGATCTCAGCCTTTCAACACTCAACACAGGGTTATTTGAGAACATGGTATACACCTCATTTGCTTTTTCCCTCCCCAACCCGTGTCTTAGGAAGCATTGCGTGAGGCAGAGGGTGTGGCAGTGAGCTTGGAGAAGAGCAGGAAGAGAGAGCAACTCCTGGAGGAGGAGGGGAAGAGACTTATCATAAAACTAGCTGACACCATGCGTCTCCTGAAAGCACTGCAAGGTGAGCTGCTCAGAAACTCACACTTTGAAAAGATCACCATCACTGAGACAGCTGTACTACAGGATCTTTAATTTCATTGATTCATACTAACATGAGACTGGCACTATTTTCCCTCATGAGTCATATTATTTTAAAAAAGTGGGAAAATGTTCATTTTCAAAGAGACCAATAATTGGTATGTATTTTGAAAAGTTAATACTATTTTTTTATTGTATTGCTGCAGCACATCCATGTACACTTTACTCCAGAGGTGTCAAAAGTACCAACATTTTCTACTCAAGTAGAAGTATAAATACCGAGTTAAAAAACTACTTTAGTAAAAGTAGAAGTATCAACTCAAGTTTTCTACTTAAGTAAAAGTAAAAAGTAACCTATTTTAAAACTACTTCAAGTAAAAAAAGTAAAAGTAATTTTCAGAAAAAAAGGAATATTGTTAACAAAAGCGTATGAACATATTTTTTAACTATTATTACATGCTTTAAGGAGCAGAAAATATGATAATAAATGAAAGTGTTTTGGTGTTATGAATCAGAAACATTTATTTCTTAATAATCTTTATTGGAAATCGATTAATGAACACAATCAAATGTATTATCATAAGCAGGACATTATGTAACATCCCTTCAGCTACCAAGCTTCACTCTGCATCACCTAATTTAACCAACTTCAAGACACAAACACACTCAATGTAAAAAAATAAATAAATAAATGAAAAAAAAAAATTACCAAAAGGCTTTTTCAAGCCTTGAAGGCAGCTAGTTTTCAAGTTCTTTGAGGCAATACTGAATAGTCTTTGGGAGTGCCACATACAGCCTGCGTGACACCTGGAACCAGCGTTGCTAGGTGGGAGGTGCTGGATTATCGTACTAATGACGTAAAATTATCGTATTTTACAAAAAATATCGTACACCCAGTAAAACCACGCCCATTGACAAAATAACACCCTTTACATGCACTCGTAAGGCAGTGGGAGTGAAGGAAACACACAGGAGGCAAAATCCTTGGATTCTTTTTCTAAAATTTTAATGAACTGTAAAAATGAAAAAATAACCAGGGAAATAAGATTTTAAAAAACCAGTAGGGGCGGGACTTAGGAGACGGTATATATAAATTTACATATATACTTATCTACATATATATGTGTACATATAAGGTTTTTTTTAATATTAACCCAAACATCTACATGATAAAAAATCTAAGCGATGTGTAGTTTTAATCTCCTCAGTCAGTCTTTATAAACTAATCAATAACATTTTGGATGCTTTTAAGCACAAATACTTCATCCACTACTAAAAGTAAAAAGTAGACAAAAAAAATAATTACTTTGTTAAAGTAAAGATAACGAGATTTTCTACTTGAGTAAGGTAACGAAGTAGTCTTACTTCGCTACTTGACACCTCTGCTTTACTCCTATTTGAACTAAAATTGAGTAGTATTGCCTTATTTTTTTTTATACAATTTTATTCCGTTTTTTTTTTTTTATCTTTTTTTTTATTCTAGAGGAAAAATCTGTTCCAGCATCTCCTCAGCAACCTGTTCAGTTCTGCTCTGCTGGACAAACTTTCTCACCTCATTCTTCCTCTTCGTCTCCTCGACCACCGGCCCTCAGTAGAAAGGTGTGCGCTACCCCAGCTGAGCAAAAGACAGGAGATGCAGATGAGAGAAGGACACCATTGTGTTCCTCGGACAGGGAGCCAGGAGAAGGAATTGATGCTGAGCACATTTCTACAAACACTATGGGTTTGCAGATCAAGGGACAAACAAGACAAAGTGAAGAACAAACCCACAGGAGTTTAAATGAATCAATTAAATCTGATATCCCTGGTGTGCCTGCCACCAACTTCATAGACGGTGATCAACCAATAGCTTCTGAGAAGTCACATTTGTCTCAAAATGTGGCTTTAGCTGGTAAAAACATTTCTCCACTGCAGTCTGATCAGTCTGTTTCTTTTAAAGATTTACAAAGGGAGAATTTACTGCTTCAATCAGAGATCAATGACGTACGGGATGAGCTGCAAAAGCGGCTGGAAGACCTGGAAGCTAAACGACGGGCCGAGACCGAAGCCAAAACCCGCCTCAAACAGCTTAGCCGTAAACAGGCCAGCCAGGCTGCGGAGTGGGAGGAGAAAGACAAGGAATGGAGGGAAAAACTGGAGAACGAGAAGGCTGAGACAGAAAGATTGAGGAGGACCATCGCTCGTTTGGAGGCGGACATAGTGAAGGTAAAGGAGGAAAAAGCAAAAGAAGATCATCAGACTGCACAAGATGACCGAGAGAGCGAAATGATAGAACTAAACATCCAGCTGAAGAAGCAGCTTGCCGAGGTGAAAGCTCAACTGGCTTTGGAACGAGAGGAACGAAAGCAGGCGGACGAGGAGCGAAAACAGGTTGCGACCACAGAATACGACATACAGAAGCAGCTGAGTGAAAAACTTGCAGAAATGAGGGCTGAAGTGGAAAGCTTAAAGCAGAACAAGGAGAATGAAGTCTCCTCAAACTCTCCTTTGACGTATGCGACTCTCCACGAGGACCAGCTAAACTCAAACATTGTTTCCTGTGACACCACACTGCCTGCCTCTGCGGAGCAACTTTACTGCAAGTCCACCAACCAGCTGAACGCACTCATGTCTGCTGCAGCAGAAGAAATACAGCAGGAAAGAAAAGTAATTGGTTTTGACCCTTCAACTCCTTTAGATGGCACCAAAACACCTGAAATAGTTACTGGAGACGCTGAGGACCACTATCTGGAAATTTCTTCCTCACCCGGATTCAAGCATACCGACTCTGATTTAGTGAAGAAGGTCGAACATCTGCAGAAGGAACATGCAAAAGAGACCGAACGAGCCAATCAGTGCCAGGCTAAACTTGAGGCCCTGCAAAACCAGGTAATAAAATACTTTATATTTGGAGAAATAGTTTATTGCCAATACAAATGTTTGTAGGTACAAGCATAAAGAAACAGTAAGGTAAAGTTTGTAGATTGATTCTCCTCGGGCTAAATTATACTCAGTTTAATGAGCCTGTAACAGATGGGAAAGAAGCTTTTTACTGATCCTTCAAGATAAAATCCTCTCCTAGTGAGAACTCATGAATTATTGTGTAGACGGTGATTAGAGTCAAATAAGATGACCAACAGCTTTATTATTCGGATTCAGATTAACTCCAGCTTCTCTACTCGCCTCCGAGTGTTCATTTAGTTTTTACACATTTGGAAAATATAAATAAATGTTTTGTTGCTTCTCACCTGTTTATTTTATTATTTGATCTTTTTTTTCTTTACAGGTCACAAGTCAGACCCAGCAGTTAACTTTGGCATTTGAGCATCAGAGTCAGCACATCTCAGACCTCCTGGTTGAGCTACAGGAGAAGGAGAGCGTCCTCTTAAGGCAGGGAGAAGACCTACAGCGCTGCAAACAAGAATTAGAAACTCTGAAGACAGAAAAGAACAAAGAGTCTGAGATAATGATCACAGATGAACAGAAACATAAAAAATCAGAGGAGATGTCAGCAGAAAGTTTAGAACATCATTTTGAAAAAGAAATCGAATGTACAGTTACTTCTCAAACAGCAAACTCGCAGACAGACGATGACGTGACAGATCATTCTAACCAGGAAACAGATGGTGAAAGACAGGCTTTGAGTCACAGTACGGACACGAGTGAAGCATCAGTTTCTGGAAAACATCATCCAGGTCTTGTGGACTCAAAAAAGCCTCAGAGTTTCCCAGATGCTATTTGTGAGGAAAAAGAAAGTGTGTGTGATCAAACTGACGATAAAGCAGATGTTTTTACTGAAGTTTTGGCTCTCAGAGAAGAGAATCAGCTGCTGAAAATAAGAATAGAAAATCTGACTAGAAACTCAATGGTACAAACTGAAGACGCTGTCAAACAGAGACAAAACACACCATCAGCTACTCTGTCCTGCTCAACTGAAGAGGAGACACACAGTGGAGTAAATACTGGCACAGTGGAGGAGGTTGAGTTACAGACAGATGACGAAGAGGCTGTGGATGAAGGTCAAGATTTAAAAAATAAAGATTTCAAAACAAATGAAAAAGAGACAGAAATATCAGAGATCGAGGTCATTTCCTTACAGCAACAGGTATTGAGTTCAGTCATTACTCACACATGAAGATCCTATGAATTTGTTGAAATTGTGCTGTTATAGTTTTATGTCTGTCTGACCTCTCCAGGTGGAAGCCCTGCAAAGAAAAGTGAAATCTCTTTCTGAGGAGACTCAGCAGCAAGCGCAGGAGCTCATTTTATGGAGACTGTCTTCCCAACCAATCTCTACATCTGATCTTATCCTCCCTGATGGAAGGTCCGAAACACAAGATCAAATCTCTGCTGTCGGTCAGGGTTTTTCAAACCAGCTGCCGAGCCACACACAAGTTCTTCCCCTCACAGACGAAACACAAAAAAACCAAGACAGCATCACGGTTATCAGAGAAGATGAGTTGTCCCTCCTTTGCTCGTCTAACAAACTGAAAGGCCGCATGTTGTCCTACAGGTATTTCATAAGACAAGCAATAAAAATATTCTGCTATATTTTTGTAAAAAGTTTGATAAGTATTCAGTGTTCAGGTTTTTTTTCTTATGGGGTTACTTTTTTGTTTTCTATAGAATTCAGAGCGACAGCGTTTTCGAAGCAAAGATCAACTGTCATGTTCAAAGAACATCAGAATCTCTGGTATCCATTCATCAAAACACTCCCAGTTTTGTCAGAAATATCTACACATGCTCCCAATGACTCATCTATGAATGTTTTTATTTTACAGGGACCAAAAAAAGACCAGGACATCAGCTCACAACAATCCGATAGTTTTTCAGTCATGAACAAAGAAGAGAAAAATGCTGGATTTCTTCAAGAGAGTTTCCAGAAAACATCTTTGCAGCAGATTACCAAAGATCCTGATGGGTTAAACCCAACCAAAGAGAACAAACCAAATTCTTCCACAGAAATGACTGAAATATACATCAGTGATTCTACAAACAGAAATGTAAGGACAGAAAATAGAAGCGTCAGCTGCCAAACAGAAAGCTATCTCCATCATCCTGGTGCTGCGACCGTGTGTGCATCCATGCAGACTGAGGAGGAGGAAGATGAAGATGAGTTCATCGAGTCTCCTCCTGTCTCTCCTGTCCCATCTGAGAAGGTGTCATCAAAAGATAAAATGCTACTCTCAGGGTCCTTCCCAATTCCGGCCGATCCGGCTCGTCTGGCTGAAAGAATTCGTCGGCAAAGGACACAAATGTCCGCAGCATTTGATGATACAGAATACGAACCTTATGGACTGCCAGAAGTTGTAATGAAAGGTAAATTCATCTTTTCAGTCTTTGGGTAAAAAAATATTAGTCATCATTTAAACAAATCTGATTGTAGATATTTTTTACTTTTGGGTTATTGAGTTAAGATCCTAAAAAAATTAAAGACTCACAAAAGACCTGAGGGGAAAAAAGGATGCTTGTTTTATATAAATTACTATAAAATAATTTTGAAAAATTGAGTATTAGTGGGATACGGTAAATCAGCCGCTAGAGCGCTCGCCCGCCGACCGGAAGGTCGCGGGTTCGATTCCCACTGAGACCACCGTCTAGGGTCCTTGGAGAAGACACCTAACCCCCGCTTCTCCCACCATTGGCGCCGTCGAAGGGCAGCCTGCTGCGGTGTACGGAGTGCAGCACACAAATTTCCCCGGTGAGGGATGAATAGAGTAATTCATTTTTTTTTTTTGTAAAAAAGAAATAGCCTATTAAGCCAAGGGTCGGACCGCCAGGGTCCCCACTGTCAGCTGCCGCCCATCTCCTCCTTCACCCGCCCCATCTGGCCCCCTTCTTCAGGTGGTGAGTCCACTGGAAGGGAGGAACATGTCCTTTGTTTGGCTGAACCTGGCCGGGCCTCATGGGTAAAAACCCAGGCCTCCCTGGTGAGGTGTTTCAGACACGCCCCACGAGAAGGAGACACAGAGGCAGACCCCAGATTGCTGGAGAGACTTTGTCTCACAGCTGGTTGGGGAACACCTAGGGATCCTCCTGGGTGATCTGGAGGATGCAGCTGGGGTGAGAGAAGCCTGGGTTTATGTTAAGTGGAAAGGAGAATTAAAAAAATAATAATACAAATTTTTTTAGAAAAAGTTGAAAAATCTGCTCGGAATAAAGATCAACATAGTTGCAAATTAGATATTTAGTTTTCATAAATATGATATTCAAATATCCGAATGTTTGTGACTTAATTTTTATGCAAAAACAGTATTAGATCATGTTTTGTTTCACTTTAAACATTTGTTCTTTGTTAACTTTTTGCACTTTACTCTTTAAATCTGACTTTCTGTTTTCGTTTTTTCAGGTTTCGCCGACATCCCGACTGGTCCTTCATGTCCGTACATTGTGAGACGAGGTTTACTGGGAACAGCAGTGGTACCAATGCCTGAGAAGAACCCACAAAAAGATGATGAGACTGATTAAAAACAACATGTGGCATTACGTAGAAAATAAATTTTCTAAAAAAAAAGAAGAGAAGTTTTTTCTAAAATGAAATATTTAAAGTAATTTTTGAAGTGATTTGTTTCTCAGTGAAGTGTGTAGATGTAGTTGTGTGTGCAGGTAAAGACACCGTGAAAATAAAGCTAGTGTTACTAGTTGATACTGAAAATTTCACCTGGCTGACCATCACAATGCTGCATATTTACAATACAAGATACTCTGTACATTCAGGTTACTACCACGGGGATTTTAATATTCTAATATATCTCCATCCACTTTTCCAAAGGGATTAGTTTGTTTTTACTCTGAAATAATGAGTAGGTCTTAGCTAAGTTTGAATTAAGCTGTGCCTGGTGGGTGCTTTTCTAAAAAGATAAGTTTGACTTACTTGTTCTAAAGGGTTGAAACTTGAAGTGGCAAGTTGTGGGGAAAAAATATTTTCCTTATTTTTATTTAGTAATTTTTTTATGTCTTTAGGTGGCATATTTATTGGCACTTGAATGTGTTTTAGTAATGCACAGGTGTTTACAATGTTGTGTTTAAAAACTTTAGCTGTGACCACGAACATGTGTCTTCATCTTGATGTTAGTGTTTAATTTATGTGTGTATGTCTGTGTGTGTGGGAGAGAGTTGGGTGAGGCGCACGTCTATGACTCAGTGTAACCTGGCCCTGGTTTCCGCTCCATGTATGGCGATCCACTCTCTGTTTCATCTCTCTGTCCCTGCTAAAGTTTTTCGGATCTAAACTGTAGTTCACTGTGCAACAACAGAACCGAATCCTACCTGTGGAATTAACATTTTTTGTAGTACATAGACAGTTCTTTTAACGATGTATTACAATAATTTTTTTTTCATTTGTATGGAATATGAAATACTTTGAGTTATTTGTTACAGAGAGAATTAGAAGTTTAAAACCTTTCCAGTATGAAACTATTCCTTTTGTTGAGTTAACAAAACATTTTTTTATATTTTTTCTGTTTTTCAATTTTTGTTTGGAAAATAAAAGGAAAAATAAATCTTTTTGATCAGATCATAGTTTTACCAAAATACTTCAGAAAGATTTAATTGACTTGCTTGTTTGAAATGAGTCCTTTTGGCACAGAGAAATGAATAATTCAGACGTTATACAGATGAACTTTTTTCTTTAGTTTCTCTTCAACTATAAATTTTCTTTTGAGAGGAAAATTGTCATAAAGAACCAATTTTTTTTCTTAAACTAGAAATGGGATCAATTGCATTTAGTTGACCTCTCAACTCAAACAGACAAAGAACCTGAGATACAGAAAAGAAAAACAGGAGGGATAATCAGTTATTCACCAAAAAAAAAAAAAAAACTTAATTTTTTTTTTTACTCTATGAACTAAAATGAGGAAATTTGTTCTTCTTTTGTTTTCTTTAATGTTAACTGAGGAATATTTTAGTTTGTTTTGATTCAGTTCCAAGGCATAAGATTCTACTAAATCTACAAGTCAATTATATTAAAAGTGCTGTGATTTTTTTCTAAATGAATTGTTTTAAGTTAAAGGTTACCAGGTTAAAGGTTCTTTTCTGTCTTTTAGTTTAGAAACACTGGATTCTTGCATAAACCAAAGTTACTTAGAGTTTTTTGCCATTGGGACGAAAACACTTATCTTGCAATCATTACCTGTGTAAATCTGGGATTTACATAATGTTCAGTCCCAAACACTGACTTTTTCTGCCTTGTTTTACACACGTATGATGGATGTAACTGTTTTTTTTTTGTTTTGTTTTTTTTTTTGCAGCTACAATAAAAAAACTTGCTCTGATTCAAGTCAACACATCTCATTCAGCATTTATTAAAACTGAAAAGAAAACCAAATGTATCTTAGTATATGGTTGTCTGTAGAGTCGGTGAAGTCTGCTCCTGGATATTTATTTGTTTGTGCAGCGTCGGCTGTGCCTGAATAAACCAATGTGGAAGCTGCAGATGTAATAGGTGGTATGAGTCATGGGGGAGCAGTGGCAGACTGACCTTTTTGGTGTTTCTAGGTCTTTGTGGCATCACCACTGTCAAAATTGGTATCAAGCAGGCCGAGAAGAACAGAAAGATCTTATATATATATATATATATATATATACTTAGGCAGCGACACTTAATTCACGTCTATGGATCTTAATGATTTTTTTTATTAGTGCAATCAAATATAAATGAGTGTTTTTATTTGAAATGTGTTCATCAAATCACAGTAATGTTTTTCTCACTTTCTCTTTATGTCATAAAAAATTGCTTCAAAGAACTTGAAGGGTCATTCTGAAACAAATGACAAGTCAAATGAAAGAAAAGGGAATTTTCTACTGGAGGCTGTTTTATTTCATCTCCTTTATGTATGTACTACAAAATCTGTGTGCCATTACTCCTACTTTAAAAGAAACAACTGTCTTTTTATTTCCCAAAAAAGACAGAAAGCTGGAGTATGAGGGACATAAGAGAGCCAATCCCCCTCACATCAGCTCAGAAAACTTTGAGGCCCTCCTGCTTTTCTTCTGCAGAACCAACACTTAATCACATCTGCAGCAGTGTGATGGACTTCATTGTACACATTCCGCCTCGTCCTTTTTTCATCTCCTCCTCCTCATATGATTTTAAGTGCTGGAGGGTCACGAGAATGGGGGAAACACCTTCCGAGGAGAAAACACACATGCACTCATACATCTGAACAACACAGGGACACTAAGCAGCAGAGGCAAACTAGAATAAAAAATATTTCAAACTAAAGGTAAGGCTCACTTTTAATAGTCTAAGAATCTTGCTGAGACCTTTTGTGTGTGTTTTATGTGAGCTTGAATTGAGATTCTATGTTCTTTATTGTGGAAAGCAAAAATCTGCATTTGTATGATGTGATTTATTTTGTTTTAAAAGGTCACATTGATTTTATTTCTTGAGATCTTGATGCACACATTGGAAAAATCCTACATTATTTTAAATAAATTTTCAGTTTTATAACTTGAACATAGGCTGGAAAGAATCTGAGAACAACAAAACTTCATGTCAAGATTGTGAAATCTGCCTTTTGAGAACCACTTTATTGGGAAAATATATTTTTGGTTTAGTTAACCACAAAGGAAATTCTGAGTCTAACTGGTCCTATCATTCTCTCCCAGAGGATTAAAGTAGAGATCCAAAGCTGTAACCTGTGATCATCTCTGACGTCAGTGCTGGTTCACTGCCTGCATACTTTGGGGCAAAACTACTTCTGAAATAACTTATTTTTTCTTTTCACAGTGAATTCTTTTTGAACAAACTACCTTCTTTCCCACAGCTGGACTTTTTTTTTATTTAATGCTATTCACCAAAATCACAGGTTTTCCAAACAGGGTGAATGTACATCACATGCATGATCTGATAAATGTCTTTTGTTTTGTCAAATTTAGAATTTGCTGCATATGCATGGAAATAATAAATTATTAAATAATTTTCTACTGTCTTTTTTTAAAGATCATCCCCAGTTTGATCAAATAAGTCAAAAACACTTGTTGTAAACTTAATTCCAAGAATAGCTTGAACGAATCAGACAAACTTTCCAAACAACACCCTCCATAATTTATTACCTCAACTAAGTCTAGTGTTTAATTTAGATTAGATCTCAGCCTGCATCCTTTCTTTCTCCAGCTGTCACCTTCATATCTTAGAATAACATAAAACAATGCCAGCACAAGCTTTGACAACGATAACTGGTATTAGTCATGGGCAGAAAGTAAGATTCGTCATATAAACTGATCCAGCAGTCCATTAGAGCAGAATGCAAACAGAGATCTGGACTCTGCACAATCTTCAGGACACTGTCATGTCCATTGTGTTGGTAGGGACCCGAGCTGGCTGACCTGGGAATAAAAACTCCTGAATTCTTTTCCTGTTTAACTGAAGATCTCCCTGCACGGTAAATCCAGATCAGAGAAACACGAGAAGCAAATGAAAATAAGCAACAAACCTTCTTTCAATCAATGTCTGAAATCTTGTGTGAATGGGTTCTCAAGGCCTTTAAAACTTGTGGGTGGTCTGTTCTATGTCTTAATGTGTATTGTGACTAATTTTCTGCACTAAAATCATTTATTTAAAATGTGTTGCAAGAAAAGCAGAATGTTTCTCACAAATCAGAGCATTTCCAGAAAAAAATGTTTCACATATTAGTAGGATATTCAAGCTAACACAACTTTTTTGTTTGTCCTGAAAGGTTCCAATGGCTTAAATTTGATTAAAATGGAACACTCCCGCTCCCATCTACTCTGAGAATAAAGGCAATTAGAAAGAAAACCTGATTAAGAAGAAAACAGGAGTCTAAACGTCTCAGACATAACGTGTAAAGACATGGGATGAGCTGACATCAGTAAGTTAAAGTCGTTAATTGTGCTGTTAATGTTTTTATTCCTTTGAAACAGAAGTTATGAATAAAAGAATTATTGAAAAAAAAAAAGAAAACTTCTCTGGTGAAATAAATCTTAAATACTTGTGAATAATTAAGTAATTCTTAAGTTTCTTATTCAAAGTTAAGCTTGAAGTTTGAAGGTCTGTAGACATTAGAAAGTCTTCTAAACTTAGGTTTTCACAGAAAAAAAACTTCTGAATTCTCTCCCCTAAATTTCTCATTTATAATTTAAACTTATTACAAATAAAGTTGACATTAGATTTTCTTATTTTATAAAAAGTTTGGTTGAAATCTTAGTTTTGAATTTTCTATCACAAATCTGTTTATGTCAGAAGATAAAAACATTCTCACATTGATTTAGATCAAATCTCTTGTTGTGAACAATTTAGGTCATAATTAAATTTCTTAATTTCCCACTTGAATTCAGTCTAGACTAATAATTCACTTTGCTTACATTCTCAATAAGAGAATGTATTTATTGTTCAACGGATGCTTTTTTTGTTTCTAGGGTTTTGGAAAAGTAAAAAAAATAGACACCTAATGCCTGATTGTTAAAATAAAAAAAGAGAAACCTTCAAATCGTAGTTATAAGCTAAGTATTTAGCTTATAATTTAGCCATCCACATGACCCAATCAGCTGAAGTACGTGTTATTAAATTAAAAGAGAGTAATGTAATTGCTCAATGAAGTCAGTGAAGAAGGCGCTTCCTTTCTGCTCAATCTAAAATAGAGGAGTGATGACTGAAACCAGTGAGATTTTGGCTTTAAGTCGAGTTAAGCTTCATAAAACAATCAATGTAAGGAATTTTTTGTTGACAATTTTTCAAGATTATAAAAAGTCATTCTAGAGCAGGTTGTAGTTTGTTTTGAAACACTGAACCTCTTTTAAAGACCCTTCTGTTCATCTTCAGCCGTGTTTTCCTGAATACCAAACCAGACCCTGACCTCTAAGCTTAGAACCTAAACCCTTGGAGGCTGCAGGGTGTCAGCCGGAGGAAAATGCGATGCACCACTCTGACCACCCTGCTGACTGGGGTCATGCTGTATCTGGGGATGGGAGCATTGGTTTTTGTCACCTTGGAGACCCCAAAGGAGAGTTCAGCACACAAAGACCTGCTGAGAACCAAGCAGGACTTTCTCATTAATAATTCTTGTATCACAGAATTGGACTTCCACAAGCTTGTGAAGGTAATACCAGACACACACACATCTCAGATTGTCTAAAATTGTTTGAATTGGTCGTTTCTCCTCTGAAAATTTAGTTGGACTAGGTGATTGGTTACTTTTACTCATTTTAGGTTGAAGATATGCTATAATCCGGCGTATCCTGGCTACGGCTGGTCAGTCTCTGATTATATTCTAAAGCAATGATCGAGTTTTATTTTTGAAATCACAGGGGATTTCGGTTCCCTGTTAGGCGTAATATACCAACACTGGTGTCTCGCGACATTCTACAAGCAAGCAAGCAAGCAATCCGGCGTGTCACGTGCATGAATCAGCAAAGATACACACCTACAGTGTATTTACAAAGCATGCAAACAAACTTGATCATTTAATTATTAATAACATGGTTTCTTAATACTTGCATATATGTAATTGACTCAAATGAATTGTTTTGAATTATATTAATAGTTGCATGTACGTCTTTATTAAAAGTAAAGTTTTTTTTATTCCTTTCAAATCTTGCCTTTTCTCCATCTTGTTTGTTAGTGACACATGAACTTTGGTTCCTCTTTAAAACCACAATTCTACTCAAAAAGTTCAAGCACTTTTTAGTCTTTTATTGGCTGTGAAAAGAGTCTGTTTGAATTTGAGGTTTTAATTAGTTTATTGCTGTTTAAATATAGAAAAAAAAATCAGCCAGATGCTGCTTGTGTCTTTCCTTTACATCTTGTAAAAGGACATGTTAACAAGAGCTGAGGTTTGAATGCTTTTAGTTGATGTAAAACTAAGAAAAGCACGGCACATGACTGCACAGCATCTAGATTTTTCACTACTTCTGGCTTTTGGTGTGTGCCTTCAGGTCAAAGTCTTTCATCTGCTTGTGAATGTGCTTTTATTATTTTTTATAAAGCATCTGCTGTGTTAGAGCTGAGTTTTTTACTAATCATCCAATATGTCGGTTTCAAGATTTGTGTGCTTCATTTGAATAAAAATATTTGCACATGCTTGCATTCCTCTGCTGCTGTGCAAAAACATGCTGCTGTAGAACAATGGCTGTGATCTTGGAAATTATTTATCGTTCTTTTTCTACAAAAAAGTAGCCGCTTATAAACTAGAATTTCTTCAAATGTAAGCATCTGTAGGTTTGTTTCTTCTTCTTCTTTCGGTATTTCCCTTCAGGGGTTGCCACAGCAAGTCAATTTCTTCCATCTAACCCTATCTGCTGCATCCTCTTTGGTCACACCAACTATCTTCATGTCTTCCTTCACTGCGTTCATGAACATCCTCTTTGGTCTTCCTCTAGTCCTCTTTCCTAGTGGTTCCAAATCCAGCATCCTTCTTCCCATGTACTCTCTCTCTCTCCTCTGCACATTTCCAAACCATCTCAGTCTGACCTCTCTGACTTTATCTCCAAAACCTCTAACATGTGCTGTTCCTCTGATATACTAATTTCTAATCCTATCCATCCTGGTCACTCCCAGAGAGATCCTCAGCATCTTCATCTCTGCTACCTCCATCTCTGCTTCCTGCCTTTTTCTCAGTGCCACTGTCTCTAGACTAAACAGCATGGCCGGTCTCGCCACGGTTTCGTACATTTTTCTTTTTATTTTAGCGAAACTCTTCTGTCACACATCACACCTGACTTTTTTCCTGCCTGCACATGCTTCTTCGCCTCTTTTTATACTGTCATAATCATCTTAACATACATTATTGAGTATGTACATGTACTTCCTTGATGCAATTTGGTCGACAAAAAATGTTTTTTCATCTTGATTTGGAGAGAACAACTCAATTCAGGATCAGTTCAAACAATTATTCTTAAGCTATGACAACTTACAAAACATTTTTACTGTATGAGGTAAAGAATATTATTATCATTATCAAATCCTTTATGTTTAAAAACTTTATGCACACTTTTTTAATAAACTAGCTTTTGTAGCAAAATCTTATGATGCTGGTTCTTGATTTTGTTGCATTTCATAACAAGTTATGCAAGTTATAAAATTGAAGCCAATTCTTCAATTTTTATATCTTACTTTGTGGATAAAATCCATTATTAACTGACACAATGTGAGAGTGATAAATCAAATTATTTAAAATTCAAATAAAACAAAGATGAAGAGCAAAACTGGTCTTAAAGATGATTTACAGTAAGCTTGCATCATGAACCTGCAGGATGTGGTGTCTGCAGTGGATGCAGGTCTGGATGTGAGCAACCTTTCTGGGAACCTGACCACCCGCTGGGACTGGGCCTCTGCCTTTTTCTTCTGTGGTACTATTATCACAACTATAGGTAAATGATGCTTATTGCATGCAGGAGATTTTCAAAAATAAAAGGCACGTCCAAATAATGCGTCTAACATGTTTAAAATGAAGAAAAGGGATGCAATGTTAAAATTCAGACCTAAGTGGGTCAAACATTTATTCAGTTTGAATTAACATGAACAGATATCTCTCTTTGTGCCAGAAGGTAGTTTAATATCTATTGAGCTTTAATCTGTGTATCTATCTGCATCATAAGTTCTGAATATTAATGCAACCAACATTTTTAAATGGGTGTCACTAAAACTGTAAAATGATTATAAGCAATATTAAAAATATCTTTTTTCTTCAACAGGCTTTGGAACCTGTCCCCCCCCGAACGGGGTTTGGACAGCTGTTCTGTGTGTGCTATGCCCTGGTGGGAATCCCCATGTTTGGCATTCTGCTTGCTGGAGTTGGTGATCACATGGCACCGTGTTGAGGAGAGCTGTGGCCAAGATTGAGAAGCTGTTTTTGGTGAGAAGGGAAAATGTAATCAATCTTGTCAACTTATCTAGTGTTTGTTTGGAATCTATCTGAAGCTTATTTCACCAAATATCTTAGATTGGTACATAGTGGCTGCAGGAAAAGGACATGATTGATTACTTAGTCTTTTTATCCTAATTTTATTTGAAATACTTCTGAAAAGTCTCCTAATTTAAATTTATCGATGTCATTGTTGGACTAACATAGAGAAAATTTCTTTGCATTTTTAAAATGTTGTACATTCAAGTTTTACTCTCCCCGACTACTTCAATTTAAACCAAATGGACTGAAACAGATAATATATATTTTTTTAATTATATTGTTCTGCCGTCTCGACTGATGTTATTTTCTTTCTTGTAGAAACGTAAGGTTCGTCCTACCACTGTCCGTGTCATCTCAGCAGTTCTCTCCATCCTGATTGGCTGCCTGATTTTTCTCGCTGTGCCAACAGTGGTGTTTCAGAGAGTAGAGAAGTGGTCGTTTCTGGAGTCACTTTATTTTGTTGTGATCACTCTGACAACAGTTGGTTTTGGAGATTTTGTGCCAGGTGAGCTTTTTGACTGCTTCTATTTGGGACATTGTTTTTTTTTTATCACCTTTAACAGTTGGTGATTGTAGATGATGGTACAAAAGTAGACCGACTTTAGTAATTGAGAGCTTTGCTTTTTGGCTCAGCTTTTTTTTCCACACCAATGCAATGTCCTAATATATGTGGATGCTGCACGAATCAATCTGTTGACCTCTCACTTTGTCCTTCCCTCACATTGTGAACAAGAACCAAAGATACTTTGCTGAAATGTTGGGTTTGTGTTGGGAAAAATCTTCAGCTTTTAGAGTGCGAAAGGCTTGTTATTTATTTCCGAGTCTGCTTTTCCACTTGCAGGTGGGGCATATGAAGGTGGCAGCCTCTTCAAGCCTCTGGTGTTGCTGTGGATTGTGTTCGGGACTTGCCTACTTTGCCTCCATTCTCACCATGATCGGCAACTGGCTGAGGGTGCTGTCTAAGAAGACTCGTGCTGAGGTGAGAGATCTACATTGTTCTTCAGCAGAAAAGTTACTGCAGAATTTGTTCACCTCTAAACTCTTCCTCCCCATCAGATGGAGGAACTGAGGGCCCATGCAACAGACTGGACACAGAACATGTCTATGGACTTCAAGATCCCAAACCCTCTAGAGTTTAATGACCCTTTTCCTTCTGCAGCGACGCCGTTTGGAAACGCAGTGAGCGGCGTCGTATCCGCAGGGGGGCACAGTACATGCTGGGGCACCCGCTTCGAGTGGGAGCTGAAAACGGGCACCTGCCAAATCACTGGGCCGTCTTGTCCAGCTCAATGAGCCAATTGGAAGCTCACTTCTCTGCAGACAGGACGACCAGGCCGAGGATGAGTGAACCTGGAGAGCTGAAAATTTCAGGTCACAGATGCAGCGTTGATCCTGCAGGAGGCACTCAGGGCCACGGCAGGTCCTCCCATCATCTCCTCGCTCGCTCTTTCTCCTTACCTGTCACTCGCTCCACCTGTGAGCTGGATTCAGCTGGTACAGTTCTGCAGGACGAATCCCTGTCTGGGGTTGGAGTCTGCGTTTGACTCCCGTTCAGACAGTTCCTCACTGTCTTTGCCGATTTTAGCACACCACAAGTTCTGCAGCACCATCAACAGCATGAATGAGGGAGGAGGACAAGTCCCACATGCAGCACAAGAGAATGACGAGCTGTTTTTATCAGAAAACACTGAATCTGTTGCAGACAGAGGACATAATCTCACACCTTGCATTAAACTTGTTCCTTACATGTTCTCCACTCCTCCATCACCCCATCTAGTCCTCCATCCTCCTCTCATAGTCCCACTGCCTCCTCTTCAAGCTGCGAGCTGCTGGCTTTCTTTGGGGAAAACTTAGCATACATTGATGAGTCCTCGGACACCCTGAGCGACGCCACCCAGCCAGCAGCGAGTGAGGAAAAGAGAAGACGTCCTCGAAAACCAAAGAGGAGGAGTGCGAAAAAACAGCTGTCGCACACTTGTAATTCTCTGCAGGTGAGGAGGCCGAGTAGTGACATGCAGCCACCATCCAATCCTCCTACACCTCCTCCAGACTTGTCTCAATCAGACCTGCTTTCAGTAGAAATCCAGACAGATTCAGTTCCTAATCTCTGACAGCCAACACACACATACACACTCATACAGTACATGACAAAGATCACACCTCATAGAAATATTACAACTTTATAAATATGTTTTCTAGATAACGGATTACTTTTGTATACTGCAAAAGAGATTAGGGGCAAATTGAGCACAGTAAAATAAATGTTTTTTTTTTACATGTAATTTTTAACATGTAATTGCTCAATCGTCGTGTTAATCACATGAAAACATGTCAACAGACCACCTTAATTTTTGATGTTCAGGTTTATAAAAATGGTGATACATAATTTCAGGAGTTGTTAAAAGGTAAAAATAAAATAAATCAGATTAGGATGTACATAAAGTTTCTTTCCAAGCCTCCAGTATGTGCTATGGATGGTTCTATTATCAAATGATTAAAAAAAAAAAAAATCTTTCCTTAGGCCATCAGAATTTCCTGTTAGTTTTATTTGCTGAATATACAGTATTTCAACTTGTTTACATGTGTGGCATTATAGCTTTAGCTTAATAAGAGCAGTACAATGTGTCCCTTGGAGAATCACTGTTTCCACATGCACCTCCACATGCACATAATGTACAGTTTATCTGTGTTAAATTATAAAACTTCTTAAAGTTGAAATAAGGGTTTAGCTCCTCATATTCATATAGATGAACTACTACAACATTGTTGAATGTTCAAGTCTTTCACCAGGGTGATAAAAGTTATTGGTGTGAATCAGATCTTGACTCACGTTTAGTCACTTATTGACAAAAATCTGAAAGAAATCATAATGCTGTGCTGACTCCCAACTTATTATTCTAACCCATAAAACATTGCTTTATGGATCTTTTCCTTTTAATCAAACTCACCTTTATCTGATTATCATTTTTTTCAATATTCCTAATTGCGAGTTCTCTTCCTCTTCTTTTGGCATTTCCTTTTAGGGGTCGCCACAGCAAGTCAGTTTCCTTCCTTCTAACCCTATCTGCTGCATCCTCTTCAGTCAACGCCAACTATCTTCATGTCTTCCTTCACTGCGTCCATGAACCTCCTCTTTGGTCCTTCCTCTAGGCCTCTTTCCTGGTGGTTTCAAACCCAGCATCCTTCTGCCGATGTACTCGGTCTCTCTTCTCTGCACATGTCCAAACCATCTCAGTCTGGCCTCTCTGACTTTATCTCCAAAACCTCCAACATGCGCAGTTCCTCTGATAAACGCTTTCCAATCCTGTCCATCCTGGTCACTCCCAGAGAGATCCTCAGCATCTTCATCTCTGCTACCTCCATCTTTTTTTCCTGTCTATGTTTATTTTTTTTCTTCTTTGCATACAGAAGTTTTTTTCACTTTTTTTTTTCTTTTTGCTGCTCCTTATCTTTTCTGTATAAGTGTACAAGCATGTAAAATGTTCAAGCATGGTGGTTTTTGATCAGTTTGACTAGTTTATATGTCAAATAACAGCCTTCAAAAGAATCGTTTATTGGAATGAAATACTGTATTTTGGTCTCTTTTTTTTGCCTAAAAGGGGGCAAAAAATTCTACACTTTAAACTGAAAATAAAATGAACCATATTTGAATGTTGTAACATTCAAATGTTAGGTCTCTATCATGTGACATTTTTTTTTGTTTTGTTTGTTAATTTAGAAGTTTACTCTTTTCTCTTTCTTTTTTCCCCAAAAGATTTTCACAGTAATATTTTAGAGTTTGAACTTATTCAGTAAGACTAAGAAACGACGTCCTCTTCTGTACAAATAAGGAATTGCTTTCCTTATTGATTTAACTTGATTTAAATTCTTCAGCACAAAATACAGCAACTTGTTTCCTTTCGAGGTCTATTTAAGTTTAATAGGAAGAGAAGAAAACATTTAGAAATAACTTCTGTATAAAGTCGTATCAAGATTGTCGTCACCAGCTAAAAGTATATGTGAGAAATAAACATCAAGTGACTATTTAATGTTTACAGTTTCAATCAGTCTTTCATTCACCTCTGCTCTGTACGTAGGCGGTTGAATGTGCCAAGAACCAGACCTATGAATTATGGAGTATTTTCCCATATGGAGTTTAAATAAGCTGGGTGGGTATAGGTGTGCTCGTAATGGCCCCGGGGTCTACGCACACGCTTTGGGTCAAAGGCAAAACCAGACTGATGAAGAAATAAATGTGTTTATGTGAGTAAAAGGGGGTTAATACCCAGAGCAGATGTCCTTCTAAAGAACAGAGGACATCAGTGTTAGATGGAGCTCTACCATGGGATAAGTACAGGTTGGACATAGCAAGAGGTAGTTAAGTGGAAAAGACTAACAGATGCTGGGGCTAGTTTACTCAGGGGGGTGAAGCCTCGCCACAGCCAAAGCACTGACACTCCAACACGTCTATACACATGCACACTGTGTCTTAGAAAAACAACTTTTACAGTGATGTCTGTAGAACGGTTTATGTCTTTTTAAGTTATTTTGACGTGAGAGGCAGTTTGGAAACGAGTCTGGCTCTCCAGTAAAACGAACCCATTGTTGAAGACAACTTTGGAGCAATAAAAGCTTCATTCACTGAGGATTATGGTGCTTTTAAACTGTGCACAACCCAGTGAAAGATTTTAGTTGATCAATGTCAAAGCAAACAATGTGTTAAAGAATAATGAGTTAGTTATGCCGAGCTAAATGCCGAGAGGGGTTAAATATGAAAAATATGAGTTTGTAGATATTTAACCATAATCTATCCAGCCTGTAAACCTTCAGATAAGGCCAGTGGGATGTAGTTATGATAGCAATCAGATTAAGTAAACATTAACGTCTTAATTTATACGTTTTGTTATAAGACATTCGTTTGTCATTTGATTGTCGTTTGATAGTCGTTAAAAGATTTTATTGTCTCATCACCTTTTACACATCAATATTTTTACTGAATGGTATCAATTTGAAGAATAATAACCAGCACAGCAAGTGTTTAGAACCTGTAACTTGATATTTTCATTTGAATTAAACTTTGTGTTGTTCATGTATAGTTGATACAGGTTTACATATGATCACATTAAACTGAACAGTGATTCAGCTATGGGAATGCTTTAAAGCACTTAACTCTCAAGTTGGAAAATTGGCTTTGTGTCAATGCTCAGAAAGTTTTAAATCCTTAAAACTGCTCGTCAGTCTCTGGGTTCCTGGTGTTGTATTTATGCTAATCCTTAAAGATTAGTGCTGTGGTTTATTACCAGGCACAGTAATGTGTCCTTTCAGTTTAATACGGGCATTTCTAGGCATCCATACAACCCAAGGTTCTTTCTACATTTCTGCAATTGGAGTAAAAAAGTATAAAAAATTTTGTCCATGCTTGAACATCTTACTGTCTGCAAACTTCCAAGATCCTAAATGTCCCCCCATGAAGTCCTTTGTTCTTAAAGGATGAAACACGTCCCGTGTGCTTAACATAATTTGCTTCAATGGTCCAAAAGATTTTAAAATCCCAATCAGTGCTGAATTTTCAACATAAAAAGTTGTATTGACGTTATTAGAATTAAAAAAAAAAAAAAAAAAAAAAGCTTTTTAGCATCTTGATTCTTTTGAAGTTTTAATCACTAACAAAAACCTTAAAAAAATGAGAGGCTGACCATGCATTGCACACCTAGACCTTCAGTACATTCCACCTGCATTAATCGGCTGTTGAGTCACTATTTTGTTGTTATAAAACCTTCTTATCATTTTGGATAGATTAAGAAAAAAAACACCTTGGGCATCAAAGATGACAAACTCCACAATCAATGCTTTTACTCAATAAAACAAAAGTATTGTCTTGTGTTTACATGACAAAAAATTCAACACATAAAACTGCCCAGGAAAACATCCTCACTGTCAATAACATTTGATATAAAAATATTTTAGCCTCCAAAGAACTTGGATTAGTTGTATATAAAATCTATCTTTCTTGCTCCTTACAAATGCTTGGAATCCAGCATGTCCTGTTTTATTTCTACAGATGTAAACACCGGTATCAGTCCTGTGCAACTATATCTTGAAAGGTTTCGTCTTCTGAACAGCTTAACTCTAAGGGGGTGCAGGAGCCTATCCCGGTTGATTTCCCGGCGAGGGGGAGGGTACACCTTGAACAGGTTGCCAGTCCTTTCTGGGGCCACACACACAGACAGAAACCATCCACACACATCTCAAAATTACCTTGAAAGTAAATCAATTTCAGCTGTTTGTTCTCGTCCTTCAGTTTTGTACTGAAAGAGATTTTACAGTAACAAAACAATATTTTCAATCCTGCAGTTCACCACAGGTGATGATTGCTAGCTTAGCTGCTGTGCTTTGTGACCGTCCAGTCAGCGTAACTAGGCACGCATTTAAGATAGGCAACATTTAAAGAAGGCCAAATAAAACTCTGATTGATAGAGACAAACGTTTTACATGTCGTTCCCTGTTGTATAGAGTAGTCACCAGTAACAGGACTGAAGATTTCAGCAAAACCTGTGCTGATTTTAACTCACCTTGCAACAAAAGCTGGCTGAATGTGATTCCTCAAAGGCTACAAAGCAAACAGTTTTGAAGAAGCTTGGCTAGCAGTGAAGCCATAAGATTAAACCGACGGATTAATTGAAAACATTTTATAAATACGAATGACTGAAATATAATGAACACATTTTTTTATTCTAATATTTTTTTAGGCCAGCAGAAAAAGCTTTGAGGCCATTGAGAATTTGCCACTGTTAAAAAGCACGCTGGCATTAGAACTACTTTCACCACCCAAACCAAGTTGGAACTTTTATTACTGACAAACCAAAAACAATTTGTTGATCATCAAAAGTTTTCCTTTTATTTTCGATAAAACATCGTTTCTATTCGCATGATCTAACTGTTTAAGTAGATGTAAATTTAATTCAATTCTTTTTTTATTTTCTTTATCCAGAATTAGAAGGTAACACTTAGCTTGACAGCTCGGCCAGGATATTGGCGACCATCCAGACGTAAGTGGATGAGTGGCGAATGGTGGCCAAGAATTTGTCTGACCACTGACTGCTGAGCTTAATAGCAAACCTCAACGTTTTTTGGGCCAATATTTTTTTTCTTTATAACCAGTTTTTCTCGTTATTGACTTGCCTCTTTTAATCCAGTACTTCCTGCACTCAATCATTCTGTCTTGTGGTTACAGACGTAGTTTCTAATAATGCAAAAACGAATGTGATGAATAAGGTGATTGCCTGAACTTGCTGTAGCTGAAGACATAATGACTGAATCATGTTTGAAGTATTAAAACATCCTGTCTTTGTTTTGTTTCATCTTCTGAGCCGCTTATCCTTAAAAGTGCTGTAGGGGGTGCTGGAGTTTATCCCGGCTAATTTCAGGCGAGAGGCAAGGTACACCCCAAACATTTCGCCGGTCTGTTGCTGGGCCACACACTACAACCATCAACAGACACACTCATGCCTAGGGGCAATTTCATAGTACACAATTGACTGACCACGCATGTTTTTGGAGGGTGTGAGGAAAACAGAGAACCTGGAGAAAACCCAGGCATTTTTTTGGGTGGAGACGGTGGCCGCGTGGTTAGCGCGTTCGCCCGCGGACCGGAAGGTCGCGGGTTCGCGTCCCACATAGAGCACGTCTAGGGTCCCTTGGCGAAGACACCTAGCCCCCACTTCTCCCACCATTGGCGCCGTTGAAGGGCAGCCTGCTGCGGTGTAAGGAGTGCAGCAAACAAATTTCCCCGGTGAGGGATGAATAGAGTAATTCAAAATAAAAAAATAAATAAAATACGCAGAGAGAACATACAAACTCCGCACAGAAAAACCAGTGATTTCAGCCTCGCCCCCACTCCAGGTCTCGAACCCTGACCTTCTTACTGTGAGGCAACTGTGCCACTTATTTGTTAATTTAAAAAAAATAAATGTTCATTTTTACTACAGAGAAGTATGAAAACAGGTGTAGAAACAGCCTTTAGTTAAAAAAAGAAGTCTGTTAAACACAAGAAGACAGAGGACTGACAGACTGATGGTGCAGACTCGTTTCAGTGGACCAATATATTTTTTAATAAATTTCCCAAAGTATGAAGATAATGAGCAAATATGATCAGATCAATATTTTAATCAGTTCTGTGACCTTTTTTAGAACAAATATTGCATAATGTCGACCAGAATAATGTTTTAAGGAGTCCAGTTATACAATCTGACCACCAGCCCATTCCAAACCAATATTTCCTGTGGTCATGTATGATTCCAGTAAATTTATAAAAACCACTGGCTCGCTTAATCCATCTAAAACTGGTTGTTGTTGTTGTGGAATTATTATATTTGTCTGGACTGGACTGCTTCCTGTTAGGCATTTTTTTTTTTTATTGTTACCCAAGTTTAAAAAAAAAAAAAGAAAACACACACTTTGCTTTAAATGTGAAAAAAAAAAAGCTGGTTAAAATCCACATCTCACTTTTTGTTGGGTCACAGAAAAACCATCTGTTGCAGATGTTTTTCATACACAATCACAATAAAACTCACAATAAACTCCTGGAATCATTTATGTGCTATCGTGCATGACCTCACCAACCACACACACACATACACAACACACCCAGTTTGCTCTACTGTCTCCCTCTCACACAAACCACTGGCATACCAGAGAACCTATATTTAAAATGAGCCCCGGGGATGCTTTTATTTCCAGCGTTTCGACATTCTATCAAAAGTGGTCAATGTGGATAGTTGGGTGTAGAAAGACTCGGGGTGAATCGGAGAAGCTGCTGGTAAACATAGGTATGACAAAACATAATCACAGCATAGGATGAGCAATGAGTCAACAGCATTTTACAATAAGATAATGAACGGATATTCAGAAAGAAGCATGAGAGTGATTATGGAATGCTTCAGCTGGACCCAAATAGTTACAAATTTGCCGAGGCTGCAAAATACCACCTTCCAAACGTGTAGCCCTTCCAAATACAGCCCTATCATCCCACGTCTCATTTTCAAAGCCTCTTTTTCTCCCTCTCTCCTCCCACCACAAATCCCAGAACCTCGAGCAGCAGAGAGAGAGAGAAGGAGAGTGAGACAGAGGAGATGAGGGTAACGTTTAAATCTGGCGTTCCGTGAGTGGTCGGCTCGGTGTCTGGAAACCTTTCACATCCTGTTTACGCCGGGCAGATTTCAGCTTGATACCGCAGAGTTGGCACGGCTTTCGCCCGGACACAAATTCCCTCTCTCTCTTTTCTATCTGTTCTCCTGTGCTCACATCTGAGTTTGCAGACCTTTTCCACACCACCTCCATCCCATCGACACTCCAACCTAAAACAAACATCTAGCGGACTTGGGGCGAAACGAGCGAGTAAGACAGAATCATAATCCTGATAAAAATGGATCCTTTTTAAGCAGCCTGGGGCACAAAATGGGTCGAAATCACACAACGCTCCTTTTTAGGGTTTTAATATCCAGGACTGGGTTTAATAGAGCTCTGCTGGCTTCACAGTTTGCTTTATCAAACACAAAGTTCCAGAAGCAAAATCCTCTGATTGTTATTCAGAGAAGATAAAAATAGCATCAGTCTGCAGGAGGAAGCTTATTAAAACAGAGGATCAGTTTGTAGTTTCTGTCCTGTGGTCGTTTCCTCTCTGCTTCCCTCAGCGACACTTACAGGATTTCACAACCATGTTGGAGAGCTGCTCCACGCGCGGTGTGCGTCCTATGAAGTACATGATGGTGAGGGGGCTCCAGGTCCTGAGGAACGCAGCAGGGTGAGGCAGAGGCTTCAGGATTTAGCTTGTTGTACAGAGGCAAGATCTGATCCGGAAACACAGAACAAGATGATTAGAAAAGTTCAAATATATTTTCTTTCCTGTGAACTTTGTAGCTGTGTTACAGAGTTGTTGTGGTGAGTGGGAGTTCTTTTGGTTGTAATGGAGGAAAGCTGCATGACTGTTTTCATCCCGTTGCCAGGCAACTGAATGATGTTTAGACTTTAGTGGGATGTGAGGCTGTTTGGTTACAGAACAGGATGCCACTTCACATCAGTCACCAAAGCATAGAAATATAAAAACTTTTAGACCTATTTTATGCACCACGCTCAATCATTTTTACATTTCTATTTAAAATGTACATTTTTTTATCTTTTATAAAAGTATTTAAACCAGTTTTCATCAGTGACCCTCTTCTTCTTCTTCTCCTTTTGGCATTTCCCTTCAGGGGTTGCCACAGCAAGTCAGTTTCTTCCATTTAATCCTGTCTCCTGCATCCTCTCCGTTCACACCAACTATCTTCACGTCTTCCTTCACTACGTCCATGAACCTCCTCTTTGGTCTTCCTCTAGGCCTCTTTCTTGGTGGTTCCAAACCCAGCATCCTTCTGCCGATGTACTCGCTCTCTCCTCTGCACATGTCCAAACCATCTCAGTCTGGCCTCTCTGACTTTATCTCCAAAACCTCTAACATGTTCCGTTCCCCTAATATACTCCTTTCTGATCCTGTCCATCCGGGTCACTCCAGAGAGATCCTCAGAATATCACATTTAATTAATTGAAGTAATAATGCATTCCTGATTAAATATGTGGGATTATTAATTTTAGAACTTTAATTCATTTTTTAGTTTAAAGTAAAAAAATAAATAAAAATCCAGCCTCAATTTCTAAGAGTGAAGTTTATGAATGGTTGAATAGTTAAACAAGTGAGTTGTGTAAGACTCATAAAAACTTCAGTCTAAATAGAACAACACTGTGTTGTCTAAACATATATAAGGTGGCAACCCACTTATGACCGTGGGGTTAACGATCCCAGCTAACCATGGTGTTCAGTCGCCACAAACAATGCACAATCAAACTCATTTAGAGGAAAACACCGGCCACATTTCCAACCGTTTGTGTCTTAAAGTCGGGCTGAGATGATTGTAGTTTGGCTGAAACCAGACAGTTTTTACCAGAAAGTCTGAGAAGCTGTTTTAATAATTTGTCTGTCTGTGCACTGAAAACTTGTCCCGCTTTTAATTGAACAATTTTGCACAAAAGAACATAAATTTCCACACTGCAGAAAAATATGATTTGGAAACTGAACTACTGTGTTTTCACTTAAACCCAAAGATGATGCACACCAGCATTTCTTAAAAGAAAGCCCAGCAGTGAGGTAACGCTAAAAGAAACCAGTACTAATTGCAAGATCAAAGCTATGACAAATGAGGGGGGTTTTTTTTTGGATCAAACTTTTCTGAGATTCTACTTGTAGTTAATATTTCCCAACAGAACCTTTGCTGTAAAAACAATGTGTAATTATATTAAGAATAAAACATTTAAGGTCATTAACATAACTCAATCCTGCTCAACAGATATAATTCTTTATGTGTACAGATAGAAAAATACATTTTGTACAGTATAAGTTGTCATTTTGCCACTCTAGATATTTGTGATCTCCATTTTCATCCAAATAACAGTTTCCAGCTACCATTCATCATTTTATTTGTGCTCCTGCTCCAACAACACTTCATAAGAAGTATTCCTCTTTTCAGCAGCATGTGTACCAACCTATCTAACCTTTTTAATGTGATTCAGATGCATCAGAAAACCTCCAAAACCAGCACGGAGATCATTTTGGACATCCCAAACTTAAAACCAAACAGTGTTACAATTGTTAGAAACAATTGTCATGGTGCAACAAAATAAACAGTACTCATGAAGAACATCTATTGACTTCTTTAGATATTTATCAGTAGAGTAGAATAAGCTAATATTTAAACAATAATCTTAGACACATTGGATGTTCGTCTCGGGGGAGGGATCTCTCTTTCATGTGGATCCCGACAGGTTTCTTATTTTTTCCCCACTGATGGGTTTTTTAGGAGTTTTTCCTCACCATGTTTTTTTTATTACTGTGTATTTGTGTTAATACGTTCCTCTTTTTCATGTGAAGCCACATTGAGACAGAAACTCTGTAATTTTGGGCTATACAAATAAAATTGAATTGAAAACTTCTGTAAGGCCTAAAGTTTTCAGATACAAGATCACAAATAATTCTTTATCATTTTCATTCAATAATGACACACAGACAAACCACAGAAGATGATGTCCCAGAACTCACCATGTTATAGTGGTTGTTGGCACTCCAGAGGTAAGGACAGTTACCGGCACAGAAGTTTGCTTTGTAACCTTTTGGCTCATGAATCCACTTCCAGTTTAGATCACGTCTGAAGTCGATGTAGAGCGAGCGCAGGCAGCAGCCCTGATCGGAGCCACTGAGTCACACAAACACACACAAAAATACATTTTAGTCTCAACATGCTACGAGGCAGTGACCCAAAGCTGAAATAGCCATCAGAAAGTAATGATCACGAAAGCTGCCAGAGTTTAAACCGGAGGTGCAAAAACTCTGGCAAATAAAACTCTGCATGCCTGTTAGCGTGTAGCCTAAACATGGTCATTTTCAACCACACAATGGTCTATTAAGTAAGTCAAAAGGTAAAAAAAAAAAAGACAAAAAGGAATCTAAAATGTGTTGTGTTAGGCAGCGTACCGAGAGCAGGTTGTGGTATCTACAGCAGCTGCCCTCTTTTTGCGGCTCTTCTTGGCCGGATTGTCCACCTGTCACTGGGCAGGATGGGTGAGGATGAGGTGTGGTGTTTTGGTGCTATAATCTGCCTGACCTTTGACTTGACCTGGCTTCCTCAGCTGACGGAGCTGTTCATCATCCACACCTAAATGAGACCAGAGTGAGGATCAGTTTGGTTCTCACATTGTGATAAAACATCAATTTTGTTTATCTTGTCAAATATTTTGGAATAGTTAGGCATTAGAGTCCTACTACCAAGATAACTCTATCTTATCCTTACATTCAAACACAATCTGTAAATTTACAACAAAACTAAACTGAATCCAAGAAACATCTTCAGTCGAAGGTGGTGCTGGTTTTTTCACTCTAATTATTCAATTTAACCCATATGAAAGTAAAAACTGACATTTTAACAAGTTTCTAATGACGATAAATGATGTTAGAATAAAAATTAAATAGACTTTTTCTAGAACTTTGTTGTTCTTCTTTTTCTTTTTGACAAACAGAAGCACAAAAACCAAACACAAGCCTGTGCTTGTCTTACATCAGTATCACAAATTCCTTTTTTTTTCCTGGAGTGAAAAAATCCAGACTTGGCTGAGCTGTGTGTAAATCCAGTGAGCGCCATAATTTGAGGTCCTACATGAGGGAACACAGACAGTCTGGTATTTAACAGTATTTCAGTGTGTGAAAGAACACTTTCTCCTTTATTTCTGTGCGATAGTGTGTAAATGAGGCATGAATAATTCTTTTCATGCACCTTTAGTGAGTTTAAAGAACATCAGTGACTGTAATGTTTGACTTTAGTCTTGCTTGTTTAATCTGTGACGAACTGCGTGTTATGGTATCTTCAGCGTGTTGATTTATTTATGAGCTGTGGTTAGCTCAACGGCTAATTTTCACACATGGCTGTAACAGAACAAATGTTCCCTCTCAAGAGCCACACATGTCATCTGAAGCTTTAGAAGTAAATAAAACCCCTCTAATCTATCTGGGATGATCAAACTAGAAGCAACCAACCAGCAAACAATGCTTCCAGCTCCTCGCTCTTATTGGGAACAATGTTGTTGGTGGATGGAATGAAGGTGCAGCAGGGACAGTGAACGCCCAGTTTCAGTCCGAGATTATTCTCTGAAGCAGAGACAAGAAGATTTAATGATAGAGTGAATCACATAAACATTGTTTTCTTAATCATTTCAAGCAAGCTCTTGCTGCTAGTTGAGCTAACCTGAATCAGACACCCAGTCCTTGATGGTTTCAGTCACGTCAACAGAAATCCAGGAGCCTTTTGCCCTCAGCTGAACAGTGCGGGAGTCGATGTAGCGCTGAGTGGAGGTGCTGTCTTCATCAGGTCTCAATAACTAACCCAAGAAAGATGAGGCAGAAAACATAAACATGAGAAACAAACATGAGCAGCATTTGTATTTTTGCAATTTCACTAAAACTGATAACAAATTTTAAATGTCTTAAAACAGGACCCTCTTTCATTTGTGAAAAGTCTTGAAAAGAAAATATATTGGCCTATTTGATGAAGATGTACAGCTCAGCAAACTATTGTCTCAGATCATTAAATTTCATCATCTATGATAGTCACCAGAACTTTTAATACCAATCAAAGAAGAAGCAGTTGCTACGGTTACCTGGTAAATCTCCACTCTCTGCTCCGATGCCCGGGCCTGCGGGTTAGGAGCCCTAAAGATCCTGAACTCAGCCTTGACCAGCGTGCTGTTGATCAAATCAACTCCACTAACATCAAAGTGTATGACCCTGTGATAAGGGTCGGGCGCTGCTGGCTGCACAGCATCTGAATGAAGAAAAATATAAAAGATGAGTTTGGGAGTAAGGAAGTGTCATTTTTTTAGACTAATGCATTAGCTCAAACTTAATTACAGCTGATGAGTGTCTCTATACTAATTACATATGTGAGTGTCGTAGCTAAATGTGCTGAGTCATATGTTTACTGTGTGACTGACTTTTACAGGGTATCAAACACACACTTAAGAGTACTTATACACTACTGTATACACAATTTACCTGGCTTGTAAAAGAATAGTGCTGATAAAGTAAGATATGCTAGTAAAGACGAATGTTTAGACCAGATCTGGGTCTTTTTGTCTCAGCTGATGGGAACAGATAGAGAGGGAGATTTCTCTTATTTATTTACTTGACAAGAAGGGTGGTGCAAAAGACAACAATAGAGCCTGGAAATATGACCTGTAAATTATAGAAACTTATTCCTATGAAGATGCTGAGGATGTCTCTGGGAGTGACCAGGATGGACAGGATTAGAAATGAGTACATCAGAGGAACAGCACATGTTAGAGATTTTGGGGATAAAGTCAGAAAGGCCAGACTGAGATGGTTTGGACATGTGCAGAGAAGAGAGAACATCGGCAGAAGGATGCTGGATTTGGAACCACCAGGAAAGAGGACTAGAGGAAGGCCAAAGAGGAGGTTCAAAGACGCAGTGAAGGAAGACATGAAGATAGTTGGTGTGACCAAAGAGGATACAGCAGATAGGATTAGATGGAAGAAACTGACTTGCTGTGGCGACCCCTGAAGGGAAATGCCGAAAGGAGAAGAAGAATTCCTATTAATAATTAAAATGAAATTAAATATTTTGTATCATCCTCCAAAGAAATATGGGAATCAGCACCTCACATCCCAAAACATTGTCTTCAACGGATAAGGGTGGAGTGCCCTCTAAAAGTCAGGACTTTAAGTACCTCGGGGTCTTGTTCATGAGTGGGGGAAGATTGAGCATGAGATCTACAGGGGACTGGTGCAGCATCTGCAATAATTAGGACGCAAAGTAAAAAGAAAAAGCAAAGCCAAGTAGTGAAACTCTCAATTTACTAGTTTTCTACTTCTGGCTCTCACCTATATTACCTGTTGTGGGTAGTGATTGTAATGAGTTTGAATATGTGGCCAGGGTGAGGGAAGTCTAGACTGCACCCACAACTCAGATAAATGACACAAGATGGCATGGTACATGATGTTTTAAAAGCATTATTGAAGATATTCCGCAGACAGTCCAGTGTCATGATTCCGTCACCTGCCACCAGAGGGAGCCCTGGAGCTTCCCCCATCACCCTAATTGAGACACCTGAGGGTGATCATTCTTATGCCACACATCTGTGGACCCTGCTGCCCATTCAAGGGCAATTCCCCATTACCATCCCTTCCAGCCAGGTCACCCAGGTTGCCCGACCAAGAACATACTCTGAACAATAACCTCTTGCCATGCCACTAAATCTTGGTCTTTCACAGCATTCTGGACTGCCATTCTCAAATAAACCATGTTTTCTGTCCTGCAATTGGGTCCGCCTCCTTCCACTTGTATACTGCTTCATGACATCCAGAACTTTTTATGAATACTGGCCAAGAGTTAAGACGGAATTTTTCTGGCTACAAATGGCTTTGCAAGGTCTAGTGCCTCTGCTCAATTTCATTTTACTCTGGCAGCTTGTATGTGATTTATTAGGATTGTAGCCACCGAAGATGACACAACCTTCCAAGGAAGTCCATCAAACTATATGCTAATGCATTGATTTCCGAAATTGAGATTTGACGCCAGGACAAAGTCAGTGTTTAGAAAATTTTATTCAGAGGAAAGAAAAGGGTTGCCTGGCACCTAATGGGAAAAGTTTGTTTTTATGTTCTGCTTTCTAGACTTCAATGACTGTTTACACTACGAACATCACATCTAGTCCCAACCCTTCCTAGATGGAGTGCTTAAACACCAATTCTGCAAGGTCAGACTGTTTCCATGGAGTGAAAGAAACAGCGTCATGCATCAGGCCAGGGTCTGCATCTCAGACTTATAGAGATACACACTTGTCACAGGAAACAAAAAGTTGGAGTGATTGATAGGCTGTAGGCTAATGGTTTTTGTTCACCATACAAAAAGGCCTGCCAGAGGTTTTTAATGTCAGAGTCCATATTTAATTAACACGTGTATATATTATTTTCAGAATTTACGAACACAAGCCCAACTGAGGAAATCAGATTGTAGTAATATTGGAAAAAAATGACTGATAAATAAATGTCAAGGCATTCCTCCTGTTCACACCGTACTTGGTACTTAGACAACGGTGTTCACTGGCCATTTTGAAAATCACAAAATATTGCGCATGCGCAGTCAATTTATAATGAGCGAGAGTGACGTAACGAGAGGTAACTAGTTCACTTCAAGACTGGAACGTACCATAATAAGTTAGAAAGCGTGTCATTTTGTAGGTGCATTATACCCGTATTAAAATCTGGCGAAACCCTTCAACTTGCCAGGTGTGTAAAAATATTTCACACCAACTTAAAATGATTTTATTATTTTTAATCTTCTAAAATTTAAACCCGTCTTTTTCCTGATTAAATTTTTATTTTTAAGAGACTCCAGTGACCACTCACTTGTGTCTGTAGGTGTGGGTTTCATGTCGATCCTCTGAACTTCTTTCGCATAATAATCCTCCTCACTGCTCTCCCGCTCGCACGCAGACTCCGCTAGCCGCGCACGTTCCTTCAGCAGCTCCCGTGTGCTGTTATACAGCAGAATCACCTCCGGGGGCACCGATCCTAGAGACGGATCGTCATCATCATCCTCCGGTGGACTGCGGATTCGGAGTTTGCTGAGGATTTGTCCACGAACAGCTTCGATCCGCCGGGATTTCTGTGCGTCCAGGTTTATGGACTGACAGGTGTTAAAAGCCTCCACCTGGAGCACGTCAGAAAAGCGGAGCAGCAGCTGGAGCAGCGCAAGGCAGGGGAGCCACATTGTCCAGAAATGACTTTTATATGATTTAAAAATAATCTAAACGATAACTTAACCAACTTCCAAGTCAGATTTGCTCTAAAGTTACTTTTATACTCTCACCAAAACATCCCTGGTTTTACCACTAGAGGTCACATATTTTAGTTCAATTAACAATTATTTATAATAATTCTAAAATATTAATTTAAAAAGTAATCCCGTCACGTGAAGATGTATGGATCCGTCTTCTTTTGCCTTTATTCATCCTCACATCACTGTGTAGTTTTCAGATCTCAGCCCATGTCGCAAATCCTCCAAATAAACCCCTTCATCCAGAGCATTTCAGATCTTTCACCTCCCAGAGAGGTTTCACTGGAGCAAAAACTGGGCACATGTCCTCTCCCAAACACCTTTACAGTTTCAAAAAAGCAAATAAGGTCCTCCCATTCCCTGATTTATGCAAACAGAGAGTGGTTTGAGTTAAAACATAGATGAAAAAGAAGCTGATTTATGTTGGAAAAACCATGCTGGGTTTGTTACTGCCTTATAAGAAAAAAAATCAGATGGCATAAAAACACATGAGGCAGAAAAATATGAAAGAAGTCCTTGTGCTGGAAGTTTTTAGAGTAAAACTCCTACCCAAAGTGTGCAGGATTTATAAATCTGAGATGTGCAGTATGATGCTCCTCCATAAGATCCTCTAAAGGAGCTGCCCCAGACAAACATGTCTCAGAGGGAGTGAAGGAAGAGGAGGTGGTGGGGCGGGATGCCACCAGAGTCAAGGGAGTGTGTGTGATTATGCAGGCAAAAATCCATCCTCTTTTCCCCAATAGCAACACACACACGCACACACAGCTGCACATACTGCAATTATCTCATAAAAATACTGCAACGCCTTTTTTTCACAGGTAGACCATATCTCCCCACAATACCTACAGCTATTTTCTATTATCCCAACTTTGTTTTTTAAAATGAAAAATGCAAACATTTTATGAGAACATCCTCAGTTTCCGATCTTATGTCATTTGTAGTAAATAAATTTTTCCAAAAAAAAATAATAAATCTGTGTTCTATGTTTCAGTGTCATAATGTGGAGCTAAGGCCAAAAAATACCCTTGACACGACAGGCTCAGATGAAGAAATCACAAGCAGATTTTTTAGATTGATAAAAAAAAGTAAAACAAAAAAAAGAAGACAGAAACAGATTAATTAGGAAGGTTCTGATGTAGGAGCTGGAGCCAAAAACTGGATAACAGATCAAGCATGGTAAACAATGATCTGGCGAAGAGTGACGTCAAAAACTCATCCATTTATGCTCCAGCAGATGAGTAGATGAGTTTCAGGTGTGACTTGTGCACACACACAGACAAGAGGGAGGGGGGAAACAGGGCATAAAGGGGGAATACACTCCTCTCCTGACATTCAGATAAAGACCTTGAGTTCATATTTTCTCCTTGTGAATCACAAATGAGATATTTTAAAAATGTGCTGAAGATGCCAAATTTGTGAAAATTTTGTAAATATTTGTTTGAATATTTCCACACCGAGTGCCAGTTCATTGCAGTTGTTCTTTGGAATGATTTCACTTGCAACCTGAAATTATTTCTCAGTTTTTATTGTGATTTCCTGTCCTAACTTGCACAGGCCAGCAGCCAAAACCTGATCCTTATTTTATTAGACTTGTAAAATAAAAACAGGCTTATATTTGGCTTTTCAAGCTCTCAGTCAAGCTCCTTTCTTTTTTTGTTCTTTAGTCTTACTGTTAATTACAGCTCAGGCCTTGAGTAGGACTATTAATCTGCCGGGGGTTGCTTTTATTGCTGCTCTGCTGCCATCCCATTATCCCGTTATTATAGTTGTGGGTGGAGGCCTGTAATTGCTCTAAGTAGAAGGGAAAGGTAGGAGAGACTCAGGCTGCCTTGAGGCTTCTGGTCAGACCAACTTCTTCGTTTCATCATCTTTCCTGGCAAGGTTTCTAAAAATGATAACATCGCCAACAAACAAACAGCTTCCTGCTCCAACATGACTCTTGCTGCTTCATCTCAGAAAACCAGATATGATTTAAAAGACATTTATTACTGGGGACTTCACCTCCATCTGTCAGCGACTGAAACATCAGACACATCAAGTGGGATCTTAGACGTCAAGATCCCACCCATGTGGGGTGTCGTGGGTGAGTTGAAGCAGCGACATACAACTTTTAGAGGGTGGAAAAAAAAGTAGACTTCCTTAAAAACAACTTCCAGCCTGCGTGCTCCTGACTCTTTTTCTTGAAAGCCAAAAATAGACAAGCCACTGCCACGTCATCTGGCCCTGAGAGAGCGAGATGGGGTTCAGAGCCTGCCTCTCTTAGGTTGTATTTTACCATGTCTGTAATATAAGTCGCTCCATTTTTTCCACAAAAACCCACCAGTTTTGGCTGTCAGAAAAATCTGGAAAGTTTTATTGACAAGAAGGAGAAAAAAAAAAAAGCAAGACAGTTATAAAAATAAATACAAAAATTAGGGTTACTCACAAGGGAAAGTTTCTGTGTTTTTTCTTAAATTTTTTTTGCCATCTTTACAGAGAATCAACAACTTAAAAATACAAAAAGCCCAGTTTAACTCAACAATTTGGCCTATTTTCTCATGACATCTCTAACCAAAGTTTAAACACCAACTCTGAAAACAAAGTCCTGACTTGGTGAGAGGTCAGAGAAAAGACACGAGTTTCACTGACAGAACAGTTAGACTTCATCCTCATTTAGAAGCATGTTAGGGATTCCTTTGGAGATCGGGAACTCTCGTCCTGACTGAGGACATTGCAGGCATCCTTCTATTACCTCGACCTGCAAAGAGACAAAACAAAATCAGTAGATGTTACTGATCTGCAACACAGTTTTTGGGTAGGTTAACACAGATTGTTCATCATCAACCACATGTTGCTGCAGCTGTTTAGCTTTTATGCAGGATCAAAGAATTGTATTAAAATCTTACGTCTTTTTTTTTTAAAGCAAAAACCTTAAATACTTTGCATGAGAGAAGGTCCTGCTCAACATGACCAGCTCAAAACACAAGAAAGGAATTTAAAGGTACAATTTTCAATAATTAAGACTTTGAAACTTGGGAACTTCTTGACCTCGAGAACTTTATTGTGACGAAGCCTAAGCAGGGGACGGAGGTGAGCGGAATTCTTTCACTAAATGTCACCCTTAGAATAAGTGGTCATTGAAGGAGGTGAAACTGTGTGGTCTGGCGAGAGAAAAAAAATAAAAAATTTTTTATGTAGATCTCAGAAAAATACACTTGACTGAATACCAGGCATGTGTAGGAATATTATGAATTAATCTTTACCACCCGTCATGCAATTCTCTGGCTAGTACTGTTTCTTATTTTGATATTTGTTTAATCTTTATTTTATTTTTATTTAGGCTTTGATTTGAAATGGATTGATGGGCTTAAAGAAGCTCGGAGCTACAGTCTTATTCTATATTAGTTGCTATGAATATATTTTGTACATTTTGTAATCATCTTTTTTCCAATTATTAGTGAACCAGATAAATTAATTAATGAATTAAATGCTTTTAACATCAGCTCCATGTTTAAAAAAGACCCTGCAGGGTTTATACTTGCTCAGATGGTTGAGGAAACACTAACTTGCTCCACTTCTGCTGGCAAACATCTACCACTGCACGATAGAGTACCCTGACCTCCGAATGAACGGTGTGGTATGCAAGCTGCACTGTGCGTGAGCAGAAACGACTAAAACAGGTCATCAAGACGGCCCACGGGATCACTGGCTTCCCACTTCCAAACTTAGAGGAGATGTTTGCCAAAAGTCTCCTTCAAAGTGCCAAAAAGATCCATGATGATCCCGTTCACCCAGAAGACTCCCTATTCTCCACCCTTCGATCTGGTAGACTAAGAGTTCTGAGAGCCCGGGTGAATTGAATGAGGAACAGTTTCTTCCCCATGGCTGTGAAGTGGCACACAACTCTGAACAACGCACATCCAAGCGCTCACAAACACACACGCAACCTGAAATTATTCAGAAATTATCCACAACTAACGACCAATACACAGAAAAACGCAAAACAAAATTCATTGTTTCACTACAATGACGATAAGAATTTTTAAATCTTGAAAAAATTCATCAAAGACTCTATTAATTATGGTGGTTGTTTAGTACTCATCTTCGTTCAGAAATGAAGGAACAAAATTTCACTCTTCCACAAAATTGGACATTTTATCACTAGAACCATTTTTCATTACAGAGGATGCAATAAATCTCAGCACCATACCTCCAACAGCACTCGATGGACTCTTTTGAGGAACTCTTCATTTTTCTCGTAATCTGGCACCAAATCATTTGGAAGATCCTGACGATGACCGAGCTTTTAAAAGAAAAAAGAATAATATAAACAGAGTGGGTATTGTCCATAGTTAATCTAGTACAGTAACACTTCACAAACAATAAACTTTGTTTCTCTTGTAACTAGGTATTGGACTAGTTTTGGCCAAATTTCTATCACAATCCAAAACGAGGAACGGGCTGTCTGTGAACCCAACCCCACATTCTCACACTGATCTGGTGATGAAAAAAAAGATGTCCCAACTGAATTTCTACTGGTTTTAAATCAATACAAAGTATTTTTGTTCCCTTTGTATCATAAAAAATTAATCATGCATTCAAAGGTGGAGACGGTGGCCGCGTGGTTAGCGCGTTCGCCCGCGGACCGGAAGGTCGCGGGTTCGCGTCCCACGGAGAGAACGTCTAGGGTCCTTGGAGAAGACACCTAACCCCCGCTTCTCCCACCATTGGCGCCGTTGAAGGGCAGCCTGCTGCGGTGTAAGGAGTGCAGCAAACAAATTTCCCCGGTGAGGGATGAATAGAGTAATTCAAAATAATCAAATAATCAAAAAAAAGAAAAAAGGAAAACAAAACTTGAACAAATACGTGTGTAAGTCAATCAATAAAAATAAAACCCAGCAATAAAGACTTATGAAACTAATTAAACCATTGACCACAATCAAAACTATGTCCCATATGTGTTTTTAGTAATAGATTATTCTCTCTGTGATCTATTATTTAATCTATTCAGACTTGTGTTCATGTATCTGTGTCTGTTTTACTGCAGCATTCAAATATTCCTTCACCTATTAAAGTATTTTCAAATCAAACCATTTTATGCCTGGCATTTTACACTGGAAGATATCTTGACAGAACTACACGTGGTGCAGTGGCTAGCACAGTGGCCTCACAGCAAGAAGATCAGGGTTTAAGATTCCTTGAATTTATGGAAGTCATTGAGACAATAAAATTTAGTAAGAGTATTCAAGAGTATTTTAGACCATATTTCAAATCCTGAGGTTTAAAATACTGGAGCTTTCTGTGTAGAGTTTGCATGTTCTCCCAGCATATGCATGGATTTTCTCCAGCTTCCTCTCACCCTCAAAAACATGTGTGGTAGGTAATTGGCATCTACATATTGCTCCTAGAATTGAGTGTGTATGTGTGTATGGTTGTGTGTGTGGCCCCACAACAGACTGTCGGACATGCTCCGGCACCCCCCGCTCTCCCCTGTTAAGGATAAGCGAGCGGTTCAGAAGACAAAAGATATGTTTTCATTACAGATGGTTATCAATACCATCTTATCGATACTAGTTCTTATATCGATAATACTTATCATCCGGGATCTTATCTATATTTCTTTTAGTGTAAAAACAAGTAGAGGAAGACAACTAACAAATATGGATGCAACCCAATGATGTAAAACAAATTAAAAATTATTGATGTATATGAAGTTAAGTTAATATGTTATTTCAAAATAAAACCATCTACATTGTTTATCTTCCTCTACTTGTTTTTATATTAAAATTATTGATACGATGACATTTATCACCCCCCATAGTTGACACTGTTGATCTATAAGTAAACTGATTACTTGCTAAAGTGTGAACTGTTATTGATAATATTTCTACATAAAATGTGTTCACAATCAAGACAGCAGTTTCTTAGCTGGTAAGTTGGGAACAGCTAAATAGTATTTTCTTAATATTCAAATTCAATCAAGCACTTTACTTTTTAAAAAGAATCTTACGTTGAAAACCCTTTTAAGTGTTTAAATCAGCTACAAATGAAAAGAACACAATGCAGACCATGAAGAAAAGACCTGATCTGAAAACTCACCTCCTCTGCAGCTTTGACCAAAGCCCCCCACTCTAATTTAGGAATCATTCGAGAGACAAACTGAGGATTGAACTCCACCTCATTCACCATCACTTCAGTAGCCTGAAAAACAGAAGGAAACACAAGAGGACATTTAGGATTTCTGCTAAATAAAGGTTGTGTAGCATTTTATAAAGATGCACAATAATCTGGAAGGATTTAACATATTGTAATTTAAAGATGAGATCATTTGGTTATGTATGCGTATATATTAAATACACTTGAATAGCAGTAAATAATACTTTTCCCCCTATACATTGGCAAATAAGGTATAAATGATTTTTAATCATTGTTAGCCTCCATGCTAACAGTTTTTACCTTGATCAGCAGCGGGTATCCATTAGTGACTCCTTTTACTTGAGAAGTTAACATATTGTGCGTGAGAAGTTTCATTTTTATAACTATGCAGTAACAATAAAGATGATGGTAAATATATATGTGTCTTTAAATTCTGCGATTGCTCAAGGTGGAGCGTTTACATGTGGACAAGGAAATATTACTGGTGCACCGTTTCAAATGTTCCCCGAATGTTTTTACGTCTGACTTTTAGTTCCGATCTAACTTTTTCTTTACAAAGTATTTTTTTTAAATGCTTTTTTTGGTGTAACTTAAAAAAAAACAAACAACCCAAACATATCAATGGTATTGAGAAATCTTGATTGCCAGAAAAAAAAACACAACTACATATGTGGTTAATAAGCCATATATCATAGCTCAATCAAAAAAAAAGTACATATTCAGTTTTATATTCAAATTTTTATTTGTATTAATTCTTTATACTTGCTTTATAATATACAGAGTCATTCATACATTTTTATAGTAAATAATAATTACACACAAGTGGTGTAACAAGCATTGATCCATCACTTTAACAGACATGCATCTTTCACACCCCAACACTCACAACCTTTTATTTACACATACACACACAGGGACATCTGTCCCTTGTTCATGTTTAAAAAAAAAGATACAAATGTAAAACAATTTTTCCTTCCAACATGTTCACCAGATTCAAATCCTCCCAACATTTAAAAAAAAAAAAAATTAGTTACAATACTTACGCTTTAACAAAAACAGAAAGAAACTTTTAAAAAAGAGATGCAAGAAGGCATCTAAAGACAAAGGGCAAAGCACGTCTGGGGATAGCATGGGTTATCCAGGATTTAACATGAGTTTATATGCAGGTACAAGAGGATTAAATTGATAAAAATCTGAAAATATTTCTAATGCAAACTGAATATTCTACAGAATCGAGGCTTCATTTGTTTCTATTCAGCAGGGTAGGAATTAGTAACAGTACAATTTAAACAGATTGGGGGGAAACGGGTTCAACCAAGGCAACAAAACCAGGTTAAAAGGGCACTGCTAGTTTTTTATGGCACATATGACTTCACTGAAGAGAGAAGGTGCATAGTGGATCCAACACTTAACTACAAACACCATATTGTATCAGAAAGCCTGGATGAAAAGCTCGTGCCACTGAGGGTGTTAGAAAAGGACACTTTAAAATATTTCTCCTGATTTCCCTTACAAGTGCAAGCGGATAAAAGATGTTTCATAATCTGTTCCATACTGCGATGAAGCTTTCTGAAAAATGAAAAGTGTGACAGTCCACAAATAAAAACCTTAAATGTTACAATTAAGATTTTTTTTTTCTTCATTGTGCACCTTGGAAGTGGTTGAACCAAGATCTCCCCAACACAGTTTCTTGCAGCACTTTTTAAGTGTCCTAAGTGCCCAGAATGGTCCTGTAATAATCCTCTATGCTCCTGGGTAGGCTAAAAAACAAACAAAAACAACAACGAGAGAACAGTGATATGTTCTCACAGACATTAAAAAGAACCTTCAAACTCTACTAAAATTATATCAGCTAACCCCGATCGGACAGAAAAATACAAATCAGTGGAGCCACGTATAATACTGGATGTCAGTAACTGCAGTAGTAGTTAGTAGTTGCATTAGTTAGACCACACACACACACACACACACACACATGCAAGACCACACAGCCATGTTTGCCCAGATGTCATGATCACTCACTCATTCGTGCCCACAGTTCTGCTCACACAGACAAACTGCTCTCTTCACTCCTGAGCCTCTTCTGTGCGCCACTTTAAGAAGTCCTCTTTCCGAGCATCTGGTTTGATCTGGTTCCTCATTCCACCGAGCAGGTTGGAAGTTGCTTCAGATGCCACAATCAGGGGTCGGACTACGGTAGGGGGGATTTGACGTAGGACGCCTCCCACAGCACCAGGTAAACCTTTCTGTTCGTGGCCGCGAGATGCTACATCGCACAAAGTCTGAGCCGTGTCGATCATTCCCTGAAGGGCAAAAATTTTATAGCAGTGAGAAAAATTCTCATCCCAGGAACAGAGATGTTAAAAAAAAAATGATTGGTTTTCAAGAAAAAAAAATGTTCTCCTAGAGACTAGAAATCTAACCCCTTTAAATTTTTTTTTCTAATTATCTGCACTGTTAAACATCTTTCAGACTTCTTCAGACCTACTGACACACCTATAGTGGTTTGTAAAAAACTTCCCACAAATATAGTGTTAGATGTCTGCTCTGAGACCAATATAATAATTATTTTTACATTTTGGTTGAAACTTTAGGGGACACACCTCTTTTACGGTGTCGTAAGCCTTGGCCACTCCTTCTCGGAGGTCTGCAGGTTGAACGGTTCTGCTGTGGTCGGCTGGAAGGTGCCCGGCCCTCAGTGATAGCGTAGCGATTTAAAGGAGGTGTAGGAGACAAGATGTCATACACGGTCTCTGCCGTAGCCTGGCCGAGACACACAGTTGTGAAATGAGTAAAAAGCACAGGATGTGACATCATTTTCCGTTTATTTAAATTCTTTACAAACAGTCAAAGTTTTTATCTTCAACTTATTAAAAAAGTAAAGCTCATTAGGTCTGAGTACCTGAATAGCCTGCACCAGCTTGTTGCTAAGCTCCAGAGCAGCAGATGCTGTTGAGGTACCGAAAGATGCTGCCCCCCTCTGGAGACCTCGAATAATACGTCCATCTTTTCTGTATTGCTCAATAGGCATCCAAAAGAGATCCCTCACTCCGTGGACTGAACAAGCACAGTGAAACAGAGAAGAGGAGGAAAAGAAATAAGAGACGACACCATCAGATATAGAAAATAAAATTCACCCCGATCTTCTGTATTGGAAGATGAATTGAGTTACTCACACAGCTGAACCACCGAGTGCATGGGTCCAAACACCTCCAGAATCCCTGGCAGTTGGTTCTTCCTAATGTCAGTCAGCCACTCTGTCACAGCGTACTGGATCACTTTGTCCACGCCCAGAAGACTGGAAGAAGTACAGGCAAAAAAAGAAGACTGAAGTTTTGTTTTGAAATATTTATCAAGTTCAGAAAGTTTAACAAGAATTTCATGTTATGAACATAACACGACAAATGAGAAAGTTTGTTTTGAAATAAGAATGTGCATTCATACCCGTGTCTGCAGCAGAGTCTCTCAACTTTAGTTCATGAGCAGTTTAACTGAGCCAGACCAATCAGAATTCCTGCAAAAGTTCCCTAAGACACAAAATAAAAACACAAGTTTTTCTCTAATTAAGTACAAAAAAGTCACATAAGCGCAAATGTAAACTTATTAGATCAGCTGTTTAAATGACTGCTTACCTGCTCAATAACGACATGTTTGCCGTGATAATCCAGCCAGATAGGCACTTCGGAGGTGAAACGGAACTCCCTAAAACAAGATAATAAAATTACTTAATCATAATTTAACATTAAATCTATTTTTTACATTAAAGTACAAAAAATAGTTCTTTTGGCTGCTCCTCTGAAATTGGTATAAATTTTGTCATTTACACACCGGAAGTAAATGGGCTGGTCTGAGGATGAGGTGGAGCCAGCAGATGAGGAGCTCTGCTCACTGAAGGTAGTTTCCACAGAAGTTGTGAGATCCAGTCCCAAACCTGAAGTTCCATCCACCTCTTCAGGGACCTTCTGGTTCAGATCTGCTTTCACTGCAAATAAATATCAGATTTAAATATAAAATAATCATTCAGAGAGCTTTACCAACTCATACTCTTTTAAATTTCCGTTCTGTTCCGTCATCTTCTGCTTGCTCCGGGGTCGGGTCGCGGGGGCAACAGCCTCAAACGGGTAGCCCAGGCCTCTCTCTCACCCTGGCGCATCCTCCAGCTCACCCGGAAGGATCCCCAGTCGTTCCCCGGCCAGCTGTGAGATATAGTTTCTCCAGCGGGTCCGGGGTCTGCACCTTGGTCTCCTCCCGGTGGGACGTGCCCAAAACACCTCGCCCGCGAGGCGCTCGAGGGGCATCCTGGCCCGATGCCCGAACCACCCCATCTGCTCCTCTCGACCTGGAGGAGGAGCTGCTCGACACCGAGCTCCTCCCGGATGGCAGAGCTCCTTACCCGATCTCTGATTGAGAGCCCAACCATCCTGCGGAGGAAGCTCATTTCGACCGCTTGTACCCACGATCTCATTCTTTCGGTCACCACCCACAGCTGGTGACGATAGGTGAGGGTAGGAAAGTAGATCGACTTGTAAATTGAGAGCTTTGCTTTTTGGCTCAGCTCTCTCTTTACCACGACGGACCGATGCAGCGTCCTAGTTATTGCTGATGCCGCACCGATCCGCCTGTCGATCTCCCGCTCCATCTTTCCCCCACTCGTGAACAAGACCCCGAGATACTTTAACTCCTCCACTTGGGGCAGGACCCTGTCCCTGCCCTAATATTAATATGACCCTGTCATATTAACTTTTAAATTAATATGAAAAATTTGAGCTACACATTCTGATGTTCAATTGAATTGACATAGAAAAGACAATTAATGTGGGAAGTATATAAAAAAAAAAACCCTAGAAGTTGTTGCAATTTACCTTCAGCTGCGATGTCAACAGGAAGGTAAGGGTTAACAGAGGAAGCCAAATTACTAAAAAAGTCCTTCAGGAAAAACAGCGCGTCCTGCAGTGGAGACGGAAAAGAACCAATTTTAAAAAATAAAACTCAAAATTTTTTAAAAAATAAAGTCAAATGTATCAGTTAACCAAAACACAGTTGTGTAACCGATCTATAACTGGATTTGAGTGGAGTCACTGTAACTCAGTTAAGTTTACTGGATTGACCTGGTCGATGTTGAGTCTCAGTGGAAGCATGCTGACTCGCAAGCAGCACTCTGGACCACCGAGGCCAGACTCTGGACACAACTGCAGGGCCTTCACAGTCAGCTGAAACCCACCAAAAAGCATAGTCAATATTTGTATTTTTTATCACATCCATCCTTCTTTTCAACAGTACTTGAATCTGATTTTATGCATTAACTTTTTTCCCCTCACCATATTGGAGTGGGCTCGGCGGGGCATGCTCTCACTCGTGTAGAGGTAGAGGAATTTATTGATTTGTGAAGAGGCCAGTCGGTCTCTGACCTCCAGTTCCTGGACAATAAACACCTGCCTGGAGAGGGGCTGTTCCCCACACGAACCGACTCCCAAGCTAGCAGCTGCTAATCCATCTCCTTCATGGCCGGCAACAGCCACTGCGTACGACTCGTGCTGGAAGGACACCTTAATGGAAAGATGAGGGACATGTTGCCAAGACATCTGGAAGGTTTTCAGGGGATCCATATTACCTCTAAACAAATGAGTTAAAACATTTTTAAAGACAGGAAGTATTGCAAGTTTGATCAAATCTACTAAGAAATACTATAACATAAAAACCCCACTTCAGTTTTTACATCATTACACAACTCATCAAGATTGTGAAAAAATATTAAAACAGCAATTTAACTTAAAACTATATATTTTTTGTAAAAGAGTACCTTGGTAAGCTGGATTTCCATCAGCAGAGTGTGTTGGCGGCCGCTTCCTCCTGCACAGCGCCAAGAATTTTGTGGACGAGAGGAAGCAACGGAGCGAGATGGGGACCCACGAACTCCAGTTGGAACAGAACGACCTCTGATGAAACCAGAAACATAAAATCATAAAATGTTGTTTAACTGAAAAAAATACACAGCAAACGCATTCATTGTGAAGAACAGACGTTACCTGTTAGCACACTGAGCATGTGCTGAAATTGACTTGCCACCAAAGTCTTTGCCACCATAAAGATGCCAAACCACAGAGATCTCCTTCAGTACTACTCTGCTTTGAGGCACTGGAAAGTGATTCGGTGCTCGAAGTTGGTCCGAGCTGCCTCGAGGTCTGGCAAAATGATTCTCTTTCACTCGGATCGGACTCTGAGATAGGACAGTCACCAGAGGCTCACCGTCTCTTGGCTGAAAATTTAAAAAGAAAAAAGTTTAGAAGTTAAGTCAAAGAAGTAGGAAAGAAAAAAAACTTCTGAGTTTAAGTAAATCTGGAGGTTTAGAACAAGCGGCTCACAGGGATTCCAATTCCAGGAGCCTCTAGGATGCAGAAGTCATCATTGTCGGTGGAGCCCTCTGATCCTTTATCTGACATCATATCTGCCTGGGCTTCTGTGGCCGTCGCAACCATTTCTTCCAGCTCTGAGTCCTCTTTCTGCGGGACAGACGGACCACGTTTTGAGGCTTCACCAGGGAACAAATAGACAGAAACGGGCGAACCTCTCGGCACTGAAGGCGAACCTGGAAAAAATCCATAAAATCCTATGTCAATTTTCTGCTTTACTCTTATTTGAGTAAACGTACAAGATTTTTGACCAGGTCTTCAATAAAACAACCAGATCTCAATAAAACAACCAGGTCTTCAATAAATATTTATACATGTATATATAATTAAACACCTGGTTCTAAATCCTCGTTTCTGTGGTTCTTCTCCGTGTCGATTAAAGCATCAGTCAGGTCGTACTGGTTGATCTCTGCAGTCTCAGCAGGGGGACATGGTGGTATAGATACAGGAGTTTCTGATAACTACAAGAAATATTACAAAGTTAGTAATAAAACTAGTAACGTTTTTATGTTACATTACCTTTCAAAAAGAGCCTTCCTTATGTTTTTAGGACTATTTTATGACAACATTTTTTCAAATTCAGAAGAATTTGTGTACAAGTCAATAACATGAACATTTCACATAAATTTATTTTTTTAGTTTAAAATCTTGTCTATTAACATGCCATTAATAATCAAACTGGCGTACTGGTAACTTTTGACCGGCAATTTCAGTTGGAGAGGTGTGTCGAGGTGGGGGGTGCAGGTCGCCCTGGGAGACCAGGTACTGCAGAAAGTTGATGAGGGACGCACAGGAATCTGCGCAGGTGTGAAGGTGGACCACATTGTTGGAGCAACGGAGCTCAAAGAGAGGCTGAGACTGCAAAGAAAATAAGACAAAGACTGAAATATTAATGAATATGAGATGAGGAAAAAATATTAATGTGTCAGATTTCTACAGCGTGGATAAATGTGCATTCATCCAACAAGCTTTAAGTATTTCTTTACTGAGCTTCAGAAGTTAAGTCATTATTTAGGCATAATCTAACCTAAGACATAATCTTGAATTATAAGTTGTGTCAAGTTGAAGGCGACTGACTAAATTGCCGTCTTGAGTAATCATCATATAAAACAAAAATAAAATAAGACAAATATTTAGGATACTCAAACAGATTGTCAGCTGAGATGCAAATGTACACTGCCTCTGCTAGGAAAAGCTATACCCCTCCTCACAGAGGTAAACTAAGAAAGTACAGCTGGAAGAAAAGTTTATAAACATGTGACCATGTGTTTGCTAGTGGGCTTTTTCTAAAAAAGAAAATTGGGTTAAATTATAATGGTCTTCAAAGTGGTGTGTAATTTTGTGCAGGAGTTGAATATTTTGACAGGAATATGTGAAAAAAATGAGAATGTTGGCACTTACCGGCTTCCCCATATCGCTGCCTTTCCATGTAGTGATGGCGAGCTCCAGCAGGTCAATGTCCAGAACGCACACGTAGTCTGTCACATAAACACACACCAATTATTGGATATGGATTTCTTTATGTTGCACATTTTAGAGGTAACTTTTTTATATGCTTGCAAATAGAAAAAGTCACATTTCTCCACGTATCGGGGATACAATTTAAATGTTAAATAGTTTAAACAGCTTTCATGACTGACTGTATCGGCTGTTAATAAATTTTAAAGGAAAAAAGATTTTCTTTGCTGATTAAAACTCAAGATGGTTAGTGTTCATGCTCAACATCTTGAGCCAAAATAACATTAAGAATCTTAAAAAGAAAAAAAAAAAACTTAATCTACACATAAGCCATTTTTAAAATGAAGCAGAAAATAACTTTTTTATTACACTGACACTTAGTATCTTTGAGCATCACAAAATTTTATTTAAAGCTCAAACGTCACCGTAATTGCACTGAGCAATGGTCTTTGTCAGACACAATCCTGCCAAAACTGTGAGTCAGAACTAATTTACTTAGAGTTCTTAAGTGTTATAGACTACCTAAAAAAAGGAATAAGTACAACCATGTTAAACAAAAAAAAAAAGAATTCAAACTTCCTACAAAGTTCCACAATAAAAACTGGGGAACTTCTGAAATAAATTCTTTTTTACGGAAAATAGAAAAAAATTATTTTGACCAGTGACTTCTGAAATTTTAGAAATAGTCAACATTTAGTGAAGGAATGGCTAACAAATGAAAAAAAACTAACACTGTGCAAAATAACAAAATAAAACAGCAAAATATTCCAGAAGTGGAAATGGCACAGGTGTGTGTTTTACCTTTCCTTAAATCCACAGTGTCTGCCTCACATTTATCAGAGAGGTAGAGAGCTGAATCATCCAGAATGAATCTACGGAAAGTATAACAAATAAGAAGATTCCAGAGGGCTGACAATTTGTAAATCCAGTTATTTAGCTTATTAGATAAATCAGAGTTGACTTTGTACCTGAGATGGAAGGTGGCTGTGTCTACAATGATGTTACTAGACAAAGAGAAGGACTCCACTGTAAAAAACACTCGCAGCGGCAAATACAAGGGCCTGCAAACAACAAGATTGAAGTTTTAAAAAAGTAAAACCATCATGTATGTATTAATTGTGTTTTTACAGACCTATAATCCACGGCACATGTTGCAAGGTGTGTGTGGAGCACAGTTATGACAGCGGGTGCCGTGTATCCAAGGATGGGATCATCAATGACGTCCAGGAAGTCTACCAGCTGCTCAGATCATGATTACAGTCAAATGACTTACTCATGTTTTATATGCATTCATTAGATGCAGTGTAATTTTTTCCACTGGTAAATAAAATAAATTGTGTTGATACAATGCAGGACATGTTCTCACCTGGTCATTCCAGCTCTGATTGGTCTGGGTCATGTAATGTCGCATTGTGGCACCTTGAAGTTGAAGAGCTACCAGAAACTCCTTACAGTAGAAAAAAACAGATCTTATTGAAAAGACAGTTGTTGTGTTTAAGTTACATGAATAAGAAGCACAAACCTTGACGTTCCTCTCGAGGTCTAATGTAATTTTGATGGCTGTTGACAACATCTGTTTTTCCCCCTCCCTGATGTTCACACTGCTCGCCCCTGCCTCGGTGGGGTAAAAGGTAGGATTCAGGTGCTTTGGTGGAGAGAAGTTAGGCATTTCCAACCGCTGAGGGATAGGGGTGTGTTTAACGGCAGCTGTGTTAGTACAAAGAAAAAGAACACGTATAATGACGTATAATACAAACGTATAATGCAAACAATACCTTTTTTTCCACCTTAAATTCCTCAAAATATAGTATAAAGAATAACATAAGTGATTGAGTGGACATAAATATTTTTAAGCAAAAGTCCAACGTATACCTTGATGGTAGAGCTCCACCCGTCTGCTTTCTAAACAGAGATAACTGAGATTTGGGTCATTTTGATGCTGTGCAACACTAAAAATCTTCCCCCCGTCCAGGTCAAGCACAATCTCTCCATGGCTTTGATCCTCCTGAGTGAATGATAAGAAAGGAAGGTGATGAGAAAACAGTAAATATGGAGAAAAAAAAAGAAGCCTGGCATAAAATAAAATACTAAATGTAGTCCCACATCCATTCTGAACCGTCCTGTCTTACCTACAGCACACCTATTTTTATTATTGGCTCACCCTCTTGTCAGTTCTAGCTTGGAGACGACCTTTCCCAATATTCACAGTGAGGGAGAGGAGGCTGAGGTTGTGGCTTGGCTGAGGTGCTGACTGTTGCGTCCTTCCAGACATTTCTCTGGCCATGTAGAACTGTGGTTCATCCTCCTCTGAGTCAGATTCTGGAACAAAACAAGAAGTTTTACTTTTATTAAATTATTGCATGAGACAATCATTTAATGGAAACGTGATTTAGAAGCTGGCTTTCTGTCACACTTGATGAAAATTTGTGTGTGGTAAACCACATCATGATTGTGTTTTTTCCATCACTGGACAAACTTACCCAGTCTAAAAGCGGACTTGCACAGCTGGAATTCATCATGGTGATAGCGGCTTTGGTCGAGGCTTTGGGCTGACGGGGGAGGAGCAGGAGGCGGCTCCCACATCAAGAGATCATTATTGATCCTTTAGGATGATGGATGAGGGAAAAGGAGAATTACGTTATGTCTTAATCAAGATTTAAGACAAAGTTTAAAACGAAGAAGTTTTGGCAAGGCTTCAAGAAATCTATTCTAATCTTCTACAAGTAGTTATGGAAATAATTTTTTTTTGAGAGTTTTTAGGAATTATCAAATATCTGAGAGAACAGAGTTTCCTCTTGCTGTAGTCTTTACATACCGATTGTATATACTTTGAAAAGCCTGTTTGCTGGGCAACAGGATGAAGGCCAGTGGCAAGCAGATGTCCACTGCACATTGACTCTGAGAGACGCACTGCTCCTGAAACTGACGCATCTCCTCTGAGTCGGCAGGAATCACCATCTAGAAAGCAGACAGAAAAACAAAATGAGGTCCTGGATCCTCCTTATAGTGCAGACTTAAAGCTGTTTTCACTTCATCTTTGACAGTGCACCTCTTCAGTCTCAAACATTGTGCGATTGGATGAAAAAGGAGAGCTGGTTTTATCGCTGAATTCACAGTGACTTTCAAAGAAAGCAGCGCCAAGGTCCTTCATGAGGCCCAGATTCATGCCAGTCAGACCTGCTGCTGAGCCCTGGGCTTCACCACCACGCACGCGCACAGACATCCTGTTCACAGAAAAATATCAATGAAACTCAAAATATAAAAAATTTAACAAAAGGTAACAACCCTACGTAGGGTCATCACAGCAACTTACCTTGGCAAAGCATCATGATGCTTTTTTATTCTGATGCAGGGGAAAGATCCTCCTTCCCAGCCCTCATATGACCCTGGTAAAACACAAATAACATTGAACCAAGCAGAAAGCCAGACATGAAACCTTAAACACCTTTACATTTTTTTCTAAAAACTCAATGAGTGAAAGAACTGCTAAATTCAAGGGCCCATCTCATGCAAAATTGACTTTCCAGAGTTTTCTACCTTGTAAGAGTGATGTCCGGGCCTTGTATATGTCACCAAAGGGGTTTCTAGATTGATTTAGCCCATTTTTCACAAATCGCTGTGGATTTCTGGTACGCTCAGACAAAACAACCAATGAGCAGATGTCTAAAGTATGACGCGGCTGTCTAAAGTATGACGCATTTGACGTAGCCAGGACGGACTTTGCACACGCCCCCCTCCGCAGCAAACCCTCCCTCCTCACCATCCGCCCACCCTCCTCACCCGCCTCCACTCCGGCCTTACGCCCTCACAAACTTGCTTTCAACGTCCGATATACAGGCTGGTTCGCTGCTCTGCGTCTTTTTTATTTTCTTGCTTGAAACACGCTTTTTTGATGAATCAACATGATAAAATCTCATTTCAGATGCTACCAAACCGCTACGTACGGGTTTACGCCTGCCTTCCCCCTCCCGCTCAGAGATGGGCGGAGGAATAGCGGCTCAGTGAGAGCAGAGGGCGGAGCTTGTAATTTCTCAGGATGGGGGGGGAGCAATACCCGGCCTTTCTTAGTTCCGGGTCTGTGACTGCGCTCCACCAAATCAATATATTTTCATAACTATCGTGTAATGCATGTTGCAAACCCCACATTTTGCGTGCGTATGTGCATAGGATACAATGTGAAAAGAGTTATTTTGCATGAGATGGGCCCTTTGAAAAAGCTGTTTTGCCTGAATGCCAGACTTTGACACTTTAACTAATACACATTTTTTACAAACTATAATAGAGGTGTATGTGTTCTCTCACCATGAAGGTCAGTGAAAGAGGCCTCAAGCAGCTGGGTGAGGCAAGGCTGTCCTGGTGCGGCTGCCTGACTCTGAAGATCTGGAGCTTCTTGGTGTTTTACCTCCAGGTCCGTCAGCTCCAGCACCAAGGTTTCCTCCCTCACAGCCCTTTGGTTTGGTGGTCGACGCTTTGGGAGAGGTCGCAAGTCGGGGATGGGAAAACAAAGCCTGAGAACGGCGTGTGGGGAGTGGAGGGTGAAGGAGGAGAAGAACTCGCTGCTCTGAGTCTAGTAAGAAAGAAAAAACAGAGCAGCGAAAATTTTAAAAGTACTTTTTTACTAATAAAAAATTAGCTTGAATTGTACTAAAGGACTCTGTAGTTAGTGTTACCCCTAAAATAAATAATTCAGATCACAGTGAAGCTTTACATAAGGAAGCAGAGCTGCCTAAAGTGCTGATTTGTTCTTGAAGCACAGACAATGTATTTATGTGTGACAGCGCAAAAAAAAAAATTAAAAAGGCATGGAAGAGGTAAAACTTATTTTCCCATGACTCTGATGCAGACTTGGTTTCTATTGTGAAGATGTCACGGCACATGACTCAGTGAAACCGCGGTGGCTTAGTTAGACCAGACTGATACCCTGACTTTTAAATGCTTCTCTTCATAACTACAAGTCATCTGGTTTAAACTTCTATTCAACACATTTTGGTTATGATGCTAAAAAATAGTGCTTGAATATAATAAATGTACCAGGGCAGATGAATGAACATCTGCTTTGTTTTTTCCAGCTTCTGCTTGGTATGTCTACAGATAAATCCTGGTTTAATTTATAGTCTCTTTTGTCTGAATGTGATTCATTTAGGGAAGAATACAAAAGAAATATCTACCTGTAGGAGTCCAGAAGCAGGTGATTGGATGGCACAGTGGCTGAAAGCTTTGCTGAGGTTCCCCAGGCGGTTGAGGATGTCAAGGTCAAGTTCAGCACTGACCTCTGCCAACTCCACTCGCACCACACTGTCCCGTCGCATCACCCGTTGTTTCCCCTGCAAAAACACACGTTCACAGTACCAAATACAACACAAGTCCATGTCATACACCTCTTTTATTTGTTAAAAAATTTAAAGTATCCAACTAATTGACTATTTTAATTATCAAACTTTTATTTCTGGGCAGCAGGAAATCACATGATGCAAAAAGAATCTTCATTCGACTTGGAGTGTCCCGGACAGTGCTATATAAGTACAATGCATTATTTTGAGTTGGTTTCTCTGGGCATAAACCCAGACCTCCACGAATGTTTAAAGTAAATGGTAAATGGGCTCTACATCGGCATTGGCACACAAAGCGCTTTACAGTGTAGCTCACATTCACACACACATTCATACACGATGGTGGAAGCTGCCATGCAAGGCGCAAACCCCCATCAGGAGTAATATAGGGTTTGGTGTCTAGCTCAGGACACGTCGGTAAGAACTCCAGACAGGGGATCGAACCGGCAACCCTCCGGTTACAGGGCAGGCTTCCAACTCACTTAGCCACTTCCCCCCGATATATTACTGTTAGCAAACCCCCCATGCACAGCTTTAGGAACGGGCTATGTGGACAGAAATATTGTTTCATTGCTTTGAACTAAATCAGCAAAAACTACTAAAGGAGAACAAATACATAACTTTGGTGGCTGATTTACTTTCAGTCATTTCCATTACAGACTTTTTAAAAGAATGACAGGAATGGCTAAACTTTGAGCATTGATGAAAAGTGTAAAAAATAGATTTTAGAGACAAAGAGGTCTTTTTTTCTCTCGTTACGCACGGTAATTGAACAGCATTAGGCACTATTTTCCACACATATTTTAAGTCCCGCTTTTTCATTTTATGACAAAAAAAATGGTTTTAAAGATAACCTTGTTTATTTTTTTGCTCTCTCTATGCTGACGGCCCATCTCAAGGATACAGTTGGCTTGCATGTTGAATAGTAAAAGTGCAATGCATTTTATGTGAAGCACAACAAAGAATTTGACAGCCGTATCTGCACCTCTGATAAGGTTTTTTTTCTGTAGTTTAATTGGAATGTGGGTATTTTTGTTATTTTATGTAGGACATTATTCATAATAAAATACAAAACACAAAATAATCTAGAGTGTGCTTGTACCTTACGCCTGTGTCGTTCGATGAGACTGTAGTGTAGTTGGGCACATGGTCTGGCTGCAGCTCCGAGTGTAAACAAGCCGGCTTTCTGGAACTGAAGCAGCTGGAGGAACAGAACAACTGATCATCCTAAAAATGACCTTAGAAATATTTATCATAATCATTGCCCTCATATAAAAACTTGAAAACTACAAGCAGAAAGCAAAGAAAGTTAAATCACAAAAGTAATATTGACATTTGACAAAGTTGGTTATGTTGGCAGTAAAATTGAACAATCACTACTAGTGACAGGTAGTGCTGAAATGGGTTTTAATACCTCACTAAAACTGATGCTTTCCATCTTCCCAGAGGCACTCTAAAAGCTCCAGCCTGCTGAAGGAAACGTCAGAAGTCACAGCTCGACAATGGCGCCGTCCACTTCTCATCTCACAGGCAAACTGGATTGCGGCACCAGTCAATCTGTGATGGAAAAAAAAGCAAGAAACATGTTACTGTAATTTTCGGACAACAGGTTGTGACTTTTTTCATGCATCTTTAACCCTGCGGCTGATGCAATAATGCAGCCTATTTATAGATTTTTCTACCGGCCATCAGAGGCACACGGGCAAAAAAGGTACGAGTGAGACAGCAGGAACATACAGTAGCTGTCAAGGAAGACGCTAGTAAAGCCAGGTGTTTGTATTTGCACAGATGAATGGAAGCACAACAAACACACCTGTTATATAGCGGCACAACCTGCTATATAACTATTTTTTTCCTTCATCTTCCCATGTCTGCACTTGTTGTGTTACTGTCACATTAGACACGTTACGGTAAAGAAACATTACGGTATGTTAATAAAACTTTGAAAACTCTCTGAATTGTCTTTCTTTGTAATATTTTATGTTACAGTGTGGGCAACTGAGGAAATCACTGTCCAATGTCCTTGTTTATGACTTTGGTGCCATTATTCACCAATGATGCATAAAATCACAGATCATGTTAAAAAATTGTATTTCCTCAAGATACAGTTAATGTTCGTTTTTTTTTTTTGTTTTGTTTTTTTTTTTTTTTGTCTAAAAGCTTGTTTTGTGTTAATTTGAGTTTAATAATATATTAGAGTCAGTTACCTGAGATGGGAATGTGGGCAGGCTGCTACAAAGACACCTCTGAGGTGCTGGAAGTCTTTTTCACTGAACCTAAAATCTTTACATTTATCCAACTTTTCGAAGAAGACCTGAGAAACTTGAGCCATTGACGAGACTTCATCTGGATCTTCCTGCAGTAGAGTTAGCGTGAGACCACCAAGTGTCAGGTCGCAGCAAAGCTCAGGCTTTAGCTGCTCTCCCTGGCCGCTGTGGGATTGTCCTGAAGAAGAGAGCCAGTTTAGTTTTTGGCAACAAATCAGAAAATTAGCTAGCGTAAATGAAATGGGGATTTTCTTTAGGTCAAAAAAGACCATTGAAGAACTATATATGTTTGGGATTACCTCTTGTCTGGCTGGCAGGTGGAAGACTAGACAAGCAGCCGGTTGCAGGTTGTCTTCTTGGAAGGTTCCCAAGCCCTGGAGGAAATAAGCAAAGTTTAAACAGGATTGTTTCAAATTTCAAGTTTATGCAAAAGTGTCAGCGGTGCTGTTACTAAAATATAAACAAGGGCCAGTTACACAAACTATTTTCCAAAGGCTTCTTCACACTGTGTGTGTTGTTAAGCAAGCAAGTGTTAGCAAAGGGAAACAAGAACTTTTAATAAGAACAGAAACAATGTGCTCTAACTTTTATAGAAACAAATAGGAGATTTTTGTTTGATAACAGCTGCACGGTAGGGTAAACAAGACAGTGGGAAAAAAAGAGTAGTTCCATGAACATTTCAGACACACAGAATTTCAATTGACCATTTTTGGATGTGCAGAACAGAACTTTCGCATTTGTCTAAAACAGACTGGTCACAAAGCTAAGGCCTAGACATCAATGTTAGAAGGTAGAAATCTCAGAAAAGTTGATTTTGCATGAGATGGGAACTTTAAAAACTGTGCATAATTTAGTTTGTTGGGAAATTGTGTTGTGGCCAAACGTGTCAGTAGTTTGGATTAAACCTACTTTATACATTTGTAATGCAAATACACAATTTCTGTTTCTCTTATAAATGTTTAAAACACACACGCTACCTGACCAGAGGTTAATGATGGCTGTGTGAGGCTGGTTAGACTATGTGTGGAGGACTCCATATCGCTGTCTGATAGCTCGCTACCAGAGCGTGTGGACGTCACACTGCTGTTCATTCCGGCAGGGCCCATGGAATAAAACATTTCTGCAACAAGGAACACAATCAGTTTCAGGTTTTAAGAAGCACACACAAATACATTAATCATGTATTTATGAGTCAGAAAAGAAAAAATAACCAAAATCAAATTTACGTGCAAGAATTTTTATGTAAAAAATTTAAACACTGGTCAAATTTCAAATTAACTTAATTAAAATTAAATTATTTTTTTAAAAACTTGCTCATTTTGCTTTCAGAACCAATGTTGAAGTTCAGCATGGATTCACATACCTCCGTTTTCCAAGGTAGTAATGTAGGGCTCCAGGTCATATTCATCTTCCCAATCCAAGTCTCTGGGATTGTATCCTAACTGCTTATTGAGATCCTGCTCGATCATACGAAAGTCATCGGAGTCCAACGGACGACTGTGGACTCCACCTCCTTTTGTTTCTGGCTCTGAGGAAGAGAAGAAAGAAAAAGAAAAAAAGAGTGTTTGTGAGAAGGAAAAAAAACACCGGCAACACAAGCAAGTGAGCTCAAGTTGTTGTATTTTAAAACTTGTAAAAGTTATTATCAAACTAAGACCTAAGAGCACTGTGTTAATGAGCAAATGTTATGGTCATCATCACTACATAAAAATCTTGTTTCTACATTCTAGACAAAATAATTGTCTCTTAAAAATTTGAACCATGATCTGAGGCCTCATATATAATGCTATTAGAAATTCTAGAGGCATGGTTGAGGTGGGATGGAGATCCAGTTAGCTTACACCTGAGATTTGTCACTTGTAAAAGCTCCTGTTTCGTAAAAGATTTACACAAGTCATTATAAATGAAGCCCCAGGTCTCCACAGATCATGCATAAAAAAGAACATAAGAATACTGAACCAGTGTCGATGCAGAGAGTCGACAGCAAGTCTGTCAGATTAGTTATTTGATCTGGAGAGAGCAGCATGTGGATACAGCCCACCTTCCCATCCAACTCCAACTAATAAGGAAAGGAAATGAGAAGAAAACTGAAAATGGAGTCATAAAATACAATAATTTTTTAGGTTTTGCTTTTGTAAGAGTCAGACAGACCTTGGGTCCAGGAAGCATATCATTCTGCTTAATCTTCACAGTGGTTTCAATAAAACCAGAGCAGCTTCCTATAAGGAGAGGTTGAAATTGAAGGGAAGTAGCGTCCGGCATAGACTTTTCATCCTTCCCATCACCCGCATTTTCTTCTTCTCCTTCACTTGTTGTTGTTGTATTTTGATGTACCTCCCCATGAGAACCCTAAAATATAGAGATATTCTTAATAATTCCCTATAAAGCAACTTTTGACTTAAATTAAAAGCTAATTTTGTAATATAATGTGTCCTCAGTTTTCTTTCTAAATTGCATCTTTGGTAAATAAACTTCTAATAGTATTAGAAGTTGTAATAATAATAATACTACTATGTGTTTAAAGAGTTGTAGGAAAAACCTGATCTGTGTCGGCGGTGTCATAAAACAGCTGAACAGCGCTAAGCTGGAGGATCTTGTGCAGGAAGGCAGGCGGCTGGTGGATATCAACAGGCACAGCAGTCTGGCTTGTTGGATCTCTCACTGCTTCGTCAAAGTACTCAAGCCTGAAATAGTCAAAATGTGCAACAAGATTGTTTAAATTAGAGTATAGAAAGGAATAGATTTAAATAATTGCTATTTTATTGAAAAAAAACAGAGGAATTAGACGTGAAGTTTCAAAGCCTAATTTTCAAACGAGATTTGCCTAGAGAACTGACATGATTAAAGACAGATTGTTTTGAATCTGATCCATGTGAACTGTGAAAATGTTGAAAAAGTAAAGTCACACAGAGACAAAATCAGTCTGCTTTTTAACTCCATACAGTGACCATGGTCACATCACACATTCATAACTGTCGACCTGCAGATAACTGAAGTCCAGACAGAACTCTTTATCAGTAGCTGATAAAACTCTGCTAAGGAAAATAAACTTGTCAATACATGCCCAGTTTGAAATGAGCGTCACCTGAGGCCTTTTCTGTCCACATTCGTCTTTATTACCCCTGTAATATGTTAATGCACACCAGAGAAGTTAACATAAAAATAAATAATAAAAAGTTTTAAAGTGAACTTGTACAGGTTAGAGGGCTAAACCTTCCATAACACTGTTGTACAAAAATAGTTTTTTCATTTGAAAGAGGAAACATTACAAAAACAATGTTGAGCATGTGGAGTTGAAAATGTGACCTTTTCTCCTGCTGTGCAGCTTTAAGTTGTTTTATTGAAAAAAAAATAAGACTTTAAAAATTTCAAATAGCCAGTTACAGTCTAAAAATTTCCAACCAGAAGACAATTTATCACATTAAATGTTTTATTAAGACGCCTGGGTAAATGTATTGTGGTATAAATTAAAGGGAAAAATATAAACTATGAATGTTTTTATCCAAACATTTTATTTCTTGAAGAAGAATAATATCTTTATTAGTCTCACAATGGGGAAATTACTTTTCCAGCATTGCACCGCAATAGGCAGCCAATAATGGGAGCAACTACAGGCTTAAGTGTCTGTTCCAGGGACACAGGCAACTCAGTGGTATTCGAACCGGGTTCACCTAGTCCAAGGACAAACACTTTACCACTGAGCCAACACATCCTTCTTTTAGTCTAGATTCATTTAGTTTAGCAACGATTAAAAAGAAAACCTGCTACCTACCGTTCGATGTGCACTTCTAAGGCAACGCCTGTTTTCAGGTCCCAGCGCTGGTGCTCAATCCGGACAATAGTGTCTAAAAATGTGACTTTGATGCGACGAAGGACTAAAAACGTGTAAAAGAAAAAAGTCCTGTCAGAATCTTTTTTTTTTGTTTGAGGAACTAAATTCTGATCACTAACAATAAGAATATAAAGACTACATTATTAGTTACGGTCACTAAATACCACAAATTGACATCTTCCTCAGTCCAATTTATCATTTAGTAAAGGTTGTCTTTAGCATTGTGTTACACTGTGTTGACTTTGTCACTTGTTTACAAGTATGCACATTCGTAGCTTCCTTTACCCGTCTCAATAGTCTGTGCAAACATTTCAAGGCCCTCGAGAGGGGCAGGTGGCTCCTCCGAAGCTTCTGGAGGGTCTTTTAGGCACTCCTGAGCTAACTGCATGCTGGATGTCATGCTGGATGCCCAGACTTGAGAGTCTGAACCCCCACCTGCAAGAAAACAAAACCACAAAGAAGTGGTCATTTCTGTACTTTAATAAAATGTGCAAATCTTTTCCTCTTATTCTGTCAAGCTTTGAAAGTGGTTCCATAAGTGATGCAATAAAAATACTTTATTGATCAAGTGTAAACTATTTACGTACATGGATCCTAAAAAATATGCTGTGTGTTTTTGTAAATCAGAAAAAGAAACTTTTTAATCTTACTGATAATTTTTTTTTTTTTATTTAAAAAAAAAAAAAAAAAAGCTTTAAAACAAAATAAAGCTATATTAAAAAAAAATATAGTTTCTGAATGTGTCTTACACTATGTATCTTGAGGACAAATGTTAAAACTTGTTTTGTCTTCTGAACCGCTTATGCCTGGGGGTGGGGGGAGTCTATCCAGCTGATTTCAGGCGAAAGGCAAGATACAGCCCGAACAACCATTCTCACACACTCACGCACACATTCCTCGAGGCAATTTCAAAGTGGTCAATTAACCTAACATGCATGTTTTTGGAGGGTGTGAGGAAACTGGAGAAAACCAACGCATACACTGGGAGAACAAGCAAACTCCACACAGAAAGGCCAGTGTTTCAAGCCTCGTCCCCAGTCTAGGACTCGAACCCTAACCTTCTTGCTGTGAGGCCACTGAGCTAACTACTATGCTAGCGTGCAGCCAATATATGCGTCTGTGTTTAATAAATGATACTTTTTTGCATCATGCAGTTCAATCTGTGATGATTTCAGTTATTCAAGCTCAAAACTGCTGTCACAGAATGATTAAAAAAATCCACCTGTTTATTAGTGAAACTAGTCCTGCCTCAGCGTTTAACTTAGTCAATACATCAAACCTTGACATGAATCTTGTTCCTTTTTTTTTTTTTGGAAGGCTCTGAAATCAATTTAAAGTACAATCCATTTGGTTAACTAATTATTACTGGTAGATTACAATCTTAAACATCACATTGTGGCTGACTGATGCAGGTTATCTCTACCTAGAAAACAGTTAAGATCAACAAGGTGTGTAAAATAACTTACTGGTTCTGTACTTGGGTCGACATGTTATCTGAAGACCTGAAACCTCTAGGGTACAGTGGTCAGTTAGGAGAGCTTGCCAAGGGATTGTCACCTTTATGTGGTGAATAAATCCTTCTACAATCTCCAGAGGGGCTCCAAGAGACTCTAAAAACTCATTAACAGCCTGGAAGAGGAAAATCAAAAAGAAAGGAAAGCATAGAGAAAGCTGATCACGTTTGTACGTATTAAATGTATCGATCAGATGTAGCAATCAACAAATTTGGAAGATTCGAGTTATGACGCTAGAGATTGTTGTTGAACTGGAGCACAGTTGCGAAACAGTGAAGGGTGCACAAGTCCCTCAATAACAGGACAGAAACTAAGGTGAAACTCACCCAAACATCGAGGTTAATGTCCCTGACATCTCCACTACCGTTGTATAAATCCAAACCCAGTTGATCCAGACTCAGACGTTCCTGTAGAAAGTGACCGAGGTAGTGCTGTAAAAGGTACCGACAGGCCCGTTTCTTAATTGAGCCTGAAAAGGGGAAAAGCCAGCGAGACATAGGGCCAGAAAGGTCGGGGAGAGGAAATGAAGAGCTGGCGGAGGAGAACGAGTTCTAGTCCAGTCCTCTGGTAACTGCATAACAAAGCAAAACTACAGAGTACAGAAACAAGGAATGAGCTGCAAGCTAGCTACAAAGAGCTAAGGAAGGGGAAACACTAACTGTTCTACTAAAAAACTACTAAATCTTTTGTGTCAGGACCAAGAAAACTTTCACGATGAGTGAAGAGGTTTTACTTCCAACAACCGAAGCTGTCTTGGGTCATATTTTTGGTTGGTTTGTAGCAACAGATCTTGTTTGCTCGTATCGCTTCTTCCAGGGTTGTTTATTGTTATCATACGCCAACTGACGGTTTGGCGAGCTTACGTACGTAAAGCGTCACTATGACGACAACAAACCCGGAAAAGGTTCAAAAGTTAGAAGGCGCTGAGAAACGAGGTCGATTGTATTAGATTTAATAATAAGAATTCATTTTATTTAAGAGCGCCTTTCTAGAAACCCAAGGTCACTGAACACCAAAATAAAAAGAACAATAGATAAAAATTTAAAACACATGTCAATAGACATGTTGGAAGAAACTGACTTGCTGTGGCGACCCCTGAAGGGAAATACCGAAAGGAGAAGAACATGTTAAGAGACAGGAGGAAGAATGAATTTAGATATAATTGAATAAAAATGAGCATTTATACTAAAGTCAAACGAGAATTGTACGGGGAATTTAATATTACTGAAATGTAGAAGAACATTATGCAGTAGATTGTGTTGATCTTACTAAAGAACAGTACAAAATTAGGCCAACAAGTTTTAAGATTTCCACTAACGTAACAACAATTCTAATTTTCAATATTAATCCCTATTTAACATTGTAATTTTCAAAATATATAATTATTTAACCCAATCTACTAACTGTGTATTAATAAGCATGTGTGATCCAAACAGAATTCACTTGTAAAGAAACATTAAAGGTGCAAATATGTCAGAATTAGAGACAGCATTACTTGTGTCAAAATATTTTTATTCAATATACAAGAAGTTCAAATTAAAATGAACAAATTTAAATGATTTCTTTATTTCAAAGAAAGGATCATCTAGTGTCTGTAGAAATGATTACTAAGATTAATATGACATCTCAAATTTTTTAGTCATTGATTGGAACCACAGTATAACAAAAGTAAAGTATATCTACAATATTTTGAATATAACAAAAAGGCAGTAAAAGAAGCACAAGACATAAATAAAAAAAACAAAAAAAAAAACAAGTTTTATTTCACAGATGTTCATTTTATGAAGGCAATGTCTGGGATCTTTCCCTCTGTCTGTTGAGAGGAAAAAAAAATTTTAAGGACAATATTCCGACAAAAAGAAAATTAGTGTGAATTTACAGTATTTACCTTCAATTGTGTGAAGATCTGTGCGGCTCTATTGAAATCCCATTCGTTATCAAGGAGACATCTGTAAAAAGTTGTTTAAATTTTTTTTATCTGAAACTTTCAATATGTTATAAAAAAATTACACTCAAATGTGTCCTCAAAAAAGTGATCATCGCTTACTTTTGGGACCACTCCAGATTCATGCCAGACTTCTGGGAAAATGCTGTTAGCATCTCCTGCTGGGGAGCTGTGAGTGTCGGAACAGGACTGGAAGATGGAGTTGGTGCTGGAGCCACGAAAGCACGACGGATCTCCTCTGTAGTCGCCATTCGAATGAAAAGCTGATCGTTGACTATGCACAAACTGTCAGAATAGAGAAATGCACAGACATTTAGGTTTGAATGTTTAGGTTATTGTAGAAAGTTTGCTTTTGTAAATTCTTGACTTTTCAAAAATATAAATTATATCTAGTAGCCATGCTAAAATATCAGAATACCAAAATAATTTTTCTGAAGTATATGCCAGCAACACTTTCACTTTTATTTCAAACAGCCCAAGACAAACAGACTACGAAGCATACGTACTGTATGTCACCTCAGCTCTCATTAAAATGAAGAAAGATGTCAGGACGAGTGCTCCATATGGACCAGGATATACAATTATCGGAATCCATATTTATTCCAATGAGAGTGTCAATAAGTGCACATAACTCAGTGAACCTACCCAGAATTTCCAGCTGGAACTGTGATGAAAACTCGAGAGAAAGCCATTGTTGATTCTCTAGACTTTCCATCTACAACAACTGAAATGCAACAAAATATAGAAACACACATTACCTTACAAAATATAAAACTGACAACTTTTGTTGAAAGAGTTTGTATCAGAATATATCACCCAACTCACCTTCTTTGAAGACGCCGCTCACCGTGAATGACAGCAGTGTGTTCTGTAAAATTTGAAAAAGGTTACTCTGCAACTTCAGAATAAAACGACTCAGGTAGAAAATTTGCTGGCCGAATAAGCACAAACTTACAGTGTAGGTATTAACATCAATAGTAAACGAGGCGATGTCGTGCTGTGTTTTTGGTAGCTCATTGAGGAAAGCCACAACATTTAGTCTTGTGTGCTTCAGCAGCCGAAATCGTATTGCTTAATGCGAGAAAAAAAAAAAAAACTTTAAGATTTGGCAGTGAAACAAATAAACAATTCTGTGCAGAAGAAACTCACTGGAGTCTTTGATCTTCTTGAGGTTTCGGCTATCTTTGTAGTACTCTCCAAGACTGCTCCTAAACAACAGGAAGGGAACGGACAGGCTCTATTGAACTTCGGCTGAAACTCTTAGGGTATCAGACCTGATATCTGCAATATCTTTTAATCTCAATTCGTTTTGAAAAAGTTTAAATTTTATAAAGTATATGTAAACTCTCCTTCATGAGACCTTTTACCTTGAGGGGTTTTGAGTGGAGTAAGGTGTTGTGAGGGAGAATGATGCTCCGTCATGGTAAGCATCCAAAAGAGGTTGTCTATTTCCGGAATCGTATATGTTGTAGTACCTAAAACAGAGAGGCTTAAATTTATTTTCAGGGCATTAATACAGCAAAAATAAAGCAATTGATCTAGTAGTTTTAAGACTACTTTTGACAGGGTAAACTCACTGGTGCAAAAATCGAAGAACAAGATCCTTGATTTCATCGGAACCAAATGTGCTACCCTGAATGAAGACACACACACAAAAGAAATCCATATTAGCACATTGTGCAATACAAAAAATTGCTTCAGTACAACTACAAATACCAAACAAACCTTGCAGGGAGGAATTGTAGTCGGGGTTTCAACATCAAAACCAATGGGTGCAGGAAGGTCATGACCATCCTAGCAAAAAGAAACCCACAAAAGAAGGTGCAAAACATATACAGTTGAACATAGTGCAGTAGTTTTCATTTTTCCTAAATTGAGAAAAAAAATTGAAGCCAAACCAATGATACAATTATTTAAATGAAACAAAAATAGAGTATTTGCCAAATCAAGTTAGGATTGGTGAATATTAAAGTAAGTGTATATGCATATTACTTTTTAAAACATTTAAGTAAATAACACCTCTGTGCTAATTGGGATAAATGGAGGGGCTCAAGTTTACATAAGGTAATGCTGACTTACCAATTTTAGAAGCCGGGGAAACCTCTGGCGCACAGCACTGGTACAAGACAGAACAAGAATATCATTGTTCGAAACAACCCGAAGACAAAAATAAAGCTCTTTTCGGTACCACTGTAAATAACTTTTGATGATCAGTCTTGTATATTAGTATTTGTTTAGTTGTTGTTCCTACAAATATACAGCTGCATTGTAGTAATTTATTTTTGCAAAAGGAAAAAAAAATACAGTGAAATCGGGCTACACAGTGATGTAGTCGTTAGCGCTGTGGCTTCACAGGAAAAACGTTGGGGGTATGAGTTCCGGGCAAGCCTTGAATCAGTGGCCTTTCTGCATGAGTTTGCATGTTCTCCCTTTGTATGCATGGGTTCTCACAGGGCTCTCTGGTTTTCTCCCTTGCTCCAAAGACATGCATGCTTATGTTAATTGACCACTGGGAAATTGCCCCCAAAGAATGAGGGTGTGTAATTGGCCCTGCAACAGACTGGTGACCTGTTCAAGGTATACCCTGCCTCTCGCTTGTACTCAGCTGGTATAAGCTCCAGCAACCCCATGACCCGACTGGGATGAGTGGTTCAGAAGATTAATGTAATGAACATTTTTCATGCTGTCTGACTTTTCCCATTTAAAAAGTATACTCACCAGCAGATATACTCACCCTCTCTCCCCAAATGGGTGACATACACAGATCTGACATCGAAGAGCAACACAAGCACACTTTTCTTAGAACACACATACAAACATGCAATATTAAGCTGAAAACCAGGGTACAAATCCATTTTGAATGATCAAGTCAGGTATGGGAGAGAGGTGGTTACTGCCGGTCTTGTGAAGCCTCTCCTGCTCCCCAAATTCTGACAAGAGGTTGGGGAACAGTTGAGTCTAGATTGCACAAAAAAAAAAAAAATTGGTGAGACAAAATAACGTGTAAAAATCACAAATATTCTAGCACAAGAATTTCACATTTCTGAGTAATTTTGATCATGTGAACACATATTTTACCAGTAAACAAACAAACCTGTGAAAAGAGCTGAACAAAAAGAAGAAAAAGGTTAGTGAGCTGAACCCAGCAGTCACATCACTCGTCTCACAGGTGGTCAAAAAAAAAGCAGCATGCACTGAAATGCTGGTGCAGTTTTTCATACACTGTTGATCTGCGCTTTTTTTTTTTTTTTTAAACTGGTTTAGTTTCAGACTCCCATTTACGGAAGATTATCGACATAACATCAGTGAAATCATTCTTCTCTCTCTGCTTGATTGAGCTTTTTGTACTGGTTACAGCCGTTTGGAATTGAAGGATACGTTACACGTTCTTCCCTCATTTATTTTTGTATAAGGCTTTGTACTGGTCACAGCCATCTGGAATAGAAGGATACGTTACACGTCTTTTCCCTCATTTTTTTTTTTATAAGGCACAACTGAACCTTTGATTTCCTGTTCAGTTTAGATTTCTCTCAGAAGGTAGTTAAGAGAATTTGCCAGGCTCCACTTAATTGATTGGAAGGCAGAGGTCTGCTGTGGGCAAACAACTTGGTAAAAAGAGAGATAATATTGTCTTTGAGTAATCCGTTATCCATGAGACGTCCCACTCCATCTCTGCCCTGTGGGTCTATCCAAGTCCCGTCTTATCGTCCTCACAGTGAGACAAGGACTGAGGTCGAGTAATCGTGACTGTGCCTGCCTTAGGTTGTCCCGAGGTTTGGAGGTGGGATCTTACCCGTCATAGGCTATCCAGCCTTCCATACTCGCCTTGTGTGGGAGACAAAGTGGGCAAAGATGTTATGAAGGGAGGGGAATCATTGGCTGTGAGTGTTTTGCGATGTTTCAAACATCTGAAATGGGATTGCCTTTTCCAAAATAATATTAAACAGTACAGCTCAAGAGAAAATGTTGGATTCATGTTTGGATTAAAATAGTTTTAATTAGATCACATAGCTCAGCTATTTAGATTAGTAGATATTTTGGCAGTTAAGGATAATAACCACAATGTCAGTGAGGAGTGCTGGGTACAGCTTCACAAAGAATGGTGTCATAAGACCAAAGTTTGAAAAGATATCCCACAGAAAAGCTGTAAACTGGAAGAAGAGTTGTTTTGTATAAAAAGGTCAAATTTCAGCATGCTGCAAAGACAAAAAAAGGTTAAAAAGACTGAAGTTAGGTGAACAGCCAGTAAGCTTGGGGTGTAAAAAAAAGTATTTAGTTTGCAATTTGAAAAGAAGACAATCACACAAACTAAAAAGTAAAACAAAACTAATTTAATCTTAAAACATCCAGTGTATAACTTGACTTACGTGACAGTAAGTATAGAGTAATTCATTTCAAACAAGTTCAAAGCACTAGCACCAATTTTCACATACAATTAGGCCCTACCTTATTTCTCCATTCCATCTTTCACAATAAATGTACTAACTTTGTGGTTAAAGATAGATTGATGTATCTGTTCCTAAATGTAATCTTATACCATTGGGATCAGATTAAATAACCTTAAGAACAACTTTTCTAGAAATTAGCTTAATTTCTGGTCTATAGAGCTCTTTGATCCTCACACCAATAAACTGTAAGCAAATACATTCAATCTGAGTTTGTGACCTACCTGATGTATGCTGCTTGGTCTTTAAAAAGATCACAAAGTGGATTCCTGATCAGCCATAGCTCCGATAGTTTTAGGCCTTTCACCTTGTCCAACTCCCGGTCTGTTTTCAGCTGGATAACAAAACAGAAATACAAAAGTTTATATATATATATATATAAACGTTTGGAAATAAAAGAGAAAAAAAAAAAAATTTTCCATTTTGTGAACTAATCAGAAGGGCTCACCTCATTGTGAGAAAGATTAAGTGTTTTCAGATTTGGCGCCTTGGAAACCAACTCTGATAGCTCATCCAGTTTGTGGATGCGGTTGTTGCTCAGATTCAAACATGTCAGCTGAAATTATGGCACAGATATTTTATCATCATGTCAACCATTAATTTGTCTTTTTCTCCAAATCAAAACAAATATTTATTAAGCTTAACCTTACCTCTGGAATGTTTTCTTCAATAATTTTAATGACAGACTCCATGCTTGTTCTTCTGTTCAAGATAACTTCAATGTTTTGTGATACCAGATCTGTTAAATGGAATGAAAATATTTTTTTCTTAATATATTTTCACTGGCAATAAATAGTCTTTTTGATATTGTTAGACACCTGGATTACTATGATAATTTCCTCTTGCCAGCTTTCACACTATTGCAGCGCCCACACAGAAACAACCAGTCATGCACCCATCTCTATGGGAATTTAGAGACCAATTAGCCAAACACAAATATTATTTTTTAATGTAATTTTATGTAATTTTTTCAATGTTTATTTCATCTTGTTTAATGTATTTTAATAATAATAAAAAGTAATGTTTAGTTTGTCACATTTTTGTTAACATAATATGGCTTGCCATGTTGCTGCACAACATTGCGTCAGCATGCACAGCATGGTGCACACTAGGGGTGTGCGATACCGCAAGTTTTGGTATCGATCCTATACCAAGTAAACACCAGACCAATATCGCCGATACCGATATTTAAATTTTTTAAATGACTATTTTTACATCAAGGGTTAGGGTCATATATATATAATATGACCAAGTATATGTATATACACAGGTTGGTAGGTAGATCCATAGAAGTGCCCAGTTGCAAACAAATGTTAACTAATGTTAAAGATGATTATGTTGTACTTTTACAATTAGTATCTACCTGGATGTTCTCTGGAAAATGGACTGTCGCTGTTTATGAGCGCTGCCTCTGGGAAACAGAAGGGGTCAGGGTTTTCTCCTCCGTTTCTGAAGATTTTCTTTGGGGTGATTCTTTAATTTGTAGTGTTACCACTATATTTAACAGCCTTTCTGCACATGGTGCAGGTAGCCTCAAAGTACAGCCACACGCTACTTCTCTTTTTTCCTTCCATCTCTCTCTACTTTTACCGACTTGCCTTTTTTATTTTTGTTTCTTGGACCTGAGTCGCTGAGTCATGTGACAAGTTAAAACGAAAGATAGGGAGGGAGGGGGCGGGGCCACCTCGCTTTAGCATACAGGGGCTACACACAGCATTTACGCATATTTTGCAGACAAATCAGTTAGGTTAATTTAAAAAAAAAAAAAAAAAAAAGAGAGAAAAAACGGAAGTAAAGTGCGAGGGGTATCGATATTGTAGTTGAAGTATCGATCGATATCGATACTAGCGTTGGTATCGATATTATCGATATTAGGATCGATCCGCCCACCCCTAGTGCACACGCACCTTTTGACAACACACACTCAAACATGTGCACCTCTTGAGCATAATTTTCAAGTCTCAAGCATTTATGTGAAAGGATTACCTGGATCAGTTCGAATGTTGTTCAAGTCGAGTGCTTGCTGGGAACCATCAAAACGTTTTGCCATACATTGCTGTCAAAAATAAAAATGCAATAAAAAAAATTAAGCAGCATTAAACAAAACCATACTAAATATGTGCATTAACATAATTTTTTTGACAGTCAAAACTTAATTTGCAAGCTATTTTTGTCTTTAAGTAATAGTGATAATTAAAAAAAAAAAATCACCATTTTAATGCACTTTACTTTCATCTTTAAGTTCAATAAATATTTTCCCAAAAAGTGAAAAAATATCCTGATTTTACTTTCTTAACAATTACTACAGGAGACCCTCACTGAAAACGACCCCCAAAGCTCACTTTTAAGTGCTCCAAATGTTCTGGCTTTAGGTCAGATTGAAGAAAAGACGGTGGCGCACACGGGTTGACATGAACTTCGACCTGGGAGGAAACACAAATTCCAAAACAATTTTTGGTCAAATACGAAAAGTTTAAAATTATAAAAGAAGAAAAAAAACCCCTAGCAAATTAACCCTAAAGAGATGATCAAAAACTTGAATTTAAATGAACATCATAATATAATAATTCGGCACTCAGGTAAAACTACTGATTATGGTCTGAACATTTGGAATAATTTTTTCGTTAAAAAAAAATCCAATCCAAACATACCTTGTATCCATCTGAATCTGTGATCTTATGAGTGCATTTGTGCAACGCATTAGCAGCAGTTGAATCATCGACGTAGAAATGCGCCTTGTTGTGGTCGATATGGTACTAAACAGAAAATAAAAAGTTCTTTTAAGAAAATTTTTTAATTTGGTAAAATTGGACACCAAATTATTTTAAAAAACAACAACAACACAAAACCAACTGGACGACGCTAACTTATAGAAACACATACCCTTTACCCTAGCCGCCACCCCCCCAAAAAAACAGCTTACACCAACCTGTACAGGTGTGTACGGAACTGAACAAATGTTCTGGAGAGCTGTCACAAGCCATTTCTTGTCATATTTTCTACCATGTGGTATCTGCAAGATGGACATGGCAAAATAAACAACCATTGATAATTCAGTTTGTTGATGAGTTGTGTTTAGTGTAGTTATACACACCGTGACTTTATACCAGCCTGATCGTATTTTTAGTCCACCTCCTCCTCCCCCTCCACCTCTCTCTCCTCTGAAACAGCAGCCGCCTCCTCCTCGCCCACCTCCACCCCCTTTGCCAGGCTGCCTGTCTCTGTCAAAGCGTCCATCTCTCTTTCGAAAATTCCTTCCATAAGGGGTGCTAAGAAAGACAAACCAAGTAACCTAATATCACATCTGTTTCTGACAAACAATAAATAGTGTGATCTTATCAATTACCTCAACGTTTATTACAGTAGAAAAGTTTAATCAATATATTAATGCATTGAAAAACACATTCAAATTTTAAAATTGTAAAACCCATTTTTTTAAAACTAGAAAGCTTTGCTTTTTACAACCAATTCATTTCATATCACAGATTACATATCACATTTTCACCTTGAGAATAGTTTATTTAGTCTGTTTCATTACGTAACTATTTTACAAACAGCTAAATCTGTATTAATGGTCTTCTTTTATTATTTAGGTATCTTATCAAGCACTTGATCGCACCCTCACCACTGAGTGTAGCTTTAGCTAAGAATAGTCACAAAATATCAAAAGGTCATATGGGTGTGTGTTACACCAGTATGTTTGTCAGAAAGAATGAGCCAACAACGTGATTGATAATATTGGAAACCTGCTTTACAAGTTTTAAACATACCCCTGCTTAAAAGCTTTTGCACAAGTTTCGGTTCATCGGTCAATTCTAAAGTTCAATCATAGATGGAACTTTAAAATTCCATCTATGATAGATTTCCATCTATGATGGAATCCTAAATCAACTGGATTTACTGTGAGAATGCCATTAGTAGCATTATAGCAGCGTGAAACCTGACTATATAGTCAATGCATATTCCACCCACAAACATTTCCACAAACCAAAGAGTTTAGTTTCCAGCCATTGCAATAGAGGGAGTACCTTAGTTAAAATGGCAACTAAAAACAAATCCATTCAGCTTAATATCTGTGGCCATTTCTAAAAAATATATTTAAAGATCTGGTAGGCAGGTAAGTGTTTGAGTCTCAAACAAATATTTTTTCTTATTACTTACAATCTGTTCTGTGAGCTGCTGTCCTGAGAGGTGTCACTCATGGTAACATCTCCATCTGCATCATCGAGTCTGGAACGTGGTCCAGGACCTCCGAATCCTCCCGAGTGGCTTCCCCGCTGACGGTCTCTTCGTGACCTGTCAAATGCCCGGCCCTTGTGGGAACCTCTACCTTTACGGTTGCGGAAGGGTGCTGTTCTATCATCATGCTCTATGAAAAGATGGCAAAAAAATATTTAGACTAATTACAAAAAAAGTATAAAAATCAGAAAACTACCACATGTTTCTTTCATTTAATTGATTAATGTTTTATAATATATTCATATGTTCTATATGTAAAAAATGTTTCAACAAAAACTACTTATATTCCACCTTAAATTAACAGTAAGTAAATGATTAGTGGTAAAGTTACTTGCTGGTTTGTTGTTGAATCTTGAGGTCAATCAATGATAAATTAAGTTATGAAAGAGCATCAATATTTTCTCCAACAATTATAAGTACTTCCTATACCATTTATTGATCTTTATGTAACTAAATTAATAATAGACAAAAGAAATCTAAGAATCACATTGGACCTGAAATAATAACAAAAACAATGAACATTAAAAAAGAGAGGTTTGCTTTACATTTCTACCTAATTTTAACCCATAATTTCTAGTTACAGATAAAAGCATGTTTTTCTTTCTTACAAGATATAAGTTTATTTAAATGACTAAAAATAATAGGATATTAGCTGTTTAAACTGGAAAAACCATTCACAAATAGATAAACTGAAGTAGTCCTTTTTTAATATTGAATATATGACACAGTAGTGATTAGTCAATAAGATGATGTTTCACCACTGAACATGTTAGTTAAGTTGCCATAATTAGCTCTCTAAGGAACCAATAACTTGGGTTACCTCCTTCAAACCCGAATTCTCTTTGCCTGACCTCTCTCCTCACATTAAAGTCTCCATCATCTAAAGAAAATGATGAAGAATAGAGAAAAAGAAAAGGTTAGTGCTGCAGTCAGCATGCCTCACCGTTGTAGTAATGTCCGCCGTCCGCCATATTTTTGTAATAGTGTGGTTTAAAAACAATAAAAAAGAAACACAATCGTGGGTAAAATGGTGCTGAAGCTTCGGATTTTTTTTTGTACGTTTTCACAAAACACTAATCCGAGAAAGTAGAGGTAACATCTTCTGAAGTACAGAGTAAATAGAAAACGCAGAACGTCGTGATCGCAGTCACGTAAGACCAAGTGGTAGCTAAGCTAGCTTCTTGTGCTAACTAGCGACCACTAGAGGACGGAAGTACAACTTTTAAAAAAACCTTTTACTTCCGGGTGACTAGAAACTACTGGATAATGGTTAAATATAAGTTTAATAATTGGTAGGAGTCGAACACAATATCCAAACACAAAATTGCAAAATGTCTTGGATTGTTTCTCGTCTATCTCAGGACCATTACAGAAAAAAAACATGTTCAGACACTCCAACAATTAAACTCAAATCAGCCTAAACATGTATAGTTATGGATTGTGTGTCAACTAACGAACTTACATGATTTCACAAGAGATCTACATGCATAGTCAATCATATGTTCTGAATGTGAAGATAGACTAAAATGTCCATGTATGGTGGAAGTAAATATATTCTAAAATTTTCAAACACGTAAATTTAGCAGACTATCATTTCTAAAGATTGATGACACTGCTCCAACAAATGCATAAAAATTAAATAATAGTAACTGTCCAGGGACCATCGTTATCTTTTTTAATAACCTATTTTAACCTCCATGTGGATATTCTTGGATACAATTATAAAAATCCGTTTTTCTTTTTTTGTTTGTTACGTTGTCCTCAATTACGCAGAGTTAAATGTATGCAAACGAGACTAAGCTCAAATCGACAATCTCCCTCAATTGAAAAGTTTTCAAAAAGGAATGAATCACTGTTCAAATGTTTTTTTCTAAAGCATCATGTATGTGACTTTACGTATGTACCAACAACCGTCCATGTTGCCATGAGCAGCAGGTGAAGCCAACTTAATCTGAAATATTTACCTTTGAATTATTCAAACTTAAACTGCAACATCTCCAATAATTACGATCCTATCAAAAATAAAGATGCATTCCTTTAAAAAAAGACGGTACTTACCGTCTTTGAAGACGTGAGTCACCACTGCTAAGTTTTCGTAACTTTTCCGAAACGACGCCATTGCTTCATAACAAATCCTCTTCCTACTCAAATGCTCATTTTTAAAAAAAACTGCGAAGAAATGGAAAATATTTTAAAAATACTCTACGTTTTATGATGCTTGAGTTAAAAATAGGCGCGCTTTTAAAAATATATTTTAGTTTGGCTTTCCTTACTTGGCACATGTTCGGTTTTGAGGCTAGTTAGCGGTTGCGGTTACTATGGTGTTCTAACTGTTAACTCCAAAGAGCAACAAAAGACACATAAAATGATGATTTAATTACTTTTATAATCGTCGCGTTAATCTTCTTTTAAATTCCAGAAAACGCTTTTCAACTGAAATCGTTTAACTCAGAACATGTGCTCAGAACATGTGCTCTCTGTTTATTCGTTCCAACATTAAAATAAGTTTATAGCGCCATCTGGCAGAAAGATTGAGAAAAGCAAGTGGATTGACCAAAACTGGTGTTGCTCTCGGTTTTACAAGAAAATGTTTATCGCTAAATGACACTTTAGGGTGTTCATATGGTTAGCTTTTTTGTCTGGTATTTGAGGGTTTTCACAATTTATATTGTGACACATGTAATGACGAGTTTTTTTTCCTCTCAGATTACGAGGTTTTGCTCAAAACTAAAAATGCTCATAATCTTAGCATTGGACAGCTTATTATATACTACCTCATTTACAACTTGACTCTACTGATTTTTAATTGGTATTTTTTATGTTTTAAAAAAAAACTTTATTTTGGTAGCTTTCGGAAGTCTTTGAAAGTAGAGTTCCAAATTTCAGAAAGACAAATTCTGAAATTTGGTAGAATTTCTGCTTCCTGTCAAGTTAAAAAGAGGCGAGTGTAAATTACCTAAATTACTGCTACGTTTTTACCAATGCAAAGACTTTTTGTTCACTAAATTTATTATTTGAGATCATTTTTGTGGAAATCATCCGGAAAAAGTAGAAGATCTCTTTGTTTCATGTTCTTACCTTAAAGTATTTTGGGATTCATTCTGTTTATCTTTTTGACTTATGGAGGTAGCAGAGATGAAGATGCTGAGGATCTCTCTGGGAGTGATCAGGATTAAAAATCAGTATATCAGAGGAACAGCACATGTTAGAGGTTTTGGAAATAAAGTCAGACAGGCCAGACTGAGATGGTTTGGACTTGTGAAAGGAGGGAGAGAGAGTACATTTGCAAAAGGATGCTGGGTAGACCAAAGAGAAGGTTCATGGATACAGTGAAGGAAGACATGAAGGTAGTTGGCGTGACCAAAGAAGATGCAGCAGATAGGGTTAGATGGAAGAAACTGACTTGCTGTGGTGACCCCTGAAGGGAAATGCCAAAAGAACTGTTTCGATTTTCAGTCAATTTGTTTTAACCATATAAGATTTGGTGTTGCAATCGAAAGACTGTTTTAACTCTCCCTATGACAGCCTTTCTTTCTTCATAAATGTGAATGTAGACCTAATAAAAAGACATTTGCAACAGAACTGTATTTGAAAAACTAAAATTTGGTAACTGTAAAAGCTTATTCTGGCTTCTAGATTATTTTGAGACATTTCTTTTTTAATTTATCTAAAGTATTAATATATACATACACATAGTACATTTATGTATAGTGTATACATACATAGATACTCCTCGTCTGTATTTACTTTATTGCATTTATGTAAGCCTACCTGATTTGTTTTGAATTATCAATAAAATCTTTCATTTTTTCAAAGTAGACATGAATAAAATCTGATCTTTTTTAACCTTTACTTAGAAAAAGACTAACTGAAATGAAATCATAATCTCTGTTCCTATAATGACCCTTTGAGTAAAAGAAAATAAGTGCAAATGCCAGGACTTTTTTTCTCTGATGTGTATCATGTTCATTTCATAATTTCTGCCAAAATGGAAATATTAAAATGATTTTACCGTCATTACTGACTGCTTCAGTTTGCTTGGATGCTACAAATGAGAAACTCCAAAAAAGTCGGAATGTTACTTAAAACGACAATAAAAACTAATCAGAATATTGGCAGATTCTCGAATACCATTTTTATTTTCAGTAGTAGATAAAAAACATGTTATATGATGAACCTTGATTGTTGTGTGGAAAATATAAATAGTATGAAATTTGATGGCTTTAGAGTGACAAGAAAATGTACAAATAGGTAATGTTAACCACAAAACATGCATTGTTTTTTTGTAGCTACTACCTGTATTGAGGACAATGAAGTGAAAAGTTATGAACCTATGCAAAGTGAAAAATGTATTTTTTTTTTTACCTGAATGCCCATCAGTCTATTCCTTATTTTCTAAAATAACCTTGCACAACATGCAAATGCTTAAAAAAAATAATATCATCCAATAGAATAATTTAAATAGCACCTTTCACACAAACAGTAACACATAATGCTTTACATAAAAATGTCAAGATAACAAAATAGAATAATAAAACCTAAAAGTTAAAGACCCTGCCATGCCCCTTGTTATAACATTTTTCAAAACAGTTAGTGCCACCATATTTTTTTTCCACATGTGCTTTCCTCAGCGTTTTTTTTTTTTAATTTCTTCTGATTATTGTGATGGTAAAGTGTAACAGAAGTCAGATATTTCTTCATATATCGTCTTACTCTCCGGAAGCGACACCAATGGCTTGACTCAGAGCAGTGGTGAGCGAAATCAGTCCAATTAGATAACCATCCTCTCTGTTCCCCTCAATCCATGGGGTGTTATGTTGCAGTTCTTTCATGTCAGGCAGTGGGGATGTCTTTCCAAAGTCTATCATCCATACATTGGCTTTACTCTGATCGTGGACAAAAAGCAGCGAGCTTCCAATCACCTGGTTATGTTCAAATATTTTTATTAAAATAAAAAATTTAAGCAAGTCTAAGTATTTTTTTATTTCTCAAAATGTAAATTTGTTGTTAATAAAAAGATTTGTCTCAATGAATACTAACCTCATGGGTCTTGAAAAATTGAGAATTCTTGAGTGCATCTGACAGGGCCACAAGCCTGGAGTGGTATGCTTTCTGAAAACAGATGAATATTATTTTTGTTCTGTGGCAGTAACAGGTACATAGACTGTACAATTGCTTACTGAAGTAGAAGTAAATGAAGTAAAGGAACGGTTGATGACGACCAAAAAGACTTTTCTTTTTTTTTTTTTTTTTTTTTATTAATCTGAAGGTAGTTTTTTATATTCCTCAATACTTTAGTGCTGATTGTCTATCAGTGCTTAAAACACCTTTTTGAAATAAAAACATTTTTAAAAAAGTTTGCCGTTTTTTCTGATGGTAAGTCATGTGTCCAAAATCATTTTAATCTTTGCATGTGTTGCAAAAACCCTGAAGACCATTTCAAGTTTCCAAAACAACAGTGTTAAGCTTTAGATTAGTGCCTGGTCAAATAATAAAATTTATTATGTGATTTTGGATCAAGCTAAACATTCATTATTTTTTTGTTAAACATTATTTCTAATAACAGAACTGACCAGAATGTCCAGATGACTCTTGGTGAAGTACAATAATGCCTCTGTTACTTGAGCCATTGTCTGAATTTTTATGAAATTTCGTTGAACACTGCCATCCTCCATCTGTTCCATAGAAACATAATCATATAAATATTACACAGTTAGTCACACAATTTTTTTTTCTCAAAAAAACATTCCTACCATAATGCCCTCAATCCTAAAGCCCAATGTAGATGTTGTGGTGATTGAATCCTTCCACTGAAGGTAGCGCCACTTGGTCACTCCTTTCTGTTCATGTTCCTGTGCTGATGGTGCTAAAGGATCCAGTTTTACCATTTTCTGGTACATGTCACTCCTCAGGGTGCCTGTGGTGCGAGCTTTGATCAGTTCTTCTTCCTGGTATGTTCTGAAAAGGTCAAAGATGGTGACACACAAAAATTTGTCATACTTTTAATTATTACAAATTACTTTTTTTCAAAAGTATGTTTTTTTTCTAGACTTTTTTCCAGTGGAGATAACTCCTCATCAAACCATCCAGTAGTAAATAGATAATTGATGAATGACTTGTATATTTCTTTCATGGAAAACTATTTTCCTTCTCTTCTCGTTAATTTTCAAACCAACAAAATAAGAAAGGTTTGGCCTTTTCTTTCTGTTTGAAGTTTGTTTTGCAGTTGCACTGGTGTTGCCTAGCACAACTTCTTTAATTGTCTAGTTTAACGACCAAACAAGGACTCACTGCAACCCTCTCAGAGACACAGGTGCATTATCCCTGTTAAAAATATGTACATTGGCTCCACTGATTAGAGGGGAAACCATTGTTGCTAGGGGTAAAATCTTCAACATGCTTACTTTACTAAGTTATTTTACAATATGGAGCAATATACAATTGTTTAACTGGGCAAATATTTAATTAGGACATTTCCATCATCTGATTAGTAATTACAACTTATAACTTTTGAAGAAATATTTATGCAAAATTGTGTAGGAAATATTAGGTGATCAAGTTTATTTACATTATTGTCATCAACAATTAAATATACCTTCCTTCCTTGTAGTTGTTTTTTACATTTAAAGAGTAAAGTTTCTATGTTTGAAATTGAACTGGGTCAATTTATTGCCCATCTATTCAATAGCTGAATTTCCCACGGTCAGTTATGGGTTGTTGAGAAAGTCTCACCTGACTCCCATCTTGCAATCCATAATAACAGGCCTCCTTAGGCCGTTCAGCAGATCCTCCAGGCGGATGTAACAGTGATCCCCTCTGGTGACCAAACCGTGGTACTGGGGTACAAAGGGTTTTAGTGGGTCCTTCATCAGCAATTCGAGGCATTTTGCTTCTGGTTCACTGTGTAATTTCAGGATCTCACCAACTTTACTCATCTGAAAATTACCTGGTATCAAAAGTAAACATAAAACAAAAAAAGGTCTAATTTCATGATCTTTTAAAATAGGTTTCTTATTGAAACTTTATAGGGCTGATTCTACAGTGGCTTTTAGATATAGCACAGCATAATGCAGATTAAATGCATGAAGAATATTTGCAGAGCTGCATTAAAGTCACATCATACAGAGAATAAGATTACTCAGAATTGTGTGAACTTGTAAATACACAACATAAAAGAAATGTAGACAAACATGCCTTGGTGTCCAGCGAGCTGGACCCATGAACTCTGACGCCGAAGTGACCAGTGCATCATTGTCAAGTAGGTTTTCCAGGAGTGGTTCTGAGGGATTCAAAAAGAAAAAGCTCATTTTATCCAACAAGTTTTATAGAATAATCTATCACTTCTTCAGACCTTGATATCTTTTGTGTTTCAGTGCTAAACCAGCATGTACTTTAACAGCAAGCTCCACTTGCTGTTCAGCTTCAAAAGGATTTGCGACACATCCAATTAAACCTGTGAGTCATTATAAATTTACGCCTTGAAAAAGCTTTAAAAAATGTCGCAATATAGGTTATAGTCAAGAACTTCAAATACTGTATGTTACTTGGAAGTTAAGATTTGCTTTTGCATTTTGAAAATGATGTCCTCTGGTGTAAATGTCAACTGGCCTGTATCATAAACCATGTTTGTTGTTGTAGTAGGTACTTACTATATACCTAACTGAATGGTATTTGCCTATGCTTTTTTCCTGGTAATGCCTGGTAATGGATATTCAGCAATAATTTATTATTTTTCATTGAGAACAAATTTAATGAGCTGTTTTCCTTTTGCAATCTAATTCAGGCTATGTTTAACAAAATCATATTTTTAGGAAACTAAGCCTTGTTTAAAGTATAAAAGCATGTGTTCCGCTCTAATTTGATGGAATAATTCAATATTGAGATAATTGAAAACAAACAGAATTCAGGTTTATTTTTATATTTTGTGGCATTCTGAAAAAAAACCCCATTGTTTTCATCTAGATTTTTAAAACTTATCTCTTAATGTAATGTCTATTTATCTTTTTGTGTGAGGTTTTATAGGGTTTTATTTGTGAAGGTATTTCTAGTGTTTTTCATAAGGGCCTTTATGAAGAAAATTCTCTAACTTACAAGTGTGTGCTCAAAATCTTTTGAGTTTTCCACTCTATTTTGTTCTATGCTTTCAACATAAACTATACTATGTTGAAAACGGTTTCTACACCTCCAGTGTGATCTGCTTTGTATATAACCAAAATGACTCTATTTGGCCTTGGATGTGCCACAGGAAAAACTTGTAGCAGATTTGAGCATGCTTCATTGGGATGCTATAACATTATAGAAAATAATTCTCAAGCATTTATTGTGTAAAATAGACTTGTTTTCAAGTCAATATATATATATATATTTAAAAATTGATATTATAAGTAAAATAATTATTCAATGTTTTACTTATGTATGTCAAAGGTTCAGAGAGGTAAAGTCTACTCTCTAATCCTCCTCATATCTTTAGCAGTGGCAGCAGCTAAGTATGCAAACACCATTCAAATTTGACTGTGTCAACGTCCTCTTTCAAGCTCATGCAAATATGAATATACACACATGGAAAAAACAGTTGAGATACATGGTTTTATGTTTTTTCCATGGAAAACCAGATTGGGCACTCAAATTATTAGCGCTAATGGAACTAATACAAAAAGCATCTTCCCAAGTTTTATGCAGGTGTTTTTCTCACCTTTTTGAACGCCTTCCTCCTTGATGCAGCATCCTCTCCCTCACTGAAAACTTCATCACTTTCTGCCGAGGAAAAATTTACAGAGGAGCAGGAGGAGGTGGAGGAGTGTAAAAACCTTGAGAGAAATGGACGCCGATGTACAGAGCTCTCTGTGATTCCAACAGTCTCCTCTTCTTGGCCATCTGTGGTCTCCACACTGCTGATATTGCTGTCTTGCACCAGTGTAGTAGAAGATCTTGTAATGTCTTCCTCTACTTCTTTGTCATCACCAGAGCTCCTACATCTCCAGTGTTTCTCCGTAATGTTTGCCTCACCATCTCTCTCCTGAAGATCATGATTGCCTTCTCTCTCACTCTCCACTCTTCTTTTTCCACTCCATCGTTCTTTCTCAATGCTGTCTGAGCTTACCTCAAAACTCCCCCATAATCTGTCCTTTCTTCTAGATCTCCATCTAGCCCTCAATCCCTCCCTTGAACACCTGGCAGTCGAATCTGGTTTTCTTTCTGAGCATGATGTGTTTTCAAGTACACCCTCCTTTACCTTCACGTGGGAAGCACAATTCGCTTCTATGTTGAGCTCCTCATCCTCTTGATTGTACGGAGGAAAACTTTTTGTTGTTTGGAGTCTGGGTCTGATTTTTTCTCTACCCCACTTGGTAAATAACTTTTTACTGATTGTTAGATGTTGAGGTGTCTCAGTAGAAACCCTGGTGCATGATTCTTTGTCCTCTATCTCCATACTGTCCATGTGGTTTTCATCCGCTGTATCCATATTTTTGTGTTGTGTGAAGATTATGATTCTGTTCCATGAAAACAATGAGGAAATGTTTAATAAGCACAGTTTTGAATGCAATTCAGGAAATGCATCAGCAAACACAAAACACTCCCAAAAACATAAACTACATTAAGTTTTTATTAAATAAAAAGGTAAATGCTAATGAGAGCATCCAAGTGTGTGTAACTTACCTGTGACTTGTCTCTGTTTTCAGTTAAACAAAGCTTTGTGCGATGATGAGTTTGATCTCTCTCTCTCATATACTCTGTTGGTGACACATTTTGCATGCAGTGACATCATGAGTTTGCAAAGTTTCATTCACAGCTTGCTGATGTAAAAAGGCCAACAGTGCCAAAGGCTGGGATGATTTCCAGGAATGACAGAGAAACAGCTTCTGTCACAAGTTTTTTTTTTATTACAACTGAAACTAATAAAGTTTTTGTCATACAGAATGTTTTTTTAAAAACTCCTCTACGTACATCTTGTTGGCACACTGTCACACACACATTAATGACTATTATCAAAATCAGAATCAGAATATACTTTAATCATCCCACACATGCGAAATTTGTGTGTCACAGCAACAACTTCCTATCTACTAAGTGAGTTGTTGTAGAGCCCGATCACATATGGGAAGAAAGATCTCCGGTAAGTAGATGTTCTCGAGCGGAGCTGTCTGAGCCTCTTGGAGAAGGAGCTCCGCTGTTCGTCCAGGAGTGTGTAGAGAGGATGGTCATGATTGTCCATGATGGACAAAAGTTTGTTCAGTGACCTCCTCTCTACCACTACCTGCTAGTGCCACTCCCTTACACATGGTAGAAATAGTTTCTTAGAAAATCAATACTAAATCACCACTTGGCATTTTGACAAACATATAGATTTTTTTGTTTAATTTATTTTGATTTTATCAGAAAAAAATTCTTTAAAACAAATCCTTTTGATGAGCAAAACATTTAAAACTATAGCAATAGATAGCTTCAAAAGACAGTGAACCACAGCGCAAACAACAAATGTGTTCAAAATAGTTATTATCATATTTGAACCAAAAATCAGATATAAATCCAGACATAATTAGAAGTAGAATTACAGCATAACCTGATGCAAGTCATTTACTGTCAAAGTTTCTCTGTGATGAAAAAAAAAATGCCAACAGCTATCCAAATTTACACACATTATCAGTAATTAGAAAACAATTTACAAAGTAGCTGGGGGGAGGTTTGGGGGGGATTCTTTACATTTGTAATGATTTCTTAGTTTGATTTAAGCTAAATGAGACTTCAAATGTTCATATTTTTGTTTGAAAAAACAAAAAGATGTGACAAAAATAGAAAGGACAACACCCTGAAAAACGACATGACCAATTCAATCAAGTTTGAGGTAAATGTTCTTTAATTCCTTTCGTTTTGTCTTTGAAATATGTTCAATCTATTAAAGAATCAGCAAATCATCTTTTTGTTGAATTACAGATTACAACCGATGAAGAGTAAATTAATAACTGAAGAAAAATGACTGCCACTAAAATGATTATTTTGTCAGTTTGATAACTGAGGGTATTTTAAAAAGCAGAAAAAAGCAGAAAAAAGAATGAAAGCTTTCTAAAACTATATGGACAAAGACATGCATTACACCCTTCTTTTACTTTATCCAAGCAATACTTATCAGAACAACTTTTCTTTTTTTTAAGCCTTCAGGCTGCCTCAGACTCTTCAGTTTCAACAACTGTATCTTCACTCAGAATCTCCGTGTTGCTGCTGGAATAAGAACTTGGCTCTTCCCCATTTGGATCTGTAGATTCTGGCTGCTCAGGTCCCACCTGCTCCGCAAAAACTGCAAGAATTGATTCCTTAGTCAAACCTAATGTGAAACGCATCAAACAACTAATCCGAATGATCAAATAATAGAAATACTATATGTGCAGTTTAGCATGTTTGTGTAATTTCTTTGTACCTGTTGAAACATCTGTTTCAGTGTGAGACTGGTTGTTGACAACCTCTCTTATGTCTGGCATTTTTGTACCTTGAGTTAGCTATAAATAACAAACACACATGAAATATTTTATATTGCATAAAAGTGAACAGTCATTTTTACTTATACCTTGACAGATTTCCGCCCTCTCAACATCTGTCTTGTGTAGCTTAAAATAAAGAGGAAGCTGAGGAAAACAAAGTTGCTCGACACTCCTACGACAGCAGATGTAACCGGAAACTGGAACAGCAGGTATCTGATTAAATAGGACACAAAAAAGCAAAATTATTTGACCATTAAAATGAACTCTTTTTTAAATTCTATGTAGAAGGCAAGTAGCCCTTATAACTTTGCGAGCAAAAAGACAGTTAGAAAGAGTTAGCGACTAGAAACACTAAAATATTTCTATAAATACCAACAATCATCACTCAATAATTTGTTGCTGCATGGTGACACAGTGATTTACACATTGTCCTCACAGCTAGAAAGTTGGGGGGGTTCATGTCCAGGAATCTGGGTGAGCCCTAAATCAACATGAAGAGCTTTTTTTGTGCTGAAATTTCAGCTTCTTCTGTTGTTTGGAATTCAATAAAAACCTCATAAATTTAATGGTCTGTTGGGCATTAAACAGCTACAAAGTATTTAACCAGATGACTTTTACACAGCGTGTTCTTTTCAACAAGAAGTCTCAGTTAAAAAAAGTCAGCGGTTTCTGGTATTCTGACCTCAGACTTTGAGAAAAAAACAATAAGAACATTCTAGCAACTTAGTGTCAAAAGGCAAGAATACTAGTGACTTTAAAAAGCAATGACCATAAATTCAGTTTAGAACAGAAACAATTAGGGTTTTCTCATTTAGAAAGATGGAATCATTAGACTGGAGAAAATTATGGAACGAAAGATTCTTTCAGGGGCAAGTAATACTTCTTTAAAAGGCCTGAGGTGATTACATCCAGTGAACTACCGCATTGATGTTGGTTAAATTTGAAATTTTAATCTATGACAACTCCAACGTTTTCTGGAAATGAGCAAAGAAAGGACCTATTGACGACATGCTGTGTTACATCATTTACCAGACCCCATGACTTCTTTACAATTTTTTTTAGCCAAAAAAAATAACTCCAACTGTGACACATCTCTGTAAGTTCTTTGTACACAGAGGTGTACGGGTGTCAGGTAATTTAAAAGTAAATAAATCTGAATAGCATCCATAAAATGAATTTATGGAGCAATGGGTCTTTGGCAAAGGCTTGTAGCTGCTTGGATCCACAAACCCCTCACGGGAACGTTACTGCGTTTTTGTTGTTTTTTTTGCATCAACAAAATAGATTTATATTTGTTTGTCGCTTGATGTTTGAACAAAACTCTGGATTTTCCAAGATGTTGAGTAACTTCCTACAGAACCTTGAGCCCAAACTCTGATGACACCTCAGGCCTTGATGATCCACTGAGAAAAAAAAATGTGTTTTTGGCATGAAACTTTGCACAACATTACTTTTATACAGTGAGGTTCACACATTTGCTTAAATAATGATCAAATGGGGCATTTCATTATTTGTTTGGATTGCAAATAGCATTCAATGAAACTCACCGTAAACCAGTGAAATGGGCATGAATGTAAAGCTGAGATGCGTAGATTTGGACCTTGCTGGATTGGATCTCGATGAAAGCTGTTACTGACGGGGCGTACTAGACAGAGAGAAAATCCATATTGGTTTAAAGTTACCCCTTTAATTAGTTTGTCTCTAATAATCTGAACCTGGATTATTTTATTTTTTTGTCACTAACTAGTCAAATTTGGACCCGAAGATTAAATTCCTTCTCTCCTCCTTACTGGGTCATCTATGTACTCGGAGAAAAGCTCCACGTCCAGCACTTGTTTCTCCTCTGTTGTCCCAGTCAGGAAGAATGGGAGGAAGAGCAATGTTCCCAGAGTCTTCAGCAAGTCTGAGCGGTATCGCATTATGCCCTAAACACAACAAAACAATCAAACCAAATGACTGATTAATATTTCTTCATTTACTGACTAATAAAAAAATGATCCCAAGGGGCTTCATTTCTAAATTCTTTGAGGATTTTTTACTGCTAAGATTAATTCTTTAGCTGTAGTGAGTTATTAATTTGACTTTTTGCAACGTTTTTCTTTTAGGTTTTAATCACTATAGATGTGTATCATTCCAGTTGTGAGAAAGTCATGACCTGTCCAGGGTGTAGTCTGCCTTTTTCTGAATACCAGCTCTGAGAGGCCCCTACACGTCCACAACTCAAGGATTGGCAAGTAGTTCAGAAAATGGATAACTGAATATAAAATTACAGTATTGATATCAATTTCATATGTGAGATGGTTTGGAAATTAGAAAACTAGATGCATATTTGTCCTAATTTTAAAATATACGTATATATGTACTTTATTTGCCATTTCTTTCCTCTCTCTTATTTGCCTTTTTTATTCTCAACCTACTAATTTCCTTCCTACGTCACATTGATAGGCATTTACTGTGATGAGAGAAAGCTCTATTCACAAATTAATCTTGAGTCTCATATGCTTAAAAATAATTCTTCTTCCTTCAGGCAGGAGACACAAAGTTCCACATGCCAAAAAAGCACTCCAGAGAAAATTATTTATTCCAACAGCAATTGGAGCCCTTAACAATAAATTTTCATCACCCAATGTTGATTTTATTAATAGTATTTTAAGCAATAATGTGTGTTATTTACAGTGAAGGTTCAATGTGTTTTTATGTCTTGTATGTGTCTTGCATGTTGAGTCCCGTTGAAGATAAAATTTTGTTACTTTTGGTGTTAGACAAATAAAGTATGTATTCCATTCTATGCATGATTTTGACAACTCTAAATTTTGCTTGTTAACCAGCAAAAAGATCGTTTGAGGTTTACAGGGGTCAGGTAGTCAAATACAAAGGTTAAAATTAGCCCTGCGTTTATGTTGGCCCTCTTGTCTGCTGAGTCACTGAGATTGCCTCTGATGGCAATGCATAAGCAGTACTAATCTGCCTCTAACCAGGCTATCTGATTACAGTGTAATCCTGCATCAGTACTGTACTTACAAAGCGAGAACTGGATGCCTTGAGGAGTTGTCTTGCCTGAAAATCACAAAGCAATATTACTTAACCTGTATAAAGACTGTGTGAATGTACCAAGATATGCACAGGAAACTACAGCTTACAGAACGAGCAGAAGTTGCAACTTGTCCACGTTGGGAATAACAAGTGGTCTTGATCATAAACATGCCCAGTTCGTGGTTGGTTGGAGAATCAGGCATTTCTAGCTGCAAAGAAAGCCGATAGACCTGGCCGAATGTCAGTACCTGAACATGGGAGACTAAAATGACTCATTTGTAAACAAAGCCAAAAATGTATCGATGAAAAATTCTCAGGTGTAGATAAATACATGTTTTCTGTCTCTCATAAGAGAGACGTTCGCCACAGGGTAGGAACACAGAAAAGGAGATTGACACTCTGTCCTGTGGAGAAAAAAATTTTAAAAGGACTAGACAAAGTGCATTCAAAAGAAAGATGCAAATATAACAAAATTGTGCATGTGGGATAGTTTATAACTAGAGAGAAAAGCAATTTTATACCTGTAATAATAATAGACAGGTGTGCTGAAGGCAGCCCTGGGCATGTAAGAGAAGTAGAAGCTCCCATATAAAAAAACAGCAATCCACAGAAGCAGAAAGATGATGGAAAAGACGGTGAAGCTCTGGGCGAGTCTCAAACGGACTTGTAAAATCAAGGTGGCGGCAGCATCCTGGAGCTTTACCAGAACTTGACCAACGAAGACCAGGGGTTTGGCTAACTCCTCTGGAGACAGATCACTTTCTTGATCCATTAAATCTAAAAATAGAAAAAAAAGACAATCAAATATTTTGAAAAAAAATTAGGGAAAGGGGATTTTCAGCCATTATTCCATGATTTCTCAGAGTGCAAAGTACTTGAGCTGAAATTGTCTTGGACCACAAATATAGCAGTGTATATAGAACCAAATCTTAGAGTGTGATTATTTCAAAGTTTTGTGATCTGCAAAACCACTGAGACCAATCATAGTCACAAGCAGAAGCCTTTGGTATCAGATGACTCCAAACTGTGTCGAAAGTCTGCTAGTGGGCTGACTCCATCAAAATCAAATAAAATGGACATCTAACTTTAATATTTTATTGATTCAATGTTGGAATTTTAATTGTATTTATGACTATTTACCTGTGCCTACAATAATCAGGCTACTTATATATTTTTTTATCATCAAGCATCCATAACATATGCCGATACCATCTACAAGAAAGAATCACTCTAAATTATTACTAAAATCTAAATGAGGGCTTTTAAAAATTATTTTAAAATAGTTTTTTTAACTATCCATAGCTTAGCTTTTTTAACTCACCTTTGGTTGTCATTGGCCAATGGTCAGATGTTGGGAAATTTCTCTCTAAGTTTCCTCAGTCCACCCTAATCTTGATGAAAGGGGAACAAGGATCTTCTACATATTTTATGTGTCCCAGCAGCTGCTATTGGACAGGATTTGGTCCATCCCACAGGAAAATATGTTTTTTTTTTTTCCAAATGGGCAAAGGTTCTTTAAAATGATTGAGAAAGCAAAAGTGAAGCTTAAAAGTTTTGGTAAAATGAATCATTTAAATGATCGACAATTTGGCAAACGTGAATAATTGACACAAAATAAGACCAAAATCTTGGATCCCTTATCTTTCATAAGATGCAAAAGAAGTATTTTGTTTCTTTTTGAAGCCTTTAAATGATAGTTGGACTGACAAAAGAAAAATACATGCCCTGGAAAGAACTTCCATAAGTTTTTAGTCATGATCCTGTTTAATCCTACTTCATTGTACACTGTCATAGTTCTCTCAGATATTTTGATGAGGACTCATTCAACTTGACCAAAGAATCGGTAATGACAGTATCAGAAAGGTAGTGACAGACAGATATAATTCCTGCTATTTTGAGGAGTGGTTTTTGCAGCTCTAACACTGAGGAACAGACAGGGTGGCTAGTTTGAACCATTAATTAAGATTAACTGGGTGTAGATCAACTTAACTTGGCAGAATAAAATATGAAAAGCCTCCAGAGTTGTACCCAACTCCTCGTTGAGGCTAAGAGAAACACACAACTTTGTAAGGAAAACTTTTCAGCAGACAGTATCATTTAGTGTCTGAAGACTGTAGTCTGGGAAGATGCTGATTCCTAGCAAAAGATTTTGATCATATAATGTTTTACTTTCAACAGTTGTTCACAACAGATACAGACAATTTATTACAAGTAAAATGCTCACAATTATTTGGAATATACAATAACAGCAGAAAATCCTTGCACAGACTTTCATCTGTAGAACTTATTCATAAAGAAATGTAAGGAAAAATACATTCATTCTTTTTTTAAGTTTGGGTGGACCAACTTAAAGTCATAGTTTAAGTTTATGATGTTATTAAAGTCTTTTACAGTTTGCAAAAGACAAAGATGAAGATAGTTCCTTGAAAACTATGTGAATCAACAAAACATTGCCTTTGGCAAGTTTCAATTTGTCACACAAATTTGAGATAATAAAGAAGTCTTTCATTTACTATTTATTAATCTGTAAACTTTTTCAAGAGTAAGCTCCTCATTTGCAATTATTAGTGGTCTTTTCTGTATTATAATTCTTGTAATCTAACTGAGAAAAAACAAACGTTTTTTTTTTATTTTAAAGTATTTAATTTAAAGTATTTTAGTTAACTTATTTGTACATCAGACATATGCATTTATACATATGAATGTATTGCAAATATATTGCAATATCATGTCATGACACACTGACATTATCATATGTCACACTCAACAAGTGTCTTTCTGAACGTCACACAGAACCACAATACAATATTTCACCATTAGAGGGCGAAATTGTCAAAAACCCCGCCAAAATATCTGTCAACGTAGAAGAAGACGATAGGGCCAATCAAACGCTGCCTTCAACTCAAACAGGAACAAATACATTTTCACGTTTTTTAATTTAAAAAACTTTTCAAAGGTAAATTTAGAGTTCTTATACGACCGGTTTGATTTCTTTAATAACATTGCTTCCATATAACTAAATAGAAGAGTAATTTCTTCATTGCAAACAAAATCTGTTGGTAAATCTATGTGTATCTATACATATGTTTTTTTTCTTCACATTTCTTTTGACAAGGATGTTCTGCAACTCCACTGTTACCCACCTTCGTCTGTCTTCAATGGGCCAGGCAGAAAAGGCTTCTGTCCATCTCATGCCCTGTGAGATTGAACACAATGGCATGGCACAAGTCTCACAATACTTCACTGCTACCACAAAGACTCACAAACAAGGTACACAGTATTCACTCAGATGAGCTCTTAAAGCTAATACCACATATATTCCTGTAATAAATTGAAAATACTTTATTGATCCCAGAAGGGAAATTTGAGTGCAAACAGAAAGCCCAAAGAAGAACCTATAACTACCTTCAGGTAGGTAGTCACAGTCTAGAGAATGAAAGTTTAAGGAGTCTTACAGAGGACGCAGAGATGATTTTCTGTACCGTTATGGTGAGCAGTGGGGTTACAGGAGTCTGTTTCTGAAGCTGCTCTTCAGGTAGTCCACAGATTCATGGAAGGTGTGCCAGGGGTTCAACATGACTAACAAGTTTTGCCATCATTCTGTCCCTTGCCACCTCTTCTACCCAGACAAGTAGTGAGTCAGCCACAGATTCAGCTTTTTTTGATCCAGTAGTTCAGCCTGTTGGCATCTTGGTTTTATAGCAGCTCCCCAACAGACCACAGAGAAGAACAGTGCCCACTCAATGATGGACCTGTAGAACAAGGAGTGTTCTACATCATCCTCTGGGTCCATCATGGACCCATAGAACATGGGGAGCATCTTGTTGCAGACGTAGAAAGACCTAGATGCAAGGGATCACATAAAAGTTAACTCTAGTGGTATCTCAATCCTCTTTTCAGGAGCTTTATTCTGTACTTGTTTAGGGCATTAAATTATTTTTAGTGTATCCTCCATTGGTTTTAATGAGACACTAACTCCTCACTGTCTGGTAGGTTCAGAAACAATGCATCTATGCTGTTTTTTTCTTTTTCTAGAGAAAACCGTGTCCTTCAGGGGACGTGGATTGAATGGCCAGGAGATCAGCTGTCCAGAAGGATACACAGGCTTGGTACTAAAAGAGATTAACAAGCCTGGATCTGATCAAGAGGTAAATACAACTGGTAACACCCAAATCAATTGAGATTTTAGGGTATACAAAAACAAATCAAAGGACTGACTAAATGCGACAAAAGTTAATTGTAGTATTTTGGTTATTCTCTATTGTCTCTTTGTTGCTGACTTTCATGTGACTTTCTGTAGGACAGACATTTGAAAATCTCTTCCATGTTTGACAAGCTGACTTACTGGAACTTGGAAACTCATCCAAATTCAGATGACACCATAGTGATGGCTATGGATTGGCCTGAACTTGCTGAGGCGGTGAGAAAATTTTCACAACTAAGTAAAGAATTTTTTTCAGCTTGTAATAGAAAATTTCCACATGTTAAAACCTTGACAAAAATTTATCATTTGTGCTAAGAAAAAAGAAAAAGAGACAACAAAGAATACTTTTGGGTTCTCTGTTTTTAACATGTCATGTCCAGTCCTATTTATCTTATCAGCTCATTCAGTACCTAATTAATAAAACGGACAAGATCAGCTTATTGGAAGAAACATTTTTTATCAAAATAAATTCCCATTCTGTGGTCTTCCGCTAATCTTGGGCTGGATTATAAATAAACAATTAAATAAATAAAATAATTTGAATCAGAATCAGAATATACTTTATTGATCCCACACAGGGGAAATTTGTGTGTCACAGCAACAACTTCCTATCTGCTAAGTGAGTCGTTGTAGAGCCCGATCACGTACGGAAAGAAAGACCTCCGGTAACGAGATGTTCTCGAGCGGAGCTGTCTGAGCCTCTTGGAGAAGGAGCTCCGCTGTTCGTCCAGGAGTGGGTAGAGAGGATGGTCATGGTTTTCCATGATGGACAAAAGTTTGTTCAGTGACCTCCTCTCCACCACTGCCTCAAGTGAGTCCTGTTTGCTGCCAATGACAGAGCCAGCCAGTCTGATTAGTTTATTCAGTCTGTTGGTGTCACTGGCTGCGATGCTGCTCCCCCAGCAGATGACAGAGAAGAACAATTAAAACAAATGAAAATACCATTACTTTGATTTTTTAGCAAAGTAATGATATTTTACTCAATTTACAAGTCGATCTACGTTCCCACCCTCACCTATGAAAAATGAGATCGCGGATACAAGCGGCCGGGATGAGCTTCCCGGACTCTCCCAAGGACTCTCACTCAGAGATCGGGTGAGAAGCTCTGCCATCCGGGAGGAGCTCAGTGTCGAGCCGCTCCTCCTTCAGGTCGAGAGAAGCCATATAGGGAAGTTCGACCGCCTCGCTGGTGAGGTGTTTTGGGCACGTTGCACCGGGTGGAGACCAAGAGGCACACCCCAGACCCACGAGAGAGACTTTGTCTCACAGCTGGCTGGGGAATGACTCGAGATCCGGGTGAGCTAGAGGGTGCAACCGGGGTGAGAGAAGCCTGAGCTCCCTGTCTGAGACTGTTGCGCCTGCGACCTAGCCCCAGATAAGCGGAAGACGACGAAATGGAAAAAATATCATTACCATACTTTAAATATTTAATCAATTTAATTAAAATTTTCTCAGTTTTTCTTTTAAAATTACATTATCTTGACAAAAGAATTAATGAACTAAAACAACTTTTTTTTTCTTTTTCTGAAATAGAATAACGTCCATTAATTGTTTATTTGTGGGTGGTTGTGTTCAGCCCATAAGCACATATCTCCCAGTCACAAGTAGTCATCATCAAATTTCTTACTGGAAAACTTTGGACATGTCTTTCAATGCAAATATTGCAAACAATCTGCTTTCTAAAATGACATAGATTGGAAACTTAAAATGTTTAAACTGGGACAGTATAGAAGTTAAAAACAGATTTTGAGCATTTTTACACATAAATTAGTTTTCAAAAGTAAAAGGGAATGGTTTTGTCATTGGTTAGCTGCTCATGTTTGGTCTTTTCACAGATTCATGGGCCAGTAGAAGACTAAGACTATTGAAACATCCTGCATAAAGACCCTTCATTGATGTCCCATCTGCATGTTTCTAAATACATGTACCAACTATTAGACAAAGTCTAAATTTTGTTTATTTTTGTATGTTTTTTTGTACATTAAAAATTATTTGTGTGAAAGTTCATTATCTGGTCCACAGAAAAAATCATTTGTTTACGTAAACTTTGCACACATCCAACAAAAAACCACTCATTTTTGTATTTTATGTGTCTATCTTCAAAAGTTAACTTTAATGTAGCACTCATTTTGTACAGATTCTTACCAAACAATAAGCACAATTAAGAACAGCTGTTCAGATTACATCAGGTTTGATGACCATTAGCTACTGTACTGTTACATACAGACAGATGCTCAGGGTTCTTGCTCCTTTTGACCAAGCTACAAGAGAACTGTCTGAGGAAAAAAGGGTCTCTGGGTCAAAGGTCATTCCCATGATGAGAATGCTCCACATTGAGCTTCAACGTCAGGCCACAACAGTGACAAAAACAGCTGCTCAGCAACTGGCTGAAAACCTGAGGAAGTGGCTAACTGACGCTATTTGCGGCATGGAATCCCTCAGTGTGAAGACTCTGGCAACTCTGTTAGATCCCAGATTTAAAAAGAATGGATTTCTTAGTCAGCACAAGGTAAGTGAAGCAGTGAAGAGACCGCAGTCAAAATGTGCAGATGAAATGAGGAGCCAAGAACTTGACCCAAGAGAAGAAGAGCCTAGCTCTTCACATGGGTCAGAACCCAGTTCAGGTATGAAAATACATTTCTGTGGCACTTATATGATATATCATGTGATAATAAAGTAATGAATAACTATTTTTTTAGGGCACAATCTCTGGAAAACTTTAGATATGGAGGTTGCAGGGACCCAGAAGACGAGGAACGCAACAGCTGACTCCATTGTTGAAGTTCAACGCTACCTGGCAGAAACAAACACCCAGAAACCAAGATCCTTTGCAATATTGGAAATGGAACCAGAAAATATACCCACATCTTCATCAACTTGTACTTAAAATTCTCTGCTCACCATCATCGTCTGTACCATGCGAAAGAGTATTTTCCAAGGCTGGGAAGCTGGTGTGTAAGAGTAAAAATCGCCTTGGAGCAACGACACTCCAAAAACTTTTGTTTCTCAATAAAAATTCATGAACTAATCACTTTTTTGTCTTTTATTTTATATGATGTAACAGTTAAGTTGACAAATGTGCACATAAGTTAAAAAATTGTAACTCTGAATTTTTGCTCTAATTTGCTATATTTTACATACCAACTCAGTTTTAGCATTTACACAAACAATGAATTTCTTTACCTGCAATGATTTTATAACTACTGCAGGGGTCGCTATTGGGTGATCGACACAGTATCAATACAGTGCCGACACTGTTTAGTGTGTCATTACACTCCTTGAGGTATCATCGTCCCATCACTATTACACAAACCTATGTGAAGCTTATGTACAACAAGATTGTCATTCCTAATCTGAAAATTGCACGCCAACTTTTACAAAAAAAATTACAATGTATAACAAAAAAAAAATACAATATATAACGCTATTTTTCAAGTTTGTTTTGCTCCTTTTTGCATCTTTAATAAGGAAAGACATGTATCTCAATTTAGAATTATTTCAGTTAATTTTGAGCAAGTGGTGTTTAATTTCCTGCGTTTGATAGGCAGAGTATGATCATGAATGTTACGAATGTGCCGGTACAAGTCACCAGATTGTGTGTAGCAGCGATAACAGTAGTGACACTCGTAAGGACGCGCATCAGTATGCACAATGGCATGGCGTCTTAGAGTGTATGTGCATGAGAAAGTCTTTCCACAGACATCACACGTTGGAAGAGCCTCAACAAAATTCCCCATAGATTTCTGAAGATCCTGAAAGTAAGAGGAATAATCTGAATGCTGGTGGGGTGTAGATAAAGGAATAAGGGGTACTGTGAGGGTGGACATGTCCTGACAAGAAGGTCCAGTGCCAGAGGAAGAAGAAGGGGGAGAGAAGGGAATGGAGTAGTCACTTGATTGGGCGTTGATTTGTAAGAAGGTCTGTGAGTGGGAAGTGAGAAACTGAGAGCCACTTGGCTCCTCCTCCTCATTTTCAAACTTATCGTCCACTTCCATCATTAATTCCACTTCTCTATTTTCCTCTTCAAGTTCTTCATCAGAAATGACAATGGCTTCTGTTTTAACTTTCACAGGCTCCCTGTGCTTATTTTTTGTCACTTTAAAAGTTGACTGGTGAACTTTTTGTTTTGTTATTGAAGGTAAAGTTCTGGCATTCTCCTCTTGTCCTTGAAGAGCTTGAATATAAGGAGCATCTTGAATGTCTAAATTGTGGTGTTGGAGTGATACAGCATTTTCAATGTGAATTTCAGGAAATACATGCTGAACTGCTGCTTTTATCGGTTTTGAATTTGAGGTCAAAGTGGGAGTATGGATTAACATGATCATCTGTTGTCCTCCGCCCAGAGAATCTTTGTGGTTCATTTGTGAGGGGGTGACAACAAATTCATTAAGAGAAACATGGAGCTTGTCTTGTTGAGAGCTGGTAGAGAGGCAGGATTCTGACTGAGCATTAGCAGCTTGGCTTCCAGGAATCAGAGAGAATGAAGAGGAGGAAGGTTGCTGGCTAATGTTGTGGCTGGGGAGAGATCAGAAAACAAATCAAATGAACCTGCCTTTCAGTTGTAATTGTTAAATATAAAATTTTTAAAAGTGCAAGCATAATTGAAAATACAGTTCAGTCAGATCTTTGAAAAAACTATTTACTTGAAAGTTGTTTTGTGTCAATAAATTGACACAAAACCAAACAAGTAAACTTGCTGACAGAAAATACAATTTTCCTCTCGTTTTTACAAATTTTATAACCAAAAAAACAACTACTTCTTCTTCTTTCGGCATTTCCCCTTAGGGGTCGCCACAGCAAGTCAATTTCTTCCATCAAATCAGTTTCTTCCATCTAAACTACTAACTACTAAAATGTAAAAAAACAATATTCCATAGAACACTGATAATCAGTTTTAATAATTGGATTAAATCTGTCAAACATAACAATACTTGTACCTGCATGCCTCTGTTGTACTGCCAGGACTGCAGAGAGAAAATGTCTCTCCATGTTTCTCACTGCTCCGCCAGTCAGGGTCTCCAGCGATGTAAGTTGATTGTTCCGCAGTGGAAGCCTGCACTACCTCCCCAGGTGGAGGCGGAATGTCCATACCTGGCTGGGTGGTATCTGCAACATCAGAACTTAGAGGAGTCTGTTCTTGGATCACTAAGGACCCAACATTGGCTCTTGGCTCACATTTCACAGACCCCACCTGAAACCCCTTGGATGCTTGTGCACCTGATGAAAACGGCCCTGTTTGGGTGACTAAATGCAGGTCATTTTCAACCACGACGACACCAGAATTATTCCCACTGTCACCATCTGCTTGCATCTCTGATGTCTTTCCCAATCCATTGCTCTCTTCTGAGCGTGTGCTGTCTGCTTCAGTCACAGGTCCTCGTCTTTGCAGTCTTTTCTTGCAGATTCTCACCACTTCATTCATATGTAGAAAGCTTGCAGCTGCCAGTATGTCTTCTAATGATTCAGACTGATCCAGCTGCAACACGCCTTCATAGACAAAGTCCAAGAGCAAGCCAAACGCATCAGATGTGACAATGTCATTGTCAAGTGTAACAGAGCAGTTGCTCACGTTTCCTCCTGGTGAGTCCGAGTAGTACATATGAAAGAAAGGCGAGCAGGAAGCTAAAACAGCTCGGTGAGCCAGGAAACTACATGATCCCACCAACACAGTACAGTCACAGAGGAAGCCCCTTTGGCGCTGGGAGTGTAAAGCTGACAAGAGCTGCTGAGAATGTTGAGGGAACTCCATATTCTGACAAACAGAAAATATTAAATTTAGTTCACTCAAATATAACTGATATGAGAAGCACAAGTGTAATAGTGCAAATATGCCTTAATAATAGTAATTTGTTCAATCTATGCACATATGGAAAGTAAACAGTTACTTACTACTAATTTATCAACAAATGAGGTAATAACAATTCAACAATAAATCAACTGCATTTGTAAGTAAGAGAAAATGACCAAGATGAAAATGCATAATGAAGCCCATCCTTACAGGTTTTAGCAGAGATAATCTTGTGTTAAATAAACTCCTGAACCAATCTGAGATCTAAAAAATTACAAATAATAAACAGAACAGCTCTTTTTTTTTTTTTTTTAAATAAATCTACTTAAACTACACTCCGTCTCTTGGGCCTTGACTGCAAAACCGTTTTGTCCGTTGATTGACTGTTAGTCGAAGAGCGATCCGTTTTTTAAATTCGTAGCTAAACAAATCAACTCAATGTAGGTTAGAAAAGTTAGTTTTAAACTTCAGAAAATTACAGGAAACGTTTTAACCTCACATGATCAACATAGAAAATAAATAATTAGAGCTTTAAAAAACTAACACAAGTTAGCCGAATTGGATACGCGTATGAGTTCATTTGTTCCTAAGCTTCAAAATGTAAAGTTTAGTAGATGGATCTTTGGGGTTAGATTACTGAAACAAAAATCCTTCAAAATACATTACATTTATTTAAATAATGTAAAGAAAATTTCTCTTACCTGCAGTTAGAGAGCAATCGTACATGTCAGTTGACATTGTTCAAAGTCTCGCGAGATTGGGTGAGTACGGGCGAGACTACAGGTCTTAAGTTCGCGTGACGGTCATAGAACAGAAGAACAGAGACTCAAAAGGCCCTTTGTCCTAAGACCTCCAAAGTGAAGCCGTCACGAGGTTTCAAGGCTTTTGATGGTATAAAGCTGTCCGTACTAGAAAACCGCGTGCATTGCGTCATTGAGGAGCTATAGTGGAAAAACTCGATCAGCCCGGCACCATTAAGAATTTACTGGAGGCACCAGTCCCTCCAGTAACGGGCTGGAGGGAGTAAAAACCCCTCCAGCCCGGTACCATTAAGAAGTTCAAGTAAAAACTCATTCAGCCGGCACTACTAAGAATTCTGCTCAAGTACGAAGACGGCAGCTACAGTGGGTCACGTTACCGATGTGTACCACAAGGTGACGCCATTACACCACCTCATCGCTCCCAGCAACAGAGCTCCGTCAAAAAACGCCACTCAAAGGAAGTAGATTTAACTTCCTTTGGGAGTCTACTTGGTATCGAACTCATTTTCACCAAGGGCCACATCAGCGTAATGGTTGCCCTCAAAGGGCCACATGTAACTGTAAGACAGTATAAATGTAACCAAATGTAACTACTTCTCAATGTTAAATACCTCTTGAGTTTATTACTTATTCAAATTGCGAATATTAAATATGCATTACATTAGGGCTGAAACAACTAATCGAATTAATCGATTATTGAAATAGTTGTCGACTAATTTAGTCATCGATTAATCGTTTAGAAAGTTTTTGCTGTCAACTGCACTTAATATTACACAACTTGATTGTTTTTTTTGTGTATTTTTACTCATGTTAACCTAGGCCATTTTTGTTTGGTACTATACCTCTGAACAAGGTTAAATTTGCAAATCTAAAACTGTTAACGATTTCTTGTTTTTAAATGTGATCCTGGATGGTCAACAGTTTACATTTTGTTTTTTTAGCCAGTACTATAAAACACATTTTATGGGTGCACGTGATTTACCTTTACTGTATACAATAAGTAGATTTATTATTTTATATTTGCTGTAGAAATGGTAATATTCTCCCTCTTTATTTCACAGAAAGATTAACATTTTTACTTATTAGAATGAGCTTAACGTGTTGTTTAAGTGGTTATGAGTTGTGTTTTGCATAACTACATTCAATAAAATGCCAAAAATCTATAATTTATTAAGTTGCCAATTTTACCCGATTAATCGAGCCAATAATCGCCAGATTAATCGATCATCAAAATAATCGTTAGTTGTTAGTTAATCGTTATTAGGTGGAGGAAAGTATCAGGTGTGATGTGCGACAGAAGAGTTTCAGCGAGAATGAAAGGGAAAGATGTCAAAACCCTGGTGAGACCGGCCATGCTGATTGGTCTAAGGGTGATAAGGGTTAACAAGAGAGAGGCTAAACCTCGTCAATGGGCGGTTTTTGATGGGTGTACGATCATTTTTTGTAAAATTCGATAATTTTACGTCATTTGTACGATAATCCAGCATCTTCCACCTGGCAACGCTGACATCGACTTACCCGTTTCATTTTAATCACTTTTAAAGGTTTTTATTATGTCAGCAAGTTCCTTGGAAAGTAAAAAAAAAAATTAAAATAGAACATGTTATTTAGTGGAACATTTCTTTTTCAAGTTAAAGACTTGATTAACAGCACGTGGTGAGTAGAAAACAGAAATTGATCTTTTACTGTTTAACAGGCCCTAAAATTTTAAAATTTGTTTTTTTAAACAATTATTTACAGCTTAACATCTAGTTGTTTTGTTGTGGGTGGTTGTGTACAAGCCCATTGGTACATATCTCCCAATCTTAAGTGTTCATCATCAAATTTCTGACTGGAAAACTTTGGACATGTCTTTAGTTGGAAATATTGCATACAATGCACTTTCTAAAAAATAAATAGATTGTAAACTTAATATGTTTAAACTGGAACAGTAAAAAAGTTAAAAACAATTTTCAAAAATAAAAAGGAATGGTTTTGTCAGTGGGTAGCTGTTCATGTTGGGTCTTTTCACAAGATGATGGGCCAATCGAATACTTTTTTTTGTATAATCTTTTGCACATTAAAAAAAATATATGTATGAGAAAGTTAAGATCTGGTCAACATAATAGTTAACAATTCCCCATGAGACAACATTTATTTACAAAGTTAAAGGTGGACTTTTGACACAGCCATCAATGAAACACTCATTTGTCTTTTATGCGTATCTATAAAGTTGACTCTAATGGCAGCACTTCTTTTTGTACAGAATCTTATATTTATATAAAAATAAATTAGAAAATTAAAGAAAAAAGTTGGAAAATAAAATTGAGTTGGCAATGCTTGAACTTCAAAAGTGATGTCACAGAAACTTAACTTTTAAAATGAAAGGCTTTTGAGTCAGCAGATTAAGTTAATGAAAACAATAAAACACAAATGTAATTAAATTAACTGGCACACTTTCATTTAAGGACAGCTCTTCAAATTACACCTAACAAAATCATAGCAAGTTATTTTAGAGTTCACAAGCACTGGATGTGATGAATAAAGTACTCAGTGTTAAACCAGATTGGATCAATCCCATCTTCAGTTTGTTTAAAAAGTACTTGTCAGTACTGTGTCTAAAAAAACCCCCAAAACCTCATATTGAGTAAAATGTTTGACACATCAAAGAGAAGGAAAATGGCACAAGTATTGTTGACTGCTCTAGGAAACAAGCTCCAAGAAACATTGTTGCAAGTTTAATTCCACTCGAATATTTATGTGTGTATTTGGTCATGTTTCAGTGTCTTTGAAGGATCAGAAAACTTGTTGGATGTCACAATATAAAAGCTTAACATACAAAAAAAAACACATTAAGATCAGAGCACGCTCTACTGGCAGATTTGTTCTACCAATTCATATAGTTTTTCTTTTAAAACAAGTGCTATAGTTAGAAAAAATTATCAAATGTCACTGCAAAGGTTTATCAGGTTTGATTTGACTTGTTTTGCACCTTTTTTCATCTTTAAAAGGAAGGACATGTATTTCAATTTAGAACTGTTTTAGCTAGTTTTGAGCGGATGGTGATTGTTGTGATAGGGGAGGATTGGTGTCTACTTTCCTGCGTTTGGCAGGCAGAGTTTGATCATGAGCTTTACGGATGTGCCGGTACAAGTCACCAGATTGTGTGTAGCAGCGAAAACAGTAGCGACACTCGTAAGGACGTGCACGAGTATGCACAATGGCATGACGTCTTAGAGTGTATGTGCATGAGAAAGTCTTTCCACAAACATCACATGTTGGAAGTTCCTCAACAAAATTCCCCATAGATTCCTGAAGATCCTGAAAGTAAGAGGGATGATCTGAATGCTGCTGGGGTGTAGATGAAGCAATGAGGGGTGCTGTGAGGGTGGACATGTCCTGACAAGAAGGTCCAGTGCCAGAGGAGGAAGAAGGGGGAGAGAAGGGAATGGAGTAGTCATTTGACTGGGAGTTGATTTGTAAGAGGGCCTGTGAGTGGGAAGTGAGAAACTGAGAGCCACTTGGCTCTTCCTCCTCATCTTCAAACTCATCGTCCACTTCCATCATTAATTCCACTTCTCTATTTTCCTCTTCAAGTTCTTCATCAGAAATGACAATGGCTTCTGTTTTAACTTTCACAGGCTCCCTGTGCTTATTTTTTGTCACTTTAAAAGTTGACTGGTGAACTTTTTGTTTTGTTATTGAAGGTAAAGTTCTGGCATTCTCCTCTTGTCCTTGAAGAGCTTGAATATGAGGAGCATCTTGAATGTCTAAATTGTGGTGTTGGAGTGATACAGCATTTTCAATGTGAATTTCAGGAAATACATGCTGAACTGCTGCTTTTATCGGTTTTGAATTTGAGGTCAAAGTGGGAGTATGGATTAACATGATCATCTGTTGTCCTCCGCCCAGAGAATCTTTGTGGTTCATTTGTGAGGGGGTGCCAACAAATTCATTAAGAGAAACATGGGGCTTGTCTTGTTGAGAGCTGGTAGAGAGGCAGGATTCTGACTGAGCATTAGCAGCTTGGCTTCCAGGAATCAGAGAGAATGAAGAGGAGGAAGGTTGCTGGTTATTGTTGTGGCTGGGGAGAGATCAGAAAACAAATCAAATGGACCTGCCTTTCAGTTGGAGTTGTTAAATATAAAATGATAAAATAGTACAAGCATTAAAAAAAAATCTGACTAAACTTTATTTGTAATTAACTACATATTAAAAAGTTATTTAGAAATAATAAACTGACCTAAAAACAAACTGGTAATTTTGCTGACAGGAAAATACAATTTTCTCTCTTATTTACAAGTTTTATGTACCTAAAAAAAGTCTACTAAAATGTAAGAATAAATATCGCATGAACCACTAGTAATCAGTTTTAATAATTGGATTAAATAACAATACTTGTACCTGCATGCCTCTGTTGTACTGCCAGGACTGCAGAGAGAAAATGTCTCTCCATGTTTCTCACTGCTCCGCCAGTCAGGGTCTCCAGCGATGTAAGTTGATTGTTCTGCAGTGGAAGCCTGCACTACCTCCCCAACTGGAGGCGGAATGTCCATACCTGGCTGGGTGGTATCTGCAACATCAGAACTTAGAGGAGTCTGTTCTTGGATCACTAAGGACCCAACATTGGCTCTTGGCTCACATTTCACAGACCCCACCTGAGACCCCTTGGATGCTTGTGCCCCTGATGAAAACGGCCCTGTTTGGGTGACTAAATGCAAGTCTTTTTCAACCACGACGACACCAGAATTATTCCCACTGTCACCATCTGCTTGCATCTCTGATGTCTTTCCCGATCCATTGCTCTCTTCTGAGCGTGTGCTGTCTGCTTCAGTCACAGGTCCTCGTCTTTGCAGTCTTTTCTTGCAGACTCTCACCACTTCATTCATATGTAGAAAGCTTGCAGCTGCCAGTATGTCTTCTAATGATTCAGACTGATCCAGCTGCAACACGCCTTCATAGACAAAGTCCAAGAGCAAGCCAAACGCATCAGATGTGACAATGTCATTGTCAAGTGTAACAGAGCAGTTGCTCACGTTTCCTCCTGGTGAGTCCGAGTAGTACATATGAAAGAAAGGCGAGCAGGAAGCTAAAACAGCTCGGTGAGCCAGGAAACTACATGATCCCACCAACACAGTACAGTCACAGAGGAAGCCCCTTTGGCGCTGGGAGTGTAAAGCTGACAAGAGCTGCTGAGAATGTTGAGGGAACTCCATATTCTGACAAACAGAAAATAATAAGTTTAGTTCACTCAAATAAAACTGATATGAGAAGCACAAGTGTAATAGTGCAAATATGCTTAAATAATAGTAATGTGTTCAATCTATGCACATATGGAAAGTAAACAGTTACTTACTACTAATTTATCTACAAATGAGGTAATAACAATTCAACAATAAATCAACTGCATTTGTAAGTAAGAGAAAATGACCAAGATGAAAATGCATAATGAAGCCCATCCTTACAGGTTATTTAGCAAAGATAATCTTGTGTTAAATAAACTGAACCAATCTGAGACCTAAAAAATGACCAAAAATAAGCAGGACTGCTTTTTTGACAATAAATCTACTTAAACTACACTCTGTCTCTGTTTTCGACATCAAAGCCACATTGTTTAAATTAACCAGCATTGTGTATGTTTTTAACTAGTGTACCACGACAGATTGTCAGGTATTTTGTAGAAAATTATCCTATTTTATAATACAGGCGGCTATAGAGAAATATTAAGATAGTCTTATGGTAGAAATCTACCTTGGCAAGAAAAACGGCTGAAAAAACACTGATATAACTTAACCAAGGTTGTGTCCGGTGATTGTTTGAAGAGCGATCTGCTTCTAAATTTGTAAATAAATAAGCCAATGCAGGTTAGAAGAGTTTGTATTAAACTACAGAGAATAAGAGAAAACGCTTTTGACCTAGAATGATCAACAATATTGTTGTCGTATACATTGCAGTACATTAGATATATATTTTTTACAATGTAAAAAAAAAAACCCCAAAAACATTCCCTTACCTGCCGTCAGCGCAATTGTATTATTTTGTCCAGTTCTTCATCTGTTGAGTGTGGTTCCGGTCTCCGCTACAGCCACACTGCCACCTACAGGCTGGTAGGTAAAACAAACCAGAAGTTACTTTATAATATTTACTATAATCGACTATGAAATCAATGCGACATTTCTCCAAATAAGTCTTTAACCATGCTATCAATAAAGGAAAGTAAAAATTTAATCAGTTACATAATTCAAATGTGCTTGAAGAATTTTTGAAGCGAACAGTACGTGTTCAAATGGATAGCACAAGGAGAAGAAAAGGAGGATCAAAGAGAAGAAATCATGATCAAAATGTGAGATTTTACCATTTTTCCAATATCTATGTCACATTTGAGATTTTTTAAACAATATAAACTTTACTCACGTCAGCATTTGGCTGTTGGTTTTAAATGACTAAATTTAAAAGGGCTATAATTAGATTTAAATGTGATTTCTACTCCATCAGCAGGACAGAGATGTCTGTCTATCCAAATCCATGTCCTATGTTCTTCGACATGGAGCCAGTCAAATGGGTCTAGAAATGTGCTCAGGTAAGAACATCAAACTCTGATCAAACTTTAAAATGTATTGAGCTGCATTTGGAATACCTTTTTTATTTGATCAAGTTTATTGTGTATGTAGCTGATACAGATGCAGACTATACATACATCTAGTATGTATACATCTGTACATACTGTACATACATATAGTATGTATTTGTCTGTACATTTGTACGTACATCTAGTATGTATACATCTGTACATACTGTACATACATATAGTATGTATTTGTCTATACATCTGTACGTACATCTAGTATTTATACATCTGTACATACACCTGGTATGTATACATCTGTACATACTGTACATCTGTCCACACATCTGTATACATATCATATCTAGATATGTCAGGAATGTCAAACTCCAGTCTTGAAGAGCTGGTGTCCTGAAGGTTTTCCAAATCTTCTTGCATCAACATACCTGATCCAGGTTATTGAGTCAATGTTCCAAATTGATTGACTGTTGATTTCACTTTATGTGCATCAGCTAGATTGAACCAGGAACACAATAAAAATTGTGAGGGCACTGTCACTGGTCCTCCACGACTGGATCTTGATCTTGATCTTGACACCTGGATCTTGACACCTTTAAGATAATCCATCTACTCATCCCCGCCGTGGGCATCGCTGGGCTGAGGAGTCTCCCGTGTCTCCATCAGGATGAAGAACATCTACTCATCCCCGTACTGGACATCTCCGGGCTGAGGAGTCCCCCGTGTTTCCATCAGCATGAAGAACATCTACTCATCCCCGTTCTGGACATCTCCGGGCTGAGGAGTCCCCCAGTGTTTCCATCAGGATGAAGAACATCTACTCATCCCCGTACTTGACATCTCCGGGCTGAGGAGTCCCCCGTGTTTCCATCAGGAGGAAGAACATCTATTGACTTCTTTAGATATTTAGCTGTAGATTAGATTAAGCTAATATTTAAACAATAATCTTTGACACATTGTTTGCTCGTCCCGGGGGAGGGATCTCTCTTTCACGTGGATCCCCATGAGGTTTCTTATTTTTACCCCACTGATGGGTTTTTTAGGAGTTTTTCCTCACTGAGAAGGAGAGTCTAAGTGCATTAATGTGCTAGTCTTGTTTAGTTAGCATTTGCTAGTTATTTTTCTTGTTGTGTATTTGTGTTAATACATTCCTCTTTTTCTTGTGAAGCCCATTGAGACGGAAATTCTGTGATTTTGGGCTATACAAATAAAATTGAATTGAATTGAATATGTAAACAGACATAACAGTTGTCATCTCTACAGATGGCTTCCTGTTTGTGGAGGATCTCCTGGCTCACCCACAGTTCCACTCATATACATTAGAAGATATTGAGAGGGTTGTAGCTACAAATGAAAAACAGCGGTTTAAGCTTTGTTCCCATCCTGTGGAAGGACGACTTCAGATTCGGGCTAATCAGGGTCATTCAGTACAGGTATGCAGAGGAGCGACTTTTAGATATATTGTTTTTGAAAAACATAAAAAATTACATTTAATTGAACCAAAAGCTTTTCTGGTGCAATACAGAAGAAGCTCTGATTTATTACTTGTTCCAAGTTGTGTTTGATTTGCAGTTGTAATCAATGTTTAAAATCAGCAGAAACATTAGGATGTTAAGTAGCTGATTTAAAAAATTGTACTGGCTGTCTTTTAATTGTAACAAAATATTGTTACTTTGTTGTTACCAACATCTCACACCAACCGGTGCAAGATGAATCAAAGTCAATTTTTCAATGACTTTTTAATTTTTTTCTATGCCATGTCCCTAAAACTAAGGAGCAACTAATTTGTTTTATCACTTTTTACAAAAGCGGTCCATCTCCTGATAAGAATATTGTAATCGCAAAGCTTTGGTTTTCATTGGTAAGGTATTGGATCTGGAGCTCAAGCGAGTCCTGGCCGGATCCCCTAATTGTCCTACCGAGGCTGTGCATGGTTCCTACCTCCGCAACTGGAGTGCCATACGACAGCAAGGTCTGAGCCGTATGAAGAGAACTCACATCCATCTAGCACCAGGCCTGCCCGGGGAAGATGGTGTAATTAGTGGTAAGTTGTGTACTTGGGTCTAAAATGACTTATGTACACTTGGGTATAGTGTGTTACCAAATTGAGTGTAATTTTAGTTTTTTTTTGCTTCTAGGAATGAGAAAAAACTGTGATCTTGCTGTCTTTATTGATATTCCAAAAGCCATTGCAGGTAAGATTACCCGCCAAGGGCTACTTTCATACCCACCTTGTCTTTATTCAAAATTGCGGAATAAGAAATGGCCCAGCATGATGTTTATTGGATTAAATTTGGGAAGGGTATTAAAATATGGCCAATCCTGCAAGATTTTGGGATTTGAATCAAAAGGCTGGTGATTGAACTTAACATCTTTTGTTGTTAAACAGGTTGGGTTACGACTTATCCATATGAACAAAAAGGATGAATCTCTCATTATAATAAATAAAGCTTTTATAACAGTCTTTCATCCAGGATTTTGATATTTGAAAAATGTTCCTACAAAATCAATGTTTTTTTTTTTTTTTTTGTGTGTGTTTTTCTCATAATTTGGCAGATGGTATTGAGTTCTTCTGGTCGGATAACGGTGTGCTGCTAACTCCAGGCGATGCCGAGGGTAGACTTCTTCCCAAATACTTCAATCGTGCGCTCAGGCTTAAACCTACACGTGAGAAAAACTAAACAAAGACACTTTTTTTTTCCAGAAACAATTATTTATGTCCAACTGTGAATTGTTAATCTATATGCTCTGTTCCAGGAAGCATTTTGCCCCTGTAGCAGGAGGAGTAGAGGAAGCTGTTTATCATCTAAACAGTTGTTTAGGTTTTAGTCACTGAGGGATGTTGAAGACCAAGCTGGCATCCCACAAATAATATGGCTTTTGTTTGTGACATCTCCAACAGAATGTTTCAGTGTGATAAATAAAGAGAGCTGACAAACTTTGAATTTTTGCATTTATTGGATTTGGTGTGAAGGATGTGGGATATATTTTGAACAAAAAAAAACCCTGATTCAATAACAAAAAGAAATCCTAATTACGTTGTCTCGGTTTATTATCCTTTTGGCATTTGAAATGCTAGATAAGCAATTTGCCTGCAATAAGACATCAAGACATGCTTATATTTAGCTTGTCAAAAACTTAAGTGTGGGAAAGCACACACAATATGGTTTAACGGACAGTTCTAACACTTTCTTGTAAGATATGGAAACACACTGCATCTGCGAGGGGAGATAAATGGCTTTGGCCTTCCTGTAACAACAAAAAATTATACATCTGTGACAATCATTGAGATTAAAGAAACAAAAAATGAAGGAAGATTTTTGTATTTTCCTTTAAAGACTGGCTTTTTTTTTCATATTTTTGCTTGCGCTTCCCATGGTTGGTTCTTAATTGCTGCTTTTAATATTATATCAAGTGACAAAGTCTTCCATTCAAAGCAGTGTTGATTACAATTCATGTTACAATGACCTGGAAAATCTCAAGTCTTTCCTATTGATTGAGCATTTGAACATACATTTTGGTGGTTTTACTTGTCAAGCTTTTTGTATATGTAAATGTGTTATGTTTAACACTGACATAGCATGCTAATAATATAGGCATTCAGAAGAAATGAGGCTCGACAAATGATATTACTTACAAACTTAGTTATAAAACATTTGCAAAATGTCAGTAACAGCTAGAGAGCTTCATGACCTCCAGTAAGTTTATGGAAGAGTTCCTCATTGAGTACGTCACTCTTCTCACGACTGCGTGTAGACATGAAAATGTAGCCACCAATAAATTCATGAACAATTTTACAGTCAGCAGTCACACAGCTGAAGGCGATATTCACATTCCCTTCAAACTCTATAGCAACCTGAAAAAGTCAGAGACACAAACAAGACAATCATTTTAAGAAAAAAAATCTTTTGAAGTACAGTAAATAGCTTTAAAGTTAAAATACTGTGTTAGAGTGATAATGATTTTCTATTAGAGTATTTACTTCTTTTGGTCAGTTCTTATACTCGCAGTAAAATGGTCAGACTAGCTTGAGGTAATAGAAATAGTGTACCTTAATTAAATGTTAATTTTTGAGTCAATTTTAAGTAATTTCTCTTTCCCAACAAGATAGATAAAGCTTGAGCACAAATATAATCTGACCTGCCGAATGTCCCAGTTCACGTTCCACTGCTTCATGTTATTATACCGCCAGGTCTTCACCACATCACCCACACCCAGGTCAATGCGGATCAAACGATTGGGGGCAATGCCAAGTACCTCATCCTTTCGACTTCCCTTGAACCTACCGAGCAAAAAACATTTTTATTTTCACTTTTTTGCTGTACAGTACTACAATAATAGTTTTTGTCTTGTTGTTTGAAATGTGTTTCTCTTTCATTATAAATTTACGTCAGTTTGGGATAATTTAAAGCAAATGTCGGATCTTTTATAGCAACCATTCTTCATTGAGTGTCATTTGCGATATCATCCTTGGCACAAAGCAAGTTCTTGAAAGCTTTGAATTAAACTTCAAACTTAACCTGACAACCACATATGAAAGTCCAAAGTCGGGCAAGGCCTGCCAGATCTGGAGGAAACGTATCAGTGCATCTGTCAGGGAGAGCTGAGCGACATTCTGGTACGCGTCCAGGATCCGAGGGGTCAGCTGAAAGAGCCGTCACAGAGAAATATGTTCATCATGATTACATTTTTATGCTCTTGGCACAAACTATGCAGATGTTGTATAAGTGTTTATTAGCACAAGAGCATAAAATCACTGCAGTATTTTATAAAAAAAAAAATGGTTGACTTCAGAAGATGAAATAATGAATTACATAGCCAGAAATAGTTTACATTAAACATAATCAGCCGCTTAAAAACATTTTAAATACCTGTTTGGGCTTGTACTTCTTATGATAGCGAGGTGACACCAGACTGTGAGGGTTGATGCTCTCATCACTGGCAGCTGTGTTTCCATGGGAACTGGTGTTGGTTTTTTGCATTGCCAGGAAGGAACTTATGCTCTTGATCTCGCTCTTGTAACTGCTGTCTGCAAGAGTCTTGCCTTTGGAGGCCAGTCGACAACCAGCCATCCATCTGGCATACTGTTCTCCCTACAGAGACAGAGCACAGAAAAAATGGATTTACAAGACAGATGAAATTGGTGAAAAAACCCAGTAGTAGACAGTGGACATCACACCTGGGTGTTCAGTTGTGCTTCATATGTTTCAATACTCCCTTCAATAACTGCAATATTTTATGGTCATAAACCATTTTATCATACAAGATTAATACAGTCACAAACTTCAACAATATTTAAGAATATATCAACGTTTACCTGCCAAAAAATGGACTATTTGTAGATAAAATCTATCTGTTTCCTCACTAGTAATAAAAGTTCAGGCTGCCCTGACATCTGTCTGCATCGAGTTTTAAACAAGATAGGTACCTGATGCTACTCTGATCTCTTTGCATTTTTCAATTTCTTTAGAAAAGTCAACCTTTGAAAAGAAGCTTAAAAGTAAATCAGCAGCCAAATTAATTAGGTCTCCCAATGGAGGTTTCACAATATCTAAACAAAATTTCTATGTGCACCGCCACTGATGATGGATGATGCTTTACCTAGTATTCTGTCTGACTAGCCAATCAGGAGGTCTGAAAATAGGGACGTAATCTGAGGATTCTTAAAGGTCTTGAGAAACTAGCTCACAATATGACTGGTTGAACTAAAAGTTACTTCATTGCCATTCAGTAGTGTTGGAGAGAACCAGCAGAACAGACTCTGGAAACCTTTATGCAAGCTCCACAGAGTTTAACCCACCTGACAACAAACGCTGGCTAAAAGGTGAGTAATGAAATGCTGTCAAGTGAAAACACACATTAGGAAGCAGTGCTATTATCAGAAAATCTATGAAAGAAAATTCATAAATATGAATGGCTAAATATAATTAACACAAGGTTGTGATTCAGATATTTTTTTTCAGGCCAGAAGAAAAGGCTCTGTGGGTTTTCACGATCTGCCACTGTGATAAAAAAATAGTGAAGGAGACAGGATGTTCAATTTAAGAGATAAGAAGAGGCCTCACATCCTCACAGCGTAGATAGACTTCATTCATCCCCTCTGGTGCAGGTATCAGGAGTTTGATAAGGAACTTCTGTGCTGCCACATTAACATCTGGAACCACCTCACATCCTGTGGACCAAAATTGAAGAAACAGTTTTTATTACGCAAATTACACATAAAAACCAGTTAAGTCACACTAATTGTTGTTGATAAGATGCATTACTGAAGAGAAAAGTAATACCCAAAAATGTGCAATAACATACTTTATACCTTTGAGATTGATATGTTGAATGGGTTCTCCGATACTCTCCTCTTTGCTCTTGAAATAAGAAATGGAGGTATCCTGGAATTTAAACCAGTACTGTTTGTATCCTTTCAGAGTCAGTCTCTTTGGCCTGAAGAACAATCACATTGTTAAAAATAAACCATTTTTATTCATTAATTCACATAATCAAAACCATTTTCGATTCCATTTCTTTATTCACTTGGAATTTGTTCATGTAAAAAAATTCACCTAAAAATCTTCAAATATTCATTCAGCTCTGGCGCAGTCATGGTCTCCTGGAAAAAAGACACATCTTCAGTGAATACAGAGGTTTTCTTTAGTAATTATTTGCCTCAGTTTTTGACCCTACATTTTGTTAAACTTTGGTAACTGTAAGTTGTAGCTCCCATTTAACAAAAAAAAAATTCCCAACCAGCAGTTCAGATGCAGAGCTGGTCTCTCCTTCCATCTTGACTTCCAGTGACAGCAAGGCAGACTCCAGGTCATCCATAGCTTGGCTGGACGCTGGCATTTGGGACTCTGAATCAGATACCTTACTGATATGGTACTACATTTTCATTCAAAACACAAGAAACACAAACATAAGAGGTTTGTTGAAAAGAAAAAAGTTCATTCTATGTGCTTTTGACACCATATTACATAAAGGTATATATATCATAAAACTTTTCTTGACTTTTTAAGTGTCAAAACAACTGTTAATTTTCTATATACCAATGAGTAGCAGTTCTTTCTACCTGTAAAGCACCAAACAACATCATCTCCTCTTCTGTGCAGTCAATGTCCTCCAACAGAATAGCCCAGCGTGCCTGCTCGTACAGTTGAGTCACACGCACAACGTCATACTGGAACGATAATCAAAAACAGAAATATTCACAAAATGAACTAATTTCAGTCAAAAACACACACAACTTTTACAATGTGAATTACACAAACCCCACACCTTGGGGTCCATGTCATAAAAGGCAGAGAATTTAAAACGAAGCCAGAGTTGGTCGTTTTCTTGAATGCCCTGCTGCATCAGACATCGTGATGAGTCCAACCATCTGAGAGACAAAGATGTTGTGTATTTGTTTGATCATAACAAGCAGCGTATGCAGATCTGATGTTCATACAGAACACAGTCACTGAAAAATATACCATTTTATACAAACTTTTATTAATGTTATCACAGGCTTGGATTTTTTTGCCTGCCATTGATGTGACAGAAGGTTCAAAACAGCTTTGACATAATGTTTTCTTAACGTAAAGTCACAGCTCTTCACTACACACCTCTTGGCTCAAAGGAAACAGTTTCTTATATCAACTGTGTATCAGTGTATCAAACTCTATACAACTCTACACAAATTAGCTGAAGCTACACTCGTGGGTTTAGGACGATTGTACGTATGTACCTGCCATTGATGTGAGCCTTGTCCACCACACTTGCAGGGCGGTACTGCTTAGCCAAGACCTCTGGGCTTGGAGGAGGTTGGGTGACTGACAACATCTTGTATATGGCCTCCATTTGCTCTGAGTCAGCAAAGTGAGCCGGCATTCCATTGTAAAGGCAGGGTCGGGGCACTGCAGCAAAAATAGAAAGAAGAAATAGAGAAGAAAGATCACCATATATTTTCTTTGTAAAACAGAGTTGGGAATTTCAACAATATTTGATGAACCATCGCCTGCTTGTTACTATAATTGCAACACAGATTTTTTTTTTTAACAGCAAAACAGATTGCTGGCATACTGCTGTGAAAGGGACACCAATAGTGCAAACAAACTGTGATGAGTTTTACCCGAGGTTAGGGGGACCTCGGTAAGATCATAGAACTCCTTTGTCAACTCTTTATTTTTCTTCTTTTTCTTTTCTTCTACAGGACATAACAGAGAGAGTTCCTCGGGATGTCGGATATCTGAAAAATTAGCAGAAAGAATTTGTAATCATGTGACAAAACTGAGCAAATACAAGTTGTGAGTGAACTGTGTGGAGCTGCATTATTTGTTCTAATAACAATTTAGGCCCCATGTTAAAGAGCATTTCAACTTTGTTTGAATGTACAGTTTCAAATAACAAGGAAACTCTTATAGTTAAGAAAATATACAAAAGATTTCCAGACATTCATCTGCTACTACTTGTTCTACTTTTGCTCGCAGGAGATACAGAGACCAATCCTGACTAGTTTCAGATAAGAAACTAGTCAGGATAGGGTGCCTGTAAAAGGCACCCTATGCAGGGTGACACACAGTACAGACAACAACTTAAGCACGGATTCCAGGGAGTAATTTCTCAATTACCTACAGTATCAGTCTAGTGAGCATGTTTTTAAAAGGAGGGACAGTGCAGTATTTGCAATAATACAATAAAATTCAATGTTGCAAAATTAAATAAAAAAAAATGTAACAATTAAAAAGAAACTGATGTTTCTATTTGGTGAGCAAATAAATTGTTTCCCACTTACACTTAACGTTGAGTTTTTTTTAATGGTTACTATTAACGTTGAGTTTTTTAATGGTTACTGTGCTATTTATGCCTGCCAAAAAAGGAACACTTTTTTCTTTTTTGTATTTAAGAAATCATTTGCCCAAAAATGAGAACTTTCTGCACATAAAACTGTTAAATTGATAGGATTAAAGTATTTTAGTCTTGCTGTAAATCAGATCTGGGTTTTTTCACCTCTAGTGAAAATTGTAAACAGGATCATTTCTACTGACAAATGAGTTATTTCCCTTTAAATTTACAAGGGGATTTTTAGTGAGGAATTGAGATCAAGAAGTTCCAAAGATAGACAAACTGAAAGCATACTGCAAATACCGAAAGCCTAACAGGGTTCAACGAATTGAACTACTGCACTTTTAAATACTGATATTTTGATTAGCTTTATTACTGCCGGAAATCTCAGAAATAATAATCACTGAAGGAATTTTCGAACCCCATTCTATAAGGTAAGTGAAGTCACTTCAAAAGCTACCACTCGTTCAGTGTTTAAGTCATACAACTATTCATTTATTTACATAAAAAATGTTGCAGCATGAAAACTTCTTAAATCCAAAGAACCAGTGGTTCTGAATGACCAAAATTGATAATTCTTGATTTAAATGTTAATTTTTTTTCACAGTCAAGAATGTAAAAAATTGTGTTTGCAGCTTAGATAGTGTTATAAATAGATCAATTTATTCAAAAACAGGAAGACAATACTGAAAAAAACTTACTGAGCATTCTACAGATGCCCATTACGGTCTGAAAGACAGGATTGGAGAAGCAGGCTCGTAGCCTCAGAGTAATGCCATTGGGCAAACCCAGTTGAAGAGGCTTGTGCTGAGACATGAAGCACAGCCGTGCGTCAGCATGAATCTCATATTTCTCAAGAGTCCAAGCTGTCTTCAGTAGCCATCTCTGTTTCTGCTCCCACCACAGTGCATGATCTGACCAGTCCCGCTTAATCCCTACAAAAGATGCACAAACAAACAAAAAAAACTCTGACATGAACATTCTGAATATTTACAAATTTTACACTGTTGGTTTGTTGATTATAAAAAGAGAAAGTTATTGTGAGGATAAAAAATTACTGGTTTCAAGGCTGAATTTGACCTAATCCTACACTTTTTCGTGCCATTTATGAAAACGCATGATTGAAACTATTTGAGGCTTTATATTAGAAAAAAGAATAAACAAAAAAAGGGATGTTGGTGCATTGAAAAACTGCTTATATATTCTTAGCTAGTTGTTATCCTTCTATCTTTAGAGACAATGGAGTCTGCACCTGGATAGTTATCTGTTTGTGCCACAGCCGATGCGGGAGCTGCAGCTCTTACTGCACTTAGTTATAAATTATAATATGTAAAGGAACAAAAAACAACCAATAAAATGCAGGGGGTTTTTAAAGTAAAGTTTTTTCTGCACAGATAATTTTAAAGGATCTTTCAAAAAGGACCCTAAACAGAACTAACACACAGCTACTAACACTGAGCAACACGCTGGTTGAGGATTAACCATTGTCCTGATTAAATGCGAGCCAAAAGGTAAGTACTTTACAAATTATTCTTACATTTGAAACGAATGATCGCTATAAGAAATTTACATCTTTGGACATTTTATTGTTAGTAAAAAAACAAAAACAAAACACCACGCGTTGAGTAATCACTAACAAAACGCTCAAATTCTGCGAATCGAAATGAACTTATTTTTAAAACTGCAGCTAATCAGAACGTCCAAAACATTTACTCATGTAGCTAGTTACAATTTGAAGTGTTTAAGAATGAAGAAAGATTAAATAAGTTTTTGCTAGTAATTTTCACAATATAAACAGGTCATTTCCGGTACTCTAGCTAGCGTCGATCAATTAGGCTAATTGACGATTGTTGTTTGTTTGACTAAAACAAATAAAGAAATTTAAATGTGTATAATTAGTTTATATTTGCACAATTTGAAATGATATGTATCTATTTTTGGGACATTTAAATACATGTTTGAAATGATATACGGGATGCTTCGTAGCGTCACAATCGATAAGCTTTTGAAAATAGTTCCATGTATTTCCTTAAAATAAGCAGAAGAAATGAACAAATCTCATTTAAACTTGATCTGAATGCAAAATGAGAAACAGTCACGATTTGAGCTAAAAAGAATGACAGGATAAACCAGACATTTGAGTCTAAATTTACAAGTTACCCCCTTAACTGGGAGGAAAAGTAGTGTCATTTCCGGTTAAAATGAAGAAATGATGATGATTATTATTATTTTTAGAAAAAGAATAATGGTGGGAGTTTACCGATAAAAAAATGACATAATGTTGAACGAATGCAACCAGAAACCCCAATACAAACGCGTAATTATTGTCAGTGTCATAGTAATAAACCCGTTATACCTATCAGTGGTCAGTCCGACTCTGTGGCGCAACGGTAGCGCGTCTGACTCCAGATCAGAAGGTTGCGTGTTCAAATCACGTCAGGGTCATTGTCTTTTTAAATTATTATTAGGCCAAATTAGTTTCCTCTTTATCGTGGTTAGACTCGTTTTTTAAAATACATTATGGCCTAGTGACCATAATCTTAAACTAACTTAAATTATGTCTCGTAGATTTATGACGCAGTCATAGACATTGCACATGGTGTTGTATATTATACTAAATTGTTTGTTAGTTATGCAGGTATGGTAAAATGTACTGTCATCTTCTGATATCACTGTTACTGTGGATTACCATGATTAAATCTAGACTAAAAACAGTTCTCTTTTATTGTGCATTTGACTGAAGATTAATCTTTTTATCTACTTTTCAAGATTTTTCTTATTTTTATTCTATGTTTTGTGATTTTAATGTATTTTTTTTGTCTTGTAAAGCATTTTGAATTGCTTTGTGTAAGAATTTTGCCACAAATAAACTTGCCTTGTCATATGAACAAGCAAATGAAAAATGTATTTGTTTTCAGCCCGTACAATATGATCCAAGAGCCCACTGAAGACAGATAAAGAAACCCACCAGTCTTTTCTACCAGCTTGAGGATTACCCCTCCGATGTGAAGGTCAGAGGTAACACTGACGGTAAGAGGTGGGGTATCAGGCCCCAGGTCTACTACTGTGACTGTCAGATCCCACGCAGCCATACTGAAAAAAGTACATAGTAAGAGAGGGATTAAGAAATACATCTCACTAGAGTTTGAATGAAAGAAGTAGAAAAAGAAAGGTTTGAGTTAGAGTGCCAGCTTGGCTGATCAATGATGGTTTGTTCTGTGAAATTAATGCGGATTTGGAAACATCTCTGACAGAAAAAAATGACAGAAATTGTTATGTTTTGTTTTTTTTAACTATAGAATATAGAAACAATATGGACTTTGACGCTTGACTAAATGATTAAAAAGAACATGTTTGACATTGGCGAACACAAATGTTTCCACATTAAATTTATTTGCATTGAGCGGTTTAGGAAAAAACTAATGATAAGAAAAAATAACTTAATTATTTTAAGATGATGAAAGACATAAAGAAAAGAACAACCAACAACATCAGATCTTAACATAAGTTTTAATATCATATGATATTGAGTAACAGACACACATATGTGTGAATGCATGATAACGCACAGGCTTGATTAGAATGTCAAAAATGAATACTTCCTGTTTCTGATTGGAACTATCACCATGGATGCAAGTTTCCGCTTTTTGACTCACCCAAAGCATGTTGCAAATGTCTTATTAAAGCAGTCTAATAAGCTTATACATAAATATGTAAGTCTATTTAAAACGACAATTTTAAGTTGGTGTTCTTATTGCTTTCTGTACCTCATTAGTTTTTTTTCTCCAAAATGAGCACACACATTGCCATTACACACTTTAAATGAAATGCCCACATCTCTTGCAATTATGGAAAAAATGTCCACTACACGTACTTGCAATTTTGTTGATTGTTCAATCTGTGACTTAGTTTTTCTTTTTTCTGCTTTCATTTTTTTTTCAGATTAGTCTGACCTATGAACGACTTTGAAACATTCCTCCTCCATTCAGAGACTTGCTACATACACACCAAACTCAACATAAATTCTGTCATCATAGTTTTACTGTTTTACATTAATAGATGTAAAAAGACAATACCGTCAGCCTCCTTTGTCCAAGTTTTTGATGGATGGAATTAATGGGTGATCAGACCTCTGAAGAAGTTGTCTGGAAGTTTGGAGAGAATACTGTAACGGTTTGCCTTTTTTGGGTAGGGCAGGTTGTGGTCTGTGGTGCTGCATCTGCATTTGCTGCTTATGTCAACTGTGTCAGAGAGACTTGTTCCTTTTTTCTTGTCAGTTTCCGCCTGCCGGAAATGTCTCAAACTTTGACACATAGGCCTTTCTGAGTAATGTGTTACAAAATACATATGAGTACTTCCTACTCATTTACTACTAATCATTTTGAAATACAAGACACCTCTAAAATGACTATCTTCATGTTTAATTTAGAGAAAAAGAAGCTATTACAATTTTTTTTGACCCATTTGCCTTTATTCAATAAATCCTCTAGAGGGCAGTATAATATTTCTTCTGCTATAAAACAATGCTTACTTCAGGGTCCGTCCAAATTTGTCCCAGTCAGTGTTTCTTTACACACATCAAATATTTAGTTTCTAACTAAATCAACGCATATTAATCTAGAAAATGAGACGCGTACACTCCAAAATCCATGTTTTAAATGACACTCTGTGTTTTACTATTTTCTTTACTTCTGTTTGTGAAATTTTACAAATGTACACTTCAATAAATTAAATTTTACTACGATTGTAAAGTACACCTCAGCTTTTCCATTTTTAAAAGCAGAAATAAGATTTAAAAGGGTTTTGAGTTTTGGAATAGAGTTGATCTCGTTGCATGATCGTGTCATTAAGATTTTTATTTATATTTTCATGTAGTCAGTAGACATTAAACGTCTCAATTAAAAAAAAAAACTAATTGATTTTTTCAGCGATTACCCCCACAGATGGTACAATCCACATGTTACATTTGAAAAGAAAGTGAAGGTAGAAGAACGCGTGTTTCCTTATTTTTAAAGTGAGATCTAACGATTGTAGTAACCTGTAGCACTTGGCACCTGTCTGTTTGGTTTTTTACTTAGACATGGCACTTCAAATATTAACTCGATTTTCGTTTATAAGAGCTGTTCCAACCCCTTCTTGCCAGGTGTCCCGTCTGTTTACTGACTTCCAGGGATCTGGGGTCAAATACAGGCACAGTTTTACTTTGCTAAGGTCACAGGTAACAAATCCTGTCAACGCCTCTTTCCGAGCTAACAGCTTCTCAACAACAGCTACCAGAGCTCTTTGGAGGTCGTGTCAGATTAAAGGTTCCTCCTCATCCAGGACAGGGACTGTTTGGCTGTGTAAAGCTGTATTTGGTGCTGCCCTAGGAGTGACCACTGGTGCTCTGGTTCAGTCTGTCCACACTGGAGTCATTAATGCCATGTGTAACAAAATAAACCTGGATTCTGTTCAAGGAGACTGGAAAGAGACCAAGGGTGAGAATCCTTGATGGAAGATACCTTTTAATAGTTACAACAGATTCTCTGGAGTGTTGCTTACCAGTGAATAGAAGTGTGAGATAGATACATAAATACACAGCTAAAAGCGAACTAAACCAAAGATAGTGAGACCATTCTTGCACATTCCTGCCCTTAGAACCACCTTCATGGTGAGAAAAACTCCAAAAAACCCAGCAGTGAGAAAAAAAAAAGAAATCTCATGGGGACCCTCATAAAAGAGAGATTCCTCCCTCGGTTCTCAGCCAATGTATCTAAGACTATTTGTTAAATATTAGCTCATTCTACTGTACAGCTATATTTTTCTGTCCCTGTGTCTTCCGCTTATCCAGGGCTGGGTCACGGGGCCTCAGATGGGAAACCCAGGATTCTCACACCCCGGCTGTATCCTACAAATCAGGTGGGAGGATCCCAAGGTGATCTCTGTGAGACAGTCTCTCCAGTGGGTTGTGGGTCTGTCCCTGTGTCTCCTCCTGGTGGACGTACTCAAAACACCTCACCAGCGAGGCGCTCAGAAGGCATCCTAACCAAATGCCCGAACCACCCCTTCTGGCTTCTCTCGATCCGAAGGACTAACGGTTCTACTCCAAACTTCTCCTGGATGGCAGAGCTCCTACAACTATATATAAAAATCAGTAGATGGTTTTCATCCTGATGGAAACGGGATGCTAGATCAGAACAGAGGCCTCTTCAGTCTGACGATGCCCAGGATGCAGTTCAGTAGATGGGCTTTTTAGGCTAACCTTGCATCTCTATGTGGGAATTTGTCATTTTACTCTATTCACACTGTTCTGATTGCTGCATAAATGAATTTAAAAATGTTCAAATAAGGCCAGAACTATAAATTTGACATTTTATTTCTGATTTTTATTCCAGACTACTTGCTGTCCCTGTCAGTGAAGGACAGGCGCCGCTACTACAGAACTTCCAGCTCAGTGCCCCTGGATGAGATCCCAGTGTGGACCTCCACTGCAGGTCAGTCTGGTAATTCTTTATTACTCCAGATAGAGGGGTTGTTCTTAATAGACTCATTAAAGTGTATACTTTTTTAAAATTGTACTTGAGAAATGGAATAGAAAACTTTATTTGTACAGAAATTTTCCTTCAACAGGACTCACATTGTACACAAAACAAGCAAGACATAAGTAACAAGCAGACATAAAACATTTAAAATCACACGCTAAAAAAATTATGGAAGGCTATTGTTCAGGGCTTTAATTGCCTTTGGAGGAAATGATTTCGTATGGATTTCTTTTAGTGGAATTTTGTGATGACCTCAGTGATGATTCCTGCGGCAATCTGAGTGTGAACGTGTTGCCCAAGTTTCTACATCTTTGCTCATAAAATACATTAATAAATTGCAGGGAACACAACATTTTTTTTTTACAGTTATGGTCAATTTTCAGACAGCTCTATACATTTTATGACCACATTTTTCTGTAATTATTAGGTGGTACTGAGCAAAACCTTTACAAGAGGAATGAAAAATTGGATCAGAAAATTTCAATCTACACTGGTGACATCACCCTCCTGGAGATAGACGCTATTGTCAATGCAGGTAAGTGTTGGTTAGTTTCTACTAATTCATACACTCTCACACCTATTTATCTGTTTTCCCAGTGAAAAAGTCAAATATTTGTGTCAATTTAATGTGTTTTTGTAAAAATTTAACAACGTTTAAAAAAAGGAAAATGGTTATATTTATTTGGCATAAAAAAGAATTATGCAACAAAAGCTTATCACGGACATCAATCTATGTATGCATTGATGTGCATAAAAACTCCTGTTAGAGCTGTTTGTGCTATGATTATGAATATACTCATAATGTTTTTATCTGTGAAGCGGAGAAGATTTAATAAGCATAAATAAAATGAACTCTCCAAAGTATGGAGAAACTAGGATAGAAAATAATCTCGTAAACATTACAGGTGATTTTGTGTAGCCTTCTGGACACTACATGAGAAGGGACAAAAATATAAAAGCATCAATGTGGAGAAAATTTGACTTTATTACAATGATATTTTGATGGACTAAATAACACAATTTTAGAAGAAAGTTTTAGCTTGACTGAATTACGAGTTTTAATCTAATGTAGTTTTATGTAGATAAACTGCTCGTTTTAACTGCAATAAGAATAACTGCATTTGTTTGTCAGTTTAGATAAAAAGCAATGACTCATTTTTTTTCTTTAATATGAAAGTTTTTTGCTGTTTCTGAATTTTTGCATTAGGTCCTTTATCATCCTAAAATGAGCCTCATAAAACAGAAACTTTTTTAAAAATCAAACTAATATCAAACACTTTCAAAAACAAAGTCTAAATTTAATTATTCATTTTTCATTTTTTCTTCACTGTTAACTTTCTTCAACAGGTAACGCATTACCTGCACACGCCTATCTTTGATTTCGTCTGATGTATTTTTTTTTTTAAATCTGTATACTGAAATCAAAACAAGTTACATAGTGCAATTTTTCTACCCTGGGGACTCAACTGGGCAGAGATGACTATACAAAATAATACTCATCACTCTGCCATCAGATGAGTTTGGAACACAATTTTAGAGCTGCCATTAAAGGGGACAGATTAGGATAAATGCACCTTTTTAGCTCTTGGATACCTTTTAGGAAGTCTGTGGGGTCTGTAGTTACTCAGAAAATATGAATTTAATCCATAAAGTGGCAGCAAAGTGATCTTTATGTAGTTCCTGCTCAAATGAGCTTAGATGCCTCTTATGATTCAGGTTTTATGGTTCAGTTTTTTTCACTCAGTTACATCATGGATTTTTAGAGGAAATCACCATAGCAGATAAAACAATGGCTGATTTGGTTCTTAAAGACTTAGAACCCAAATTGGCTGCTTTGGCAAGAGAAATTTGGCTGCAATCTTGGACAGGTAGTCCTACCTGCTGTCAAACCAAAATTGCCATAGAAGATAACGATGCCTGAGCACTCTGTGGTGTATTCTTGCTCTAATCGAAGGACTAGGGCTTGGGGATTTCCTTTAGCAAAACCAAAAATTTGTATGTGGTTATATTTTGTGAATACAGTTCAATTAGACGCATTTATATCCACTAGCAAAATCTTGGCGAGTTAATGTTAGCTTATGGTTACTACTGGGGTTTTCACCATCTATGAAGGCTAACTGAGACTTGATAATTATACACAACTGTTGCTAAAATGCTACTGTAGAAATAAAACCAAAATTATTCAAATAAAATGTTTGTCATGCCTCATAATTACTCACTAAAATTCAAATAACAGAACATCTGACTGGAGAATTGTTTGCAAAGTTGTGTGTGTTAACGTCAACGGTTGCACAGGTTACAGGGAGAGGTGTGAAGTACAGTATCTCTCGAATTTAAAGGGAGCTGCTCAGAACAAGCTGTGGTGTTTCAGTGCTCGGCACAAAAGTTTTAGATAGTAGCAAAATCATATAAATATGAGAAATTAGGACTTTATGACATAATATTACCATGATCACACACAATCCAAACTTGTTTTAACATATAAAATGATAATCCTTCCCCTTTAAAACAAAAATAACAATAGTGGCAGATGTGGATGTGACTATACCGGACAGTAAAACAATGACATCATTTAAAAGATGCTAACTGAAAGGACCAATTGCTCAGAGAAAAGCTATATTGAGTTTGAAAGTTGAAGGTAACCATAGCGAAGTAACCAAAGTAGTGATGCCAATACTGGAAGAGTAGTTACAACAGCAGCCTGGAAAGACAGCAGACTTTCTGTCCAGAAGATTGCAGGCTAAAGAACAGGCAAGAAACTGCTCAGAATCTCCAGACAAGCTTCCTGCCCTCCGGTAGTGAACTGCAGCTTGGGAATGGATTAGATCATTTGGGGAAACTGAGAAGTATTTTTTCCCCAGTTCCACAAACACATAGAGACACATAACCCGGAGTGAACTCTGAGCCATTTACTTGTGACATGGAATTAATAAGCATTGCGTATGTTTTTTGTAATTTGTTTGAGTTGTTTTGGAGAAAAAAAGTTCTATAGTGTAAATGTAAAACGTTGTTTTTGTGTTATTGTGGCTGTTTCACTATTACAACGCATTTGTTGTAGAAAAAAATGTAATGCTGAGCTGTGGATGTTCTCTTTTCATTTGAATAAAACTGTCACATGATTGTAGATTTATCTGTGATTTTTAATGAAATGTTTGTGTGTACACCTAAAAATGAACAATTTATTCTATTTACTTATGATCACAATATGTCAACTGTTGCATGATGTGCATGATGTGCAGTGAGACAACCACTTTAAAGAGATTTTGTTTAGTGAGAATTTACAGGTGAAGTGCGGTTAACTCGTAATGCTTTGTCATGAGTCGATCACACGAACTGAAATTATCAACTATAAATAACAGGGTAGGTTGTGAGTTTTTTTTTTATTTAGTACAATGCAAAATAAAAACAGAAAAATTGCCAAATGAATAGGCTATCAACAAGATACAAGATACAGTATACAAAGACTTTTCTAAATTCAAAACATTTCCTTTTTTTTGTAAATGTTAAACGTAGTAGGTTATTTATCGGTGCAAGCAATTATAACATTGTATTTTCAAATTTCAGAACTTTACCTCTGTGTTTTGATTAAGGAACATAAATAATGTCTGATCTCTCTTTTAAATCAACTTGGACTAATCCGTTCACCTCATGCTCTTGATTATGTTCAATCAGTGAAGGTTTTCAGACTGAAAATTGAGTTAAAATTCTCACACAAGCCTTAAGATGGAGCTCTAAACTAGGCTATTAATGAAAAACATTTTTACTGCAAGGATTGTTGGGTATTGGGGGGATGTAATCAGTGTCTTGGCACTGGCAGGATTCAGGGAGAAAGTGAGGCAAGGGCTAAATGATACTTGATGATAAGCCTTTTGCTGAAAATGATGGATTTTCATTGGCAGTTAACTGTCAGCATGTGGATATTGTGCCAGCATCCAATGAACATGTTGATTGCTGACTCTAATTTATAGGATAATAACTTTCATTTGTGTGTGTACTTTCAAGCATTCACACATTAATCTGCCTACAGATATTTAGGTAAATATGTGCTTACACAGAAAATAACTGTCTGTGTGGCTTGGAAGGCGGGTTTGAAATATAATACTTCTTTTACTGGAGTTTTTACAGAGCCGCAGGATGCAGAGTGGCAAAGAATTAACAAGAGCGAACGGCTGGTAAAGTGTCATTTTGCAGAGAGGACGAGACAAGGTGAGGGGAGGGACTCTGTAAAACTCAACAATGCCAGAGGAAACATGACTGAAAGAGCGTGCGGGACAGCCAGAGCTCTGAGTGACAAAAAGCAAGAGTCTAGTCTGGAGGAGTGAAAGAAAAGATAAAAGGGAAGCTGGAGAGGACAGAGGCTAATATTTAAATCTCGGCTGCATTGCCATAGCAACAAGAAGGTACAGGGTACCCTCAAAGGGGCTTTCAGTTACAGAGTTTGTTCATTTTTCTCTGCCAGTCTGATGGCTGTCAAGCTTACTTTCTCTGTGGTCATTTCGTTGACTAAGCTGCTGACCTTTTCTTTGATGAGTAACTGATTGACTAATAGTTTTTGAGTGCCAGTTTTGTTTAAAGTGATACAACATTAAAATGCAAGAAAGCCATGGAGAGAAATTAAGTCATTATTGTTAAAATTATTTAGGAGATAAACGTTCCTTTTTGAGATCTAACAGTGAAGGTTCAGTTGCAGAAAATGTTCATAAGAGCACCTTTGGTTTTTGACATGTGAGTAGGGTGTGGGGGATTTTTCTCTGGCTGGCCTGAAAAGACTAGAAGCATCATTTAGCTCCTCAGGCAGCAAACATTCAATTGAAGCCAACTGTGGCCAATTATATGCTGCACTGGCAGACTGGTGGGCATGTTAAGAGGGGTCCAGGCTTCCAGGCTAACTGGCAGAGAACGACTAACAGAGAAGTGCAAAGACTTGGTCCACTGTGGTGCACACAGATCAATCCAGACAAAACAACATCAAAGACTAGCAAATTAACAGGTGGAAACTTGGTTATACCTCTTTTTCTCTTGTCTTCAGTCAGCCCTCATTGATCAAGTAATCGGGGTGTTGTAAGGAGGTTGGGTGGCCGCCATTTGTCGTTTCAGTGTTTCTCAATAAAGAGCGGATTTACAGTAATTCTACCTCCTCCTCCCGCTTCTGTAGACCCCCACCCCATCCTCGTCCACCCTTTTACAACCCCTGGCTCCCGCCAATGCCTGTGAAACACTACAAACATAAAAACCCACAAGCACTTAAGAGCTGTCCTGTTGAGTTGTATTGGTGGGGGTAAATATCGAAAGGAGGAGACAGTGGGCAGAAACATCCACCTCTTTACACCCCTCAATCACTCCACCAAGCGAAAAAGAGGGAGATGGAGAGGAGGATATATTGTCTCTGATGGGCTAGTTGATTAAGATGGATTGTGGAATGAAATGTCGTTGGAGTGATGAGTTCTTGGAGTGTGCGTTTCAGTGCAAGTGTGCGCGCGTGTGTGTGGACACGTCTCGGCTGCTAACTTTGCATTAAAACCTTTTTCCAAATTGATTAAATGCAAATTTGCTTAGCTCTACTGAGCTGCATTTGCGCTCACAAAAACTTTTATTTCTCATTTCAATTTCAGCTCTTAATTTTAGTCGCTGTCAATTTGATTGTGTTTGACATTAAATGAACTTTTTTTCGCCCCTTTTGCCCGAGAATAAATTAAATTGAGTAAAATATAGCTAAAAATTGTGCTGATTGGTTTTCTCAGTTTAATGTTGGGTCTTTTATTGAGTAGAAGTGACTATTAGAATAAATACAGCAGGAGAGTCAGCTCTCTGGCTGCACTAAAAAAAAATAAACAGTCTCTAAAATTAAGCCGTGCACTGTTAAACGATAAAGTGTATTCTCATCTTATCAGGGTCCTCAGCATGTTTTTTATCGTTACATTTTCTGTTTTATAGGCCTACACATTTAGGTGTTATGAGAATATTACATTCCTGAGTCTGCAAGTGAACGCCACTGAGCACCAGGCAGATGATGACACATAAACACTAACTTCTACACGGCCAGTGTAATGTCCAATGGAGTTGTGCATGATAGTAAGGCTTTGTGCACTTCAGTCATGTGTGTTCAGGAGATAGTCTCGTCCTCTGCTGGTCAGAGATAAAGCAGTTGGTTGGAGCTGGTTACCCTCACTGTGGCAACAGCTCAGAGATACAAGATTAGAGCCAATGGTTTTTCTGGACTGCAGGTGAAAGACGGGATGAGAGAGCCAGGCGTCTGTGAACTGTGCTGTAACACCTCCGTTACTGATAAGAAACCTTAAAAGAAAGAACAGATGGATGGATGTGGTGATGGACAGTGGAGCTAGTCTTCAGATGGAGAGCAAGTGCAACAGGAGGACAGAAGTGTTTCATTTCTCACCTACAAACTATTTCACGGCCAGTGCGACTCTGCAGTTTAACAGGAAAAAGTGTGATGGGTCAGAAGGATGAGTTTCTTTGAAAGATGTCTGAAAACTGAAAGTAAAAACTTAGTTTTTAAAATGTGAGATTCTGCAAAGCAACCCTTAAGGCAAAAAACCCAAACAAACAACAAACTGGTATTTTTACAAAAATTCAAAAGGGACAAAAATTGTTTGCAACAAAATTAGTTTGTTTTTGGTCTTGATGTTCTTTTTTGCAATTTTTGAATTTGTATTGTAATTAAAATAAATAGTTTCCATTGGAGTATTTTGCTATGAGTCTAGGAGATGGTTGTTAAAACACCCTGGTTAGCAAACAAAGAAGAAGATATCAGAAAATCTTAGCCTTCAGAAAATGAAGAAAAACATCAGCAAGATTTAGGACCTCTATAGGAAAATACACTTTTGCAATGAAAAATTATGAGCTTGTAAATCTGAATTCATTATATTTTTTTAAGAGTAAAATGCAGGAAGCAGTAAATGTTTAGGAATCCATTAAAACAGAAACCTGGTTTAGTCATGATTGTACAGAGATTTGTGTTAATTTGTCATAAATTCACATTACAGCATTGCCTCTATGTGGGGGAGCTGATGAAGTCTCTGGTGATGCACATGTGGTTTATTCATACCACATTTTGGGTCAGATTCACTTAACTTTGCATATGTATGAAGATTTAGTCAGAGCCAAACAAATTCAAATCTGCATTTAAATTTTTATTTTTAAACTAAATAATCAGTTGTCTGAAAATGAAATTGTGATAAGATAGCTAGCTTAAGTGAGCTTACATCACTCCCCTAGAAGGACTGAGTAAATTTATTAAATAATTTCACATGCATTGCAAGTTATGAGTAAAGCAATTTTCTAGTTTTAATGGGATCATATTCTATTATTGTCTAAACATGCATGCATATATTGAACATATTCAATATTCCATTTTTTAAAACATAAATCTATCCAAATATTTGTATATAAATTTCTGAATTCACACGAAGGGTATTGCTCATTGATTCTGTAGAAATAAACACCATTTTCTTCTTCTTTTGGCATTTCCCTTCAGGGGTCGCCACAGCAAGTCAGTTTCTTCCATCTAATCCTATCTGTTGCATCTTCTTCGGTCACATCAACTATCTTCATGTCTTCCTTCACTGTATCCATGAACCTCCTCTTTGGTCATCCTCTAGGCCTCTTTCCTGGTGGTTTGAAACCCAGCATCCTTCTGCCGATGTACTCTCTCTCTCTCCTCTATACATGTCCAAACCATCTCAGTCTGGCCTCTCTGACTTTATCTCCAAAACAGAAATAAACACCTAGTGACAGAAATATTCACAGTGAAACTGCTTGCATGGATAAATTAGCTATAGCAGCAGGAGTTTAAAAGTGAAAGAGGTATGATTGATTATGCTACTTGTTCATTTTTAGAGGATAAGCCAGTCAAACCCTGGGATCTGCAGATGGAGCCCTTTACAAAAGTATTGTATTGGTTCAGCACGTCACTCCTTCTGGAAAGCTTCACCGATTCTTAGTTGGTTTTCTCACTGGGGCTTAGTGCAGCTCTTATTGCCAAAAACCAACCTGGCAGAGAGCCTCTTTTTCACCATACTGCTACAGTGTCTATGGAAAAATGTCAAGTTTGATGTGTTGATGCAAATTACTTCAAAGTGGTCACAATGATTTGTTAGCTGCATTTTTGTTATTTGCAGTGAGACGTTTTCCATAGATAATCACCTAGATTAGAATTTTGATGCATTGAGAAAAAAAAATTAATGGATTTTATTTTTAAACTAATTTTAATTTCAGATTCTTGTGTAAAAACTGATGCTTATTTTAAATTCATATGCCATGCATTTGTTATCAGTATAGTTGAGTTGTGGCTAGCTGTACATAGTTTTTCAACTGAATAATGAATGTTTGCTTTACTGTAGTTCATCGCTGCCAGTTTGTCACCAAGTCACTTATCTAAGGTTTCACTCAGGGGAGACAACTTGTTGTGATCCACCAAGCGTCTCTGGTAAAAAACAGGGGTGTGAGGGAGGGGATGTAAATCCCAGAACAGAGACTGCTCCTGCAGCTGAGGTCTCACTGGCCCTACAGTATTTGCTCTCTGTCTCTCTGTTTGCTGCAGTTACCATATATCTACCCTAGAGCACTTGTCAGCTCCTCTTAAGACAAGCTCATATTACAAGATGCAAAATGTCACGCTGAGTTTGCTTTCACAGACAACACGTATTGTGCATGTGCACTTCAAGTGAGCCTTAAAACAGGTACTTTCATCTAAGTGTATTACATGTATCTATGCATGTGGCAGTTAGTAACTGGGCTTTTTTTATGTGTCAAATCTAATACCACCAGATTTGTGTTTACTTGAAAAGTAAAATGGGTCCATAAGCTACTCTTTTGAAGTAGAAAAGGATACAGATCCCCTGTGTTCGGCACCATTCCTCCCTGCTGTAGAAACAACACACTCTTAGCTCTTGTTTCTATCGCAGTATTCCCCCGCTTTCAAAAGGTGTTTTACCAAGTAGTCTTAATGGACATCATCTCCAATATGGCTGGCAAATTTCTTTTGAAAGAAGCTAATTAGAATTGCTGATGCAAATTTAAATTAGCATATAGGATAATCTCTCAAAAGCAGCACCAATGTGACCATCATTCTCGTCACGTGCCAAAAAATTGGTGCAATAGTTATTGTCCTATGTTAAGTATTTTTCTATCTCTGTTTAAAAATAATTTAGTGTCCTTAAACCTTAATGAGTATTTGATCATTAAGCTGATATACTCAGGGTTGATATGTGATGTTAATATCAACATGTAATTAGAGATGTTTATCACAAACAGCCCCCGACCTTGTAATCGGATGTAAATAGAAATTCATTTGTAGAAAATGTACTATAACAAGCAGAGAATATGCTTTTAGTAGAGTCTTTTTTTTAACTTGTAATCTTCAAAGCAACAACTAACTGGACTCCAAGTAAAACAATACAGTTTCTTATTTTCTTAATGTGTTGTTGGGTAATAATGACACAAGATAATACTCTCCATCTTCCTTAAAACAATCATTACATCAATCCAGTAAGCACTTTAATTCAGTGCAAACAGAAGATAAAACAAGAGGATGCACAGACAGCAAAATATCCAAAGAAAAAGGCAGTTTGTCACATTAAACAAGCAGTTTAGAAAAGCGAGTTGTCTAAACACTAAACGGCAATCAATTAGAAAAAAGAATCTCTTTGAGGAATAAACAAAGATCTCTGGGTTCCTTTTTAACTGGTACTTCGGCCCAATATGTCTGGAAGGGATATATGCCACTGACTGCTCAAAAATTGAGATCTATACAAAGTTTTTATGCATGATAATACACTGATTTAAATTTGCAGAATTGCTGGTAATGTGTGTTGGACTTAGTTGAATGAACTCAGAGGATGTTTATCACTGCATAGCTATCCCATAAGGAGTTGATCCAAAATTTTAAATGAACTTAAAAATGTATTTTGTCTGCTTTGTTTCCAGTAAATTTCTAATGTTTCATTAAAGGAAGAGGCGTTAGTTCAGTGGTGAATATCTGTCCTTGGACCGGGAGAAACCGGTTTGATTCCCATTGGCCCATGCCTAAGTGTCCCTGAAGTCCTTTTTTTTTTTTTTTTTTTTTTTTTTTCCAAGATGGCGCCGTGTACGGACGCCTGTTACAGCAGCTCCTCGTCTTTTGCTAACTGTCATCCAGTCGTTATTGGGTTCTTTTTCCAAATTTTTTTAGTGTTAGCTAGTTTATTTTCCAACTTGGAAACTTATGTTTTCTTGAATGTTTTCTTTAAAAACTAAGTCTTTTTTTTTATACTAGAAGTATGGCTATTGTTTACACTCGCGACCAACTGTTAGCTATGAGTAAACCTAGCCTGCTTCATGGAGCCCGGCATGTAATTCCAAGAGAGATCCGGAAAAGACGTCGCGGACGCAGAGCCGGGGCCCACGTTAAAATGAATAGGAGGAGATTCAAGCCTGCTGTGCCTGCAGTTATAATGGGAAATGTGCGCTCACTGGCTAATAAGACCGAGGAGCTAACGACGCTAATTAACACACAAGCGGAATATCGTGAATGCAGTTTACTGAGCTTCACTGAGACATGGCTGCATTCCCACATCCCAGACAACAGTGTCGAGGTTCCTGGTTTTGAGACTGTGCGGGCGGACAGAGATGCAACCAGCAGCTGTAAGAAGAGAGGAGGTGGGATTGTGCTCTATGTGAGTGAGCGCTGGTGCAATCCCAGACATGTCTGTGTCAAGGAGCGTCTCTGTACACCGCATGTGGAGTTACTGGCGGTTGGACTTCGGCCTTACTATCTGCCGAGGGAATTTACATCGGTTATGGTGGTGACTGTTTATGTTCCTCCGTCGGCTGATGCTGAAACTGCTGGTGACGTCATTTTAACCACCGTTTCCCGCCTACAAACACAGCAGCCCAACGCCTTCTGTATCATAACTGGTGATTTCAACCACATCAACATGAACAGATCACTTGTTGACTTCACCCAGTACGTGGACTGCCCCACGAGGGAGAATAAAACGTTGGACCTTCTGTATGCAAACATACAAAATGCGTGCAGAGCCGCAGCCCTTCCTCCCCTTGGCAGGTCTGATCACGGCCTGGTCCATCTAGGGCCGTGTTGTGTCCCGGTCGCCCTGCAGGGACCCGTGTCCAAAGGGACTGTCAGGAGGTGGACTCCGGAGGCGGAGCGGGCTCTGCAGGGCTGTCTCGGATCCGCGGACTGGGATGCACTCTGCACGCCTCACGGGGAGGACATTGATGGCATGACAGACTGCATTACAGAATACATTGAGTTCTGTGTGGGGTCTGTCTGTCCCACCCGGATTGTTCGATGCTTCCCCGGCAGCGGGCCCTGGATCACCTGTGGCCTGAAGACGCTCCTTAACCGGAAGAAAGCGGCCTTCGGGTCTGGAGACCGGGAGGAGCAGAGGATGGTGCAGCGTCGGCTCCGAGGCCAGCTGAGGAAGGGAAAAGATGCATACGGGAGGAGGCTGGAGTCCAAACTGCAGCGGGACAACATGAGGGCGGTGTGGTCCGGAATGAAAAGGATCGCTGGATGTGGGGGAGGAAGCGGACCCGCTAGTGGTGGCAAAGATAGAGCTAATGACTTTAATACCTTCTTCAACAGGTTTAGCTCTACAAATGCCACCACCACTACCTCTTCTTCCCTACCTCCGCCACACCTGCTACCAGCGTCTGCTCCTTCTCAGCGATTCAATGGACTAGTGCCTGAACCCCCCCCACCCAACCGTTTGACTGTGACCACCTTTCAGGTGAAGGGGCAGCTGGGGGGGCTGGACCGGCGCGGGGCAGCCGGCCCGGGTGGCATTGACCCCCGTGCCCTGGGGACCTGTGCGCTCCAGCTGTGTGGGGTTCTCCAGCACCTCTTCGGCCTGGGCCTCGGGCTGGAGAGGGTTCCGCTTCTCTGGAGGACATCGTGCCTGGTCCCTGTGCCCGGGAGGCCGTCTTCGTCTGGCCTCGGGGATTTCCGTCCAGTTGCCCTCACGTCTCATGTGATGGGAGTGCTGGGGAGGCTGGTGTTGGCCCACATGGGACCGCTGGTGAATTCCTCTCTGGACCCCCTGCAGTTTGCCTACCAGCCACGCCTGGGTGTTGACGACGCTGTCATCCATCTGCTGCAGCGAGCTCATTCACATCTGGATGGCGGTGGAGGCATGGTGAGAATCACCTTCTTTGATTTCTCTAGTGCCTTTAACACCATCCAGCCCTCATTACTGGGTGATAAGCTGCGGCTGATGGGTGCTGGTGCGTCCGCCGTCTCCTGGATCACTGATTACCTGACGGACAGGCCACAGTTCGTCCGGCTGGGGAAAGTCCGGTCTGATGTGGTTTTAAGTGGTGTGGGAGCCCCACAGGGCACGGTGCTCTCTCCATTCCTCTTCACATTGTACACTTCAGACTTCCAGCACAACTCCGATTCATGCCACCTACAGAAATTCTCTGATGACTCTGCAGTTGTAGGGTGTATAAGTGGTGGGCAGGAGGAGGAGTACAGGAGGGTGGTGGATGGATTTGTGGTGTGGGCGGGAGAGAATCACCTGCTCCTCAATGTGGACAAGACCAGGGAGATGGTGATTGACTTCCGGAAGAGGAGGAGGACTGCTTTGCAGCCGCTCTGCATTCTGGGTAGAGATGTGGAGGTGGTTGAGGAGTACAAATACCTTGGAGTGACCATCGACAGTAGACTGAGCTGGAGGAGCAACAGTACTGCTGTGTACAAGAAGACTTGCAGCCGACTTTACTTTCTAAGGAAGCTGAGGTCCTTCAATGTGTGCGGCAAGATCCTGGAGACCTTCTACCAGTCTGTGGTGGCCAGCACCTTGTTCTTCTCTGTCATCTGCTGGGGGAGTAGCATCGCAGCCAGTGACACCAACAGACTGAATAAACTAATCAGACTGGCTGGCTCTGTCATTGGCAGCAAACAGGAATCACTTGAGGCAGTGGTAGAGAGGAGGTCACAGAACAAACTTTTGTCCATCATGGAAAACCATGACCATCCTCTCTACCCACTCCTGGACGAACAACGGAGCTCCTTCTCCAAGAGGCTCAGACAGCTCCGCTCGAGAACATCTCGTTACCGGAGGTCTTTCTTTCCGTACGTGATCGGGCTCTACAACGACTCACTTAGCAGATAGGAAGTTGTTGCTGTGACACACAAATTTCCCCTGTGTGGGATCAATAAAGTATATTCTGATTCTGATTCTGATTCTGAAGAAGACACCTAACCCCCAGTTACTCCCACAATTGGCACCATCGTGGCTGCCTGCTGTGGTGCAATGCAGCACATTAATTTCTACATGAGAGATGAATATAGCACAGTTAACAAAAATTTTCAGTTCCACCAATGGTAGACTTGGTAATAAATTCTTTAGCATTTTCATAAGCTTTAATGGGACATGGATGTTAATTGTTAAGGTACACTACAGTAATGCTACACAGAGAATATTTTGGCATTACTTTTACCTTTTTATACGAAGAGTTGGAACAAAAGGTTTTAAAACCACAAAAGTTTACAAAAGTCCCTAAATGCAGTGACTGTAAATACTCAATATTCACCAACTCAATATTTTTTTCCTGTTCCCTGCTCCATGAGACCCGGTTCAAATGAAATAGATTTTCTGAACAGCTTGTTTTTAAGCTTTGCCCAGTCTTGTGAAAGGAATATTAGTATGAGTCCATCTGTCTAAACCCTCCAGGACAGTGGCTCTTGAAAACTATAATTGGACATCTTTTCCCCAAAGCTTTTTTTCTCACTTACCGTCTCTTGACAGTTGCCGTAAACTATAAATGAAGTGTTCTTTGAAGTTTTTTTTTTTTTTTTTTTACCTTTCATAATTTGAGTTCTATTTACTTTGACTTCTAGCTTTTCTTTCTTCAAATATTTATAGTCTGTGAGGTATGTAGAAATATTTTTTATTTAATTCTTTTGTAATGTAATTTAAAGCTTATTTTTTTTCGTCTCACCATGCAGTGTGCATAGTCCTTTTTTATGAGGTATTTAGATAAAAGGTGGTGTGACCTCTGTCACTTAAACCTGTCAGAGGCCGTGGGATAGAAAAAGAATAAGCGAGACAGTGGGCGTGGCTACATCCAACCCAAAACATCTATCATTATAAAAATGACTGATGTCAATATACATTAAATTTTCAAATTTTGAGGTTGATAATTCGTCGATTACTGGAGTGTACTTGTATAAATTCTGGACCCTTTTGTATAAAAGTCTCGTTTTATCACGGAGTGTAGTAGATACTTTAATGAGACCAAAAATAATCATGGGGGTTATAATCATACATAATTTCCTCCTTTCTTCCCCAATGAGGGCGAAGTTTAAGGCAGTTCACTGAATTAAAGGTCTCTTTAAAAATGACTTGTTAATTTTGATTTTAATCTTTAATGGTGCTTCACTTTCATTTCACTGAAGGAACATGCATATTTTAGCAACCCTGATTACTGCAAAGTGTTACCATTAAAGAAGTTTCATTGGAAATCTGTCCTTGTTGTTCTGATGCTAAAAGACAACATAAATAGTATAGAAAATGGTTCCTACTTCATCTCTCAGAGTTGCTAATTTACACGGAAAAAGAAAATGAAAGAAAATCAATGACTGGTTTTAAAACTTCAACCGACTTAACGTTCTATGTCTGGTTTTAGATTTCTTTGAGCCTTTTTTGGTCTCATGGAAATTGTAATGTTTTTGAACATCAATTCCCCTCTCTCTCATCTTATCTTTTTTTAATCTTATGCTTTTCCTCACTGCACTGAGGCTGTGTTAAGTCCACTCTGTCCTTGTGTATCTGTGTCTTTGCCACGGGTGAAGTTTGGAGCCTGCAGTGGACTGTGAATAAAAGACAGTGCTGCTGTTCTAGTTTTTCCAGTCCAGATCTGTCTAAGTTAATTACAGTGCGACTGTCAGAAAGACCACTTTACTGGTCATTTGGGCAGTGACATTAGTGCACCCCACATAGTGAAAATTTTGAGCTTTCAAGGTTCAGTGCCTCGAGTTTCCATGGGATGCTCCAATGTCTAGTTTGTGTCTCAATTTGAGTGGGAGGATGGAGAAATAACTTCACTAGATTGTTGGATCTTCATCTCCTAACAATCCTCAACCTCATTCTCTTCTCAGACATGATTCCGGTGCTGTGACCTGCGAAAACTGAGATGTCAGAATTAAACAAATAGCCTCAGTTTAAAGCTTCAAATTGATTTACATCCTGACATTAGGAAGTTAACGTCCACTCGAAGAGTTAATCCCTAATGTTGTCTGGGCCAGTAAATAAACAGAAAGAGAAAAGCCAAATCGGAGAGGTTTGCAGAAAAGCACATTCGTGCTAATTTCCCTCCTACCTCTCCCTTGTTAAAAGCTTTCCCACCCCTCCAATCAATTGCCACTTTAGCAAGCAGGAAGGAATGAAGGAAGTGCGAGCCTCATTAGCCTGATTGGGCCGATGTGGGAGATAGAGAAAGATGGCGTATATGAGGAAGGAAAAAGGAGTCAGCTTGGTCATCAGCACTTGGCCCATCAGAGCTTCTGTCAACAGAGCAAATGTGTTTGCTTTGTGAAATTGTGGTTCCCAGCGGACTTTGTGTTGATGGTTCCCGCTCTGAATTGGAAGCTATTAATGGAGTTAATATCTGGAAGTGAAAGTAAAGATGGGTCATGTCAATTTTAACTTTAACAAAAACATTAAATAATCTGAAAGAACATTAAACACAACCATGTAGATGTAATTTTTAGAATGGACTTTTAATACAATGAAGATGCTCTGCTTCTTAAGTAAAGCTTTAATCAGATCAAATATTTTATTTAGAGAATACTTTTTATGCCAAAAAATTTAAAGTTTTTTTCAAAATAATAATAAATGATTTAATAGTCTTGTAGAAAGACGTTTAATCGGGAAAGACTTTGAGTTTAAATGTGAAATTAGTTCAAACAAAAATCAAACAAACCTTAATGATTGAAGGCTTATAATTGAGTCAGAATGAGCAAATTCCTTTACCTTAAAAAATATATTTTTATATTTTGACATTAACTCAAAGCATTTTTATTTTGTATTAATTTCTTTTAAAAGTATTGAATTTAACAATTAATTTTTTATGTCTGTAATGTAACTGTTTATTTAATGTGTTTTAAGGTAATTTTTCATTGTAGTTTTTATATTTATTTGTATATCTACTTCATATCTCAATCCAGGAGCTGCTGGAAAATACAACTATTACTATTCTTTATACTATTATATACTTATTGTATCAAAATAAAAAGGCTTTATTCTTGACGGCTTGAAAATATTTGTTAATTTAGCAATTAAAGCAAAAAAAAAATCTTCACAGCAAAAACACTCCTATAACAAATAACATATTTTTAAAATATTTGATCATTTTTTAAAAAGTTTCTATTGTATTAAACCGATCATAAAAAGTATATAAGACTGATACACATAATTATCATTTACTGACCGCTGTTTTTTGACAGATGAAATATATTTTTAACTGTTTTTCTTCTATTTGGAAAATAGATAAACAAGTATGATGCAGACTTTTTGTAACAGACTGTTGTTGCACAATAGCGGGGAAATATTGACTAAGTGATGCAGACTAGACTTGATCAATAGTGAAAATAACATTTTTAATCTTCTATTTTTTGTGTTGTACTCTTAAAAACTAGAGAATCTCTAAATCAATCATTAAAAATACAGTACATACTATATATACAGTATATACAGCATGTGTATATATACATATTCAAGTAAGTGCCCAATTTAGAGATTCTTTCAATTTAAAAATAAACATGTGGAAGACTTTAGATTTTTTTTTTTACTCAATTTTTTACTTCCTCAGCTTTTTATCAATTGTTTCATTCTTTCAGTATGATTATGACCATCTAGAACTTTTTTGTTTGTTTGTCCATGTTTAATTGTTAATGTTTTTCATTAAGACTTTTGACATTTAAATTCTGTTTCTCCAAATGATTCACGTAAACAATTGGTTAGAACTAACTTACGAAAGACAGAATGAGAGTGAATTAAAGACGGAAATTAAAAACATATGGCAGGAAGATTATCCTTATTGTAGGCAGTGTTATTTAAATAATGGAGTATAATTCACGTTGGAATTAAGGCTCAATTTTCTCTCATCCTTGTGGTAATAGCTTTGGGAATTAAGTGCACAAGACGTGTAAGTGTTGAGTCTAAATGAGGTTAATGTATGTCCAAGTCTTCTGTTTTCTCCATCAGCAAATACAAGAGACCCGTTTTGTGAACTCGCATGTCCTCATCACCGATGATACTTTTCTAACATAATTAGATACAAGCACGTGTGGATAGAACTGGGATTACAAACAGCACATGCTTTTCTAATTACTTTCTTATAATTACGATCTATCAAGCGTCATTGGAAGATGATGCTTAATGTAAATATACCGTCGACCCTGGTGCGTTCTAAGATCCCAGGAAATTACTAAACTATTTATGAAAGCTGGTATCCACTTAAATCCTAATGTTGCAATAATTCTTTCTAGGTACAGTGACAAGTCACATTTAGTGGACAGTTACACTCATTTTTTATACATAAGTGATCATTTTAAAGTCAGTTTGTTTTTAGCTAACTGTTTTTTAGTTACCAAAACTTGCCAGCTGTTGATCATGACTGTATTTAGATATTTTCTGTTTCTTCAAAACAGGACAACTACATGTTGTTCTATATGAGAAAAAAAAAAAAAACAAAATTAGTCTGATAATCAAGTCAAATAACTGAGACAATTTCCCATCAGAGGGCATTGATTATAAATGCAGTTGCCCTACATCGCCTGGAAAAAAACTATTTCTGAAAAGTGTTTGTAACTTTTTATTTTGCACACGTTACTGATTATAAACAGTTATTTAACATCAGAACATTTGAAGATTAGACGCAAGTTATTTTATTGAAATTCACAAAATACATCCAATAAATTATTTCTAAAAATGAGATCTAAATAATCTGGATTCTTAGCTTTTAAATAAGAAAAATTTACCCTCTGATGAAGAACTACTCGCATCATATAGCTTATTAAAAAACAAACAAACAAAAAATTTAAATTATAGTACACACATTAAATATTTTTTCCTCAAATTTCAATCTAAATAATTTTGTTCATTTTTTAATTTTTATTTTTAGAGATCACAAATTTCAGAATATATTTTTCAAAAAGTCAAAAAATCACCAGTCGATTGCCCAATTGTGTGAAATTATTTCTAAAGAGAAAACAAATTGTAAATTTCCAGTCATTTACTGAGTTTTTTTTTGTTCAAATAAAAACAAGTTTGTGAAAGAAAGTATTGATTTAATATTACTTTGAAACTGCAAACATTTAATAATAAAAATCAGCTTGTCTTGAAAATAGTTTATGAAATTAATGAAGTGCTGTATTTTTCCTAAACTGTACAGCAACAGAAATGCCCACATGATGTAAACATTTTGATTTAATTACTTTTTTAAAAAAAGCTTAACTAATATTTGAGTTTTGAGCCTTGACTCTCCAATATTGGAAGTTTTGTATTGCATTGTGTGTGTAGGACCTTCGCATGATCATAATCCATTATGTGGCATTTTCTGCCAACTGATGAATAATTTATCACACTCCTGAATTCCATTTGTGCCTTTTTGGCTGAGACGTGTCTTCCACAGCTGAAGTAAAGCTGAAACTTGGCACTAAAGAGAAATCACATGTTGCCATAGAGCCATGCTGACGTCTTGTTGGACATGTATCCCAAGAGAGGTAGGTTCTGAACTGAGCTTAAGTGACTGTTAAACTGTTTGAAAGAATTCATCCAGCAGCAGGTGTCTTCCTTAATCTCACCTGGTTTTTTTTATCTGCATTGATTTCTCATGTAACCTAGAGACAAAACTGAGTTTGCAATATCAATCTGTCAAACAAAAGACAATAATATGTAGGTAAATTAGTGCTTTAGGTTGTAAATGTTGTTGTTTAAATGATATTTTAGAAATTTCTCTGTTTACTAGAAAGATTACACGTTATGTTGCTGCTAATTAATAAACTAATAATTAAGACATACATATTACATGCATTCAGGTAGTTGAATCAAGGACAGGTACAGTACATGGATAATTTGTTCAAGACTTTCTTCTGAAGCTTCTTTGTCTTCTATCTCGTGAGAGCCACCAAAGTGTCTTTGTGATGAACAGCCAAAGTCTTACAGTTGGTGCTGTCAAATGAGCAGGAGGTTGTCTTGGTGTGTTCTCTGCCTTGTTTGTTCATCACATTGTCCACTCAGTTTACCTGTGTGACGAGAGCGCATTGTTTTGTTGTTACTATTGAAGCTGCTCCTGAGGTGTTCCATGGCAGCATGTGAAATGTGTCTCTGTCTCTAGCTCCTTTTTAGACTTTGACAGCCAGAAGTCCTCTAAAAATTCAGATATTCACAAATGTTGGTTCAACAAAAACAACAGTGGAATAAATTTCAATTTTTATCAGTCTCTTCTGTTGAATTTACAGCTAAGGTGATGATTTGAGTTGTAAATGAATTCCTCTCGGAAGAAAACTATTTTGTGCAAAAACAAAACACTAAAATCTTTAAAAAAAACAGAGACACATATTCTGAAAGAAAATATTCTTCTTATTTTCGTCCAAAACTCCCACTGTATCGACAGAATTATTATTTTCAATCAATGCCCACAACTATTGAAAGCAAAAGTTCAAAGAAACAAATTAGAGACTGAATGCATTACTTCTATTTGCATTACTTCTATATTGCTGTTGAGTTTTTGAAAAAAGACAAATAAAATAAATAAATGAATTACTCTATTCATCCCTCACCGGGGAAATTTGTTTGCTGCACTCCTTACACCGCAGCAGGCTGCCCTTCAACGGCGCCAGTGGTGGGAGAAGCTGGGGTTAGGTGTCTTCTCCAAGGACCCTAGACGTGCTCTCCGTGGGACGCAAACCCGCGACCTTCTGGTCCGCGGGCGAACGCTCTAACCACGCGGCCACCGTCTCCACCCAGACCAAGGCACACCTTTTAAACTCCACAAAATGTGGGATCAAGGTTTATTCACAACAGTACAAGTTTTCTTTGCTCTTATTCCTATTTTGTTTTAACGGTTTCTGAAATTGTCGGGATTTCAATCTGCAGGGTAAAAAATCTTCACAATTTGTAGGATCATTTGCATCCAAACTAACCTTGTGAAATGACTCTGGCCAAACATTCTGTTCATTCTATAAAACACATTTGTCTAGAGAAATACACTAACCTTTAAAAAAAAACAAAAAAAAACTCAAAGTGTATAAACTTTCATTTTTTCTTCTAAACCACTTATCCATAGTGGGCTGCGAGGGGCCTATCCCGGCTGATTACAGGCGAGAGGCAGCGTACACCCCAAACAAGTCACCAGTCTGTTGCAGGGCCACATGCACGCAACCTTCCATTTCATTTTCAGTGTGGCCCAAATTAAGTTATCAAATGTATCACTGTTTTGGTGAAAATACAGAGTAGAGTTTTTAGCACAATAAAAACTTTACTGCATATCAAGGGGTGTTTTTTTTTTTTTTTTAAAGAAATAGAGCTTCCCATTTTGGTTTGAAATTAAATTAAAAGGAAATGCAGTGAAACCCAACATATGACTGTTGAGTTTGTTGCCTAAACTTGCTGTATCTTTTGCATGATTAATAATTCATCTACAAATCTTCCTCTCAAATTTATTGTTTTCAGTAAGGGTAATGCGGCAGTAGATGCAACTTAATGAAAGCCTCCCCTCTGATCCCATTTGTTGCGACAGAGAAATAAATTTCAGGCTGAAAAACACACATCTTTTCATGAGGTGTAATGTAAGTTAGAATAATTAAGTTGGAAAGCTTGATGGGGGATAATGGACTTTGACAGTGAAAGGCTCCTGTAATGACTGATGAAAACTGGTCTTTGTTGTTAAAAGCACACACATGAAGATGCAGCTGGACTACATTTGCAGCACAGCAAGTATTCACACAGGCAGACATAATCACATATTCATTCTTCTTTTTTTTCTTTATTATGAACAAACCACACTGAAAATACTACCTCCATCTTTATATTGTATATGTCACAAACACCCATTCCTTGTAGTCACTTTAAGATGGAGACGCACTCACGCATTCATTAAAAAGATTCTTTGCCTTTACAAGCATTAGCACCCACTTAGAATGATACACAAACACAGATATTCTACACACACATAAATTTATGCAAAACAACCACCCATCTCATACAGTTTTCACCACATACGTTCATTCTTGCGCTTTGGGCTGGCAGGTTCCTTCAATTGGAATCACAAAGCAGCTGATGCATTCATTCAGCTAGATCTTGTTTGTGATTTAACAAGATCTAGTTTGTTTCGTCATGAATTATATTATCAATCTAAACCACGCTATGATTCTAACATGGCTCAAAGCGTTACTTGATATCTTCAACTTTTTTTGTTGCTTTTAAGCCTCAATAAACAGCACCCACAAAGAACACACACAGCTGTCCTTTTTAGAAGTCTTTATTCATCTGTATAGAAAAAAGATGACAGACCAATAAACTGAATAGCAATTTGCACCCATTTTTATGTTTTTTACATAAGAGTGATTTCATTATCACATATGAGGATGAGATTTTGAAAGAAAAAGGATCTCTACATTGGGTGAATTTGTACCTTTACAGTTTTCAAAAACTGAAAACCCAAATACAGACTTTAAAAAAAAAAAAACCCTAAAAAACTAAAAACAACGGAGTTCCTTCATTTTTACCGGCACACAGTAACACAAGCTTGAAAAGAGAGACAGAACGCTACTTAAAGATAGACTGAAAGAAAGACCTCAACACTTGAAGGCTCTATCTAAACGATCGCTCTATGTCCTCACACTTTCCTTCTCTGGCTTCTTATCGTCCTCATTTTAACTCTGGCAGTTTAAAACAATATTCCATTCAAGGTCTCCTTCATAGAGTCTGTAAGCATCAGTCAGAGAGCAAGTGCTGCTTTTGTCATGGCTGGGTTTGTGTTAAGATGCACGCTGTAGACATAGGGCTGCAATTACAGCAAAAAGAACTATGGACTCATCAGATTGAGAAAATTATTTGTTATTTATTCATTTTTTGAAATTAAAGGTCATCTTGTTGGATTTAATTATGATGGTGAGTCAATGTATTATTTATTATATGCCCCACAATTTGATTTACTTAAACAACAAGTTATTTAACAAATCGCAGATTCCCTCATTTGAGAAGTTTTGAAATAGTGTTTTTACCCCCTCAAACCAGGTAAAAATCTAAATTTCACTTTAAGTTTAAAGTAATAATTTTAGGGAAAGTAATTAAAACCTGGAGATTAGCTGAAAAGTGTCTATGTTTAGCGTTCCTCCTTGAAACCTCCCAATGAGACATACCCAATACACAATTGAATCCACTGTATTTGTGAAACTGATTTTTCTCAGGGAACAACTCACAATATGTGTCAATTTTCTGTCTGCAAATTTATGTGATGCCACTATTCCTGGGATCACGATATCAAAACACAAATACCACGATCACAATTAGTATCATCAAATATTTTAAATTGAATTTGATTTACCACTTTATTTTTTCTTAAAGACCGTTAAAAACATGGACAAGAAACATTTCTTTTTTTTTTTTTTTTTTAGAAATGAAACTTAAACACATAATTTTATGACGGACTCCCAGAGGTGGAGAATTGAAAGGAAACACAGCTACTCTCAAACATAATCAGCTGCTAAAATACATGTTTTAGTCATAAAAATTGTGAGTTTAGTCAGCCTTTAGGGAGTGATAGAGCAAGTTTTACAAAATGTAATGTTTTTTTCCACTTCATTTGCAACTAACAAGACCAGACCACAAGAATTATCAAGTGCATGCAGGTTTTTTTTGATAAACTCTGCCATAGAGTGTTTAAGGTTGCTTCTTGATTAGTTATTGGCCCCGTGATTTCTGCAATCATGTTACCTTTTGATTGTGTAACCATCACTATTCTCGTTATGTATCATTTTTAAAATTGTGATAGTTGTGGGCAACTCAAAACAGTCTGAATGTTTTGTAGCATGCAGTATGTTGCCATGAGTTAGATGTTGTGTGTAGTAGACAAAACTTTTTCTGCCTTTTAGATGACATCACATTTTCTAGTTGCCAGACTTCTGCTCCTTTATCTTTTTTCTTTGCCTGGACTAGTCATTTACTCTACTTGAACTTGGCTCCGATCTCTTTTTTGTCTGTGGCTGTTTCCTCTAGCAAACAGGCCCCTCTTCGTAACTGCACCCCCCACACAGCACTGTTTTTTCTGTTGTCTTTTATGTTTGGTCCTTCCAATCACCCGTCTATCCATCTCCTCTCCCCAACACTTTTTCCCCCACTCATTAGTCTTCCCATGCTGTGGTTTGTGTCTCTCGTCTCTGTCAGAACTGTTATCACTGCTGTCAGCTCCTTTGGCGAGAACAAAGTTGTCCTCCGCTCACAACACCACAAAAGACACGAGAGAAATAAAAGCTAAAGAGCCTCAAACAAAAAAGAAAAGACATAATAACGGAAAATTTTAAAGTGGAAGGGTCTAGGGACACATCTTTTCATGCCAGCCATGATGCATTGTCATACATGGATTATAACAACCATTGATTTGTCTTTTCCTATTCTTTTTATCGATACAGCACAGAGCTTACTGTTTGTAGGAAGATTTGAGCGCTATCTATACACATCTGGTGCCTTTTCCTCACATTATAAATATACCTTCTGCTAATTCAGCTACACCTAGTTTATCAACCTCAAATAAGTTACTTATCATGAGCTGAGAAGAATAGTATGTTTGAAAGACACTGAGATATCCAAAAGAGAATCATAACCATTTATAACTAAGTAGTGCTGAGTCAAGGGCCTACGGCATCATGTACAGTAGCAGTGTATGGGACTGGTCTGACACTTAGCGCATCCCAATCATCAAGGCTCAAAATAGTCTTCTTTACAAAGCAAACCAATCAGAATTTAACCAGCTGAGGCACAGAGGGTACTTTGGAAACAAAGGACAACATGGCCACTTGCCAATGAAGCTCTTATGGCTCAGAAGTATGCCCATGTCTCATCACGTGTAGGCATAATCTATGTCAGGGATGCCACCCTCCCTGTAACCTCGGTTGGTACCATAGGTAACATGATGCTGGCTGGTTTGGCTGAGGATAGTACCATTGAGTGTGCCAGATCCATGGTTGCTCCTGTAAGTCCCGTTAGCTTGGGAGGAAGTGGAGGAAGAGGGAAAAATGGTGTGGATGTAGGTGACATCCTCCAACTTAGACTGCAGGGGTTGATGGGCCATTGCTGTCATCTGAAATCCTGCTGGAGGGGCCCTAATCTCTAAGATCGAAGTGTCTTTCTTAGTGCCTGACTCTACATAGTCATCGTAATGTTTGCCCCCTCGGCCTCTGTTGTATGAGCCCGAGTCCCCTGACATGTAACCTGCTCTTTGTCCATACCAACAGAAGATTCCAAAAATTAAGAGCAGGCTTACCAAAGCTGTTGCACCCCCAATAATACCAGCCAATGGCAGTGCTGTTAGCTCTGAGTCCTGTCCCTCCTTTTCTGAACCCTCCCCTCTGGTGTTGACCAGAGCCTCTCCAGTTTCTATTTGAGCACAGGCTGGTGCAGAGTCTTTACTGTCCATTTCCACTTTACCTCCACGAGCTGTTCCTATGCTGGAACCTCCAAAAGAGGTTTCTTGTCTAAGTGGCAGCAGGCAGATGAGGTAATGAGAGCGTGGAGTAAGCTGGGTAAGAAGATACTGCTGCCTCTCTCCAGGTACAAGAGTTTCTGTTATTGAGCCAAGAGCTGCACTGCTGCCTAACCTTAGCCAGGAAAGACGGAAGGAGGGTGCTGGCCTTGGGCACAGCCAACTCACCAGTACACTGTCTGAAGAGAGAGGCTTTACAGATAGCGCCAAAGCTCCTTCAGATACCTGCCCGCCTTCCCCTGGTGGTAGGGGCATAACAAGGCCTGGCCGCTTGGCCCGCAGAGTGAAAAGGGAGCCTTGTGTAGGAACATGTAGAGTTGAAGTGGTTGTGCCTTCAGGAATGAATGCTTGTCCCACTCCAACATCATCATCTGCTTCATCTTTTTCAGCTGTATTCATTCCAACTCCAATGCTAGGACCTGCTGGAGGTCCTTCACACTGCTCCATAAGTGATGTTAGGTCTCTGAGAGTCTGTCCTCGTACAGTCTCAGGCCCCTGGCAGGTGAGTCCTCTGACAGTCACTCCTGCCCCACGTCCATGCATCCAGGCGTGAAGCCATCGAAGGTTGCAGCCACAGTACCATGGGTTCCCTCGCAAAAGCAGCAGCTCCAGGCTTTCTGTGTCTCTCAGAAGTCCTCTAGGCAGACTGGTCAGGTTGTTTCCTGATAGGTCCAGCCGCTGCAGGTGCCGCATGCCATCCAGGGTTCCCCTTGGTATATGGGTCATTCCATTGTCTTGTAAATGAAGTCGAACTAGGTGTGATGATGGTAGGTTAACAGGGGGAGATTGCAGAGCATTCCTGACCAGTGAAAGCTCTGTCAGGTTGGCAAGGCGCGAAAATGTGTCATCTGCAATACGTGTGTTTGCCAGGAGGTTTCCATCCAGGACCAGGCGTCGCAGAGAGGAGAGCCCCCTAAAGGCATGTGTGGGAATGGTGTTGATTCTGTTGTCATCCAGTCGCAACTCCTCCAACGATGCTGGAAGGCCTGCTGGGATGCTCGACAAATGGTTCCGAGATAGAAACAGCAATCGAAGCCTTGGAGTCCCAGAAAAAGCTCGCTCTTGAATGCTAACTGTGGATATGGAGTTGTCATCCAAGTGTAACCGTTCAAGTAATGGTAATTTAGCCAAAGCCAACCGCGGTAACGTTCGTATATTATTATCCTGCAAGTGGAGTTCTTTTAAAGAAGGTGGAAGGTGTATAGGAAATTCATCCAACTGGTTGGCGTACAGGTAAATCACTCGTATAGAAGTGCTGCGTTCTAATGACGGAGGCAAGCCAGCGTTACTCAACCGGTTGCTCTGTAAGTAGAGGATGGCAGCTGTTAATGGTAGTGGGGGTATTATACTCAGACCACGGTCATTGCAGTAGACAAAACCCTCATCACAGCGACACACAGAAGGACAAACAATCCCTTCATCTCCCTCGCCAGACTCCATGGCAATTGTGGCGGCTGCAAGCTCCAACACCTCAGCCAATAAGGTGAGGACCAGTAGAAGCAGAAAGAGCCAATCGCGGAGCTCTGCGAGACTTTCGGCGGCCATTTTGGTTACGGTTCCTGCCAGAAAGATACAAGGGAAAGTGGAGAATGGGATTAATATGTAACAAAAACATTACCCTCTTACTAAATGGTAAAAGTCTATTTTTTAACATTCAAAGACAAAAAATTAATCAGTTGGATAGTTTTTCTGAAAAGATTTTACTAAAAAAAAAAAAACAAAAAAAAAACGCTTATGTTCAAAGGGAGCTTCGGGGATAGTTAGATGCATTGTAGTGATATTCGGGTTAGACAAGCCAAGCAAAAAAACTCTCTAACATGTAGGATACAGAGTGCGTTGAGGGGTAGTGTGGATGGGCAAGAATATTAGAGCAATTGGGAAAAGTGAAGGGACTACAGAAATGGAGAAAATTGGATAGTGACAGTTGAAGTGAAAGAAAATAAGTGAAGAGGGTTTTTTTTTCCTTGTCAGCTTAACTGAATTGAAGTGAGTGACATGTAACTAAAGTGGAAGACAGATCAGGGAGAAGGAGATCAGCTTAATTGCCCATAGTGCAGTTGACGCCTTTAAAAACAACGACAAGTACGAAGAAGTGACAGTTCTGGATCTGACCCTGAAATAAACGCACAAGCATGCAACAGAAAAATAGAGTTGTAAAGGTTTCTGACAGTTCACTCAGATAGACAGTGTATCTGTTCGAGGTCACGACAAACACATACATAGAGAATGTAACACAAATTAATAAGCCAACTGAGTGCCACACACTCTCACACTGAGCAGCCAGTGTAAGCAGACATGTATAATGCATGTTTCTTTCTGCGGTCATTGTTTGTAAAATTTCTATAAATTATTCAGGGAAGTGGTCATGAAATCCCCAGAAATGTTTTAGTGAGAGGCTTTACAGAGAGGCTATTTTTTTAAAACATTTATATGTTCCATGGTCGATATTTTATGACTTGTCTTCTTGCAAATCCACAATGCCAACACCAGTAACATAAATTTACAATTTATATAAACTGCCTATGACCTCACATTCACTGAGCCTTAGATGGCCTTTTAATATTTAAACCACACTGATAGTTGTAGAAATTACATTGTGGCAAACTCTTATTTAAATCTCTTCTTTTGATTTGCCTAAGGCTGGAAAATGGGCTTTGACATAAAAGGCCTGACATGATTTGACAGCACATTTGATAAACAAATTGTCTAAAGGCAAGGTTTTTTTTCTACATCCCCTTTTTGCACATGCACATGTGTTTGTATGTGAACTCAGTGCTACATGCAAAATTGCCCCTTGGCAGCAGTCAAAATCCATGCAAAGCAAACAAGAGATGGCAACAATAGAAAAGACGAAGGAAGAGAGTGAGGCAAGGAGACAGATGGAGAGTTGGACAGTCAGCCAGAGAAGAAAGGAAATGAGCCTCTGGAGAAAAGACTGAGATCCAATCAGCTAACTTTTCTCTACAAAAAATATTCCAAGCAATGGAACAATGTTTTATTTTTATTTGTTAGGTGTAAAAATAGCTGCATGTGGACACCTTTACATGCTTGTCTTTGTGCATCTGTGTGTGTAAATGTGAGACATCTGCATCAACAACAACAACCAGCTCCTGTCTCAGCCAGACACAGACAATATTTGATATGTCAGGGTGAAAAAGAGTTTGTGCCACACAATGCTGCACTGCTCCTGAGATGAATTATTTCTTTTCCTTATATTATTTTTAGATGGATTCATACTTTTTCAGCATTCCTTATGTTTAGGATCGAACAAGTATAGGAAAGGAATTCGCACATACAAGGCGTGTAAAGGTAGGAGCTGAGACCAGATGGGGTTGCTCTATGAATATCAACCAGCATATGCTTCCCCACCACACTATCCCTGCTTCCCTCATAAATACCCACTTGGCACAAGTCTCCATGTGGATGAAAACACGCTGCGTGTTTTCACTTACATGCTAAGGTTCCTAATCTACATGTCATTGGATTGATTTGTTGATTTTCTATTCCCCCTGTCCGATCTCTTGCATTGACCAATTGTTTCATCTCTGTGGATCTTTATTTTTTACATCATCTACCTGTCCAATCTGCCCACCGAGCCCTTCATGCTTTTTCATTATATTCACTTTCAGGTTTGTTTACAAAAGTCTGTGGTGTCATCCTCTCGTCCCCTGTCCCCTGCCTCCATCTCTTTCTAATCCTCTTTATCGTTTCCTCTCCAGTTGTCTGTTGATTCCTACACACTGAGATCAGATCAATCAGATGTGAGTCACTCTCCTTGTCCACACCTTTTCTTTTCCCTACTCCTCAAAATCTCAGAACCTTTTTTTTTTTTTTTGAGATAAACCCTCTTGTCCCTTCAGTCTGTCTTTGTTTTCTCCAGTTTCTCCTTCCTCAACCTTTTTTCTCCTCAAACATTTTAATCAGGTCCCAGGAGAAAAAGTGTATTGCCATATGGAACCTGTGGACGCTTAGGTGTTTTCTTTCATTTTTAAAAATCATTTTTATGCTGCTAAAAAAAGTAATTGTGATGTTCTTTGCTATGAATGACGGAGTGTGAAGACGTTTGTTTGTTTGTGTGTGTATGTGTGTAAAAGGTTGCAAAGGGCTTCTAACCTGCTCAGTCTGAGTGCCTTTCACGTCTGCTGCAGCTTTGTCTTTCCCGTTGCGCAGATTTGTGAAGAGTAGTATTAGAATGTGTTGGATGTTGCCTTTGGATCGCTGTGTGTGAGCACAGTTTCACAGTATCCTCTGGATCACTCAGAAGTGCTGTTTCTTTAATCCGTGCTGCTGAATCTTCCTTGGCTTGGCTGAATGATGATATGGATGATGATAGCCTGTTCTCCAATGCTCAACAAGAAGAAGCACCAGCATGGCTCAAACCCACTTTAAAATCCACATTTGTCTTTCTGTGTAAGTTTCCTTATTATTTTACTTTGGATAATAAATTCTTGTGTTTCTGTGACTTCAAAACAGCGTCCAGAGGCCTAAATGTTTAACTTCACCTCTAACCCCAAATGCTACAGTTGGGTTGAGGGCTTGAAGATAGTTGGGAGCTCGGTGGTGCTTGTCAGAAGTCCAAACCAGTTGTGGGTACTCCTACAACCAATCTCATGCAAAAGCAAGTAAAATACCTTTACTTGTTAAGCAGTAAGAAAATAATGTCCTCACTTTTAAAAAATCCAACAGATTGTTCTTACTGAGTTGAAAGTTTGTTCTTGAGCTTGCACGAGTACAATTATTACAATAGAAACACCACAGTTCAGAGATGATAACGAACACGTTTGAAGGCTGTGATGAGCAAGTTTGTATTTGCTCAGGGAGCAGACTTTATGAAAGGGATTTAAATAAAGAAGTTCCTTCGCTTTCCCTCTCAGTTTCAGTGCCACTTTCCTCTGTTAAATGTTTAATCACTTTCTTTTCAGTTTGCACAAATCATCCTCACAGGAAGCAAAGCCAGATGACAGTTTATACTTTATGCAGTCCACTTGGAGCAGCACTGTGATTTGGTGCAGTGTGAAAAGCTCTCCCACGGCTTGGGTTGGTAGTATTGAAGTATTTTAATATCCTTCACCACACTTATGTGCTCTTAGGAAGAATGACTGATTCAGTTGTTAGAAACCACCTGAAAAGACAAAACAAAAAAGAACTTCATTAGTATAGTTTATTTGCAAATGTAATTTTACATTGAAATATGACAAATATAATAAAAACAATTGTTCAGGACATGATTGAAACCCACAGACCTGTTATTGTGTTTAGGGCATCAAACATATAACACACTTTGCTTTCATTGGATAACAGAACTGCATATGAGAGACTGAACCCAAAAATAATCAAATACCGGATTTACCTTAGTCTCTTTTCCAAGTAGAGATTTGTTATGATTCTTTATTGAAACATCTATCATTACCAACAAGTGAGTAACGTCTCGTCATGTGTTTCACTGTGTGGCAAGGTCAATTTTCTGACACAGCTGCATCCCCTGTAGTCAATGTTCTGCTCACAGTACATATGCTGTTTACTGTAGGCACCGGCAGTGGGTGAACTGGTTTGTATGCTTTTCTGTCAAGCTCACTGATGTTTTAAAGATTTATCAATACCAGCTGCAGTTCAAGAGGCTGGACTCATTCTTTTTCATGAACACTTATTCAAAAATCATTTAAGAGCACATTTATTTTACATAGATTTTTTTTTTTGTTTGTTTAGGAATTTGATTGTTCCTGCAATTTTGGCGTATGTTAGAATTGAATTTAGTATAAAAACAACAAACAATCATTAAACTTGAAACACAAAACAAACAGAAAAAAATGCAACCACTCATTACATTTTTTCTTAATCTTTTGAACTCTTATTTACCAGGTTTATGACATATACTGTATTCTTTTAAAAAATTGTATTTAATGCTTTGCGTTGTTTCCAAAGTGCGCCTTGAATTTTTTTTTCTTTAATACTAGTACCAATGAAAACTAAAACACACAATGTGTTTGAAAACTGTGTTTCTCCGAAACTTTTTTTTTCTGATTTTGTGTTATTAATCATTTTAAACAAAACGAGAAATAACACAATATTGATATTTTTTCAGTGATGGGGTTATTTTGTGAAATTTTAATTCAGAATAAAAATATCTAAATGTTGGCACAGGAGTCGTTGCTAAAATAAATAAAAATTTGCTGCACTTGAAATGGCTTTAATTCCATTTTGGTTTGTTTTTCCTAAACAAGTTTTCTTTCTAAGGTGCCAAAATGAAAATTTGATTTTCTCTTTTGGAACAGTATTGAATACTAAAAGGGCCAAATAATTACTTTGCTTAAAATGGTTATTATACCTTTTAAAATGAGGTACTTTGTGAAAATTCTTCTTGAAGGTTAACACTGCACATGCACATTTTTACTCTCCCTGTAGACTGAAGCCTCCCATTAAGACAACACAATGTTTTATTTCATTTTTTTTTTTATCACGCAGTGCTGTGGATCATTCATTACCTCCACACACTAAGTACATGTGTTCTATGTACTGAATGACCCCCACTGGTGAATATATAAGGCCTTTAGAAATGTAAGGTTTTCATCAAGCATGCAGAGCGTTTGGAGACAGATTCATCAAAGTCATTAACTGCTCTGCTGCTTGCTTTTGCCTTTTCACTTCATCCCGCAGTAACGAGACCGCACAGCCAACTGGGAAATGATCATGCAGTTTGCTTAAACACAAATAGAGACAAATAAAGCTGTCCTCATTTTCATTTTTAAAGGACACATGCTGGAGCTGAGAAAAACTTTTTAAATTCCCGTCTGTTTTATGCACTTGTGAAAGCTGCTTAAATAGCTAAACGGTGTATCTTGTGGTCTAATTTCAGGTTGACGGTGTCTGTGTTTAGTTGCCTTTAAAATTGTCATCGCAAAAGGCTCCACAGATGGAAAGGAATGCACAGTTTACGGAGGTAGTTGGGTGATTGGGGTGTAAGATAAATGGTCCTTTTCATAAAACGCTTCCCGACTGATACCAGTTCACTGCTAGTAAACAAATTTATATGTGCAGAGTGCGGTTACAATATGTGCTGGAAGCAACTGGATGTGGTACAGAATGTTAAACAGAGTTTTAGAAACATGGTGATCATGTGACTGACATGAAAGCACACATTGAATAGAAATACATTCAAGGACAAGGTTGACACATAAAATTTTTTAAAATTGTGTCAAAACCTGCAGGTTTCATTTTATTTATTTGCTGGTATATGGCGGTTCTATACTGTTTATCACACTGCAATTATTTGTTGAAATATCGCACAAGGTTGTAGGATGTACTCTGCGAGTATATACGTATCCAGACACAAAAGAACTTTGGGATTGTGTGCCCGTTAAAGAAACTCATCTGCTTAAAGTTACTAAGAGTTTGGGGATTTAATTATTAATAGATGCACAGTATCTACAGGAATAACTGTTAACAACGAGAAAGGTGCAAAGCAATATTATATGGTTTAAATTAGCTCTCCCTAAGGCAACGCTGCATTAAAACAGGCTCTTTTCTGTTGTGGAAATAACTGCAGGGACTCTGAAACACTTCGGAAAAAGATTATTAGCAAACCCAATCTTCTCCTGTATCTACAATTGTGGGTTAGACAAAGAGCAAAGAAAATGACACAGTCTGGTTGCCCTATGTCACCTTATCTGGTGTAAAGGGTGAGTAAACTTATAAATCCTGTCCTGTTAGTTTGAGATAAGTAATTATCCAGCTCATCACCAGAGAACAAGTTGAATTACCATTTCTGTGCAGATGTTGGGATGTGATACACTACATATACACTGTACAGACAAACGTTTCACTCTCAAATGACGTTTTTCAAGCATGTTGCTGTTATGGTTGGAATGTCTTCTGGTGTGGATCGATCACCAGTATATTGTTTCATCAGGCCAGATGTTTGTTTTACTTTCGTATATTTTAAGTTCAGTTGCTAGTGGTTAGGGGGAATCCGAGATGGCTGAGGAGGTGTGTCCACGATAAATTTTGAAGTGTGTTGTGAGTCATGAAAGTGTGTCTGTATGTAAAAAAGAGTTTTTAAATGCATGTTGGATTTTTTAAGTAGATGGATTAAATTTTTTTGGGTGTTTTAAAACGTCATGTAGAGCAATTTGTTTTTGAAAAGTTCAATTTACACAAAGTTTATTTTGATTTTATATTTGGATATTAGAATTGATATTGGTATTGATATTTGTATGGGATGTCTGTTTGCATAAGTTTTAGATAAAGACAAATAAGCCGGTTCTGTTCTCACTAGGCCCATGCCTAAGTGTCCCTCAAGATTACACGTAACTCCCAGTTACTCTCACCATTAGTGCCATCATGGCTGCCTGCTGTGGTGCAAAGCAGCTAAAGTAATTTCCCCATTGAGGAATGAATATAGTACATAAAAAAAGCAACATCACTGTAAACACTATCCTTTACAAGCTGTTTTATCTTCTTGCAAAAGGGCCTCCTTTGGCTGGCAAGTTGTGGGCTGTGATATTTGTCCAAATGTCCTTACACTCTTCACTAATCGTCGCATACTGCAGGCCCATGTTGGACAAGAAGAGACGACTGAACAGAAGCAGCATTTCCCCAGCCCACTGCCTTCACTCATTCTTCATCAATGTGTAGAGCTTTGTGTAACGTCCACACTGTCCTTCAAACTTTTGTAATTGATTTTCTGAAGTGTTTATGCGAGTAAGTAAGACGAAAAAGAGAAAATCGGGATCATGCTGGAGCGTGTGTCAATGACACCTATCAGTTAAGAGGGCAAAGAATACGAAAGAAATGTTTGCTTAAGTTAATGGAAGGTCACAGAAGCTCCACTTTCTTTCTCTCTTATTTTAATCACAATGGTGTGTCAAGAGTTTTGTTGAGGATAGTTTAGCATTACAAAATAAATACCTATTCTTCTTCTCATATCTAACGTTTGAATGTTCTTAACCTTTAAAGGATTATTATTAAACAAAATCTTAACCTTGATAAAGAGCCACTTGTATTTCTCTGATCAGAGTTTTAAGTTTTTGTTACTCAAAGATTTAAAATCGTGAATAAATACCTTTCTGTGAATGGGTAGCAGTGTGGATTAAAAGGTTTTTTAATCTTCAAGAAAAATGTACAAAAGTAAGGTTACTTATATACAGTATTTTTATGAGCCTTAATTGCTTCTTGTAAGACTTGTTTTTTTTCTTTTTTAATGCAAAGCTGTCAATAGGAATGTGACATTCTTGATCTTGGGGCTGTTGTTTTTATTCTGATATTTCACAGGTTTAGCTCTCTCAGCTTAATTAGTCATATCATGAAAAGCTTTTACAGAACTATAATGAAGATGTCGGATTACTCTATTTATAGTGCCAAGGAAAGTCTTGATGATGTAGGACAAAGATCCCTCTGGTACAGAATTGGATATTTTTCAATCAAATAATTGCCTTTGTTAGTTTTGGAGTAAAAAATTGAAAATATTTACATGAAGAAGATGCCAGATATTTAAACCGTCATGTATCCTGTCGCCTCATATGTGTTTGCAGTCTCATATGTCTCATGTACCTGTAGATCCCACAGGCAGAATATCACAGGATAAATTCGCTGTCAAAATATTATCTAGTCTATTCCAAGTCTAAGACATCAGCTAAAAAATTCCACTGTGCCGCTACTTCTTCTAATACCTAATTCTCTGTCACTGCAAGTGAACTTGGGGAAAAGCCTGGAAAAAGAGCAGTTGCTTCTTGGGTGAACCATTTTATGCTTGAGTAAAAAAATTCTGCTTGACCCAGTCTATGAGCATTTTTCCCTGTCGCACTTGTTTTTTCTTTTGTATAAATAACAGAAAACCACATAGAGTATCTGATTCCTTAAGGGGACATAAATCGCTCTGCTTTTGTGAGCAAGTCAATGACAATAGTGTAGCCTACAGGCATTCATCAGTATGTGATTTTCACAGTGGCTTCGGTGCAGATGCACTCAGTGGTTCACTTTCTGCTTTGTGTAAGGATGAAGAGTCATTTGTTGGATTTTTTAGCTTTAAGGAAACAGATGGTGGAAAAACTGCAGGTGATCTAACACACATATTTACAAGCATGTACAGGAAATAAATTCACTCAAAGATCACTAAAAACTTTATTACAAGCTTGTGAAACTGGCATTTAATTCAAAAGTGTGCAGATGTGTAGATATGTACCATAAGTGATTCATGCTCTTGCAAATTTCCAGATGGTGGCAACATATGCACTAAAATATGGCCACAACATTTATATATGTGTCGTTAGCAGCGACCTTGTGCAGGTTGCAGATGGAGGAGATTAAAAAAAAAACTACTTAATCTAATTCCAGTAGCAGAGTCTTTGTTCTGAAATAAGTAATTTCTTCCTACAAGAGGATATGATAAAATTTAAATCAAGAAACTTGGCAATCTTTTCTTCATTTCTTTTCTTTTAAGCAACCGTTTAGCAGCCTTGTCACAGAGTCGACACACTGTTTTTTAAAGAAGATGGTTGGGTATTGACTATTAATAATCCTTTTATATCCAGCCTTCATTCATGAGGCTGACCAGAATAATTCAGAGCGGAAAAATAAGTGACAGCTGTGATACTTGGCGCTGCACTCACGATGCACCTCGGGGAGCTAGGACATAGGAAGCGAGGGAGCAGGAGTTAGGGATTAATAGTTTCTGGGCAAGAAACTGAAGTCTGAGTACTTTGTAATCATGTGGCTGCCTAACCTCAGTGTTAGCGAGGTTGATGAACATGCGTCCCTGCTGACGCATGCGCTATTTCAACATGTACTCGTCTGAATATTAATAAGGAGCAGAGAATTCCTTTGAGCTCCATTGCCAGATAGACTATTGTTCTCTGTTGGCCTCTCCCTCAGCTCCTGTGCATGTGTGTTCAGTATTAATGCCCATATTGGTGTCTACATTGTGTGCTTATGCATATTTTGTCTGTGTATTCATTGCACAAAAGTGTCGGCTGCAGCAGAGCAGTAGTAAAAGGGGCAGCGAGGGAGATGAGGGGTGTGTTTGGAGCCCAACGTGGCCCATAAAGACAACTAGCCCGAGAACACTTGAACCAGCCATCAGGGCCCAGCATTGGCAATTATTTCACCTAGAAATGCTATCTGTAAAATGAACACTCTCATTAAAAGTTGTACACACGTATAAATTTAGATGCATGTGCAAGTCAGATTAGTGGCGGAGCAAATATATGGCTACACAAATGCTTGTCTTTCAATCAAAGAGTAATGTGCCATTTATGATGTTCGACAGTGGCTGTGCACCAAGACGTGTGTGTACGCATTTGTTGTGTTTGTGAGCACACCTACGTGTGCGCGCGTGTACATCTGTGTAGATTTATGTGTGTGTCACTGTTTAACCACACCGCACACGTAACCTCCCCATCTCTGCCTCCCTGTTTCTCATTTACTGAACCAGCGCCAGAAAGAAGGAGTGTGGGGAAACGAGAAAATAAGTGATAGGGGAGAAGGAGAAAGAGAGATGGGAAATAGAGGCAGAGAAGGAGGAGGAGGGGTTGGAGGTTTATACAAGGAAAAATGTAGGGAGGCTGGTGTGAAAGGAAAAGGGAAGGAGGAGAGGGAAAGATAGAGAAGCAGAAAAAAGGAGGCAGGGGAGGAGGCAGCAGATTTATGAAGCCATTGGAATGTAATTTGGAGGCAGAAATTACTGTCAGCCTGAGAGGTTTAAAGTCAGTGAAGCCTGAATCCACGGCCTCCTTCTGTGTATGTTGGTATGGCGAGTGTCATAGACAAATGGATAGTAAATGTGATGCAGAATAATACCACAAAAGTTCCGCAGTTTCATGTCACACACAACTCTGTGTGGGTGTATAGGCCTTTGTCACAGCCCTCTGCTCCTTGTACAAGTGACATGGCGATGTGGCATCAGAACATCACCCTGCATTCATATTTAACAGCCATCTTTCATCTATGCTTGCAGACCCATGCTCTCACACATTTTTTTCCACACAGGCTCCGAATTTCTCATCAAACTCTGAAGGCCACAACTCCGGCAGAATCAGTCGAGGGTGCCAGCATGGACAGAACAAAGGATCGGAGAGGGCTTCAGGAGTAGATGGCGCATTTCAAGGATGGGCAGAGAAATAGGTAGAGGTGGGAATGGAAGGAAGAGAGTGTGAGACTGTTAGAGGGGCTAAAAAGAAGAGTGAGAAGGATGTGACTAGCTTTCTAACACAGTAACACACAGCTTCCATTTAGCATTAGAAGGAGGGGCAGAGAGATGAGGAAAGCGACAGAGTAGAGATAATCAGCAAAAATCTAAAGGGAAGAAAATTCTCAATATGAGGTGTTTTTCCTCTTGTAGGATCACATTGACTCAGCTGTAATGCACCCCACTAAGGTTTACTTTATGTAGCTTTTAATTTTTACTGGATTGCTCCTTAATTGGCTGCAGTGAGCAAACATGGTAGATGGAGAAAGCTGGTGTTTGTTTTTTAAAGGTCCAAGAACAGAGGATATTATTTACCACAGATATTTCAAACATTTCACACACACAATTGTATACTGTATATGTACAGAATTTTCTATTCGATACGAGTAACAGATGTACCAATATCATATAACACGACACTGGAATACTTTTTCTGATAAATCTGAAAGTGTACTATCGGCTATTTTGCGCAGGCCATATTCCTGATAAGCTGACTGAATTAAATCTGATCTCACATCTGCTTAACTGATGCTGAAATGTGCTTTATCCAGATTTGAAGCAGGAGGGTCAGACAGTTTTATAGAAATTACATATTTTTGTAGACTAGTGGAGGCTTGATATTGTCAGGTTTTTACATCAGAGAAGTTTACATGCCAACATTTGCAATCAGCTGTTGTTTTTCTGAAAACATCGGACTGTTCAAGAAAGTAGTTTCTAGTGGTTGAACGAGGATGTTAATATTGCAGAGAACGCAAGTTTGGCTTTTTTTTTTTTCTAGAAAACGAGATAAGACTTTCTCCTGGTCTACTATAACCATGAAAACTGACTCCATGATTCGAACTTTGTCACCCAATGGGCTCCATCATAAGTAACCCTAATTTGTCTGCAGCATTGAAATCGCAGTGATTTTAAAGCTGCTGTAACACATGGTGATTTCCGAACGGGAAGATGTTTCATCCTATGATGCTCCAATCCACATCTGATCAATTGATACTAATCTCTAGTTATTTATATTTCCTGGATGTTATGTATGTGTCAAAGACCACACATGGGACAAATGACCTCTCAACAAATTCTAAAATGTTTTTCTACACTATAAAATTTTGTGTGGAATGCTGTGCCAAATCATGAGGAAAGCCCTTCCAAATGAATGATGCCATAATTTGATGTGTTGATTAAATGTGCAATAGCATTTAAAAATTGGGGTCTCAGTTTTTTCTGCCTGCCATGGGTTAGGGGAGAATTTAGGGTTTGCACTGCAATGCTGAGAAATTGAATTTTAAAAGTTTGATGATGGCCACCAAAGGGAAATTGTTTGATAACACAAGGTGAGTTCTTTCTGTGCAACCTGAGCTACAGTGACATCATCTTGAATGAGGACACTAAAAACTTGCTTAACTTGCAAAAGCACAACAATGACAAGGCTTTGTGCGATGTTTGTGCTGCTGGATCTTTTTCACTTTCTAGGTTTGTTGGAGCAAAATCTTTCTAGGGGAACATTTACATATGACATGTTTTGTCTTTTTGTTAAAGCTACGCCACACAGCTGAGAGTGTTATTGCATAGTTTCACTGATTTCTAAAGGCTAGACATGTGCTCATTGTTTGTGTTTCTATTTAATCTTCTTCCTACATGGAGATTACTGTCATTTTGCTGCTGTATAAGAACAAAATAAAAAAGCGGAAGCTTTGACAGTATTTTGCTGGATTTACTGTAAACAATGTTCGATCATGGAAAGAGAAGTACCAAATAATATGATCAAATCACAAGTGCCAGAAAATTGAACCTTTATTCAATTGGTTTAAAAACTATGGTGATATTAAAATGCTAAATAGTTTTGTTTTTTGCAAAAAATGCTAAATAATATTCATTACTACAGAATACAGCATTAGAAAAATGTAACTGTGGTTTTAAAAAACACACTCCAAAGAGAGTTTTTACAAAATATCAATATTGAACACAGAAAGTTGACTCTTTTATGGACTGAGTTTTTTTTTAAACAGACAGTCTTTTATTCTCAATATTTTCCATTTAAATTATTCCATTACATTTGTTTGATATATTGGCTGTGAAAAAAACACTAATATGCAATGATGTTACAGAGAACGACTTATTAAGATTATATTAAATGTTAAAGAAAGTGAGACAAATATAAAACGTAATAAAATAAAACAGTTTAAAGAAATATAAAATTTAAATTCTTCGCATCTACAAGGTATTATGTTTTTGTAGATTTCCCCTATTTAAACAAACTGTTTTATATCTTCTTCTTTCGGCATTTCCCATCAGGGGTCGCCCCAGCAAGTCAGTTTCTTCCATGTAACCCTATCTGCTGCCTCTTGTATGGTCACACCAACTATCTTAATGTCTTCCTTCACTGTATCTACTGTATTTATAACCTCCAATTCTAATGAAGTATTACAAGTTCAATTTGTAGTTATTGGACTGTTGTATTCTAACTTTCATATAAACTCAGACAAGAGCGTTCTTCCAAGTAGTTGCTCAGAACAGATTAACCCAGAATTTCTAAGAGTAACATTCATCAAACTTTTCTTCTGGAACAGGCCGAATTATTTGGGACACAAAGATGTGCAGAAGGAAAAATGTCCTGCAAAACTTTTCCACTTCTAAACAAATACACAAATAATAATAGAAAAAAAACCTTCACAGTTTTTGTTAATTACCAGAATCTATTCTTTTGATTTGTAAACTGACTTTTCCTTCATTTCTCTTCAACGCGCCAACACACCGACTATTCTTGTATCCAGTGACAATAATGGCAACACTATTATACAGTGTGACAACACTACCTCCCACTTAGTTTTTTTAGGCTGTTCACACCATCCCTGTTTCTCTTTTTAATGCATATTTCCATCTGCTACTTAACACTTCGAATAGTGTAGAGGTCAATTATCCCCATGTTTTTTTCTAAACAAAAAACTTTTAAACTTTTCTTCTTAGAACCTGTGTCTCTTTTTTTTTTTTAAATGATCTATTGTTCATCACTGCATTGCTTCATGTGCCAATCTCACTCACATTTAGATTTATTAACTGTTGTTAAGGAATGTTTTCCATTCCTTCCATTTTTGTGTTAAGTTCTGCATAGGGTAGGAATGACTGCTTCACAGCGTGTAAATAATTGGGAAATACTTTGTGTCAATTCTTTATATTTGTTGATGACTATCTAGTTTGTATTTAGATAGTCCGAGTAACTTTCCTGAACAATAGAAGATATAATAGTTAAACCTCCAAGCCCTTAACTTCAAGTTTATTGTGTGAACGTCATATCTTGTGAAACCACAAGAACGTCAGACATGTAACTGCTCTTCAGTCTCGTTGCAGGTTGCATTTTCAACAAGGTTGTTTTAGTGTGTCATGGTTATCTAACTCTTCTATTTTTACTCAAATGCACTTGTTCCCTCATTGAGTTTTTATAAAGAATCTCTATGTTTTAAAATAAGTCTTTTAGAAGTGGGAGTCTGATTGGTGCGTTGACACACTGTGATCTGCCGATGGTGTGTCCCACCCCTTGCTTGCCAACTAGCCAAGGTAGGCTCCTGCTCTCCCAATGACCCAGGAAGGGATTAGGTGGTTTGGAAGATGAAATGAAAATCTTTTTATAGATTTCAATATCTTGCTACCATGTTATGATCCTGCGTAGTTTATATCTATTGCTTTTCTTGCCTGCAGCAAAATAAATATTTAAAATTCCTCAACTTTTTTTAATCAAGAAAATTTACATAAAACAAGACGCCTTTTTATTCTATCATAAATTAGTTTCACTATACTATCTGTAATTTGTATGTTTTTTCAAAATAATATCTCGGCAGGTAATTTTTCTATTTCAGTGTTTTCTGCATGAATGTAAAAAATGTAGCACATTAACACAATGAAGCCACGGTGGAGCCAGGAGTGGCTTTCTAAATTTATTTTAGTCATTTTATTCATAGAGAAAAACAAGCTGTGCATATGCTGAAATATTTAACTGAGTCACAAAAAAGACAAATAAGTGTAGGTGCAATCAAAGTAAATTGTTCAAACTTTAAAATGTTCCCTTTCAGAACTCCAGTTCATGCATGTTCTCAGTTTAACTCCAACAGTTAAACTTAACAGAATAGTGATGTTTTTTCGGACTAAAATTTTCGATGCAGTTTTGAGGTGATGTTTGATTTATAATGTCTATTCTTCTTGTATTTTTTAACAAGACATGCTTATTTTCTTCAATAAATTCGACAACAATTTGTCAATATTAAATTTCGCACACTCTAAACAACCTATATTTTCTCCAACTAAAAGCACATTTTGCACATTAAAACCCTTTCCTGCTACTTAATGTGCTGACACGAGATACCAGTGGAGTTTCTTTCTTTCTTTTTTTTCTACCCTTTTCTAAACAGCAAAAGCTTTACAAACCACCAACCGTGATCCACCACTGAGCGACAAGCAATGCAAATGGGGCATTTCAATAGCAAGGTTCAGAAACCTATTGTCAGACGTCGAGACTGTAGATGAAAAAGAAGTCAAGAAGAGGCTAAAACAGAAAGGTGGAAGGAGGGAATTGTAGATGGAGGCGGACAGAAAGACAAAGTGAGCTACAGAGAGTTTACCCTGGAGGAAGCCAGTTTTCAAATCAAGAGACGAGGGAGTAAACTAGACTTTTTGAGAGTGCGTGGTTGGAGAGAAAGAATGAGAAAAAGGAGGAGGAATAGGTGCTGAGTAACCAAAAACTAAAAAAAAGAAGTGCAAAAGGGAACGACAAGGGAAAATTAAAGGTGGAGGAGATGGTGATGAGCTGAGAAGCACAAATGACAAACTAAGTTAGAGTTTTTTCAATAATATGGAGCAAGTAATGAAAATGCTGGCGGCTTCATTTTAAACACAGCAGCTAATAATTAAAACAGTCAGACCTCACACTGCGGGCTACTGAGACAGTACACAGATTTTTGTGCTCATGTGGCAAATAAACTGTATTATTGTCTAGGGGCTCTGTGAGGGCTGTAGCCTTGAGTGCTCATTATATATTCACAGGGTTGTAAACAATCCTCTAACCACTCTACCTTCGCACTTCACCGGAAATTAGGTTTTGGATAAAAACCCAGGGTTAATCATTATTTCTGTTTTCAGCTGTTTCCTCCGAAAAATAAGCTTTTTGCTGTACTTAACTTTGGGAATAGTAAAAAAATACCCTTTCAAATTGTAGTTTTTGGGTAGCCTGAAAGCAGGAAAAGGTTTTATTACAAGTTTAACAGACATCAATGAAGCTACAAGTAAAATCCACCCACAGCAAGTCAAAGTTTTTTTTCATTGCCCAAATATGTGCAATAAACCTGCCCTTTTTTCATTAAAAAAACTAACAAAAATCCTAGTTGGTAACTATGGCAACAGTCATTTATAACAATGCAACCCGGGTCATGTCCAAATAGAACATGAGCAGCTTCAAATTGGATTGTTGTTTTCTATAAAAATTAAGAGCGAGACGTCAAATTTTCCTGTTCAGAAAAAATAACTAAAAACCACACAATGACATGTCTACAAAACAACACACCAAGAAATGCAATGATATACCCCATTTCACAGTGTTACACATTTACGCTGTCAGCCAAGTGTGCATACACATTTCCTTCTGACAGTATGTGGATAAATAATCCTATTAAATATGATTGAAGGTTTTTACAGCCCTCTCAATCTTTTCCTCTCTGTTTCTGGCTTAGAGTGAGGTACATGCAGGAAGTACCCACAGAAAGATAATTTATGGGTCAGACACCTTTTATACACACACATTCATGCTCCCACACACAGTAAGTCCACCAGAAGGCACTGTTAGATAGCTCAGCATTACTCTCTGAAGGTTTCATCTAAAATGTGTGCACCTAAAAGAACATTTTCAGAGTGTTTGATGACAAACTAATAAAAGTAGTTATTTTCAGTTCACTCAGATGTGAATAATGTGGACTTTCTTAGTGACTGGCTGATCCACATTCCCTAAGACAAGCTTTCTTTCACTCTCTTTTACTGAAAAATATACTTTGTATTTCTTTCTACTATTTCCTCTCAATTGTAGTTTTATTTTTTAAAATAAGATTTTATAGGAGCTTAAGTTTTTCGACATGAAAACTGCACTAAGCTGGGAAAAGCGTTGTTACTTAGCAAATAGGACTGTCAGCAGTTTGTCATTCTGTTTACCTTTGTTCCTCATTATAAAAAGACAATGAGCACTCTCCAGAAAAGCTAAGGGGTAATTATCAAAGCTTATTCAAGCTCAGAGTTTAGCACAACCCCTGCATACATGAGAGGTATATTGGAATTCAGTGCATTGGGTCAAATATATCTCTGCTAGTGGCCTCAGAATCCAGCCGCACCTCATTGTGCTTGTTGCTTCGCCTGAGATCTGCTCGGTAATTGCCGTGTTTACAAGTTAATTTAGTTTTTAAGTCATCTTTTATTATGGCAGACTTTTTCTTTCTGCATCACTTAATTTGGCTTTTGCTTCTTTCTAGATGCTTATTTCCAATGGTTTAATCTCAGTTGAGCAGTTTTGTCAATTAATCCTTTTAGTAATTTGCTATATTTTGTGTGGATTTTAAGTCTATGTTTTAGATTTAGCTCAGTTTTTCTTCAATTTGTTTTCTTCAGTTGCAATTGATGACATGAGAACATTCATTGTTTCTGCACACGAATACTGCAAATTTAAGTAGATTTGCAGTGTTTATTAATATTTTGTTAAAAATTGGAGAATAGATGTTTTCTATACCTGCATTCAGTACACTGACACACATTTTAATCTCCCACTGTTTGTCATTAAGAATTGGGTTGTGCCAGAAAAACGCTGCCAGCAATATCACACAGTTGGTGCCCACTTCAAATTTAAAATGATTTTTTTTTTGTTTTAAAACACAAGTTTTAAATTACATGCTTCACATGTTATAGGAAAAATTGCTGCTGCAGGCAACTTGCTAAGATTGCTGCAACAGATTGGGCTGTGGTGAGAAATAGTAAAATGTGGACAATCTGGAGATTCTGGCATAATATTTCAGTCACAAATGTTCTAAATTTTGTGTTAATGTAGAGCGCGCCAAGATTTTTTATTATTCAAGCTTATCTGTTATTTTGTTCTAATTCTGCACATCAAATACAGTCCACTAATCCTGTGATATCCCTATTAGTGGCAAAGACGTCTCTTTTTTTTTAAATGTTTTTTTTTAGAGTATTCACACCACATTGCCTAGCAATGCATCACAGTCTAAAAGCAAATATTGATGGAGTGTCATTGCTAAGTAATGTGTAAGCCTGGCTACAACGTCTCAATTATTTACTAATACTTTCATGCGTGTTCATATTTATCAAGTTTCAGAGCTTTTAACGAAGGGGGTGAGGAAGAGAAGAAACCATACTTTGTTTAGACTGTTAAATAAATGATCATATCTTTGAATTGAAGCTTCATTGTATAACAAAACATCATTTTCTCTTTTTTGAGGGTGTTTTCATGCTCTTAGTTTGACAATAATAAACTGTATGAATAATATTTAATTAATTTCATTACATTTATTTTATATAACCTGTAGGAATTATCGTTGCAGCACCATGGTTGTGTATTGAGTACAGCTAGATTTTGTGTACACCTAAAATTACACAAATACAGATTTTTATTTTCCCTTTATAAAAATTTTAAATTATTTGGAGCTGATATTTACACATTTTATGGAGTAAAAAGGATCTGGGCCTGCATATGCGTAACTCCACACTGAAAAGCGCATGTTTACACTTGCATATAGATCATTATTTCATTTTGATGCAAAGCTTCTGTTTTGTTTTTTATGTTTAGGCCTGTCTGTCCCAAATTATTTTAATTAGTTCAAATCTTCTCTTGAGTAATGCATCTCTCTGACGTTCCTGTCCAGCGTGTGCAGTCATTGAAGTTCTTTTTCCAGTAACTAAGATATTGCAACAATCATGTCTTCTTGGATCGGTCTCTACTCAAACCACCATACAACCTCAATTATGTAAAAAGCTCACTTTGCTAGAGTGTATTACTTCCTACTGTAAATGGCAAAAGGAATTGAATTAAACAATACCTAAATCTACTCAGAATCCAATTTTATTTTTGAATGAATTTTTCAAATGGTATTACTTCATAAAACATTGAGTGTGTCATAGTCAAATGAAAAAGAAAACCCAAAGAACAACTGGGTTGTTTGCTCTTTTAAGCACTCACAATGATGTTACTTTTAGGGCCATCCCATATTTCTGATCATTCCAAATATATTGGATAACACTGTATGCAATATCATAATATTCTATGCGGAAACAAAGACTGTTGGTTACTAAAAAGTTGTGACTTGAGGGGATACAATTTAAGGAAAAAAAAGCTCGGATGTGGTTTTGCTTTAATGACAAAATCTGAAATTGTTCTGTTTTCCATTTCAAAGCTGTCTAAATGAATGAATTAATTAAATGTAAGAGGACATTCTTTGATGCTGCCAGGATGAGAGCAGCTTGCATTCTCTAAACTCTCCTAAAAGGTGATTCAGTGTTTCCTTTCTGATTTCATTTTGCTTGCATTAAAAGTATCCTATTCAAGAAACAACATTTTACAGTGTTATTACTCTGACATAGAAATAGTGAATTCTTGGAAAATTTGACTTTGGAAAAGAGTGACTGGATCATTTTCCAAGTCAATGGGCTTTTTTTGGAAAGCAGCATCATAATTTATGTAGGATTTGGGATTAGATGTAAATGTTGCTGGTCGACAGCCAAGCTGTCTTAAAGTCTTCATGAACTTTTCGTCACATCTTGACCTCATAATTTGTTCTGGTTTGAGGATACGTATTTAGAAAAAGATGCAGATCATGCTTAAATGATCTGAAAAAAAAAATGCCTCTTAGGTTTTTATCTACATACGTTTTTTATCCTGTTAGAAAACATCATCTGCTCGCAGGAAGAGCTAGTGACAAATTAAAAGGATGGGTATAGTAGATAAATAATCCAACTACACATGAAACAATAATATTGGCCCATTTTTTCAAGTGACATAGCTTTTTCAAAAATCTAATTTTCAAAAATGTCTGCCTTTCAAGTCAAATTCTTCTTGAAGAGTTATCTCAACTTCCATTTATTTCAGTAAAGATTGAGATAAAGCAGCACATCAGCTACTTCATTCCACACATTTTTATATCATTTCTGTTTCTTTTTCTGTAACCAAGAAGCATGTTGGCACCACTGTAAAAATAATGATTCAATAACAAAACTGGTCACTTAAAAAGTCAGAGAAGGAATTTAAAAAAACTAGACATGAGTTAAACAGTCTGGTATTCTATAATAGGAAAGATTATCACAACTGTCACGGTCATTTCCTTTTATTAAGAATCTTCATAATGAAGATAAGCTACGGACCAGATTGATAAATGATAACATCTCTTCAGCTGTGTAACTACATCTAGAGTTTAATTTAAATGCAAAATTTTGACAAGTGCACTTAAACTTCTTATTTGGCTTTTTTCTTATCTTTCTTAAACACTTAGGAACAAAAACTATAGCGGAAATGGAAAAAAATAATAGGAGTTATGTTCTGATTACTACTATGAAGTATCGTCTGATTCAACTCTTTCTATTTCAAGAGCATCTGCTTTTTTTCTGCAGAGCTGTCTGTTTCATAAGAATTTATCAGAAATACTAATGGACAAAACCAGCATGAAACTTTCTTCACAAGTTCCACAGTACTTCATGAAGCAAATTAGATAGTTTCCCTTTTTTTTTCTTGAAATCAACATATTTTTTGGTATAGATTTTCCAAAGTTTGTGGGGGACTTAAAACTAATCATGTTCAAATTTTATCTTAGCCTGATGATCTGAAGCTAATCAGCACTCCCTCAGTAGGAATGAAAAAGTTTATTTTGAACTTATTGCATCTTTCGTGCGTATAAAGATATTATGCAGATTAAGGATGACCCTATTTAACAACAACTTAATCAATGTTAATGAAAATAATCATCATCACTACCCATTTAGCTGTAATTTTTTCACAGTTTGAGGACAAACACATAAAATGATCATGAATGTGATGTCTGATAATGTTCTCTTGATAATAGAATTCATTAGGTTGCATTTTAAAACCATTTGATGTAGTCGAGTGACTGAATGAGGTAGCACATAATCAGAACATTATCTTGTTGGGTTCCTGTTCTTTGATGTGGAGATACCATATCAATGATCCTCAAAAATGGGCTGTGCTCAAATGAAAACAAATACTTTCTGTTTTATTAATTGACTTTTACTTTTCCTAAAAGCTGTTATATTTTGAAAAGTTAAACCAATGATAAAGTATTACCTCAGTTTTTTAATTTTTATGGTATAAAAATCAAGAGGATGTTTGTTAATTGACTTTTTTTCTTGTTTAAAAGGATGAGAAAAGAGACCAAATCGTTTGGAAAAATCTCATGAGCACTTTCTCAGTCTGGTTTTCATTAGGTCATGCTCTAAGTACAGTTTTAATACTTTTAGAGGTGAGGTAAAGTGAATAAATCTGGCAAAAAGTCCTGGACACAAATTAAAGGGAAGTTTAACTTTTTGATTTATGTTTAATCTTTGTATTATGTAATCAGTAAAAAACTTATGCAGCACCAAAAAGACCACCAGGTAGTTGAAGGTTGCATTATCGTAATCGGTTGTTGTTGGTTATTTATTCTCTTGGGTACAAACAATAAGACAAAGTCATAAATAAAAAGAAAAGAAAAGACAAGAAGATGCCAAAGGCAATAAGTATTGATGTTTGGTTACAATCCAGCCATGATTTCATAATGCTCAATAATTCACATTTCTGCAGAGAAACTGGAAGCAGAATGTCATGACTTCCTTCATTGAGCAAAGCTGAGGGCTGTTTTTCTTTTAAGTGATATATGATTAATCCATGTCATAAATTTAATCTGTGGTTTAAGGTTATGAGGATGATGAAGGTCAGCTTTAGTAAAGTAACAGTCAGAAATCAATCAGGTCTGCGTGTTAGATAAGAGGTAAAATAGCCTGAGGACAGTAGACGTATTACTTAGCTGCGTGAAGCACAGCGTTGCCACAGGGAACTGACCCAGTGCCTTGAACATGAACATGCAATCACTCACTGGTAAACTGAACAAACTGCCACCAGGGAAAATGCCCAGAGTGCTGATGAAAAGTGTGGGGGTGAGGGGAGTTGCTTCTTTAAAGTAATGCTACTACAATTTTACACAAAACTGTATGAAATAAATACCGCTTGGACCGAGTAAGGAAAGAAAGTATAATTTGCAGTTGTAGAAACAATCTCTGAGTCTACAGTTTACTTTGTCCCGGCATCTTTTCACTTGTTTACTAACCAGATTGGTGCCACGTTGTACCTTTGCTAATTTTCATTTTACTCTAACAACTACTTCAGTTAATACAGACATTAGCTTACAATTGAAGCGATCGGAAAATGTCCTAGCCAATTAGCAAACAAAGATGATTCCGTGACATAAACACAAGCATCCAGCTGGGCCGTGTTTGTAGTTTGATAGCTTAAAGACAAAGTTAACCATGCTATAGGGTCCTTATTGGCAACAATTTCTGAGATTGATCATTTAACAGTGTTCAGAAAGAGGTGAGTATCCTGCTGCCAATGGGATAAGTTTGTTTTTACACTCTTTTTTTCTGAATTACACTGATTGTTCGGGTCCGTTACATACATCACCTCTGGTCCCAACCAGAAAGGAACGATTGGTTAAATAATTACAGCACCCTTTCACTGAGGAACGAGTGAACACCAATGCTGTGGTCAGACTGTTTCCATGGAGTGACAGAAACAGTCTGATATAGCAGGCTCCTTGTTTACTCTATTTTGGCATAATTCTCATCATCAGCTAATCAAGACCACAAATAAGAAACTACTGGTCGAAGTTATGCACATTTACAAATATGTCAACCACCAACAGGTCATGAATACAAACTCACTGTAAGTGGAACACAAAAGCTTTCAAGCATAAATTTATAACTGAGCATAGTTATCAAACCTTCATTTGCTAGTTTAACTGAACGATCGTTCCTGTTTTGTTGGAAGCTCATTAATCGGCAATCTGAAACATAAATGTTTGTTTACAAGATGCTTCTTTTTTTATGTATTTACAAGTGAAAAAAGCAGTCTGGCTAATTGTAATTGGTAAATTATGAATTAAAAGTGATACGTTTGTACGAGCTGGTTTTTAAAATGAATGACTGAAGTTTATGCAATTTGTACATCCATTTGTACAACTTCAGAAACACATATTACCATTGTAAAAATCTCTTAGAGGTTTCATTTCTTATCATGTTGCTTCCTCAACTAATTTGACTTATTATGGGTTTAAAACAAGACTGTGACAGTAGAGCACCAGCTGTGTGCTAGCGCATTATAAACTGCGCTGTATGTTTAAAAAATTGCCAAATTAGGATTCAGTTTCAAGCTATTTTCATCTAATTCAGATTCAATCTGTTAAATAGAGCTTTAAGCCAATTGTTAGTGGGAATGACACTATAATTTGAAAAATTTGAAACATCTGCTGAATGTGTTGAATGTGTTTACTGGTCTAAAAAAAAAAGAACCACTTTATGTTCTCCGCTCATACACAGAGCATTGCTGCATACGGTGTCTACACACTTCCATGGATTAATCAGTTTATTGGACACTGCATTATGCATGTTCAATGTTTATTTTGTTTGGTTGCAATGCGTTGACTGTATACGTGTGATCATTTTTACTCTTTTTTTTTTTAATTAGCTGAAACAACACAAAATGAATACATCTGATCAGCCTCTGACCATGCTTGCTTTAACACAGGCTCTTGCTTTACATTTATTACTGTGTTTTACTGCTCAATGTTGGGATCCACTATCTGATTGCACAACTAAGTCAACAGTACTGGGCTGAAAGCTGCTTAAAAGACTAGATTAATCTGTCAGGAGTAATTCTTTGAGTTAATTAGGACATACAAAGGACTTAACAGCACACACATGCTGTGAACACATTGGTATTAACATATCCTTTAACACAAACTGTTTAAAACTTAACACCAGCTGGCCTAAAGGATTTCTTAGATGAAAGCAGACCCACTTGTTACCAGATTTGATTTTTCGCCCCTTTTGTGTTTAAAATCGTAAATGTCAATTTCCCAAATTCTAAGATGCCCATTGTATTTTTCTCCAAACCCTTTTCAGTTTGATGTGTTTCAAATGGAGAGTTATATAAGCAGTGTTCCCCTTGTGCTTTTGGATTGGTGAATAAGAAAGGATGAAAAGGGAGGCAATAGAAAGAGTGTCGCCTGCCTTTTCCTCGTCTTTATTCTCACCACATTCTGCCTTGGTACTTCCCTCTACATGACATGCCCTGGAATTTCTCTATCTCTTTTTCACTGCTTCTCACTCCCTCTCTCTCTAGGACATTACACTTTAATTTCATGTTCAATGCAGTGTCTTCATCTCTCTCTTTTCTCCTCCTTTTGGCCTCTTTGAATCTCATTCTCTTCCCTTGTTCATTCTCCCATCCATTCATCCGTTACCATCCATCTCAGCCTTTCTTCTTTAATCCCTTGTTCTGTACAGCTTTGTATCATTCTAATCTGCAATCTCAGTGTGTCTCTTTGTGTCTGCTACAATAATCCTGCACATGTATTTATTGTGCATGCGTGCAGATATACATACACTATTGGTAATTTCATGGGAAAGCGAAGTGTGACAAGGTGCAAAATTCAGTTTGCTTTTTTAAGTCTACTTTTTGTCCTGAGCAACATGGTGCATTTAAAACCAAATTTGAGAGAGTTGAAGCGCTAGGTAGCCAAAAGAGTTCAGGTATAGTTAAATAACAAAGATTTGAGTTTTGCTTTGCTTTTTTAATGCATGCACATTAATGCACAAAAAAAAATGAAAGAGCCACACGTCATTATACACTCATAGAAAACACACAGTGTGGCTCGCATGAGGAACGCTTAGAGGGAGCAGAAAAATAGATGAGAGGAATTGTGCAAGAGGGAATTCTTTATCTTCACAAAGTATAATCTTTCACTTTAATCTTGTTCAGTTTGCAACTCTCTGAAGCTTTACTGTTTAAATCTTTAAATTTTTGTCCTGTTTTACTGCTTGGATGCTGCTCAAGGATGGAGCTGCAGATTTATAAAAGCAAATATATAAATTCTAAAAAGAGTAAAAAGACTATTCTGTAACTAAGTATACGTTAAACAACTAAAGTAGAAGATGATTCCATCCAAGATCATTTCAGATGAACAACCTACTCTTTTAGAATCAAACGCACAGTCATCAACATGAAACAGATCATACCTGTGTTCTATCCTTCCTGCATCTCTTGTGCCCCTCGGGACATCCTTATCATACCATCCAGTCAGATCTTTGCAGGTCCGATAATTCCCAGAGCGATGTTTGGTCCGATCTCCTCACCGAAACAGCAAGGCGACCTCTGCTTAGTTTCTCTCAGATGATGCACAGAGAAATCGCGCTTGTGAATGACTTAGAAAGACGCAAACCTATGACAAAGTCGCGTTTTCCCTCTCTCTCTCCTCTCTGTCTTCTCGCTTCTGCTCTCTGTGCACCCCGCCACCACAACTTATACTTTAAATCCAAAACGGATCGATCCTTTTCCATCTTTCATCACTTATTTTCCCAGAACGAAAACACCAGTTAGGTGCGACTTCTTTCTATTTCCACCTCTGTTTGTCCTCTTATCAAGTCTTTGGAGCGCTTCAGTCTTTTTTAATAATAAAGCACGCGTGTTAAGTGACGGGTTGATATGTGTCGCTTTCAGCGGTGGTACCATCCTCCTCCTCTTCCTCTCGCTGGTGAAAAGTGCGTGTTGTTTCTTTCTGGGGACAGGGTTTTGAGTTCAGCAGGTCGTTATGGTCCTGTGATCCCGAACAGCTCACACAGCACATACATTGCACAGGCTGACAGGTGCGCACACACTCCTGCTAGCATACATCATCACAACAAAGAACTATCGATTTAAGATGATGGAACAGTGGGACTACTTTCCTGCTGACAATTTAGATGGAAAATAAATGGATTTCAGACTTTTTTTTCCTAATTCTTTAATGTTACAAAAGGACCAACTCCATGGATTCACATTGTTGTTAGACTTGGAGGTCATAGACAAGATTCCTTGAGTTTTAATAACTGGTTGTCAACAATGGTTAAATTGAAATTGATGGGTTTTAGTTCTAGCCTATTCAGCCAAGGGTCCTTGCCATCGGCAGACACCCATGTCCTCCTTCAGGTCCCCCTCTTGCAGGTGGTGAGCCCACAGGAAGGGTTGACCCATGTCCCCTGTTTGAAGTGTCTGGGCTCTCACTCAGAGATAGGAGCTCAGAGTAGATCCGTTGCTCCTCCGGGCTGAGAGAAGCCAGATCGGGTGGTTCAGGCATCTGGTTAGGAAGCCTCATGAACGCCTTCTTGGTGAGGCGTTTTGGGCACGTCCCACTGGGAGGGGACCCAGAAGCAGGACTGAACCCACTCGAGATACTATGTCTCACAGCTGGCCAGTGAACTCCTTGGGATCATCCCAGGTGAGCAGAAGGTTGCAGCTGGGATGAGAAAAACCTGTGCTTCTCATCTGAAGCTGTTGACTTTCCTCCTGCCTGATTTGTAGTTTTTGGAAGGGTCAATTTAGATGGAAAATAAATGGATTTCAGACTTTTTACTAACTTTTCAGTTAATGTAACAAAATGACCAACTCCATGAAATTACATTGTTGTTATTAAACTTGGAGGTCACAGACAAGATTTGTTAAGATCTAATTGCTGCTAGTCAACAATGGTGAAATTGATATTGATGGGTTTTAATTCAGGGTTTGTAACCGATGATTTTTATTTGCTTTACAGTAGAGGCACAGCTCACAATTAATTAGCATTTATTACCTTTGGGCTGTTCTCTAACAGAAGAGTCACCTCAGCAAAAGCATTTAAATTCTGAGAACACAACTACTACAGAATATTGGGTTAGTAAACAAATATTGTGCTAAAGACTTAAGAGAATATAGACAGCTTTATTGTCTCCATTTGCACAAATATTCAAACAACCACAACAACCACTCTTCTGCTTTCAGGGTGACCAATGAAATCCAAGTTGGCCCTTGGGATTTTGGGTGTAGATACAGGTGTTACTGCACCACCAGCACCCTCTGGTGCTACTCTCAAAATTACACGTTAGTGTTTAGTTTGATTAATCTAACAAAAATCATAATCAGACTTGTGGTCCAACAGAAATACAAATAAAGTCCATGTCAAATATTGTTTAGTAAGAGCTAGTTTTAAAAAGCAAATCAATACTGTATTTTTCTACTATTATCAGATGATCTTAAACATTGACTGTCCTTTATAATCCTACTGGACTCAAACTTCTGTCCAATCTGCTGACATGAACAAATAGTGATATTATATATATATAGCAAGGCAAAACCAGTTGATTTATTTTTCTTGTTTTAGCCTTAAATTACAGGTAAAGTCTTTTGTATGACCCAGTTTATAGTATAATATGAGACACTGTAAGCTATCCCTGGGGTGCATCGCAGTGTAACTTAATTCAATCCATGCTGTTTGAAAAGGTTATCACAGTCAGTTTTTGTTTGAGTTGTATCAATAAGGTATTAGTTTTTTGTAATAATATAAGCACATAGAATCCATGACACTAATATGCGTACACATGCTGTCGAATATAGTAGTTAAATAAATGAACAATTTTATTATAAGTTAGGGGTTTTTTTTGTAGTTATGTTTATGGGTGTTAAAATAAGAATTATAATTTCCTAGAAGTATTTGAAGAATTTCTATGATAAATCACTGTAATTTATGCTGTAGTTATTTCTTATCAGTTTAATTGCTCTGTGGAGGTAATTACTGTCTTAAGTAGAAGTAGGTTAGAGCATTACTCTGTAGTCTCTTAAGGTCCTTGAAAATGTGTTCCTCAAAAACTCACTATTACAAACTTCTATACTTAGCACCAACTTAATGATTATCAACTTGAGATTAATTATCTGTATTTATATCCAATTACATGTAGTACTAGTAGGGATGTCACTTATCTGAAAATTTTGGCAACCTATATATTTAAACTAGTGTTTTGCTGGAGATTAAAAGAAAAACTGCAAGTTAAAACGTTTTGAGAGTATAAATTGCTTTTTAAAGATTATCTGGAAAAACAAGCAGCAAATTTCTTTGCTTCATATTGTGATGGCTTTGCTAACTAGTTATTTGATATAACGATCATGGTAACTTGGGTTTTTCTGTGCTAGAATAGATTTGAATGTTAGATCTTGTTTTTAGGTAGTGTTTCTTCCCCATATACATCAATCTCCATTAAAAGCACAGAGAACAACAAGATTGTAAGCTTCCTTTAGTTATCTGTACCTACAGATCGCTAGTTTTAGATAATTTTTTTGGCTACATGTCTACTTTTAGCTACACATATTCTAGATTTGTTTCACTTGAAGGGGTTGTAAGAGATGCAGAGCAGCGTTTTTCAATCAGTGTCCTGCTGCACACTAATGGGCAGTAAGAGATCATCAGGTGTTTCGTGGGAAATGATGCTTTTTCACCTCATACGGTGATTGGGATCTACCAGTAGCTCCTAACGACTGTTTTGGTTGATCTCATGGTGTTTGTGTTTGAAAAAAAAGGATTAAAGCATATTTATTTATGTTTAAAAGTATGAAAGCCTGTCATTTTATTTAGAGGCATGAAGGCTGCTCTGTAACCATGGCAACTCACTCTTCATCTCTGCGTTTTTGAAGCATGGTGCTATCCATCCCCCTCAAAAACTACTCCAGTTAGTAGATCATATTTTCTACATGGTTTTTGAGATGCGATGAGAAAATTTAGGTTGTGTTTTAAAGCAGAAACAATGCGGATTCTAATAAAATCTCACATTTTCTGTGAGACATTAAAGAGGAAAAAGTTTCTCTTACATTTTGGGTAAATCCACTGAAAGGCTCAATGTCTACAACTAAATATATATAGATAAATCTATATTAGATTGTTAGCATAGGCAGCTATAGAGCATTGTTTTTAACATTTTTGGTTGATGGGGTGCCTCAAAAAATGTTTTGATGAAAAAATGTACCTTGGCATGAAAAAAGTTGAAAAACACTGATATAGGGTATCCTCCTGCCTCTAGTTAAACTACCTACCTCATAACTTATGATTTCTGTATGTTTTGCTGAAAGAAAAAAGTGTGGATGACCTTTGTGTGTTGATAAAGAGCAACGACTTGCACCAGTTTAAAAAAAACTGCCATCATGTGTTAGTTTCTTTTCTGCCCATACATCTAGGTAATTCGTTAATAATAGTTAAATTAATTTTATGAATTTGATTAATTGAATGTGTTCCACCTCGCAAGGAGTCCAAGCTTTTCGGTTAAATCGGTAGAGGTCTTAAAGTGGGTAATCCATCATTCAATGTTTTTTGTCAAATCATACATTAGGATTTACAGCAGGAAATTGTACTGAGTAATTTTACCTTCCTGAGGGGTATTTTTCCTTGCATCACTACTCATTTGCATTCATTTGAATTCTGGTCAGCCTTCTCAGAAGGTGCGCTAGATCTCTACTCTGTTGCTTCTTGTTGAAATGAGTGATTAGCTTTGTGTCATATTCCTTCTGCAGGTGTGAGTGCTCAGTATTTATGTATACATAATTAGAAGCATTAGGATTCTGATGTCGCTTGTAGATCTACTTCAAAATCAAAGAAGTGTATACACACCCACGCGCACCTGTATGTTTTGTTGCATGCAGCTGTGAATGTGACCGAAGCAAGCTTGAGAACAGATTTGTATTAAAAAGGAAAGAAAGGTTTTAAAGGAAAGAAAGTCAACATGACTTATCTTTTTGTATAATTTATACTAATCTCAACTTCCTAGTTATCTTTTGTGTGGGGTTTGAGCACAGTCGTAATTGCCTAATAAATTTTTTATCCATATGAGGATGAGAGAAACTGTCGACAATTTAAATAGGTTTTGCCATTTTCACTGAAACATTCTGTGAGACAAGCCTTAAAAAAAATCTGTATTTTACATAATTTAATTATATATTTTTCTCAAATTCTAGATAAAACTTCAGAGCTGTATTCGGATTTATCCTTCACTGTATCGGCACGCTATCCTCTGACAGAGGGCTGCTGGAAAATTGATTGGCATGCTCAAGTGGATCAAACAAATCATGGCTAGAAATTAAATGACTCAAAGTAGTGTAATGACGGTTAGGAGAAGTATGCAGAGGATAGAAATGGAAGCAGAAGAAGGTGGAGAACACAAACAAGTTGCACTGGGGGCTGGGGAATAAGAGGGCAGAAGGGACAGAGCCCAGGGAGAAAACAAATCAGATGGAGTCACAGAAGAAGATGATAACAAGTGTCAAACCTTTCTTGATGTTAAGGAGATGTTCCCCTGCTTTAACCACTGTTATCATCTTAATTTATGGCACCAACCATAATGACACAGAGCAAACACACATATAACAGACGAGAGGAAACATTAGTTTATAAAACGTTACAAATGAAAACAGAGTACTTGAACCGTGTCTAAAATGTGTCTCAGCAAAGTTTTTTCACCTCTTGTATCTAGCCAGATTTTAAGCATTCAGACCATCCTTCACTGATCAATCAATCTATCCACCTACACCCTCCCCCCTCCCAATCTAATGTGTCTGTCTTCCCCTGTACTCCACCTTAGTTTCATTACTTACCTCCCAAAGAAGTGATACTCTCCATCCTGTAGTTTATGTTCCCTGCAAATTTAGTCCCGAGTCTTTCTTCTCCACCCTGTAGTCTCCTTCACTTCGTCTCTGCTCTCACACTCCCTCTCTCTCCATCACCCCTCCCTTTCTTACTCTTTTTCTCTCCCCCTTCCCGAGCCCTTCCGCCGTCCCTTGACACCTCACGCTCTCCTCCTCCATGTCAACTTATCCTCCCTCGTCCTCTCACTCTTCTCCCCGTGTATGTAGTTGTATAACTTATCACCCCCAATTTTTTTTTCACTCGATAATTGGTGTGTCTCGGCAGCAGATGTAAGCACGCTTTATTTAGCGGCTCAGTATTAGCTATTCCAATTAGTCATCTAATACCAATAAGAAGAAGAAACTGTTGGCCTGCATTTATTGAGCACCATGGGAGAAGGCTGTTGTGTGCTTTTGCACACAACTGTGCAACAACAGTGGCTAATGCTTGCACAAACACACATTTTCTTTCTGTCCATGCACGGCCGGGTAGAGGCTACATGAGAGTTTTAACAGATGGTGAAACACTTTCCCTTGAGTATCGACATTACTCTCCCTCTCTCTAATTAACTAGGTTTCAGTAACAAACCTTTGGGCATTGTCGTTGCCATGGTAACCCAAACACTGAACCACGACTGTCTGCATTTGTATGTGTGTGCATGTGTGACTGCTGGCAAGTGTAATATTTTTTGCACAGTTGTTCACACCCCTCTGCTCTTGCACCCTCCTGTGCATGTGTTTCTACATATGGGTGTTTGTGTGTGAGAGAGACGGTCTGCACATCTCTACCACTCCGTGATTGTGCATGAACATAAAGTGTTTTTAGTTGCTTTGATGCCTTTGTTTCCCCACAGGGCTCTGAGGCTGGTTCTGTCTCAAGCACCTATGTAGGTACACACAACAGCAGCGTTAAATACAATTATCGCACATTCATGGAAGGTCTGTTGTACCCTAAAGAAGACTGTATTATCAATAATTCTATGACCTAAAGAATGGAGATGACAAAAAAGATTTAATTAAAACACTGCGACAGAATAAATATAAATTTTGCCCTTGTGACAAGAAAGGTAATAGTAAAAATTCGAACTTGGCACACCGTCTCTGAGGTAAGCCTTTGAATTACCTGGGCAGTGAACCATGTATATGATTATATACTCAGTCCAAGTACACTGGAGGAAAGCTAAGCAGTCATTCCCACATTAGTCTGACACATTTGGTATGATGGGGAAGTGACGTACAGACAAAGAGGAACATTAAAAGTACACCATCACCGACAACTGCTAAACCTCTGCAGTATTATAACAATAGGCAAGTGCGGTTGTCAGAGTAAAAATGCTTGCATTTGCATGAGTTTGGTTTAAATTGTCATAAGTGTCTGACAGGATTATGAAAAGGATTTGGACTGTCATACCAGTTAGGTTCAGCCAATATATTTAGTATATGTGCCGTTTGTATGTAGCTTTCCTCACATTAATCAAGAAGTTAATTCAATTCTAGTAAAATAAAGGGTCATTTCTAAAACATGTATGCACATGAAAAGAGCTGTGTAGTCGTATTCTAAGGTTGAAATCTTTCAAAACAAACTAAACCTCTACAGAATATCTGGTCTCTGTCTGAACATATTAAATAAAAAAGTTTGATGATAAACTAACGCCAGATTTTAGAAATAAAATGTCAAAGACACTGAACACGGTCTTAATTAGATTCCATTTGATATTTCTTGGGTAGGCTAATAAAACAAATTGTAATCACCTTTACAAGCACCCATTTTTCCCAAGCCTTTCAGAAACGTATAAAAGTGTTAGCCTGACTCCTACGGGTGTAAAATTCTGAGGTAAATTGAATGTTTTTAACTACATGATGGATGTACTGGCAATTTTAGAATATCACATAAATAAAATATTAGATGAGTTCGGCAACCAAAAAGATATATTTTTACAAGACTCATCTGTATGCATTCCCACCTCTGAGGCAATTTTTCAGGCTTTTTGTCAAACATAGATATTACAAAAAATTCTCAGATACACTTGAATTTGTTTGAATAATATACTTTTTTCAATATATGAACTATTACTTTTTTGCACTAATCATGCTAATGTGGATATTATTCTTCACATGAATGGTCTCAAACATAATTTCTTACAACATGCTTTGGATATTTTGAGTGTTAAAAGGTGACCATTTCCATTTGTATGAAGAGTGTAGATTTGAAGAGTTCACAAAAACCATTATAAAAGAAAAATTGCAACAAGAAGAAAGATTTTTATCTATTGGTCTCCAGGCATTTCACAGCAGGTTGCTACATTTCAAATATAGTGGTTCACTACTAATATAGCTCTTTTATTTTGGAATCCTTCCAAAAATTGATAGAAACTAAACATCCCAATGAAATAAGTACCACCAACACAAAGGCTCGTAGGAGCAAATGATGACATCCATTATAAGATAACCACAACATCTATGTCCTTAGCATCATTCATCTGTCAGAGATTTGTATAATGTGGTTCTTTTTATTTCTTCATTTTTAAAAACTAGCACCACTCCAGATTTTTTTTTTGCTTTTTTTAAATGTTGCAAATTGTTGTTATTGGTTTTTTGAACTTGCAAACTTCTTTCTTGATGATTCTTAAATCTCTGCACAGCCCAGACATTTAACTTTAGATATGGTATTTCATGATGTTTCTTGGTAGTTTCCTGGTAGTTGCAAACCCAGCATCCTTCTTCCAATGTACTCTCTCTCCCCTCTGCACATGTCCAAACCATCTCAGTCTGGCCTCTCTGACTTTTATCTCCAAAACCTCTAACATGTGCTGTTCACTGATATATTCATTTCTATCCCTGTCCATCCTGGTGACTCCAAGAGAGATCCTCAGCATCCTCCATCAGATCCTCCATCTCTGTTTCCTGTCTTTTTCTCAGTGCCACTGTCTCTTGACCAAACAGCATTGCCGGTCTCACCACAGTTATGTACACTGTCCCTTTCATTTTAGCTGAAACTCTTCGATCACATATCACACATGATACTTTTCTCCACCCATTCCAGCCTGCCTTCACACGCTTCTTCACCTTTTTCTACATTCTCCATTGCTCTGGACTGTTGGTCTTGGTACTTAAAATCTTCCACCTTCTTCATCTCTTCCCCCTGTAACCTCAATTTTCCATTTGGATCCCTCTCCTTTACACACTAATAAGTCATTTTCTTTATATCACAACTCCTTTTCTCTGATCTGTAACTTATGTTCATGTCATGTCATAAACACTTTTACTGAGATTTTACTGCAACAAATGATTTTATACTAATTTGGAAAAAGGTGTGAAGTTTTCAAAATCTCCCTGCAAGGGATTAGAATGTATCAAAGTAGGTCATAGATGGCTGGTGATGTCCAGCCATGTCTTGAGAGCTATGTTTGCACCAGTCACAACGTCCTTTGGGCTACATTGGCCTGAATGCCTTATGTTCCTTCAAGAACTTGTCTTCTTTTTACATGTTTTTGTTGTCTTCATTCATTATACAGAACAGAACAACTGTCCACACTTTCTGCTCCCCTGAGGGATTTGTGATGCTGCTTTTAGTTTGTGTCTGTGTTTCATGAAGTGACCAAATGCATAGCAGAAATAATAATGTTTACTGGATAATGCTCTAGTGGAAACAATGCTCCCGTATATGAGCTGTGTTGTCATTTACCTTAATAGCATACGGACTTTGGGAATTTTTTAAGGCTATTAGGAGCAAGATATACTGTTGAGGCTTGGATCTTTGCTCAAATTTGTGCTTGAACATTGCCCCTACAACATAAGGTAGCTGCACAAACAATTGTTCAGAAAGATTTCACAGGTAGTAACACAAACAATCATTTGGGTGCGGCATGGCACAATGGATAGAGTGACTATTTTAACCAGAGGGTTCCAGGTTCAACCCCCTGCTCTTGACTAATGCCAAAATGTTCAAGAGCAAGACACTAAGCCCATCATTGCTCCTAACAGGTTGTATATAGCTACATTGTAAAGTGCGTTGATTCTTAATGCAGCTGGAAAAGTAGAGTCTACTTACCATCTACAATCATCTTAACAATCAAAAGAAAGGGAAATATCAAATGCAAGATTTTCCTCTGAAGAAAAAGCAAAAATGTTGCTAGCTACCACTCTTTAACACACAGTATACTACCATCTCTTCTAAACAGTTTAAAGTGGATTTGTTCAAAAATATTGGTTGTCTATCTCCAGCCTGAGAGAGTTAAAAAAAAAGAGTTGCAGTTTTTTGCTTTGGTAGTGTTTTGATAGTGCTAGAAAGTGAGAAATCTGAGAAGTTGAATATCTCAACTGAGCTCGTCATTTCACACCACCACCAATACTGTGATAACTGGTTTCTGTCCAGCACACTGTGTCAGAGCGGTATCTTATCTCCTACAGGCAGATTTGTCTTTCACCTTTCAGGAGCTGTGACTACATGTGGCCTTAGGTATGTTAGCCATCATAGACTTGATGTTAGTGCAACTTGGTTTTGAAAAAGAAACTAATGTAGGGTGAGTATAAGACTTAGCATAGATTCGCTTAGTTTAGAGGTTTAATTTGGGAACGTTTTACACAAGCCCTACTAAAATGCATTAGGTTACTGGCAAAATGTTTTTTCCGTCTAAAAGTACGGCAGTATCAAATTTCAAACTACTGTACATAACTTAGTCACTTAGAACTCCTGTTTAATTATATGTACAGAGGTGGAGTTTGTTTTAATACTGAAAGTGAAAAGATGGAGTAAAAATATTCTGAGATATAATGTTATATTTCTAAGATTTCTTCGTATATGGCACAATACCGTCTGGCAAGTAATAACTAAAACAAAAGACATCCCCTGTGTTTTCTAACATGACTCAAACTGCCCCTCGCAGAGTGATTATGTGCTTATGAGATTATCTTAACATGATCACAGCAGCCGAAATCTTATGTATGGGCAGAAAAGAATAGGGTAAAGATTATTTCCGTGACACTTCAGTTCAGGTTTGAATTTCCTAGAAGTGCAACAGATGTCCTCACGCTAATTGTGTTGAGTCCAAATCTTTATAGATGTGCATTTGCGAAAAATACTTGAGTGTCATATATGTCAAAACAGATACAGCCAAGTTTATTACTCTGACAGCAGTTTTCACTCTTAAAAAAGCAGGACATAACCTGCCTGGTTTGCTATGTGATGTTACAACTTCATTGTGTTGTTATTCTGTGTGAGTTTTAGTTGCCTCTTTGTGATCAAGAGAGAATGCCGCTGCATAAATGACTTGTTTATAACACGAAGACAAATTGAACCTTATGTTCAGTCTCAGTTGTTTGTTGTCCTTAGGGCTGTAATGTCGGCAAGAGCTTATTCATTAACTTCTCAGGCAGCCAAGTTAGTTCCTTATAATGAGCACTGCCTCCAAGTTCTCATTGATGACGACCAGAACCCCTTTCATCCAATCCATCAAATTGCGAACAATTTCCCCAGCAATGCTAGTTGAATAATATTGACTCAGTTGTTTGAGAAACTGGTAATACTTGAGAACCTGATAGAAACCAGCGCTGACAAGAAATGCAGAGACCAAAGATAGACAATTCTACAGTAGATAAATATGAAATTGTCCCTGAAGGCTGAAGTAAGGTAAACATATGCAGAGTCTGGGCGGGGTTTGGATCACAGTTCAAACTGATTCTGTGGTTGTAAAAACTCAGCAGGGACCTCTGCAATTTCTAGCCATGGCTAACATTTTTTTCATTTTAGAATAGTTGTGGAACATTTAGATTTTAATGTGGCTGCTCAAACATACAAATGAACATTTACGGAAAAAAAAACAGATCAAAGCTCGATGACAAACAAAAAAATGGCCACAGCCATTACACTCTTGAATATCAAACTTTTACCCAATATGACTTTATTAGGCTCAATTTCTTCACACTATCAGTAAATACAAGAGATTAAAACGAATGCTGTGTTAAATTGTTTTTATTTCAGGTTTATGCATAGCAATATATTTAAGGGGAAGATGAGCTATGGAGAAAAAAACATCCAGTACATTTAGATTAATTATATTTCAGGCAGATTTAATTAATTTTCTCTTCATTCACTGGAAAAAAAAAACTTGACTCTAGCCTGTTAGATATTAAAGCCATTTTATAACATTAAATGACATAAATGTACCTGATGTTAACCATGTTTTTCTTTTTTGTCTTTTTCAGCCAACAAAACTCTACTTGGAGGAGGCGGAGGTGAGTCACAACATCCCTAATTCTCCTGTCGTGTATTTTTAACTGTTATTAAAGACAAATTTTTGAGTCGTTGACAATCTTTTATGATTCCAAACTAAACTCATCAGTTATAATAAATTATTAGTGCACAGTGATTATTATCCAAACATAGGGCTGGAATCTTATTGCATATTTTTTGTGCTTTCTGATTGAATATTTTGTTCTTTAGCAGCAGGTAGATTTTCGTGACGGCAGGTGTTCAAAATGTTTTTGCATGCTGCTCAGTGTGTCTGTCTCCTTGTGTTTCTTCATGCTTTTGCGCACAGGTGCAAAGTCAATAGTTCATAATTTATTGTTGTTGGGCGCTGCGGATATAAACAGTCATTTTTCAGTGTATTGTTGACTCAGTGCTTTACTCTGTGCGTGAGATGTTTGGACGTCTGTGGTGAATCGATATTTGTAATAAATCTGTACTACTAATGCAGTAGCCACGTTTGTTTAAAACATGCACACAAACGCACTTGCCGCTGAGCCTCAGTGTGTGTAAATGATTGCAAATTTCGGTGGCTGTGCATTTGCCTGTGGTTGTTTTCTTTGTCTTCATTTGGTGAAACAGATTCAGCCTTGCAGACCAACTCGCTTGCACAGCCATTTATAACCTTCCACCCTGAAGGTGTGTTCATGCACACACATTTGAGATGAAATGTTTTGTTCCTCTCCCCCTTGATCTCTTAGATATTGAGGAGCGCACAAGTTCTGTATGTGTACATGTCTGCTTAGTTGCTTGTTTGAAATTACCTGTTGAAGTCCATCATTTCAACACACATACTTAGAGGCTCCACCTTGAATGACAAAACATCAGCCAAGACTCAAGCCAAAAATATTGGCATCACCTATTTATCCTGTTCCTTCACATAAAGTTTCATGCAGTGAAGCTCTCCAGCACCGTCGGATACTGTCCTACAGTCTCCGATGGGTTTGAAAAGACGGATGGTTTCTAGAAAGCTGCTGGTAGTGTCGAAGTATCAGGTTGTGCATTGAAGCCTACAAGAATTATTAACATTATTCTTTTGCTAACTAAGATTTTTAAAACAACTGCTTTGGCAAATTCTGGAAGAAATAATCCATATTTATTCCCACCATCTGTATCTGGCCTTTGTTTGCCATTTTCAATCAATGTCATATTTGCTCTGTTGATTTCTCTGATGTCTTATTGTATTTGTTTCTGCCACGCTGTCTTCTTTTCCAGCTCTATCCTTAGGGGTTTTACCAAGCCAGATAGATCTTACAGTAGGTGTTAATTAGGGAGAGGTGAGGGTAGAGACAAGAGGAAGAATAGTACAAACAAAAGAAATGGGAGGGAAATGATGCGTAGAGCAAGAAGACAAGGAAGACAAAAGCAGTGAAGGACCAATAATGTTCTAGAGACAGTCACGAGGGATAGACAGATGCAAGAGCGGAACCAAGTGAGAAAAAATATGCAAAAATCATTTGGAATATGTATTCATTTGCCAGGATCAGTCTCTGTGCTGTGGGTAGCCGAGCATTCAGTCATTCAGCTTTTGAAAATGTATTTGTGCTGTTTTTTTCATCTGAGGTGAGGCAACAAAAGGTCTTTACAGTGCTCATTCGGCCTCAAGAGTACCTGGGTAAATATCATTCAGTTAGATCAAACGCACACCTGCCGACATTGTTTTCACACTTCAATCCAGAGGAGTGTTGAGCTTGGGGAGTGCATCAACAACAAACTGAAGGGCAGGAAATTAACCTTTTTATCGCCACATACTGTGGTTGCTTATTTTTGCTATTTTTTTCCTCCCAGTTCAACAATTTGTTGTTTTGATAGATAATTTTGTTGAAAAGAAAACTTGAATTAGAACATAGCGTTAGGTCAGTCATTTGTGTCCATGCACAAATGACTGACCTAACGCTAGATGTGTTATGAAACTGCCCCATGGTATGGAGAATTTCTGATCCTCAATCAATCAGCTTCTGTACCGCTCATTCTTGTTGGTGTCACAAGATTTCTGATCCTGCTTAAAATAACTTACAACATTGAGTAAAAGAAATGAAAGTACCATGAACACATACATGTGTTGTTTTTAAACATGTTTAGATTTGCTTTCATCTTCAATACGTAGTCGCAAAAGGTGCTGATGATAATCTAGCTAGTTACGTGGCAGAGGTAGGGAATACCTACATGTAAGACAGGATTCCAGTCCTTCACTGGGCCACACATGCACGCTCACGCTTGTGGGCAATTTTAAACCAACCAATTATCCAATATGCATGTTTTTAATGGGAGAAACCGGAGAAATTAGGGGAAATCCAGGCATGCTGTAAAAAATACTGAAACCATTTCATTTGACACTCATGTTTGTGTCCTTGCTCTGGTTACAGAAAATTATTGTTAAAAAAACTTTGTTTGAAAAGTAACAAAGACTCTGCTGGTTCTTTCTACTCTCAAATGCATACACTACAGTGTATAAAGAGAGCCAATTATCGTAAGCTTACTATTGACTACATAGCGGGACTGTCAAACTTGGGAATAGGACACTTTGTTAAATGACAAATACCTGCATGACTAAAAATGTTCAAGGAAGTTTTTAAAAGCATGCACTGAATCCACAGGGTTTAGATCTTTTTATTTTTCTTGTGCAGTGATAGAAACCCCTTCATAGAATAGGAATAACTTTTTTAAACTGCTAGCCAAATTATTGACTATAATTCAAATAATTTCTGATTGTTACTGATTTCTACATCTTGATCACTGTTTCTGAACACCTCTGAGATGTGTTGTGTATTAATGTATTTTTCTGCAGGGTTGTAAGCTTTTTTATAAACGTCATCAGCTTTCAGGGAACATTGAATTGAGAAGAGAAGCAAACCATTTCAAAAGATTTGAAGATACAGTAAAAGATCTCCAAGGTTGGTAATTGCAGTATGTTGTTGCATTTAGAGTACAAGAACGGATGGTGCTGTGCAGCTTAGTATAGCAGAATAGAGATTGCAAATCTCTTTTAGCACTCTGGAACAGCTACTGTGCTTCAATTCTCTCTTGAGGTTTCTATGGATATTTAATAGTAAAATGATTTTAGATTTGAAACTCTGAAAGAACAGATCTTAAGCACAGACACGGATCATTTAAATACTCCATTTTCTTTGCTTTTTTTCAAAATCAAATAGTGAGACTATTCTAGCTCACAGCATCACTGTTTTGTTTGACTCGTTTAAGACATTTTTTTTTTTTTTTTTGCCTAGAGAGTAATTGAAAAAGCCCATTTGCTATTTCCTGCTCAACTCTGATCAGTACACGGTTAATGACCACTAGAGTTGCTGAACATTAAGGATCATTTAGCGAACCAGGTCCACTTTGGATTAAAAAAAAGTGTTATCTTCTAGTGTGTGAGTCATTTTTAAACAAAACACAGCAGTGAAAGAAAAATTTCCTAAATGATCAAAATTCCAAATGGATGAATCTGTTCACTGCTCCAACAAAAATCCTAACTAGTTTATGGAAGCAACCATGTTAGAGGAATTTTGCCGTAACAATTTAAAGCCACACACTGTTTGGACAACCTAAGTGAGACACCGATTGAAGCTGCTGTTAAGTTGGAGATAAAAGAGAAAATTGTATTTCAGATAGTTATATCAACTTGTTAATATGACAGATGTTAATCTGTACTCTGTAGCTCTCAGGCACCTTTTGACTTATGCCGTAATTATTGGCTGATAGTTTGACAGGTTATGTTTGAAGTCACTGCACTAATTTACCATCCCTTCATTTACATCAAATATTTTTTTAACCTTTTCAGCACCACCATGAATAATAATAGGCTGATCTAGTGTGTTACTAGTCAAGAGAGGAAAAAAAACAACCAGGTAGGACTTCTTAGTGGTTTCTGAGCTTCTGTCGGTTAGATCCCAGCAGATGAGGGAGAATTTGATGTGACTTGGGGCATATGCTTGGTGATAGACTATAGTTATTTAAATCAAAATGATTTTTGTGACGTTATTTCGGAGGCTCACAAAGTGGCCTCACAGCAGAAAGGTTGGGAGTTGGGGCGAGGCTTGGAATGCGGGCCTTTCTGAGTGGAGTTTGCATGTTCTCCCCATGTATGCGTGGGTTTTCTCCAGGTACGCCGGTTTCCTCCCACTCTCTAAAAACATGCGTGTCGGCTTGATTGGCCAGTACAAAATTGCCTGTTGGAATGTATGTGTGTGTCTCCCTGCAACAGACTGGTGTGCTGTTCAGGGTGTACCTTGTACAGCGTGTATTTTACAGTTATTTTATAGTAATAGATGGAGAAAAACACTTGTTTCGGTCACATTCTCAGTCTGAACTACATGGGGATCTATCAGTTTTACATAAGATATTTTCTCGAGATTCACCTTTACACCTTTTTTTTTAATTATTATTATCAACTGATGTTTCAGCTCACTTTGTTTGCTCATTTTGACCATTTTTTTTAGCAAAAAAAAAAAAAAAACTGAGAAATTGCTCTGTCCCCAAAACCCAAGTGAGTGACTCTTGATACCATTGTTGTTTCTGATAAAGGGCAGAGCCAACAGGGGCATTATCCCCATTGTATTTCAAATGAGCTGGTCACTTCTGGTTTAAACACAGCTTAGAAAAGACTGATGGTCTTTTCAAAAGTTGGATAATGATACACTGTATCAAATAGGAAAGTGACTTATCTTCAAAATGCCTTTGTTGTGCATTTTCTTCATGAATTAATCCATGAATAGTGTTTCAGCACTTATGGAAGAGTATTAGTATTTAGACAAAAAATAGAACCAAACAAAAACAGTGTTCCAAAATCTCACTGTTGTAGCATTGGCTTTATCACAAGTAACAGCTGAGGATTTTCTTCTGCTATGAAGGGATTGTCTCCAGGAAAAAGATCATGACCCCCATTAACCTTCTAATCTTTTTGTCTGTGGACTTAACTCTGATTTGATTATGTATGAAATTTGAATTAAACTGTGCAGCATCTTTAAGTGGTTTTGTTTAGCTTCAGTGAAAGTTAGGCTGTCTTTTAAGATGGTTTTATAAATCAGAAATAATTTTTCACACATGTAAGAACTAGTATTAATAGATTTGGCTAGTAATCAGTGGAAAAAGCATTGACACTGAAAGACGTATGGAATGTAAACATTGCCTCCATTCAACCTGATTTAGATGTTTCCAGAAAATCTGTGTGCAGTGGACAACAAATGAGCAAGGTCATGATTAAAATATTCTCTTACATTTTTCGAAGTAGAGAAAATTCTGTCACCAGATTTTTTTTTAAAACAGCAGAAAGACATGAAATTTTTGTGAGCTGACATTTACAATCTGTCCTCGAGCATCGAAGGAGGGTTTGATACTGTGTGCTGAAAGTGGTCCCTGTGAGTCTGCAGCCGTCTGTCTGCTTCCACCTCGTTTGGTTGGGGAAAGAAATGGAAGCAAAGGATGGGATTGTCTGCTTGTCTCTCAGAACAAATGGAAGAGAGAACATGCATCACAAATGAAGAGAGAGATTGAAAGATTGGTTTTAGAATGTAGTGCTGAGACAAGTAGCAAAGGGCATTTTAAGTTCTTTTTACGTGCAGGGTCTCGTTGTATACACAAATTTAGTTTTTGTCATCAATAGTCACTTTTACATTTGTCTCTTTGCAATCATTTTATTCAGTTTAGCACATTATTGCAACTCTTTTTTTTCTGTTATTGTGTGTATGTGAAACTATAAACCACCATGCATGTTTTTGCTTCCATCTAACAATAGGCTTATCCTAAATGTTGCCTTGGCAACTAGCTGATTGAAGTAAATGAGTGTCCCAGCTCTGCTGAGGGATTGTGGGAAAGCAATATGCCAGCGTTCCACCCCATTAGTTTGACAGACAAGCTGTTTGGCCTATAAGAGGTCAGTCGACAAGGGCAGCTGTATTAGTATTCCAAAGGGGAGACATCGGGATTGGTTTTATTCTAATGTCAATCTACCTGTGTGTGTGTGTGTTTCAGTGTGCATCTATTGGTAAATGATGGTTGTTTGGAGGTTGCAGGTGGTAGAGCTTGTCCTGGCAGTAGAAAATAAACTGGCTTGTGCAACCCCTGCTGGGAGAGGGGTTTGTAGGCTCTCTGCCAGGTAAGCGTATCACCAATTATCACCTAACAGTCCCCCTCTTTCCTAGAGTCTGTGCAGGTCTGTGAGATGACACTTAAACTGGTCAGCCGCCTGTTAGTTGGCTGTTCACAGGTCTAAAGAAGCCAAAGCAGACAATATGTTACACCCTAGGTCTACCTGAATTTGTCCTTGCACTGCATAGTTTGAAATCATTGTCCTTGTGTATTTTTTTTACACTCTTACTGGTTTTGTCTTTTCTTTACCCACATTTTTTTTCATCTGCTTTATTCCTGTTTTTTGGATTGGGGATTGTTTAACACTTAATCCAATTTCAGAATAGTGTTTCTTTCCAACTGCACACTCTTATCTCCCCTTTTCATTTCCCTGTGTTTGTGTAATTCATCATTTTCTAATTGTCTATGTAGTTATTGTTTTTCCACATCAATCTTAAATCCTATCCTAAAAGTTTTTGCTTCAGTGATAGAAAACACTTAAACGATATATTGTACAATAGTGAAGGCAAAACAAGAGATGCCGTTCTTTTAATAAGTAAAGGAATTTGACACTTTCTAAAAATAATCCAATGTCTCATAATTTAAATTAAATTCATGACTAATTCATTAATCTGTTGAGGTTTGGCAGTGACGGCAGTTTTTGCTAATTATGGCTGAGTTGTTTTGGTGCCTAATTGGCATGTGACAGCATCAGTGGAGAATGAACAACTAAAACACTTTGAAACCATGCAGACGAATGCATATGTCGTAATGTACCTGTAAAATATGGTCAGGACAGAAAGAAAATATCTAAAAAATGATAATAAAAAGTCATTCAAAACAAGGATTTTGGTTTGATGCGGTTTTTTTATCTACAATCTAAGAGGAACAAATTTAGAAACCCAAAAATTCCATTTGGGTCGTTGTGCTTTTTGAACCTCTCTAGGTTTTGTCATGTGGCAGGCCACATTGCCCTACTGTGGGAGTGCCGTTCCCATGGAGATGGTGTGATTGGTCTGTAGTGATGCATAGGTGGGTGGATGCACAATCCACATGAATGCCAAGACCAAAGGTTCCTCAGCACAACATTGTTCTTTAATGAGATGATCAATGTTATTAATTCATACTGTCAGCAGCTCGATTGTTGTGGTTGATCCATGTAATTCTCTGCAGAGTTTGACATTGCCAAAACAACGTAGATTTAGTGTGAGTATTTCCCTTTTGGTTTTCTCTATAGTGTTGAATATTTTCTGAAGGAAAAACTCATTTTACTTTTGCAGCATATGCTGATGGACTCCAGTGATAGTGCTCTGTTAAAGTAATAGATAATATCGATGTTCTCAGTTGTAGTCCGACCTTCAGCACTAATACACCTGCACATGTGTCTGCTCTGAAAACGCACAGCTGTTACAGCCATACTTCAAAGAAATTCTTTACTTTCCACTCCCCTCTGCTCATAAATTCTTCCTTCATATTTCTGGCCGCATGGAAATGACAGAATACCGTCTCAATCTACTCAGCAGCATGCAGTTCTCCTGCTGGGCTAGTACAGCAGTTCTTACTGAGTCAGAAGTTACCTACGCCTGGAAAAACCTCCCAACTTCATCTATCTTCTGTGAATGCAGTGAGAAGATAGTTTCCCTGCATTAGAGAAGTGGGAGTCACGGAGAGGCTGATTGGGTTTTATAAGTATTTATTAACTGTACTAAAGTAGTTCCAGCTGTGTTCAGGGAGAAAGAGAGAGAACATTGTACAATTCATCTCCATCTCCAGTCTTCTCATCTCTTATTTGACAAGAGGCAATTTCAGTTAAACATAAGAAACTCAAATCTTCCTTCCTCTAAATGCACACATGGCAATTTATATGAAAGCAAATATGGTGGGTGGGTCTGTGTGTGCAGGCAAAATGCTTTAATTTGCAGTTTAAAACAGAAAGATGTTTGCTGTAGATGAAGTTAAAAAATGATCAAGAATACGTTTATAATGTCACTGTGTTTTATGAGAAAAGTAAATGGTGGTCTTTAATTAAAAATACTTTCCTTGACTTACCTTCCTTTTACTTGACTACTATATTAGAATTCATTACTTCAAGATTAGAAGACTACATGTTTTTATACATAAATATATTTTAGAGTTTCTTTGCTTTTTGTCTGCATTTGATGGCTTTTGTTGTATCTTCACTGTCAATTTCAGTCGAGAACAACAAGCTCTGGTCTCAATGCAATCACAAGAATTTATTGCGTAAATTTAAACACCAAACTTCAAATGCATTTTTTTTTTTTCATTTTGCTTATTACAGTAAGCAAACATTTTCAGAAGTTGTGTATTGCATTAAAAATTGTGTTGAACCCCAAAGTCACCACATCAAAAAAAGTTCAGGGTAGATTTAGAAAACAGACTGGACGTATTAGACTGTTTATTACACAAAACGATTTGTAAAAGCTTCTGTTGGTACTTTAAAAAAAAAAAAAAAAAAAAAAAAGCCTAACCTGAAATTTACTGCCCTCAAAAAAAAACTTTTCAAGGCCAACATAATGGAAGAGTGGAGGGCTGTATTTTAAGAGGGCAATTGTGGGGAAAAAAATTAATTTGTGGAAAACATACAGTCAAAAGTAATTAGATAAGAAAAAACTAATGGTAAGCGGAAAGCGTTATTTATTGTTAAATTATAGATCAGCTTCATATATTATAGATTTGCTGTTTTTCTCTTTAGTTCAACTCTTGTTTTCTTCTTTCGTTAGTCCATACATAAAAAATAACTGCTCGTGTTCTATCAATGTGGAAGACTTTGGATAATCCTATTTTCCAAAGGCCAGTGTATGGTCGGTATTTATAATTTCTTCATTTCATGGTTTTTCATGGAAAAAAGATGACTCTACATTTATGGTTTGGAGAACATTTTAAAACAGCAGCAGTCAGTAAATTTATGGACACAGTTCAGCCAAGGGGAAGTTTTTCCTGGTTGTTTATGTTCAGTCTTGCAGGATCTCACACTGACAGGCCCTGTTTAGTTTGATATTATGGGCTCTCATCAAACTGTCCTATTTGTTATGTGCCCAAAATAGCTGAGAAACTATTCAGCTTGTGTCACAGGGTTAATATGTCAAGGAGTGCATTGGTAGTTTTACAGGTTGGCACATTTGATTGCTTTACAACATGATTATTTTTTTTTAAAGATAATTATCTGTCTTTAGAATTAATTGTTTCTTTTTTTTTTTTTTTTTATTTGTTTGCTGGTTTACATGTCTCACAAAGCAAAAAAAAAAAAAAAGATCTGATTTTGTCGACGCTCTGCACTGATACCTGAGATATGCTGATATAGCTTCAATAAAATTTTGCCACTGCTCAAATTTTGCCTAAATTGGTCTAAGTTGCACAATGGGATGCTGATTTTAACTAATAAATGTCAACCTGTAAACTTTTAAAATAATATTTAGTATCTTTATGTTACCGACTTCATCGGGTGTTGAGGTCTATTCTTAGAGCAATTCAAATGCATTTGTTACTTCTGAAGAATTTAAAAAGAATCAGTTCAAGGTTAAAGCTTTATTGTGGATTCACCATATGTATACTCTAATCTGAATATTTAAAAGGAAGTCTGATTGAACTAAAGTCTTGGGAAGAAGCGTTTTTTTTAACATGTGCTGGTCAATGTCTAGTCACAGACAAACTCCCCATTAAATGGAAAGAAATCTTCCTCACTCCATACTAATTTTATATTCTCAATGTTATTTGTCATGTTCTCCAAAGCAGTTTTTTTTGGATCATGTACCACTTGATCAGATGGATCCGACTTATGTCCATCCATGCACGTATGATCATTGCATGTGTTTTTACCAAGTGTCTGACTGTGCACTGTAGTGCTGCTCCTTGTGTGTGTCAGACAGAGTGCAGAGCAGTGGTTGGGTCAAGAAGCATTTCTGTATCTCAGGGCTATGGTGTCCAGTCTTACGAGCCAGAGAGTAAGATGGTTTAGACGGATTTAAAAGCACACAAATGTACATCTTTAAAAATGTAAAAATTGAGATTTTTGTATTTTTTCTGAATTCAAGCATAAAATCATACTTGTCTCTATTACTTTGTTCCTTTGAATGTTTTTCTAACATTTCACCGTGTCTCCCTCCAGACTGTTATTTCATATGTTGCCTTGGCGTACTTCCTCTACTTTTTTTAATCCCTCCTATGACACTTTGTCTCTATTAGGAGTTTGCACTGTTTCAAACTTGATGAATGCACTGTTTTAGTCTCTGCAGTCTATTCAGTTACAAAAATAATTTTATTTTGAATTTGGTATTTTATTTAAAAAGCAGCTGTGAATAAAAAAAGTGTACTTTAGAAATACACAAAACAGAGTTTAGAGTAACTAAAATGATTTGACAACAACAATACAGCACAGTATTTTACACACGCTCACACCTCTTGGCTTGTTTTAGTTGACCCTGAGGAGGATGCTAGCGTTCAGAACTTGTCACACCCTTGCACTTTAGCTTTGCTCCTAGTGCAGCCCAGTTCAACCTCGCACAGCAGGACATATCACACTACAGTTCAGCACGGCATGTGATATGTCAACTTAACACAAAATGTTCAGATAACATCAGAGCCCTGCCTGAAGCTTCTCACAGACCACTGCAACAGCCGGTCTGGAAACAGCCAAACAGAGCTCGGTACCGCAGGCCCGCATGCTGAGCCGTGACATATGGATGAGTGTTATTGTACTATTTTCACCAAACACTGACAAGTCTCACAGTGTCGTGACAAACCCACTCTTGACAGATGTGTTTTACTCTGGGCTAATTATGAATTGTTTACACCCAACTCCGATGTTATACTTCAAAATTCTTTCAACTTAGTTGTACTCTTGATCTGACTAGAAGACAGATGCTGCTGAAGGTTGAATTTCTAAAAAGCTCATTAACATTCTGATGCAATCTTACTGCAATATCAAAAGTCTGTCAAGCCTTTCCTTAAAAAATATTTGCAGAATTAATGTGTTTGTGTTTTTCTTTAAAGTATATTAATACACGATGGCTATAAGATGCAAAAAAGGACTTCTTCCACCTAATAAAATGAATAATTTCTTTACAAAAAAAGAAATTATTGTCTGCTGTGTAGGTGAATTGTAAAGGCTTCAATGAGTGCACTGCAATTTGTCTACTCTGCAAAGTAGGGTGCACAGCACCGGTGTGGGTGCCATGGAAGGGCTAAATGAGAAGGAGAAGGGTAGCTTCTGGCTATGAGTAAGAAAGAAGCAGCTGGGTGCAAACATACCTACGACATGGCAGGGGGCGGCAGGTAGAAATCCTTGACATCACTCTGTCATCAGATGTTGTTTTAAAAGAACTGTTTGTCTGTAATTGGTGAACCCCAGCAGATGAACCAGATTTTGTTTGGTTCCGGTGTTCTGGTGAAAGAGTCTCTGTTAGAATTACCACACATGTAATCCATGTAATTGTTGTCATTGCTAACAAAAAGTCCTGCATAAAAAATATTCTTGCATAAGAAAGAGAACATACTGTAGCATTTAGTTGTGAGGTGGGAGATCCTTAAAGTACACCTATTGCAATCATACTGTAGTTTTATTAATAAATGTGACGATAAATTATTTATTTCTAAACATTGATGTATAAGAAAATGTGAGATACTCTCCAACCAAAGCAATGTTTATATACACTGGAAAACAAATTGGTCTGAAAGCTGACCAATAGAAATACTTCCAAACTGACAAAGTATGTATATAAATTTAGAGTCATCTCTGAGGAATTTAGTGTTGGGTTTAACATTTATTGATTACATAAAAACAAAGCAGCTTTGCAGAAATATGCTGTTAATGTTGAGTGGAATGTCATCTGATGATTTCTCTGAATTTATTTGAAGAACTTGGACTCAATAAAATTCAGTTAAAAAACCTTTTCTTGTTTTTTACATATAATTTAGGTATGTAGAGAGATTTTATGTCATTACGTTAATATTAGCACATATCGCTTCCAGATGTTTCTTAAATATGAAATAATGAAGCAAACATTTAATGTAGATTTTTCTCGTCTAGCTGAAACACTGCAGACACTTTGGTCTCAGAATTTTTTATTTGCCTTGTTGTTGTATGAGTGCAAATGTAAAAGTGAAACATTCATGAGTAATACCGTCCATCCCCTCATGGCATCAAGACTGGTTGAATACATACTTTTAGAAGTTGTATCCAAGTGCACAATCTGGGATTTAAAATAGAAACCTGACTAGTTAAAGTAATAAAACAGTTTTCACCACTGTTGCCCACCTGGAAATAAACACCATTATGGTGTCTGGTTGTGGTGAGGAACTGAGATGGATACAAGTTTTTAAAAATTATGTAGATTTATGAAAAATTTGTTAATTAAAACTAATTGACCAAAAAAGTCAAACCAGGCAAGTTTTTAATAACACATTAAATCAAGTAATTAACTAAAGCAGTAGCCTTGAAATCCATTAAATGAACTGACAGATTGTCATTAAATGGTAGTGAAGCAGATGCTTTCATTTGGATAAAAAAACTGTAGAAAACTTGAGATTTTGCCATTTAAACAAATGCAGAAATTCAAGATTTTAAGTATTTAAAACAAAGTTCTAACTCAGTGAATGTTTTTTAGACTTTGTTAACGATCATAGTTCCTGCAAGTACCGTATTTTCCGCACTATAAGGCGCACCTAAAAACCTTAAATTTTCTCTAAAGTCCACGGTGCGCCTTATAACCCGGAGCGCCTTATATATGGATTAATATTGAGCTACAACAGGTATCGCAACTGCGGTAAGCAGCCGCCGACTCCATTCCCCCCATAGAAGAAGTAGTGCACGGTGCATGCTGGGATACATGAAAGGGCGTCTCATTTCCATTTGTGTGTTTGCGCAAAGACCCGGAAATGGCTTCTACCAAGAGACATTGTTACACCGCAGAGTTTAAACTCAAGGCGATCGGTCACGCAGTAGAACACGGGAATAGAGCCGCAGCCAGTGGGGAGATCGGACCTAAAAAATCCAGCCCGACCTGAGCCCGCGGATAAAATTAAAACCGCGGGCTCGCGGTAAAAAAATTATATTATATATAAAAATTTATAAATTGGAACATTTTCAAAAACACGCCTTTTTAATTAAAAAAAAATCACACTATCGGACCCCTAACACACTTGTCTGTGATGGCCTGCTTAGCGCGAAGAGGAGGGACGGTCTTTGAAACAAATGATAAAATAGCGATCATTCCTTTTGCCGGTCCAGCTGTTTAAATGCCTGCTCAGCGTCGAGGTGCCAGTCTTTTTGGTGTCGTATGAAAGCAATTTAGTTTATCCTTAACTTCTTACACCTTCATATCGGGGTACCAGTTCAAAATAAATAAAATAAAGACGTGCGCAGGAGAGGATTACCAAATTAAGAGAGGCGTTCACGTGCGCAGAGCATGAGCTGGCTCTGTGGATCCTGTTTAGTAGTTAAACATTACTTCTCTGTTTTATCCAAATTATTAATTTTATAACAAGTATTCCTTAGTTTAGTACCCACACCTCGTTTTAGTTTACATTTTATAAAATATATTTATTTAAAAAAAAAAAAAAAGTCAGCGAGAGAGAAGCCCGACCCGACGTAATGATTGACATTTTTAGGCCCGACCCGACCCGAATTTTGGGTCGGGCTCGGGCTTAAGATCTTATCTCTGGCCGCAGCGACAGAGTTTAACATCAATGAACCAATGGTGAGGAAGTGGAGGATGCACTGCGCCAAGTAAACAAGACTAAACAGAGTTTCCGCGGAACAAAGCGAAATGGCCACAGTTAGAAGACAAAGTCGAACAGCCTTAACTGTAGCGCCTTATAATGCGGTGCGCCTTATATATGGAAGAAGTTTTAAAAATAGTCATTTATTGAAGGTGCGCCTTATAATGCAGTGCGCCTTATAGGGTGGAAAATACTGTAGTTAGAATTCATGGGCACCTTTCATTACATACATTGAGGGTCTGCCATTTACATAGGGGAGAAGGTTTTATGCATTATTTACCAGTACTTATGGAGAAAGCTGCAGCTTATGTTTGTGATTTGTTTGTTTTGGGTTTGTTTGTTTTTGTTTTTTGTTTTTGTTTCATGTCTGATACAAATATTTTACAAGTCTCAGATAGATACCACTGGTTGACATGTTCTTTAATCATCTCTATTTTGTAACTTCATATAACTTGACTTAAAGTTGTTTTTTTTGTGTGTGTCTGTATAAAAAATGAAAAATCTTTAAATAAAGTTTTCAAAAAAAAAAAGAATTTCTAAATATTCTGTTGTCTCTCTTCAGTGGATGGAGCCATCCACCGAGCTGCGGGTCCCTGGCTGAAACAAGAGTGTGCGTCCCTCCACGGCTGTGAGACAGGAGAGGCCAAGATCACCTGTGGATACGGCCTCCCAGCAAAGTGTGAGTATAAAGTGTGACAGTGTTTTATCTAACTTGTAGCAAATCCAGTGAGACTGCTCAGTGTGGTTCCGCTGGACTGCTTCCAGGTGTGAATGTGTAGGAAACGGTGACAATGATGTACAGTGCTGCTAAAAACGAGCACTTTCGCACTGGTGATGTTCAAGACAAAAAATAGAGGTTTAACAGCTCCATTGATAACATTTTTAAAAGCAAAATAAGGACATGTCACAACCCGGGAGAACAGACATTGTAGAGCAAATCTAACCATATGTGAATTATGTACGTAGCTTCCTTCTGTAAAAAAATACAACTCTAACATGACCAATGGAAATAAAGCATACTGATAAATACATCATCATGGGACTATTTTTGGTCTATAATAGTTTCCTGGAGGAAAATTCTTCTGAATTATCACCACTGACATTTCTTCACAGCTTTGGGGAAATATTACTGACTATGTTAAGATAGTAATATTAATCATTTGGCTCCATAGAACTGCACAAATTCTGATAAGTGTCTCAAGTAATAATGGTGGAGACGGTGGCCGCGTGGTTAGCGCGTTCGCCCGCGGACCGGAAGGTCGCGGGTTCGCGTCCCACGGAGAGCACGTCTAGGGTCCTTGGAGAAGACACCTAGCCCCCACTTCTCCCACCATTGGCGCCGTTGAAGGGCAGCCTGCTGCGGTGTAATGAGTGCAGCAAACAAATTTCCCCGGTGAGGGATGAATAGAGTAATTCAAAATAATCAAAAAAAAAAAAAAAAAAAAAATAAAATCAATAGAACACTGGAAGAAGCAGAAAAACAAAAAGACAGATGTACGGGTATAATGAACACAGAATAATGTCTCTAATACGTATTGCAATAATGCAGTTTTCAGATTTCATATTTTATTATGGTTTCCAAGGTATGTGTGTGAGAACCTGATCAAAGCAACATTGAGACTACGTTTCGCAGAGTGTGAGTTCATAGTGGTTGAGAGCAAAAAAGGAGAGAAATGCTGATAAAAGCAAGCTCGAGGCAGAGTGGAGAGCACAAGTAAAAAAGATAGATAAGGAGGGAGTATGAGAGTGGGTAAGAAATAAACGAAGCAATGTGGTGGAGAGGAGAGATGAGAACGAAACCTAAAGCTAGTGAAGATGGGGAAAAAGTGTTCTTCTATTTTCTGTTCTCCTTTCTTGGTTAACTTGTTGAACTTCAAGGGTTTCTGCTGATTTCTACCTCATAGGTATTTTTGCTTAATTGTCCGCATTTGTTTTTGTCGTGTTTACATGCGGCCCAGTGCCTTGTGTGTACCCGCTGTGTGTACAATATGCAGTGTGGTGTATCAGTGGAGACAGCAAGAGCAGCTGTCAGGTCCTATCACTCTGTTACCTGTAACTCTGTCAGCATGAGGTTTGTGTGATTGGCAGCTTTCTGACTCACTGACTAACTGTGTGGGTGTGTGTGCTGGTGTGTATGAGGCTTCCTGCGATGCGTTCATGTGTGCATGGCCATTACGCAGCGTGCGGTATAGAGACTGTCTCTCTAGACAGAATGTAAAGTCCTGAGAATAATTCAACATCTGTTGGCTTCAGTGCTTAACCACTCACAACAGGGTTTAATTACCTCTCAGCACGAGGGAGGAAAAGTCAAGACCCCAGGAAGAGAGGAAAGTAAAGAAGCGATAACAAAGCAGAAAGAGGTCTACATGGAGGCAATGCCATGGAAAAGGGCAAAAAATTAAATGAGACTCGACAGCAGAGAGGCATGGAGGTTGAACGGCGGGTCCATTCTCAATGCCAAGACTTTGATCTTGATTTGTATGGGCTTGCCACCAGATGTGGGATTTCAAGTGCATCTGACTCACAAGTTGCCAAATAGTCCTGAGGACCTGCTGTCAGCCCTCCATGCTGACTGGTGAGCCCTCGGCCACTTAGCTAGCAGCATCCCAATATTGTAACCTAGCAACACCCTGAGCATATGGCACAGCACTGAGGCTGTTTAGTCAGGGTAGCATACACAGTTGAAATGCTGACAACATGACAGCTGGAAATTTCATTCAGGACCTGTCAGAAAACATTTCAAACTAAACTAAAATTATAGTTTAAATGAGAATGCCTAACATTTTCAGCTTGAAATGTTGTTATTACAAAAACTTTGCTCAGAATGAAACCATTTAAGATAGTTTGTGCACAAAATTGCACTCTTTCTAAAGTAGAAAGATTGCATGTGCCAATATGCCCTTTTGTGTATTTTACAGTTGCTAGACAAGGGAGCATAGGTTGGTGTGTTGTCCAGACAACCAGCTCCACTGGAGCTCACCTGTGTACCGATAAGGACAGATAGAACTCTGCTAAACTTGTTCCCCAGTCGACCCTGCTCCCATGTTAAAACAGGTTGTGGTACACTACTGGGGAAAGAAGGTGCAGAAGGATACATGTCAAATGAATTTTTAAAAAAGTTGACAGCAGGAGATCAGAACCACTATCATTATTCACAGTACTTGTGTGCAGATATACAGTGGTGGTCAAAAGTTTACATACACTTGTAAAGAACATAATGTCATGGCTGTCTTGAGTTTCCAGTTATTTCAACAACTCTGATTTTTCTCTGATATAGTGATTGGAACAGATCCTTCTTTGTCACAAAAAACATTCATGAAGTTTGATTCTTTTATGACTTTATTATGGGTAAACTGAAAATGTGACAAAATCAGCTGGGTCAAAAATATACATACAGCAACATGAATGAGCAATTTTGGAGACTTAGAAAGTTGTTTCAATGACATGAGCTTCATAGCATGACCTCTTAACTTCTTGTGAGTGATTATGAGTGACTACAGCTGGTGACTTCTCTGAGGCCATTTAAAAAGGGCTCATTGGATAAAAACACCCACAAACGCTACAATGGGAAAGTCAAAGGAGCTCAGCACAGATTTGAAAAAGAGAATCATTGACTTGAACAAGTCAGGAAAGTCACTTGGACCCATTTCAAAGCAGCTGCAGGTTCCAAGAGCAAAAGTGCAAACAATTGTTTGTAAGTATAAAGTGCATGGCACTGTTTTGTCACTGCCACGATCAGGAAGAAAACGCAAGCTGTCACCTGCTGCTGGGAGAAAACTGGTCAGGAGGGTGAAGAGTCAACCCAGGAGCACCAAAAAGCAGATCTGCCAAGAATTAGAAGCTGCTGGAACACAGGTGTCAGTGTCCACAGTCAAGCGTGTTTTGCATCGCCATGGACTGAGAGGTTGCCGTGCAAGAAGGAAGCCCTTGCTCCAAAAGCGGCACCTTAAGGCTCGACTAAAGTTTGCTGCTGATCACATGGACAAAGATAAGACCTTCTGGAGGAAAGTTCTGTGGTCAGATGAAACAAAAATTGAGCTGTTTGGCCACAATGCCCAGCAATATGTTTGGAGGAGAAAAGGTGAGGCCTTTAACCCCAAGAACACCATGCCTACCATCAAGCACGGTGGTGGTAGTATTATGCTGTGGGCCTGTTTTGCTGCCAATGGAACTGGTGCTTTACAGAGAGTCAATGGGACAATGAATTCTTCAAGAAAACCTGAAGTCATCAGCCCGAAGGTTGGGTCTTGGGCGCAGTTGGGTGTTCCAACAGGACAATGACCCCAAACACACATCAAAAGTGGTAATGGAATGGCTAAATTAGGCTAGAATTAAGGTTTTAGAATGGCCTTCCCAAAGTCCTGACTTAAATCCCATTGAGAACATGTGGATAATGCTGAAGAAACAAGTCCATGTCAGAAAGCCAACAAATTTAACTGAACTGCACCAATTCTGTCAAGAGGAGTGGTCAAAGATTCAACCAGAAACTTGCCAGAAGCTTGTGGATGGCTACCAAAAGCGCCTAATTGAAGTAAAAATGGCCAAAGGACATGTAACCAAATATTAGCATTGCTGTATGTATATTTTTGACCCAGCTGATTTTGTCACATTTTCAGTTTACCCATAATAAAGTCATAAAAGAATCAAACTTCATGAATGTTTTTTGTGACAAAGAAGGATCTGTTCCAATCACTATATCAGAGAAAAATCAGAGTTGTTGAAATAACTGGAAACTCAAGACAGCCATGACATTATGTTCTTTATTTTTTTTTTGATTATTTTGAATTACTCTATTCATCCCTCACCGGGGAAATTTGTTTGCTGCACTCCTTACACCGCAGCAGGCTGCCCTTCAACGGCGCCAATGGTGGGAGAAGCGGGGGCTAGGTGTCTTCTCCAAGGTGTCTTCTCCTTTACAAGTGTATGTAAACTTTTGACCACCACTGTACCATCACCGTGGAGACAAAGATTTATATTTGACCTTTGATTTCCGGGGCTTTTTATTTACATCTCCATCCAAAACGACAAAACTAGATAAATGTCTGATAAAAACAAAATAGAAAACCTTGGGCTTTGTAAAGATATTGAAACACATCACGTATCGAGGCACCAAAACAGTTTGAATATGAAAACCTTGAACATTGTATGGTTATAATTCTTTGCATGTTTAAAAAGAATAATTTCAAAACAAGCTATACAGTAACAACTCTGTGATTCTGGAACATGTTTTCATCTTTAGCTCTTTGGCTTTAACTTCTTTTTTTTTTTTTGCATCAAATGTGCCCTGTTTTATTCTACATATCCTTTTAATTAAATCAGTTGCAATTTTTTTTTAAATACAAAAATGTCAATAAAATGATGATATTTTAAAAGAAAATCTCAGGATATTGAAAGTCCAATAAGTTCACTTCCTCATTGGCCAAGAATTTGTTTTTCTCCAGTGGAATCCAACGAGTGTTGCTGATCTAATTTATTCATTGTGTTGTATTCATAATGCATAAAGCTTAGTCGAACCTGGAGAGTCACAAGCAAGTTCACAACTATCTCAGCAATTTTTCTTCAGGAAAGAGGCATAGTAAATGCTGGACAATGTCACTAGTTCATTACAAAGCAAACACATGGGGACCGAAACCACTCCCTCCCACTCACTTCTGGAACAAATTTAGAAAGGCCAATTAATTTGACTTGTATGTAGACCAGTGTTTTTTCTCGTGTGTTATCAAAATTAAAAAAATCAAACAGACAGGCCAACATGCAGTATCAAACCATCTTGATCTTAGCGGTGAGACGGTGGCTCAGTGGTAGAGAATTCTGCCGCGGACCGGAAGTCAACCGGAAGTTTGCGGGTTTGATTCCCACTGAGTTCATGTCTAGGGTCTTTGGAGAAGACACTTAACCCCCTGTTTCTCCCAGCACTGGCGCCATCGTGGCAGCTTACTGCGGTGTAGTAGTGCAGCACACAAATTTCCCCGGTGAGGGATGAATAAAGTATATAAAAATAAAACAAAAAGAAATGATGTGGGATCACAGAGCTAACCTCAACACGACTATATCCTATAATAAATTCATTTTCATAGTGCCAATTCAGAGAATGTGTAGATAGAGAACGCAGCAGATTGAATGAAACACAAACCAGGTTAATATAAAGCCAGGCATTAATATAAACTTATTCGTATGCATGTATAATAGGAATTACTGTATATTCGTCTATCTAATTTTGCTCTCCTGTCTTTGCAAGCACTGCAGTGTGCAAAACAATGTATTCTTAGAGCAGATGACTTTAAGAGGTCTTTTTGAACAAATCTTTTACTGTAAACCTCCTTCTGGCCCACCTTTTGACAAAAAAAGGAAACAAGCTGTAAAATTGACACTTATACACCGTATCATCACCTTCCGTGATGTTAACAGATTTTCAGCAGTGGCTTATTTAAACCTCCAGTAGGTGTAGAGCTGCATTAGCATTCATGTAAAGTTGTGAAGAATCTAAAACTAATGCTCTCCTGCCAAGTTCTGTCTTCAGGCTAAAAAGACTGCAGATAGAAATGTCTGTCTATAATTGAGCAAAGTGCCCCACTGTGCTTGTCTGCTAATCTGTACCTGACTTTCCGCTTTGGGTTGCCGAGCAGCCAGTGCAATGTGGCTGTCTGCACAAAATATAAACAGGCTGTTTCAGTGAAAAGAGCAGCGATTTAACCAACATAACAAAAACCATGGCCAAAACTGAGCAAAGTACCAGTTTTGCAGAAAGAAAAAAACAAGTGTTTTGTTTTGTGTTTTTTTTTTAACCAAAGACTTGTACAGTCATATTACTTCCATGGATTAATATGTAATTAACTACTGACAAAGAAGGAATTGGAAACAAGGTGTTTTAAGGATTCTGATTTTTTTTTTTTTTTTTTTTTTACTTTTCTACTCTAAAACATGCCTCTGGGGTATTACATATAGAAACATACCCAAGAAATCAAGGCATCCCGGATTTAAACTTAGTTTGATTTCAGTCTGGAAAAAACTGTTCCAACTGGACATGAACAGCACATGAACTCCTCTTCAACTCTGAGCAAGTGGAGGCTGGAATTGCTTTATTTTTTTTGTCAGACTGGCTTCTGTTCACCCTGTGAAATCCAAGCTCTGAAGTAAGTACATATCCTTTTCATGCTCCTGTATCACAGTGTTGAAAGGCTGCTGGAAGTAAACACCAACCCAGGGAGTTGCTCATATTTTTCAGTATCCCCACAATATTATAAATATCTGTATGTTTTCTGTTGGAAGAGATCATGTTGTGCTGTGGTGTGAAAGTAAGATGGTTGCTGAAATTATAAAACTGAAAGACCGCTAGGATTTGAGAAAACTTTAAAAAGTTAAAAAGCAAGGATTTTGTGTAGATTATTTGTGGTACTATTTTGGTTTCTGTGCATTTTATACTCAAGATGCTCCTCGTTAGATCCTCCCATCTGTTCTCTCGCCTGTACTTATTAGCACTGGATTTTAATGCATCAGAATTCCCATCAAGGCTTTTTCATTTTATGCATTTTCTCCTGCCGCTATCAGGCAACGTAGTAAGTATAAAATAGGGACCCAAATGTTGCCCGTTAGGACAGTAGTGTGTGCAAACGGTCACTTGTGAGCCATTTCCAACCTTCTGCTCTGCATTGTTGCAGTCATGACTCTATAACTACCCCTCATGTGACGGAATCTTCATCTACATACTTTAAAACAACAGCTGTGGTGTCATTATGGCTTAAATTACATGGAAAATGATCACTAAGAACATTACAAGCCTCACAATGTTCCACCTATACCTACATTAGCTATCCTAACATTTAGTGTATAAACTGCACTTTTCCCACCGGCCACTGTTCTTTCAGTCTGGAAGCTCTCACGTAAACTGCTTTTGGATGGAATTAAAAGAGAAATAGTAAAATGATCCAACACATAGAATGCCAGATGGAAATGACACAAAATTGTATGAGTGGAAACTAGAAATGTGTTATTTGGAATGAAAATGTTTCAAAATGACCCATTTCAAAGAACTTACAACCATATTCCATCCCGTAATGTAGATTAATTGCAACAATAACGCATGCGTCTCCACGCGTGCCCTTAATTGTTCTCATGAACAGCACCAGTAAGTTCACATTTAAATCTTGCCAACCATTAAAAACCAAACATGTTTGGATCCTATGCTTGCATAGTAAGTTAACACTAATATAAATAACTAAACACTAATAAAGTATATTGGAATAATAAACTGTATACTTTTGAAGAAGTTACTCTTTTTAAAGGGCGTAGCGGCCGCACTAGTTATCTGACAAATTTTCGATTACTAGTTGTTCACTTCCGATTTCTTGTTAGTTCAAATGCGTGTGTGCGCCTGTTCAAAGTACTAAAGGTGAACAACTTTTGCCTGTTATAGGATTAAACCTGGTATATGTACCTAATATTCTCTAATTAACGTCCTAATTTATCAAAGATTATGAGTGGTGTCTGATGGATTTTTGTGGTTAGAAAATTCATAAAAAAATCTTTGGGCAAAGTGTGACACAAAAATGGGGGTAAAAGTTGGAGGGAGCAAAAGGTGGAGTTGGAATGGTCCAAAGAAAAAGTGCTGCACGAAATGGAGTCTCACAAACGAAGAGACAGATCACTTTGTCAACCCCCTCCTGCTCTTTTTTCTCCCTGCCTTCCGTCTCCCAGTTTCTGTTCCCTTGGTGGCCAATTACCACTAATTAAAATCCTCACTACAGCTCTCCTGGACTCCCTGTCTTCATCTTTTCCAAGACCTCAATCTCTTTTTCCCGCTAGTTTACTCTGTCTCTCTTTCTTGTCTGCGACAATGTCTTTAAAGACAAAGTAGTTCTGGCTATCATGCTCAACAGCTTAAACACCTTGTTTGCCCTTGTTCGTCTCATCTTCTTCCTCACCTATATGTCTTTTCACTCCTTCCCTCTTCTTCTCTCGTCCTCACTCCTAAATTTGTCTCTTCGATCGCTCCTCTATCTCACTCCAGTCATCTTCCTGCCTCTCCTTTCCCTCCCCATCTCACCTCCACCCTCCTCTCTACCGTTCATCATCAGCAGTGAGGATTCTTTAGTAGTGCCAAGAGATTTGACAAGGCTCTGGGCTAAAGACTGTAGCACTCAGACTGTGATACCTTGCTAGTTGGATTTTTCTCCTCCTTTTTTTTTTATTTTGACAGGGTTGTGAAGATCTTTGCTTCTTCCTGCCTCAACATCAGCAGTGCGATCCTTATAGGTGTTAAAAAGCTTCATCAAAACTGCTGCTGCTGATGAGGAGGAGCGAGATGATGATGATCACAGTCGCAGCAGCCCTGGTGTTAATTCATTCAGTTAATTCATTCGACTTGAAGGAGAAAAGGGATGAAAAAAAACTCTAGTGTTGCTTGGCTCAGGGAAATGGAGTTGAAGAGTGGGAGTGAGAACGAGTAAAGAATGTTTTTGCCGCTGCTCTCTGATAAAAAAAAAAAATTATGTCCGCTCTTTTAAAAATCTCAAACTCATCCCACCCTCTTCCGTCCACTTTTGCCCTCCCATTTAGTCCAACTGCCCCTCTGTATTCTTTGCATAAAGGTGCAAATAGATATGGAGAACCGCAGGGGCCTCTACAAGACTCAAGCTTTTCTTTTGTGCCAAAGCCTGGCCTTGGATTTAAGAACTGTGTCTGCTTGGCTGAGCACAAACTGAGGCTGAGCTCACAAAGGACCTGCTAGTCTTTTTCCTGCCTCCTGCTTTAAAGACAGATAAAGAAAGGCAAGGGACAGATGGCGGTTTGAGTAGAGGAGGCATGAGAAGGGGATGGTCGTTGAATATGAAAAGCTGGAGCAGTGACTCGTGGCCTCCCAGGTAAGAATGGTAGGGGTCTTTAGGATGAGAAGATGCAGGGGCGGAACAGAGGGAGAACTGATGACAATGAGAAGAAAAAAAGTCTAATGGCGGGCAAAAAGAAAAGCGGATGTCACCGGATGGCATTCTGTCACAATGTCTTAAAGCTTATGCCAGTTCACAACGCCTACTTATGAAAGCGAGGAGGCACACTCACACGCACATCAAATGCTCTGCACACAACCCTTCACCCAATCTCACCCTGCCTTAGTGCAGGCTAAAATTGCAAAACACATGCAAAATTTATTTGTTTTTAGTTACCTTCTTTTTCTTTTCGTCATCTACTTGCCGTTTTCATCTCACATATCAACAAACCTATTTTCAAGTGTTAAACCAAAAGATCACCTGGCCGAGCAGAATAATAATAAAACAAGAAAAGCAATATGTTTCATAAAAGCGTCTTTGTGCTGCCTGTTAGAAACAAGCTTTTGTGTTATAATTAGGTCAGGCTGATTTGTATGTTCACACATTCATGAAAGAAGCTTCTTAGTGTCATATTCTAATTGATCTGATAAGCACTTTGGGATTCTCAAGCGGAAAACGAGATAAAACCACAAAGTACACCAGCTTTCTGTGGAGAAGGGAACGTTCTTACATTGTACAAGAAAGGTGATAAATTTGTACTCACATAAATTAAACATTCTGTTCAAGTGTTTGGTTTTTTAGAATTCTAGTCAATTAAAAGGAATCCATTTGACTCTCTGCATCTCAGACTTCTTTAACTTATTTCTTCACTCAACATCAACTTTAAAAGCCTAAAACTTAAATTGTAGTTCTCATGAAGCGTAGTGGTTTGTGAATAACTTCATGATTCTAAATTTAGCTACAGTCCAGAGAGCTTTTAATTGAAGTATTATTATGAGTGATAGCTGAGTGACAACGAGGATACTTTATTTACATAAAATAACTTTGGTCATACGAGACCTCTCAAAACTTGTCAAATAAACAAAACCAACCGAAATGCGCATCTTTAACGAAATAAACCAATCGCCTAACAAAGAGGGAAATGAGAGGTATCCCAGTATAACAAAAAACTGGTACAACAAAATCCAGTCATTACCCAAAACAGAAGTATCTTAAAAGACGATGTAAACAAACAAAATAATCACTCTTAAATTAGTAGAGTATGTCTTAACATCTAAGAAAATAATGATAATCTTCCCCTGAGGACATTTCTTCGCCTTGTATAAAAGAAAAGCACATGTAGGCCGAGGCAGACAATCTGCGGCTTTAGATCCTAAAAGAAAAAAAACGACTAGAAAGAAAAGAAATTGGTCATCTAAAACTTGGCATGCATGTAATATTTAGACAAAGGAATTCAAGATGCTTTTTCAATCCCTCGTCGACATTCAAAAGTTCATTGTGACATCTTTGCTAGTAATGAAGTATCACTTTAAACCACGTTATCAAATTTATAAGTACTAATCTGTATGAAATGTTATTTTTTACAGCTTTTTCTTGATCATCCCATATAAATTTTTGCCGGTGTGAAGAGCTGAGTATAGATTTAACCTTTGCTTTCACCCTTTGCAGAAAAGGAAAAGGTGTAAAATAGTTTAAAAGATTCAACCACTACCCTCTTTTTATCCATCAATAAAACATACATCTCAGGGAAACTCTTGTAAATTCTCATCCTGTCATTTTCATACTTTTTCCAGTTCATCACCTCCAAGTTTGCTTAATGGAGGTTTTTTTAATCACAAGTTCATCAATGGCATTCATGTCAACAAATAGTGGCTTACTGTTTCCTTAAATTCAAAGATCTAATCAAGCTTCTTGTTCACGCTTTTAAAAATCATGCTTCAATGTAAAAGTAAAAGAACAGCACAAATTATAATAATACTTTTGGAATAAAAACATAATATCCAACCACCAAGATAATTACCACTATTAATCCATATTACTGGCTCACATCACCCTTCAAAAATATGCTAATTTTTGCTTAGCACCCTGTGCTGACACATTACATAGTCAGTCAGTTTATTCATTCTGATGTCACAACCAAGAAAAATTCAACCTTTAGCAAGATGGCAAAAACTGTTCCCATTACACACTTGCGGTATTTTTGCACTATGTGCATCTATTCCAATGATAGTTGCTCTACGGTACACAGTAAAAGTGTTTGTGCAAAATCAGCATGAATGAGCTAGTCTGGGATTTTTTTCCTCATTAATCAAGAACCAGGGCCAAGGACTGAAAAATGTATTAGAGCACACTAAGTTGTGAAAACCTCTTTTAGCATGTGTTATTTGATTAGTTTTACCTGGGTTTAGCAGCCCTAGAATGATTTTCTGCTCTCTGATAAAGAACTTGTTTATTTCTCAGAGCTGTTGTCCTTCAAAATTTGTGTTGTTACTTCCAGATTGTGACATTTTCTAAGTACTCTTGTTAGATATGAGGTTTGAGCACAACCATACAGTGCATACAGTGAATATTTTCCCATTGTTTCAGTGTCCACGTGTTCATAGTGTTCAGCTTCTATATTCTAAATAGAAACATAGCGAATACAGAATCTCTGATCTGTAGTGAAGCTAAATAACATTTCTGTGCAGCCACCATGCATAATTTTTGAATATAAAACACACAACCGCACCCTCTCTCTCACTGTCAATCACGCTCACTTTTAGAAGACACGTCCATTAAACACTGGTCCTCAGAAAGCTCACTGACACACTCTTCTACACACTCTCCTTCAAGCATAAATCCCTCAAACATCTGAACATGCTCCGCTAGCTTTTCACCCTCCTTCAATCTTTTCAACTCTGTCTGTGTTTCAGGGTAATGTGAGCCAGCAGCCGTAATACTGGGGTGGGGAGAAGGAGGAAGAGGTGGACAAGAAGGAGGGGGATGTTGATGTATGGTGGAACTAAAGCAACCCTGCCGATCGATAATGTAAACAGGAGCGAAGAGAGGCGGTAAATAAGGCCGACTCCTGACAGAATTGTCTACCTCAGGTGACGGAGGGAGAGTTAAAGAGGGTGGGAGAGAAAGAACGGTGGGGCAAACGAAGATGAGGAGAATTTCTAATAGAGGGTGTAAAAGGAAGGAACAAGGATGTAACAGTAAAGAGGTTAAAATGAAAATAAATGGATAAAAAAGACAAAGTAGGAAAAAAAGAGTAGCGAGGAAGGAAGGATTTAGGTGGATTTAACAACAAGAAAAAATGAGTGAATAAAAAAGGAAAAGGTGATGGTTGAATGACTGGATGAGGTAATGGTGAAAGCAGTAGGGAGGAGGGTGACAAAAAAGGACAAGAGAAGAATGGATTAAGGAGAAAAGAGGCAGCAGATGAATAAAACAAATGATTGGTTTTACAATGAGGAAAAATCACCATGGCGATTACAGTCTCGGACTCAGCTGGAACAAATTTAGTAAGCAAATGCAAGTGTGTGTGTTTGTGCGTGCATAGAGGTGAAAATGAACCAGAGAACAGTTCCTTCTTTGACATTTAGCAGATGACATGCAGATAAATGACCAGGAAGTGACCCACTGTTGAACTGTTGAACAGTATACACACACACACACACACTGAGCTAAGTTGCTCACTGTTAATGCATCGATACAGCAAACTTATTGTCCCAACAGCACACCAACCTACCAGCCCCCTCTAGTAATGCAGACAGAATAAAGCGCAAACACAACTATGACAACATAGGCAACCCAAAAAATCATAAACAAATACAAAATGGATTTCCAACTGCTAGCTGATTACATTTCATTCTGCTCTTTTGTGTTTCTCCTCTTCGTTGGCCATAATTTCAGTATTGACCACGGAAATGAAATGTCTTCTTGTTTGCTTTTCTGTGTTTCCACTAGATGTTGCAGATCACCCTGCTGGTGTTTTAGCATCTGTAGCACCAGCTGATGAATTCTTTGTTGTGATTCGTAGTATTGTTAGATTTTGGGAACACCTGAATTAATATTGAGTTTGAAATTAGTGTTATTGAATTGAAATGCTTTAGTGTTTTACACAATAACTTGGACAGATGGCTGTATTTCACAACAGCAAATAAAAAGAAAATTGAATCGTAACCAAAAAAAAAAAATACAGACTGCAATAAAAAAAAAAACTACATAAGAAATAACTATAAAACATGTAATTCCATTGACCAAGAGCTCTTTGTTTCAGAGGTTAGAGTGTTCACACTTTGTCCCCTTCAGTTTTTAGCTTTGAGCAGGGTAGGCTGGTGATCAATAAGTAATCTTAAAATCAATCTCAACACATTCAAGGAGCCAGTCTGAGAAAGCTGAAACAGGGAGAATGTTGGGTTTATCCCCCTTATTTGTTTGTAATGAGCTAAAAAGCCATTTCTACCATGGTGTTTCTCTTTGGTTTCTCATGACCTATGCTTGCTGTAGAAATTATTCCATTAATTCAGGTCATAAAGTTAGAAGGTCATAAAGTTATTTGATGCAGAAGAGGACAGGATAAAAAAAGGCAGAAAATGAACAAATTAATGTCAATTTTAAACTTCGATTATTTTACAAACTATTAGATTATTATCAGATAAAACATTTAGCTTCACATTAGTATTTTAATATCTAGCATTAGATATTGTGAATCACTTGTTGGGGCTTATTTCTTCTTTCAGTAGTTCAAACTAAAACAAAAGACAAATAAGCCTCATTAACAGACTCTTTTCAATTAATTGAGCGCAAAGCAACAAAATAACAAAATAATAACATTTAATTAGTGGGTGTTCATTTTTTACAAATTGCTGTGAGAAACTAAGTCAGGATTAACATTTAGTAAAAATGAACCTGAATCGTGAGCTGGCGTTGGGAGTGTGAACTAAGTAGAGAGAGAGAGGTTGGTGCCATCGGGGTCATCAAGAGCTTTCCTGTTACAGAATAAAGATTTTTGGCCAAATTAAACACCATGGCACCTTCCAAGGGATTATTGCAGAGAAGATGTAGTAATGATTTGTTACTAACATAAGCTCTTCAGACATTAATACCCACAGTCTTGTTCTGTATCATGGTTTAAAACAGCCTAAAAAAATGTTTTTTAAAAAAAAGAAAAACGGATGTTACTAAACTTATCTGCTGTCGATCTACAAGATGTCTGTTTTATGATTCATGCAGAATAAAGGACGAAAAATGTTCTGTTGCATAAAACATGTTAAAACCATTAGCAATAGAAGATATTGATGTATGACAATGATATTGATTTATTAACAGGTGTAAACTGTACCACTGAGAATCCTTTTTTTTATGGATTCTCATATAAGTCTAAGTGATTTTTTTGAGACTTCATCGTTCTTTCTCACTGAAAAGTTTAAGAAGCTGTTACATTTTTCAGATGTTTCGCTTAAAGCTGAAAGACTTTTTTTTATTAAGCTCATCTGGTCGAAAGAAAATGCAGCATTTAGTTTTTTATGTTTCCTTGGCAAACATTTTCTTGACTTAATGTCTGTAGTATTCTTCATGGACTAAAAACAAAGCATCAGGAAGATGTTGTACAGAGAGCAACAGTAGCACATTTATCATAGTCCTTCCTTTTCAGTGATTTTTAAGACATTTCACATGTTATTAGTTCTTTATGTTGCCATAAACTGTACAAAAACAACTCAGGTTTTATACATTGTTCTATAAAGGAATAAAACATTTCAGTAAGACGGGGGAAGATTTTAAGTACTAAGATCAACAGTCCAATGTTGTAAACTGGAGAGCAATGGAGAGTGTGGAAAAGAGGTAAAGAAGCGTTTGCAGGGTGGCTGGAATGGGTGGAGAAAAGTATCAGGTGTGATGTGTGACAAAAGAGTTTCAGCTAAAGTGAAAGGTAAAGTGTACAAAACCGTGGTGAGACATGCCATGCTTTTTGGTCTAGAGACAGTGGCACTGAGAAAAAGACAGGAAGCGGAGATGGAGGTAGCAGAGATGAAGATGCTGAGGATCTCTCTGGGGGTGACCAGGATAGACAGGGTCAGAAATGAGTACATCAGGGGAACAGCACATGTTAGAGGTTTTGGAGATAAAGTCCGAGAGGCCAAACTGAGATAGTTTGGACATGTGCAGAGGAGGGAGAGTACAGCGGCAGAAGGATGCTGAGTTTGAAACCACCAGGAAAGAGGCCTAGAGGAAGGCCAAAGAGGAGGTTCATTAATACAGTGAAGGAAGACATAAAGATAGTTGGCTTGACCGAAGAAGATGCAGCAGGTCGGGTTAGATGGAAGAAACTGACTTGCTGTGGCGACCCCTGAAGGGAAATGTCGTAAGAAGAAGAACTTATCAGTGAAATACCATATATAAAGTTAAATGTCTGGGTTGTACAGAGATTTAAGAATCACCAAGAAAGAAGTTTGCAAGTTCAAAAAACCAATAACAACAATTTGCAACATTTAAAAAAAAACAAAAAAAATCTTGATTTTTGGTTTGATCCCCCACTGGGAGTTGTCCCTGAGCAAGACACCGAACCCCCAATTGCTCCTGATGGTGGTTTGCAGCTTGTATGCCAGCTATCACCATCAGGTATGAATGTGTGTGTGAACGCGTGAATGTGAGCTTCACTGTAAAGCACTTTGAGTACCAACGCAGGTAGACAGCGCTGTCTAACTTGAGTCCATTTTTCTTTCAATTTTGAAAGTTAACTTTTTTTAATGTAAAAAAAGCGAAACAAACTAATGCAAATAGTTTTTAATTTTTTTCATCTTTTCAAGCGATTGAGAGGCAACAGGTTATCCTTGACTCTAATATCTATTGATTATTGCTCCATTCCACTTGAAAAGAAAGAAAATAATCATGTTCACTCAAGTGTTTTTTTTTCTATTACTGTTGATTGGAGACGCACGGAGTCATTTGACCTGGTAATGACTACTTGTGAGTGACTAATTGATGAACATATTGGTGCAGAGATGCAGATTTCCCTGAAGAGGTGGTTGAAATCAAAGCAAATCAAGAGTTTAAATACAAAGTACTAGACAGGTACAAATCCGGAAGGCTGTTTTGATCATCTGAAAAGTTTCTTTTACACATTTGTTGTTCTATAAGTATGAAAGTATTTTTTTCTATAAAATTTCTGTTGATGCCTCAAAAAGGAGAAAAATAGTTTGACACAATGTTTTCTTTCTCAAAATAATACAGGTTTATTCTTTTTCAAATTGGATTTTAGTATGTGGACATGAAGATCTTTTTTCTGCTGCTTTTTAATGAATAATTTGATAAAAGACCTTTTTAAGATCATAAAAGGAAGACAGAGGATTATGAAAGCCTTCCATGAATATCTTTGAACAATAAAATAAGAACTCTTTAACCATTTTCTCTTGTTCAAAATCACAAAATTGTACTTTTGGATATCAATGGAATATTGTGAAAAGAAGAATGATGGTGAAATCTCTTGATCTCAAGGTTTGAATTTTCCAGAAAACCTTTTCAGTCTCAATAAAACTGTCATTGTGTGTTTTGCTTTGTTTACAGACCAAACAAAAAGATTTCGGAGCTTAGTGAGATTTCTTTTTTTCTTCTTCCAACAATTCTTCTTCTCATTTTGGAGTCAGTAAAACCTTAAATTTGATCTTATTTCATTGCATAGTAATAAAAAACTCTTGTAGTCAATTAATTTTGTGCATTATTTTTCATTTGAAATCATCCAGGTGGAGAGATTCCAGCCAAGACCAAAGGTCTGTTTTAATTATGAGTAAAATAGATATCTTACCCAAAGCAGAAGGTATTTCAGGTTATGAATTTCAAAGCCAGCTTCAATATACCTACAATTTTTTGGTTTTTCTATCAGCTTTGAATATTTGGTATAAGAAAAAAATCAAACCAAAGAAGCAAAAAAGCACCTTGTAGTATTTGTGGTCGGGCAGTGATTTTTTATCTACAGCTGCACCGTAATAAGCTCTTCCTACATCCCTAACCGAATGTCTTCTATTGATTGTAGTTAGCTCGCAGAATTTCCTCATCGATATGTACAACTACAACATTTTCTTACTACAAACAGGCTCGTAGATTGTATTGGAGAAATGACCAAAAGAGCATATTTTGTGCTTTAGTTATTGTTGTGTGAATTTGAAATAAGATCACAGGATTAAATTTCAGAAACTTTACTACACTGTGTCACATTTTTCTGCCTAATGGCTTCTAGTCTACAGAGGATTGGATTAAACAGCTTCTTTGGGGCTATTTTCTGGCTCTGTAGCTACAGGCTGTCTGTGAGACAAAGGGCTGGTTCACTGCACAATTTAATTTGAATAATTATTAGAATAATAAAATGTTTTGGAGTGGGAAATAAAAAAATGGTCCTAAAACTGAGCTTGTTTTATATATTTGGTTATTTTAAAGTTAAGGATTGGACTTCGGGGTAGACAGACGTGTAACTCAAACATACTCCTAAACATAAAAATGCCCATAAACAGAATTTATAATCCTAGAGTTAAACTTTTGTTAAAGAAGCACAAAGTAAAGATTTTTTCTTAAAATTTCTTCTTAAAACTTACAATGTTTGCAAATGAAAAAAATTGAACAAAAATTTTACAACATGGTGCAAGTGTGTTTGTTATTTACATCAACCCTATGATATTATTTTCTTCTTTTTTATATCAAAATGATCCTGTTGCATGCTCATAATGATCAGGATAAAAACACAACTTATTAATTAAGACTTGACAGATTATATTCTGCTACACATTGTAAATATGTCATCTAATTGTGATTTTTAATTAAAAACTTGCAAACTGTGTGTCTACACATGAGATAGCTCTGCTACCGACTGAAGAATAAAAAGTCTCTAAAACAACAAGCATATTTCGATGGCTCAGGAATACTTTTAACATATTTTTTCCCCCCAATTTGTATGGGGGTCATATGTATTCTGCTTTCACATTAAAAAATATTGTTATTTAAAATTTAAAAAAACATCCTGAGGGCAATCCAGCTGTTGGCTTCAAAGCACAATTGAAAAAAAGGTCTTGTTGACTTCTCTGCCGCACAGATTAATAAAATAGTCAATAAATATATATACAATTTAAAGATGAATAAATTTGATGAAAGTGCTGCAGGTATTCACAGGCATGGGCAAAGGTCTTTGTGTTATTCTGTCAGATGAAACACCAGCTGCTTTTAAATGCTCTTTGCTCCCTGTAAAAATATAGACGTTGTTCAAACCACTGAGTAAATGTATTTGATCATATTCAGGCTTTCAGCATTCTTTATGGAAAGCCTGTTTGTTTTTAGGGATTTGGATTCTTTTTGAAGAAGATAAAAAGTTTATAATGGATCCGTATTAGCTAGTGTCTGAAGCCTTTTGCTGAAAAAGGTTCAAAGTTCAAAATTTTGTTCTGTTCTGTTGTCTTCCACTTATCTGTGTGGTGGGAGAATGCCCCCATCTGTGTAGTGGAGACAACAGCCTAAGATGGGAAGCCCAGGCTTCTTTCACTCTGGTTGCATCCTTCAGCTAACCCCGGAGGATCCCAAGGTGTTCCCCGGGTAGTCCCTTCAAGTGCGTCCGGGGTCTACTCCTAGGTTTCCTTCCTGTGGAATGTGCCCGAAACACCTCACCAGCAAGGCGTTCAGGAGGCATCCTAATCAGATACCCAAATCACCCCATCTGGCTTCTCTCAACCCGGAGGAGCAACAGCTCTACTCTGAACCTCCTTCTGGATGGCAGGGCTCCTCACTATCTCTGAGTGAGAGCCAAATCACTGTGCGGAGGAAGCTCTTTTTGGCCGCTTGTATTCGCGATCCCGTTCTTTTTTGTTAGAAAATAAAAAGGATTGAATAGAAATTTGAATTTTGGTCTAAGTTTTTTATTATTAACGAGATATAGAGTTGATGACTCCTAAATTGTAGAACTGAACTTCTTTGGGTTCATTAAGTTGCCAATTCTATTTCATAAGCAATCATTAACGCTTGATGAAACTGTGTACTCTAAAAGCTGTTTCTTACTCGCATAACAATCCTATATAATTGATCTGACATCTTTACAGTGCACACATAAAGTTGAATAAAACACATTTTACACTGTAGCATGTATAATTGTGCATCAGACTGATAAAAACAGGTCAAATGTGTAAAATGTAGGACCACAGTTATTCAGCTGTTCACAAACAAAAAATAATGTGGGACTTGGATGGACGCAGATTTCTTACCAAAACTCAGAGATAAACGTTACCATAGCAACACTGTCTCTGTACCTGAACATCCCCTGCCACTGGCAAACACCTCAAAGGCAGAAATGTGTTTTGCCCCAGCCGCACCTGTCTTTTCTTCATGCTTCTATTGTTTGCACAGCATGACAAAAAAAAAGTCCATCAACTGGCATTATTTTGTTCAAATCTTTTACACTTAGTTTTCTGTGTTTATAAAGAACAGTCAGTCAGTCAGTCAGTCATCTTCTTATCCGTCTATCCCTTTCAGGGTTGTGGGGGGTGCCGGAGCCCATCCCGGCTGATTTAAGGCGAAGGGCAGGGTACACTCCGAACAGGTCGCCAGTCTGTCGCAGTTTATAAAGAACATTTACCCCAAATTTCTGAGTTCAAATATTATTTTAATATTAATTTCAAAGAGCAACATTTCTATAAAAAAATATGATGTGGAAAAGTTGTTTTTGCTAAACTAATATTTTGAATTAAATTTATTTGTTAATTGTTGAGGATAACCACTCACCAGTTTAGTGCATGACAAGAGACATATGCATCTTCTTCTTCTCCTTTCGGCATTTCCCTTCAGGGGTCGCCACAGCAAGTCAGTTTCTTCCATCTAACCCTATCTGCTGCATCTTCTTTGGTCACGCCAACTATTTTCCTGTCTTCCTTCACTGTATCCATGAACCTCCTCTTTGGTCTTCCTCTAGGTCTCTTTCCTGGTGGTTCCAAACCCAGCATCCCTCTGTCGATGTACTCACACTCTCTTCTCTGCATTGTCCAAGATACACATGCATGTATCAGAAAATTTATGTTTCTATATTTTCATAGCTTGCTTTTTCTCAGCTAACTCAGTTTGATTCCTTTCATTATAGTATTTTATTTCCTGTAATAATCTCCTGAGAATAACCGTCTTTTAGTGTTTATTGTATCAAACAGATTTTATCTATTTTTAAATGTTGGTTTCAGGAGGATAAAGATCAAATACAATTGCACTTGCACATTGATTGTTGTGAAAATTCTCAGCTGCTATTTGTTCAATTTTTTCTTGCAAAATTGTCTTTTTTCTAAGATCAATGCGTCTACAAGTAGGATTTGGCATTAGATGAAGCATTGTAAGAAAACCAGGGAGAAGTTTTATCAACTCTGACAACGCCGCTCAAAACATGACCAACAACTCACAATAACAATCTTGCATGAGTGGTCTCTCCTGTGTATCCAGCCACTAATCTTAGAAACAAATTGGTTCAATTCAGTGACTCTGACTGTAATTGGATTGCTTGTGTTGTAAAATATGGAATTATGTTGATCTAAAATATCTCAGAAGTGACAAACTATGTTTTTTTTTGCAGTAGAAAACATGATATTCCTACAGAAATATGGAGCTGAAAATGTTCCTTTTTAGAATTTTACCGTACCCCAAGGAACTTAAACCACTGGCAGAATTTTGTATGCAGATAGAAAATATCTGAGCTTGATCAAATTTTCAGATCTAATATAATATTTTAAAATAATTACAATATTACAGATATGTAAGCCACACTGGAACCAAAAAGTCAAGTGTGTTTTAACACAATTGTGATGGTTCACCCAAAAAGATCGATGAGATAAGGAGATGCAAATGTTCTCATTTGCATCTTCATGCATACTCGCCACATTTGAAGTGGTAAGAAGGTTGAATTACAGATGAAGCAGAAGATTATCTAAGGAACATACTGTAGATGCATGGCAAAACTGTTTTCATATTTAATTTGTTCACCAAAAAATAGTGTCTATGAGACTAAAAACAAATGTTAATCTGTTTAGTTTCCAGCCAAATTAAACTGTAAGTCTGTGTGCTAACACATTCGTATGACCTCATGCAAACCTCAGATTTATTAATAAGATTATGTGATATTTTTCAAACCTTTTTAAAACAACTTGGCTGTCTAAATATTCAAGGCTCGTTTACTCAACCCACAAACTTTTGACTAATGAATCTAATAACATCATTTCTCCTCCTAAATTACAGAAAAAGATCATTAAGGTAATTAAACTTACTGATCATGTTGCCCCCTAATTCTCCAGAAAATGAAGAGAAACAGATGGAATGTCAGCAGAGCAGAAATAGATGTTTTATTTTAGACTTGACAAGGAAAACACTCCTGAGGTTCATCTTTGGTTGAAGTCTGTGACTTTTTCTCATAATGTAAAAAAAAAAAAAAAAAATTCAATTCAGTAGCAAAAAAAGTGTCAGCATGTGGATTTCTTTTTTTGTATGTGTGTTTTATGAGCAGTGGTCCAGCCAGGTTTTATGACAGCGATGGGATTCACACTGAGAGCCGCATGCTGAGTCTCATCAGAACGTGTGGTGATGTCTGTGTACAGCTGTGGAGGCAGGTTGAACCACATCTCAATGGCAACCCTCTCTTTTCTCACTCTGCTTTTCTTTGTCACATTTTCCTACAACTTTCATTTGGTTTCCTCTTCTGCCCGACACGCTGTAATTCATTCAGCTTTCATTTATTAAACAAGATGTAAATATGTATTTTTAGAAACCTCTATATGTGTGCAAACAAAAAAAAGTAAAGGTTACATTTTAGTGTTACTATGCAAATGGAGCATTATTTTTCTTCTTCAAATTTCAGTTTAATGATTTCTTTTTCAGTCTCCTTTTAATTAAAATATCTTACTCTAATATTGAATGCTGAATTATTAAATAGTTTATTGCATTGAAACTTTTTTTTATGAGTTTAAAAAAAGACATTAACTGCTTTTTTACAGAGTAATTAACTAATACATAAAAATCTAATGAGTATTAAGTGAAAAAATGAGGCTTTGTAGCCAAACGTGTACACGATAAAACAGCATGTTTGAAGTATTAAATCTATTCCAAGATGTAACTCTTTGAGCTAAAGTGGGAGCAGTTTATTAGATTGAAATGCACATTTTCTAATTCCGGATTCTAAAAGAGAACAAACACTACAATCCAAGGGATTTAATTATATTCAAGTGATGATGTGAAATGTTATAAATCATATGATTACATCAGAACAGCCATCTAATATTAAAATCATCATCACGCGCTAACAAAACATACAGCCTTGTTTTTTGTTTTTACAATTGAGATTTTTTCTAGTGACGAGAAGTCTAGGAATGACTGCGTTTCTGATTTAAGAAATATTAACATTGTTGTAGAATAATTAGTCATAAAAACAAAGACCCTGTTCCTTAATGAGCGGTTGTTATTCACACAAAATAAAACATTCAAAAAGATGTACAAGTTTGGAGGTGGATAAAAAAATTGAATAAATTACCAGTAAATGTTCCTTCTACAGTACGTAAGAGTGCTTCTTCACAGAGACAAAGGAAATTTCTTTAGTTCTGTTTTACTGCAGAGCTAAACTATGTCACCTGTAAAGCTTATAATCTGTCCACCTACTCAGCTCCTGAGTGGAGGATGTGTTAAAATTCAACTATTCAACAAGAAAATCACAGTCTGACTCAGAAAAGAAGACTATTGCAATATGCCACAAGAACACCCTGCAGCTTTGAACTTTTTAAGATTTAGGAACTGTTTTATATGTGGTAAAAATTTGTATCGAAAGATGATTGGATATGTTTTAACGTGTCCATCTCTGGCGGTACACACATTATTGGATCATACGTCAGCCTAAACGATATCTGTCTGTTTCAATGTTCTAATGTCACATTAGGGATATACAGTAGATTGTTTTACCCAATCTTGATTACGCTTGTGGAGAAGGTACTGGTTTGATTCATGAATCCTTTTTTTATGCCTTCTAGTACAAAGATCTCATATATCAAAGGTATCTAAATGTTGGATCAGAGCTGCTGGGAATTTTCTGACTCCAGAGTGGTGCAACATGTGAAACTATATTTTATGTGCCCATGGCTAGCAGACTGCACAGGATGGGTAAAGACTGATCGAGGCTTATTTGCTTCTACATGTAGCTTGTTTTTGTCTCCAAGTTATAGATGCTTTTCTTATTAGTTTTGTCTGCCATGGGAAATTGAGGGGTTTTGTTCCCCCTTTCTTTTCAAATTGAAATTCCAAAGTACAATTTATTTTGTGTGGGCTATTAAGCACATTGTCCGCTTTTGCTCAATGCCACCATTGTTACTTTTGACCCTTTTTCGATTGTAAACAAACCACTATGTTGAGAATGTGGTGCAGAAGCTGAATTTGAGATTTGACAAAACACTATGGATCCAATCTAATAGGCTGTTTTCGCCCAGGAAAGAGTAAACCAGATGTTTGGTGGTAGTCAAAATGACAGGAGCTGTTAAAACTATGAATAATAAAAGCGCACCCAACCTCTTTGTATAAGTTATTTTTTACTGCCACAAGTTTCTATTTATTTTCTAGCTTTATAAATATTTAATTGTTAAAGATATCAAGACAGGAAAGGGGTTTAGTGGTTTCTAAAAGCCCTATTGTTCATTTTTGTCAGTCACTTTCCACACAGTCTAACACTTACGCAGTTGCAGGGGCCCATCCCACTGATTCAAGGCGAGGGGCAGGGTACACCCCGAACAGGTCGCCAGTCTGTCACGGGGCCCTACATACTCAACCATACATACACACACTCATTCCTACAGGCAATTTACCACCGGCCAATCAACATAGTGTGCATATTTTTGGAGGGTGGGGGGGAAACGGAGCACCCAGAGAAAACCCACGCAGACACGGGGAGAACATGCAAACACTACACAGAAAGGCCAGTGTTCCAAGCCTCGTCTCCATCCCGGACTCGAACCCATGACCTTCTTGCTCTGAGTCAACTGTGCTATCCACTGCACCACTGTGCCACCCTGTGCTTTTTTTAAAATAGACCATTTATATTTTAAGTAGTATTATAAATCTGATGCAGTAATGAGATTTTCTTTCAAACAATTTTTTAAAAAAGAAAAGTGATGTTTCGGACAAAAAGTGCATAATTATAGTTTTTAATTGTCATATTTACAAGAGTAGTGGTTTCCTCCAACCCACCAAAAATATGTTGGGTTAATTGGCCACTATGAAATTGCCACTAGGAATGAATATGTGTGTGTGTGTGGCTGGTTGTGTGTGTGTGGTCTTGCAACAAACTGCTGACCTGTTTGGGGTGTACCCTGCTTCTCACCTAAAATTAGTCAGGATAGACACCCCTTGTGACACCATTGGGAATAAGAAGTTCAAAAGACGAAACGGAACTGTTTAGACAGATTTTTATTAAACTCTATAAAATACAGTAAGTCAAATTTTTATGATATTTGCATACCATACAACCATTGAAACTGAATTAACCAAACAGATACAGATAATTATTTAATTGTGTGCTTTTAAAGTAGACATGTGATAAACAATGAAGACAAATCTGCGCAATTCTAGCATCATTTAACAAGATAAGAACATGTTTTATAGGATTTTTTCTGACAACAATGCAGTTTTTATGATAAGAAATAAACTGGTTGCTTTAGTTGGGGAAAAAAAACAATGTCGCTCAGCTTCACACCTCAAACTCTGTGTAATGAACTGTTTCTTCTCATCTGTCTCTGCAGATGTGATCCACACTGTGGGGCCGATCGCTCATGAAGGAGTCGGGGAGGAGGAGAGGAGAGCTCTGAGGTCATGCTACAAAAACAGTCTGGAAACTGCAACTGAAAACGCTGCTCGTTCTGTGGTGAGAGCAGACAGATGAGATAAATATAGGGGATCGATGGATGCTGGGGTGCTGGAAAAGTGGGGAGGACGGCTATGACTGCTTGACAGGTTGGGTTAAGATGGAGGGAATCAGTTAAAAGTGACCCACAAAAAGAGGAAAAATTGATAAAAAGGAAGAAAGAAGCACCACAGTCATAACTGAGTGACAAAATTTTAGAGCGAAAAGAAAGATTGAACTAAGTAGAAAAGATTGGTGGCATGCTGTTTTTTTTTTCAAAGGAGACTGAAGTCATGCTGAGATAGATTGACGAAAGGAAAAAGAGGTAGGAGGGTTGAGTTATAAGGAAACTGTACAAAACCCACCAGGCAAAAAGTTTTACTGACAACAAAATGTTCAAATCAAAGAAAACACCAGAAAAACAAAACAAAAAAAAGGCCAGTGCTCCAGGTGAATAAAACAGTTCTTTAAAGCTTTTTGTGTGCACTTATTCATTTTATTAAACCCCCAACAACAGCAATCAATTTTGTAAAGACTTAAATTTACTGTGTTCATTGTATTTTTCTAGTTTATTTTATACCTTTAATCAGCAGAAAAGTGTGTGGAAAGAGTGTGGAAAAGAGGTGAAGAAGCGTGTATAGGCAGGTTGGAACGGGTGGAGAAAAGTATCAGGTGTGTTGAGTGATGGAAGAGTTTCAGCTAAAATGAAAGAAAAAGTATACAAAACCATGGTGAGATTGACCATGCTTTTTGGTCTAGATGACTAGAAAAGACAGGAAACAGAGATGGAGGTAGCAGAGATGAAGATGCTGAGGATCTCTGTGGGAGTGACCAGGATGGACAGGATCAGAAATGAGTATATCAAAGGAACAGCACATGTTAGAGGTTTTGGAGATAAAGTCAGAGAGGCCAGATTCAGATGCTTTGGACATGTGCAGAGGAGAGAGAGAGTACAGCGGCAGAAGGATGCTGGTTTTGGAACCACCAGGAAAGAAGCCTAGAGGAAGACCAAAGAGGAGGTTCATGAATACAGTGAAGGAAGACATGAATATAGTTGGCATGACCGAAGAAGATGCAGCAGATAGGGTTAGATGGAAGAAACTGACTTGCTGTGGTGACCCCTGAAGGAAAGTGCCGAAAGAAGAAGAAAAAGAAAAGCAGAAAAGAAAAAACACAATTCTTTTTAATTAAGTTATTTTTTGCTCTGCTTTATCAATGTCTGCATTAGCACTACCACACCCTCTGACTCCTTGATATTACAGAAACAATCATTTAAATGTGATCTAAAACAATTCTTAAATCCTCTTATGAAAATTGAAGGCATTGAAGCTCTTTGTGACTTCTCCTGCTGTTCATCCCATTAAAGCAGCTCCAGGCTAAGTGATACAGAAAAGAAAAACATGCTGCAGGGTCCAGCTGATGCCTCTGATACAACTGAGTCAGAAACTTCTCATGCTGGGATGGTTTATAGGAAGCTTAGAAAAAAGAAAAAAGCAGCGCTTAGGATTGATCCCCTTTGATATAACTGGTTTTGACAGATACAACCTTGTGTTTGCTGTGGTCAACTAGAAACAAACGTAGAATAATGAAGAGCTTTAAAGACACCTGTTTTCTGTCTAAAGACGCTGCATGACACAAGATAAAAAGGTAAAGACACATAAGCATAATGTCATCAACCAACTTTTTATTTTTTATCAAACTAAAATTAAAAAATGTAGAAACAGTGGGAAATTTGATGGAGAAAAAAATGTCTCAATCGGTTGTGGAATGCTTTTACTTATTATACTGTATGTTTGAGGGAAAAGAATTATACTTTTCTCAAAGCTGTGCTGACCTGAGAGCAAATCGAGAGACTCTCATATTTTACTTGTCGAACAAGGATAGCACACCCCAGCGGACTTTACCAGAGTGTCTACAAGGGAATATCCATCATGCCTGCTTTATTTATACAGTTGTGAAAACAAGCGGTGTGTTCTTACAGAGTAGTGGGGTGATGAAGGGTAAAACACAAAGGTGTGTTTTTACATAGTCATGGAGACAAAGGTTACACTGTTCTGGGGTTTACATAGTAGTGGGGAACAAATACTCTGTGTGATGCAGCTGCGAACTGCGGAAAGCAGCTGAAAATAATAGTAAGCTAAAAGACACTTGATTGATGAAAATAAAAGAAGTAACAAAAGAAGTAGTAACAAAAGAAGTATCCAGAGATTTGCATTTTTTACCTAAACTTTTTACGGTACATTAAATTGAGTGAAGGCAAAAATCATTAGGATAGATAGGTTGTACCTAAGGAGGTTGGTTTTACACAACTAAAATTCAGATTTAATGTATTTAGCAAAAACAACTATAATTTAAGTTAAAAAACAAACTTTTTATATGTAAATAGTACTTTTTTTAAGTACTATTTAAACCCACAAACATTCATCCATTCATAAAAATATTAAATCTCTCTCACACACTTACTCATGTGCAGTTTAATAATCTTCATTCCCAATGCGTGTAAATTGGTTTTGATGATAACAACATCTGTGTTAAACATGCAAACATAAGTACATTTTATTTTTATGATTCAACAATAGAAATATGAAAGCTGAGAAATGCAATTAAAAAAAATTGGACTTTTGGGAAATTTAGTTCTTGGTCCATAAATACTTGCAAACATTCAGGCAAACTAATACAAGAGTTTGTCCAGTCACAAGCTGAACAAAATTCAGGAAAAAAGAATTACAACACAAGTAAAAAGCTTCTGCTGCCAAAACCAGTTGACGGGCCCCATCTGAGTGGGGCGGCACCAATGCTGAATTCTCAATAGCAACAATAGCTCTGGCTGCCCGCAGCAGCTTCTCCCAGGTCTTTTTCACAAATTACAAATGTGCAACAATGAATTGGTCAAAATTGGTCAAAAATACTGTATCATTCACCTTCCAAAGGCATTAGATGCATTCATACTAATATAGTAGTTCCGTTTGTTCGTCATCTTCCGCTTGTTCCGGGGTCGGGTCGCGGGGGCAACAGCCTCAAACGGGTAGCCCAGGCCTCTCTCACCCCGGCTGCATCCTCCAGCTCATCCGCAAGGATTCCAAGTCATTCCCCCGGCCAGCTGTGAGACATACTGTAGTCTCTCCAGCAGGTCCGGGGTCTGCCCCTTGGTCTCCTCCCGGTGGGACGTGCCCAAAACACCCCGCCCAAGAGGCGCTCGGGGGGCATCCTGATTAGATGCCTGAACCACCCCATCTGGCTTCTCTCGACCTGGAGGAGGAGCGACTCGACACTGAGCTCCTACCGGATGGCAGAGCTCCTCACCTGATCTCTGAGTGAGAGCCCAGCCACCCTGCGGAGGAAGCTCATTTTGGCCGCTTGTACCCCTTAATTTGGTAGTAAAAATCCAAAATTACTTTACATTCAACAGTTTTTACAAGTTTACAAACAATTTTTTAGAACTTGACAGTAAGTTGTCAATATGTTTGGTATTCATAATTTAAAAGTTATGATTTGTTGTTTTCCCAATTTATTTGAAGCAGGTCAGTAATATTTTGAATAAAATTATAAACTTATATGACAAAGTAAGCAAAAAACAACATATTATGCTTATGTTAGTAGTAAATGTCATGAAACTAAAGTGACTAAAGCACTGAAAGCAAAGCCATTATGAAAGCTTATGAGAACAAGAAAATACGCCAGAGGTGAGATTAGTGCTCAGAGCAAAACTTTTAACTCCGCACTTATTCCACAGCTTGCCTGGAATATTTCACTAACTCTAAAAAAGTGCAGACATTTTATTTTGTAATTGAAATGATGTTCGGTTTGGGGGGTAGATGGGTTTTTTTTCTTCTTTTACCTCTGATGAAGCTCGTTTGTAAAACAAAGCCCAAAGGCCAGCCAGCAGCTGGTAGATGAGAAAAAAATCCTCTCATAATTTCTCCATCTCATAAGCTCAATAAACGGGGGGCACCAGTGTAGCTTTATACATCTAAGCAGCTTTGAGCCCAGAATTTAGAGCTGCTTTTGTGGCTGACATACTGAAAACGTTCACATCTTTTGTGGTGTTTATTTTTTGCGCTTGTATGATTCTATGCTTTGTGAAATGGGAATGATAGATAAAGAGAACTTCACTCAGTAAAGACGAGACCCTTTACATCACGTGTAGACCCTCACCAGCTGTTTTTGCTGCTAGCGCAAAGGCTTGTGACCCAAAATGCAAAATTCAATAGTAAAGTTAGAAAAAAGTAAAAATATCTCAAATACCATTTTTTTTATCCTACTATTAAATACTTATCCCATCTGGACTGTTGATATTATTTCATTATTTTGATCAAATAAGAGCCTCACTGATGTCTCTGCATAGTTTGAGTCTGACTCGGGAGTCCGAGTTAAAAACAATTAAAGCAGAATTATGGAAAAAAAAAAAAAGGGAAAGCTAGTGTGGATGCACAAAAAGAGGAAATTGACTCCAACAGTGATCATGAAGGAGTCTGAAAGCATTTATAATTGCAGACTGGGTGAGGGGCTTTAGTGATTCATAATACCAGGAAATGACCGAATATGAGTTTAACATACAAATACATCTGTGTCTCCCTGTGTAGGTGTGTGATATCACTCTGTTTTTAATCAGAATCCAGCTGTAAATAATTGTTTTGTTTCTCTTTGCAGGCTTTCCCCTGCATCTCTACTGGAATCTATGGTCAGTATCTGTGTATCATTCTGTTTCAGATTATCTGTTCTCTGTATTTTTGTGTGACCACATGTATACGCTTTCTATTCTGGCCGGCTTCCCCATCACATGTTTGCTTTTATCATCATTTTGTCTGTTTAACCAGAGCGCTGAGCCAAGCAGCGCCACTCGCTGCATTATATCCTTCAACCCGGAGGTGGTTCTCAGATTAATGCCTTGGATTATGACCGGCAGATTAAAATAGATTAGGTTTCAGATTGTGTCAGATTGACTGTAATCCCTTTCACACAGGGAGAAGAGATAGTAAAGGACGAAACCCAAACACATTCTGGATTGTTTCTAGTTAGGAGGAACGGTAGTTGATACCACTGTAGATTGAGGAAAAGACCAAAGTCCTGATTAACTTGATTTGTCATCCATGTTTTCCTCTCTGTTGCACCTGTTATTCATCATCACTCAATTTCTTTCCTCTTTGGAGTTTTATAGGTCAGAGTGTTTGGAGCGTAATGAAACGTTGCATAATCTTAGCAGATATAAGCAGCTTTTGCCTCTTCAGAGATCCAAGCAATTGAAAACTAAGAAAGAAAGAGATTTGGACATGAGGGGAAAAAAAATCGGGTTTTGATCTTTCTACATATATAACGCTAAAAAAAAAATACAGGTCACCAAAACCCCATCCCAAAAAAATCTTGTTTAAGTATGTATTGCCTTATTGTTTTTAAAAAGTCATGTTTAATCCAGGCATTGAACATATCCCAAATATGAAACAGATGGACTGGTTGAATGGTTGATAATCTATTGCAGGGACACACACAGTCACTGGGGTAAGTTAAGCTAGTGCTACAAGACCTGCAATAATTTGTACAAACCTGAGGAAGACATGCAAACTCAGGACAGAAAAGCCAGTCTTTCAAACCGGTTTGTTTATACTGTGAAGTTAATCACATTCATTTTCTTATTATATGATATTCTAACTTAAAATGGGACTTTAGGTAAACGTCAGATCTAACAGTAGAAGCAAATCTAAATCATTTGCTGCGGAACAGAAATTAGGCGAGAGTATTTAGTCACATATAGTGTGACAATGTAATCATCGAGGGCTTAAATCCAACCAGCCGTTGAGATTGTGTGGATGTTTCTCAAGTAACACACCCATAAAATAATGTTGTTTATGTTCAAACTTCTATTAGTTTGGAAAAATGTTCTAATAAAAAAACATGAGCGAAAGTATTGCATCTGAATCTGTTTTAAACTCTGAACGCACACATGAAAGAATCCATGTTTTCAGAAGGCTGAAAAGATGGATTTCGGATTCATATTTCAGTTGAAAGTTTCATCAGAGTTTATTCATTGCAAAAGTTTGTTCTTTCATCGTAGTTAATGTGTCAATTAGTGTTAGCAGAAATGTGTTCTAACTACACAGACACACACAACACCAACAATCTGACTTCTTCAGAAGTTTTTATGACATGATTTACTTACTTGACTATGTTAAGTTGATGGGTTTTAATAACCATATTTTTGTTTTTGCTAACCTGTCTTCTCACTTATAAAATAATGATCACATAAGTGCACATTGTGGGTTTAAGCTCAACAATTTGGCTAAATGATAGATTTTCTGAGCTCAGTTTCTAAGAAGAAGTGCCATAGTTTTTCTCCATCTGACTTCTTCCGACCAACAAGTGTGAAGTGATGACATCTCGCTGGTTTAGACGAGTTGAGATGAAACAAAGAGAAAAAACACAGAACAAAAAGTGTTAGAACACTGGAAGAAAAAAACACACCTGTCTATAAAAACACAGCAGATGAGAGGCTGATGCAAAGACACGGTTCTGTCACGGAGGCGGTTCCTGAAAATTGTGTGTTCATGTTTGATGTTGTGTGTTTTTGTAGGATATCCATCGCAAGAGGCAGTGAAAGAAGTGCTAGCAACTGTGAGGGAGTATCTCGAAGCACATCATGACAAGGTGAGCATGAACATCTGTGTGTGTGCGTGTGTGTGTGTGTGTGTGTGTGTCTGCATGATTGGCAATTTTTTCCCCTACCATTTCCTCCAGGTATTATTTCTTTCACAGCTGTTGTTTTTGTTTTCTGGTGAGTGTGAGTTGAAGGTGCATTGAGAAAACACACAATGACACACAAATACGTTTAAGCACACTCACAAGCTCCGGCTCTCCTGCTCATGGCCAAGTCTGTGCTTTAATTGGGTCCTTGCGGGACTAACATACACACACACACGCAAAAAACACGCACACATACAAACACATGCACAGACACACCATCCTCCAGAGAAATAACAAGCAAAGAAAAGATAAAATGATGGAATAAATGACTGACAGGGGGCAAGGGGGGCACATGGGGAATGATTGGAATAGGGAGGAAACTTTCCAATCCTTCATTTGCATGCTCTGAGCTCACCTCTATGCCTTCTTTTTCCAAACTCTCTACCCCACTGTAATCACCATGTGAATCTCTTCTCTCAAAAGGTGTTGTCAGAGTTATTGTTAGGGCTTGTATCTCCAGAGGTTTTGTAGCAATACCAGTCGACTGATGCCGTCAGCCTCTGCGAGCACAATAAATAAACGTAAAATATTGCTTGCTTCAACAGAGGGGGCAAAAAACTAAAATGTGAGAGCACAAAGAATATGAAGGTATTCCTTTACAGGGCTCACATCTGCTCATAGGGTGTTCTTTAACCAGAAAATGCTAGAATGCCTTGTTATTCTTAGCATGATTTTACCGTTTTGTGTTCTTCCGCTTATCCGAGGCTGGGTTGCGAAGGCAACAGCCTCAGACGGGAAGCCTCAGATGGGAAGCTCTCACTGCTGGCCCTTATCCTATGTGGTTCTGAGACATAGCAACTCAAACGGTCCCGGGGTCTGCTGCTGGTTCTCCTCTGGATCAGAGGCGCTTGGGAGGCATAATAACCAGATGCTCAAATCACCCCATCTGGCTCCTCTCGATCCGGAGGGAGCAACGGATCTACTCCGAATTCGCCCAGGATGGGAGGGCTCCTCACTCTATTTCTGAGTGAGTACCCATTCACCCTACGTAGAAAGCTCATTTTGGCTGCTTGTATCTGCAGTCTTGCTTTTTTCCGTCACCACCCAAAGCTGGTTATCATATGTGAGGGTAGGAACGTGGATTGACTGGTTAATCGAGAGCTTTGCTTTTCGGCTCATCTCTTTTCTCACCACAAAAAACCGATGCAGCGTCCTAATCATTGCGGACCTGTATGTCGGTCTTCCACTCCATCTTAACCTACTCGTGAACAAGACTTCACAATGATTTGCAATACTGAAATATGGATGTTAATTTTAAAATTAGAGTTACAGTGCATCATGATGTCATTAGGCTGCATCAGTAGAATATTTTACTTTTTGGAAATTGTACAAAAACTTCAAATAAATTACTTGCGGGATACCTTTTTTTTTTTTTTTTTACAAGAATATTTAAACAAGATTGTTCATTTTCTGACATTTTAATACTTTGCATTCATCTTCTTTTTAAAAATCAGACTTTTTCAATGCTTATCAACGAGGGAAGAAGATAGCATGACCAATCCTCAGAAAAGCAACAATTCTCATTAGATATGACTATACAAGTGTGACTAACATTGTCTCACGTTAACGTGTTCAGTCAGTCATATATTGATGCATTGGGATGGATGTAAGATGAAATGTGTGATATTTATCTTCACAGTCTAACATCCCACAGACTTCCCAAGTTTTTCTGCAATAAACCCAATTATAAATTTTCTTAGTGCTGAGTGTCTAATGCAAGTGTTTTTCCAACCTGAATAACCCTCGGTTCTAAGGACAAGTAATATGCACTTTCTCTGATTACTCATAAATATGGGTGTGCCAGAGGTTGGCCCAAAAACTTTTTCTGGGTAAAATTTAGGTTTCCATCGAAATCTTTGCAAAAGCGTGAGAGACGTACAGATACATTTATGTCACAACAGCAGTAATTATTTAAGAGTGTGACTCATTTCTGACAGAAGACAAGAACAAATCACAATCTGTACTTTTCAATGTCTCCCAGGTAAGCTGTCACACACATTTGACAGCTCAACTTGTCAACGGTTTTCACAGTAAATTATTTATTAGACAGCTGAATCAGGAGCGCCTTCACAGTCGGGACAGTTTTATTAGGCGGTTTGTAAAGATATTATTGGCCCGCTAATATGAGTAATATTTCTTTCCATTTTGACATGTTATTTCAAAGTCTTTTCAGACTTTTTGAAGAAAGTCAGGCTTTATAAAAAAAAAGCAACATAAGTTGCTTTGCTATTGGCCATCTTTTTTAATGTTTATGATCTCTCACAAATTATTATTATTGTGATCTCCCTCCCGAATAAGTTCTTAACATCAGAAATGCAGGCTTGATAAAGATATTGCAGCAGTATTTGACTGAATACAATCACCCATTAGCAAACAAGCTGTGATCAAGCATATGCTTTTTATTATCCAGCCAATCAATTGATGCCCCATCTGTCTTTTTTACTCTTTCCAGTTGTGGTTCCAAGCATTTTGTGAGGCAGCTATTAGAAACTTTACCAAATTTTAATTACAGTCATTTGATCATTTTATTAACCCTGTTATAACAGACTTTAGATTCTGTGTTTGTACACAGATCACAATATCTTCCTAATCATGCACAGGACTAATTGTACAACTTTGACCAAGTTTGTAGCACCATATGTTTGTAAAATCTACATAAATGAGCTTCTTTGTCACCTTACACTGTTTTTACAAACATATAATCTGCAACAAGTAAGCATATAATCCATTTCATAGTTTTTGTTTCTCAGATTATATTGTTAAAGTGTAGGACACCACATGCCAGAGTCTTTAGTAGAGCATTCACTATTTTAAATAAAGGGTACTTGGGGATCAGTTGCAGGACTTGACCTTTATAGATCAACATTAGATTCTGAGAAAATGAGAAATTTGACAGTTTCTGCTTGACAAGCTGACATGACTAAGGGATTAAAAAGAGCAACGATGTAAAACGTTTTAGAGATTGCCTTTTCAGCGACTGGTAAGGCTAAATTCAAAGTAATCAAATTCAGTCGCATGACATTAAAGGGATTTTGTATAGGGGATTATTCACTGGATATAAGCCAGATTCAGGGAGGATCTGAATTACATAAATCACATTATAAGGATGTAAGAGAAGCTTTAGATAGATGTCCACATAAATGCCAATGTTCACCGTCTACTTGGACTTGTTCCACACAACTTATCTGTAATATGAATCTGTTATATACTCCTGACTATTGAGGAGAATCATCGCTGTCCTCAGAAACAGCTCTTTGTAAACGAAAGATTTGACATGAGAAAACCTTGATTTGTCCCACAATGGGGAAATTGCAGTATGCAACAGTACCCCAGCTTTTGTAGTTTCAGGAGAAACTAATAAGTTATTAAATAGTATTTTCTTTTCTTCCTTCTTTAAACAATCTTTTAAATTGTTTTTCTTCAAAGAACAGCCTCTCTCACACCCATTCCGCTTTTAATTTGCACTAACAATCTGTTCTCCTTGTGCTTGGTATTTCAAAAAGATTCAGTACCTCATGCTTCTTTCAGTGTTTTGTTGTAAAAACAAGTGTGAATATTATTTCTCTTTGAGAATCATCTTGAATTAAATAGTCTATTACCTATAAAGTAATACATGTGGTCTGAGGTCTTTAAAGTAGAACTCGTGGGACAAAACATCCGTGATACCGCAAGGGTCCCTGACTGCATGTAGATTTTTCTTGTAGCTGGTCTCTTTCTTTGTAACAGGCCAGTGAATACAAAGCACATCATGTTAGATTTTTTGTTTGAGATGGGAATATTTACAAGTTGTCTAATGTGTTTCCATTAAAGACAGGCATTCCTAGGAGAACCATTACCTTCACTTGATGTTATTGTTAGCTGCATCATCTCCAGGCTCTGTGTTGCATCGTATAAAAATTAGTTTCCCGCTGTTACTGTTTCCTGCTGCCAGTGGAGGCACTTTATTGCGGAGGTTAGATATTCAAACCTTAGCCCAGGGGATGTAGTTAGTAACCACTCATTTCCATATCTACCTTTTAGCCTGCATGCAATTCCTGGTGAGTGATGGTAATTGTGTTGTGAGCCCGGACAGGAAGCCATGAGCTGCAGGCGGCTGGAAACACAGTCTTTGAAAGTAGTAAGACTTGAAGTTCCTCACAAAATGGAAGGAGATTTAAAAAAAAAAAAAACTTTTCCAAAACTGAAATGCATTTTTTGAAAGAAAGAACTCTAAACTAAAGCAAAGCTCATTTTCTACTTTATTGCTTCCTTCATACAAGATAAGAAAAATATATTAAGATAGAAAAACTATATTCTAAACTTAGTGAAACGGTTGATCCACTTGTTTTCAGCTTAACAGCAAACCAAAGTGATATTTTCAGATCTATTTGTCCTGGTTTAGACTCAAGTGGTAGCATTCTGAATAAGCTTTGCCGTTTAATGCATTCTATTTTTTTTAATAAGTCCTTTTACAAGGTAGACAGAGTGATCCTTTACTAGAGACTAATGCATGGATGAGTTTCTCCTGGTCTCATAAGAAGGTGAATTCATATTCTATGGAAGTGTCTATGTGGTAAAAAGCTGTCTTTGTAACTGCTTTGATATGGTCGCTGAATGTCAGAACAGAGTCTATTAACCCTTCTTACTTAACTTTTTTGATGTTTCCAATTGCCTACAATTAAAAATGTTTAAGGGTGCTAATCCTCTTCCCATTGCTACCAGACAAAATATGTTGGTTTTGTCTTAATTTGTTTTTATCAGACTGTGTATGGTCAGCATAATTTTGGTAATTATTAGTAAAGATTTTGTATGTTTGACGCAAAGGAAGCAGAGACACGCTGAACAGAATGAGTCCAACTATTGACCCCTGGGGCGCTGCGCAGTGATGGCTACTCGCTCAGATTAAGAGCTACCAGTTGTGTTCTGATATCTACCTTTTTTGGTAGAGCTTGGAAAAATTAAGGACCACTTTTAAGTCTAATCTAGTGCTATCTGCTTCTTTTGGCTCATAAAGATTTAATCATCAACTGAAATTTTGCAGAAGCAGAATTGATACATGATTGAAAACACTCTTCAACCAAACAGAAGGTAGTTTTAATGGTTTAGATTACATATAACAGTATTCAATATTTTATCCAATGTTTAGATGTATGAAATCTTTCAAACCTGCACTTTTGTGTCATGTCTTTCTTTTGAAATAATTTTCACTACTGTGTAGTTAAGGACCCCCAGAAATGCCTTAAACTTACAGATACACAATGAAACACTGAAACGGAATACACAGAAGCATTTTTTTTCATGTGCACACACACATTCACAGCCATAAATTTCTACAGTAAGACTTCCTATAGTCTCCTTCCCTCCCTCTTTGTTTCTGCTCCACATGCTCTTCCTCTAACATTTCCAGCTCTGCATACCCAGCATGCAGGGTAATAAGTGCCTTGTCATGGCATGTTCATAATGACAAGCTAATAGTCTCGTAATGGACTGATGCTGCATTCTCCTGGTATGCCTGTAGCACCATGTCAGCCATATTGCTTCTTCCTACTGCTGATGAATTCATGATGTGTTTGTAATAAAGGTCATTTTCTTTCTCCATCAATGTATGTGTGTCAGCTGGACCGAGTCATCTTCTGTGTTTTCTTGCCAAAAGACAAGGAGTTGTATCTAAAGCACCTCCCTCTTTACTTTCCTGTGGGTAAGTTGTCTTTTCATAAAACACACACGTCATTCACACACTTGTTACATTCTGCAGTGAAGGATGTGATCATTCGAACTCACACACACACTGTTAACTCAAGCAGTTGTGTGTTGAAACATCACATTATCCACTGAGTTATTTACACATTAACCAATTTGCACTTGCAGGAGACCAATAAACACAATGTGTAAATGTGGCTCTTTAAATGTCTTTATTTGCATTTAGCAGAGAAACCATTTTAATCCACAAAACACACATTCACCAAACCTGATTTCTTTATGAAATAAACACATTTCTGCTCATTTACAGATAAAAACATAACAAACTCTCTTGTAAATGGTGGCAGAATTTCTAACAAAATATACAAAACAAGATTTGTTTGCTGAACAGAAGAGGCTGGTCTTGTTTTGTACAGACATTTTTCTGGTAATTTGTCAACTATCAACTATTTACTTGGATTGAACTTGAAAAATGTTCAAATGAGGTTATAGAGAAAGAAATTGATGCTGCTGCATGTGTTGAAAACAAAGTTACAGTTATCCTCTTGATAAGGCATTATATTTTAACCTACATGGTGTACCATGGACATGAAAACACTTGATAATTTTCTAAAGTTAGATGATTCTTTACATTTTGTCATGCTAGGGACAAGTGGTTCGGAAGACAAAACAATGTTCATTAGTTTTGACTTTATTACTTAATTATTCTCAGAATAATGTTTATTTTTACGTTTAAATTGTGAAAAATGCTATGCAAACAATTTATGAAATGATTCTCAAAGAACATATTCTTTTTTACTTGCATCTATCAGACATGACAAAGAACATTCAGTTTTACCAACATCGAAATCCACGTGTATAGGGGATTCACAAACAACTAGCAGCTGAAAATGTGACAAATTTAACTGTATGTTATGATAGAAATGATAGAATAGATGAACCATATTAGACTGTCTTTTCTTTATTCTTGCCTGGAGTTCTTTGAAGTCAACTGTCTGAGCACGCAGATGGAGTTGATCAAAAGCCGGAGGGTTTTCACATTTGTGAGCTGGTTGTGTTCTACAGTAATAAGATTTTGGTTGTAGAGAAGTGAACGGAAACTCAGGCTAGCATGAACCCTCTGTAAGAACATTAGGAGACGATGGCTCAGTTGTAGAGTGCTCGCCCTCGGACCGAAGTTAACCAGAAGTTTGCAAGTTCGAATCCCACTAAGTTCACGTCCAGGGTCCTTGAAGAAGAAACCGAATCCCAGTTTTTTCCATCATTGGCAGTGTAATGCAGCACACAGATTTTTCCGGGGAGGGATAAATAAAGTATACATTATTATTATTACCTACATGTAACAATACAAAATAACTGGCAACCAGTTGGGTTAGAGTGATAGTCACCATATAGATGATCCAAAAGTGACAAAAGATGAAAAGAACTCTTCAAAAACCTGAAAAAAGAATCAAGACTTTCCCTTTATCCATTTTTTTCCACTGAAATCTCATCTGAAATGACCTCTGAGATGCGGTGATCAACTATGTCCTGCCTTTAAGAGAAAAACAAGAAGAAACTGACAAAAAAAACTCATCCAAATGCAAGCTTTCAGAGTTATTTACAAAGATTATTTAAATGTCTCCAAAAGGTTAAGACTGTGTTTGAGAATCACAGAGATCAGATGATGTATTGCCTGAAACGTGTTTGATAAAATGCTGTTTTTAGATATATATCTGAATTTATTTACATCATTATAGATTGTCACTTTTTAGTTAGTAAAAAGGACCCGGTTTCTGCTCCGGGTCGAGAGAAGACAAATGGGGTGGTTTGGGCATCTGACAGGATGCCTCCCAAATACCTCGCTGATAAGGTGTTTCAGGCATGTACCACCGGGAAGAGACCCAAGGGCAGACATATGACCCACTGGAGAGACTATGTCTTACAGCTGGTTGGGGAATGGCTCGGGATTCTCCCGGGTGAGCTGGAAGATGCAGCTGAGGTGAGGAAAGCCTGTGTTTTCCATTTGAAGCTGTTGCCTCCACAACCCGACCTCAGATAAGCGGAAGACAACAAAACAATTAAAAATTCTATGTAGTACTAAAGAATCCTGTGAATAAAAAAAGTCAGTGTTTTTTTTCCTTTGTTATTTTTTTATGTTTAAAACTTTTTCATGCGCTTATTCTAAAATGATACATGCAGGTAAACAAGCAGGAGCTGCACAGCAGAAGTTTAATACAAAACCTCTGAGATTCTTCTTTATTTGGTGTCTAGAGTCAGATCTTTACCGTTAGATATGGTAGATTGGGTTTTTTTTTTTTTTGGTATAATAGTTCAGTAGAAAATGTCAGTTCTGTGGCAAATCATTTTTGTCTTTTATTTTGACATGAGTACTTCTTGCATTTGTTTGAATTCTGCTTGTGATTTATTGGAGCAGTGCAGTTCCCAAGCATGATCACTCATTCTCTCAATTAGTCAAATTAAGCGCTGGTATTACAACAACAGTCGTAACCTCTAATGTGTCACTTTTATTACTTATGTAAATCAAACTAATCTACTGCATCCAAACAAATTCAAATTGTGTCTTTAAAACTTTAAATGATTTGATTGATCTCATTGTTGTATTTAAAGAAGATCTGAATGACACCTCTTCTGTATTCTTACCCGGATTTTTTTTTAAGCTAAGAGAAGATTGACTTTATATTTAAATGAATAAACAAAGTAATTAAATATAATTACCAGAAAACTTCACTTGTCACAATGCCAAGTGGAAATAATGTTAAATTTTTTAGAAAGTGTTGAAAATTACTGACTTTATGACAGATAAAAGCTTCTGGCATTTAAATCTTTCACTCTGCAAAATCTTTTGTATGTATTCTTTCAGATAGTCAATGACAGCATGTACTGCATACCGTACAGAAATAGTTTTAAATAAATGTACTCCAAACTGAAAAATAGTTCAAGAGAAGCAGCCTATTCAACATTAAAGTAACCACACAGTGTGAGGACTGTGGACGGAATCTACCAGTCAAGATTTCCTTTTTTTAAACCTCAACAAAGATCAATGGCTAAAATAATGAGATTTTTGACAGGCATGCACTTGTACCCTCTCACAAAAAAAAATCTTTTTGTAGATAAAAGTGTAACTGAGTAGATGTGCCCACATTACATTGACACAGAGTTTAATGGAAAATTGCAATTTTATTTTGAGTTCCGTATAACATTTCTCAATGCTCATTCATTTGATTACTATTTGTATTAATCCTCCAAGAAAACGAGTTCCAACTTGTGGAGAACTGCAGAGCACTGGAAAGATATTTCAGTCTTAAAAACATACTTTAAATACCGGTATTCAGTTTCAATATACTTTCATGAGTATAATTAGTATGGAGTTTAATTTAAAACACGTTGACAACCTGAGAGCCCATAAAGAATGACAGTTTCTGTTTTATATAGCACCATGTAGTGCAAACGGCCAGGAACTGAGAAAGAAGAACAATAGATGCTAAATGAAAATGCATGTTTGTAAAAACGTGCTTTAGCTTTTTTTTTTTTTATCTCTTCTATAAAGGTTGTTATCTAGTTTCTACACAGAATGTTCATTCCAATTTAATATGCAATTGAAATTTAAACATTATCTTTTCATTTATCTGAACTGTATTCCCTCTCAGGGTTTTTGGTTTTCTGAAATCAAATTAATGTGATAATCAGTTAGTCAGTTGTAGAAAAAACTCCTGGAGGCTGTTCCACGTTATCAAGCAGATCAATATTTTCATCAATCTGGGAAACAAAAAGAATCTCTGCTGCTGGAGAGCAGGAAATAGCTGGTTTGAAACATTCCATATTTAAAATGTAATAGTGTAAAATGTAAGCATTCAAAGAGATTTGTGTCTGATTGAGAGCCCACATTGTGCTGTGCAACTGTGGTTATCATGAGAAAGGATTCAGCCAGGAAAATCTGCTGCAGTAGGTGATCAGCTGCTAAAATGACATTACAAAGCAGTAAACAGGAAGTACCACCAAAAGCAAAATGTTAGATCCTTCAAAGGCTTGCAAACCTCTACAGAAAAATCTCATAATAATTTGGAAATCAGTGTAGACACAAAGATGGACAACAAAGACGATCGACCCAAATCCTAAAACATTGTCATTTTTTGTCAAATTGTCATTATACGGCAAAAAAAAAAAAAAAAATCCAAAACAGAAAAAAAAAGTACAACTAGTCAATATGAAATGATGCAGCTGGGAAAAACATTTGACTGAAATGAAGAAATTTGAACACAAAAATCAATTTGTGTTAAATTACCTGTTTGTTTCACTAAAACTTTCTCTAACTTTCCTTTTTCCCACCTAAAAACATCAGGCTCAACTTCCCCATGTTACTAGAATATTTTCAGAACGTTTAAGACAAGCCTTTCCCACATTCATACCATTTAAACTGTTTCTCTTTTGAGGAAGAGAATTCTGCTTCTTCTATGGTTGTATTTTATGATTATTTATTTCTAGTCATTTCATATGTATTTGCAGATTTTACTAAAAAAGATGTAAAAGAAAAAAATTGGGATTTTTTTTCTTTACGTTGAAGACACAACATGCTTTGCCACTCAAAACCTGTCCTATAATTATCAATAATGACTCCACTCAAGACTGACAAATAATTATTTTGTGATTTTTCCATCAACAAGGTCTTTTTCTGAACTTGCCGAAGACGTTTCAAAAACACAAGAGGCATAAAATCTACACCAGATGGGATAAACAATATTTTTTGTGATACCCCACAGAGAAACTTGTTTAGTTTAGTCTTTTAAACCATTTATTCTTAACAGGGTCGTGGGGCGTGCCAGAGCCAATCCCGGCTGATTTAAGGCAAGAGGCACGGTACACCGCGAACAGGTCGCCAGTCTGTCACGGGGCCACACACACAAAACCATCCACACACACACACACACTCATTCCTAGGGGTAATTTCATAAAGGCCAATCAACCCAACATGAATGTTTCGGTAAGGTGGCAGGAAACCGAAGTACCCTGAGAAAAGCCATGCAAACGGCGAGAACATGCAAACTCCACACAAAAATTTGTGAATTTTAAAAATCCAGCTTCATTCCCTTAAAAAGTTTGTGTGAGCTGTTGGTGTTTTCCTTCCTCTAATGGATGTGGAACAGATTTGTAGCAGCAGAGAGTGAGCAGTAGTGGTGTTTGGCTGCTTGATAGACCGGAACTGTGTCTGTGTGTTGCAAGCAGGCCAAATCTCCTCTATAAGCCTAAAGTGTCTCCAACACCTGGCATAGCTGGTCGTTTGATAAGTGCACATGTGTGGCTGCATGCTTGGAGTGCATCCATTGCCATGTTGAACCGAGAACGACTCATTTCTGTTAACAAATCTGTCTGAATCAAAGAGATGGTAAAAAAGCCAAAATGCTGTTAACTACTCTGCATCAAAGAGAAATGTTCTTGCCGTGTGTTTTATGTTTCCATTTGCTTGTTTTTGATCCCACAGAGTCCACCATCAAAAGTAAGCTTTGAGAGAACAACCTGGTTGCTATGGATACGCACCACTTCATGCAACATCCAAATTCCTCCTCCTCACCGTTGAGGCAGATCAAAACCTTCTTAAACATAAATAGAAAAAAAGTGACATATCTGTTTTCTTTAATGTAAAACTGGAATTTCTTGTATTTGTGGATGTCCTTGAATTCCCCCATTATTGGTGGAGTTTAAAAGAAGATGCAAAAAGATTATTTCTGCTACGAGCTGCACTGAACTTAGGATTAATAGCCTCAGGTTATGCTGACCTGCTCATACTCTACACATTCTGTGTGCTTTAGTTTGCTGATGTCAGTTTTAGTGTGTGTAGGAAACATGACCAAACCATATTAAACAAATCTGATACATCTTGTTTGTAAGGTGAGTCGATGAGCTCCGAGGGCACACGGGAACACTTCATATAAAAATGTTGTTTTTTCTGTTTTCTTACGTATGTATTTGAAGAAAGCTTAGAGTCAATAAAACCAAATACAGCAACGAGCAAATTGAAGTTTTGTTTAATGTTTATTTTGTTAAAGCAAAAAAAAAAATTGGGTTTGAAACAAATGCTTCTGATTATGTTTCAGTTTTAGAGCAACATAAAATGTCATTAATGATTATTGCAATCGTATTTCTATTGGTGTAATAAATTTGAATCATATTTTCTTAAATAAAACTGCTCCATACCTCAGCTTTTTGTTACAATCATTGTTGGAAAAAGAGGTCATGAAAACAAGTCCTATTTACAAACCATTAAAGCTCAATAATATTCATAGAAGGACCTTTTACTTTTATTTTGAATCATATCCGCCTAGTTTCCTTCATGCAGAAATTAAGTTTAAACTTTTATGTTCAAATGTGGAAAGAGCAAAATCCAGAAATCTGAAAGTCCTCTGTGGACCAGAGCTATTTCATGAAGTGAAATTTGTCTAACAAATTAAATAGTAACTTTCTGTTTTTGTTTTTCTTCTAAAAGAAGAAGTCTGTGTAATGAGTGCACGGATCAAAGGACGCAGATGTGACGAGACTGGTTGATACGGGTTAATTAACTCACACATTTGTCAGTGTTTGAGCCACTAAAACATTTAATGAACTAAAAATTGTGTAAATGATCAGATGTGAAGTGTTCAGAAAAAAAATCAAGCTAAAAATCCCAAAAATTTACTCATTTTATACTTATGTTTGGATACTCACTAATTGGACCACTTTTATCATAAAGAATTCACAAGCTAAGCTTTTAGATGCTTGTTTTGGGGAAGCTGCTAAAACAGGGAATCTCAGAGATCTGTCACTCTGGTCACATCTTCCAGTTCATCAAGGAGGATTTGGAGGCACTCCGCACGAAGCGTCAGAAAAGCTTCCTGCTATGTTAAAACCATAGTGACTCTAGGTAGTCACGTCATCGCCAGAGTAGGTGCTCGTATACTGTCACATGGGAAGGGGCCTGTAATACATCTTTTCAAAAACAGACTTTTTTTTTTTGTAAAACTGCTGAATGATTCCATAAACTATTTTAATGACAAATAAATGCCAACACATCCTTACTATTGGAAGATAAAAAGCTCTAAAAAGCCGATTTTGAATTAGATGGGGCCTTTGAGGTAGTAAATTCAAACTTGGAGTTTTGCAAACGAGTCACATATTCAACATGTTTGTCATGATTCTCCTCCCTTCTGGAACATTTTCTACTCCCTTCAACTCTGTCCCTCTGCTCTAATTCAGCACACGTGGTCCCAAATATTTCTTCCTGATGTCTGCACTTGTGTCTCATCTTCCCCCTAGATCATTTTTTTAGGTGTTTTTACATAAAAGTGTCACTCCCCATTGAGGAGAGGGACCACCTATGAGCAGAGTGCACGCACCGAAACACTTATGCTTATGTTAGAATGTGGGTGTGACAGGGATGAAAAGTCTGGGCCAAGAACAACTTGCTGTTCAAATGTTATCTAAAAAACTGACGGAAGGACTTCCAGTAAATCAAACAAGCATAATAAAACAGACAACCACATCAGGTAGGTTTTTGATGGAGGAATAAAGTTGGTGAAACATGGTGAAAACCTCCAAAAAGTTGAGTTTGTTTTGGTTGGGTTGTATAAAATGCCCCTCTTTAACGCATTTATTTTTCACTGTAACAAGTATTGTCATTCTAAAGATTCCTGTACTCAGATACAGTGTGCTGTGTGTACCTGACCTCTCACATGTTCCAATCTAACTACAATACACTAACATCACTGGTATTTGCTATTTTAGATATTAGGGACATTAGGAATTATTTTATAGTCAAATAACTATGTATGTGTCTTTATTTGATGTTAATGAGATTTGTAATCAAGCTCAATTGGTTATTGGTGGTGGATGTCCCAGTAAACTAGGTTTAATTTGAGGCTAAAAGACATTCAGCTCAAACTGACAATGTTACACTGCTAGCTGACCGCCCCGCATGGCGACTGCCAGCGTTTAAAAAGCCTCATTAATACCTTTGGACCATTTTCTAATGTGGAACTGGCTTCAAATTTGCATTGCGATAAATTGTTTTATTGGCGTCTGGTCTAAGGAAGATGGTGAGCTTCTTCAACAGTGAAAAAGCTCCAAATGTTCATGTAAATATTGTTTGCTGATTGACTACGATTTAAGTTTTATTGACAGGTGGCATCACTTCAATTCCAATTCCCCAGTTCTCAGAATGATCAAGTTTTAATCAGGGAGGAACCTCCGTCAGAGCCTCTGGATACACCACCATCTGTCTGGAGATTTATTACAAGTGTCTAATGGGATGGCGCTCTGGTGAGATTCTCTGTTGGTACAGTGAGAGAAGAAAATAAAAACACATATGATACTTTGACCAGTGCTAATTAGAATACGATGTATGCGTTCCATGTTTTCATCAATCTATTTTCTACTTATTTCCTTCCAGGGTAACGTGATAAACATTTCCCAGCACCTTCTGTGTGAAAGACAGGGCACACCCTGGAAAGGTTGTCAGTCTTCCACTGATCTAACATGCAGAGAGAATCAACAAATACCACCCACACTTACTCATAAATGAATTTAGAAATGGCAATTAACCTTACATACATGTCAATGTGGGAGGAGGCCAAAGAACCTGCTGAGATTCATCACATGAAGAAAACACTCTAAAACATAAATGTTCACATGTCATGTTACAGCAGGATATACAGTAAGTAGATGATGCAAACTCTGCATAAAAGTAAGAAGGAGAGAACGATGTAAACTGGTTGCTATGTTTTTATATTTTTCACACCTGAGTGCTGCAAATGATGGCTGTCTGGCTAATGGCTGCAGCTGAAAAGCATCCGGAGCACGACAAAACAAGAATAACAAGTAAAATGCAAATAGATGGCAGAACACCTCGTGAGCCAAACGCCAACCACACACTTTTAGACAAATCAGTCATGAAATCCTTGGATTTTTTTTTCTTTTAAATCCTCTTTGTCGGGCTTTTAGCATGAGCACTTTTAGTATTTAGGACTTAAAGCAGTAATTAATTTCTCATTAAGTGATTAAAAGTTATAACGGAATGTTCCTGTGCCATCTGTCAGCAATATCACTTTTCAGCCGCACTTTTAATGGACATTTTGTCTCACATAAAACCCTCTCTTTTTTGTCTTTTACTATCAGAAAGCGATCTACCTTCTTTGCCTGTTAGAGCCCACCATATGTACATTCATGCCAGCACCATTACGCTTGTCCCTGCAGCTCATTTCTATGAGTTTTTAATTGTTGCAGGATGGAGCTGTCAGACATCGGCCTGACGCAGGTGGTGATTTGTGTGAAGTGAAATAAGCATTTAGCAAGCCGCCGTCCCGCCCCACAACTTTCATCTGCCAACATCTGTCTTTATTGATTCCAAACAATCTGCCATGGTGGTGCAGATGCACGGGGGGGAAGGCGGAGAGTTAGATCTGAGGAGAAGAGTGTTGTTGGGGAAGAAATGAACTACAAAGAAGATCAACAGGAAATTTGGGAGAAAGCCCAATTTTTATATGAAAGCGTCATCTGTCACAAAGGGGATTGTCTTTTCCTTTTCTCAAGTCTTTGATTCACTGCCTGTCTGGGCCCTTGTGTCATCTTCCACCACCTCATCCCACTGTCTCTTTGCTTCACTCTACAGGATGATGGAAAAATAAACAGATGGGAGAGTGAGGGATGAAGAGTAAGAGAGAGAAAGGATGTCAGAATCAAACTGGGAGAAAGGAAGGAAAAAAGAAGGAGATAAAAGGATGGAATGTTGGTGGTGTGATAGAGAAAAAAGAAGGATGGAGAGGCTGATGAACTCTTCTAAAGAAGCTGTGGATTTTTTTTAATAAGCAGCAGACTGTGAAGCTTCTCTCCAAGCAGTCACTCTGAATAATGAGAGCTCGAGACAAGCAGGATGAGAGGATGAAAAGACAACGAGACTCATTATCTTGCGACCAGTTTTCATCACTGTCCCGTCAGTAATACCTCTCTCTTTCTCTTCTCTCATGGACAAACACTCCTCAGCTCTGTTCGAGCTGACAGATGAAGACCAATTAACGCTAAATGTTCCAGTAACTTGAAGGCTGATTCGTTGCCATCTTCCAGAACATTCACTGATAAGCCTGCTGGTTGGGAAAATTACTCACTGCCCACCGGCACACCTGTGTGTGCTTGTGCATCATCTCAGTTCTTTACATGGCAAACACTTATGTGAAAATGGCTGGAGATGCACCTGCATGGTTATTTATTTGTTAATATCAGACAGCAAGCTCGCCAGCGTTTCCGAGAAAAAAATCATTTGGCTTGTCGAGGGTTGCCTCAAACTCCAAGTAATGTTTTTATGTGTTGACAACATTTGAATACATTTTTTTTTCAATTTAGCTTTGGTTTCTTCATGCAGAGATACAAATAAAAAACTCATTTATCTGCCTGTCTTCATGTTTATTCCTCAAGCTCGGTCATGCTTACAATCAATAGTGTTTTGCTCTTTTGGGTGATGCTAAAAAAGTTTTCTGAATAGATTTAAAAGGAACAAGTCCTCTTAATGTGTTGTCATCAAATTGTGTGTCAGTTGTTTATTATATTTTGACGTGCCTGGGTTGAACAGCTTATCTGGTTGTGAAAAGATAACTTATTCATATGGAGATTTTTGTCAAATAACAGCACAAAATGTCAACTCTTACACATTTCTGAAAGTGTGCAAAAAGTGAGTAAATATATATTTTTTTGTCAGAGGAAGTACTACAAAGTGAAAAAGCAATTTAAAATCAAAATCATTCTCTGAGAAGTTTCTCCAACCAGACAAGCGTGTCTTCCTTGATCATGAATGTAGTTGTTCATTAGAGCGTTCAAGGCTTCTTCCGATGTCTTACAATAATTTTGTATCACGAACAAATTTTCTTTATGATTTGACCATCAAGACATATGAAGTTGTTCCACATGGTTTCTTTCACATCCTGTCACACCTTTTATGATAATTGCATTGTTTCAAGGCAGGTATTTATTTTAAGCATTTAATTAATCATATATCAATGAATAGTATGGAAAACAGGTAAAGAAGCGTGTGCAGGCAGGCGGGAACGGGTGGAGAAAAGTATCATGTGTGATGTGTGACAGAAGAGTTTCAGCTAAATGAAAGGGAAAGTGTACAAAACCATGGTGAGACCGGCCATGCTATTTGTTCTAGAAACAGTAGCACTGAAGAAAAGACAGGAAACAGAGATGGAGGTAGCAGAGATGAAGATGCTGAGGATCTCTCTGGGAGTGACCAGGATGGACAGGATTAGAAATGAGTAAATCAGAGGAACAGCACATGTTAGAGGTTTTGGAGATAAAGTCAGGGAGGTCAGACTGAGATGGTTTGAACATGTGCAGAGAAGGGAGAGAGAGAGTATATCGACAAAAGGATGCTGGTTTTTGGAACCACCAGGAAAGAGGCCTAGAGGAAGACCAAAGAGAAGGTTCATGGATACAATGAAGGAAGACATGAAGATAGTTGGTGTGACAGAAGAAGATACAGGAGATAGGGTTAGATGGAAGAAACTGACTTGCTGTGGCAACCCCTGAAGGAAAATGCTGAAAGAAGAAGAATTAATCATATATCGGATATCGTTTGTTGCCATGCAGAGACAAAGTCAGTAAAATCTGCCTGGGGGTCTTTAAAATAAAATAAATGTTGATAAAGTATTTGCTTCAACCCCTCATCTTCCAGATTAGTATTTCCAGGGACTTTAAGCTACACTCACTATGTCATTATATTCAGATCTGCTGAGTAAATGGTCAGAATTACATGTGTAGCAAGCTGTGCATTAATAATGGAAACAGTGTTTTGTTGGTTACAAGCTACCTTGTTTGACCATAATGACTAAAAGAGGAAAAGAAGTAAATTTGGCTGCAGACTTACTGTCTGACGTACATTTTCAAAGGAAGTTGTACTTAGTTTGAAAAATTGAGTCGCTTGCGAGTTTACATCTATTTTTTTTTTTTTTGCAGTGACCATTCCCATGTTTGCTGCTTTTGTCCAGAGAACATTTTTAACCCTAAACCACATTCAACATTTAAATAGAGCTCTGACAGGTAGATTAGACTTTCAACATTCTGGTAAGAATTGAAAAAGAAACAGTTATAATAATACAGTTTTTTGGTGAATACAATTTTCTTTTTCTAAATTTTTCTAAACCTTCAGTGTTTTCCAACTGTGTTGGAAGTGTTTTCTACTGTAGCTGCAGTAGAAGTAGACGTGTTCATCCTCCTTTGTTTTAAAGAAGTAATTTTTTGTGATATTTTCCACCGTCAAAGCAGCAACTATTTTATCTTAAATAGTTCCTAAAGGACTCGATTGATTCAGACTAAGCATTACTAAAAGCCAAGGTGTGAATTGGTTCTCCACTAGGTCATGGTGGTACCTGAGTCACTTTTTCTGCTTCTAAAATAAAGTTGAAGCAAACTGATGTCATCTTAAAAACAGCATAGAATGGTAGCTCTGAAGTTTTGAATAAAGCAGGTGAAAATGTAAAAGAAGTTTTGTTTGATTTGAGGCAACAATTTCCTGTCTTCTCCCACTTTAAGTTTCAGGGATGTAGGAGTCTATGTTGGCTGGTTTCGGGCAAGAGGTGAGGTCTACCAAGAACAAGCTGCCAGCCTGTTGCAGGGCTTTATTAAATTTATAATATAAAATTAACTGGTTAATTTAAACAGCTGTTTGCTGACCATAATGCCATAAGCGTTACAAAAGGCTAAAAAAAAAAAAAAAAACAGCAGTCTGAACGTTCCATGCAAACTCATCTAAAATATTGATCATTTTGACCCATTTCTTTTAGGAGTGCAACTTTGGACAACATTAGTTTTAAATTACATCAATTATATATATAAAAAAAAAAAAATTTAAAAAGTTGCAGCAGTTACCATTTGATGTTCACCAAGACGTCCCTGGGACTCCTGGCGATAAGAGAAAAAAAAACATTTGAAAAAAAAAAAGAAGAAAATTCTCTATTTACTGAAATAATTTTAATATCAGGAATGTTTAGGATTATAAAACTTAATTCATGCAGTTATTTTCCACTTGTTTTCATTCTATGAATATTAATCAACTGAATATATACATTGATAAGAATTAATAGATGAACTATTTCTGTGTCAAGAGTATTCAGATTTCATTTACTGATGTATCTTTTGTTGTGTCCTTGAGTAAAGCAATTCTTCCTTTTCACCTCCAGTGTTTGCATCACTGCTGCATGAATGTGCGTGACCATTGTGGTGGTCTGAGAGGCCGCTGGCACAGATTAGCAACATTTCTCTTTGTCTAGCCCCAAAAGAATGCAACCTCACATGAACCTCGCTCAGCATAAATAATTTATTTACACTTTCAGTTCTCTGAAACATGCATTATTCATTTATTTATGTTACTTGTATAATATCTTTATCAAATAGAGGAAGAAACCACAAGATTGTTTTATGAACTTTTTTTAATTACTTTTCAAAACAATGTAAGAGACAATAGAGGGGAGAAGATAGTGGTTGAGGCACCCAAACCTCAACTCCATCTCTTGAATGAAAATATTGCAAAATAGCTCAAATAGTACTGAATTAAATCATTGTAATAAATCAGGAAAACAAAACAAAACTGGATAATCCAACACTCAAAACTTAGTGAGTAAGATTATTTATTTTCAAGAAGCCAAGTATCTCATTAATTTAATCCAGTCATTCATCTTAGAGTGCCTATTTGTTCTTAAGTGTCTAACAATAGTTCTGGATGCTGTCACAAGCCCGAACATGATGATTGAAAAAGTTTCTTTGGTAGCATTTATGATCTGTCTCGATCACGACTGTTTTTAATGAGGGTCTTGGTTTGTGTGGTAACTTGTTTCCTTTCGTTTATCATGCCCAGTATCATGGTGAGCAGAAAGACACATCTGCTTTGTTATGTGGGATTTTACGAATCTAAAATGTTATTTTTCAAAACAGTTCTTAACTTAAACCACTTGGTCAAACCCAAATTAGGAATTGCTGTCTTTTTGGGGTCTCATAATGGGCTTGTCTGGGATGAAACCAGCCTACATGGGTCGTAGGCGAGAACAGTAGACCACAGGAGAGCGCCTAAAATAAGGGGGACACTCCTCCATAGCTTAAATAAATGAAAACAGGAACTAAGCAGAGTAGATTTCAGGGTAGATTGTCAGGAGAAGAGTTGCCAGCTTAGTCGCCTCTGAATGTGAGAGGAAAAGCATCAGGTTTATAAATAATGGCAAAGGATAATATAAGTTCATTTAGAGGTAAGTTTGACATCATGTCTGAGGTCACTGGAGAAAATGCACAATAGACACTCAATAGACAGCTAAGTAGTGGGATTTATTAATTGACTAAATATTGGCATATGAATAGAACAGATGAGCTTTGAATCTTGATTTAAACACTGAGGAAGACGGTGTCATGGCATTTAGGGGTTTACAAGTTTTATGAACAACCCAGCACACCTGCGCTAGCCTTGCTCAGGAACTGCATCAGTCCAGTTAGTTTCAATCTTCTCGTATCATTGTTACCAGAGCACAAAACTAATTTGAAAATAATGAACACCAATGGGCTGTAATCGTATCTGCATCCACCTTTTTTTTCTCAGAGAAGTCTAGTATCACATACCACCTATGATTGATCAAGCATTGATTGATCAATCATACTAGACAGCATAGATGTGCTCATTCTGGCCGCAGAGGAGCATGCCCTGAACACTAGAGTAACAGGGGGCCTAGATCTAACACACCAGTAAGACCCAATGCCAATTTGGTACCAAAAAGCTCCATTTTCCCAGAAAGAACAGTTTATTCATTAAAACTTACCACATCTTACAATTACATATTGAGCTCAGATAGGATTTTTATAACAATGACAACCTGAAATATTCCTAAGCTACGTAGTTTGAATAGACCATTTGCAGGATTTAGTTTGTCACATACACAAACTCAAAAATTTATCTTGCCTACAACTGATTCTTTACACTTTCTCCACATCACCCAGGCTATATTCATTGTTACATTTCTTTCATTTAAACACGTATTGTGTTACAGAGATGTCCTTGGAGTATTGTGTTTGATACGAATATTATAAGTAATTGAAACATTGTTTGTAATCTGTGTATTGCGACTGAATGGAAACTTGGGATGCTATATTGTGCTTTAAGATTCGTAGATGTTTGGACAAAACATATCCTAAGTTGGAAATCATTTGATTTCAGAAGAGCAAATGCAAGTTCCTCATGCTGGACTGAACAACCTGCAAAAATTTCTGAATTGTTTTTCAATTGGAACAGTGTACCATACTCATGTTTGGTCTCTATCTGTGGATGTTTATTTAATATGAAATGCTTCATCACACTGCAAGGGTTGCATGTCCCCAGCCATTTGTCTGATCCCTTGACATCTCTGGGTAAAGGTTGTGCTGACACCAGTGACCGAAGAGCAAATAAATTCCCCACTGCGAACTTTATTTAAAAACAACACATAATTCCATCGGGTCAGGGTCAATAACCCCTTCTTATAATATCATTTTTAAATACTCTCTGGGAGGTTGAAACTACCCAGCTTATTGTCTAAATATGGCCTGGAACAGGTTGCATTATCCAGATGTGACTACCTGTCAATTAACACTTTTATATAACGCTATCACGTTGCGTCCACATATCCCATGTTCCATGTCCCCTGTTAAATATAAACCCACACACATCAAATACAACTCTGATCAAATTATGAGCTGACCCCTGGAAATCCCCACATTGTTGTTCCTGAGATCTAATGTGTTGTAAGAACATCTTAATGGACTTGCCATCATAAACATAAATCTCATTTTCTAAAATCAGTTGCCACATAATGACATTATGGAACTTTATTGGTTGAAAAGCAGGAGAGGAACGCTGTAGCAGGTGATGTGAAACTGAGGAAAGTGATGTACAGACAAAAGCCGAGAGGTCAGTGCATTCAGAGATCCCAGACATTTTCTCAAATTTTAATTTGTACAATTATTTATACATTTCTAATCAATTTTACTTTATTTAAATAAAAGAATGGTCAAGTCAAAGGTGTTAACGTTCTTGCAGCTGTATGTACACTAGCACAGGAACTGCGATGCAAAAGAAACACCACCTAAAATTTCAGCACCAAATTTGTTCAGGGTGGAATTGAACCACACCGTCCAAAAATTGCCAACAATGACTACACATCCAGTTTCTCATGACTATTGGTAGTTATATCTTTTAACTTTAGAGGTAGAACCGCCTCCATCTGAACATCTGAAATATAGATTTTTGCATTGCTTTTCTGGTTATCATAAGAGTCCGGAAGACTTTTGATACATTTTTTATTCAAAAGTTATAGTCAAAGAGGATTGTAGGTACTGTATATTTTATGCAGTGAATACTGACCACAGACGTGACATTAAATAAGCTTAAAAAAAATGTCTATTTTCCAAACCATATTGGTCGCTTTCCGTTTTACTCACAAGACATGACCTGTGAAGTTTTTCATCAGTAAAGTTCAAACAAAATCAGCCTGTTACGGTAATTATTTATGCACTGGAAAGTGTAATGTCATTCGGTAGTGTCTTTACGAGGAGATACCAGGCACATATTACAAAATTGTTTTGATTACAAAGTGAGAAGAAGCATAAAGTTATCAGTGAAAAGGTTTGAACCACTGAGTTTGGTATCTCATTAACAGGCTTTGTGACCCAAAATGTGTTTTAATACTCATCAGTTCCTGCTCTCTTGTTTAGTCAAAGCTTTAATCAAGCAATAATAATGTGCTGCAAGGAAAGTCTCTCGACATACCTAATTTAATACCGTACTATTATTATACATATATTTACAATTTAGTCTAGTCATACAGACAAGACTAAAAGTACAATGAGGAGCGTTAAGAAAGCAATGGACGTCTGAGGTGATAAAAAGGTGACAAAAAGCAAACACTTATCTTCCCTCTACTGCACTAACCTCGTTTTGCTAGCGTACATCATCGTAGCTGTGTCTTTAATCAGTCTCACGTGAATATTACTGACCAGAAGGCATTTAAAAACACCATAAACAATCCTTAAAAATACTTAATTCATCCCTACATTTTCATATATAGATCTGTAGTTTTTCATTTTTATGTTTATTTCCACATTTCCAATTAAAAAATTGACTGAATTGATTATGCACTGAGATGTTTTATAGTAGTTTACCATTTTATATTATTATTATGTACATTACGTAAAGACACTACCAAATGACATTACACTTTCCAGTGCATAAATTGGAAAGTGTAATGTCTTTCCAATTTATGCAATTGGAAAGACAATTCCAATTGTAGGCTGAAAACACTTCTGTTTAACTGTGCTTTCCATTAATTGCTTTTTTTTTTTTTTAATCTGTTTTAATGATTTTATTTATTTAATTTTTAAACTTTTTGATTCTATGTTTTGTGATTTTAATGCATTCTTTTTCTTTTCTTTCTTGTGAAGCACTTTGAATTACATTTCGTATGAATTGTGCTATACAAATAAACTTGCCTTGCCTTACTTGCTCTGACAAGAAAAAAATCTTTTTTTATTTCATAAACCTGCTGTTTTTTCTTGCATTAAAAAATCCATAATTTCACATCATAAAATAATGTAATCTGCTGTTGGTTACACATGAAAGAAGGGAAACAAAATTATACTTTACATTACCAGAGAAGCCACAGGTGATTGAGCACAACAGATTGTGAATTTAAGTCAATTCACAAGTTTTGTCATCTAATGTCTTATGCTAATGATTTTTGTTGGGTTTTTTTCTGTTCATTTATCAGTACTTCAACTGTGTCCACAAACTGGTATTGATACAAAGTCAAAAACAAGCTTTAAGATTTGCTAGGTGGCCTCATCTATGCGACATGCTGTAAACAAGCACAGCAAATGTCCACAGCACACTGTTTGCCGCGTGGCATTGCCTGGTGTGCGACCTTTAATTAGGCTTGAGTGTTTCCAACAGTGAATTTGCTTCTTACATAGAGACTCTCCTTCTGGGAAAAACATATCTGAACAGAAAACCGCAACAAATATGTCAACTTGATTTCTCTAGATATCCAAGTATTCATGTCTGATCACTGTTACTTCTAGTTTATTCATTCATGCTTCAACAGTAAATGAATAAAACTGTAAACTCAGCAATGGCTGTGAGTTTTGGCAGGTGTAGGGAAATGACCAGATGACCAGCCAGCAAGCATGGATCTCTTGCTGCTCTCATGCTTCCTCACAGAACTCATTTCTCCTCCCTTCCCTACCATTATGAAACAGCACAGAATGCAGGTCTGGTTTCTGCTAGATTTCATTATATTCTCCATGTTGTCACAACAGCTGGCAGCATCTTCTGCAATGTGTCATACATTCTAAGTGTCCTCTGACTCAGTTGCTGACTCAATATTAATGAAATCATTTATTCCTTGGCAGGTTTTACAACAAATTATATCTCCACTCTAATCCATGACTGGCTTCATTAGCAAACTTACATGATGTAAAACACTGTGCAGCACAAAAACAAACTGCTTTTTGTTTCTTTTAATTGGATTTTGGGGAGAACAGGATAGAAAAGGGGCATCCAAATTTAAATTGTCTCTCCGTTTTGGTTTGCTCGCTTCAACACTCGGGTTGATTGGTTAGTTTCATCAATACCAGAAGCACTTGTGACCCAGAAAATGGGAACTGTTTGACTATGTATTGACACAATGAAGTAAGTATTGCAGCTCTGTTTCAGTAGTTGCACATTCAAGGCAAAAGTGATATGACAACATAAACCTAATTTAGTCAGACTTGCCTGATACACAAACTGAACTGGTTAACAGGGGTTTGGATTTTCTCAGTAATAACAGTGTTTAGATTTAAATCTGATTGAAAGTAATCAAATATCAGGAATCATACCTTGTAGCCATCCATATTTATTAAAACTTACTCTAAAGTTCTACATGTTGTCTGTATAGAAAAAGCAAATTAAGAAAAAACAAATTATCAGCTTCCTGATGAATTTTTGAGAATCGGACCAAACTTTGAACACTTTTTTTTTTTCTTGTTTAGTCAAACAGTACTAATGACCGGTTAGTTTCAGTAAGTTCAAGACTTTCTTTAATTTAACTGTGGTTCCTTATGTTTTCAGTGAATCTTTACAGTGTCTGTATTATTATATTTAAAGCTTTAAGGCAATATCTCCATCATCACATAAATCTTGAATCTATAGTGTGTTACTACTCTGGCTCAAAAAGCAGCAACAATAAGGGGAAGGCCACACGAAGTAACAAGGTTTAAAGGAATTTATTACAAAAAGATACTACTAAAGACACAATCAATAAAATAACGGCAGAGGATCAGACTGGCGTCGTGAGCAGAGAGCCGCCAGCAGCCATCTTGTTCCAGAGGGCGGGGCCAACGGCAGCTCCAGTTCCTGTGAGGACAGACAGGCAGAAAGATTTAAAGGGCCACGACCCCAAGGTCGTAACACTCCCCCCCTAAAGAACAGGGTTCTACCCTGTTAATCAATGTGTACAATACTTATCAGAATGTTGAAGAGTGCAACCTCCAGTTCCACATCTCAAGCCATTCGTGGGAACCACCTGGAGCTAAATGGGCCAAGTCAATCCAATGGAGCCCGAGACAAAGCATCAGCGAGTATATTATTTGTGCCTTTGATGTGCTTGATATCTAGGTGGTAGGGCTGAAGGAAAAGAGCCCAACGCATAAGGCGCTGGTTTGGGTTCTGCAGAGAATTCAAAAAGGTAAGTGGGTTGTGATCCGAGTATACAGTTAAACTGATTCCAGAGTCAACATAGACACTAAAATGCCGCAAAGCCAAAATTAGAGCAAGAGCTTCCTTTTCTATGACGGAATAGTTTAACTGGAACTGTAAGAATTTTTTGGAAAAGAAGCTGACAGGACGCTCAACCCCATCCTCATCCTCTTGCAGCAATACAGCTCCTACCCCAACATGGCTTGCATCAACGTACAACGAGGAGCAAGCAGTACAGGTGCTGAACACAACAATGATTTTACTTCCTCAAAAGCATGTTGACAGAAGGCAGTCCAAATAAATGTAGATTTTTTCTTAAGAAGGTCTGTAAGTGGTGTAACTACCGTTGAAAAGTTTCTGCAAAAAGAGCGGTAATAACCTACAAGACCCAAAAATCTCATAAGTTCCTTTTTAGTAGCTGGAACAGGAAACTGTGCAACAGCGGTCACTTTTGCCATAACCGGGCGAACTTGACCCTGCCCCACAACCTTACCCAAATAAGTTACTGTGGCTTTTGCAAAGTCACACTTGGCTAAATTCAAGGTCAGATTACCCTGGACCAAACGCTCAAACAATGCTTTAATTTGGGCAAGATGGTTCTCCCACGTGTCACTATAAAGGACCACATCATCCAAGTAGACTGCACAACCTTTCAAACCGTTAACCACTCTATTCATTAACCGTTGGAAAGTCGCAGGCGCATTTCTTAGTCCAAACCCCATAACTGTATAGGAAAACAGACCAGATGGAGTTATAAAAGCTGCAATTTCTTGGGCTTTCGGGGTTAAAGGCACTTGCCAATACCCTTTGAGCAAGTCAAGCTTCGTCACAAACTTCGCACTACCTACTTGGTCAACACAATCCTCAACGCGTGGTAATGGATACGAATCTGGTTTTGTTACAGCATTCACTTTACGGAAATCAGTGCACATACGTGGAGACTTATCTGATTTTTCCACCAACAAGCAAGGAGAGGCCCAACTAGAAGCAGAATGAACAGCCAGGTCATTATCCAACATATACTGTACTTCTTTGTCAATCATTTTACGTTTTTCCTCAGAGACACGATAGAACCTTTGACAGATTGGCTTTGCATCCCCAACATCTATATCGTGTGATATCAAGTTGGTACGAGTGGGAGTGTCACTGAATAAAACGTGATATTCGTTAATCAATGCAGCTAACTGTTCAGCTTTATCCTTTGACAAATGACAAAATAGCAAATCCAAGTTATTCAGAGTTTCTGAATTTTTCAACCGACCAGAAAGAACAGCGTCATCCGGCATAGCCACGTCCTCTCCCCCATAGACTATCGACCCTGGTACCGCACAGGTAGACAACACCGCACCACACCGAAAAGACCCTGCCGTGCACTGCAAGGACTCACGACTAAAGTACGGTTTAAGGAGATTAACATGGCAAAGCTGTTGCTTCTTCTTCCTGTCTGGAGTTGCAACCAAATAATTCAAGTCCGAAAGCCGTCTTAACACAGTATAGGGACCATGAAATTTGGCCTGAAACGGTGAACCTACAACAGGCAACAAAACCAACACTTGATCCCCTGGACTAAATTCACGACTCTCACATCGTCTGTCATACAAGGACTTCATCTTAGTCTGAGCTTTGACCAAATTTCGCTTCGCCAACTGCCCCGCCACGTAGAGACGATGGCGAAAACCATTCACGTAATCCAACAAATTACCAGGGGGTTGTTTTGAAGCCCAGTTGTCGTGAAATACTGCTAATGGACCCCGAACTTTATGGCCAAACACCAAATCATTTGGACTAAAACCCGTACTCTCCTGACAGACTTCTCTAGCTGCAAGCAGCAACCACGGCAAACCCTCCTCCCAATCCTTCTGCAACTCTGTACAATAAGAACGAAACAATGATTTAAGAGTCTGATGGAATCTCTCCAGAGCACCTTGGCTCTGGGCGTGGTAAGCTGAAGCCTGATTATGTTTCACCTTAAGCTGGTCCAAGACTTGGGCAAACAGGTGAGACGAAAAATTAGACCCTTGGTCACTTTGAATGATTTTAGGGATGCCAAAAACTGAAATAAACTGAGTAAGAGCTTTTACAACCGCCTTAGCAGTTATATTGCGAAGCGCATACGCAGCTGGATAACGAGTGACCAAACACATAACCGTCAGCAAATACTGAGAGCCTGATTTAGACTTTGGCAAAGGTCCAACGCAATCAATAATCAAATGCTCAAACGGATTCTCAACAGCAGGTATCGGCTTAAGAGGTGCAGGCTTAATTCCCTGATTCGGTTTGCCAGAAATTTGACAAGTATGGCAAGTCCTAATATACTTGGCAACATCACGTTTGAGAAGGGGCCAAAAGAAATACCTAAGCACATGACTATAGGTTTTCTTTACTCCCAAATGGCCTGTTCGGTCATGCGAACAAGACAACACCCTTTCTCTAAATTTTGTAGGAACGACTATCTGCAAACACGGACTACCCAAAAGATCAGAACCCTGAGGCTGCCATTTCCTGACCAATACCTCACCCTGAAGGAAATACCCAGATGCAGAGCTTCGAAGTTCCGATGAAGGTTGGACTTTATCAAACAGCGCAGTCAGTGACACATCCGCTTTCTGTTCAGCAATTAACTCCTGCTGGGAAATAGAAAACATTTGAGGTAAATCAAACTGAACATCTGAGTTAGGGCAACATTCTTCTGATGTTTCAGACTTAGCCTTTGCCATGGCCCTGGTGACAGCACAAGCAGTGAACACCTCAGGAAAGTTCCGCCCACAGGAATCAGGAACTTTTGCTGGAACTGAAACTTTGATAGGACACTCTACAGGCCACACCTGGTTACCAGCTAAGTCATTACCCAAGATCACAGCAACGCCCTCTACTGGCAATTCTGGTCGAACAGCAATTTGCACATTTCCTTCAACAAAACCACTAGACAGAAAGATCCCATGCAACGGGGCACTAAGTGGTACCAAACTAACACCTCTCACCAGGACACAATCACCTGTACTTGTCTCTTCTGAAAAAGGCAAGACCGAAGAAAGAACAAACGAGTCTGTAGCACCTGTATCCCTCAAAATTTTCACTGGGACTTTCCTATGATCACCACAAAGTGACACAAACCCATCAGAAACAAAAGAGTCGAGACCAGAAAAACATTTGGATTCCACAACTGGGCCCAAGCACTGAGATTTTGCCTGAACAGTGAAAACCGCAGGTTTAACAGTCTTAGTTCTCACTTGACCACTTTTCCTTTGCAAAACGGGACAATCAATCTTCCAATGACCTTCCCCACGACAGTAGTTACAACTTTGCCCCGACTTTCTAAAAGCACTAGGGCTCCTAGTCTCGAAGTTGTTACTCCTGGTAGAAGTAACAGAAGTACCAGTAGAAAAAGTAGTAGAAACACTCTTCCTAAATTTACCCTTGTGAGCCAAAACATAGTCATCAGCTATAGTAGCAGCTTCTGAAACAGTAACTACTCGACGTTCTCTAATATGAGTGGCAACTTCTGGCGGAACACAATCGACAAATTGTTCAAGAACCATAAGATCACAAAGGTTATCATACGAAGAAACCTCCAAAGAAGAACACCACCTGTGAAAATGCTTGCTTAAGTCCTTGACAAACTCAACATGAGACTGGTTTTCACCCTTCCTCCAAGATCTAAAACGTTGCCTGTAAACTTCTGGAACCAACTCATATGCTTTCAACACCGCTTCCTTAACAAGTTTATAGTCCTGACTGTCGTGGTCACTCAAAGCAGAATAGGCTACCTGGGCCTTCCCTGTAAAAACTGACTGCAACATTACAACCCTCAAATCATCCGGCCAACTTCTGGAATCAGCAACACGTTCAAAAAGTACGAAGAATGTATCCGGATCCTTTTCATCAAACTTTGGGACAAGACGCAAATTAGAAACCACATCAGACTCACTTCGAACGGAAGTAGAACTAAGCCTCTCCCTCTCAAACTGTAACTTGTCCCTTTCCAAAGCTACTCTCATCTGCTCCATAGCCATCTGCTGCTCATACTGCACCCTGTCCCTTTCCAAAGCTATCTTCTCCTTCTCCATTTCTAACAAAAGCAACTCCCTTTTTTGTTCAAATGTCAAAATAACTTTAACCTCAGGGTTGGTTAGACCAACTTTCCCTGGCAAAATCCCATCACGTACCAAAGCAGACCACAAACACAACTTTATCTCATCTTTCAGTTTTCTAGCACCAATATCAACGGAATAATAATCAACCAACTGCAATAGTTGTTCTCTAGTAAAGCCATTTAACATCTCCTCAGTAGGGGACTCCGTAAAATCCTCCACAGATGACATGTTTGATGTAAAAAAAAAACTAACTAGAGCACAGAGTTGAGGTTTCCCCACTAACTACCTAACCAGAATCTAACTAAACTCACCCCTAGTCTTCAGGAGGCCTGGCGGTGGGTATTTATGCGCTTGAGGCTGCTAACCAGCCCCATACATACCAGCGGTACAGTACAAGTACTAACACCACGGCGCGCTCCCGAGCCGACGTAGGGTAAGGGTAGTGGGATGCTGCAACCCGCACGTACCTCCACTCTAAATGCCTATTGCAAAACAAAAACAAGTGAATCTCATAAGGAGACAACACTTCTAAATCCTAACAGGGTAAGCCCCAACCCCCAGCATGTGCTCCAAAAATACTAACAAAAAAATAATGTAGGCTTCAATCAAAAAAAAAAAATAAATAAATTCCAAACAAAACTAAGGTCTGCCACAAAGTGTTAACTGGTCCCACACACCCTGATCAACAGCCAAACCAAACTCAATTTAACTCAGAACTTTGAAATAAACTTACATTGCCAGCAAAGAAATCACCCACACCTGTGTGGTCTCCCCCAGCCTGATTTGATTAGCAGCCAAGATAGCCAACCAACCGACTAAATAACCAAACTTCTCCAAACTGAACTCAAAATGGGACAAAACCAATCCAAAGTAACCAAATTCAGTGAAGACGAATTTCCAATTTCAAAACAAAAAAAAATTTTGTACAGACTTTAACTTACCCAATTGGTCTGATCCCGGACGAGCCCCCATTTGTTACTACTCTGGCTCAAAAAGCAGCAACAATAAGGGGAAGGCCACACGAAGTAACAAGGTTTAAAGGAATTTATTACAAAAAGATACTACTAAAGACACAATCAATAAAATAACGGCAGAGGATCAGACTGGCGTCGTGAGCAGAGAGCCGCCAGCAGCCATCTTGTTCCAGAGGGCGGGGCCAACGGCAGCTCCAGTTCCTGTGAGGACAGACAGGCAGAAAGATTTAAAGGGCCACGACCCCAAGGTCGTAACAAGTGTCAACATATGATTCAATGTCATTATTCTTCTTCTCCTTTCAGCATTTCCCTTCAGGGGTCGCCAAGTCAGTTTCTTCCATCTAACCCTATCTGCTGCATCCTCTTCGGTCACACCAACTATCCTCATGTCTTCCTTCACTGCATCCATGAACCTCCTCTTTGGTTTTCCCCTAGGCCTCTTTCCTGGTGGTTTCAAACCCAGCATCCTTCTCCCGATGTACTCTCTCTCTCCTCTGCACATGTCCAAACCATCTCAGTCTGGCCTCTCTGACTTTATCTCCAAAACCTCTAACATGTGCTTAATTAAATATGAATAAGATCATTATCCATTTAATTTCTGATAGTTAATGTATTTTAGCAGCATGGTGGTGCAGTGGTTAGCGCAGTGGCTTCACAGCAAGAAAGGCAGGGGTCCAATCCATGGTGGTACGAGGCTTGGAGGACTAGCCTTTCTGTGTGCAGTTTACATGTTCTCCCTATGTATGTGTGGGTTTGCTCCAAGTACTCTGACTTCCTCCACCCTCCAAAAATATGCATCTTAGGTTGATTGGCTGCTACAAATTTCCACCAAGAATGTGTGTGTGTGTGTGTGTGTGTGTGTGTGTGTGTGTGTGTGTGTGTGTGTGTGTGTGTGTGTGTGTGTGTGTGTGTGTGTGTGTGTGTGTGTGTGTGTGTGTGTGTGTGTGTGTGTGTGTGAATGTTTGCCTGTTTGTGTTTGGCCCGCAATAGACGGTGGACCTGTTCAGAGTGTACCGTGCCTCTTGCCTTAAATCAGCCGGGATCAGCTCCGGCACCCTCCACAACCCCGTTAGGGATAAGCGGTTCAGAAGACAAAACAAAATGTTCAGTTCTGACCAACAAATGAGAACATTGTTGAACAAATTCTATACTAGAGATTTTGTAAAAATAGTAACATAATTCTTTAAATGCCAAAATCCAGACACTATGTTTTCCTATTTAATCTGCACAAAAAAATTAGTTAAAGAAGTTATCTTGTATGCTTTTTCTTGAAATGTTAACGTTTTTTTTTTTCAAAGTGCTTTGTCAACACAAAAAATATGTTTCAGTTCCCATGTTTTTCTTGACTCGTTTTTCGCCATTGATGGTGGAGCTCAGGAAGCACAAAAAAGGGTCCAAAAGTCAACTGTTATCTTCCTTCACAATCCAATACACAGCTAACAGTGTGTTTCTTTTGTAGACTTTCAATGTAATCCAGTTTGATTCAGAAACTGAACAGAGGTCTATTTGAGAGTGAGGACATCCAGGGTGTGGAGCACATCAGAGCAAACCAGGAGGAAATTGTGTTTACTCTCACTCTCTGATTAGAAAACACATTCAACCTCAGACAGACTGTTGTGTGAACTGGGTTGAACTAATGATGATATTTTAAGAGTAGCAACCTCTTATTTTTTAGACGCTTAAGGGCAAAAAAAAATACTTCATACAGAATAAATAATGAGTTAGATTCAAGTATCTGAACAAATAGTTGACTTGATGGTTTTTATTTGGAAGACTTTTTTCTCACTGCAACCATCAATATGAAAATGTCTTTTTTACTCTCATGCCTGAATTGATCTTATGTTTGGCTGTTTTCAGACACTTTATGAAAAAACACCATAAACAAGACCATAAATCTAAATAGTTTAAAAGAATTTTTCAAAAAGTTTTTTGCAAAATCTTATTATTTTGAATCTTTGCGGAACATTGATTTACTTCTTGAAGTCCTAAAAGAGGTTTTTAAGTCGACACATACAAGTAAAATATATTTACACATAAGGTTTCATGTAAAACTTTGGTATAATACTTATTTTACACCATTCCATTGGCAGCTCGCAAAATGTTTGTGTTTCATAAAAGTCTTCCTTTTCTCTTTTCGGCATTTCCCTTCAGGGGTCGCCACAGCAAGTCAGTTTCTTCCATCTAATCCTGTCTCCTGGATCCTCTTCGGTAACGCCAACTATCTTCATGTCTTCCTTCAATGTATCTGTCATAGTTCCCTCGTCTACCACCAGAGGGAACCCGGGACTTTCCCTCATCTCCCTGATTCTGGACGCCTGATGGTGATTGACCTGCTATGTATTTAAAGGCAGTTTGCCTTTCCTGCATTGTTGGGTCATCATCCTTTCCACCCAGGTCTTCCTGGCTCCCCGACCAAGAAATGATAATGAAGAGTTAACCATGAGACAATCCATTGAAAAATGTGTTTTCATCTACAGCCTTACTGGGTTCCTCACTGAATAAATGTTTGTCGTCCTGCACTTGGATCCTTCTCTTCCTCCTGCACCCGCATTGTGACAGTATCCATGAACCTCCTCTTTGGTTTTCCTCTGGGCCCCTTGCCTGGTGGTTCCAAACCCAGCATCCTACTGCCGACACATTCTTCTTAATGTGTGTCATAAAAGTCACACATGCCTTTTCAAAGATTCCTTTATTTCCACTGATTTAGACCGTGAGTGATAACTTACTAGCTGTATTATTTGTGAGTTTCGAATTTATTCAGAGTGTGTTGGCTGGTTTATATACATGTATATATACATGATAATATACATGTATATTATCCTCAGACTAAGCTCAAACTGCATTTATAGATAATGCATCAAGAAAAAAAAAAGGGTTTTCAAAAAATGTTAACATTCTCTTGCAGCTTGTGAGTAAATACAAAAAGAAATTTAAATATGCTCATTGAGTTATCTTGACAAAATGTGCAACACAATTATATAACAAGTGAAAGTACATTATTATTCTGTGTTGATATGACTCTTAAACCCATCCATCCTTTTCCTAATCTGCTTCTTCCAATTAGGGGCTTGGAGCCCTTCAGTGCTTTTTTAGCAGGCAAATAGTAAGGTATACCCTTTACAGGTCACCAGGCCATTGCAGAATTTCCTCCAAAACCATAAGATAAAAGTCTAATACTTTCCTTCCTGTGTTTGGATCAGAGTTATAGCAAACGACTCCAATCTGCTAATGCAAAGTTATGACCCATAACAAGTGACCACAGTAACTATTGTACTTTTAACTCTGATTGTAGAATATTTTTGGTACCGGTACAATGGTTTGGGCTTGGTATGTATTATTTAAATATTTCAACTCTTTGAAGATTTTTCTTCTCTAGGAAAATTGCGCGTGGGCATGAGAGACCACCACTCAAAGACAATGAGTAACCCGCAGTGAGGCGAGATGGGTGATGTGTATGGATGAGGCCATGATGGAGAAAGCGAGAGAAGAGGGAGGAGGACGATGTTTACGGGTGGGAGGGTAGCGAGGCCTGTAAACGGCTTGTGAAATGAAAATGGCTCTTTAGCAGAATCCAGGACACTTGGGCGCTGTGCTGGATCAATGTCTCTGATTTACTGTCTGAAAGCCTGTCAGAGGGGAAGAGAGGGAGGAAAGGAAGGTTGGAGCCTGGGGGCAGGGAGAACGAAGGGACTGGGGGGGACTGAGAGATGTTAGACGTTAGAGGTAGAAGAGTCCTTTAATGGAAGGAGAAAACAGAGAGACAGTGAGAGGTAAGGATGGAGAGGGAAATTGTCCATCAGAGTGACAGTGCAAGAAGGCCAAATCAGAGGGATTGCTCCTCAAGTCCTTAGAGCCGAGATTCAAAATCAATCAGTCAGGGCAGTCGGGAAGGGCAATCTTGTTTTGTGGAGGGAATTGTGTGGCCATTTGGGCTAAAATCAATGTGGGACACATGGTACTTCTTAAATCCTTACAATCCCACAGAGGCCAATTATTGATGGACAGAAGAGTGCATGTAAGTAGTACACAAATCCTCAACTTCACCTGTCTGGGAAAAAATTTTTAGATTCTTTCTTTGTGGAAATCTGTTTTAGCGTGTTTACTTGAAGGAAAAAACTATTTATTTCAAATGGTGGTGTTTAATGTGGAGGAGCTTCACAGAGCGGAAAGTTTTACCAATAGCATTATATAGCATCTTCGTCTCTGAACAAACAGTGAAAAATTGTCAATTTGACAACACTTTTTTGGAAGTGTGACTGATTTTAGTTTCCGGAAACTGTGTGCATTGTTCTGACATATTAGTACCATTTTCATTAAGATTTTTTTTGTTTTAAGCACATTCAGACTCAGCAACAGAAAGTATGTTATCAAATAAAGCTTAGAAACAAATCTACTTCTTCCACACGTACCGGGAAAATGAAAATGGCCATTTTCTGTATAATTTTTTTCTGTTTTCAAATTTGTCCACTTGTACCAAACCCTTGCTTAAATGAAGTTGTACTTTGGGGCTAATTTTTCATTAACATGTCTGGGCCCTAGCCGTCCCTGGGACCACAGAAAAAAAACACAAAAGAAAATAAAATAAAAACCCTGAAACAGTCATGTTGACACTGTAAAACCAGATTTAAATACTACAACATTTTGTACTATGTTAGTCTGAAGGTATAAATGTGAAGCAATGTTCAGAGCGTCTCTCTGTTTACCATATTGCCTCCTGAAATCGTCTTATTGTTACATTTTGTGGTTTTGAAATATGACATTTTATTTAAATGTCAAGATAACATCACTTAGAAACCAGGGAGCAGTTCCTATTTTCAGGAACTCATTCCCCCATGTCTCTAGTAGCATACATTTGATAAGAGAACAGGTTTATTCTTCTATCATTTTTTAAGGACAAACCATGATGAAAATAATCCATAGTTTGGTTACACAGTCATTTGGCACAGAAACAGAAATTGATCAGAGAAACACACGCTGTAAATTAACAACATCATGTGAGTGTAAGACCTTTAAATTGTGTCAGTTGTTAATTCTTTGAAGGATTTAGTGTCAAATTAACTAACTTGCAAACATTATCTGTAAAATATTGTTTGGGGTTTTTTTCTTTAAGTGTATTTTTTTTAAACAAGTGGTTTTGGAAAATAGTGAGAAATGCAAAGGTTGAAACCAAGATACATCACATTCGACAAAAAAATTACACTGACATGTCTCTGACGTTCTGTCCAATGAGTGTCAAATATGGAGCTCTTCTTTAGGATACAGTTCGGCTGAAGACAGGCGTAGTGGGTATGTGAGACATTTTTCTGATGGGTTGAGGTGTTTTATGGTTCTTCTAAAGCTGTGACTGTAGTGACACTAAAGGTTTCGGGAGACTGAATTCACCCACTGGATTGTCAGTTCCAGGATTTGGTGAGCAAGATATTAAATCCCATGTTGCCTTCTGGTGTGTCTGTTGGTATAAAAGCATTTAGCAGGTAACTATTGGAGGAGCCGTGGTAGCCAGATCTTTAAACGACTGCGTCCTATTTTGTCTGAATGGTCAGCAAAAAATGTCTTTTCTGTCCATCAATTGATGAGATATGTTGATGTGCACATTGGTTCTGTTTTTACCTCATTTATTTGAATTGTGTCAGTGTTTGCAGCCACATGTCAAACCAGAGGTCGAAAATTGAAAACTTAAAAAGTGCTGTGGAAATGTTCATTTTGAATTCTATGCAAACTGCTGTACATATGGCTTTTTTATTTTTAAAGCATCAGCAGCTCAATTAGACATAGTATAAATGAGTAAGGGGCAAGCATCATAAGCTTCGGCTTCAGCCTACTCCTTTTCAGACCATGTACATGTCGTTTTCTTTTGTACTGTAAGAAAAAAATGTTTTAATGTCTGGCAACAAATAAACTAAACTGAAGATTTTATTTGATTCTTTCCAGACTACCACGACAGTAAATAAACCTTAAATATTTTCATTCTTTTATGAAGGTCGAAATGTTATAACAACAAAGTTATTCACATTTGTGACCAAGATACACTTGTGAATCTGACTTGCTACCATGACAATTTACACAGTTTTTTATTCTTGCCTTTTGTGGTTGACCAGTTATCTTCTCCAACTTTGCATTGTTAGTTATGATAAAGAAAAAAACATCAATTCTGATCATATTATGTGATGGTCTATGTCTATTCAATCCAGCAGTTGAATAGCAGTCTGCTGGATTCGCTGATGATGACAAAGGCCAGATCTTGTCAGAGATTTGGAAGCTCAAATCTTTCAAGTTCTTATGTGCTGAAACACGGAGGCATTGTGAGCTGGAGTGAAACAGATCAAAGAAATGATGCTGCAGGATGACAATTAGAGCACTTCGAATAGCATCGTAGGCATCACCCTTAAATCTTTCAAGTCCTATGTTGAAGACAGGAAGCACTTTACTAAAATCTGTGTCTGTTTTTGACATCAATAATGAAGCTGTTAGACAGCCATAAGTATGATCAAGTTAGTTCTGTCCTCAGGTCTTTGTTAAGGCTTATCATAATTCAGAGAAAGGACTTAACACAATTCAGCTTCTGCACAAGTTTATTCAAGGATAGCATAAAATTATATTGCGGGCATGCTGACACCAAGTGAACTACATCTCAGACTCTTGAAACCTCAGAAATAGTGTGTCTGCTGGTTCCCAGGGTCGTGGCTGATATTAGTGAAGCAGCATTTCAGTTTTATGTAGCTGAGACCTGGAACAGTCTTCCTGAGCCTCCACATTACATAATGTTAGAGTTTTTAGTTGTACATGTGATGTCCAAAAGTGTCCAGTCTGCACTTTTCTTCAATTCTCTCTAATCTAAAATCATGTAAAACACTTAAATAAATCTTAATTATCTCAAACACAATTTACATTTTTATTGTGATTTATTATCCCTTTTACTTCATTTCTTAAAAGCACTTTCTGAAACTGAGTTTACATTTGTGACATTTACATACATTTGATTTGCCTTTCCATACGAACGTGCATCCAGCTATGAATTCTTGGAGTTTGAAGTTGTAGAAAGTCTCAGAAGAGGACTTTCTCCTGATCTGCCTTCTGAAGTAGAGCCAGTGAGTTTCAAGGCATAGCATGGCGAAGAAATTTTTCTCAGGGGCACCGGGAGAGAACTTGAAAGACCTCTGTGCCGCAGAGGTGAGTCACATAGCAAAAACTTTGCGGCCTCTCTGCTCCTCTCAACTGAGGAGACCTTGAGCAACAAGACTCACTGTCCCAGTCAAAAAGTGTTGGGTCACTGATTTTTCTTGGAGGTTTTTCACATTGCAGGGAGGTCCTGTTCTCATTTACGCCTGGCAAGAGATTTGGGCCAAAGTCCACTAGAGTACTGGACATAGTCCAGAAGACCTCCAGGGACATGCTGGTGTGGGGGCAGCAATCTTTTAACCCCCCATTTTGGAGAGTGAAGGCATGAGTTTTGGTCAGGTAGAGAGGTTTAGCACTAGAATAAAGTTGATGCTGTGAAATCTTACCGGTAGTCCAGACACTTTTTGAAAACTCGAATAAACTAGGAGGTGTGACAAGAGCAACTCTAACCTTTCAATAACTATGTCACCTGCATGTGAAGGTAACAGAAGGTTACAGATTTTTCTGCACCACCATGACTCCTGAACAACCCAAATGAGCTATAGATGTCAGATAGACCTCAGACAGTTGAGCCAAAATTTTGCCCCGGAAGATTGACCTGAACAAAAAAGCACTTCTTTCTTCTTTTTCATTTAAGGATAGTGTTAGTTGCTCATACTTTTTGAAATTTGAGTACCATGGTTTCCGCACGCTCATTTTAGATCTAATAGGACTGAATTTGTGTTTGAAGTTTTTGGAGAAATGGTGGTTTTAAAATATTAAAAGGAAATCATTGGGGAGCAGAAACTTTATGGAAAATATATAACCTCGAAACCATTTGCACGAAATGTGCTTTTACAACAATTAAATAATAAATGTTTAAATCTTAGACAGGATCAAATTAGTTGTAAGATAAAGACAATCTAAAATTTAATATTTCAACAGTACATCTTTTTTATGAAGACACATTTGAATGAATTCTCTAGAACAGAATTATTACAGGGTTTTTCAGAAGTATTATCAATGCCAAAAGACCGATCATTTTAGTACACCAGATCATTTTAGCATTGGATTTAAGTTAAGATATTGGTTTTACTGGAGGAAAAAAACAAAAAAAACGTTTTATTATTTGATGGATTTTCTAAAAGAAAATGTAACAACCTGCGTATCAGACTTTATTTCCACTTCAATTTTTAAAGACCTTTCTTAGTCTAAAAGCTTTGAGTTGGTAGATTTCAAATATTACACTTTTTCTCTTAAACGTTGTTTTTAATGTTTTTGAACCGACTATTTTCGATATGCACTAGACAGTTTTATGAAACGTCACTTGTATCATTTACAAGCTTATCTGTTACCCTTTATGTCTGGCAAAATATTTTGAAATTGAGGTATTGTATGTCTACTTGAACAAAATCTTCTCCTAGAGTGAAGTACTGGTAATCTTTATCTTTTTGTCCAGAGCAAAACCAGGATGGATTTTTATGCAACTAAGCTCAATTTTTTTTGTTGAATTATTTACATAAATCAGCCAGTGGTTCTCAACATTCATAAGATCATATAAATAATTTGGATGAAATTTTAATCAACTAATAACCAGAAAACGTGTCCATTCCTTTGGAGTCGGTTCATGTTGTTGATTTTTTTTAAATTCCCTTTAGATTTTCTTTTTTAAAAAAAATATAAGTTTGTGCAGCTAAGACGTCCTGTTGAACAGAACAAATCTTCACAACATGAACAAGCAAAATCAAACTCCATAAATAACCTCTTTTCAAAGACGTGGTAATTTTCTGCCAGATGGGTTGAATATTAAAACTTATTTTGTCATGACGAGGAACGCAGGTGGAAGGAGGAGGACCGAATTGCAGGACAAGAAACATGGTTTATTTAATGAAGGAGTCCAGTAAAGCTGTAACAAAAAAAAACAAACACATGAATCAGTGGAATATCATTGAGTTATTGTTCTAAATGTTTATCATGCTCAGGCAGCCAGGAATACCTGGCTGGAATGGAAGGTATGACCCAACACCTGAAGGGAAGACAGGCTGCCTATTTAAAGGCAGCTGTACAAAGTCCTTCAGGTGTCTAAAATCAGGCATATGAGGGAAGGCCCCGGGTTACCTCTGGTGGTGGGCGAGGAAACCTTGGCAGTACCTCCCTCTCAATGACCACCTCCAGGTGGTCAAGAATCATGTGGCGTGGCTTGACTCGGCACGCGGCTTGACGTGGCTTGACTTGGCGCGTGGCCTGGGCAGGAGCTTTTGCAGCAATCCTTGACAGAGGCTTTTGCAGCAATCCTGGGCAGGCTTAAAGACTTTTGTCCGCTGGGTCTGTTCGTGGTCGGGTCATTCTGTCATGATGAGGAATGCAGATGGAAGGAGGAAGACCCAATTATCATGGTCAGGCAGCCAGGAAGATCTGGCTGGAATGGAAGGGATGACCCGACACCTGAAGGGAAGGCTGCCAGGCTGCCTATTTAAAGGCAGCTGTACAGAATCCTTCAGGTGTCTAAAATCAGGCAAATGAGGGAAGACCCCAGGTTACCTCTGGTGGTGGGTGAGGGAACCGTCACATATTTATTTGTATTTTTTTTTCATCAGAGGTTGTATATTGCTGTAGATTTTGAAGTGTGAAAGTGTACGTACGTATGTGCTCATGTTCGTTGAGTTTCTTCTCCAGTTGTGTGTTTTTTCTTTTTCTAGGTCTGTGATACAAGCACCCCACTCCCACCCTACAGATCTAAACATGCTTTCAAAGCATTTACTCATGAGAATTCCCCGATGGCCAACCCCAACCATCACTATTTATTTAAACTATTCCATTTTAAACCATTGAGGAGACCTTCATTTTTAAAATGTCACTTCACATGAGAAGGAATTAATCTGACTGCATTAACAGATTTAGGTCCTTACAACATAAGCAACACTTGTCTTTTCACAGCTAGGCGGAGCTCTGGGACTCCAAGGACAACAAGTGAGATGTCTGGACAATGTTTTCTGCACCCTCGGGAGACCCAAAGTCTGGTGTGTGTGTGTGTGAGTTGTTGGTTGTATTTTTTATTTTGAGTGTTTAATGCATTAAAAGGGGTTGTGGTAATGAATTATAATCTTTAATGCAGAAACCGATCGATACCATCCAGAGAATAAATCAGCTTTTACTGAGAGCGTCAAAGCCCCTTAATACACTAGAGGAGAGAAAGGGAGTGCATGAGGAGGAGAGCGAGGAGAGGGAGGAAGCGGGCAGGAACAAACTGTTAGAAGAGGAGAAGGAAGCCTGTATCAAGCAGGTAGACAGAGCGAGAAGGAGAAAGTAAAGACAAGGAGGGGTAAGAAGTAAAGAGGAAGACAGATAGATGGATAGAGGTAGATGGGGGAAGTTATAGATGAACAGATTCACCTTTCAGTTAACCTCATTGAGTAAAAGCCTGGTGAAAGCTCAGAGAATGTGACAGTTTTGTGAGGAGGCAAGGTTACGGGGTCAGGTTCCAGTGTGTGTGCACTCACTCTTCTTAGTTGTTATTTCTCCACTGAGCTGCATTGTACTTTCTCCAAATGATCTCTCTCTGATTTCTGTTGCCAAGAGCAAATTATTAATTGAGTCACACCACCATCTCTGGATCCAATATCACCTCGCTGCTCTCTTGTGTTATACGCCCAATCAAGAGTTTCTGAAGCGAAACAACCTGACAACATTCCAGAAGTTTTGACCTTATATTAAGCTGGAGTAACATTTTATGGAGTGGTAAATCACAGACACAATTCCAGCAAAAAAGGAGCTGATTTCTGGTTCAGTTTTAGACTCACAAACAAGTTGGATACACTTCCATGTGTTTAGGACGCCGACTCCGCTCAGTCAGTAGAGTAAGTGGTTTAAGCGAGGCTGCTACTCACTGGAGACTCTTCAGCAAGACATAGTGTTTAAAATTTGATAGCTCAAGCAGGACTTCGAGGTAAACAGGAGAGGGAGGTATAGAAAGAACACATTTGCAAGCCAAGTTGCCTTCACCAAGAAAGAATATGATTTTTTTTAAGAGGTAAAATTAAGACCTTTCCTGGTGGAGGAAAGCCAAAAACACAAAAATGAGGTTGAAAAAAGAGTTTTCTGTGATAGTTTTAAGCCCCTGAGGTGCTCAATTATTAAACAGCTGAGCAGACTTTCGAGAACCAGTGATGATGTCAGCCAAAGCATCCATCCATCATTCATTGCTTTAGGAATCAGAGCTGGAGGTAGCACTTAATCACTCATTTTTTCTCACACTATTTATCTCTCCCAGGCTTTTTTTCTCATGATAGATTTGGTGTTGGTTCTATCCCAGCACACAGCTTTCATTGAAAAACATAATTGACAAATGTTTTATTGGAAGTAATTTAGAATAAACTGAAGAGGTAAATCAGAGGGGTTTTATTTTAATTCTATCTTCCTGATTTAGTGCCAACTCTTTAAGGTTTGAAACATAGCTCGTGGTGGTGGATGAATTGAGAAAAATTTCCAGCAAACACTTAAACAAGGTTCTACTGGTGAGAATTTATAGCTTCACACTCCTGGTTTTGTCTGTAGGCTCTGTGTGTGTGCCTGAGGGCGTGTGATTGTTGCATTGCACTCATAATAAGCCTCTAAGTGACTGGCAGAACCAATATCTTGCTTTTGCTTTGCCCTGCATTCACTCAGCCTGCTCGGTGTGTAGCTCCCGTCATGCATCTCAATTCCACAAACACAATTTTCGGCGCTCAGAGAAGGAGCCTGTTTTTTGATTAATGTCACCATGACAACTACATAATTCATGAATTGTATTAGTGATCCATTTGTCATTTGCAAATCCTTATTCAGGGTGTGTGTATAAGGAGTGGTTGCTGCAGAGATGGAACTTTGGCCTGTTTTTATCCCTCTGTACTCCAACACACTCAAAGGAATAGAAAAAAGGGAAAATATGCTGATCTGGGAGGCAGAAACTGCTTGTTTTGTAAGGGGGCACTTTTAGCTTCATTGGGAACTCTCAAGTCTGCTCATTTGGGAAGCTACATGCTAATTTCCCTCTTTCATCCATCCGTCTGTCTGTCTATTGACAGAAGCCTTGCTACCGCTACACCGACACCATTTAGTTCTGCAAAGAAAGAAGAGAGGGGGGCATTCATTGCAGATTATTTTCAATTAGATCACTGACAATGTTGAAACTCTAAAATGGGATTGTTTTCCATTTTGAGCCAGATGGAGGGGTTTCCCCCTACTTATCCAAAGATCAAACTAGGGTTTCAATATTCTTTTTATCACTTTTCATTTTGAATTTGATACTTCTATCAAAAAGCCAGAAAACCAAACTTTTTCTTATTCTTATCATTCTTACATTCTTCTTAATTCACACCAAAATGCTTAAATTTCACACCTACAAAAATGTGTTTAGTTTTATAAAGTCATCCTGCATTGACTTTGAAAGAGGGCAACCACAGCAGGAACATTTCCAGTTAATTCTATAAAAGGTTGTGGAAGAAGGGATGAAACACTTCAAGCACTGAAGTGTAATACTCCAATAAAATTTGCATACGAGAGCTTTCAGTTTCTCCAGCTCTGCTCTACTTTTCTCCACAGCTGTACTTCATATGTATAGGATGTGCCACATGACAGCTGATCTGGTATTCCTGAGTCTTCACCATGAATATGGAATGAAAGGCTCAACACATTCTGGAAAACTGCTGTCTATTAATCTGCTATGACTAGAAAAGCACATTTACGGGTTACATAAATACTAATTGAATAAATCGGTCAGGATAGAGGAATAATTAACACTACACTGTGGTGTACTGTTGATTAGCACGTCAGGCATCTTTTAGATTGATAGTTGGACTGGTGAGACGATCCTCAGTTCTACAGTGCTGTGCATGATTTTGTTCTGGTTACATTTAAGCACAAATTTAGTGGTCCTAATGTCTTTTCTGAGCCCATTTTTGCACTGCAGAAGAAAATCTACAATTTGTCATCTAAAATTTACCATTTATGTATTTGAGAAAAAAAGGTGAAATGGTTTCAGGCTGTTTTTTATTCAGCTTTCCCTCCGGATTAATTTGAATTCATCACAGCAGCTATAAAATCAGTGGCGCCGACAAAGTGCATCCGAAAAGTCTTAGATAAATCCTTGACTCATCCACAGGGAGTGAAATTTAAAGTCAATGAAAAAGTATACTTAAAAGCTGTGTTGACAGATAATCTTAAAGAATTCAAAACTATTGTTGGAAATTGTTTTGGGATTATTTTAGGTGGTCAAAGGATGGAGCTGTGGGTGCTTGGTGGTCTCTGGGCTGCCTGAACCAGCCACCTGGTCGTGTTCTTGCCAATTGTGGTAGTATCTGAGGCAGCCGGTTAGTGGGGGGCTCCTGAGTTCTTGGTGTGCTTGCGCTCCTCTCACACTTTGCCTCGGCTTTCGGTGGCCACTGGGCTCACTTGCTGTGGCCTTGTACGGATGGCATGTCTGCCCGTAGCCTCATGGGTTGGCCGTACTCCATGGTTCCAGGGGACAAATAAAGTAATACTACACAGATTCACCATTCTGCTTGTCATAACGGTGGGCGGGAGGGGGTTGAAAGAAAAATAGAAATGCAATTAACTTTGCTTTTTCTTTCACAAGGTATACAGAGTAGAAACAATCAAAAAAACAGGAAAACATCTCGTGCTGTTTGGTCAAAGACTTAAAACTGCATGAGCAGAAGTGTTGATGCTAAGAAACTTGATTGTACAAGTAACTTGTTTGACTTTATGAAGTAATTCCTTATTGCATGCTGTTTGTTTCTAAAATAAAACACCTTCACATGGTTGTGCTGCATGTCAAACACTCTTTAATACAGTCTGAAAGGCCTTCACTCAAAAAACCTTAAAAACAAACTGCTGTTCAAGTTGAACCACAAATATTAAGGACCTGGAGTGCGAAATGAATGACTGGCTTTCAGAAACTTACACTGCGGCAGGTCTGTTTATTATGAGTTACACACAGCAGTTGTAATACCTCTTGTTTATTGTTCTTAGTTTTCCAAAAAAAAAAAGTTGAGCAATTTTTACACTAGGATTTATTTGTAGCCTTAAAACACAAAAAAATCTCAAATCAGGGTCAAATACTTTTTTACTTGGGTACAAAAAGGCAGATACGTACTTCTTCCACTGCAAATAATACATAGAAATAACAAATAAATCCTTTACACAAGCATTATATATATATATATTAACTACATTAGTTAACATTAGAAATATTTAAAAAGAAAATATAATTTAATAAAGTATCTGGTATAATTTGTAATCTTGTAGCTGTTGCCATGGTTACAGATGCACGACTGTCACCCAAAGGCTGCATTCCACAAGTTTCCATAGATAGCACAGAAAGCTTCAAAACACATCAGGTTTGTCAGGAAACGTCAATCGAGGAAAAAATATCTTGATTTTTTTTTTTTTTTGTTTGTTTTGTACTCCTTTCTTTGGGATACCATTGCTTTCTACAACTGAGGCACAGATTTGTCTTCAGCCAACAGTCAGGATATTGAGCCAGCCGCTCTACACTGGTGCACGACCCAACAGTATTGTATGGCCATGATAAAGAATCTTAAACTTTTGTTTTTCCCTGAAAATACCCCAAAAGTGGGTCCAGAGGAAGAAGATCCCAAAGACTTGTAAATCTTCCAAACAAGCAGAGAAAGACAAATGATCGAAGGGGAAAATGAAAACAATTAGTTCTTGGACATCTGACGTGAAGCATAACATGATCTCAACAAAAAAAGAAAACATAGGGAGGAGTTGGGCTCTAAGTCTTTGATCACAAAGGCTGTGTCCAAATCATAGATTCAACTATTTATGCAAGAAACGAAAGTCGTTAGCATGTGTCTTTTAGAGAAAATCTGGGCAGATGTTCCAGAAGATTTTGATACCTCTTCATAAGATAGATTTTCACAAGAGCATCTTTAAGAGAATTAGTATGATGTAAAATGATCGATGAATGGTTATCTATGAACAAGATGAAGACCACCTGATAGTCTCCAGTTTTTGTAAGGTTATGGTTTTAAACAACATTGTGGGTCAGGCTAAGCTGGTTTGGTTTTAGGTACAAATTACTGGACTCGCTGGGAGAACTTCCATTGTGCAAAGTTCCGTTGTCTTCCTTTTATCCAGGGCTGGGTAGCGGGGGCACTAGCCTCAGACAAAAAACTCAAGCTTCTCTCACCCCAATTTGATTCCTCCAGCTAACCAGCTCAACCGGGAAGATCCGAGGTGTTCCCGAGCCAGCTGGGTTGTGCCCAAAACAACTCACCGGCGTGGTCAAGAAGAGGCACCCTAACCAGATGCCCGAATCACTCCATCTCGCTTCTCTCGACCTGGAGGTGCATCAGCTCAACGAGCTATCATCAGTTATCATTGAATGATTTGATAAAGTAGTTACCCTATAAACCACATTAAACTATAAAAACAAAATAAATAAATAATAGCAGATTTGATTTTCGTTTTGGATATTGCAGATCGTGATGGTTTTCTTTTACACTCCAGCTTGATGTTACCCAGCTTAAAACTAATGTATCATCCTTCTACCTGGGGTTTTCATAAAATTTCATGTAGTTGTTTGCAGAAATTTTCCTATGTTAAATGTGCCTCATCCTGGTTCCTCCTCCTCTGTTGTCTTTTAATCCTCTTCAACCCTCTCCTGATTAGCCGTGGACGCCTCGGCCTGCTGTGGTGCATTCATCTCACTTCCTGCACCTTCCCAGACGACAGCTGTAGAGTTTTGGCTGGAGCGCAGACGTTGGCGAAGATGTGTCTTCTGGTCGCCGGGGCTGAAAGATTGGGACACTCCCGAGCCTCCCCGAGCCAAACCAAGCCCCCATCCATGTCGCGAACCCAGCTTGCGACGTCCCCCGGAGCCAGAACGCATGGCTGGAGTCCCGGGAATGGAAATGTCCTGCTCTGTATGAGAAGACGTTTTTCTCAGAGGAGAAGGAGAAACTGGAGCACTGCGAGGGTCTGGAAAACAGTGAAATAAATTTGTTATTGACAAATAACTTTTTATAACATTTTCAAAATATTAGCAAATATATGTTGACTATTTTTTAAAGTATTTTTCTTTTTAAACTTCTTGTAGGTGCTCACAGAAGAGAAAAAATTAGCTAGATCTGTTAACAGGAAAAACAAGGAGAGACAACAAACAGTAGTGACAAAATCAGATGTGAAAAACGGTGTTAAATCACTTATAAATCTATGTCTTAATTTTGTAAATATTTAAATGGATCTTTAATTTGTGTAATATTTCAGGGAGGATGTTAAAACTATATTAGCTTTTGTAGGTTGTTTTTTTACCCCCAAATACCATCAACAATCTTGGCGTATTAGTTGCTTTGATCCCAATCGAATCTCCTTACAGAACGAAGGTTTCATACTGGACCAAGCTGTAAAATGCTGCAGGCCCCTTCTCAGCTGCCTGTCACTCATTCCCCCCTCACTGTGCAGGAGAAAGCTAAACCCCACTCACTCAATAGGTCTCAGACATAAAGACTATGGTGACTAACGGCCAGCGACTCGCACCGGCTCATTGAACCTAGAAAGCAGCCTCTGGCCACGGCTAACCCTGCTTGACATCTTCTCATAGCTTGTATTCACTCTGCGTTTCATCTACCACTCACCGTGCATGTTAATAACCATAAAGCCTCAACCTTCAATAAATCAAGAGTACATAGCTGTAGTGAAAACTTTATGCTTTTAAAATAGTCCTTTTAAATTAAATCTACACTTGGATGATAAACATTTAGTCAAACAAATAGATCTAGTAGTTCTGAAGAAATACCAGCCATGTGAATGCTAAAAATTCAAGAGGAATTGATTTTGTACTCGAATATCCTTTTTTTATTTCTAGCTTTTCTATTTCTTAAGTTACAAATGCTTTTTAAGACCAAATTTAATCCTGAAAATATACACAGAAAATGTGAAAATCCTGTCTGTCGTTTTAAAAGCAGCATGTTTTGCATAAAATGCCTCAAAGCAAGACATCAGGCATTTTCCCCATGAACATATCTTTTTTATCTTATGGAAAAAGGACAATGAAAAAGAATATTTATTTGAAATAATCCCATATAACGAACGCAAGGCTTCAGATTAGTTTTAATCATGTTATGTGATTCTCTAATTAGGCATTGATGAAGCTAACTATTATACTGTAAATGAAACAATTCACATATTTTACATTTAGATTTTGGAGTAACTTTTTTTTCTTTTTTGTTGTCTTCTGCTTATCCGGGGCTGGGTCGTGGGGCAGCCCAGGCTTTTCTCACCCTGGCTACATCCTCCAGCTCACCCGGGAGGATCCCGAGGCGTTTCCCGGTCAGCTGTGACACATAATCTCTCCGACAAGTCCAGGATCTGCCCCTTGGTCTCCTCCCGGTGGGATGTGCCCAAAATACCTCACTACCGAGGCGTTCGGGAGGCATCCTAAGCAGATACCCAAACTACCCCATCTGGAAGCACCAAAATACTTATAGCTGTTGGAACAAAAAGTGAAAATAACTTTTTGCTTATGACTAAATTTCCAAACTGTTCAAATTGAGAGGCCTGATGACCTAATAGCACCCTCTACTATGGCTTAAACCTGCATTAACCTGATAAACGTAGCAACAGATCTTGGATCTTTGAGTTTATAGCAAATGTGTCTTTAAAAATCACATGTCATAGAGTTGCATTGTTACGGATACAGTCAGATGGTGTCTTCTAAATGCTTCTTCAGAATGGGTTCCCACTTGCATGCAAGTTTTTTTTTTATTACCAATCAAATTATCTTCAACACTGATTCCAAAATGGTCCCGACTGCTGCATTGGTATGAAGTTGTAGGTGCGTCTATGACTTCACTGGTACCTTTTGTGCTAAACGGTGTTCAACTAATACACGTTAATTTGTATGCATGCGCAAAATCGATCGTCGTGTGGCGTGGATCGAAAAATCGAAGGATTGAACAATCCCTACAATCCTTACTGAGTATTCATAATAATTTTTAGCTCATCTGACCACACATAAAGGGTTGGAAATAAAGTTGAATAAACGTTTTGTTATCTTGTACATGGACACTTTGCTAAACAATTTAGGCAACAAGGTCACCAGATCTACAGGTGAACCTGCTTACATCATGAAAGCAGCCGGACTAAATATGTTGCAGTTTATAGGTGTAGGTCATTTCTGCTTTTACTTTTAATCAAGTTCATTATCTGAGAGTATATCTACAAAAGATCTAACTATAAAAGAATGTGAATATTGTAGAAAACCTGCATATTACCACCAGTACTGCTGATGTTCATATTTTTCACATTAAACTCAGAAAATGAAACAGCAGCAATTTTTATTTAAGCTGAGTTAGACATAGTTTCACTAAATTCAGAATGCACAGGGTGCAGAGGTTTGGTTCCTTTTTATCTTCCAACAGCGTGGGATTTAAAATGTGAATCATGATACCCATGACACCCAAAAAATGTTGGAATATGTCTTTTTACACAGTTGGGAAAGTGCTTTGAGTTTACAGTGAAAAACAGGGATGTGGCACTGTGATTTTTAAATAAAATGAACCGAACTAAAAAAAAACTCTGCTGTTGTCTTGATGAATAAAAGAAATGTAACAAGTCACATTTTCTATAGATAATTAAATTTAATGGGAGACCACAATTCTGAGTTAAGAAAAGAGAAACTATGATCACAAATGCAGGTTTGGGCTTATGTCACAGCTGTCTGCTTAGCTATTTCTGTTTGACACAGCCAGTAAACACATTAAATGTGAATGAAGCTTCACAAATCTTTTTCTTTCAACGTGTGGTTAGTGGAGAATGCCAGCTTCAATAAGACTTAGCTTTTTACAGAGTGAGATTCGAGCGGAGAGAGAGGGGTATCAATGCCGACCACACTTGGTAGTCATGAGATGATTTGTATGCATGCCGGTAGCCTTGCTTGATGGGGTAAGCATATCTTTGTGAAAACCAGCCGGCCGATGTTTGTGTGTTTATCAGTGTGAGAATGAGGGTTATTGTGCATGGCTATGTGTGTCTGTGTGTAGTATTACCAGGGTCAGACGTGTGTGTATCTGATGGAAATTCGGTGCTGTCAGCCAGGTTTTCCACGCTGCCTGCGGCGGTGAAGGTGGCACGCCCTTCTCTTCCTCCTCCTTTGGGTTTGATTAGCTTCTTCATTCTATCTGCAATCCAGTTAGATTTTCTGTGAGGACACAGAAGACAGAAATCTTTAACAAAAAGGGTTCAGGATTTACTCACGTAGATGCACATTGTGTACAAAAACTTGTTTTCCCCAAATCTGATTGGAACACAAAATGTCATTGTCATGTGCAGTTTATCGTCCTGCCAAACAGAGACTTGGTAGAGGTGAACTCTCAAGGAGGTTTTGTCTGCAAAGCAGCTAAAGCTTACAAAAAAGGTCTCATCAGAATTGCTTTTTGATACTTAGTTTGTAAGACCAGCTCCTCAAACTGCAACTTGTTATATTCTAACAGTGTTTGGAGAGCCGCTGTCACTTTAAGACAAACAAGCCGATGAAATGAGTTTTTGTCTGAAGGGTGTCTGGGCCGCTCCAGAGATGGATGAGAAGCTCAGAGTAAAGTCGCAGCTTCTTCACGTCTAGTGGAGCTCGCTCAAGTGGTTTGTGGATAAGTTTAGGAAGCTTTCTAAGTGAAGTGTTGAGAAAATGTTTTTTTCGATGAAGACTCCTGGAGTGTCTCAGGACATGCAGAATTTTAAATCTTTAACTCCTAATTTTTATTTTACAAGCATTTTTCATAACCACACATTTCCTTTTCTGTAGAACCAATCTTTCATATCAACATCTTTGGACACTGAAACAGGAGTTTCTATAAATCAGAGAGAAAAATTCCAAGCCCGTAAGTCCACATTGATTTTCAACCAAGATGCAATGTTTTGGTCACATTGTTACTGACTCGATCATTTTTTGCACCTGCTTTCACAACCCTTGTGTCACACAGAACACATATTTGTAGTGTTTTTGTTTATTTGATCCACATCCACGTCAGCTACTCTCCCTGGCATCAGGAACAGTCCGGTCTACTCCAGAGCTTTGAAAATGATGCATCAGATTTTGTGCCAAATGTTAAAGTTGTCCAGTTTCAAATAAACAAATTACTGCTTTCAAAATATTCCGAGAGGTATAGAGATATATAGAAAAAAGTCAAATTTGGGTCAATTTTTCTGTGGTGCAACTGTGGAGCATTAGGTGGAAATACAGAAATCTGAGCCACTCTGTTTTAAACATTTAGATTTGCACTGCAAAAAATAGAGTTTGATATTTTGATTGTTTAATTATTTATCCACTACTCTGGCTAGCTGGCTATGAAGGTAGGTTGGTTTGTGGTTGAAAATATATTTGCATGGATTACTTGGCCTTGCTGGCTGGAGTCTGCATGTTGGGTTCGAGGACCCGATACTGATCCATTATCTTTTCCACCAATTTTTGCTTCTCTCGCCGGAGCTCACTTAGCTTCTCCCTGAAAAAAAAAAAACACATGAAGCATTAGAAAAAGCAGATCATAAACTTTTTCTCTGTTTTTTGATTAATTTTCTTCTCATAATGGTATTGCCAGTTGTTATCATCAACTCATGTTAATAAAATTATTCTAAGAATGAACTAACGTAACTGCAGGACAGCTACGACACCACCAAGAGAGAAAAAGAACAGATTTTTTTTTTTTTTATGAAAATACTTTTCCAAAAACACTTCAGAAAAGACTTGCTGTCAAGAGACTGAGAAAACAAGACTCGTAGAGTTTCAGTATCTCAGATTCAAATCTTGGCATTGTTGAAAAGAATTCATAACGCTGCAAAACCAGTAGATCCTCACTGACACTTTATCAGAACATTTTGAAGATTTTCAGCAAGGTTTCATACAAGTATGAGCTTTTATTGAGCATAACATAGCAGCATGATGACTAAGGATGTACATATGGGTATTTGCTCTACCAACCAAGCACTTTCTATCTGACAGTTAAAAGCTAGTAACCATATCAAATTCAATCTGTAATTTGGAAAAATTGTTTGATTCCACATTCCGCCCCATGCAGAGCCAACAGTCCTGTGTTCCACCAAAACAGCTGTTCCAGCTCTGTCCCATCAAGCGGCTGTTCCACCTCTATTCCACCAAGCGTTTTACCAAGCAGCTGTTTCAGCCTCAACTTATCCATTTCTGTTTGGAGTGCTACTAGATACAAGAATTTCACCAGTAGATGATTAAAAGGATATCTTGTATCTTATGTGATATTTATTTTTTATTTTTACTGGAAATGTTACATCCTTTACCCATGATCATTTTTTACTCAGTGTGTTTTTTTTTTGTTTTTTTTTTTTATTTTGAATTACTCTATTCATCCCTCACCGGGGAAATTTGTTTGCTGCACTCCTTACACCGCAGCAGGCTGCCCTTCAACGGCGCCAATGGTGGGAGAAGTGGGGGTTAGGTGTCTTCTCCAAGGACCCTAGACGAGCTCTCCGTGGGACGCGAACCCGCGACCTTCCGGTCCGCGGGCGAACGCGCTAACCACGCGGCCACCGTCTCCACCGTCTCCATTTCATTTTTAATACCAATCCAAAATAACCAATTGCATATGAAAGAGCTTCATCTGGTTGTTATTAATAATTAACGCAGATTTTATCCCAGGGTAGATTCAATCTTTTCTACAAACATCCAAAGAGATCAAATTTGATTTGGTTCCGACACCCCTTGCCGCCTGTAAAACAACCTTAATCTCACTATGCACTGCAGTGTCTCCCTCCACTCTCCAATTTTACTCCATGTGACACCAAATAAAACAAAATACTAAATAAATTTCTGGTTAAATTCTAGTAAAAACATGTGAAAGGAGCCACGTAAACTATTAAAAACTTTACAGTAATTAATTTGGCTTTATTTAAGTTTCAAGGTCTTTATTTTATTGACTGTACCATCTGTATCTTCACCACCATATCAGAATGTTTCAGCTGTAGGAGCACATCTGCTACAGACAGTCTTTTGCAACCAAAGCACATTGTCTGACAAACATTTACCCGAAATGATTTGTTTTACCACCAACTCATTTTTTCTGCTTTTTATTCACCTTCAACTGTATTTTAATAAAAAATGTGTTGCTGTTCACCGCCTCTTTTCAGTTTCCTCTTATTTCCCTGAGGCCCAGGCATTTCTCTTTGACATTCCTCTTAGTGTTCTTAGACTTGATCCACAGACTTTCTGACAAGCCCAATCAGCTGACACACACACTAGTGAGTCTAGTCTAAACAGTTTTTAAAAAAATATAAACTCTTGAAAAAATTTTTAAAAATTTAAATGCCCCTCTGAAATTGTGTATTTCAATTATTGCAAATAAACAAATTGAGTTTAAAAGCCAGGTTGTTCACATAAAATATAAAACCAGGCTTGTTTTTAAATAAGAAAATTGGACTCCTCTGGCATTCAAAATATCCTTTCTTAAAAATTATTAAAAATTAGATCAATTTTTCTGAAATGTTACTCACTGGTATTCTCTCTGCTGTGAGTAGTGCTGGTCACGTCGCTCCAGGCTTTGCTCCAGTAAAGATCGGTTCTCTTTAAGTAGAGTCTGGTTCTGCTCTGCTAGGTGTCGGTTCTCTTCCTCCATGTTTCCCTTTAACTGACTCAAAAGCTACAGCACAAAACCAATAGCATGGTGAGATTAGTTCACATTGGGTACTTTACACATTTTCCCCAAAAAATGGGGGAAGTTTTTTTAATGGATAATTCTCGCTTTGCAAATTATAACGAAAAGCTAAAAAACCAAAACAAACATTCACATTGTGTAATATTTTTTTTGATCATCATTTTGCATGCTGAATATTGGATTGCTCCTGTTTTTACAATGTCAACTTTCAGTTGCTCTTAAAAGTTTTGTTTGAATAAAATCAATTTGTTCCTGCAGAAATGATTTGTTTGCAATCATCCAAAAAAAAAAAATTGTAACCTGTTAATTTGTAAATATGTTAATCACAAGTTTTTGAGTCTCCTAAGTTGCCTTTTTAATAACAAAACATTTTTAAAAAGTTTAGATTTGCATCTGAACCAGCTTAATTACGGTTAAATCTTAATGGTAACTAAAGCTAAAAGAATCTTTCTACAGATACAAATGAATAAAATGCTAAAATGAAGTTCATATCAAGTTATTTTGTTAGAGACGCGTGGGGCATTGGGATCGGGCATCTGTAGAAAACAAATTAATTTACTATCTCAGAATTTTAATGGGCAAAAACAAACTATTGTCTCCCCTATAATGTGGCCCTTTCGGTCAGCTGGTATTTCTTCCACACTCATCAAATCAAGGCTGGGACAAAAACAGAAAAGCAGATGAAAACAGAGTATTTCTACTCAGATTGGTTGGAATTTATCCGTGCAGCGAGCTGCTGACAGAATGTGACCTGAGGTATAAAGAGATTGGATGAGATGATGGTAACTGAACCATCGGGGCACCGGTTGCAGTCTTGTCTAATAAATCCTTACAAAGCTGAGAAGCAAGAGGTCAGAGATCTGTAGCACTTATTTTCTGAAATTGCATGACAAAAACACACTAATAAAATCTGAGATTTTTGTCTGAAATTAAGAAAAAAGTGTGATTATGTATTTTCAACTTACTTGCACTTTTACATGGATTTGTGTCAAATGTAAACCTACAGCAGGCTGAGTTGTACTCATGGCTGCTACATCATCAGTTTTGAGATGAAATTGGATTATTTCTCCTTTAGCGTTTACATAAGGTCTAAATTACAAGGTTCAGACTTTGAGTTGCCAACAGTAACAGATGGCAAATAGAATACTTCAGCAAATCTTAAAACAATAATGGTCATAACATCAATTATTTCTCTGTCTAATTTGTGACCAATCACAAGAATATGCATGTGATTTAAATAGTCAATCTGTCAAGTCAAGAAACAGTTTGACATATTGAGAAACTCTTTTGAACTTTTTTAACCAAAGTAAAATTCTGTACTCTCTAATATTAGAAACACTCAGAGCAAACATTCACTGAGCCACTGGGAAATAAAAGAAATGACATTTCATGCAGCTGTACAATTTATGTTTTGTGCTGGAAGCAGAGTTCAATATTGTAAGAAATACTCTTTCTGTTTACCTTTGCCACTAAAATTGCCGGGTTGAATTTTCTGGTTTGGTTAAACAGGCAAAACCAAGCAAAAAAAAAGACATATTGCCCATACACTGTCATCTCACTATATGGCTAGATACTAAATCACCTACTGAGAAACTACAAACGTCATATAAAAAATATTTTGGTGCAGAGTGTAGATTGACTGTTGGAAATAATGTGCATGCATTAAAAACTGACTTGGTCTTTTGTGACTCAAAACAAGCACTTTTCCCAGAATTATTTACGCATTGCAGCTACAAAAAATTCCGAGATAATAACAGTATGAGTGAATGGTTTTTGCTCACCATAAAAAATGATAAGCTGAGGTTTTTAAATGTCCCAAAGTTTATTAATTCATTTCATTTCTATCATTTTTATCTTTTCAAAAGACCTGTTTAAAAGCACTGGTCCACCCAAGCACTGAAGGTCATTTTAAGGAAAATAGCAGAAAAAGAATAAATAAATAAATTTATTAAGATTTTCTGTGCCTCTTTTAAAGAAAATCCAGCTCGGAACAAACTTCTTTCACAAATATACAAATTTATGAAAATAATATTCTCTTTAAATAAATCCAGTAACATGTGCATTTTTTAAAAAACATTTAGAAGACTAAAATAAATAAATCAAAGAGTAAATAAAATTTTCTTAAAAAGCTGGTGTAAAAATTTTCCAGCATAGGAAATACAAATGTAGTTTACTGATATGATTAATTTGTTAAAAAAATATCCTAATTGGACAGAATTATACTTTTAAATCCCCTAATTCTGAATTTCGAAACCATCTTGACATTATAATTAAGGGTTTGTGCACATGAGGAATAAAACACACAGTCTACACAAACCAAAACCTTACTTAATCACTTTATCATCTCAATAATTCATGCCAGAAGTAGTTTTTTTTTTTTTTTTCAGAACACATAATGAATACATTTATTTCTATTTAACCAAAGTTTTTCAATTATTTACTGTGCTTGACTAAAACTTTTTTAGTCAACATCACTAAAACATCTGCTCAAAATGTTTAAATATTCAGTGCTTGCATAACGCAGTACACAGAGGACTTTAGCTGGCTAGAGGGCAAAAGATACTTTTTCTTTGTGTAAGCTACTTAATATTCATTTTTGTTTGAACTAATACATCAAATCTGTCAGAAAAGTCAGGCGGAAAAAGCTCCGGTATCACAGATTGGAGATTAGCCAGTCTCTGTTCAGCACTGAGAATGTGACAGAGTTCTTCTTTCCTGATACTGCTGTGTTAAATAAAACTGCAAACTGTAAACCCTTAAATCCGCAGTAAATTTCAGACAAACTACCGTTAACTTCTCAGCAAAGCTTTAGATAATTTACTTTATTTCAGTGTCCTTTGCGGATCGGGAAATGTTGTTTGGATGAGCTGCTACTAAACAGCTGCTTCTAGAAGTGTTTTATAGGCAACCTGGAACTGGCTGGTCTTACCTGGTACTGGCTGGTGAGCCTAGCATTACTGAGGTCTAAACTCTGGTTGGTTTCTCTTAAGGCGCTCAGCTCCCCTTCCACTCGAGTCCTCTCCAACTGTGAGGCACTTAGTTCCAACTTAAGTACAGAGCCCTGGGCCAGCAACTCCGCCTGGGACGCCAACCACTCCTTCTGCTGAACCTGAAGCCTGTAGCACCAACATAGTTAATGTTGTACTTTGTTTGCATCAGTGTTTGATCTGCAGCGTGTATTATAACTATTATATAAAATTATGGATGTGAACATACACCAGATGCACTGTGTCAAGATTAACATACATTAAAAGAAGTTTGATGTATTCATCCAAAGATGTATAGTAAGTATTCAGTTATGCACGACATGTTATCAGCTATGCAAGATAACATGTCATGATGCAAGTCAAATGAGTTACATAAAAATAAAGTTTGAAAGAAATTCTCAATATCTAACACTAGAATGAATAGAAACAATATCTAGAAAATAAATTAATATAAAAAGAATAACTTCTACTTTAAATCAGCCTTTAGTAATGAAAACATGTTAAAAACTGGTGATTTAAAGAATCTGGGGTTTGCTTGTGTTTTGTTTGAGAAAGATGCTCAATTCAATATTGTTACAAATATTGTTCAATTCCCAGGAAAAAACTGCAAGGTTTTATCACACATGGTATCACTTGGTTTTATTTGTTTTAATAAACTTTATTAATCCCTCACCGGGAAATTTGTGTGCTGCATTGCACCGCAGCAGGCTGTCACCTATGACGGTGCCAATGGTGGGAGAAACAGGGGGCTAGGTGTCTTCTCCAAGGACTCTAGATGTGAACTCATTGGGATGCGAACTTCCGGACTTCCGGTTAACTTCCAGTCCGCGGGCGAACGCTCTAACCACTAAGCCACTGTCTACCAATTACCTCTTTTAACATGTGTTATTAAGTTACAAAAGTCTTTTACAAATGAATCCATTGCTTTTTGCAAAAATAAAAAGGGAGAGCATGTAATTTAAATAAGTGATATTAATTTTAAAAAATCCAAATGCATTTTAATCTTATTCAATGTGATTTCTTCGATTTGATCTGATCAGAAATAAAGGAATGGCTTTGCATTAGAAAACAACAGAAACAATCAGTACTGTATCACAATTATTATTAAGATATACATTTTATTATTTAATTGAGTTGTTCCAAAGAAAAATGTTTTTAAGTAATAAATCCAAGAACTGAGACCTAAATGCACATAAAAATGTGCCTAACTCTTGTTTTTATGTGTTTTATGGAGTGAAGCGTTATTTCTCCTATGCTCAATCCAAACGCCCTAAGTCAGGGGCAAAAATGCGTTCAGTGCATTATAGAGTACATTTGCATCCAAATGGATTCCTGTGTTGTTCGCTGTGCTTCATATAGGAGCATTACCGCTGCTGCGCGCCACATTCAGATGAACATGAGTGCCATGACAGGGTGATCACATCTCATGAATGTGATGCTGTAGAAGTTGTCTGAATTAGTTACCTCTCGTAGTCTTCTTTCAACCTCTCCAGCTCTTGTTCTTTTTCTAATCTCCTTTGGGCCTCTGTTTCCATCTTTTCTTTTTCCTTTTTCATCTCTCGCTCTTTCTCTTCCAGTTGTGTTTTACCATCTAGCAGCTCCTTGTATCTTCAGTAAAAGCACACAAAATTCATCCAATAAAAACATCTGAAGGAATAACATCTGAATCTTTTTTTAAAGTTCGGAAATTGAATCATTTTAACAAGTTTTGGAAAAGTAGAAATAAATTTTGATAATCCGAAAAAAAAAAAGTAACATTAATGTAAATCAGCATGTAAATGACTGTACCTGCCCTCCAGCTCCCGGTGCTGACCCTCCAAGTTGCGATTGCTGCTCCTCAGTTGTGAATATTTGTCCAGTAGTTCCTCCAGCTCCACCTCCTGCTGCTGCTGCAATGCCGTCATCCGCTCATGGTCTCGTCTTAGAGCCTCCATCCTGACCACTGACTCCTCACGTTCCCGTATCCACACCTTAGATTCTGCCTCCAGGGCTGCACACCGGGCCTCGCTCTCACTACAGCGTGCAACTAGGGCAGCTTGCTGGGAGGTTAGTGATGCCTGTTCCACCTGAGTGTTTGTGCATGGAGAAGAAAAACTTGAAAGTTACTGTACTGGTAAAGTAATCTTGTTTTATTGTGGTTAATGTGGTGAAAAGGTATTATTTCAAACCAAAATCTACATGTTAGCATGCTATAAAATTATTGACAGGTGTCCCGCTGTCTTCCGCTTATCTGTGGCCGGATGACAGGGTATGTTTGAGGCCAGAAGGGTCAGGACATCTTGCCCTTAAGTTATAGTGACAAAATGAAGCTTGGTGTAACAGTAATCCTAAAAACCCACCCACCACCTTATAAACAGGTAACCTGGCAATATACAGTAATAAACTTGTGGACTCTGCTTCACTGGGCCATGATCTCCAACTCTCACTGGACCGATTTTCTGCCAAGTGTGAAGCAGCTGGATAGAAATAAGCACCTTCAAATCTGAGAACACAATTCTCTACTGGAAAAGGGTGAAGAACAAGGTCCTTCCCCAAGTGGAGGTGTTTAAATATGTCGTAGTCTTGTTCACAAGTGAGAGATGGATGAATAAATAGATGGATCAGTGCAGCGTCCACAATAATTAGGATAGTCTTGGTTGAACAAACTCAGAGGAAGCTATAACAGACCAAAGTGAGTCTTAACACTTGCCCAGTATTTAGAAAGAGTTACTGGGCTGTCAGCACAAGATCATTCATACTGCTGCAAGCAAACAAAAAAATGTTAAACAAAATGTGCAATTGTTTCTTCTGAGGCTGTTTTCAGAAACCTGAAATTTCAGTGGTTCAGACTTTCTTCCAGTAGCCAGTGTGTTAGCTCACCTGGAGGTGGGTATTGAGTTTTTGCAAACTGGTGCACGAGTCCTGCAGGCTAAGGGAGTGTCGCCGCAGAGCCTCCAGCTGCTCCTTTAGGTGCTCACACGTCTCCTGGGACTGGGACAAGCGCATCAGCAAAGCCTCCTTCTCTGCAGCTGCCAATGCTCTCTAAAGAGGAAAGAAATCTTTTCTTCAGTTCTCATACTGACAGACAGCGATGTTCAGCAGAGGGATTATTATGGGATGAGTTGCATTCACTCTCTGAATCTGCAGCTGACCTTTCATGGTGCTCTCCATCAGACAGCACTTTGGAAACTATGTGACATTTATCTCAACCAGTAAATAAAAAGATTGAATTCATCTGAGATTCAAGATACAAACATTACTGAAAGTATATGCTAACATTTTCAGTTGGAGCCGTCTTTGTGAGGCTTTGTTACTACCTAATCTGCATACATATTAACAATTGTCTCTGTGGAATTCACGCAGACCAATCAGGGTATGTTGATTAGGTATTGTATGAGGTAGCATGGAATTTTTTTTTTTTTTAAAAAGCCGTTTGGGATTAAAAATATGAATTGTTTTACTAAATGAGGTTGAAGCAGTAAATAATAATTCAACTCCTCTGCTTTTACACAGTAAGAATTTAAATGAGCATTTTTGGTAATAACACCAACATGTTCCATCTGCAACTCTGTGTTTTGCTGCATTGAAGCGCTTTAAAGCCTTAATTTATTGACGTTTCAAAGTAGCACAACATGGATTGATTCACACACAGGGGGCTTTTACGCTCTTCCAGCATTCATTCTAAATTTTATTTTATTTCTTCTTTTCCAATTTTGTTGTTCATCATTAAACAAACAGCACAAAGCTTCACAGTCTGAATGACATCTGTTTAAAGGACGTTAAACTGTCTGTTTATTTGTCATTTTCAGGTTTGGGTAGGTAGCTGTATGAATAAATCAAGATGAATGAATTTAACTTAAATTTTTGATAAAATCACACACTTTTACCATAAAACAACACCTTAAGCTCCCGTGGATTTGAAAGGCTAAACTGTGTTGGTGTTATGTTTGGAAAAAATTATGATTTTAGTAAGACTGCTTTAGTATTTTTGACTATTTTCACAAATAAAAAGATGTTCGGGTGACCCAGAACCTCTAAAACTTATTTTCACATTTACAAGATAAATAGAAAATGTGAACATAACCATTTTATCAGAGATTGAATGAACTTCACAACATTCTGACCTCAGTGAAGTTTTTTGTACTTTATGTGAAAACTTACTTTGCTTGATAGCAAGAAGCCCCCCAAAAGTAATGAACTTCTTTGAGTTCAGCTTATTTCTGCTTGTCATCTCCAGAACCAATTAATGAGGTTACATATGCATTATTTAAGGATATGATGACAGAAAAAATAAGTCCAGTTATTTGGAATGATCATAAAAATTGGTCAGCTTTCCAGTCTGGCTCGATTGGACTGGTGTCATAATACTTATTAAACTCCTATCTGTAACACGTGCCTTGCTAATGGCTTTAATTATCGCTAATTAATCTGAACTTTGTCATCTTTGCTTAAATCCTGTCAAAAAGGAAATATTTACTGAGACTTTTGTTTCCCTCTCTGGGAAACAAAATCTCTCTGGGAGTGACAAGGATGGACAGGTTCAGAAATTAGTATATTAGGGGAACAGCACATGTTAGAAGTTTTGAACATAAAGTCAGAGAGGACAAACTGAGATGATTTGGACATGTGCAGAGGAAAGAGAGAGTACATTAGCAGAAGGATGCTGGATTTGGAACCACCAGGAAAGAGGCCTAGAAGAAGACCAAAGAGGAGGTTCATGGATACAGTGAAGGAAGATAGTTGGCAAAGAGGATTCAGCAGATAGGGTTAGAAGGAAGAAACTGACTTGTTGTGGCAACCCCTGAAGGGAAATGCTGAAAGGAGAAGAAGGCGAACGTTTCCCTCTTGGCATTGTTTATTGTAACAAAATGTTCCCTTCATTTTAAAGGGTTTTTCATTCCCTTTCTTTAAATGTAACTTCAACTGAACATTTTGTTCACCTACAATCAGTAGGACATACTAGTGATGTGTCATCTCACCAGGAAGCCACTGACCACATTTTATTTGTAGCCTTGCATTCAAAGTGAAATCTTCATCCTGTGTTAATATAACCAATATTTTTTTCTAAGGTTTTATTGCAGAAATGTTTATTTCCTATGTGTGAGGTAGGTGGTTTAACCTCAAGCCTCTGAGGATGTATCAGCCAATAACCAGATATTGAATCATGCTGAATTCCAACAACAACCTGGTGCTTGTTGTAAAAATGATCTTTTTTTTCAGGTGTGAATCTAGACGATGGATTCTTTATTTATTGTATTTTTTTATACTTTCAAATAAAATCTGATCCTACAGTTTGCCTTCATGCCACAATTGATAATGTTGAGATGTCAGTTTGTTTTTAGTAGAACAGATGAGTGTCTTACTAACTGCTTTTCAAAGGATCAAATGTTCCAAACTTTCCACTATTAACACAATTGTTTATTAAACTCATCTGTGATGAACTTAACTGTGATGTTTTATTAATTTAAATTGCTTCATTTCATATATTCATTTACTCAATTTTGCATAAATAAAAGTTCTCATTTAAGCAGCATGTTTCTCATGGGCGTGCATCAATTCAACTAGTTTGTAATGTTTCTCAACTTTTTCTGAAGGATGTGGATTTAGAGAAATAAATAGAGCCCGAAGCTGTTTTAAAAGGTATTTTTAACTGGGAAAAAAATGTAATAGCATGAAAAGTGAGAAATGCTCTGGATAAAATTCCTGACCTTGGCAGTAATGTAGCTGGCCCTTACAGCTCGATGTGCAAGTTAAAGTGTGTTTTTGAGGTGGAGAGAAACAGCGTGAGCTGCAGTAGGAGAGCAGCAAAGGAGATAAGAAAGATTAACAGTAGCTGAGGTGACATTTTAAAACTGATGAGTGGAGATAAAACAGGAGTTCCGGAAATAAAACACCACGCTTGGGGGATGTGGCCTTGTGTGAGCTGATAGCTAGCATCCCAAGAGCAACAATTTCAACATAACTCAAATCAACCTCCTCACACAGATCTTTCCCAGGAAAAACTGTCCAGCACACATACACACCTCTTTCTCCAGCTCCATTGTCCTCTCACTCAGCTGCTTTTCTGTTTCTACCGAACTCTGGTGAGAGGTCAGGGAAAGGGCTTTGCCAGTTTCAGAGCTTTGATGCAGAGCTGATTGCTGCTCTGCGTGGGATGACTCTGAATTTGAATCAGACGTTGCATTCACCTCTGTATTTCCTCTGCTCAATTCTGACTGGAGAGCAGATTTACTCTTAAGGCACAGTGAGAGCTCCTCGATTTGAGACTGAGAGTGGTCAAGAGAATCTCTGGCTGCTTTGAGTTCAGCTTCAGATTTCTGGAGCTTCTTGCCCAGATGCTCAACTTCAGCAGCCAGCTTCTGGGAGCAGGTTTGTTCTTTGGATAGATCCTAGAGATAGAAAAGCAATAAACTGAATAGATTAATGCTTGAGGTAAAAAAGAAAAATTAAGTCAAATAAGCTTAATTATTGATTAGCTGGCTTTGCTGAGAGGCTCGATGTGATATGACATGATTTGAATTCCATTCACAGTTACATCCTACAGATTCTGTCTGTAATATAAAAAGTGATAGTAATAAAAACTACCATGCTTCTGCCACACACACACACACACCTGGGACAATGAGCTAATCTTGGCCTTGGCCTCCTCATACTGATCCTGCAGCTGCTGTTTGCTCTCCTCCGTGAAGCTTAATCGAGTGCTGAGATTTTTCTCCAGGTCCTGCAGCTGAGTACAGAGATCCTTGGACTCAGACAGCTGCTGACACACACGTCTACAAACACACACCAACAACAGCAAAAAGAAACCCAATTCAGGAAAAGGTTGACTGAAGATAGAGTTGACATTAAAGATAAATAAATGCATGGCACAAGCGAGAAGGTCTCTCTGTTGCTCTGTACAGTTAATTGTGTGATTGAGGTTAAATGTGTGTGTAGCAGAATGTTTACCTGTGTTCAGCATCCAAAGCACAAGCTCTCTGGTTGCTGTGCTCCAGAGCCAAAGTGGTGCTCTCTAGCTGCTGCCTGAGCCTGGTTACCTCCCTGTCTCTCTGCCGCCCATCCTTTCGTTGGCTATCCAGCTCTGATTGGCACGCCTCTTTCTCATGCTCAAGCCGTGTAGCCTCCAGCAGAGCCTGGTCTCGTGCCCTGGACAGTGTTTCAACTTCCAGAACAGCTTCACGGAGCTCTGCCTCCAGCTGCTCTTCCCGGCGACGAGAAGTTTCTAAAGTGCGCCCCGAGCGTTCTAGTTCAGCTCGTAGAGTCTGAGTGGTGAGCTCCAACTGGTCACTCTGGCAAAGGAGAAACTATACTTAAGTATCGCCAAAATGTGTAATGTAAAGAAACAAAACAAGCTTCCATTACACATGAAAAGGGAAAGCAATGTCCTGCACGATCCATTTGTTAATACATGCCAAAAGAAGTTATTCAAAATACTTTTAGATGTGAATCAAGAAATTTTTTGTCACGTTAGATATGCTTCAACGATTAAATTCACATGTGATGGCATCTGTTAGCTAAAAGGTCACGTGTTGGATTCTGCATTTAAAATGTGTCTTCAATCTTTGTTTCACACTCTATCTGTTGGGAATAAAGCTGCTGCCAAGCTAATATATGTAAACTGTAAAACGTACCACATCTTCACATTTTAGTTTGAGCTCTCTGATAAATTATAGGTTTTAGCTCGAGTGAATTGGACAAGCTTCGACAAGAAGTGGAATAAACTCTAATATTTTATTTCTAAAATCAACAATTTTATTATTTTTTTCCCAACTTTTTGTTTTTATTTAGAAAAAATTCAATACTTCAGTGTAAAAGTACTTTTAACAGGTAGGTTAAATCCAACGGATGTATTTTCCGATCACTTTTTAAAGCGCTTAGTTCAACATTGGGTTGTGGGAATGCATTGTCTTCATATTTTATTTGAGGAGCCTTTAACACGATAACAAGTTCAGTAGTTCACTCTGGGGTCTCCTGGAGTAGTGCATGAATGATATATTATTTTATTACTAACAGTTAGAGATAGTAGCCGTGTTGGAGGGAGAATTAGGATGGTATGTGTAGTGAAAGGGTGTGATGTTGCTTTTTTGAAGCTTGTTTCTGAATGCATAAAAGAGTGAAATTTTGAATGTACGTCTGGTTTTACATTGTTACATCAGATTATGTTGGCAGTACCTTACTGGATGTTGTATTAAAGTGATCTACCAAAAACGTTGACGAGATTTGACTGAAACAGATTGTCGTTTTTAAACCTTTAAATCAATTCAGGTTAAAAACTATTTATGGTGGGATCCGACATTCCATACAAAGCTTGATTTTTTTTTTTTTAAACAATAGAGGATGACACAAAGAAAAAGCATAAGATCAGAGCACATCTCTTACACGGCTCTCAGTGAGAAAGGAAAGGTATTCATGAACCTTTTTATGATATTTCTTTAATGCTGACGAGGCAGAGCTCTTTTTCCTAGCTTGCAATTTCTCTTACATTTTTGGATTTTACTGCAAGAAGCACATTAAATTTAGCATTCACTCTGACTTTGAGCTTTTAAAAGTGGGGAAAGGTGTTTTTATGCGTTTTTTCCATAAAAATGTTCCACAGTTCTTCTGAGGAAAAGCTGTAAATAAGTCTGACTGAAGCTTTAAACTGTATCTGAGTAAAAATGAGGTTCTTCTGTGAACTCTGAAGATCAAATCAGACCAGTTTGCTCAGTACAGGGTGTGTAATGATGTTTTATGCACAGAAATCTGCTTCACTTAATGCTGTCAAGTCTACCTCCTGCTGGACATTTTCTCCTCAAAGTGATGTAATTAAATGTCATAGATGTGGAGAGAAATTCATCTGAAAAGTGGAACCCATGTGTAATTTAATTGTTTAGAGCAATTTCACCATCTAGAACTGACTGCTTCAATCTCATTAGTTGACATTTTGTATCTGTATTCTATTGCAATGTCTCTGAAAGAAAGTAACATCTGCCATGTCTGTGGAAATGTTCTCTGACTGTTTGTGATTGTGTACTTCCCAACCTTGCGCTGGGCGGCTCGCAGTGTGTCTACAGTGTTGCGCAGCATGTCTCTGTCTCTCTCGAGAGCAGCTCGCTCTCCTTCCAGAGTGGTGATAACCGTAGTCTGCATGCTGTGGAGTTCAGTTTGGCTCTTGAGGCGACAAAGCTCTTCCTCCATTGCCAGACCTTCAGACTGAAGAACCTAAGAGAAAAAATCGTAAACCTACATTCTATTGATCAACAATCCATCTTTAATAAGTATTATATTATGTAGGCTTTAACAAAGAGAAATTGCATGATGAATTGATAATAATGATGGTTGTACTTAGGTAGATAGATACCTCTATCTGCCTTCGTGCCTCCAGCAGATTCTCTGCTGCTTTCTTCAGATGTTGCAGCTCTGCCTCCACCACCACTAGCCTCTGCTCGGCTTCCCATGTTTTTCTGCTCTGTTGTCCCAGCTTTGAGCGCAGGTCTTGAGTCATCTTGGCCTGCCGATCAGCCTCCTCCTGAACATCATGGAGCTGGTTTGCCAGAAGCTCCACATCAGGAGCAGACAGGGAAGGTGCGGCCATGTGTACGGTTGTGCCTTCATGATCTTCAGTGTGATTCTCTAGGTTCTTCTGACTTATTTTGTTCAAAAGCTCTTCCTTCTTTAGTTCACGTTCTCTCTCCTGTTTCTCCCTCTCTCTCTGCCCTCCCTCTGCCTCTCCCCTTCTTTTGATCTGAAGCGCTTCATCATGAGGTTCCACTTTTTCCCCATGAACATTAAAGCCTTCCTCGCCCACTCCTGATTCCCGCCGTGTTCCAATGATTTCTGCTCTTTTCTCCCCCTCTTCCATCAGCTTCACCCTTCCTTCTCCCTCACCCCTGGAGGACTCCGAGCCCTGGACCCCTCTCACTACATCCACTACCTCCTTCTCTATTTTACTCGACTTATTGACACTTCCCTCCTTTCTCTTGGGTTCAAGCTGTTGAAGTGCACAGAACATTTCTTCCAGCCGCTGCCTCAGACTGGCATTTTCATTCTTCAAGTTTTGAAACTGAAAAATGTAACAAAACGATAATTGAAAGATTTTATTTTTTTTTGCACCATCTTGTTGTATGCTTTGGTCACTTTATTTACAACAAACTATAGTATAAATTAAATAATTAACTCAAATGTGTAATCAAAATATAAAATGATTATTTTCTGAAACTGGCCCGAACTTTAAAAGAAAAAGTTAAACAAATACTAAATTTTTATCATTTGCAAAAAAAAAAGTAAACTAAATAAACTAAAATATGGCACAATTTTTATTCATTTTTCTTGCCCACCATCACAATTGTGCTGAAATGTAGTGATTAAGTTGTTATTGAAGAGTAAGTTTTCTCTTATTTTCCAGGCTATTTAATCAAGAATGTGTCAACGCCTGAAGTTCCTCTGCAGCTCCACTTCTTGAATAAAAGATTTGATTGCTTAATTCCAAATATTTTGTAGTGGTGCAGAAAGTAAAGACGTTTCCTGAAAATATACTAAATGTAATGGAACAAAAAAAGGAATTTAGTAAGTTTTACAAAACAGGTTAAGAAAACTCCTCAAAAAATGTTTTGTTGTTTTTGTCCTGTTTTTTCTTAAAGTTTTCCAGGTAGGAAATATTTTTTCATATTTAAAAGGTTTCTAATTTCTCTGATGTATTTTATTTTGTTCTGAAACTTAAGGAAGTGAATCTTGGTAAACCTAAACAAACAATATTAATCCTGTTCCTGTTGGAATTATTACACTAAACTGGATAAGACCACATTGTTTTAATGACACCATATTTCTCCCGATTCCCACCGTGATGGATATATATTTTTTTGTTTTTGCTATCCAACTAGATCACATGCAAAGCAATGCTGTTACATGCCAGCCACGAGCTGTTGTCTCACTAAAAGCTCGCAGCTGATCTATTGTTTTACTTATTACACAATGATGCTTTTTCATTTTTTCATTTGACAGCTTTGTGTATCTGAGCGGAAAAACGTACATGTAAAAAAAAACATTTTATGATTTTAACTAAGTGAAACTAAAACAATGTGTGTGTTTACAGCGTTGGCACAAAATACCATTTGGTTACGGTGACATTTTTTAAATGAGGCACAAGGCTACTGTCAATCATCAATTTCTTCTCTGCTCACCTCTCTGAGTGTGTTTTGATGTTCTATCTCCAGGCAGGCCAGTTCATCTTTGACATCTGGGGAATCAGCCTGCAGTTGGAAAAGATCAAAATAAGATATTCTAATATGAAGCTGGCTTTGACTTTTTTTTATTGTGTGACATTTGCCTTTTCCAGATTCACTTTTTTTAATATTACTGTTTACTGTGTAATTCTTTCTGACCCTAAATCTTTGAACGTCATGAACAACTTCAATCTTTACCCTCTGACTACAAACCTCCTGTTGGGCCTGTAGTTCCTTCAATCGCCTCCTCAGCTCTGTGTTCTCCTGCTCAGCTCCCAGCAACCTTAGTGTAGACGCCTCACCCACTTCCACGCTCAAGGGCTTTTGATCTGATTCACAGCAAGAACAAAGAATAAAAGAGAAAAGGAGATAAAGAGAAGCAACAAATAAAGTGACATCTAGATTAATTGCTATACTCTGTACATCTTTGAGTCAGTTCTACTTTAAAATATTCTCTCTTATTATTAAAAAAAAAATTCAATTGAGAGGTTATCTGACCAATTACTTGACTGTGCTCTTCATCAAAGTTCAGTTCTAGCTGGAGGAATTGTGGATGAATTGGGAGCTCTGAATTGCTATTGAGCCGCAGGTCTGCCTCAAGGTTCATGTTCATTTCCAGGAGTTCATCAACCCGCTGCCTCTCGGTGTCACGTTCCTACATTTAAACAGCACATTGTAAATACACATTCATTACAAGAAAACAAAAGATTCCCTATCAGAGCTTCTGTTTGTGAATATGAAAGATTTTAATCTCTCTACAAATCTCTCTCAACAATTTGTTGTTGTACATAAAAATAACTAATGACAACAAAATAGTTGACATCATGAGCCCCTTATTTTCTTAAACTCTTGAACCCAATGAACACCTTAAACCGAATAAATACCTTTATGTGTTATTGCATGGTACACATTAAATGACTAGGGTGCAGGAAAAAAAGCCTTTTTTTGGTACTTATAGTTCTGTTATATGCTATCTCTTTGGAAAAACAATGGCAAAAATCTACACCAACCAACCGCTTCAACGTCCATGATTCTTTGACGCAACAGAAGATTTTCCCTTTCCGTCTCCCGTTGTGATGAGCAGCGTGCCCGTGCATCCCCCAACTGTTCCTCCAGAAGAGTTTTAGTCTCCTGTAGAGCTGTACACAACTGCTGCTGCTCCTGCAGGGTGCGTCAAACACACATCATGTCATAATTTTGGTTTTGAACTGAAAATTTGAACCAAGAAATGCCTATAGAAATGTATTTCTTTCCATTGTTTTCTAATCACAGTCTTATAAACACTGAACAAAGTGATCTAGTTTGTTATGCATCCAAACCAATTCCATGCAGTCCCTCATTCATCCAGGAGCAGAAAAGGCTTCAAAGTTGTCTTCTAGACAGTCTATTTGACCATCGAGACGTTTTAACTTTTATCTGGAAATTATTTTAAGTCTGAATGTTCTAAACTGATTTACGGATGGAAGTCGAAATGTCTCAATCGTCAAATCCACTGTCGACTTTGAAGCCTTTTCTACCATCCATATTGATCATACACTACCTCATTTCTAGATTTTTAAAAAATAAATACAGAGTAAAACACGTCAAATTAATACTTTTGTTTTTTTTCTTGGATAGTTGCATTCATACTGTAAAAACTAGAAGTTTAAGTAAAATATCATTCCAGATCCATTAGCAGGTCAAACGGAGTATAAGGAGCAAAAATAATCTCTTCATCATTTACTTTTATTTCTGTATTGAGTATAAGAGCTGAAAAAAAAATCCCCTCTCTTGACTTTTATAAAGTGTCTCTGAGATGACAACTTAACATTTTTATGTGAACCTCTGACTTTAACACAAGAATTGACCAGTAATTTATGGAAATTATCAAAGCTCAAATGAAAGGAAAAAAATCCCCTTGTAATTTGCTTTGAGTTGTACCGAGACAGAGTAATTTTTTTAAAATAAAAAATGGGTTTTTCTAAAAACATCCATTGAAAGTAATACTGTAGACATTTATAAGTGTTTTACAAGAATACAACCACATTTTCTGCCTCAGAACAGTCACAGTATTTCAGAGGAAATGTAATTTAGGTGCTCCAAGTTTTAATAACTGAGGCTGTACTCTGTTCCTAATCACTGAAGCTGCTCCAAGCTGTAAATCCAGATGACATTACACAATATAACATCCTTCTGCGGCTTTGAAATGGTCTTACTCATTTGTGATTGAAACGCTCAAGGCTGTGAGAGAAAATAATACGACTTTTAAGATTATTTGGTGCTTTGTTCTGTCAAAATAATAGCTGCCCAAAAATACTTTTTCAAAATTATCTTCTAGGTGCAACCCGATCTGGTAATGTCATTACAAAACTTTGCATTGTGCCTTTTGTGTTCTTGTTTTGGTGAATAAATCACAGACTATGTGACGGTTTACGTACATAACATACTGAAAAATGTATTTCTAAATTCTGTGAGTTTTGTTTATCTAAATAAATAGAAAACTTTAGCATGACTTGTATACCATCAGTCTAAGTGTGTATGTGTGTGCACCTTGAGTTGAGTGCGTGTAAGCTCCAGGCTTCGCAACCTGTGTTTACAGCTCTGAAGCTCAGTCTGGAGCTGCTCAGTTCGTGCAGCTCGCTCTCGGGCACAGTCTAGCTCATCCCGCAGTGCTCGCATCGCCCTCATTTCACCCTGCAGAGAACGGTTCTGCAAGAATAATCATATACATTCATACATCAGAGAGGTGGGATGAAAAAAAGCCCCATGCCTGGATGTGCTTTTTGGCAAATGTTGGTAATGTTTGTTATAAAAGAAGCTGAGTATTGAATTTGAATTAGTATAAATTAAAAAAGCTCATTGAATTGTGTCATGGCTTTTTTTGAAGAAATTCTTCTAAGACCTTGTTTTTGACTGAAATTAATTCTGATTTTTGATTGGTCTGTTGGACAAAGGGACGCCTGGGTATTTTAAAAAAAATTGTCGGAGACAAAATATTCAGAAAGTATTATTGTTGAGACAAATTTTTACAAATATTGAACATCTGTCTGTCTTTTTTCCAAAATCGTTCTGTCAGTCTGAACAGTGTTGCTGATGTACCATCAAATTTTTTCACAAACAGTACCCCAACACCCCACACTTTTCAAACTTTATACTGGCCATTTAAAGTCTTTTAGCAATGTTGCTGAAAGATAAACAAAAACTAGCAAACTTTAAACATTTAACAGTTTTTGTCTAAGCTGATGACCTTTTTTTTACATTCCTATTTCCAATTTGTGTGTCAGTCAAAGCAGACCATTGCTGCCCTTTTTGGGATCTTTTTTTGGTCAAAGTATTTTAGGAAGAAATTTTTTTAAAATATATGGTGCTGTTTGACACTGCCTCTTGCCAGAAACTAGTTCCAAGCATCCCCAACCTGAGTTGGATAACTTCTACAGAAGAAGAATGTTTTTGGAATGGTAGCTCTTTTACCCGACCAAATTAACACATTTAGCTGGAAGCTATGTCAGGAAGAAAAGCTTTCACTATTTTGTTGCAGTGTGTCATCTAATTGTTACCAAACCCACTACCTGAGCTGAACCCACTTACTGGCAACTAAAGTGCTTTGTTCTTTCAGAATTATTTCATCACATTTAGAAGTAAAAGGCGGATGAGCTGTAATAGTTTTTTTTTTTCCACATTTTCTATAATTCAGTTGAGTGAGGAGAGACTTTAAAAACAAAATCGTAACAATAGGAAATGTTGATGTCCATTGTGCCTGTACCTCTTTCTGATGCTTCTTTAGTTGATCCTCCATTGTCTGAATCTCCTGCATGTAGTCCATAATCTGATCTCCTTTATCATTCCTGAAATAACCCATGGCTTCAAGCATTAGAAATTATATTCACTCAACAATTTCTATCATTTTATACCCTTGAGTTGCAGACTAATAGATCAAAGCTAATACACTACAAGACATTTTAGACTAATTTTAAATGCATTATAGTAGTGAATATCTTAACTATTTCTGTTTTATCACATAGCATGAATTCATTTTCGCTCATTGTAAGTGTGACAAAATTGACCGCTGTTTATGTTGACTTTTGTCACAAATAATCCATCAAAAATTCTCCTGGGCTTTTCTTTCTCAGACGGACTCACAGTTGTTGCTTAAGACGGCGGACTTTGGCCTTGCTGTCTGCCAGCTGGAGCGTCAAACCTTGAGGCAGCTCTTCATTTTGGCCACCCAGGGGCCCTGTCATTGGATCAACCTGGCCTTCCCGCTCCCGACACAGCTCAGCTATCCTCTGGGAAAGAGCAAAACAGATGAGTGTGGATATAGCATAGGTCAGAAGAAGAGAAGCACAGGGGATTGAAAAAGAAAAAAATACAAAATCAGTCAAAACAGGTCTACAATATATTGTTTAAACCTGCTGAACAAAAAAGGGCATCTATAATACTAATGGTAAAATAAAAAAAAAAGATAAAAACTAATGAATTATAAATATTCTAACATCTACCCAAAATGGCTTTTTAAACATTTATATATTTGAATAGAAAAGCTTCATGGTTGCAGATTTTTCACAAGTAAAACAGCTTTCTTTGAGAGCATTTCATAAGTCCATTATGAATCATAAAAGATGAAAGCTTTTTTAATTAAGAGGTTGGGACAATGCATTGAAGGATGTATTACTTTTTTTTCACTTTTTGATGGATTTTTACACGGACAAATTTGACATCAGATATGCTCAATACATCAAATTGATGAAAGAATATAAAGTAGACAATTCAAATTTGCACTAAAAAAATGCACACGGAAGACATTCAAACCTTAAAGTTCAATTTATTTACAATACGGATGGACTGCTGAAAATGACCAGTGAGCATGTTGGGTACTTTAAAAGACACTTCAGCTGTTCATTGAACTTCAACTCCACATTTACTGTATCTATTACTCAGGAGTCCTCAACCAGCAATCTGATAACAAGCACAAATTATGTTGTTACCTTCCTTGTTTCATAGAAAAATGCTTGTTTTATAAAAATGATACAGTAGGTAAACGCCTACTTTTCTGTTTTGTTTTTATGCATGTCATCTTAATTGTCACATGAGTTACAAAAACATGACTCTGCTCACATGGGTCTCTGCTAAAAATGCAAACAAAGTATTTCATAAATTTGAGCGCGTGTGTACCTCCAGGTGTGAGTCTCTCTGTGCCAGCAAGTTTTGGATCTGTTTGGCCATAGAGCAGAAGACAAGCTGCAAGTCTGTCCCTTCGGCCTCTGTTAGTTCCTCCCACTGAAGTGGCAGTACCATGCGAGGATCCTGAGTCACCTGAAGCAAGGACAATTCTCTCGTCTTTATGATAAGATCAATGTAAATCTGACACAAACGAGGGACAAACAACCCAGACATTGTGAGCGCTGCATGAATATTAAGCACCACCTGTGTGAACCAACAAAATATTCCTGTTTCTGTCTGGGGAATGTTTAATAAATGGTCTGACTAGAGCATACAAAACTAATGAACATGTTGACAGGTATGAAATGTCCCCCTATGAAAACTGCATGAACAGAGAGCAAAAAATTCAGCAACTCTTACAAAAAAAGGCTCTTCTCACCCGTTTAATTTATTAAGCTGAGAAATTTGGCGTTAAAAACTGGTGGGCAGCACACTGTTGGGTAAAATATCAGCCACACCAGTACGCAACATGCTGCTTTTGTAAAGCTGCCAGTTATTCATGCAGTAGGTGTATTTTCAAAAGGGTGCGATTTGGCATTCATGCCTTATTGGAGAGGATAGCAGAGAGTGACAGAAAAGGGATGAAAGGAAGATGATGATGTGACAGAGGTGGAGGTGGAGAGGTGGACATGAGGGGTGTACAATCCATCACCAAGCAGATACCCAGGGGTCCTGAAAAGGCTGCCGGCAGAATTACAAGTAGCTCATTTTCACACTTACTTGAAGTACTAATAGAGGCTATAATAGTTTATTTCCCCCTGCCTTCAGGCAGACATTTAGAAGATTCTTAGGAACTAAGATATTCTTGCAAATGTCTCTTCAGGACAGCATTTTCTTTCGTGAAAACCTTTTACATTTTGGAAAAGATCTAATTAATTCTTCACATACCTGCTGAATACAGCAGGCGATGGCTGCCTGGGTCTCAATGTGGAGAGACTGGATCTGCTGAATGAACATTTCCTTCTTCTCACACTACAAATAATAGATTAAAAAAGAAAAACACAATGTGTCTGTTAACGTAATTGAAATTCATAAAGCCAACATTGTATTGTTCATACTGGTAAATTATTCAGATTCAAACTATGCTGATGCCTTACAAAAAGAGATGCAAAACAGGTACACTGTCACTAACCAAATAGATTTTATTTTTATTGTTAGTATTCTAAAAGACTCCCAATCTTAAATCACCATCAACAACATGGTTTGTTTTTCTTCTAGTTTTTCAAATGAACTTAAATACAAACAGAATTCAACGTTCATAAATGGAACGAAACCTTTCAGGAAATTAAAAAAATATATATGTTTAAAAAATATCTGTTAAAGAATAACATAACAAATATTCAAATGAGTTTCTAATGATAGCTGTTTCACAATAAACACATTTTTGTTCACTGTTTTTAGATAAATAAATCAAATTGTTCCCGGAAGCATGAGCACAAAAAAAAAAAAAAAATTATTGGCACCTCTGGGGATGTGCCCCCAGAGGTGGCACATCCCCAGAGGTGATGCACATCCCCAAATACTCCAGGAAGTCACAGAAAATTCATATGGAAAATTTAAAGAACAATATGCAATAAATAAAGTGCACATAAAAGGTGTGTAAATGCGTATGCATCGCCAGAATGCGTTTTTCACTGCACATCAAAAACATCAAAGCAGTTTGGCATACCAACATGGCAGCTGTATGAGTCGAAACTGATCTTTGGAATGGCATGCACAGAAAGCACAAAAAACAAAAAAATATATAATTTTTTAAAAATAAAAAGCGTTGTTTTGTCACAACTGCAACAACTTTTTAGACAACAAACTTGTGTTTAAGATCAATTGAAGTCTCTACATTTAGTTAACATTCCAGTTCATTCAAAACTTCTTGTTTTTAGAACCTCAGCTTGTTTAGAAAAAACAGGCAATTAATCACACTACTTATTTGCTTTTAGCTGTTCAGCCAGAGAAAATAAATGACTGCTTTACAGATGAGTCTTTCATGACACCCTATTCAAAGTAATTAGTTCTTAAAAATAAAGCAGTCAATGTGAAGATTTCAAATCTATCCTTTGATCAAATAAAATAGTTTTAAAATTCTGCATTCTGGGAAATATTTTGTTTTCTTTAACTGAATTATGTTTATGCTCCCTATGTACAATAAAAATGATGTGCAACCTGGATATAAAATATGTTTCCATACCTTGTATCTTATTCTTTCCCTTTTAATAAAAATAAAGCCCACATGTGTGCCACGCAGGAAGCAAAATCTCATTTGAACCATTTCCAAAGTAATAAAAAGTAGTGAAATATCTCTTTTAAAAGTGTTATTTGTAACTAGATATAAAAAAATAGGTGCAGCAGTCATTAGTAAAAACCTTTTCCAAAGAACGTATTTACTGATTAGTTGTGAGTTCACACTTAAATATGTTCCAGCTTGAAATAAGCATTTGGAGGATCATTGCGTTCCCAGTGGATTTGTCTTCATGACATCTCCACTACGTAGAAAATTTAGGTATTTGTGTACTTTTCATTTTCTTTTTATCCTAGGTGTTCTTTTATCACATATACTAGACTGGCAGTGTTGCCGTAAGCTTTTAAAAAGAAAAAATAAGCAGCTTTGTTTTCTTCTATTTGTGAGTCTAAAGAGTTTTTTGACATTTTGTTACAAATTGTTAATTTTTATCCCAGATTTTTTTTTCCTTCAATAGGTTGTGTTTTATTAAATATCATAGACAGACATATAAATTAGGTTAATTTATTTGTATGATTAGTAAAAAACAGCATCAGCGTTTATTTGTATTATCAACCTGCGTGTGTTAGTGTGAGAGAGCACACCTGCACTGCACACCCCAGTAATAGCAGCAGCAGTCGCCTGAGCTCCTCCACAGCTGCCTCTGAGGACACAGAAATAACTGTCATCATCATCATTATCATCATCATCTCCACCTCCTACCGCCATCCTCCTTATCATTATCACCTTAATGTGCCTCACAGATAGCCGAGATATGGACTCTTGCATACAGTATAATGAGTTTTTCTCAGGACTGAGTGGATCATGCTACCGTGTACCTGTTAGGGGGTCCTGCCCCAGTATGGCAACATTCGGGAGAGGCATCAGTATCAGCTGCTGCAGATCTTCCTGAAGAAAAAATATGAATGGAAAGAGTTAATAATCTTGTCTGCTGTCATTTACCCATGGTGCAACTCGATGAACAACAACAGCTAAACTTTCCATCGCCCTGCAGCAATTTGTTGTGTAAACAAAGATAAGGCACCTGATAAGAGTATGTTTGTTTAGTCTTCAAGGTGAATGAAGCTTTGCATAAATTGGATAAATATCATACAGGGTCTCAAATTTTACCATTAACTTGATTTAATAGAAACAAAAAACAGAATTAGATGGATGACACTTTGAATAAAATCACCTAACCGGTTTAGCTTTTGACCCTGCGGGCAAGACATGCTGGTAATGTGGGTAATGGGGAACTGATCCGGACATATTGACAGTCACAAAGATCACCATAAATGTCATAGACAATCAGGAACCATAACTGGAAACAAACCAAAGAGACCATCCTGCCAACAAGTAGTATGGCAGAGTCTGAGTCTTTTTACAAATGCTTTCTTTTCTTTCTTTTGAATCTTTGACACATAAATAATGAAACCATGTAATCCTGGAATTACGGTAGATACGTTATTAATTGCCTTTATAGTAGCATCTTTGTGTTCTTTTTATTTAAAACTATAACCAAAGCTTGTAAATGTTTATCACAAACTCAATAAATCCTGGATTGTAGATGCTTCTTGTATAATTTTGTTCCATAACCCGTTTTGTAAGTCTGGGACTGAAGGACGAACAGAAGGTCTGACACTGTGGTCAGCTTGTTCCAACAAGTTGTAAATTGTGTGTCGAACTCTTGGACAAATTCTCTGGCACACTAAGACAACTCTGAATCTAAGAGGACTGCAGATATTTTAGACATTTGCCATCCAAAAAACTGGTGTCTCTGGCAAAAAATTATAATTAATCATACGTATCTGCAGAGCTGTGCTTCTCTAATATCACTGTGGTACAGGCAGTTGAGCTATTTCTCCATTTGTTTACACAGTCCAAAAACCCAGGACAGACCATACCAAAGTTTATGGTAATTAGAAATAGTTTTGTCATAAAGCCACACACAGTTGCTGGCTTGCTTCTTTCCCCAACTGCTACGGACTTCTGTTCTCATCCTTCTGCGATCCATCAACACAAAATCACCACCGAGTCACAATTACAACTCTCGTTCAGCTGTTTAAAGTAATTTATAAGCCATACAAAGCGGAAGGCAGTTCATCAGGGGGCAAGGACTTTCTCTAGCATTCAGTGTGTGCACCCAACCTCAAATTTTCACTTCCTAAGGACACACTGAATGATAGTCTCCGTAGTTTTGACTAAGTCATTTAAGGGCTTTTTATTCTTGTTGCCAAGTAAACTGCAGATCATAGAGGCTGAAAATTATATAGCTTGTTCTGGTTGGCAAAGCTCTTCCATGAACAACTCCCTGTCTGGCAGTGCAGCCAAGATCCACACAGTACAGGGTCATGTTTGCTCAAATCTTTCCTGAGCTATAATTTATCCATTATAATATCATGCAGATCTCTATAGCATCAAAGCAAACAAGATGATCATATAAATCATGTATTTAGTGACGCAGATAAGAATTATCTCTTACTCACAACTCTGTATGGTGGACCACTTTTGTGGAAATAAATCTCTGCCTACAGCCAGGACAGGTGAACTTATTGGAAGATTATATGGGCTTTTATCACAAACAGCAAATAAGAAAACAATTTTTATCACACTATTTTCTTATTGATAGTGTGAAAATTTTGAATTGAACAAATGAAGCACACATAGCACTCAACCAGTGAGGTTACTTTCCAGAGAATAACCTGCTTTTTGCCAGCTAACACCTGGGATTTGTTACAACCCTGAAGAGACAAAACTGGCAAAAAAGCAAGTTAAGAAAATGCAATAATGGCTAAATAGAGAGACATTGTAAAAACCATCATAAAAAAGCTGCAAGTTTTCACCCATCCAATTTCCAAACTTCTTAGTCCATCACTTGGTCCCCAGGGTGTTTAAACTTATTCCAGACAGGCTTAGGCAAAAGGCATGATACACCTTGGACATGTCTGTAGTCTGTAGCAGGATTACATATACACGTCTAACCACTCACACACACACTCTCATTCCTTGAGAATTTTTCAGAATGACATGTTTTGACGGAAAGAGGTAGCCGGATTAACTATGGACTAACAATGACAAAGCGTAAACTTCATCCAGAAAGGCCGGTATCTCAACACAGGATGCCGGGATAGGACTAACAGTATAGTGCTAAAGTAGACACCATTATGCAGCCAATACAAAGTGTTCGGATTTTGCATAAATTTTTATGAAAATGAAAGAAGTTAGGATATCTTAATTTAGTATGAGGCAGAGTAAGTTGAGTGAGATGAGCTGTAGATGTGTTTTGGGGGTCTCTGGCCATGGTGTAAGGATGGCTCTGCGTATGGTGCCTCCATCTGGTGCGGTCAGGTTCCTATGCAGGGTTCAGCAAGGGGGTGGGAGGCTCTACTCCCTGACTGACCTGCACCATGGCATCAATTGGCCATGGTGCAGTGCTTCCTGCTGACTCTACTGGGAGGCTTTGGCTGTGGAGCCTCATCTGCTCTGTACCACCAGGGTTCCTTTTTAGGGTTTTAGTCTGAACAAGACAGCATGAGTGTATGGTTCTCCCACCTCTGGCCCGTGTGGGCCTTGTATTGATGCTTGGAACCTCCTCATAAACACTCTGTACCGTGCATGCTGCTAAACACTCACACACACTTGCACACTGTGTCACTCCTGCTTTTTGTATTAAATATTTTCTGTGGAAGATTGAATCCCAATCCTTCATCAAAGGATAAAGTTAAGAAAGAAATCCATATTCCATCTATGTTTGTAGTTTAATTTAGGTTTTTACAAGTTCTTATGTCAAATGATTTTTATAAGTCATTCAAATAGTAACAAGTAGGATTTACTACATTTCACCCCTTGTGCGTGCAAAGAGAAAAAGAAAAAACAAAATAATTTATCTAAATTTGGAGGGAATATTTCAGGCTGGTAGCAGCATTTGGGAGAGAACAATAAAGCCATCTGTAATACTATCTTTTCCAAAATTCATCTTTGTGCTCTATTGTGCACAAAAGTTTATTTTAATTTAGCAAGTTGTTTCTTAAAAAAAAAAAAATCTGTTTCTTTGTGCTACTCTGTAAACCAGATCACTTCAAACTTTATTTGAGTGTTTTTGAGTGTTCAGCCACCTTCAAATATTTTATGCTTTACTGCGGAAAGAGACCTTTAAGGGGCCAACAAATCAAAAGTCAGATGACATTAACATTTAAAATCCCATTTGCTGAAGGTTGGAGTGTAAGTGTGTCATTGAGTGGCATTATAAGGCTTTTAAAAACAGAAGTAAAGACAACAAAAGGCAGAGTATTTCAGCAACAAAAACAACAGTAATGAAAATTAATAGAAAAAAACTACTTCAAGCTGCTTTGACACTTAAGATGATTGTATCTCATCTTCACACCAGCTCACCTACAATTAGCTCTGCTGCTGCTACTGCTGCTGAAGAAGCACTGAGAACACAGCAGAGAAAATGAAACCTTGACATGTTGCACACTGTTTCCGTAACTTAAATTCACTGCATCAGTCCTTTTACATTGCACACACGTTCACAAACACACTCACACACGAAAGCTGAACGAGTGGGAAGTAAAACTGTGACCTGTATTAAACTCAAGATGCAGAATGACAGTGAAGCTAATTCCAAGTGAACTTGGTGAAATTTTGTTGTGACTGTTTTCATTGCCAACGTCTTCTGAGATTCTGAGCTTTCAGGACAGATTAGTTACTCGCTAAAAATTAGGAAGTAAAACCTTGTAGACTCGTGTTTTTATGCTGTGTGACATACTAAGTGGTGCATGCTGGGTCCACCTGACTTGTGCTCCGGGAGAATCTCTGTGCTGAGAACAGAGACTTTTCAATCCTCCCCCAGGGAAAGAATTGTGTCATTTCCTCAAATGCCACAGGCGCCTACCAAGCTCGTTGTGAAATACATGATACTAAAAGATTTTCTCTTCTCGAGCCTCGAACCATAACCACAGCAAAGTAAACTCAGTTTGCAACTCCTCCACTTTTTCCTCACCCCATCTGAAAATAAGCAGGGACATGTCAGCTTAGGGTGAAATTTTTCTGTTTTCATCTTCTCTTTTGTGCAAATTCTTTCCCACCCCCTCACCTACACTTCAAAGTTTATTCAACATCCTCAGGCTAAAAACTCATACACTGAGTTTTGTTTAGTTTTCTTTATTTTTAGCCACCTCTTATTCTTACTTTGTCATCCTTACTATTTTACATGCTCATATATTAACGTACTTTTAGAAGGATTTTTTTCAATGTTTTCAATACTTTTCTGCTACTATTTCAATCTACCAACAAAAGTATTCAGGCTTTATGCAAATGTGTTTCCTAGAACTTCTAGCGAGTGTCGAGAAGATTACTCACGACACAAGAGGAGATTCAGATCAAAATTTTAAAACCATTTTTTTTATGTACCGCTGAGTCACCTCGGTGTAGCTCTTATTTGTAGACGCTTATTTTAATTAGAAATATTATAGAAAAGGAGAAAAGTTATTTGAGGTCATTTGCTCAATATTCATCTAGCATCTAGGCCAAAAAAAATAAGGTAATAGCCGACTTGAGTTAAAACATTTTAAAAAATTATGTAATGCAAATCAACCTGTTAAATTGACTTTACCCAATTAAACTGAACTCTATTAATTCCAAAATAGGTGTGTTAGGACTTAGAGGAAAGTGTTTTTGTACTTTTACCTTTAAACAAATAAAATGTACAGAAAAAGTGACGTGAGTGTCAATTTTTGGCAAAAGTATCGCATAAAGATAAGAAAGGGTTCTTTTTTTTTATTGTTGATATTAATGATGTTTGTGTGACTGTTGTAACTTACGACGGTTTAGCCAAAAGGGAATCTGCTTTCTTTCAGTCTGTACAACAAAAGTAACAAGATTTTTATAAAAAAAAAAAAAAAAAAACTATAATAAATATGTGAGAAACCAGCTTAACTACATCTGTTTTAGGCAAGAACTAACTCCTAGTCTGTTTCTTAAGACTGGGTGTGTCTTAGAAGTTTCCTCACTTTAACACATCTAATTCTAAGAAAAAATGTTCATGGTTGATAAACTTCTGCTTTGTATTTCTTGGTTTAAATATGTTGAAACAGATAAACATCTTAACATCTTTTTTTGTTTCAACTAACCCAGCAGTTGAAGAGGTCAACTAAACCAAGAACTCAAAGACCAAAAGATTTAAATCACAAATGCCCAACTAAACTATCATGTAGAAAACTGATTTACAAAATATCAACAGAAATTGTGTTGGCATAAAGTAAAATAGCTATATTAAATAAAACAGGCACAAGACAGAAAAATGATAGTTCCCTGTGGATTTGGATTATTATAAACTTGGTGGTTCAAACCAAAGTTTTTCATTTTGATAAGAAACATGTACAACCACATGCTATTAAAGTCAGGGAAGGGGGTTGCTTTCTTTACATTTTTCTAATTGGGTGCAAAGAAAGGACTACTTTAATCCTTCCGCCTGTTGACATGCTAATATAAAAAAGAAAGTACGAGAGCAGGGAGGACATTGTTCCAAAAGAGCCGATTGTTCAGGTTGTGATATTTAATACTGTATTTTATGAAGAAAGACATCATTTCTTCTGATGCAGGTCGACCTTTTACTACAGAAATTAAAAACTTAATTTCTTTATATGATTTCAAACCGAAAGTTTTCTTTCACCTATTTGAAGAGAATTTCAAATTAAAATGATTTGTTGGTATATCCAATAGGAAATTTTCATCAAATCTCTTAAAGTGTAAACCAATGTTTTAAAAAATGAAATACCTTTAAAAATTAAGCTTGAAGTGTTCAATTTTAGAAATGATCAAACATATGGATTGTATGTATGCACAATAATAAAACTCTGACGTTAAGTAGTTCTGGAGCCCCATCAGCACTTTTCATGTCATGTTTGAGAATACGAATGAATGTTACTAAAAAATTACTTTCACATCTAGATTTGTTTGAGTGTCCATCTAGTCCTAAGGGAAATATTGGGTGATAGAAGTGCTGAATTTGTGTTCAAAGTTCTAACTTTGTCTGCGTGTTCTTTGATCCTGGATACGTAGTGTAGCGTGCATTCTGTAAATCAAAGGCTCTGCAGCTAAAATCAGCCGCCAGCTGCAGCTGGAAACAGGTTGATGAGAGTAGTGAGGGTGAAGCAGAGCGGTGAAGCTGTGGGCTATAAAACCAAATGATGAGCAGTAAGACATAAAACCCAGTGGGACTAAGGGAGAACAAAGCTGAATTACAATTCCCATAGGGACTACCACTTTGACTGGCATTTCTTATATTACACACAGTGATGTAATGTACTTCATCATGCACTGGCATTTACAAATAATCTGATTGGTTCTAGTCCACATATGACTGGCTTTTTAAAAGATACAAACATATAGTCTCATACATGTAGGTTTGTTTTCTTGATCCAAAAGTGATGAGGTAGAAAAAAGGTTTGTAGTTGTGGTGGCAAATATACAGTTCATAGGTATCAAACATTGTCATTTAAAGCCTGGTTTTATTAGTGGTAAGTATAACTCACTCAAGCATTTTTATTCATTTACCTCTACGGTTTACCTCTAGAGATGTTTGCTCTGTAAAATGATATGAAAATATCTTTATTTCCCTCCTGATGATTTAATCTAATCATTAAATCTCTTTCTTTGCCCTTTTAGGAAAATCTCCTACCTGGTAAAAGGCTCTGAGGTGCCGATTTAGAATAGAGAAGTTCTGGACTCTCAGCATGTGGTCATCTCTATCACTGTCGTACAGACGCTCCACTTTGGGGTTTGGGTCTCTGGGTAAACAGAACAAATATGTCAACCATAGCTTGATCAAACAGCTCAGCATCATATAGATGCAACAGTTTATTGAAGCAGAGACTGATTAAAATCTTACGAAGAAGCAGCTGTAAGAAAAAAAAAAAGCATAATTTTCCAACCTCCATCGCTTTTACCAAAATAAACCAACTTGTACTGAGATTTGGCCTTGCCTGGTAGCAGGTAACAGCTTTTGTTTTCTAAAATGTAACCATGTAAACAGTCTGAAAAACAAACTAGACAGTGTATGTGTACGTATAAATGTATTTTGTAGTTTCCAAAAAATGAATGTCATGCACAAAGACCGTCTTTTTCCTGAAAATGCAGAATAAATAAGAGGTTGTGAAAAGGACTGTGATGAATGTTACATCACATTTATCTGGGGAGAGAGCATTAGGATTCTGCCATGCTCGCTGCTGTGAAGCTGTGGCACATGGAAAAAAATGGAGCCGCCCGTAATAATTCTACAATCTTGATTTAGTATAAATGTAAATATTAGTCAATAAATAACATCAATATGGGGTTCAATTGTTGGAGAACTATCAGCTCATGAGACAAAAAGTTGTGAAATGTGTACGAAATTCTGCTGATATTTGTTGAGAGGATGTTAGATGGATTAGAATAATTTTACAACCTTTCAATCCAACAGTAACAAATCCAAATGAACCTCTTTGACATTTATTTTGGTCATTATTGTTACTTATAAGACATTATCTTGAAGAAAAAAAAAAAGAAAAATTATATATATATATATGTACTTATACTATATCTTGTCTGATTGCATTTTTCTACTTGCCTTTAGTAAAGCACATATCTACATCGCCTCGTGCAACATGAAAGCTGAAAAATCTGACTTCTTAAAAAGTAAACTACAAACCTAATTTGAAGCATTTGGAGGCATTCAGACTTATGTGTTTGAGGGAAAACCAGAGTATGATGTACCTTCTTAATTTGGCTATTTTTTTGAGTCACATCAGCTTAAAATCACCCTTTGCTAAGCCGAAGACACCTAATAATTTGCAAACTGCAGACTCTGTGACGAGGATCATGTGCCAAAAGCAGCCTTGTCAAAACAGAGAACAAGACAGCCATGGTTACAACACACACAAAAGAAATGAGAGCTTCCTCTGTTTAGGCAACCAGGAAACAAATATCACCACTCTCGCCTTGATTAGTGAAGACTTCTTATTTTTCATTTTTTGTCCTTAAGGTTCAAGATAAAATAAACCTAACTTTAAATTAATATAGAGAAATATGTGTTACTAATGTCATGAAAGCAAATGAATCCAAACACTGGCAAAGTTAGGGGAAATCTATCTAATACATCATTAAATATTTTAAAGCTTCTTGTATTATGAATATTGTAGTTTTATGTTTTGTTTCATTCTGTAAAATGCTTATCCCTATCAGGGCCGCAGGAGGTGCCAGAGTATATCCTGGCTAATTTCAGACGAGAGGCCGGGTACACACCAAACAGGTCGCCAGACTGTTGCAGGGTTAGTTTTATGTATCACAAATTCAATACCAATAATCACCTTTCTGACGGAATTAGTTTAACTAATACATACAATATATGTAATCTAGTGTTTGATGCCGGGCGTAATTAATACCAACAAAACCGTCATTTTAAACTGAATAGCCTCTCTTCTTTTCTATTATTATTTAGTTTATGACCGTTAATTAATGTTAGCTCATTCTACTCGACAGCTGTATATCTGAAGAAATCAGTGGATGGGTTTCATCTTGATTGAAATGGGATGGTAGGTCAATTTAAGAAAATCATATTATAAATTATATTTTCTTTGGGCTTTATGTTTGCCAAGCCATTTTGAATAACTAAAAGAAATATCTTAGTTTGCAAACTGAATGTTAATTAAAATCTAAGTATTTTCCATTTTTGTGATTGGGTTTTTTTCTCTTAGCTTCCTGATGATGTGTTCTGGTTTATTACATTATGTACCATGTGAGTGCAGTTTTCTCAACAACTAATTCATCAGGCCACATGGATGTTTTGGTGGTAAGTTTTTTAAGAAAAAAGGAGAGTTGAATTAAATAGCTTGTAGAATAATAAGTGTATTACATCTATTGAAGTTTATGATTACTCTATACATTTAGGCGTTGCATTAGTTTTAGTTATCTCAGTTCTAAATGAGCTTCTCTTCCATCTATGTTAGATTTTATAGCAATCACACTGAAAAATGAAAAAGGCTTATTTAAATTAGCTTTCATTTCTTTTGTCTGGCTACTAATACTGCAGCTGTAGCTTCAAGGCAATGAAGCAAGAAAATCTTTATTAATCTTACATGATCCTCATGACCTGGTTGAGAAAAATCCCATTGGTCAGTCTCATGTAACGTTCTCTGGCATTCTGGGAGACTGAGTTTACTTCCATGTACTGGCTGTAGAGGTGGACTCCATCCTGACTCTCCACCAGATTCTCAAACAGCAGAACCTGTGAGTAACCAGGAGAGATTACAAGAGATAAATCAAAGCAAAAAAAAGAGAAACATAAAAACAGACAGTCGATACAGAAATAGATAGACATGGAAGAAGATGGTAAGGGGCAAACATTTTCAGGAAGCCAGTTGAGTTGGTCCACCTGTCCGAACAGGTGGGATCTGTGCTTTCACACTGGGAAGCACTTCACAGTAACAGTCAGCCAAGCAGAGCGCCAGCCAAGGTCTCCCTCAGCTCAAACAAGCCATGCCAAAACAAACTGCAATATAATGAGGTTTTTTCCAACGCCCCTCTAAAACCCACATGTAGTCTCACAACCAGGCTGAGGTAAAACCAGGAGCTCTTGCCCCACAGTGGCAGTGTTAAGAGGGTTATGTATAGATATAGCATTCAAAAAGTCTGCATGCGTGCTCAGAGCTGCTCCGATTGTATTTGAGTCTCTCCATGGCCTGTGAAATGTTAGTGCCTTATGAACCATCTAGAACAGCGTTTGTCAAACAGTCTTCCGCGGCACTCTATGGAGCCGTGAGAGATCATCAGGAGTCCAGTAGAAAATCATCCCATTTTACCTAATAGGTCGATTGTGATCTAACAGTAGCGCCCAATGATTGATTTAGTCGATCCCCTGGTATTTTTATTAAGAAAAATGGATTAAAGCATTTTTTTTATCTTTCTTGTTATGATAACCCCTCTTTTTATTTACAGACAGACAAGCAGAGCTGTCCAACTGTAGGTCATTTATTGTAACCATAGCAATCCACTCCACCATCTTTACTGGTGGTGTGCCTCCATATTTTTTTAGATTAAAAAATGTACTTTGGCTTAAAAAAAGGTTGAGAAACGCTGATCTAGAACTCTGAGGACTTCTTGGACCGGCCTCCTGCTGGTGTCTAGAGTCAGGACTAAACATGGAGAACAAACTTCCTGTGGCCATGAGACAGGCCTTTACTGTCACAATGTTTAAATCTAGGCTGAAAACAGCTCTGCTTAATCATGCATTTAACTGATAATTAATCACTCTTTTTACCTTTTTTCAATTTCTATTTTTTGTTCTATGTTTTGTGATTTTAATCCATTTTTTTCTATCTTGTAAAGCACTTTGAATTGCCTTTTGTATAAAATTTGCTATACAAATAAACTTGCCTTGCCTCATGTAAGTGAATAACTTGATCATTTGAGCAGGTATAGAGTCACTTCCAGTTTCAACCTTTATGTCCTCTTCTAGAAATATCTATTGAATGGAATCCACAATGTTTAGCCCAGGATCACAATGTAGGATTTTTCAATCATGCAGTTCAGTGACTGAATGGCTGAAATCCCCTCAGGCCAATGGGCTTCACATGAGAAACAGTTAGTTACATATTCAACAAATCCTCAAATAATTTCACTCCTCTAACTCATTCAAGATAAGTTCAAATCTGCCCAAGGACAGAGAAATATGAAGATCAGCATAAAAAAAAGGCTGGTCATAAAGGAGATCCTAAAGCAGAAGTGATCATTGTTTACTTCTCTGTGCAGAACATTTTTAAAAAGAGGTAGGATATGGCTCTTTTTTTTTCCAGTCATTATTCAAGTTTAGATTTTATATGGGACATGATTTTAAATCCAAAATCAGAGTCTATTTAAGATTTTGTCACGTCACAGGTGTGTTTACTCCCCTCATAAATAACTTTTCCTTCTTAAACTCATTGTAACAAATAAATAAAAGACATACCCACTGCGCCAGAGCACTTCCAATAAAATCCTCTATTATTTCCTTTATGTTTGAGTCCATTGTGCTATGGAGACAACTAATTACAAAATACTTGTAAAAAAATGAAAGAGTAAAGAATCCATTTGCGTCAAGTGAAGCTGTTTGACATTTCTGTGGCCCTTCCTGCACTAACCCTCTCTTCCCTCTATAGTGTGACAGTTTCATTGCAAAACCACACCGGAATTTCTCAAAACCAACATATTGCGTTTCTTCACACGTCATCTCACATAAAGCCCACACTTTTAAAACCATTAAAAGTGTGTCAAAGTGGATCATGTTGTTTCATGTTGAATAATTTAATTTTTTATCATATTTTTTCCACTTATCATGAAGTATATTAATAACATCACCAGTTGATCTGTAGCATTTTCTTTACAAGTTGTGTGTACTGACAACATCATGTTTTTATTCACCATCTTTAACTTCTGCTTCTCGGCGAGAAAATGTGGGATTTAAGCAAAGCACAACACCGTCCTCTAGTGGTTGAAAAAGTGATTGTTTTAATTTTCATTTTTCAAAAGGTTATTTTCAGGGGTTTTCTTCTCGTTGCACATTACTAGAAAAAATATTCTACACAGTAAAATGTTACTTTCCTTCCATTCTGTTCCTTCGTCTTCCGCTTATCTGGGGCCGGGTCGCGGGGGCAACAGCCTCAGATGGGCAGCTCAGGCTTCTCTCCCCCAGCTGATTCCTCCAGTTCACCCAGAAAGATCCCAAGTCGTTCCCAAGCCAGCTATGAGACATAGTCTCTCCACCGGGTCCGGGATCTGTCTCTTGGTGAGACGTGCCCGAAACACCTCACCAGTGAGGCACTCGGGAGGCATCCTGACCAGATGCCCGAACCACCCCATCTGGCTTCTCTCGACCTGGAGGAGGAGCGGCTCGACACCGAGCTCCTCTCGGATGGCAGAAACTCCTCACCCAAGGAGTTCATGTTACTTTCCTGTTATTATTTAAAAAAGCAATTCAGTGGGATCCCATAAAATTTTGTTTAAAAAAAACACCCACTACTGGAAATCTTCATTCCAACACACTAACACTGGTGTTATGATCACCAGAAAATATCATCACATTCGTCCTGTGCTCAGCACTCTGCATTGGCTTCTTGTGGCTCAGAGAATAGACTTTAAAGCTGCTCTGCTTGTGTTTAAGTGTGAAATGTTAGTCTTTAATGAACCATCTAGAACTTTGAGGACCTCTGGGACCAGTCTCCTGCTGTGAGGAGTGAACAAGTGATTTTAAATATTAGTTGTTTTATTCCTTTCTTTAACATTATTCCTTTTATTTCATTTTTCTATCATGCCTTATTTTGTATATTTTCTTACTTCTCTCTCTTCTTCATGATTAAAGTGCTGCTGATGTAACACACAAATACTTCTGATTCTGTTTCAAACATCATTTTTATTAAAATAAAACTAAGTTTAAATGACACTTTAACTCTTGTTGCAATGTTTCCATTTATTCCAAGTTTTTTTAATCAATACAGAAAGAAATATTAGAAAATGAGCTAAGGAAAGTTGTGCCAGTAAGCTCCAGAAGACATAAAGCAGATTAATTATAAAGCCAGCAATAGGCCATTAACCCCCAATGTTTCCATGCTTCTGAAATTACAACCCATTTGGAGAGTTCAGAGATGCCAAAATTGGGGGAAAAATACACACAAATTATCATACCACTGAGGTTTATAATGTAAAGACAAAAAGTAGCCAAAATTTCTCAAATGTATTTTTGTATTAGGCTCATGATGAGGAAGATGCATGAACATAATTTTTTTCTTGATTGATATGGAACAGGTTGAAGTTTATACATTTTATACTCTCAAAAAAATATGATTCTGGATGGTTGTATCTTTGGAAGTTTTATAACTATTTGATATTCAAACAATGTGCCCGGTTGTGGTTCTTGTTTCACTGGAAGCGTAAAAAGGTAAAAAAAAAAAAAACTTCGAATGGTATAAATACACTTTTTAAAAATTTTCTATACTGCCAAAATAAAGTTGGAATCTGCTGCAAAATAATCTTTTCTAAGTTTTATATTTTCGTTTGAAATCTGCACCTCGTGAACTGTTTTGTTACATCATCTTTAAATTGATGGTGAGTTTATCTAAATGTAAAATTAATTACACTTTAAAACATGGTATTCTTTTGTCGGGGTGTAAAGGTTAATCATTTGTTTTCCATAAATTCATTACAATTGTTCTTTTTTTTTTTAGCCTGAAATCAGGCGTATTGCTCTATTTAACAAAAACAAACACCAATTTATCACCACAGATTGTTGTAAATAAAATAACACATTCATTGAATTTTTTCTGTGGTAAAGATTTTATTTAGGAAGAACGAACACACATTGGAGAAACCTGTAGCTACGACAGATCACCATGATATGTTCATTGCAAATAAAAAGCATTTTAAAAACTGGTTTTTACTTCAAGAATTATCTCTCAAACCATTGTATCAGTGTGCTGTAGCTGCCGCTGTATGAAAGTGTCACCCTGTGAGCCTTTGGATGTATTCATACCGCTTGTGCAGCAGTTCTGGGATTAACTACATCAGGATTATCAGATTGTTTCAGAGCTGCCAGAATAGACACGATGACGGCTTCATATAGGGCACCACACTCACACAACACGTATACACACAACTGCACACCCTTAATCCAACCCTGTTGGCTAAACTCAGATAAACCCACTGTCAGTTTTCACTTGCCTCTGTAATATTATTATGTGTACAAAAGGGAGCCGACACTACAAAGCAGTTAAAAACTTCTACTTTTAATATATTATTCATGTCCATTACCAGTTTAACAGGTTCCTAAGCATTTAATTGCAGTTCAGTACAAACTCTATAGCTGTGAGAGAAGTAACACAGTGCACATGGGATAAACTGTAGCATTGTGTATTGTTACTTTGCCAAAAATTGGGTCAAAACTTGCCAAATATGTCTTCTGTGTGTTTAAGCTACATCTGTTTAAACCGAATGTACTCTCTTCTAGACACAAACAAAAATACTAAACATCCTGGACGGATTCTCTGATGTTAGTGAGGTCCTGCATCATGAAGATGTTTGTTGGTGTCTGCGCCGGGCCTGTTATAGATTTCCTATGTGTTAAAACTGTGTTTTGCACATGTGTGAGTGAGGCCGCGGCCATTTCATTGGTGAGGAACAGAAATCAAGCCTACCGTAACAAAAACCAACAAGTGTCCTATGTGCCACCACCCAAATCACACAACCAAAAACAAAAATAAAAATACACAGACTCTCCCCTCTGAATCCCCTTCTCTTCAGCTTATGTTAAAATACTTTTCCTTTTTAGCTGGCCGGAGTGGGAGAAGCAACCTTTTCTGTGGTGTCATCTGCCTTTTCTGCATCTTCAGCCGGAGGGTTTACTTCAGAGACATTCACCTGCGCAAACTTTAGCATGACGAGGGCCTTAGCTTTGACATCTTCAAAGGTTTCTTTCAGGCCCTTCTCCAGAATATAACCTTCACTTTCCTCTTCTGGGTTTTCCAAAGCCATGGCTCCCTCCACGGCCGTCTGCAAGTACCGCAGGCTCAGAAGAACAGTCATCTTGATGGAGAAAAGCAAAAAGAAAGCAGTAAAAATCTGATATCAAAACATCTTTATGGGGTGTAAAGCGTAAGAATTGGAGATAGAATGTCTTGGGATATAAACTAATAATTTATATTATATTAAGAGTTCATTTATCAAGATGAAACTTTGAGGATATAAGAGTTTCTTTCTTATCAGACAGAGATGTCGACATTAATTACTGCCATTTACTTATGGAAAACACTTGTGCTGAAATATGGCAGTCCAAATATCCAAATTGAAAAATCCCCACTGTCCCAGAAAACAAACACCTGCAGAGAAAATATTTTGTGCCCAGCCACATGTTTTTATCTTTTGCTTCCTCTTCTCTCTTTTTGTCAAATGTGAGGCAAAATTTTTCAGTGCATGCTTTGGGCAAACTATGGACACATTCTATCACAAAAAAAGACACCGTTAACCTCAGCTATGATGCCTCTGTATCATGGCAGCCATCTGTCTCACTCAAAATGAAGTTTAAAAGAGAAACCCAACATCGAGCTGTTGCGCTTAAACACAATAGATTGTGTGATTAGCCGTGGGCAGTGTGTATGGGTCTGTTAGACATGTTTGAATGCCCTGATACTGCCTGAGGTACTTGTGAAAAAGGAAGCGCCATCAATACTGTGACTTTGGAAAGAGGTGACAATGCATGCTGAAATAGAAGTAGAAATCAATCTTGGTCGGTGATGTTTCTTTCTGAGTTGGAAGTCTTTTTTATCAATAAAAAAACAGAAGTCAAACTTTTTTGCACATGTCAGCCTCTGAACACTTGCCAAGTTCACGGTGGAGTACACATTGCAGACAGTTTTGTTGATTCATAGATATGATGTATCAAAACACGGTCAAATCTGTGTTTCATCTTAGTTTACTTTGGAATTTGTCATTAATTCATGTGAAAGTAGCTCAACTTTTTATGCCTCAACTAAGAATGGTCAATATCTACACCCTTATGACCTGGTAAATAAATTGGCTTTCTGTTAAAAACAGAAAACATTGCATATTTCATTGTCATATAATAAACTAATTAATGATATCTTATTACAGTTGGAGCATGTATGAAGCTGGTAGTGTTTGTTTTGCATTAACCACCTGAATTAAGATGACTGAAAGCACACCAGGACCAGTTGAATTCATCAAACCCATGTAGTAGTCAATCAGCGCCCTTCTACACCCACGGGTGTACAGGTTGAGCTCCTCTGCGTGGTAATCGTAGTTGAAGTGGGCCGTGTTGTCAGTCAGGAGGTTTTGCAGACAAGGACGAGGTGAGGCAGGGTTACAGCAGCTAAAAGGAACACCATCCAACAGGTATCTTCGATCTACATTACTCCGGATACGGCTTTAGGGAGAGACAGAAGAAGCACCACAGACAAAAAAAAAGGAAAAAATGAGAAAAGAGGCAAACAAATCATGAGAAATACATACTGTGCATTGATACATGTGCCAACTTGTCCCAAGCTTTGTTTACTCACTCATTTTAACTTATTCAATCTTTGACTAATTACTATTTGGGTTATTTTCAGCCTCTCTGCAAATGACTGTCTAAGCGTTCAATACATCTTACTCTTTATTTCACACCACCCTTCCACTATTTGTTTACCACAGTATTTGATCTTTGTTCAGATTTCTGTCACTTTCTTCCCCATCTTTAGTTTAGTTTTCTTTGGTCTTCCTCTGATTTGCGTTATCTTGTAAAATGCTCTCATTTACTCACTCTTTAACTTCCTGGGAAGTGTAATCCAGATATCGATTGCTGACCCACTGAATCTCAAACCAATCCTTAAAGTTGTTGTTTCCGCAACAGCGAAACTCCATCTGTAGACGATCAATTGTTTCTTTTTGAAAGCAGCGGCCGGGCACATCTGTGTCCTTGTAGAACCGGATACCATTCCTCAGACCCTCCTGGAGGTAAGGAAAAGAGATTTACATTAAGTTTCAGTCTTTCTCAGTGTTTTGTGCTACAATGTTAATGTAAATCAAATTCTACAACATCTCTGGTTCGACCTGTTAGCTAAATTTTCTTGCCTCAACCCAAGAACAAATCACATCTTCATTCATTCAGACAAAAGATTTTTCTTGAATCTAGAGGAAAATTCAGATGGAACTTTGTGTTATAAATTTCCCACCTTCAGAGACTCCTCCAAGCGTCCTTGGAGGGCATAGCTGAGCGCCACCACTATTACGAGCAGACAGCAGATGAATGCAGCTACTCCAAACCAGGCCAGGAGTAGAACTTTCCAACGAGGAAAGCGATTTGCATCCAAAGAGTCTTGACACACTCGTGTAGCCACCCAGTTGGTACCGATGGAGGCAAGGCCCACCATCATTAAGATGTTGGGCACCACATGAATTTCTGTGTTATCCATCACCTCAAGAGAAGAAAAAACTTGTTATATTTTTAAAAGTTTTGCATTTCAGATAAACTTCAACAGGTGATGCTCCTGCTTTCAATTAGTCTTATCTTTCAAGCTAAAATAACTTGACAGCCAAGTAATTTAATTAGCATCTGATTTGCTATAATCAATTCAATATGACAACATGAAGATAAATGAGATTCATTGCCCTTATTAGAGTACAACTCAGGAATGAACAGAGTTTATCAGTTAATAAAATCTAAAAAGTGTCTCCTAGAACTGTCATTGCTTTTTGGTGCTTAAAACTTTAAAATTTCTCAAACGTCCTGGACAGGCGTTTCCAACATGTATTTTTTGGAAGTGCATGGGAGAATTGTCTCCTTATCCACCTGGTAGAAAAGAGGATTAGGCTCATGTGAATCACTCAATAGGATACTTCATCCAACACTATTTTAACATGACAGTGGACAGTTATGCTTCAACCACAGTGGCAATTCAATGAATGACAAAAGGAACACCAGCTCAAACTAAAATAAATGCCTGAGTTTCTCATTGGTAATCAATAAACACATTGGGGGCAAACTTTCATGCCCTGCAGGTTTCCTGTAAAACCCACTACTTGTCAATATCCCAACACTCTGAATGCCAAAGACCAGTTTGCTTCAAAAACATTAAAAAATATATGCTCTTCTTATAGAGACTGTAAACATTATTCAAGTGTCATGTGAGTAATCAGCACACACACAGAATCCAAACTGATCTGAGAATGTACAGATGTTTAGAGGCTTTTGTGAATATTGTGCCGAAAACTGTAATGTTTCACATACAGTAAGTACTTTCTGTGTTTACACTAGTGTACTCTGTTTCTCCCTGTCAGAATTGCAACACACATAGAAGTCTGAGGAAAAAATAACTTATTATTAAACTCCAAAATTTTTATGCTTGTTCATGGACTCCAGAATCATGTGAACATCGAACATCTTGTGGATTGATGAACAAATTCTACCTCATCTCGACGAAGAAGTTCTATCTTTAGATAAACTCCAAGACAAAAGATGAAGGCCCCGCACATCACTGCCACCCAGGACATCAGCCACAGGCCCTGGGCCAACCGTACCCGCCTCTGCTGGTTGAACTTCATCTTTAACAGCGTCATGGCTCTCTACCATACAGCAATCAGTGCATAGACAAAAGAGAAATGTAAATTTGGATAGTCAAATTTGATAAATTTCAATTCTTGATAAAAAAAAGTGGAAATAATCCAAAGGAGATGTAAAGTTGTGAAAAAGACAAAAACCAACAGTGCTCACAAGAAAGAAATTTCAGTGTTGCACCAGTTGTATTTTAAGGATGGTCAGGGTTGGTGCAGACCTTGCACTTGTTGTTTCAGAAGTTATAAGCAGCTCATCTAAGTTGTTCCAAGTGAAGGGGATAAGCAGGTAGATCCCTGAGGTGGAAAAGGACACAGTCAACTGCAGAGGATAAGCCAAAAAACTTCACTTGTTTGCTTAAAATCCAAAAGTTGATAATCCAACTTGGTTCAAAATTTTTACATGAAATGTGAAAAAAATTGATTAGTGGGGAGTGTAAAATGAGAAAATTCTTTTTCCCAGGAATGTAGAGTTTCTTCCTTGAGTTGCTAATCACGCCACCACTGTCTCTTCCTTAAGCTCAAAACACTGATTTTTTCCTCTTGATGTGATGTTGTCTTTTGATGGCGCGCCCCTCTGGGTCTCTGCTTGTGCGGCCCCCCTAAACCGCTGTACCCATGGTTGGAGGACAAAGAGACTGGCCAAAGTTGCAAGTTTGGACACATAATCCCTCAACAGTCTCTAGGATCCTATTAGAGACCAGGGGCCAATTGGAAAGCAGGCCAATGTCTGATCAGCAAACTTGCTCTAATAGACTCATTCAACAGGCGGGTCGATCAGACTTTATTGACAGGTGGCCATACCTGACCCTTTTCTAATTAGGGTGGCCACCAGGGATGCTTCAGAAGATTTTGTTTACAGCAAGATCACACTTCTGAGTCACTTTTTCAAATGCATTAATTTATTCCAGGTTACCTTTAATTAAATGTGTGTTTTTGCAAATATATTGCATCTAAAAATAAACCATCTACTCATTTCACATCTCACAATTTTCTCCTTGCAATAATTTCTCCCCATATCTTAAATCAAATCCAAATCAATTGAAAATTGTCATTGAGAAGATCTCAGGTCCTGCAGGATGAAGTGAAAGTAGCAAACCAGTCGTGCTTGAGAGTGATTATGAATATAGCACAACAGTGAGGGAGGTTGATAGAGTTGGATCAGGAGGATTAAACTGTTATAAGTATTTATGACAACTTGAATTAGAACTTCGTTGGAAGCTAGTCTTGCATTTCAAACTTTTTAAGATCCACACACACAAAAAAATTTCGCCAGAGTTCAAACAAATAATTTCACAAATTGTTACACTTTATCTCACCTTTGTGATACTCAATCCAGATAATAAAATACTTAAATTAATGCAGTTTTCAAACCTGCTAACGTGTGTGTACTGATGTGTGGTGGCCTGCCAGTAAGCTGAATTATTAGCAGTTGGACTTTGAGAATAATGGCAATGCTGGAAAACTTGTTCTTCCTGACAAATTAATTAATAATGTACTAAATATCTTTAATTGCTCGACTGCAAAAACTAATGGGAACTTTAGTGTTTGACCTTTGTTCAGAGGTCAAATGTTCATTTGACATTTAGCAAAGTTTTCACTGAAACCATCAGAATTGGATTTTTTTCATAAGATGCTTAAATGCTGCTTTTAGGTTTGTTTTTTAATGGTTGAAATTCTGTTTCTCTGTAAAGTAGAAAATTGTAAAATAAAACCCAAATGAACAGACCTAGAGATGGATGTTCTCATTTAGTGCAAATAAATGGAGTCTATAATGAACATATATACATACATACAACTTCCAGAATTACAGAGAAAGTTCACAGTAGAGCAATGTAGAAATAATAGATGACATCAGGTTGAAATTGCATGGTTTTGCTTGAAGCAGCTTTATTTATTTAAACTACAGTATAATCACATCTGTACATACAGTACTTATAATTTATTTAAATAACTATTTAAATAGTTTCACAGGAACAAAAAAAGTCTACAAGACAATGGATTACAGAAAAAAATGCCTTCACATGGTTACATTTCACAAACATTATTTACACACACTCCTGTATGTACAGTCAAATCCAAGTTATTCTTAAAAACTTTAAATATAGTCTCTCTAACTGCATTACAAAAACAAATGTTTTTATGTAATTAATATGGATAAATTTCTCAACAAATATACTTTTGCTACAGAAAGATTGAAAGTTAAATTAAATTTACAATATACACTGTATATATTGAAAAATTTGTCCTGTTACTTTCTGCTTCATGTTGACCCAAACTTATTATCTTTTGTTCTGTAACACATGAAAACACACATTTTATGCATTATATATAAATATACAAATATGTTTGTATATCAAATACCATTAGTACACACACACCCCTTCGCTGGAGACATTGATTATACAAGTGAACCAAACATTGGAACATAATGTAGATTTTTATGCTTATCTTTTTTAAAATCTTACTTCTTCTTTTCTGAAATAACTTAAGTGTAACTGAAGGTTGTAATATTACAAAATATACTTTTCTGCTTTGATGGGATGAGGTTTTTTCCCCCTTACTAATAGACACTGGTCTATTCCCAAAATTTACAGCCTAATATTTCAGTTTTTAAACAATGAGTCCTATTTGAGTCCTGCGGTGTAAGGAGTGCAGCACACAAATTTCCTCGGTGAGGGATGAATAGAGTAATTCATTATTATTATTTTATTTATGCAAACAATTAAGCACTTCTCTCTTCATGCAATTGTTTACTGATTCTGCATAATTTAAGAAAAAACTCAAATGCATTCACAAAATATTATTTCTAAAACTATAGAAAACTAATTACAAAAATTTAGACAAATATTGCGGCGTTCACGACAGTAGCAAATACTAATTTTTTTTTTTAAATATATTTTTCCAAATTTTAGGTTCAACAATATGTTTAAAAATTAATTTTAAAACGGGTGTTTATAAATGAATTAATTGCTAAATATAGTATAACATACAAGAAAAACTTTTTGGGGCTGCGTTGTCTTAAAAAAGCAAACAATGTTTACAGCTGACAGGTAGCTTTATAAAAGGATGAGGGCATAGGTCAGGGCTTTCTCAGTCTGCCGCATTACCTGCTTGCTCTGGCCCACTTGCCCACTCCTTCCCACTTTGCTGCTCCGACTTGCCACTAGCCTCCTTGTGTGTGTGCAGGTGCTGAATGAAACCATCCAGGATTTGTTGAGCAGACACTGAGTTCACATTGACAGCATCCTCCTCCAAAAGCAGCACTTTCAACCCTCCTTTTCCTTCCCAGCTGTCACTCTCCTCTGCATGAGCATTCAGTGGGTCAGGAGAGATATCTGCATGATTACTACCTTTATGGTATTGCTTTTGGCCATGGGGGTAAACAGGTTGCGGCCTGGCAGGGTAACTATCCACCATTTGCTTATAAATAGCAGCGCTGATGTCAGCCATGGAGAAGGGTAACCTTGACTGCTGCTGGGCTGGAAGAGAGGATTCATTCTTGTTTGTTGGTGTGTTTTCTTTGATTGGCAGAAAACCGGTGACTCTCTGTGAAGCTGTGTCTGATTCAGCCTGCCTGCTAGTTTCTGCCACCGTCTCTTTAGGAAAACAAGATTCACCATCTGCTTGCTGGCATGGCTTGTTTGGAGAAGAGGTTCTGCGAAACTTCTGAACGACCTCACCCGAGCTAAATTGCCTCTCCAATAAGTCTTGTATCAAGCATGGAACCTGAGAGGAGACAGAAAATACGTTTACACAATTAAACAAGTAAACATGACCTGAGCTGCAACTGAGAAGTTAAGAAACAGTCTTGATGCAGTGATCACCATTTACAGTTTGTGCCAACTCACTGTAATAAATTTTGAAGCTTTTCTTAATTTTGAGTTCAGGCCTAATGATTTTTAATGGTGACTATTTTATATATTTGTACTCATTGTTTAATTTCAGGGAATCAATTGATTAAATATCATCAGTCAAATATAAAAGAAATTGTGTGAAATTGTTTTCACACAACAGCAGAAGAAATCATGTTTAACGACTTGGTGACCAGGTGGCGGGATTTTAGAAGTAGTGCAATCAATTTTTTTACAATAACCTTTTAAGACCAAATTTAATCACTTTAAATCATTATTCTACCATTCACCAGATTTGATCAAAGCATTTGTTGTATGCAAATTAGAAACAACTAATAAAACATGCCTGATATGTTTAAAAAAAAAGAAAAAAAAACAGCTGTTTTTTCTGTTTTGTTTTCAGAAAATCAAAGCACAGTTTAAGATTTTCAAATTTGGTCATAATTTACATGGCATTGAAAAATAATACTAGAAATACTTCTTATTAAATATTGTAAGTACAAAACAATGAATGTGTCCAGACAGACCATGTAAAATGGTATAATACAAAATATTACTTGATATTTTAGGTAGCATTTTGTTGCTAGGCAACACTAAAGCTTATTAAAAATCATTTTCTGTTCTTTCCTAACTGCTCTAGGATTCTTTGTGTGTGTGCGTGTGCACTGAGTCTTAGTGTTCACTAGAGAGCAGTACACTCACATTAATGTTCTCCAGGGCTGCAATGGTTCTGTGAGCATCCTCCAGTTCTGTGCCCAGCTGGGAAACACGATTGAGAAGGTATTTTCTTTCACTGTTCAGGGTCTCAGACTGCACAGAAACGAGAAAACAATATATAAATTATGAAAGTGATATTGCATTGAAAATGAAGAACGTTATACACATATTTCATCATTTTTATTCTTCAGTTGTTTCATATTGATGATCAATTTTCTTTCTTACAGCTACATGCAGATGCTCTCCAAGCAAGCTGTTGACTTGTTTGGTCCCAGTATGTGTCTGCAGAAAACTGCAATGAAAAAAATATATATTTTAATTTCTTTAGGGAATAAAAGAAATGTAATTATGGGAATAGATATTTGCTTTCCATCACTGTCTTTTCTTGAAGGATATAATTGTCTGGACAAGTGACTTAAACTTTCGTAACAAACTGCATAACAACTGACAACCAACTGGAGGTTAGACTGAAGTGTCTATTCAGTTCATTTGTCCCAGTGTGTTGAGGAATGTTGGGTATTTGCCTGTTGGGCTGCAGTTGTTTGGCCATAAATTCAAGACTAACCAGCAGCAGACGAGGTTTTTATGCTTCTAAAACAAACAAGCTGCAGCAGGACGCTCAGAAAATTTGACACTAAGTAGAAATATTTATCCAGTGTCATTTTTACAAACTTTTCCATGGTTCAATTAATTCATAACAGAAGATAAATCATGATTTACTTTATGAATTTTAATTACTAAATTGTTGTCTGTCATCTGAATTCCTTTATTCTGAAATATAAATTAAATATACACACAGGAACAGCAAAGATACTGCGCAGAATCCCAACCTCGCTGACCTGTGGTAAAAGACTATTGGTTGGAGAGTGTGGAAGACCACCCATGGAAAGGCGAAAAGGAAATGATTATATGTGGGATACAGATTCAGAGGACTTTTTTGTTATTGGACCACAAGGGAAGGAAGAAATTGCAGTTTCAGTACACCTGACCCAAGATGAACACACAAACAATTAAAACACAAGTTACAGAGTCAAGTGACTGAGGCCTTGAGCCAATCAGTCCGTTAGAAATTATTAAACAAAAAAAAAAAAAAGATTTTTTTAACAAAAAAAGGTGGACACAATATAATGTCTTAACAATTTTGTCATATTTTCATCTTTTATGCCACAATCTTGTGTTTGTTTTTAACAAAGTTACCTTTTATACTTTTCTTTGACTTGTCCAAGCTCGTCCCTGGTCCTCTGCAACTCGGCCTCAAGACTTTCAATGCAAACCACTGTCTGCAGCAAGTTTTGGTGAAGATCCGCATTCTCCTCCTGCAGTGCCCTGATCATGATGGGAGAGTTGGTGTTAGAGTCCAAAAGTAAACCGCTGGAAATTTAGGAAAATATTTGGTTTACCTGAATACGTAGCTTAACAAATTCAGTCATTGAAGAAAAAACTTGGGCTGCGCTTGTTTTTATGGGGTGTAGCCCATTAAAATATCTGTTCTGTTTTGTGGTAACATTTTATTGACTACATATTTGATTGAGCAGGTTTGTCCTACATGTTTAGTACCTCGTTATGACCTCAAATGACATGTTCTTTTCTAAGAGCAGAATTGCAGCTTAACCTCTTGCTTGCACATATCCAGCCAGCCAAGCATTGCCCTATTGAAAATGTATTTTTTTTCAATTACAGCAAAGAAAACTCGAAAAAAGAATGGAATTTTCCTCTCAAGTTTTGCAATAAAGCTATTGATGTGACTTGCATTTTTTCATGCCTATGTGCTTTCAAACGTGTATTTCGAGTTATTTGGTAATTCTAAACTGAACCTCTGAGAAAGTATGAGCCTTAGAGGTTGTTTGTCTTTGTTTGACCTTTCAACACACCCTGTCTATTGCCTGAAAGCTACTGGGAAAAGCTCCACCCATTCTTTGATCAATGGGTTGCACAAAATGGATGAATGGAAAAACCCACACTCAGGCAGCAATTTATTGATCATTCAAATGATATTTCAGAGCTGTTCGTGTCACAGGGCACGTTTTACCCACAAACGCGACATGAGGATAATTTCTCCAAATCATTCAATGCATCTTCTTAGCTACTGAAAATTTGACACAGTGTAAATATTAGTTTTACACTTAAAAACAGTAGAAATAAAATAATAAGAACATATGGTAAACTTTCCGACTGTGAATGAAAATTGTTTCTTGAATCCCGCATGTTTTCAAATGGTATCGGTGCAACTTTATGAGAAGCAATTGATCCCACAAAAATCACAAACTTACCTAGATGATATTGCTTTACAAACTATAATAAATAAAAACTCAATTTTTTAACTCTTGAAAATACAAGATTGCAACAATGTGTATGAAGAAACAAAACTAAGTTTTTATAGTTGAACAATTTAAAGTTTCTTCACATGTTACATTTTCAATATTGCATAACTTTCTGTGTCACATGGGTTAACCAACAACATAGGCTTGATGACATAAAACTGATAGAGAACAAATTCCTCGTCTCTGTCAAAGATAGAAGATTGATGGAAAGCTAATTAGAGTGATCAATAACTTTCTAGCCCATTATCGAGAAAGCCACTCACATCTAATTAGATCATCACAGATACTTACTGAAGGTGGTCAGTATCAAACAGCACATCCTGGAATCAAAAGAAAAGAAGACAGTAAATACATTAGCTTCCTGTTCCTTTCAGAACTAAATGATGTGACATGGGTTTTTCCTGCAAGGAATATATCAAATATGACTATATCAAATATGTCAACAAGGGTGTTGACATCAATTATCTTCAAGTATCAACATGAGCAGTCTTCAACCAACGTCACCATGTTTTACTGCTTCAGTCATCATTATGTTATCTGAATTCCTTGAAGGAATTCACAAACATAGAAAAACATGTCACGACCTTGAACAATATCTCTGACAAAATAGATGAACCAGAGTCTAAGTAAAGAACTATTGTGAAATGAAGTCTTCATCTCCAAATTCAACTGATACAAAAACATATTAAAGTTTAAAAAAGTCGCGAAACATCTATTTATTCAAAGAGAGGAAGTGCATATTGCATACTCAAAACAGGCCAAAGTCTCATTACTGAGAACAAACAAAATCAATAAACTATTGAATGATGTAAGGCTGATTGGCTCTGTAAAGCTAATACATTCACCAGGATTTTCCCTTTGGACATGTCAATCGAAATATGTGGGTATTTGTGTGCGTGTGTAGGAATGGGTGAGTGTGTGCGTATGAGGTTAGGTTTCACACAACATGGAAAGCGGAAATGTGATGTAATGCTGCCAGGACTTATTAGTACATTTGAATGTGAGCCAGGTGTAGATTCTTATATAATAGTGACCTGATACCAACTTTAATCTTAGAAGCACATGTTGACATTTTCCCATTGCTGGTTACTGACTTCCCAGATGAAACTCAGTGAATCTTCTCTGAATACACAATTCATCCTAGCAAGTAAAACTTTAAATATTTGATTGTTTCTGAGAAACTGTCTACAATAGCACAGTGTTCATCTGCTGAACTGCAATGTTTTACACATCCTACGCAGACAGTGACTCAGCTCCACAGCTTCTGCCAGAGAGAAGCAATACTGTATCTGCAAACTCATTGTCCTCTTTTATGCAGAGATGTTAAGTGCTTTAGAGATTGCAGAGTCTGAATTTAAAATATCAACATATTTAAAAATGCGAAGCTTAATCATTGATAGGTAAATTTATGTTTGACACAGAGACATTATACAATTAGGCAGCTTTTGACATTGCACATTTTAATGCTCTTTGTGTATTTATGTTTGATTTAATATCCTTTTTGAAATCACATGTTTCTTTATTGTGTTCTTTGTTTGAACAGTCACAATGACACTAATAATGTATTAGGTATATGAAATTAATTAGAGATTCAAGATTAGTAAATCCTAAATCAAATTAAAACCCCTTAAAATTAGGTTTGTGTCATATTTGAATATGTGGATTTCTTGGTTAAGCAACAAAAATAAAGGCATTTTGCTCAATCTGTAAAATCTTAACTCAAAAGCTTTGTTTGACAGAAGCATAAACGTACCCTCTAAGATGAACTCACCTTGTGTTGTTTGGAGAGTCCTGGGTGATGTGTCTGGTTGCAACTGCCCTGCTCTGAACTGGGACTGGTTGCTGTAGACGCTGAATCTCTGGTCCTGGATGAGTCTGACTTTGTTGATGAAGATTCGGACCCAAAACCTTTTCCCGCCACACTCTGGGTTGATGATTGAGGGGACATTCTTGACCTTTGGTTCTCAAACTCTTCAGGTATCTGTTGATTGAAGTGCTTGTTGTGTGATGGCTGGTTATGGAAGGTTTTGGGATTGTGTTTGCGGTGGTGTCGTTGTTTGGGATGGAGGGGTTCTGGGCTGGTGCTGGTTCCATCTGTTAGATGAGGGCCGTACATATTATATCTATCTATTGGCGTGGCACCCCACATTGGAGAGGGTTTCCTTTCTTTGCAACTGTGGTCCCCAGAGTGAATGTGGTGGTGAATTGGGGGGTTACCATCAAGAATCCTTGCAGTGTATGAACCTACTTTGTCAGGATTAGAGGTGTCTGAATGTTTTCTAGAGTTGTTGCTGGGTTTTGCAGGTCTGTTGTGCTGCTGAGAAGTCTGCACCGTCCTAACTGAAGTGCCCATTTTGTGTTTCTTGGGCGGAAGCTGGGGCTTGGCAGAATCAGGTGTGAGGCTTGAGAGGCTTGGGGCAGAAATCTTTCGATTTGTTTTATTGTTATTCATCCCTAAGATAGTGAGATCCGATGGTTTCATGACCTGCTTGGTTATCTCATCCAGGAAGGCAGAAAATTGTAACTTTCCCGCCACAAAATTTGCTCTGGCTTGCTCTATCTCAGCCTGAGTGATGCCTTTGCCTTTTTGCCCACTTTCGCCTTCTCCTTTAGCGACCCTGGGGGACAGAACCTCCATTGACTTCGCTTTGCGAATGTCATTATGATTGTCTGTTTTTTTTAGAATTCCTTTGCTGGGTAACTGGCAAGAAGAAATTGCTCTTTTTGGTCCGGATGGCACGCCTAAAACAATGTCCTCCTCACTGAAAGCTAAGCTTCTGTTCAAGCTTGCAGACTTATAAAGTGACCCAAAGTTCATTTGGGATACTTTGGATTGCTCTCCTCCATCATCATCATCTTCATTACACTGGAGGAAGCATTCATCACTACGACTGTGACCTCGATTAAGAGTAGAAAAGTTAGGGGTTTTGCTTTGCTCCGACTCGCCGTTCGACCCGGGACTCAAACTTCTTTTTTTACTGTGTTTAATCGTGGCAAAAACAACAGGCTCACTGCTGTCATCCTCCCTAAAATTTCTGCGCATATCTGAAATGTTGGAGCAGGACAGGGAATGCTGTGGGCGCTCAGCATGACGAAGAGAAAAGGGGTCATTTGCACTTGTGTCCGTGTACCAGGATGAATAAGAAACACTGGAAGAGCTTGAAGAGAGAGAGGACGAAGAAGCTCTGGATAGAGTTACGGGAGTGTCATGGTTGAAAATGATTTCATTGTCTTCATCATTGGGAAATTGATAAGGATAGTGGGCATGATGGTGAGGAGTGTCATGAAGGTACATATTGTGCTGTTGGTGGTGACGATGCCCTTGGCGATCATCTGTATTCCCATCAGCGTCATCAAATTTTGAGTACCTACATCCAGGATGCAAAAACAATAAAATATCTATGTACTTAGAGAACTGTTACAAAATAAACTACAATCACTTTTAAGAACTTCTTTATGGTAAACCCTGTAAAAGCCATCCTACCTGTGTGAATGCGTCTCCTGGTTCTCGTGGAAATGATGATGCTGGCGATTTTTCCGTGGTTTAATATCATCCGTGGAAGAAGTAGTGTGAACAGGTTTAAAAAATTTCTCCATCTTTTGACTTCTTCCGGATAGTTGCCTATCAGTATTCTGAAGATAGCCCTTCACAGTTTTATTTGATATTTTTTACAACTTTTTAAATATTTGAAACCATCAGCAACAAAAAATGACGGATCTGTCAGTAGACACAGTGGCTTTAAAAATTAGCAGTTTGTTGTTGTAGAATGAATCCGCCTGTTAAACAAGCCAAAATAGTTATTTAGAATAGTTCTCAATAGGTTTTTTGTCTCTAAAAGTTCATGTCTCTAAAAGCATTTCCTTTTCATATTCCTTGTCCAGCCATTCTTCCAAAGTCTGACTCCATTAACAGTCAACATCCCAAATAATGGAATCAGTCAGAGAGCATGAATGTATGAATGGCTGATGGGTGGCTTGATTTTACATCACAACTGATGTAACAGCTGAACACTGATCGAACCAAAAAGAGCAAGAGCTTTCACACAGGAGACAATTGACCCAGGCTCATGGGGGATAAAATCAATTCAGGGTTGTGTTTAGAACCAAAGTTTAACCTTTGAAAGGGTTGTTTCCTTTATTTGTGCTGAATCATGACTAAATTCCATTCTTCCTTTGTAATGATGTCTAAAAGGGTTGAATTTTATATTTACTTTGTCTCCATTCTACGTTTTGAAGTAGAATAATGCTGATTAAGCTACTGACTTGTTGTTTGTTTTTCAAATTACGGCCATTAAGAGGCCTCCTGAAACTATGCCATCAAGAATTGTGTAAATTCATTCTTAAGGAATCCATATTTTTAATTCATTTTCTGTACCACTTTCTCTTAAACACACAAAACACTATATGTAGAAACCAAAAAGGCATCCAGCCATGTTATGTTTTTCTTTCCATTCTGGCGTTTTCTGGTTATCTGGGGCCGGGACGCGGGGCAACAGCATCAGACAAGAAACCTGGGCTTCTCTCACCCCGGCTGCATCCTCCGGTACATGGTCTCTCCAGCGAGAGCACAGCCCAGTAGGACGTGCCCGGAACACCTCACTTTCGAGTCTCCGGTAGGCATCGAAACCAAATGCCTAAACAACCTCTTCTGGCTCAACTCTGAGCTCCTCCTGGATGGCCGACCTCCTCACCTCTATCTCTGATTGTCAGAGCCCAGCTACCCTGTAGCCCAGCTACCCTGTGGAGTAGCTGGGCTCTCCACAGGGTAGAGCCCTGTATTTTTCTAATAAAATGATCATTTCAAAATACATTGCTTTGTGTGAAATATTTTATCTAATTATGAGCAATCTCATCATTTGTACCTATCATTTAGGTTATTTAGAAAAATAATTGTTTTTGACATGGTTGATAAAGTAAGGTAAAGTAAGTTTAAACACACACACACACACATTAGGATGTAAAGGCCTTTCACTCAACACCAATCTGAAATTTTATTTGCAGTTAAGGTAATATGAATCATTAGCGAAATCTTATGCAATAGGTATCAGACAATGTAATCACGTTTCATTCAGATAATGCAAGTAGGGAGAAACTTCGAGGGGATTTCCAAGTTAATCATATCAATTCTTAGAATTGAAAGGTGTTTTCCACATAAACAAAAAAACTTTTCCAATGATTACACGACTTTACACCATGACAAATACAGAGTAGTGGGGAATTGCCAATAGCACAGATCATCAGTTCTTTTGGGCAAAAATTGAGAGAGAGGGAATGGAAAAATCCATGGGGCGTGTGCTGGGTGTGTGGGACGTGACTTCCAACACACTTTCACTGCGTCCCCTAGTGGCACCAAACTAGATTCTTCTAGAAATTTACCAACACAACAAAACCTCCCTGTTCTGGAATTTTCTGGGTTTTTGTTGTGTTATCCAGTTTCTACTGGAAGAATATTGGCTTCTTTTTGTTGTTCATGGCTGTCTGTATGTATGGTTTATTTAAAACCATACATACAATATTTAAAATTAAAACAGCACTTTAATGATAATAAAATCTCTGGTCTTCACCAAACAAAATGTAGCCTTACATTAAAAGACCAAATACTGTGAAATACATTAAACTTGTTATACATTGTTATACATTGTCTCTTTTCTTTTGTTAAATTTTATTATAAACTGCAAAATCATTGCAGTAGAAAGAAGGTAGAACCGGTCACATTCCAGTTTGATCCGGTTTGAGCGGCCATCTCACACTCATCTGAAGATTAATCCGCGCAACCGTTACTGTGACGTCAGCTCTTTTTGACCACATACTTTACACGATAACCATTAAAATAACATTTAAAATATTGAGTTTTATTAAATCTTACGTTAATATAACGTGAAAAGATTTTAAGCACAAAATCTTAACATAGAACGTTACTTGATTTTACAAATAGACGCCTCTCTGAAAATAAGACGGGTTTCAAGCAGTTCAGTCTAACTTGATCAAAAGGACTAAAAAATATCTATTTTATTTTCACAATTGTACATTGGTATAGAAAGTATTGGATTTATGCTTTTATTTGGGTATCTTTGTAGTTTTGTCGTCGCAAATTTGGGACTATATGCTTCTCGGAAGAACATCTGACAAGTGTGCAGCCGAATCACATTACACTATAAATACAGCTGACGCCATTTTACAGCAGAGCACACCGAGCTGAAACAAGATAATAGGCGTATCAGGCATAGTTATTCTTTTTCTTTAATTTACAAAAATAAGTTTTTCTTTAGGAAAAAAAGTATCAAAGAACCTTAACTTTAATCTTATTCGCTTTTAAACAACTTGAGAAATAATCACCCTTTATCTACTCGACTCTTTTTTTTTTTGCCTCAGGCTTTTGGGCCTATCAGACACTATCGTATAATTTATATATAGGAGCCGTATTTTTTTAAAAAAAATAATGCAATAACAAACATCGTTCTTGTCTTCATCTCGAAAATGTCGTCAACCTAAAGTAAGCTGAAAGTTTAGATCTCACTGCCCGTCCAAAGAAATTTGGTAAGCGACTGTTTTCAGTTTATTTTCCACTAATAAAACTGTTTTGTATTGCTTAAAATCAAGGAAAACTGTTATAAGACTTAAAACTATTTGAATCGTTCTTTAATTAGCAAGAAAATGCTTGTCAATAGAAAAAAATATTGCTTTTATAAGAGATCTAATGATCATAAAAACATTTGATGAAATCGGTTAGAACCTTTGTCAAATATGATAAGAAATATTTGAATATGAGAACATGAAATATGTGCTTTTTATGGGCAAAAATTAAATGTTTTAGCAGTGTGTTGCTTGAATCGTAATAAAAGGCGACGTAGCCAAAAATAAAGAAAATGGACGGGCAGTTGAGGTAATTCTCAGACCGAGAATCAGAAAGTCAAGTTAAAGTATAAAAAAAACAATGGATTGCTTGTTGCGTCTGTTTTATTCTACATAAAAACTGCAGTAAGAAAGAGGAATAAAGAAAGATGTTAAAAGCTAAATACGATCCGTGACGTAAAGTTGTTCCGCAGCTGCTATTGGGTCGTTCAAAACAACGTCATTGTGACGTGTCTTAAGTAACAGCAAGCTCGTCATACGTGAACGTTCTCGAGTTTTTCCATAAATGGGAACAAACTGCTCATCAAAGACTGGACTAAAAAAATAATAATAATAATTAAAAAAAAAAAAAACTTATCAATACAAAGTGTCTTAAAATGAAGATACAAGATTTCCGTCTTGTTTTTCCCCCGCAAAAAGTTCTATTCTAAAAAAAAAAAAAGTACCATATAAATTTTTTTTTTTACAAACGCATCATGTAAAATGTTTTTTAGAAGATAATTTGAGATTTTAAAAGAAAAAATTAATGTTTTTTTAAAGAACCTTCTACTGAAACTATATAAAAACGTTATGAAAGAATTTGAGATTGAAAGATTTAAAAAAAAAAAAAAAAAAAACATTCATTTGAAAATATAATAAAAACAAAATCAATTGAGATTGAAAGAATTTGAACCAAAAAAAAGCTCATTTGAGGTTGACAGGAAAAAAGCTTATTTGAGATTGGGGAAAAAAAAAAAAAAAAAAAGCTCATTCGAGATTGAAAAAATTTGAAAAGAAAAAACTCATTTGAGATTGAAAAGAAAAAGAAGAAATAAAGCTCCCGTGAGATTGAAAGAATTTTTTTGGGGAAAAAAGGCATATGATTTTTTTAAAGGAATTCGTCACAAATACGTTAAACCAAGTTTTTATAGAGGAAAAAAAGCTCTTTTGAGATTGGAAAAAAAGAAGGAAAAAAAAAAAAAACCTCATTTGAGATTGAAAAAAAAAAAGAAGGGAAAAAAAAAGCTCATTGAAGATTGAAAAAAGGAGAAAAAAAGCTCATTTGAGATTGAAAAAAAAAGGAAAAAAAAGCTCATTTGAGATTGGGGAAAAAAAGCTCATTTGAGATTGAAAAAAAAACAAGAAAAAAAAAGCTCATTTGAGATTGGAAAAAAAAACAAGGAAAAAAAAAAAGCTCATTTGAGATTGAAAAAAAAAAAGCTCATTTGGGATTGAAAAAAAAAAAGGAAAAAAAAGCTCATTTGAGATTGAAAAAAAAAAAGGAAAAAAAAGCTCATTTGAGATTGAAAAAAAAAACAAGGAAAAAAAAGCTCATTTGAGATTGAAAAAAAAACAAGGAAAAAAAAGCTCATTTGAGATTGAAAAAAGGAGAAAAAAAAAGCTCATTTGAGATTGAAAAAAAAAGAAAAAAAAAAGCCCATTTGAGATTGAAAAAAAAAAGAAAAAAGCTCATTTGAGATTGAAAAAAAAAAGAAGGAAAAAAAAAAAGCTCACTTGAGATTGAAAGAAAAAAAAAAGCTCATTTGAGATTGGAAAAAATGAAAAGCTCATTTGAAAAGAATTTGTTACAAATACATTATACCATGTTGTGGAAGACCATTTGAGATTTACAGAAATGTTTTTCTAAAAACCAAGAAATTAAAGGCACCATAAAAATTTTTTGAAGAACTTTTTACAAATACAAAATGTTTTTAAAGAAGATCTTTTGAAATTGAAAGAAGTTCTTTTTGAAAGCTTTTATTCATCAGGAAAGTCATCTTGTGACATAGAAAGCTTGAGGTTGTTTAATGGTATTCTTGCATTATTTTTTTTTTTGTTGGTTCGTGATGTCACAAAAGAAGTCAAGATTTTTAAAACAGCTGGAAGATTTAATAGTTGCCACCACAGCTTCAGTTGTATCTATGGAAAACACGATTCACAAAGGACGTTAAATCTATTTAGCTTGAAGAAGATAAATCTATTTTTTTTTTCTGAATTTTTTTTTTTTAAATCCCCTCCTGGGGTAATTGGACTGCGTTGTCAAGGGAAGAATGGACTTAGTTGTTAAAAGATCACAGGACCAGCGTGGAGGCAGGACAGGACCAGGCAGCATGGGCGGACCGGTGCAGGACCCAAGGGCGTGGGAGGACCAGCACGGAGCCAGGCAGGAAAGGACCAGAAAGCATGGGCAGAGCCAGACAGGATCGGGCGTGGGAGGACCAGAGTGGGGCCAGGCAGGACAAAGACCAAAGCGACACAGCAGAGAACAGGGAGCAGCGTCGGGACGGCAAGTGTACACCAGAGCGAGGCAGAGTGTAGCAGAGGTCATCGCTGATGCAGTTCCAGATGGAGCCAGGCCATGCAGAGGGTGGGACAGGGCACAGTCTTCTAGCTTCACAAGCATACAGCGGGTCTTTTGGTTTGTATGTCAGGTTGAGGTATTTCTGTAACTTTCTGCAGTCTCAAATTAGCTTTTTGATACCACACTCCAATCTTGTAGAACACCATATCTTGCACCACTTTCTCTTCCTCTTTTCAGGCAAGCCGTGTAAAGTAATCTGTACCGTGGTCGTGCTGGCTTGGTTTTGGTTGGTGCTGTGGTGAATGCCTTGGTAGTGAGATGGCGAGAGGAGCTTCTAAATCGGACTTCTGCCCCTGCGATCAGAAGTAGTTCTTCAACTGGAGGGAAAAGGCAATTCTGTGTTTAATAGGTCAACCCAAGAAGTTTACGAGCGAGGTTGGCGTATGAATGGATGATCACCTGGGCAGTGAGTGGATGATCACCTGGGCAGCCTTTGGCGTATATTGGACTCCCCCCTCAGTAAAGCCACGCCCTATTGGTACAGATCAGCTTCATTCTTTTACCCAAAGCAGTGAGTTTATGCATGAAGTGTACATGTGGGTGTAACTATCCCGTACCTTAACTTAATTACTCTTATTATGCAGTTCTACCTGCTGACTTTGCTAAAAAAAAGGCCTCTGAAGTAGTCAATGCTAACATTTTGACTTGGGTACTTGGAAGGAAAGGGGGAGGGGGGCTGTTTAAAAATGTGTCTGGAGTTTTTCTTTTCACAGGCATACTTCCCCCTAAAGCTGATCATGGAATGAATCCTGATAGCCCCTTGGCACAACATGATTCCTGCTTGCATTCATTAGCATACGGATCTGGATCGCGTACATCCACTGGGTTTTTACGAGGTGTAGGAAGGTATCATTCAAATTATTAATAGACTTTTGACATTTTCATTTGGAATATCTTGTACAGGGATGATGCAACTTGTGGGGCATTATGGGTGGGAGGGATGTGGGGCGTTAATCAGTTTCTTCCTAGACTTCACACAGCTCTACATTGCCCAATCCCAAATGGCATGAATAGGAGACATCCAAGCATACCAGCAAGATTCCCAAACGGACACTTTGCGAGGCAGGATAGCGTCCTCAAAACTAGTCGTCTGCTGTAGAGAAATCCAATTTTACTGCAAATTGTGGTAACACGTTTTTTTTCTAGAAGTCATTTTGTACTTGTTCAACATCCAGTTGCTTTGTGGGAGCGGGGGGGCGTTGTGTATTTTTGTTTTACTTTTACAGGTTATTAAATCAGGCCAACCTGTCAAAACTCCAGTCAAGTCCTTGTCTACTGTTCAGGAAGGCGTCCCCATGATCAGGCTTGTGGTATTTAAATGATTTTTGGAACATCATAGTTTAAATGTAATGGTCCTCAAGTTTTGTAAAACAGTTTGGTATTGTGCAATACTTCTGCGTTGTTTGTATTGGGGGTAGAGTTGGGGAGAAGCTTTTTCCTTTGCATTTTTCAGTATGCTGTGTCCTGTGCGCTTTCCAAAACCCCAAGATCATCAGGAACTCTGCTAACTCATTGTATTTACAAGTTCCCTTGCGCATCAAACATCACGTAAGATCACTAATTGTGTTCACATTTATCTTGACATTCATTGTTTTGGCAAGATTCCTCCATTGCTATTCCTTTGCAATTAGTTGCTGTGCCTTGTATTGACAATACAATGAGTTGACTATCTGTAAAGGATTTTGTGTTTTGCATAATAAATGCTTAGCTTGTTGTGATTGAATACAGTTCTCGTATGCATTTGTTCCTTTGGGGGTTTTTGGGGGAGCTTTTCTTGTGCTTTTTCAGGTTTGACTAAGCTTGGAGTTTTGTAGAGCACGGATGTCACCTGGGCTGAAATGACTCCCTATTCAAAGTGGAAATTGAAGGCAGATAAGTTGCATCCATCAAATATTGATTTGTGGAAAGCTGAATTACTCAAACCCTGTTCGGGTTATTTATCTTTTACGGACTTAAAACGTCTTAAATTTCTTGTTGGAATGAAGCCACTTGCTAAAGAAATGGCATTGTAGTGCTTCTTTAAGTCTTGATAATGGGATAATTTGATGGAGCATCATTAAATTTGACATTATCTGCAGTAAAGCATTCTGGTAAGGATAACACCAGTCAGTTCTACGATACTGTTGGGGGGAGCAAGGGGTCTTTTGTTTTCTGCCTCTTTGATTTTGCAGAACAGTCCAAGGGAAGAATGCAGCCCACCTAGGACAACACAGGAATCTTCCTGGCCATTGAACGCTACCAACATACAGGGTCAGGTTGTTTCTGAATAAAATGTAACTTTAGCACTCAGCCACTAGCCCTTGTGCAACTGTGCGAGTGGCAGGTTCACTTTTATTTAAGTACATGCGCAACGGTGCATATCTCACAAATTTTAAGTGGCTGAGAAAAGCAGCGTGATGCAGCTAATTTGGCAAATGCAACGCAAATGTGTTGCTTTAGTTTGACTTGATGCTTTGATTTTGGCTGGGCGTGTCCCTACACTTCTCTCTACAGAAATTCCAGTGAAAGACTGGTTCAAGCACAAGCGAAGCCTTCTAACCCGGAGCACGTAGTAAGATGCTGGCTTATCTCATTAAACTTATTCAATGACAAAAAGACATCTTGGAACTGGCTTAATGTTAACCTCAAATTATCAATAATAATGCTTTACTAGCATTCCTCTTTGGCCTCGAGCCCTACTGCTTTGCATCTTAAGACCACGAGATGAGTAGAAGTCAAATCTTCTGAGTATTGTGTGGTGGGTGTGTTGTGTAGATCACTCTTTGTTTCAGATCATACTCGTCTGTTCACTCCAATCTCGCCTGCCCCTGAATGCAAAGCCATCTGTGGAAGCTGTCAGCGAATTTGAATGCGACCCTCCCTTCGTGAATGAAGTGTGAATTCCCAATGCGCTTGAGCTTAAATCTGAACACCCGGCGTCCTCCGCAGAAGCTATCTGTGTGTCTGTGTGTGCCTTTTTCTTTTCCCTCCTGGTTTCTTAGGTCAAATTACCAAACATTTCTTTGTCTTGGATGGCCTAACCTGTGATGGAGCACTGAGAATCCTGTCATTTTAAGATCAACAGCTACAAGCTTGTTTCTAAAACTGCATCACTTCACTGTCTGTGGGTGCAAGTTAAGTAATTTCGGTTCAGTTGATTTTATTTCTCCCTTTAACATATCATGGCTTTTATCTCCAAACATATTGCATGAAATTCAGCTATGCATAACATCATTTTGCATTATGCATCATAAGGTTGTCAAGCATTGCTGTAGTGTTTGGTAAGGGTTCTTGTCTTTTTTTTGGGGGGGGAGGGGGTGGGACGAAAAACACTTTTCTCTCTCTCCCTTTCAGATTTCTTGTTCTACCTAACTTGCTTCTGATCCAGAGATCATTTAACGCCGGCTGTATCATGGGACTGGGGGTACACCAACTTCTAGCGAATTGATCTTTAATATATTGAAGGATTGAGCATCAGACGGTGGATAGCGGTGGTAAAAGTGAACCATTCTGACTTTTTGTTGCATTGGAGCAGCCTGGGCTTACTGTGGGTGGGATGGGGGGGAAGGCTTACAATGTCTTGTCTCTTTCATTACAGCTTTAAGCGCCATGTGCTGGTAAAATTAAATGAAAATCTTCCTGATTCATTTGATCTTCAAGGCCTACCTTGTTGCAAACGTCTTAAAGTATCACCAGAGGGATGCTGGTATTGTGGCTTTAGAACGGAATCATATTTTGCTATACTGTGGGGAATACCTGGGTTTGGGGAACCAGTTGTCTTGTGTTCTAGTTTCAGCCTCGTGATCAAAGAAATCCCAGCGCGCTGATGAAAGTAGAAAATGGTTCTTGAGGGTTTTCTTTTCCTGGGGGAACAATTTTTGTTCCTCCAGGTTTTGCTTTTACCCACAGTAATTACAAAAAAAGCAAAAGACTCCGGTGGTGGCACTTCTGACTTGTCAGGACGGGGTTCAATTCCCTGCGGTGTCTTGCTTTTTGTAATCTTGACTGGGTAAAAATTATTCAAATTGGATTTAAAGCTGGTTATTAAAATTAAACTAAATCAAAGAACCATCTAGTTGCTCTTTTTGGCTTAAGGGCTTTAAATGATTAACTGTAGTGAAGTATGTAATAAGACATTGTTATTTTAACTGAAACATAAATGTGCTGTAAACCTGCTGGTGTATTGCAAATCAATTTGTAAATTTAAATCTGCTGATATTCGGCTGTTATTACAACTATTACAGTGACACAAGTTACAGTAGGTGCATTGATTTTGTGATAATCTAATAATAAAAAAAAAAGTTAAACGTTGAAATGCATCGTATAAGAAAAATCATCTGACTGTCATAGAATAAGGGGCATTGTTCTTTTGTTTGGTTAGGGTTTCAAAACCCTCATTTTTTATTGTACGCGGTAGGACTATTTTTATCCCGGCGACTCTTTGAAGGCACAGAAAAATCAGACAAATACCTTGTAAGTGGTCAAAGTTGTGTGTTTTCATAAATCATGTCCAGTTCTGATTAGAAAGCAACATTGGAAGTAGGATGCTGGATTAGGAACCACCAGGAAAGAGGACTAGAGGAAGGCCAAAGAGGAGGTTCATGGATACAGTGAAGGAAGACATGAAGAGAAAGTTGGTGTGATCGAAGAGGATGCAGCAGATGGGGTTAGATGCAAGAAACTGACTTTCTGTGGCGACCCCTGTGGAGAAATGCCGTACGAATTATTTTTTTCCTATGCAGAATTGTAAGCTTTATATTATTCACTTGTGAGTTACTCAGAAGTTAAAGTGTCTTGGGCAAGAGGTGACGAACAGGTGTACTGATGCAGTGTCTGCAATATTTAGGACAATGTATAGGCCTCTTGTGATGTAGAAAAAGCTGAGCAGAAAAGAGATGCTTTCAGTTTGCTACATTCACCAATGATCACCAGCTGTGGGTGGTGACTGAAAGAACAAGATCCTAAATAAAAGTGGCTTGACATAAGCCTGGTTGACCAGTTTTTTAAATTTCAAAAAATTTGGGGTCTTTGAACATCATAACTAAAGTGTCTTGTCATGATAGTACCAGAAAAATAATAAATTTACATCTGCCCTACAGTTCCTAAGTATAAGTTGTCTTTTTTTATAGTACTTATGTATGTAGTTTTATTTGAGAGATTTTTACCCACTTTGCTTCAAATCTCTCCTTTCAGCTTTTTCCATTCAAAGGTCACCACAGAGAGCCAGTTTTCTCAATTCACCTTGTCTCCTGAATCCTCTTAGAAATACAAATACAGTATGTCATGTCCTCCTTTGTTGCATTTTAACTTCTCCCTTAGACTTCAAGATTTCCAGCCTGGCAGTTTTAAACTCTGCATCTTTCTCCCAATACCATTCCTTCTCCTGTGTAATCTCTATCTACAAAAACCTCATTTTTGATCCTATTCATCTTGCTCACTCTACAGTCATATTTATGACACCACCTTTAGACGGAAAATATGTTTGATATCAATATATATTATTAAATATAATTTGCAAAGCAAAGTCTTCAATCACATTGAGATTATACATTCTTTGCATCCTATTTTGTACATTTGAAAAACATTATTGGAGAACAACTAGCAAACCACAATGACTCACAAACTTATGTAAAGAATGTTGCTCACTCACCCATTCCTGTATGTGAAAGCAAATAGAAAATTCAGGTGAAATCCAGGGAAGCCCAGGCTTCTCTCACCCCGGCTGCATCCTCCAGCTCACCCAGAAGGATCCTGAGTTGTACCCCGGCCAGCTGTGAGACATAGTCCCCAGCGGATCCGGGGTCTCTTTCTCGGTCTCCTCCCGGTGGTATTCTCTTTTCTTATTTTTAAATATTTTCTATCTTTGTAGAAGAAGGAGAAACTGAAACCAAAATTCGCACATAGGCAAACAAGCATAAGCACCTCAAGCCAAATTGAATCAGTTTGAGAAGTCAAAGTCAAAACCAAATGATAGAATGTGGAAGGAAAGAAATATGAACCTTATACCCTTTTTAATTTGTAAGAAACTGACCTTAGGTACCAAGGAACATGTGGCTCACAAGAAAAGTAGACTTATATGGTGCCAAACAATAAAGTGCAAAGGAAAAGACATACGAGCATCAACCTTCACTCAGATGTTCCCCAAAAGAGTTGAGGCACAGTTGGAGTATTTTAATCAGGCCATGCTGGAGGTAGGTTGGGATTACAAGTTCAAAGTGGGTACATAGGTTAGATGAGGTACCTTTAAATCTTTTTTCAGGAGTTTTATGGTATTACACTCTTCGAATAATATATGTTTTTTCTGGCAAGTTCGACAGCACTGTGATCAACTCACTTTGTAGAGAAAAACTTCTAGTTCTACAACTGGACTAGATGTTCTATGTTTATTACCTCTTCAAAAACGAACATTACAATCAGTTCTACTAAAAGTTATTTTAAAACGTTATTGACATACTCAACAAAATATTCTCATTTTTTGCATTTACCTTGACGTTTGTCGTTTTGGCCAGATGTAATTTGTTGCTATGTCTTGTGTTCACTGGATTTGATGTTTTGTTTCAGATAAAGAATGCCCAATTTGCCCAATTTAATTAAACTGTAGGATTTTTGTATATGTATGTAGCAAAAGGTTAACACCACGTTTCTGGCGTTATTGACCCATGCGAAGGGAAAAAAAGTTAAACTCATCTATATGAATTTATCATAAACTAGATTGCTTAAAGCTCATGTAAACGAAATAACTAGATCAACTTATCATACTGTATGTCTAGATTATTGCTATCAATACCTATGACTATTAGAATATCAAATGATTCAATTTGGCTCATATAAATTGCGATGAAATCAATGAATGTAAATAAGGTATACACACAATCTGTTGGTAAATGGACTGTACTCATGTAAGTGCTTTGAATACCCCAAAGAACTTTACCTCACAATTCACACACAATTTCAGAAAGTTGTCATGCATCAACTGCTTGCATGAGAAGAAGAGTTTAACATCTCACTGGACAGGAAGATTTTAAAATAATACAATCTTATCTGAGGAGCAAGAGATGTGATCTTTTTTTTCCTGCACACATTTTTAAGCATTTTACCACCTTAAAAATTATTGCAGAAATCAGAAGTTTGTGTCCAAAACAGACTTGGAGTTTTTTATTCATGCATTAGTTTCCAACAGTTTAGATTATTGCAAAGATCTATTCAGTGTTCTGAACAACAGCTGCATTTTATTGAAACATGTTGCTGCTCGAGTCCTAACAAGAACTAGAACATATGATTACATATGATCACATATGATCCTGTGCTCAGGCTTCCTGTGGCTCAGAGAATAAACTTTAAAGCTGCCCTGTTTGTGTTTTAAGTCTCTCCAACTCCTGACTTGTAAAGCACTTTGAATTACTTTGCTTTTGCTTTGTCTTGCTTTTGGTGAGGTTTGTGGGAAATCAAACAGTGTCAGGTTCTGATCAATTTTATAAATTCAATATGATTGGATTTTGCTAATATGTGATCAGGAATTACATACAAAAATTACAAGTTGAAAATACAATCATGGAACAAATCAATGAAATTCTGATGAAAACAGTTTTAATGTACGTTTAATGTATTAAAAAAAACATCACTATTTAAACTTAGTTCAAGAATATATTCAACTACAGAATGGTATTTAAAAAAAAGAATACAACAGGAACCATTATGAAAGAACAGTTTTGACGGAAGTATTTATCAGACGGTCCAGCCTACAACTAGCCTTCTCCGGCTCCTGTGCTGTGTGTATGTTTGATGAGGTGAAGTGTTAAAGGGAAATGTGGTCCTTTTTTGCCAGGGATCCTGTCAAAGACTTTGCTTATGACATCCTCCCAGACAACCCAGAAAAGTCTGGGATATGGATCCTGCATCGAGGGAAACGAAAGGTAAAAGCAGCAAAGCATTGTTATGCCTCTGCTAATAGTTAGCTTGTTTGTTTATGGAGGCCTGAGAAGGTACGAAAAACGTTTGTATGTAGTTTTCTTTATTGCTGTTGTGTCAGTCTTGTGTGTGTCTCTGTTTCTGGTTATTTTTATGTTTATGTCATTCATTTTTCAAAGTTGTCTTGGTCATTTTTTAACAGATCAGTGTTTGCTCTTAGAGACGTGTTTCTCGCCACGTCACCTCACTTTAGCCAAGTTTAAATTCTCATTAGATTCGATCAGAAATTAAGAACTCGTTCAACGTCATACCTGTTTCCGTTTGCATTGTTTACAGCAGGGCATAATATAAGTTGTTGGGAGGTTTTTTTGGCCTTGAAAATAATAAACTTCTCAGATTATGTCGAGATCGTCACCGCATCTGAAAGCAGAGCATCAACTTCCTCCTTTACATCTTCATGACAATGAGTGCTAATGACAAGCAAAATGTTTTATTAATGTTTTAGAAATTAATTTAAATGCTTCATATGTGTTTACGTCTTAAATTATATTTCTTTTATAACACAATACCTTTGAAGGCAAATCTCAAAGTGATATTGATAGCTTAAACGCGTAGTAAAAATAAGACAAAGCTATATAATAACAAATAAATTAAAAACACATACACAATACATACTTTCCTCATTAAAAAGAATAGGGATGAAGATCAGCCAGAGTAAGACAGAGTGAATGTTTGTGAGTAAGGGGAGTGAGGTTATAGGGAGAAGAGATAAAAAAGGTGAAGGATTCTAAGTATTTGGGATCAACAGCTCAGAACAATAGAGATTGTGAAAAAGAGATGAAGAATCGTGTGCAGGCAGGCTAGAACGGGTGGAGAAAAGTATCAGGTGTGATGGAAGAGTTTCAGCTAAAATAATAGGAAAAGTGTACAAGGAATGTGTACAAAGTGAACGTCCATGCACAGTGGCACTGAGGAAAAGACGAGAAGCAAAGATGGAGGTAGCAGAGATGAAGATGCTGGGAGTGACCAGGATCAGAGAAGATCCTCTTAGAGGTTTTGGAGATAAAGTCAGAGAGGTCAGACTGAGATGGTTTGGATATGTGCAGAGGAGTGAGTACATCGGCAGAGGGATGCTGGGTTTGGAACCACCAGGAGGAAGGCCTGGAAGAAGACCAAAGGGAAGGTTCATGGATACAGTGAAGGAAGACATGAAGATAGATGGTGTGACTGAAGAGATGAGATAGGATTAGATGGAAGAAACTGACTTGCTGTGGCCACCCCTGAAGGGAAATGGCGAAAGGAGAAGAAGTCTCAACGCGCTATAAATAAGCTTTTTGAAATAAAAAGGTCCTGAGCTGTGATTTAAAAGACTCCACTGACTGTGACACCCTCAAATGGGGAGGAAGAGTGTTTGTCCTTGGTGTTTGCATCAAATGGCTGTCAGTGAAGCGGAGGCATCTGGTGGGTTTGTGGGGAGCAAATAGTTCTTTGAGGTACACTGGTGCAGTGGCGTACACTAATAGGTTAGGAGGCAGATTTTGTATCCCATCCTGCCTTGTCTGTCTGTCTTGTGTGTGTCTTGTGTTTATATGAATGTGACATGTTGGTGTTTTATTTCATCATAAAAACAGTTGCTGAAAGTTTGATGATGTCATTAATTTGTTCTATCTGAAACTTTCCCTCAGACCACAGGAGAACCAGTGTCTGTTTTTGTGTATGAGGTGGCTCAGGGAACAGAACAGCAGACCCAGCTAGCCAAGGCTGCCTTCAAACGGATGAAAACTCTGCGTCATCCTAATATCTTGGCTTATGTCGATGGATTGGAGGTATGTGTGTAAAGTGTAAATAGTTTCAATAACCTTACATTAACAGAATTCTAGAGTTTGTAGTTTGTGTCCCAACTGGTTTAGCATCCCATGATAGCCTTCATGTTTTGAGGTCAGCAGCCTCTTTCAGCCTCAAAGCTGTTGAGATGACCTGTGCATCTGTTTTGTTTGTCTGTTTTTTGCATGCTTATATTCAGGGAGAGGTAAGTATGAAATAGCTGTTCATATTTGTACAATTTACGTAATGTTATTGAGTGGTCATAGATTCCCCTTTAATTGCTCGCTGCCATGGAGGGTTTTTTTTTCTTAGCAAACTGAGACAACAGTCAGTACTTTTATTCTTAGATTATTGATTAGTCTGTCAACAATTTGAACACTTCCTTTTTATGTCAGTAACTTCCTATTTTGACCTCTTGTGTAAACTTGTCAATCTGTGCCACACACAACTACTATTAAAAGGTGTTGTTTACCAGCAACATCAAAACATTTGTTAAACACATTACTTTTTCTTCTTAAGATTGAATTTTATAGTGGTCAGAACATTAATTGTGCATAAGTTATATCCACTTTGGCTGCAAACATTGGTTTAGTATTTGTGTTGTCATTAATTGCAATTCTTTTATGTAAATGTTCGTTTAGGTTTTTGTATTATTGGATACAAGTATTGCTGGCATATAAGGAGGAGTTCAAGTATTATTTTGATTTGTTGCTGTAATAAAATGTGCCTTGAGAGGAAAATTTTCTGTGTTGCAGTAATATACATAGTTGCCCACAACTGTTAAGGTCTGGTAATACTTTTGTCAATTGTGAACTTCTGTTTTGCATCGAGAATTTTATGAAAATGTTTAAAGTATCTGATCTATCACAGGAAGATTCTAAAAAGGCAATCCACTTTTTCTGTTTGAGGCATTTGATTCTTTAACGTTACACATTGTGGAAATAATCAGCAAAACTGGACTTTTTGAATTTTTAGGTAGTCACTATTTTGAAGCTAAATAAGACCAACCAAAGTGTTCCGTTCCGTTCCATCATCTTCCGCTTGTTCTGGGGTCGGGTCGCGGGGGCAACAGCCTCAAACGGGCAGCCCAGGCCTCTCTCTCCCCGGCTGCATCCCCCAGCTCAACCGGAAGGATCCCAAGTCGTTCCCCGGCCAGCCGTGAGACATAGTCTCTCCAGCGGGTCCGGGGTCTTCCCCTTGGTCTCCTCCCTGTGGGACGTGCCCGAAACACCTCGCCTGCGAGACACTCGGGGGGCATCCTGACCAGATGCCCGAACCACCCCATATGGCTCCTCTCGACCTGGAGGAGGAGCGGCTCGACACCGAGCTCCTCCCGGATGGCAGAGCTCCTCACCCGATCTCTGAGTGAGAGCCCAGCCACCCTGCGGAGGAAGCTCATTTCGGCTGCTTGTACCCGCGATCTCATTCTTTCGGTCACTACCCACAGCTGGCGACCATAGGTGAGGGTTGGAACTTAGATCGACTTGTAAATCGAGAGCTTTGCTTTTCGGCTCAGCTCTCTCTTTACCACAACGGACCAAAATGTACCAAGATATAAAAATACTCACCGTTATCAGTACGAGTTTTTACACCCTTGCTCTGGAAACAGTAGTTGTGGCTGCTTTCAGTCACCAGTGTATTTTTTTTTTGTTTGTTTTTTTTGTAATTAATGTTAGTTTGTAATAAACTGACACAAGTCACCTGAAGTCATTTCGCTTGTCCATCAGGGATTACATCTTGGGTTGCCAACAGTCTTTCGAGGTAGAGTAAAGCACCAAGCAAACGAAAAGCAGACACGATGATAGCGAAAGAGAAATGTTTGGGGAAATTATATAAAGAACAAGACGGATGTAGATTTTTTTTTTTTTTTGGGAATGTTGGGGGTGTCAGCATTGAAAGTGGATCAAGTTGCAATAGTGAGTAAATTTTTATTTTTATTTGTAGCTCAGAGACTAAAAGAAATAGCAAATCTAATCATCTACATTGTTCAAAAGTCCTTGTTAAAGTTGCTTCAATTTGTTCTCAAAGTTTGAGAATAATTGAATCAAGTAATCAACATAAAGTTGCTCGTTTACAATATTCATAATGTAAAAATCAGATTTTTATATATTTTTTTAAGTTTCTGTTGGGACTTTAGTTGATCTTTTTTTGCATTTTTACAGACAGATAAGAGTTTATACCTGGTAACAGAGCAGGTGACGACCCTCGCCGTTCACCTGAAGGCCCGGGCAGAGAAGGGTGGCGTTGGGGAACTCGAGATCTCTTGGGGGCTGCACCAAATAGTGGTAAGAATGAACACAATTAAGGGTATAGTGTTTAGTTGTTATTATAGCTCATTCTTTCACTAACTTCCCTTGTGCTTTTTGCTTCTATTTACAGAAAGCTTTGAGTTTTCTGGTCAATGACTGCCATCTTCTCCATAACAACTTGGGTACATGGGCTGTTTTTGTGGATCGTGCTGGGGAGTGGAAGCTAGGTGCACTTGATCATGTGGCTCCCGAACAAGGTGACCCCACTGGGGTCGCATTACCAAGTCCCAAAACTGTTTACCCTGACATGGAAAAGTACGACCCACCAGAAATGTCCAACAATGGAGGAGAGAAATGGTAAGGGTAGAAGTGTTTGTTAAAAACAACAGATTTTAGTTGAAATATTTTTATTGAACAACACATTTATTTTAGGGCAGGTGAGGTATGGCGACTGGGCTGCCTTATATGGGAGGTCTTCAATGGCCCACTTCCTCGCACATCCTCTCTCCGTTCATTGGGAAAGGTAAATGTTGTACTTGTTACTGATTCTACAGTGTATCAGGTAGCGGGTGTTTTATTTATGGATTTATATGAGGTCTTTTATTATGTGTATGTTTCGTGAATATTCAAAGTTCTATTTCTTTTTGTCTATTTTGTAAAAACAGATTCCGAAATCACTGGTTCCTCGTTACTGTGAGCTGGTAGGAGCAAATCCCCGAGCACGGCCAAACCCAGCCCGCTTTCTTCAGAACTGCAGAGCACCTGGAGAATTCCTTAGTAACAGTTTTGTGGAGAGCAATCTTTTTCTGGAGGAAATTCAGGTCTCCAAGCTTTTTCTATGTTTTGATTTGCAAAATGACATCTGGTTTGACAATAGTTACAATATGCTACATATTAAATTGGTTAAAGTTGAAATCATCTCTCTTTTAACTCTAGATCAAAGAGCCAGCAGAGAAGCAGCAGTTCTTCCAGGATCTGAGTGACAATCTGGACCAGTTTCCTGAAGATTTTTGTAAACACAAAGTCCTCCCTCAGCTGCTCACCGCCTTCGAGTTTGGCAATGCCGGCGCTGTTGTTCTCACACCTCTTTTTAAGGTGAATTGTTACTACTAGCTAGATATTCAACAGAAAAACTGCGTCATGTAAGAAAATTATAAGTACTTATGCTTAATCTGTGGGAGTCATGCTGCGTTTTTTTACTCTACCTATCAGGTGGGAAAGTTCCTTTCAGCAGAAGAATACCAACAGAAAATCATTCCTGTGATAGTGAAGATGTTTTCCTCGACAGATCGAGCCATGAGGATAAGACTTTTGCAGCAGGTATTTAAACACATATTTTATCTTTAAGTATAATGTTATTTTAGTTTTTGCATGAATAGAGGCATAAGAACTGGTTTTACTGTGGACCTTTTGGCGATATATCTTAAAGCCTTAGCGTGCATATTTAATTGTCGTAAATCTTTTTTAGTGAATTTATTAACCGTGTACTCTTTTTAGAAGGCCGGAGTATTGCATTCTGCATTCTAAAATAAAGCTGAATAATAATCTAATCTAATGATATTCTTTGTGACAGGCATCAAATTTTTAGGGAAAAAAAACAAACAAGAGTAAAAAATACAAGATAATTATTAGTGATGCATTAAACTAGACTACTGTTTATTATTGTTATTAGTCTTGGCTAAATAGGACAAACTTTTTATTTGCAAAAAACAAAAATATATTTGAGTGATTGGACCTGTCTTTTTCAGCAGAGCCTCAGTTTGAATAATCTCTGAAGATAAATTAAGTGTATTTACCTCTTCCCCATATTAAAACATGCAGCCAAATTAGGGACACTAAATTTAGAGTAGATTAGATTAGAATTACTTTATTGATCCCACACATGGGAAATTTGTGCGTTACAGCAGCAAACAAGAAAGAAATAGACAGTATATATACAAGAAGGATAATAAAATAAATAAAAAAGAGGGAATAATGTGACTAAACATTAAGGACAATAAGGACTGAATGTGCATAAGGAGGTAAAAAAGTGACATAAGCAAGATAAGTGACAAACAGTGATGAATTACATGAGCATGAACCAGTTATTTGTTATTCTGAGAGTTATTATAAAGTTGTATTGTATTGAGCACAAAAAAAATTTATAAACACAATAGAAAAGATCTGGTATAAGAGGTTTCTGTAAATCTTTTGCGATGTGTCATTTGTCTTTCTCCCCCAGATGGAGCAGTTTATTCAGTATCTGAACGAAGCAGCAGTTAATTCCCAAATTTTCCCTCATGTTGTTCACGGCTTCACAGACACCAACCCTGCCATCAGAGAGCAGACGGTTAAGGTAGTTTACTGACTTTCACACAACCACAAGACAATAAGGGTTTTTTGATACTATGTATTTATTTCCCTCGTCTCTTTGTAGTCCATGCTACTTTTGGCTCCCAAGCTGAACGACACTAACCTGAACCAAGAACTGATGCGCCACTTTGCCCGGCTGCAGGCCAGAGATGAACAAGGTCCCATTCGTTGCAACACAACCGTGTGTCTTGGAAAGATTGCTTCTTATCTCAATGCTGGGGTAACGGACATTAGCATTCAATCTTTAAAGTCACTAAAGTTAAGTCTACAGAAGAACTTGAATTTATCTTCTCTCCTCAGACTCGCCAGCGTGTTCTAATTTCTGCCTTTTCTCGAGCCACAAAGGACCAATTCCCTGCCTCACGTGCAGCTGGTGTGCTTGGTTTTGCTGCCACACACAACTATTACAGCGTTATAGAGATTGCCGGCCGAATTTTACCCACCCTCTGTACTGTCACAGTTGACCCTGATAAAAGTGTCCGGGATCAGGTATTAATGTTTACCAAATTGTTCTATTATATATATATTTTTTTTTCGATATCCTAATCTAAAGTCCATTTATTTTGTCTGTAAAGACACCTGGGTGAACAAAATCATCTTGTAAAACATAAACAAATATTCAGCAAACTTTGAGAATTCTGTTTATTAATCAGTGCCACACACATCTTGATATATCCATGTTTTTCTTCAGTCTCTTCATAAGGAAATGCATTTCTGTGTTTTTAAAAGGCATTCAAAGCAATCAAGAGTTTCCTTTCTAAGCTTGAGGCTGTGTCGGAAGATCCAACAAAGTTGTCTGAGATTGGTATGTCACAAACAATCCATACCTACGAAGTTTTGTTTCTACATTTCTATCTCTCATGAACATTTTGTGTGCATTGAGTTCTATGACATGTCCACCTGACCAGAAAATTTAGTTATATTTTTTCTGCCATTGATGCTGCATTCAAACTAATTCTAAAGCAGACGATCAGAACCGTAAATTGCACAAATCCTTGCCTTTTTAATATTTTAGGTTTTTTTTTTTTCTCAAAGCTTTGTTAGCAATTGCAATCCAATTTCAGAAAAAAATGACACAATCCCAAAGTTCCTAAAACATATTTGATTAAAAATTACTTTAATTTTTTAAATTTCTATTTCTTTTGGCTAATGTTTTAACACTCTTTATTGTATCTTGCAGAGAAGGATGTTGGCTCATGTGCTCAACCAGCAGGCGCCTCTTCCAGTTGGGCCGGTTGGGCTGTGACTGGCATGTCTTCGTTAACTTCTAAGCTGATTCGCACTGCGCCAGGTACAGAAGGAGCCATAGCAGTTGATGGCAGCGGATCTGCTAACACTACCAGTCCAACTAGCAGCACAGATGGAACACCTGCGCAGGGTCAGTTTGTAACATGTGATTCAAGTTTGCACATAAAGGTTATTTTCAGACAAACGTGTTGAATTCAATACTTTACTCATTCTTTAGAGGTGTAAACATACACACAAATATATGAATTATTTCTTTTGTCAACAGAGTCAGAGGAAAAAACACCACAAACCTCCATCCCTCATCATACTGCTTCTAGTCGTGCCAACCAATCACAGACTCTTGAGGTCACAGATAATGACGAAGAGACAATAGGAGACCGCTGGGATGATGAGGAGGACTGGGGCAGTTTAGAGGTAAGATTAAATACAACACATTTTGTTACATATTTGTATATTTCTATGAGATTTATTCACAAATCTGATTCTCTCAAGGAACCAGAGAAATCTCACACTGATGACTGGAACATGGACTGGTCAGGAATGATATCGACTAAAAAGAAGGCCAGTGGCAGAGGAGTAAGAGCTTTTGGTTTAGCTACATTATACAACACAACCTGTTAAGCTGGTTTAGGAGTTCACAATGTACACATTAACTTTTGTATGATTGACTGCTACTTTAACTAAAAACAAAACTTGTGTTTTATAATTACCCCTGTCAGTCTTTTTATATTTGTCTAAGACTAAAAAAATTTGTATAAAACCAAGCCAGGCAGACTTTGAGCTTTTCAATCTTTACTGCCCAGGCGGGTCGATCGTCCACCTCTACAGCGGTGAAAAAGCAAAACTCTGATTGGAGCAGCTCAGGCTGGGATGCAGATGACAGCTGGTCTAATGAGAAGGAAGGCCAGTGTCAGAGCTCTGCAGGCGAAGAAGGTTGGGGGAACGACTGGGGGGAGGAGGAAAAGGACACAACATCGGCCAACGCGGCACTAACTCTTCCTGAGGGAGTGCGTTTAGCTAGCGAGTACAACTGGGAGACCAGCAGCGGGAAAGGAGCGACTCAGAATGACCTGTTTTCAAGCGTGTCCCAGAGAAGCACTCTTTCTACCACTGTAAGAGACAAAGAAAATCTTCTAAAAATAATTTTGAACCTAATCTAGATATCTAAAGTTGTGAATCCTAAATTATTTAAATGTATTATATTTCACCAGGTGACTTTCCTTTTTATGTTTTAAAGAGGGCGTAGTGTGCTATTTATGAGTTCTCTTGTCTAGTATTCAGATACTGTTCAAACTTGGGTTGTTCTTGGTGATGGATTTTGTTCTCTGCCACACCCACATCCTAACATAGAGGATGTGGGTGTCACTGTCAAAAGCAAAAGTTAAAAAGAATGTGTAAGCTTTTTAGACAAATGTCACACTTCTAAGCTAATAAAAGTTACATTATTTTTGCTATTTGATAAGAATTATTACCCCACAATGAGCTGCTTTAATAACTATACATTTAAAATGGCTTGTGAGTTAAAATAGCCAAACTAAAGATGTGAATTTAATATTTATTACTATGTTAGTGTCTTAAAACAACTAAATTCAGCAGAATTCTTTTCTCTTGGCAGGCTGGAGATGGGTGGGGTGCCGAGACAACAGGAGACTGGGGAACTGAAGAAACCTGGGAATCAGTAGATGGAAATCAAAGTAAGTCCATCTTATGTACAATACAGAAATATTCTGTTCATAAAATGAACAGAAGATGTGAAATGCCCTTTAATTTGCTTTGTTCGTACCTTATTTTTTTAAGATGCGTTTGTTCTTTTGTTTTGAATGAAATGAAACAAAAAAATACAAATGTTTCTGTTCTAAAGCCTTTGGATGTGTGGAGATATTTTTCTGAATACTTAAACCACTCATTTGTTGTGTTGCAGGTCTCAGTAAAGCAGAACTGTCTAAAAAGAAACGCGAGGAGAGAAGAAAAGAGCTGGAAGCGAAACGAGCAGAGCGTAAAGCTATAAAGGGTCCTCTCAAACTGGGTGCGCGTAAGCTGGACTGATTCCAACGTAACATGACCAGGAGTCTTGTGGACACTAATAGTTGGAGATGCTACATGTGAAAGACAGTGGGACTAAAAAACGGTCCGTTTTCTTTAAACAGGTCTGTTGAGGACCTTTCAGTTGGACAGTAGATGACGCTATTGTTTTTTCTTTCTTTTCAATTCCAAAGACTTGACGTAAAGCAGGGTTTTTTTTTCATGACCCATAAAGCCACAATTGTACATAAATGTAAAAAGTTGATGCATTATGTCTCAAAACAAAATATATGACATTTTTTTTAATTCAACCTGTATCCTACTGAATGTTTTTTATGACAAACTGTATGCACAGACAGTGGATATGACTGTTTTAAGGTCAGTTGTTGCAGATTTAAGATCAGATTCTGCATGCGCTTGTGTGTTTGTATGTTCAGAAAAAGACTTTAAAGCTACTAAATGTTCTAAATTTGCTCAAACACTTTTTTACTGACATGGCCACCTGAAATGTGGAAAGGAGGGCTGCTTGTGGAACCATAAAAGAAAACAGCATGAAGTTCAACAAAAGACAGAAATCTGATTTTGAGGGGGCGAGGGAATCAACTGGCACTTTTCTTTCTGCTAAGATGTGTTACAATGAGAACTCTGTATTTTTTTGTGTCGAGACAGTGATCTTCAGATTTTATATTTTACTACAGTGACAACAAAATGATGTGAGAAACCCAAAATAGTAGAATGGGTAACAAGAGTTTGTTTTATTTGTGCCTTTATGTAGCAACAAGTCACAGATGACATCCAAGAATTCCGATTATAATGATGAACTCAAAATGTTTTTAAAAAATTAAAACTAGACTTTGCCATTCACAAAGTTTTCAATGTGACAGCCTTAAATACACGTTATTAAATCACTGTGTCTGGTTTTACGTATTATAAAGATTATCTGATACAATAAAAAATCTTGATCACTGTAACTAAAGTCCAAATGAGAAACGTTTAGTAGGGAACACACAAACTCAGTTTAAGGAAGATTTTGTGAAATGTTTTACATACTATTCAAATCATGTAGCATGTGGGCTATTCTTAAATAAAAACGTATAAACTTGTTTCAGCCCAAGCTGATATTTTAGTGCAGTTTAGCAGGTGATTAGATTTTAGCACATCACAGCTGTCAACTAAACCAATACCAATCAGACACCATTCACACTCTTGTTTTTTGGAAGGTAGAAATTGACAAAAAAAATACATTTTGCTTGAATTAAGAATAATTAACATACTAATCTGTCTTACTATTTCTCTCCAATGTCTCATCAAAAATATGTGTTCTTGAGCAATTGCTCAGTTTTGTCATGGCAACATCAGAACATATAAGAATACAAATTGGAATACAAAAGGCTTTCTTGCAGAACTTTTCCGTGTTGGTTTATTATGAGCACTTATTTCTGTTATACACTTAAAACTTTTGAGGATGTTTATGTCATCACAAATAATTTGACTTAAATGTATTATTCAAAGGCCACACAGGGAAATGAACACCTCTTGATGTTTACTTACAATTGTTTCCTTATCAATATATGCAAGTAATCGATTACTTGCTCACAACTATTACAGCAGTGGGGACAAAAGTTGCACCACAGACCTGCATCCTCCAACTTCACTCAATGTGCTCAAAGTGAAAACCCAACAAGTGCTAATCAATTAAAAAGTCAGTACAAATCCGAACAAATCTATTTTACAAAATTTGGCTTTTACATGAAAGTTAAAAAGCAGAGTAGAGAAGGCAGAAATCTATTTAATTTCTTGCTGAATCACAGAACCTTTTTTTAAAAATTAGGCAGTGTTATCTGTGCTTAATCATCACACCTCAAAGTTGCTGGTGATTGGTGATGGTGCAAGGTTTGTTCAGTACTTATTCTTCTTCTCATCCTGTTTTTTACTGCCTCCAAACAGAGCTCCAACTAGAGCCACAGCACCCAAACCAAGGGCAGCAGCTGCACCAACCATCATGACTGCCTCACCTGCCTTCCGCACCTGCAAAGTAAATCGAAATGATTTACAATAAATGACAACTTCCTCTTTTGAGATTATTTTTAAAGATTTGTTGAACATCAATAAAAAAATAAGAGTACTGCACTGATACAAAAAAAGAAGGTAGTCAATATTTCACAATAACTGTTTTTTGTTCCTAACCCATGTAAACAAATATAAGAAAAGAAAAATCTAAAACTATGAATTTAAGTCATTCAAAATGTGCAACAATCTTTGTTATTATTGTGGAATGGGACTGTATGTATTAATGAATACAGAATCAGAATATACTTTATTAATCCCACACAGGGGAAATTTGTGTGTCACAGCAACAACTTCCTATCTGCTAAGTGAGTCGTTGTAGAGCCCGATCACATGTCGATACACATGTCGTAAATACTTTATGCTCTAGTGCAAAATCATTTTTAAAAAATTGTAAAACAGACCATAATAAACACATACAGAGGAGACATGACAACATAGAACAATTATCTGATGTAATCAGACAAGATACTGCTCTAGAATTTACAGAAAATAAAATACATATTTACTACTGCACTTACTGATTCATGGACTCAAACTAAAAAAAAAAAAAGTCTACAGTAAAGTCTCTCTAGAGGTCACATGTCTGAGAGATAATCAACTATTTCTACAAGCATTTCGTTAATCTAACAAAGGTTATGCTATCCCGGACAGCCAATGGTAGTGTTCCAGCTCATGCAGCTCTTCAACGAGAGAGCATGTTGACTTCCTAAACAGCACTTTGCCTGCCCTCATTGTGAATTGAGTGCTGGTTTTAAAGAAATTTTTCTAAAAAAGGCAGAGGCAGTTGTTCTTTTGTACACTATGTAAAAATTTCTGAATAATTTCAGTAAGCCAGGTCAATGTCACAGGAGTGACATCATCTTCCTGGAAGTTACAGGCGAGAGAAGGGGTACACCCTGAATAGGTCGCCAATCTATTTGTCCTTTCAAAAAGTTGATGTCATCCCTTGATTTACAATTTTTGAGAGCTTTAATAACTTTATCTACTGCTGCTATTGTTACATTTTGTAGTTGAAAAAAAACTGACCAGCATTTTTACAATGGAGTGGATCAGTCATGGCAAGAAAAAGATTTGTCATTTCAGATACACACTCAAAAAAAAAAGAAATTCCTAAGAGAATTAATTACAAACAAGGGGTCTTCAAGAAAATCATTAGGAAGCTCAATTTCAAACCATTTTGCTTCACAGGTAGTAATTTGCCCAAAAGTTTAAAGTTGGCCATGTATTTTTCCCACTACCTTTAGAACTTTTTATGAGGTTGTTAAAAAAAAAAAAAGTCTTCAGCTTTTTTTTAATAGTTTGAGTAATTTTGTTACAAGCAAGTGTAAAGATGACTAAGCCAGATTTTCAAGTGTCGTTTCAACAAAAAGTTCTTGTGTTCAAGTAAGTTTCTGTAATTTTGATCTGAACAAAGTAGACTAATCCTCTTTTTAGTCTCACAGGTCCCCATCTTGATGAAAGGTGGCACTAACTCTTTATGTTTGAATGCTGAAAATAATTCCTTACTTGTTTCAATAGTAGGGGAGAAACTTTCATCCTAAACAATTAGAGAGCATCGTTGACTTTTAGGAATGAATTTATGCAATTTTTTTTTAATTCATTTGAGTACTGAAGTAAGCTTTGTAGAAAATACAATTACATTGGGATTTGGGAGTCCTGTTGCAAAGTTAAATGGTTTTATAGATGTCAGACTAGATGGAAAAAGGGAGATCTATTTTTGTGATGGTGATTTGTAACATTTATAACTTTGATCACATGGTTGAACAAGACACTGAACTGATCATAAAACCCTGCTTTGCCAGGTCTGTACAAAGGCAGTACCCATTAGTGTACTTTGATACAGACATAACGAGGCATGTAGTTTGCATGAAGGCCAACACTTCGGTGGTGGCGACTGGTCTTCCTCTGCAAGCCTGCTTGGGGGAGAGGCTCTGTTCAGGCTCAACTTTAGGCTTGAGGTGACGTCATTATGTTTTGTGAAAGCTTTTTATTGCCATTAGCAAAAGTAGACAATTTGATTAGATAAAGCCCATAAAGAATAAAATCCTTTCAAATAAATTCTCAATTGTTGCTTCTTTAGTAGAAGACAACACACCACTAAAATGTAAGACCGTATCCATAAATGATTCCCTTTTTAGTCAACTTGGGGGAAGGATGGCTCAGTGGGTAGGGCGACCGCTCCGTAACCGGAAGGTCGCAGGTTCGATCCCCCGCCCAGAGTCCATGCCGAGGTGTCCTTGAGCAAGACACCGAACTCCCAGTTGCTTCTGATGATAGTGGTCTGCGCCTTGCATGGTAGCTCCCATCATCAGGAATGAATGTTGAGTGTGTGAATGGTTGTATGGAGTGAATGAATAATGCATATATACAGTAGTATATGTAAAGCGTCTTTGAGTGTCTAGAAAAGCGCTATATAAGTTCAATTTATTATTATTATTATTATTATTATTATTAACTTATTGAACATTAATTTAGTATCGTTTTGAAAACAGTTATTGTAGTCACACCAGATTAAAAGACTACTGCACATAAAAAAATACATGCATTTTTACCTACCTGCCGTGATTCTGCTTTGCCGTAACGCAGCTCAGTGGCAAAGTGTTCACAGTTCCCTCTGAAGACACAGTATGGCAGCTCCATCCCCACCAACTCCAGCGCCTCATTAATAATAACAGGAACTGGACGGGGCTGGTACTTATCATCCAGACTGTTGTTGATTTCCCAGTTGTTAGTTCCCACTACATCCCACAATTCTTCCTTCTTCACTAAAGCTTTCTCAGCGAGAACAGACATCATGCTGTTTGCGCCTGCACCAGGGGTCTCAGCTGAGGACACAAAAAACATTATCAATACCATCTTATTGATACTAGCACTCTTAATGATGCTGCTTATCAATCCAGTACCTGATTGACACTTTTATTGATACTTTGTTTGGTGTGAAAACAGGTAGAAAAAGAAAAAACTATGTGGATGCAACCGAAACTCTTATTTTGAAACAACATATGAACTTAACCTCATTTTACATCCGTTCCGTTCCGTCATCTTCCACTTGTTCCGGGGCCAGTTTGCGGGGGCAACAGCCTCAAACGGGAAGCCCAGGCTTCTTTCACCCCAGCTGCATTCTCCAGCTCGCCCTGAAGGATCCCAAGTCATTCCCTGGCCAACTGTGAGACATAGTCTCTCCAGTGGGTCCGCGGTCTTCCCCTTGGTCTCCTCCCGGTTAGACGTGCCCGAAACACCTTACCCGCAAGGCGCTCGGTGGACATCCTGACCGGATGCCCAAACCACCCCATCTGGCTCCTCTCGACCTGGAGTAGGAGCGGCTCGACAGCTACTCCTCCTGGTTGGCAGAGCTCCTCACCCGATCTCTGAGTGAGAGCCCAGCCCCCCTTCGGAGGAAGCTCATTTCGGCCGCTTGTATCCACAATCTCATTCTTTCGGTCACCACCCACAGCTGGTGATCATAGGCGAGGGTGGGAACGTAGATCGACTTGTAAATCGAAAGCTTTGCTTTTCGGCTCTGCTCTCTCTCTCTTTACCACGACGGACCGATGCAGCGTCCCTTGGATCTGCATAGTTTGTTTGTCTTCCACAACTTGTTTTTACAATAGAAAAGTATCAATAAGTATCAATAACATACCGGATCGATAAGTACGATCAATAAGAATATCAGTATCAATAACTTAATTATCATGATGTTAAATTTCCAGTAAGAAACTGAAACCAAGTTTGTTCTAAAAGTAGAAAAGAATGTATTCAACATCCAGTGTGGGTTGGAGTCAATCCTTTATTGTGCACTGGTATTTGGAAGACTGACTGGTTTGTTTGGGTAAACTTACAGGGTGGTGCCAGATGAACGACATAGCCATCACCAATGTACACTGCCCAATGCTGATAGGAGCCACGAAAGATCTCAATCAGGTCTCCTGGTTCCGGTTTCACATCATACTAAGATTATAAAACAGGGACTGTTAAACCATAGAAATGGAGACATGACTTATCTGAGCAGACATTCAGAGAGTTTATACATGCACACAACATGACTGATCCATCCATTTTCAACATTAAAAAATATACACTCAATAATATCAACACTGCATGGAATCCATATCTTGATTATCTATATTTGAAGATTAAGATGTCTAAAATAAATTTAAACTTTGTTACCAGTGTAGGAGCCATGGCTGTTTTCTTCTTGACAGCAGGAGCTAATTTCCCTTTCTGTAAAAACAAAACATAAATCACAAAGTATGAATTTGGTAGCTGATTACTTTAAAATGCTGTTTAAATAGTTCTTTAATAAAATCCTGTTTATTTAATAACAGGATCTGATGATCTGTCAAGATCACCCTGTTTAGACTGCTTTTAATTATTAAATCGATTAAAAATACAGTAACATCTATCATTTCACGTCGTTTGTAAATCATCTAAACTAATCACTGAGATAATAATGTGAGTTGTTTTTTTTACCGTTAATAAAGTAGATGTGGTCGATGTTTATTTACAACAAATCTTCCGTGTTTACATCATCCTGGACATCGGATTTCTGATATGAAAAAAAAAACACTACGTCAAATGTATAAAATTGTTATGTTTACCTTTTTAGACCTTTAACAGTTTAAAATAATGTTTGTTTACCTTGATGTCTGTGCTAAAGGATCCACGTCCTGTCCGATCCACGCAGCAAAGCTCAGCTGTGAAGGATCAGATGACGTAATTAAATCCCCTTCAACTTCATCTTCAAAAGTCGCGAGACTTGCTGAGTCCGTTGCTAGGCAACAACAATGCATCATTAAAGAGGTCATTTTTTTCTACTGCGTAGACTCACTCAGAAAGATATGTTTTAACTGTTGATCCAATAAAAAGATGGAAAGTTATAGCTTGTTTTTTTGTTATACAGCCCATCACTTGATTGGGAACTACTAAATTGTGTTCAATGATAAATGTTTTATGAAAGACAGAAAATGTCATTACCTTGAATGTAAATGGGGAAAAAAACATTCTTTTAAAGTCACAGAATAATGTAATATTCATTCACAGATCCTACAACTTTTAAGGAGGATGTGCTGTGAAAGATATGGTAGACACAATGTAGAACATTTCTTTTTGACAGACCTAAACTTAAAATAACACAGACATAAGTTACTGTATTTAACTACTGAAAAGGTTCTTTTGTGGAATAGTTTCTCTGAGGATTAGAGAAACTGATCTTTGAAGTGAACAAGAGGGACCCAGATGGAGAAGTCAGGCTACAAGGAGAAGAGATAAAAAAGGTGGAAAATTTTGAAGTACTTAGTATCAACAGTCCAGAGTGATAAAGAGTGTGGGAAAGAGGTGAAGAAATGTATGCAGACAGGGTGGAACAGGTGGAGAAAAGTGTCAGGTGTGATGTGTGACAGAAGAGTTTCAGCTAAAATGAAAGGGGAAGTGTACAAGACTGTGGTGAGACGGCTATGCTGTTTGGTCGAGAGACAGTGGCACTGAAGAAAAGACAGTTGCAGTATAAGAACATAGACATGTTTGGAAATGACATTGATGAAGCCATTATGCACAATGTATGTGAAAGGATTGCAATCACATGGTGGTGAAACCTTTGTACAAAGGTCTGCCAACATCCCTGTGTCTAGTGGACAAGACAAATAGCACATAGACAAATAACACTGATTGGCATGCACAAAGTCCAGACCGCTTAACCTAATAAAAACATCTGTGTGATGAATCTGGAACCAGACTTTTTTTCCCCCCAATATTGGCATGTGATTACACAAACAAATTTCTGGAAGGATGAATACAAAAAAAAACCGACAATCACACTTGTAAGCATGGGCTGCCCGTTGGTGCAGTGGTTAGCACTATTGCCTCAAAGTAAGAAGGTTGGGGGGTTTTCCGGATTGTGTGAGGTTTGAAACACTGTCATTTCTGTGTGGAGTTTGCATTTTCTCCCTGTTTACGCATGGAATTACTCTGGTTTCGTCCCACCCTCCAAAAAAAAATGCATGTTAGGTTGATTGTCCACTATGAATTTGTGTGGATGGTTGTCCATGTGTGGCCCCGCAACAGACTAGCGACCTGTTTAGGAAATGTACTGTATCTGGCTTCTTGCCTGAAATCAGCCGGGATAAGCTGATCCCCATCAGGGATAGGGGGTTCAGAAGACGAGACAAAACTTGTGAGCCTTGTCAACAGCCTTCTTTGAAAAACCTACACTGCTTCATATTGAATGGTTTATGAATGTGAGGCCATTCAAGATCATATGCAAGTCAATACAGGAGCAAATACTTTTTGTTAATGATGCTTTTCACACTCATACCTAAGGGCAAGGGCAGACTGGTGGCACAGTGGGTAGCACAGTGACCTCACAGCAAGAAAGTCATGGGTTCGAGTCCCGGGGAGGATGGGTTTTGGAACACTGGTCTTTTTGTGTGGAGTTTGCATGTTCTACCCATGTTTGTGTGGGTTTTCTACAAGTACTCCGGTTTCCTTCCACCCTTGAAAAGCATGCACGTCAGGTTGATTGGTCACTACATGATTGCCCCTAGGAATGAGTGAGTATGGTTGAATGTGTGTGGCCCTGCAACAGCCCGGCGACCTGTTTGGGGTGTACCCTGCCTCTCGCCTCGAATCAGCCGGGATGGGCCCCTACAGGCAATTTCATAGGCTAATCAACATGCATGCTTTTGGAGGGTGAGAGGAAACACTAGTATTACTCTTTTTATCTTAATTTTATGTTTTTGTGTCTTGTAAACCACATTGAATTGCCTTGTGTATAAATTGTGCCATACAGATAAACTTGCTTTGCCTAGTTTGCAGACAACCATTAGTAGTTGTCTGTGTTCACTCCTTGCAACCATCTAATTGAACTATTACGTCACTAATCATTTTCAAGCGTTAACCCAACCGAACCGCTAGATGCCGCCAGTGGCGCCAACAAGTCGTTATGACGCTTCTTTTTAAAACCAAAGAATAAGAATAATCTTCCGGTTGAGAAACGGATTCGTTATATTTTGTCCCAAAATAAATCTTAAAAAAACTTGGAAAGAGGCCTTTGTTTATTACGTAGAAGCACCAGAGGCAAAAAGGAGGTGTTTGGTTTTAAACAATCTTACTATGTCCGTGGTTTTTGACGGGAGTGGGCTGAAAGCGATGCAGAGCTCTCATAGTCTCCCCGCACAGAGCGCCCTGAGGTGAGTGCTGAGCGGCGGGAGGAGGAGACTTGATTCATCCACATTCACCACAAAAACTCTTCAATCCATAAACTATTAGGGATCAAATCATTTTAAATGTTCATTTTTTTCTGGAGTGTATTGTAGATCAAAATAATGGTAATTAATTTAGTAAACTTAGACATTTATATATGCTCTTTTTTAAAAATCAGTTTATAGAAAACAATGTATTTTAATCCAGTCATGTCATATGACTATTTTGCTACATATCCAATTTCTTATTACTGGTAAATAAATATTTATCTAATTGATGGTTGTTGTTTTTTTTGTCATTGAACTCAAAACAAATAACATCAACAACAAAAAACTTCAGCTTGTTTAAGAAAATGTGGTTACAAGATCTTTAAAACATTCAGTAGAACTCCTCACAGTAACACACAATAGCATGCCACCTCAATAACATGGTAGTTTTGGCTTTTATAAAATATTTGTTTTAGTCACTGATAACAATTTCTGCAATGGTAATAAGTGAATACCATTGGTCTACCATTTATTGTTAAAAGCAATAAATAGTTCTTAATCTATTTATTGATAATTTTTTAATCAGGTGTGGTGCAGTGGTTAGCACAGCGGCCTCACTGCAAGAAGGTCAGGTTTGAGTCCCACAGTGGAGCCTGAAACACTAGCTTTTCTGTGTGGAGTTTGCATGTTCTCCCTTGTATGCATGGCTTTATCTCCGGGTACTCCGGTTTCGCCTGTTAGGTTGATTGGTTCCTACAAAATTGCCCCTACTTAAAAGTGTGTTCACCACAACAGACTGGCGTCCCGACCAGGACATATCCTGCCTCTCGCCTGAAATCAGTCCTGACGACCTGATTTGGGATAAGCAGTTCAGAAGATGAAAAATGTTTGAAATAATCTTTGCAACTGAGTTGTGTTTTCTCCTACTTGTGTGCTCATGCTAAATCTTCCTATCTTCTGTTCATTAGCACCCAAGAACTGTCTCAGGAGATTAAGTCCTTCATCAGCGGTGTGGATGTTGTACAGGGACGAAAGCTGAGTGTCAGAGAACACGCACGTTGCGCTGTGCGACTGCTGCGTTCTGTCCCATCCTGTCGAGGGGCAGTGCTGGAGCATTTGAGGGGTGTATATGATGAGCATGTGTCTGCATTTCTGCACAACCTGGAGATCGAAAATAATGCCAGCTCTGGGGTCAGCTCCAATCTGGAAGACATTATACAGGTGGGTCCCTATTACTGTCAAATAGTCATAATGAACATTACGTTGTTGAATGATTAATCTGTTCTGTTTGCATTTAGGAGGTCCATGGTGTGCTTTCAGAGTTCATCCGTCTCAATCCACGTGCCTGGGCCCCGCTAGTATCCGCTTGGGCTGTGGACCTACTGGGTCAGCTGAGCAGCAAGCATGCTGGGCGCAGGGTGGCCCCTCATTCCTCGACCCTTAATGAGCTGCTCCAGCTGTGGATGTCTTGCGCTGCCACTCGGTCCCTCATGGAGACCTACTCCCAGTGTCTGGCTGCGATGCTTGCCTGGTGCCCAGATGCTTGTGTAGATGCTCTCTTGGACACCTCAGTCCAGCACTCCCCACATTTTGATTGGGTAGTGGCTCACATTGGCTCTGCCTTCCCAGGAACCATCATCAGCAGAGTGCTGGCTTGTGGACTGAAAGACTTTTGCTCTCATGGTGCCAAAGACCAGAGCTTACTAGCAGTAGGAGTAGATAAAGGAAGTAGAGTACCAAAGATTGGCTCAGTGGTGGGAATCCTCGGGCACCTTGCCGCACATCACTCCGACAGCATCCGGAAGGAGCTGCTCCGGATGTTTCAGGAAAGTCTGAACCCATCAGGCCCATTGTCTCCCAATTCCTCCTCAACATCTTGGGAAAGTTCTCCCCAGCTTCGGTGTGCTGCCGTTCCTTTTCTGCTACAACTTGCTGCAATGTCGCCTAGTCTTTTTGGTGCTGTGTCTGCAGAGCTGGTGGAATTCTTACGACCTCCTGTCCTGCTTCAGCTGCAGACTCTACTGCAAGGGCTTCCCAGAGAAGAACTGGATAACATGCTGGGACTTGCTGTCCACCTAATCAGCCAGAGCCCATCTGGTGGGGCTCAGGTCCTTAAATTTTTAGCTGATACCGCAACCCCGGCTTCTGTCATTATCTCAGGTCCAACACCGTCTCCTCACGAAGGAGTCAGGGAAGCCTGTGACCGCCTTCTTCAGATGCTGCTCCTTCATCTCCATAAACTAGTTTTCAATCGATCCGATGGAGCTGAGGTCAACTCTCATAATGCCATGTCATCTCCATCACAGAGGGTCATTCCCTTCTTGGAAGAGTTGCGATCTCATGTCGGTCAACTTTGTGCCGAAACACTGCGACTGGAGAGGAAGCGCCACCTCTGGCTGCATCAATTGCTTTGTCTTCTTTCGGTGTACGGTGGTCCTAGCGTAGCCACCGAGACTCTCTGCCAGTTTCTCACACAGGCCCGCAATCCAGAGGAGTTGGCGCTTGCTTGGCAGCTCCACACCATTCTCTCCTCCAGCATGGTGGGGCTCATCTTTGCCGCAGTGACCCGCTGTATTGCGCAGATTCAAACTCGCACACTGGAATCTCGACAACTCAAACAGCTCCTGTTCAACCTCTGCTCAGCCATCCAGAGCCAAGATGATGAAAAGAGGGGAGCTGGTCTTCAGTCATCCATGGCTGTACAGATGGGCTCGGCTGTTTCTGTACACTTCCACGACTTCTGTCCACTTCTTCTCCACCGTGACCCAGATGTCTCTCACGCAGCAGTGCGTCTCTTGTCCCACAGCCCACTTCCTCGCACCGCCTCTCCCGGACACCTGCTTCTCTTCTCCAGAGCCGCTGCTACTCATTTCTTTTTGGCACTGAGGCAGAGATGGGAAGCGAGTAAAGATGGTGGCCAGGCAAGTGAAGCCGTGAGATGTTCAGCTCTGCTTTTGTCCAAATTTGCAGCATATTCGCCTTTCACTCTGAAGGCCGTCCTTCAGCAATTGGTGGAAGGGTCCCTGCACAAAGGCAACGCCGATCTGTTTGGTGGCCAGATCGCAGACATGTCTGGGGCGCCAGTGCTTTCCCCATCTGTTCCACTCACCCTTGGAGCCTCTCTGCTAGACATTAACTGTTGCTTTGGTACTACAGTTAATTTTTCCAGTAGTGTGTGGTCTGTGTTTCACGCAGGAGTTATCGGCAAGGGATTGAAAATTCGCTCTGCCACACTGCCACCTGACCCATCAGGACTTCTCCAGGTAAGTTTTCAGAGACCAGATACCAACTGGTGAAATCAGTTTTTTACTCTTTCAGTAGTAAAATTAATTTGGTCAAAGTACACTAAGTGATCTCTTTTCTCTCTGTAGAACATCCAAAGCCTGCTGGCGGTGGTCGTGCAGTGCTGCACATCCTCTGGTGTCAACGTCTCGCAATCTTCACCGGACCACAATGAGCTGCCGCCAATCAACGCAGAGGCGGCCAAAGTTATTGCGGTGACTATGGTGGAAAATGTTTGCCCAGATGTGGCCAACGGGGAACTGTCCTGGCCTCCTGAGGAGCATGCCCGCACCACTGTAGAGCGAGATATTCACATTAGACGTTGCTTTGAGGCCCACCCTGTACTCTTCGGTTTGCTTCAGGTGGTAGCAGCTGGACGTCCGGCTCTCTGCTACTGCTCAGCTGTTCTCAGAGGACTGATGGCCACTCTGCTAGCCCACTGGGACGCATCTCGAGAGGCATCATCCACTGACTCTCCCTGGCACCTCCAGGCTTCCTGCCTTCTTGTTTCCTGCATGGGTGAAGGCCAGCTCCTGCCTCCTGTTTTGGCCAATGTTCACGAAACTTTCCCCTACTTGACTCCCTTTGAGGTGCGGCTCCTGCTTCTGGCCGTGTGGGAGTATGTGAGGGGGAATGGACCACTGCCACAAAAGTTTGCTTTTAATCCAGAGAAAGGTTTGTTCTGCAGAGATTTCTCAAGAGATGGTGACGTAGCAAGATACGTTGCACCGATTCATAGTGTCCTCCATAAAAACATCGACAGATTGGGACATCTGTGTTGGCGTTTTCAACTTTAAGAAAATGGTGACAGAAAAAAACATTGACATATGAAGAGGAAATTATGTTTGGTTAGTTGAAAGTGTTTGGTGTATGATTTAATATATTTGGTTTGTGCAAAATTAGTTTCAATTTTTTTGTATTGTCAGATATTTTTATATGACTAAGTATTTTTGATGTTTAAAAACTTTTTATCTCCATTGTAGCCACAAACATGTATAAACCACTAAAGAATAAATTTACACTTAGTCATAAAATTATTTCTAATCATTCAGAATGCATCCTGATACATGTTTTATATCAGTTTATGGGCCTTAAACTCAAACCACAAAATCCAATTTTATTTAAAAAAATTCAGGTTAACTCCTAATAGTATGGTGCACAGTGGCGCATTGGTTAGCAAAGTGGCCTCACAGCAAGAAGGTAAGGGATTCGAGTCCCAGAGTGGGTGAGAGGCTTGAGTCACTGGTCTTTCTTTGTGCAGTTTGCATGTTCTCCGTGTGTATGCTTGTATTTTCTCTGGATACTCCAGTTTCTTCCCACCCTCCAAAAACATGCGGGTTAGGTTGAATGGCTGCTATGAAATTGCCCCAGGAATGAGTCTGTGTGTGACCCTGCAACAGACTAGTGACCTGTTCGGGGTGTATCTTTCCTCTCGCTTTAAATCAGCCGGGATAGGCTCTTGCACCCCCCACGACCTGTTTAGGCATAAGCGGATCAGAAAATTTAATGAAACCTTATGGTATGTCAAAAAATGTTTTTTTTTTGTCAGTAATGCAAACGTTGGGAGAACATACTTGTAAATCTCACTCCTTTTTTTTGTTACTTTTAAATGCTCTAGTTACCTTTTCTGGCCACCTGTGTGATTTTTTATATATATATATATATATATATATATATATATATATATATATATATATATATATAATTAGTTTAGCCACATATTATATGACACAATATTTTTGCAGTCATTGTAATACATTTGAAAACTAATAAATTGTTATAAGGTGAGAATTTAAGAGATTTAAAACTATTACACCAGACTTGATTCAGAGGTGCAATTGCACCCTATGGGATTAGTAAAACCTAACTCCAAAACATGTAGTACAGTCATTGCTAACCTTGAGATAAATAGATTTACCTGCAAATTTAGTTTCTAACGTTACTGTTTCCATGAGAACCAGAGGAAGCGTGTGAAGTCTATACCAGTTGTCACCGCTAGGTGTCAGTTTGGTGCACAGTGCTTTAATAATATAAAAGCCACAATATTCTTCATAATGAAAAACTATACCTTTTGGTTATTTTTACTGTAAGGTACATTAAAAGTGTGCAACACTGTATCACAGTTATATTTGTCTGTACAGGTTATAAACGCATTAGTCATGTGCCAGATTAGTTTGTCCTAAATCCAAGAGGACATGTGCGCTTTCCTGACTGGAGCGTGTGGATGACGTGTCCGTGGTTAAGAGGGCAAATAGACTCTAAGATTACCACTTCAATACTTCCATTAGAATTAAAAAAACAATTAATTGCATTGATAAATGCATAGATTTGCTCATAGTTTTTAATTTTCTATAATTGTCTCTCATCGCACTTTTTAACAATCTTTGTTGCGGAGTCAAAGGGGGTGGAGTCACAGAGATTCATTTTCAAGATGGCCGCCCTCACAGTGAGGTAAGACAAAGCAGTTCCGCTCTTTAATTGTCTTGTTATCTGCAGTTAGATGTAGTATTCAAATGAAAACTCATAGAGATTAATATTTTATGTGCTTGCGTTGCATTCGTTGGAGCTGTTTAATCATTTTGCCGTCTCTAAGGGAAAATATCATTGTAGAAAAACTAGCTCTGTTTCAATTGAATAAGCGGCTTGACAGGCTGTCTCTTAGCAATGTTAGCATCGTACTGTGATTTAAACAGGAAATCAATGCTTAAATAACAAGAATAAAATGGGATGTGACTGTATGTGAGATGTTAGGGTTTCATTTTGACTGGATTAGAGGTTGTCAGGTTTTTTGCTCCATTTATTGTCTTTCTGGATGTCAGGTTGTAGCCAATACTGCTTCCTGGCATCAGTCCAGGAACATTAGATCAAATTAGTCAGATTTAATAATGTACAAGTTAAGTGTTCAATCCAGGCTTTGAGATCTAATGTGGAAATAGTGTGTACTTGATTTATTTATGGCCTGGGAATAAAATAGTTTATAGATTGTTCATATTTTTTTTCTTTTTTTGTGGAAATGTGGCTACCGGATCAAAGTCCGGGTGTAAAGTTGAACTCGTGCCTTAGACAATGAATGATGTGTAGTTTGTTTAGGCTCATCTTGGGTAATCATTAGGGCTATTTCCCTCAAAAGACAGGGATTTGGTTGCTAAAAAATATGAAAATAATTTGTGTAATTGCTTCACAACAGGATGTCATCTGTCTTGTTTCTCTGGATGGCTTTGTGCATTATTGAGACGTGGGCTGTGGACAGGGGCAACTTCAAAACATGTGATCAAAGCTCCTTCTGCAAGTATGTTAACATCCAACTGAGTCTCTTTTTTATTTACAACAATTTACCACCCCTTCTTAAAAAATAACACTCACCGTTTGTGTTTATTTCAATCAGGCGTCAGAGAGAACTGAAACCTGGAGAGTCCTCTTACCGTGCCCTGTTGGACACCATGGAGCTGACCAACACCAAACTTACCTTGCAGCTCATTAATGACAATAACAAGGTACATTTTTTTGTGTACAACTATAAAAAGAGATGTCAGACTGAATAAAAGTACATTTTGGAGTTTATCCCATTTGTTGAGTATGTTTGAGTCAGTGTGAGCAGGCAACAACGGGCTGGAGAGCTTGTACAAATTTACCCAATGACTACAGTTCTGTACATAAATGGCCTTACACAATTTATAAAGTAGAAAAATGTCAATATTTAGGCTTTATTTGTCTATCAAAGATACAAGTGGCCGGAATGAGCTTCCTCCGCAGGATGGCTGGGCTCTCACTCAGAGTGAGGAGCTTTGCCATCCGGGAGAAGCTCAGAGTAGAGCCATTGCTCGTTCTAGTTGAGAGAAGCCAGATTGGGGGGGCGAGGGGGTTCTGGCATTTGGTTAGATGCCTTCTGAGCGTCTCGCTGGTGAGGTCTTTCGGGCACGTCCCACTGGGAAGAGACCCAGAGGCAAACCCCAGACCTGCTGGAGAGACTATACCTTACAGCTGACCGGGGAACGCCTTGGGATCCTCTCAGGTGAGCTGGAGGATCTGCCTGGGTGAGGGAACCCTGGGTTTCCCGCCTGAGGCTGTTGCTCCCGCATCCCAACCCTCGATAAGCGGAAAACAATGGAATGGATGGAAAGTAATTCACCAGATGCACATTCAAGCCAATAAGTTATTCATTTTGCTCTTATTTTATCTTTTTTTTTTTTACCGATTATGTACAGTAATTTGATTTAAACAGGAGGTTTGGCTCTAAGAAGAGGTTTCGGATGTTTTAGTATTAAATTTCATTTGAAATTGACGTTAAAACAGACTTTATTTCTTTACTCCGCTGATATGTTTTTACAGAAGTCTGCATTATAATTATTGGTTTTAAAATAAAATTTAATCCTTGAAGAAATATTATGCCTCCTTTTTCAAGTGACTTCCAGGTCTGACATTGTTGTAGAAAATGATCTAAAACATACATTTGTTGAATCTGTATGGAAATGTATATTTAACTTGCCCAACTCAGATAAGTAGATTTTATAGTGGCTTTCCTGCTCTCTTGCTTTTGTTTTCTGACTGTGTTTGGATTTTAGGTGCGTCTGTTGCTTGAGCTCTACCGGCTCCAAGGAAACATGACGAGGGTGAAGATAAATGAGCTGAAGCCGCTGAAACCTCGCTACGAGGTCCCAGACGTGCTCATCAGGGAGCCGCCTACAGAGCCGTGAGTGTCCTCTGGGAGTTAAGGGGTTTAAGATGTGTTTGTGAGAAATGCGCATCAAGGAGATGTGACTTTCACAGTAGACTCATTAACTCATTAAAAACAAATACTGTTTTTTCTTCTTTTCTTTTTTTGTCTCTCTGCCTCAGACTGTCCGTCTTGTCTAAAGATGAGAACGGTGTGGTGCTCTCTTTGGGGGGAGAGTCTCAGAGAGTGATAGTCAGTGCCAGGCCCTTCCGACTGGATATCATGGAGGGACACGAGGTGCTGATGTCTCTCAATTCCCGTGGCCTCTTAGCCTTTGAGCACCTGAGGATGCGCAAGGACACGTGAGAGTCCACCCATGCATACACATTTTCAATTTCCCGCCCGCTCTTTTAATCACCCTCACGGTGGAGGATTTTTGTTTTTTGTTCCCATGATATGGTTTATTTTTTGAGTTCTTGTCTCTGACTCGTTGTTCTGTCCTCTTCTCCCTATCATCCTAGTTTCTCCTATAAAGTAACTAGCACAGTGGCTAGCGTGTGGGATAATATCAAGAGGGTATTCACTAGGTAAAAACCCTTAAGATTTGTGTGTATTTTGTTCCTTGTGATAAATTTACCAATAGTGATATCAAAGTTAGGAATCCCTGTCAGTAAATACCGTTTTTTAATGCTCAAATAAAAGTGGCTGTGAGAAAAGGTTTGGATGAACGTGTGAATGGAAGATGTTGACTTTCAGACTAACCTTAAACTAAAGCTAATCAGAAAACACACACATGCTTTTATTTACTGTTTTTTAAGGCTTTATCAAAATAGCAGTTTGATACTACATTCACCTCCAGTTCAATCATGTCTAAAATAAATTTATTTCTATCATGTATTTAATTCCATAAATCATGATTGATTAGATTATTTAATGTAGTTTTATTGAAAGATTGCTTCATGTTATTTATTTTTTGAGTTCAAGGTGCAGCTCTGTACAACCCATGTTTATCTTCACCTGTTTGTAGAATGTCCCTCATTCTAGTTTTTCAAGATCCACTTCCTGAACCCATTGGCAACATCTTTCTTTGTGGTCGTACTTCAGTTTGTAGTTTTATTCTCCTTTTCACATTCACCTTTATTTTTTGGGATATTTTAATTTGATCACAGAGCTCTGTCTAAGGACTGATGGACTCGCTCACTTCTTCTATTTTTCTATTCATAATTGAAAATAATTCACTTCTGCACTTGCTTATGGCAGCAAATATTTCACACTCCCTAAACCGCACCAGCAGCCTTTTCATTGCAAAATGTTGCAGCTTCTAGCGCTTCAGTTCCGTTGAACAAGATGTAGCAACAAGATGAGCTGACGCTTACATTCCATCTGTGAAACTTTAGAGATTAAAAACCTTTTCTAGAGTTCCAGAGCATTTAGTGCATTTCCTCTCCGAATGTCTCCCATTTATGTTTTCTTTGTTACATTACAATGTGACTGCTTATGTGATAGTTCTTTTTTTTCTCCATCTTTTTACCTCTTTAAACAGTCAGACGGACCCTGAAGCTGAAAATACAGAAGAGGTTAATAAGGATGAGGTAGAGTGAGATTTTATTTTTCAGTTTTTATTTATTTACTGAGCAACTTAGATCTACAGCTGTATTTGACATTAATGTGTGCTTCCACTTCGCTTGTCAGACAGAAAAAGAGGAGGAGAAATTAGAAGAAGGGATGTGGGAGGAAACATTTAAATCGCACACAGACTCTAAACCCAATGGTAAATCTTGTTTTTACTTCCATTTATTTGATAACCAATGATGATGATGTATTTGATGTCTATGGTCAACTTAAGTTTTGCCACCTTTGACTGTATGATTGTTGTTGAACTTTCAGGTCCGTCAGCGGTTAGTTTAGACTTCTCACTGCCGGGTGTGGAGCATGTTTACGGCATCCCAGAACACGCAGATACTCTCAAGCTTAAAACAACAGAGTAAGCCTGATTGATTAGTTATTCTTATTGTATTTAATATAATATAAAATGAAGCATATGCTTATTTTTTTTTAATTATTATTTCAGAAACGGGGATCCTTATCGTCTTTATAACTTAGATGTTTTCCAGTATGAATTGTATAACCCTATGGCCTTGTATGGAGCAGTCCCAGTTATGTTAGCGCACAACATCCATCGGACTACAGGCATCTTCTGGCTCAATGCTGCTGAAACTTGGGTGGATATAAGCTCCAACACAGCTGGAAAGGTGTGTCTCATTTTATTTTTACTTGATTGAATCAGTGCAATTGTGGGCCAGAATCTAATTTGCTGGAGCTCCAGTCATAAAAAAGGCACAAATGACTACTGTAATGATTCTGTTTTCTCTCTAGACTGTGTTTGGTAAAATGCTGGACTATGTTCAGGGCTCCAATGAAACCCCACAGACAGATGTTCGTTGGATCTCTGAAAGCGGTATCATCGATGTTTTCATTATGCTCGGCCCAACTTCTAAAGATGTCTTTTCTCAATATGCGTCTCTAACTGGTAAGAAGATTTTTGTTTTTACAAGTATTTATGAATCATGGGTTTGTGATTATCTTATCTGAATGAAGTTTGTGAAAAATTTTTATTACAGCAGACGGGTTGACCCACTAGCAGCATGAGTTTGGGAATTTTAAGAATGTTTTTTAGATGATTTTCTTTTTTCAAATGAGTTTCGGAAAGGGTTAAATAATCTTCGGTATTAACTCAGTTTTATTAACTCTTGATAAAACTGTTTTCATCACTTGTAGAAAGACATTTGTCTTTTTCTGACTAAATGTATTTGATCATTTTTTTTTGGGATGAATGGAAAATGGAATTCCCCTGTTTTATTTTGATCGATTTTAAACCGGTATACTTGCAGTAATACGCGAGAACCGGAAGAAAAAAGGGCTGTGATTTTTGTTTATTTTCACAGCTGTTGTTGAAATCTGAGAAGGGTGCCGCTCATAAAAACGTTTTTGATATATAAATAATCAAAATATTATTATAGACCTATTATTTTATGCTTCTTAAAATATTGTGGTATAATATTAGCTGAAAAACAAAGGGAAAAAACGGAAAATCAATCATTTTTATGCAAACCATTATATTTTGCCTGTTTACCAAAAATGAATAGTTGACTTCCGACTGATTTTATAATGAGGGGTCTCATAAACTACCAAAGGAGAAATTTAAAAGTAGACTTGGTTAAGCAATTCTTTTCATTATACAGTATTTTCAACCTCATTAGAAAAAATTTGAGTCATTCCCTTTGTTTAACTGAAAAAAAAAAGTAGACTTTTATATTTGCCTTTAGTTTCAGCCATCACTAACTTCCTGTCACCGTTTCCATCAGGCACGCAGTCCTTTCCTCCACTTTCTTCTCTGGGCTACCATCAGTGTCGCTGGAATTACAATGACCAAGAAGATGTCCGCACAGTGGATGCAGGTTTTGATGAGCATGACATCCCGTATGATTTTATCTGGCTGGATATTGAGCACACGGATGGCAAACGATACTTCACCTGGGATCCACATAAGTTTGCAACACCAAAGGAAATGCTTCAGGGTCTCATGGACAAGAAGCGCAAGGTACGAGGCTCGCCACTAAGGAGATGGATATGTAATTGTCTAATTCCATCTCTAAGTTGCTCACTTGTTGTTCTTTTGTTTCGTTTTTTTAGATGGTTGCTATTGTGGACCCTCACATCAAAGTGGACAACAACTACAAGATCCATAATGAAATTCGTTCTCGGGGTTTCTACATAAAAAATAAAGATGGTGGAGATTATGAAGGCTGGTGTTGGCCCGGTAAGAAATTAATATATTCATGAATCTCAAAAAACATTTAGTTTTTTGTCGGAGAAGAATCTAAAGATTTTTTTGTTTATGTTTCAGTCAAAAAGTTTTTATTTGTTATGTTTTTAATCCTTTTTCCTTCATTTTCTTGTGGAATAAATATTAGGCAATGCTGGCTATCCAGACTTCACCCATCCTGAAATGAGGGCCTGGTGGGCCAGCATGTTTGCCTACAATGAGTACGAGGTAAGTCTCTGACTCTGATTTGTGTAGTTGGCTCTTTTTCTGACATGTGACACAATTTTCATTTCAGTTTTGAATTTAATTTACTGCACTGTTTTCATAATGCGATTAGTCAGCAACTTGTCCTCTGTACAGGGCTCCATGGAGAATCTGTACACATGGAACGATATGAATGAGCCATCTGTTTTCAATGGGCCGGAGGTCACCATGCACAAGGATGCAGTTATTGGAAACTGGGAGAACCGGGATGTGCATAACTTGTATGGTTTCTATGTGGTGAGTTATTTTTTTATCCTGCAGGTCTTAGAAGTGGGACAAAATCACATAGCAAATCTGTTGTAAAAAAAACCAGCAATTTTAAAGCTGGAAATATCTTTTGTGCTGCTCTAAGTTGTCTTCTTAAAATGTTGATTTATACTTACATCACTAATTACTACAGCAAATGGCCACAGCTGACGGTTTGATCCAAAGGTCTGGAGGAGTTGAGCGCCCGTTTGTTCTTACCAGGGCTTTCTTTGCTGGGTCACAGCGCTTTGGTGAGTTTTTAAGAAGAAAAAGTGAATCAATTAAAAGTATATGGGTGTATTTATCAGTTTATATCACATCCATTATAAAAGTTGGGTATGAAAGAAATGGATAGAAAACAATACAAACTAGAACCTTTCTAAACTTAGCCTGTTTAAAGTGAAGGATTATTGAATTATGTATAAGCGTCAATTTTATAAAAACAGAAAATGTTTCATTTTTTCTGCGCTCACAGGCGCTGTATGGACTGGAGATAACGCTGCTGAGTGGGACCATCTGAAAATATCCATTCCAATGTGTCTGAGTTTGGGCCTGGTTGGAATATCTTTCTGTGGTGGTGAGTATATATTTTTACCTTTAAACTGTCACTTTATATAGTCACTCCCTCGTAGCAATCCATCCTAATCTGCAGAGTTCTTGCAGTGGAAGTCTCCCTGCTCTGAGTAGTTGTGCTGGTCCTGAACTTATGGGTAGTCTTCTACATGGTCAAGGATTCCTCACAGTTACATCTGGCTAGATGTTTTTTATGGATTAATAAGATGCATTGATTTAAAACATACATAAACAGTTAAACGGAAACCCCACAGACAGACGTTCGTTAGATCTCTGAAAGCTGTATCATAGATGTCTTCATTATGCTCGGCTCTCACTTTTCCCTCACACTCTTTCAAATGTTTGGGAGAGGGTTCATATTTTATTAGTTTTCATTTTGAAATGGTTTAAATGACTGGAATTTTGTTTGGATTTTTGAGTGCAGCGAGGTCACTTTTTTTTTTTTTTTTTAGAAGTTTTGCATAAACAAAGATTGATGAACTGGATTTAACAAATAAGTTAAAAATGTAACCATTATTTTGGTTAGAAAAGTTTGTCATTTGCAGCTGTGACTGTATTGGTTTTATAGAGAGAGAAAAAAACAATGTTAAAATAGTTTTACATGGCTTTCTTTGACATTTTGGGGACGTTTCTCTGAGGCGTCTTTGTCTCATTGCAGCATGAGTATCTGTGGCGAGATGTTTGTGTTCATGATAAAATTTCCAGTCATCTAATTTTTATTAGAGTAAATTTGTTTAGTCTATTTGCTTATTTTAGAAGCGAGTCTAATACAGGATATTAACGTGCTTATTTTGATCTAATAAACAAACTAAATCTCTCTAACAGTCTTCCACCAATTCCTTTTTTTCAGCTGATGTCGGTGGTTTCTTCAAGTCTCCGAGCTCTGAGCTGCTGGTGCGCTGGTACCAGACCGGAGCTTATCAACCATTCTTTAGAGCTCATGCCCATCTTGACACACCTCGTCGTGAGCCCTGGTTGTTCGGTCCTGAAAACACAGCTTTGATTCGCGAGGCCGTACGTCAGCGCTACACATTCCTCCCTTACTGGTACCAGCAGTTCTACAACGCACACTTGACTGGAGAGCCTGTTATGAGGTGAGGGCAGACAACTTGGGAAAATGATTTTATCAGAATAACTTGAGAGGGTCCCTGGGAACAATGGCCTTCTGACAAAGTCTGGCTTTGTCCCTTCTTTGTACTTTTTTTTTCCTTCAATCATCTATGTGAAGCCTGTTGAGACAGTTGTTTTGTAATATAGAGCTGTACAAATAAAATTTAAATTAATTTGAATCTGTAATTGCTAACAGTTAAAATATTAAATATTATATTATTTATAAACCAAAGTTTATGATCCATACCACAATTAAGATGCCAGTAATTAAACGTGACTGGTTTCTTCTTCGGTGCGATGTCTCACAAAAATGCAGAATGATAGTGTTTGCGTAACATTCCAACACATTGCATTTATCTCAACAATGTGGTCGATGTCAATTAAAAACTAAGTTTACAATTTCATCTCTTTTTGCAGACCACTGTGGGTGGAGTACCCGAAGGATCCCGCTACTTTTGGTCTTGAGGATGAGTTCCTAATCGGTGAGGCACTAAATAAACTTTTTTTTGGTCACTTAATTTAGACAAGGATTAATATTCTACACTGAAAAATTATTGTAGCTTATTTTTTTGATAATGTGATGTAAAATAAATTTCAAGCTTTAAAGCTCCAGAGAATTGATCTAAAAAAAAAGAAAACAACCACAGTTGTCTCTGTATTCTGACTTCTAGTTTCTACATCCTTAATATTTTAGTATTTCTTTCACTTCCTTCCATTAGACAGCTGCTCAGAAGGGGAAGAGAAGAAATGCTTTCATACACCGAATTTTGTGTTGTTAAAAACGGATTAGTACAAACTGATCACATCAAGGAGAAATAAGATTCAGTGCATGATGGGCTCTTTAGAATTTGACGCCATCAAGTGGAGAAAAAGAGGAATATTTATATTTAGGGAAAAGAATTTAAGTCATTTGAAGTCCTCACATCACCAAAACATTGGAAATATTTCTGACTTTATTTTGGTGCTGGTTACTGTACGAAGTTGAAAGCCGCTGTTTGGAAAAGATCATGTTGGTTTTATTGTCATGCAGGGCGAGATTTACTGGTTCATCCAGTCACCGACGAAGGATCCAGAGGAGTGACCGCCTACCTGCCAGGGAAAGACGAGGTAAACCTTTGTTTTGTTTTTTTTTATCATCATCTTTCTTTTATTGTTTAGTCTAAATTTGACACGTTCTCCCCGTTAGATCTGGTACGACATCCATACTTTCCAGAAGCACAATGGAGCCCAGAACCTTTACATCCCTGTCACCATGAGCTCTGTAAGACCACAAATGTCTTGTCTTCTCAATCTAAATTCACAATCATTTGTCAGTAAATAGTTTTGCTTTGTTTGTACAGAATAACAGGTTAGGGTTCTAATATTTTTTACTATTTCTCTGGTTATAATCAACTCGCTCTGCTTTGTTACCAGATCCCAGTTTTCCAGCGTGGTGGCAGCATCATTCCCAGGAAGATGCGAGTTCGTAGATCTTCTACCTGCATGGAGCATGACCCCTACACTCTTTATATTGCTCTGAACATTCAGGTACGTAAACTGAACCCAATAGTCGGCTGAATTATTAATCCATTAACCTGCTGTGTAGACTTAAAAAATTTTTTTTTTTCTTTTTAAATTTGTCAGAGAGCTGCGGAGGGCGAGCTCTACATTGATGACGGCCACACCTTTAACTATGAAAAGAAAGAATTCATCCACAGGAAGTTGTCCTTTGTTAACAACGTGCTCACTTCTATGTGAGTGTAATCTAAGCTTCTATGTTCATAATAACAGTTTGAAATCTGAATCCCATCTCATGCAAAATCTTTTTTTCAGAGGGTTCTACTGTTCAATAATGTATAGATCCTGTGTTTATCCCTAACGTGGTTTTTAGAATGATTCAATAGTTTTTGAAAAATTGCATTACTTTTTTGCTCCCTCTCCTATGTGTTGACAAACGACGGCCTGCCACAGCGATGACCCGACAAGCTTACCTTGTGCTTTTTACATAGCAGGAATGATTTCACACATGGTCCTCCGCCCCTTCTACATGAGATGGGCAGTTCAGTTTTCAGAATCAAAGCCTATTCTTTTTCAGGACAGCAGGGCTGATGAACAATAATCAGGCTTTCACACTCCCTGGTGATAAAGATAAATCAGTACAGTTTTGTAAATAGTGTGTTAGGGGTGTTTAAAAAAAAACAAAAACAAGTTGTAGTTGATTATTTCCATGAAATGGAATAAGGTTTTTTTTTTGCATGAAAGTTTCATTTCTTGTAGACTTTTCAGGATTTGTAAGATTTTACAGTTTTTTAAAAAAAAATATTCTAATGTTCGTCTGCATTTACAACGTGAAGGAGCAGATGCTGATGAAGAAGTTTGAGATCTCGTGTAATTTATATTCTTGCAGCTATGTCTTAACTTAAAAGAGTGAAGGGTTTTTTTTTTTGTCCATCTCTTCAACCATAGTCTTACTTTTTTGTCCTCCTTCGTATTGTTTTTTTTCCACAGCAATCTGGCTCCTGACGCCAAGTTTACTACCAAGTCCTGGATTGAACGCATCGTCATAGTGGGAGCCGTTAAACCCAGCAAGGTTGTTCTCAAAGCTGCAGGTAAGGGTCTTTTTTTTTGTTCTTCTTTTTAGTGACCATCAATGTGTGAAAAATCTAATGTTGTTTTACTTGATTAGATAAATAGTAATGGAAAATGGAAAGAGGGGTTAACTCAGTGGCAGAATGTCCGCACTTGGACTGGGAGAAGCCGGTTCAATCCGACTGGGCTTTTGCTTAAGTGTCATTGGGGAAGAGGCCTAAGCCCCCATTTCTCCCACCATTGCCAGTGTCGTGGCTGCCTGCTGCAATGCAGCACAGAAATTTCCCCATTTGAAGAATGAATACAGTACGTTTTAAAAAAAGTTCATTAAAGCAATTAAATAGTCATTTAGATTTAAATGGGAATTAATTAAATAATATTTCAGGAGTAAAAAAATTGATCTAAGTGCACTTTCATAAATATGAAGGAATTCAGAAATTTGGTAACATGTAAGAAAGTTAGAGCTTTTTACTGTTCCTCCTCATTAAATACAATCTCTAAGTTCTTCTTCTGCTCAACAGATGGTCAGGAAAGCCAACTTGACTTCGATTTCGATGCCTCCATGTCTGTCGTTACAATTCGCAAACCCGCCATGAACGCAGGAGACAATTGGACTGTGATTCTTCAGTAAATTTACAGGCGTGAAGAAGCAGAAAATTGTGTGACGTAGACTGTAAAGAAGGAAATGAAAGGATGTGATGCCAACACAAGGACCTAACAGGACTAACTATCACAGGCCATGTTGTATGAAGATAACCATAAAAAGTCCAGTTTTTATCCACATTCACACTCCTCGTCACTTGAACACAGGTTGTTTTTTTTTCTTTCTAATGTTTTTAATTACAGGCAAGAAATCAAAATGACTAAAAATGTCCTTCTTATTGGTAACTGAATGGTTCATGCTGTCATTTTCATAGATATTTCCTTTTTTTCTTAAATAGATATAGTTTTGAATTTAGAAATGATCATTCCTCAGTGAAAGTCCTCACATCAACTAATTGCCCAGCATCCTTCACCCATGCTACACCTCAAATCTCGGGAAGGCTAAAAAATAATTGTGTCATCCTCAAGTTAAATTTATTGCTGTATTTTATTGATTTGATACTTGAAAAATGTAATCTTTTCCAAGTTTGTCATTTAGCTACTTATACTGGATAACTCTATGTGAGTTTTGATAACCACTTTTTACTAATGGGTTTAAGCTGTTGGACAAAAAAGATTTCTATGCTTTTTTTTTCTTCATTCACTGGGGTTTTTGGTTGTTTTTTTAAGCACTCAAGATGAAATTTTTTTTGTGTAATTAAGTTTCAGGAAAGTCTGTTTTACATTAGTTGTATGTTTGAGCAAATACATCCAACTTGTAGAATAATTTAAACTGGTCTGAACTGCAGAAACATTAGGAAAAAAGTAACAAAAATGCAATCAATTCCTTAAGAACTTGTCAATGTACTGTCTAATGAAATCATCTGAGTATTTTGTCATTTTTGTTCTTTTAGTATTTTTTTACTACCATAAATGTCCATGCTGTGGGGCAATTGATGACTTGAACAGAAAGAAATTTAAAGATTGCACTTCAGATGAAATTGTCAGATGTTCCCTAACTTGAGACCAAGTGAAAATAAAGCTGACCAAATGTCAAGAATCTTTGAGTCATGACTTTATTCTGTTTCAGGACTTAATTCTTAAAAGTATCAGGTGTGACAGAAGAGTTTCAGCTAAAATGAAAGGAAAAGTGTACAAAACTGTGGTGAGACCGTCCATGCTGTTTGGTCTAGAAACAGTAACACTGAGGAAAAGGCAGGAAACAGATGGAGGCAGCAGAGATGAAGATGCTGAGGATCTGTCTGGGAGTGACCAGTATGGACAGGATCAGAGGAACAGCACATAGTAGAGGTTTTGGAGATAAAGTCAGAGAGGCCAGACTGAGATGGTTTGGACATGTGCAGAGGAGAGAGAGACAGTACATTGGCAGAAGGATGCTGGGTTTGGAACCACCAGGAAAGAGGCCTAGAGGAAGACCAAAGAGGAAGTTCATGGATACAGTGAAGGAAGACATGAAGAGAAAGTTGGTGTGATCTAAGAGGATGCAGGAGACAGGATTTGGATGGAAGAAATTGACTTGCTGTGGCGACCCCTGAAAAGAAATGCCGAAAAAAGACTTTATTATTAGACTTTGTTATTAGATAATAATAATAATAATGTATTTTATTTATAATGCACTCTATACCTGAAATCAAGTCTCAAGATTTTATGATTATTATTTTTTATTATTAGAAGAATAATTTATGATTATTATTTATATTTTTGCACACTAGTACCACAGCAAGTTCCAAGTCTCTGATATTTTTCATTGATCATGGCAATAAAAGCATTTCTGATTCTTTTTCAATTCACATCTATGATTTTAATTTAAAAGTTTTTATTTAATATTTGATAACATTGATCCATTGAATCCATATTTAATTTCTTTAATCACTTCGTAAATTTAAGTCAAAGCAACAAGTATACTTTACCTTTTAAAATAAATTGATCATCCTTAGGCGTCCCTCGTTGCTTAGCAACCACTTTTTATAACATGTAAAAAGACATTTATCAGGAAAAGCTTTTTAATGCGGCAGTTGTACATTGTAGGGTCCTGTTTATTAAATAAGCACACCAAACATAAAATAAACTGTAAAGTAATAATTGATCTATTTTATTTTTTAATGAGAAAAGTAAACTTCCTCAAAATTTAATTTTTGTCGCGCTTCAATGACGTCATCAAAAGGTTTTCAGCATGGCGTCCGGGAGCTCTGAGGAGATGAGCGATAATGGAGAGACCGAAGATTCTGCAGGTACTTAATACTTCAATAAATTCACGTTTTGCAACTTTAAGTCCGTTTTGCATTCATTTTAAATCTGGTATTAATTCTGAAGTGCTTCGCTCATAGTTATCTTCAAGGTTAGAAAAGCATAACAAGCTATGCTAGCAAGCTAACTTGAATAAATCACAAAATAACAATAAGTGTTTCAAGATCCAGGTGATCTACTCATTGCCACTTTTAAATCTATTTTAATGCCGCGATCAAGGATAATATGCCTAATGCGTGAATGAAATAGAGCTTTAATTTCTGGTCTAATTGTAATATCTAGTGTCATTTGTGTCTTGTAGCCACTTTTCACTATACTTAGATTTGATTCTGAACTTAAACCTCTAAAAACCAAAGATTTATTCATTGATCCATTATCCTAATTAGTTTAAATTGTTCTCCTAAGCCTGTATTGATTTAATTAATCCACCATGTAAATATTCTCTAATGGGATCTCTTGACTTTTTCTTAAATATTAAAGAGTTGCTTTTTTCTTAAATATTTAATAAGAAGGTGTTTGTTACACTTTTAAATTAAAGGGCTAACTGTGGTCTAATTAGGATGTAGACTGCTGATTTTAAAGCATCTCATAATAGGATCAAGTTGAAATTCCTTCATGAAAAAACAGAAAAACTGTTAAAGTACTATGTTAGATCAAAATAATTTACCAACATATAGTTCAGTCTTTTTTTTTTTTAATCTTTCCTTCCCATGAACTAAACAGCAGTATGTTTATGGTATGTCAGATAATTTCTGAAATAGCTTGTGAAGAATTAAGCTTAGATGTGATTTCTCTTTGTGTTCTAAAGCGCTGTATGTGCCCGAGGTTCCTTCATCACCTCCATCCGAGATGTCAGAGGAAAACGGTAATGAAGCTGTAGTTTCTGAGGCTTCAGTTGGTCCAGATCCTGCTTCCGGTTCTACATCTTCAGCCACGCCTGCGAATGATGAGGGACTTCCTTCAAACTTTGAGCGTCTTTGGAAAGCTGCACATGACACCCCTCAAGACTTTACAAGCTGGACAGACCTGCTGCAGTACTGCGAACAAGAGGTGGGATGTTTTCAGTACAGACTAAATTTTCAGGAGGAAAAAATAATTTGGTTAAAAGATCGCAGATACAAGTGGCTGAAAGGAGCTTCCTCTGCAAGGTGGCTGGGGCTCTCACTCAGATATAGAGTGAGACGGTCCACCGTCCGAGAGGAGCTGAGAGTAAAGGCATTGGTCCTCCGGGTCGAGAGAAGACAGATAGAGTGGTTCGGGTATCCGGTTGGGATGCCTCCCCGGCACCTTGGTGGTGAGGTGTTTCGGGTAGGATACCCAGAGGTAGGCCCTGGACCCGCTGGAGAGACTGTGCAGCTGGGGTGAGAGAGGCCTGGGGTTCACGTTGGAGGCTGTTGCCCCCACGACCTGGCCTTGGATAAGCAGAAGACAATGAAATGGAGAAAAAATAATTTTCTCCAATGATGAAGTTAAATGGTTTAGATCGAATAAAACTTTTAAATGTCATAATAGTTCACACCAAACAATATTTTCTCCTTTTGCTACTCTCTACATAGAGTGACCTTCCAGCATACCGCAGAGCATTAGAGGCCTTCCTCGTTCGCTATCCACTCTGCTACGGCTACTGGAAGAAATATGCTGATTTGGAACGCCGGGATGGGAATAATGACAAAGCAGCAGAGGTAAAACAGAAAGCTTGAACCAATATTTTCTGCTTGCCCTTTTTTTTTTTTAAAGTACGTTAGTGTTGAATTTCTTTTTTAATTGGTAAATGTTCCTGGTTGTGTGTTTTGTTAGGTGTGTGTCCGAGGTCTCCAGGCGATTCCTTTGAGTATAGATCTTTGGATCCATTACATCAATCTACTTTTGGGTACGCTGGACATGAGCATACCTGAATCACCCATACAGATTCGTAGGTAAGCCAATTTATTTATCAAAGATTACTGTGATGAATGACATTTTTTAAGTTGGGGATTAAATTAAAATAGTGAATTAAGTTTTCACTTTTAAATGACAGTAGCAGTTCTTAATTTATTCTCACAGAATTGATGTCTTCCACAATTAACTTGGTGTCTGTACAGGTGTTACATTAAATTTAGACTTCCATCCAGATGTCTAAATTTTCAATCTGAATGTCTCGATCACGAAATGTCTTGAAAATGATTTCCCAATTGAAGTGGAAATGTCTCGATCATCAAATACGCTGTCCAGAAGACAACTTTGAAGGCTTTTTTTTTTTTTTTTTTGCAATGTATTATTTCTGGATGAATGAGAAACTACACAAACTCTTTAATCCAAACTTCTACTTTTTCTTGTTTTCTGGTTTCATATCCAGTGTGTTTGAGAATGCAGTTCTGGCAGCAGGATCAGACTTCCATTCTGACAGGATGTGGGATTTGTACGCAGAATGGGAGAAAGAGCAGGGTAACATTAAGAATGCTGCAGCCATCCTAGACAGAGTTCTCAGAGTCCCCACACAGCTCTACAACACTCACTATGACAAGTAAGGCCGTCACTAATACTCGTATGTCTTGGTTTTTTCAAGTATAACTCCCGAGTGTCCTGATCTGAAAGTCTGTCTCAAATTAAGTTAAATTTGCATTGGTTTTCTTTTCTGTCCTCCAACAGGTTTAAAGAGCACCTGAACAGTCATCCACCTAAAGAAGTACTTTGTTCTGAAGAGTATGAGGAGCTCAGGGCTTTTTGTCGTCAAACTCAGAAAGCAGAGCGAGCAGAGCAAGCCAATGTAGAAGAAAAGGAACGACCGCCAGGGGAAGAAGAGCCTGCCACACCTGAAGGGACAGACTCGGTGAGTGGAATCCAGATTCCTGATTTTATCTACTTGCATTGTTTTAATACCTCTTATATTTTATGTTGTTGTGTGCAGCATTTTGTAAACTTGTTTGAAAATGCTATACAATAAAGATTATTTCTTTTTGGTATTTTAGGAGGACTTAATGCAGAAGATAAGGGAACAAGTAGTCCTTCGCAGGGACACAGTGTACCAGGACAATGAAGCAGAAGTCCGTCAAAGATGGCAGTATGAAGATGCTGTGAGTTTCTTTTTAGATTTAGTCGCTAGATCTGCATCAAGGTTGGAAATTGTGTCATAAAGAAAAGTTTTACAGATTAATATTACTCTGGTTAAATGAACTTTTTTCTTAGTATAATTTAGATTTTTTTTCTAAATCATAAGATCCAGAAACACATTGAATAATAACGGCTGGTGAACACCCTGACATCTTTATGTTTTTGCTCTCAGATTAAGCGACCTTATTTTCACGTCAAGCCACTCGACCGACAGCAGCTCCGGGCGTGGCACTCCTACCTGGACTGGGAGATCGCAGAGCTCAACAAAAACATCAAAAGTCCCACGCAAAGTGAGCACGCAAGATCAACATCCTGTCAACTTGTTACATACATATGATAATGCTTGTAGTTTCAGCGCAATTTTCTTTTTAAAAATCCAGACCAGGAAGCTTCACAAGAATCAGAGGTCATGTCTCAGCCTTTAGCGGCATCAAGAGATACCGCTGTTGCTAACAGGGACTACAAGGTTCGCATCCTGTTCGAACGCTGTCTGATCACCTGTGCACTCTATGAGGAGTTTTGGACCAGAGTAAGTAATGTACAAGCAATTAAGTCTGATTTATTAATGTGCATGTGTTAACGTGCAATGTTGTCCTGTGTGTGTTCAGTACATTCAGTACCTCGAACCGCAGAGTGTGAGTGAGGCTCGGGCCGTTTACAAACGAGTCTGTGAGATCCATCTGACTAACAAACCCAACATTCACATGCAGTGGGCGACCTTTGAAGAGAGACATGGTACAACAAACGTTCACACATCCAATGCTATTCTTCTATTTTTTTTTTAAACCATTTTGGGCAAATTACTTTAAAATAAAATGATTAAAAAGTTCATTTGTTATTGCGCCTACTCTATAACAATCACCTGATATAATGAGAACCTTCTAACTTTCTCTACTAGGTGACTTCAGCGAGGCTCGCAGAGTGTTAGAGACTCTGGAGAAAAGCCGGCCAGGTTTGGCGATTGTCCGTGTTCGCAGAGCAGCTTTGGAAAGGCGAGCGGGCCAGTTGGACCAATCAAAAGCCCTGCTGAAGGAGGCAGTGGATGAATCTAAAGAAAAACCAACGTTGCATGCTTTTTACTCCATCAAACTTGCTCGTCTGCTGCAAAAAGTGGGGAGCAATCCCAGCGAAGCTCGCAGAATTCTGCAGGATGCTTTGGAAATTAGTCCAGTAAGAACATTCATAGTAAAAACTCTTCATATTAGTTTTGAAAAATATATATTTTTTTGTATTCATGTCCACTTTTTTCTTCTGTGTATTATTTAAAACCTACAGACTACTGCATATTTTTCATTGTGAAGCATTTTAAACCCCATAAGATTCATCTGTTCACTTTTAAAATGGTCGGCAATGCTTTGGTATTAATAAGCAATGTAGATTAATCTGATCACTTTGGAGAATCAGCATCTGAGGTAGTGTCTTATTGAAAGCTTTTTTAGGAACTTCAGTTCTTCAGATTTATAATAACTTCAGATTAAAACATTTATGCTTTTTTAACTTATGTATGTTCTATTCATCAGGAAAATGAAAAACTGCACTTGAGCTTGTTAGACCTGGAAGTATCCGGAGATCCCCGGTGTTCGGTTGAGGCGGTGCAGGAATGTGTGACACGAGCCCTGGAAGCTCCTCTTACCTCACAAACAAAGATTCTCCTCTCAAAAAGAGGCCTCCAGTTTGCAGAGGAATACAGTGATTCTATTAAATGGTCAGAGTTTCATAGAAATATTTTAAACCATAATGAATATACAAGTCTGAATCAAACTGTTTTCCAGTGTTCTGTCTGTCTATGATGCACACCAGAAGCTGCTGGAAGAGCTCAGTGGAATAAAGAGAGAAGCAGAAAACGGGTGAGATGGGATTACACACTTAAATCAAAATTCAAGCTTCAGATTTGAATCCATCCTTTTGCACTGATGTAGATTCTGTTTTATGATTCACCGTTTTTATTCAAGTTCATTTGTTAAAAAAAAGCACTTTAAATTGATGCTTCTCATCGTAAAACTTCAATTTATTCCTGTTTATTTCTGCGTTTGGGATTGAATTAACTCCTGAAGGGATGAAGATGCAGAGAAAAAGAGTAAAACTGAGGAAAACACTGCTCCCTCTGGTGAAGCCTCATCCACTGTGCCACATGTTCCCATCACAACACCCCCTCCTTCTATAATGGGCGGAGACATGAGTGCGCAGACCGGATACGGAGGATACAGCAGCTGGTACCAGGTGGGTGGTTTTTATGAATCTTTGTTCAAAAAGATATATATTTAGAAGTCTAAATGTTTTATTGTGTTCATTTTAATTTTTTCATCTGAAGCAACCATCGTACGGTAGCTATGGCTACCAGAACACCTGGAACTACAACCAAGGCTACTACCCACCCAGCTAAAGAAGGCAGTGCCCGGATCCTGCAGAACGATAAACTTTCAACCTAATTCATGAGGGTTTACCTGCTGCAGGGTATTCCAAAATCCTACTATTCTCTCAGTCTAAAAGTCACCTTGCAGTTATGGATTGGTGGGGATAAAAAATGGTGCAAATTTACTGGTCCGTAAGTTTTTGTTTTGATTTCAAGGAAAAAAAGAGGAAGAAAAATCTGTTTTTTAAAAAGTGTAGTTGAGTTTTAATCTAAACTATTTTTATATTTGTAGATTCCTCGTTGGTCTAGTTTACGCTACAACACACACACTGTATAAACAGTAAACTAGAGTGGATTTGTTATTGTTTTTTTGTATATAAATTGTGTTTTAGAAAATGTGGAAACAAAACTGTCTTAATAATTTATGCCGACATTAATCTGGGAAATTATAAATTGAGATTTGCTATGATTCGATTTTGATGTCAAAGTACGTTTTTTTAAAAATAAATGCAGAAGTGAAACTTTAAGCATCTGGCTCAGTGCGTTAAGATATAGAAGTGTCTTATTTTTGCCACCAACCTCTCACATATCAACTTATAAAGAGAATGTTTCTATTATCTTAGAAATAAATTTTATTTCTACCATTTGGGAAGGCTCATGACACGTCTGGAATGATCATATCTGGTTAAAATAATGTATTGCCTTGTAATAGAGTTTGAAGATTATTATGAATGAAAAGCAAAATTCAGTTATTCATGTTGATTTTATTGTTAATTGGATATTTAATGAATAACTCAAATCTTGACTGTCACTACGTCTGCGCTCATTATTTAAAAAAAAAAGTTAAAAATAATGTAACAAAATTAGGAAGATCAAATTTAAGGCCCTTTCAGAACCACTTAAGTGTTTTGTAGTGCTGTAAGGATTTAATAGTTTCTATTCTTTAAAATGTGTAGTTGAGAGACGTGGGTGTATTCATCCATCGAGAAACCAGCTAGGAGCACTCTGATCACTGTTCAGTTCAATATGCCCACCAATCTACAGGACCAGCAGGAGGCTGCATTCAGGGCATCTTAAACCAAAATTTTAATATTTTTGATGAAACACTTTGAAGAACGCTGAAATCTCTGGATGCAGCCTCGATGTAAATCTCTGATCAAGTCAGCTGATCGATGAGTGATGGCAAAGAGACGACGTCTCACATTCTTTAACCAGTCTTTTTCAGATGTGGATATGGTGGAAGCAGTGGAGGTGGTGAGGTAGGCAGAACTTTCTTCTCTTACTTTTTGGTAACAACCAGCACAGCCGAAGGCACCAAACCTGAGCAGAGAAAACAGTCATGACACTTGATCAAAACTCTCAGCTTTTTTAAATACGTTGGGTTTTCACACCGTATGTTGCCATTAAAATTATAAATTTTGAGGGTTTATCTTATAGTCTGCAAGTGAAAGCTCACCCAACAGACTGGTGACCTGTTCGGGTTGTACCCCACACCTCTAATCAGCTGGGATTGGCCCTAGCAATCTTGCAACCCTGCCTACGATAAGCAGTCCAGAAAATGAATGAAAGCTAACCTAGTTCTTTGAGAGGCTTCTCCATGTCCAGTTCCGTGTAGACGTGACGAGGGTAGGGGGAAAGCAGAGTGAAATCCTGACCTTCAGGTGTATTGCCGTTCATTTGCACGTAAACACGCACTGCCGCCAGCGGCTCCTGGGCCTTGAAGACTGTTGTGATGGTGGAGCCGTCAAGCAGACGGACCTTTGAATAAATGTTTGATCTTATTTTAACTGCTGTCATGTGATCACATCCTATAATACTTGTCTAACTTTAGACAGAAAGTAAAAGATGTGAAAAGCGTTCACCTGTATTCTAGATTCATCGTATTCTTTTTTAGTAGGTGGAGGTCCTTGACTAGTAGGGGATGAAGGACTTGTTGGGGTGGTCTGGGACGAGCTGGTAGTGCTAGAGGAAGCCCCTCCTCCAAACTGAACAGGTACAAACAACAAAAATCAGAATAGATTGAAAAGAATAAAGAATTTGTGAGAAACTAACACGAAGCATGGTTGCAATACCTTCTGTGCTCTCTCCTCTCGGTCACGGGCGATCTTCTCTTTAACTCTTTGTCTGAGAGGAAAGCAAACACATCGTTCTAGGTCTGTTACTGTTAAAATAAATATAATGGTATGCAAATAATATGTAATTATCAAATTTGCAGACTTTTTATTTTGTCATTAAGAAATGAAAGATGATTTTAACTTTTAACATTTACAGTTTAGTTTTGATTAACACAGTATAAAAGATTAATATCTGTTACACTTTAATAATCATAAACAAACGATTATTAAACATTGCTCACCTGGCCATTTTGTCCTCCATTTTTTCTTTCCTGCGCGCATCAGCAAGTTTTTTCATCTCGTCATCTTGCATCTTTTGGCGGATTTGCTGCAGCTCTTGTCCCTGTCTCCTCCGCTGCTTCTCCTTCTCCACCTCCTCTGCTCGCTCTCGCTCTCTTCGCTCCGCCTGCTTCACCCTCATCAGCTCTTCTAACCTATTTTAAAAAAACATAAGAATTTCTGTTTGAGGTTTCTCGCCAAAATTAACTTTCAAACATGATTTAAAACTAGCGTCACGATACAAACCTTTTCACTTGTTCGCGCCGCTCCTCCTCTGTCATTGGCTGCTTTAAAGATTGCTCATTGAAAAACTGGCTCATGTCTCCATCTGCTGCTCCGGAAGCCAGAACATCTTCACATGAAAAAAATAGTATAACACAAATACATATATTAAACATACATATATTAAAACCATCTTCTTTGTACAGCATATCTCATTTCACTGGTTTGATTGAATACTTTTCCTCGGAGTTAAAGAATAGTTCATTTCACATTAGGATTTACTCATGAGCAAAAAAATGACTAGAAAGAACTCAAAGATGAATTAATATTGGTAATATTTGTCCACATACTGCTAACATGAATTGTGTGCACCAACATCTAGAACAGCGGTCGGCAACCTTTGACACCGAAAGAGCCATTTGAACACGGTTTCCACGGAAAAGAAAACACTGGGAGCCGCACATCTAAAATGAAAAAAAAAAAAAACTTCTACTACTTTACCGCAGCATGTTTCTTATGAAATCCACGTGCTACAGAGAAAATTACATTTTATTCATTTAATGAACACATTTTGAACATTTTGAATTCTTGAAAAATAATAACAATGAATGTCTCTTTCAAATAAATTAAAAAGCTGAACTTAAATTGTCCATGTAGCAAACGAAAGCAGAAAAATGCCATGAGGCGTCATCCTTATATCCATTTATCTTATCTAAAATGATATATTGCTTTTTCTTACCTTTACACTTTGTATAAACAACTATAGTGTGGTTATGTCTTATGAAGTGCTACGGAGAAAATTAAATTTTACCGATGTAATGAACACATTTTGAATTCTTGAAAAAATAATAATGTCTGAATGTCTCTTTCGAATAAATTAAAAAGCTGAATTTAAATTGTGCATGCAGCAAACAAAAGGGAAAAATCCGTGAGCCGTCATCCTTATATCGCCTTGGGCTTTCAAAGTATGCAGCGGAGCATACTTTGTGATATTTCAAGATCACAATAATCTTCAAATTTAGAACTAAAATAATATAAAAACTAACACAAATAAAACACACTTCAATTAAATACAAAAAAATTTTTTTTAGTAATTTATTTTCCCAAGCCAATCAGAGCCGCATTATAAGGATGAAAGAGCCGCATGAGGCTCCGGAGCCGCGGGTTGCCGACCGCTGATCTAGAAGTTTCCATATTATTCAGTTTTTTTGAACAATCAATAAAGAAGTACAATGGTATCGTTAGGAATCAAAATAAAGTCAACTATAGCAGTAGATTTAACATTAGTGTTTGATTCAAACTTGTATTTTCAGCTTCTGTCCTGAAACCGTAACAAACCTATTATCAAAAACAATTGTTTCTGACCTTCCATTGTGGCCTGGTCTAAATTCAGTTGGCTGTCTGTTTGTCCTTCTACAACATTCCCCACAGGAGGCACATAAGGGTCATCGATGTCCGGGTCGTTCTCATGTTCCATTAACCTGAGTAAAGCAGACGGAGATCAGCAAAGAAAACTTAAGGCCACTAGTTTGTGTATCACAAAGTTGCAAATTGAAAAAAGTGGTATTGGCCAAATGTTTTAGAAGCATAAGAAGCTTTTGTAATGCAGAGTTTTATTGGTGAGTTAGATAATAGATGTATTTTCTGCAGTAAATAAGCTACTTTTTGAAAAATCTAAATCTGTTGATGTATGTTTTTTTTTAAGTTTAATTTCCAGATATCTTGAGTCAGAAAAGAGATATAGCTCATTTATAGAAAGAAGTTTCACAATGTTAAACTCACCAGTCCATTGCTTGTTCTATTCCCTGGTTCCCTGTGTTGGCAACAGCCTTCTCCCTAAAAAAAGAAAAGGTCAAAGCATCTGGTTAACAAAATGGATCTAATCCTCCTAACCCTGTTTTAATGCTAAATAAAAATAGTTCAATTATTTTTTTCAATATAAATCAACATCTCGTTAAAACTTTATTGCTTTTAGGCTACCCAATTACTATGCAATGATTTGACTACTGATTTCCTTTGAAAAATTTGCATTGGCAACAATATTGTTGTTTTGAAGGTTTACAAACATGACTAGGATTTTTTGTTACTCTTAAGTTGGATTCATATTGTAAACTGGACTACTTTAAATCCATTCCATTGTCTCTGCTTATCCAGGGCTGGGTCGTGGGGGCAAACGCCTCACGGGAAACCCAGGCTTTTCTTACCTAAACTGCATCCTCCAGCTCACCCGAGAGGATTCTGGCCAGGTGTTCCCTGACCAGCTGTGAGACATAGTCTCTCTCAGTGGGTCAGGGGCCTGCCTCTGACTCCTCCTCCCGGTGGGTCCTGTTCGAAACACCTCATCAGTGAGGCATCCTAACCAGATGCTCAAACCACCCCACATGGCTTCTCTCAACCTGGAGGGGCAACAGCTCTACTTTGAGCTCCTCACTCTATCTCTGAGTGATGGCCCAGCCACCCTGCGGAAAAAGCTCATTTTGGCGGCTTCTATCCGTAGATAGATAGATTCTAGATTTAAAGAATATAACAAACTAGAACAAATTAGAATCAAGAAGAATAAATATAAGACTATTTGATGGCCTTGCAAATCCATTACTAGATTATACACATCCACTCACTCAAATTATGGTAAACAGAAAAATGAGAGTTCATATAGTTCATCCTTCAGCTTTGAACAATTGAGAGAAATGTTATAAATAATCAAAAGTAAACCTTAAAGTATTTGAGAATTTTATTTTAGAAGACCTGCACTGCAGGTCTCAAAAAATAAGAGCCTTATAATTTTAAGCAGATCACACAATTTAATTTCAAAATATGCTTACATTTTTTTGCTTTGGACCACTTAATGTAATAAAATAAGTGTTACATGAACAATCCTCTAATGATTTAGTGTTCAACAGACTTTATTTGATTGAACTCTTGGTTCATATTATTATTTGAATCTAGTGTTACTCACGCTCTGTTTCTTTCAAACCCCATCTCCAGTAGACTCTCTAGAGTTGTCTGCTCTGCCATTTTGACCTGTAACAACAAAATAATGAACATCAAAACAGAAATGTGTAGTTTTTAACACTGGAACACAACCATCTAGTACTGATTAACAAGTCACTAAAGAACTGCTTTACAAACGAAACACAAAACTTTAGAAAAGACATTTTGTGATCGTTACCATTATTAGCACTACATTTCACCAAATATTTTGTAAAATCCTTTGTAATGACTAATCGAAACTGAATCCTTTCCAGAAGCTAGAGTTAGCTTTGATGTAGCTTAAGATTCATGCTAGCTGATAAGCTTCGAAGTATTATTATTAACACAATCTTTGAAGATTTACAAGATTTCAATCATTATATTTAATCTCCTGATAATAGATCACAAGTGTCTGCTATTCTTTTTTAAAATGAATGTTAGTATATATGTTTTGATTTTCATACTAGTTAGAAAAGCGAGGCTAGTTACTCACACAACAGTCAACACCGCTTCTTCACTACGGAAAGCCAGATGGGACAAATCTGAGAATGACTTCTTCTTCAGAGGCTTTGAAAAAAAAAAAGTTTCTTAGTGCGCCACCAAGCGGTGATGTCGTTTTATGGCACTTTGTCCTTGACTTGAACGCCCTAAAAGCTGTCACACTACTTTGTGCAATTTACTGTTAAGTTTGATATGAAAATGGAACAAATAGTGTAGATTTCTTTTTTTGACTGGTCGTTTAGACTGCTTTTCGAACAACTATTTATCAATCTTTAAAGATCTTCTTACTTTTCTTCAAGGCCTTTTAATATTTACTTCAAGGCTTTTTACTACTTACTTTTTGTAAAATAGAGTTCGTTTTTTAAAAACATCAAAAACTGAAAATACTATGTTACATACAAATTGACTTCCTGCTGCTTTTAATGGTAAACTTTACGTAATCCTGCTTTCCAAATTGCCACATTTTTCCAAAAAAAACATCTGAGCACGGTTTATTAAGTCCAAAAGTATTCAATTGTGTTACTACCAAATGCACTCTTATTGGGGCTGCATAGTGTTGCAGTGGTTAGCACAGTGGTTAGGGCAGTGGTTTCACAGCAAGCGGGTCAAGGTTCAAGTCCAAGAGTAGGGGTGAAACACTGGCCTTTCTGTGTGGAGTTTACATGTTCTTCCCGTGTCTGTGTTGATTTTCTTCCGCCCTCCAAACACATGCATGTTAGGTTGATTGTCCACTTCAAAATTGCCCCCCGGAATGAGTGTTGTGTTGATGGTTGTCTGTCTGTGAGTGTGTGTCTGGCCGCGCAACAGACTGGTGACCTTTTCGGGGTGTACCCTGCCTCTCGCCTATAATTAGTCGGGATCGGTTCTGGCAACCTCATTAGGGATAAGCGGTTCAGAAGACAAAACAAAACCCGTATATTGTACCCCGTGTCTTTAAATTCCCGAAACTATATTAAAATGGGAATTTTATCTTAGCTACAAGCTAGAAATAATGTAGAAGAAAAATTTTGATTAATAGAATATATATTCCTACAATTTACGTTAAGGGTTTAGAGAGAGGTGTAAATTTTATTCATTGGAAGGCTGATTTGTCTCATCCTCACGTGTTTGTAGGCGTTTAAACAGAATATTGCATGCTGACTTTTATGTCTAGGCTTGGTCTGTTACATATTTACAGTAAGTGTAATGATTAATTTTTCTCTCCCCCACGCAGTCTTAAGCAGCATCGACTCTCAAGTTCACCATTACTCAAGAACAGACTTCTGTGTGAGAAGATCTTTTCTTTCTACAGCTCTCTGACTGACTGATTTCAACAAACTTTAACATTTATTTTTTTATTTATTTCCTTAATTTTTGGTGAGTAAGAACTTTATGTATTTCAAGTTGATTTGCCATAAAATAAGTAATATCTGATAGTGCAGCAGTTGACTTATAAGTTATTTGAGACACAGATTGTGTTTCAGTTTGGATGTAAAAATGAATGCTCTTTTACATCTGGTGTAAATGAACGTTTTCTTTCAAAGGCAGCTGATTCACCTTCTTACAGGTTCATCTGAGGTTGGTGGGTTTAAACACTTCAACTGTAGATTTTAAACCTTAATTTAAGGTGAACAAGTTAGCTTTCGAAATGACTAATTTTAGGAAGGACATGAAGAACTTTTACCAAATGTCTTGTGGTAGAAATACTGGTTGCTATGCGACAAATAGAATTGATCTTTGATGATGATGGTTGAGTAAAAACATTTGCTTTGTGAAACTGTGATAGTCTTTAAATCTTTTGAAAAAAAAAAGATAGAAAAATTCTATACTTTTTTTTCAGGAAAAGTGCAACCTGTCTGACAATAGAATCTTAAAAAGTACAAGAGTGATACATTGTGTTTAAGATTAATGTCATTTTTTCAAACAGTGTTGAAACCTTTGATGGATTAGGTACAGTGTGTTTTTTTTTTGTTTTATTTAGAATATTACCATTTGATATTTAGATTCATAGAAGTAGATTCATTGTGTGAGAACTAGGTCTAACAGGCCAAGTTAACTGATCGACTAGTGAAGGTCTTTTCGGTACATTCTTTTATTACTTTATGACCCTGTTTTTAAGAGTTGAGGGTAAAAGATCATCAGGATAAGTGAAGACAGATTATTGAAAGCTAACTAGATGAGGAGTGGTCAAGGATATCATACCTTACTCTTGTTTATTGCAGAAGTACAAAGTACCTCAATCTAAAAGATTATTTTTGGTGGACTTGAGACTCAAGTTTATTTGCTCTGATGAATCCTACTTCTGATTACGTGTAAACATTCGCTGACTGTGATTTTTTATTGGTGTCATAGGGCAAAATGTAATCTCAGAAGCAATAAAAACCAAGGTTGGAAGATATCTCACTGAATTATTGCTCACTAATTTTAGGTGTGGCTTATATCACGTGAAAGATAAAATACATCAAATGAAGATGAGTGATGAAACCATGTGAACATGAGTAGACAGCAAGATCAAACCAAAAGAGGGCAGCATCATTTCATTTCAATACAACTTAACACTGGAGATGTGCAGTTCATGACCAAGAAATTCTTGTGTGGTTGCAGGAGCTTGAATAATATGAAAGACTTTTACTATACACCTGCAAGTGAGATTTCCTTAAAAAAAAAGTGACCACCAGTCCAGAGCTTTTCTTTTCTACCCACATTTTAAATAAACTAAAGTTTTTTTGTGTTTTGTAAAATGGTGATTGTCAGCAAAAGACAACCAGTCTCAATGTTTTGTCTTGGTTTTGTCAGCTGTGTTGTTCCTGTGGGTCTCACCAGCTGTAACAGCATCTCCATATGGAAAAACTCTGGCTTCCAGTGGAGTTGCTGTTATTTGTGGAGGGACACCTTTAATCATCCAACTGTGGAAAGACCCTCTACAACTCACATATCTTAATATTCTTTATTTTTTTGCTTATGTTTGCTTGTTCATGTAAAAATTGTTTGTTTCCATTGAATTAAAAAAATCAATTTAAAGCATAAAAATGTCTGCTGATGTTATTTGGGAAATTAAAAAAAACTTAAAGCATGTCTTGTCATTTTGTGTAATTAAAATACAGCCAGTTGTCAAAACTTTTGTGTATGTTTTATTTGAAAAGTTCTTACTCAAATAAAAGAAATAAAAAAAAAGAATCACACATAAAGACGGTTAAGAATGGATCAATACTACAAGCAATTGAAAGAGAAAGTAAAACTAAATGTACTCCTCACCTTACACCATGTGCCATTTAATGAGGCAGTTATAATTAAAAACAAAAGTATAAAAGATGTGACAAATGACTGAAACAATACTGAACGGTAGACACATTATGATCCAACAAGTCAAATATAGAATCCTAATCCTTTTGAGAGAAACATATCAAAGTATTTATTTCTAAATGTAGGTACGATGATTAAAACTTGTGTGTAACATGAACTGAAGACAATAAAATGCTAATTGGAAAAAAAAATTGCAAGAGCATTTAATAAACTGTGATTGAAATAAATATTCAATAAAAATATAAAAGAACCCTGCAAAATCTGAAAACGTCAAAGGTATTAAGCAACTCACTTCTCATAAGACTTGAGTTTTATCATGTAAAAGGCACATAAAAAAGACTCTGAGATTGATTCATTTGTTTCTTTCCTGAGGCTAGCCAAGTTCATTCAGGTTGTGTCCTGAATAAAATCCAGCTGTTTATCTATGCATAATATCCCTTTAACGTAGAATCCCATGGAATATAAAGTATCTGAGGTGATTCTGATTTTATGAGAAAAATACGTAAATCACAAAAGTTTTAAGCTTCAAAGATATCTTAAAAGTATAATCTCAGTTATTATTGAGGTTGTGATCATTGACTTTATTATTGTTGTTGGCATCATTCTCTTGGGTGTCGGTTGTGGCTAAATAAGCTGATACATGAGCTACAGCTCCGCACACACTTGCTGCAAATGTACAAATAGGCAGTATGAGTCATGGGGGGACTTTATGATTGAAAAACAATATATATTAAATATAAACTGTAGAGACATATCTCTACAGTTATACATATAGCACAAAAATGACCAAAATTGCAAGCATTTAAGAACAAAAAATGTCATAACGTAGACACAGAAAGATTACGATGAATGTAAATTAGAAAGTTGTTTGATGGGAAACACAACCAACCCAGTAGCTTGTGGTTATTCAAAACTGGCTGTCTTAGTGGGATCAAATATAGCTGCATTCTAACATTTAACAAAATGCAGGAGGATAAATATATACGTCTATCTATCTATCCATCTATCTATCTATCTATCTATCTATATATATATATATATATATATATATATATATATATATAACAGAATTAGAGGGTAAAAAATATAACACTGAACGTTATTTTTAAAGTTATCATCAATGTAGTCATCAATTCTTTCATCAATCAATGCTGTCATTGATGGCATCATCAATGACATATTTTTTAATATGTCATGATTTATTTTTTATTAAGTCAATCTTTGATAGCATTATGTCATTGACGGATTGATGTCATTGATGCTATAATTGGTGGTTACCAATGTGGTAAACAATGCTTTATTTCAATGTCATTGTATGATTGTAACACTGCAACACTCAAATTTTCCTTCGGGAATAAATAAAGTGTTTTCAATTCAGTAATCAACGTTATCTTCGATTCTTTCATTAATGCTTCCATTGCTGCTATAATCGATGCTATCATCAGTGTTGTCATCGATGCTTCCATCAATGCTATAATAGATAATGTTGATTATAGCATCAATGGATGCAAAGTATTTAATATAAAGAAATAAACAAATACACCTTGAGACGATCCACAGTTCGCATCCCACTGGGTTCACGTCTAGAGTCCTCGGAGAAGACACACAACCCCCGTTTCTCCCACCATTGGCGCCGTCATAGGTGACAGTCTGCTGCGTTGTAAATTCAGCACATAATTTTCCCGATAAAGGATTAAAATAAAGATATTAAAATAAGAAACCATCATTAATTCTATCGTCAATATTGATGTGTGCGTGTGTGTTCATCGATGCTATCAGCAATGCTTTATCGGTGCCATAATTATGCTTTCAGCAATGCTATCAACGTTACCATAATCAACATTATAATAAATGCTATCATCGATGCTTTCATCAATACTATCATAATTGAATTGAAAATTCTTTATACAAACCCGAAATTTGAGTGCTGCAGTGCAAAACAGAAAACAGAGAATCAAAACAGAAAACCAAAGAAGAACCCACAATAACAAGAAATCAACGATGTTATCATCGATGATGTCATCGATGAGTCATCGGTAAGGTCATCGGTGAATCATCGGTGAGGTCATCGATGAGTCACCGGTGAGATAATTGGTGAGTCATCGGTGAGGTAACCGATGACCTCACCGATGACCTCATTGATGATAATATCAATTGCTTGATTGTTGATTTCATCGATTAGGTCATGCTATAATCGATGGTTTGTAGCTGGTCATCAGATTATAGCATGTCATCGATGATGTCATCATAGGGGGGACGGTGGCTCAGAGCGTTTGCCCGCGGACCGAAAGTTTACCAAGAGTTCGCGGGATCGCATTCCAGTGAGGATGGGATCCATAATCGATGGATTATATCGTGCATGATAGCGTTATGCTCTAAATATATTAACATTAAGGTTATTTTCAATGCTAAAATTAATGTTATCGTTGGTTTTTTCGTCAACGCTTACTTCAATGCTATCATGATAGTCATCGATGTTTCATCGATGCTATCGTCAACGCTATCATAATCAACACTATAATAAATGCCACCATCGATGCTATCCTAGATGCTTTCACCAGCGCTATTATGATGACACTTTATATCAACAATATCTGTATATATTCCGAAAACAGGTGTTAAATAATATCATTTTTAAAGAGTAATTGTTTTCCATCATGTTTCAAGTTGGAGTTTATGGGTGTTTTAATGTGAAACTACAACTTCCGGTTTGATGTATGAAGTTGGAGTTTATGGGTGTTTTAATGTGAAACAACAACTACAACTTCCGGTTGTAGATTCAATGACTGACAGCTGGTTGCTAAGCGATTAGCTAAATTTAAAAGCCGTTATCAAGACGTTCTTTTACTTTGACGTTCCATTAGACAGTAACGGTGTAAATATTTGAAAGAGACCGTTGCTAACCGTGTGATCTGGTTCCATGAAGAGGGAGTGTTTCTCTTCAGTGTGTGGCTACAGGCTGGTTAGCTTCTAACAGGAGGAGGAGATAAAAACTTAAAGACCTCGCCCTGTTCGTCTCTTTCTTCCAGCAGGCAGCTAATCTTCTCTCACAGCGGTAATTTACATCATTTAGAGAAGATTGAAACATGTTTAGGAAAACATTAAAAAAAGATCCGGAGTTGTTTCAGAATGTGTCAGATGGTTTAAGACGGCTCTACCGGACCAAACTGTTCCCTCTGGAGGACACGTATCGTTTCCACGACTTCCACTCTCCTGCTTTAGAAGATGCAGACTTCGATAACAAGCCAATGGTACTCCTGGTGGGTCAGTACTCCACCGGTAAGACCACCTTCATCCGGCACTTGATGGAGCAGGATTTCCCCGGTATGCGCATTGGCCCTGAGCCCACCACAGACTCTTTCATCGCGGTGATGCACGGTGATCAGGAGGGGGTCATACCGGGTAATGCTCTGGTTGTAGACCCAAAGAAACCCTTCCGTAAACTCAACGCCTTTGGAAATGCCTTTCTCAACAGGTAATCTCATTAAAAAGCTTCATTAAACTTGTGATTTTATACAATCAGTTTGTTATAACTTCAGATTGGGTTAGTTTTTGTTCTACTTTGTGGTTCAAAGTTTACTGTTTGTGAAGAATCTCCTCATAAATCCACACCTTCCTCCCACACAAGTCCTAGCATGTGTCACGTTTTTTTTCCCAAGTTAAACTCATAGTGGATTGTGCAATCTTTACACGGAAGAAAAAAAAAACAGATTCTGATCTTCTTTTTCGTCATGTTGAAAGAACGTGGTGGTGAAAAATTCTTCCTGATGAAGAGAAAACAACATGTGTTCTCTTTAGTTTTCTTTCACTTTGAAACTAAAGTTCAAATGAAACTTTTCCCCTCATCAATCATTTATTCTACTCTTACAGATTTCCTCCCCTGTTCCAATGTCACAACATGACCCCATAAAATGAGATATTGTTGTAAATTATGTTGCATAGCAACATGATGACCTTGTTCTGTCCCCTATATCATTGCCATGTGTGGAACACTCAGCTAGTCATAAGAGTTACTACATCGAGCTAGTCGACTCCTTGCAAGCCTTACTAAGTCTTATCACAAAGGGTTAAAGGTTTAGGTTTCTTTCTTTTACTGATTTTGGGGTTTTTTGTATTAGAAACGTTGACAAGTTAGCATTGTTCACACATATAGTGGAAAAGGCTTCAAAGTTGTCTTCTGGACTGTATTTGATGATCAACACTTTCCAGATGGAAGTCGAAATGTCAAAAGTCTTGATCAACAAATACACTGTCCAGAAGACAATGTTTAAGCCTTTTCTATGATGGATCACTGCTGCACGAATGAGGGATTACACAGACATTGTTCAGATATTTGGAATCCCTGAAGAATGACCTGCGTTTTGAAATGTATAAGATAAGACAGACTGATGAAATCTTGGGGTATTTGACAACTGAGGATCTAATGTGATGATAGACAGAACAAACAAATAATCCTAGAACATTTTAGTTTTTGTTGTACCAGTAAACTCATAAGAAAAAGACAGACATCGGAAATGTTTTCATCCACGTGAATTTAGGTCCTCCCGGAGTGTGAGGAGGGGTGAGTCACAAGTTGTGTCACTTCTTACTTTGTTCAAAGCCGAAAGTACCTGAATCCCGTTTCACTACAAAACCTGCCAAACCAGAACTTTTAACATCTGATTGTTGATGATTTCACTTCCTGTGCAGGATGTGGGGATGTCCCTTTCCTTCCCTGGCAGCTCTCATGATGTCACTCGAAGTCACAATAAGAATCCCAGCAGATGGACTTTTAATCCCCTCTCTCCCCCAAACAGATGACTAATTTGTTGCCTGCTGTAATCCTATTCTGCTGTTAGGTTAAAGAACCAATAAAACGTGCCTTTGTGATTCAAACATCCAACTGGACACTTGGTCATTTCACTCTGTTTCTCAGAAACCACTGAAATTCCTTCCTGTAAACGTGTCGCATTGTCTTCATCTTTTATGAAAGCAAACTGAGAAAGAAAAGACAGAGAGGTTCACAGAGAGGTTTTTCAATAGTTTTTTAGTCTTTGATTTTATTGGGTTTTATTAACCTTTCAGAGATAATCACAGAGTTTTGAGGAAACCAGATAAGATTATGTGTAAACAAAGCCTATTGTCTGTTGAAACATTATTTGTGAAGCTGATGTATGAAGACCTGTGACCTTGTGAGACTCATTCTTTAAATTTGATCTCTCTTTGTGTCGAAGGTGTTCGCAGTATTCAAAAACGATCTTATAAATCACCGGAACTAACAAAGCACATCTACTTGACTTGTGCACGATGACTGGTAAAAACCTTATTAAATTAGTCTGAGTTCCAATCCTTTATGGATAGATTGAGTTAATAAAACAAACATCTTTATTCTGCTTGTTTGGCTGATTGATTGTTACTCTGAAGTTGAAAAAAGATGCATAAAATGAGATTTTTAAATAATTTGGCTTTTCCCCCCTGCTTGTTAAGCAGGTTGTGATTGCTGCTTTTCACTTAAACTCTTAAGTATAGTTTTTCCATATGTGGATTAATTTTTAACTACCGGGCTCAGATGAGGCTTGTCTTCTGTTAAACCAGTTATTTACTGTGAAGGTAAACAGAAATCAGTCCTCGCTTTTTCACACTGACAGTAAAACTAAAAACAAAGTTTACAATCTTTCATCATAGCTTTTGGTATCAGTCTTTTTTCAATTTTTTTTTCTTGATAGCGGAATCATTTTTGTTCAAATCACCATTGGAAAATAACTCAATGTTCTTTTCTTTTACTTCCCATAGAGTTTTGAATATGCTTTTCTTTTTTTTTGCTCTGGTTCCCTTTTATTTTCTGTGCTGCTGCAGTCAGAGGGCCCCCATGTATTTCTGTGCTCTCTGTAAGGCATTAGTCAGTAAAACTGGAGTCAGCAAAGCTTAAGTTCCTCTCCGACCCACCCTGGCCCACACTGTCCTACTATGTCCTGTACTGATATTCCAGGACGCTGACTCTGCACTTTATGAAGGTACCACCTGATACTTGTGAAACGTCACAAGCTACAGAAAAACTCCACATCAATAAGTGTATAAATATATAGAAAATGTAGGTGGTTATGTCGTATAAATAAGTACAGATCCTAGAGTAAGCACATGTGGAAAGGTGACAGCTATAAACTTTTCTGCTCACATCTCCTGTGTCACTGACCGCCACCCTACTTCCTCTTCTCTACGGGAAGCTTGGTTTATGATGTGAAGGAAGGCCGTAGGTCAAAAAAGGAAGATCTTGTAGATGAGAAATTCCAGTCGTAGAGTAAATATCATGTGAAATGTTGATTTATGTCAAAACATCTTTCAACCTGCCCAAGATTTCTACTTGTCGCAATCACACAGTAATACATTCCATGTTAAAGAAATTCCACCTTGAGTTGATGTAAAGATTATTCGGAAAAATGTTTGAGTAGATCAGTGGAAAATTTGAGCAAAGATTCCTACTGGATTGAAAAAGAGAGATCTGGTGTGTGTAAAGAGGAAAAATGTGTGTTTAGTTTTCTTTGGCTCTTTTTGTTATTATCATGTAACATTGTACATATGATCTCCATGCAAGAGGCCATTTTTCCATTTTTCTTCCTTTGTGGATTTTTCCATTTCCCTCTTGAATGTGGTACTCGACCTCTGTCGGGTTTGTGCGGGGTGTGTGTGCTCGCAGTGTGGTCACAGCAGGAATGTGAAAGCACGGTTTTCCCAGTCTTATGACCTGGTGCCTCTGAGCTCATGTTGTATCGCTCAGTTGGGCTGAGAATGAGTTTTTTTTCTCTAAACTGTGGGGCGTTTTAACAATCCCCAGCCTTGTCCTCTAAATGGCATTGTGGGTTGATGTTTAGTCATCTTTTCTCATCAATATGTATGTATTTACTTAATTTCTGCTTATATGAGCAACTCAGCCAAAATAAAAGCTTTACAACAGTTTGATCGTTTTGATGTGAGAATTAGTTCACACTGGGAATAATTGAAACCTGTATTTTTGAGCTTATCCAAACAATTGAAACCTTGATTCCTGTCACATCACCAGATGTCTTCTTTAAACAACTATTTGGAAAAGTAGACGTCATTCTGCTGTCAGAAAACCATCTAAAGATTGTTTAGAATACCAGCTGGAGCTCAAACATTTGATCAGATAAGCTTGATTGAGGTTTGTGTGCACAAAGGCAGGTGAGACTTGCGCGCGTGATAGACGGCCTCCGTCATGACGTCGCATTGCACAGGAACTCTAAAAAGTGAAATTCACCTCTTGGTTCAAGATTTGAAAGAATGTGTTTTTTGTTTTATCATAGAATTATTTCAAATACAACAGTTGTCAAAAGAAATGGGAACAAACACTCTAAATTAGAGTGTTTTGTTACTTAAAGATGACAAAAAAAGTTATAACTTCTAATAGAACTTTAATTTTACTTTCTGTTCACTAACGTCTTGACTAAACACACTAGACTGTGTGTTTCATACATTAGGATTAGTCTTTAAGAATAAAGGTGTTTCTGAGGCCATCCAGAGATATTTCTGCTAGATGCCAACCATCAGAATAAACACTCTTGGATGACTGGTTTTCTACCCTCTTGCACCTCAGACATTTTTCTTCCCTTCTGGTTGCCTTCATCTCTTCTTCTTGTATTTCCACTGCAGGTTCATGTGTGCCCAGATGCCTAACCCCGTCCTGGAAAGCATCAGTATCATCGATACTCCAGGAATCCTCTCCGGTGAAAAACAGAGGATAAGCAGAGGTTTGCCTCACATAAACACACTACCAATCTTTTTCTGTACACACCAGCAGAGTTAGAATTGCTGACACCATACCACACCCTCCGATAGTTTCTGAAATACTTCACCCAGAAAGTGTGTTAATTTTGTACACATGCAAACTGAACACAGGAAGTTGCAGTTTGAGATATAAAAAAAAGCAGTTTTAGTAAAAAACACTCTTGCTTTTTACGGTAATTAGCTGGAGACTAATCTGCAGGACAACTATAGCAGTCCTGTGTTGTAAAACTTGTATTTAACTCCGTTTTCAGCCTTCAGGGCAAAGTGTAGCCAAAGTGCAAAATTTGAGGAGACCCTCACAGCTTGACAGGAGCAAAACGCTACATGTTGCACTTTGATGTTTGTTTTCTGATGAAGCAGATGTTTTCTAGGGCATCTCCAATGTTACAAAAATAGTTTGAAATGAAAGTCTTTTACACTTCTTTTCATTTTTAGTTTCTATCCGGACTTATTACTTTTTTTTTTTTTTCATCATACCGGTACAATCGGGGTTATTTTGTTATTGCTACATCCACAGTTTTACTTTGTCTTTTGATAATATTAGAGAACACGAGAAGCCATGCTTCTTCTTTTTCTACCTAATTTAGGTGATTCAGAGGAAAGGCTCACACACGCATAGTGAAAGGAAGTTGAGTAAAAATGATAAAGCAATTTTTCTATCACTGTCCCCACCTTGACCTACACAGAGAACTCTCTTATTATCAGTCAGACTAAAAAAAAAAAAAGAAGAAAAAGACATTTTGAAAATGAGAGTCATTTTATGGTAAGGTTTTTTTTTTGGTTGGGAACAGGTCGGAATTAACTTAGAAATATTTTAAAATATCAACATACTTAAATATACTACACTTGATCTTAGCCAAAAGAGCTTGGAGTAGAGCTGTTGCTCCTTCGGGTTGAGAGAAACCAGATAGGGTGGTTTGGGCATCTGGTTAGGATGCCTCCCGAATGTTTCACAGCTGAGGTGTTTCAGGGACGTCCCACTGGGAGGAGAACAAGGGGTAGATCCCGGACCTGCTGGAGAAACTATGTCTCACAGCGGGCCGGGAAATAGCTAGAGATCCTCCCGGGTGGGCTAGAGGATGCAGTCGGGGCGAGAAAAGCCTGGGTTTTCCATCTGAGGCTGTTGACCCCGCAACCCGGTCCCGGGTAAGCAGAAGACAACAGAACAGAACAAAACCTAAAGATATTTCATGAACATGAAGTGGTCTTATGTGTGTTAAGAGAGGGAAGTTCACACACCAGAGAGTTTAGTTTCACTACATACCAGTACTTATACATTTTTTCTCGTATAGAAATTTCACCATACTTTCGCTCACGTCATCCTCACCTCTGTTGTAGCACAAACAGATAAAATAGTCCTCAGACATGCTGCTGGCTCTCTGTTATGTGTAAATAGAATCGAGTAGATTGTGCAGCTCATGTGTGACGGGCATGTGGGCCTGCTGGCCGATTCCATATCACAGGAAGCTATTGTTTTACTTCTTTGCTGATAATCGGCTAACATGAGGCGTGTGGGACTCGTCAGATAAAGACAAGCGTCTCAGTCTTTCGATGTACATTAGACATGGCTAGGAAAGATTTTTTATAAAACATCAGTTCTTTGCTTTTTCTTGTGTAACTTCATGACTATGCACTCATTTTTGATTAGTCAGCATGTGAGTTTTTCAACCATAAGCGGTAGAACAGCAATTTAAAAGGGATTTTTAAAAACTACTGAGCACGTTTTTTTCTTCTTTTTTTTACTCAGTCACTCATGATGACCTGTTACTCAATATCCAACCATTGAGCCCATTCAGTAAAAGATTTCACTCCAACTTTAGAACCTCTGAACCAATCAGGAGGCACTGCTAAGACAGGCTTCACATTTGTATGACATTTTTTGACCTTTTTTGGAAATATGATAGAGCAAAACGGCTGGTTTCACACTAAGCAAAGTTGGATTATTTGAGTCTAAAACCACTTTTAAAGTGTTTCATAAACAATAAAAGATTTTTTACTTTATTTTTAAGCCTCAAAGCAACAAATAAAAAGGTCTGTATGTTAAACAATCTGGTAGGTGAGTTTTATTACACTTCGACTCAACTTTGGACAACATTCCTGATGATATTCAGACTTTTATAGTAAGACTTTTTAACTCTGTCCTATTTGTGGTTACCGTACATGGACAGATTGGTGCCTCAAACTGCCGCAAGAAGAAAATGTTCTCGCCAAAATATTAAAGTAGTGAGAATATGAGAACAAAACCAGCTCTCTCTAGCTTTACGGGTATACGAATCTGTCCTTGCATGTCCGTACAGTGAATAGTACAGATTTAGCAGTTGTTGGTGCTATAAGTGAGCCTGCGTTGAAGCAGCTGTCTGTCTCTGATTCCCTGACATGTGTGTTTAAAAACAGATGAGGAGGAAAATGAACAAATGTCATCAGCTGGCTTCTGTTGGAATTTTAGTTGTGAAATGTTCCCCTTTATTCTTTCACTTACAAGAATAAAACCCTTTCATTTGACCTTTTACTCGTTAGTTTCTTTTTGATTTTAGTTTTACTTTTACTTACTTATTTGTTCTTCTTTTTTTCACCCTGATGCATTCCAACCACCACTCAATTTCTATTTTTATGTCCATATGTTCTTCACATTACATTTTTTTACTGGCTGTCTGAACATCATAAATCTTTTTTCTTTTTTTTTTTCCTCTCAAATCCATTTTGTTTCTTTCACCATCTGTATCATCTCTCCATCAGCTGGATCCCTCTGTCTGGTTTTTGTTTGTGTGCTTGATAAGGAGAAAGCATGCTCTGCAGATACATCGATTGTGCTGCAGCTGAGAGAAACTTTGAGGCCAGCTGCATACCGTTCTGATCAGACGACATACAGTTCCAAATCAAAACCACAACCGCTCACTTCTGCCACATCCTCAATAAAATTACAACACGGTTATTTTAGTCATTTAGAGCAACCTCTTTTTTTCCATAAAAACAACTACAGAAAGTTACTATTAGAGTATTTAAAAGGCCAATCAAGGATGAAGAGGTAATTGGTGAAAATCCTGAAGCCTTATTGGATGATCAGAAAGAAAGAGGGTAGTAAATTCCACAATAAATTAGTTGATCTCTTTCTTTCTTTCTCAAATTTCTGTATTCAGTTTACAAGATTAACAAAAATATTCTTCTTGTACTTAAACAAGAAAAATAAAAAAGCAATATAAATGTAGAATTTTAGCCACCTTTCTGAACATCAGGACTTTTTTTAGGTTCTGATCTTTGAAGTTGAGACATTAGGCTTTTTGTCAGATCAGATGTTCCCAAAAATTCTATTCTTATCAATGAAAATCATATATTTCAAAATATGTTAAGTTTTGAAAGAATGCTATTCTGAATAAATGATCTCTTTTAGCATCCTTTCAAATTACCTGTTTCTAAAAATGATGATATCACCCGTGTAAATATATAAAAGAACTCATATTCCCTTCTGTTTTTTTTTTTTTTCTCAGGCTATGATTTTGCTGCCGTGCTGGAGTGGTTCGCCGAGCGCGTGGACCGTATCATCCTCCTTTTTGATGCACACAAGCTGGACATCTCGGATGAGTTCTCTGAAGTGATCCGCGCCCTGAAGAACCACGAGGACAAGATGCGTGTGGTGCTTAACAAGGCAGATCAGATCAGCACCCAGCAGCTGATGAGAGTCTACGGAGCTCTGATGTGGTCTTTGGGGAAAATTATCAACACGCCTGAGGTAGAAAGGATTTATTTTACCATGTCTAAGAAATGTTTAAAGTGAAACTGAAGTTCAGGTTACTTTAAAGACAACAGCAGTCAAAGATCTGGTCTTCTCAGAGTATAATATTTAAAAAATAACAAGACTACTTATTAAAAAATATGGACTGAAAGTGAAAAGCAAAGTTTTTACCTCCCTTTCATATCTTATGTCCTATCATGTGACAGTCTTATGATTGTTCTTTGGCTCTCTAGTTAATGTTTGATCGAGAATCATATTCATCAACCTTTGGATCATGAAGATCATTATTCATTTACTTTGAACAGAACTTAAAGTTTTGCTCACACCTTTTTGTTTTAAGTTTTTTAAATTTTTTTTTATTTAAAGTTTTTTTTCTTCTCTGACATGACTTGAAGTCTAAATGGGATCATTTGTGTTTGTACAACATCACACACTGCTGTGTCACTCATATGACCCGTAAAAGAACTTCCTGGTGAAGGAAACGGGGAGTCACCTGTTTAAACTTTGTTTCAGGTCGTACGTGTGTACATCGGCTCCTTCTGGGCCCAACCCCTCCTGGTACCGGACAACAGGAAGTTGTTTGAGGCGGAGGAACAGGACCTTTTTGTGGACATTCAGTCTTTGCCACGTAACGCAGCTCTGCGCAAACTCAATGACCTCATCAAGCGGGCACGGCTGGCCAAGGTCAGTACCAGCCCATCTTTGTCTTACCGGCTGGTTTGCTTCCTAATGATAAAACATTTACAGTTTATGTTTTACCTAAATACGATGTCCAACTGAGACAGCTGTGTTTGTAGTTTCAACAAGACACAAAAAATGAGCCGTTAACAATCTTTATGCATTTTGATGATTATTTCCTCTGTATGTTCTTGTGAGAAAAATGAGGTTACTATGAATTCTTCTGAGATCATCAGAAGTCAAATTCTCACAAAAAGTATTTTTTTTCTCTGAATTCAGTAATTAGGTTTTCAGTTTAGTAAGATATTACATGTGTTTTGTTGATATTGTTTATCTCAAACCAAACATGATTTTTTTTTTCTCCTTCCCTCAAGACTGGATCACATCAAACCCAGTTGTAGCCAGTATTTCGTTACTTTGCTATTAACTACCCGAAGTACAAATCAAACTGTTGTTACTCAACTGTGATAAATCTGAACCATCTGACTTATAGATTTTTTTTAAGAATTGAAGGAATAATGCTCTCTTTGTTTTAAACATTAAAAGTCTTGTTCATTTTAAAGATAAACGACCCAGTTTAATGGAAATGGAAAATATTAATCCGACAAACTCTTCTTTTTTTTTTTTTTCTTTGTATGGCCCAATGTTACAAACCAGTTGTCTCAACTGGTTTCACACAGTAAATAGAACAAAAGAAAATATCCCCGGATCACTGATAATGTGCGTGTTTGGATGTGCAGGTGCAGGCCTACATCATCAGCTCACTAAAAAAGGAGATGCCCAGCGTGTTTGGGAAGGATTCGAAGAAAAAGGAGCTGATCAACAACCTGGGAGAGATCTATCACAAAATAGAGAAAGAGCACCAGATCTCTGCCGGAGACTTTCCCAACCTCGCAAAAATGCAGGTGAGCAGAGAAATCCATCTGCATACGGGCGTGGTTACCGCCATGGCTTCCAGTTCTTTGAGATGCAAATAAGTTCATTTTAGTTCCACCCAGAGTAACTAGAAACAACTCAGAATACAATGACCTTCTTACCTTTGCTCTTTACATCTTTGCCCTTATTTCCTGCTGGGAACTAAGATTTATTTTCTCTGCTTGCTCAGGACATCCTGCCTCTCATTCGCTGCTCCTGTTGGTAGCCACTGATCTATTTCTATCACCAATTCCTGTTTTCTCTCCTCCCAACAGGAGCTGCTAAATGGACAGGACTTCACTAAATTTGCAGCGCTGAAGCCCAAGCTGCTCGAGGCTGTGGAGGACATGCTGGCCAACGACATTGCTCGCCTCATGGCTCTGGTGCGCCAGGAGGAAGCTTCCATGCCCAGCCAGACCGTCAAGGGAGGAGCCTTCGAAGGAACCATGAGTGGTCCCTTCGGCCATGGCTACGGGGAGGGTGCCAGTGAGGGCATAGATGAGCTAGAGTGGGTGGTGGGCCGTGACAAACCCACATACGATGAGATCTTCTACACTCTCTCCCCCATCAACGGCAAAGTTTCTGGTGCTGCGGCCAAGAAGGAGATGCTGAAGTCTAAGCTGCCAAACACAGTCCTCGGAAAGATCTGGAAGCTGGCAGATGTGGATAAAGACGGCCTGCTCGATGATGAAGAGTTTGCTCTGGCCAATCATCTGATCAAGGTAAAGCTGGAAGGTCACGAGCTGCCGTCATCACTTCCTGAGCATCTGGTGCCTCCATCCAAGCGTGCTACTACTTCTCATGATTGAGGGTCCAAAGAGAAGACGGGGAACAACTAAGTCAATACTCAAGTTTAAGGACTCTTTACAAAAAGTCCAATTAAAAGCATGGACGGCAACATCCTCCATCAAGCTGTGAGTCCCAAAGCTTCCTGATTCCAAGAGGAACCAATGCTGTGATCTTTTTCACCAGAAAGAGACTGGAGGGTTTCTGGGGTGGGCGGGTGAATCCATATTTGTGCTTTAGGGGAAAATATTCAGGTATCTAAATAAAAAGAGGGATATCATGGAGAGAGATTATGAAAGCAAGCTGGAGGTTGCACAATTTGGGCTGAAGATAGATTTCTGTGTAAAGATGTCTAAATATACCGTTGATATAAAATATGTTGATCCAAAGATATAGTTTTTTCATTTGGAGAGAGGGAAGTAAGGAAATAATTAAAACCGCTGTTCAAACTGCTTTATCTATATTTTTGTATTTCCCAACTGTTAACTTTGACTCTTTCCAACAGGCGACCCTTTTTATTATTTCACCCGATAAATAAAAAGGTGTGCTGCATAGTGGGTTGTGTTTTGTTTGTTACAACACCATATATTAGAAGTAGTACATGTTACCTCTAAGCAGCGATACTTTTGTTCTGTTTCATTTCGATCCGTCATCTTCTGCTTATCTGAGGCGGGGTCGCGGGACAACAGCCTCACCGTTTCCAGGTCAGCTGTGATACATAGCCTCTCCAGCGGGTCTAAGGTCTGCCTCTGGGTCTCCTTCCGGTGGGACGGGCCAAAAACACCTTACCAGTGAGGTAAGGCGGGAGGCATCTTAACCAGATGCCCGAACCACCCCATCTGGCTTTTCTCGACCCAGAGGAGAGCAATACTTTTTATGTAATAGAATGAACAAGTGTTATTAAATGTCTCGTCCAATTAAAGTTTGATTCTCACCAAGAATAAGGTAAATTTGTGCCAAATAGCACTACGAAAAACACTTGTAAATATAAAATAAGTTTAGTTTGTGGACATTTTTTCTATAAATTGTTTCAAATCTCACTTTAATGTCTTGTTCTTTTCTTGTAAATTTCCGCCCCCTGCTGGTCATGGAATTCTTCATCAAACTTACTTTTGACTGGATTGTTTTGAAACGAATTGGAATCAATGATAACAAAAAAAAAAAAAAAGCTTGGATTCCTTCCGGATCAGTTTGAGGACACATGGAAATACTTCATAAAGTCAGGTCTGGCAAAACACGCCAGTACAAATCATAAACAGAAGAACCGGAAGTGCTTTTCATTACACGTGTCTCTGAAATCACACTGCAGAACCAAGACAGGTCACAAATATTTCACTGGTCTGAAACGATGCACGCTCAGACAGAGCTCCCACGGGTTATTAAATGCTTTTTATTCAAATTATTTCTGTTATAATGTTCAGATTTGCATAAAAACAACAATAGTGGTCATTATTGCTTTTTTTGCTCACTATTTTTACAGATTTGCTGTATTTCTCAGATCCAATCATCCATCAGTTTGGGTTGAATCTCAGCTGAGAGAGTGAATCAAGCAATATTTCACGTTTTATTTCTTTGCAACACACACAGTCATGCATTTCAGGTTCAGACACACAACCTGCCATGATTCAGCTCACATGCACCATCCTGTGTTCTAGTAAGTAAATAACATGCAGTTTCAGCATTTTCTTTTTGTGCAGCTGCTGCACACTGCACCAAAAAGGCTGCACCACAACTCTTGCATTTCATTTGGTCTCTATTTAGTTTCTAAAATGCAACATAAAATGTTTCATATTCTGTACAGTTTTATTAAAGCATAGGAAATAATTCACATAAAAACAGTCATCATATTCTCATTTAGTTTATAAGAAATACCTCAATATCTCATGCAATAGCTTTGCAACTGGTACATTTTTAGGTTTAGCAATTAGAATTGGCTAATTATTTGACATGATTGTGATAATGCCTCCTACAGTGTCATGTGGGATGTATTATATGGTGCCTAACACATTTTTTTCTTTGTGTTCACTGTGTCAGTGGAGAAAATAAACAGCCATCTGTTGCTTTTTAAAGAATGACAGAAAGCTGCTGGAATGGCCACAGGGGTGAGAAGTGAGAGGCCGAACGTCCCTATACCCCTGTTCTTCTGTTCACTGTGTTTGCAGCCCCACACCACTGTATATCTTCCCTTTACACTCTTTCCTTTTTCCTGTTGTCCCCTCTTAGGATGTCACCCTACTCCGCTCTTCTTATTTTATCCTTTTCCTTCCTTTCAAACTGCTCAGGGACAGCTATTTTTCTGGTTTTCTGCCTCTACTTTGTTTATTTCAATACCACACAATTTCTAGCTTCTTTGTAGCTGTGCATCATTTACTTGTCTTCATGCTTTGGATCACATCGGCAATTTAAAAATAAACTGTCTAGTTCTCTGACACACTGACCTAGGAGGGAGTGGACACGGCTGAGTTTGTACAATCAAGTCATGTGGTGGAAGTGCTACTTGTCAGAGGCAGGTGAGGAATGAAGCACCTAGATGTATGGGAACAAATCAGGGAGGGAAACTAAAACAGCTGGATCTCAGCAAGAGATAAACCCCTGTGAACAATGCAGGTCATTAGTGACTGAACCGTTTAATCTGATTATAAAACTTTATTAAACATTCAAATTCATAAACACAAACATCTATCTTGTCTGCAATGTACTGTACAATATCCTGTGGAGTCATCAGTTTGTGGAAGAAACTTGAAGAAGTTGAAGCATTGAAGAATTTTGTGGATCAAAAGTGGCTTACTTGAAAAGTTTGGTCAGCAAAAATCTGCTCAGCAATAATAGAAATCATTTAACTCCTTTAAAAGGAAATAAAAACTTCATAATTGATCACAAAGAAGGGTAGGAATGATTTAGGCCATGCAATTTTTGGTTCAAAATGTAATAAAAGTAAAAAAAAAAAAAAAAGGGGTTGCATTATCTTGTTATATTTTGGAATAAATCTGTGTCGTTTCTATTTAAAGAAGTTAGGTTTAATCAGAAGTCAGTTAGTCATAATTTAACTGCATTTTGTGTAGGTTTTTTTCTGCAAAATTCTTTACGTTCCGTCGTCTTCTGCTTATCCGGGGCCGGGTCGCGGGGGCAACAGCCTCACACGGGAAGGCCAGGCTTCTCTCACCCCAGCTGCATCCTCCAGCTCACCCAGCAGGCTGCCGAGACGTTCCCCGGCCAGATGTGAGACATAGTCTCTCCAGCGCGTTCGGGGTCTGCCTCTTGGTCTCCTCTCGGTGGGACATGTCTGACACCTCACCAACCAGGCGTTTGGGAGGCAACCAGACCAGATGCCCCAACCACCCCATATGGCTTCTCTCAACCTGGAGGAGCAGCAGTTCTACTCCGAGCTCCTCCCGGAAACCAGAGCTTCTCACCCAATCTCTGAGTGAGAGCCCAGTCACCCTGCGGTGGACGCTCATTTTGGCCGGTTGTATCTGCAATCTCGTTTTTTTGGTCACCAACATAGGTGAGGGTGGGAACCTAAATCGACTTCTTAATCGAGAGCTCTGCTTTTTGGCTCAGCTCTTTCTTCACCATGATGGATTGATGCAGCGTCCTAGTTATTGCTGACGCTGCACCGATCCAATTTCTGCTGAGTTGGTTATTAAAATGTGTTTTGTGCAGATTTCTTGTTATTTTCCTCTGAATATTTTGTTTAATTTGTAACAAGACTTAAACTCTTCAACACAGTCTACCCTATGTTCTCGTGTTTTCTTGGCTTATTAAATATTTTTGCTGTAAAACCGGGCGGTAAATTATCTCAAGCCAAATTGTCTCACCGAAATAAAATCCTGCTTTAAGATGAGGGTTCTGGATGGTTAGTATAAAAAACAAGATGATAAAAAGCATGAAGTCAGTTCATAATTTTACCAAATAAATTTGATATGATCAGTGTTACTCATACAGTATACCGCTCTCTCTGAGAAAAATTTAATCCACAAATTGCTTTCATTGTACTGAATATATTGTACACTGTCATCTAAAATATAGTATAATCTCTCATTCATACAGGAGTGATCAATTGTAGAAAAAGATTCAAAGTTGTCATCGTCATCAAAACAAACGTCTTATATGTGTAAAATCGTACTTGGCAATGAAGTTGATTCTGATTGATTGTTGTTTTAAAAAAATAAAATTTGCAGAAGCAAAATTTTTCTCTTTTTGTTTTACATTATGGTGAGTTAGTTTTGTGGCAACAGATGAATCAGATCACATAAGATTTTAATGATTATAATTGATAGAATAGTTACTTAACATTTTATCTTAGAAATATAATTGACTGATGATCTGTTCAGTGTGAACTTAATGTCTGACCTCCACCTCAGTGACCCTGCATTTGATGATGTAATGGTGCAGAAAACTGATATTTATCACATTTTTGTCTCTTGTTGCAATTATACTGCTCACATGTGTGATCATTTCTGTATATTTTATGCTGCAACTCATGGGTGACAAGATTTTCTACCAAGTTTTTTTCATCAACAATTCTCAACATAAAAAAAGAAGAGAATCAATAAACAACACAGAGACACATCATTAAAATTTGGAGTATTTATTTGCAGTATCTTAGATACAAAATATGTCAGAGCAGCACTGCATGACCTCCAGGCTTGTTGCCCTGACTCCTGCAAACTCCTACATCTCTGTCGACCACTTCACATTTTCTTACAGGGTAAATCAGAGGAGGTAATTTATTTTTTAAAAAAGATGTAGGAGAGAAGATAAGTGCTAAGAAGATTTAGAAATTCAAACTAAAATCATTTCTCTTTTAGACAGAAAGGGCTCAGCTGCCGTCATAGAAATGTTGCCATAGATTTCTTGGAAGACACTTTAAATTTTTCAAAAGACAAAATATTGTCCTATTTAAATTTTTCATTAACTAGGAGGGGAAGTATAAAAATCAGATGATAGTAAAATTGTTATCATTTTTGTCTAAGCAAATCTTCCACGTAGAGAGTCTTTTCCTCAATCACCAGGTGAAGAGAAAGGACGCAGAAAAGTAGCAGCAGACTGAGTTTGTAGAGATTTCCAGCTCAGTCTGATGAGGTAGGAAGATGTGCAATTTGTAGCATCAAATCTTTAGGGAAAGCAGTCCAATCTGGCTCAGTTTTCACTGTTTTAAGTTCATTTGTTCTGTCCCAGGCTCAGCAAGGTGGCCTGACAGCCAACTGAGAAGCTCCAAACACCTCTTGTGATGCATATGTGATATAAAGGAAGCCATCGGTATCTCTGTAGCGAGAGTAAACCTCCCCCATGCTGGAGGACATGCAGGACATGCTTTTTTCTGCCACCAGAAGGAAAAGTGTTTGAGAAGAATCCAAGGCTATTTTATTCCTTTAAAAACACAGAGAGGCAGATTATTGATGGATAGGAGAGAAATATACAGTGGAAATATACAGTTAAGAATGAAGGTGATAAACTAGAAAAATATGTTTAAAATTATGAAATAAAATTGGATTTACCTGAGCAGACAGAAAAATTGACCCAATGTGAGCTCAAAAGGAACCAGAAACTTTGTTTTATCCAAAAGAGGGAGAGTTCTTTCTCGTATGTACCGTTCAACAATCACCTGAACACAAAAACACATCTGTAAGCTGCTGAACGCCAAACATCAACCTAAAATCAGGAATCAGATTTTAACAACAAAAAAATCCAACCCACTCACAGGTAATTTGTTGGGGAACTTTGACCGAATGCTGCACACTTCATCTTTTCTTGTTGCTAAAACAGAAATGCACATGTTAGACAGAAACCAGCATGATTGTGTGGGGTCACTGTGGAGATGCATCAGAAGGTCTTACCAAGACATTTTCTCTGCTTGAAGGGCATCATCTCCATGGACTTCTCAAACGGAGCCATGCTGCTGAAGAAGTTCGCTGGAACAGGAGGTGATGGAATCGGGAGGCTTGTTGGGTGCTGCCCGGGCTGACAGAGGAATCCCCTTGGGTGGAAGTGATCGAACCTCAGCGAGCCTCTGGGACTACTAAGGTTTTATAGAGATGCACTGGGAGGAGTTAAAATGTGACACATATGGATGAAGACAAAGTCCTCGTCCTGCTGGACAGTGATTCGACACAGGGGCAAATGTGTGCTGCCCTCTGGTTCAGGTCACTTTCACACATACTGGTTATACCACGGAGATTTCTCACATCTGCATGTGACCAATATAATGAGGTCAGGACACATTAAAATGAGGGGACATGAAGTGACTCCCACAGTAAAACTTTCAATCTCACTCCTCCATCCTTTACAGAGGTTTATTGACCTTTCACTCTTTCGTGGTCGGTCTTGTTTTATCTTATCGTTGTTTTCTGTGTTTCGATCAGCTCACGTGTCACTAATCAAAGGCAGTGGAGCTTCTGTCAAGCTATCAATCAGAAGTATTGTGTCTTTTCATCATGTGTTCTTTACATGTTTTGATATGTGTATATCGTTGGGTCTCTCAGTTGTGTAAAGATTTTCGAGTATGCAAGATAGACAAATATTGGAGATGAGGCTCTGTGTTGTTTTGATTTTTAATCCTGACATATGAGCAGGTGTGTTTTTAGCTCCTTGTAAGAAACCCTGTATGTTGTACTCCCCTTTTACCGGATCACACCTGGAATAGGTCACAAGAGTCCACAGTTGGAATAATCAAGTGTTCAAACTAGATAGAAGAATGTTTTTTCTACCTTTATTTTAAATACTGCAATTGTTTTTTTTGGAAATACAGTAGCAAAGTTGTTTGTAGTTTGTGATTCTGATTGTGTGGATCATTAAAATGCCTCATAAACTCCTCCAGCTTGTTGAACAGGAATGGATACAGATGCCTTGTGTAAGTAAAGATCACCCCCTGTTGGTCAAAATTTAACATAAAACCGTTATGATATCAAACATAGTCAAATTATCTTTAGCAGTAGTCCCAATGAAGGTCAACTCAAAATTATCTTATCAACTGACATTTACGTGTGGCTCAAATCATATAAATTTACCACCAAGCTCTCTAAATGTCAAAGTATTAAAGTGAAATCAGACAGTTATCTGAACATTCTGTGATTACTAAGCTGATATAAAGATTTCAGAGAAGATTTTGGTGTCATCTGATCTTGAGCTGCAGGGGAAAATGCTGCTGGGAGTTTGGCTGCTCATCATCCTTTCTTCATTGTCTGTGTCTAATGACCTCGTAGTTCCCATTAATTCATGATCACAGCTCAACAAACAAAGCAGATTCAGTATTTGCTCAATGGCTGTATCTGGTATGAAGTGACAGATGGAGTCATGGGAAAATGAGTTTAAATTTTGCATCGTCCTTAAAGGTTCATCTTCATTGATGGCAGAAAAAGTTCAAACAAGTAAGTTGTGTTTTTGAGAATAAGTTTGGATGGATCCTACCTATGATTAAGTTTTCCATATCATAGGTAGAGGGTTAGGATATAAATAAAACCCAGCAACAACAATCCCAGATAACTTGTTGTTTTGGTCTGGTAACCTTGGTTTGACCATATGGGAAAAAAGCTTGAAATCAGAAGCAAATACTTCCAGGAAGTCACTTACTTTGCTCAAGAAAAATAAAGACAGGAGCTACAGACACACAAGGTCATGTGTATTTGGTCAACACTCCTTATCAGTAATGTCTCACATAAACTATCAAGCATGGTAGTGAAGCCGTGAAGATCTGGATTTAGGTTTTATGTTAAAAAACAACACACCCTGCAGTAACTGACTCAACCACAAAGTCTGAATGCCAAAGACTGCTACAGTCAAATATAAAGTCATTTGGTTTAAAATGTCATTTGGATGTTCTATCAATAGACCATACGTTGCTGATGTGATTGAAGCGAATAAATGATGCCATTAAAGATGTCTCATGCTCAATTATTCCAATTACGTACAGTCTAACACGCTCCATTTTTGCAAATTCAATTGTAGTTACCAACAGTAATTTCATTTTGTCGGCTGTTGCAACTCTGAAGACCTAACTAAATCTTAAGAGAAAGTACACACACTAAATTTGTTCTGAAATGTAAAATAAATCCATTTTTTCCAAAAGAAAAGCTTTTCATTGTCAAATTTAAAATGTAAGATGATAAAGTTTTGAGTAAGACTTTTAGAAGACACACTCACACATTAAAAAAAAGTTGCATATATCTGTTGCAACTTTGCTGTCGGTTCACAGTGTACTACTAAATGTAATGAGATAATAAAACCAAATAATAATCTGCAAAATTATTAAAGAAGGTCACATCTAAAAATCAAAATCAACCACAAAAATTAACAATAAACCGTAGTAAATAAGCAATGATAGATTTACTTCCATTAGAAAAACACAACATGGCGTTTTAAGTGGCAAAAATATGGCAAATAATATGACAAAAAAAATTTGGACAATTTACAATATTTAGCTCTGTGTCCTCTGATGCCAAAGTAGTGATGATTTTAGTCCAGAAAGTTCACAAAATGAATTGAAATTAACCACATATTGATATTGCAGCACTTTAGTTTGAAAAGGATGTTTCATTTTGGCAACCTGGTTTTAACCACTACCACTAGTATAACCACTATTCTAGTAGTAGTAGAGTAAGTTTTGCCAATGCCCGGTATAAGTGTCTAATTCCTGACTTCATGTGCCATGGGACTTATGAAAAACACCACTGGCAAAGGTCAAATTTGTACATTTGTAATTTTGATTGGGAATAATTTTGATACCGGGCGGCACTTTGCTTCAGTGAGTAATATCATTGTCCTTTGGCAAAAAGTTTGGGGGTTTGAGCCCGTAAAATGTAAATACTGTACAACCACTTATTGGGATTAGTGCTACCGGAGTACTGCTTTTATGTTGTGTGTATACTAAAACACTGCATCCTCAGCAGACAATTTTAAAACAACTTACAGTAAATGTCTCCATTAAAAAAAAAAGGCATGTTTATCCCACGGACCGTGCCAAACCCTCTGACGGCCAGATGTGGACCGTGGGCCATATGTTTGACAAACCTGCTTCAGCAGCAGCACATGATATGCTAGTTATAGCCTTTTCTAAAAGTATGTCACAACCACAACAACTCGTAATACTTAACCATGTTCTAGCTGATTTCAGGCGAGAGGCAGGGTACACCCAGAACAGGTCGCCAGTCTGTTGCGGGGCGCTTTAAATGGTTCGTTTCATAAATATTTAAGCATAAAATCTACTCTAACCAATATAACCTAAAGAAAATCTATTAAAAGACACACCATGGTGTCTTAAAGCCCAATAAGAGTGTAAAAGAATGTGTTCTCCGCCATTGTGTGAGTGTGTATGAGTGTGTGTGTAAGGATTTCTTCATGCGTCCATTTGAAAACTTGTCCGTCCAATCGGCTGCGGTGTAGAAGCTCCCCCTTCTCTCCGCCTGCTCCACATGCGATCATCAGCCCTCCATCCGTCTGCTACATTGTCTCATCGGGGACACCGCAGGGTCCAGTGAGTAGGAGAGAGGAATATGTCATTTCCAAAGCAAGGCTGGATGTTTCTGCAGGAGAACTCTGGATGTTTTCTCCAGATCATTGCTCATTAATTCCCGCTTTGTGCCTGAACCTGCAAGAATCACTCATGGACAGGATTATATTTCAACTAAAACCGCGTAAATTTAAACTGGTACTATGTTAAAATCTGGATCTTAGTGTCCACGTTCTGTGGTGGTATACCTGCTGGGTGGGTGGGCATCTGATCCTAGGAGGATGGCCGCCCGCCGCGGCTGTGTCAACTCGCTTTGGTCTGGCACCGATCGGGTCCGCATCGGAGAGCGACTCAAAGCCACACTAGCTGGGGTGCTGGAGCTGGAGGTCCTCAAGAGCAAACACCTGGAGATGGTGGACGGTGTTCTGGCAGATCGAGGATCCCCTAACGCAGAGGAAGGGAATGGGACCCCTGAGTGCAGTGGATTGGAGCCCGAGCATGGCTCTGCGACATCCCGCAGGCAACAGGTCAGTCAGTGCGTCTGTCAGCTCATAGATGGATCTCTATTAAATATGAATGCGGGTTGATGGTGATCTGCCAACAAGCTGATCCCTCAGAGGCTCACTAGACAGATTTCCTCTCTGCATGGATGATCTGAGAGCTGACTACCCAATTGATTCAAAATATGTCACACATCATCCAAGCATGCAATCTGATTATTTTATTCACAGAACAGATGTCATTAGGGTCAAGAGAGCAGGACCAGAGACACAAAAACCAGGTGTTCATGTTAATCTACAAACCAGAAACAAGACATGTCTGCATGTTGCCCATCCTCTCTCTCCAAAGGTCACTTTAACACATGGTTTGCATTCTAATGACTCTCTTGTGGCAATATGAAAATCTTCCCATCACAGACTGGATCTGTTGAAGAAGTTTGGCCTGCAGTGTGTAAGGTCTCACAGACAGACACACACACAAAACTATGCCTGTTTACTAATCTGCTCTGGAATGGATACAAAGGTTTTTTTGTGTTGAGATAAGGAGAAAGTGGGCTGACTTGTAACAGAAGAGGTCTGGGTACAGGAGTGAATCCACTCTGATCTGGTACTGGTGTGTGAGAATGATTCTAAAACAAAAACAAAAAAGGTTCAAGTGTGTGTGACAATGTAATACACTGATAGTGACATTTCCGCACGACTGATCAGCTCTGAAAAAGTTCAGAAGACTGATTAAATAATTATGTTTTTTAAAATACTTTTTCCCAAATATAAAAACTAGCTTATGTCTTGATATCAAAAGAGAAAAAAAATCTGCAATTCAGAAGAAATAATCTTCACACATGGAGTCATGAAGGGATATCAATTATTAGTTTTAGCTTTGGCAAAAAGTCTTTTTACCACCAGTTAATTCTTTTTCTATCATTCATTGACATTTTTATTGTAAAATTGTTCATTTAAACTAAAACCTAAGTGAATAAATCATTAGAAATGAGTTTTTTCTATAGATATTCTGTATTATTAACATTGTCTCATTTACTGCTTGATTTTTGTCGCCAATAACATTCATACCTGCATCATTTCCAGAGATTACTCATTAGTGAAAACTAGCATGAGATGGAAATCAGAACATCTCCTATTTTTATTGTAACAATAGGTGCGTTTTGTGTGGTTACTTTGTTGTTGAGTACAAATCCAAAAATAGAAAAGCTGAACAATGTGTACAGATGTGCCATTTTGTAGCCAAACCTCAGTCTTTTGATACGTAGAGAAATGCTGTGCAGGCACAAAAGTCAGTTTGTCATGGATTATCTTTAGCTCATCTTGAGATTCAACAAACAAGTGACAAAAACTGTATGTGATGGATTTTTCTCCAAATAAAACAACCCGTAACATCAAATCACATTTATATAATACCCAAAATAAGCAGCCTGTATCAAGCTTGTTAATTCTGGGTTTCTCATACAGTATGTCATTGAGCTGCTCCTATCAGTAGATTATTTTTGCGTGCTCTGTGCAAGCCAGGCCACAGCTCAGGTCACCTTTGCATGGTGGTGGACTTATCTCCAAACCACAAAATGGCATCTTTTTCCTCAAATAGTCTGCAGCATGAAGCAACGAATGCTTATCATAAACCCTGATTGGTGGAAGAACAGAAACATTAGCCTGGAAAGGAAGCATGCCTCGTTATGTGCTGCCTTCCTCGCCGCCCACCAGCGATCATCTCCTCAGTAGTTCTCTCCTACGAAGAGGCCGGGCAGCATTGCTCATTCTCACCTCTGAAGGGGGCTGTTGGTGAAGCGGAGCAGGCTGGCTTGTTGCCCTTTGCCCTGGATAACTTTTACTCACTCACATTTGTTGGAAGGCTAGTTTATAACCAGCAACTGAAAAATAATAAGAGGTCGAGAGGAACACCCACAGATTGTTCTTAGCTATCATTTTAACATATTCAAATGATGTGATTCTAAACATAATTAGACTGGCTTGATTTAAGATATGAGTCAAAGTTTCTCCACTCCCACATCAGATAGTAGGAATAATCAAAGTGTATTTTTTGTGTCTTTAGGCTTAGAAAACATTTTTTAGAAAACATTTTTTGGAAAACATTTTTTGTTTTTGTTAGAAGTACTATGGTCACCAGCTGTGGGTGGTGACAGAAAGAATGAGATCGAGGATACAAGCGGCCAAAATGAGCTTCCTCTGGAGGGTGGTCGGGCTCTCCCTCAGAGATCGGGCGAGGAGCTCTACCATCCAGGAGGAACTCGGTGTTGAGCCGTTCCTCCTCCAGGTCGAGAGAAGCCAGATGGGGTGTTTCGGGTCGTTAGCACCTCACCCCGAGCGCCTCGCTGGTGAGGTGCTAACGACTCGGGATCCTACCTGGTGAGCTGCACGATGCAGCTGAGGTGAGAGAAGCCTGGGCTTCCTGTCTGAGGCTGTTGGCCCTGCGACCCGGCCTCGGACACGCGGAAGACAATGGAACGGAAAAAAGTACTAATATCACTGCCTTCTTTTTATTTTCAAGGCCAAGTCAGAGGAATCCTGTTGTCCCCAAATAAGTGTCATCAGTGAATATAACAAAAAGAAATGTGTAAGAAATAGTTCAAATATAAGAATTTTTTTTCTTAAATCCCTTGAAATATAGACTTGAAGTGATTTCGAGTGATACACGTAAATGTGTCTTACAGGGAACAGCTGTTTCAGCTTCTCAACAAATAGATTTATTCTGCTTTAAGTAAGTAGAAAGATACAAAGCAATGCTTAAAAAAGTGAACGTGCCATTCAATTTTTTTTCAAAACCCACCAACCATCAAATAATCATAAAACAAACTGTTGATAAAGATATTGTCTGGGATCCTATTTTCTAAGCTGTGCTTTATAGTCTAACTAAAGACTTATTGTCTTGAAACAATTAATGAAAAGCATCACTTTACACGTTGTCATTTCACTGACTTATGGGGTGAGACTGCTTTTGTCTCCTTTTTTTGCTCCGGGGTGTCTCTGCACAAAGTCAGTAAAAAGTCACTAATGTTGATTCTTGTGTGATCCATGCAGCATTCACCTTAATGTTTGAGAAAGCTTGAGCTCCTCCGAGGAAGAAGCAGAGCGTGGGTTGTCTGTAAATCTCAATCCTACATTAATAATGCATGAAACAATAAAAAATAAAACCATGTTGAACAAGCTTCTCAATAACCCCCTCCTTCCGATCTATCCGGTGCTGTCTGACCGGATCATTCTGCTTCTCATCGACCTGCACATTTTCTGCACATTACTCCAAAGGGGGTTGCAATCCTCCCTGACATGGAGGAATATCAGATTACAGAGCTCTGACTAGACCTCCACCCTCTGATGATTTGATCATGTTCTGCACTCTGTAACATTATATTCTTTAACACACAACAATCATACGTTGAGATTTTGTCAAGTGGGTCATTTCGACAATTATCTTGAAATAAAAGAAAACTAAACTCTTATTTTATTTGTTAAATTGAATATGTATTTAAGGATTTGATGAAAAGGTGTAGACTGAACAGTGTTTCAGTTTAGGCCAAGTTAAATGTTTCGCTCGGCCTGTTGTGTTGTGTGGGAGGAGAACGAGAACGAGTTAGGGAACTGGTAGCTGTGGTGAGTAGGGGGCGGCAGGCATGAAGGATATTATAGAAGTGGGTGAAGGAGGGGGATTATTTGTCGAGGGGAGTGTGGGGGAGGTGGGGCTCCTTCAAGATGCCCTTCTCTCTCACCCGGCAACCGTTCGCTCCCTCCGCGTCTCATCCTTCCTTCACTGCCTTCACTTTCTCAGTGACTCACTCTGGTATTTGTATCTTTTTTCTTTCCACACACTCATTTGGTCACCCACTCAGCTCAGGCTCAATGTAAATTCACAGGAGAATAAAACAAGGGACAGGTTCTCACAGACGGAGGGAAAGAAGATGGATAAACAGGTCAAAGTCTGAAATTCTTTCCCCCACTTTTTTTTCTCTCCGTCCCCTCCTCCTCCACGTATTCCCCCTTCCCTTATGCCACTCCGGCTGCTCTTTGTTACGTCATCTGTTCTCTCCCATTATCCTCCAGACCCCCTCCCCTCTCTCTCCTGTCACCCAGCAGTGAGTCACTACCTGTATTGTTCCCTCGGTAACAAGAGCATTGATCAGCAGCGCTCACAGAGGTCCCGTTGTCCAAGCCTGATCAGACTAATACTGACTGGGGTCCTGGTTGGTTAGATAAGTGGGGGATTTCAGGATGACTTACAAGAGGTGGGGGTTATTCCTCTGAGCTCTTTCTAATCTGTAAATAGAGGTAGTTTACTAACTTGTCAGTTGTAATTCTTGGACGTGGGTTCCTGACTGTTCTAATGGAGTTTCATTAGAGCAATGAGACAATAGGCCACGTCATTCATGTCTTAAAAAAGGCAGGCAGAGGTTTACGAGTTGTATTTTTAGTGGGATTACTGGAAGGAATGAAAAGCTAAAGCCATTTATCACCCACTTCTGTTATTTTGTCAAGCAGTGACTTTAGTTGTACTTTTTCTCTCAACCATCTCATGGTTGTTTGACTTCTACTGCATCGGTATTGATCTACTGCACTGTATGTGGTATCATCTCACCTACGGATAAATAACTCATCCTCAATGTAAAGTTAATAAATTTACATTGTATGAAAAGATTTTCTTCTTTCTAGTTGCTTCACTTTTGATTTATATCCTTGTTTCAGCACACAATTCACCATACATCTGCGGACGGTAAATCAATAGCCCCTGGGAGCCCACATGTTTTATTCATTTATGAAATATGCCTGATCAGAAATTTGGGGTTTTATCTTGTCAAAACTCCTAACTGGCTGGTTGCTAATTTGAAGTGTAAATTTGCACACTGTTAAAGTAGTGGATTTGTTTAGATTTAGACAAATAATCTACAATATAACCTCATATATGTATATTTTTCAGGTGGTTTCTCCTTCTGATATGCTGATGTTGCCCTGCCAGAGCAGTCCAGAGGACTTCAGTAGTAATTCCGGGGACACAGCCGTCCACTCTACATCTGGCATGGGGGGTAACTCGCGATGGTCCACCCTCTCCTGGGATGCACCGTCTGACATGCTTTCTCCCCCGACTTCAGACCCTGGAGGCACGGTCCACCTAGATAGTGACTCTAGACCCAGTTCAGGTAAACATTCCCGATAAGTCCTCGAAACTATAGATAAGATTTGATAAGAACTTTTATCTGAACAATGACTGACACTCTGTCACCTTCTGATATGCGTTCAGCTCACCTTTAGCAAATTCTCAGTAAATATTAACCAAACTCTTTCTACTTTTATTTACTTAAACTCCGAGCAACTGGGCCCTGAATAGTTGGGCTGTCTACTTTCTGGGACATTTTGTTCAGTTTTAGGTTTCTTCTCTTGAGGATTTTAAAAATCTATTTTTCTTTTGGTTTGTACAAACAAAACAAGGAAAACAGTGCTGTGACTCTTTTCTCTTAGAAGTTTAATGTAGTTTGAGTTTCTGTAGATGATGTCAGGTCTCTGTTGAACTTAGTCAAGAAAATGTTCTAACTTTTTAATATAAACTGGATTTTACTTTTGCAGGTTTCTATTCGGTTAGTGGGAGTTCCTTGTCAGACTCCTGCTACTCTGTGTCCAGCGATGCTGCCCATGGAGGACCGACTCCACCTGCTCGACCTTTGAAGTTATGGGAACAGGTTCCGATGTCTACTGAAAACACTGACCACTTGTGGTCAGAAGATGCAGTGCAGCTGCAGCAGTCTGCACCTGAAAGCTCCCCAGAAGATGTGGAACCAGCAGAAGAGACACCAGTTTTAGGTGAGTTTGCTGCCGATGACTTTCATCCACGTCTATACATGCTTTTGCCGTCAAACTCTCAGTTACCAATTGATGCTGACAAGTTTAGTATGAAGAGACTGTTTGAATTTGCTGTTTTCTCTCACCAAAGTAACTTATGCATTAAACTGTGGCTGACCTTAACAATTGGGGTTGAAAACCAAGGGGATATCAACATTAAGATGCATAAAAAAGCCATGGAAAGATTAAAAAAATTATCAAAAGGCAACAAATTACAGACGAGACATTCTTATATAGAAAAACTTCAATGACATCATCTTTCAGAATAGCTGGAAACAAAATAATGGTATTTGTAAGTTTGGGTACACTGCAGAGTTAATACTGCTTAATACCAAGACTTAATACCGCTGCTCCCTCTGGCAAGTATCACAGCTTGTAAGTGCTGCTATGACTTTTGTCAATTCTTATTGAGGCATCGAGGCTGTTCTTTCAAAGCTTATCCAGATTTTTTTTTATTTTATTGAGATTATGAGATTATGAATGCCATGGTAACATTTTCATTTTATCCCATTTGATGCAACCCACTGTGGATTTTACAATCATTATCCATTTTTAGAAATTATTTTCTCCTAAGCTTCCACTTTTTCACAGATGGCAATAGGTTAGCATCCAAAATTTACTAAATTTTGTAGAATCCATTTTTCTTTACACTCGTGAAACGTTCACTGTGCCACTAACTGGCTGCAACAGAATCCAAAACATTCAGTCCCATTTAATCTTCAAATACACCTGTGCTCATTCGAGCTGAAAAGTTCTGTTTTAAACCTTATCTGTTCATAAAAGTTGTTTTTGAAATGCATTAGCTTGTTGATACGTTGATTTGCAAACCTCAATTGCTAATTTTTGTGTTGGGGATGTAAGAGGTTTTCTTCTGATGACTCTGTCATGAAGACCATATTGTAAAAATAGCCTCCAATGTCTGTCAGATCTTTGTAGAGGGATTGTGCAGTCTAACGTGGGTTTTTTACATGTTGTTTTTTCTTTCACAATCCTGCGAGCTGTGTAGTCTGATATTTTTCTTGGTCTTCCATAAGTTGCTTTAACTTCCACTGTTATTTCTGATTGACGTTTCTTAAATATATTTCGAACAGAGCATATTAGCATCTAAAAATTCTTTTTAAAAAGTTCTGATGCTACTTGTTGGGGTGAGGTCAGGTCAGTCTGGTGCTTTTACAACCATTGAGATTGACATCACTTGGTCTTAACAGACAACGACTGAGCAATGACACTGTCAGGTCTCAGTGTATGAAGACAGTGTTCAAATGTATTAACTCTGCAGGGTGCACAAACTTTTGCAGACATTTAGTTTGTTTTCTGTTCTATTGAAATTAGTGTAAATAAAATCTAACTTCTTTTTTTTTTTTTTTACATATAAGAATGTCTCATCTGATATTTGATGCCTTCTGGATGATTTTTTCTTTAGCCTCTTTAGGCACATTAATACCAAGTTTTAATCTCCAGCGATGTCTCCCCTCTTGTTTTATACAGATTCCGGGGAGCTTGATACCTCTGGTATGAACTTTTTGACCGAGCTTTGCTCCGGAATCGGTGACTCCCTAATTTCTTCAATCATCCGGCTTCTTACCTCCACCTCCTCCCACTCTTCCTTTCATTTAAAACCACAGCTAGACTCTCGCTACTGCACCGACCTGGTATCTCGTAGGACCAAGGAGGTGTACTCCTATCCCAGTCCGCTACATGCTGTTGCCCTCCAGAGCCCCCTGTTCACTGCTTCCAACCAGGAGCAGACCCCCACAAACCCTGAGGAATCTCAGGACAATGAATCTGTAGAGACAAATACTGACACAGCTGTGCCTCTCCAGCCTCGGACTCCTCCCCCACCGGCCTCTCTCACCCATCTGGACCAGTATATATCCCGTCTGGCTCGCCAGCACCACACCCGCATGACCTCCTCCACTTTTGATTTCACATCACCTGCTACCCCTGGTCCAGTAACCCACAGAGATCTTTGTACCCCCAGCAAAAGTCTTGGCTCCACTCAGTCTCTGTCTGCCTTTGAGACCCGCAATACTCCCTCTACTGTGCCGGGGGGCAGCATCACACCCTGCAAGTCACTGCTGGGCAACTCAGCAAGAGTCAGTCTCAGTACAGCAGCAAAAAAGGGCACCAGGAATTCCATCAACCTGGGCAACCTTCCATCTGCCACTGGTGAGGACTTAAGCATAAATCTGCATCTCAACCTCAACTTGAACCTGGCTCCTGGTGTGAACACTAGCTGTGGACAGGTGGACAATTCCAAAACTGGTAGTTGTGGGGCTCTAAAAGGCGAATTTGCTTCGACAGCGTCTGCTTCTGCCTCTTCACTCTTCTCTTCAACACCCACTCCAGCTTTAAGATCTCGCTCTCGTATTTCCACCTGCCCGAGCAGTCTGAGTCACCGCAGCTCCCTGGAAGTCCCTTCTGGTGCGGGGGCCACCCCTGCATTTGGATCTTCTGCCTTCTGTCGCTCATTAGACTGGAGCTGCAGCTCCCAACCTGAGACTGGACAACCAGTGTTTGGTCTTAACTCCGGATCAGCTCCTGGGTCTCAACGCAGCAGCTTGATCCAGGAATCTAATTCTAATCCCAAAATTAGTGAAGATTCTATTATGGTGGAGGAGATCTCTCGCCTCTCTGGTCTTTCAAAAGCAGTGGTGGTGGGACTGATGGAGCAGGGGGTGGAGCTGGACATTGACTGTTTCCAAATGAACTCTAAAGGCGAGGTGAGGAGTAAAACTCACCTAACTCAGAAAGATCCGTCTCATGACTACGCCAGACTATCTGATGTGAGCCCTCAGAGACCAATTCAGCTTTCCCTTAGTCTCACTCATTCCCCTCAGTCCCAGAGCAGTCTCACTCCTCCTCTCTCCCACTCTTGCAGCCCTATAGAACCCTACCAATCCAAACATGTTCCATCTCCTCTCTATTCCTCACATTACCACTATCAGCACATGCCTCCTCCATCTGAACTTCCCTCCTCAACTGCATCTTCTCCTGCCTCACATCCCGCCGCAAGGGCCCACTCCCCTCCACGCCCTCTCCAACCATCTCCTCTAGGGGCCACCCCTCTTTCAGTTTTCCGACGAGATTCGCCCTTCCAATGCTCCTTACCGCACAGCAACACCAGGCCCTCCCCTATGAAGCATGGAGGGATCCAACCAAGAGGAGGATCCTTGCGGCAGAGTGGAGCAGGAAATGATGGTGGGAACAGGTGGAGGAAGATGGAGGGAGAGGGCCTTTATAGAGGCAAGCATACCTCTCATAGGTTAGTGAGAGCAGCTACCGTTAGCAGTTACGCAAAGAGAGAAGACTACGGCTTAGCTTGGGTTGAAGAAGAGGAAAAGACTAAATCCACGACCCAGACACCCAGAAGGTCCACCAGCAAGCTCTGGAAGGGCTTTGATGGGCGTCTCTGGGGCAGGGAGTCAGAAAGTGAAAAGGAGGAGAAGGACAGAGCGGAGTACGGTTACGGCTGGAGAAGGAACAGTGTTGGAAGCTGGAGGCGGGAAAACTCAAGGAGCAAAGCTTCATCCAGCGGCGACAAGAAGCCAAAAGTCGATAGCTCCCCTTTATTTTCACGGAAGAGGGGGAAAGAAGATGGAGAGAGACGCAGCACTAGCCTCAGACTTTCTAGAAGGGCTCTGTTCAGAAGTGAATCCCAGGGCTTGCTTGTACCTCAAAACTACAATGAGGAACCCACAAGGCGAGCACACTGGGTGTCCTCCTTAGATGTGGGCCCTGGCAGTATGGGGATAAGCAAAAACGAAGGAGTTAGACTACTGAGAGGAAAAGAGAGCACACGGCTCTCCTCCACGGCGAGCCTTTTTAACCTATCTCGTTCTCAGAGTCTCGAGGGCAGCTGCCAGTCACTTTCCCCCTTATCCTCCCCTTCATTTTCTCCCTCTCCTCCTCGGATGAGCCTCCAACGCTCTCGCTCGCTGAAAGATTTGGGGAGGAAAGTGTTTGGCTCAATGAGGTCCCTAAGTTTGAAGAGGAAACCATCAAAAAAGTGACATTTAAGCTCTAGATTCAGATTGTAGGACATGGTGAAAAACATCAGCTGGGCTTAATATTGTATTTGATGTACAACACAGTGCTATTTTTTCTCTTGAAAGTTTGCTGACTGGTTATGTAATGAACTAGTTGGTTATACATCACCAACACAGTGAAAGCTTCTCTCAGGCACATAGTCTGTAAAACTTGCTAATAATTAGTTTGTGGTTTTGGTAACCATTTATGAAATGTTTTTATTACATAGAACAACTTTTTATATCCATAATTTGAAAAAAAGATTCAGAATTCCTTCAAAAATGACAAAAAGATCAAAACTCAGTGATTTCTTTTTTTATAACCATGGGCTACAAATGCAAAAAAAGTCTGCACTGTTAAAAAAAAAGTGATATTCAACAAACACATTAATTGGTCAGTGATTCTTTTAAGAATTCTAAAAGGACTGAAGACATTTTAAAAATATCGTTCACATGTATTTTGAATAGTTTTTTTTAAGCAAATGGTTTGTCCGGGATATAACAGCCAAACATTACTACTCTGGGATGTTCATGTGGCAGAAAAATACTTAAGTTACTACATATGATTTTATTAGTTGCTATGAGAAGCTTCTTTGAATTAATGGTGGATCGCCCCTGTATTCACCAGTATGGATGTGTGCATAGTTCTCATCATTGCATGCTGCTCAGTGACAAATGTGATATATATTGTGAGGATGTGGAATTTCCTGTTTATTAAAGACAGTAATACTACTGAAGTACAATCATATTGGCCAGACAATGACCAAAACTAGGCAAATACTCTTTAACTTGTTCTTTTGCTCAGGATTCTGAAATATTAAAACTGTATGAAATGATTTTTGGCTCAAGTAATAAAAGAAAGCAAATAATTTTGTGTTTTTTATTAAATACTCCCAGGGATGAAGTAATAATTGAAACAAGAGATGTAACAAAATGTTTTACTCAAATTCAGAAAACAGAACGTTTAAACAGGCAACTGTAATCACAAGGCATTTGAGTAGTGCATCAAGAGTCTCTTCAGTGTTCACAACCACAGGATATTAGACTTTCGTTCATTTCAGCGTTGCTAGGAAACTAACTCATCTGTCTTCGCCTTTCTATTTTCAGCAGCAACAAATTTGCAGTCCCACCAACTGCTTTTCATCATCAGCTTGTAAAAAATACAATTTCTATTTTATCAGTCTGACTTCAAGCTCAGAAAGGCAACTCGTAACCAAGTAAATGATTTAACTTTTTTTATTGTTTGGCTCAATGAGGAATTTGTCTAAACTTTGTTGCCAGCTGTGTTACTTTGGTTAACCCCATCTTCAGTGCCGTTCTTCAGGCTGGAGGAAAACATGCCTTGGTACAACGCTTTCTCTTTTTGCAGCTCCTGATGTAGTTTTTCTTCTGCCCTCTGCAAGTGCTTCATAATGTTGACATCTGTGAAGGATTTTTTCAGAAGTTAAGCTATTGAACGATGCCATCATTTCAAACACTTCAACTTAAAAGATCGAGCATCACATTAAACGCTGCATGTAGAGTTGTGAAAGAAAAATTATATCTAGTGAAGCCAAAATGAGTCAGACTTCCCAGATTTTATTTGGGTACCTGACTTTTCTTCTTTTCATGGTACTGCTACATTTTGCAGCTTGATTTTTTTTTAATTGAGCATGTTTTACTCAAATTTTGATACGCAGCTGTCGCTAAATGAAACCCCTTTTGACTTGTTGTGTGAATGAGTATCTTTGTTCTTCTCTTACCATTGGGTTGCTTTTTGCAGGCCTGTGTAAGATACATTTTGGCTGTAGATGCATCTCCAGTCTCAAGAGTGGCTACTCCTGCCCTGTACAACGCCTTGATGTTGCCTGGTTGCCGCTGCAACACTCGCAGACTGTACTCCAGCACTCGGGCATAATTGACACTCTTTTTTAGTAGCAAGCAGGCTGAAACAAAAAAAGCAGATATTATATAACAATTTTTTAATTTTGGTTTGAAATATTACATAAACAGGGCTGCACGGTGGCCTCAAAGCAAGAAGGTTGGGGTTTGAGGCCAGAAGTGGGGGCGAGGGTTAAAACACTGGTCTTTCCGTTTGGAGTTTGCATGTTCTCCCTGTGTATGCGTGGGCTTTCTCCAGGTACTGTTTTCCTCCCACCCTCCAAAAACATGCACAAAGTTGATTGGCCACTATGAAAATTACCTCTAGGAATGAGTGTGTGTGTGTATGGTTGTCTGTGTGTGTGGCCCCGCAACAGACCTGTCCGGGGTGTATTCTGCTTCTCGCCTGAAATCAGCGGGGATAGGCTGCGGCATCCCCCGCAGAAATAAGTGATTCAGAACACACTACGAAAATATTACATGAACAAAAACTGCAACATAATATGAAGAGCAAAAGTAACTTTAGTTATTTACCAGCAAGGTTATTGTAGCAGTCTACTTGTGTGTTTCTCAGCAACGTTTCCTGTTCCCTTGTGAGATGTGTCTCTGGTGTAAACCTTTTCACGGATTCCCACACTTCAGAGTCAATGCTTCGAAGTACAAGAAGAGCACGGTGATAGGAGCTGATGGCTTCGCGAATGTTCCTCTCCTTGTAAAAAGTATTTCCTAATGTTTTATACTGAATTGCTTTTTCCAATGATTCACAAACTGGTTTAACAGAAGCTGCGTCATGTCTTGAACAACTTGGTTCTGCATCCGTCATCTCAAGATTATTCAGGCCACCTTCTGCTCCTCGTGCCTCCATTTCTTTGATAAGCTTGATCAACTGATGAAGAGAAAAATGAAAATCCATTTCAGTTTAGACTGTTATTTTCACAAAAATGCATTGTCCGTGGTCTCCCCTTTATCCGAGGCCGGGTTGCGGAGGCAACAGCCTCCGACTTCCCTCACCCGGCTGCATCCTGCAGCTCACCAGAAGGAGTCCAAGGCATTTCCCGGCCAGCTGCAAGACATAGTCTCTCCAACGGGTCCGGGGTTGGCCTCTGGGTCCTCCTGCTGGTGGGATGTGCCCGAAATACCTCACCAGCAAGGCGTTCGAAAAGCATCATAACCAGATGACCGAACCATCTCATCTGGCTTCTTTCAACCAGGAAGAGCAAATGCTCTACTCCGAGCTCCTCCTGGATGGCAGAGCTCTTCACTCTATCTCTGAGTGAGAGCCAAGCCACCTTGCAGAGGAAGCTCATTTTGGCTGCTTGTATCCGCAACCTCGTTCTTTCGGTCACCACCCACAGCTAGTAACCATAGGTGAGGGTAGGAACGTAGATCAACTGGTAAATCGAGAGCTTTGCTTTTCGGTTCAGCTCTTTCTTCAACACTACGTATGAATGAGGCGTCCTGATTATTGCAGACGCCGCACCGATCCGTCTGTCGATCTCCCGCTCCATCCATTCCCCATTGGTGAACAAGTGGAGGAAAATGCATTGTCTAAACAAAAAAATTATAACACAGGAAATTCACTAATATATCGAAATATTTTAAATTAAAATGACCAGGTAACATCCACATAGCTTTCAGAAATTATTTAATTATTCAAGATTATTTCAGATTTAGACTTCTCTGCTTCTTCTGCTGCTAAGTAACGATCAAACAACCATAGATATTATTTTACAACAATCCAATATTTAGCTGAAAAATTACTCTAGACATTTGAGTAAAATATTTATGTTCACGATACAGTTGTGATTGCAGCACTAGAGAAACAAACAGAATTTATTCTGTTGATTTATTTTCTCATTTATAAAGAAAGCATTGACTGCAGCTAACTAAGCTAAGCTATCACTAGTTTCCAACTTCAGAATATATTTTTTAGAAGTCCTTTATTTACAATAATTTAACGTAACAAAATGTAAACAAAGCACATTTACATTACCTTCCGCTTGTTAAATTTTCAACAACGAACTTTTATACAAGAAGAAAATCATTCTTCTGTATTAAGTCATCATGTGTTCATTTATCTTTTAATTATTTTCTTCTTCCGCTGTTTTCTTCTTCGAATTGAAGACATTTGCCATCTCTGGTTACATTAGCGCCTTCTACTGCTGACTTTTAAAACCACACATAGTTTTTATGTGTTGTTCAATTCTAGGAAAACAAATAAAAAATAAGAATTAACATTTATGTTACCTAAATGTGCTATTTTAGATTTTTTTTTTAATTCCACATTAATAATATTTTTCTCAATGTTCTTTTCTCGGTATATGTTTATTGTGATCGATCGTTTTTTTTCTTAATTTTTTTGCTCACATTTTGATTTCGCGTACTAATTTTTTTAAAGAAATTACTCATTTTTAAGAAATTACGCTATCGTCTGTGCGCATGCGCATTGCTTCTCACACAACCGCAATAAGCAAATATGGCGGCGGCCGTCGACAGTGTTGTGAAAGTGTAAGTTTACATCTTGTACATCATTCAAAGATTTAAACGACTTGTCTCATGAATAACCTTGCGAATATGTTTTTGTTAGATTTTAATGACTGGTTAGGAAAGCTCACTCCATTGTTTTCTTTTTATTGAGAAATACAATAATTGTCCCAAGAGAATTACGTTATCTTTGTGCTAATGTTAGCTGCTTAGCATGAAGCATGTAGATATGAGACAAGCTCATTGTGAGACCATTATTTCTGCATTTGTCATGTTTACCAGGGTTTTACATTCGATATTATCTGTTTGTAGAGTTAATCAGGCGTTCATCAGTGAATGGTGCGGTGAAATGGAGTAAATGATTAGTTTGGCGGGCGCTTTGTTGCTAACAATCAACCTTTTGTTCTGACACAGCTCCACCATTACTGTTAGACTTCAGACACAATGAACGGATACATTTAATATCAAATCAAACTGAAGAAACACTGTAGCAAAATGAGTTGAGAGGAAAATTTAAGCTCATGAACAAGATATTCTATTTTCATTCGTTTTAAAGCAATGCCAAAACAGATCTTGAACATTATTGAACATCCAGTTAATAATGTTGTGTCATGTCTAACAAACATGTTAAGAAGTGTTTATAATTTTTAATAAAAATATAAGAAGTTACATACTTGACAATCTTTTTTAAAAAAGAATATATGTGCAAGGTTAAAAGTTAAGACTGTATAAGGTTTATTATGCTTGTATGTTAGACATAGTCTCTCCAGCTGCTTCTGGGTCTCCTCCTAGTGGGACGTACCGGAACCACCCCATCTGGCTTCTCTCAACCTGGAGGAACAATGGCCCTTCTCTGAGCTCCACACTCTTGCTTATCTTCCTTATTTCTGAATGAGAACCCATCCATCTTTGAGGAAGCTCATTTCAGCCGCTTGTATCCATAATCTCGTTCTTTGGGTCACCACTCAAAGCCGGTTACCATATCTTAGGTTAGGAACGTAGATCGACTGGTAAATCGAGAGCTTCGCTTTACGGCTCACGTCTTTCTTCACCATGACAGACCAATGCAGCGTCCTGGTCACTGTAGATGCTGCACTTATCTGTCTGTTGATCTCCTGTTGAATCCTTCCCCAATTCATGAACAAGACCCCGAGATACTTAAACTCCTCCACTTTGGGTAGGAGGCTGTCCTTGACCCAAAGGGGACATTCCACCCTTTTTTCAGAAACTCCACCCTTACTGTCTTATACATATTTATTTCCCAAAATTTCTTACAGTGCACATTTATCATTGCAACTTAAAGTAGGTTTTATAAAAGGGATTGTTGGTTGCCAAAACAGAAGTTTGTGTAAGGTGCGGTTATGGACTACAGTGTTATTTTTTAAAGTTGGTATTAAAAAAAAAAACAAAGAGGATGTTTATGAATATAGTGAAGGAGGACATGGAGATATTTGGCATGACTGAAGAGGATGTAAAGAACAGGACTAGATAGAAGAAACTGACTTGCTGTGGCGACCCCGGAAGGGAAATGCTGAAAGAAGTTTATAAAAAAAAAAAAAAACTACATTTCTATCTCTTTCCACCATATTTGGTGGTGTTTAGAGCCAAATTTGTCATTTGATTTTGAGTTCTGTACTATTTCAGGATGGGGGAGCAGTATTACAGAGATGCCATGGAGCAGTGTCACAGCTACAACGCTCGTCTTTGTGCAGAGCGCAGCATCCTCATGCCTTTTTTAGACTCTCAAACTGGTGTCGCACAGTCAAACTGTTACATCTGGATGGAAAAGAGGCATCGTAGCGCAGGTATGCAACACACACACAATCTGACTTCAAGTTTTGCTTTGGTTGTAAGAAAGTTCAACATACTTTGCTGTGCAGACGTGTTTTAAAAAAAAAACTTCCAATTTGATTTTCTTTGGTATAATTTCCTCACCCCCTTGTCACCTCAGGTTTAGCTCCAGGGCAGTTGTACTCATACCCCGCACGGCGTTGGAGAAAGAAACGGCGTTCCCATCCACCAGAGGACCCCCGCTTAGCCTTTCCCCCTCTCAAATCTGGTACCATCTTTAATAATAATAGTAAAAAAAATATATTTCCTCTGAAAGACACATTTTAGGATTTAGTTCTGTTTCTTTTTTATAGAGTTTTTACAGATTTATTTTACTTTTAACCACTGCTCGTTTTTTGAGTTTGAATTATTGTTTGTCTAAATTGGTTTTCATGCCAGTTCTATGTGTTTCTGTTCTGCTTGAAAACAGCTGCGGATTTGGAGTTGGGTCTTAAGCGTGATGCTTTGGGAGCAGTTGATGGAAGCAGCTTAGAGGCTTTGTTAAAGGGTGAGCCTCTAGAAAGGAGAAGCGGGGTGTCTGAGCTACGTGGTCCTGAGGATGATCCGGCTACCGTCGAGCCTCCGGCCACATCAGCAGTTACCCACACGTCGTCTGGACGTATTCGTAAGGTTAGAGTCCCAAGTTTTGCAAAAAAAAAAAAAAAATTGCATTAAATCAAGGAAAGAATTTTTATTAGTAATAAAAATCTTGCTAGATTTTGAAAGTTATTTTTTAGACCAATAGCAGTGCATTTTTTGGTTTATTAAAATAGTTTTTATAAGCTTCAGGACACTAAAGGTGGGAACACAGTCCGCTTTGTGACTTAGAATTTCTTTTACACCTCATTGGTGAAAAAATGATAATAGTGTGACTATTATCAAACTGAAGATAGCTCATAAAATAAATGAAGAGATCAGTGTGTCACAAAAAAATATGAACTAAATTTTTCTTTTAGTTAAGTTTTTGGCCTCTTAAATGTTCACATTAAAGTAACATAAACTTTTAATATCAATATTTTTTATATATTGCAGTCTAAAAAGTCTAGTCCAATATGCCTCTTGATGTTAGAAAATGTTAGGCTGTGGATTAATCTAGATTATCACATCAGAGAGTTCTTGACCATGACGACTATTTGGACGATCTGGATGATGAAGATTTCGAGGATGAGACTCCAAAGCGACGAGGCAAGAGCAAGTCCAAGGTTGGAAGTGTCACTCTTAACTTGAATCAATTTTGACAAACACATGCTAAAATAAAATAAAGCTATAAAATAAAGCAACTTAGTTGCAGGACTAAGTTTGAGTCCTGCAACTTATTAAGACTTGTGCTGCTTTTACCAAACGTTAAATCGGTTTTCTAGGGTCGCAGTGATAAAAACGGGAAGAAGAAAACAGAGGCTGCAGCTGCTGCTCTGGAGGAGAGAGACAAACCTTACGCATGCGACAGTGAGTAGCTGCTTGCTTGTAAACACGCATCTGTGTCACGCATGTCAGCAAATACACACTTGCTTTGGTTCTTGTTGAGATGTAGATGAGCTTTTTGCAATGCATGATGTTATTATTCCTTCAATTGAAGTTGCTACAGAAACTTTGAAAAAGTTGCGCATGTTGTGTTTTTGCTTTTTATTGTAAATTTTTATTCAACTTTTTTTTCTTTCGGGATGATGCTCGATGTGCGCTTTGTAACTTTTTGTGGCCTCAGCTCGCTTTGCAAATTTGTTTAAGCTTGCTACTCTGTGTTTGTCAAAAATCAGCCTCGTACCGATGAAGCCAGAAACAAACTGGTTTAAGGTGGATGAATTACTAACGTCCGTCCACCTTCGGTTTTTCAATGAAGTTTTTATAAATAAAGGAAGTTGGATTAAGCTTCCATCATGATAACACTTTTTGTATGACGGTGTGTGTGTGTGTATCAGTCTGTGGAAAACGCTACAAGAACCGTCCAGGCCTGAGCTACCACTATACACACTCTCACCTGGCAGAGGAGGAGGGCGAGGACCGCGAGGAGATCGAGGCACCACCCACTCCTCGCCAGCCTGAGGAGCAGAAGAGTGAGTCACTCTCAAGTGCTGAGAGAAAGACAGGGAGTGAGGGAGAGGGAAGTGTTTATTGCATTCCATGTAGCATGTGTGTTTGTTTTAGGGATTTTCTCCCTCTTATTATTTTGTTATGTTCACCCCTTTTTTTTCCCCATTTTTCATAGTTTTGGGTGAAATTCTGGGTTTTATTTTTTTGTCTAAAACATTCTTCTAAAGTCGGGACTTTTGGCTTTTTTTGTTGGTTATCTTCCATCTTTTTTTTTTTCTTTTTACTTTCTCTCCAAATTATCCATCGTATAGTCATGTTTTATTCTGTGTTTTCACATCTTGGGTGCGTCTTGTGAGACATTCTTTTAAAAAAACAAATCTTAATTAAATTAGGATGAGTTCTTGGGGTGAGTTTATTGTTGGTGAAGTGATTTATGTTTACAGAAGGTTTTATGGTGGTGTACTGTTGATTACCTAGTGGGATGAAAGACTATTTAAACTTGGTGTATCCATTTTTGGCATGAGGTGATAATTTGTAATCTGCACTGAATGACTTCTTTCTATTTTCTCCCGCTCAGCTACAAAGAAAGGTCCAAATGGACTTGCTTTACCCAACGATTATTGCGACTTCTGTCTGGGTGATTCTACTTTAAACCAAAAGACCGGCCAATCAGAAGAACTTGTTTCCTGCTCAGACTGTGGACGATCAGGTGGGAATCATTCAAACCCCTGAAGCTAATTTGCTAAAATAACTCTTATCAGCACTGAAAGATTTTTGATAAAGAGAGGTACATATGTCTATCTACATTTAGGTATAATATTCCATCGTATCTGCTGTACTTGGTTACAGTTGCTAAGCTCAAATTGGTCTGATTCCGGGTGGGTTTTGGACACAGCTGTTCTGCTGATGTCTGGCTAATCTTTTTTTTCCCCTCCTGTAGGCCACCCTACATGCCTCCAATTCACTCCGGTAATGATGGCCGCGGTGAAGACCTACCGCTGGCAATGCATCGAGTGCAAGTGCTGCAACGTTTGTGGCACCTCAGAAAATGATGTGAGTCTGTTTGATATTGCGGGCAAACATATACATCATACAACAGAAACCACAGGAAAAATGTCTAGTTTTTTGGAAGAAAAAAAAAGACAAAACTAGACGTTGCTGCCATTCACGAGATTAACAAATACTTAACCGTATTTTGTCAAAACAAGTAATTTTTTTATATCAAAGTTTCATCAGATTACAACAAAAGCAACCAAGAAGGTCCTATAAAGAACTTAAGCTGTAGAACTGAAATTTACTTGATTGAAACTGACCTTTTTGAATGAAAATTGTCATTGTCTTTGAATTTTTTTTTTTTTACTTTAGTTCTGATTAATTGTGTTCTTTAACATTTTTTCTGAATGATGATGAATGATAAATATCTTCCTCAAGTTCAAACAAACATTTTTTTTGCTGCCATTATTTGCCACCAACTTTATAAGTAAAGCTGTATTTCATGCAACTAAGCCATAAAACTTTTTGTCGTCTCAAATTTTTTTTTTCAAGTCAAATGAAATCAGATCCAATATGCTGTTTACACAAACACCATAGTTTCACCTACGGCTCGCAACAACAACATACTTTCCGGAAAAACCCCCAAAATGGATTATCACCGCAACAAAAAACCACACTCCTCTTTAATGGTCGGAAATTAGAACACACAAAATTATACAATGACTTTTAACAAAAAACTTAACATATTTTCTTGATTCTATTGATAAACAATTAACAATTCTGTTTGGGTTTTTGCCAAAAAAAAAAAAATCTCGATACAATATGTCATGTAAGGCGTCGTGTAGATGTTAAAACAAATACATGGTATTCTTTAAATAATATTTTGGCAGCCCCATTTTTTTTCTCGATGGACTGAACATGTTATGTTTTTACAGGACCAGCTGCTGTTTTGTGACGACTGTGATCGAGGTTATCACATGTACTGTCTCACTCCACCCATGACCGAACCACCGGAGGGTAAGTTGCTGCTTTTAGCTTTTTGCGTGCTGTTAGAAAGGTCACCTGCACACAAGCAGACACCTAATTGCTCTGATGTGCTGCCTCATTTGTGAAGTGAGCTCATAGCATCAGAGATGTTTGACCTTTTCAACCTGAATGTGGTCAGTTTGTTGGGATCTCCTAAGATATTCTGTTATTGCAGTAAATTTACTGCTGATATTTTTCTTCTGCATTTAAGACTTCTACACTTATTATAATTTAGATGGGACCAAAAAAGAAGGATTTTATACCAAATATTAACGTTCAGTTTATTTTGTAGTGGAAATTTTAAATGTTTGCATGTAAAATTAAAAGTCTCATTAATGTTCTCAAATGTTTAAGTTGTAATTCATTATTAAACATCAAACAACAAGAACAGTAACTAATAAAGAAGCACAAAAACTTTTAAGTGCAAAATTAAAACACAGCCGTCAAAAAACACGAAACCAATTTAAGTAAAATAATTTCCTTTGAGAAATTTTTGGGCTTTTTAAAATTGTGTAGATGGTTTTAAAATACTGAATTGGCAATAAAAAACAAGAATTGTATAATTGCTGGATTAAAACTAAGCAAATAAGTTGTACTCAAGGAGTTTCTCAAAAAAAAAAAAATCAGTGGCAGATCTGTGCAGTAAAAAAAAAAACCCTGAAGTTTTTACAGTGACATAAACCAAAAAAAAGTTGTTTTTTTAAAATTACATGCTAGTAATTGTTCCAAACTTAAACCTACCAGATAAGATCACTTAATGTCTGCATGCGAGTGTATGTTTAGTATTTAGGTGGAACTTTCCACAGACTTCAATAGTTCAGTTGTCTGATTTGTAGACAAGATATGCAGAAAAAAAATACCGGTTGTTTTTGTTAATCTTGTTTACTTTTTTTATTTAATTAATGGGGGAAAAAAAGGATAATCAGCAAATCCATGGACTTCTTTTAACTCAAAAGCTCGGACATTTTCTGACTACTCAGTTTAATGTTGATTTTATATTTAAACCAATTCTAATGTGTAAAAACGCTGATGTAACCTTTAAGCTCACATGATTCTAGTTTAGGCAGATTTGAAATATTCATCTATTGGAGTATTTGAAAACTAAACTTTTGTTTTTTGATCTGCTTGCTTCCAGGGAGTTGGAGCTGCCACCTGTGCCTGGCTCTGCTGAAGGACAAAGCTTCCATATATCAGCAGAACCAGAGCTCTACCCCTGAGTGACCTCAGAACCTGAAGCCCACCCCTCAGCACCTGGACACCAAAACATCCAACCTCTTAGTTTGGAGCTGCAGGCTCGGCTCAGTTGCAGCTGAATCAGATCACATCTCAACAGTACAAATTTTTCTCACCTCCAGCACCACTGGCTCCGAGGGGCGGGGTGGGTTAGGGTTAGACGTAAAACAGACCTCAGATCAGTCGCCCTGGAGATCAAACCTACACTACCAATCTGCCTGCCAAGTCCTAGCGGCTTGCTATCAAACATGTGACTTATTGTCTACAAATACAGTATCGACACAGTTTTTTGCGGACTGTTACACGTATACAAAAGCTGAGCGCTCGCAGTAACCATAGTAACTGCTGTGTCAATGGCAGCTTAAAGGAGAAAATGGATTAGCATCACAGCTAATTATCAGCACCTCTCCATACTTAAAAAAAATAGTGTGGACTGTTCAGGCGACACTTTTCTTGGACAAATAATCTATTTTTACTCTAAAACCGAGAACAGGAGACACAGATTATTATTCTGATTATTGTCAGATTACTAGTGGGCTTCGTAGTGGCATTCGTCTGTGTGCTCGTCTGATCTGTTGGAGCGTTTACTGTATTTAAAGACGTTTCGCTGGGAGTGTCCAGCCAGTGCCAAGATCAACCCTCACTGCACCGCCTCCTCACAAGCACCAGGAAGCATGATTGTTTTACTTACGTTCGCTTTTCATCACTCAGTCCATCAGTGGCTTCAAACTTTATCATTTTACTGCAGACTGAGTTACTCCTGTGATATTTTTCAGTTTTGTTCATGCTGAGATGTAGCTAACATCATATATATCATCAACCTCAATGGGAACAACCATCCGTATCTTCATTTTGCATCACATGAAACAGGTAGTAATTATAAAGTTGCGTCATTTTCTGAGAATGAATTAGTTTGGCGGTGTTTCCTCTCATGCAAGAACAGCTGCTGTCATTCTCACTCATCTGCAGCTGCTTTTCTTGTTTGGTCACACCGAGATTGATTTGCATGCAAATTGCACCTGAATGAGCGCGCACACACATCACTAGTGCTTTTTTTTTTTTTTAAATACACTTTGTATTACCTAATATTCCATTGGTTTTTGGGAGTTTTTTCTAGTAAAAATTTTGTAAAGTCTATGATATAGCAAACACTTGGATATATATCTCCTAATGTATTCTATGTACTGTATTGACTTTCTATTTTTGTTATTCTGACTGTGACATGTATGGATTTGTTTCAACATTCTATAATGTCAGACCATCTTCATGAGTATTTGTAAAACAATGTACTTTGTTGTACTATTTTTATTTTTTCATTTTTTTGGTATTAAAGCTGATTTAGTCCAACTGAAATAAAAAAAAAATCACTTTACATGGTCTTCTTTTATTTTGATTTACTTCAAATCAACAAACACATGTCTGTATGTGGATGTAAGTGTATGTGACCTCGCAACAGACTGGTGACCTGTTTGGGTTGCATACTGCCTTTCACCCTAAATCAGCCAGGATAGGCTCTGGCACACCCGCGACCTCAGTAGGGATAAGCAGTTCTGAAGACGAAACAAAGATTGACAGATATAATTACTCAAATGTAAAAAAAAAAAGAAAAGCCTAACTTAAAATTGTGTCTTAACATTTAGGCAGTTAGATTTTTTTAAAAACAATGAAGACATAATTTCTGATGGTAACAGAAAGAGCAGTTTTTGTTCTGAACTCCAGCAGAAGTCCTGCAAATACAGTTTGCAGTGTGATTTTAAACTAAAAACAAGAAAAACTCATGAAACAGAAACAGCTGAGCCAATTCAACAAGTTTAAATACAAAAAGTTTTGGTTGCAAGATTTACTTTCTGCTAATAGTGAATAATAATTGGTAAGCAGTAAGAACAACGCCTGGTGATTTCTTTTTTCCACATTGATGATTCTTTTAACAATTTATTCATATTTAATTAGAAACATTCAAAAGGACCAGAATAGAAGTGACAAATCTCTGAACGGAGCAGAACAAGCTCATGAACAAATGTTTTATTGCACTCATACCTCAAGAACAAATACTCAAGTAGACATTCAGAAACAGCTCGGTGCTTTATGGGAAGAAATGTGGGCCTGTGTTTGTGAACACTGGGACAACAATGACTTAGTGCAATTACCTGGAAGGTTGGCCATGCTGGGATGATGAGAGCCATGATGTGTTAAAAACAAACATGGAAAAAGTGTGCAAACTAAGTAGCAGCTACATTGGCTTTCATGTTTCATAATCTTGTTAATGAGGTTATTTGTGGCAGTACTAAAGTATTAGTTCAACTAACACACTTTGGGGTTCATCATAAATTCCTCATCTCAGAATACAAATTCCATAGGTTTTTTTTCTTTTTTTTTTACAATGATTGTGACACAAAGTGCATCAACATTAAAGTCAGATTTTACAGAATCAGGGCTGCAAGTGCATCGGTACAAAACTATTGAAAATACTCATTTGTTAAAGGTAAACATCCCTTACGGAAATCCAGTGTCACGGCAACACCGTTAAATATTTACGTTGACTGGGGAATTAAATTAAAATTCATCTCTGCACCCATCTGATGGCAGCAGTGAAAAAACAAGTACGGTAATCAGTGTGTGTGTTTGTGGTCTAAAGCCTTTCAAAGCTGACAGAGCAGAGGAGGAAGATGGAGTAAAGCAGCAGGAGGCAAAGGCCCAGCCGGCGGTCCAGTTTCCATCGGTTCAGATGGACACAGAGAACCTACAGATGAACCCACAGTCAGAAACATATGTGCTTCGTTTTACCAGAATCTAAGATGTAATTGCTGGTAAACTTCATTTTCTGCTTTAGGTTTAATCTTAAGAAAGTGAATCAGAGGCTCTCAGGACGTGATGGGGAAAGACGATAAGAGGACAGTGAGGCACCTGATCCTCATCAATTTGTTTACCAATAAAAGCACATAAGGATCAAATTTGATTTTGTTTTATCTTAGAAAATCAGCAAACGAGTAGTTTTACTCACGGTTAATGTGACCGAAGCCAAGAGGAGAATCACAGAGTACACCAAACCTCTGCTGTTGATTGTCACCTAAAACAAAAGAAGATGAGATAGTAAGTATTACCCATAAAAGCACAGTGCCCTCTCTTTACACGATTTTAATATTCTGGTATGTAGCTTAAAAGAGAGTACGAGCATAGGGTTGAAGTGTTTAAAGCAGATGCTCCTCATTGATTGAGCTTCATATTACTGAGTGGATGCTTGGTCATGTAAAGCAGAGAAAGCAGCAGGAGTTACCACTGATCCATAGCTGACTATCAAAGTCCTGAGAGCCCAGGGAAATCCCAGGCCCAGCAGCACATCAAATATGTTACTGCCAATGGAGTTGGAGACGGCCATGTCACCCATCCCTGCAACAAGCAACACAGTCACTCAGGATGGAAAACCACGCACAGCAAGGCGGTCAAAGCTTTTGGTAATTAGATTTTTATTTTCCACTAGGCATGATGTGATTACCATTTTTAATTTAACACTGGAGATAAATTCTATGCATAAAATAGATTACAACTTGATGTTTTGGAAATAGAAAAATTCTAAAATGATTTGTGTTGAGAGAATGAGGGGTTTTCCAACTATTAGGTGCATCAGGGTATAGGTTGCACCCCTGACCAAACTATGAAAAAAACTGTGACATACTTAAAAAAATACGGTACATAGAATTTTTCTATTTGCTCTTTTACTTTGACTTTGATTTTTGATGTTGTAGAAAATTTTCTTTATATTTAAAGATAAACAAAACATAATAAATATTTAATTGGTATTGAAGTGTTAAAGACACACACACCTTGTCGAGCGACGATGAGACTGGCCATACAGTCAGGAACACTGGTCCCAGCAGCCAGGAAGGTGATGCCCATGATCACATCTGGGATTCCGAGTGTGTAGCTGATTATGGTCACCTTTGTGAAAAAAAAAAAAAAACTGTTCAGAAGGGATGTTTTCTCATGTATGTGATCGGTTTTATATAATGTGTATTTCATACCATCCAGACCATGAGGTAGGAGAAGAGGGCGATCCACAGTGTGGAGGACAGGAATGTGAGCAGGTACCAGCGCTCCCAGCGTGCCTGTGTACAGTCAGGGATGGTGCAGTAAAGCAGGAAGCTCAGTGGCCATGACAACAGCCACTTCAGTCGGACGCACCAGCTGTCTAAGAACATAAAGAAAGCACAAATTAGTCTCATTCATTATAGACTTATCTTCATTTTTAAATTATTCACACAGCGTAGCCTGAATGTGTCTGCCAGCCTTTGTGTCATCTCCTTCTAATTAGCTCCATCAGTTTTAAAACCATCTACTGAGCTGAGAAATACAAGCAGAGTAAAGCAGGCAACGCTTCTGAGTGGAGCTGAAGTATCAATAGCCAGTTAAACATGGAGGATGATCACCAACTCTGATCAAATATGTCAGTTTAATGTCTTTGATAAACTCTGAATAAGTTTTTATTCACTCACCTGGCAGAACAAACGGTTTAAAAGGTGCATTCTCTTCTTCATCTTCATCCTGTTCTTCCACCTCCTCTTCCTCTTTGAGCTGCATTTCCCCACCAGTTTCTACCCCTGTCTCTTTGACCCTGTCTCCCTCCAGCAGTTGTTTTCCTCCCTCATTCGTAGCCCCGTTCTCCCTCCCCAACGTTGCACTCGCACCCAAACCTTCCTCATCTGAAGGTGCCCCTTCTTCTGGGTTCCCCTGTGCCCGAATGAGCCTCTGCCTCTGTGGGTAGAGAGAGAAGTTTGGTGAAAGAATAGAGAAAAAAAAGAGATAAAAAGAGGGGAAACGCTGAAGTTTTAAGAGAGAAAATGAAGCAGTTTGATGAAAATGGCAATCTGATAAGTACGATGATGAGCCGGATGAGCGAGTTCACATTAGTTAGAAGAAATTTTCAAAGTGCTGACAAAGGATGTAGGCATGAGAGCAGGCCGGAGGAAAAAAGCTCATTTAGCGACTGAACTCTTGCCTTTAATAAAATACTGTATATTATGTGTAACTTAGAAATTTATCACAAGAAATTACATAATGCATCCAATTCTATTATTACTAAAATACTAATTCAATTTAGTTTAATCTGATTCCAATTTATTTGCTTTTCTTTCAAAACTAAGAAGTCTAATCTCACAAAACTCTACAAACATAATTTAAGTATCATGATACGGGCCAGGCTATGAATCAGATGTTCATTGTGTTCCACTGTCTTAATAGCAACACAGAATTTTTCATTTGTATGTTTTAAAAACATGCCACACCATCATTGAAAGAAAATCCCCATCAGTGTAAGCAAACAAGCAGGGGGGCTTTGATGTGTTATGAGAGCTGAGAGCACGTGCGGTGTACCTCGTTGATGACTATTCGCCCTGCCATGCGTAGGCGGGTGTAGGGGGGGAAATGCGGGGTGATGAGAAGACGGAGGCTTGCCTCTGAGAAAGTGAGCTGGTGAGGGTGCATATTCAGTAGCTCATCCACCATCACCACTGCTGAGTCCTGGCCGACCACCGTGCAGGAATCTGGAAACAAAATGAAGAAATGAACAACTTTTTAGCAGCAAAAAAGTTCCAATTCAATTTGTGTTTTATGCATCAGGGAATAGGATTGGCTTTGATTGGCAGCCCAATCTAGGTCAGTAGGTCTGATACAGACTCCTCAGAAGCCCAACAGGTCTGGAAACACACATGCAAACATACAAACTCCAGCTCGTGCACCTGATTTTAGCGGGACCATGTCATTGTCACAGTCGCCGACATTTCCAACAGCAGTCGTCCGTTTTAGACCGCCAAGACATGACTGGCCGTCTACGCTGCAATGCCTTTCAACCAGGCAGCACAGAGATTTGTTGAATCTGCAGACACACAATAAAATGCCCAGTGAGTGGGTGAACAGTTTGGCATCATGCCAACAGAAATGTGAAAGAGAGAGACTAACTTCATTATGATGATATAGATTCCATACATGGAGATCAGAATGATGGTCTCCCACCTGAAACATTTAATATGAATGCTAACTTAATAACTTACAAAGAATACTGATAAATTATATGGAGCTTAAAGGATTTAAAGTCTCACCACAACACTTTTTCATCATAGATCACCTGTAAATAAAAAAAATACACAAGTGTATTTAGTATTCTGTGTGTGTCCGTTTAAGCACAAAATATCAGCAAAATAACAACAACTGAAAAAAAAAAAAAAACGCTCCATCTGCAGGGTGGCTCGTCTCTCATTTAGAGACAGAGAGGGGAGCTCTGCCATCCGAGAGGCGCTGGGAGTAGAGCTGTTGCTTCTCCGGTTCGAGAGAAGCCAGATGGAGTAGTTCGGGTATCTGGTTAGGATGTCTCCCGTACACCTCACTTGTGAGGTGTTTCGGGCACGTCCCACCAAGAGGAGACCCAAAGGCAAACCCTGAAGCTGCTGGAGAGACTATGTCTTGCAGCTGGCAGGGGAACACTTCAGGATCCTCCTGGGTGAGCTTGAGGCTGTTGCTCCATACTCCAACCCCGGAAAAAGCGGTAGACAATGGAACAGGACAGTGTAAAAAAAAACTATTTTGCTTGTTGTGTTTTTACACCAAAACTCCAACATCTTACTTTTTTAAAATTGCTGTTTGTTTTTTGCGCATAACATGTTATGAAGTTTTTGTGGACTTATATTTAGTGGTGTGAGCTATTAGATTTTCTGGTAGGCATTGACAAACACTAATATGTTGAGCCTGACATAAATACGTTGGGGTTTACATTGAGGTTTTTTTTTTTTTTTAAAAAAAGAATTTCTTACCAAAATCAGCACAAGTATAGACAAGATGTAGAAAACAGCATCTCGGAACAGAGGCCACCAGCTCAGAGAGATGGGCTGCAGGAGAAAGAGGAGGCAGTAAAACCCAAAATGACTGAGTCTTGTTTCTATGAAATAAAAAGCTCAAAAGTTCAATAGTGAAAATACACTTATGTGTGGTTTAACGTGTTCGCCTTGTAAAGTGATTACGGTAGGTATTCTATTTGTAAGGATCATAGCTTTGTTTAGCCTCTAGATTGAACATTTAATTAAAGATTTATAGTTTCATCCTACAAAGTTTGACATCACAGATGAACATAAACTGAATTTATTTCTACTAATTGTTTACATGCAAATAAAAACACAAACCTGTCCAGAGAAAATGCCGCAAAGGCCGATGATGACGAGGATATTAAACACAGCAGATCCAACAATAGTTCCCACACCGACATCTCCTTTAGTGATGAACACCCCTAAAACCAGAGCAGGAGGACTTCTAATAAGTTTTAAATGACAAGCAGAAAAATAAGACTATTTTATATGTATTTATTTTTAACACTTTTTTTAAAGGTAAGTGTAAATTGCAGATTAGTACCAAATATTTTATTTGGGAAATGAAAAGTAATTCCTTAAGTTGAAGCTGTTTCTTCTTAGAAATGGGATTTTACAGTGTTGTCAGCCAGAGCAATGAATATTTACCAATTATTTTTAAAATGTTCTCTAAATCCAACAATTAAAAAATGTAACCAAATAGAAATGGATTAGCCTAACATATCAGACTGATTCTATCACTCTAGGAAGTAAAATGAAAGAGAGCGAAGGCAGTAGTGACGTGAGTTTGGCTGGAAACAGATCACATTTGGATCACAAATGGATAAAAAAAATTCTGTCACGCGTAAAATGTGAATAATTACAGGACGATGAGAGCATTTTCTATAACTTATAAGGGATTAATCACCTGATAAATGTGATACTGACCAATCAGAGAGGTGAAAAGCTCAGGTGCGGAGCTCCCAGCTGCCATGAAAGTTGCTCCAGCAACATCCTGACTGAGTTGAAGGTTCTAGTGGACAAAGGTTAAACTGTTCAAAGACATCCAAATATTTTAGCCTGGGTTATGTTGTTTGATTCCCATAAAATCTGGATTTAAATTTAGTTTCGACAATGTTATGAAAGCAGTTGTACATACAGTAAAAAAAAATATCATTACAGACAGTAATAAACATTAAAATGAATCACATTTAGAAAACCAACACATTCAATTTTATCAAAAAAAGAAAGGATCAATAATCTATTTGTTGCCAAAAAACTTCTTCCTATCTAATTTCACACAATATTTACAGTATCTACAGTATCAGTAAGTTCTTACCTCTGAGACTTTTTCCAGTGATGGCACAAAGTACACATCACACACGATTGCGAGTGCACAAAACATGTAGATAGCCTATAAAAGGCAGGGAAAAAACATCAAAATGACTTAGTAGGCTCAGCTAAATAAAAGAAAAAGATCTGATACTCACACAGAAAACATGAAGAAGCACAGCTCCATGTCTCCTCTGATCCACAGTAAAAACATCCTCTGGAAACTCATTTATGGCTGTGGAAAAAGTGGGCGGTATAAACTGGGTGAAATAAGATCAGATGTTGAAAAGCAGCTGAAACACAGTGGTTTAAAATGAATATTTTCAAAAATATTTTTATGAAACTTTTGGATTGGGTTTACTTCTTAATTTTTTTGTTGCTATAAAAAAACTTTGCTTTGTTTCCACTATTCTGTGTTCTTTAAAATATCACTGCAGATTGTGTAGGAGATCTTTTAGACATTCTAGTTAAAAGCCAATTAGATGCTGACCAGAAAAACACAAACTTTGTGATTATAATAATACAACTTGTGATGGTCTTATGATGTTCTGTTAGTTAGAAAGTAATCAAAAAAACAAAAGAAAAAAACCCAAAAGCTGCACCACAAACCTGATGGTTTCTTTTCTGGTTACTAGGCACATGTTGGGTATCTACAGTATCTCTTGGCAACAAGTATCAAGACTGAAGTTGGAGCTGTTTCTTCTTAGAAATAGAATTTTACAGTGTTGTCAGCCAGAGCGACGAATGTTTACCAGTTATTTTTTATAAAAATCTCAACTGAAATTCATACCCCACAACGTCTTGTAGCGAAAGATTTTCAGCATGATGATAATAACCTAACAAAAAAAATTTGCAACATGCTGATAATTACTTGCCTGTTTCTGAACTATAAATTTAAATAACATTTGATACTTTGAAGATGAAAAGTGGGTCCCATTTGTGTTAAAATATTCCATAGTTCCCCAAGCCAAAAACACTTTTTTGCTTGCTGAATAAATGTAGCTCCATAAATGTTCTAAATTTAGCAAAAAAAAACATCTTTTTATCTCGACGTGAGCCGATGAGCTGCTGTCACTGTTTCCTTCAGAGTCTGTCAAACAAACCAAACACATCCCAGCATGCACAAGTCATGAGAGAGATGCTGATGAGGGACTGCTCATCAGCAGATCATTAGGACGGGCTGGGCACTTTGAACCAGACACATCCAACCACAAAATTCAGCATTCGGTTTCCTAGCAACTGGTCCCTCAAAGGCTTCATTTTTTGTGTTGAAACATTTGAATGTGCAGAATTTTTAAGAAAAAAAGAATGACAAATAGCTGGGGAACAAAAAATAAAAATAAATTAAAAATATGTTTTAGTAAAATGATATACTTCCACTTTGATCTTAACTACACATTAGTTATTAAAGTTAACATCAAACAGGCAAAAAAAAATAGTTTTTTTAGTTGATGGTAAAGAAAATCCACTTTATACTTATTCTTATTTTTTATTTTAGAAGAGAAAATGTGAGAATATCTCACCAGATCTTGTAACACTTCCAGTGTGGTTGTCTTCTTTGGGTTGGATGAGCTCTCTTTTTGACAAGATGTGATGAAACACATTTTGGAGAACAGAACCTAAGAAGTAAATTTGCAATATGAGTGTATTTAAGACTGGTTTTATTCAAAACATAACCATGCATGATTTAATTCAATTCACACACATAACAAATAAAGTTTGCATTCTCAGAAATAGCTAAGTTTGTGTACCTGTAACATCATTTAGATGGAAGAACCATGCAGCTGTCAGCAGACAGAGTCCAGCTATGCAGAAGCGGTGAAGGAGCAGCGTGTTCTGAGCTCTCCGTGGATCCTTCATCCCGCTGCTGCTTTCTGGGTCTCATTCAGAACATCCCTCTAGCCCCCCACCCTCAGATCAGATCAGTCCACCCTGTTGATTTCAATACGGATCAATCCTCTTCGCAGTTGATCGAAGCTCCATCCAGATTCAGGAGGACGTAACAAATCTTCAGGCCGACATCAGCATCCAAGCAGCGGCTTCCAGACTCAACCCACCGCCCCCACATCCAACATCAGCAACAGCAGATCCGCGTGGATCGAATAGATCACACCGTGGCAGATTAAAAATATCCACAAGTTTAGATTTCTCTGATTCTTCCGTCCTACATCTGATTCTATTTCTGATTTGGTGGACAGGGAGGGGGTGTTTTTCCCCCAGCGCCTTCAAGCTGGGTGGAGCAAACAGCAGCTTCACCCATCACTCAGGGTTTTTTATTCTTTTTATTTTTAAAAAAGAAAATGAAAAGTTTACATCGTTTTAAAATGATCCAAGGAGGTTTGAAAGATAGTATAAATTGTATTAATTTAGCAAATCAGACCAAAAAGACTCAGATTTCTCTTACAATTGAACATAAAATAGATTTTTATGTGTTAGTGTATGTAGTTTTGATGTGTAGCATTTAACTCCAATTTAGGCCACTGAGTTCTCAATTTAGCTTTCTTTTTAATATTTGTTTCCTAAACTTCTCACCAAACATTTTTGTTTGGATTATAATTCAAACTGGTTTATATCAATGTCAGACCAAAAGAAAAGTTTGTTTTTTTCCACTTTATGTTCCAGATGGTTTAAACAATATTAGAGGAATTCTTACACTGGCTGCAAAGTGACCTCACCGCAAGAGGGTTAGGGGTTTGAGTCCCAGAGATGGGGCAAGGCTTGAAACTCTAGCCTTTCTGTGTGGAGTTTGCATGTTCTCCTCGTGTATGCGTTTTTTTTCCTTTCCTTTTCTTTCCTTTTTCCTTTGAGAACTCTGGTTTCCTCCCACACTCCAAAAAACATGCATGTTAGGTTGAATGGCTACTATGAAATTGCCCACAGGAATGATGAGTAGATGCTTGTGTGTGTGGCCCCGCAACAGACTGGTGACATGTTCTGAATGAATCCTGCCTCTCGCCTGAAATTAGCTGGGATAGACTCCGGCACCCCAGCAACCTCATTAGGAGTAAGCAGTTCAGTAGATGAATGAATAATCTTAATAATCTTAATACTGTTTAGGAAGATTTACTCAAATAAACAAATTAGATTTTTTGAGTACCTACCACTCTTTAACTTTAGTTCTTTTTATAAGAACATATGTAAGCTTATTCAGACTAAGACTTCAGATTAAGACTTCAACAAGTCTTTGTTTCTATGTGTGAAATACAAATAGATTACTAACTACAATAAACAGTCTGTGGATTAAGGGGGCGATTTAAATACAAGTAGATATCAGTGTCTAACATAAGTATTTCAGAGAAAAACAAGCCGATTTCACATAAAAAAAATTGTTTAATGCATTTCTCTCAATAAACTCTTATGAGCATCCCTTTTTAAATGCTTTTTTTAAATAGCTTTAGGATAGAAAATTTCATTCTCACAAAATTATACCAACAGTTCTGACAATTTTCAAGTATTCACAGTGAGTTTCACCAAAAATGACCAGACTTTGAAGTCATTTAATAGAAATTTACTTTTGTCCCATTGAAAATTTGTACTTTCAAAAAGGTGGCAGTGACCGGTACTGCACACTGAAACAAGGCTGTACCATGAGACGCACGCTGGTCCACAAGAGGTTGGTGAGGGAGTATAAAGTTCCTGCACATCCTAAAATCACCACGCCGAAAAGACACAGACAGAGGAAGCCGAAGAGCAAGAAACCTGCATTTTGGAACTCTGTCCTAAAGGTGCTTTCAAGTCTCCAGCTGTGGAAGAATGTGAAATTAAGGTGATAAAGCCACGTGACACACAAAACACAACAAAATATTAAAAATGACAAAGTTACTCAATAGAATTTTGTTTTATGGCTATTTGAAAGCGACAAACCTTTTGGTAAGCGCGGCATTTGTGAGAATTGAAGGAACATGTTTAAGTTCAATTTCATCTTCCTCCTGCAGACAAAATGAGGAAACAGCAGCTTTTAAACAAGTTTTACATGTGGACACAGCTGTGCCACCAACTAGTGGTCACTAATGCAACTATAAGATATTTTGTTTCTTTCAAGAACACTTAGTTATCTATATCCAGTTTTATTTCTGAGTTTTGAAAAAGGCTATGAAAAAGCTTGGAATACATAAAATGTTGAGAAGTGAGTTATTTAGGGTGGAAAAAAATTATGTCCTACATTTTTAAACGACACAGGATCTGTCATTGTGCTTTTGGTTTCATAAATTGGAGATATTAATTGCATTTCCTCTGCTAAAGACATTGGAGGACCGTAAAATCCATCTCTTTCTGCCAACATCTCAGTCTGAATAGCACTAAAAGCAAACAAAACAAATTGACACATTATTGCTGGGAAATAACGTCACAATTTATTCCAACTATTGTGTGTGTGTGTGTGTGTGTGTGTGTGAGAGAGAGAATTACTATGAGGCCTCGTCTTCTTTGTCTTCCAGCTCAATCAACAACTTGTGCTTGGCTTCTCTGAGACCCTGAGGCAAAAAAAAAAACACGCAATCAAGCTTATATACAGAAAAGAGTAACCTCTTTTAAGGTGTGTGTGGGAACACAGTGAATGTAACCATGGAGATTGATGGTTTGCTGAGACACTGCAGATAATGTCCTACACAAACATTTGGACAGATGGGAGTAAAAACTGATCTCTTATCATATATAAAGGTTCTATATAACAGCACATACAGTAAGAACAAACTTTTTCAATCAAATGTGGGATGTGTAGAGATCTAAAAACAAACAAAAATCGAATATTTCTGGAATGATCAGTCTCCGATCAACAATTATGTCTCTTGAATTTTTTGCATTGTTTCCACATAAATGTAGTGGATGCGCTATCCATCTCTTTTTTAAGCGAACAACTCAAAGAAAACTTCATTTCTATGGATGGCAGGCCCCCGGACCAGCTGGAGAGACTATGTCTCACAGCTGTTCAGGGAACACCTCAGGATCCTCCCAGGTGAGCTGAAGAATACAGCCAGGGTGAGAGAAGCCTGGGTCTCCTGTATGAGGTAGTTACCCTCACAATCCGGCCTTGTACAAGCGAAAGACAACGAAACGGAAAGATTAGCAGATAAAATTTGTTTATTCTAACAACAGTCATGAGGAGAGTGATAATAAAATTTTAGAAAAGTTTCCCTGCAAGTCTGTGGAGCTTATCTTTATTACTGTAACGTCTAACTGGAATGTTTAAAATTTCTAAAAGAAAAAAACAAAAACCTGAATGTTTTAACTGACATTTTTGTATCTCATCGTTATGAATATATTTACCTCTATGACGTCAGAATATTCCTGCACAATCCCCTCCAAACGCTGTAACTCATGGTTTTTCTATCACATAGACACACACAGAGAAAACATTGTAAGCTCAAATAGAAAGTGAAAAAAAGAAAATCTCAAAGAAATTCTAGCTCCTACCTCATCGATAATATAAGCACTGCTCTGCAAAGAAATCTGAGCTTCCTCCATGTCACCCTAATACAACACACACATGAAAAGCAGTGAACTGTTTCGTGGGTACAAGTACAACACAGAAGTCTGAATTCAGTATATATATTTTAAAAAATCTGTAAGTACAGTTATAACATAAGCAACTAATACAGCTTCTTTATCATTGACCAATGACGAACATGGAATTTGTAATATTTTAAAAAGAAAAAGATTACCTCGAGGCATTGAATTTCAGTTTTTAGTTTGGACAAATTGTTCTTGTCCTCCTGTCTTTGCTGTTCAAGGTTTTTGATCTTTGAGGAATAAATCAAGCTATAATTAGACATTGTAATGTAAGGATGGCACGTTGGCACAGTGCCCTCAGAACAAGAAGTTCGGGGTTCAAGTCGCAATTGGTTCAGAAGACGAAACAAAGCATTGTTATGTACAGTATATGTTACATAATTATTAACACATTGATCTAATAATTACACAACAATTCTGTAATCTCGCCCCCTGTAAAAAATTGTACAGACAAACCTCCCATGAAATATTTACCTCTCCTAACAGCTTCTTATTGTGCTCTTTCATTAAGTTAGATTCTTTTTCCTGCCAGACAGAGACATCAAGCAACAATCAAAAATTCGGCACAGCAACACACCAAATTAACATCGGCAAAAAAAAAGATCAACTAAGTTGGCGCACCAATTCATGAATCCTAGATTCACTGGATTTTTTTGCTTCAAAGCATTCAGTCATAAAGAACCTGTTTGGTTCAGGCTCATCCTGCTTTGAGTCATTGATGATCCTCTCCAGGCTGTAAACACAGACAGATTTGAGCTTAAAAAGAACTTGTTGTAAAGAGATGCAAAATGGCTTGTTCACTTTGCATGAACAAGTCACTTGTTCATGTAATTTCCCTAGAAAATTTCCTATAGATTTTCTACAAAAATTTTAAAGTTTTCCAAGAAAATTTCCTAAAAGTTTTCTGGGAAAACTTTAAACAAACATCTTGCAAAAGAAGCAAGAAGTTCTGAACTTTGTGTTTATCAGATTGTAGAAGAAAGCATAAAGGCTTTCTCATATACTAATGACATACACTTGCACTTGTTTTCTGAGGGAGATGTTCTCCAGTCGCAGTGTTGTAATATCCTCGTCTGCCGTATCAAGTAAATTACTCAATTCAGTTTCTTTGTCTCTCAGCTGACTCTGATTGAATTCCAGCTCAGCTATTCTGTCAAACAGCAATTGGTTTGGGAACCTGCATAAAGGAAATACCATCAAAGACACAATCTACTCTTAATTCACACAACATTGCAAACCATAGTAATACTCACGATTGGTCTTCTGTGAGCTCCATTCCGTAAGCATTCACCATGTCAATGTTCTAGATCAAAATATGATCAGAAAGAAATTATAAAGGGCTAAAGAAGCAATCATTTTTTTCTCTTGTTTTAATGGTTAAAAACACACATATACGGCTGTATAAAACATTAATAATTTCTGGTATTGAAAATGTTTAATTCCCAATACAATAAATCTTAACAATAATTCACAGAGTAACAGATAACGGGATCTTAAATTCGTCACTTTATGTAACTTTTTATCACTTTATGTCACTTTTTACCTTATATGTTCTGTCCTGCTTGTTAATAGATTTTAAATTATATAACTTCTTTTAGTCTTTTCTTTCACATTATTCCTTTTGTATACTTCATTCTGTTGCTTTCCAATTTTAAAATATTTTAAATTATATAACTTCTTTTAATCTTTACTTTCACATTATTCCTTTTGTATACTTCATTCTGTTGTCTTCCAATTTTCTGGGGCCAGGTCACGGGGATAACAGTTTTAAATAGGAAACCCAGGCTTCTTTCACCCCAGCTGCACCCTCCAGCTCACCCGGGAAGATCCTGAGTTGTTCCCTCGCCAGCTTTGAGACATAGTCTCTTCAGCTGGTCCAGGGTCTGCCCCGGGGACTCCTCACAGTGTGACATGCCCGAAATACCTCACCAGCGAGCTGCTCGGGAGACATCCTAACCAGATGCCCAAACCACCCCACCTGGCCATTGGTTCTCGACCCAGAGGAGCAACAGCTCTACTCTGAGCTCCTCCTGGATGGCAGAGCTCCTCACTCTATCCCTGAGTGAGAGCCCAGCCACACTGTGAGGAAAGCTCATTTTGGTCTTTTATATATTTACTTACCATTTCTTTTTTTATAATTACTTGGGCTGCTGCTGTAACACACAAATTTCCCAAGTGTGGATCAATAAAGTAATTCAGATTCTAATTAGAAGACGTTAGCTCAGTGATAGAATGCCTGTCCTTGGACCTGGAGAGGCTGGTTCAATTTCCACTGGGCCCATGCATTAGTGTACCTGAAGAAGACACCTAATCCCAAGTTGCTCCAACCATTACCACATCATGGCTGCCTGCTGCGGTGCAATGTAGCAAAAGTAATTTCCCCATATGGGAAAAATTTAGTACAATTATATAAGCAAAAACATTCATATATGGTTGAAAATGGTTATTATATAGGCACAGAAAATAATTACTAAAGAAAAAAATCTTTTTAATCATTTTTTAAGCAAAATCAAGCTCTAAAGAAAGAGTTCTTTACACATGTTTAACCACAAAATAATACAATCTTTACTAAACCTGACACTTTAGCTGTTCGGTCAAAATTTACAAAAACTGCTTACTCTATGTAGATTGCGAAACAAAAACAGCTGGACTGTTTTTTTGCGTTTATAAAAGTAAAAACAACTGAATAATCTAGAATTATTTAGCAGCATAGAAATTTATTACTAACTAATGATACATTAAGAAACTCGTCAAATAGTAAAAATGTGGATTGATGTAAGTTCGTTGGTATTGTTTAAGAATTTAACATCAAATTAGTTTTAGACACGAATATAAGATGTTTTTTTATTACCTGTCTCGAAATTCGTAACATTTTGCCTTTTTTTATTCTAGAGAGCGAACATTTTTTATGCTAATGCTAATTCCTCCACGTCAATGCTGAAGAAAAAACAAAGATGGCGGCACAGTGAGTGTACTCAGCAAACTGAACAATGTTACTAAAAGAAGTATATTCAAATAGAAACACGAAGCTCTTAATCATTTAAAAACTTAGAGATAAACGGTTTTTTAGCTATTTGAACTAACTTTTAAATAACAAAAGGAAATTTAACACAAGTTTCCTTGACTACCAACACGGCCTTTCTTAACTAAACCTGATAATGAATAAAAAATTAAATCAAAATAATAATACTTATGAAATAATGTTATTACTCGCAAAATTGTTATATTAACTTCAGTTGAAGGGTCAGCCATACATTGTGAAAAACCTGATAGCATTGACTGATAAAAAGAACCGCTTCCGTTCTTGCTAACAGTTAGCTAGCTAGCTTGTACGTCAGATTTATTTTCAAACAAATGACGGCGTGATTACGGCCTCACAGGGCCGCTGTGGTTAGCACAGAGGCTTAACAGGAAGAAGGTTAGGGTTCGAGTTTCAGAGTGGATCGAGGTTTGAAACGCTTTTCTTTCTGTGTGGAGTTTGCATGTTCTCCCCGTCTATGTATGGGTTTTCTCCTACCCTCCAAAAAACATGTATGTTAGGTTACTTGCCAACGAAATTGCCCCTAGCAAGGAGTGTGTGGGTAGACGATTGTGTGTGTTGCCCCGCAACAGACTGGCGACCTATTCAGAGTGTACCCTGCCTCTCGCCTGAAATCAGCCATTAGGGATAAGCTGTTCAGAAGATGAAATGAAACATTAACTCAAACATTTTGATTTGTAATTCATTTTTAATATATATGTTTATATATATGTATATTAAAAAACTGATTAAGCCTTTTCTACATTTTTTTGGATATAAAGTTCAAATACAAGAATGTTGTTTTTTCTTCATTTAGCCAATATTTAACTTAATCTTGGTCCAAATTGAGGATCCTGGCGTTCTGAAACCATATTAAAAATGATTATTATTATCTTTTTTTTCTTAGAAATATTCCAAATTTATTCTTTTGAAAAAAAAAATCTTTACAAATTCAACCTTTAGAACAATTTTATATTTTACTGAATTATTATTATTATTAGTTGAATTATAATAAAATACAAACAATTTACATTAATATAAATAATGCCAAATAGTATTTGGTTAAGAAGTCTGATTTTATGATTGTGAAAACAAATAAAATGTGGTTACTAATTTTACAAATCTCACATCACTCTGTGTTTGGTCTACCAACCCGTTTCAATCGGGATGAACTGCATCTATCGTTTTCTTATGATGTACTGGTAAAGCAGAGCAGAAAAACTCAATATTTAACATTCTTAGATACATTGAATGCTCGCTCTGGGGAGGGATCCCTCTTTGTTGTGGATCCCCATGAAGTTCCTTCTTTTTTACCCATTGCTGTTTTTTTTCTTTTTGGAGTTTTCCCTCATTGTCTAGCTGGGTACAAGGGCATGAATGCACTGAAATTGTTTAGCTAGCTTTTGTTTAGTTAGCTTTTAACTACAGTATGTATTTGTGTGTCTACAGTATTTGTACTTTTTTCTGTTTAAAATGTGAAGCCTGTTGAGACAATTATTTTGTGATATTGGGATACAAATATAAATGAAATAATAGTTAGGTGTATTCATCAAATTGATTAACAAAAAAATTAAATATTCCTAACATATTTGATATGACACTTTGTTACATTTTAAGTGGTAACAGTAAATCATTTTTGTTTAATCCTCACAACATTTTATATTAGTGGAGAAGTTTTATGGAAATAAAATCGGCATTTGAAGAAATTAAACGGGAATACAAGTAAGTTTTATTAGGCATGTGTGTAACACCCAATAATGGCACCAAACCTTTTACAGACTTAAATATATGAACGTATGCAATACAACAAACCTCACAAAACAATTTCAGGAGTACAAATTATACACCAACTTGAGCATTTTAAATTGGAGAACCAAACAAACACATATTTTTCTGCATTAAGCCCTACAAAAAAATTTGGTTAAAAAAAAAAAAAATCGATTAAACTGTCAGACTACAGCAGAAAAAGTGCAAATAATAATAAAGCAAAAAAAAAACAAAAAACGATTTAATTTCTGCTGGCATCAAGTGGAATAAGACACTGTTGTAGCCTAAAATTCATGGTGCAAGATAAACAGGCATATGATATAATGAACGGTAAACATAAAGCACAGAAAAAGATAACAATTTTAGCACAAATTGAGGGATAAGGGGTTCAGAAAATGAATAAGTGAAGAAAAATTTGCTTAGCGTCCAAAGGGAAAAACAACTTTAAAAATTCCCATGCATTTATCAGTACAATAATATGTCATACATAAATCTACTTTCATAACAAGACAAACCAAATGTGGAAAAATGAAGAAGTAGTTTACACATCAATTTTAGTAATGATAAATACTGAATGTAAGTACAGGATCAGAGCATTATTCTGTAAACAGGAATGTGGTAAAAAAAATATTTCTAGGTGCTTTTCAAGGGTTCTGAACATTTTGAACCGTTTATTTTTATTGTTTACATTGTTGCTTCACCTTGATATACGGAGCAACAACCGATAGCCAAAACTCTGCAACAAACAGACGTATGCATCTCCAAAAGAAGCTAGATTTAATCTTGTATGACCAAAAATAAACCTGAAAATCACAGAGTGCTCCCTTAATACATTTATAATTCTGTTGTTAAATCAAAAGCATAATTATATGATGTCATTAGATTGAAACTCTAGCTGCTGAACTACTGGCTAAAAATTTTATATACAAAAATTAACTTCTGACAGTATTGATAGAAAGAATATTTTCTACTCTATACTTTTATTTTTGGATTGGTAAAATACATTCTTAATTCAATGTTGTAAAACATATTTCAGTGCTCAGGTTTAAAAAATAACTTTATGACTAGTGTGTGATATTCTGAGGCTCACCTCATCAGTGCAGATTACTTCAAGATCAATACAATCACCACAACTCCCTTATTTCCTGTTTCAGCATAGTGAAAGGCTACAAAGAATGCTGATAGATGTTTACAACCAGTAACATCTACACAACATGACAATACTCCCACAACCAAGTTACCTCATAAATAAATGAGGTTAATGTCCTCTACTGTGGCAATAGGCGATATAAAAATTCAGCCATGACTATTCAAACCTCTATCCATTACCGGGTTGGTTCCAGGGATCCTGTGACCTGAAAATGTAGTCCATCTCCAGGAAGTGGGGATGGAATGAGTGGGCAGAGCCAGCAAATGTACCAATGGCGACCGAGTGTGTGATGCAGGTTGCCTAGGAGTCCGAGGTTGTAAGGGCGACGGGATGAGTACCACTCCCTGGTGGTTTGACCCCGAAACAGTAGAATGAGATGGAAAAAAAAGAAGGCAGACACCAGCAGAAAACCAACCACACATGTGTCAGCAATGAAGGCGAAAGCAAAGGCACGGGCTGAGACTTGACCTGAGAAAATAAGAAAAAAACAGGAAGGGTTAGCTAAACAAAGGCAAGAATACCATTGAGCAACTATCAATATCAACAGCATAAAGGCAGAAATTTTAAGAAATAGAAGAGAATCCTACCTGAAACAAGCATAATCCACGGTATGAGCAACAGCAGGAGACTGTGCACCGTTACACCCTCTTTCAGAATGACAATGAAGACCTCGGCGTTCATCAACACGGCATACAGGAGCCCAGACCACATAAACAACAAGCAGCTCAAGAAGTAGCGGTAATTTCGAAAGCCGACACACTGGCCGAAAAAAACACAATGGTGGTCCCTTCGTAACACGCACACCTTGCAGTCATAGCAATGGGAGCAACGAGGTGGAGTATGCGTCTCACATGTGTAGCAATATCTGTAGTTAAAAAGGAAAAATAAAAAGATTAGATATAAATGGAGTTTCTTGTACTATAATTTTAACATTAACAATATTAATCGAATCATCTGTTTAGACCCAAAATAGAAATTTGTTGTTGTGTCTATGAACAATGTGATGGCCATTGGTCTCTGTTTCACTAAAAGAAAAATATATAAACAAATATAAAAAAATGGAAACAACATTCATTCATCCATTATTAATTTGTTTCTTTCATTTCCGGTTTAATAAAAGGAATAAAAAATTATTCTACAGGCCAAATTAAAACACTTTGTCCAATTGGTACACACATTGTGTCAGAGATTGTGGATTATTTTTTGTTTCCACTAAACAGCATCACAAGTAGAAGGTTTTGAAAATACTAAATATGTGGATCATATCCATTTCCCATATATAAACTCATATTTACACAGCAGATTTCTACCTCAACATAAAACGAACTATTTAAAAAAGTCAATTTTTTTTTATAAAGCTACTGGACAACTACAGCTAATGGAATCAGGGAGACAGGCAAGAGAGTACTTGGTGTGTCATCTGGAAGGAAGATAGAGAGACTTGGTGGTGGAATGAGGAGGTGCAGGATTGTATCAAAAGAAAGAGGCTGGCTAAGAAGAATTGGGACACTGAGAGGACTGAAGAGAATAAGCAAGAGTACAGGGAGATACAGCGTAAGGTTAAAGTAGAGGTGGCAAAGGCAAAACAAGTAGCCTATGATGACCTATATGCTAGGCTGATTGCTTAGGTGATTAAAGACAGGAATGGATGTCTTTTGACAGATACCAGTAATGTGATGGGAAGATGGAAAGAGTACTTTGAAGAGTTGATGAATGAAGAAAATGAAAGAGAACAAAGAGTAGAAGACGTTACCATAGTGGATCGGAAAGTGGCTAGGATTAGTAAGGTAGAAATAAAGAGGGCACTGAAGAGGATGAAGAGTGGAAAAGCTCTGGGTCCTGATGATATCCCTGTAGAAGTATGGTAATGCTTAGGTGAGGTGGCAGTAGAGTTTCTGACTAGGCTGTTTAACAGGATATTAGAACGTCAGAAGATGCCTGATGAATGGAGGAGAAGTGTGCTGTTCCTATTTTTAAGAACAAGGGAGATGTGCAGAGTTGTGGTAACTACAGAGAAATAAAACTGATCAGTCAAACAATGAAGTTATGGGAAAAAGTTGTCGAAGGTAGGCTAAGGTCTGAAGTACGAATTTGTGAACAGCAGTATGGTTTTATGCCTACAAATAGCACTACAGATGCAGTATTTGCCTTGAGGATGCTGATAGAGGTACAGAGAAGGCCAGAGGGAGCTGCACTGTGTCTTCGTAGATCTAGAGAAAGCGTATGACAGGGTACCTAGAGAAGAACTATGGTATTGTATGAGGAAGTCTGGTGTGACAGAGAAGTATGTTGGAGTGGTTCAGGACATGTATGAGGGCTGTAAGACAGTGGTGAGGTGTGCTGTAGGTGTGACAGAGGAGTTCAGTGTGGGGGTGGGACTGCACCAAGGATCTGCTCTGAGCCCTTTGCTGTTTGCTATGGTGATGGACCGACTGACAGACGAGGTCAGACGGGAATCCCCACAGACAATGATGTTTGCAGATGACATTGTGATCTGTAGTGAGAGGAGGGAAGAGGTGGAGGAAAAGCTGGAGAGGTGGAGGTTTGCACTAGAAAGAAAAGGAATGAAGATTAGTCAGAGTAAGACAGAGTACATGTGTGGGAATGAGAGGGATCCAAATGGAAAAGTGAGGTTACAGTGAGAAGAGATAAAGAAGGTGGAAGATTTTAAGTATCTAGGATCAACAGTCCAGAGCAATGGAGAGTGTGGAAAAGAGGTGAAGAAGCGTGTTCAGGCAGGCTGGAATGGGTGGAGGAAAATATCAGGTGTGATGTGCAACAGAAGAGTTTCAGCTAGAATGAAAGGGAAAGTGTACAAAACCGTGGTGAGACCGGCGATGCCGTTTGGTCTAGAAACAGTGCTACTGAGGAAAAGACAGGAAGCAGAGATGGAGGTAGCAGAGATGAAGATGCTGAGGATCTCTCTGGGAGTGACCAGGATGGACAGGATTAGAAATGAGTACATCAGAGGAACAGCACATGTTAGAGGTTTTGGGATTAAAGTTCGAGAGGCAAGACTGAGATGGTTTGGACATGTGCAGAGGAGAGAGAGAGAGTACATAGGAAGAAGGATGCTGGATTTGGAACCACCAGGAAAGAGGACTAGAGGAAGGCCAAAGAGGAGGTTCATGGACGCAGTGAAGGAAGACATGAAGATAGTTGATGTGACCAAAGAGGATACAGCAGATAGGGTTAGATGGAAGAAACTGACTTGCTGTGGCAACCTCTGAAGGGAAATGCCGAAAGAAGAAGACCGAACTTTGGAATGAACTCCACAATATACTGAGCTACACCTAATTTAAAAAGGCACTGTAACCGACATGATGACTTACCGTATTCGTAAATTGATCATATACAATTGTTCGTTTTTATTAAAAAGTGTAGTTTTAAGATGTTTTGTGCATTGGTTCTTACATTCATTTTTGTGCTCAGATGTTTTCATACAATTGCTATAACAGTGTATTTACTAATCCTTGTGTCAACCAGTCTTGTTATTTTATGTAACAACGACATGTGATTATTCTTTTAGTAGAACTTTTAATCTCCAAACGAGGCGTGAAATATTGGTCTTTTGTGTGAAGTTTGCATGTTCTCCTTGTGTATGTGTGGGTTTTCTCCAGGTGCTCCAGTTTCCTCCCACTCTCCAAAAACATGCATGCTAGGTTGACTGACCGCTACAAAATTGCCTGTGGTTTTGTTGTGTGTGTCTGGCCCAGCAACAGATTGGCAACCTGTTTGGGGCGTACCCTGCGTCTCGCCTTAGATCAGCCGGGATAGGCACTGGCACTCCTTACCCTATTAGGTACGGGTAGTTCAGAAGATGAATGAATGATTCTACTGTTCTTGTCTGGGAGTGAAAATCATATGTTTCTGTTCACTCCCACTTCTCTGTTCTGAAATTCCAACCACACCCACTACTTTGTTCTTAATCATTGTTAATGTATAACTAAACCACAGTCCAGGGTATACATTTTGAAGTTTACACTCTGCATTTGTGCTGAATTTCTACTACCCTTGTTACAAGTAAAACTAAGTGTCTCTTGTCTGATGATCAGCAATGCTTGGTGTAAGAACCAATTACTCACTCCCCAACATTTAAGTTAGATTGTATTGTACACCATAATGTGTTCAGATGTTTGTTCTATTGTGGATTTTGGATTGCATAATGTAGGAAGATGGCAACTCAACATTTGGAAACTAAGAAAAGGTTCTAGTAATCAATCAAAAGCATATTTCTCCTACCTCCATCCCTGGCCCAAACCATCTCCACCGAGAAAGACTCCTTTGATGCTAGGGTTGGTTTTAAGGAAGAGGAGAGCGTTCCAGCAGATGTTTCCTAGCATGAAGTACTGAGCCAGCAGGTGGATCCCTTTCCACCAGGGGGTCCATGCTGTTTTCTTTTGTTCAGCCTCCAGTGGAGCCTCAACCACCACCAGGTAGCTCACCTCACCGGTGATCGAAAAAACAAGGAAGGTATTAAGAAGCACGGGAAGGTGATGCCACAGTTTCTCAGCTCGACAAAATATATTTTTGGCAAAACTCGTCATGGTCTTCTTCCTTGTCCGATTAAAAAGCAACGTGGTGTGCAGACCAGAAGTACTGGTTTTACACTAACACAATTCTCTCTCTTTTTTAGTCAGCTAGCTAAATAAATCTTCAATTAGTTTTTCATGCAAGTAAAAATGAACCGTATACAAATTGTAGTATTTTATGTCATTTGTAGAATTAAAGATGATTTATAAGAATAAAGAACATGACAGTAATAACTTAAAATACTCAGTATGTCAACTATCCACTGGTGTTGCATAAAAACACATCCGTATTTAAACAAAGCTGAATGGTTCCGCTTAAAAAAAACTAACCATCCCAAATCGTTCTTTTCTTCTGCTTTACAATCCCCTACATTTCACCTTTATATATTCGTTAGAATATGATAACAGTTGTAATTAAGATTCCTGTAATGATTTGAAATTAATCGAGAATGAAAGAAAATTTGATCTTATTTCATGGTCATTATCTTAGCTTTGGTCATTTTCTTCTACATGAACAAACAAAAAACAACGTTTTTATATTACTTTTGCATTTTGCAAAGTTGTATTCCATTTAAATTTAGATGATAAATTAATCATAACTTTGTTGTGTTAAGTACACACACACATATATATATATATATATATATATATATATATATATACATAAAATAGATCACATGAAAGCAACATTTGCCTTTACAGAAATACGTTGTTGAGATCTCACAATCTAAGTTGTGAGATCAATCGAAGATCTGACAGGTAAAAGAAAAAGCCTTACACTTTTTCTTATGAAGACATGCTGCATGTAGAATGACAGCATGACTGATCCCTCCCCCTCAAAGCACAGTCTTTAATCCTTCATAATCTCTCCATCTAATGAAAGCTGCTAGTGATGGCTACACCAACACACAGTTTCTCTTTGGATGATCTTATCACCACAGAACAAAATACATTCATAAAACAAAAGGATCAGAGTGTAACAAAGAGGTAAGAAAAAAAGATTTATGTCTCTTCATAGAGGCCCAAAAATCTTGTACTACTTAGTACTTTTTCCAACTACAGGAGTATGTTTGATTTTTATTCTGTTTCCCAGAATTGAAATGATAGTCTGCATTCATCTGATCAAACATGGGGAGTAAATGAATAATGTTAATTCAGTTCTTTCAATTGATAGTTTAACCCTCCTTCAAGTGGGTTAAACTATCATTTTTCAAAATAGATAGAATATATATTTAGATCAGGGGTGTTAAGATCCAGTCCCAGAGGGGCGGTGTTCTGCCCAACAGGATGCTGGTGTCCTCATGCTTTTATTGTGTTCCTGGTTCAATCCAGCTGATGCACATAAAGTGAAACCAACAGTCAATAAAATTTGGCACATTGACTCAAAAACCTCCAAATTGATTACGAAACGAACGCTGAATCTGTCCTTCATGATGAAGAAAGAGCTCAGCCAAAAAGCAAATCTCTCAATCGACTAGTTGATCTATGTTCCTATCCTCACTGAAAGAACGAAATTGTGGATTCAAGAGGTCAACATGAGCTTCCTCTGTAAAGTGGCTGGGCTTTTACTCAGAGAGCTCTGAAGTGAGGCGCTCTGCCATCCAGGACGAGCTCAGTGTAGAGCTGTTTCTCTTCTGGGTCGAGAGAAATCAGATGGGGGTGTTTGGGTATCTGGTTTGGATGCATCGCTGATGAGGTGTTTCGGGCACGTCCCACCGCTTGAGGGACTACGTATGTCTCGCAGCCGGCCATGGAATACCTTGGGACCCTTCCGGGTGAAGTGGAGGATGCAGCCAGGGTGAGAGAGGCTTTGGTTTCCCATCTGAGGCTGTTGCCCCTGTGACCCAGCTCCAGTTAAAATGAAGACAACAGAAGGTGTTTAGATGCAAGAACACATTGAAAACCTTCAGGACACTGCCCCATCAGCACCGGAGTTTGACACCCCTGACCTAGATCTTAGTTGTTCTTCTGTTGTGCTATGAAGTCCACTTTCTTTTACAATTTAAAACATTTAATGATGTTTGCAAGTAGATTTTCAATAATGAGCCAAGGACATCTGCGAGTCTAAAGGAGAAAATAATCAGATCCTCACATAACTTTTTTTGGATTTTTTAAAAATATTTTTACCATTGGGTGTGCTTTTTATCGTAGAGAAATGCACCTTCAGCAACGGTGGCAGGAACTGATGGAGAGAGAACGCATTGCTCAACTTCGAAACAGACAGCTGCTGCAGCAGTTTGAAGAAGCCCAGGAAACACTTGAAGAGATCTTGGCTCGTAGTGCTGCCATGAAATCTATTCGGGTGAAGACACTCACAGAAAAGCACACACAGCCACTTGAAGTTTGTCTGCTGTCTAAATTCCTCAGAAGTCTCATCTGAGAAAATGTGATGCTGAAACTACTTTTTGTGAAATTCACAGATGGAATATGAGCGATATCTGGAGAAAAACATTCCCCGTTGGCAGAAGACAGAAGCAGCTGAAAATAGGGTAAATAATCCTTGCACTCAATGTAGAGACTGTTAGGACCCTAAACTGATTAATGTATGAAAGTCAGAGAACTGGTCTCATTTATAACCCCATATTCAAGATGTAGAGATGCTATACAAAATGTAAATCAAACAGACTTTATGTGCAATCCAGCAATGAATTTACAACTTTGAGCAATCTTTTTTATTTTGAACCTCTAATTAGTTTCAAGGAGATGTGTTAATTTGACTGACTTTAAAGGATTGTATTAAAATTATTGTTTAGATTAAACAATGCAAATTAAAGCTCTGCTGGACAATGTCTGGGATTTACCCGAAAGTGAGAAAATAAATAAGGTTCTCAAATTTTCAACAATGTTGCACTTCTTAAAATTTTATATTGTGTTCACACTTTTCTTTTAGGGAAAGTTGTTTTTGTGTCTTACTGTTTAGATTTACTGAATAAAATAATGTAACCTCTTACACAAAGTTCCGTCTTATTGATTCTTTCTGAAAGTCATTCGATTTGTGTTTTTTCTATTTTCTTATTAGAAAATGGAAGAATATTTGACGTCATGTCTAGAGAACCCAGAACACATGTCAAAGCCAGCAGGAGAAGGGCCTCCATTTCAACGAGGTTTGCTTTTTTTTTTTTTTATGCTCAAGTGAAATTCTTTCTTTTTCTTCTGTATTTTCACAGTACTGTACAAAAACATGTTCAAAGCTTATCTGATCTTTGTAATTATCCACAGATCCTTCCATTAAACCTCAACAAAATGCTCTCCATTCAAGTTCATATCAAGAATATGGAGATAATAGTTCTAACAGGTCCTTCCAAAACCCTTACATGGATTTCTCCAGGATGTCCCACCCTCACTCCAAGACACTCAGTCCAAGAATGCCTGCTCAAACCTACAATCCCACAATCATCTCTCCTCCTAGTTTTCTACATCATCATCCATTCATCCATAACTTTCCTTCTGTAGGGGGTTTTCATCACCCACTGCCCAGACAGGGTGCTCCATATTGGAATTTTTCAGAACAGAGCTACCCCTGGTCCTGGTTCACAGGTGCTACCAACATCCCACAAGGACCTTGGGGTCACCATTACACACAGGAACCACGCTTTGAGTCAATGGTTTTGCAGAGTGAAAAACGGGAGGATGAAGTGAACAGAGCAGAAAATTCAAAATGGGAGAAAAGCGGAAGCAGCAGTTGTCATTTAACCCCAGAGTTGGACATCAGACCAGGTGGGAACAAAAAATAATATACGGTGTAGTATATATATATACATATATATATATATATGTATATATATATATGAAACTACTTTTTTCCCATACTAGATTAAGGAATGTGTTAATTTTGTTTTGACTTTGGTTTGTTTATATTCCAAATCCAGTCCGTCTGCCCAGTGTTCAGGCAGAGAGCAGCGAGAGCAGCAAAGAATCTCTCGTCATTTCTACACCAGAGAAGAAAAAACGGGGAAAAATGGAACGAAGGCAACATTACTCCTCAGGAAGTGAAAGATGCACCTCTCAGGAGTAAGAAATATTTAATAAATCCTAACCGTTTCTATCACAAGCATTGTCAATCTCTACACCACTGCCGTCATTTTGACATTCCTCTGAAATGGCAGTTTGTTTTTTTTCACTCCTTTGTAAAGGGTTACTCTGACACCAAAGCATTGAAAATGGCAGTTCAGAAAATGGATGAACAAAAAAACTTAATAAAAACCTTCTTGATGTTAGCATGTAGATTAGATTTAGAAAGCATTAAGAAGCTCGTATCTTTGTCTGTAATCTGATTACTTTCTTTGAAGCCGTTTTGAAGTCAGATTGTGTTTCAGTCTATTTGGTGTCAGTGAGTACTACATCAACGTGATATTTTCTAGAATGACAAAAGCCCTCTCACACACAAATTAGCTTTCATTTTAAGTGATGTTAAAAAGGACCACAGTACAGCAGGCAATAGAGGATTTTTAAAAAATATTTGAAAAGCTGAAACAACATCTATTTTTGTCAATTTCTCAGGTCATTCAGTGAAGTTGTTGCAATTGGGGCGGCAGCCCCAGGTTCTGTGACCTCAGAGGAGGAACACACCAGAAGTAGTAGGAGGTCAAAGAAAAGTGAAGGCGCCTCTGAAAAATTAAAAACATCTAAGAAAGAAGCAAAAGAACAGACAAAGAATTCCAATGACGACGATCAGTCTTCTGGTCAAGAATCTGAACGTTCCAGCAACGAATCCATAAATGAACAAAGAAAGAATCCAAATGATGACAATCAGTCTTCTGGTCGAGAATCGGAACATTCCAGCAACGAATCCATAAATGAACAAAGAAAGAATCCCAATGATGACAATAAGTTTTCTGGTCAGGAATCTGAACGTTCCTGCATTGAATCCATAAAGAAAAAAGCAGAAAGCAAAAACCATAGGAAAAAGTCAGAGAACTATGAAGAGATTGAAATAGAAAAAGAGGAGAACAGCACCGAGCAAAGCAGTGCCGAAGAAAGCAGGAAACAAGAAAATATGAAAGATAACCAAAAAGAGGACAGTGATAAGAATGAAAGTGATGGAAGTGTGGAAAACAATGACAAAGTCTTTTCAACACCCAGTAAAATGGAGGAAGAAGTGGAGACCACAGAAGAGGATGATGATGATGAAAAAGAGTCAAACAAAATGGAAGAGGAGACAGAAATCCGAAAACAAAGTCAGGATAAAGAAGACGATGAAAGTCAAGACAGTGAGGGTAAGACCGATGATGAAGGGTCAAATGAGGAGGAGATGGAGAGTGAAGAAGACGAGCACAAGATTGAAAACGAAGAAGAGGATACAGATTCAGAGGACAGCATCATCTCACCTCAAGAAAAAAGGTCAAATAAAGTACAAAAGTTTTTTTTGATGCTTTGAGGTTTATATAAAATCCTCCTTTCAGGCCTGAGAAGGTGCAGATTATTCCTGAGGATGCATCAGAGGAGGATGAGGCTGAAAATGGATCCTCTGGTGAAGACAGCAATGAAGATGATATTGTTGAAAAACTTCTAGCTCCTCCAGACCAATCAAAAACAAAGTAAGTGAATTTTATTGTTTGTCTTGGAATGCATCACTTAATAAATGGGATCTATGTATTTATTTCAGAAAAAAGGATGAAAAAGTTGATGAGAGGCCGAAAGGTAAAAAAAAAAAAAAGCAAGAAGAAATTGACTAAATATTTTGTTTATATAAATTTTGAATCAGATTTTCTTTTCACTTATTTTCCAGTGATCCGTGACATCTTCCAAGTCAAATCGAAGACAGATCAGCGCAGTGACTCTGATGAGTTTGATCACTTTTATGACTAAAAGTGTTGTAGTATTAATGCTCAGTCTACACCTGTTTGAAAAACAATCTCCTGATTTGAGCTTTTTTTTTTCAAAGTGAAACTTAAACTTTCCAAAAAAAAACCCCCAAAAAAAACAAATGAATATTTTAACATATTTATTCAGTTTTTGTAGCACATTTTCAAGTCAGAAAAAAACAATAGACAAACAAAATTAACCCAAATGTTTTTACAAATGATGATTGATGCTGCTCTTTCAGAGAGACATGATTGCAGTATAAAAATAAATCAATATTTAAAGGTTTTCAGAAATAAGCTGATTTCTGGCGACTGTTTCTTTCTTTGTTTTCATAAAGAATCCTGATCCCGGTGCTATCCTGCTAGATTTTTACCACTTGAGCTGCCAAACATGGGCTAACTCTTTTTCCTTCCTCTGTGTTGGTGCTGCGCTGGATGAGCATCCGGCCGTAAGTCCCGCCCACCTGACCTTTAGTCAATCGTCCAGGATTCATACACACACAACCAATTACATCCTGAGAAAAAACAAAAAAGAATAAAAATTCACATAAATTATATATTTTTGCTTTTAGAATATGTTTTGCACTTATATATGATGCACTTTATACCTTTACAAAATAGCGCAGCTCAGATGGGGTGATGAGCACATCAGGGGTTAGCGGCATCTGACCGTAGCTCTGAAATTTCTCATAATCCATATTCACCTCGTCCGCAGGTGGATACAAGGGGTAGTAACTGTGTAAAGAACACACAAGAGATTCTGCTTTTGGAAAATGAAACAAAACAGAAAGTTGAGCTACTTTATTTTAAGCCATTTACCTCCTTTGAATCAACATGTGTTTCAGAATTCGTGAGAATCTGTCCGAACCAGTACCACTGCAACAAAATATACCCATAATTAGAAATACCATAAAACCTTACATGAGTGGTAAACACACTAAACCATAAAACTATTTGCTAAAAATACAACTAATATAATGGGGGGGAGAAGGTGGCTCAGTGGTAGGGTGTTCGCCCGCGGACCGGAATTAAACCGGAAGTTTGCGGGTTTGCATCCCACTGAGTGCACATCTACGGTCCTTGAAGAAGACGCCTAACCCCCCGTTTCTCCCACCATTGGCGCCGTCGTGGGCAGCCTGCTGCCATGTAGGAGTGCAGCACACAAATTTTCCCGGTGATGGATGAAGAGAGTATGTAAAAATAATATGCAACATTTTAGCAAATTAGAAATAATTGTATTTGTGAAACACAATTTTTTTTATCTTAATTTGTTCATTCTTGACATTTTAATTTCCTAGAACTGAACTGAGGTGTTTTAAGGAGTTTACGCTCACCTGCTAATCTCCTCTGCACCCATGTGGAACAGGATGTCTGTGGATGTCAAACCGAAAGTAACGCCGTCAATGAGCAGGGTGCATGGGTCAGGGACCACAGTCACACGCTGAAAAGCAACAGATTTATAGGCTTTTATTAGTAAAATGTGATTACTCACAAATTATTTAGCAGGAAGAGTAAAGAAAAACCTGAGCTTGGTCTTTGCAGGAGTTTGGCAGAGTGAAGGGGGGTTGTGGGTAAATAAAATGGTGATGAATGTCTCTCTGGGAGGGAACAAACACCAGGTGCGAACCAACACTTCAAAAAGAAAAACAAACACATTTGATCAAGTCAAATACTTTAAACTCGATAAAATGATAAAAATAAATTCTGCGTGCATAATAAACAGGACAGTTCCAAAAGGTTTTAGCAGCATTAGAGCTACTCAAATCTAACTAAATTAAAAATGTTTTCAGGTAAAACAGAAAAATATCTAGTGACAATTATTCTCATGCATGTTAGAACAGAGGAAGTGCTTGTGTAGAAAACGACACACACCTTTTGGTACCGTCGATGATACTCTCCATGCATCTGGAAAAGATAGTCTCAAACGTCTCCGTGACTTGAACTTTCTACATGAGAAAAAAACAGAACCAGGAATGATTAAGAGGTGTTCATGAACATCTGGGCTTAAGATCTTGCTTTGGATGAAACGTTGATAAAACAATGCAAACTATTATAAGTAAGCGGGTCTATCATCACACCAACCTCAATGTGTTCATGTTTAGAGTCAACGAACGGCCCAAGCTGGAAAACAAAGGACATAGAAAAAGATGAGGGCTGTTTGGTCTAGAGAGAAAGATGCAAATAATAGATTTTTAAACTTTCATTGAAATTATGCAGAAAAGAAGCTGCAACTGTACCAGCACACAGACATCAGGCCGATCCCTGACAATGATACTAATAAGGTCCAGCAGGGGATCAAACGTCAAGGTCTCAGAGGTTGTGTATGGTCCACACGCCACAAGGACATTCACTGGTTCATCTGCTGGGTGGAATGAAGAAGAAGAATGAACAGGAACATGACAGGAAATAGGTAAATCTATTGTAACCCGGTGTTTTTTTGGTTTTGTTTGTTTTTTACCTTCATCAGTCTCCATTTTTACATTTGAGGTGTAAAAAGGAAGAGGAACGCCCTAAAAAAGTAATCAAACTATTATCAAAGTGGTTAAATTTGGTCATTATTGTAAAATAAAACGTCTCAGATATCAAAAAGTATCAATAAAGCTCGTAACAGACCTCATACAGTTTGGAGGCAACAAGTTTCCGTCCCGTTGCGTTCATTCCCTCCATCACCACCACCTGAGCAAAGTTGTAATTTTATATTAAAAAGCATTGGAATTCAGAGCTAAACACCTATTTGTTTTATTACAGGATGGATGTTTCTGAAGACAAATATTTCTACAAAGCAAAACTACAGTCTTTTTTCATACAACTGTTAGAGTTCTCGGTCAGACTGGGGTTTAGTCTTAAACCCGTGTCCTTGGCATGCTCTTTTGCTCTTGGTGGCCATATAACCTGCTGCACACTAACCTCAGTGCACAGGCAAATGAGAAAAACCACCGTAGTGCGTGTGTCTGTTGTTTTCTTCAGCTCACCTGACCAGGAAAGAGAGAATACTCTTTGAGCTCAGAGAGGTCCACAGGTACTTGCTGACCACCCTGCACTGGTCCTGCCTCCAACAGCACTGACTGTGCGTTCAGCTTACCGTTACTGTCACAGCACACCTGACCCAGCACAGTTATGGCATCCTGCAAACGACACAAATTTTAAACTTGTTTCTAAATGTTAGACAAGTACAATTATCCTAAATACAGATGTACATAATGCTGCAGTAGAGTGAAAAATAAAATGTTTTATAGTTCTACCTGGGCAGGAAGAGAGACAGGAGAGAATTCCTCAATGTTGAAATGTGACCTGAGACTTTCTCCTAGTTCCTCAATCTTCTCTGACAACACTAAGTACACATGCAGGAATAGGTAAATGTTAAATGTCATACATTAAAAAAAAGTATAACAATGGAACTACTTTTCTAATGCAATTTGTCTGTAAAACACACACCATTTCGGACATCTCTGAGCCTCTGGAACATGTATTTGTAGCTGCAGCGAAGAGACTCTTCCGGTCCTTCTAGCAGCTCCACCTGCACATCAAGACCTGCACTCCTCCTGCCCATCCAGCGAGTCCCCTGGACAGCTCCAAACGTAACCACCACTTCTCCCTTCCCTCCTCGCTGACTATACTTTTGTGAAGGAGTTGCACTGCAAAGAGTGATGGAGAGGAAGCAGATATTCATGGTTACTTTATGTTCAATAATCTTCCTCAACTCAGGGAAAAACTTTGATGATTGTGTTTTAAGTAAATGAGAACGAAAAAGAACTCAGCTTACTTTGACTCCTTTTTTTGGAACCAAACAAGGTTTCTTTTCTACTTTTATATCAAATAATACAGATTTGACTTTGACCACCTTTCTAAATAGTTTAGAGGTTAAACATTGCCACCTATTGTACTATACAGAGTGAATATTATAGTTATTGTTTGCTTGTGTTGTAGCTTACCAAGGGGAGAAACTGGCTGGAGACAGGAGAAGGCCTGGGCTGGAGAGCAAAGTGGTACTTCTTTTAGATTGTGGATGCTCGGGGGTGGTTAAAACTCGTTTCTGTGAACCCTAATGGGACATAAAGAAAAGAAAAAAACCTGCTAAGAACAGAAAATTTATTGAAAATCAAAGTTCACATAGACCAAAAACAGAATGAAGAAACTTTTATGAGGCATTTAACAAGATGTTACAACAGTGAAACCTTACCTTAGCGGGAGTAGAATAGGAGTCTAAGAGATTTTCCTCATCTTCTTCAGCTTTTATTCTGAGAGAAATGACTGTCAAGGTCTATAAACAATCAATAAAACAGTACTGAGGCCGCATGTTGGCTTCAATTCAATTTTATTTGTATAGCCCAAAATCAAAGAATGTCCGTCTCAATGGGCTTCACAAGAAAAAGAGGAATGTATTAACACAAATACGTAGCAAGAAAAATAACTAACAAATGCTAACTAAATAAGACTAGCACATTTATGCTAGTCACAGCAAGAAAGTCTGGCTTCAAGTCCTTGAGTGGGTGCAGGGCTTGAAACACTGGCTTTTCTGTGTGACGTTTGCATGTTCTCCCTGTGTATGCATGGGTTTTTTCCGGGTACTCCGGTTTCCTCCCACCCTCCACAAACATGCATGTTAGGTTGATTGGCCACTATGAAATTGCGCGAGGAATGAGTGTGTGTGTGGATGGTTTTCAGTGTGGATGGCCCGCAACAGACCGGTGACCTGTTTGGCATGCACCCTGCCTCATGCCTGAAATCAGTTCCAGCACCGTCACTTCCTCATTAAGGATAAGCAGTTCAGAAGACAAAAACGAAGACTATTACTGATTGTGTTTTCGTCTTGTTTAAAAGGATACATGTCATTTATTGTGTAGATTTCTCTGGTCTTGTTACGACTTTCTTCTTTTTTTGGTTTAGACTTGCTCCTTTTGCTTAAGATCTGCAAAAAACATGCCAAAATCAAAAATAGAAAATTAGAACTATAACAAAATCAGATTATTTAACTTCACATAATGTAGGCTCGGCATATAGAGGTACTGTGAGAGAGAGAGAGATGTGGATCAATAACAAACAACCTAACAATGATCTTAATACCTCATAATCAAACTGCTCCAGGTTGTCCACACTGAGTTTCAGGCTGTTTTTGGTGTTGCTATAGGCAACCCACTCCAAAACCATATCAGATGCTTCTATCCTGTTACAGATACACTTTTCCAACACTGGGGGGAGGGGAGGAAGAAAATCAAAATAAGTTATTCATTTCAACAAGAGACAAGAAAGAAACTACAAAATTCTCCGGCATCATTTTAAATATAAAACCATAAAATCACAAGATATTTACTGTATTAAAGCCTGAGCTGTTCATCATATTTTAGTTTAATAGATCTTTAAAAAAAATCAGAAGAATATAATCAAAATCTGATTAAGAAAATAGTACAAATAAACTTACAATTTCTAAATTGTAAAGATTGCAAATAAACTGAGAAAATCTAGTACATTAGTGGAGATCTGATAGAGATATAAAAATAATGCACAATTATATAGATTAAATATGAAGTGTAAACAATTCACTCACTTTTTTCCAGGACAGAGTCATCTTCACAGGGAATTCCCAATATACCCAGCTCTGATTTTAAACTTTCTGTAGTAACATTTGCCATTTTCTTAGAATCTAAGATTTCTGTTTAGCAAGTAAACAAAGATCAAACCAGATCAAGATGATAACGTTAGCTTCGTTTCATAATAAATTACACTTCGCGTTCAAAGCAGACCAATCTTAAAATAAGTAAATGTATTCAGAAGTGGGGTAAAATAGGTGATTACTCAAAATAAGGTCAATTGTAACTCCACCATTTTATTTTACCGCTAAAAGTCTGTCGGCGTTGGCGGACGGAAATGATGTAACGAGAACGTAGTTGCCGGAAGTCTGTTTCTTTACAAATAAAAGCTTTTCTCACGGGTTTGATTTGCATTCTGAAGTTCCCAAAATAATAATAAAAAAAATTATATAATTTAATCCTTCTTGAAAAAAAAATGAAAATACATAAATTCTACGTGAATAAACAATAAGTGTTACTGTAGATTTCTCTGTGTACATGTGTATCTATCATATAAAAATTATTAAAACCCAAATTTGAGATGTTGAAAATGGAAATTTTCATTGAGCACAGATCACTTGTCAATTGTATTTGGATAGAAATTTAATTTATTCAAAAGTTGTACTAGCTTAGCTATGGATTTTATTTACATGGGTAAATAATCAGTCATTTCTAAAATTTGGAGTTTGATTGTGTGGTCAACTACAATTGCCTCTCTTCAAAGTGCATATTATTTTCTCTTTCTTTCAACTATATGGAGTTGCTATAAATATTTGAGTGAGCATTTTATTAAAACAAACATTTCAAACAACCTTGTCGAGACAAGCCAGTGAAGTGTCTCGAACACGTCCCACCAGGGACAGCCCTGCTAAAGAGGCTATGTCTCACAGCTAACCGGGGAATGTTTCGGGATCCTACCAGTCCCAGGTGAGCTGGAGGATGCAGCTATGGTGAGAGATGCCTGGATTTCCTGTCTGGGAGTGTTGACCCCTTGACCTTGCCCATGATAAGCAGGAGCCGACAGAATGGAATGAACATTTCGAACAATTACTCATTGAAAAGGCATTTTATTTTTACATCACCCTTTTATTTGATGCTTTAAATATTCCTGCAATTTCTGAAATAAGGTTTTCACATTACTTATTTTAAGAAACAAATTAGTTGAAAAATAGTGAGAAATTGGACAAATTTGAATATACTCCTCACTAAATAATTTTTCAAACAGGTGAAACAAAGAAAACACAAAACTCTCAGAAAAACTTATGTTTCTGCGATATAGTGAATTGATGCCATCTCACTAAACAAAGAACCACTTAATCTAATTCATTTTAATCTAGACATCTTCTCTTAATAAGAAGGGATAATTTAAGTTCATGTTAAATTAATCTTGTTGTAAAGTAGTTCCGAATAAAGTCTTCTTAATAAATCTAAATGGACAGCTAAAGCATTAAACAACTGTCCTCATTTTCAAACACATTCTGTATTGTCTTCACAGTAACACCAACGCCTATTCAACATTAATTCACTCTGTTTTCTCTTCTGGTGGCTGTTTTGTCCTCAGTTTGCTCCTGTTGAAAAAGAATGATGGGATAGGTTAAACATGTAAGTAAGCCCACCTGATAGTGATGGAAGACATACTCCTCACTAACCTGAATGAGGCTGCATTTAAACTTGTGAACAAATTTCCATGATGTTGCTTTCCACAGTGATGCCTCAAGGGAATTTGTCAGTTCCCTAGTGTTGCGCACCTGAAAAAAAACCCAAACAAACTGCATCAATAGAATGTCCCAGTCACAGGCAGCCTTATCATTTTATATTGCATGTTGACAGGATGGAAATCAGTTTTATCTTTAAAATATTAAAAAAAATACTTTCACACCTTCATGTGGTTGAAACATCCATTCCTAAAGTCCACATTGCTGCTGCAGGTCACAATCTTAATGATTGAACTGAGAATCACTTCAGATGCCGAAAGCAGCATGTTGTGTTGCTGTAATATACAGAAATTCACAAATTAATAGCCATCGTAATATTATTTAATCCACATATTTTCTTTCTGCAATTTAAAAAGAATACTTGAAAAAGTTCTCAATAAACTTCTATTGACCGCCCAAGGTTGTGTAAAGCATCTTTCAGTATCCTGAAAAGCACTAGAGAAGTATAACGCATTATTATTATTCAATCTATTGGCAGGTTAAAAAAATCAATCGCTCCATTAAATTTAGCTTTTATAAATAACAAGATAATCTCTTGATCAAATCACTTTGACAATTTGGTAGCATTTCATTTTAAAGTATAGAACGTGTCTGTGTGTGTGTGTGTGTGTTGGCCATACCTTTTTTCTAAAGTTGTATGCTTTCATTGAGTTGCTCAGTTCTGACTGCACTGCTGCTGTTAGGGCCTGCCTGTTATTGCTCAAAATTTCCTCCAGGTGGCACTCAATCAACCACTCTGCAGCTAGAAGAAAATCAAAATGTTACTTTTGTAGAGAAAATCAATTTGCACTTTTCACAAATTGTAAAAAGTGCAATATTTTTACATTCTAACTTCAAGTTTAAGTTTGCAGTCTTTTAGTCTTACTCATGTGGTCAGAGATCTGGCAGATGAAGGAATCTTTGTGCTGTATAAAGAGAAAGAGCTGGAGACTCTGCTGGAGTGGGCGACGGCTTGATTCCTGGTCTGGATCTTCACAGTTGTCGTTTTCCTCTGTGTAAATAGCACTGCCGCTGTACACAAGATCTGCAAGGGATGAAAACTCAAGGGAAACATTTCAGCAAAGATCCCAGTCAATGTAGATGAGCCACAGGGGATTAAGTGGTTGAGAAAATGTAAAAACAAGATGATTGTCAATTTGATGTAATCTCTTCCATCAAAATACATGAAGGAACAATTGAAAGATAAAATAAATGTTGTGCAACTTCTTGTCTGGATGGGAGAATCCAAAAACATATTCAAGTCTATATGTGAATAATGGTTGAGAGTATGGTTAGAGCAAAGGGACAAAAGGCTACTGGTATGATGAAAGTAATTCCTTAGGGTTGAATAAATAGTTAACTATTTTATATTACTGTATTTAAGTATATCTCTTGAGATGACGTCTTTTCTATTGTGTAAATATGTAACTTTTCCAGTAAATTAAACTTGCGATATTGCAAAAGCAAACCTCATTCCTTTCCCGCATGCACAGACAATAACTGTCTGGATTAGATACCATGTAAATAGTTGCAAGTAAAAACTTGTCTGTTTCCTAGTGTATGTGATTCATTGTGTAATTTACTCACTCAAGAAAGATGGTGAAATAGTTGTCATTGAGAAATTTGCTTTTTTTATGATAATGTGGAAATATTATCAACTTGGTACAAGACTTTACAGCAAGACTTGGTGCAAGCTTTTTAACACATGTATTCAATCATCTGAAAAGTGTGTTGCCCTTTTTATGTTGCACACTAAAATAAATTAAAGTTGAAGTAAGCAAATAAATGAAGTACAGTATTTGTCAGTAAATATTTACTCCTAAAACCCTATTGTGTCAGTTTTTGCTAAGTTAGAACTTTAGATTTCCCACAAAGTACTGGATGAACAACTCTCGGGGATTTCTGTGACTTCTTTATAGCTCAAACAGTGAGAACAAATTAAACAGTTCTCACAAATTTTGTCAGAATTCAAGAACAGTCATTGTGAAAAATGTAGGTGTGCCGACATTACGATTCATCCAACAAGGAGACTGCTACTCCCAAGAGTGGGAGGAATTATGACTGTGCTCTCCATTGTTTGGCTTTTTATTCTCCTGATTTTAATTAGGCAGCAGTGGGATTCATTAAAATGTTTTCCCCTCTAGCTTGAGCTCGCATTCTGTGCATTTTATCTCACAAACATAAACATATGGTTGAATTTAATCCTCAACAACTAAGGTCCTGTAGTCAAGAGAAAACAAGTGTGTTTTAGTAGTTAGACAATGTGGAACCTTTCCCCAGTCTTAAATTCCACAATTTTATTGGAAATTCAACCCCTCTAGCTAAGGACCTACAACCTATTCTGGCTGGGAGAACATCTTGTTCCTGAAAACTGTTGATGTTTACCTTTTAAAGAGGAGCAATTAAGTCTCTTCAAACCCAGTTGTTGACTGTCGAGAGCAGAGGGAAGGGTTTGGGAAAATCCTGGTGGACATGGCACAGGGATATTACTCGGACTGTATATTAGCACCTAAAAACAAGTCAAGTCAAGGATGATTGGTTCAAATCACAAGCTAAAATTAACACGGTCAACAGAGAAAATCAGCAGGTCAACATTGGGCCCTCGCCAGATGTCTGAGCCCCTCCTTCTGCTCAACTGTGGCATCTGCTTCTACACAGATAATTCTCATCTCTAGTTTCTGAAGATGGGGGGCCTGGAGGTGAAGCCGGGAATGCAGGGTGAGCAGTACATTACGAGTCTCCCTGTGGAGTTGTATAAAGGTTTGTGGACTCCGTCTATAAAAACTGGTGGGATAGTTGTGACAGTACTCTCTCCAAGAGCGTTTGTGACGTTAGACGCTTATTTCACGCTGTGATCAGACAGCTGTGTGGGGGCTAAAATATGCAAGCTTTGAACTTCTGTTATTTGTGGCCTGTCTTAAATAGAAAGTAAAAACAAAATCTAACAATACAAATATTTCAAACACTATTTTATATTTTACGATGAGGATTGTTAACCCACATAACCCATATAATTTAATTTTCTCTTGGGATGTAATCTAATGGAGCAATCTACAATTTTTTGGCGGTCTGCCATGACCTCGAATACAGAGGTATCTCCCTTGGATCCTTGTTTTTCCTGTTTAGAAATAAAAAATTAGCACTGCAGTTGTAAAATGATCCTAATATTTACAGCCAGAATCAATTTGTACACTACAGTTACAAATGTTCACATCAGTCTAAAATGACAAGTAGGATAATGATTAAATCAGAAAGGATATTTGTATGTTTTTCAGCTCTGTAGGTAGATTGGGATACATCTGCACACAGGGCTTCCAGAGTGTGGCAAAATGGACACTGAGCTCCCCGAAAAGACCTTGATCCATGACTTTTGGTGGGATGCTGAGTGGCAATTTGACCCCTGCAACAGGATGTCCTCCTAAACACCAACGTCCTCTATTTACCGAATTAGGAGCCCTTTAAGCAGAGAGTACATTTTGTGAACAAAATACTTGTATGTCCTGCATTATGTGACAGCAAAGTAAATTCAGCTAAATAACAAGTAGTTGTTTCTCATTGGACATGTCTAAAATAAAAAGGAGGTAATAGAAGTAGGTATACTAACAGTTCAGAGAAAGACACATCCAGGGTCACACGGAGTCGGTCTTCCAGAACAACTGCGCGCCTGTTCTTGGCTCTGGAGAAATATAAACAAAACACTTCATATGCTCTACAAAAGAGTCGGTTCCAACATATGAGTCAAATTTATTCGAGTGTGATAAACTCTGATCCGTGTCATTGAACAAAGATTACGTAAAGTATAAAGTATATTTATGTATGTAAACATAAAATGCATAAATGGCATTAGGAAAATCAACCCTATAATATAAAAAAGACTACATATAGTCATAAAGTAAATGACCTGACCAGTTTTGAGGTTGTTTAGCAAGAAAAAAATTACTAAAAATAATTATAATTAAATAAACCAGAGTTGCACTCTTACCTCATTTCATACTGTGAAGCCTGATCATTTAATTGAAATTTGAGATGGACTTTAATCTAAAAAAAAAATAAATAAATGAAAAAATTAGTTTATTTGTTCCTTTTCTCTGTCCTAATTATCATTTAGAAAAAACATTTTATTTCGTACCAAGCCATTTGCCAAATGAAAAGTTTGAAGATAAGTCTGAATGTGGGATTGCCAGGAAGGCCAGTTACTGATTTCCATCTGCAAGATTAACTACATATGTCAGAAATTTCTATTACCAATTATTTTAGAAAGCAGCACATAAAAGTAGACTATTTGGATCTATTTAATAAAAGAGGAGTACATGTTGTTCGTATTTTCAAATTAAATTCTAAATAAAATAATCAACTTTGAATAATTACAAACTGATCACCTTAAAAGAGACGAGAAATTTGAGAGTTCCATACAGGTCAGTGAAGTTGCTCAGTTCCTCTGGATCAGGCTCAGGACAAGAAGAAAAATGGGGAATGATGCCCTTCTCCAAATCTTGGACACAATGCAGACAACATGTATATATATTTGCTTTAGGTTATTAATTAAAAATAATTGGGCTTTTTGAACATTTTTAAGAGTACAATAGTTAACTGTTAAAATAAAAACTAAACAAAATGTTGTTTCTTAAGATAAAGATGATAGTGTGTATGTGTAGATGGATAGGTTGTTACATACATAATTTAAGTGCTTGTATTTCAGTCTCAGCACACCATGGACCAGCAGCTGCAACTACAATGCAAAAGACAATGATCAGAATTTTTCTTGCTTATCATGCCAGACAGTATTTCTCTTTAACACTATTAATAATGCAGGACGCAGGTTTGAAGAGCTGCAGGGTGCTACAGCAGTTAGCACGATTGCCTCACAGCAAGGTCAAACTTTGAGACCGGAAGTGGAGAGCGGCTTGAAACACTGGTATTTCTTTGTGGAGTTTGCATGTTTTGCATGTTTTCTCTGGACACACCGGTTTCCTCCCACTCTCCAAAAAACATGCGCGTTAGGTTGATTGGCTACTATAAAATTGACCCAAATAATTTAATTGAAAATACTTTATTGATCTCTGAAGGGAAAGTTGAGTGCTGCAGTGCAAATAGAAAGACAGGATGACGAGAGGATGAAAGGATTATTCAAAGGAATGAGTGTATTTGACCCCACAGCAGACTGGAGATCTGTTCAGGGTGTGCCCTGCCTCTCCCCTGCAACCAGCTGGGTAGGCTCCAGCCTTTGGAATAAGGGGTTCAGCAAATGAATGAAGTTGGTATGTAGAAGTAGTAATCCAATTGACATTTTAAACCACAAGCAACTGTCTATCAACCTCGAAATACTAAATACTATCATTTACAAGATTAAGTTTGACTTAAAAGAAATATTTGTGTACAGTATTTTTTTCTTCCTGTAATTAACTTAGTTTTGTTTAAGTTAATACAAGTTTTAGAAGGTATTTTCTGACAAAAGAACCAGCAGTAGTGACGTATATGTTATTTCTTACCTGTACAGTTTATTGCTGATGATGGTTGTGTTTTTTCACTCCAACACAGAACTAAGATCCCTTTGGAAAGGCCTGAAGTAGTTTGTTTAAGTTTGCTTGTCATCATGATTAGCCGCAGAAGCTAAAGAAAAAAAAAAAAGAAACAACAAAAAAACCCCAAACTGTTAGCCTGGCAAGCTAACAAATACACTCACCATACTTAAAAAATACACCACTTATTCCACTTAAAATTAACCTCTAACTTAATATGGTCTTGGTTTTATGTTTAAAAATATTACCTGTCGAATTTCTCTTAACATTTTGACTCAGTTCCTCTTTTCCTTCCAAGAGAAGTGTAGGCCTAAAGCCTGTATGCGTTAACACAAAACAATAGAATTGAATCAAACTGGGCAAAATATTTAGGGACTCTACAATTTTTAAGTTTTTCTTTTTCTACTATCAAAAAATACTATAAATACAAGAAGTTGTTACAATTTTTGTCGCGTGAGCATTAGGTATACAGCAGAAAATCAAGCGAATTGAGGAGGTGTACGTCTGTACGAATCGACAAAGCGCGCCAAAACTTCACGTTCATACATTCGGTTTTATCTTTATTTCCATATTTACTTTTAATTTTTTTTTTTAAAAATCAACAACAACAAACTGTTTGTGTGTAATTATTATTAATATGTTGCCTAATTTCTAATTCCCATTTTCAAACAAGCAGAAAAAGTTGCAACTATTTTCCCAAAATGAAATTGTCAAAAAATTACAATTATTTTTCCAAAAAGCAACTGATGACAAAAAAAGTTGCAACTATTTTTCCAAAAAGCAAATAATAATCAAAATATGGCTACTATTTTTCCAAAATCAAACATTAATTTAAAAAATTGCAACCATTGTCCCAAAAAGCAAATAATGACCAAAAAATTGCAACAGGTTTTTTTTCCAAAAAGCAAATGATAGATGATATTGCAACTATTTTCACAAAGAGCAAATGATGATCAAATCTAACATTTGTCAGACAAACAGAGCTTTTGAAAGCAGGGTGGCCTGGAATTATGTAACATTCCTGTGCTGCCTTGTTTGTGTGCATTGGCTGAGACTAATGCAACCCTGCTGTCCATTACACACACTGAGAACAAGGTCTAATTTTCCATTAATAGACAGATAGAAAAGCTTTTTTAAAACTTGCTTGGAAACTAAACAAAAATTATATAGGCCTAAATGTACCAGAAGTCTAAATTCCACACATATCAATGTAAACTCAAGTTTTCTTTTCACAAAAATATTAAAGGTTTTAATTCTGTGTTTGCTTTTAGATTCTTTATTGTCATATGTACGTCACATAAAAAATGAACTGCAGAAAGATATGGCAACTGAGCTTTTAGGTAGGGGTAACTTGTAGGACTAAATTTATTACTGAGAGTTTACGCTGCAATAGCTGTCTGTCGTAAAGTCCAGATGTGAAAAGCTCTGGTTCAGACTTGCATACATTTTTTTGCCACGTGTGAAATTTGCTGAAATTTTGGTCATTGAAAGATCTAAATGTTTAATTTCATTATACCAAGCAAAGTTTTCTTTCAGTTTATATTCTTTAAACCCACCAACCTGCTAAGATGCTTGATCTATGATGCTGTTCAGAATCAGGACTAAACACGGAGAAGCTGCATTTCAATTTTACATTATGAACGTCTGGAACAAACTTTCTGAGGCTGTGAGACAGGCCTCTTCTGTGAAAATGTTCAAATTCAAACTGTAAACAGTTCTGTTTAATACCATTGCATTTTGACTGAAGATTAATTACTCTTTCTTATCTTTTTTTAATTTTATGTTTTGTGATTTTAATGCATGCAATGTCTTGTAAAGCACTTTGAATTACCAGGCAGAATGCAACTACATTTGTCACTTTTGTATTTGTAATTTTTAGATCTTCTTATTGTGAAATAGTGCAATGGTAAGGTGTTCACTTTTATTGTCAGAGATGGAATAAATTGCCAACAAAATTTCATGGGAGACTTTTAAAAAATATCACACACAAAACACATCAGGAAACCCAGTAACAACGAAAACACACCACTACAAAGAAAGATTTAAAGCAAGACACTTTTCCGGAGCGTTATAAATATTTTATTCCAATTAAATTATACATTTAAAATGTTATGTTGTTTGTCAAACCATAATTTTAAAAAAGTAAAACACGAGTAAAATATTTTTGCATGAGTTACGCACTTTAAATATTCCAAGCACTTGATAAAAAAATCTTTCTTTAAAATGATTTTCCTTGTTTTTTAGACCACTCCATGTATCCACCGGCATAGTTACATGCACTGAAAGAGAGAACAAATAATTAGTTTTAACACACAAAGCAGGTGTATAAAATATTTATATGCATCCATTCAGTGAATTATTGTTATTCAATTAGAATAAATAGCACAAAATTTACTTCACGTATCCCAGCTGACAAGCTTTGCTTGTGGCCATTGCTCCCCGCCGGCCCATCTGGCAGTGAAAAACCAGGTCTTTAGTATCAAGTGCGGGTTTGGGTTTTCCATATTTTGCCATGAATTCTTCCGGTGTCATTTGAAAAGCAGAATCCACAGTGTCGACTAATGAAAACCCAAAGCAAAAAGATAGAGAAAAACTTAAAGCGTTTAATTCAAATAATCAAGAACCTGAAAAACCAGAACAGTAGGAAGTGGCGCTTCTAATTAGTCAGTTTCCAAAGCAGCTCAACCGAACCACTAAATGCTCTGGAGTGCATGGGCTTCAAATATTGATAATATCAGAATTACCTGGAATGTTAATGGACCCAGGAATCTGCCCTCTATCCACTTCCTCTTTGGAGCGTACATCAACAAGAAGAAGATTTGGGTTCTTCTCCAGAACTGCTTTCAGCTCCTCATAGGTGATCTCTTTAGTGACTAGGAAAGAGAATCACAAAATTAATATTGCTTTATATTAACTTCAAGTTACACTTTCATAAAAATAACTCATTAGTTTTAACATGAAAATATAAATTTGCTTGACACAAGTCTGCATCATCATAAAAGAAAAAAAAAACCACCAACTGTTCGGGAGATTACTTTCATGTAATATGATACCTGCTGTGTTTTGTTGTGAACAGAGAAGTAAGTACATGGCTGCATGCAACCTGTTTCAGTATAAGAAGCATCAAACAACAGGGTGTCAGGTACATGGTAAATGATCTCATAAGTGTTTTATGCCATGGGTATGTTCATCTTCTGTAATACATTTTTTAAGTAATCTTTTTATTGAGGTAAAACTATGTTTATTTATCCAGACTCATTGTTATTTTTTATATCTTTTTGTTTGTCATCATGATCCCTCATTTGTCCACGAGTAGTAACCAATCGTAGAAAAAATGTCAAAGTCATCTTCTGGACAGTGTATCAGCTGATTGAGACATTTCAACTTGCATCTGATAATCAATCATTGATTGAAAATAATTTCTGGATGCAAGTCAAAATGTCCCAATCATCAAATGTACTGTCCAGAAGACAACTTTGAAACTTTTTCTTTGATCTTTATGTTTGCTTGAATAGTTGAAATGAAAAATTTTCGTTTGGATTTTGCAGGCTTGGATTTAGAAGCCAATTCCACCACCCACCATCCAAGCCATTAAAACTACCTGTATCAGCAGGAAGATCTTCCTCATATCAGGACATATTGTTCTGCCTCTAAGAAGATTGCATGTTTCAACTAGAGTGCTGTAACTAAGGAGTAAAATTGGAATGCAGCAGTCTTTGATTGAAAAGGAGTTTGTGTGTAAATAAATGAAGTGTTCTCTGTTAGATCTGTGGAATTAGGATGGAGAAGGATAACTGCTGAGTCATTCTAGGCAAGAATCACAAAACTATTTTAAGCTGAGTTAGTCATCTAATCATTTAAAGAATAGCAAAATAGAACAACACAAACCTGTTAGAAGCAAGTTGGTAAACATAGTTGTTTTTAAAACGTATTTCCATTTAAAAAAATGTTTTCTAGAGAAATGCTCTTACTTATTGCATTCTATAACTTTTGAAAAAGATTGCTTTAAATTAAATGAGATAAATCTGCCAAATAATTATAAAAGATGAATATTTGAAAGACTTACCCATGTTCGCCATTCTGCTTACAATGTGAAGCTGTGCATTAACTTAGGTAATTTCATGTAAGTATGGCTGTAATTTCCGCATATTGTTACATGAGAAATGATTGGCTCAGATGCCATTAGTGGGAGGAGCCGTAACCAGAAAGACTCCAGCATTTCACCAATAGCATCGCAGGTAGACATGCTTTCACTACACAATGCCATGCTGTTGTGATGGAGGTTTGAAGGTTTTCAGGGTAGAAAATTAAAAATCTGTTCAATAAATTCAGTCAAGTTTTGTTAAAAAATGTATTTACAAAAAAGTTAGTAGCTTGACAACAACAACACATTTTCAATTCAAATTAGCATTCACAAAATCATATTCATTTTACAAACTGAACGATATTAGTTTGCCAGCAAACAAACCTTCAGTTCTCACACTTATGTTACAGGCAGTGAAACAATTACTGAGTTTTTTTTTCGTATGCAGCCATGCACAGTCTCCTTGAAACAGGAGTTTAAAACTTTACTCTGTAATTTATCTGAAGTATAATGTTATTTTTTGCTGTAGGGAATGTTCCCAAGTCCATTTTCAGTGTTTCTCTTTCCTTTTCGATGCTTAAGATGCTTCCAAAGAATCACAGCTGCAATGACAAGAAGCAGAAAAACTGCAGCTGCTCCCCCAATGAACCAAGCTAATACTTTATTGTCAGATGATTCATGTTTCTCATAACGCTTGCAGGAGAACTCTGAAGGACTGCTTATCCCTGCATTGTTCACTGCTTCCACACACACTTTTGTCCCCACCTCCAAATATCCCAGTAAACTTTGCCGTGAAGTGTCCCCAAACTCCAAGGTGTCACCATCTCTTCCCTCGACCACGACCTTGTAAGAAGATACCATGGAAGCTGGAGCACACCACTGTACCTCTATCTTCCCCATGTAGTCCCCATGAGTAATTGGCTGTAAGGCTTGAATGCGAGGTGCATGAGGAGGCTCATCAGGTCCACTCATCCCAGGACAGAGGCAGTTAGTCTTTTCAGCAAGACTTTGACATGGCTCCTGATTCTCGGCACACAGGTCAAACTGACAGGGATTAAGATCTTGATATAAACGTGGTGTTCGGGCAGAAGGTACCGTTTGTTCAACAGGGGAGGTAGAATCAATATATTCATCTTTATAATCATCTTCATTTTCAAAGCCCAAGCCAGTTAAGAATATGATCTTTTGCCGGGTGGTGGGTGAAGAAGTGGAAGCAGCATGAGTGAAAAGATATAAGTGCATAAAATAATGTAGAAAAAAAAGGAACACAGACAGATTTCTGTGCGCTGACGCCATCTCTGTGGACAGAAAAAGACAGGAGTGGTGAGAACACTATGAAATATTAGTCATTATTCATTAGAAAAACAGTATCACTATAATATCAATCATGTCATACATTTTAACATGCATATGATTACACAACGAATGTTTTAAAGTGAAGTTTAAAAAGTAGATAAATTGAGAAAGAACTAACTACTCATCACCACTACAACAAAAACAGAACAACCCGATTGTTCTGTTCGTAATGGAAACTGGATTCTAAACAAAGTCCTAGCAACAACTTTCTATCCAAGAACAAAATGGTTTATTCAAATGTCAGCTTACATTCAAGATAGTATATTAAACTTTTTTTGTGTTTGAACTGTTGAAGAAGTCAAACAAAGACAGTCTTGTCTTTTTCCTCCTCCTCAATTTCACCTTTGGCCAGATTGATTCCACAAGATGCTTTTACCACAGTTTACAGTTCAAAGATACTCTCTAATGTATTCTGACATTTGTAGAGTTTCCATCCTGTAAACACAACTGGATAAATAGATCCAGAATGCAGGAAACTATGGGTCTAAAACCCATCAGTATTTCCATTTTCCCCCAGCTGTAAACCAAATTACCCCATTGAGGATACAGAAAGAGCAAAATAATCATTTTGTTTAGACTATGGTTGATTTTAAAATGAGTTACAATAGAATGGAAATAGTTTCTCATGCTCTTTACAACTATCATGTGACTAAATCTTCAGAAATGAACATGTTACATACAGGTAGATTTATATTAGGTGTGAACAAATTACAATAGTAAAAAAAGTAAATGCAAAATACCATTAAGCATTGCAGTACCTGAATAATGATGATCTGCTTTCACTCCGTCCTCTATTCCCGCTCCGGCTGTCTGTTAACAACTGAGTGCAGTTCTCACCGTTTTAAGTTTTTTCTCAGACTTTCCTCCTCCCTAACACCCCCTCTTTTCTTTCCTCAGTGCCTCTCCCCTCCCTTTTCACTATTTCATGCTCTGTCTTCTTTCTCTTTCTCAACCAGCCAGGCTCCCAACCAGGCAATAATCGCTCTCATTCCTTCTAACTCTCCCTCACCAACCTACTTTCCTTTGGAATTTATGTGTATGTGTGCCTTGTTAGAGGGGGATAGGGAACCAACAAGTGCCCGTGTGCTGCTCAGCATAATAAACAGGAGCAGAAGGCAGGCTTGTGCTTATTGCTGTGTTTGTGTAGATGTCTGTGTTTGATTACTTGCTGCAAAGTTATAGTTCCTGCATTCACTGCAGGTGTCCTTGTAAAAATGACTATAGCATAAGGTCACTTCAGTGAGTGTTTTTGTGCACTTCAAGTGTGCATAGTGGGTGAGTGAGTATGGGGGGTTAGGAATGCATGCATGTTTATAATGAACTATTAACCCCCCATCACCCTCATGTGTTCCCATTGTGGTAAAGTAGCAGAATGACAGAGCGGTTCTGTTTTTGCATCCTTTTATGGGGAAGAACTGGTGGAGTAGTTTTTTTTAAGTACCATTTGGCACAGACAAGATGAAAAGTACACAGTAGAAGTAACCTTTTTTCATCTTCAAAGGATTTTTAAAAACATTAATGCAACCTTTTATGTCATTTAAGGTCAGGGTCAAAACTACTTCATGACTGCATAAAAAGAGGAAAGAATTAAATACTTCGATTTTTAAGTCTGTCTGTTTGTCAATCTACACACACACAAATTTGACCTAAATCTTTGATATTTAGTTTAACTCTCTGGCCAAAAAGTTTTGCCTGCAGTTAGAAAAAAACTGTAACTTTATGTGTTTGTTCTTGCCATCAGTAAACCACACCCAAAGAATTGTTCCTGCTGGCTGAATGACACGCAAAATTTTTCTCAAAGTGGGTGGTTGTTTTTTACTTTTACTTGTTATCCATTTTTGGAGAGCCCGTGGCAAAATGAGATCTTGAAGCTTAGTGGTTACATCAACTGGGCAGTAAACTCATTTACAAGAATCCAAGAGTTCTTCTTACAACAAACCCAGTGGATTTTTGTCATGTTATTCACTCTTGCTACACCTCACCGTCTCAAAGATGCCTCATTAAAAGTACAAATAAAATTTAAATGTTTAAACTATAACATTTTAGTTTGAGTTAAATAACTTTGTTTGTCCATTGGCGATGAAAAAAAATTCTATCCGAACACCTGTACACGAGTCGTGTTCTTTTCTATTCATACACAACTTTTAAGCTTTGCAATGTTTTGGCTACACGAGACAGCAATCTCCTCCACCACGTACAACCCCTATATACCCCGGAGTTTTCAGTAAAGTTTGAACAACTTTCTTGTTATAAACCCTTATATGTTCTACCATAACAGAATTTTTCAATGAAATAATTCCGGGTCTTCTTCAGTTCATCTCTTCTTTGCTAAAAATCACATTAAAAGTAGAAACAGTAGAAATGTTCCATATTGATTTAATTTACAAGAAAAATGTCTAGATATTTGTCACAATTTATAATGTGACAAATAAAAGATTTAAAAACAGCTATTGCAAAGAAAATGAGGAGACTCTTCAGAAATTTATGGGGATATTGTGAAATCTGTCTTGTAATCAGTGCTGTAATTCTAACTGTAGTGACGAATATGTTGTGTATCATGATCAAAAGAAGTTGTGTCATTTCCAGCTTAATGTGTGGATTAATCTTTCAGGTAAAACCAAACAGACAATGTAGAGACAGACCTGCTCCTGCCTGTAGATCCTACCTGTGATAAAATCTGTGCTTTGTCTACAGTGGTTTTCTGGAATTTTCTCAGATACTGATGAATAACAGTTGTCGAGAGTGAGCCAAGTTTTTTGCGCTTTTTTTGCGCTTAAACCCTAGGTCGATAATCTCACCTGTACCCGATTTCACTTAGTGAAACAGAACACCTAATCCTTCCCGTTCTAAAGAGGCTCAGAAATCATCTAAAACTTAACCCCTGTTCAGATGTCTCAGTTTGATATTCACATTCAGTAGGGTTCAGAAAAGGCCCTCATCGTTCTGGATGAATCTCTGTGGTGCTTTGCAGGACTGGGTGTGGATGACAAGTTTCTGTGAAGACCTACGGCATGTACAGTATGAGGTTAGTTAAATTTTTCCATTTTATAGTCCTTTTGTACAGTTCTGGCACGCAATAATGGCAGATGCACATATGATCTTCCACTGTCTTAACCACAATGTTCTTTCCATCAACCTGACACCTGATAAGGTTTTACAAAGCCTGCATCTCAGCATCTTATGAGGATGTGGTTTAACACCTCTTGCAAGCATTAGTTTGAACACTAGCCCTCTTAACCTTTTCTCTAACTTCAGAACTGTCAGTCATAAATGAACCTGGTTACCGGAGAGAGTCAATCTCACAACACTGATGCACAGACCTTTATATGATAAGATAAGGTTTAAGTGGGCAAAATTATTGCAAAATCTATCAAATATTACTTGCTGACTCAAGTTTTGTACTAATATGGTGGGTTTAAACAAGTTAATGACTTCAATACCCTGAGGAATACAGGAAGCCACATGGTGTGAGTCATATAAATCCAGATAATGACTTGCCTGCCAATGCAAATTCCTCTCCTACTAACAAATTAGGTTGAACCAAGTAGCTGGGCATTTGTCAAACAACCTAGTAGAATCAAACCCACCGTGATTTCAAGAGATAATTAAAAAAATCTTTTTGGGAATATCTTTTTTCAAAATAATAAATTACCAGACTTTTACAAGGAATTGATGATGTCCTTAGAAAACTTTCTTTTCCCAGTTATTCATTAAAGCTTTATTTGACTCAATCAAAGTCAAAGATACGTGGGCCTCATTCCTCGCCTACCCACACCTCTCAGAGGATTTAAACTATTTTACTTTTTAGAAAGAAACACTGCCATTGGCTGGATCCTTGTCACCTTTGACCTCTGCTTCATTCAGAAGGAATCCTGGTGTAGTTTTATGACTACACTCAACAAGAGGTTGACTGAGCTGCTAATTTAAGCTTAAAGACTCTCAAGACAGATTGAAGCCATGCAGTCTTGTGATACTCTTGAGGCTAAGTGGAAACAGGCGTGTTTGTGATGAATGAGCAATGCCTGAGACACTCAATAACAAACACGGTTAACTTTAATTTATAAAAGAAACACTGGTTTCTTACTTTCGTTTTTCTTTTGTACTGTTAGTAATACATCCCTTTTCTTTTTCAATTATCTTTTTTTTACAACAAATGCTGCAGTTTTGACAGGAGCTACTTTAAAAAAGAGATCTAATCAGCTTAATGAGATTTCCCTCGCTCAATAAAGTAATAAGTAAAAATAAAAAATGAATCTCCAAGGAGGTCACAATCATGTGTAAACAAATTGACCACAAGCTGATTTCCTTTCACTAATCCCTCAAGGGAGTACTAAGAGGTGCTGCCAAAACAAATAGCTGAAATAATAGAGTTTATGTAGCCGGTGTATTATTAAAGGTTTTAGGATAATGTGCAGGTTTATGGGATGTAAGCAACACATCTCATTGTAACAAAACTCTATTGAGTTATGGACTCAGTAGGCCTCCAGATTTATTAAAATAATAATGACTAAAGGCAGGAATTTAATTAGTCACTGAATAAAAATATTTGTCTTGCATATACAGTATAAGCTACTGATCATCAATCAAATTCTTCTTCTTCTTTCAGCTTTTCCCTTTAGGGGTCGCCACAGCAAGTCAGTTTCTTCCATCTAATCCTATCTGCTGTATCTTCTTTGGTCACACCAACTATCTTCATGTCTTCCTTCACTGCGTCCATGAACCTCCTCTTTGGCCTTCCTCTAGTCCTCTTTCCTGGTGGTTCCAAATCCAGCATCCTGGATAATCTTACTGTTTATCTTCATTTATGTCCTTTAAACAGTTTGATGAAAAGAAAAAAACTTTCTTTTCTTTGTGAATTTCTTAATTCACAAAGAAATTTCTCATCCTCCTTAATTACTGGAGGATGAGAAGCATCTTTCATTTAAACACTCTGGCTGAACTTCACAGCAAAATTGAAGTTCAATATTGTTTGTATGTTTGAAGACTGATATGGTTTGTACGTGCCCAAACCATATCAGTCTTGCCTCTCTAACTTTATCCCCAAAACCTCTAACATGTGCTGTTCCCCTGATGTACTCATTTCTAATCCTGTCCATCCTGGTCACTCCCAGAGAGATCCTCAGCATCTTCATCTCTGCTACCTCCATCTCTGCTTCCTGTCTTGTCTTCAGTGCTACTGTTTCTAGGCCAAACAGCATGGCCGGTCTCACCACGGTTTTGTACACTTTCCCTTTCATTCTATCTGAAACTCTTCTGTCGCACATCACACCTGAAACTTTCCTCCACCCATTCCAGCCTGCCTGAACACGCTTCTTCACCTCTTTTCCACACTTTCCATTGCTCTGGACTGTTGATCCTAGATACTTAAAATATTCCACCTTCTTTATCTCTTCTCCCTGTAACCTCACTTTTCCATCTGATTCTTCCACTGATCATCAATCAAATTATAAAGTAAAAATGACAAAACATTCCTTTTGACTCTGGGATTTTAAAACATTAAAGTATACAGCATGTGCATAGAACTCAATTTTTTTCAATATTAACAATGTTTAAGTAAATAATTACTAATGCACAAACCAAAAATTGCATAACCCCGTAACCTCATTGTGGAGAAACGGTTTAGACAACTAAACAAAATTGTATTTTAAATGGTAACTTCATTTAAAAGTGTTTTAGAAATGTTTTGTTGAATCTCTTGTGATTAACTGGAAACTGGCAGGTTGCTTAGTTTGTTCCTGTAGTTGCATTACCATCTACTGGTGGACTTGAGCTATTGTTGCTTTCTGAATTTTTGCACACAAACCTCCAACTCCCATTAAAAAAAAAAATATAATATGGACATGATCAAACTCTATCTAGATCGAACTCATCTTGATAGCTTAGCTGATGAGTTGACATGTTTTAAAGTTGTCTTTGCTTAAAATACATGTTAAAGCTTTTTCGTTTATAATGTCAAAAACAGCATTTGATGGAGCAGTTAGAAGCAAACAAACCAAACCTATCTAATATTCAAACATTTTTTTTTACATTTTGTCACAAAACTGGAGAAACAGCCAAACGTTTCAGGCAGTGTTGTGGTAAAACAGGAAGAGGGCCTCATGCATTCATTCATGATGTGATCAGATTCTCTTCATACATATTTCTGATTTAAACACCGAATAGAACTTTGATTAATTCTTGTTTTTCTCAGATGTGCTCAATGGATATGATAATAAGACATAATCATTTATATTTCTTCATATACTGTATAAGCACTTGGTAAAGTAAGATATACGTACCAATATTTATGTCTTTTCACTTAGTGGTTTACACCACAAGTTGGTAAAGTACAATTCACATGTTGTCTGCCTCTGTCTTCCTCCTCCTTGGGAGAGAGTTATGTTTCAGATTCCTGATGGATTCTCTGTGCTTCTGTCCTGGGCATCGCCAGACGCACTTGGCTTCTGTGCATGATCTACATTTCGTTTGCATCAGGGTGAAGCCCATCTATTAATTTATTCAGATATATAGCTGCAGAATAGAATAAACTAACAATTAATTATCAGTCTTAGACTGGGTTTAAAAAAAATCAAGGTTTTCTTGATTCTTGACACATTTGATGCTCGTCCCAGGGGAGGGATCTCTCTTTCATGTGGGTCACCATAAGGTTTCTCCTTTTCTCCCCCACTGGAGATTTATCTTTTAGTTTTTCCTAACTGTGAAGGAGGGACTGAAGGCAGGAATGTGCTGGAATTGTATAGCAAACTTTTAGTTAGTTAGTTTATTACCTGTGTATTTGTGTATCTACTTTTTTCTGTTTTGGTCTTTGTTTGTGCACTTTTTTCAATCTGCAACGTGAAGCCTGTTGAGACAATTGTTTTGTGATATCTGGCTATACAATTATAAAGAATATGTCCTTGAATATATGCATAGCCATATGTATTGATTAATGCATTGTTCTACATAATGGTTGATGCATTTCTTGATAGAAAAAAATACTGTTTAAGTGATACTTTTTAAGTATAAAAATGAAGTACAACAAAATGAAGTATAATGTTCAAAACGTCAAACTATGGTTTCTGTTTCTTTTGATTTCTAAAGTAATTCCATGTGTATACTTAAACAACTGCATACAGTATAAAGTTCTTGTACACAAGTGCACATGCAACATTAAACATCTGATCAAATAGAAGTAATTGAAGTTTGATTTGGATCATGAAAGTCATCACCTTATGTCACTTTTCAATCACATTGCATCACTTTACATCACCTTAGATAATTTTTTTTATTTCCTTACTCCCTGATGCCCATTCCGTCTGTACTGCTTGTAAATAGATTTTTTTAATTATCTCACTTGTTTATTACTTACTTACTTACACATTATTCCTTTTACTTTTATTATTCCTTATTTCTTATTTTTTATCCTTATTCCTTATATCTACTTTTTTTTCTTTTCATGATTACTGTGCTGCTGTAAGAAACAAATTTTCCATGTGTGAGATCAATAAAGTACTTCTGATTCTGATTTCTGTCTTTAATTGCAAGAGGAAACTGGACAAACTGGCCAAGAGGACCATCTCTATCCTGTGCTGTTTCTTGGATTAAGTGGATTCAGTAGATCAGAGGAGGATGGAGGATGCTGATCATGCTGCACAAGATCTACATCACCCCCTTTTATCCTTTGGATGAGACATTGAGCATCTCATTCAACCAGAGGCTGCTGCACCCATTGAGTAAAAAGGAGTCACAGAATGTGACAACATTTGATTGTCTAATAAAAAAGAAAAATGCTTATAAGATCAAAATATTCAACTTTTTTCTAAGTAAACAACTGTGACAAATCAATTCAATAAAGTCAATCTTATCCTGTTTAATCTTAATATTTAGTGTACTCCCTAATAGTTTGCGATTTGGTAATTTGGCCAAACACTCTACAACAACGCACTGTGCTTTAACATTGCAACATTGTAACGTTTACAGTTCAAGTGGATGTTTAATTTAGTTACAGGATGTTGTTACTTATTCGGTCCTTCTCGGGTTTTTCCGGAAAATCCGAATTTCAAACTGGTGTATTCGGTCCTTCTCGGGTATTCCCGGAAAGACCCGAAATACAAACTGGATTTCCAGCGTTCCCGAAGCAGCGCCGCCATTGGCTCTATCCGTCTAAACGCCGGGACAGGAGGCGGGTGCGAGCCGCTGAATGACGGCCAGAGCTGTGTTGACAGTTGAGATCCGTCACAACCAACACTGGGAGCCATAGCTGTGTGAAGATGTGAGAGGAAAAAGCAGCAAATCATTTCCCATGATGCGCGACATGTTGCGTTCAGGTTCCAGGCAGCGTGACGGGAAGCCGCGATGTCTCCTCTGCAAGCGGACGCAGCGAGTAAATAAACCTATGCTTTGAGTGTCTATACGTAGTTCCTGGAAACGTATGGCCAGATTAAAAGGAAAAAAGAGACTGATGAATTCCTGGAAATGCAAACTCCCCGAACAGTTGGAGGCATGTTGTATTCGCAGGTTGATTCGCTGAAGTTCACACTTAGATATAAAACACACTTCGTTTTGCAGGTTTGACAGATAGCCAATCAAATTTGTTATTCAAATCACCGCGCTTATGTCAGTGACCTATATCCCACGCGTGTTGAGTAAAACCCCCCAGTAACCTCTCCTCCTGATCAGACAGCATGGGAACAAACGGGGTGGACAATCCGAGCAGCGCGGAGTCCCGGACTGAGCTCCCTGCTGCAGGTCCTCACATGGAGCCCACAGATTGCAGCATGGACATCCCAGAGTGTAAAATAGTCAAGGAGGATAGTGTTGTGCAGCTCATTGACAGCAAACTACCTCCTTCACCAGAACCTGAAACTCAGACTCAGGTTCAAGTGGAGAATCACAGACCCGGAGGAGGGTTCACCCCACCAGAAGGAGGATGGGGATGGGTAGTAGTTTTTGCAGCAACATGGTGCAATGGATCAATCTTCGGGATTCAGAACTCTTTCGGCATCCTGCACATGATGCTGGTGGAGGAGCATGCAGATCGAGCTGACCAGACATCCCAGTTTAAAGTGGGTGAGTAGATCCAGATTTGGGACAGAACAAATCAACAGGTGGAAAAGGTTGCAATGTGTTGTCACTGTCACTAAAGCACTAATGCAGCAGTCTGAGAAAATAGAACAGGGTTCAACTCAAGAGGTCAGATCTGCACTAAACTTAGTCCTAAAGAATACTTGACCCCCATATGTATTTTAAGTTTACAAGTTTAGTGGTCATAGCACCATCAAGTTGTGCCATACACTTATTATAATCATAATGTAAGATTTACACTGTATTCTCTTATTAATCATTTAATTTCAAAATGTAGAAAAGGTTTCAAAGTTGTCTTCTTAACAGTCTATTTGATGATCGAGAGTCTCGATTATCCAAATACATACAACTTTGAAACTTTTCTACGATCGATCTCTCCTGGACGAATTTGGGATTACACTGACTAAATTTCTCAAGTATTTATCACATGTTTTGGCTATTAGTTTGGTTTACCATCAGGCACTCTTTGATTAACTGTGTTTATTTTTCTTTTTGACACTAATGGAATTGTAAGTTTTACCAGCAAGGGTGGAACGAATTAACTTGCTGTTGTTTTCCCCTTTGGCTTTAGCGGTGGAGGAAAATACTTGATCTGGTCATGAATTTGTTTTTCCATTGAATGGAGAGAGTGAGAGAGGAACTGTTCATGTAGCAGAAATCCTGTTGTTGATTAATAGATGGAACAATACTCCCACGGACTGAGCTTTATAAAACCAAATCCAGTTTTGTTCCAACCACTGTCATGTTTAAAGTTTTGACTACTGATTCGAGCCAACATGACCTACTAGAAAGCATGTATTAAATGTTTTGATTAAAATCACTTTAGGGGATGAAATATCACTAGCTTTCTCTTAAAAACAGACCCTCCTTTTTTTTTTTTTTTTACATTGCCTTTATTTGAAGAACACTTAATCCCTAGGAAGACAGGATGAAAAGCAGACAGTCCTTCTCAGCACAAAAGATGCTGATGTTACTTTGTAAGAATCTAAAAGGATTTTTTTCTTCAAATAAGTTGACCTGATTTAAACAAAGAAGACTAAAAGTACTGAACTTTAGTATGATAGCCCAAATACACCCATTAGCATCACTTTCATCATGTTCAAAGGGAAGAATTACTTTCTAAGGGTAAAGATAGGATACCAAAAATACTTTCTTAATATTTAAGTTCATATGTAGCAATCATCTCTGCTCCCCAATTTGAGATGCTTCATATTTGGTAATTCCACTTGGGGGCGTGTAAGATGACTTGTACTGTATGAAACCTCTGGATTGTCAAAAGATGACATCTGAGAAGATTGTTTTCTGGTTTACTGTTTTTTGAGAAAATGCAACAACCCTAGTATTTTGAAAAAATTAAATCGTCACCACTTGAACATGTTATGCCCACACATTGATATCTGGATATAAGAGTTGATCATAACATCTGTCAGTAAGTTATAGTTTTTTAAAAAGATGGGCCTTCTTTTATTAACATTTATTCTTTTCATATAAAGTCCGGCCAAAGTTATAAAGGGTGAATTGTGTAGTTTTATAAAGTGGTATTTTTTTAAGTTTCAATGACCAGACAAGATTAAGGTCAGTGTGTGGGAGGAGATTAAGGTTCTCCTAGAAACAAATTCACTCCTTTATTGTAAGCCATGTCAAGATACTAATGGGAAATTAAAAAAAAAAAAAAAGAACAAAAAAAAAGAAAATGCATGCTCCCTGACTTCTGTGTTTTTATCTGTCTGTATTCTTTTTTTATTCCTATCATTTTAGTTCGATTGTTAGGGAAACTATAAAACTTAGTTTAGTCAATAAGTTGTTTTTTTTAAAACTTTTTGCCAGACTCCTGAATCCAAGGGAACTTTTTTTTGTTGTTGTTGCAAGAAACAGCAGGCTGGTGCATCAATGTCCTTTTGCATTTCACGTTTTCTGGACTTCATTTCATCTCCAGCAATCCTGGGGATTTAATTCTTACTTGTACTCACATGTAAAAGGATTAAGCCACCAGACTGAGACCTGACCTTTTTCTGTCAGTAACAATAGGAAATAGTTCCAGACATTAAAGTTTTTTCAAACAAGTAGGTAAGAGTTTGATTTGCATGCGCACAATGTTTTAAAATTTATATAATTGGTTTGTCACTTATTGAAGCAAAAATGATAAAACACTTGGCCGAATATAGTTGAATCCATATAAGAGATTATCACCAAGTCCTACTGAGCTCATTTGGTTTGGATATTTAATATATGAGCCCTTAAGGATAAAGGAGAGATTTTGAAAAATACCTTAGTAGTCTTACGATGAGGAGCTAAACAGTTTTTCTTGTGCAATAGAATAACCCAGTGCAGATAAGATGAGTGAACTACACGCTACAGATGGTATTGTTTTTCCTAAATGATTGCAGCATGACTGGAGTGGACATGGATTCAAAAATGTTGCAAGGTCATTCTGTTTAAAGGGGGAAAAAAAAAAACCTGTGCTGCTTTCATAATCAGTAAGGAGTTCGCCTCTTGTGAGGTAACAAAACATGGGTGCGGTGAAAATGGATGAGAAATTCAAAATGCTACTCAGCTGCAGGAGAGTTAGCAAAACAAAACAAGTGTGAAGGGGTAGAAGAAAAGGTCTGCCAGAGTGAGGAATAAAGTTTTCATCCAGGCCTGAAAAGATTTCCATCTATTTGGTATGGATCTGGAACACAGGAGTGGGACAACTGTTGTGAGCCAAAAAAACAAGCCATGGAAGCACAATGTGTCCCTTTTGTATCCGACTTCAGACCAAAAGAATGAACTGAAGAAAATAATCTTGATGATTAGTTCAAATATTTTTATTAAGGTCGTTTACTTCCTTCATTTTGGTTAACATTCACAACATTTAAGAAGCAGGAACTTGGGAGACCCCAAACCCCAACATATGGCCCACTATTTTTTTGTGTTCATTCTTTTCAATCATGGCATTTAGAATACTATTGGTGATCCAGTTTGAAGTCTTGACAAAGAAGCTAAAACTAATCGGATGTGTTCTAGATACGTATTTCCCAAGAGTTCATGTGCCTGTTTTCAGAATATTTGCTCATGTGTTTGATCACACCACTATTAGCCTTTGTATGGCCTTGCTCTGTGTTATTTGACTTGGCCGTCACTTGCAATTGAGTAAAAAGTATCCAGAGAATTTCATGTGAACTCCCTGTGAAATATGAAGCAAAGAGCATCATTATCAACAGTTCATGAGAACAATTTTTTTGGCTCTTAACATTAAAGTTGACGTTTATCACAAATTTCAGCGTGAGTTATTACATCGTCATTGAAACACAGTGATAATGACCATACCCTCAAAACGAGACATACACTTATTCTAATAATATTTCTGTAAGGTTGTTTCTCAATTAATCCAGCAGTCTCAATTTATTTTAGTGGTTTAACTAAAATATCACCTGAGTCAAATTCTATCAACGCTTCAAGTTGTTTTTGATGCTTCTGCAAGAATCCATCCATCTGTCTAGCACTTTGTGTGTAATATACTAGCTGGGTTAAATTTCTGCTATCTTAGATTTCCTCTTCACCTTCAGGGTAACTGGTAAATGCCACAGGTTGGCACAGTGGCATTTTTGGCATTCCTGAGGGCAGGAGATTAGGTTCAGTTGGAATCAGTTTAAAGTAGCTACACATCCACATATTCAAATACCGAGAGATGGGCACAAAGATTTGGTTAATAGTTTTTCATCTTTTAGTTTGTCCAGTGTGGCATGGCTGATGTACCATAAACAAAATACACATTTATTTGAGTTAGTTTTCTATAGAACCACATACAAGCAATTCTGTAACACAACACTTTGAGCCATCACACATAAGCTATATGTTTCCACAGACACGCCAGAGTAGCCGCTGATCTGCAAACAGCAACAAGAGCTGCTGTATGTTCTTTAGCCAATTTTGTTAGAAAATCCTCCTCTTCCCCCTGTGACAGACATTTCTCCTAATATCCTCAATTACTCCTCACAAAACATTTTTCTTTGGTAGGAGAAGATTTAAAACCCTAATTCCAGTACAAGAAGTTTTTGTGAAAACATTAAAATTGGGTGTATTTTGTCAGTTGTTGCACCTAACAAGAATTTACTCTGGTAGCATGTCTTTAAGCTACTTTTTGAACTTGTCCATTCTGGTTACTTATATTCTCTAACATTTTTATTACATTTTTTCTTGTTTTCTTTGGACCCATGCAAAGAGTCAAAGTATTTAGCCAGTTTGGCACATCGCCCCGTACGACCTGCTGGGGACAGACAGGCATGCTTGGAAAGTTAGGATTAAGACAAATCTCTGTTAATACATGTGTCTTTCAGTTGGCAAAGTTAGTCAGGCATACCTTTTAAAATGAAAGAAAATACTACCCTAATTCTTAAAGGGTTGGACTCAGTCTCCTGGACATTAAAAAAACTTTGCAAGGCATTGAAAGTTTCATAAATCATTTCTGATTGGCTTCAAGGACAAATCAGGACACTGGGTAGACTTTTAAGTTTTACAACCTATCTGTACATCTTAAAATATGCAAATTGTCAGCCTCCTGCCAGTAAAGGCATCTCCATGCAATCTGGAATGTAAGGTTTTGAACTCTGATATGATAAATTATGTTGAATAGTTTTTAGCAAGAATATGTTCACAATTTCCAAGTTATTGTTTGAATTTACATTGTGCAGGCAGCAACCATGCAAGGAAGCCCGGACTTCCCTCTCTCCAGCCGCATCTTCGAGCTCACAGGTGCCAAACTCTGGTTCTGGAGGACCGGTGTCTACACTACTGATCCATGTTATTGAGTCATTGTACCAAATTTGAATGACTATTGATTTAATTTTATGTGTGTCAACTGTATCGAACCTGGAACACAATGAAACAGAAAGGCCACCGAATCTCCAGGACCAGAGTTTGACACCGCTATTCTAGCTCGTCAGAAAGGACCGTAACGTGCTGGTCAGCCAGCTGTGACAGATAGTTCAGACCCTCCAGTGGGTCCTATGTCTACCTCTGAACCTGGCAAAATTCCTCTTCCAATCCCTGATTGAAAGCACAGCCACACTGCAGAGGAAGCAAATGTTGGCCGCTTGCATTCACATTACATTCCAATTGTCACCACTTACAGCAGAAGACCATTGGTGAGTATCAGAACACACAGACTGACTTGTAAAATTGAGAGTATTGCTTTTGGCTTAGCTGTCTTTTCAACACAACAGTTTGAATTTACATTTTTGTGCTTGCAGAACTGATTTTTCGTTAGTCTCTGTTAATTTTAAGTAAGCTGGTGACCTGTTCAGAATTGGAGTTGAATCATGAAAGTCATCACTTTTCATATTAAGTCTCTGTGAGGTGAAGTTACCACTTCTGTCGATTATTGCTACATTGTTAAATAATCAAACAATCCACAAGTAAAAGTATTTAAAATATATCAATTTTTTTTTTTTTACTTTTGCCAGAGTGTTTGACAGTAGTTTAACCAGAAAGGCATCAGAGAACGGGGAATGACATATGGGCCTAAGGCCAGGTTTTGAATCAGGGTCAGCTGCATAAAGCCACTGCAGCCTCTGTATATGAGAAGGTTGCTCAACCAGTCAAGCTGAACGCCACCCTGTAATTCTTTCATATCCGAAATATCAGGCAAAAATAGCTTGAACGTCATAGAACGACGTATGTTCCAAGTCCACCACCTGCAAAGGGCATTTCATGTGGCCTTCGGGGAATTGGCGTACACATCAAGTCTGTATTCCAGTACCTCTTTGTTTCCGTTAATAGTGCAAAAATATGTATGGCTATTGTTTCTTTTACAGTGAGAACCCAAAAGATTTCCAAACACAGTCTGTTTACATTGTTTGGTCAATGGAATATTTCCTCTTGTGTTTCCATTAACCACAAACAGGGTTGTTAAAGAGCACTTAGAGACTTATTCATTTTATTGTTTTGGCACATTGACTTTTAAGCTTAAAAATTAAAAACAAACCCCATTGATTAATTTTTTTTTGCAGCACTTTAGCTGAAAGGTGGACTGGTTTGGTCTGCCGGTTGTTATTCAAAATGAAACAGTTCTTCTCTCCAAACAAAATTTTTATATATGGAAGATATAAAGAAAAAACAGCTCAGAGTTAGACTGGCAATTAGCTAACAAACACGGACTGCATAATCTGAAACCAAGTGATAGATTTCTCAGCTAATTCTTAACTGCATAAAATATCAACAGTTTCTTTGATGTTCTGATTATCCTCTGGACTCAGTCTACATTTCTTCCCATACTGCTTCAACTCATCATTCCTTTTATTTTCGGTTGAAAGAATTTGGTCCTAGTGAGCACTAGTATTATACCAAAAATGTTTGATAGTTTTGTTTCATTTTCTACTGCCTCTCGCTAATGGGGTCGCGGGGAGTTCGCTATCCCGGCTGCTTTCAGGTGAAAGGCGGGTCACCGGTCTGTTGCGGGGCCACACACTCACAACCATCCTTTCACACTCTCATTCCTAGAGGCCCTTTCATAGCGGACAATTGATCTAAAATGCATATTTTTGAGGTTCAGAGGAAACCGGAGTGCCTGGAGAAAACCCACATATAAACAGAGAGAACATGCAAACTCCACACAGAAAGGCCAGTGTTTCAAGCCTCACTCCGGGACTCATACCCCGACCTTTTGCTGTGAGGCCATTGTGTTAAACACTGTGCCACCGTACAGCCCCTCTCTGAAAGTTGTTTATCACATTTTTATTGACTTCATTCATCAAGATTTGGCATGATTTAGTTTAAGCATCTGGCTTTTTTAATTTTTAGATTAGTCCTAAAATGTCTACTTTTTTTAAACTCCCCATGCTGTGCAGGCTGTATGTTACTGTTGTGGTTAAACGCATGCTCCCTGCATGACTGTACTTATTGTATTGTATTTCCACATTGTTCCAGATGAACTTTCCAATTATATGAGTCACCACAGGGTCAATCTGACATACTCTCATCAATCAACCAATGGATTAAACTTCATCCACTTATTTTAACATGTGGACAAGCTTTTGTTTACCTTTTGCTCACAGTAAACTTAGCAGCAGGGTTACTCAGCACCCTTTGAAGCCCCATGTCGACTGTATGCACAAAGCTGTAACCCTAGACAGTCAACTCAAAGTAACCAAGGAGATCATTTTCAGTTTGGATTCTTTAGCTGTCCCCCACACACACCTTCAGAGCAGCTGATTATTCAGAGATGTTCAAGTTAAAACGACAGATTTTTCTTTGTGCCATAGTGAAACTTCCAATCTTTTCTTGCCCCATAGTTAATTTCCTTCTAGGTTATATTTCAACCCCTCAGTTTTCAAATCTGCTGGTTTCACTGCTCCTGTAAAGACAACAGATTGGAATTACTTTGCTTCCATTCTTGGACTTGCATAATAGTCAGTTTACATTCCTGGTCTTCAGCTCCCGTAAGAGCACTTGACATGTTCTCCACATGTAGCTGTATATTATTACCAGTCTGTCATGCAGGTGAAATGTCTCTGTGGGGGATTGTGAGATGTTTCCAGAGACACTTAGAACAGGAAATCCTTTTTGCAACAGTTTTCACTGATGGGTTCTACATACAAATAGTCAGATGCAAGTTTCCCTTAAGAAGATTTTCAACTGTGCACACAGATCTAGTGTATCTGCTTCCACAGCAAAAAGTATAATTAAATTTTTTTTTTTTTTGTCAATTTGAAAAAAACAAGATATAGTCTTTATGAGTTGCACAGTGATGGTAAAAGTAACTTTTAGAACAAATAGATCTTTATTTTCTGGTCATTTTTTAAAGTTTGTAATAAAATTGCAAAAACCTGTATTCCACCAAATACAGAATCTATTACAATTCGTATTTACTTTACAACAAAAGCCTGTAATAGATAAAAATTGAGCCCTTCTTTGGTGATTTTTTTTTGTAACTCATAAATTTGGCTGAGACAAGATAGAAGATTTTCAAAAAATGTTTTTCTAAATGAACTTTACAATATTGAAAGGCTTCCAAATCATGCGGATACTTGACATTACAGCATCATCTAAGGAAGCAATTGTAGCTCTGCAAAGCTTTTATATTCTCTTCCTTCTTTAAAAACCAAAAAGAGCTTTATGTGAACGGATGCTATTTCTTGTTCATTGCTAAAGGGCTTCTCCAACAAATATGCATATTATACTTTTAGTCTGGAGAAATCTTTCTTTTACATGGCATTTTCTGCACTGTTCCTAGACACAGAAACAGTTGTAGTTCTTGTTTATGTGGTACTTCTCATTCCTCAGACATCTAGAGAGCTTTGTTTTTCTTCTGTATTTTATTACTCTGTAAGTATTTTGTGGTTGTAAATTTGCATAAGCATTAGCATGAGTTGCATTTTGTTGAATTACCCAGATGAGTTTGTAAAAAGTTCTGTCATCTGTGATGCATGTTTTTTTTATTTTGTTTTAGTTCATGCTGAGTTACATAATTAAGTGCCATAGTTATTTTGCAGCAAATAAGGCAATACATTTTATATACAGTAGCAATAAGTAATTGTTTAATTTCTCCCTTTCCATATAGAAAACATTTTTTCGGAAAATTTTCATTGGCTCTTCCACACGGTTTTGAATTTGTTGTCATTTTCTTCTGCCATCTCAGTCCCTGGTTGTCTTCTCCCTTTATTTTCTTCCTTTGTACTTCCTTTTTGTTAAGTGCATGTTTTTCAATCAGCAATTTCTGCTTCATAGATGAAACTGCCAAGTCAGCCGTAGCCCTCAGGGGAACCAGAGGAAGTGGAAGATCTCAATGAAAATGTTTTATGGCTTCCAACATGTGCATCATTATTACTTGGCTTGATAGCGTACTCCTTTTACTTAAGTGCGGTTAATGTAAATCTTGATTTTGAGATTTGTTTTTTTCACCTGAGCTTTTTTGTTTTAGATTTTGTTTTCTCTATTTTTTTTTTACTTTTTTTACCGACCCATAGAAACTATCTACAGCTTTTGATAGATAAAAACCATACTTCCTGTTTTACGCTTTCCTCATCAGACACTAGTAGAAGTAATACAATATGTGAAAGAGAGACCTTTTTTAACCCTATGCCTTTAAGTACTCAAAGTGTTTTCCTCCCACTGGATAATACAAGTATTGTTACATAACTTCTGCCATTAGTCCAAGAAAAATTTTCATTTTGTTAACAAATCCTAAATCAAAAAGAAGCTTATCAGGTTTTTTTTTATTTTGGCCTCTAGTGCTCCAGGGGCAGCAGATTACCATCAGCAGGCTAAGATGATCTCTTAGACCTGAACTTTGCAGTATAGAGAGATTATGAATACTGACTTATGAAAAAATTTGAGGAGATTTTGGTCGACCAATCAGTATCTCAAGAAGTAGTGACGGTTCCTTATAAACATTATGCAGTAGGTCTGAGAAACTGCTGGGCTTATGTTGAGTTGCTGGTTAGATGTAGAAATACCTTGAAACACCCTCTCATGCTCTCAACCAGTCCTGTCTTGTAGGAACTACAATCTGTGTTTTATTCATAATTTTTGGGACAAAATTTCTAAACAGCCAAGGCGTTAAAACAATTCACTTTATAGATACCGCAACTATTGCCTTCAAAAGCTTAGATATTTAAAACTTTTACTCGATTGGTACATAATAACCTCTAAGATCAGGTCAAAGACAATAACAAACAGTTCAGAGTACATAAAAAGGTAACAGTATGGGATTTCGAGTCAGGGACCTATTACAATTGTGGAAAAAAAGATCCTGGCCAATGCATACTACTGGGACAAACTTAAGAGAGAAGTGATAGCAAGAAATTCTTATCCTTTAAGTGCTTATTATTATTGCAGGAGTGGTTCAAAACCTCAGTGGGGACTCAATAATGTCAGCAAATAGAATTTTTTTTGTTTTGAATCAAGAAGGGAGTCACCTGCTCTTCTAGAAAAACAAGTAAAAAGACCAGCTTTTAGCATTTGAACTTGGAGTTGCCTGTGAACGCAAGACATCAATTGTTATTTGCATGCCTCCAGGAAATTGTCAAGTCCAGTTTTGTTCCACAGCAATAAATGGAGGACTTCAGAACTCGTGCCACTCAAACTGTTGTCTTTGTGGTCGAGTGTGTGATGTGTGTCTCAAATGATTCCATTAACCTCTCTCTCAGGTTTCACTTCTATTCAGCTGTGGGATTAGTGTGACCCGCAGCTCAGACGCCACAGCACGCACTCAAACTACCTTTGCTCCCTTGGAGACTTGAGCTAGGCATGTGTTTGTTTGTCTAACGGGTACGCAGTGTCTGTTATGCTCGTTATGTTTTAAAACTGGACTGAATAGTTCACAGCAGGCCAGAAGACCTTCCTGATCTTTCTAATCACTGTGAGAAATCTTCCAGCCTGTCTGATCTACATAGTAAGATTGAAGATGTAAAACAGATCATAAAACATCTAATAATACTGACACAAAAAAATCCCAGTGGGTGAAAATACACAGATAAAAGTTTCTTTAAGAAACCTAATCTAATGTGGGAATACGTTTCATTTTGTTATTAATATTTCTTCTTTTCTTGTGATAGTGAGGTGTTTAAGATAAGCATTATCAGTAAGAGGTTAGTGTAAGGCTCAACATTGACTTTGATTTATGCTTTTTTTGGGCACATGTTCAAACAAACTGGCCAAAGAAAATGAATGAAAACTCAGAAACATCTTAAGTATTTAGTCATATTAATTTTCTTATAAGACGTTTAATATTTTTGCTCTATTTTAGATGACTCATAGTCAGTCCGATTACAGGCGAAAGACGAGGTACACCCCGAACAGGTTCAACCAACCACATACACACATTATGAGTCATTGTAAAGAAAAATACTTGACCATCTGTATTACTGGGAGTAACACAAGTTTCTCCCTATTCCCATTGTTAGTAAGATAAAATCTCTAGTTAAATAATATGCACACACTTTTCGGGAAAGTGTGATTGAAGCTTGATTGAAGTTAATTGACATCACAAATGGGCTTTTCAGTTTCAAGAAGTCTGATCTTTGTTCTGTGTGCAAACAGTTTGCTATTGATTTTAGCTGATTGCCAAAATAAATGTTGTTTCCCCATTTATTATTTTTTTCTTTCTGTTTTATTCAGCCTGGGTAGGAGCTCTGGCCATGGGAATGATCTTCTTCTGCTCTCCTGTGGTCAGCATGTTCACTGACCACTTTGGCTGCAGGAAGACAGCTGTGACCGGTGCAACTGTGGCTTTTTTAGGACTGCTCTGTACATCCTTTGCAAAGTAAGACAGACTTGAAGGCCGTATAAGTGCAGATATTGTTCGGCATATTTAATGTATGAACATGAGAGCACACAAGGCCAGCATTTGAATGAAACTGGATATGTATTTTCATTTTAGCAATCTATCATTTATAGATCAGCAGTGATGATTACTTTTTATAGTGAAAGCTTTACCAAAGGAAGTACAGTATATAAGAAATAATCCCTCAATTCATTCTTTTACTCTTTCTTGTCATTTGCAGTTCTCTAATCCTTCGCTACTTCACATATGGTATTATGTTTGGAGGCGGCTCTTCCTTTGCCTTCCAGCCAACGTTGGTCATCCTTGGCCACTACTTCCGCCAACGCCTCGGTCTGGCCAACGGTGTGGTGACTGCGGGGGCCAGCCTCTTTTCCATGGGGCTACCTGTTTTTCTCGATAAAGTGATTGGACCTCTGGGCCTCAGCACAACCTTCCAAATACTCAGTCTTTTTATGCTGGTGCAGGCCCTGCTAGCGTTAACATTTAAACCTTTATTGCCCGCTGGGGGATTTATGGGCCCACCAGGCATGGAGCCTAGCCATGCTGAATCCCAAACCAATGCTTCTGCTCAAGGTGGAAACAAGTGCAATCAAGCCATCGCCACTGTTAGGAAGTACTTCAACCTGCGTGTGTTTCACATTGTGACATACCGGGTGTGGGCTTTCGGAGTTGCCACAGCTGTGCTAGGCTACTTTGTACCATATGTCCATCTGGTAAGAATTTTTCCAGTGGTTATTTTAAACTAAATCATGTGTAAAATTGAGTATTTCTGAGTGGTATCTAAACAATGACAAATTGAATAGAAATAAGGTAATGGAAAATCTAGTTGGTCTGTCAAATTATGAGCGGCCTTTCATAAAGCTTTGAAAAATTAAAGTAAAGGTCAAATCCTGCCTTTTTTAATCATCTTCCAGCTTCAGCGCGCATTTGCTATGTCAGTTTTGTTCTGAAAAATGTAGAGTTAATTGCTTCACATCAACAGCCACAGTGTTCGTTTTAATTTAAAGACCAGTTCATTCTAATCTATAAGTATCGAGGTAGCTTGAATGTGAAGAAAAAGTAAAAAAGAAGCTAAAATCTTAACACAGGAACTTATCTCCATTTAGTGTTTTCTAAAAAATACAAGTCCATGATGTGCATTTCACAGTTCAGAATAAAATGATTAAAAATAGCTCAATTAAAAGAAAGCAATTACCGCACATACCAGGTTTTAAACTGTTGGATAAAATCTTAGATTTGGATCTTCCACAAGAAAAACCAAAAATAGTACACATTCACATTATTAGAATAAAACAAATATTCCCCACATAACCCAGCTCATAAAGTGAGTCATAAATGATTAAAAATCTTCCCTTTCGTACATTTGCACACATGCAGGCAATGACACCTGCTTCATTAAAAAACATCAAGACACAGTCTTTTGAATTAAATATTTGGTGGAAAAACAGAAGAATAAAGAGATGGCAATCTGTGCAGTATTTCCTTTCAAAATGAAATTTTTTGCCATAAACTTTCACAGTTTAGCCTAATAATAGTCATTGTTTTATTTTGCCATAAGCTAATGTTGCCACTTCATGGCTTCAATCTCGATATAATTTAGATTAAACTCACTTTTATGTAATTTAATTTAAGCAAACCATTGCATAAAAGTCGTGCGCCTTCACAGAACGACCAGACACAAACAACCTAAGTAACTGAAGCACAAAACATTTTGTCACAAACCGACGAGATGGAAACAATATAGAAATGCATGTTCTTTAGAAATGCATGGGAATGGTGTAAAAACAGACTTTCAGCATGGATGACGACATTATGATCACATGAAACATTATTTATTCCTTCTGATTGGTCAGATGTTGTATTTTCTTTACGTTTTTTTTTTCCAAAGAAACACAATACCAAGTAACATCTGGCTTTTTTGCACAATGGGTAAGTGTTGAAAAGGCCTCTACATCCATAATATGTGGATATTGTTTTACTCTTCGTGAGATGGATAATAATACTTTACTCAGGTGGAAATATCAAATTTCTAAGTGAATGTTTCTGCTAAGGCTGCAAGAGTTGTCGAACATGTGTTTGACAATACCTGCATCATACAAACTTATTAACTCATAAGATAGTAACAAAAGTAATGGATTTGATCAGTTTAATGCTGATGTTTATTCTTTGATTTAGTCTAAAAGTGTTTTTTTTAAATGGCTTTTAATTGTTTTGCTTCTGTGGGTGTATTTTTGTAGAAAAACACACAGTATTGAAACATCATTTTTGTCTTTCTTCCCTGCTGGGTCTCAGTTTACCACCTGGCTAAACGCACCTGCAACAGCTGGGAAAATATGTGTGATATTTTATCAAGAACCTTTAAGTATATTTAGACAATTTAAATATTTCAAATAAGAAAAGAGAAAGAAAGAAATTCTACTGATTGGTTGGAGTTTAATGGGATGTGTCGATGTAATTGCATTTTAAATATCCAAGTCAACTGGGAGGAATCTGAACATTTCTTTAACATATGAGATGGTGAGAAAATGATGGATGAAGGGTGAAGGTGCAACATTTAGTTTTGAAGTTGAACTCCCTCCATCCAGATGTCGGACGTTCCAGCTACGGCCTCCCTCTGTCAGGCCTGTTGTTTCAGGCTCGAACCCAGATCTAAACACAGCCCCGGTCTTTGTATTGAATCAGCCACCTCAGGAAACCTCTCCTGTATGGCCTCCCTGTATTCCTAAACATGCCTATCCTATGGCCATTGATGAATGTAGAGCTCTTCAAAGCAGAGCAAATATTTCACAAGAACGAGGAGACTCAGGAAAGACTTCAGAGGGCGGTTTCATGTTTTGGATCTGATTTAGGAGTCATGACTGAGGGGAGATGGGGGACTCTGACGTATATGTGTTGGGTCTTCCTGTTCTGTTGTTTTAAAGAATCATGGATGGAGACATTCTGTTAAAGTGTAACCTTAATAACGAATAATCCATAAATCATTCATTTCTTTTTAGCAAAACGGTTCATTGATTATATTGATGTGAAAAACAAAAGGAATAAGTTGGTTGGTCTTTATGTGTTTCTTAGGTGTCTTTTGCAAAGGAGCAGTTCAAAGAAACTGAAAAAGAGTGGGTGCTCTTGGTCTGCATTGGAGCTTCTTCTGGAGTGGGACGCCTGGCCTTCGGGAAGATCGGAGACCACATCCCTGGCCTGCAGAAGATCTACATGCAAGTAAGAAGAGAACGACACGTTGTGGGACTCAGAGTAAACATATTTGTTTTAATACGGGATAGATCCATTCCCCTGCTGATTTATGCCTCGCCTTTAGCTCGGGTGACACAACTTGTGTTTGCTCAAAAAAAAAAACATCAGCAAGGAGCCTCATTTTGAGCTTTTTTGACCTGGATTAGCAAAACAGAGCAACTAACACAACATCCCTTTTCATCACACCCTGCCTGTGTGATATCTAGACTGATGCTCTTATACACCCGTCTCCCGTTGTTTGCTGTTGTTTCTAAATGGTTCAAAAGGAATTAAGTAAAGAGCTCAGCCCTTAATCTCCTGCATGTATCTTTTGTTTCTGTTAATAATGGTTTCTAGATGGCAAGCAGCTTTACTCCATCCAAAAAAGTGCATGGTGGGATGATGTCAGGATGATGGGTGGGATGGTTCAAATGTCGGAAAGCCGAACGAGCAAAATCCTGACATTGAATCAGGGTGTATAATTTCTCCTGGGTGTGTACATACAATCACACAAATATTGGCTGCCCACAATAGATTGATTAGGTCTGATTGATTTTGTATCAATGTTACAAAAAGAAGGTATGAGATAATGCAATAACTTTAAAATTTTGAATTACAGGTTTCAAATTTCACAATTGCAGTTTTACTTCAGATCAAAGTAACACTTGCCTTATCAAACTAGATTTAATTAAGTAATGGTAATAGTTTAAAAAAAACTTTGATGCAGTCTAATGTATTTAAATCACTGGTCTGATTTGTTTGAGGAGATTTTTGCTTTTTAGCCAGTGCTGAAAACTCCAGGGTTTTTGCAATTAGGCCTAGAAAGGGTTTGTCAAACTAACAATGTTTGGCTATTAAAGAGGCACTTGCCAATTTTATAATACCACTAATTAGGAGGTTTGACTGATCAGCTGACTTCTGAGAGTTGAGCCAAAAACTGCTCAAACCACTCAGAAATACTTCTTAGCACCCCACATCATTTAGATGTGTGACAGCTCTGCAGTTTTATATCTTTTAATGCTAATTTTAATAATATAAACTTACATAATCTCATCATAATAGTTGTATTAGTATTTATCCCTAAAAGGATTGTCATTTCTATTATGATTTACCGTAATTTCACGACTATAAGGCGCATGTAAATGTCTTAGATTTTCTTCAAAATGCGGTGCGCCTTGTGTGTGAGAAAAGGCGGACCTAAAAGGAAAAGCGGTGCTCGTGAGAAAAGGCGAACCTAAAAGAAAAAGCGGTGCTCGTGAAAAAAGGCGGACCTAAAAGAAAAAGCGGTGCCCGTGAGGCGAGGTGGACCTGAAAGAAAAGGCATGAGAACGTTAAAGAATGAAGTGTGGGCGTGGATTGTGTATAAAAAAGGTATGTGCTGTATGCACAACATTGCTTTTTGTACAGACAGTGACTTTGACAGCGAGGAGCAAAGTGAACCTGCTCTGTCAGATTTTGCACAGCTGTTCGATTCCGAAACAGAGGATGAGGACTTTGACGGATTTGAATTAAGACTATTACCGGTAATGTGCTTGTTTAGTATCGTTACTACTTAAATAAAGCACAACCAAACTCAGTTTTTCTCCCGACCTATTTTTTAATACGCACATTTGCATGCTTGCATGTGTGTTGTTGTAAGGTGGTGTGTGACTGAGACTGCGCCTTTTCGTACGGTGCGCCTAATGGTCGTGAAATTATGGTACTAGAACATTTTAAAATAACTTGCATGATCGTAGATGATAAGCTCTACGTAAACTCATTTATTTGTGTTATTGGAGTGGTCTATAATTTTCTTATCTAGAAAGTGGAAATGTGCTCCTCTTATTTCTTCCAGGTGGTGTCCTTCATCGCTTTGGGTTTGATGTCCATGATGATTCCTCAGTGTCGTGTGTTTGAGGGGCTGGTGGTTGTGTGTTTTTTCTTGGGGCTTTGTGACGGATGCTTCCTCACCATGATGGCACCAATCGCTTTTGAGCTGGTCGGACCCATGCAGGCCTCGCAAGCCATAGGTTACCTACTAGGGCTCATGTCTCTCCCGATGACTGCTGGCCCACCTATTGCAGGTGAGAAGCATATATTTTTTTTAAATAAAAATACACTACATCATGTCCTGCTGGTTATGCATGCAATTTAGTTAAAGAGCAGAGGTGTCAAGTAGCGAAGTAAGACTACTTTGTTACTTTACTCAAGTAGAAAATCTCGTTATCTTTACTTTAACGAAGTAATTATTTTTTGTCTACTTTTTACTTTTACTCACTACTTTTTTTATGCAATTATCTGTACTTTTACTTCGTTAATTTTATAAAAAGTAGTCGCTACTTTCGCCATTTTGTCACAGTTAAGAAGCCGCAACTGTTTGTCTGAGTTTTTTTTTTTTTTTTATGAACCCTGAATGCATCAAACAAAGGAACAGATGAATGATTGGCTGAAAGGTCCAGTCAATCATTACATTGGGGCAAGTAGCACCACCCACAAACTTTTAAAGAGCAGGAACGTTAACTTCCGTGTTTGAGACTTGTTGCAGGCTCGGAAATCAAAGTGTTTCTGATGCTGAAACACTGAACTTTGATTGAATGATCAGTTTTTTAAAAAAAACAACATTATTATTATTTTCAGTCTGCGGTTATTGTAAACGTCTTTGCTGAAAATGTTGTAGATGGTATTTTTATAAAAATAATTTTGATCTGTGACGCACTATTTTATCTTTCGAAACAAAGCTAATTGAACTGATTAGTCCATAAATAGTAGTGGATGAAGTATTTGTGCTTAAAAGCATCCAAAATGTTATTGATTAGTTTATAAAGACTGACTGAGGAGATTAAAACTACACATTGCTTAGATTTTGTATCATGTAGATGTTTGGGTTAACATTAAAAAAACTTTATATGTACACATACAGTACAGACCAAAAGTTTGGACACACCTTCTCATTCAAAGAGTTTTCTTTATTTTCATGACTATGAACATTGTAGATTCACACTGAAGGCATCCAAACTATGAATTAACACATGTGGAAGTATAGTACATAACCAAAAAGTGTGAAACAACTGAAAATATGTCATATTCTAGGTTCTTCAAAGTAGCCACCTTTTGCTTTGATTACTGCTTTGCACACTCTTGGCATTCTCTTGATGAGCTTCAAGAGGTAGTCACCTGAAATGCTCTTCCAACAGTCTTGAAGGAGTTCCCAGAGATGCTTAGCACTTGTTGGCCCTTTTGCCTTCACTCTGCGGTCCAGCTCACCCCAAACCAACTCGATTGGGTTCAGGTCTGGTGACTGTGGAGGCCAGGTCATCTGGCGCAGCACCCCATCACTCTCCTTCCTGGTCAAATAGCCCTTACACAGCCCGGAGGTGTGTTTGGGGTCATTGTCCTGTTGAAAAATAAATGATGGTCCAACTAAATGCAAACCGGATGGAATAGCATGCCGCTGCAAGATGCTGTGGTAGCCATGCTGGTTCTGTATGCCTTCAATTTTGAATAAATCCCCAACAGTGTCACCAGCAAAGCACCCCCACACCATCACACCTCCTCCTCCATGTTTCACGGTGGGAACCAGGCATGTAGAGACCATCCGTTCACCTTTTCTACGTCGCACAAAGACACGGTGGTTGGAACCAAAAATCTCAAATTTGGACCCATCAGACCGAAGCACAGATTTCCACTGGTCTAATGTTCATTCCTTGTGTTCTTTAGCCCAAACAAGTCTCTTCTGCTTGTTGCCTGTCCTTAGCAGTGGTTTCCTAGCAGATATTCTACCATGAAGGCCTGATTCACACAGTCTTCTCTTAACTGTTGTTCGAGAGATGTGTCTGCTGCTAGAACTCTGTGTGGCATTGACCTGGTCTCTAATCTGAGCTGCTGTTAACCTGCAATTTCTGAGGCTGGTGACTCGGATGAACTTATCCTCCGCAGCAGAGGTGACTCTTGGTCTTCCTTTCCTGGGGCGGTCCGCATGTGAGCCAGTTTCTTTGTAGCGTTTGATGGTTTTTGAGACTGCACTTGGGGACACTTTCAAAGTTTTCCCAATTGTTCGGACTGACTGACCTTCATTTCTTAAAATAATGATGGCCACTCGTTTTTCTTTACTTAGCAGCTTCTTTCTTGCCATAATACAAATTCTAACAGTCTATTCAGTAGGACTATCAGCTGTGTATCCACCTGACTTCTCCACAATGCAACTGATGGTCCCAACCCCATTTATAAGGCAAGAAATCCCACTTATTAAACCTGACAGGGCACACCTGTGAAGTGAAAACCATTTCAGGTGACTACCTCTTGAAGCTCATCAAGAGAATGCCAAGAGTGTGCAAAGCAGTAATCAAAGCAAAAGGTGGCTACTTTGAAGAACCTAGAATATGACATATTTACAGTTGTTTCACACTTTTTGGTTATGTACTATACTTCCACATGTGTTAATTCATAGTTTGGATGCCTTCAGTGTGAATCTACAATGTTCATAGTCATGAAAATAAAGAAAACTCTTTGAATGAGAAGGTGTGTCCAAACTTTTGGTCTGTACTGTATATATGTAGATATGTATATATATAAATTTATTTATACCGTCTCCTAAGTCCTGCCCCTACTGGTTTCTTTCTGGGTTTCTTAAAATCTTTATTCCCTGGTTATTTTTTCATTTTTACAGTTCTTAAAATTTTAGAAAAAGAATCCAAGGATTTTGCCTCCTGTGTGTTTCCTTCACTCCCACTGCCTTACGAGTGCATGTAAAGGGTGTTATTTTGTCAATGGGCGTGGTTTTACTGTTTGTACGATATTTTTTGTAAAATACGATAATTTTACATCATTAGTACGATAATCCAGCACCTCCCACCTGGCAACGCTGGTTCCAGGTGTCACGCAGGCTGTATGTGGCACTCCCAACCTTATCAACTTGATAAAGACTATTCATTATTGCCTCAAAGAACTTTGAAAACTAGCTGCCTTCAAGGCTTGAAAAAGCCTTTTGGTCATTTTATTTATTTATTTATTTTACATTGAGTGTGTTTGTGTCTTGAAGTTGGTTAAATTAGGTGATGCAGAGTGAAGCTTGGTAGCTGAAGGGACGTTACATAATGCCCTGCTTATGATAATACATTTGATTGTGTTCATTAATCGATTTCCAATAAATTTATTAAGAAATAAATGTTTCTGATTCATAAAGCTTTACACTTTCATTTATTATCATATTTTCTGCTCCTTAAAGCATGTGATAATAGTTAAGAAATATGTTCATATGCTTTTGTTAACAATATTTCTTTTTTTTCGGAAAATTACTTTTACTTTTTTTTACTTTAAGTAGTTTTAAAATAGGTTACTTTTTACTTTTACTTAAGTAGAAAACTTGTGTTGATACTTCTACTTTTACTAAAGTCGTTTTTTAACTCGGTATTTATACTTCTACTTGAGTAGAAAATGTTGGTACTTTTGACACCTCTGTTAAAGAGAATATTAAACGTCCCATCTCATACAAAATCAGCTTCTCAGAGCTTTCCGCTTTCTAATAGGGATGCGTTTGTCACCAACCGCAACGTAATGTGTGAATGAGTTATTGTGTCCATTCGCCAAGATACCCTTTTCATACTGTGAAAACAATTTTTTTAATAATGATTTAATTGTAAATCATTTTGTGAGATGTTTGTGAGGTATTTTCCACTCTGAATTTTTGACTGGAGTATATTTGTTTGATAAAAGAATTAAGTTTCCTGCTCTGCTTCCACCATCCAGGCCTGCTACATGGTTACTTTGGGAACTACATCGTTGCGTTCTCCCTAGCAGGCGTGCCTCCCATGATCGGAGGCATGGTGATGTTCTTTGTGCCCCTGATACATCGCAGGTTCCAAAGAGAACAGGGAACAACAGAAGAGACTTCCACAACAGCCCACATGCTGCCCACACCACTGCCTCCTGGTGAACCTAAGAGCTGCTCCAATGGAGACATCCTGCCTGGCTACACTGATGTGGAAACGCACATATGAGTGCCACCTTACAAAGGTAACTCATTTAAAAGAAAATTTGAGTGATCATTTCACCTACATTGTTTGAGATTCATCCTTTCTCTACTTCCAGGGATTCAGCCCACCAGCACTTTTCTTCTCCTTAGATCGCCCACCTTCCTGTTGGTTTAACTTTAACCTTTCACCTGTCCAAATCCCCGCTGGCTGTTTGATTCTTTTAATGCAAAATGAAAGGTGGAAAGATACTCTGAGAACAAAAAGAGGGTGCATCATCAGCGTTGGATGGTGGAGGAGCATAAGCACAACATGTTCTCTACCAAAATCATCTAATCAATTTGGACTCCTCGGTAATGCAAGGGAGAAAATGAAAGACTGAATAATAGTTATGTTCATGTTCACAGCATTTATCTGATTACAACAACCTCAATTTTTTTAACTCTAGTTTTTTTAGATTTAAAATCAGTATATGGTTTAAAACAAGAGGCATTTGCATTGGGACTTGTATTGTTTCTAGCAAAGGGATGCATCTGATAGAATCAGTAGTACCTCATAAATCTTGTTTTTTAACATATTGCATTTTTTAAATTGTGTCATAAAGTCTTACTTTGATTTATATGCAAGTTTATTGCACTCAACGTTACTCAACTGCGTAAGAAAAGACAGACACTTTTGAAACGGTAGCTGCAGATAATGGACTATTTTACTTACAGAGGAGCCTTCACATAATCACCTCAGCTCAGTGGCTTAAGGTTTAAGTCTTCGGCTCGAAATGTTGTCAGGTTCACAGACTCCAGCAAACTTACTTTCTCCTCTTACCAATCTGTCTATGAGGAAAACAGGTGGGCAGATGCTTTTGTTGATTCACAGATATGCAATGAACCCCAGTGAGTTGATTTTAACGTGTTTTACAAGAGCAGTATTTAGTATAAAATCATGGAGCGTTGTTTATAAAGTTACTGAAGCTTTATTTAGTTCAGATCTCCGTAATTCATCCATTTCTAATAACAATATTTGAATGGTGGTTGAATTTCTAGAATTTTGTCAGATTTGGGGAGAAAGTGTTTTATATTGTGAGAATTTGATGTGTTATAATTGAGAGTTGAACTCATGCGGTTTGAAGTCTGGCTCTTTAGACTTTGAGGTGGTTTCTCTGCTGGATTAGAGCATCATCAAAACAGCAAGTTATTATGGATATTTTCTGGATACAGTGGCTAATGGAGAACTGGAGGGCTGATAGAGTTATGAGTTATCGAGGCTTATTGATGGAGAGCTGCTATTTTATATTTTAATGTTAAACGTACTGCTAGTTTAATAATGCAACATGGCCTGACATGGCCTGAACTTGCCATAAAATCAGTGTCAGTGCTTGATGATTAAATTTTGAAGGAGGTTTTCTGATATTAACACTGTTTTTAATGATGTGACTGTGTTTGCTATATAAAACACCAATCAATGTTTTTAAAGACTGCATACACACATGGTTCGATTCTTTTAACCACAGATGCTTGTTTGGTGGCGTGATGCATGCGGTTATGCAGTTGTGGAGGATAATTGTTTAGACCTGCTTAATTAGGGAAAAAACACGAATCAAAATGGCCAGATATCTCTGATGCTTCTCATTGCCCATATTTCTACTTATTTGACTATTTTTAGTTTTGACTAACATAAAAATGAATGCACCTTTCATATTCATATTAAGATGTTTTTTTCTGTAGTTTTAAATGATTTGAGCTTAAGCTTCAATGTTACACGTGGTTCTATGAGTGTGCTGCTAAAGAGGACACAGATCGGAATAAGAAAAAAAAACATTTTTACCTCAATAATGAAGAAATTTAGTGATGATATTATACTCTCATCTTAATTTTAGTCTTTGAAACATCTTAATTTGCAGACGATCATATCTGTTTAGAATCCAAAAACTAAAATAATGTCAGATTGCCTTAAGTACTTCAGTTTTTCCTTTGTTTTAAGTCCATTTCTCCTCATTCCTGTTTTTGCCTCTTCTAAAAACACAATTACTTATTACTTTTATACATATATAAAAATATTTTTAGATAAGAAATTATAAATTATAAAAAGGAAATTACAAATTCATCAAAATCTGCCCTTGCTACAACAATTTCTTTTTATTTGTTTACTGCAATCAGCTTCTCATTGAAGGATCTCTGTTTTTATACTAACATCTGATAAAGCTTTTCATCTGTCTTTCCAGGTTTCAGTTAAATTGAGTAGATTTTATAATTTTGCAACTGTGAACATTTATAATCTGATTTTTTTTTTATTTTGTTATATACATAATACGTACTTCTAGTCAGCAGCTCGTGTCACTGTTATTTTCTGAAACACATTTTTAAAGTTTTTTTTTTTCTCAGCAGACTGTTTTAATTATAGTAATGAACATTGTTTCTGAGGTAACAGTTTATTGTGGTAGTTACTTTTATAAATTTGTTTCAGCGTAGTTTATTTTTTATTAGTTTCTGGTAGAGAACCAGTCAGGTGCTCCTTTTTATTAACCACAATACATTTATACAAGCAATTTCTAATCAATTTCTGTTGTTTAAACATTTTATTTTATCGTTAGCGATGCTACTGTTTTGTCAGATTGTGAATATATGTTTTTTTTTATTTTTTTTTTTATGAATGAATTGGATGGATGATGAAATGCTGAGGGCATGTGGATGGTCTTGTGATATCTGCTTAACTGGTTTTTCTATGACTGCTTACTAAAGTCTGATCATGTCAGACTAGACGATAAATGTGAACTTATTCCCACGGTTACTATTTTTTTATGTAGCACACCACGCTGTTGCCTACAGGACTCTATGGGTTAAAATGTTTGTCACCTAACAGGCTACTAAATCTGCATTTATTAATTCGCCACCTCATTTTAAAACTTTTCAATGGTAAGAAATTTGAATATTTTCTCTTAATTGTGCAGCAGATCAAAGCGGAGAGACATTTACTGTATCTCCAGTCCTCCATGAGAAGGTAAAACATCCAAAAGGAACTAATCTTCCTGAGGTGTTCTTTCCATTTAATCATCCAGAAGAGATTAGCTGGTCTGTAAGTCTCATCTAGTTAGAATCTCTACCTTTGGAAACGGCCCCTGATTTGGAGTTAATCCAAGATGTAATTGTTATACTCAACCGAGTTGCTCTGCTGTGCAAAGTACCATTCCAGTGCACCTCTGACCCTAACCTGCTGACTGTTAAACTACAACCTTACACAAGGTTTAATTTTTAGAAAATGTGGGACAAGAAATTTTGTAGATGACCACTAGTCCAAAGAGATCAGATTGAAGTTCTGTAATATCGAAATGGTCCTTTTTATGTTCTGGAAAGTACGTTTTATGTTTGATTTGATTGTTACACAAGTAGATGTTACACAGATGTCTGATTGGTCATATGTTATCATTCCTTCCGATAGCCTTATATGATAAAATATGCATAATATTCAAGTGCAGAATTCTGCTTTTCTTACCTCCTGTCAGTTGCTGCAACTGGACCTTTATTGCCTCTACACGTTTCTTAAAGCTGAAAGTTTCTTTCCCTCACAAACTTAACGTCCAATTTCATATTTTAGTTTAGTTTGCAAATCATCTTACATGGTCAGTGACATCACAGGAAATGAAGTCGTGCTGCTGGGAGATGGTTGTATTTTTTGTTGTAATTTTCAATCTGTATCAAATGAATTTAATTTTTTTTTTCTATCAAACTTACAATAAAGATGCTAAATGAAAAGGTGTTACTTTTTTGTTTCCTTGATGCACTAAGGTTAATTTTGTTTGTTTGTTTAGCTGTTAGTTGTGTTGATGATTTATCTGGGATCACTTAGGGCAAATGAAAATTGTCTGAGTTCGTGAAGCTCAGCTGTGGGACAGAGAAAAAATTCATTGTGTCTTCAAATGCATAATCGCCTCATTATCACCACAGCAACATGGTTGGACTCAGTCAGGCATTAAGTCCTCCCAGTTCTCCTCACTGCCCTCTGCATTTCACACCCAAGCACCCATTTCTGCTGGGTTGTAAAGACCACGCTTCACTGGTTCCTGGAAGCTGAGCTCTTTATGTACACACAGTGGACTATTGTGTACTAGTCACAAGTGAAGAATTATCAGTTGTTTAGCAAACTTCTGAGCTTTGTTTGAGTACTTTATTTTTGTCATAGGAAAATATAGTAACCTAGAAGATTAATACCCTAACCTAGATTTTTTTCCCCCCACTTAACAGCTCATTTGATGATCTCCCACTTTAATACATCCATTTAGCCAACTTATTGGATCTAGGTAAAAAAAAAAAAAAAGAAAACAATATATATTTTTTTTTTTGCATTTGGATATTTTTACAAATAATTAATGATTACATAGAACTAGAAAGAAGAGGAATGAAGATTAGACAGAGTAAATGTGTGTAAATAAGAGGGATCAAAATAGAAAAGTGAGGTTACAGGGAGAAGAGATAAAGGTGGAAGATTTTAAGTTCTTCGAATCAACAATCCAAAGCAAAGGAGAGCGTGGAAAAGAGGTGAAGAAGCGTGTGCAGGCAGGCTGGAACAGGTGGAGAAAAGTAACAGACGTGATGTGTGACAGAAGAGTTTCAGCTAAAATGAAAGGGAAAGTGTACAAACCCGTGGTGAGACCGGCCATGCTGTTTGGTCTAGAAACAGTAGCATTGAGGAAGAAACAGGAAACAGAGATTGAGGTAGCAGAGAGGAAGATGCCGAGGATCTCTCTGGGAGTGACCAGGATGGACAGGATCAGAGGAACAGCACATGTTAGAGGTTTTGGAGATAAAGTCAGAGAGGCCAGACTGAGATGGTTTGGACATGTGCAGAGGAGAGAGCGAGAGTACATCGGCAGAAGGATGCTGGGTTTGGAACCACCAGGAAAGAGTCCAGAGGTATACCAAAGAGGAGGTTCATGGATACAGGGAAAGAGGACATGAAGATAGTTGGTGTGACCGAAGAGGATGCAGCAGATAGGGTTATTGCTGAAACTGACTTGCTGTGGCGACCCCTGAAGGGAAATGCCAAAAGAAGTAGACATATGATTAATGAACACAATAGAGCTGTTTTTAATGTAATTTAGCAGATTATCCAATAGGTGTCCTCACACAGCTTTTCACAGATGTAGATTACACATACACGCACACACACTGTGTGGCAAGAGTTACCCTTCTGATATTTTTTTAGTTTAGATTTTCATCACTTTTTCTGCCAAGAAAGTGTAGTGACTGTAAGATTTAGGGTTCATTGAAGTTTCATGTAATTCAGATTTTTTGTCCAAATCAGAGATTTTTAATCTCCCCTCTTACATACTAATTACTTTTTTTGGTTTGAAAAAAAAATAATCAAGATGTTATACCACATTTTTCTGAAATAATTTATGTAGTTTAATTTTTTTAAAATAATAACAATATGATGACTCTGTCCTGGTATTCTGGTGACATGTCATTGTACTGTAAATTTTGGTATTGTGAAATCTCTCTGATTTAAGGGGCTTTCTTTTTGAACAATTCATGTCATCACAATGGAAACTTATAAAAACTAATGTCATTTCTAGTAAATATCAGAATAGTTTCAAAAAGCAAATATTGAGGGGAAAAATGCTCAATAATAAGTACTTAAAACCTTTTTCAAATAGTTGCACAAACATCCATAAGTGTGTCCTGCTTTATATATCACTGTGCAAAAAAGATACCAAATATCTAGGCACAATGTGGTAATCTTAAACGTGTAAAACTATTCACAACAAGAAAAAAATAACACACTTCTTCCTTGTTACTGCTTGTTCCCAGCAGCATCACTATCAATATAGGAAGTGATGTAAGGTCCAAATACACAGTTTTAGTCATTTTTTCCAATACGTGTTCATTTAATTTCTTTCCAAGTATTTATAAGGAACAAATTTGGATTGTAGTGACAAAGAATAATGTTGAAATTAGACATTAATTCTAATAAATGAAAGTAAATGAAGGCATTTACTGACTTTTGTAGACTTAAATGGATCAAATGAATAAGTATTGGTGGATAAATTTAATTTGATTAATTAAAAAATCAATCAGTTGCCATGAATAGTTAGAAATGAATATGTGTGCTTGCAGGGGTTTCTTCAACATAATCCAGTATGGTTGTCTGCGTGTGGCCCTGCAACATACCAGTGACCTGTTTGGGATGCACGTTGCCTCTCACCTTGAATCAGCCGGTATAGGCTCTGGCACCCTCCAGAGATGGATGGTTCAGAGGTTAACTGAATAAACCAGTGTGAGACCATCTTTTGATTCACAGTACAATATCTAAGACTGTGAATAGAAATTTTACATCCATAAACATTATATGCAGTAAAATGAATGAATCTATTTATGTGTGTAAATCTTTTTTGCAACATGTGTGGATTCAAAATGGACAAAACCTGGAAATGATTATTGAAAGCAATCGGTTGTGTCATTTAAAAAAAAAAAAAGAAGTTGTGACAAAGCATAAACGTCATAATCTTCTGCTGTGGATCCAAAACACATCTCACAATTTCAGAAATGATTAAGTTTGGAAAACTTTATGATGGCTCAATCTTCAGGAGTATTTGTATTAGTTTATAATCATTATGGAGATTTTACCATTGTTTTTATGATCAATTTGTTCCACATATAATCACAAGATTGTTCAAATTATGAGCTGGTAAATATAAGTCAATGAACCTAAGTGTGTGCATAAAATAGTTCCTTAAGTGTGAATTTTTACAGATACAAAGTCTATAGAGTCATGTATAGACTAGGTTTTGTGGTGAATTGGTTTGAGTAAAAGAAAAGAGGAAACTGCAGATAGCCGTTCTTGCAACAAGTTTTTGTGGGCTGATTGCATCCTGACTTCTTGCTAGAGGGCCACATTTAAAAAAGCTAAGCAACATTTTCAAATTTCCTGTGTTGTAACTAACTAACTAACTTAAGTCTATATATGAAAACAAAAAATGTGAGAGTAGTTGGACCTTAGCAAAAGGCACATTACATTAACATTGAAACGTGCCTGGTGAGATAGATCAGATCAGTTGTCTGAAACCCACAGATTTTCTAGCATTTTTCTTTTAGTTCATCCAGATTTGTGCAGCAATATTACTCCAAACTGCATGGAATTCAGAATTTAAATTGATAAACCAATTCCTTTTTTGTAATTTTGTACGAAAACCTACACCTCCTGTTTTTTCTTCAAGTGGGTTTTAAATGTTTTCCTTGATTTTCTTGGAAAAACATTTTGGGTTCTCGTGATTGTTGTGGTCTTCGGCCGTGGGTTTCCCGTCAAAGTTAAAAAAAAAGACTCTTCTTGCGACAAACTTAGTGATGTAAAAAGATGTTATTTTCAGAAAAATCATCGTAACAATTTGGAGGGGAGCCAAGACAAAAAATGCCCCACCAAGAGATCGTGAGGTTGATATATAAAGTATATGATAAAATATGTCCATCCTTTTACAGTAGTTTGGCAAGTGTGAGCAAGCAAAAAATATTCCTTTCCTACTTCTGGTTTTCATCAGCTATCTTCTCTAGGTGGGCCTCAGTAATCCTTCAGGTAGATAGCATAGCCCTTTTATGGTCAGGCTCCATTCAGCCTAGTGGTCGTAATTTATACCCAGAAGGGTTTATCTGAAATTATTTGTATTTCCAGACACTACATGACCATTATATGTCTGTTGCTGGACAGGAAAGTAAGTTTGAAAAAGAGAAAGGGTGTAAAGAGGCTTGGGACAGGATCTGAATGGGGATTGTTTATAGCAAATAGTTTTTTTGGTCTTTAAATGGAGCACCCTCTCAGACTGCAGTGTCTCACAGCACCATCCTGAAGGAGATGTCAAAGCTATTCTTGGAATGTTTTCTGATTTTTGTTCATCGTGAGCCAAGATGATTCAGCTATGTTGAGCATCTGTGGCGGATGGATGCTGACAGAAGACCAAAGCTGCTGAGGAATTGGTTTTATCCTGGTGACGTGTGGTACATCTTACCCTCTAAAAACTCTGTACTTCCTTCTTGAATAAAAGAACTAATTTTAGATGGAAACCATGTCTGGTGATACTTTAATGAACAGCCAGGTCAGTGGAGAGCTCAGATGCACCCAGATTCTAAGTCCTTCACCATTTTTTTTTTTTACTTTTTCTCGAAGGACAACTGGTTTTAACCTGGCTCATCGAGAGTAGAAGATTACCATGAGTAATTTTCAATGCTTTAATTGTTTTTTTTTTAGCCCATTAAGACATCGTTGTTGTGTGAGGAAAACAAGGATTACACTTCTCTTGATGAAGTTCAAGTGTGCAAACACAATAAACAACCCCTAACTGGATTGTGTCATAGCAGAATTTGGTCGGCTGTCAGCATGATTTAGCATTTTTTGAGACTGCAAAAAAAAATTAATCACGTTTAATTTATATTTGACACTTTGAAAGTGTTTGAAAACTTTCTGGTTTGGTGGATGAACTGAAGAAAGGTTCTTATTACCTTTAAAATTTTTTTTTTTTTAATTTCTCTTAAAGAAAACAAGTAAGCTTTTTAAGACTTTTTAAGTTTTTAAGACTTTTTTAAGTTTTTAAAACTTGGTACAGACAGAGTGTGGTTTTAGACTTTTGAAAACACACAAAATGCTTTTCTTATGGAACAGATAAAAAGGTATGAGGATTAAATAAATTAGCTACTGCTCAAGAGGGAGAACGTGAGAGAGATTTTAGATCTGGAGCTGCTTTGAAGTAGTTCTTGTCACTTATTTTGATCTATTGAACTTTCTCCCTGCCACCATGTTTAATGTGCCATCCATTGTGAGATTTCATCTTCATTCAGACCAACGATCCATACAGGTGGTTTGTTTTTTTAGATTAAAACTGGCGTGTTGTTTTTCAGAGAGATTAAATGTGACTTGCAGACAAAGTGCCACATCTGTGCCAACACATCCTGTCCAGCATCTGCCCTTTTAGAAAAACATAACCCCTTTTTTGTCTTCCGTGCCAGGAAACTGCCTGGATAAAATGCTGATAAAATTTCTTCCTACCACCACACAGCAATCATCACTCCCACTGTGGGGGTTTCAGTGCGTGTGTGAATGCACATTATTAATCTTATCGTTTCCCTCTCAGTTACTTTGTCCGTGAACCAACTTGTTCTTCCTCTTTGCAACATAACTGCATATTTTATCTGAGCAGAACAATGTTTGAGATCATGTGTTTATTGTTTCTGCCAGGAGGGCCTGGTGGATAGGGATAAGACAAAAACCAACATAGTGGCTCAGGAAGTTTCAGGCCTGAAGACACATGGAAAAAAATATGACAGAATGTTTTGGAAGAAGGGAGGAAAAAAAATGTTTGTTGAGGGATCACAATGAAAAAAAAAAAAAAAATGGAGGTATAAATTTTTGTTTTAGTTTTTAATATTTAGAATATATCATGAAAATAAAATTTTCTAGTGATTTACAAGAAGTAAAAGAACTTATATCCATCTGAGCAGAAATATTTACACTCTTACGTTCACAGTTTGATCTCTTCTCTTCACACAATTTTCATCAGTTTTTTAATACTTTGCCTTTTTAAAAGCTGAAAATAAATCTAAGCAGCAGGTTTGACAATGGTAATGCAGTTTTTTGCTGTAAAAACAAAAGTAGTTTGAATTTAAACTTGTGACTACAGAAGAAATAGTTTCAGGTAGTTTATCTCTAACTTGAGTGTAAGTGGGATTTTCTTCCCTTTTTTTCCCAGTAGAAATGTACAGATAAGTTTGTTTGGTCATCTCAGAGTCCCGACTGTGTGTCACAACCCAGCATCTCCAGGCGGAGAGCAATGTCGTTGACCCAACCCCGTGGGTGGATGCGAACCAATTGGGCGAATAGAGGTGGATCAAAAACATTTAGAACTTCCTCATCTGGATCATTATTTCCTGAGAATATCTGAGGAGCAAAAGATGAGGAAAACAGAAAATAAAAGGTGAAAAATTATACAATAAGGGATGATAATGTGGTCAAATGCATTGTTTTATTTTTGGCTTCTAAACTGCTTAAAACTACCGAGGTCGCGGGGGATGCCGGAGCCTATGCCGGCGATTTAAGGCAAGAGGCGGGGTACTCCCCGAACAGGTCGTCAGTCTGTTGTGGGGCCAAACACACAGACAACAATCCACACACAAACTCATTCCTAGGGGCAATTTCGTAGCGGGCTAGCGGCCAATCAACCTAACATGCATGTCTTTGAAGAGTGGGAGGAAACTGTGGTACCCAAAGAAAACCCACACATACACGTGGAGAAGATGAAAACTGCACACAGAAAGACCAGTGTTTCAAGTCTCACCCCCACTACAGGACTTGAACCCAAAGCTTCTTGCTATGAGGTCACTGTGCTAACCACTGCACCTCCATGTAGCCCCACAAATGCATTGTGACTGAACATTGACATGAACAATTTTGATTAAATTAAAAATTTTTATGCGACCATCTTCTGATTTCTAAAAATATACAGCCTTGTTTTAATGTGTACCTTTTCTTTTTGTGAGCTTTCCTCCAAGACGCTACTCCAGGAATGTCCATCCTGACTGAACGTGACAGAGAACTCGGTCACCATCATTTGGCTGAGCATTGAGTGAGCTCCTTGTGTGATCACAGCTGTGACTCGCTTCACTTTCCCCAAGTCGACCTGCAGCCACTCATGGGGATTGTTGTTCTGGGGGTTGAAGGGAACTTTGTTACATCACAGAAAATGAGATCCACACTAAGTTAGAATTGTATTAGCTATAAATCAATATTTGTTGAAAAAAAGCTTACAAAAAACATTTATTTATTTTACTTCAAAAATCCCCACTCCTCTCACTCCCTGCTTTGTCCTGCTCCCTGGGTGCATGCACAACACAGCGTAAATCTTGTTTGAGGTCGCAAATACAGTGTGAAGTACATTAAGTTAGAAAAGCTAATACATATTCTTTTTATATTTTTACTTTTGCAAATTTACATAAAAATGTCACTCCCTGTTGAGGGGAAGATGTGAGCGTACGCAGATTGTGTGCACTAAAACACGTCATCCTTAATTTAGAATGCGGGCAGGAAACAAAAGATGTCACCATAATCAAACTGGATTTTAGGGACATTCAAATATTGGACGGTGGAGCTCACAAATTACTCGTACATAAATGAAATAGAAAATCCCTTTAAGTATGTTTTTGACACAAGAATAATAATATTACTGATGCTAAAAATCTCATTAGCAGTTTGTTGAATAGCAGCATTTCAATCTATGGCTGTGAGAATAGTGAAGAAACCCTAAAGAGAAAGCCATTATTATCTACCCAAATAAGTTAGAGGTCAATTTAACACATCCCATTCTAATATTTGAAGATTTACAAAGAAATCAGCGTCATTTCTTTTTTTCATTTTGTACGGGCAGTGTATATCTCTGTGACCTTTTTGAAGGATTCACAAGTGCTCTGTAAAGAGTTAGATAATCCAGGACAAATCACGCTTCTACAATTCAAGCCTACGACGTGTGAGAACAATAAGCTGAAGAGGAGGAAAGGTGCAAAGAGAGTCGAATTTGATATCAGCAAAAAATAAACTTGAATAGGTCATTAGTCTTATTGCTTCAATCAAAACACAATCTAATACCGCTCAAACCAAAGTTAAAAAATAGATGTAAAAAAAATTAATTTAACCTAAATCCAAACCCTAAGATTAATTTTTTGTACTCCTAACCCTCTTGTAACTGACTGAATGGTTTATCGAATTAAACATTTTAATGCCATGAAGTGTAATTTATCACAAAACCTGGATGTTGAAGACATGAGAACAAACCTGTGGCCTCCAGGCATTGACGCTGCCAGTATTGTGAAGCCGGGCCAGGTTTGCTTTCCAATTCCGTAGCAGTGATGAATGAAATGAAGAGGCGATGAAACTGGTATCAGGTATATCTTTCTGAAGTCCAAGTGGCATGGAGCAGCCTAGTTAAGTGTGCAAATATTCAAACAGAGACACTCTTCGCAATTTCCACTGATGTTAGGGTTACTCACTGTTAAGGTCACATCCTAGAAGCTCCAGTCGGAGGGCAGGTCTCAACGTGAAGCGAGAAGGGTGAATCCGGATGTAGCGAGCCACAAATGGAGGGAAAAAACTGTTGTCTTTCACCCTGGTGCTATCCATGTTCCCAGGAAATTTCTGAACACAATTGGACAAGCAAAACAACTTAGATTTAAAAGTCAAGACTCATTTAACTACCGGTACGCCATCTAGAGCTAATTGACTGACTTGAGTTTGAAGCCACACTAGAAAGAGTTTATTATGAATTAATGTTGGCATCAGGTCCACAGCACTACAACAGGAAATACCATTGTGTTCTCGCTGGTGTTTTCTCTGTAAGATTTCCAGGTCTGTTGGTCGAGACTGTACGAGATATGGAAGACGGAAATGAAGTGATTCCTAAATTTTGATCTCACTCCCTGGGTCTGCACACCATGCAGCAGCATGGGTTTCTGAAGATCAACCTGAATACACACATACCATAAGAAAATGTAAGAGATTACAAATTTGACAAGAAACTGGTTCCAACAGGAAGAATAATTATAATTTTTAACCTGTAGCCATGATTTTGTGTTTTTACCCATCCAGGCATTAATGAAACCAGACTGATCCAACCTAGCCAGATTTGGTGCCCAATTGTCTAAATACAAAAATGAAAACTCTCAGTGAGGAAACTTTCCTGGTATGTATTAAAAACCTTGCAGATGTTTTTTAAAAAAACTGAAAAAAAATCCTTCTTTGGTCTCACCAATCTGATCTGATGCTGTGATTTGAGAATCATCAATCCTTCCAGATTTCATTCCCAGAGGTAAGACACACTCTGCACAGAAAATGTTACGACAAAGCATTGACAAGGATGGCAAACAAATACAAAAATGGCATATACAAAGTCCTTTTAAATACATGCAAATCAAATAAGACTATGGGGTTTTGTAATTCATATAGTGTTATGTAACAGTTTTTCTTGACCATGAGGGAACAGTCAATGCGTCAGTCAATGCAAAATTTCTTGAGAAGACAGATAATTTAGTCCACTTCTTAAAAATACTAAATGATGTTCAGTTCCGTCCTCTTATCGATTATCCAGGGCCGGGTCGCGGGCCCAACAGACTCAGATGGGAAGCCCAGCCTTCTCTCACCCTAGTTGCATCCTCCAGTTCAACCCAGAAGGATCCCAAGTCATTCCCCGGCCAGCTGTGAGACATACTCTCTCCAGCAGGTCCGGGTTCTGTCTCTTCCTGGTGGGACGAGCCCAAAACACCTTACCAGCGAGGTGCTCAGGAGGCATCCTGACCAGATGCCCAAACCACCCCATCTGGCTTCTCTCGATCTAGAGGAGGAGCAGCTCGACACTGAGCTCCTCCCGGATGGCAGAGCTCCTCACCCGATCTCTGTGTGCGAGCCCAGCCAACCTGCGGAGGAAGCTCATTTATGTACACGAGGTAAATAGTAGAAAATGACCTTCCGTTCTGTCATCTTCCACTTGTTCCGGGTCGGGTCACGGGGGCAACAGACTCAAATGGGTAGCCCAGGCCTCTCTCTCCCCGGCTGCATCCTCCAGCTCACCCGGAAGGATCCCAAGTCGTTCCCCGGCCAGCCGTGAGACATAGTCTCTCCAGCGGGTCCGGGGTCTACCCCTTGGTCTCCTCCTGGTGGGACGTGTCCGAAACACCTCGCCTGCGAGGCACTCAGGGGGCATCCTGTCCAGATGCCCGAACCACCCCATCTGGCTCCTCTCGACCTGGAGGAGGAGCGGCTCGACACCGAGCTCCTCCCGGATGGCAGAGCTCCTCACTCGATCTCTGAGTGAAAGCCCAGCCACCCTGCGGAGGAAGCTCATTTCGGCCGCTTGTACCCGCGATCTCATTCTTTCGGTCACCACCCACAGCTGGTGACCATTGGTGAGGGTTGGAACATAGATCGACTTGTAAATCGAGAGCTTTGCTTTTCGGCTCAGCTCTCTCTTTACCACGACGGACCGATGCAGCGTCCTAGTTATTGCTGATGCCGTACCGATCCGCCTGTCGATCTCCCGCTCCATCTTTCCCCCACTTGTGAACAAGACCCCGAGATACTTAAACTCCTCCACTTGGGGCAGGACCCTGTCCCTGACCTGCAGGGGGCATTCCACCCTTTTCCGGGCGAGGACCATGCTCTCGGATTTGGAAGCGCTAATTCCCATCCTAGCCGCTTCACACTCGGCAGCAAATCGATCCAGAAAATGACCTGATAGATAGAAATGCCAGCATTTGAAAAGTTAAAAAGCCAGCTGTTTCAAAATCATTTAGAATAAAAAAAAAAAATCCAAATGCACACTGATCATTACAACCTTGAAACTGGCTGTAGATGTGACAAATTTGGGCTAAAAAGTGCATAGTCCCATAGGTTGAGTCAGGAAATAAATATATTTTAACCCTAATTCAAACTGAGATCAGACCGGTGACAGAAAAGTGAACAGAAATAGGGTAAAAACTGTGGTTGAAAAAAAAAATGCACAAATGCATCCAAACCAGCTCAAAATAGGCTTATTGAGTGCAAATAGACACAGAATCAATCTAACTACAAACATGTGATTTCAGAGACACATAAAAGAGACTTTTTTTTATCAAGTTTATGAATATCACACACACACAGACATGGTCCCTTACGTGGATCATAGACCAACAACTTAGCCCTCATTCCCGCCAGCTGATAGTCTCCTATGGTGCACTCCACCAACCACGTGCCAACAGTGGGTGGTTGCATCTCCACCGTTCCAAATGCACCTTGAGGAATAAGTGGGTAATTTAAAATGTGTGAAATACAAGCTATTTTATTCATATATATACAGTATATTTATATATTTATGTGTATATCTATACATATTATTTACCAGGAAAAAGGTTGAAAACACCCAAGCGATGTTCTTGTTTTGTGTGAACAGTAAAAGGAAGTCCATGAAAATGTACAGCGTGGTACTCTCTATCATCTCCTACGTTTAGAAGGTGCCACCTCAGGGGCTGGTTCTTGGCAACCACCAAACCAGGAAGAGTCTCAGCCACATAACCGTTAATGGCTGAAGAAAAAACAAGTTATTTTTTTGGGTAAAAAAAGAAGAAACGAGACAGCAATCATTTCACTGTTACCTGCAAACGTGTTGCTGGTTTGGTACCAGGGATCCTTGTCGTTGGCCTGACAAGGAGGTTTGCAGTGTTTCTGGAGGTTCTCCTCCATGTACCAGCTTTTAGTTTCATCAAATGTGTGAAAGAGAAGGGCAAAATCTTGGATTTGTAGTTGTTGATTGTTATCTATCTGCAGCGTACCAGACTTACAGACCACCAATGGGCCTATCAGTCCAGAGTGGAGGTCTCTCTCCTAGAATACGCATGTAAATAAGAAAGTTTTTTACATATTAATGAACAGCAGACAGGGTTTAAGGAGATTTTAAAGAAGTTTTTGCGGAATTAATTTGTATTTTGCACATGAAAATTTGACCACGGACCTTGTCCACTGTGGAATAGTAAGCTCCAGTTTTACAGTCAAACTCAGAGTCAGTTGGTCCTTGCGCCTTGCTCACTTTCCAGTTGAAAATTCGAGCTTCCCCAGGAGGTACAGGTTCTCCAGGAGTCCCAGGAGGAATTTTAGAGGAACTAGCGTCCGAGACACCGGCCCCTTGGCTTTTGTCATAGACTCCATGGAGATGCAAAGAGAAATTTCTGTTTGCATTGTTTTTAAAGACCACCTCAAACAAAATGGGAAGGGATTGGAAAGTTATTTGGACATCAAATAAAAAAAAAAAACTCTTTCACTAATAAAAAAAAACATGAACAATAAAATTGAGCAGACACACTTACAGTGAGAAGGTCATTAACCTCTGTTCTGATTAAAGGTCCCATGATTCCCAAGTGTTCCTGAAGCTCTCCTCTGGTCACAGGATTCAGGAAGTTTTGATCCTTATAGGCTCGAAACACAACTTTTTTATACTCCGGAAGGAACTTCCTCATGCCCCGACGGATTTCTCTGATGAGAATAAGGATTCAGGTTTATACAGATGTGTAAGACACAAAGACAGAAAGCAACACTTGAACCAAAATGAAAGTTTTGCGTGTGTTTTACTTGGTCAAAAAGGAACAATCTTTTAGGCTGAGTGTTTGCAACTTGAAAAGCAAACAAGTCTGTGTTTTAATTTTAGTATACAGATAATTTGTGATGTCTTAGAAACTTATTTAATAAAGTTGGATGACATATTGTTCTTACATGGGTTTGATGAGCTGATGTGGTGTTTTTATTCCATAATCCCAGGATATCTCCTCTGCAGCAATGTAGTAATGACGAGGTCTGGTTTCCCCAGACCTTGGATCCACAAAGTTTCGTCCAAATTGATCTGTTCTGTTGTTCTGGGGATAAATGTAAGCTTTTAGTTCTGTGGAAAAGGGAGTGAGTTTAAAGTTTAAAAAACTTTACACAGACATATCAGCACCTCATAGTTATCATAGTCATACTCGGCAGACAGAAAAACATCGGTGTTGTTGGAATCTGTAAAGTTAAATTCCAGGAAAGATTTGTCGTCAGTGAAGCTTTCCTGTGCAGAATAAGAGTCGTAATCCAGGTCCTCTCTTGCATTTTGATTGCTTGTCAATGCCTCATGATCCAGCAGAATGTTGCTTTGTTCCTCAAATTCTCCTATTGTGCTGTTTCTGTTGTCATCCATTTCTTTCTTCTCGTCAATCTTTATTTCAACATCAGTGACAGTAATGTTGTCCATATCTCCTGTTTCATTTTCTAAACTTCCGCCATCTGTAGTCCAGTTTCCACTTACTTCTCGTTTCAGCCTACCACCTCCTATATCTTCTTTATCTATATGATTCAACAAAGCAGTCCCATCTCTATCTATATTTTCCAAGATGTCTTCTGGAATCTCCTCCTCTTTTGGAGATTTATTTTGCTCCAGTAACGCCACTGGAACTCTTTTCACCTTACATCTTTCCTCTGTATCTTCAGTTTTGTTGGTGACATTTCGTTCATCAGTGGAATCAAAGATGGGTTTCTTACAAACGCGAACCAAAATGGTATCATTTTGAAGTCTTGTGCCCCTCGCCTGTAAAACCATGTCATCATAGTAGTCTGAGATGTCTTCATCTATATCACGATCAACCAATGGGAAGTATCCGGTGTAGCAGGGACGGACTGTGTAACGGATGCTCATTCCTCGACTCATGAGGTTACTATCAAAAGCACTAATTTCCCATTCACCTGAAAGATAAGGTAGCAATCAGCATCTAAATTTGGAGAGCTTTTTCTTGAATCGCATGGCAATTCATAATAAATTTTCTCATCAGTAGAGGAGATGTAAAATAATGTAACTCTGTGACCTCACCAATCAGCTCAGCCTCCATTGGGACAGTTATGGCAGTCATTGGGAAGAGTGTGAGCACAGACTGGTAGATGCCTTGGTTCTGAAACAAGTTTCCAGTAAAATAGACAGAGAGGAAGTCACTCTGGGTTCCTACATTGGCCACGTGCCAAAAAGCGACATCAGTCTGACACATGACGAACCGACGCCCACCGAACATGAGCCCATTTATACCTGAAAGATGAAGTAGGAGAGAATTCAAAGAAAGTTTGAGATGTTACAGAAAAAAAACTATGAAAGTTAAGGAGGTGTAACTCACTATAAATGATATTAGATGCATAAAACTCTGGTTCTGTACGGTCAGTGGACCTCTGGGCGGATCGCTGCATGTTTTCTTTAAAATACCAACTTCTGTTCTCATCAAACACAGCAAATATCAGATTCAGCTTTTCATCAGGTCCCAACTGCATGTAAAAAAGAAATCCAAAATCACACTATTCCCCAAACGCATAGCGAACAAAAAAAATATTTTTTACAGTACAATGTTCCTCTTACCAGCTGCCCTCTGGAATCAATGGCATTGTATTTGCAAATTAGCAGTGTGCCAACCAGCCCAGATGCTAAGTCTTTTTCTGGGGAGATGGTGCTCTGATACAGGTGAGTCAGACACTGAGGGTCTCCTGCTAGAGGTCCGTCATTTGGTGTAAGGCTCCAAATATAACCAAATGTCCCATTAGGTGGAACTCCCACTGAGCGCAAGTCAATCTCTAATTTGGTTAACAATGAAAATGAACACAAGACAGATTATTTTAAATATTAAATTAAGAAACTGAAGTAAAATCAGCCAAGTACTTGTATTTATTTTTTACTTACTATGAGAGGTTTTCTGAAGTGGGGAGATCTGGGTAAGCCCATTGGGGTAAATATTAAAAGGCCGACTTGCCAAGTTTCTAAATATGATCTGAAAAAAATTAATCCAAAGAATACTTAAAACTGATGAACTTTTTTTTTTTTTCACCAACTTGTTACAAATGTTACGGCTCATATTGTTTTTGCACATTGAGTTAAATCTCATTTTTTTATTTTTAGAAGAACTTACATGTATTTGATCATTAATTTTTCCCTTTAGTAGAGGACCCAGCAATGTCTTGTTCTGGTTTTTCTTCCGAGAGAATGAACTATCTGTGTATTCCACATACACCACCTTTTTATAGTTATAACCTAGGTGATGAGGACCAGCAGGCAGATATCTGGACTTAAACGCACTGACAAAAGAAATGGAAAATAAAAGTTAAATAAATCCTTATTATTTGATTAAAATGTGTTCCATCTTTCTTTCTTTTTACCTGTCTGTTGGTTTCAGATGGGATGCATAGTTCCATATAATCTCTTCTGCAGCAATAAAATGTGTCCAGATTTTGGACTCGTGTCCTCTGCTGGTTCTGACTTGGAATTGTGGCTTCTTGGGCTGAATGTAAAAAGTGTTGAATTGACCCTCGTAATCATCCTCGTAACCCTCAAAACTGTTGCTTTCCTCGTGTTTGGCCTCGCGCAGAACCTCACGCGGATCGGGGCATTTCTCCACAGTGAACAGAGCATTCATGCCATCTAGGCAAGACGATCAAAATGTGAACAATGATTGTTGCTCTTAAACTTTGAGATTAAATAAAGTCTGATAAGTGGTGATTTGTCAAGTCATTAAGAAAATGGTTCAGGGTTTTGTTTTTTACCATTGAGGTGAGCATGTATCTGACAGCTTATGAGGAACTGGCCCAAAGTCAGAGGCTTCATTTCTGCAGTGACAAATGTCATGGGCGTCACCTCCACAGTAACTTTACGATGATTCAAAACCTGGAGAACATAAAAAGGAAAGGAAAAAAAATGTTAAAAGTAGACAATGATATTAAGTGAATAAACTTCTAGATTTCTTTGTTTTGATTATATTTCTCTCCAAAGTCATGGACTACCTCGACAGTGTGATCCTGGAACCGTATGGAATGGATTTCTGGAGCGGTGCCCATCCCAATCAAATGCCAAAATACAGGATCCTTGCCCTGACAGACTGTCAGACCTACAAAAACACAAAGAGAGAAAGTGGGGCAGAATTTCTGTGGCATATTCCAGGGGTTGATACACAACAGGAAAGTGTTAGAAGCACTTAACGTGTCAGCATAAAATAACTCGCATGGCTGAGCCGGAGTGCTTTTTACCAGGTAGTGTGGAGTTTATATAGCCGTTGATGGTGTGGTATTCCTTCCTCCTGTTGCTGTTCTTGAACTTCTCTCTGCTCATCCTCTCTCTCGCTTCGCCATACCAGCTTTTACTCTCATCAAACACAGCAAACAAGAGCACAAATGCCCGCTGTCTTCGCTGGCCCTTGGTTGTTAACGAACCTGTAGGTAGATGTAAAATGTATGTATTGTAGAATGTGGGAATATAATTTCCCATCTACTTTTTGGGATTTTCTTTGTGTATTTTCTAGGAAGTGAAAAAATAGGATTCAGTTTCAGCTCACTGACTTGGTTTGCAGATGAGTAGTGCACCAATCAGTCCGGAGTTCATGTCTCTGACTGTATCCACCTGGGATGAGTATGAGTAGGTAAGGCAGTCTGGGTCACTCGGGGTGGGACCATCTTTATGACTAATGTCCCAAACATACTCATAATATCCTCCAGGTAATACAGCATCATCTCTTTTCTCCTGGCCAGCAGTAGAGTCATCATATCCAGCTCCTGGAAGCAAAAATCACAAGTGCAATATAATTTTAATTATCAAAGTATTGATTTTTTTTAACACGTCCCTACTTTTAGTGATACCTATAATACAAAGACTCACATAGATGAATTCATGTAGCTGTTTTTTTCTCTGCCACACACTCATGAGATTGAATCTGCCCTAGCAGAGCTTTTTAGATTATGTTAAGCTCTGTTACAGCAACCCTCCTCTAGTGCGGGAAGATGCAAGCTGCTTACTGGAAGAATCTGCTCAGAATCTTCAGTACAGTAAAGCACATGATCAACTGTTAAATCTGAACCAACTGTTGGAATTCCAAGTACCGCCACACAATCTGATTTTACAAGACAACTATACTGTCATTCATAGTCATTTCTGAGGAATCAATAGTAAAGGTAGACTTATATCTTCATTTTTAGGCCATTTAAAAGACAATAAATCATAGATTCAGATAAATTATACTTCTTCTTCTTTCAGCATTTCCCTTCAGGGGTCGCCACAGCAAGTCAGTTTCTTCTATCTAACCCTATGTGCTGCACCCTCTTCAGTCACACCAACTATCTTCATGTCTTCCTTCACTGTATTTATGAATCCATGAAGACCTCTTTGGTCTTCTTCTAGACCTCTTTCCCGGTTGTTTCAAACCCAGCATCCTTCTACTGATGTACACTCTCCTCTGCACATGTCCAAACCATCTCACTCTGGCCTCTCTGACTATAGACTAAGAATTTCACTAAGTTCCCATTTTGAAAATCAATTTTCAGAAGTAAAGACTTATTGAGATTTAAGTTCTTCATAAATGTGTGTAAAACTGACCATAATGAATTAACTGAAGTACGGTTCATAGTAAGTATTCGACAGAGACAATCTCAGTAATCTTTGATTTCTACCCCTGACATAAGAGGAAAAAAAAAGTTATGTTTGAGTCAGCATCAGGTTAACTCACCTTCAAACTGCTTCCCGTAAGTGATCCCAACAGGACTGATGCTGTAGGGCTGAGAGGCTAAATTTTTGAAGTGGACTACAACTCTATCTCTACCTTGAGCAACAATCACAGGTCCTTGAATACCTGAAACAACAAAAATACTGTATAACTACATGATGAGATCTTTAATACTAAATAACATTGAATATAGATGTTAGATTGTGTTTTTTAAAGAAGCCAAACAAAACGATGTATTTGAAGTGTTTAAAGGAACTTACCTGCCCAGGCTTCTCTGGGTTTAGGGACAGTGAATGTAGCGTCTGTATACTCTCTGTAAACTGCTTTGATGTATTTCTGAGGAGTAGTTTCGAATTTCCCCCTGAAAATAATAAATTAAGACTTATTAGAAATAATGAAACATGCCATGTTTAACCCTTGCCATGCTTAAAAAACCCTTAGCTAGTTGAAGAAATGTATCAATGTCCCCAGAAAAGTTAACCTTTGGTCAGAAACTGGATCAGGAGCTTCTTGATGGATGTAGTCCCAACCAATTTCCACAGTTGCTATGTAAAACTCCCTGAGAATACCTCCATGCTGCTGTGCCTTCACTTCAGAGGAGCAGAAAAACAGCAGGAGGAGCAGAAAAGTACTTCTCATCCTGGTGTTTGTGATGCCCTCGAGCTCAACACTCTCTGCTGCTTCTGCTGAGCTGCATGAGATTTATAGAGGGAGGATGTTGGGTAAGGTCAAGTTTAGTACGTTAAGGGAACCTCCTATATGTGTGTGTGTGAGTGTGTAGGGAGGTGCATGCCTATCGCGAAGGTAATAACTTCAGGGGGCATTTCAAAGCGTTACATGGAAACACTGACTAATAAAAAAAATTCTCATTGTGAAAAACATTTTTTTTCTATATGAGTAATGGCAGCAGTTTGTAGTAGAGAGGCCACATTTTTTTTCAGTGTCAATTAACAGATGAGGACTTGTAAGTTGAGTACTTATTTGTTACATTCTTGGTTAGTCAAATGTGAAAAATGAAGAACTTATTATTCATATGGTAAATGTTACATGACAAATTTTACCAGTTTGAAATACAGTTCTGCAGAGTTTTCTCAAACTTTCATGGTGATATTTTGCCAAAGAGGCTACAAAGCAGCTTGTGAATTCAAAGTTGTTGTCTTGCTGCCTAAATCTATCTAATAGACTTTTGAATTCATTCTAAATGAATGAATAAATATTCATTTGCCATTACTACCTATCACATACCAAATTTCCTTTTGAAATTTAATAAGAAAGTATTCGTTCCATTCCATCGTCTTCCGCTTATTTGGGGCCGGGTCGTGGGGGCAACAACCTCAGACGGGAAGCCCAGGCTTGTCTCACCCCAGCTGCATCCTCCAGCTCACCCGGATGGATCACGAGTCGTTCCCTATCCAACAGTGAGACATAGCCTCTCCAGCGGGTCCGGGGCTGCCTCTTGGTCTCCTCCCGGTCAGATATCCCCCGGGATACTTAAATCTGTAGTCATCATAATGCTTTAACGAAAATATGGAGTAATATGAATAGTATGAAGCAATAGTTCCTCAAAGGAAACAAATAGAAGGGAAAAGTTCTGCATTAAAAATGGGATATGTGCATTAGGTTGAGGACCCCCTCAAAAACAAGATGTCTCATCTCAAGGGGCCTATCCTCCTAATAAAAAATATGTGAACGAATGCTAATTATTTGATGTTTTTGAGAGTATTTTGATAATTATTTTCTAACACAAAGCAAATAACTGCAGTCCTTAATATTCTGTTCAAGGAAGTAAGTAGCTAGATATTATTTGAATCTTGTGACATGTTGGTATGTCTTGCTGGGGGCAACCATCACAGGATGATTCATTATACTCCAAAATTAATCTACATAGTCATCCGCTATTCTGAGAGGTTGAACAGATGGGCAGGCTAAACTAAGAAATACAGTATGTGCCAAGAAAACAAACTTCCCACTGTTTAACATAGTGCATGGCCGTCTCATCTCATTTATTACAAATCTTGCCTTCATTTTGTGAATTGCCTGGTCCCAGTGGACCAGGCAATGGCTTCCAAAGCACATTGTCATGATCCTCCTCATCTGGAATCTTTCCTCACTTCTAATTCAGCACAAATGGTAACATCGCATTTATCTCCTGGTCTGGAGCTCTTCACTACTGTATCAGATCGTCTGTGGTACTGCTGTCATGCACTACCTACTGCAGCCATGATGGTGTCCCTCTGGTTGTGATCCCTCATCCTGCTAGCCCTTCGACGTGTGGTCCCTCATCCTTCTCATCCCACCATGTGTGGTTCCTCATCTTGCTGTACCCCATGTCTGGTTCTGCCCTCCTTGTCCCTGCAACAAACTGGATTTGCGTCTGGGTCTTACTTCCTCGCCATCATCATGACACACCTTTCTTTTTTGCTAGCCATAATGTCAATATCTAGAGATGGCTGTTTGCTCAGTTTTAGCACAATGAAAAGGTTTTGAAATTGTCAGTCCCAAATGATATTACCCTATGTACATTTTCTTGCCTCAGTTCCTGAACATGAAATAATATAAATTTCCTCCAGAAACCTAAATTGTGACCGACTGGCAACCTGCTCGAGCTGTACCTTGCCTTTGTCAGCCGGGATGGGCTCCAGCACCCTGTAAGGGACCGATGGTTAAGAAAGTTCCGATCCATTTCGTCGTCTTCCGCTCATCCAGGGCCGGGTCGCGGGGGCAACAGCCTCAGACTGCTGCATCCTCCAGCTCACCCAGAAAGATTCCTAGTCATTCCCCAGCCAGCAGTGAGACAGTCTCTCCAGTGGGGCCGGGGTCTGCCTCTTAGTTTCCTCCCGGTGGGACATGCCCGAAACACCTCACCAGCGAGGCACACGGCGGAAATCCTGACCAGATGCCCAAACAGCCCCATCTGGCTCCTCTTGACCTGGAAGAGGAGCGGCTCAACACAGAACTGGTTAAGAAGGTGAAAACCTAAATTGTATAAAACATTGATAGATAAAAACTTATTCTGTAAATGTCCACATGCTGACATCTACTCACCATTGGGCATCACTTCCATCTTGTGGCAAAAAGCTGGTTGTGCAGTGATTCATCAATTAGTTTTTTGAGAAATGATGAAGGCAGCAAGTGCAATACACTGTTTTAGAACTTTATTGCAAAAAATATTACATTTTTGAAGAAATGTAAACGAGTGAGCGATTCCAACACCCATCAATAAACTCAACCCGATGGGTATAAAATGCAGTAAATAACAATGAACAAAACGAAAAGAAAAAAACCCAAACAAAAGTAAATCTTCATTAGAAATGATAAATAAAAATAACAAAAGGCTTTTGTATATACAGCAGATAAGTTTACATTAGAAAAAAAAACTTACGAATAATGCTTAGAAAACATGAGCAAAAATTGATTAAATCCTTGACAACTGTATAATATAAATTAAGTCACAAAAGTTGTATTCAGTTTTTTTTTTCAAATTGACTGTATTCCCCATAGATATATATATATATATATATATTTATTTATTTTACTATGAAAGCTGGTGTTTGAAATGCAGAGGTAATACAACACACTTAAATTTAGGAGTATGATCTATAGTAGCATGGCATCCAAATAACATAAAAAAGCATGATAAACGACTAACAGCCTCTGTCTTGAACAACAAATATGAACAGGAAGTACTGCAAAGAGAGGAGTTACAGAACAATGGAGTGTGGAAAAGAGGTGGAGAAGTGTGTGCAGGCAGGTTGGAACGGGTGGAGAAAAGTATCAGGTGTAATGAGTGATAGAGGAGTTACAGCTGAAATGAAAGAAAAAGTGTACAAACCCGTGGTGAGACCGCCATGATGTTTGATCCAGAGACAGTGGCACTGGGAGTGACCAGGATGAACAGCAACACAAATAAACATCAGAGGAACAGCACATGTTAGAGGTTTAGGAGATAAAAATCAGAGAGGCCAGAATGAGATGGCAAGGTACATGTGCAAAGGAGAGAGAGAGAACGTACATAACCAGAAGAATGCTGGCGTTGGTGCTGCCAGGCTGGAGGCTTATATAGATAGATCAAAGAAGAGGTTTATGGACAGAATGAAGGAGAACATGAAGATGGTTGGTGTGACCGAAGAGGATGTAGGGGACATGATTACATTAGAAACTAATTGCTGTGGTGACCACTGAACGGAAATGACGAAAAGAGAAGAAGAGCTACAGAACAATAACAAACTCTTTAGGTAGACAAACTCTCCCTCAGTCTTAAATTCTATATCAACGTTAGAAGGACGAATCAGCCATTAACAGAAGTCATACATATTAAAGTTTCAAAGAGTTAACCTCTATAATCTGCTGCAAGATGTTATCTACATCAGGTGTCTCCAAACTGATGTCTGTTAGGTCCAGTTGTGGCAGCAGGGCTGTGAGAAGCACCACCACATTGTTACGAATGTCCTGCAGGTTCTGTTGTGTTGATCTGATAGGAGAAACAACTTAGCTTATTGATACTGACCAAGGATACCATAAATTGGTAATAAGGGAAATTAACACCTAAGAGCTTTATTTTTATTTTATCTAAATGTTTAAAACAGCATGAGAGTGCAAAAAAAGAATGCTCAGGAAGACTGAAAAGTTTGTGCTAACACTCTTTCACAATAACTGAATGTAACCCTGAGATAGAAATAGAAAAAACAGCTTCCAAACCTCCTGAGACACAAACTCTAATTTGAACAATTCTTGTAAGGTAGGTATTATAAACTGTTCTATATACAAACTTTAAATTTTGGTCCATAAAAACAATATTTGTTGCCCACATATGTGGATGCTAGGTCACAGGAGGAAAAAGACTTCTTTCTTGATACAACTAAATGTAGTCACTTGACTCACCTGTTGTCACAGGGCTCACTGTTGGTCAGTGTTGTCCTGCTTTGACCATCCGTTTTCACCTTCCTGGATTTGTTCTGCCCACACTGATCCTTCAAATCATTTAAAGCTCTCTGAGCATGGCTCTCCATTCCCCAAGGTCCTGCGGCGGGGGCCGGGTCAGTGGTTGAAGTAGAGCACTGATGGAAGACAGACGATTAATGTTTGCTTTAAAAGCTTATGTTTGGAGGTTTGGAATTTTATGTTGAAACTCACTAACCACAGCAATGTCAGTCTGACAGCTGATATCTTTGAATGTCTTGCGTTCAAGCGAGACCTTTTCTTGCGCTTGTTTCTCAGCATCATCATCTTCATTACTTGTCCTTAACCCTAAAAGGCTCCGTAGCCTCTGAACCTCCTTCTCTAATGAAGCAAGCATCAGTAAATTAGCCTCACGATCTTCACTCTCTGGAGTAGGCGCCGGACTTGGTGGTCTTTCTATTTTGTTCAGTAGAGGTACAACCACAGTTTGTGTAGCTTGAACTGAATGTGTCTTGCCACAGGAGGTCAAAGTTTGTTGCAAAGTGTCCACATTTTCAAATTGGTTGTTGGTGACACTTCTCAAAGTGTCCATTTGTTTTTTAGGATGAACATCCTCCACAGATTTTTTTGATCCAAACTGCTCTCCGGTATGGCACTTCTTCTTTCCCATGCAATGATAGACGGAATCGGACTTTCTTTTAAGTCTACAAAACAACAAGGAATTGCAATTTAATACACTCTGTTAAAGTGCATCCTGTTTTTGGTCGATTATTTTTTATTATAATTTATTTATTATTGATCAACAGATAATCAGATCAGATCAACAGATGGATCGGTGCAGCATCCGTAATAATCAGGATGCTGCATCGATTCATCCTTATGAAGAAAGAGCTGAGCCGAAAAGCAAAGCTCTTAATTTACCTCTCAATCTACGTTCCCACCCTCACCTATGTTCACCAGCCGTGGGCAGTGACCTAAAGAACAAGATTATGGATACAAGTGGCCAAAATTAGCTTCTTCCACAGGGTGGCTGGGCTCTCACTCAGAGATAGAGTGAGGAGGTCTGCCTTCTGGAGGGAGCTCGGAGTAGAGCCGTTTGTTCCATTGGGTCGAGAGAAGCCAAATGGGATGGTTTGGCATTTGGTTAAGAGAATTCCCAAACACCTTATTGGTGAGGTGTTTCAGGCACACCCCACCAGGAGAAGACCTTTCGGCAGACCCTGGACCCACCGGGGAGACTTTTGTTTCCTAGTTGGCCGGGAAATGCCTTGGGACCAGCTCACCCGGCTACATCCTCCCGGGTTAGCTGGAGGATGCAGCCGGGTTGAGATAGCCTGGGTTTCCTATCTGTGACTGCTGACCCCGTTACCCGGCCCCGGGTAAGCGGAAGACAACGGAACGGAATAATGTTAGGTTTTTTAATGTAACAAATCAACCTCAATCAGCTTTTACAAATTATGTATTCATTTTAAATTCCCACCTTTAGTGTCTGACAATTTGAAAGACATCTTACCTTAAAATTCCAGTGTACTCATTGTCTGCTTCATCAGGCCCCACACAAACGTTTCTCATTTCATAATTTGTGTGTTCAGGACTCTGACCCTTTTGCAGAAGTGCTTGTGCCTGAATGACCTTGTTCTTCTCTTTAATGACTGAGTCTCTTTTAACAAGCTTCAGTTTTACATGAGTGCTGGGATCCATATTTCCATCATTCTTTCTGTGATGACTTTTTTGTGTGTCTTTCTCATGATGTTCCATTGCCTTTTCTTCAACACTAGCCCTAATCACTGAAGTGGCATTCCCAGAGATCTGTGAGGAAGCCTCTGATGGACAGGATGACAAGGTCTTTTGTTTATCCGTTTCTTCTTGGAACTGATTCGTCTGTAACACAACCAAACTTATGTCATAAAATATTTCCAAACCTGGTGAGTGATGATGGTATCCAAAATACACAGCATACCTCCGATACATTTTCACCTTTTTTACTTTTGCTTTGACTTCTGGAATGAAAAGAAAAATTCCAACACTGTGAGAAGTGTATGCCAAGTGCAAATCAAACACAACATACTGTAAAGTCACAAGTCATACAGCACTTAATTTTTTTTTAAATGTATTCTTAAAATAAGTTCAATTTGGAGAAGCAATATCTACTTGCAAAATAAGTGGAACAAACTCCCAGTGGAGAAAAAAAACTTTGATGTAGAGTGTAAAACTTATACATTTTGGCGATAAACTTTGTTTTTGTGTACATAGAAGTCTGTGCTGTATTTTTAAAATGTTGTGCATCTTAAATCATTTGAGTATCTCAGTTCTGACATCCCATCTTTATCTTTAGCAGTTCTTATATTTTAACTTCTCATATGGTTTTACTTTTGTGTTTACTGTGATGTCATACAAATAAGTTTTCTTTGACATGTGAAAGATAGCCAGGTAAAAGCCACCTATAACAACCGACATATCCAGCGTAAAAACCACTATATCAGCAACTAATGCATCAAGGATGATCTACTATGTTGAATTGAAAATATTTAACTGTTATGTTACTGTTTCATTTATCATCTTTTTGCTTGGCCAATGATCTTATGGGTGGACAGGTGGGCATGGGTCTGAAAGTCCCTGGTTGATAAGTTTTTCCTTGAACGATAAGAGGAGTAAAAGAGACAAACTCAGATATATAAATAGTACAACTGTATTGAAATCATGAGCCCTAATATTATATTAAACTTGGTATTTTGCTGAATAGTTTCACTTTCAAAACCTCTGGGGGTGTCATGTTCAATTGAAAAAAGTCAGTATGAAACTGAGAAGGTGAAAACTGACAAATAACACAATGGCACTCACTCATGCACATATGCAAGCAGGAAGAAAAACTGTGTGAGAGTTTCATGCACACACAAGTTCTGACAGCCATAGAATGAGAAGTTTAGAAAAATGGTAATTTACTTATTTTTGTGTTTCTTCTGGTAGCTCGGTGTTAACAGATCCTCATTTTTCTCTGCTTCCTCTGGCGATGAACAGCTTCTGCAGAGACAAAGAGGCTGAATCTAGTTCTAAAAACTGGTTGCTCACATACTAAATATGTGAGAAATTATTTTAACAGAAGCCCTTCTAAAATAGTCAATCGTTGCGTTCGTTAGTTCGTCTTCTGCTTATCCGGGGCCGGTTCACAGGGGCAACAGGCTCAGACGGGAAGCCCAGGCTTCTCTCACCCCAGCTCACCAGGATTGATCCCGAACCATTCCCTAGCCAGCTGTGAGACAGTCTCTCCAGCAGGTCCGGGGTCAGCCTTTTGGTCTCCTCCTGGTGGGACGTGCCCGAAACACCTCACTAGCGAGGCGCTCGGGAGGGGGAGGGGGGGGGGCATCATGACCAGATGCCCGAACCACCCCATCTGGCTTCTCTAAACCTGGAGGAGGAGCGGCTCGACACTGAGCTCCTCCTGGATGGCAGAACTCCTCACTTGATCTCTGAGCGAGAGCCCAGCCACCCTGCGGGGAAGCTCATTTCTGCCGCATGTAACCGTGATCTCATTCTTTCGGTCACCACCCACAGCTGATGACCATAGGTGAGGGTGGGAACGTAGATCGATTTGTAAATCGAGAGCTTAGTGTTGTGTTAGTCTCCTGTATGGCTTCTGTTCTACATAAATAGAATACACATACAAAGAATAAAAACCTGTAGCGATGGTTAGGGTTCTGGCTGCAGGTCCAGCTCTCAGGTGTAACTTTATAATGGCCTGCAGGAATGCTTCTCCATTTCAAACACTCTTCACACTGTAACCACACTGGATTGCTGGAAAAAAAAAAACAAAATTTACCATTATCAATCACATTTTTAAGATTTATGCATATAGTTCATTTTCTTTTGATTTCTCTTTGTTTTACGTGGAACTTCATGCACACGTGTGTCAACATTTTCTGAGGTTCACAACTTCTGCAGGGATTGTTCTCAAGTTTCATGCCACAAACTAAAAGTGAAATAAAAAGTGAAACTATTTTCACTTTATGTGGAGCTAAGTTTCTGATAGAGAAACTTGTCTGCTGATCCAAATGTTCTTGGCTTTTGGGCATTAAATCAAAGCAAATTTAAAGTAACACATCTTCACTTTTTATTGTTACATGAAGTTTACACAAAGAAAGTCAAAAAGTATAACTATTAAAAAGTTTAAAAATTCTAGACCATTAATTTTATTCTGGTCATAACAGTATCCAACCTCCTTTCCTCTCCACTAAACTGCTTGCGAGGAGTCTTTTTTTTCAGGCCAAGATTCAACAATCATAACCAAGCATTCCACGACCAAGCTATCACAAGATTTTCAAGTCAGAAGATAAATTTAAATTACTTGTACAAGAGTTAGAAAAACACTCACCTGTGTGAAACTTGCTTATCTTTGTCTATAGCCTGAAATTCCCGCTCTCTGGCCTTCTTCTCCATCACTTCTTTCCAATAGTCATTAAGTTTTAAGCCCAGAGCACTGAGGGTAAGCCTTAAGAGGATAAAATTAAAAACTGATTGTGAGATCTTTAGTAAAATATACTAATGTAATGAACAAAAAAAGCCCAAAGAGAATGTGGGTAAGCCTTGTGGGGGATGTTTAAGTTTGTTTGTCATTGTCACCCTCTGGTTGTTTTCCCTTGCCTCCTTCACAAAGGCTCCTACTTTCCCTACCTGTTGGCAATCAAGATGATTTGCAAACTGGCTTTGATGTAGTGGTAGAAAGTCTGGCTCCATTTAAAAACCGTCTCTTTTGGCTCCCAAACGGCTCTTCAGATGTTTTTTTTTGTTTGAATTGATTCATTTAAACTATCCGCAAATTAATTCCTACTTTTGTTTTAAAATATTTTTATTATATAAACCTGCCATTACTTACTATAAAAAAAATCAAATATAAAAATGTATAATAAAATGTAAATAAATCTAGTATTTACAATTTATCTTTGAACAATTTTAATTTTCCAGCTTTTTAAACAAATTTAAAATGAACATACACAAAACATTGTAAATCAAAATACAACACAAAAAAAAAAAAAAAATCAAACAAAAAAGAGCACCCAGATTGGCATTTAGAAACACTAGGCGTCTCAGTTTTGGAGAGCTGATCCGGTTTCTTCTGTCTGAAATTATCTGCCCCGTTTGAGAAAAGCGTGTTTTTGACCTCCATGAAGCTGGCCCCTCTTAAAAAATATGTAAACAAAAAAATAAATGTGTAATTGTTTGTCCTATGTTTGTGCTGTAAAACGTGCTATTTTAGTTTTTTTTATAATTATTTTAAGAAATACAATTTAGGCAATGACGTCATCCAGCCCCTCATTCTGGTTAAAAAAAATGGCGCTGCCTAATTGTAGCCGGAAATAGGCATGTAGATGTAGACCTTTAAATCAGAATATTTCGAAGCAAACGCAGCATGACCTGTGTCAAAGTGCCGCTTTACATTTGAACATTTCAGTGATGCAATTTTATCATTACGTAATAAACCTATAACTGAACCCGCTTTCTCTACAAACGTAATTTCTCTGTCCATTCTTGTTGAAATTTACGATAGTCGTATTCTTTTTTCACTTAGCCATCTTCCTCAAAGGGTTTCTAAAAGCTGACAATGTAGCAAGGGATGATTATTTCTTGATCTGACAAGCTGATGTAACAATTTAATAGTTCCCCATACTGAAAATGCTGGTGTGCTGATCCTTTTGTGCATGCGCACATTGGCCGTTCGTTATACTACAGAGTTGAGTGTGTGAACTGCCTTGCTAGACTCTTGGCTGCACATGTCCAAAGGTCTGTCTGCGAGCCAGATGCAGCCATCAAAAGATCTGGCTCGCGAGCAACAGGTTCCTGAGCTGTTGATGCAAGCGAGAAGACAAAAAGCACAAGAAAGAGATTTGGCCGATGTGTAATTGTTGCCTTGCCAAATTAGGAAAAGCTCAAATCAATACCCAACACGTTTCCAAAATTCAACGGCGAACAATCAGTTCATTCACAGTGCAATCCCAATACATGCGTTTCCGACACCAAAACGTAAAGTTGTAATCAACTTCATAATTATTACTTTTTTAAAGTAGAGTATGAGTAAGTTTAGGAAACTTATGCCATATTGACAAGAAACATAGCTAATCAGATCTGTTTAATTCACGCACCTGTATTCTTTGGTGTATTCAAAGTCCTGCTTGTTATGAGCAGGTTTCAGAAAGTTGCATTCAATGATTCCAACGACTCCAATTCCAGTTCTTTGACCTGAAGTCTGAGGCAAATAGGGAAAGGATATATAAGAAAAGGCAATGCTCTATCTGCTCTGTTTGAATAGAAAAGGGTGATATGTTTCACCTTCAGCTGACAGCCCACTTTCTCATATGCCTTGATGAGACGATTCTTGTGGTACATCATAATACCGTATTGGTCTCTTATTGGGTTTAATCCAAAGGTCACCTTCACTTTTTCTTTCTGATGCAAACAGTTAAATATAACAACAGTATATTTTCCAACTCTAAATACTTAGACTTTTAATTATTTTTAAATTATTATTTTATAAGTTGTACTTATTGTCATTTAAAAAACCCCAAAAACTTTCATTCTATTTATTATAATAAAACAAACTCCACAGTATTGAGTCAAAAGGGCATTAAACTGTTACCAAATATAAAAACAGAAAAGTTATCCAGCAATAATTCTATTTAGAAATACTTGCTTTTCAGGATACATTAAATTGGGGTTTGTACACATCATGTTCAACGTTATTTAGCCTGTTTGCAACAAGCTTCGACAGAATCTTTTTCCCACGTAGAATGACTTGTGTTCTTGGCTTCAAGTACAAAATACTGAGGTAGGCCTGAAACACACACAAGAGGAAAACAATTTAAGATGCAAGATGTTTTACCATTTTTTTGATTATTGATTATTAGTGTTTCAAAACTATTTTCATTGGAGCCAAATTACCACCAATTGAAAAATACATTTAATTGTAAATGAGTTTATATAATTCTAGCTATCAGCAAAAAGAACTTCATTAGTTAAAAGCTGAAGACATTAGTTTGAAAAGATTGTTGGAAATTTTGTTAGTATAAACCACAAATGTCTGCAGTGATGGAAAAATCTTCAGATGGTGTTTGAGACTAGAACACATGAGCTGTTCCTCTACTCGCCTTGGAAAGGCCTTGAAAAACCAAACTCCAACTGCTCCATCTGCAAACTCCTTCATCTTTTTAGAGGTTTTTCCAAGAAAAGCTAAAAATAAGCTTTTAAAAAGTCTTCTACAACTATAGTAATAATAAAATCTATCCATATGCTCCAAGCCCACATGCTTTTTATGCAACGGAGACACTAAACTAAGGATACCATATAAGATAGCGAGTTGAACCTTGACCTGGCTCCACCCTTTGAAAGAAAATGTGTGTAATATTTGTTATTAATATTAGCAATCAGCAAAAGAAGTATGATGGATAATAAACAATATCAGAGGACTAGTTTAATGTCTGTTTAGTGCAGTTGCTGTCATAGATTCAGTACTACTATTTTCTTCATAACTTGCATAGTTTTGGGATGAGATTAAAAACTTATGTAATGATGACAACAGCCATTCAGACAGCCTCTTGACATGTGTATTCTTGCTTACACCAACATATTTCTATACACTTATTTTGTTGCCATCTATCTTGCAAAAATCTGACCTCAATCAACAAAAAACAATCTAATACTACTTGCTACATAATAAAATTTAAACATTTAATCAGAATGATGGCCAGAATTTCTCCTGCGGGAAATTGATAAAGTTTTTACCTATCTATCTAATAAAGAGCATCGGCACTCGCAGCTCACATGCACTCATTCACACCCAAAGACAGAAGCTGCCTTGGCATCAACTTCTTCTCGTTACTAGGCATAATAAGCAAGGGTGTGTGTAGCAAACGTGTCACACGTACAGTGTTGCAATTCCAAACCAAGATTTTGCGCACAACAAAATGAAATAGTCAAACATCTCACCAATCTCAAGATAAAGTGAAATGTAACAAAAGCTGGATACACAAAATGCTGACCAATGTCACCAGTCAACAATGTTGTATTTGTCTGCAAGTTGATACATTTCATCAGGCAGATTGCTGCAGTATCAGCAATCTGATTTACTTCAACTTGGTTCCTACTCTCATCTATTGCTAGAGATTAAAACAAGATGGCAAATGCATGCAATGAATTTGAGTTTTTTTGTGGGGTATTTTACTCTCATTTCAAGCAAAGACCAAAAACAGTCATGTGAGAACCTTAGAGTGAAGCCACTGCTCCTCTGTATCAAAATGAGATAAATGCGTCGGAATCAGAATCTGAGTGTAAGCTCTGTACAGTGAGTTATTTAACTGACGCAGAAAGAAAAACTAAATGTATAAAAAAATAAATCAAAATGTTTAGTTTAGCAGACTCACCCTGAGACTGTAATGCATATCTGGAATTTTTTGATGAGATTTCAATCCACTGTTCTTCATTCCTTTTTTCAGCTCTTCAATCTGGATCTCAGGCAAATGAAGGTCAGTGGGATCAGTATCAAAGTCGATCTCTGTCTTACCGTCTTTGGCTCTTTAGAAGAACAAAAAAGAAGACATTAGGTTAAAATAAATTATCAATGACTTTTTTATACAATTATTGTAATCTTTAATAAATGTATGTTTGCAATTTTCAATCATACCTTTTTAAAAAAAAAAAAAAAAAAAATCTGTTAGAAAGAAATCCTACAATTTGCTTCCCATGAGAGAATGACGGTTTAACTTGGAGTAAGCACTGCTTTTCCCTGATTTTCCTAAAGCAATACTTAAGCAAATGCATGTTGGCGCAGACTTTTAAAAAATCTTTTTATATAACTTCATCCTCAAAAAATTACTTGCAGTGAAAATAAAAATACATCCAAAGAGAGAAATTTGTACTTCTGGTGTGATTACTTCCATTTATTCTTGAAACTGATATTCTTTTATTTGTGATCAAACCTTTAAGGTATATGTGTGTATTCCTGACCTGCGAATATTCCAAATTAAAATCTTGGACCCTTTTTTTGAAGGAATGGAGTCAAAGTGAGCATGTATTTGCTCCTGGGATTTGATGATGGAGTGTTGTAAGATTGCCCTCAGGCTGGCTTCTGAGTCCTCAGTCACAACAAGAGACTGTACAGCTGAATTAAGGTTGAAAAACATTGGAACCACAGATGTGTGGCTTACACCCAGTGTGTCTATATTACACACTTCCTGTAGAATGCTGTGACCCTTATTTGCATTTAACTCAGTCAAATAGTGCCATTCAAATGATTAACCATGCAGCACGAGTGTTCACCAATGCTTAGCAGCAATTACACATAGATTTTTTTTCTCATTTTTTTAGTCCACGTTCTTTTTCTTCCAAAGGATATTAGTTTGCTGGTTGAAGGGAACAATGGGCACAATGACAGCTTGAGCTTTGATGTTCTCCAAGTATGTCTGGGATAGCATCCCCACAGACTGACAGCCACCATTCTTGGTGAAGATTAGAGCATCACGACCCAGGCGCATAGAACCAGACTTGAAGCCATTTCCATACACACCAATGGCCTGCAGACTGGCCTTACCAGAGCCTTTTTCTGTGAAACCAAAGCTAGAAAAGAGTGAGAAAAAAGATGTATATTGATTGTGATTGGAATAACCACCAACTACACTGGATTATGAAAGAAGTCTTTCTAGATGTTCAGATATTAGAAAAATAAAGAATATATTTTTTGTTTGTAATGTACCTTAGCATCTTGTGCAGTTTGTTAGGTGTCATACCACTTCCATTGTCAGTGAAAGTCAGGCAAAGCTGACCATCTTCTTCAACAACATCTATCCAGATCTGTTTGGCAGACACACCAGGATCTGATGCATTGTCTAAAGCAATAAACCCAAGAGTTAGAAAAGAGTAGAAGAGAGTCGAGGACCAAATATGAGCTGCTTTCCATTCAAAGCAACTTATATGAGAAAATTTAAATTACTACACAGGATAAAAACACAGAAAAGAAGTGCCAAAAAATTGATGCAGCAAGTGTGTGTTTTTAATCTCTAAGTAATAACTGTCATACAAATACCGCTCTTGTGATTTGTTTCATTGGCTAGATCTTGACTTTGAAACTTACAGTATAAGTTGAATTGAGGGCAGTCGTTAGCACAGTGGCAAATCAAATCAAATTTTATTTGTAAAGCACATTTCCAACACAAAGTTACACAAAGTGCTGAACATTACAAATAAAAACGTAAACAACATTAAAATCCAGATTATTAAAAAATACATTAAGTCAAAAACAAGCATACATCATAAATCACACACTCATACAAAACAGTGCACACATGCATCGACATTCACACAGAATCCCCCCATCTCCACCCCTCTCTTTAACTGAAATAAAAATAAGCATCCGGCTTGAAGCTGTTGAGAGGAAACAATAACTGGGGATTGATCCACACCAGCAGTCAGCCTGCCCATGACTGCAGCGACCAAAACCACAAAGTCCACCTAGCTCCAGGAGACACAGGCACCTGCAGGAGCCACCTGGCTAAAGTGAAGTACCGGCACTATCTGGGCCGGTCGGACCCCCACAGAGAAGACCCCACAGACATAGCAGGCAGAGCTCATAGGATGAAGGTCAGGGTTCGAATCCCGGGTGGGGACGAGGCTTTGAACACTGGCCTTTCTGTGTGGGGTTTGCATGTTCTCGTGGGTTTCCTCCAGGTACTACAGTTTCCACCAACCTCCAAAAACATGTCTGTCAGGTTGATTGGCTGCTTTGAAATTGCCCCAGGAATGAATGTGTGTGTGGTCTTGCGACAAACAGCCGACCTGTTCAGGGTGTACCCTGCCTCTCACCTTGAATCAGCAGGGATGGGCTCCGGTGACCTCATTAAGGATAAGTGGTTGTGAAGATAAAATGAAAAACGTTTCATTGAAAAGCTCATTTTGACCTATAAAAACTGTTTAGATGAGAAGAGTTGTTGCCCCTGTTTGCATGGTGTGTTTAGCTCTTTACAAGATCCCATAAATTTCAATTGTACAGGAATTCAGATAACACACTGAATTTCAGTGGAACATTTATTGAAGTGTTATTATTCTGAAAGAAATTGCGCTACAAGAACTGCATTTAAAAGTTTTGATCAACAAACAACATTAAATGACAGCAACATTTTGCATGAGGGCCCTGTCTAGTATCATTAACAAGTTTTATTTCGCCTTCTGAATCGTCTCCGCTGATTTCAGTTGGGAGGCAAGATACACCCCGAAATGATCACCAGTCTGTTACAGGGGCACACACACACAAGCATCCACACATTCATGTTTTTGGAGGGTGAGAGGAAACCGGAGTACCTGGAGAAAACCCATGCGTACATGGGGACAACATGCAAACTTCACACAGAAAGGCCAGTGTTTCAAGCCTTTGCCCCACTCTGGCTCTCGAACCCTAACCTTCTTGCTGCGAGGCCAATGTGCTAACCATTGTACCACCGTGCAGCCTCCGTTAACAAGTGAGAAAGCAAATAGAAAGAACACATGAGAAAACACAAAAAACACTGAATGAATTCACTAGTTCGAAAAATAGATATATACAAGATGAAAGATAGATGTTGAGATGAAGAACCACAGCAATCATTAACCTCTATTAAAAACAATCGCTTTTGAAAACGATAGAAACATAATGCTCACATTTAAAAACCTCTTTCTGCTCATTCATGAAAAATGTATTCGATAAGTGTAGAAATCCCCTCCATAATGGACTACTTGAAGTTTTTTAATATTATTATCAATAACCCACACCACTCTGCTTGCCCACATGTGTTTTGAATCACTTACATTTCTACTCAAACACTTTAGCTTCCAGATTATTCTTACTAGAGCAAGTGTTGGGTGTGTGTCTTTTGAAAACATGAACGTTGATTTGTCATTGTTTCCTCAAATCACACAGACAAGTGGCGTGACAGGCATTGGTGCATCTTTACAACACCTCTGTTCAGTTGCTGCTAAAAATAAGACAACTACCAACAAGCAGGCTTGATGTCAGCCAATGAAAGCAGGCAGAGTGTCGCAAAGAAACTGCACAACTATGAACATTACAAGTCACGTACGTGGAAACCTTTACAATCTAGTTTATTACTGATATAAAAGTTCAATCCAGATGAAAAACTTTTCAGGGATTTTTTTTTTTTTTTTAAAAAACTTCAAATAAAAACAAATGGCTTGTTTTTAAGTTTAGCTCATGCTGTAAACTGAAACAGCCAGTTGAAAAGAGGAAGTTCATCATGTTTTTTTTTAAAACAGAAACTCAGTGTTAAGTAGCAAGTGTGCCTGTGTGTGTCTGCAAGTGTAACGCGCACACACACAATACACACACTCAAAATACATCTTGAAGGAGTACATTAAAATGACACAAAAATCCAACACCAAATATGACTTAATAATCAGTTGCACATGACACAACTCATGTTTTAATGTTGAATACGCACCTACTAATTCCGCAATAGCGCTGAACGGCCAAGTATGACTGGTAGAGTTACTGTTCAGGAAGGAAGGACTCATCTGAAGACAGATCACATCTTTTAAAGACTGAACTACATCAAAATAATACTTTAAATAAATGAAAATCCTACAAGTATATTTTAAAAAAGTACTTACAGAACAGAGGCGAATGCCATGCTCGCTTAGCCGCGCCATGTTTGTCAGCAATGTGTACGCTTGTGGAGTGTGTGTGTGTGTGTGTGTGTGAACGGAGCAGGTAGGTGAAGTGCAGCACACTGGGTGTTTCCTTTCAAACTTTCTCTATTGCAAAGCTAACAACACGTTGCATCATAATAATAGCAATTGTTGATGTTTTATTGTTAAAAAACAAAAACAAATGCGCTCATTTGTTTGTTTGTTTTTTGTTTTATTAAACTAAACAATTTTGTAGTTTTTCAGATTTTAAAGGTGGTATTACCCTTACTGGTAGGATTTATATGCTCATATTGATATGTTCATAATAATATCATTATATCTAGACTCAGTTGGTTCATCCCAGTTTGTGGAGATTATGAGTCACTACTGGTTTCAAAGTTTCCACCAATCAGATGATCATTGGAATGGAAATCGATACCATCTCATGGATACTCGTATTCTTATCAATACTGCTTATCAATCCCGTATCTCATCGATATTCTTGTCTATATTTTTTTTGTGTAAAAACAAGTAGAGAAGGGCTGCATGGTGCACAGTGGTTAGCACAGTGGAATCACTGCGAGAAATTTGAAGATTCGAGTCCTTGAGTGGGATAAGGCTTGGAACATTTGCTTTTCTGTGTGGAGTTTGCATGTTCCGTCGTCTTCCGTTTATCCGGGCCGGTTCGCAGGACAACAGCCTCAGACAGGATGCCCAGGCTTCTTTCATCCAGCTGCATCCTCCAGCTCACTCGTTCCCCTGTCAACTGTCAGACATAGTCTCTTCAGCGGGTCCAGGGTCTGCCTCTTAATCTTCTCTGGGTGGGACATGCCCGAAACACCTCACAATGGAGGTGCTCGGGAGGCATCCTGACCAGATGCCCGAACTACCCTATCTGGCTTTTCTCGCTCTGGGGGAGGAGCGGTTCTACTCGGAGCTCCTCTCAGATGGCAGAACTAATCACCCGATCTCTGAGTGAGAGCCCAGTCACCCTGCAGAGGTAGCTCATTTCGGCCGCTTATATCTTCTCCCTGTGTATGTGTGGGTTTTCTCCGGATATTCCTATTTCCTCCCACTCTCCCAAAAACATGCATGTTAGGTTTATCGGCTACTCCTAAATTACGAAAAGGAATGTGTGTGGATGATTGTGTTTGTGTGGCCTAGCGACAGATTAGCAACCTGCTCGGGGTGTACCCTGCCTCTTTGACTTAAATCAGCCGGAGTAGGCTTCAGCAGCCTCCCTACCCCCCCTTTTTAGACTAAAAAAGTATTGATAAGAGTATTGATTAGATGGTATCGATAACCATCTCCAGGTGGTATTTATACATGTACAGCATAAACTTTGTAGAAGTTAGCACAGTGGCCCCATTGCAAGAAAGTGAATGATTCTGAAGAGAAATTGAGGCTCGAAACACTTGCTTTTCTGTGTGGAGTTTGCATGTTCTCCTCATGTATAAATGGGTTTGCTTCGGGTACGCCATTTTCCTCTCACCCTCCAAAAACATGCATGTTAGGTTAATTAATGTTAAAATTGCCGCTTAGAATGAGTGTGTGGTTGAGGTTCTGCAACAGATGGGCAACCTGAAATAATCAAGGATAGGCTCCAGCACTCCCTAACCCCGCCCCCTGACCCTATGAGGAATAGGCAGGTCAAAAGGTTAGACAAGAACAAACTTTGTAATACAAAGTGATTATAAAAGGGCAAGTTATTGTTATTGTAAATGCAATTGATCATTTCCTGCATCCCCCTCTGGGTTTAAGAACAGTCAGATCGCTTACAGAAACAAAATACTTTATCAATCCTCTACCGGGGAAATTTGTGTGTCTGGTAACATTCCAAACAGTCTAAGAAAGCTCCAAAGAGCTTCTGAAGAGCTGCCAGTTGGTGCAACTTGGTGGAACAATTAGAAGAGGAACCCAGATTTACATCTTCACTCACCCTTTTTATTGCTTATTTGGGCGATCAAAAGGCATTCCCGAGCTGGTATTGGACACAAACCACTCAGTGTGTCCTGAGTTTTTGTCAGGACTTGTTCCCAGTGAATTATGTCTGAGATGTTTAACCAGCGAGGAATGAAGTAGAAACCAACAAAAGATATCCGAAGCATCGCATCTGGTTGTTTTCTACATGGAGTAGCAGTGATTCTGAGTGAAGCCAGAGCCAAACTTCTCATTTTGGCAGAATATTAAAAGCATCACAAGGGAGGAATTACAAACTAAGTTTAACTTTTGAAAAATCTTGGTATAATTTATTAAAATAAAATTGAACTTTTTATCAGACTGAAACGGGCAAGAAGTACTCCATCGTACAATGACATACAATTTATTAACGATATTAACAATTAAAATGTGTGAAATTTATCAACTAAGAATACATTGTGGCACTAAACAGATTGCTATACTAGATCCTTTGATTATTATCAATTAGTCGTAACCTGAATTAAAGAATATTTACATCTGTTTGGAAGCAATTATTGTTATTTTGTCACATTTCTCGTAGACAAAATAGCTTCAATCAGAAGATCAGAATGCATATTAACAAAAGACATCAAAGATTTAACACATGAGAGTGGAAGGCAGATTTGTTGCTTTTTTAAAAATGTTTTAATATTGATAATCTTGTTTCGTCCAACTTTCTGTCACAATCTTACCACGTGACTACCACATGATCATTCTAAGTTTATCTTGCAGCCTCTCGGAAGTTTAATGTGAAAGTTTTGCCTTTTGCTAATTTTTTGAAGATGAGAAGATACTGAGTCAAGACCAACTTGCAGAATTTACCTGCATTTTTTTCTTTATCATTTAAAAAAAATATTGAACAAGAAGTGCATTCAAGTTCCTTGGAAAACATCTCAAACAAAACATTTATTTAAATCAATAAGTTACATTATTGCAATGTTTGTATGTTTACACATCTGATTCAGGATGTGGCTTTCAGAACATGTTTTTTCCAAAGATATTTTTTCAGTTAATTTTAGCTAAAGTGTAAGGTATGTTGATCAGCCTGTTCGTCTAGAATGCGGTGTTCTTACCTGGAAAGTGTTTATAAACTTTAATATGTCAGAGGCCTAAAGGGGAAGTGGTTATTTGAGGGTGAGGTCAAATTGATGGCTCACTGGAAATACAAGACTGACAAGTTTCAAACTTTCTACTGTCGTCAATAGATAAGATAATAAACTATCTGAACAAATGGCTCACTTTGACAGTGAACTGCTAGTTTTGTTTCAAGTTGAACACAGTTTAGGAATCTGAGGATCTCCTTGCCTGACTCCACAAATTCAAATGTTCAAGGCCATAGAAAATAATGATCTGCCTGTATGTTTGTACAAGAACAGATTTGACCGAAACAAAGAGAGAAGCTTTTAGTATCCAAACGTGTTTGCACATGTCCCAAGAGAACACTGGCCTTAATAGCTGTATGCAGTTTTATATGCATAAAACTATTTAGTGTAAAAGATAGATAAGAAAGCCAAAACCCTTTTTTCTTACTTTATTGTTTCTCAGATTTTCTTTTTAAAAATAATCAATTTCTTGTTGCATAAAATAGTCCCCATCTTTGATCCCCACTATTGGAACGCTCCAGTTTTTCTCTCCATCCATCAACTATTGTGAAATAGTCCTCTTTAGAGAATTCCTGCAAAACAAAAAATGTTTCTTAGAGTTATGATTTATTACTTCCAGTACAAAGTGTCTGGGTTTGTGTTTGTGTGTGCTTACACTTATAAATTCTTCTCTTATGGCCTCTGCTCTCTTCAGCTCTGTCTCGATCATTTGTATGAACTGGGAAGTCCTATCCTCTGCTCGAACATTACAGAAACCAGCTTCCTGGATAAACTTTTAGGAAAATGGATATGAGTTGATGAGTGGGAGGTGAGTCAAAAGTGCCACCTTCTGATGGAGTAGAGTAATACATTAATAACAAATTTACAAAATATCTTTTTTTTTAGAGCTATCTAAAATTTGGAATAGCAAAATTGTTTTCTTTTTAGTTTAAGAGAAATAAAAAGTTGCATGCCTGTTTTTTTTCTGCACACTTAATGACTAGTACAAAATTTTCTGAAGTATACGACAAACATATCAGTAAATCAATGACTGTCTAGCACCATCATGAGGTTGTCAAAAAAAGAAATGCCATCTAGTATTTGTATATTCTTGTATATTAGATGTGCTCATAAAAAAATAAATGTAATGAATAAGAACGTCAGGCGCCATTCTGTATTGCTGTGTTGAACAGAAAAAATATCAGTGTTTCAGTTTAAAGTCATTATTGATATTTCCAAGATATTTTCAACAAGAATATGCAGTCAATAGTTGTGGACATTAGGACTATTGCTGAGCTGTAAAAATGTGTTATTAAGTATTTATGTTAGCTTAATCTAGATATTTTAGCAGCACAAAATGATGTTTAAGCTTTAATTCTATATGATATTACAGCTGCTCACAAATTCATCATTTTTTATGTACTAAAAAATTTGATGCAACTCTTGATCCCTTGATGTGTGAGCTTCTCTTTTTATGACTCTTTTTAAGTTTTTTTTAGCCTTAAAGAACAGCTCTAATTCCGTATTGCTGCTTGTTAATGATCATAATACCTGATGTATAAGTTTGTAACTCCTGATCCCACATAATTTTAGTAATTTCTCAAATTCATCAGATATAAAAACTGTTTTTATTCTAACACAACTACATATGTACATAACTACATATGTAGTTGTACATATGTAGTTATGTAGATATGTAGTTGCACATAGTTGTACATATGTGCAACTACATATCTACATAACTACATACGTATGCACACACAGAAAATCATATCAAGTATTTAAAGTTTTGCTTTGGAAACAGCTCAGGTTCAAATATTTTCTGAAATGAACAAAAAATGGTTAAAAAAAAAAAAAAAAAATAGACCTAAGCTGGTATTAAAAAGTAACACAATTCTGTCAATTACCTTGCCATACTCTGACGGTGTGTAAAGGACATAACCTCTCTGTTTGACATAAGCCTCAAATACAGGAGTCCAGGGCTTCTTCCCACAGCAGTAGTCACTGATAAGCAACTGACCACCTGGTTTTAACCATGACTGCAAGCAAAGAAACATTGTTATGCAATAAAAGGCAATGACAAAAGCCTAATACAGAAGCTGACAATGAATTGGATTCAGTGACCTATTGAAATGAACAGAAAAGTGTGTGTAAACGTTGAACTTTTTAAAATGAGTTGAAATATTTTACTTAATTTGAAAGTCTGAAAAAAAATCCGCTCACATGAAAGCGTTTAAAGAGGGCCAGTTTGTCATCTATGTGCAGGATTGTGTCTCTGCTGTAGATCACATCAAATGAACCTTCAGGAAACATCCTCTTGGTGGCATCAGCTACTTCAAACTGCACCTGATGCCAGCATTGGCAGAGATAGATATTAGACATTAAAAAAACACTGAGAAAAAAATGACATGTTGAAGAATAACGTTGTACATACAGATGGCAGATTCTCAGTTACCGCCCTCTCCATAGCAATGTCAACCATATTGTCTGACAAATCCAGTCCAAGCACTTCTACCCCAAATGTCTGAAAATTAATGAATCCTTTATTTTTTTTGCAATAATTTACAATTAAACACTATCAGTCTTAAATGAGCATCAACCTAAACAGACAAACTTCTTACCTTTGCCATGTAGAAATCTCCTCCACCTATTCCACAACCAACATCCAAAACCTTCTGCCCAGGTCGGAGGTTCAGTAAGTCCACAAACTCCTAATCGAACATGTAAAACATTACGTTCATTTTATATTCTTGCAATTGCATACTCAGCGTCAATTACAGTTAAACCAGAAGCTTCAGAGTTATAGTTCCTGTGGTTGGAAGTGATGTTTTTCTATGTGAAGTTTGCATATTCATCTTAATGCAGTCCTTCATCTTAAATTAACACCAGATGTTTGTATGAGTGAAAAAGAGGACGACAAGTTGCTCTTCACCATGAATAACAAGACAGGGAGAAGGGAGCAGCAGAGCTCCTTCTAACAAGCAGATTGATTTAAGTTGATCACCCTAAGCAGAATCAGTAAATAATTTAAGCAGATGTTTTCTAATACTCTAACCTTTGTGGTTCTGGGTCCTCCTGTGCTTACATAACCAGCGCCAAACATCTTCTCATAGCGCAAGATGCCTCGCCTGGTGTACTGCTTATTGTCTAGGAACTGTTGGAAGGTGCTGAATTCACTCTGGGAGTTTATGGAGCGGGAAGCCTTTTGCAACAGCCAGCAGATTTGATTTGGATTGTTTTTCATCTAAAAGAGAATGAAGAGCATGAATAAAAACACTTTTAGGCTTTAAATTCAAAGTGTCATTGGATGAGTTTTATAATTAAAACCAAATACCTCCACATAGGTCTGAACTTTCTTTTTGAGCACAACTTCAAAACCAAATGTTTGTTCTTCTTCTGTCACCTGTACTGAAGATGCAAGGTGACTGTATTGGGCTTCACTGCGGTAAAAAGTGGGGTTGAAGTCCCTTCTGCTGTCCCCTTTTAACGAAGTAAAATGATCATTTATGAATTTGTAAAAAATGTGTAAATATTATTTCTGTATCTACAATGTACAATCTTAGATTTAAAAGAAAAAATAGAAAATGTTAATGTCGTTGAGGTGCAGAATCAGCATTTTAACATTCAACATGTCACCACAAAGGTAGATCCAAGTATGTTTCATTTTCGTATAGTGGTATCTAAATAAATGACAGGAGTTTTTTCTCCCCTTTTGCTTGATCAGTACCTGATCGATGGTTACAGGACTCTCTAAAAAAGAAAAAGCCACCAGGTTTCAGCCAATTGAGCATTTTCTCCATGTGTTTTTTTAGTTCCTCATCACTCAGATACATCAGCAGCCAGTTGGAGAAGATGAAATCAACACTGGAAAGCCAAAGTGAATGTTTAAATGTAAAAATTAAAATAAAAAATCCACACAGTTCTTTAGAGACAACACTCGATTGTATGCAACTAATCTAGGGTCGTGAGGTTACGATTTGCTCCGATTCTTAATTATTGTAGGAATCCAGATGTGGAAAAACTACCAGTTGTTTTTAGAGTATTTTTTTAACTTTTAATGCACCAAATCTTTGCTATAAAGAAAAAACACACACCGAAAGCAAGCCAGATTATGTCCATTATTATGTTCAGTGAAGTCACGGTGTTATAATAAAATAATAAGCAACGTCTTATTGAAGTCTGAAAACCTCTTTGTTGAATTAGCCATGTCAGAGACACAATCATTTCAAAGATTGAACGGAGGTGGTTTGAAGGATCCTAGACTGCAGAGATCCAAAATAAAGTTTGTGGGATTCTTGTTACTTAATTTTTAAGATTAAGACAAGCAAAGTAAATTATGATTGTCACAAAATACACATTTTTATGTTGGAGAACATTGTTTCCAAGTATTTTGAATTTTTTTTATACACTCTTACCCATGTTGTGAAGGATCTGCACATACCTTTTAACATTTACCAATTTTTGTGTCTAGAATTGTAAATTCTCTCAGTAAAGACATTGATTCCGCTATTTGTTTACATCTTGTAAAGACGTACTCCTGTTTATTTTGTTTTCATTTCAGTATTAATTTAAAGAAATAACAAATTTGTATGCAGTGCTAATTTATGTTATACATCACTATTCAGAATTAAACTTAACCTGATTGAAACTTTAGGACTGAATGACTGAAGACTTTTTTTCTGTGTTACAAACCACACTATTCAATATTAAACACGTCTTTAATTTACAAAAATCTTCACAAACCTGTGTTGAGGTAATTCTAATTTTGTAACATCAGCTTGAATGAACGAAGCATTACTATGGTGACCGTTGTCTTGTCGGTTCTTTTCCACAAAGCTTTCCATGAAGTCCACAGCAGTCACATGAGCAGCTTTGGTCAGGAGGTGTTTGGTGTAACGACTGCAGGAAGATAACAGAATTTGATCTAAATATAGATGCAACTATAGAACCAGTAAAGAATCATGAAATAAAGGTATAATCACCAATCCAGCAACGATAAACCAAAGATATCCTGAATCTGTTAAGCTTAGTTTATCAATTAGCTATTGCTCATCTTAAAAGGATTTTTTGTGTATTTTTTTTTTTAACAATTTACATTGTGAAGCCTGTTGAGACACCTCTATATAAAATTACAAGAACTGAATGAAAATATTTAAAAATCCTATTGAAAGAAGTTGGATGCTCACCCAATCCCAGCTCCCAGTTCCACAACTCGATACCCATCCAGAGGAGGGAGCATGGAGAGAATCTCTGGCAGCTCATGCTCAGTCAGCTCACTGGCCCGAGAATCCAACATCATCTCCTCCACCGTGGCACATTTAGAGTGCTCCTTCCAAAACTCTGTCATGTTGGAACGGACTGTGAAGGACACGAGTCGATGTGTAAGAACACGTTATAAAGTGGATACTGTATAAATTAACTTCACTTTGTTTCTCTATCATCATGACACATTGATAGGATGACAAATACGTTTTGTACTTTAATTATTGATTTGCTAGTCAATCATCTCCCAAATACCTAAAAAAAAGGTTGTTTTTTTTTAACAACTTATGTGCACTACCTGATTTTAAACCAGCCTTGTTTTTTGTCATTTAGCAGGAAAGTACAAGTCACTGAAATTATTACATAAAAAAGCTGAAATTTTGAACAAGTTTCCACAGAATCACAGTTTGCATAACACATGTAGAATTAGATTAAACCAGCAAGCTCACCAAATTTCTAGGATTTTGTTTCTTCAATTTGGATTTCAATGGTCAGAGTTTGAAATTTAAATTAGTAAAACAAACAAACAAACAAACAAACAAACACATTTGAAAATAATCATTTCCAAATGACCCACAATATTAAGTTTCAAATTTGTTGTCAAATCTCAAGTTTCCCTTCAGGGATCAATAAATTGGTTTTAATTCGATATTATGTTATTTTAAGTTCAGACTAAATTAAAAAATAAAATCTAGATTTCCAATGTTTTTTCTACTTTGCAAACGAACAAAGTAGAATAAACCTGTGAGAAATAAGGTGTTAGATTTAAGAAACAAGGTAACAGCAGGTCGCTGATGAAGCTGACAAAATAAAAAGGATCATTTGACAGTTTCATCCACATTCCTGCCTGGTGCCTCCAGCAGGATTATTTCCACCAGCCCAGCTGAGAGAACAATTACAACAGTGACACTGCTTTGTTGCAACTTCCAACAAAATCAAAGCCCAGGGTCACAATGTGCACCATGGTAAAAAAATAAAAAAACAAAAAAAAAAAAAATTCACACTATCTTTTCAGCTCATACCTTTTTTCATGATGCTCTGAATGTGGAATATTTGCTAGACCTTTTAAATTTGGTAATTTAGAACAGTTTGGATTATAAACTCCAGCTTTTACCTCCCTTCTTTACAAACTGTAGACTCATGTTCAAGTTTATTTAAATATTAGAACAAAGTGTCAGGTGGAGGAGGAGGTCAGCCGGTTGAGAACTGACCATTAGGATGTAAGGGGAGGAGATGTACATGAATAATCATGATGGGTTAAGGGTCTGTGAACTTAAGTCAGATTTCCCCCCTTACATAACATCCAACCTTCCTGAGTATCTCAAACATATGTCTGATAGAAATAACTATCTTTAATTGATATTTACTCACATTTTTGATATTCATCGGAGGACTGTTTTTCTCTGCTTTTCTCTTCAGTGTACCATTCTGGTTGTGCTGACACACCAGAAAATGTCTCGTGGCAGGGTCTATTACGCAACATTGCCTCATACTGTTAAGGTGGAAAGCTAGAAATCTCAGTGGGAAAAAATGTCAATTATTACTAGAAAAAAATCCCTAGATTTATAGATAAAACTATTAATTAAAATTTTCAGAACAAATGTAAAATGAATAACAACTAATAAAATGTCTCTGTTTAAGATTGTATTTCAATTTAAGTATCTAAACAGGCAACCAAACAAAAACTAAGTTTATTAGTTTTTTATTTTACATCTGAGTGTGATCACTTATTTTACCAAAGGGCTTTACAATTTGTAAGAAGACAGAGGTTTTTATTAGAAGTTTATCTACCTGTTTGTGGAAGAAAAAAAGCCATAATTCCATCCAAAAATCAACGTTTTCGTCTTTTTGTTTGCTCCCACTTCTCTCCCACAAAAAATCACCAAAAATTTCAATCCCAAACAAAAACTAAAGAAATGGAATGCATTATACAGAAAATTCTAAATTCGTACTCGTGTTGTGTTTGGATGATGACACTGATTTGACTTTTTCATCATCATACCTTCTGCTTGAACAGTTAGGCAAATATTTTGGTCAAACTGACTGTACAACTAAAGCTTGTACTTTACTTCATCAGTGGCTTCCTCAATCCAATAATACCATTTCATCATTGACATACCAAAGGTGTATATTTGTATGTAGTCATCCAATAGTCTTTAATTGGGTCTGTACTTTGGTGTTGCATGTGCTTGGGTAGTTGTACAACTTGACCTTGCTTTGTTTATCTTTCTTCCAAATTGATGTATGAACAAATCATTCAGTCATAAAATAGACTCTCATATACTTCCAAAAAAACTGAAGACTTTTATTATTGAGAAAGCTAATATAAAAGTCTTTGCACTCCACATGACTCATGTCAAAGATTTTTTCTACATAAATTTTCAAGTGATGGCTGGACTATTTGAAGACGCAATCACCAGCTATAGACGTTTGTGGTTAGATTAGTCGTTATTAAAAAATAAATGTCTGGATTATTAATAGTGTACTGTTAACTCTGGTATTACCACATCAGAAGATAAAAGCACAGAAACAGTCACAAAGTATTGCGATAACCATGTGAATTTTTTGTTGAACAAAACTGAACAGAATTTTTACAATCATGTATAAAAAATTCACAGAAAAATGGCTTTTCATGAAGATTATGCTAAAACCCATAAAAAACATATTTTTTACGCAATTACCTAGAAAACCTGATGTTTTACATACCCAGAAAGTAAGTGTTATCTGAGTAGGTCAGCGTGTTTAACCTTTTATATTCTGCCAACAAAATCATGTCTAAAGTCCACTGTAGTTACACTCAGCTCTAACTGATCCACCAATGACAGAGCATTCACACAAAGATAAAGGCTGGAAAAGTGCCAAAAAAAATTAGCATGAAGTCATTGTACGACATGTGATTTTGATTTTATCCATAAATGTATTTATGACTTGTTTTCTGGAACAACAGAGTTATGACTCATTATCAAACTAATTTATTAGATATTAAAAAAATATTTGGTGTGTATTTTGTTCATTGTGTTGCTTTTAGTCAAAGCTCAAACTGTGAAACGGAAAATTATTGACAACAAAACCACTCCATTAAATACTCGAAGAAAAAGTGTTATTTGGTTTGAATCAATGGTCTGAAGAAGGTGATTGTCGGGAGAATTTAAGTAGTATTTTAGATCAATGTTACATGGAAGAAGATAGAACTTGAACACATATTTTTCTTTAAACGTTCTCCAGCTAGTTTGGAAAAATTTAAAATAAGGTAAACAAATCACTATGACAAACTACATATGGTAGATACACATGTACTGAATATGAAAATGTACCCAGTTTAAGTCAGTCACCTTCTTCACCGTCTATCCCTAACGAGGTTGCCGGACATCCCAGGCTGATTCAAGGTGAGGAGCAGGGTACACCCCAAACAGATCACCAGTTTGTTGCAGGGCCACACACATGCAACCATACACACACACACTCATTCCTCAGGGAAATCATGTAGTGGCCAATCAACCTAACATGCATGTTTTGGGAAGATAGGAGGAAACTGGAGTACCCGGAGAAAACCCATGCATACAAGGGGGAGAATTTCCGAACTCCACACAAAAAGACCTGTGTTCCAAGCCTCGTCTCCACCTTGACCTCACGACCTTCTTGCTGCGAGTCCAATGTGCTACACACTGCGCCACTGTGCCGCCTGTATCCCGTGTACAAAATGTAAAACAGAATGTGAAGAGATGTATTTGTAAACGCTGAATCTTTTTTATAGAATGGATTTCACACTTGTAAGCTTAATATTGGGGACTGTGTGGAATTTTATATCCTTTTTTTGCCATCATATTCTTGATTGAGAACGATATCATTTTTTCCCACTAGATGTCAGTAAATATTAAAAAATATTTGCTCCTGAACGTGAAACCCTGAAGCAGGGATACCTGTTCTGACACAGAGGTCATTACATAAGTACATGCCACACATACCATATGCACCTATAAACCTATTTTTTTCTTTGTAGAAATTTGAAAAAAAGAGAAAAACACATTACTTCTGAGACCAAATTATGAAAATAAAGTCTTGAAAAAACCAATCAAATCTTACAATAAAAAATGAACTGTCCTATTAAACAGCTTCTTGAAGAAGAAATTTCATATTGAAAACATTTTAAGGATGAAAACAGACTACTAATCTTCATTTGGCCTGACAGAGTTGAGAAAAAAGCTTCCAAATTGTAATTAACATGCCTTCGTCAGAAGTAAAGTTTCTAATTTAGTTTAAAATCTCTGTGTTGGTTTTCAAGGCTCATTATGATTATGTTTTGCAGAGGTGGTTTTGAACTGAAAGAAGTTTGAATAACAGACTTGTCGGATCCAAGAATTGCAAAAAAAGATGGCTAGACATTAAGCCCTGGGAAACAAGTAAGTTCTGATTGAGGTGAGTTTGACAGCAAAGAAAAACAGCTGTTGCAAGACGAAGCAAAGCATTGAAAGAACAGACACCAGAGATTTGAAAAGCCTTTTTAAAGAATTTTCTTTTCTGTTTTTCTTACTGTTTTTGTCCTAATTTAGTGTGTTCTTTTCTCCCATTGTATTGGAGTTGAAGAACCTTACAGTATGTTTTTATCTTCCAATGATGATAAAATTTACTAAAAGAAAGATAAATTTAAATAACTGTTGTGTTTATCTAAGTTAAATTTAAAACAAGATGGAGAGATTTGACAAATAATAAAACAAACGTTTTTTTCACAAAAATATAGTGGTTACTATCAAAGCTTGTTTTAAAAAGTCAAGAGTTAGATATTGTTTTTTTCCCACAAATTTCTGTTAGAAAACCAAAATTTCAACATTGGGATAAATTAATCCTACATAACGTTGCATAAACAGGAATGAGTTGGATTTATAAGAAAATAATTAATGCTTTTATCTCTTTTTATCATTAAATGTTGTTTTTAGCAAAAGACAAGATGAGAAGTCTGTTACCAGCTCACTCTGTCACCTTTGTCCTCTCGTGTCCTTTTTCTGTTCACTGTTTCATTCTGTCACCCTCTTCTCTGGTCAGGTGATTAATTGAGAGCACCTCCTTCACCAACCAGTGGCGCCCTACTGGTGTGCTCAGCCAAGCTAAGCTGTACCTTGAAATACCTGTCACCCTTTCTCCAGTGGTCTCGAGAAACGCTTATGCAGCCTTCCTCCACCCCATCCACCTTTGGTATTTCCTAAGTTCATCTCTTGTTACTTCGACTTTTGTTTGTCTCTTTCTCTGCCAGTATGGCATACGGCATAGCACGCCTAAGTCCCTTCGACAACCTTCTCTTTACCACTTTCCACCTCAGCCCTTTAGGTTTACTTTCACTATCCATTTCTTTTTCCAGTCCTGAGTTTATTGCCTGTGCGTCCGTGGAGTGGATCCTTCCTTCAGCTGGATCTCCATGAGGTTTCTTCTATTTTCTATTTTTCCCCCCATCACTGGTTTCAGAAGTTTTCCTCACCACAAAGGAGGGTCTCAGGATGGGATGTCCCAAGACTGGTTAGTTCAGGTTGGGTTTGTGTTTGTTGTGATGGGAAGGAGGAGGACCCAAATGCAGGACTTAACAAGGTTTATTAAACCCGGAAACAGCAAAGCTGTAAACAACGGAGAGGGAACAAAAGGTTAACAAAAGTCAATATCAAGAAAGTCAGTTGGGTCGGGAGTCAGCCAGGACTGAGGTATGAAGACCCGACGAGGAATACTGGTGAGGCTGCACAGAGATCTCGGACTCCTGAGAGGGGAAAAGAGGTGGTTGAAAACCAAGGGTTACCTCAAACGGGGTCCGGCCTGTGGCTCTACTGGTTTGTGAGTTGTAGGCGTATTCTGCCCAGGGTAGGAAGGAGCTCCAAGCAGAAGGGGTGTCAGCTACCACACAGCGGAGGACGGACTCGATGTGCTGGTTTGCCCGTTCCGTCTGACCATTGGTCTGGGGATGGTAGCCCGACGACAGACTCACTGTTGCTCCCAGGGCTTGACAGAAGGCTTTCCACACACGAGAGGTGAACTGGGGACCACGGTCCGAGACGATATCTGTGGGTATTCCGTGTAAACGAAAAACATGAGAAACAAGTAGTTGAGCTGTTTCCAAAGCAGAGGGTAGCTTGGGCAGAGGAACAAAGTGAGCTGATTTGGAGAAGCGGTCAACGACTGTGAGGATCACTGCGTTACCGTCAGAGGGAGGCAAGCCGGTCACAAAATCCAGTGCCACGTGGGACCAAGGTCGAGACGGAACGGGTAGAGGGCGAAGAAAACCAGCTGGTGGACGATGAGAGGTCTTCCCACGGGCACAAACTGGACAGGAGGCAATGAACTCCCGGGTGTCTTTATTCAGGGCCGGCCACCAAAACCGTCGTCTGATGATGTCCATTGTTCGGCTTACCCCCAGGTGGCAGGCCCAGCGGGATGAATGCGCCCACTGCAAGACCTGTGAGCGAACGGAGGATGGGACAAAGAGACAGCCAGATGGAGGATTACCTGATTCTGTGCTAGACTGCTGAGCTTCAGTGACCGCCTTTTCTATCTCCCAGGTGATGGCTCCCACCACACAACTGGGAGGAATTATCTCTGAGGGTCCGCCGACAGAGTCACCTGTGACATGGAGACGAGAGAGAGCATCTGGCTTCGTATTGCGGGAACCGGGTCTGTAGGTCAAAGTAAAGTTAAACCTGGAGAAGAATAATTGCCACCGAGCCTGGCGTGCATTAAGTCTCTTGGCAGATTGAATATATGACAGATTCTTATGGTCAGTCCAGATGAGAAAGGGAGGTTCTGCACCTTCCAGCCAGTGGCGCCATTCGTCCAGGGATGCTTTTATGGCGAGTAGTTCGCGGTTTCCCACGTCATAGTTACGTTCGGCGGGAGAGAGCCTGCGAGAGTAGAAGGCGCAGGGATGGAGTTTGCCGTCAGAAGTGGAGCGCTGAGATAGGACAGCACCCACCCCAGAGTCGGATGCATCTACTTCGACGACAAATTGGCGAGATGGGTCTGGTTGGATGAGGATAGGAGCGGACGAGAATCTCTTCTTGAGGGTACAGAAGGCTCGTTCAGCCTCAAGAGGCCACTTGAAGGGACAAGCAGAGGAGGTTAGTTGAGTGAGGGGTGCAGCTAGTTGGCTGTAGTTCCTGATAAATCGCCGGTAAAAGTTGGCGAAGCCCAGGAACTGCTGCAGCTGTCGCCGAGTGCTGGGACGGGGCCACTCCTTAACAGCCCGAATCTTTTCGGGATCGGTCTCGATGGTACCGGAGCCGATCTTGAACCCCAAAAACAAAACTGAGGTAGAATGGAACTCACACTTCTCTGCTTTAACGAACAGTTTGTTCTCCAGCAACCGTTGAAGAACTGTTCTTATGTGGACCTGGTGAGCTTCTAGTGACGGGGAGAAAATCAGATTGTCATCAAGATAAACAAACACAAAATGGTTGATGAAGTCACGTAATACATCGTTAATAAACGATTGAAACACTGCTGGGGCGTTAGTGAGCCTAAAAGGCATAACCAGATATTCAAAATGACCAAGATGGGTGTTGAACCCAGTTTTCCACTCATCCCCTTGGCGGATCCGGACCAGGTTATATGCGTTACGGAGGTCAAGTTTCGTGAATACTGACGCTCCTTGGAGCAGTTCAAAAGCAGAGTTAAGAAGGGGAAGTGGATACTTGTTGCAGATTGTTATCTGATTTAGGCCTCGGTAGTCGATGCATGGGCGTAGTGAGCGGTCCTTTTTCTCCACAAAGAAAAACCCTGCACCCAGAGGTGATGACGATGGATGAATTAAACCCTCTGCCAGTGCTTCCTTGATATACGATTCCATAGCTTCACGTTCTGGTTTAGACAGATTGTATAGGCTACTCTTAGGAAACGTGGCACCAGGGAGCAGGTCAATGGGGCAGTCGTAAGGACGGTGAGGCGGCAGTGACTTCGCATGAGTTTTAGAGAAAACAGGAGAGAGATCATGATAAACGGCCGGAACAGTAGTTAAATCAGGGAGTTCTGCAGGTTTAATCTTGCCAGGAATAGCACCCGGGATCGCTGAACGGAGGCACACCGTGTGACAGTGAGTACTCCAACCTAGTATTTTTCCAGACTTCCAGTCTATGTGAGGGTTGTGCAATTGAAGCCAAGGGATACCCAACACCATAGGGCAGTCAGGAGTGCTCAACAACATAAAACTAATGTGTTCTCGATGATTACCCGAAGTAATGAGTTCTAGGATGGGGGTGCGGTGTGTTACTGAAGACAACAGACGACCGTAAATAGCGTTAGCTGGCATGGATTTATTAAGACGAACTGGAGGAAGAGAATGAAAGAGTTCTGAATCCATAAAATTGCCATCAGCACCAGAGTCAATTAACGCTTTTACGGTTACTGAAGAAGAGGGAGATATTATGAGTGTCACTGGTATGGTATAACGGGAATGACTGACAGACATGCCTTGGGCCGAGCTCACCAGGTATCCTTTAGCTGTAGGTCGATCATCTCTTCTTGGTCTCACAGGACAGCTGGGAAGAAGGTGGCCCTGTTCGCCACAATACAAACAACGCCCACTCCTGAGTCTGCGCTCTCTCTCTTCTGTAGACAGGGACGTCTTACCCAACTGCATAGGTTCCAAGTGCTCGGGGTCATTATCAGGAGAGGCAGTTTCCACAGGAGAGCACCTCCGACGAAACGGGGAGCCAAGGGAAGAGAGCCGTGGTGGATCGAGGTCTCTTCTCGGTCGATTTTCCCGAAGGCTGTTATCTAACTGTATAGCAAGATTGATAAGGGTGTTAAGATCCGATGACTCACCCCTCATTGCCAGGTCATGTCGCAGATGGTGATTCAGCCCTTCCATAAAGATTCCACGTAGTGCCCCGTCGTCCCACTTAACCTCCGCGGCTAAGATCCGGAATCGGATTGAGTATTCCGAGACAGACTCCTTCCCCTGGGAGATCTGTAACAATCTCCGGGAAACGTTCCCTGCGTGGTTCGGAAGGTCGAATGCCGCTCGGAAAGCGCGGAGGAAAGCGTCCAGGGATCGAGTGGGGAGCCAAAGTTCTCTGCCTCCGCCCATTGTAACGCACGTTCTCGCAGGAGCCCCACAATGTAGAGAATCTTGGTAGTATCGGAATGAAAAGTCTGTGGACGGAGAGCAAAGATATGAGAACATTGAAGAAGGAAACCTCTACATTTCCCCACGGTCCCATCAAAAACTTCCGGGTCGGTGGTGTGGGGTTCTGGGATCGAGTTGGAGGCTGAGGTTCTGTGAGTCAACTGGGCCTGAAGATCTTGGAGATGCCTGCTATGTAGATGACTGATCTGACGCAGCATTTCCAGAGCCTGTCCACATAGTTCCAGTCTCACCTTTAGTTGAGATAACTCATCCTGTTCAGGAAGATGATTTGGGTCCGCTGGGTCCATTATGGTCGGGTCTTCTGTTGTGATGGGAAGTGCACATGGAAGGAGGAGGACCCAAATGCAGGACTTAACAAGGTTTATTAAACCCGGAAACAGCAAAGCTGTAAACAACGGAGAGGGAACAAAAGGTTAACAAAAGTCAATATCAAGAAAGTCAGTTGGGTCGGGAGTCAGCCAGGACTGATGTATGAAGACCCGACGAGGAATACTGGTGAGGCTGCCTTTAAGTAGGCGCAGGTGTTTTCAATCAGAGCAGGTGTACCAGTCAGCCAGAATTGGGGGAAAGGTGAGATGGTCCCTGGCTCCCTCCAGTGGTGGTGGAGGGAACCACAACAGTGTTAGTGACCATTTATTCTTGAATGCAGGAAGCCTTCCATCATACCATTTTATATCCGTTAGCGTCTTTTCCCTTGCCAGCTCCACCAGGTTAGACCCAGGGGATCACCTAATTCATCAGCTTTTATTCTTGGGCATATCCCTGCAATGTGCATATCACATCAGGTTCTACAATATTGAAGTTTCTTTTTATTCTGAACTCAATAAATGCTTCAGTTCTGTCTCTCAAGTCTTTCCTGATTAAAATATTGTAATAGAAGTCTTGAGCATACAATGTTTACACTGAAAATGTACTCTCCCTGTTCAGTATACCTAAATAATACGTATATGTAATCAACACTTAAAAAACACTTAAGCTAGTTTTTTTTTTTTTTTTTGCAGAAAACGTATAATGAAATGTGTAACAAATTTCTAAGATTTTAGTCTCAAGTTGCAGGAAAAAAAAAAAAGAAAAAAGAGATTATAAAAGAAATTAAAGGCATCTATGGTTCAGTTTATTTCCAGACTTTACATTTCTTGCATGAAGGAATCTTTAATGTTAATAACAGACCAATGTTATCCTTTATAAATATTCATGAGGTCTTTCATGTGCAGACGGCTTGTTTTGTTTTTGTGTACTGAACTCTAAAATTAGCAGCATCTCCCAGGATGAAAAGAGCATCTTTGTCCATTTTACAAACAGCTCCTCCTAACTGAAGAGGACAGGTGCTGCTGTCGTGCATTAGGCGAAGAAAAAGAAAACATTTGCATTCCTCATCATAATATAGGGAATTATCAAAGACAAACTGAATGTGCGTGGTCCCACCGAGAGAAGAAAGTAATTGCTCTTCACTTGAACTTGAGAGCAGATGAGACGTCGCTGGAGGGAAAAAGTGCCTTTCGCACATAAAAGATTCATTTGAAATCTCACAATCTACATGGAGTTGTTCCAAAGGTTTCCATTCCCATGAGAAAATATAAAGAGGAAACATCAGAGTGGTCCTGTTATATAGTATGTAAAATGTATTTATTTATTCATTTTACCTCTGGGAGTTCATTTTATGAGTTTTACAAACCCACAAGTGCTTGTTGTCCAAAAGATCCTTCCTAATTCATTCACCCATCTTTCTGTATATCCATCTTTTCCATCACTGTTTAATTTTTTTTTACAGAACTGTTTTGACATTGACAGGTTTTCTGTTTGAAAACCTCATGCCCCTTCTTTACAACTTAAATCTTTTTCCTTGTCAAGAACTAGCAGGGACTCCGAAGTTGTAGATTGAAACTCCCTTTGAAAAATCATGAGAACTTCTGCAGCTCTTTGACAGGGTCAAAGTGTACGTTTTTCTTTTTTTATTATTGCATGGGGTTTTTTAGATTTTAAAAGAATTCTTTGAGAAAAGTTCAAGTTAAAAATGAAGTTGAAAAACTATTTTTTCTAAGCTTGTTTTGATGTTTTGCTTCATACTTTTTGAGACGTGGGTGGTGTTTTACTTCAGAAAATGTGAACATTAACAAAAAAATTGCACAATTAAAATAATTCTATGTGTACTTAAATGTGATTTAAATAAGAAACAGTATTAACAAGATATGATATTGAGCATTTTTATGAATGACTTTGGAGGATGTTTATTACTGATTGGTTAGACTGGAAAGAAAATATTTTTTTTTTGGACAAATGTAGTATCAAGATAAAAACAAAAAAGGATTTATTCTGCATCCTCTACTGCTTCACCCGGGGTGCGGTTGCCATAGCAGTAGCCTTAACAGGAAAGCCCAGATGCCAATTGAAAATTATGAATGTACTTTTTAAAATACTTGTTTTGCCAAGGTGAAATATTTTCCATTCAAACAAAGAGTAAAAGAAGTTTTGGGAACAGTAATTGGTTGATTTGTTTCATGCTCTACTATAAAATAGAACAAATCTAGATTTTGTTTCCCTTTGCTGATGCTAAAGTCACACTAGGGTCAATCAATAAATCTTTCAATGCACCCATGGGTGGGAGAGGTTTGTCTCAACAAGAACTAAAAAATGGATTTCCTCTTCGTGTTGCTTTTGTCTCTGTGTTTGTGTTAGCAGCATCTAAAAAATGAATGCGGAGGCCACCTGAGAGGTCTCGTCAGAATGTGATGTCTGGAAGGAATTGCAGTGACAGGAGGCGTGTGTTTGCCAGCTGAATAAACTTACAGGACTTTGTAACGTCCCACAGGAAGCCGATGTGCTTTGTGAGCATGATTTGATGCAATGAATAAGTATACCTGTTGTGGCAAATTCTCAACTCACAATCTGTTACATTGTGTGCTTTTGTTTAGCTGGAACATTGTGTGAAAGATTTTTATTTTAATGCAGATACGCCACATTTTTAGTTTCATCCACAGATGGTTATATTTACCTTAAAAATGGAATTGTTGCATCCAATAATTGTGAAAACAAAAGTTGGTCAACTGTGACCTGATGTCTATGAAAAGGGAGATTTTGGGAGATTGTCAAACTTACACAGAATAAATTATTTTTCATAGGACTTATTTTAAAAGCTGTATATCTTTACTATTTATTATTACAAAAAATAATTTATACTGCTGTGAAAGATAAGCCCTTATCATGATGAAACCTCTCCTGTTCCTAATCATGGAAGGATTTGTGTGAATCCCTGAATCCTTGTTTTCTACTTCCAGAAAAGCTCATTTTGCATTTCTTCACTTCTACTCCCAGTTTGCTTAGTCTAATTTAAGTTTTGAATCGTGTAAAAGTTATTATTTTATTAAAGTTTCACCTGATTCTTTAATGTTCACTTTCCGTCATTGCATTACGAATAATAATAAAAAAAACCCTTCAAAATATCTTATTTGTTTTAATCCCCTTTTGTAAATAAATGAGGTAATTATGCATGAGCTGCTCGGAAAAAAAGAGACTTATTTTTTTGCTTTCCGTTCTTGGTAAAAAGAGACAGTATATTAATGCAAATGAAACTGAGAAAGAATGAACATTTCAGAGATGTTAGACGTCTGGAATGATCAGTGTTTTAATTATATTACATTCACATTTTTACACTTAGTTTATGTATATTTTTTAGGTTTTTAGGTATTAAGGAATTCCTTTAATTTTTAGATATTTTACTTCTTTTTCAGGCTTTTTCGTTCTTTTTCGTTTTCAGGCTTTATTTTATCTCACTAACTAAATCACTGAAATAATTGTGGGGATTTCTACTAAATGTTGGTGGATAAATTATTACACAGACCTGCTTTCATGAATGAATAAATGCAGATTTTAGTTTAGATCTGTACCTTTTCTTATTTCCGCAGGACGAGAACATCAAAACATTACTGTGAAAATTGGCATTTTTACAGTGTGGTCTAGAAAAACTAAAGAAGCCAAAGACATCTGCTTTTACAAATAATTGTTTCAGGATACATGCCAAAAAAACTTCCTCAATTTAATTTCAAAGCTTCTGTACAAAGACTGGGACTGATGGGACACTGTCATTCTCTTATAATTTACTCTGTTATCTGCCATTTTCACTTGTGAGGTCCCCTTTGCTCTAAACATGCTCGGGTTCAAAATGAACATTACCTTGTGTTTACTTTGCACATCATCATAAATTTCAACCTCATTTAATTTTGTACCAACACAACAATTTCAGGTTTGCGATAACCTGTTTTGGAACTTGGAAATCTCGTTTGGGGGCCAGGGCCACAAGGGCAAAAGTAATTACACAATCTGTTTAGGTGTCATCAGCTCATAATTTCTGTGGTCGCTCAAACATGAAGGAGACCTTGAGGTGTGAGGATATATGAGAGTTTGTCCTTCTCTTTTGCAACCTGCTGTCTGTCAAAGTGTAAAAATGTTCTAGGTAGTAAGAAACACTGTTCTTAACCACATTGATTTCAGACAGCCTTGTTTACAATCAGTCAACACTAATCTGATGTGCAAGGACATATGATGGAGGAAAATATGGAATAACAGTGGCTTTTCCTATTGACCAAACGCTGCATAAAACATGGAAACAGTCAGTTAAAAGAGTAGAGACAGCTCCACATAATTAAATACTGTTACAAAGAATTCCTTTTCTTTAGAGCAGGTTGAAAAGGATCATTAACAAAAATGTGTGTCATAGAATTGACTATTGTCTGCAATTGGCACTAGCTTCCTGGAATCACAAGTCACCATCAAGTAAAACTGACCAACATCAGTAACTTGAATTTATAGCTCTTTGTTGTATCAAAACTAATATTGCATGTTTTTTCTAATTCAGATACATTTATTAAAATAATTCATCAATGTCATAAGGTACATTTCATGGAGCAAAGGAGAGAAAGCCAAACATTTCTTTAGTTATTCTTTTTTGCCCTTAAAGACCGATGGTGATACGTAGTTTGAGGCGGTTAACGCAATGAAGAAAACAAGTGATCAGAGGACAAATAAAAATGTGTGCATTGTTGGTTTAGGGGGAGTGATTAACCACAAGTATTGGAAACAAAATGAACAAAAAAAATAATTGTAAAAAGACAAGACAAAAATTGACATGATAGCTGTGAAAGAAGTGAAGTAGGACCAGGATGCATAGCCAGTTTTCAACCAGTTTATTGCTGATAGCAGGTGTGTAGAACCAGACAAAGCACAGCAGGATGAGAAACCAGACGTGGAGAGACAGCAGGATGAAGAACCAGATGTGGAAGGACAGCAGGATGAGGAACCAGTTGTGGAGGGACAGCAGGATGAGGAACCAGATGTGGAGGGACAGCAGGATGAGAGCCCAGATACAGTATGGAGAGACAACAGGATGAGGGACCAGACATGGAGAGACAGCAGGATGAGAAACCAGATGTAGAGAGACAGCAGGATGAGGGACCAGATGTGGGGGGACAGCAGCATGAGGAACAAGACATGGGGGGACAGCAGGATGCCACAAGAGCAGGGTGATGTGGAGGGACACCTTCATGGCTACAGTAGGCATACATTAAAGCAGCACCGCAGAAGGATGATTTTAAGTGCATTGATGAACACCACCAGGGGAAGAGGAGACACAGCTGGAGAAATCAGGTAGATGCACTTGGAACCAGGTGGGATGAGTTAGGACAGAGGTCAGGATTTGGAGGAAGGAAACAAGAGGATCATGACAAAAAAAACTTAAGGTACTAATAAGTTTATGTGGATAAACCTGACAGGAATGCTCTTTTACATCAAGTGGAATTTAATAAACACTCAAATGAAATCAAACCAAATCAATTAAAACAAATATTTGTTTCTCAAAAGCCAGTAAAGAGAACACGAGCACAAGTGGTCCACTAGCTTAGGAGATAATCTGGCACCAGGCAACAACAGTGTGGTGCTTTATATGCTGAGCTAAGTAATCAGTCACAGATGCGGGTAATCTGGTGTAGTTGAACTCAGTCAGGCAATCAGAAGATCCAGCAGGAGGGATTAAATCTGGTGGAAGGACATGTTAAGGAGTAGAAAACCAAAGTCTATAAATGATACGCTTTTCACGGTGGGTGTATTAACTAGCATCATACTCTTTTTTTGAGTATACTGCACAGCGTTTTTTTTTTTTGTTGTAAAGAAATACCCTAATGGTTGTAGCATTAAAGACTTATTAATCTGTTAAAGTAAATTATAAACACACACACTCGCTCAACCATGTGAACAAGCCTGAAAGGCCTCGTGGTGCTTTGCAAATGAATACCACAAGGTCTGACCTAGTTAGATGAGCCATGAGAATTGCTTTGGAAGAGTATGGGTGTGATCATTTGGACATAACGCTGACATGTTCAGTGCTGTCAGATTAATAGAAACCCATGCATGTCTAAAAGGAGCTTATGTTAGCTGTTCTACATGCTGTACATCCAACTTTGGGTCTTTGTAAATTGTGAATGGTTTGTTGAAGTACATTCTCATTTGGTTTGTTTTGCTTAATCAACACAGAAATAATTTTAGACTGTTGTCTCATTTGCTCCTTTTAGGTTTTGATCTTTTTGCAGACCTAATGTTATTATAAGAGTCTTTAAAAAGTCTTTTTTTTTTTGGTTATTTTCATCTACCAGTTTTAATCTCCTTAATTGTAATTTTAGAATTTTTCGTCTATACTGTCAATTGTCCAAAGAAGAATAGGCGCAGGACACCTACTTCCTAGACCCAGACTTAGCTTTCCCAGCTTTATGTCATTGAAAATAACACAACTTGTTTTTGATTAAAACGCAGAAAAAGTTGTTGCATTTTACAATAGAAATAATTTATTTTCAACAACAAATGGCAATGCAATTTTGAAAGTAGTTGTTTACAACAACTAGTTTTGATCAAAGCTTTAAAAAAAATGTAGGTGTGATCGAATATACTCAAAGATTTGATTGATTTTTCACTTTTTGACCTGCAGCAAACCACATGTTGTTGCTTGTTTTATGTGGAAATCAATTTTCACAATGAGTGTATGAAAGCTTTCAGGATTTATTAGAACATTTATTAGATGGCATTTTTATTTATACATTTCTTTCAAACAGACCTACAATTGACTTATAGTGAATTTTGATACTCGAATTTGAGAAAGAGGTTTTATTTTTTTCAGAAAGACCTGTTGTTTAAAGATGCAAGATTCAAAACTTTTGCAGTCACAAAAACATGCTCAATATTTAAGATCATGCTGTTAAAAGCAGCAGCATGAACCCCTAAAGCTGTCATAGGGAGGCGTGTGAGTCATTAGACTACTAGCATTTTAAACTGATATTTGCCTGAACCCAGCAACCAGAAGAACATCAACATCTTTAAAACCTGTGCAGTACTCTGATTTGAACACATATCACACCATCTAAATGGAATTTGAATTACAGCTGTTAAAAATGTGCTCCACTGCTTCTGTTTCATTTCAGAAATAGATGTTTTTTGCACATAACCTTTTTAAAATTCCTCAAAAAGGCATAGAAAGTGTGACATTTAAAAGCTGTTGCAGTTTTATAGGGAGGCTGCTTATGATTTAAGGCCAAGCAGCTTTTTCATGCTTTCAGTGACACCTGCATGTTTCTGCCCATGTAAAATAATGCTGTGGATCAGATATTTAAGAACCAGCTTACAGGCAGCACTAGACCTGCACGAAAGCGGAAATCCAATCCTTTGGTAATTCTTTCTTTCTGTCTTTTTTTTTTTTTTTTTTTTTTTTTTTCATTTAAACTGTTTATCTGCACATTGCTACCTTATCACCAGTTTCTCCAACTTTTAACATTCATCCAACCTCAATAATTAAAAAATCTAATCTTTGGAAGAAAGTCCCAAGAGTTACTTAATTACAGAACTTTCTACAAAAAACAGATTTAGCTGATGTTCTGTTTGCAATAAAACATGGGTAAACTAATATATATACTGTATACTGTACATGGAGTTCTGTTTTATGTAAAATACAATTAGCTGAAATAGCAAAAATGTTGGTTATATTTTGTGAATTTTTTTCAACAAGTCACAAGTCATAAGTCAAGTCATAAAAACATTTAAAAATTTGTGTGAAACTTTTTTATGAAAGTAAAATCCTCAAAAGATGCAAAATTTGTTTTTAAGAAAGATTTTTTTTTAAGATCAATTATTTGGTGAGAGAGCAGCAGGGATGAATATGTGTTAAATCCATAAAAACCTAGTATATCATCACCTAATGCCAAACACTTCTATTATTAAGTATATTTGTATCTTTCAATAGATGGAATGATTCAACTCTGAAGCCAAAAGATACAATGTGTGACAATTCTAAAAGGTGGATAAAGGTAAGATTCGAAGAATGAGAAAGGACAATATAAAGCCACAACAACCCTGTTCTGTCATGATCCTCCTCATCTGAAACATTTCCTCTTCTTCTTCTTGGGTGCATTACTGCCTCTTACCATATTCTAAAAAATACAAATCTCATCTCTTCCCCAGCAACCACGTACACCTCCTGTAAGAAAGTGAGCACAGCACCAAAACCTTTCCACTGATGACCATGAAAAAACACCTCTCTCAAACAAACCTCCCTCAGCCCAACACTCCTCTGCACGCCCATCATGTCCTCCTCCTCTGCCCCATACTTTTCACAACACAACAAAACATGTTCTACTCCTTCCACATCCCCACAGTAATCACAGCTCCCATCCAAATGTTTACCAAGAAGTACCGTTTACTCACTCCAAATCCTAACTTTTGTCCTAACTCATCACACCTAGGACAAAAGAGAACAACTCTCCCTGATTTCTCCAACTGTGTCTTAGCTTCCACTGCTTACATAAAACCTGGTCTCCATGACTGCAGTGCTATATCATCCATCTGAACTGTTCTGCTCTTCATCTCCTACTGCAGACATGATGGTGGTGGCCCTCAATGTCTGGTCCTTCGTCCTGCTGTCCTGCACTCCTGTTACCTGTAATAAACTGGATAAAATGGCTATGCATTTGGTTCCTACTTCCCTACCTTCACCATGACATACTCATGCTGTTCTGCAGCTATGGGATGGGATTACATTCTTCAACCAGGATTTCTCACTATTTCACCATTCTGATTTTGTTGGTGACTCTACCATAAAAAAGGCACTGCTTGTGTTTGCACAAATTTGAAATTTCTGGATTTAAAACCACAGAGAGGGGATTTAACTCATTCATCCCAATTTTTTTTTTGATAGTTTCTGATCAATTTCACTCTGGAGAGGTGAGCATTTCTCTCCAGGAGGACAGAATTTGGTCTCAGACAGTGAAAATGTGTGCCAGTATTTGCAGAATCTCATCTTGATATCTCTTTGCACAGAGATTGCCTCCAATGATGACAGGCTTTATTTCTCTATTGAGAAAAATACCTGCACCCCTTCAATCTGCCTCCACCAAAACTATTTCGTCAGGGGAACATCAGAATAATCTTGTTCACGTCTTCGCTGGACTTTGATTATGTGATCAAATTGCTTTAGTAAGACTTGACTCATCACCAAACACAATATTCCTTCAGGAGTCCAATAAAAACGTGTTGTGATGATGAAGGACAGTAATGGGTCATCATTTAGCAGTCCCATAAGAGCAGAGATACAGTAGCTACATTGCGCAAGAACTCTCCAGGTCAATCCATCATGGCGTTACACATTTACTGCCCACAAAAATTCAGTTGATGCTCCCAGGTGTTAAAGTTATTTTTATTATTAGGTGTTGATAATCAGATGCAAATCATAAAAGCGTAAAAGACACTCAAAAATGGATTTCATAGCAAAATGGCAAGAAATAAAATATGTAAAAATGATGCAGACCAAAAGGCTAAATAAGCCTTTGATCACATAAAAACTATTTTAATTTTTTTTTTTTTAATAAATAAAAATACATAATTGTTTCTATTTTGGTAAATGCGGGGCCATTGTTGAGGTTCACTTCTTCCACATTTGGTGAAATCAGATGTCAGTTCGTCTCAATCACAAGTAGACATTATCTCCACAAAGAAAGACCTTAACTGAACTGCAGCTGGACCCCTGCCTGAGACCCGGACCATGCAAAAAATAAGTGAAGCAAACAATATGACCTTTAAAACTGTCATCTGAGAACATTTATAGACCATGACACAATAAACACAACTCAATCGGATTAGTACGGGCATATGCTGCAAGGAGAAAGAAAAGATGATGATGAAGAGCTGAAGCTCAAAGTGGATGTGAACAAAATTATTTTCTTTAAAACCCGACTTGTTGTGACATTGGTGCACGCTTCATTTGCAGTTTTCACGAAACATTCACCACAGCTGGAAACACTACCATCTATGAACTTGCTATAATTTATTCAAGCAAGAGTCTTCAAACCCTCAGTGACTTGAGTTGGCCAGCGTCCTCAGGCACAGACTGACATCTTGGTAGATTAAATTACTGGATCATTATATAAAAAGTGACATTCATGTCCACATGAGAACAGATAATAATGAACTCGACCTATGGTGGTAAAGCCCTAGGAGGACATGTGAAAAGAAATAACTTCATTCTATTCTCTTCAAAACTCCGGGATATTTTATTCCTGCTGAATGTTCATCAAGGACATCATATTCAATTTTAATCAATTTGTTAAAAAAAAAAAAAAAAAACTTTCAATAACAGTTGTTTTTTAAATGTTTTCTGCTGCAAGTCATGTATGAGCTGGAATTATCTCAAGCAAAAAAAATGGAAAAGTTTGTAAAAACATTATTTTATGATGTTAAAATAATAATAAAAGATTTTAGTGAAACTTTCTGTTGAGAAGTTTTTACTCTGTTCTATGTTCGATGCCTCATGTCTGAACTTCCATGTGTGATCTGATAAAAAAATTTTGTCCCTGTGGATTTGCCTTGATCTTGGCCTATTTCACATTATATTGTGCATGCAGAATGCTGCTCAGCTGTGTGGAAGAAAATATATACATTGTGCATTATGTATTGTGTGAATCAGGATTTTGAAGGTAGCTGTTTGGAGAAAATGGCTCTTGCATTAAATTACTGTCACTTCTACTTATGAAATGGCCACGTGAAAATGGCACTGAAGATTGCTTTCATGCAGACTCAAATGAAGGAAAGGGCATGAACATGAGCTCAGAAATGCTGTCTCGATCTCATCATGAACTAATTCCCATACAACCAATCACTCAGATATGAGAAGTAAATTGATCTTGATTCTGTTTCAATTTAATTAAACTATTTTAAAACACAAAAAGTAATGCATGAAAACCAGATAATATAATCAGATGTTTGTAATTTGAACATTTCACATTACTCTAAATATAGCATGTTTTTATAAATGTAAACTATATCTTTCCAGAGCAAAAAAAAAAAAAAAAGCATAATGAAGCCTAGGCTTTTGTGTTTATTTGTTACTTTATATGTACATCTGCAAGGCAATAACATTAATAAAAATAAAAGCTCTACATAGAGCATTTCGGGACACTCAAAGACACTTCATACGTAGTATATGCATTATTCATTTACTCCTTACCAGGTAATGGAAAGCTACTGTTGTAGCCGCAGCTGCCCTGGGACAGACCGACAGGAGCGAGGCTCCTGTCTTTGCGCCATCAGCCCCTTATAACTATCAACAACCAAACACACACCCCAGGTCCACAGAGTGAAGTGTCTTGCTGAGAGACACAGCAACAATTTTTCTCAAAGACCGTCCCACTGCGTCTCCCATCCAAGTGCTGTCCAGGCCCAGCCTACTCAGGTTTTGAGTTCTGGCAACTAGCATGTGTTTTACTATGGTAAGATTTTGTCTTCTAAATCACTTATTCCCTAAAAGGATTGCGGGGGTGCCACAGCCTACCCTGGCTGATTTCAGGCGAGAGGCAGGATACAGTACACCTCGTACAGGTCGCCAGTCTGCCATCCACAACCATCCACACACACACACACACACACACACACACACACACACACACACACACACACACACGCACACGCACACGCACACGCACACTCACAATAACAACAACACACAATAACAACATGTACAATTTATTAATGTTAAAAAAATATAAATTAAAATTGAAAAGCTAAAGAATGACAAAAAAGTTTCTCTCAAAGATTCTCGACTTCAGTTTTCCACTATGGAGAGCTGATCGAACAGAGATGCTGGTTCCCTGGAGCATGAGCTATAAGATACATGACACAGTTGCATGCCTCACTGTCCCATACGGTGACATTTACATCTTGGCTGTCGGAAAATGTCAGGCTACTGAGAAAAATAGGCCAGTTTTCAAACCTTTGAATGTGATTACAAGGATAGCAGAGGACAGATTGAACTGCTTTAAAGCCAATGTCACCATATGCTACTTATTGACCCTTTCCTCTACAGTATGTCTACTTTACATAATACAATCACCTGATGCAAGTTTCTAAGACATTATAGATGTAGGCACTCAGAAAGATGTCTGCGTACTTGCATACCAAGTTTTATTTAACTTGGCCAACAACCTGAAATGATGCAGAAAACATCCTCAGCATCAGATTCATTATCTCAGTGTAAGATTAGGCTATTTATAGAACATCAAAGGTAGATGGAAGATATAGATGTTTAGCAGTATATCTCTGTAGCCTGAGGAAAACGTTATCTCCTCTCCATGGAATCCTGCTGTTCATGTCTTGAGACTAACAGGAGGAATAAAAAGACTGAAGGTAGGGACAGATTTATAAAAATGTTGATGTGTGCAATGTCCGATTCACTTCTTGATATAGTGAGACCAACGTGAGCGGTAACACAAGTACAACAAAAAATACTTCTTGGGCATGCAAAAATAAAAGTTGATTTTATTTGAAAAGTCTGTCCAGACATCACTGGAAGAAAACACACAAAAAACCTGAGGGGAAACAAGTCGACTGTTTATATAAAGGACAAATCAATTTTAATTTCTGCAACAATTTTCTAATAAAGAGAACTAAATCACTCACTTTATTATCCATGGTGGTGTAAGTCAATATTGTTTTTGTAATTCTCTTGTGATTTTAGAAAAAAAAAGCACACTGAGGTGACACAGACTGTTCAGAAAATGATCTGATCAAGTTACATGCTGGAAAATGTGTTTTGCACAGATTGTGATTGCAAAAATAATCCATTCAAACACATGTTTCGTGGAAAATGTTTTCTTTTTTCTTCAAAGCCGTTTATAGCTTTTTCCAGACATACAGTATGCAAACAAGTTTTTTGTCCATTCACTTTAAAAAATTACTTTCTTTTTGGAGGCAAAATACTGTGTACATGCACTAGAGTTAGTATAATCAACATAGTCATTAGTTATTTAAGCACATTTATGAAGGCTTCAGTTGCTTTCATACAATTCTCTGCTTTTCATGGCATTATAATTTACTTATGTGATGTCAGTCGAAACTAAATAAATATGTGACCACTGAATAATCCTTCCAAACCCAACTAAGCATCCCCATGTTATATTTTGAGTTTCTACACGCAAAATTTTGGAATATGGTCTCAAAATTAGTTCTGCAAATTATGATTGGACAGCTAAAAAGGCTCATAAAATGTGTGTGGTTGGTAGTCGTTTCCTTGTGGCCCCTTGACAGAATAGTCTTTGGCCTGTTTTTTCTACTTCCTGTCTCCTTCCAAACTCACCATGTTAGGGTTTGGATCTCCACACAACTTTTTTGTCAAATAACTAAGACAAAACCAACAAACTTTGATTGTTTTTGAGAAAGTGTCCCGTTTTTTATCTATTGTATTGTGATTGACAGAAATTTAATTGGATGTCATCCAAATAAACGTGAAATTATTCGTAAAAAGGAATGTTTTCACCACACAGCAATTGCCAGACATCGGAACATCTGGATGTGAAGGAATGTTTTACAGCATGTAAGTCAGATCCTATGTTCAGTTCTGTTATATATTACAATTTTGTTCACGCAAGTCTACATAATAGGCCCACATCAGACTGGCGACCTGTTCAGGGTGCAACCTGCCTCTCGCCTGAATTCGGCTGGGATAGGATCTAGCACCCCTTGCAATCCTGTTGGGAATAAGCGGTTCAGAAGATGAAATAAAGTATACACAATGGCAGTTCACAATTGTTTTCTTTTTTTTACAATGCTTTGTTCACACTGGAATTTTAAAGAGAAGTCCTTATGTAAAATCAAGATGTTCTGTGCTTTACTCATTTACCTCATTACGTAAAGAATGTAATGTCCAAATGACCAGGCAAATCATTTTAGGGTTCAGTTAAGCCTTTTCAAGTAACTTCACCAATATCTGGCTTTACTGCAATGTGAAAATGTTTTCAGAATAAAGACATGACCAATTAATTTGGAGTTTTGCTCAGAAACAGTGACTCCACAATTTTTCATTTTGATGACACCAATAAATTTATTTACATGAAGACTTGTATTTAGGAGTTAATTAACAATTTTGATCAAGTGACTTGTTTACTGGTTTTCTACCACGCTTTGAAAACCACAAAATCACTGGAAAATCTTTCTTTTGAGACATGCACTGACTGCTATACAAACGTGAAAAGTATCGTGAGAAAAACATCAAATTGACTGATAAAAATGCATTTAATTTTGAAAGTGTGGTCTGTTACATAACTCTCCGAAAAAAAAAAGCATCAGAGAAAATGCAACAAAGAAAAAAAATCAAAATTTGTCTAGCAAGAAAGATTGATAGATGAATGGATCGAAAGGGAAGAGGGTCACAAAACAAACAGTCTATTTCCAAGTTTTTTTTGGTTTTTTTTACATTTTTCTGTTTAGAAAACACAACTTTGGTCTGAACAGTGACCTTTGGGTGACACCATTCAAACCGCATCCCGAGCCTTCACAAACCACCTCTTGTCACACAAACACCTTCTCAACCACAATATTTTTTCCCCTCATAACATATTTCCCTTTTAAAGGGTTGCAAGGTCACAGTTTACTGTATAAATAAGCTTTTCCCAACAAATAGCAAATATTCTCACACACTTTGCTTCCTCATCTAGAAAGTGTGTTATTAGTCTTGTGCAACGTTGTGACACCAGTGGTGTGGGTTCGTTCATCCTGAAGTTGTGTTAGCCAAAGCGAAAGTTACTATTTCTTCTAAGATAAAAACTAAACACTGTGTTTTAAAATTGCAAATCTATTGCAATGTTAATGTTAGTTGAGATTTGTTTTAAAAGTTATAGTTTTAAGAAACTTGCAATCATGGTGATACCACATTCGAATAGCAGTTCATTATTCACCTCTCCTCAATGCACAACCCATTTATAAAAATTCGCTTTTCAAACATAAAGGAAATGTGTTAGATAAGAAGGCCTACTTAATTCAGCTCTGCATCTCTGAACAAGGTTATTTTTTTTTTATTGTGACTGATGTTTCAATGAGCATCGGGAATGGACGGGACAATAAAAGGTATGGTTAAGTTTTCATTGAAAAGAATTTAACAAAAATGGGTTTAGGTGCTTTAAAAGACTTTCATAGTTTAAACTGAACATAGACATATACATATCTATATTCAAATGTGTCCTGTCCAGTGTTATGACAAGCAGAATGGTGATCTGTATGGTAACTGGACTCTACTAATAGAGTGCTTTTCCACCTGTGTCAGCACTCAAAGCGGTTTACAGTATAGCTCACATTCACACACACATTCATACCTGATAGGGATGCTGCCATAAAAGGTGCAAACCACCATCAGGAACAATTGGAGGTTTGGTGTCTTGCTCAATGACACCTCGGCATGATCTCCTGGCGGGGTATCGAACCGGCAGGAGTTTGATACCCTGCCGGTTCATAAACCTTGGATTAGTTTTCTTTTCACAATGAAAAGAACTACTGGCGGGGTTTTTCCCTCAGCATGAACCCCACCGAGAGGAGTTCATGAACTCCTGACGGGGTATTGAACCGGCAACCCTCCAGTTACAGGGCGGTCGCCCTAAGCACTGTGCCATCCTTCCTCTATTCAAGTATTGTAGGACAGATTTACAGTACTTATGGTCAACAGCATGTGCCGACTCTACATAGTTTGTACTAAAAAGTTGCTTTTTTAATTTTTTTTAGTAAAAATGACAAAAAATCTTTTAGTTCAAGAAAAAGAACACAGCTGCAAAAAAAAGCTGTTTTTTTAAAAAAATCTTTTATTAAATCTTCTAAAGTAAGTTATATTTGGCACTTTATGCATCCACAACTCAAAGCTGGACTTTTTTATGCAAATTGCATTGCAAGATTTTGTAAAATATTTACATCCCTGCCAAACCTACTGGATAAAAACCCAACTGCTTACTGTGAAATAAAAGAATAATTTATGCAATAACCCAAACTTTTCTCTGCCTTTTTGTTCTGATAAACTTATAAAAGATTATAAACTACAGTTCTAGGTTTCTAAGCATGGAGGACTGTAGATTTCTTTGATTCATTAACCTATTAAAGTGGATAAAAGGAATGATGAAGAGCTTTACTTTGACTCACTCTCGCCATGCTACAATAAAATGTTCTTTGAATTGTTTAAACCAAATAAAGTAGTCAATCTAGAGGACAGTTTGACCAAAACACTGCAGTCTCTAGGCTCATTCAATAATGAGCTCCAGAGATTTTTAACTGTGATAAACAAGATAGAACACTACAAGAAACCTACGGTAATTCTATCACTGCCATGATTCAGCAAATTGAGACTGGTTTCTTTCGCCTGGAGTTCTTCATACTTTATATTTGTAATTTGACTTCAGGCAAAAATTGTTCCCAATTTACCTGGATTTTTTTTTTTAAAAAAGACCAACCATGTCTACTGTGTCTTCAGTTGAGCATTTTAGGACTTTGTGTGTTCATTTTTCTTTCTCACTCTAACTGTGAAACAGAGGCACATCAGTCTTTTGTTAATAAAATGGAAAATAATCTTTCATGTTTAATAACAGCTGGACAGATCTTTTTCATATAGATTTTTAATGAACAAGATTACATTATTGCACGATTGCATTGTGTTGACTAACAAAATTGTCCTGTTTTCACACTTTTGCAAAATTGTTGTCGACATTAGCACATGCATGCACTGGCAAGCATGAAATAATATGCTCACTTACTGTACTTGTACACTAGCAGCAGCAAAGAAAACAACAGTAGACTCATTTCCACTTAAACTAAGAAACTTCTAATCTCAAACCTGCATGATTGATCAGTGAATAACTTCTATTCTGGTGGCATGAACTGCTATTTAGGAAGTGACATATTTCTGCTTTGTTGTTTCTACTTGAACAGAATAATTTTTACGTCTTAATTTTAAGACGGAAAAATAGGGAATTGTTTGAAGGTTCATATTAAATGGCTTAAAAATTAAATATCAAATAACAATTAAAAGAAAGAAAATGTGATGTGTTCAATATGAGCATGACGAAACGATCACTAGTGCTTATTTACTAAATAGGTCTATTTTTCTATCATATAAAAAGATTGCTCTTTTCACTCCAAGCTTTAATTATTACTTGTTGTTTGGTCCTCCTGAGTTAAAAAAAAAAAAGCCAGCTTATTTTAGTAGAAGACATTTTAAAAATAACCATATTGATTTTCTTACTTGATTATAATGCTTGCTTACTTCGGGTTGAGACAGCAATTAGCATTCTCTGACGTCTGAGAGTCATGATTGTGAAAAGAAAACTAACGTAAGGTTTACGATATGTTCATCAAATGCTTAGATGAACTCAAATTGTGCTTAGAATTTTTAAAACTGGAAACTAATTTATTTACATATTTATTAATATACGTATAATTCTTAATTTCTTAAGATTGCTCCCTCAAAACTCATTCTTTAACATGTTACCAACTTGTAACATTGCCTTTTCATCATGGAAACAGATGAAAAGGCCGAGATTCCATAAAATTTAAGCACCTTACTGATTCACTTTTCCTTTCATCAGAATCATCAGATCTTCATGGCTTTGGGAGATGCTCGGTGTGTGTTGATTGATTCTATCCTTAGACATTAATCTAGATATTGACTGTGTTCAGCGAGTGCCTGAATGTGCTTGTGTCAAACTCAGAGAGTGACAGGCTGCATTGGACGGAGACACTGAGGATGATTCACGGCCAGTTTATATCCTCATTTCTCAGAGTTGCAGCTCTCTCCATTAACGTGGGAACAGATAGCGAAAGTTTCATTTTCTTTTTTGTCTAAGGCTAATTCATCCTGTTTGAAGTAATAAAGAAGCCTCTGCTTGTTCCGACAAGTGAAAAGAATGCTTACTCTTGTTTAAATGCACCTTGTCCTCATTGTATTGATGGGAAAAAGTATACAAAGGAAAGAAAAAAGTTAATGTCAGCCGCCATTTAAATTTAAGCAGGCAACTTATGATTCTGCAGCGGTTTGTGCATTGTTCTTCTACTCTCACCATCGAAGTCAACAGATAAAATTAGCCTTGAAACTGAACAAATTGAAATAAAGCAACTGCCTTTCCAAACAGGTGGCAATGAAACGATCACTTTTTGCGTGTCTGAATGCAAACTGTGCAGGTTACAGCTGGAGCAGGTGCGTGAATGTGACATGGTGCCAGGGGCATGATGCAGATTATCGGTTTATTGTATCCTGCTGTGACACATCTAAACTGTGAGGATACATCACTGACACACAGATGGCTACTCACAATAGATGAAAAATCTGTCTGGATTCTGCCAACCAGTAAAGATAAAAGGAATTGAGATGGAACATTTCTATAAGGGAAAAAAAAAACCCCAAAAAACATTAGTTAATAAAAACTGTAATAGCCGGAGCTAGTTCTACTGTTTATTAAAAAGTTGTGGATGTGACTGAATACAGTAAACCCTGTGGCTGCAGCAGCACGTTTGCTTTGCTAATTATTGTTTGCAAAATTGATTGGTTTGTTAGTGGGAACCCTTTAATGTGGAATAATAATGAAATGAAAAACTATTCAATTGAAAAGTATTAATGTGTTTGTTTTATTTTATTAAACTTTATACGGTGTAAAGACTGCATCCAGTGAGAAGCAGAGGAATCTTAAAACAAAATAAAATTGGTTTAGATGTTTTTTTGTGACCTTGAAACAAAAGTCATGGGACATAATGTATAAATGTCTTCTTAGGTATTTATGTTAATAACGTTTACGTGTTATAAACTACTGTTAATTACACAATTTAACCTTCTACCATTATATATGAAGGTAGGAAAAAAAACTAAATTAGATGAATAAAATGGTGATTAATACATTTTTAAAAATTGCTTGCCATCTTTTTCAGCCATTACAAGAAAGTTGTTGTCAACTGTTTTGGTGACAAACGATTTAATGAGCTAAACGGGGAGATTTTATTATCTTGCAATTAGAAATGCGATTATGGCTTTCACTTTGCAGGGAATGGAGGGTGAGCCTTACCTTTTTTTGTCGACAGCCAATAACCAGATCTAGAAATTTACCTGTCATCTGACCAAAATGCACTTAGTGTCCAGATTTAGTCATTTAGGGAAAACCAGGACTGAGTTTAGATAGGAATGAGTTTATCAGAGGAACAGCACATGTTAGAGGTTTTGGAGATAAAGACAGAGAGGCCAGACTGAGATGGTTTGGACATGTGCAGAGGAGAGAGTACATCGGCAGAAGAATGCTGGGTTTGGAACGACCAAAGAGGAGGTTCATGGAAACAGTGAAGGAAGACATGAAGATGTGGTGTGACCAAAGAGGATACAGCAGATAGGGTTAGATGGAAGAAACTGACTTGCTGTTGTGACACTTGAAGGAAAATGCCGAAAGAAGAAGGGCTGAGTTTAGAATTTTTCAAATACTTTGCTGAGCTGTTCAAAAAAAACAAATCCAGTAACTTCTAATTTCATGTAAAATGACTTAAACTTGCTAATATTATTGTGAGATTTTCTTTTCAAGATAAATTACAGGAAACATGTATTTTATTATTGAGGCTTCTTCAAAAGTATTCAAAAAGAACTTTTTTCTTTTCTTGCCAACTTAAAGTGAATTATAGAAACTGTTTAATTTGAGAGAATGAGTGGGAATATTGGACATATTTCACAAGCTTGTTGCATCCTGTATGCACACACAATGCCTTGTGTTTTTTCTAAGTGAATAGTGAAACCTTTCGTGTAGCTGCAGTTGGGATAAAAATTTATCCAACTGAAAATGTCATCAGATGATGACCTGTCCAAACATAATTGCGAATTTGTACTCTCAATGTTTTTTTTTTTCTTCCTGATGACACAATAATTTACTGTAAGATGGCGATTCCAAGCTAACCTGTTCAGTCCAGACTGGGATCTCAGAGAATCAAAGTGGATAAGTAGTATCGATGGAGGGTGGTTGGATGGATTCCAGGTTTAAATAACGAAAGTGTGATTGGGTGACCATTAAACATAATTTTCCAACTTTAAAGTGAGAGCGGATGTGCTGGAAATATTTATACACACCCATACAACACGGCTAAAAATGTGTTCAAAGTTTAATGCAAATAGAGTCTACACTGCAAAAAAAAAAAGGGAAAAATTGGGATAAAAATGGAGAAACAGAAAAAGTCACCCTTTCGTTTTTGTTTTGGGTCTATTAAATTAGACCAACCCTTTCCTTGATATAAAATAGCTGCCGAATGTATATGTGCATGTTTTCACAGTCAATCTGAGTGTGTGCCATACTTGCAGGCAGAGTGGGGACCCACACAGTTCAGACCTTGGTAGAACTGATGAACTTTTTCCAGAGATGACAGATGAAGGCAAAGCGGGTATCAGCCCTCTAACCTCACCCTCAGCTCTGGATGACCTGCCAGAATTGGGCAACTTCCCTTTGCCATCAATATAATGCCTTATAAGTACATGTACACCATCTAAGTGGTCTGTCTAACTACAGTATTTATGGTTAAATTCTTGTGGACTTGACCCTCTTAGTAATTTGCATATAAATGGATACAAAATTTGGCAAAGAATAAATTATTGTGCAAAAATCAACCTTTAAAAACAAATAGAAACATTACTAATGTGTGTAAAGACTTTTATTTAAAATTGAACTCTTCATCCCTCCCTTTTATAAACCATTGTCATGATATAATACCCCACAATATTTTGACCCAATATTTTTTTTTACTGCAATAAAATGAACATTGAAAAAAAGAGTCGTGACTCAAACATATTTTTGGGATCAGACTTTTATTAGGACTTAAATTCACATAAATAACATTGCTTCATATATACTGTATTTTGTATTTATACAACTTTATATAATATATATTTCCCTCAATCATTTACAATCCTCTCTGGCAAAAAGTATATCTTTAATGGAAACAGAAAGCAAGGCAGAATTGCTATTTTTGTGCTGTTTTCAAAGTCCCAGTGCCAAAGAGGAGAGGAAAGCTTCTCTCTTCAATTAGAAAAAAACAAACCAAAAATAAAAACCTAGCACACCCCCCTCTTAGAACAAAAAAAAAATCCCAAATTACAGAAACAATGAGCAAAAAATCTATTGCATTGTTTCTGGGGCATTAACACGGCACTACAAGGGGAGCTATTGTAAAATCATTCACCATCAACAGTTCACAGGATTTCTTGTGACACAAAAAGAGCAATGCAAATGTTCTGATATGCATGGCAATGAAATATCTGTTTGTTCTCGTTGCATTTTTATTGTAAGAATAAAATCAAGAACATATTTAACTTGATAAGAAATAGTATTGGTAAGATACGATGTGTGGACTCACAGCAAGGTCAGATATTCATGCACTGATCCGGCCAAACACACTTGCACAGATGAGCTCAGCTTGTCAGTCCAGATCACAAATCAACACGTAGTTGAGACTGAAACTGACGTTATTGGACAAGATCTTTGGACATATGGAATTCAGATAACATTTGTTTAGCTCCATGACAGAACAAATAAAAAAAAAAAAAAAGAAACAGCTTTCACTATGTTTCAGTTTCCATGTGAACAATCCCCGTGATCAGCACCACAAACAAGAAGTATCCATAGATGCCATAGATTAGCATCCATATGCTTTAGTAACGACTAATACGTGATGTGTGGGTGTATCATTGTGTTTGCTTTTTCAATTATGACATCATAATTGGCAGAGGGGACATTTATATAACAGTCAAATTCAAGAACACACATGATGATGAGAGGAATAACTTGTGCGGTGTGATGATTTGTAGAATTTCTCATTTTTGTTTTAATTTCGCTCACAGTGTCAGAAAACTACAATCCAAAATTTCTAAGCAATGTTATAAATCTGCACATAATGCAGCAATATCCACATTTGATCATTCAAATCTAAACTGGACGTCTAAGCCAACAGTCACCCAAATAAAATCTTGAAATTTAAACAGATAAGAAGATAATGACCAAAATAGACTGGGTATTTATCTGATGGAAAAATGTGTTCATTAATGAAGAAATAAGACAAAGTGAACTGGACAGAGAAATTATGCAGTAAAATTTGTGAAACTACAATATCCCATGCATTTAATACAAAAATAAACAAGTTGAAGGAAACACAATACATGGGTGTACGTGTGTGTAGAAAAATTACAAAGGAAAACACAATCATATCATGAAATATTGACAGCAAATTTTTGTGATTACTCTCTTTATCCAGAACAAGTCACCAACAGGGTCCATCACAACTTAACTTTTTCACACCATCCTTTTCAAAATTATGTAATTTGACTTAAAACCGCTGATAAAAATCTGATCAGTGTGTATGTTGATCGGATCTGAGGGCATGTGTATGATGGCATTTGTAACAAAGTAAGAAACTTTATGATAGAATATTTTTTATTACAGAATGCTGTCATAGGACCATCGAAAGTTTCATTAAAGCTTTTTGAAAAGCAACAATAGGGAAAAATATTAACCATAATGATAAAAAAACCATACAATCAAAACAATAATGAACTAATAAAACCAGTAGAAGACATTTACCATTCCATCTCTTCTTCACTACAACTCTGTAACTCAGTTCCATCTATTTCACGCTACAGAGAGGACAAAAATTGTTCAATAAAAAGTGCATCATTACAATGTTGTTGTAAATAATAAAAGTAAACTATTTCCTTTTTTGATAAATAACACTTTCTTTCTCTCTTGATTAAAAAAAATTCTCCTATTTGTACAAGTTGAATTTTCCCATGATGCAAACCTGCCGTTTCAAAATTTCATTTAATATTCAGGAGCGTCAGGTCTTCCTGAAAACTGGAAGCTATAAATCACCACAACAAACAGAAACTGGTTGACTTGAACTAGGAGGAAGATCAGAAAAGGACTCCAAGACCCAAAATTAAGAGGTACAGAAGACACATCTCATGAACAATGGTAGAATAAAGTTTGTTTTCAAACTCATAATGAAGAAAGCCAGTTTGTAGATTTTTCTACTTTAGCATAATACGCATGTTTAATTCCAGTGTTTAAAATGCACAAGTATTGCTAGTTTTGTAGGTAGCAAAATGATGAAAAAAAAATTAAATTGCACGGCAAACTCAGCATAATAATTTTTTTTGTAATATTTAATTAGCTGTTGCATACGTAGCTATAAAAAAAAATAGTAATAATACGAAGTGATTTTTTTTCAACCTGAGCTTCTTTCTTTTTAAGTTGTTATCAAATATAATCAGATGAAAAATGTTGAAAAATTAAAAACCGATCTTTTCTCAATGTTCATGTGATGCATCCTCACACTTTCAATGATCCACATAGAAATGGTCACTTTGGTCTTCTGTGGAGCGATCAAATCAAAAGCGCAAGAAAATAGAAATCAAATGGTCCTGAAAACCAAAATGACCAACAAAAAATTTTATGACAGTGACTCCAGAGTTTCCAATGAATTTTACACACACACACTTTTCAATCAAGACACCTTTTTCCCACGATGCTAATAAATTTATAAAACACAAAATGATAACACACCAACAAGACTAATGCTTTTCAGAACGGTGCACACACACTTTTCCACACTTTCCAAGATTTAAACATACTACCCATTTCTTAGTTTTGGAGCAGAAAATCTGTCACACTGTTAGCATCTTTTTGTTTCCTGCTATCAAACATCTTTGTTGTCACACTGTCACACTGGTTAGTGACACGTTTTCATTCCTGTCAAATATGGCGATTCTTGTCTGCACAGGCCCATTTGCTGCTGCTCATGAAGTTCCGATGCTACCCCATCAACAAAATCTGGGACAGGCAGTCCTGAGAGAATCATGACTGACTTGTTCCAGATCATAAAAGTGGGTACAACGGGTAACAGAAAGGAGATTTCAAATGTGTGAATGTGCTGGGAATTCATTGCATCGTAGAAGGAGAGAGAGTTACTGTCGTAGTCCAGCAGCACACCCAGCCGCCGCAGTTGCAGGCTCGCCTCCACCAGCATCTCCTTCCCATCGTGCCGCACCATGAAGTTATTGTTGCAGCGAGAGAACACCCAGGAGGATGAGTTTTTGCCGCTCCATTCGTTTTTTGGGGCTGATTTGTAAGCCACGCCGATAGCATACCTGCAGGACAAAAGCATTTAGCAGAAAATTTGTTTTCTGTCTCCTTCAAGAACTTCAGCCACTGATGCTAAACACACACCAGACAAGCAAAGATTCTTTTCTTTCCTGCATCTGCATTGCAGCCAATTAGTGAGAATATAATTATAATTGGGGTATTCAAAGCTTGTGCTGACTGAGCTGTGTTGTTTGTATGTGAGTGGAGTTTTATATAAGACTAAAATTAAACTCGAAAATCTATAAACCGTTTCAGTTTTACAAAAGAAAAAACTATTTTCCAGGCTTATATAACTTATGTGTGTGTGTTTGTTGTGGTCTTTTTACCATGTGGATGCTCCAAGCAGCACCTCCCAGTAGTGACAGCCACTGTCAATGAAGACGTTACCGGCCGCCCCATATGAGCCCGTGCTGCTGAACCGTTCCGGGGTGTGGCTCTTTTTCAGGGAACTCTCGTCTTTTTCCATGGTCAGACAGTCATTGGACAGACGAAGCTTTTTGTGGGCTGTCTTAGGGTCTAACTTGAAGGGCTGACCTGAAGAGAAATGAATGCAATTCAGATTAGAAGGACAATAATCTATAAATACGTATCTCTACTTAGGACAATTATTTAAGGTCTAGAGAGGCCTCCATTCTGGTGTCTATAATAATTCGCTTTTAAGTTTAATTTATCTCAAAGACAAAATCTAACATTGTGTAAATATTGCAAACTTAGATATTTTTATTTCAATCCTTCTTTTTTCTGTGACTTTCCTCACGAGTTTGTCACCAACTATGTGCGACAACCATTTTCATTCAAGATCACTCAAGATTACCAAGTGGAAAAAAAGCAGGAGAAGATCAAAAGGACAAGAAGCAGAGAAAAAGACTGGAAATTAGAGAATACTTTTTGTTGAAGCAGCAGCAAAAAGAAGTGGATAAAGAGAGTGAGGGGTGAGAGGTGGATGTAGAGAACTCACAGGAAGAGACAGAAGAAGAGATTGTTTGAAATACAAGGGCGAGAGTGGAAACTTCAAAGCCAGCCTCTGCCTTTGGAGAAAACATTTCATAACAGGGGGGAAGTCACCCTCCATTTTCTTCTCCTCCTCCAATCACAGACTTGTAAATTAGCCAAAGGAAAAAGCTTTCACTTCACTGGCAGTAGGTAAGAGTTTAGTGGAAAGGTTTCTATCTGGATGGAACAATCCTGTTTGCAATGACACCAGTAATTTGGGTGTAATGGAAGGAAAATTGAAAGGGCAAAACTAGGTGAGCCTACAGAGTGAGAAGGAGAAGTTGAGGAGATAATTTGAAGGTATAATCAGCAGACGAGCCTGTTCTCCACCTCTCAGTGTCTATATGTGTGTGTCTTCTCTAAAACCCACCACATCCCTCCCAGACCTGACATTTAACTCTGACACCTCTCATCACATCTCTCAGCCTCACAGAGTCTCCCATGGCTTAATGAGCAACACAATGAGAACCCCAACTCCTCCTTCCTGCTCTCTATCTGTCCTTCCCTTCATCTTTTCCTCTCATTCTTCCATTCTCATCCTCTCTATCCTCTCTGCACTCACACGCTCCCCTCCAATAATCTCCGTGGTGAGTGTGTGTAACTGCGTGTGGATATGAGACGATGAGGCCAACGTGCTGCTGGCAGCCAATTACATTAATGCGCTCTCTTCTTTGAACTGCTTATCGCTGCCAGCGCAGCCATTTCCAAACACTGGGGCTCTGTCATGCCTTTCCAGGGGATGACTCTTGAGAGCTCTGGCGAGGCCTGGAGTTGGGGAAGTGCACGTGATCGCAGAGGACAAGCAGACATTCACACATATAAACATAGACCGACAATATCAATTGCAGCTGATATAAATACAGAAATATAGAATATCTGTCTATTCAACCAAAAAAAGTACAAGTTTGGAAAGCAAGCCAAGCTATAATGTTTATTTTCCAGCTATGATTTTGTTCAGTTTATGGTCTTCAGTGCAACCAGAGCCAATCTCATATTAAAGACATGTTTCACTCGTCTATTGCTGGATCACTCATTGACACACACTCACTCATGAGGGGGATTTAAAGTGACCAATCATAGATGTTCATGACTGGTTGGAGTGAATCAGAATTTCCAGAAAGACAATTACCGCAGATTAGGACAAGAGATAATCATTTCAATTTTCTTCAGATTTTAGACACAGATTAGTTTTATAGTTTGACTGTGCAGTTTTTTTTTTATTTCACTAATTTCTTTGAATATTTTTTTTAAAAAATGTTGCAGATTTTACTGAAGAGAGGCTCTGTTTTGGAAGACTTTACAGTTTATCCATCAGACCAAACTGAGAGAAAGTGTCATTGGCATCCGTTTTATCATCTCTGATAAATGTAGCTGTCTGGCTTCTCACAGCTCATTGGTGCAATTATAGAACAGTTCTTTGTCTCACAGTAAATTTAAAATGTTCTATTCTGGTTAAACTTTTCTGCATTATGTAATGTGTCAATGAGCCATGAAAAAATAACGTCTGCAGTCTGAATTTTCTGTAGTTACACAATAAAATAGGAAGACTGAATGTTACTTCACCTGTTTGAACACATTTACTCAATTGATTAACTAAATGATGTATAGTCTTGTTGAACACCATATATGCTCAGTGGTCAAACGATGGATAAAAGCCACACAGACAGAATGGGATTTGTACAGTTATCCTACAGATAAAGTTTCCTGGAGGTCCGTGATTAGTCTTTTAGGATTCTGCTGTAATATAGGGGTAATTAGAAATATCTCTGTTTGCAGATAAAAGACTGCTGAAAGCTATGCATTGTTCCACACAACAAAATCTGAAATGGAAATGTGTAAAACAAAAAGATGACGTAACCTACTAGAAAAATTATTGAAATATAAATGGGATGTTGTGGGTGCAGAAAAATGCTTTCAAATGAATGAAAGAGTGTTTTTAGAAAGGTGTGTATTGATTTTCACTTAATATGTCAAATTTACTCAATAAAAAGGTAAAGTTTGTATGAGTTTTATATAATTTTTTTCCATTTTTCCTAACATTTCTTATTCTTGGCTGTTATTTTAAGGTTGTCTTATGACCCTGCATTGATCATGTGTCTATCGTTTTGGGCGGTTTTTAAATATACACAAACCTCACCACAAACGCATACAGATGTTCTCTCTTTTCCTTTCCTATTCTCCGCCACACCTCTTTTTCATCATCTCCATTTCTTTTTTTGGGTGCTCTATAGGAGCTTGAAGCCTGTCATGACAGATGCATGCAGGGCAGATTTATTTTCATAGGAATGTCTACTGCTTGGGCAGCTCATATGATATTTTTAGAGTAGATTTTAACGGCTTACCTAACACAGTGACTCAGATTTGACAAAATGCACAAGTGTTATAAACACACACACAAAAGCAAACACAAAGTCCCCGGGGTTTACTCACTTCCTGCTTAACACTAGATGTAGATGCTCTGAACAGTTTGCCAGCAGAACGACAAATATTGCAAAGTCAACAGTTAGTGTTGTCAGCAAAGAGGCAGCCTGAAGAAAATCTGGTGTGTTCACATTTGCTTTAGTTTAAACCCAAAATGCTCGTGTAAGTAGACTTTTCTCAGTTTAGCATGAAAGAAGTAGTAAAAACACCGCTTCACATCACCCTCCAACCATAAACTACAAACTAGTTAATACTTAGACACAAAGTAGGACTTTTAAAAAAAACACAGACAAATATTCACACTCTCCTTGGGAGAATTTTGTAGCAGCCAATCAACTTAACATGCATGCTTTTGCAGAGTGGGAAGAAACCAAATGACCTGGAGAAAACCTACATTCATTGACAGGAAAGAACATACAAACTCCACACAGAAAAGCCAGTGTTTCAAGACTGACCCCTACTTCGCATCTGGAACCCCTGACCATCTTGGCATGCTAAACACCTCACCCCTGTTAAGCCCAGGTTAAAATATATAATTTTAAAGAAACTCCTGACCGACTAAATAAAAAATTCAAAACTTCACAAATCTGAGTCTCGTGAAAAGGAAACAAGTGTTTCTACTTTTACGTTTGATGCTATTTCTCTTCCTGCACTGTGTAAATGGTTAAACTAGCAGCAGACAGGTGGTGCTGATGTTTGCACACTCGAAGAGCAATTTGGTGTCCTTTATCCACCCATCACACTTTTCCACTTGGTCTCAATCTGTCATATTTCTGGGTTAGTCTCCTCATCTCTGAAGACTGTCACGTTAAAAGCTGGTCACAGTTCACTTCCAGTTGAATGCAAAAGTTCAGTCATGGTGACAAAAGTTCACACAAATGCTCGTGCACACCTGCTTCCAAACAAACTTCATGTCTGTCATGCTTAATTTATATGTTTTTCGAGAAGTTGTAAGTTACTGGTGTTGAGCATCTACCAGCACTGTGATAGTATAAAGTGCAGCATTAGTGGCCTCTTCACTTTCAGCCACTCAGGACTGAATGAGTGGCTGTATCAGAGTGACCTAAAAAGCCCAAGAAAGCATCGAGATGTGATTTTAAATGCTACCACTATCAAACAAGTAGCTGTTCATGTGTTGGGATATGCAGACTTTGGAGAATGTAGTTGTGCTCTTATAAAACAAAAAGTACAAGGAAAAGGGAGATTTTTTTTTTCTTGTCTGGAGCACAGCAGGTTTCGTAATGCTGTTCTGGGGTATGAGTGTGTGAAGGTCGTCGCTGTAAATGTTGCTTCGAGCTGTATTTCTGAAGAACATCTAAAGCTGGAGAGGTGTGTGTTTTTTTTTTTTTTTTTGCAGAGGTGTTTTCTTACTGCCAGCTCAGTCATGTTTTCACTTTACACGATTGAAAGTGTTCAGTTCTGTGAAAAGAAAAACTGATTTGGAGGTTTTAGGCAGGTGAGAGTTAAACTAAAGACATTAGAATTATACAGTCACAATCTCATCAAAATAATAGGACAATCCTCTATGTTTTTGCTTCAGTGTACCTTAACAGTGACTTATTTCAACAGCTTAATAAAAGGCATGTTCCAATATTTTATCACATAGCAGACAGAATACAAAAGGTGCAGAATCTAATTTTGCAACTTAGGAAAATCTGTCCAACTCAGACAGGACAAATGTTCAACATCTTTTTTTGGACAAAAAAAAAAAAAACTTAAGCTATATTAAAATTAATTGGATTGATTTTTTCTGCAAAGGGCCTTGGTCTGGAAAGTGGGATATGCAAATAAAGTAAAAAACAAAAAGGAGTTAAAAGGGACATGTTTTCTTCTAATTTTGGTGTCAAACAAGAGTAATTTCCCTTCACGGGTCTCCACAGCAAGTCAGTTTCTTCCATCTAACCCTATCTCCTGCATCTTCTTTGGTCACGCACACTATCTTCATGTCTTCTTCACTGAACCTCCTCTTTGGTCTTCCTCTAGGCCTCTTTCCTGGTGGTTCCAAACCCAGCATCCTTCTGCCGATGTACTCTCTCTCTCCACTGCACATGTCCAAACCATCTCAGTCTGACCTTTCGGACTTTATCTCCAAAACCTCTAACATGTGCTGTTCCTCTGATATACTCATTTCTAATCCTGTCTATCTTGGTCACTCCTAGAGAGATCCTCAGTATTTTCATCTTTGCTACCTCCTCCGTTTCTAAGCAAACACCGTAAATCATAAAAAGAAGTTACAACTTCCCATAAACATACGCACATAAATATTCTGTTGAATACTTATTTTACAGGTCTTTATCACTAATTTTTATTGTAGTTTTTGTCACATAAAACAACGTGATATATCATGTGCTGTTATTTGATAGAGGTCATGGTTAATACGTTTTTTTCATTTGGTAGTAACTGACACACTTTTATGATGTCTTATGTGTAAAAACCTCACCATTTATTTGCTTACATAAATTTTATTTAAACAAATATGTCATTTTGGGCCGTTTATCAGGTTTTTGTCAATGACAAAACATTTCATAATTCTTTTTTTTCATCCAAACTGTGCAACACATCTGCTATTAAAATGATTTTTTTTTTTTGCGTTGCAAATATCTGTTAATTAAATGCAACTTTTTTTATGCCGGCACACATTATGCATGTTTTACAGCCTGTTTGATTATCCAAACAAAATAATAAGTATAAGTAAAATGCCAAAAGTTAGAAAGAGTCCCACTAGAGTGAAGAATTTACAAACTTGATAAGTCATCACAAGGTGGGAAATAAAGTTCATCGCAAGTTTTTATTTAAGATGGTAATGTTTTTCCAACTGTTCTTGATTCAAATTGTCCTTTTATAGTTTTTACTCATTTTGTTTGTGCAGACAGACAGAAGTTTTCACATACTGTAGTGGTCAAATAATATTTACAATAGTTTTTTTCATTTGCAAAACTAAGACAAGAACTAGTTTTAATGCACAGTTTGCTGCATTTACATTCATCACCTCCATGCAGTTGTACAGTATATGGTGCAGGATTTTGTTTCTATTAAGGAGTTACTCAATATAACTGGTGATGCATTATTTTCCAAGAGCTAATTGTGCAGCATGTCATATTTACTTTGCAACCATCTGCCTGAAATATGATAAGGTCCAGCAGAAAAAAATACTATGAGTTTTTTTTTTTTTTTTAAATCCTGGAGAATACGAGATAGTTATTCCTCCCAAATACATAAGTACAAAAACCAGAAAAACCTCTAAGCTCAAAAGTTTGGTAATACAGCAGAGCCAAGCGAGGAGCAAAGTGTAGAGAAATAAAACCCTAATGAGCCTGTCAAAAGGAGATATTTGTGTCTGGCTTTCTTGTGACCCATTTTAATCCAAACACTTTGCTTTCAGTGGAAGAGATGAGAGACATTTTTTTAATGATAACAGAAATTTCTTTGTCAAAAGCAGGGATGTGAGCGCAATAGAGACGGAACAAAAACATTTTCAAGATTTTTGTACCACAAACTAGTCCCAAGGATGAGAATAATAAAGGTTTTGTTTTATTTTGATGCCTTATCTGGGTGTTACAGCCGAGGGAAAACGCTTGTTGCCAATCAACGGCTCAGAATCTTCAACATGGTGTTAGCGAGCTGTGGGTGGATGAGCTTCTGCCAGAGGAGAAGGCGAGGGAGTGAGAATTATTTAACACATGATACACTACTGTTTGGTATTTAGGTACTCTATAAATCACAGTATTTTTATAGTAATGTGTGCTTTTTACGTTCCACTGCTATTCAAGAATGGTTTAGAAAAGCTTCTTAAGATGTTTATTTTACTTTCTACAGTATACAACTTGCTGGAGATATAATCTTTTATTTAAGAAAATTTACCAATATGGATTTATCTAAAAATGCTTCACTGCAATTACGATGGCTGATACGTTGTGGAAAGGTTGCATATTCAGATCAATCAAGTTCTAGAGATGAATATCCTCATCACTAAGACCATGAGATTCTTTGGTATGCTCACAATATTTCTCTGGAATATATACCGTTCCGTTACAGTGAACAACTTCTTTCACACACTGTCACCACTATTACATTTTCATACTCTGGTATGCGTGCTGCATTTTTATAATGTTCAGAAACTCGGTGATTTGTCAAGAAACTCCAAGTCCAAAATGTTTTTTCCTCTCTGACATTTATGGGTCTTTTGCTATTTTAAATACTAATCACCTGTTATCTTAAATACACAGAGTTTAGAATTTGTCTTTAAATATAGACAAGAGAACTATATCCAAATATATCCAAATATATATCACATATTGCGAATATATATCATAGAAATATATCCAAAGAACAGGTGACGGGGACAATTTTTTTTTTTTTTAATATACTTTATTAATCCCTCACCAGGAAAGTTATGAGCTACATTTCATCGCAGCAGGCTGCCACCTATGACAGCGCCACTGGTGGGAGAAACGGGGGGTTAGGTGTCTTCTCCAAGGACCCTAGACGTGAACTCAGTGGGATGCAAAGCGAATGCTCTAACCCCTGAACCACCGTCTCAAATACGTCTTTTGGATGTATGTGTAAAAGTAACACACATTCAAATATTAGTTAGTAGAAAGAAGTTTGTCTGAGAAAGAGGGAGAGATAATCCCCTCTGGGAGAGATGCAAGAGTGAGAGATAATCCCTAAGGTTGTCTTGCAGTTGTCAACGGCCCTAGACGGAAAACCCAGGCTTCCCTCACCCAGGCTGCATCTTCCAGCTCACCCGGGATGATCCCGAGGTGTTTCCTAGCCAGCTGTGAAACATAGTCTCTCCAGCGGGTCAGGGGCCTGCCTGTGGGTCTCCTCTTGGTGGGATGTGCCCAAAACACCTCACCAGTGAGGCGTTCGGGGGGCATCCTAACCAGATGCCCGAACCACCTATCTGGTTTCTCTTGACCCGGAGGAACAGCGGCTCTACACCGAGCTCCTCGCGGAAGGCAGAGCTCATCACTCTATCTCTAAGCGAGAGCCGAGCCACCCTGCAATTCGGCCGCATGTGTGCACATTTCTGTTTAACATTTAGGTTTGAAATGTATACGCAGTATGGATACATACTAAATGTATCCAGATTACAGTTATTCCCAAATAGCAGAGACTGGAGTTGTAAGGAGTGGGTATATCAATGTATTTAAGCTTTACAACCTTGTGACAGCACTTTAGTAGTGATTTTAAAATTTTATAGAGCTCCTTGGGGGTAATTTAAAATGAGCTGTATCAGTGAGGTTTTCATTTCTAATGCCCAGAACAACGGAAACATAACTTTCTAACAACCTAGATTGTTAGCGGTGGGATTCTGGTATTAAATTGTATCTTCTCCGATCAGCCAATTTAAGCTGTGCTCTTTTTATAATTGGGCCCTCAAAGTTTTTAAAAACTTTTCTTATCATACTATATTCATCTCTCGTGGGGAAATTACTTTGACTGCATTGCATCGCAGCAGGCAGCCATGGCAGCGCGCCACTGGTGGGAGTAACTGGAGGTAAGGTGTCTTTTCCAGGGACACTTAGGCATGGGCCCAATGGGAATCAAACCAGCTTCTCCTAGTTCAAGGACGGACATTCTACCACTGAGCAAATGCCTCCCTAAATTACTTCTCATAGACTATTATGTATACAGACTGAAAAAATTCTGTTTATTCTTTTCAAGGTGGCTACTAAATTTGTTTGCAATTAGTTGAGTTTAGCTCTTTGTAGTAAATTTTTTGTATTTTAATTAATTGTGACCTCTAACAAAAAAGAGAGTATGCAAAATATAAAAACATTGTTCTGCAAGACTGCAGCAGAGGGATTAGTTCCTGGGGAAAACCCGATAAAACACAAAGCAAAAGTAGACTCAAAGAAAAAAACTGGAATTAAACTTTATCTGAAAAAAAAAGCAAATGCCAAACACTCAACTTGGTATCAAAACCAGCTATCCCGCTGTGTATGAGACAGGTAAACATAGCTTCTTTAATGTGTAGAAATTTTTTAAGAAGTGGAAAAAATTATCAAAAAAAAGGAAGGAAGAGGTTGTTTTTCTCAAGAAGAAAAAAGATGAAGGAGTTGTGCTTGGAGTGATACATGTTTCATCCATTCTGCATTAACAGTGCAGTGAGAATGTCAAAAAGTAAACCAGCAAAAACTCAAGAGAAAAGTTAAAAACTTACACTTTTTACTGCAATGTCGTCTCTTAAATTTTCAATGAGCACAAAACCACAAAAAACTTAATGAAGGTTTTACAATCTGCAACATTTCTAAGCTGAAGGGAAATAAATAACTCTGCTAATGTGTCTGACAGAGAGATAAGCCTGTAGGCATCATGAAGATGTACGAACACAATCTGTTCACACTGACATATTGATGCATATCTTGATTAAATTAGCAGACATGTTAAAATAATACCGTTGGAGTTTCAAAGAAAGTTTTTTAATCACTAAGGATTACCAAACGACCTGTGGATTCACCATATGGTGAGCAGGTTTGATTTTTCACGCTGGAGAACCACAGGGATTTGTTTCGGGACTATTTTTGTTCCAAAACAATCACTTCTTGTTTAGTACACCAATTACTGAACAGGACGTATAACAATTAGTTCCTGCTCATTAGCTGAATAAAAACTGTATTGCATCCTAATGGCACTCTTATTTTACCGTGCGGGCCAGATAAATGAGATACGTTATATATAAAAGCAATAGCCCGAGTTAGGCATCAGATTATTGGCTCTGATTAAATGTATCCTAAACAGTTAGTACTCCTCTTAGAAGGTAACTGAGGTCATCTAAATACAGTCTTGAATTTAAGAAGTTTGTAAATGTGGCGGACTCTAAATATCTGGGTAATGTTCTTGTCCAAAGTCACATTGCAATTTATTGCACAGTTTTACATGTTCAAAAACATGTGTGACAAGTTTTTATCTCCAACCAGAATCACTACAGTCAAACAGCTTCAAGTAGTTTCAAAATCGCAATGTAAAAAAAAATTCACATAAAACCTAGAAATCGTACGCCCTTTTGGGAACAATCTCAAAGTTCTGACTTACTGTTGGTTTTGAGGCGGGCTGGCTCACTGTTGCGGCTTCCTGCTTGATTGATCGCCTTGACGAAAAAGATATAGCGGGTGCCACTCTGTAAGCCGTGCACAGTGTAGTGATTCTGCTTGATGTTTGGTACGATCATCCAGCTGTCAGCAGAGTTGTACAAACCTGGCAGAGCCACAAAGATAAACACAGCATTAGTATTGAGATTATGTTACATCTTTCAGGCAGTGCTGAGTCCTTCAAAAAATTCCTTTTTATTGACATTTAAAAAAATTCTTTCCTAAATAAAATACTTTGACATATTTTCTTTTTCCTTGAAACCTCATATGAGTAATCTAACTCAAAGAGACTTGGAAACTGGATGGCTCTGGATACATAAAACATTAATGTGCATGTACAGATTTATTCCATTACCCTTCAATCAGGATATTATGACGATTGCTTCGAGGCAGTTGTGTGTACTCACAAAACCTCAAACATAAATCACTTGAGCAAGGTGCTAACTATTTGACAACAGCTGCAAATAAAACCTGTATGCAGATAGAACATAGAATTACACTTCATGTAATTGTGATCTTTTCCACAAAGTGTCGAAGCGGAGGGTTAGTAATACTCGCTGGCTCTGAAATCACCAGTTGAAAAATATTTGTGAACATAATAAGTTGGAAAAGGAAATTGTACAATAGGTCTGAGGAAAGGATGGTCTACAAAGTGCTTTTACTTTTCGGAACAAACAACTTAAAGGCAGATCTCACAAAGCGCCAAAGAAGAAACATGTTGATCTTTCAAATCATTCTTCAACAAAACAGCTTACTTTAGTAGTAAAAAAAAAAAAAAGTCACTGTTCATCTTTCCTTTTTGAGGAAATTAAAAACCCTGAAAACAGGAAGAGCTTTCAAAGTTGTGCTTACCTTGTTCCTTCTGGAAAGGATGCCTGGTGAATTATTGAGCAAGGTGGCAACAGCATGCATAAGTAATGGCAGAGACTCTGCTTGTAAATACTTCACAGGACGTAAATAAGGGCCTTTAAAAGTGAGTTGGCTTTAAGAATGAATGAGGGTAGGCGAGCTTAAAAGCTGGACTGAAAACTACCTGAACTTTTCTCAAAGACACCCACTTGCTGTTTTATAACTAACGTTGAGAAATTAAAGAGGCCAGAATGTAATTCAGATTTTAAAATATACAGAAGAAAGTTGGAGAAGCTGAACTTCATTTTGATGTTGATTGCTGTATCTTTTGATCTTGATACCATCTCTCTATTTTAGTCAAATTAGGTCATAACACAGCTACATTTTTGGTGGTTTTGCTGCAGCAAAGTCACTTTCTTATACAAGCTTCTGCCGCTTTGGAGAAAACTTTGACTTCAAAGTAACAGGGATGAGAGAATGCACCAGAGCTGGAAAAAAATAGGAAAACAGAGAGGGAGAGTCTTGCATCCAAACATTTTGCGTGTAGATGCGTCAAAGCTTGTACAGTTGTGCCGGAGCTCTAAGTGTCCAGGGAATGGACGTGAACTTGTCTTTGATGATGCAACATGGACTTAAAAGTGACTATGTGCATCTGTTTGAGTTCCGTTCTGGGTGTGTCACTCTTTCTATTTTCCATAAAAGAGAACACCCTGTCCACATGTCTTTGTAGGAGTGACTATAAAAGTCTGGATCTATTTCTTAGTGCATCCACAAAAACTCAGAGTTAAAAGTCATCCCGCTGAACCTGTTAGGGATTCCCCACTGAGACACACAAAAAGGGGTTTTTCTCACCTGTGGGTTGTCAAAATGCCCACTGTGACTCAGAATTTTTATTCTGATCATTGCATTCATACTTCCCTCTCACACCGGGGTGAAATATTGGATAGTGAGTTTGAAAACACAAATAAATCAGTAAGAGGGAAGGGAACAATAGAAAAAAAATGTGGAAAACTAAAAGAAAATCCACACAAATTATGTAATAATATCAGTATTTAAAAAAATGTAATGCCTGGTTAAACAACTTAAGGCTAGACACTAAAAATTTTACTCAATACACGCCAATGATTGAGCCACTCTTAAACTGACTAACATATTTATTTACCTTGGTATGTGTCTTTTGGCAGTTATTTAAGAAAAGGTGAAATACTGAGTGTGAGGTAAGAGTAAAAATGTGCTGTAAAAATTCCAGAAATACCTCAAGCCTATTTGTGCAGAAATCCAGGTGGCAACTTCTTTTTATAGGTTCATGCTTTAACGAATGAAAAATACCCAAGCAAATTTATTAGGTTTCACATTCTGTGTTTGTCAATTTAAATAGGAGAAATAAAAATTCTTCTTAATTGCGTCATACATCACTCGGTTTATTTGGAGAACTTTAGGTATCATGTCTAAAGTAGGAGTGTCACACATGGCCCGAAGGAAAGTAGTCTAATGGTATTATTTGTAACTGTTTTTTTTTAAAAAAATACTGTATGTTTATATTTCATTCAATTTTGACTAGAACAATGCATCAATCGGTCATGGTAAAGAAAAAGCTGAGCCAAAAAGTAGAGCTCTCAATTTACCAGTTCCTACCAGTTCTTTACGTTCCTACCCTCAGCTATTGTCCCCAGCTGTGGATGGTGATCGAAAGAACATGAGCCTGAAATGAACTTCCTCCAAAGGGGGGCTGGGCTCTCACTCAGAGATACAGTGAGATCCTAGCCCCCCTGCTCTGCCATCCGGAAGGGGCTTAGAGAAGAGCCGTTGCTCCTCTGGGTCGAGAGAAACCAGATGGGGTGGTTCCAGCATCTGGTTATGATGCCTCCCGAGCGTCTTGCTGGCAGTGTGTTTCGGGCATGTCCCACTGGGACGAAACACACAGATATGTCCCGGACTAGCTAGAGAGAATACGTCTCGCAGCTGGCTGGGGAATGCCTCGGGATCCCGCCGGGTGAGCAGGGAGATGCAGTCTGGGTGAGAGAAATCTGGGCTTCACGTTTGAGCCAGTTGCCCTCACTACCTGGCCCCTTTAAGCGGAAGACAACGGAACAGACCAAAAATTATATTTATGAACGACGTTTTAAACAATATACAAACCAACAACACTATATAGGGAGAAAACAAAAAGTAGCCAGCAAAAGATTTGATTGTTTTCCACCTTTCAGATAGCTTTTAATGTACTTTAAAAGAAAAGATTATTAAAAATAATCTTTTCTTATGTTGTTTTCTTATGTTGTTTTGAACTTGTCTAACTTAATGTGGCCTTTGACCTAAAATTATTTTGACACATCCAGTCTAGATTACAATCCATTCGGCATGCTTTTAAACTCACTTTTGCATAAAGGTTGTCACAAAGGAAAAAGAAATATTCAGCAGGTAGAGATTGTTATTTTATGAGTTGTTGTTTGAAACGAACAAACCTAGAATCTCAGATTGTTTTGCCATTACATTTTTTCAAGACATTTGGTTTCAGTGGCTGTGTGTATTTGCTACTGCTGTGCTTGGATGATTCCACAAAGGCAGGGTTTACAAGACCCCCTCTGACCCTACTGCTGCTCCCACTGAGAGGGCTGAGACCGAGACCAGCCAAGAAAATGTATAAATATAAGCAGCAAGGGAGACAGAATGGCACTCATCGGGGAGCATTTAGCCACTTGGAAAGTTTGAGGAAAATACCGCAGTAGAAACTCAAGTGGTACGGCAGGCTAAATGGGTTTATCTGTTTCTCCGTTTCTCGTATGAATCTCTGAGGACTCCATGATAGCACGGTGCTGAATGTCTGAATCACTCAGGCTATCAGAGCTGAAATGTAGCCTGATGGGTCAAATGGCTAGAGTACTTGAATTTCTGGGCTAGATGGAGACATACAGTATCAGGCAGAATGAAGGACACAAGAGGAAAGATGCTCAGGTGTGTGAGTGGGCGCATTCTTAGATCACCACAATTATGTGTATTGATAACATGCTCCTCACTTCAGTGAGTGGTCATTTTTACCTTCCTGTGGAGCCCCTACTCAAAGCAATCAACACATGTTCTCTCAACCACCCACTACATGTTCACAAGTTACTATTTTGTGGAAAATACCAAAACAGCAACATAAAAAAATGCAATAACATTAAATCCAGTCTTATCAACAAGTATTGAAGTGAGATTGACCAACGAGTGGATTAAGGCAGAGATTTACGAGATATATGTTTGGAATACCTGCACAGACATCTTCATTGAACCAGTGGATGTTAAATGCACTCTGAAACTCTCTGAAACCCACTTAAATGTGTTACTTTCACTTACCAACGTGCTAAGACTAAAAAAACACTCAAACACTTTTCCCACCAGATTATATCTTCCAGATTTTGCAGGCTTTGATTTACCATCACAAAAAAAGCTAAATTTCATTTAGTGTATGTTAAGACCTTTGTTATAAGGATATTTATTTTTTAATTTAGCTTTCCTGAGAGAGCTATGACATTTTTTTTGTTCAATAAGAAGCATAAGAAGGTTATATCAATATGTGACTGCTTTTTGTTTGCTGGACAGTATTTCAGTGGACCAGAGATTCTGGTCAGCATATGATAATAGAATTAGATGAATGGAAATGCACAGAATAGTAATAGTAGTCCATCTAAACTTGAATGAAAGGGGATATTACTTTCTGTTTTCAGGTCAGATTAAATGTGTGTGTGTTTTTGACTCACTTATGAAATTTGTCTGGCCAGTGTAAATTGTGTACTGCAGCTCGTAGGAGGTGACGCTGAACTCATCCTCCGATGTCCAGTGAACAGTGATGGTGTCATGGGAGGCTGTGCACAGCTCGTCTCTGATGGAGGGTGGGTTAGGGGCTACAAACAGGAGAAAAAACACACAACAAAAAACAAATAATAACACTTCTTGATTTGCAATTCAAATTCAAAATTGAACAATGCAGTATAACCTGATTGTAATATTGTAATCACACAGATAAATCTAGATTTATTTGTAGTTTATATAAACTTACCTAACTTTATAACACTACTTTTTGGATAATTTACGATGCAATAACAAAAGATAAGACACAAACTAACACACAAATTGCTAAACAAAATTGTCCCATGTTGAAAGCTTGCATGTAACACCACTGAATATCTTACCTGTGAGGTAATCCAGCCCTTCAAGAATTTTCTTCTCTCGAGAGAAGTCAAGAGCAAAATTGTCGAATGCCTCATTCAAGTTAACATCAGGAATGAGTACCTGGGAGGAGGCGGTGGCCATGGCAACCCTGGAGCAACGATACAACATTGGGGTGAGAATGTACACAGAACACACGAGGAGTCATTTGACATAAAAAAAAAAAAAAAAAAAGAAAGAAAATAAATACTATAAGTGATGGTCTCAATGAGCAGCGGTGAGGTGTGAAAAAAGAGAAATATATATTCAGATGATCAAAACATTGTTGGACATACTTGTCGTCTCAAATAAGAATCTCCAAAACATCCCTCACTATGCCGCTCCACATTTTGGTGTGAAAGTCAAACACACCCCGAAGACTTTTCATGCTCAGTAGAAACTTGTGTGTACTTCTGTTTTGAGAGCTACAAATCTAGCCTGAACCACAGTTCTTACAGGGTCACACAACAGGGTGCAAAATGAAGCACAGAGCTGAGCTGACCCTTGAGATTTCACCTCCTCAGTTGAAAACATTAAAAAACCACAGAAGCTAGCCAGAAGCTCAGAGAAAACTAACAAAAAAAAGGCCTCGCTGAGGCCAAATGAAAGATGCTTTATTGGCTGTGTGTTGTTCAAAAAGTTCCACATAAAGACAGGCAGAGCATCCAGTTGAAGGCAGGAGGAAGAAACGATGGTAATAAAGAAAAACTGCAGAGTTAGGCTTTAAATGACAGATTATTTTGAAAATAGCCCGGCATTGATCCAAGCGCTGGAAATATTTGATGAAATGCTCAAACCACCAGCAGCCTTTCAAGTGAATTTAAAAGGCATAAATCAAATAAGAGAGAACTCGACCCGAGGCAGAAGATTTGATTTAAAAACGTCAAACAAAGCAATGTTGTAGGATGTATTAAAAAACACGTTTCTGTGTTTTTCACTATGGAAAGAAATAAATCTAAATCATGAAGAAAGTGAAAGAATGAACGATTTCGTGCTTAAATCTTGATTTTGAATAATTAAATAATAACACATGCTTAAATTGCAGCTATGCAAACTGAACTAATGGATACTTCAGAATGGAATAAACCACTTTTGGTTGTTTAGTTCTTAAGATTTTCAATGTTTTATTGCTCTGTAAACCAACTTTGAGTTACTGGTAAATGGATCTTCTTAAGTTCTCTGCAGGTTGCATCAGAGCAAATGTACTTGTGGTTCACTCACCTCTCAGCCACATTCCTGGCAGACTGGAGGAAGCGAGCATGGTCATTCTCCTTCAGGCTCTGCTCGGCTTGTGTAATGAGGGCGCTGGAACGCTCCAAACACTGGCGACAGTTTGCAATTTGTTGTGCCAACTTGCGAAGTTTCATCACCTAAAACAAAAAATAAAGAACATCTCACTATGTTGTTCCACATAATTTATATTCATTCATATATTCATCGTGTTAAAAAGAAATAGACCAGCTCCTGTTCTGCTCTGAAAACCGAAACATTGCACTTCTCTGCAGGACGTTTTAGCAATGCACTCTTTTTCTTTCTCACTTTCACAACTTAGATGAAAGCATCTGCTCCCCAGTGATTTCAGAATGAGAAATTCAACCCTCTAGTAGTCACTAACCCACAACTACACACTCTTCACCCTTTGAGGAAATAGACAAAATTCGCATGTTTTGTCAGGTTTGATAGCACCTGTAAGAGGAACTCTGCTGGCCAAAGCCGACAAATCCCCACAAATACCACCTTCTGGGTTTGTAAAACATGTTTTTGTACAGTGAGATACTCTCAAAATTTGGATGAAGTGACATCAGAAAAACTTTAACTTAAAATCAACCAGAAGAGGATGTTGCCGCTGAAATAAAAAATAATAAAAAGCAGGACATAATTTTATATTAAATGTAACCAAAATATGTATGCTTGCAATTATAAAAGTTTCAGTAAATGCCTGAAACATGCAGTGATACTTCTGTAAATCTCTAAATGCAGATGGATAATCACAAAGGCAGAGCTTTCCAGCCAGCAAAAACAGGAAGACATAAAGAATATAGCAAAGAAGAAAGGTCAGAGTTGAATGAAACCAGTTCTTATACATGATGACCTTATAATCATGCTGATGTACGGAGGGTCAAAGACAGATAGCGTGACAGTGCGTTATTAAAGAACTGTGCGTGCTGATCCACCAAGAGGCTAAAAAGAAATAATATACAAACATATATGGATTCTATCTTTGCTAATCCGCTGTCTCTGTGTAGGAGCTAGAAATGTCACAAGAAGCAATATTTTTACTATAAACACTTCTTTATAAAAGAAAAACATTCTATGAAATAATAGTCACACCAAGTTTGTGAACACACATGCAAAATCTGCTAAAAAATTCTCAATTTAACCAAAATTAATCGGATTAAGTACAATGATTTTATTTCCATCCAAACATTAAAAAGACATTCTTTGCTCATATAAAAGCCAATATTCTGTTTGTATGTTCTTATACAGTGAATGCTGCTGCTTGAGTCCAAACAAGAACAAGAAAATATTATCAATCAGTCTTGAGCTCAGGTTTGAGCACACTGACTTGTCACTGACTTGGTCTGGCGACCTCTGAAGGGAAATGCCGAAAGATGAAGACAAAGTCTTGTGCTCAGGTGTCTGCATTGGCTTCCTGTGACTCGGAGAATAGACTTTAAAGCTGCTCTGTTAGTGTTTAAGTCTCTCCATGGCCGGTGAAATGTTAGTGCTTTATGAACCATCTAGAACTCTGAGTGCCTCTGAGACTGTCCACATGTTTAGTCTTGACTCTGGTTCCTAGAGTCTGGACTAAACATGGAGAAGCTCAGAAACTCTGGAGCAAACTACCTGAGTCAGACAGGCCTCCACTATGGCAATGCTTTAATCTAGGCAGAAAACAGTTGTTTAATTGTGCATTTGACTGAAGATTAATAACTTTTTTAAAAATTTGTTTTAATTTTTTTATTAAAAATTTTTATTCTATGTTTTATGATTATAATGCATTTTATCTGTCTTGTAAAACACTTTGAATTACGTTTTGTATGAATTGTGTTACAAAAAAACTTGACTTGCCTTGAGTCTGTGTCTTAGTTTAAAAAAGGTCAATAATATAGCAGTAACAGCTAAGCCAGAGCGGAAAAGAGAGAATCAGATGCACGTCATCACACAAAAACACAGCTGAACGAAAATCCAGTGGATGGTGGGAAAGTTTCCAACAAACTTCAGACAACAATGTGGACCATTTAATGACTCCTTGACGTTTTTAAGACAATAAATATGTCTCAGAAACCAAACTTTGAGACAGATCGAAAGAGATGCTACTTGACTATGCAAATACCTAGCACACATTCTGCGTACAACTTCTAAAATATTGGTTTTGTATTATTCATAGCATTTGGTGCAAGTTGTTGAAAAGGAACAAATGAACCAATGAAAAGCTGCTGCACCTCGAAGCATCTCCAAGGAAACAACTTAATGGTGTTTTTAATTAAAGTCTCAGCTGCTTTCCCACTTAATCCATCATAATGTGTCGTTAATATGAACAACATCTGAGGTGCAAACAGAGGTGAAGCCAGATGACTTTAATAGATGGGTTATTATTTGGCAGCATATGATACAAACAACAATTTCAGAGGTGATTACTTCTCTCCTTGAGAAAAAAACAACATGAAACAGCCGTGCCTGATAGAAATATGCATATAATTATTCACTATGTTTCCTAAAGATTTCTATGTCCTATTAAAGCACTTTAAAACAACTCATCACTGTGCAACAGATGACTGAACCATAATAAACCAATCACATTAGTTCTACTTTTACACATTTCTGTCAGTCTTTTGCTTGATAAAAGATTTAGTTTATATCCTCACTTCTTTTATTTCTTATCTTTTAGACTTATAATTTCTCATTTTCTTATATCAGCATTTATGTTGCTGCATGTACATAGTTCTGCTGTCACAAACAAATGTCCCAGGTCTGCTGTCAAAGAAGTCATTCTAATAAGTGCATGAAGACTCTTTAAAAAAAAGTTTCAGTGTGAATCCACCCTTCTTCTAAATATAACTACATATAATCCACAACTAAATGCATATCTGCATAAATTTAGTCAACTAAATGCCTGTTTTGGGGTTGTTGTAAAATTTTTCAACATTTTATGCTCCTCAATTATCTTCACAAGCTGCAAAAGTTCAAATGAGAAACATTTATACTTTTAATTTTCAACTGTAGCTTTCATTAAGTTTTCCACAAGTCATAAATCCTTCTCTTCACCACACTGTAATCTTGATTTCTTCCATTGAGTCATGGTAATTCTCTAAATCTCATTTCCTTTCATTTAATTCATGTTCCAAAAGTGACCTCAGTCAACGTGTGTGTTTTTCCTTGATAGCACTCCTTTTGTTTCAGAATAAGATGAGCAGGAACAACAAATATGTTTTGCAATGGTGTCTTCTTTAAGAATCTTTTATAATTGTTCTCATTGTTTTAACTGGAATATTTCTTGTCTGGACAGAGTTTTCTGATTAGAATCCAGCTTCTCATTCAGGTGTTTTCCAAAGGCAAATTCCGAACTGGTTACTTTATGTTTTCTTTTAATTGATCGATAGAAAAGTACAGAATTACAGAGCTTCATTGTCTAGTAAAGCATTTCAAATCTTTATGTCACAATTTTTTTTCTTAATTGACTTTTATTTCAAACATAAATCTGAGACAATTATGACCAACATTCCTTTTTTTCTGCTGGCACAGGCTGTGTGTCAACGACTGGTGTAGCTGTGCTAGTGGTTTAACACAAACGTCTTTTTGATAATAGAGATGAAAATATATCCCTTTATGATTTAGTATTGATATGTTATGCTCCATGTTTCTGCAGAACAATAAACACTTTCACGATGCAGAATGTTTGATAGTCAAATAGGAGGATGAAATTTTCCCTTAATTTTTAAAAGCAAAAACAAAGAATGAATAGCAATTCATAAAAACTCAAAATGCTTCTTGAATTATTAAGAGTTTTATACAAAAACAACAACAAAGAAATGCCGATTTATGAGAAGTTGAATTAATCAATGATTTACTCTGCAAGAATTGTTATTAAAATTATAATTAATCATACTATAATCATCCCTCATGGGAAAAGGAATTATGCAGCTTTGCACCACAGCAGGTATCCAAGACGGCGCCAATCGTGGGAGTAACTGGGTGTTAGATGCCGTCTCCAGGGACATTTAGGCATGTGCCCAGTGGGAATCAAACCGGCTTTCCTGGTCTAACGTCAGACATTCTTCCACTGACCCAGTGCCTCCCATTCTCCTTTTAACAACATGATAGTGCTTATGCTCCAAAATTTAATTCAAAGAACACATATAACTACCTACTAATACAGAGTAAAATTGCAACAACACATATAGAATGTACAAGATTACATCACACATTTGAGTTTTGCTCTAACAATGGATTGATAATATATTTTAAAAATGAAAAAAAAAGAAAAGAAGAGGAGGTATTTATGTAGATAATGTCATAAGAGAAAAAAACACAAACACTCATCAGGCCGTGGGAAAGCTTGTGTTTTGATTCGGCAGGAAAAGCCTGACCGCTGAGCCCTCCCCATGAGATATACAGCTCATAAAAAGAAGATTAATAAAAGGATAAAAATCATTAACGGAATTTTCTGCTACATAAAAGTGTATAAGTGTTTTAAACAAAAAGCTCAAAAAGTGAGCAAAACTTTTATATGTGTGTAGTGACTGTCATTAACATGCTTATGATCCGTCTTCTTGACCCTTTCAATGACATACGATTTCACATGCGTGTTTTCATCTTTTGTCTTCTGAGTTTCCTCTGCTAGTTGCTAGACAGACTTTTTACAGGTTGCCATTCCCTGGAGAAAAAAGCCCTGCTTTTTGTATACAATCAGACACACAGACATGTTTCCGTTTGCTCACATACACTGTCTCTAATTTAGATCTTTCTGTTGACTCAAGAGATTCTCCACCAAAACAAGAAATAACTGCAACATACACTTGTGTATGTGTGTGTGTGCACGCAAGTCAGTTTGCATGACACACCTGGTGATACACACAAAACAAGTCTCAAGGCTAAATCCATAAATGTGTATTTAGGTTTAAACAAAAAGCTGGAACATGCTAGTGCATGTTTCTCTCCATCCTATTTGCAAAGTTGTGCATCCGTGTGGTTTGCTTTGAAATCTTCTACTCAACAAAAAATTATGCATGTCTGGAAATGGAAGCTTCATTTCCATTTCCATTTATAGCCATGAAGGAATCCAGATAAAGCAGGGCTATTGCTCTTTTTCTTTAATGATCCTTTACGATAATCAAAATGAATGACCCAATTATCAAATTCCTCAATAAAACTGATTGATCTCATAATGTCTCTTTTTTAATTAGCTTTAGCCCGTGTTACCTAGGCAGAAAATGAAACAATCTTTTCAATGACTTCTAAGTAGAGATGAAGCTACAAATATCAATAAAAAAATGATAAAATACCATATTATTTTATGCAAGAGAAGTAGCTTCACGCCACCTGCTTCCCCTTCATTTAAACCTACAAATGCAACTCCACATTTTTTTTTTTTTTTTTTTACAAAATCTTTGAAAACTTGATGAGCTCTTTATTACACATAAGTATAAGTATTTTATTGGCTGAATGGTGTGTCATCTTTCACTGTATTTAATGAAGACTCATCCCTGAGCTTTAGTTGGCCTCTTTGCATTTTAACTACACATACATTAAAATGCCAGAGGGGATGGGTGAGAATGGTGCATGGAATGAGGCTGGAGCAAATCTGTCTGGAGCCACAAACAAGCTGGAAGGCAGGGTACAGCCTGGAGAGGTCACTAGTCTATTGCAGAGCATCATGGAGACAGAAAACTACACACACTCACATTCTCTCCCAAAAGCAACTTTGAATGAGCAATTAAGTAGTTTTTAGTGAAGTGTGTAGAAAAACCCAGAGAACATTAAAATATGAAGAGGAAAAAGCATGCAAACTTTACACCTGAAAGACCAGTGATTTAGCTGGCAGGGGTTTCAACCAGCAACCTTTTTGCTCTCAAACTGCAGTGCAAAGATCAGATAACCAAAAAGCTGTGTAAATTATTTTAAAAGAAAAGTTAGTTTGTTAAATAGCTTACCTTTGACTCCTTGATCTTTACAGCAATGACCTGCTTTCTTTGGCGGATGATCTCTACCAACTCATCACACTCCTCCACCAACTTAGCTTCATGCATGGCAGTGTTTACCTGGACACAGAGGTGGCATTGTTTAAAGAATTTGAGAAAAAAAAAAAGCTTGAAAATGTTGTTTACATGTGTTCATAACACCGTAAAAAAGTATTTCTGCTGGACGTGACAGCGATGGTTGTATAAATGATATATTAATTTGGCAAATTTTGGCAAATTAAAAATTGTTGTTATAGATATTGTAAACTTGCTCTTAGACACAATTTTTTTTCCTTCTAGGAGCTGGGAGAGGAAAACATGTCCCTTAGAAATGCCAGTGAGATTTTGGACTTATTACAAATTGTGTTTTAACCTAATTAACTTATGCTGGAAGTGTGGAAGAGCTATGATAGTTTTCCTTGAGAGTCATAAATAACCACTCTGCCGTCATCCAGACGAACTAATGTTTGATGGATGTGTACTTTAGAATAACAGAAAAAAAACACCTCCTGAAAAACCAAAGATAGCTGTAACTCCCTGAGGAAATTAGCTGCTTTAATCAATTTTGTGATTATATTAAAATCAAAGTTGCCAGAGCAACTTATCACCCGCATACAATTTCAGGCCAATATCAGTTAACAGCCAACTTCAGGACTGGGTGTTGCTGAGACATGAAGTGTTTGCTGAATTGCAACAATGAGTTCCTACCAACAAGTGTGCCAATTGTGAAATATAATTAAACCAAAAGCTTCTGAAAAACTTAGGGCAGGAGTTCAAATGAAAAACACTCTAGTCCAACTTCCCTGCAGGGTAAATAAAAAGAGGAACAAGAAAACTAAACTGCAAACTCTGCAACTATAAACTTTTCCTTACAGCTAAGATGAATAGTAACAACTCAGTTGGCTCTGATTGTTGTTTCAACGCCTTGGGAAGAATCTCATAAATGTTGTTTATGATGGGAAACCAATTTAATTCGAAAAGCCTTTAGTCAGCTTCCAATTTTTTAACCAATACCCATTATTTAACATTTATCTGACACTTTTGTGACTATTGAGGGTAGATGTAAAGAGATGAAAGCTATTATAGAACTTCACACAGACATTTTATAACTTTAACCATGTGGTTTGCCAAGCATAACACATAACACATCATAGCAGGAGTTTGTTTTTAGGAACCAGTTGAGACCACTCTATTAATTATAGTCTATGTGACCATGTAGAACTCCCGCCCCCAAAAAAGTTATTTTCCCACAGGAATTCTGATAGTCTTCGCTTCAAACGACAAAGTATCAGGAAAAAAACTGGCTGCCATCAATGACAAGATTTTTTAGATTCTTAGAAACTATTCTGAATGCTACCGTTATGTCAATCACACTGAAGTTCGGTCTGTTTTGCTGTGCAACAACGATACAAAGAGTTTGAACTTCAACTGTTATGCATCAGAGCAGTCTTTGCCTTCATGTACGCCATCTTTCAAAAAGACTGAATGATTAAAACTAAATTAAAGATCACACCAGTGATTTTTTCTCCTCTTTTTAATAAATATTAATGTGCGTGTTTTTAATTGAAAGGAAATCTCTTTACAAACTGAACATTTTGTCATATTAAAGATGATTATCTAACAGAGCCAAGCTTTTAAAGTGTTCAGTTGAAAGAAGGTCAGAACTAATTTGAGTTTTTTTTTCTACTCCACTCAGCTTAATTCAGGGTGGCTGAAGCCTATTTCTGCAATAAGAAGGCATGAGGCGAAGAAAACTGTTGACATACGGTCACTTCATCACAGTGAACCCAAACTATTTTTTATGACTGTACCACTAAGTATTATTTGTCAAACTTAATCATTATCAATTTTCCATACCCCGGTCTGAGATAATTTTATGTCAGTGCAGTGGCCTTTCATGGTCAGTATCCACGTGAAAGGCAGGGTACACCCTTGACAGGTCATCAAACAGATAGCACTTTTGGTAACTCGGCATGGTTTTTGTGCACACTATGTGGTCATAGTCATGGACATATTGTCATAAATATGCCCCTTCTGACTCTCTCTCCTTCTTTCTTATTTTGCCCTCCATTCCTATTCCTGACACCTGTTTCCAATTGCCTCGTCGTAATGTTCACCTGTGTCTCTTTTCCCTCTTTCTATTTTAGCACTGGTGCCCTTCACTCCTTTGCCATATCATCTGCTTTTCCCATTGCACAAATTTTATTTTGCATTATGTGGATGTTGCTTGAATGAAAGGCAATTTAGAAATGCAATTTGATTTGAGGAAAAAAGAAAGTTAAGAACTAGCGATCAAGCCAAATAAAAAAAAATTAGCACACAACATATTTGCTTTATTTTAATTCTCTCTCCATGATTAAAAGGAGTCTTGATTTTGTCATTGTGTCTTGATTTGTTGTCCTAACATAAATATGAACTTGTAAAATCTGGTACAATTCCTGTCCTGTCAGAAGTTGTACAAAATCATCAGCCCGCTTAGTTTAACATGACAAACACATTTTCAGTCACAGTTCATCTCTGAGAGGAGCTTATGAAACTACTTACTGTAACATCCAAGTTCCACTCATCACTCTACAAAGCTCATTACAACATAGCAATCCACTTAAGCCTCATTAGTCACACTTGCTCACTTACATTCAAATACTTTCTCTGGTTATCTTTGTGAGAACACTCAGGGAAACAATGCCTACTCCAGCCCATACCTTGACCTGGAGTGCCGGATCTACCTGCTTAACCATGTCTGAAAGCAAATTCTGAGCTGAACTATGATACCAGATTGCAAAGACTTATCAGACCTTTGGGAAAAATGGATAATTGGCCATTTTCCCAAATACAGTATCTTCAAAGGCTTTGTCCTTACAAGTATAGGCATACACATGCACACACATGCACAGACACACACACAAGACACAACACAATTAATCCTGCAAACAACCTGGGTATAACTTCACATGCAGTTCAGAAGCAGTCGAGCTTATAACTGGGGTGTAAAGGAGTCTGAGAAGCTATATTTTCTGTTTCCCTCCTTATTTCTTTCTTTTCACAGTAAAACTTCACACTTTATAATCTATCTGCAGGACCACAAAACACTTTTAACTGCTCTCTATTTCTTTTTTCATTAGGCAGTAAAAACAGTGCACCATTACAGAGTCATGGATAGAGGAATTAAAGGAATCTGTGGAGGGTAACTGCAATAGTACATTTATGAAAGAATCTGTTAAATAAGAAAAAGATTGCATCAAACTTGGACCAACAAGTGAAGTAAATGGTCGGAAGTGGTTATCAATAATAACCAAAATAATCTATTTCCTAACGACATTTTATTAAGTTAACTATAAAGATACAATGGGAGTTTTAATCTAATTGCAATGCATATCACAGAATGGGTTATTTATACTCTTTTGGCCATGGAAGATAAAAGGCAGACGTGCAAAACAAATGAGTAGTAAAATAAATTGTTTCAGTGTGTGAAACTCTCATTCCTTTTGAGTTCACACTTTAAAAAAGCAAAGCTCAATCTCATCAGACTCAGAATATGGTGCAATGAGATTCAGTGCAAAGTTACTTAGACAACCTGCACTCACAAATTCAACAGGAAAATAATCAATCTGCATGCCTTGGCTGTTTTTTATTTACACTTACAATGGAAAATTTAACAACCACTGAATCGTAGCGTAGTAATACTCCAATGTGACTGAAAAATTAACAGTTTGACTTGGACTAGTGGAAAAGAAATGGTTAATTTAATATTTGATAAAAAAAACTTAGCGTCTAATTACAGTGGTTAATGTACCAAGTCAGCTTTCATGACATTATTCTGCATTAAATAAACACTAAAAATGTGTTACCATTCACCCAAATTTGATCCAAATTTGTCCAGATTTTTTTATTCTTGGGAACAAACAATCAAAAGCTACCAAACATAAAGGAGGTAATAAGCTCAGCTGAATTTGATCCCAGTAGTATGCGTTTTCCACTGTGTCAAGTCTCTCTTCTTTTTTCTCTTCCTTCATAACAGCCAAAAGCTTATCTCAGATTGAGAATAAGCTGCTTTTTAAAAAATATTTTTGCTGAATGTGTGGTACCGTTGGGTTAATCTGATCACAAACTCTCATTGGAGTGTACAGGATTTAAGTTTAAAGGGAATGAAAATTAGCACTTCTGAATTTAACACTGTGGTTAAGTAGAAAAGGGTGGAGTGTCCTGTTTGAGTCTGGAATGATGTTCTAAACTAAGTTAGATAGTTTAAAAATGTTAGGAATGCTGGGTTGTCTCTTTAAAACAGGGTGAGAAGCACTTCTCCCAAAAAGTTAGTGTGGATGCCTGTTTGGGATGCTGTCTGAAAGGCTTCCTTGTGAAGTGTATAGAGTCTGTCCCAGCAGGAGGACCACTCAGGTATGACCCAGAAAACACTGGGAGCATTCGATCCCTCAGCAGGCAAAGATGCCCCAAGAATCCCCGATTAGGTTGAAAAAGTAGCCAAGGGGAAAAAAAAAAGTTTATTCTCAGGCTAAAAGTCTATAAACCAAAAGTAGATGGAAAACTGTCCTTACTATGCTTTGGATGAATTTTGCTGAAGCCGAATAAAATTTTTAATCTGGCATCTAAATATTTATTTTTATATGACACTGGGCTTTTGTTTTTTACATAATTTTTCTTTAACAAATGTAATCGTTATCTACTCATGAGCAGCCAGGCAGAAGTGATAAAAGCCTCTCAATCATCAGAAAATTAGTTAAGCACCAAAATACTCACTGTGCGATTTCCCCAAACAGTCTCTTGTAAAATTCTAATTTCCATGCATGTAGAATTTCTAAAATATTATCCTACCAGGAGAGTGGCTTGAGCCTCGACATGTGAAGACGTGCAGCTTTGTTGCTCCGCAGGAATACCATATTTTTTCATCTAAATCCTTTACTATCTAACACTCTAAGACTACCCCTCATCTCCGGAAACTTTGTTTGTGTCATACAGCAGTTTGAATAATTTATTTTTGCCATGGCTGGACAAAGAAGCAACAAAAAGTCCGAGCTTGCTAGCCCCGTGTCTTCTGATACGGCTAAGCTAATGGAAGCGATTACAAAATCGGAAAAAAAGGTACTGACCGAGATTTCTACATTGGATTCCAAGATTGAATCCAAATGCCAAATGCTAAATGAAAATATGCAGTCGCTCCGACGGGATTTTAAAGAGCAGCTTGAGGGTTTGAGAAGCGAGTTTAATGCTAAACTAAACCCGCTGGATGCTAGCATCGCTAGCAATCGGGCCCACATTGTTAGCCTGGAGGGTGCTACCGGTGATTACTCTGACAGGATGGTGAACGTGGAGGAAGAAGTTCAGAGTCTACGAGCTACTGTGAAAGCCCTGACGGAGAAGACTGAAGACCTGGAGGGAAGGCAACGCCGCTGCAATATTCGCATTCTCGGGGTGAAGGAGCGGTTTGAATCGGGCCAGCGTCCTGCTGAGGCTGTGGCTAAGCTACTTCAGGAAGTCCTGGGCATGGATGCTGCTCCCACGCTGGACAGAGCGCATCGGAGTCTACAACCCGCCCCTGCTACAGGACAGCGACCCCGGCCACTGATCGTGAAGTTTCACTATTACCAAGAAAAGCTGGATGTGCTTCGCAGAGCAGCAATGAAAGAATCTCTGGTACACGATGGCAACAAGATCCTTATTTTTCCAGATCTTCCATCCACCGTGGTGAAGAGGAGAGGTGCTTTTAAGGAAGTTAAAGAATTGCTGCGGGGATGCCGAGGTGTGAAATATGGGATGCTGTACCCTGCAAGGCTGAGAGTTTCTTCATGTTTGGATGAAAAATTTTTCCTGGATCCTGTTCCTGCCAAAGACTACATCCTGAAGCATCTGGTGCAAAGCAGCCAGCAGGAGAACTGAGGGACCATTAAAGGTACAACACTGGTGATGGATCCAGGCCTGTTAGTAGATTCTCTCACTGGACTCCTATTTACTTCTAATTCTAGCTTAAATATCTATGTAAATATATATTTTTTGTAATTATAAATAATGAACAAAGTAAGTGAGTTGGGGGTGGGGGGCTGAATGTTTGTTACACTTGAGTTTATATTTTGTTGGATGGGAAGATTTTTTTTTTTTTATCATGGGTATTTCCTGTTATGGGCACTTATGTTAGTAAGTATAGTGGTGGGAGAGCAAGTTTGCATGTTACTAGAGCTCATTTGGGAAGGGGAGGAGGGTTTTTGTGTGTGTGGTAATGTCTATGTTTTTTGTATTTTTCTTTGGTTTGTGTTTTGCTGCAGCTTTAAATCTATACCTCATTCCTGTGTGATTGTGCACCCTTATGATAAACTGAATCCAACGTAGATATGGCTGCCTGTACTAATCTAAGACAAACTGTTGGGCCCAACTCTGCGACATTTATCACATGGAATGTAAAGGGACTTAACCAATTAGTCAAACGGAGGAGAGTCTTTGCTCATTTGGTGAACTTTAAACCGGATATAGCATTTCTTCAGGAAACACACTTGTGTTCTGCTGATGCCTATAAGTTAGAACACGGTTCCTTTTCGCAAGTATACCACTCTGCCTTCAGTATAAAAGCAAGGGGGGTTGCTATACTTGTCAGAAAAAATCTTCCCTTTGTCAGTACAGAGGTGATTCGGGATGTAAATGGTCGATTTGTTATTGTTGCTGGTAAGTTGTATGACTTCCCAGTTCTTTTGGTTAATGTCTATGCTCCCAATTGGGATAACCCACAATTTTTTACTAGCCTTATAGGGAAGTTAAAAGGTTTAGACACTCATTACCTCATTATGGGTGGAGATCTAAATTTGGTATTTGATCAGAATCTGGATAGATCAAGTACACGCCTATCTGCAGCAACCTCCAAATCTGTTTCTGTTCTTAACACATTCCTTCAAAGTTATGGAATTTCTGACCCGCTACGTGTTACCGAGCCGCTGGCAAAATATTACTCTTTTTTCTCTGCTGTGCATCACTCATACTCAAGAATTGATTATTTTTTGTTGGACAATACCTTTATTTCTAAAACTACCAAGTGTCAATATCATGCGATTGTCATATCGGATCATGCACCTGTTCAAGTAGATATTTCATTTCCCACTACTCATGCGCCACAGCAACGTTTGTGGAGGTTCGATACAACCTTGCTATCAGATAAAGAGTTTTGTAAATTTATTTCCTGTCACATAGAATTCTTCTTGGAAGTTAATGATACACCCGATGTTTCCAAAACTGTTATTTGGGAGTCCCTTAAAGCATATTTACGTGGACAAATCATCTCTTTCACAGCCCAAAAAAACAAAAAGTGTAATGAGAGACTTAAGAAATTAACTGAACTCATAGCAAATCTTGACATGCAGTATGCTAGCAATCCAACTCCTGATTTATACAAACAAAAACTCCTGCTACAGTCTGAGTTTGAAACTTTATCAATTAAGGCAACGGAGAAGTTATTGCTTAAAACAAGACAACAGGTATATGAGCATGGAGAAAAAGCAAGTAGACTTCTCTCCCACCAGTTGCGTCAGTCCATCTCTAATCATTCAATAACAAAGATCAGAACAGATTCTACTCATACAGTAACGGAACCCCAACAAATCAATACAGCCTTCAAGAATTACTATCAAGGTCTCTATGCCAGTCAAAGTACATGTAATTCTGCCGACATAGAAGCTTTTTTGGAAAAATTAAGTATTCCTCTGTTGGATTCAGATCAGCTGCAGACACTAGAGAAACACATATCTGTTGCGGAAATATTAACAGCGATTGGCTCTTTACAGAGTGGCAAAGCCCCAGGTCCTGATGGGTTTCCATCTGACTTTTACAAGGCATTCGCTGACAAACTTTCATCCTTACTATGTATGGTGTTTGCAGAAGTCCATGGAACTGCTAAACTGCCTGAAACATTATCCCAAGCCATGATTTCGGTAATCTTAAAAAAAAATAAGGATCCTCAGAAATGTGAATCATATCGACCAATCAGTCTACTTAACGTAGACTACAAAATTCTTACAAAAGTTCTGGCACTTCGTTTGGAAAAAATAGCCCCTAGAATTATTCATGAAGATCAGACGGGCTTCATTGCTGGTCGCCAGTCATATTTTAATATCAGACGTCTATTTAATATCTTATATTCTGACCACTCAATTGACCGTCCAGAATTAATCGTCTCGCTTGATGCCGAGAAGGCCTTCGATCGTGTGGACTGGGGCTATCTGTTAGCTGTACTGCGCAAGTTCGGTTTTGGCTCAGGATTTTTATCCTGGATCAAAATTCTTTATTCAACGCCCCTCTCATCTGTCCGTACCAATAGCACCATCTCTGAATATTTCCCTTTGCATAGAGGTACTCGTCAGGGATGCCCACTGAGCCCGCTACTTTTCGATTTTGCAATAGAGCCTCTAGCAATAGCCCTTAGAACGGACAAAGGGATTAATGGGATCAGTCGGAGAGGTCCATAAGATCTCCATGTATGCGGATGACCTACTCTTATATATTACAGACCCAGAAAAGTCCATTCCATGACTGTTGGAACTCCTTGGGATTTTTGGAAATCTTTCAGGGTACAAACTGAATTTAGGAAAAAGTATACTTTTTCCCATTAATCAACTGGCCAGGGACCTGGACTATTCAAAATTTCCATTTACCATAGAAAAACAATCATTTGTGTATCTTGGAATACATATTACAAATACGTATAACAATCTTTTCAAATTGAACTTTTCCTCACTTTTGGAGAAAACCAAGACAGATTTGGCAAGATGGTCAGCTTTACCCATCTCACTGGCGGGGCGAATTAACACAATTAAAATGGCAGTTTTGCCTAAATTTATGTATGTTTTTCAAATGGTCCCCCTTTTTCTTCCTAAGGTGTTCTTCAGTAAGTTGGATGGATTAATATCTTCATTTATTTGGAATCAAAAGTGCCCAAGGATTAGCAAGTCTAAATTGCAGTGCTCTAAATCTGAGGGTGGTCTTGCCTTGCCTAATTTTTTGTATTATTACTGGTCAGCAAATATTGTTAAACTGTCTGTCTGGCTACATACATTCAAAGAAGGCAGAGGACCTCTTTGGTCCACCATGGAACTTACCTCGGGTTTTCCAGCTTCACCTGTAGCATTTATGAGTGCCTCTCTGCCAATAACTGAAAAAATGAGCTTCACAAACCCAGTGGTCAGAAACACACTGAATATCTGGCTCCAATGCCGCCGCCATTTTGAGTTCAAGCAAGCGCTAATTTATGCACCAATTACCTCAAATCCATTCTTCCCACCTGCCTTGAATGATCCTGGTTTCAAAGTCTGGCGTAGTAAAGGTATAGTGTTTTTTACTGATTTATTTGCAAGTGGTTCATTTATGTCCTTTGAAAACATCTGTGCAAATTTTGATATTTCCAAGAAGCATTTCTTCAGATACTTACAGGTCCGCAGCTTTGTAGGAAAACATTTCCCCACATATCCAACACAATCATCTCCTGGTCCTTTAGAAAACTGCCTGCAGCCTCGACCCATCACCAAAAGTCATATTTCCAAAATATATGAACAATTGCATCACATTAATCCTACTTCATTAAACCATTTGAAAGACTATTGGGAACAGGATTTAAATCTGGAGATTCCAGAGGAAATCTGGAACAGAAGTATCACCCGCATACATTCAACATCTATCTGCATAAGACACAGTCTGACACAATTCAAAGTTTTCCATCGCTCATACTTAACAAAGGCAAGGCTGGCTAAGATATTCAACAGCAGTGATGATCGATGCCCAAAATGCAACCAGTCACCTGCAACAATGGCTCACATGTTTTGGTCGTGTGCTGCTTTAGAAAAGTTCTGGGACTCTGCTTTTGGAATTTTTTCACATCTTTGTGGGAGGAAAATAGATCCCAATCCATTCACTACAGTGTTTGGAGTTCTCCCGAGCAGACAGGGCCTTAACTCGCACCAGGAGAGCGCAGTGGCTTTTCTGTCTCTCCTTGCACGGAGACTGATCTTAGTGAAGTGGAAGGACAAGCAGCCTCCTTCTTTTGTTCAGTGGGTCAGAGAAGCTATGATGTGTCTTCAAATTGAATACCTAAGGTATAGTAAACGGGGCTCAATAGAAAACTATTATAAAACATGGGCACCTTTCATTACATACATTGAGGGTCTGCCATTTACATAGGGGAGAAGGTTTTATGCGTCATTTACCAGTACTTATGGAGAAAGCTGCAGCTTATGTTTGTGATTTGTTTGTTTTGGGTTTGTTTGTTTTTGTTTCATGTCTGATCCAAATATTTTACAAGTCTCAGATAGATACTACTGGTTGACATGTTCTTTAATCATCTCTATTTTGTAACTTTATATAACTTGACTTAAAGTTGTTTTTTTTGTGTGTGTCTGTATAAAAAATGAAAAATCTTTAAATAAAGTTTTCAAAAAAAAAAAAATATTATCCTACCAGAAATATGAGGCACAATTTTTCAAAATGTTATTATTCATCCACTGATGACAGTGCTTCTCACCACAGAGGAATCCCAAATGCATTATCATAATGACTCAACTAATCCTGGAAAGGCTTCTAAAAATTATTTAAAAGAACATATGCTGGAATGAAATTTAAACTATTTTTATCAACAACAGACATGACAAAACTTAAACTGCACAAAAATTCTCACAAATAAAAATCAAATGTGGAAAAGGACATAACACACACTAGGTGAGTAGCCCCCCCTGCTCGGGCCTCAGGGTCCCGGCATCAGGGTGTGGGCGTGGGTCAATTGGGATTCTACCTCTCCCATTCTGTCCTTTTTGAAGCTGGAAAAGACCTATTGTCCCTCATAAACACTTGGTTCACATCAGCAGTGTGCATGTACCTTCACTCACACACCCACACTATGCCACGTTGTTTACTGTCCGCTATGTTCCTTGCTCCCAATCAACATTACAGCTTTGGTAACAGTTTGATATCAACTTCCTTTGTTAGTTTGTGACTGAAGTTTTTCTTTGTGTGTTACAATTTCATCTCTGGTTTAAAATTTTGGATTTGTTTGGTTTTTTTCCCCTCACATAATCTCCTCTTTTTCTTCTGCACCCCATTCCTCTTCCTTGTAACTCCTTTATCTCTCTCCTCTGCATTCTCTGTCATATCCCACAAAAAGCCACAGAAAACACAAACATTTCTGATGTGACATAAAATAATAATAAAAAAAAAAAGACTTGCCAAGGTCAGCACAAGGTTCTGACCCTGTTAGAACAAATCTGTCCAACAATACTTGACATACAGATCACCATTCTCCTTGTCATAAAGGACAGGGCAAAAAACAGGACAGATTTTATTATTTCATTACTAGTAAGTGAGCATGAATGGCTAAACGGAGCTAAGTTGAGTGTCCAAGTGAAAGCCATAACATACTTCAACACCAAACATTATCAAACACTTTCTTTTATAAGAGAACTGCTTGTTATATTTATTATTTTGTTTTAAGTAAACCAGGAACATTAATGAATCAATTAATAATAAAAGATACTTTTGATTTCATAAAGTAATGCACATTTAGAGTGGAGCTCTGATACTGAAAACTCTTCTGATGTTGCCTCATTTGGACACATCCAATGGAAAATGTGGACGTTTGATGCCTAAACAGCTGAGAAAGCAGTGCTAGAAACTTCTGGCTCCCAATGTAAACTCTTCCAGCCAGGAAGGCTCTTATTCCACACTGGAACGGGTTTGGACTTCAGAGCAGCTGCTAACCTCCTGCTGACACTAAACCCTTTACATATTGAATCAATTTTCACCTAACTCCAACCATGTCAGCCTTCTTGTCTTCCAGCCCTTGTCTCTTCTCACTAACTGTCTACGTCTCTCCGGTTGCTTCCGTCTCTCACATGATGATGTCCTCAAACAGATGCAAGGATCCAGTCCGACAGCCTGCCGTTCACACGTTCTGGGATACTTCCTATAGATTTATGACACCATGTGGCACTCGGTTCTAAAACAGGGCCGACCATAATTTTTTATAAGGGAGGAGGATAATGTAACTTTTATTGATCTTCTGGGTTTTATAGATCTATAAATTGTTTTAGCTTTTATTGGTCATGAAGATTTAAATGAGACGTTTTGCATTAACGCCCTCGGTGAATCTTTTTTTCTCCAGTCTGGTCAGCAATCCACTCGTTGAAACACAACTGTGTTCACTGTGCTAACTACGTATATAACATTAATTTTAATCAAACATGCTCTTTGGTGCAGTTTAAGTTCAGATTTATAAAACTTATGTAAATTAGGGAGTATGGATTTTCACTTGCAGAAAAATTTCAAAACAGGATTGAAACAAAACTAAATTTGTGGTGATTTTTGAGCGTGTATGTAAACAAAATAATAAGTACCAAAACTTTGAGGATAGGTACCATCACCCCTATTTGAAATGAACTTCTTTTCTGTAGTTACTGTAGACACAAACACACTGATCTCCTTAGTGCCCAGGGCGACAGGTAAAGACCGTCCATCTGAGATTTAATACAACGAATTATGCAATGCTACACTCAACACGGCTGATTCTCATTCTGCACACATAGGGATCAGCTTAACAACCTCCAGCTCAAAGCTTAATCAGCAAACGTCCATGTTGAGCATTTAAATGCACAATACGTCTGTGTAATGTGATTCTTCCTATTCTCCATCAGTTCAAATACTCTAACACATCCTCAGGGTTGGAAACATCAGCTGCTACTTTAAACAAAGCTTACTTTGAAATTAACTGTCACTGAAAAGATGCTTCCAAACCGCCTAAACTTTGTTAAGAGGAAGTGTCTTGTTTATAAATCTGCTATGAATATATTTTGTAAAAGCAAACTCGTGCCTGACAGTGCGGAATGCATGCATAGACATCCCATCTGAGTAAATAATGTGACAAAGTGTCAAGGAGTGTGTTGTTAAGCAACAAGGTGAATAAAGAATAGATCATAATAATGCGTTGCACTTATATGGTGCTTTTCAGGACACTCAAAGACGCTTGACATATGCGTCTTTCACATACTGTATGCGTGAATGAATCATTCACTCCATACCAGGTAATGGTAAGCTAAAGTTGTAGCCACAGTTGCCCTGGGGCAGATTGACAGAAGCTGCCAATTTATGCCATCGACCCCTCTGACCATCACCAACCAATCACACACCAAAAAGAGCCAGACTAGGCAAAGTAGGTGAAGTGTCTTCCTCAGACAGGGACACAGCGACAACTTTTTCTCAACAGTCGTCTCACTGTGGATCCTTGGATTCCAGCGGTATCCCATCCAAACACTGCCCAGGCCTCGCCTGTTTAGCTTCTAAGGTCTGAACGGATCAGGCATTGACAAGCTGGTATGGCGACTACTAATAAGCACAAAAATGTCTAAAGATTGAAAAAGTAAATGGGACTTAATAAAGTATGCACATAGCAAATAGGTTTTGTTGTCAAACACTTGTTTACTAAATTTATTAAAAGGCTTAACAGTGAAGACACGACTAAACAGAATCTAATGACCTATAGTTGGGAATTTTGTTGTAAAAGGTTTACAGGTTCTAATAAAACCTTTTAAAAACTACTGTTCATCTAGAAGAGGAAAACAATTATAATCTGTGTCAAGAAAATCAAGAAAAAAAGACCTCTGGGCTAGACGGTTGGAAGCAAGATTTAAACGTATCATCATCATTATCTTGATAGAAAAAATGAGTAACGTCGTTGTGAAGGATTAGCTTGTAAAAAATCTTCTAGAGGTGAAGTATGACAGATAGAATAAAGGCTAGTGAAAGCCATCAGAGGAAATGATAACTTTAGTTGGACACAAGTTTTGGGAAACCCCTGAAGGGAACGTTGAAAAAAATGAGTATTGATGGATTTAATACATTTTTAGCTACAGATTTCTCAAAAGAATTATGGACACCTAAATTTAGGAGTTGTTTTTGGTTAAAATCTTTTATGTCTTTGATTATCATCTGAGTATCGAATACATTTGTTTAAATGACAAAAACTGGCTTAGATTATTTTCTACATTACGGATCTAATATGACTAAGAAGTGTTTGGTGCTTAAAGGAGAAAAAAAAAATCACCAAAACTGTTCCAGTTGTTGCAAATAAATGATGTCGTCCAATGAGCTGCCTGTTCGAAATGTAAAAATTTTCAATGCTGCAAAATAAAAATTGAGGCCAGCATAAAACTTTTAATAAACCAACGTTTTGATTTGACTAAAAGCCGTTTACCGAGTGCTCCATCAAAATGCTTAAAAAGATCTAAATCTGAGTAACTTTAAGTACAATAATGAACAGTTTTCACTTAGTCGCTGCATTTATCTCTGCATTTACATCTCTTCAATACCAAAGCGATGCAAGGGAAATGCCCTTCACCAAACAGCCTCACTGAGCGTCTCCTCTTCATTGACTAGTAATATCAAAACACTGGATAAACAACACCAATGTGCAAGTTCATTCAAAAATGACTCATTAAAATACTGAATAACAATAATCAACTACTGTAGTCTGATCTATAAATAAAGAAATTGATTTCTTCACAACAGAAGTCTGGAAAAGTCAATTTCTCATTATGTTTTTTTTTTTTTTTATAGAAAATGGTTTTCAGATAAGACCCTCTAGGGCAGTGTGCAGACACACTAGAAGAAGATTCACTGTTTGATCACATATTTCCTGCCAAGCATGGAGTAGAAAAATTCAGGTCACACTCAAACCATTTCTACTCCACCGAACCCTCACCAACTTCCCTTTTTGCATTGTGTTGCATTATTTCTGCAAATTCCTTCCGCACAGTGCCTGTGTGTTTCAGCCAAAAAAAAAAAAAAATCGATGATAGTCACGCAACCATTTACGGGATGTCCTTTTTACCCCTTCGTCTGTTTGCCCTCTCAACCCCTGCTTTTGTCTTCCTTTTATCTTCCACTTTCCCTCGCAGCTCTTCCTCCTTATTCCCTGTTTTCACATTCCCACGTGTCCTCTCCTCATCTGTCCTCACCTCCCCCTTTTCTATTATCTAGTAAAGACTTTGCGTGGACAGAGTTTCAACCCAAAGCTCCTCGTCTCTGCTATTCATAATTAATACCCCAGGCTCTTGTTTTTCAGATCAATTCAGACAATAACTCACAGTGAGGTGAGACATTAAGGATGAGATCATAGCTACTTTTAATAAACTGCTAAGTGGTAAAAAGCCACAAATTTACACCCATATTATTATCTATGATTAGTTTTTAGTTGGGATTCTAATGAGGGTTTGCTATTGTAGGTGGCGCAAAACGATTGTGGAAACAAAAAAAACAACTTTTTTTCCCCTATAGTAGTTGATGAACGTTGGGTTTGCACTTAATAAATCATGGTGCAATAATTTGAATTTGATTGGGCGAGTGCCTGCAAGAGCTGCAGCTCGCAGACCTCAGAGTTATTCAGAGAAAATGGAGTCGTGCCCTGCTAATAAGAAATGAACTTTGTGAAGACTGATGGCAGTGCTAAAATGCATTTGTCCTTCTGGGCCATTAATGTCAAATCTTTCAGACGAGCGATGGCATTTATTAGGCGTGAGTGTGTAGATACAAAACACTGTGAGCTTGTGTGTGTATTTGTGTGCAAATGTAAGTAAAAGGTAAATTCAATGACTGGGAAAATGAGTTTAAATAACAGCTGAAATAGAAGAGGTCATCAGAGGCTTTACTGACTGAGATGTAATTTCCTGCAGGCAGGAGGGTTCACATATGAGGACACCACACTGAAAACAGTTTGTGAGTATCAAGTTGGAACAGGTGAGTTGTGATTTATCACTAAGGCAGCTTGAGACAAGTTGAATGAAACTATCACCTGAGATGAATGTCATGAGACCCATTAATTTACTCCATTTGACTAAAAAGCATAAATTTCTGGTGTCGATAGTGTCAGTGGGATTAATTTGTAGCATTACAACTATAACTCATCCTGCACATTTAAGTCTGTGCAATTTAAATTAATTGGAAAGAGAATAAAATGTTTTTCTTTTTCTTTAATGGCACCACATGAGGCTGTCAGCACACCGTCTCCCATCAGGCAGTGCTGTTTGTCTTCATGTCTGTATTGGTTTTCTACAATGTTGAGGTGGGCGGTATATGTCAAAGTGGCATTCACACAAATGTCAGGACCCAAGGGTGCCCACAAGAGTGTTGCGTAGCATTGTAACAAGCAGATCAATGCAATTCGCTTCACTTGTCAGTGCTTTTATCGTTTGGCTGAGTTGTTTTGAGCAACACTAAACCTGGATTTCGGTTTTTGATGCTGAGAATGTAGAAATGACCCGAAAGCTTAACGAAAACTGTGAATTTATGCAAATTTATGCAGGAGTTAGAAAAAAACATACTGATGTTTATTCTTGTGGACTTTTAAATGAGTCTGACAACATTTATAGAACAAGACCATTTTTTTGCATCAATTTTCAAATCTAACAACATGGATTTATCACTTACCTCCACCTGTTGACAGATCTGGATAAGCTTGGCCATTTGGTTCTCCAGTTCACTGTTTCTCTTTACCAGGTTGGTCAGGTTGTTCTCCAGAGTTTGCTGTTTGGACAGAGATGGAAGTAGATGAAGAGAAACCAAATAAAATAAAAAAAATAAAAAATCCAGCTATGTAAAGTTTGTCAAAAACGCTTAGACAGAAAAAGAGTCAAAACATTTAAGTGTGTAATAAATTAACATTCACAACTTTTTCATTCGGCAAAGAGCTTCTTATAAAAACAGTGTGAAAATAGTGATACGCAGCTATGCTTTATTCAATTAATTTGTGTCTAAGTGAGTGTTTAAAATGAGACTAAAAACATTTATAAAGATGCTGCTCTGTAACTGTTGAGGCAACGGTTTTCAAAATTTTTTAAACTTTAAAATGTTAAAAGGTTTGCCATAAAAACTATCATGCAAAATCACTCTCGGAGATGTGGATATGAGGCACACATCTTTTTAAATGTGCAATGTTAGAAAAAAATTCTTGGCCCATGATCTTACAGCTGAAAAATAAATGAAGTATTTATACCATAGTGTTCTTGCTACGTACTGTGCGTGTCAAACTATTTTCCACTCTTTTTTTTTTTTAGCAACCACTTTATATTAATACATATATTTTTAATATGAAGAAAGTAATCTTTGATTGAATAATTTGACCATCTATTGTCTTCCTTTTTTACTAAGAGTCATGACAACATTTTAATCCCTAGAAATTAAAGCCAACTGCCCTCCTCATTCTCCAGTAATGATCAAACACTCCATTATCATCCTCTTGACCACGACTGCTTATCAGATGCAAAATAAAAGAAGCTTGCTCGCATAAATAAACTCACTTCATAACGTAGAACAAAAAGATGGAAATGGAAACAAGCAAATGAGAAGCCAGAAAAAGGATTTCCTTTCAAAAGAACAAAATAATGATGGTGGCATCAAAACAACATTTGCAGCTGCAAAAGGAGCAGAACAAAGCAGCAGACAAGCGGCAGGTGTTTGAAGTGCTCCTACTTATGAATGTGAAGAAGAAGTGGGTTGGACAAGCACCTGGCTAGAAGGTCTGACTGCACCTCTGTGTGTTCCCCACATCTGTCAGCCATCCTTTAATTTTCTATCATCTCAATTTGTCTGATTTGAGCTTGTTTCCTTTTTATCTTTGTGCACATTGTGTGACTCATATGCTCATTTATCTTTCTATTTAGCTTGTGTGGATGTCTGTCACACCACGTTCTGACAGCACTGTGGTGAAGAGGAGCAGGTGGGGATTTTGTGTTGTGGGGGTTAGTTTGTGAAAAGCAGCCAGGGAACTCACCGCAGCGCTTGTCTTTGAAGCCTCCATTACAGCATCTGACACTCTGCCCGGGCTCACCTGATAAGCCTACAACACACACATACACCTACATAAGTGCACACGTAATCACACACACAGACAAGCCTGACCGCACATCTGACATCTTAACAACTTGAGAGGGAAACTCCTTCCTGATACGTCTGAAACATCTTGGATAGTCTTGAATACGGATTAGATAGTAACATTTTCCGTGTCTGCTGATGTTTTTCAACAGCCAGAGTTGCATCATGGGAACAAGTTTGTGTCTGAGGGAGTTCGACGTTTGCGCAGCAGTGAGTGGGGACAGATGGGTCATTAATTATCAAGCTGGAGTGCAGAATGATTAGAACATCAGAACATAGTGGGTTCTCTGGAGACGGTAGAGAAATAAAACCCCTCTGTCCTCACAAACATGTGGCCGCTGTTTTATGGATGCCACTCTGAGGTAATTCCCAGAATATTTCCAACATATTTCAGCCTGAATATTTTCCCAACTACTTAAATGCTTTGAAGTTCATTGAAATGAGACAGAAAAGTACACAGAAAGACTCTACATCCCCCCAACTGTGTTTGAGTTTAAAAGTACTCCCTCATTTTTTCAGAGTCTTAAATGAAGTACAAATAGTATTAATTTCTCATTTTGCGGATGTTTACTTTTTCTCATTTAGAAGTAACTTAGAAAAACCAAATCTCCTATCAATACTAAATTATTGAATCCAACAATAAAAGTTAGGGCCAATCTAAAACCTGGACACCAATAGAGAAATGGCAGTAATTGTGTTAAATCAATGAGAATTAGACGATGAAAATGAAATAATATCTACCTTACTTTTCTTTAACAACTTGGCAAGCACAATAGATAGATCATACAAAACTAAAAACATTTTCATTTTGGTAATGAGTGGGACACATGGCCGGAACCTCTAAGCAAAGCTTGCGGTGTCTTATAGAGTAGCAAAAATGCAAAGAATGAAGCTTTCCTGTGTAAAAGAAATGTGTTGTGGGGTGTGAATGATGCAACAATCGTACAGCACTGATGAGATCTAGCAGTGTGAACTTGAATTAACATTCCTTTAGAGGTCAGGGAGCATGAATCAGACTGAATGTCTGGGAGCGGTCCCAGAAGTCACTTTGCAGAAAGCTATTAGTCATTTGAATCTGATTCCAGCAACTATGGGCAACAAGATCAGGTCAACAAGTAACAAAGTGACATGTAACCTTTTAGCTTGATTAAGCAACACAAGCTCTGATGTATTTAGGGTCATCTGTAGGGGCATTAATGTGCATGTTCAATTATTTCAATGAGTTGGACTTCAAAGGTTTTGTAAAATACTCAGCCAGAGATATGCTGATGCAAAAAGATCAGAACATAATCAGCAAAGACACATTTTCTGACACATATTTGATGGTGCTTTCAATTTTTTAAACTTGTGCGACCCTGGAAATGGACACAGGCAGATTGGAAAATTAAATGAAATCTTATGCATTCTTTCATGCAATTCTTTAGCTACTCAACACACAACAGAAAAAGTGTGTAAGGAGAACTTGGCATGACAAGAACATCAACCGCAGGTGGTGGTGAGAAAGTGAGGGAGTGGGACAACTCAACACATAAATTATTACAACATCATCACATACAGCACATGGCCAAAACTACCTAACAATAATATATTTATAAATGTAACAAATAAAAGGAAAATAGAGAGCATTGCAAGCCTTTTGGTTGCAGTGTTTTAGGCAAGGGATGATGCCAGCCTCTGATTCAGCTCTGAACATTTTATGAATATAAAGAAAGTCACTGAAATAGAAGAGGTTGATGAGATGGAAATAGGTCTGAGTCCCGTGCTGAGCACCCCAGCTCGGCAAAGTTATTTCTAGTTTAAGCATTAGGTCTTTTCTGCTCTCCTTTTTTCCTATTATTATCTATATTTCAAATATTCAATGACAATTTCTTCTTCTAAGACCGTGTCCCCTTGACCCCCTCATCCCTTGTCACATTACTGCGGTTTTTATTTTATCAGTACTGGCAGAATTACCACTGCAGCTGCTGACAAGCCATCAGTTCCAGTCAGATCAACCCCCTCCATATGACATCATTGTATTGAGGGGCTCTTGGGTCTCATTTCTTTACACATGATCCTTTTCACTCATGACACATCCCTATTTATATTACAGGAGCCAAAAGAGACAATAAGAGGACCCATCTTCTGTCAAGGAGAAATTATCAAGGACTTTTTTCTTTAAGTTCAAAGCAGCTGTCACAGTTTAAACTTTAATCGTTACAACTCAATAAAGAGTCATTGAGACATTTCACCAGGCTGCTTTTATTCATTTTTAGCAGATGCTTTATATAAAACCCTATTGAGAGAATTGTTTTTTCTGCTACTGATGAAGGGGCATTAACTCACTGGTAGAATATTCGTCCTTGAACCAGGAACCAGGGATGGACCCCACTGGGTCCATCCCTAAGTGTCCTTGGAGTGGACACCTAACTCCCTAGTTACACCCAAAATTGTCGCCGTCATGGCTATAGAAATATTTAAAAATGTAGGAATTAAAAAAATATATCTTTTTTTCTACATTTGCACAATTTGCTGCAATTCATTCTGTTTTGTCTAGAAAAATGAGCAAAATGCAATTTAATGTAATTCTAATTGTACATTTGCTGGAAAAAGTTGATTTTAAGAACCTTTCTTTTATTCAAAAAAACCTACAATATTTTCAAATATATCAAATTTCCCTTTGGAAATCAACAAAGTATGTTAGGTCCAGTTCAATATTAAATATATTTTTCAGTGCGTATTAACAATTTTTTAAGTGGCAAAAGTACAATAGAAAGCATAATAGTAAATATACAAGGACATGGAGACAAGCAGAGAAAAATAATAAATCAAAGACCTGACACTCGACCTCAAACTTAATTCATAAATTAAGTGGGAAGGATGGCTCGGTGGGTAGGGCAACCGCTCCGTAACCGGAAGGTCGCAGGTTCGATCCCCCGCCCAGAGTCCATGCCGAGGTGTCCTTGAGCAAGACACCGAACCCCCAGTTGCTTCTGATGATAGTGGTCTGCGCCTTGCATGGTAGCTCCCATCATCAGGAATGAATGTTGTGTGTGTGAAAGTATGGTACATTGGGCTTCTGTCCTCTATTCTATCTACTATTCTCTTCCAGACTGCCTTGGCTCTTTCCCCGTACCCCCTACTCTAACCCTCTACCCTAAACCCCTGGCTTTCTATCTCATTCATTGTTCTCAATTGTCTGTTTATTTAGAATTACACTGCTAGTTGGTACAATACAATTCACATGTTGTCCACTTCTCTCCCTCCTCTCTGGGAGAGAGCCCCATTCAGGACTCTGCGTTCCTGTCCTGGGCATGGCCACACCGAGGAGACCTCCGCGCTTCTTCATCCCTGCTCCATCAGGATGAAATCCATCTACTCATCCCCGCCCTGGGCATCGCTGGGCTGAGGAGACTCCCGTGTCTCCATCAGGATGAAGAACATCTACTCATCCTCGTACTGGACATCACCGGGCTGAGGAGTCCCCGTTCTGGACATCTTCGGGCTGAGGAGTCCCCCAGTGTTTCCATCAGGATGAAGAACATCTACTCATCCCCGTACTGGACATCTCCGGGCTGAGGAGTCCCCCGTGTTTCCATCAGGATGAAGAACATCTACTCATCCTCGTACTGGACATCACCGGGCTGAGGAGTCCCCCGTGTTTCCATCAGCATGAAGAACATCTACTCATCCCCGTACTTGACATCTCCGGGCTGAGGAGTCCCCCGTGTTTCCATCACGGTTGAAGAACATCTATTGACTTCTTTAGATATTTAGCTGTAGATTAGATTAAGCTAATATTTAAACAATAATCTGTGACACATTGTTTGCTCGTCCCGGGGGAGGGATCTCTCTTTCACGTGGATCCCCTTGAGGTTTCTTATTTTTTCCCCACTGATGGGTTTTTTAGGAGTTTTTTCTCACCAAGAAGGAGAGTCTAAGTGCATAAGTGTGCTAGTCTTGTTTAGTTAGCATTTGTTAGATATTTTTCTTGTTGTGTATTTTTGTTGATACATTCCTCTTTTTCTTGTGAAGCCCATTGAGACGGACATTCTGTGATTTTGGGCTATACAAATAAAATTGAATTGAAAAAAATTGAATTGAATGATTGTATGGAGTGAATGAATAATGCATATCTATGTAAATGTAAAGCGTCTTTGAGTGTCTAGAAAAGCGCTATATAAGTTCAATGCATTATTATAAATTATTTAATAAAATCTTACGTAGGAACAGGTCCCACTGGAAGGCTGGATGTGAAGAGTTTTGTCCTTTTGGGAGAAAAAACAAAGAAGAGAGAGTGCCGCTTGATAACACGGTATGCAACAAATTTACTGAAATTTAGAGGGACAAAATCTGAAGTGGGATTGACGGGTAGTACAGTGACCTCACAGCAAGACGGTGGGATTTCCATTACTGGAGTGGGTGTGAGGCTTGAAACACTGGCCTTTCTGTGTGGAGTTTGCATGTTCTCCCTTTGATACAGGTATGTGTGGGTTTTCTCCGGGTACTCCAGTTTCATCCCACCCTCCAAAAACATACATATCAGGTTAATTGGCAACTCTGAAATTACCCCTAGGAAAAAGTGTGTGTGGCAGCTGATTAGAAGTGCTGCCTCTCACCTGAAATCAGCTAGGATAGGCTCTGGCACCCCCCAAATCCCCCTTAGGGATAAGCGATTTAGAAGACGAAATGAAACAAAACCTTAGTTGTCATGGACTATGATAAAAAATAATATTTCTGAAATTGTGAAGCCACGTTGGTTTTTAGAAAACAAAACTGCAATAGTGATATGAGTAATGTAAAAGAAATAAGAAAATATGTTATGCAATTTCTTTTTTCACATATTAAAACTATATAAAAATTGCCTCGGGGTGAACTATTTAAACAATGTTTCATGCTGATCTCTTTTTCTTAGGATGATACTGTCCAATAGCTAACTCGCTTTGTCCTTTCAAACCTGAACAAGAATGTAGCTGCCTCACAATTACACTGCAAAATACCCTGAGGTCGAGCATCCGACTTCAAAGTCTTTTTATTTCATTAATTCTTTACTGTTGTCAACGGACAGCGGAAACAAAACACTAAGAAAAATAGAAATGAAAGTAAGTGAAAGACGGAACGATCTAACTTGAAAAGAAATGGAATGAGCTCACTTTACAGCTGTTGTTAACAAGAGGCTTTTCAGAGTCAGGATGTGTCAGTAACTTGAGCCTTCTGGGAAAATGTTTTTTTTCAGAGGGTAATATTCCATAGGCCAAAGCTCTCGAGACCAGCAAATTGCTGCCGCGTGTAAGAAGTAGCCATGCTTAGGCAGGGGGTTCAATTAATGAGACCAATGGGGATGCTTAAATTCAGATGAAATATTAACAGCAGCAGCATTTTTGTAGGAAATTTCTCAAAGCTTTGCATCCTGAGCTGGCTCATTCAAGAAAAACAGTATTTTGCCCCTCACGACCTGGTATAAAAATAAGAAGCAAACACGTCTTATTAAACAGTGAGCACAAGGTTTTTGGTTTCCAAGTGTTGCTGTGCAGCTTGGCAGAAGATGACAGGGGTATTTAAATTTTAAATGCACTCATGTGACCTTAAAGGTTTATGTGAATGAGTGTAAGATCTCAAAACAGCTGCCATGGAGTGATGAATGGAATCAGACATCTAGAAAATGCTTACTTTCACTTCTAATTCTTACACAGCAATCCAAAATATGATCTGACATATTAAACTCTTTAAGGCCTTTACAATGAGACCAAGTTGATTTTTTCTGTTATAGTTTCTAATAATTGAACAATGATCCAAAATGGTCCATGACCCCGACAGGGGATAAGTGGTTCAGAAGATGAATGAATGATCCAAAATGGACACGAATCCAACAGCAGTTTAATTTTTTTGCCTCACGAGGAGATTAAGATACACAAAGTTTTTGCTTGGGTTGAAAGTGGATTGACACAAGAAGGTCTGGCACAAGCTGGCATTTAAATGATTTAAAAAAAAAACTTCCTGTAATGCACAACTTGTGGGTGTTTAGAGCTTTTATTATTTGTTTAGCCTCGGAGTAGCCAAGGAACAAACTTTTTGCCAAAAAGTTTGCTCGTTCATCATTTTCCAGTTACCCAGGGTAGGGTCGCCGGGGCAACAGCTTCAGACAGGATGCCCAGGCCTCTCTCTCCCTGGTCGCATCCTCCAGCTCACCCTGGAAGATCCCGAGGTGTTCCCCAGCCAGCTGTGAGACATAGTGTCTCCAAAGGGTCTTGGGTCTGCCCCTGGGTCTCCTTAGAATGGGACATGGCCGAAACCCCTCACCAGCAAGGTGTTCGGGAGGCGTCCTAACCAGATATCCAAACCACCCCATCTGGCATCTCTCGACCCAGAGGATTTGTTTGGTTGCTTTCATTGCCTTAACTATTAAAACTATCCTACCAAAAACACATTTCTTCAACCTCACGTACCGTAATGTATTATAAAATTGCGTAGTGTTTTACTTCTCCTGTCTTATAATACTGTACTGTAGTAAAAACTGTACTGTAGTAAAATATTTTACAGTACAGTATGATCAGATAGTAAAACTGATTCCATGCTTATGTAATGCTAAACACTATAAGAATAAAGGAAGAGTATTTAAGGATACAGCAGGAGGTGCAGAAATACAAACATCTAAATGCCATCATCCAAATGTTGGCTTGATGGTTTATTTAAAATTAAATCAAGACATGGGTATTTGTTTTGTCTTGCTTTTGCAAATCCCAAGACAAATAGAGCAATGTGCTGCGTCTGAGTCACTCAGACTGATTGGAATCTGGAGGCTGTTGCTTGATTGTGTTACTAAAAACACTTCAGACTCGTAGCTAAACTGTTGCATATCAGCCTGTTATAAGCAGGATATAAAAATCTCATCCATTTTTGTCACAATATCAAAATTAAATTCAAAAGTCCAGCTTTTTAGCTTTATTAATCAGGTGCAAATGAACGGGAAATAGTTCAAGTGTTTATTTCATTTGATTTGTTCATTAGAAAAACAAAAAATAGGAGTAATAAACCCTTGAAGAGGGTCACAAACATGTGAAGCATGATTATCGACTAATATACGCATTAGAAAAATCACATCTAGTAGATGAACGGTTAAATGCTGTTGAGATTTGATTTTTTGGTTGGAAATATGATGGTTTACATATGCGCTCTTCATAATGTTGGAGATTTCAGAGGGAATTTAATCTCAGCTTTGCTGTTTATCACCTGAATTTCAAAGCAGCTCCTTTTTTGCTTTAATAAACACAGCTGAAGGGTTCTTGTGTTTGAGAACGACAATGCCGATTGAACTTCTGACCTTGTTGGCTGATTCAAAAGAATGCAATGCTGATACCCAGGTGTTGTTCCACTAAGCCCTTAAGCACCAAAGTATCCATTTAAAATAAGAAAGAAGAGGAAGGTTTCTTATTTAGACAGAAGGAACAAATAGTAGATTGTGTAAGCTAATACTACCTTATAAGGAACGAGGCAGCAAACTTGTTACATAATCTTCTACTAAACTCTCAATGCAACTAGATGCAACAGTGAATCAAAATCAGCATGTGTGTTCTTCCAGAGCCAGAATGTTTCAATCACACACATAGGAATATCTATTCTGAGCAAAACATCTAAGCTTTCAAAAACTTCTGAATTGAGTAACTTAAAAAAAATCTTTGTTAAAGAAATAGATTATGTCAGCTCAATCCTGCATGAAATCAGGTACGATCAGTACCTGATTTCATGCAGGATTGAGCTGACATAATCTATTTCTTAGAGCTGACGTAATCTATTTATTAGAGAGGCTAAGTCTAAAATATTTTCAAATGATCCCTTGTAACTCGTATGAACCTCACCTGAACAATGACTGGATCTTAAGTGCTCTTTTCTTAGTTTCTGTGGCTGCAAATGAGGATAGTGTTTTTGCCTTTTGTCAACTGATAAATAAACCATAAAATCTATAAAAATATGTTTGCTAGGAACTCAAAAACTAGGTCTTCAAACATGTGAGAGCACATAATCCACGTTTGTATCACCTTGACTTAACATCTTGATCGGCCCTTGCTGTTTTCTCACCGTCACATTGCACTTCCTGTCTTGTGTTAGATTAAATCTCCGAGGAAAACATTGTTAGCGGAAGCCTCTGAAAGAGATAGAACAACTGTAGTTTCACTCCCTTAAGGTACTGAGATTGAAAGCTTTGTACAGTTCGGCTGTGAAAACACAGTGAGTGACTGAAATGGCAGCTGAGAGGTTTTCATCAAGGCCTCACAGCTTTGAGTGTCCTTGGTGGTGTTTTACCGTACCGCTCTGAGCAAAGTGACACACCAGATAGTCTCACTTACGACACATGGACCCGACCACATTTAGGCTTGTGGAAAATTTATGAGCACTTCACAAACACTGGCTATGTAGGGCTTTCTGGTTGAGCTGCTCTGCAACACAAATCCATTTCCCCCCCTCTGAGATAAAGCTGACAGAGGCAACAGAATCAGGGTGGAGATAAAAGTGACTTTTAGGATTTGGTTTTGTTGTTGAATGCTAAGATTATCACCAGTTTCTTTTCTGATGCACCATTTAATGGGGTGTAGTTTCAGATTGACCTGGACTTCAAAGTAATTTTTTTTCCTTCTTTCTTTGATTTTTTTTTTTTTATTGTACTGTAGCTATTCCCCATGAGGAAATTACTTTTGCTGCATTACACTGCAACAGGCAGCCATGACGGCGCCAATGGTGAGAGTAACTGGGGGCTAGGTGTCTTCTCCGAGGACACATTTTTACCATCAAACCCAACACTTGAGGTAAATCAATTTAACCTGACATTTGAAAGCCTTGATGCTGAACAAATTCCATTTGTTTGTAATCGTCATCCCAAAAAGATTAAATAGTTGTTGCCATCCAATACAGCAGAGTGTTGAAAACTACTCACTGAAAAGGAGGTTTTGTACTTTTGTCAGATAACAGTGCTTATCTCATAGTATTTGTAAAGATAAATTGCATTTTTGGTGGCTCAGAAATACAATTTTGCCACTGTAACGGGTGCTTTAAGTTATTCCTGTGGTGCATTTAAATAAAAATGTTAGTCATTGTAGGGGAGATAAATCGAGTGTGAGCAGACCACATCCACCAAAACATCTTGTGCTTAAACTAGAATAAGGAATGTCGAAAAAAAAGAAATGCATAACCAAAAACAATCCTGAATTCAAATAGTATCCAAATATTGGACGAGAGAGTTTGCAAATCACCCAGACATGGATGAATTAAAAAAATAAGTATGGTTTTAATGTGGAGATAACATTCAAACATAAGAACCTCCTAAAAATTGATTCCGCATAAAATCTGTCCTTTAAGATAAAAACAAGGGCAAATAGATGCCATGTGTTCTGCAAAAGAAGCGCTGCAGGTTGGTTTGGACATCATGTACTTTAAATTTGTTTTTTTGAATAAAAAGCCTAAGTTGAAATACCAGCAGATTGTCATTTATTTTGTTTATGTGTCTCAAATTACTTTCAAAAGCTATTTTTTTGGTATTGAAGATATGAAAAAGTACTAACCATCCCACACTACAGTGGCGGATAGCCTAAGTGGTATCAAGTCAGTCCGAATCTTGAATCAGCCTTTTCAAACACACATTCCTGCAATCACTCACATAAAGAAAATCCTGCAGCATGTGTGGACAAAGCCACGCTATCCTATCCGAGCTTCTGCTCCGTAGCTATGCAATGAGAGTTCATCAGATCCAAATTGATTGTGTAATTTATTAATAATACACCCTCACCACTTGTGGACTGATCTATAGATGATCTAGAGGTGGTTGGTACCTTTAAGTTATCATCATTTGTAATGATTCATTACTCTTTTACCAGTTCAATCATAGGTATTTAATCATTGGGGGAGACGGTGGCTCAATGGTTAGAGCGTTCGCCCGCAGACCGGAAGTCAACAGGAAGTCAACCGGAAGTTCGCAGGTTCACATCCCACTGAGTGTACGTCTAGGGTCCTTGGAGAAGACACCTAACTGCCCTGTTTCTACCACCATTGGTGCTGTCGTGGGCAGCCTGCTGTGGTGTAGGAGTACAGCACACAAATTTTCCCGGTGAGGGATGAATAGAGTAAAAAAAAATAATAATAACGAGGGTCACACAAAGAAATTGTTTGCTAACATGACTTTTATGATTATTTCTATTTAAGCTGAAGACCCGTTCTGTCCAGTTCTTTTGGCTGGATATGTTCAAATTTCCTCAGATGTAAAAAAATATATAGCTAAAAAAAGAATAAAAATTTCAACCATCAATCTCAAATGAGTAATTTTTCTACTCCTCCCTTACATTCATTAATTACAATGTGTTAAATGTCCTAGATGCAGCAAGAATTGCTGTCAGGTTTTATTTTGGTTGCTTCATTGTTTCTGTGGATAACAAGCGTGACAAGTGAACACGTCAAATCTGGGACAAGAACAATTAATCTCTTCAAGCAGTGAATCTTTTGAAACAAACAACAAAACAGGCTGTGTTGACAGCTGAGGACTAACCTGTGGGGTTTACTGGAGACTTGCTAAGTATTGAGGGATTTACTTAGTTATGAGGTAAATAAAGTGGATAAAATGATGTAAAATGAGTTTTTTGTCCTTGTTACTTACGTGCCCTTCTCTTAGAAAGTTTGAATCCTATGGCCTTTCCATTTCTTACAACTGTTCACTTTGTTTTTCAAATTTAAAAATTATACAATATATACAGACAAAACAGTGTTTTATCTGTTTTAATTAGTAACTTTTTAATAGCAAACTTTGCCTTAACAGAGTTAATCTGCTTTAAATAAAACTGGATATTTTTATTCCTCTTTTTTAAACCTCCAGCAGCAGTAATCTGGTGATAATGAAGCTTTCTCTGTTGAAAGCCTTGTATTATTCACCCAAGTTAAAGTCAGAGAAGTTCTTAAATCTCACAAACTACAAAGAACAGTTTGGATCTGTTAAAGTGTGATACTGATATGAGCTTTTTCAATCTTTGAATTCTTGGATTCAGAGGCAGAGAGGATCTAATTTGCTGCCAGCAAACAAGTCTAGTGCACTCAGCAGGGAGGCAAAAATGAGCAAGAAAGCAGAGGTCAGGTGGGAGCTTGAACAAGCTCAAGGCCATCACAATGCATAAAGTCACATAATTTGTAGAGAGAAAAGAAAGAGTTGCAAATAGCTCAAACAGAAAGTTTGTTTAGGTTTTGTTGCTTCGTTGTCACACCTAAAAAAAAAAATCAGCTTCCAATCCCATTTATCTCTTTAACTGCCCACCTTCACTGGCTATAAAATAATATGCCACAAACACGCTTTATTTTTTCTTCATATAATTGATTTTTTTCTCCCAAAATCTGGACCTCAGGGATTGGATTCTCTAACAGTGTGCAACAAGAAAAAAACTAGTTATCAAAGAAAGGCCAGCTTTGGAATGTTTGTTTCAGATGTATTGGAAGTGATAGCAGATAACACCTTCCAAACACCAGTTTGAGACGTACTGTGAGATTCCACCCTGAACATTTTATCTTGGCCGCCATAGTGTGACCCCCTTTGGGACCTGTAGGAATTCAGATGTGGAACAGGATGAGACTCAGACTCTCATCTGCACAGGCTGCAGTCAGACCAATCCATACACACTGTAAGCTAAAAACAAGAAAGCTCACCTCTTTGTCTTATTTACACCTAGGGGGTAATTTGTGACAAACCAGAGAGTGTCTCAGCATCAAAGCAGCTCTGTCCACCCTAATAAATTACTTATCTTCCTTCTACACAGGGTAGGTAACTACTTCTTTTTGTCTAAAGTGTATTTTTCTTTGCTTAATTGGTTTGAGGACGCCTAAGAAGCAGGTCACTCCATCATGTCATCTTGTCACTATCGTGTATTTATAGAGGACGCTGTGTAACTTTAGTGCTGACGGCAGCTACACATCATCTATATGTGACACTTGTTACCAGGCTAGCTGCTGGCAGAATATTCAAAATATATCAAATGCAGCTGTAGCAAGAAGACCGGAAGCGAAAAGGGTGGAACGAGGGATGAAGTGGTAAAGTCAATGAATTTCATCTAGACGGTGAAAATACGATCAGCATTTGCGTATATCAAGACAACGATTGGATTATATTCTGACTCTAGAAACATCCATGGTTTATAGTGATGGGATTCTTATCTCTGGTAGTCTAAGGATATAAAAAATTTGATCAAATCCTCAAGTGCAAAGTCGTATAGCCCTTGCTGTGGTTTAGCTTCACTGCACTTCATTTCTGATTTATTGAGCGGGGAACCACTCTGCACTGCGCCTGCCATGAGCTCGCCGCTAATAAGAGGGACACATTCCCAGCGTTCTAGCAATTCTACGTGGTTTGGCTTTATGCCATTTGGTATCTGGTACAGACATTCCTCTCTATGTGACATCCTGTGGAGCTAAACTTCCTCTGCAAGGCTTCGACTCAACAGGGGGTTTTCAGGGATGGTGTTCCAGGTGATTCATGAACAATCGTGTCTGATGAATTTCACTGCATGTTCCGGAAATTAGAATTCAATGATTGTTATACATTTGTAACAGAGGAACAGCTGTAATCTAATAATCTTATCTCTAACATTGTTCCATAGGATTGATACAAATGCAAATCAGGCTTTTAGAAACAGCCAGAAGAAGAATTAAAATAAACTACACTTTGAGGCAACGCTGAAAATGTGAGAAAATGTCAAAATACTTTGTAACAGGATAGCTTGGCATTTGCAGAATTGATTTGATGCAACAAATAAACACAAAATTTAGAAGATAAAAGAGGTAAGAATAAAATAAAAATGCACTCACGTCTAATTTTAACTCACTGGGATAAATTGAAAATATTTTCAACCATCCTCCAGGCGCTTATTTAAATCTTATTTATTCTGTAATTACCAACAACATGCAGTATAGGAAAGAAAATTAATAGTCTTTTCTTTTGGCTTCTTTGGTCTCGGATGTGAAAGTGCTAATCCTGGTTGCTTCACACTCCATTGCTAATGGAAACCATAGCCCATAAAAAGCCACCAAAACCTCAATATTGACAAAAAGCAGGGATTTAATCTTGAGGTCATCACATTGTTCACCTTTAACACCTCTGCTATACCCGTTGGGATGGACAATATAAACAGAAATGACAAAGAGAAGCTTTTAAGCAAAGTCTAATTTTCACCAGAAACAAATTTCACTTACTGCTGGTGATTCTAACCAAACTCTGACAGGACTTGAGGTTTGACTCTGTCATGGATCTCCCAACCTGGTGGTTAAACAATCTTAAAAATATTTTACTTGTTTTTTTTTTTCCAGTCCAATAACACAAACTCCTTCATACATCAAATTTTGCATCTTTATATAACTTCTCTGCCACCGTATCCAGAGTGCACGTATATGGATCATGTTGAGCCATAAGTTGGGTTTTCTTTAGAAATTCTGAAGACAGGGTGCCAGCTACTCTTGTCATCACCATCGGTCAGAAAGAATAAGTGATGTGTCCCTTTTTAGAACGCCCTAAAAGAATCGCGGCACACAATTAAGCATGCATCAGTGCATTTTTTCTCAATGGCTTTAAAAGGGGTCTATGGGGATGTAGCCATGCAAACTTGTGTCTTAACCTTATTTTGTATCTTGAAAAGAACAAGAAGTTTGCAGAGACACTTCGTGGTCTTTGTGCTCCCTAGGCTTTAAACGCTGAGGACAGTCAAGAATTAAAAACCTTAAAAAGGGAGGTTCTGCGCAAATTTTTTAGAGGTTTTACTATGTTTGAACGTCATTCTCATTTCAAAACATAAGTGGAGGGGTTTTCTATTTTAATTGTGCATGTTTAAGTCATTTGAGAGCTTTCCTGTACCATCACTCAGATACTATTCGAATGGCTTAATGCTATTGGCCATGCCTTTGTTTTTTGCTACGTTCTAATATAAACCGGAAAAGTTTCAGTGCATGCTTCTGTTTACACTTGGTCCATCTCATCACAATGGAGTGCCAATTTTTTAAAATACCCTATTTAGATACCCCATAAAATACAAACTGTTATCCCACAAAAGCATAATACCCCATTTTTAATAATGTTAATTGTCTGACTTGTCCAGGGTGTACTTGGAAATGCTCCGGCATCACTCTAATTCCTTGTTGGACTGATTCATGGATAAATTTGCAATTCCAAATAATTTTTTAACAACTCGAAGCTTTTCTTGACCGGGTTTACTACCACCCTTTTTAAAAAGTAAAGTAATGCCAGGAGAAGAAAAGGAATGGACATAATGACCTTCAAAGGGGAAGGTATTAGGAGAAATATTAGGGTCTTTTTCAGAGGAATTCATCAGATCACCTGCCAACATTCATCCACTGTTCACACGTTACTGCCTTCATTCAACTGACCCCCTCTTCAAGGTTTTTTAATTTTTTTCCAAAGCCAGTTGATTACTGACGTTCACCTTTTACAGGGCACCCTTTTATCTCTGTTAATCAAATCTAACAGCATCTATCTGAAATTCTGGAGGTTTGGGATTTTTTTTTTTTAATTCAGAGACAAAAATAAATATCTAAACAAAGTTTGATCAACTTTGATGTCTAAGTTTTAATGTTCAAGCTACCATTCTTTCACCCTAAATTAAACTATATTTACTTAAAATATCTACAGTAGATAGTTAAGAAGATAATTCTTGCTTCTTGTCTTCTGGACTGCATATCCCTGTCGGGTTGTGGAGGGGGTGTAGGCTATCCCGGCTGATTTCAGGCTGTTCACGTCCTCTATTTATTATATTTTTTGGATTATCAAAGTTTTGCTTTAACCTGATCCTTCAACTATACTTTTACTCCTGACTTTTAAAATATAATATTAAAATAGGACATAAATCAGCAACGAAACACTCAGTGAAAGAATGTTAAGGATTGGAACTGAGGAAACGGTAAAAAAAACCCAGAACAAAACATCATCTTACAAAATCGCATATTTAAAATTCCAGTCTGAAGCATCCCAACACAATTACATCATCCTCACTCTGGTACAATCAGGGTTGATTCAATAATATCACTCTTATCATTGTTCACCGGGAGCACTCCTAATAATATTAATCATGCTATTTAAAGTTTTGGATTCCCTGTTGTATCCATCCGGGTGAAGACGTGCCGTTCATCTCATACTGAAGTCATTAGTTTAAACTGAGCATCTTCCCAGTGGCGTCACGCTGTTCCTGCCTGGCAGCTTTACAGCAACACACAGAAATCATCACGGAGGCACAGCACACAACAAAGAAGAGATGCCAAAACTTGGCATAAATAATAGCAACAGACACAGAATGACAAATCATTTTGTACACATTTCAACAAAAAAACCCTTTTGGTGAATGTGCGTGTGGAATGAAAATAATCATAAATTGGGTGCTGACATTCCAGTTCTAGCACAAATATTCCTGTTATTCTACAGCCTATTGTCTCTGAGCAATGAGGGAAAACAACTTCAGAGACAACCAGGCAATTCTGACAAAATGATTTGACTCCTAAATTTATTAATGTCTGATAAATTAAATCATGCTGATAAAATTAGATTTTTTTAATCAAACCTGCTAACACAGTTTTTACAGCAGACATGTCATCAGTTTTCTTCAAGAGACCCAGCTTCCTGATGTAAATGTGATCTGGGCCGCAGGACAGTAAGCACATTAATACCAGAAACTGATTACTCATCAGATACTGTAGTGAAATGTAGAGCTTTGAGATTTTTTTTTTTTTTTAAAGTAAAGCGTATCGCAAACGGATCTGTTATTATTAAATACTGGGGTTCTATCTAAAAAATTACTTGGAAGCAATGGCGAGTTGTGTAAAAATCTTCTTACATTTATGAACATATTACCATAAAAAAGATCTAGCTTATTTATGCAATGAGGTGCAGAAATCATCCCTTACATGACAAACCAAGCTCACAAAACTACAAATATAGCATAGATTAGTGGGTTTAAGTAAATATATACGAGTAGACAGAAGTCACACAAATCCAGAGTTTCATTTAGCTGCTTTATAGTTTGAATCATTCTGCTAGAGCATCAAAAGTGTCAAAAGCTCAGCTAAGATTTGCTACGCTGTCAGCTTTTACAGCTTTGCTCTAAAATATTCTCAAGTGTTTGAGTGCCTGTATTTGAGCTTTGAGCTCGTAGATGAAAATGAAGAGTTTGCAATAAAAAAAATATCTGGCCTTAAACCTTTTAAGCAAACACTAGTTTTTCAACCTGTTACAAGAAATGTAAAGATAAATTGATGGTAGCTCTAACCCATTTTTAAATAAGAGATTAATGTCACCATTTGTTAAACTATAAGGGCAAGCTAACACTTCAACCAATCAGCTGATTCAATCACACAGTTGATCTGAATGTATAGACTGTTTAGTTTTGCAGTTATGACCACAAATGTGTGTGATGTGAACATATTTTACTGAATCACACTAACCAAAGTTGTTCTAAAACCTCATGCCAATAGGATTCAAAAACCCACAAAGGCCTTTAGAAGTTTCAAGGTTCTTACAATCATTTCTAAACTCATTAAAAACCATGGAAAGTGTTTGAAATGGTAATAATTTTCCTTTGATTCTTGTTTAAATCCAACAACTAAATGAATTTGACCATTTCTACAATTTGGTAATGATAAGTTTGTTCTTGTTTGAAATAAATAAAGACAGTTGCTAATGTTATAGGTGATAAAATATTGTTTATGTCTAACAGAAAGAGCATGCTAAATATTAAAGGCTTAAAGCATAAATAACTTGTAAACTAAAACTCAACTAAATCAAATAAATTTTAGAATGAGATTGTGGACACAAGCGGCCAAAATGAACTTCATCTGCAGGGTGGCTGGGTTCTTGCCCAGAGATAGAGTGAGGACCTCTGCCATGCGGGAGGAGCTCGGAGTAGAGCCATTGGTCTTCCAGTTCGAAAGATGCCAGAAAGGGTGATTCGGGCATCTGGTTAGGATGCCTCCTGAACGCCTTAGGCATGTCCCACCAGGAGATGCTGGAGACACTATGTCTCACAGCTGGACAGGGAACATCTTGAGATCCTCCTGGGTGAAAGAAATTGGGTTTCCTGTCTGAGGCTGTTTCCCCACGACCTAGCCCCGGATAAGCAGAAGACAACGGAATGTAAATTAAGTTGTTTTATAAATTCAAAAAAATAATGCACCATTGCCGACATGGTTCAGTGATTCAAATATTTCATTCATACATCATAACGATCAGTCCCAGATTATGAGAAACAGACCTTGCAAAACATTCAAGAAAGTATTATTTAAACCTCTCTATAATATTTTGTATGAAGAGGTTGTAAATCTATCCCACTTTTTGTCCGTAGATGTATGTAAGTGCTTGTTTGATGCACTAGCTGCAAAATAAATAGACAACTACTATTATACATGAGACCATCATGTGCACAGGACTTAAATAATAAAAATAATAACGGTAAACACATTGATGCATATTTCCTGAAAGGCAGGCTTAAACACGTAGGCAGAAAAACGCTGTACAGAGCCGCTAAAAGCTTTTACTACATCTTTGCAGATTCTGCCAGAATGAGTAAGTATGCTCAATCTCACACTCTTCTGCATGCTGAGCCGTAATTTCTGATGCCACGTACACTCAGCCTCCAGTCATCTATCACGTTAAAAATTATAGCATCTGCTCTGGTACACACACGTACCATCACCCACTCGTAAGTTCACACACACGCACACCTGTATCTGCTGCTCAGTGGCGTTCATATTTGATGGTTCTGGAGGGCTGCGAATCCCTCTGAGCGGCATTATGCTGCTGCTGAAGTGTGAGTGGGTTTGTGAGTGACCGAGGGCGGAAAGGAGAGGTGTTAAAACAAGACAGACTGGCCCAGCGCCAGATTGAGGAGAAAGACAAAAACAGAAAGACAGAAAGCAGGTGGGAAAGGAGGGTGTATGCTTACCTGGATGAAACACAAGAGAAGTATGTAATAATGATCAACACAATGGGAGAGCATTAAATAAATGAATCATTTGAAATAAAAAAGAAGGAAATGTGCTCATTTTACATGAGAACATTACAATTTAGCTTCTTTAATTTTCTCATCAAATTACTTCTGTCAGTTTTGATGTGATTAAATGCATTACTTTGCCAGTGCATACATGTTTGAGACCGCTTGAAGATTTAGCAAGGCAAAAATGGGTTTAAATACATCTGGTGAAGAGTCAGCAGCAGGAGCAGACTTGAAGCAGCCGCTGCAGTGTAAGGTAGAGCCTTAAGCAGCTTAAATAGGGGAAGAAAAGAAAATATGAAGGATGGGAGAGGGAGGAACGAACTAAATAGTGAGACTAAAAAACAAGGCTTGAAGGCACAAAGTAAATGGGAAAAAATGGTGGAGAGGAGAAGAGAAAATGGATATTTGCTGAATTAGTGGTGTGGATGACTTCTTTAGGGATAAATAAACCAATAATCACTCAAAAAAAAATTCTCTCTTTGGAAATGCAGCGCTAGAAGAAAACATATAGAGCTGAAAGCAGTTAAAGGTGATGAATCCCCTCTCTTAATGTGTCGCTCAAAATGGTTTGCCATTGGCTTCCTCGCCATGTCGCCTCACTGGCTCCTGATATTGAACACATTTCAAACACAAAACAGCCTGAAAGCGAGAAAAAGTGAAATGCAAACAGACTGTTGAAAAGATAAAAACGTCTTATTCTTTTCATGTGGTTCAATAACTCCTCTTCGCAATCATTATATCTTTCTTTATTCTAGTTTCCATGGGTCTAAACCTCCCACACAACTCGGCAAGTAAAAGCTAAATCAAAAATGATAGAAACATTTTACTCAGCTAAATGTGTAGCTGGTTTTGTTTAACACATTGAGATTGATGCACAACAGCTCAGAATTTTACAAAATATAATACAAGGTTTGTTTAATTAAAAAAAATGACATTTTCCATTGTGTGGAAAAAAATAGCAATAAGTTAAAATGCAACAATATTTTCACTAACAAACTAGTTTTCCATTTGGGATGTCTGCAAAAAAAAAAAAAAAAAATATATATATATATATATATATATATATATATTAGATCCCACAGCTAAAAGTGACACTTGTATCACTGTAAAAAAAAATTATCTTATTTTTTTGGTTATTCAGCTTCTGAAAGTGACAAATAAAATGTTTCGGAAATAATGTTTAAATGAGCTTCCAGTAACACTTTCTTATCAGCAGTGATGAGAAATGCATGTTTTTTTTTTTATAGATTTTAGGACTAAAAAAATGCTTAAACAAATAATAAAAAAAAGTGGTTGCTTTTGTGAGGAGGATACAATGAGAAAATAATTATTTGGCACAAGACATTTAAAAGTAAAGTTACACTGGTAGGAATGCCCAGTATATTTCTGATTACTGTTACAAAAAAGTGAAGTTCTACAACCCATGATCTTCCAACTTAAAAGTTTCAATTTCAGTTTTCCTCCAATGCCTCTGAGTAAAGTGCTACTTCAGCAACCACCTGGAGAAACAAGTTTCTTCCCAGCAGTTTGGGCCAAGTTGTATTGTGTCTTTAACACAGATGGTATTTTTCTTTTCCAAATCATCATACTGAGTGAAAGATTATCGTTCTCTTGAGATGTGAATGAAATCATAAGACCATATTAAAGCTCATGCAACAGAAGAGACGATGGAAAAAACATGTAAAACACAAAAATTCAAATTATGAGTAATCACTTACAAATAGCCAGGTCTAAGAATCTTATATGGCGTTTGCAGACGTCTGGTCATTAACATGATCATCATGTGTTGTGTAACAAATTTTTACGCTATTCTGCTTGAGACAATTTTAGGGACACAAAGTTAGCAGCGATTCATACTAGTAAATTCACTTGAACTTGGAACAGGGTCAATCTCCAAAAATTTGGTCCAATTTTCAAAGCTGAGGAAGTTCAAAGCTTTGATTGGGCGACATCAAAACAAGCAGTTGCCTGAAATGAACTGGAGAAGAAGACAGAAACACAGCAAACAACTCACAGTAAAACTCCCACACCATAACCATAAAGTAACAAACATTTATGGATCCAGACAGATCAATAGATACTGAAGAAATATTATGCTGCACTAGTTTGGGTTACAAACATAAACAAAATATGATGAAGAATTATGCATCGCTGACATACTGCAACACCCACATTTTATCTCATGGCCAGAGTTCACAGCTCTTGTGACAACACCCTCAATAAATCATGGGAACTGAAGACACTGATGTATTTTTGTTTTTTTTTTAAATCATTTTGATCTCCAGTTGTTTAAAAGTGAAATAGTATATTAAAAAGTTTATATAGCTTTTATGCCTATCATCCAGATAATTAAGTATTTGGAATTTCAGAAAAGATCAACATGCAAGGATTACAAGAATTCAAGTCACCATGCTATTATCTTGTCCACCTCTGATTTAGATTGAGAAGAGCAAATTCAGCAACTGCCTGAAAGAATCCTGCAGTGTGGTTTACAGTATAGCCCTGTTAATTAAAATACGTTATCCTATTTTAGCTGCTCCTTCTATAGTAAATACCATCCTGTATCAACGGCGATGTTTGTACTTTTGTGTGGGTAATAGTTCTTGTTATGAGAAACATATATGAACACAGTACCTTTAGTTAGCTCAGAAATGCACTCTTCTTCTATTTTTTTTCTCAGGTTCTTGTCTTTGTTTGGTCTCTTTTAAAATCTCACATAACTTAAGATTGAGGCTAAATTAATTTTAAAGTGATGATAAAAACAGTGTTTCAAAGGTTGTTCCCTGAGGTATAAATAGAAAAGCTCAGCACACATACAGTAAGTGAACATGAGCTCAACACACACAAAAGTTTCAGGTCTAGCAGTGCCTGTTCACTGCTTCAGGCCTTTAGTGGAGGATTTAGCTCTAGCTAGTGCCGTCCTCTGTTGTTTTTCACCCTGATTCAGCAGTCTTGCTCTTTATTCATCGCTTCTGAAAGCTCAGTAGCCACAGGGAATGCCAGCTCATCGACTATTATAATGATGACCCTCCCTATTGGTCTCAGTCTTTCTTTGTCATGCCCAGCCAATTGTCTGCTATTTGCTGTTTGTGCCTTTCTGTCCAAATGCTTCAATGCATGATGAAAATTTTTGTGGCGCTCTCAGTTCAGTCAACAGAAGTGTCAAAGCAGGACAAAATTTTTCCAAAGTTTGATGCATCTATAAAACTGCACAGAAATTGTGTTGCATGCAATAAAAAGAGAAAAAAAGAGAATATTAGACTTTGCAACAAGATGTTTGGAAGTTGATGACTTACCGTTTTGTAATGACAGAAATGTAAAAAGGGAAATAGCATGCTTTAATAAACAAAAAAAACAACTAAACTATTCCTACACTTTTGGTTCTCAAAAACCAATGAATATATTTTAAATTCAATTTATAACACATCCTAATCTATACCATGCCACTTAAAAGAACTTTTCTTGACTGAGTTAGATGACCCAGAGGAGCTAAATTTGTTTGAACCAGTCTTTATAGTGTGTCAATGGATATATGCAGGATATTATCTTGAACTTATTTTTCCACAAGTTTTCTAGACTCATTTTTAGATTATTGACAAATAATTGCCAAATATGACCCAAATTAGATCCGAATTTAGAACAAAACAGATTATTCAAAAGCAATTTAACTAATCACGGGATGGTCCTGATCTAAAGTGCTGTCTAACTACTGTAGTATGCAGTCTCCTGCCAAATGACAGATAGGTGAGGTTTGTCGTGGGTTTGAGATAATATGTGATAAAATTATCTGTAATCAAAGACCAACCTTGAGCTTGTCAAAGCGCTCTGTGAGCGAGGACACCTGGTGCTCCCTGTGGCGGCCCACCAGCTTGCAAAGGGCACAGATGAGCTGGTCATCCACCAGGCAGTACATGTTGACCTTCTCATTTTCATGCTCCAGGCAGGTCAGTCCACGAATATGAGTATCTGGTACCGGCTCCACCAGGCGGTGGCTGGTGAAGGGCTTTTTGTTGGGGTGTGTCGCACGCAGGCAGCGATCACAGTATGATACTTCACATGTCACACATGTCTTAACAGCCTCGCGTGGCGGGTCCTGCTCACAGAACTGGCAGCTGATACGAGGATCCATTTTTGCAACTACAGCTGGGCTGTGGTTTGCGTTGGTATGGTTGGCGTGATTGATGTGGTTGGCGTGCGGATGGGAGTGGCTGGAAGTGGCAGGGCTGCTGCGAGCACTTCCACCACCAGTCCCACCGCCGCCAATCGTTCCAGCTATTGTACCACTAATGGTGGCGGTGTAGGGCCGCTGCGGCTGCAGGCGCCGGCTCTCGGTGGGGGAATTGGGGCCGCTGAGGGAGGCCTTCTGGAAGCGGTCAATGATGTTCTGCAGCGTCACATTGCGCTTAAGGCCCTCCAGGCCGCGGTGATTCAGCGTGATGACGTATCGGCAAGTGGGACACTGAAAGGCTGAGATGGACTCAAGAGGCTTGCTGGTGGAGCAGTGGGAAACCAGAATGCGGTGAGCGCAGTTGAAGCAAAGGCTGTGAGCGCAGGGCAGGAGCAGGGGATCTTCAAACAATTCCAGACAGATCGGGCACGTCAGCTCAGACTCCAGTGTTTCCATTTTCAGTTAAACCAATCTAAAGGTGACATCAAATCCCACAGAAGCTGGCCAGTTACCTACAAGAGAAAACAAGACATTTATAGTAAACAGGCTTCCAAACATGTTTCTCTTCATCAGCTTTCAGCTTTTCGTTTTGGCGATAGAGAAAAGCCTGTATCACTGTGTACCCAGTCCCTTTTTATCAAACCCAATAGAACAAGATCCACTTTGCAGAGCTGGATAAAAATAAATGACCAAACCAGCAGAGAAAACAGTCTGGGATTGGTATAATGTAGTTTTAGGATAGAAGCAAAAAAAAAAATCAATGCTGTAAAAAAAACCTTGTATTTTACTACATATAATAAACATTCAGTTTTAAAAGATAAACTAAGTAATTTAGTGCTTTTAATACACAGTGAACACACCACATGTGAGTATGATCCTAACATCAGTTTCTAGCAGGTAAAACAGATCCAATGCTTTTCTTCAAAACAGATTAAAGGTCTCCCTCTTTCTCCAACACCTCCAACTAATCACATTGTTCCTTGCATATTAAGCTGTCCTAGCCTCAAGGTGGCCTTAAAAATCACTGACATGTGGAATCCTTTCTAACCTCCAGCCCCTTCCTCCCCACGCTGCTGATTCTGTGGCATACGTAAGAATTTTGAGAAAGCTCACTTTCCTTCGGGCAGACACTGTGAAACAGCAGAAATAAACCAGGAAGTGATCATTTTATATCACCCTAAAGAAAGGTAAAAACTACTGAACACTTGATTTGAGTTTTATAATTAAAATAACTCATGATGAGGGATTGCAAATAAAACCTGGTTCTAAACTGGCAAGTTTAGAAAATAATATAAATTGCAGCAAATGATCTACAAATCAGCTGGCTTCTTCAGTACTTTAGCCTAACCATGTTATGGATTACCTGTCACATAGCTTAAATAGGTAGGAATAATGGTCATAATCCGTTAAGCATGATGCCAAATAACTGATCAAATTGAGCTTGTTTTAAACTACAGATTGTCTTTCCCTATCAGTTTTATTTCCTGTGCTAATGACTTAAAAACAACCTCCCTCTGTGCTTCATTTATAATTACTTTAATGTTCAATTGCTCTCATTTTCTGCATTGGATGTGTTCTATAGAACAACAATAGGAATTTGTAACTGCAAGTAATCTCTGGAAGTGGGAAAGCAACAGCTGAAGACAAGCTCACGCACAGGCATAAAGAAAGCTCAAAGCCTTTCGCTTATTTGCACAAACTGAAGTTTCCTTTGTGCAGTGCCAGAACAAAATACCTCCACATTGACTTTTGTTCAAAGCAAACATAATCTGTTTGGCAAAGACACTTAACTTGGGTGTGCAGCTGCATACATGCAAGTTCCTCATAAGAAAAAAATCATTATCTAGAAAATAATAACTACTAAATCACACAGTTATTAAACTAATAAAAGGGGAAACACAATGTGCATGTTGGCAGTGTATTGGGAGCAGCTAGTGACAAGTAAGAGGTGCATGCATGTGCAAATGCTCACAATATCCTTCGAGTTTAGCAAGTGTTTCATGCAGCCTTTTTATGCAGCATATTTGTTTTTGGCATTACGAGAGGAAAGCTGTGGAGTACCACTGAACGAGCAAGCATTAGTTTCCATTTCACACAGAATATGGCTCTAACATATGTTGAATATATACAGTAAAACAGCGGATCATGGAATGCATACATTTAAGGATAAGCAAGGAAACTGGATTTGTGGGACGCAATACAATTTTCAAGAGCTGCAAATCTTCAGAATTCTAAACTATTCGCACAATAAAAAATTATCTCTGTGGATAGGATACACATATTAGCAATAATTCACTGTTAAGCTGTTACTGTTAATACTTTCTACTTGATGGTTAAAAACATCCCATTTTATGTTTTAAATTATATGAAAAAGGACAATATTACACCTGAAAACTCTTTATTGAATTGCTAATTAAGTGTCTCTGGGAAACAATATGTCTAAATTCAAGCTAAATGCTCTAAGAGAAAACGCCAATTCAATCATTTTTTCAAAGGATTTGATATTTATTTCTAAATGCATGCAAATGCTTTAAAATAACACAATCCAGTCCTGGCTGCATCGCCACAGCCCAGTCTTTCTAGTAGAAAACAGAGCTCACTTCTTATCATAACGTCCATGTGTTTAACTGAGCAAAGTGTAATTATTAACATCAAGCTTTAATAAACCATCAGCAGGCCCATTAGGCTTTGACAAAGTCACTTTGGGGAAAACATCAAATATGATAAGAGCAAAATCATGTTGCACATGTTCATTGTGGAAACAGGGACCATGTCAATGCACAAATGGTTGCTAAAAAAGACATTTTTGTTCATTCGCTGAGCTTTAAATTGACTTGATGGATCATTTATTAAGTCTGTGTGAAGAAATTAGAAATAAAATTTCTCCAGTGCACAGACTAAGCTTTTATTTATGTTCACTGGTGTGTTTGTAAGCACAGTATATATTTTAATCCAAGGGTTATAGGTCATATATATTCATTCTGTAGTAATAATAAAGTTAACCATTCATAAACCATCTTAAATGTTGTGGAATGATACAAACAGAAAACCCTGATGTCACATTTTTGGTCACATTTTATTCTTGCAAATACTGAAATACTAAGAGTGAATATTCATTTAATAGCACACAGTCTCAAACCCCTGGTGGAAGTCTGTGTTCATGTGATTTCTAGTTTTGACATGCACATCAGTCTTCAGCAGCAGCATTTGTGAAACAAAGATGAATTTTCTCATGTAAACAATCCACTGGTAAAAACCAAACAGCTCCCATGTGAAATGTAATCACACAGCTGCAGAGCTGAATCGGGCGTGCGACGGACACATGACGATGTGGCAGTAAAAGTCTAAACAATGCATCATGTTTCAACCTTCAGGGCAAAAAGTCAGTTTAGCAGTAACAGTTCTATTTATATGCTGTATTGTAAAAGCACACACAGATTTTTTTGTAAGCTGTTGACTATTTTCCCAGACACATTCAGTCTCTGAATTTTGTGTTTTTTAGATTTGAACGCTTCTTTCTTTTTAATGATCTTGTAGATGACTAGAAACAACTTCCCTCCCTTTGTGAGGCTTAAGTTGAATAATGCATTAACTAAAGATGTTAGTTCTTAGGACAAGAGATATCATTTCATTTTCACAAGGAAACCGCCTCAAAAGACCCCATAATATATTGTGTTTTTTTTATATGGAATTAATTTTGATCTAATGCCTTTTTGATGGCATCTAAAGATGACCTAACAAACGTTATCTTGAAGAATAACCAGTAGTCTGCGAAGTGCTTTATTGATATGCTGATAAGACAGAAAGAAACCATTTCTTCTTCATTAACAGGACAAAAAGTTGACTAAATTAAACAGTCTACAAATTACCAAATTTTCATTGTAAAAAAGACCCCATTACACCACCATGTTTTCCAAACGCTCAACTGAGATCAAGGTTGGTGGGTGGCATTTGTTACATGCATTCTTGCCACAAATTATTTGCAAAACTCTCCCAGTTTGTGAAGGAACAATTTCCATTTTAGTCCCGCTGAATCTGAGCAGTCTAGACTTTGAAAACTCATGTTTTATAAAAATTTCTCAGGGGAATGATTTTCAAGTTAGAAAAAAATTTACAGAAGAACATGATAACGATTCACGAACGGTTACTTCTACTTATCAGAATCAGAAATACTTTATTACCGTAATCCCCGTGGAAAAATTCCTTTATGAGTTGTCTTTTTTATTATTATTATTTTTACTGAGGTGCCCACCTCACTTACTCCCATTCCGTTCCGTTCTCTTCCCCTTATACGGACTGGGTTGCAGGGGCAACAGCCTTGGACTGGAAACCCAGGCTTCTCTCACTTCAGCTGTATCACTGGAGGATTCTGAAGTTTTCCCCAGCAGGCTGTGAGACATTGTCTCGCCAGCAGGTTCAGGATCTATCCCTGGGTCTCCTCCTGGTCAGACGTGCCCGAAACACCTCACCAGCGAGTCATCCTAACCAGATGCCCGAACCACCTCATATGGCTTCTCTCGCCCCAGAGAAACAATGGCTCTACTCCAAGCTCAATTAAAATGACATTTTGTAAGTCATCACAAAATTTTAGCAATAGACACATTTTTAAGGTACTAAAAACACATTTGCTAACCTGGTACTATAAATTGGGTCAGGTAAACCAAATAGTCTTCCATAAAAAAATATTTAAAATGTATAACTATGCAGACCTCCATTGGACAAATTTATTTCTCTGAAGAAACAGAACAAATGAAAGGGGTATCAGATCTCTATATGCATCTCCTACAAATATATTTGTAGATGAATACACTCAATCACACAGACATTCATCCTAAGAAGTTCTCTAAGCTCTTTCTAACTCCTCCTCTGCCAGCTGCTTTTGTCAGTTTGGACTGGTGAGATCAAACCACGGTGAAAGTCTGTACTGAATCCCCACATTTCATTGTCAAACTGACAGTAGACACATCGACCCCTATATGGCAGACCCCTACACAATCCCTCCATGTGAACTCGTGCTGCTCTCTACAAGTGAAACTTGAATCCTTTCCTCTTACTGGTGGCTGTCAGTCACTGGTTTATCACAGTAGCAGGAAAGAACCCAAAAAAAAAAAAAAAAATTACACAGCGGAGGTTTAATGGCTCCAGATAGAAAGATGTCGGTAAACAAATGCTACAGAAGGTCTTCATTCTGCAGGAACCCTCAGACAAAGTTATTTAAAATCAAATACCACTAAGGAAATAATGGTTGTGTTCAAATATAACAACTTTAAATGCCATTAACAACTGATAAAAACTAGTCTGGTGTAAATGGAACATAAATTATTAATTAAATGTACTATTTTTCTGCAGAGTAAAGAAATTACAAATCAAAGTACACACAGAAAAAAGCCATCATTTGTGAGTTATTAAAAATAGCTTCAGCGCATGTACATATTTTGAATGAGATGTAGATATTTGTTGCATTCTTGGAAACAAAAGGCAACAAAAATATATAAATAAAATTAAGAGAAAAAAAGAAGTTAAAATGCCTTAACGGACCTAAAAATGACAAGCCAGTGGAAAAACAAAAAAATCTAACTCAAAAGTAACTGCATCATTGGAAACTTAATTTAACTAGAAATTCGTCTGACGTGATCGACAGCATTTTTCTGCTTCAACATTTTAATGGATAACAACCGATTTCTTTCAGCTGATATGTCAAATTAAATCAAGACACATGCTCTTTAACTGAAGAAAAACATGGAGTTTGTGACCTCAATTTGCAACCGACTGGCTGCAATGCCAACATTATATCACTAATAAATCCAAACTGGTTAAAGGTTAGAAGGACTACTAATGTAATAAAAGCTTTCTTGGCAAAACTGGTCCACATTAAAACATTATTTAGTGTTAAAACTTTTGGGGAGAAAAATATCTACAAGAGAAAAACAGGATGTAAAAGTTCTCTGACGCAGGAAAATTGTTGCATGGTACAACAAGACAGTAGTCTGTTTTGTTTCCTTGAAGCAGCTCTGAGAATGTTCCATTCATTACTTTATGAGGTAATCAAAGGTTACAGCTGAAGCCAGTGTTGGTCTCCACTGAGAATGCCTCGTCTGTTTCTGCCATGCCTAACCAGCGTCACATTTCTCAGCAAGCTGCAGTAAATAATTATTAGTTTACTCATTAGAGGGTCTAATAAAAACAGGCGAGCATGTCATAAATATGAATGCTTCGGTTAGCAACCAAGTTGGCAAATACAACCCGTTAATTCACTATTGTAGCATGTGTCCTCATCACCTTCATCATTTTTAAATCATACCGTTTGAAACAAGACATTGTTCAAAGAATTTTTTTTTTTTACAATTCAGTAGCATTAGACATTTTACAAGATAATAAATTTGAATCCACTGAGGTTGAAAATACCCATAAGTCTAAAGCATGTAAGCAGCAGGCATTACTGACTGTTGCCAAGTATCAAGAACTTACGATTTTTCACAGATTTGTAAAAAAGAAATTAGCCAGCTGCAAAAGGACTCTTCAGCAGACCAGAATCTGCCAAAAAAAATCTACATGTGAGTAGATAAGTACATTAAAATTGCCATGTGTCAGTGCAGCTGAGAAATGAATAAAAAATTAGAAGACCAGTTTTTCTTCGGTCACTACTGGAAGCTTGAAATGTTTTCTTCCATGTTTTTATCCCCTCGTCTCACTTTATACTTCCTCTTCTTTCTCCAGACGGCTGATTTGATCAAACACACGATTCCTATTCATAGAAGGTAAACAGTCTCTCAGCCAAGCCGGTGTTTCCATTTCACTTCCAGTCCAGCTGAGAAGACTGGTTCCAATTTAACCCTTTTGCTGTGTTTACAGGATATGTTTTTTCTTAATTTCTTTAGATTTTACTCATATTTTATTTGTTATGTATTATTCAAACTGAGGATGCTTCATGCTTTACATGGAGAAACCTACAATTAGGTAAAAGCTTAACAATAAAACTTAGAATTTCTCTTTCTGGCTGAAAGGTGCATGACCAGCTAAAACCTCAATTTTATAGGAACATTGTGTTCTTTGAGTTCAACAAGTAATAGCGGTTTGTAAGGAGCATGAAGGGACCAATTAGAAAATGCAACACTGTGGAGCAGAGCAGCTTTTGCTAGTTTAAATGAACTTCTGCAGCTCAGAAGAAAACTGTCGTGTAATTTTGCGCACCATAGACACTTTCTATAAATTGCTGAAATCTAGTTTTATAAAATAAGTGACGTGACTTGAAAAACATACCAAAGTTCACTCATTTAATTTAAAACTAGAAAAAAATCTTCATATTCTAAGACAGTTATTCTGAGTATTACTGTACATGCTAGTTTTATGCTTCTTGCTTTTATGTACGATACGGTTTCTTGCTCTTGATTGTATCTTTACATTTAAAAAAAAAAAATCTTTTTACTGCTACTTTGAACCACTATGTTGTGCCTGCAATCTGCCAAGAAAGCAAAGAAGAGTATACTGCTTCATCTTAATGTCCGGAGCTGTTTTGAAACCCAAAGCAATGGCTCAAATGAACCGTGACGCACTGGGAACACAAAGTGCAGCAGTACAAAAAAACAGAAAAAGGTTGATAGTTTAATTTATTTAGAAGATAAATTGTTACGAATCTCTAAACTTTTCACTAGTATTGTAATAATGTTTTGCAGTCCTCAAATATTTAAGTTACAATGCATTTTTTTTTGGCACCAGTGAGCTAAAAAACTAATATCTTTGAGTAGCAAACTCATAGTAAATATATTTGGTATAGATTTATAGCAATTGGTTCTTGAACCATTCTTGTTTGTATTATGCTTGTTAACACCACGTTAGTAATGCTGATGAGGCCTCTTACGAGTGAAGGACATCTGCTGATGCAAGACGTTACAGATATTGTAAACAATCCATTCTCATCAAGCTGGACTTGCTCATTAGCTTAATACACTTTATACATAACAAACAGGAATTAGATTTTCACAGAATTGTGACAGTGAATTGAGCACACCTCCTCTCGATGTTCCTCTACTTAATACTTCTGCCTGTTAACAGCTTGGCAGCCTGTGGGTAATAAAGTTAATACTGTCACATGGCGTGTTGTCAGCTCTCTGAGGCTTTTTCCTATGGCGGAGAGTCTTATCAGGCCCCAACACAGCTCTGTAGCGACTATGCCCCTGCCTCTCTTCATGCTGCTTCCATTATTCATGTGCATTTGCCCAGGTGAGAACAAACCTGGGATCAGAACTTGGCAGAACAGCTTATTAGATATTTAGACGCAGCTGTGAACACTGGAGAGAGCAAAGGATGAAGAGGGGAATGAAGAGAGGCCCAGCTAACCGCCCAATAAAAGGAAAGACATCATTTGTAAATGAGCTTCAAACACAACAGTTTGATTTCAGACAAATAGCAGTGTTGGTCCAATGAATGTCCTGTGGGTCAAATGGATAACAGAGCCCGACTACTGACTAATCTTATGTTTTTAAATCCTTAATTATAGTTGATTAACCAAATGTTCTTTGTATATGTATCTTGTTTAAACTTTCAAATAAAAAGTAATAATCTGCTTTAATTAAAATTATGTGGTAGAGACCCTCTTCTTTTTTAGTTTTATTCTTCAAAACTCTGTTACAACTAACAAACACCCACAAACTGCTCTGGATTGGAGTAAAAGAAAAAAAGCATCTTAACTTCAGCAATATATTTCCTTTCAGAGAGCAAACTTCCACCAATTGACACTTGAAATCTATCCAATATTTTTTTTGCATTTTTGTATATGCAGACACAAATAGAGTGTGGTACCAACTTAATAGCTTATCTTTATTAAAATTTTCCATAAAAATGCAAATTTCCAGCTCATGCTCTGAAAAAGCTATCGATACAGTGTATAAACAGCTCCAGGAGAGGGGTGGAGGTGGGGGCATCTTTTTGAAAAGAAATTGCATTCTTGGTCTTGGTACACCTAAAAGAGGTTTAGAAAATAGCTGGAAAAAACCCCTCTGCATGAATATTGAGACATGTTTCTAGAAAACTTTCTGAGTACAAAAAACAACAGCCTGCTTTAAATGCATTTCATTTTTTTTCACAAACAAGTCAGCTCTATATCAAATATTTTATAACCGTTTTGCAAAGCTACATTAGTAAATGATGATGTGTATGCAGTTATTGATTCTGGGGAGACTCAGATGTCCAGGTCGATACTTGGTGCTACAGAGTGTCAACAACACTGATACAGCAACAACAATCATTCTTATTAAAAAGCATTTTATTTTACTAGTGTATGCTTGTCTGATGCAATAGATTGGTTACTTCAAAATGTCAAGAATTGCTCTTTTTTTCAATAATAAATATTTCAAGGAAGAAAACCTATAGAAATTGGGCAAAAAATACTCAACGTAACAATGGATTCTAGTCATGTGCAACACTAAGGTCGAGATAAAAGAAAAGACAAAAGAGTCACATCACAAATGCCTCAGTGTGGAATTTGTACGTCCTTGTACTCTTTTCCTCACGTACATTCTGGTTTTTACACCTCTCTACATCAGCAGCTATGGTTCAATCTTTTCTAAACGGCTTAGCCTGCCAGCCGGGGAAATAAATTTTTATGCTCGATACAAATGATTGCACAGATGAAAGACTTGTTGGAGTTGTCTCCACTGAATCATTGATAAGCCTATTAGATACCAACACAGCAACTAACCTTGCTTTTTGGAAACGTCTTTTTTTCTATTCACCTTTCCTTCATATAAATTGGGGGTTAAAGAAAAAAAAAGTGAAATGAGCTTAACAAATCAATAAAAAATATTGTGCACCCTACATAGATTGCCAACGTCTTCTTCGAGTGCACTCATTGGAAAAAGGCCCAATTTTCATTCTGCAAGACCATGCGTGCCCAGACTTACATGAGCTGCATTTTCCAGATATGAGGAAGTTTAGTCTAACCATTAAATTAAACTGAACCGCACAGGCAAGTGACAGCGAGCTGCTCAAATAGGACCTATTAAACACCAGCCTTCTTTCACTGGATCTAGATTCCTCTATGAACCAAAGCTTTCTCACTCTCAAATAAGAACCATAGACAGTGTCATCAATAAAGTAGAAGGTGTTTCTGAGTTGCTCAGTTATTCATGTCGACTTCACTGTGTAAGAAAAAAACAAGACAGAGATGAATTAAAAAAAGAAATGTGGACTTAAAGGAGAGTAAGGGAAAAAAAATCTCAAGGAAGTCAAAAGAAATCAGCAGGAAAAAAGACAAAAAGAGCAATAAGAGTGCAGCGGGGAGGAGCGGCGGGAGACCTTGCCATTGGTGTGACCTCAGGGAGGGGGTTCCTGTCCTCTATCTCGCCCTTCAAAGTACAAAGTCAGAGGCTTCTATTTATATATCACTGTAATGTTTGGTATTTCCTTCAACAGGGTGGTTGTGACTGAGGGGAGGTGTTTCACCATTGTTTTCTTTGGCTGCTGGTTAGTTGGCTCCACACGCTGAAAAGTCAGCAGCTTGTGGCTCATTTTGTTGGATGACGTTTATTTGTGCCCGAGATAAAACTGTTTTGTATTTTTTTAATGCTCATGTTTAGAAATCTAACACATGGGAAGGAATTGGGATGATTCATGGCAGAACGACTAAGGCTCTGTGTTGACTAAACTGTTTCTTTGGTGAGATGTGAAGATGAGACATACAGTAAGTGGTTATTGTGGGCGTTGGTGGAGAACTATCAGCTCAATCTGACCTTGCTGATTAATTAATTTATCATGTGCAGCAGATAACCATGAAGTCATTTGGGATGATGAGTAGGAATTCTAAATTTACAAAGAGGGTGGTTTTACTGGGTAAGTGGAGGTCTGAGAAATCTAAAATGCAGGTCTACATGAGAGAACCTTATTTAAAGAGGGGTTGCACTCAAAATCAACTTTATGAACGTTTCTGTTATGTTTTAATATTATTCCACAAAAAAAACTTCTTGTACAAGTTTTCTATTTCTTTCATACATGTTTGAGTAATTTGTGTGCTCTCTTGTTCAATATTTGGATACTATTGGAATGCGAGGTTGTTCTTGGCCACACCTTTTGTTTTCCACCACACGCATGTTCTAGCATAAGTAAGAAGTGTTTTTGCAGCAGTGGTGCACACGTTCTGCTCATGCAGAGCCCCTCCCCTAAACATTGCAAAGCATTATGTAAATGCACCAAGATAAGAATTTAAAAAACAAAAAGAAAAAAAGCACTAATTTTGCTAATTTGGTGTGCTTAAGGCTGTAATTGAGGCCTCCAATAAAATTTGCACCAGCTGGGACTGAGTGGGGAGTGAGAGGAGGGAGGAATTCCTAGTTTTAAAAACAAAAAAAGTTTTTTTGGGTGACAATTACATTTTTGAGGTAAGAGTAAACCCCATGTTTATAATATATTCTATCAGATAAGACTTATTGACCCACAAAACCATAACCCCCTCTTTAATCTGATACAGAATGGTTATACCCAAAGACATTCTCAACAAAACTTGTAAGAAAACAAACACATATTGTTCTCAATACAACTCAGCTCCAAAGATCAACACCAATCAATAGGTTGTTAGTCTAACAATAGCTCCGCAGCGCTCAAGGCTTTTGAAAAAATAGGTTATTGCCTGTGGTAAAGGAAAACCAAAGAGTAGAATTGTGAATAGTAACAATAACTGAGCTGACCGGTCCTGGAAACTCAGGGTGGTGATGGTATTGGTGAGGAATGGATGGAAAAAATGAGACAGACCTACTCTAAATTTGTTTTTCTATCCTGGAGGCATGTACCCAAGTATCTCTGCTTTAAAGTAATGATTGGTCTTCATAATTTGGTCAGTGGGCAACATCATATTTGAATGACAAACACACCTAAAATACAACCTCCTGCTAGCCATCGAAAGGGAAAAAAGCAGCAGGAAATTTGATGAGAAATGGAGATCAGTATAAGTTGCTTTGTTCCTTTAAAATGCCTTCTGGGTGAAAGAGTGTGAAGTGATGAAAGAACACGCGTGTCAGTGAGCATATGAGCCCGTCAAAGACTTTTCCCCTTCTGATTCTCTGTTCGCGTTTTCACTTTGCTCTTTGATACGGGTACATTTGCTTCTATCCCTCCCATTTATTCTGCAAAAATAATTGTAGCTTTAAAATAAAAACGACACACCTCCCTCCATTTAAACTACTTTAGTTAATCAAATGGGTTTTTTTTTTCTATCTGGGAGCACATTTAAAAACCTTTCATTCATTCATCCATTACAGCAAAAAGAAGCTCTTAAGTTGTAAATCAATGATAGATCTTCATTTGCATAAACTATTGAGGACTGAATTTTCAGGCAGAAAACTTAAACACCACTTTCTCTATGCTTAAAAACCGCCAACCCATACTGCTAATGCCAAGCTGAGAAGGTCTGGCCCACTCCACCCAACAGACAGATTTCAGTGAGCAGTATGATGTCAGAAATGGGTCGGATCCACGACTCCTGGTGCCAGCAAGTGAGATCATGGGAAACATATGTACAAGTCTTTCTGAGGAGATAGCTGAGTGCCTGACTCCACTGTTTAGTTTGTGTTTAAGAAAATGGAAGACGCGAATTATACAAACAGTTTAGTTCAGAAAAATATTTACATTACCAGCCCAAAGTGTCGCATCCTCCTGCTGCTGCCAGACTGAATGTATGGGAGTTGCGTGAGACATGTTGGGTTGCTGAATAGCTTAGTGTTCTCAATATTTTTACAAGTTTGAAATATGGTAAATGTTTGTGATTTCTCACACTTTCCCTCAACTTAAAGACCTTACGAGGATTTTTTTCAGGCAAAGAAGCTAGCCGACAGATATAATTTGTTCCGTTCTGTTGCCTTCCACATATCCGGGGTCGGGGCGCAGGGACAACAGCCTCAGACGGAAAGCCCAGGCTTCTCCCACCGAGCTGCATCCTCCAGCTCACCCGGAAGGATCCCAAGTCATTCCCCAGCCAGCTGTCAGACATAGTCTCTCCAGTGGGTCAAGGGTTTGCCTCTGGGTCTCCTCCCAGTGGGATGTGCCCAAAACACCTCACCAGCGAGGCACTTAGGGGCCATCCTGACCAGAAACCCGAACCACCCCATCTGGCTTCTCTCGACCTGGAGGAGGAGCAGCTCGACACTGAGCTCCTCCCGGATGGCAGAGCTTATTTCAGCCACTTGTATCTGCAATCTCATATTTTCTATGTGAGGGTGATAACATTAATCGACTTGTAGATCAAGAGAAATAGTTTGTCAATGTTTTAATATTAAAAGCAGAACCATCACCTATCAGAAAATGTACAGATTTAAATTATTATAAACATTACTAATATGAGTTTTAGATTCTTCATTTTTTAGTACATTTTCTGTGACGCTTTAGCAACAAGCATTTACGTTAAAAATACAAGTACATCGTTACAATACCAAGGTAAATCCTAAGGACCTTTACTTCAAATCCTCTATTTCATCTTCATTTCTGACCAACCCAAGATTTATTTACTGACAGACATAGTTAGTTTTGCCGAAATATTATTCAGAGTGTGATTCAGAAACTATTAAGAGTGACACTCAGAGACTGAATTGATATGTTGGCAATACAATTCAGATTAGATGCTAATAAGGATTAACACTGTTTTGTCTCAGTTTTGAATAACGACACTGAATATAAGCTTTTCTTGGTGTAACATACCAGTAATTTCTAGAAATCTAAACATCACAGACATTATGCTGAATAGCAAAACATGAAAGCATGAAACACATTTCTACAGGAACAAACATGTGTTCAGCACTTTATTCGAGTGAATTAAACTAAAACGAAAGACAGAAAAGTAGTGATATTAAGTCTTTAGCTGTATCAGATATTTTAAATAATATATGACCAAAAAGAGACTCTCATCTTCTGTGAAACATTTAGATTTTCTTCTGAGCAAGAAACAAATTGGGAGATCAAACTGTCTAATACAGCCTGATTTATATTTTTCCTTCTTTTTTTAAGGAAAAAAATAGCACAGTGTCACTGAGAGGTTTTCTTACTTTAGGACAGAGTTTGGTGGTATAGAGGCTTATTCCAGTTAGTTACCAGGTGAGAGGCAGGGTACACCCACCACAAGTCACCACCCACTTTTCAAGATAATTTTCCAGGGATACTTTTTTGATAAATCAACATATTTTTAGGACAACATTGCAGATTGTACGAAACTGTAATACTCAGATATAATTCCCAAAAGCCAGGGAGAATATATGAACTCCATAAAGAAAAACCAGAGTTCCAACCTGGGCTCAAACTAGCAACCTTGCAGCTATGAGGTCACGGTACAAACCACTTTGCCACCTTGCAGCCAATCTCTAATCATATAGGAGATTTCAGATTTTATTGTGCTAATTACAGCCTTGTTTTAATTACAAATCAAAAAGTGAATAATTTATTTTTGCAGCCATTTGAAGAGGCTGGCTGACACTTGAAATTAAACATAAATGATTGAAACTAAGCAGACAAACCCTTTTGAGACAAAAGCAGTTTGTTTTTGTTATTTATGTAAATCAGCCAAGAAAACAATTTAGATTATTTTCAGATAAAACGGTTATTGAAGAATCATCTGCTAACCATTGGTTAGCTTGAAAATGACAGTCAATGGTTATCCCAAAAATTAACAACAGAATCACTTCAAATTTGAAATTCAAACCTATTGCTTCTTCTTACTTCAAAACTGTAAGGATAGAATTAATCTCGGAATGGCATGTACAGAAATTTATTGCCACCCCACTCCAGTCTTGTCACATTAATATGATTTCTTTCAGCAGAGGAAGAGCACGCAGCTCTAAGGTGACATGCATGAGCACTTTTTGCTGATCTGCATGCTGAGTGAACGAATCTGCAACACAGCTCGACAGAGACCTTAACTGCACTCACAACAATAAGGAGATCAAAAGAGCATAAAGATAAAAATATGAAACAGCCTGCAACACCATCTCTCTTGTCATGGCACAACTGCCACAACTCCCACATTTACTCCTTTAATTAATGCTTCATCACATAAGAACTATTTTCTCTCGTGAAAGAGTCCCTCATCAGATTTTACAGCTCATCTGATTTATTCCATTTACTTTCTGTAATTACAGCTCATATTTATGCATCATTTCATCTTTATGATACTCATTGTGAATGTTGACTTTGTTCACAATCATGTCGGGCCTTTGTTTAATCAGTATTAGAATAAAAAGAAGAAACTTCTTGCTGTGCTAAGTTGGATGAAAAACACACACCAGTAAGATTTTGTTTCAATACCACCTGTAAAATATGTGTATTTTTAAGCACAGCTTTTAATAACATGTTAAACTGGCTCTTCAAATCAAACCTTAGGAGCATATCACCTTTCATTCAGAGATATAGTCAAATAGCAATAACAGAATTAAAAACATGCTTCATTCTTCAAATTCCTGCAGATTTTTTTATGGCACCCATCAGACTTTCTGATGATGTGAGGAAGTAAAATACTTTAATCCGTCCTCACTGTAAGCAGCCCAATCCATGATCACAGAAACCCCCATCACAGGAACCTCATATGCTGCCCATCTGTCTAGAACCTTTTGAAGGATTTGTGGCTGTGAGCTGAGAAAATTTGACTGGAAATGGTGAGAAGAATTAGATGAATGCCTTCTTTCTAGATGTGTTACAGGGAGAGAGTGAGATGTATGTGGCATGGAGCAGAGGGCTGGGATTTTTTAAAACATCAGGGGTCCAGAAGTATGGCTCGTCTTGGTATGTGCCTCGACTCCATGAAACAGACCACCTCACAAACAGACAATCTGTATTTGGTGCCCAGTTGCTTCTGTCACGAGGCAAAGCTGATATTATGTCCTTTTAGGTATGTTACTGTCAGCACGTTGACAGGATGACTGCCTTCAGATTTTCTCCATTGAGACAGAGACCTTTGGAGAAAAAGGTGTGTTGGCTTCATTTGGAACAAGATAAAGACTTTTTTTAATCACATTTGAAATCAAGACGAGAGACGTCCTGTCGGAAAGCAGGTGGCTCAGCTGAGATTAATTTCGATATGATGCACATGAGATTTTTTAACTCAGTTTTTCTTTGCCAAGGACTTTTAAAGACTTCTCCACGTGTAAGAAAAACTGTTATGATTTATGAGGCATTTGCAGGGTATTTGACACAAATCACTAAATGTAAAAAAGAAAATTCAAACTAAACCGTTCAAAGCACAAAAAAAATTAATACGATTTCATTTTTAGTAGAAGATTAATGGACCATCTCATTGGGTGAGTTTTATTTAAAAAAATGTGAAATGACTTCTATTTCAGCAGCCATAACAGAAACCCATCTGGTTTAAGACAGCACACTCATGTCTACTAATAAATTATGTTAAAAGTGTATCTACTGGTCCATTAAATTCCTTCAAGCATCATGCATCACCGGACATTTCAGTAAGACTTCCACTTTCTCTTAATCTACCCTCGGTACACAGACAGCCCTTCGTGTGCAGCAGGTCAGGAAAAATAGGTTAATAGCAGGTAAAGCAGACACAACTGTGACGACTGGTGTGCCTTGAAGCACAGACAGGGTACAACACCCACTTTTTCTCAGGGGTAACGAGAGACTTAGATAGAATGAGACAGGAGCATAAGAGAGAAGGAGGATTAGAAAGCGAAAGACCACAGGGAGACAACCTAAAGATAGAAAACCGGTCAGCTAAGCAAATGTATGGCATGGAAGATTTAAGTAGCAGCCCGGAGCATAAACTCTGCTCCTGTTTCTATAAGAAGGAAGCATTCGTGAACATGCTGATGTGTAATCAGCTTGATGAGGCTTGCTGGGTAATGGTATGAGACAGTAAGCTCCTAGGCTTCAAGGAAAAACAAACTTGGAAAATTACTAAAAGTATCATAATGAACAAAAACATATCGGAATAAATTTGTGTTTTTACTCCAAGATATGATAGTTTTGTTTAAACAGCCAGCAAAACAAATAATAATAATAACAATAAAAAAAATAAAAGAAAATGTACAGATCAGTTCACTAAAGATGTACTGATTTAGAGCCAACTCTGTAGTCTGCGGACACTCACACACTGGTAAACAGTGGTAACTCTACTTAACACTGCAACAGATGCATTTAAAGCCGGTTTCCAAACAATGCCAGCTTAGCTCTCCAGGATTACTAGAACTATGCAGAGTTAACAGTTACTATTTGACATATGCAGTTGTTGAATCATCCAACATTTCAAACTCATGACCTTGCACAATCCATCTCATTTTATCTAGGTAATAACTCTGAAACATCTGCTCAGCAGGAAATAATTGGATTAAATTATCATAAAAAAGGAAAAGCTTGTAACATTGATGTGAAAAAAAAATATGTTTATTCCTGACTTACTATGTTACAAACATCTAGTTAGCTGGACATAATAACATGCAACAAAGAGCTTAATGTAAATGTGCAAACAGAAACTTAATCAATCTAGTTGCAATCTAATTACTTTGTTCTCATTAAAGACTGACAGATTCCATCTGAACTAAAAAGAGGTCCCAAAGAAAAGCCACAATAAAAACTTTGGAATGCTTTTTAATGCATTTTTTACTGTCTCGTAAAGCACTTTGAATTCCTTTGTGAATAAATTGTGCAACAAATAAACTTGTATTGCCTTGAGATCATGCATTTGAAATTATTTAAAAGACAGAACATGAAATCTTGCTCAGGCACTTGGATCTAAGTTTGAGGTGAATTGGAACAGCTTTCCTCTGACATGTCAGTGCGCGTTCATCTGTTCCACTCATGAAAAAGCTTAGCAGACACGCATCAACAGAATAAAATCCCAACATATACAAAAAAGATATATAGCAATCAATCGTTTCCCACCCGGTTTAAAAGCGCACACATATGGAAAGTCATCGGGACCATTATCCGCACTTAAACTAGCGCCCGTCTCCTACACCGCGTCAGAGCGCACACAGGAGCGGGTATCGGACACCTACCAGCTTTACATGACTCTTTTCCTCTGACATCTTGAAAGTATCCCGAAATCAATTTAGAAGAAATACAAGAAAAAACAAGTTTGAAGCGAGCAGATTTCTCTGAAGAAGGTTTGTTCCAGAAAACACAGCGCAGTCCTGTGCGGAGCAGTGAACTGCGCCTCTCCGCTGGAGACAGCTTCCAGGCAACAGACACATTCAACTTTGGAACATGAGAGAGAGAAAAAGAGAGATAGAAAAAAGAGAGAAGGGAGAGAGGAGGGAGGCAGACAATCACGGGAAAGCAGCTCCTCCTCCAACCCAAAACCCAAAAGAAGCAAATCAGCTGATCAATTCTAACACCTTATTTTTCTCCAATAATCAGAAGTACAGTATTGATCCCACACGTGGGAATTTTGATGTAACAGCAGCACAGTAATTATGAAAAAGGAAACATTAAGTAAATATACAAAAATAAGGAATAATGTGCATAACGGTGATAAAAAGTGACACAAGATGATGTAAAGTGACATGACGTGAGGGAAAATTAAATTGTATTTGTAGAGTCCAATATCATAATTGTCTGAATGAGCTTTACATAGCAGATTGAAAAAAAAGTGTAAAGGACAAAAAAGTAAAAAAATAAAATAAAATAAAAATAGAGATACACGGATACACAGCTAAAAGCTAGCTAACAAAATCTAGCTAGACCATTGCAAGACATTCCTGCCCTTAAACCTTCTTTCACAGTGAGGAAACCCCTCCGCCCCCCGCCCCTATCAGTTATCTGTCTGGCTTGTTTTTATCCCATAAGATAAAGACAAACATTAGGGTATTATCTAGCAGACAATACAAATGGAATTTCAAACTTTTTGCATAATAATTACATGCTTTTGCCAAACAATACAAATAAAATTTCTGATTTATTTGAGCTCACTGCACAGTCCTTTCCATTCTCCAACATAAACCACTTTGTACACATGTGTAAATTCATTAAAATAACTGTCTCCCTGTAGCACAGAGTTAGAACAAGCTACAAGTGAATCTCACTTCAATTCCCATGGAGGTATTTTAGATTTTAATAGGTCTTTTACCCTTTGAGCCTGACAGACTGAATGGTTGGCTGATTGAGTGCGCACACTAAGCCTGGATTCAGCCCCAGGCGCCCATCAGCACTGTCTTCACTCGCTGACCACATGGACATCTGAATTTCCTCAGAGTGGCAGTGAGCTGCACTGCACAGCAGCTTTTAGCATCCAGCACTCAATAAACTCAGCAATTTGTGGATTGGAGAGTACTAATGTATGTTTACCCAGTGCGTGTGTGAAGCGGCTCTTTTCTACGCAGCAATGAATGATTGGTTAGGGGATTGCTATTGACAATTTGTTAGAAGCCTGATTTTTTTTTTCTTTGCTCTTGCTCTGAGTCATGGTGACTCATCCAATTATGCCACCATTCCCATGTGATTACAGCAAATATAACAACAGATGTGAAACTAAAACAATAAATTAAACCTTTTATGGCTTCACTTTTTATAGCAAATCTTTTATTTTTCAAAGATAATTAGTTAATAGCAATTTACACATAATTCCAACTCCCTAATTAAAGCATAGAGGTCAGAATCCAATTAGAGTAAACTTTGACTTTTAAAGATTAGGCGTTAGACTAATTACAAATGAAAGTTTCCAAAAGCTGCTCAGATTGGACTCTAAATAGAGATAGGTCTCCCAGAAAACAAATTTATTAAAAAGTAATAAATTTATATCAGGAAACTGTGTCTAGTGACAGAATGAGGACAGGCTGGAAGAGTGAGGTTGCTATGGACAGTAAACATATCGGCCACAGGACACCCACCACAGGGGCTCCGGTATGGGGCAAAGTAAATAACACACCACCATCACCTTAGTCATGCTTGTGTGTGGGCGTGGATGTATGTACAGTATATATGTATGTCTTAGTGTCACACACTGACATACACACACATAGGAACACTTATGCAGTTCCACATGCATGCTGACATGACAAATGACCAGCTCTAACAAACAGTGTGTGTCCAGAGGAAATGCATCAGCTTTTCTCTTTCCTCTCCTACAACACTGCTCACCAGGGACCTTTTGCACAGCTCCATTCTTTATGTGGGCTGGAACGACATAAAATGATCAGTAATTGATAAAATTTTGAAATTGATTGTTTTCAGTTGGGGTTTTTTTCACCTGCCTGTGTTATGTTTGCCAAGCAAATATAACTCATTAATAGTTATTTTAAATAATCATAATCATATTAGCTTTAGTATAAATTTATTACTAAAATGAAACTGGAGTGGTTTTCTATTTCATTCATGCATTTTTGAGCAACTTACAAGCTCTGCTGTTCTGTGTTTAATAAATTTAATTTATTAAATTTTGTGATTTTTTTTAAAAGGGACAGTGCATTTTAATATATGAACAATCTAAATATTCCAGAATTAAATAAATAAATGAATGAATTACTCCATTCATTCCTCATCGGGGAAATTTGTGTGCTGCATTCCTTACACCGCAGCAGGCTGCCCTTCAACGGCGCCAATGGTGGGAGAAGCGGGGGTTCGGTGTCTTCTCCAAGGACCCTAGACGGTGGTCTCAGCGGGAATCAAATCCACGACCTTCCGGTTCGCAGGCAAGTGCTCTAGCGCTGATCCACCATCTCCAAACATCATTAGCCAAACAACTACTTTTTATTTGTAGTCAGAACATCACACAAATGACATACTACAATAAATAAAAATACTATGAACTATTCAAAGGTTGTTCTTGGCCACGTGTTTTGTTCTCCACCACACCCAAATTCTAACATAAGAAGAAAATGTTTTCTATTATGGACTCAGCACTCAGCTCATGCTCAGCCCATTCCTTCAACACGGAGTGAAGTTTTTATGTAAATTCACCAAATTAAGAGTATAAAAGAATATGCGCTTCAGCTCTGTACTGTATTTGCTAGACTAAGCCGATAGCAAGTAATATACAGTACCAAATGAGAAGTGAAACTGAATAAATGTATTTCTAAGTTCCTTTTGCCAAATGTTATAGTTCTGAGCTAACAAAAGCTTTACGTAAGTTGGCTTTCGAATGTCTAGCCTCAAATGTGGGTTCAGTTCATGAATATATCACCTGGATTTTGTCTGCAGGTATGAAACGTTGCAGCTAATAAACACAGACATGTTGCCCGAAGTTAGATGACTAAACCCATCCATTCGCACAGCCATCTAAACTTAGTTTGGCACTGACGTAAAATGGTTTTAGATAGTGAACAGGTTAGATTAGGATCACACTAGTGACAGGGCCGGATCTGCACTGGCCATCTACAGATTAGATTTGAGCTGATGGAAAATGAAGACCCAGTAACTATCTGATCAAATAAAACGATGTCTTTTCAGTTGCCACAGTTGTGTATGTGCGTGTCTCTGTCTCCTCAACAAAGAAACTGCCTAGGTTTCCTTATCACAGTCAGATTGTCTTCTTCACCCTCTGGCTCCAAACCAAGACAAGCTGGAGCCGAACATAGCCTGCTAATGGACATGTAGACCAAACTCTCTCTGCCAGTGGCATAAAGAAAGAAAAACAAATCAACACATTCTTTGGAAGGTCATTTGGACGGAAGCAGCAGTAATCCATGAGCTGGGAGCTTATTATGTTTTTATGTATTACACAAGAGGGACTATTGATTACAAGGCGACACATCTAAAACATAAAGCTACTTGTTTAAAAAAATCTAGATACATGGTTGCCTTTGTTGTATTTAACATGTAAGATTGGAATTTCCACCATAATTAGACAAGATTAAAGAGTGTTTTCATCACTTTTTACAGGCTCTTGACATTACGTGTCACAATTACAGTCTTTATCCAGTCAGTAGTTTTTCTACACTGTAATTATTATCAAATTATGGGAGGGTAAAGGATGTGTTTATGAGCGTTAGCGTGCTTCAAGATCAATTTCGAAACAGTTTTGAAATGGCTCGACATTGTATTTGTGGAAATAAAATCCACAGGAAATCTGTGTAAGTCACGATGAAGTGACTCGGGAGAATATGGTTAATAAATCAAAATGTCAGTATGGCAAAGTGCACATAAATAGCATGCAACATAAAAGCAACCACTGTCCTTAGAGCCCGGTTCAATGTTTCATGACAACTCTCTTAACACTTTGGTAACCCCAGAGGACAAGCTCTCGGATTAATATGGTCTTTTGAGACCCATACAGGAACTTGGATCCAAATCCAGCCTGAACATACTTCCATAATGTCACATCTGTGTCCTTTCCTTTAAGCAGCTCACTGGCGTGGGAACACTGGTTGTCAGCTGTCAGGATCAGTTTTGTCAAAGTAGCTCTAAGTTTTATTTAATAATGCAAAAAGTTTAAGTTTTGATTTAAAAATACCGGTGCCAGATTAGCAGCAGGTTGTGAGTTCAAGGCTCATTTTTTGAGCCCGGAGGAGAATGTGTGTGTGCATGTTGATTGCAAATACTCTGCTATTTTTACCAAGTTGGACTATGAACTCAATTATCAACTCTTTTCCCGGAAGTTGGGTTACCTTATTTAAGGCAAGAAATACTTATTTTTTGTCAAATATAGTTATTCTAAACCTTCTTAAATTTCACAAATAGAAAAGTGCAAGATGTGTTAACTGTTTTTAAAATTACAGTAATTAATCTTATAGAAACCATTGATTTTGGAGAAGTTTTGCAAATGCATTCATCTCATAGTCAAATACTATTATAATATTATTCTAAACATTGAAATATTTCCCTGCGTTCATTGATATTTCAACATTCGCAGAGTTCCAAATGCAGGAAGACAGAAATAGCCAAATGGTATTGGAGTAAAATGCAGAGAACTTTGAATAAGCACAACCAAACCATACATAATGTATGTGGAACAACAGCTTACTGAGGCAGGTAGTCAAACTCAGATCTGATGGCTTTGTAGTGTTTAATTCAAATTTGTTTTTTTGCTGGTAGATTTTGGAGACACCCTAAATTCTTAAAGGAGGACCAGCTCATGAAAAGAAAGAACTTTGCAACCAGGAGGTGAGATTTTTTAAAAATGCAATGTGAAACTGACCAGTGGAATGTAGCAATATCTAATTGACATGGGTGTGAAACAATGGATTTGTAACATATTTACAATAAATTTAGTCTTCACACAGTCATGTCCATCTATAAAATGGCAAGTAGTAGATATTGTACATCATGTATACAGGTATATAATTCCTCTTGCTGACGACTGATCAATTAAATAATTATCTAAAAAGGCTCTATGATGTTACACCTGTTCACATTGTATCCATTAGCCACTCTTTCTCATCCTTTCTGTTAAGGACATAACATCACCTTCTTTACCCTTAATCACAGTAGAACAAAGATGTTTGTGTGAAGAGAAGAATGCATTAAAGGTACCTTTTGATCACAAGCCCGTGACAAACAGGAGGATAACTTTATAAAAGCATCAGACAGTCCGGTTTTAACAAAAGCTCCTTGTGTATTTAGAGCACACAGGACACCTATATCGTGTTTAAAAAGGCTGTTACATTTTGCTGAAAGAGCTTGGCAATGGAGGTTAGAAAGGCTGAGCCTGAAAGGAAGACTGGAGGCATAAAAAGCAAAAAGGCAGAGAAACGATAGGAGGAAATATGGGTCAGATGAAGAAAGACAGCAAGAGCTCAGCGTAAATCAAAACGTGTAAACACACACAGACTAATCTCATTACCTCCCAATCATCCAGGGACCGTGATGAGATGCCCGATTAAAGTAGAAGATAAGAGGAGAGGTAGAGGGCAGATATGGAGGTATGAGGAAAGGAACACTGAAATGCTTGTAATGGATTTTGCTGGGAAAAGAAAAGCAAATGAAAAATAGAAATTGTGGAAGCCAGGGTTTCCAAAGATGATTCTTATTCACTACCACAAAAACAAAATATAATAGTATACAATATAGCCCTACTACTGATGCATAATGATAATGAGGAAACATAAAATATTATGTGAATAGATTTACATTAGCATAGAGTGTACATTATGCATTCTAGCATCACAGCATAACAGAGGGAAATTGTAATTAAAAGAAAACACATTCCCTGGAACATGAAGAAGAACCTCTAAAAGTTAGACTGTAAATCAAATGAGGATAGAATCAATTTGAAACTACACAAGACAGGTTGACCGATTGACCAGACCAATTATTGATTCTGATATGTCCATTTTGACCTAGTTTTATGGAAGTGTGTGCTATATAGTTTAGCCAATCCAGTCTTTAGTTTGATTATTGTGATTGTTCAATCTCAAATGTTCGGAAATAGTGCACATTTAAATATTAAAACCAAATGTGTTATCCAAATACATGTGCAGTTTTCAGGCATGTTATTGCAGAAAGTCAAGGTCCTATGTGAAATTTTTTTGTAATTTAAAACTTCCATACTTTTGGTGATATTTTTCTTTGAACGATGATGGTTTCAAATCCTTTAACTGTTTTAATGATTATTTGTAATTTGAAAAAAAAAGAAAGGACCATTTTAGTCAACTTCTATTTCAAATGAACATTTTGTAAATTCATCTGGATGATTGTGACAAATTTACTGTCAAATACTAATAAAATGTTCAAACCTATAACTTGACATAACACTTGTCAAGAAGCTTAACATCATGTAATTTTCCATTGAAGCCTGTTTCATAATGTACTTGTGGAATCTCTCAACTCTTTTCTTGGTGATGTAATAATATCTGGGGTCAAACTTATATAAGATAACACTGACTTTATTTATCCCTAGAGGGAAATTGATTTGTGAAATTTTATATAGTAATATTTTACAATTTAAACAAACTCTCTAAAACAAAGTTATTCATGTTGAAACTTCTACTGTTGTGGTCCTGGAGCCATAAATAGTGGATGTTATATACTCCAGACTTTCCCTTTGTTTATAATTTATGCTACACATGAGCTACTCATCCATTACATTCTGATTAAATGGAAGAATTCTCAGTTCAGCCACAAACATCCCCATGATTATTTACAAAGAGATCTCAAGCGTTCCTAAGTTTAACACCCATAAACTGCTCAAGTTTTGAAAATGACCTTTATTAAAAACAACTGGTAAATGCTTTAGATCTGCTCTCCATTGGCATAAACAGAAAAATTGTTCAGGGCTCAATTAATATGTTTTTTTACATTAACATCCCCCTTAGAAAAAGTTCTTGCACCAATTTGAAGTAAAGTTTACTTCTTTATTTTATTTTTTAAAACTTTTGTTCAATTTTCTTCTTCATTGAGTGAGCAGTCTATCCTCCAGGTAGTTTTAAACCATAAAGTGTAAACAAGCTCAATAAATTTAGACCTTGAAGCTGAAGCGAGAATATTATATCCACTTTTTTCTCAAATAGTAAAAAAAAAAAAAAAAAAAAGGAATGTCAGGATGCTGAAAGCATCAATAAATTGTAAAAACTCCTCCTTCTTGAAAAAAGAAAAAAAAAATTCAAATTTCATTTTGTCTTCTGAACTGCCTATCTATAATAGGGCTGCGGGGTGTCGCAGCCTATCCCAGCTGATTTCAGGCAAGCGGCAGGATACACCCCAAACAGGTCACCATGCTGGGGTTACACACAGATAACTATCCACACACTCACAGGTATTCCTATATGCAGTTTTTAGCAGCCAATCAACCTAACACACATGTTTTTGGAGAGTGGGAGGAAACCGAAGTACTCAGAGAAAACCCAGGTAAACAAACTCCACACAGGAAGGCCAGTTCTTCAAGCCTCAGACCTTCTTGTTGTGGGGCCACCATACAAACTACTGCACCACCGCGCAGTCCAAATTCTAATTTAAACCTTTAAAGTTGCTTGTGTGGTGCTTCTGTCACTCTACTGAAGCACTACTTCAGAAACTTTCAGAAGGTAAATGAGAGAAAAACTATTAATTAAAATACACTATGGAGAGCTATTTATGAATTATATAATACATTTATTTTAATTAGATTATGTTATAATTACAATTTGTAGCAGACTAGAATATCTTTAAGAATTTTTTTTTAGGCTGACCTTACAGAAGATTTTAGGGTCATGTAGTTCTTTGTATTCTCTATGCAAACTGTAAAATATGATGCAGTTTGCACAATTATTACTATGAGGCTTTATGCTCTGTTCGTAATGAAACATATTGTCGTTGGGAAAATAGGAAAAACTCCACAGAGAATGAGGCTCAGCTCGGTTACAATGAACTCTGCAGAAATGGTTTGCAACATGGGGATTAAAGCATCAACAAGAATAATGCTGTTCTGTTCTGTATGTAGAGACATTAAAGAGACCAAACTAAGATGCACAACGTCATTGAGGTCAGACTGAGATGGTTTGGACATGAGCAGAGGAGAGAGTAGGAGTACATATGCTGAAGGATGCTGGGTTTGGAACCATCAGGAAAGAAGCCTAGAGGAAGACCAAAGAGGAGGTTCATGCAGTGAAGGAAGACAAGAAGATAGTTGGTGTGACCGAAGAAGATGCAGCAGATAGGGTTAGATGGAAGAAACTGGCTTGCTATGGCAACCCCTGAAGGGAAATGCCGAAAGAAGAAGTAGAATGGAACAGAACGACCAAAATAGATGAAAAGATAAAGCAAAAACACAGCATTCCATGTGAACGTTTTTGCTGCAAACTATATTTTAAATAAATCAAATTGGATTTTACTGAACATTTAAAACTGCGTCCCATATAAATAATTGACAACAAAATTATTTCTGTTTCTCTTTGCTACGGTATATGTGGCCTCATATAAGAGTAATATTTTACACAAATTTTCTGCTTACTTTAAAGCAGACAGCATAAAATTGCTAATAAAAACATAATTTAAACACACATGCATGCTCTAAAATCAGCATGAGAGTGTAAAATTCTGTTCAGCCACACTCAAGCAACATTAAATAACTAAGATAATAGCAAGTAAATAAAAAGAAAAACTCTCAAGGGTTATTTTCTTTGCTCTCATTTCCCGCTTCTTAAATAATGCCTATGAACCTCTATTTTCTTTTTCTACTCTGCATCTTCCTTCTGACTGAAATCAAATCATTATCATTTTCACACCTCATCATCAGTCCAACTCGGCCTCCTTTATTTTCCCCACACTACTCCTCTTCTCTCTATAGAGCAGCAGAGTTCTTCATCAGGCAGATGTCAGGCATCTGTCACGGTCCAGATCAGTCCTGGGATGATTGATTTTTGGCCCACCTGCGTCTTTGGTAATGACCAGCTGTCAGTTGTTTTACTGCCTGCTCTGCCTCCTCTTTCAGCCTCCCATCACTGCAATACAGAGAAGCTAAATCTCTCAGCCCGCTCCTACACTACATTATCTAAGTTGTCTTCTGAGAAGATTTACGCAGCCATACCATAAACCAGCACGCCACTCTGATAATCTCAGCATAGATCAGCTAAAATATATATATTTCAAATGGAAACAAGTTTTATGTATTATGTTGCTTTTGATATGAAAGTTTCGTCTTACGAGGTCGCAAGGGTTGCCAGAGCCTATTCCAGCTGCTTTCAAGCGAATAGCGGGATATGCCCCAAACAGGTCACCATTTTTTTTTGCAGGGCCACACATACAAACTCATTCCTAGTGGCAATTTCATAGTGGCCAATTAACCTAATGAGCATAATTTTTGGTGGCTGGGACGAAACCGGAGTAGCTGGAGAAAACCCAAGCATACATGGAGAGAACATGCAAACTCCACACAGAGGCTGGTGGTTCAAGCCTTATCCCCACTTCAGGACTCAAACCCTGATGTTCTTGCTTTGAGGCCATTGTGCTAGCTATTGTGTCACCATGTAGACTGACTATGGACTATGGAAGTAATTTAAAAATTAACACCATTTTTTTTTTTTTTATAATAGTGTTCTAAAATTAATGTGCCAACTGCTTGATTGTTTAAATAAGCATGGTTCTGTGTTTTATTTTTGGAAATATTTTATCAGGTATAACCTAAAAACAAAACTATCTCGAATGAGACAAATCCACATCCTGCATGACGACCCAATTTCTTTTTTAGCAGAGGCCTCTGCTTGGTATTGATTATTTTGCAAGAAAAAAATGAGAGCTTACACAACGACAAGACAGACAGGGATTTGAGATAGGAAGCATCTTTGAGCTGGAAGTATTGAGGTAACAAATGTACAATGTCAAGAAAAGAGGTTATATATTTTTAACAAGTTTGTGTTTTAGCTAGCTTAATTTGACCCTAATTTGTGGCTCTTATACAAAACATTGAATGAATGAAATGAGAGTTTTTATTCGACACGTCCTACTTCCTGATCTGCTTTTGATTAAGGTCTTTGTTCCGTGATTCTTTAATAAACCATGGTAAGTATTTCAGTTCCCAGTTTTTCTGTCTGAGGTGTTGCATTCAGAGGTTCTTCTTATCCGTTAAGTTGCTTCGTGATAGCATTAAAGGAAGAAGGAGCTTTAAACGTCTACCTTTTATGCTGTAACAAAAGACTCAAACAGCTGTAAAATTCAACCAGGATTTACAGCTGTCTGTGCACAGCTGAAGGTAGATGGTGAACATCACCACAGTGATAGTGCCAATAAACCTGAAGAGTGTAATATTACTCTAAAAAATGACTAAAATTAGTTGTGATTGCACTGATAGTCCTACCCTTTTATTTATTTAAATCCAATGCCAGTGAATTATGCAGAAATAAAATTTAAAAAAGTCATTAGAAAACAATAAAAAGGCATCTGTACATTCCTTTTAACGAGGTGCGTCATGCTAAATGCACCTTTTCTGTTCTTGGAAATCATATAGGGAGTAAATAGGGTCCATAGTTACTCTGACAATCTGAATTTAATACATACACTTTCATAAACCATACCATCTTCTGACAACAGAGCAGGACACGTTTTTATTCTCACGTCCCCGAGAAGAAAACTCTTAAACTTCACCTGAATGGACAAAGTTTACTTAGATTTTCCGAGATATCTCATGTTCTTAAAGTAGACTCTAACCTTTGTGTGACTCCATGACACCAGGTGATGAACACAAGCCAGGAACATGTCCTGTGGCAGCTTTCACACTCTGTAAGAGGAGCTTCAAACTGGATACTGAGTGAAAGAAGGGGCACACCTCCCCTGGCTCTGCTCACCTGGACGTCAAGCTGCTTTGATGATACTGTTCTGAGGAAGGGTTTATGAAGAGTAAGAACAAGTCAGAAAAGCTCTCTCTATGGCTTCTCAACCAAAAGTCAATCATTTATTCATTTCTATTCTTCCTTTTTTCTTCCCCATCCTCTTTCTTTCCGTTTGCCAGGTAAAGAAAACGGAAAGATGCAGCAGAAGGCATCTTTGAAAGAGAAACTTGGCAACGACCCTTTCATCTGTAGGGGTAAATCTGGCCAAGCCAGACTGCAGGATACCTCTGCAACAGGCCAGGTTCAGATAGATTAGATAAGAATAGATAGATAGATGGGTAGACAAATGGATAGATAGATAGATAGATAGACAGATGATAGACTGATGGTTTAATATATAAAAGGTGTAAAATAAAACTTCACATTAACAAAAAACATCATTATGGAAAAATTGGAAAAATCAGCTGGGATAAACAAAGGAGAAAGCAAATTTAGAGCACGTCGAAGAGAGAATAATGAAGAAAGAAGCAGCATTACAAAGAAAAAAAACTGCAAAATTTGGGTCATCAATATTTTATAAAAGAAAAACCCTTTCTTTTGCCCTAATTATGAGTTTTTAAAAAGTTAAAAGACATTATCTCATCTTTCTGCAGACTGACTTCCATTTTTTTTTTTATTTTGTTGCTCCTACATGATGTCTGACTATCCTTTGAAAGCTTTTGATCCTTTTCCATCAAACTTAAAGCTTTCAATTATTTGTTTATCACATCTTTTATTTTTTTTAAGGTTTTTCTGGGATTAGATTGTTGGGTTTGCTCACAGTGCTCCAGCTTTCTTACATGGCAAGTCTGTTTGTGAGATCTTTAAAAACGTGAAGCCAGGGGCTCAAAAAGACTGTTCCGTTCTGTCGTCTTCCGCTTATCTAGGGCCGAGTGCGGGGGCAACAGCTTTAGACGGGACGCCCGGGCTTCTCTCACCCCAGCTGCATCCTCCAGCTCACTCGGAAGGATCCCGAGTGGTTCCCCAGCAAGCTGTGAGACATTCTCTCCAGCAGGTGCGGGTCTGGCTCTTGATCTCCTCCAGGTGGGACGTGCCCAAAACACCTCACCAGCGATGCGCTCGGGGGGAGGGGGGCATCCTGGCCAGATACCCGAACCACCTCATCTGGCTTCTCTCAACCTGGAGGAGGAGCAGCTCGACACTGAGCTCCTCCCAGATGGCAGAGCTCCTCACCTGATCTCTGAGTGAGCCCCCAGCCACCCTGTGGTGGAAGATCGTTTCAGCCGCTTGTATTCGCAATCTTATTATTTCGGTCACCACCCACAGCTTGTGGCCGAAAAGACTGTATTAAATTGTATTCCTAAGGTCCTTTTTTGTAAATAAAAAACTTTACTTACTCACCTAACAAAATTTTACTCTAAAAGATTATGAGTGAAGAATGAGGAGGTAAAAACGACTCAAATCCCAGAAATATTTCCAAGTAATAAATCAGAAATGATATGTTTATGGCTAGGACATGTCATCTGTATGAACTGGTTGTCCGCAGTGAAAAGTAAAGCTATGTGGTCGTTCAAGTATAAACTTGCATGAATCTTTTAAAAAGTCGAAAGAGGTTATAAAATACTGTAGACGAGTCTGTGTTTAAACATTTGCTTGCAGAGTTTATAACAAACTTCAAAAAAAGGTGCATCAACATGACAACGGCATTCTTCATTTCAAATTGTTCATTAGAGAAATCCAAAAGTCAGTCTCTAGCAAGACATCAAGAAAAGGGCCGGTAAATATTATGACAGGGTGTGAGACGTTTTAAAAGGATTACTGTCCGCTAACAGCTTTGATTCAGTTTGGCATCAAAGCTTTAAACTTTCTAAGTTTTACAGTCTACATTATCTGTAGACTTCCTGCTGCTTGAAAAGAAACATTCTAGCTTTGGCAGGATGTGATTCACTTCTACGAAGGTAATAAGAGGATGTAAATGTGTGTGTGTGTGTGTCTGAAAATTGATGTGAAATATCCTACCCGAACGCATTTCTAAAAACACTCTCCATGTTTCTTTTGGTGCGACACATAATAACTCAAAAGCCTCTCGCTGACATCTGCTGCCTGTTGCCGTGACGAACTGTTTGTTTGACAAATGGATTCTCCCATGGCCGTCTACCTGGTTCTGCATGGGAGATCAGACGTGCACGCTGCAAGCCATGTCTGTCCTTAGCTCTAAATGCCATTTCTGGAAATGAGGACAAAAATCCTTACTGACTTAGACCTTATTCTTAAAGATGACTAAATCTTGTTTAGTTTGGGTATAGCCAGGACTTTCTACACCTTGTATCACGCATGAGAAAATGGAAATTTGTTTAGAAATGTTTAGTATTGCGGGTTTCTTTTGAAAAAACCGACAAGTATATAAATTAAGTTCTCTGAGATTCACTGAAACATTGGCTAAAAATACAATACTTTTTCTCTGACTTTTGCTTCTCTCTCATTTACAAATTTTTGTGTCTAAAACAAATTGATGAATAGTGTGTTCCGGATTGTTTTGGGTTTGTGTCTCCCAACAAATCTGTTGGTTTTACAGAAAAATTTACACTTTTACCAAAACAAGAACATCCAAGTGAGTGACAGACTCTGGGCCAATGGGTTTTGCTTACCAACAAAAATGATTGGATGAGGCTTTTCTTCTTCTTCTTCGGCATTTACTTCAGCGGTCGCCACAGCAAGTCAGTTTCTTCCATCTGACCCCATCTGCTCCATCTTCTTCAGTCACTCCAACTATCTTCATGTCTTCCTTCACTGCATCCATGGACCTTCTCTTTGGTCTTCCTCTAGGCCTCTTTCCTGGTGGTCCCAAATCCAGTATCCTTCTTTCATGTACTCTCTCTCTCTCCTTTGCACATGTCAAAACCATCTCAGTCTGGCCTCTCTGACATTATCTCCAAGACCTCTAACATGTGCTGTTCCCCTGATGTACTCATTTTTAATCCTGGTCACTCCCAAAGATGGAGGAAGCATTTTCATCTCTGCTACCTCTATCTTTGTTTCCTGTCTTTTTCTCAGTGCTACTGTTTCTAGACCAAACAGCATGGCCGGTCTGACCACGGTTTTGTACGCTTTCCCTTTCATTTTAGCTGAAACTCTTCTGTCATACATCACACCTGATACTTTTCTCTACCCGTTCCAGCCTGCCTGCAAGTTAGTTTGAGGCTTTTAATATTCCATAAAGTCCACAATTTACTATTACGTTTTTTTGTACACCTGTTCGTAAATAGACGTGTAACAAGTGAAGTCAACTTTAAGTGGTATTACAAAATAGGAATTTATTAAACTCTTCAATACCTTCAAAACTATTAACTAAATTTGATTTTGAGTTAAACATCAGAAAAAAAAGCCCAAAACAAACAAAAACCTATCAAATTCTCAGATATGTACAGTTAGCATTTCCCAAGACGAAATACTAAAAAGGCTCATATGTCCAGCTCTTGAACTTTAGCCACGCTGTCTACAAGAGCGTTCTGCTTCCACCCTGCGGGATGCCTGTGACCGCTGCCAGGCATGATGGCAGCTTTACAAAGCAGACTATTAAAAGAAACGAACCAGCAAAACCTGTAATAAGTAATGAAAGTCAACATGATTCTCAGCAGATATGCTTGATTTCTGCCAGCCTTGTACTTACATCAATACAAACATATTTAAATGGCATCAATAAAACATTATAAGATGTTTTATTTCTGACAGATGAAAGAGAGAAAGTAATCCATGACATAAAACCATAATCATAAATCTTTGTTCCACAGTCTTGTACAACAGGTTTGAAGAGGATGAGTAGGGTCAGAGAGAATTATGGGGAAGATCTGTGAGAGTTGAGTTAAAAATAGAGCAAGGAGTGGAGGATGGGAGGAAGAATAGTGGGCGGCGTACCTGTGAGCTCGGACGCAGCCTAGTTTGCAATGAGCAGCAACATCATGGACATCAGTGGGCCGGAAAGAATGACAGAGTGAGAGAGATCAGGAGACCGAGAAAAGCTGCCAGGGAGGGCGAGGGAAAGCTACTAATTAGTGAGAAGGATGTGGATAAAGCTCAGCAAATTTTAGATGAAAGACAATGAGCTGGAAAAGGGAAAGAAGTTAGGAGGGAGTAGCAGGGTTAGATGAGGTAATGAGAAAACGAGCAAGATTAGCATGAAACCTCATGTTTGCCTCCTAAACAGACAATAATTTCCCAGCAGATGGGAGCAGTGACTAACAATAATGTATGACAGATGCCTAAGCTGTACACAAACGCACACATACTCACATAATTCTATTCAGAAAATGCTAAGGAGAATCCTCTGGATAGTTTTTTTTGGGGTGAAAAACACTGAATGAAGTTATGAATTGCCATTGTCTACTGTGGACTACGCAACAAATACTCGTTCATTAATGAGCAAGAACTATTTTTTTGTCTGAGCCCCCCCAAAAAAGTATAACCGAACTAAATGTGAATTACTAAGGATGGTTGTGGCTTTTACTTATTCAATTGATAAATTCAGAGAATGTTCTCACTCATTATCTTAATTCACCTTGCGTACATAAATAAAACATTTAGTCAACAGCAGAAATGATTTTTATCATCCATCCTTTGGAGCCTAAAAAGGTTTTTTCAGGGTTCATGTAAAATTCCAATGAGCCATCCATGAATGGCAGAATGACTAAGTGGTTTTAGAGGATGTGTGGATTTACCTGAAACTGCACTTATTTAAAATCAGAGCTAAACCTGAGCTATTTGTTGTGTGACAAATTGTGATAAACCAGTCGTTCTTCCTTATTAATGGCTCATTTGTAATTTTAAGCGGAGTTTTTAAAAGGACTTCACACTCTTTTCTCCATAAACATAATAACAGTTAGAAACTTTTCTAACAATAACCTGAATAATTTTTTGTTCCCCACTTCTCAGATGGGTTTGCTGCAGACTTGATAATAAATTCTGCTCATAAATCATTCTGAGAATCTTCATTAATTTTCAACATAGTTCATTATTTACTAGAACAAATGAACATGAAGCGTGTTAACAAACCTTGGTTTAATAATTCACAAAGTGGCTCCGACCTGCCTGTCTTTCCTGTTTCTGTTAAACATCATCCCTTTTTTCTTGTACATAAGTGGCCTGCAATCTCCTGCGCTGTTCGGCTTAAAAGTTGGCATAAACATACACATTGGATAGTACTTACAGAATGCAACAAGAAAATTTTTAACGATAAGTTAAACTGCAGGGCAGCCCAGTGCACAGTGGTTAGGACAGAGGCCTCACAGCAAGAAGTTCGGTGTTCGAGTCCCGGCTGGGACGAGGCTTGAATCACTGGCCTTTCTGTGTGGAGTTTGTATGTTCACCCCATGTATGCATAGGTTTTCTCCAGGTACTCCAGTTTTCTCACATTCTCCAAGAACATGTATGTTAGGGTACTTGGCCACTATAAAAATTGCTCAGAGGAGTGGTTGTGTATGTGTTGCCCCGCAACAGACTGGCGACCTGTTCGGGGTGTACTCTGCCTTTTGCCTGAAATCCACCGGGATAGGATAAGCGGTTAAGAAGATGAGACAAAGTTAAACTGCTTCGTTATAATAGGACTCCAAGTAATCACGGATTAATGTTATAAAATGAGCTTAAAATGAGCAGTGTCAAAAATGTTAAGTTGAAACTGAATAAATGTATTTCTAATCTTTTTTCAGCGTCTATCAGATTTCTTAGCAATCAAAAGGTACCATGTTCACTTATTTATGCTATAAGATAAGGATTATTACCCGCTAAAGTACAAGTCCCTCTCTTCAACGACTATCAGTAATAGGCTTGAAACCCACAGCAGGTCTTTTCAAATCTTACTCTTCATTTGTACAGTCTATAGGAAGCATTGCAGCCTACAGCCAAACCTTTTTTTGTCCATCTAGAGAAAGGTGGCAACTGGCTGATAGCGCATCTTGTTTTTTCTGTGGTGTCCTCAAACTACATAGCTGGACATCAAAGTGCCAGAAAGAATAAATACGTTGCTTTTCTTGCGTAATTTATTCTTCATGAAAAATGTATTATTTCTGTGAAAAACAGAAATACCCTTAAAAGATTAATTTAGTGAATTTTGTTGGATCCCATCATCATTTATGCATGATTCAAAGTCTTCGCTTAGAGTGTTAACACACAAGTTCAACTTTGTTTAAGCATCTGGAAAAGCAATTGTCCTGTAAATGACTGAACATGCCTTCTGAACAGTAGAGCTTTCAGAGGGCATGTCCAACAGCCACTGGAAAACAAGAAATTACGAGTAGAAGGGTAGAAATAAGCCTTTTAATATATTCTAATGACAAACATCAAGTAATTACGTTTGATGATTGTTACCGGTGGCCGAGTGGTAACAAACAGATTTCTTAGCAGGTTCTGTTTCGCAGGGAGACCACACTCAGGGTAGAGTCAAAACATGAATTTAATCCAAGACAGCTCTTCTTAGGTATCATACCACACTCTTCCTAGTTCAGCATTTGAAAACTAACAAACTACTAACAGTTAGCAACGGCTGGCTTTTGTTGTTCTTCAAAATAATTAACCGCTGTCAACTGTCAGCATCCATAACACAACAATCGTTGCTGTCATGGTAACAATGATGTTTTTAGCCAGTGGCTGGATGCTGCAAACCAGTGTTGGTAAGACCTGGTATCAAAACAATATATATGCAGATTTTTTAGATTAAAAAGCATTTTTTGCTCTTTAACAAACTCTGAGATTTAAAATTTGACATTCAACCTACAGTACCTGTGAAGAAATTTTAAATGGTGGAGAAAAAAACCCAAAGCCCAAGTACGATCATATAATAACCTGATCAATTTTTCTTGCATGCTCTGGACACCTCCCCTGTAATACATGTTCAAAATATTCTCACTCCTTAAGAATACTCTGACACTGTACTTCTATTTCCACACGCATTATCAAGCCACACAATCAACAAACTCAATAAAACAAGTCTGTTTTTAGAACAGTAACCATATTCTTTACACTTTATAATAAATATTGAATATCTGCACATAAATCAGCAGCTCCAATCAACCCTGAGCTTTTAGGAGCATTTCTGAGACTATTCATGAAGATGAGTTCAGGCTTAGATGATATCATAAACCACAACCCAGCTTCAAAGAGATCAAAATGAATTTCTGAAATGTATGTTTAATGTATATCAGTAGGAAGTTATGCAGCAGATGTCTGAAGCACAGACATACAGACCTGCATGGATTCTATTCACCTGAATGCAATGAATGCTGGCGTCTGTGCTTAAAGCAATTCTGAAAGAAAGAAGGCAGAAAGAAAGAGCAAAGCATCAAAGTTTTAATTTCCTTAATACTCATGGAATTTTTAGCTTCTTTTATAAAATACGGTGTGGCAGTAAAAACATACCTTTGTCAGAGTAAATTTCAAAGATTTTAAAATTTTACTTTGGAAACAGTTTGGTTAGAAATGTGCAAAACTCCAGACAGGAGGACATCTTTTCTGCCCTTCATAATGCAGTTACCATTCTTCTTATTGACAAGTAAAATGATATAAATGGGGCAAAAAAGAAGGACCTAGATTGATTTTTTTTAAAACTTTATCTGGTCAAAACAAAGAAAAATGTGACTCAAAAGCAAAACCCTGTTTAAATAGTAATTCTACAGCTCTGTAATACAGAGCTGTAATTCTACAGCTCTGTATGTCTCACAGTCAACAGCTGTGTGCCTGAAAAGATAAGGAGACAAAAGATGGAGTATTCACATTTTTAAAAGCTTAAATCTGCCAATATAAAGAAATTCTATTCAAATTGCTCTGTTTCTGGCTAATTGGGTGTCTCTTTTTCTTCTTTCTGCACTTCCTTTCGGGGGTCGTCACAGCAAGTCAGTTTCTTCCATCTAACCCCATCTGCTGCATCTTCTTCGGTCACACCAACTGTCTTCATGTCTTCCTTTACTGTATTCATGAACCTCCTCTTTGGTCTTCCACTAGGCCTCTTTCCTGGTGATTCCAAACCCAGCATCCTTCTTTCGATGTACTCTCTCTTCTCTGCACATGTCCAAACCATCTCAGTCTGGCCTCTCTGACTTTACCTGCATATAGTGTACAAGTGAACAAGTGTACAACGGGAAGTAAATATTTAAAATAAATAATAGTAAAAAAAAAAAAAAAAAAAAACAACAAAAAAAACACCTAGAATTATAATTTGCATTTGAAAAATACAGAAATGTGGAAATACTAGCAGAAATATTTCTTGTAACTACTAAATTGGTCATTTTAGTCTATTAGCAAAACAGTTGCAACACCAAAATTGTCTGAAGGAAACATTAGTGACTCAAAAATCCCTATTCTTCCAGCAATAAAATATTACTTGCATTCAGCTTCTGTTTTATTTTTTATATGCTGTTGATAGAACTTCTTTCTGACCCTACCATTTCCACTGATGATGATATAAAAGCGTGGAAAAAAGGCTGCTAGTGGTATCATAATGTTTGAAAAAACGTAGAACTGTTTCTGGTCTGCTACTCAAATGATAGTTTCTTGTGGCTCAAGGAAAATGTTAAAACATGAGCATCCAAAAAGCAATTGGAACTTGTGTTATTGTTTCGTTACTACCACATCTACACCTTTGTCCAATGCATCAGTTGGAAGTGATCAGCAGCAACACTTTACATTTTTGGTCTTATAGGGTAGTTTGTAACATGACAAATGTACACTGAGGCAGATGATAAACCTAGCCTTTAGGATCAGAACCAATCCCATTTGTAATGGCCAGGTCCTCTGTTGTGCTCAGAGGAGCAGAACCTTTCATTTTAATGGCTGTCGACTTTATTCTTCAGTAGAATGCACTTTTAATTATAATCCCCCTGTTTCTTTGTAGCACCAACATCCACAGGTTGGACATTGCTTTTTAAATAGAAATATATAACTTTACAAAGTCAGATGAAAGTCAGATGGTTTAAAACCATTTAGAAATGTTAAATTCACTTAAACTGAAAAAGAACTGCATAACCATCTTCTAAAAATATCCCTTTCACACGTAATACCGTTAAACGGGTGTTTATTTCACGAGTGAAATGACAGCTTCACAAAAAAACAACCTAATCAACTCTGACAAACAGTTTGTGACATATAGTGACAGCTTTGATGGGAATTTGCAGAGAGCTATCCCCATTTAGCTTTTTCTGAAGCACAATTTTTAATGCTAATGAGGAAATCCTCTGCTGTATGTGACACTCTGTCTCAGAGCTGTCTGACCTTCAGCAGTCGAGTAGAAGAGCAGCAATAGTAAGAAGGAAAAAAAAAAAAACGCTCTAATAGCAGAAAATATTTTTGGCTTCACTGACATGCTTTGCAAAATGTTAGGAAGAGAAGTTAGGAGGAGGCACATGCAATAAAACCTCCCATCTACTGTATATTATATATATATATATATATATATATATATATATATACTATATATAAATATACACAAAATTTGCAACAAAGTTTATTAGCACCCGTGTTATCCTCAGTTCAAACCAAAGAATATCAGTGTGCACAAACAGAAGAATGCAAAAGGTGCATATTCCGCCTGCTATAATGATTTATTCAGTCTGACAGAAACAATAGCGCTCTCCCAAGCAGCTGTTCGTTTCAAGGTGCTAAAACACTCACTGGGGTATCATTACTGTGGAGCATGTTTTCATTCATCATCTGAATGAAACCACATTTTATGAAAAAGCTTATCAAATGAGTTTAATTCAGCGCTCTTGATAAATAAAAATATCTTGTTGACACACATCTGTAAGCTAGTAATTCAAACAGTTTACTTCAGTTTAGGACAGCCAAAAAAATAGGGTCTTGTTCATTGGAAATTATTTTTTCCATACAAAAAGAAATCCAGCTGATTTCAATAGTCTTAACTTTTAGTGCATAATCTTTCCTATTTATCTTAGCTGGTTACAATGCATTTACTAGACTAGCTTAGCCTATGCAGCCGAGGGTCTCACCATCAGGGTCTCCGCTGTCAGATCCCACACATCTCTTATGGGTCGAGAAAAGCTAGATGGGGTGGTTCAGGATGCCTCTGGAATGCCTCACTGGTGAGGTTTTTCGGGTAGTCCCACTAGGAGGAGACCCAGGGAGAGGCCCCGGAACTAGCTGTAGAGACTATGTCTTGCAGCTGGCCAGGGATCACCTCAGGATCCTCCCGGGTGAAGTGGAGGATGCAGCCAAGGAGAAGCCTGGGCTTCCCATCTGAGGCTGTTGCTCCTGTGATGCGGCCTGGATAAGCGGGAGTTAATAGAACTGAATTTATTTAATTTGTTTACCAGGACAAAGGTTTGCTTTATTTGAATACATTTAATGACCATCATTTCCTCCCAGATGTTTGATAAAATGATGGTAATAATCCATTGGATAATCATGACAGTTCATTCTAGTGCCTGCCTTTTTAAACCAGTGTCACATGAGTCTAGCAGAGCATTGTTCTAGGTCATCCAACATTTTATTCAGCTGATAATCCTGCTGAGTATACATCTTCCTGCTATTATAAGTTCTTCATCTTAAACTCTATTAGATAAGCACTAAACCAGAGTTGAGCCAAAGACATATAGAGGCTCTTTGTCAACGCAAAATTTCTCTCTAAAAATAACAAACTAAACCACAACTGATATTCAATAGAGAAAATAAAAATCTATAACAAACATGTAGAGTTCAGACTTGAATAATTTATCAGTGCAACGTGATAATACATAGAAATGTTGAGTGCATTCTCATGTGTGAAATTAAATAGTACATAGTTGTCTTTCAAGGCGTGGGAGCAAACAATGCTAATGACAATTATCTCATCCCAGATGAAAGCATAGCCTGAATACAACATAGCATCTCAGATTTGTTGAATTATTAATACACTTCTTATTCGTCAAGAACATCGATGTAATCTACTTTATATTATCTGCAAAGCAACATTGTGTGGGATACCAAATAAATACTCTGTCACCTTCTAAATGTCTTCAATGAAAAAAAAAACTCATTTAAAGGAAAAAGAATAGTTGAAAGTGTGAGTCAACACATCAATGTGATATTTGGGCTAAGGAGACTTAAAGAAAGGACACTAGTGAGAGAGATGAAGGGGACTTCTGGAGCATGGGAATAAGCTCAAAGGGAGAGGAGAAGAAACAAACCTTAAAAAACGAAGTGCCTAAACAGAAAGCATCAAACATCTGACACAGTAAGAAGAGAAGTTCTCTTGTTTCTTTCCCTTTTCCTGCGGTCGTCATTTTTCTTCTCATCTCGCTCGACTGCTTTTCTCTGCGCCATCTAAATAATTTATTTGTAGCCTGATAATATTGGAGACTCGTGACCCGCTCTTTGATCAGACATATTGTCATTGATTTGTTGCTGGAGAAAAAAAGAGAACTGACTGTTTCATCATAGGAGAAAGAGGGGAAGGAAGGCAGCCTCACAGATGGAAAAAATACTTTAATAATGCATCATCAGCTTGTTGTAACATTATTAAAGACCTTACGAGTTCATCACTATGTGGTGCACCAGTTTCTGTCTGTGAGCATAATTTCTACATGTTCCCTGTATCTGTTAGTTTAACTCGTGCGTCCTTGTTGAACCTGTACCAAAAACTACAGCCGCGCCGGCTTTGATGTTCAAACATCTCTCTTGTACAGGAAACACAGTTTCCATTAAAAAGAACTAAAAAGAGAGTGAGTAAACATTTCTGCTGCTGCAACCCTTTGAGTAATTGTTTATGTTTGATCATAATGTGAATATAATTCTGTTCTGCCTGCCCTTGAAAGATCCTCTGACTTATCTTACTTCTAAGTAGGACTGACGTGAATAGTTTCTACAGTTTAACAGGAACACAGCAGCAGTGGTTTAAAGAACTAGTCATACGAATTACAATTAAGCTCAGTGTAATCAAACACAAAAGGGGCAAAAATGGTGGCATGAAGGACAAAGTACATTGCTAATTTAGGCAAAGTAAAATATAATGGTGAATTATATTAAGAGATAAACCTATTAATTTATTCCCAGGGGATGTGTGAGCATAGATGATCAGAATAAATCAGAAAGAGATGTAATGAACTTTAGAAAAAGATGCAGAAAAAAAAAACTGTGGTGTAATAATTTTTATAAAATGTAGCGGTATGTAGAGTGGGAATAATATGGGGAAAAATTTGATATATTCTTGTTAATTTTAGAAAAAAGCTTCAAAGTTGTCTTCTTGACACTGTGTTTGATGATTGAGTCATTTCGACTTCCATCTGGAAATAATTTTGAATCAGATACGATGCATCATTACACCTTTTTCAACATTAAAACTATTAGGTTATACCCTAATAAGGTTCAGAACTTTTCATACCTTTTATACAGATGCCAGTTCTGAGCTAAATTATTGTCATATGCACCAAAAAAACAGCCTGAATTAAAGATAATTTAAGTTAGACAACATTGTGGCTAAAAAACAGCTAATTTTATCAAAATGTATTGCTATTTTTCAACTCTCAGGTGCACCTTTTAAGCAATTGCAAATAAAAGCTAGCATTCCATTAAAAATATGTTTTGCAAATATTTGTATGAACTAACTTTCCCTTTGTTTATCTTTAAAGCATTGATGTAACTCGTCATATAAATGTTAAGCTAAAAAATGGCCTCTTAAGGCAATTTCTAAACAATAATTACAGCCTGATTTTTGAGCAGTTTTATGAAGAAGCAGCCTCAGGTAGAAGTGGGAAAGTCAGATGTTAATTCAGAATGAAGATGAAAGCTTTAGAAGATATAGAGTATGTGGTATTGCCTGGAACACTTAAACACACTGTGCAAAAGTTGAGAAAAAGAGGAAAAATGCTGCTGGGTGAAAGAAACTGACAGCAGTTTCAGCTAAAGTTCAACGACTTGCATGGAAAATGCATTAAATACATGATGCAGCAGATAATGATCCCCAACATGATCTGCAGTGACTTCACATTTATGTTTTCTGTTGATAATGAATTAATCATTTCTACAAAACAACTGATCTCACTGAAACCAGAAATATAAGACTTTCGAGTAATACCAATGGTTGGGTTCTCATGAGTCAAATGTAATACAAAATGCCCAAAGCAAATCAATCACAAAGCAAGCCTTTACCAAGCCAGGCACATTTCTGATGTATGTGCTTCTAAAGAGCTGAATGTGAGACACTTTGTACAGGACAAAACTTTACAAAGAATAGTATGGGTTCGTATCTACAGGGTAATTCCACCCCAAGTCAGAGGAGTTCTCATACTTCACACACACACATACACACCCATAAGCACACAAGCACTATTCAACTGAATGTGGGCAAGAAGATTTTCTACACTTTGAGGTTAGTGCAGTTTCATTCACACACACACGCTCACATACTTTCTCTCTTTCATTCTCATGTGACAGAATATGGCCTTTGTTCCGTGTTCTGAGTCAGGGTGCTGCATTGCCGGGCACTCTGGGAACAGACATGAATAAATCGACTGTCCTTCATGGAGGTTTGAAGTGAGCAGCCTAACACCCAAAGCACAAGTTACTACATATGTTATCAAAAGACCTTTAAAGAAAAAAGCAATTAGTACAAAATCCAGCAGGTTTGAAGAAGGAACTTCACACATATTCACAAGTGTTGAGAATTCAAGACGAGAAAAAAACCCCAGATTAGTTCTGAGAACAGGTTGTTTTACACATGCAGGTTGTTTGGAGCTTTTGAGCCATCGTGCTGACAAACTGCTGTAAAAATGGGCCTTGAAAACTAAACAGGGATATCAGTAAAGAGTTGATTTTATGAGCCCTGTAGTACATGAAAGATGTTGGGATTTTCTCTGCCAAAGACAAAGTCAGTAAAACAGTAAAAAAAAATCCATATCAAACTTACAGGGAAATGGCTGTTAGGTGCAAGAGTTGGCCACGCAAGGGTTTGTGTGATCGGAAAATGTTACCTGACTTTGAGCTACTTCAACATATTCTTTCATGGAACAAATGTTTAAATATTACAGAGTAGAGACAGCGTAGAGGTATAATTTATGAATACTGTGTGTGATTACAAGACTAAATTATGATATATTGTTTGGAAGAATTGCATTCTATTCCACAACTATAGTTTCAGAAACTTGAACAATCATTGCAAATCCGCTTTTTATTGTATTAAGAACCATAGATTTCTTTATGTTGATTTTTTTTTCCTCTGTAATGTGCTCTTGATTTGTATTTTGCTTCCTGACAGAAGCTGCTCTCCTAGAAAAATAATCACCCCCTGTGGGAAAATATGGCCTTCTTCCTTTCAGTCAATCAGATCTCATTTTTTACTTTATTCATTGAGGACTGAACTCTGTGAGCCTTTCATATCTATCATTATTGTGACATATTGATGAAATGAAAGTAGTGAAACTGTCAAGTAGTCAAATTTCTCAAAGGCTTTGCCCAATTCTGTCATATTTTAACATCACTTTGTTGCCAACTAAACTCAATCACCTTGAGTTGTATAGCTGTCTACAACAGTCCTTCCTTAACAAAATTTCTAAATTTTTTTTATCATTTACACACAGTAAAGTGAGTTGTGTTTCTTTGTAGAAAAAGAAACTCTGTTATTTCCCTTCTTTTGTAAAAAGGAGCATTACAACCGACATCAGACCTGTTCTAGGTGTACACTGCTTAGGTTCTGGCACTCTCCCAAATCCTGACTGGGCTAAGCGTTTCAGAAGTTTAATTAATGTAAAGAGCAGAGAAGCCATCTTTCTTTGTGTAACATCAGGTGAAGTGGTCATACTGTTGGTTCTCTGAGTTCCATCAGCACACACATGCATCCACGCAGCGAGCTAAACACACTGCCAAGCAACTCTCTTGACAATGAAGTGTTCTAATTAGTGTGAATAAACAACAGAGTTGAACAGCATGTTTGTTTTCAGCTTCCTCTGTGATTGATCTCTCACTTCATGTTTGAGAAATTGTCACCAAAAAGGCATCAAACTTTAAAAAGTACTGAATGAAGGACAAAAAAGAAAGCAGAAGACTAGGTTTAAACTCATCCCAACATGATAGGATTTCATCAGGTGAGTCATTCAGTTGTTTTTTTTCCCGTTCCGTCGTCTTCCGCTTATCCAGGGCCGGGTCGCGGGGGCAACAGCCTCAGACGGGAGGCCCAGGCTTCTCTCACCCCAGATGCATCCTCCAGCTCACCCAGAAGGATCCTGAGTTGTAGCCGGCCAGCTGTGAGCCATAGTCTTTCCAGCGGGTCCGTGGTCTGCTTCTGGCTCTCCTTCTGGTGGGACGTGCCCGAAACACATCATCAGCGATACGCTTGGGGTGCATCCTGACCAGATGCCTGAACCACCCAATCTGGCTTCTCTCGATCTGAAGGAGGAGCGGCTCGACACTGAGCTCCTCCCAGATGACAGAGCTCCTCACCCAATCTCTGAGTGAGAGCCCAGCCACCCTGCGTAGGAAGCTCATTTCAGTCGCTTGTATCTGCAATCTCATTCTTTCGGTCACCACTCACAGCTGGCGACCATAGGTGAGGGTGGGATCATAGATCGACTTGTAAATCAAGAGCTTTGCTTTTTTCGGCTTAGCTCTTTCTTTACCACGACAGACTGATGCAGCATCCTAGTTATTGCTGACGCCGCAACGATCTGCCTGTCGATCTTTCGCTCCATCCTTCCCCTACTCGTGAACAGGATCCAGAAATGCTTAAACTCCTCCACTTGGGGCAAGAGTGGAATCAGAGACAGGATCCTGCCCCACGTAGCTGAGTCATAATGGAGGAAAATTGTGATGGCCAACCCAACAGTGTCTTTCAGTTTTTCCATTCTTACTGTAACCATGTAGATATATCGTCATCAAAATCAAAGCTGAAGGTCAGGGTTATCTTACCTGTAGTGCTGTTTGTCTATTGTCTTATAGTACAAACATTATGACATAGATTTTTATTTAATAGCTATTATTGCTCCTTCCATTTATAGTTAGGATTTTCTCACTATTTCACTAAAGCAGGACCTGCTGGGTTGCATTGATTATTACTGAGGGAAGCCATATGGGAGAGAGGAAAAGTGGGACATGGTGGAAAAAAAAAAACAGAACAGCAAAAGAGAAGGGGAAAATGAGCGAGGCGAGATTTAGGAATAAACAAGATATTTTCATGCAAAGAAGTGGGGTAAAAACATGAATAAAAGAAATGTGGTGCACAGAGAGGGGAGCAGATGAGAGGAGAAGAGATCATCTTTTCTGTGGATTGGAAGGCTAATCCCAAACATGGAGGAGATTAAATGCATGACACAAAATGCACTTTTATGAAGCAGAGCTCTTAGCTGAGGAACACTCAGTTAAAAGGGATTGCAAGCTAACACAAACACATTTTGCATTCCAGGCATGCAAAGTGTCCTTCATATAAACATTTGTGCAACCGTCCACAATTAAATCCCAAGAACAATCTGAGAAACTTCAAGCACACGTCTTCTTAGCTCATTTGAGAATGCCTGCTGGTTCATGATGAGTTTAATAAATACCTAATCTGATGTCACATGGATAAAAAATTACACAAAAAAAGGAAGCAAATCAAACACAAAACATGCACACAGCCCCATGAACACACAAAAAATCTTCCTCCTCTGCAGGGAATATATAGAAAAATATTTTTCTAATAGTGAAGAATACTAAAAGATTCTGCTGTAATTTAGTCTAGAATAGATTGAGTGAGAACTGAAAACAATTTCCAAAGGATTACATATCCATACTGCCATCTGGTGTTTCATACAAGAACAAAACTTATTCCTCACAATGTTTGAGTTTTGATTATGTCCCTTAAATAGAAATCTACTCGACTTAATCATGGCTTTTTTTTTTTTTTTGGGCTTCATGTTCCTCTGCCCCAAATGTAATTTAAAATGTCATTAAAGTACAAAGATTGTCAGATTAAAGCTGCCTGGAACATGAAGAAAACTGGAGAACCGTCAACGTTTCTCTTTATTAGACGGTAACTAACTCAGAGATACTCAGAATACTGACTATTTAAATACATAATCAATAACAACAAATAAAAGATTCATATTATAATATTTTATGGATTAAATCAAACCCATTAAAAATGATTACGCCTTTTTATTCAGTGTTGTGAGTTGGAATGATCATTACACAGATATTTCCTTCTGATTTATGATGGTAAAGTTTAAATATTTCAGCACTGTTGGCTAGAATTTATTAGATAACAGATGAAGGCACAAGAAGATTTAACTTGAGCTTTCCAAGCATTTTTAAAAAACCTGCCATAGATTTTATAACATTTAATCAAAGATTAACAGTAAAACATATGCTCTTTAATATTTAAACATGAAGTTTTCTCTTTTTGGGAACCAAATTAATATGCATCCAAAATGTTTAATAGTGAGAAAATAACTGTGTTGTAAGACATGGTGACATAGAGTAATTGTTTTTTTAATTACATATAAAGCAATTTAAATCCAAGCAAAATATATCAGTATTAAAATCTTGTTAACGTATTGTTCACTCGCCTCTTACACTGTCTACATGTAAATAATCTTTTATGATTGGTAGAACTTTTCATCAGAGAAATTTGATCAGCAGCTCCTCAGTTCCCGAAACCAAGTGGACATTTCTAATTTAAAAGGATTTATCCGGGATATAAAATTATTTTATTTTAATGCTGGCAGGAAATATGAGGACTAATCAGACCCTGTCATTTTTTTTAGTATGTGCAACAAGGTCCACTAGAATTTTTTTGGAGTGTGCAGACGTGCAGAAACAGAAAAGTAGAGAACATGTACTAGAGGGTTGTGATTTTTGGTTGCTGTGGTTACAATAAAACAAACCAAAAGGTAATCGCCAGTCAGCACTGCCTGTACGTGAATAAAATTGCAAAATTTCATACTGAGAATAACTAAATAAGCTGAAGTAGATTTTTCTTTTTACACCAAACACAACGAGATTGACCAAAACAATCCTTGAAGATTGATGACTTAATGGACATCCCTGGTCTGAATACTGTCCTTGTGTGTAGTTTAGTCAGTCAGTCACCTTCTTATTTGTCTATCCCTTTCGAGGGTGCGGGGAGGTGAGCGAGGGGGGCGCGGAGCCCATCCCGGCTGATTTAAGGCAAGGGGCAGGGTACACCCCGAACAGGTCGCCAGTCTGTCGCGGGGTGTGTAGTTTTAAATGTAATAATTTAATGTTCTGAGTGCTTCTCAAATGGGATGAGTACAGTAAATTAGACATATGGTCCTGCACTGATAAAAATACTGTAAAAAGGGGCACTAGAGACAAATTTAATCACATGTAAATGTTTCGTCTTCTGAAATGCTTATCTTGATTGTGGTGGAGTGGGTGCCGGAGCTGATCCCGGCTGATATCAGATGAGAGGCAGAGTACATACCGAACAAGTCATCAGTCTGTTGCAAGGCCACACACTTGCAACCATCCACACACACTCATTCCTAAGGGCAATTTTATAGTGTGTAATTGACCTAACATGCATGTTTTTGAAACGTGGGATGAAACCAAAGTACCTGGAGAAAACCCATACATAATATGGGGAGGACATGCAAACTCCACACAGAAAGTTTGCACACCAGACTTTCTGTGTGCAAACTCCACACAGAAAGACCAGATGCAAACTCCTTTCATGCAAACTCCACACAGAAAGACCAGTGATTCAAGCCTCGCACCCACTCTGGGACTCGAACCCCGAACCCCGACCGTCTTACTGTAAGACCACTCTGCAGCCCACATTTAAATGAACTAGAGTAAAAAATAGACATGATAGGTATTTTTCAGAAACCTCCATTTTCAAAAAAACAGTTTTGTTACAAAGCAGAGCCTCTCTTTGAAAAGCTACAGAATTGTTTGTGTTTAAACAGTGGGGACATTGAGTTCCCAAAGAGCAGAAAATTGTCCCATTTATCTTCCTTCTTCTGTAATTGCTCATCTTTCGAGCATCATTCTGTTTTGAGACACCTTATTTATATTTTTAAAGGCTTTCTCCTCTTTTGTAACCTGCCCCACTTCATGATGTATAACTGGGTTTTATTAGTTTAATAGTGAGCTGCTCACAAATATCTCCACAAGCGTCTGATCTTTAAATCTTTAATTTCTTAAAATAGTTTCATTGAATTATAAATAAAACTAACATTTATTTGAGGAAAACACTAATTATCTCCTCACACATGCTGAGAAAAAAATGCAGACGTTATTTTCCAATTTGTTACCCTACAAACAGATTTTCGGTCAAAAAGATATTCAGTGACAAATGCTGGAATTTGGATAAAATAATGAGTACAAATATTGCCAGTTTAGTTCCTGCTCACAGCCGGATTTTTTGGTCCTTTTATAATCTTCCCAACATATTTTTTTTTTTCAACTTTGGAGTTTTTTCATGTGGTGAAAAAGAAACGACCTACTTGCAAAACTAGCATGACAGAGAACCATCAGCACATTCTGATTTTATCTCAGAAACTTTCTTTGTGTCGCTGCACGCTCCAAGCTATTTCCTGTTCTTCATTCTTTCCCTGCTGATTTACAGACACAAAGAGGGATTTCAGAATGTTATTAATAATGTTCACCTCTTTTATCAGCTGAGTTCAGTGTGAAAAATGAAAAAAAGACCTCTATGTTGATGAAAGAAAACTAGTTCAGGAAAGCACGTAACTCACCACAGAAGGAGAAATTAAAACAGTTACATTATAAAACACAGACAAAATCACTAAAATACAAAAGCATCATGAGAAACTTTGAGCTACCATTGAATCATAAAGTTCTGTTCCGTTTTGTCGTCTTCCCAGTTTTTTGAGGGTTGGGTCGCAGAGCAACAGCCTCAGATGGGAAACCAAGGCTTTTCTCATCCCGGATGCATCCTCAGCCATCTGGGCCAGCTGTGAGACATAGTCTCTCCAGCAGATCCGAGGTCTGCCCCTAGGTCTCCCCCCAGTAGGATGTGCCAGATACACCTCACCAGCGAGGCATTCGGGAGGCAGCCTAACCAGATAACTGTGCCACCTTATCTGGCTTCTCTTGACCCAGAGGAGCAATGACTCCACTCCGAGCTATTTCCAGGTGGTAGAGCTCCTGAGTCTGTCTCTGAGTGAGAGGCAAGGCACCCGGCGGAGGAAGCTCATTTTGGCCACGTGTATCTGTGATCTTGTTCTTACCACAGCGGGTAACCATAGGTAAGCGTAGAAATAACAAAGTAAAAGGAGAAAGGAAAGAATTTGTTGTCATCTTTGGACAACTGAAATGATAGAAGTTATTGCAATTGACAAAAAAAAAAAAATCATTAAATGCCAAATGAAAAAGACTGTTAACATTTGACCTTTAAACTGATTCCTTTTAAAAATTGAAGTGGCCTCCAGTTTTCTCAGATCAATGTGTGGCACGAGGAAATGAAGCTTTGTACCACCTCCAACGTGTAAACCATTTTATTTGTCATTTACATAAATTATGCAACTTTTTTCTCCATTTTCTATAGACAAAACAATATTAATAACAACTGTATTAAAAAATATATACTATATATTCAATGCCAAACTTAAAAAACTGCTTTGACATTTTTATTCTAAATTTAAGTCCATCCTTTCAATCCTCCTGTTATAAATATGAGTAGAAACTGACAACTCTCATTTTTTAAAGATAAGTGGGCAGCAAGGTTATGTTTAGCTTTGCACAGAAAGTGAGAATAGGAGAATCAAGTGAAAATCAGCACGACACATCTCACCACAGTGGGATGTAATCCGGGCCATTATTTGAGATCATGATGGCTGACTCCACACTTCACTGCCCTCTGACTCTCATTAATGAAGTGAATGAGAAAGAATATTGCTTAAGCTAAACCCCATTACTGATAATGCCTCATCCTTTGCATGATGGCTTTTATATTTCTATCATCTGTTTTAAAGTGTGCAACACTTCATGTCAAATGTAGGAACGTGATATGAGTGGCATCACTTCTATACTATAAATAACCAACATCTGATATGACAAGGGATATATCTAATTGGTCCAAATTTAGTTTTGAACACTGCTTTGAAGTTGTGGTGAGAATTTTTTTCCTGATTATATGAATTTCTCTCAGGAGGAAACAGACGAAGAAAAGAAAAACAGTCCACATATGTTCCCAGAGAACAGTCACGAGAACAGTCACATAACTGCCATTTCCCTCAGGAAGAAGACCCAGGACATGTCATGAAAACCAACGTACAACCAAGTGAAGCCTCAATTTTCCGTGACATATGCAACACCATTATCCAGTGAGGCTACAAACAGATCAAACTGCCTCCGGACTGTAGCTTCACATCCAAAGCAGCAAAGATCTAATTATGAGGCTGAAGGGGTTTGGATGCCAGGCTTTGTCTGAAGGCACATCCCGGATCCCATGAGAAAGATGAGACAAACTCAGCCTTCCTGTCCAATCCACTTATCTGTAAACCTCTGTTACTTCAAGCATTCTCTGACCATGTGAACTCATGGCTTGTCACAATATTTCTCCCATAAAAGTAATCTTATTTCTCAGATTAAATTTGCTGTGTAACATCACAACCTATAAGCATCCGTTTCATAATGGATGCACATAAATAAATACATGCGTGTTGCAAATCACGTGTTTAATTAAATCAAAGTTGTTGCATCTTTCTCCAAAAAGCATGACCGCTGGCAGATTGGCTTGTGCTTGTGGCCTCATTTTGTTGTGCAATAAGAAAGGAATGAGATGAAAATATTCCCAATGTAGAAAATTGAAAATGAAAGCATTTTCACATAGTGTAACTTTCTGCAAAATTAAGTGAAAAAGTTTCACCAATTAAACATAACTTACATTGAATGTAAAAAGTTGAGTTGAAATATTAAGGATTTTTAAAAAAAAATTACAATGCATTTACATATACAGTAAATGCACACAATATGTGTCATGTCAGATAAAAATATTTATGCTGAGTGTACTTTATTTACCACAAATATCTAAACTTTATTGTTAGACGTCAAATTTAACATCCATACCGTAGCTAAAAAATACGTGTTTCCTTAACGAGGACCACAAGTGTGAATATTCATGTAATACACAATCATTACTTAGTGAACAGCAATTTAAAAACTGTGGAACTAGTTTCATTCTATTTTTATGAACATGCTGTTGCATCATAAAAAAAAAAAATAAAATTTCATCGTCATTAATTTTTCTGTTATCACCAAACACACAATTTGAACTATTTCTTTTTTATTTTCCTAACAAAGAATATTTTGTCTCAGCAATTCTGATCTAAAACTAATTTGAGTGCCAGGTAATTACTGTTTAATTTAAACTATATAACTTAGATGTGGGCCAAAATGAAAACGAAAAGCGGCCGAAATGAGCTTCCTCCGCAGGGTGGCTGGGCTCTCACTCAGAGATCGGGTGAGGAGCACTGCCATCCGGGAAGAGCTCGGTGTCGAGCCACTCCTCCAGAGGAGCCAGATGGGTGGTTCAGGCATCTGGTCAGGATGCCCCCGTAGCGCCTTGCGGGTGAGGTGTTTCGGGCACGTCCCGCCGGGAGGAGACCAAGGGGCAGACCCCGGACCCGCTGGAGACACTATGTCTCACAGCTGGCCGGGGAACGACTTGGGATCCTTCCAGGTGAGCTGGAGGATGCAGCCAAGGAGAGAGAGGCCTGGGCTGCCCGTTTGAGGCTGTTGTCCCCGCGACCCGACCCTGGAACAAGCGGAAGATGACGGAATGGAACAAAACTTAGATGTGATGCAAAAGCTAAAAAAAAAAAAAAAAAGACTTGTAGAAAAAAAAAAAGACTTGTAAAATAAATACTAAGAGGGTGATGTTATGTTCTCACAAAGGCAAAACTGATGTAACAACATTTTAACACAAGGGTTCTGTTTCATTATCTCAGACCATTCAAATGCCATCGCTATAGTTTCACATCTCAGCACATGTGAAATACGGGCTCAAAACAGCCAACTACATTCAACGAGCCTCATGATCTCTCCTGATAACCAAACACAGAATGAAAGCAAAACTTAGATCATATCCTCTACACAACTATCAAGGGGTGGGGGTCTTTTCCCAGGATGCTCAGCCTGGATGGGTTTATGTGACTGCATTTGTTGGGAGTTTTCCAAAACTGGTTTCCTCTCTTATCAGCGGAGAGATTCAACCATGGGATCTGAAACTGCTGTGATGCAACAGTAAGTCTTTATTTACTGAGTGAGAAAGCTGGCGGTGGAGGAGAAGAGCAAGAATGCTGGAGCCTGTTTAGCATCTGAAAAGAGGAGAGGGGCTATTTCCAGTTTTTGATTTGCAGTGGATGATCGCAGTCCTCAGGAACAAATTATCCAGTGCTCTGAGTCTTTTCATCTCATTTTCTTCAACATAACCTTGCAGCATCTACTTTTTTTTTAATCATGTGGCTAATTCTTCATGCATGGTGCTCTTTTGGAATGAATGTGATAAGATGATTGGTTCTGCTTTGGTCTTGCAATTTTACTTTATCTAATTTACTCCAGCTCTGTGTAAATTCCTTCAGCACACCCAGGTTCAACTAGGAAACGTGAAAAATGTCACATCAGCTCAGGGAAGGAAAATGTGTTGCCCTGTATTTTTCGGGTCAAACTTGTTTTTGCCAGTGAGTCATGCAAAGTCAAACCAACCCGTCTACAAAGACCAAAGAAGGTAATTTCTCATTAAAACCCAATAATTAGACATTTTAGGATTGTCTATGCTTGGACCTGGAAAGAAAGAACTCACTGATTTATGACTTTGATGGGCAAGCTTAACTTGTCATGTGGCTGTATATCTAAAAAAATGTGGCAGGAAAATTGCAACGTGCTGAACCTGGAATTCAAAATAGGATTCTTTTAAAGCACTATTATGTAAGTATAATTATCTGACTACACAGTGTGCAGACTATAGAATCAAAAATGTGCTGCACATCATCCAAGTGACTCTCCATCTTCATTTGACAGGTTGATTTACAACCACTTACATCCTTGCAGTACTTTGGCTGAATGAGAATGACTGATTTGATTAGTGATGACACAAAATTAGCAGGGTTCACTAAAAGAAAAAAGTTTATTTTCTCTGTTATTTTCAAGAACAACTGTCCCATCAGCAAGGCAGAGGACGTCTGACAGATAATCTCGCAGAAAACTGGCAGCTTTGAATAAAGCCGGCTGGAGAGATGATCAGAAACTACAAAGGGAAGATTTAGATCATGTTCGTAGAAGGGGTAGCGTGCATGCGTGTCAGATAAATGTACATGAGAGAACTGCAATAATGGGAAAGACTAGGATTATGGCAGAGAAAAGTAGAAAGATGAGAAAACTGTTACAGTTGTGCTTAATAATTATTAAATTTCAACATTGTTCAGCTAAAGTGAATTGAGAACAATGAAGAAAAAAAATGCCCAACTTTCCATCCTCAACCATGCAGGAGGGTTTGATTATTTAACTAAAAAATGTTAGACGTGGAATCAATTTTGATCCATCGATGGATTGTGTGTTTACTGTGTTTCCTGAGGTAGCCAGGCTGTTAAGAGGAGCTCTGCCATCCGGGAGAGACTCAAAGTGAAGCTACTGCTCTTCTGGGTTGAGAGAAACCAAATGGTAGGATTTGAGCATCTCTGCCAGTGAGCATCATACCCACTGGCTGAATGTTATGCCTGGAGACCCAGAGGAAGACCTTCGACCTGGTGAAAGGACTATATAGGATTATGTGTCTTCTGTGGCCCAGAAATGCCTCAGGATTCTCCCAGATGAACTGGAAGATGTGGCCAGGATGAGGGAAGTCTGGGCTTCTCTGACAAAGTTGCTCTCCCAGGATAAAGTCTTATTTAAGTGGCAAGAAAACAGGGATTTGTCGCTGTTGTGTGTCTTTATGTTATAATATATGGAGACATTTATCGTCGAAGCTCAGTTGAAAGTAATGTGAAACTGAGGTAAAAAACTGGATTGGCTTTGCAGCTTGCTGTGTATCACATCAAACAGACTGCAAAATCTTCTTCTTTTTTCGGCATTTTCCTTCAGGGGTCACCAAAGCAAGTCAGTTTCTTTGATCTAACCCTACCTGCTGCTTCTTGTTCGGTCACACCAACTATCTTCATGTCTTCCTTCATTGTGTCCATGAACTTCCTCTTTGGTCTTCCTTTAGGCCTCTTTCCTGATGGTTCCAAATCCAGCATCCTTCTGCCAATGTACTCTCTCTCTCTCTTCTCCGCACATGTCCAAACCATCTCAGTCTGGCCTCTCTGACTTTATCTCCAAAACCTTTAACATGTGCTGTTCCCCTGATATACTCATTTCTGATCCTGTCCATCCTGGTCACTCCCAGAGAGATTCTCAGCATCTTCATCTCTGTTACCTCCATCTCTGTTTCCTGTCTTTTCCTCAGTGCCACTGTCTCTATTCCAAACAGCATGGTCGGTCTCACCACGGTTTTGTACACTTTCTCTTTCATTTTAGCTGAAACAAACAGTTAATAACAGACTGCCAAATCTCACAGTAAAATGTAGCACAATTAATAGCAACAACTTTTTTTTTTTTTTTTGCTACATCTGTTTAAAGTTTCTTGCAAGTCTTTGAATGACTTTGTTTTCCAGCACAATTAAGAACTAAGGAATGCAATTACTAAAAAAAAAAAAAAAAAACTGCATAAAGAAAGAATATAGATGAAATTTATTTACGAAAAAACACAACATCTGAAAACAGGCCAAGTAGCACTTACAAGATACACATTAAAAGTTAACTGGTGGAAAGACAGCTGCATTTTAAAGATTAAGTTTAATGTCCTAGTAATTGTTGTTAAGACCAACATAAAAAATGTACTCAACACTTATGGGTAAGTTCTGAATATTTAAACGGCATTACTTTTTCCCCAATTTGTCATATATTTTAACAAACAAACCACTTTTATGCTAAAACACAGTCATCTATTTGCAAAAATTCCACAAGTATTAATCTTTTAACATGACACATTCCATGCACTATAATTTATACATGTTTTGAAGATCAAACGTCTGTAAACTTGAGCTTTGTTGCAAAAACAGACCAATCCTTCTAAACCCATTGTAAAAGTACGGTATTTACACAGAGCACACAATTCAGCCATTTTATCCAAACAAATTTTTTTAAATCATTTGCCTAACAGTTGTATCATTAAAGATACATTGATGGAGGTATCAATTCACGATGAGCTTTGATCCTTTTTCTACATACTGTATTCAGTTTCTGCCTCCATGGCCCACATGGCTCTTTCATGTAGTTTTCTATGGATGTCATACGGTATATAGGACATAACTACTCATGTAAAAAACCCTCATTCATGTGACTTGACAGCCAACTGTTTATGTTATTGGTAGAGTTAACAGGATGCATATGTGTTGGATGCATGCATGTGCATGAAGGCCATGCAGAAATTTCCCAAAGGAGGGATGTGAATGTGCTCATCATGAGGATTTGTAGATATTTTAACGTCTGCCCCCTGCAGACACAAAAGCTTTCTCCCGAAAGCCTCAAAACTCTAATCTCAATGATAACGGGGTCCAGGAAACAGCCCACCAGCAACTTCTATTTACCTGCCTGCTGAAGACTCTTATCTGTCATGAGATGATGTGGGAAGGTCTGCTCTCTTGACACTGTCGCCATGCAAATGTTGAACTGCTTGTCACTTTCTCCACCTCTTGTTGTCAGTCAGCCTAACCCCTGTGAGACCTATGCTTCTTCAGACTCAGCAGGATGTGGCAAGCTGACAGTCTGTCACTGCTATTAAGTAAAATTTACTAGAAATGGCAATGTCATTGCACACGTTGAAAAAAAAATCCTCCACACCTTCACATCTCACTTGTTGATCTAAAAGAAAACTTTCTCTGATGTTCTTTCATCTCTGGTTCAAGTAATAATGCAAAATTAGAAGAAACCACAAAAGTAGAAATGCCCCCACAAGCCATCTGTCCACTTGCTTCTGCCCACAGGGACAAAAGTGGGATCTCAATTTGCTGAAATGCCCACTCATCAATCAGTGGGTATTTTCCACAATCCATCCAAAACAGCTTGAATTAGATGATTATAATTGAATATTTAAACCCCTGATGAGTGCTGAGAAAACCAGTGTGATGTTGACTTGAAGCTGCAGAGACCATGTGTTTGTCACATACACCGTAAATTTAGAATTGACCAATTTCTTTCCGTTTACAGATCTGGGTGCCAAATTTTTCATTTTAGCATATAAATGACTCTTAAAGCTAAAATTAATCAGCACTAATGATACCGTGGCATTTAGGTTTTAATTTTATTTGTCCTCAGAGGAACCAAGAATTAATATCTAATTTTAGTCTGACTGAAAACAAAAAAGTCATTAATCCATGAGCCCGTCAAGGCTGTTATAATAAAAATTTCTGTATTTTATTAAAAAATTAGCAAATTATCCAGCAGTAATTTATCACAGTGAAAAATCCACGTGTTAAACATTTTGATGTAAGGAGTTGTTCTACAAATCCATGCATTCATTTATTTTTGTAACTGCTTCTTTTTATGCAGGTTTGAACCTATTCCTGGTAGTAAGCAAGTGGAAGGTAGGGTACACCATAGATAGGTCACTAGTCGGTCACAGGACCACATAAAAAACAAATAACAAATCTCTTTTACACTTGGTTGTAAATGCTTTTTACAGATCAATATTATTACATTTTTAATCTTGTAAATGTTAACTGGACTTTACACACATAGCACCTTAAAGTACCTGTAGAGCATCCCAAAGTGCTTTAAAAAGTATCACACACTCTTTCATTCTCACACACATATTTACACCCAATGGCAGATATGAACTAATATGGGTATAAGTACAGATTCTGTAGTAGTAGAAGTATTGTATAAGGTAATAAACTGACTAGCACACAATACAGGATTGCAAACATATATTTATGTTTGCTTTTTTAGAAGCTGGAGCTTCATCCTGTAGCCTAAAAAAATATGTCAACTTCCTGCTGTTTAGGAGACGTCACAACAGGCGGGCAAAGCCAAGAGGCAAACTTACTGAAATACGTCATTCAGACTGAATGTTCTACTTTTCACTCAGTAAAATATCCTGAAGTGAAACATCCTAAAGTGATATTTCACTATGCTAGCCGATGTAGAAGTTAAGATGAAGGTATCAGTGAGCTCTGCATCACTGTTCAGATCAAGTGGTACTTTTAAAAAGGTGGGTGAGCCAACATATTGTAGCATGGCCCATATAACATTTCAACAAATTGCAAGTTAATGTTGCCGCAATTTCATTTTTGCATCATCTGTACATAACTGAGATCAGAACTGACGTTTAGCAGCTGCTTCTAAATTCTGTAAACGGGTTGGTATAGTTGTGAAGCTTTTCTTTAAGATCAATAGCGTTACCGCCTTTTCCTCCTACGTCTTCGCTGCAAATCCGACAAATCTGCTTTGATTTATTGAACTCTGCTTCCTTTATTTAGCTTTAAACTGGAATATGTTGACAGCAGTGCAGTGGTGGTTAGCAACTAAATCCATAGCATTAAAGTCAACAAATTTCTGGTGACATGTACACAGTCCAGTTTTAGAGTTTTATCAGCCAATGCATGTACATAAGTCACAGAGAGGTGGTGGCATAGAGTCTACTGAAATAAAGAGCTGTAACTGGCATATACAGCCTAGGTATTCAAAGATTTATGTCCTCAAGGTACACAGTGCCCAGAGTTGAACTGGCAACCTTTTTAAGGTGTACCTTGCTTCTTATCAAATAAACGACCAGCATTGTCTCAAGACACACCCTTCTGGTGCACTGGAAAACTCAGGGATGGATTGTTTATAAAATGAATGAATCATTTCTGAAAACTAAATAACCCTTTCATAATATGATTTCCCTTTATTTTAAAAATATTTTAATCTAAACTAGAACTTCGGAGTGTATTCAACTGAATTTCTTTCATACCAAAATATTCACAGGTTTTATTTAAAAAATTGAAAAAAAATCCTCACAAAAACAGAAAAAAATTGTCAGGATAACAATTCTTTCCTGGGACAGTGTGTGACAAGCAGAGTCATAAAGTAACATTACTATTCTTAGAAATAATCACAGTTTCAGCAACCTTACAGGATGCCAACGAAGTCATCTGGACACGCTGACACCAACTCTCCCTCAGGGGAAAGACATTGCTCTTGTCACTGTAATAATGTCTCAATAATTATCATCTGAGAATATGTTGGTTGATTATGTGTGTGTATGTGAGACAGTCAGGCGTGGACAGGCTGGGGAAGCAAGCAGCACCCTGTAGATGCATGATGAATGAGGGTGTCAACTTTATTCACCCAACTCACAGAGCTGCCTCTGAGTGTTGGCCACCGTGCACTGAGACCTGTCTCATTAACTGCTTTGATCATGCACTAACAAGAGAACAAGATATGGAACATAAATCTTATTTAACGTGACAAAGAAACAAAGCTGTAGCGTAAAATCACACAACTAATCAAGACGGATCTAGTAGGATGTCACACTCTGGAGTTTGTCATGTTTTGCTGCCAGTGCTTGATTAAAATATTAAGTCAGTCTCAAACGTCCTCTGCTTTCTGGATGTGTAAAAATATAAAAGGGCCAGTTGGGGTAAGACTAAGACTACCTGACACTGGACCCTACATCCCTGCTCTGCATTGTTTTCGTCTCATGAATAATTGATGATTTGCTAACACTATACACTCTGCTTTTCTGAGACCCAAACCAGGCACTTTTACCTCCACTGTCACCACGAGCTGCACAATGACCAGACTGACTGAGTGCAACAGTGAAATAAGAACATATCCTCTTGGGAAAAGCAGAATCCAGTAGGAGTGTTGAATGCTTTTTTGAGATGCACGGTTCTGATGTATGTTAACATTCACAATATACGGAATATGTTAAAAATTCTAAATAATAAAAAAATTAGGTTACAAATTAGGGATCAACCCAAGTGTTTAAGTGTTTGTTATGGTTGATGACATCAGGGTCAAAACTGAAAGAATTCCCTTTAATACTTTGACAGCTTATGAGGAAAAACAGCTCAAAATATTCTTAGAAAGCTTGAAAACACGTTTACTGTTAATTTAGTAGCTCGTTACTTAAATGGTAGCAGAATCTCTCACTTTCAAGCACTTCCAACCCTTTTACAGATCAACATTTACACATAAACGCAGAAATCTTTTCCCTGATGTTAAAATGACTTTTCACATCAAACATCCATCTGAGTACATTCATATTCATCTCTGTCATGATGTGAGTTTTTCATCTAAAAGCTTTTCATCCACTCATCCAATTACAGGGGTCACTGCTAGCCTTTATCCCCTCCACATTATTTAACTGTGCCAGTCTGTCAGAACAGTTACTCTGAAGCTACCCAAGCGTAAAACAGAGAGAAACTACCTACCTCTGGTCGCAGTGACAGCTCTGGATGTCGGCTTGGAGAGAGGATCACACTTCAGAGGAGACACAGACTTCTAGGTAACAGTCATAATATGAAAACAGACCCTAAACTCTACTGATCTGCTTGGAATGCTGCGTGGATCCTCCTGGAGGATGTGGCTTTCTAACTCAGCTGCGCTCAAACCGTGCGCTCCTCTTTTCTACTGACGTGATCCCCAAAGAAAACACTCCCTTTAGACACGTGAGCAGGCTTTAAGGGACGGGAATAGAACTCCCAAACTGCAGCAGCTGGGATCGGTTTCCACTGTGCGCACCCGTTCTCCTCCTCCACCCGTTACTCCATCCCGGTGGCCTGATGGTGTCGCTGTCATTTGTTTTCTTTCATTCAAAAATAAGAGTTTGAACACACGCCCTTTACTTCTTACTAATGCGCTTTTTTAAATCAACCCGAAGAAGTAATTAAAAAAATAGAATAGGTTATTTGAGTTGTTTTAATGAATACATTTAGCAATCAATACATTAAAAACTGATTAAAATGGGTCTTTCGTCTTCTGAACCGAAGCCTATCCCGGCTGATTTCAGGCAAGAGCCCGAGTGCACCCTGAACAAGTCGCCAGTCTTTTGCGGGGTCACACACACATTCATTCTTAGAGGAATTTCACATCAGCCAATCAACCTAACAAATGTTTTTTGAGTGTGGGAGGAAACTGAAGTAAGCGGAGAAAACCCACGCATACGTGGGGAGAACATGCAAACTCCACACAGAAAGACCAGTGTTACTAGCCTCGCCCCCACTCCAGGACTCAAACCCCGACCTTCTTGATGTGAGGCCACTGTTTTAACCACTGAAGCACCGTCCATTGTTTTTGTGAGCCTCTCTAACCTGAGCTGGAAGAATATTAAAAGTTAGCCAAGATTTCACCCATAAAATAAAAACTATTCAAATACAAAAAAAAAAAAGAAAAAACTCAACAAAGAGATTTTATACATATCGGTGTAGCATCCGCAATAAATAGAATGCTGCATCTATCGGTTGTGGTGATAAAAGCGTTGAGCTGTAAAGCAAACCTTTTGTTTTACTAGTTGATCTTCATTCCTATTCTCATCTATGGTCACCTTCTGTGGCTGGTGAATGAAAGAACAAAATCACTGATACAAGCGGTCGAACTGAGCTTCCTCCAAAGGGAGGCTTGGTGCTTGCTCTGAGACAGAATGAGGAGTTCTGCCATCCAGGAGGAGCTCAGAATAGAGCCGTTGTTCCTCCGGATCGAGAGAAGCCAGATCGGGTGGTTCAGGCATCTGGTTAGTGAGACTTGCTGGTGAAGTGTTTCAAGCATATTTCACTGGGAGGAGACCCAGGGACAGGCCCAATTGGAGAAACTATGTTTCATAGCTGGTTGGGAAACACCTCAGGGTCCTCCCAGCTGAGCTGATGGATGCAGCTGGTGTGAGAGAAGCCTGGGTTTCCCATCTGAGGAAGTTGCCTCTGTGACCCGGCCCTGAAGAAGCAGAAGACAATGTAACGGAAAAATGTTTGAAAGTCTCCAAATATGTATACAGATTGTGTAAATAAACACGTAATAAAACACGTTCAAATTGAAGAAGATCAATTAAATGAACTCTTGTACAAACGTTTAACTATTTTGTATATATTGACATTTCTTCCCATACTTTTTCTGTTTATAGCAAAATGTGACTTTTCTTGTACAAAAGCCATCTAATTTAAACTAATATTTATCAAAACTGAAAACAGTGATTCTACAGTATGTGTCATGGCCTCCAACCTACAGCTGGTTGAAGCAGATGGCTTCTCTCCCATGTTACTTTGTACACACACTGGGGAAGGAATTTATGAAATAAGTGGAACAAAAACATTGTTTTTTGAAGCTGGGGTATTTTCATAAAATAACCTCATACAGTATAAATAGAATTATGCTAATATAAATTTAATTGGATTAAACTAAATTCAATTAAACAGGCTTGTGTATAAATAGATTTTAATTGAATTTTGCCTTTATTTCTCTCTGAAAGCCTTCAGATGACTCTGCTGTGATTTGTCACCATATAAATTAAACTGACTGTTGAGACTGAGTAAAATTTAGATTATATTTTTTTTGCACTCCTGTGAGAGCACAGAACTCTTCACTCTTATCTAATGTTCTTAAACACAGCATGGTAAATGTTTGTTCTCTTGTTCACAGAGACTCTCGGCACACCAAAACCTTTTTTTAACTCTATAGTCAAATTCTAAACCAGCCTGGGGTTGAGTATCAAGGACACTTTGATGCATAGATATTGTGGAGATCAAACTGGTTTCTCAAAGGACATTCACACAACCAGTCTCCTCTTTGGAGGTTTTTTTTACTTGGGTATCAGGTTAAATAATCCAGAATGAAGAAAAGAAGTTCAGATGTCTTCATCTCTAAACTACAAAGAAGCACATTTGTGAATATATCAGTTTTGAACAAAAAACAGTGGGAAGAATGAATTGTTAGGATTTTGCTATAAAATAAAAAACTTGAGGGGTGGCTAATGTGATCAAAGTCTTTGCGATTCAGTGCAGAAAAGAAGAAACAATTGCTGACCGGTTTGAGCACAAGAAAAAGATCCAGTTGGTGTAACATCAAACAAAATGCTGATTGTGTTTCTATAGTCTAACTCAATGATCTTTTTTCTCAAGCTGAAAATATTCCAGGTTTTTATTCAGGGATTGTCCCACATGCAAGCACATTTGGTTCTTTGTGTCTTTTCCCATATAACTGTCCTGTTTTCGTTTATAAATTGTTTCATGCTGGGCAAACTGAATGGAAAATGTCCTGAAATGCACCGGATACAGGTTCTATTCTTACAACAGCTGGACAAGAATAAGACCCTTGGAGACTGCAAACTCATAGTGAAACATTAGAGTACAAAATTTTTAAATGAGAAGCCTGAAAGAATAAAAGTGATGATCTGAACAACAGAAATGTAGATATGCAAGACAAAACAGTGTAAATAGAAAGGTTCATAGATACATGCCAGCTGTGTCTGTCTTAACGTTGCCTCTCGGAGTATAACAATGAGAGAAAAGCATGTTTTGTGCCAAAAAAGTCCTGCAACTCAGATTCTATTGTCTTTTTGCAACCTTGAAAAATGATTAAAATAAAAATGAGATAGAATTTTATTTTCATAAGACACCATGAGTGTGTTTGAGGCTACAAATTAGAGACTGTTTTTAAATACATGATTCCAATGCCTTTTACATGCAAACATTGTTGAGTTTATCTCTACAGATTGCTGTAGAATAAATTAGTTCCTCTGAGACAACTCGCTAAGACAGGAATAACTTCCTGCAAAGGAGAAAACCGACAAATATGTTTTTTGCATTTCAATCACTCTGCCGTTATTTGCACGCTGTCTCCTTCAATATTTGCACTAAACAGATTGGATTTTGTCTAAGATTAACTGCACCATGCTAAGTATGCATCCCCAGTCTGCAGTTTTTGTGTAATCTACTCAAAGATCAATCTTCATTTTGGTTTTTACTCTAATAAAAGGAGAAGTGAGGAAGTCACAGACAACACCAGTGAGATTCCCATAAATCTTTCACGCACTCATCTTAGATTTGAATTATTTGTTAATGACATGCGACGTGGCGTAGCTTTGATAAAGTAGTGGAGGGGAAAAGTGCCCGCAAATCTTTTTCACCATAAATTGGATAAATATGCAGGAAGGTCATAAACTTTTTTTCAAAGGTTCAGCTGGTCCGCATGTCTGAATATGTGAGGTGACAGGAGCTTTTCGTGTGGTCGTGTGATGACTGTTAAACAATCCATTATGCTTGGGGACATGCCACTAATAGACAGGCGGGTTTCACCTTTAGGTGTGACGCACATCAGGACACCGCCAGATGCGCCTGAACAGACACGCCATTTTTCATACAGATGTTAGCTATTTTTTTCATTTTATGAGTCAGAGACAAGAAATTTACTTGTGGCAATGTCAGACTTTCAGCATCAATACTTTCCATTTTTTCTGGTTAAGATATTACAGAATAGTAAAATATGTTAATTTTTGTCCTAATTTTATTTTCATTTTAATACCTGATGCTTCATTACATAGAAGTGAAATAACACATAGTCACCAAATACGCATTATCATCACATGTTTGCAATATTAAAATGATTTTTTTGCACAGTTCTGTTTGCTGTCACTGCACTGTAATCAATTCATCAATCTAAAGTTTCATGGCAGTATCAATCTTTTTCTTCACAAATATTTTACTAACACGTGGAATTTAAAAAAGCAGCTCAATTGATTTGTAGGTAATTAGAAATTTGAATCTTAAGTATATGTGATTACGAATGATGAATTCAATGGCCCCCAAAACTTTCCACTATTTTATCACTAGGTTAGCTTTTCAGAAAAACACAAAACCCCAAAAGTAGAAAAAAACAAACTACTCTAGAATTAGATGACTCTTGGTGGTAGTTTTTTTTTTTGTTGCACACACACAATTACTATAAAGAAAAAAAAAAACCTCTTTGTAATGTCTTGCAATACAAATAGGTTAAGATACTCTTATATGAAATAATAGTGCTAAACCTGGCGCAAAGTAATAAATCAATTTATTTGGTATTTTGCCTGAAAATATCTAATTGGTCTCAAAAAATATAAAAAAAAGTCACAGACTTTGTGTTCATCGACAACTCTTCAGTTAAGTCAGTTTGTTTTCTCTGAAACTACTCACTTACAAATGTGCAAGTTCAGTAACAGCATGGCAACAACAATTCCGAACATGTCGTTTGTTAGCAGCTAGTTTTGGTCAAATTCATCAAGTTTTTTTTTTTAAAGGCTTGCAGTTTTAAAAAACAAAAACAAAAAAACCCTGCAAGCCTCAAACATAAATTTTTGCAATATTCAGAAAATGTACTTTTCTCTTACAAATTTTCATTACAGAAAAGCCAAAAACATGTTTTTAAGCTTTACAGAGCTTATGAATATTTAATTCTTGAAGGATAACTGAGCATGGGGGAAAGAAATAATTGATGAAACAGAGTACAGATGGGACAATGTAGGATAAGTAATTACATTTTTGGCGAGGGCCATTGACCTATTTCCAATTGCCTGGATCACAGTCAAATTAAAAGTTTCAGAGTTGTTGAAACGTCACTGCTTAGTTCAAACTACCAAACCATTTTCAAACAAAACAAAAACAAAAGAGTTTTCTGTCTAGTTTTATCTGTAGTTTTCTTTGGTAACACGCCAGTTTAAAAATTAAAAGCAGTGAAACAAAGACATGAAGAAAGCCCCTGCATGCCTCAGGGATTTACATCAATACCATGAAAAATTGATACATCCCAGGAGAGCATCACTCTGCATTCCGATCATTATGCAAGTGGGTCGTGACGTCATCGCTGGTGTCCAACAATGTACATTTTAGCACAACATATTCTGCTTGTAGGTGATTCGATTCTGGGATCCAAAACTAAGCAGTGACAAAGATGTCCAAACCACCCCATTTAGCTTATCTCAAAGCAAAAGGCAGCAGGTCTACTCCGGGTCTCCCCAAGATGGTAGAACTCCTTATGTTCTTTCAAAGATAGAGCCTGACCAATTTTGCCTTTGCAATTTTGTCTTTTCGATCGCTACTGACAACTGGTGGCCATAGCTGAGGGTCAGAATACAAGTCAACTTAAAAAACAACAGCTTCACTCCTCATTCTTTACCATAATGAACCAATGTATTGTCCTAATCTCTGCTGAGAGTGCATGGTTACCCATTGAGGTTTTAAAAACATTCCTTTGCGTGACAGCACTAAGAATTCGGCTGTCTGAGTGTACTTTATGTCCAAGGAACAGGACATATTAGCAACGTCTGTTTGTTGCCCTTCAGTTAACTGTCTGATGCTTCAGACCTTAAGCCAGTTACGGATAAAATTCTACAACCTTTTCAAATCATGAATGCATGTCTGAAAAGGTTTACATCAGCTTTATGTTGGTTTTATATGAACTAGTTTATCAGCTTTGAAGCTTCCTGTTGCTTCAGATCTGTCAGAATACCAAACTAAGCTTTCTTTAGTTTTAGTAAGACTGTTCACAGTTTCTATGTTAGAAAAGAATTTAATAAAAATTCTCAGAAAAAAAATGTCTCAAAAGCCTGGAGCCAAGAAACATATCCTGGTCTGATGAGTATTTTAAGCTTAGAAAAACACAGTTGAGCTTGGAGAGATAAAAATAATTTGAACTGTTCTGCATGGAAGAGTTATTTCAATAAGACATAAACTTGACTTTAATTGCCACTAAAATATTATATGGAAAACACACTTTACTACAGTCTGAGTAATAGGACATGTGATAAAAAAAGAGCTCATTTTATCCACCTCATCCACTGAAAGAAGAATTAGCTGTGGGATTGGCCTAAAGGGCCTTAAACAACACAAGTAGATAATTCCTTTGTGTGCTCATTCTAAACTTGAGAAAACTCAAAGACATTAGGATTTCTAAAATATGGCAGAAAGGAATATCTACGTAACCTTTGCAGGAAACCTTGAACTCCAAAATTTAGAACACCTTGGAGAGTGATAGTGTCAGGGTTTTTGGGTCCAGGAAGGAGGAGGACCCAATTGCAGGACTTCAAGCAAGGTTTATTAACACAATTCAGGAAAGTCTGTAAAGCAAGAAGCACAGGGTTAACTCAAGGTTTCAAATAATAACAAAGTTCAAACATGGTCAGCCAACAAGGGGGACCTGGCTGGAAGGGATAGTATTACCCAACAGGGAAGTCCGGGGTGATTGCCCTTAAATAGATGGCAGGGTGCATAGATGTGTGGATTCAGGAATCATCCTCAGGTGACCCTAATCAGGTTGATTAAGAACATCCAGGGCTCCCTCTGGCGGAAGGTGAGGAATCCTGACAGATAGGGAATCATTTATCAACAATGGCTGTAAAAAGAGCCAAACTACAGCTTTCTCACAACATTTCTGGCTCCAATCCCTTTACAATCAAGATGGAAATGATACAGCAACATGGCATAATCCTTTTATCATTCTGATTGCTATTGAAATAAAATGAAACACACACCTGTGGGTTGTTTCACTCAGTGGGACAAAATGTTCAGTAGCTATTGTTGCCCAGGGCAGTGAATTTCTGTCACAGTGGAACTGAAATGAGTTTGAAGGCAGTAGCTCCTATTAATGCAGGAAGCAATGCTGGATTAGAAATCCTACCGGGGCTCCAGATCATCTTGGAATTTTTGTACCACTGAGACTTAATTTACGATACTCAAGGCAAACATACTGCTACTCTAAAATTTAATTAGAAAAATCTTTCAGCAACTTTATATGATTTGGATATCAATGAGAAGACTATGCTTAAAATATTCTAAAAAAAACATGGTTTTCGAAGGTGATAGATATATTAAAACAAGTGAAAGGATTTAAATTTTGAATGGTTATCAACAAGAACAAGATGTGCATGTGCAATAGTTCAATAAAAGCTTGGAAATAAAGACATGAAAGTCTGAATGATAGATTTAAAAGCCAAGAAAAAAAGGATTTTTACTTTTATAGTGTCTACAAATACAAGCCATTTAGTTGCAAATAAAAAGTGTAGTCCCTCCTTTGGAGTTTTGATGTGGCTTTTTGGTTTTCTGCTCACAAACTAGCCCAGGTCTCAGCTTCAAAAATTGAAATGAAGTGAACAAAGTTTTGCAATATTCAGCTTCTTAAAGAACTGATGCAGCTAATCAATACAACAACAACAACAAAAAATCAATCAGCTTCTGTATTGTTAAATTTTCTTTACAAAAAAACAAGCTTCACAGTGTACACATCAGTTGCTAGGGTTGTATAGTAGTTGGACGTATTTATAGGATGTCAATATATCTGTGTGGAGGAGAGGAAGTAGTTATAGATCTGGAAGGATATTTTACTTACATTTTGCAAATATGGTCTAAAACCTGCAGAGTTGTGACCAATCACTGTAACACCCTCCTAAATCTGGCAGTCCCTCGGGACCAACCGGCTGCTTTCATCTGGCTTCAGAATCTGTTGGCCTTGGGCATAACTGCAAGGCATGACTCCAAAAGAGAGATGCTGAAACATAGACAGATTGGGAAGAAATGTCATTATTTTTACTAAAAAGACAACACGATAGTGAAGTATCATGTTAACAGGAGGCAGTACTAATAAGGATAAATTTCTCCTGATTGCATAAAGCAGATGGATTGTTTCAAACAATTTTTTTTCCGGTTTCCTTGCTAGTATGAAGAGACCATCGGTGGCAAAGAGCTGCATAGAAATGTTGTTTGCCACCAACCCATCAGCACCTACAGCTCACAGAAGAGGACCATGCTGTGTTGTTGGGCAGACATCAAAGGCAGAGGCCTCAAATAGTTTTTCCTTCACACTGTGTGACCCAGCAGCTCTTTGCTTCCTCCATATGTGCACAGACAGGAGAATGTCTGAAACTCATGCAAAAGTATACAAATATAGTTTGCCTGGTTCTCCTTGTGAGGTAACACAACACCAGATTCTGTATCAAAGTTGGAGGTAGGAATCTGTCACAGTTGTCTTGACCTTTAGTCTCTAAGTCTTTGAAATCCTGTCAGCCTTTGTCTACTGATAATTTCAACACTTGGGAGCACCCCCCCGTATCCACTCTGTCCCCACTTTGGCTTGTGTGCCAGTGAACACTACTCGGTTTATAACTAAAGTTAGCTCGATATGGTTTAGAAGTAAAGCCACACAAGGAGAGAGGCGAAGATGTCACAAGATATGAGGTCTTGGAACGTTGTTTTGCCAACATTTTCATTTTTTTGTGCTCTTGTGGAAATGAATTGTCAAAAATAAATGTGTATTTTTTTATGAAATATTACTTTGTGACAATAAAAAAGACCTTTTGACATAAATTATTTTAACAAGCAGGTGCCCTTTGGTCCAGACACAATCTGGAATGGAATACAGTATGTATTGAACTGATTTAAATTCAAACCTCCAGATATGAGTGTAATTTGTTTTCTGCTCCCTCCAGGATGAGTTACACTGTCTAAAAGATGCCGGATATGATAAATGAGTTTTGAAGTGTGAGCACTTTGGCATTTGGGTATAACAAAGCTCGGTCATAACCATGTGAGTTTTGAACAAAGTTGATTCCTTCCGAGAGGCCTTTTTGGACATTTTGCCCAAGACTACCAACTGACCCAGTTGAAGAGCCACATTAAGTGCAATATTATTTTGTTTTTGATGTCCAGGTGTACCCTGCCTCTGACCTGACATCTGCCAGGATAGGCTCCACCACCTTCTGTGACCCCATTAGGGATAACCGATTCAGAAGATGAATGAATAGATATTAGGAAACATAAAAAAAAAAAAAAAAAAGAGGAAAGAAAGTATTAAAGATAAGTTTAACTTGGTACAGGCCATAATTAAAAAGGGGGAAACAGTTGAGAATTAATATGTTGAGCCAACACTAGATTCACTTCATAAGTGAAAAAAATATCCATTCATCTTCCAAACTTCTTTTCACCACTAGGTTGGTTGTGGGATAGTTTTAGACTATCTTGACTCAATTGGTTTTGTATGTTACGTTTGCAGAAAATGATATTTCTTGATTCATGTTTGATAAAATGCATGAAGGTTTGAATGTAGTTTTTTTTTCTCTTGTGATTGCATGAAATCTGTGGAGAAAAATGACACGTAATCCATTTAAAAAAAAGTTTTATTGCTGAAAGCAATCAATGTGAATAAAAAATTTGATAAAACATTTTAACAGAAAGAACAAAGAGTAGATGGTTCTACTCTGATCAACAGACTGACACAGAACCCTCTGGCAATTTTACAAACAGGCAAAGCAAAGCAAATTAACTAACTTTTCTGTGCCTTTTGTAAAAAAACAAAAAACATTTCTTTCAACTCTGCATGGCATACCAACACAACCTTACACAACATCAGAAAAAGCTTCTTAGGTCTTTCACCCGATTGGTAAATATTACTGAGGATTTAGACCATCCATAAGTCAGTCCACGTGCAGCAACATAATCACTCATTATTTTGAGTGGAGTGTGTTTTAGTAAGGGTGCTGGTTGTTAGTCCAGGCTTTAAATACTGGTCTTTCTGTGTAGTTTGTTGTTCTCCCTATGTATAAGTGGCTTCTCGCAGGGTGCTCCGGCTTCCTCCCCACTCAACAAAAACACAAGAAAATAGTAGAAATGAGTTCATAAGGGTTTTTCTGCCCTAAGTGTTGCCCTGCAAAAAACAAGTGTCCTGCTTGAGTTGTAGCCTTCCTTTACCTGGCCGGGATGGGCTCTGGCACTCCGCAACACCAAATGGATAAGCTCTTAGAAGATGGGTGGATGATTTTTAGTTGCAGGAAAAGTTTGAAAAGCTGCCACTGAATCAACTATTTCAATCCATTTGAGTTAGCACTCACAAACTAAAAACCATCGTACACAAACATACACATCACTAAGGGTAAGAAATCATTCCAGAAAACAGCCTGCCTTGCAACTATCGTGAAAAGTTGCTAACGCTAATTCGCAAAAGCACTGAATGACAGGTTGACAGCATTTTTTAACAGGAAGTGCAGCAGCTGATGTGATTGTTTGGAAGCCTTGGAAAGCAGCCAGAGTTTCTAAAGAAGGAGGACAAGGTCATAAAAAGGCTAAATCCAACCTATAAGCCAGGTGCTGACCCAACGGCTTTGCTTAAACAAGAAAACACGGCAAAGTGGAAAATAGAAAACAGTGGAGCAGGACAACACTAGGATCCTGCTTAAAATGAAAACTTTATGTTTAGGAATTCTTATCACCCATACCCATGTTCATTGTTGTTTGGTTGAAGTTAACTTTCTTTTTTTCAGTTCCGTTTGTCATCTTACACTTATGTGGGGCCAGGTCATGGGGCTAACGGCCTCAGACAAGAAACCCAGGTTTCTGTCACCCCAGCTGCATCCTCCAGCTTACCCGGGAGGATCTTGAGGTGTTCCCTGGCTAGCTGTAAAAGATAATCTCTCCAGAAGTTTGGGGCCATCCTCTGGGTCTCCTCCTTGTGGGACATGCCCAAAACGTTTCCCCAGCAAGGCGTTTGTGTGGCCCTGCATTCTAACCAGATGCCCAAACCACCCCATCTGGCTTCTCTCGCGGAGCAACATCTCTACTCCGAGCTCCTCACTCTTTCTCTGAGTGAGAGCTCAGTCACCTGGCAAAAGAAGCTCATTTTGACCGCTTGTGTCTTGTTCTTTTGATCACCACCCACACCTGGTGACCATAGCTGAGGGTCGAAATATTGAAGATCGGCTGGTAAATCAAGAGCGTTGCTTTACAGCACAGCTTTTTCTTCACAAAAAAAAAAAAAAAGTATCTTCTCTCTTACCTCAATACTTCTCCGTTTTGATCTGAGAATACATCAAAGATAAAATAATGGAAATCAACAAGATTAACAAATTCCTTCTTTTAGCAAACTTTAGCAAGGACGTTTAAGTGGATGGATTTTAGGCTACCTGCTCCTACCCAGGTGATTTGTCTAATAGTGTCTGCCGAACAAAGATAAAGTAAAAACCAGGACATGAAACGACCAGTGGGATTTAATTAGCAGTGAGTGACACAACTCGCAAGCTGAGATGCTGTTTCTCTTTAATCCGGTTATGCAAGAGCCAGCTGTTGCACGGAGCAAACATTTTAATGGTTTAATTGTGGAAATAATGCAAGACATCTGGATTTTAGCTGTGTTTACATAAAAAAAATAAATTATTCTTGTATTATAACATTTTTTTGCTTTATAGACATAATTAAACATACTTTCCTTTGCTTTTGATGAGCTCAATAATAAAAATAGATGCTTTGATGGCGTTTCCACCACAAGCCAATCTCAGAAAACACATCTAATTGGACCAGACAAATGAATAGCGAGCAAAACAATTAGTCTTAAAAGCAAGCATGCACTCATAAACGCAAACAGCAAACCCAATCTTAGACAACCAGGTCATTTAGTAAACCAGTTGTTTCCAACATTGACTTGTGCATGTTAAAGACAAATGAAGCTGTAAAACTGAGGGAATGCTCTCGTGAGACCCCTTTTGAATTTATACAGAGGAAGGGGGGTTGTTTAAAGCCATGAGGACAAATCAATTCAGGTCTGCAGGACAGTGACTACTCATTGTCCCGCCGGGCCACTAAAGACTGGTCAATCAGAGAAAGTGGCTCTGGCCTTTGTTTAAATGTCAAACTGTGAACGTTTTCAATTAATTTCTTATTTTAATTTATATTTCTATATTTGCCCACAAATCAGGCGAATAAAAATTTTCTATTTCATAACCTCAGAGGTAGATTTTAAACAGACAGCTGTTTAATACATTTGCCTTTGATTAAAGATAATCAATACTTCATGCTTCCGTTTCCATTTTACCCATTTTGTGAGTGTTTTGTACACATCTGGCAGCACACACACAACGCAGTCATTACCCATAAATGTCAGCATGAATGATGTTAACTGTTCCTACATCATGCTCAGATTTTATTTTCAGAAAACTGTCTGAACATGGCTCATCATCTCATGTTTGCTTACATTTTGATATTCTCTGTCCAAATTCAAATGCATCAAGCTGTAAATAAGATGAAGGTTAGAGCAAAGCCTGCCGGTTCAGCATCACCAACATGATTAGTTTCTCTTCCTACACATGTTGCCGTTTGTGTAAACACACTGTAGATCTGTTTTCTGCTTTCTGTATGGACTTTGCATGTTCTCTGTGTGTATATGTGCGTCCACTCTCTTTTCCTCCTGACAGCAGTAAACCCGAATGTTAGTCTAACTGGTCACTCTCAAATTCCCTTAGGATTGTGTGGTTGTTTGTCTCTTTGTGTGGCCTGGTAATAAACTAGCAACCTGTCTATAGCAACTTCATTCTGTCTCTCCAGCCCCCGTTAGAGCCTGAATTGATAGAAGCGGTTTTCAAAATGAATGAATGGGTGAAACTGTAGATGTCAGTGGCACTCAGTGACGCTTTTCAATGTCAACAGTTCTGCTTGCCGACAAGCAGGTAGCAACACATAAAAGGAAAATTATAGGGAAAAATATGTCAAAGAAAAGGAGTTATAAGAAAAAACATACAGCCATTCTGTTAAAAGTATATCACCTGCTGAGTACAAATCCATTTGAAGTTCAAATAAGCTGGAGACAAACATATTGAGAGGATTAGGAATTTAAATCAAACTGGCAGCACTTCAAATACCGACTGCAAAAAAAAGTTAGAGTACACACACTAAAAATCACGTAAGACACTAACACTGCTTTATAATTGGACTCATTTCCATTTTTGTCTACATTTAGGTTTGCTTATTAACATTTATGGGTGTTTAAATACTGTCACCACAGCGGGATTTGCTACAGGGTTTAGTTATGAGAAGCTCGTCTTGGGGAGATGTAATACAAAGCTGTTCTTGCTAAGCAATTAGAAAATGATCAGAGACTAAGTTTAAAGAAACATTGAAGAAAAGTTTTGGTTAATCCAGACTAAGACATAAAACCATGTGAGGCTGAAAGAAGTTACAGAGACTCCTGGCAAATGCTAACTTTTTTTTTTTTACATTTTTCTTTTTTTTTTTTTACTTTGAATTTCTCTGTGTATTTTTTTTTTTTTTAAATTGTATTTTTTTTCCATTTCTTTTCCAGATGTTGAAGTTACAACTTCCTTGTTTTCATCTTCTGAACCGATTATCCCTGAATAGGAGGCGGGATGCTGGAGCTAATTTCAGGCGAGAGGCAGGTGACACCCCAAACAGGTCACCAGTCTTTTGCGGGGCCACGCACCAACAGACACACAAACACTCATTCCTCGGGGTAACTTTATAGTAGTCACTTAACCTTAACATGCATGTTTTTGGAGGATAAGAGAAAACCCACACATACAGTACATGAGGAGAACATTCTCTTTCACTTTTAACGCATATTAAATCTATTATTTCTTTCATAGTGCATTAAAATATTTGGTTTTATATATAATAAGTTTCAAAATGTTTTCATCTAAATTCTGGTCATTGTAAAGGATTAAATTCACGGTTCAGTTTGCCATGCTATAATGGTTGCATGCTTAAAAGAGTCTTTTGTCTGTTTCTTTCGCTTTCTTTCACATCTGACTCACTGGCTCGAGGAGTTTTTTCTCATATCGATTTCTTTCCTTTTTCTTTTGCTTCTCAGTTTCTGTTTCTAAAAGTTGTCCTTTACGATGGATGAATAAGGATTACTTTAGCTGTTTATTTGATTTGAATAGTTACAAAATTTAACATTTTTGAGAGTCATACTTTCCATTGAGTCCTCTATCTTTATTTCCTCAACATTGGCGTCTGCTATTGTTGGATTGGTTTTGAAAGGTGGAAAGAAATACAGCTGTGCTGTGTTCCAGACATGACTGAACACTGCTTCAACAATTATCAACACTGCATTCAATAAAACCATTATTAAAAAATAAATCAATAAATGAAACAGTTTTGCAACTTCAAACACAAACAATCTGTGTAAAGTAAATGTGGCATGTGGAAAAAAAAACCCCAACCCAATGTTGGTTTCATTGGCAGTAGGTACAGTGAGTGAGTCAGAGAGGGTTTCTTTGCCAGAAAAACAAGTGGAGAAATAGGAAAATATCTGTAAGGAAGGTACAAAAACAACCTGAAAACACAATTGAAGTTGAATGGTGTGAGGAATGTGATGAAGAGTACTGGAGGGCATGTAAGTGAGCTTTGAGAATGAGGTTAGAGAGAAGCTTCAGACACGAGTTCTCACACTGTTATTACTTCCTTGGCTTAACACATGGCCTAAATCTCCTTCACAGCTAGCTAGCTGATGCTTGCTGCTTGGACCATGTGCTGCACGCTTTTGAGAAGAAGAATTTTCTGTTAAGTTTCTGCATTACTTTTTCAAGCCTAACCACTGGTCCACATTTCTTAAAAATGAGTGGACTGCAGAAATAATTCTCAAAAGGGCGAGAGAGGCTTAAGCTTAAATGTCATATCTCACTAACCAACCTTCTGATGTGTTGGCCAACCACAGCCTCAAGCTAAAGATCAAGAGCAAATTAGAGAAAGTAGCCAAAGGAAAAATTTGCACTGGCACGTGAATTGTGCTGAAGAGTAGATCATTACCAACTTTCTGAAACTAGAACTGCACCCAAGTAAAGTAAAAAAAAAAAAAAAGTTTAGCACCCAAGGGACCTGTTATACCTTAATAAAAAAAACATTTTTCTCTTTGTAGAATGTATTAATTGTGTATGACCCCTGCAGCTTTGTGTGACTCGTGCATATGGAAGGATGAGTACTGTAGGGAGGTTTTCAACAAAAAAGAGGAACAGTTTAAGCTTACAATGTATCAAGCATGCACCTTTCTATTTGGAAGCCAATTTTTAATTCTCTTTAAAAAATCACAAATATATTTATGAATACATGGAAACAAGTATTTTTTTTTCTATTGTTCATCTGGTGGGAGAAGAACACGAGGATTGCACAGCTCCATGTTGCACGCTTAGTTACATCTTCAGTTAACCTTTAACCTTTTTATAAACTGCCAAACTGTAACTTAACATGCTTCACATTTTATTAATTTTTTATAAGTTCTTAGATATATTTAAATTCAGTTTTGATTTAGCACAAAATTTCTCAAATGTGTGCAAATGCTGAAATAAAATTATGCTAAAAGTTTTTCTAAGAATTTTAGTTTTACATTTAAGAATAAACAATAAAGTAAAAAGCACTTTAAGATATAGAGAAGATAGAGGAAAAATTTAGATAGATATATAGATGCAGAGAGAGAAAGAGATTTCAAGACAGATACAGAGGGAAATGTTTCATAGAATTTTACTGCCATCTAGAGTCTTTAGTTCATTTGTTATCATTTTCATTCTCAGGAGCACTTGGTGCAGGAAGATCATTCTGTTATTAAGAAAGAAGAGACGGGGTAAAAAAAACCAACTTTACAACAACAAAAGCAAATTACATATTTATTCAGCAGTTAAAGAGTAAACAACCTAAAATCGGAACAAGTTACTTTTGGAAATTTAAACTGTCATATAAACTAAGAGACAGATGAACTTTGTCCTCCTCTAAGAACTGGGTCACCTGTTTGATTTCCAGCTGAGCAAACTAAAAAAAAGTATTGGAGTCAAAACAATTTTGAATGTGGACGTCTGGCTCTTGCATGGAGATTTCAGCATCGTGCACATATGGGATGACCCATTTAACACCGACCTCATAACATTCCCACCTGTTATTACTCACTAACTTCTCCATCAACCTGTGGTTTGGTGGCAGACAGCTGTGTTAGTTCACAGAGCAATGTTAAGCATATGTCTCACAATAATGTGACAGAATTTTAGGGCAGCTAAATGTAGTTCCTGTGATTCCTCATCCACCACTGTTGCGACCTCTGGCTACCTGTGGTATGTAGTGTAATGTGTCACTGTGTTCATAGTAAAGCCCACACACGTTCATGTTTAACTCTAAATTTGCCCATGTAGTTATTCTATTGATAATTAAAATTGCTGAAAAATTAAAATGACATTAAAGCAGTCTATCATTGTAACATTTTTTTTAATTATGTAAAGATAAATTCATATATTTACAGAAAATAGACTTTTGTTTTTACTATTTGAGGAAGCAACATCCTTCACATCCTAAAAACTGGGGATATTGTTAAAAAAAAGGACAGAGTTGACATGGTGTTTTGTCCAGCTTTCATTGAGTGTGTCACAGACTCAGTATTGGATCCTGAGGACCACCTCTCCCAAAATAATTTTATTTATACTGTATTAATTCAGCAACCCTGATGCTCTTACATGTAAATTTCGAACAATACCTACGGTCATTTTTCTTGTGGTAAAAGTGAAGAATTGGCTAAACTCTGGCATAAACAAACCTCTACATATTCAGCAAAAATTTTACATTTTTTTTTTTTTTTTTTTTATAAAGCACAGATTAAAATGATTACCAGAGTAAAATGAGGCCTTAGCGAAAAATCGCAGCCAAGGTAACAGGAAAACATTATCTGACTTTCTTTTTTTTTTTTAAATCTTTAATTTGAATTTAAAAAACAATTAAGAAATGAATAAATGTTTTATTTGTTTTGGAGTTAGTAAGTGTTGTTTAAATGTTCCTCTTTTGCCTAAGAATTCACCTGAACAAAACCTGTAAAACTAAACCTTTCCAAACTAACATTTGAGCGGGTTTGGGAAATATGCCAGATAATACAGGGTGTCTGATATCCTAGTTTCACTGACCCACTTTAGACAGCTACGGAGGGATGACTTTAAAAAGCAATTTCTTCACAAATCAATATTTTACAAAACCTGCCCACATCACTTCGGTTAGAGCGGTTTTATGTCCAAAGACTTTTTTTTTTTTTTAATCAAAATATAAACTGAACCAGGATTGATACAACTGTACATTTTCCTGTGTTAGACAGATTACATCTGAAAACATTCATTTAAAATTTTGTCACTCAATTTTGCTCTTTAAAATTTAAATTAGAAATCCACTTGGAGCATGACATGGTTGAATGAATAAATCAAATAAGTTGTCATATCATCAAAATTTTTGGTGGAGACGGTGGCCGCGTGGTTAGCGCGTTCGCCCGCGGACCGGAAGGTCGCGGGTTCGCGTCCCACGGAGAGCACGTCTAGGGTCCTTGGAGAAGACACCTAACCCCCGCTTCTCCCACCATTGGCGCCGTAGAAGGGCAGCCTGCTGCGGTGTAAGGAGTGCAGCAAACAAATTTCCCCGGTGAGGGATGAATAGAGTAATTCAAAAATAAACAAAAAAAAAAATAAAAAAAAAAAAAACTGTCTGGTTGAATGTCTAATAACTTGAAACTTGTACATAAAGTAGATGTAAATGCTTCTTCTAGAAGAAGAACAATAGTATTTAGAGGTTTTATACTGTATTGGGAGTAAAAAAAGGATGTGAAGTCATTCATAATAAGGTTTAATTTTTAACTTTTTATGTTACTCCTCTCTTTTTACTCCTCTCTACCACTGCCTCAAGTGAGGCAGTGGTAGAGAGGAGGTCACTGAACAAACTTTTGTCCATCATGGACAATCATGACCATCCTCTCTACTCACTCCTGGACGAACAGCGGAGCTCCTTCTCCAAGAGGCTCAGACAGCTCCGCTCGAGAACATCTCGTTACCGGAGGTCTTTCTTTCCGTACGTGATCGGGCTCTACAACGACTCACTTAGCAGATAGGAAGGAAGTTGTTGCTGTGACACACAAATTTCCCATGTGTGGGATAATTAAAGTATATTCTGATTCTGATTCTAAAGATGATTTAAAGTTGAAATCATTATAACAGTTTCAAATTTTGTAAATGTAGCTTTAATATTTGCATAATTCAGCTTTACTTTTGATTACTTGAGTACCCCACATTGTTATGACCATTTTAACTTGTGGATATCAAAATAAAAAATTAGCATCAAACTTAACCCCCAATCCCCCAGCCCCCCAGCTGTAGAGTAGAATAAGCTAACATCTAAATAATAGTCTTAGACACATTGGATGCTCGTCCTGGGGGAGTGATCTCTCTTTCGTGTGGATCCCCATAAGGTTTCTTATTTTTCCCCAGTGATGGTTTTTCATAGGAGTTTTTCCTCACTGTGAAGGAGAGTCTAAGGGTAGTAATGTAATAAAATTGTTTAGCTAGCATTTGATAGTTAGTTTTTAATTGTGTATTTGTGTTTATACGTTCTTCTTTTTTTCTTGTTTCTTTTTTTTTAAATCTGCAATGTGAAGCTTGTTGAGACAAAAAATGTGTGATTTTGGGCTGTATAAATAAAACTGAATTGAACTGAATTTTCAAAATGTTTTTAATCTCCAATGCATAAATTTTAAGATCCAGGCCAGGGATAAAATTGTAGTTTGAGTTAATTGAGGCTTGGTGCAGAATCCTACTGAATATTTGTGATAGTAAGTTGTATCAAGTAATGTTCAGCAGCTGGTCCAAAACTTTTATCTCAGAACAATATAAAGTACACACAACATTAGCATCAGAGCTTAAAATGACATGCATGAAGTGATGTACGTAAGTCCTTCTTTCAAAATTCTCTTATTTTATCCCACAATCTTTAACAATCAAAAGATGAGTAGTTTTATTTGATCTCAGTCAGAAATGTTTATCTTCATGTGAGCTTACGCCAACATCAAAACATGCAACGTTCTTGGCAAAATTCCTGCAAACTCCTACAAAAAAGACTTTTCCATTAATCTTCCAGATGCTTGCTGAATCTATCCAAACTCATTTCATTCTGCTTCCAAAGGACACAGCTGAGGTTCCATCGTTGACAGATCTTGGAAACAAGAATTTTCCTTCATTTATTGTTATTCCAAATTCCAGACAAGTGAAGGCTAACTTCAACCAGCTACGTCATTCACATATGAGAAAATACTTTGACTTAAATCCAACTTCTAAATTCTCATCTGGCTCAAAAGAAAAAAAAAATGCAAATATTACATTTATTTTTCTCTTTGTAGAAAACTTAGACAAGTGTCACAGTGTTTGATTTCAGTCAAATTCAGTTGATTTTGCTTTTACCTAATTTATGGTTCTTATGAATGTTTTCTTCAGCTTTGAAATGTTGGAATTTTTAGTTTTAGCTGACCTGAGCATAAAAGGAAGATGGGTCAATGTTTGAAAAATGTAGATTATAGTAAATTACGTGTACTTATGTGTACCATAGTGGCCTTCTGGGTACAAGAAAAACTGAGCAAATGAACCTAATCATATTTTGCAATGATTATTTGGTGATTGAATGGTTGGTGTGGCCACCTGACCTCATAACAAGAAACATCGATGATCAGAGAAGCTCCTGATCATCGATGAGGTTTTTCCTTTGCAGAATCCACACCAATTTCTTTCATAAAATTGATCCCCAATCTCACCATGATGAGTAGTTCTTTACCTACTACATTCCTTTTATTGACTGCACACTAGATGGCAGGCTTTATCCAACCAGTTCACAGTCTCAGTGTTTCTTTCAGAAAAAAGCAAGGCAGTCTTTTTGCCCGAGGACATCATTACACACTCAATAAAGCAATAGTCAGTCATTTTCTCTGCTAAATTGATCCCTGTGCTACACAACAATAGATTGTGTGACATGTTTTACTGCAGCAGATACAACAGCACGCCTCAGAGTGTGGCATGTTACTTATAATTATCTTGTTGTTGTTGTGCTCTTGCATGACCAACCATCTGTTGACAGCATGCTCTACACTTGTTGGTCAACGGTAGAGGTCAGTCGTGCCATCCTCCCAGATCAACATTTCGGCTGTAAAGGCACCGTGCTGGCATGTACGGAGACTTGTGAAACGTTAGTCTAGAGGACACGGCACAAACTTGCCCAATTCAAAAATATTTGAGAACCAATATGAAGATAAGCAGGGTGTTATCAAACAGCAGAAACCTGATAAGATTATGCTTGTGTTTACAAGGCAAGTTTAGAACACAGAGTCTCCATCTCTCACTGGACTGTCACACAGACGCTTGGGTAAAGAAAAAACAAGAATGCATTAAATATTTTACAAGTTTTTACTTCACTAAGCGCATCTTTTGCTCTATTAGTTGTAAAAATCAATTGCATTCAGATTTTCCTCCTTTTGGAAAAGAATTTGTATATTGAAGGCTGTTTGTATGTATTCTCAAAGTGCCCCCATGTTGAAATGTAGATTTCTGGAGATTGTCTGAAAACTTAATAAACATTGAATTACATAAGAAAACTTAAAAGGCATGTATGTTGCTTTTATTTTTACTTTACAAATTAACACAAGACATCTTATCACAGTTTTGTGTGTGTTCTTGCAGCCTCCCACTCTTGGACATTCCCCGGGTTGTCAGCATGACAGGGTGGAAACTGCACATGTATCAAGCATGCTCTGATAGCTTCCTTTCCAAACCCAGACTGCACGCACAGCTGAGCTCCAGAAAAGAAGAGGAGGGATCAGCCTCTGTAATCATCTCTTCTTTTTACCAATCACAAAGTTCTCTCCTCCCTCTCTGTCTCCATCCCTCCCTTTCTGCCCCTCCTTCTGTCTCTTGGCACGCCAGTCCATAGAGAGAAAAAAAAGTCCAGGGAAAAAAAGTGATAAGCAGCAGGCAGCTTCTGGGTTTTGCTTTCGGGCGGACTCCTCCTGAAGTGGTGTGAGGGAGTGTGTACGTGTGTGTGTTGGGTGTGAGGTGTGTTCACGTTTTCTCCTGTCTGTGTGGCTACACTTTGCAGCATCGTCGGCCTCGAATAAAAAGGAGCAGAACCACAGGAGGGGACACTTAGGGACAGTGACCAAGCGTGACTTCACTTCTGAACTTGACATTTAGCCTACGTGGAGAAGACAGAACAGAAGATCAGACTGTCACAGACTTCCTATCAACGTCCATGTAAAAGCTGAGGAGCACACCCTTTCTCCTCAAAACAGAGTCTCTTACTTCACACACCTCAGTTTGGGTTCTTTGAGACTCCTCCACCTGCTCTGACACACCTTTACTCCAAAATGTCAGATGATGACTGCCGCTCTCCCATCGGTTCTCCCATCGGCCTGGACTGTTGCAGCTGCTGTCTGGACCTGGCCAATGGCTGTGATGACCCCCTGTCAAGCAGTCCATCTCAAAGCCTTGGTAATCCAGGAACCGTGCCGGGCAGTCCAACCAGTCCCAGCGTGAGTCACTTTCGCCAGCTTAGGAACCAGTTGATGTACCAGAACCTGAACACGGACAAGCTGAACAACATCATGAGGCAGGACTCCCTAGAGTCGGTTGTGAGGGACCCCTGCTTTCTTCTCAATGAGGGGATCTGCAGCAACAACATTGACCAGACAATGCTGTCTATACTGCTCTTTTTCCACAGGTATGTCACTTCTTTGCCTCTCTATTTCAATAAAAATAGAAAGAATTTTCCCTCAAATCACAAAACAAAAGTCTTTATTTTTCTTGAAAAAAATTAAAACCCGCGACACTCGTCTGTGCTTGTTAGGTTATAAAAAGTTAAGACTAAAAAGTTAAATAAGCAACTGCGGAAAGTACTTTGACAACACATTAATTTTTAGTTATGACTAATATATTACGCTCAAATTTATTTAAGGAAATCACAATAGAGAATAAAAACATTCACTGGCATCCCAAAATAAGTGGGCCTAAGTACTTTTTTATTGTTGGCAAACTACCCTAAGGACGTAATGTCACAACGAAGAAATTTTGCTTAATCTGCTGCCCGAAGCTTTACTTTAAAACAGCAAAATTTAAAGTGGAAAAACAAAGATGCTGACTACCTGCTGTCATAATTTGGAGGTTGATTATAAGTGGTTGACCTCCCTTTCTCTGCCTAACTGTTATTTACACAGTTTGACAGCTCACCTTGCAGAGTTTGTGGGAAATTAGTTTCTTTTAACAACATCTTGTCTGTATGATGGTTTATTTGGTAGAGACTGTCTGTGGGCCTCACTTTAACTTAAGTATTTCTGAATTATTGCAGGTAATTCGACGTTACATAAATATAACTCTTCATTCTGCTTACAGTAATGTGAAAGGTTGAGATTCATGGGAATGACATACACTAAGGGAATTTTCTTTTTGACCTAAAAAGGTTTTCTCTACAATATTGTTTAGGCTAATTAAACTTGACCTTTAAACCTACCTGAGAAGTTTAGAGCAACTTTCTTTAAACTATTGTTGTTCATTGTAATGAAAATATTTGATCTCATGTTGCTGAGAAAGGTGAGAAGATGTGAGAACCGAAACGGACGAAGATTGAATGAATGAAACATCTTCAAATAATCAAAAAAAAAAAAAATACGATGAATCTCGTCGGTATTTGAAAATATTTAACCATGTCAATATGTTTAAAAAATAGGTAGACAAAAAAAAATAAAAAAGAACAAAACTGCATTTAAACTATTTTGTTGCGGCTGTTTTCCAAATTGTCTTATAAATAAACATAAACTGAAACCAGATCAATTACAATAGAGCTTAAATGTTAAAAAAGGAAGGAAAACTTGTGCCAATAATTAATTCATACACTAAATTTCCAGAAAGCCTTTCTTAAAATCTGATAAAACAAGCAGTTAATACATCTATTTAGATATCATATCTGGGTTATTTTCCATGTTGAGATTGTGTGTCTGGAATTGCAATCATAAAGTAAATTATCATCATCGATTTGGTTGTTTGCAGGTATTTTATATCTCAAATGTTCTTGACTAAAAGCCATATCAGTATTTAATCAAACATCTCCAGAAGCTGAGCTGCTCTGGGATATGAACACAAGTTAAAGTTTAACCCGTCTAAACTTTCCAATGTACTATTGCACACTCCCTATCTCTGACCTATCCAGGATGGGTACAGACAGTACAATGAAGGTGAAATCATTTACTGTTCCCTGCACCTGATTGGACAAGTAGGTATCATGATTCAGACTTCAATAATACAGCATTCAGACAATTCCCAAACTTTATTTTCCCTGAATCTGGTTGTGCAACAAAAGTTTAACACATTCTTCTCCAAGAGGAGATGCGAATGAAAGAACAGCTTGTTCCTGATTCATTTAAAGGTGTGTCGCTGTAACAACAAGTGAAGTAACTTTAGCTTTGAAACCTACAAATATTGATTCTTTCAACTTGCAATGTCTTTTTGCAAAGAAGTTTTCAATTAAGGTACTTTTGACATGTTTTGAACCTGCATAAACAATTTCAGATGTGACATTCCTCTCTAAGAAATGCTTCTACTCCCTTCCTTTTCACACCCAGTCGTCTTTTTACTCATAAACGGGTACAAAAGTTACGATGAGACATATATAATTAGAATGCAACAGACCACTGGAAGTTAGCCACATTTCATGGATTCATTCACTCCATAGAAAGCTGGGTTACAGACGCAACAGCGTCTCCCAACAGAGGAGAAAAATTAAGATTTAAGTGTGGCTATTTTTTGCCGGTTATGACCAATGACTGCTATGATCATGCATATTTCTGCGCCAGCTCAGCTGTTTGCCAGATAAACAGTCTTCAGCAGGAACATTTTGTCCTTAAACCTCTTCCGAAGAGGGAAACACAGACATGGATCATGTGGCCTTTTTATACAGCAGAAAAGGATTTCTCGACAGATTAAAACACCAATTTCAAGTTGTGTGTTGCTTTTATTCTTCCAGTTTTTTATGCAGAAATACAAATGTGCTCATTCATTCGCTCATGTACTGGCAAACTAATCCTGTCAGTTGAAACGAGAATGTTGCTGAGCTTAGTTGAGCTTTGGAGAAAGTTTGGCCCTTTTTTTTTAAGTGTGCATGTTAGAAAAAATTGTCTTCCTTTGAAAGTAGGGGTAAGGTTTATTCAGGGGACATCTCCGTGGGTGGTCAGTCTGCCTAGCAGCTATCGTTCTAATTTGACACTTGTTAATAGAATAAAATGTTCAGCAAAGCTTGAAGTAGCATACCAGGACTGATTTCTGTTTGCAGCATAGCCAGAAATTGCCATCAGACTGATTCATGTTGGGTATGAATAAAATATAAGAGGAGAAAGAAAATAGGTTTAATTTTAGATTTAAAGTTGAGCAAATAATTCTGTTCATCGCCATGATTCATCCTCACTTTTTTATAGTGCTTTGACAGATCTTCATCATGAGCATTAGGTCAATGCTTTGCCACTACAAATCATCACATGCCAGTCTGAGGTGGCGTGAAGAACGATGACAGACTTTTATCACAAAACTTCATGTCTATGAACACCCGGTCAGTCAGATGGCGGACAGTCAAAACATGTTAGGGACACAACATCAAATACAGCAACAGTGCAGAAGGTGAGACCTTAGAAAAGTAGATTTTTTTTCCCTGCAGAAGTCACAGATGTGACCATGAAGTGGAACTAAGTAGGTGTTTGGCCTCTCCACACCAGCCTCAGACAGTCTATCTAGTGTTTGTGTTATAAAACCACGCTTTAGTCTCTCCTATTGAGCACACCAGTTCATATAATTTCTTATTATATACTTTCATTTTAGTAGATTGTTGCTGAAATTTGACAGTAAAAATAGGTTTTGAATAACTCCTAAATCTTGGGCGTGTACCGAAAGTGGCCCATTTTTTTAGAGAGGTCACACCCGCAAATGAATCTCTTATCAGTCATTTGAGCAGAAAACAGAGTGCTTTTACCTGCTTAGTTATTTTAAGGGTTAGAAGTTTGGAGTGATGAAGAGAGCTTTTAAAACCTACACTATCTATTTGTTGTCTTGGATCGTATTATTGTGAATTTCAAATGCTGGAAAACTTTTTTGTCATGTTTAGACGTGCATGTCAAGCTGATATTTCTACCTTAATGTCAGTGAAAATACTGTTCAATTTTAAATAAGAGACTTTGTGTTGAATATTGCACCAATATGTAAAATATCCTCTGAAGAAATGTGGTGAAAGAAAAAAGAAATGATTAAAAAAAAAAAAAAAAAAACTTCTGACAGAACACTGTGGTCTCTGTGGTTAAAGTGAGCTGCAAAAACAAACACATCAGTTGTACGTCCAGAAAATTAGTCTGGATTCAGGTCACTCATTGATTTTATAGTAACATATAAAACATTAGACAAACCACGCAATTTGTTGGAAGAATAATGCACAGTGTGTTTACTGTCAGCGCAAGAGAAGTTTAACTTCCAGCAAAAAATTGGGGGATTTTTGTAAGTTTTATCCAGAGTTGTTACTGAAAGAGGTGATGAAATGGAGTGCCAAGAAAAAGGATGAGAGCTGGAAAGAGAAAAAAGTTAAATTGGGAATAAAAGACATGAGGCTGGACTTGAGACAAAACCAAAAATAGTGTGCTTTTGATGACTATTGGAAAAAGACAAAGGTCAGCTTGATTTGCGTGGCAAAAGACAGATCATTTATAATCAACATAAAAGCTTTTTCTTTGTTACTAAAGGAAGTAAAAACTTTTATTTACTCTTGTTTATCCAAGTTTACTCAGTAAAATTACTCACACTGTCTATGTTTGAAAAGACAAGCATTGATTGACAACATTACATTCGTCTCAATTTCTCCATAAAAAATGTTGCATTTACACCTTAAAAGACACTATTAACCACCGTGAGACCTGCTCAAAGAAGGATGAACAATCCTTTTTTGATGAGTTTTTAATGGACCCCTTACTGTTTGGTTGCATTGTGAGAGTGTGAAGAGTGTTCTTGGTGCTTTGCCAGGAGTCGCCTCGAGACACTTCTGAGTGGTTTGTGAGGTTTTGTTTGTGAGTGTCTTCTTGAAAGTAAATACTTTTTGGTTTTAAAGTCTGGGACTTTAGGGAAGGAAAAAAATCCTACGAAGGAAACAACATATTTGGGCTAATTGACTTCCTAAGATTATAAAAACTAAAATATTTATGATTAAAATGATAACCAAGTAGAAATTGGCACAAAATATAAATTTTGTTGCCCATACTGTTGCCCCGAAGCTAATTAAAAAAAAAAGCATGTCGGGTGTATGAAATTGTTGCTCTGTGTAACCAACATGTTCACAAATAAATTTCAAGAGATATCAGCATTCTAACAAAACTATGGTTATTTCACATACAGAGATGAAGCGTGTCCATCTGAGAAGGGGCCAATTGAATGTATGAACTAAAGTTATTTTGAGTCCTAATTTCTCACCTCAGATTGTCCAAGGATATACCAAAGGCGCATTGGTGCCCACAGACACACCTTCATCGAGCAGAGGTGACCTGTTGCATTACGCCGCTGTTGACATATCATACAGCAAAATCCATATAATCTCTTTTGTCCAAGGTGACAGAACACAGACACAGTATGTACCAAAGGTGGATTAGACATCTATAAGTAACATACTGTACTTGTCATCTAAGTCAAATCCTTTCATTAAGAGTGTGAAGGAAAGTCATTAGCTGCTATATGAAGGAGATTGTGATAACTACATTCCAATCTTGCAGAATAAATACAGGGTTGAAACCTTTGGGAAAGATTTATGGGTTGGTGCTAAAGAAAAAATCTTCTCCGCTAGTTCCCACAGGCCTGAGCTAATGGAGTTAATAAGATTCAAAGACAGATAACTTGTGACTACTTAGACTAAAGTGACACATTGATAGAAGCAGATAGCCTCATTTTCCATAATTTGTGTGGTGTTTAGTGGACAGGAATTAGCTAAGACCATCAAAATGTATTTGTAACCCACCAACAAAAGCTACAGTATGTCTTTGGATTGCACAAACATATGTTGGTAAAGTGTAATCCCCACACAAGTTGTGTCAGTTGAACAAATGTCTAAAAACATTGCATGTAAAATTAATACTAAATGGCAATGTGGGCAGTATTAACATGTTGTTTGATTGTTTTAACAGTTAGTCATGCCATTAGAAACTTTCCAGTTAGCTCCAAACTCCTCATCTACTGTATGAACCAATCTGTCAGGACAAAAACAAAAGCAATCTGGACGGGTTTGTACAACTAATCCACCAACTGTTGTTTGTTTATTAGCCTGGCGTTATGACTATGATACACCCTGTTCTTCCGACCTCTTGTTTTGTGTTCTATTCTCATCAGCGCCACCCAAAAGTTTGAACTGATGCAGCTTCTGTTGTCTTCAATCATCTTCAAGTCAGGGATGGAATTAATCATTCTTGTTGTGCCACTAGAAATAAAAATAAACACTTTTTTTTTTTTACCCAAGTAGTGAATTTACTTATTTAAATGTTTCAAATCCAAATATAAAACCTTTTTCTTTACATAATAAGGAAATGATGCCACAACTTTCATTAGTTAAGAAATAGCATTTGGTAATCTACTGTGCAACTTCTTATGATTTACTGGACTAATTGTGCAAAAATGCACAATTGACCCTTTGAAAACATTTATGTCAAAACTATTCTGTTGCAACAGAATGTTCCAAAACGTGTCTCGAACATGTTCAAATGATTCCATTAGGAAGTCAACATAATGCCAAATGTTTGTTTGATATAGTGGTATTGAAGTCATAAATGCTTTTAGCCGTGTTCCACAAAAACGCGGTTCCCTCCTTCTTAAAAGAGGAAGACAGTATGACCCATCCCAATTAAAATCCTTTCTTCTGTCATGTTCTGTGTTGTGCAACTTTCTTTATCCTTGCTTCATTTATTTCCCCAATTGCTTCCCTTTTTCCTCTATCCCTGGTTTATCTCTTTGCCTTTTTCCCCACTAATTTTCCAGCTCTCAATTTAAGCCATTCTTGGCAGTTAATGGAACTATCTAACTATAAAGAGAAGTGGAGAGGAAAGGAAGGAGGGTGAGGGGGAGAGTGGTGATGTGGAGGGGTGGAGTGACCATGGCTTGTGCTCCTTGTCTTATCTTTCTGGTCCATGGCTATGGCGCCTAATTAGATAGTAAAGAAGCCTGTCAACATGCACTCCTCCACATGCTAGTCTTCACATAAAAGTGAATTACAGGATAACCGATTTAGAAAAAAAATGTACATAAAGAACTCTTGTGCAATTAGATAATAAAACCAACAAGAATTTAAGCCAAAAAAAAAAAAACAAACAAAAGAGAGAACAAAAAACATGTTTGTTCCTCCATTTAATGCATTGTCCTCAAATCGTTATTAAAAATAATTCTGATGCTAACTCTGTTTTTTTTTTGCAGGCCTGTTTTGTAATCCAAAATGTTATCCCACACTGCATCAACAATAGTAAGCCACACAAAGCACCCAGACGGTGGTTTTATAATGCAGCTCTGAGCCAGACCTATCATTAGCCTATCTGTTTCTCTCTGAGCCTTATTCACAGGCAGCCTGGGCAGGTCAGGCACATTATGTACCCTGGGTGTGCATGTGCACACACCCAAACATTTGCACAGGAGAAAGGGGAACGAGGATATTAATGCATCATTCCAATTTGCATTAAAACTCACACAGCTTAAAACTTCTAGGAATGTATCCAGTTTTATTTGTGAAGAGAAAAAAAACAATCAGTGCAAACACAGCAACAAGTTGTTGGCATGGAGGTGTAATTTCAGAGCGCCAAGTTTCACAAACAGACACGTCTGCCAGAGGACAAAAAATATCATGAGTTGAGTGTTGAAAAGTATAACATCATTTCAGACAGGAAGAACGTGTCAGCTTGAATTATGCAGCATCAACTTAAACAGGTATTAGCTGTCATTTAGCAAACAAGTTATTCATAAAGTGTGTATTAAATAGTTTTTCTTCTGTCTTATAAATCCATTTACTTTGTTTTAGAGTTCCTGGCCTGTTGAGGGTCAATCGAGTAACACACAAGTATTTTTGGAAAATCAGTGTATGCAATTTATTGCATAATTAGTCTGAACTTTTGCAAAAGCATTAAGAAAATTAATTTTAAAAATCCAACTTTCATGGCTATGGAGGGTATAAAGTTTCAGTAAGCGACAAGCAAATGTTGTGCACCTGTAACAATATGATGCAGTCAATATTTCAAATGTAATTTATTTAGGAGTGATATACCTATGTCGTAACAAAATTTGGTGTAAATATACAGATCTGGTTTGGATATGGTCGACAGTTTTAAAACTTTTTTAAAAAACATAGGCGTTTTCTTTTTTTTTCGAAGCCAGTATTTCCACTTTAAACCATCATCTACTTGTGCTTCCAAATTTCCACAAACGCCCGCTTGGATACAGGTGCCTTCATGCTACCTTGAAATGATGCTTTACAAAAAGGAAAATAAAAAAGTTTTTGTAAGGAAAGTAAAATGTTGTAAATCAAAAGTGAAAAGTGCCATCTCAAGACCTTTTGTGGTTTTAGTTTGTGGAAAGAGATGCAAGCTGTCTCAGTGAGTGTTAGATAACCAAACAGAGTAAACTTTGTCAGCACTTTATTGCCCACAGCTGCTGCTTCTGAAATGATGTCACTTCCAATCTTCAGAACTTAAAAACAAGACTTGAAAACCAGAAGATGCATGCCCGGCTAGTTACCAGTTGGATCGTGTTGGCAGAAATCAGTGGCTGAATCAAAAGATGGACCTGCTTTGCCAGGCTTAATTTTTTTTCCTTCCTTTTCTGGATGCCTTCCTGGCAGAAAAGAGGCTGTTGGGGGAAAATGAACATAAGCGCCAAGTTTCAGTGAGTCTGACGTTGGTTTCTGGACATTTTTGCTTCTCAGAGAAAAAAAAAAAGAGCAAGAGAGAGAAGAAGGAACCAGCCAAGTCAAATGAGCGAAAATAACAAGATGCATCCTGTCCAAGACTTCACTTCTTCCTCAGTGTCATCATGTCTAAAAGAGCCACATATACAACACAGCAGTTTTGTCTAGCTGCTTTTAACGGACATACAGAAGCACCCCATGCATCATCCTCTGCCACTATCAAGGCCAATTAGCTGCAGTGACATTAAATGACCCCTTAATGCATTCTTTCCAGTATGGCCTCATGGAGACAAATGACTCGCAGAAACATTAGTATATTTACATACTGGATTGTTGTCTACAAAGTCTTGGAGTGGATAAAGTTCTCTAAAAATGCTTTTGAGCGAGGCAATAAGTTGGAAGTAAAGACAATTAGCACCATGTTTTAAAGGAGGCCTTTTTTTATTCTTTATCCAATAATCTATTCATTTTATAGTGACTAGTGTTTGTTTTCCTCAACAAACACTAGTCACTATAGTGTGACTAGTCCTTGAATCCGAAATGCATTAACACCTATGTATCATAAGATGGTGAGTTGTCAGATTAGAGGAAGTGGATGCTTTGAGGGTAATGAGGAGAGGTGAGCTTGTGTAACAAAAGGTCACAACCTTTTTTGTACTTGTAGAGGACAGTGGGACAAATAGGTCTTCTTGCATCAGTCTGGGAACTAGTTCCTGCAGAGGAGCCTCAGTCAAAACAAAAAATCAGCACATCATCTTTATACAAAAATGCCACAGGTCTGTGTTTGGAATAAATGACTCTATACATGATTAAAAAGACGTGGTTTTCTAGCTGTTTGTATTTTGGATAAACAGCCAGCAAATCCCAAAATTCAAAAAGTCTATAGTACTCTTCTTTTTTTTTTTAAGAGTTTTTGTTTGTACAGCTTCGGTTTTGTTAAATTTGAAGAAATATGACAGGAAATCCTAATCGAGATCGAAGTCTTTTTCCTCCTCATACCACATCTCCACCGTTTCCATCCGTCAGTTCCGCACAGTTGCTCTGCCTGACCTTTAAATGTACACTGATCCATCATCCTTGGGCTTGTTTGGTTTCTCTCAGCGTTGCCGCACAGCAAGCTGCTCACATGCCAGGTTATGATGTGGGAGGGAACGGTGTACACTTGGAAGACGCTCTTACAAAACATTTTGTGCTGAATATGTCTGAGACTTTGCAGAGCAAAAGTAAGTCTTGCAGCATTTTTTGCATGAAACAACTGCTAAGTTCAGAGGAGGCCATATGGGAAGTCAATTGCGGAACAGCACGCAAGGGACTTGGCATAAAAAAATCTGTGTCCAAGACAAGCAAATTAAAGTGGAACTTGAAAGTTAACTCTAGTCTCAGAACAGAGGTATCACAAGTAGACATTTTTGGTTTGTTTTGGTTTAAAGAACACCATGTCTTTAGAGGACCAAAAGATTATTTATTGGGGGTTGTTATTTGAAGGTTTTCTTTTTCAACATTAAAAACAAATTAAAGTTAGCAAAAAATCTAGTACCTAAAATAGCAAAGCTCAGTTTATTACTAAAAACTACAAATCCAGTTAGAATTTTGATGCTTAAAAAAGAAAATAGAGAAAAAGATTAAAGTCGAATGAGCACTGTTATTTTTTCCAGTCGGTCATTTGAAATTGAATTTCCAATTGGTCAAGAATACCACCCAATTCAGCACTAACCAGCAGCTGTTCTGAAGCTGTTTTGAGCACTCTCTTGAACTACTTGGAGCTACCGGACACACAAATTTCCAAAGCAAGGATTTAATAAAGTATTTTAAAATGAATAAATCTAGGACTAGAAATAAAGGAGCGAGTCATCTGCTTAACAAAATAAACCCACTGTACAATAGAAAACACTACAGAAATAAAAATTAAAGTAAGAATAAAACAATGAACTACTTTTGAATAAAATAAAATAACCAAATTCATCCCAGTTTTGGCTCCTTGGAAATTTGAAAATATGAGTTAACATAGTAAACATAATTCATTATTCCTATTTTTTCCCCAAAATTTACACCATTTGTTATTCTTTTAAGTATATTTATTTTAATTACATTTAGTCTTTTTGTTTTTGCTAGAGTTTGTTCAATTTGATCACAATAATTAAGGGTGTAAATATTTCACAAAATGTGGTAACAGACACTCCCTAATATTGCACAAATCACACAACAATGCTATGTGAAATGATGCAATTGTAAAAAACAACTAATTTTAGGAATTGTTTTAGTGCTGTAAACCAATGTAGATGACATTATGATCTGTAGTGAGAGGAGGGAAGATGTGGAGGAAAAGCTGGAGAGGTGAAGGTTTGCATTAGAAAGAAGAGGAATGAAGATTAGTCAGAGTAAAACAGAGTACATGTGTGTGAATGAGAGGAACCCAAATCGTAGAGTGAGGTTACAGGGAGAAAAAATAAAGAAGGTGGAAGTTTTTAGATATGTAGATCAACAGTCCAGAGCAATGGAGAGTGCGGAAAAGAGGTGAAGAAGCGTGTGCAGGCTGGCTGGAACAGGTGGAGAAAAGTATCAGGTGTGATGTGTGACAGAAGAGTTTCATCTAAAATGAAAGGGAAAGTGTACAAAACCGTGGTGAGACTGGCCGTGCTGCTTGGTCCAGACAGTGGCACTGAGGAAAAGATTAGAAAAAGAGATGGGGGTGGCAGAGATGAAGATACTGAGGATCTCTCTGGGAGTGACCAGGATGGACAGGATTAGAAATGAGTTTATCAGAGGAACAGCACATGTCAGAGATTTTGGAGATAAAGTCAGAGAGGCCAGACTGAGAATATGTGGACATATGCAGAGGAGAGAGTACATTGGCAGAAGGATGCTAGGTTTGGAACCATCAGGAAAGAGGCCTAGAGAAAGACCAAAGAGGAGGTTCATCGATACAGTGAAGGAAGACGTAAAGATATGTGACCAAAGAAGATGCAGCAGATAGGGTTAGATGGAAGAAAATGACTTGCTGTGTTGATCCCTGAAGGGAAATGCTGAAAGATGAAGAAGAGGATTAGTGCTGTAAACCAGACCTGAAAAGAACAAACATTTGTAGCGTGAGATACTACATTTGGTTTGTGAACATGACAACCTCATAAAAGCTTATCAAGTAAATGACATGAACCAAAGTTTCTGACTGGATATGAATGGATCACCCACTATGTCACCATTTGGATATTACAAAGTATAAGAAATAAATGATTGAGTGTGATTAATTTAGTATCTCCAACAGTTTTTATTTTGTGGCTTGATATTGCAAATCTAATTTACATTGGAAAAAATAATTACAATATAAAAAAAAGCACCAAATATACATCAAACCCCCTCAGCGGTTGATATACATGAGATGAAGATTGTGTTGAAGCAGAGACGATATGTGTGCAAGTATTCTGAATGATAGGTAGGTGTTCTATAATAGTCTAGCGCTCTTCAGGCTGTCCTGTTCCTTCTAAAGGTTACATAACAAACACACAGACAGGAGTGTGAAAGTGTTGGCAAAACAGCTGCAATCTTTCTTTTCTTTTTCCATTATTTTGTCAGTAAAGTCACCTATCTGAATGACTGTGGTGTTATCTGATCTGTTTTGTGCGCTTTTTTGTGTGTGTCTTTCTAGTTCTTTTTTTTTGTTCAGAGGCCCATTTCTGAGCCCCCAGGAGGGAAAGGATGCCATTGTAGCTCAAATCAATGGGAAATTCAGAGAAACACCCTGATAAAAAAAAACAAAAAAACAACAAAGTTTCACGTGGTTTTTCTACGACAACCAGCAATGAGAGGATGTATGAAAGCAGACACACAGCTGAAAGACAAGCAGGATACTTCCTCCTATTCATATGCAAATCTACTCAGTGGGAGAAGATATCAGATTCAGACGAGGTACAGGGGTGCTCGTCCTGTGAATGTTTGTCTTTGTTTTTTTAGTTGCATGTCGGCCATCTTGGAGAAAAAGACTGTCAGTATTTCTTTCTGGGATCATTTCCTACTCATGTTGACATCTACATTTGCATTTTAGAGAAGATGGAAGTAAATGGTTTGAATGAAAATGTTCAATAGAAAGCATTGAAATCACTCCCATTGTAGTTTTTTGGAATCCCTGTTGACATGTGAAAATGGACTTTGTTAATTCAAATACCCGGAAATAACAGGTTTTTTGGGGCATTTCTTCTGCCTTTAAAGAAAACCCTGTACGTTAGGAATGTGAGCAGCCTATGACACCTGTTTTTACCAGCACATGGAAGTGTGCAGCAGGACGGATTAGAGACTTAGTTTTCCTGTCATCCCTGTCCTGGAATAAGAGGCTAACCACTTTTGCAGATGTCTGCACTGTACTCAACAGCAGCCTCGTGAGCAAGGACTGGGATGTGTCATCTCATAAACACAGATGAGATTTTGATCTGTATTATTTTTTAACGCCCGCCTTGTCATTACACACATATCAGCCATTAAATAGAGACACGTTTTGGAAAAAAAACATGCTATGTTTTCCGACGAAGCTAAACTTGGTTTGATATTTCTGTCGTTTTGTCTGAATATCACACATACACTCCAAATGTCCTGTATGATTTACAGATGTCCTACTTTTAAGATTTTATCTTATCACCACCTCATGCTCCCCTCTGCCCCACCCGTACCTCAAGGTAACCATGTTTTTTGATAGTTTACCTAAAGAACTGGGAGTACAGCCAAAGCTTCATATCAGAGGAAACACTGCCTAACAGCAGCTGTGAAAGCCCTCTCCTCCCTCCCTTTTTCTCCTCCTCTCCTTTTTCTCTTCCTCCTCTTTTGCATTTTCCTGTTTTGGTGTTTAGTGGATGTCTGTTCAGACTTTGATACGAAGCAATCGGCTGTCCTCCGGCTGCAGACAGACACTGTCTGCTGAACTGAATTCTAAGGAAAGATCATCTGGTGGATGGTTATCATTTCACCAATCTATTTCCAGATGGCTTTTGTGGTTGTACATGATGAAATACAATCAAATTTAAATATAGTTTGGTTGCTACAAACAACTGAAAAAAAAATTATACTGACTCATAGAATCCCGCAAATCTTACTTGTAAGGAAATTGCTACTTTAAATTTGTTCGTTACATAAGATGCTCATATGGAACCAACAAGCGTGGAAACGGGTGTGTTGTAAACTAATGGACCGTGGTTTCTTACCCAACACGGTCAAGTTTCAGCATGCCGTGTCATGAAAAGGAAGATCTATTAAATTTTGTTTTAATGTCTCTATCTACAGGATAGGAGGGCATGACCGGGCAGCATCACTGTGTGCTCACCTTTATTTGGGAACACAGAACTGGCATGGTACATTTGCAGAGTAAACACAAATATCGAAGTTCATTGTGCACAAGCCTGATGTTATTTAACTAAAACCCCTCCTAACTCAGTTCCAGATACTGTCTACGGTTACAGAAACACATTTTCTCACACTTTTGTGTCCTCTCACTGTGCAAAACAACCCCCCTTCGTGCCAAAAATAAGTGCATACGAGCCAGACGACAGTAAGAATATGACGAGACAGGTCAGAGACAGGATAATTAACTCGAAACAAAGTCAGGGCTTGGCTTACCTGAAGCGTGCCAGTCAGAGAGGATTTACTGCTTAGATACAATGTGGAAAGACAACTATAATAAAAGCTAATGAACTTGGTGTGCTTTGCAGACATAAAAAATAAAGAAGAAAGGAGGAGTGATACAAAATGAACAAAACAGCCAGACATCAGAGATAGCAGGACAAATAACCATGCACAAGGTGGCAGACAAGACACAAGAGTTGAAAGGGGAAATTGAAGAGTCAGCAAAACAGCTGCAGATTCAGTTCATTCTGACAAAAGATTTCTAAAAGTACTGGTAGATATTTCTTCATGTGAATATGAACAAATACCTCACATGCACTTACGCTATTTTTCTTTCTCTTGCCAGACTATAATTACATCAATTGCCCGAGGCTTTAAAGGTAACAATAAGTTTCGTGAAGGGTGGGAAACAAAGATACTGTTTTGTGGTTATGTGCGTGTGCATCTCTGTAAATTTATCTGTCAGGCGTCATCAGAGGAACCTGTGAAATCCGTGATTTTGTTTCAGTTCTGCACATCCCACATTTAGTTCCCCAAATAGCTTAACTGACCCTAGTGAGAAGCAAAATATATCACATTTGATCAATTTGTGAAAGACACATAGAACGAAGGTGGCTCAAGTTGTTGCATAGTTGATTAGTGGATGAAACAGTGTTTAAATGTTCTTCCAATATCAAATTTTCTAGCAGATTATTATTTTGCAATAATATGTTAGCCACAAAACAAAGTCCAGCATTTTGGTTATGTACCATGCACTCATCTTTTCCCAGAAAAAAAGTCCCCAAACGACCCTGTCTCAATTTGAGTGTTGAGAATCACTTCACAACGTCTTTGTTTTTGATTGTTTTGATTGTTTTCCATATCATAATACCATGCAGTAAACTGTTTAAAAGTACGGTAGTTTATTCTCATAACCTCCTGATTCCTCGTGTCAGTTTAAAGTCAAGACCTTGCCAACGATGGAAGGAAACGCCTCTATCCGTGCTTACATTTAGGGATTTTAACTTGAAGACAATACCACAGCTCAGTGACTTTCAAACATTGCTTACGTGAGAAAATCTGTCCATCTCCTATGCTACAAAGAGCTCTTACGTACATCTCCTTGTCTTCTGGCCAAATCTGACAAGAAACTTTACGTCATTCCAGCAGACCTGAAACACAACCTTCATCTTTTAAGATTTCCTTTCATTCAACTGAACAGACAAAATTATTTTTCTTTACATTCCCTGAACTTGAGAATGACTTTTTTAAGGATCTTTGCATGAAGCTATTTTAATTTTTTTCATCCTTCAACAACATTTTGAAGTGCATTTACTGCAGTACGATAAGACTTAAGTCTTGGAAAGATTGCCGTGTCCATAAAATCTCTTTTCAACGTCGACAACCAGATTTGATTTAGTGATTGATGAAATGAAAAACAAACTAAAAAAATGTGGTAATATTTTAAGATTTGTATAAATGAACGTTCTGTTGCACGTTCTGCAAATCTCTGTTTCCTGATGCCCCCGTGTCCTTTTTGAGTGGCTGCTTTAGTAGGCATCTCTTTTTGGCTTCCATGCCTGAACGCACATCTAGACTTGCATCGGAGTGTGAGAGATCAGTGTACTTGCGCAAAGTGTGCGTGCAAAACAGATACAACCGTGTTCTATGGTTTTATAAGTGAACTTTGGACCCCTCTTGCACCCGCTGAAGTCAAGCCAACGATGTCTTTACTGTTTACCTAACAAGGCCAGCACATTGCTGTTCCTTTTTCTCCAGTCCTCTTTAAGTTGAAGAAAGAAAATCATCTTAGAACAATTTGCATTATGTGCTTTGCAAGAAACCAATGTTCTTTCAACTGAAAATATTCCTAGTTTGCTTATTACAAGAAGAGCACTTTTTAATAATCAAGCAATCATCTAACAAAATCTTATTTTGTGAAAGGCATACATTTTTTTAATGGAGTCAGAACATACTGCAGGTCTATAAACACTGTTAAAAACTTTCAATTTGGTTCTAAATTTTAGACAATAAAGAATCTTGAATCTTAAATTAATTGTCTACAAAGTGAGATTTATATCACCCAAATGTGCCTGCACGCAGCCAAATAGAATGTTGCATAAGAAAATCTCAAACCAAACTGTTTTTTAAGACTTCTGCCGAGACCAGTACCCTGCTATTTTTTAACAAAGTTCTCCAGATCTGCAAAAGTTTATCTGCTTTCTGTTGGACATCAAATAGTACTAGAACTGGTAAGACATAAGCTACTGGAGATGATCACAAGTATACAACAGCAGAAAAGTATAAAAGCAAGTAAATTTTGAAAAAGTCCTCTTTTTTAGTTTTAGTACAGGATGCATGTCGTTGGCTTTTAAAAACAGCGCTTCTCTTTAACACACTGTATAAAGTACGTTTGCACATCTGGTCTCGTCCCCGTGTGTCTGAGGCGGTCTTCTGTCGGCAGGGGAGATTCTCACCAGGCAGACAGGCTGAGGAAATATTGCGTACACCATGTTCTTTCAGGCCTCAGTTCTCCTCTCCATTTACATACAATTCCCCTCGGTCAGATTGTGTAGATTTGTCCCCCTTGGGTTTCCAGACTGGAGTTGAACTGGTTTAATCTTCCCTTTTACTTGAAATAAAAAGTCACATGAAATACTTCTCTGCACTCTGGCTGGTATTAGATTACCTTTTGGAGAAATTAAAATGTTTTCTTATGAATTTACGATTTCCTCCAATCAATAAACCAGTGTTATTGGGCGTATTTGTACAATTCAGCCACTTGTTGCTTCACGTTAAAACTTCACTAGTGGTTAAAGTTACTGAGGTTAAAATAAGGGATTTGCAAGAAATGTTTAAGAAGTAGTTGTGGATTGCAGACAGAAAACCTTCAGATATTTCTTTGGTTTAGTTTTGCTTTATATTTACAATAAAAAATTGACAAGACCGTTGGCATTTACTTGAGAATTGAAGTTTTGTTTGTCACATTTTGCACAATTTTGTTAAATTGTTGTAAAACCTGACTTGGACTAAATTCCTAGATGTGATCAATCGGACCGAGATCTGCTTTTATAAAGTTTGGTGTGAGTCAAAGAGATAAGAGGGAAGTAAAACAAATTGAAATACTATTCCAGTGTGAGATAGTTTTCTCTGCGAGGGATTTATTTGCATTTTAACCAGACACCAATCAAAAGCGCTCAACCAGGTAAATACAGGAGTGGTTGTTTGGGATGAGAACCCACAATGGCGTCTGTTGAATAACCTGAAAATGCACCAACGTCCTTCACGTTAACTGGTAAAACTTGAACGTTTTTCACACACTCACAAAAAATGCATTTAAGAATTTATAAACACTGAACAACCCAGCTCACATCTATTAAAAACACCCAGTGTTTTACTTTGCATTGGAGAAATTCTATTGCTTTCTGTCTTGTTTGCAGCTGAAGGCATTTTTTAAAATATTTGAAATAAGACAGCTTAGTGGCATGGCCTCTGATGAATTGAAGACAGCTTAATAAAATCTCTCCAAGCTAATTTGAGTTATTGTGAAACACAGATTTGGTTACCTGGATTAGAAACGATGAACTTATAAACTTGTCCCCATTTAGGCATCTTTATAACTAAAATTCGACCACACAGTTTTCCTTCCTGCAGAAACACAATGATTACCGTATTTATAATAACTTATCAAGCTTGAACTTGGGTACAATTACCAGAGCTAGTTTATGCCAAGTTCTCTGCTTCAGTCCCTTCTAAGGGATGAAAAAACAGGAGTGTAAGATTAACTGTGAGATCACTAAAACAATACAAAGTAGTACAATAAATATTTAGCTGGGAATGTGTTGTGTGTCATCTTACTGTGCATATTTTTGTCAATTTAATTAATGAACTGTTTCTTCACAATGACCGCCAGTGACTTGTGTTTAATGGTCCATGAGAACGTTGTCTATGCTCCTCTGTTATCTCGCAGGTGACAACAGATTATCTTTAATACTCAGCAGAGGAACCTGCTGGAGTCTGTGGGAACGTTTCAGTATTTGGATGACACAGACACGGAGAGTCGGCAGGGTGCCTATCATCCAGTTAAATCCAGATCATGCTGACAAAGCCAGACGTGCACGAGCAGGCTACGCAAGCATGCAAACGTGTGGCTAGATGCGCACATTAAAGTACACACACGCAAACAAAAACACACACAAACACACAGCAGGGAGCGATATGTCCAGGGCCCACTTCCCTCTGGTGTTGTTCCAGTTGTTGAGGGACGTGGGTCACACAGCTGTGGGCCCAGCCAGATCCAAATGCGATGAAGAAATGGGAAAATAGAAAGAAAATAAAGTATGTTGAAAGAAAAAGGAGAAGCTGAGAGATTAAAGAAGCATTAAAATATCTCATTAGAAAAATCCTCCGATATTTGTTAACAGCAGCTTGTGGTTTTAAATAATTTATGTATTTAAGATGATCATTTTTTTTAACGATGAATTTTAGAAGGACGGTGTTTGAGTCACAAGTGAAACAAGGCTTGAAACACTGACCTTTCTTTGTGGAGTTTGCATGTTCTCCTCATGTACAGTATGTGTGGGTTTTCTATGAGTACTCCGGTTTCTCCCGCAAAAAAAATGCATGTTAGGTTGATTGGCCGCTACTAAATAGCCCCTGGGAATGAATGTGTGTGTGGCCCTGTGACAGACTGGCGACCTCTTCAGGGAGTACCCTGCCTCTAAATCAGCTGGAATAGGCTCAGCCACCCCTGCGACAGCGTTAAGGAATAAGCGTTTTTTTTTTTTTTTTTTTTTTGTGGTTTACCACCTTTCTTGCTGCAACCTTCATTATGAGGTGTGCTGAAGATTTGTATCACTTTTTAATTCTTAGCAGATGCCTAATTTTGCAAAAGTTGCCAGAATGGGAGCAACACACTCGTATATCAAAATGGTTATCGTCAAAAGTATTCATCGGTAATTCCTTAGCAGGAGCAAAAGGTGATGGGAGAGAACCAGAAGATTTCAAGTTAGAAAACTCAGATGCAGCATGGTTTCATCCCCACCAGCTCAGACAGCTGGTATACAGCATGCTAAATTCTCCATAGGCTGATAAAAAGGAACGAATACCACTAAACTCTGTAACCTCTGGTTATGGAGCATGAGTGAGCCAGACATGCAAAGTTACAGCCACAATGCTTGAAAGCCAGGATACAAAAAGTTTTATATATATCTTTTTGAGGAAACTGTGACTTTTATTTTCTGTATAAATGCACCTCATATGAATTTTATGTATATGCATATCAATAAATATTTATATGTAAATTTATTAATGCATTTACATATAAAATATATATAAAATGTGCATCTATAAGAAAAATAGATGAATGCATATATATATGCCTATGTTATATATACACATATAACATTAATGTAAATATGTCACTATATGCAGTATATGTGTGTGCGTATGTCAGGAGAAATACACACAACTGCACATGAGATGAGCCATCCCATAAATACCCATGTAGAGAACTAATAACAAAGTTCACTACTATTTAACAGTGTGCAGTCAGCTAAGAGACGACCTTCAACCTTTTTTACCGGATCCATACGGCAATTAAAGAGATCATTTAACTTCACTATTATTGCTGTGGTCAGTGGACAGTGTGCTGTGAGTTTGTGTGTGTGTGTACATGTTTTTTTTTGTATTTGTACACATGGATACTGTAAAACACAGATGGGAATCCTATGAGCCATGGACTAGAACATGTTATTTCTTTTGGTAGTGATGTGGAGCTTAGTTATGAATGTTGCCTGACGCTTTAACTCCCCTAACATACTCCTTTGGGTTTTGGCTCCTCTTTAGTATTTTCACAGTAAATTTAACCGAAGCACTCGGACCATTAGAACACCAGGTAAATCTTTACATAATGGCCTAAAAACATCTGACTTGTGCTGAGTTGCCGCCTGCTGCTGGTCGCTGCGGTCCCAAAGCTTGTTAGCTGCAGTCCACTGTGCACAGCACTGTTTGCGAGTAGACCTCTGGTTTTCCAATTAGTTCCAGTGGAAGCTATTGAGATGTTAACAATTACATACCAATTTAAGACAGCAACTTACTGACAAACAGAATTAGGAAATTGGCAAAAAAATTCTGTCATTTTGTGGCAATGAATGCAAATGAGTTGCTTTTATCATGTAGGTGATCAAATGAACACCTCTTTTCAGGAAGGCCCACTTCCCTACTTCTTTTAGCAGACACAGCAAAACACAATTTACTTTGTTGATAACAAATCAAACTAACATCACTACGTACATCTAATTAGCGTTGTTCTGTTGTCTGTAATACAAATTCAGAATAATTTTTCTGCCTCTGTTATGGTTATTTTTTAATAAAATCCAGCATACGCACAGAATTCATAGTCACTTTGGTTGTGAAACATGTTTTCATGAACTTATTTTCATTCCATTTGTGTCTTTATTTATGTTAGTTTGGTTTGAAATGACAAACTAGCTTGTTATGCTGTGATGTCATGTGTTTGCTTGTATGTGTGCTGATGTAAGATCAGACAACTTCAGTGTGATGTCACCATCTTAAAGGCATGTCATTAAATAGGACAATTTGCTGACAGAAAAACATCCAAACAGGAGTCACATTATTTTTTGCTACAGGCCGCAACATGACATAAACTCAGAGTGTTTATTGTGTGTCTAATTTGATTTTATCAATCCGATCTGATTTTGTCCAGGAATTGGCCAAATTATCACTAATTTAAAAGTTACAAAGGAGTAACTCAATAAGTTCTGTTCGCATACACGTTTTTATGCCGGAGCCAATTGTTAGTGTTGTTGTCATAGAAAAAAAAAAACAACCCACATAATAACTGAATTTAACGATTATATGAAACCGAACTGAGTGAACCTGAAATTCCTTCCCAAAAGAAAATATAAAAGTCATTTTCTTGGCAGAGTGGCTGCTTTATGGAGCTCCGTAGCCAAACTATTTGTAGCCTCTAAGTAAATGTTGCTGTTCTTCCAATTTTTTTCAGCAAAATTTCATGCCACTAAAATCAGGCTTTGTATTATGAAGTGCTTGTCCCAATATCTTCCTGACAAAGCTGTGTGAGGTTAAACCCTTCCATTTCAGCATCTGTTTAAGAACAAGTCTGTACATCGCATATGTGTCGTAAACTTTCCCTGCCTATGAAATGGGATTAAGTTGATAAAGACAAGTCGTGTGTTTATACTGAACTGTCGAGTTAGAAAGACGAAGCCAATTTGTCAAGTCCTGATCAGCCTACTTGTCATGTTTGACCTCATAGAGCAATAATCGCTTTGTAAACAACCATTCCATTAAGGACAAAGGACGCTCACAGCCGATGACAAACCCTGAATTTAAATTAAATGAGGGATTATTTAGCATCATACTTAATAAGGAATGTTACAAATGGAACAATAAGGCTGATTTATTTGTCTCAACTTGTTTTTACAGGAGAACCATCAGCTGTCAGGCAATAGTTGACAAGTTGTCAGATTTAAGTCACCATTTATTGCTTGACTGGTTCAGTGTGTCAGACAGTCTGGTGCTGAATGACTTAGCATAACAAGTTTTTTTACCGTTTTATTTGCATACATGACAAAACAAAGTTGCAACCATGAGTTTTCCCCGCTGACGTTAAAAGGTATGGAGATTGAAACAATTGGTTCTATTTTAGATATTTTCATTGTAATTCTCAGACTATCATGTCCCTCTGGTTTGTAGTCACATCATACAAGTACCAGTCTGGTCATGGCACTCACAGTTATGCCTGCATAGTCAAGAAGTATCACCAGTGCTCAATTGCTTCTTTGTTCACTGGGAACATAGTTGTTGGGTACAAACAACAGCACAATAAGCAGTTTAAAGGGCTTTTTGCATCTTCAGTGTTTGCTTCATTTGGACTTCAAGATGGGACAGTCTCAGACATGTCCAGCTAGAGAGACTCCTTATGGTGCTCGGCCACCCTCTCCTCGGTCAGTGTGCGCTTTTCGCTTGGCAGAACATTCACAGAGGTTCTGTTGCCACCACCCGCACTTCGCTTTTCCGGAAAGGTTGTTGAACTACTCACCACCTTACTCTCCAAATTACTTGAAGTGGCCGGATCGGCGGTAAGTGAAGGTGGCAGGAAACAGTGAGATATTTGTCTTGTGTGAGAAAGGGTGTTTGGTGTGACGTAAACATGTGTCAGTGACAGATGTGCGCTTCAAAGACAGTTCTGGAGAAGAAAGATGAGATGAACTGGCAATGCATCAGAGGCTAGGTAATGTGTAGTAGATGTCCAAGACTTTTTTTTTTGTGGATAGATCAGCAACAGGTTCGTCCAAATAGAAGCATAACATCTAAAAATGTCTATATAACCAAAACCAGTGCATCTAAATATACAAAAAGTTTCAAGTTCTAGGTTTTATTTTTAATAAAATGCTTGTTATTGTCCGGCCTACAATACTGACAGCTAAAGACACCGCTCTGTTATAGCAATGCTATCGTCGTCTCCAAAAATGGCACATTCACACCACACAGAGGAATATAAGATGCAATCTGAGGGCAGAAACTGACAGCTTGTTAAACTTTTTGAAACATCTCATGAGGAAGGTTGAGTCTGTATACCATCTCGCTATCCATGGCTCCAGAGACTGCAGAAGTTGTGATAATGACTGCTTCTGGGTGTCTGAGCATATAAACGCAGTTTAGTATTCACAGTTTGTAGGCGCTGACAGCTTCCTTTGAGATAGCCCGTGGCTGCCGCTGGTGGCAGGTGTGACTGTGGTCTCACACTACAGGTCACAGTCTGCTTTGTTAGGTCAGTCTTTCTTACTGCTTATGAATTCTTAATAAAACGAGTCCAGATGGCAGACACTCTTTGAAAATAAATAAATAAATAAAAGTTGCAGCGTCTTTTTAACCCACAGGCAAACTCTAAAATCTAATTCTATTTTTTTTTCATTGTTTTTTTTAAAACCACTCCTTTTTTCCTATTGTGAATTATCTGTACATGCTGAACCTTGCGAATCAAAACCTCAAAAGTATTTTTCACAACAGGAGATGGTTGGTTGGCAGTACGTCCAAGTCTCATTCTTCTGCCATGATTGCAGATGAACAGTATTATATAACAAGTTTGGCTCTGATGCAGGGGACATCAGTTGGTGCCGGTGGCCCATTGCCGAGTTACCGAGTGACTCAGTGAACACGATGAGGCTTTAAGCATTTCTCAGAAATATAAGCTGCTGTATTTTTGAGAAGGCATGACAAGTCAATATTAACAGTGTACAAACAGCCAGCTATAAAACTACGCAAACTTGTTTACATGCAGTATAAACACCCGTCAGTGAGATTTGTGCAGGAGCAGAGTTAAGACCAAGAACAAAAGGAATGATTTGCTTATGCAGTTTGGTTTTTGATTGTGATTCACTGATTTTTTTCTATGTGCAATTCCAGCTTTACAATGCAACCCTTCTGTCCCAAAAGGTGGAATTTCGCTTTATTTTTCTTTGTCAGATGAGGGTATCCCATTGAACCTATTGTGACAGTATTTCAGAGTGATTTCAGACGAGAGGCAGGATACAACCCAAACAGGACACCAGTCTGTTGTGGGGCCACACACACAGACAACCACCCAAACACACCCACATTGCATTTCTTTGAGAAAAAGTTTGAATTTTGTGCATCTTTTTTTCAACAGATTTGGAACTCAAACAAATGAAAGATCTTACCAGTGTTTTTTTGTTTTTTGTTTTTAACATTGATGGTATTTTGAGTATTTTTCAAAAGTCTCATTAGAGTTTAAATTTTTTATTTTCTTGTTACATTACAACTTTGCAAAAAAATACAATTAATGCACAAAAGGCATAAGGCATTTCAAATTTGTGTAAAATAATTGAATTCTTCCAATCATTTTTTATCAAATTTACTATCAACACTTTGCCACAAATAAAGAAACAAAAGTGCAATTTGGGAGAGTTTGCAGCCTGTGTTTTTTTTTTTTTTAAGGCAACCTACCTCCAGAAGTTACTTGATGATCACTAAATGATTGATTGTTGACCCGAGGACCAAATGGCCAACTTGCATTCTAATCTCACTACAAATACAGCTGCTTTGTAATGGCCTCAGAGGTTTGTTAAGAGAATACTTTGGAAACAAACAGCCCCATAAATCCAGAGAGCGCCAAAACTATAGAGGAAAAGGTTTAAAGCTGAGTTAAACAGTAAAAGAAAAATATTTCCAAAGCTTTAAACGTTTTACAGAAAAGCATCCAATCTATCATGTTGCGCAAACAAATAGTAACATGAACGTTATAGTGAAATTACAATCTAAAACCGGGGAGGTTTTTTATTGGGAGATTTGACATATTTTTGGATGAGTATCAAGGGGTCACTTGGATATCATTCTAATTAAATATATCCATGTTTGTTGACATTATGCAACTTAAAAGTGAAAATTTCAACAGTTGTTAATGATTTTTCTAAATAAAAATTGCCAGTAGAATGTCTTTAAAAAACACATTACAATAATTGATGGGGTTGCAGTGTTCCTTTTTGTTGTTTTGTTGGAACAAACTGAATCATCAAGTTTCTTTCCAAATGTTTATTAGGCTACTCATCAGTCTAGTTCGTTAATTATGGGACATGACGTGACAACTCAGAAGCACTGGGCAATAACTTTTAAGCTATTAATGCTGGCATGCAGCAAAAACAAAGCCTATTGCTCAATGACAGACTCAAACAATCCTTAGGAGGAAAAACGGTGGAAGACAAATAAGTCAACAGAAAGTGCACTTTCTCCATATATTCTACTGTCCATAGACTATCACTTTTCACATTTTGTTTCATACAAAGATATAGTATGTGTGGCATACATGGAGGTGCAGTGGTTAACACGCTGGCCACAAAGCAAGAAGGTTGAGGGTACGAGTTCCGAAGTGGGGGCGAGGCTTGAATCACTGGCCTGTTTGTGTGGAGTTTGCATGTTCTCCCTGGGTATGTGTGGGTTTTGTACAGGTACTCTGGTTTCCTTATACCCTCCAAAAACATACATGTCAGGTTAATTGGCCACTACGAGATTGCCTCTAGGAATAAGTGTGCTTATGGACAGTTGTCTGTTTGTGTGATCCTGCAACAGACTGGTGACCTGTTTGGTGTGTATCCTGCCTCTCACCTGAATTCAGCCAGAATAAGCTCCGGCATCCTGTGACTCTACAAGGGATAAGCAGTTCAGAAAACGAAAGATAGATGTGTGTTAAAACTGCTTTGCACATTTTTTGCCCGTGAGGAAAGTTTAAGAACATCTTACAGTTAATGTGAAATTGTTACTTTTGTCCCTCAATATTTTTACCTAAACTTTTGTAAGTGATCAAAACAAGCTGATAATTTCAGAAAAAAAGTCCATGGAAAATCCCATGAAAGTGAAAGAGAAAAACACTTCTATTGAAAAAAAACATTCAGTTTGACCTGTCTGACATGTAGTTTATATTTTTACCACTAGAGGCCGCCGGAGCTCGGATGGAAAATGTTGGGAAATTTACCAAGAGTAAGAATGGAAAATTACTTCAATGTAAAAATATACATCTACTTTGTAGTACATTCTGTTATTGTTAGAGTTATTTCTGAACTGAAAATCACGCGATCGAGTGTGTAGAGGTTTTTTTTTCACTTTTACAAAAACAAGCGTGATGTTGTTATTTATGGAGACACAAACTAAAGAATATATGACAAAACCTTTAAGTATTTGTTCTGTTTTGTGCAGAAAGTCAGGATTTTAGTTTTCTGGGTTATTTTGAAAGATGCATTCAAATGTTCGTTACAGACCCGTTAAAAGAGGTCATTTGTCTTAACAGCTTGCAAATTATTTTTTGTTTTTTTTTAATGACCTTTATGAACATTTTGTTCTGTATCTATTTGGTTATGGCATGTCTTTGCATTCATTAAAAAAAACATTACCAACAACTTTCTTAAAGCACCAAAACAACTCATTTAAATTAAATCAGTACAGATTAATTGTGAAAACAATCCTAAAAACTCCATGGAATGACAAGATGTAACAAAGAAACTTTGTTAATCGTGCACAGTGACTATTATGTAAAAGTTCATTTGTTATTCATTGAATCCATCACGAGAGATAGAAAGTTTTCCTCACATCGCGTGAATGCATCACAATCCCCGCCCATTACCTCATTTGCATAATTTATACCGACGCGTTATGACGTCAAAGTCGAGCCGTACAAATAGGGGCTGGCGGCAGAAATAGCATCAGACAGTCGCTTGTAAAACTCTGCGAAGCTGCCAAACTGACACAGCACTGCGGTGCATCGTTACTAGCAACAAAACAAACCAGGATCTATACATCGGAAGACAAACAGTCGCAAACGTGGCGAAAAGTATCATCCAAACGAGTCTGGTGCTGAGCATGAACACAGAGATGTTCGTTAAAACTCCAATGGAAGTAGCTGTTTACCAGCTCCACAACTTCTCCATCTCCTTTTTCTCCTCTTTGCTCGGAGGAGATGTCGTATCGGTCAAACTAGACAACAGGTAAACTTTCGACACGATTCGCTTGTTTTTTGTAAAGAAATCAAAGTGAATATTGTGCTGATCGAGGCCTCATAGTGAATGTTTCTGTCTGGTTCATCATGCTGATCCTGATCTGGGATCTTAAACAAGTTGTGATCTAAACAAACTAAACATCAAATCGCTCATCCGTTAGTTTCTGTTGCACAAAGAAAGTTTTTCTTTCTGTTTAGAAGATCTATTTGTGCTTTTAACTTATAGATTGTTTCTTTTTGTGTTTTGCAGTGCCTCTGGTGCTAGCGTGGTGGCCATTGACAACAAGATTGAACAGGCAATGGTGAGCTGAATTACACACACTCACACACATGCAGAAGTCTGCATTTAACAATCACTACTTTTGCATGATCAGATGAGTGATTACTGGCAAAATGCTTGTTTTTATGCAGATCTCCTCCATTGTGGACTAATAGTATAAAACAATTGGTTAATAATATTTCCAAATTGTATGACATATAATGTCATTCAAACTATGAATGAAAGGACATCCCAGGTGCAACATGGGATCACCCCATGTCATAAAATGAAGAATTATGCATGCAACATGTAAACATTAGTTTCTGATGACATTAGGCAAGAAGGATGAATGAACATTTAGATATCATCTCAGACTAAATCTTAGACTGATTTTGTGTTTCTTTTTCTCTTGACAGGATCTAGTCAAGAACCACCTGATGTATGCAGTGCGAGAGGAGGTGGAGATCCTTAAAGAGCAAATCAAAGAGCTGGCGGAGAAGAACAACCAGCTTGAGAGAGAGAACTACCTGCTCAAGAACCTGGCCAGTCCAGAGCAGCTGGAGAAGTTCCAGTCTCGGATCCCAACAGATGTGCTGCTACCTCTGGACAATCAGAACGTCCAGATCAGTGTGGAGCAACAGCAGCAGACCTGTAACCTCAGTGCTGGCTCTGCTGTATAAGTGGCTCTGTCTTGGGGCGGGCAGAGCCACTGTCTCTTTACAGTAATGGACCTCCGTTTGAAAATACGCGTAACTAAATCGCTGCTGCCGAGACCCCTTCGAATACCCACGAAGGCGAGGCATCGGTGCTGCAAATGATCGATGGGACACTTATGAACTGTTGACATTGATAAGCACAAACCAGAACTTGAGATGCTCTGACTGGTGCCATGTCAGGCCCATCCTCTGATACCGTCCAGCTCCTTGAGATAGTCTCTATTTGTAGACTATAGCGTAATGAATAGAGAGGGGCAGACTAGACACAGATGAGTGCTTTCTTCCAGACAGGGGGGGTTTCCCTGCCTAGCCAAACTCTTCCAACAACCTTTTCTATGTGGAGATTAGAGAGGGTATGGAGCTGTTGATTGGGCTGGCCCTGTAGGCACTAATCTGGAAAATGTAGGGAGTTTTCTCTCTTTCATAACCCAGATGAGACCAATTTGAGATGGTCCTCCAGGTCTCAACAAGAACAGCCCCATTAAGTGGATTTGTCCCATTTCGAAATCCAAGTTTTCAAGGACTTCTGCACATTTCTGCCACATTACAGACTTTTCCCAAACCTGCAGTGACTGCTAACGTCTTCATTTACATTTACCCATAATCAAGATAATTGACGGTATAAACTAAAGAGATGGAAGTGCAGGTTACAGTGTGGTCTGAGCATACTGATCAGTATACTGTTGTCATTCATAAACATGTAATCTATGTAGTTGAAGTTGGGGCTTGCTGCTTATGGGGAGAAATTATTTGCAATATCATCTGTTTTTGTTTGTGATTGAGAACAAAAATAAGTTGTACAGTAAGAACAGTGTGAGACTGCTTTTTAAATTTTTTTTGTAACAAGTCAGCCTGTGTTTGCCCACATTGTTTGCCTAAGTTGCAGGATAATTACAGTGTAAAGATGGTGGGAACATCCCGAGGTAAACTCAGTGAAGATAGTTTGCAAGCGTACAGCAGCATTTTCTGCTGCAGATGCACTCCTGATTTTTCACAGCATCATACAGTATCCAGCCTCTCTTCTTGCTCTGATGCTCACTTGAAAACAAATGGCATAATGACAGTGTCAGTGAGGAGAAAAGGAACACATTTCTACACTGAGCTCAGTTGTTATCTAGCTACCAAAGACTTTTTTTCTTTTTTATTCACACAGTGACAAGCTGAGCAAACCTGGACCATGTGTAAAACTTCACAGGGAGAAGTCTTGCTTGTAGCTAGAGGCTAAAGATCATTTGTTTTGTAAAGATAATGGTATTGTTGCTGTAAAGTATCCTGGAAAAAGTTCACTATGGTGTTTTGGATACAACTGCACATTTGCAATAAACCTTATGTTTACATACTACAAAATGTTGTCGGATTGTTTATTAACCACAATATATTTTATCCAAGCAAAGCAATTTCTTCATATGGATTTCTAAATGGATGGATTATGAAGTATGCTCTCGAAAATAAGATTATTCATAAAAAAAAACCCTCATTTAATGGATTGTATACATATCTCCTCCATATACAGTCCCTATAAATAAAGCCAGCCACACAAGCGGTGGTGCACAAATACTTATATTTGAAGCATGCTCTTTGTATTTGTAGGGTCAAATCTCCTATTCTTAGACACCAAATCTGAAAGAACGTGCGCTTATTAAAACACAGCAGAACCACTAATGACAGTGAAGTACTGCAGAGGTTGAATGAAAACTTGTCTGAAAGTGAGGAAAAGACACTTTGTACTAGAAGCTTTTTTTCTTCCTCAAAGGAATTGGCAGGCTGTGTGTAACCAGATATGTTGTGGCTTCTCTGGTTTTTGGGCCAAAACTGATGTAACTACACTCCAAACTCATAATCATCACCATCTATCAAAGTCTGTGGTACCACTAAATGGCTTCTATCAAAATAAGGGATTTTGTGTTAAGCTGATGGGCCAAATCGATTCGGCAAGAGGAACAGTGAGATACTTTATAATTATTTTAGGGACTTGTTTTTTTGTTGCAAAAAGAACAGTGTTAATTATTTCTCATTTGCACATAGTAATCAAATTTAGTGTTTGCAGAACACTTTGTGCATGCAAACTAAAGTGGTTGCTATGTTTGCTGATCACGCTTGTACTAATAGCTAACATAGCTTTGGGAACTGAACAGATAGAATGTCAAAGAATGTATGGAGCTCTCAAAAAGCCTGAAGACAATTAGGTTTTTGGCTTCATGTATCACATTGCATGATGTGTCAGTCTATTTTGGGGATTGAATTCAAAACATTGTGTTCAAGAAGTCCTTTGGTGTTTTTCTGTTTAATCTGAAACTGATTGATATGTTTCCAAGCATGGCTCATAACTACTGAGAACATATTTTCTCTTTGCCCAAGCCATGATTAACTGTCCCCTACATTTCTATGGAATTCATTTTAAAGGGATTTACATTCAGTTATTATAGCAACGGTCATTACTAACATCTCAATGTTTATACCACTTCTGTTAAAAAAATATATCCTTAAGATAATTATTAACCCCACCGGAGTAAAACTGTCACCAGTGTAGAACTTTTGTCTCATCTGCATCTGGCTTTTGATTAAATTTCCAACCTTGAAAAAATAGACTTGAAGTTGTAGCCTCAATAAATCCTGCAAAGTACAGTTAGAAATTAAAGACTGGGAACACTTTTGATGTGGAAAAAATTCCTAAACCACCTGATACCAGCCAAAATGGGAGTTTTTGTTGGATTATCAGCTGTACACACACACATACACAGCAATACACACGCAAAGAAATAGGACATCTGTTACAGATGGAAGTTTGGGGGTGGTGTTGTGCCTCAGTGTGGTTTAGTTTGCATGCAGGAGAATCATTTGGTCAGAATGTTTTTCATTCACATATGCAACAACTTGTGTATCTACAGAATGTCAACCCACTCAGCATGTGAATTGTAGGGTCGGAAAAAAAAAATCAAACAAATGATGGATTGTGTCATGTTGTTATGCAGTGACATTTCTGCAATTGAAGGAGTTGTTGTATCTCCAAAAGTGACAAACACCAACATTATGTAACAAGAGGGAAAAGGATGTTGGTGGCTTTCCCAGAGAAGAAAATGTTCGCAAGCTTCACGGATGTAAAAATATATACAACTTAAGAACACGACTCAAACCACTTGAAAAGTTCATCTATACAGAAAAGGCTGGTGTTTTTCAGCACATGAACACAAAGTGGTTGTGTTTCTTGAATTATAAATTATCTAATTGACCTCATGTCAAGTCTTTGTTCTTGCACGGTGCAACATTTGACATTTTGTAAATCCCACTTTAACTGGGCACATTTTGGCATTTTGGAAAATGATTCTTTATTTTAAATTTGTATGCAAATGAATGTCTTGGTCTGATTTGGTGTGTTTTTATTCACAAGTTCTTTCAAGTTATAAGAGTTTTGATGAAAAGCCCACCTACCAAAACTATGGTGTTTATGGGACTATTGGTCTGCTTAATTACCTAGCATGAGTAATTTTCCATGTCAGACAAATAGTCTTACTCATAACGACCAGAGTTCATGGTTGCCTCTGATTCCAACAAGTTCAGGTTTTCTGACACGACTTACTAAGGCCTAACCATCACCCACACTCTCTAAAATAATTTATATTTGCAGATGATGTCACCTTTTGTAGAACGGATAAACCAACTCAAACCATAAGGATTTGTTTATGACATGTGCAATAGTATGTTTCGTTCCATCTTCTCAGCCGCTTATCCCTAACATGGTCGCCGGAGCCAAGTCCGTCTGATTTCAGGCGAAAGGTAGGATACACCCCGAACAGGTTCTTCCGCGGTGCCTCGCACACACACACACACACACACACACACACACACGCACGCACGCACGCACGCACGCACGCACGCACGCACGCACGCACACACACACACACTCACAAAACCATTCACAAGTACTCATTCCTATGGGCAATTTCCTCGTGGCCAATCAACCTCACATGCATGTTTTATGAGGGAGGTGAGGAAACTGGACCACTCGGAGAAAACCCATGGATACACAGACAGATCCTGCAAACTCCACACAGAAAGGCTAGTGTTTCAAGCCTCGTCCGTACTCCAAGACTCAAACCCCGACCTTCTTACTGTGTGGTCACTGTGCTAACTACTGCACTAGTGTGCAGCACACAATGGTATGTATTTTTAAAAAATCAATAAGAATAATGATCAGTTAGGAAGAAATACAAATGAACAAGACACCAATTTGATAATTGTCTTTAGAAAAAAGGAAGAGTCATAAAAACATTAATAAAAATGAAAGTATTAATACTTTCTAATAAAAGAAACAAATTACCAAAAAAACGCAAAGTGAAGTTAAATTAAACTTTGGCAGACGTCTGGGTTTTGCACATTTTATTCAAATTTTTAGTCCTTTCATTTAATTTAATTTCTTCACTTTAACGTGTATTTTAAATTGTTGGCGGACAAGTTTAATGAAGTTTGCTGAATCTGAGATGGTTTAATTTCAGGTGTTTTAATTTAACCCCCCCTGGGTTCCACATGTGTTTTTATGCCAACTGATCAAAGTCACTTCTGGAATGTTGGCAGGCTGGAACATCAGTGGTCATATAGAAAAGGTCAGCAGGCCTTGGTTTCGGATTTACTGCGATTGCACGGTTCATGGAACCACCGCACAGCTAGAGTCCAAACATAATTTAAAACCCTTCAGACTCCAGCTTTAACATGTGACACATGGACTCTTCCATGGACGTGGTTACATAACCTGAATAAAATTGGGAAGTGTGGAAAATTTTCAAACTATAAACATGCATAATGAAGGTTTTGGTTAAACCACAGGAATCCATGAATAGAATGGAAAAGGTAATTGGGTTAAAAAAATAGCAAGATATAATGGAGTTGAGTTTTTTTTTCTGAAAAATAAAAAATCCAGGACTTGCAATGCAAAATATAAAACGATGCTTCTAAACTTATTGCCTCCCATAGGAATTTCAACCTGGGGCTTATTTTAATCAAACATACTGAAAATTTCAGTATAAAAATGCAATCAATTTTAAATGTACAAGTTATAACTGCAACAAGGCAAATTTATATCCGAAACACATTTTATCTACAGACAATTTAAAGTCTGTACATAAAAACAAACGTATAGTGGATAAAATTGACAGATTGAAGAAAAAAGAAAACAAAATTGCATAAATAAAAAGCCGTGCAGAACTCATTGGTATGCACATTTAAAAAGAAAATCAGTACAAGTAGGCACAATGAAAAAACACCAAAAACAGATATGTTTTTGCATCAATGTGACTGTCTTGCCCTTTATAATTGTGCGGAATATTTATTTTCAGAGTTAGATTACATTCTTTAAGTTTTTCTGTATTTTATTTTGAAGGCCGTTTCCTGTGTTTTATTTTGAAGGCTGAACTAGAAAAAACAGGAAGTTGTGAGGAGAAGGCAGCTATTTTGCTTCCGCTAGTGAGTTAGCATAACAGTTAGCCAACTACAAGTTATCCACCGCCTTTCATCTATTTTTTCTAATCCCCTTTTGACATCACAGTCTGTAAGTTTGTTTTATATGTTCATAAAGTACAATATTAATGTTTCATTTGTGTGAAAGGACACTTGGAAGTGTGTATTTTGCTACTGCTAGTTTGTATGTTTATTACCGCATGTAGGCCTATTTTCATGGGATAAGCTACTTTAAGCATACTTTTGCATTATGTTAAGTGTATATTTTCTTTCTGTTTTACGGTTTTACTCTGTTCTGAAGACATCTTTTTCATACAGTAGTCATTAAAATGGAGCTTGGACGCTACATCCTGACTCTGCGCATGTTTTCCAGAAGGAGTTAGGCTTACTGCTGAGTTTATGTTAGATACGCATAAATGAGAGCAGGAAAGTAAAAAGACTTTTTGTAAAAGGACTTTAGAAGAAAAAAGGACTGTTACAGTAAAAAGACTGTAACAGTAAAAAGGACTTGAGAAAAAAAAAAAAAAAAAATTAAAGAGACCTTATGCAATCGGATAACAAAATAGGACAGCACTGCACATAATCAAACATGGAAGAAGTAAATCAGGAATGCACTCCGGAGCCTACTCAGTATTCTAGACCCAACAATAACTCCCAAGATGGCGGGTCAGTGAAGACTTTCAGAAGTTCCTATTCCAATTGTTCATCTGTGAGCACCGCAGCAGCTAAAGCCAGAGCAGATGCTGAAGCCGCTCGCGCTCGTGTAGCATTCGCTAAAAAAGAAAAAGCCATAAAAGCTGAAAAAGCCAAATTGGAAGCTGAAAAAGCCAAATTGGTAGCCGATCTGGAGGCCGATCTGGAAGCTTTACAATATGAAAGAGAGGCTGCAGCCGCTAACGCCAAAGCAGAAGCACTGGAAGCAGCAGCAGAGCTAGAGGATGGAGAAACCCGTAGCACGAGAAGCTCCCCTGTTCCAGCCCAAAATACACATGAACGTGTAAGCCATTACGTCGAACAACAAAATGGTCACCTTGACGACAGGCCTGCTCCAGTCTACCGTCAGGACACCCCAGAGCAATGTATTGAGCCCCGGTATTACCCCCCAACACCACACATCTTCAGAGCACAGGACTATGTTGTGATAGATTCCTGGTCAGCATCATCTCAAGGTCCACAAAGGACAGTACCCTCTCACCCCCACCAGATGGCGCTCAACTATCAGCCGTCTCCACAACGGCACACTAAAAACCCCACTCAAAACAGTGTAAAGACAGAGTTTAAACCCAAGTCAAGCTTTCCAAACTACGCGGACACATCTCACACACGTAGAGCAGAATCTTCAGTAATGATGGATATGGCAAAATATTTAGCTCGTAAAGAACTCGTATGCACTGGCCTATCACGTTTTGATGACCGGCCCGAAACATATAGGGCGTGGAAGTCCTCGTTTTTCAACACGATCAGAGACGTGGATCTGTCTGCGAGTGAACAGTTGGATTTGCTCTTGAAGTGGCTGGGAAAAGAATCAAGTGAACACGTCAAACGTCTCAGAGCGGTCAATATAGCCAATCCAGCCGCCGCATTACAAACAGCGTGGGAAAGGCTCGATGATTGCTACGGTGCTCCAGAAGTCATCGAGAGTGCTCTCTTCTCGAAGCTTGATAATTTTCCAAAGATCTCTAATAAAGAAAACTACAAGTTGAGAGAGCTCGGAGATCTACTAAACGAGGTGCTCGCAGCTAAAGAAGATGGATACTTGTCAGGCTTGTCATATCTGGATACCGCACGTGGTATAAAGCCAATTGTGGAGAAGTTGCCATACAGCCTACAGGAAAAGTGGCTCAACCAGGGATCTAAGTACAAAGAAACGTCTCGAGTCAGTTATCCACCATTCTCATATTTCACCTCTTTCGTCTGCTACCAAGCTAAAATAAGGAACGATCCCAGCTTTTCATATTCTGGAAACAACGTTCGTTCAGAACAGGTTGTGCAGAGGCGAGTCAGTCCAAGAGGTGCGGTTTCGGTGCACAAGACCAAGGTAACAAACGACGAAAGTCCAACGGAAGTGCCTTCTAAAGACGATTTAGTCAAGCAGTGCCCTATCCACAAGAAGCCCCACCCCCTAAAGAAGTGTCGAGGATTCAGACTTAAGACTCTCGAAGACAGAAAGGCTTATCTAAAAGAACAAGGCATCTGCTTCAAATGTTGTTCATCTTCTTCTCATCTCGCCCGGGATTGCAAAGTTACGGTGAAATGTGATGAGTGTAACAGTGAAAGTCACATATCCGCCCTTCACCCTGGTCCGCCTAAATGGGCGAACAAAGAGTCAAACCCCCCACAAGATAACGGCGGGGAGCAAGAAAAAGAGGCAAATTCAGTAGTCAGTCCTCTCTGTACCGAGGTTTGCGGAGACGCTCTGAAGTCAAAATCTTGCGCGAAGATCTGTCTTGTCAAGGTTTACCCAAAGAACCACCCACATGAAGCAGTGAAAATGTATGCAATGCTCGACGATCAGAGCAACAAGTCTCTAGCCAGGTCGCAGTTTTTCGATGTTTTCAAAATCGAAGCCATCACTTATCCATACACTCTGAGAACGTGTACTGGACTGACCACAACATCTGGCAGAAGAGCAACTGGATTTCAGATTGAAGCAATTAAAGGTGGAATAAGCTTTTCACTCCCAGAACTGATTGAATGTGAGGACTTACCGGACAATCGTGAGGAAATACCAACACCTGAGGCTGCCTTCCACCACCGCCATCTCAAGGATCTCGCCATAGAAATCCCACCTCTGGACAATGATGCTCAGATCCTTCTACTTCTGGGTCGTGACATTCTTCGCGCTCATAAAGTGAGACAACAGATAAATGGCCCTGGAGATACACCATTTGCTCAAAGACTTGACCTTGGATGGGTGTTGGTCGGTGATGTGTGTTTGGGAAAAGTCCATAAGCCCACAGTTCACAGCTACAAAACAAACATACTGGGAGATGGCAGACCAACACTTTTTCAGCCATGCACAAGTCACGTCCATCTTAACCAAGTAATCCGTCCAAGCCAAACAAACGGACACAGAAACGGTCGCTTGCACATGGACGCTGACCCCCTCGGGCTCACTGTTTTTGCTAGAACTGCAAATGACGAGAAACGTGCCTTCTCTGTAGAGGACGAACAGTTTATCAAAGTCATGGATGAACAAGTTTTTCAGGATGAATCCAACAGTTGGGTCGCCCCCCTTCCTTTCAAGTCTCCAAGTGACCATGCATCCAGATCCGTTCAAGCCTCTCTGCTCACCAAAACAAACTGGTTCACAGGTCCAGCATTCCTTCACAAGCCTCAAATAGTATGTGATCAGCAACAAACATTTGAGCTTATTGATCCAGAGTCAGACATGGATGTCAGACTGCAAGTGACAAGTTGCGTTACCAGCCACGATGAAAAGTCGCTCAATCCGAAGAGATTCGAAAAATTCTCAACTTGGAAGTCATTGCTAAGAGCGGTTGCAAACCTCATCCATGTAGCTCGTTGTTTCAAGTCAACAAACAAAAATGGTATAGATTGTACTGGCTGGCATCAGTGTAGCAAACCTCGCACAGCGGACGAGCTATCTCAAGCAACTTCAGCGATTCTTCTTGCTGTACAAAAGGACTGCTTTGATGAAGAGTTCACTGCCCTCTCAAAAGGAGTTGACGTAAACCAGAAAAGTCCACTGTCAAAACTCAATCCAGTCCTTGGATCAGATGGATTGTTGAGAATCGGAGGCCGGTTGAAGCAAGCTGATCTCTGCGATCAGGAGAAACATCCAGTTGTTTTGCCAGGCAAACATCACGTCTCCACTCTGCTCATAAGCTACTACCATGACAAAGTGGAACATCAAGGCCGTACCTTTACAGAAGGCGCTGTACGAGCTGCCGGTTTCTGGTTGATCAGTAGCAAAAGACGTATAAGTAGCATTCTTCATGGATGTGTTACCTGTCGAAAGCTCCGTGGGAAAAGAGAGAACCAAAAAATGTCAGACCTCCCTCAAGAGCGGCTGAGCACTTCATCTCCCTTCACATACACTGGTGTGGACGTCTTCGGACACTGGCTTGTGACAGCCAAACGGACAAGAGGAGGTGTTGTACAAAACAAGCGCTGGGCCGTTCTCTTCACATGCTTGAGTACACGTGCTGTCCACATAGAGGTAATAGAGTCGATGGACACGTCGTCTTTCATTAACGCCTTGAGGAGATTCTTTGCTATCCGTGGCCCCTCTGAACAGCTTCACTCAGACTGTGGAACCAACTTTGTCGGCGCTTGCAGAGAGTTGGAGTTTCACAAAGTGCTGAAGGGATCAGACGTTCAGAAGTACACGAACAATCAAGGATGTTCATGGCACTTCAACCCACCACACTCCTCACATATGGGTGGTGCGTGGGAACGCATGATCGGAGTCGCAAGGAGGATCTTAGATTCAATGCTCATGCGAATTCACTCGTCAAGCTTGTCTAATGAAGTCCTGTGCACTCTCATGGCAGAAGTGACGTCCATCATCAATTCCAGACCCTTGGTTTCTGTATCTTCTGATCCAGAGGTTCCTCAAATACTTACCCCTGCGATGCTTCTCACCCGGAAACAGAGTGTTTCACCTCCATCAGGAAAATTCACCGACAAAGACTTGTTCAAGCAACAGTGGCGTCAAGTACAAAGGCTTGCAGACCAATTCTGGAGTCGTTGGAAACGTGAATATCTGCATACACTACAAGTACGTCATAAATGGCAAACGTCAAGTCCCAACATCGAAGAAGGTGATGTTGTTTTACTAAAAGACACCCAGACATGCCGCAATGAGTGGCCCATGGCTCTTGTGACTAAAACCTTTCCAGGACGCGATGGAAAGGTCCGAAAAATCGAGATTAAAACGACCAAAGATGGATCTACAAAGACATTCCTACGGCCCGTCACCGAGGTCATTCTTATTCTGAAATCAAAGGACTGAAGCATGTTTTAGGTTTATATGGCATCTTTACAGACACCAGGCGGGGAGTGTCTTGCCCTTTATAATTGTGCGGAATATTTATTTTCAGAGTTAGATTACATTCTTTAAGTTTTTCTGTATTTTATTTTGAAGGCCGTTTCCTGTGTTTTATTTTGAAGGCTGAACTAGAAAAAACAGGAAGTTGTGAGGAGAAGGCAGCTATTTTGCTTCCGCTAGTGAGTTAGCATAACAGTTAGCCAACTACAAGTTATCCACCGCCTTTCATCTATTTTTTCTAATCCCCTTTTGACATCACAGTCTGTAAGTTTGTTTTATATGTTCATAAAGTACAATATTAATGTTTCATTTGTGTGAAAGGACACTTGGAAGTGTGTATTTTGCTACTGCTAGTTTGTATGTTTATTACCGCATGTAGGCCTATTTTCATGGGATAAGCTACTTTAAGCATACTTTTGCATTATGTTAAGTGTATATTTTCTTTCTGTTTTACAGTTTTACTCTGTTCTGAAGACATCTTTTTCATACAGTAGTCATTAAAATGGAGCTTGGACGCTACATCCTGACTCTGCGCATGTTTTCCAGAAGGAGTTAGGCTTACTGCTGAGTTTATGTTAGATACGCATAAATGAGAGCAGGAAAGTGACATTTATTAAAATAGAGAACAAAATATGGATTTGGAAACTTTGTTACATAACTCCCACACCCATTGTACTCTGTGTTTTGTCAACATCCTTCACCCACTAATCTAGTTTTGGTTGAAGCGTAGCCTTCAGTGGACTGCAACAGAGCAGGAAATAAAATCAAGAAAATTACAAAACCAAAAAAATCTTGAGCAATCACTTACATAACCAAATGCCTATCTTAACCAAACATTGTGTGAATATTATCTTCCAGATGGGTGAAGATTTTCCTTACTCATCCAGAGATTATTATGCAGGATAAAGTAGGATTGCTGAATTGTTTAAACATCTTAATGTTCATACAGTTGGTAAAACTGTAGGATTTACTCTTCTCTCCCCATATACTGTGTGAGGGATTTTGAGTGGGAGGTCAAATGCGTTTTACACTAGCAACTTGCTTAAAGCTGCAAACTCTCAGCGATAACTTAAAAATAAGTACTACTTTCATATCATGGATAAAAAGAGTTGTTCTTGAAATGATGTTAAAGAAGTTTGGTGTCAAACTAGCTTCAAATTATTCATAATATTATCTGTTCTCAAATAATTTAGCGAGTTGAGAGAAAATCTTTTCAGGCCTTTGGCCTTCTGACAGTTTTACATGCCACAGAAAAGCACAGGTGTGATTAGTAATGACTTTAATTTGTTCAGCGCCAGAGGCACCAAAAGTCTTACACAACCGCAATTTAGTTATTATTAATACTCTTTCAACATGCAATGTCTATCTTGTGAAAAGGTGCATGAATTTTTAAAAGAGGGCAAAACAGATACTTTTGTCAGTCAGCTTTACTGGAACTATAAAATATGTTGCTAAACTCACACCATTGTGATGTCTGTGCATGTACAGATAAGCAGAATTTACAGGCATAGATAAGATTACCAGCCTACAAGTTTTCTGTCTCTGCAGGTGTAATTTTCTCAGAAAGAAAATGAATCATTCCAGACTTTAAGAAAATAATTAGAACCTAATGCAGTATTCGTGTCAACGTAAAATGCAAACATTCTTTTTTTTTTTGTCGTTTTACATAACTGTATCTAGCTACGCACACACATTTAAAAACAAGCCTGTGTTTTCTTGTAAACTGTAATTTGCGCTTGTTTCACAAGAGCATTGTTATTTGACTGTCAGAAAGTAGTTTGGCGAGCTCCAGACAGACAACCTCCAAAAAAAAAAAAAAAAAAATACTCTTTCCACCTTTGACTGATTGATGGGTTAAAACAGGACAGGATGAAGCTTGCCAACGCCAAAACTTATGCAATGCCATTCCTGACACCTCCCAAACAATACTGAAATGGAACAAATTCTTTCTTTTGTAATCATTCATTGTTTGTCCCACATCAAAGAATTAGACAGTTTCTGTTATGATTCATTTTACTCATGATGGTCAAAAAAGTGGTAAAGAATTCTTATCTCATGGTAAATAGATGGTGCTTTTTGGAAGGAGGTAGCTAAGAAATTAGGTTAACATAAAATACAGGTATGACTGTAACTTATGGTAATTCATAGCTTAAAGTAAAGAAAATGAGCAAGTTTGATTAAAAAAAAACTCATTACAAAACACTTATAATTACATATTTGACTGAAACGCTCGTTGGAAGCGCAAACGACCACACCTGATGTGTATTTGTGTTGAGATGCCGCCTACTTTGAGCATCTTCGGGATGGCAGAACAGCATGTACTTGTACAATTTATTGCCTTCCTGTGGTTTTCCGGGGTTGTGAACTTTATGAGGATTGTTTTATAGCTGTCAAACCCGTTTGCAGCTGCGTGGAGCAGGACAAATCAGAGAGGATTAGAAGTGGCCCAGATCTTTACGTTCCTTTGCTGGGTGCTTTCTTTAGATAACTATGTTTTTCTTCAATTACATGCTAGACCTCCACTAAGTTCACATGCTTTATGCTTCAGTTCTTATTCTAAGAAACAAACAAGTATAAAAATTCTCAGACTCATCCTTATGTAACACTTTTTACAAGTGATCAGAATTAGAGGGTTTCTTGGTATTTTGAACTTGTCTAATCCTGTTTATTCAAAATTTTATGACTTCAAAGTCTCCATGAATGAAAAGTAGAACAAAAGCTGAACTTTTCTCACAACTATAAAGTTCAGAAAACTTGGGATCACATCACATGGGACATAAAATACTTTGGAATAGAATAATAATGTATTTGTACCTAAAGAAATGGTCATTTAGGGCACTGAACAAGAGTTGAAATGTTTGGATCCTGATTATTTTATATGCTTCCATTCCGAAACCCAGTGATTAATATTTTATGGAAACAAGCCTCCACTCCCTTCCTCAGAAGATACTTAAGTGATAAGCATTGTCGCGTTTTTGAGCAACTTTTAATGCCAAGCCCTGCGGCATGTGCTGTTCCATGTGTACCATCCTCTTCGAAAGTGAGAACTTTACTGTGTTTTCTGACATCAGACGAAATGAGATGTTAATATGTACATATTTTAACACAGTACATTACAACTCCGTTTAAACAAATCTGTCACTGTACAAAAGAAAAATGGCATTTCAAGAAGAAAAAACCCTAATATACCTGGACTGTGCTGTGCTGTAACTATAAATGCTTATTATATTGACTGTTTTTAGCAGTATTTCCAGTGACCAGAAGTACATTAATGCAACATAAAACGAGGGTTGGATGACGGAAAACAAGCAGCAGTTTACGCTTGGTGTTTATAACATAACACATTTTATAGCTAGCCTTAAAGCTTAACACACTCATACACTCAACCTTAGTCCCAAAAGCACATAAACACTTAACGTACTCATTACCACGTGTAACATAATTTAGTCAAGCAATTGCATCATACAGTACAGTACAAAAGAATTCTTTTATAACGTGATCAGGTGACAACTCTGTATGCCATTTAGAATACTGACATGAGTAAAACAGCTTGTTAGCGAATAAAAACACATCAAATACATTTTGTATGATTTATGAATCAACGAGCAAGTGCATGTCTGCAGCCTCTTAAATCAGTAAATGATTTATCGTGAAACGAAGCTGCTGAGCGGCATGGAGGTGTCGATTTGCATGGGAAGGATCAACAAATAGTCCTCGCAGCTGCTTGGCTTCAGATGACTGTCACCAATACGAAGAAGGACCCACTGATGATGGACCGTTGGCGTGTGAAACAGTCATCACTCTGATGTGATGAGTTTGACAGCTTTTTTGACAGCAAACATATGTCTCTATCTAAGAAGCACATTTTGTACTACGCGTGTAACAGTTTTAACCCTTTTTATGCCAATATTTAATACAGATAGTGTATGGTAACCTTTACATGACTTTAGAGCAAAAACAACTCTTCAAAACTTATTTCATCATGATAAAAAAAAGTCTATCTCTATATTTTCATATGTGCATGTGTTAGCTATAGAGACATGCACATACAGTATATCTATGTCTATATAGGTATGTATGTGATGCATGTACAAATGTTTGCTTATTAAATGGTTAAAATTCTCTATCTCTTCTTATAGCATGAAAATTCTTTCTTACATGCCATTATACTAAAGCTTTCACAAGAATTTTATACTGCGGATCGGCGGACTTGGCAGACACATTCTTAACAAGTTTAAAGAAGAGTTGGATGTTTTTCTGACATGATGGATAGTCCACATAAAGTGTGTCATAGTGCACTGCTGTCAACCCCTCATTCAGACGTTTAAATATTTTCAGATCTAGTCTTAAGTGGTTCCACCAAATGAACACCGACAGAAACCATTTGTAGTCACAAGTACATAACTAGTGTAAGCCTCAATCATTCTTGTCTCTTTCAATGTTTCACTCTTCCTTTTAAAATGGGTTTTTGGGATTATCAAAGTCTTTGAGTTTTCACTGTTAAATAATTTACTGGTAAACTTTTAACGTAGACACTTAATATTATTATTTCTTAATCTCCTCTGTTAATACATTGTACTTTAATCCTCTGTCTTCTTCTGAGTTACAATGTTGTACTTCAAGATAGCCACAGGGAACTTTTTGACAGCATCAACTATGATGAACACGACTGTTTTTATGACCTGTATTCACAAAACAACTTAGAGGAATGTAGTGCGGAATAGTGCATTGATCAGTTGGCATTTATTTTTGTTCACATGCAGTACAGATATTTATCTGCACATGTATACAAATATATGTAAATAAAATGTAAACATGTACAGGATGTGGAGGGCATATGTCTCTGATCTGGCCAAAAAAGCCTTGGAAAAAGTGGCTAGGTAAAGAATAGTCTGGACTTTCTTGCTCAAACTGCTGACCTGACTTTGCAAAGTTACAATGCAGTAATTCTGAGCAGTAAAGATGATCAAATGTACTGGGTTTTCAAAGTTGTAAGAAATTTAATCTCCAAATCCTGGTGGATCAACATCACTGTTACTATTTTTGATCAATTTCACCCCTTTTTATGCAACACCACTTGTTGTTTCCTAGAGCAAACACAGGCAGGCCTGGACGGGGTTGCTGACTCAACAAAAACTGAATGTTCTCCTGTGAAAAAGATACTCAGAGCAAATACTTTTCAAAAAGTAAACACATATGTGATCATTTATGCACAAAAACATGCTTGTTTTCTGAATGCACATCGAAGACATGCAAAGTAAGCACTAACTAACAAGAACATTCCACCCCGGATCTAATCCAGACTGAAATTTAAAACAGCTCTGAATAAAATGTTCATGTGTAGTTTTAGTCACTGGAAAATATAAAAAATAAGTTCTTATTTTATTTTCCTCAAAAGATGTTTGAACTTGAACTTTAATGTCTTGTTGTTAAATGTGCAAAGAATGCAAACAACTTTTAAAATAAAAACGATTTGACTTGGCGCCTTTGAAAGATATCCGACTGCGACAGATTATGTAAGATTTTTTTTTGTCACATTTTGCGAAGGTAAGGTGTTCATTTGATTCCAAAGGGCAACGATGCTGGTTTTAAACATTGGACATCGATACGTCGACAAGTTCTAAGAAACTAACCTCATTTCAAACAGTGGGTGATGCCAGACAGGTGACTGCCCTGTACAGCTGACCTCGGTATCTTGTAGGTGATCGGGTTGTGTTTATTTTAGGTGGTAACTAACCTTGAGGACAGAAAAAGAGGAAAAAACATCAGGAATTTTGATTGATCCTTTGGATTTGACAATGATTGACTGATACTCTTGGCTGCTTAAACTGTAGAAGTCGCTATATTTTTCCTTTTTTGTACCTACAGTAGATGGTAGATACTGTGGAGTTATGAGAAGATTATTTTTATAATAGTTACATAGTTGAAGACTTATGGTCTTTCAGAAGTTATCTAAATTTGGCCAGTGCTGAAGAAGTTGGATAGTAGAGGACTATCTAAGGTATGCACGTTTTAACAGGTGCATGTGGAATTTGGACGCTTAAGTAAGACTTCTTTCTTTTTTAAGAATAATTTTGGACAGTTTGGAAGATATTTTGTCTGTTTGTTTTTCTAAGAAACTCATATCTTTTTCAGCTGCCATAACAAGTTGTCAGTTTCTCATATCTATTTTTTTTAAAAAACACTCCTGCTCAGTCAGATAGACTCCAGATAAAAGGTATTAGGGATTGGACATCCCAGGATCCATCCAGCCAATCCGATATGAGTACCAGTATGTAGAGCAACCAAGCCTGTGTTGCATAAGTAAAAGTCAGACAGAGTGACAGCAGACACGTCTGGCTGTGCAGACTAAGCACTCTTCACACGCAACCAACCCCTGCACAGCCTCCCTTTTGACACACACTACCTGTGTGTATGTGTGTCTGTGTGTACTTTGCTTTATCATGTGCGCTCTGACTATCCACCTGACCTGTGTCACAGTATTTTTTTTCCAAACAAAGCTTTTCTTCAAAAGAGAAAACCCTGTCTAGAATGTGAATTAAAAAAACTAGCATACTTTTAAATTTACCAATTTTTTCAAATTAATTTCAACAATAGTTTAAAACTTGAATATACAGTATATTTAAAAGAAAAAATGCATTATTTAAACAAAAGTAGGAAGAAGTTTAGGTAATTCATAAAGACCTGAATGCGATGTCTTTCAACCCCTCTTACGAGCAATACAATAGACAATACAACAAAAGGTACTGTATGTCATAGACACTGTCAACTTTTAGCATGTAACCCTTTAGCACAAAGATATGCACTTAGTCAAAATGACAATAATACATTTCAAATAATGATAAAAAAAGGCTCTATTTTTTTTTTATTAACGCAAGATTAAAGCATTTTTTTAAAAATTAAAACTTTAACAAATGTTATGTTCATATGAATTGATAAGGCAGAATTGAACAATAATATGGGTATTTAAGTTTTTTCACAATTTCAAAAGGCGTATCTTTATAGATCTTGAACAAGTTTGCCAAATTTGAACAGACTTGGTTATTTTCATCTAAGTTGATTTGTAACTACACTCTCAATCTAGTGACCCAGAAATTTACCCAGAGGAGTCTACAGTAAAGTCCACCAATCTCTTTTTTGAAACTTTTTCTATGCAGCAACAAGTTAAAAAAAGAAGGCTGAGCTCTGCTTTGTATTGCCTTTGAGAAGTCTGAGGCTATACTGTCCAAATAGTGATTAATGCAAGACTAATTGAAATATATCCTTTGTATAAACCGTTGAACTTTGTGATACGTCATAATCATGCACACATGTAAGGGGAAAAAGTGTTAGATGTGTTACTGAAATAACATATCGTACAGAAATCATGAATGATCTTCAAAGTCTTATTATTATTATTCAAAGTCTTCTTATTATTTCTATTGAGTTGCTGTACAAAATAATGTTTATGTTGATTTGAGAACATGCTACCTTGTCCAAGATAAATAATAATAATAAAAAAAAAAAAAGTCATTATGACATCTTGTTTCTATGATGCAGATCTAGGCATCAATAGACGTACGGAATTCTGTTTTAAGAGTATAGAACCCCCCCGTCCCCACACACACACACACACACACACACACACACACACACACACACACACACAAACACTAAAACGTCAGTCTCAGAATGACATTTTATTTTTCCTCAACATGACTCAATTGTTGAGTGGAAACTAGGCTACATCCTGAGCTTTTAGCTCATTCCAGTTTTTCTCCAATGTCCACGACTCTAAACTAGCTGCTTCACACAAAAACACGAGCCAAGACAAAGTCGTTTTCTGCAGTAAAAACACAGGAAGTGGTTAAAGTCTGTAGCAAAAACAGCATATGGAAAAATACAATTGGCTATCCCTTCGGGACAAAGATTATATGGCTAAGTCAGACAAGGTCAAGGATTTGCTGAGGCTCCCACTTTTCTTGTAATGGCTCATGATGATTTGAAAGACATTCTCGTACAACTAACTACAAACGTAATAAATATCTCTGACTGTTTGTAAGTAAATGTTTTTAGATGTGAAACAGAAATGCTGAATTTGAGTTTTTTAAAAGAAGTTGGGTATTTGGAATAAAAGGAGACAGCTTTTTAAGAAGAGTGCAAACCAGAATGCTTTTTGCTTCATAGTAGACCTTGAAGGTGATCTGATTTCATCTACTCATAATCCCCATCGTTTCTAGTTATCTAAGCTAACAATAGCCTCACAATATGTCACAGAGATGAAAATAAACTGAAGAAAAGCCTAAAATCTCTTTTTCCTGCCTCTACCTCAGACATTGAGTTGGAACCACAAGACTCTATTCAGGTCTGACTCTGCGTATTTCAAGGAGTTTCCTGAGGAAAAACTGTTCTGGCTCAAAGACAAAACAAACATGCCTAACTCTCTCTTCTGTGGCCACAGGGACTGTGGGCCTGTAGGTTGAAAAGGAGGGATCACTACCCCTCTGCATAGTTATTTCCTCTCTGCTGTCAAAGCACCGCTAAGGCACTAAAGAGTTCGGTTAAATTCTCTTATGAATTGGGGCCTTTTGGCCTTAAAGCTCAGCTGTTTATTTCATATGATGAAGATGAAGGCTTAGTCGTTCTTACTGCGCATTAGAAAATAGGCTAAGAGGTACAAACTTTAATATTCACATGATACAGCAGCAGATCTATCTTACTTATGACTCACCGCTGGAAAAAATCCACAAAAAGTTGCTTATGTGTACAAAAAGCTGCCCCATTGTTTTTATCAGCTTCCAGAATTGCTAAAGTCATGGGATATTTTTATGTTCATGTTTGTTCTTCCACTGAAAGTCATTAGTACTTTTTTAGCTCTTTTAAAGTTAAGTTACGCATGCTACTAAGTGCTACCATTCATCCCTGCAGCCAGAGTCAATTGAAAAGAACAATATAAGTCTTAAAAAAGAATATTCGACAATAGCCAGCTAGCCAGACAAGACTGCTTGAAAGAGCAACTGAAAGAAAAAAATCCTCATACATCATGTTTGACTTTGTCTTCATATACTTCATGGATAAATTATGAGAATTCTCAAGCATTCTTAGAAATTGTATTGTTTTCAGCAAAATCATCAAATGGATTGAGAGTTAACCTTTCAGAGTAAACAGATTAGAGAGTAGGATAAACACGTCCTGACGTAAAGTTGTGAAAAAGCTGATTGTGTTATTGATTTTGTAAAAACACTTAAGGTAAATATCAAATCGAAAGCACTGATTAACTAGGTTTACATTCGTGTTAGGACAAAACTTGTCAATTTGAATGACTTGTTAAATTTCCGTTGCATTGTCTTCCACTTGTCCGGGGCTGGGTTGCAAGGGCAACAGCCTCAGACCGAAAGCCCGGACTTCTCTCACCCTGGCTGCACTCTCCAGCTCACCCAAGAGGATCCCGAGGTGTTCCTTGTCCAGCTGTGAGACATAGTTTCTTCAGCAAGCCCGGGATAGGCCTCTTGGTCTCTTCCCTGTGGGACATGCCCGAAACACCTCACCAGCGAGGTGTTCTGGTGGGCATCCTAACCAGATGCCCAAATCACCCTGTCTGCTTTTTCTCGACCCGGAGGAGCAACAGCTCTATTCCGAGCACCTCTCGGATGACAGAGCTCCTCCCTCTATCTCTGAGTGAGAGCCTAGCCACCCTGTGGAGGAAGGTAATTTCGGCCGCTTGTATCCGCAATCTTGTTCTTTTGGTCATCACTCACAGCTGGTGACAATCGGTGAGGGTAGGATTTGTATCAATTGAAATTGAAGTGAAAATACTATTATACAACAAAAGGCGATCGCTGAAACTATTGTTAAATTTGTGGTTTCTGATACAAGTAGGTGCTGTTGTGCTTTTTTTTTTACACTCATCTACAATGGTGTCTGTCAGTGACTTAACTTTGATTTTGATTGTGAACTTGATTTCTCCATCTACTGTAAATATCCAAATATGTTCATTTTATGAAACATGAAAAGAACAGGAATGAAGACGAGTTTTTAACTTTTATTCAATTAAAACAAAATCTCATGGAAGTGCATGTTGTTAAATCAAAAGACCTGTGTTACTGAACATGTTAAATGCACCCTTCATTTAAATCATCTTCTTTCTTGGATCATTAGATAACAAAAACAATAGATCTTATACTGTAAGTTGAACATGTTTCACTTGTGATTAGTTTGATTATGGGTAGATTATATTGTCTTATAAATTGAAATTTTTGTGGTTTTAGCCAGGTACTCCGGTTTGGCCAGTACATGATTACCCCTAGGATTATGTGTGGCCCTTCGACAGACTGGCGACCTGTTTGGGGAGCCGAGGAGGGTAGAATTTTTCTGTACCCTGCCCTCGCCTCAAATCAGCCGGAATAGGCTCCGGCAACCCTGTAGGGGATAGATGATTAAGAAGGTGACTAATTGTAGTTAATTTTACCATTTGATTTGGCATCGTTCATAGCCAAATCTGAAAAGTACTTTCAAACTTCTGAAAACATGGTTTTCCTACTTAAGTTATAAACATTGACTTAAACATCAAAAAAATAAAAACGTTTTCTGTGAAAAAAAAGAATTTAGAGAACCAGTATTTAAACATTTCCACCTTTTATGGTCAGTAGTTCCATATATTTGCATAAAATGTGTGCTTCTGGGTTCCACCGATTCCAATCAGAGTTAAACTCACCCATCCTATTTATTTCTTCAGTAGAAAACTGTTTTCTATGGTGCTAAATATAAAGTTGAAAACAATTCATTGCATAAATTTCCAAGACGAAGTCTAAAATAAGAACATGAAAGTAGCTCTTAGAAGACATGCTGTAAATTGACCGTAGTTAAATGAACAACAAACGAAAGAGAAAAACATTATGGTTTAATTTGGCAGAATTGCACACAGAGTTTACAACTCCATTTGAATAATTTTATTGGTTGTGGAAAGTAAAACAGCAGATGCTCACAAATGACACCATGCCGTTTAAAATGAATCAAGACAGCCTCCCTCACAGTCTCTAACCTCCAAACACACTGACAGACGGCCCATTTATATACCTATAAAGCTTGTCAATGAAAACAGCTGTTAAAATGGTAGAACACGTGTTTTTTTAACAAGTCTTAGACGTGGCATGTGCTAGGAGGAGAAAGTTTATGCAAATCGAGTGCAAGCTTTACTGACATACAATTTTTCATGTAGCTGTTTGGTAATTTTTTGTAAATTAAAGAGAGAATCAAACCCATCTAAATGAACGTGTCTAGTTTAGATGCAACCGTCTGATCAATTTGCCCAACAAACCCACTCTATTCAAGGTAAGAAAAGCAGCCTTGTGTCATCTTGGTGGAAAATCGCATTACGTGATGGAGGAGCTTTTCCTATAAAACAGTAGAAGCTTTTGTTCGCTGTAGCTGCGACTGAATTATTGACGTCTGCTGATAATGTCAAAACCAGGTCCAGATAATGTCAGCATTTCAGCAAAAATGACTCAGCAGCAAATCACTTGTGAAGTATTGCCTTGTTTTATAAAATTGAACAAGTATACAAGCATAATTTTGAGCTAATGTCAACCAATCAGATTGAGTAGCAGGAATGATTTTAATGATGTTGAAGACAAACAAGTCGACATTTTTATGGTGGTGAAGATCAGGAAAAGATAGCAAGCAATTTGGTGGAATATTATAAACAATTGGGTAGATTGATAACTTTCACGGAAAATGAATAGAATGAAACAATTCAATCTAGAGTAAGGGAGTAACAAAATAAAGTTACTCTGACTGCTCTGCTAACAACCCGACAAATGGTAACCGCATTTTTTTGTACTATCTGGTTTAATGAGTCGTTTATTTCTTTAGACTTGTCAAACTGCCTCATTTTTAGAAGTAACTCCAACTGGCCATTTTTTTTAGTTACATAACATCTTTTTGTAAAAAGTATCAAGTCAAAATTTTTTTCAACCACAACAGTCATGGCACATTAAAAAAACAAACACATTCCACACATGCTTTGTTCCGAACAGATCTGGAACAAAGCAAAAAGATTGAAATATCAGTGACATTACTGTTTCTAAAAAATACAGTGACTTTACTGTTTTCCTAATCAGGGAAAGCAACATGATAATCTGTTATTAATAAGCATGTTATTAGATCAAATTTAGCGTAAAATAGATGCAGATCAAAGCCAGACGATGGAATAAAAAACAATGAACAAAATTTCATCCTCACATATGATGAACTCAGCTGCATTAAATATGCAGCTAAGGACTGTGTTTTTACCAAAAGAGATCAACTTAAAGCTAACAGTCGGCACTGTGCTAAATAGTTACTTGATGGAGTGTTTGACACACTGTAACTATGTTATGCAATTGTTTCTAGGGCCAACGCGGTTTGGATTGCTCGAGTAAAAAACCTATTTTGAGTAATTCCAACCATAGTAATAAGCTTGTTGTTGGCCAGTGATGTTGGGATTAGACTTTTTCCTCTGGTTTGCAACCAAGTAAATAAAGCACTCATCATGGATCATTCTCAGCTGTAGACAGCTTGTAGTTGTGAGCTAAAAAGAAATTAAAATAACAAATTAAAATGAAACTGAGAAATACAAGTTTTTCTTTAACACTTTTCTGCAAAGGTCAAAATTCCTGACCACTTCAGAGGATGTAGAAAGGGCTTCTGTATGCATCCTAGAACCACATGGAATTTGTCCTACCACTCATAAAAAAATGAGGCCATGTCCCAGGTTTAAAGTCTTTTATCAGCCACGGGGATCAGATAAAAACAACTTATAGTTCTTGGATACACAAACATCAACATATCTGTGTGTACTGTCTGGCTCACAATTTCCAAAGTAAAATGTGTTTATTGAGCTCAATAAAATTTCTCATACCATCTAATCACCTGACTTTGTGGGAAATCCCATAATGATCGCAGAGGAGACCATCTGACACTTCCTGCTGGGGAGTTCCTCTTTAGAGAAGGGAATAATCTGTACTCTCCAAAAAAATGCAAGTCTGTAATTTAGGAGAATTCTTTGAGCTAATTTAAGTGTAATCAGTGTTTGGAGTGTTGGTGGTCCAAAACAGGAGTGACAGATTGATTACCGGAAATGAGAGGTTTTGGAAGCTCCCCGATCATGTACCAGAACACTGTTTACAAGTCTGTAGACCATCCAAAAGGCATCAATTTAATTAATTTTAAATGACTTTTCTGTCATAAATGACCTCTTTCCAACACTTGTTAACCTTACTTTTCTGTCTCTTGGGTTCTGTTAGTTTCTCCTTTTTATGTTCTCGGTCGCCTACCTACTCTTTTGCTGTAAGAATGAAACAAGAATTTGAACGTCTGTTAAGCATTTTAAAGAAGAACAGAACATTCCCATACTCATCATTTAAAATGCCAAAAAATTAGATTGTGTAAAAGATTTAACATGGGTCATTTCTGTTTGGTTTTTTTTTTGCTTGCAACATCTGGTTTTATATCAGCTTTCATTTACTATTTTTATGCTATTTACATCACTTTTTCCATCTGGACCGAATGCAAATTCCCCTTGAGTTGGGAATAAAATCAGGCTGTTCTAAGGACTTTCTGGCTATTTATGCAGCTGCATTTATAAGCCTGGTTTTAACTATTCTGTTGGGTTATATAAGATTAAATAAATCCTCAGCTCATGTTGAATTTATTGCATAATGGGAACACACTTTAAACCTGGTTTATATTTATCATGAGTCTCCTGCAGTGTTGGAGATAATCTTTTAGTGAGCTTGAGAGGAATTATTGTTTCTGCCCCTTTAGCACATGCCTTATGGACACAGTCGGGACAATAGCTACCAGGCACTGAGTGTGAGTCAACTTTGTTCAGACTCCATTGAAACAAGCCGTGTCAGGACGCCTGGTGACACAAATTTGTTCTAAGATGGATTTCTGACCAGGGCCTGCCCTGTTTATTTTTTTAAAAAAGATCTTAGCCTGGGAAAAAAAAGTAGAATAATGTTTGAGATACATGGCTCACAATGCTCCTCCTATTCTGCTCTAAAACAAGTACAACAAAGCCCAGAGACTCAAGAACAGCTATTCTGGGATAGTGTTGCTTTGCTGTCATGAGCTTTGGAAATGAGTCTTAGTCATATTTTGTCTGTTGATTATGGGTTTCCCTTTCTCACTGTTGCTATGGCAATAAAGGCAATCCCAGACATAAACATAATAGACTGCAAGATGTGAGAAAAACGCAAAAGGAAAGAAAGACTCATCTTTAGTTCAGCCAATAGTCTAAAAATAAACCACACCCTAGGAATGTACTATGTGTTCATATCTGAAACTGGGTGTGAGTAAAAAAGAAAAAATAGAAAAAGAATGTGGGATTTGTTCATCCTAGGACGATGGTCTGTTTTTATTGTTGTCTTTTATGTTCTTTTTTTTCTCACACTAGCACAACAATGCACAGGGAAACTTATTAGATCTACAAATCTTCAGAAAAGGATATTAAAACCAGAGACATAATATTTTAATGTAAACCTATGGAGGTGTAGGCGACCCTGACAGTTAAACTCAAAACATACATACTAGATGCAAAATGTCTTTACCGGTACTCACTGTATATTCACTTCACTGCAAAAACAGACAACTCACAATGTTTAAAGCATTTCCCCCCCAAGAGTCTATTACAGTCATACAGCTGCTGTAATGATGGGATCTGCAACGAAACTTAAAAACATGCACATTCAGCATCTAAATCTGACCGGTAAAATTTGTTTCAAACTTGGCAAATAAATACATTGACAAATTATTCATTCATTTTTTCCTCTATCACTTTTATATCTTAGGTGTCCCAGGTTATCTATCCTGGCAGATTACACACAATGTCAGGGTACACCCCAAACAGTGATTGAATGTTTCCAGATTATGCAAATATTTCCCATAATGTGCCTGAAAAAGTAAGTTGAAAGACAGAATTCCTGCAGAATTGTTATGTCTGTTAATTACCAATCCACTAAGAGACAGAAACCGAGCAAAGATATTTTGTGTGCTTAGGCTCTGGTTTTGAGTAATTCCAATCGTAGTAAAATACAATTTAATTATTTGTCACTACTGTCAGCAACTATTTTTTCGTTCTAGTCCTGGAAAGTTCCAGTGGATGTTTCACAGAAACCTGGATGAACAATTGTGATCTGAGCGGCCTCAACCACTAAACCCCTGTCCCATCACACCTGCCCTGTTTGAATGAAGCCCACCTGCCACATCCTTCCAAACTTAACTGTTCCTTTTTTTGTAGTTTTAGATGAGTTCATCTTCTTTAGTCCTAGACTCATGTTTGGCTCTTGAATTTGTAGGAGTTTTTCTCATTTTATAACACTTTACATAAAAAAAGACCATTATTTTTAAAAATAAGAACAGAAATTTTGACAAAAAATAACTACTGGCTATTGGGAATAGGAATTAGTTGTGCAACATTGTTCTTGTCAGTGTGCCTGGGCTCTAGTGGGCATTTGTGTGGCGTGTCTGACCACAAACAGATGGGAGTGTACACACGGGGATGATCCCGGCGACTAAACACACAATAGGATCATTTGCCCTGAGAATAATATAGGCTTAAGTTCCAGGTGGGAGCAAAGAGGGTTATTAGGAAGGGGCTATCCTTCTTTTAGTGCGGCCAATTTACAAAAGGTTGCCTTTTTTCTTTCTCTCTAATTAACATCGTAATTCATTGGCACCTTTGTGATTGTCCAGAGCTGTAATTTCCTTACTCTTTGACCACTACCAGAAATATTAGACCATTTTTAATAGTCGATCAAATAATATTTCAAGCACGCTCTTAACAAGTATGATGGACATTGTAGTTGTGCACCAAGCCTTGAGTTTTACAAGTTATGCAACCAGTTCTTCATGACTCATTGTGACACTCTTGACTATTGCTTACAGTATACACACATTAAAAATAAATTTCTAGGAAAAACGTCTCCTCCATGCTGGCAGAACAGAGGAGCGTGTGTTTGAGTTTCCTGGAGGCAGGTGCAATATTTTGTGACCAGTTGACCTTTTTTTGTATGAAAGCATGTTTCTAAGTCACGTCTTAGATTGTTTTAGTACTCTCTACGCTTGTTGCCACCCGGGCTGTGTGTGTGTTTTGTCGGCACCATCTGCCACTGTTTACTTTCTTCAGCAATGCTGGCTGATGCTCATGGTGTTGTTTAATTAGTCTTTTCTGTCCTTTTTGCTATAGCCTACTGGTTTAGTATTTGACAGGAGTTTCAGCGAATACTAACAAGAGTGACTCATCAACTGGTCTATCTGTGGTTTCGACAACCCACACAGTTACACACAGTGTGTGGATGGTTACTAGGTAACGACACTCTCAGAAAAAAAATAGAATGTTGTAAACAGTGATAAGGAGAAGTATTTGTTTAATAATTTTATCTGTAAGCATGCAGAAAAATGGTGAATCCTGTTTCTGTATGAGTCACTCAAAGTGTGGTAACCAATGTGAACAACAGCAAAATGCTTCTCCATGGCAACTGTATGTGTAAAGGAGGGCCTGCGGTCATTTTGTAAATATAAGGTTTAGGTTGTTTTGGGAGGGGGAGGGCAGAAAGGATGTGACGCCTGAGAAGCAAGCATTCATTGTGTAAGTTTATAGATTTTAGCTTGTTATTCACAGGGAAGTTTTTCTTTGGCTTTACCTTCCACAGATCCTCATTTCTTTAGTTTTCCAGTGTTTGTGTCATCCCATTTTGTTTAAATAATCTTTTGCATCTCAGCATGCTTTTGATACCAGAAAACCTGCACTCCCCAGCACATTTTTAAATTTGTGCAAAAAAACACCCAAAAACAAACTTATGTTAACTTTTAAATTCATCTTTTGAAGGCTAAATAAATCACTAGACAGGCGCGGAAACTTGTTTTTGCACAAAAATAAAAAAGATAAACAGATAACTTTGACAGTTTATCAACTGAGTGGCTACTTCTTTGCTGAAAGTTATCATTGTAGGGTCATTTGAAAGGATTGTGACAGTCAAAGACAGGCAAAAAACATTGCTCATCTTGAATTACAAAGTAATCTAGGACCACACAAAATGAAGGTTACATTAATCATCAGCTGATGTAGCTATCATTGTGACGAGGTCATTCCTGTTTATGTGAGAAGGTCAGATCTGTTCAGTGGCCTTTCTATTTATAACAAAAGATTAGGGGATGCCCTGATCAAAGAAGTTAGTGTGTCTGCAGGGACATTATTAAAGTTCCTGGGATATCAGATTCTTTAATAAAACATTTATTGCTTTGATTCTATTTTGAGTGGAAGGATTTTAACATGGAATGATAGAAGAGAGTTTCCTCCTTGCACCAAATGAAAATCCTAGAAATTTTAGAAGGGAAAAAACAAAAGCCTGGTTTATCAAATTACACAGAGGGAAATGAAATACTTCCTCCAGGATCCCCCCAAGGTTGTCGGAGACATCCAGCTGAATGTTTAGAACTCATAGCATCATGATCAAATGATGTTTACCAGACTTAAGGACCTAATCCTTTACGTCTCTGCTTGGAACTGGGCATTAAAGTTTGCTAATTTTCTACCTTGACCGGATGGGCTCAGATGATATTTTAGAACTTTTCTGACTCAGGCTGAGGTTTAACAGGTGTTGTTGATTCCCAGCAAAACCGAATAGTCACCGAAGCATCTGGTCCAGTTTACACAAACAGTGAGCAATGTGGTATCATTTAAAAACTCATAAGCAGACAGAAAAAAACAAGAATCAGGTGTTTGTGTCAACGGGCATTTCCTGTTGTGAGGTCAGTATTTTAAAAAGTCTCTCCTTAAGAGTTAGAAAACAAACCAACAGACAACAGCTATGTCTCCCTCTCTCTCTCTCTCTTTTTTTTTTTTTATCTACGTCCTGTTTACCCTCCCAAGTGTCTGTCAGATGGAGTGGGGAAACACTGCTCAGCAGCACTGAGAGTGTGTGTGGTGTGCTCTGTCAGCAGCATGCCTATTGTTGAAAGAGACCTTACATAACCTTATAAGGCCAGACCCCGTGTCAGCTCCCATTGCTGAGTGAACACAGAGGGTAGACACACAGAGGGTTGGAAGAGAAGATAAGGACAGAAAAGGTAATGGCGAAAGGGTATGGCTGAAGAATGAAAAGTGGCATATACATGAAAGACAAAAATAAGAAAAAATCAGACTGAGGAAATCCCCCCTTTGGTCTGAGTCATCATCAGGAAGGGAGCCAGACCCAGACAGCCTTTCCAGCTAAAATCCTCACATCCCTCCCCCCTTTTTTACTCTTGTAAAGACTGTCTGACCTATAAAAAGTCTTTATTTATAACCTCTTGAATAGAAACAAACTTACACCGGATGGGCAATGTTGTGTGAGAGCAGATGCCCGATGGTTTTAATGTTCCCTTATTTAGGAGCACAACTTGTACTCATGCTTTCTGTTTTTGATGGGCCTGTTGCTCTAGCAACAGGCTTTGTGTGTAAACATGACAAGCAAAGGAAATGAAAATGACAAAAAAAACTTCTCAATATAGCTACATAATTAATGGTATTTTCTGTTTCACATAACACAAGTGAGATATTTTTTTCTAGAAGATACATTTATCCTTGACTTAAAGTTAGAAAGTTTTCCTTTTAATCAGTGCACGATAATGCCTAAATTCTTTGAGTCCCACCCATAACACATTTTGAAATAGAGAAAACACAAAATGATTGGTTGTTGAAGATGTCATACGACCGTGTCGTCACCGTGATGAAGCTTGCCATGCAGTTTTTAAAGTGGTCACATTATGTCATGTTCGTCTATATTTGGTCTAAAATCAACACTTCTGCATTTCAATGATTCTGCTTGTTTATACAAGCGTTTCATTCATTTCCAGCTTCGCCACTCCACCCAGTTTGGCCAAAATGAGCCATTTCATCACTACGAGAGGTGAGGAAGTTTAGGGCGGGTCAGTTAATACTACACAGAGGATTAACTGATAAACTGTGATTTTCAGCTCATGAAAAGATTTTTCTTTATGTTTTAGTGAAATTAAAACACACAAATATGAGCTTCTCTATTTACTTTAAAACTAATTAAATGTTACATCACAACACTTATGAATGTGGGTATCTACTAAAAGCACATTTCTAGTTTTTATGTCTTATGTTTATTTTCTAAAATGATGGAGCAAAGTTTTTTCTTTTTAGCTTTGACTAAGTACTAACAGTTTGGTCTTTTTTTGGCCTCAGCACAGTAAACCTTTTCCCGTTTTCTGAATTAGTCAGTTCCTTTGGCTATTTTTGGACCTTTCCTCACAAACACATTCAATGATGTGTTTTATCCTACGGGAAAAAAAAACCCCACTTTGGGCTCAAACATGCAATTTTTGATGCTCGTTTTGATAAAAACACAGTAACCCACTTAAATCTACTGTTGTTGCATCATAAATAGTAACGACGGAAATTGTAGATGCAGCGGAGGTATTTATTAATCTTTATTAGCATCAAGTTATTGACCTACACAGTTGTCATCATCAAGTGTCTGTTCTTCAGTGCAAATGAAACTTAGTGTCCAAGCAAACCTAACATATTGTGTTATTTTTTTTTTGCATAAACAGACGGATTTGGTTGCCTCGGTCATTAGTTTCAAATTGAACTAAAAGGACAGTTTTATCTACAAACATGGGGGTCAAATGAGTTTTCGTCAAACTTTCCTGTTATTCTTAAAGAACATTTTCTGTAACTATTTGGTCAGTTAAATTAGCTAGAGGCATTCATTAACTACTTTTTGGCTCATGTGACTCATCACTGGGAGAAGTGGTTCTGCAAATGAATGGAATACATGTATGCAATAATATTAATAGAAAGCTGATTCCAATGAATCACAAAAAGAGACAAAAAATCCACTCATTTATTTATTGCCATAAAGCATTAATCACAAGATTTACCCACAAATGTTTTTTCCCCACATATTTTGGCATCATTTAATATGTTGACCAGTACTTATTATGAAGCCAAATCAGGTTACTAGACTTTTTGTTTGACACGACAACTTGACAGGTTAAATGGTTTGGCCCTTGGCAGATGTTTGCTTGCAGCCAAAACAAGAGCTGGAGGAGATCCAATCTCATTAACAACATGCCATGAATGGATACGTAAATAGGGTTGCTTATTCCAGCCTGGGCGGGGACAAATAACATAAAGCATATGCGGTAATTCCCTCCCGTTTCCAGGGTGGCTGCTATAAAAGAGAGGAAGGCCTAATGGAAAACACTTGTGCACCCAAAACAACCCAGGCATGTCATTCAGGGCCTTCAAAACAATTCAGACACAATACAAGAAAATCAGAAGAAAATCTAAAGAAATGGCTGAAAATCAATTTTTACTATTGCTTTTGCTACAGTTGATAATTAAATATATCAAGATGTCAAATGGGTTACAAAAAACCCTCATTTTTGGCAGTTACAGTTTAATGTGAAAAAACTATAGAACTGTTAAAGGGAACATATTTCACAAATAATCAAACATTAAAATATCAAATTGTATATTGAGATCGTGAACAGATAAAATAGAGAAAGTTAACGTCTTCAAGTTTCAGAGTGAGTTACTATTCATTAAGTTAACTTAAAAACAGTATCACACACTACTTTAGTATTTTATTGCTTACGTCAAAGGGTTCTACTGACTGGAACTGGAATTTATTTGCCTCACAAAAAGAAAAAGACTGTAATGTCACACGTTAACAGTATTGTTTTGTCTTCTGAACTGCTTATTCCCCAACAGGGTTTCGGGAAGTGCCGGAGCCTATCTCGGCTGATTTAAGGCGAGTGGCAGGGTACACCCCGAATAGGTCACCAGTCTGTCGCGGGGCCACACACGACCATACACAATTCCTAGGGGTAATTTTGTGGAGGCCAATCAACCAAACACACATGTTTTTAGGAAGTGGGAGGAAATCAAAGTACCAGGAGTAACCCCACATATACATTGGGAGAACATGCAAACTCCACACAGAAAGCCCAGTGTTTCGAACGTCATTCCACCCAGGACTCAAACCCTGATCTTCTTCATGTGAGGCCACTGTGCTAACCACTGTGCCACCGTGCTGTGCCACTCCACACTAATAGTAAACAGATCAAATATTTTCTTTTAAAATAAAAAGAGATACAGCTGTTTGGTCACAGCTGTAAACCCACCTATTGTCTTGAGTCAGCAATAGCTAATGCAAAACAAGCCTGCAGCATGATGCATGTCAGTAAAAGAAGGGGAATATGTTGATCATTAGTAGTAGAAAAAAAGGCAATAACTATGAAGTTGCCCCAGGAAACAAAACAGCATTTTTAGAAAAGCAGCACCACAAAAACAAGTGCGCATTACCAAATAGTCTTTTAGTTTTGTTTTTAAGCCACCACTTTATTACAGCTTCTACTTCACTTTATTCTTCTTTCTGCCACAGTTTGAACTCTAAATATGCCTTTGAATAATACACTTTTCACAATAAAACCAAACTCAGAAACCCCAAATGTCCAGCACAGGACTTAAAACTCTGTCACTAAAAACAGATATCTTTGAAAATGTGTCTTTATTTGTGGAAGGGGTGAGTCATTTCTGCAGCCTGAACCACAACAAGGATGTTATTGCCATCAACTGAGGGAGAAAAAAATACTTTAGGTTTGAAATGTTTTTGTTTGTAACAAGAAATGCATTAAACTGTTAAAAAGCAGTCATTTTTGGCCAAAATGAGATGTGTTTGGAAAAATGGCTTCACTCATCTGTCATCCCGAAGGGCAAAGAGTAGTTGGTGGAAATATTAGGATGATGTGGAATATGATGAAAAGAAGGCACAGAGTTCCAGATGATGAAGAGAGACAGAAAGAAACAACATGAGACAGCAAAGGAGAGAAAAAGAGGGGAAAGAAAGAGGCTAGCCACGGCTTCTCTGCTCCACCAACTCATCTATCTTTGGCTGTGCTCACGCCCCAGCTGCTGCTGGTTCAAAGTACGGTCATTGGCAGCGAACCAGCCAAAAGAGAGTGCAGAACACACATACACACATACATTCTCACACGCACTCACACACACAAAACCACTTCACATGCAGAGGGAAGCAGAAAGAAACAGAATGTCTTTGGAACATGTGAATGTCTTAAATTGTTGCTCAGCTTCACATACCCCAGACATTAGACTTGCCTCCATATCAGATTAGAAAAAAAGTCCATTTAGTTTAGTTTTCAAGCTTTTTTCCAAATATTGAAGGTAGTTTGATGAAAATATAATGTTTACTGCAGAAAAGTGTAGGTCTAAAAAATGGGTCATGTGGCTGATGATAATTCACGTCTTATTTGACAAACACCCTGCTATTGTAAATAATCTAGTGAGAAGAAATGCAAACACACGTTAATCAGCATGGGAAACTTTAAGAAAAGCAGCCTTAGTAAGCATGTTTAGAGAATCGCTCTCATGTACTTAAGTTAATTCAGCTAAGCTTGGCGAGCTTTATGGAGGTCACTGGGTTTGATTCTGTCAACTCAAATTCAAATATATGGGTTTTCTTAAAATTTACAGATGAAATTTGCATTAAAAATGAATAAAATTTCAAAGAAAATTCCTGGAAGAAAATCATCATTTGATGATTTTTTTGTTTGTTTCACCATCTTTTTGGTTCTTTTCCACAATCAGCGTGCAAAGCCTTGTAGTCGAAGCTGTGCAGGCCTCATATTTATGTAAAAAAATGGGTAATACAGATGTGCAGTGTTAAATATTTATGCATGACTCCTTGCTAAGCTACTATTATGAGTTCAACAATACATCACATTGACATTTTTCTTGTAGGAACTCATTTGCTCCTAAACCTTGAACGTGATTGTGCCGGCATAGCTTCAGCTTTTGTTTGACGTGTCTTGGTCATCGCTGATAAAATACAGTTCTGTTTTGTAGCAACGTCAAAGAGAATACAGGAGGGGTGGGCCAGAGCCATTCAGGGTGAGGCAATCAGCAGTGAAACACTAATGAAAGCAAATTCAGCCAAAAGGAAAGGTGATGATGTTCTGCTGCTGGGGTGAGGCCTGCTTCCTGTGTGAAATCACTGCTACTTTGATAAATTGCTGACTTCCAAGGAGCAAGGCTGCTCATTAAAATGAGTCAATTCAGCATTGTGAATTTTAGCTGTCCATGCTAGCTAAGGTGTCATTTATAAAAATTCACGATATAATTTGGAGCATTGTCAATGACTTAACTGTCTCATCTCATGTAAAATAACTTATTTCTCCTTGTTTCCTATGCAAATAAACAAACAAAACTTTTAAATATTCATTACACAGTAATTATGAAGTCTTAATAGTTTATAGAGCTTTGTCATAGACCAGGATGTGTGAAAACAAAACAATTGCACATCTTCCAGCACGTACTGAGGCTCCACCTTTGCAATATGTGAGTCATGCCATCAAAGCCATGCCAGCCATTCGTTGTCACATAGAAAGAGGTAGAAATACTCATCCCTTTATTTAAAAAAAAAACACTTAATCATTCTAAATTATTAAACGTCCCACCACAAAAACAGCTTCTTCCCTTCTGCCGTTGGACTTATGAACACTATATAACCTGGATCAGCTCATCACTTAGACACTTTGCTCTTGTCTCTTTACTGTCTTTATCATTTTTTATGCCATTGCACTACAGTATACTTTTTCTTTCTGAGCACTCTTAGTTTTGTTATTTTATTTTATTTAATAACTGCACACTAGTACCACAGCAAGTTCTTAGTCTCTGATTTGCTTCATTGACCACGGCAATTAAAGCATTTCTGATTCGAAATACCACTTTGGTGACAAACACAAGGCCTACACATCAATTTTATTTGGTAGAAAGTTCTGAAAAGTTGATCTTGACTCTCACTTTAATAATAAGTCATTTTTTTTCATTTTTACTAGTTTTTCAACCAGTACCCAGTTTTTAAGAAGATGGTGTTTGATCTTTAGGTATTGGAAGCAAAACAAATTGTCCATTAGTAGTTGTATAACTTCACCCACGCTTGAAGTTTAGATGACAAAACATCATTTTGAATCAAGTTAGCAAGTATGAACAGCAACAGGTAAAAAGACTTATGCAACATAACATGACTAATGACCCAAAAAAGCTCAATGACGCTTGTCAATGATGGTTATTCCACTTGACTAACTGCTGGGTAATTTACAACCCGCGGCTAATTAAGTTCTCACTCATCCAATTCTCTAATGTATTCACCTTTGAGAACTTGTTACCTAACTGTACATCCAATAGCAAGGATAAAACATGTCTACTTCTGTCACAAAGAGTTAATAAGACAATTTAAAATGCAAAGTATCTACAACCGTCCCAGTTCACTAAACCGTTCAAAGAGATCCTAGTATCCAGCGAACAAAAAAATAATTAAAAGAAAACAAGAATACCTTTTAATTTTTTTTTATTTACGAGAATTATTTGTCAGCTAGCATCCATGAAAGTTTAAAAGAAAGCCGGAAACTGAAGCAGCTGGCATGAACAAAAAGTATGGAGGCTTCTAACTGAGTGTGACGTGCTCCATTTGCCAGTCCGGTCCGGAGGGAGTTTAGCAGGTAGTGTGCCATATTCCCGCTCATCAGATTAGCAGCACCATGCTGTTTTGTGTATGTGTGTGTCAGAGCGTGTATGTGCCAGTTTGGCACACACTGCGGGCGTGCACACAATGTGACTCAGACTCAGGAAGGAGTTGTGTCTGATGCCATGCCCAAGCCTTTTCCTGCTGATGCTAGCATATGGGAAGAGATGACAACTAATTTCCTGCCATGTAGGTCAGGCGATTGACTACCCGCAGTACCTGCCGGAATTTACGGGCAGCCACATGGGGAGAGAAATACGGAAAACTAGGCTGTCTTCTTCATAACTTTATGTGAGGTGATAGAAGCAGGATGGGCGAGAGCATTGATACAGTAAATGTAATGACGCATGGATAATTCCACAGGACACAGAAGTGAGAGGAATTGATGCAAATATTTTAAATATAGAGCATTGACAACTTTTTTAAAATAGGAAAATTACTCAAATTAATTCAACAAAAAAATAAAACAATCTTAATTGGAGATATTTTTCATCCTAGTCAAAATGTATGGTCATGGCTTTAATATATAAGCAAAATGCAGAGAACCCCAGTATAGGCCAGACTCATCGGCAGTTAAAACAATTCATTTTCAAATGATGTGGAATTTTGCTGATACAAGAACAATAAAGTATATTTACAAACCTTAGCAAATGTGTTGTGTTGTACAATTCAAGAATATTTTTAAATATGTGAAACCATTTAAACTGTATTGACTGTAACGATGGCTCAATTTGCATATGTATTGTAGTTAGGTATTCTTATTTTATTTGACTTTTTATACCATCGCTTTTGTACTTGGGTTTGCTAATTTAAGTGTTGATTTCTGGTTTGCATACAGTATGTTCATATTTGTGCAATATTTTTATATTAGTTCTTACATATATGGAGTTAGGCATAGCTCAGTGGTAAACTTGCCATCTTTGGACCGAAAAATTGCCAGTTCAAATCTCACTGAGCTTACGTCTAAGTGTCCCTGGAGAAGACACCTAACCTCGTAGTTGCTGCCACAATTGGCGCTATCATTGGCTTACTGCTGTGGTGCAATGCAGCACAGGAATTCCCTGTGAGGGATTAATATAGTATAAAAAAATAAAATAAAATGAATATCTGTTGATGTGTGTAATTGATTGTTGTAAATAAACTTATGTTTATCCTGTTTTTTTTTGTGTGTGTATTATTGAGATTCCACAAAGTGGATCTTCATAAAACAACCAAACAAAATCATGCTTGTATCTGAAGATATTCTTTAAACTCCTTTACTGTCACGTGTAAGGCTAATGAGAGGCGTTCTTCATTACCACTTCAGCCAAAGCAGAAAATACCCACCATGCCTAAATTGACGGTCACCCGTCTCTAAACCCTTATTAACTCCTACCAGCTGATGGATTAGATCCTGCAGTCCAGACAGCTAAAGGCCGTAGATGTGTCTGGTAAAAGCTGCTCATCCATTCACAATACTTTATGATTGGCCTCTGCTCACAGCCTTCCTCCACCACCTCCTGCAGGGAGACCTTTGCAAAACAAGGTTTTAGTGTGTGACAGAAGGAGATAGAAAGAGGGGGAGGCTGGGTGTGTTTTACAGATTAGAGTAAGATTGGTCAGTGGGTGTGAATAATGAGATTGTTGCAGCACCCTACATCTGTAATCAGAGAACATTTTACTTCACTTTTGCTGAAACAAAATGCAAGAAGCAGCTTACAAAAAGTTGAAGCAACACATTTGTGTAACTCAGGGGACACTTTCTTAAAATACAAAACAGGGAAAAACCAAAAGATTGACATAGTTTTCACATTATTTATTAGCCTTATACTCAGAGATGGCCAAGCTTTTCAACTTGTGGCCCTAATGAGTAGGACCAGGAGCATATCCATTGTGTGTTTTGGTAAAACATCTCATGAGAGAACAAGGTAACACGTAATATGTTTTTTTTTTTTTTTTAAAGAAACAAAAAGAAAGAAACACTGGCTAGCTTTACGTACAATTAAAAAACGTACAATTAAAAAACAAAAACATATTTTCCTCCCTTTTATCATCCCAGTTTTAATTATCTATAGCAGACGGTTGAGATGAAGGTACCCCACTCCCAGATGAAAACCATCTGCTATTAAGACAACTGTGGCATGCTCTCATGCTAAAAGTTAAGTTTCTTTAATTGATTGAGAGTAATTTAATTGGATTGAGAGTAAAATGGATTAATGATGTTGCATTTAACTTATAAAGCGCTTGAGAAACAATATGCTCAAGTGGTGTTGGAATACTTGGAAAGTGGTGTTGGAATACTTGGAAAAATGACTTTTGGACAGAAAAAAACTTGCACAAGCCCCTCTTAATGTTGACAAAATCAACTCAGAAGTCCAGTTTTGGGACTCATGACTATTTCACAATTCAATGACAACCGACGAGTCCACAATGTGTATCTATTGAGAACCCTTAGTACTGCAAACTCACCCTGATACATTACACTTTTTCTTTTACTCTGTGGAAACAGTTTGACTTCGCAGCATTGATGATCAATTGCACCATGGCTGATGGAGAAATTGCTGCTTTTTGGTTGGGGTCAGATGTGATGTATGAAATGTGCTCTAAACAGTTAGTGTTGTCAGGAAAACAGCATAAAAACAAACTTTTTTCTGTCGACAAAAGAGCAACGTCAAATTTTTTGTGAATAAAGTTGTTGCCAACACAGATCATATAGCATGGTTGTCCTCCTTTTTTTCAGTTGCCAAACTACAAGCATGACCCGGATGGATGCTTTATGTTCACTTTACCTAGTCATCGCTGTTTGCTTGCTTGGGCAAACATTTTCTGATCACTGCAATAAAAATTTTAATCCTAAAATACCTGTAAAATAAAATTGATTGGAGCACTATGTGGCGCCAGCCTGTTCAATGCACCACAAAAAAATAAATCCAAAAACATAACCATTCAAGTTTGATGCACAGGATGAAACCTATACTCAACATGAGTAAAAGTTTCAGTGCAAATATTTTTGTGACCTGAAAAAAAAAAGGCATTTTGCAAGAGTTTTAGGGTGTGAGAAAATAGAAAAAGGCTTTCTTAACTTTGTCAAGTTAACAATTGCAAAATGTGCTTTGGAAAACACTGTTGCAATGGATTTAATCATACAAGTCATGGAAAATCTATGACAAAACATACAGCCCTCACTGAATTAGGCTGGAAAAATGTTTGAGAGTATTGTTTTTGCTGCTTATAGTGTTTTTTTTTTTTTTTGTTTTAATTAAAGTAGCTGTCTTAGGGGTATGAGTAAATATCGGAGTGATATAAACAAAACAAACCATCTGGTTTTACATTGGCCATGTGATGGTACGGTGAGTCATACAGTGCCCATTCATACAAATAAAAATATACATTTTGAGTAAAGCTCCAAATTCTCAATGTAAAAGAACACAAGAGGTTTAGCATCTGAAGTTCAGTGTGTATCGGTCTACCTTTAATAAAAAAGTTATAACAGTCTCCAGTCCATTCCCCAACATTATTTGGATTAAATGTCAATTTTATACTAACTGGTTTAATATGTGCAAGAAATATAAATTCAACCCTCTTAAACTATTAATATTTCCTCAATGAGCCACAAAAATGCTGAGGACGGTGTTTATTAAGTTCTTACAGGAAACAAGGGACCAAGGTTTGGCACTTTGTAAAACTTTATGTCCTCACTGCCAGCTTATGAAGGTTATGTAATGCCTCCAGACAGGTGAAAAAACAAATGACCAATTACTAGCATCTCCCTAGAGAGCAACAACACAAATCCAGCCAAAACCTGCAGGAGCAGGTGAGAATGCAATTTGTTTAAACATCAGGAAAGCTCAGTGGCAACCTGATTGCATGTCAATCCTAGGAGAATATTTTTTTAGAAATATGTATGTATATTTACAGTATGTTTATATGTATACATGTACACAAACATACGTACATCATTTATTTTAATAAGTTAGGTTAGGAATGTGCCAGGCATTTTTTTTCCATATTTAACACACCTCATTTGAGTGAGAAGTTGCATTGGAATGTTTTATTCAGCTTTTTGTCTGACGTTACGTAACAAAATCTATTTGATTTGTCAAAGATTCCCATGAAGGGTGGTTTTACAATTTTCTCTGAGATCACAGCACGGTGAGCCAACGTTCAGGTAAGGATAATTTTTTGGTGTTGACATGTAAGTCTCAGTACAGAGATATGGGTGCAGCTTCACTCCCTGTCGAGGTGAAGTAAGCTTGGTGGAAGTAGAATGAACACCTTTAAGATTCTTTCCGGATTACAAAATTTGTTTTTTGCAGGGTGAGATCATTACAGTTTCATCACTGGGATGGACAAGATGACAGCGAATAATTTTATATAATAATAATAATAAAAAAAATAAATATTATGCCTATTGTTTTAACACTTAGGTTTGGCAGGTAAACTCTCGAGAAACTTCTAGGAATTGTAAGAATCTGGGAGATTTTATTTCTTTATGTGCAGAAAGAGAATAAACCATCCATTCTTTATTTTCCTAAAATCTTTCAATGCAGGGAACTAAGTTGTGGCAGCAATAAGGCAAGCGAGAGGCAGGGCACGGCCTTATCAGGTCATCAGTCCATTACAGGCCTACTTAAAGAAGATATAAGTACATGCTAACTCCTAGGAGGAGTCTACAGTGATTTATCAGCATTGCATGCATGTTTTTAGCAGGTAGGAAGAACCAGGAATATTTGAGAGCCCTTAAACACACGAAGACAAAGAAAAGGCTAAATTTAGCAACCTTGGTTCTGTAAGGTAGAAGTGCTAACCACTACACCACCTCATAACCTGACAAAAAGAAATATTTTTTTTTTTTTTTTTTTTTTTTTTATGGGATTGTTTTTTTTTTGTCTGCAAAGTTACAAAACTTTACTAAAAACCTGAGAATTTGTGTTCAAATGTATTCTCAACCACTCAAACCTACATGTATACATTTCTATATGTGTCCAAAAACTCAACACATAAACTATTTAATTACATAAAACAAGTTTTGTCTTGGAATTAAATATTTTTAATTGCCATGAGCCCAGCTGTGTAATTAAAGTGATTAAACTACTACAACAGTTTTCTACTTAAAAACACAGCGTGCAAAATTCACAGTAACACTTGGCCACAACCTCTTGTTCTGCCACCTCTCTGACGCACAATGAGAACAAGAATAACCTCTCTAGGTTTTATACTTCCGAAAATGCAGAAGTTTATCACATGACTGTGAGGTGACATCTTCAGATGTTTTCCCATCACGCCCTGCAGATGTGAAGTACAAAGTGGTAACTGTTGTGTGACCACAAACTTCCTCTATCAGTGGGAAAAATTAAGAATGGTGGCGAAAGGACCCCCACCAAAAGACCAAGCCTTTGGGTGGTTCTACTTCCTGTGGTGAAAATAGCTTCTGGTTGCACCTTTTTAGCCAAATTATGAAACACACAACCTGGGCAAACTGAGCTGTGACTAAATGGAGACACTTTAAATAAACCTCCATGTACTGTAAATGATGAACCCAGGTGTTGCACAAGAAAGAATTCTTTGTGAACTGCTCTTGTTTAAACAAATCAACCACTTTTTCTCCTCCAAAATCTTCAAATGATCATCATATTGAAGTAACTGGAAATCATTGTAGTTTTTGCCAGCATTATTTTAATCATATGACATGCCAAGCAAACTAAAGTGAAAGTGAATCTGTGGGGTTTTCCAGCAATAACTTTCTACACACACCAGCATTTCAGGGAAAAGATCTAGCTCACCGTGCCCTACTGGCTACATTGCTAATTGTTTCCTTTAAGCATGTTTGGCACCATCAAAGTCAGGCAGAGGCTGTCTGGCCTCTTGAAGGCTGAGATCCAAACAGAACAAAAGAGACTGTGTATGAGCATTTCTGGCACACTTAAACAGAGAAAAAGACAGAAATAAAAACAGGTGTAAGCAGTGTCTCATATCAGTTTAGTATAATCTGATCCAAACAGGAGTTTTGTAATTAAGTTCATTCAGTTTTCAAAGTAAATGGCAAGTTGGTATGGGAATACTGATCAAGCACAATTTTCAATGTTGATGTTAATGTGCACATAAGAGGAAAAAAAAAAAAAGATACAGTTACTCGTGAAAAACAAACATCTGTAAAATTGTGGTCCTTTCCTTTTAAATTAGATTTTCCCTAAGGGATGCAGATCTCTATGGTCTGCATCCTCAGGAATTAATCCTGAGGTCAAGTTTACCCGGTTGGGGTGAACTCACAAATAACACAAAGAAAGTCATAAAACAGATACATTAAGCTGGGTTAACTACGCACAGGACTTCACAAATGGTCAGTTTCCTTAGACTTGATTAAAACCATTGTAGTCAAGCAAACTACCTCCAGGGTGCATGTTTCCTTGTACAACAACTCGCTTCGTTTACACGTGTCAACTTGATCTACAGTACGTGCTGCTTGTGGCCACAAATATGACTTATATTTCTCACTGCTAATGCTGTCTACATTTATAGTAGCTTTGGCAAATATGGGTACACATAATCAGCAGAAAGCTATCAGCATTATGTTTTCAGCAGAAAACCTTGCCATCAGCCAGGGATCTGATGTTAATTCCCCACATGGTAGACAAGAAATCCCACTTTGATTCACTGAGGTTAAACTGTTCAAGAAATACTGATAAAACAGGTTGCACGGTAAGGCTCCTTGGAGGTTTAAAATTACAATATGGATACTTTCAGATGAGACTGTATAACTCAAAAGGTATATTCATGAGTGTTTAAAGCTGTCGTCTTTCAATATCAATTCCTAAGACAACCTGATTAGTCATTTTTTGTCAGCACATCTAATTTACTAATCATACTGTTTGCTGTGCCCACAGATCCAACTAAAGAAGACAGAAGTTTTTAAACTAGCTATTTAATAAAGTGTTAAAAATAGACCATATTCTAAGCACAACCTCTGAAATATTTGTCTTTTATGGATGTTTACACTTATTGATGATCAGACTTATGGTTGTCCAGACTTATAGATGTCCAGACTTGTAGCATTCAGTGGAAACCTTGTCTCTGTGAGCCCTCTACAGAGAAATATTTGAACTGCAGTTTGGCTCAATGCCCATAAGTTTCATCTGTTTGAAACAAAGTGCCTGAACTCTCTAATGTGACATATGGCACAAAGCTCTAGACACATTAAATACATTCCAGTGGGTGAGAGCGCCTTAACGCACAAGTGTGTCCTAAATCTCACATCTGAGACAACTGCCTATATGACAGAACTCCACAATGGAGCTGTACATTATGTACCCAAAATTACAATCATTTTTTGTCAACATTTAAAACAAAAAAATAGAAAAGAAAAAAATAATCATTACTTTTTTTTCTTTTCTTTAACCCTTTATTAATAGTTAACATGCACCATCACTTCAAAATCACACCCATTGAATCTGCAGAGTAGAAAAAAAGGAAAAAAAAAAAAAAAGAAGAAGCATGACCTCGCTTGTCCCCGGCACACTGTGTCTCCATTCCACAACTGGGCACAGAGCCCAGGCGACGGCTGTTTGCGTGCCACCACTGTTTGTGTAGATTTGCATCTGGGCTCTGGAGACAACTGGTATAATTCAGCATCAGTGTGTGTGTATTGTGTGGAAGTGGAGGAGGGTGATCTGAAGTAACTCTGCTGGTCATTTGAAGACTTTCCTCTATATGTCATCATCACTTTTCCTTGAGTGTGTTTTTCGTGTTCTTCCGAGACAATTAAAGTTTGAATAGGTGTGAATACAGGATACTGTAACATGTGGAAGTTGAACACACGGCATTAAAAAAAAAGCATGCAAAAAGTAAGCACAGGAAAACTGTTTGACATCAGCAAGGCAGCAAGCTGGACATCCAGTATACATAAAAGAGAATAAATAAATAAATAAATAAATAAAAGTCTAAATACTCTCTACTTTAAGAGAGTAGAAACCTTTTTGTATTTCCCTTCTCTTGGGAAAGAGGGCTTTATGACAAACTCATATATTTCAGAAAGTGCCTACCAGGGGCTTGGCAATGAGCACCTGCAAAAACACTCTCATTTATCATCAGGACCAACTCGTGGCATGGCGTTTTATGTAAACTACAATGCATACAGTTCTTCACTGATGAATGAAGATGTCTGCACTGTATTTTTGTGCTTGAAAGAGGTTTTAATCATTGTGATGCCAAATGCGTATTTTTCTATGAAAAAAAAAATTCTAGCTCTGAGTCAGACTCAAATGGGGACATTTTTATTATGCTCCTGAGGCTTTTAGTTTGACCCTATTTCTTTTATTTTGTGTCTTCATTAAGTAGCTCATTATTTACAGATATTCGCAAAAAGTGTTTTGAGTCTTTTTTTTTCTCTTGATGGTGCATTTAAGGTCAGATGATTTGAACAACAAACTGAGGGCACAAACATGAAGAAACACTGTTTTCTTTTATGTGTTGCTTTAGACTGTTAATATAAATAACATTTCTGCTCAGAAAATTGAGTGGTTGAATATTTCATTATGTGTGAAATAACTTTCTGTGTGTTTTTTTTCAATACAGATCTTTACTAGTTTTAAATTTTAAAATATATTTTTTTCAGACGTTATGTACAGTAAATGGACCTTGGTAATTCAATAAACTCTTTAAAATGACCTCACCTTTTATATATTGTTTTACCTTGAATGTTTTTCTAAAGCTTGTTTAACACGTGATGCTTTATGAGTTGTATTTGAATTTATGAAAAAAGAGTAACATTAACAGTGGAAAAAAATCTTTTCATATCAAGTTCTTTTTGGTGTCAAGAGATGCACAACATCCTATTATAAAACATGTTTTCTTTCTTCTGGTGCGCATGTCTGAGTGTGTAGGTGGTTTTCAGCCGTTTCCTTTTGTAAAAAACTAACCAAGGACATCATGTTCTGAGTACAACTGCTTTCACTTTGCAAAGCAGCCACAGAAATGATGACGGAAGTACAAGTGCTGGGGTGAAACGTAGATACCAACCTTTAAGAACGAGTCTTCAGGCAATCTAAGACGAATGCTCTGTCACCTTCGTTTTACCACGGCAACTGGGTTTATGTAATTGTCTTGGTTTGTGGTTTGGTGAGGTGAGATGAGTGAGGAACACATGAACTAGCACACGCATGCACATGTAAACACATCCTGGAGCTGTTGAAAATACTTTGTTGTCTAGTTTTTTGTCATTTGTTTTTTTGGCCCTGACTGGCTTATTTCTCAACATCTCAGGCTGTAGCTGAGTTCCCTTGATGTCTTTAATCTGCATTGTCACCACCGGGACAGTAAGCACAACAGGCTTCATGCCAGTGGTTTGTGGAAGATTAGTGAAAGAGGGAACAAAGGCAGCTGTTTTGGCTGACTGGCAAGGCCTTTCATGGGTTTCGCAGCGGTTGCTTCGTACATTTTGTTCAGCTACGGGATCCCTCTGCTGACAGCTTTGCCCGCCTTGTTGGTGGGTTTCACAGAGCCTCTGAAAGCTGCACAGACATGCTGCTGGAAAATTTTGGAGCAAAAGTACCTCTTGACAAAGACATTGTATTTTACCAAAGACAATTAAGATAAAGTTTTCTGCACAGTAGAAAAAAAGCCTGAGTTTTTTTTTTTTCACCAGCATTTGGTAAAGAAGAGAAAGGTTTATGAAGGAACAAACGTGGTGTATTTCACCTCATTTGTGCACATATATGAAAGAGACACTGAGATGTTCTGATGATGAGACTATGTATTTTTTTTAATCTTTTTTATAGTACAAAGTATTTTGTGTATCTTTTGCTTTTAGTATGTTTTGTTTCATCTTTTGAACAGCTTACTCCTAACAGAAGTGCAGGGAGTGCCGAAGTCTATCTCGGCTGATTTAAGGCGAGAGGACCTGAACAGGTCACCAGTCTGTCACAGGGCCACACACACAACCATCCACACAGACACACATACACACACACTCATTCCTAGAGGCAATTTCATAGTGGCTAATCAACCTAATATGCATGTTTTTGGAGGATGCGAGAAATCTGGAGTACCCAGAGAAAACCCATGCATACACGGGGAGAACATGCAAACTCCACACAGAAAGGCCAGTTATCAAGCCTCGTCCCACATGAGACTTGAATCCCAAACTTCTTGCTGTGAGGCCTCTGTGCTAACCCCTGTGCCCCCATATGGCCTTATATTATGTTGTTTATATTCTGGAATTTCCATACTATATTGTGCACCTGATTATAAACCTCACCCAGTACATTTTTAAAGAAAAAATATTTTGTACATACATACTTTTCTTTTAACATACTCCAAAAAAAATCCTTTTGGCTCTTTTGACTTGATAAAAAATCTGGTAGGTTTAGATAATGCTTAGAAATTTGATGAAGTTAGGCTTGCCTCAACAGAATGATGAAAAAAATGTTTAGAAAAGAGCACACATGGTGCATAAAAAAAAAACACAAAATGAAGAAGAAATGAAGTTGCCTTCTAAAACACTTATGTGATCATATTTGATATTTTCTCATGATCCATGTACACTCTGAACAATTCCAAAAGTGTTGGAACTTAAATACACACAATAATCAATCATTTTGTTTCTGTTTGCTGTTTCACTTTACCCATGTCTGAGCTTTTATTGTTCGAGGGTCGTTTGGATGAAAACACATTGGAAACACACCAGTTTCCCTGCACGTACACACCCACATGATACTTATACTATCACTGTTTGATCAGCAACACTGATAACCATATCACACATACACACACATGCAAAACAACTTTCACACACAAAATGTTGTGGTGAACTTAAAATGTCACAAGTGCTGTTTTATTAGAGAGTTTATGCACACCTGCATGAGTCAGAGCACATTTTCTTTGTCTTTCAGGGTTAGATTCACTTTATTTTTTTAATCTCATTAATATGTTTACGTCTCAATTACACAGTTCCTCTATTTCCCCCAGAAAAGAACAAGTCTGTCACACGCTTCGCACGTGGATGTGAAAGATGTTCTCATTCTTCGGCCACGGCTGCCTGAGTTGTTGGCCTTTAAGCTACTTAAAACGGTTGACCTCATGTGAGAAAATAAGGAACGATGAATGAGACGAGAACAAAATGTCCTAGACACTCAGGGTTGAAACTAGGTCAGGAAATTTGGAGGGAAAGCATGTGCTTCCTCCTGCTGGTTGTTTGTCAGTATTGAATGAGGTGAGTGTGGGTTCGCTGTGCCACCAGGAGGTCAAATGCATAATCGAAATCTTATTAGGATGGAAACGGATTTAACTGCAAAATAGTTATAAAAATAACATAAAAAGGCATACTAGACAATACAACATTATACAAAAAATATGTTATTCAGAAAAAATTCGACCTCTTTAAATTTTTCAAATCAAAATGTAACAAATTTAAGATATAAAAGATTAAAACATTTATTCTTCTGCATTTGTTACCATTTTTGTTTGTTTTCCATCTCTGAGATGGATTAAAACCCAAAGGAAATTTTAGAACACAAACAAATCTCTTTTTTGTTTTTCTGAGTCACATGGACAAAAGTTCACGGCCACATCCATCGCAAACAAACTTGCTTTCTCAAGGACAAACTTTCAGTCTTTGACTTGTGTTGGAGGAATTAGATCATTTATCAGGGGACTAAAAGAAAAATCACAGTTAATTTGAATGTATTTTCATAGTTTAGTTTGTTTACTGAAAGTTTGTACTTTTACTCTGGGATTTTTTTAACTTGATTTTCTTGAGTCATTTAATTCTTAACGGGTCAGAGGTAAAACAGAAAGTTTGAAATTAAACTAAAACAAAAAACAAATGCCAGAAATTTATGAATTAAAAACAGCAAAAGGACAAATTCAACAAATTAGCTGAACTTTTATGAAAATGTCTCATTAAAAATCTCATAAAATCAATATTTTCTGTTCTAGGTCAATCGTGTCAAATCCTATTTTTTGTTAAAACAGTTACATTATTTCTACTCTAAGCACTGGCAGCCTGTTCAAATAAATAAATCCATCAATTGTAACCACATAAACATGAGTGAAATAAGATGTAAAAAAAAAAAAAAAAAAACTAACACAACAAAACCCCACTTTTTTTTACTAAAATATTCCTCCCACGTGGAACCATCTGTCACACAATCAATCAGTAGAAAAAGCTACAAACATCATATTTTCTGTGTTAAATCAGCACAACATCTATTTTTCCAGAGATGTTTATCTTTTTGGTTATTATTAACCACTTTGAAAGTTTCTTTTTTGTGCCAATCACAACTTTTTAGAGCACAACCTTTTGTTTCCGTCTTCACATTTTCTCTCAAAAACTGCTTTTGATGGTAAGGTCAAACCTTCTTCATGTTCACGGCTATGTTGTTGATGTGTGAATTTGTTTGCTACTTCAGAGTCAGGCCATCGAGTAATGACAAGCAGTAAAACACTAGTTTTATGTAGAGATTAAAGCAAAATGTTGAGGCAGTTCCAGCTTCAAAAGAACATCGATCTGAACCTCAATCAGCAGTGAAGCTCTTTCCGATGTCTGTGCTGAGCTGGCATTTGGCATCAGAACTGATTTAACTACAAACATCCCTGGCAAACAGAGTAGAAAAGCAGCCAGGGGAGCTTACATTGGTTTATCTTATTACATTTGCTCACTTGGCAAGTAAAGAAACCATTTGCAGCTTCTGCAAAACCCTCATACACACACAAACACACACTTCAAGCACAAGTCTTTTTGTAGAAAGTTTTTTCTTCACAAAAATGTGAGATTCTAATAGTTGTAACATCGTTTCACCTGCAAAAGCTACTCAAAAGGAACCATGGCACTTGTTGGCCTAAAGAAGCACAGTCCACCATAAAGTAAGCACTTAAAAAGGTTTTAGAAACATGGGATATATTTTATTTGGTAAAAATTTTACTTTGCTCTTACACTAAGTTAAAATAACATTAACAGCCAATAATATTAGTGTACAATTATTACAAAAATGTATATCAAAGCACATTTTCATTGATTTGATATAACATTGTCGAGTTCTTGTCATTCCTCATTTGTCCAGAAGTGATCCATCTTAGAAAAGGCTTCAAATGTTTCTTTTGGACAGTGTATTTGACGATAGAGACATTTCAATATTCATCCAAAATAATGTCCAGATGAAAGTCGACAGGTCTTGATCATCAAATATACTGTCCTGAAGACAACTTTGAAGCCATAACCATTATTAAACTATTAGGAAAAATAAAGTCCCTTGGGAAAAAAATGAATGATTTGAGACAATAACACTAAAAATGTTTGTAAAAAATAAACAGCTTGTGCAGAGTGTTCCTTTAATTTTTCTTGTTGAACTAGTGTAAATGTGTAATATGAGTGTAAATTGAACTGTATTACCAGCAACGAATGATAACATAAAAAAGATAATTTCCAATCTGCTTAATTTGATAAGTTATAGCATGAATACCTTTTTGATGGTTTGATTTTGTCCTGCAGTGTATCACAAGATCACCAGTTATTCCTAGAATGTTTAATAAAACTGGGAAATATAAAAAAGTAGGGCAGCATGGTGGGCAGTACAGTAGCCTCACAGCAAGAAGGTTGTGGGTTCAAGTCCTAGGTGGGGACGAGTATTCAAACACTGGCCTTTCTGTGTGGAGTTTGCATTTTCTCCCAATATATGCATGGGTTTTCTCCAGGTACTCTGGTTTCCTCCCACCCACCAAAAACATGCATGTTAGGTTGATTGGCCACTACATAATTGCCCCTAGGAATGAGTGTGTGTGTAAGGTTATATGTGTGTGGCCCCGTGACAGACTGGTGACCTGACTTTGCCTTGAATTAGCTGGGATGTTCTCCCGCAATCCTAGAAGCGAGTGACAGTTAAGAAGGTGACCGTGACTGAATATAAAAGTAGAATGCAGGTACCAATTTTTGTTACCAAAGTGTCAACAACTCAGGGATTTTCACACCACTTTCTCCAATAAAGAATAAGCAGCTTGGTATGAGCCTATTTCAGCTCTGACACATGTTAAACACAAGTGTACCCTGTACATTGTCAGTTAAAGCTAGGACATCACACAAAGATGGACGATTTCTTAAGGATGAAAAACTCAACCCTGGGATTTGATTACAGATCCAAATAGAACATAAAATCTGAAAGATTTCAAACTTCATCTGCACTCGAACTTCAAATCTCAAACCAACAACTTTCTTTTCATACTATTTTAGCTTTGTAATGTAAAAACAAAGGAAATTCAGGATCAAAATCTTCCCTTTAATATTCAACTGTCTATGATGATCTGTTCAAATATGAACTACAATGAACAAACAGAATGAAATCTTTACTGCAGATTAGTTCTGCATGTGTACATTTTGATGCCAGCAGCATAAAACCACAGGTAGGTCACTGGACCAAGAGGCCGTGCAAGGCCAGTAATGTTTAGCTTTGATAAATTATTTGATTCAAAGTGGCACATCATTGACAGAAAGCTACTGGATCTATGACACATTTTGATCCAATCCAACCAGCAAAACAGAAATATTATCATTACCTGAACACTGTGGAACATGGTATCTTTCCATCTCAAGACTTGTATAAACCATGTCCACTGAGGTGTTGAGGTCAATGTGCATATTTGTATGCCTCCATAACCCATTGTGCAATCTTTTTGAAAAGAACATTTTTATCTCCGATCGTGTCCTCCAACAGAAAAACCTTGAACACCGTGGACTGTAAAAGCAGAAAAAAAATCTCCTGGTTGAACTTTTTGATGAAATTCAAAACATATATAAACAGATGTGATTATGATGCAGTTATAGGTCATGATTGTTACGAATGCTGATAACATTATTCATGCCAGTGACAAACAGAAGCACCAGCTAGTGCAGCAGTTTGCTAAATCAGCGAAATGCAAAGGAAGCTTTTTGCTCTTTTTTAAGGTCGGATTTAATAGAGAGAGAAAAAAAAACCACTGGCATCAAATAAAATACAATAAACAAAACTTGATCCCTTTTAACTTTAAATTCACTGCAATGCTGCTGCTTTGAAGGGCAGATCGTATAGTGTGAATAATGGTGTGAGGTCTGGATTGACCGACACTGAGAGTGTGAGGTCTGTTGGAACATTTAAAAGGCCGAAACACCTTTGCTGCTTGCAGGAGATAGTGGCAGCGACTGTTCAACTACCCTGTTGTCTTTTCCCCTTGATCCTTATCTTCTAAAAGCCCAGGCAGAGAGTGCTTCTGCAGGGAGGCTTCTGCGTGTGAGAAGAAAAACTGACAGTGGAAAGAATCTATTCTGGAGGCAGACACACAGATTAAACTGTGCTCGCTCTTCACCCAGACACTATGTAGAGCCGCCACGCATACACTTTTAGGAAGAGGTTAACAAGTGGAATAATTAAGGAATAAAACTATCTGCTTGCACTTTCCTTCGTTTTTTTTTTTCTATCTCTGTAGCTTCTTGGCTGCTCCTCTGTCAACTCTACTTCCCCGTTCCCAAAGCTCTTCACTGCTTCGGTGTTCTGCTCTAACCTGGCAATCCTTTCCTTCCTAATTTGGTGAGTTACTACGGGAGTGATTATCTTAGAACACATCGTGTAGGACTAGAGGCGAATGGATGTAAACGTGTAAGTTACCAAGCTATCTTTAAAAACTGTAAGAAAACAAAACCAAAAAAAAAGGATGTGTTCTTTTCCAGTGTTGTTTGTGCACTAAAACTTAAGTCAATAATTTTCTTTTAATTATCATCTAATCCCAATGAAAATTAGGATGTAAAGATGTGTGTGTGTGACTGTAGAAACAAGACTTGTAAATGCACAATTTGTACAAGTAGCAACATTACAGAGAGCACAAGCCACAAACTAACGACACAGTAAAAATTAATTGGACTTGATGGAATGGTGCATTTTACGCGTGAACAACCTTTTTATACAGAAATTTGTTTATACAATGATGGCATATATGTAGTAGTTGTTAAAATTTGTAATGATTTCATTTAAATAAAAGCTTTTTTAGTTTACATGTTAGATTTATTCTAGATATAAACATGTTCGAAGTGGATAGTATAAATTAAAGCTCCTCCGTAAGTCAAACTTGGTTTATTATTTAATATTTAATTAAATAAAATTTGAAACTGAATCGACTAACTTACACTTCACTTCTCAGGTGTGTGGATATGAATGTGTGTGGCAGCTATGGGTGACATATCTCTGTCCAAACAGGACTTGTCCCCAGACCTCTTGAATCATCAACTAGATTTAGTAGAGATTTAAAATGAGTAATTGACAGTGAAGAGTACTCCATCATCTCAGGGTAACAATTAGACATAGGAGGTACAGCATGTCTGAGATCACCACATGGTGGCACTGTGTAACAATACTTTACTCCTGCAGTCATCAGAGACACATTCAAACCAAATCAGACTCATTTGCTCATTTGAGGTGAATTCAAATGTGTTGCATTGGCACCCATTTCTAAATATCAACAGTAAATAAAGCCTACATTAGACTTATTTACAAGAAAACCCCTTAGAATAAAAAAAGATAAATAAAGAAGGCAAAAGGTCATCTGAAAACGGAAATAACACCAATTCACTAATTAAAAATATCATAAAAAATTGAGCTTTTTTACAACTTGAAGTAAAACAGTGTTCTATTTGTTAATTAATGTGTAATAAAACAGATGCAAGGTTTTAAACGTGGATGTGCCCACCAAGCTGTTGTGAAGGTTCGCCAAAGCAGGGATGGAGCATAACAACTGGACTTAATGTTCATCTGTGTAGTTATTGAGGTAGTTCATTATCTAGCCGCTAATAGCAAACACTCATAGAGGGGATGAGTGTGGGAGGATATTGTGTCAGAGTCTCATAAGGACAAGAGTCCATTGCTTACAAGAAATTTAACTAATTAATCAAATGCCCCATTAAAAGCATGTTGTTGGTGTCGGCGTGACCTGAATTAAAATGGGCCCAACTGTCGATGCTTGAGGGCCCGGAGGGAAACTTAGTGTCTTTTAATAGTCAAATATCTGTTTGTGATAAGAGAGTTTTTCATTCCAGCATACTCAGGAGTTTCATCCCTTGGCACTCGCCGTCTGCGATCTCGACATAAGGCGGCAATCAATTGCTAATTCACACACAAGTGGACAGGAGTCCTCAGTCAGGCCAGCAACTCAAAGGCACTAATTCAACAACTGCTCGGCCGATTTGTATCCCAAGCGGCTGTTTGTAAAGATCCACAGTGACCACACAAATACCAGGCGTGGTGATTAATGTTCCTGTTTCACAGGACCAGAGTTGTGGATAAAGAGAGGAGGATCGATGGCAACTTTATTGATAGGCCTCGCAGAATAAAGATGACATTTGCTCTCTTTGGGAGATCTTTTAATTTGTCATAGTAACTGAAAACATATTTCACTCTCAGCCATGGCGCAACTTCCAAAAGGTCATGAACAAAGACGGAAGAAACGGTAAAAAGAAGAGAAACAAAATTACACAAAAACAAAAAAAATTTGACAAATGAGGCAGATGGAGAAGATGAAAAATAACTTTGCATGGTGTATAAGTTGTACCCACCCACTGAATCCCCTCTCGCTTTACTAGCGTGTCCATACACACATGTACACACTGACTGTTTGTATCTTGTTGAAAAGCCTGCGTGCTTGAACAGCTTTGGTATCAAGTTTGAGTCAAATAAAAGCGCAGAGCTCCCTTTGAGGCAGTCCATGTCATACAGGGAGCATTGAGCCATCAAGCCAGGCGGCCAAAGGCATTGTTGAGAAATTACACAAGAGGGTTTTTTGTGAATTGGCCTTGGCTTAACAAGGGGAAAAAATGATGGAACATTCAGATTTCAAAGCTTTTATATAAAAAAGAAGATTCAAACATCCGGGGGAAGGTTTTTCTCTGCTTCTGCAAAACAATTTGTAGTTTCTACAGAAGATAATACCTACTTTCCTCTCTGCCTTTCCATCTCATTTCATCACTCGCTCTCTGCCATCCCACCATCCTTTCACTGGACCCTCCCTTCTGTTATCAGATGCTTTGTGATCTGGGTGCGGTGTGGGAGTCTCCCGGCGACGGCATGCTGGGATTTGAACAGCTTGCCGAGGACGTGCCTGTCGGAGGCCGGATCAATAGGCGAGGATTCCACACACAAAGCTGAGGCGACAGGCAGAGACTGTGAGAAAGGGGAGCGTGACCTTTGGAGAATACAATTTAAAACATCTCTTCGACACCGGCTAAGTTAACTCTGGCATCACGCTGCGCCTGCACTTGCAGATCGTTTATTTTCCTGGACAGTACCAATTGAAGGACCGGAGAGAAGGAGGGGCTTAGATTGGGATTGAGGTGAGACTAGCAGGGTGATGGTGGGAGGAGGAGGAGGAGAAGAACACCAATTTGGGCGTGTTGTGCTAGTGAATGTACTTTGTTTTTTCTTCTTTTTACTCCCTGGCTCTGTCTCTTTCCACACTCTTCTGTTCGTGTTTTATCAGTCGGCCCGTAAAGGTTTTCTTTAAGGAGCCAGCCTTCAAGAGCTCAAACAGAATTTAAACATAAACTGGAACCTCATTTACATCAAATACCCCAAGAACATGTTCCAAACCTGCTGAGTTATACATAATTTAAACATGACAAAAAGACATTTAATAGCTAATTATTATGTTTAGTTTTGGCTCATTCCTTCTTTTTTTGTTCTGTTACAGATCAGTGGGCACACCACCTTTCGTTTGCCAAGTATTAAAGTGAACTCGCCCAGTGGGAGTCCATGTAGTCAAGCCATCAAAAAAGAAGTGAATGTAATTTTCAAAACCATCAATCTGAAACTGCTCATGACTAACAATTTGTATTTTGTCAGTTGCATTGATGAATCTAACGAGTTGACATGCGGCCTGCTTAGCAGCCCTGTATTTTTCATGTAGTTTGATTGACTTCTTGAAAGCATGCAATCTATGTATTCATGAAGAATTGTATGATTTTTTTTGGATGGAAAGAGCAAGGTGTGGAGCTTCAATCTGTTTATTTATGATTTCTTTCTGAACAGTTTTGAAGCTTCTCCGTCCAGGCACTAGGGGGCAGTGTTAAATGAGTTATAGCTTTCAGGTCTGACTTTTTGTCCTCAGACTGACGGGGCTGCTGCAGTCTTGTCTGGATGAAGATGAGGAGAGAAAAGGGGTTCAGGCTACTGCATTGCACAACACAACGATGTATCAAGAACAGGGTTGGAAGAAAGTAAAAAGAGTGACATTTGCAGTCTTTTTTTTTTGCTCCTTTTACATCTCAGTTTGATCTGAACAAGCTCTTACTCTACATATGTAATTACTGCAGACAGTGTCGGGGTGCTTTAAAAACACTATTTCCAATCTAATCCAACTGGGATTATTACAATAATTCAAGTTTTTGGGACAAAACCTGCAAATGTTAACCAGTTAACTACATTTTAGTTTGATTTTCTTTCCTGTCTACACAAATATCAAGTTGCTCCTATTAATAGCTATCAATGGTTATCAAGGACATGGGAGGTTCATATCCGAGGTTTATTTTCTTCCTTTTAAAATTGCCAACATATTAGGTTTATGAATAATTCCGGGTGATTTGCCATCTACAATTTCTGGTTCCATCATTTTGGATAGAAAATAACACCCTATCATTGTAATCACACATCATTTGATCTCCCGTTCAGCTGGGACAAAAGGGGAACGATAAGAGCCGTATTCCCTCCGACAGAAGGGCTTTACACTAATGTGTATAACAAACCGTTCGTGGCAAAGATTACATCTTCTAGGAAAATTAACATTCATTGGCACGCCGTTGCAGATTAAATCAATTTCTCTGCTTCCGTCACATCATGTTATCAGGCTTGAGACGGTAAACAGACAGTAAGTGCCATCTTCCATGTGGTCCACGAGCACTATGACACACACACCGTAATGGTTTGTCAATGCCGGAGTGATCATGTTTACAAGAAAAAAGCTATTGGTAGACACATGGCCTGAATTTTTAGAAGAATCGGAAAGGATATGCAGTTTTTATGTTGAAAAGATTCAAGCAAAATCATTACACACATACAGTATATGGTTATACATTTCCATCTATGTACGCTTACATAAGCATGGTGATAAATCCTCTTAATACAATCAATGTGATGAAGAGCAGTTTGATTTATGATTATGTAAAATGGAACCATAATTCATTTCCAAGTAGTACTTTTCTAAATAATACTCATACGACACAAAAGCATCAAATAGAAACATTTTTATCTCCCTTTTCTGGCCTTCCTGCCCACAAAATTAGTGACACATATGGTGACAAAATGAACCAGCTTCAATAAACCCTATGGGAGGTCGTACATTTCCTTTCCTCCTATGAGCCCTCCATTTGGCCCCCACCACAAAAAGCCATCGTGCTATTTGATGTTCGCTGAAAAGCAATTAGCTGGTCACATTTCCTCATGTAAATGAAATGACTTGTTTCTATGGAACCTGCAGGACCTCAAAGACATATTCCCACTGCTGGCGCATGCGACACGCGCTCTGCCAGCATTAACATTTGATAAGAAGGGTCGTTTACAACTCCCAGCTGCTTCCCAGCACCAGACAGTGACCTTTCAAACAACAGTAAATTTTACAGACCTTTAAAAAAATGTACCCTGCCTTGCCCACGCTGCCTCATCATCTCTAATGATTTCCTTATTTTGACCATGACACGTGTTGTTATTTTCCTCCCTCCACATAGCTTAACCCACACAGAAAAAATATTTCTCATTCTTCCTGTTTGGTATTTCAATTCAAGCCCCCACTGTCTGGATTATTACTCACGAGGAGCCTATTTATTCTTTCTAGTTCTTTTTTTTTTTTCAGCATAGACACATCTCTCACTATATTTTAATGGACTACATGGTGGTGTGAGCTTGTATCTCTTGATTTTTTGTACACATATTGTCCAACTTTGTGTTTAACAAATAATAGATCTCACACAACTAAGAATTTGGAAAGGGTTTGTTTTAATTACTTGCTGTTCATTTAGTATCCCTGCAAGTAATTTGATTTAAAGTTTGTTCAAAAAAGTTACAAAGCATGCTAGAAAGGATGTAAAATAAAAAAAAGCACAAGATTAGCCTTGGAAGTTGTACAGTGTGGACTCTTTGAAAGACGGTGGGTGAATAATACATTAATAGCGCAGAATGGGCAGCACAAATCCACACTGATACAACAACCTTGAGAGGCAAGAGACATCGACTGAGAATGCCAGCTGTATTCATACACGCGGGTTAAAAAAGCAAAGGATCCATTGTATGGAACATCTCATTCTGCTCTGCTGTCTGCTCGCCATGGCAACAGGATGTTCAATAGTTTCAATAGTGCATTGAAATCCTTCAATCTGCCAAGTATTGAACTGTTGAACTGATTTTTTTAAAGCGGTTTTATTGCAATGTTAGAAAGTCAGTCGTAAATTTTTCCATTGCTGGTAACACATAATGATTGTGATGTTCTGTAACCCCAACAGCAGGCACATGACATAAACTGTGTCTGATATGAGAGACCGTTTTATGTCTTTCCCTGTAATATTTCACTGAACTCCACAGTACTCCTAAAACCCGTGGATCTATCACACTTGGTGTATTATTTCTTTTTCAATTCACTACAAAAGGAAAGTTGTGAAAAATAACTATTGTAAGTTATGAGTTTCTAAAGAAGTTCCTTCTTTTCATTGAATGAACTCTGAAGGAATAAAGTCTGGTACAAAGCAAGCAAACATGTCGTATTGAAGGCAAACTTAAAAATGACTGCTTACATGTTAGATTTGTAATTAAAAAATATATACGTATTTATTGAAGCTATAAAGACAAGAAAAGGTCAATTTATTCATGGATTTATAACATTAAAAATCTATGCCCACCAAACAAAAATTTTATCTTTACATTGAAACTATCTCGTATTTCAGTAACTATCCTCATGTCTATAAAAAGAACTTTACACTAGTTAAACACATTTACACAGCCTCTTTTGGTCTCTATAGATTTTCAGCCAATACACCGACTTTTCTCCATCGTACGCACTCTCTTATGTAAATGAAGGAATAGGGACCAGATTTAGCAGCTTGCACAAAGGCACTTTGATATATAGACTTGGGCCGTCAGGGATCAAACCGACCTTTTTGAGTTGTAGACATTCTCTCCATCTCTCGAGACGCGGCTGTGCGAAAAGGTGAAGTGAAGAAGGAGGGTCTTTCAGTGCAGCATCCGAATTGCCTTCGAGGTACTTTTTGCTAAAAAACCTGACTGATCTTGATTGAGTGTCAAAAGAAACTGGTTTGTCAAGTTTGATAGCCTGTAAGTGGCATTACGGTTTCTGGTTTTCACCCTTCTGAACAAACCAAATACTTAGAAGGCATTTAAAAACATCAATTCTGATAAACAAGTGAATCATTTGATAAACTGACAGTATATTTATCAATGAACTTAAAAATGACAAACATGTGGGAATAAATGAAAATTTTGATGTAAGCAAACTAAAATAAATTTATTCTTTTCATGAGGTTAAACTGCTTCAAAAAATTCACTGGAGCTTCCAGGAGCAAGTTATATGCATGTTGTAAATTGTAGGATTTTACCCAAAATGTATTTAAATGGATCGTTAACAGAACTGTATTTTCACTTTTTCCCCTATATTTTGTTACAACTCTAATATATTACAACAAAGTTTAAATTTAATACAAAAAAAAAAAACAGTTTTCTTGAAACAGAACCATTTGCTACTTTTGCAGTGCAAATAATGCATGGAAATGCACATGAGCCATTTCTTATTCTATAGGTTATATAAAACCTTTTAAATTGAGAATTTATGCTTTGAGTTGAATCTCTGCATGCATACAAATGCATTGAGTTCATGCTTTGAGATAATTTTGTGATAAGCTTGGAAAGAAATTATGTTTAATATCTAAATGTCTTGTTTGAAAGGTTAGAGCATCTGCGATTTAGCATTACATGCAGTAGGTCATTACTCACGTTTTCTAAATGTAAGAAGAGCAATGTTGGAAGAAAAAAAATGGCTGATGAAGATTGATCTTTTCAGGTGTTTGCACTTTTTAAAAAGCAGTTAAAAAGATCTACATTCAGCAAATAGTTTCAGTTTCTTATTTGAAAGTCTTTTCTGAACAAGCATTCCATGCATTTCATATATACAGTATCAAATGACAACTATTGTGACAGTAGAACAATTATAATTTAGTGCTAAGGTAATTATTTTACTTGTATTTTTTTGTGAATTGGAAAGGCATTTTCGTCATCATATCTCTACATCTACGTATATTTCTACATCAATTTGAATTTAAATGTTAGTTCATCTGTGCAATTAGCACGTTTTGTAATAAGATGAGCCTGTCAACAAACAGACGGTGGCTCAGTGGTTAGAGCGTTTGCCTGTGGACTGGAAGTTAAACGGAAGTTTGCGGGTTTGCATCCCACTGAGTTCACGTCTAGGGTCCTTGGAGAAGACACCTAACCCCTGTTTCTCCCACTATTGGCGCCGTCATGGGTGGCAGCCTGCTGCGGTGTAAAGCAGGACACAAGTTTCTGGGTGAAGGATTAATAAAGCATATTTAAAAAAAAAAAAGCTAACTTTCTCCACTTTTGACTTTCAATTCCTGAAGCATTGCTATAAGAACTGCGTTTCTCATCTTCTTTAAAGTGTGTTTATAGTTTGTATGTCTTTTGTTGAAGTACACACATCCCTTTTGCTAGAATCTCACATTGAATAGGTCATATCAATGCGTTCAAAGCGTGGCTGATTAGAATTCTGCTCAAATCAATGAGACAGACTTGTATTGATCTTAAAACATACACAGTGAAATAAATGAATACACAGTTCAATGGGAAAACATGTTTACATAAATCCTTTTGAGACTTGAGTAGGGGAAAAAACAGCTACATACATTGGTGCTCTCAGGAGAAAGCTCAATGGTTAGCATGATGTGCAGTGTGTGATGAAGTATGAGTCACTTAGACTGAGCGCCCGTAGCTTTGCTGATGAGACCTGAGGGCAGGGAAGAGCACGCTTATGACTGGGTCTCAGACTTGTGATGATGAATGCAAACGTTTACCAATGTTTCAATATATATACAGCATATATTTGTATACATTACACATGCAATGACAGGACTTATGCATGGTATTGCCTTTCATCTTACAGTCTTCTTGTCTTCATGAAGGTCTGGAAGGTCTGGATGACCACTCATGAACACTTCTTCAAATCCCTTTATGATTAAAGTTTGTCAATTCCAGAAATATGTGCACAAAGTGTCAGTCCCAATAACCTATTCAGACTTGCCTGCATGATTGCTTGTATATTGCGGAATAAGTTACACCTCCGCCAGACAGTTATGATACATGGTAGCCTTGTGATAAGACCAACAGTGCCACACTGCACATGGCTTGATAAGTGTGATGTAGAGGGATTTGGAAGGGATTTGGATAGATGTGAGGACCATATGTAATCTTTCCCACCCTCCTTCAAATGAATCCTTTATTCCTTTAAGCCACATCTGATGGGACCTCAGTGGGCACTCAATCAAAACTTCTTACTTTATCCTTCACTCTTCCTGCATACAGAAATTTGCCCGAGTCCTTTTGCAGTGAAATTTTCCACATGCAGGGCAGGATACTGTACTCCACACATAAACATTTCTGACATTAGGTTTTTTGTGTTTTTTAGTTGTCTCTCACAGCTACACACAATGCACACACACACAAAAAAAAAACCAGCCAGGTCATCACTTTCTCTTCGCTGTGACCATGATAGCTAATACTATAGATTCTGCCTTGTTTATCCCCCCTGCTGTCCTTGGCTCTGTAACACAATGATTTTACACTTGAGGAGGCTGACCTGTAAAACACAAACCAAGAGTGGAAAGACAAAACTGGCCAAAAACACATGTGCATGAAAGAGAGTCCTCCAAAACTTAGCAATAATGACAAAAAGATGTCCTTTATCTTTAAATATTTTCATTTAAAATTCCTCATTTAGGTTTCTAGAAACCTAAATTCTAGGTTTCTAGAATTTAGGTTTCTAGAATTGCTTCATGGTAACTGTGTTTACCAACTGTGTTTACCATGTTTTTGTATCCATGTACTAAAACAGTATAATTTTAAATTAAGGAACCATGATGCTATATTGCGGTTTTAAAACTAGTCTCTTAGAGAGTTCTTATATTTTTTTAGTTTTTGTAGATAAAAAAACAGATTTAAATTATAATACGTTAATTTGATCTTTTGCCAAGATTTTAAAATAGAATCTAAGTTTTATAGTTTAAATTCAGTCTAGCACTCGATATCCGTAACAGGGACATCCATTTTTAGGTGTTAAAGCAAAACTGATGTACTTCTTAAGAAGTTTTGGACTTGAGCAATTGTAATCCTAAGAGTACGTAATTTGACAAGTTGAGGTCGAAGACAGCAAGCAACAGCATGTAACAATCGGCTTCAGGCTAGGACTTGAACTCATGCTGACTGAACAGAGAATTAGTTTCTTTCCACATGCAGAATAAACCAGCTAAGTATAAACAGTGAAAATGGAACATTACCAGAGATCCCCAACAAAACAACTGTACGTGCTTGAATCTTCCTATGCCTATTGTACACCTGTTCACCCATGCACCACAGCAGTGTTAAGTGTTTGAATTGACAATAAAACTTGAAAATTTCATTTTAATCTCTCTGGGTGCTGTCACTCTAAAGGTTAATCACGGTAAAGAGATTCCATTGAAGGAAACTGAAAAGTACAGGTCGTAGAGACCTACAGTACGTATTATGAACAACATTCCAGGAGCAAAGTTTATCTTTACTAGAAGGTTACCAGGATGACCCAATGAACTATGCCCTCTGTAGTCTTAAGACATGACACAAATTCAACCCTTTTTCAAACAAGAGTAAGATGGAGAGGCCATAAAAAAAAATTCAAAATTTGAGTGGCAACCGAACAACTTTTTATGTTGTATAAAAGTTCCACAATTACTCAAAATACTAGTTCTGATAAAGCAAGCAGTTTCTATTCTGTGTAACCCCTTATTCATCAAGGAGTGATTCATCGTAGAAAAGGCTTCCAAGTTGTCTTCTGGACAGAGTATTTTCTGATCGAGACGTTTCGACTTCCATTTGGAAATCATTTTCAATCTTTCAAGGAACGTTACCTACGAGAACACACCACCTGGCTGGTTACGGAATATTGTCTGGGTTCAGCTTCAGATTTACTAAAAGTTTACAAGGCACCCATTGCATTCCTGTTGAAGAGTAGAGGTTTCTTTCCAGCTAACTCAACAACTTAACGTTGTCTTTAACTTTAAGCTTTAAAGGCTAGGACTTTAACTTAGCCTTTAACTTTGAGCTTTAAAGTTACAGACAACTTTAAAGCTTTTTCTACAAGCAGTTTCTAGTTTCTTACAATTTTCTTGTCTTTTTTATAGTGAATTCATTTTTTCCTCACTAAACTTTTGAAGAACAATAAATCTGTTTAGTTTTATTACATGGTATATTTGGTAGATAGGATGATGATATTTTTAGAAATGAACCTTTTTCCCTGGACCACAATGCCAAAAAAGAACAGCTTCAACTTGAGTACTTGTGAGGCCAACAAACATCTTCCACACACTTCTTTTGTACTGAACAGCAGCTCTCGAAGACATTGTTTTTGCATTAGGAGAAATTTTTGCTTGTCGTGCTTTGAATTATTGAACCTCATTCTCAAGTTAATGATGCACTAGATGAGCTTTTGCTGAGAAAATATGATAAAAAAAAACCTCAATATAAAACCATATAAATTTATAAACTTTTGAGGTCTAAAGAAGCCAAATCAGAGTTGTTTTTTATATTCCTCTAACAGAGTGTTGTATTCTACTAACAATCAAAGGTGTCTGGCCTCAAAATTAGACTTTGTAAAGAATTATTTGGCCTAAGAAATTAAATGAAAAGACTGTCGAACAAATCCACTGAAAACAAAACATTCAAACTTTGGTTAGAACTGTAATCAGTATTCTGAGCGGTTGTTTGACTTTCACAATCACTACATAATCACTTTGATTTAAGCAATGTCCTGCTATTTGGGGCAGCAAAGAAAATATCAAATAAGTCAAATTTCCATCCAACAAATTGAAGGAGTACGTTTTAAAACTCAAGTGGGTCATTTAAGAAGCAGAAACACCCACACTTTTTAAATAATTGTAAAGTCAATAGTACTGATTGGAAACCCTGAAATTTTATTCAGTTTGTTCAAGGAGGAATGAAAATTTTACGGTTGAGCCTCTTCAACTTCTGCTTATACTTGCAACGTCCATCTAAAAAGACACCCTCATGTTCAATCAGTTGCCTCTCCTACACTGTTTGTTCAAACTAAACAACCTTGGCCTCAAAGAAAACTTTGAGGAGAGTTCTTAAATGAAACAAGACTTGATAAACTTTTCAGTACGTCAGTGGAAGATGAACAAACTCAAACTTCTGTAAAAACACACTGGAGAAAGTGGAGGCATCGTAAAAAGGATACTAAACTAAACTTGTTAAGACAGTTTAAAGTTGGGTGATAGTTGTAGTTGAAGGCCCTCTTATGGTGTGCGTAGAGTTTGGAAACTTTTGCCCAACATTAAAATAAGGGGTTTACACAGACTGCAGCGCATTGTGCGCTCCGCAGAGAAGGTGATCGGCTGCAGCCTTCCATCTCTCGAAGACCTGTACGTCTCCAGGACTCGGGGGCGTGCAGGTCGGATAGTAGCTGACCCTTCCCACCCTGGACATGGACTTTTTGAGCGACTCCCCTCGGGCAGGAGGCTCCGGTCCATTCGGACCAGAACGTCCCGCCACAAAAACAGCTTCTTCCCTTCTGCCGTTGGACTTATGAACTCTTTATAACCTGGATCCCCACATCTCTTAGTCACCTCCCTCTTGTCACTTCACTATCTTTATTATTTTCTATTATTTTCTATGACATTGCACTACTTTTCTTTTTCTTCTGAGCACTCTTAGTTTTGTAAAAAATATTATTATTTTTATTTATTTTATTTTTATTATTTTTATTTTATATGTTTGCACACCAGTACCAGAACAAGTTCCTAGTCTCTGATGTTTTTCACTGACATGGCAATAAAAGCATTCTGATTCTGATTCTGATTATTTTCTATAAAGTTGAGCTAACTAATATTTGAACCTATTGGAAATATGTAAAAAAAAATAGATATGTAGGCTGCACGGGGGTACAGTGGTTAGCACGATGGATTCACAGCAAGAAGGGTGGTGTTCGAATCCCGGAATTGGGGCAAGGCTTGAAACACTGGCCTTTCTGTGTGGAGTTTGCATGTTCTCCCTGTGTATGTGTGGGTTTTCTCCACATACTCTGGTTTCCTCCCACCCTCCAAAAACTTGCATGTTAGGGTATTGGCCGCTATGAAATTGCCCATAGGAAAGTGTATGTGTGTGGCCCTGTTGCAGACTGGCGACCTGTTCGGGGTGTGCCCTGCCTCTTGCCAGAAATCAGCTGGGATGGGTTCTGGTACCCCACGCAACCCCGTCAAGGATTAAGCAGTTCAGGAGACAAAACAACATAGACACGCCGGTATTTTAAATAATCTAACTGTTGAAGTACTTGTAATACAATGCAAAGTTAAATGAATATTTTCCTTCTTGCTGACAATGCCAACAAGATGTCCTGGTTTACCACCGGGAGTTACCTCTGCGAGTTTGTTTAATACCAGAGCATTAAACTGTCCTGGTGGCAAAAAAATACTTAAGCCCAAAATAAAATTTAGTTGCAGTAATGACTTTTTACCCCAAATGGGGTTTATACACCAACAAGTGTATAAAAATTCAAAGATGACACAGTAACAAAAAATAAAAGACTTAAGACTTCTATCTGGACATTTTATTGGTACAAAACATTGGTTGATTTGGGATTTAGTTACTCTTTACAGTTAAAAAAAAAAAAAAAAAACTCAACAAATGGTAGCTTATTTTCTAGGCCAGGGTCTGCTGTTACAAGCTGAATTTGGAGGAGGCTTTTGGAATAATAAACAGGCTTGCACACAATTGTGACGTACGTAAGAAATGAAAAATCTGTCTAAAGACATTTGTGTTAAAACCTGGAACTCTGGCAATCTGGCCCGTCTGTACTTAAGCCTGTTTGTCTGCTTCTTTGAGCATGTCTGTTTGGATCCCTCTGCCTGTGCACTTTCACTCGGTGACTGTGTAGGAGTGCTCGTGTGTGTTTGAAATATTTCCTGGCTGAAGAGCAGCTCCATGACTACTGCTCCCAGGGCAACAAAGGTGCAGTGAAGGTGGAGAAGACTTGACTACACCAACAACCACCCCATGACACGAACACACATACATACATGCACACACTGAATTGGGAGTGGGAGACTTCTTCTACTATTCTCACCATCTCTTTTTCTTACTCAGTCGTTCTCTCACTTGTCTTCTCTCCAAGTTCCCCTCAACAACAGCCAGGCCAATTAAGAAATGGCTCTTGAAAGGGTAGCAATTATTCCTTTGCAAGATATACACGGCTCCTGCTTGCCTCCACACATTATTATCTCTCTGGTATCCTACAGTGAGGTGCCCAGCCAACCATTCACCAAGACGTCTTACACTTCTTGCCAGCCTCGCTGCTTCTTCTCTCTATCTGGCTGTCTCTGCTGATGAGAGCCAGATTGCAAAGCGTGGAAGTCTGAGGCCCAATGGTGAACGAAAAAACACAAGATAATGGTTGGATTATTAAGGGAAGCCCCTGCTGAGAGAAAAGATTTTGTTTGATATCTTTGCAATATCATACAACTTACATTCTGTTTTTTTCTTGCATCAAGCAGACCTCCCATCCCTCCCCTTTTTTTATGTTTTGCAACCGTTTTTCTCTCAATTATCATCCCTGCCACATGCAAATGAAAGACAGCACTGTGGGTTTAACACTAATCAATTGTGTGCAAATGTTCATTTAAGAAGACACATGAATGTTGGAAGACAGACCTGACCTCTTCGAATTGCTTCGAGCTTTAAGATTTGTTTAAATATTTGTACACTCAAGTATATTGCAGAAAGAAAAGTGTACGTCTCTACCGTTTGGCAGAAACTACCTTGAAAAAAGTATTTTGTAAGGGAGAGGTAATTGAAAGGTAAAGATGAGAAACATAAAAGCTCAGTATATTGACAAAGGAAGAAGGTGGCTGCTTAAAAACAATCTACCAGTATGAATAAAAAAAGTCTTTTTACCACCAGCTCATAAGGGTTTATGTTCAAATTATGTATTGCTTTACAGAAGAAAGACATGCAAATGATAAAAAAAGGTGAAGGCTGTCGGTGCTGCTGACGTGGGCTCAATGATGTCTTCATCATCCATAAAAGCACATAAGTAGAAACCGAAAGGGCTGGATTAAGAGCTCCACTGTGAGTAGAGCACCATGGGACATGTAAAACATCCTGTTAATAGAACTCCAATTCCTGTGAGTCAATCACTGTGGATATTTGGAAAGAATTAGATATTAAGTTAACTTAGTTTATTTAGAAGGACCTTGTTCACTACTGTAGGTATTTAGCTGCACACCAAAAATTATATTATTATATAATCACAATTATATTTAATAATCATGCTGTATTAATCTGTTACGTTCATTCCGCCGTCTTCCACTTATCCGGACTCGGATCGCAGGGGATACAGCCTCAGATGGGAAGCCCAGGCTTCTCTCACCCCAGCTGCATCCTCCAGCTCACCCGGAAGGATCCGAGTTGTTCCCCGGCGAGCTGTGAGACATAGTCTCTCCAGTGGGTCCGGGGTCTGCCTCTCTGTCTCCACCCGGTGGGACGTTTCCGAAACACCTCACCAGGGAAGCGCTCTAGGGGCATCCTGACCAGATGCCCAAACCACTCTATCTGGCTTCTCTCAACCCAGAGGAGGGGCAACTCGACACAGAGCTCCTCCCAGATGGCAGAGCTGCTCACCCGATCTCTGAGTGAGAGCCCAGCCACCCTGCGGAGGATGCTCATTTCGGCCGCTTGTATTCGCGATCTCATTCGCGAATACAAGCAAATATTCGCGAATGAGAATATTCATTCAATATTCATTCATAGGGAGGGTTGGAACATGGGTGGCAGAGCAAGTCGAACAAGTCGAAACTGTATTAATCCATTGTGGAGATATAACCATGCTGCATTGCACAGCATTCACTGGAAAATATTTTGTTTTTCTCGTCTTAATGCAAAGATGAGCACTTAAAATCTATTACACTTTTTTAAAAACCCTCAAATTTTCCTCCTTGATTTCCTTATCATTCAAGAATTAAAGAGCAATAAGGTTCTTGCCAGGCCAAACAGAATCAAGATGGTTCACATTGTGAATCAAATGTTTATTTGAGTGATATTTTGGGACCACTTGCTTGCTTAGTTTAGTCCAAAGTCCAGCAAAGGTTTCAAACAGAGCTTTATTGAGTGAATTTTGCAGTTTTTTGGTGTACATATGTAAAAATGTAAGCAAATTGTCATCTTGAACAATTCCAGCATAGACATTCACATCTGGTGTTTCTAGATTCTCAAAAAGACTACAAATTTTGGCCAAGCCATAAATTTGCACAGGCCAAGGTATATCAAACTCTTTATTTTTGTTGATTGCAAGCACAAGCTCCAACCCCCAACTACCCTGTTTTGGAACTTTTTCTTTTTAAAAGTTTTTAGTTTGGTTGTTAAGATACTAATAGTTGGATCCAGGAATAATCCATATGTGCATTAAATGTACAAATTCAGCTGCTCAGCAGTCCCTAGTCATTATTTTAAAATGCTACCCCGTGTATTCAATAGGAAATAAACCTACAGTGCTTAGAGGTCAAAATGGCACATGGAAATTGTATTTTTAAGGCCACCATGCAATAAGACAGAATGAGGTGAAGTTTGTTCCTAATGAGCATCTCACCTTCTAGGAAAATATGTCACCTTCACAGTGGCATTTGTCCTATAATACATGCCTCTCTATCAATGTTACCTTCACACTTATGCAAATAATTTCCCCACATCTACTGTACCAGCTAACCCTCATGTGAGCCCAGTTTTTGCTTCTTTATATAAGTGTTTTCTTTTGTAAAACATAAAGAAAAAAAACCCTTCACTCTTTCAAAGCTCATCTTTGCAATATCAGCTTAAAAGAATATAATCTAGAGTTTAAATTGAATTTTTTGTATAATGCAGCTCAAAATACGTTTACAGACATTAAATGTGTATGTTTAGTCATTATAGTTTTCCAAGGTGGTCTAAAGGGTGTGTGGATTGATACAATGGTCATGAGAGTCTGATGACTTATTGTGTAGTTCAGCCTGAGGGCAGAGCCAGTGCCTCCACCTTGGCCTGGATATGTAGAGATTTCCACAAACTTTCTCAATCTTGTCATCTTACAATCAAGCAAACAATAAAAATCCATTTTTTTTTACAAGTACGGTTATATATATATTTTTGTTCATTTAGATAGATACTCAGGCAGCACAGTGGTGGCCTCAAAGTAAGAAGATCAGGGTTTGAGTCCTGCAGTGGGGACGAGGCTTGAATCAATGGCCCTTCTGGGTGGAGTTTGCATGTTCTCCCTGTGTATGCACAAATTTTCTCCGGGTACCCCGGTTTCCTCCTACCCTCCAAAAACATGCCTGTTAGGTTGAGTTGCAGCTATGAAATTGCCCATAGGAATGAGTGTATGTGTGGATGGTTGATTGTGTGTTGCCCCGTGGCAGACTGGCAACTTGTTTGTGGTGTACCCTGCCTCTTACCTTAAATCAGCTGGGATAGGCTCTGGCACCACTCATGACCACATCAAAGAAAAAGCAGTTCAGAAGACAAAACAAAAATAGATAGATACTCTGATCAACACATTTTGATGCTCCGTGAAATGTAATTACTAAGAAAAACCTGGTGGATTTTTCTAGATTGCTAACTAAACAAAATTGATATTTTTTAAATGTTGAAATGGCTGTAGATGTGAATTGTAATTACAAAAAAGGTTAGAATGAAAAAAATATCAATTTGAAACTTTGACTATTGTGGGGTTAAAAACACCACATATATATACTGTATACTGTATATATACTGTATCTATATATATACTGTATATATATATATATATATATATATACTGTATATATACTGTATATGGGGTATATATATAGATATATATATACTCCCACCTCCTAAATATTGTAAGTGACAAGTTTAAAATATTGTCCTGGTTATTTGTAAGTGACTGATTCAGTTAAAACGTTTCACATTCAAGATGTCTGCTTTGTTTCATGGATCATTGACGAAACTGCAAGTATACTGTGCTGTATTTTTTGCTTTTTAAATTGAGGACTAATCAACAAAGTGGCATTGGCTGTTCCAAGATATTTATTATTGTCAAAAACTTTGAGTGTGCTTGGATCTGCTAAAACTGTACATCAGCTTAGTCTTTGAAGGATTTCTAGTGGTCACACACTGTTTAGGAGATGAAAACAATCTTGGATTGATTGGTCTAGTTTCATAACCTTTACCAATCTGATATGCATCTCTTATTCTGAAGTTCCCAAAAACATATTACATTTGACATGATCCTCTACCACCCTGTTCTGCAAATACTTTGACAGACTGTTGCTCTTTAAATAAAAAAGGCACCAATTTAGAGTTGGTTGTCACTTCTGTGATTGACGTAGAAGTCAGATTCCACCATCAAATTATCCATTAGAAGTCAGTGTGGTTTATGCTCTTTCCTGATGTTGCAGCTATAAATGACCACTTTCTTTCAACAAGATGATCAATTTTAAATGAAAGATCTGCACAGGATACTTTTCCCTTGCTTCTGGACGAATCATTAAAAATTGTACTAGCATGCATAATTGTGAAAGCCTCCAAGTTCAGTTCTGCCGAGATGTTCAGGGATGGCAGTCTGCGTGGAATAGGCAGAGATGTGAGCTTTACCATGAAGCAGTAATTCGCTCTCTTTCTGATCCCCCTCAGACAATTATTCCTTATTTTTTTTGTTCTGGTTTGCGCCTCAGCGGACTCTTGTTTGGCCGTATCACAGTCCCTCCGAGACATTGCCCGATTGCTTGTTTACAGTATATGCCCACACACACCTTCTCTCACCTGCTGTCTCTTAGACTTGTCTACAGATGTGTGCTTGTACAGCAGACCAGTCTGACAACTGGATCCCACAACTTCACAAATAAACACAAATGGAAAACACAACAGAGTTTAAAATGCCGATATAGCTGAGAAGGACGTTGCTTCACTGTTTTTGCTAACAGATCAATACTTGGCTATCATCAGTGCTATACAACCACAGTAGTACTACAAACATAATTTTCTCCTCTGTCCTATTGCTCTCTATTTGTATTTTCTACATTCTTGTTATTTTTTATCATTTTCTCTCGCCCACTCTCTCCAAGAGTAGCCTAAAGAAACTAATTTTCTTGTTACTGACATTGGAATTGTTGGTCTCGAGTTACTCAGTCAATCAATGTTCAATGAAATCCAACTTATTCCTCCAAGAAAATGCTTTACTCATGCAATACTACTTAAATAATTGTTTAAAATTGGAAAAATTGTGCTGCCAGACAGCATGGCAACTTCTTGCTAAACATGAAGACAGTTATCCACTGAAGAGCACAAAGGCAGTTTGGGTATTGTGAATTCCCCCGGTAGGGGATTAATAAAGTATATATGGTATTGTATTGTATAATTGTGCAATGTAGAGTGGTCATATCTCAACATATTGGACGGAGCTTTACAGGCATGACACAGAAGAGCGAGAATTGGGAAATGGTTGGTAGTAGCTGTCAGTAGGCTGTTTAAATAAATGGCCGCCTCCTGCCCTGTCCAACGAGCCCACTAATTGCATTTTCTCTTACTTGGTGGCATTTTGTTGGGCTTCATCAGTCTTCTATGGCATGTTTAAAATGACAATCCACCTTGTTGAAACTGTGAATGGTTGTCAGGTCAGGCCCTCCTCTCCACTGAAGCCAAAAGGTTTGTTCAAACATTTTGCTTTGGCTCATTAATTCTCACAGGAAAGAGGAAGGTATGGCTTAGTCCTTTATTATTTTTTTTACTTTGTGCAATATGCTTCTGACATGTGATGGGTTTCTACTTGAATCTAGCATCAAGTAGTTATAACTAGTGTAAGCCTGTTTTTAAGCTACCTTTTGTTGGTCATACTTATGTTAGAAAAATGAGATGTTGACATGTGTCCTATGCTAACAAATTGCTTGCATTTCCAAAGTCCCGTCCTTCCCCAGATGGACATTTGTGGTATTCAGAAGTCAAACTTTCTTATATGTGGAAAATTACCAATGTTAACAAATTTAGTTGACTTTTTCAAATGAACATCAAGGCCATCTATTACATATAATGTGTATCTCCAGGGAAATGAACCCCATCTAGACATCATTAGACACATTTGTCTGTAATTTTTAAGCATGATAACAAATAATACGCAGTGACGTCGCAAATCACCCGGCCACTCTCTCTTTTCTTGTTCTCAAATGTCAACACAGTGTGAATATAAGCGCTTAACATTTAGTGGCAAATAATGGAAGGTGGACAAGGCATTTGTAGTGCTGACATTTTAGATCAGTGCTCATAATGTGTTCTGGGGAAGCTGTAAAACAGCTAATGTGTTAGAGGGTCTCACAGGCTTAGAATGCCACTAAATTGGAGAGAAAAGCAGAGGAGGGAGCAAGGGAGCAACTGAGGGGGGAAAAGAAAGAAAGAAAAAGAAGAAGCAATGAGTGTTTCTTTTTGAAAAAAAGAAAGAAAGAAAAAAAAACAGCGGATAGAGCTACAAGAAGAGGAGTATTACTCAGGAAGAAAAATTGCCATTGTTCCAAGCAGAGACAGTGGTAAATGGTGCGTCATTTTGCAGTAATTTACAAATCGCCAAGTGGAAACAAAATTAGATTAAGTGGGTATGTTGAAATGGACCTGCTAAACATCACTATTAATTATGTTGCTGTCAAGAGAAAAGATTATTTATTTTCATGGGGTAGAGTGAAATCCTGCCATAGGTGAGTGCTTTGGCTTTTAGGGGAGCCATTTTTTAATGTCTGCATGAACAGCTGAAGAGAACCACATAGTTACATGGCTATTCAATCAATGGCCTCCTATGTCTGCAGTGTTGTTTATGGCAATAAATCGCTTAACCCCTCTTATGAGTAAAAAAAGGGAAAATGATGTAATGTTACTGCTGACATTAATGAGCGGGGAATGGTTCGCTGTTTTCTGAAAGGCCTGATAAATATTATTTACATCTAAAAGAGAGGATATGAATAAGTGTTGTGTATAATAGCCAGAGAGATAACATTATTCAAACAACAGGAGGAAAAAAAATACATTTTCAAATAAAATGATCAGTATGTTGTTTAGAATAGTTGTAAATCTAAATCTAGCTTTTATATGAAGGTCACATTTTGCGTGCTGCAAGTCTTTAACCTGAATTGCCATGAAGCAAATATATTTACCCCCCCCCATTTTACTAGTGTAGGCTGAGGCTTTTACTATGCTAAAAGTCTAAAGGTTAAGACGATATTAGTCCACACAATATTCTCTTTTTTAGCTGCATCCTGGCAGAAAACGCTTGTAGGTCTAAATTGTATAGATTAATCAATAATTCCAGCATAGAAACACATAATGTCAAAAATAATGTAAAAAACAATGTCAACTCGATGAATTGGGGTCAATAGTGATGCAGCATGTAAAAGTGGGATGTTCTAAAAACACGCTACACATGCTATTGTTAAGAAGCATGCTGATCTTGCTGCTCCCTTCACATAGTATTTGCACAAAATAACCTTTCTGCTCTATTTGCAGACTTTACTGATGATTCATTTTTATTTTCTCCGTTTTTTTTTTTTTTTTTTATATATATTGCAATTATAGTTATCAGATTTCGCTCATTTTGTACCATATGCCATTTCATAATGCAGTAGAAAAGTTTGCATTTAATTTTGTTTAGCGATCTCAAAGGTTAATGTTTTATTGGTAAAATGTATATATTTAAATAAAAACGTTATGCTATTTTGAGCCCACTCTCAATCGTTGACAACACTGGCAACAACCCAAATAAAAGTAAATTATCTGAAAAAAAAAGAAGATAGTAATAAAAAGTTGATAAAGGAAAGAAGCTCTGCAGAAGTTTAGAAGTTCAGCACTATACAGTCTGTATAAGTTATGAAGCTATATCCGGTTTTACTGGTCAAAACCATAGCAAATAATTTGGATTGAGTCAAATATCAGATATACACTTTACAAAAACCTAAAATGACAAATCTAAAAAAAAATGCTTTTCAAAATTAAATTTATCATCATAAAATTGTCCAAAATTAAACAGTTGCCAAATGAACAGAAGCTAATATAGTTCACGTTTCCTAGAGCACTCATTTTAACCCACATTGGCAGCAAAATCTGGTATAGTTAATAACATTAACCCTGTGCGCTCATCAGTCACACACAAAGAACCTCTCTATCTGGAAGGCGGCCATTTTTCATTTGTCCTAAATGGGATTTCTAGTTAAGCATGTTCAAACGTCTGTTTTACTAATGGTGTATTCACCCTCCCATGCTGCACGGTGAGAAAGCAGGTGTGCAAATAGATTGCGATTATATAATTTTCCACTTTTGTCTTAAAGCAGATTTCCTGCTTCAAAAAGGCAAGGTGGCACTGGAACTGATAAATCCTTTTTTTTGAATGAATGTTCATCCTTTTAAAAAGCTTTTGTACTTTGCTTTGCTTCGTGACAACTTGGAAGCAAAACGCGGCTCGCTTTGTGGCCTTCACAGGCCCAGTGTTGAGACAGCACCGTTAGCTGATAGGGTAAGCTCACGTTCCATGGCCCCTCTGCTTGGCAGCTTGTCCCTAAGTCATTAGGCCCCTGCATGGATACCCAGCTGGAGGGGAGCGGCGTAGGAGGGAACAGGGTTAGCCCCAATATGCCTGGCACTGGCCATCCAGAGGGGGGCATCTGGCAAGGCTGCACCCCAGGTCAGGCTATCTGAGGAAAGAGCACATCGGCAAGCGCTTCATGGATGGCTCACTGTCCGTCCCTGGCAGCTTGTCATTTATCATTGCTGAGCAGCGATGTCAGGTGGGAACGTGATTAATTTCACTTTACCATTCTCAGAAATAAGCTCTATAAATCATCCTAAGCTTGGCTTGTGTGTAGGTTTTCCTTTTCAACGGATCCGACAAATCTTTACCTGTTTCTTACGCCCTGCTCGGGTGTCGTCTTGCTCCCGACATTACAGCAAAAAGAAGTTGGACGATACCGACGGGAAGAGTCCAGCATATGACAGACACATTACCCCAGCAGACATCAAACGGGGACATACAGAACCATCACGTTTTTAAAAAAATGGGTGATGGTCTGTTGGGAAAGTGAGACAAAGCCCTTGCGTGTTTCATCAAAAGCCATTTACTCTTTCTACATAAATCTGTTGTCACTCCTGTGACCACTCATGCCTTTTTCACACGGATGACAAGAAGAGAAAGACGCAAAGACGGGATGAGATGAAACATGCTGATGATGTGAACCTGTCAGCAGAGACTGTGGATGTAGAAGATTCTAGTTTATTACAGCCACAGAACACATCACGTCTAATATGTCAGAGGTAATAAGGACACAGTAGTGATAGGTGGCAGACTGCCAGCGTGTCAGACAGACACCCTGTTATGAAAAGCGTTTCTATTAATTTTACAGATGTGCCGCTGTTTTGTGAGTGATTTTACTCATCTTTTACAAGACTATCCTCTCTCAATTTTACTTGCTTTGCTGAGAGCAACATTGATCGAAGCTTTCAGGGAAAGCAAATTGAAATGAAGGAACGGTTTACATTCAAAAAGTATGAACATATGTGTGTTTTTAATCAACAGCTTACGGGAGTTAACAAAAACAATATTTATAAAAATTTAAAGATAAAAATTGGCCTTTGAAACTATAAACTTTTTATTGTACTCCCTTGAAAAGAAATAACATGGCAGCAAAAACGTTCTATTCCACTGTATTGTCACGGGATTTGCAAAAACTGCTTACAGTAAGTGAATTTTTAAAGATTTAGAAAATGGAAAGATCCCCATCTGGACGTGATGTAATTTAGATGGTGATTGGACTCTGGCCAAAAGTAAAACCAGCCCAAACAGCAGGCCACAACCTTAAAGTATAATTGTTCTTAAAAAAAACTGAAAGCTCAGTAGACTCCTTCTTGATCTAGTATGACCCGAGTAACTGGATGCTGAATATTTTACATGACAAGCCAACCAAATAATTAATTTACTGTGCAAAAATCAGAATGTATGCAGATCTGAATTCTTATTAACCCCTGGGCTAGCAGTGAGAGATGGAGAAACAGATGGTAAAATCAAGATCCTGAACAGCAAATTAAGATATCCCAAAGCTGTAGATTTTATTTTTCATTTAGCTCATTCAATAGCAGCTACTTCCAATAAATGGTGTGTATAATTCTTTGACATTTTGAGAAACTTATTCTCAACTTTAAACCATGACTCCAAAACTACAGTTCTTTCCTTCGGGCATTAAGAAAAAAAAACATGGAAATCTCTAGAAATGGATGCTTGTGGCCTTTACTTGCAGGTGAAGTAAACTGCCCTAAAGAGTGCTCTTTTCAAGTATTTCCACCTAAAAATATCTGCTGGAGAGCAGCAAGTGAATAAATGTTGAGAGATGCTTTTGGCAGGTGAGATTGTGTCAAAGAGCAGAAAGGTTTGTGTGATTTCCAGGACAATAAAAGGATGAATTTATGGTTGGAGGACCATAAATAAACTTACAGTTCTCCTAATACAGCCTACATGTGTCATCCGACATACTTCTTTATGTTGTTGTTGTTTACTGTTACTCAAAGCTGGAATGGTTGCGTTAGTTTTCTTCTGTCCAAGAAAATACAGAATTCTAGAAGGACAAATATCTGTTCTGAGTTGGAGTGAAACCAAGTGTTACGCCAGCTCCATGAGTAGATGTGTTCAGTTGTATTGCACGTCTATCTGCCTGTGGGAGTTGGGAACACAGCAGACAGGCTTCTCTCTGAAGTATAGCTTAAACCAGAGTCTGTTTGCTTTCACTTCCATTTCCTCCTTCACCACTCTGCAGAGAAAAGTCTCAAAGCCTCAGCAGAACATGTTGGAGTTTTCCACACTGTGCTCTGCTTGGTCAGAATGCTGACCATTTTACTTTTTGGACCGAACACTTCATGATAAATGAAAAAGTGGCAAAAACATCTCCGGCTATTTTATGGACAATGATAGTTCACAAATGCTTTAGTATTCCTTTGAGATATTTTATAAATTTAAGTCTAAAAACAGTTAGTGCTTGATGAAAGTAACATCAGATGTGTTTTAACTGGTTTTCCAGCATATGTATTTCATTTTGTCTGAAAAACATGTATTATGTAACTTCTGGCAAACCAGAATCTAAAACAGATCTGAGCACTGTGGTTGTCTAAAACATGTAGGCTAGCATAGCTGATTTAAAAGCAGAAAGACATCACCAGAGGCAGAAAAGAAACAGAGCAAGAGACCAAACAAGAGATAAGGCAAGACCCAGGATAGCACTACTTGCATATGTCTCATCTGCACTACTTGCATATGTCTCATCATTAAAGTTGATGAGACAGAGTGCATCACTTTAATGTGCAATTCGATAATGCTGAAAATATAGGAACATTTCTTAATCAATATAGTCTAATCACAATTACAATTGTAAAACAATTAAATTGGCTTATCAGAACATTTAAAACTAGTTTAATCAAACGTACTAACAACACACTGCCAGATTGGCAGGATTACCAGGTGAAAAACGACTAGCAAGCATCTACAACCACATGCCAAAGAAAAAATTCTGAACAGTAATTTGACAGTGAATTTTTGTTTAGAATCTGATCATCAGTATGCATAAAAAAAAATTCAAACTTAAAGCTGATTTATTTGTTACTTTTGCTATTTACAAAGCCGATTTTCCCTCTACCTGAAAGGGTGCTGTATCTGAACACCCTGCTCCACTTTTTTTCCCCAAAGTGTATTTTTATAAGCCTATAATTGATGTATGCGTCTCTGTGGAAATTACTTATCCTCCTGTGAGATATTCCCACTCTTCTTTAACCCCCTGATACTCATCTTTTTTAATTAAGTAATGACTTTCAAATGAATCTCAGATCTGTGTGAAAGAAGATACTTATCCTTAAAAGTATCTTAGGCTTGATGGAATAATTGAAGAGGAAGTGGGCCATGTGTCCTTTGTATTAAGAGTCCCTACCGGAGACATAACGTAATCGTTTATGTGAGTAAAAGTGAAAAGAAAGCATCAATTTTCCCGTTGATTATGTGCAGGGAATCTGTTTGAGTATGTACACAGCACAGCAGCGGTAACTCCACATATGCAACTGACTGCAATAAGAGGAACTACTCCATATTCGGCTTGTGCAGAAATCTATATTCGCTTTAACAATACGGCTCTTGACTCCCTAGTGGGCTCAACTAATGCCACACAATCAGCCCACAACATTTATTCCTGCTCCAAACCAAGTGAAGCCAATCAATTGGCCTGTGCTGTGGTCAGAGCCACATTCAAAAAGAAATACTAACTGTAGTTCGCTTTTAAAAAAGGAATAGAACATGAAAAAGAAATCATAAGAAAGAGCAGAGGAGGTGGTGAAAATGACGTGAGTGAAATTAAGGATTTTTTTTTTCCTGCCGCACAAAAGATCTGAGTGTTTCCACTTCCATTTCCTGATCTTCAGCTTCTCTTTCTTACTGCAGCGTGCCAAAGAGAAAAAGGCAGATTGCATGACTAAATAGCTGCGTAGAGCTTACTCTATTTGATATTTATATTCCCATTGAAGTGTTCTTGTTCCTGAAGTTTTAATTGGGTGCTAATAAATAAATCATCCAGTCTCTTCCTCAACAGATGTGCAAGTAAGCGTTGTACTGCATAATATCTGTGTGCTATGCAGGTGTGTGTGCTGGCCTCGTGTCGCTGCATGGCGCTCGGGATGAGATGTACCAGCTATACCCTGTTAATCTGGTGTACTGTGACTCAGTGAAAGACTAAATAAGAAACAGAGAAATATGGCATGTCCTGAGATGAGTTTTTGTTCAGTTTGACCTGCTTTGCGTTAAAATGTTTGTGATATCCACAGCAAAGGTGAGAAAACTCACATTGGTGTCACCGGTGTTATCTGAAGTCCTTTTTCAGATGCATACCACTTTCCATTAATCTGATTGTAACCGAGCATGCCGGTGTCATGTCTGAAGGAGTTCCTGGCTGCTTTCCCGTAACAAATCTTGATGGCACTCTCACCACTAACATTCTCTAAACACTTTCTGCACATTAGAAGACTGAACTCCAGAGGAGCATCTGAGGTTTTTTAAAATTTATTTATTCTCTATTTTTTATGTGCTTGTATCAAATTATGAACTGGAGGAAAAAGCTTTGCTGAATGCTCACTCCAGCGTTTTAGAGCATGCTGCTGCTTACTTCACACATCCAGTGGAGAGATGACGGCATGGAGAGCATCTTCAGGTGAAGTGAAAGATGATGTTTAACTCAACTTGATCACAAATGTGCTCAGTGGAAGACTGTCGGAGCATAAAACCCTCAGGAGTGAGAGACCCATTGGAGATCTCAGTAACAGAGTTAAACATGCATAAAAGCAATATTTTTAGCTTTTCCAACTCACAGCATATGTTGTACTTGATCACAGCAACCTTGCCATGATAACACTAAATATGTTGACTTCATAATATCCCACCCAGTCGTGCAATATTGGTAAATGTAGCATGCTCCATTAAGCATTCTCTCTGAGTTATAACGTGAAGTGATCGGCCTCTAAATGACTAAATCATGATGCTTAAAGAGAATAAATGAAACGTTACAATGAGATATTTATTACTCCGATTTTTAAGTGGTTATGAATTTTTTAATTTAAATTCCTTAAATATCAGCATTACTATGTTTAAAAGAATATTAATGCTTTGTTGTGTGTCAATGTTTGATTCACTGCATGTGAAGGTCTTTGAGACAAATCTTTTATGATAACAAAATTTATAAAAGAAGTCAAATTGAAATTAAATTGAATGGTTCACTAGAAAAATGTCAGTGGTATGTGGTTCTGAGGCCATTCTTTTTACTACAGTATATTGCTAACAACAGACAAGTTGAAATAGAATGAAATCTTTTTCAAAAGTGATGTTTTAAAGGCGTTGCATTTGCAGGTTGTCAGAAAACATAGCAGCAAAGAGCTTTACAATAATGCCAGCACATACATTTCCACATAAATTGTCCAAGTATGACTCTCAGTGTTGCTTTTTGAGTGAAACTAAATTGCACAACAGCTCCCGAACATAACATTAACTCTGCAGTCACTTTTGTGTAGGCTGGGAGACAAACAGAGAAAAGAACCCATGCTCCTGCTTTCCAACAAAGAGAAAGCTGCTCATGATTTACAAAAGGGTTATAAAACCACTGTGTTTATGATTCTTTTTTTACTGTCTCTCTTTTTACGCTCTCTCTCTCGAACCGACAAACCAAGTTAGAAATCTGGGAGTAATAATGGACTCAGACTTGAACTTCAATAGTCACATCAAATCAATTACATCAGCAATCTTAAACAACCTCAAAAAGATTGCCAAAATCAGAAGTTTGGTTTCCAAAACAGACTTAGAGGTTCTTATCCATGCATTTGTTTCCAGTAGGTTAAATTATTGCCCCAGTCTACTCACTGTTCTGAACAAAAAGGCCTTAAAACAGCTGCAGTTTATTCAAAATGCTGCTGCTTGAGTCCTAACAAGAACCAGAAAATATGATGATCCTGTGCTCAGGACTCTGCACTGGCTTCTTGTGACTCAGAGAATGGACGGTATAGCTGCTCTGTTTGTGTTTAAGTCTCTCCATGACCTGTGAAATGTTAGTTTCACACGAATTTGAAGTCCTGCAAGTGTCTTGTCGCAACAAGTCGACAAGACACGTCTATTCGTGTCTAGCAGCAGGTGCCTGCTGGTGTTCAGAGTCAGGACTAAACATGGAGCCCTAACTTCCTGAGGCTATGTACAGGCAGACACAGTGACAATGTTTAAATCTAGAATGAAAACAGTTCTGTTTAATCGTGCATTTGGGAGGAAATTAACCACTCTTTTTTATCAGATTGTTATATCAAATTTTTTTAATTTCTATGTTTTGTCATTTGAATGCATTTTTCTGTCTTGTGAGGCACTTAGAATTACCTTTTGCATGAATTCTGCATTAAATAAACTTCCCTTGCCTTACTGTGTAAAAACTATAAAATAAAAAAAAAAAAGAAAATATCACTATCAAAGAAATAATATTACTGAAAAATAAAATACTGAAAATAACCCGGTGAGTCCAACCTGGCGGCAAATAATGCATTTGCACTTGTTGTTTATTGAGTTCTTTTTCATGTGAACCTCTAAAACTGAGACAGGAAAGCAGTGAGCTGAAATGATCTAAGTGTTACTATTAAGACTGAAAAAAGACAACGCGGTATGAAGTTTAAGAAGACACAGCGACACAAAGAATTTTTAAATGAGGTCAATCAGTGACAGAAAAACAGTAACATTTAAAGAAAATGTTCCTAGAAAAAGGAAAGTAGGCTCAAGATGATTGTAAAATCAAAGATTTTTTGACTGTTTACCAAAAGAACACTGAGTTCATTTTAAATAATCTCCTTCTTCTCCAAAATAAGGTGACGAGTCATGTCCTGGGTGATTCAGCAACAAGCAGTCAGTCTACTTTAATTGAAGGGTTGACAACAAAGTAAGAGCAATTCTGCAAAAACTTGGAATTAGAGTGTATTACCAAACACTGAGCAATGCTACAATGGTGGACAACACAGACAACTGGCGACCCAATGTTATTATGCTAACTCCTACAGACACGCTTACGCACACATTTACCAACAGAGATTTGTATTTAGTGTTGAATTGTAAGTTAATGTACCAGCCTGCTACTCTGTGGTCACACCATTGGTGCATTACCTGACAACCTGTCAACAACTCTAAAGCAAATTGACTGAGTTTGCTCAACTATTGGCAAAAAAATTGAGAAAAAAAACCTTACAAAATCTGAAGTAATTCCATTTTCTTTGAGAAAAGACAAAAATAAGGTGCACTAGCTGGAAAATGTAAAGGGAAAGAAAAAAAAACATGGTGAAGAGGCCAGGAGGGTCAGAGTTAAGAAGAACATTGAGAGTTCAACACATCAGGGAGTGTGTGTGAAGGGAAAAAAAAGAGAAAGGTTTCAGAGTCGGAGAAAATGAGAGATGCAGAGAGGACGAAGGTGAAGATTTATGGAAAATGATGCTACAGAATCAGACTAGGTTTTTTTTTATTATTATTACAACTATCAGTGCAGTCACATTAATTTAAAAAATAATACAATGTCAACAACAATCTGCAAGATGCAACGGCAAATATCTTTTAAGGTTTTAAAGGGTTTATACCTAGAAATCCTCATTGTTCTTCTAAGAAATAATAATGATAATTTATTTGTGTATTTCTAAGGATAAATCAGGTGTGTCATATTTACGACTTCAGTAAAGTCTGTACTGTTTCTTCAAAACAAACATTGATAAAACTTTTAAAGTTAAATTTTTTCCCAACAACATCAATCATTGGGATTTTCTTTCTGATGAATCATTATTATTACTGATAAGCATTTGAAGTTTGTTGTTTGATGTTTATAATTTAATCTAGTATTTTCAAAGTTCTGATTTTCTTGTTAACATTCAGGACCGACTTAATCTTTCCAAAAATTCTGCTTTTTCAATCTCTGTCTAGTCAGAACTTTGCAAAACTCAAACTGAAAAGCCCTTCTGTAATAAAAGAAACACTATCAACGCAGCTAGCAGAGTGGTTTACTGCACATTATCCGTCTTCTACGCTGACATGGATTAAAAATATGGAAATGAATGAGACTTTGACAAAGTTTGAAAAAGTAATTAATTTTTAGGGAATTAACTTCTCAAACTTATTCTACGTTGTAGCAGAAAAATATAGTGAAGAATTTAATGTGAGTGTACTTCTCTCCTGGTGATTTTTTGGTGAAATAAAGTCTTTTAATGAAGACAAATGAGAAACTATATGTTTTCTGCGATTCTGCACTAACACAGCAGAGGATTGATGACTCTACTGTACTTCTAAATTATTATTATTTTAGTTGCATTTTATTCTGTGCCAATAGAGGTTGCATGTCAGTCAGGATGGTCTTTTGACTCATCATGGACAATTGTCTTCCTTTGTTCTCCTTTCTATGAGTTCAATAGCCTCTGTGTGTGTGAAAGTCTTTACGTGTAGGTGGAATGGTAAAATGTATGAATTGCGATGTTTTCCCCGGTAGAAAGGCATCTTGCCAACCAAATTCCAGGAGGGCTGAGGGTGTTGTATAAAAATGCATGCACACATGCTGTTTACTCCAGCCTCCCACCATCTCTCTCTGACTTTAAACATCCAAACACCTGGAGTCTGAGATGAAATGGCCTGGTCATGGAAGTGGGCAGCAGTCCTTGGAAGGAAAAAACGTGCAATGTTGTGAAAAGCCAAATACCGCCAAAAGGCTGTGATGAAAGAAGAGTGTATGCTTAGTGTATCCAGATTTTTTCCTACTTAGCACTGACTAATAAGACAACACTCGCACAGCAGTGCTATAGAGTAAATCCAGACACCATTCCCACACCACTCAGTGAAGATATCAACTTAATAAGGAACCAGGCATTCTGTCATGTGTGGGTTAATTGGAATGAAAACCATTTGAAAGTTGATACTAATGCACAGGATATTGAACCACCATATAAAGTCTGTTTCAAATTGTTGTACAAATGCAATTTAAATGTCATCAAGACCATTGCTTGATTGGGTTTGAATTGTATTGTATCCCAAATTTTGGATTTCTGAAACCAAATTTTTCTGATAATCAGTTTGTCATTTGAGCCCTTTTAAAGGAAAAAACTCCTGAAGGTTGTTCAACAATATTAAGCAGATCAATATTGCTGGCAATCTGGGAAAGAAAAATGACCTCTCCTTCTCCTTTCAGCATTTCCCTTCAAGGGTCACCACAGCAAGTCAGTTTCTTCCATCTAACCCTATCTGCTGCATCTTCTTTATCTTCATGTCTTCCTTCACTGTATCCATGAACCTCCTCTTTGGCCTTCCTGTAAAACCTCTTTCCAGGTGATTCCAAACCCAGCATCCTTCTTTCGATGTACTCTCTCTCTCCTCTGCACATGTCCAAACCTTCTCAGTCTGGCCTCTCTGACTTTATCTCCAAAACCTCTAACATGTACTGTTCCTCTGATATACTCAGTTTTAATGGACAGGTTGGACAGGATCTTGTCCTAAGCATCTTCATCTCTGCTACCTCCATCTCTCTTTCCTGTCTTTTCCTTAGTGCCATTCTTTCTTTACCAAACAGCATGGCCGGTCTTATTTCTCAAACTGACTTGCATATTTGTTGCAAAGCTAAAAATAATGAACGGCATTGTTACAGTTTTCAGAGAAACTTAAGCGTTTAAAATAAAAACTTGTGCCTGATTCCGAGCTAACACTGTGCCGTTGTTCTGACGAGAGGACACTGTGTTCATAAAGGTATGATGAGAAAGGATTCTGACAGATAAATCTGAAGCTGCTAAAATGACATTACAAAACAGCAAACAGGAAGTGCTACCAATATCAAAATGTAAGATCCTGCAGAGGCTTGTAGTTCTGAAAAAAAAAAAAAAACACCTAACCCTCATCTGCATAAGAATTTGGAACTCAGTGTACATCTAGACGTTTTCCCTAAAAATAACAATAATTAAAAAAGAAAATTAGTGTCATCATGTAACATAATTTAGGCTTCATTTACCGAATAAAAAAGTGACTCTTATAGTCTTTATGCTGCATAATACATATGGTGCGTTTTCATCTGTAAGAAAGATATTAAAATATGACTCATATTTATTGTAAAAATGAACCAGTGGCCAGATTTTTTTCATCATTGCCTTGGTGTAACCACCTTTTCCTTCCATTTCCAGGGAGTATCAAAGTTGTGATCATTTTTTATTTTTTTTTTGTGTGTGTGGGCTTGCGGTTCAAAGTTAAAGGGTTTAATAGCCTCATTCACATCTATGGTGGAAGAAGTAAGAGTTGGATTCAAATCTTTATTATGTAAATGCATGCTTGATTGGTAACGCTTTAATCTTCATGAATTAGATCGCGATTCTTAGGTTGTTAATTTAGCGGCACACCTATGAGCCCAGAAAGTATCCTCAATGCTAAATGTGTAGTTTTAAACAGTGTTGTATCTTAAATCTGTTGCACACTTTTTTCATGTATTTTTCCTTTTTACATAATTTGTTGCAAGATCTTTTTTGATTTAGTTGTTATTGTTTGGTAAGTTGAGCGCAAACAATACTTTTGAAAAAGTTGATTTTCAAAAATTACAAATCCTTGCCTGCAATTTTTCTACAAACTGGTGAGCTCTAATGAGGGACCAGTCCTTTTTTCCACTCCAACAACCGAGTAACAACATGATGAAAGGTTATGATGGACATTTTCTCCATTGACGACAAAAAAAAAAATATTGCTTTTGCCAGACTTAACTGCACATGTTAAAATTTTACCGTGAGCGAAAGCAAAGAAGTGGGATTTAATCGCTGTCGGCAGGGCACAACTTTTACTAACTACTCAAGAAGCAAGGCAGAAACGTTGCCAAATAGGTGACTGAAATGGGGATCAAGTGGCTTTTTAGAAGTGAGTGTCTAAGTGCTTAAAGATAATTACAAGATTTATGTCCATTTTTTCCTAAATTTTTAGTCTTGCCAAATAGTGATGGGTTTATGCTTTCCCCAAAAAAGATCTTGATAGAGCGAATCTGTCCAGTGACACTTGACACTTAATCTCCATTCTGCTTGTCAAAAAGCTGAACCGAACAGGATTTAGAAATTTAAAGACCTCGAAGTTTGGTAGAGAAAAAATGTGACCAAATTTCAATGAAACTATAAACACGAGAGTTCCACTAGACAACACTGGTTCGTGTCTTTATTTTCAAACTACCACACTCCATTACAGCGCACTCATAATTTTATGCAATTAAAATTGAATCATTATCAAGGTTATACTTAGATTTTTTTTTTGGATTGTATCATGTCTCGGAGTTTTGGAATTCCCAAAATCAAAATATTGTGATGATTGTGATAACCCAATTTATTAAGCAGATCAACATTTTCTGCACTCTGGGAAAGGAAAATGATCTCCACTGCTAGACAGCAGAAAATAGGTGAATGAAAACATTCCCTATTTCACAGAAACGTAAGCAATTGAGAGCAGCTGTTAGAATGACATTACAAAGCAGCAAGCAGGAAGTGCGACAAATATAAATATGTAGAATCCTTCAGAGGCTTGCAAGCCAGCAGAAATCTCCACGTAAAATTTTATCTGCAGAATAATTTGGAAGTCGGTGTACATGTACCTCTGTGCTGGGTTATTAATTTAAAAACATTTAGTTCATGTCCAGGGAGAGATAAATGCCAGGTGAAGAAACAGAGCGTCGGTGAAACTATAAAACCTATTAAGAGTGGAGCATCCGTTCTCACCTCTGTTGCCACGACCTGATTACGAGCTACTTCTGTTGAGCCAAATCATGGGAGAGGACAGTGTTTCTCTTCCTGCCCTACCTGCCTCCTAGGCTGTACATCTGAATTAGGGACACAGAATTGTGATAAAACACATACTCGCACGAAGGCAGTTGTACAGTAAACTTATGTGTGGATTCGCTGCACACCATTGCATTGCCCAGAGGCCCACCCACCCATGTCAAAATGCCGCTGTAAATGTTGTAAAGACCATGAAAAGATGGCATCAAAGTGGCATTTACCCTCCAGACAAAAGAATGCATGTACAAGTTCACAGCAAATAATGACAGTAAGAAATATTTATAGAAGGGCAGTGCAGGTGAACCAGGACGGTTTCCCTTTTTACTTTTCATACATTAAAATGGGGGCTTTTAGCAAGATGAACTTTGATTCTGATCCTAAATAGCTGCATAGTAAAAGTGTTTTTTCTTTTTTTGCATACATATCAGCATTTTTTAAATAATTTTTTAGAATCAAAGATTAGTAGTTTGTACAGTTTTTGTAAAAATCTGTCATTTATATTTTCCAGAATAATTCATGAAAACACTACAGTTTACAAACTGCAGCAGCATTTTAGAAGTAACACAATTATTTCACTTAAAAGTACAACAGAACAATGATATAATGTAAAAGAAGAAAAATATGCTGAGAACCAAACCAGTGAAAAGAAAAGTTCTGTTAAATATTTATTTTACATTACAAAGCAGTTAAATAATTGGTTCCACAACCACCGACAAAACAGAGACAAGAAAGAAACTGTTGCTTTTGTGGAAAAATGAATAAGGTTGTCAGTTTATTTTTTATAAAGTGGACAGAATTTGTATAAAGCATCTAAAAAATAAAATCAAGCGATTTCAGTATTCCAGTTTTGCTTTGACAGTCTGCTGCTGGTAAAACCCCAATTTTACCAGTTACTGGTATTTGGTTTTACCAGTAGGAAAATATAATGGAAAAATATATTGTATTGAGAAGCGGACGAAAATCTTTGGAAATAAAGCAGGTGCATACTGTATATGTTTACACATGCACACAGGCACGCACACACACACATACACATTTACGAATATAAGTTTCCACTCCCAGCCCAGCACTGATCATTTTGGCCAGTTTAATGATTATTATTGGTTATGAACTGCTGTAAAACAATAATCCCTAAAAGTACTGTACATAAATCCCTAACAGGCTAGATCTGTTTTCTGTTAAAGTTTAGTTCAGAATGAATGACTCTGCTTAGACCAGGTAGTGCGAGGCTAAGCTTGTTTCAAACTAACAATAATAATTTAATTGGTAATATGACGATGGCTTATATTTCTATTTATGTTACTGGATTGTGACACACCACAATAATTTGGGGAAGCTACCAGATCAGAGCGGCAAGTTGGATTTTCTGCATATTGTAACTGAGACTTCACTGATCTGCTGTTGAAGAAAAAAAAAGTTATTGAAAATGACAGCGTTATGGTAGGCTATTGTTATGTGTTTTAACAGTGCCTGAAGCCTGCAATAAAATATCACAGAATCGAATATACGCAATGGCTAAATATTTTTAATAAAAGTGCTGAGGGAGATGTATACATTTATAGTATAGACAATCTATATATAAATATATATAGACTATACATTCTATACATAGTTTAACAATTTAGATATGGTCATTGTTTAAAATTTGTAGACTGTACAACTAAGACTAATAAATAATCAAGTATGAACATTGTTGTTACTTTGATAGACTGATGGGTATTTTCAATTCAGTCATTTAGCACTTGTTTTTTTTAAGTTAATATATCTACGTTTCCATTCCATGTTTGCATTTTGATCCTTGGACAGACTTCAATTCTGTAATTCACCAACACGGCTGTACATTCAACAACATTTTTCTCTACCGTTTAATAAAACTGTACGATCATATAGGTATATGATTGGCCACCTTACAGAAGTACCCACTCTTCCTCCACTTGGCAGGAGCGCCAAAAGATTTGCATCTGCGATGTATTATCTTGTTGTTGATTATGACCAATGAAAATACAAATTCTTAAAATTTTATTTGTAAGTTAAAGCTATTTCTGGTTCACAATGTTTGTGGTCAAACTTTTAGTAAAACTCCTGTTAAACTTCTTGCACAAATACAGTATGATAAATGTGTTTAAATGTGGTGTGGAATCTCTATAAATTCCACTCTGTCGTCTTCCGCTTATCAGGGGCATAGTGGTGGGGGCAACAGCCTGAGACGGGAGTCGCCACCTGCATCCAGCAGCTCACCCAAAAGATTCCGAGGCATTTCCCGGCCAGCTGCAAGACACAGTCTCTCCAGCCTGTCCGGGGCCTCCCTTTCAGTCCACTCCCGGTGCGATGTGCCCGAAACACCTCTCCAGCAAGGCATTCAGGAGGCATTCTAACCAGATGCCTGAACCACCCCATCTGACTTTTCTCAACCTGGAGGAGCAACAACTTTAGTCCAAGCTTCTCCTAGATGGCAGAGCTTGTCACTCTATTTCTGAATGAGAGCCTGGTTTGCTTTGGTTGTCGCTATGCAATGCACAAAACCCTCTCAGTTGTAACAAAAAGTGAATTTTAAAGAAATAGAAGTTCTTACTTTCTAAACAAATTCCTTGGTAGTTCAAAATAAAAATGTTAATTTTTCCCCCAATATTACACTAAAATTTACAAATGCTGTGGGAAATTTTGAGAGACGTTTTTGTGATTAACCGAATCACAAACAAATTCTTCAGCATCAACTATTCAAGCATAGCTTGTGCTGAATATATTTATTGACCTCCTTCTAGAATCAAAATGTCTTCAATTCCACAAGTAAAATATAATCAATTTATAACATTTTCATAGACAAGAAATACACAGAGAATAAATATAACGACACAACTGAAGAGAAATACATCAGATAGTTAAGAAATAAAGTGTCGAAGTCTTTGGTCTCTAGACTTTTTAAGCTTAGTGTTCAAGAACCCGACATATTTCTGTGTCATCTGCATTAATATTCCCTTAATTCACACCCTTTTTTTCATATTCTTATGTTGGGTGGGTTGTGACATAGAAGCACAATCAGAAAGAATAGACTCTGTAAAAACACATTGAAACATGATTTTTGCAGTAGATTTTTAACATTGACTCAGAAGTGTTAACTTTGTGTTAAGAGTTGTTCCATTTTTACACAAAGTCAAAACCTTTATTGTCCTATGAGATTATCAGCCATGACTTCTTACACAAAGTCTGCCTACACAATGTTTTTTAATGCTATTCTTAAAAAAAAAAAATCCTTGAAGGGATATTGAAATGTTCTACCAATTGAACATGCTTGAAAAATTGACTATTTAACCCTGAATAAAGCACAGGAAATAAATAAGTTCATTTGTATTTTTTTCGTAACAAAGCAAATCTGTTACAATATTTTTTTTTCTTTTGGAGAATTCAGTTAATCTGCCAAAGCTTCCCACAATCCAATCCAATAGACATTTAAAGAGTTGTCTACATATTTTAAAGTAGAAACTTAAGTTTAATGTTCGATTTTTCAAACTTCTTGAAATTCCATACAAACTTTTCTCTAACTACTAGTTTTTCTAGTTAATTTGTAACAAATAATTTTCTCTTGGTTTGCATATGATAATAACACATATAGATCAAAAATAAGAGAAAAAGCTAATATATCAAACATTGCTGATGAAACACCAAAATCTAGCCCGAGCTTCTGTCTCCACACCCTATGGTCTTTTAATATAAGAATAGTGAGACCAGCGTATTGAGACTCCCACACATTTCTAATTCATCACATCAGAAAAAAAAGAAACTCTCGGGATACAATTTTTTTTTTCTCATTCTCTCTCACTCTCTCTGACTTATATTACATCTTAGCTTTTCTCTTCGTGCTTCAAAACCAATGTTTCATGTTTATTTTTAGGGGGTATAAACAAGAGAAAAGCTTTAAGCGCTGAGATGAAAAAAAAAAAAAACTGGCCAGAAAGTGCAGTGAAAATGAATAAACCATCCCCAGTCTAATCCGAGCCTTGTCCTGGAACTATGAGCCAGTAGAAACCCCCCAAATCCCATTAAGTCTTTGTTAGGGTATGGCTGACATTTTCTGGTCTAATTAAAATTTTCTGCAATGAATTGGTGAATGGTTGATAATGATGACTAACTAGCATGGGAGGTAGAAACACATCAACACAAACTGTCAAACAACGCAGCTCTTTGTCTTGTGTTTTTTAAAACGTGAAACCAAAATCATATATATGTAAATGTGGGATTTATCTTTCATAATTTATTTAATTGATACGTTTAACTTTGATCAGAACTTTAATCATTTGAATTGTACAAAATGCCAGTGCATACTGTGCATAAATCAGATAATTGCAGTCATTAATCTATCAGTTGTTATGATAATCAGCCATTTTAACCACACTGCTCTGCGTGGCTGTTTGGAAAACTGTTCATACAATCATGTGGTCCCTCTGTTACTCTCTCATTTGCATTTCCTCCAAATGTCTCCAAGCAACAAAGTAAGAAAGGAGGGGCTGGATGGGCCTGAAACATCTTGCCAACACTCTCTTTGGTTGCTCTTTTCTCTTATGTCCATCCTTCCATCCCTCCACCGGCTCTTTCTCCCCACTCTGCTGTCAAGGCACATCCTTAGAAACCACCCGGGTGTCACCATGCTTCTTCCTCCAAAGACACAAGGAGGGCAGACACTCTTTTAATCATTTTTTCTCGCCTCTACACTTCTCCTCGGCGGTCAGAATAACAAAAGCTGTCACACAGGCTCGTGTCGTCTCCGAGTGATCATAACGGATAATTACCCTCCCCCTGAGACTCCGGTCCAGCCTCATCTCTCCCACAAGCACAATTTTGCTGTGAATTCACAGCACTTGTGAAATGGCTGTCTCAGTAACAAGCTCTGGATGGCCGAGACTCAGTTTGAGATGGAGAAAAGTAAGGCCAAGCCAAAAAGTACACCAACCTTCGAGCCCTCATACCCCATTCTTTTCAATAAACCACTTCTTTTCTTCTCCCAAATAAGATTTATAAATCAATGAGACGGGGTGAGAGTCAGAAATTGTTTGGTGGAGTAATTTTTCAAGAATGGAGTACATCACTCTGTCCAGATGACTGATTAGTTTAAACCAAGAGGGGGCAGTGTTGATACTTTAAAAGATGAGACTGATGGACTTCTTGCTGCAGTGTGTGAGGGAGTGAGCAACTGAATCAGAGAGTGAATGAGTGAATGGGTTATTGAGTGAAGCACGAGGGCAGATAACATGCTCGCTGACTGACAGAGGGAAGCTAGCAGGATCGATTGTGCCACACAGAGCAACAACCTCGGCTAGGGGTGCCTCCCCCGTACTTTAAGGCTCAGACTGAGGTGGGATGATCATCTGCATGACTGCATCTCCTTGCAAATAGCCTATCAGATTAAATGTAAAATGGAAAACTAGAGATGAAATCCAAGCAGCAACTGATGATTTCGTTTTTACATTATCACTGATAAAAGATAAAAAATATCACTTTTACAGACATTCATCAAATAGTTTCTTTTATTTTAGTACTACGCCCATCTTCTGCATTCACAATGAGCTAGTTCCTCAAGCAGCACAAACCTTTCCAAATCAGAGAGGTTTGTCAAGTTGAAAATATTAATAAGATGCAGATTATGTTATACAAGTGGGAATGTTTAGGCCTCGTGGGAATATTAGCGGCAAAACAACAAACAGCACGAAGAGGCTGTTTTTTGAAGCTATTTATCAGAAAGTCATCCACCCCTATGATGTCCAATTTTAAGTGAGACAAGCCTTGGGCATTTTTTTCCCTGGTTATTCAGTGATGCTGCAGGTGAATTCGGTTATGGCTCATCTGCATTAAAAATGCACAAAAATCCTATTCCGATTTTATCTTCCTTCTCTATAAACTAGAAAAAATACAGAAAGGGTGAGAGAAAAAAATGTCTGAATAAAAAAAGGGCCACAGTATTAAAGCTATACAGTAAAAATACAATGAAGTCAATTGAGATGTATGAGTTTCAATTGCGGGGACTAGATTTATGGCGAAATATAAGAGTCTGTAACTATCAAACTCAATTTGTACAATTTTGTCTCAATGGGCTTTAGACCTCAAACTAAATCCTCCCAGATCATGCGGAATCACAGAAGCGAGAGATCCGGCAACCTTATGATGAATGAAGCTATTCCAATCCCTCCTTCTCACTCCCCCCAATCTCCCTCGCCTCCTCTTTTTCCCTCTCTTTCCTCTCTACTGACATACCTTGTACCTACATAGCCAATCATAGCATAGAACACACTGAAATCATCTTAGAAAAGCAATTCACTCCTTCTTGAAGCAGCACTTGTTGTGTCAGTATTGCAATTTGTAAACGACAAGAAGACTGAGAAAAAAAAAAGAAGAAAAACTTCTGGACCCGTTCACAAACTTGCTATTTATATATAAGGAATACCTGCTTGATAGCTAGGCTGTTTCCTGGAATATTGCATGTCCACTTTCTCCTTCTTCCCTCAGCATGTTTTAAGTCTGGAGATGAGAAGAGGGCGTGAAGAGAAAAAAATGTTTCAAGTGAAATCTATAATCGAGATCCCTCATCCCACTCCTCCCCTGGTGTGGCCAATTGGTATTCTGCAGGATTGTTCGGCCCCCTATGGTGTTCCCAATCTCCAAGTAGGAAAGAAAGAATAGAGAGCTACTAAGCCCCTGGATGGAGAATGCCTAGCTGTGGATTAATGGGCAGAAGAACAAATGAAGTCCTGGAGAGGGTTTACATCTATCAATATAAAGTAGCAGATTAGGTATGAAGTTGGCTGGGTTTCTGTTTTCATTTGCTGGACTGCTTGGCCACATTACTACACTAACACAACCAACCTGATCTTGAGAAATTGGAATGTGATCAACGGAAAAAAAATTGGAATGTGATCAACGGAAAAAAAAGAGATTACATCACATTTTATATCCTACCAAAAAACGACCAAAAATTTCAATCGGAGACATTAGATTGAGAATTTTGCTCAGAGTACTTTTTGCATGATTGATTTGCTTCTGTGGTTTATAGTGTTTACAGTATTTTACACAGTTGCAATAAATGACAGCCCATTTATAGGAGTTTTACACCTTATTATCTATCTACAGAATAACGAGACCCTTTTTGTTGTTGAGGTTGCCGGAAAAGGACTAATTTTATACATGGGATCTTGGCATTTCCACTGATAATTTATAGCACTATAATTAGGACAGTTACAATCCTCCTACTATGGAGAGAGTGGCAGAGAAGTTTGTCTGTTTTATTTACAGCATGGATAGTGCTCCAACGATGTTAATCCATAATGGTGTATTTTTAATGGTCATTTTTGAAGAAGAATAAGACGTGGTGCAAGATTTACACTACAATAACAACCAATTAATTTATTTCCAAAGCTGACTATGTAGATGCTTTGTCAAACCAAGACTAAATCATGATGTAGATATCATGATAAATTCTTATTGTACATTTTTTTCATTTAGAATCAAGCCTAACATGTCTCATTAAGAGAGATTGAAAAAAAAAAAAAAAAAAACAGAGTAAAGAGCAAAAAATTATTGGTCACAAGGAGGATGATGTAAGTTAAATATATGTGTATGTTTTTCTTTTTATAGGAACAACATGTTACGACAGAGACATACATTGGAAAATGTGCATGTACCTGTGCAAAACTTTGACCAATTTCTCATTCTAGCAGACTTTTCTAAACTTTTGGAGCACTGGAAAACATCAACAAAAACATACAGTAGAGTAACAAAAAACCTCGGAAACTATTGATTTTTAATGCGCTCAACCTTGGAATATACATACAGTATCTCAAAATTATAATTGAATATGTACCGACCCATTATTTACACTGTATAGTAAATAGTTCATTTTAAGAGAGTTCCACATTGCCTGAAAATAAATAATAAATAAATAAATAATAACACATATACAGTACAAGCAAACTTATCCAAACACGGCAGACAATTTTTTCCTCAGGCAAAGAAAATAGAACAATCAAGAACTTTATTTCCTTGTTTGTTGCATGATGATCGAATAAAATCAGCTTTTGTTGCTAACTTGCTGTTTTAAAGGATCCCCTATTTACAAAAATTCCAATATGGCTAGAATGAAAGAAAAAAAAAGTGAAGAAGTAATTCTATTGCATCTGTGACCTGTGGGAACTAAAACTTCTTTTTCCTCTGAGCTAAAATAATTTGAGAAAATATCCTCATGACTTCCTGCCTTCATACTTCTTTATGTTCATAGCTTCAAGCCTTGAACATGTTTTTCTTCTTTTTTTTTTTAACCTTTCAGGTGCTTTTAGAAGCTTCAACCTCAACGTCCGTCTCAGGCAACCTTGGTCGATCTTGTAATGAATTTAGCCAGCAGCAATAATGGTGCCAATCAATAGCAATCCGTGGCATGTCATTGACAGGTTAGACACTGTAATGTTTGGCCATGGCGGCGAGTCAAAGGAATCAAAGGAAGGCAAGCAGTTGTTATTCAGCACTTCAGACAAGTAGGCACACAGTGAGAAAGCTCACCCCCACTAACATCTATAATAACAGAAATATCAATACAGATATCATTCATCGATCATCCGTAAATAGGTTTTTCTAATGCCAGACACGATGGCAAAGACACACAAGTGACCTGTGTCATTTGCAGCAAAATGGACGCAGTGAGCAGGTTTTCTGCCTCTTGGAAAGAAGAAGAAAAAAGCGGTCACATTGAACAGCTGGAAAAACTTGACTGATGAATAAAAATGGGAATTCATCTGCATACGTTAACATCTGCTCCATGACTTCCTCTCTGGTATGTTTGTGTTGAAATTGGTCTGACTCAATCCAATGCGGATGATTGTGGGCTTAATTGTAATTATTTCTTTAAGCAGTTTTTTTCACTTCTGTTTTCAATACTGTGAATTCCTCCCTCCACTTAGCCCTAACCTCAGGGATTGCACTACAAAGCATAAAAATAGTTTGAGGCTTCTAATACAATGTTGAGCAAATCAACTTAGTAATACTAGCACATATTTTTTATTCTTATTATGGCACATTTATATTTAAATGACACGCCCTGTCTCTGAGGGGATAAGACCATGCGTGACCAAAGTACAAGCACTAAAACATTTCCTTAGAAATTAGAATGTGAATATCGCAGAGGACAAAATCCATGGCTAAGAACAATTTTGTGTTCTAACTGATTATGGAGTTTTCTTCAGGGAACTCAAATCTCTGATTAGGAGTTTTGTTTCCTCATCCTATGAGATCTTATCTTCCTTCTACGGATTTCCATAAGGGTTTCTAATTTTTACAGTTGTATCCCTACTGAGAAGGAGAGTGTAAGGACAGGAATGTCCCAGGTTAGTTTAGTCATCATGTTGATTGGATTAAATCAACCTGTGTGTATCTGTTTGTTAAATCAATGTGAAGCCTGTTTATCTTTATGAAATAATGGGGCATTTAAATAGAGTTGGATTGAAAAGAATTAAATATGCTTTTTGAATTTATATTTATGGAAGAATAAATTTGAATGCAACAAATAAAACAGAACAGGAAGATTGTTATTTATTTACTTTTTTACAAGCTTGGTACGACATATCAGCAGCCGCCATCACATTTTATCACCTGCATGGGAAATCTGTTTCTTTTGAGGCTTGTATTTAAAGATGTTTTGAACAATAGCCTGACTGAGACAATATGTCATCCAAAACCATTTCGTCAAAGGCAGAAAAATGAGGCACCCATCAGAAAGTGGAGGAATTCTCCCATGTGCTCTCCGCTCCGTCTCTCCATAACAAAGCCATTAGACACATTTGCAAGGTTAGTTATGTCATGTTCCTTTTACAAAGCAATACCCTCCAGCTAGGGGACTCTAAGGGATTGGAATTTCTGTTCCCTTCATAATTTGTATGTGTCGAGGTGCCCACTGCAGTAAATTGCAATTCCACATCCCATAAGGTCAGTTCGAGCACTTCTTCCTTGTTTCTCTGTCCTGGGTGGAAAAATGACACTCAATAAAGACCAAGTGGTGAAAAGAAGGAAGATTATGATTCTCTGAGAAAGTCAATGCAACTCAGATCTCTGTTGTGAGGGATAACAAAAGTCGAGAGGAAAGGGATATCTTTCAAAATACACTTTTTAAGAAGGGGTGTATTGGAGAAAACCAGACCCCTGTAGACCTGCACTGGAGAGGATCAAGGTATTTTTAAAGAAATACCATGATGCTGCAGAATGTTTTAAAAAAAAGAAAAAATTCTAACTTTCTCAGGAAGATTTTTAGGAAACCTCTCGAAAAAACAAAGTTGCACAATGTCACTTTTTTTAGTTGCTGAAACAATAATTTTGATAACAATTGTTGTTTAAAAACTTCTTCAGCTGCTCATTTAAAAGGTTAACACAGTGAAAACATCTGCAATAAACATATAGCTGACTGATGGCAGTCTGTGAGAAAATTTGGCATCAGACTTTTACTGACTGCAAAATATAAATTTGTTACAGACATAAGTTTATCACTACTTTAATGTAAATATGCAATTAAAACAACAAACTAAATTTAAAGGTTTCTTAGTCACCTCAAAATTTAAGGGAGTGAAAATATGAGCTGATATTGACACTGATAAACCTGCCAGACCACGTCTTATAGACTCAAAACATAGATAATTTTGGCTTTTCTGAAACAAATTTTAGTTTTATTGAGTAGAAATGATTCTGTGGTGGGTTCAAAATGTCTTAATTAGCTCGTTTGTGCTGTTTCAGTTTGGAGGGTTCGGTTCAGGGAATGTAAGTATATTTTTGCGATATTTCTATCATTTTATTTTGGACAATGCAAGATTTATTTGTGCGTTTTGATTTATGGTCATAACCAAATTAAACTTTACTGAAATAAACGATGTCTACATTTACTTGTAAATGGATGATTCTAAAGACTAAATGACTGGCAAATATTTTAACATGATTTAAGAACAGATTCTAAAGTATAATCTCAGCAAGGGGTATCTGAACTTGCAGAACTGTTTATCTAAGATATGCTGGGAGATAGTTGGACACCTCCCCTGGAAAAAAACCCCAACTCAAATTCAAAAGTTTCCAAAGAAAGACTGGCAGAAACTTAGAAGACGCAACATGGTCTACTGACCATGCAGGACACAGAAAGTGCCCTGACACTAAACTTAAGCCACTTTGAGGACAGGGTAGAAGTCTTCCGAGAGATAGCAGGAAAGAAACAGATGGGTTAAGAAGTGATGAAACTTTGCATATGATCATCTTTTAATTCTTCTTTGGTATTTTCTGTAGTGGACTTACCACTGCTGAGCTTGTTTTTTTAATGAGATTTTTATTGTACTACCCACATGACAGAAAGTCTGCACATTCTTTGTATGTAGGTGTACAACTCCTTAAAAAAATTTTATGTTCATATTTTCCCATTTCTAGCAGCTGTTTTTTCTTTTAAATCATTGCAGTTTTGTTGTAAAATGTTCGCAAAGGAAATCCAGCACCAAAAAAATTGAGCCTAGAGCTGCTTGTAAAGTTTTTATGGAATTGTGGGACATTACTAACCTTACTACCATGCAGCCTGATTTATCTATCATACAAAAAGCTACCGGGAATTTTCTATGTCACCTGTTTTTTTTTTTTGTTTTTTTTGGTGAAAATACATTTTCACAATGTATATACTTTGATTTCAGCTACATTTTTGCCCATTTTTTTTTTTTGGTTCATATCAGCATTCACATTTATTCCCTTTCTAGTTGATACATATGATGATTAGTACGAGTTATCAAACTCAGTCTTATGTTTGTTTCAGTTCCTTTTGGTGGTGCTAAATTTAAATGGGACTTGGGATGTATATTGGTAAGACTGATTGATTGAAATGTTTAATGGCTTGGTTCATGACAGAAGCAAGAACAAGGACCTTTTCCCTAGCCCTGAAAGCAGGGTGTTGCCCTGAGGTTTCAATTAAATTACCATTTGACGCCTGTGAAAGCTACGGCAGTATATATCTACATTATTGCTCTGCAGTTTTTAGAAAAAAAGATGGGTATGTGAAGCATTTCAAGAGTGTAAAGGCTCATTGGTGTCGAGTATAATATGTTGGAGTTAGTCAACCACCAACTGTATTAGTGTGTTCATTTAAGTGTAGAGTCTCCGTTAGGCTAGAACATTTAAATATATTCAAAATGTCTAGTTTATTTTCAAATATGAGTCTACTGTTCAGATTTTACATCTGTATTGTCATGAAAATTTTCTCAGTGGTGGTTTCACCCTAACTAAGCAGGAGTTGGTGAAAGCAGGATGAGAATAATAGTGAAAACATGCATGTAAAAAAAAGTTAAGTTGTCATCCAAAAGAGATAATTAGCATAAACGAGCAACACTTAACTGTCGGTGAAATTGAGTTTGTCTTTTATTTTGGGGACAAAAAACCCACAAAATTTCCGTTTTCTTTTGCACCAATCTCAACTTGCAGGTCCAACATAGAGTTTGTTTGCTGCTTGAGGAAGTGTTAGCATTATATATCTGTTTTCCACAAACACAAAATGTCAACTTTTCTCCATCAATGGCTTGAGACGAAGATGAAGAAGAATTCAACACTTTCATCATTTCGCCCATCACCGTTGAGAATCTCTATAGCCCGCCAGTTCGCCAAAAGGTCACAACTGTCCCCTAAAATTCAGGTCATTTAACTTGTCCTCTTTTCTCCTCTTTTTGCTTTGCTCTGCTTTCATCTTTCTTTTTCTCTTTTTGGCTGTTTTGTTCTTTGTTCACTCTTTCAGCCTATCTCATTGTTACTCCCTCGCACACTTGCTTTTTCTCCTGGTCAGGGAGGCATGAATGCTGGCGGCAGATGGCCGGGATGTTTCATGTCTCGGAGGGATCATGCTCATCTGATTCCCCCCACCTCCCTCCCTGCCAGGAGGTCAGCAAGGTGGGCTGAAGAGTAATTGGCAACTGGCAGGAATAGAGCTAACACAAGGGCTGTTCAGGATGGCATTAATTGACAATTGTAAATAACAAATGGAGCCGATGATTCAAATTACCCGTCCACACGATTCCCCTCATTAATTGTGTCCTGAAACGTGACCCAACATAACAAACGATTTTTAAGATTCAGTCCAAACAGTCGGGGTGGGAGGAAAAGACAAGGAAATAAGTAAATGTGTGAGTGAGCACAGGAGACAGAAAGAAGGAGAGGGAGAGAAACACATCAAGGAACAGATTGTTAATATCAGCCGTTTCATCTGGCCGATTGTGAAATAAACGGCAATGGGGCTTGCAGTAACACGGTGCGACACAGCGCGGCGTCTAATGGGACGAGCAGCTCTCCACCAGCAGGGACCTAATGAAGTGCAACATCGTTTTTCACCCCACGACCACGACAATGTCAAGGTGCTGCAACTTGTCATTTGCCAAACGATGGCGGCGAGACATCACCTGCTCAGCCGATGGCGCGTGTGGATCAGCCGGGCATCAAACCTCTAAACTCTGCTTGCATGACTTTGGAAAATCGACCATCAATACCATCAATCGACCTTCTGTTGACCATGAAAAAGACACCGCCCATGTTGTTTGACCACACACCCACAGGACAATGCAACTCAGGTGGGAGACACAGGAGACGACCTTGTCAAACAAAGTGCACTGGGACACGTTTTTATTATTACAGGTCTGGAGGCAGTCATGCACCAGAACACAAAGCATGTTTTACAGGGAGGGCTTTTGACTGATGATGGGGGGAAAAGCCGTAGAAAGGCTGCAGAGCTATTTGATTTACTGGCTTCTCACTGCACAGTAATGAGGAGTAATTCTGCTTTGACACCACTATGTCTCCCTTTTCCTCTTTCCTCCATTCTCATCGTTCTCTCACTTTACCTTTGCCTGCGGCAACCCCTTCCTTATAGTTCAGTTTGTCTCAGTTTTAATACTTAGCCCCTGCTTCTGTCTAAGTTTTTACTGCTCATTCCACGGCCAAGAAAAACCCAATGCATGTCCTGATTCCACATATGTCTTTATTAACAGGCTCATAAAAGGAAAAGCTGCAAATAGAACAAAAATGACTTCCCCCTGAGCAATTTCCTCTTGAGATCTTTAAAAGGACCCGAGAAATTTGTAATTCAGTCATTTTTTGTTTAATTTTAAATTAGAGGGAAATCAATTCCTATCTGTTTGCTGTGTCCACATAAAAAATCTGTTTATTTTCTCTTTCTACTATATGAATTGAATCTATCCAAAAGAGCTGGCTAAAAAACAAAAAATCCCTCTGATTAAAAATGAGTGTGGTATCAAAAAGGTGTTTTTAGAACGTTGCATAATCTTTTTGAAAAATTGACCAAGACAAACCATTTGAAGAAGTGATACTTAGGTCATAATTTTAGGGTGAAAATACGAACTTTGAAAAACTATTTTTGGCATCTTTAAACTGATAGCACCTACATATGTGAACAAGACTTGTTGAGTTGTGTGGATCAAAATGTAAATTCTGCATTTAGAACAGTTTAAAATAATAACAAGACAGAAAATGCTCAAATCAAATTTCGGATCTCTGGTGGTCAAAGCTATCTTCATAAAAGTAATGAAAACAATTTAAAGTAAATACCTTTTTTTGTAATTAGAAAAAATAAAAGTTTTCAAAGTGAATACAGTTTCAAAGCATGAGCCACTAATTTATTCACAAAAAAATACACATAAAAGAAATGCTGAATATGTGTATAAAATTTTCTCAATCAAATTATTCGATTTGGTTGGAAAAATAAACCCCAGTTTATTTCTATTGATTTACTGAAACTATACAGAGTTGGTGGAACTTGTATGCACATTAGGCTGGAAACTACAACGTCTGCCCTAAAAAAAAGACATCATCAGGAAGGAAGCACGAGTTGTTTTTAAACATGGAAGCAATACACTCATGCCCTCTTGTTCCATCTAAAACACAGATTTTTTCTTTGGGCTTATCAATTGCATGCAGACACATTTACAGTTTATCTAAATCTTATGACAAGGTCATGTCCTGTACATGATAATTACAATACATTTAACATTTCATATTGAAAGGTCTTTTTACCCTCTTACAAATTGATGAGCCTTTCCCTGTCGTCTGAGAAATTTGAGAAAATCTATCATTTATAGATGATAATGTTTCCGACCTGATATCAATTAAGATAGCGGCATACTAAGTGATTAGCTCATTGAGCTTTTTTCTGCTTCTGATGTTGTTTTATGCTTCAAAATAATCAACTTTGTCAAATCAGCTTTTTCCAATGTTATGTGTGTGTTTAACAAATAAAATATGGATTTATATAATTTAATTTATTTATTTAATGAATGAGAACGGATTAAAGCAGGTTTACATTTGTACACCTTTGCTCAATGAACAATGGCCTAAAGGTTACAACGGCTTCTGTTTCAATTGGACCATTACATTTATTCTTCTGACACAATCGTATTCTGGCATGGGTAGATGATCGGTCCTCAGACACACTAACAAACTAGGCCAGACTTATTCATATGTGACTTCTCAAATATACACATATATTTTCACTTTTCTACAAATGGCACTTTTTAATTGCTGTCTTGTGTAAAAATTATTTTTGATTTTGTGAATTGGCAGACCTACTTTCTCGTCATCCTTCTGACCTGGATTGAAGACCTAGTTTGCTGACTGTACACATTAGCCATTTTAACTAATGTTTTACTGGTTACATGTTTTTATGGAGTCTGCCCTCTTATTCACATTTTTTACTTTCTTATCTCACTCACTTTTTTTGTGCTCATGGCACAAAACCTACCAAGTCTACCCTAGCCTTGCAGGCAAGCTTAGCACCATTATATGTAAATGTTCATTCCTGTTTTCCTGCACAATTAAGCACCCCACATTAACATTTTCTAAAACAATGGCAATTTATAGAAACTCAGCCAAGTCGAGAGGAGCCAGATGGGGTGGTGGTTAGAGCGTTTGGTCAGGTTGGCTCCTGCATGACTTGAGGTGAGGTGTTTTGGACATGGGAGGTGACCTGAAAACGCCTCTGGATGCCCCTTGATGTGGCTGCATTAAGGGAAATTTGGGCTTCCCTTCTAAGGCTTCAGCCGCAGCAACAAATAAATGAATAAATACGTTTAATAAATGCAATGGGACTCTAACCAGTGCTTTTTACCAGAGTTTGAGCTCACTCTGGAGTATGCAAGAAGTTTAAAGCTATAACATGTCCTGAAAATGCAGAGAGTTGAGTTTGATTGAAGCAAAAAAAACAAACATACCAGAGTCAATAAAAAAGAAAGACAAAACAACACTAACTCCAAAACATTCAACTACACCGTTAGCTAATGTTTAACGGTGTTTATCCTCCGTGTTCATAAACTCTATAACTTTGTTAACTAGTATCTGAGCATATGTGCAGCTGACACTCTGGGGATCAGGATTTTTACATCTTCCCATCTTCACAAGTGCACATGTATGCAGGGATGACTGGTAAACATAAAAGAGGAAAACAAATATATTTGGACGTATTAACAGTGGACCTATAATGGAGAGTACTGATAATAAATGTCAGGTATGATCAGTCATCGAACTCATAAACAAAGGTAATCAGAGAAAACTCAAAGAATAAAGGGTTCAAAGAGAAGGCAGCGTTAGCGTTGTGTGTGATTAATGAAGAACTGCATCTGCGTTTCAAAGCTTTAACGCTGTTGTTTTTTCCCTCTTTCATATCGGCCCGCTTTCCCACTAGAGTGGAGGAGTCAACTGTAATTTCTCTCTTGCAGATAAATTTGAAATGAAAACAGACATAACTTTCTTGCTCTCATTTTATACTCTCTCTTGCTCTTTTACAAACTCCCCCCTTTCCTAGTCTTTTCCAAGGCTTAATTAGCCAAAGCAAAGACAAACAAGCTGCTCTCTGTTGGATATTTTTACTCGAGAGGGTCATTTAAATCAAGGTTTTTCAAGACCTTTTGAGGGAATAACTTTACCAAAATTTTCCTCTTCTTATGCCAGTGTTCACTTTAGTTTATTACTTGCTCACATAGCCGTTATCTTTATTGCATGGCCAAACGCGCACTGAGAAAACCTTTGTGCTAGTTAAGACGATGCATTGTGATTCTTAATTACTTAGATAGTCACACTTTGCAGAAAATATTTTATACTTGGGTTGATGTAGTTTTAAATTATGATAATGCCTCTCAATCTAAGTACCGCAGCATAATTATAATTAAGAATTTTGAAAAAAAAATTAAAAGCTAAAGTTATATGCCTAATTCTGAAAATGAATCTAATTTTAATTGAAAAGTTTTTTTTGGTCAGGTGTGAGATGCTGCTATGTTATTTTTGGTAAAAGAGGTAAATTTTTAGAATTTTTTAAATCACATTTATTTTTTAATTATGGTAGATACTTAAAGAGACGTCAGTGTTTCAGATGTCTGATCAATGTGTTTTTTCAATTTTTTTTCCTACCAAAAAAAACAGTGACAAAGTCTGAAGGATTTGTTTAGTTTTAAGCATCTCTCTATTAAGAAATCACTATATAAGTCTTTTTTTTTTTTACTGTTGGTCAGGTCTTTATCACACATTAATTAGACCTGAAAAAGTCTAAATAGATTTAAATTAGTTTGTATTTTACACAACAGTTTCATTGTGAATTCTTTTTATATCTCCTGTTTTACGGTACTTCTATTTGTTTGAGTTGTCTTCAGTTCCATGTGAAAATACTGTCATGTTAATTACACATCCAACACAAACACATTTGCTATTAATCTCAGGTGAAATATGAATGAATGTAAATGCAGCTGCATAAACAAAAACAGTGTTCTGATTGAGAAATATTTTCTGAAAATACCCTTAGAAAACCGTCTCATTTTTTTTGTGACGACTTTTTATTCTTTTCCTATTCGAAGGAGAACTGGATCAAACCTCAATAGATTTGGGTCTCTCGATAAAGACACTTTGCACTCTGGATATTTCACAAGAATACTTTTCCCCACAGGTGGAAGCTCCCCCCCCCCACCTCACTGCTCACATAGTAAATATTTCAGGAGCAGAAATCAGAGGATATATGGGAAACTGTAAAACAGCTCACTATGACCTAAGAGACTTGGGTTCACATTTCAAGGATGAAGAGGAAAAGCTCTCAGGAGGGATTATTATTAGAATATGATTTGTACTCTTGCAGAATACAATACTATTCGCAAATAAAAACTTTAAATACGATGGTAAAAGTTCTTGGTTTTGGACCCCAATTCCAGATGACATGACGTCAATGGGACTGCAGAAAGAGCTAAGAGTATAAATCCTGTAATAAATCAAAAGTGGGGGAGTAATATAAATATGTATGTGTTTTAGAATATAAACATGTTCTCATGAATCTTGAATTAAGCTGAGAGTTTATAAACTATACTCCTCACTTTTTAGATTGGTAATAAATATTAGTTTGTTGTCATTTATTTACATTTGTTTAGTCTTGCAGCCGGGTAAGAAAGGCCTTGGGATTGTCTTGGGGTGAGCTGGAGGATGCAGCCAGGGTGAGAGAAGCCTGGGGTTCCTATCTGAGGCTGTTGCCCCGGCGACCCGAGCCCAGATGTGCAAAAGATAACGGAATGGAACGATTTGCATTTTTCTACTGCAATTGTAATTTCTACGGTAACATTTTAGGCCAATACTTAATCCACAGTAACCAATCAATAATCTATAGATTAGAGTATAAAGAATTAAGGTGTGATAATAAAAAATAAATTGAAAAGACGAGCAAGACAAACATAGCACGTCCATATTTATGGATGCATAAGAGACTGAGTATAAGTAAAATTTTATCCATTCCTGCCAAAAATGACTTGTAATCAAGCTCGATTCAGTTATGCCGCTGCCCTTCATGTTATAGATGTCATTGTACTCGATCACACCAGGCTGATTTAAACGACTAATAAAGAAAGTGGCTGCAAAATTGAGAAGTAGGTCCATTAAGCTGAATGAGGTAAGAAAAAGTCTAAATCCTATAGAACGTTGAAGGTAAAATTATGGAACAAGCTGCTTAAGAACTCCAGTGATGGTGTCTACAGTGTCTGGGGTTGAAAAAAAAAGTCAAACTACTGTATATACTTAAAAGGGTTATTTAAATTTCCCTAAGTGATGATGCTTAATTTTTTTTCAGTTATGTTTTACCACTCACCCGCACCCACACAAACTTACTCAGTTGCTTTAATAATCCCTACACATTCATCTGTAAACATATTGAGAAGAGTTATATATTGTTTTTGTGTAGTTTAAATAAATGCTAATTAAATTTATGCCAAATGATTTAGTTCAAGTGTTAGTTTTTGTAGATGTAAATTGATTGTTGAATTAATTTGTTCATTAATTAAAAAGAGAGGAAGTTGTTTGTATTCATTTTGTATGAGTCAATATTTTTTGTAAATGAAGAATTTTAATATTGGGATTGGGATAGTATTGGGATTAATATTGGGATTTAATATTGGCCTATCATGACCCGTAGTGACATGGGCTATGCTAGTTCTAGGATAGTCCATGGCACAACGGGCTTAGAAAAGCTAAAATATGGAGATTATTTGGTCTTCAAGATTCAGCATACTGGCAAATCCCAAAACTACAATATGTACAAGTAACCAGGTTGCTCAAAAAATGAGTAACTTCTGCACTACACAGAAATTACAGCGCAAAAAATGGGTGAAAAGTGAGACACAATGAATAAATTGGAAATAAGCCTATTGAATCAAAGGTTAAAACACTGAAATTTAGATATATTTGTCATACTTCAGACAACATCTGTAGTGAAGCTAAAATAGAAAACAAATATATGTATACTTTATTAAATTTTGCACCAGCCACACACTGTTAAGTCATTTTCAGGGCATCCGAGCAAATAATATGTTGATGATCACGTCTCTGAAAAATTTCCAAATTATAAAAGATATTTTGTAAACTTAAATACCATGTGAATCCCAATGATCACTGTAGAGATCATTACTATTCTTGGGACATAGTTTCAGTCTTAATATTGTTAGAAGTTGAACTAATAAAGACATCTTCCATTTTCCATCATCAAAAGAAAGTCGTTAAATGTCTTGGAAACGATATTAGGGATGCTATATAAGTAATTATTTTCTAATTTCCTCTGTAGGAAACTTGCAAGTTAATGATAAATATCTACAGCACATTTGAATCCAGGCCTGTCCATCCATAATTTTTATGGTTTCTTATATGACTCACCTAAGCATCTCTTCACGGTCATTAAACAGGCTGCATGTGCAGGTCACAAGAGCTTTTCGCTCTGTCACTCTTCGCCATCCAGACAGTGCTGTTTTATTACAGTTACTAGAGCACAAGCTAAAGGGAGCACAGGGAACAGTCCATTCACCCTGTGTCTCCTTTGCCTGCTTCGTGTGGAGCAGGTGAAGGTCAGCCTAAAGCAAAGGGGAAATCAAAGCGGCTGTGTCTGTTGGACCTCTCTGTCATTTTATGTTCTTTCTTTCTTGTTCTTTGTGTGTCCTCTCTTTTTCTGTCCCTCCCTGTGTTGCCACTTCAATTCTTTTCATTTTCCTCTCAGAATGTCTGTTATTTTTTACAGTATTATGCCAATTTTATTCATTAGCTGTTTGAAAAAAAAGGTTAGAATAAATAGAGGCTAAACTGAAAAAAATTAATTACGAATGTCATTTGTTTTCAGCGGGACGTTTCTTCTAAAGGGAATTGTATTAACATAACAATTTAATTAACAACAGAGGGAAGGAGGAAGGGTAAAGATGCAGAAGTGAACATAACTAATTGTTACATCCATGAAAAAGTGTTATATTCATGTGAGCGGTCCCGTGGTGGGTTTGGGTATATTAAAGCTCAGGTCAAAAGCTAAAAAGGCCCTAAAGTTGCTTCCAATGTGAGCTGGTAAACAAAATAGGAACACATTTCATCAATGGCACCCATCATAAAATAGGTGTGGAACTTGCAAAATTTAAAAAGAAAAACAAACAAAAAAAATGTCTGGGCTGTAAAAGCCCTTTTACAATGTATAAAAATACAAATAGAAAACATATTTTTTCAAAGAACTTCATTTTTTTTTAGCTACTTTTTTTTGGGGCATTTTGCAATCTTAAAAAATGCGATAGAATTAGGATTTTGAAGGATATGTACAAATTTAATAACATGTATTTGTTTTCACAAACAAATGTTAGAAGTCAAATATGAACTCATCAACTTCCTTTTCAGCCACATGCATATAGTGCTGCTGGGCAGTGAGCACATCAGCTACAGCAGTTTGGGTTTAGAAGTTTGCTTTAGGAAAGAATATTATTGAGTTTTGAAGAGCCGTTTCCTTTCCAGCAATCTCGAGGATTTAACTGGTGAGCAGCCTGAAAGTCACTAGACTTAATAAAGTTCCTATATAGACACACATTTCAGTAGGAGTTCATGCATTGGATGTCTTGTGCAGACATACCAATTTTGCGGGTAATAAAAAGCATGACGTATGAACATGTTGCTTCAATTTAAAAAAGTATCAAATCAAACAAATATTTTTAACATAAAAAGTATTATTATAAGATACTCTACAGTATAGTTAGAAATCACTGCATTTATTGTTTTTGTGTCCTGGAAAAAAGCTTCTGAAATCCTTCAGGTCATGTAGGCATGAGACAATAAGTTTTTTGTTTTTTTTTACAATCATAGAAAGTTAAACAGAATCAAAAACGGTGAAAGTAGAGTAAGACAGCATTGCTGGCCACTTATTTCTTTGAGAAACCCAACCAAGCGACTTCAATATTTTTTCTGCCTGCTAGGTTTCTTCAGTAAGATGCTGAGCACAATAAATAAGCAATGTTCAGTAAAAGGCTACAGTGATTATGAATATAAACAAAAGGACCAACTAAGAAGCGGTTGGACAGAAACTGAAACTGATGAAACTAGCAAGTCCAGTAGCATTTGTTTAGGATGTGAACTACGTTATTCTTCTTTCAACTAGTAAACAAAAGAAAAATCCCAAAAGAAAACTGTTGTCCTTGTGCAAAAGGTCCATAATTGCCAAAAGCAAACAAGCACCCACATTTAATTTGGCGCTGGATAGCAACATATGTCTCTTTGGTCCTTGGTGACCATTTCTCAGTGGAATACTTGGGTGACATTGAACATAGGAACCCACATAGCCACTTATAAAGCCCGGATATTGGTTGGAGTTTGTAATTCAAAGAAATTGTAACTGCACAACACATTTACAAGCAGCTGAACAACACTAGTATAAGTGCAAAGGTGGTTCACAGACTACTGAAGACATAGAACTAAAATAGGGATTGGAGGCTAAAAAGACTTTCAGAAGAAATTACTTTTCTGAAATATGTCTACTAATAACTTTCTTGCAACCTGAAGGGGAGTGGTCTTACAAGCGTTGCATGTTACATGTGTTTTGGTTTTTGAATAATTTAGTTCCAATTTTCATTCTCTAAGTTCCAGTGGAGGTTTTATGTCACTGCATTTTCTGAGGATTTGTGCATTTGGTCTTCACAATACAACCTGCTAGAGTGGTGTGGTGTCAGGCTGCTTTTATGGTCTGACTGGGTTTGAGTCGGGCTACACTGGAATCTTCCATTTTTTTTTTAAATTTTTTTTTAAATTTTTTAATAATAAAGTTAACTTATCGCTCATTTGTGATTCCTCATTCTATTTGTACTGACACCTCATCTTCCCTGAATGACCACTGTTTTTCTGTCAATGTTCTACTGTCTCATATCAGAAGGCTTTAACCAAAATACATTGATAAAATCAAATGTGATCAATGTTGACGTAAAGCATGAAGAGTTTGCAATTTCTCTGTCCTTATGTGTGGGCTCTATCCGGTTACTTCTGCCCAGTGGCCAAAGACAAGTTTCAGAGGTTAATCGGTCACTCAAAATACTCTGTAGGACCAACACAGTGAAACCAAACCCGCTCACACCCAATGAACTGGAAATCTGTCCAATGTATATTTGGCTTCTTGCCTGAGAGTTACCAGGATAAGCAAAGAAAAAAAAAGTTGATAGCACACTTTATGCACAAGACTAATCAAAGTGTTTTCTATAAAACATTTAAAGCAATAAAACAGGCAGCACAGAACATCAAAAGTTAATAAAAAAGTTTAAATGGAATATTTTAAATACAAAACAAGGAACTGGTTTACAGCTGTTTTGAGAAAAGGCAACTAAGAAAGTTTGGGGTTGAATTTGAATTAGTAGGAATTTTGCAAATTGTACCACTCTCTGTTGGTGGTTCCACAAGGGGTGAGTATAAAGTGAACCTTTTTTCTCCATTCTATTCATGTCGGGTTCTAAAATGACCCTGATGACTTGGAACCACACAATTTCTTTGTACATGTCTAGAAAAGAGAAATGGTATATTTTTTTTAATCTCACTATCACTCACTATTAACTCATTATCTCACTATCAACAAAGGTTTGAAAAACATAATTCTGAACTGAAAGCAGCCATGCTATTTTACGTATTTTTTTTTTTTGATTATTTTGATTATTTTGAATTACTCTATTCATCCCTCACCGGGGAAATTTGTTTGCTGCACTCCTTACACCGCAGCAGGCTGCCCTTCAACGGCGCCAATGGTGGGAGAAGCGGGGGTTAGGTGTCTTCTCCAAGGACCCTAGACGTGCTCTCCGTGGGAGGCAAACCCGCGACCTTCCAGCTCGCGGGCGAACGCGCTAACCACGCGGCCACCGCCTCCACCATCTCCATATATATATATGTATACACATATATATATATATATATATATATATATATATATATATGATATGTATATATATTGAGGGAGAGTTTAAAAAATTGAAATAATAATAAAAAACAAGTGCCAATCTTACAAACAAGCATTGAGAAGTTAAAAAAAACCCAAAAAGACTGAAACATAAGTTTTTTTGTTTGTTTATTTTTGTTTTTTCTTTGATCTTCTTTCGGCATTTCCCTTCAGGGGTCGCCACAGCAAGTCAGTTTCTTCCATCTAACCCTATCTGCGGCATCTTCTTCGGTCACCCCAACTATCTTCATGTCTTCCTTCACTGTATCCATGAACCTCCTCTTTGGCCTTTCTCTAGGCCTCTTTCCTGGTGGTTCCAAACCCAGCATCCTTTTGTCAATGTACTCTCTCTTTCTCTCCTCTGCACATGTCCAAACCATCTCAGTCTGGCCACTCGGGCTTTATCTTCAAAACCTCTAACATGTGCTGTTCCTCTGATATATTCATTCCTAATCATATCCATCCTGGTCACTCCCAGGGAGATCATCAGCATCTTCATCTCTGCTACCTCCATCTCTGCTTCCTGTCTTTTCTTCAGTGCTACTGTTTCTAGACCAAACAGTGTAGCTGGTCTCACCACTTTCCTTTTCATTTTAGCTGAAACTCTTCACACATAACACCTGATACTTTACTCCACCCATTCCAGCCTGCCCACACATGCTTCTTCACCTCTTTTCCACACTCTCCGTTGCTCTGGACTGTTGATCCTGAGTACTTAAAATCTTCCACCTTCTTTATCTTTTCTCCCTGTAACCTCACTTTTCCATTTGGATCCCTCTCATTCACACACATGTACTCTGTCTTACTCTGACTAATCTTCATTCCTCTTCTTTCTAGTGCAAACCTCCACCTCTCCTAGTATATTATTGGCATAAAAGTATGTTATTGATACTGTAGTTAACTAAATCAGTGGTAATAATCTGCTGGTTATAATTTGAATTAGTAGGAGCAAGCAGTACTGGATTCATAATGGAACACTGGGTAAGTCAATAGTAATTTCATGTAGACATAAAGTTGTGGCCCAATCAGAAAAACATGATAGTAAAAAAAAAAAGCTGAGCATGATAAACAGAAAAGTTTGGTCAGATGTTCATGGATACATAAAATAATTTAAAATAGTATATCATTATTTTGAGCAGTAAAACATCTGCAATTACTTTTTAGAAGGTTAAAACGACATCTGTTCATCAGCACTTGCAAGAGAAAATACTGAATACTTTGTCTTCTGAATTCCAAATTCAAAATACCAAAGATACAGACCTCACACTTGAAATATTTTTAGTATTGAGAATGTTTGTTTGCTTGTATGTACAATTATGTGCAGATTTTAGCAAGTGAAACAGGCTATACAACATACAGCTACATAGCATGCAGGAGTTACTGCATTTTCTCTGTGTTGCCAGGAAGATACCCTTAATCACTCTGACAACTAACTACTAAAATGCATGTTCTGATTAAATAGGATGTAAGTCTATAATATCATATAGCAGTGACTGTCCATTTCATAATTTACATATTCATTGTCTTTCCATTATTCATTTGATTTTGGTGTATATTTACACAACCTCTTGATCTGGAATGGAACGTGCATCACGTTCCATTCCGATGTCTTATCTGGGGGGGCGGGTTGTGGGGGCAACAACTTCAGATGGGAAACCCAGGCATTCATCACCCTGGCTGCATCACCACCTTTCCTATTTGAGCTGCCACCTTATTGTGGTGGAAGGGTTTACAATCCCCAATGCCCTTTGGAGCTATGTTGTCTGGGCTTACTGTCCCTGGTAAGGTCACCCAAGGCAGATAGGTTCTAGGTGAAGAACGCATCTCAAAAACCCCTAATGAATAGAACAACCATGGCTAAAATTCCCTTGCCCTGACTTTGGTCACTGGGTCCCCGTCCCATATGAAACCGGGCCCAAGGGTGGAGCATGAGTGTGAGCACCTGGTGACCGGGCTTTTACCCATGGAACCCAGACGGGCTAAGCCTGAACTGGGGACATAGGCCACTCTTCCTGTGGACTGAGCGCCTGCAGGAAGGGCCACAAGGGTCAGGTGAAGTAAGAGATAGATAGATTGATAGATAGATAAAACATTATTTATGGGTAGCGATGCATCACGCCATTTTGATATGTCCAGATGACGGCATCATGTTAGTTCTGTTAATTACAATCAAATCTACACCCAAATTTTGGCGTCCGCAACTTTGATAAATGAGGGCCACTTTGTTGACAAACAAATATTAAAGTCTCTCAACAACCAAAACTCCAAAAGAGCAGGTCAGCAACGGAGGAGTGACTAAATTTGGCACAGTTTAACAAATACTCTATTTTCAGTTCATGTGTGATGAACCAATTAGGTTATATAACTGACTCCCTTTTGATCTGATTGATTGCCAGCTGCTATTAGGCATCCTCATTCCTATTAACTACTGCTGAATGGGCTGAGTCGTTTATTCCCTGTGCTTGACTGCTTAACCGAAATAAACCTTGGGATAATTGCCATAGGAGTGTATGGGGGTGGCAAATTGAGGCTGTGCAGTGCCCTACAGCCTATTTATAGATGTTCAGCCAACTGCTTTATGAAGTAAAGAGGGAAAGCTAGCTTGCGCAGTTGTGTGAGTACCAATATGTGGGTGGAAACCTGATTTGTGGAGGTGTGAATAGGTGTTTTTTTTCTCAAAGTGTAGCCGTGTGTGGACTTTGTAAATGCGGTATCACATTGTTTTGTAATTTGATGTTTGTGAGTGAGTGGGAATTCTTGTATCGACTTTACAAGGTCAAATCATTCGTTAAAATACTTCCTTGGCTTTGTTTAAACACATGCTATTTTTGTGCATCTGGCAGTTTCAAATAAGCAAACAGTATTATAATAGGTTCCATTAAAATATTGATGGTTAATGATATCTACTTATTTGAAGTTGTGCTACAGGAATAGGAAGACAAAACTCAATTTCATTCATTAACTGTTAGTTGTTGAATTGAATTTGAGCAACAGCTCACTAAAGGGATGGTACTCTATGGTATCTCCATTGGCCAGCAATAAAAAGAAAACTTTTAGCACCATCTCTGATGACATCTTTTCTGTGGGCATCAAGAACAACAACATACCCATATATCAGATGAGTACATGTATGATAAATTTCTTCTAAACACTGTTAATACATCCAATGTTTGAGAGAAAGTTGGAATACAAAAAGAAAATGTTAGAAATAATAGTAAAGTTTTGATTTTCAAAGCTTTTTCAGCAGTGGTTTGGCTCCAAGGTCAGTTATATCTAGAACACAAAGCCTGGTGAAAGAAAGGAATAAAACATTTTGAAATGTATTCCTTCACTGTGAAAAACTGGAAACAAACAATACAAGAAAGTATCTACACACCTACTGCTTTCTTCTATGATCGTAGTCCAGCCAGGAAAAGAAATTGTGACTATATTAATAGTTTAATGGGCACCGCATTCTCTTTTTTCTTACAATTAGGTTTTTTTCCCCATTCTGATTGTCTATATTTTTTTCTTGTCTTCTCTCATTTGCCACATTTGGCCTTCGTATCTATTTACTTCTTGCGTTCTGTTCATTATTATGTAGAGTTAGTTTTCACAGGTAAAGTGTTGGATTTTGTTTTCCTGTACTCGTGTTGCACCAAGTTTTTAGTTACCACCTGTCACCTGTTCTGCTATGTGGTTTCAGACAGAAAATTCAGGGAACATTTTCCAAGATTTTTATTGCTCAGTGGCACATTTTACTGTGTCAGCGAGCCAGCTTTCAACACCTTTCTAGTTTAATCTGATCTTTTCTTGCAGCAAACAGTTTTGTATAAAAAATTTTTTGGACAAGCTGCAGGCTATGATTAGCCCCGGACAATGAGAAATGTTTGAGCCAGTTTCGGCACATTCCATTTAAACAAATTGATCAAGTCCATGTTTTGGCTGAAATACTAAGCTGTTGACCATTAAATTCTTCAAATAATTATTAAAATTCTCAAAAGAAAACTGAATGAGCTCCACATTCTGAAATTAGTTAATTAAAAACAGTAATTAATTTTTGGGATGTTTTAGTTTGATGTAAATTCAGCAACTGTCTAGGACACTAATTTGATTGTTAAGAAAATACCAGCGAAACCAACTTTAATCAATACTCAAATATGATAAATTAAAGCTCTCGAACATCTGTTTCTTGTCAATAAATCCCTAAACAGCAGTGAGCAAAATTGTGGTGAGACCAATAGCTCATCTGTCATTAAATGATTAAGTAGATCTCGTGAAGACATTTACATCAACATAACATCATGTTCCTCAATTTGCATTCCCTAAAAAGAAATAATATTCTTGGATATTTTAAAAAGATCACCTTAGTTGAAATTCGCAGAGAGATATAAGCATTTTAACAAAAGTTTGGGACATAAATTAGGAAAACATACTGTATCTTGCAAAATATAATCAAAGACATGCTGTTTTTGTTACACGGGCATAATGTCAAATTCAAGAAATTTCTAAATCCATTTGGATGAGAATGTTTAAGCATACTTTTTTTTCCCGTCCCTGTTAACTGTCAGGGCATGGAACCCCATTTAGGATTAGAGTTTAATGGGGCTTTCGGGGTTCAATCTGCTCTCCACAACGCTTTTTCCAGCAAAGCCAAAACACTCCCAGCTAAAAATGCAGGTGATTATACACGGTTGTCAATTCCATTTAGCCTACGGATCCAAACATCAAAAAATGGACACAAAGCCCTCTAGTTTGTGTTTTGCCCTGTCCATTCAGATGCTGGTGTTTATTTACCCAGTACAGGAGACAAGTGTGTCTTGGTAGTGATAAGAAGTAATCTGGAGGATACACATTTGGATGAAATCATTAATGTGGTTGTGATGGTTCGTAGCTGAAATTGTATTTTATTATGCTTACTCCGTGAGTTGCATTTTCAAGTTGAGTACATGAAAGATCTCATAGAGTGACACATCATCCTTTTGTTCCACAATTTTCTATCTACCAAACCTACGGCCCAAAGAAATGTTTCCAAGAAATCATTGTTTAAGGCACTAATTTTAGTGGCAAGCCTTGAAAATCTTATCAGGGTCGGCTGCCATTTTACATCGCCTTGGGCATAGAATATTTATACAAATCTTCTCCCTGCTGCCCTCAGACAAGAAATATGTGAATAAAAAGCATGAGTGGCTCCAACCAAATTAATTTTTATCTTCGCCTCTTGAACATTAGCTGTCCTCAGAAACGATGAGGCTAAAGTTGTCTTTCCATTTTCCCTCTTTACCCTGCAACCAAGTGTGACATATGTCGGTTATTGCCAAATCTCAAACGTAAAACTGAAAGAAAAATTATGAAAAGGGCAATGGCCAGGAATCATGTCATAGTGATCTAGTCAAAACTTTTGTGTGATGAGACATATACATCTTAGTTTATTATTAAGTAATAACAAAGTTGCACAAAAGACTTGATCTTGAATTAAACGTTCTAGACAATGGCAGTGTTTTTTTTTTTTTTTTTTGGTGTTGGGTGTCTCCTATTCAAAAACAAAACAGCAGTTGTAGTTGAAATGAAATGAACAGAACAGTTGAAATACCATAGAAATATTCTTTAAAGATTGCCTTTTGTTACAGAAGAGTCTTTTTTTTTAAAACTAACTATTGGTGCTAGAAAAATATTCCAACTTAGAGGGGATCTTTTAAGTTCATCTATAGTTGGTGCAAAGTAAGAGTGGACAGTTTTATTAAAAACTCTTCAGTTTATTGTAAGATGTTGTGATGTTGTGAGATGATGACCCTTGAGTACTTAATAATTTCTTCAGTTACCAGAGTAACTGTGGGCAGTTTCATTAGTTACTGACAGAAAAAGTGTTCTTATCTGAAAGAACCTCTTCGCTAACTTTATCTGATGCAAAATTATCTCACAAGACATTAATGAGAAACACAGCATCATTTCTAAATGGTAAAACGCTCAGTGGTAGAGCGTTTGCTGGTTTGATTCCCATTGTGTTCACGTCTAGGTGTCCTTGGAGAAGTCACCTAGTCCTCCGTTTCTCCCACCATTGGTGCTGTCGTGGCAGTGTAGTGCAGCACACAAATTTCCCCGGTGAGGGATGAATAAAGTATACATTAATTTTAAAAAACAGAAATTATGTTGTATCCACAGAAGTTGTTAGTTACATGTGTTTTTGTAGTTAGGCTATTTAAGTATTGTACAAGTGATAATTAATAAATGTAAAAAAAAATCTTCCTCAACAAAAAAAAAAAATAAAGAAAAAAGGTTCTTTGTAATTAGGTTTTAGACATTTTTCCAAAAGATCATTCTAAACCACACTGAATTTTCTTCTTTTTAGGCGCCATTGTGTTCGTGAGGATGTACAAAAAAAAAAAAAAAACCTGCTTTCTGTCTGCGTCTTCACTTCGTGAGCAGCTTTCAAAAGACAAATTTGTTTGAAAGCTTTTCTTATTGTCAGTGTAGTCTTTTCTATCTTTTACAAAAAAGACAAGCTTCATTAAGTAAAATATTTGTTCATAATATTTGTGGCTTTTTTGTCCAGAGAAAGTAAAAATGTATTCAAATTTTTATAAAATAGCTTTCATAACTCCTGTACAAAAACAAATGAGTTTTTATGTTTGACAGAAAAAGACACTTAAAGTAGGATAATCAAATAACTGAGAAAAAAAAAACGTCAATTGTTGCTTAAGATGCTGACGGGAACTTTTACCACTGAACAAATTTAACCTTCAAACATGTTTAAAGGAAATCATTTCTTTTGGTTGCTTTGTGTTTTTGCTATATTTGTTTGAAATAATGAAAAGAAAACTATTTTGTAAAAACTGCAAAAGTCCTTGAGACAGAGGTCTTGCAAGCAGACACAAGTACAGTATGTCTGCTACATTCAATAAGACGGTGATCTTTGTGTAGGATGGTGTTTTATTGGTTCTGTTCACTTTTACTTTTGTGTTTTACAAAAATCTAAAAAATAATAGAACAATATCTTGTCATTTTTCTTTCCCGCCTTCTATTTTATCTAAAAAAAAAAAAAGCATGTTGAAGAAGTAAAAAGCTCAATTTAACAAACATTGAGGTCTCAAACAAAAACCGGTTGGGTGGCAAATGAGTTAATTAACTCTATTTTTGTAATTTTAGGTGTTGGTTTGGTGCAAACAACTTTTTTTAAAAAGTAATTACGCTCATTGTAAAGCAAAGAAAAATAAATTAGTTTAGTTATTCTGCAGGTCACTTATGGTTTAATAGTTTTCTGCAAAACACAAATCGCCTTTAAATATAATATTATGGTTAAACATCGGTTTAGATAGGCTTAATTGAAGGTTTTTGGGTAAAAAATTAAATTCATTCAGAGTAAAATTATATTCTTCGTAATTGATCATGTTTCATCCCTAAAAGTACCGTATTTGACTCAATATGCACGACACAAATAAACAAAGTAGTTGCTCAGGAACAGTTTGACTTAGAAATTTCCAGATTTCCAAATAATACCTACTCACAAATTAACATTAATGTGATTTGAAACAGCGGAATAGATACATGTTCTCTAGCTTGACCTTGTTTTTTAAAGTTGTTACTTTGTCACCAAATTTCTGGGGTCTAATGTAATCTCAGTTCAACTCAACCAAAAATGTAAAACTGAAGATGTTTAAAACAAGCCTACTGTCATTTAATCTGATAAACGGAGCGTAAACTGAAAGATGTGATAAAGTTTAGCATCACTGAGTACCCATCTTGGCTGCATAAAGACCATGTGTTGAGACATTTTAGTGATAGGAAATGTCTTTCAGTCACCTGGGAGACAATATTGTACAAAGCAGAGACCGAGATTGTCCAGTCCAGACCACGAGGCAGGAGTTTGTCACCTTGTGGAAGGTGTAGAGAGCAGAATTGGGCTAGTAAAAATAAGAACTGACAGGATATTGATTTGCTTATCGCAGCTGTGCAGACACACAGATGTGAAGGGCAAGAGAAGGGGGATGTGGCGAGGTGGCAGTGGTTATCAGGCTTTCACGTCTGATAGGGAAAGAGGAAAAAAGGCAAAAAGATAGATTTATCAGCTGATTGCTTCACCTCAATTTTTGTTCCACTTTCTTCATGTGCTTTACAGTAAGAGACATACTTTTTAAAAGTAAATAAAAAGTGACCGGTATTATTTGTTCAGTTAAATGGATGACACTATCTAAAATACTTATTGATGTGCAACATCAATATTCCAGATAGAGGCGTCAACTAAATTAAGTGACGGTATAAGGTCAACCAAGCTGATTACGCAGTGTTTCAAGTAACTCAAATATGGTGATTAGCTTATTGAGATTACGTTGTTACATTGAGAACGTTATGAAAACATCTGTATATAATTTAAGACATTTTAAAAACGTGAGAAAAACAATCTTGATAGAAATCAATTGAGTAAAGTTCAAAGGTAAATATGTGGAATTTTCTCAGGTTTAATATAATTCTTCATAACTCTTGAATAGATTACACTGTTTTGTATGTCAGTGATGTCCTATGTTAGAAAACTGCCAGGCAGAAGGCTCAGAGGTCTCTGGAAGATCACAGTTTTTTTTTTTAAACATACCTTATTAATCCCTAACTAGGAAATTTGTGTGCTGCACTACACTGCAGCAGGCTGCCCCCTATGACGGCACCAATGGTGGGAGAAACGGGGGGTTAGGTGTCTTCTCCAAGGACCCGAGACATGAACTCAGTGGGATGCGAACCCGCAAATTCCGGTTAAGGTAAGGTTAACGTCCGCGGGCGAACGTTCTAACTACTGAGCCACCATCTCCCCTGCTTTTCCTCTAAGAGGTTTTTCTGTAAACATGAAGGGGGAAATGGGATAGTTAGTGTGAGAAAAGAGGATGCAAGAGACAGGGTTAGATGGAGGAAACTCTGTCACCATGACAACCGCTGAAGGTTTATTTATTTATTTTATTAAAAATTCCACTCAACCTCTCCAGCAGAATGGAGGGAAAGCCAAGAAGAAAAGATGACAACCTGATAAAGACATTGTTTTTTATGTCAGTCAGCAAAAAATTTAAAATTAGGAACACTGATCCAGGAAGTTCAAACTAACATCTGTGACCGTTAATCAAAACCCTCAAAAAACATTTGACGAACTTTGAAAATAAAGAGTTGTTTCTGTAACTCTTTTCAATACTGGATTCTTCGATCACTTGCTGCAGTCGCCTGACCGAACAGGAAACTAACTCCGCTTTACATATAAAATGATCAAAATAAGGCCCAGCAGAGGATATACTTTCTGCGGCAGCTGAAGAAAGCCAAGTTGCCCACCCAGATGTTGGTGCAGTTTTACACAGGCATAATCAAGTCCATCCTCACCTCCTCCATCACCGTGTGGTATGCTGAAGCCACAGCCAGGGACAAACACAGACTGCAACGCATTGTGCGATCCCTGGAGAAGGTGATTGGCTGCAGCCTTCCATCCAGAGGTGTCAAAAGTACCAACATTTTCTACTCAAGAAGAAGTATAAATACCGAGTTAAAAAACTACTTTAGTAAAAGTAGAAGTATCAACTCAAGTTTTCTACTTAAGTAAAAGTAAAAAGTAACCTATTTTAAAACTACTTAAAGTAAAAAAAGTAAAAGTAATTTTCAGAAAAAAAGGAATTTTGTTAACAAAAGCGTATGAACATATTTTTTTAACTATTATCACATGCTTTAAGGAGCAGAAAATATGATAATAAATGAAAGTGTTGTGGTGAAACTTTATGAATCAGAAACATTTATTTCTTAATAATCTTTATTGAAAATCGATTAATGAACACAATCAAATGTATTATCATAAGCAGGGCATTATGTAACGTCCCTTCAGCTACCAAGCTTCACTCTGCATCACCTAATTTAACCAACTTCAGCAGACACAAACACACTCAATGTAAAAAAATAAATAAATAAAAGAAAATAAAATGACCATAAGGCTTTTTCAAGCCTTGAAGGCAGCTAGTTTTCAAAGTTCTTTGAGGCAATACTGAGTAGTCTTTAACAAGTTGGTAAGCATGGGAGTGCCACATACAGCCTGGGCAGCTTTTTCCAGGTAGGAGGGGCTGGATTATCATACTAATGACGTAAAATTATCGTATTTTACAAAAATATTGTACACCCAGTAAAACCACGCCCATTGACAAAATAACTCCCTTTACATGCACTCGTAAGGCAGTGGGAGTGAAGGAAACACACAGGAGGCAAAATCCTTGGATTCTTTTTCTAAAATTTTAAGAACTGTAAAAATGAAAAAATAACCAGAGATATAAGATTTTAAGAAACCCATAAAGAAACCAGTAGGGGCGGGACTTAGGAGACGGTATATATAAATTTATATATAAACATATCTACATATATATGTGTACATATAAGGTTTTTTTTAATGTTAACCCAAACATCTACATGATACAAAATCTAAGCGATGTGTAGTTTTAATCTCCTCAGTCAGTCTTTATAAACTAATCAATAACATTTTGAATGCTTTTAAGCACAAATACTTCATCCACTACTATTTATGGATTAATCAGTTCAATTAGCTTTGTTTCTAAAGATAAAATAGTGCGTCACAGATCAAAATTATTTTTATAAAAATACCATCTACAACATTTTCAGCAAAGACGTTTACAATAACCGCAGACTGAAAATAATAATAATAAAATATTTCTTTGCTGTTGTTTTTTTTTTTTAAAAAAAACTGATAATTCAATCAAAGTTCAGTGTTGCAGCATCAGAAACACTATGATTTCCGAGCCCGCAACAAGTCTTAAACACGCAAACTAACGTTCCTGCTCTTTCAAAGACTGTGGGCGGGCCTACTCGGCCCAAAGTAATGATTGACTGGACCTTTCAGCCAATCATTCATCTGTTCTTTTGTTTGATGCATTCAGGGTTCATAAAAAAAAAAAAAAAACTCCGACAAACAGTCGCGGCTTTTTAACGGTGACAAAATGGAGAAAGTAGCGACTACTTTTTATAAAATTAACGACGTAAAAGTACAGATAATTGCATAAAAATGTAGTGAGTAAAAGTAAAAAGTAGACAAAAAAATAATTACTTCGTTAAAGTAAAGATACCGAGATTTTCTACTTGAGTAAGGTAACGAAGTAGTCTTACTTTGTTACTTGACACCTCTGCTTCCATCTGTTCATGACCTGTACGTCTCCAGGACTCTGGGACGTGCAGGTCGGATAGCAGCTGACCCTTACCACTCTGGGCATGGACTTTTTGAGCAACTCCCCTCAGGTAGGAGGCTCTGGTCCATTTGGACCAGAATGTCCCACCACAAAAACAGCTTCTTCCTTTCTGCCATTGGACTTTTGTACACTTTGCACACTAGTACCAAAGCAAGTTCCTAGTCTCTGATCCTCTTCATTGAGCATGGCAATAAAAGCATTTCTGATTTTGATAAAGAGAGCACTTTCCAATGTGTTCTCACAACAAATCCTCTCCCTGTCAGCCACATTGTGTAATTAGCTTGCTTTCCTATTGGGTTCGAAAGAATGAAATTATATCTATTTTTGCTCGTGAGACACCAGAAAAAAACAAAGTAATAAAAAAATAAAATCTAATTATCATCCATGCAGTAACTTAAACAATGTATACGTGATGTTTGAATACCAAACTATACTGTGTGGGTGGATTTTGAGCAAAACTTGTTTTCTTTTTTTCTGTTTTGTTCTCAAAATAACTCGAGTTGTGCATGAACTTTAAAGGTCCTTTGCTTTTGCAGATGAAATATTAAATGTAGCTGAATAAAATGATTCTGATCACTAATTTAACCTAAAATATTAATACAGAAATCAGTGTGTTTTAAAGTGAGACCATCTCCCACACAGAATTCACTACCTGGCCTTCTCATTCATTGCCCATTGTTGGCTGGATCAATGGTTTTTCAACAGAAAACATCTTTATTATATATTTATTATATTATAATAATAATAATTTTATCCCATTTTAATGGTAAAGAATAAATAATTGTGAAAATTTGTTGTTTTTTTTTTCTTTTTCTATCTATTCATCTTCTAAACCTTTTGTATACTGTTCAGGGTCATCCAGGGCTGGAGCACATCCCAGCTGCTTTGAGGCCCAGGCACACCCTGTCCATCACGGGGCTAACTCAAGGAGACAGCTTAACACACTCACACACACACTGATGGGCAATTTAAAATAACCAATTTACCTAAATGCATTCCATTGAGCTGAGAGGAAACAAGATTACCTGGACAGGAGCGAACAAATAGATTGCTGACAGAAAGCCTCCGATCCATGTTTAAAACTACACCCCCACCTCCTTGTGCTTAAACTGCCAATAGCAAAGCCAAATTTGCATGTTCTATGGGATGAATTGAAAAACAGAAAGCATTTAAGATCGTAATCAAAATTTAAGAAAAGCAACATGCAATCGAATAGGTGAAAAACAAGTTAGGCATGAACCTCTTGGTTTGACAAACAAAAAAAAACTCAAAAGTGATTTAGGAGATATTTATAGATGTATGTTTTTTTTTTTTTTTTTTGCAATATTATTATTGGTTACTTGCTATTGGTGGGAGACATAAATACATCAAAAGCCAGAAAAGACCAAGAAGGGTCTTTTCCTCAGAATTTGCAGTCAATCTGCCAATGCTAGATCTTCAACACTACCTTTAACACAAGTTAACATACACTCTCTTGTATTTTCCAGTTTAAGAATGGAAAAAATATGACAATTGTGATTTCACGACAGTGGGGTAAGGGGTTATACGAGGTTTATATCTTTTGGCTTCACTGGTTTGTTGATTCGACTGAGATGAAAATATTCATTTCAACATTCACCAAGCAATAACTGAATGTGCCAGTTGTGCAAGTTGTTTATGTGAAACGATCTTTTACTTTTATTCTGTTTTTCTGTTGTATGGCTTTTCAGCAAAGCAGAACTTCTAAACTTACAGAAAGAAGGGATTTTTTGTATCATTTGCAATGCAGTGAAGCATTGCATTCTTTTAAAAAAGGTTTCCAATGCATCGCCTATATGGAGTTAAATACTTTTCTGTTGAACCCTCCTACAAGTTCTACCCTGGTGACTGGCCAACTGCACGGGGAGCGGAAAAACATCTTTGCCATCTTTTGACAAAGGTCATATTTAAAACAGGTTAATCTCGGCTTCTTTTGGCACTGGGAAATGGAGATGTCAACTTAGCTGAAAGAGCGGCTGTCTAAAGTGATCTCTAAACTTCTCTTTTTAATAGAAAGATCACACTGTCACATGGGAAACAGACAACAGTAGGAAAAGGCTGGGACAGTACAAGAAGGGTACTGATTAAATTGTCTTCATTTAGTTAACTGGCTGCTAATATTTCAATTAGAGCAAGTGGAGTCGGTGACACTGTAGGGTTAAAAATGGAACATAAGGAGAATTAGTCCAACTGATTAATAGCAGGAAATTACTTTTGTGCACACAGGAGATATGCCTCTGGCTCTGTTCATCACTGACACCACCTTCTCCACGTCTATGTCAGAAAATTTACAGGGAAAGAAGAAGCTATTTCTGTATTTGCTATATGCAGACCTTAGAGAGCGCTTGTGCTACGTGAGTTGTCAAGCTGCAAAGGCATATGTTCAAGCTGCCATCTGCAGTGGCCAAGCCTGGGCTAAATTTGACAAAAAACATATCGGAGACCTCTTTTCTCCTCCTCTGCCTTTTCCCATTACCATAAACCCACTCACTCATGATAATCATTAATGTAGCATCTTATTAAAAACCTATCAATACAGTTTCTGCCAGTGTGCTAATGGCCAGGAATCCCTCTAAGTTAAATCTCGACTTTGCGCTCCACTCTGAACTAATGAGAGCCATCACTCAGTATCTCTTTGGGCTAAATCACCTTTATTTGTATCTGCCTCTCCTCACTGTTTGGCAATTTATAGAACAGTGAGCGCTGAGAGATGTTTTGTAATGACCCGGGGCGGAAGCTTGGAAAAGGGGGGGTTCTGTGTTTGGGAGTAATGTTGGGTTAGGGAATTGGGCTAGCACGAGGAAAACAGAAAAGAGCCACCATACTTGTCAACTCCTATATTTTGTACCAGCGACTGTAGTAAGCTGTTAATTGTTCTACACTGCAGTTCCGGCAATAAAATTAGAGTCCCACTGCTGCTGCCACTGAAGAAGCATTGTTGTCTAGGAAAGTTTATCTCTAGCACTGAGTCACAGGGAGGGCATGCTTGATGCTGAGTCGCCACAGGAGTTTGCTCTTCTAACTCAGGGGAGGAACTGAGCATTGCTCTATCAATTTGGGCATTTTACAGCTCAGGTCCACTAGCTGTGAGAAATGTGGGGGAGTTTATATTGCTCCTTATTGTCTGGGATCTAAAGCAAACACTCTGTATTGCAAGGGGGTAAAGACACAGGCACACTTTCCCTGGCCAATGAGAAGGACATATTTTCATGGAGAATTAGGCTTATATCAACATCAATTGCTGCCATTTTGTTAGAAGTTGAACCTAATATAACACTGTTTCACTTGGCTGGATCCACAAAGTACACAGCTTTTATAAGACCATTAAATATGTAATGGATGTTAGACAAAAAAAATCTAACTAACAATTATTCTGCATTGCGTTTAATGTAGAAGTTCTACTGAAAACACATACTATGTTTTAGCAAAGCGTGTTTCTTTTAATCTTTGGCTTCCTAGCAAAGTTTGTCCTTCAGACTTTTATTTTCTTCATTTCCACTTTAGCAATAAATTAGACAAACCGCTCTATGGGTATCTATGATGAAATTTAAAAATAATAAACCAAAAATAAAAGAACAGATTTGCCACAATCCAAAATCTCAAATTTCTCGTCTTTCTTCAAAGCTGTCTTGTTCATATGCCCACCTTTTTCCATGTTGTTGTCACACGCCTACAGAAAAAAACAGCCATTATGGCACCACAAAGGCTAATCTTTTAACAGACATACAACCCGAGTAGTAAAGCACTACAAAGGATTATTTCAACATCGACATGTGAACTCTGGAGAGTCATCTCTCTTTGAAATGTCCCCTGGTGTCACCTTTGTCAATAACTAAAATGCTAAACAGCTACAGTATACATGACAAAAGCTCTGGCTGCCAACAGAGGTAACCAAGGGCAAAGAGCCATTTAATATTTATGATACATGTCGAATTACTCAAATCACCTATTCATTAGTGCCCATACTGTATACTTTGTGATCAGAGCCCTGAAGAACTATAGTAGAGAGAGACGTATGTGTGGGTTTTTTTGATAACACTTGTAATAACCATCACCAAACAAGGCCAATAACAATTTTTATGTTATGGCCATCGTAATCATCCTCAGTCTGGGAGACGCTTCAGCTTTAACCGCCAGAAAGGCCTGCCTGCCAAGAGTGCTAGTAATATAAATGCACTTTGAAGAATGAGGGGGTTGGCATACTTTTGGAAAGTCGCCAAATACACATCTAAAGCTGCAAAAAATCAAAGCTACGCTGACTCAGGCAATGACACTGTCTTGTGCCTTTCTTTCTCCCCGGACTTGTCTGTGACGAGCATGTGAAAGTTGGATGCTTCTGTTGCATTATGCATAAGATACAAACAAATTATGTCACATAGATTATAAATCAAATTGAAACAACTGAAAAGCAGCCGCTTGATTTTAAAGGGCAAATCACAAATCCTGCCCGTTTTCCTTCTTGGTGTCAACTGGTGCTTGCACTGGGGGGCATCATTGCAATGTGGGGGGTCTCTAACCTTCATAAAGTCTTAAAATCTTCCATATTGGCTTGGTACTCCAATAAATGAGTAATCTATCACTCATAATGCTTAAGATATTGCAAAATAAGTAATAAAAATGTGGAGAAGAACCATAGAAAATGGCCATGCTTACAGAGATGACGATGTACCACACTGAGATTTTCATCTAAGCAGCTTTTGCCATTTGCGTTCAGCACAACATCATCCTTACATTAAGCCCTTTCATTTGATACTTCAATACAAGATGAAAAACAGCAGCAGGCACTGGCTGAATATTGATGATAATTTACAAAAACTGAGAAGGCTTTATCCATGACATGTCTCTTGATCAGTATTTTGGATTTTCTTTATCACACTTTTGGCAAAGTTTTTTTTTTCTTTTTTTTGTTTATTTTGGGCAGAATATTATTATCAATACTATTAGTCAAATCAAAGTTGACTAGTTGAATGTCAATAGTTTGCCAATACCCCCCTACCCCCGAAACCCTGTAAGGGACAGACTTAGGTTAAGAAGGTGACTGACTGACTGACTGACTGACATTCATTGGTCATCAGGAATAATTTTCCAAGTTGAATTAATAGGAGAAACTCAGCAAATCTCAACTGGTAAATTGTAGGTAAAAATTTTGTTTGTTCTTTGGTTGCTTGTTTGTGTTTCATACCAATAAAAAATTGGTAATTAGTTTCATCTTGAATAATCAATGTTGTTTGAATCTTCGATTTTTTTTTTTTTGAGAACTTCCCTGTCATCAATTTCAAGTTGTCACTGGGGTTTGATTTAATTAATTTAATTTTCTAAAGCAATTTGTCACTGAACCAAACACTAAATTGCAATGACCATGAGCATATGTATAGCACATGTCACATAGCACAGCATCATATTTAGATTGTATATTTATTTAGAAACAAATTTTTATTTTAAATGTAGGCAGTATTGTACATAAGATTTTTTGTTATTATTGATATGTTATAAAGCTGAGGCTATTTTTTAAAAATAAGTCAGTACAAAAACAGTAAAATAGACCGTGGAATGAGTTTTTCTATTCTAAATGAATGTTCTTTCAGGATATGTTTTAATATTTCACAACCACTACTAAGAAGCTTGTTTTTTTTTCCAATTACAGCTCTATAAAGTTAGAAAATAACCAAAATATTTCAAATATTGTAGCTGCTAAACAGAAAGACAAGTGTATCAAAAATTCTCAGTTTGATACATTTACTGGACCTTGTTAGCATCTTGTTGGAATGTTAACTAGTGTTTTTTTTCCCCCAAACAATTACAGTAGAGTTTATCACCTTCTTGAGATTGTCTCATTACTGCTGCACCAAAGTCCGCAGTATGTTCTGCTACCTGATACCTAACCAGGTACAGATGATGTTAGACATGCTAAATGAATCAATATGTCCCTTTTGAGAGGTTTGAGTCCCCATTGTGACTGTGAAGACCTCATGTTGCACCCTAAGTTACTTTACTAATTGCCAATCCTACTTTATCAAGTACTTTGTAGTTTGGGGCCCTGGACTGCAAATACTTCAGACTCATTAGCTGGCGGAACTATTATGAGAATGAAGGAGGAAATCTACACAAGAAATGAGCTTGAAAAGAAGAAGAAAAAAAAAAGAGTTTTGAAACATTGCTTGTTTAGATAACTTGTTAGATTAGACTAGTTGGGGATACTTAAATTATTCTTGCAAAGTGTTCATTTTATTTGCCAACATTTAAGTTTCACAGTCTCACAAAACAAATAAAAGTTTCATTCTTGAAGCGTTGAGATAATAAACTATGTATAGTACAAGAGCACATTTATTTGCTGAGCTTGTTTTGGCTCCATTGTCCACTATTCGCTTGACTATACCTATTATGGTTTGTTTGCTCAACAGAAACATCTGCTTGCCCTGAACAGCTGTAGACACCTGCGGCTCTCAGCTGAAATCTTGTGACTCAAATGCATTATCATCTGAGCCTGAAACCTGTATTTTTCAGACACTGCATGAGTGCACAAGAGCCTTTCCTAACAAATTCAAGGTTCACCTATGTGCTCCTCCATTCCACTTTATCCACTTGAAAAGGGTAGGGTTTGGAAGCCATCATAAAAGCCAAACAATTGACAGACATAATCTTGTATGCATCCTTGACCAGGACTTTCAAGAATCTTGAAAAAGTCCTTCAGTGACAGTCAGCATTTGAATGGTATAACGGTCAGTGGATTCTATATAAAAATTTCATCCGTTAGTGTCAAGTTAATTATAGTTGTCCCGGAAAAAGAACTGTATTAACACTACAGTGTGTTACAATCTATTATTCATATGGAATTTAAGTGTCATCAAGATGATTCCATTGGTTTATCTGGATTGGATTGTATCTCAAGGTTTTTGCATTTATAAAATGCAATTTTTTTGATAATAAGTTTGTCAGTTGAAAAACTGCTGAAAGCTGTCCCGATTAAGCAGATCCATTATTTCCATCAATCTGGGAAAGAACATTGATCTTTGCTGCTGAAGAAAGCAGAAATTAGATATTTCCATATTTCACAGAGACATGACTGTTTAAAAAGATTTGTATCTGATTTTGAAGTGGGATGAAAGAATTCTGCCAGACAAATACACCAGCAACTGCTAAAATGACATTACAAAGCAGAAAACAAGAAGTACGACCAATAACAAAATGTTGAATCCTCCAAGCAGAAAAATCCTACCTGCACAATAATTTGAAACTCTGTATTTGTAGAATTGGACCATTGAGAATCTTCCCAAAGTTATTCAACAAGCCAATTCTCCATCATTGGCTTTTTACTTCTTTTTTTTTTTTGAAGAGGGGTATTTTGAAGCAAGAGTGAATCAACACAAATTCACAGACAAAGTCAATCTTTTCCTGCGTTGCTCTTGGCCTAACGGCAAAGCAGAAAAAAAATAACATGAATCAAAAACATAGAGAGCCAACAGCATCTTTATTCCTAAGTATAAAAGGATCTTAAAATACCAAACAAGTCATTGGACCGTGTAACAATTTACAATGCCGAGCACTAGTGGATCTCACCAAATGACATAATTTCTTCTACAAGTACTTGTGCTGCTTGTTGTTTCCACTTATCCAGCTGTGCAACCTATGGAAACATTTCCTTCCAATGAAGCACTTTTAGAAAACAACAATCATTAGCCATGATCCAAATTGCAGCACTCTATTTCATCTTCAGTAAGCGGTCATTCAAAAGAGTGCTGGGTGCTGCACAGTATTTTAAATTGCTTTCTACCAGACCACCATTGGAGGACACAACACAGCAACAAACCTACAGAAGAAATGAAAGCTCGAAAATGTAAATGTATGTTAGATGCTTAGTTTGTAAAGTAAGCAGTGGGAAAGTTCTAACTCCTTTAATTTAGTTGATTGTGGAAGAAAAAAAAGATCATAACATACAAGAAAAATGTAAAAAATAACTCCCTGATCAGCTTTTACTGTCCTAAAAGCAAACGGACTACTCCCAGATGGGTGTTTGGAGCGCTGCATGCAGATGAGACAGATCTGAATGTCTCCTGTGAGTGTCGTTGCACCCTGTAAATGTCACAGACGAACGTGATGTATGGCTTCCACCCAGAGCTGCATTAAAGCAAAACGCACTGCGTTTTTACTGGACATCCATGCTAAATTGTCTGTCAAAAATTACCATTGTCATTTGCCACCATCATCTTTCAGAATTGCTGTTGAGGATTTATGTGCATGGAGGGAAATCTATGTGGGTTTAATGCGTGTGTGTGCATCAAATAAGTTATGAAAAGGATGAAGTTATAGAGCAACTGAGAGTAAAAGGGAGAAAGAGAGTAAAAGGGAGAAATATTGGGAACACTAAAGCCTCTGTGTTTATATCTTGACCTTTCTTTTTGTGTGCAGGTTTGTGTGTTTTGAGCAATTCAGTAATTCTGAGCATGTTTCCGTGTATCAAAACAGTGCAACACTCTCATCCAGCTCACATCGCTCCAGGTTCACATCCCTCCAGCTGCAGGTCACAAAGTGACATTGTCCCTTTATGACTGCTCTCCATGACGCTTCACATAAGCTCTGAAATGACTAAATCCCTCTGCTAGTATCCCTGACCCCCAGCATCCCTGTTAGTGCTGCTGCATTCACACTCTTTGATGTGGCCCTGAATTGGAATTGGTCATCGGGCTCATTCCAGGGATTGATACCGCCTCTGCTGTTCATATGCCTACAGGTCTGGCATGTCTTGACGATTGGTTGGTGTCCGTCTGATTGTCTCTGTTCCTGCCCTGAAAGAGGCAGAGTAATATCTGCAGTAACCTTGAAACGGGATCTTCTTTGTATTATGTTTGTGAGAAATCAAAAGACTAAACTGTGTGAGTTCCACTGAGCAGCCATCCACCCACACAAAAGTATTCACTTTATTTCACAAAACAATGCTAAACGGTTACACTAAATATACTGAAGAAATGTTACATCAAAAAAGAAATTCAATAATCCACAAATGCACAGGTGACGTAATATCTATATGTAAAAGTTCATGGACAGTCATTTGTTAATGGTGGGTTTCAAAGCATCATATATTTATACTCAAACCTATTCAATGTGTGGCATATGTCCTTGAAGAGATTAGGAGGTATTAACTGTGCGCCTGACATATTCAACTACAAGTAATGCACCTGTTAATACTCTAAGACTTTAATCTATCAAGCTGTACCTAGAGATGAATGCAGGTCCATAAATTACACAATTAAAAAGGATTTAATAAACCAGCGCTGCATGTTTTGGTGTACTGATTTTTCTTTTATCTTTAACTTTTGAGTGTTTATCGAGTTTCATTATTTCCCTCATATTGTAAAATATCTGGAGCGTGTAGCACAGTTAAATTTTCATTTATTTTCAAAGTCATTGAAAATTTTTGCCAAATACATTCAATATGATTGCATGTACATGGTTAACTTTCTTGTAACTGAATTTTAATTAATAGCACACTATTAACCTGCAGCAACTTTTCTCCTTCAATTCTCCTTTTTCATACGACTGATTGACCCCAATACAGAGGACCACATGATATTGACCTAATTTTTTTGTTTATTTAGTCGGACCTTCTGCGGGCTGGTCATGGATGACAAATGTATTACAACACAGCAGCCTGGACAATTCAAACTTCACATTGATAATAAAAATCACAGCAGGGTGAAAGTGGTTGGCGCTGCTTAGTGAGCAAGCAAAGACATCTAGGAGATTTTAGATAGCTGTGAAACAGCTCAAGGGTATTCTATATGAGGCACCACCCCCATGAGATTTGCTCTGAACCCAGGCCAGACTGCTGTGGAGATATTGTGGGATACAAGTGTTAATGAGAAGATACTTGAGGTGTTATGCTGGCTCTCTCTGGACCAGCTCGTTTTGTAGTAATTTTTTATAGTATGGCTTAATATGTGAATGAGATAAAAACCAACGACAAAAGAAAGCAGCACAACACTAATGCCGTGTTCTATTCTAATTTATTGCAATTTTATTAAGAAACACCACTGTGCGACTCTCAACTATTGGGTCATCCCTTTTTGAAACTCTGGCGGACTTTTATATTTAATTTTATTTCATCTGTCCAGGAATGGGGCTCTCTTCAATGCCACCTTTCACCAGATCCCTTACTAATTGTTTCTGTCTCCAAGGTAGCATGGCTGCTCTTTGATGTTCAAACCCCTTCCTCCTCACAAAGAAGACTGACGGCAGGAGCAGAGAGAGAGGCAGATGGGCTGCGACAGGATGCTGCGAACCTGACGTCTCTCTCCCCCTTTCAAGTGTTCTGCTTCAATCAGCCCTCGCCGCACAAGCTGTTGTGGAGCACCTTTGAAATCACGGTGTCTGCACAATAGTCTTGACTGTTAATGACTTCTTGTAAAGTTCCAAAGCGCCACTGATTACCCATCCTTGCTCACACACACGTGTACCAGCGAGCACAGACAAGAACAACAATGTCGTGCCATGTGTGCACTCGCACCGTCTTTGTTAACACACATTACTTGAACAAACTGTTGTGTATGCATGAGCGCGTGCGTGTGCATGCTTGAGAATATGCTGCATCTCTTTGGCAACACCTTGGAAACCGGAGTGAGGACACGAGTAAACAATTAATATGTTAATGTGGCTGATCAGGAAAGCTGGCGTGCTTGCATAAAAGATCAAATGGTCATGGTCCACTGGAATACAAGTGTGCCATTGTGTAAATGTAAGCATATGCATTTTTATTATCTTATTACAAGCATGTAATTTGATTAGTAGTTGACCATAAAACTAGGGTAGAACTTTAAAATATTCAGTGTGCAGATAGATGGCATATGTGATTAAAAACTGTGTTTCAAAAGCGCCGCTGAGTTTGAATTGGTGCCATGTTACATCTTATTACAAGCAAGCAGACTTCTTGAGCCGTTTTAGAAAAGCGGTATCAAACGGCACAAGATGTCAAACACGCAGGTGTTCACCCCGAAAAATATGGCACCACCGTTAACGCCGTGCCTTGAAAACACAACTAACGGATTGGACTGCCTTGAAGGAGACGAAGGAATCCAGTTCTCCATGGAGCTGAAACTGTAAGGACTGGCCCTAATTAGGTAGTAGGCATGGAGAAACTGGCATGTTGAAGTGTGTGTGTGTGTGTGTGTGTGTGTGTGTGTGTTGCCAGATTGTCTGTGGAAAGAGTGAACTATGTGTGTGCGTGCGGGAAAAAGACAGCACAGTACTGTCCTCTGCTTAAACTTGTGAGGCTTATTACACAAACGCTCCAAAGTGATATCTTCCTGTCAAAACCGTCAAGAAAGGCTTCACCTCTGGTAACCAATTGCCGAGTGTGATAAGCAACGTTTTTTTCCAGCTCCAGTGACTGTTGAACAGTGTCCATCTGTAGGGATCCGTAAACTGGTTGATCAGTGCCACAGACCTTATAATTACATCACTGCAAGCTGTGCTTTCTGGCTCTCAGAAATGTGGCTCACACCCCGTTTTGGAACAAAGATTTCTTACCCAATTCCAGAAGAATTCATCCACTTCCAGTCTTCTCCACTTACTGAGTTTCACAATTCTTGATATTATTACCATTCTTTGGAAAGATAAATTAACTTCGAAGCAGTTGGACATCACTGGACAAGGACACTGGGCGATGTGTGGAACTTTCAATCCAACACAAATTAAACTGTTGCATTAAACACAATTTAATTTACTCAGTTCACAATCCAGATATTGAATCAAACTTTATCTTAAAAAAAATAAATAAATTTATTTACCAATGTGATAGATTTCTACAAATACATCCTACTACCTCCATGAGGCTCCCTAATTTCAAATTAAGGCCAGGAGAGGTCATAGATAAAGTGCTTAAAATCAAAGGGCAAATTTAATATCCTTAGCACTTCCTTTAGTTTATTATACTTTACTGAGATATGTATCTAAGGAGCAAATAATATATATTACATTTTAGAGTAAAAAATAGTCTCAGAGCTACAGAGTTTTGGGTAAATGGTCTCTTATGTCCTCCTTCATTTGAATTTTTTTTAGCACACTGACAAGTTAAAAGCCAAAATGTGAATGGCATTGCATAGGTGTTTATAAAAAAAACAAAAAAGCGCTTTAGGGAGATGAAATTGGCCAACTTGATTTATGTTTCACATGCCTGTATCACAATAAGTCTGAAAATAAGAGTATACCTTGTTTTTTATGTTATTACAAATGTGTTTTGCTAAACACTCCCAAGATTTATAGTTACAATTTATTTTTAAGTCAAATGAAAGCAGAGCATTACTAATTTCGAGAACATCATATTTCAAACTACAATAACAGTGTAAAGGTGACACAAGATTTTGTTTTATTGTGAACAAATAAAACATATTTCACACTTTCACAAAGTGTGGCCCAGATAATGTTTGGGATAAGAATAAATGGGTGCGTTTTTTCATCTCACTGAAAACAGAAATGGAAAAAGCCTTTTCTTTGTTGATGCTTTAATGTCTGATGGGAATACAAGTGAATGTATTAATCGGCCTTCTTGGTGTGTTGATCATTATCTCTAGAAATGGATAAAAATGTGTCAAAATATTGTAGGTAGATGAAATTCTAAATAAAAATAATTAAACATCTACTGCCTGAATTTATGACTTTTTCTTCCGCTTCAAACCTTCCTCTCTAATCGTGCATCTCTGGGACCCCATCTCTTAGTAAGTGAGCAGTTCCAGCCCTGACGAACACAAAATAGAACCTGAAAGTTCAAAAGGGGAAATATTATTAATTTTACAGTAAGTTAAAACATGTTTTTTGTATATGTAGTCCTTCCTAATGTAGTATTAATATCACAAGGTCATAATTTCTCATATTTATCTGATCTTCCTACTATTTGTCAATTCGGTTGCAGAACTGAGTTAAAAAAAACATCTTGTTTTGCGCTGCTTCCTTTCAAAGCAAATGAAATACCTCACACCCGTGTTAGATGAATGTAAATATCTCTCTTTGTCGTTGTCTGTTCACCTTAATTGCTCAGTGGAAATGAAAAGCATACAAACTGCAGTAGCTAACACTTTACACCATCCCCACAGCCATGTCTGAGACCAGACAAGTTTTATAATGATGCCAGTGCTAAGAATATTGATGTTCATGGTACCCCGTGGTGTAAACCTTCTGATCTGAGTCATCCATAGGTGTAATTAGGCCCATGTTTGGTGAAGCAAATGGGTTCACTGGAAAATCAAATAGTTGACTAGCGTACCATAACCAAATTAGTTTTGTAATTACCTGTGGGACGTGTCTCCATTAATAATGACTGCATCTATTGTTGAAACAAAATATCAATACCATTCGCACCTTTGTTTAATAGAATACCAATATCAGATCAGTCAGTTACAGAGTTAAGAAACAGCATGGACATTTTTTTCGGTGTGTCTCTTTAAATTGCTTGTTGGGGAAAATAAATAAATAAAATCAATGGAACTCTTGCAACAGACTTCGGGGTTAATTTTCATGCAGTTGTTGGCTGTTCAGTGCAGAAAGACTAAATGTTCAGCTCCATTGCTAATTCTCTCAAAGAAGTACTACAGAACAAGCCTGGAATGGTAAAGTTCAATTGCGGAGTTTGTGGTTTTTACTTAAAAAAAAAAAAAGATCCAATATGTACCACAATTTTTTTCTGTCACTTAATGACAGAAAGTATGGACAGATTTGAGGGGTAAGGATCTATACCAAGTGGAGGAATATGAATATTTCAGAATCTTGTTGCAAGTAAAGAAAGTATGTAATGAAACAATAAAAAACATGTTCGTGCAGCATTGCCTGTATAACGGTACTTGTATCAGTGCCAAACTGTTTTTGTATGAGACATTTGTGTCGATGCAGGGCTGTGCAAAAATGATTTCATGCAATTTTGCCACTGAGTGTGCAGCAACATGGAAGGATTGGGTCATGGTGAATCAATCGTGAGCGAGTTTCCTCGTTGATAGCAAAGAGTCCTCCCTCCCAAATTTTCCTGCCGAGTCTATTCGCACTGGCGTGCTGAACAATGACTGTTAGTATTTTGTATGAGTTTAAAATTGAACTTTTATTGCTTCATAGTTAATAGATTTAGAGCCATTTACATAACAGACAGCCCATGTCAGAGAGCAGGGACGACCTGGTCGGGGACATCAGTGTTAGCATCTGAATCTAGCAGCTGAGGTTTAGCTTTAGCAGCATTTTACTTCTCATGTTTTCATTTTTCCTTAGCATCTACTTTAGTTTACTGTTTATATGATAATTTCTAAATGATACATGTGTTGCTTATTTGAGGATATTTAACTTATAACCAAGCAGCACTTTACATTCATTTTTCTGATTGTCAATTGTAAAACAAATAGTTGGCAAACACACAAAAAAACAATGGCCAAATGATTTTGTATTTTGTTCTTGTACTGTATAAATAATAAACCAAACCATGTCAAAAACGTAGCATGTACTAATGTGGAATTTTTGTGGACCTTTACACTCCTAGTCAGCAGTGATTAGGATGCTGCTGTTTGTTGTGGGGAGGAGAGCTGTGTTATAAATGCATTCCAACCCTCACCTGTGGTCACCATTTGTGCGTGTGATAATAAAAGGAATAAGGTTGCATTTACAAGCAGGTGGCTAAAATGAGCCAAGTGCCCCCTGCAGACAGGATTAAGAGATTTGTCATCTAGGACAAACTTCAAGGCATTGCTTTTCCACTTTGTGAGGAGCCAGATAGGGTGGTTTAGGACGTATGGTCAGAATGACTGACATAAAAGATATGTGTATAACTAACTATATTTGTGAAATATGCTCTAAGAAAATCCTTCAATAAAGGCTTGGTCATCATAACACATCTATCCTCCAGAATACATTTTTCCCTTTCCCAAGTTTTGAATTGATTAAATGACACTGCGCCATTAATGAGTCATTTGTTTTGTCAACGGTTGTCTTTAGAGTTGAATACATTTGAAATATAACATTTTATCTGTCTTAACATCAGTGAGATAGGTTTTAGAAAAACATGAAGGATGGTAGAGAAATTGAAATGACTGAATACAAAAAATGGCCGGTTTTGCATCATTGTTTGTGCTTTAGTTTCCACTTAATGCTAGGAAATACTAACTTCACTCTTCCTCAATGTGCTGTAATATAGTCATCACAGTTTGTCTGTTTGATATAGAAAAGACTTTGATTACAGACTTGCCTTTCATCACTGTTTGTTAGTTAGACGGAAACATGACAAAATGAGGTTAACATGGAATCTCCGATATTATATTTAATCCCAGAGGAAAACCTCTACAACTTGTTTCCTTTTTCTTTTTTCCCCTCCATGCTACAAGACCAATGCAAGCAAACAGAAGTGATTGTGCTTTGTGTCAACACGATGTGACTGCCACTGTTTGTTGCAATAGATGGACCACAATGCCATGGGAAATCAACTTTATTAGTGTCAACAGAAACAACTGGGATGGACTTTGTGATGTGGGGTTGAGGATGATGTGAACATCTAAAGCATTTTATTTGTTGCTGAAGCACATCAATTCACTTTTATCAGTTAACAACTGATGTGTAATTAATTATTAAAGATTATGAATAAAAATACTTTTATAGACACAATCATTGCGCGCGAGCAACCATCTTCAAAGATGGTGGTGGCTTGACTGTCATTTCTAATGTTTAAATATTCTGTTTTGGCTGTTTTTAAATTAAAAAATGTTTTTTTTTTTATTTTGGGGTATAATGCCTCGTGGGGGTCAGGAACAAGTTCTGCCGGAAGTGGAGTCTGATTCACAAGTGGGGAGAGGATAGAGTGGGAGATTGACAGATGGATCAGAACGCTGCATCAGTTCATCGCGGTAAAGAAAAAGCTTAGCCAAAACACAAAGCTCTCATTTTACCAGTCAATCTACGTTCCTACCCTCACGCATGGTCACCAGCTGTGGGTGAACATAGGACGAGAAAGAACGAGATTGCGGATACAAACCAAATGGGCTGATTTGGTCATCTGGTCAGCATGCCTCTCGAACATTTAGCTGGTGAGGTGTTTTGGGCACATCCCATTGGGGTGTGAACCAGGGGCAGACCCTGGACCTGCTGGAGAGACTATTTCTCACAGCTGGCTTTCAGTATAAGGCTGTTGCCCCCGCGAACCAGCCTCAGATAAGCGGAACGGCTTCAGAAAACGGGGAATTTGCAATGTATTTGTAAGATAAATAGATTTAACCACAATGGTCCTAATATACTGTTTCAATAAATATACATAAGTTACGGGCCTTAAGATTTATGCAATAATGTATTTAGTAAATATTTACAAGATAAAAAACGGTTTATAAACTTTTGCAGATGATATGTTGTGTCCATACAAAACATCACACAGATGATATTCTCTACATGTAGACTTTTAATATTCTGCATTAACTCTACTGGAAGTCTTAAACTAGAACATTTGTTAATCTTAAATGAGTTTACACATTTTCCTCGAACACAACTAATCAGCAGCCAATTTTTTCACACCACGAACTATTATACCATGTGAAATACCACACATGTTGCAATGTTTGCTAAAGCTGAATAACAACGTATAAGAAAAAAATATTTAGAGACTCACACAAATAATCTTTGTTTTTGACTCCCAGAAGCATAATTCTTAGCATATCAGCAAAAAATCACCCACCCACACAGGTACACACAAACCAGTAAAATCCTGCTGTAACATTAGAATAGTTTTGCTCAAATGATGCCAATCAACGCTGAATGGGATTTCCTCACTCTGTGAGCAAACACCCCCTACCTCAGCACACACAGGCACACACACCCACCATCATAACCACCGGTGCTATTTGCCAGCAATTATTTGGAACCCCACAGGAAGACCCATCTGTAGCCGATTTCAATTTCCACACGCACACAAGGGGATGTGTGCCTTAAAATCTTTAATTGTGATGGATTGGGTCATCCAATTAACCCCAACACACATGGGTGTCCTTTGTGCTGTTGAAGCCTTTGCTTTGGGGTATTGTTACAAATCTTTAAGTCACTACAGAAATACACCTGTCTTCACTGTCTTTATAAAGTTTAATTGGGTTGAGCTTTTTCAATCAAAAGACACCTTATTCTCCCACCTTCTCCTTTTTTTATTCCCCCTGGCAGAGGAAGGGCGAATTTATGTCTTAAGAAATACGTAGTGACAATGGGCCCATGGTGACGGGAAAGAAGTTTGGCAAGAATTCGAAGCATATACATTCTAATTTTCCATGTTGGAATTTACTTTTAATTCCAACAACTGATCAGGTCATTCCTTTATTTAAACTGTTTTGCATACATGTACAGTATGGTTAAAACATAATACTCTTCATTCATATCATATGGCTGCATAGTGAAATAAAAAAAATTAAAAACAATAATTGAATGAATAACTACAATGCTAATTTTATTCTAATCTTTCAGATTAAAAAGTGACCTTTACCTGGACTTAAATGGTCCACAAATGATCAGAATGCTAAAAATGAAACTAAAATTGTAGCTAAACACAGAATAGTAAAGGTTGTCTTATCCCACATATTCACAAAAAAAAAATGATCTAAATTGAATTTATTTTTCCCACATCATAATTTCACCTAATTTTCAAATGACAGTGCCAGCCATGTTTAATTGTTACGGGGGAAGTAAAGCAGAGTCATCTTTTGGGGGCCGTGTAATTTGAAGCACAATTCCATGAGTAAGAGCGGCCAGAAGTCATGCAGAGAAAATGGTCTTAATTGTTTAATCCATATCAGTTAGACACCATGTGGGAGAAATTACAGGTAGTGTGTGGTGGGATAAATACAACAGCTAAACAAATGTCTAAGGGGCAGTCAACACCAGTTTGTGTCTTTTAAGATCAATTTGTCTGCGCTATTCCCCCGTCAGACCTTTAGACTATGTGCATTAATTAAAGCTGAACATAACAGCTTTAAAGGCTCTGCTGAAAGCACAGGCTTCTTTTTAAGAGATTCTTTTAAGCACAGAAGTTGACAAGGTTCACTGCATGTGAGGCACAGAAATGACTTGTGGTAAGTCACAGTTTTTACTAAAAGGTCTTTTCCAGTCACTCAGTTCTTGAATAATAATTTCTACCATTTAGATTTGCTTCACCCTACAAAACACAGACAAATCTTTAAGCTGTGTTAGATAAGGCTCTACCTTTTGTCTTCATTAGAGCAGTAATGCCAGACTCTACCCATTGGTTTATTTCTCCATAGAATGGACTGTTTTCTCTGACTGCATATGCTACACTATTGCTAATTCAAATATTGGAAACATTTGGAAAATTTAGGACACAAATGTTTGAATCGCAAATAGCTTGTAAAGCTGAACAAAAAAACTAAAATTACACAGGGATGTATGAGACATCAGTGTAAAGACCTTTGCATGTTTTACTTTGCTTTTAACAATATTAAGAATTTTTTAATATTCTGGTGTTGCAGAGTTACAAAGTTATGGAGCAGAGTGGATCATAACAACACTCTTCATGTTGACTCCACGATGGGACTGTCTGCTTGCAGCAAAATCGGCTCAGGACTCCCACTGATTCAGTCTTACTGAGAGTAGCATTACTAGTATTTTTGTTAATATTTTAAATGTTACCGTAGCAACCTGTATGCTAGAAAAGAGAGATTGTTACTCATGTTTAGTTGGTGTGATGTTATAAAGACGCTGCAAATAAAGTACCCTGATGAAGACTATATTTATTATCAATTTTGACAAATACCAGTTTTTAAAGGTGATCTTATTTAATTCTTTTACAACATCTTTAGACTGGTCTCTAAAAATATTGTCAGACGCTAAATCGGCCTGTGGCGTAGAAAAGGTTACTTGCTTAATTTATGCAATTTACATACTTTACATAATTGATCTACTCTACGTAACTTATGCAGTTTACACATTTCACATAATTTGTTCTGTTAATTACATAATTTAATAATTTGAATATCAATTAAACTTCTCAGTATGACTTTGACCACATATTATATCAACATATTTTTAATTCCAAAATAAATTCTCCTTTTATCGATTACAAGGTATCAATGTGGTTTAAAAAAAACACTACAATTTTGCTTTCATACAAATAGTTCTGCATTTTGTAAACTTTAAATACTGTTTCACAAACAAAGATATTTTCTTGTTGTTGTTTCAGAAAGTAGTGAAGTTTATTCACCAAACATCCTAGAACCAACAAGCAGAGCAGAACTTATCAAGTGTAAGATTTTATTTTCCAACACCACTTTTTTTTTTTTATTATACTCTTGTTGGTATCAAAATGTTATGTCTCCAGATTATATATACTTATCTTTTAATGAAAAGAGTGTAAACAGAATGTTATGGATTTCTGATAGAGGGTCTAAAGTGTCTCGTAAAACTCAAGAAATTTGTCCTGACCTGGATCGACTAGAGAGATTTAAATGTTCTCCACAAGTCTGATTTTATCCAAATTTCAATCTTATTTGTGCAAAATGTTTTGTGCTTGTGATGTTTGTATTTTTCTCAATTTTCATAGGTGGTGTGCAGAGAAATTACTTGGACTTACGGGGTGCTGAATTGCTCAGGCTGGGTGGTGGTTGGAGCTACATATGAAGATGTAGGGAGACGGGCAAAGTCTGGGCAATGCAGACTCGGAAATAATGAAGTCTTGGTCTGGAATGCATTAGAAATCTGGTCAAATGGTTTACCAAAAGACATCAGTGACATCTTGCTCCGCAATCATGGTCTACATTGATCAACTTGTGGCGATGATAAACTTTTTTGTTGTAAATGGTGAGTGTGCAGATCAGGGGGTCAGACTGTTGTACAAAGTTGAAACTACTCTTGAGAGGTAGATTCTTCCAGGTTTCTGGATGGGAATTCAATTATTATGCACCTTAAAGAAGAAAACAGACTAATATAAAATTATGTTAATCATGTAATCCTTCACAACTGCCAAGTAGTGTCCCAATAATCAGCTGTTTTTTTTTTTCAATTCAGTCAAACTCAAATAATTGTTACACAACTGTTGTTTTTGATTTTCTTCTAGAAGTATATTTATTCAAACCAAGTTAACACTCATGGTTATTTAACTTTTGTCTTTCTTAAACAATTAGGAGCTTCTGTAAAGAAGGGGTAAGAAAATCTGAAGTGACCGGAGATGTATGTATTTTGAGTCCAAAAGCACTTTTTGCTCATTTCTGGAGTCATCTTTAATTATTTTTTTTTCTCTGACTTGCTCAGCGGGTAATTGTTTTGTCACAGTTTATAAAATGACCAGGGTAGGGTCAATAAATGTTAAAAGCAGTTTTAGTTTGATTTGTCATCTGACTCAGGTCTGTGGAAGCATTTTTTCAACATTTCTTTAAACCTGTCTTGTTCAGCATCTTGGCCAAATGGTGCAAGACACAAGCTTAGACAACATATGCCCTATAGACTAGCTAACATTGATCCAATTTTTTTTTTCTGAGTGGTTGATGGGTTGTGAAGCAAGTCCTTGGGGAATCAAGACCTCTGAGTTTCTAATTTAACAAAAACCCTCTAAGAAATGTGAAAAAACTCATTTAGTCTAAAGAATACAAAGAGTGCTCTGGAAATTTTTAGAACAATGCAGATGCCGGACCATTGACATGAAGCAACTGAAGTCTTTGGAAAGGTTTTCAAAGGTTCACAGTGACTTTTGTTTTAACTAAACTCCATTGTTTAAATCAATTGATTTTTGTAGACAATTAATTACAGACCATTAGTTCATTAAACCCTATGTGCATCACACATCCTTGTTTTTAGTCACACTGTACAACTTAGACGTGTCGCTTCATTTATTTATTTTTTTATTTATAACTTTAGGTGTTTTTGTTCTTTGAGTAATTACTTATTTGAGTTTAATCTGTGCAGTACTTTCTCTGAACAATCTTCTTCTCCTTTTGGCATTTTCCTTCAGGGGCCGCCACAGCAAGTCAGTTTCTTGAGTCGGTAGTTTGACTGAACAATACAAGTTTGAAAATAACCTCTCTAAAAATACCCAAAAGGCATTAGAAAGGACATGAACTATCACTACATTCTTATGTTTCTTTGAAGACCCGATTTGTAAATTTCAGTTAAACACTGTTATTGATTGTAACTTTGTGACAGAAAATTAATCCTCTTCTGTTCTACATATCCACTCAACTATGCCTATTTTTCTTTTTGACAATCTTTAAAATGTTGTGCGATAGCATTTAGAAATTCTTCTTACAATGTCTTGGACAAAAGTTAATCAGCCTCTCAGTTTAATTAATTTGTGCTTTATTTTTTTTCATGTTTACATTCATAACATGAATTTTTTTGTTCTGCACCATATTTGCATATTTTCTCTTCTTGTAAATAATTACATTCAATAACACTTATTTTCACCTTACTAGAAGATGCAATGAACAAACAATCACTGCATTAAAGTTACTTTTTTGTTAAATATTACTTTCTTATGGTCAACCCATCTCCACTCGATTTACCATTTGTTTTGCACCAATAACAATAAGCCAACAAATTGAAAAATGATCACCTAGAGAGCAGTTGTGACATAATTTAAATAAGATTAAAATAAGCTTTCTTAAATGACAATTTTCCTGATAAAAGACAAGTAATAAACAGTTACAGTGCTGTTTTTTTCTCATTCCATGGTATTACATTGCTGATTTGGCATAAGGTCTTTCAAATTCAGTGTCCTGGCACTGAATTTTGAAAGGCTATCCAGACAGCGTCATCCCAACAGGAATCAGGAGATGTACTCCCAATTACCTGTTTTAGATTGTGTGACAAAACTATAAAAAGTTAAGCAGAAAGCTTTAAGAAAAGGCTAAAAAAAATAAAGCAACTGACTAGCATTCATAAAACCTTTAGTCTTACAGACCACATGTGTTCCATGCAACCTGAAGTTTCTTTCACCAGTCTTTCAGCCTCTTTTATCTAAATGGAACATACGGTTACCTACTTTGTCGGTCTCTTGCAGTCAAGTGAAAAAGAGACTGTAGATACAGAAGTGGGTACAAGTTTGGACAAGAAGTTTAAGTTCAAATGTAGCCGGAGCTGAAAACTGCTGAGAACAGGATTCTTGGGAAGTGCTGTAGTAGAACATCTTGCTTTGATCAAAGAGCTATCCTAGATATGTAGGTATCCCAGCCAAATAGAAACCACAATGTACCTCTCATTGCACATCACAAAAGTCCTTGGAAATTTGTCACTCGCCTACATTCATAATCCAGTGAAGACCTTCAAGGTCTGCCTCACGTTGATTGGGTTTGGAGTTCTTTTTTTTTTCCCCAACTTATTTTGGTGACACCAAACTATCTCGAGAAAAAAAATCAACATTGTTTCGGATTGGTACATATAATTTCTGTATTTTAATATTCTTCCTTTGTTCCTGGTGAAAAACTCTGTGGTCCCGGTAGATTTGACTACTCAGACTTTGTGACAAACAGATCACAGTTTGCGAGACCTAAAGGTTGTGTGTGAGCGTCCGTACAAGAGCACTGCAAGGAATTGCATTCGACTATTACACCGCTCAGAAGAAGAGACATAGTAGCAGCCCACGACTTCGTAAGAAGCCTGAGATCATTCAGTCTCTGAACTGAGATGTTGTATACTCTGTGCAAGTCTGTTGTGGAAAATGCAATCAGCTTTACAACCATCTGCTGGGGAAGCAGCATCAATCAGAGACCTTAAAAACTATTCAGGAGAGTCGGTTCTGTATTTAGGGTGACTCTGAAAATGCTGGAGCTGATTGTTTCGAAAAGAATGCCACACATGATGTGGTAATAAGATACATTTTTAAAACACACTACAGATGTACATTTGAGTAGATGTTTTTTGTTTTTGTCTTTTTAAGATAGACCCTTCAGAAAACAGGTAATATGTTCACCAAAATATAACACATTTGATTTCAAAGAAAATCATTTCTTTTATTGATATTTTCAGCTGTGGCGTTTTTCATCATTAACACATAAAAAGTTATAATATATGAAAAAATTGTTTTTGCTGAGTAATTTAAGCTATAACTTAACATTTAATAAGTGTGCAATTTTATTGAAAAGTATACATCATTAGCACCTCCATTAATTTGACTATTTATAGACTTATACTACCACAGCGTTCAGTAGCATTCAGTGAAAATTTGTTCTTTTACTCCCAGTAATGAACTCTAATAAGGATTCGAGAGTTTATATTCAGTATAATTTATTTTATCTGAGTTAATGCGTCTTATGTAAGGGTCACAATTACCATAGCATTAATCAATCTATAATTAGAGTTCACAGCTTAATTGTGACAAAAAACTCCATTTCCGCAAGGAATTAATAATATCTGTGTCATCTTATAGCAGAAAAAGAAGAAAGAAAAATTTTGCACAGAATGTTCTTTTTATGAGGTGATGCAAAGTATTTTATTCCTCATCATATTTCTTCATATTCATAAGTACCTCAAACATGAGCTGACCTAGAAATTGATGCTTTAGACTTGAAACAAAATATTAAACAGATACTAAAGACACATATATAAAAATCCCCTGAAGTTTAATTTATTTGTTTTGCTAGCTGTGCTGTAGGAAATGAATAAAAGCAATTAAACAAAAAGATATTTTAAAAAAAAAGTTATGCTCTTTATTTTTTAAGTTGCGTTTAAAAAAACAAAGAAAAATGTGTATGAGAGCTTTAATTTGACTAACAAGAATATTATATGTTTAAAATCTTATTAAATATTTAAAACCTTTATAAACTAACCAAACCTTTAGTTTAAATTTACCATATTGTCATGCCTAATAGATGTATGGAAGACTTTTTCAAATTTAGTTCTTAAAAAATAGTTTATTTTAGTTACTGATAGTTAACACTGCCTTTACTAGTTGGACTTATACTCAAATGGGTGAACTGACAAAAATGAAATTAATTTAACAGTGGACTATGTGAGACATTAAAAACCTCAGCAAATTGTTTTTGTATGGTGAGCCACAACAATTGTTCACTGTTCGGTCAATCACTAGCGCTCACAAGTTTTGTCTTTTTAAAACTATTTCTATGAAATGTAAAATTAAAGGTCTGAAAAGTGATTTATAAATAAAGTTTGGATTGATGTAACAAAGTGCACATTTGTTAGGAGAAAAAAGTTAAGAGGTGGTTCTAATGCATGCGTACAATTCACTTAGAGTTGCAGGGCGATATTCCAAACTACAGTAACATGGCAAATGATCCAGAACAAACATAGGCCAGGAATGGAAGATCTTTTTTTGCTATCAGTGTTGCGCATTTGTGGTAAATTTATCCACTAACTTTTTAAGAAGCAGTGTACAAACTGTTTGAAATATTCTGTAACAGGGATTTTGGGAGTTTCACTGTTGCTAAAGATTTTTTTTTCCCAGCTTTCTATGTCCCCCTGCTTCTCTTTGAGGAATTCACTGTATCACCACATATCAAGTCTGTGGGAAGTTCTCTTCAAGCTTATTAGGATACAGGATGCTCAAGAACTTTGAGATCTGGTACAAAAGAAAAATACAAAGCTATCTTCTGCTTTGTGACTTTTTTCCCCCTCAACCACACAAAATCACACAGGCGCTGATAAAACTCCTCTCCAATTCGTTTGTCTTAAAAAGGGTTTCGTTTGATACCAGCAATCCTGGAAAGGTCACAGGCATCAAGAAAATAAAAGGAATGAGCCAAGAGGATTTCAAGTCGTATTAATGAGGACCTCCTTGGCCAACACCCGTCTCAGAGGTCAGGCCATCACCTAAAATGATAAAGATTTATCATTGGGAGGCAAGGCTGGTCAAAGCGCTCTCTTATCTTGAGCTCTGTCTGTTACAGCAGCAAACACTGTCAGGAGTCTCATATGGATGAAAGACTTGGCCACTCTCCACCACTCCTGCAAACCACCAGAAATATTCTGATGTCAGTAAATAATTCATCCACTATATTTTGTACTCTTTGAGAATTTTTGACGAGATGGGAGTACATTATGCCATACTCTTTGCGCTCAAATCTGAAAAAAAAAGGGGCAAATACTAAGTTAGCCACTGCTCGTGATTTAAACTAAGACCACGTTGAAATATTGACTGTTTATACTCACTTGAGCCTGAATTTAGGCATTCTGTCTAGGTCATATTTTAAGTTAAATATTTCAGGTTTCTCGTGTGCAAAGGCATAACTTTACATGCAAATTAGACACAAAGATTTGGGAAAATTAAATGAACTGAGGTAAAATCTTTCCTAAATACAAAAATGAGGACGTAAGAAAAAAGGAATGATTTTTAACCCACCCCATTAAACATTCTGGGATTGATTAGGATGGGATGATTTTTTTTTCCGTAAGCACAACACAGCATGTGTGGGATTATAATATCACCTTTTTTTTTTTCTTTTGTAAACACAGACGTTCTGCAAACTAACTTCAAATGTGTTCTGAAGAATTCTTGTGATGTCAATGCAGCCGAGGTCCTCAAAGGAAAAAAAAACAAAACATGGTTGATATGCGAACCATGGATTTTTGTTTTTCGGTTTGAAGCCTTTTGTGGTTGACTGACTACTCTAGAATTTTGTAAAAAATCTGTGCTGAAAAGAAAAAAAAATGAGAAAAAAACACAAACAGCATCAAAAACTTAAAAAGACAATAATCAAGTTTTTCATAATTTCATTTCCACCAAGAAAAAACATTAGTCGTTTTCTCATTTTACTATGTTTGCTTTCATATCCAGTTACTTTTTATTTTTTTATAAGCATTTTTGTTTTTTTAAAAGCTCTTTTAACCCTCACAAAATTGTCATAGCAACTACTACTTTTATCTAAAAAATTATTGTTTTTTTTTCTCAATCCTTTAATCATTTCCAGCATCAAATCCCTGTTTATAAAAAAGAATTCAAACCTACATAAAACATCCTGCATATAGTATTTACCAGTAATTCCAATGCATTTCGTCTTGGTGTTAGGCCATATTGCCTTTAAAGTTAAAAGCTAACTCAAACAACAACAAGTAAATCTGAAAAAATAAACAAACAAAACAAAACCAATCATTTATGCAAAACAAAAAATTACATTTTTTTAAATACTTTTCAATACCTTCCTTACGTCTGCCGTTACATTCTGACATTAGCCACCTGTGGTTTCCTTTTGACCAAACACTTGTATGTTTCTGGTTTTAATTGAAAACAGGGTGGCTCCCTTCTTTGAAAATAAAAAAAAGTTATTTATGGTAATAATAATAAAAATGCATCGTATTTATATAGCGTTTTTCCATGATGCTCAAAAATGCATCACGCATATGCATTATTCATTCGCTTCATACCAGGTAATTGTATGCTACCGTTGTAGCGACAGCTGCCATGGGGCAAACTGACTGAAGTGAGGCTGCCATTTTTGCACCATCGGCCCCTCTGACCATCACTAACCAATCACACACACACACCATCCAGACTTTACCAAAAGCAGTGGGCTTGAAATAATCTTTTGAACAACAAGTTACTGGCTAAATTAAAGTTAATTGTGTCCTTAACATTGAATTTGTGAAGAAATATTAGTTTTTTTTTTTTTTAAAGTCTGTGTGTGTTTTATTTTCATGAATAAAGAAACAACATCACATGTTTTGTAAGATTTGAGCAGATTTAAAACAGTGAATTAAACCAGTTCTCCATTAAAATGTTAATCTATGCTGATGATGAGCAACTGTTTCCTAAAGAATATTTGAGTCAAGAGTTAATTCAAGTATAATGAACTATTTCAGCAAATAGTTTATAGACTTTGTAGTTACTTCTCAAGAATTACGTAACTTAGCAATCTTGACAATTGAGAAATAATCCCAAATGCCTTTATTCGATCTATATCCATCTATGTTGGCTTTTATAGTAATATGTTAATATCCATTTTCTATGTTGGGCTTTTTGTGGCTTGCCAAACATCCTTGAGGTTTAAACAACATTACCATTCCACCAAGAGCAAAAAAAATACCCTATGGAAAATAAATCAAAGCATGTACTAATGGTTTTATGATAGTTTCACTGACACTTTCTCTTGTCAGCTTTCCCCGTGACACCGTTTCCAATTGTAATCAAGAATAATGGAACACATTCAAGTGACAATGTTGCTTTTCAATAATTGTAACACTCTTCACAAGAGACTGTGGTCAATAGAAAAGGTTCTGAAAACTACATTAATCATAAACCCAAACGTATTAAGTGTTTTATTACACCCGAGAGTTATTGTCATTTCAGAAATGTTTTTGTGCTGATAACAATAATTAATGTACCATGACTTTAAGATACTTGGCGCTGGCATCTTTGTGGTTTCTTCTTCCTTCCTGACTGCATTGGTCTTGGAAATGGAGTTCAGCTGTGAGGAGAAGCCATGGCGGGCCACACTATCCACTAAATATTTAACTTTCCTAAAGGAGTCATTCAAAACAAGAACAGGAACTTGTCTATTGGGAAATACCTCGGGATTAGGGGGGCTGAAAGATTGAAAAAGTAATTTGAAAAATAATGGGCTTTTTAATGACTAAACCTATGGGACACCCAGATGTGCTCTTTGTTAATTTTCACTAGTGTAATGTAAAATTCCAACTGCTTAATTACTCCAGGACACACAAAGCAACTGGTTTTTAACGAAGTCAATTATGTGAACAGCTTTTCCTACATGGCACGGCGGACCGCATTCCCCACCAGCCCTTTCCATGATGAAGCGCTACTTTTGCTACAAACTTATCAACCTTTTTATGTCTTAAGTTATGTAAAATATTCCAAAGTGTGTGTTTTTTCCTAAATCAAAGGTTTGTTTGCCTCCTGAGGCCGTATCATTTTAATAAAGACTAATATCCTAACTGAATAAAAAAAATTAATGATGAATGCTTTGTAAATAGTCGCCATATTTATCACTATTCCCAGCTCCAATCCCCTATGCTACAAATGACAGAAGTTTGGAATAGAGCAATTCAGCCAATAAATTCTGTAAATGAGCGGTTTTAAAACTGAAGATTAGTTCCAGAGTTTTAAAGCCAGACAGTATTCATCTTCTGTTATTTTATCTTTCTGCAATAGATCAAAAACAGAAAAGTGCCATCATACCTCCCCTCCGCCTTTCTGCCTGTCAGTTTCAAACTCTAAGGAATAAACATCATTACGATACTCCATTACTGTTGCTTTAATGATGAAATATCAGATGTCCCAGCTCTAAACACGTTAACATTTAAAATCAATATACGTTACATATTTGACAAAAAGCCTCATTTTCAGACAGAGAAACTGGTAAGAATGCCTGAGGTGTCATTTAGAAACACATACTCTTTGATTTGTTGGATGCAAGTGGAAATGTGCTCCACAAACACAATTTCTATGTTTTTTAATCAGTTGTTTTGCTTGGATTTACATCCACACCAGATGAAGGGCATTATATGCAAACACAACGATGTGGCAAAGTCAAAATCGCTTCACTTTATGTTTATTGTGAAGTTGCATTCATTTAGTTATTCATGTGGTCCACAATCAAGATGCAATTGATTTATATTCAAATAGCAGCGGCATCAGGGAAATTAAAATTTCATTAAATCCCTTTGTTTTACATCAATAGGAACGTCAGCATAACCTTTTTAATAAATTATACCAAAAGGTTCAGCACTGTCAGCGACAGATTATTGTATTTTCTTTATTTAATTTCCATTTGAAAAATACAATAAGTCCCTTCAGATCCACAGAACATAAAAGTAATGGAATGTACAAAAGAGATGTGTAAAAAAAAAAAAAGAAGAAAAAAAGAGAAAGACGGAGAAGAAATAAGCTCACCAGCTCCTGACCAATTTCAAAAATTAAAATTGTGCCTTTGAGATGCAAATATTCAAACAATATTCTTCATGTTAGATCTAAATTGCAAATGTACACAGTATATATGCTCGATGTGTCCCTTTCAAGGCTGGAGTGTAGACAGGAACCTGATGGTGAGGGTGTGGATCAAAGGAACCAACCGTGACATCACTCTTACTAACAGACTGCAGAGTCAATGAGATGCATTAAAACATGTGTATTCCTTCTGAAGTGTTTATATATTTAAACCTTATTCATAAACTGAGTGAAACAAAAAAAAGTAAAAATTAAACAAAACACCTGAGAAATAAATGTAAGATGCGAGAAAAAAAATATATACATACATTTTTTTCAGCAAATATAAAATTGAAAAAAAAACAAAAACAAAAAAGAGGAATTGATAACATTTATATTAATACAAGAAAGAATTTCCTGTAAATTCCAGAGGTGTTTCTTTGACAGCAGGCTACTTCTTTTGATCGCATACAGGCTTGCACCTTGATAGACCAACTATATGGATTAATAGCACTAGTTACAACCCAGCCGTAGGCCCCCCGTATCTACGTTAATAGAGCCTATCCATTCCTGTCAGCTACTGGGGACTGATGGAATTGTAGAGGTGGTTGTGTATCCACAGAGCAAATCATAAGAGCACAGATATCACTTGAGCTGAATGACTGCAATTTTCATGTAAAACTAAATATATCACTCCAAGATCTTAAAACACAAAGCATTTATATATTTCTTTTACACAACAGGGATTTTGTTCCCTCTATATTGTGCTCTAAACAAGCGCCTGTCAGGCTAGGTTGCTTGTCTTCATTTCCAGTAAGATTGTCAACACACACACGAACACACACATCTATTGAAGTCCGATCTGACTGATCCAAACATTTGTCTCCAAGTACCGTCCTCACAAGAGCAATCTGAGGGGAAAGAAAAGATGTGCTCCTGCTATAATCAATCTACCCAGAGTAGCATGTCTTATTTAGAGAGACATACACACAACAAGAGAAAACAATAGAAATGTTAAACGTCTGTAGTATCATTTTAAGTTTATTTTTGAATTGAATGATGGGTCTCACTGTTAAGTATATTTTGCAATTATGTTCATACTTGTTCATATCTAAAATATTTTAATAGTTATAATGTCCTTTGTTACCTTTGTCTTCTATATTCAACAAAGTGTCTTCAAGTACCTACAAAGATCTATGTAAGAGGGTAATTAATATTCTTGTGATTCATGACAGAAGGATCGGGGTTGAATTTATGAATTATTTTTACTCTCACTCCCTTTTGAATATGGATTATCTCTTGTTTTTCTTTTACATTTTTTTATAATTTATATTAAAAATAAACACTTTCATTCAATTCAAATTCAAAGGCAGCGATTGAGAAATGAATGGACCTTAAAATGTTGGCATCTGACTTACCTCGGAGGAAACAAACCTCCGTTATGTGCACTACTGAGCCTGAACTGCCCTGTATCTCCTGGGAACTGAGATAAAGCAGCATTAAAGAGTATTTTATTTTATGAGGCAGTGTCACACGGTATAAAATAGATGACCAGAAATCAAAAATGATCCACTTCAAATATTGGGAGGGAGAAAAACAAAAGATAACCTTGTATGTGAACTGTAAAAGTTTGGGTAGTTTTGATTTCTTGAGTAAAATGTGGCATGAAAGCAAACTGAGCCAAAAAAAAAAAACAAAAATGTGTTAGAAATCCTGACAGAGTCCAGCTGAAGCCCATCTAGGGCTAGTATGGTTTGAAAGCATGCTTTCAAGTGACAATCTGGTGCCTGGCTCAGTGTCTTTTCAACACAGATTTACAGCTTTGCCTGTCCAAAATTCACAAAATATCTTCATATGGATATTTTTTTAATAAAAGAAATACAAAGTTTGATTTGTGACCAAATTAATTTATGATTATATACATGTCTGACTCCAACATTAAATCAAATTTCCTCAAAAAAAAAAAGTTTCAATATTTTCTATGAATTGAAATGTAAAGTCATTATTTTTTCTCTTACATTCTGATTAATGTCGTGGCTGGATGGCAAGTTTTCCAGTTTGACCCTTTATGTGAAAGAATAGATAATAAGAACATATATGAATAGTTTTAATGTTTTATCAGATAGTCTGTGTAATCCCTCATTCATCCAGGAGTGATTCATTGTAGAAAAGGCTTTAAAGTTCTACTCTGGACGGTGAACGGTCTTTTCATCCACGGATAATTCATCCACGGACATTTGAGCCAAAAAACTGCAACCTAGGATATTTGAGCCACGGTGAGTCGGAGATTTCAGCCACGGACATTTGAAGAACTGCAACCTGGGCGCAACTGTTTATTTACGATAAAAAAAATTAAATGACTAAAAGCACGATAAAAATTTTTGCACGATAAAAATTTTTAAGACTAAAAGCAATTATTTTCTGTAGTGCAACTGTTTATTTACGATAAAAAATTTTAGTGTTTATTTACGATAAAAATTTTTACATAAAATATCAAAACTTTTACATAAAATATCAAAAATGTTTAAAAATATCAGAATTTTTTATTGAGCCATGGGATAAAAATGACTAAAAGCAATTATTTTCTGTAGTGCAACTGTTTATTTACGATAAAATGTTTACATAAAATATCACAATTTTCTACATAAAATAGGTTTTTGGCCCAAATGTCCGTGGCTGAAATGTCCTAAATTCGGGGGCGCACATGGCTCAAATATCCTAGGTTGCAGTTTTTTGGCTCAAATGTCCGTGGCTGAAATGTCCTAGAACCACTCTGGACAGAGTTTTTGCTGATCGAGACCTTTCGACTTTCATCCAGAAAGCATTTTCAATCTCAGTCATTTTCACTCATTAAAAATTATTTCTAGATGGAAGTCAAAACGTCTTGATCATCAAATACACTGTCTAGAAGAACACTCAAGCTTTTTCTATGTTTTATCAGGTGTAAAAGTTATATGCTTCATCGTAATCCATGACAGTAAATAAGGGTTAATTTTCTTATGAAACAAAAGTAAAACGTTGTTAACAAGCCCTTGTCATAAATTTATTGCTTCTGTTTCTTAAAGTTTCAAATAATTTTAGCATAATTTTGGGTGGATTTCAAGTTATGTCACTACTGTGACAAATTTTAGTGGAACTATTGGTACATTTATCTAACAAAATTTCATATTGAGTGCCAGTAGACAAAAGAAGCTGGTAAACTGAAAACATATCAGCTTGGAAAAGAAGAATACATTGAAAGAAGAAAATAGCAGACAATATTCACTTCTGTCAAGTTGCATATTTCTCCCTCCACAGCTAATAATGACAAGGCTGCACTTTGATGCAGGCAAGGCGGTTTTCATTTTCTACTTCCTTCAAATTCCAGGTATTTAATCCTCACTGGAAATGCCAGGCTCTGAGGATGTTTTGCTAGCAGTTTTTCAGATTTCAGTGCCCCAGGAAGTAGAACAAATATAAAAAACAAAGTGTTAGAAATTATTTCTTTCTTGTTTTTTTTTTTCCTCTGGAAAGTTAGCAACAGAGGCTAGTGGAAACATCGCTTTACGAAAGTGACTCAAACTAGCAGCTGGGTTGTGAAAAAAATCCATAATAAAAAGGATGCTGATTCTCCCCTGTAATTAGATAGACAGTGCAATCATGGGACTCTTATTTATAGATAAGAGGCCATCTCCCATATACAGTATCCACGTCAGTCACACCTGCATTCACGGGAACAAATTGTCAACTTGTGCACTTTAATGCCAAACAGCAGCAAACACGCAAAAACATAAAATATAGTGTTTCAAACACCTACAGGCATGTGAAAAAATTAGGACATCCCATGAAATCCTGTGTATTTTAAAATATATTTTGACATATGGGTAGTTAATGTCAATTTTAATTAAACTCAGGGATCTAAGTAATATAACTAAACAATAAAAAAATAAGAAAAGACTTTTTAAAACTTTCTGTAAAATTTAATTAAAAAATAATGCAATTTCTGGTGAGGAATAAATTAGGACACCCCCAATATTATCCCTCTTAAAATGTTGAAAATCCCAAACAGGTGCATCACGTCTGGTGCACATGATTTGTACATCGTTACCCAGCATTTGAATGGAGCCTTGCTGTATTTAAACCTCAGATTTAGTTTGGTGTGGCCCTGACAGTTGAGATGTTGAGGTGAGCGCCATGGTGAGGTCTAAAGAGCTTCCTGATGCCCTCAGAAAGAAGATTGTGGCCGCTTACGAGTCTGGTAAAGGATTTAAAAAGATTTCAAAAGAATTTAACATCAGCCATTCCACCATTCGCAAAATTATTTACAAGTGGAGGACATTTAAAACAACTGCCACCATGCCAAGATCTGGCCGTCCGGGCAAGTTTACCCCCAGAGCAGAACGCAAGATGCTCAAAAAGGTCCTGAAAAATCCTAAAGTGTCATCAAGGGAATCACAGCAGGTTCTGGCAACTGTCAATGTGAAAGTGCATGACTCTACGATCAGAAAGAGACTGCACAAGAGTGACTTGCATGGGAGGTGTGCAAGGAAGAAACCTTTGCTCTCTAAAAAACCATCAAGGCCAGACTGAAGTTTGCCAGAGAGAACGTAGACAAAGACCACGACTTCTGGAATAAGGTTCTTTGGACAGATGAGTCTAAAATTGAATTATTTGGACACCAGAACAGAAGAGATGTTTGGAGTAAACCAAATACAGCCTTCCAAGAAAAGAACCTCATACCAACTGTAAAGCATGGAGGGGGCAGTGTCATGGTTTGGGGTTGCTTTGCTGCAGCAGGACCTGGCCAGCTCACCATCATAGAATCTACCATGAATTCTACTGTGTATCAGAGGGTGCTTGAAGAAAATGTGAAACCATCTGTCAAAAAATTAAAGCTGAAGCGTAACTGGATACTGCAACAAGACAACGACCCAAAGCATACCAGCAAATCCACCAAGGACTGGCTAAAAAGAAGAAGTGGAGAGTCCTGGAATGGCCAAGTCAAAGCCCTGATCTTAATTCCATAGAAATGCTGTGGGGTGACTTGAAACGGGCTGTACATGCAAGACACCCCTCAAACATCTCACAGCTAAAAGAATTCTGCATTGAGGAGTGGGCCAGACTTTCTCCTGATCGATGTCAGAGACTGGTAAAAGGCTACAAAAAGCGTCTCGTTGAAGTTATATCAACCAAAGGGGGCAACACTAGCTATTAGGGGGTAGGGTGTCCTAACTTTTTCCTCCATTAAAATACATACTTTATTTTTTTTCTTTTTTTGGATTTGTCAAACAATGTTCATTTTTGTTGTTAAATTGCAATCAAATCACTTTCTTTTTGAAAAATACATATAAACATGACTGGATATTGGTATGTGAACCATTTCCAAATAAAGAGCTGATTATTCAATGGGGTGTCCTAATTTTCTCACATGCCTGTACATATATGGTCGATCAAGCAAAAGCAGATGTACAATATTTGTATTACAGAATACCTTGAAAAATAGTTTTAGTTTAAAATGATCAAAGAGTTTATTCAGGTACACTGATAACTGAAAGAATTAGTGACAAAAATCCCACTTTTAGAATAAAGAATGTTCTTTATACTAGACAAAAATACAACGAACATGAACACCTTTTGTGGATCTCAAGGTCTCAAGAGCCTTTTACTAAAAGATACAGTTCATCAAGACCATGGCAATTGCTTTCCTATGACAAAATTGAGTCTATAATAATGATTTGAGGTGGGTTCAATCAACCTCGTCTGCCCACCAACGACAGATGAGGCTTTGATTTGGAAAATGTAATTGGTTTTCAGTGGGGCACAGTGTCAATTTTCTATCCCCATACGTTTTCAGGACATAGCTGCTTGTCACAAGTGCAGGCTTGACTGGACAAGGAAGAAGATACCCACTGGAGACACAGCGGCTCCTCTGGCACAGCTCTCTGTAATGGCCTCCATTCACAAGCTCTTCATGAAAGGTTTTACATGGGAACTCCAAAGGCTAATTGGCCCATGGAGATCAGGCTTATTGTTAGTTCTGCATGGCTTCCAGCAGCCATGGCTGCCATATGAGTGCCTAATCACCACAGGGCTCCACACCTGACTAAACAAAAGAACACTTTTTGTGGTTCTGGTAAAAGTGTCTTTTATGTCTTTTTCCTTACTTCACCCACTTTTCTTTCAAGTTTTTTTTTTTTGTGTGTGTGTATTTAAATGGCAGTTGGACAATCGCTGGTTTTGAAACCTTTGAGCTCTATTTTGATTTTAAGCACCCAAATGTTTGAAAGCCTAAACGTTGTCCAACAATTTTGCTAAAAGCCTCATAGGTCACTCAAGTTACAAAGACTTTCAAAAGGAATTGTGGTATTTTGAATTGTTTTGAGAAAAACAGTGGTGGTGTGATCTTGGATATTTTCAGTAGCATGTGTCTGAAAAGAGCATATATTTTTAACTTAATACCACACTGCTTTCAACAATATAAAATTTCTCAGATTTCATAATGTTCCTCTTTTGCTTTTTCCTTTAGGTAGTGCCACAACAAGGCAGTTTCCACCATCTAACCCTGTTTCCTGCATCATCTTTTTTTCATAGCAACTACCTTTATGTCCTCTTTTGCTACATCACCAAACCTCCACTTAGTTTTTTTTTTAAATCTGCTGTCTGGTGGTTCCTAACCCACCATTTTTCTGCTGGTGTACTCTCTCTCCTCTACACATGTCCAAACCATCTCAGCCTGGCCTCTCACAATTTATCTCCAAAACCTCAAACCTGCTGTTCCTCTGATATACTCATTCCCGATCCTGTCCATCCTGGATGCTCCCAGAGAGATCTTCAGCATCTTCATCTCTGCAACCTCGAGCTTTGCTTCCTGTCTTTGCTTCAATACCACTGTCTCTAGACCAGATTACATGGCTCACCTTTCTTCTAATTCTAGCAGAAACTCTTCCATCCCTCTCCACACCACACATTTTCTCCATCTGTTCCAGCCTTTCTATATATGTTTCTTCACCTCTTTTCCACACTCTCCATTGCTCTGGATTGTTGAATCTGATTGATTGTTTGACTTTACAATAAGCAAAGGTTTTAACCTAAAAAAATGCAACCTCCTTAAAATTTTTGCAAATCAAGCAATGGTAAGTTGTAGCAAATATAGAAAATCCCAATTACGTATAGATGCACAATTGTATAATGTGTATCGTTGAATTACATAACTTTTCTGTTATTTTTTTTTTTCTGAGCCACACCGCACATCTGTACTATAAAAAAAAGACTAAAAAGACTAAAAAAATAGCAAAATATCCCGGAGGTTTAAGTTCTGAATATCCAGAGGCATAAAACCCAGCTGTAATATCAAAGGTTCACAAAATGTCATTGAGCTTTAATATTGTTGTCTGTCATTTTGATTTGAATACACACCTGATTGCTGAGGGCTCATAAAGCATTCAGCCATCATAGTTTCCATCGTCAAGACACTTAAACCTCCCTGAACCACATGTCTGACATAAAGAAAACAGTTTCCATTGGTGTTTCACCAAAATATAAAACATGTTGTTATTCTTATTTGAAGAAAAAGATTAAATAATTTATTGTCAGTGTCTGATGGAGCTTGACAATGATTTTGACAAGCTTTTTTAGTTTTTAAATCCATCTTTTTAAAAAAGACAAAAAAACAAAGAGGCAGAATGTAAGCAAATCAGAAATTTTAATTTTCATCTTTTTCGGAGATCCGAAACTGCAACTTAACAACAAAAATAATTGCAAAGGATAGTTTTTTTTTTGTTTTCCAACTCTCGAGCAGATTCATGGCATGATGAGGTCTCCAAGCTGGAGGAATCAGACTCTTTACTCATTAATGAGTCTTCTGTTGTTTTTTGTCTGCATCTTAGCAATCATGAGACATGCAGGAGACAGGAGTCATCCTGAGCAATTAGGCAGCTCTTTATATGATGGCGCTTCACTTAGAAAGGATACTGACATTCAGCAGGAAGAGCCATGTATAGTTCATCTTTAACTATTGATGACTCACTCACTAACCCCATTGATCCATGTATAATTTAATCATTACCGCTCTGATATTTAATCATTAATATTAATGGCAAATGTACCATAAAAGGGGTAAAAGAAAGTTTTAAAGGTGACATGGAAAGAATAAAGTAGCTCGTGTCGTGATGACATTTGTTTTCATTCAAAAGATTGCTTCTGATGTTTTTTCTTTACTTTTTGTGATGATTTTTTTCTCTTTGTAGATTTAGGCAACCTAATAACCTAAATTTGAACATAAAATGCTGTTAAATCTGATTCCTATCATCTTTACTTACATTAAACAGCAGATGGGGAATAGCTTTGTTGCTTATGACAAGCAGCCCGAGGTCACAATTTGTGGAAAGGACAGAAAAAAAAAAGAAAAAAAAAAGAAAACGTCAAAAACTGTTACAATTTTCTACCCCTCCATTAAATCCTTTCATGAATGCAAAGTCTGAAGATGAACAGTTTTACACATTTATCAGCTTTACCCTGCGTTAGTGCGGCGGAAGCTGTAATTAAGCACTATTGTATCACTCCAACATCTGTGATAATTGGATAATGTAGCAAATGAGGCAAATACTTTTTTTTTTAACCTACAAAGTTTTTCCACAAACAAAGAAGTACCTTTAATAAAGTCTGCAATTGAATACTCATTAAGTCCAATAATTAATGACCTAATTGGTACTTACTGAACAATAGTGCCAGAAAATTATTTGAACTTGATTGAATGGGACCATTAAATTAACACTTTAAAGCAACATGAGGGATTAGAGCAGTTGAAAAACAATGCATTTAGAATTATATTAAGAAGTGATTTTTCAGCTTAATTGTGCAGCCATCTTATTAATGAGAGTAAAGGATGACCTACATAGGAAGAGAACAACACATTTTCAGAGTTTCTTTATTTCAGATAATGAGGATTGTCTTCTCTATAATATAGCTGGGTTGTATATTTTTACCTAAAAAGTGATTAAAAGTCTTGAAATTACTTCTTCAATTGCACAAAAAACAAGCATTTTATTTTTCCTGTGTGTGCCTGTTTCTTTTCTTTTTTTCCTGCTTTGCAATTTTGGAATTTACTCCTAAAGCTTGTGCCTTGTAATTATGGATAAAATTGAAAGTGGCTGCTGCTTTTTACTTTCCGTTCTTCATACACTAAGAAGTTATGCTGAACCAAGCGTATTGCCACTTATTTGAGAATTTAGTTACCCGTTTTTGTTCAAGATAACTTGGTGCAAACTTTGGCATTGTCTACCCCACCTCCTACTCACTGTGCTCACATTAGTCACACGCATATCAAAGTTCATTTCCATTAATCACTACACCTAAGAAATTGTCTCAACAAAACAAATGTGAAAAAAAAACAAACAAACATTGAAACTAATTCAGGAATAAATAATATTACAGATAAACTATTTTAAAACTTTTGTTTTTGATAACTTACCTGTAAGTATGAATGAACTCACATCTGTACAGAGGAAAAAACAGAATTACAGTATGTTCTAATTACCAACAGTCCATTTCACATTTTTGAAATTTCTCATATCTGGTGATACATTTGAACTGCATGAACGGTATATTTTGAGTTTTTAATTTTGTGGGAAAAAACTAACTTTGAAACAACCAAACACTTGTTTAACTCAAATAATGTGATCCCGGCAGCCTCTGTTGATTAGCTTGTTTGCAAAAAGCATACGGGAAAAAAAACTTTTTTTTTTTTTTTTTTTTTTATTAATGATGTTAATTGCAGATATTAATGTTTTGGAAAGAGGGAACAATTTTGCCCAAATAATTTTTTCTTTAATGTAAACACATAATTTTAAACATACTTAGATAGGAAAGATCTCTTTTTTTTTATCCTCATTGCATTAGAAATTAAACATAAAAAAGATAACAGCTTTCCAACAAACTTCAACAAAGTTCATGAATGGATTCAAGACGAAATGAGGTAATGAACTCTTCCTTTTAGGTTTTGAAAACATTTTCTTTTTTTTTTGTTTTACTTTAATAACTTTTTTTTTTATTATTAAAAAGAGTTTGTGACAAATGACATTAAGAGAATGCCAACACTTGATATACCTTAATTTTCTGCTGGTAACAATCCATGACAGTTCTTTTAAGTTCAGTTTTAAAAAATTCAAACAAAAACATTTTTAACTTAAAAAGGAAAAACATATTGCAAGAGCTTTTTTTCCCTTCTAATAAAAATAACTGTGTTTCTATATATTTATGATGAGCCTGTGTTCTGTACGTTTAAGTCCGGTAATGTTCAAACAAAATCATGCATAAAATCATTCTAGTGGCTTTATTAAACATTCGTGGCATGGATGCTTGCTAACCAGGTCAGAACACTATTTATTCATTTTTCAATCAGTGTTGTGTAGGGCTAACACAAAGTACACAGCCGGTGCTCTATCTGATGGGAAAGTGTTTCCAGTGATTAACTGATTCACCACTACTAGTGCCCATTTCCTTCTAGATAAAAAGAGCCTGTTAGACCTATTTCCTCCTTGTAGATAGAATGAAATATTATGTTTTTTAATGGATAGGCCTATTTTAATCTCCCATATTAATACTTTAGTATGCAGGATATTATTGTTCTGTAGCAATGGCTATAATTAGTTTTGTTTAATAATCTCTGTCAATCTTGAAGTTGTTCACTTGCTTCGTTTCAGAAAAAAAAAAATAATTCAAAAGCTCAGTGCATAGTTGTGCAAAGATCACCTATAAATAGGTGAAGTGATGTACTTTAAAAGTAAAAATCCGATGCGATCCATCCGTCTAATACTTTATGCTTGTCTAAACTTGATCAAGACGACAGGTGGTCCAAGCAAGGAATCCCTCACTGGCCTCTCCTTAACTATTTCTTCCAACTCATCTGGAGGCTTCTCAAGACTTTTCAAAGTTAGCTAGGAAATGTGGTACCTCCAGCATGCTTCCCGGGTTTTCCTTAGGGCTTCCTTTTCATAAGACATGTACTGAACAGTTCACAATGAAGCATTCAGGGAGCATCCTAACCACACGACCAACCACCTCATCTTGCTCCTCTCCTTGTGGAAGAGTGTATGCTGTACTATCAGGCCCTCCCGCATGACTGAACGCCTTACCCTATCTCAGAGGGGAATCCAGCCACCCTGTGCAAGAAAACCCATTTTGGTTGCTTCTTTTCACAATCTTTTATTTTCAGTTTCTACCCAAAGTCTGTGACCAAATGTGAGGATATGACCATATCAGCTGTACTTACAGACTCACATTTGGCCTCACAGTGCAACACACCAAAAAGCAACTAGGGCATTCTTGAGGAAACTTGCCAAAATCAAATTTATGCTTGTCATCTGTATTACCAAACAATGCTTCCAAAAGAATGAATATTTACTGTAAGTCCAATTTGCCTCAAATTTTAGACTTTCTCATGAAATTAGAGCAACAGACATAACACATCTTACAAAGGAATAAATTTAGGTTCAAATAAGGAGGGGTTGGAAACCCCATGCATTGGACAATCAATGCTAGGTTAAATGTGATGTTGAAAGAACATGTGTTTGGACACGTGTACACAAACACATGTATGTGGATATTTTTGTGCGTAGGCGAGTTTCTATACTTCAGCATTTCATGGGTCACTCAGGTTATATGCCCGTAAGAGGGAAATTTAAACTTGTACTTGAAGAAAAATAAAAAAAGAGTAAATCGATTTGTCCAGGTTTGTTTTTTGCATTTTTCATGACTGTTGCACAAGTTTAACTTTTTGTAAAGATTTTTTCTAAGATTTTAAATGATTTATTTTAAAAACACAATTTAAATGGACAGAAAGGTTGTATTTAGACTTTATGGTTTTAACAATGATGAATCTTTCTGTTTACTAGCTTATAAGTTCTCTCCTTATGTGTATACAGATTTAAAACAAGAAACCTTTTCAATGGGGTGCTAACAAGTCTGGTTTTTTTTTTTGCATTCTTTTATAGGCAGAAGGACATGTTTGTGATTTCAAAATGTTATACGAGCAATTTCACATCATTTTGACATGCGCCTTCTCTTTGCATGTAGCTCTGACCTCCAACTGAGAAGCTCACCATTACCTGTGTTCACAATCTTTTCTGAATGTAACCCTGAGCATTGAATACATTTTCTATCTCTAATTTTGTAATACTTTATCCAGCTGACTCTTTTGCCAAAGCAGTTTTTTTTTTCAAAGCACATGTTTTTACTCCTTTCAAATCAAATGTTTAATTGATAACTGTTGTATAGAAAATATTAAACTATCATATCCTGGTAATTTAATTCCATTTAATCTACCTGAAGTCACATAAACACAAAACATAAAGAAATACTCCATACCTCTTTAAGACTCCAACATATTTTTTCTTTCTTCCTACCTTCGTCAATGGTGAAGTCAAAATGGTGAAACCTCCAATCACATTACTGTATTCCCGGGAACATTTAAATGCTAATGTTATAAGCTCACATGCCTAATATGATAAGCTGACAAGCTTATTATAAGCTCTGAAGTTTTAAGAGTTTCTCCCATTAGTTATCACAGAAGGCATTAACTTGCATCGCTGCACTGTGCCAGAAGGTATGGAGTTAAATTCTCCTTCAGAAGAGATTATTTTGGCAGGCTTTTGACAGCGCTGTATAGTGGCAGGATTGGACATAATGGTTTGTCAGAGAAAAGGAGATTCAGAAGAAATAGTTCAAACCACTTTCATGTGCACAAACAAGTTTTATCATTCAGTTTTGTTAAAAAATATTGTATATTGTTTTCAGTTAAGAATACGGTCTTAAATAGAAAGGTAATGCATACTTTTTACTGGCACAAAGTTTGTAAATAGTTGGATATTTTGTCATCAAAATTCCTGACCATCGATCAAGGGAAATGGTTTTGGAGTTTCACTTTTTTTTTTGTGGTTGATAAAAAGTCAGTTTTAATTTCTCTGAATAATTAAATTTGGGAAGAACTGCTATGTTTCCTTTATAACTAAGCATGATGTTTAGAGTAAGAATAATATTAATGTAAAAATCTAAGCAGGGTGGTGTATGGGCTCTCACTCAGATCAGGTGAGGAGCTCTGCCATCCGGGAGGAGCTCGGTGTCAAGCTGATCCTCCTCCAGGTTGAGAGGAGCCAGATGGGGTGGTCCGGGCATCTGGTCAGGATTTCCCCGAGCGCCTCGTGGGCGAGGTGTTTCGGGCACGTCCCATCCGTAGGAGACCAAGGGGCAGACCCGCTGGAGAGACTATGTCTCACAGGTGGCCGGGGAACGACTTGGGAACCCTACCGGGTGAGCTGGAGGACGCAGCCTTGGTGAGAGAGGCCTGGGCTACCCGTTTGAGGCTGTTGCCCCCGCGACCTGAAGCCGGAACAAGCGGAAGATGACGGAAGGTATTGTATCTTACAGTTTTTGAATTCTTGAAATCTGATTTTTGTGGTAATTGGTCAGTCAGTTGAGCCCAATTAAAGAAAAACCTTGTAAAGGCTGTTCAACAATGTTGAGCAAATTGATATTTTCAGTAATCTGGAAAAGAAAGATGATCTCTACTGCTTGGAAGCAAGACATCCCTGGATTTAAACATTCCATATTTCATAGAAACTCAAGCTTTTAAAGAAATTTGTGTCTGATTCAGAGCACAGACTGTGCAGTGCAGATAAAGACATGATGAGGAAGGATTCTGCCAGACAAATATGCCAGATTTAGAGAGCCGCTGCTAAAATGACATCACAAAGCAGCAAACAGGAATTGCTACCAATATAAAAATGTTGGATCCTCCAAAACCTGCAAAAACCTCAACAGAAAAATTTTGTCTGTTAAATAATTTGGAGCTCAGTATAATTTGCATATGTGGTGCTGATTTAAAAAGGGTTCTCGTTTTCTTTTGAGTTCTCATTTTACACTCAATTGTACAAAATTGTTCTGTTAAGCATTTACTTTGCTTTTACCTGTTTGGGCTCTATAATCTGTATTGAGTTATGAGCAAATATAAATATATGACCAAATATATGTGTGTTCACACTATAAACTATGAACAATCATATTTCAGTTTCATCCAACATCTGATGGCCAGGTTTCTGTTTACAACAACCTTTTCTCTGATAGAAAATTTATTTAGGATTTGAACCAGTCACAAAGTGTTCTGATCTCTTGAGGATACCTCGTAATTTTCCATGATTCAATTGAGTCATTTACATTTGGACTATTTACATTTTAATCAGCCCCTCTGTTCTGTGGCAGTCTCATCGATTAACCTTATCACTGGATGATATACTTTGGGCACATTATGAACGACAAGATGTGAAGGACTGGCACGGGCCTTGTTCTGCAATCATTTGCTGGTCTCAATTAGTCAGTGATACTGCATCTGAGTAACAGCTGGCAGCTTCTGTCTGTCTAATCTCTCTCTGCAGCTGTGCTGGAACATGCTAGCCTAATTAGCCATGCTGTCTCCATGGGAAAATGAAGCCTTGGGGTCCTAGATCAATGTTGCCATCCCTCATTCACTTTCTTTTTCAGTGATGAATAAATACTAAATGCTCAGAGCGCCCTGTCACGAAAAAATACAAAAGAAGCTATTGTTGTGTCTTAAATGGCTTTACAACCCCTGATGAGCAACTGTCATAATATTGTTGCTCTGTAAGTGAGCGATGTCTTGATAGTTGAAAAAAAAAGAGAGCTCTGTTCTAATTTGCAAATTTTATATTCATGAATTTTGATTCTAAATGGATTAGATAAGGGCTCACAAAGCTTTTTGAAACCAGCAGCTACCTCGTAGGTTTTGAGTCTCTGTAAAGAGTTACTACATGTTTATGTATCTATACAGATAAGATCCATACATGTAAATACATGTACATGTACAAATACATGTGCTTGAGTAGCTAACTGTCTGTAACAAATCGCTTTAATATCAAACACTTATTTTTTATAGAAAAAAGTCAATTTTCAGCACATTTGTGTTTTTAACCCATTTCTTGCCTTTTGTTGATTGGAAGGGGTTAAAAGCTTTATGTTTAGTGTCCCTTGTGACACAGATGTAACATGTTACTGTCTCCCATCCAAATACATATCCTTCGACAAAGGATACGCTCAGTCTGTCTATCAACTTTACCAGGAAATAATTAAAAACCCCACAAAAAAACCCACCAATGATAAACAAATTGCTACTGTACCTGATGTTGCAGTTGAATGTATATTGGTGATGCTTCTAAAAAATTTTTTAGAAACACCTATTTTCTTATATTATCAGCGACCTAATTTGCTAGTTTGTCATTAAGATTTTCATTGGCATCTTGTTACCATAACATCAAAAAGAGGAAAAAAAAAGCTAGAGTTTAAAAGATGGTTTTGATTTGTACATTGATTATGCTTTATAAAAATACTCATAACACTTTTTGTTTTTACGGTAGTTTAATTTGAAATAAGTCTGCCATGACCTGACAGAAATCTTCACACTCACATCTAAATTAAATCAATGTTGAAGAGTAGGCAAAGTTAGAAGACGAGTAAATTAGCAGTTTCTGTATTTAGGGAATAACACTTGATCAGGAAGCAGTCTGTAGATCATCAGGTAAAAAGCTTTTGGGGAAATTTAAAAATCAGGAGCAAGTAGATCAGACTATTCACAAGGTCATCTTAATCAACACCTTTTTGTGGGAAATCTACAAGAGCTGAATGTGCAAAGTATCAAACTTTTAAATTTATATATATTTATGGCTCATCAAAGACTTGGGAAAGGTTTATTACCTTTAAAGACTTTTTGTTCAACATGTAGGAGCAAGGTGTTATTGCAACGACCCCTGTTTGCTGTACACAGCCACCTCACCTATACTTCTACACAGCAGGGCCCAGCGTGGGTCACAAACCTGTAATAAACAGGAGGGTCCAAGGCTCGATTCAGGAAAAATGGGCACTTTCTGCCACATCTGAAAATGTCTAGAGTAATGCACTAAATTATTAGGGTCAGTGACTCCCCCCGCTCTGTTGATTTGTATGTGGACACAGGAGACTCACATTGACATTGAAGGACATTCTTCCACCACAAAGGACTGTAAATTAAGAGACATGCCTGCACCAGAGCCGCTTACGGGAGGCAGTGTGATTGAAAGGTTTTACTATAGAACACCCCTGTTGATGCAAAACACACAAACAGTCACACGAGGGCTGAAGGTCAAAAACGCTGTGCAGTTAAAAAGATAAGCAGAGACAATGGTGTCATTACCGTTTTACCAACAGACAGTAGTAACACACGTTCAAACACACAGACCTTGGAGTGTATCTGTCATTTAGCCAAAAACACATTCACATACAAAGCACCATGAGTGTGTATTTAAACATCCGGCATCCACAGAGTCGCACACTTGTAGCTAATCAGCCTAATGAGCCAAAGATTGCAGTAGTAATCAGGCGTCATTAGGTTTATGAGTATTTATTGTCTGTGGCACAGAAATAATAAAGAACAGCACCTCTTGTTGATGGCACACAAAGGACTGGAGTCCTGCAATCTGTTTATTAATGGAGTTCTGTCACCTGGCTACCACAATTCAACAGGCCAGGTCATCCATCATCGCTGGGGCTTGACATCCAGAAGATAGATGCACTTCCTTGTTCTGACCTGAATGTTAGACATTTCAAAGCTGGCACTCGAAGCTGCACATGGTTCAGAGTATCATGTAGGTGGCCTCAGGCAGCGCTGCCCCCTTTTGTTTCCATTCTTGTTGTGTGTCCTGCGTGCATGCGAGCGCGCCCACGTTTTGTTGCAGAGAAACCCAGCATATGCAAGTGTGGAGAGTCGATTTGTTTGCCCTCAGTTCCAACAGTGCCTCATCTCGTTTGCCTGTGAGCAATGCGTCACGCTGCTTCCAGCCAGCTTGGGAGACGGGGATAAAGGCACTGCGCAGGTCTCCTCTATATTTTTTCTCTTTTATTTTAGCTGCTCGCAAGTGATGTCATGCTTGCTGGAAATCGAATTACACGCATGCTCAAACAGGCCACCCTCCGTATAGTTTTTTATTTGTATACATATTTATTTTTTCATGTTCCTCTTTTTATTTTCATAAGTTTTATTTAATGTTAGGTTGCTTGAGCAGAGACTTTAGAAGATGTATGGCTAGAACAAATCCTGAAAAGAACGATCAAGATAAGCTTTGTGTGAAATAAAATCTAAATCACGCCGGTATTTTATCCCCATGGAGACACGTACACACAGAGATTAGAAGCGAGAGTTAATCTGTAGTTATGTGTTTTATTGGATTCCTTGGATTAGTGTCTCATGCATCACCAAAACAGACAACAAAAAGATGTGTTAATGCTTTCAATTTTAGCGGTTTTGTCTTTGTATTCAGTCTGTAGCCAGAAGCTCTCTTTTTTATGTATTTTACAAATAAAAAGACAAATTTTGAGTCTCTGTACTTTTAAAAATCAAATTGCATTAAATCTAGCATAGTTTTTTTTTCTAACTGTGCCAGATTGATGTTGATGGACACAACTGTGTTGCTGCTGTAGTTACAGATCCAGCTTACTGTGTCTGGAAACAGACTTGTATTAGCCAAGAAAGATTTCACAGGGACAGCCAAGCAGAAAAATAATTCAAAGGTTTGCTTATCAAGAAAGCCAGTTTAAAGTTCAACAAATGATTATTCCTGTGTCAGTGTTCACATACCTGCTGGTCTGAAATGGATGTCAGGCAGAGATGCAGATTTGATTAAATAATTGTTAATAGAATCAGCCAGGTAGGACAAGAGCTGAAGGTTGTTTCTGCTGTGGTGATGTCCCCATAGGACCTTTTGGCATGGAACAATGAATCAGTATTTGGAGTGAGAAAATTGTGGGAAAATAAAAGATGTATTATCGCCATTATTTATGTATTACTTTAAGGTCTTCCAATATTATGCAAATGTAGCAGAAGATAAATTTGAGAACAAAAAATTTTACCTAACGGGATTATATCTCTCTGTAACCACCATGGTCGCACCCACATATGTACAAAAAAAAAGAAGAAAAAAAAAAACACACCTGCACACACTGAAGGAAAATCGTCCAAAAAAGGATTTATTGCTTTGTATGTGACAGCTGTGTGCTGCTAATCAAATTCTGTTTATTTGCTAATCAGGCCTCTGCCCATGCAATGGAGGTTTGTGCAGGTTTTTGAGTCTCCATAGTGCAATGATCAATGTTTTAAAACAAACATTTATTTTTGGCCATCAATTTTCCAACATTCATATTCAAATGAGAATAAAAATCAGAATACAAATCGGATGCAATCTTCAACTGAACACAACAGCATATGAAGACAATACAGACTAATCAAATGTCAAAGCTAATTGCAATATTTGAAAAAATACAAGTTTACAATGAAGAAATCCAATTTTTATGGCCTTTTTTCCTCAATTATAACGCAGGACACATGCTGTTTATGTGACCAATTTATCCCGAGGCCACACAAACATTCAGGAAGGGTTTACAATGAGCAATCAACCAAATAAGCAGGGTTGATCATCATTTTTTTGGTCCAGTACTCAGATGACCAGATGGAGAAGTTACAAACTGCATCACATGATGTCTAAATGACAAATATATAATCTTATAATTTATAGAAAGATCATATATATATATATATATATATATATACATTCATACATATAACAATAAAAGAAAACATTTAGTTCAATCCAAAATATTTGGTAGATTTTTTTCCCATAGACTCAGAGACCAGCCGTACTCACCCCCGCCTCCCCTCCTAAAAACATTAGAGAAAACTTTTCCAAGTAAGTTTTTCTCATTTCCATTTCATTAATCTACTCATCACAAAGAAAAAGACACAAATCTCTTGATATTAAGTTGTTCTACTAAATGTCTTGAAACTGGGTGAATTAAACAGTTTTCTGCTCCAAGAACCAATGTGGAACTAAAATATTTCAAGGACTACACAGTGGGGTCGATGTGGTCAGTTCCTGTTTTTAGCCTTGATGTTGGCATAGCTGTAGGGATGGTAGGACCGTTTTCTCTGTTGGTCCATGACTTTGAGATGTAACATTTTATCTAATGAGTAGGTTCAAACTTAAGCCTGTACAGAAATTAGGACTAGGCAGATGATCTGGAACATGAAGGGCTGAATAGATAACATTTCTTTACTTTGAAATAAGCTGTTTTTTCCACACCCGACTTGACAATGACAAATACGTACTTTATTAATCCCGAGGGAAATTGACTTGGCATCTGCTGCTCCCATTCACACATCAGGACACACAAAAACACACAACAACACACACACACACACACACACACACACACACACACACACACACACAACTTCTCAATGTAACAGTAAAATTAAATTACTATCTAAAAAAAATTAATTAAATGAAGAAACTACTGAAACAATATTTGACAAACAACTCTCAAGTAAATAGTTAAGGTAAAAAAGTGTCTTGTGTGCAGACCTGGAGACCAAATTTTACAAATACATTTGAGGTGCAAACAAATCACTACTCTGTGTTTTTGTCCAAGTGACTCAATCTCTCAACATAGTCTGGCTTAAATTTATAAGTAAATCTGGACCAAAGAAGCAGCGTTCAACTTTTTTCAACAGTCATATCAAAAACATATCACAGATGTGTTTTACAATGAATTTTAAAATGGCACAGAAGCTACTACAAGACCATTAAAAGATTTTGTCTTTGATGTGCAGGCATTAAAGAATCTCATAGATCTTCAGATGGTCTAATGCACAGCATCAGAATCACACATTATGGACAAGATGGAGCTGAATAATATAGTGCTCACATAACTTTGGAAAAGGGAGCACTGTTATGGCATGCATATTCGTTCTAGTGGTTGCATTCATTGTTGTCTACAAGAGCCTGAATCACCCCTACTTGCACTTGATGAACGCGAGCATTTGGCGGAGAATGCCCTCCATCTGCCTCAGGTCATCATAGAGAAAAATAAATGAAAAGCTCAAAATGCTCATGAATTCATCCCTAATATTTCTCTCCAAAAAGACAATGAGCCTTCCTTATCAGTTCGTCAAGTCTGTTAATCTCCCCAGGTTTAATCTGCCTCCTCAGCACAACGTAGAAAAGGATATTTTTCTTACTAAATACTGGTGGAACATCTGCAATGTGCTGAAATTGCAATGAAAAAGGGGCTCATCCCTTTTTCATGACATTCTAGTGTCCTTCATAATTGTCATTCAAATCAATAAAATTGGATGAAGGCTCGTACCCCGGTCAAAAACAATTTTTTTGATTGTTGAACCAAACTTTCATACAGATTTGAATTTGGTTAAACAATCTAGATTTTAGCTCCCTGAGAAATATGAATAGAGAAAAAGTACTGTTTTTATAGAGACATTACTGAGAACAAACATGTGCATTTTAAGTGAAAAACAAAACAAAGCAACAAGATTAAAGGCCCAGAGTCTGATGATGATAAATGTCACACTTTGAATCATATGTTTTTACTAAACTGATCCGACACACCAAAGAAGGATTTATGAGTTCATAAAATACTTTTGTTTTTCACCCCCTAGCTTCACCATAGAAGTGTCCTGGCACAGTCAGCACCAATTCAAACACAGCTGGTCTGCTCAGGGATATTCATCTACCTTCATTAGGAATGCCAAAGTGACTCTGAAGATGCAATTCATTAATCCTTAGCAGTGAACAATGTTCTTCATATTGTTATGGAAAATCAATGTGATTGAGCTGGAGGACTGCCAGTATGAGCTTCTGTTGAGAAGCGATGGAACACGGCGCTAATTTATGCAGACAGTGCAACCAAATCAAGAAGGGTGGCGGGGTGTGTCCCAAAACACATCACACAAAGTTAGCCTTACTTAACCGCAGGGTCAGCATCATCTGGGAACGACGGTGAGTTTGCAGTGCAGGTGTGTTTCTGACAAAGTGCAAATGAGGATGATAGATGATATTGCAACCCTTTGCTTCATCCCACAATTTGATCTATTTCAATCCTCAGTCCCACAACTGACCCGTACGCTACAAATGATCACAAGTGACAAGCCACTGCTGGCAGACAACTGAAAGCACAATTGATTAGCTTTCAAGTAAAGGTAGTTGCATTCATCCCCAAAAGAGCAAGTGTTTTCTTTAACTGAGAAAAAAAACCTTGAAAACAATACCATTTGGAAAGCTTCGACCACTGGAGTTTCAATGACATCTGATACCAACATTATTGTTGCTCTGTTAAAATAAATAATTTATTTCTACAACTTAAATGTCTCATCAAATGATGCAATTTATCATTTCCCCAGCTAACTGTAGGAGCTAAAAAAAATATCTGGCCAAAAACTCAGTTTCAACAATATAAAATGATTTATAGATGATTAGCAAAGAAGCATGTGCTGCCTAGTCAAGCTAACACCACCTAGTGCCTTCAAAGACTCAATTTGATTTTTATCCAGCCACATGATTGGGAATCAATGCATTACGGATTATTCATGAGAAAACAAACAAAAAAAACACAAACAAAAAAAAAACGTCTGGTTAATCATCAAATAGAGATGATGTTGTGGCATTAAACACAAGCGTGCATCCGGGTCTGTTTGTAATTTGGTAACGTTTGCTGCCACTTATGCTTATGCTCTGCTTTCTTAACTGCCCTGTTCAGGTGCACATCCAGTTCTAGCCTGAAAGCAACAATTGGTTGAAATAAAAAAAGTACTAGAGAAATAGTGGGAGGTCAGATGGTGTCAACGAAGTGAAAGAAACTTTATGACGTGCCAGGATTTGCACCGGCAGGAAAGAATAAAGTGTCAGATGTGATGTGTGATAGAAGAGTTTCACTTAAAATGTAAAGAATACTTTGATGAGGCCAACAATGTTGTTTGATAAGACAGGGTAAAATAGAGGCAATCGACTTGCTTTGGCAAAAAAGAAGCAAACTGAAAAAAAAAATACTGTGAAGCAATCCATCAAAAGAGTTTTTAAAGTGAAAATGTATTTAATCAACTTTGCTTGGATCAAATAGATGTATGAAATGAAAAACATCAGGAGCTCAGGGCATATGTATGTTCTGTATTTAGATCTTAGCAGTCGGACAGACGCCAAATTCAGATTGTGTTGTTTTTCCAAGATTATGTCAGGGATTATTCCGTCGTCAAGGAAGAAGCCAAGGCCAAGGTATGCTGTCAGTGCCATTTGTTTGTTTATTTGTTTGTCAACAAGATTACACGGCCACCACCAGGCTGAGTCTGAACTTGGCAGAGAGAAAAAGAAAAGAAAGCTGTAGTGTGATGCGCATCCTCATGCTGTCATTAAAGTGATGAAATGCCTTTTTCCCCAATCTAACCCCTCATCCAAAGTTCTGAAGGATTCTCAAGGGTACCAGCACTTCAGCGAGTAATATCTGAGACTGACTGGAAATATTGTTACTGCCAGCATTCAGAGATCAAATTTGCCCAAAAAACCTAATGTTCGTAGAAACCCAATTTAGATACTTCCATTCCACAGTAATGTACATATTGTTTCATTTGCTAAGAAATGATCGCAATTAAGTTGTGGATTTTTGTTCTGTCCCATTTGACAGACTGGATAAGCTCTGTGAAGAGTAAGAGCTAGCTTACTGGCACTGACGAGTTTCACACAGTCTCTGTTTTGTCACACTCTAAAAACAGTCGCATGTATCCTGTGGTGTCACACAACAGTTTGCCACCATGTCACTGGCGTTTGGTAAAGGCTGAATGAATTAACAAGGATTTTAGCACAGCCTTCAGCATAGCTTACCTCAACTCTTTTGCAATTCTCATATGATTTCAATTACCTCTCGGGTCACATTGTTGCTGTTGAAATAATTCTGTCTAGCATTTATCACAGACAGCGTGATACAATTAAAGTGTTATATGATTTATAAAAGGTTAAAATGTGATTAAAATAGAGCGCTTTCAACTCTTTCCACGAAGATGAAGGCGGGATATACTTACAATATAAAGTGGAGTTTAAATAGAGTACACCATCATGAACCCACACCCATTCTGTAACCTTTGGAGACTCCTCCTCCTGCTGTGACTTCCAAAAAAGGTTTGTCACAAGGATGTAGGCTGTGTGTCTAATTAATAGAGGTCTAGTCATCCAGTGGCAAAAGTGTCTGGCGCAATGTGGTGACAAACCGGCACAATTAACACATCTCTTAACCTCTACATTCAAATTTTGTGTAAGTTGAGATAGATTTTTCAATCGCTTAATAATCAAATAAGTTCATTGGCTATTGGGATTTTCAACTTATTAAACACCAAAAGATGTCTGCGTTTGCCCTGCTGGCATCCTATCACTGGACTACTAGTGTATGTTTAATTAGTGTTGAGAACTGACAGGCCTGCTGCTCCAAGTTCCTTGATGTTTGCTGGTTGCCTTTGGCACCACTGACCACATAATCATTGCTGGGCACATCAGGGACAAAGCTTGATTTTCAAAGCCTTTTGCTCCACTGATTCGCTGTGCATCCATGAGATTGATCACAGTGGTTTATCTGTGGCAACATGTGCTTCATCCCTTCAGATTTGGGAGGTGGTTGCCTGAAGGGGTTGTGTCCTTGCTCCAGCTCTGGCTGAGGCACCACATGTGCTGAGGAGGAGGAGGAGAACGGACACTGTGACAGCAATATAGCCACAGCCCATCACAGACAGCCCGTGGCCCCTTTGTGATTAAAGCAAGAGGCCAAAAGAGAGCGAGCGGGAGAAAAGAAAAGGGAAGATGCAGTGGGGAAGATGAGGGAGAGTTAAAGATACCATCAACTGTTGCTTCAAAAGAAGACAGATAAGCATGACCTAACATTCATAGGTCTTCAGCTCAATTAAACCAGAATTTTCTCTTATCTTTCACTTGTCTGTAAACTGTCCAATCAAAAGCAAGAACACTGCTGGAGGCTTGATGACAAAACAATATTATGAAACTCAAATAAAGAAAAAAAAAAGTGTTTTTGTTCTTGTTTTTTGTTCCAGGCTAAAGTGTGAAAGCAACATAATATTTCTCTAACATTTATTGAGGAAGTGAGAGGAAAAAAAATCCACAATGAATACAAAGCAAGAATGGGATTTAAATGGATGATAATAAATGTGGTGGTGCTAAATCAAAGCCGGAGATGCTTGGCACTGTTTTTGGTATTCAGAAGATGGTGCCATTTGTTTGAGTATGCATTGTGCTCATGAATCTGCTTAGTTGCTCCCCGTAGTTTTCACAGCTACTCTTTGCAAAAAGATTGTGTTTTACCAACAGTGCTTGACACAGTCAGGGTTCTAAATTCAAAAACATATGACCATTCTGTAATAATTTGTCACACATTTTTGGAGAGAGAAGTATATTAAAACCAACTTGGTTCAGCTCAGGCTAAGATTTTATTGTCATTTCCTCCAAAATGCATGTTAAAAAGTCTCTTTTACATTACACAACATGTTTGCTGTAAAAAAAAACCAAAAAAACCCCAAAAACAAGCAGCAAGGAGAATTATAACGTAAAAATGAAATTAATGACACTTTTTATGCAATTGGTAATAAAACTGCTCAATATAAAGCAAAAAACTTAAAATTTAATGATTACCAATGAATCTACACACACAACACTTGTTTTCAGCACATACACATACAGTACTTCCACGGACTTTATTCCTTATCTAACCATTGGCTACCGTCTCATCACGTCTATAAAATATATAAAAATGAAAAAGCAAAAATCCCTCAATGTAATTTTTTAGACTGCTTTATTTGATTACAACAAATTTAATCACATTTTCCCCATGAATGGGTGAGTTAACAACGAGCCGTATAAAGGTTTAAGTGTACACTTAAATCTTAACCAAGGAATGTGATCAAGCAAGCCTCGAATGTTTAAATTTATTGGCTATGTGATCATGTCTTGTACTCCAGCTTCGCTGCAGCATCTTGTAAAGCTGCAGAACGAAGAGGTTTTTGACACAGGCGAGAAAGAGAAGAGTTGGGGTAATTTACACTAATTTGAGCGAACTCAAATCTCAGAGCCCATTCCACAGGAGACCTCAAGAGCACTTTCAGACGGTCAAAAAATTGTAGTAGTGTAACCAGAAGAACAAGATCATTATTTCCATTGCACTTGTTCTATATACTAAAAGCCAGAGACAAACCCAGAGGGAAAGGAATTGGCATTGATTTTTCTTTAGAAATGGATTTTTTTCTTCAGTGACAACAGTGTGAAGGTTTTAAAAATAAATCAACAAGAGTGAATATGAACAGCAATATGAGTTCTTATTTAAACCTTTTGTGCGTGATAAAGCCATTAGGAGCAAAATGAAGTGCTACATGCAGTCTTTCACTTTTTTTTATATCAGTAAAGTTCATAACAAAGTTGCTTGAGAAAAGATTTCAGCACTTAGCATTAAGTTCATAAAAAAAGTTTCAATAGCTTTCCAAATAAATAAGTGTAAGATACAAATTTTGACTTAAAGACATTTGTTCAAATGGAGATATCAAAACCCACAAATAAAAGTAATTTGCACTGACAGAAATAAAAATGGATCGTGAACATTTGTGGTAATTAGTATTTTTTTACTTTGAAAATACTGTGTTTGCATCATGTGGACGATGGTTTGCAAGTTGGACTTTACAATTAGGGTATTTAAACCTAACAGAACCATTTGACAGGATGACTTAGCGACGGTGCTCTTGGGAATCCACAGTTTCCAAATTCTTCTCCACAAATTAAGGCAATGACATCTCATGGCTGGATTTTTGTTGTTTGCGAAAACTAAGGTTTTATTGCAAAGTATTTGGAAAAATTGAGACAGATGACTAAATGTTTTACATGGGCTGTATGGTACTTGATTGTTTGGCTGGAGATATTGAAACAGGAAATAAGGAAATTTGTGTTTGCTACATGATCTGTCAGAGAAGGAGAATGGTTCTTCCTGTCTGTCTTAAACGTAAACAATTTTCTGCTTCTAATTGATTCAACAATTTCCAAATAGTTAATGTAAGTGAATTTGTGTAGAGGAGACATCAAATAAATAAAAAGATGTCATGTCTCTCAGCATTTCCCTTCAGGGGTCGCCACAGCAAGTCAGTTTCTTCCATCTACCTTTTCTGCTGTATCCTCTTCGGTCAAACCAACTATCTTCCTGTCTTCCTTCACTGTATCCATGAACCTTCTCTTTGGTCTTCCTCCAAGCTTCTTTCCTGGTAGTTCCAAATCCAGCATCCTTCTACCATTGTACTCTCTCTCTCCTCTTGACATGTCCAAACCATCTCAATCTGACTTCTCTGACTTCATCTCCAAAACCTCTAACATGTGCTGTTCCTCTGATATACTAATTTCTAATCCTGTTCATCCTGGTCACTCCCAGAGAGATCCTCAGCATCTTCATCTCTGCTAACTCCATCTGTGTTTCCTGTCTTTTATTGAAGCAGAAACAAACCTATCCATGTACAGCTTTGTCTTCTTTGCAGCAAAGAACCACCAGCGTCAACCCATACAAAGAAACCAAAACTTCAGTTTCAATGGCTATGTCGCCATTAGTTGAGTGCATGGTGAACAGATTTCTCAAACTGAGTTGTGACAAATTGTTTTACTAAAAAGCTTTTCTGCTGTTGTCTACCAAAACATTTCCTTGTCAGTAGTCCAGTTTTGGTCTCTACTGTACAAACTTTGTGTGCAAGGATGAAATTTAGATGACAGGGAATGCAGAGTTTGTTCAAAGTGTTTCTAAAAAGTTTCTAAAAGTCTTCAATGATTGCTGCATACCTGCAGCAAAAGCTTTTGGTTATTGTGTAAGTTAGTGTGACCCTCTGTGGCCTTTAGTCTTACTTTTAAAACGGATGACTCAATGTTGGGGAATCTACATTTGCTGAAAAATTTAACCATTAACTTTTTTGTAAAAATTGACAAAACCACAAAAGGCATCTATTTCTGAAACATTTTCTACAACATATTCTTCTGTAACAAACCCTTATTGTGCTGGTGTAAAACATCGAGAGTTCACTGGGATCTGGGGAATGCAGGAGAATTAGTACATTCACTCAACTCTCAGATTCTGAAGTGACACATGGACTGGGTTTTTGTTAACCCTTGTTGTGTGGGAGTGAGGATCTTGGAGGATATAGACTTGTCTCTAATTGTGGAGGCATGGGACTGCTGTTAGTTGTGAATCACACCATCACACTACCTGCACCAAAAGTTGTTATCCTGTTATCAGTTGTGCCACAGCAATCGAGATGGTATTTTCTGTATCGTTCCTACACTTTTGACTTGAAATCTAACTTTATCAGGTGACACATGGACTTCTCATTGAAAATAGCATTTCTATGCACAGTCTGATCACAAATACCAAATTTACTTGTTAAGGAGGAGTGTTGGTGCAGCCAATCAGAGATTTGACCATATTTTTATAAGCCAAAACCCGATGTTTAACCCTACCACTCATGTTGAAAATGAGTTATTTTCCAATGTAGCATCAATTCAAAAATAATAATTTATGGGTAGAAAAAAAAAAAAAGTAAACGTATTTCTTTTTTTTTTTGCTTTGCTTCTACTATTCATATTAAACCATATGTCAATTTTGAAAAAAAAAAAAAAAAAAACCCCAAATAAATCAAATCCAAAAGCTCCCAATCTTCCATCACACTATCTTGTTGCTTCTTTCATTGGACAAAATCCTAAACATTTGTGAATAAAGTAGAAACCACCCAGACACAACTTATATAATAGGAAAATAACACTAGAAAAACCCTAGTAATTTTCAAAATAGTTTATATTTTATATGAAACAGTGTCTGGGTATAGGATTTTTTTTCTTTATTTAAAGGTTTTCTCTGAAGCAAGGTTGTCTCTATCAGTATTTACAGTTCTGCTTTAAACAAACTACCAACCTAACACGTCTATACACATTTCTTCCACTATTGCCTTCTTCCTGTGTGTCTGGAATTCATTTTTAATGGGAAAATGTCAATAGTTGGTGCTGTAGTAAGGTGCAAAAGAAGGTCAAACTACATATGTGGTTCACAGGTCAGTTGACTGCACGAGAGTAACTACAATGACCTGCTGCTTTGCCTCGTGAGCCTTATGTTCTACATTTGCATTAGGTCATGTCGGTGTGAATGAAATGAATATTTTAGATGAAACTGTGGTTTATAAAGCTTTTTCACACCTGATGTTTCCTTCAGTGAGAATCTACATTGATTTAACCAGAGTATTTCATTTAAAAAAAAGTGGCAGTTTCATCCTTTGAAACAGTTTGTGTTCTGCAGAATGGTGGCGTGTAAGAAGTGATAAGCTGGAAAAATCCAGTATGATTCTTAGAAAGCACAAGATTAGAAGGGTTTTCTCTGTTTTTGTTCTTAATATATCCATCAGTTTGCAGGGTATGTAATTATTGCTGAAAGGTGGAACAGCAAAGTGTTTTTTTTAGGCATGCAGAAATCATTCCTCAAAATGATGACCGAAGGAAGTGAGATCAGAAGCAATTAACCACTGTAAGGGAGGAAAGTCACAAGGCTCTAAATCTTACCGCAACATGGCACACGGGCCGAGTCATCGTTAATCACTAATGTAACACACGCACATTAGAAATTTCTTGTTCATAACCATTTTTCTGTTGTGTTTTTTTTCTTCACCCAACCTAACTTTATAAAAGTCCAACATTCCCAACCTCACAAATAACGTTTCTGGAATTCCAGATCTCTGTAGTTTAGATTGACAAGCGTTAAATAGCTTGGCGGCAGCTCCTGTATGCTCTATTATCACAAGAGGACAGAACGACTGTTCCTGTTTAATGCATCAAGACTTCTCTTGTAGCACCCTGTCTCTGGCCTTCATCTATGATTCATTTTTATTACCCATCATTCGTTGTATACAGAGCCCTATGCCCCTCTTCCCCCATGGGTTTCTAGATGTCCCATGGATGTAGCGGAAGTTAGCTGACACCTAATCTGCTCAATGACAAACTGGCGTTATTTATTGAAGCCCTCACTGAATCACGATTTGTCAACAAATGGATCTGCAGGGAGATCAGGCGTCGAGCATATGCAGGTAGAACATATAATGTGAGGAAATCAAGGTTAAGAGGTCAACCTCCAAAGCTGGTTCTACAATGAAATAAAAATTCATCACATCAACACGCCCCTCTCCCCTAGGGACCCAACTTGTTCCGTCTAAACAAGTCAAAGCTGAGCAAGCCTTCTGTATTTCTCAGATTACTTAAACAAAATCTCTTTGACCAACATACAGTGATTTTCTTTGCCGACAACCCCCCTGCAGATAATTTCCCCATGTGCCCCTGTGTACACATTCCCTTTTCTCACCCTCTATCAAATTTAATCAGTCTCAGCTTTCCTCATAAGCCACAGTGGCACGGGCAGTAAAAACACAACGGGACTGACAACAGCAGAACTCTATTAATTTCTCCACCACCGTGGCTGCTGGTCCTGGGTAATATTTGTCTTAGCTCCGAAGGAAGACTGGGCTATGTAAATTGTGTGGAATATGTTTTGATTGGAGATGCTTTCCCCATGGCGGTGCAGTCTTTATCTGTATGCTACAGAGTGTTTTTCTGTTTCTCAGTGTAGAATTTGATGTTTCAACACCAAATATGCGCAACATACTGCATTTTGAACTGACCAAGGTTTTATACAGAAGGCATCTACACTGCATCAGAAATATTCCAACAGAATGTCTCTTTATGTCAACATATTGCATGTAACTTCATCCACTGATCATTCATACATTTCCATCTGAAATTGCATTTTTGAACCAAAAGAAACAAAGGATGAAGTGTTGATTGGATTTTAGTTTACTCCATCAAACCAAACAGCCTCCAGCCTGACTGACATGTTCTTTCATTACAACATGCACAGGCTACTTAATTAATTAGACACGGTAAGGCATTTGGTTAATAAATGGTGAGTAACTATAAGCCACATCTCACAACCGCACTTCGCTGGCATTAGCTAAATAATTAAAACGAATCCCCCTGAAATGCCTCAACCTTTCCACCTCTTAAGTCCTTTGGAACAAAATTGCTTCGACATTTCCTGACTAAACTACTACTAATTGCTTGTTGTTGTTTTATTTGTTCATTTCAGAACACATGCCCTTTGTTTATTTCATATGGAAATCTATTCAGTGGATTGATTGTTTGCACTAGTTCAACTCAATGGGCAAATCACATCATTTTATAACAGCCAGTCGTTCACTTTGATGATCCATTAGTTGTTGGTGATCATTAAAAAAAGTAACAAATTTTAATGCAACTCTATTACATTACAATCTGTCAACAGGGTATTGGTAAAGTAGTTTTGATTTGATTTGATTCAAAGTACCAACAGTCAAATAGTATATTAAATATTGAACATTGTATCCCTTAAACAACATATACTCAGAGTTCATAAAATAGCTAACCAATGCAAAACTTCAGATTTCCATAGTCTTTTTTTATTTGTGGGAATGTTTCCAACTGAAGAAGATGAATTATTCTCTAAAGAATAAAGGTTGAATATTCCATGCTCGCATGCACAAGCACACAACCAAGCAAAAAGGAGAATACTTGTACACCAGCAACCCAAGGGAAAAGATCTACATTGTGTGTACGGTCATGGCGCTCTCATAGACATAATAGTAGCATTTAGAATATTGAATAAATTCAAATGTAGTTACAATAAAAGCATACGTAGTTTAAATATATAGATAAAGAAAAAAGGAACAACAATGAGAAACAACTTCATTATTGACCCCAAATCAAACGTATTAGGTAGCCAGGGTTTGGTAATTCTAAAAAAAAAAAGTAGAGTGAAGAACAAATAATTGGTCTTTAATGTTGAGAGCTGATTAAGAAGTTCGCAATGAAGCAAATGACCCTTTAACGGGCAATGTCTTAAAAAATGTCTACAGCTCTCAAAACCTGCTTTTTTTTAAATGTAGTTACATCTTCTAAACCGTTTATCCCTAACGAGGTGGCAGGGGGTGCCTTAAATCAGCTATGTCAGCTGATTTAAGGCGAGAGGCAGGGTAATCCCAAACAGGTCGCTACTCTGTTGCACGGCCACACACACACTCATTCCTAGAGGCAATTTTTTAGCAGCCTATCAACCAAACATGTATATTTTTGGAAGGTGGGAGGAAACTGGAGTACCTGGAGGAAATCCATGCATAGACAGGGAGAACATGCAAACTCCACAGAGAAAGGCCAGTGTTCCAAATCTCGTCCCACTTGGGACTCGAACCCCTGACTTTCTTGCTGCAGGGCCAATGTGCTAACCTTTAGGTAGCTTTGAGGTCCTTTTAATCAAGTTACAGTTTAACCTCTTATTTTGCAACTCAAATACAATGATGGTTTACGGCACAGAAAGCAGGCATTGTGAAAAAAATGCCTTAGCAATGTTTGGTGGAAGGCTTTGCTCGAATGTTCATCTCAATGTCATGCTTCTAGGAAAACTAAGATTAAATGTTTTTTATGTGTCAAGGTTAAAACATCAAATTGACTTCTTTACTTTGCTATGTGTGTGTGTGTGTAATTTTGTATTTCATAAAAAAAGCAGGTAATTTTCCATCAAGTACATGGGTAAAGTCACTATTAGACATGTCTTCGAAAAGGTTATATCAATCTTTTTTTAAAAAATGACGTAAGATTATCACCTCTTAAACTTATCAAGGACAAACAAGTTTATTTCACATCTCTAATAGTCCCTCCAAGATCTCACCTAAGAGCCGAAGGGGCATATATCCCGGGGATATTGTCTTGAGTGTTTCAGGCCTGTCAGTTTTTGACAGCAGCTACAATGAAAGCCAACTAGAAATGTGTGCAGGGTGAAAAGAGCCTTTGCACATTTTTATCTCTTCTATCTTTCTCTCAAAGACAGAATGGAGGGATGGCGTCTCTTCTAAGGTGACTTCTTGCACCTTTCATTGTCAGATTAATAAATAATCTGTGAAAATGTAACATTATTGTAATGGCTTTTAGGCGGCCTGACTTTGATTCTGCTCCTGCATTTGCAAACTATCTCTTTAAAAATGAATGTGTTTAAGAACTAGGCCTCCATTAACTATCCTTTACATTTTTCTTCCACCTTGTTCTCTGGCTCTGTGCACTCAAGCTAAGTGTTTTCCAGAAACAAAAGTCAAATCTGTGGGAGTGTATGTTGCTCTTTGGAAAGATTGTGAAGTCACAAATACCACAAAAGTCAAAGAAGAGCCCAAGTTACTACTTTGGAAGGTCCTTTTCCATACTATTAGAGTTAAATATAACCACAGTCTATTTAATATGTTACCCTTTAAAGAACACCAAATTGGGTTATGTGGAAACAAAGCACGCGTGTAACATTTAACAGGCTTTGACTGATATAAATATCAACCTTATGTTTTTTTCTATTGTTTTTTTTTTTTTTAAGAGAAGTGATGTGCATTAACCGCTGTGAAAAAGCAAACAACAATTGCTTTCTGTCAAGTAAACAAGAATATAAATGTCATTCCTGTCAAAGTGAATACTGACCAAAGTTTTCCTTCTGGCTGGATTTCTCAGTCTCACTCCTGACAGAAAGCTCCCTTTCACAATTTGAAAAGCGGACTGTGCTTCCTCTATTATTGAAATAGTTTAGAGCTGGATATTAGTGTGAGGCGCAGGCAGTGGTGTGGCGTCTCTGCCTGGATAAAGAAAACCAGCACCCAGAAAGTACTGAAACATTTATGTTGGCTTATTCAAGGATTTTTCTTTTTTTTTTTTTCTGATGCAACATTGTGCAAATGCATCTTTTTGAATTATGCATTAATTTAAATAAAGCCACTGAGAATAGAACTGCCTGAGCTTCATTGTGGTTTCCACCAGCTATGACATATTTTTCTATATGTTTGCATAGGAAAAAGGCATTAAGTTAAAAGATTATAATCTAGGAAAAAATCTAATTTATTCAACTGTATTATTAAGATTTTGCATGTTAAGTAGATACATGCAGAGAGGCATCATGGCACATTGTAACTTATAATACAGCTCTTCTCTCTGGGGCAGGACTAATCATGTTTCTTTATTATTCCCCCCAAAGCTGACTTGGAGTTTTGCCTAATTCTCTGTGTGTTCATAGTGCACAGGGTTATCACCTTAGGGAGGATTTAAAATGTTTCTTTTTTTTTCTTTGGGCATCACAAATCACTTATGCTGGAAATTAATAGTAGCAGGGATGAATAAAAATGAATGTTTTGTCATGGCTTTGCATATTCGTTTGAAAAAAGCCATTTAATCAGGGCATGTGACAATCACCCCACTTGATCTGGTGAAAACATCACAATTATTCCGGCACCATCTGCGTTCATTCCCTAAAACAAGAGATCCTCTTCAACTGATGAATCTATGAATCAGTCGACTATTATTCCGCCATCGTTGATGAATTTCTGCATTAAAGTGCTACTCTGCAGGTTACGCAGAAACAATATGCTAATAGCCAAAGAGGAAACCCTCAGACCATACAGGAGGTCTACAAAATGAATTAAACCCCCCGTAGAAAGATGAATTGGTACTTTACTGATCCACAGCCAAAAAAATAAACATTTTTTCATAATATAAAGCACAAGATAAAAATTACTGAAAGCAAACATTTGATGATTAAAAGAAAATTACTGTAATTTAACAAAGCAGTTAGGGGAGGTGAGTGTGACATTTGACCGGCATATTGTGACTGCTGGTGGCATTCACTGACTTCCTTATCTCCCCTTGTTTTCATTAAGCAATCACACAGACACACACTCACACACGTGCGCTAATACCATAGCCATGCTTTCGATGCTCCAGTGAAAAAGAATAAGCTACGCTTTCATTCAGACATATCAAATGCTTGAAACGGCAACAAAAGCTTGCAACATCCTGTTTTTAGTTTAGGGTTTTTTTTTCTGAATTTCACTAGAAATAAGTCAAAGATTGAAAGTAAATTTGAAATAGAGAAAAAAAATTGCATCCAAATGTTTCTTCTAATGTTTAATAAAAATATTTTAAACTAAAAAGATAAGACAGGCATGCTCACTTGAGATTGACATTTTAACTTCAAAAGGCAAATGTATGATCTGTAATTAATAATTCAAGAGAAGACCAAAGCAAAAAATCTGAGATTTTGGACATTAAGACATGTGGTAGTGTTAAGAGGATGACTCTTTACTATTACTACTACTACTAATAATTATATTTAAAAAAAAAAAATCACAAATGAGTTGGTGTGTGAGAATGTTCATTTGATATACTTAACTAAATGATTCACAAATATTGTAAAATATATAGTGTCATAAATATCTTTAAAAGTATCCCAACTGAGTGGCCAGTAAATGCTATATATAAATGACTGGCTGCACTAGCGAGGAGCTAAATGAACCAAAGTGCCACAGCTTGATCGTAATGATGATGACTTCAGAATTGAGCTAAAACTGGCATTAAAAATTAACCGGCTAACACGTTTTTTGCATTAGCTTCCATCCTGAACATTACCATAGATTTTTAGTGTGATGGCTTATTTCAGCACACAGTTCGCGACCCTACGCAAACCCTGGTGTCAAGCCATCAGAACACATGAGCTTGATTGATCTCAAAATCATTTCAGGGAAATTAGAAGCAGTTTTAATAAAGTTTGTCGCCCGTGAGGTCAGTTAACTGTCTGACTGTGACAAATTTGCTCTCCATGTGTTTGAATGTAAGCGTTCAAATGCATTGTAAATGAAAGCTGCAAAAGATTTTTAGTTTACAACTTTAAACATTTTTTTATTATTCTATAAAACAATAGCCAAGACAAAACTTTTCATGCTGTTTTTATGCCGTTTTGGAAAAAAAAATACTACACCTTTTTTAGAATATTTTATTATTTGGCATTTGGAATTGTTTCATTATTTTCTTTCCTTTTATTAAATATTGATAAGGTTATAAAAAAAAAAGTTGTTTATTGCATTAGCAAATGATTCCACTTCTTTTGCAAACAATGATACATACAGTAAATGAATCACATCCATTGGACAGCCAACCAGTTATTGCTCTAAGGATTTTGACTAAGCTGTAAGAACATATCTTCATCGCCATCAAGCCTGCCGGCGTTCAGAGGAGCATCATGCGGGAGATCATCAGGCACTTTGTGATGAAGGACTTAAAACTTATGGGCATAAAGATGCTCCAGGCCTCTGGGGACCTCCTTAGGCAACACTAGATTGACTAGAACACTAGATTGACCTGAAAGACAGGCCCTTCTTCTCCTCAGTAAATTATATAGTGCAGTATAGTGTATAGTTCAGTGGTTGTCATGGTGTGGGAGGGTAAAGGTGTGATGAAAACCAGCAGGGTGATGCTGGGAGCAACCAACCCTGTTGAATCAGTTTTGTTATCTTATGCTTCTCCAGGGCCGAGTTGTGGGGGCAACAGCCTCAAACGGGAAACCCAAGCTTTCCTTAATCCGACTGCATCCTCCAACTCACAAGGGAGGATTCTGAGGCATTCCCTGGCCAGCCAGCTGTGAGACAGTCTCTCCAGCGGGTCCAGGATCTGCCTCTGAATCTCCTCCCGGTGGGAGGTATCCGAAACACCTCACCAGCAAGGGCTTAGGGAGTCATCCTGCCAGATGCCTGAACCACCCCATCTGGCTTCTCTGGAGTGGGAACGTAGATAAAAATCAAAACCAGAAATCATCAGAAAAGCCTTCAACATAATCAGTAAGAATATCTTAAGCAGCAGCGACTCTGTGGAGAGCACCAACATGGAGATCTCCCTGTGATTTAAACCAGCAAAACTGGTCAACTGCACAAGCTAGACCTTCAGCTGGCTTTACTCAGCTCTACCTACAACTTAGCCAATCATGTGGCACATACTTTTATCGCATTATGCCTTCGATTCCTCTTATGATCTGTAGAAATATTCCGCATATGAAGATCTACTCGTCAGATTCCGTTGATGTGTAATCCTGTAAATGTACACGATAAAGGCGGAAACAATAGTTTGGTAAGATTACCAGAGGCTTGTGTCTTCATTTTTAATTACTCATGGTAGAACTGTTTAAAGCAGTACAATGTGCAAGAAGTTTGACGATGATAACATTTTCATACTGATGATCAAGACTACTCTTGTTAATTGCTTTCAGAGAAAAATCAGCTTGTAACTCAGGCCTGAGGACCAAAACTGTGAGACTTAAAAAAAAAAGAAGTCAAATTGTGAATTGTGTGTATGCAAAGCCTATTTGACTAGGCTGTTTGATATGCTTTCTTCAAATTGTAAATACAATTTCCCCAATTTTTTTTTTTATTACATAAAAATGGGAATACTATTGTAAAACTGTCTGACCAATTATCACCAACAGGATGCTTTATTTTTGGGAGTGTAAAAGTTTTAAGGACTTAAATTCTTCTTTGGGTCAGAAAAACACACTCCAGATTAATTAAACTAATATATAATGAAAAGTTTCACATCAACAAAACTATATACGAATATAGGCCCCGTCTATGGCATTAAAATTTATACTATGAGTTACAAACTTTCTAATCTGCTGAAATTCACAGAATTTTGCTTGTTCTACACACTTTCAGTCATGTTCAGACCTGTCTCTGTCATCTCCAGTCCACTGTTATTCACAAGACATCTCCTTGGGAAATTGATTTTCTACATAGTCTGGGTGTTAAACTGTAATTTGAATTTTAGTGGACCTCAGCTGTCGGTGTAAAAAAAAAAAAAACTCTTGTCTGTATGGCAAGATGCTTAGAGAAGGCAAAGATAGAGGTAAATTTTTCCAAATGAGATAACGTCAAACATATGAACATGTTTCATTTGTAAATGTTGAAATATAAACTACCGTCACCTTTGGTCAACAGCTGTTGGTGGTGACCAAAAGAATGAAATCGAAGATACAAGCGGCCGAAATGAGCTTCCTATGCAGGGTGGCTGGCCTCTCACTCAGAGATCGGGTGAGGAGTTCTGCCATCAGAGATGAGCTCAGTGTCAAGCCGGTCCTTCTCCAGGTCAAGAGAAGCCAGATGGGGTGGTTCGGGCATCTGACAGGATGGCTCACGAGCGCCTCGCGGGTGAGGTGTTTTGGGCACGCCCCACGGGGAGGAGACCAAGATCCAGACCCCGACCAGCTGGAGAGACTACAGTATGTCTCACAGCTGGCCGAGATCCTCGAGATCCTTCCGGGTGAGCTTGAGGATGCAGTTGGGGCGAGAGCAGCCTGGGCTTCCAGTCAGAGGCTGTTGCTCCAGTGACGCGGACCCAGATAAGCAGAAGATGACTGAACAGAATGGAAATATAAACTAACAAACACAGATAACGGAGAAATAAAAATACGTAAGTGGTACATGCGGTAGTGTATACAAAATTAAAGAGGAAATGGAGTTAACATGCTTTAATGGAGTGTATGTTCCTCAGAGCCTTTAGAGGTGAGATTTTGTATGTTCGTTTGAATATTTGTCAGTGTGCTAACGTTAGCCTTGGGTGCTCACATGTCTGCTGGTGCCTGTTAAAAGCCTGACTCATCACTCATCTGGTCTGGAATAATGAATTAAAAAGCATCTATATATTTTAACTATAAATAAAAAGCACAACCTAATCTGAGTAAATTATCATTTAAAAATTGGTATTCATTTATTTTTTCCATAAGATGTTGTCTTTTTAAGCATTATTACAGCTACTAAAATATAAATTATGCTTAATAAGCTGGGTCTTTCAAGGAATCATTGTCACAAATACCCCAACATAAGAATGATCTGCTCTCAAGGGGAGATGTGGGGACCGTCTAAGGAGCAGGTTTCGGGGTCAAAAGGCTAATGGACACCTACAGGTGATGGATTTTGATGTTCTGTTTTTTTTCACCAGGAAAAACAACATGTCAGAAGTTATTATGTTAACAGACACAGCGGTATACTTTTTTTTTTTTTTATCCTGTCACTACAGACTCATCAGTATATCTGACTCAGACTCATTTTTTTCTTTTACTAAGCCGCTTTAGCACAGGAAAATCTATGCTGCTTTTGTTATGTTGATAACAAAAGTACACATGTACTTGATAACAAAAGTACACGTGTCGGCCTACCCCTGAAACAAAAGGAGGCCACAATGATTAAATATAATCTGGTTCAAGGTGAAAGGTGCAACTAATTCAAATATTTCTTAAGAAAAAAAAAAAGGATAAATTGGTGTTTTGTCCTGAAAATATACATGCAAGCGATTATATAAGCGAGTATACTGTATATCAAACACTGAAATGAAATTATGCAAAGCTAACAGCTTGATGTATAATATAAATGTGAATCCAGAGCTTATAGAAAACATTTGCTTGTCACTTTTGATCTTTGACATCACATTCACTTTAGTTGATCTTCCACAAATCCATTTACAGATTAATGGGAAAATTAAATTTCCCATTTTGAACTTTAAGACTTTCACACATATTTCTCTATATATTTTATGTGCCAATGTGCAGTTTGAAATTCTAAAATTATTTAAATTAATATGTTTTTGTTTCACAGCTTCAAAAAAAAAAAATTCAGAATTATATTCACGATAAAATATGTGTTAATCTGTATCTAAAACTTTCTGCAGCATGCATGTCTGTCATCCTGCCCAAGGTTATTGCTCTTTAATTTGGAACAGACTGTCTAATCAGATCACTGTGTGAGATGGCAGTCACAGATGTCAAGGAGAAAACAGCTGACAGGGACATAGATGAGGGTAGACAATAAAAGGGAGGGAATAAATATCTAACACGTTCGAGTATAATAAAAGCGTCATTATACTTAGCTAACAGTATTTCTTTCCCTGTGGCCTAAACATTTTTTTAACACTCAAATTCCAAACAGATTTTTTTGGTACTTTATTTAAAGAAAAGAGTTGCTAGTTTGAATATTTTACCATTAGAACTGAAAGTAGTTTCACCTTCAAAATGCTGCAGCTCTTCATCAGACCGTATTACTATCAACTGAATCGTCAACTCAAATTAATGAAGTATAATATTCACAGTGCAGTGTGCATTTTTGTTTTTACTTAAAACTCCTTGAAATCTGTCCGTGTGATTAAAAAAATTAAATATAATCTTAGGCGGGGTTTACGAGATAACCTCAGGAAAAAGCTAATCTTAATTGTAAATATCAAACAAGTTAAAACTTCTTTTTTTTTTTTTCCTGTTTGTGTTCCTCAACCTATAATGACCAACAGACAGGAATTTTGTTAGCTATAATTTATGATGACTTTACATTGACAAGTGACCCCCAATATACTCATTAGTCGTGCAGAATCAGTAAATACTACAGATATGATGCTTTATGATACTCAGAATCTTGCACTTTGATTTTGAATCAGTCATAATTGTGAACTTTGAAGCCCTTCCCCCAGACTCCTATTTCAGTTGTCAAGGTCACGTCAACGATAGGACGCTTCTTTCTTGCCTGAATTCTGCTCCTTATCTCTTTAAATCACTGCCTTACTGGGGCAAATTGAGAAAACAGCTAGGGTCTCATTTCTAAAACCATCTGAGCATAATAAGTATTAGCTGTCCGACGGCATTTATATGCCGATCTGCCGGAGAGCAGGTGCCACCAAGGACCCATTATTTCAAACCCCCACAGTTCTAGTGAATTGCAAAGTTGCCTATCCTCAGCGTGTTTCCATGTACATTATCATAAAAAAGTGGTGCTCTAACCCACTTACAGTCAAATGGTCTTTGTGCATAAACATCTAAACTAATATGTTCAATAACACCGCTCGCCTGTATATCCAGGTATTGAGTTTTATTCGAAATGTAAACACGATGTTCACATTGTTTTTTTGCATTAACTATTCAGGAAATTCAAATAACCTAATCTCTCACACAATATAAACTTTTATTGGCTAGAAGGCAATGATGTGGCATTTTTGAAAGAACATTGTTATTGGTGCAAAATGGACTACCTCACAAACTTAAATTGTTGTTCTTACCGTTGATTGTCATGTCAGAATTTAATGCTAAATTTTAAAATATAATCAATGGTGAAATTTTACTCAACACCAAAAAAAAATGAAGAGTATGAATTTTGGTCTATGCTCAACTCAGGCATACACATTATAAACCCAGGCATTATAAAACCTGTAAATCACCAAAAAAGTAGAGTGCAGGAGTTAGCTTTGAGTTCAAAGTTGGTTTCAAACAATAATGTGGACGAGATCATAAAAATGTACATTGTAAGGAACGGAGATAAAAGAGGGTGCATAAGAGATGGTGGTCAGTGCAGCCAATAAAAACATCCCGCCTTCCTTTCCTGTGTTTGTTTTGCTGAATGAGCTCTGTTTGCTGTGTCAGGGTACGCATCTAAAAGAGGCTGGAAACAGAGCAAATTATGCATGTATAGATGGATAGAAAACTCAGTCTATCTTCAGCCTGGAGGGAAGTCTTTTGATCAGTATCTGCTTCTCAAAGAAGTTGGAAAATTCTTTTTTTGTTCTGCATAGAACATAGGATGTATTCCCGTTTGATAAATCATCTTTTACTGTTCAATTTTATAAAACAAAGGCTTTGTGATTATACATCTATTTCATAAAAAGACTACTGATCATAAAGAACAGATGAGCTGAGTTAAGAAACAGCTTAAGCAACATCTCTGACACTAAGTCTGTTCTTTGCCTGCTGAAGGGCTCTCAACTCTTTCTTGTTTATCCAACTGAAAAACATGATTCCTACCTTGTCTTGTTTCACATCAATGGGTTCCTTATGCTACTAATGACAGGCTTACCCTAAGAGAAAGTACTTAACCAACAACTGGCATTTGGCACTGTTTTATCATTAGGCACGCATGTCTCCAAAAATGCAAGCTCCAAGGAACAGAATAATTATACAAACTATTTTTTTTCTGCTGTTATAATTAGACTGATCGAAATGTCGCCCTTGCAGGTTGGAAGATGCAGCCTCCCGGTGGAGGTTGATGAAGAATCTCAGCATGCTACTAAGAAGCTGGTAAGTGCTTCTACAAGCCCATATGCTCCATGTAACTTAGTCAGACTCATCATTGTCAGAAGAATTTTGCAGGTGGATGGATTGTTTGTTTTTATCCGACTCGCAGTGAACAAACTAAGTGCCTTTGTGCAGAAAAAGGCAATTACTTTCAATTCAAGTTCCTCAAAGACATAATATAAATATACAAACAGAGTTCCAAATGTTATCAACATATGTGAACCTTTTTAGATAAGGCACAATAAAAAATGTATCTGTATGACAAATACTGTATGTCAGAGCAAGAAAGCAGCTGTTAGAATGCCATTATAAGCCAGTTAAAAACAAATGCTGGAAATGAACAAATAACCATTTTTAGTTTTTGCAACCTATAAAACATTTTGAAACTCAAAATTTTTTCACAAAGCATTGTATGTTTCTTTGATATACGTAACAAATGAATTCATCAGAAGTTTTTTTTTTTCTCCAGTTTAAAATTTTCTGACTTGAAAAGTATGTGAACTGTCATTTGCACTGGTTATATATAATAATTTTTTTTGAAAAATAAAAAAACAAAAGTTTGGGATGGAGTGTATTGTCTGTGCAGATTTTTTTTTCCATTTGCAGATTGAATTTAGCAAATAAAACAATAATGTTATTTAACAAATTATGACGCAGAAATTAAAGGGGCTGCTGGTATTACTAAAGTTAAAAAGACAATTCTTGTTCACAGTGAGAGAAATGTTTGTGTTCATAAATAGTTTCAATTATTTTACCAGCCTAGAATTTGTAAAAGCACAAAATTATCATTTGTTAAAAAACAGATACGACAGGTCTAACGATGAAAAGACATGATAATGAAACGTTTTGACAAAAATCACAAAATTTTTTGCCAAATAAAATGCAAATTAGCTTTTTCCTCTTTTTTTTTTGATGAAAAAAAAACTAACTAAAATTCCTTTCTCTTCAGTTCTGAGTTGTTTCTCATTACAGTTTGATAGACTTTCATGTTTCTGTTTACTTCTAAAAAAGCTCCAGACCACAAATCGTTTTGTCTTCTGGCAAATCTAAGGTTTTCTGTTTGTCTGGTTAGCTTCACTGGTTAGTGATTTTCTTCCAGTCCCATTTTCTCCCATTTTTTTGTCTTTTAACACAAAACACCTTGAGTTTTTTTGTTGTCTTTCTTCAATTTGTTTTCAGAAAGTATTGAAGTAATGAGTAACACCAATTATATAGGGAAAAAAATCTGTTTGTTTTCCCCAGATATTTTTGCTAAAGACAATGGTTCCTCATTCTATCCCATTGTCATCTTAGTTGTAAACCAATTTTAGTAGATTGTGAAATTTGCTCTACTGTTTTGTCTACTTAATAAATGCCCGACATGCCCGTTTGGTTTGAAATTTCACAAAAAAGTATCAGTAATAGACATTAAATCATCGGTGAATGGTCTTTGTTTAAAAAGACTATTTCTACTCAAAGTACTCAGCAAATCTTTAGACTTTTAGAGATCTGGCCTGCTTGTTGGGAACACAATGACCTCTGGCTGCATGACCCCATCAAACTGTCCCAGTGACCATCAAAAGTGTTGAAAAGCCACTGTTTAAAAGCTTTTAGTGCAAATGCGAGCGTTTTTGTTGGAAAGTATTTTTTCTCCTAATTATTATTGAGCTGTATTGTGCTACTCATTTTATAATTTTCTCTTCGTTTCTATCAGACATCTGAAACGCAACCTTGGAACACAGTGCACTGCACACCTTTGTTAGATTATGAATTCAAAGCCTCAGTTGCTGAGCTGGTGTTTTGATAATGCATGGCAACCCGCTGTGATATACAAAATTGCTTTTGACAACAGGCTTGCTTTTAGATTCACACTGCCCTAGGACCATGGATTTAACACAACGAGCTTCTTGCAGACTACTCTCCTCTGGTAAGAATGAAGGAGGGCGTTGGGAGGGTGGCGGGGGGCTAAAGTGGTGGTGGACGGAGAGGGGCGGGGGTTGTGCGGATGGCTGACGGTTGCCTAACTACTGTTGAAAGATGTGAGTGGCCAAGAAATTCATAAAACACTGTCGCTTTCCCTGACACATACACTCACTCGCCTCTCCCTGTGGATCTCGTCTCTAGTTGAGGGAAATGTGCCCTTGACAGTCTTAATGTCAGCTGTGATTTTGTCAGTCAGTGGGCAAAATGCAATCGTAGTGCTACAGCGCTATTGGGTGCTAATAACTCGAAGGGGCGGGGAGGGGACTCTAGCCTTCTGGTTACTTCCAAGTCTGGAGAGAGAGTACCCTGCTCTTTAACAACTTTAATAAAGAAGCATTCGCAGTTGTTTAGGTGACGTTTTTGCTCGGTAGCCTTATATCTCCAACTCTCATTAGATTAGCTTTTATAGCCCATATGGAGTGATGCGTGGAATCTTAACTAGCTCATTATTTCTTAAATGTCTCAAGTTTTTTTTTTCTCCTCACTCAACACAGCTGCGTAGAAAATGAAAGCAAAAGCTCTGAAGTGCACCAAGAAAAAAGGTTGCAGACATTGGCGGGAGGGGGTGTCAATTCCTTTGAGTAGCAGAGGTGAATCAACAGATTTGGCTCGCAATGGAAGACTGGAAAAAGACGGACGTACAAACACACAGCAACCTGTGAGAGGACATCTGTAATGGGTCCACATTTTGCTAATCTTCTTTGATGGATTCAGGCCATGATTTTCATTTAGTCCAAAAGAGATAACCAAACTGTCAGCTGTGCTGCTGCTTTGCTTTAATCTCCGCCTGCAGCCAATAATCACCCAGCAACCCACAACCCTTTGTCAATTGTTAATCTTGTATTGAAGACATTTAGATGCCAGGATGGTATTCTGCATTCAAGGATAATCCGGAAGGCCACTGAGGAGAAGCAAATTGGGTTCATTATTAAATTTTGCATTATTAAAAAGACAAATGAATTGAGTTCTCCATAGAATATGTGTAATTAATTTACGAATAATTATCTTAGTTCAGATGCACACCACATCCACGTAAACTGGCAATAAAATATACAATATTAGCGGTACAATTTTAAGTGTAAATATGTCCAAATATAACTGCATTCCATGAAGAATTATTAATATAAATGATATTGTCTCAATAGACAGAATGAAAGACAGGAAAAGAAAGAAAGAGAGAGAGAGATGGAGATAGAGATCAGAAATAAAATTGATAAATTTGAAACTCCTATGATCAATATTCCCCATTTTTATCTATTTTTCTGAGAAAAATAGAGAAACATCTAAAAGTTTTTGGCAGCAATAGAGCAGTTTATCATGCTTGCTTTAAACATTTGTAGGACATTTTCCTTGTACAGTTACCCTTCACCCCGGGATGTTTTATGAGTCGCCGCCTTGCTATGGGATAAAGGCCATGGCTTTGACTTTGTCATTTATAAATATCTTCCTCATGCACAGTTTTGCAGAGTGAGTTCTATCATTAATGTATTTTCACTTCTAATAACATTGACAGATTAAACAAATAAAGCACAAATTTAAAATTTGTTAAACGCTCATCTTGTCCACTTCAAAAAACTTTTGCCAACACTTTTTAAAGCTCTTATGCATTATCTTCTTTTTCTTACGTGTGAGCGTTGGAACCAGCTGGTGTGTTTATATCCAACTGCTAGCGTGTGATGCAAAACATAAAGCAAGAAGTAACCCAGTGTTCCAGATGAAAAAACACAGTTTCTCAGCGACAGGATGTAGCATCTGTTCCAGAAATGCACATAAGAGATTACACTGTTCCGTTATGTGATTTCAGACTGCAGAGTTTTGGGATTGGAAAGTTATGTAATGCGTCTTTAAGCTTCCGGCTCACTGATATTTCTTTCCAGCTCTAACTAACTCCCAAAAATGAAAGAAATGTCAGGTTCATTATTCCAAATTTTATTCTGATGATTAGTCCTGAAAAATGTGAATATAAGGTACACGGATCCCAGTTCTCATAATTGTCTGAAAACTTACCCACTTTGTACTTTTCACATATATTATTCATTTGTTAGCTACTGTAGATCGCACATGTAATATTTTATTTATTTGATATATTCTTTCAAACATTACTTCTATTAGAAACAGATTTTTGGACATTAGCAGGGTTTTTTTTTTTTTTTTTTTTACTTAAGTCTGAACTTTTGCATTTTATAGTTCTTAAATGAACTTTACAAAAATCCCAATAAAGCTTTAACTTAACCTTTTTTTTTAAATATATATAATAGTCTTTAACTCCGATAGTAAAATAATGTATGCTTTTACAACAGTTGGACTACATTCCATAGTTTCTTATGTTCCCTTTACACATTTTTTATTCATTAAAACAGGAATAATACCAACAACACCATGTTTAAATTTAACTTGCGCACACAGATGAACTTGTGAAGCAGAACTGTCTACTTTGACTAGAATGAAACTTGACATTCTCTGATAAAAATCAGCAGACATCCAGCAAGTCTAAAAGAGCTGCCAATGTGCTTCAGTTAATGGAACAACAGTCTGTGGTTAAAATGAATCAAACAGAGATTGATTGGAGGGTCACTCCTGGCAATTTGAAGATGGTGATTATATTAGGAAAGGTCCTCACATTTAAATGAAAAATCTTAAATAACTTCCCATTTGCTATTTGCTTTCATTGTGGTGCATACAATGCAGGGTATGCCAAGGCATACTCAAACAGGAGAAAGCCAAAGGAGCCTGATTAAAGTTTATCTTTCAGGGCAATAAGTCTACTGGCATTCATTATTGCTTGTCAGATTGTAAATGGTCTCGGGGAAGGATATTATGCAAGCTCACACACATACGTTAAAGTGAGTGATTTAGTCGCGCAATCCAACCACGCTTTAACCTGTTTGTCTCGCAGTGTGTCAACGATCACTCCGGGTGAGGACAACATCCAAGCAAAGAAAACAACATTATATGTGTCCCCTGTCTGCAAGATGTGTGACACATCACGTCTTTGTGTGTTTCATTCAGGAGGGGAAATTAAATAATCTCACTCTAAATTGGGAAAGCTTCTCAGAATTAAGTACCTATCCCCTTGTGACCCATTCACAATTATTTTGAGGAAAGTAATATCAAAGACCGGTAGCTTTATTATGACCGGATTATCTCAGTGTTGAACAAAGTATTAAAAAGGGCAAAGGGTTCTCAACAATGGGTGAAAGTCACACCTGTGCGGATAATTCTCAGATGTAAAAGAGCTCGTTGGGGATCTTTCAGTCATGCGAAAGCAGAGAAAAGCCCAATTTGGTTTGACATGCTTAATGAAGCTGAACATAAAGAATTGTGTTACTGTATCTTTAGATTTATATACTCATTTTTTAATTCAAAAGGATTTTAATTATATTAGAATTGAAAATGAGCTATTTTTAATGATAGGAAATGGAAATATTCCTGTGTACAAACAAAATAGAGTGCTTTCACCCACGTGACTTAAACCTGTAAGTCGGCTATTTTTACCGCATCGATCAGGATGAAACTATAGACAATTCAGTATTTTTTTGCTATTCTTTTTTTGCTAAATTTTGTTGCTATTCAGAGGTGTAAATAATTTTCCAAGTCATTCGAGTGATATAGCAAAAAGAATTGTCTTGTCCTGCAATGGAAGAAAAGAGACAGTCCTTTAAAGGCCTTCAGTTCTGTTGTTGTGTAGAAACTTGAAGTGAAAATAAGGTGATACACAATGTTCGGGTCATAGTCGCAGGCATCAAATTGGGATTGTTTGAAAATAATTTATTTGGAATTGCATAAGGATCTTCACCAATAAATTGTAAGTTTTTTTTTTTTTTTTTTTTTGTCGTCTCTTTTCTTTCGCTCAAAGAGCAGGCAAATTTCTGCCATATTACACTAATGACATGGAAAATTTAATTGCACCTCTGAATAGCACCAAAAGATAAAAATATTTTTTAAAGATGCTGCTTTGTACATACTTTGCTAATCTATTCTTGACCTATGCCTCCAAAATGGACAACTTCTTGGCTGGAAGTTGGCCAAAGTTTGTCAAAGGCATGATTTGCATTGCAGTTAGATTGAACCTCCACTTATACAACTGAGTTTATCTTCTCTGACATCCTGAACAACACAAATGTGACCTTATCAATTCCAGGCTGAGCCATTTTCACATGTGGTGCTAAATAGATCCGAGACTTATTGGTCATGCTTCATTTATCTCCCTCATACAGCGCACTGTGTGTGGTATGTCATCCGACTTCAGAGCTGCACTCAATAAGAGTTTGATCGTAATCACAGTAATCACATTATATAAATATAAACATGATTGTACTTTGACGTGTGCAAGTCATAACTTGACTAAGACCAGCAATTAGGAGATCGTTCTCAACAAAATATGTTAATATAATACCAACTATATATTTATGTCTGAACAAGGTTGTCTGAATAGAATTTTCTTTGCTGTTGTCAAATGTGATCTCTTTCAATGGTCACTGCAACCACAAGAATCCTGATTTTTTTTTTAAGAGCAACATTTGTGACACTTGTTTTTAATTTCTAGTCATGACTGCTCATACTGGACGACAAGAATAACCTTTCCAGTCACCCCTGGTTTATACAGGATACAGCTGCATCCTTTTCTGTTGATAATGCAGTGTTTGTTATGAATTCTAATGACACAAAAGCCTTTTTTGAAGCCCGCATGGATCACTGCAGAAGTCACAATAAGCCTGGTGAAATCACACTGCTCTTTGGTATCTCATCCTTTCATCACCATCTTGTATTCTTATATGCATTGCATTTCTTGTATTCATAAAACTATATCGCAAATTTATACAAGATGTTGCAAATGTTGCAAAGCTGTTTAATAAAAGTTATTACATCATTTAGCCATCGTTAGATGGAAGAAAATGACTTACAGTGGCGACCCCTGAACGTAAATGCCAATAGGAGAAGATGATTCAGCTCATGTTAGCATTGTCATCAACCTGATCATTCTCTTATGTCAGTCAGTCATCTTCTTATCCGTCCATTCCTTTCGGGGTTGCGAGGGGTGCAGGAGCCCGTCCCGGCCAATTTAAGGCAAAGGGCAGAGTACACCCCGATCAGGTCACCAGTCTGTTGCGGGGCCACACATCTACAACTATCCACACACATACACACTCATTCCTAGGGGCAATTTCGGCACTGGCCAATCAACCTAGCATGCATGTCTTTGGAGGGTGGGATGAAACCGGAGTATCCGGAGGAAACCCACGCAAACGCGGGGAAACCATGCAAACTCCACACAGAAAGGACAGTGTTCCAAGCCTCATCCCCACCCGGGACTCGAACCCATGGCGTTCTTGCTGTGATGCCACTGTGCTACCCACTAGGCCACCGTGCTGCACTCTCTCATGTTTCTTTTATTTGTTGACCTTGGCCATTTTCGTAGAATGTTTTTTTTTTTTTTTCCCATCCATAGGTGCAGCAGATTTAACTTCAGAAAAATTATTTTCAAGCTCAGAATTGTAATTCTGTTTGCCTGCATTAAAAATAATGCTGATGAAAGAGCAACACAAATAGTTGTGGTAGAAACCACTGAACCTATCTGCCGACCACCCTGCGCCTTTTTATCTTTAAAATGACTAAAGAAAAATGATGAAGTCAGGTTTAGTTGTTAACTTTACCCACCTATGGGGTTTTAGCTGATTGTTTACTAGTTTGCTGCCCGGATAAATACAGTATCTACTGTTTGTTTTTTTAATATGTCTGTCTCAGAGCTGAGTTAAGCATGAGAAAGTGTGTGGCAAGGTTAACACAAATCATATTTGCTCATTTTGGAAGATCATTGAAAACAGAATGCTCATTAACCGTTTAGATGGTTTTGCTAACAGAAGACAGGCCAGGAAGTGGCACATGTTGGTGGGTGGAAATGTGGGCGGGACCAGATACAATTTTAGTTATTTATCCCTACAAATTAGATGCTGAGGGTTTCCTTTTAATGCCAAACGCTTCATTAATGTACAAAAGAAGAACTTTAAAGACTTGGAAACTTGCTAAAACATCTCGTCTGGTCGTTGCACCTGTTTAGAAGCTTTTTGAATTCAATCTTAAGTTACTATGTCAAAAATCTTCCTGGTCATCGCCTTTTGGGGAAATAAATGTTCTATATAATGAAAGATAATCAAATTTTGGCCCAAGTATAGCATTTCCTTTCGTTCATCCTGATGGTGGAATGAGTTAACATGTTTTTTTTTTTCTTGTGGCACTGCCAACAGCCTCATACGCCACTCACTCTTCTTGACTTTACACTTCTTTATCTGCTGTTTTTGAGATAGCATATCATCCTGAAAGCACGTAGTCTCCTCCAACTCAAAATTAGTTTTACAATTTTTTAAAAAATAAATAACATGAAGTCAACAAGACATCTGGATTTTTAAGAAAATGATTATCTACTCATTATCATAGAGCTGCTTTTAAACACAAAAGGAATTGCTGCTTGGGAAACAAAAACCAAGAAAAACATGTACATGGCTAGATAATGCAGGCACACACCTGAGAGGTTAAAACTCCAAATGATAAGACATCCAAACCATTTTGTTATCACAGGTACTACCCAGCCCTAGTGACCAGTTTCTCATTCTTTACAATGTGTTCATTGTCCGAACCTCTCTGAGTCGAGTTCTACTGCAAAAAACTAACAGCAAAATCCAGTTTAGTTGCATTAGTTTAGATTTTTTTTCTAAAAATGGAGTCCAACTATATTAGAGTTGAACTCTATAATAGAAGAGCAGTCAAGTACTCTATTACACATTTTAGGGTCACAATCAACTACGTTTTCAAAATGCTGTGTTTAGAGCTGCATGCATCTAATCTTGCAGTGCCGCTGAGACACAAAACAACTAAACAACGAAACAAAGTAAAAAATAAGTTAAAAAAAAAAAAACTTTTAAAAGAGAAATGCACTGCCTGATTGCTATTACCCCTTACTGCAAACCCAGATCATGCAGCTTTGCCTGCTAGACTTCTTTCAAAACAAACATCTTGTCATTTCTGTTTTGTGTCCGTACTTGTTTTCTACAAACTTCTATTTGCCACCCCACTGTCATATAAAAGCAGTATAGATTTCTGTTATTGTGTCACAGCTAATGTTCACAAGTCTTTGTGTTTTCAAAATAAGTACATTTCATAGACCTGAGGATGGCAGAAGAACTTTGTTCTGTACAGGTTGGAGATAGAGTCCTGTTCACAAGTGAGGGACTGATAGAGTTTAAAATCAACAGGCATTTCAGTGCAGCATCCAGGGTAATTGGTCCACAGTCCATCATGATGAAGAAAGAGCAAGGCCTAAATGTGAAGCACTCGCTGGCCTATTTGACCTTTTGTCTGCAAGGTCACTGGCAAATCATGACTCAAAGGTAGATTGTAGGTGGTGAACAAAAGAACAATCGCACGTATGCAAGCAGCCGAAATATGCTTCCTCCACAAGGTTGGCCAAGCTTTTGCTCAGAGATAGGATGAGGAGCTTTGCTATCAGGGAGAGGACCCTGGATGAAACTAATCCAATTGGAACAAGGCTTTAGCTCACAAAGACACAAACACAATTAAATCAAAATGAGAACTTAAGAATTTGAAATTGTTCAGTTCGACATAAAACTATAATTTTCTAAAATAGCGTAGGACATTCAAATTGTCATTGCTTCAAGAAACCATTTCAGTCAAAAGATCTTTTTACACAAAGAGTACAAATTTAAACTTTTATTTTCACTGTATCTGCTACATCTGTTGCAAAGAACAAATAAAAATACCACATAGTGTATTTGTGTTTGCATTTCTCTGACAATGCACAGCAAATAACCACAGCTGGAAAACGTAGGTCCTACCTGGTCACTGGATATGTGCGCAGTGACCCAGAAATATTACATTTGAAATAACATATTTCTTTGCTATGTGAACATAAGCTGCTTTGTTTCTTTTGAAATATAAAACGAATAAAATAAATAGAGTGACATAAATTCTTCAAACAAGCTAGGCCTGGATATACTGGTTCTGAGGCTTTTCTTAGAAGAGAGAACTCTCAAGGTGCAGCTACCCAATAAAATGTCATTTTTCCTGGAAACATAATGCAGGATTTTACCCGGCACTTGGGCTGTCATTCTCTCCCACAGATTTCTGTAATGTAATACATGTCGCAGCAGACGCATCCTATTTGGCCCGGGGAAATGACTCATGCATGTCTCTCAAAGCGAGCCAAGCTTTGAACTTGCCTGTTATGTTGCCTTTGTGTGCCTTCTCTTCACACACTCAGGACCAGCCCGTGATTACTTTTGCAGGTGTCTAAGAGGGAGACCCTACCAAAGACCCCAGGGCAAGTCAATAAAACATACATACAAACAACATGTCTGATCTCTGATTATCATTCCCTTGGCATTTAGGGCACACTTTATGAAACAGTGAGCAAAAGTTTAGGCAAACATCCAATGCTTCTAGGATCTCAGTTTTCTCTAAAAACCAGATCTCTCTGGGGTTGCTGAGCACTGTCGTACCGAAAAGGGGCAAAGTAGCGTATGACATTTTTAAAGATGCATAACATCAGAATAGAAAAACTACAAAAAAAGAACAAAATATTTTTTTAAGCTCAAGAAAAACAAACCAAACACAATGTTTGTCTTAAGGTCATCATGCCTTTGTCCCCGCATATGCATTCCATTCACATTTTACACATCAAAATACATTTTGTGTTAGAAGGTGAGGCCAAATCTGAGCAGATATGAGAAGAATTAATTCCATTTTAAAGCTATTTTGAAGTCTCTTTAAATCAAATATCTCAAAGCGTCTGACACGGACCTACAAGGGCATCATGGGAGCGAAACCCTGAAATAATACATTTTTTATCAAAAGACTGTGTCATAAGACGGGAAATAAAAGCATCGGTATGCAGCACACATGTTTGACTGTAAACGAAATGCGAAACTGATTTGCTTTTGCTGGTGAAATAACCTTTAAAACTTAAGAGAACTAACATCACGCCACATGGTGTACTCTGAGCTTCCTTGTACAGTTGCACAAAGACAGCTGTATGAGATTTGGACAGGATACACTGGCTGTCTTTCTCACTATCTTGTAGGAGTCCATGTACTGTGCCAGAATTTAAATCAGTTCATGAATATGGAACGGTCCGGTTGGAATTTCCGTACGGTAAAGCAGCTTGTCACTCAGAACGTCAGCATCAACTTTTGCCCTCACAAGCCTGAAATACAAAATTCAGAGACTATGATAAATCTGGCAGGCCCAGCTCTCTGACAGCAATGTGGGGCTCCAGAAGAATGACCTGCTAACTGTGTACCGCATGTATAGGGGGTTCTGATCCGTTGCTCCTCAGACAGAAGACAGAGACACACGCAGACAAGGGAATTGGGAGGGTCTACATGCGAATACAACAAACCAAGCATGCGTTCAACTGCATCCCTTGGGGTTTAGAGCTTGTCAATGGGCTTGTTTTCCACCCTTCAGGACTGTAGTTTACTTTTTAAGATTAGAGAGGAATAAAAGGCTGCAAAAAGAAAAACACTTTTTTGGCCTTCAGACTGATGTTCATTGCAAGTTGATTCTTACTTTTATAAGTTATGAAAAACCTTTACGAAGAGCAGAGATGAAGATGTAAGCCAACTACCACGTCTTTGGTATGCAAGAGCTTAGCAGCTCCGTTTCCCTCACATGGGGGAGATCCTGCTTTAACAAGATAAACATGACATGATCTCACAAAGTCAAACTGCGGCTTCGACTTCTCTTCAACTAATGCAGATTATTGTATTTCTGGTTTAAAATGTCATAGTGATATCTCCTGTCAATACGATTACAATATGTAGCTGATCCGACTTGATCCAGAAATCCTAATCCCAAAGACTAAGAATACCCAGTTTCTAACACCCCTCAATCTTCTTAGTAGTAATTGTGTGTATATATGTGTGTAGCTGTGCCAATGTGTGTGTGCATCCATGTATCTGTGTGAGGAAAGTGTACCCCAATAATTATACTCATTCCACATGCTCCAAACTCACTGTGACCTGTTTTTGTAGAGGGAATCGAGGCTGTAGGTTGTTCTTGGGATACATCCAATCCAATTGAGTGGATGAGAAGTGACAGAGGCATAAAAGCCCAAGGAGCCATGCTGGAGATTCTGAACACGTAATTAGACCTGTCCCAGGAGGATGTGCAGTGTGTCTGCTTATTCCACAACATACATTAGCAATGACATCCTTCGCCGAGTAGACGGCATGAAAAAAATGAACATCAGTTTACAGTATCTGAATTAAATGAGTGGAAATAATTAGCTGCTATCTGCACGGAATTCACTTCTTAAGGGCACGTAGCCAAGAGAAAGTTGATATGAAGAGTAGCTTGAATTTTTTTTTTGTGTGCTTCTTCAAAAAGTGAAAAATGGCGCCTGCTCGTCCTATGAAATATTTGAGAAGCAGAACAGATTGATTAGCTGAGTGAAATTAAATCACTGCCACAGGTTTGACGGCGAGCTTACCTCGGAGATATGGCTCATTGTAAAAGCAATCAAACCTTAATTGTTCCACTTCATGAACGCACAACAAAAAAGAAGAGCAGATTAGCACACAAGCAAAAAAATTGTGTTTTCATTAATTTTATAGCATAAAACTATCTGCTTAATTAAAACAACTTGGTTTCTTTTAACAATCAACTTTCTAATCCTTTTTTTCCCTTCGTTTGCATGCGCGTGTTATGTTTTCTTGTGTTTTAAACCTATTTGCATTTAAATAAAAGTATAATTTGTGAGTCTCTTGAGAATTTTTGTAATCTCTTTAACCTGTTGTGCAGTGATCAGAAAGGCAGGGTTTTTTTTTTTCTTGCTCTGGCTTTGGTCAAGCTAAAAAGGCGTCTCTCAGTTGGAGATTATCCTTTACCCTCGAGTGGGATTTTTCACTGGAGGGACTCAAAGTCGGGGCTTGAGGGACATAGATTTCCATCTCGTTTTCCACTCTTCCGTGCTCTTACTACCCTCACTGCTTTCAGTCAATTGTGTTTGACTTTCTGTAAAAAGTTGACAAAAATCTTGCTTTTATTCAACCCAATGAAAAATTTAATTAGAAAAGGAGTCGTCTTTAAAAATAATAATTGAGAGATCATGTAAAACCAGGCCACATTGGCCTTCACTGTATGTATAGTATCCTGCTTAAATCAAGGAGCTCTAAAGGTATGATCCATATCTCATTTGCATACTCATTTGGATGAGTGCCATTAAAAAAATCTAGGCTTCCTGCCAATTCTTAGCAAGCGAAAATTAGTTTTATTGTAAATAGAAGTGTAAAGAAAAGCAGGGATGTATAAGTGTGGGAGGAAAGCGTTATAAAATACAGTAAATCCATCTTTGGCTGATTATTTCTCTTTGCCTATAATTGTTTGAGAATTACAGTAACCCCCAAATTCCACCAAGTTTGGTGAAAATAGACATTTAGTCTGTTGAAAAGTATAACCTTGTCCTAAATACTTGAATCTATTATTTGGGCTAATGAGCATGTTTTCATGTTTTAATAAAACAATAATATATTTCATCTATACTACAAAAAGAGGATTTGTAAAGTGCATCCCAGTTTTGCCCTGGAATTTCAAGCATCAAAAAAATTCTTGCATGTATTTGTGCATGTTTATATACTAAAAACATGCATAAAAAGAAAAGTAAAACTACAGACATCTTAATGCTTCAGAAGACCGAGTTTTTGAAATGCATGTAACTGAAGATGTGAGAAGTCTTACATACTTTTAAAAAAAATCCCTGAGCCATGTGTGCATTCTCACAAGACTCCAGCTTGCTTCAGAGGCCATTTAATGTATGTCAATCTGTGCGATCTCCAAAAAGTCTAACTCGCCCAGTAAAGAAGATGAATAAATGAGTGTGTTTGACGGAGCAGTCATAGTTAAGATCAAAGGAGAAGGAGATAATTAACAGCAGACTAATTGGTAACCACCCCGAGTTTCCATCAGATATGAAAAAGACTTGTGCTTTGCTGGATATTAATTGAAGCAGAATGTGCAGAAAATGTGTTTGGGAGAGGCCTTTTTCAGATAGCTTGGCACAATCACCTTCTATAAAGTTACACAGTGAAAAGACAAGTACAGTGAAGAGACAAGTATAGTTTTTGCCTAAAAGAAAGCAGAAGGATGTGTGTATGACTGGTTGTCTGCCTCTAACTGTGACCCAGAGACAGATAGGCAACCTGAACAGGGTTTTGCTGTGTTGACTGACGGAGATAGGCTTCATTCTTCAGTGTGATCCAACATCGAATTTAATTATTCAGATGAAAAATAAGAATAAAAAAAATGTACGTGGTCTTTCTCTGTCATTTGCCTTTAATGATAGTTGGTTCCTTGCAGTTGTGGGTGTATGCTTGTGTGAGATCAGATGAACATAAGAGAATTTTGATTTCCTTTATATTTAAAAGTGTAGTTTTTTTTTTTATTACTTTGAGTTTAATGGGAGGCGTTTTGTGGTACCTTTGTATAAAAAGTACTCCTTAAGTTGGGGAGGTGTTAGCTCAGTGGTAAAATGTTTGGATTGGACTGAGAGAAGCCGGTTCATCTCTCACTGGGCCAATACCTACGTGTCCCTGGAGGAGACGCTTAACCCCTGGTTAGTCCCACCATTGGCGCCGTCATGGCTGCCTGCTTCGGGGCAAAAGTAATTTCCCCACGGGGGATAAATATTGTTCAATTAAACAAAAAAAAAATTGAATAAGTGGGATATACCAAGATATGAGTGATGTACCATTTTGGTATGTGGGTTATACGTAATATAAAAACTATTTCATGCCCACAAGGTTTAGTTTTTAAACAGGCTCATTTTAACTATTCTTTTTTTTTTAACTGGACAACATCAACGTTGTGAGCAGTGCCGAGACTTTATTTTTTATTTAAATATGACAGTTTGAAAATTATATGAGAATTTGTAGCAAAATTCAGATAAGAAATCTCAATGACTGCACCATAAACTTTTAATTTTACCCTACAATGTTATGCACCAAATGCTACACTCTAGGAATGAAAAACCTTCGTCTAACATTTGACGTTTGCCACCTTCCATTATGGATGTGGACAGAACATCAACTAAATCAATGCTAAAAATGACCCATGAGAAAACTTTCAAAGCACATGATGCTTTTGATGACCGCACATCAAGCTAAGTTTTCCTGTGCTTCCTGCTGTGAGTCGGCTTTACATGAAAGGAAGTGAGCACATGCACCCGCAGTATTAATGAATAAACACATATCTAATAAAAAACAGACCATTTTATCATTTTAGCCTGGAACGTGTAAAAAAATACAGCCAAGGGGACACAAAGCAATGGTCTCAGGTGGGACATTTAAAACAGTATTTATACAGCTGAAAATGCCTCATTCAGTAATGAGATATGGCATTGTCAGAAGCTCACAGCAGCATAATGCCCAATGGTGCTATTGCAAAGTGATATTCTGCAAATAAAAGGCTTATATGCTAAGATCTTTTTTTAATCTATTATTACACTGCACGAGAAAAGCTTATGGCAAAACTTCATCATCTTGAAGTCACAAGCAATACAAACAGCACGTTGTACGAAAATACATCAAACTGGTTAACAATTATCCTGGCCTTGTTACTGGGTTAAGCACATCAATTAATAGTTCCTCCATCACTGCTAACAGTTGGAATTAACTATTTAAGTACTAAAAGTAGCGACACCAAGAAGTGATGTAACTAAAGTAATGACAAAATGTTGGAATCAGAAGAGTAAAACCATTTTTGACGGGTTTGCAAAGACAATCCATGTGATTCTAGAAGAAGTCTAAGCATTTATAACTTGAGAGCAAGACTATTTTAACAGACCATTGCTCCATTTAAGTTTGGTGCTGTTCTGAACATTCATTTTTCTTGACAAGGCGAACAAGCAAATTTCCAATAATTTGCGCGGTAAATCACAAATGACAAGGACATATTTAACAAAAGAAGAGATTAAGACAATAATTGTATTGCCTCATTTCACACCAAATGTGCATTTTACGGTTATTAATTCATTTTATTTCACATTATCCTAACACATTTGTTAGTCAAATACTTCTAAATCATAAATTTGTTTTCCATAAAGTATACATTTAGAAGTTATTTGGCAGAGTGGAAATCAGTAACTGGGAGCATTTAACCTGGCTAAAATGGACAAAACCTGTTTTATCAAGTTGTTTTTAACTAAAACCAGTTCACACTCTCAAATTGATCGAATATGATTGAAGAACTAGGTTTTTATGTGGTAAAATGGGGAACGGAGCTCTAATTATGATGAAAACAAATTTGAAAACATTTCTACAACGATGACATGAACTTGTAACTCCCTACTCTAACATAGTGGAAAGTTAGTGAGGTGATTTAAATCACAACATCCTCACAACATGCTCTGCTGCTATCGGATGCAATATGTATGACGGTGTGCATCCAAATTACTGTATGTTGACAGGACAACCTTTGTAAAAAGGCCAGGAGTTTATGCAATGTGATGTAACAGAACTCTTAAAACTCTAGAGGATCATTGAACGTCTTTCCAAAACAAATTTGTAAATGAGACATCTGAAAATTTTATAATTGGAATAAATATAATCACTACAAGATATTTCTCCATTTGAAATAGCTTGCTCACTTTAACAAAACAAAAACAGTTCCATACTTTAAAGATACTCAAAAATGTTTTGCCTGGGATTCGGTAAGGTTAATAAATCTCAACTAATTGCCTGTTAAAAGCAGTCGAGAAATACTATATATATAGAAAACAAGGTTATAAGTATTATCTGGTGGAAATTGAACAGAAACAGTAGCCTACCGTAAAATCTCTGGGAAGGCTCATATTTTCATAAATTGAAGAAACTCCAGTGTCAGCAAAGTAAGATGAAGTTCTCCTGGTCATCGACCTTTTCAGCCAAGTCACTGGAGAAAAAAAACATGAATACACAATGACTAAATGCAAGTGTTTTTCTCCTTTTAATTAAAGATTTAAATCAAATATCTTGGTGTTTAAGGTGTTTAAGTGTTGGTGTTTAAGTGTTCTAACAGTATTTGAGTTTTTCTAATGAATTTGTTCTAATCACAAAGACAATATGTATGTATGTATAATAATAATAATAATAATAATAATAATTATTATTATTATTATTATTAATCACAAAGACATTATTTGTTCAAGCAATTAAATAGAATCCATAGACAAAAAAAAGAAAACAGAAAATCTGGGATACAGAAATCAGAACTTTAAAAAAAAAAAAAAACTTTTAGGAAAATAAGTTCAAATATTCCCGACAGAGTGGCAACCTGTTCAGGGTGTACCCTGCCCCTCGCCTTGAATCAGCTGGGATGGGCTCCAGGACCCCCCATAAGGGATAGACGGATAAGAAGGTGACTGACTGACTGAAGTTGAAATATACTGTTCTGATGATTTAACATTATTGGCATTTTGAGCATTTTATTTTGTTCTTTTTCTGAATTACTTGCTAAAGATTTTACATGGTTGCTAGATCTTAGGTTAGTCTGCAACATGTAAAAACAGTTCTGCTTCTTGAATAGTTAAAGTTACAAATAGATATTGTTCATACCTTTTGAGATGAGACACTTTGGATTTGAAGTTCTCTCTCTATTATGTTAAATAATCCTGTAGCTAGCTGTGTTTCTTTCACTAGTGTAGCTGCACTGAGGTTTACGCAGAAACTCATCCAATGCAACTCCTTTGCAGCAGGTGCCCCAAACAAACTGATTGATAGGAATTCTTAGTAATCATCCAATTTCTGTATTGGCAATACAATGTGACATACTTTATATTTGTATAGTGAAGTGATAAACACCATTTTGATAAGAGTAGAATGACAGGGTTTTTTCACATTTTTTAATCCTGTGGAAATAAACAAAAAAAAAAAGGAATTGAACGATGCCCACTATCTTTGAAATAGGAGGGGAGAGAAGAGTTCTGGAACAATCCAAAACAAATTTGGAAGCTGCAAACACGCTACTCTTAATGAGTAGGAGAAGTACAATAAGTGGTTGATAAAATTGGGTATCAGATGAATGTGAATGTCAGCCTCCATCGAACATGTGAGCTTACCAAGTAAACTTTTTTTTCGGTGGGAATCCGTTGGGTTTTTCAAACCTTGCTGAACTTCGGATCGATATTTAGACCAAAACATGTTTTTGAATAGAATTTTTAGAGTTGTTGAAACATACATCTTAATAGAGCAATCCAAATTTATAGTCAGTGAAGGAATATAATTGGAAAAACATCTGTCTATTAATATTCTGAACTGCTCATCCAACTCTGGGTCACAATACCGGGTCACAAAAAACAACTAGGAAAATTAGCATTAAAAACACTTTATGGATCTATTTTCTTGCTGATTTATATTAATTACCATTTGTGTGAACTTGACATTAGTGGTTAGCAGAGTGGCCTCACAGCACCCTCGGGATTTGAGTCCCAGGTAGAACGAGGCTCGAAACACTGACATTTCTTTGTGGTGTTTGCATGCTCTTCCCATGTATGCATGGGTTTTCTGCAGGTACTCCAATTTTCTCCCTAACTCCAAAGCATACATGTTAGGTTGGTTGGCCACTATGAAATTGCCCCTAGGAATGTGTGTCTGTGTGGATAGTTGTCTGTGTGTGGTCCTGCAGTAGACTGGCGACCTGTTCTGGGTGTACCCTGCCTCTCGCCTGAAATGAGCCGGGATTGGCTATGACAACCCCCAATACCCTGTTAGAGATTAGCAGTTTAGACGACAAAATGAAACTACCATTTTGTTAAAAGTTTTTTTCATTATATTAAAATCTGCCAACATAAAAACAAATTACCTAAAAACTGAGCAATTAGATAAATGTAAGCCCCATAACGTCAGCCTACCCCGAAAGGTATACTATTTTTCATTTGAACATTTAAGCTTTTTTCTTTTTAAACCACTGAATTGTTATGTGAGAGCAGAGTTGTCATAATTAGGTTATGTTTTATAGTTCATCGGTTAAATTAAATTAACTTTTTCTTCCTTCTTTGACAGCAATAATCTATTATAAGATATGTTTGTTTGTAGAGTACATATAGGACAACTACAACTTGTAAACAAATTGTAGCTCTTTGTTCTTTGAAATACCTTAATTTCCTGCGTATCTGCTTGCAAGTCAACAGTCTAATCAGTCCCTGAGGAGCGTGCCTTTACCCAACAGCAGTAGTAGAAATGTTCAAAAAAAATGTAAAATTAGGTGTGTATTATTCAGGCACAACTGTGAGAATTGTTGTGTTTGACAGTGAGTTATTTAGGTGCATGTGTGCACACAAACACAGCATTACATGCCTGCAACCCCCAGTGGGAGCCTTGGTTCTAAAAATAAAAGGCCTAACAACACACATTTAAATCTCAGAGGGACACAGATGTCTACAGTCTTTCTTGAAGTGCACCAGGTCTCGTTACATCTTTCTGTGAAGTAATGCAAGTCGTTGTTTTCTGAGGTCTTTTTCTGGGTTGTTCACAATATTGTGCGGCATATCTGAGCTGTGATTCCTCAAGTCCCTGAGACATTGAGAAGATAGGGCCTTGGGGACCTTCTGAACCAATTCAAAAAACATCTGCTTGTGTTCTCAGTCTCGTATACAATTTACTTGGCTTGATATAGCTACTGAGATTGTCATAGAGGTTCAAGAGGGAATGCGAGGGGAAGATTCAAAACCCAGTGAGGTCACAGGCTCAGTTCTCATTACCAACAACACCTTTAATACCAGCACACTATCCATCCATCTACCGGCCACAGCGCACCTCCTCTACTGTCTCTTATATACATCAAGCAAAGCTAACCACACCTTGGCCCTTTGTCTGTATTTCTTGCACAAACACGAAACCAATATTGATTTTCTTTTTTCCTCTTGAACAGAAAGAGGATAAGCTTATTTTTCAAATGTCATTTAAACCATGTACGTGCAATATATAAGCACCCCAAGCAGTTGTCTACTGACCCTATTGTTGGGTTTTTGATAAATTTTACAATATGTGTTGTAACATCCTCTTTTTGAGGTTTCTGTGTAACAAAGTCCTGAATATCCATCTTTCACTGGACCTTTGTACAAGAATAGAAGCATGCTATGCAGCTAATAACGTGGTTTGTATGGCTGTTGTCTGTAAATCCCCAACTGAGACCCAAGACCATATTGTAATTCAATTTCATGTGCAGGTAGTGGATTTGCTTGCCCTGCTTTCTATGGCAAGTACAATAAGAATTTAAAGCATTAGGCTCTTACCAAAAGATTTTAATAAATAAATGTAAACCTTTAAAACACAACCAGATTTTATGACGAAAAAAATCTAAGTCCTTGTGCATTTGAAAAAATCTTGTCTAAAAATTGTATACACAAATTGCTATCCATTGGTGGGATGAGGTTTGGAACATCTATCTTTCTGTTTGAGGTTTCATGCTCTCTTATTTGTACCCACTGGTTCCATTTCATTTCCCCAATCAACCATACACTAGGCTTGTGACCTGCTGTTGGTGTACCCTGTCTACCACCTGCTTGGCAGTACTGGTAACCCACATGATAAGCCTGACAAACTCACTTTCGAAGAAGTTGTTTAAAACATTGATGGATAATTTGCTAAAAAAAACCTTGTACTTGACATAATCAGTTCATGCAAAACCGTGGTCATTCCTAATGACATGCTAAAGTGCTGAGAAAATAATATAAACTATATTTTCTTCCTGTGGAGGTTGTTTGGGATCTTCTAATGACTGGGAGTGGATGTTGTCATTGAACGATTGCGTCATTAAATGTGAAAAGTACTTTTTGATGGCGAGCCAAGAGTTAATTTGTGAAACATTTATTGTGGCACTTGTGCAATGTCAAAAGTTTCAATGAAAAAAATCCCTGGCCTATCTCAGCTCTCTGCCTGGCAAAAATGAATTATCCAATCAAGCAGAGTGGCATTTGCCCAAAAAATGAAGTTGAAAGCTGGAGGCAACATTCTCAGCAAATTAACCTTCCTGAGTCTCATGTAGGTGGTGCAGTTTTTTTTTTTTTTTAAATTGTGGTCTTTTTGCTAAAAAAAAAAAAAGTTAGTTTCTGTTCAAATAATGAAGTTAAAATAAAGAGCATGTTTTATAAAATGTTTTTACTATGAGATGAAATTGAAACAGTAATAGATACATTCAAGAAATCCCCACATTATTAAAGGTGCAATATGACTATGCTTTCTTATCAAACTACACCATTGCATTTGAAATGTTAATTCAACAAAATTTGCTTCAAACTCAATTACATTAAATAGTTAAATGCTCACCAGGGATGATGGGTTGAGTGTATTGGAACGTGCCTGCGTGCATGGATAAAACAACTCGCCGGGCATTGTTGTTGACAAAATGGCAGCAGAAGCTTTATCTTTTCAAATGCTGGTGCCACAGTGAGGACAGGGCGAAATATGGAATTATAGGCCAATAATACAGATTGGCTGCTAACAAGGTTAGAAGCTGATAGGATTTGAGGAGAACCTTATGCTGGCTTTCTGGGCAGGGGTGACTGGAGTATCAGGCTCTGGTTAAGAATAATGGTTTCCCTTCAGGAGGATGTGAAATTGGATTGCTCATACAAAGTGCTTGCAGAGGATAAACCTATGTTATCCAATTATCCACCTAAACTACATAAAAAATGGAAAGTGTGTACTCCTGGTGACATTATTGGTCTGGAATAAAAAAAATCTAAAAGGATATAATGAAAGTATTCTCTTTGAAGTGCAAGCGTGAATACTTGGTCCAGCTTTTTTTCCCCTGTTAACAGGTTAAAAAAATACTTGATAAGAAATTAATAGAGGTCCTTTTTAAAAAAACAAGCAACATCTTTCTGACTGTATTGCTCCTTCTAATAAGACTGAGTGCATGCCAAAGCCAATGCAGATAGACCATTTGCCCAACAGAGGGCAATAGTTTATTGCATAATACGTCCCACACTCATGCACAGATTTGCAAATTAATGTCTTTTAAATTGAAGAACCCTTATCCCAACATCCCCAATGCTCATTTATGCTGCAGATATGACATTTTGTGCAGACCTTCCATTTGATTAATGTTAAACTGCTGGCAAAAGGTCGTTGCCCTGATACAGATGCTGGCCTTGAAGAGTCTCGGCTTTATTTATTTTTTTTCTTTTCTTTTTTTTTTTTGTTATTTTTTTCTATTCAAAAACACTAATGGAATGTGACACGACCATGTGTGCGGAGGCTCTCTGCTGTTGCTGTGGCACTTCCTGACTTCTTTATGATCACGGCATCAGAAAAATGACAGTGCCTGTCCAGATCGTTTCACATCTGCACTGATGTGCTTTGGAACTGTGCACATTATCATTGTATAGCCTCACAGTGAGCAGATGAACTCCCCCTCTTTTCTAACAGTTACAATCTTACAGCCTAAAATTTGCATATACTGCTCAGCGTTGATGTACACAGCAAAGAAATTCTGATCCATTCGTGCAGCTCATTTACGAGAGGAATATTTACTTCCTAATGAGAGTGATTCTCAATAGGAAATACAAAAGCATTTTATACTTCTAAAAGAGTCAGTCAGCACACATTTGCATAAAAAAGCCTTTGATTATGATAGAGATTGCCTCCAGTCTAAAAAACACTGGCCTGGGGTGACTCTCCAGTCAGTTAGCCTCCAGTTATGGCTGATATTGTTCTCTGATATGAAAAATTATGCATGCCGTTGCTCATCTTAGAAATGCAGCTCGAATATATCTTGTTTAGGTTGTCGAAGATTACATAGTAATTAGACACTGATCCAAACAAACATACACATACATTGAGAAGTTTCTTTGAGCTCTTGAACATTTGCATTCAACCACTAAGGGAATGAAGGATGCAATATCTTCTGGAGGATGTCTTCATTGTTGGAAGGATATATAAAACAGCCAGCATGGGATTCGGCATCCAGACAGACCAACTAAGTAAAAGATTAAAAGTGAAACTTCTAAAGTGAGGAATAAGATGAAAACCACTGGGTTCTGAAAAGAGAGGCCACCAATGAATTAGTTATCAGCCATTACTGACAAACCCAGCCGACTTCGTGCTTCTTAAGACGCGAAAGAAGGGCGATGGCGAGGGAGGTGGGGGAGGGGCGTGCAAGGGGATCAAGGAATTAAAGAAATATTCTGCATTTGCTGTCATGCTCTTTGAAATTCATTATTAGTTACAAATGGGAATGTAAAGCCGTGCGATCCGAGGATGGCATCACTCAGGCGCAGAACACCCATTGCCAGATGTTTTTATTTTATTTCATTCCATGAGAATTGAGGACCTCCTCCAGCCTGGTTAATTTATACTTAAATGTTTTAGTTAAAGTAGCTAATGCTGTTAGTACACATTTATCAAACCAAGGAGGTCTCGGTTTCAGGGGAACAGACTGTGTGCCCCTACCTAGGCCTTTGGGCCCCCCTGTTGAAGTGTAAAGTGTTGGTGAAAATACTCGGCAGGCACGAGAAGCAGCCCGTGCCAAGTGTGATTGAGTGTGGAAGGGCAGCCGCTCTGTGAGGAGTTTTCTTTGAAGGGCGCAGCAGTAATGACCTGTTCTCTCTCTCTTCAGCCTCCGGTGGGGCCGAATCCCGCCATTACGAGGTTGCTTTCAGATTTGGCCTGCAAGTGCCAGCAATGCAAGAGAGTAAAGGATCACAGGCTCTGGGTCACTCTTGTCATACTGGAGGACTGGGATTGTAGCGGCTAGTGACAAGTCTTGTGGAGGGGGAGGACATAGCGGGAAGTCCAATCGCCCATTGGCCCCCTGACACCCGCCACCATGTAGGCTGGTGATTCCCCGCGGCAGAAGGATGATTATCTGCATGACAGAGCCCGGTGCATTTGCAGCCAGTGACTGTGATAGTCCCTGGCAGCAAGCATTTTTTACTTCACTGTCTCATGCTCCTGATAATTTCATGACAGGGTGTCCTGCACAGCTGCAGGAAAGAATATGGAGTTGCATTTCATAAATAATCACTTAGTTTAACCACTACATGGGACAGATGCGATGTGAAAAGGAACGACAACAAAATCTGCCAGGAAAGTCCAAAGGTGATTTAAATTTAATGCTTTTCTGTCTGGTGGTTTAACTGTGCTGCTTTTACCCATGTGGATAAAGACCATCATGATTTTAGTTTCATTCAAACAAGAAACGTCTAGAAGGTCACAACATCTTGGGAGTATAAAATTAAAATAACATTTCCTACTTGCAATATTTGGTAAGGTATTGGGGTAAATAAAATGGAGTGGATTTTCTTTGAGGGTCATTGGTTGAAAAAGAAGAATAATGTTTTAAAAGAGTTCAAAATATCGGGAAAAAGAATTTCATTCAGTCTTAAATGGCTGAAAATGTGTAATCTGCTTGTCTATTTCTTTTGAAGAATTAATGTGCAAATGTTAATTCAAGCAGAAAAAAAGGATCATATGACATATTTCTACATATTTACAAATGAATTATAGGTTGCTAAATTTGAAATAATTGCTTATTTCTGTTGGACTGTCTTTCTATAATCACAGAAAGATTAGATCTTTTTTCTATAAAGTAAAAGTGTTGTCACTTTGCCCGGGCTACAGACCCCAGACAGGTCATTGCTGGAAAATTCATTTCCCTGTGTCCCAATTAAAGCCTGAAGGATTCTAGATCTTGCTGTGATGTGACATGGCTTCACAAGAGCTCTGAGGCAGGGTCTCGTACTGCTCCACATTGTGGGAATGAACAAAGCATCAGCTTCTGATTATTCTTTCTGGTATTGCTCTGAGAAAATCTGCCGTCCTTTTGAGGAGTTTTCAGGCTATGCAGATGTTCTGGTGCTTGTTCAGCCTGTGGTGGTTGTACTGAAAGAGGACTGAATTACCACCAGGGAACTGGCATGTTTTCTAAACTTTACTGTTCAAGAGTTATTTTTACACAGAATACACATTTTCTAGCTTTCTATTTTATTGAAACATGTTCTAAAACAATGTGTATGATATGTATATGAAAAAGAAGTTGCAGCCGTCTTTGGAATCTTAGTAAAATTTGAGAGTAAAAGTTATCGTCAGTCAAATCATCTTACTTTTAAATCAACTGTGTTAAATTGCATTTAAATTGAATTTAATTAGTGGCAACTGAATTAGAATTGGACCTAATAACTGTTTTTGTATCAAGTTACTCCATATAAAATTAACAAAACCTATTTGAATCATATTTGGTTCGAACTTGAATATTTTTAATTGGACGTCATCCAAATAGCGTACTTTTTCTATTAAAGGCCCTGAGATGCTTTCTGTAGTAAAGTAATGCCATAAAATAATTGAATTTTAATTTAATTCACCTTACGCTCCGCAGCTAGTTTTGCTGGAAGATACAGGCTTTTGAGTTAAATTAGTTTTTGTCATTAAAATTAATCAAATTTCTCAGAATCATTTTTGTGTCTTCCGTTTATTTCTGTATTCCCTCAAGTCCATCTCTGTCAAACATTTGCCAGTAATAAGCACTTTGCTGCCCTTCCTGTTGATGTATCACAGCCTAGTGTCCAGAAAATAACAAAAAGAAACGCTTGAAAGGCAAAAAAAAAAAAAAAAAAGAAAGACTATGGCTCTTTAGATGTGTTTAGTAAGTATCTGTTTTGGGAGTTTCAGATTTCAGATTTAGATTTATTCATTTGGTCATACATGAAATCACAACAATAACACAGATTATAGTGATTGTCTTTGCAATACAAGCCATTTATATTGTTGCGTGTGTGTGCTTTCATATGGTTTCCTAGTTTTTTAAAGTTTGTGAATTGGTTTCTATATCATGTTATTCTCTCCATCTAAAAATGAAAAGAACCTAAATCTGTCTTTTAAATACAAGCAATCCCTGGTGGTCTAGTGGTTAGGATTTGGCGCTGCCGCGGCCCGGGTTCGATTCCCGGTCAGGGAACATAACTCTTCCGAATGAAGGTATTTCCGTACCATTTTAATTTCTCCATCTAATAATGAACAGCACCTAAATCTGTCTTTTACACTTGAAATGTACCAGTGATCCCTGGTGGTCTAGTGGTTAGTGGCGCTCTCACCGTCGCGGCCCGGGTTCGATTCCCGGTCAGGGAACTTATGTTTTCGAATGAAGACATTGGCTCAGTGGTAGAGTGTTTTGTCCTTGAACCAGGAGAAGCTGGTTCAAATCCCATGGAGCCCTTTAGGTGTTCCTGGAGAAAACGCCTAACCTCCTAGTTACTCCCACCATTTGTGCCGTCGTGGCTGCCTGATGTGGCGCAAATGGTGGGAGTAATTTCCCTCTTGCAGGTTTAACAAAAGTATTCTTCTTTTTTTACCATTTAGTCATCTAACAAGACTCTAAATTTGTCAGAAATAGGGTTTTATGAAGGATTGCAAGCGTTGCTAGAAAACCTTTGCATTTTACCATTTACTGTCTTTCCCTTCCTCACTTTCATCACAAAGTCCAAATGGCCAGAATGATGTCCGAATACATTTTTGTGAATAAAGTTTAAATGTCAAGAAAAATTCTGAATTCAATTTTGTGAATGATGTTGAAATGTCCTTAACCTAGCCAAAAGACATATTTGAGAATGAAGTTGAAATATTGAGAATGAAGTCAAGATAACATTTTTGAAATCACAATAGAGATTTTTATGACCACAATGAAGGTAAAACGTCAAGGAACAAAGTTCAACATCCAGACTTTTGTACAGTCAATAAACATTTTTTTGTAACAAGATAAGTTATTTAGACTAATTTTATTATTTGAAGATAAAAGTTAAAACCAGTGAAAGAAGTCAAAGTGTATTTCAGAGACAAAAGTCAAAATTTTGAGGTTAAAGTAATGATGTTGTGAATGAAGTCAAAAGAAAGTTCAGTAAATGTCAAACGTTCATAAATGCACAGATAATAATTGCAACGTTCTCGCTGTGTCGTCCACTCACATAATCGCACGACCTTATCGATACAAAGATATTATATTAATTGTGCAAAAGTAAGTTTAAATAGTTACAAAGACTCGACTTTGGTGTGGACATTGTTTATATGGAAATATTTCAGTTGTATTTGAATGTTAACCACACAAATATATTTCAACTTAAACCCCCTGAGTTCTTTTCATCTTAGTATTCTTTACGGACTCATTATAAAATGTCCCTTTTACAATAACGTCAAAAGCAGGTTGAAATGTTGCTTTATATCACTCTGGTTGACAGACAGCATAAATACCGCTAATATGTCAGACTTTAGGTTACACGGTGAAAAAACAAGCAGATCACCATACAGGTCACAGAGGTAATTACCACGATAGTGAGCGGGCATAATGGCTCTTAGCAGAACAAACAAGATGACATTTTCAATAGAGCAAATCAACAAGAAAGTTTAATTGAGATCAATGTATTGTCACGTTGGGTTAATCTTTTAGAAATATTTCTTTTTTTTTTTATTAAAGTTTTGACTGGAAGAGAAAGAAGTACTGTATGTGTACATGGTTTATCTCTACATGCACCTCCGTACAAACAAAGGAACTGTGTTGTTCTCATTTCTAACTGTCTTGGGTAACATTTAAAATGAAACTTGGTGTGTAAGAAATTTAGGTCTCCATTAGTTTATTATGTATGTCTCTCTCTGACCAACATTAATATTTAATTGTAATGCATTTGTTGTATTGCATCTGGCATGTTTTCAGTCCATTGTTAATAATGTGTTTGTGATTTACGAGCTCAGGATATCAAGAAAACAAACCATGCTGATCGTATAAAAGTCCTATGAAAGCTTTCCTCACTCTGTTCCTGAAAGGGGGTGAACTGGTGAAGGACAAAAATTCAGTTTGGAGCAGACATTGTAAATCCAGACCAGTTACTGTTCGATACAATCAGCAGGGTCAATGGAAGTATAAATGGTCTCAATAAAGGTTAGAGTTTTTTTTTACGATTGTGTCTATGGCAACCAAGTGGCCCTAGGAAGAAATTACTATCATCATTTGTACTATAACTCTATTATATATTTTTCTAAAGGAAAGCATCCAATAATACTATCTTATTTCTGCACTACCACATGCAACGTGGGCAACGAGATACGATGAGGCTGTACACACTGATTTTATGTAGTTAATATGACCCTCAAATTTGAGTAATTTTGATGTACAAATTGTGATTTGTGCTAAATCCCTTCACATTTTTACTTGACTTTCCATAGAAAAAATGATGCATTGTTGTACAAATTAGGGTGAAATTTGAAAAGTCGCACATTGATAGTGAATGAGGTGAGACAAAAAAAAAGAGTTTAGACTGAAAGACATCGGCTATCATTTAAGATAAGTGCTCATAAAACAAATGTAAAGAACAGAAAGTGTCTTAAACCTAAAAAAGTATGTCTTTTTATACCTTTAACGTAGACTAAATGTATCCATAAACAGATATCTTTATATTATGCTTAGAAAAATATCTTTTTTGATTAATCATGAGCAAAAACCTCCTGGTTCAAAAGTGAAATACCTCGTTATAAAACATCTGTGCCCACAATGGCAAAGACGTTGGAAATCATTAATAAGTCATGGCAACAGATTTCAATATGAAATAAAACAGCAGGAGGATGTTAACATCTTGCGTTTTTATATTGTTTTGAGTTCTCGAGTGTCCATTTTAAAAAGCAGATCTTTTTGTTTACCACTAATGATAGAAGTTTCCATTACCACAAGGGAATTGCTTATTCATCACAAGATTAAAATAAAATTAGATTAAATCAAATCTATCCATGCTTCATGTGTCATAAAAGCCCTTCGGTACAGAACTCATTCAATATTGTGAATATAACAGCAGATTTTCTATCTGGTGGCTGCGCATTATTAAGATGTGGCCACAGTTTAGTTATCACATTCTCATGCATTACCAACTCCGAGCCACGCAATAAGATCTCATTTTCATGCAAAACTAAGTTATGATCATTATCTCATTTTCATGTCCCAGTAAATTGTTGCCAGGCGAGGATTTTTTATTTTTTTACAAATGAAAATAAAAAGACTGTAAATACACAAGAGTGTCAACAAATTCTCACATTATATATGTCTCAGTTTCACACCCGCCTGCATTCTTACATTTTCTTATATTATAAGGACGGGCTATTTGTGAGGAAACATGACGGTGTCAGATGCTACATACACACTAAAATGAACAAATAGAGATCCCCGTTAATAGGGTAACTTATGAAGAGATGTGTGAATAGTACAAGTGATTCTCCAGGGAAATGATGTGGATGCACATCCATTTATTTATTTATTTTTCTTTTTTACACAATTTTTGATCAGAACGCCAAATAAAGAAGAACAAGAAGGATTGTGTTGTTTTAGTAATTAGCACAAGGAATGCATTATTTTTTGCTGCCCCTTTTGTTAAGAACAACAACAATCAAAATCGAGATCTTTAATAAGGCTTGTGCAAAGGTTTGATGAGAAAAAAATCTTTTCCATCTTGTCTGCTGTAATTATCTGCTTTCGTTCTTCTCTAATGTTTTGCTTTGTCACTTCCACTTTCCCACGCTTGTCAGACTCACTTTATTTCAAACTTGTGTCATCACAGCTCTGATCCAATGGTCGTCCCACCTGATAGTTTTTAGGCCAATCACTCTGATCCCTGTTCTTTATAACTGTCTTCTGTTGTGTAACTTCCCCTCCAGGCGGCCAGCTAATGCAATCTGCCCTCCTACCCACCTCTCACTGATACCAGAGCAGCTTTATCTCTGCCATTTGCCACCAATTACTTCTACTTATCAACCACCAGCATCTAGAACTCGAGGTGTAAGGGGTTATATAACTTATCTTTTCTTCATACATGTCACTTCTACATTTTGAAGATCCATCAAAGTCTAACTACAACACAGTTTTTGTTTTTCAGTCGCATGGTAAATACTAACAACATCCTCAGTTCCTTTGGTATTGGCATACAACCCTATACTGGGAAGTTGGAAAGTTATTAAAGTGTATGAACCTGTCTGTCACATGTGAAACCATTTAAAAAGAAAAGTTTTCTGTCTTCTCTGCCTTTAATTGTCTCCTTGAAAATTGAAAAACCAATGTTCATGTTGAACCTGTCTCAAATTGACTTTCCCTGCTGCACATCGGAATTTTTTTTCTATTCTTATTGGTTTCATTGTGTCTGCCATTACTTTCTACAGCCTCATCTTGATAGCCACAGCTCACTGCAGGCAATGTCCTTATGACATACTTGCACAGCAAATGGCCCAAAACATACCCAGAAACAACCCCACCACTATTAAAAAGCCAATTCGGGCTAATGGAGAAACTTTGGTCGACAAACTGGCAATCCCATACAAAAAGCCAATGTGTTGTACGATTTCTTTGAAATATTGAAAAAGAATAAAATGACAACATACAGAACACAAGTCTAAAAAATTACAAATAATAAAAGAAAAAATACAAGTGTTTATGTTGTTGAGAGCATTTGAGAAATAAAATTTAAGTTTAAATAAAAATTGTCTTTAGATTGTATAATTTCACCATGTAGGTTTGAAATCAATGAAGTAATTCAATTCTTTTCTGTTTTATTCACTTCTTTAGATATTTAGATATAGATTAGAATACGCTAATATTTAAACAATAGTCTTAGACAGATTGGATGCTCGTCTTGGGGGAGGGATCTCTTATTTGCGTGGATCCCCACGAGGTTTCTCATTTTCCCCCCACTGATGGGTTTTTTTAGAAGTTTTTCCTCACTATAAAGGGGAGTCTAAGGGCAGGAATGTGCTGATATTGACTAGCTAGCATTTTTTAGTTAGTTTTCTTGCTGCATATTTGTGTTTATACATTCCTCTTTTTTATGTTTTTCATCTTTCTGAATCTGCATTGTGAAGCCCATTGAGACAGAAATTCTGTGATTTTGGGCTATGAAATTAAAATTGAATTGGAAATTGAATTGAATATTCACATGCTTTTTATTTGATAAATCTTGTTTTCAATTAAATTGAACACAGCAGCCCTACAAATTCAAAATCTGGGTTATAACTGAAGGTTATGATGGCACCAATACCAGCTGAATTTTGCCTTTGTCACATTTGCATCGAGACACTGAACACTAAAGCAACAACAGCACCAGATGGCACCTTGTAGAGGAGTCAAAGTCACATTGTAATCCACCCGCATAGTGTAAGCTCTGAAAATCCCTGGTTTTACTGTGCTCGCTTGTTTTCTTAAAAATTCTTAGTGAACATCAATAAAGATTTAATTATGTGACAACTTTGATTTTTTTTTCCTTTTTTGGCTTCTATTTTTCTGAAATTGTGCAATTATACAGTCATCATTTGAACAAATAACTATTAATTTTTATTGAATAGAATCAATAAAGAAGTTAGCGTTGTTGTTTTTTAAACTCCTAATTAAAAAATAAACTAGAAAGAGACAGTGGATTTGGACAGAAAGTAAACTTTGTATAATTTATGGCTCAATTCAAAATTAGCTAGGGAAAATATTAATCATTGTGGAATAAATGTAAAAGATTAACGTGGACAAACACAAAATTTGGGTAATGTTTTTGTAAACCACTGAGACTGTGTTTTCAGAAACCAAAATTAGAGGCGTAGTAAAAGAAAGATAAATTTATCAATGTGACTATAAATGTTCAGCCCGTATTAATACATTACTATTAAAAATGCTTTAGCAGCTACATGGTGCACACTTCAGGAGTGGATTTCATCAACATGGTCTAGTGTAAATCCTTGGCTCAGGAGAGGCTATAGTTTATCACAAGCACAAATCTGCTTCCCTTTCTTACTTGATCCATTCCCTGATACGCAAAGGAATTCAATCAGGCCGAGCTTACTGACATAAAAAAAGGATTTCTCATTGTAGTGCTGGGACTATACTGCTGAACTGACTTAAAGAGCTCACTGCACCTTTAAGGATGGTCCTTTGTTGGGCAACATTAAAGGTGACCCCCAAGCCTTTATCCCAGATATTGAGCAAGTGCTAATACTCATCATATGTCTAGATGGAAGAGTGCTCAGCATCCATGCGTCATTGAGAACAAAATGGCCAGTATCGTCTTATTTTCTGAGTTCCTCAGCAGAATGGCTGCAACAATGCGTCTTCTCTGATTTAAATCTGCAGAATTGCAGTTCAGTGAAGTTGTGCCTGGAAGGGAAAGGCCAATATGAACGAAGACATTGTTGCATTATGTTTAAAGTGATGGGTAAAAATGTACTAGCAGAAAAAAAAAACTAATTTATTTAGGCTAAATGTTTAAAAAGATGCCTGCACCTTTTTAAAAGTCAACTTCCAGACAAACATAGTTACCTTGAAGTGGTCCAGTTTGATAGACATGTATTTTAAAGACCACATCTATGTGTTCAGCTTAAGGAAAAAAGTTTTTACTCGTAGTTCACTGCTTGCTTTTAGGTAACAATGACGTGAGATTTCTTCTCCAGTGTGTGGGTGTTGGGGTGGAGTAACTATCTGTTTGGTCGGGCAAATGGACCTCAGAGTACAGCCACAACAAATAAAATATAAATAAGCATGTGAAAGGTTGAGAAGAGCAATGGAGCCATTACATCAAATATATGCAAAGATACATAGAAAGAAGAACATGGGTGTGAGGAAGTGAGAATGTCAGCTACCTTTTCACCTTTCTCTCTTTTTTGACAGTCTGACATCATTTTCATAAAACTTTCACATGCTTCAGAAAGCTGAATGTAATAACACAGTATGAGTGAAAATTAATTTCAGTTCACATTTTAAGTATAGAACACAGCTGTGAATTGTTTTTACATGATAAAACACACATTTTTATGTATTCAAAACTAGTCTCCACATATTGAAACACACACACGCGCACACATCACTAAACAACTCCCATGGCCAGAATCAACAGGATTTTTTTTTCTTCATCAGTCTTGATTAGATGATTTTTATTCATTTATTTTGAAAGACATTTAACTGTTGTGTCTTTTAAAGGTGTTAAAAAGATAATTAATAAATTGAATAATCTTTTTATTTTCTAAAAGGTGAACTTACGTTACGGTATTTAGTCTATTTGACAACATTTGTCTTTAACCTTAAATCTGAAACTAGACCATAAGATGAGTCCCAGGAAGTTATTCTTTGAGAGCCAATTTTTTACAAGTGCACATTTGTTTCGAGGAACGAGTGTGTGTGTGTATGGTTGTCTGTGTGTGTGGCCCCACAGCAGACTGGTGATCTGTTTGGGGTGTATCTTGCCTCTCGCCTGAAATCAGTCAGGATAAGCTCCAGAACCCCGCGACCTCATAAGGGACAAGCGGTTCAGAAGACGAAATAAAAACATTTGTTCACACGTTCCGTTCCGTCATCTTCCGCTTGTTCCGGGGTCGGGTCGTGGGGGCAACAGCCACAAGCGGGCAGCCCAGGTGTCTCTCTCCCTGGCTGCATCCTCCAGCTCACCTGAAAGGATTCCAAGTCGTTCCCCGGCCAGCTGTGAGACATGGTCTCTCCAGCGGGTCCGGGGTCTGCCCCTTGGTCTCCTCCCGATGGAATGTGCCCGAAACACCTCACCCGCGAGGTGCTCGGGGAACCACCCCATCTGGCTCCTCTCAACCTGAAGGAGGAGAGGAGTGTTATAACATGTTATAACGTTGTATAAATATGACGTGTTCACACGTTACATTTTAATCAATCTTTGTAATAAATTCGTGTAGTCCCTCATTCATCCAGGAGTGATCCATAGTAGAAAAAGTTTCAAAAAAGTCTTCTGGACAGTTTAATTCTTCAACGAGACGTTTCGACTTCCATCCGGAAATCATTTTCAATCTGAATGAAATGGACTGAAACCTGGATCTATTTATACTAACCTGAGTAACAGGTAAAAAAATAGTAAGAAGGGCTCGTCCAATGAGCCTGTGTTTCTTAAGATGGCCGTGAATGGCCCCTATTGTAGCCACAGACCAGTAAACAAACCTATTATAAAAATGCTAAAAGCCTAGTGAAAAGAGAAACCTGCTAACGAGAGGCGTGAAACTGAGTCACGAGGTGTCATCTTTAGTCCATGGCTTCAAAAGGCTGCTATAGATACCGGGCAAAACGTATCTAATGCCTCCACTCCGATTCAGTGAGGGATTTTCTTTCATCACAAAGATGGCTTCTTTCACCCAACTTTCAAACCAACCTTTCTCTCTACTTAGAATCTTCACCTCACTGTCTTCAAAAGTGTGTTTGGTGGATTTAAGATGCAGATGTACGGCAGACCACTTGAGGCTTCTCTTCTGTGTTGGTAAAGTCTTTTGTGGAGTGGTTGCTTCGTTTCCCCAATGTAGTTTTCTTTGCAGCTCCCTTCACTGCACCGGATCGAATAAACTACATTGCTCTGTTTTTCCGTAGGCATCTTGTCTTTAGGATGTACTAGTTTTTGACGTAATGTGTTGACCGGTTTAAAGAAAACCGGGATGTCATGTTGTCTGAAGATTCTCTGTAACTTCTCGGACAGTCCTGACACGTAGGGAATACAGACTCCATTTTTTCTCTTCTCAGTTTCTGTTTCCCTCTTCTCACGTTTCTTGGACCCTCTCACCCTATTCAGGGCCCATTTGGGGTAGCCACAGACCGAGAGGGCTTTTTGGACATGCTGTGTCTCCTCCTTAGCCTCTGTGCTCGTGGGTACCTCCTCCGCCCTGTGTTGTAAAGTTCTGATGACACCCAGTTTGTGTTGCAACAGGTTTCTCTATTCACTAGGCTTTTAGCATTTTTATAATAGGTTTGTTTACTGGTCTGTGGCTACAATAGGGGCCATTCACGGCCATCTTAAGAAACACAGGCTCATTGGACGAGCCCTTCTTACTATTTTTTTTACCTGTTACTCAGGTTAGTATAAATGGATCCAGGTTTCAGTCCATTTCATTCAGATTGAAAATGATTTCCGGATGGAAGTCGAAACGTCTCGTTGAAGAATTCAACTGTCCAGAAGACTTTTTTGAAACTTTTTCTACTATCAATCTTTGTAATGGTTCTTTATTTTCTTATACCAACTTCTAATTTCCAAAGAAACCCTTATAGGACATCAGTGAGGGAAAAAAGTCCAAACTTTCTGTTATTTTGACTAAATGTTAAAAGTCAAGGTGTTGAAATAAGATTTCTTTTCTTTCACACTTGACAGAAAGTCGGTTACAATTTTGAGATTAATCTTGTAAGACTTTGGTATTTTATTTTTTAGCTGCAGCTCAGCAGTGTGTGAAAGTCCAGCAGGGAAAATGTTTAGGGCTGTTGTATAATTACGCTACATGCACTCATTTAGTAACAAAATTGCCATTTTTCCCATTGAGTAGCTAACAGAGGCTCAATTATACCTTTTTTATTCTTCTAAAAACTTCTTGAAATAATACAATAAAAAAATATCAGTCATTCAGTAATTGTACAGCTATTGTTGCAGTTCAACTTTTATAGGAAGTTTAAAAAATGTTTTTCAATATGGTTTCAAAATCTGAGGAGAAAATGAAATATTTGTTCATGATTACCTCCAATGAGAAGATTCAACGTGGTTTCAATGTCAGGGATCAGTAAAGTTTTAAAATTCACGATTCGGGAAGTTTCAATGATGACTCAATAACTGAATCTCAACACAAAAGGTTTGATGTGATGCTGGTTCTTACTTTACAGTTTTCATAACTTCAAAACTTCTCAGAAGAAAGTCCATTTGATTTAGATTAGTGTCCATTAAAATGTATGACTGTTTTCCATGAGGTGCAATGTTGGGAAGCTGGAAAGCCTTGGACAAGAGAGCCTGGTTCTTGGTAACCACTCTAGTTTATCCTGGAGGTGTTCTTTTTCACCACCACATCGAACACCACGCATTGCACATTATGATGTGTGGCTTGGATGCAGTTGCTTGGTTGCAGAACATCCCTTCCATAAAACTCTCTGTATTCATACAGGCTAATCCAAGGAGTTTGGAGATAATTGGCAAACACTTTGATGTTACTGACTACATCCCAAAGCTGACTGTAGAGTATTTCAAAATAAGAAAATTTCACTGCTGTTTTTTATTTTTTGCATAGTTTACATCCCATCACAGTTCCACGGAAGAATTCAAAAAGCCATTGTGTACAAGCCTTTTCTTTCTATTGTATTTGTATAAAATGTCTGCTTTAATTTTATACACTTGTGGCCATGGAAGTGATGGAACACTGTCTTCATTGGGCTTTTTGTCTTCCTTCTGCTGCTGGCATAAGAGATAGGTTTTACATGACTTTATTGCAGAAAAACTTCTCTTGAAAGTGAATATGATGGCCAGTTGTTTCTCTGAGTTGGTCCTATAATTGACCTGTCAAGGATGCATCCTGCATTTGACTGGCTACTTTTTCAGGGTAAGTCAAATTCTACTGTAAACCAATGTTCCGTTCTGTTCCGTCATCTTCCGCTTGTTCCGGGGTAGGGTCGCGGGGGCAACAGCCTCAAAGGGGCATCCTGACCAGGCCTCTTTCTCCCCGGCTGCATCCTCCAGCTCACCCGGAAGGATCCCAAGTCGTTCCCCGGCCAGCCGTGAGACATACTGTAGTCTCTCCAGCGGGTCCGGGGTCTGCCCCTTGGTCTCCTCCCGGTGGGACGTGCCCGAAACACCTCGCCTGCGAGGCGCTCGGGGGGCATCCTGACCAGATGCCCAAACCACCCCATCTGGCTCCTCTCGACCTGGAGGAGGAGCGGCTCGACACCGAGCTCCTACCGGATGGCAGAGCTCCTCACCCGATCTCTGAGTGAGAGCCCAGCCACCCTGCGGAGGAAGCTCATTTCGGCCGCTTGTACCTGCGATCTCATTCTTTCGGTCACCACCCACAGCTGGTGACCATAGGTGAGGGTTGGAACGTAGATCGACTTGTAAATCGAGAGCTTTGCTTTTCGGCTCAGCTCTCTCTTTACCACGACGGACCGATGCAGCGTCCTAGTTATTGCTGATGCCGCACCGATCCGATTACACCGATTAAGTAAACCAATGTAAGTCATTTAAACAATGTAAGTAAATCTATATCTTTTGGATGTCTCATATTGTTGGGGCACTAATGACAGTATGACACGCATGTATCAAAAACTAGAAATGAAACTACTTTCAAAAGCCAAAAAGGCACTTGACTAATTCAGAGGGTAAGAGGCTAACGCTCTTGTACATTTTTTTTTTTTTTGTCATCCATTGTGTAATTTCCTAAATCACATAAATGTAAACCTGAAAAAGTTTACAATTCACTTACACTTTATTTCAAAAGGACAATAACACTGTAAATATTTGAAGATGTAGAAGTTAGTTGGTATTCCTGCACCAACAAACAAACCCTTTGTGCCTTTGAATTTCCTATTTCCTATTCACTTTATATTTGCAGCCTCATATATTTAAGCCAATATGTGTGCATGTGGAGCAACATGCATGCAAGTCTTGAAGCAGGGAAGCTGGAACTTTTCCCTCTACTAAAATATGCACTCTCATCAAAAATAAAAGACACAAAGAGAGAGATGCTATCTGGGGCTAAATTGACTGTTTTATCCAATATACACAGATATGGGAGTTGTTTGAAAGCCTGCTTATAGAGTCACCTTTTCTTCTTCTGCCTTCACTTGTTTCCGTTTAAATTGTTTCTGCTTTCAATAATTTCCAAAGGTTGTATACCTGTTTCATGCAAACTATTTCTGCTTCTGCCTGTCATCGCCGTATGCAAACAAGGAGTCTGTCGATGTGTGAGCCACCGAAGCCAATCTGATGAGCAGAAGACAGGTTCTGTTGGGGCGAGACAGCCTTCTGTCTCAGAGTCCTCTGGCAGTGGCAGGCGATATCCTGACACACACAGTAGCTGTGGCAATGTTTATCACCAACAGTGGAAAGTAATTTGAATTCAGCTTCTGTTTTTCGGTATATGAGTTGGCATTGGAACAAGGGGAGTCCCATTCAATATTATGAAAAAATAAAGTTGTTTTTTTTATGATGTAAATAAATGTGCCAGCTAAGTAAATAAGTCTGGGTACGAGGAAACTAATAATACATACAAATCTTGTAATAAATAGCAACCAAATATTGAGGGTGGGATTTTGTAAGCTCAGCTTTTGGTGGCATTTGTGTCCCTTAAAAACACTTTTATTCAATTCAATAAAATATTTTTCACTAGTATTATTTCTAAGGCTTGGTGGTGTGTTTTATTGCCAGTGCTGTTTGAGTAGCTCTGAAGTCTCATTTGTTTTGACTGACAGTAGAAAGGCAATGAAGGTATTGAGTGATTTCTATAATTATAATGTCATTTCTACGTTCCATGACATATCTTGATTGAATCTTCTGTCATATCTTAATTGATGTTTCATACAAACGTATAGATTTTCATAAGCTGCATGTAAAGCTAAATATGAATTTACACAGAGGAGGAGGTTATTTAATAAAGGAAATTCAAATTGCTGCATTTTACGACAATGGTTGATTGTAGAATCAAATAAAATACTTTCAAAATAAAATAAAAAGTGGAAAAAGAACTGCTGCATACAGAATTTACTCATAAACAATCAATATCCTTCAAAAGTACTTTCATTCATTTGGGAATTTTATCAAAACTTGTCAGTGTGCGTCTCACTGCGTACCCAACATTTCATAAAATCTTTCTTTAAAACAAGTTGAAATAAAAACAGTTCTTGCTTTTGAAAACCACTACATTCAATTTATTGTATTTCAGTTTTATTTTTTTGAAAAGTTATTCATTCGAAATTGAATTTTTTTTATTTTATTTGAGAATGACTTGGAGTTCTAGTTACATTCTTTCTGCAAGCATATCATTTCGAAAACATTTAAGATAGTTCAGCACTTTAAAAAAAAAAGGCTCGTTATGAAATAAAAGCAAAACTAGCAAAGCTAAACAATCTGAATGTTTCAAATGAACATATTAAATCAACATTTTCTAAATTAGATTAAACAAAATGTGACAGTTTCACCTCCATAAAATGAGACTCATTGCAGAAGTTTTGTATATGTAAACTGATCATTACGTTGGACGACATTGCTCATTTAGTTCCTTTTAGTGGATAAACTTCTTGTTCTATATGTTTTTGCAGTGCTGCCATGGCTGTTTAAAGATTGTTAAAAACAATTCAATCACATTCAGTTCAATATACAGTCTCAGTACTTTTTGATGCAAGTTTTTTTTTTTAAGTACCGTTGTCTTTTGCTAATCCAGAGCTAAGCTACAGGGGCAAGACCCTCAGACAGTGATTTGACATCTTAAAATGTCTCAGTCTTTAGATTTTGATACTTTTATCAGTTTCATAACATTTTGATTACAGCATAAACTTGTAACTGCTTTGAACGTTATTTTCCAAGTTATATCTTTTGGCGTAGTAGGCAGCACCATGCGTAACAGCAAGAAGTTTGTAGGTTCGCGTCCCGGGTGGGAACAAGACTTGGAACACTGGCCTTTCTCTGCAGAATGTATATGCTCTCTCCGTGTATTTGTGGGTTTTCTCTGGGTATATGTGGATTTTCTCCGGGTTTTCCAGTTTCTTCCCACCCCGCAAAAAACATGCATGCTAGGTTGACTGGCCACTACATGATTGTCCCTAGGAACGTGTGTATGGTTGCATGTGTGTGGCCCCATGACAGACTGCCAACCTGTTCAGGGTGTACCCTGCCTCTCGCCTCGAATCAGCCGGGATGCGCTATGGCACCCCAGGGATAGACTGTTAAGAAAGTGACTGACTGACATCTTTTGAGATCAGAGTCAGTTCAAGATACTGTGGTACTAAAAGCTTGGTGCAGTGCAAGCCATAGATTTCCCCAAGAAAAAAAGTGAAAGTAAATATTGAATTTAAATATGCTGATTCTTATTACATTTTCAAAGAAACAAGAAAAATTAAAACAGAGAAGGTACATGGGATCTACATTTTTCTTAAAGAAGTGTCAATAAGCGCTAAATGGACAGGTATCAGTGAATGAATTTTGTTCCATGCATCACACACAAGTCACACTACACTGCATAATACTTCTGATCACTAGCAATATGCGCACATACCCGGATTTATTAATTCATAAATGGACCATGGCAGCAGTTCCAACAAAGACATGTGTACATGATTTATGGACATACATTCCATATAACAAATTAGAAAGATCAACCTCAGTCATTGTAGAGCGAGACAGTAATAAATGTGGCAACAGAAAGAAAGCCTTCCATCTCATGCTGCATTTCTCATTAACATATAATTCTGTTAAAAACTCGGCACACTCTTTCTTTGGTTTTCATACTGCATATTAGTGCATTGTTCAAAAACTAAAGTTTGACTGATTAATCTATTCTTTTTTACTTAAGAACACGTTAGAAATGAACTTCCAGGATAACTTGTCTTCTATTTTATTTGTAAAAAAAAATAAAAATAAAAAAATAAATCATAGTCAAAATTCCACATCTTTAACTTTCAAATCTTTAACTTTCAAGTTGTCTGAAGAAGTGAAACAGTTTTATTTTCTACATAAATAACTAAAACCATTTCATTTAAAAAAAATACTAACATGAAGCAAACATACTCATACGCGCACAGCAAAGTTAGAATGTTTTTTTTTTTTTTTTTAATGAACAGATAATCTATTTAAAATTGAGAATATTTTTGTATTTAGTATGAACTTCCTCATCTGGGAATAAATCTGGGACACACAACTTTGCAAAGCCTGTCTAACACTTCCTCCCCAGTATAACTTTTAATAAGATGCCATTCATTGGAAAGTCGCTAATATATTGACAAATGCATTGCTAACAAACTAGCTGTTTATGCTTGTTACTTACTAGTTGAAAACCACAGAAAAACAGCATGTGATTTTGTGTTGGTTCCACTATAAGTTTAAGGATCAGTTTAGAGGGGAAACAATGATGAAACACTCATAAACGGATACCCATTTCTGGAACATTCCCAAATACTAAAATCCGCAAAATGTGCCTTGATATTAAATTTGGGATATTCATGTTTTGGTATGTTGCTCTAAAATACGCACCATTAACAATTGTGACAAGAGTGCACAGTTATTCTCTCCAAGTTGCATCCATGGTTTATTTTACAGTGCACATTTATGTTTTTTTTGGAGTGCATAATGCAGTTATGAAGCTATACTGAAGCAATTTCCGGGCAGAATTTCTGTCAGGAAGGAGAGAGAAAAACTTTAAATTGAATCAGTATTGCAACAATGGAACACATGCTTCCATAAATATTGATTCCCCATCTGTGGAATTCAACAAATATGATTTAACCCCACGTAGACAAACATGGGGATCAACAGCAAACAGCACTTGAAATATAGAAGCCAGCACTCCAAAGGTAATAGCTGTGTTTAAATGATATTTTAAGATGATTGTATACGAGTTGTTTTTCCGAAATTTAATGCAAGTTTTCCACAATGATAAAATCATTGATTTTATTGTACTTTTAGAACATAAACATGTTTGAGTTTTTAACTAAAAACTCCCATAGGAATTATGAGAGCAAGAAAAAGCAAAAAGCTTTTTTTTTTCCCTGTTTCCTACACTTTATTTTTACCAGGCAAAATAAAAATATTGCTTTTTAAGTCATTGGTATTTTTTTTTTTTTATTTCTATGGTATGTTTGTGTTTTCAGAAAAAAATAATTCTAAATTTGGACTTACAAAAGTGTTTTTCTTTCATTTAATAAAGTAAAATAAAAACTGAGTTTTCATATCAAATCATGACTAAAGACAACATGTTCAGTCTCTTTTTATTATTTTACTACTTATTATAAATGAACATGTAGCTCTGATGAAACAACATGAAACTTGAGGAATTTAATTTATTTTGACGTATCATTAAAATTGAAGACACCACTTCTTGTGCAACTGGATGCACTTGCTTTTGATTATGTGGAAGATTTTGTAAAGATGATGGACAGTTTTGTTTTTCTAGATGAAATAGAAAAAACATATTGCTTCTTTGAACTCATCTCTGTCATTGTACTCAATAGTAAGCCAGGTCATTAAGAAATAGCAAGCCGAGCTGAACGCACAATCTGTGTGAGTATGCTGCAAAACAAAAATAATTGATGTTGATTGATATCAGCTTTTCATTCTCACTCCTCCAAACTATGCACTTTAATAACTCGGATTTGCATACAAGCATTTCCTATGCTTGTTATGGAATGAAAATAATATTTACCCTCACATTGTCTAAGACCTTGAGACTTCAAGCCTGGAGCCAGCCTCCTGTTCTCAGGCTGATGCTGCAACCTGCAAGGTGGACTTTTTTTTGCCCAAAGGCTAAAACTCTCATTAAATCTCATATTTCTCTTTTGTTTTCCCACAGAAGTATTTCATAATGGCAATCACATTACAACTTGCAAACACCACGTCAAACTATTCTTCCATAACTTTGTCCCAAACAAATAAATATATATATTTCTGGAGTTGGGTAATTCATACTGCATGATAAGTTTGCAGTTGTATCTACCTGTCTTCTAGAGAACCAAATGCCAAGCAGTTATCTGTAAAAGTGTCAGAAAACCCCCAAGATGTCATGACTTGGGGCGGCCCTCCTGTATGCCATTCATTTGGGTTATTAACATGTGATTCATTAACACACTGTTTACCCAATTTAGTTGCTCTCTAAGGTCACAGAGCTAATGGTGGAGGGATGATACTGCAATACATAGAGCTATCACAAGTGTGTCATATAATCCCTCCATGATATGCTTGAATATGAAAAAGAGAGGCAAGATGCAGGAGGCTGAGAGGCCAGCTAACAACAGTGCAGCATTCCCTGCAGTGGCCACCATGCTGGCTTTATTAGTTTAGCGTCATAAGCCTTTCTCCTTAGAGAGGGAGAATGGAAAGATGGAGGCGTACTAATGCTTTGTTTGCTTGTGTGAGAGTGTTTGTGTGGAAGTGAAAGCAAAGGTTGGGGGTGGGAGGCAAATGGGCAACCCGTCTCCTGTTCGACTTGTGCATCTCTATGATTGTACGGCACAATCCATACAGAACATAAAACATAACACAGCATGTGATAAAACACATATTGTACATGGCAACACATTGTTGGTATAAAATTGTGTGTTGTACAGTTATGCGAAGCTGTGGGAAAATAGCCGAAGTGAAACATGATGAGTGACACTCCAAAAATTCCTTCATCGTCTATATCAAGGAAGCATTATTGCAATTCCATATGTATTAAAAAAATCAGTAGGAAAGAAAGTAATTACCATTTGGAAACATATACTCTTTCAACAAAAGAAATATAAGTTGAACTATTTATGTACATACTGGAACAATTTGTCATTCTAAGAAACAAAAGCTTAGTGGCAAATGGAATAGTGGCAAAAAGTAGCAACAGCATAATACGTGAGTCATCAGGCAGACACCTCACTACATATTTATTTTCTGTTTTGGTATCAGACAGGGTCAGGCTCATTAGTTTAATTATTATAAAAAATTACATTTGAAATATACAACACTGTATCATATCAATATTCAATGTCAGGAAACAGAGAAAAGTACAAGTTTATAAGAAAGCTAGTTGAATATTGTCTATTTTTTTGGGTCATGTTTCAAGTGCTGCTTTTATGCTCTGTATGATGAAAGATTGGGTAGAAAGGGCAAAAATGACAAATGTTGCAAAAGAAAACAAATGGTAGACTATATAGGAATCAGATTCTTCAGACTGGTCATTAGTTCATTTGATCAATTATAAACTGATCACTGATGCATCTTGATAAGTTATTTGTTTCTAGTTAGACTAACTAATGTTTTCTTCATATTGTTTATAAAAATCAATAAAATATACAAAACACAATAATGTGTCATATCTGGCTTCTACAATGTATATTTAAAAATAACATTTAACAGGGTTTTTGTTTTTTGTCAGTAGATCACTTCGACTCGATTATTTCATCAGTACCTTGCTGGCCAAAAAAAGTTTGTTCATCCCTTGGACAAAGCTATGTAAATAAAAATAGATTGAACTGAACTTTTCTAACATACCAGGCTTGCCAAGCTGTGCTGCAAATGGACCAGGTGCAGTTATTTTACATCCTGAAGTTTCACCTTTTGAGTTTTTTTTTTTTACATTATATGTACCACATGTACCACAGCATTATGGTACGTGCAAAGAGATAAATGCTTACATTTTTGTTCATTGATTCAGAATCGCCCACACCTGCATTGAGATGTATTTGGAAAGAAACATTTTCTCCACTCACTACTTTTATTCTTCTGCCGTGACTAACTTTTTGTTCACCTCATCTGGGTTCAAACAATGACTTTAGGAGAAAACAGGAACTCAACATCTAATAATCAAAAGTCTGTCAGCACTGAACCACAAAAATGTTGGCTGTGGCTTCAGGAGTCCAACTCATTAAATTGGAGCTGATGACTCAGCCAGTCCACCCTGACATATGCACAAGCTGTTCTTTGGTAACACAGTAACACTGTCAACCAGTTTTCCAGTCAGCTCTTTCCAAACCTTATTGAGTCAGTTGGTGTCCAGTTCATAGTGCCCACAATAAATCCATAAAGCATCATTTTCAAGATGTGTTGTAACCACAACTGGAAACATATTTTGAGGCTTTTTGCAATATAACACATGCCATCTTTTATTTTACGGCTAAACACAAAGTTTTTCCAACCATCATTACAATTAATACAAAGATGATTGTAGCAAGAGGGAAGGAAGTTGAAGTAAACAGAAGGGGGAAAAAAAAAGCAACTGAAAACCATCATGTGTTCATCCTCCTCCACCCTTCTGACCTCATTATATGTCCTGCTTAGTTGTTCATAACCCAATATGGTAGAAAGATAATTTTTTTATGTTGCTATCCACACGCACAGCCAGCCTGTCACTTAGCAATAACTTATACTTTATTTTAATTGGCCATATGCAGTGTTTCAGCCGTTCCATGTGCAACAATTAAGATAAATATGTTGTGTGTGAGTTTGGAATGGTAAGCCCTCAACCAGACTGCTGCATTCATTTCTTTGTAAGATGTTCCTTATTATTGAAAAGTAACATGTTCCCTGAAGAAGTTGAGCACAATTTTCACCTCTTTTTTATTCAGTTTCTAGAATAGCAGTAGATACTTTGTACGTTTGTTACCCGTTAATGACGACTATCCAGAAAGACACCTTAAGGCCATGTTCTGTAATTTTGAAAAAAAATGATAGCATAAAACCTCAAAGTCGTAACTTACCTCCTTGAAATATTCTTGTTGTTAACCATTGCATGATGTTTTTAAAGACCTTTTCGACCAGTTACCCTAGGTTTTTATGTGGGATTTTATACGTACAGTAGTATTTTTTTTTTTTTTTTACGTATAATTAACTAAATTAGAAGTCCAAAGCCCTTTTTGCATAATTTCCCTCCCTTTGTTAATGTTAAGAAAAGACTAATTAAAGAAGTTTACCTCAAAGCTGTCATACCTTTCTTTGTATAATACCTACAACTTACAAAGTGGCTGCAGAAGTTAGACACACTGCACAACAGACATTCTATTTCCTCTGAGAGACTGAAATAAAAACAAAAACTGACGTTAAATCAGAAACCTATTTCCTTCCAAACATTTCCTCTTCCACATTTTGCTTTGCTCTGTTTTCTGCCTCAACTTCATACCATCTTCTTGCCAAAAGGACATAAAGGATAATTTGGTAAAATTATCTACATCTCGGCTGCACAGAGGTTAGCACAACGGCCTCACAGCAAGAAAGTCGAGGTTTGCGTCTTAGAGTGTAGATGATGCTTGAAACTCTGGCCTTTCTGTGTGGAGTTTGCGTGTTCTTCCTTTGTACGCATGGATTTTCTTTGGGTACTCCAGTTTTCTCCCACCCTCCAAAAACGTGTGCAAGATTAATGTGCCACTATGAAATTGGCCCTAGGAATGAGTGCGCGGATGGTTGTCTCTGTGACCCCACGACAGACTGGCGACCTGTTCGGAGCGTATCCTGCCTCTTGCCTAAAAGTAGCCAGGATAGGCTCTGGTTCAGAAGACGAAAGCTATTTTTTTAGCCCCTACTTCAGCTTAAAATGGCCCAGACAAGTATATCCATTTGTTATAAAAGTTAGTTTAGTAACCGGAAACAAAAACATTTATTTGTCTTTTTTGTTAAGTGACCTTCTACGGTTAAAATGAAAACAACTCTCAAAGTTCAGTGTCTTTTGAACTACAACGATCAGTCTTTCTTTATCGACACAGGATCATAAATCTTTTTTTTTCTTCATTGTAGCATTTGTTGTTACATTTAACTGCCATTTCAGGAAACATTTATTTACTCTGCAACACATAAATTTTGATAAATACATTTTTACACATTATTTTTTAAAATAATAGTTGTTTGTTCGTGGGTTAATGGGTTTTTCAAACACAAAACTTAAAGAAAAGAAAACAATGCTGAGATTTCGTAGAAATCCCGAAATTTCATGCCACATTTATGAATAAGTCTGTATTTGATTTTGTATTTGACTTAGCTGACTAAATAGCCCTTAAATACTAACATAATTTCTCACCCAATTGATCGGGTTGTGCAGCATTGGTCTGTTTTTAACTGACACCTAGAAAATCAAGAAAAAATTAGTCTTTGCTAATGTTTACGGTGATAATTTTCAGATTGAAATTTGACAAAATGTAATCCGTTTAACTTTATTTTTAGTGTAATATTACTATTTTAATATCAAACATCAAAAATAACTTCTTAACAACATTTCAAAGCAACTATTGAGTCCTGTTTTCCCTTATTGATTGGAGTAAGTGGTAGAGAAGCAAAACCAACCTTCGATCACACACAGTCTGTGGGATATAGAAAGTACAGGAGACAAACTGCAAAGAAAATGTCGATTTCACCACAGAGGTATCAAATGATACTGATCCTTAACCTTGGTATTGAGACTATTGATAAATTCAGATCAATCTGCCCAGGCCTACTTAGCAGCACTTGTCCTTTTCCTTTCCTCTTTCGGTTACCCAATCATAATCTCATCACCTCTGCTTCTATGTGAAAATTGATCTTCAAATAGTTAAGGAGGCTTGTGGTCTTCCCACAAATAAGAAATACCGTAGTTTGGTCCTGTAGAGATAAAATCCTCATTTATCACCGGGAGTCACACCAACACAAAAAAGAGTAAATGGTGAACCGCTGAAACATCATGCTGTTTAAACCACTGTATTGGTGACACAAAAACGAGTCGAAGTTAGAAAAGTTCATCGCCATCATATGATTCCATAAAGGGACAGATTTCACTAGATTGGCTGTTGTATTATCATTAAACTTCCTAAAGAGGGGCTATGGTGCTTTCATTGGGAAATAATTCTTAATGCTTGAATAGATAAATATGACACCTGTTTTTTTAGCTAAGACATGTGACATTTACCAAAAAGCGCTTAAATATATTTATTCAGTTTTATTTCCATTTTTGACATTGTGAATAACCACCTCTCGCTCTCTGCTTGATCCCACCCTTTGAGTGCATACGTGACAGATTTCATCTTTTTTCAGACCACAAATACAGTTTAAAGCACATTAAGTTACTAAAAATAGAAGTTTTTAAGAATAAATATTTTCATTCTGGTGCATTTGCGAAAAAAAAGAAAGAAAAAGCACTCCCTGTTAAGTGGAGGGACTAAGTGTGAGCAGAGCACAGCGCTCCTGAACTGAATCAGTTCAAGTTGCTGTCTTAGATTCGGTCCTGTTTCTGAATCATAAATGTTAACATCATCCATTTCTGGACTTCCTGTCCAGAAATATCCTACATGCACTCATTACTGCAAAATAATCTCAGTTACTATATTAAAGAGCCATGATGAGTACGTTATATTCTAATTGTAATAAAATAGCAACTGAATTTGTGTCATCTAAAATACTTCCAATGCTAGCAACTCCAACCACTAACTTGCGTAAATGTGTTGTGTGTAATGGCTTTAAAAAATGTATTTTGGGATATTTTTTAGTCAGACCAGCCAGACCCTAAAAATACCCTTTATGTGTCACTTCAGCTGTTATTTATGATTGGGAAAAATGACTGAAAGATAACACAAGAGTCTTTAATGGTACGGCTGACATGTTTATCTTTCTAATTGGGACATCAAAACTGCGTTGCTGTCTGGCTCTGTGATGTTCTATAGTCTGACAGATGTAATTCTCCAACAAAGTAAATAGGCTGCAAGGAACCAAAACAAAGGATTACAGTACATTCAAAACAATGCTCTAATAAAACAGACGGGCCGGCAGAATTTTTAAAAGGCTAATTTAAATTTCCTGCAACCTAAGGGCAGCTTTCAAAGAATGCGAGGTAATACAGCAGCACCCCTTCCAGATCGTTTTATCTTCAGTTTTAAGATGGAGGAAAGCACAGATCTTCAGGCATGAACAACGAATAAGAGAAAAGGTAGGGCGGGTGTTGCAAAATTGAACAGCTGTAATAGTAAATAAGGTTTATGTGGCATGGGGAGAGCAGTTTTTCATTGGTCACCACGGTAACTGTGAATGTTGTTGATCCCTAGGGGGAAAGGATGAGGAAGCGTCTCTTTCTTCACCATCATACACACCTCCACTGCTTGAAGTAGCATACGTTTTAGCTACAAGCTATAAGCAAATATTTCTTTCATACCTGTACATTTTTTCTTTAATTTCATTCCCCGCACGCCTCGGGATGTTGACTTTGTCTTCAATGACACCTTTTCTTTGCTGGGATTTTGCTTCTAATAAAACTGTATTGTAATGCAACAAACAGCTCCTTATGTTCTCCTTTGTAGAGAAGACACATAAACAAAAGGCTCCAAAAGAACTTTTGTTTAAAAAAAAAAAGACAGTTATCCAAAAGTTACACTCTTAGATTTGACATATAACTTTATAAAGTTTTTCTTTTTCGTTTGTTCCATGTAACGCTGTTTTGGGCAGGTCTGCATTGGCTGTCAAATCAGTGCAAGGGAAAGAAGAGGATACTAGCCAGTACAACTCCCTGAGGCAAAAACCAAGGCTTCTCTTTTACCCTGCTGATCTCTCCCTGGTTGACATGTCCTGTTTTCCTCTCTGACTCGTTCAAAGGCTAACAGGCTCATTTGAGCCATTTCTACAGGGAGGCATGGATGTAGTCATTTGAATAGAGTTGCTTGGACCAGACTCACGGTGGCATGGCTTCCTGCACATTCAGGCCAATGTCTGATTGCTGTGCAGGGAGCCATTCTAGATTTCTCCATTATCCCTTTGCATCCTGAGCAATCAGCCATTCTTAGAGGTTGTGTTTGCTGCTTAAAACACACATAAATGCTAGAACAAAAAATACAGCAGTAAATACAAAAGCTAATCACATTCATACCAATGGATTGATGTATTTTGCTTAGGTGATTAACAAAACTTTGCAAAACCTTTAAATCTTTGACGTGCACATTCCAGCCTAGTATATATGCCACCAATAAAGTGACATGGCCATTCGATTGTGAGGAAATTCAGCAGAAAGCGAGCCCAGCCTAATAAATAACCTTTTCAACACCTAATCTGTAAAATACATAAGCTAATACAGCAAAACAAACAAAGCTTCCATATCTAAAGCTTTATAGCAAACAAAACATCACGTAATGATGTGCAACATCAGGCCTCCACATGATCCATGCCCGCTGGCTAAAGAAGAAAGATTTCCTACATGACCACATGGCAGCACAAATAAACCAGCAACCGAGGAATGTGTTTCACTCTAAATGGCTGAACGAGGGACTAACAGCCTTGATTCAAAAACATCTTAAAGATGGAACAGTTTTTTCATCAACCAACAACCTGTTTCCACGCAGCATGGAAGCTCCTGTCAGGCATCATAGAAAAGTAGGCTCATGGATCAATATGTGACAAAGGGACAGAAAAGAATCGGTAAAAGTCCCCCAAGGTGCCATATACCAGCTACAGGCTGACAGAACATCTAAAAACCACAAAGACAAGCAAACCTTTGCATGACCTGCATTGATTACAATAAAACTTATGACTAAAAGCCACATTGAGGTAGGATGTACCCTCGCTTTTGCCAAAATACAGACTGGAATAGGAAGAAGCAATTTGGTGAATAGATGGAAGAAAAATAGGGAGATGGAAAGACACAGAGACAAACATGACCTTCAACATGGAAGAGACTGATGCTGAGGGTGAATTTGACTTCAGCTTACTAACTTCCCTATTAAGGTCAACAAAAGGATCCAAGAACATGAATGCAGCAACAGGAAATACCACACAGAAAGCACAATCCTAAAACGGTCCTAAAAAGTTAGCTTTAAGGAGATTTTTTTTTTTTTTTTTCGAAACAATTAGCAGACTCATTCTGCCAATGATCAGATAGATTTGTTGGGTATCAAAAGTAGAAGTTCAGTCTGAAGACATTTAAACAAAAACTGCAAACCATCCTTTCAGTTTTCCAACTAGAATCCAACAACTGGAACTAAACATTAAGAAAGGTGCTAAAAGATGACTGAGCATTGGAAGCACTTTGAAATATTCAGACTCAACAAATGGGACAGAAACTTTGTCTGACAACAAAGAAAGCGTCAGACAGCAAATGTCTTCAAGAAATACCTGATTAACTTAACGACTGATAACTGCGATCTAGCATCTCGTTTCCATCAGAATAAAGTCCATCTACTGATTTTCTTTTTTTAAAAAAATACATAGCTTCAGAGGATAATAAGCTAATATGTCATTAATAGTCTAAGACACACTGGCTGCTCTCTCATGTGGGTCCCCATGAGGTTTCTTCTTTTTCCACGATTCTGTTTTTTTTTTTAAAGTTTTTTCTCACTGGGAAAGTGGGTCTTAGGGCAAAAATGTGCTGAAATTGTTTAGCTATCTTTTCATTTTAGTTTAGTTAGCTTTTAAACATGTTTTTTAATCTATAATTTGAACCCTGTTAAGACAATGGTTTTGTGATATTGGGCTATACAAATAAGAATTTAAAAAGTTGAACTGAATAAAACAATTTTAAAAAGCTGGATTAACCATAATTTATTGAAAAAAAAAGTTTTGTTAAGTGTATCACCAACAAATAGGTAAATTGTTGGTGTTAAAGTGGTAAACTGTTGGACAGTTTACCACTGTCCCCAGTGGTAAACTGGGGACCATGTTGAATCTTGACTTTTCACAAAGTTTCCCAAAGTTTTTACAATATAGGTAAAAATCAAACTTTCTCTTTAATGTATGCTATTTCAAATTCTTAATTTGGGAAGTAACTCTTTCTACAATTATTTTGAATTCTCCATTTCCGAATAAATCTCACACACACACACACACACACACACACACACACACACACACACACACACACACACACACACACACACACACACACACACACACACACATTCTTTTATTGCATCAAGTCAATCTGATATTTTTTGGAAGAATATTGTTACTGTAAAAATGATATTTCAATAAAAAATATGATATTCTTTTGCTTGATGAAAAATTATTGATAAAAGAAGTAGTTAGTTTTTTTCTGCCTTTGGTCATTGGGTAATGAAATTTTTGGTTTTGAATAAACTGTAAAAATGTGTGATGGAAATTGGATTGGTGATTTTTCCATGTACATCTGATTGGTCTCAACCCACAGGCACATAAATCTTTTCTCTCCATTATTTTTCTGGGGGAACTCAAGAATTCCTATTTGCAATACTTTGGATATACAGAACACTGATAAAAATTTGAAATATAACTACTCTTTCCTCAATGCTCATCTGGGTTAAATCATTCATTTTAAATCCTCTGCTACATAAAATATCCATCACTAAGGTTTACGATGTGACAAAACCCAAATGTCAAGAGGCATATTGAGGAGTCTAAGTGATACATGTAAATAAAATATCAAGCATTATCAAGGTCAGCTATTTGTTTTCAAATGCTTTTTAGGTTCTTCTTTTCCTCAATCCACCAAATAATCAAACATTATCGGAATCTGTTGAGGGTTTTATTATTAATGTGTGGATTCAAATTTAATTTTCTGTGTTTGTTTGTTCTTATTTTTTAGAAAAGTTTCCAAGTAATCACAAACTTAAAGTTTGATGTACTGATAATACACTGTCCTAGAAAATTTTAAATGAAGACAATATACAGTATGTAACAGTTATTGTGCCAACATAGAATTTAACATTATATGTAAATTAGACCATTGCAGCAGTTGTTTTAATCAGTTCAATATTTCATAAAATTAAGACCTCATGAGGTTCTTTTTTTTTTTTTTTTGCTTAATTTCTTATCTTAATAGTACCAATACCCAGCCTGCCCCTTGGCAAAACTTTACATGACCCGCTGGTTTATGGCTAAGTTATTAATCTTTTTACTCAGCTGTCAACCACCTGGTAAGAGTGGAGTCCTCCTGTGATTTGTAGCTTAAAAATCATTAATGATTTCTCTCATCATGTTAATGCTTTCAACCTTGATACACAGCTAATATTTTCAAACTAGAAGAGTGTAAGCTGTTTGTCTTGTTGTACATAAGTTAAATCTTGGAACAAAATTGACAATAAAAGCAAATCCCAATAGACGTTAAATTCTTTATGCATGTAAAATATAATTATATAAATGTCTGTTTGTACAGATATACATACAGTTCTGCTCTTAATTGACCATGTTTGAGCTTCCATGCACTTCTGCAACACTTGTGAACACAATATATCCTGAACCACTGGAGAGATCCCAATGAAAAAACACAATTAAATCAGTATCAAGTATAGATTAACTGGTTAGGTTTTCAAGGTCATGCGATCAAAGCCCAAGATCATAAAGGTCACTAATTCTTGTGTATGTAATATTACTAAACCAGTGAAGGGATTTCAATAAAACTGTCAACACTGTGTACCAACTATAGATGAGCTGCATTGTCCCATATTTACCCATATACACTAACTTAAATTGTTTATATGTAAATAATCATAGTTATCTATGCAATACAAATTGTTCAAATAAGTATTTGAACACAGTACAATAAAACAAGTTGAAATAATAGAAATGATTAAATAAACTTACTACTTTTGTAGAAAAAAGTAACTCATCTTTTATTGTTTTTTTTTCCCTTTACAAATGGATTTATTCTACATTGTTTAGTTCCAACAATCACAAACGAAAGAAAAATCATTTTGAAACATTTGTTTTTTTGGCAACACCAGTCTGACTTGTAGTCTAGAGTATTTTTATGTTGTCAAATCTCAAATTGAAGCATAGTTAGAGTGAAGGCAGCACACACAAATGGAAATGTTTTTGTTTCTTTAAATAAGATTTTCTTCATTTTGTCGGAGGAAAACTGTACTAAAGTGTTTGTAGAATAACAGAACAATAAAAACACAGTGTAAACAATGCTACACTCGCAGAAAAGGCTGACATGCTGTGTTCCACTTCAGGAACTTCACTTCGCCTATACTCTGGGGAAATGTTTTAAGTGAAACTTTTTTTTCTTTTTATCTGATTTTTTGTTGTGGAAGTACAACATCACTCACTGAAGTTAGAAAGTGACCTCTACTAGTTTAGTTATTCTAGTTTTTGTGTGATCTCCCATCAAATCCTGCTTTTGATCTGCACCACAGGGAGAACAGAAATTGGAGAGCAGGGTCAGTCCTAGAGCCACGCCCACAGAGGTGAGAAAAATTCAGAATTGCACCTACGACACACACACACAGGACCCGTCGCTGGGATGATTATAGGCTATTTTTTATGATTATGCTACCCAGCTGACAGCCAAGCTCCCAATGACCTTTAGGAATGTCATATCCCAAACATCATCACAGTGAGATAATAGGTCATAATGTCACAAAAGCAGGCTCAAACTCAAAGGAAAAACCATCACCATGATTCTGTCCTGTCACGAAGAGCCTTCGTCAAAAAGTTCAAATTAACTTGTATTTGAAATGATCGTTCTAAAAATTCACACTGACATGAATTGATGAACAGTCAATCCGTCAGTTTATCTTCGGCTATCAAGTCAATCAATATTCTCACACTGACAATGATCCAGACACTTGACCTTTTCCAAGGTTTAAGTCTTGGCACAGCAGGTAGAGAGGATTTGTAGATTGCCTTGTGATGCTTGGAAAGATGGGATGAATCACAATTTGGATTTTATTGGCAGGGTCAGAAATTAACAGGGGCGCCAAGGGAACCAGCTACCCTTGAAAGTTCAGCATATGCCCATAAATTTAAAATTGAAGGAAAAGCAACATGTCTCTTGACAGCAATAAATACATTTTTTTTTTCATTTCTGTCCCTTGACAAGACGTTCATTAAGCTGTCAAATTTTTACTTCTAAATGTGCCAATTTGGTGGTTAGTGGTGATTTGTAGAAGCATGTGGCAAGATGATCCTCTCAAGTGCATCTTAGAAAAGAATAATTTAGTTATTTCTGTTCAGAAAAAAAACAAAGAGCTACACTTAAAGCCTCCAGCTATTGTTTGATTTTGTACTGTGTCCTTTGTGTTGATGGATTTATGGAAAATACAGGAAAAATCCGCCATGGCGATGGGAACATTTAATTAGCAGTGAGCAGAATAAAAAATAAAAGCTTAAGATTTAACATATTCAAGAGATTTTTGTTTCTAAAAAGGAATCCATTCAAGTAGATAAATGTAAACTTGCAAAAGATAAACAAATTTAAAAGGAATTTTAGAAATTTATGTATGAGAGCGAAGGAAGCTATGTTAACATTGCTTCACAGATCCAATGCTTGCATCAATGTATAAAGATTGAAGCTAAACTTAGTCGAGAGTAGATAAGAAAATTTAAGAAGAAAATACTTGTATTGGGTTTGCAATGCATTATCTGGTACTGGTAGTAATTTTGCCAAAAAGTAAAGCTCTCAATTTACCAGTCAATCTACGCTCCTACCCTCAGCTATGGTCACCAGCTGTGGGTGGTGACCAAAAGAACAAGATCATGAATATAAGCGGCCGAAATGAGCTTCCTCTGCAGGGTGGCTGAACTCTCTCTCAGAGATCGAATAAAGTGCCGTTGCTCCTCCGGGTTAACAGAAGCCAGATGGGGTGGTTTGGACAACTGGTTAGCATTCCTCCCAAACAACTTGCTGGTGAGGTACTTTGGGTACCAAGAGGATACTGAGAACCAGGCCCTGGACCGGCTGGAGCAACTATGTCTTGTAGTTGACCAGGGAACACCATGGGATCTTCCAGGGTGAGCTGGAGGATGCAGACGTGGTGAGAGAAGCTTGGCTTTCTCGTCTGAGGCTGTGTGCCCCTACAGCCCGTCCTGGATAAGCAGTAGAAGACAAAATGGAACAGAAAACTCGTATTGACTGACAACTTTGGAAAAGTTTAGGACTTATGGTCAAAAGTGAAAAGAAATGGAACATCAAAATTGTCTTGTTTGTACATAAAAGGTGAATAAGCTCTTTATTCTAGGAGAAGCGCAGCTGCACTTTACTTTGAATTTTTTAAACAAGCCATTTTTGCAGTTTGACGAGAATGTGTAATCCAAAAAAATAATTTCACTCGAAACAGAAATATATTATCAGTTGAATAATCTAGTATTTTGTGGGAACGAAAGCGGACATGGAAGTGCAGTTCAAAAAGAAAATAAGAGAATTGAAGCCAAACCAGATTACATCATATAAATATCGAGTTGAGATTAATTGGAAAAGGACGTAATTGCTTTTGAGGTTTTTCTTTTGTTTGTTTGGGTTTTTTTTTTTTTTTTTAAAGATCCAAAATGAGGTTTATATGATGGTGAGCAGCTGCTTTATCTACAGGAAGACACTTTGAAAACGTACGCTATATCTTACATTCAGTTTACGTTGGGACCAATATATTACAGTAGTGCAATGTAGGAAGAGATATGCACACATCTTCCTTCCACACTCAAGGGAGCATCGAGACAAATGCAGGTAAATACCTGATATGACAGATCCAATCCAGCTTGTGCTGTATAAACGGGGATGGATAGGTGCAGACCCAAATAAAATAATAATAAAGAGTTGTGGTTCTGAGATGTGACGAGAACCGCGGCATTACTCTCATTCATCTTTCACTTTGCCTTTCCTCCAGGCCATGAGATTTCTCATCAATCAGCAAGTTAGGTGTCAAGTAAGAACAATTCAGCACAAAGTGAATGTCAAGCTCTCTTCACTGCCCATTTTCCAATCTGGCAAATGAATGGCCCTCTAATGCTGATGAATATGAATTGATAGAATCAAGATTGCAGCAGGGGGCAGACACCCTCACTCAGGGAAACTGTTTCCTCTGCGAGAAAAAATCCTGTCTTCAATTTGATGATAATGTAGAGTTACTTATTGAAAAATGTCAAATCTTAAACACACTGACCACACTCCAGCATAATTCACATCACATGCACATCATTTCTCCTCCTGTATAACTTTTTTCAGCCACCTTTTGCTTTCTTAATTACTGTCCCATGTACATAAAATCAGAGCAGATAAGCGTGCTGATTCTTAGCTCATTAGTCATTTTTGCCCCAAAAACATTCAGAGAGACATTGTTATACTTAAGGGATTAAATGATTGTTCCAGCTTTTTTTTTTAAATAAGGGAAGCAGTGTTTATTTACATTTCTGCTTGTTCGTCACTTTTTAATTATGTTTTAATGTTAACAATTAATACAAGCTGAGTCAGCAAAACTTGATTGGAATCCTTAATAAACAAGAACAAATACACTTTTTTTAAACCACGTTTCATGTGCGTAATATATGTCTATCACAGTGATACTTGTATATGTCTGTGCAAATATTAATACATGGCTATATGTACATTGACACATAGATGTGTATATTTTGGGGTGCATCATTGTAAAGAAATTTAAGTCACACATTAAGTGTACAAACATTAAGATTGCATTATTTTTTTCATAAAAAAGTACATTATCAACAAAGGAAAATTAACATTTTTACAAGTTAACCCGGCATAGGTATTATCTTTGTCTTTTTACAGTAACAACTTCCATAAATAAATTATTTATCCTATCAACTATAACTAAATCATTCAAATGGATTTAGAATATCCACTAACTTTACAGTAAGATTAAGTGCTGGGCAGTGAATGAGCCATTTCCTCATGCTATTGTTGTCACTGACATAGACGCATATGTATATGCAGTGGACACATTTTGACCTACAAGATAGCAAGACAGTCTGAAGAGCAGATACAGGACTTATGACTACCATCAGCACTCTGCTGAGTACATGAATTATTATGCTGTTTACACATCTACTGCTGACAAACATCAACACTTTATTACCTGAGAAATCATTCCCAATCCATTTTTATGGTGCTTATGTTGTCTGATTAAGCTAAAAGCTGCTGTCAGTATCATCTTCAGGTGAAGCCATCGTCCATATATCTTTGTGTTGGGACTCATAAAGATGCAGTAAAATATTTCACCCTCTTATATTTTTTTACTGTGATATCAGATTGTATTTACTAATCAGATTTACTCGACAGTTTATAATAAATGGTTTTTACCAATGGATGAATGAGTTTCTCACCATATATGCTGCAATGACTGATTAATGTTGTGTTCCCACTTGAATCCTATTTGAGAAATCATCTCTTGGCTGTCGGCATCCCTCCACTTTCATTTCACTCATCTTCTGGGAATGCTTAAGTGGTAAAAGGAGATGGAGATTGGTCAGAGGATGCTGTCAATAGAATTGTGTCAGCTGGGAAGTGTGTTCTTCTAACAGTCAAGCACACATCTAATAGACCACCCAACTATCTATGTAATTGTTCAGCCAAACATTGGCAGGCTCATGACAAAAAAAAAGGTTTAAATACATGAAAATGAGCCATTGTACATTTTCTATGCAATGCAAATGAAAACCTAAACCTGTTGGGGTGTGTGAATGTGCACTGAGTGTGTTTTTTTTTCCACTGCTGATGGGACTCACCTGTTATCAATCAGCTTCACTAGAAAAAAAAAAAAAGCTTCACAATAATACTACAGGCTTTCCTCTTCCACTCTGCCTGAGGATTCAGTCTTGTCCATGTTCCATGCCATCCTGGCTTTTGATGCTCTGGTGTTTGCTTTTTGACTTGCTGAATCCTCTTCTGCTTTGGAGTCACTGAAAAATCCTAACAAAACCCTTAGTCCAATAGTGCCAAACTCCAGTTCCTGGACATCCAGTGTCCTGAAGGTTTTCCATGTGGTTTAGCAATCTACACACCTGATCCAGGTTATTGAGTCAATGTGCCAAATGTTATTGGTTGACGATTTTACTTTACGTGCATCAGTCGTATCAAACCAGGAACTCAATGAAAACGGTGAGGACACCAGCCCTCCAGGACTGGATCTTAACACCCCTGCTTTAGTAGGTTTTATTTGGGAATTTTACTCATCGAGTAGGAGAGCGTAGGACAGGGATGCCCTGGATGTGTTGAGTTTAATTTGACATTTAGTTCAGTTTTGAGACTGATTTTGACAGAGTTTTTATTTAATTTACTGTGTGAAGCCAGTTGAGATAACTGTATTATAATATTGGGCTTTCCAATAAAATGAAATTGAATTCATAAAAAAAAAAAAATAAATAAAATAAAATCAATTACTTGTATGTTACAGAATTTGGATAATGTGTTTGGCAGTGTAGTCAAATTTGTGATAATTATCTCACAACCAATTTATATTTTCTTGTAAGTTTACATTTGATATTTTATAGATAAATAGGCATTTATGCATGAAAGTTTCAAGGACCCTTGATTCTCCCTATGCAGCTATGTATTGCAACACGGACAAAATAAATAGAAATGTTAATATAAAACACCATGTTTCCATAACCTTGCTATTCTGTATCAAAGTTCAAATCCTATCTCAAAGTTTCTTGTGATATCTTTAAGTAGTCATAAGGTAAAGTTCTTCAAGGTTTGCCAAGAAGATTTCAAGACTTTTCTTTAGGCGCTGGCCACTTTCTGTTTTACATCAAGATAATCCCAGTGTTTCAATAATGTTCAAGTCTAGCCTCTGAGGAAAATTCATTTCTTTGTAAGACCTGTTGGTTAGGCTACTGATTTTCAGTTGAGTTCTTGTGTAATTTGGCATACCTCAGCCCTTTCTCTCTGTTTCCCTTTCTTAGGAATGGCTCCTTGACAGCCACCCGTCCATGGAGACCATTTTTGATGAGGCTTCAGTGAACAGCAGATGAATCAACTGAAGGGCCGGGTGCATCTTTCAGGTCCCGTGTCAGGTCTCTGATGGATTTTTTTTCTCCACTAAAGGACATTACTTTTAGCTATTGTTCACTTGCTTTGGATATTGTTTGAAGTCTCTGAGTTTTTCTGTTCTCTACAAGCCCCTCTGCTAAGTTGTCTTTTATGTGTGGAGATTAAACTGGCTCCCACTTCAAATTAGTTGCTTTTATGTACGAAATGATGTCTAGTTGAGTGTAGATTAATAGCATCAATAAGAAAATACTCAAGTTTTAGTTTAAAAGGGTGTGAAACTAAAAAGACTTTAAAAACCATCAAAAAGCTACTGAAAGTCAGAGGAGGAATATTTTGTAGGATAAAAGTGTGTCTTCTCAACAAAACCAAAGCTTGCTCAAATCTCTTTTTATGCACACACAAACTGTTAACTATTGGAAAAGAAAACTCAACCCTTATGTAAGGTTGACACATATGCTGAGTTATGCTTGGTCATTCTTTACCAATGAATTCTGGGTATTGATCTTTGTGTCTGCCTGTTTGTCTGGAAAATTTAGGATTACCACTTCCTTTCCAGTAACTCTGTGTCCAATTTTTCCCATCTCTTAATTCACACCATGTCTTATGCTGGTGTCTGCCTGTGAAAGAATCATGTGATTTAAATGCCAGTAAAATAATAAGTACAATCATTTTAATACCATCTGGAAACACTTTCTCTGTCCCTTCAAACTCTGCAGAGCTTTTGGTGTCGAATTTAATTTGTCACTGTTTCTTTTTGCACAGCCAATTTTCATTAAGTTTAAGCAGTGTGCTCCTGGTCGATAGGCGTACTAACACCCATTTCTCTTTTACCATCATGTTTGAAACATCTAGTTTGCATTCTCTACTTCTGTTTCTGTGGCTGCCGTGCCTGCTCATTCAGTCATCCATGACAGATCGAATCCTTTGCTCTCTGCTCATCTTCTCCACTCTACTTTAATAATGCGGAGGAATAATTTGCATGTCTGAGATTAACTGATAAGAGCAAAATTGCAGAAAAACCATCACCCAATTTCTCAATGCTTCACTGTTGCCAGTCAACTCGACAACTTAATTTTTATTTTATCTTTTAGTTTCTTCTCTTAGACACAATGAATGACAATGAATGTTTTAAATACGTTTATACCCACATCGATGTATTAAACAGACCAAAGTACAATAAGGAAGAGGGGAAAGCTTACAACATCCATCGGGTCATGTATTGCTTTAAAAAAAACAAAGCTGCAATGTAATCTTTCTGAATAAGTTTTATTTTTAAGGTTTGTAAAGTTTAATTTGCAACCATGTTATTTCCAGTTTCTTTAACCTAATATTTTTATTATATTTTTGTTTACATTTTACATACTTCATATAGGATTAAGAAAGACTTATAATTCATTTCATCAACATTTTAGCATAAAATCCTCTTTAAAGAGGAGAAACTTCTTTAAAGAGCACAAGAAAACTAAGCTAAATCTGGTAGGTTTTGTCTGAACAACCTAAAATAAACAAAAACCCCCACACCTTCAACATGAAATTATTCCGTATATACAAACATAGGGGTGACACCCATATTAACATCGGTTAGCCCACATAATGTGTTGAGCTTCGGATTTAAAGAAAAATCCTTAAAGGAAACAGCCATTTTAAAGTACCTATTTAACCCTTTTTTTAATGATTATGAAACATTGCTTTTGTTTATTCTAAAAAATTAGGCGCAATCATTTTAATACCATCTGGAAATGCTTTTTCTGTCTATCTGGAAATGGATAGATTTCAGAACTATACTTGACAAAAAGCAAGTTAACTTTTCCGTGTAAACAAAACGCCTGCATAATCTTTTACTGCAGCATAGTGCTTATTGTGTACCGTGGGCATGCTTTTGGGCAAATATTATCCACTCCTGGTGCCCCCTCCGCTGAGCGAAGAGCATTGCAGCAGGCAAGGCCACAGGCCAAGCCAATATTGTCCTTCCAACACATTCATATGAATTATAGAATAAATTCTGCATGAGTACAGCTGAACAGTCTGGCATATAAATTTGTTGAGTGGTTCTCACAGGTAGATGTACAGAAAGAAAACTGCATCATTCGGGACAGATAAAGTGATGCCCAAAGTACTTGAAAGATTAAACTTTCTTTCATCTCAACATTCATTTTTACCTCCACAAAGAACATCTCTTCTTTTTCAATTCATAATTGTGAACATTTGTTAAAAATTTAGTCAGAGTTATGAATTAGCAGCTAATGTAAATTAATGAAAATATTTTATGAGGACATTAATGACTGTCAGGGACAAATGTGTGCATGGGATTGAAAGACGGTTCATCATCAGCATATTTCCTTTGAGAACTAAAATTGCCTCATTCCTTGGAGTTCTTGGTGAAGAAAAGTGAAACAATTCAAACCTTTCTGTCTTTTTCTGCTTCGATGGTTCAAGATAACCACTGTGGAGACAAGTGCTTTTGAAATCACCACGGTGACCCCGTAAGAATACCAATACTGGAAAGTTTTGTGATTTAGGAGCAGACAAAGTTAATGCATTCAGACTTTCGCTTGGTTGGTGGGTCAACATCAGTCAGAGAGAAATCCATTCTTTATTAATTCTTAATCAACAGTGAAATTGTTAACTGAACCACACTTCAGTTTTAATTGCAATGAAAATGGTATGAAATGCTTCTCAGTATTTTGCGAGGAAACCTCTGCTTACACTCTGACTGGTTGACAATTCATTACAAAGCAAATGTTGAAGGAAAAATACTGCTATTCTCTGTCTTCGAGGGACTAGGCAAATTAATGTAAAATGATCATCATTAGACGGTAGGAGGAACACTTATAGAACCTACTTTTACTGAAGAATGTGCAAACTTTATGCACAAACAAAACTTTTGGAACCAAGCTGATTTTCTAATTGGTGACCTCTCCTTTTGGGTAACAAAATCATTCATTGAACTGACCATGACCCAGCAGGTCATTGAACTGGTAGTTTTTAGATTCCTCACTGTAGGGTATCAAAGTTTTGTTTTGTTTAAAATTTTAAAACCACACGTAATTATATCAATGATTAAAATTAAAAATGTTGCGGAAAAACAGTAGTTACAGTAACTAATTGTTGTCCAAGTTTAATTTATTGAGCTTGATTTTCCCTGTGTAGTGTTTGTGACCACCACGAATGTCGTGTATAAAAATAATATGAATCTTTACTGCCAAAACTAGTTTTACCATACTTTTACATTTTTCTTCCAGTATTCTTTGTCTTTTTTTTTTTTTTGCAAGGACAGTTATCACACCTGTGCATTTTAGTCCAGTTTTGTTTGTCGGGGCAATTTGTTTGAACAATCCACTTGAGAAATTCCACAAAGTGGTTTGACACAAAAATGAAAGGAAAACAATGGATTGCACAAACCAAGCATACTATTTTGACAGCTGGAGAAGGACCAGAGGAATTGGCCATGTAGCAAGTACACCTAAGAATACGAGAAATAATATAATAGACGGCCCTGACAGGTGTCCAGTCGGATGCTCCACTTGTCAGCAATGCGGCTCCAGGCGCATCAGTTTCTGAAGCCGCTGACACAGACAGTGATACACTCCAAGGCACATCAGGGAGTCATGCCCCCACCAGTGATGCATTTATAGACACACTGGTTCCCCCAGGTATATTTTGAATGTTTACATTGACAAAAAGTAAAAGTTTTTTTTCTCATTTTCAATGTTTTTTTTGTACTAAACTTATCTATTTTTTGTGCATAAAACTTTCTTAAATAGCTTAATCAAAGAAACTAACAAATTTCTAAATTAAGTTTTTAATCCATTCAATAACTGTGTCAATATTATTTGTAGAAGTGTGTCGATTGGTGGATCAACTAAAGTCAGTGATGTGAGTTGGATAAACTTTCTGGTCAGCTCATAACTTTCTTTCAGGACCAATGGCCAATGAAAAGTGTTGATTAGCGTTCTTTTGTTTAATGGGGCCGTTTTCACTGGCTCAAGGTCATACAAATAACTTACTTTGAAACTCTTTGTTTCTTTTTGTCATCTGTTAAAGTAACATTTCAGAACCAAAGAACATAGAAGATTGAGTGTTTTTTTTTTTTTTTAAAAAGCCTTTATTAAGTATTTGCTACTGCCACTGTGTCCTTAGCTGCAGATGAAGCTTTTAAAAATCAGTTTTCACATCAGTGGGATTTTTGTCTGAGTACTTGCCACAAAACCCAGTAGGTTTGAGGAACAAAAGACATCAATCATGCCACTTTTTTCAAAGTTATTTTATAACATGAAAGAGGTTCTTTTCTTTAGCATTTTAGTTTTTCATTTACTGTATGTAAATTATTTTGTGAAATAGGTGTTACCATCAGGAAAACAGCTGCTCAAATGTTTGTGTTCACTGGTTAAAACAGCTAATTTTAAGTTTCATTCCAATCTAATCATACAGTTTAAAGTAGAGACCAACATTCATTAATATCACTTTGCCAGACAATCTGATATTTTTGGATAAAACTAAATCTTTACTTAAAAAAAAAAAAAAGATCTTCATTCAATGTTTTGTTGAACCTTTTTTCAGATAACATCTCCAGAAGGAAAAAAGCTTGCAAAAAGATACAGATACAATTTGATATGTGATCTATAATTTTTTATGTCTATTCTTCAGTTTCAGTTTCCTTCTCCTTCAAATATAGTGGGATTAATGTTTCTGTAATCACCATCACTAAGCTGGAGGACAGAATTTTAAATTATTAATGAATGATACTTATTGTAAGTATCTAACTTCTCTCACCGACACTGCCATCCTACTGCAGGGATTTGAAAAAGTGGGGGCTGATTTGAAGATTTAAAGACATGTTGTAAACGCTTCAAAGCAGAAAAAAAACTTACGTTTCAGACTTCCCAGAATTTATGGTGGAATGACACCAATAGGGTAAATTCTAGTCACCGCCCCCCATAAATTGAAACACTAAATATTTGCTTTTGTGATGTAAAATTTACAGACAGGATCATTTGCAAAATCAGCTAGAGGTTTCTACCTTGATCAAACATTATTCCCATAGCAAAGACATACCTGACACAGTTTTCTATTTCATTCACCCAATTTGAGCAATTTGCCAGCTCTCCGTGTTTGGATACAATTTGAATGCTGAGTTGTTCCTGGCCATGGAATTTGTTCTCTGTCGTACAAACAAACTAAGGTAAACAGGAAATGTTTTTGGTTCAGCAAAGCACGAGCTCTGCTCATGCTCAGTCCTTCCCCTCAGGTACTGCTCTCCCTCCTATGTAGACGTGCCATGAGAAGTAGTACATTCACATCAGCATTATTTATACCACTTTTCTTATTAGCTTGTTTTACTATAATGAGTTCAGAAAAAAATTAAGAGATTTATAGTATATAGATGTCATATATACATTAATTTATTACCCCATGAAATCACTCTTTAACCATACCAGCTAAGGTTTCAAGGTGGTAGTTTGATCTGTTCACTGTATTTTGTTAATGTCTTCTTTTTGTCCCTTGATGTCATATCTTGATTAATCATAGAGCTCTTAACCCATTTTTCAATATGTATTTTCACTAAGACATTTGAATTTATTCACTAATTTTCCTCATTCATTTCCATCCAACTCCACAAAGAACTGGTATCAAACTATTTTTGGGAATAAGCACAGGAAGAAAACCTACAGGGGGGAAGTACCCAAGCCTGGACTTTTGGACCACCTACTGTATTGTTTGTTTGTTTCTTTTTTTTTTTTTTTTTTTTTTTTTTTAGTTATTCTCGTTGGGTAATTTCTCGTCACTTTACATTTCTGTCCATTATGTGTTATCAACCTACAAACACCAATTGTTTCTTTTGCATTTGGATGCTTCTACACATCCCAGGCTTCAAACCTTTGACCGCTGTTAGCAAGCAGATATAAACAAACAAGGTGGTTTGAGTGCACATAATAATTGGTGTTGTTAGGATACGCAAAATACATTTGCAGAGGAAACAAAGAAGAAAGGATAGAAACTGAGCAACAGACAGGACAAGGGTCAAGATAAGACTCTCTGGAGAGAAGTCACTGTACAAGTAGGATGCTCAAAAATTAATGGTGCGAATGATTGTATGTGAGCTGGGAAGGGTCGACAATCCATTGCAGTTTTTTAGTCCTAGTCTGATCCTTCCCTAAACCATAAAATATAGAAAAAGATCTCTAGAGTAAAATAAAATTTGTTTGTTAACCACTTCCAGCAGTTGACCTAAGGAACCAGCGAAGCGTTAGAAATGGGTCTTTTAAAGTTGTATCGAACAACCGCATTTTCCAGGTACACTTCTAATATTAGGTTCACCTTTTTACTCAAGAAACAAATGGAAAAGAGTTGTTATAATGTCCTATCTTGCTGTCGAATTTTGCGGCAAAATGGCCAAAAGGGATTTTGCATGACATCGTGTAGTAAAAAAGGACCATTGACATTTTCAAAATTAAACATAATTGCTTCATCATTTCATCTTGTTTTGTTCATTTGAAATGTTTCAAGTTATCAACAAAAAGGTTTTTTTTTTTTTTTTTGTGGTGAGGCTTTTATCGGTTCACCATTTTCAGTAAAATGCAACGTGGGCTTCAAATCAAGTCTGTTAAGTGAAATTGGTTTGGTTTCCATTTAGTTTTACAAAAAAAAAAATGTTAATTAAGGTGAGTTCCATGTGAGAGCAAATCTACAGATTTTAACATCATGGTGATCATCAATTTTGTTAAAAAATTTTATTTCTGCTTGTAAAATTTTTTCATTTTTCATTTATTTTATTTTGAATACTAAGCATTTGTTAAATAAGGAAGTTTAAATTTTTCACCCAAAAACTCAGTAAGTCTTTCTTCACCAAATCCAGCTTCATGTATCTTATGACGAACAAAAACCAATATCACGGTTTAGACAAATTAAATTACAGAAGACCACCCAAAGATATTATAGATAGATTCCCTGAGGGTTCATGGGGTAGGTCTGGGTTATCCTTTTCTGAAGTTATTAAATTTAAATGCCTTTTACAATGAATTATGAGACAGAAATCCTCCAAGAGTTGTACTTGTTTGGCTTTCTTTGTTTTACATATGAACCTATACATTACATTCTCTTTAACCTCTCTGACTTCCCTCATTCCTATTCCCGTCACCTCACAAATGCTTTTACACACATGAGTGGAATAGAAAGTGACATTTTCCAGCAAGCTTTGTTACCCATCAGTCATTGTTAGTGTGTGTCATGGAGAAAAAACCCTCAGAGCACTGAGGGAGTTCAAGCCAGAGTGAGGAACAGAGGCATTTAGGTGTCGGGGGGGGGTACAATGTGGCAAGGTTGGATTTATTGTGTAAAAACTGCTCATGTCACACATTCACCTTAGTATGCCTGAAGGTGGTCATGGCCATCAAATAACAAACCTGTCTCATTACATTTGAAGGACCTTATTAATAAGCTACATCTGTCCAGAGGGTTGCTTAGGCTTCATGATGACTAATACCTGGCGTGAAGGTTTGCTTTCCAATTATTGCCGTCCTTTGAATTTAGGCGAGAATAATAGTGAAAGTTATATCTGTAATTTTTGATTATTAGTAGTTTTTGATAACCAAACTTTAGGAAAAGCTATGTGGCTGGTTATCCAAATGACTTGTTTTGGGTTCGCATATACGTAGGTTTAACACGTGGTTATTAATAACGTGCATCCAGAAAGTATTCACAGAACCTCAATTATTTTCACATTTTATTATGTCTGCTTTATATCAAAATGGGTTAAATCAATTTTCTTCTTAAAAAATTATTAAAAAACAAAACCAAGTCACAATGCTCAAAATGGGTTTTTTACTAAATTGTAGCAAATCAATGTTGAATTTTGTAAACACTCATCTTTCTGAAATTTCCATGAAAATAAAGTGGATTTTTAATGTTTTCATTATTACTTTGAAGCAGCATTTTGCAATATTTTGTCAAGGTACCTCTATCGCATATGAGCACAATTCAGTTTAAAATTGTCACAATATTTAGTTTATTTTTTTAAAATGTTATATATACGTGACTATTTTTGGGGTTAGCATAAAAAATGAGTGAACATCAGACCAAAGTTTCTTGCATAGATACAGTAAATTCAGGTTAGAGCTAAAAGTGAGATGGTGTTAATTGGTTTTTGGAAGATTGCTGTAAAAGTTTTAAATAAAATAAGTCTAACACCTCCCTTGCATTTTACGCTTTGACTTTAGTATTTCTGTTATTCAATATGATCCTTTATTTTATTTTACTAACCAATTAGTCCATTAAACGGTTGAGACAGGTGATTTTTTTTTTTCTTCGTATCGTTTCAGGTACCAACATTTCAACTGTGAAAAAGAACACCTCAATTTTTGTTTGAAAACAGAAGCAATTTGCGCAGCCCTATTTTTTGGGTGAATTGTCTAATAAATATATAAAGAACTCAATAACTTAAATCTGGATAACTTTTAATATTATTATTGGTTTCAGAAGACGTTTATTACTTTATTACTGGATACCAGGAGATAATATTGAACATGGTATTAGTGGTAATAATGAAAAAAACATGTGCAGCGACTAAGAATAAGGAACATTTAAAAAGTAATAGAGAAAATTATCTGCCATTTGTATGCATGTTTGTAGGTGCACATCTGCGCATTAAATGGTGAAAAATTCAGGTTTAAAGAAGCAGATGCTACAAATTTAGACATTTTTTTTATTTCCAAAGAAGATATAAAAGTCTAATCATCTGAAAAAAACTGGACAGTTTCATACATTTAAAAAAAAAAAAAAACATCTGCAAAAGTCACTTGTTCTAACTGTACTCTAAGCATTATTTTTGTTGTTCTGTCATTTTCTTTCTATTTTCCACACAGTTTGGTTTTGTTATTCATTATTCAGTACAACTTAATTAGCATACTGTCCTTCAGGGCAGCAAAAATATCAAAGTTGTCTTTCACAACATGGCTGTTCAGTCGTTTATGGGCTCATTCTGTCCTTACATTATAAGTCAAAATTACAATCATGTTGTGCGTTCAATCAGCACCATCTGTCCGAACAAAATCTGTGACTCCCTGAGGCTGCTGTTTAAAATAAAAAGGCTTATTATTATAAAAACTAAATATTTTACACCATTCACTGAATTGCTTACCTTTTAAACACTGTATTTAGACAATTTAATAAGTGGAAATTATAAGTTGGTTCATCTGATTGGTGAGAACAAGTAAATGTCTTGTGTGAATATGAATGCACATAAAACATCAATATCAACTTTTAAAAAAAACTACTTTAGTTCACTATTAGCTATTTGCATGTCTAGTGAACCAATGGAATCCGGGAGTTTTGTACAAAAGGTAATCATCATAAGTTAAATAATGAAAGCTTATTTACTGCTTGTTCTTTTTTTGTTAATTTTCTGCAACAGTTTCTATAAGAGGCAAGTTCAGGCTATTCCATTTAGCCATCAAGATTTAAGTATGCACATAAAAAAAGCCCCATCTACAGAACTAAATGGAAAAGGAACAAGAGGCCGTGTGAAGGGAGACATTACTAAATAAAAAAAAATCTGGTATTTTTAGACTTTCACCTGTAACCAGAACAATGACAACACAAAGCAAGTCTTTACCTGAAAATATGTAGACTTTTGAATTCAACCTATCACGTGTGATTTTTCTTTCACCTAAGTAGACAAGTATAATTTCCATCCAAAGCGACAGCTTCGTTTTGTTGTAGGGTTCTCATTATTGAAAATTAATGAACAGCTTTCAGCCCACCAGAGCCGTATGTTCACTGGGGCCATGTTATAAAGTAGAATATGTTCTACAATTTATGCATATGCACTATGTAATAACTGTAATGAAAACGAAGATAATAGTTCAATCTAGAATGTAGATGGCCTTCAGGTTGCCGCTAGACCAGATCCTATCATCGTTATCAAACCTGCAAATGAGTAAGGCCATGTGGGAGAAACAAATTTGAAGACAGAAAACGAGAAAGGAAAAATAAAAGAAGGAAAAAGGAGATCTGCAACAATGGCATTATTGTTAAATACACACAATCAGAAACAGAAAAAGAGCCCCAAGACCTGCTGGAGTGGCAGTCGTTGACTCACCACTCTTATGCCCCTCCATCCCTCCGGAATTCACTTTCATAGCGGGTGTACTAGTGCATAAAGTCTTCCATGGCTGAGACCTGACAGCCTCAGATGCCAAGAATCCATCTTCCAATGCAATTTAGCACAGGGGGAGCTGGGAAGATGGGGAAATTATACAGGACTTGAGTCAGAGTTTTAAGGTAGCAGTGGAGGCCCAGAGACACATTTGAAGTGATGACAGGTTGCTAGAATCTGACAAGTCAAAAGTTAGTGGCTCTAAAAATAAAATTTCAGTCACTTTCTGGAGGCCCTTTTGACAAGGCAAAGTATTGATGTGCTGTTGCACACCCTCATTTTGTTTTCATGAGCCCAAGATAACTAGCCATCTGACCAATTCCCCCATGCATTTTTCTCATTTCTTATCTCATCTGAGGAAAATAGTGGAGATAAGGTTATGCCAATTGACTGCAGAATGTGATCTTTTGGTCATTATATTGCTTTAGATAAAGTGATTTATGATGGATAAGCTTCATAAATGTGGATTTGCTCTCTTTGAAAGTCTATGCATTTCTTGGGGTTGTACTAATTCAGGATTTGTCTTTTAATAAATGACTCAAATAACCAATGCACAAGTTGTTAGTATTTCTAAAGATGGGTAGCATGAATTTGAATGATACATTCTGCAAAGATTGCCACAGCTGACTGCAAAATACATGCTTTTGAAGACATATATGCTAGAGATGTCATCATGTCATCAAATTGTACGGAATAGTGCAACTAGAAATCATCTTGTAGTGAAATGGTTGCTGAAAAATGAAGATATTAAACCCACCATAAAATTCTTTCAGTTTTAGACCCAACAGAGATTTTGCTACCCACTCTGATGTGAACAAACAAACCAATGGGTAGAGCACATGCAACTGACCACAAACCAGTTAGCTAATGAGATGGTCTGCCATTTATAAAACAAAAACTGCTTTCTGATAATTTAACATGAACATGTAGCTGAAACTAAAAGACGGTTGTTTTCTTTGCCTGGTTGGCATTGTTTGAAATGTCTTCCTTATCAAAAGATGCATTGATCGCTCTGTTGCAATGGCTGTTTGAGCTTAGCTTGTTACACGTTTTAGATCTGTTTCACTGGCAGAAGAAAGAGACTGAAAACATTTGAAAGAGAATGCTTCACTAAATGTGAACACGGAGGATGCTAGACAAGGAAACACATATGAAGGTTGACAAATAGTCGCTCAAGTTTTAGAATTATGTGTCAGTTCAAAGAGGACGACACAAACAGAGACAACAGGTAGGTCGGTCGAATAAAAACAGAAACATTAATGAAAGATATAGTACGTGGGTAGAAAAAAATGGAGGCGGAAGAAAACTAAAGTGAAGGCTTCTGCTGTGTCTAGGCCCGTTTAATCCAAAGTTACAAAGAATCATTTTGTCGGGAATTAAAGAAAGGTCCAGTGGAAATAGTGTAGGGTATAGTCTATAAAGGACAAGCAGTCAAGAAAGCCAATAACTAAACAAAATTATTAAAAAAGAAAAAAAAAACTAAAGAAAAACCCAATTGATATAAATTCAGTACAACTTCAAAACAAAATATATTTGAAGCTAATAAAGAATCAAAGTACATACTAGAAGTAGTTCACATGAATGTTTGAAGTACAAAACACACTCAAACCACACAAGTAAAGTGAGTGATAAAACACATCCGCTGATGGTATATCTACTTTTGTTCGGCAGATGACGGACGAAACTAATAAGGTGTTACTAATGTAAAGGTTTCCGACTTTATACCCCTGGATTCAAATAAAAAACTGGACTTGTTTCTACTCTTTGGTAGTAATGTTAGTAATAACTTACAAATGGAGCCACAGCAGACATATTTAGAGACAAATATTGTCTGTTTTTTGGATAGTATTTCTCTAGGAAATCCTTTTCTATCCAGGAAAGGGTCTTTGCCGCTTCCAGTTAAATGATTGGAAAACAAACAGATTGAAAGATGTTCGGGGATTGATGGAGTGAAATATGTGCAATCACAGTTCTTCCACTTTAAAAACTTTGGTTGCAAATTTGCATTTAGTTACACCTAAAATCAATCAAACAAAAGCAAAGAGAGACGTCATATTGTGATTCATTGAGTGGCAAATTCAAAACAATAAACTTTGTATTGCAGATCTCTTATTTGATCAAAAATAACAAAGACGCAAAACTAAGAACTTCTTTTGAACCAAATCAGTGTCCTTAATGTCTTCCTTTCTGGATCAACCACATATCTAATATCTAAGACCTTCAGATGTTTAAATTCCTTTTGGAGACGGATCTATAGTATTTCCCAGTCAAGGGTGTCCTGACGAGATCTGTGACCGTCAGAACAACAGGACTTCTTTTTACATATTCATTCATATCTACGATGCAAATTTGGTCTAATGTCAACTGTCTTAAACATAAGTCCAAAATTTTTGAAAATAAGGAATCAAAGGCTAAAAAAGCATATCATCAGATGTTGTTTTTCATTGCGAATATTTATGAACTCCAAAACTGTTTGGTTTTAGTAAACCCCCAAATGGCTCTTTCAAACCCTTAATGGTGACAATCTGACTTCTCACAAAATCTACTGTGAAAATCTTAGGAAATGCTAATAACAGTTGATAATTTCGGGGGCATTTCAGGTATTATGGTTAATTTTTGAGTTCACCATTGATCCAAATCTTCACAAAATACTACATATCCACTGAGCTACATAAAGACAACAAAATCTTCAATGCTGAACATCTGAAGATACCTGAATATATTTACCAAAGAAACATTCTGACGTAATCTTTTTGTTCGTGTTCGACATATGCCTTCGTCCTCTTGATCTGAGTTTGCTTTGAACAAAACCGTCTGAGTTACGAGTCATCCTCATACAACATGTAGTTTGTCTTTTTTTTTCTCTTCGCCTTTGCAAAAGCTGTAATAACTGCTTTACTGGTGTAACAGTAATGGCGTGTGGAAATACACGCTATACTATGCTTGTAAACCAGCCTGCCTCTTAGCAAACAAAAAAGTCTAGTCCCATCAGGAAAACCTAAAATTTTTACCGTCTTGGTGAATACTGATGAACTATATGTCAAAGAAAGTAAAGTTTTTATTGACACTTATTTGTTAAGAAGAGCATTTCTGGATGCCACTATCTAATTTGCTTCCTGTTTTCAGTGATTTTGCTTTTTTTCCATTAGAATCCATTAGAAAAAGTTAGAACACAAGGTAGTCCAGGACTTCAAGATAGTCTAACTTTGAGTAAGTTTGTGAAACAAACAAATGATTGTCCCTAGGAATGAGTGTGTGAGTGTGGATGATTGTGAGTGTATGGCCCCGTGATACACCGGCGACCTGTTAGGGATGTACCATGCCTCTCGCTTTGAATTAGCCAGGATAGGCTGCGGCACCTCACACGACCCCGTCAGGGTAGAGAAAGATGGATGAAGATGAACCTGAATACAATTAAAATAAAATATCAGTAATACAAACTAACCTGCACACATCTGATGAAATTACATTGATTATTCATAATGGACTCTCCAATGCAATTTAATAGCAGTTCATTTGGTGTGAAATATTATTTTTCCTGCGGGATTTTTTTTTATCAAAGAAAGCGCAGTATAATGTGGGTAAAGTGCTCGTGTCCCTCAGAGGAACGCATGACCCAACTGTCAGATGCCAAAATGCCAAAGGCTTGATTGACAGTCGTGTGTTAAACTGCCTGTTTGAACTCATTAGCAAATTAAGGTCTTGCTACATCAAGGGACCGCCAGTCAATGTGGATTAATGCCGAACAGCCTGATTTCTTTCATTTGCCACTTTATTCAAAACACATGTGAAAATTCACACTTAAAATAATAAGCAATTATTACAAAAATGTTTTCCAATATCAAAAACTTGACATTTCAAATTCTCATTAAAACTTTTTAAAACTGCACCTGCATTTATTTCTGAGTGGTGATTATGCTTACAGTGATGTCCTTGCTGAGATAAACATACACCCACGTGCACACATAGAGATAAATCACATGTGTCAAAAGTCAGCACTGATTCTTTTTTTCACAACAGCTATAATTCCTGTCTCAATCATAGCACACTGTTCAGAGCTCAACATCAGTCATGTCCACCCACTTCTATTCTCACATCTGTCACATCAAACAATCACATTGAACTTTTAGCTTAAGAAAATCTATCCAGCTTCCCCACTTAAAAGAAAAATAGAACAGTAGAGGACATATAAACACTTGTTTGTGCCAGAGCTGTAATTTAATAACAAAAGGTTTGCTCTGAGGCAAAGGCACAAAAAATATGCTAATACCCCTTCCTTTCGATGTGTAGACAGTGGCGTGTTAATAGAGAGCAGGTTAAACAAATGGCTTTCTTTTAACATGTAAGTGCTTTCTTTTTCATTTTTAACTTGTAACCGTCATTCTAATGCATCTTTCTGAAAAGTGATTGATGCATGGTGTTATCACCCTCGGTGGCATTCTAAAAAGGGCTAGTGGCAGTCTCAATGCACTCCTCATTTTTAACAAACAGGGACAGGACATGGCTGGAAGCTGCCGCCTTGTTGCTTTCTATTTGACATTAATGCATTGCTCAATATCTAACCCCTCTTTTCTTTCTTTTGTTTTTTTCTTTCCGACATGTTGGAACGTCTATGATAAGAGCTTATTAGACAATAAGTAACAAGGAGATGTCCTTTAACGTAATGTGACAGGGACAATAAAATTCCACGGTGAAATGCTTTTCCACCTAGGATGTAAATAATTAAGTTGGAGAGGCAACCAGTCGGGAGAATGTCAAGTGCAAATTGGTTGCACAAGGTGACAATTATTATCAGGGCATGTGTGACTTACAGGATATCACTGGAAAGTTCATCTAAATAGCATTTTGGAACACACATATACAAGTGAATTTTTCATATGAAAATAATCACAGAATGTCCACTGTCACACTCCACATTAGACAATTGTTTCATTTTTGAAGAGTACTCTTGCTCAAGCTACTAAATCAATGGGGTACAGTAGAATCACTGGAAATTCTGAAAATGTCCAAAACCAGTTTTGAAAAAAAAAAAGTACACAAGTAGTGCTAAAAAAATAACTGAAATCCGTTCCGTCATCTTCCGCTTGTTCTGGGGTCGGGTCGCGGGGGAAACAGCCTCAAACGGGTAGCCGAGGCCTCTCTCTCCCCAGCTGCATTTTCCATCTCACACGGAAGGATCCCAACTCGTTCCCTTGCCAGCTGTGAGACAAAGTCTCTCCAGCGGGTCCGGGGTCTGCGCCTTAGTCTCCTCCCAGTGGGACTTGCCCGAAACACCTCGCCCGCGAGGCGCTCGGGCGGGCATTCTGAACAGATCCCCGAACCACCCCATCTGGCTCCTCTCAACCTGGAGGAGGAGCGGCTCGACACCGAGCTCCTCCCGGATGGCAGAGCTCCTCACCCGGTCTCTGAGTGAGAGCTCAGCCACCCTGTGGAGGAAGCTCATTTCGTCCGCTTGTACCCGCAATCTCATTCTTTCGGTCACCACCCACAGCTGGTGACCATAGGTGAGGGTTGGAACGTAGATCGACTTGTAAATCAAGAGCTTTGTTTTTCGGCTCAGCTCTCTCTTTACCACGACGGACTGATGCAGCGTCCTAGTTATTGCTGACGCCGTACCGATCCGCCTGTTGATCTCCCGCTCCATCCCTCCCCCACTCGTGAACAAGACCCCGAGATACTTAAACTCCTCCACTTGGGGCAGGATCTGAAATCTAAATTGACAAATCGTACTTTGGTCATAATTTTTTATGACCAAATTGGTTAGTCTGTTTCTTTTCACAGCTTTTCCAATATCACAGAGACATTCCAGACACATTTTAGCCATGCCTGAAAAAACTTCAACATCCATTCTGCTGGCCCCCTATAGCACAAATGATTGCAACACTTCTAAATTCAACCACTCAACTTTTAAGCTAAAACTTCTGGGTCTTCCAGCGTCTCCAGGCAGTCACCATATTCAGATCTCGTAGTTCAATAGTCAGATAGCCTACCAGTGAAATCTATCAAATTGAATTTTTGTATTTGTTGGCTTAAAAGTTTTTTTGTCAGTCCATCATGACTGAAGGCGGTGAAGAAATCAATTTGTTGGCAGATTCTATAAATTAGAAAATAAAGTTTTTATTTTCAAGCCATTTAAAAATGAAATTTTTAAGAAAGGCTGAAAAAAGTAAAGAAATGCAAGAAGGTTGAAACAGCTAGTCATATCTTTATAAAACATAAAGCAGAAATATGACAGAACAGAATGAACTTTGAGCATTTGTAAAAAGGATTAGTTTTTTATCATCAAATTACTCTTTTTTTTTTCCTCATTAAGACATTCATATTGCCAAAATGATAATAACATATGAAAGGTTTTGAGGTCTTTATGAATGGTCTTGTGTCCTACTGTAACATGTTTACTGCTGAGTTGTTTATTAGGTAAAACACATGTATTGTTGAGTTTTCTATAAGAGATCACAAGGCTATTTTTATTGTGTTTCAAGTTAATAAAATGGTTTTACGGTCATAAAATAATTATTAAGGTGCTGATTGATTCAGATAAAACACTACTGAGGGCTTAGGTGTGAAATACCCAACCCGTCACTAAAGTATACCATTGCATGTAACAATTGTTGGTTGAGCATTAAGGTACCACTTGCAATTTTATTGGTCACATATTCATTTAATTAAATTTAAAGTTATCATATTACTATTGAACTTCAACTGTGGACCTTTCAAAAATTTACACCAGAGTTACTTATCAATCTCTTTGAAGTCCAATTTAATCAAAAATAAATCAGTCATTTTTTTAAACTATCTTATTCGCCATGACTCTGACAGTGGGCTTGCAGCATTGAACTATCCGCCTATATGAACATCCCTCGAACCCTTCGTTCAAGCTTCACTTATGATGCAATTCGATGCAAGTCAATATGTTTTTTTTAGGATTTCACTGAAATTACTGTGCATGTCTTACAGGGTCAACACACTCAGAAAATCCTCAGCTTTCCTGCTTCTGAATGCCGTATTCTCCCTTCTGGAATTTTGGGATGGAAATATATTCATCTCTCGGGCCAACATGGAATATCACACAGGTCATGTTGAACTTGTGATCCAGCAGCTATTTATAACTATACTCTTAAAAAATAGTTACGTGTAGTCAGTACCATTAATAAATAATAGCTTCTATCCAATTAGAAGACCCAACAAAGGGAAAGTTTCTCAGAGTGTCCTCATAGAATCTTTTTTGAAGACACACAGGCCTGTAAATAATCAAGCCCGGGGCAATCCCGCCCTCAGTACCCAAGAGATGCAGGCTGTGTCAACAGCGTAGCGCTGTGCTGTCACCACATATCACTCCTGAGCCTTCTCACAGCCCTCAGCCGTGTGAAAACACCACAGTCCTTATCTTTTCCCTCCTTACCACAGCTCCATGTTAGCCGTAGAGCATACCGACTGGAGCCAGCCACACAGATTTTCAAATTTTTTTTTTCAATTTTTTTTCCAAACACCATTTTTGACCACTGACTTTGGCTTCTTTTCTGGAATTTCTGAGCTTTCCAAAAACAATTTGGTGTCCCAAACGGGTATAGCAAACGATTGCTTGAAAGAAAAGAACATGTATTTTTATCAATCTTTCTGAATCCAGCGTATTCACTTCACAGTTTTTCTTCATTTGTTTTTATGGCTTATTTTTCTTGTATTCATTTGATGTTGTTTTAAAATGATGAGTTACTATGAAAGTCTTTCAGTATATCTGAACCTGACAGCATGAGATTATAGCTGTGTGTCCTTTATCAGTATTGCTGTTGCAGCTAGATCACCTTGGTAACTGAGAAACAAGAAAAGCTTGGTGCGAAATGAGGAGGTGTTAACCTTGTGAGAAGATAACTCTGAGACCATGATTTAGTAAATACTAAACAAGTGAAAATGAGTAATTATTGAAAAGAAATTAAACTAAAGTGAAATTCGAACAGTATCAGTACTACTTTGCTGTTATTGCTAGGTTCCTAATTATTTGTATGCCCAACACAGACTGGTACCAGAAAAGCAGAAAAAATGTGGCCTTGGATGAAAATCCATGTGACTTACCATCATTAGAAGACAGGAGCAGCTCAGAGCATTTAGCTTTGTGCCTGAGGCTTCATGATGCCCTAAAATATCAGCAACAGTGTGCTTAGAAGAGGCTGTGACCTTCACATAAGGAACTATGAGCATTCCAGAAAAATATGAGTGCTGGAACAAAATTATCTTAATTGCTGAAGGACCTCATTCTGTCCAACACCAGTCCAGCCACCAGCCCGTTTTCCAGCAACTTGTTTTCACCTAATGACTTCCACTAAATTAGGCATGTTGACCTAACTTTAAAGCCAAATCAGGAACAATGCAGCCTCTAGTAAAACAGACAGGACTTGTACTTATTAGTAATGATTAGTTTTGTGGATGATGCCGCTGCAGTAGGAACAGAATTAGATTCATTTATCCATGGGCACATCATAAGAAGTTTTAATTCACCAAATTAGATCCTTCTCCAAGTAAGAATGTCGCTCATTAATTTGATGTTGTTACTATTATTATAAGGACTGGTTTTAGTTTTAATTTGTGCTTATTAAATTTGAAGTATTTGACAAGTGTGAGAAATTCAAAGTTGAAGTACTTTGTATGTGATGATATGCAACTTTTTTTTTTTTTAAAAAAACCCCTCTAAACTGGAAAGTAAACCTTTAGAAAAAGCAGATGATTATTATTTACAACCCACTCTCCTGTCGTACAGTTATTTTTCATCAATTGGAAAAATGACATTTTAAAATACAGTTTTATAAGACGATTTAAGTATATTCTTTTTTTCTTTTTTTTTAGCAAGTGGAATACTTTAGTTTTTGCTGTCATCTGAAAAAATAACATTTGAGTCCTTATAGATAGCTCATACATAAGTGGTAAAAAATCAGTTGAATAGTAGCAATCAAAATGATCTCTATTATTGCCTTGATATTACAGCAGCCTGGACTAAAACCCTGTTTAATATAAAAAACTAAGCACACAAAGCAGATCAAAATTTTCCATATATACTTGCTATTTATTTTTGTTATTTTACTCACTCTACTCATTCCTCATCGAGGAAATTTGTGTGCTGCACTCCTACACCACAGCAGGCTGCCCACGACGGCACCAATGGTGGGAGAAACAGGGTTTAGGTGTCTTCTCCAAGGACCCTAAATGTGCACTCAGTGGGATGTGAATCCGCAAACTGACGGTTGACTTCCGGTCTGCGGGCGAATGCTGTAACCACTGAGCCACCGTCTCCCCCTATTTGAATACAATGTTATTCGGGAAGTGGCAGGGTACACAAAACGAGAAGAATAATTAATTCAAGCATTGATTTGAACACTATATTTTTGTTAGATCCTTAAATTGATGTACAGCTGAAGTAGAAAATGCCCTCCGCTACAGTTATTATTGAACATAATTCTAGTTAAAAAGGAAGAGATTTTAATTTAAAATGTCTACTTTTTTTTGTATTTATCTTGCTCATCTGTGTATTGTGGTGTCTGTGGTTTGAGAGTATTTTAAACATTTCTGCCTTGTTGCATAGGCTTCTCTTCCTCAGTCGTTTATCATCTTGAATGTAGCTGTTTCTCCTCTTTAGCACCCTGAGGTCACAGAAAAAGGGCTACAGTTTTTAGAACACTGTGACATGCCACATTTTAATCAGACTCAAAGAGGTATTGCAGCCATGCACAGGGTAATAAATTAGATTATTCCATTCATAAAAGAATGTAATTTATGCTAACAGAGCAGCTGATGTAAAAGTCATTGTGGGTAATTTACCAAACTGAAAGAACTGCATTTTCAAACTGTTAGTGATTTGAGGTAAAACCCAAACCTCACAAATGGATGATTTCTAGAAAAGAAAAGTTGACTAACTTAATGTCGTGACCAAGTTAAATACAAAAGCAAACTTTACTTAATTCATATAACTTCTAAACCGTAGACCAGACTAAATTGTCACATTGTGAAAACCGTACTTCTGTGATGAGGTTTGATATAAACTTTTTCAAGAGGAACACAACTTGTGAAAATTAGAATGGATAGTTAGATTGGAGTATAAGGTAAAATGCCTCTATAAATGTGGGTTTAAAATTTTCAAAGTGAAAATGAGATGCATGTATCCTTCAATGTAATTACACAGCACTCAGTGGGGGGTTTGACATCATATTTTATTTTTTCACTTATTCACTTTTTTCATTACTTTTTTCATACAAGTTAAAATGCATAGTACACATTTTGCATGGTGTCTAAGGTGTGTAATTACTTTATTCAAACATGTCCTGGTGTTGATAGGTTACAATAAAAATGCTGACTTTTGGTGACTCATTTGCCCTTTAATTGACACATCCTTCTAGAACCAGCAAGGAATTAACCCGAGGCCAAAAATAGATGTGAATGATATGTATTTATTGACAGAATAATCATCAAGCTGCAGTTCATTAGATGCTGCTTTATATTTCTGCTTTAATTATTGGCCCTGGAAGATGGAACATGATAGGATCTTTAATCACCAGAGACAGAGGCCTCTTTCCAAAGGACACCTTGCTGACATGCTGAGCAGGGAATGTGTCTACAAAGCAGATTCACTGATCTCTATGAGTACATGTGTCACATCACCTTGATAATTAACAAAGGGATGTGTCAATTATAGCGGGGCTATCAGCAAAGCCATGCCAGCAGGTGAGTTCTAAGGATATGGGTTTTCAGCTGCGGCCCGAGCTCCATCACTTCTGCCAATCAAAGGAATATCCATCTCTACACACTATGAAGCTGTGAACAGACCACCTCTGACAACATTATACCCACAGTAAACAGTCAAAAAAGGGCAAATTGGATTCAGTTCAATGGAGCAATGAGGGCACCTAGAGAACTCTCTTCTTTCTTTATGTACACCTACATGTTAAGTTTTCTGTTTACATTGAGGTTATCTGCATTTTGACACAATTTTTTTTTCTATAATAGATTTCTTTACGTTGTGGTAAAGAGAGAGCTGAGCCGAAAGGCAAAGCTCTCAATTTACAAGTCGATCTACGTTCCAACCCTCACCTATGGTCACCAGCTGTGGGTGGTGACCGAAAGAATGAGATCGTGGGTACAAGCGGCCGAAATGAGCTTCCTGCGCAGGGTGGCTGGGCTCTCACTCAGAGATCGGGTGAGGAGCTCTGCCATCCTGGAGGAGCTCGGTGTCGAGCCGCTCCTACACCAGGTCGAGAGGAGCCGGATGGGGTGGTTCGGGCATCTGGTCAGGATGCCCCCCGAGCGCCTCGCAGGCGAGGTGTTTCGGGCACATTCCACCGGGAGGAGACCAAGGGTCAGACCCGGGACCCGCTGTAGAGACTATGTGTCACAGCTGGCCGGGGAAAGACTTGGGATCCTTCCGGGTGAGCTGGAGGATGCAGCCTGGGTGAGAGAGGCCTGGGCTGCCCGTTTGAGGCTGTTGGCCCCGCGACACGACCCCGGAACAAGTGGAAGATGACGGAATGGAACGGAATAGAATAATAGATTTCTTGAATTTTTTAACATTCTAGAAAATCAGTTTACCTTATACTGTCTTAGATGTCTCAAGAATGACTGTTTTGTTCTTAAACATGTCTTCAGAAATGGAATGAAATTGAGACCCAATCAAACAAAAATGAAAATTATATTATTAAAGGACACCCGTGCCATAAAACACTCTGAATTTAGCATAAAGTGAAATGACCATGTGATAGTTTAAACGACAAAAGATGTATATAAATGCACAACTTCAAAAAGGTCAGATTTTGTCTAAAACAATAGGTCAGTGTCTAGAGACATTAGGCAGAGCTAAAATGCACACCATACACATTATGAGATAAGCCAGTGTCATGCGTATGCTGTTCATTGTCTTTTTTTAAACAGATTCATTGCATTCTTGCTACACATGCACTTTTCATCCAGCGAATGGAAAAGCAACGCAGAACTGATCCTGCACCTCAAGTAAAAATAATCTCATCTATAGATCATAAAAACTACTTGGTTTGTGTATATTGGGTGCTCCACCAGATTCCTTCCATCTTTGGTGAAGGAATGTGAGTTACAGGTGTGTATGAGAGGATTATGCAGCTTTATATCCATCTTGATGCAACATTACATTGCAGTAGATTAAAGTGGTGGTTATGTGATGTCACAGTCATCAAACTGCAGGTAGGACAGTGTGGAACCACTTTACTTCTTCCCATGGCTGTAATGGAAAAAAGAAGTGTGCTTGCTGAGGCATGTAGCCTATTTTACAGTGCAGTTGAGGGTTGAGCATGAAACACAACTTGGATAACGTGATATCTTTCGGGGCTGGAGAGTTTGTCAAAACCATGCCAGGACCAGGTTCACTAAATCTTGGTAAATTTTCTCCATTTATATTTTAGGAGTTTCAAATCTTTACGTTTTAAGACCAATTTATTGAAAATACATAAAATGTGTATTTTTATTTGGCGCATGCTGTTGCAAGAAACTTGTGTTAAATTTACTTTTTAAAAAATGCATTGCATAGAAAAAACAGTGTTTCAATCAACACTTTAGTGCAACCTTGAACTATCAAACTTGAGGTGACTTAAAATTGACTTTAAACTTCTGTTTATCTGATCCAATTCTTGTCCCAGCCCAATTTTTCTCCTTGTGGAAGCATTTCCCGTGGAGAAAAGCAGGTGTTCCAGAAACAATGGACATTTTAATGGGAAAGAAAACAGACTATTCTACATAGACATTTTTATAAACATTTTATCACTGCCTAATTTTATCCTTGAAAGCATATGAAAGCATAAAAGTTCTTTCATATACAAATCATTGGGAGTATTTAGTCAGAGACCTGGCCATTTCCCACGTGGAATAATGTGTCTTTAGGAGAGCACAGACTTCCGCGCTCTTTGTGCTCTAGGGGACAACAGTGAGCTGATGTAGTTACCCATTGGAAGTGACAATCCTGACAGAATAAAAGTAATGGTAGCCCTAAACAGTAGGCAGTGGAGCTGACAAACATTTAGATGCTATCTCCCAGTTACAATGAATGAATGTGCTGCCATTCTTACTGCACCAGCACAGCCAGTGGCAACACCAGTCAGACATGTAATCCCTTTGGACAAGGGAGCACCTCATCAAGCAAGGGCCCAAATCAGAGTAATTGACAAAAGCAGACAAATAATGAGTAGACAACTGGATAACCAAATACTTTTTTTGCTCTTAAAAAAAAAAAGGTTGTACAAGAGCATCACCACTCACATGAAAAACTTTCTACTGTAGAAAATACTAATATGATAATGTCTATATCATGTAGAATATTTGTATATTTTTTAACCCTGTGGTGTAAATTTAGTATTTGTAATGTGTAAAACATCCAAAACCAGGTAAAATATAATAATCAAGCATGCTGGAGAGAAGAAAGCATTATATCTGCATTCTTTGCATGTACTTTAGATGATGTCCCATTTGGTCAAAAAAGCCAAAGGATATTACTACATCTCATTTATGAACCGTCACAGTCACATTAAGGAGCTGGGCAATGACTCTTACATGGGCAGTCCATTTACAGGTGAATTTTTACTCACCCACAGGAAAAGTAATTCTTTTTTGCCAATTTGTGTTTTAATAACTCTCCAGCCCCTGCTTTATCCTTTTATGTAGAAATGTTAAACCAAAGATTTAATAGGGTCCAAAAATTGCGTAACCTCGGCCTATGAGTCTGCAGGATCTGCCTAAGAGATGTTTTTCACATTAAATGGTACTGCTTAGTATTTTAGAAAACATTTGAATATTTCATGTCTATAGGAACCAGGGAAAAAAAAAAGATTTATTGAGCTAAAGTCCTAGTCTTCATAACAGCAGGCTGGTTCTTTTATCAGGAGGACATTTGTTGACGGAATTCTATTGGCACCTTTTAATTTGGGCAGTGTACTTGACTTGTGAGCCATGAGAAATGCTTTTTGCAGTTCACAATTTTATCAAAGGACAAATGTTAAACATTTGGTAACAGTTTCATATAACAAAAATATCAGGTGTTTTAAAATTCGACATGCAATAGTAAATTTAAAATTATAATAATGCATGCAAGGTTTTCATTTCATTCATTTATTGTGACTGTTTTTATCATTTATGTAAAATGGTAAGGACATTGGACACCAGGGATTGAGCTTTCTTGCAAACCAAGAAAGATAATGAGACTAAAGTAACCTTGAAAAAAATCTCAACTGCCAATGTGTGTCGTGATCACAAAGGTTTATGTGTCTATTTTTTTCAGTCCTAATGTTCCATTTCATTTCTGTGAATGGTTTCTAACAAGAGAGTATTAATCCCATTCCAGTCTCTGCATGCAATAGTTCTGCAAGTTTGATCAAATCCTCTTGCAAGATCATATAATTCATTCACCCCAGTCTTCTACAGCAGTTTGACTGAGAATAATCTGGAGTTTTATGAATAAAGAAACAAAAAGAAATGGTCAACTGTTTTATTCTTTCTTTCACTCATGTGCACTTTAGATGAAGAGTCTTTGAGATTTTACTAAATGTGAAAACGGTGCAACACGAGTTGCACATTCATCCCTGTTTAGTTTATTCTGTTTACTTTTGTAATTGATTCAGGAAAATATTCTCATGTGTACAAATGGTTTGAGTTTTGGAAGTTATTTTGATTTTAGATGCAAAATAAATTGTGACAGATTTGAAGCTCCTCTTTGAGAGTTGGAGTTTTAGAATTTTCTTTATACTGTATATATAAACTGGTTCCCCTGATAAATGTCTTGGTTATCAATCTACGGATAACCAAAACCTTTTTTGTATTGGACTTTTTGCATAGGTATCATCCCTAACGTTTAATTCATTCAGTCATTCACCTTACCAAAGACATAACACATCATAGTTCAGCAGTAACATGATTGATCCTATACCTTAGTTTATCATGAACCCCAAAAACTTATTTAACCCACCGTGTCATTCCCAATGTACGCGCATGTGTGGCCGCACTGATGGAGTGTGCGTCTATATATAAGCTATTTGCACAAAATAAAAATCTGCAGGGCAAAAAAATTTGGCTCAGTACAGTACCGTTACCAGTACATGCTGCACATGCACAGTAGTGCTTTTTAAAGTGCTATTAGCGTTATTTAAAAGGACAATGCCATGTCAGACTTGAGCTAAATTTGCTTATGAAAGACTTATTCTTGTTGGACTAAGCTTTGCTGTATTCAAGTTTCAGGGAAAAAAAACAAGGGTGTGCTTCTACTAGAAATTGTGCTGCTATTGGGAATAGTACGGTATCTTGATGATGTCTATTTTATTTTCATAAGTTAAACAAACCAGCTAAAGGCCCCAAAAAGTTTATTTTAATTCAAAATTCCTTTTTGTCTATGTTTACCTTTACATTTTCCAGAAAAACCTTTTTATTAAAATCATCTTTTACCATCTCAGTAATTTGACTTAAATCCTTAAAGGCATACAGTATTTGAACACAGATCTATAACAAACAGATTTACTTAATGCAGGCCAGAGACTCGAAATAGCTGCTTTTATGACAAATAATTTACTACAGTACAAAAATGCTGTTCAGTCCCTGATATCAACTCAGTCGGAAGCTGCATCTTGTTTTTTTGGATGCTCGGATATTTTGCTGGTCTTTAGCGGTATGCCTGTTTGAAAACCCTCAATTCAATGGAAAGGGCAAACTACTTTATTATAAATCTTCAAATAAAGTAAATTAAACAACTTTTTGAAAGCTTAAGCTTACATTTTGCTAAACTAATTCAAATTGACACATGAATACAGAACTCTTTCACTTTGTATATTCATTTACTATTCCTAATGTATGTATAGGTTCACTTGTGAGTAGGGAGACATCATTTTATTACTTGATGCCCTTACTTTGAAAGGTCATCCAACAATATACAAGGTTTTTAACCCCTTTCACAAATAAATTATTTTAAAACACTTCTCATTCTGCATTACAGTCTGTAAAACTCATTATTTTACACTTGGATTTTTTTTCAATGTCAATGAAGCATTTTATAAAAGAATAAATATTCAAATGATTTTAGAGTTGTATACATCCAATTATCAGACATAAACAAACTTCTAACAAAGTAACTTAAGAAAAGAAATTATAGTGACCTTGAACAGCCCTGGGAGACTCATGCACACCTTCTGCCATAGTGCTGCCAACATCTTTGGCTTTTTGTCATTACAATGGATGAAATGTTTGGAGGATCATCTACATCTCTGACTTAATGACGCATGATGAAATCTTATGAGAGTCACTTATGTTCTATAAAATTCCTGGACAAAGCTGTAAAATCAATGACCTGTTTTGTTACTTAATGAGTATCTCAGCTGTGGAAAGGTGGGACTTTTCAGAATCTTTAAGCTGACTCCTTAAATTCAACCTTTGCTGTGCACCATTAAAATGCTATTTATTTAACTAAAATTTACCTTTTGAAAATTTTGGATTTGAACAAAAATGTTTTAATCACACAGACATTCCAATCGAGTTTCCTCTACACAAAAGTTTGAATATCGCCATATTTTTCCCCCAATATCTTGGATGCCTTGCATAATATTGCACCTGCTAATCTCAGTGGGGCATTAAAGCCTGAATGATTGGTATGCGGCTTTAATGTTGGATAGTTAAGAGTTAGAGGTGAGAAAAAGGGTGTAAAATCAACCAGGGGAAAAATTAATATGAAGGAAATCAGTGGAACTAATGGTGTTCTATAATGGTGTTAGCAGCAAGATTGGAGTGAAAATAATACAAAAATAAAGTGATCAAGATTTGTCTTTCCCGCAGAACTAAAGGAAGCCCACAACAAAGAAAAACGCCAAACGTATAACTTTTTGTTTGCTTGATAAAACTCAGAAATAACAACATATTGAATTGCTCTCTTTTAAACTTTTTCAGTAAACGGTGATGCACGTACAGAAGCTGTAAATCCAGGTGAGAAGTGATTATGTATTCTTCCCCATCCTTGTAAATCCATAATCATTAACATCTGCTCCAGCTTACTTTATTGAACTATTTTGCTCATGTGTGGTCCACTTATCCTCGTTAACTCCCCTTTAGCTAACTCAGCACACAGATCGAAAGGTAGATAGAAAGTAAAAAGGCGAAGACACTGAGAAAAAAGGGGAAGAGGGGATGGCACCTTGTGGGAGATTAAATAAAAAACTTTACCTTCCATTTTAAGCTTGAAAACTCACATACGTTTACAACTCTTTTGCCTTCCTCACCTGTATTTTGTCGCAGGAAGTATTTCTTTGCCCTGCTGTGTGTTGACAGTTGACCCATGGATTTGCTGTCTGGTTGCAGGATGTCTTGAAATAATATCTTTAATTGCCTACCCACAATATTGATTAAGGAAAGGATAAAGCAAAATAACAGCATGATATAGCCTGCGGATGGTTGGTTGTCTAGTGAAATTAAAAACGTATAAATCTCAATGTCCTTGAAGTTTTCGGTAAGGCTACCATGAGAATGTGATCTCTGTTTGCATAAAGATGGGCTTGTAGTGGCGCCAATCCGACTGTTCATGGGGCGAGCTGATCCTCATAATCCTGAACTAAAAAAAAAACCATACATCTCAATTGCTGGTATGTCCTTTGTGTTTTATATTCAAATTCCAAGTTTGTTAAAAGTTTGATAAAAGTAAATTCAATTGACAAACTGGGAAAACTTTGTGTTGAAGGAGTTATGAACAATCTTTGACCAGTGATCATTTATACTGAAAAGTATGAATGTGGTAAGACCTGCTTCAACCTCATCTGGCTTCTTCTGGCTTCTTCGCTAAGCAAATGTGCATGCATGCTACTCACAAGTGATTGTTTTCAACGGAAACTGCTCTGACCAAATTGAACTTGTTACTTAGTATGTTAGACTCTCCATTGCTAAGTAATTTCCTGCAAACTACAGCAGTTATGTCTTTTCAAATTCAAAGTAGCCAAGCAAACGAAGGCAAATTTATAGAAAGCATGTACAAGCACTAGAACATACATGTTTTGCAGGAACCCTCTGAACCAGGAAGTTGGAGTGATGAAGATACTGTGTGCCAAATGGTTTTTGCTCACCATCCCACACTTAATCCATGGTTTACTAATATGAAAAGTTTCCTTTCAATACATCTACGTATAGGCAAATGGAGTCTTAAATGATACTGCACAAAATAATTTATAAAGGTTTTCTATTCCAACCCCAACAAATTTAAGGGAGCTTTTTTTTGGAGAAAGTACTATTTATTCCATCTCTACAGGGGTCAGTTAAATGAAGGTAAGAGACAACCCAAAATCAAGACATTTGAACAAAAAACAAAGTTTGGAAACCAGAAAAAAGTTTACGGAAAAAGCAGAGGGGGAGAACATTTCTCACCTATTTCTTCTTTTGTGGAATGATAAAAATATCATCACTAATCAGACTTATACAAATGAAGCATTTAACAGATCAAGTTTTAATCAACAGTAAAGTTTGTAGCCAATAATACATCACAAGATATTTGGTCTCAATGGTACTCTTGTAATTTCGGGACTGTGAATGAAATTTCAATCCATTTAATTATGAATAAAAAAAAATATATAACACCCATAAAACTCTAATGTTAATAACAAATTATCTACCATTTATTTTTGAATTAATTAAATTAAACTGGGGAGGACATCATGAATAATAAAGAAGACAAAGTAGAATAATCATAACCCCCATTGTTGGCACATTTGAATCATATCTAAAATTCTGCATAAATCCAACCTTAAAAATAGCCTGATTTTAAAATAATACTGACTGAATGCATTTTTTCAGTGGATTGACTAGAGAACACAAGACCAAACAACTCAGCTAACAAACTGTGTTGTAATACATAGTGAAGTTATTCATTTCAGCAGTTACAGTACGTAATTACATCTACGTGTGACAATTGTGTGTGTTCACGTTTTGAACAGGTAAAGACAAACCACATCTCCCATTCTCTTCACTAAGAAAGAGTAAGCATTTTAAAAGAGGAAATGAAAGAGTAAGCTCTCGATTTACAAGTCGATCTACATTCCAACCCTCACCTATGGTCACCAGCTGTGGGTGGTGACCGAAAGAATGAGATCGCGGGTACAAGCGGCCGAAATGAGCTTCCTCCGCGGGGTGGCTGGGCTCTCACTCAGAGACCGGGTGAGGAGCTCTGCCATCCGGGAGGAGCTCGGTGTCGAGCCGCTCCTACTCCAGGTCGAGAGGAGCCAGATGGGGTGGTTCGGGCATCTGGTCAGGATGCCCCCCGAGCGCCTCGCGGGCGAGGTGTTTCGGGCACGTCCCACCGGGAGGAGACCAAGGGGCAAACCCCGGACCTGCTGGAGAGACTATGTCTCACAGCTGGCCGGGGAACGACTTGGGATCCTTCCAGGTGAGCTAGAGGATGCAGCCGGGGAGAGAGAGGCCTGGGCAGCCCGCTTGAGGCTGTTGGCCCCGCGACCCGACCTCGGAACAAGCGGAAGATGACGGAACAGAAATAATATTACCTCAGAGGTAATACCGGTAATACCGAGAAACACAACATGAGACAGAGTTAGAGATTAAATTTTAAGTACAGCAGTCCACCAATATGTTTGGTATCAAATTTTGCTCCTGGTACTTTTCTGGTATTTAAAGACAGTGTAAAAGATTTTGTAACTGACAGTTTTGTTTTTTTTTAAGTGTTGCTCAATTTTCTAATTTATTCACTTTAAAACTGACGACATAAAGATAATTAAAAAAATAATTAAAGTGTTATTTTGTGTTAGAATCTTTTTATTCTTAAAAAAAATTATAGCGGAACACAAGATAGTCAACTTACAATAAAACAAAACTATCAACAGACATTGGAAACAAACATTTTTTGCTCATTACTTTTCAATTATTGTCATATTTGTTTTGTAATTTACTAGCTATATTGAACTGTTTCTCAGGTACAGTCATGTTTTTTGTCATATTGCAGGGAATTGATATTCTTTGCAGGTTCTAATCCTGATTTCTTTTTCTGATCTCACAGCAGCTTCTTAGCTTCTGATCCCCAATTTATAACTCCATGGTTTCCTATATTGTTTTTAGGCTTATGTTTTGTTAGCTGTTGCTCTGGGTTTTTTTCTCTACTTTTTTGCAAACAAACTCGTGTGGCTTCCAGTTTTATCTTTTCTTTAATGAACTCTTTGTACTATACCTTTTTTTTAGCATGGGGGTTTGTTTGTGCTGGCATTTGGTTCTGCAACCTGATGTCTTCAGTCTGGTGCCTAATATGTAGTGTATCATATTAAGGTTTTACAACTTTAAAATGGTCCTGCAACAGACTGGCAAGCTTTTTGAGGTGTCTCAGCGGAGGTGGGCTCCAGCACCCGCTGCAACCCATATTTTGTCATATTTTGTAGTACAAAGTATTTGCTAACATTGTGTAATAATGATGTGCAAATTCTAAAGTACAATGCTTCAGAATTACTTTGGATTCCATACACGTTTCCCTCAAGAGCTCGTTACTCATCAGCAAATTTTAATAATTTTCTTGTGTTTATTCAGCTGTTCAATTCCTTTCCAAAAGGTTTATGAAATGTGTCGTAATGTTATCGCTTTATTTGCAAAGAGAATCCTGTTTTGGGGGATGGGTGTTATAACCCAAATTGCGTAGATTTCGAGACTTTCCTAATAATCCTGAACATTCTTTTTTGACTTGCTTCACCCCGAACAACTCTCATAAAGATGGAGGAGAAGGGGTCATTGGCTCATTGGTAGAATATACGTCCTTTAACTTGGACAAGCCTGTTCCCACTGGGCCTGTGCCCAAATGTCCTTAGGGAAGAGACCTACAGTAACCCCTCTGTTTCTCCCAAAATTGGCACCTTTGCAAGTGTCTGAAATGGGTCAGAAATTTTTCCATTTCAGGGATCAATGCAGTGCATTAAAAAACACGTGAAGCTTTATTGACCAAATTTTAGGTGTCTGATATGAATGAATAATCTTTATTTGGTACACTCGGTAAAAGGAAAAAACAAGACAAAATTGTACTTCCATCCTTAACCAACCTATCCAACGCATCACGTCACATTACAACTTTGAATCAGAATTTCACTCGTGAATACCAAAATACTTTGGGGGGAAAAAATTGCTTTTTTCGTCTTGAAAAAATTCTTTTACTTGCATGTATTTTACAAAAATTACCTGCAAACAAACCCAACTTTTATACCTGAAAAAAACAGTTAAATTCTACAAAATATAAGAGAAAAAAAAACATACCTCTCAGGGCAGAGCAGAGCAAGCAGAGCAGCTTGCTTATCTTCAACCCTTTGATTGGTCAATGACCAATTAATATACAGAGACAAGAGACATCAGCACCTCCAGGCCTTGCCAATATCTTCAACATTAGAAGGCGGCAATATTTATAAACTGCTTGACTGAAAAACAGGCACCTGATAATTACAGTCATATAAAATTAATTTGCCTGAGCAATTCATTCTAATCAATCTTACTTGATTGGATTTTGTGTGAATGCAAGCAACAGTGTGAAGGTCACACAGAGTAGCTACAAGTACGGAAACTCTGAAGTTTGTAGTTTTTCTTCCTTAACCATCTATGAATTTCTTTTCTAAACTTTTAAAGATGCTAATCGAAGAATTCAGATGTGGAATTGTCTAAGTTACATTTGAGCATTTTGATGTAAACTTTGTTAATTAAAGATACTTATAATGCAATATAGTTCATTCACATATTCAAGAAATTATTTATTTATTTTGAATTACTCTATTCATCCCTCACCGGGGAAATTTGTTTGCTGCACTCCTTACACCGCAGCAGGCTGCCCTTCAACGGCGCCAATGGTGGGAGAAGCAGAGGTTAGGTGTCTTCTCCAAGGACCCTAGACGTGCTCTCCGTGGGACGCGAACCCGCAACCTTCCGGTCCGCGGGCGAACGCGCTAACCACGCGGCCACCGTCTCCACCAATTATGTGGAGGGAATTACATTTTGTTAAAATATTGTGAACATAATTCATGAAATACAAAAAAAAACCAACACTGCCAATGTATTTGACACGTTAATACATGCATACCTAGTAAATATAAGAAAAAAATAAATAAAATGCCTCTTTTTGAGCTTTTTAACATTTTCCAAAAAAAAACAAAAAACAGGTGTCCTCACTGTATGTAACATATTGCACATCAATTCTACGAGTATCTAATGTTTACAATTACACCTATTTTAAATGATTGCTTTTATTGTTGGACATGTTCTTGATTAAACATGTGCAAATTTTAAAATTGAAATTTGAAATTGTGAAATTTAAATTGTCAAAGAACTTGAAATGAACCTGATTGGCTGTGTCTCAATGCCATCTTACTATACAATATTTCAGACAGTGTGTCTAATCTGTTACAAACATTTGCTTGAAAAGAAAGAAAATTATGTCTTTCCTGTCATCAATACTGCCATAGCGCAACATCGGATTATCAGCAGCCTAGTATACTTTAGCCAATCAGTATTTTTGTATTTAGAACAACATTAAACTTTTTTTTCACTGAATGCCAAACAAGTGGCATGTTAAAATATTATATTCCAGTATGCTTCTCAAATTGGCTGTACGTTCACTGATACATAATCTATTCTAAATAACTAGTTTCTTTCAAGTCCATCCCTACCTCTTCCTAGCTCCCATTTTCCAGCAGGTAATCAGGCCATAACTAGAATGTTATTTACAGGATTGGTACAGTAAAAGTCAATGTTGCAAAAACTTTCTTTCTGCAGTCAGACTCCAGCTCTAATGAGCCTTCACTGATATGGTGCTGATGGCTTTGCAAAGGAGATGTGGGCTTCCATAGGAATGTCAAACATCCAGCTTTGCATTCTGTTTAGTATTATTAGGTCACTTCTTTTGGAAGTCCTGACAAAAAACTGGAGGCAACGTGGATCAAAATCCATAAAAAAATCTTCCTCTCCTGTGGAGGTTTAAGTAAATTTGCGTGTTTGAGGAGGAAAGAGGGGGCAATCTCCCTTTTGAGCTTTTAGTGCACATGCATATATTTATTCTAAGGTGAATCTGGTGTCTGGTCACTTGTGAAGGAGCATTTCTTGGGATGGAAAGAAACTATTTTAAAATAGAAGCATGAAAAACACCTTGAAGAGATGAATATGTCTAACTGTGGATGATGTTATCCCATGCTTTTTGAGACAATAAAAAAAAAGATAAAATAAATTTGAGATTTCTTTTTCTTTGAAACAATATAGTATATCTACTTCTCTGTGTTAGCTTTAGTTCATTTGATTGTGTGATGGCATTTTAAAATCCTCATGGACGACATGGCTTTGACAGCTCTGGTTAGCTGGATTGTCTTGACATTTGCTCTTGACAAGTGCTAAATCTGTGAGGAGGACTGCAAGACTGCTGACTGATATTAAATAGAACAGTGGCTCAAAGAAAGTTTGAAGAAAACATCTCTCTCAAAAAGAAATATTTTAAAAAATTGTGTGTAAAAAGTATTCTTTGTATATGTAGTATTTTAGTTGTTTGGACTGCTTTTGTTTAAAAATAATGAAATGATTTTATAATTTCATTTATTTTTTGTATTAACCCGGCCTTTTATTAGATAAAAATCAGAAGATTTTGAAGAAAAACTAAATGTCTCTGAAAATAATAAATTCAAAAAGGCAAAAGCTTGTGAAATTGGAAACTAATAGAATTTTCACAGAAAAGAACAATCTATGATCCCTTCAGAACTTTGCATCAGATGTGTCACAATGTGACATTTAAGAAATGTGCGGGTGATATTTATACTGCTTTAACGCGTAAGCCATTTCCGACATTTATCAAGTATGTTTTTACAAGACTGAGCACCCATGTTGCATCAATTGCAAAAGTAAGATTACTAAACAAAAAAAATGAAAGGCTGTCATACTTTCCAGATAATCAAAACTAAAAAGATGCATTAAGTGTGTGAAAAATATATATAAAAGACATTTTTTTAAAAATGACAGTGCAGTTTTATAACCACATCACTAGGTTTTGGAAATCACCAAAACAATTGGTGAAATCTGTTTTTAAAAAACAACAGTAAAACTATGGGGTATGCTATCACAGTATTTTTTTTAGAATGTTTTTGTTAATTATAGATCATGTCTGTATGATAAAATTTATATTAAAGGCACAGGTATTTTAGAATTTTCCTGTTACAGCCCTAAGAATAAAATAAGACTCGATCAATGAGACCCCACGTGAATGAGAAAATATCCCTAAAACAAGAATGGTTTTGATCATTTATTAAGGGAAACCACACAAAGAAAAGCATCTCCTGGCCACTACTTGGTGGGGAAAAAAGAGGAAAAAATAACAAGGACTCCAAAAAACAAAAGAAATGTACAACAATAATAAAATACAGAGACAATTCAATATGAACCAGAATTTAGCAACATTACAAAACAATGTCTAGGAATATTTTAAACTGGTGAATATCATCCTGGTACCTGGGTATAATAGAAAAAAAGATTTCTAAGATTGAAACATTAATTAGTGTAGAAGATACACAAATTCATCTGTTGAATCATATTATGTAATAGCAATCCTAGTAAATCTACTTTGATATTATCAGTAAACAAAAAATTATTTCTATTGATATTTTTTCTACTGAAAAAAACATTATTTTACGGGTTTCCTTTTTTTCTCTGAGTTCAACAGGGACACGTGGCCCAACCTAATAATGAAGATAGCTTCTCTTCATGGATAAAAAGTTTGAGCTTCCACTTTTCAACGACAATTTTAAGACTATGAGAAGATTAGGCTTGTTTGGAGGACTTTGATGATGATGACAATATTTGCATTGCATGGAAATATTCCATCACATCTAATATAGAAGCTAAAATCCACATCCGTAAGCTTTCCACACATTTACCTGCTGGGATCTGTCAGAAGTATTTAGAGTTTTAGCTCTAAGACTTCACAAAGAATTATACATGAGCTTTTCAATAGTGCAGGCTAAACATCATACAGATCTAATACATTCATGTTAAACAGTTGTCAGGATTAACTGTACCAGGCGTGTTTGCAGACTATTTCTTTCCTTCTTCACAGAGAAGTTCCTGACAAAGACATTTAGTTTCTGAATGTTCTAGTAAAGATGGTGGTACCTTTGCGTATGGGTAAAAAAAGACCCTTGACTAAGACCTTGATAATTTATTTTACTTTCAAAACCTGCATAGTCTTTAAATCCTCCAAAGTCTTTTAAATCAGAGGGTTTAATTTCCAACATAAACCTTCCCGCTTTTAAACAAATATGTACGCTGAGAGTAGGGGACAAGATTAATATATTCAAAATATCTAAAATTATATTTGAAGTGTATAAAAAAACCCAATACATCCACAGGATGCGTAATCTGATATATTGAATAATAACCGTGTATGCTGTGTGACTTTGTAAATTTTACTCTGACTTTTTTACTTACATATGTAAAATTCAGAATATGATAAACTGTTGTTTTAATTTAACTCATAAAATAGTTTATGTAGTCGGATCAACCTTTCAAGAACCAAACACGTTTTGCATTATTGGTATTCTAAACTAACTTGATACAGCTGACTCCTTCTTTTACAAAAATTACAAAAATTACATTTTGTATGAATTGTGCTATACAAATAAACTTGCCTTGCCTTGCCTTGCCTTTTACTCGTTAGAAACAGTCTGAACACACAGCATTAGAGTCCGCCATTCCACAATGGGTGGGTTCTTGTTTCCTTTAACCAATTGTTCCTTTCTTGTCGGGATCAGGCGTAACGGATGTACTGTGCTCAACAATCAGGCATTAACAGCAGGGCAACCCAGTCTTTTCTCTGAATAAACTTTCTATACACTTTTTCTTTCTCAATTTCAGGAATTGTTGAAAACACAAAGCTTATAGCATGGTTGGCCTCCTTTTTTTCAGCTATCAAAAAATAAACATGGTCCCAGACAAACACTTTTGTCCATGTACATATAAAATTTATATTTAAGTTCATACGACCAGAAATTTGTTGTCCACTTATGTGGCAGCAGGGTCATGTGAGGATAGGTGTTAAATGATGCTTTGTAATTTAAAGTTTAAAGATTGGGACCCAATCTTCAAATTTTAGGCATGTTAACTTTCAAATTTTGTAGCTAATTCAACAGTACTTTTGTTTAAATAAGAGAAACTGATTGTTTATTCTTGAGCTGGGCTCATACAAATGCATGACCCTTTAAATGCTACTCATTTTTGTTTGCTTATTAGGGTTGCACTCCATCATCAGAAGACCTGAAGCATCAGCCCATTGTTTAAATCTAATATTCAGTCTTGCAGGTCATTAGTCCCTGTCTGTGGCATTGTTCATTAAAAAAAAAACATGTTCAGTTCATCATTCAACTCATTTAAGCGTCATTTTCCCAAGTCAATTTTGCTGATGAATTGTCCTCAGCAACGGCACTTCAATCAGATTTTCTGTAACACGTTGGAAAATGAGAGTGAAAATGATATGGAAATAAATCACATTTTGCTCCTTGATCAGAACCAGAGTCTGAATCTGAGCTGCTCTCTGCCTTGAGTCAATTACTCATTACACAAAGCTATTGACCTTTCTTCCAACAGGAAGTTCAGTGAATATCTTTGCAAGGATTGTAATTGACAAGATGTCTCTTTTAATAGAAAAATGCCCACATTTTCTTACAAGTTAATTATAAATTCAATAGTAGACCCAATGGCCACAGCCACTGAGAAAGGTTAGTATAGACATTTGTACCTGCCAGGCTGCCCATACATGATCACATAATTTACTCTGGGTACAGAACCCATTAACACATGTACTTTAATACCATTTAATATAAAGATCTGTCACAATTTAAAAATGCAAATCTATACACACTTTGTAATGTGTGGGATTATGTTAGTCGACAATGTTCGCTAAAGTCATTTACGTGAATAAAGAAGTGTGACGATTGTGGTCATGTATGTCAAACTGACTTGGTTTGTGGACATAGTAATCTATTCTTTTTGCTAAACATTTAGTTGTAAATTAACCATCTCTAAGATGGTCATAGGCTGGAAAAGCCTATGACAAGCCCCATACGCAGAATCTAAAATGAATAAAAGCAGAACCGCTGGCCCAAGATCGGCAGAACTGGAAAATCATGGCCCATCTGGTCGGCTCAGCATATGGTGACAAGACCCACCCCACTTAGCTTGAGCCTTGATTGATTGATCTTTAAGATAAACAGATAAATAGCATTGTGATATTTTGTACAAAAGAGAAGAATCACTAATTTGGACACTTAAAAATGTAAAACTTTTTGTGCTGTCACACATTGTCACACATTTTTATCAGCATGAAATGTTAGGCTGATAATCCAAATATTAAAAAAATAAATTTGTATTACAAAAAATATCAAAATCTTATCAAACACAAGAATAAGCAAGATATTTTAATAAATTAAGCCTTGTGAAATCACACTGCAGATTTTTATCACTGCCCTCTTTTTCCAGTTAGCAAAGCATCCTGGAAAAACCAGATGCCCAAATCACCCAATCTGGTTCCTCCCAACAAAGACTTGGACCGGCGTTACTCCAAACCCCATCTCGAACAAAAAACAGGTCATCTGGCTGAGGAAACACAAGCAAATTTATTATAAGAAATTACAATAACTAACTAAAAAATATTACTTATGACCTACTCCTGAAACCTTCAACAAAACATTTTTAGACATCCTATATGAGCTTTGTACATGCAACTGTTAAAATCTTTCATTCTTTTCTCCAGCTTGGGTTTATTTTTTCCCAAGGCACAATCGTAAATTTCTTTTTACATTCTCCCCTTACATATTATGACACTTTTCTGCTTTATCAAATATCCTTCTGATAGATGTCCTTGTCAACCAGCTGCCATAATTCTCTCATGTGCTGTGAACGGTGGTCCATTTTTACTGCAGCGTGCTATAGTTTAACATTCAGCCAATAATTTTGATATCTGGCCACAAATTCCAGCTGACACATGAATCAAACCCAGTAGAAAAACAATGTTATTCATTCTAGATTTCAAAGCAGCACTATTGACATGAATAGGATCAAGGGAACACTGCCCCAGCTTTGTCACAGCAGTAAAACTGAGTAAAAATGTAAAAATTAGACATTGCCACATAAATCAATTGCAAACATATAGGGAACAAAATAATAACAATCAGAAAATAGAAAAATAACAACATAATCTTTTAAAATTTAGTTTGATACAAATTGAAGCAAAGATCTTGCTCTCGATTACCTCCTACCCAAAAAACAAAAAACAAAAAACAAAAAAAAAAACAAGTAGTGTAGCTGCAAGTTACACAGTTACACAGTGAAACATAACATCTCTACAAGAACTTGGAAACATTCATGAGATCTGGCTCCAGCTGTTACAGGTTGATGAAAAGAACTGGAATATAAAGGCAGATCCACATGAGGACTTGTATGTATGAAGCCACACATCTGGCCCTGGCAGTAGTGGAAGATATTTTTCCCTTTGTAGCAGAAATTTCAGTTCTTGATAAAAGTGAAACAACGGTTCAATGCCACAAGACTGCAGGGCTATTGCCAATCAGGTTCATCCTTAACAGCATGTGAGCACTGATGCAGGAATTTCTTTTTCTCAGCAGGGTAATACACCATGTCACATGGACAGATGTGTTCAGGAACAGATTCACAAACATGGCAGTACAAGCCATTAACTATCCAGGAACAAGATTTTCCGTCAACTGAAGGTGTCAAGATTGAAATATCTTCAGCAAAAACAGAAATAAACCAGTCAAATTAATCTTAAGATGTCCTAAAACCTGTGTAATGGTAGAAACTAAAAAAAAAAAAATCAACTCAAACAGTTTTAATAAACGTGTCACACGGTGAAATATTTCAGGAAGCTATTGGTCAATGTTCACAATACAAAACTTTTCTCTGGTCAGAGTGAAGAAAATTTAAAAATAACTGTCAAATCAGTATCGAAAACAACCATCTTGTAGAATTTTTCTAAATTGCATTATTGTCATTTTTACTTTCATGTTTGTGTGGATGGAGGAATTAATACAGGTACCAAAATGAACCCAAAAAAACTTCTGATTGTCCATTTGACCCTACAACACTTTTGCAATAAAAAGTTACACCATCACTTTTATCGACAACACTTGATGGATGAGAGTTGTTTTCTTTTATTTCAACTGTTGTTCTGTTCCATCGTTCTACGCTCATCCAGGGCCGGGTTGTGAGGGCAGCAGGCTCAGGCTTCTCTTACCCCAGCCGGATCTACCTGCTTACCCGTAACAATCCCAAGTCGTTCCCTGACCAGCTGTGAGACATAGTCTCTCCAGTGGGTCTGCGCCATGGTCTACTCCCGCTGGGGCATGTGCCTGAAACACCTCACCAGCAAGGCACTAAGGAGGCATCCCGACCAAATGCCTGAACCACCCCATCTGGCTTCTCTTGTACTGAAGGAGGTTGTATGCGCAAAAAAAGGAAAATGAAAACATAGAAAGATCCTAAAAACATGCTCAAAAATGACTGAAAATTTGCAGTCATCCTTGATTTCAACCACTAACACTTTCGCCGGATAAATCCACCCCAAACATACATTACCCTCTATCACTAATGCCGGGTGAAAATCACCCGAATGCACGCCTGTAGGAAAAAGTATTCTTTGGGGTAGAGAAACATCCACCCCTTCATAGATGTCAAAAATACTGTTGAAGGTATCCAGGGAACTCATGATAACTCAGAAAAATACAACATATTGAAAATCATGTAAATATATTTGGTCGGGTGAAAATTACTCGGGGATAGGGTGATTTTATAAGTAAACATTCTTTGACTGAAACCGTTTTATTTTTGTCACTTTTGAAACACTTTCAATTCACATGGTACTTCCAAATCAGTCTTCTTCTTTCTGCATTTCCCTTGATGGGTCGCCACAGCAAGTCAGTTTCTTCCATCTAACCCTATCCGCTGCACCAACTATCTTCATGTCTTCCTTCACTGTATCCATGAACCTCCTCTTTGGTCTGGTGATTCCAAACCCATCATACTTCCAAATCAGTAAAACGTTTCTTAACTCTTCTTTGAACTAGTGTTAACAATGAGGTTAGTTTTCCACAATCATTGAGTTCAGGTGTTTCTACCAAACAATATTATCCAACTGGGGTATCTAAAAATGAACTAATTTCTTATTCTTGCACAAAGCCCTCGAAAAACGTTTCTGATTCCTTAAAATCAATACAACCAAATGTATCAAATAAAAAAAATAGTTAAAACAGGTCAAACATGATTCATTGTATTCCAACAAAGAAATAAATCATATGTTGTGTTTTATGTCACGTATGTAAATCACATCTATTGGTAATGCGTAACTCATTATTAAACAATAAACTCTGTTGTCTTTGTGCATCATTGCTGTATGGTGAAGGAATAACGCATCAACATTAATCTTTCACTTCAGTCATATTCTGCAAATGAATCTCTTGGGAAGTTCTTGGAACCTCCTGACATGCTGTTTCCTCTTCATTACCCAACAAGCTGTTGTTCCTAATGAGCCTAAAGCAATCTCTTATCCTAAAACATATAGCCATACCTCCTGTGTAACTGGTGACATATTACCTGTCCGCATAGTTAAGACCAGGTTTGCTGTGTCTTTTTCTTGAGTTATTGTATTTCTTCATGTGGATTTTTTTTGACCATGGAAGGGTTTTAAAACACATTTTTACTAAATTAGGCACACCAAAGTTTTATTTGATCGACTGAATGAATCAAATAGCTTAAAGCTGTGTTGCTTTTTTGTTACATTTTAATGAATGTGCTGCCTTTCAAAAATGAACCACAACAGAAGAATAGGAATAACTTTTATCTCTGTACCTCACAGTGACTTTAAAGTTTTTACACCTTTCCAATCTGCATATTCACAGACGTTTTTAGAAATGATCACCAACAGTCCCAGACAAGGTGCTTCAGGTACAGATTAACTTTTTTTCAGATTACAGCCCCATGAATCCTCACAGATGGAGAATAATCTTGACGCAGACTGAGGCAAACTGCTAGTGAAAAGCCAGAGGAGAATTACTCCCCTGATGTATCGCATTAATATGTGATAAACAACCTTGCATTGCCAGATTATAATAAATAATTCACTGCCCTGCAGAGGATGTAGTATGTGCCTGCACAGATTATTTACAGCTTTGAAATTATTCTTTTAATCTCATACAGCAAGCTGCCAAGGTGAACCCAGAGTAAATAATGCATGGCCAAAGTTTATTCCTGCTATATATAATTTTGGTCAAATCATTGTCTTTTTCAATTTCTGAGACAAAAAAATGAATGAGATTCTGCATTTGTCATTCGATCAGTGGGTTCATGTTCGGTATCTTTGTGTCTCTTAAAGTCATACATCTTTAAATGGGACTTTTTAGAACAAACGTTCTTGTAAAGTTTTGTAAAGGTAACCATGAGCGACTTGGTTTGTTTGGAAACAACACACAGATCATCTCAGATCGTTGAGTCAAATATTATTTGACAGACTATCATTTATGCTCAATAATAAAAGAAAATACAGCTCTAATCTTCAATGTGTTCTTTAATGTTGTGTTTACTTTAAAAATAAAATGTATGTTTCGGTCCAAACTCCAAGCGCAGAGTCTGAAATCAATGATGATGCTCATTTGTAGGCAAGTAATGTATGCCATCGACTCATCTGACCACAAAATGGCAGATACAAGACACCTAATGGTTGGTGGTCAACTTAATTAGGAAACACTAAATAACCTTCAACAAGCATAAGTGATTTTTACTCCAAATGTTCTGGATTCCATTCGGCTCCACAAGCTTTCGAATTCTTTCCCATTGTGTGCAAAACAGGATTTTTTTATCTAGACTTTGTGGAGTCAAACATTGTAGCCTGTGCACGTAAAAAAAAAAAAAAAACACACAATGTAGGGACAGCTATAACATGGAAGGTAAAATTTTTGTTTATTAATAAAGCTTCATCAAAGACTACGATGTGTGAAAGCCTGATCACTGCTCATCCCGAAAAGATCAGACTCCATCTCTAAAATTTGGCTCAGGTCCCGGGTGAACCACCCATCTTCCATCCAACTCCCAACACCCTAGTCACGTAGGGAGAGAGGAGCGTGTATGAAATATTTCCTGCTACGTAAAAACCATCATGGCTGTTAGCTAGTCACATCCTCACTATAGCAGGCATTAGCTCAAAATCACGTAGAGACTGGGTAGAGATTAGAATCCTTTTTGCTTTGATTCTAAATTCACTCTGAATCATTTTAAAACACATCAATATTAGAAAGTTGAAAGCCCTGAAAAGTTAGGTTTCCTTCAGATGGGATTTTTAAGGTCTAACTCAAATTGAGATTACTTAAAAAGAAAGTAAGAGAAATTCTTTTGAATTTTAGTTGAATAAGTCATTCCTTTTTTAAATAGAAATCATTTATAAACAATAAAATGATAATAACACAATCTGAACTGTATGGTGATGCAGTGGTTAGCACAGTGGCCTCACAGCCAGAAGGTCAGGGTTCAAGTGATTAGAGGGATGAGGCCTTTCTGTGTGACGTTTGCATGTTCTCCCTGTGTATGTGTGTTTTTTTTTCAAGTACTCTAGTTTCCCACCACTCTCCAATAACATGCATGTTTGGTTGATTGGCCCATATGAAATTGCCACTAGGAATAAGTCTGTGTGCGAATGGTTGTGAATGTGTGGCCCTTCGGCAGACTGGTCACCTGTTTAGGATGTACCCTGCCTCTTGCCTGAAAACAGCTTCCACCTCCTGCGATCCCAATAGGGTTAATTGGTTCAGAAGACAAAACTAAACTAGTAGAAAAAATGATAAACTACCATTTTTTTTTTCAAGAAAGAGCAAAGTCAGAAATGTTTCCTTTTTAATCTGTGTCATTAGTGCAAATGTAATGCCGGTCTTTACATAATTTTTAATATTATTGACATTAACCTTCCACTGCATGATTTTCACATAAAATAGTTTATTTTGACATATCTGAACAAGTACAGGAGCAAAAAAGTAGTAGGTGCATAAAATCTATATATCACCCAGGCCTGTAGGCCACTTATGCCATCTGTCCTATAAATCTGTGGAATAAAACATCTTTATTGTTGCCATTTTCAATGTGCAGACACTTTGATTGTCCTGTGCCTTAAGATACCATGTTTTAACTTCAGGAAATACTGCCTGTGTATTTCAGACCTTTCAGACAGGAAGATTAGTGAGTTAAACACCTGAGGATTACAGGTGCTGCTTCATCAGCAGTTCTCTGTCTGTACTTTCTTCACTGCTACATTCTTTGTTCTTTACTTTTCAAAAGCTACCACACAACAGATTTAGAGATTTGCCCCAGGAGGAAGGAGCTCTGTTGCTTTTTCTGAAGGCAGCTTGTTTAATCAGTCAGGTGTATTGCCTAGAAGAACCACACAACTTTTAATTTTGTACGCATTGTGGAGTTAACACTCTTAATCGATGAGTCATGTGATTTTAAATTAATGTCTAACAATAACTTGGATGGGAGATCATTCATCTTGAAATGTAGTCTTTCAAAACGAGTAAGTCAATTATTGAAATATTTTTTTATTATTATTGTGATAAGTTAGTTGACAGAAAATAGACTGAAAAATGGACTAAAAAACATTTGAAAATTTTGGTTGCCATTTTTTTCCAACCCTATCGACCTTTCTTTAGAAAAGCCTGTATTCCTTAAATATGAATCCCTAAGATATAAAAGTAGTGTTCAAGCAGGCTGGAATGGGTGGAGAAAAGTATCAGGTGTGATGTGTGACAGAAGAGTTTCAGCTAAAATGAAAGGAAAAGTGTACAAAACCGTGGTGAGACCGGCCATGCTGATTGGTCTAGAGACAGTGCCACTGAGGAAAAGACAGGAAGCAGAGATGGAGGTAGCAGAGATGAAGATGCTGAGGATCTCTCTGGGAGTGACCAGGATGGACAGGATCAGAAATGAGTACATCAGAGGAACAGCACATGTTAGAGGTTTTGGAGATAAAGTCAGAGAGGCCAGGCTGAGATGGTTTGGACATGTGCAGAGAAGAGAGACCGAGTACATTGGCAGAAGGATGCTGGGTTTGGAACCACCAGGAAAGAGGAAGACCAAAGAGGAGGTTCATGGATACAGTGAAGGAAGACATGAAGATACTTGGCGTGACCGAAGAGGATACAGCAGATAGGGTTAGATGGAAGAAACTGACTTGCTGTGGCGACCCCTGAAGGGAAATGCCGAAAGGAGAAGAAGATGAACAAGATATAAAAGTAGTGTTGTCAGTAGAGTAACATGTATAAATTAAATCGAAAATTCTTAAAGTTGTGGGTAAAAGAAACATGACTCAAAAGAATGAATCTTTATTGATTTAAACCTGAAACAAACCAAAAAAAATTTCTTCCAAGAATTATCCGAAGAACAAACTAAAGATTTGTTTTGCATTTGGGATTTTGACTCAGCAGCGATATTTCTTTTCTGAGGTAAATCAGTAATATTTAAAAAAGGCAAAGATTGATTTTGGAGCTCAGGTGAAGTCACGAATATTGTACCTTCACTTTTAATCAATTTTATGACGTGGTAGGACGCTGGTATAAAATTTAGTCTGTCTATGCTTTGTACATATTTTGTGAAGCAGGAAAATTGGCAATGTGGAAAAGTTCAACTTTTTCCAGTTATGTGAATAATCATTTACAATTTTCAGCTTAAAAAAAAACAAAATATACATTTTTTCTATTTTTATACATTTTGTGTGTGTCTTTCCAGCTTGCTGATGTTTTACTGATATACATGATTTCTTGAATGTACACAGAGTAAAATTAGGATGGTCAACTAATCTCTACTCAGACATGATTTACTGCTGAAAAATATGCATCTTTGTAGTTTGGATTTGTAATGAAAACGTATTAAATATATTAGTTCAGAAAAATAGTAATAAGCATGGTTTTGTATTAGCAAAAGAAAGAGCTGTTTGCTTTTCACTTTTTTCAAAGCAATTCATGGAAAAGAATAAACTAGAATTACTTGACGTATGCACATATTGAACTTGTGAAATCAGTTTTAAGTATTTGTTTAGGTTATTTTTTTTCTTCAAAGATCTTTTTTGACTGTTTTTTTAGAAGGTTTTAATTGTTCCATTCTATTCTCCATGCTTTGCCATGGTCAACACTTCTCTGCATACACTCTTCCTTCATTAAAAAATCCATCCACATGATCAGCATCTTGGCCCTCAGGCAAAAAACCTCCTTGAAGATTTCATATGAAAGTGGGCTGCAGAGTAATCTGAGGTCGCTCGATTTGATTTTTATTTTAATCGTTTGTTCATGTTTTTTTACCAAGATATTTTTATGTGAGAAAGCTTGAAGCCTTTCTATGCTTTGTATAAAAGCTTTGTATGTCATTTGCAATAGCATAGAAAATGCAAGTAAAAAGCAAACTCATTCCCCCATTGACATTACCCGGACGTTGTCTTTTTGATTATTTACACTTTTAAAAGTGGTGCAGGTTAAGTAGGACTCAATGTCATTTGTACAAAGTGGGAAAGTAAAGGATATAAACATGCAAGTATTCTTTATATATTCTTTCTATTTATATCACAGTTTTCACAAAGTGGTATAGTTTGATAAGAAAATTACGCATATAGTATGCAGCTCCTAAATCGCTCATCCCTAACGGGTTTGCAGGGGTGCCGGAGCCTGTACCTATCCTGGCTGGTTTCAGGCAAGAGGCAGGAAACGCCCCTAACGGGTCGCCAATCTGTTGCGGGCCAAATACACACAATCATTCACACACACACTCATACATAGGGGCAATTTTGTAATGGCTAATCAACCTATCATGCATGTTTTTAAAATTTGGGAGGAAACCAGAGTACCAGGAGAAAACTCAAACATACACGGGGTAAACATGCAAACTCCACACCGAAAGGCCAATGATTCAAGCCTCGTCCCACTTGGGACTCAGACCCCGACTTTCATGCAGTGAGGCCACTGTGATAACTACTGGGCCACCGTGCAGCCCCATATTTTCGCTCATACAGGAATATTCCATCGTAGTTCAACGCAACAGTTGTGCATCAGTCGTCTTGACATCAAATGAGTTTGATGATGTTTCACATCTCATCCAAGCAGTTCTAAGGTGAGGTCAGTGAATTTCAAAATTGACAAATTAATTACACATATACACAACTAAAAACACAATAATAGATTAGAATGACGTCTGTTTAAAAAAAAAAAAGAAAAACTAATGCAGATATAAAAAGTGAACAAAGCTGAAAACAAATTTATTATGTCCAATGCTTTGAAAACAGCTCTAAATGCAATGTTTTAGGAAAGTAAGTTTAAAAAAGTTCAGCATGAACTGCTGCATTTTACATTTACATTACAAATATAATGGGTATATATTATTTCAAACCATCAGCTATTGTTTTTGCCCAACATGCTGCACTTTGTTTGCTTAACGACTCTCGCTGGAGGAACAAAGAATGAGATGACATTAGAAAATACTTGTAAGTGTTTTCTTTTTTTTCAAATCAACCCAAAAAATAGTTGTTGCCGTCTCAGGTTTGCCAATTAAACATCAGCCTTAAGAGGTAACTATTTTGAATGATAGTAATCAGTTCGGTTGCTTTCCCGGTGTATTGGTTACAGCTGAGAAATGCTGGTGATGATTGAAAAGGAAAAAGACGTCTGTCACATTACAGACTCTATTTTATCATTCAATGGGAATCTTAGAGTGACATAGAGAGTTCTCTAAATTAATTTTACCCCCAAAGAAAACCAAGGAGGAAAAATTTAACTTTAAAACTCGAGGCAAGTACTGTGTTTAACTGTTGTGCTAAATTTCTAAGTTGTTTCCTTAAAGAATTTTTGATTGATTTTTTATGTAATGTTTAACTTTAAAACATAAAAAAATATGTTTTGACCATCAAAATGTTCCATTCTGAACCAAATCATGAAGTCAGGTACAGTCATACCAGGTTTGACTGAATCTGGCAAATTATCACAAACAAATGCCCCTGAGATGACAAAATCAAAGTTTTGAAGGACATGAGTGAATAATTTTTTGCACTAAGTTAAGTACTTTTTATGTATAAACAGAACTTTCATCTAGATCCTTTCAAATTTTTGTCCGTATTAGTGCATGTGTAGACATCTGAATGTAAAACCCAATAAAAATCCTTGGAATCATCCAGACAGCTATTATCCACATTCTGTCTCAGGCTATTTCAACAAAAAAGTACTTTAGAGGAGAGACATTTTATTTTATTGAATGTTCAACAATCTTACCGACATAATTATTTCATTTATATACTGAGGGCACAGCAGTAGCATGGAACAGTGTTAAACCTCAACAAAGTGATAATTTATATTGCTGACGATGACCTCTTATGGCTGTCTGATTTTTTTTTCTGTCACACAGAAGCTGTTTTGTGGTATGCTTAAAGAGAAAATAGAGACGATATCAGTTCTGACACATGGATATTGGGCATAGCAGCAGCGTGTGTAGATGCTACTGAAGCATTTGTATGAAAAGAGAACTTTCGAGAACCACAAAACCATCCATCCAATCATCCACGGATTCTTCTAATTTCTTCCAGGTTGGGCCAGCTGCCACTAAAGCAGGAAAGTCTGTAGCTTTGCTTTAACCCCATACTGACCACCCAGAAAAAAACAAATGGTTGTTTACAATGCATAACTTAAATGGTCGTTAGCTGGAAAAACAAATTCCTTTTTTGGGACTTTAACTCCAAGCTTAAGAAACATTTTTATTTATTTTTATTTATTTTATCGTACTATATTCATTCATCCTGTGGAAATGACTTATGCTGCATTGCACCGCTGCAGGCAGCCATGACGACGCCAATGATGAAAGTAATTGGGGGTTAGGAGTCTTCTTCAGGGACACTTGGGTATTGGCCCACTGGGAATCAGACCAGCTTCTCCCAGTCCAGCATGGTATCAGTGAGCTAACATTTCCTCCTAAAGATTTTGATTCTCCTTCCATTTGGTTAACACTAGCAACAAATTCATATATCAGCATGACAAGAAAAATAAAAACTAACATGAAGGAACAAAATGAAACCCGCTTATCACTTTGGCTGCATCCTTATAATTTATTAATGAAATCACTGTTCAAGGACAAGCTTAGCTGGTTTCCACCCCACAAAAACTACATTTGACTGTGCTCTCTACATTTCATCCAGACAGAATTCCTTGTATCAGGTGCCTCCATGGAGCTGTTACAGTGGACATTTCTTAAAGTAACTACATCACTTTGCCACGGAGCCAAACATAAAGACTTTTTCTAATTATTTTTTATAAAGCACACTATTTTAAAACAGCAAAGATTATGTTAATCCAGCTATCCTTCTTGATAAGCAAGTGCCAACATAAAGGACTCCTAATATACTTGCACCACAGGCATCCGAACAAACAAATAAATCAAGATGTGTTCAGCTGTAAGTAAAAATGTGCTATTTGCATTTAGACAAGAGGTCACAACCTCTGGAGCAGATGGGGGTTGCAAATCAATTCTAGTTTTAAACAAAAAAACTGGAAAAATAAGAAAAAAAAACATATATAAAGGAATACTTGTTAGTCCTTGAGTTATTGTTCTAAAGTCATTAATGGGTTTTCTGTCCTCTGGGGATGCAGTTTGTTGGAAGAATAGAGCGAGGACAGACTTGGCAATGTTTGGTCAGTTGCCAAGGAGCTGGGAATAAAAAAGAATAAAAGAAATCTTATTATATTTAAAAAACAAATAAAACATATATCAACGCTCAACAGTTAAACACAACAGTTTTCCATTGACGTTTCCTTTGCTGATTCAATGTGCTGAATGAACTAGAAGTATTTTAAACAAGATTTGAAAGGTAAAACTAAAACTACTGAATAATAGAAGATTGGTTTGCCAGTCTGAGGCAGAAATATAGCCAAAGAACATGGGACGTATTAGCTTTGAATAGCCCTGGGCTTATTGATGTTCATGAGGAATGAACAAGAGATCATGTCTGAATTTCGAATAACTCTGAAGGAATGTTCCCTGATGTTTTCCACTACTCTCGCATTAGCAAGATCTGCAAGTGGTGCACCTGTGAAAGTTTGTATAATAAGTGAGCTACATTACAAATTAGACAGGCAAGTCTTTGATACTTATTCATCAGCTGCTGACCTGATACATTAATTCCCTTTGCCAATTTTAATTAGTCATCTCTCTTAGTGTGAGTTGCTTTTATAATACCGCATGTCTTTGATTAATTCACATAGGTTCCTCTGGTGTCAGCATATAAAATCTTGACAGGGAAGTCATGTTTCAGGTGGGAGTAAGTGAGGTTATTAAATGTGTATCCTTCACCCTGTCAAGTGGTGGATAATGTTAATTCAGCATTTAGTTCCCACTATATCGCAACCTATTCCATAATAATAATTAAATTGTCCATTCCGATGTGTTTTGAATCTTATGATAAGAAATTATTATTTTTTTCAGATTCAAAAGTAAATATTTTAAATAATGTAATTTAATTATTATTATTATTAAGGGGGGAGACGGTGGCTCAGTGGTTGAGCGTTCGCCCGTAGACTGGAGGTCAACTGAAAGTTTGCGGGTTCGCATGTCTAGTGTCCTTGGAGAAGACACCTAAACCCCGCTTCTCCCACCATTGGCATCGTCGTGGGCAGCACACAAATTTCCCCAGTGAGGAATGAACAGAGTGAGTAAAAAAAAAAAGAATTCAGGAAGTGTCAGTTGACCATTTAAAGTGAATTCCCTCCCACAAGCCACCATACAATTGCCATCATCCACCACCATACAACTTTAGGGTTTTGTTGAATTTTAAAAGAGGGAAATGACCACATCTTCAAGGTCTTGACTTTCCACTCAGTCCTCCAAAGTGGATGACATCTAAAAAAAATCACACGTCAGTATTTCATTTTTTTACTCTTTTACATAACCCATATTAATGGTAGCCTTTTATTGTGTGACAATACAAAAGCGAAACATTCTTTCAGATATGGAGATGTAAGGCAAAAGGATTAAACACCCTCTCATGAACATAAAAGGCAGCTTTCAATTCAGAATTGTTGTAAATGTGTAAAACACTTTTGTTTCTTTTTTCTCTTCACTTCACAAGAAGAGCCTTTGATAAATAGAACTTTGATAGAGTGGCATATAGAAAAAACATCATAAAAAGCTTAAAGAAAGAACCAAACAATTACCACCATGGCGTCTCACGTGTCTTTTTGCTGACAGATTATTATCAGCAGCTTTGCCGTATAAATCCATCTTTCTCCTGATCACCATGAATTCATGGCGGTTTTCTTCTTTTGTGCAGCAACACTTTCAGTATCATCAAAAGCAATCATTCCAGACAGCATTGTCATTCACTCTCAACTTCTACCAGATTATTTTTGTTGTTTGTGTCTGAACTCTTTGAGGTAAGTCACCCATAAATGTAACTCCATTGCTACTGATTTTAATCACTGTATTTTGGTGACGAAACCAGACAACAAATGGGTTTGTAGGCATGTGAAAAAAAGATACTTTTCTTCCCAGTTGCAGTCAGGATGAGACAGCTAACGGCAATAGCCACACAATCTTCAAGTACAAATACAGCTAAGCCGCTAAGCTGATGATTGGTGAAGGAACACACTATGTAAGCAAATGACTTTAAGGGGGTGGAGGAGACAGCCCTGCTGATTTCTCAATTATACTTCCTCCTCAGGCATAGGAGAGACAAAAAAGCAGGAAAAAAATCTAAACTGCATCATTGACAGTCAACCGGGCCAGACCAAACTCTTACCCTGAGGTATTGTGGTCTAACAAAAAAGGGTAATAGAGCTTGTTTCATATGAGGAAGGCTTGTGCAGCTGCGAGTCCGCAGAGAGCAAGGTTACACATTTGAACAATGTGACAACTGCACACATTGGCTTTTGCTTTTAAAAAAAAAACAAAAAAAAAAACACCTTTTATCTTTTCTGTTGCATGGCAATGAAACGTTCCGTAGGTCTGACGTTGTTTCATCATGAAATAAACGTGTATTCTCAGTGTTTGCGTTGTGACGGGTTCATCATTCGGTTTATGCTGAAAGAGAAAAAATAAACACACATTTACCACGTAAAGTACCTCAGATAACACTTTCAAATTCAACCACTTCTTTAAAATTTAAAAGTATTTTTTAAATTCTTTTTTTTTTTTTTTGTAAACCTCGTCAACAGAGCCCTGTGTGTTGGGAGCAGATGTCTGAATTTCCACTAATGTTTTAAACATGCAAAGCACACGGTGGTAAACATCGGCATTTGCATTCGTACTATAGTGATAAGTAGGTTAGCCCAGAATAGGAATACATCCTCTGTGGTGCACCATTGTTGTTAAATACTTAATAGTGCTGCCAGTATCTTCAAGGAGCACCTGTCCCGTTGTTTTGTTAGTCTGATTAAGAGTGTGAAAGAGCTGTAGGGAGAAAGAATCAATAGGGAGCTTAGATTCAAGTCAACTCTATGTTAGCGTAGTTAGAAATATTCATAGCTAGGTTTAAAAAAGTGGCGAACTAACACCATAAGAGTAACATTCTTTTACTATTTCCAACCATTTTCTCATGACATATCAAACTCCATGGGGTTTGTTAGAAAGAAAATGCTACCCACTAAATACAATAGATTTTTGGTGACATTGAACTCATCGTACGAGCACAGTTCAAACTCCTTCCACTAGACTAGTGCTGTACAATGTAGAAATGTTTACCACAATAAAGTCAAGACAAGTGAAGAATAGTTCAATCATGGCAAATAAATGAAATATGTATGTTAGTGATGCAAGAGTCTAACATTTACTCAACTGGGGGCATGTTTACAGAGAGCATGCACCCAACCGTTGATCACGTTTAAAGATTTAATTCCAATTTAATGACACACATGGGTCTTTGAAATCTGATGATGAAGTGCGTTGCTGCTATGAATATTCCAATTAACAGAGTAGTCATTTCTACCTGAGGTGTCGCTGCAAAGATAGAACAGTTCTGCAGGAAAGTAGAAAAAGGTCAGCTAAAAAAAGGACTACTAGAAAAGCCTGAGAATTTGAGTAAAAATGATTATTTTTTTCTAATGTTAAATTTGATTAAAATACTGATTGCAGGTGAAGAACTAGTTGTTTGAACAGTTTTTGAATTGGGAAAAAAATTGTGGGTTTTATGAATAAATTGATCAAATATTCTTACACTATAATTAAAAGAATGTGACTGAGAAGGTAAGCTATTTTTTCTCACTTTTGTTCACATTGACTTGCTTTAGGGCATGGAGTGACACAAACACACTTCTCTGCTGCAAAGTCTTTTGCAGGTCTTTCTGCCTTGTCAGGACAAACAATATTACCATATTAGGGAGTTTACTATAAATACCCTAACAGCTCACTGTAACTAACAGAGAAATACATTTTACTGACCATTTTGCAGTCATTTGAGAACCAAATCTTGAGCTTCAAAATGACACTGTAAAACATACAGAACAATAATTGTTGTTTGTTAATAATTCATCAAGCTTTGTGACAGACTGGTAACCTGTTCAGGGCGTATCCTGCCTCTTGCCTGATGCGAGCTGAAATCAGCCTGAATAGATCCCTGCCTCCCACTGTGGACCAGTGGTTAAAAAAATGAGTGGAATGATGAATCAAAATCATTGTGAAACAAAAGCAATAGGCAGATATTCCAAATTGTGCCTTGCAAGATTTAAAGCAAAGTTGTAGGGGGTTTTTTCATGAAGGAATGAATATGTCCCAGCCAAAAAATTTACAATGCTGAGCATTTCCCATTAAGCTCCACTGATTAAAGTTGGTTAAATTGTACTTCATAGAGACTTAAGTTAACAGATGATCATCTCAATGTTTCCCTTTACAAGTTGCTCTCCGGTATGAGCAGATCCAAGATGGTATGGGAACTGTAAAGCTGCTTATTATACCTTTTCTGGTTGAGCTTCTGTTTGAACAGAGAGCAGTATTACAACTCAAATCCCCTGAATATGTTGCTACAGACAAATCCAAACACTTCTTGTTTCATTCATTTAAACCCTTTTCAATGCACATAAGCAATACTTTGCAGCTTTTTGTTTGGATCAAAGTATCTTTCAGGTGTGTAAAGACACAGGATTCGGAAACAGGCCATCCAAACACTGCAGAAAGTAGCTGTCATTCCTCCTCTGTGAGGGTTGTGGGAGTTCTTTACTTCCCTGCCGTGCTCATGTCTATTTCCTATGATACTGTTTCTAAGCCAGCAATCACATAATTAAGGCCCTTCATCATATTTATTCATCCTCAAAGGTTTCTGACAACCTACAACTGTTTTCCACCCCCACTGCTAAACCTTGTGCAAACATGAATACCCTTGGCAATGTCTTGATAATTTGATATATTCTATCTTTCGCTTGATTCATCTTCATGTGAGGGGAAAACACCCATACTGCACTGTGCATTGTCTAGCTTAATAAATAAACAAATCTTTTTATTTTCTGCATCTCCATTCGTGCTTAGTGCAGAGATGTTGCATGCATGAAAAGACTAACCCACTTTTAAGTGTGATTCTGTGTATGCCTTTCCAGCTTCTATGAAAGGCTCACACCCAGCTAGCCAGTTGGAAATGGCTTGAGAACAAGTTGAAGCTCTAATAATTTATGTATAATACTCAACTCCCGTCAGAGTGATACACTATCATCCTACTAAATATTAAAAGTTTATAAGTCTTTTATATTTGTCCGTGGCTACCTTAAGAGCTTTCATGGATTATTTAAACAATTCAAAGGGGCTGATGTGAAGCCAAAACTATTTACCCTGCTCAATATGCTTTTTTGCATGTGCAGTTTTGAATAAATTTTTTCAGCTTAAAGTAGTCCGCAACAGCCAGCTGGAATCTTTGCATCTTTTATGTCTGAGTGCTGAGAAAACTGAAAAAAAGACACTTTGTGAAAATGTCTTGGTACCATTCGGGCTCAATTTGAGGTAGAAATGGGGCATTTTATTAATGTCAAATGAGAGTCAACAGAGAGAGCAAAATCTGGGTCCTAGATGGTTTTAGAGAGTTCTCTTTAATGATTTCCAATGCGTCCTTTTTCTGATGTTTTCTAGTAGTGATGCACGTCTTCAGATGGAATCTTTATAATGCACTTTCATGTATTGCCTGCATACATATGAGGGGCAGTAATTGCTTTTTGCATTTATATGGAATGTTTCTTGTTGCAAGTGGATTTGCATTACTGTCCATCATGCAAAAGGAACAATTTGCAGGGTGTAAACCAGAGTTCAGAAACCAACCACGTTTTTCAATCAAAAGACAATAACCAATTTGGTGGCATGGGACGTCGAGCTTTGAACCCAGCAAGGATACATTACATTGTAACAGTGCAATCATTTGTGATGCCATCAGAGGAAAGGCCTCATTTAGATCATCCATTGTAAACTAATTAAAACCCAAAGAGCAAGTTTGATATAATTAGTCTAAATACATCACAGAAAACGGCTACAGACAAAGCTCTAATGACTGCTGGGTAAATGACTAAATAAACATGCATGTTTAAAAGTGAGTGCCAGATCACTTCCAGTTTTTAGAGTACTGGGCCACAGTTTTCGTGGCTAGGCATGCTGCCAGCACAAACTCATAAGGGTGTTGTGCCTTTAACAAACAAGCCCCACACAGCATCGTTCTTTGCCTCCTACAATTTAAAACACAAGATGGGAGAATGTGCCTGTGACAGTACAGGGAGTGATGCCAGAGCATGCACGATGTGGAGGAAGTGCTAATGATCAGCAGTGCTTCTAAAGCACAGCTGGAGGAAAAGATGAGAAAACCATATAATATGCTTTGCTTTGATTTATACATTAACAGCTCTTAACTCTGAAATAATAGCCTAGCCACTAATGTTTATATGTTGTCACTCTGCTTTGTTGTTTAGAAAAGGCCTATTGTTAGAGTGCTGAGTTGTTTGTGTGTTTAATATCAAGAGCTGCACAGCTTTAAAATGTATGTCCAATGGAAATTTTAGAGACACATCTTAAGAAAATTTAACTTGAAGGGACAAAAGTCTTTAAAAGGATGTAAAGTTTCTTTTAAAAATGCTGAAAACCTATTTACGTAAAAAGAAAGCGGTTAAAATAAAAAAAAGTGAACGAAGAAAACCTGGCAAAAACGCTCGTTGGATTGCTTGCCTGCCACATGAATGACTGGCATAGAAAAAAGGTTGAATAAACAGTGCAAATACATCAAGGCACACTCCCAAAGCAAATCACACTTACCCAGCACAACCCAAGCCCATTTGTGCATGCAAAATAAGCATTGCAAACAGAGTGACAAACAACAATTGGTCAAGCCTTTCCACAATGAGCTAAAAGCTATTAAATACTTTCTAAGTTGATCAAACTTAATAGTTAAAACAGAAACTAACCTCATAACTTAAAAAAAAGATTTCTTTTCAAATCATGATCCTGAATTGTTTATTTGCCAGGCAATCAGTCAGCCTACGAGACCACCCTGAGGGCCTAGCTGCTTCATCGCTTCATATTGAAAAGGAACAGCAGCAGGGTTACAGGATCTTGCAACAGAGCTGACTGATGGTGCAGGCTTCCACATGCTGGAGGATATCTGCTCCGAAAGGTATCCCCCAATCAGAAATTAGATACCAGCCAGGAGATAAAGAAAAACTGTTAAACGCAGTCCGCACTTAAGCTGCTATCTTGCTAATTGTTAAATTTATTAAATTTTGAAAGGATGAAACTTTAAGATTTGGGAACAGTTTCCCAAGCAATTTAATGTGTAATCTCAACATTCATGGGTAGCAATAACACAGGCATTGCTTCTTCTTTTATTTTTTTGAGTCCCTATATACACCCTAAAAACTTTCATTAACAATTTGCAAATGACATTACATGTTGAAGGATTTCTTTTTTTCTTTTTTACAATTAAAAGAAGTCTTCTGTAATTTAAGATTCCTTATTGTCACCATTCTCATTGTGAAATTTAAAGAATCTTGAATTACAGAAGACTTCTTCTTACTGTAAAAAAAAACAAAACAAAACTGTAAAGCATTTGCTGTAGTAACAATGATGCACAATGGTGCTTGTCACAGTTGAAGATTCTTGAGAAAAAACACCATATTTCCATCATGATACAAATTACTTTAGAATCGAGAGCAGCAGCAGCACCATGTTCCTGATTAATTCATTGCCTTGATGATGTTCATGAGTTATAACTTTATTGATACAGATGACATCCCGCCAAATCAATGTTATGTTATTAAAAGTCACTTTTGCTTGTTAGTGTAAGTTGGCTTTTAATATTGAATTTTAAAGTCGATTACACTTTCAAGACCGATAAGACAGCAACATGTCAATTTCGTCAATAGTAATTTGTGCCTGGTCTCTTTAACTTTATTGTCAAATGCACCATATACTCGTCTCCAAATAACTCAACATGGGTCTACCCAGACTGTAAGACTTTATCTCTATCAAACTTGCTTTTTTTTGTCTGTGTGGCATCTTGGCTTTGACCATGATTATCTCTGAAGTTCATGCTACTGCTGGGGTCAAGCTTCTTCCTGAGCATCAAGTTTAATTAGTTGGATGTACCGGGTGTGAGGAATGAACTAGTGTTTAAGAGTAAGAGTGTTACAGTGACACAGTCTTTGATCCCTTGGCCCTGGTCGACACCCGAGGGAGCTTCTTTCTGAGACACAAGATGTAAGAGAGTTCTCAGTTTGGCCTCGGGAGGATCACAGCAGCCTGCTTGCAGGACTGGACATCTTGTTAAGACTCAGTGGCTCTCACGGAAAATGAATGAGTTGAGTGGGAATTTCAGGTTTGGACCTCAGCTATCTAACAAGCCAATCACAAAAGCCAATTAGGACTCAGGCATTGCTCAGGGGATGGGGAATCAGGGGGCAGGTGGAAGTGATTTTGTGGACTTGGCTTTTGTCTATAACCTGGAGCAAAATTTTACTGTTTTTCTTGGTGTTTTTTTGTTGTTGTTTTTCAAGCACAAAAGTGCTAGCTGTAGTCCAATCACTCCAGTGGACCAAATCAGATTTCCCTAGATCCATTGTGCATGGACTGAATACAACAATACTTAACTTAACTCTGGGATTTTACAACTTTGTAGGCCACAGGAACAGGAAGTGTCCGCACATATTGCATTTGGATGATTCCATCAGCACTGCATGTGCATGAGCTTGTGCAAAATGCTTCCCGCCACATTACAAGCATCATAACTGAAGCTGTTCTGTCATTGCTGTAGCTAGTGCTTGTTTGTCACATTGCCAAGGACAGAAATTCTAACACGTTTTTTCAAAAACCTTAAAAGAAAAAAAAAAAATTGACTTTATCACTTTGGTGATAAATACCGAGCCAACACATCACCTAGAAGATAAAAGCTCTCGAAAGTTGATTCTGCATGTGATGGGACCTTTCTCCAGTCACATTCTGTTCAGGACGAGGAGAATCTCTGCGTCTGTGCAACATGACCCCAGATGAAGTGGAAGGTGATGGCACAGTAGTTGTTTGAATACTTGAAAAAGACTTGTTTTGTTGGTTTACTTCTTATATGCATTTAAACATTTTTTATTCATTTTTCATTTCAGTTGCCATCCACATATCTGTTATTAATGAGGTTATACAAGTATTAGACGGCCTTTTGGAATTTGACTTAGAGGCATTTCAAGTCTTTTGTGGCGTCTAAAATCACATTAAAGATGGGGTAAATAAATGCGTGGGATCTTTCAGAACATCTTGTGTCAATGTTTGTCCGACAAAAATCCAAATGGGCATAATAATATAGTTAACCATTGAAGGATGAGTGTACTGTTAATTCAAAGCTACAAAACTGCATTGCGGGAGGGAAAAGAAAACATATTTTTGCTTCTGGTCTAACTCACACCTCCTACACTGTGAAGGCTCAAGGACTTTTAAGATATTTAACTTGTTCCCACTTATGGAAATGTTAGAAGAAAAGACAGCGAAGGTGACAAAACATTATTTTTCACAGAGAATATCAGTCTAAATTATAAATGAACAGAATTTATTTGCTGGGAGACTTGAGAGTCTTAACCTCTCCTTGGCTTTTCCATCACTTATGAAACTAATTCAAAAGTTGAATGAGAGATCTTGAATCATAAAAAAAAATGTCTTCATCAAGTCAAAACAGAAACAAAAGCACAAGTGAAATTGATGTTTGTTTGTTTGCATTTTACAAGATTCTTTTCATGCAAAAATCAGAAGATTATCTTATTTGGTATAATTTTGTGGCAGACTGTGCATTTCACACTTCAATAGTGTTCCATCTGAATCCAACCAACAGTGACACAGTATGAATGGTCATTTTTCCCACATAGATCATACCAGAATAAATTCCTTTATTAAATAAACAAACCAGAGGTGAAGAAATATCCTTCTACTGCAGCAACACATGTGCAAAAATATAGAATTGTTGGGGTTGGGGGAAGCAATTGTTTATTTTCTCGGAACAATTGTGGTTGTTTATTGATAAAATCCATCCTCATCTCTCATTCCGCTCTGCCCCACTGTCCATCTAGCTAGACTTTGAATTTGGTTTGGGGCTGGAAATGGCCGCTGAACTGATGCAGTGGACAAGGGAATACTTGCGCTAAACATACAAATGTAGGCAGCAGTTCTATGCCACTCAGACTTCCTAACTAGGTTTAACTTTCCTTGAGCCATTGTTCTCAAAAAATGACCTCAGCAATAAACCCTCCACCAAGTCTTTGTCCTTCAGTCACAGTGGGTTAGTAATAGCTTTTGCATCAACAAAACAATTTTTTCGGCTACTTATAGATTTTACTTGCTTTGTGCGATATATTTTGTGAGTATTTAATCAGCAAGTCTGACATACTTTTGGGAACTTAAAAAGCATTTAGCAAAACATATCAAAACTCGATTGGTTGAAGCAAAGTTTCTGCCTGCAGAACAGATTTTGTGTTGGCTATTAGTTTGTACTTGCGGTTTAAAACTGGGGCAATGTTTTGCTTTTAGAATCAGTTGTGCCAACAAGCTAGATGAGCTCTGAGGCTTTTCCTTTTGACACAATACCAAATAACCGCTACACTTTCAGTGGATTATTTAAACTTTGTTGTTGAACATGAGAGCAATTCAATGTTGTTATCACTCATGCACCAATATCTACTAACAAAAGACTTCCCTGAAGCTTTTGCCATGGTTCAACCCTAATAGTCTTAGGAGCATTAGAAACAGAACAAAACACAAAAGGAAGATCAGTCTTCCCACTTCCACAAGATTAGACCCATTCCACAAATCCACGGCATGTTTACAACAGGTAAATCATGCTGAGTGGGTTTACCTTTTTAGAGCAGAGGTACTTTTCTCCTAGTTAAAAACCTCTTTTATAGAATATCATACTACTTTGTAAATAGCATGTTCGTAAAATTTATATTTTAACATTTCTATTTGTGGATCTCAACAAAACTTGGCCACAGTGGAAACAGATGGCTAGTGTGACACTCAACATGCAGATTTACTTTAAAATAAAACTATAAAATATCAGGCAGGTTTGTCACTGTTCATCTTTTCACTAACAATACATTAACATGTGAAGTTATTTCTGTTTACAGTACAACACTTCAGTTGCAAATGTTTCTTGGCTCCTGAGTTAGAGACAGATCTCTGAACAAAACAATTCTGGAGGAACATATTTACAGAAGTGTTCCTCTAAAATATTTATAATGTTTTCTCTGGATTTACACATTTCAGGTTTAATGGAAGATCCCAAAGCATTTGGGAACTGATGTCCTGACCAACTTTGCTGCAGAATATGATGCACACTGAAATGAATACTGAGCTCATCATTCAACATTGTATCATTAGTAAATAAGACAGATGAACTGTGAGACAAATATAAAGTATCATAAAGTTCACTACACTTGGAAAAAAAAAAAAAATGTCCAAGCCAGCATATTTCTTCTTCTCCTTTCGATTTTTCCCTTCAGGAGTTGCGACGGCAAGTCAGTTGCAGTCCTCCGCTTGCTCGTCGGTCACGCCAACTATCTTTATGTTCTCTTTCATAATATCCACAAACCTCCTCTTTTTTTTTTTTTTTTAATATACTTTATTAATCCCTGACCGGGAAATTTCTGTGCTGCACTACACCACAGCAGGCTGCCACCTATGATGGCGAAACCGGGGTTAGGTGTGTTGGTGTTCCTCTAAGCTTTCTGCCTGGTGGTTCAAAATCAAGCATCCTGCTGCTGATGTACTCTCTCCAGTTGGCATTTTTGTTCCTCTGTACAACTGATGATGAATTTTAGCTTTTATTAAAGGTGAAATGATTTCACAACACTTTATTGAGGACCCGTTGTTTAAATAACTATTCACAAGAAATTTAGATACCATGAAAAAATAAAATGTCTATTATTGTTTTTAAAAGTAATCAGCATGAACAAAATTACAATTTATACAAAAACATAATACCAATAATTTATTTGTGAGGTTCTTAAATGACCGACTCCTAGTATAGTGGTGATTTCTTGCAGTACTGTGAAAGAATAGATTTAAGATGTCTTTCTGCGGGATTTTATTGTCCTTGACTCGGAATAGAATCAGAAACACTTGCCAGAGATAAGCTTGTTTGCCTGCCAATATTCAATTCATGTTGGGGATATCAATCAGTAGGCGGGTGTAAAAAGAATAGAAGTCTGAGGGCATAAAGAACATATACATTAAGCACATATTTGTTTAGACATTATGTTCTTGTTCCAAGAAAGCTCTCTATTCACACTTTGTTTCACATCACTGAATTATGCTTTATGCATCCATTTGTTGTTTTAATTTTTAGATTATGAAAACAAAGCTTCCTTTTGGGACCTCTTAAAAGAAAACCACATTCAAACACGGAAATATAGTGTTAATACCTTATTCTAGCCAAAAATATAAAATTTTTATTGCTAATTAAATGTTTCTCCTAAACTTGTATGTACGGGGGAAGCGGGTTGTGTAGGTGGGAGTATGTGTGCGAATATTGTACTGAATAGCCTGAGCGGAGATGGGTTTGACGCATTAGTGCAGGGGCTTTTTAACGATTTGTCAAAGGAAATTAGAGCGACTGCTCTTTATGATGGTGCTGCATAAGAAAGTAACTGAGGGAGAATAATTCAGTCTCAATTCATTTTATGCTGAAGGCAGGTCAGGGTTGAATTGCACCATTTGGCTTTCAAAACTAATGTCCATGCATATCTTGATTGCCTGAACAAAAGCTCAGGGTGGCCTTTATGGATCCCAGAAAAAAAAGGAAGGGGAGAGCTTTGCCTGTAATGCTCATTGCTGGAGATGATCACTGACAGCTATAACCTTAAGGCACTATTACCACCAGCAGCAACCATCATTTGGGTATTATATTCAACAATGTCGTCTAATGGCTTTGCTGTTGTAACTGGGCTACGATTTTCTGTCTCACGAGAGTTGAGAGTTTCCCTTACTTTACATCAAGTAAATTATATACAGTGTGTCAAGTATATCAATATAGAAACCTATGATAAACTAGGGTGTACCCTACCCCTCACACAGTCATTTTCAAGTCTAAATATTATAGAAGTGTTAAAGCATACTGTAATTCTACAAAGTTTTGTGCTTCAGAGTACAGCTCTTTTTTCAGACGATAAAAATTCTGAAGTATTTCCAAAGCAATCAGTGTTCATGAATTATTTGCCTCGACATGTTGTATCATCAAGATTAGCTATCCCTTCGTGGACTGATGCACTCTGTGCACGCTCTGATTTGAGTTCACCCTTCACATGATACAATGCCTGGTGATATTGACTGCTTCCACTTCAGTAGAGTTAGTCAAGATTGACCTGTAATGAAAGCATAGCAGGGAAGGAAAAAAACAAGAAAATCCCTCCTGCTGTCTTCAGGCTATCAAACTTCTGATTTCTTTACCATTAGCTCCAATTTACAAAAATAAATTACCCCCATCATTCCCAGTATACTTTGTGACTACAACTTTGTTTTTGTTACCACAAATGAACCATGTTTGTTCTCCATTTCTGCTTGTTCACCGACTCCTGTTGAGAGGCAAACAGATATGTTCATGCACTGATTGTGGCCAATATGCGAATGTCCAACAGTTTAGAGCAGCAAATATCCAAAGACCCAGCTCAAGGGCTCTCGGGGTGATTACTAAGAAGGAAGTTTTCTTATAGTATATAAATAAGCATCAACTTTTATTTATTGGCTCAATCTCTATTGAATCACCACAGTGAAAAGCCAACCACTGGCTGTCCTTCAGTTGGTCTCTTGCCCAATTGTCTACCAGGATCGTAATTAGATTTTTCCAGATGATCTTGTTCTCTTTTTATTATTCTTGAAAAAGGATGATTTTAGTAATTAAACATGACATCCAGTGCGAATAATTTGGACTTTGTTTTTTGATTGAGACACTTAATTTATTATGAACTTCTATAGTTTTTTTTGGTGTTTTGCTTCAGTCACATGACAGCTATCTCTTCCTCTGCTAGTGAAAAGGATGTTGCTGAAATCTTGTATTCCAAGCACATCCAGGTCTGCAACCATTAATTTAAGCACTACTAATATTTCCTGTCTGATAGAAGTCTTTGCCTATTTTCGTCGCAGGACAGACTGTTTTACATCCACTGATGGTTTCTTTGCGTGTTGTGGGTTCATAGCAACAACTTTTAAATGTCATACCTGGAAGAAGACCAATCATTTTCATCTGCGTGACTGATGTGACAGTAATGAGGAACCAGCCCATGAAGTCATGACTTAACTGTCAAATTACGTTTGGTCCTTTAAAAAGGGGTATAACATATTGAGTGTTTTCATTTCTAAACTCACCCTCCAGTTTGGATTTGAATGCTTCTTATTTCTGAAGTTTTTTGTGTTAAGCTCATGACAGCTAAACTGTTGAGTCTGGAAAACAGCTAAATCAAATAAATCTAAATGTGATATTAGTAAAAAAAAAAAAAAAAAAAAAGCTTATTATTCAGTTTCACTTCTGTTTTTGGCAGTGTGAAAGCCCCCTCCTCTCATGACTCAACATATATCATATTTGAGGCCGCAAAATATGCGTAAAATGCATCAAGTTAGCAAAGCTAGCGTGTATTCTTATATCCTCTTATTTTGGTGCATTCATACATAAAAATATCATTTCCTGTCGTACAACCTTACAAATCGGATACCACATCTGATATGTTCACTGTTGATCTAAAAACACTTTCTGTTTTTGGAACCCGGCATTCAAAAGGTAGCCAAATACTGAATGGGAGAACTCGCAAATATCTTGAACATGGTGAATGAAATAGAAAACAACTTCATATACTGTATGTTTTAAATGAAAATTAGCATCCAAAAAAGTGGATTTTGTTTACTGGCCCTTTCCCATTAACTTTATAATTGTGAAAACCTAGAGAACCTGTGTAAAGAGACTGAGGGTTTGTAGTTCAAAATTGAAAATACCTCACAAGATGTTAGTGAACGAGAAAGAGACGTTGCACTTCCCAATACAAGAAGGTAAAAGCCAAACAACTGGACATTGTGATCTTGGCTAAGGAGAAGATAAGCTCAGGAAGATTAGAGAAAAAGCTGAGTAAGAAGGAAGATGAGAAACTAGAGAAAAGGCAAAGGAGAACTCCAGAGAGCATGGAGAGTAAAGATAACGGGTGTGTTTGTGATCATCACAGCATTTGGGATGGCATTTCCTACACTGTTGAAGTGGCTTTCGGATACCCAAAAATAATAGCGTGTCAGTTCCAGAGAGCAGAATCCTACGGACCCCAAAGATTGCATAAACTTCGAGGTCCTGTGAAACACTAAGCTCGTCCACATTGAGAATACAGCTTGTATTACAAAGTTGACAAAATTATGGAAATGCACATAGTTAAAAAGATCAGAATATATATGTAAAAAAGGAAAAAGAAACAAAATATAAGAAGATTTGAGTGAAACTCAAACATCTACAGCAGGTGAGATGTAACAGGTTATCAGCCACTGTTGCACAATATAATACTCTACAGATGGGCTGTTTAATATTTTTAAAAATGGTTTCCCATTTTCACCTCATTTGTTCTCATGGGGTTAAAGTCCCTTTTCAATCACAGAGGTGGCTTGTTTGTTTGTTTTTTTTAATCTTGTGACTGAAATTATTTGGTCATGGTACCAATCCTCCAGTTAAGCAATAATTGTGCTACAGCCCCTCAGCGATATGTCAAATACCTTAAAGGTCCTATATCATGCAAAACGGACTTTTATGACCGTACCCCAAACAATCCCCCAAAGTGTGTTTTATTGTGATTCATGCTATTTTGAGATATTTAAATTCAAAGTAAGGGGCGTGTTCTCCAAACCTCTAACGACTGGTGGAACATAGTGACGTACATCTGTTTTTTGTTCAGCCCCCTGCAGCTCAAACACCCTCCCCCACTTCTACCTGCTCTCCACGCTGATATCCACCCATTTCCGTGCTCCGGAGGAGAAAAACCGCTTTGTTTACTCAATACGTCTCGCCCCTCCCGCTCCACGCTGTGCTGGGTGGGTGGGGAAATCACAATGAATGACAACCAATCGCAACCAACGGGGCGGGTCCCGGGAAAAAAAAAAGAAAAAAAAACTGAAACAAGCTGTTTTGACTTCCGGGTATGAAACTGCGCTCCCAAACAGGGTATTATTTATAACCTTTTGTGTTGAGATTGTGGCGGAATGTAAAATTATGCATATAATGATACATAGAACAGGATAAAATAAGGGAAAAAAGGCATGATATAGGACCTTTAAACATTGACATACTTAAGCCATTTGAATTGTGAAAAAAACAAACACAACCCTAAACCTTTCTAGATGCTATACGTGTCTTATTGAACTGATCAAGTTTCCTATTCAGAACCACTCTCAGATATTTTTAGGCCTACATGTAATCCATTTGCTCCCATCAAAGTGGAAGGCTGCCCAGGTGAAATAGATTTACTGAAATCTACCACCGTCGTCCTATTCTCACTGTTTCACATTAAAATAGTTGCATTTGCAAAAGGGCTTAGATGTTTAAATAATCTTATCGGGATCAATTCAAGAAGTCAAACAACCACAAAGATTTGAACAAGTTTGAGAAAATTAATCACTAATTTGATTTGTGCTTTATAAAAATCAAGAATTGATATTTAATATTTTCAATAGCTACAGGAAGTTACACAAACTGACTATTTTTTAGAGTTCAGTGCTGGTTTAGAGCTGGATCTTTTTTTAAAAAAAATTGATATACTTGACCAAACGCCCGAACCTTTCAGTGTTGTAACATATAAACACCAACATCTTTGAGGTCAATCTCAGGTCATATTCGCCGCACTTAGAGACATGGCACAAGTCATTAAGAGGTCTAAGGGCCAACGTGCAAAGGTGAAAGCCCTTTGCCATTGCTGGATCTTAACTGTGAAAACCGAGTCTCTATTTTTCAAAAGATTTGTAATGAGAATCAAGGAAAGATGCTTCACAATCCAACTCAAGGTCAGTATGTTCTAAAGGCAAGTACAGAGACAGCTGGACATCGCCAGCAAGGGCAGAAGTTACTGTAGCTAAAAAAAATAACCACAGAAAGATGAAGTGATAAGGATGATTCAGAGAACATAAACTATACTGTATATTTATATATAAGGGATATATTTCTTTATTATCAAGATGCAAAACAAAGGACAGAAATCAAATTAGAATCCACATATATACGTATATTAAAAAAATGACATTTAATTAAAAGTGAGAGCAATTAATCTTTTACTGTTAGATATTGTAAATTAAGATTGATACATATGTTGGTGTTTTACAATGTGGTCACTAAAAAAAGTGGCTGAAATTAATTAGCTTCTAAATTTAAGCACTAGTTGTTCTGGACTGAAGTAGAAAGCTCAAGAAAACTAGCATTTCATTAATGGTTTGCATCTCCTCCAAGAAACTGACCCGCTGTCGCAAATTACTGCAGATGATACAGTCTGAGGTGTAATTAAAAAACAATTAGGACTTGCAGTAAGCTAAGAGCACCTTCACCTCCCCTTTGCTAAATGAGGTCATTAAGCACACTGGATATACTGTAAGTGTGTGAAAAAATTTGTTAGTTTTCTAAGTGTCAGTTAGACCTACTGTAAGAACAACAGAACATTTTATGGTATTAATCCCACTAATATTTTTTTTTTAGATGCGGATCGAGATCTAACCTCCGCTTTTTTTTAAAATTGTACTTTTAAATACTGTGGTTTCCTCCCATCCTCTATAAGCATGCTGGGCTGATTGACCATTATAAAACGAACTTGTTTTTATAAAATTGAATCAATTATTATATTCTGGTTTCTCCTGGTTAGGAGAAAACGTTTTTGTAGTTTCGTGCCATTTTTTTCTCCCATTTTTTATTTTTCTGTTGTCTGACAGAGGCATGTCTGACCTCAAATTAGGTTACAGTTCATGAGTTTTGGCAGTGATCTGTTCATGCCCTTTAAAACCATGTTCATCAACACATGTGACCAGCAGTGTACTGACGTGGCTTGTGTCTCTCAGCAGGGCAATTTGCTGAGCTGAAAGTCAAAACCTCGCTCTTCTGTTCCAGTTTTAAACTGGTATAACAGCAGACGAACTAACTTTTTTTGTACATTGCTTTGTTTCTTAAATTGAAATGGTTTAATGATTAACTGGTTTCACAAGTGAACATTTGATTGAAAAATATGGAATATGGCAGCATCGCTGTGATGTCTCTAAGTTCACATGCTGAGATATTTCACATTGCTTGTCAAAACACTTTTTTCCATCTAATTACTCAGTTGAAATGGCAAACAGAACTGACCTCCCAAGTTAATGCAAATCCTAGTTTCAAATCAGCACGCCCTGCCAAGGTTTAAAAGATCTCCTATAGTAATGGTAGTTTCTCAGCCTTCAAGTCTTTTTAAATGTTCAGCAGCACATTTGTTCAAGCAAAGCTTCAATCTGTCTGGAGTTGAATAGTGTAGGAAGAAAAAGTCTCTGCTTGATGTTTTCCACCATCAACTTTCTCTTTGTGTGGTGTCATGCTAGTTCGAACTTCACAAGACCTAGATCAAAATTGAGTTCACGTACATTAACTGAAGGATTAAATAATGTTCATAGGTCACCGTACAAAGGTTTAGTTATGTTCACAGTTTGAGAAATAAAATAGTTTCATTTTTTTTCCTCTGATGGCTTTACATTTGATTATTCTCTGCTTTGAAACTTAACATTTTGATACCCGTTCCAGCTTCTGAAAACAAAAAGTTTTCTATCTATGTTGTAGACTTTGTTCTGGTCTAGCTAAAAATTGTAAAAATATTTTATTTATACCTTCAAACAGAAAGATGCTCCTGAAGTGTTTTTTTTTTATCCAATTACAACCAAATCAATAAACCATTTAATTTAACTTTCACACTCATTTGACCAGTTTGATGCAAATTTATAAATTTAATTCATTTGATGATCTTGATTTACTTTTTTCTTTTAAAAAACATGCTGTGCCTCTCTGAGAGACAAAAATCAGATTAACTTGCAATTGAGTTGTATGAAAAAAAAAACTTTTACAGACACAAGCAAGAAAGATTAGATCCCCCGCAGAGGTGCACTTCTCAGTTCTTTTATTGTTCCTGCATTTAAACAAAACAGCAGTGTGCAAGTCAAGAAACCAGAGATGACAACAATCAGCTGGGTTCATGGATGTCGGCAAAGTGCTGCAAAATCGCAAACTGATGATGATATTTATATCAACCTGTAAAGTCAAACCCCCAAGATGCAGCTAGTATGAAAGTAACTTGATTTCCTCTCCTCAAAAGCATTGCATGTGGTTTATTATTCTGATGATTCCACTACCATCTGCCTGTAGATGTAAAAAAATGCAACAACATGGCAACAAACCTGCTTTTACACAAAAAAATGTATGAAGTCTTTCAAGATCTAATCCCTGGCTTTGTGGGGCAGTGATTATCAGGGTTTTATTTGGTGGAAAATATCAGCATTTGCTTGAGTTTGAAAAATTATTTTCTATCTCCTCGTCTTTATCGTAAACAAAAACTCCATTTTTAAACAATTACCAAAAAAAAATTGTACATGCTATTTGCACCCTGATGGCATTTTAGTAACTTTTTAACCAGGATAAAAAAACTCACTGAGATTAAAAATCTCTTTTTCAAGAATGTCCTGGGTAAGAGGCAAAACACATACAGGACATTAACACACATAAAACATGCATCACTTACAGTCACAAAATAAAATAGCATGAATATAATTTTCAAAAACAAAATACTTGCATTTAACTATTAATTCAGAGTATGTTGTTAGCATAATCCAGGTCATCTACATCTCTTTTCTAAACCCCCATCATGTCATGTTGACTGCACTGTCTCAACCCAAAAGAAGACCAAAGACACATCTATCATCTCCAAAGACCCACACTAACCTGCTGTTGTTTTACTCACAAAGACAATATACTGGAGCAAAGACAGCAGGGTGTTTAAGAACTGAGTCTTGTCAGAGGGCGTAACATACAGTTTGACAGAAAGAAAAGAAAAAAGTCTAAGAGCAAGTTTAGGATCATGAGGAATCAGAGGTTTGAGGTTCATTCATCTTCTTCTGAACCGTTTCTGATGGGAACCAGAGATCGCAATCACTGATGGGATTGCGGGGAGGGGAGGTTGCCGGTTGCTATTCAGCTGATTACGGACGAGAGGCAGGGTACACCCCGAACAGGTCACCAATCTTTTGCAGGGCTACACACAATTTCTCAGTGAGCAGTCAACCTAACATACAGTATATGTTTGTGGAGGGTGGGAGGAAGCTGGCGTACTCAAGGACAAACCACGTGTACATAGTGAGAATATGCAAACTTCAAAAAGAAAGGCCAATGATTCAAGCCTCAGTCCCTCTTGCTGTGACGGCAAAGTGCTAACCACTACACCAACATGCAGTCTTGGGTTTGTGATGAAATCTGTAAATGTTTTCTTCACCTAGATAGTCGCAAAAGTTTGGATTAATAGTGACAAAAACTGAGAACTCACATTTTTAACAATGTTGTTAAAATCATTAAGCAATTGTTTGTTTAGTAATTTTTTAATTATATAGATGCTCTCATCTGTACATGTACCGTTTCACTTTCAATAGAGCCAGTAAACAGAGTTCATTCAGTGAGTCCTGGTTCACCTGTGAGCATCTTCTCAGTGGTAGTTTTCCTAAACACTTCACCAAAAAATGTCCAATGTACATCACATCCACATCATGCTACTTTTACAACAGTTGGTCCTCCGTATGACTAAATGAAATTATAATTAATCTTCAAATGTAGAACTTTGCATTACTTAATTGCTGGAGAAAAAAAAACACATTACCATAGATGCGAAAAAAAAAAAAAAAAAGACTTGAAAGTTGAGATAAAATAGCTGTTTGTAATCTTTTCTTCAACTTTATAGTTCCTTGATGACTAGTTTGTTTTTGCATTTTTTTAGACTATTCTCTATCAAACAATAGCAACTAATTGCTATTATGAAGATAGTGAATGTTTTTTTTCTAGTAAACAAACTTGAAATAAAAAGATTCATTCAAACATGCTTCAATAATTACTTGCTGCTTGTTTTTCTGCCCTTTGACAAGTCAGACTAACCAGCTTTGACATACTGACCAGATGTCCCACTGAGATTGATTTTTTTTTTCCAAAAGTCAGACTACTTGCCTTGGACAAAAACAGATTTTAAAATTTGTGTCTGCAAACACATACAATTTTTTTTGTTACTTTTCAGTTAAGGTCTTTTGGCACATGGACCTGTGATCTTATACGTTCCTGTCAAAAACAAAATCTTCCTTTTACATGAAAAGATGGTGCCCACTTATACAATAGTATTCTTTTAAAAGAATTCTTTTATCCGTTTTGTAAAGGATAAAACAGCAGATTGAAAAATATAACAATAAAATTATTGCCTTTTAATTTTCTTCCAGTTCTGTTTTTGAGTCAATGCCAACACATCAGGATTCATCATATTTCAGCTAGTTTCTTGTTGCCGATGTCTTAACATGGTCTCTTTACAGTAAGATTCTCCAGAAATAAGAGTGTAATCAAATATCACACTGCTTTGAATTCAAGGAAGAAATGAAAAGAAAAACAAACTCAGGCGGTGGCATCTGTGGGAGCGAAACACTGCACTTGTTGCCATGGAAACCATTGAAACAGAAGCAGTGATGAAGTGAGTGGGAACAAGTAAAATGTATTTAAATTCTATCACTTTTTTCTGTTAAGATACAAACCTGTGGTTTTGTACTAATAAAAGAAAAATGAAGAATAGGTAAAATAAATGTGCTCACAAAACGAAAAACACATTGCCCCTCAAGGTTGCAACACTGAGTGACAAAAGAATCTTCTTTTTTTCCGCAGATGTGTTAAAATACTATTGATCAAACTCAGATATAATTTCTACAAGTTGCAAACACACACTGGGCTTGAAAATGTACTTTGTTTTTTTAATTTGATGCTTTTTGCTCTTGATATTTGGAACAAACTATTTATTAATTAACAGTTTATTCAAAAGTCATAGAAAGCGTTTGTGGGGTGCACGGTGATCCAGTGGGTAGCACTGTGGCCTCACAGCAAGAAAGTTGGTGTTCAAATCCCGGGTGGGACAAAGCTTGGAACAGTGGCCTTTCTGTGTGGAGTTTGCATGTTCTCACCATGTATGCATGGGTTTCCTTCAGGTACTCCGGTTTCCTCTCACCCTCCAAAAACGTGTGTTAGGTTCATTGTCCACTATGAAACTGCCCCTTAGGAAAGACAACCTGTTAGTGGGGTATCCTGCCTCTCACCTGAAATCACCCGGGATAGGCTCTGACCTATCCAAATCCCACTCATACATTCCAATTCAGTTTTTCTATTAAAATACTTGCCCTTTGATGAAAAAAAAAGAGTTAAAAAACATACATTCTATAACCTACTACCTGTCTATAGGATTGAATATTTTGCTGTGTATGCTTTTAATTCTCTCAAAACGTATCATAGAACGACCATTTTAATGGACAAATTGAGTTACCCTTCTTTCAAGGTCTTCAGCCTTAAATTAATATGACATCTTTGGCAAGGAAACTGGAATGGCTTTTAGAAGAATTTAATAAAAAGCATCAGTGATGAAATTAGCTAATGTCCATTGACATTTTATCCTGAGTATTATGAGAATATCCAGATCCAGTTATCATATCCCCATGGTTTCTGATATGACTGTTCAACTGGCTCCAATATAAAACAGCGGGTAAACAGTTATTAGGTTCAGCTACTATCTGAGGCAGATTGCCATTATTATTTCGAGGATTTTTTGTCTGTATCACAAAAACAAATAATTGACTGTGTTTGGATATTTCGCTGACCATTTGAAGTTTGTTCACACTGACCAAATCAACATAGAGATGACCACTTTTCCATGAGCTGTATACTCCCCAGTTCACTCTGTTCTAAAAACTTCTATACGTATGCTAAGAAATAGCAATTATAAACACAGGATACCCACCATCAATCATATTCTGCGTAGTGTTTTAATCTTAGATTCTCAACACAGTGGACACAAACAAGTACAAACCATTTGTCTTGTTTTAGATCATATGTCATTTATAATGATGGAGATCCACATGGAAGATTCAGCAGACAAAAAAAGCAGCAATCACATTTCTTGGCAAACCCATGAGAGCAGCAGTCCATGGAACAAAGCGGAGTTGGCATTCATCTCCTTTTTTTTTTTTATCTCTGTGGTTGTTGGTGTAGTTGCAAAGATACCCCATTAAGCAGGCAGCTGCAACCATAGATTTTTAAACTTTTCTACTGAAGTATTCAAGCTTTATTACTGTAAGGAAGGCAAAATCTTTCTGCAATGTTGTTGAAGGATGAAAAAAAAAAAAAGGACTTCTTTTATTGGATTTTTCTCTCACTAGTTAGTACAGCAACTATGCCGTACCTAACAACTTTACTCTGAAGCTAATACTTATTTTATGTTACTAAACAACATGGCATAACTATGTCAAAAACAATGCAAATACTGTTTGTGAGGTTATCATTCAGGTAGCTTAAGACCATAATTACCATAATTGCTTTTCTGATGTGCTGACAACTGTATTAAATTAAACAAAGATTTTATATCTTCTACCATTTTGTAAATACGAGAAAATCTAAGGATAAAATTCTGGTTTGTAAGGGTCTTCAGCTTCCTGGTGTTGGGTTTGAGCTATCATTCCACAGATTTTGACGAATTTCTTTTTAACCTAATTCAACAGTGCATTTACAGTCTGTATGACGTCCACTAAGTAGAAAAAAAAATAAAACATTAGCTGACATGAATGAATAAAACAATTTTTTTGTTGAGAAAATTTCTTCTTGGGTAAATGCATTATACTACTGAACACAAATACAACACAACATTAAAGACTATGCTTACTTCTACGTAATACACAATAGCTGGTCAATGATGTCCCTTCTCAGCAATACAGTCTGTAGGTTGGGTGAAGAGTCACCTAATGAATTATCTGCCTGTAAGAGTAACATCAGCCTTCACTCCTGTAGGCTCTTCACCTGTAAAGGTGCAAAGAGTCCCTTGTGAGTTTGGTGCTATGGAGCTTGACAAGAACCCTGGTGGTTTCCGCTGTAAAACTCAGTTCTAGTGTTGCGGAACGTTCCATCTCTAGTGAAAAATGTAGTCCCAACTGAAGTGTAAGCTCAAACGGTTTCAGATAGAGTTGGACTTCTGTCAATATTTATGTCTTGGCTTGGCAACCAGTCCGCTCTTTAGAGGGCATATTGTTATTGGCTTGTTCTACATTCATTTGAGATGGCTCCTCCTCTCACCTAACCATAAAAGGAGCGTCATCTTCTGAACAGGAGGGATTAATAGTTGTTTGTGCCCATTCATTGTGAAGCAGTTCAGAAGAATACGTTTTGGATTAAGTATCACTGACCAACTTCAATGATTAGGTATGATTGAAGAGAATTGTCCTTTCAGTCATAATTCATTAAGCTTTCCTATTTGCCCTGCCTCATCTTATGCAAATCCCATATTCAGGCATTGAAATGTTCACATGTGAGTCTGACTTCAGGACTATAGCAGGCTTTAGTTTGCAGTTCAACTCCATAATTGTACCGACAGTCTTCCAGCCATATGTCTTGAACAGTTGGGCGACAATGAATACTGTTTACTAATCACCACATGTTCGAGTGGCTGGGAAGGTGCCAGAGAATGTCAGTCGTACCAGGTCAGCTCAAACATAATGCTGGGAGCATCACATTTCAATTCTCATGTCTCATAAGTTAAAGTTGTGAAGTCAATGAACCATCTCGTGATGGTAAACTAGAATTGTCAAAGTTAATAACAATTAGTGTCCTGTAACTTTCACATGAGGTTAATGGATGCTAAATTGTTCAAACCAGATAGATTGATTTAATTACATACAGTAAATGAAAACAAAATGTGCGCAAAAATTGGAGCATTTACTTTAAGGGATGTGAGTATGTAGAAATGAAAAGTTACTTGCAAGTAAAAACAGACTGCACCATAAAGAAGGAAACAACATTAACAATCTTTTTAAATACATTATATCACCAGAAATTCTGAGCTTGCTGGTTATTTTCTCCCACAAAGAAAACAACAGGTGAGAGGTTTTTATTTATCAGTGTATAGCATTGCTTAAAAAGTAAACAACTTTCAATGATTAGCTAGCAAAACCAGTAACAAAATATAGCATTAGCAGAAACATACCTCTATAATATAGTTAATAATTTAACAAAAATATATATTTTTATGAGTGTAAAAACACATTTTTTCTATCACTTTAATAGAGCTCTAAAACAAATATAGTGAGCACATAGAAAAAGTCTGTTCCTGCAAATAAAGGATTATACGAGACAGGAGGATTTAATAAGGAAGGAAAACTTTCTCTTTTCCTTTGTTTTAACTTTAGTAAAATTCCTAACCCACATAATCCTGTTTACACAAGCAGTAAGCAACGCCTAATCCTAAAAAAAAAGCAGCAAGAGAAATAGTAAAAGAAATGCATCCATTAATAACATCAAGTTCTTTTCCTAAGTGTGAGAGGAGGGGCCTTAGTCATCCTATACCCCTGTCACCTTTAGTCATGGCAGTGAATAGAATATCTGTAAGTATTGAACTTCTTTTCTCTCATTTGTTGTTGAAGACAGTGGATAATTACTAAAAGCCATAGATACCAGAAACACTTAAAGGAGTTAGGATGGCTTGTGTTATAACATATCCAATACTTGACTATTTAGTGAGATCCATTCATTCTGTTCCACTGTCGGTTGCGGGGCCAATAGCCTCAGACAGGAAACCCAGGTTTCTCTCACCCCGGCTGCATCTTCCAGCTCACCCAGAAGGACCCCAAGGTGTTTCCTGGCCAGCTGTGTGACATAGTCCCTCCAGTAAGTCCAGGGTATTCCCCTACGTCTCCTCCCGCGGTACATGCCTGAAGCACCTCGCCAGCGGAGCATTCAGGAGGCATCCTATAATCAGATGCCTGAACCACCATATCTGGCTTATCTCAACCCGAAGGAGCAACAGCTTTACTCCGAGCTCCTTATTTCATTTCTGAGTGAGAGGCCAGCCACCCTGTGTAGGAGGCTCGTTTCGGCTGTATGTACCTGCAATCTCGTTCCTTTGTCACCATCTGTCGATGGTGACCATAGGAAAGATGCATTCATTCAACATAAATAAGGTAAAGACGTATTATTTGTTTAAAGTTAACGGAGATAATTAAAAAGATTGGGGCCCAAATAAAAAGCAAAAATACAGATTATTTATTATCTCTTTGAGGAAACAACAATGTCATTGAAATTGAATCCTCCTCTTAACAATCTACAATTGTCAAAATTTCAGGTAATAAACAGCTCAATCAGTATGATGATCTTGTTCATTTATTTCTTTATTATAATTTCTCAGCTTTAGAATGTTCTAATAAATTTTTGCAAAGCCTTGAGCAGATCCAGACTGCTCTGGTGGAGTTCATATTTCTTCTAAGATGGGTTTCTCTCCTTTGGCACTCTGCAAAATTAAGAATAGGAATATAAATTTGGTTTTCTCAAACTATCGACTACTGTAGTCTGGGCATAGTTTATATGTTAATTCCACTTTTCAAAGAAGCCATTTCCCTTTGACTTTAGGTTTATTTTGTATCAATTAGCACCATCAAAGTAATATAAATCTCTGATCCTTCGTTCTTTGAGTTGATCCCTTGTGGGTTTAGCTTAAAATTAGAGTTTGGTATGAAAGCGTATTGTTTCAGCCGGACACAATCATTCTAACAACTCTCAATATTTTAAGAACAAATTTTAAATAGCAACAAAAATATATTGCTTTAACAACAGTGGAGTTGAAAGATGAACGATGGGTGATGTTTTAATATTTTCACTCTGAAAAAATTTATTCAATCCAGCAGTCTAAACTTTCACTTGTGGAATCTTTTTTTTCTGCAACCCAGCCGCTTTCATATCTCACATATTTCCCAAGTTTACCTATATTGGTCAAGTGTTCCAGACAGTGGGTTCCACCTGGAGTCTGCATATATTCACTGCAAACACTTTGAAAGAAAATGTCTTTACGGAATTGTGTGACTCCCTGCTATTTCTCATAGAAAAACACTTTTGACACGAGAAAAAGGAGGTGTGGTAGGTAGGACAACTTGACCCTTTTAAATGTCTTAGAAGTTCCCATGTTCTTTGACCATTAAGTGCATTTCCGTTGTCAGGACTACAGGCATAGAAATATTAGGTTTTGATCACTACACTTTATTGGTAACATTTGTATCAAATGGGCACAGTAGGATGCTTTTTGGAGAGAAAATTGAAGTCAAGAATTTTTCAATACAAAACGGCAGTCATTCTGAAAATTAAACAAGTTTAAGTGCACTTAATCTGAAATAATCTTTTTTGCAGACTTCCTTCTTTAGCACCTTTGAACATAATAATTTTCAAAGATGTAGAGAGAATTAATATTCTATAAAACAACAGAAATTGTAATTAACAGTATTCATTTACTGTATACAACATGTTAGAGGTTTTGGCGATAAAGTTCAAGAGGCAAGACTCAGATGGTTTGGACATGTGCAGAGGAGAGAGAGAGTACATAGGAAGAAGGATGCTGGATTTGGAACCACCAGGAAAGAGGACTTGAGGAAGGCCAAAGCGGAGGTTCATGGATGCAGTGAAAGAAGACATGAAGATAGTTGGTGTGACCAAAGAGGATACAGCAGATAGGGTTAGATGGAAGAGGCTGACTTGCTGAAGGGAAATGCCGAAAGAAGAAGAAGATTTACCGTATACAACCACTGCGCTTATTTTTCTGACCGAGAGATGTCACAGTGCTCTTTTTGGTTTGACGAAATGGTCGTAAATTGTGTTTTTGTCAAATTATTCAAAGTGTATGACAGTTTCTCCTTTTTAACTTACAATCTAATCCACCCTTTCCAATCAAAACTAAATTCTCTGCCTAGATTTTACTAAGGAACTGGGTGTGGGTTCAAATTGTGAAAGGAAGTGTGACATGTTATTTTCACATATGGATCTGCCATCCCAAAGTTCAGACCTTTTCCCTCCCATTAGGAATTTTTGGATCATGCTTAGAAGGCTTTGTGCAGCAGTCAAACTCAACAATCATCAAAGCAAGACTGCGTAAAATCAAGATGTAACTGGGTGAAATAAAATCTTATGACATGGCAGACATTTTTAGGAGATTTCCAGAGCAAGTTTTCATTCTTAGACTATTGCAACTTTGTTTTGATGAGTCCAGAGACAATCTATAGCAATCTCGAGTTTTGTCAAAGTAACAATTTAATTTGATGCTACTTGGCCTACATTAATGATGATTAGATTTTTTAAAAATTTCAGGAGACTTTTATAGCCTTGTTGCATTGCTAAAGCTCTACGGTTGTTGATAAAAGAGAGAATATGACAGTATTGCAAATCATTGATATAATGTTTTTTTATGTCTGACAATGTGCTTTCTTTTCTCTTACCCTCATTGTCTATTCCCATGGGTTTCTCTAAAGTACAGTCACTGCAGTCACCAAACTGCAGTGACTGTTTACTGTTTACTGGTGAATGATGGAAAATACTGGTGAATAATGGAAATTACTATTGGTTGACACCATTTCGTCTTCATATTCACCTGAGTGACGCAATGACACAACATTCTGAACTTAAATATCTTTCTTCTTTTTCTTCTTTTGGCATTTCCCTTCAGGGGTCATCACAGCAAGTCAGTTTCTAACCATCAAACCCTATCTTCTGCATCTTCTTCGGTCACGCCAACTATCTCCATGTCTTCCTTCACTGTATCCATGAACCTCATCTTTGGTCTTCTTCCAGGCACCTTCCCTAGTAGTTCCAAACCCAGCATCCTTCTTCCGATGCACTCTCTCTCTCCTCTGCACATGTCAAAACCATGTCAGTCTGGCCTCTCTGACTTTATCTCCAAAACCTCTAACATGTGCTGTTCCTCTGATATACTCATTTCTGATCCTGTCCATCCTGGTCACTCCCAGAGAAATCCTCAACATCTGAACTTTAATATCCCAATTGTTCTTGAACACATACTAGATCTGAGCTCATTTAAGAAGATTCATATTTAGAGGTGAGTTGAATCTATGATTGTAAATTACATCACTTACCAGCTGTCAGAAATGTTAATTAGTTATTATTAGTTGCATTCTTAAAAACTTTGAACTGTCAAATAAAGTACATCATTTTACAGTCTTTAAAAAGAACATTTTTAGCAATTAAAAGCTTTTTTTTCAAATTAGCAAGAATGAAATCTTTTTAATAATGTATAAATATATGTATGTCTTGTGTACATATAGCATATGCATACTGCACGGTGGCTCAGTGGCTAGTGCAGTGGCCTAACAACAGATCGGGGGGTTGAGTTCCAGTGTGGGGCAAGGCTTGAATTGCTGGCCTTTCTGTGTGGAGTTTACTTGTTCTCCCCATGCACGTGTGGGTTTTGTACAAAGGTTTTCATCGGGCACTCTGGTTCCTTCCCGCTCACCAGAGACATGCTAGCCAAGTTAATTGCCCATTGCTATGAAACTCCCCCCAGGAATGAGTGTGCGTGTGGATGGTTGTCTGTATGTGCGGCTCCGCAACAGACTGGTGCCCTATTTAGAGTGTACGTGTAATCAACTGCTATAGGCACCAACATCCCCCGTGACTCCGCCTTAGAGAAGTGGTTCAGAAGATGGATGAATGAATAAATATGTATTTTCTAAACTGTTAAATTAAATGGTTAAAAGAAAGAACTCCTTTTTGCTTTCTTGGCATGTCTCGTGACCACTGCAACAAAATGAACCCAACTGGGGATCGTTTATGGTAGAAAACAATTTATAACCTAAAAAGCTCAATCTTATAAGTTTAACAACTCATTAACTTATTAGATAAAAATTTACCTTAAATTGTTTTCTTGTAGTAAAAAGGACAGGGCTTCATTGTTCTTTTGGGAATTCAGTAACACAGATCCCCTTCCACTTATTTTGAAACCTGGAAGCATGAAATCCCTCTTTACTCAATGAGACAAATGTTGAAGAACAGTTGATAGATAGTGAGAACAAAATGTGTTTGATACCTTTTCTAATGTGTCAAGATTGCATCAAATAAATTGTTGAGTCCATTTTCTTTTCACATATTCATGTAAGATCAGGTTTTCTCGAGGAGCTCCAACTGGCTACATTTTCTGCTCACCATAAGAGTTGTGTTTTAAAAGGATGTAAGCAGTAAAAAAAATAAGTTAATCAAAAAGTAATAATGCTGAAATACATGTGAATACATTTTGATTTTGTATCCAGAAAAAGTATAATTCTATGTTAAAAGTAACATATTCTATTGTAGTGTTTTCCCTTGACAGTTATCTGATCCCATAGCAACAGAACAAGAAGATGAATGAATATTTCTAGGCAATCGCTCTATCCGGACATTCATCATCTTATCATAAATGTCAAGATAAGAACATGTTCTAATGAAAATCACGAGTGTTCAAGACTAGATGTAAACTTGAAGAGGAAAACGGGTGGCTGACACATGTCATTGGTAAGAAAATATCTTCTCCAGAAAGAATTAAAACATGCACAACTTCTCTGAATACCATTGTTTTCAAATCCAAATTTCTTTCAAACTTAAAAGATCATACATCAATGTTGTAAAATATGTTTCTAAAGAAAACCCCAAGCCTTCATTTTATTAGTACATTCATCTTACAACGTAAGCTTTCGTGCACAAAAAAAATTCTCAAAGTCTTCTCACACTCAGCTTTATATTTATGACACCAATTCATAGTACAATTATCTTTATGCACTTCATAAAAATAAATAAAAAAAAACAACAAAGAAAATAGTAAAAGTTTCAAACAGAAAATATTACAAAGCATTACTGTAAGAATATTTTGCACATTCTGCCGGATGAGATCTGTAAGGAGTGAAGTACGTCTAAGTTCTCTTTTAATGTTCACTTCTAAGAACATGCTTTTTTAGCTAACCTTTTGACACTGATATGTACATTTTAAAAACTTTGGACAAAGATCAATCTTTACCTTAGTGAGAAAAGAGTAAAGTAAAGGCGTAGTAAACATGGTCAACTATCAGATGAACATTTAGTTTGTTAAAAGCAAAGTCACTGTGATGGTTTGTCCAAGCAAGGCGTCATAAGGTGCTGGGTCACTTGTGTTTATTGATGATGTGACAGAAGCCAGAAGCACTCTGGTGAATCGCAAAGAGCATAGGGACACACTGTCTGCCCAGATTAAGCAAAGTATGCAGAACCATTTAGGGGACATTGGTTTCTAGTTGATGGACCTAAGGCGAATTTAAAACAGATAAAAAAATATGAGTCGGAGAGTTGAAGGTGAGAAGTTGGATTATCCAGTTTCACATCAAATTGGTTTGGATTTGTGTTGGTTTTTTTTCTTTTGTTTGTTTACTTTTGTTGTACAAATGTAATTTTGTATTAGCAGTATTCAAAATTTACAATTTCATTAGACATTGTTACTCATTGTACTTTCAAAAAAATATATTCCGTAGAAAAAGGACCTGTGTGAAACTTTTTTTTTTCCGCATGGCCTTGTTAGGGGTTAGCATTTTTGTTAGATTATGCAATTTTCAAATGTTGACTTTCACTTTTTGGTAAAAGATATCATCCTGGCAACTGAGGGCAAAGAAACCATTTCTGAAATTAGATTCTTCAGCAGATGCTGAGTTAAAGTGTCTTTGCTCACTTTTGCCCTTGATTCCCATAAAAATGAATATTTTCAGAATGTGTTTGCTACTTGGTGTAAAGGAAGTGGTAAATTCTAGAAAGTAAAGTACAACAGAGTTATATGAAAGAAAAAGAAGGAAAAGGCCTCTGGGCAAATGTCTGTTTTACACAGGCTGAGCCTCCGGGTCGCTGCTGGCAAGAAACTCGACAAATGACAGCACTTGGTTGGTTGTTTCAAGGCTTCGAGGCCATTTGCCTTCATGTGACAGTTTGTGTATTTATCTTCACACCTTAACTTTGGTGAGTTGTTGGTTTACTGTTTTTTTTTAAAAAAAAAAACAAGTTGAACACAAATGGGGCTGCACCACTTTCTATTCTTTTTTTTCTGCTGCTATTACTGTTAGGTCAGCAATGCATTGGCTTTAAAAATATTTGCCAATCTAATTTATGCTGAATTTTGTTCAACATGTTCTTCATGACGAATGATTTAAAGTGAAGGCATATGAACTGTCCCTTTCTCTGCCATGAGCTCTCTCGTGCCAGTAGAAGTCCTGCTTTCTCCTATTTTCTTTATATTTTCCTCTCCTCTGATTAGGTTTTTTGTTTGATTCAGCTATGGTGCCCACTCAAAATGGCCACTGTGTTCCATTTGTCAGAAATAAATGTGGTGAAACTATCTCCACATCACAGATCAGTTCCTTGGACGGAGCATTTCCTACTCGGGCGAATGTTCTGCATAATTCCCAGCCAAAGTTTGCCTGTAGCTGTGAGAACCTTGAATGACCACAACTTTGAACAAGGGTAAAATAAGTTTAAAATAAATTGCCTGCAGCCTTACATAAAAAAAAAAATCACTCCTTCTTGCTTTACCGATGTGTCTTTGTCCTCTGTGGCAGCGCTGTGCACACACATTCACATTTACTAGTTTGTAAAGAGCATAGATGACCATTATACATGTGACCCCACACAACATTAAAGACCAAAAAAATAAGTTCATGTACATTAAAACCAAACAAAAAAAAAAAACAGTCCAACCCAACTTTTCTTTGATTCCTTGATCAATATCAGTCTTATAACTCAATTTGGAGTATGAAGCCGTCACATTATGCAGGTCCTTAATGAAAAAGTTCAATAGGGTGATCTATTTGCCTCGGGACATTTCTGACCAGTGAAGACTGTGTAAATGCTTCCATTAAACGACACAGTGTCATCTTACTCGTCCGGAATAAAAATTTCCAGGTCACAAAGTTGCATAATATGCCTTTAAGATATTCATGCTTAACATTTTAGAAATTGCAGTTCTTGCGTGACATACATGACTGACAAACGGAGCAGCCAATGTAGAGGAAGAAAAGTAAAGAAATAATTCAAACTGATATAACTTGCAGAAAATCACAGTGGGCGTGGATACGTTTCGTCAGTTAGTGACTTAATTAGTCTGAAAATGTATTCTTTGCTGTTTTTGATAGACAGATTGAACAGAATCCAGGTGGTGCAGACACATTGCTGTGTCTTATTTTGCTGAAATCACATAGAAAATGTGTGTAAAATGTATAAATATTCTACCAATACCTCAAAAAGTAAATAACAGATGTCTTAGAATGACCCTGCCATGATTCTTTTACATACATTTGATTATGATGAAATACTGTGAGGCTTTTTAATTTGTCATAGTGTTGCTAAATAAATCAGAGGCGGTGAAATCAGATATACTGTATTCATATATTGTGTTATGCTATGCGAAGTGGATGCAACACCAGTAAGATCATAGTGTTCAAATGTGGCAGAGAAGTAAAGAATGAGATTAGTCAGTTCATTTATTTTTCATAAAGCTGTGCTATATTCTGTAGCCTGTAGCTAGACAGAAAATCACCTATCAGAAGCCAGCTGCGACTCAGTGTCTCACGCTCCACTTCAGTCAAGCAGAGGAGATGATGTGCCCTCTTCCTTTTTTATTCTTCTTTCTGTCTGTCCTCCTACTTGTATATTATATCCATAAAGCTGGGATGCATGCATGACTGCTTCAGACTAGCTTTGCACATCTGTACATAAACCATCTGGGAAGGGTTTAGATGTGTAGATCAGGAAGATGTGCTGTAGTCACTGTCACAGCTGTTGGTTGAGTCCCTCAGGGAGCGCTCCACCAGCCACCCTGTAAAAAAGTGCCAGTGCACATCTGGGACCCAGCAGGTGCTCTATGGTCCCAAGATAGATTGTTATTTGTTACTAAACCTTTGGACTTGTGTCCTTGTACATCTCTGTGGAACCTCTACTGCAAAACTCCTCAAACACCAGAAAGACAGGCTGAAGGTTGGCGCCATTCATACTCACTACTCACTATTGGAATAATCAGTAAGAATGGGGAGGGACACAGAGTCACTAAAGAAAAGGAAACAATTGGGGATTAGAGCAAATTATGACTTTATTATTGAATTTGTCAATGTTCACGTATTTGATGTCATATGCTGATATTTTTTGCAAACTAATGTTCATCCATCAATGTTGTTTCAGGTGGTCCCTCGCTAAACGTGGGGTAATAGATTTAAAGGGAAAAAAAATACAATAAACAAAATGAACAAACTAGGCAACTTTTTTTTCCACTTATGTAAAATATTTTGAGACTGTAACGCCCAACCTGTCTACCCTACCTACCTTGCACCCTTAATAGATTTTTCTCAGACAAGTTTTGACATGTTTACTCTTTTTTTTCTCTCAAAGTTCAAACCTTCATGGAAAAATGAATTTAAAACCGTAACAGCTTCATTTGCAAAATATTAGCATGCACACAATTCAATGTATGTATGAGACAAAATCAAATGGATATTATGAAACTGTGTACATGTCTTGCAAGACATGCTATCAAAACAAAGCGCAGTAGCCAAAATTAGTATATACAGTACATATAGTAGATATATATATATGTATATACATATTAACATTGGGTGACATTGGTGACAGAATAGGAACATGGGTGGTGGGTGTGCTTATACATGCACATGTAAATGAGGATTGAAGGCTGCGTGGGGGGAGAGACAAGTTTAGAATGTTTGAATGACGTTGCCATAGTTTTCAGAGATATGGGGACAAAAAGAAGAAGTCATCATTTTTGTTGACTGGTTTTGCACTGTTTTATTTTTCTTTTTTAAGTTGAGCATTTGAATAATGGTTTTGTTTCTTGTTTTGATACTGTTTTGGGAAGATTTTCTACAGTTCTTTTTAATGTTGTATTGGATACTTTTTTGGACAAATTTTAATTGGACTCAGATTGATCCAGGATTGATCAGGTTTACCCAGGTAGACCTGGGTGGAAATATTAAAGGAACAACTGTGACGCCAGAAAGCATTATTCATGGTTTGCTGGAAACATGTTGTATGGAGGATCTATATTCCCCATATAGCAGTTAATATTAAATTGGTTTAGATCGCGGGTACAAGCAGCCGAAATGAGCTTCCTCCGCAGGGTGGCTGGGCTCTCACTCACAGATAGAGTGAGGAGCTCTGCCATCCGCGAGGAGCTCGGTGTCGAGCCACTCCTCCCGGTCGAGAGGAGCCAGATGGGGTGGTTCGGGCATCTGGTCAGGATGCCCCCTGAGTGCCTCGCAGGCGAGGTGTTTTGGGCACGTCCCACCGGGAGAAGACCAAGGGGCAGACCCTGGACCCGCTAGAGAGACTATGTCTGACAGCTGGCCGGGGAACGACTTGGGATCCTTCCAGGTGAGCTAGAGGATGCAGCCGGGGAGAGAGAGGCCTGGCCTGCCCGTTTGAGGCTATTGCCCCCGCGACCCGACCCCGGAACAAGCGGAAGATGACGGAACGGAACAAACATTTAGTAATAATTTATCTTATTGCATAGCTTTTACATGTACAGCATTTTCTCCTAAAAATAGAAAATATACAGCATGTGTTTAATCTAGGCTGGGGAAAGGCTTAGCAGTTGCTATTTTTGGGTGGTGCCAGAGAAGGATGAAAACCCAATCTTATTGACCAAAATATCTAACTCATGGTGTTGAAACAACGCTGACAGGGAAAAAGCAAAACAAGAGGTACTTCACTGAAGAGGCAAAGGACAATCCAGGGGTGCTAGTCAGGTGGTCAGACAGAGAGGCAAGCCATTTGATGACCTAGCAAAGGAGCGTGGGGAAAACAGCCTTTTTAAGATAGTAGTAATGTGGGAGTCAAGGTGTGCTGGTGTCATAGGTGGAGCAAATCAGGAGGTGATCTTGGGAGGTAGTAAATCCAGGGGAAAAGGATAGAACCATTACATATGTGACCATGTGCAGGTTCATAGACAAAAACGAAGAGTTAAAATGTTATTTTACATTTTCAAACTCAGAAATATAAAAAATCTACACTCATCTTAGGTCTACAAGCAAAATTTCAATTGAAAAACTTGTGGGCCGGTCATGAGGGTAGTTTTTTAACAATTGATGGCAGAAAGCAGTGTTGCCTGCCGATGTAGTTGTCTGCTGGATGTACAGTCAATTAGCACACCCAAAATTCATTCCAACTGGGAAGCAACAAACAAACAACATCCAAGCAAAAAAGTGCCACGAAATCTTCAATAAGAGAGATAAACAGCATTATTACGATTTGAAAACACTTAAATCTGCATTGAGAAGGAAGTGATTTCTGAGGACAACACTATGAAGGAGTAGGTGAGTAAAACTGAGAGCAAAAAAGTGGTCGTTTACTTTACTTTTTCTAACCAATATCCATTCTTAGGGAAATAAAGTGGACCATCAGGCTGAATGTCTCTTTGGATGTGCAGAACTGTGTTGTTTCTTACCCAACAAATAATTAGCTAAACATAGTGGATTCAGACCAGAAAAGTTCCAAACTAATTGATGGTGACTACCTTTTCCACTTTTCCAATGAACATATTTTTTTAACAACCGTCCAGATGATGAATGGTTGCTTGTGTTTTGTTGTTGTTTTTTTTTTTTTGTGTGTGTGTGAGTTTGTTTTATTCAAGACCTTGTACCTTTTAAATATCACCCTTTGAATGTTAAAGTCAGGAGATTTTAACCTCAGAGGACAAACTGGTGAATTGTTTGTGTTTTTCATGGTGTGACAAAAGGTCAAAACAAGGATAGCCAGATGTTATTCTTTCCCATCATAATTATTTTTTTTATCAGCATCTTCAGAGATAAGCGAGCAGAGTAATTACCGAGATAACTTTCATTTCAGTGAGCGTTTCTACTCATCCATGGTCCCTAATTGTAGATGTTTTCTTAACTGACCTTCTCATCTCTATCAGCAAAACCATCAAACTGCTCTTGACAATATCAGTGAGAAGCTAAGATAAATGATTGATTCGGTGTGTCACAAGGTCTAATTACTTTTCATAAATATAGGAAAACAAGAACATGATTAGAAGTTACAAGAATGATGGCTGTTTATGAATTCCAAAACAAAATTGTCAGTGTCATTCTTATTTTGACTTGTTTTCAATTTTGATCCAGAACTGCTTTTGAGAGATCCACTAAATTGCCATTTTGTGTTCAGACACAAACACACATTACTTTAGTAGGATGGAATAAAATGCGGGAAACATGTCATGAAACATTGTTGATCTGTCAGAATTTGGAAAATAAAGGCAAAAAAAAGGAAAGAATACCAGTTAGAAGCTTTTTGTGAATCTAGGGGTGTATATGCTTCTCCTGTCTGATATCTTAAAAGCTAAGGCAGTATTTGTGAAAATGTTTTCTGCTCTATTCTCTGGAGGACATGCATCTGTAGAAGTCTTTAGATTTAACATAACAGATTTACACAAAAGTGGGTCATTTTACAGGCAAGGCCGTCCCATTTTAAAACAGAGCAAGGTGCTATAAAAACGAAACAAAACAAAATCCAGAACAAAACATTGAGAGCAGTCCTGTGTACGAAAATAACTAAGTAGATTTTGATATAAGCTGAGCTCCTCCACCTCCAGGTCTGAGAAAAACACTGTATGTTTGTGCATCTGAATCCTCTACCCCCTTCAACTTGTCTGTGCTTTGATTTTTTGACATATTCCCTTGCTGCTTTTTTGCTTCAATGCTCCACACGCTGTGTTGTCTCCCATCTTCTTGTTTCCGTTGCCTATCTCATCCCACATGTGCTTCCAGGCAACGCAAGGCTCACAAACTGCTTTCCATAAGATAACATGGCTCAGTTAAACAGATAGGGTCTACATGTTCTCCTAGCCTAAGTATTAGCTCAGATACACCAGGAGAGAGGCGAGATTCTACTGAACGTCAGGAATTTTCAACAAAAATGTCTTCTGAGCTGGCAGGAGCTTAGGCAAAGTGTCCGATGCATATATTTCATGTCTGCTTATAGGCATTGAAGTATACATTTTTTGAAAAGTGGTGTACTCGTTCGAGAGGCTAGTCATCTTAGATTAGTTTTAAAACTCATGGCTGCAGTTCTATAACTGTAAATTGTGATTTTTTTAATCAGAGTATGATACCAATCATTGCAGAAAAAAAGTAACGTAGAACCATTAAAACATGGATTATATTACATGTTTAATTGTTTTTTTTTCAAGATCTTTCATTCAGTCTTTTTGGAATCTGCAGAAAATGTCTTGCACTGTGCTTTGTTGGTCAATAAATCCAATAAAATCCCAATTAGGCCAGTCCCCACAATGCAAACATGAGAGGTCAACTGACCAGGCTGCCCTATTCTAAATCTGCACTACAGTGACATTTTTATTTCACTCTTGTAGCTGCAACTTAATTCAAAGTGCTACTGAATTCCCTGTCAAACATTTTGTGTTGATAAATCTCCTAGTTATTCTCCGATCAATATGAGGGTGAGGTGGTGGGTGAAAAACCTTTATAATCCTCGCCCTCAGCAAACCTTTGCACACCGGCCAATTTCACTCTGGTTTTATCATTTGAGCCTGACAGTTCGCAGTATGTTGAGTGGACCCGATCCATATTGTTTGATATCACGCTTGGCTCCCACCCATAATGTATTCCAATCAAAGTTGCAGCAGCATGTTTTTAGTGTCAGTGGAAAACCTTGTTTGTTCGTACACTTGTAAGATTTCCACATAGAATATCAATGTGGCAGGCAATTGGGCAAGTGCTAATCAATTTCTACCACCATGAAAAATGTTGCACAAGCCTATTTAACGATAGGAAATATGATTACACATTTTTATGCTGTAATTTGATTTGGAAAAGGACATAAAGCAGTGACACAGACACAGGAATCATTTGTAAACGTATCTGTTTAAAATGAGGACAAATGTATCTTGATTATGTTTGACATTATGGATTTATAACTGAAAGTTTAGAAAAGTTACAATTTTGCACTTGTGGGTTTATAATAAACAAAAAAAAAAAGACTTCTATGCACAAATGTGTTTATGTAGTGCTTGTGTCTTTATATTGTAGCTTGATTTGTAAACATTGTTTAAGCAGATCTTTGTTTGGGGCAGCATTTTTTTTCAAATAGTTGAACAGATATTGCCTTTTACACATGACAACCATTTAATATACTATATAAATTAAGCAAATGCACAAATTACTCAAGATGATTTCGTCTCCTTTTCCATTTTCGTTCCTCTGTCATTAGTTTGAGATGCATGCTCATTTTCTTCTTTACTTCCGCCTTTCCACACTGTCAAAGTAATTCTTGTCTCTAATTTCCACGTCACTGCTTTCATCCAATAATCTTGATGCTGAATTTCTCTGAGCCAATAAGCCCTCAGCCTTCGTTCTTTAAATGTCTCTTTAATTCTGTCATTCTGCCTTTCAGACCGTTGCACATGCAACACTCTTTTTTTCTCCCCTTCATCTCCTTATCTGCATTCTCCAGGGCCTCTCAATCATCGCAACCATCCTGGAACTCCACCACCGCCGGCGTAAAGACTCCAGAGATCCCGCTCTTATATATCTACTGTTTCCACCCAGGAAGCTATCGCTGGTATGAGGCCCCTGTTTATCTGATTATAACACCCAAAATCCCTTTAACTTCTTGTGTTTGTAATAAAAACATGATAAAATAACAGGTACACACTTTTCGAATGATTCAAATAATTTGTGCATACAACAAACGCAAATACAACAAACACAAAAAAAGTTTACTTAACATAAAATAAGTTCAACCTTTTCAAAATAAAAATTGAGAAAATGCGTGCTTTGAAAAAGACTGAATAATTAAAGATGATGAATTTAAAGATGAAAACAATGCAAGTTTTTCTGTACAACATTTTCAAAATTGATGGGGAAAAATAAATGCTTAATTTAATTAAAATGAAACTATCAAGAGTTAAGCGGTTCAGCAGATAAATATCAAGGTTTAAAGGATGTTGAGTATTTTTCCTGTAAAATAAACCTATACAGGGAAGAGGCAGGCAGTGAAACGACAAGGATGTCTGTCAGTCGGATACTTAAAACAGTAAAATGGGTCTTAAATATTTCACCCGGCCAGATGGGACACAGCAGGCTGATCTGTGGCCAGAGAAAGCCTGCAGTGATTGCGCAGAATGAAAATGTCAAAATGAAAAAGAACGATCTTTTCATTTTAAATGTGCGGATTATGGGGGCAGAAAGTCATACTTATCTGATATATCTTATGATCTTTCTACGTTATCTAGAGGACTATCTTTGATTTACTCTGCTTTCTGTCAGACATGAGCAAGTGAGTGTAGAAATAAAGAAAAAGAAAATTAACTTTGGAGAATCAGATTGGCAAATAGAATACGTTATCCACGCATGTTCTGTTGAATGACAAACAGTGTTTTCTCACCAATGCCAAAAGTGATCTTTTTTTAACGTTTTCTTTTATTCTCATTATATTATTCATTCATCATAATTACAAACCATTACGGCAGTTTTGGTTTTCTTCAAGATGTATTCATCATCACTGGGACATCTCGTTAGCACTTATCCAGTTTAGACCTCTCATCACAGGTTGCAAAAGACAGAAACAATCTTAAAGAGCTTCTCTGGAGCAGTGAAGCAGCAACACCAAATGAGTGAAGGGTCAGCACTCTAACAGTTAGAGGGAAGCCTCAGGGACATGTATAAAATTGGATCTGCCATTTCCTGAAAAATGTGCTGTTGATTTGATACTTTTTGGGTCTGGGTTTTGTACCTCAGGATGTCCATAATAGTTGATGAAGACAAATTACAGGTGCATCCCTCTAAAGAAAAAGAAAGGGAAAGAGAAAAAAGGAAGTGATCTCAAGGGAGGTCTGTGTCTTCTTCCATATTTTGGGAAGACCTTCTACACTGTTGGTCCACAACAAGCCAGAAAAAGAAGCTCATTAAAGGGTAATGCCAACTTTTAAGTATTCATGGATTATTTTAGCGTCCCAGGACATTTTGGGTGATGTCTGTGAACTTGCATCAGTATTTCTTCTGGCTCAACATCAGAAGCTAAGCCCTTGAATTCGTGATGTCACTGGGGTGTAAAATCGGACGGCTTCTTATTTGTGGGTGCGAACTATCTGCAGCCGAGCTTCGCTTCCTAAAAAATATAAGTCTGTGAAGCCGATTGCAAAACTCATTAGAGAGTAATGTTTAAAAAAACTTTCTTCCACAAAGTTGGCATTCTATTCAAAGTCTGTTTTTGACACAACTATCCAAGAGCAAAAGAAAATTTCAAAAATATAATTCATTTCTTTTTAAATTTATTGTGATAAGTTTGGTTTGTGCCTAGCTACTTTGTAGAAGCCCAGGGATTACTTTAAGTCTAGTCAAAAGGGGTTCATTTTAAACAAAGATCAGACCCTTATCGAACTTAAACTGGAACTGTATTTCGTCCTTGGTGTGTTTGTGACCGCTGGAAAGTGGAAAAGTTTGAAACTAAATACATATTTATCTTAGTTGCTTGTGTGAATTGTGTTCTTTCTCATCTCCAATGTGTTTGAGGGAGAGCCTGTGTCTGTAGTTTTGGCTGAAAGTCTTATTGGCATTTTTTATGCTGATTTCTATGAGCTTAGTCTATTAGAATCACAGAGGGCTTCCATCCAGTCAGCGGCGCCTGCATGCTAAAGAAGTGTCCCTGGAGCCTCTGTTTACCAACCAAGTCGGATTTGCTGCTCTCAAACCCAGCCAGGCTAAAGCTCAGCTCCCCCTTCCTATGTCCCCAACACCACCCACCCCAAAATACGCACACACACATATATGACAACCCCACCCGCCAGTCCTTGAGGCTTTTTTCATTTTCTTTCTCATTCTTAGTCTACTTTTCCCAGAATGTGTTGAAAACTTTCCCGACTGAAGGCTTTTTATGTAAATCTGGTGGCAGTAAACTGTGAAGCTGTGGTTACAAGCCAAATCCGCATCCTTTAAAAAACAAAACAGCCACACTTCAAACTGAATTGTAATGACAAAACCGAAGGAGGATTCTTTTGTCACTTCGATGAAGTAGAGGGGAGGGTCTTCAAGAGCTTCTTAATAAACATTGAACACAATCCCCTTTTTTTATTAAAGAGTTTTCCAATTATTATTTTTCCTTTTTTTAAATGATAATGAAATTGTTTAGTATCTTTCGTATTTTCTAGTTTGTTGACTTTTAGCGTGAGGCAGTTTTTTTTTTTTTTTTTTTTTTATAATCTTCATTGTCAGTTTGACATCTTCTTCTCAGCAGGGGAGTTGGAAATAAGTCACTGTCGTTAACATTTTGTGCTGTTATGATGAAGAAACAATGGGCAAAAAAGCTCTTTAGGGAGCCAACATTATGACAACAATGATGTAACTTAACTTGTGATGATGGGAAGATGCACATTGTTTTTCCCCCCTCTAACACAAACTCACACGCTCGTTTTATGCATATTACCAAGAAAATTAGCATGATTTTTTTTTTTTTTTTACTTAAAACAATTTTGCAAGAGTTTTTGATTATTTTTAATTATAATTTAACAACAGGCAGATTATTCATGACTAAACTGAAAGACGTGCTTAAAATAACACTGGATGTCCAGTGTGTCTGGAAAAAAAAAGAATCAGCAATTTTATCACAAAACAAATAAATTTAAACAGTGTAAAAAAACAAATAAAAGCTTTATTCATCACTTCTTTTTGGCAGCTAATAGTTAGCATTTCACACACTTGGCTCCGTGTCTCTACCGCAGCCTCTCTGGTTGCCCTCATTATAAAGGTTTGACCTGCCAACACACAGAAAACAATATAAAGTAAATATCAATAGTCAGCAACCAACATGCATGGCAGAATCCCAAACGAGAACACAGGACAATGCTGATACCAACATTTTCATTATCTCATTGTTTTTTTCTTTCCCTCCTTTTTTTAAGTTTCTTGGCAAGATGATTAATTTGAATTTACTCAGAGCTGTTGTCTTGGCATCCACGTCTGGCAGGTTGCCACCACCCCGGCGTAATACCGTCACTCTTCTTATCAAAAATAAGATAGTTATGAGTTCACTGATGCTTCGTTAACTACTTGGCACCGAGTGTTTTGTGACAGTGTCAGGAAGAAATTATTTTCATTCTTTACGATAAACATCTGCTTGGTGGTTTGTCTGTTCAGCACCAGAAAACGTCTCAGCATTTGTCTGTCACTGGAGCAGAGCTGAGTTACGGACTGTCACTTGCAGCTGCAGTTTGTTGGCTCTCCAGACAAGTAATCAATACAACATTTTCCCTCTGATGGACACATACTGGGGACAGACAGATTCTCCCCACAAAGACTGTAGTTGATTGAGCTACACTTAGATTGCTAATGTGACTGATGGACTGATGGAGACAGCTCTACAGGAAGTGACTCTTTGATCCGTCACGACAGCCCTGTGCTAACAGCCAACAATATTTTCTTCACTTCTGCGCACACTTTGTACTCTTTCCTGCTCTTTGACAAAACAGATGACCTGGTTCAAATGAAAAAAAAAGTTGATTTTTCTAAATTTCATGCTTGTATGGTCATGTGGGGGAAAAAAAGATCAAACTTTTTAAAGAGGGAATGAAAAATAAAAAAAGAGTGTACAAAACAGAAAACAACAACATGGGTAAAGCAAAGAATTTGCAATGCAGAGTAGAATCTATTGTTTGAGACTCATTTCTTGTAGCATCTGGCAGTGTGGGTTGAGGCCACATTTGTGCTTCTTTACAGATAGTTAAAGCTATTGCTAACACCTTATTTATAAATGTATCTTACTGTTTAGGATATCTTTGGATATATATATGAACTTAGTTAGAACTTCGAAGGAATCACTAATCTGTTGGTCTATATTGGTCAGCTCAAAAACACCCCAGCAGAATTTTTAAATTTCTATGGAGATGTGATCAAATGTCGTTCCACTTTTTTTTTTTTTTGCATCTTCACAACTTAACATCCAGTACATGTTCGTTTTGGTGCAATCTGTTACTTTTAAGAAAATCTGTACTACTGCCACTTTTTTTTATTGTTGTTTTGTACTTGTTTATTCACCCGTTTTCTTTCCTTAAAACTTTCTGGGTCTATTCCTGTCTCTTTAAACCGCCAGTCTGAAGAGCAATGTTCTCTCTTATTGGTCAACTTATTTGTCAGTAATGGCAGAATGCCAGACAACTGCTCACTCTTTGTCTGACTCAGTGCCAAACTAGGAAAAGGCTGGAATTATGCAAATAGCTTGCATGGAGATGTCAAATCCAGAGAGAAACAGCTTCAAGAACGCAAAATGCATTCCAGGTTCTACATTATCGTGACTTTTTGTGGGTGGTAGAGAACAATCCCTCATAGAGTCGGGGTTTAGTTTTGTTACTCTGCTGACCTACACCTCCAAAAGGTAAGCGAAACCTTAGAAGCACAACATTTGCCTTTTTAAAAACAATGTAGGTTGGTGCTGGAAAGGAAAGAAAAAAAGCTTTTCTATCTCTTAAACCTTAATTTTGGTTACAAAGAAAAGAATTCTGCAAAATAAATACACTTGCGGGAGACCAACTAATGTCACACGGCCATCATCTGATGATGCTATGAGTAATTTGTTATCAAATTAGAGTCCATTAATTCATTAAAAAAAAAAAACTCGGGTGCTTTTCTTCCTGGATACTGTCACTGTATGTTGTTTTAGATAGAAATACTGACTAAGGAATGGCAGATTCCTGCCTTACTGAAAGACAGTTTATCCCCTTAATGTGACAGTGTGATTAGATTGTTGTCCCCTCTGTGTAAGTTAATACCATAATGACTTGTTTATAGCAACCCACATTTTGCCTGCCATCTAATTAAAGGAAAGGTTGAAAATAACATCTTGCTAATTTTTGTGCACTGTTTCACTTTGTGTGATGTTAATGCCACTCAAAATGGGCAAATTCCATCTGTACTGACTTGGGGGCAAAAGGCCCATGGATTGGCTCATTAAACATGAAGTTAAATCATCTTATTTAAACTATTACATGACAAACACTCATGGGAATTGGCCAGCAGTCTTGTTATTAGATGTGCACTAATTTTTTTTTATTTATTTTTTAAACATTGCATGCATTTGTGTTTTTATTCTGTCACTGTATGCTGCTTAGATTTGGTGATTTGGGACGCATATGTCATGCTCAATCAATCCGCTGTGAACATTTTTTCTTCTATTTTTTTGAACGTTCTTATTTTCGATGTTCTTTTGCTCTTAGATGTTAGACAGCTTACACAGTCATGTCCAATGAGGGGTTATGTTACAGTTTGCCGTGGGGACCCTACAGCACCATCCTGTCTGATGTGACAACAACCCCTAAACACACATGTGGCAGATTCATTTTATTTATATGGTCATCTAAGTTGTGTTAGCCATACTCAGCCTGTTTCATTCTCATTATTTTTATATTTCCTGTTTTTCTCAGGGCAGCAGGGTGGTGCAGTGGGTAGCACAGTGGCCTCACAGCAAGAAGGTCGTGGGTTCGAGTCCTCGGTGGGGACGAGGCTTGGAACACTGTCCTTTCTGTGTGGAGTTTGCATGTTCTCCCCGTGTTTGCGTGGGTTTCCTAAGGGTACTCCGGTTTCCTCCCACCCTCCAAAGACATGCATGCTAGGTTGATTGGCCGGTGCCAAATTCCCCCTAGGAATGAGTGTGTGTGAGGATGGTTGTATGTGTGGGCCCCGCGACAGACTGGCGACCTGTTCGGGGTGTACTCTGCCCTTCGCCTTAAATTGGCACCCCCCGCAACCGCAGAAGGGATAGACGGATAAGAAGATGACTGACTGACTGTTTTTCTCAAATGTATGCTTACTGTTTTACAGAAAGCATACATTTCAATAAAACAATATATTTCAGAATAATATTTTTATTTGTATTTAATTAAAAATTGTTTGGACATTTTGTTCCCCTTTTCTTTTGGTTGGCTCCACACCAGCAAGTCATAAACAATAAGGTCAAAGTTTTGGATATGAGATAACCAAAAAAAAAAAAAAAGACCATCATTGCTGTGATACATCAAACTCATAATTAATTTAGTCACACTGTTGAATAACAGGAAATACATGTCAAGGAAATGATCTGTATTTGACTTGGTAATATCTTGACTGTGCACAGATAAGTCACCTAGCAAGTTGTGTAAACGCTAATTGGATTGCATTTAAATAATACTATCATTATTTTTATCTAAGAGCTTGACAGCAAAACAAAATCTGCCTTCCGATGCATGTCTAAACATACTGTTTTCTGATCCTTCTTTTACACTCTTTTAGTTGTCTATGGAGCATTTTAGGAACACCATTCAAGGTTTTATGAATGATCTGGAGCTTGAAACACATTGTGGTTACATGAAGGACATATGTAAAAATAAAGCAAACATTCCAAAATTAAAAACCAAAAGTCAGTTACATTTGTCAGTTAACCTGAAGCTTTTAGTCAATCAAACTAATCTCTTAGCCAATCAGCAATCAATATCTACATAACCATTCAGAACATTTCCATTTGCTGAAACTCATCAACAGTTTCCTTAGACAAGTCTTGAACAAAATTTATAATCAAAATACAAACTCAAAACTAGTTTAACATCAGAAAAATGGTCCAAAATAGTCAAAGAGGCTTTTGCAGCACAGAAGGTCATCATTCAGATTTGTTAGCTTGTAGTGTAGCATGTTCACTGAGTAATGAATCCCGATAATAGACGCTAACAATTAACATAAAATCAAGACTCATAGTTTGCTGACTGTTTAGAATATTTTCTAAAATTATGTGCACTATGTTAAATAGAAAATGCCTGGAAGGTTCATTCATGTTACAGTTAAATGGTACATAATGGCTTTTGACAATATATCCAGGATGCCAATATTTTTTTGCTGGAAATATCAATAAAAAAAAAGGATTAGTTTTACATGCATATGCTGATGCTGTGCTGATTATCTTTCTTCCTCTGGTGATAAGAAGGTACGGTTGTTTGTCAATTTTGTCATCATTTACCCAACATGATTTCAAGTTCAATGTTCAAATTGTGAAATGCCTGGCTTGAATTCTATGCTTAAAATAAAAATTACAAGCCAAGAATGGCTCACAGACGTATCTTGTTAAATTTGATGAAGAAATATTGCTTGGTTTAAGGTTTAGTAGTGGTTTTGCATCAGGTCAGTATTTTCCAGCTGAAATTAATGTGAGTAATGCAGTAAATCTCTAATTTCCAGATCTACATGGTTGGAACTTATTTCATATTTTATATACACATACCAAAAGAGAAGAATAGAAGAGTTTGTGGTTGTTCCTAGCAATGCTGGAGAATGTTTTGTTTGAATATCCACAGGACCTTCACAACACCATTTGCATAGTCATAAAGTTGGTTTTGGTTTTCTTTGGTTATTGTCATGAAGAAGAATGGGTACTTAAAGATAATAGCTGAGGTGACTCCAGCTATCTTAATACTGCTCTCTTTTTTTCTTTTAAAATTTTGTTTTCTTTTTATTCTTTTTTCGCATACAATTTTCCACAACTCTCCACATTTTCCAGGTAGTTTTTCTTTCTGGGAGAAAATACATTTGACACCACCCTGACTTTCTTCTTTTTCTTTCCAAGATTTCAAATTTGTTTGCCATGTCTTACTTTTCCTACCAGCTCTTGGGCAGTTTAATTTATATAAGATCTGAGTGTTGTGAGTGATATGCCATGGCCTCTATTACCATCTCTTCGGAATCTACGTTTGTGGCGCAAAAACAGGCTGTTCAGCAGCAGCTGCTTCCAGAGGAGCACTGGGTAGCAAATCAGTGTGTAGGTCAAAAATTGCTTTTTCCCACTGAATGAATACAAAACAAACAATGGTCAGTGTTACACAAGGTGAAGATGGACGGAGACTAACAAAATGAGCTTATCTCTCATCAATATTTACCACTGACCCTGCCGTTGGTGGACTATTAAACTCTTTGGAACTGTATGAAGCATAGTCACTGTAGTATAGGGTACACTCACCAGAATGTTCCAATAGGTTATAAGTTTGTAACAGCTTATGTGTAAAATGTGTTTTTGATTAGTTTTTTCCCGGAGTCCTCCTAAAAATGTTTTGGACATTGACTGATTTAATTTATAGTAAATTAACAACGTTTCTTAGATTTTGTGCTTTTAAGAATAGCTGTTATTTTCTTGAGAGAACCAATAAGAGACATCTATGAATTAAGATCAGTTTAGTTGTATCATTTTACAAAGAACTGCTGATCAAGTACATTCTGTAAAGCTCAGTGAAAATGTGTCTTTGTATCAACCTCATTCAAACCAAAGTTAAGTTATTATATACAAAGTAAAACAATTTTTGACCAAAAACTTGTTTGGTCTGCTTTGACTGGCCTTCATTTTGTTGTACAAATGTGAAAAAAGTAAAGACAAGTTTGATAGTTTTTGTTGATTTTTCTGTTGAGCTGTTGACCGAAGTTCCCTGAAGAATGAATGGAGACCTGAACTTTTGAGGACCCTGCCTCAGGCTTACGCTGTTGAAAGATTGGACTGTACACCTGTCAGAATGGCACTGTTAAAGAATGAGCCTCAATGTATCGTGACTCTTGTCATCTTGGTTCAATTTTTTTTTTCTTTCGATGCCTCTGATGTACACCGTAGCTATTGTCATCACAGTCTCTCATTTAAATGTATGCATGTTGAATTAAATCTTCTTCGAACATCATTTTAAATATTTAACTTTTTTTTCTGCAAATGAATCATGTTTTAATATTCATATTTTTCAAAGTTTTTCATATTTTTATTTTAATCATATTTTATTGCTCAAGAGCAATAGAGAGTGTGGAAAAGAGGTGAAGCTGCATGTTCATGCAGGCTAGAACGGTTGGAGAAAAGTATCAGGTGTGATGTGTGACAGAAGAGTTTCAGCTAAAATGAAAAGAAAAGTGTACAAAACCGTGGAGAGACCCGCCATGCTGTTTGGTCCAGAGACAGTGGACTCTAAAGAAGCAGACAGGAAGCAGACATGCTACTTCCATGTCTGCTTCCTGTCTGAGGAAAAGACAGGAAGCAGACATGGAAGTAGCAGAGACGAAGATGCTGAGGATGTCTCTGGGAGTGACCAGGATGGACAGGATCAGAAATGAGTAACCTCTAACAGCATATGTTAGAGGTTTTGGAGATAAAGTCAGAGAGGCCAGACTGAGATGGTTTGGACATGTACAGAGAAGAGAGACTGAGTACATCGGCAGAAGGATGCAGGGTTTGGAACCACCAGGAAAGAGGCCTAGAGAAAGACCAAAGAGGAGGTTCATGGATACAGTGAAGGAAGACATAAAGATAGTTGGCGTGACCAAAGAAGATGCCCCCTGAAGGGAAATGCTGAAAGGAGAATAAGAAGAAGAGCAATCATATTTTAATCAAAAGTTGTAGAAACAAAAAACACCCAATGGAAACAATAATGACATGCAAACATACAGGTCAAATTATGCGACTTTGCCATATTTTGATATGAGGAAAATGCAATTTTAGCAAATGCGTTTCTGTACAATAAAAAACAAAATAAAATACAGACAGGCGTTGTTTTGTCAAAGCGTGTCATGCATTTAAACATTAAAACACCTACATATATTAAAACGTCTTCAAAATGACTTGATTTCAAACCGATTGAGGTACATCACAAGCGACCATTGTTACAGCGCAGTCAGAACTAGCTTGGTTACCTGCCCTTATGTCACTCTTGCTCATTATAAATTGACTGTGCATGCACAATCTTTTATGATTTTCAAAATGGCAGATGAACATGGTTTTTAAGTGCTCAGTAGAGTGTGAAAGCCTCCCCAATACAGCAGGCAGAAGGAATACGTTGACAGGTATGTGCAAAACTGAAAGGAAATAAAATAATTGCACTGTTCTACAAATAGATTTTTGGCTTTAGCACACATGAATGTGGCTGAGTGTCAGGCTCAGCAATGTTGGGAAATTGGTTAGTGCCTTTTTTTGTTCCACCTCTTCCTTATACCCAGACAGTGCCCTGTGATGACCTCACTTGCCAGCTCACACACATATCGGCTGCAGGGATCAGCTTCAGCTCAACTTCAGAGCTGTCACAACAGAACAAGAAGATCTCAACTGTGTCTCTGTAATGTACTTGTGACCTATTCAAGAGGTGCTTTCCCTGTCACCCGTTGAAGGATGGGGTTGAGTCCATCTCAATCAGAACTTTAAATCAGAAAAAAACAACTTGTGTAAAATAAATTGATACAATAAATTGATATTTGCACAATTTGGTTTTTCTCAACATGTTAGCAAAATAAAGTACCTATGACATATTTTGGTCAATGTGCCACAGAAAAAAGATGTGACAGCCATCTTCTCAAACTTTTCTTCAAACCCTTGTGTGCAGTGGATGGTTTCAAACAATGTGAGCCACTTCATCCTGCTTTTTCAAACAAGTTGTGTAAATCTGAAGGGATGTGCCATGAATAACATGGTTACCTTGGAGCCACGTATTACTGTTCTCATCGTCACACTGTTTTTTTTTTTTTTTTTCCAAATTCCATCACACCAAGAAAAAAAAGTCAAGTTTCAATGAGTTTTTGAGATGAAAGACTTATTTCTGATTGTATTCACGTTAAATAGCACAGTAATAGTTTCACCATGTACATATTTTTACTGCTGCCTTCACTGGTTAGATCTATGCCAATAAGAGGGTGTACTTTTTTTCTTAATCATTAATAAACTGTGGACCCCACGGGTAAAGTTCACAACACCTTTAACTTTGACTTTGCTTGTTTAACTTGGATGACCATTTTGACTTTGTTTCTTCATCTTCTGAACCGGTTGTCTTTAATGGAGTCACATGGGCTGCTGGAGCCTATCTCAGCTGATTTCAGGAGGGAGGCAGGGTGCACTCGGAACAGGTGGCCAGTCTGTCCCGGGGCCACACGCACACTCACATCTGGGGGCAATTTTATAGCAGCCACTCAACCTAACATGAAGGTTTTTTGAACGGTGGAAGGAAACTGGAGTACCTGGAGGGAACCCACTCATACACAGGGAGTACATGCAAACTCCACACAGAAAGGCCACAGGAAAGCCTTGACCCACCCAAGACTCGAACCCATTTTCACTTTGTTCGCTCTTGTAAATAGCTATTTAACTGCTTAGAAATTATTTTACTTTCCTTTTCAGTTTTATTTTGAACAGTGGAGGAAATGGTGCAATATATATAAAATAAAAGCATTTTGCCACACACAGAATGTGAAGGGGTCGGTGTAAATTATGGGCATTTTTAAAGAATCAACAGAATTGCTCCTTCATGTGGACCCTCATCAGGTTTCTTTTTTTTTTTTTTTTTTTACCCCACTGCTGGATTTTTTTGGAATTTATCCTCACTGTGGAAGATGGTCTAAGGGCAGGAATGGGCTGGAAGTGTTAAGCTACCTTTTAGCTGTGCATTTGTGTATAAACATCTTTTTTTTTTTTTTTTTGTGCTTTTTTTTTCAATCTGCTGCGTGAAGCCTGTTGAGACTATTTTTTTTTGTTGTGATTTTGGGTTGTATGAATAAAATTGAATTGAACTACACCTTAGGTAAAGAATACTTTAAATTTTAAAAAGACCAAAAATAATTTTTTGAAAAGGTGGTAAAAAAATATTAAAAAATCCAGTAGCTCTTAAACAAAAGTTCAGTGATATCTCCTAATTAGATATGTGGCAAAACTCCAAAATTCTGACACATAATTATCCTATAGAATACCAATTCGTGCTTTATTTGAGTAGAAAGAAGCTCTGACATGACTAAAGCAGAGCTTTGCTCCCACTTATTTATTCATCACTTTCCTATGTTAAAAACAACCTCCAGCCATAAGATGAAAAAGGGCTTATTAAAATAACACCATACTCCACCATGTGCCTCTTGGGGCCCCTTGGAATACACACACAATGTTTAAATTGATTGGATGAATAGATGTCTTTTCACATAAGAATAGACATTTAGAGACGGTGCAAAATTCCTGGCTAATTGAGAGCTTTAGGAGAGGCCAATCAGTTACGAAAAGTCTGCATAAACTCAAAGGTTTATAATAAATTAGTACCCCCACCTGACCCTACAAAGCTATTCAAGAGAATAAGGACTTAGCTGGTTTTCTGATCCACTATATTTATCAATAAATGACCATAAAATAATTTATAGAGGTTATAAGAGTACAAAGTACCTGTACTTGTTTTGGGTTTTTCTTGTATTATACTTATTTTAACCAATAAAATTTGTTTTTTTTAATGACACAATTCCAAGGTTTGCTTTTTGCTAATTTATTTGTTTCATGCAAAGTGGTTTGGATCCATTTTTTTCATCTTGTTTTGCTTAAACAAAACTATTGTTTGCACACTATTAAATTGATCTGCTCCTCATTTACTCATTTAATAAATCTGCTAAGAAGAGACAACAAAAGAATTGCAGATATTTTCTAAAGCAGCTGCTGCACATCTTCGCGTCAGCAATGCTAACATAAAATTCTATTTGAGTTCCAGTGTAAACAGTAGAGAGATTAGGATTTTGATCACCTGTGGCAGCTGCAGAGCTGGCAGACTTAATCTCAGAGGAGCTCAACATCCTTGCCACTTTCTGCAAATCAACTAGCTGGCTTCCTGCTCGCCCTGCAGAGACTCCTCGTGTGAAAAGACCCTGTTGTTTAAATGCCTTTATTATCTAGCAGGTATGTTTGAGTTCTTCTACCAAACAAAACTGGTGCATCTGTTTGAATGTGGTCAAATTTAAACAAGTACTCATACTTTTCAGGTAATGTCCACTCCGTATGCTAGAAATAATAATAATGACAAAAAAAAAACATGCAAATTTTAATGAAACTTATGGCAGCCCTTTGTAGTTGCTCAGAAGACATCGCAAAAATTTTGTCATGGGTTTTTCTGAACCCATTAAGATGCTCTAAATATTCTTACCCAAAATGTATTTTCTTGGATGCCAGAAAACTTTTGCGTTTCATCTTCTGAACCACTTATCCCTAAAGGAGTCACTGGGGTGCTGGAGCCTATCCCGGCTAAATTTAGGCAAGAGGCAGAGTACACCCCGTACAGCTCATCAATCATGTCATGCTAGTCATGGGATCTTCCAATCTCAAGAACAGCTCTCCAGCAGTGCATAAAACACAGATACAATGACTTCTTTATTACTTAGCAAAGTATTGAATTAAATTAAACCAAAATCATGCCTTGAAAAACAAACAATAGGCATTTGTTTCTATAGAAGTTGTCTAAACTTAGATGTGTGTGGCATGCAGGATGTCAGAAGTAAATTTTGTATGACTTAAGCCCCTCTGAAAATCAGGAAAAAAGTGTTCAACCTTGTTTCAAGGACAAACAAAAAGCAAATAAAATGTAGCTGCATTTTGAACTGTTCATTCAAAAAAAAATATACACAAAATACCGATTGTCGGCTTAGTCAAAAAGGCTTTGATGAGATTTAAAATAAATAATTGAATAAAATATTGGAGGATTTATGAAATATTTTTTACTCCTAACAAACTCAAACTATCTGAAAACTACATCAAAATGCAAGCCTCATGTAGGCACTTCAATCCAACATGCCTTGAATTGAAGATTAATTGGACAATCATTCAGCACATTTAGTTACTCCTCTTCTGTAACCAAGGTCAGTTAAAGAAAACTCTTTGCCCTCAGTAAAATGGCAACACTTCCTCCCTCTCTACTTAAGACATGCTGAAAAGCTGGCCTCACCCATGATTAAATGTACTGATTTGCTATTAACCAATCACTTCATGAACTCTACTTCACTTTTATGTAGCCCTTTGGCACCACCAATTACCTGGAGTACAGACATGGTTTATGTGCTTTTACTTGTCTTTGGGAACTGTTTTCAGTGTTACATTGAGATTCCTAAAACGATTGAAAAAAATCACACAAATTTATAATCTGTTAAATTTGTCCTTCAAAAACACAAACGGCTGATTCTGTAACTTGTTTCAAATCACACACTGCATTTTAAAAAGTTGCCATGTCACACTTACTTGCCTGTGGTTGAGTGTATATTTTTCCCATGAGTTCTCCAAAAGCTTGTTTTAGGCTCTGACTTTGGGATATCCGTGACGCGAATGTAAAACATAGCTGTGGTCTGGAATTTGTAGCTTGGTAATATTCAAATCAATAAGTTTGCTGTTTGCAGATGATGCTGTCTTTCTAACTTTACTCAAACTCACATCAAAGCTGTTGGAGACCTAAAACAAACCCGAGAGCTTAAGGAGAGACAGTGAAATAAGTGAAATAAGGCCAAACAACTCCTTTAGATGGGATTCAAACACCCAAATGAATGTGCGCACTTTTGAGACATTTGAAACAATCTCTCAACAAAATATTTATAAAAAGTAACAGCATGGCATTGTCAATATTACCATGTGCCCTCTCTTCCAGGGGCACAATACCACACAGCACACATAATTCTTGATTTCTGAATACAGTCTAAAATACAATCAATTAAAAAGGTAGCACATGTTTGTTTATAATCTTTGGTGCATTTATAAAAAAAAAATGATACTACCTTCTGTAGCCAAGCATGAGCAGAATATATGCGTGCAGCCGAAACACTGCTGGGCATGTTACTTATGTTAGCATGTGAACAAGGCAGAGAATGAAAGGAACGGCCAAGGGCCTGGCGTTTGAATAGAATTCAAATACTGGATAGGAAAGCTTGTAGATGAGTCACATGCAAAAATAAATGGAAACTACTCTTTGTATGTTTTTGATACACATAAAAACATGATAGTGTTTACCCCTGCAGTTTTAGGCACAAGTTAGTAGTCTACACCAGGTAGACACAACGATACTGTTGTTTTATGAGATCGAGATAGGATTACAGTGACAATATTAGTAGTAAAGCTTTCTCTGTCTGTTGGAAACATGGCAGTCAATGAAGCATTTTCAGGGACTAAAAAACATTCATCCAATTTATTACACCAATTTTTTTTTAAACTGACAGCATTTTGTCACAGAAAAAGTTGTTTTCCCCAAAGTATAAAGGAGAGAAAAGAAGAAGAAAGAAAGAAAAGGAATGACTTTTTAGTACAATGGATCTACATTGAGCATTAATGATTGATTCTGGATGGGCCAGATGTACAGTTGAGTTTTCAGAGGGTGAAATTGGAACAACTATCATCTAGTTTCCTTTACTACCTTCTTTACTCTGCCCAGAAAGCAAAACAAGAACGATACATGGACAGATGGATCAATTGCTTTCTAAATTAAGCAGTTTGGACTTCATTTAAATTGGTGGTGCCTAATGTTTGTATAGTGTTCCTAAAGGCTTATTTCAGTAAGAATGGCTGATCAAGTCAATGTTATCAAATATACATTAAAAAAAAAAAAAGAATTGTGACAGAGTTTTTCTTTGAAGCACTGCCAGAGAAAGTCAAGGCAGATTAGCAGATATGTTGTCTGCCAACGGGAGGATTTTTGGTGCACTGCAGAGTAAACTCCAAAGTGAACACATCTAAGACAACATAATCATTACACTAGAGTACGACTTGATCGTGTTCCATCACATTTGTCCTGTCAATTTGTGTTTAATCATTATTTGGAACACAGTTTATTTGATAGTACATGACATTGTCTTTTGATGGTTTCCGTCAGTTAAAATGTAAATTTGATTTAAAAAATGAGCCAACAATTTCAACTGCAATTGTTCACCTCAAAAGTTCTCTCTTTTTTATTGGATTTAAAGAATTTAAGCCAACAAACCCATGAAGGTTGTCAAGTTTCCCCCCTCAAAAAATCCTTTCTTCTCTCTCCCTGTCTTTCTTTCTCTCCTAAGCCTCAACCTAAGTAGCATAAAGTCTCAGGAGTGCAAAGGAGATGTCTGCACACATTGTCTTTGCAGTGCCATGTCTTTGGCATGGGGGCATCCACAGTTTACAAGGCTTGCCTTCAATTTTACTCATCAAACAATGGTTGTGTACACAGCCCATTCAAGGCCGGGAAAATGCAACAGAACGTGAGAAGAACATCAAGCATTCGGCCATCTGGGGAGGAGGAGTGCCAAATAATCACTCCTAAGCCATCATGGAAGTGTTATTCTTATTCTTGCTTGGCTTGCCCCAAAAATTCATGGATGACAGCAAAACATGTATAAGCATTGATCTCACCGTGTGTTACTGTGACACTGGTCTATTTCGACCAGTTAGAAACTTTGTGTTCTACAGTATATTTACTAAAGAAGCCACTTATCATAGAAAATAAATTGAAAACAACTCCTGCCATCCTGAAGACAATTTAATTCAATTTATTTTCCGATTCCCTTTGTTTTCACACTAGAACATGTGTTTGTGGCTTCGCAAAGTCTCGTCAAAAAGATTGAAATCCCCGACACATAAAGTTTTATTTAAAATCAATTCACTGACCTTCAGTGTGAGAAAAAAAAAAAACCAAACACATTATCAGACACATCTTTATTCTTAGCCACTGTGTTAAACAAATGTTGGATAGCTTTATTGATTAATCAATGAAAAAAATAAGAGAAAACATCATGTTTCGTCCTAGGCAATTTCAATATACAACTTTTGCCACGCAGCATTATTGCACTGTGGGAAAATTTCTATAAATGCTACTTTTTATCTTCCCTAAACACTGTGAAATAATAACCAGAAATATATGAAGAACTTTTTCAACTGAGCATATACAGCCAGGAAGACCACTGTTGTCTGACAGTGCTGCCCCAGGCTCTGTTTCACAGTAGACAGATGGAAGGAAGCATCACCACAGCACGTAGATTCGCCTCCACCAAACGGCACACAAAAGACGGTTTAACAGTCAGCAACTTGTTTGGAAATAGAGAGCTTTCTAAAAAAAAAAAAAAAGTTATAGCTTCTTTTGTAGATATCCGGATGTAGAAAGGTGTGTGTATGTTTTATATATACACAGACATACTGTAACTACAAACTATACCACATTTGATTGGTTTGTACTGTAGCCAGGTGAATGGGGATTGTTGGTTTAAGCCTGACTAGGCCAGAAATTGAAACACTTGCGTAACCTTGTCACAGACTGGTAACCTGTCCAGGGTGTACCCTGTATCTTGCCTGCCAAATTGCCAGAATAGGCTTGAAAAAAAATGGAATAAAAACATTGTTTGTATAGAAATGTAAGAAATTTAAAGAAATCTTCAATAGTTTCTGATGCCCAAAAAAGAGCTCGCATCTTGATTTTGATCTTTCCAATGTGAGAAGCCATGGCAACGCAATCTAACCAGGATATCTATTTTGAACAGTGTTCATCTATGTCCACAAAACACTGTTTATTTCTTACAGTGTCAATAGAAAAGTGAAACGAGCAGAGTAGGTTATTTTGATTGTAGAAACATAAGTTACAACAAGCAAAGCATCCGTTTGTATGTTTGCATTTCACGCAAACAGATCCAAACTGATACTTTGTGTTCTCGTATCTCACTGTATTTTCTGGTCAGCCATGTAAGCCACATAGATTATGTCCATATGCCCTGCATAGTAAATGGTTTAACACGTATCACTGATGTTGGCAGTTTTTTTTTCCTTTTCCTCCCTTGTTTTCGTGTTCAACATCAATATTAAACCTAGATCATTGTTTTATGTCTTGTACAAAAGTATACTTAGTCTTGGTAAGTACATTGAGTTTTTCTTACTAAGAAATTGAATAGTGTGAGTTACGTTCTGAATGCAAGTTGAGGTCACTTCTGCATTTTGGAAAAACAGCAGACCCTGGATGTAACAACTTGGGCTTTGTGAGGTTTTTTACTAGTTACGTTCTTATTTACTCTCTGTTTGAGCCATTTGTTTCTTAATTTTGTCATTTTATACTATCGCATGTGAACATTACTTGACAAAATAAAAGCATCAAAGTCAACATTTGAATTTATGCGTGTTTTTACTTCCACCAAGCCAAATCTATATTTGAGAAAAACAATTTCAGATGAGGCAAAGTTGAAAGTTTTGTCTTACATGAAAGGCAAATAGGAAACGAAGCCCGAAATGGGTAACCCTTTGCAGTTGGACATGGACTTTCTTGATATAAATTTGATGATAAATTTAGGAAAAAATGCAGGATGAAATGTAGCATTATGCTATCCTAATAACTAGGTAGGGAACTTTTATTTTTGAGACTTCATTCAAAGCTGTTTTGGTCCTGTACACATTGTTGGTTTTGTATGCCTTTTCAATTTAACAATTTGATTGTGTATTTATGTACAGCTCTACATTGGACCATGTTGCACGATCTGTTTGTCTTAAAAATGTGCGATTAATGATAACAATAATCTGTTAATGAAACTTTTTTTTGTTTTCTGACTGCAAATCTCCTTATCTCGGGGTATCATTCCCAATCAACACTAGGTAATCCTCAACACATGGTTATCCAAACAAAATAAGAAACTGGTAAAGTTTTGAAATACCTAAATATCACAGTTAGTGATGCTTTTCTTCATTCTTATGTAAAATAGAAATGACTAATGGCAAAACACTTCTACTGAATCATTATTTATTTACAGTCATCACATAGACATTAACAGGCATTTCACCTGCTCATTATTATATAATAATCTCTTGTAGTTGTGCACTATTTATAACAGGGATCAGACCTTACCATGCAGACCTTATTAGTGCTGCAGTGTAAATGAATGATTCATAATTAAATAATCAATCTACAAAACTATTTCATTTAAAAATGTATGGAAATTAAATCTTAAAATAGAAACTAAAATAGTTGAATGAATATTTTAAACAGTGTTGTTAGTTCCAACCAGTTTGACATGAAACTGTCATCGGAGCAATACATGTGATGTTGGTTTTCTAATGAACATTATTTAAATTGGCACTTTTCTAGTACATTATTCCTCTGTTTCACATGATCTATGAAAAAATGCTTTTTTTTTTTTTTTTAGGATGTGTAAACTGACAATAATAGTAGTCCAAGAACTAGATGTGGTCTAATTGGTGTGTTGAAGCTATTCACCACTCAACATTAGACCCTTCATTAGCCCCAAAACTTCTTTGCTCACTAATGAAGTCTGTTTTAATGTGCAGCCCACTTCTCTGACTCAAGATTCTATTGACAGGAAGTTTCTTGTAGCTTAATTTATGTTTACTGTAGATGTGTAATCAATTCTAATTATTCTAGACAAAAAAATACATTTGAAGCACAAATTTTTTTTTTTTTGCTAAACTTCTAGTTATCTAATGAAGCAGTTTGATGATCACTGCTTCCTCATACATCGTATTGTTTTCTGAACTGCTCATTCCTAATGGGCTCACGGGACCTTTCCTGGCTGATTTCAGGCAAGAGGTGGCGTGTACACCAAACAGGTCGCCAGTCTGTTGCAGAGCCACACACACAGACAACCATCCACACACACTAGTTCCTACGAGCAATTTCATAGTGGCCATTTAACCTAACATATCTGTTTTCTAAGGGTGGGACGAACCAGAATCCCGGATGAAAACCCATGCACACACGGGGAGAACATGCAAACTCTACACAGAAAGCCCAGTGATTCAAGCTCTGCGCCCACTCCAAGTCTCGGATTCCAACCTTCTTACTGCGAGGCTACTGTGACAACTTCTGTGCCACCGTGCAGCCCATTTTACGTAGATTGTTAAGATAAACAAAAAGCAAACGTCTGTAAATTATCAATTAAATTACATTTTAAATAGCACGTTCAAAGTTGAACTACTGTATATACGAATCATTGAGGACCAAAATTGAACATTCCCCTCATTGCGAAAAAAGCATTTACTAGGTTTAAATACTTTTGGAAATAGTAAAATAGCCTTTTAAATCATATTAATTTAGCAAACTATATGATTTACAGTAAGTATGTCTTGTATAATTCCGATACTAAAGGTGTAGAAAGAAGAACATCTGCTAGGAAAGGGCAAAAAGGTAGGCATGATTACACTGATAGGAGGTTTACGGCTGCCGCCACATTTTTCTTTCTTTGTGAAAGCTTACAACTCCAAGTTTCTATTTTAATGTGAGCTTTTTGAATGTTATCTTCTTTCAAATGCCGCTGGTTAATAAAATTCTTAGAGTTGCCTTGTGTTTCATGGTAGATAAATTTAATAATAACCTAACTTGAAAAGCTTCAAAATGGTTATTTATTGCTTTTAGTTTGCGTTACGTCTAATTGTATTTTGGTTTTGATTTTTTTTTTTTATTCCATAACTGTCTTTGAAGGAGTTTACCTATTCCATCCAGACTTTATGTGGACATACTGTACATTTAGGAACTAAAAAAAAAGAAAAGCATTAAGTTTAAAACAAATTATAAGAACTCTTTTTCATTCTATCATCAAATCTTAAATGGTAAGAAATCAATGTTCCAAATGTTCAAATCGGAATAAGTCATTTTCATTTTCAGTCACATTGTTCCCACTTTTTAGCATGCATCATGTCGCAAAAACTTTCTCCATCATCTGTGTAAAAGTTCAAAAATTATATTCAAATATTATTTTATTCAGTGTCTTTTTTTTCCTCTCATTTTCATTTCATTATCATTCCTGCAAAATTCTATCTCAATGTCCAACAGTGTGAAAGCAAATATTAAATTGTTCTTGTTTCATCCACATATCTTTCTCTCTTTTTTTTTCCCTCCAGAGATCCTTGAGGAAGTGGGAGGGAGAGACAGAAAAAAAGGAAATAAGGTGAAAGCTATAGTTTCAACTCGTGTTGAATCTTAGTGGTTCTTGAAAGTTGTCATGGATACAAACTAACCATGTATGGATGATAAATATAAAAAAGAAACTTTGTCTTTACATTTCAATTTCTTCAGAAATGCAGTTTTAAAAGCTTTGGTTATGTTTGCTTTCCTTTCTCTTTGAATGGTTTGCTACAGTGAAAGATTTAATATTCACATTTATGTTCTTGTGTCAAAGAATAAATCCATAATTGCAGCTCACAGAATGATGAACAAAGATGGCGGTTCAGCGGCGACTTTTCTTTGGAGAAGTTATGCTACTTAAGGTGAAAGGATTATAGAAAACCAAGGAATGTCATTGAATCTGGTATGGTCGGCAAAGAAGCTCTTCTTTCTCAACCTCTGAATGTTAATATAAAACGACCTTCTAATTTAGTTTAGCAACTTCGTCCTTCAACCATTCATCTGCCTGGCTGCATGTGAGTGATAAGGTATATTAGCCTGCAGGCTCTTTGCATTTCTTTTGCATGTGTGCGGAAAATTAACAAGGATGCAAAGCGGCCATTATGAAATATTTGTGGAAAATTTCTTCTTGATCACTACATAACCAGTATGGGATGGCATCAGCTGGGAAACTTGTAAGGATGTTGATTACGAACCACAATATTTTCAGTAAACTACGGTTTCTAAGGTAAGCTTCCTGTTTTGAGACTTATTTTGTTTTGTTCTTATAATATAATGCTGATAAAATCGGAGTCAGGCATTCACACAGTACATCACACCACCAACGGTTTTAATTAACGGCCCAAGCCACTGAAGTCCCCTATCAATTGCAGGAGTTCAATTTTATGTTGCTTTTTTTAATTATTACGTACTATGCATGTTGATTGAGAGAAGCCTGATGAGGTGGTTCGGGGATCTGGTTAGGTTATTTTGGGTGGAGACGGTGGCCGCGTGGTTAGAGCGTTCGCCCGCGGATCGGAAGGTCGCGGGTTTGCGTCCCACGGAGAGCACGTCTAGGGTCCTTGGAGAAGACACCTAACCCCCACTTCTCCCACCATTGGCGCCGTTGAAGGGCAGCCTGCTGCGGTGTAAGGAGTGCAGCAAACAAATTTCCCAGGTGAGGGATGAATAGAGTAATTCATTTTTTTTTTTTTCATTTTATCTCGCTGTAGAGGTGTTTCGGGCACGTCCCACCAGAAGGAAACCCAGACCCAGACCGGCCAGTGAGACTATGTGTCACAGCTGGCCAGGGAACAACTTGGTATTCTCCCAGGTGAGTTGGAGAATGCAGCCGGGCTGAGGGAAGCCCAGGTTTCCCATCTGTGACTGTTGCTCCTGCAACCCAATACCGAAAAAGCAGAAGACAACAGAACGTACCATACACTTTAAGTATGGCAGTTTTCCAACTGTGTTTTGCAATGTGATTTTACAGCAAATGGCAAGAAATCAATCCATCAATTAATCCATCTATCTATCGATCTTGTCCATCTGTCTGTCTGTCTATGAGAATTAACCTAGACCAGGCTGATTCCACAAAGTAGTCAATTTTCTTTTTTCCTCCACCATTATAGATATTTTAAGGCTGTAAAACCTACATAATACATACTTTATAGAATTTTCTCAAAGACATTATCATTTTCACACTTTTCTCTCTTGTTTAAATACTTTCAAAGTTCAAACCTTCACAGAAAAAATAATATGGAGTTAAAACAGTAGCAGTTTCAGTGGCATTCAAATGAATGCAGGTGCCTCTGTGTGTGTGCATGTGTGTGTCTATGCTTGTGTGTGTGTATGATGAAACCAAATGGATATTATGAGACTATAGTGTTTTGGGGTTTTTTTTTTTGCTTTGTCACCAAAACAAAGATTAAGCTACAATGTATTTTTATAGTATTTCCTCTGAAAACTGGAAAAAATATCCACAATTTTTTTCTCCACATAGGAAAAAAAATACCAGCCATATAACCTTAAGTAGGTACAAAGAAATGAAGAGAGAAAAAAAACATTGCTATTTTACATTTCCAGACCCAGATATGTAAAATAGCTACATTCATACTACATCAGCACAATTGACTTCAGAAAAAGTTGGAGCTTTGTGTACAACGGGCACCAGAAAGCAGTTGTCCTCACCACAGGCAACTCAAAATTTCAGTCTGTCACATGTACTGCCAATCTGCATGTAGAACACAATTTACCAGTTGGGATGCAAAAATTAAAGTGCTGTAGAAAATAAATCTTCCTATTTGCTGTACATTCTATATTCTGCCTGTCCATGCAGGAGAACAGTTCTTCTTCAACCTGCTCTCCATTATTTATCTACTATATTTCCCCCACACCTGGATTTTTTGAGCAGTTTTTTTTTTCCCGACAGATATGTCCCGGGTTTGTTTAGAGCAGGGGTGTCAAAGTCCAGTCCTGGATGCCTGGTGTCCTGAAAGTTTTTCATGTGTGTAGATCCATATGATCTACACATATGATCCAGGTTATTGAGTCAATGTGCCTTATTTTCTTGGCAGTTGATTTCACTTTATGTGCACAAGCTGTATCAAACCAGGAAAATGTGAAAAACCTTCAGGACAACAGCCCTCCAGGGCCGGAGATGGACATTCTTGGTTTAGAGTAGTTGTTACCTGGGATAAGTTATATATGTTTTACCTCTGTTTAATTCTGACTTTATGGAACCCAGTCTTGATCCTTATCACCACCAAACAGACGGACACGAGGTGGTAGAAGTTTTAGTTGGGCGCAGTAAGTACTTGTTTTTCAATGATGTTCCAAGAAATGTTTATAGTCAAATACTCCACTGGATTTGATGGAGGCTTTTTTTTATTTATTGAACCAGAGCATTTTTAATGCATTTGACCTGTCTGCTTCAAGCACTGTTATAATGCAGAAAAATAAAAATACAATGTATTAGATTGCATGAAAAATGGTTTGTGTTTAATTTATTTTTTTCAACAAACTAATCAATTGCCCATTGGCAATTTTTCTCACTCACAGTACTTTTGGCAGAATTATTAGAAGACGTCGCTACCAGGAAACTTTGTACGAAGATAAATTTTTTAAACTTCAAATTGACCTTTTTGTTTTTCTAAAAGAACTAGACAGTCATTAAAATGACCATTATGATTTAACAAAAAACTTCTACCAGCATGCGGTCTTATTTGCCGCCATGTAAATGCACCAGCTCGATAGAGGAATAATCACTTATTTTCAAGGCAATGAATCTTTCTTTTCAATAAATGAGGGTCTGACGGTCTTGCATCTTTATACAGATGTAACGGACCTGCTGATGTCTCATCACAGAAGGTTAAACAAAGGTTATTACTTTGTTGGTGCAAAAAAACGTTTGATCAGCACCATTTTGGAAGAAATATGAATGATCTTTTCACCGTAGCCAAAAAAAAAGTATTTCAAGACATTTTAGGGCTTACATTTTTTTAAGATTATTCGCAGAAAGAAAAACTAGCAAGCCACCTATCTATGTTTGAAGAAATTAACATCCAGCGAGTTTGAAGCTTTTTAAAATCTGGAGATATCAAAGTTATGTTTGACCTTTACTGAAAATAATTATAATAAAAACAGAACTAAGCTTTTATATGAAAGAGAACAGTGCCCCCCTTTTGCTTTCAGGCAGATTTTCTGTTACATGGTGGCTACTGCAAACACCACTCTGTTCCTCACACATCCCTGCATGTACCTACTGTACATCTCTGTGCAAGCATCTCTCCAACGCAGTGCGGCTTTAAGAGGACCAGGGCTCTTAAATCTCCCTCTAACTCCTCCTTCCACCATGATGTCAGGCTCAGAGAGAGAGAGAGAGAGAAAGAGAGAGAGGGAGAGAGGTGGGATGCATTGAGGAACTGAGTTCATACAATACTACTGAGACATCTACAGCTTAGCAGACAGATCCAGCGAACCGCCTATCCCAGCTCCTGTAAGTGATGCTGCACTGAGGCACACTTTGATCCAACTCCACTGGGGGGCCATGCGCTCTCTGCATCCCTCATTTAAGAGTTTTTCTTTTACCTAAATCATACTAAACAAGTGGCCGTTAAATAAATGATCTACAAGCTTTCAGTTGTTTTCTACAAGTCTTTTCCCCTCTTCTTTCCTTCATTTTTTTTATCACTCATGGATTGAACTTTTACGCCCAAGGCAAAATGTGTTTTACGCACCAGTGAGGGGCCGATCAACTCATTTTGAGGGGGTTACATTTTGAGCAAATTAGAATCAGGGGTAGCCTGAAACTTTCTGTGAAACAGATCTGGATCTCTGCGCATCTCCGCTTGTGGGATTTTCATCCGGAGAGGAATTACAAGCTCCTTTTTAAACAAACTTCAACACCTTTTTTTTTTATATATATTCTACCATTGAGGAGCGCATTTTTTAGCACATGGATAAGTTTTGTAGAGGATAACACTTCCATTTTTCTCTTAATTCACATTTCCAGGCGTTTCTGATGAGGATCACCAGTCCCCGTTTTCTCCCTTGATTCATGGCATTACTTTTATTTATTAATTTTTGTGTTGGTAAATCAGTGATGACTCTTCACGACGGCTGATTTTTCACCACATCCAAGCTAAGAAGGTGAGTTTAGCTAATGTTTTATTTTTATTATAACGATCACTTCTGCGTCAAATTGGAATGTGGTGGTTTTCAGCATTGGTCTGTGCGCTTAGCAAGCACCGTGTAGATATGTCACAATAAATTTAAAGGTAAGTTTAATGAATTAGATGTTGCAGCAATGGGTGTTTAAGTTGGTCCGTGGATTTCCCCGCAGACACCGGAGTCTTTACGCAGAGCATCGTTTGGAACCACTGCATTACGCGCACCGATTTCACACATTATTTAGTTTTACCAGTTCTAATCGTTAGATAGACTGATATTTTTTATGAGGGCATCAAATTGCAGGGTTTTTTTTTCAACCCAGTTTTCTCAGCAACCTGACCAACAAGCTCTGTGCGTGGGTGCGCGTTTCAGCTTTTCACCTGTCACAGACCTCAGGGGCAATCATTCCCCCCACTCTCCAACTCTGAATGAAACACATACAGCTATAAAAAAAAAAACCAAACTGATTGCTTTAAGAAAAATAGATCAAATAGTTAGTATAAATCCCACCTGATCTGATGATTAATGCCACAGTTGGTTCAATGAGACCACAAACCAAAAATTTCACTCAAAATGCAGTTCTTTTAAATCTTCATTTGTTAGACAAGCCTGTTGAACTCGACAATTGGTGAAAAATAAAATCAAATATACCCTCCAAATATCCCAAAAATATAGAGCCAAAAAGTAGCCCAGGCGTCAACTTGTAAAAGAAAAGAAGAATCATGTATATATTTTTTATTATAATTGCTTTTCCCAAACTCAATTCAAAGTTTAATGATTTCCTCACTAGCAAACCATTTTAATTCATCCACAGAGAGAGAAAACTGTGCAAACCGTCATCCCCAGAGCCAAGTGCCAAAATCTATGTAGAATTATGTCTACATTCGAGATCAATACAGTTATTATTTAAAGACTGGGAGTTTGAGGTTCAGTAAGTCGCTTGAAATAAATTACTAATATGTTTCAAGACTGCAGAGGAAGCTTATAAGTAACACAACAAAGGCTTCCAAGAGTCAAATGTCTTGTTTTTTTCTGCTGTGCTGGTAGTTTTCTTCCAGTTTATGTCATCATTTCACTGTAGCCCATTTCACAGCCCTGAAAAACTCATATTGGAGCAGATGTAATACACAGTTAGAGCCCATTCTACTGAATAAATCTTTGACGCTTACAGTGCTTTAACTTTTGAGTCCCTTTTAAGCATACATGCACTGAACTTATAAATATTTAATAAAGCTAGACATCCAAAGAACTTTTTTTTTTTAAATAATGTAAAAACGTATGTGTTAAAGATAATCCATAGTTGCCACCATCAGATTTCCACACACGGACATACAGCTATAGTATGCGCCTTAACCTAATGCAATAGGTTAAGGCGCCACCATTTTCACAGATATGTATACGGTCAAACTAAATTGATTTCATCATTAATTTACTGTGATACGTTTTGCAACATTTTGAACTCAACTTATTCTCATTGGTAAACTTGGACCAAAGTATTGCCTCATATCACCTAAAACCTATTGGTCAGTGTAGTTACGCTCATATTTAGTTGTTAGATCAGATTTGCATGTATGGACTGCCCTCTTGAGGTCCATGATTAAAGCATTGAAAATTAGCCTGTCATTTTGCTAATGGAGAAGGCTAAGAAATATTGCACAGCAACCATTTAATTACCCAAGTAGAGCAACTCCTCACTATCCGAGCCTGTAAGATTTACTGTTCTGATGGGAGTGTGAACAGACACGGGTAAGTCCGATGGACTTCACATGGACATTGCACCAGAAAAAGTAACTTTGATGCTTATTTTGTATTCGGGAAACTAGTAAAAGGCCAGCTTCCATCATTAATTTAGTAACAACGCCAAGGTTACAATGACTTCCAGAGCAGTATAACTTTGGCCAAAAATGTTCCGTTGTAATTTCTGCTTTAGAAAAATTAGCTTCATTTTGTCATTTTGATAATCCAAGAAAAAAATTATGTTTGATGGACTGAGAAAAAAATATGCGATTATGACAAAAAAATTCATGTAACAGGCATCTGTGGGAAAAAGAAAGATCTTTTTTTGTTTTTCCAACCATACTAAGTCCAACTGTTAGAATATACGACAGAATCATTGGACCAACTGGAAGACCGCAAATCTTTTCCTTAAGTTATCCTTTCGAAAAGTTCCCTACGGTCATCTTTATGGGTATAGAGAGTGACTGTAGGTATGTCACCTCTCTCACCGCCACCTTCGGCAGACCCAAACACCAGGAAGACATGCCCATCACATTGTTGCGTAAAGTGATCCAGGACTGGCCAGCGTCGTTTGAATGTGTCTCTCGAGAGGGAGGTTTGAGTTTGCCTACTGGATTCAACCTGCTGTCTGAGGCTCAAAATAGCCTTTCTGGAGCCTAGTGAAATGTAAGCAAAGGAGACACTCTGACTGACACCCAGAATCTCCCCCATCTTTCTTTATTTTCCCTGCAGCACAATTCCATTTCTCACCTCACTTATCCCTCATGGACAGCTCTGTAAAGAATTGTGACTAGTGAAAAGAGGTGAAAATGTTGGGAAATTAGAGAAAAGAATGAGCATCAAGACAATAAAATACAGGCAGTGAATATGCTTTGACCACAATATTGCAGAGAGCTATACTTTACCCGTCAAACTCCACTAGTGTGACATTTCAGCTTAAATTTGTTCCACTATGTACGACTGACACATAGTTAAATTTGGGTTTCTAACATAAAAAGTACAGTGTTTCTTTTCTTGCCTATGCATTTGTAGTTATGTCCTGGATTAAAAAAAAACATTATGTTGGACAATAGAAGCACTTACACAAAAGAAGAAATTGAGATCGTTCTTTGATCTTTTAGTTTTTTCTTTCCCACTTCAATGAGACACATTTTTAGGGGGTCATTTAAAACTTCATTATGCATTGTGTGAGCGTTGGACTGCCCTGACGATCAGTAGTGTAAAGCAATTGCTACTCACTTTCAGAAAGTTGCGCACTTCAAAGCAAAGTGTGTTAGTCTTACTAATAGGATATATTTCATCAATATTTCGACATGACAGCACTACACTGCCTGTGTATGTGTATCATGGAAAATCTCCTTATAGTTCAATGCTGCCCAAGCCTTTTTTTTCTTTTGGTCCAACTGTTCCGTAATGAGTCTCATGTGACTTCTTTATGAGATGTGGGAAGTCCGTCTTTGCATGTTTCATGAATGCCACGCAATTGTTGCAGATTCAAAACCAGCTTAATGAAATTTTTATTTTTAATCAATTCCCTTTTGTCAGCTAGCTGAGAACTTCAATGGCTACAAGCGCTGTTGCCTCGCCAATTTAGAGGACCCCTGTTGTGCCATTTAGGTAGTCATACCTTTTTAGGATACCATTTGAGTCATGTAAATGGATGGAAATTTCATAAAGCAGCAAATATTGTGATTCCCGAAGAGACATTTGCAAACCCTTGTTACTGCAGAGGCGTGTGCGTGCCACAATGTCAGCTGTAAATCGCTTGTGTGAAGGCTGTCACACACGCTTTACCATTCTTTGAAGGAAACGAGTGTTTGATTTCAGGGCTGCTGCCTTATGAATACAAACCAATATCCTGAGGAAAGTCATAGGCGGTTAATAAACACTCAAGGGGTTTAGTGGACTTTAAAACACACTCTGAAACCAACGGTAAAATCAGCTGCTAGATGTATTCAGTTGGAATATTGATAGACTGCCAGTGTTATTACACAAAGGAAAATTACAGTTTCTGTTCCTTTGGCTTTACTCTGACATGGTTAAAACCACACAAGGGATATTTGCTTTGAGGGGTACTGTTTCATTCTACACAGATGTACCTTTATAGTCATATTTCTTTGATTCTCAAAGATTGTCATTAGAAAGTTTAACAGCTGAAGTCAAAGACTTTGTTAATGAAATGAAACACTGAAAAACGCCACAATAATCAGTAATTAAGTTGTGGAAAGCAGACAGTATTTGTTGTATGTTGTTGAATCTACTGGCAAAGAAAACGTAGCCAAGTAAAATTCTTTCATCATCTTCCATTGACCTACTTAGTTGTTGTTTTTTTGGGGGTTTTTTTTGGACAATTTGAGCTCTTGCCCTTCAGCAACTATTTGCATAAATAAAACACTCAACAATTTTATTAAACCAAAGCATTAAGTTAAAAAAAGAAAGAAAAAACTACATAAAGTTTCCAAAGACAACATGTTTGGCCATGGGATGTATCCTAGTCAAGTTGGGCTTTATACAACATAGTAGATTTTTATGATTTTGTACTGAGACAAAAACATCGTTTGCTTGGTGCTTGGCAAGATGCAATTAATTGTCACCAATTTTATTGGCGCTAACACAATAAGGAATCTCACATTGTTGTCTCCATCCATGACTACTACACTAAACAGTGCTCTTATCATACTGTGCTAGTTTACACACATGGGTGTTCATGAAATATTTGAGAGCTTGGTTGTTTACATTCGGAGCAAATGAGGCTCTCCATTAATAGCTGCTGTCAAACAGCAGAACAGCAAGTGTGCGTGTGTGTTCTCGCATGAAAGCACCAACGGTTAAGACTCAGGTTTGCTTCCTCCAAATTAGCTGATACGAAGGGCAATTCATAAAGGCACAATCACACAACTGATTGATGATTCCTTCAATGATTCATACATACACATATTTGTTTTCTTTTCTTGGTGGAAGAAAATTGTTGAACATCGAGCTTACAAAAAATCAGAAAACTCAATAACCTCAATGCTTTTCAATTAAATAAAATATGGTTTAGTGGTGCAATGCCATGACTTGATAGAACACATGAATTACTTTCTTTTATGTGTGGCCTTGATCAGTAGAAGTCATCAAAGATTAATGGTGTAAAACTCTTTAATTGTGTAAAACTCTTAAATACGTACATAGGATTGACTGGTTTATAATTTGGAAGGCTGAATAGGTCAATTCACAATAAGTTTGAAAAAATATGATTACCGGCAGAACTTGAATGCCTCGTAATTTCATTCATTTGTGTGGATTTTTAAAATTCTTCTTCTCTTTTCTCTTTTTGTTGCCTCTCTTTTCTGACAGAATCGTTCGTATAAAAGTAAAGCCCCCCACTTAATCTTGAGTATGGACTTAGCAAGTCAGACACATCTACTGGTGGTCTTGCTCACCTGTGTGGTCTTACTATGCAAGGCCCAGGAGAGGGACTACATAGTGAAGGAGGAGCAGCCGGAGAATGTCCGCATTGGGAACCTTCGAAAGGATCTGGACCTGAATCTTGACCCCAGTATCAGATTATCCTCACCCCTGCAGTTCAAACCTGTGTATAAGACGGGTGACGTGCCTTTGGTGAGGGTGGAGGCCAACACAGGAGAGATCTTTACCACCAACCATAGGATTGACCGGGAGAAGCTGTGCTCTGGTATCTTCAATGAGAAACGTTGCTATTATGAGATTGAAGTGGCTGTACTTCCTGATGAAATCTTCAGATTGGTCAAGATTCGTTTCCTGATTGAGGATGTGAACGACAACGCACCCCTGTTCCAGTCCACAGTGATAAACATTTCAATACCAGAGAACACGGCCATCAACACTCGGTATCCAGTTCCATCAGCATTTGACCCGGATGTGGGGATCAACGGGATTCAACATTATGAGCTCGTAAAGGTACTACTCTCAACGTTTTACAATAAATAGAGAAAAAAAGATTAACATTTTCTAATAAGTGTTCTTTTCCCATCCATGTCACAAATTAGGCTAACACTGCACATTTGTCATTTTAAATTGGAAGAAAAAACAAAAATAGATTGTTGGTAATTATTCAAAATTACACATTGGCACTTTTTATTGTTTTAATTAGACTTTATTCAAACTCTAAACTGCAAATAGCTTTAGAATTTAATTATTTTTTTGATCTATTAAAATAAAAATTCAGTTAGATGGGATTTTAAACCGTGATTAGTTCATTCAAATATGCTAAAAAGAAAAAAAAAAAGAAAAAAACCTTAAACAGATGTATCAAAGACTTAAAATGGTAGTTTTGATTCATTTGTGTTGTTGTTTAAGGTCTTTAAAAGAAGTTTTTATCATATTTCTTAAAACTTTTTGTTACTATGAGAGTCTTATGCTCCAATCATAATGGAAAGTTGTTCTGGCACAGCTCAGAACACACACATTGTGAATTTACCACAAATATAGTTCATTGATGGTTGTTTTGCAGAAAATAATAGGATTCTTTTTTCGAAATCCAAAAGGTTTTGTCTTAAAAAAATGTTTCCATGTTTTTGCTTTGCAAAAGATTTTTCTGAACATTTAATTGCTTGTCAGACTGTAAACTAGAGATAAATGTGCTTTTCAGACCATTTGCTTTCTGTTGGCAGTCTTACCATAAAATAAATCTTTTCCTCAAGATTAACATGCGCAAGAAAGAGAAAGGTCTTCAATGGCTTCTGGGCTTTGTTTGTGATCTTATGGACTATTACATGTCAATTAAATAGATTTTTGTTAGTGGATTTAAAATATTATAATTACTTTCCTAACATTTTTGGGGGGACTTTCACATTAAATTGCTTTTTTATCTTGTAAAATAGTCATATTTATTTTGTAACGTTCAAAAAGGTTTTGTATTTAACATTAGACAACTCCAGTTGCTTATTTCTCTTATTTACATAATTCCTCTGAACCGCTTATCCCTATAGAGGTTGTGGGAGGCTATCCTGGCTGATTTCAGGCGAGAGGCAGGGCACACACTAAACAGGTCACCAATCTGTTGCACGGTCTCACACACATAGACAACCATCCAGTGGCCAATTAACCTAATGTTAACCTAATGCATGTTTTTGGAGGGTGGAAGGAGACCAACGTACCCAGAGAAAAACCAAGGATACATGGGGAGAACATGCAAACTCCACACAGAAAGGCCAGTGTTCAAAGCTTTGCCCCACCCAGGACTCAAACTTCAACGTTATTACTGTGAGGCTACTGAGCTTACCACTGCACCACTGTTGCACCTGATTTACATAATTGTTTTGGGAAAAAAAATTCAACTTTTATCTAAAGATTCTTAGTGGTCCTCTTTACAATTTAAGTTGATGTGCACTATTACAAACGTTTCCAGCTTCATATTTATTTCTAAAGCCAAGTATGAAATAGCTAAAGAGTTAAATTAGTTTGAAAAGTTTAGGTTATTAAAACGATGTTCAAGTTATTATTTTTGCTTTCAGGGTTTAATAGAATAAATAGTTTTAAATAGCTTTTGGGGATATAAGCACAAAACAACCCAGCAGTCATACGTTCACTAGTCCAAAAGCCATTATAGCTAAATGTCTTTAGGAAACAATTACAAATAAAAAAATATATAAAGTAGAAACTTATTAGTCTTTTTCTAACAATCTATAGGCGCCTGTCTCCTGAACATGTAAAATATCCAATGTGTTTTATTGATTAGGTTCTGACACATTGCTTTGCCTGCAGCATGCCACCTGTCAGCATTGGCTTTGATTAATTTACTATTTTTAATTAGTAAGTGCTTGCATTATTTTTCTTTGGCAGTTTAAAGGATTTTGTGTTATGATTTACATTTTGCAGCTTGTTGGTTCCAAACTTATTAAAGATATATATTTTTTCGGTGGGAGTTTTCTTACATCCACCCACGAAAGAAGATATTGTGCAATTTACAGCTAACAAAATTAAAGATACTCATGTTAATTTATTTCAATAAGAAAAAAAATGCGGAAAAAAGCTGTGGTTTTTGCCAGTAAAAGCACAAATACCACTCGTTCAATGTTGTAAATGGATTACATATTTTGAACACACTTACCTATTAGGGTTTGAGAAAAAGAATGGTTTATAATGCTAAGAGAGGGCATTGCAAAAGCAGGGATCCCTTTCTTTTTAAGTGTAATTGATGCTTACTGCAATATTCTTCTACCTTAAATTCCAAATTGTGAAATAACATAAGGAATTTTTTATTTACAGTCTAGACTTTGTTTACTGGAGATGTTATAAGCACATACAAATGAAGCATAATTAAAGAGGGAGATGCGAGCACACTGGAGGAAACCCTGAACATAACGGAAGCATAAAGGTTGCTGTATCTGAGAGCACAGTGTGAGATAAAATTGACAAGTACATTTCAGCATCTTAGATGAAATCACCAATGTAATGGAATGAGCTGTAGCATCAATGTCCATACCTGTATTGCCTACCAGTTTGCATTTTTAAAGAGTCTCCCTGCTGCCAGGTCTTCTTCAGTGCAATGTCCTGAATTGTTCATGCTAAGAAAATCACCTACCAAATGTGCTGCTCATTACAATGATAATCTGCAATCATTTCCTTTGCCCTTTTCACAATATATATAGCCCTCTGAAACCCTTTTTGTCTTGGCTGAGGTTGAATTCATGGTTTCTGGTCCCTGATTCAGTTCTTCTCATTATATTCTCATTGCACCCAAGATTAATTTTCCCTCATCCCAGGTTGCATATGATTAAAACACAGAAAAAAGCCTTAAAGGAGCAGGAGACATTTCCAGGCTTTGGTGTTGTTTATTTCAGAAGTGGCGGAGAAAGTCAGGGGTTTTATGGTGAAGGACTGTGCAAGCATTTCCTAGAATAGCTCTTGGCTGCTAAGCCACCCGTGGTCTATCTCTGTATGCTCCTTTGAGATTTGTCTCAGAAGCTCCCTCAGAGTGATAGTTTGTCCAGTTTTCATGTGCTGTTCAGGGGATGGCTTTAAAATTGCTTTCATTGTGTAGTACAGTCAGTCATACTTAGTGGTATATCACTCCACATGGATCTCGTCAATGCCGTCAACATACCGGACGAATAAAAGAAACATTGCAGCATCTTTTTGTTCACCTTTTTAAAGCCATGGTAGACAATGAGTCATTTGTCCTGGGGAGTGTTAGTGCTCTACACATAATGGTAGGTAATCATGCTTTGACTGCAACTCTACATCAGTGCAACAGCGTGTTACATCACCTGAATTGCAAAGAAGTTGTACAAAAAGGAGTAGACAAGGTCAGAAAAAGTAATCACATGTGTGGCAGAGAGAAGCTGTCCCGTAAATGGGAGAAAAGCAAAAGTCCACGGTTGACTCTGCATAGTGTTTTAGCTTCTTACAAACATCGACCCTATTTTTTATCCCAGTAATATATGCTTTTGGGGAATTGTATGTCAGCATCTTTCAGCAAATTTAAAGTGAGCATCTTGCTTAAATCATTTTGTCTAAATCAGCATTCTGCCACTGGCTGGGCTCTGCCTGGCTGATAAACACAATGATGAAATGGACTCTTAGCCTTAACCTTCTGCCACAAACTCAGGTTTTCTCCGGGGTAATTTCCAGGGACAATCTACTGGGTGTATTCACATGTCTTCTTAAAGTATAACTTCAATTTTTGAGTGGGTTGAGTGGTCTTTTTGTTGCTACTTGAAGTCTAAGGCTGGCCAATTTTATTCCAGACTGATTTGAAAATGCTAAATTTATTCAAGTAGGAAGACGAACTTAATTAAGTCATCGCTTGCTGCCTTTAAGCATTGCATTTTTGGACGAAAAGCTGTAAAGCACATCATCATTTTCATCAGCATTCTGTGGTATTATCTTCTCTTTCAGGTTGACAAATGAAGAGAAACAAAACCCATTTTCATCTTAATTATTTGTGTGATATTGCGGCCAGCAGCAGTGTAGGAAGGTGGAATAAAAATGAATAAAAAACGAGAAAAAAAAGAGTGAAGACTCCACTGACAAAATGTAAAAAACTCACCATATACTATATACCTCAAGATGAATACCACTCACTATTTAGTCTCATCTCTGTGCACAACCGTGACAAGAGTCCTCTTGATGTATTCACAGCCCAATATGAGTCTCCTCTGAGTTTTAATAAGGTCATCAACTTGAGTGAAAGATGCACCGAGCAATAATCTGAGACACCATCTACAAAATGGGGTTCAGAGTCACCCGTCCCTCATCATCAGCCACCGCAGCTGTCGTCAGTGTCCCTCAATCATTTTCATTCAAATTAGCTAACTCTCATTGGACTGTGACTACCCTACATCTTCAGCTTTCACTGAGACCTGTGACCTAAAAAGCAGTCAGTCAAAGTTCAGGAAATCTCGGGTATGAGTTCATGTCAGTGAAAAAGGGCCTCAACCTACGACACTCTTAAGTATTTAAAGAGATTTCCTCTTTTTTTACTAAGCCTTTTGGTGTCCAATGAGTGATTTGTGCAAGTATTTGGCCTTTCCTTAGCCTGCCCTAGATCATATCACAATCCACCAGACTAATTTCGCATTCAGGAGGATGCACAGAGTGAGAGAAAGCTCTCTGCAACTTATTGAAATGCGGTGAGAGATGTCTTGTCAGTTGTAAAATTGTCTGAAACCAAGACAAAAGCATAGAAGAACTGCTAGCTCATAAATCATTGTGCAGCATCCTCTCTGACACATGCTAACTCAACATCCTACTATTGTTACCAGACTTTGCCAAATATCAGTGCACAGATATGGGTGCTTGTGTGCAGAATCTGTGAAGTAGTTAAACAACTGAGGATTGAGTAGATCTGTGTGGATGGAGTTTAGGATTACAATACATCCCTCCGAATGTTGTTTTGGACCTTTTAGTTATGAGATAAATTATTTCACAGTGCGTAGAGATTCAGTAAAGTTTACCCATATGACAGACTCAACATTTATACAGCATGTCTGCTTATCTCTATGTGATTTCATCTTGCCAGAGGGATCACAAAATAAGGTCTGAAAGATCATTGCTGCAGTGTTGGCTGTTTTAAGTAGTTCTGTCAATCACTGACGTGTTGACAACATTTCCTCTGCAAGCAATTTTTCAGAGTACACAATAATTTACATGCCGCAGCTGCACGTTTCCTTGTGTCGGCTACAACGCTGTGTTGGCACAAGGACAGCTCTACATTTTAAAATATACTGCGAGCTCTTGTGCTCACAATTTGGTTGAAATGGTCCTCTCTTGAATACGAGAATGTACATATCTTAATCTCATTTGATAGCTGTGCCTAGACAGAGTAATCTCTTCCAACATTACGTGCAGCATGAAGCTTATCTCTTTAAAGAGGATGCTTCTTCTTGTTTTACCATGAAACTGCTTCTGACTGAAGGAGCTTCAAAGGGCTTCTTTGTTTCATAATGTGCATGCAGCTCATTCATGGGCTTGATCTTCTTATTTCCTCCCCCTGCTCTCCTTTTCTACTCTCTTTTTGTCCCCTCTTGCCATTGCTCTCCTACTCGATTTCTTCCCTCTGTCTTAGAATGTAGGGAGCCACGGTTTATAGCATTTACTGTGAACATTAGAGCTAGTGTTTTGGATGGAAAGCATATCCTCTAAGCAACCTGTTCTAGTTCCTTGGGTTTCCCATGTGGAATATTTATGTATTTGGGTTTTTTTTTTCTTTTACTTTCAGGCTTTATGTTTAGAATTAGCGACCTGCCAGCAAATACCTCACATACCTAGAATATTTCTTGTCTTGTTCATGTAATCTACTTGGTTTGTTCGAACATATGCATGTGAACATCAACATTTACACTGAGTTTTTCGTTTAAATCTTCAACAAAACCCCAAAGTTGCTTCTTCTTTCTGGCTTGATACAAGATGGGAGGATAATGAAGTCAGAAGAAATCTGATGAGGAAGCTAACAAAGTAAATTAATCTGTTTGAGCGGCAGTAGGAATGAAGAGTCAATGAAATTCAGTGATTGGTCACATTTCCAAGGGATTAATTACCTTTTTTGGGGGGTTTCTCTGGCATGGGTTTTTGTTGGGGTATATAAGAAATTAGTCAAACTATAAAACAAACTGATAATTAAGAGTGTTTGCAGACTTTCAGGCAACCAAATGAGAAGAGTTGAGCAGTGCCAACACTCAGCTGCCTGAGCTGTTAAACTTGTGTCATCAATCAGACAGAAAGGAAAGCATATGAAAGCAAATTACCAACAAAGTCATTAAATTTGAATAATTTCAGTGATTAGTTGACATTATCCTTACTTAACAACTAACTGAGATAAGCTTGTAAAGGCCACAATGAAGGAAGTGAACCCACTGAGTTCCTGTCTAGGGTCCTTGTAGAGAATACCTAACCCCCGTTCTCCCATCAATGGCACCGTCATTACACCGTCTGCTGTGGTGTAATGCAGCACACAAATTTAGGGAGGGATCAATAAAGTATGCATTATTATTATTTTTTTTAAAAAGTAAGAACTCGAACATATTAACCAGAACTAATTGGATTTTTTTTCATTGATTTTGTTGATTTAGGGAGTAAAATACTATCAACACAATGCTACAGGGCACCAAATTATTATGTTCACATAAATTATCTTGCTCATCTCACTATTGTTTTTACTTTTTTTTGTAGTTTGAGCAATGTAATTGATCAAAACTTTGTGTTGTCTTTGCAGAGTGTAAGTGAGTTTGGCTTAGACATCATTGAAACTCCTGAAGGTGACAAGTGGCCACAACTCATTGTTCAGCAGAATCTTGATCGTGAGCAGAAGGACACTTTTGTCATGAAGATAAAGGTGGAAGACGGGGGAAATCCTCCAAAATCCAGCACTGCCATCCTCCAAGTTACCATCTCTGATGTCAATGACAATCGTCCCATCTTCAAGGACAATGAGCTAGAGGTCTCAGTTCCAGAAAATGCTCCAATGGGAACATCTGTAGCACAACTTCATGCCACCGATGCAGACTTGGGTTCCAATGCCCAAATCCACTTCGCCTTTAGCAACCAGATCTCCTCCTCAACTAAACGTCACTTTGCTATCAATAGTTCCACTGGACTGATCACTGTGAAACAACCGCTGGACAGGGAGGTAACACCTGTTCATAAACTCATCATCCTGGCAAGTGATGGCAGCTCAACACCATCCAGAGCAACAGTCATCGTTAATGTCACAGATGTAAATGACAACGTTCCCTCCATAGACACTCGCTACATCATCAATCTTGTAAATGGGACTGTTCTGCTCTCTGAGAATGCACCTCTCAACACCAAAATAGCCCTTATCACTGTTACCGACAAGGATGCAGACCTTTATGGCAAAGTGGCTTGTTATACAGACCATGATGTTCCTTTTCGGTTGAAACCTGTCTTTAATGATCAGTTTTTACTGGAGACAGCTGCTCCTCTAGATTATGAGACAACTCGAGAGTACGCCATTAAAATAGTGGCCTCAGATAGGGGAACACCTCCCCTGAACACCTCAGCTATGGTCTTAATCAAGATCAAAGATGAGAATGACAATGCACCTGTTTTCCCTCAGCCTGAAATTCAACTATCTATACCAGAAAACAATGACCCCTCCACGCAGTTGATAAAAATAAGTGCCACCGATGCAGATAGCGGGCATAATGCTGAAATAATTTATCTTCTTGGCCCTGATGCACCGGATGGGTTTAACATTGACAGACGTTCAGGAATTCTCTCTGTTGGAAAACGACTAGACAGAGAGAAGCAAGAGAGGTACTCGTTCACTGTCATTGCGAGGGACAATGGTTCCACATCCCTGCAGAGTAATGTCACCGTCAGGCTAATTGTCCAGGACCTTAATGACAACAGCCCAGCTTTTACACACCCTGAGTACAACTTCTATGTGCCTGAGAATCTCCCTCTCTATGGAACTGTTGGCTTAATTACTGTGACAGATGTGGACGCAGGAGATAATGCTGTTATAACACTCTCCATTTTGAATGGAAAAGACAATTTCATTATTGACCCTCAAACCGGGGTGATCAAACCTAATATTACCTTTGACAGAGAGCAGCAAAGCTCCTACACATTTATGGTCAAAGCGGTGGATGGAGGGCAGCCTCCCAGCTCCTCCTATGCCAAGGTCACCATCAATGTTGTTGATGTGAATGACAACCGTCCTGTGTTTGTCATTCCATCCTCCAATTACTCCTATGACCTAGTGCGAACGACCACAATCCCCGGCGCTGTGGTCACCAGAGTTTTTGCCATTGACAATGACACAGGTATGAATGCTGAGCTACAGTACAGCATTCTCAGCAGCATCATCATCACATCCAGGGTCTCTCCTCGAGGTCTCTTTGCCATTGACAGAACTACAGGTAACATAACGCTGCAGGAAAAAATAGTAGCAGCTGATCATGGACTGCACAGACTGGTGGTCAAAGTGAGAGATTCAGGACAGCCTGAGTCGTTACATGCAATTGCACTGATTCACCTGTTTGTCAATGACAGTGTATCAAATGCTACTTTTATTCAAGAGCAGCTGCGGAAAAGCATGGAGACACCCCTGGATCGCAATGTAGCGGAAAGTGAGGTAGCACCTCAAGCAAATGGATATGTGATTGTTGTCATAGCTATCATAGCGGGGACTATGACAGTCATCTTGGTCATATTTGTTACTGCCTTAGTGCGTTGTCGCCAGACACCGAGACACAAAGTCGTACAGAAGGGAAAGCAGAGTGGGGAATGGGTGTCACCCAACCAAGAAAACCGTCAGATCAAGAAGAAGAAGAAGAGAAAGAAGCGATCTCCCAAGAGTCTCCTCCTGAACTTTGTAACTATAGATGAGTCAAAACCTGATGACCCGACCCATGAGCATGTTAATGGCACTCTAGATCTCCCTGTGGAGCTAGAGGAGCAAACCATGGGGAAGTACAATTGGGCTACCACACCCACTACATTCAAACCTGACAGCCCTGATCTAGCTAAGCATTACAAGTCTGCGTCACCTCAACCTACATTTCAAATCAAACCAGAAACTCCGGTGGCTCCAAAGAAACACCACGTGATCCAAGAGCTCCCTTTGGACAACACCTTTGTGGTGGGCTGTGACTCACTCTCCAAATGTTCATCGACTAGCTCCGATCCGTACAGTGTCTCAGAGTGTGGCTGTCAGGGGGGATTCAAGACTTCGGGGCAAATCTCCACACGACAGGTAATACATGACTTCCTTTTTAAACCCACCCACACCAGTCTCCACTCAAACTCCCCGTGCTCTTCCTTAGTTGATGGTGTAAAAAGAGTAGGGTGGGAGCGGAAAGACAGGGGAAATACTCAAAGACCCCAGCACCACGTCTACATAAATACCATTTACACCTGAAGATGCAAACTTAAATGATCCCCTTTTAAGAAAACAAAACCATGTCAATGTATTGAGAAAATTTCACAATATTTTAGGGTTGTTTCTTAAGATAGAGCACTAGTAATGTAAAAAAGAAAAAAAAATTAAGGTCTTTTTTTTGTTACTTCTCTTTTACTAACTAATTGAAATAGTTTTATCAAATCTAGAAGGACTGGATAACAATGATCAAATATGCTACTGATGAGTTTAAGGTCAAGGGCAAATTAAGCTGTTTATATCCCACTGAAATGTTTAACAATGCATGTAAAATGTGTCAAAGACCACTCATCTTATTAGGTATCCATTAAGCTAGAAAGTGCGAAGTTTATAGCAAAAAAAAAAAAATGCTCTTAGTGTGCAAAAGTAACTTGATTTATACCCTTTTTCTATTGTAACTTCCGTCCCTAAAATATTAAGTGTCTTAAATGTGCCAATGTGGCTTTGAGAAAGTGAAGCTCATTTGAATGCCAAGGTACAGCAAAGAGCTTGTGAGACCCTAAGAAATATGTGCCAAATGTGAAGTGGCCCAATAAATAAAAGCTGGTGAGGGAAATAAATGTAAATCAGATATAAGGAGGATTGGCCTTGCACAGTACTGACAGCCAGGGCACAGTGGTATGGGGAAGACTGAGTACTGGTTGAAACAGGCGGGGGATCATGGGTATCAAGGTGATGCAGAGCCTTGAGACCAATATACTTAAACACCAAGGGAGCAGTAGTCCATAAAAGCCTACCGGGTCAACTCTGCATTAAACCAATAAATGTTCTATTTTAATCACCATGGTAATTGTTATAAATGAGGCAAGCTGATTCAACTTTTTATTTCAAATTACCTAATTTAAAAGAGAAACATTTCATAAAATACAATGCCTGTTTTTGCATGTCTTTAAGATGTTGCAGAATGCCGTGGTTGCTTCTACAAATAAAAAAGTATCCATTTACATCTTATCTGACTAACTATGTTTAGCTTGACTTCATTAGATATTTCAAAGTTGATAGTGGTTGCAAATTATTCACACTGATTGGTTGCCATTCCCCCACCTTTCTGAACCTCAAACATCCAACTTTTCTTGATTTTTAAATCTTCCTCTTTTTAATGTTTTTTTTTTTGTGTGTGTGTGTGTGTGTCTTGAAGAATTTTTGAAAGTTTGTTTTTGCTTGCTCAGTCTCTCTTTTGTGTTTTTCTTCTGGTTTTGATCATTGTTCTCACAGACGTCACTTTTTTGTGGTATTACATCAAATATTGATGAAAATTTTAGCTTTTGTTTATCTTTACAGCCTCATTTTTCTTATCATTTTCAAATCTTTGCTTCAGTTTTGCCTTTTGCTTCAGTTTTCTTGATCCAAGTGTATTTCTCTGTGAGATTTATTAAGCTTTCAAATTCTTTGCACAGTTGTGGTTAATGAGTGTTGATCCTGTAAAGTATTGTACTTAAGCTAATTTATGAAGACACCCACACACAGCTCATAGTCATCCCCTTCATCCACCTTTTATTTGTAACTCTAGTTAAAAGCTATGCCCTGCCATGCTACATTATACATAAGCCTTATGCATGCCTCTGCTACTGAAGATTTAAACCATAACATGTTTATGTGACACACTGACAAGTTGTCTGAATGATTTCCCTCCGTTACACGCAGCCACAGCCAGAAAATATGCAGAATTATTCAGTTTATGTTCAACAATTCAGAATTATTATCCCTTATGAATTTTATGCATTGCAGATTAAAATTGATTTTCACTTATGCTGCTGATCACAGCAAAGTATTTTTATGCAGATAGTTTCAAATCTATGAATATTTGATAAGTAAATCCTCTTCCAAATCTTGACTCTGTTTATATCTTATTATCTCAGAGGTATATTTAATCAGTCATTTTTCTGGAGATAGGGCTCACATTTTCATATCACCCAATCCCAGTAACAGAATAATATTATTTAAAGTACTGCCTGTTCTTGGTGATTCCAGTCACCGACCACCAGCTCCAGTGATGTTAAACCGACAGCATCTAATTTTTGCTTCCCCTTAAGCTACTGACAAGTGATTCCTCCCACTTTAGACATTAGATTTCCCTCCAGTTTAAAGTGTGCTTATTTAAAGCCTGTGTCACAGAAAAAAAATACCATGAAGCTGTACCCGATGAGAATCAGTGGCTGCAAAGGTTAATTAAATGCACTAAAGGGTTAATCACTAGTAATACAGTATGATTAAAATCACTATAATTGGTTTGTGAATAAGGATGATAAGAAAAAGGAGAAAAAACAGTTGTTCTTAGAAACTACAAGGGATGCCACAAACTAACCTTGAGAGAGTCTAAAGTAATAGAGCACAGATCACCAGCAGTCAAATTTCTTCTGGAGTTGATTTAGTTTTCTTCAAAGCGAATCCAATTTTTCAAGTTTAGAGTAAAACACTTGAAAGGAGCTCTTCTTCAAAAGGTGTCTCACTGTCTTTTATCAGACAAAATAAAAAAGACTGAGTGAGAACTTTCGAATTTCTTCCTGAATATTTCAAGCGGAGTTCATAAAAACAAAAGCTAAATTTGTTCTTCTGGTTGCCTGACTCTTTCCTGTGAAACCTAATGCCTCAACTCTAAAGACAGAGATCATAGTCGGGATGCTGACTTCTTTTTTTTCTTCATCAAAGTGACAGACAATGCTTTAGTAGACTTTGTAGCTGTGTGCCACACACCTTAATCTAGAGAAAAGTAAGCCCAGACGAACAGCCCACCCATGGAATAACAATTGGGAGGGAAAACAGGAGGAGGTAATTACGGTTGAAGGTCATCACAATATTTTCAGGGACTTTACAGATGTAGCTGATAAAGAGAAAAGCATGTAAAAATACTTTAGAGACTACACATTTGTGCCACCATATGGCTTCATTATACAGCAAGAATTGTGTTTGCAAATGCCAGCCCCCTCTTTTCCTTTACTTCCCTTAACAATTTTTTATACATCTCATTATTTCTATTTAACCCTTAGCCCATTGATATTAGATGCCAATTTGCCTCTGGTGACAAAGAGCTACTGTAAGAGCATTTGCTTTTTGAGGAGGCAGATCAAAAACTAGCACTGTTGTTGAGTAATCTTTGACAAGACAAAGGGTTAATGCATTCCTTTGTTGGGTGGCCATTTTGATAGTTTGACCTGCTGTGGGATAAAGAAAAGGAGAATGTAGCACTTGTGTTGCACTGTATATTTGATATATGCGTCTTTGAAATAATACTTATTGTACAGCTGTTTTGCCTTATTTGAAGTTACTTGCTTTTTTTATGGATTTTGCGGTACTGACTTTTAAAAGATTCAGTGAATGAGGTCAGCAGAAAACTCAATTGTTTCACATTGTTTATTTGGGTGCAAGCTTTTCATCTTCTTGACATAGGTTTTTAAATATACATTTAGTTAAAAAATATAAACTCCCACAAAATATATAATCAGATTTGAGGATTGGTCAGATTGTGCCTTGTTGTCATTATTTTTATATGTTGTTCGTTTGGTTTATTCATTACATTTACAATCATCGTGTCTTCGTAATGCCAGCACTGTCCAGTCAGACTTTCAGTGTTTCAAACATTCATAGTTATCCGCTGCCAACTTTCAAAGGAGTGTGGTATTCTGTACATATCAGAGGACCTACTGGCAAGGGTCCGAGTGAAAGAGTGGACCTAAATTGATACCAATGTTTGTCTTGAGGGGGAATTACGAGTGTTGCTCTAGTGTGGTGGGAGACAAAAAGACAAATTGGAAGTAATAATTGGATTAAACTGCATGCTCTGATAAGTACAGGAAAATGCACAGACTTGTGAAACTTATAGCATTCTTCAAGGGAACCTGACAAGATCTCAACCTGATTGCCAGCCGTACCTTGAAGAATGTTTTTTTTATTTTGTTCCTTTTTTTTCATCCACACTCTTCAGAAATATATATTTACTCAGTGTTCAGTGTAGCTTTACACTGATAAGGCTACAGCTTAGGCTGCTCAGAGCTCAATGATATTGTAACTACAATCTCCCTATATCTGTCTGTCTCTCTATATTTCAGGAGATGGCACTGAAACCACCACACTATGGCACACTCTGTGGCACAGGTACAACTCGCTCCCACAGGATTAAAATCAATCTCTAGCTCCCTTTTCCTAAAGAGAGAAAAAAGAGAGAGAAAGGGCAAAGGGAGGAAAGAAGGAAGGCAAGGACTGAAGAGGTGAAACAAGTACTTTACTATCTCCACAGCCTCAAACGCCACCTCTTTGTTCAAATGAGTAAATACGATGAATCCAGGGAAGGGAATGGAAAGGGAAACAGGGGGTGGGGTGTCTCAGAAGAAGGAGACATGCTTCATGTTGCTGCCTGAAACTTGACAATGCTCCTCCTGTGAATCTGTTGGAATACTGAAACGCTTTATTGAGTGCTATGCTACATTTTACTTGTATCAATGAGGAAGATTTGCCTGAAATCTTTTCCAAAAATGTCCCACTCCAGCACCCGATTGGTAAAATAGATGTTGAATACAGTCGGTAGGTCTGTAAAGTATCTTTATATGTATGTATGTATGTAAATCTTTCACAGAGTTGATGGTGTTTATATTTATTGACTGCATTTCTTTGCCTTGTTTTTAAAAACCGCCTGGTGGCCATTTTATTTTCTATTTTTTGTATCATGTGACTGGGCTTGCCCATGGAACTAGTGATTTACAATGTATTTATGCTGCAATGCCTAAACTCATAGGCATACATTAGTATCAAGGCCACTCAGTTTATCCTGTGTGTCACCCTTTGCCTAATTTTGTTCTACATTTGATGCCACTGATGGTATTTTGAGTGACAAGTGTGGCTAATGTACCAGAAATGATGCACTTGCCCCCACAATTCAACCACATCTGTGGTGCTTTTTGTTTTTTTGTTTTTTCAACTGTGCTAGAGATCGCCACACTCTTATTACACTGGAAGAAATGGAAAGACAAGTTTAATACTTTGAGCTAAGCCACAATCACAAGGGACTAACTGCTGGAGTCATAATCAAAAGCTGTTTATGTGGGGCAGATTTGAAAAATGCTAAGCTTAACCTTTTGTGTGTCATTTTCTATTCCTAAGTCAGAAATGATTTAACCCATGAGGTTCAAATAAATTGAGTCCAGATGGTAAAGAATGAGTAATAATAATAATCCGCAGGCAATGCTTGAAATAAGAAGGTGGGTTTAAACCAAAACTTGATGTTGTACACTTATTTAAAACAACACGTTTTCTAATAAGAACTGTCGGCACCAAAAGCAGAACATAATCCAGGATCCAGCAATAAGTTCACACATATAAAAAACCCACAACTTTACTGTTTTTGAGAGCATCTTTTTGCTCTCATTTGTCTTGACGCTTAAAACCATCTTAGTATATTCTGCTCACAATCATTTCTACAGTAAACACCAGAAACTGGCTTAATGGGTGAGCAGCATTTGTTGTTCAGTTGTCCTGTTAATTGGTAAGCTTAAGAGTTTTTTGATAGTTAAAGGCCTTATAGGAACATCCAGTACATACAAATGACCATAGAATTAGAGTTATTAAAATAGACATAGGCTGTGTATCTACTTAGAAATGTACAGATGGACAGGACCAGAGGCAGTTTCTCCTCTTATTAGAGACTATACATAGTTAAATCAAATTACTGCACGGGCCAGAAGCCTTTTTGATTGTGTTCCAGTCTTAATATGTCGTGGCTGTACAGACTATGTCTATTTTAATGCTTTTAATTTTATGCGTGTGGCTTCTCTGCGAGGCAGGTTGTCATTATTTAAGGAGGTATGTTCATGTAATTATGGTATCAAATGTAATCACTACTGCGTAGGAGCCACAGTATAAAATATACATAGCATCCTAGCACTGTGTAATAATTAGATTTGCCTGATCTTTGGGGAAAAGAAAAATATAAATATATATACATTGGAAGAGCTTTTGTCCATGTAAGGGAGACAGAAAACCTCACTTTTATTCAATGTGAAGTACAATATGCACCTTACATGATCTTTGTAACTGATTTTGATTTGCCAGTGTGGAGAAAACTGTAAATGTTTTGTTTATGTATGTGTGCGCTTCTGAAATTTATTAAAGTCTTTTGCTTCGTATTGAATATTTTGATGACTCCTGTTATTCCCCGTTTTCAGGTGTATTAGAAAACAACACTTAATGGAGTTTTTTGCACACCACATTGTATCTGCTGTAACACAAAAATTAAATTAAGGGAGAAGAAAAAAAAATTATTTTCCCACAGTTGATTTTAACATTTATTCAAACTGACTAACTACCAGATGTAATTTAGGTTGTGCTAGTTTGGATACCGATAAAAGGTGACGCGTAAATACAAAACATGGAAAACCATTCAATTATCTAGTCATCTTGGGTTTTCTTTGTTTTTTGACAATTTTCTCTCATCTGTAGGGAAAAAAAGAAAAAGGTTAATGTTCACAATACTAATTAGAAATAGGTTATAGATAAAAAAAAGTTATGTAAATTAGTGGAGATCATATCCTTTGAAGTAAACATACAAGGAAACAGAAAACCTTCCTTTCTAGATTATTATTTTTCTTTTTTTTTTTTTCTTTTTTTATCTCTTCTGTGTTAGCCGATAATGATCATTTGATAATGATATCTCTGTACACGAATGCACGTACCCATGGTGTTCCACATCAAAAGGAGATTGATGTGAAAAGGTCCAAAAACCACCACTCAAATGGTGTGTTATGTGGTATTTATGCCTACTTGATCCAAAAATACAGACTTGAAAGGAATAAAAACAAAGGCTGACAACAAAAAATGTTTAATTGCTTATCAAAGTTGCTTCGTAAATTCAAACTGGGAGGAAGCTAATCAGTTCCCTCGGGGAAAATGTCCTTTGTGATTTGAGAAAAATAGTGCACGCTCAAGAGGAACATTATAGTGAAGCAAGTGCGAAGATATCAGGATTCTATTATTAGATAAATGTAAACCTGGTAAATGAATTTTCTTTGTGAAAACAGTTTAATTACAATCAACGTGCTAAATTTCATTTGAACACTTCAAAACAAGTAATGATTGAAACTCTTTTTTTATTTAACCTCAAAATAAACTACAAGTATAAACTTTCAGTCACGAGAATCTTTTAACCAGAAAACTGGTCTGAAAATGATATTTTATTAGATTTCACTTCATGAAGGCATTCATGTTAGCTTTGTTGCAACAATCCTCTGTAAAGTCTGTAAAGTCCATCTGATGTTTCACAAATTTTTTACCAAGTTCTGGTCAGCCAATGCTCATGTCCAAAATATCTCTAATGCTTCTATATGCACTTTTCCTCAGCCAGAAGGGCATTTACCATTGCATTGTCCTGTAGGAATGGTGCCTGTCAACAACAAAGAAAAAAAAGATCTATTGAAGAAATCACCTGGTCATTTTATCAGTTTCAATTTTCCTGTGCCTTTTCATTTTCACATTTTATTTTATTCAGATAGTTAATAGACTAAATTTTATGTTGATGTTGAACCTACGTTGGCCAACTGTACAACCATCAAACCATAAACTGTAAAAGATGCACAAACTCCCACAACAGTTTGCAGCAGTTCACCAGGATTCCTTTACACCTAGTTAGTCCTTTATTCTGGACTAACAAGACAAACCAAGATCTTCTATTGTATCAGTTTAATTTCTTATTTGAAATCAAGTTTCAACAATTTATTTTGGTTTATGTTTGACTGTTTATTTAATCAAGGATTTTCTTAGATTTTTTCCTAGATGCACATTCATGACCTGACCTGCCTTTGAAAGATTGATAACTTCACCACAATCAGTGATTTTTTTTTTAATTATTTTTTATTATCATTTTATTTTTATTTTTTTTTTACAACATATCTTTAAGATTGTTTTGGTCACAAAATGCATTAATGAAAATCATAACTTGCTGGACATTAAATGTTAAAAATCTAAAAACAAAATTACAATTTTTAAAACTTTGTGTAAAAAAATGTGATGGTACATATGTTTATCGGAAGGCAAAACAAATTACAGCATCTGTGAAGGTAACAAAAAAAGAAGAAAATAGTTTTTATTTGTTCTATACCACTTCATTGTTGGAACTCTTTGAGGAAAAAAAGTCATTTTCAGGTGATTTTTTTTCTCTCTCTCTAAAACTCTTTTTTCTTAAGGTGATTTGTGAAGGAAGTGTTTCCAGAGTTTCTTTGTTGACATATTGATTCATGATTTATGAGGACACAGTATTCAATTTCATCTAACAGTCCAGGACGCGAGTTATATGTGGCAAATTAGATTATACATAATGCAATGATCCATCTGCAGGATATACAGACCCACACACATGGGTTCACACAAACACATGTGCGCCCATTCGGTTTGCTGGGATGGTGAGACCATCCATATGGTCTTCATTAGTTTTATTTTTCACTATTTTTCCAGTTTACCATTCACAATACGGCTAAACACATTTTAGATTTCTTATGTAAATTGTTGAGAACACCACACTAATCAAGCAGATGTGTTTATCATTAGTTAAAAGTAATGAGGCTAAAAATTAATCAGAAGGTACATGAGATGTTTGCTATTCTAGGCGAAGTATGTTGAAGAAACCAATGACTTTCCTCAACCTTGAGATGCAATCAGTGCAATCAGTACCTCGCTGTTATCAGCTCTTTGCCTGTAATGTAAAACTATAACATATCCGCCTTTTATACGACTAGCATAGCAAAGTAGCTCTTGAGATGGACAAGACAAACCGACAAATCTTCAAATTACTTTAGTTTGTAAGTGTAACTGGTGTTCTCCACTGAGATTACTGTCAGCTGCTGCAGACGACATTGAGTGACAAAGATTACAGATTGTCTTTGTGAAATGATCACTGGAGTTGCTGCCTCAGTTGAGCCTTTTAAAAGCAATGCATTCAATAGTGTGAATGTATCAGCACCATCTTAAATCAGTAGTCATGAAAGTGTGTGTGAGTTATCCTCTTTCGTCATACCTTGTAAACTTGATTAATGTGCTCTCGGCAGTCACTCACTTTTGTACATGTAGATTTCTGTATATGTTTTTTAGTGGTGCCACAGCGCACCTCAAACATGGAGTATTGTGTATTATTGGCTTTTCCCACTCTCTTTAAGTCACAGTTCTTTTATATGTATGTTTATCTAAAAAAATGATCTATGCTTAAAATCCACAACATTTAATGTCAGGGGTGTCTGTGGGGAGGTGAAAGTCAATTTACCAAACAGCAAGCATGTTCAGGTTATGATGTGAAGTTGTCCTGAAGCAATGCCGACTGTCTAAGCAGGAGCTATTTATGCATGTGCTGTGCAGTGGAGCAGGAAACAAGAAGATGCTGTTTTTCTGTTGCACTCCACTCAAGGCAACACTCGACACAATTGCTGCCAAATCTTTGCCAAACTGAATAATTCAATCATCTCCCCATAGCTGCGGTGGGCTAGCTACCTTTGTGTGCGCAACAATCAAATCAGTGTGGAAGCCTGCCGAGTGGTTCTCTCTGAGACACTGAGTAAAGCTGTACAGCCCGGAGATTGTTTTCATTGAAAACAATTCTGCTGATTAAACGAGGTGTGACTGTGGAGCGGGGATCTGAAGAACATCGATTGCTTGTACAATTGTTTGTTCCTTGTTAAAAGTGTGATCTAAAACTGTGGTTGTTGAGAGTGTGCTAAAAGAGCATATGGTTTGCCAGTGTGCCTCCGAGATACAGTGCGGTCTTTCATAAACAATCCCAGGTAGAGATACTCATCATGATCTCTTGTGCCGGACAAAAAATGCCCTCAAGATTAATAACCATGTAAGGTTTTTTAGAGATGTGATTGTGCACGGGTTTGTGTGGCTTTTGCTTCATCTTGATCTTTATTTTCCATGTGTACTAGAACATTTTTGGTTTATACCGGGGATAACTGAGCATTATAATCTTTCTTTTAGATACACCTCCCCCACTTCTCTCGGAGGTAATCAGATGGTTTTAGTCTCAGTTTTACCCTTGTACTTTTAACTGTAATCCTTCACGAACACAACATGAAGATAAGGTTAAGTAGAAAAAACATTTTTTCTGTTTGCTTCTGTACTTTCAGTTATTATTTTAGTTACTAGGTCATTGGTGCACCTGCTTTCCGTGGATTGCACGCTGATAAGTTCTTTTCATTGAAATTTTTTTTCCCTCATTTTCCATGAGGGAGCTGTTACAGACCTGTGCCCTGTGCAGCAATCTATCATGCTGTTGAAGCAAATAAATGCACTTCACATAGTCGGATCACATTGTGGGTCATTGTTCAACAATGTGTAAAGCTGTCAAAGTTATGTAAAGCAAATGCTCTTGAATGTGTGAATCAATTTCTGACTTTTAAAAAGACAAGATTTTAGAAAGATTGTTTTAACCCTGAAAAAAAGTCTCTCATTGGCAACAGTGCCAAAACAAAACACAGACGTTTGTTTGCGAGATGACGGAAGCCAGACTTAAAGACAAGGCAACAACTTAACGACTTTGTCCGAGAAGGGCCATGTCTCCGTCCAACTTAATCCTGGTAATCCTTGCACAGAATTCTTGATTTGCCTTTGTAAAAGAGATTGAGAGATGATAAGATGCTCGTCCGCCTCCTTAGAATAGCAGATAATCTGGTTTGAACAGAGGACTCAGAGGGTATTTAGCCTGCCTTAACATTTGCCCAAGCAGATGGCGCTGACGGGGGAAGGACCAACCTCAGCCTCCAACCTCCTCCCACTCTGTATGGTCCTCTTTCAGGAGGAAAAAAGAACAGTGGGATGATAATCAATGTTGTTTATTTTGCCGCTTGACTCTTTAAGTACTTTCAGCCAGATTATAGGCTTTTGCAGGGGATAATCGGCAGACTAGAGACAATTGCCTTTTTTTCATCCTCAATGTATTCCCCCAGGAATGCATAAAGACAGAGATTTAAAGTTGATGTCTGTTCCTGTTAGTACGCCTTTGGAAACTGTGTTACAATAAACTGGACACAATGTTAATCGGTCCATCTGTAACCCTAGCTTTTTTAGTGCAGTGGAAATATCATTTCATCTCTCAGAAACATCCCACAAGTGATATCTCCATTAATACTTGCGCTTTGAGACGTCTTTTCCACTGTGATCAAACAGAGAGAAACACTATGAACCCGGAAATCTACTGCAGGGTAATTGTAACACTTCAGGAGCTAACAAGAAGTGCGCTGACCTCTTCTGACAACCGATGTGCGAGACCCCTTCTCATGCTTGATGTAAGGTATAAAAAGGAGATGAAACAAAGACACTTGTCTGTAGAGCGCACATAGCATGGTGCAACAGCTGTCAAGATGCCATCTGCAAATTCAATAAATTAAGCTTTAGAGTTACAAAAAAGCACTTTGAAATTTTATTTTAATTTTTAGCAACAACATATACAGTATTAGCTAGAAGCATGACTGCATATAAGCCATTAAGTCGCTTCTATTGGTTTTCTAAGCCCACCTCTCTCACCTAATGCCTCTGGCAATCTTCTCAGCTTGGACTGGACACCTGCAGCAAAAGCATTTGAACAAATGAGATCAGCCCATTGACTAATTAGAGCCACACATGGCATAAGTGGACTAAATGGAAAGATTTGCACATACTAAAGAACTGTTTTACCAAAACATTTAATTCATCCAATCTTTCTCTGGATTACACAGTTGCGTCAACTCACGGTTTGACACAGACGTCAGGTTCAATTAGTTAAAGAAGCACAAAAAGACTCACAGTTGTTCCTAATGCACCATGCTAATACTTGTTCAAAGGACTAAATTATACAACAGTCATAGTAGAACTCAAATATTTTCCATCGTTGGGCCAGGAAAAAAACTGTCACAAAACTTTAAACTAGTGTAGTTGGGCTAGTAAAATGGGCAAATACAGAAACACACAACCCCGGCATTGTCATTTTTCGTCATCACTGAAATTTTGTTTTTCCATATTATAAATTTTAAAAATACAATTCATGCCACATAGACAAAAGCTGATGCCATATAGAACAAAAATGTGGAGGTGATAATGGGTGATAATGCACTGATGAACCAACAAAGTGCACCTCAATTTATTGGTTTGAAGTTTTTCTGTGGAAAATGCTCTAATGTAAATTCACCTGAGCAGTAAATGCCCCAAGCTGTTGGTTTTATTTGACTTAATTTCTCTCCCACTTTTAAATCTGCTCCATTTTCTTAATTACTTCTATTTAAATAACCCTGTGGTTTAAAATAAATGCAGAATTGTGGCAAATACACATAATTCAAAGAAATGTCTCCTACAATAAAGTGGAAAGTTGGCTTGAAAAAGAAAGAAAATCAAATACAGGATTTTTTTTTAGGAGGGAATGTAAATAATATGTGTAATGTTCCCCAATAATCATCAAGAATGAAAACTTTGAAAAAAAACAGCAACCTATTCCCGAGATCAGTTATAAACAATAGTTTTTTCTGAAGGCTTTTCATAGCAGAACTTTAGTTTCCTAAATGGTCAGTCTTTCACTTTTTGAGGCTTTAAATGCAACTCATGGGATTCAGTCACTTTTGGGGAGATGAACCACTCAGATGCAATGGTAGTTCTTGGGTTTTTTTTTTCCTTTTCAATATTTTATGCTCAAATATAACTTTGCAAATTATCTGCATTTACTTAGTTGAAGTTTCCCACAACTGAATCATTTATGCCAAACCCCTGCGAGTGCTAGAGTTTGTACAACTTTTTTTTTTTTTTTTTTAAAGAACACAGGTATTCTCACTAAGAAAAGCAGGTGCATTGTATTGCTTGCAATATCTAAATAAATAAATAAAAAAAAAACAGTGGTACTGAATTAGAAACATCTGTTCAAACCCAGAGGTTACAGACAACACTTCAATTACTCCGCTGAATTGTGCCGACCTTATTTTATTGTGTGGATGATTGCGTTATGCCCCCTCAGATAATGACTGTGCCCTACTTTGACTTTGAGGCACTGACCTGAAATAAGGCGCACAAGTGAAATCTGAGTCTGGATGAACCTGGAAGTGATTAAGGTCACCCAGACACACAACATTTGTTTGACCTGCCTCCCCCGCCTTAACCCAAGTGACACCCCTCCTTCTCATGTCTCATCCAATGGCTCACATTGCCAAGAGTTGCCAATTCTATTGCAAGTCTTTTAAATAAAGGCCTTCTATGAAAAGTATTTTTGGATTGTCAAAATTTCAAAATATGTCCAAACAATTTTGTTTTTCCATCCTATTATTCTGGGGCACAGGACAGCATGCTATTGCCTCCTTACATGAGCTAAACTCCATTCACCTTCATGAGAAGCATTTTCTTGCCTTTTCTTTTCTCCTGTTTCCAGGTAATTTGATCAAAGTAGCCGACTCCTGATGGAATTTTTACACTTCATTGCACTTGAGTTGAAATCTGTTTTATTTATAAAGTTTCTAAACACTTTTCACTAAAAGGAACACTAGAGTTGCTTTTGTTTTAGACTGGAAAACAATATGATATTGAGTTTAATCAATGAATGGTGCACAGTATGCCGGTGCTCATGTGTCCAATATTGCTAGGTATGTATTAACTCAGAATGCTGACTGCATGGAGGAAAAGTCACTCAGGTCACAAACAGTTCAAAGGCGTGCATCGTGAACATGCACAATGCTCTGTACTGTTAGTGAGTCACCGCCACATCATCTATACATCTAAGAGAACATGAAAATGTATTCAAATTTGAATATATGTTGAAAGAAATAAAAAAGCATTAAGTGTTTTAAGATGAGCGTATGAGAAAGATGATGCAATAGCGAGTCCTGGATTTGTCTCAAATTAAATTCTATTCAGCTCCTTGATGCATTATTTATCACATCGACTGGAAAGGCGGAATTTTGCAGTCAAAATCTCACTGACATGATGCATACATATCTTAATGCTGGAGGGGAAACAGGGATAACATGAGATCATGTCTGCCTCTGGAGGATAGGATGCACTGAGTGGATCTCAGGCTTGTTTTTGAGCGCACGCTTCTCAGCTGGGGATCAGTGCATAGCTTCCCTCTGCAGCCATGACGCTCAGATAAAAATCACTTTTTCTCTGGTGTGTATGTAAATCAGAGTAGAGGGATATAATGAAATAATGGAGAGCGCCTCTGCTTTTTTTTTCAACATAGACCGCTGGGACACACTATTTTTAGACACAACAAAGAGATTGCCAGGGCTGTCCAGTCTTTCTGGTTAACTTATAGCGTTCTATCCACTTATCGGTGCACGTCTCAGAACTTAAACATACAAAGAAATGGAAGCTAGTCACTCCCTCCAGACAATATCAATCAACTTCTCTTGGGAATCAAAGGATGAAAGCGTTCCTTAATGGAATCTTTTCCTTTTTTTCTAAACTCTAATAGCTGACAGACATCGTGAAAAAGATCAAGGGAGATGCTTCTAAGCTATGGAAATACCTCGACCATTGGAAACATGCAGAGTAACCCTTTAAGATGACCCTATATAGCAGCAGGAAATGCTTTGTCACTCAGACAAATGTGGCAGATGAATGCTCAGCATGGTCCGGGGGTATTTGTCATCTGGTGTTCTCTTTCTAATGAGTTTACAGTTGATGATCCGGTCATAGAAGGACACACTAGAAGTTAAGAACAGGTTCTTAAGAGGGATCACAAGGCGTACTCTAATTTCTCAATCTTCAGAACAACATTAATTTTATTGTCATTAACAGTTTAACCACAACCCCCTTACAAATTGTACGAGTTGTCTTTTAGATTCACAAAATCTGACCCTTTTACCCAACCAGGTGTCTCCAATTTTATTTGTGCAAACAATTCAAGCATATTTTTTTCTGTGTTGGGCTGTGCAGCTCTGATGAAGGGATGAGGTCAATTATTGGTACCACAGTTCAGAAGTGAGATCGGGGCTAAAAATTCCAGCCCGACCTAACCCGGCCCGAGCCCGACCAATTAACTTGATTTGCGGGCCTGAGCCCGAAACAAGCCCGAAATATCATATTTTATTTGTGAGGACTCGGGAGAGGAGGTGGGGGTGAGGGGCGTATTTTTGAATAGTAACATTTTCAGGAACACACTTTTTAATTAAAAAAAAACAAACAAAAAACACACTATCGAAACCCTAACGCGCTTGTCTTGCTTAGCGCGAAGAGGGACAGTCTTTGAAAGAAGTGATAAAACAGATCTTTGACAATCATCTCTTTTGCCAGTCTAGCTGTTTAAATGCGTGCTCAGCGTCGAGGTGCCAGTCTTTTTGATGTCGTATGAAAGCAAAGGGCCACATTGACTACATTCAGCGAAGCCAACGCAAGTTTCTGTAGCATTTTGAGCAATCGATTTGAAGCTTTTCCACACCTCACTCTTACCGGTGCGTGTTTGTCTTTTCAGTTCTCCTGCCTTTAGTTTATTCTTAACTTCTTACTCCTTCATACTGGGGATTCCAGTTCAAAATAGATACAGACATACAGTACGCAGGTGAAGATGATCATATTAAGAGGGGGCGTTCACGTGCGCAGAGCATGCTCTGGCTCTGCGGATCCTGTTTAGTAGTTAAACATTACTTCTCTTCTTCTTCTTCTTCTTCTCCTTTCGGCATTTCCCTTCAGGGGTCGCCACAGCAAGTCAGTTTCTTCCATCTAACCCTATCTCCTGCATCCTCTTCGGTCACACCAACTATCTTCATGTCTTCTTTCACTGTATCCATGAACCTCCTCTTTGGTCTTCCTCTAGCCCTTTTTCCTGGTGGTTTCAAACCCAGCATCCTTCTGCCGATGTACTCGGTCTCTCTACTCTGTACATGTCCAAACCATCTCAGCCTGGCCTCTCTGACTTTATCTCCAAAACCTCTAACATGTGCTGTTCCTCTGATATACTCATCTCTGATCCTGTCCATCCTGGTCACTCCCAGAGAGATCCTCAGCATCTTCATCTCTGCTACCTCCATCTCTGCTTCCTGTCTTTTCCTCAGTGGCACTGTCTCTAGACCAAACAGCATGGCGGGTCTCACCACGGTTTTGTACACTTTTCCTTTCATTTTAGCTGAAACTCTTCTGTCACACATCACACCTGATACTTTTCTCCACCCGTTCCAGCCTGCTTGAACACGCTTCTCCACCTCTTTTCCACACTCTCCATTGCTCTGGACTGTTGATACTAAGTACTTAAAATCTTCCACCTTCTTTATCTCTTCTCCCTGTAACCTCACTTTTCCATTTGGATCCCTCTCATTCACACACATGTACTCTGTCTTACTCTGACTAATCTTCATTCCTCTTCTTTCTAGTGCAAACCTCCACCTCTCCAGCTTTTCCTCCACCTCTTCCCTTCTCTCACTACAGATCACAATGTCATCTGCAAACATCATTGTCTATGGAGATCTCTGTCTAACCTCGTCTGTCAGCCTGTCCATCACCATAGCAAACAGCAAAGGACTCAGAGCAGATCCTTGGTGCAGTCCTACCCCCACACTGAACTCCTCTGTCACACCTACAGCACACCTCACCACTGTCTTACAGCCCTCATACATGTCATGAACCACTCTAACATACTTCTCCGTCACACCAGACTTCCTCATACAATACCATAGTTCTTCTCTAGGTACCCTGTCATACGCTTTCTCTAGATCTACGAAGACACAGTGCAGCTCCCTCTGACCTTCCCAGTACTTCTCTATCAGCATCCTCAAGGCAAATACTGCATCTGTAGTGCTCTTTTTAGGCATAAAACCATACTGCTGCTCACAAATTCTTACTTCAGACCTTAGCCTAGCTTTGACAACTTTTTCCCATAACTTCATTGTATGACTGATCAGTTTTATTCCCCTGTAGTTACCACAATTCTGCACATCTCCCTTGTTCTTAAAAACAGGAACCAGCACTCTTCTTCTCCATTCATCAGGCATCTTCTCACTTTCTAATATCCTGTTAAACAGCCCAGTCAGAAACTCCACTGCCACCTCACCTAAACACTTCCATACTTCTATAGGGATATCGTCAGGACCCAGAGCCTTTCCACTCTTAACTTTCCAAGTAATGTTAAACATTAATTCTCTGTTATTTCCAAACAATTAATTTTATAACAAGTATTCCTTAGTTTAGTACCCACACATTGTTTTAGTTTACATTTTATAAACATATATTTGTTTGAAAAAAAAAAAGTTAGCAAGAGAGAAGCCCGAGCCCGACCCGACCTGAAGTAATGATTGACATTTTAGGCCCGACCCGGCCCTTCGGGCTCAGGCTTAAGATCTTACCAGTACTACCTGTATTCCCAACACATCAGATGACCTTGGAAACATGATGTTGCAGATGCAGCGAGACTGAATCTTTGCAAAGTCAGATGTTTTCAGCATCTTCGTGGGTAGCGGATGTGGGGAGCTTCTATAATGGCCATGTTTTGTCTTCAGAGATAACACCTCAGAGGTTCTGAGAATGGCTTGGTCTGATGTGGGTCATCTCAGGTCTACTGGGCTACAAGACAGACAGGTGAAAATGTTCCTTTTTAGCAATTTTCCAAGTCTTCATGAGCTGATTCTGATTAGCTTGTACATGGATGAGTGCTCTGAAAACTTTATTAAAAAATAAAGGCAGATGAATATGAGGCTGAGTGAAAAATCGAAGGCATGAGTTGCAATAATGTGTTCTTTTGGAATACCAAAAATGCAAAAAGGAGTTAGTTAATTAATTAACAATACTTGTGTTTAGAATACCTTCAAAACTTGTGGCTAATAAAAGGCAGTGCCTGTCAAAAGATACATTTTACCTACGTATTTGATTTGCCACTTCTTATTTTCCTCAATAAGTCATTTACATATGCTAGGAGCAACCTGAATGCAGCTCACACATACGACTCACAGGTCTGTGCATGCATTCAATGAAGAAAATTAGGGAGATTTCACAAACAGGTAAAATCTGGCACAAGCTGATGAACAAAATAAAGAGAAGGAAAAAATGATGAAGTAGAAATTAGGAGATGAGAGCAGTGAAACACACAGAGGATAATTCAATTTGACTAGAACTCTCTGTCGCCTCATTCAGCTTGGGGATTGGCCTAACTACTGAGATGAATTAAAATTCATGAACTATTGAAGAGTGAGCAGCCAGTGAAAGGTGGAGAGGATGATATTCTTTCAAAGCAGGATGTATTTTTTTTCTAATTACAAATAAATGATGCCATTAGTTTACGTTAAATGAAATGCAGACGGGATTCCACAGAGAACTCTGATCCCATGTGGAAGTCATCGAAGACCGATTTAGGCCCCAATTGAGCTGACAGGCAAAGTGAAATTAGGGTAGCAGAACATATGCCTATTGTCTAACTACTGCTGGCTCACTGCCCTTTCTTCAGATTGGAACCAGATGACATTTTCTGTGCTTGGAAACTGTATCTGTAAAGTACCCTTTGGTTGAAAAGAAAAGAGAGCAAAGTTCCGGTTTGCTAATAACTTCACACTGTAGTTTGTAATCTTATTTCACAACCGTCTGTGCAATAGAATCTGGCTCAGGAAATGCGTGCACACACACATCCGATTATTTGTAATGCTTCAAAAACCAGACAAATCAAAAGAAAATCCAGTGTATGACTTTGATCCATTCACAATATAAATAACTAATTTATCAGTTGTGCTTAAAGAGGCATACAATGGGCAGAACAGAGAACATTGTGTAGCTAGGATAATCCCTTGGAAGATTTATCCTGGCGCTGCCTTGAGGGGAACAGTAATAGCAAGAAGCAGATCCCATTCCCTTCCTCTCTGTCTCTCTATCTCTGTTCCTCTAGATACATTGTTACTATCTCAACTCCTGATCAGCCCTACTTAGTTATATTGCATTGTGTTCTTTGATTTTCCAGTTAATCCGTCAAGTGAAGAGATTCAGTCTAAGATTACAGTGATTCAGTGAACTTTTGATTACTGATGTCTGTAGCCCCATGGCATTTTCTCATTGCACTACACATTTGTGTATTTGTGCCAGTTAAAAGAGAGTCGTCAACATTTTTACGTGACTGCTGGCTTCTAATGTTTCAAGATACTGTAACATAGAGGCGAGTCTTACTGCCCAACATTTTTCATTAATATGTACAAGAAACTTCAATAGACGTTTCATTTGACAACTTCAAATGACTCCCATGTTATCTTTTTAAAATTCATACATACTTAAATAAACAATTTGCGAACCGGACTGAAGACTTGTGCAGGGTGTACCCTGCTAAATTGTCTATAGTACTCAGGATGGGATCCGGCACTGACGCGACCAACTGCTGGTAAAGCAGTTCAGGAAACAGATGGATAAACAGCTTGATTCTACAAATTATTAAAAGAATTCCGCCAGTCATTTTAATACGTTTAGAACCAAAAAAGCAGACTTTTCACCAGAGGACAAACTTTACTGTAAACTTTTTTGTAATTTCTTTGATAAAAAAAACAAAAAACAAAACAAGAAGTGCACAGAAATATTAGTATTCCCAGAGGGCCTTTTCACAAACATACAATACATCATCCATCCCAAGAAAAGACATGTTACCTAGCAACAACACAAACAAGCCAGATTTGATTTGGACAACATCTGTCTTCAGTTTATAATTTCAATCAGCTGCAGTGTTGTGTATGTGCAATTACGTCAACCCATCACATGCAAAAGCTTTTTTTTTTTTAAATCTGGCTCCTTGAGTGCTGTCACTAGTTATTACACTGCTTGCTATTTAGTAAAAGTGCATTTGCAGTTTGAAGAGCATCCCAAGATATTAGTGGCATCTAATTGCATTACCTAGAGGAAACTGATGGCGCCAGTTAAAATGGCTGGCCCCTGCTTGGGCTGTGTTGAAGTCAAGTGCTTCTTTACAGGTAATACGTCATGTTTCTGACTGGAATCTTTTGTTGACTAAGTAATTTTCTGACAGCTTTAAACCGTTACATGCTTCAGCAAATACCCCCATTCCCTAAGCAATCATAGATCTTATCATTAATCTACTCTTATCCATATGAAACTGAAAATATAATAGAATAATAATGGCGCTGAATGCAGCCAAACGTTGATTGCATGAGTCGAATTTGTTCTCATTAGCTTCCTGAATTGATTTATGAATCTGTGCTTGTTTATGTAACCATAGAGTAAAACGTCCCAGAAGTGTGATCCATATTCAAGCAGACCAGCTGCAGGTTTGCTGCGGTACTTGTTCATTTGAGCTCTAAAAAGCCCCATTGCAGTTTTGATCTTTTATCGTTTGATTGCTTGTGATCAAATCTTCACATCCTCTCAACAATCCATTAGACAGCTAACGTTTTGATGCATAATCATCATGGAAAGCTCTTTGGCTAGGTGGCAAAAATACCTCTTTCCAATGCACACTTTCCATCAGACATAAAGTAGTCATGTCACGGGCCGCTCAACATCATTTTCTAAAAAAGCCCACAGGCAAATTTTCATGACTGAGAAGACAATAAGGTGAAAACTGCCAAGTGACCCTCACAGGATATATTTCTTGCACATTGTGTCTTCTACTTCTAGATTTAGAAGGGACTGGAGGGGCTTTTGCCTCACAGTTCTTACCTATTTGACTGGGATTTTCATCTGGGGAATATCATGCCAGTTATATTGTGCACGGAGTAGCAGTCGAGAAATTCCAGGATGTTTTCTATAGCACACTGAAGAGAACACAAGTGAAGATCTGGCTGTTGAATCAACTTATCTTTAATAAGAAATTACAAGTTCAAGTAGATAAAAAATATAAACAATGAAATTTTTGTGTCTCATGGTTGAGAATTTATCAAAGTACTTCAAGTCAATTTCCATTCTTACTTCTACCTAACCCTACACATTCCAAAAATTATTTCCCCTTTACCCTCTTTTTTGTACTGATACCCTTCTTACTAATTTCCCAACCTCTAACTCCTCCATTTTTCTGCCTCACTTCCTACAGAGAGTTAAATGTCTATAGGCAGTAATGTTCACATTAATGTGAGGGTAATAAATCGCTCCACTCTCTCAATGAGCCATGAGAAGTGGTGATAAAAACAACTTTTGTCTGTTTTTGTATGTTTTTTCCCATGTGGAAGGGACAAAAAAAAAAGCTGCGTTTGAAGTTCAGATTAGTCTTCAGGGAGCCCCACCTATTGGGACTGTTAACCTTTAGCCATTCCTCCATAAAGCAAGTGACTTCCATTAAAATACATAATGCATGAAGTGCAGAGATTGCATGCCATTGATCAGCACTTGAATAAATTGAGTTGAAATCCTATTAACATAACCAGTTACACATACAGTGAGATGAATAAAGTGCAGGGTAACACCTGCAAAAATTAGCTGGCATCAGCTGCAATTATTTTTTTATTGTTGAAGTGGTCCGGCTAATTTATGGCAGCTTAATAATAAATAGTAATTTTAGCTATTTGGGCAATTATTGTACTCTGCTCAGCCTTTTGTTGCCAGTCCATTTCAGTCACAATTTCTGTTTTCATCACAACTATTATGTTAAGTTGGAAATGTTTTGGCATAGACGGTTAATTTGTTCTGTATACGTCAAACACCCTGAAAGATCCAGATAAAACCATTACTTCTATGAAGCTCTTGACATTGACATTAGACATTTTTTCACATGTCAGTCAGAATATATGTCTGCAACAAACGTTCACATTCGTCAAGGAATGCAGAAGTATTTTTACCCTTTTTTCTTTTTTTTAAGCTTTTCATATGTTGCATAAAGACTATGTGGTGGTCTTTGAGGGTGTTTGAAAAGTTGCCATGACATAAATGCAAGTATTATTTAGTTCAGTGGACAATCAGCACTAAGGCAGCTTTGATGCATAGCAACGGGATGCTTCAAATAACAAAGATGTGATCCCCTCCCCCATTTCTCAATCTCCACTCTTTGAAGGGGGGCACAATCCCCCTTTTAACACAATCTGGAGTTACTCAGTCTTTATGATTAGTGTTTTTCTTCTAAATGGATACTGTGGTAATAAGCATGTGTAAAACTCTAATGCAATCAAGTTTTGTCTTTTTATCATCTATGCTTTCTTCTCCCTATTCATCCCTCTTCTCTATCTTCTCTATCGGAACAAAATAGGCCAATTAATTCAGGTGGATACCCACTATAGCATATGTGTTTTCAGATTAGGTACCGAGGCTCTGCCACCCGATCCCATGCAGAGTGGGAGATGACCCAAATTAAAATGTGTTTCCTCCCACTCAAAGCCCCCTCACACCTCCCTTCCTACTCATTTCCCCTCTTCACTCCCCTTAGCCCTAATCCCACCCCCTTTCTTCCGGTGTCATGCCAGCATCCGCACAACAATGCCAGAGAACGCCTGCCAATGGTAGCAGCTCCTTAATGAAATAGTAATTGTGACTGTGACTTGCACGCCTCAGTTGCTTCTCTGCCTGTTCTGTTTCATTGCACAATACAGACAGGAGTCGACTGAGTTCCAGCTCTGTAATTTCATTAATGCTCACTGTTGCACCTCTGCGTATAGTTTGTTTTCATTACAGCCTTACATTAGCTGTGATTGCTTTACTAAGTCCTTTGCCTGGTTGTTTTAGGTCTTAATATTTTCCATGTGTATTAGGTCCACCACATGCGCAAGATGAATTTCTCACTGCAGTCACACCCTGTAAATAATATCCGTGGAGTAAATTAGATCTTGGTGCAAAACAAATGTTTATGCAGGTATTTTATTTTAATAGCATCAACAGCTGTGCAGCTGTGAGAATCTCAAATCTTCAAGATCTATCACCTGTGTGAAATTTCTGGATACATCATTTATTCATTACAGAGTATATAATGGGCTTGCAATTGTATGCTCCATTACTGGACACAAGGGTTTCAACTACTGACCAATCCCATCTAATGAAAACAAATGTACTGGCAGTCTGAAGAAAAGAATGACACTAGACCAGAGTTAACGTTCCCATGTCATTCTATACGAGGTCTGTGGTCTGGTCTATTGAAAACATTAGACCTAACAACTCATGTGTGTCATTATGTCTGGGATGAGGGAGCAGGTGTAAAACTGTCCTAAGGAGTGAAATTTTGACTGAAATTGAATCTATCTACAGTATCTATCATCCATCCATCATCTATCTATTTATCTCTTTATGTATTTATCTGTATATCTGGAGTATTAACAGGGATAAAATTTAATACATTTCTATTACAACGTTACTGCTCCAAAACGTATCTGAACTACTTTAAATTACTTTTAGACAATCAAACATGCTATATTTAAAATTATGGTACAATACTTTCCCATTACATTCGTATTTGATCACAGGTTAATTTGTGCAAATTTGAAACATTTTTTGTTTATAACGTTTAAATAATTTTGGCTGGAAACACTTGCTTTTCTGTGTGGAGTTTGCATGTTCTCCTTGTATATGTGTGGTTTTTTTCTGGGTTTTTCTCTGGTTTCCTCCCACCCTCCAAAATATGCATATCGGGTTGATTGGACACTGTAAAATTTCCCCTTGAAATGAGTGTGTGTAGATGATTGTCTCTGTGGGTGGCCTTGCAGTAGACTGACAACCTGTTTGGGGTGTATCCTACCTTTTGCATGAAATCAACTGGGATAGGCTCAGACCCCAATCGGGATAAGTGGTTCAGAAGACGAAACAAAATATTTTAATAATTTTTTAATCAGGTCAATAGAAATTTCACATACAGTAATCTTTCTTATCCGACCTTCACGCAAACTGAGACAGAACTTTAAAGAAAACTCCAACAGTTGCAAGCGTTGCCTACCTATACATATTCTCACAGAATAAAACTTTCAGTTGAAACAAGAAACAGAAGATGTCAAATGTATGCATTTTAAATTTATGTAAATCAAAACAAACAAACTAATGATTGCATTAAAGCACAACAAATAACAAATCAAAGAATTCATGTTACAATTAGCTTAAAACTCCACCTTGTTCCCCATTCAGCTGAAAAAAAGTTGCCATTTTAATTCTTCTTCCATGTCGCATTTTAGCATTAAACTTTTTTCAAATTGTTGATTCAATCAAACTAATGCAATATTTATGCATTTAAATATGTATGAAAAGTAAAACCAGTTTGTAAGGAGTCATATTGTAAACTTTTGTTCTCACTGAAGCGTAACTGAAAAAAGTTTTTTGTGTACGTATGTTTGGCTAATTAGCAAAGAAAGACACAAATCCCCCTCAAAAATAACAAGATTAACCCATTGAATATCTCAAACTAACTTGTGTAAATACTTATTCATTGGTGGCGAGAAGTATCCAGTAGTTTCATACTTTGTAGCTTTCTGGCTCCATGAATTTTAAAATGCTGAGCATCCAATTGTGTTTTATAAAGTAATAAGTTGCTTTTTTACAATTTTATAACATCAGCGCAAAGGTCTTACCATCATTTCCAGAATGCCCATAATTCACTAACGTGGGTTTTAGCATTGTATTGTGTCAAAATGGAAGAAAGACATATTCAGAGATCCTAGATCAGCATTACCACCTCAGAGGAGTTTGATGAGTGCAACTTGAAATTCGATTAGAGGCCTTGCATGGATGAATGTAATCCATCATCTTGTAAGCAGCAGGAATTTCATGACAAATTAGTTTCGGTATCTCTGTCATAAAGTGTTAGATTTTAGTTCCAAGAGATGCACGACTACAAACAGAATACTGGAGTACAAACAAAAGCTCGCAGTGGGGGCAGCGTGCTAGGTAAAACAAAAAAGAGTTTTGATTTGTGACCATGACAGAGATTGAAAATACATCATTCCACCTTGATAATGCTTTTTTTCTCCATATTTCCTGCTTGTTGTTTCTTTGTTTCACCTTTTGCCTTCGCGCTGTAGGCGAAACAAAATGTGTGGCAGTTCCATTTCATCAGCTAAACTCAAAGATAAAACACAAATAAAGCCGGGTGTTTTGTGAATGTTTCACCACTTTATTCTACTTTGCGAGATGACAACTTCTTTGAACTACATTTTCCCCCCACGGTGCAGCCACTGTGTAGCCCATGAAGTAAGTCTTCTTACCGGGCACCGAGGGAATGAGCTCATCAGCCTCTCAACACAAATCTTTTGTTTTTGTTGTTTCTGTCATATTGCTGTCAGGTGAGGCAGCTCATCAAGCTGATATAATGAGGCCACGTTCCATGATTAGTGACAGAGCTCTTTAGATATTTATGTGACAATAAGTGTTCTCTTTTGTCGCATAGTTTGTTCCTGTGATAATTCACCAAAGACTCCACTCTTAATCTTTGTGTTGTTTGCGTTGAAAAGTGGATTCAGATGCGTCTCTATTGACACAAAAACACTTTTTTTTTCACAAAAAGGATCCACAAACTCAAATTCTCAACTGAATGTAAAGACAAAAATAGAAAATGAGGGGAAAAAATTGAAGAATTTCTGCACAGACTTAACCTTCTTCTGTAGGCAATTTTATATGTAAGTGGGTGTATTAATTTAATTGAGGCGGAATCTGCTGTGACAAGATAGACAAATGTGGGTGGAGACTTTTGCTACTAAGGAGTTTAAAGTATGCATGCTTATTTGCTTATGATTCCTAATGCACATTAGGTAATATTAGATGATTTAGTTGAAGCTGCGAATAAGAATCCCTGTATCAAATTTTATATTTCTTTACGCCTGTGCTGTGTTGAATATATTGTATATCTAACGAATAACACTATTTTCCTGGCTCGCTACCAGAATTACACTTTATGCTTTTATAGTTTTAATTAGCCAGTGTGTAACTATGATATAAAGTAGTGTTTGCTGTTTTAAAACAAACAATGCAAACCGTGCCACAAATTCATTCAAGCACTTCAAAAACTCAAGAGCAGGTTATGGATGAACTCTCTGTATGCTGCCTGCACACGGAGCGGCTTGACAGTTGGTTTCAAAGAACATCCTAGCACCTGAAGGGAGGTGTGCAAGCAAGGAGAAACTTACAAAAGTGGTTCAGTCATGCACATCACATTGTTGTTGTTTTTATTAATCCCAACTGTATATCTGCACTGTATAAAAAAGACTCTAGCTAGCCTATTCCACTTTGCGTCAGAGTAAACATGTGTTTGTTGTGTCAACTTTTGAAGTAGATTTTTTTTTTTAGTTTACTTCAGAATTGGCTTACAGGTGGGATAAACTTATGGCACTAGCTGAATGTGGCTCAGTCTACTGTAAGTAAATCAAATTCAACCAGACTTTTTTTTTTATCAGTTGTCAAATTTGTTTTATTTACCAGCTGAGTCATTTGATCTTTATTTTTTTCCACTTTGCAGGAGTGACATTCCTGTACTTGTCACCAAAACTTTCAATAATAGTGGATTTGAATTCGATCCTTTTCCCCCTCCTCGCACATGCCACATGAAAACTTAATTAACTCTCCTTCCACCATCATGAGGCGTGCGGTGAGTCGAATGCCAATAAGCCACTGTAGGGAGACCGTGCTTTGCAAAGCTCCATGTGCTAAAATCATACTAATTTAAATAACTGACATTACACATACTGCTTTGAATGAATAATTAAATAAATAAATAACACCTCTAGTACACGGCTTGGATTTCTCATTAGCAGGCGTGCCGAGTAACTCTGTGCTGAGGAATGAAAGTCGAGTGAAGCAATTGCAATAATTACAGAAGCAAGAAAATGTGTTTGTGCACATCAGGAAGGGTGTAGGGTCTTTGCGGAAGGCAATGAGGAAGGAGGCACCGTCTACAGGTTCCTCTGATTAAGGATAATCTTACTATCCCTCCCCTTTTTTATCTCGGCAACAAGCCCTGCTGCTTCTGGATGCCTTGAGCTCTGTGTCTGGCTGGCGTAATGAGCTCCACAGCCACACAGTGGATGGCCTGTAGGACAGTCCCTACAGAGCCATAATGAGCACTCCAGTGTACCAATTCATGCTCCTCACCAAGGGGCCCCCAAAGCCTATCTTTCCTCAGTCATGGGTGGGCACGGCTTGTTCTCCAAACCTTCTACAACCACCCTCCACTTCAACTCTCTTTCTGAGGTAATGGCATTCCCTTTGGGTTCAGCGTGATGTCCCTACATGTGCTGTAGGAGGGATGGCCCGGAGCCTGTGGTTGGCATCAATCACTCTACATCTGGAGTGAGGTGTGAGGCAGAGGCGGCTGTGGGGATTGAGTTGCAGTGAAAATAGAGAGAAGGCACAGGACAGTGGATGAAGTGCTGGTTGAAGAGCGAGGACAGCTCAAGTAGCTGGGCCCGGGAAAAGGTAAATGATTGTGGTGGGATGGAGAGAGTGAGGGAACTGACAGATGAAGAGAGTGTGAGAGAAGGAAAGCGAAAGAAGATGGGGAAAGAGGCATGGATAGTAATAGAGAGGGTTTCTGGGCTTTAATGAGATCTAAAGGGAAGGTTGTGATGAAAGGAAGTATGAAAGTACCGAATGGAGAAATTCAGGGAGAAGGAGAAAGTCTTTTGCTAAATAGTAGTCCCCTCTGTTGGTGCTGGGGTGGGTGTGTGTGTTTAACTGCACCGCTATGCTCTTGCTCACACAAACAACCTGGAGGAGGGTGAGAGGACCGACAGTCCTGACCGTGGAGCAGGGCTTTGAAGCTCCCTCATGCTGGGAGAAACTGTTTTAGATTTTGAGAGACAGATTTTCATTTAAGAAAAAGATGCAAAAAATGTCCCTGAAAGATAAAAATATATTGGAACGTTGAGACAAAAATGTTAATTCTTGCACCTTTGTGAACTTCCAGTCTGAAAGATCACCATACTAATTAATTTTCACTGCAGGCATTTGTAGTGATGACAACTAAGATTAAAGTGGTATTGCTGTCATTTTGTTGTGCTCGCTGAGTTTTTAGAATAATTTGCTCATTTTAACATTGCAGAGAGTTTTTCTACAGTGTGTTTTCTCGCTGTGCTCAAGAAGGTTTTCCCCTTATTTTATTTGTGAATACATTTTTTTTAATAATTCTATTTAATCTAACTGAGGCCACCAACAAAAAGTTTGTCAACTAGTTTTAATTGTTAACCCCATCTAAAAATGTAGATCTGGAGGATAAAGATAGTATATATAAGAAGGGTTCATGATGATTGGCTGCTTTAGGAATGAGGGTTTGGGGTATTCTGCAAACACAGAATTCTCCGCTTCATTCCCTTTTTCATGTTATCCCACATTCTTTATCCAATCTAAAAACAAGAAGTACCACAAAAAAAAAAAAAACACTACTCAGGTGACACAAGAAATCTTGCAAACAATATAAGCAAGCTGGGCAACGTGAAATGTGTTCCTTACATCTGACTCACCAGACCTCCATGTGTTTAGTTTAAATTGGTCCTGAACCGGTCAACTATGGGAACAAATGGGGATAAAAATATACACAGAAACAATTTTTCTAGTATTTTTTTTTATACATTAGTACTAGTTTGATAAAAATAGTTAGACATTGTAAAGTTTTAATTATTCTGGTTCACCTTTGAACAAAACGTTTGTGATATTTATCTTTTTTTACAAAATGTTTCAATCTAGAAAAAGTATTGCATTATTTTTATCTTGCGAAAAATGTTGAATTTGAGTTAGTTTATCTTAATTAGTTTAATTAATATTTAATCCTCGTAACATTGCCTATTGAATTGGATTGGCTTTCTGGATTCCTATTTTGTAGGGATCTCCATGAGGTTTCTTCTTTCAAAGTGCTGAGTTTTTGTGTGTGGTTTTTTTTTGGTTTGTTTTTTTCTAAAAAAAAAAAAAAATCACAGAGAAGGAGGGCTTTGCAGTTGAGTTTTTTTTTTTTTTTTAAATTTGTGTTTAATTTACTTTGTGCTGCCTGTCAAGAAAATTGGGTTCAATAATAATAAATTTTAACCGAATGGATTCTTATGACTCATGTTGCACAGCACCACGATATGTCTGTACATACTGTATATATAGATTTGCACATATATATGTATATTATTGTGTATGAGTATTTTATGGATATGTATTGGGACAGAAACGTGTCATTTTCATTGATTTAAAAAAAGTTTGTGTGGCCACACTAGAGGTATGATTGGTGTCATACTTGTTTTCTCATGTGTCACTTGGCTCCAGCGCAATATAACAAAGCACAACCCACAACCACAATTGACCTTTGGGGCTCTGATCCCTTAATGTGTTTCTCTGTGTTGGTGCTGATAAAGCCGTCCCTTGCCTCAGTCCAAATCTATAAAGCTTGTTCCAGAGATGTTGGTAATGTTGAGTGGGAGACACAAATATCCTCTTTATTCCTTCGTCATAACCTCTGCCTCTGCCATCGATAACTCTAATGGGTGTTTACCAGACCTTGCATTTACCTTCATCCGATAGCCTCTTGATAGTTTGATGTTCCATCCTGAAAAAAAAAAATGGTTTGAATGAATGAGGCAGCTTTAGAGGAATCCACTTTGTTTTGGGGGCGTTTTTGAAATTAAGAGTCTAACTCATCCAATGAAAGCGTAATTTCTTTATATATTTATAAATTTACACTTTTTAGGTGTTCATACTAAAGTATAAGTTCAATTTCCGTTTAAAACACCTCACTGATTGAATTCCTCAACAACCTGAAAATGTGCCAGAAAACCTTTTTTTAACTTTGCCAGGAAGGTGAAAATGGAAACAGTCTTGTTATGCTGAGAACTCCCTGTCCATCATATTAAGCATGCAGAACAAGTCTAATCCACAATGACTGTAATATTATTTGAGTCTTATTACCGATTTAAAAGAATATCATAAGTGGAATTTACAAAACCCAACCCAGTTAAGGATGTCTGAATGTACATCCAGAGTAAACTTAGGCAGCTAAACTACCTTTAATTGTCTTTTCCATCCCATTCTGGACAACTCTGCTTTCTGTACTTTGTGTTTTTGTTTCAAGGTTGAGTCATTTAGAAGAAATTGGTCAGTGATGAGGTTTAAAAATAGGACTTCACAGCTGTGTGTAGCTATCATATGATATTTCATTGTGATATGTAGCCTACCTTGTCTTCGCCTCATCATAATAAGGTGTTAACACTTCTCAGTGGTCCAGTTAGATTGACTTTTCATGAGTGCAAGAGTCCCAAGAAATCGAGTAATTAGCACTTTTCTAGAGTTTTGCAAAATGAATTCTGTTTCTTTGTTGTTTCTTTGCTGCTTTTGCAGTATAATAGTTTGAAAAGATCTATGTTTTACATTAATTTACACTTTTTTGGTGTAAAGTTACGTAACCAAGGATCACAGTACATTCCATTATCAATTTTGTCTTTGCTAAATGTAACAAAGTGCTGGAAATGACAAATTAAAAAGAAATTTAAGCTAGACCAATAAAGCAGAAAGATTTTTATGTTGTGGGATTTTAACTTACAAAGTTTAATCCCCTCCTTTTTCCCCTCCTGTTTTAGCGTTGCTTTTTACAAAAGGCATCAGCAGCCATATTGCTGCCTGACAGACTGTCCACTGAGATTTATTGCAACCAATGAGATTATTTCTGCTTGCAGAGCAGCTCTGTCTCTGATAAATGTTTGCATAGCTAAACCCCCAATCTGTCCGCATGTCTCGGTTCATGTGTGGCCCTAACTCCCGCAACTGGGGGTTCTGGATAGTCCTCTCTGCCTTCCATGAGTGTAGAGCACATGCCTGGCACAGCTAGAGCCATGGGGGGAATGGTACACAGCTGGTTTGATTGGACTCTGGCCTTAATCGCCCATGTTCCCGCCATCAGGACCCAAAGAGCAGTCACACATATGTTAACTGTGCTCTCACAAAGGGATCTGATTGAAGCCTTGTAGATTTATTCCCAATCAAACACAAACTGTGTTCAGATAAATAAAAAAGTTGGTAGAGCCTTGTGAGGTATCAATGTATAACAAAAAAAAAAACCTGTCTTGGTTTTCTATAAGCTAACATAGGGTCCACATTTTCAGACTAAAGAATGGGTCTATTTTCAGAATGCTGATTGTTGGGTGCAAAATTGTGGGTGACAAGATAAATACCACCAAGTTCATGGAAATGCCATTAGCATGTGTACTTTAATCACAGTTTTTTTTTTTTTAAAAAGAAAAACAGCAAGACAAAAACACAAATTTCTGAGGTCAATGTTTAACATTTCTGCTCTGAGAGGACGAGACAGCTCATAAAAATAAAGCTTCTGATCTTAAACTGGTCAAGCTGGAAATTTACAGTATATGCATCTGTCTGCCACATCTGTTATTAATTTTTTTCTCGCTTTTTTATCTTAAAAGATTTATCAAAAGGAATTAAGCAATTACTGAATGCAGAGTGTGCAATTTGGTCTTAAATAGCTTGTGGTTATGTTGATGTATCTGAAAAAAAGTTATGCCTAGAAGTTTGTAACAATGTGCAACTAATAGAAATCCCAATACACTTGAGGCTCTGCTCGCTCAATTAGAAAAAAACTATTGTGGTAAATTGAGTAAGTTGCTGATAAGCCTAACAGCAAAGCTGCCTCCAAGCATTTGAATGAGGGCATTAATTGTTATTTAAAATGGAAATGATGAAGTGGTGATGGACATGTTCTGTGCCTCTTGAGAGAACTGCTAACCACTAAAGGACACTAGTAGGATAATGGTACTGTAGGTCATCCTAACTTAGTGGACGTTATAATTGCGTACCAAAAAAGTAAGCCGTAGCCTCATTTCTGTGAAACGCCAACTTCATATTAAAAGCGGCTTCACTCTTATGCGCTCAGATATAGCGAGTGAACACTCAAGCACATACTTTTAATCCGTGTGACACACACATTTGAGTGTTCATATACACTTGCTTAGCAAAAGTACACAAGTGCAAATGCATCACACAAACACAAAGAAAATGTCCTTATAAAGTAGCTAAGCTCCATTCTGTGTCGAATCAAAAGCATCTGCGAAGCCAGTTCCTCCCGGCCGTGGAGGCGTGCATCAGCCGGCAAAAGCGCCAGCTCGGTGTCCCACGGTGGCTCGTGTAACACTTGGCCTGCTCCCTTGCCACTGCCTGGATCAGAAAGGCCCACTGCTATCATCCGGGCGCTGGCAGCTCTGAGGCTAGGCTTAGAATGACAAATTGGTTAGAGGGAGAGAGTGACGAGCGCAGGCCAAGAAATATACTTTGAAGAGAGAAATGCATTGCGGCTTTTGACAACCATGGCACATTATATGGTCAAATGTACAAGTGTGAATCCCACCATGTGGACTGATCCAGATCCCAAACACACTTAAATGAGGCAAGGCTCTCTCATCAAGACAAAGCCAAAGTATTTATCTCAGAAAGTCATCCGAAATATGATGGAATTAGAAAGCTTTTCAGCATTTGCTCTCTCATCTCGTGGCCTCAATTTGTATCAAAACTGCCCCGCTGCTCCCAATGTATGTATCAGAGCAACATTTATTTTGTTGCATTTTTCTTATGTGCCAGCAGCCTTGGGATATTCTCAAATTTCAAAACGCACACATAGTATAATTATTTCCAACTTGATCCAAAAGGACCTCGGCCTCACAATGATTTTGGAAATTTACAGAACTCATTAATAATAATTACAGCAATAACTAGTGGAAATAAAAGTTGAGTTTTGTTTTCTCAAAAATGATTCTCTGAAATGAATTATGGTTTTGAATGTGTCGTTTAGTTTACTATTAAGATGACTTGATCATTTTCAAATCTTCTTGTATGATTACTGTTAGTAGTTACACAGAAGGAGTTTGTTTTGTAGATATTTCTTTTGTCCTACGTTGAGTGAACAACAAGAACATTCTAGAAGTAAGGCAGAATTCTCAAAGGACAATATGGACATAGAAACCTTTAAAGGGACACCAGAAATAGCCCATGACTTTGGCCGCATGTGATATTTGCCCGGCTGCTTGAGTAATGTTGTTTTTGTTTTTGCTATTTTTTTTCTAACAAAGTCTTTCAGCATCATTCTCTGGCACTAAAAGCAATATTAAGCTACCTTACTACCATATAGATTACTAAAATAAATAAGTAAGGACTAAAAATCCTTAAGAATAAAATCCTGCTGTTGTTAATCCACACACATGTTGCATTTGTAAAAACAATCCATAATACCAGAAGCAGTCAAACATTACTGTACAGATTAGAAAAACATGATAGAGATGAGGTGGATCATAGGCTGTGTGGTGTTGATGTTGCATTTAAAATATTTTAAAAAGACACATCATCAAATTTTACTAGCTATTTTCTTAAAATTTGATTTGCTTACATAGATTAATAATCCAAACTGTTTACCGGCACTTTATTTTTGAGGCTTTCCAATCTGGTGAACTATTTCACTCCCTCGTGCAAGCTCCGGTTTTAATAAAGGAGAATTTTGCCTTAAACACACCAGCTTTGTTAGATGTAATTACATTGTTTTTCTGCAGGCTTGTTGGCACCTTGGTCAAATGCAAGCTCCCCTGTGCCTGTAAGACTCCCTCCCATTCAAATTAGGCCCTCTTTCGCTGCCAAAGCAATCATGACATTGCACTGGTGCAATGCAAGGTCTGCAAATAAGCTATGTCAGAAGCACACAGAAGAAAACCGGATGTTACCCTCTTGAATTCCCTCTCTCAGCATCTCCAGAATTTGGTTTGGGGTTGCAGAGTATTTTACTTTTGTTGTCAAATTGCTTTGCAAATGAGGCCCACCCTGGCACAATTTCAAAGAGCTTGTGCTATATGTGCAGCTTCCTTCAGGCACTAGTTTCTGAACCTTCATCATTCTGTATGCATATGCACCGTACTGCACTAAGCTCACATGGAAGACTAGATAAACATGCCAAACTGGGAGGAAGACGGAAGGCAGTGTGCTTATGTCTTGTCAGCCCGTCTGTATGTTTATTTTGTGTTTCTCAGCTTGACTGACATGGTCTATCTAATAACATGGCGGGTAGACAGTATGAAAGCCTTGTAGGGATCTACCCATTAAAATGATATTCAATCATTTTTGATGGGCTTTTTTTTCTTCTGCCTGAAACCACTCCTTGTAACAACTTGAGGTTCAAGTGCCATTCATGTTGAAATGGTGCGTTGCTTGAAGCCATATCAAAATAATTGTTTTGATATGTTCAACTTCTGCCATGGCGTTGACTTTTATTGGAGATGATTGTACAATGACTACAGTGAACTTTTTTTTTTTTTTTAGGTACGTTGATTAAATTAAATCCACAGATCTCTTGGCTCACAATTAGGGGTTTTTAGTCTAGCGTCATGAAACAGGCATGGCTTTGCTACACAAGTGTTGCACATATTGCATGTTGCTTTGATTGCTTGTCCAATTCAGCCACTAAATAATAATAATGCATCAAATGAAACGTTGCAATGTAGCTTCAGGCTTAGAAATTGCTAATGAAGAGCAGCAGGGGTTGCAGTGAAGGATAAAAACATCTGAAGCCTGACTTCATGTTTCAAAAAAGCAAATAATGGACTATTAAGACCACTTTCTTTAAAGTCTAAACCACTGTGTCATTGGCTTAAAAGAATGGAGACATTAAATGCTCAGTGTGGAGGAGAAACATCAGACATAAGTTTGTGAGCCCACAGCATAAATATTCAACAGCATCAAGCTTTTTTCTCCAAGCTCACAATGTGGCACATGCAAGTATAATCTCCACATCACCAATATTCTATATACATATAGATGTATACAGGTTTTGTTCTCTTCCTTCACTGCCTGACAAACACTGTTCTCACATTGCAGAAAATCAGAAAGCAAAGTGAAATCCATGGAGAGGGACAGAGACAGAAGGCAAGAAAAAGAGAATATATTTGGTGCCGCAGATCAAAAACATGGCAGTCACATGATCAAAGGCATTTGATAATCCTTGAACTACATTGCTCCTTTAATCCCAGCCAGAGAACTGTATTTTATTGGGTGGGGTGAAGTGAGTTGGGGGGAAGCAGAATTGGGGTGGCAAACAGAGCTGGAAAAGCAATAACTAGCTGGTAGAGATGCAGTTTACTAAAAGTAGCAGGACTGCTTTAGAGGAGCTAGAAAGATGACAGCATAGAGCCTCCTTGTGTGTGTGTAAAATGGAGTCTGAGCTGATGGGGTTGGAAGCCCAAATGTGCCACAAGTCCCTGTCCACTCACCACTGAATGGGGTTCTTGTTTTTTGTGTTTTTTTTTTTATTTTCAATGGTGGTTCTTGGGGAAGTTGGCTTAATGAATGTGACTAGACTACTATGTACTACATCTGCCACATAGGAACAGACTACAAGCAAGGTTTGGGCCGGAAAATCTAACAAGTGAGCACATTCCTGGTTGACATTTTATTGTAATAAAAAGAAAAAAATGACTAAATGTAGGGCAGAGTAAATGTTACAGCCAGAACAATTTATGTTGCATTGACTTTCGAGCGAGACTATTAGGTTGAAGAAGAAACCTGAGCTAAGCAAAAATGATTCCTTCTAAATCAGCATGTCTCCAAGAAATCAGACAAAGAAACATCAAGTTTCAGATATCTTTCCGTTTCCTTGGAAAATAACTTTTGTTATACATCATTGCATTGTGCTCTCTGGCCCTCGTCAAATTACAACAACCACCCTGAGCACTCTGAAAATACAAAAACATCAATATGCGGTGTAATCTGAATCCCTCTGTTGCAAGACCTGTCAATACTGGTTCTTTATCAGATGCAAAATGTCCCTGAACAAAGTTGAAAAATGACAGCGTATTTTCCTTCTGTTTTTTTTTTTTTTTTTAATTATTTCTGGTATCTTTCTTGAAAGCATCTTGTTTTGTGTCTCATGTAAAACGTTGGGAAAAACAATCAGTGTATTCCCACAAAAAGCAGCATGAATTCTTTCCTGATCAAATGCAGATTGTGACTAATTAGCTTCTGCACAACAACAGAAAGTTCAAAAATCAAACAGAGATTTTTGCTCTCTCCAAAGCCGTGTGAGACTATAGAAAGAAGAAAAAAAAGATCTCTCTTTCTGTGTCTGTGCTTGTGTGTGTGCGTGTGTAAGAAAAGAAAAGGATTTTCGATTATCAATAGTGGGCATCAAGCTTCAATTGGTCTCTTTGTCTAAATGAACTAAAACACCAAGTCAATTCAGTTTTGCGAGTACATTTCATTTATCTAAACCTGCATTGTTTGGGCTTTTAAAAAAGTAGTTTTATATCATGTTCCCTATTTTTAGACTGAGTTTATGTAAGGCCATGAATTAATATTGCCTCTTTGCTCTATAATTATTGCACAACCTCTTTAAAGAGACTGAAGGTGGTGACATTGTTTTATAGTTGAACTAAAATGTTTTCTCTCATCGGTCCTTCAAAGATTTTTGTTTTCACTTTTTTTTTTCCTTGATTAACTTTTAGTGGTGCTGCAGAGCTGAATCTTCTGTGTTTTCAAGCACTAGGTCACTCTATAATTAATTGGACTAACCTTGCTTTTTCTTCCATCTCTACTTCTATCAACAATATACCCTACCGTCTGTGAGTCACTGTTTCAGGGGCAATGCTCAGAGCTAAGGTCAGTTAGTACATCTTCCTTGACTGAAAACCTACATAAATATTCAGAAAACAAACAAAAAAAAACATTTCTCTGTTCGTTTTAAACTTTTTAATTTTTGGTTACAAATTTAATTTATATTGGCTTCTTAATCTGTTGAGAAAATTTCCGCGGACTAATTTAGTCGTCCCAAAACCAACCATCTTTTCATTTATTTTTTATGATAAAGTGTTTACGCTACAGTGAAAGTCTGGCTGTTTTTTTTTTCTCCTTCGTTTGCCATGGCCGATGAGCTTTTCTTCTTCGCAGCCATAAAATATAGATGTTGAGAGTCTGGAGAGTTGAGTGTCTCATCTGTCCTGGCGATACCATAAGGCAGCCATTAATAGTGTCACAGAGCATCAGACAAACCACAGGCACATAATTGGATATGAGGACAAAACTGAAAGCACCTGCTCAGAAATCAACAGGGCCTTCCCAGGAGGTTGGCCTTTGGTAGAGTCCCAAAGACATTTGCAAAGCCCATCCACTCACCTGCTGGGCTTCCCATCACCCATTGCTCTTTTCATTTCTCACCCAGGTCAGCTCAAGATGGTTTCTTGTGTCTTTTTTTTCTTACATTATTTATTTATTTTTAACAATGGCTTTGCAAGTATGCAAATACTTTGGATCTTAGCATAATCACAAGCAGCGGGACCATCTGTTGTTGGCTTGTTGACTTACCTTGTGTCTGCTTTTAATGGTGTTTTCTTGTGTCTGAGTGATGTATTGCTGTATTAACAATGTGATAATCATTTAACCTCAAACACTGCAATCAGGCGTGTGTGCAAAAGTCTGAACATATGCTCAGTAAATTCTTCTGACAAAGACGGATTTATAATCCTTGCGGAGGGATTGAGAAAAGAGGAGAGTGAAAGAAAAAATAACAAAACAAAATGCATCACTATTCCCTCTCACATGATGCACAATAAGATGATGTTGTCAAGATAAAGATTTAAATTGTGACTGTCAACAAAAGCTATAGTCCAGGATTAGTGTGTGGCTGAAAGTGGGAGCTGAGAGTGGTTGGACCCCTCTGGAATGCTTTGCAAAAATGCTAATAGCAAGTACCAGCAAATAAGCTCCAACTTCTGTCACTAAACATTTGTAGTGATACACCTCCCTGAAAACATGTCCCTGATAATGTGTTTTTCTTGTAGAACCCAGGCCAAACACCAGAGAAGTCTTTTAACTCACCACCTCCCATTTGTCCTCATAAGGTAAGCTCTTGTATGATTTTCAGCGGGGGGAAAAACATGGAATAACAGCAGATATTTTGATGTTTTCATATTTTGGTGCAGTGTTTTTCTGTCTTTCTTTTGCTTGTATTCTGCCATTTTTGCTTTCAATTAGCTCTGCAACATGCCAGGACCCTTCTCTTCTTTTAAAAAATCTGGTGTTTCGAACCATTATTTGTGGCAAGATTTTCTTTTTGCCGAAGGGTGTGCAAACTAATTTATTCCTCAGCAATACCAAAGAGTTTGTTTCATTTTCAAAAACAACAATTTTGTTGCCTCCTGCTCTTTCTCCATTCTGTTAATCATCCCAGACTTATTTAACATGAGGCGATAAGGGTAGATTTATGCAAAGTTAATTAGTCCTTAACATGCACAGTCAAAGTCGTTACTTCACTAGATGGTCTCAAGTCAACGCAACACACTTACTGAACTAGCTCTCCCCTTCAACCCGTGCTCCCAGTGTACGCCTCTTGCAAATGTGATAATGTGCTATGCAGTGAAATTCACACAATTTCAGTTCACTTAGCACCAAACGTGTCAAAAAAATGCCTGTGTCCTTTTCTGGATGAATGATCGTTATGGTGGAGAGAAGCTTACTGCAAAGGTGGACCTTGGTAACGAGAGGGCGATGGACAGGAAGCTGTCTCACAGCCTGTCATCAACTGTTCAACGCATCACACTGCCTCACATCTTAATGTAGTGCGAGCTAACTAAAACTACTTTGGCTTCTCTAAAATCAGTAAATGATAAAGTATGATGTCCTCTCTACCAACTTCCTTCTCACAGTCTTTCAACAAGGCATTCAAATGAAAGTGGTCGACCACTGAACACATTTATGGCAGGACAAAATTACAAGGCATGTCCTTCACATAAGATTTGAACTTTGAGCATGGAGTCCTCCCTACTGTGTTACTGCTAAGTTGTGAACATGCAGGGTTAATTGTGTTGATTTGTTGCACTGACTTCAGCTCAATAAAGCTCCACGGCAGGAGTGTCAAACTCAGATCCTTGTAGGCCGGGGTACTCAAGCTTTTTCAATTGTTCCTGGTAGACATGAAGGGAAATCCTCAACCAATAACATATCGACTCCTTAACTTGAGTCTGGCATGTTCTTGCAAGAACACATGGAAAACCTTGAAAACCATAGCTTATGAAGATTTAAGTTTGACACCTCTTCTTTACGACTTTCATTGTGCCAAAGAGCAGGTCACAGGTTCACTTGAAATAAAGCAAAAGGTTTTGATTGGTTGGATATCATAAATCAAAACGTTACAAATAGTCTCACTTGAAGTGAAAAGATATATCAGTAATCAATTGCATTTAACCATTTGTAACAAAGAAAATGACCATATCTTAAATAAGAGTTTCAATGTTAAAACCATAAAAGAAGCAGTTGTTTTTCTTTTTTTGAAAAAAAAAAATCATACATTTAAAAAACTATGAGTTACAAACTGCACTTTTAAATGTTTCAGTACAAGAATGTCTTTTTGTCTGCAGAAGTTTCAACTAAAAAGCTCTGCTTTGTTTACAGTGTAACATGATATGTTTATGCCATGTACAGCCCGCCATGTTTCAGTCTAATTACCTTTCTGCCACTCACTCGTTTTTTTCCATTTTTACTCAGCTGATCAGGGCTGATGTAATGGGGAAACACTGTGGGTTTGTGGATGGTGTTATTCACGTTTTAGCTGTTAGCAGCGTAACATAATCTCCCCCTAGTCAGCTCACATTAGTCTCCATGATCTGCACCAGCCCAATATGTGCAGTGAATGCAACGGGCCAGCTGGGCTAATTTTGTATGTCAGTCAGCTCAGGAGGCTGGTAAAATGAGCAAATGACCAAATATGATTCATGTGTAAAGTGTGTTCTGATTGTAATGGCGTACAAAATAGAATATCTTCTGTCTTTTTAAACTTCTTTTTATCTGCATTGTATGCATCCCCTAGATAGATAGTGAAATGAACAGAGGGCTTTTAAACTGACTACTCTGTGATTATATTAAGACGGCAAGAGTGAGAGAGCGAGGAAAGAAAGGGAGGGAGGAGAGCTGGTGCCCGAGCACTAAGTATATATAATTGCTTCTTGACACATTGGCCAAATTCTGCAGTGCCAGGATCTGAGCGAAGATGATTAACGGCTGTCCAAGTGGGTGGGCACCGCAGGTCGTTCAGGGCCTCTGGTTTCCATAGTGATCCAAGTCTAAAGGCCATATATTGCATAGTGAATATCCCGAAGGTCTACACATTGTTAAACTACAATTATAACTCACATCAAGAGCATCGTCTGTCTATTGCAAACTCTGTTATTCATCCGCCAACCACTTTCTGGATTGTTTTTCCTTTCTTTCCCTTTATTTTCACCTCTGCTTTCATTAAATGATGATCTCTTGCCAGCACAAACACAAAGATTGAAAATCTTGCATTGTGTGAATAATTGATGAGTAGGTTCACCTACGAGCATCATTACAGTTCTACATTTGGGGTAAGAGGTGAGGGCAAGATGGTATTTCTGACTGGAGGCGTCAGAAAATTGTATCAATTTTTAGGCTTCCAAACCATGTATTACAATTTCTCATTATTGCATGACAGGAACAAAAAAAAACGTATTCTGAGATTCACAAATCTAAGAAGTATGTTTTTTCTACATCTGTAGAATTGCATTAGTAACGCCGGTGAAAAATAAGTTTCTTGTAAGTTCGTTCAAATATTTTCAAGTAAATAGTGAAAAGTTTTCCTGCTGTATTTAGTTTCACATTTTAGTGAGAAGGTTTATGCGCTCATAAGTGTAAATCTGTGTGAACGGCAAAATCTAAACAGATGACAGATGGCGTGGGGTGTCGGTAGAGGTGGGGATCAAGCACCTCTAACAAAATAGGGTCTGAACCGCACATTGTTTCTGCCAGCTCTGAAATTGCTGTGGTAAACGTGAGACATACAACTCTGGGGTGTCATTTCACAGTTTTACTTTGCACACATTTTACAATTTTATTTCCTCTAAAGGAAAATTTATTTTATGAAAAATGGCACAGCAGAGTAAAAGTTTGATGATAAACATGCGTGACAGACATCGCGCTTGTTGGTGCACTGTAACCCACCAAGATAAATATGTCTAGCAACACTGCTGGTAACTTAAACTGTTTCAAAAATGTTATAGGTAGTTACATTTTGAAGCTCCCAAAAGACCATGAAGAGGCGTGCATCTTGATGATGATTCTATAGAAAGAAAGAAACTCCCTCTGACACACTAATGAGAGACTTGTCATCTAACAATTAGGCATCAAATAATAAACAATTTGCTTCTTCTTCCTAAACATGAAAAATCCCATTGCTGTGCTTCTAACCATTTACTCATTCAACCCCCATATTTCCCTCAAACACATACACATACACACACACACACACACACACACACACACACACACACATATGCACACAAATCACTTTAGGTAAATGTGATCTCAGAAGACAAGCATCTACAACCCACGGCTCCATCAGAGTGCCCCAGGTTGCCTTGGTGGCCATCGTCAAACAAATAATGCTCCGTGACTGAAAAAAAAAGACAAACCAAAAGGTCACTTATGACCTCTGGGATGAGTACTGTCACTAGCAAACACTACATGTCTGTGTCAAATGGCAAAAGGTATGAGGTGCAGTCAACCTGCCATATAAAAAAGGCAATGGGGCCTAAATATATCTAACGTCACTGTCACAGCTGCATTAACAGGCATCTGCTGAACACCCAGCATGGCATACCACATACTTGACTGGATGGATAACTTGAAGCAGGGAGGAGCATTGCCAACATTATGCAGGCACATTTTTTAAGGTCACACTTGGGCTCCTGTATGAATAAATATGACTAAGTTCACATCTATATTCAGCATGTGGTAATTCCACTGAAAAATCCCCAAATACCATTTGATATGGTAAATGGACTGCACTTATATGGTACTTCCATTACTTTAGTTGCTTCCGAGTGCTTTGCTGGGTTGTAGCTTCATTCACCCACTCAAACACACACTCACATCACAGGCAACAGAGCCAACATGCAAAGAGCTGAGTTTGCAACCAGGGCAAATTTAAGTTAAGCTCACAGATGGTATGAGTGGATAAATTGAAGGCTCAATGGATAGTGGACACCTCGCTTTATCAGCTCAGCAATATACTACACAACAGTTATCTAATCATTCCCTAAAAATACCCAGTTTGGGTCAGAAGAATAAGAGATGTCACTTTGTGAAGATCTAAAGTAGTTATTGCTTCATAAAGCTTGAATAATATGCAATTCAAAGTGCACAATAATGTATTCCCATTCAAAAATGTCTCCATGGTGTTTAGGTAATCTCCAGGGAGATGACTAACAATGAGCCCCCTGGATGCTTGATGTAATCTCTCGTGTCATGGCGTTTCCGCAACACTGGTTAATGGCATCAGAAATTCAGAAAAATTGATGAAGTGATATATAATGCATATCTTCCTCTCAGCAATGTGAAAATACTCATATATCTGCATCAGACCACACCCCCATGTGGAACAAATCAATAATATACAATTTCTAAATCAAATTCCTCTTTTTGAATGGAGAAATCCAATCTTCATGGACACACTAACAAATTGAATATTCAGACTGCTGCTTTAGGAAAAAAAAAAAAGACACATAAACGCAGAGATGACATGACTTGTTCTGAGAGAAATATAGAATACCATGCAGAAAAAATATACATCTCACTATTTTTATTCTGAATTTTCTCATAGTGTAAATGAGGCAGAGTCATCCGGTGGATTTCCCGGATCTCCTGCACTGTATATTCGCTTTTCCTCTTGCTGCCTGTCCTTTTTACTCACTTGCCACAGCATATCTTGGCCCCACATCCAGCTAAACCAATCAGGGATTTGAGGGCCTCACTTCCAATCAATTACCACCCAAATCAGTGCGGAGGCCTTTGATATAGAATCATTTGTCAAATCAGTGCAGATGGCTGGGGGCAGCTACCCATGTGCCACAGGCCATATCCGTGTGGAAATCTATGCTCTGGGTGGGCTCTCCCGATGCTCCCCAACCTATTAATGGGAAGTCATTGTGTGTTTCATAGCTGCAGTCCACCTCCATGGATTGGTAAGAAACTTTGCTTCTCCGAAAGACAAGACCTGGCCTTGCGGTCCTACAGAAATCAGATTATATTTAAATCAGGGAAAGTTGTTTGGGTTTTTTCCCCTTCTATTTACATATTCTCCTTGGGGTAAAAATTTGGACTAAAAAAAAAAAAAATACAGCAATTGTTAGATATAGATTGAGGACATTTCTTGCTATTACGCAACAGTAAATTTAATAATAATAATACATTTTATTTATAATGCACTCTACGCCTGAAATCAAGCCTCAGAGTGCTAGAATTTAATGACCAGAGTCTTGCAATTGGAGAAACAAAGGATGAAGAAACTTGCTGTATGAGGTTCAAAAAAGTCAATGCAATTGTCAACTCTAAAGCTCCTGATTGGCGAATCTAATTCCTCGACATATGTCATAATAATAAATTTTCTTGACTTATTCCGGCAAGCTGCAGGCTAGATATAACCTGGACAGGTAACCAATTAGTTCCACAGTCAACATAAAAATCAAACTACAAAATAAAATCATAAATAACAATTTTACATCCTAATATCCCGTTTTAACAGAACAAAATTGAACATTTCTGTAACACTGTTTTTACGACAACTCATTATGTAACCATCAGAAAAATATTCTCTAACTACATTTTCTAAAAGCAAAACAAACAGTTTCAAACACTTAATTACTCAAAAAGTTTATGAAAGAAACAACAATCACTGCATCAGAGTTAGTTCTTTATTTGTTAGTTAGATTTCACTCCTTTGATTTTTAAGATTTTTGATGTCCAACTTTATTCTGGATGACATACTTGATCCTCCCGGGCATAGATGATTCCGCTCTTGCGTAAATCTGTAGAGAGATGTTCAAGCATTCACATGTGATTCTTTTCAGATGCTCTTTGATCAGGAGGCTATGCTGCTGTGCATTTCTCTTCAAAATACACAAAAGCTTTTCTAATGGATTCAAGTTAAAGTGCACATTTGACCAGGTCGTTCTTTTAGTTCATTTTTTTTTCTAAAACCTCTCACAATGGGTTTGAGGTTGTTGTCACTTGGAAAATCTCTTCCAGTGCAGTACCAAAAATGGTCAGTTTTGTTTTGTTATGTAGTGTCTGTTTTTGTCTAAAACATCATACATCATTTTTGGTGCTATCTGAGTATAACTAAACTTTTTGACGCATATTTTTTGTGTGTGTGTAAAATACGTACTACCTTAGCAACTGCAATTATCTTAAAATACTCCAGCAGGTTCAGCTTGTTGTATTTTTTAAAATAGTTATTTTTTATAAAAATTTCCATTTGGGATTCTATAACCTTGCCAGTGTTGTTAGATTAGTTTTCTCCTTAACAACTTGTAAATAAGTAAATGAATAAACAGCGGGATCTGCAAATAACTGATTCTTGTTCTTGCTTAAGTTTCCCTCAGGTATTTGAAGCTTCATTCATTCTTAAAGAGTAAACTGACAATCTTTAAATTTCTTCCATTGAGACCCATTAAAATGAGCGTTTTTGGGTCTTATTGATGTAATTCTGATGTCTAAAACATAACAACTTGAAACACAAAGTTAGTTTTACTTCCTTCAATGTTTTATTGATAATCTTGGTGAGATTATGATAATTTAGCCACTATTCAGTTGTAGACATCGAGATGACTTTCTGAGTCTGATGAGTTTTACATCAATTCTGATCAAGTCTCTTGGACTGGAAACAATCAGGTTCAATTCAACTGCTTTTTTAGTTTCCACGAGTATTTGAGAGCCAATAATAATGTCATAAAAACTCTAGTTTCATTCAAAACGATTGTATTCACCGTCATTTATTCAATTTCAAACTCTTATAAAATGGGCAGTGGTCAGCATGATGGCTTCACAGCAAGACTGTCTGGGGTTCGAGTCCAGGAGTGGGGCGAGGCTTGAAAGAACGGCCTTTCTGTTTGGAGTTTGCACACTCTCCCACCCTCCAAAAAAACATGTATGTAAGGATAGCAAAGATATTTATAATCTCAATGAGTTTTTTCTGGTTCAATAAAGGTGAAATAAAAAGTACATATAACGCTAAGACCAAAAATTATACATGATATTTCTTTATATTATATTATTCAAGCAGAGTTTCAGTGAAGAATGGTTTAATTATTTCATTCTAAGCTACATATTTCTGTTTTTTTTTTTTTCTTTCTAAGTTTAGATTAATAGTGGTTCACTTGCAAAGCTTTTAGGAGGAAGTATATGAGTTTAGTACAAATTACAGTCTTGGAGCAGTTTGTATTTGGCCATCAGCTATACTCCATGGGGGACCTGTGGCTTATGTGGTCGGGTCTTTGCAGATAAAAGCTGTTCTCACATTTGACATTAGATAGGTATTTGAGAACATGTGCAACTGGCTAAACACCCCAGATTCTTCTAAATGTTTTTCAAACTCTTCCTTAGCAGTTTTTGTGAGTTAAGTTTTGCGACCACATTGTCTGAGAAATTATTTCTGCTGTTGACATCAGTGTCTAAGTGAAGTTCGTGGAGCACTACAGATTTTCCCAGAAGAATCTTGTACATCCACAAGCTATGGAAAGTGAAATACATATTACATGAACACTGTAACTATACATGCACTTTTAATGGATTCTAATTAAAAACTGTTCTTGCAAGTATCAAGTGTCTTTATTAATCTGACTCATTGTCATGGTTAAAGTTATTCTTATCTCTCCCCAGCTTCTAATTTGAACAAAGAGGCTTTTTTAAAATAAACATCAGATGATACAACTTTCCTCTTTAATTTTAGCATTGCCGCCATTCCAAGATGAATCCATTTTAAATCCTTCATTGTGTTTGTAAAACAGCACAGCGTTACACAAGCTTCAGCGAACAGATCTTAGAAGTTAACAGATTCAGAATTTTTAACCTCAGGCAATGTGAGTTGTCAAAAATGCAAAAAAATGGTAAATAACTAAAAAGAAAAGCACAAAATCTTTGGAATGCAACATTTTTAAAGATATGGATGCAGCTATGATTCATAAAAAGCAGGGCATCAATGATTGGTTGGGAATTAAGATACTTCCTCTCATAGGTTATAAATCTGTTAGATGGGATGCCATTGATCAATTCTGCACTTCATGTCATATTTAAAGTACATTTTACAAATCCACCTGGATAATAAATTTTGTAAAAAAAAAAAAAAAAAACCCAATTTAGAGAAAAATAAATAAATAAAATAATCACTTAAAAAGTCCCATTACATTTAATGACCAAAAGCATGAATAATCTCAGAGTCTCTGTTTAAAAAATTGCAAATATGTTCCACTTAAATCGGCATTCAGACACCAATCAGCATAATTATCATCTGGCTCAGTGGGTGTGTTGTCTGTTCAGTATCACAATTTACCCACATTGAACAAGCAACACTTCTTATGCATTTTTAATTCACGTTAATATGTCAGGTGTTTTCTTGGATGTCACCACTTATTTGCTTTTCTGTTACAAGGAAAATCTTCAGGCTTCATACTTTCTCCGTCCAAACCCACACATTGCTTAATTAAAACTACAAGAACATCTCTGTTCTGTCATGCTTTATTTCGTACATTTCAGCATGTAGCTCACTGCTAAAGGAAAGAAGATACAATCTCAAGGTTTGATTTATTCATTTTTCTCATTTCATAAAATATCCATTCATTACTTCAGACAGAAATTTAGAAGAGAGCAAATAGGATAATAACAGGAAATTTCAGTTCAGAAATGATTACGAGCATGTAAAGTCTCTAGGCAAGAACAAGCTGCATTGCTCGGGATATTTTTCTCACTCTTTGCTTTTGCATATTTCACACCGGCGTAGTCTTTCGAGATGCAAGTCATACTGGGAGAATTTGACTCTGCATGCTAAAAAGGCATAAATACAGGATGAAAAAAACATTACCAACGGATGACCTTATTATACTCAGTATGTACCGTGCAGTAGAAATATTGCCTTTATTTGTCATTATTAACACCTGCTGTTACAGTGAGTGGGAGGAATATCAATTTTACAAAGATGGGCACTGACTACATGTTAAGGAGCCCCCCGTCACGTGAGACAGACCCCCATTGTTCTGAGTGGGCTGATATGGCTGTGTTTTACTACTTATGGATATTCAATGGAGGAGCACAGAGAGGGTCTAGCTGTAATAAGGCATTTACCAATGCAGAGAGGCACTGCGCACGGCAAGAACATATGTTAATGTACTTGGCTGTGGCCAGAAAAACAGCAAGAGTTTTGGAACAAAAAACTCATGGGACTAGCCTCCTGGAGCATAAATTTGTTTCGCACCAAAATATTGACTGATAATTTGTGAGAATGTAGAATGGAAAAACACTTTTCTTTATCAACGGAACTGACTCAAGCAAAGGAAACTGGGGCTGACCGAACAACATCTTTTAAGTCACATCAAAGGCACAAAATAAACATCTGCAAGGCTTTGAAAAATAATATTGATAAAGGCATTTTTATACAAGTAAAGGTTTATTACAAGTAAAGCAAAAAAAATATATATGAAGAAATTACAGAGGAGCCATTTTTTGGTATAATAACAGACAAAAAGAAGTTGTAATTTTAGAATAAAGTCACCTTTTTCTGGAAAAATTGTGCCACTATCTTGAAAAAAATTACATTTGGTGGATTTGTCTCTCTCTTTTGTTAACAGGAGAAAGAAGACTTAATAAAAACTGGGAACATGTACTGACATCCACAGTTTTAGTTGTTTGACAGCTTTTTTTTAGCACCCGGAAACATGATCTTCTAAGGTGTAAAAATTACCGTCAGGACTGTGGTGCTGACTCCCAAATACAGTGATAACAAGATTTTTTTAAAACTGAATGGTTCCAGAGAAACTAAATACAGCTTTGTGTTTGGAAAAAAAAGCTGAAATGTAAAAGATAGTCATTAAAATTTATTTTATTAAGATATGTGGTTGTTCTTTTTTAGGGGGAGATGCAGAAATGTAGAAAAAGCAAACTTATTTGATGAATGACAAAAAATGTGATTTGGGAAATGCCTTTAACTTTCTATCCCTGGACAATTCAGTTTGACTTTAATTGTCATGTTATATAATGTATTTACAAAATAAATCACATTATCTCTAATTGAATTACTTGGTTTAAAATATAAATTGCTTTTAGAGTGGCAGTGGAGTTTCATGCAAGTTAAAAAGTAACAAATGAAGCGTTGGCCTGATAAGACCTGTCAACGTGTGAGCCCAGAGAGGGCTGTTATTCTCAGAGTCATTAATAAATTATAATCACTGCTTGTTGTCGGGCCCTCATTGAAATTTATAACGAGGACAGAGCCATTTGGATTGTTAATGTTTCACAAGCATCCCTGTGAAATCTTTATGCTTGTGCTAACACGGGAAAAAAATGACAGTGAATACATTCTGAAAAGGGGCTGAATGACGTCCCAGTCAGCTACTGTGTGTTTAAATCTAAAACAGAGGCAAGTTTCTCTTTTGTGGAGATCAGATCTATAAATGTTTTGGGAATCATTAATCTGTATCATCAGGGTGCTTGGTGTTTGTCATTGAATGACAGGGAGTCGGGCTCTTTGCTTCAAACATGAGCCTGGGATTCGGCGTGTCACAGCACATCTCCAATCTATGGACAATGCTTCTGTCAGTCTCAATGAAGACAACTGTCAGATGTTTCAACGGGAGCCAGATCAAACAGATGAACAATTCACATAACTAAAGAATGTTGATGGTGACGTTTTGACACATCAATGGGGCTCCCCATTCTTTCCCCCATGCTTCCTCCTTGATTTTGCACTATTTGACTACTGTGTTCTATGCAGATCTTTATTATAGCATCTTTCTCTTTCAACAGTGAGTCAAGCTGTTGTGACTCATGACGCAGTTGGCCAGGAAGTGCAGACAGGGTTGAGCACTTCAGTAGTTTCTGGCGAGCGAAACATGTCGAATCCACATATGTGTCATCAGTAGATAAAATATGTTTGATTTAGTTTCAGTCAAACGCTGTGCCTTTTTTTTTTTATTTCTTTTTTTCCTTTTTGATACAAGCAGTGAGCACAGCTGCTCAGGGGGAGACCTTTGAGCAGCATTTTTAAATATGACAACAAAAAAGCTTTACAAGTCAAACGATCAATAAAGACAAATCTCTAAAGAGCAGATAAATCTTTACTTTTCAAGGCCCTAACACACTTGGACATTTAGAAGTACAAGAGATCTACCTTCTGCGACAGATACTTAGATGGATTTCACAGTTTTTGTCACAATAACGCAAACTTTATAGGGAAAGAAACACTGAGAATGCACATTTATGTTGTTTTTTTTTTTTTGGTGGTGTTGGTGGGGGCAGAGGTTAAATCCTACTTTCTTTTTTGTGTATGTTCGTTATTTCAGAACTACAGTTTACTCATAGAGTACAATTCCTACTTTTCATGAAATAATATTTGAAGACCTCAATTGATGATAGCTAGCATTTAACCCATCATTATAAATCAGTGTCCACAGTATTTATTTAATATTTTAGATGTTTTCAGTGAGCTGTGAGTCAGAGGAGGTTATGTTTTGTAGATCATACCCCAACTTAACATTAGCCCCGTGATACTAAAACAAGTTGAAGTGAGAATATTTTCTCAGCAGTTAGCAGCAAGCAAACAAATGGACTTTGAGAAAGTTCACGTTGCCTCCACAAAAACTCGATATTTTACCATGTGAAACTTTGAATTACTCTCTTGCAAATAACACAGCTTGCTCCATGCTTGCTCTTTTTAGTAATGTCACTATAGGCAACTGGATAAACCTCCTAGCTGCAATCCTTTTCACCATCTAATTCTCACTACTCATAATATCGGGAAAATATTGGTGCTGAGTTTGGTGTTGGAATGCTCCCTGACATGATTTCTTTGAGCTGGCCTAAACAAAAATGAAAATTGTTCGGTAGATATTTTTGTCCTTTGACAATTTTGTTGATCTTTTACTTGATGGATTTTATGTTATTGGGTTGTAATATAGTTATTTTTGACCAGGTGATATTATTCCCTTTTAAACCTTCCTGGTCAAAAAATGCCAAAATTGAATGATAACTCTTTATTTGGATTTACAGTATGTGTGAAACTTTCAAAGTTTCCAGTCAAGATTTAGCTTTTTTTATTTTATTTTTTTATCCAAACAGCGAAAGGTGAACCTAGATTTACTGTAACTCATCAAAGCAGTCACCGCCAAACATGATACGTTTTGTTCATCTTCTGAAACCGCGTATTCCATTCAAGGTCATGGAAGGTGCCAAAGTCTTTCCCAGCTGATAACAGCAGGGTACACCCCAAACAGGTCGCCAGTCTGTTGCGGGTCCACATGATACATAATTTAGCGCGGTAAAGAGAGAGCTGAGCCGAAAAGCAAAGCTCTCGATTTACAAGTCGATCTACGTTCCAACCCTCACCTATGGTCACCAGCTGTGGGTGGTGACCAAAAGAATGAGATCGCGGGTACAAGCGGCCGAAATGAGCTTCCTCCGCAGGGTGGCAGGGCTCTCACTCAGAGATCGGGTGAGGAGCTCTGCCATCCGGGAGGAGCTCGGTGTCGAGCCGCTCCTCCTTCAGGTCGAGAGGAGCCAGATGGGGTGGTTCGGGCATCTGGTCAGGATGCTCCCCGAGCGCCTCGCGGGCGAGGTGTTTTGGGCACGTCCCACCGGGAGGAGACCAAGGGGCAGACCCCGGACCCACTGGAGAGACTATGTCTCACAGCTGGCCGGGGAACGACTTGGGATCCTTCCAGGTGAGCTAGAGGATGCAGCCGGGGAGAGAGAAGCCTGGGCTGCCCGCTTAAGGCTGTTGCCCCCGCGACCCGATCCCAGAACAAGCGGAAGATGACGGAACGGAAAATGTTGGATGTCTATGTTTTACAAAAATGAAACAAGCGGAGGCATAGCTCAGTGGTAAATTGCCATCTTTTATAATTCTAGAGTTTGTTGTTTTGTTCACACAGATAATAAAACTGCATGTCACCACACATTTACTTTTGTTACTACAGTCACATTGCTTCAGTTATAAAGACAAAACAGAATATGTAGAAAAAAAGCCTTTACTACGAATACATTTCTTTTCTTGTTTAAAAAGCATGGGTTTGTCTCACAGTTGAGCAGTTGACACAGTGGAAGGCCGGGGACAACAAAATCACAAACATTATTTTAGCTCTACGGAATTTACTTGAAGATTTATTCACTTCATTTTACTCACTTCATTCTGTGGGTTTTTAGTGTGTTGTGTGGAGTACAAGATGGGTTTTTCATATTGTTGAATTACATTTAGTTTTATGGAGAAAACAGTCATTGTGGAAAGGAAAGAAATTATTCTAAAATGAAACTAAATAAGTAAAAAGCAGCAAAATAGATATGTTTATTGTCTAATGTGTGTTTGCAGGATTATTTAAAGAAAAGTAAAAATGTGAATGTTATAACATAAACTGAGATGAACATGGGATGTAACACTATATCTTGGTTGAAAAAAACTGAACTGTTTAGCTCAAGAATGCAATAGATACTTGATATTATTGGAAACAAATTGAAGCTTGACTACAAGCAGAAAAGTGCACCGTGTCTGCCAGAGCTTGGTATATTTATGATAGTCTCGCCTCTATAAATACGACATTATTGCTGACCAGGTGCAAGCATTCATTCTGTTTCTTAGAAGGGAGTCTTCTAGCAAGATAATGTGTCATCATTTCAAGATGGTTCCGGGAAATTACTTTACTTTCCTCCAGTGGTCTTAACACTCCCAAGATCACAGCCTAATAAAACACTTTAGTGAGTTGAAGTCGAATGTTTACAACGTTATACACCCCTAAAATTGTAAAAAAAAAAAAAAAAAATCAAATAAGAGAAAGTAAAAATCCTCCAAAAATGCATCTAAAAAATCCAGAGGGGTAAATGGCTGAATGTGGTATAACCTCTGTGTGTATCTAATAAATTGTCAATGAATGTATTTACAATAAAGGACTTCACTTCAATCAGAGACCTCCGGCTAAAATACTCATCCCCTCAGTTGGCTCCTTAACATAGACACCATGACATCCTTAATTTGCATACTGGTAAAGATCAATGTAGCTCTTGGAAGCTGGTTTGACATTTATTCAAAACAGCTACTCTTTTTTTCCCTTGTGTAGTCTGCAGCGAAAAGGGGTGAACAGGGAGTGAGTGATGTGGGTAAAGAAAGTCAGACACTTCCTCAGTCGAAGTCAACCTCAAAGAGCATTTTGTCATGTATCTTCACTCGATAAAGTACCTGCAACTCTCTTCGCATTGCTACTGAATCAAGGCCTGTTTCACACTGTTTGATGCTGTTTGATGTCAGTTGAGATGTGAAAATGTAACAGCAAGGTAAAAAAAGGGGGGAAACTCTAAAACTAGCTTATCATTTTTATCCTTTTTTAAGCTCATGAATGTATTTTTGAGGAGCAATATTCACAGCGTTAGATGTCAATGTCTTGCAAAGGATGTCCTTCAAGCTCCACCTGATTTCAAGGGATAGCTTGACAAACCCCGCTTTAAATTTGGTTGAAAGCATGTCTAATTGAATTTTGATACATAATTAAATCAAGCAATAAATCAGCCCAGATCCCACAGCATCCGACAATTCAACACTCTTGAGCACCACAAGCTAATTATGATGAAGTTATTATCTCAGCCAAAGGGAGTTCTTTGAATGGCTTCTCCTGCTTTATGAAGAAGTTAAAGAAAAAAAAAACTGGAATGTACTCAACCTTGAGGAAAGGGCATTTCTCAAATGCTAGATACAAAATATCTCTTTCAAATGCTCAGGTGTAATAGATCCATGTTGAAAATTGATCCATATCAACGGTGCAGAACACTTTGAGTGAGTTTGTGACTTTCTTGTACACACATTGATACAACAGGGCGACGATTATTTGATGTGTTTGTAGTCGACAATTACAGCCGGTTGTAATTTTTGTCAATAATCCCTGGATGTGTAGGAAGTGACTCTATCGATTTAACATGGATTTAGAGCATCATCCTCATCATCTGGTTCCCAGTCTCTTATGGTTAATCAATTACATCCCTTGCAATTTGAGTACGCTTTTGATGCCATGCTCTGTGCATGTAATCTCCTGACATAAGGTATTAAATGAAGTCTAATTATAACTTTGCTGCTATGTGTCACATCACACTCTTTTAATACCTAAGAGGACAAATTGGTGTGTCAGTACACCGAGCTGTTGCATTTTGAATCTGTGTAAAACAAAATTTAGAAGTTCATTAAAAATGTCCCATGATCCTTGTAAATAGGTATGCATAAATGAATAAAAAGGGATTTTAATGATCAGTCTACTTGAAAACGGGAAACAGACATTAAAAATAATAAATAATAATAAAAAAAAAAAACGAGGCGTAATTCACCACCTCCCTAGACAACAATGCTAACGCTAGCTGGTGCATTTTCATAAATTAATCCCTCGTAACAATTACCGTTGGAGCCTCCATCTAAATAATTTGATGAGTAAAAAGAAACATTGATGAAGTTTTTTTTTTTTTTGTAATCATGATGCCCCGTGGGATCTTGACACACATACTGTACAGCAATGGCGGAGGGTTTTACTGTTACAGCTACCTGCCAGCTTTTTTTCTCTCTCTCCTCTACTCTTCCTACGGCCCCTTTTTTAATTTGCCCGATTTGTTGGCCCAAATGAAACAGCAAAAGGTTAGCGTAGAGTAATTAACAGCAGCTTTTCTAATGAAATCAGTAGGGGATGGTACACTGGGAGGATCAATACCTCACCAAGAATGAAGCGGGAAGAAGGATTGTCCAGGGAAAACACGCATATATGAACCACTTAATAATAATAAGCTGATGAACAGGCAATGTGATGTCCACTTATAAATCAAAATTGGTTCGAACATTCAGTGACATTATTGCTGCCTTGTAATTGTGTTAGAGGAAAGTTGCTCTTTGTGCTCACTCAAGAAGTTTACAGGATTTACACCACTCCCTGTGGTTTGCTGAAAGGGTTTCCCTTTATTGAATGTCAATAAGGACATCAATACACTTTGGACGACAACACCAATGCAGAAGCAAATGGGTATTCTATTTATCTAAAGCTACACTTAAGTATATTGAAGACTTTATTAGCCCCTTTTGATGAGGAGGTGTTTTGTTTTGCAATGGTTTTATCACTCTGTCTAAGACATGCTGCGTTGGCCAGAAATAGAAAGGATGCAAAACATGAGCTCTGTTCATGGCGTCTTGGCCAAAAACATCCATGTCTCTTGTGTCTGCACACAATGAGATGATGGCATACGCCGCCAAGTTTTCCACAGCGAGCGTTGTGTTATGCATGCATATGTCTGCAAGTGTAGCATTGTGTTGACAACAGTCTTTTGGCTTGTATTGATAAATTTAGACACATCTATCTCATCCAGAGGGAAAGCTACTTGAAAGCAGGCCGCAAGCTTTTTTTCCACTCCCTCCAAAAAGATAGACTGTGGCACTGCTTTGACATCCTGGCATACTGTGGTCCAAGCAACTCCTGCTTGACCATTATTTCCAGAGACTTGATGCAGACGGGCATGTTGAAATGCAACTGACTGTGGTGATTTTCTCCACAAAAGCTTTAGAAGAAAGTGAAAGGAAATGTGAAAAATGTAAAAGCGGGTTGTGTCAAATGAGGAGACTGTGAGCTCCATTGCTGTGCCATGTTGCCATTATGCATTTTGCCACGTTCAAAGGTATTTAGACTATGAAATAAACTGTTATGTGGGAGGCTGTGGAGATGGAGCAGCAGATCTCATTAGTGTTAAACTATTAGGAGTATGAGGACCCCGGGGACAGGAGGTTTTAAGGCTTTTAATGTAGCTTGAAGTTAGTACATCAAACATTAGAAGAAAAGATGTGTTTTTACAGAACGCAGGAAGGCCGCTTGAAGCAACCATGTTTTTGTTTGTTTGTTTGAGTTCTTTTAATTCTTTGTTGTTTAGCTATCTTAGATACTTTCTAAAATTAATTTTCAACATTTTAAACTTTGTTGAAATGGATATGCTTCATATGCATCCATGATCACAACAACAAGTGATTGGTCTTTTTTTGTATATTGACATACTGTATGTACATTTTGTTAGTTCTTACACTGTTATTTTTTTATTTATCTCTATTATTCCCGTAAACAACAAATGTTCTCAAATCTAAAGTAAAACCTGGCCTTAGATTTCAACTTATCAAAACCAAGCCAACAGAAATTTTAAAGGCTGTTTTAAAATAAAGACAAAACACTTAAAAAAACACACTATTATAAGTAGTTTTAACAAAAGATCTAACGCTACTTTTGAGTGAAGTGAGAGCAGTTTAAGATGGATTCCAAGTCACTCACAAGATGTCTAAATATTCCGAGAGCGAGTTCCTTCAGGTTCAGAGTGTTCTGAAGAGAATTCCAAGTAGCAGGTGCAGAATACATAAAGGAATGCTCGCTGAATTCACTGCATACTGTTGGGACTCTAAGCAGGTAGCGGTCATTGATGCGTATGGAGTAACTACTCTGGGATCTTATAATATAGTCACAGAAATACAAGGCAGGAGTCCGAAAATTGCTTCTATATAAAACTGTGCGAATGTGAAAGGCACTGGGCAGCCAATGAAGGCCACTCAACCCCGCTATTCAAGTTACAATAGTAAGTAATGTGTAATTTTCAGTGATATTCAACCATTCCATTTTATATACAAGACAATTGTTTTACATGTCTCCTGAAGACCACAGGATGTAGTTCTATTAATATAAGGAGTATGCTGTAGATCAGAAGTACATCTAGAGACGTTATGTCTGAATATGCTTTCAATTTCAATACTCAAGTTTCATCTCTTGTGTATCAAAATCTACGGTATGTGTTTCTAAAGATTAATTATGCTACCTTATCCCCGCACATAAAACATGATTCCCATGTATTGATTCCAGCTTTACACATACTGATTTAGTTACACTCGCACACGTGGCGATGGATTTATTAAATGGATAAGTGGGCCCAATGAGACTTCATATGAATAGAGAAGCAAAGCCCTACTGTTGGCCTGGTGCTTTATGCTGGAATAGGAAGATATTTTAATTAATCGGGGTTCATTTTGATGCCCTAAATACGAATGCATTTCCTCTGAATCAGTGTGAAGCTAAAGCATAAGGAAAACATATAGTTTATAATACCCTTGATAAGCACACAGCACGCTCATTGTCTTACACTCAGCATGTCTCGTTTTGCTGTAGATGTAATATTAGCTACCCTCCAGTCACCTAAGCACAGCTGGAATGCTCTTCTGTCTACCTTGGTTATTTTTTTTCTTTTTTTTTCTTTTAATTCTACCTCTGTGGCAAACTGCAATGGTGAAGCTCAGACTTTTACTGGTATAGAGGAGTTAAGATCAACTCCAGTTCAGTTCAGTTTCAGTATTGAAACTAGGTATTTTGAAGCATAAAAGGGTTATGTGGTCAACTTACTTTTCACAGAATCAGATGTATTCATTTGCATGTGTCGCCCTGAATCATGCCACAAATGCCACGACGTGTATGCATCTCAGTACAATTTTTTTCTTACACTCATGTCTACATTCTATGCACTACCACTGTATCTCCAAATTGGTACATTTGGATTAAGAAACAGAGCACAATAAGGTCTAGTTTTTTAATCAATTATTTATCCAATATTTTAATGATCAGAGTGCCTGGGGTGATCAAAGGCAAGACTCGAGCTTCACTGCCTTTGCTCGCTAAGACATTCGTCTGTACTTTGATGTGGTTCACCAACAAATGCACTTATCTTAAGCATAACTCTCTCCCAAGCTTGCTGTTGAGTGCTTTGAAACTGCTAGTTTTAGATGCATATGCAGCAAAAGGGTCGCTGACCAGTTCATAAAAAATGAGAAAACTCACTTACTTATAGACTCAACAATGCAATGTACAACCATTGCTTTGAATGTCATCTAAATCTAAAACAACCGTAGGCCATCTCCTTAGAACCCACATGTACATTATCATATATTTAATTGGTTGGCAAGGTCTCCATCTTGAAGTGTGTCACCAGTTGTTGAATAAAACATTACTTTAAGAAAAAAAAAAACAAGTGTCTAATCGTGGTTTCAGGAATAATGGTGCCTTCAATGACCAGGTATCGTATGGAAATGAGAAACATTGGAAATCTGGCTGCCGCCTTTGAAAAGTTACTTGAGTAAAATACTATTTATAGCTTGCAAATACTTTAAAACAGGACCTAAAAAAAATCTGGGGAACAACAAATGACATACAGTATGTCAGTGGAAGGTTTTTCTGTGCATTGTTTATGTGACTAAATTTTACAATAAAACAAACACGAACCAGTGAATCCAACACAGTTATAAAGTAAAATGGTTGTATGGTTTACAGAAGTTAACATAATGTTGCGAATTGTAGGATCATGTATTATGCTTCACATCAGTATGAGAAATAATTTGGAGTATTTTTTTTGTTCCATTTTTTATGCTTAAAACCAATGGTCACTTCAGTTTGTGTCTCAATTTTTTTTTTAGAATTTTATTGAAATCTTGGGTTGTAATTTTTAAATGCCGTGCCAGCCAATGTATGTAGCTATGTTCGGCTTTTCCGACTTCTAGTTTCTGTACAGCAGTGGATGAATGGTATATAAACAATCCCTGCTGGGAGATAATGAGACAGTTTTATGTATAACCTATAATATTAAGCACTCTATATTTTATGGAAATGAAGTTAAACAGTTTCACCCACATAAAAATTTTGCCTCCACACTAACATATTAGCATACCTAATTAAATAAGCAGCATAATCTGATTGCATTTGGAGAAAATGAAAAGAATCAGCCAAACCTTTCGTGGTGCACCATTGTGTTTCTTGGTGAATAACTGTAGAGTGTGTTCCTCTGTTATTCAGTCAGCAGCAACATGGCCTCATGAACAATTATGACAGGATAATCTGTTGACATGAACTTGTTTCCCGTTCATTGTTTTACCGTTCCACCCCGACAGCCTTCCCAGCTTCTTCTCATATAAGTGGCTTTTCACTGCCAGATTTCTTCTTTGCAAGAGAGAAACACTATTTCAGATTATTATACACAGTACAAAGAAAACAAAATTGGTGATTAAAAATTAAATACTCTTATCTGTCTTTGAGTTATCTCAGTCCCCAGAGAGAGGAAGCTATTTTGCCGGCTTGCGGGTGTCTTTTGTTCCCAATTTAGAAGCTTGTCGCTGTTTATTGTTAATTTTTGATGCTCCATTTGATATTCTGTTCACTTTTCTCCCTGACATGCAGAGAAAACATCTTCATCAAAGTGTCAGTGCATGCCTTGTTCTGTCAGAATGTCAAGTCTGACCTATTCTTTACATTTCTGAAGTGTATATTTTCTAGTTCGGTGTATTGGTAAGCCAACTCAGTTTTGAAGTGCCCAAAGTGCCCAATGCAAACTCAACATCAGCACAACAAATTTCTTTCTGCATCACAATTTATGACTTTTCACATAAATCGTTTACATTATTATGATTTATCAAGTTGAAAGTAGAGAACTCCTGCTGACCTTTTAAAAGTTTCCAGCATATTTTTTTTCTTTTTTGAAACAAAATTTGATTTCCACTCTTTATTTCTTGAAACATGTCTCTCTTAATAATGCGAAATGTCTGATTTTTTTTTTTTTTTTTTTTTGTCTCCTAGGAGGCCTGTCAACTTGGCAAGATAACCTCTGTGAATGTAAGTCTCCCACACAGTCTTCTCTTCTCCTCTGTTTATTTGTGCTGACATAAGCGCTACCTGAGCATCATACTTGAGTTGCTGGGTTGCTAATAAGTTATGCTAACAGTAATCTTGCATCTCAACTACACACGGAAAATCCCTCAGCACAAATTAACATTGTCAGTTTCTGCTAACACCTAGGTCAACATCATACATTGTTAATGTACTGTACCCTTGCTTGAGCATTTAACACAGTAAGACAGTAATTATCGACTCTGTGTGCTGCAACAATTTAAAACCGTTAAAGAATAACAAGTGTTTTGTGTGCACAAAGCCACAGCATTCACAACTTTCTATCCTGTGTTCCTTTATATTTCCCCTTAGCTGAGTAGATCATACTTTATTCTTGTTTGGTCTCAGGTGGATATGTTCATAAAGCCATTGGATTGTAGTTTTATTGTATGGGCAAAGCGGTCCAACCCATAATATATATAATGACAAGAGTCATGCCATAATATATTGTTTCTCCATAATGTTGACACCAACTGGCATTGTCGTATTGTGTTTTTGTGGGTAATAATTTTTATCTCATAGCATAAAAACAGAAACATGGTTCTTTTTGCTGGCACAAGAATCTATTCATGCATTCCTACACTCTAGAAAAAAAAAAGCTTTTAAAAATATTTCACTTCTGTTTTTCACTGATTTTCCCCCTTCTCTCACACCCCAATTAGTCACTCTATTAGATCTTGCTTGAGACTGTGTAAAGCACGTCAAGTTAGCAAAATTTGCACATAGTCTTTTATGTGCTAAGTTTGATGCTTTAGTGCAAGAATGGAACTCCCTGTTGGGACCATACCTAAGAAGAGCTTGTGCATGCTACAAAACCACTTCCTGCTTACTTTCTAATGTGGGCACAGCGAAGAACAAAAGGCAAGTCAAAGAACAATTAGGTGGAAAAACATTCAAACATGGTAGAAATCTCTAAAAATGAAGTTTGCTTGAACTTTACCATTTAATTGTTACCAAAAACTAAGAGTTGTCACTTTTACATTGAGGCAACTAGAAAAACTTGGTGGTGGTGCCGCCAGAAAATATCCAAAAATCTCCTGTAAAGTCTTACTTGTTGGTCTCTCTTAGTTGGAGTTGCTTGGTGAAATGGTTTATTACCATCTCCCACAACAATAACAAAAATAAATTGAATATATTGGACAGCTTCATACTTTATTTATTCAATGCTGTCAGAGATCTCGAAAGTGAGTGGAAAAACCAAACCGAACAATACCCCCTCAGCACTTCCTCTTGCTGTTCCATTCTTCAGCCAGAATTTGTTACAAGAAAGCAGTGTGGCTGTAATAGCCACCCTCATAAATGCAGCATACCCAAGATGGTTGTAAAAGTGTTAAGGAAGTTGATGTTTTGCCTCACAGTAGGTCCTTTACACTCTAAATCACAGAGTGAGGATCATCGCACCTATACAGTTCAGCTGTCTTAGTGAAGATGGAGTTAGGTTGAAGAATTCTTGAGATTTCACCCCTCCACACACTCCTATCCCCACCACGACTTTATGAAAGTTTTGGTATTTTTGTCAATCAGTCAGGTGCTAATCAACATGCTAATCATACATCTGTAACCCCACAGAACCTGACAGCGGTTAAGCTAACACCAACAAAATACCCAGGCAAACTTTTTATGGAAACACATTTATTTGTGTTAGTCATTCCACAGAATTATGATCCTTGCCTTGTTGTAAAGATCACTAATTAGACTTTTTAAAAAATGCACAATAAAAACAAACAGGTATCATTAAGGTGAGAAAATAATTACACGACACATATTTTCCTTCGTCTTGGGCTGTGTTTGCGAAGTGTGAGGTGATTAGCATAATCATCTGGATAGAACACAAAGTAATCAGATGAATATTTGCACCTAAATCTAATGCTAAGATTCACATTAATAATGCATTTCCATTCAGAATGAAAAGTGGACAACGTCTACATATAGTGGTATTTCACACAGCTTTGCAGTGTTAGGGAAAGTGAGGTTAGCCAATTAACACTCCCTTGTCAACTGCAAGGAAAAAAATACTGTTTATGCTATTGGGCTTCTCAGATGGAAAAAAAAAGTGTGTGTCTTGCACATGTCTCACTTTCTGACAAGGACCACATGGATGCCTGTGTGTGTATTGTATGTAAATCTATCTTCCTAATTAAAGGTCTATACATTTCACACTAAGAAATTGTTAAGGAACTTATAACCATATTATTTGATACTGGAAAATCTCTTGATTTTAAAAGGAATTTAGTCAATAGACCTTTTGAGGAAATGTTTTTGTGGATTATTTTTGCAGAGCACCATCAAATATCAACAATGTCTTTTTTTCCCAATAAGTTTCTTGGTAAGTACTTTATAGTATCACATTTAGCAAGATAAAATGAAAATGAAGCTGTAATGTGGCTGGTTTTATGTTTAACCTGACTTTTACAGTGTGAATTTAAAGTCCAGGTTTGTATTTACGGGTCAGTTTGTATTGGGAGCCTCAATTTCCCCAGTGGGACTTAGAAAGTACAACTTAATCTAATCTAGATGATTGAATGAAGTTTTCTATCTTTATGGCTTTATATTTTCACTGAAGCAGGTATTAAACCTCAACTTATTTTGTCATCTGAGTTTTACCTCTCTTAACTTATCTGGAAGCTAAAGTTTGAACATTTGTATTTGTGATTCAACAATCTTTTGTCGATGCCTACAGAACTGTAAAAGTTCTGCCTCCATAATGTTTGCATAGTTACATACTTTCTCAACCTACTTTCCAGTTTTTTTGAAGAATTTTGCTGAGATAGTGTCTGTTCTTAGCTTTTCTTGACTTTAGTTTTAGAGCAAAATTCTTTGATGTAGAGAGAGAGAAAAAAAGGCTCACTTTTCTCTTTGTCTTTATAATATAAGAGATTGTTACCAATGTGTCTTAATTATCTCCTGCGTTTTGTTACTTATCATAAAGATTTGTTTGAGGACCAAAGTTTTTGATGTTGAGTACTTCTTGATGTTGAGAAGTTTAAAACTAACTTTTTAAGAGTTTTTTTTTTTTGTTCAGATGTCATCATGGCATATGACTCAATAAAAGATCAAATTTATGAAAATTTATTTGCTTTGTCAGAAATCACCCTCTTGACACACTTGTTAGAATCACCTCCCTCACTCATGTTCCTGCTAACTCATCATCTCACAGGCAGACACTCACCACCTCACACGTAAAAAGACTGCAATGGAACAACATGTTCCATTTTTTTTAAAAGGCCATCCCCAAGAAATAACAGTTGCTAAGAGGTTTTTAGTAGCTGTTTCACAATCTTGACATCCCGTATGGACATGTGGGAGTGCCTGTTTTGGATCAGGGCTTTTCTGTATTTTTCCCTCTTTTTTATTCTATACATAAGACATGTGTGACATGACAAATCGCCATCTCCTCTGAGCAGATTTATGCAGGTCTAGGTGTGCCCGCGAGGTGATCCTTATCTGAAATGGCAGAGCCAATCTCTCCTGATTCACTCCTAAGTGGTCCCTGTTTATCACTCAAAGTGAGGTGGTTGTCAGCCAAGTCCTTTTCGGAGCAGCATCGACTACTTTCCTATTTTCAGAGAATAATAGTCTGGGGAAAGTACATAGTATAATAAAAATCAAAGAGCTGTGGCCTACTAAAGGACAAGGTGGCAGTCACTTAGCCTACGGGCCGCCTTTGTAATGGACGTCTAATCCAGTAACCCGTGAATCCTGTCCTATCTCAGCGCCTACTTGGGGCGGGGGTTGAATTTTCTGGCGTGTTTAATGGTAGAACTTGGCATGCATCTCTCCTGTTTATTTTATCTCTGTGTACATACTTCTCAAGGCAGTGCTTTATCTGACTGAGCGGGCTTTGTTTGGGCTTGATATCTCTTACAGCAGCTTGTCTTTGCTTTATGGATTTCTGGCAGCTTCTTTAAATAAGTGATCATGCTTAAAAAAACACTCACCTTGACTCTTCGATGTTAGTTTTTGGTTTTTGTGTTTGTCTTTTTCAGTACAAATGTTGTGTTCACATCAGCCATCACCACCTAGAGCAAAAAAGTTTTATTAATTCACCATTCATTATTGGTGTTTAATCCTAATTAATATTGTAGCTCTGAAAGAGTTGATGTTGAGTACATCGTGGAACCAAATTAAGCTTTTCGTAACATCTGGCACAGGCTTGAATAGGCTTGAAAAAACAGCAGTCTAAAAACGAAGACACCCCCTCATGGTGAATGATAATGTCCTAATTGTCATGGGCAGCTGTTTGTTCTAATAGATTCTGCATGTCATTGTTGAGGCAAGTTTTTTTTTTAAACAATTAGATTCATGTGGAGAGGGAGCGTGCTTTTTGTAGAGCTGCCAGCAGTTTGTAAGTGGGCTCTTTCTTTTGTTGGAAATTGGACATTGCTTCTGCATGCTTTCTTTAGTAATTTGAGAAACAGCTGCCAACGTTGTTGAGGACAAGTAGATATTTAGGTGACTTAAAAGCGTGGGCAAACATGGCATGCACAGCTAAACATCTTTGCCAAGAAGGTGTTTGTCCTTTTTTGTAAGAGAAAATGCATTAAAACGTGGTAGAAAATCTACAGTTTTAAAATATTTTTATGAATTGCCAGAACATGCACTAAACCAATGTAAAGTGTATTTCTATCAAGCTTTTCGATGCTTCATTTGTTACAATGAATGCACATCAAGTTTTTCCTTCTGAGCTTTTTTTTTTTTTTTACATTTATTTCAAAGACACTTGCATTCTTACCGGCTCCGTCACCTCTCTTGTGATTTCTTTTTCTCATTTATTGTTTTTTTTTTTATTTATTTTACTAACCACACCAACACTCACAGATGTTTTGTAACTTCAGGATTTTTGTGAATCAAGTAAAAAGAAAAATTTCAAAATTGGGGCATTGATAACCCGTTTGCCTATGTAGGTTAAGGTTAAGGTAAGCCAACACTCACTGCTGATTTCAAATTAAAGTTGTATTTTTCAGCATTTTTTCTGTTATTAGAGTTAGACTTCATTTTCCTCTCTATTATATCAGTCAGGTTCAACCTTTATCAAAGTGCGATGTGTATTTTTTCTATCCATTGTGGTGGTTGGAGAAAAAAAAACATGCGCGAACAGAGGCATCACCTCCTCCCGAGCTCACAGGAGCATGTGTTAATGATGTTTTTAATTCAGGCCTTACATATTGCTTTTGTTGCCATAGCAATGAAGAAAATTAAGATAGTCATTTGTGCACCAGTTGTATTTGCTTTTAAAAACAGGGGGAAAAAAATACAATCGTATCTGTATGAATAATGGAATGAATAAAACTTCTTGTTATATCCAAAGCAGAGGGTATAATTATATTTTATGTGTTTTATGCTGCTATACAGTGTGATGCAGTGTGATGTTACTCCGGGAGTCATTCTAAAGACGTAAATCCAAGCCCGAGTCAGGATTATAACAACCCATGCTCTGTTTTACCGTGTAACCTCAAAGCCAAGTCACATTTCTTAATACTTTATTTTTCTCTGTACCCAGTAAGACAGTGGGAAATAAAACCAGAGGTGTCTGCGCCTGCATTGTGCCTCACAATTCGAACGACTGTAACATTGCGCTTTGCTCTCTGTAGGAGTTAGCAGACACCGCCACGAACGGAATGTGTTTTCTTTTATAGCACCAAAGAAAGGTCACAACATGAACTTCTGTGAACCTCCAGAGAAATCAAAGAGGACTGCACTGTTCAGAGGAAAATGCCCACACTCCTGTGATCCCCAAGACTTTACAAATCAAAGTCTGAGCCTGCACGCACATTTTCAATTCTATTGTGTCTAAATTAGGTGACATAGAAAACTAGGACATAGTTCAACCTGTTAATACACATCCCACCTATTTTCAGTAGGTGCATTGGAGAGGTCTCAATTATGAGAGTGGCAGTTACTTTATTATGTGAAAGTAATTCATGAGGCTCAACAGGCCAGAAACAGTTTTGGGTTATGAGGTCACAGTCTCAATTAGTCCTTCTAATGACAAGATGCTATTTGGACATATTTTCCTATTAAAAGCAGGTAAAGAAGACAGATGGCCTGATTGTACCACTTGATTCATTTAGGCAAGAGGTTTCCTGGTAAATTTAATCTTACGGCATTTATTCACCCATGGGTGAACCTTGCGTCACCACTTACCAAGATGCAGATAATTATTGTTTGTCAGAGGCATAGGCATGGGCAAATAAATCATAGTATTTTTTTTATTTATTTATTTCTATAACTATATTCTACATGTAATCAAATCCAACCGGAGGATTTTTTAAATTTGATACTCTATTTACATACTCTATTGATCCCTCACCAGGGAAATTTGTGTGCTGCACTACTACACTGTAGCAGGTTGCCACGACGGCATCAATGGTAGGAGAAACAGGGAGTTGGGTGTCTTCTCCAAGGACCCTAGACATAAACTCAGTGGGAATCAAACTCGCAAACTTCCGGTCAACTTCCGGTCTGTGGACGAACGCCCTACCACTGAGCCACCGTCTCCCCCCTGGTGATGTTTCTGTCATGGAAAAAAAATCACAAAGTTACTTTGTTATTACCTTCTTGCCCAAACATAACAAAAAAAGGTTAACATTCCTAAAAATGTTCAGCTTGTCATTTTGTGGCAATGGTTCAGAGTTTAACCTGGGGTCTATTTTATCTTTAACTTTTGTTAGAAATTGTGGGAGTGACAAAGGTTTGAATAAAGGTTTGAATCAGAAACAAAAAATGGATGAGACTTTTTTTTTACTATTAATGTTTTTTTGTTTTTTTTTGAAAGACATAAAGACAAAAACACTTGTAAGTCGACTAAAAAAAAGGCTAAATCACAGAGTCGGTTGTTCATAAAGGATTCAAATTATTTTAGGAACTCAATAGTGAGACCATTTCAGGGAAATTTTATCTCAAAAGAAACTCGGGTAACTCCAGAGATTATTACAAAATACCTGTGCTCTCTTGGTAAAACTAGTACAACGCAGACCAGGCTATAGATGAGAAATTTGGCACAGAGAAGAAAGATAAAAAAACAACAACATATTTTTCTCATAGCTTTTCTCCAAACAGGCAGATAGTTGTTTAGGTTTCAATTTTCAATGTCTTGAGTCACTTATATTCCAATCTCTAACCAGTATGATGTTTACGTAAATCTACAATATAAATAAAGTACTACTATTTACATTGAGCGACTAATAAGCTAATGGTTGGTATACCTGTACATCGTTTTAGAGATGGGTCAGTAAGAAGACCTGAAAAGAAGCCAGATGACAAAGCCACTGCATCTTAAAGATAAGAGGAAGATTGGATGATGCATAGGGTATGTTTCTTGGCACCAGCTTATCTACATTTAAGATGCTTGGAAAGGGAACTTTAGAACTCCAGCAAGGAAGGAAGTTTATTAGTTAACCAACTCTTGCAGCATGAAGCTATCATCAGGGTCATCAGCAAAAAGAAAGATTCAAGAACCAGTGTTTAAAATAGGTTAATTAGCTGGAAGTTGTGCTATGTGTTGTGGAAGGTCTTAATTCTGTGTGGGCTGGAGGATGTCCTCATTTTGCAACAATAAAAAAGTTAAACTTATCTATAAAACACACAAACTTTCAAAGTCAATGAGTATCGTCACTTTTGCTACAAACCTCAAACTATATTGTTTCAAACGAGATCAGAATAATACATGTGAAAGTTTTAGAATCTGGCTTATAATAAAATCAGAATGGTAAAGTTTTTTTTTCATTTTTTCAGGAGACTTTTGTTGTCTGCTTGCGTTTTCAGACTCAGCGTCGTGTGACCTTCCATCTTCCAGATGGATCCCAGGAGAGTTGCAGTGACAGCGGGTTGGGAGACCCAGAGCCCACCAGCACAGCCAGTGCTACCCAACCTCTTCCCCTCAGCTTCCCACAAGAGGAATACTATGAACAGACATCGCCAAACAGCCGCACTGAAGGAGATGGAAACTCAGACCCTGAGTCCAGTGAGTACTGATATTTGCAACATTGAAAAGACCTACTTTAACAAATCTGGGTTCATCTAACTTTCCATTTTGAAAGTGAAACATGAGCCTCATGTGACAGTTTATCATTCATGTTCACATTAAGGAAGTGTGTGTTTGGTAGCATTGCTGCCTCACAGCGAGAAGGTCACTGGTTCAAAGCTTGTCACGAAAAGGTGTCTGTAGAGCTGGCATGTTTTCAGACTTCATCCCACTGTGCAGACACACACATGTTAGGTCATCCGGTCACTCTAAATCGTCTTAGTTATGTGTGTGAACACAAGTGGTTGTTTGTGAATCTAACGCTCTGACGGGTGTGTACCTAACTTCTCAGTTGTTGGTTACTGGGATGGTCTGCAGCTTCCCAGAAACTATTAATTGAAATAAATAATAATAAAAATAATACTAATACCTTTATTTGATGAGTCAACTTAGCATATAGTTTCTAAATCTTTGGCTGATTGGTGAAAAACAAACTTGAACAATTCTCATTAAAATAGAGGTATTTTGCATTTGTGACAGAAATTGGAAGTTATAGGAATAATTTCTTGTTATAAATGTGACAATTTATAATGTAAGAAGTACTGTACCCCTGAGGTCTGAACTCTGTTGCTAAGAGTTTTCTTAAATGATTCACAAGACAGCTGTCACTGCATGGCTTACTGCCCAGCGATGTTCTCCATAAAAACCACAGATGAATGCAAGGGTGCACAACGTCATCCTCATGCATATACAATATATTTTTTTTAATCATAGCTCAGAAAAACTTGCTGAGGGGGAAAAAAATTTAGCTCAAGACTCAGTGCAGCGGGCTCTGGGATTTTCTACTAGTGTGCATCCAAAATCATTTCATCAGCAGCACTGATGCTGTTGAAATTATTTTGCTTCACTTCAACATGAACAAGGCTATTCTGAATTTGTCTGCTCCTTTTCCCTTTAGGACAGATACTGTAGGATATTCTCGTCCTGGTGAATCAGATTTTTATTTTCTGCTGGTAACCTTGCGTCACACTCTGTAGACAGGATGGATGTTTAGATGTGCAGGCCTTTACTCCCTATGTGGTCTCCCTGTGTCATTGCAAAGATTGTTTTCTGCATTACTTAAAGTTACCTGTCATTTTTTTTTTGCTCTCTTGAGTAATAAAAAACACGCTGGAAAGGAGAAAATAGATTACTTTGCAGATGCCCACATGGAGAACAACCTTTGTGTCACAGCTGTAAGTGAGACAACAGTCATTGGTTTTTCTCCAGTAGCTAAGCCAACAGATCCCAGGTTGAGGTCATTTAATATCTTCTGCTAAATTTTAAACAAAATTTGTCATTCACGTTTTGACATTATTTGAATTTGGACATCTCTGCAAGTTTTTGTATTGTAGATCCTCCAGCATATACTGTATATATAAAAAATGACATATTTATAGATGTGTGCGTAAAAACACGAATGAAAGCCGACCACTCCCTCCCCAGCTGTTCTGTTTAATCTATTCACCGCGGTGACAGCAATGATTCATACATGAGATTCACTCACACAAACAGCCGATTGCTTATCATATCATTATTATTCAGTGACATAAACATGTAATATTTGTAAACCATCTCAAATGCTGTGCTTATTATCCACCATCCCCCCGGGGTAATTTCTGTTGAAGTGCATTCGTTTTTGATGGGAGACCATGTTAATGTAATAAGTGCATGTGTACTTTTACAAATTGTCCCATGACAAATTACAGTAGATTAAACTGGGTATTTGAGTTTAATATTATAAAATTATACCAGAAACACTATTTTTAAAGCCTATTTTCACCTTATTACACAAAATTGTATTAGAGTGTCATGTTCCACAGATAAAGTTTGACCTCCATTAAACCACTTATTCAAGGGTTGTATTGAGGAAATTTGATTCACACAGACACACTAATAAAAATATACACATATTAGAGTCTCTTTTAGATTTTAATTTGGTCTATTTATCAAAAATCGGATATTAGTTTTGTTAAATCAGCTCAACAAATGTATTTCTAAGACACTAGAAACGCTTGACTTGATCTTGGATGCTTCTGAATAACTCACCGGCAGACTTTTGTGCATCATTCAGAAGAAGTCATTTGACTTACTTAGCTGTGTTTACCTTCTCCAGAAGTTAAGTCAGATAAACTTTGACTCTGTTCTTCTCGGTTCAAAAACACAGACAGCTCCTGAGTATGTTGACGGTCTCAGAGATGAGTGTGTTGCTGACAGAGGGGGGCCTAAGATGGATTAGATATGGTTTTATCAATGAGCACCAGGCTGGCATGGTGGCTGCAATCTCTTATCGTGTCGTCTCAATTTGTGAGGCAGAAGGAACAGGGAATAGTGGAAAGAACGGAGACGAAATAGAGGAACTCAGAGAGGTATTACAGGATTCAAGGAAAAGTAGAAAGTTAGAATTTCAGGAGTCAAAGTGGTTTTGTTTAGTAAAGGTGCTTTAGCAGGAACTCGAATGTCAACTTGTTCTGAATAATTGCCTGAGCCAAAGGCAAGCCATGTGGCCTTCCTGTGACAATGAATTTCTCAACTCCCCTTTAAACCTGCATCTTTATTAGAGCACCCTCTCTTGAAATAAAGTTCATATGACATTTTATGTTTCTATTATTTATGAGTTAGGTGGCTGTTCATTTTATGGGCTCTTGGCCACCCCCTCCCCACCCTGCAGGCTTACTTCACCCTGCCATCAGTCTTACGCCGTCGCCTTTCTTGTCACTTTTTGTTCCAAAAGATTTTGTTACTTCCTTCTCTGTCACGACGAATGGTTAAAATAATTTTCTTGTGCATTCATACATCCAGCTCCCATACGTCCTCCCGCTTGCTTTTACCGAATCACACATCCATGGCTATTAACTGAGGCAAACGCTGCCTACCTTTTCTTTTTTTTCTTTTTTTTTTTTGCCAAAATTACAAAATAGCATAAAAACACGACAAGACGAGAAATGTCAAACACTTTGAGACGCCTCTCCAACTTCAGTGTCGTAGCTGACAATCTTTCTTAGAGTTGCTAAAAGCTTTGGTGATCTTTTTTCTAACACAATTTAGTGGGGGTGCATAATCTACGCATTTACTCTGACACACTTTTTTTCATAAAAAAATGAATAGCCCAGTACTTAAATGCGAGCAACTAATGCTTAACCCACTATGGCAAATACATTGTGTCTTGTGTATTTGTTTTTGTGTAGTTTTTGCTAAATGTTGCCATTGCTCTGGGGGATGTCCCTGGACTTGTCACCAATTAAGCTGAATTGAGATTAGTGCTTTGTTTTATTCTGTACATTCCACACTGTTTGCACATCCTACAATGGTTTGAAATTGTTTCGCTCCTGACCTGAAAGGCTTTTTGAAGAATGATGTGAATCATCATGCTGCGAACAATGATCACTTCTAAGCCTCCAGACAAAGTGCAGCAAAGTGGGAGCAAATCCCCAAGTCCAAATCCCTCACATTTTTCAAACAATACACAATTTTGTGACAATTTGTAATATCCTTATTTCTTTCTACTGTTGTTGAGGTTGAGAGATTTAGGAGCTTGTGCCTTTTGCCCATTTATAAGCTGCTCACTAAAAGCAACTCTGACTCAGTGCATTAGTCTCTCCAAGAAACATAAAAAAATAAAACTTGTACAGCATAGCGCCGTATCTTAATCTGTGGCATATGGCTTTCAAATGACCAGCTTACACCTTGTCTGTCTAAGATCTAATCTGCTATTAAAATAAGCCAATCCTTTTTAAATACCACATGGTTAATAAGATTATAGTTTTAAATGTACGATGTGATTTACGGAGAATCTTCAGACCGTTTGACAAAAGAGAATTGTTTCATAAAGAGGGAGATTACACACACGTTTTTTTTAAAACCAATATGTGCATCATATTTTACTTTAGAAGACATTATGAATTTTAATACCCACAGCATAACTGCAGATGCCATCTGATGTGTAATCTGATTAAAATCTTGCTGAGTGTCTACTTTTCGGGTACAGAACTGTAACTCTTTGATTTTTTTTCTCTGCATTCAAACTTTTCTTAAATGCTCTCAGACTGGGTTTCCAGTTGGCTGATTTACAGCTGCCTTTTTTCTTGTCTTTTAAAAACACATTGGTGCCAACTGCATTTTTAAAACTACTCAGAGTTTAAACTCCACCTCTAAAGTTTCAGAAACAATTTAAAGGCCGCAATGGAATTTGAGATCAAACTGTCTAGATGCAATGTCCTAAAAAAAAATATAAATAAATAAAAGGAAAAGAAAGACTATAGTAGGTGAGTGTTGGTCATGATTTTAAAGCAATACATTTGAAATAGGAAAGAATACATTAACATTAGATGATATTCTTTCAGTCATCGTCCATCTTACAGCGTTCGTACAGTGAGTGTAATGAATTATACATACGAGTCCAATCTCAGTTTCACTTTGAGGGTTCTCATATGCAATTAGTTGTAATGAATGTGCTTCTTAATTACATTCATTTGTGCAAATTTTCATTCCCCATTGAATTTTTTTTATGGAAACATTGTGACACTGACCAATGGCGTATCATTTGCAATGTGACTAAGTCTATTCAGCATAGAACAATTAGCTGTAATTATTGTTACAATGTCATCAGCGACCAGGGGGAAAGACTGAGCTGACATGCAAGAAATAAGAGGACCCTTGTTACAAGAGTCAGAAGTCCAATAATGCACCACAAGTCAGATAATTGGTAGACCACAGGTTAAAAATATGATGAGCTGTTGTAAGCCTGTGAAATTTTATGGGTTTTTTTCCCAACTTTTTTTTTCCATATAAAGTTGGCCAAGCAGGGATTCGCTTTAATAACCAGGCTACACTTATAACCATCATCTACCACTGACAAACCAGCAGCTTCACTTGGAGTAATTAAGAATGAAGTGCCTTGCTTAAGGGTACATCGCTGGTGGTTGAAATATGGAAGGAAGTATTTCTCATTTCACATCATGACCTTACATATTGTCATGTTATCAGAGTTATTCCAGCAGTGGTGTGTATATCTAATTCATGTTGCACATAAAATGGTAATGTAGCCCATTCTTTTTCTTAGAGTTATTTTACAATCTACTAGCTAAACTTCCTCAGATGACTTTTTTTTTTCCTCCTTTTGGTTTTACATCATTCCCACTAGTGTGCTACCCGCCGTATATTTTCCTTCATATAAATAAATAAAAACCTCTGTGCCTTCTGGCTCCCAAAACTTTTTGCAGTTGTCCCACTGGGTTCACAGCTAAGCTAAATGAAGCAACAGTGAATATTAACCTATATAGATTGGACCTTTCCTTTCAAAATGATTTCAGTTTTTCTTTTCTTTCTTTTCGGCCGCCGGGGGGTATAGCAGTGAGTTAGAAAGGATTTAAATGGACTCATCTGTATCCTTCTCAACCGACTGGGATTTGGTGGAAGTGCTCAGTTCTCAGAGGTGAGGTGGAGGGGAACCCTTGTTTTATCTGGTTCAAATGCCACACCAGTTGTCTTGGAGAGAGAGATGAGCTATTGATCCGGAGTCAACTCAGCCCACAGAAATCTCTCTTCACCCTCCTTCAAACAACGGAAAAGTGTCACGTTAGAAACCTCCTTTTTCCACAGTATTAGCGCCTGTTCTTTGTTGCCTTGCCAAAGACTTCTGGGAAGTTGAGACCAATGTTTTCTAGTGCAATCACCCAGATCGCACAAGGACAAGACAAAAAGAGATGTTAAAAGGTTGGAGGAATTGTATGCAGACATACAGTACAGTATCCGAATGCATAGGTATTTCTGATCATCTAAATTAAGGGTTATGCATAATGGGCTTTTGGGGATTTGAAACAATATTATTCCTAAAAAAGTTATATTTTTCACATGGATTTGTATCTTTCTTACTGCAAATTGAAAGTCTACAGCATAAAATCTTTTAATAAACAGACTTTTTTTTTTTTACCTCAGACTCTCACAATTAAAATACTCATCCAAAACTTGTTAACATGTTCAGTAAGTCTTGTGGTTGGCTCGGAAGGGATCGATACCTGCCAAGTTTGATTACATCCCGGAACAATGTATTCCGAATTCGATAGGACCAAAGAAAGACTTCAAACAAAAATTGAGGCTCAAAGGCCCTTGCCAGCAATTCACTTTGTTCCATTCACTGAGTCTGATTTCGAAACTGGAAAAGCTTGGTTTGCATAATAAACATATGCAATGTTCGGTGTCACAGAGGTGAAGGTTTAAACTTTTTGATTCTGTGTATTTGACTTAATCTGAATCCCAACAAAGCTTTGATGTGGTCATCATAAAAGGCAACAATAAACCCAAACCAACAAAAAAAAAAACAACATGACAGCTGTCATACAAATATGTTTCTTTCAATAGCACCAAGAATCATTAAGAATCCTATTATTACATTCTGGCAAAAATTTAAGCTCTCTCTCAAAAGAGTTACTCGAACTTTTAGATTTTGAGGGTATTTTGCCAGATACCGCTACAAAATTTTCACAAAATTTGTCCTTGTGTTGGGATGATCTGATGTTTCAGTACACCTGGTCAGAGGAGCAGAAACTTTTACTCTCCCAGAAGTAGGAAGCAAACATGGAAGGCCATTAAATATGCATGCTCTAATGTTTTATTGAGAGACGTTTGTTATAGATAGCCTCTACACAAACCTCAGCTGTCTTCACTGTTACTTCCACGGCTTGTGTTCACATCGATAGATTTGGTGGTAATTAACTGTTTTCTGCACCGCAACTCCCTCTGCCACATACACAGCCTCTATGATTGCAACATATCAGGTATTATGTTTACTTTAAATTTGTGAACACACAAGTGACATAAATATATTTACTTGTTTTTTTTTTGTTTTTTTTCAGACAAAACAAATGAAGAAATGCTAATTCATAGCTTCCTTGTTTACGATTTTATGTTTGTGTGCAAATCCCACCTTGATCTTAGAGGTCAGCCCGTGTCGTATTTCATTAGAGCCATTATGCCCTGGCTCGGAGGTGCTGTATTTCAATATAATCAGTGGGATGGTTTATTGTTAACAACTGCATTAGTGAGGCTGAAACGGGGGTTAGAGGAAGTGCAGCTTTCTCTCCTCTTTTCTCCCACTCCCTTTCTCATTCTTTCCCTTCACCCTTCCTTTAAGATATCGTGCAACACACACATTAGGATGCATGGTCTCATCCCTTTCTCATTTTTCACATACACTTGGTCTCAAGGATAAGGATGGCCTCTGCTCAGAAGGACTTATTGACCAAAATAACTGTGCATCAATATGTCTCCTGAAGGCTGAGCAGACCACAGCATCTCAGGGGTTGTATTTTCACCTCTTCTCTCAGCCTTTAATGTTATTGAACTGGGTTGTCCTGATAATGCTGCAGCACATGATGGCAGGGTGGAAACATATGGTAAATCTATCTTACAGTGTTATTGTCCTTAGAAGAAAAAGCTGAACAATAAATGTCTCAAACGCAAACTCATTATTACAAGTAAGCTGACAGATTAAATTTTGTAGAGGAACAATACCCTACAGCCAATGTAAAACTAGGTTGCCGTTCCTTCCACCTTATTTTCCAATAAGAAAACAGGATGACACATTCTGAAATCCTAATGAGATCCACTTCATACTATTGCAGCAGTGACATCAATGATATGATGACAGACGGCCACAACTATGATGCCATCTGTCTATATTTCACTTATTAACATATTTCAACTAAAACGTGTCACTCACAAGATTTTTCTTCCCATTAAAATTATTCATGTCACAAGCTCAACCCCCAAAACTGCAAGAAATAAATTAAGAAATCAGGGAATATAATTTAAATGGAAACACAGGCACACACTCAACTTTTACGCCACATGATTTTTTCTTTCAAAGAGTGAGATATGATAAAGCATGCAAACTACAGTTTGCTTTTAATCTGCATCCTGTGGCACCGCTGCCGGCTAATCTGGGCATTGAATGCACGAGCATAGCCAGGATTACTCCCCACCGTGTTTCATGGGACCCTATTCTAACAAGATCAATGCATACAATGACTCCTTGATAAATTGGTATTCGTGGGGCAAATAGATCACGTCAGAGACCCCTCATGGTTTGGTAATGCTGACAAATGGAGTGAAAGTGTAGTGAGAAAAAAGGTGGTGAGGAGGCGGAGAAAGGGTTTAGGGATTTTCAGATGGGCAGCTCTGAAGGAGTAGATCTTCAGGTATAGTGGGCCCTTCAGGACGTTCAGCTTATCAGAAATGACAGGAGTTTCAAGTGGCTTGACACTGAAAACACAAACCTGTTTTTGTCCTCCCCATTCGATGAGAAAGCTGACGCATTCATCACGCTCACTGTGGTCTGCGGTTTGCACTGTAATTATGGCCAAACTCTCTGTGAGGCATATGCAGAGACCTACAGGAACTGTAGCAGTCCTGAGGTTACTCAGCTGTCTGCTACCCCATGCATGCACAAGCAGACCTGCTCAAAATCCTTGCCAGAAGCACCAGCAAAAAAAAAAAAAAAAAAATGTCCGGCCATGTCCCTTTGTCCCTATTTCCCTTGAGAAACCTGCTTGATTGCATTGATTTGTCCTGATTCCATTCAACCAGGAGTCCCAGTAGATTCCGTGTGTCTAACATCTGTCATACCGAGGCACACCCGCGTTGACTGATTCAGAGCATTCACAAGAGCCAAACCGACTGTGAAAGGCAACCATAACAACAAAACAAAAAAAATGTGTTTTCGAGTTAGGGAAAATTTTATGGCTGCACAGTGGTGCCATGGTGCACTGTGGTTAGCACAGTGGTCCACAGCAAGATGGTCTGTGTTCAAATCCCGGGTGGGGTTGAGGTTTGGAACACTGGCCTTTCTGTGTGGAGTTTGCGTGTTCTCCTCGTGTATGCATGGGTTTCTTCCAGTACCCCAGTTTCCTCACATCCTCCACAAACATGTACGTAAGCTTGATTGGTTGCCACGAAATTGCCCCTACGAACAAGTGTATGTGTGGATGGCTGTGTGTGTGTGGCCCCGTGACGGATTGGCAACCTGTTTGGGATGTACCTTGCCTCTTGCCAGCTTAGAAGTTGGTTGAATGAAACTTTCATTTTCACTTTCTTGTTCACACCAAAAGAAGACAAACTAAATATTATTATCATTTGCTATTTTCTTTACTTACATCACATTAGCTCTCATGATGCCATATTTGGATTCCTTCAATTCGCGTTAGATGTTTTGACTGACATTAATCTGAGCTTGCTGGATCTATCCCTCCGTGTGCATTTTAGATAGAATGGCAGGAGAGGAGAAAAAAGAATAAAGAGAGACAGTGTTAGACGCAGCGTGAGTTCAGAGCGTTTTCAGAAAATAGACTGAAACATTTCCTAAAGCAAGATTCAGGCATTGACGGCAGCAGTGTCTTTGTTATGATAAAATCAGGCCCCTCAGTGAGTGAAGCCCCATTTCTGTGGTTGGCTTAACTCGGCAGGTCACCAAGGGGAGGCAGATGTTGTCTTGAGGCATGTCCCGGTCCCTCTTGTGAGGAGGACTCTGGCTGGTGTTATTCAGCTTACAGGTGCAGAGGGGATGGTGGACAGGGGGGGTCAAAGCCACAGCTCAGCTGCCACAGGCCAACACTGAGATGTTGGAATGAGCAGATATGCTCATTTTGATCCACTGAGGTATAATAATTGATGATCAGCCCTGCTGTCACATCTGGTACTCACTGGTCCATGCCATAATACACCCTTGCTGCAAACACATGGTGGTAAGGACAGAGGTGCCATGAGGGTCACACACTGACTTCTATTTCATGTGCAATAAAGGATGATTGAGAGAACACAAGCTCCTATAAGAAATGACTAAAAGCCTTTTCTGATAGTTTCTTTTTTTCTTTACACATGTTGATTAAACTGCTGATTTGATTCCTGAAATAGCTCAATGAACGTGATCACTGAAGCGTTATTTTAAAATAACTTTCCCTTAAAGCCTCTCATGTTTGTCACCAGTCTATACAGTGGTGAGGAGAGACTCAAGAGAAATATGAGAGATGAAGGACAGTAAAGATGAAATGTGAAAGTAAACGTCAGCTACTAAAATACCCAAAAGTGTCAATTTAGGATCATTTGAGCCTGGCAATAAACCAAAATGCAGAGGTGTTCCCAGTACATTACAAAGTAGATCTTCTAGACCACACACATGCGGGATTGATGCTCTACTAAAAGGCACATCAAAAGTACTGCAAATGTTCAATTTAATGAATCTGTGGAGGATTAAAACTGGTTGGGAGGTAAGCTGGAAAAACATCTTTTTTAAAAAAGCCCAATCTTATTTTTAGCTGAAAATCAGACCTATTTTATCTTTTTCCGACATATTTGCTAGTATTAACAAGAGGTAAATGTATTTTCATTTGTTTTCTATTTATTTCATTAATTGCTAACCCACTAAAACAGTGTGTGCAGACACCAGAGACATGAGATAAGAAACTAAACTGATCGTGTACATCTCGATTAGCTGATCTAAAATATGGTTTTCACATAAGCTAAAAAAGGTGGAACACGAGCCAACAAAAGAAAAACCTGAAGCCCTTTAAAGGTTTACTTGTAGATGTGCCCTCAGTGTCACTCTCCTGGAAACACAAAAACAGAATCCCATCAGTAAGTCAAACAAAGAAATCATCATGCCATGCGTGATGTCAAGGTTTCTTTTTAAAATTCACTCCTTTCACTTCAAAAGCTTTGAATTTTGTTCAGTCTTTTATCCCTATTGGGTCAAAATTTGACCCGAAATGAACTATTTTGTATGCTTAAAAAAGAGAAACAGAAATCAGGGAGCACTTCTATTTGTTTGTTGACATCGTTTGTCACCAGTGATCCAATCTCATTTTAATCACAGTATTTGGCTTCATTGATTTTAGTTTACCACCGATTGTGTTGGATGAAATATTGCTCTTTTTCTCCATCAGTGGCAATTACTCAAAAATGAGAGCTTGATGTCACAGCATATTGGAAGCTGTAATGTTTATGAAAAACAGGGTTTTGGGCCAATTGTTGATCACCGTATATGTCAGAATATGTTAGGGCTTATTCTCACCCTCCATGTGTGGCAAGCACAAACCTGCATCTTTTCAAGCAGGCACCTATTTACTTTAATATTTTCATACACCCACATGCCCACCACTCATGCTCTTAACAATTGCAGACAGAAAGACTAAAGGAGAGTGAATGGGGTTCTTCAGCAATTTGCTGTTTCACTTCATGATAGAAGCTACATTCTTTTAAGTTCAAAACCAGCTTTTTTTTTACATACTGTTTTACAGACTTCTTTTTTTTTACATCATAACTAAAAATGCCTGGAACTTTCCAAACAATCTTATGTTCTCAAATTTTTGGAACAACACTTTTTCTTGTAATGCATTTTTTTTTTTTACACAAACTTATTCGTATTTTTTTTACATTGTCAACGGGCAAATGCTTTATAAGAGACTTTACAAACTTAGCAATGAGTCCCCTTTAACTAAAACTTATAAAAAAGTCCATCTGTCTTACCTTTCAGGACATCTGCCATTGCTTACAGGGCCGTCCACCTCACGAATGACTGCAACTTGGCGACATCTGTCCCAACAGATAGCGAATCAGGAATGGGCCATCCATTCTGCTAACGCTCCACTGAACTCTGTGTTATGTTCACCATAATTTGCTTTTGCTTGCTGCAGTATCCCGGAATATTGCTTTGCAGCCGCTCAGACAAAGTCAGCTGGTAGTAATGTGTCCCTTTTCAGCCGTTCTGCTAGCGGATAATTTGATAAACCTCCAGACGTAATGGCTGTGCTGCATCCTGACAACTGTGGGTAATATGACAAAGGACAGAGGATTTCCCTAATAATTTCTCAAGAGAAGTTTGGCAATTAGGATGATTTGATAATGCCTGTAAAGGGTACATTTGATCCGCGGGGATTACATTTTGTTGGCATTCACTGAACCACTGTTTCGTTTTCGGGAATTGATGGATATATCGTCTGTTTTCTTTCTCAGCTTGTTTATGTTGCTGGATATGAAGGTTGAATTTTGATTTATTCAAGCAATGCGTCCCCTGAAATAGCTTTTCTTATTTTCAGATTCCAGACCGCGTGTTTCTTTGGAAATAATAAAATGCACATGGGTTGGTTTACTCACACAGTTTTGTCTTTATTCTCCTACAACACGCATTATTTAATTTTCACTGTAATGTCCACTGTTGCACATGTAGAAATCACAATTTCCTTCTACATACTTTTGGAAATTCACAGAGGAATAAAATTAGCAAAACTGACCAACCTGTGACCTTAAAGCTCATTCAGCTTCCCCTCCATCTCTAATGCTTTCTCTCAATCTTCTGAGGGTTAACGCGTCAGCTATTTGCCGTATGGTAAAATATGCAATCTGCGCCTGCCAGTCTATGAGAGAGTTTTGGGTTAATCCTCATGAATACGTGACTTTGTCTTCATGAATAAATAAAGAACCTGCTCACTGGGTAATTGAGGTGCAGTGCTACTAACAAACGAGGACACAATTTGTAAATAGATTTTTTTTTTTCTTTCTGCCTCTTGTTCGAAACCCATGGTGATTTATGTCACATGAAAGTGCCGAATAAAATCATATTGATTCATGTACAGAGAAGATGTGACATTGAAATGTTGAATTCCACCCTTAGGACTGTGGAAAAGATCCATTAGGTTCTTGTTTTTCATTTCTGTAAGTTTTGCATAAGCTTGGGGGTAGAAATACCGCAAAGTTCTTATTCGTTTAGTTTTAAAAAGCTGCAATTCTGAAGTTTTTGCATTGCCACAAATGGTAGATATTACCTGAAATGTTGAACATTAAACAGTTGACATAAAATGTTAAAGATTGAAATGCAGAGACATTTGGACACATTTAAATACAAAAGCCCAAAACGATCCCATTTTGGTCCAATTATTGTCAATTCAGTGTTACGTCCTAAATGATTCCATATGTTGACCCCCTCAGTGGAAATAAAAGCTCTTTCTTCATATGGGTTATGTAAACAGGGCACTTTGTAATTACCAACAGCAACAGCTCAGATAATTGAACCAATAACCCAAAAATGTTTCAGCAGGTCACAGAAACTTCAGCAGTAAGGTGACGCAAACATTTAGACCCCATTATAGTTTAATCAATTACACAATCTTAGTCATTTAAAGGATTACGCCCATTACAAAGCTTTTGATGCATTCTAATAATCAAGTATTAAACAGATTGAAATTGGTAACTTATGTCTTTATTTAGTTTGTTTTGTACCACTGAAAGTTCATGCTATTTATTGTGACAAGATAAGATGTTTAAACTTTTTTTTTAGAATTAATGATTTATTGAAGCAACTCATGCTTGGAATAGATGAGACTCGTCATAAATTGTTGCAAGAAAAGAAAGATGAAAATAACAGCAATTTAGTTTTGTCTGTTGTGTACAAAATCCTTCAGGTTTTTTTAACATCCTTCAAGAAGTCAAATTTCTCTTCTGTTAAAGTTTGATTTGAGATACAGAAAGTACATTTTTCCAAACCTCAAAATTCTACTTTTTTTTTTCTTCAGAGTAACAGCCAGTCCAATTTGATTTTCATTCATAATGTTTATTTAGTTTTTAGTTAATTCTTTTGGGCAAATTGGACTTTTAGCTTGATTATGTTTTTCTGTTTAGTCATCCATTATAAAGTTTTTAATTCAAGTCCATTGTAGAGAACAAAAGATATACAAATTGATTTGGCTAAATTTGGCTAAGGGCCAGTAGCTTCCACTGAATTAAAGCAAAAGTTTGCATTTTTATTAGGTCTTAACATTTTAAAATGGTTTCAGTCCATCACCAGCTAATCGTCATCAGGCTGAACATCTGCAGATTTTTAAATCCATTTTTATTTTGTTATTTTGAAGAAATCTAAAAAATCTGTTGTGTGCCAAATTAAAAAATAAATAAATAAATAAATATAAGTCAACCTCGTCTGTTTTATTTAGTGGCGTTACAAGAGGGCTTTACCGTGGTGCAGTGGTTGGTACAGTGGCCTCACAACAAGGTCAGGGTTCGAATCCCAGAGTACACGTGAGGCTTGAAACACTGGTGTTTCTGTGTGGAGTTTGCTTGTTCTCCCAGTTTATGTGTGGGTTTTCTCCACGTATGCTAGTTTCCTACCACTCTCCAAAAACATACATGTTATATTTATTGGTTGTAATAATAATGCACCTTGGAATGAGTGTGTGTGTGTGGATGGTTGTCTGTGTCTAGCCCTGCAGCAGACTGGCAACCTGTTCAGGGTGTACCCTGCCTCTTGCCTGAAATCAGCTGGAATAGGCTTCAGCATAAGTGGTTCAGAGGGCGAAACATAATGTTATAAGACAAAGCAGATAGTTTTGAATTATCCTCAATAGTTGAACCAATCTTATTTCCCAATAAACTAGTAAAGCTTAAGAATTTTATATGTAGATTTTAGGTTATTGTGTCTGTACACACCTGGTGCATCACCAGGTTGTGTCTGCTAGATAATGACTATTGAGAGCAAATATTTATCTTTAGTCCCCTTATGAAAACTAACATTAGTGTATCAAAAAGTGAAAATGACTTTTTTTATGGAGGTCAGAGACAAATTTTAAAGTTGTCACTTCTTTTGTGCATATTGTGAGTTTGTTGTTGCTTTTTTAAAGTGTTTTGTAATTTCTGAGATGTCCAGCTTGCATTCAGTCAGACAGGAACAATTAGCTTCTTTAACACCAGAACACTGTGATGTTATCTCAGGAGACACAAGGTGTAATTGCCAGCAATTTTGGTTGTTTTTACATTATCTGAAAAAAAAAACCCACACACACAACTATTACAAGACACATATCACAAAGTGAAATGGCAAAGAATGCTTAGGGAATTAGACCATTAAACTCCACATAGAGAAATTCTAGTTTTTAGCCGATCATTTCCCTCCACAGCACACTTTCTGTTGTTCAGTATCCCACCAAAGCAGGTCTTGAGATGCGCATTGATTTCAGTGGGGTCTTTCTGCCAGTCCTGCCCCTCACGCCTTGTGCTTGACCCACTTATTTTCTCATCTTTCCCTGTTTTCCCATGAGAGTTATGCTTGCACGCTGCTTTTCCTATTTCAGTGTGAGTGGATGCAGGCCAAGTATGATTGCATTGCATTCCCTCTCACTCCCATTCTTTTGCCATTCTCTCCCTTCCAATGACTCACACCAACACACACTCAGACTACCTGAATGAGTTAGGTGATACCAGCTCAGTCAGCCAACAAATAAATCACCTGACAAATTGACATACATGCCACAGGAGAGACCTTCCTTAACAGAGTCGTTGAACAATGATGCTCTGGAAGGATTTCAGCCATGATGGGTATCGACAAAGCACTGTGTTTAAACTAAACCGATTCCAAAGGAAAAAAGGAATATCACTGACCATATGGTTGAAGTCAAGATCTTGCCTTGGCTTTGTGTTTGGGGAGCATTTACTGTTCATGCTTACAAAGTATCACAATTTAACTGCAGCACATTCTAAAATCCAAATAACAAGTCTCCAGGTAGCAAAGAAACTTACACAACTAGAATTTTCAAGTCTTTTCTTCTGCCCACTCTCACCCTATCAAAGAAATGTGTGCCGGGTGAATAAGGCAGCTAGAATGCGTGTGATGTTGCAATGTAATATCTGTCCATGTCACTTCAGAAGCACTGACAGTAATTGCGAAAACTAGATGGATATACTCAGTGAATCAATGGGATTTCACTTTATTTGTAGAGCCTCCTTTTTTTCATATCATACAACATGTAATTTGCATAAACAGACTTGTTTTATTACTACTAATTAGGGTAGCATAGAATCACTTATAAAACAATGCTATTTTATCATATAGTATTAGTCTTTTTAATGCATTCTAGCTCTCTACAGAGCTCAAGAACATGTACTGGAGGCTGCCCCGGGCAGTCTCACATACATACCGTAGCTGCAAGCAGAGTGGAACATTCTTCACTCCTGTACTGTTTCAGGTTCACTCTATCAGTGTTAGAAACCACAGAGAGGTGAAAAAACCTTTTTAGGAGTTCATCTGAATGAGTTTGTCTTCTTTAGTAAAAATCAAATTTAAATCACATCAAGGTGTATTGCAATAACACATGTAGTAGAAATAAGCAAGATTATGTTGGGTTTAATTAATAAATTGAGAAGTGGATCATTTTTTTTTTTTTTAATTTTGATTGTTGCACAAGTCAGAGGTGACCGGGATAATGTGGAATGCTGAGAATTCCTACTATAAGGAATGAGTTCAGGTTTCTTTGCAAGGCTGCATAATATCTCTTAATAGGGTTGAAAGCAGGCTTGAGGCAGGTCTGTGGAGATTCTGCCTTCCTACCCTGGATTATCATTTTTAAGCAGCTTCCTTGGCAGCATCCAGATGAGGGTTTCAGAAGCTTGGTTTAGAGAAAAAGAGGGAAAAAGGTGAATAAATAAAATAGACTCCACCAATTTAATATTACCAACCCACGTATGTGGATGTAAGAGGGAAACGGAACTCTTGTTTGGATTATTTTACCTTAAAGTTAAATGAATCTTTGTTTTGTTTAGATGACTCTTATAATTGGAACTTTTATAGTTTTCAATAATGAATTTCAATTTTAAATTCTATCCATGCTACAAGCTATGTTTCCATACTTTTAAAGAATTCATTGCAACTTGGATTTAGAAAAAGTCACATAGACCTGACTTCAGGTGGAAACAGGGAAAACTCTTTCCTCATAGAATTCCACTTTATTATTTTATGCAGTTAACACCTATTGAGCATTGCATATGTAGCATGGCCAATCCTCAAGAGCCAGTTGCAATTTTATATTGAAACAGATGGTGAAATTGCAATTCAGTATTACTATTGATCTTCAGTAGAAACTGAATTACAAAGGATCCATCATGTGGAGTGGTTGCATTTTCCACCTGCCGTGCCCCTGTTATGCACCTAGTCTGTCGTTATAAGGTGGAAAATCTGAACTTCTACAGGTACCTGCTGTCTGATTTTCCTTTTACTGAAAAAACATTTACAATTTTCAACAGTGGCAGATTCTGAGCAAAGTCTATGATTCCTCTCTTTGCTAGTTAAATGTTTAAAGAAGACATGCAGTTTGAATTGCTGCAGAGCTCATCAATATGAAATTGGACTAGTGGAGGGAAACAAAATGTAAGAAGGCAGCTCAGCAGCTGCCATGCCTCTTTCCATATTCTGATACTCTATTTTCCACCTCAAAAAGATTTTTTGGGGAAACAGTAATCCCCGGACTTTTCTACTTCTTTGGAAACGTATATCGTATCAGCAATATGTGTTTGATGCATATAGGTTGACCCAAGTATGGATGGGGTGGATATCCAAAGTTATGGCTATCTTTCTCTCTTTTAACTTTTTTTGCATGTCCTGCTTGTGCTTTGCATGCTTATATATAGCAATGAGCTCCAGCCCTTCAAATACTTTGGTTAAATTGTAAATAAAAGTTTAGAAACATTTTTTTAGTCTATACTATTTCTTCTACAAACCTTTGTTATTTTTTTAGAAGAAGTCTTTTTCAAGTCCAGTCCAAAATAAATCATTTTAAGAGATTTATTGTAACTTTAATCCAAATTTGCCTGGGGTATGCACAGTGTGCTGTCCTCACGACACGTGACTGTGTGAAGCTAGACAGCCAGCTAACTATTCCAAATGAAAAAAGAGACTCCCACACAAGGCTTGCTTTTCTTGTTTTATGTAGACTCTTTTCTTCAAAGGATTATACATATATGTACGTATATATATGTACGTGGTAATAGTAACTGAAACAAAACAAACAAAAGAAGTGCATTACAAGCTGTACAGAACGCTGAGTCTCCATGATCAAACACACGTTAGCTTAGCTTGAAACATGCGCGCCCACATCCTAAGTGGCTTACTACATAAGACGCGATTCACACGTTATCAAATGAAATACAATCTTGAGCATGTAAACAAAGCACATAAACACAAAAAATACTTACAAAGACTAAAGTTTTCCCAGGTTTTTAACAAGTTTGAGCGCAGTCTACTTCCGTCTTTTCAGTTGCAGACTCATCCTAGATCTACTATTTTCGAGACCTCTCACTCTGCTGTTATTTTAACAAATTATAAAAGATCTTAGAAGAGACAGATGTCTCACTCTGACATATACTCTAATCAAAGACATAACACACAGCCTTTTGCTTATGCTTATTTCTGCATTGATGACACAAACATCATTTTTAATAATGAATAAACAATCTTTGCTAACCAGCATCGAGCACTTCCGACCCATCCGTGGAAAATTCATTTTGGCCTCTGAGCTTGTTATCTGTCCATCAAAACATAATCCAATAGCATCTATTATGCCTCCAAAGCCCACCCGTTGTCTGTTGCCCGCAAATCCTGCTGCGCCTGAAGATGTGTCAGCAGCAGCAAATTATTAGATTGTATTTTTCATAGTTGTGGGTTGTCCACAGTCTCACAACAAATAGAATTCCTCAATATAATTATGATTACCTACGGAAACATGAAAAGAAAAGCTGAGCTGGTAAATAGACGGATTCGCCGCAAACAATACAAAGGTTATTGACAAGTGTTACCTAGTTGCTTCTTATTCTTAACATCAAACCAGACCGTAATTTGACTAATAATCAAGCCTCCTTTGAACATAAATGTTTCTCAACGGAAAGAAATAATTTGTATGGGGAGACAGTCAGAGTTCAATAGACTTTCTGTCATCGACTCCTTCAGCTGATAAAATGTGCAAGGCAGCGGGGTGAGAGGAAGCCCATTTGCAGAGTTGACAGATTCCATCATGGATGACTTTAGCATACCTGAGAGCTGCTCTTTCCCTGCCTTCTGCATGCCCTCTGCAAGCAATGGGGGTGATGAATCAGGCTTTATGGGCCTTCAGGATGCCGGCAAGGCCAATCTGTACGAACGGCTGTTAAGATCTGACATAACTTGACCAGGCCCTTTTAACAAGCTTGATACCATTCTCCACCTACAGTCCTGGCACATTTGCATCAATCCCTAATGCACTTTGCCCTCATAAGCTGCTCACTGACTTTCTAGATTTCAAACTTGGCTGATGGAAGTCATAACAGAAAACAAATAATTCTTCTTGCAGCACAGTTGGTGATTTGCTGTCATTCCTTTGCTGACTTTTCACCGCTGCTTACCACGGTGGAAAAACAATAGCCTCTGATCTGCGGCTCAGATATGACTGACTTTCCTAAAACCTTTTTATTGCATGCAACATCAGTAAGTAATTCTGTCATCTCACCCTGACGTTTTTTTTCCTCTCTAATAAAAAGCGACTTAAGAATAAAATAGAAAAAAGAAAAGAAAAGAGACAGGGAGAGAAAATATAATCAAATTTCTTCTTTGCAGATCCCTGGTGCTGTAGCTGCAACATAAGGAGAAAACCATGTGCTATTTTATTGTTTCGTTATTATCTGAAGCGGATGAGTTAATCTCTTTGAAGTTGTTGCCTTTTCATTATTAAGCCCTCAAAACACTGCAGGGAAAGAAAACAGATACACAAATTACAAAGTTTTTTTATTTAAAAAAAAAACAGATATGGTAATTTAATGAAAAGAAATAAATCTGGTGGCCACAGCTCTGGAATGGCTGTGCAGAGTGAGTACAGATCATACAAATGAAAATAACATGTAAATTGTCTCTTTAGCATAAACTGTTAGGAATTGTTGACACTTTGCTCTGCATTCTTTAGTACTTTAGTATCAACAAATGTTGGAGCATCGTTGCCTATCCAAGATGACAAATCCATCCAGGGGAGATGGTAAATCATGCTTTACGCTCTTTGCATGTGTTTACCTGCATAGTAGGAGCAAATTACGAAGGCCCAAATTAAACTCCCACGTTTCACACATTTTAATGACAATCTTTCATTTCCACACACATTTACGTATGTACTGATGGAGATTCAAAGCAAGGAATACTTTAATGCAAAATTAATTGTTATCTATTATTTTCAATTCTCAGCTTTGTCTTCTTCCGTTGATTACGTTATATTTACATATTTCCATCAACATAAACTAAAGTTTGTATTTTCAGAAGCTGCACACACCCTTATATAAATGTACATATAAATTTATAAAGAGATTACAAGTGCACTTTTCCCTCTCTCACTAAATTTACACTTATATGTATTTCTTGTTGCCTTGACAACAACCATGGCTAATCTACTGCGCAGAGAGCACCACTCCTGGGACACAGAAAGGGGGCCGCTTCATGCACAAATCTGTAACATCACCTGGACTCGGGTGTCTGATGTCTCTTCACTCTGATCTTTGTTGATGTTGTAAAGTTACATTTCAAGCTGTGTGTACATGCGTGTGTGCGCGCATGCATTTCGCCAGTGGTCTTTCAATCATAGGGAATAACATAGTTTTCATGATTGCAGACTGCCCTTGAAAAAAATTCTATTCCTTGTTGAACTCAAAACAGCCTCGAGCTTTTCACCAAACTCAATATTTTTCGTGTTTATGCTCAACTATAGGTGCACAGAAACGATGAACAAAATTAAAGAGTGTCATATTAAAGGTTTTGAATTATATACACATGAAAACGTATTCAGCTATAAATAATTGTCCAGCATTTAGGAAGTTTAATAACTTACTGAGTATTCAGAACATTTATTACTTCAAATAGGTTTTTCCAATTATATTATCCTCAAAAGCATTCCCAATAAAGAATAAACAGGCACCTTTGAGGTTAAAGTGCTATTTGCATCCACATTTCAAAGGGTTCGGTCTTTTTATCTGGAAGCCTTTTTTGGTCTGACGTGCGTTTTCTTCTTGTTAAATGTCACTGACAGGTTTTGACAAGAGAACTTAAGTTAACAGTATCTAGCCTGTCATACTGTATTTGTAAACAGCTTTCATTTCCTTCTTTGAGTACAGACAAGAGGAGGTAGAGCCTGACAGCAGACAAGGGTTTTTAACAAACATCCCCACATGCATACATAATGCCCCATTTCAAAAAAAGGAGGGAAGTTTGCCGCTCCATTTCATACGTAGCATTTCTCTGTGCGCCCAGGGGATACCTTCTGTCCACAGCTTCTAAAGACTGCATGCGCTATACTTAGCAACCCTGAATCATATTGTGTAGCAACACGGTACACCACTCCCCCTATCTTTGCATCAAGGGAATGAGTGATTAAGTGTAATGAGATTAGGCCTCCTGAGAAATCCGTGTCCGTGCAGTCAAATTTTTGGACTAATCCATCTCATGATGAATTACTCCATATTTTATTTTGCTAAATGAACTTTGGTCCAGCTTTGGTTTACTTCGGATGCTGAACAGCGGCTGCATCAGCGACGACATGCTACGGCCATGTTGTATGGATATTGATTAGTGCATCTGAGCAGTACGATTGCTGTCCTGTGCTGCAGTCGACAAGGCCAAAGGAAATCCTGTGGATTTCTAAGGCTCAAATAGGTTTAACTCATCAGCAGAACAGGAATCTTCTGGGACCATTGAGAGTTGTGCAGGGGATACATCAAGGGCAGGTGAGAGGACACAGGTGACCTTTGACTTTTGTCTCCTGCCAGCTGACCTTGGAACGAGATTTCTGTCACTGAACTGATGCTTAAATCTTCCTCACCAGATCAATCTGATGATTTATAGAGTCTCTCGCAGGAAACTCAGTAGCGGAGCTCAGTAGCTGAACACAAAAAGACCCATGGGAGATGGAGTATTTCTTCAGTCACCTCGATAACACATTTTTTGTTAGTGATGTGAATAGTTGTTTTTGGAAGATACCACATTAGCTAGGGTAATGTAAAATAGTATATGACAGATCATGAGTTAAAAAGGTGCAATCTCAAATCTCAGCTGTTGTCAAATTAATCCAACATTTTCGTCTTAACTTTTTGTTGAAAATTTCAGTTAATGAACTAAAAAATAAACTGAATTGAACATTTCTGTTTGTCAATAACATTTATGTCTTCAGTTTTACTTTTTTGTCTTCAGCAGGACAAATTTTTTTTTTTTTTACAAAATTTAATTTTACATAAAATGAATGTGATCAAACACATTTTAGTAATAGAAGACAGGTGCACATTTCCCTTCATCAAATTTAATTAATTTGATACTACAATATTTTTTTACTTTTTTGTCACCCCAAAATTTTCTGTAAAATTTTTTAAACCTGAGCAACTTTTAAAAATCCTATTCTCACTATCAATAAAGCATTCAATGGTCAACGGATCAGCTAATTTTCAGGCTACCGGTATTTACATCTCATTTAAAAAAACAAAATCTGTGTACAAAGCCTCATCAGCACTATTAACTACTGTATATTCTATACATGGCTAAAACAACAACCAGGTGGGGGTTTGGAAATTCTCACCTTTGGAAGAAGTAGAGTAAACAGATGGCAGGCCTTTCGGGTCCAGAGCACATTGTCGACAAGGAATTACAGTCCAGAGAGGAATGGGATGGCCGATAACCTCCATCCCATGGTTCCATCTGCTGAATTCTAAACAAGGACAGCACATGCAGACATCCCAACAGTGACATCTTGTATATCTTACAATAAAACATATTAAAATCAGAGTGAAAGTACCCTTCTTTCTCCTTTTTTATGGAACAGGCAAACTTTCCAGTAAAATATGTGCAATTTTTATGGTGCTGTGAAAAAGCAATTTATGTTTAGAATTATTGAACTGAAATAATGATTTTTACTTTTTCAAAATCTCAAAAATTGTCTAAGACCTAACAATAAAGAAGGAGAGGGTGATGTAACAAGCTAAATTAGATGGTCATTCAAAAGGCTGGCATCTATACAAAGCAGCCTCAGACTGTTCTATTCAAAGGCAACCCATTGGGGTGATCTGTAAAAGAGAGCAACCTTAGAAAAAGCAAGCAGACACCGTCAAAAAGCACACACCAAGCTTCTCTTTTGTGCTGCTGAAACAAAGTCGTCTGTCATGTCGCAGACATTCAGCAGGTTTTAAAACAAGCTTTCATCACAAAAGGGAGTATCTAAATCTTATAGCAGGAGAACAAGGCAGTGTTCTCAGAACAAGGCAGAAACAGAATAATGTTTATAATTGCAGTTGCTTCACTGTATTCTCCGACCGAGTTTAATCTAGCTCCATTCATGCCTATGCTAATCACAACACAGTCTGAGCAGTAAAATTACTGTCACACTCAATTCATGCTGTTATAATCATGGTGTAGGAATTGGCAGGATTACTTAAAGCCAACAACATAAACTACATAAAATGCAAAGACACCTTTTTTTTCTCATTGGCATCACAGGCATCTGAACAACTTCAGAAGGAAAAGGTCTTTAAAAATATTATTTGCTCTCTGTGAATCCCTCCCTGCATTGCATTCTCCAGTCTGTTTGTGTGTGACAGTGGGGGTCCCCTCTGCTTCCACACGTCTTTGAGGGGCAGCTACAGTAAGAAATCAAAGCCTCTGCTGAAACAACAGCTGTTTCTACTTATGTAATGGCTGCAGGATGACTGTTCATATCCCGGCTCGTTGAAACTGTCACAAATCATTAATCTCCAGCCTGTCTGTGGGGCCATGCTGTCAGGTTGCCTTTGGACATCTGTGGTGAGACAGAAGCAGGACTTAACATTTAAGCAGGTGCCTCACACCTTTGTTACACCACAAATAACTCAAAGCAAATCGAGCTTTCCCAAAGCATTTGCTCCACTTGAGTTTTTTTTTTTTAAACCTTTTTTGTCCCATTAGCTTATTTCTTGATTACGCTTGTCAACATTTATACACCATAATAAGCCCGTTTTCCTCAGGGAAACTGGTGAAAGAAGGATAGATATTTTATTTAGTAAATTTAAACCAGCAAGCATTAAAATGAGGCTACATGTTGACAACAAGAACTATACATTTAATGCAAAATTTGTGCTCTACTGGATATCACACAGGTTGAAAGCTTTTAAACATTTAAGCCTATGTTGTCCTTCAGATGCATGCTGTCCAAATTTACAGATTCAATTGGGAGTCTCCCGATTTGATGGTCTTAAGCCAGTTGTCACAATCGAGAGACATAATCTCCCAACTAAACAAAAAAGTGAAAAAAACCCCAAAATGTTAATTTTTATGTAAATAATTAAAATGCACATCAAGAAATCAAACATAAAATTGATGGGCAAAGTTTGAAACCTCTTTCACAGTCTCACAAACTACAACATTTGTTCATCGCTTTGTTCTGACTGGTTGCATTAATGCAAGATTGTGGAGGTATTTTTATACGCATTTTTGTACCAACAGAATATTTACAAAGTGCTTTTAATTGTACAATTATTGTTGTCCTTAGTTGGGAAAAACCTGTATGTTAGAGTAAATAATACGGTATTTCTTTTTGTGCATTTAAATGTAGTGAAGTGCAAAACGGGAACCAAACTACTTAGATTCCTCGACTAAAAAAGAAGACCTGTTTCAGCATGCTTAAATAGTCACCAGACGATAACAGAAAATATAAAAAGAGATTAATTCGGCACGATATTTTTAGTCGTGATGAGTACTACATCTAGTTGAGAAAGACAAATCTCCCACTTGAACAGTCTGAAAGGTTGGACTGAATGGAGATGGTGTTTCACCAAAAGTGTGAGCAAAAACCATTTGTTTAGAAAAAAAAATGCTTTTTTTATGACTAAAAACATGGTAAAAGGTAAAAATTTGATAATAAAAGACTGCTTTGTGGAAGAATCTATTAAGACATCTCACAGGGGGTCTTTAGTTCCTAAACATGAAGCATTTGATTATACAGTAGGATCAAACTCACCTAATGAGAAGTAATATGTTTCAGTGTTGAACCAGCTTTGGGGGAGAGCCATCGGACATAAAAAAAAAAAAAACATCACTATAAAATTATTTTAAGGAGGTCAAACTCACCACTGCATCAAATGAATGTCTTTCTTGTGAAGCCATCCTGCGAGATGCGTTGCAACTCAGGTGCTTGGCGAGTGGCATTTCAAAGTGCTCGTTTGAGTACTGAACTAGAAATTGGGTGCACCTCTGCTAATAACACCAATAAGATATTTTGTAACACAATATTGTTATTTTGTTTTGAAGTATAGTCATTTGATATGTGATGCTCCTGAAATAGTGGGGTTTATTTTGCAATATGCAATGCTCAACTTTTTTCTTGTATTTCTATTTGTTTATTGTGTGTGTATATATTTGCTGACATTTAGCAAGTCAGAGCAAATAAATTATTACGCCATTGAACCGTTAAAGGAAGATGTAGAGTTTAGCCCTGCTCATAATTGCTTTTTCAAAGACTAGCCCTGGAAGTAATTAGAGGTTGGAGTAAAAACTCTAACATTCAGATAATCAGCTCGACATTAACACCTTTAGGGGTTGTATTCTTTTATCAACTTGACCCTACACAGAAAACATTCTTTTCATCTCACTCTTAGATGTTACTCCTTAGGTACAAAATACTAATGGATTGATTAGCACAAAGGTCATTATGTAACACTCCCGGGACATATTTGTGGTTCGGGTATGTATTAACTAAACAACATGAACTGATCAAATTTTTCCATGAAGTTGCTACTAAGTAAACTAATTAGTGTTTTATTTTCCTTCGAAATTTCTCATTGTTTGACCTTTGCACTGACAAAACTTGTGAATAAATATGGATTATAACTGAAGACAAATTTCACAAGGAGGAGACGCTCATTTTTATTGATCAAATTAAAGAGATGGGATACAGGACAGGGTAATAAATAAATAAATTAGGACATGTATTGATTTTTGTATCTTGGCTCAAATGTATTAGCTCATGTAGCACTGTGTTTTTAAATGTTTGCTTCCGTCATGAGATTAAATGAGTAATTCATCAAATATTGTAACTTTGATTTATTATTAAATCAAAAATTTTTCCAATCAATGCACAAATGTTAATTTTCCTAATTATGTGTAAAATTTATAAATAACTGGGAATAAAATGGGTGTTCTGACAGCAATGAATAAGAACAATACCTTGCTTTGAATGGGAAGTCACACATTTTTATTCATGGTTAATTTAATTTATTTACAGTATTTCATTCTCAACAGTTGATGTAGCGTCCATGGCTCATTCTTCTCCTAAGGAATGGATGACAGCATCCTGTTTAATTTGGTTATTTTCCCATTAAAACCTGAAAAACATCAAAGGCAGAATGATTTAATTAACAATATGGAGAGTCTGTGCACAGCCGTCTGCATGTTGCAAATTACTCCAAGCTCAGAATAAGAGACTTATCACGACCGCACAGACAACACCGCACACCTCAAAAGAAGTTGTGTTGACACAAGGAAAAGGGAAAATACAAGTCTCCCCCAGACTGAATTATCCTCTTCACAGGTACTTTCAGTTTACTGTTTCCAAGTTAAAAAATTAATATTCTTTCTTCTTCTGCCAGTGGAGTTTACAATCCTTTGTTGTGTTTACTGCAAAAAGAAGACTGAGAGAATAGAAGATGAGAGTGGTGTGTATTTATTGGAATATTTTTGGAATTGTTCCTTCAACATTTAAACTGTTGATGGATTGATTGTGACAATCGTTTCAAAGAAAGTTTGTCCTCACTGATTGGTCACGTCTTGGATTTATCTGTTTATCAGTACCTGAGGCAAAAAGGTCCAACCATATGAAACCTTCTCCTAAGTGCTCTCAACATGCTTATGAATGACCAGGGATAATATTTCAAGCAAAAATGGAGGGATAAACCAGCCGGGACAATTTAAGCACTATAAATGATAATTGTCCCACCTTGCTCTTTAAAAATCTTTATGAATCTAAACGCAAATGAAAAAGAGGGAATGAGGTTTGAATTCATCCGTTGCACTTTAAGAGCTGATGTTGTTTCAGGCTCTAACAAAAAGACCATTTTCTTTATGTTTTTTTTACTCCTTTTTTATATTTAAGATGGGGGATAAAATCTAAGTGAATAACTGTAATAAATTATGGATACAAATGGCTTAGGTCACATACTTCCAAATGAATAAATTAGTCTTTCTTTTTTTTTATTACTGGCAGAGATATGGTCATGAAGCACGCATAGAGTGGAGTTTAGTGTAAGTAGCAGAAAAAAAAATAGATGAAGGGATGTAATGCAAAGCTTTACCTAGGGAAACCATCATCAGTTGATGGAAACATATGGTCTGCCTTTTAGCATGGATCCCTTGGCGCCTTTCTCTTGTTCTGCAGACAACTAGCAAAGGAATTTACTAGATCTAAGGCATGCTTTAATAGAGCAGAATACCTGAAATTGTCTCAAGTTGTGAATTCAATCTAAAAAAAGAAAAGCACACAAAGAAATGACCAGAAAAAAAAGAGAAAGCCATGCTTAGAAAGAATAACATGACAGAAACTAAGTATAGAGACAAAGACAGAAGGAGGGAGTGAGAATCATTTCATTTGTAAAGGTGACACCTTTCTCAGCTCAATATCATACCTATATTTTGTTACACTGTTCCTCCTCCTTCTTGACATTTCTGGGTTAGAAAGTTCCTGTTGCGGGTTACCGTTGTCATGTTACACATAAATTCACATTAAGATATTTCCACAGAAATTATCTTTCTTCATGGTTCAGCAGCGATCTTGTTCTATTATTCTGGTCACAAGCAAGTCGCCACAGGTGAAGAAAAGAGACGAGAGAGGCAGACTGCAGAGATGATAGAGATGTCACATTTGATAGAATCACTGTAATTACAGGCTTGTACTAAGTTGTTCTTCTAAGCCTGTGCATCCTGTTGGCTAATGCCATTCTCTGAATGACATTCTAATTCACGTTGTTTCACGGGACAATAAAGAAAAAGCATGCGGTACTTCATCATTTGTTTTAATAATCATTTTAATTATAGCTCCAATCAATCACTGGTGACCTTTTGTAGAATTTGATGAACGACCGGTTACTTAGAAAAAAGAACTATGAAGCCAGCAGGACTTTTTATCTTCTATTTTTACTTTTAGTTCTACTACTCCAGTAATAATAATGATAACATCAGCTTGGTGATGTCCTCTTGATGTATTGAGGGTGAGAGCTACTGTTGAGAAGTGCGGTAGACATGCTATGAGGGTAGATGGGTTGAGGTATTGAATATCATCAATCAGCATTAACCATCAGCTCTGAGCTATTGACTGATGATCCACTATGGCAGAATCTCCTCTGACTCTAAAATGAAAGGCGGCGGCAACATGAGGCAGCGCTCCTCTGTTGATTGGCACCTCATTGAGTCTGGCAGGGGAGCTTTTGATTGCACAAGCTGTCAATATCATATAATTATTTTACTTACATACATTGTGTCTTCAGTTTATTTCCCGCATTTTTATTTTTTTAGGTGTAGTTGCGGCACACACGCTGTCTCACTGCACCTCTTCATCATACTTCCTTTAATCAGTTCCTAATTCCATTCATTTTTGTGACCTTTACTTTAGTCGTGTATTATGTCTGTAAAACTGCAAGCAAAGAAAAGAAAAATACTCTGTAAAACCGCCAAATATGTCACTCCAGCACCAGTCCATTAAGATTCAAAGCCCATACGAGAAAACTTGATTAGCAGCATATGGCTGTAAATCTGTCTTCCCTAGCCACCTTAGGGTGTGTTGAAGTAGCCATTCATGCCTTGAAGCTTTAATTTGGCCACTCTCAATTATCACATTAAGAATGTCACTAGAATACATACACTGACCAATGCTTCTGTCTTGCTGTGGATCTACTGAAGTCAAGCTCAAATTGAGTTTAAATCTTAAATGGCATGCATAACTGCCTGAGGAAATATTCAGGGCCGAGGGAGCAGCACTGTTTTCCACCCCAAGGTCAGTAAAGAAGATGAGATTTAATTGAAATGGAAACTGCCTGCTTGATAGTTTGAAATAATTAGTAATGTCAGAGTGGAAAGAGGAAGAGTCAGGCATGAGGACAAATAAAAGGGACATCAGTCCTAGATAAAAATGGCAAGTCATCAATTCCCAGTGAATTGAATGTCACAGTGATTGACTGGACTTCACCGTGGAAGTCAAACAAGAAATACAAACTATAAAAGAATTTCCAACACTCTCCGAGAGTGCTATTGAAAGGATTTAGACAAAAAAGCGGTTTCCTTGAAAATTTCTTGTGGTGTTTGACTCAAACTCTCCATCCAACAAAGACACCACAAAACATTTTCTACATTGAATGTCTTTTATAGTCTTTGATGCAAAACTGTTTTGTTCTTTTTTTTTTTTTTTTTTTACTCTTTTACTGCTGCTAAGCCTGTCCTCAGAACAAGCCCAGGAACTTCTCAGAACAGAAGGAGTTCAGATTGCACCTCTGCTGGGCCCAGTATTTCCGCACCAGTTAATAAAGGGGAAATGAATAGTATCAGTGTTGCTGTCTTTGCTCACGCCGAATAGGAAATTATCATAGAGATGGGTATTCGTGCCTTCAAACACTGAATTACATAGAGACAGAGTCTGTTTGTATTCACTCTCTCACAGCTGAGCACATGCACACACACACACACATACAGAGGCTTGCATAAATAAAGAACAGGATAAAATATGCAATGATGATGTCATCGTAGCAGAGGTATAGTGTTGTATTGGGATATCTATGGTTTTGTCACCTAAATTCCTGTGAATGCCCAAACATACTGTACTAGAAATAGCCTGATTTTATTTTTTTTCTTTTTGATTAAATTGTATTCATGCGCTCTTATAAATTCACAAATGTGTGTTGTAAAGGCACATTTATTGTGAGGAAAGAATAGACACATGAAGAAAAAATGTTAAAAATATACACGCTTTTTTTCTCTTCTTAAGTCTGAGGAAAAAATGAAGGAAATGGCACCTCAGGAAAAAATGTATTCACATATTTCCTCTGGGCATGACAGCCAGACTATTTCAAATATGTACAATAATAGGGACTGAATGTTTTTTCTTTGGGCTAAACAGAGTAACCACGCTTAGGTCAATGGGTTGATGAATGTCTACACCACAAAAGGTTACAAGTTTTCTTTTATTATGTTCTTTTTTTCTGACAGTTATAACCTCTGGAGCATCACTGCATCATCATCAAAGGATTTTACTTTGTGAGTTCATTTTACATCCATTCCTTTTTCTTTTTTAATCTCAATTCATATTTATTGTAAATGTCTTTTAGTTTACAATTAATTTTCTCATTATTTGTAAAAAAAAAAATCTAAAATGCTTCTTAAATGCATTCAATGGGATTACCTAGCTGTGAAAACCTCTAATTAGTTTTGATAGAATTGATTGTCCACCATTTCCCTTATTATCTTGGCTAGATTGAGTCAAATTCATTATGTTTGGAATTAGAATAGAAAATCCCAGTGGTGCTTTAAGTGGGTGTTTGTGTTTAGTGTGAAGATACTGATAGTCATAATGGAGGTGAATGGTCATTTAGAGCATTTATTCTTTGATATGCCAGAAATAGACGTTTCTAAGCCAATAAAGCTTAAAAGACTTGTTTGAACTTGCAATTAAAAAGTGAGAAAAAAAAGAACAATTTTGGTTTCAAAAATTTTTCTAGCTTATGATGATTTTGAGTACATCATTGAAAAAATATGACCAACCATCTTTCCTTTTTGTCCCTATAACTTGTTTGTTGTTAAATTTATATTTATATCGTCTGTGAATCGAAGATATTCCAGTGCATAGGGGTGCACACGAAGTAGACCCACCTTAATATTTTATGCCTTCTTTTAGTTTTACGTCTATAGAACACACACGTTTTGTCGTAAAAGGCTTATACGGGCATATGGGGAGGGTTGCCGGAGTGGCCGAGTATACCCTTAACAGGTCACCAGTCAGCTAACGGGCCGCACACACAGACAACCATACACACACACTCGTACCTATAGACAATTTCATAGCGGCCATTAAACCTAACATGCATGTTTTTTGAGGGTGGAAGGAAACTGGAGTACCGGGAGAAAATTTGTGCATACATTAGGACAACTTGCAAACTCCACACAGACAAGCCATTGTTTCAAACTTCGTCCCACTCGGAACGTGAACCCTGACCTTCTTGCTATGAGGCAACTGTGCTAGCCACTGCATCACCATGCAGCCATTTAACATAAATATTTCTTTGTCATTAAACCAGAAAGAGGAGTGATTAAGTGTGGATCTATAGTTTTTGCTCACCATACAAAAACAAATAGTTAGGGTTTTCAATGCTCAACAAAGAAACAGTATTTTTTAAAGACATTTATTTGTTTTTTGCCATTAATCCATACAGGGCGTACCCTGCGTTTTGCTTGCTCACTGGTTGCTGTGGGCTTTAAAAAAATTCTACCTTGCACTGGACGAAGGGGTTTGATTATATATATTTAAACATATTTAATCAAACTCCAACTATATGCAGAGAATGTATGAACAAAACTTTTCATTTCATGTCTGACAACAGAAACAGTTATTTTAAAATTCAGAGCTTCCCAACTTTTAGAAATATTTGTCAGCTCCAGCTGATTTTTTTTTCCTCTCAGATTTAGAAAGCTGCTCTGGTTTCTGTGTCATTATTTTTGGCTTTTGCTTTATATCCCATTTTTGAAGGGTGATTGTTCCAACTGCTGTTTTTTTTTTTTTTTTTACACATACTCTCCTATTCACTATGTGTTTATCCATGTCTGTCGCTTTTTTTTTTTGTCGAGAATGCTAGCTGACAACGTCTGCACTCAACACACCCCAAATAAAGTGCGTGGTGACAGAAACATTAACACAAGCCACTGAGTACCTCTGTGATTTTAGCTGGAGCATATCTGTCAACCAAGGCCTAGAGGAGTAAAAAAGCACATATCTGAACTCTCCCATGCTGGTGTGTTAGGGTGGGGAACGATGACAGTCAACATCAAAACAGTAAAAGTAAAGCTGTGATTTATTGAATGCGCCGCTTGTGTCTTCTTTCATGTTTGCCAGTGATACATTATATGACTTTTCTTCTGCTTTCAAGAACATGGCGATGCGGATGAATTAAACATGTTAAGCAGGAACAGGTCTTTCTCTGAAAGCCTTACCCTTTTCACGATAACCCCTTTTTAGACATTCAGTGGACTTATCACAGCGTATAAATAGGACAGAATTCATTATTCAAGGGAGGCTTCAGTGAAAAATTAATAGTTGTCCCCGGAGGAGGGTCCGTGGTGCTTTGGAGAGGGAAAACCTTTAAAGTGTACATGCTCAGGGGATTCTGGAGACAGACTGCCCCTCATATTAAAACCTTTACCAATGCTACACTGCACATTGATATTGGAAATGCAAGTTTCCTCATCACTAATGACTGTGACTAATACGGTACACAGTTTGCATTCATGCCGAAGCTGCATGCTAAACATTTTGAAGCCAACAGAAAGCAAAGAAAAGCGAAACAGGGTAAAGAAAAAAGTGTCTGCCTGTGACGCCGACAATTTACGGCAATCATGAGTTCCTAGTGTCGCAGTGGAGGACAAAATAGCAGGAGTTGAGCTGCTGACATCTGTGGAGACTCCTTTGTAACCATTGAATTATTTTATTCCAAAGTGCTACAGAATACAATAAAACGTCAGGCGCGAAAAAAATAAAACACGCAACAAAATCTGTATATCAGGTCCTCCTTTCAACACTGTCATAAAAGAGATTACATTTTTCACCATAGCCAGATTACTTATGTCCTAAAGTCATGCTGGGGCTGGTGCTGAGTTGTTTTCAGCCTGCCAGTTATGAATTGAAAGATGGGCTTCACGATGCCTTTGTATCCACTTTCTATCTGCTTGGCTGTGGAGGCAATAACAGTAATGTATGGCTAAGGGAAAACAGCTAATCATCAATGACTGCAAGATATATGGCATATAGAGTGGCACCTTGTTTATTACCCTCTCTTTTCCTCCTGCGGTATCCATTGGCTGCACAGACAGGCCACCGGATTTGAGAGCTTCTTCAATGTTAATTTGATTCATTCTTGTTTTCCATAATAATTGGGGGCAATGGGTCAGTGTGATGAATTTGCTTGTTACATGACACAGGGTCCGGCTTGTCATGGCGGCTCTACAGTTTGTCTCTGTAGTCTCTTCCATCATGTAATACAGATGCTAAATTTTTATTCGTGATTTTCTACAAATATCTAGTAGCAATCAAGCTCTTATGTGTGGGCAACAAGTTATTTTCTGTGGATTTGCTCATATTTGCTATTGGTTTTTAATTATAAAGAAAAAGCTTCATGTTATAAGTGACATTTACATTTTTAGATCAAAGCTGTCTACAAACAAACAAAAAAGAGAGAGAATTGAAGATTGTTTTGATACTATTCCAGCTCGAACAATCCAATCTTCTTCCAAACATCAGATCACATAGTCAAATCTCACTTAATCAGCCTTTTTTGCTATTCTTTTTAATCTTTTTAATGTATTTTCACTTTCTTTCCATTCCGCACGCTTTTATTTTTAGTTCCCACATTATCTACACCATATGAAAATGTTTGGCCGTTCACCCGTGTGCGATGAATTTTCACGATGTATTCAATTTTTGTCTTATAAATATACATTTATGTATTACTTTCCTTTCAGTAACAACACACCTGCGCAGGGTATCCGCCGGTATCATTCGGCATCTCCACAAGAGCAGATTTACACAAGAGTGAATAAATGGCTACCCTCTTGCATGAGATTTTAAACTGAGAGCAATCACTATGTATGTGTGTGTGTTTATAAAAGTGTGCACTGTGTCTTGTGTATCTGCCCCCCACAGAAATTCACTGCCTCGTTCTGTGTGTCATTGTGGTGATGAGCACTGATTGCAGATTGTTATGGTGTTTGCACCTATCATCTATCCGGCCCATGCTGGGTATTTGGCCAGGCCTGATTGTGTTGATGGTGACACTGGAGTCTTGTTCTCGGAGGGAAGGCCCAATAGTCGCTCGGGCATAATGAAAGAGATGTAATCAACCAATGTCACACACACACATATAAAAATAAAAAATCAAGTGGAGGAAAATGGTTACTGTTTTTTTACCTCCTGACTGCAGCAGTAGCTGTTAGCATAAAATGTTCCACTAAAGCCAAACTGCGGCAAAATAAAAATTTGAGTCTCCTTTTTCTTCCCTTGACAACAAAGGTGACTTGAAGAAAATGGAATTTACATTAAATTAAGCCTGCACATTCTTTCTGTGTTGTATAGTCTCAGTGGGGAAATGGCCACTTCAACTTACAACATACTTTTAATCAATAGCAACAAAAAGAAAGAAGCAAGTGTTTGGCACTTGCTTGTTCGGGAGATCCTTTCTCTCTTTGTGCACTTTGTCCTCTCTCCTTGCTTTGTTATTTGTTTTGCTGTTCTAATCTCTGCCAAGTCAATAATATTCTTTGTTGTCTGAAATTGTGTGTAGGGAACAAAAAGGGCCTCCTCCTTTAGCTGAAAGTACCTGTCTGTGACTTTTCACTCTCCCTCACACTCGCAGATAAAGTAATCATTAGATGTTGTTTTCTGCCTGCAATTACTTTCCGTTACAACGGGTCAAACACTCGGAAAGCAAAAGGGGTCGCAGGAAGACAAGGCTAGATGGATTACAGGCGAGGAACTGTATGGGTCCCACAAGCCCTGATAAATACGTATGTGGCTCGGAGACTCACCGTTGTCAGCGGCGGCTTTGTAAATGCATTAAAAGTAATTAGTCTAGAGTATATATGGACAACCTCACACCTTCTTATCTAAGTCACATTGTCTCTTTTACAAAAAAGCCATTTATTTTTTCAAGCACAATTTGTTTGAAGAAACAAACAAAAGGAGCAGAGCAAAGGCACCACCATTGTATCTCACCGTGTATCTCTTTTCCAAAGTTATGTTTTACTTTTTAAAAACCTCTTTTGTTGATGTCACGTTGGATTAAAAACCACCCCTTTGCGTAAAGTTCTCAAGCTTCAGACACCATAAGCACGACCAGACGTGGATGTGCCATCACCCATTTTTAGTTTATGGAGAAATTCTCTTTACATGCTTTGGATGAGGCCTTGACTAAATATCTAATCCATTGCAGCTTCTCATGCTGTAAATTTTAAAATGTCAGCCTGTTATGTGACATCACTGGCCTCTGTCGTAGCTCATCCACTTCCCCAAGCACATGTTGAGTTTCTGTCGTGACAATGAAGTATTTACTTCTCCAACGGGCCCTTGACCACTGTGGCAATGACGACTGTAACGGACTTTGCCAAGGATTATGCTGCACCTTCAACTGATAGAATCAATCCAAGTCGGCTTCATTTCTACGGCGCCAATTCACAGCAATGTCATTTAAGGGCACTTTGCAAACAAATCAATTCAAGCCAATCTACTGAGAACAAATCAGTATTCATAACAGCAAGCTCATGATAAATAATAACATAGCTAAGAAAACCAATGAAACACATCAAATTGATAAAAAGGAAAACCAAATAGCAGTTCAGTTTGATGTGTAAAGGAAAGTAAACTTTTAGATTGATTGCCTGAGATTCAGTCTCTTTGTACAAAGTAAAAAACCTCTTCTCAGAAATCTGAAACTCTTAATTTATAATTAATGCCATGTATAAGCAGGCTTTGCAAGTAGAATATATGTATCATTTTAATTTCTTCATAAAACAAGTTTCCCCCGAGTTTGAGAAATCCTAAATTCCGCACGAGTTTATATCCATCATTGAAACTGGTGCATGAATCAGTTGCAAACAGGCAACACCAGCAGAAAACAGGGTTGATGGTGTTACTAAAGAAACATGAACAGTGGTGGTCAGCCTTGTTTTTGAGATTTAATAAAAGTCAGGCATTGGTCAATCCTTTAAATGATGTGTGTCAGAGCTAAGATCCAAGTAATGGCACCTCTCTATTCACCACAATACCAAGTGGTTTTAATGGGGCTATTATTATTAATAACCATCCATTTGCTTATCCAGATTGAACATTTGGAGTGCTCACGAGGCAAGGTGTGTAGATAAAGTCTAATTACAAACCAAATTATTTCCACCATGATTTTAAAAAATCTTGTTCTATGCTTTTAAATGATCTATGGAAAAAAAATACATGCTTGTGTATTTTTTATATTTTCCCCTCATTTTCATCCTTTTCCTCTTTACTTTACAAGAGCACATACTATAATGGTGGCAATAATATTGTAATCTTGATAAGTGCATAACATGTAGTACTCGACAGTGGTTTTGTGACACCTGGTGAAAGATAGAAGCTCTCTTTTCTTACATCGTTGCTTTACAGGTACTATTAAACTTGTTGATCCTAAATTATCTGACACTGAGAAGGGGCAAGTGAAATGTGATGTTACTCTCAGCGGTGAAAGGTTTATTTATTTGGTCACTGCACTCTGGAATATGTACAAGAAGTTTTACGTCTGTGGATGTTGTGTAACTAGATAAAATAACCTCTTTGGTCTATGCAGTGGATTTAAAATAAACCTTGCGGCATAGTTTTAGTGTGAGTTCCAAAACTAAGTCCAATGGAAATAAAATAAGAAATGATGGAAGTATGAAAAATGTAATACTTTGTTTTATGTGTTTAAAACACGTGTAACATACAGTACCAACACAAAAAAATGAAACTAATTTTTGGTTATTTTGCTTTTAAAGTCCTACCTATGCAGGTAGGCAGGACATAACAACATTTTTGAATCACTAAACCAAGCATGTTTCAGGCAAAAAATACCTGAAAAGATTGAAACAATAAACAATTTATTACAGTGGAAGGCCTAGTCCACCAGCACAATGTCTGCTCGAAGAATTTATTGTCCTAGTTGCATGCAATTATCCTTTTAATTAGCAATAATGAGTTTGTGCATGCTGAAATAATGAGCTGAATTGTGATATGTGTGCAGACCTTAATGTGAAGTTCATCAAGATGTAACAAGCTCTGTCAGTAAATATCATTAACTGTCATGTAAATGTCTCATGGCAGCATGTTGCAAAGGCCGAATGAGTTGGCTAATATGCTTTATACCTGAATGTCTGTGTGGGTTTGGCTCTACTGAAGCACAAACACAAAAAGTGTAGAAGATAAATATGGTAATTCAAAGGTTTTTCAGATGTGGATCATTTTAAATCTTGTGATTTAGACTTTATGGGATTCAGATACGTCCTCATAACATGGGACACATTGTAGCATAATGAATGAATGGCAAAACATTTTTCATAATTAATTCACTTTTTTTTTTTTTAAAGTAACGTATGTGCATGCACCCAATTGTGACTTTATAGGAACCAATTGCACTCTGGCAGCTCGATGTTGTGTCGAGTCAATCTACAATCTGCTACCTATGCAGTATTTAATTTAGCGCAAAAACATTTCAAAATGGCTTTCTCATCCTTCTCACAGACATTTATTCAATGTTTATACAAGCTGTATTGTTTGACTGAGGGAAGGTCAGTTGAATGTGGACGTAGCGGTGTTCGATCTCTGGCATGCCAAAGGATGTGTTGATGTTGCAGAACAAGATTGCTTTAGGCCATCGCCGGTATTGACCTTGTGTAAGATCACAAGATCAAGTAGAAACCTAAAACTATGCCAGAGATTCTAGAAACGTACAAAGCATTGCAAATAGATCACCTCGTGACACACCGGTTCGAATCAGGTTCTGAATTGAATACTATTGAATTTGTGCAGTCAGCAGCTGCCACATTGCTGCAGAGTTTCTTTCAGAAGTTGAGTTGACTCTTCATAGTTCCTAAACAGGTATCAAGGTTAGTTTTCAGCCAAATCACAAAGATAAATTGTCTCAAATGAGAAGTGTGGATCTGATCTCGGTTGGCGTATTACTCCCCATTGTTTGCTATTATCCCCACATGTCTGCCATTCAAATTTCCTTGAAGGGGAACATAGAAAAGAATGTTCACACCATCGGGGGATCTGCGGCATCAGTGATGTGTGATTTCTCCCGAAAGCTCCGTGGGGTACAGTTGTTTCCCCAGAATACAAAAGACAGCAGCTTCACAAACGAAGGATGGCATACCTCTGGCTGACAAAAGCAACGAGAGCTGTCAGTGACATCATTCATGTCACCCCCCTATTCCACCCCTCATCCTTTCCAGCCAACACTGCCTAAACTAACTAGCCTGTTGGAATAAAAAATAGTTCTGGACAATGCTTTTTTGAGAGAGAGTTTGAGAAATACTTCATATTAAATGTCTGCCAATGGCAGGTTGTGGACATTGAGCTGCTCTAAATTTAAATAGCTTAAAGTTATAGACAGGGGTGGGGCAGAGGGGGTGTATTACGAAACTAAATTTATCAGCTGACAAAAGACATGGATGGACTCACCCTTCTTCATGTCTGCCAATAATTACCTCCGCCAAGGAGGTTATGTGATGGGTGTGTGTGTGTGTATGTGTGTGAACAGATAACTCTTTCAGGATATATTCACAATGGTAAGATGAAGAAGTTATTAAATTTCGGGGGTGATCCGGGTCCAGGAGTGTTTTACAGGTTCTGTTTAAAGTCTAGTCTTGTCACACAGTGGCATTTAAGAGGCGGAGTAGAGGACATTAGAACTCTGTTTCGATATGTCAAGCTCCCATTGGTTCTACTTTAATAATTTGTACCAATTGGCTGGAATGAAAATGGGAGGATCTTTTTGAAAATGGTGCACTCGAGCCTATTCAATATGGAAAGTAGGTTAAGAGCAGGGTACACCGTGGTTATGTGACCATTTATTTTGTTTGTGTGCTGACTGAATGAAGCTGATCCTCACTGGAATAAAATTCTGAAACACATATAAACCCTTTTTCCAAAGTTTGTCCAAACCTTCTTGCAGTTTGACCAGCAAGAAGATCAAATCAAATTTTAAATATGTAGAATTATTTAATTTTTCATTTTATTTCATCTTCTAAACTGCATTACCGGGTCAAAGTGATATACTGTTTACATGAATTTTGGCTGCTGGGATAATAATTTCATACATCACAAATGATAAGGTGCATGTATTTTTTAATCATAAAATATCAAACAGCATAAAATGTTTAAACATAATATTTTATATTCTGGCATAAAAAGCCTGCTTACAAAATTGGCACCTGAAACAAAAAAATTATTTTATCTAAAAATTTGAAAGACTTACAGAAAATTTAAGCTTGATGGAGGCTTCTGTAGTTGTTTTCATAACTGAATTTTGATGTTCATTTGTTACATAATAAATTAAGCATCCATGAACAAGTACAGACAAATTTGTGTTCTGATCGATTTACTGTATGTTGATAGCTACGTATACAATAAATGCCATAAAAAATAAGTATTTTTGGACTCAAAGAAAACTACAGCATTATGAAAAAGTTCCCGAGCAGCAGAAAATACTCTGTGAAACATTGTTTCAGGGCATGGCACAGACTTGGCTCAGCCCCATTGTGCAAGCTCAGAGAATGAGAAAGCATCCATTTTTGCCTTAATGAAGTTAGTGACCCTCTGAAAGGTGACACATTTACCGCCCAAGGGATTTATACACTCTTGCTCTGCGGATCCAGTTCAATATGGAGGAGACAGATTTGGCTTCTCGTGGGCACTCCAAATATATCCTCACAATTTATGCCATGTGATTCATTTTTAGACACTGTGCTGATAATTAATGTTAACATGGTGATATCAAATCTTGAGAATCACAAACATGCATGAAAGGTGTGCAGTGAACCATTCCTCACCAATCTCTATAGTACTCTGAGGCCAGACAAGTAGGCTTTTACTAACACAATCAGATATTAGGTTTTAGTTGATAAACAGCCCAACAATGAACAAGGTGGTCGAAAGCTTTTCGGAAATTTGGATACACTTGTAAAAAGTTCTGAATCTGTACGAGTACCAGAGATTGCTAACTCATTTATTGAATTATTATTTATGCAAATGCACTAAATAATTTCTAATTGCCAGATTAAAACGGGGCCCTAAAGGAGAAATGTTATGTTTGAATGTGGACTTTCTTTTCTTTCCATGGCCTAAGAAACATAAGACTGCAGGCTCTGGGTTGCCTTGGTGCATACTGTTTTACATTCTAATTATCTAGCATGACAGGCTTTATTGCTAAGTCTCCATGCCGAAGCCTTATCCTCAACTCATTCCACATGTGATGTCAGTGTCAGGATAATGAGATAAGATAGTTTGAGTGCTTGGCCTTGCACACATGCCGCTTTTTTCTGTTCACAGTTTTTCCACCCATCAGTGCAGGAAATGCTAATTCTAGCACAGTAAGAGCAATACAACATCCCATCTTTCCTTGCACAGGGTTATGGGATAACTTATTTCTACTTTCTTGTTCTAACTTTTCTTTTTGACTTGTTAAATCCAAAGGGCAAGATAGTGATTTAAAATAAAAATACTTATTTAAGAACTTCATTAAATATTTAACATGGTACAGCCAATCTCAGACACAAGCTGCTAAGACATATATTTTCTAACTCTAATTAAGCTACAGGGAATTTATTGTGTATTGTAGGTAAACAGACAGAGTCATGGGAATACCAGTTGAAATTAAATGCTCTGTTGCTGTTTTTCTCATTACAAGATGAAATGAAACATGTATCACTGGCTTTCATTTCACTAAAAGACTGACATTTTTTCAGTCAAATCCTGATAACATGACATTTTTCTGTTTATGTTACAATTTAGCAGTTCATTCAGCGACATTAACGTTATTTCAGAAAAATAACTACATTCCAGTTCTGTGCTTTGTTCAGTTGTATTAAATGTGTTGTTTTTCCTCTTTTCTTCTCATTTGTGCAGCTATTGAGGTGAACCTGCAGAAAGCCTTGGCTGAGGCCTCGGAGACCTGTACCCAGGAGTGTCTAATACTGGGCCACTCTGACAGCTGCTGGATGCCCCCAGCCCTGGCCCAGTTCCAGACTTCTGGCAGCAACAGCCCCACCACCACGACCATCACTGCTACTCTCCCCTCGTTTGGCTTCCAGCAGAGCTGCTCCCGGGGAGTAAAAGCTAACATGAGCAGCATGGGGGTCATGGATGGCCGCCATACTCTCGGCAGGTCTGTGCCCAAAAAAGATGAACTGGACAAAGGGATCAACCGGCCACAGTTCTACAATACCCTGGACAGACACTGCATTAGTAAGAAGGAGGACCCTGTCAAGGTCATTCCCCTGGCAAGCTTCTCTTCGCCTGGGCAGCAAACACCAACCAATGGGAGCAGCAGCTCTTTCTTACATGAGCACCAGTTGTAACAGTAAAAGACAGCTTTTCTTTTACACGGTTCAGTCCATGGATGGCTAATGACTTTATAAGTAGTATGTATGCGTACGCGTGAAGGTATGCATATAGTGAATAACTCTGTTCAGTTTGAGCTCTGTTTTTACCAGAGAAAACATCTTTGAAAGAACAAGACTCTGCTGATGTTATTAGGACAAGATGAAATGAAATCCCAGTTTGACAGTTTAAGCATTTAGTCTTGATATATCAGATCCATGTAGGATAAAAAGAGGTAGTTCTGTACCAAAGTAGCCCATCAGAAAAAAGAGAAGAAAAAAAAAGACTTTCGCTTTCAGTATGGTGATGTTCGCTTAGTGACATGAAAGAGCACCATACACTTTAAGCTCCTTTGGTCTAGCTTAGTAAAACTGTGTTCTAAAAAAAAAAAAAAACTTTTGCCAGCACAGAAACAAGTAAAAATGCAGTACCTTTGTGTTAAGAGTGAGCTAAACTGGGCTTAATGTTCATCACAAAATTCCTATTAATTGCATTTCTTTTGGTTGATGTAAAGTATTGCTCTTCACAAGATGGCACTGACATTTATGGAAGATAGTTTTTTTTATTTTGAACTGATACATTCTAGTTGTCTTTTTTTTTGAGTCACAGGGACAGTGAAATGGGTTTGATTATAATAAAAAGAAGAAAAAATTACAAAGAGTAACTAGTCCAATAATAGATGGCACCACACCTTCATGTTTTACATTCATTCTCATCACGGACCACTACACAAAATGAGTCCCCATCCGAAGGTGTAGTGGAATCCATCGCCCATGCACACTTGCATACTCATGATGTTTTTCCATATGGCCACTGCTCCGTCTTTGCCAACTCCATTAAGAAAATCTTCACTCCTTGCATTATTGCAGTCCTAAGTCTTTGTCCTAAAAGGCACAGGCAGATGTGCTTAGAAAAAGTCGTTTTTATTTTCCTTCTTTTGTTTCCCTCACATAATAACACCTTTAAAGCCAATTAGGAAATTCTAGCTCTAATTACTTTGATGTGAGATCACAGAAGCAAAACTCACAGTGGTCAGTGAGTTTGCAATTATTCTTTTTCTAATTTATATGCTCTCCTTATAAAAAAGACTGAGAAAAGGTGATGAGGGATCAGAGAACGCTGCTTTATGTATTCTTCTGTTCTTATCGTTGCATTAGCACCTATGTTCTGAAAATTAATTTTTAATCTGTTTTCAAACGGTAGTTACTGTCGTCAGCCGAGTGTATGATATCAGCTTGTACTGTGTTGACATGAGAATAATGGACCGGACTGCAAGAAGTTTTTCAAAGCCTCCAGTCTGACTGAATTATTTATGTTAGCTTTTATTTTTGTAGATATCTTTAGAAAAGACATTGAAACCATTCAAAAGCCCTTCTCACTGCTTTTCACATGAAAGCTGCACCAATGCCTGAACATTCGATATGTAGTGCTTCGTACTAACCTCGCTCATAGCAGATTGGGTGCATCATAATGTATTGCTAAGGCACTACGTGACTGTGCTAATATCCATTTTTCTTTCTAGAAAAAATCCAAGCCAGGTGTCTACATCATCACGTACATGATTCATGCGATTCATTTTCTCGTACCATCTTGCAAATTGAGAACAGGCCGAAATATATAATCCAACATGTTATTCTCAAAGGAAGGTGCAAAGCAAATTATGTTTCTATGCGCTTAGCTTTTTTATTTTCTTACATCAGGACAGTTAACAACATAAAGAGGATTTATTTGATATTCAGTTAAATGATCACATAAGCAAACGGTGTGTCAAGGACACAGAAAGGGCAATTCAATTTTATCTCAGTCAATTATGAAAATAAATTAAATTCGAAACAGGCAAGTTAAATAAATAAACATCCATTTGTGAAATTGTCTCTTTTTTAGAATCCAATTTGAGCTCATTTGCTGGGATTTTTTTTGTCTTTCTCTTTCTAACTTCTCATCCCCTTTCATTGTTTCAGGACAGACAGAGAGCAGTATCCACAATACATATTTAATCAAAAGGAGCACATATCAAAGAGCAGAGACATCATGATGTCAGTGAATATTGGAGTTTTATCACCCTGCCAATGTAGATTCCACTCTTCCTCAAATATGGCCTCAAAAATCCCTCTTTGTCTTCTTTTTGAAAACTTTGTAGATAGAATAATCAAAATTTTCAAAAAATATCCCTATGAATGCACTACGTGTGTTATATTTTGTGGTAATAATTCAATATGACAGTATTGTCACTTTCTTCATATTAAAAAAGAAGAAGCTGTATATCTCTGGAGCCTATGTGGGATGATCAACACTGTCAAATCGTAATAAACGCGTGACTGTTTAAAATATTCAATCCGATCACATGTGTATAACAAGCACAAATCCTAAATATACTGTATGTAAGCCATGTTTCAGTTCATTCTGCCAACAGAAACATCATGCATCTGCAATCACAATGATGGAAAAAAACTCTATAAAGAATGCTACAAAAGCTGCATGAATGTACAACACTAGGATGTTACTTTTGATAACAATACAAGTCTTTATTTGTCTATATTATTCACTATCTAGATGAGTTTAGTCACTACATGTCCCTTCATGAACAACCATAACGATGGATTGTTTTGGGTTTTGTATTAAAATCAGTGGTACACCATTTGAATGTCCGTTTTTAACATGACCATTCACTAAAAGCGAGTGTGAAAAATGTTATGCTTTTTTAATACTAAAAAGGCAAAAGCTCATTGGATTTTTCTATGTGACTCTTTTGTTATTGTTTTTAACTTTGTGTGATTATTTATTTTTCTTCCACCCACAGTTAACAGTCATAGAGACAATAATTTACATGCAACTTCACACTCTTTCTCTCAGATTTTCTTTTCTTATCAAAATGCGTGTCACGATCATCGCGTCACAATCTGCATGAACTGTTTGGACTTTGATGAAGCATTCTGATACTTGACTCCGTGCTTCATGCATCCATCATTGCAATCTGTGTCGGTATTGATATTTTCCTCTCTACCTGTTTGTCCGTCTGATGGAATAAAACTAATGTTACACTGTGTACACATTCAACTAAGTGAAGTGTGTGCACCACTTGCGCATCTACACACAGACTAACAACTCTCCGACTATCAACTTTGAAAACCATCACATAAAGTGGATTTTAAACTGTACATAGCAGTGCCCCTAAAGAACTGTTTGCTCTTGGCTACAGAATGGAAAGACACAAAACGGCTACTGGAATTCACAATCGACACAATGAGAAAAAAGGTAAAATATAAAAAGTGATGAGATGACAATCTCTGTTGTACTGTAAATGGTTACATATGCATAACGATGAGTGCGTTTGAGTGCGTTCATAGGTGATCTTGTAAGTATGCAAGCAAGAGCATGTGTGTCTCTTTGCATGTGTGGGTGTGTGTGTGTGTGTGTGCGTGCGTGCGTGCGTGCGTGCGCGTGCAATGGTATGCACGTTGAGGGAGTATTTTAAGTACACAAATGTATCTTGTACATAAACGGTATCAAAATATAATATAAGACTTAAGTATATGCTTGTAAAATAATCATCAGTGAGTCAGGTCAAGTTTGCTTTGAGAGAAAGCTTCAATGCTTGCCAGCAAATCTGTAAAAGTCAGTTAAAGCTATACAGTCTGTGTTGTCATGCCTTTGTAAGATATCCCACTGAATTCTATAAAAAAAAAAAAAAAAAGACTTTCCGTATGGTGAAATGATTTTTCTTGTCATTGAATTTTACTTGAGCCATTAAATATTCAGACCTCAAAAAACCTCATGTTCACGCTTGTTTTTAAATGAACATTGTTACTTGAATGTTTTCTACTGACTTGTTTTTTCTTTCAGTGCTGAATTTTTTAAAATTTCACAATGTCAGAATATTTTAGAGTAGACGAATCAATGTGTCGTCCTCTAAAACTTGAACACCACGTAGCCTTCAGAAATAACATTGTGCATTGGTTCATGATTGGTTGATAATTTGGACGAGTTGAGTGGTACTGACAACTGATGGTGTTTTCATCGATGCGGCAATACAAGGACAGCAATAACAACGCTAACATTGCCAAGAGCTGCTCACGCATCAGATTGTTGCACATATTTCCAATTGCCCCAAAGAGACAGTTTAAAGCCAGAACATGTAACATGCAATTTCAAAATTTCAATGTAGTTTTATGTTAAAATGGGACGTAAAAGTACCTTAGGTTTTGACCATAGGAACAATAAAAAAAAAAAAGCAAAACAGTTTCATCTATGGTTTCAAGCAAAAAAAAATTTTCACTCTGTTTCATGAGCTTTGATTTTCTTCTAATTTATTTAAATGGTTTAATATTTTTTTATTAAATATTTGGCTTCAAAAATGCAGCATTGATGGGCAAAAGTATAGACTAAGAATAATAGGCAACGGTATACAACAGTGGACTGAACATTTTACACCAGGGTCTTCAGTAGGGCTCTATTATGCATCAATCAGCCTCTCAATAACTGTTCGAAGCAAAAGTTTTCATTGGCATCCACTTTGTAAATAGAAAGCCAGCATCACCAACTCTAAATGACTTTACAGAAGCTCTGTTTATTTTAGTCTATCTGGCAACAAATGCTGGCTGAAATGAGATTGGTCAAATGCTTTAATGCAAAAACACATTTGTGTATGGAAGCAGTGCAGCTATCAAAAAAGCAATGTTAGGAAACAAGCAGACCATTTGTGAATATTTTATACATAATTTTATATTCTGAACTGCATATCCCAACAAGATAGCATACACACATACACAGGGAGAACATGCAAACTCCACATAGAATTGACAGCAATTCAAGCCTCACCCCACTCCAGGACTCAAACCCCCAACCTTCTTGCTGTGCGTGCACAGTGCTAACCACTGCACCACTCCATTTTTGGTGTTTTGGTCTAAATAATGGCCAAAATACTGTACAATGAACACCAGTTTGTGATTGTGATGTACTTTAGGCCAACAGAGAAAGCTACAAAAGGCTTCGCCATTGGTCCCTCCTACGCGTATCTCATTAGATTAGAAGAAGCTATAGAGTTTGTGTGACTTTTTTAGTTTTTTTTTATTCCATATCAATGAATTGATGACTCCATGGCAGCTTACATAATGTACGTTTAGGAGCTAACAAGTAACCATGTCGATATAAGTGCAAATCTGTTTGCAAACACTTGAATGAATTTGAAAAAGACTAGTTTTTAACATTTGAGATAGTAAAGAGATTTTTCATGGGATAAGTTTGGTTGTAATTTATTTAGAGGGGAAGATATTCTGAGGCTGGTTTGACAAAATAGTTGTATTTTCTTGACAAAACATTCCAATGAGACTAAAAAAAAAATAGTTACTACCTCTTTAACGCTTTGAAAAACAAAAAAATGTGTTTTATAAATTGGCAAATAGTAACATAAAAAAAAAAAAAAAACAACACAATCAGAAATGACAGGTCTAATCTGCCGTGGTTGTTCAGATAATTTTTTTTTTTTTTCCTGCAATGACAGCATGTCATCCTTCCTTTGCTCTCTGTATGTCCGGTGTTCCACTTTGATGAGAACACGCTGCCATCAGCAAAAGGTGTCTGCCACTGCACTATGCCCCGACTCATCCAAACACTACACAAACATGAATAATCTGCATGGGTTAATCGTCCACATTGTGTGTTTACTTTTTAAATCTGCAATTACTGCCAAGTTTGTTTGTTTTTTTTTATTCCTTTTGGACATTGTCAGTAAATTGTAAAGTTCATGTTGGTTCTGCAATGACATGCACAAAAACACAACCTTAGCAACGTCTTATGCTCCACATCTGGTACTTGTCTAGATTTGCCCAAACTTTTCCATTCACTGTTTTGTGAATGAAGCCAAATATAATATAATATAAATAAATTAAAAGGACAGGGTCACAAATCAGGAAACTTTCCTTATATTTCCAAGCCCAATTTTATGTCTCCACTCCAGTGTAAAAAATATCACTAACTTGCTGGATTTTTAACATTTATAACAACAACGGAAGATGATTGTTACTAACTTTTCATGAAGCAGGCTTCAAATTGGAATAATTACTCACAACAGAGAGAAGTATGTGGGCCAATAGAATAAAATATAATAGCTCGGTTTTGCCAATGCGTCTACCTCATTTATGGTTTGGCTCGAGCTGTTGAATCTGTTGCAATTGAATAAACTGAGCTAATTTTGAACCTACAATACCCAAACAAAGAACTTATAGCTGCCATAAAGCTCAGCCAACCTGACATCATGGCAAAAAGTGAAATTGCAGTAATAGTGCACAGTGTAAGATCATGCGGTTTAATATGACAAACGATGCCATCTACTTTCAATAAAGCTTTTAATAGTTAACAGAGCAGATGTTGGAAGGTGCTAATCCATAAGTCTTTTTATCAGTGGTTGGAAACTAATCCAGTCAAATAATTCAAACAGCAACATCAGTTTCCACTTTCCTTCCAGTCCTGCTTTCTCATTTTATATGCCCCTTTATGCTGGTGAATGGTTAGGTTTATTTCCACTCTTGCAAAAAATTATGGCTTTACCTTCTACAATTTACAATCACATAACAGAAAACAATGGCCTCTGAAAATACTATCTTCTATCAATGCCCAACCATGAATTCTAAAATCGTTACAATTTGGACAACTGGACTAAAATGTTTTCAGGTGAAACTAATTTCCTCTGGGCTTGTGGGGTTTCATGACAAACTGTCACGTGCAGTTCTCTTTTGAATGAGAAAAAGTGTTGCATGGAGTTTTCTCATTGAAGTAACAAGGTAATATAATATGCAATAAAGAATCCCAACTTTAGATCAAACTAAAATGTGATTTTAATAATTAATTTTTACACACATCAACTAGATTTAAACTGTGCTTGATTTCACCAACATTTTAAAAAAAATCTGAACTTGAATAAACATTCAAATTCCAAAGAAAAATGTTTACGTATATTTCACTATAATCTTTTAAAACAGCTTTCTAAAGGTCAAGACTTAGCTTCATATTAAATTAACAAAAGATATAGGCTTCTATTTAATAAATCTGGACCGCTTTTTTTCCATTCAATCACTCATCTTTCAATATGAGCCATCCATCCTTCCATCCATACACAAGAGCTTTGATACCTCAGAGGCACACTCTGTTACTGCCTCAACAATCCCCCGGAGCTATTCATCCAACCTGAGGCTTCTTTTTGGCTTAATGCCTTACCCACTCTTCTTTTATGAATACATACAACCCCTAAGAGAGGAAATCTCAAGCATATAATGCAGTGCAGAGGTGGTTGTTCATAACAACTAGACATGACAGGCTCTTTCGGCACTGACTCCAAAATTGTGTGACATAAAGAGCTATGACACACAGCTCGTACCACTCTAAAACCTTTCTGGACTGTGTCATCTTGAAGCCTCCACAGCATATGTTCAGTCCCTAGCCTCCTTAAGAGAGTCTGCTGTGACCTGTCCTGTTAGTATTCGTATGGTAATTGGCCAATAATGAGACAGTGATGTTCCAAGGATATCTGCAGAAGACAGCAATCTGCTTTTTCAGTAATTACTGTATATTTGAACAAGAAAAAAACTTTGTGATCACAACAAAATGCTCAGACATGCATAGTATTCACACATTCCTGTCCCATCTGCTAACAAGCCCAATTTCTTGTAAACCTGCTTAGTTCTCAAGGTGTCATCTGTTGAAGTGTCGGGAGAACATATAGAGATTGTCAAACACTAAACTCATTTCAAATTGTAATTAAACTGACCATCGGGTACCTAGAGGCTGTTTAGTCAACAGCAGGGTACTAATTACTATAAGATGACCTTTGGAATAATATCTAGTGAATAATTCATAGTTGAGAAAATTGGTTAGGAGATATGCCAACAACATCCAAGGGACAGTAGGCTGTACACACGTTTGAGGACTCCAAACCGGCCGTGAAAAGGAGGTCAATAGATAAAGCAAGCTGGTCCTTTTCAGATGAGAAAATAAAAATTGGTGCACATTGAAAGTAAATTAATTAATCATAGGAACATGCACTCCATCTTCATTCCTCGTTTAAAAATGGTTCAGGGTGTCTTAAAGGGATTAAAATTTTCAAACAAGAAGTAGCAAAAGTTTTTATTGAATAATTCATTTCTCAAACAATACTTCTAAAATCTGAAAAGGACAGCCTGGGGAAATATAATGCATATTACTGTCTGATCTTCTGCAAAACACAGGACTGCCTAATTGAACTGAAAGAAGTCTATTGTTATATAAAAAAGAGGGTAGGATATAAAAGACAGATGGAAGCAAAAGAGTAGATGGAAAAAGAGACAAAATTTGAGATAAAAATTCCAACCAATTCATCTGCCCGAGGTGATTTTTCAGAAGCACTAACAGCATCTATTCCCTCATGCTTCAAATGTTTCTGTGGGATATTCTGCAGAGAGAGGGCAAAAGTCCTAAAGAGTTTTTTTTCCTATCTCTGCACAACCTTTGGGGACATTTTTATAAAATTACTCCAGGGACATTCCACAAAACTCTTTTCTATGTTTCTGTGTGACATAAATACAGAAAGAGCCATAAAACTAGTTCTCAGTGAGACCAGCATCTGGCATCCTCCAATAATTGAGGAATTTGGATGACTATAGAAATTCTATACCAACGTAACGTGTTTTCTATAACAAATCTGCAAACCGGTATGAACTGAGTCAACCTGGTCTCAAAGAAATAAATTAAATGACCTCTTTTACACTTTTGATGTCAGGTGATGTGTTGAAATTACATGCCAGCACCACATAAAAAATGCCGATAGAAAGTCAATTAGCAGGTTTGCTGTGGTGGAGACACAAGTCCCCATGTGGTGGCAAAAAAACAATTATGAACTCTCATAAATTAGTATAATCTGTTGATAAAATAGCAAAATACTTTTAAGAAAAATTGCCCCAGAAGTTGCTGTCGTGTTTATCATCACTATTGCCCAGTGGTGGAACGTAACGAAGTAAATGTACTTCGTTACTGTACTTAAGTAAAAAAATTGTATATCTGTACTTTACTTAAGTAAAATTTAAGACCGGTACTTTTACTTTTACTTCACTACATTTTCAGAGCAAATATCTGTACTTTTCCTTCGCTACTTTTTAAAAGTGTGTTTTACATTTTTTTGTTACATTTTCGTTCAGGAATTTGAAAAATACACAGTTTTTTTAGCGCATCTTAAAGCCGCATCGCCAAAATCAAAAGAAGCAGTCGATCGGGAGAAGAAGTTATGAATCGAGAAACATTTTCTGCATTCATTCAGCGCCAAAAACCTAACATCAAATATAGAACAAATTAAAAAGAGTCAGAAGATCGTTGTTCGTTGTGTTTACTTCTAAATAAAAAGTTGAGCCATCATGACACAGAGCAGTGGTGGATCTAGGATTTTCCAAAGGGGGTGGGGCTTTGACAAATCCAATATATAGCGACTGGGGGCCTCCCCCCTCCAAAACATTTTAAAAAATAAGTGACATTTTCCTCCATTTTGGCAGCCCATTCACTGGCACTTCTAGGGGATAGCTTGACTTGTCCCTCTCCTTTTAATTGAAGTTTTTTTTTTTTTTTTTTTGGACCAAAAGAGGCGGGAGAGGGGAGTCACACCCCTGCAGAGTATTTATCCTGGTTACCATGGTGACACCCTATAGCACAAAAAATAACATTTGAATTATGGTCGAATACTTTTACTTTTTACTTAAAAAGTACAATTTACACCAACTACTTTTGTACTTTTACTTAAGTAGATTTTTTTATTGGTACTTTTACTTTTACTTAAGTAAATTTTTTGCCTAATTATCTGTACTTTTACTTAAGTACAAAAAGTGAGTACTTCATCCACCACTGCTATTGCCCCAAGGTAGAACAAGTTGATTAAACGAGATGAGTTAAAAACAGGAATCCAAAGTGCAATAACGTCTGATCATTTGAAAAATGCACCTTAATCTGCTGGTTGCTATTTAGGGTCATAGTAAAAATGAGGAATGGAAAGCATTGAAGAACCTGCTCATAAAGGTTAGCATCATTTTGTCATGTGACAGCAACATACCAGTGATGAAAACCAATGCAATCTGAGCCTGGGGAATTGTGTGGATGGAAAGTGGTTGGAGCGACTGTTCCATCTCCGGAAGTATTCTTAGAAAAAGAACAAAGTAGAGCATATGAAGGAAGGACTTTATGCATACCATCCCAGAATAAAGAGTAAAGCAAAAAGAGTAAAAACTCTTAATGAAACACTTGTGAACAATTAAAAATTAGATGCAATTTATCTTGATTGCTACCTTCTTTTTGTGTGTTGAACCTAATTGGGTTCACATTTAATTGTCATGTGTTGAGAAAACAGGTGGGAGGACGAATAATGTCAGCATCAATTAAGACTCTTGTAGCTGAAAAAAGGCCTCCACACAAAGTATTTCTTTTTTGTATTTTGAAAATTGAAATAATAGGTTAGACTAAAAAAAAAAAAGTTTGTTTCTAAAGACTAATTTTTGACAAGTCCATCCCTTCGACATTGCAAAAGAGGACTCCGCTTCGTTTAGTCGTTGTATCCCCTCCTCTGCGCAAGCAGCTCATGATACCCTGCACTCTCATTTTACTCCACTGAGGAAATTCAGGCATACAGACACAGTTTAGAGTCTCTGACAGTACACTGAGGTGAAACTATGTCTACCCCAATACTTGAACCATCCACCTCCATTCTCACTGAATCTGTGATTAGGGTCTGGCTGGACAGAGATGGAAAGTCTTGTTTAGCTTTTGGGAGATTGCCTGAGGCTCCGGTGACATCCTGGGAAGTATGAAGGTGGAGAAGCTTCTTCAAATTTAGCCCATGAAAAAAAAAAAAACTGGTATGGCAACGCTGTTTAGCAAGAAGAAGCCTTCATGACAAATAATTCATATTATGGTCTTTTTTTTGTCAACTCCTTAAGATACAAGCCACTGCGAAGTGACTAAATAAATTTCCTGTTGTTTCTTGTATTACTATTAATGCCAGTTTGCTTACATAACTTCTTTTAAAAAATAATTTTAAACACCTATTAGGTCTAGGCTGTGACTCCTAAATGCCCAAATTAAGTGTTATCTTGGTTAAGGATTATGAGATATGAATGAGAGTCAGAAACGTGACTATTTATTACCATCAAACATTAACCTAATAATTGGTTACAATTTGGGGTAATTGTGATAATGAACAATGACCTTGTTCTCTTCCAAATGAGAGAACTGCTGCCAAGTCAGTTCCCCCACCCACCGTCATTAGAGAGTAATTACTAACAGAATCTTCTTAACAGTACCATTTAAACATGAGCAGCCACATCTGAGGGGTAAACACTGTCTGCATTGTTTGTACAGGTTTATTCAATTTGGGATTTTACACTTTTAGTTTGATAATGACAACTAAAAACCAGATAAATAAAATGTGTTAAAAGTCATTGAAAACCAAACAACTTGTACAATGTGTTCAGTTTGATATCTTTTGGCTTGAGTGATTTTTTTTTTTTTTTTAGTGAAACCAGTTTGTTAGTATTGAATTTAACAAAAAATAATGACGAGCCATCTCACTGCAACAAACTAAGTACCTTTTATTCATTCATCTTCTGAGCGGTCCATTCCATCGGGGTCATGAGGAGTGTCAGAGCCTATTCAAGGTGAGAAGCAGGGTACACCCCAAACAAGTTACCAGAGTGCTGTGGGGCTACACACACACACACACAGACAACCACACACACACACACAATCCTAGGAACAGTTTCATAGATGCCAATCAACCTAACACACATGTTTTTGGAGAGTGGGAAGAAACCGGAGTACCTGAAGAAAATCCATGCATACATGGAGAGAACATGCAAACTCCACACAGAAAGGTCAGTGTTTCAAACCTTGTCCCCACCTGGGACTTGAACCAAACTGAGTACCTGCTTTTTAAAAAAAAAACTGAGAGGTTGCAAAAATGTCAAAATGTCCTGCTTGAAAAAAACAGGGCAAGCAGGACTTTGAAAAAAGAAACAATAATTTCAAATATATTGTTCTTAATTTAAGCAAAAATTATACAGACAAATCCATTAAACAATATCCTGACTGTGAAAATCTCATTACTTAAACAGTAATTTAATCAGTTTGCATCACAAGCAACTGCTCTTTCACACAATAGATGTAAACAGTTTCTTGTTTTATAAAATTTCCAGTCCTATCTTTAGATAAACGTGGAAGGAAATGTAGTCTCAGGTTAGAGCTATGTTGTGTTGGAATATTGCGTGTTCTGAATTAATAAAGTTGGTCATTTTATTGATTCTGAATGTATGAATGTAAAAACAAAACAAAACCCAACAGCAGTGTCCCGTATGCAACATTCATCATTATAAATAACTATTAAATTTGTCTCAAAAGCGCTGCGGTCACGCAGGTTTTCCATCTCTGTTTTTAGGCATCTAAAACAACGAGAAACAGACACATCTTCAGTTCACGAGGTCTTTTGATATTATGCATTACATCTTCTAAGAGCTGCAAAGCCTTTGTAATTAGACATTGAGAAACATTGTTTTTGAAGTGTTTCATAACCTTTTTAGACACTCTTTCACAGATAGAAAAGCCTTTGCCCTTTTATAGTTGTAAGAGCTCGAGCACATCTTGTTTTGGCTGATAATGCTGCAGAATTTAAAACAATTTACACATTTATTTGCTATGTCTCCACAGGTAAACTTTTTTTTTTCTTTCATGTTTTTATTATTTTTTTTTAGCTACATTGTCAAATATCTGGAGTATAGTTGTAGGCAGAAGACATGGCCTGAAATAATTAGATTTATAAAATGCTTCAATATTCGGGTTCATACGATTATAAATGTTCTATTTACAATTCGTCCATCTTCAAAACTGCTTATTCAAACACTGGGTCCAAAACTACCTCAGTGAGAAAGCACAGGGGAAGTAGCATACACATGTGCAGGTTGCCGGTCTGTTGCAGGTGGTTCTGTTTGTGTCAAATTTAAATTAAAAAGCAGCAATTCTTGTACTTTCCACTTTTGCAAAAAAAAAAAAAAATGTTTTTTTTTTTTTCTTTTTGCAAACTGAGAAAAAAGACTGGTTGCATAGAATGTGGACTTGCCTGATCGGGAATCAAAAGCAACAGACTTCCCATCTTGGCCTTTTTGCAGTTAGAAAGTAGATCAGTGAAACTGCTTCCTCTGCAAGTTCCTCGTGCAAATCTTCAGAAAGTATCACAGGGCGGCCACTGTGCCTGACAAGCCAGTTCATGTTCAGCACAAATGCAGTTTCTTTGCAGTTAGAGCAGCAAGTCCCTGAAGCTCTTCCTATAAAGAGTCTATCCGATGGATGATGTCTCTCCCTGCTTTTGAAATCCGGAAGATCAAACAAAACAAGCGTTGCTGCAGACAGTGTTGTGCTTTTGTTTGAATACTTAATCACTCTCTATGGTTGGAAGGGTTTTTTGTTTATTATTTAAAATATACTTCATTAATTTCTAAATTTGTGAACAACATCCATAACACTTGATTATTGTCAAACATCTGTCTATCCATCTATCTATCGATCCTAGAATATAACACAATAAAAGTGATTGTGTGGTCTTATATGATGTGTAATGATAACAAAAACCCATAAAAATGCACGTGTGTGGCAAATCTTTCTAAAGTAATGTTATTCTGGGTAATAAACCTTTACTTTCAAGAACATCTTTTGCACAATGGTCACTGAAAGCAGAGGTGGAATGAAAAGAAAGAAGAAACTAGAAAAATCAATATGGCAATTATGTGTGCAGATAATAGACATCAAGGTATTATTTGGAGAAAAAGAAAAGAAGAAGTGGCATAAAGCCAATTCAAATAGAACAAACATTTCATAGGTTCAGATCAGGTGCTGCCTGCATAGATTTAGTGTCAACAAACTAAAAGTCCTTTTGTTGTTTCTCAGCTTTAGCACGTCTAAATTAGCATTGTTTAGCTCAATTTAATTACTAGGTTACCCTTAATGTTTCTACCCAATCACCCACTATTTTGTTTTAATGGTAAGAAAAAGGAAACAACAGCACCAAACATTCCAATTAGCTAATTGAGATTTAAACACAGATATCCACACTTGTGAGTGTATCTGTGTATAAACAGCTAAGTGATAAACGACAGTGTGTAAGGGCGAAGACAGAAGTTAAGATAAAACACACACAAATGCTTCTACACTTCACATCTCACTCTGTCTTGCTTCTACCTGCTCATAGAGGTGACCTACAGCGCTGTCAAGCTTTGCAGGTGGGTCACAGATCGGGATTTGATAACTGGAGGGAGTTTAGAGAGCAGACATTTGACAGGAACGACAATGCTCTGACAGCTCTCATTGCGTTATGATTAATGACTGACATCCATGTCGCCTGTCTCATGGAGAATGCAAATGCAGAGCAGTGTGAAATGACCCTCATATTACTCATAACTAGATGCAGAAAGTACCACATAAAGCAAGAAAAGATGAGGCTTTTCGCTCCTGAAAAAGTCTTTATTATGTTGAATACAATGAAGATGATGAGTAAGATGCTGCCACATGATTCACAATGGCAGCCATCAGGCTCTACTTATTTGTAGCAAAGGGTTGACATGAAGCAGTAAATCTGAGAGATAAGCATGAAGGTTTTACATCTTTTGGTTTTGGAGTCTCCCCAATGCTCCATTTTGTATAATAACCATCATAACCCAGCTGTTTAATCAGATATAGTGAAACAGGGTGTTATAGATCTCCTTGGGAGTGACCAGGATGGACAGGATTAGAAATGAGTACATCAGGGGAACAGCACATGTTAGAGGTTTTGGGGATAAAGTTCGAGAGGCAAGAATGAGATGGTTTGGGCACGTACAGAGGAGAGAGAGAGAGTACATAGGAAGAAGGATGCTGGATTTGGAAGGACCAGGAAAGAGGACTAGAGGAAGACCAAAGAGGAGGTTCATGGATACAGTGAAGGAAGACATGAAGATAGTTGGTGTGACCAAAGAGGAGGCAGGAGATAGGGTTAGATGGAAGAAACTGACTTGATGTGGCGACCCCTAAAGGGAAATGCCGAAAGAAGAAGAAGAAATGAAACAGGGTGTTAGTTCAACTAGAAAGGAATAAAAAAGCTACAGGGTCACTGATTAGATATCTTTTTGTTTCTTTTCTGAAAGGTCTAACGTGCCATTGATTGATTAAAAAAAAAAGCATATTATTTTTTTACTTTTCCATCAAGAAACCTACCGTATTTTCCGCATTACAAGGCGCACCTTCAATAAATGACATTTTTAAAAACGTTTTCCATATATAAGGCACTACAGTAAAGGCTGGGGTTACATTATGCATTCACTAAATAGTGCTGTGCTAAAGGGAATGTAAAAAAAAAAAAACAGTCAGATAGGTCAGTCAAACTTTTAACAATTAACAATTTTAACTATTAACAATTACAAAACAGCTTTCTGTTTTACTCCAAAATGAATAAACAGCTGTTTTATTATTTTCTCAGCGATAAAGTATTAGTATTTTTGTGACACAGTTTATCTTCTATTGGAGATAAACTCTGTTTAGTCTTACTTACTTGGCGCAGCGCATACTCTTGCTTCCTCCACTTCCTCACCATTGTTTCATTGATGTTAAACTCTCCCGCTGCGGCTCTATTCCCGTGTTGTACTGCGTGACCAATCGCCTTGAGTTTAAACTCTGCGGTGTAACAGTGTTTCTTGGTAGGAGCCATTTCCGGGTCTTTACACAAACACACAAATGAAAATACTGTAGGTGCGTTCGAGATGACACAGGCGGACGCAGTTTTGATCGGCGCAGATTGCGCAATGCATGCCGGTTGGGTTTTGCATTCAAAAACTAACCGGCATGCATTGCGCACCGATCCGCGCCAATCAGAACTGCGTCCGCCTGTGTCATCTCGAACACACCTAATGAGACGCCCTTTCATATACCCCAGCATGCACCGCGCACTACTTCAACTGCGGGGGAAATTGAGTCGGCGGCTGCTTACCGCAGTTGCGACACCTGTTGTAGCTCAATATTAATCCATATATAAGGCGCTCCAGATTAAAAGGCACATCGTAGACTTTAAAATTTAAGGTTTTTAGGTGCGCCTTATAGTGCGTAAAATACGGTAGTTAATTTTTTCCAGCAATCAACTGACCTTATTCTTAGTTTAATTTCTCCACAAAAAAATTAAAAAGTCAACATTTCCTATAAGATTTCAGCTTTTTAGACCAAAATCTAAGTGTTTCACCTGAACATAAAATGATCAAATAATGACAAAAGTAAATATGTAAAAAAAAGCAATAAAAATGGTGTGATTAGTAAAAAAAGAAGAGGCCATTTTTAAGGTCTGAAATGTAGGCGAGCGATTGAGCTCGCTGACCTATACATATCTGACAGGCTCCAGTCAAAGCTGAATTCCTTTAGTAGATTTGACAACATGCAGGTTGACTGCCATCATCTTTTTCTGGGTGACTTTCCCCGTCTCCTTTGACACGACTTTGCCTCGACCGGCTTCAATGCCTCTCTTAGGATTTATCTTGATGGATTGCTGAAAACATGAGTTTGCATGTTGAGAGAGGTTATTGGAAAAATTTCTGTCAGATGTGAAAATAAAACAACAAAAGACTAAAAACAAGAATTTTGTTGTTTTTTTAATCACAGAAGTTAGAGAAAAGATTCTAGAGAAAATGTTCACTAGCATAGTTTTCTTTTCTTTTTCAAGCCTTGTGCTAAGTCAAGCATGTTCAGCTCCTGTGGAGAGCATGTCACAGCATTCGAATTATATTTCAGCTTTTAGCTTTTAGAAGTAAGTAACAACCAAAAAATGTATTGTTACATATATCTGAGAAACAATGTAAAAGCGAATGTCTGTGTCATACTGTATATCTCAGCTGTATTATCAGGGGAAACGCATTGTGAAATCTTGCTTTTTCCAAGACATTTTGTTGACATTTTAAAACAAATTAATAGCAGTTTTTGAGATGAGGATGGCAGTAAACCTTGAGAATGAACTCTACGTGTACCACATAAAGACACGATTGCCAAAAGTATTAGCATTTTTCAAAGAGTTGACATTGAGTAGGTGCTCTGGGTGCTCCTTTCCAACAGCTGGCATCACAATTTAATGAATATGCATAGCCGTTATCATGACATTTGTCATTGAATGTTATGACGGAAACTTCAAGTTCACTTCTCAGGGGCATTAAGTTCTGATGCACTGACTCTCGTAAGCTGACAAAAGTAAAGCAGAAATACAACCTGACTCTTCCCAAACAATAAGCACTGAATATATTTTCAACATCCCTCATTCCCATCCCACAGTGTCAGTTGCTCTAGTTTCATCCTCACTTTGTCAAGCTGCGGTGTTGCAATGCGCCTGGCCCTGATATGTTTCCATCCTGATATTCAGTAATCCCTTGCTGAATGCTACATCGCATGAACAAGAGTTTTAATAAAAGGGCCGTATCAAAAGCACTGGTAACACGTTTCATGCAGCGCTGCTCAGACGATACTTTGACAATGTCACTTCTGACATCCATAATCACTATTTAGCTTATCAAATGTCATTTGCATTAGGATAGATGAAAGCTAACATTGACACGGCGCACCTCCCGAGCCCTTGTTTCGACAGAAACTAATCTGTTGTCTTGTCCTACATAAATAATAAATAAATATTCCTTCTTCTCAGTCTATGTTATGACAAAGTTTTATATGCTGGGGAATTTCAAACACTGAACAATGCCGTAGAGGCCAGACAATGCATGCCACCATCACCGTGACCTTCAATCACAAGCTCTATTTGATCACCTCATTTGGATTACAGAAGAACCTAAAACTCTAGCAGGTGTTTCCTTTGTGTGTATGGCAGGGGGTTATTGTTCAGGGAGAAGGGGTGGACATCAACGCACTCTTCTCCTAATGGAAATAAATAAAAGAGCAGAAAAAAGGTTCAACCCAGCTTTAGAAGACAAAGTCAATTACGAACAAAGATTTCTAAAAGTGCAGAAGAGCAGTAATGAGCAAACTTGATATTCTCTATGTGTTACCACAAAAATCAGTCAAAGTTGAACGTCTCCTGTGAAGCTCCTCATTACCCTGATTATATAATAGATATAATCAAGAAACAATGTCCAATTAGATGTCCATAGGCTTATCTTTACCAAAGAAAAAGGCATAAGGGAGACAAAAAAAACATAGCCACAGAGATTACAGATGTGATTGTACAAAACAGTAGGGTTGTTCCCTAATCAGACTCAATGATGAATCCAAGAGCTTAAAAGGGGAGGAAAAGTGCTTTGCCGTATATTTGGTGTATATGATGGAGGCTGTGGGTTGTGAACAAACAGTCCTTTCCAGGTAGTTTGAGTGATTGCCTAATCCCCTGTAGCTAGATGATTGCAGAGCAAGGTCAGTTTGAAGGTTCAGACTGATTGAGTGCTGTCTGTGGTTGGGGGCTCGCTTGAGTCTCTGATGCCATTAGATGGACAGCAGGTGAAGATTCACTCTGGAGTTTTTTCAACACTTGAACCAAAAATGTCCAGACTGAATGACACTGCTGTACCAGTAAACAGTGGGGTATTCTGGCAGGAGCAAAATAAACACAAATCATGAGTGCAGTGAAATCAGTCATCATCCAAAACAAAAATTAAAAAAAACAAGGTTACTTGAAAACAGTGGGTAAAAAGAGGGACAGATTTAGGATTTTGGTGTGTTTTGAAATTATGTCTAACAGTGTTGTTGTTTCCTTTCTAGTTTTTTTTATGCTACTCTGTCTACAGTACTCACGTAAAAAATACATCATAATCAGTCCCAATTGACTTCTCCTAGTTCTGCCAGTTTTTTCATCTGAATGGCATCGTATTGTGTGTTTTTCCAAAAAAATTAAATCTGTTTTCAGTGTTGTCAAGTTGCATCGTGTACCTCATTGACATCCATTTATTTTCCAGCTGTCATTTTGTTACTAAACTGGGCTGTTTGTAGGAAATACAACCCTTTCGTGAAGTTGCAATTGGATCAACCCCGCCCCTCTGATATGTACATTGAAATACCGAGGGAAAGGGCTGTTCTGTGTATCAAACTCCACTAGTCTGCAGCAAAAATCCTTTGTGTGGACATCTCTGTGACAGCTCCTTGGCAACTTCTGCGCCTGTGTGCCACAAGCTCCCTAAGCTGACTGTTTGGATCAAGTGGGAAGAGGCAGCAATCCCAAAGAGAACAAAATAGCAGATCCCAGCAGCTTTCACAGCCAATGCTATGAGATTACTAGACTAAGGAAAAAGGGTGTGGACCTATAAGTAGGTTTGAGGGGAAAAAAATGGGGAGGGGAACAAATGTACTTAGAAATCATTTGAAATGTCAGACAAATGAGATTCCCAAGAGGTATTATGTTTCTATAACGGTGATGCTGTAAAGCTTAGGTGTGATGTCAACATGAAAATGCAAATCATAATGAATTGGTGACATTTTTCTCTAAAAAGGCTCATAGGTGGATGAAAGACTTTTTTCCCTGTTACCGTGTGTTCTTTGAAGTGCAAAACCTAAAAATAAAGTGAGGAATTACTTAAACATTTTGTTATCAAAGCAAATATTGAAAGCCTAGAAGTAAAATTCTTGCAGGGTATTAAATAATTAAGCATATAAATACTAAATACACATAATGTATGTATCTATGGTTTTATATATTTCAGGACATTATTAAACCTGTTTGATTTTGTTCATTTCTAAGAGAGAAAACTGTTTTGCATTTTGCAAACACCAAATTACATTTTGCAAACAGCAAAAGCACAAATGTATTCATTGTAGCCAGCCAGGGAAATTGTTTTTTTTGAAAACACAAAAGATTATCTCTGTACAAGGACTATTAATACTTCAGAGACCATTGTAAAAATTATAAGATGTGATGCTTTCAAAAACAATTGTTTGCTCACAGCAATGTTTCAAATTCATACAAATAAGACTAATCCCATTGTAAGCAAGGCGTGAGTTATCAAAGGTCGCTGCTGTTGTTGTGGATTTGTCCACACAAAGCTTTTTTATAGTATAAAAATTTGTTAAAAAAAAAAAACTGGATCACATGTGCCATCATCATGGTTGTTTTTACACTCGTTTCATTAACATAACGTTTTGTCTTTCTGAATGTGATCTGTATGGAGTCTACATGTTCTCCCCATGTATGCGTGGGTTTTCTCCGGTTTCCTCACACTTTCCCAAAATAATTTTTGGCTGCTACAAAATTGCCCCTAGGACTGAGTGTGGGGGATTGTTGTCTGTGTGTGGCCCTGCAACAGACTGGCGATCTGTTTGGGGTCTGTCCTGCATCTCACCTGAAATTAGCCAAGATATCGTCCGGCACTCCCCACAACCTCAGAAGGGATAAGAGGTTCAAAAGATGAAAAAACTACTAAAATAAGTCATCAAGGCCTAGTTTGTCGACCTAAACATGTTTGACATCATACACTATGTACGATTCCAAATACTAGATGGCATTGTTGCAACGATACAAAATTCACAAGAACTGTATCAAAAGGACTTTTCTTCAAACAAGCTTTAAAGTTCAACAACATTCCCAGTCATGTATTTTGGTTTAAAAAAAAAAGACAATAAGAGTCAAAATTTTGGCCACAAGTCAGGGGGCGGGCGGGAGGTGAGGGGGTGTTCTAAGCAGAACTTGGGAATATTTTTGTCTCTATGAGTATTTTGTATGTTTTAAGATTACTTTTTTTGTTCAGCGGTTTGTTTTTTGTATCACGTTGCGTTCAGCTGTTTGTTTCTGTGTCTGAAAACTAATTCTTTCACACGTGCTGAAAGTATGGGTGTAAAAAAAAGTATGGGTGCCAAAAAAAGAAAGAAAAGATTTTATAAGATAAGATTGACTTTAATCATCACCAGAGGAAAACAGATTTGTTACAGTAGTTCAAACAGAAATCCAAACTTAGAATGGGAAAAATATGTGCTAGTTTTTGCATTAGTTTTGCGTGTCTGTTCAAATTGAAGGACAACACCGACAGTCCAATCTGCAGGTTTAGACTTTTTAATTTCACTTTTGTACAAAAACATTTAGCTTTTCAATTCTGTAACCTTTAGAGTAGCTTGCAATTATTTTCAGTTTTGATTATCATTTGTACAAAATTCATTTTCTGTTTAGATTAGGCTAAATCACAATAACAAAGGAAGAAAATATAATTGGAAACCTTCAAATCAAAATGAAAACAAAAATTTCAAACTATGCATATGAAAGGGAGATGTCATTGGACATTTCTTCAATGTATTGTCTTTTTTGGTTAGATTTTATTTTCATAAAGGGGTTCTTTGACTTTTTTGTTGCTTCTCTCTCCAGTATGTTACCTGTTATTCTTCTTTTATTTTTAAGGGCATTTAATTAAAAAAAAAATCTCTTTCATCTTTTTCTCTTTTATTTGACTGTGTTTCAATACTTGACATTGAATGACATCAAGTTAAGATAAAAAAAAATACATTTTAGATTTTTCTACCTACTAAAACAGAAAGGAAATCATCCTTTTTTTCAAGGTCTTCGACTTGATACAATAGAATTATAAAATATAAGTTTAAAATGCAGTCAGCATGTTCACATCTTATAGATATTGTATATTCCAGCTCTGTTTCTATCGCTTTCTTTCACATAATCCCCTAAGCCACACACAGGTGTGTGCAGTCTGTTCTAAGACGATGGAGGTTTGAAGAAACGGGCAGAATTGGTTCCAGTTGGATGGACGCTCCAGATCATTTAATGTATTCCAGTCTATTACCACTTTTGTTCTGACACCTCATTCTTTTCCACCAATATATGAGGGGGTCATTCAATAACTGACACCTCTCTTCCATACCATAGCCACATCTTTGTTGCTGTTTGAGTGTATGTCGCAGCTGAGAAGCCTGCATTTCGAGAGATAGATTTGCTGATGTGGGCACACCATCACTTTGTGTGTGTGGAGGAAACTCTTCACTGTGAAGGTGCCGTAGCCTTGTCACTTTTATCAGAGGTAATTGATCACAACAGACAACAGCTGATGTGTGCAAGTCAATTGAAAAGGAGAAAAATAATGCTGCTTATTCAGATAAAAGATCTCTTGCATTTCACCAGTCACTTTCATTGATAGGGTGGCTTTATGAGTGACAGAAAATCAACCCGACCAGAAGATATTCCCTTGAAGAAAGTGCTGAATTTTGGGTGAACATCATGTGTGCTGTGCTTTTTCATGACATTTTTCCAACTGATTTCCCCATTTGGGCTTAAATCTCTTACTAGGTGCCAGACAGGCATTGGAGAGGCTTTAAACTGTCATAGTGCAGGTGCACAGGGAAAGCCACTCTGACTAAAGAAAAAAACAAGTCTACCCTGGGAGTTCTCAAATGCCACTTAGCATTCAAGGACTTTGTGATTCATTAGTGGCCCAGCAGACTGGTTAGATGGAAGCATCTGTTATCTGGTTCCAGTCCTTATGCCATCAATGTCAGAAATAATCACATACAACAGGTGGTTCACTGCCACAGGTACTACAGGTAACACTCAGTCTGCTTTAACTTTTTTCTGGTCCTATTGTTTTCTCTATGTTTTGTCTTGACACGCGGTGGAATAAAGATTTTGGGCTTCTTGTAATATTTCTTTTAATCTTTAAAAACTGTACAGTAGATTATTTTGGAATTTATCTGACCATTCAGTTGTCGAAGCTAGGCTAAGGTCTGAAGTAAGAATTTGTGAGCAGCAGTATGGGTTTTATGCCTAAAAAGAGCACTACAGATGCAGTATTTGCTTGAGGATACTGATAGAGAAGTACAGAGAAGGCCAGAGGGAGCTGCACTGTGTCTTCGTAGATCTTGAGAAAGCGTATGACAGGGTACCTAGAGAAGAACTATGGTATTGTATGAGGAAGTCTGGTGTGACGGAGAAGTATGTTAGAGCAGTGCAGGACATGTATGAGGGCTGTAAGACAGTGGTGAGGTGTACTGTAGGTGTGACAGAAGAGTTCAGTGTGGGGGTGGGACTGCACCAAGGATCTGCTCTGAGTCCTTTGCTGTTTGCTATGGTGATGGACAGGCTGACAGACGAGGTTAGACAGGAATCTCCATGGACAATGATGTTTGCAGATGACATTGTGATCTGTAGTGAGAGGAGGGAAGAGGTGGAGGAAAAGCTGGAGAGGTGGAGGTTTGCACTAGAAAGAAGAGGAATGAAGATTAGTCAGAGTAAGACAGAGTACATGTGTGTGAATGAGAGGGATCCAAATGGAAAAGTGAGGTTACAGGGGGAAGAGATAAAGAAGGTGGAAGATTTTAAGTACTTGGGATCAACAGTCCAGAGCAATGGAGAGTGAAAAAAGAGGTGAAGAAGCGTGTTCAAGCAGGCTGGAACGGGTGGAGGAAAGTATCAGATGTGATGTGTGACAGAAGAGTTTCAGCTAAAATGAAAGGAAAAGTGTACAAAACCGTGGTGAGACCCGCCAAGCTGTTTGGTCTAGAGACAGTGCCACTGAGGAAAATACAGGAAGCAGAGATGGAGGTAGCAGAGATGACGATGCTGAGGATCTCTCTGGGAATGACCAGGATGGACAGGATCAGAAATGAGTATATCAGAGGAACAGCACATGTTAGAGGTTTTGGAGATAAAGTCTGAGAGGCCAGGCTGAGATGGTTTGGACATGTACAGAGAAGAGAGACCGAGTACATCGGCAGAAGGATGCTGGGTTTGGAACCACCAGGAAAGAGGGCTAGAGGAAGACCAAAGAGGAGGTTCATGGATACAGTGAAGGAAGACATGAAGATAGTTGGCGTGACCGAAGAGGATGCAGCAGATAGGGTTAGATCGAAGAAACTGACTTGCTGTGGCAACCCCTCAAGGGAAATGCCGAAAGGAGAAGAAGAAGTTCTGACCATTCAGTCAGTCACTTCAGGAGTTACCGTTGGCTGCACTTTGATCAATATACAGTATTTTCCTAAAGTCCCCAAGGCACACACTGATGAATGTTTAGATACATAATGAATCATTATTTATCAGATGATATTAAAATAATGCAATTCAAAAAATTTGGCTATTCTGTGACATTATTTATGACAAAAGACTGATAGCATTGTGATATTTTTCTGTTTCTCCAAAGAGTAATTTCTCTCTAGCATTGCAGCTTAGATGTACTGTGACTAGAAAACTGTCAAGAACACATCAGTGAGCTTAACAGTTTTATTGGATTAGATGGTTTTGCATCACTATAACAACAAGCTGTTTTTGTCAGCTTAACCTCCACTACAAAGTAAAATGTGGGATGAATTATAAATGTAGGTAAACAAAAGAAAATATATTGCAACTTCTGATCAATGCCGAACTGTGTTCTTTATTCTTTTTTGTAATTCAAAACTGCTTCGTGCTGGATTAAAAAAAGATAAAAGATAATAAATAAGGTTCTTTTGTAATTTCATAAGGCCCACCTCATTTTCAGTACTTTGTATATACTCCGTTTCTGGTTTTGGGTTTCAAAACATAAAAAACTGGTGCAATTATTTTCGATCAAACCTAAGTTTTTCACTCAAATTTACTACAGACGTTGTCAGAGGATTTCTGTTTGACCTTTCATGTCATGTCCAAGAAACACAACCAAACATTAAAATCTTCACTATGAAACATTAGGCTTGAAGTTATATGCTTGAAAGTTTTTGTAGGACCACATTTGGAGCAACTCATTCTTAAAAAGCAGACATTTGTCACTGACCAGTTGCTTTTTCAGGAAATGTAGAACTAGACCAGTGAGAGACATGTTAGTTATACATTATGACATCTTTTTTTATTCTAAACACAGTATCAAAAGCAAAACTTACACCAGATTAGCCAATTAATTATGCATGTCAAATTTACTGAAGTTTATCAACCACGTACAGTTCATAATGCTGATTTGATTCTGTCACTATTTTCTTACAGAATCGGGCTGTTTTAACATAATCTGTAACTTTGCATGATGTTCTTTTACCTTACTTTTAATGTCCTAAAACCATTCAGCTGAAATGAAGGGGCTCTATCCCATTTCACCATGCCCACCCTGTTGAGGAAAGACATAATCACCAGAGCATGTGAATTTGACACTTGTCCTGTTTGAATAGAGGAAAAAATTGCAGCCTGGATGGATTGTGGTAGCCTCCTGTGGACTTAATAGCTCCACCTTCAGAACCTACAAATTACTGTTAGAGCACACACTGGGAACATCTGGTGAAGAATGGTCAGCTCTGCTGAAATTGGCAAAAGAAATCTATTTTGACATTACTGTAGCAGGTCATTATTAGAAAAGATTTTGGAAACTTCCTGGAGAGAACAAAAAAGAGTGGAAAAAAGAGAGAGACAGAGATTCTTTTAGATTATTTCTAAAATTGTTCAGAAAACATAAACACAAATGCCCTTCGCACTCCCAACATTTTCTGCTTGACTACTGTAATTCCTTTTTATTTCTGTGTGGATGGCTTTTATTTACAGTGTTTGCTGATTAATCACAGTTTTATGGGATGATTTTGTAAATGTTAATTTGTTCTGATCACAGGACCCATTTGTGTTTATAATTGTTGCATTTCTTGTCAATCAAGTTCATTTCTCTGCTCCATGGATTTGCTCTAATCAGTTATAATGCATGATATCCAAATTAAAGCATCTGGTGGTCCTCCCATCCAAGCTGTTTTCACAGTTTCGGATGTTTCGCCTCATGCATCTTGCATCATGTACACAGACTAGACACACCTTAACAGCTGATCCTCTCGTCCTTAAATAATTACTTGATTAAATTTGCATTGATCCATCTGATATTATAAATACTTCCTGCCTTTGGTAACAAATTATACTTCTATACTTCAGTAAGTTCAACGAAGACATTTTTAGAAACAATGCGCATCTATTGTGTTTATATATATATATATATATATATATATATATTGCATCAACAAGGCAAACCACGCAACATGTTAGCATCAAAGGAAAAGATAAATCAGCCTGATTTTTTTTTTTTTTTCAAATTGTACTTATCAAAAGTATGCAAAAAAGGTGGTGTTTTTAAAAAAAAGGGTCTAAAAACTGATGTAAGACGAGTAACATGTAGCATTCATAGATTGTGGGAAAAACGTTTTTTGTCACATTTAGATGGGTGTAAATATGTTAGAATTAGCTGTTGCATGTCTCTACACTCCTGTGAATCCCTGAACAAATTAGATTTTTGTTGTTGGCACATGAATAAGTTCTTTCTGTTTCATTTTGTGTTGGAACACTAATGATGATGAAGAACCTGCTTCAGAATTTTTTACTCATCCAGGATTTAGGTTGTTGTGTGTGAAATTATAAAGTTGACTGCGATAAGTGTGGCTTTTTCTTAGGTAGAAAAAAAACTACAAACTTCTGAACAACATCCAGAGACAAAATTGTGATTACAATAGATTGAACTGTTTCACTTTTATTCAGTGTTTCATTTAATGAAATACTTCCCATTTTTTAAAACGCCAGCTTTTTAGGGAAAAAAAATGGATGCCATAATGCAATTAATTTGCTTTTAGCAGCATTTTGGTCAAATTGTTGGGGCAGTTTTTGCATAAGAATAGGGTTAGCATGTCATTTAAAATGTTTCTGTTGGAATAACAAACTAGATTTTTTTATTTATTTTATGACTTAAACTTTATTGATTTTTCAACAAAATAACAGCATTCCACATGAGTACAGTTGCATATTTGAGATATAATAAGCAAAAGAAAAAAACAAAGATAAACAAAATAAATAAAATTGGCCTTTCTGTGTGGAGTTTGCATGTTGTCCCCATGTATGCATGGGTTTTCTCTGGGTACTCCGTTTCGTCACACCCTCCAAAAACATGTATGTTAGGTTAATTGGCCGCTACAAAATTGCCCCCAGGAATAAGTGTGTGTAGATGGTTGTGTGTGAATAGCCCCCGGTCCCGCAACAGACTGGCGACCTGTTTGGGGTGTATCTTGCCTCTCGCCTTGAATCAACCGGTAAAGCCTCCAGCACATGGTTCAGAAGATGAAATAAAAAACAAGTTTTTAATAGAATAGATGTTTTTGCAATAAGCTTTTTTGACCGAGCATTCCTTGTTTTGTCATCCAAAAAAGTGTGTTGCAACTCTGGTATGTACACGTGTGGGATGTGTATATGTAGACATTTATGTAGGCATTTATGATCTGTTCTCCACAAATGATCAAACAAAAGCTGAAACTGTCTCAAAAGAAAATTAAGACAATGCCCATAGAGTCTTATTTCCATATGGCACATTAACCTCTTGGACAAAATCAAATTTCTCACTTTTCAACTGCTGTGGACACAATAGCAATTTCATGGTTGTTCAAACTGAGATGGTGTGAGAGATCTCTCAAGCTAGTCGACCTTTATCTCAGCAAACATCAGAATCCCTATACAAAAAAGCAGAAAATGAGCTATTGATTTTCCTTTTTTCTTTCTCTTCCACACACTTTCTTATCTCCCTCCGGTATTGTCATTCTTTTGTCTAAATGAAGGTCAGCATCAGTTTCCTTGTCACTGCCACAAAGATGCAGTGGAAATATAGCAGTCTATGTTTTTGAAAGAAAAGGGTCGTGCAAGATGATTTTTTTTTTTCGGAATAAGGGATTAACGGCATCAATAAAACATTGTTCTTCAATAAAGGGCAAAGAATACCTACGAATTCAATAAGTTTATAATCTACAGTAGCAAAAGAAGAAGATTCTTGATACATGGTATGGATTATTTTTGTGAACCAGTGTCTATCATTACAATAGAGAAATTTTCTAGGAGCAAACTAAAATGCTCAAAAGATCTTAAGCGACATTGCTAAACTCTGTGTGCTTAGTTTTTCTTTGGCTAAATTGCTGTCTGTTTCAAAACATTTTTTATAACTGGATCAAAACAGATGTTATAAAAAAAAAACACACAGAGGTTTATGCACTCTTCTGCATTCTTTTTTTTTGACCACTTAAAAATGATTTTGTCCGACCAAAAGTAGTTGTCTTCTTGTCATGTTGTAGGCATGGTAAATGACTTCTATCAACATGTTTTAGTCATTCCATCAACAAGATCAATTGCTTTGTCTGACGTATAATAGCATCAGTGTATTTGACATAGAATGCCTTTCTCTTTTCACTTCATCAACTCCCGAAGGTGAACATGTTACCTTCCCAAATACAACTGATTCTACAGTGATGCTTTTTATGCATATTCTTCACACTTGTTTATGGTTTACTGAGCAGGTCACTTCCCCTGCTTGCATGAACAGCTGCTTCAGTGATACCCCACCCCAAGCACTTTTCCTAACAGAGACTGAAAGACTACTTATGTGCTGCACCTTGTCAAATTCTCCTTTGCTTGTGAGGCTGACTTGTGACCTCATGCACAGCATTTACTGGGTCCATATGAATAATTTATTGTTTGAATTTAGCCCAACTCTGACATTTCCATGTTTGATGCCCACAGGCTTTGGCTTTAACAATATAGATAGGACTCGTTTCCAATGTGCACTATCAGATAAAGTTTGAAAGCAGAGCTTGTGCACTCAGTATCAAAAACCATGGATATCAGGGATGCTGCATGTTCCACACTCTGGGTTTTTGCTTTTCTATCAACTCACACCGCAGTATCTCTTCCAACACAACTGGATTCTATAAAGGTTTCAGACGTCTCAGGTGAAAATGCTGTGTATTGTCAATAACAAGATAAGACAAGGTAGAAATGTAATAATCACTATAGAAATAGCAGTACAGTGGATAATGGCCCAAAATTTATGAAAGAAGAAAAATAATAAAGAATACAAAAAAGCAAGTAGTTATTATGAAAATATAAATGGAAAAATACTGTTTTGACTTCAGAGTGGCCTCTAGTTTGGTATTAGATTATCAAAATTCATAATCAGTCCATAGTGTGTGTAATTCAAATACAACACACTAGTTGAGGTTGAAACAAACTTTCGTGATGGAAGGAGATGCCAAGTTAGGTTTAAAAAACCTAAAGAAGATGAAGGGAAAACTACAATTTATTTCATAAAAATAACTAAATAGGGCAATTGTTAAAAAATAATGAAAGTTTGAAATAGCTTTGTGAATCCATGGGTCTTTGAATGATCATCACATGCAGGTGGCAGGAAGAAAATTTCACTCTGATGAAAGTTTCCTTATTAGAGGAAATATAATTTTCAAGCAAGGGATTTTTCTCTAATGAAAATAAAATCGATGTGGACATCACATTTGCTTTCCACCATGGGGAACCATGCTTCATCTATTACACTGCCTCTGGTCTTTGGTTTTGTTAGTTATTAGAAAATATTTCCTAAAATACTTCCCGCTTGAGTTTAAGTAGAACCAGTCAAAAAGTTGACTTTTGGGAAGATATTTGACAGAGTGTGAGAGTTAATGGCGTGCATGTTTTCTGTATTGACAATTTAGAAACTTTGAGTTGTGAATAACAAATAACTCATCATATTTGATATTTTGGTGGCTTGGCGAGGTAGGGGTTGTCAAAGGCTGAGTAGTTTTCTTGTGTATCATGACCTGTCTTTGTCTTTTTATCAAGTTTATTCAATTGTGCTACACTAACTGAAACTTTTCCCCCCAGTTTTGTCCCTTATAATTCCTTTTGTACACCCTTAGGGAATTTTGTTTGGCCGAGGCCCAAAAAGAGAAACGTATCTAAAACGTCATGCTTCAGAGTTAAACTGTTGACTGGATTAACTCCAGTTCACTGAAACAGAACTTGTTTTTTCTACCACTAAAATCAATGGTCTGCCTACGGGAGCTTTAAGACAACTTACAATGAACAGTTCTCTGGCATTCAATCTACTAGAAGAGATATTCATGGGCCTTTCAACTGCATCCAAACTGTATTTTATCACCAAAAGGAATCAACAGACCCCTGATTCATGGTGGGCTTTGCTTAACATTGGAGTCATCGAATGAGTTCTGGTGAAAATTTAGAGGTAAAACATCAGAGAAAACGGGAAGCCTAACCCTACAAGGCATTATTTTCTTTCCATATCCAAATGACATATTTGTTCCGTTGTCTTCCGTTTACCTGGAGCCAAGTCGCAGGCGCAACAGCTTCAGACGGCAAGCCCAAGCTTACCTCACTCCTGTTGTATCCTCCAGGATCTCGAGGTGTTCTCCGGCCAGCTGTGAGACATAATCTCTCAAGCGGGTCCGGGGCCTGCTTCTGGGTCTCCTATAAATGGGGTGTGCCCAACCATCTCCCCACCAAAGCATCCTAAACAGATGCCCGAATTGCCCTATCTGGCTTCTCTCAACACAGAAGAGAAGCCAGAAGAGTCATACCATAATTGTTTAAAAAATAAGTTGAGTCTAGGAATAACCGCTCAAGTCCCTAAAATGTACCCACCGAGGTTCCATCTGTCAATTTACTGCATTGCCTGACCAGCACTAGGTCACAGCAAGGTTGTTGCAAGACAATCAACATTTTTCTTTTTTTTAATTATGAGAACAAACCAAAACTTATTTACTGACTTGCCCATCCAGGAGCTGACCACACCTTCAACTGGTCTTTCTAGTAATATTCCTGTTGAGCCTTGCCCAGTGGTTCAGGAATTGGTCAGTCTACTTGAAGCCATCATTGCTAGTTGGGTAGAATTAAAATAGTCAAATATGAGTCAAGTGTTCAAAGTGTAGAGTAAAACTGCACAGGCTTTCATTGAAGTGCATTTTCCAACAGGTGTTGGTATTTCTGTCATAACCAGAGATACTGACTGCATACATTGCTTTCATTGCCACAAAAATGTCATTACATAAGAAATTTGTGTATTTGGCCACAATGTAATAATACATGCTTGTTCTCTGTTTTACATGCACCTTTATTTCGCACCACTTATTTTTAACTGTGCCTGTATGTGCTTCTCTGACCCTGCAACATTGACCGCTACAACCTTATCCCACTCACTCTTTGCAGTGGCTGCTTACACCAGAACGCAGTGTGCCAAAAAGTACCTTTTTTCATGTGTCCATTTCAACAAGTAGCTCTTTCAATTTGGTTTTTGTTGAGAAAAAAAAAAACAGTCATTCTTGTTTTGTTTTAATCCTCTGATTATGCAGAAAATAATTCTCATGCATGAGGCTTATTTAAAATATTTTAGGGTAATTAAATTGAGACGAAGCAGGCTTGTAAAAGTGTATTGAGGATAAGTGAAACGTTCTTGGATTGTTGCGTGTGTTCAGATTTGTCCATCAGGATTATTTTTTGCGTGGAAGGTTTTTTGGATTTGAGCATATGCTACATGCATTGGTAAGAATCTTCAAGTTTTCTGTACATGAGATCTCAAAAAAATAGAAGAGATCAAACGAAGAGAGAATGAGAAGTAGACTGAACAAAATGTAGTATTTTTATTTTTTTGTTTTTGCCTTTTTGAGCTGTATATCTATTTCATTGCTGTCATTCATTTGCTGTCATTGCATTGTGTATTTTAATCACATTTCATTTAAACATGTACACTGAGAAAATTCAAGAAAATGTTGCTGCATTGCGTTCTTCTAGATCTACTGAAAGCTTATAACAATATGCCCGTAGAGACACTAATATTGTATGGGGAAATCCGGAGTGGTAGAAATGATGGCGCAGAGCAGGTGCTCGGGTGCATGAGGACTGTGAGACAGTAGTGAAATGTTCTGTAGGCGTGACAGAGGAGTTCAGAGTGGAGGTGGGACTGTGTCAGGAATCAGCTATGTACTTCATTTAAATAAACCAACTTTTAAATAATTTTTAAAGTTTGCATGAAGTATCAGCAGTGCCCTTAAATTCACTATTTTCTATAAATAGCGTTGCATTTTGGGACAAACTACTGTCTTCTGAATTGAAATGCTAAATTTTAATGTTACTTTTTTTTAATCGTCTATGTTTTTAGGGGGTTATTTTGTCACCCCATGGCAGACTTGTTTGTCAATGTGTACAAGCAGGTACTTGTTGGTCTGCTCAATCTCCACCTCCTCATCCTGAATAATGGCACATGTCAGTAGCTTCTCGGTCTGTCGGAAATCCACAACCAGCCCCTTGATCTTACTGACATTTAGCTGCAGATGGTTCTCCTTACTCCCACTATAACAAAATCATCAAAGAATTGCTGCAGGGTGCAAGATCCAGAACTGAACTTGAAGTCAAAAGTGCAACGAGAGAATCATGAAGGAAAGTGACCTCTGTGTATTTCTGCAGGTAGAAATCCCCCCTGCACCTTTATTTTCTCCATTCTTTCAGCTTATCTATGCAGCTGGAAGCAACTAAGACAACAGGTCCACAAGAATTCTGAATGTTTTTTAAGAGATTGGCATTAGAATTGTTAGTATTATCATTAATAACATTGTTGCTGCCTTCATGAAGACTTTCAGAACCTATCCAATCAGAATTTTAAGTTCTTTACTTCTGACTGTAGTAATCACCATTACTCTAAACTGTTAATTACAGTTAATTTGGAAAAATAAAAGTACATTTAAAACTGAGGCTATCTTCAAAGTCTCAACAAATAAACTTATGTACTGTTAATATTGATTTTTTTTGTATTCACAAACAGAACATGCTCATTTGATAAAAACATTAATTTTGCTATTTCAGTTTTTGACAAAGACTCAAACATTTAAACTATGTCTGTTGGTATAAAGATCCATGTAGTATGTACTTCATAGTATTTTGTGTCTTTTTTCTAAATTACTCATTAACTGCAAAAATTTGTAACAGTTCGGACTGTTTGCCTTAAATCTATGCAATCTTTTCCTGGCTATCCTCTTTTAAAATTGAATTCTATGACAGCTCCCATACTTTATATATTCTCAAAACTTGAAATAAAATGTTTAGCAAAAACCTTATGCACCTAAAATTGTATTTTGTTTAAAAAAAAAAAAAGCAGCTAAAACTTGTCTGGTTCGGGGTGTAAAATTATTTGAATAGACAGATGTGCAATCATTTGTTATTTTTTTCTAAAAAAAAAGTGTTCTAAACAACAACAATGGAAGGATGCACTCACTGCCAAAGCAACGATAAATGCATATACTTAAAGAAAATCCATACGTTATCTACACAGTTTCCAAGATGTATTGCGCAGTCTTTAAACCTTTATAATCAGTTTTTAGAAATATGCTGCTGAATGTTGTATTTTTGGGGCCATGGTGAAAACAGAAAAGTAGGAATTACAATAAACATAACAGTATGAATATAAAAACCCTCCTATTTTTTGTTAATTAATATGCTTTATAAGATTAAAAAAATAATTCATCCTTACAGATAAAAATATTTGAAATGACACAAAAGTTTTTTCCCGTGGCATTAATGTCAGTAATGTTAAAAATGTATAACTCTATTGTTCATTAATTATGCTGAAACTCCCTCCCGGTTTACTTTTCAAGAGGACTTTGAGGGACATTTGCAAAAATCTTGTATTCTGGCATTTTCTTAGATTTTACTTTTTTTGCTCCCCAAGGACATCTACTCCTGCTGCCGAGACCTGTCAGGCAGGAGCATCTCAAAGTAAAGAGGTGAGAGGACACCAATTAGAAAGCCATCCATGGCTAAAGGAGCCGGTGGCACAGCTTGCCACAGGAAGTAGGACGTCTGACTTCCTGCATGGGGTCACAGCTGTTTGCAGTGAGGTTACCGCTACAAGCCGATACGCGGTACCGTTTAGCGTCTGATGAGGCAGGCCTCATTTAAATAGCAAAGAGCTTTCTCAAAGTCACCAATAAATTTACATGATTTCTTTCCTGTTACAGCTGGGATCAGAGTGAGAACTTTGCTGGAATTAGGGGAGCATGACGGTGTCAAGAGAGCAGCAGTAGCTTTTTCTTCAAGTTGGCTAGGTTTTAGGTGAAGATTATTAGTACATTTTTGCAGCCTTTAGGATACATGAAAGTCTGAAATATAAATGAGAATAATCAGAAACACCCCTCGCCTTAACGTGCTTTAATGCCCAACTTAAAATTTAAAAGCTTTAAGATGAGTTGTAAAGGAGATTTTGCATTAAGATTCAAATTATTACTTGGTGCCTTTAATTGGGTTTGTGTGAGTTTGGAGTAAAGTTTCTTGAACTTTAAATAAAGTCACGACTACAAACACAAAAAAAAACACAACAATAGCTGTTCAGATGTTATTTTTCCAAGTTAGTCAAAAAAAAAATGATGCACCATCAGTGCTTATTTTTCTGAAAAGTTGTTGCGTCTGAAATAATGGATGTTTGATTTTGAATGGAACCTCTTCAGACATGAGACAAGTAATCAAGAGTTTCAAAGCAGTTATCCCAGAAAAGCAGAGTTTCAAGTATCTTTACCTGAGATGGAGAACAACTGGAAGTATGATGGAGATGAGTGTGTGATTGACTCCTGGTAAGAGCAGCTGTCGAAAACACCCGCATTTGGGCTCAACCCAATTACATCCTCTGATCCCCAGTCACTGGGCTGATGCAGTCACAACCATTAATCTCCCTGGCTGAGTACTATGCCATGTGTTAACAGCCAAGAAGCCCCCTTCCAAAACCCGTTTCACTGCCAAGCCCCACTGCGGCGGTTCAAAGTTTTGCCAATCATATTGACTTTCTTGACTCTGATGGTCCCTTGAGCTCATCAAGAGTATAGACAAACCTCTGATGACTGAAAAACACATAATGTGCGGTACACAGGAAACCTTTCATCCAACCCCTTTAGCCTGTTGTTATCAGTTGATGCATGGGTAAGAGTAATAGTTTGTTTTTCCAGTCTGGTAAGTGAAGTTCAAGTAGAAAAGGATTTTCAAAGTTCTAGTTATTGGGTATTAAAAAGAGAATAAACCAGACCTGCCAGGAACCAATTCCAACACATCATTTTCAAAAGAGGACAGTTCTCAACTTTTGGGTGTTTTGTTTTTAAAACAAGGACAAGCGCTCTTGCTGCTTCAGCTCATGGTTTCTGCCGGTATGTCTGGACAAAGCAAGAAAAGAAGGATCAGTTTTGGTAGTTAGATTGAGTTTTCCCCAATTTTCTACAATTTCAAAGACAAAGAAAACCTCTGATTTGTGCTTTTGGTTTTGTGTCCACACAACAAGCAATAAAAAAATCTATCTCTTTTTTCCTTCAAACTGCTGATCAGCTCGTGGGATTGTAATTTATGCTCATAACTGGTAAAATACAAAGCAAGACTAATGTAAATTTAGGAGAAATGGTTTAATCGGGGCCTGAATTACATGGACCTCAAGTTCCAGTTTGGTGAGCCCTTTTTGTTCAAAGAGATTAAGGGAGGAGTCAGGCAGTCCCCCATTGTTCCTTTGAGAAAAGAAACTCATTTGCTTTGAGCGATAAATGTCTTTGGAGCATAAATCATGCCTCCTAATCCTTTTACCAGTGGCACGTAATACAAATTGTCTCTCACTTACCGATCAGACAAAGGAAACAATGAAGGGAGTTTGAACAGAATTCCAACACAGTGAACTAAGGCCTTTGCTAAAAATCTGCGCGATAAAATATGTTTCTTTTCTCCATTAAATGCAGTCTTATACCTCACGCTTTGTCCTACAAAAACATTGAATAACACCTATGTATTTCTTAGACTGAATGACATATAAACGGCCCACTTAAAATGACTTTTTTTATCAGGCCAGCTACCACCAACTGTTAACTTTGCTCTAACTTGAGTTTATTACACACGCTTCCACTAAAGTCTTCAAACAACGTGATTCATTTACCCATGGGAAGAAGGCTGACATTTAGTGCAGTGTGCATGTGCTCCATTTTAATTCCCATGACAATGGTGACTTTTCAAAACACGCAAGCATCTGAAATTATCGAGGAAAATTTAGATATCTAACAGGAGTGAAAACGTTCCCTTGTGTCCACATCTTTTATCAAAAAGAAGCCTTTAGATATACCAGATGCTCAAAGCATGCATAATTTTCAGTGTTAAATTGCTTGCAATTTGTCCAAAAAAAAAACTCCAATAAAGAAAAGAAATATAATTCATCTTAATGTTCGTCTCATGTTCTTTTCTGAAATAAGAGGTCTTTGGTTTATTGTGCTGACTTTGACCTCAGCATCCCTTTGGCGACTCCTTTCTCTGCAATGCAGTCTCAGGGCAGAATGTGTAATGTAGTTTACATGAGCTGTAGCATAAAATATGGTGAATTACTGTGTGAAACATATGAAGGGGCATAACTTCATTAGATACATCGATTTATTTAGATACTGTTAAAAACGGCATGGTTTGCATCTAAAAATGTAGCAATCATACTTTCTCTTCATTAATGTTGTTACTGTCTTTTTAAATTCTATTGATCTTTTTTACATTATGAATGTTTAGCCGTAACCAAGTTGTACAAATTTGTCAAATTATTTTTCTACTTTTTGATGGCTTCCATCTCCGACTAGTACATGTCGTATAGTGAAGTATAGTTTTGTTTCGTCTTCTGAACCGCTTATCCCTAATGGGATCACGGAGAGAGTCGGAGCCTACTTCGACAGATTTCAGGCGAGAGGCAGGGTACTCCCCAAACAGGTCACCAGTCTTTTGCAGGGCCACACATTCATAACCAACCACAAACACTTGTATCTAGAGGCAATTTTATAGTGACCAGTTAACCTAACATGTATGTTTTTGGAGGGTTGGAAAAAACCAGAGTATCCGGAGAAAACCAAAACATACAGGGGGAGATCATGCAAACTCCACACTGAACGGTCAGTGTTACAAGCCTTGTCCGAATTCCGGGACTCGAACCCTGACGGTGAGGACACTGTGAATACCACTGAACCACTGTGCAGCCCTAATGGATAGTTATTATCATGTTTTGAAAATGTCTTTTTGTGAGTTTAAATTATTGTTGCTCCTCCTAATTTTGTTTCATAGAAAGAAAAAACTTAAAAATGTTACTTTTAATCATAGTTTGTTTTTTTCATTAACAGAACATGTATGATTTAATTAGAAAAAAAAACATATACCATTTTTGTTCTCATAAATTTGTTTAGCAGTTAAGCCACTGCTGATCTTCATTTAATCACCTGTCTTGTGTAAACTAGAGGTTATAAAAGAAACTCATAGAGCGGTGAACTTGTTGCCTTGGAGATTGGGCGGGTTATTATTCGAAGGTTTTCAATAAAAGATGATGTTTATGAAAAATGATCAAATAAAACCACATTTAATGGTTTGGCATTGGATATTAATGAGAGCAACTGTTTACTGAATATTGAAAAGAGAAAGGCTACATGTTTGGTCAAGTTTAATAGTAATAGCATTTGTGTCCTATCCATGTAGCCATTGAGCTACAGCATTCTTCTCACTACTGAATCCTTCATGACTCACTTTGCCATACGATCTAAGTGATTACAAATCAGTCCTGTATGTTTGCTATAGGCACAAGCTCATGTCTCATTCTAAAACAAAGCCTACAGGGTGCTGTGATTTTATTGGCAGGTTTTCACAGTGTGATGTCCTCTCTGCTCCAAGACTAAACCGCAAACAAATAAAGCCGCAGTGGTGTGTGTTTTGTGAGGCAACAAAATCCTGTAGACTTTCCAAGACCGTTGTTGAGCATCTGTGGTCTACAAAGGCGATTGTGTATGTGAGTGTGTGTGCAAAACTCTCACACTGCCTATGTAATAGATTAAGATCAGCGTGTGTTGGTGTGACTTTTATTTGTGTCTGGCTCGGCGTGTGCTTTAGTAGGTCCGGGAGGATCACATTGTTTTCAGAGTGCCCTGTGTGTGCCGACAACATCTGCTTTGAGCGGGTGATCCATCTCCTCTTAGCTGCCATATAACAAGTCATGAGGGATTTTACTCAGTGAATGCCCAACACAGAGGACTCCGTCATAAAATTTACTGTCTCACAAGGGCATTTTAGAGGTTGTGTCTTTTATCTCCAGTAACTGGATTTTAATTCTACTTTTTCTGTAATTACTGGAAACAAATGAACATGTTTTTTTTTTTTTTTACTAAAGTGGAAAGGGGAGGAGGAGGGATCCCTTTTCTGCCCCTATTTTTTATCTTATTTTTTATTAACGTTGGACTTTTGATTGCTAATAATAATTTTAGCAGAAATACATAACCCCACACCCCTACTGTTTATTACCATTAGTGTCATTTGTAGTCAGTGCTCATTTCAGCGTGTTTGCAAGAAATATAGCAACTATGTCAGCAGTTCACTTTCAACACAGATAACATTGCAAGAGTTAAAAGTAAGCTTTCATCTCTTCTTTGGATAGAAGACTGTTTTTAAATGCCCCTGGCTTTCTTCCAAGCTTCCAGCTTCAAGCTTGTGGGTCTAACAAGCATGATGCTTTGAGGATTGAGTTGTGATTCAACCCAAATTTACAAGCTGATTACTATGCAAACTCTTTGTCAAGTCGTGTGAAAAAAAAACATGTTCTTTCCTTATTTTAACCAACAATATTTTGGAAAGTCCAGATAATGAAATTGTGCGGATGTGTTTTTGTTTGACAGTGTCTGTGTGAGCATGTAGTTAATGGGCACCAGCTGAAACTTTGATGTAATTGATAAAAGAAGCTGTTCCCCTAATCCTAATGGCACAATTCTTTATGATCCTTTATGCGCAAACTTGCTGAGGATCAAAGGAACAAAGTTTTGCCAAAGGCAATAAAGCATGTATAAAAAATTAGTTTGAAGGATACATTAACAGGATATAAATCATGCAATTTATTCTATTGATAAGTTCAGCAATGCCCGTTGTTCCTCAGCTGTTTTCATCATTCGCATGTGTAATGCTTCTCTAACAACTCGGCCAATTGTTCTTTGCTGTGGTTTGGAAGATCCACTTTTCTCCGACTCTAATGAGATGTTTTTGAAAGTAAGTCACTGTGGGTGTAGGTTCATTACACCATTTGGTAAATGTTCTCAAATGAAAGTTGCATCTGGGATTTATTCTAACTTTATTCCAACATGATAAAAGTACTTTTTAAAAAAAAAAAAAAAAACCTCTCAGTCCATGTAGGTCAAACTCAGTGTCAAGCATAAATAACTGAGATCAGCAAGGAGGTTCTCACCTGAGGAGTCTCCAATTAGCACACACTCAGTGTAACAAATCTCTATTCTCTCATAATAAACAGTTTACCAAACCAAAAAAAAATAGCCAGGAAAAAGGTTTGTGAAGATTTTTATAGACATAGCCATAAATTTTAAATCATTGTTAGTGAATTAGAATCAACTAAAATACAGTAAGTCCATATTGCTTGATGTCATCAAATACTAGATATTTTTAACAATCAATTTGCTGCAATTAATAAATTTACTGAATGGCTCTTTATGAGTTGTTTTTAATAGATTTAAATAAAAGGTGATAGAGAATAACAGTATACTGGCCTATGCTGCCTTATTTGCCAGAGGCATAAGCATATGATTAAAATCATTTTCATGTCTCAAATTGAAAACAAATGCAATATATTTAAGGGATTTCATTAGGAGAAAAAATTGTCTCACACACTGAACACAAAAAGCTAGACATAAGTTCAGTGGTAACTCAGGATGGTCAGATGGCTGATGAGGTAGTGCAACATTACAAACCTACTTGGAAAAAGGAGATCACTAATCAAAAGAAAACAAATCTAGTTTGCCTTTGTATAATTATTAAAGCGGTGCTAAATAAAATTGATAAATGGCAACCCAGCTCATCAAGCCTCTTGACACTGAACAAATAAACTGAGATTTTTGTAGTTTGTTCAAGGTTGGGGGGGAGGAAGGAAGGAAGGAAGATCAGTTACTCTTTTTTTCTCAACTGAGGCCTTTAAAAACATTTTCTGTTAGAAGTCAATTTCTGCAGATCATTTTAAAAATACAACAAAAATAATGATGAATTACAACAATTTAAACCCACCTAATCAAAATAGGATAGTTTATCACAGTCTGGGATCTTCACAACCAGATTTTTTATTAAAATCAAACTAGCTAGAAAATTCTCAAAAACCTTTAAGCAAGACAAAAATGTTTATTAAAGCAGTAAGGTAAAAACTTTGGGACATATTATCATTGGGACCACCAGAGACTGTCGACCTGTCCAGTATGTACCCATCCGTTTGCCCATTTAAGAGATTTAAAATTATCAGAGAACCATTTTGCAAACTAAAAAATGCTTTCTGGGTGTTTTTCTTTTTTGTTCTACATCAAAATAACCTTAAATGAGTTCATATGTTTCTCCTGTGGACTGAAAAAAGAATTCAAACAAAGACAGAAAAGAAGAAAAGCATAAAACAACAGATGAGATGTGAACACAATACATTTTAACAACATGAAACTTGTAAGTTGTTGTTTTTTGATGGGCTAGCATTTATCATTTTATCCATCTTTAGTTTGGTAACAGTGCAGCAGAGACTTAGCTTACCACCACAGATGGATGACAGCTTTTTAGCTGCTCTCTACAAACTGAGCAACTCAGCAGTTGTAGTAATAATACAGTAACATTTTTTTCACACTTTGTGTTTCTAGTTGCATTTTGAGTCAAGTTTGAAAAAGATGAGACAGGGCCTGGGTATGTTAAGAGCTGCTTTTTTCTGGCCAATAGAAATACTCACTTGTTGCAAAAACCATAAAGTAGCATTGGCATAGCAGTTGTCAGACTACGGCCAATGGTTCTTGATCATCATGCAAAAAATGATTGGCTGTGATTTCAGTTTCCCCCAGAGTTTTTCTAAATATTTTATTTCACCAAGAGTTACCAACTCCAGTGAATGTAGGTTTCTTCGTCTTCTCTTTTTGGCATTTCCCTTCAGGGGTTGCCACAGCAAGTCAGTTTCTTCCATCTAATCATATCTGCTGCATCCTCTTCGGTCATGCCAACTATCTGCATGTCTTCCTTCAATGTATCCATGAACCTACTCTATGGTCTTCCTTTAGGCCTCTTTCCTGGTGGTTCCAAACCCAGCATCCTTCTGACGATGTACTCCCTCTCTCTCCTAGGCACATGTCCAAACCATCTCAGTCTGGCCTCTCTGACTTTATCTCCAAAACCTCTAACATGCTGTTCCTCTGATATACTCATTCTTAATTATGTCCATCCTGGTCATTCCAGGATGGTTCCTACAGGTAGGTAGGTTCTATAAAAAAGTAGGTTTCTATAGCATTGCAAAACTGTACTTATAAAGAGCTCTCAACATATTTAAGTAAAGCTGGTCTGATCCACTGTAAAATTTCATTATATATGTTTCTTTGTGCATCCTAACTAACCAATAAATGCATACATTTCTTAGTTGTTTTAGTTTGGTTAATTCTTTATTACTTTCCATGTTCTCGCATGCTTTCTTTGAAGGTTTGTGAGTTGATTCTCTTGAGTAAAAGAACAATGTTCAAAAGTTTCCCAAAATGGAGTTTCAAAATATAGTTTCCAAACTAAAATGCTTGACTAAGATAATTGTTTTCCTGATAACGTACCACCCATCCATTGATTCCTTTGCTGCCTCAAGCAGGTTTTAGGAAAAAAAGGAAAAATCAGCGAGTAATGGGCAGTGAAAGACTTTGAGCTGTGCTGAAAATTTTGGGGTTTAAGCTTCATAAGCCTGGCTGTGGCCCTGCGACTGCTGCATCCACAAAAAAAACCATAATTTCCTATTAAAACTTCACTGGCAATGGGGGTTAAAATCTCAAAGTCACACAAAAGCCCCAAGCTGCTGTTTTGTCTTGAACGGAGTGTTTCCTTTGGCTGTGGAATAGAGTGAGACAACTTCTGGTGAAATAGGGTGCTGCTCCCTCACAGGTGATCTATAGTTTGTCAGCACCAATCAGCTTGGAATGAGAGAACAGTCCATTCATCTGCTCATGGCTTATTGAAGAGGGTGGGCTGCTTTTGAATGCCTGAAGCTCACAGCTCCTTCCAGGGACCTTATTGGATTGAGTCTATTTATCTTCCTCTTTATCAGTTTAAAATGCACTTTTTGATTTATACATCTATATGATTCTTTTCACAATGAAAAATGTCCCTTTGAGCAACACCAGGGTAAGCTTAGCATGAGAAATAGTTGCAATCAATGTCTCACTACATTATGACAGGCTTTGCAAAGCACATGTAAACAGCATCATCCAGGTAGTTTTTTCAGACTTCAGTTCAAGTCATTAAAATATGGAAAATTTTATGTCAGATAAAAATTTGGTTCTGAGGATGTTCTGAATCGGAAACATATGTGCGTTGCAAGCATTTGCATTTAGACAAGGTATCCCAAGGTCAGCAGAGGATTGGTAAAGTAACAAAATAACATACTGTAGTACCACAAAATTAGTCCGAGATGCACACAGGGGTCGTAAATGTATTCTGCATGCACTCCGGGATGTTTTAGATTGCATGAATTCTTGTTTTACTCCCCCAAATCTGGTTAATACTCCTTTTGCATGAATAAGCCAAAGCTTTTTTACCCACCTCACTGCACGGCGAGTCAAATAAAGTAATGTCTTCGCACCACCGACAAGATAAAGGACATATTAATGCATTCCAAATTCTGCTGAATCACAATATGCAGTTAATACACTGTTAAGTAATGTGAAGTTTGAGCCAAGCAATTTGGTCAGAGATGTGCTCCAGCTGAGCTTATAATTCCCATAAAGCACAACTAGCCGTGTTTTATTGGTTTCCAAGCCAATTCTTGTGGAAACTAGAGAGCTTGTTAGTGGTATTTCTTCTGGTCTTCTTTTTACATTATGTATACATTTGCCACCATAGAAAGCCTTCCTCTTAGGGCATGTGTCTTGAACCGGCACATCAGTCGCACAACTGTTTGCTGAAGAATAGTAGTTGCTATATTTATAGCACAATTCTTGCACATCCAGAGAATCTTTGCTGGACTGGGATGGTGACACATAGTTCACTTTTCAGATCCAGTGGTGAAGAAAATAGACTAGCAAATAGAGAGAAGAATGCTTGATCATATACTGTATATTAATGAGTTGAAGGGATTAAAAGTACAATGTGTTTGTAGATGATTTTTAAAAAAAAAAAAAATAGAGAGAACTTATTAGCTGGCCTGACGTTTTTTTAATGCGAAAAGCAACAGAAAAATTATGTTTGTCAAATATAGAAATGATCTCTTAAGATTTTTCTTTCTCGCAATTACTATTAAAACATTTTAATAAATCCCAAGACAAGAAGAGATCGATTACTTATCTTTTAAAGTTGAGTTATAATTGACTGAAAAAAACAAGCAAAAGTTGCATCACTTGTTTTGGTTAAAATGAAGGAAAAAGACTGAGAGCCTGAGAAAAAAACTTATTCTCTCTGAAAATACAATGCAGGCAAATCATACTTTGTAATTTTTACATTATTTGGTCACTTGGATGCTAGCTGATGGCGTCCTCCCTGCGGCTCAGAAAAAATTCCTCCCACCCAACTTATAAGCCATGCAGACAATTTGTTACACAGCCACACCTGACCAGCTTTACCTCCACAATCTTCTTTCTTTTACAACTTCTGCTTCATTTGTCACAAAAGCTTTGAACAAATTTGTTCCAAACAGTAGCATGAGCGTAAAATACAATATCAATGAAATATCAAGATGAAATATTGGATAAAATAAATATTCTCCCGGCTGCTTTGACATGAGGGAGAGGTGGCATTTTTGCATAATTTTTAGAGCCATATGCAACTCACGTAGGGATCATAAAGCGTTAGCCCATCTAACTCTGATTGGAATTTATTGCTCTCTTTTAATGTGCCTCTAAAATAATAAAGGCCAAACTTGTGTAGTGTGAAATATTCTCTCAGGAAAAAAATGTATTTTAATGTTGTTTTTTGTAAGATTTATTATTTTTTTTTCTCTGTCTGAGCTTTTCGGAAGCTCCCTCGCTTTGGTTTCCTTTGCTACGCAAAGAATTTGTTGTTATGGTTACATAAACTGCACTGGGATCCTTGTTAAGCGTGCTCTCTCAGGTATTTATCATTGTTCTGTATAAAACTACACTAAGAATTTTCAATGTGCCCACGGGATTTGGCTTGTCAGGCATTTGAATACTTCTACTGCTGACAGCAAACATAAATATCAGCTGAACATGAACATTTTGAGGCTGTAACCCTGATGCTTCCTCGAAATAATTATAGCGTTTCAAAGGTAAAAACTCTTTAATCTTGTTTTGAAGTTTGATTTGCTCTGAAGTGGATTTGAGTTGAAGGCATCCCTTCTCAGCAGCAGTTCTGTTTGGATGTCATGCATCCATATCACATCTTCTACATTTACCCACTGTCCTGTGAGATTTGGTACCAACTTTTTTTTTAAAATGGTCCGTGATTTCATCTTGAAAGAGTTCAGTTTACTGCTTTTCCATAAAAACTAGCACTACCGGAGAGGCACAATGGACGTTCAATAAAACAATATGAGATCATAAAGGGTGAGCAATAATGCATCTCAGAGGCAGATTAAATGAAAATCAGGGAACCAATAAGGCTTGTAATAACACACCTTGACAGGCTGACTTTAAAATGTGGCAAACACCCTCAGATACCACTGTGGCATTCAAGTTAGACAAGGTAGACATTTTACATTATTAGCTCTTGATTTTTATGTTTTGAGCGATACGAGGGCAAATCAAAAGAGGAACAGTTTGAGAAATTTAAAGAGACATTATTTCTATCAAAGAAACTGAATTCTATTTAATCTCATAAAGGCTCCATGGTTTCAACAATAGATAAAATACTCTAGAGACAAGGCCAGCTTCGAAAGCCTTTGGAGGACAAGATGCGTTAAACATCGCTTTTACAATTGAGTCTGTTCCTTTTCATATGTTTAAAGAAAGTAAAAGAAAAGTTCATGTTCAGATTCAACAGGTTTCTTTTTAAATGACAGAAATTCTAATAGGAGTTCTGTTCCCAAGGTAATGGTACAGAGATGTATATCCACGCAGTCTCTCTGTCCTTATCATTCTGTGCCAAGAGGTATTGAAGCCTTTCTCTGTTGTCATAGAAACCTGTTACCCTTTACATTTTCCATTGTCACTTGCAAATATGCATCCATCTGCCTCAATAGAACAATTTTTTTCTTTTTGGTATTCTCCATGACCACCCATAAAGAATTATACTTTCCCCTGCTATTGAATAACAGGCATGGTGAAACACTGTCAACCAAAACAACATATATTGGCCTCTTTTAGCTTTATGTGATAAAACCATGTTCTATTTAGCAATTCTTGAAATTTGGCACTGCAGGTTGTTTTTTTTTATGTTCAGTGTTTCTTTCAACATTTACGACATGTTTAAAAAATGAGAAATGTCATTGCACTCAAAAAAAAAAAAAATGCGCATTTTGAATTTTAATACCATATCACTGAAAAACTTGCCCTCATCACAAACGCTAAAAAAAATGTTAGCAAAATTGTACTTATTTTTTAAAAATGATTTACGTACTCACAATTACTGAAATACCTCATTCATCCATGGGTGATCCATTGTAGAAAAGGCTTCAAAGATGTCTTCTGGGCAGTATATTTGATGATTGAGACGTTTCGACTTCCATCCGGAAATCATTTTCAATCTGAATGTGAACAATAGATTGAAAAGATTACCGGATGTAAGTCAAAACATCTCAATCAGTTGATACACTGTCCAAAGGACAACTTTGAAGCCTTTTGTACGATACCAACCCACAGTTACATACATCCCAGCTGTTTTGTGTCAGTAATGATGGAGCAGAATTCCCACTTTACAACTAAAACGCTAAGTTGTTGTCAAAATTGACCTTTTTTATTCTATTAAAATAGCCGTAATATTTTTACAAGCTTTACAGTGTAGGGTCAACTTTTGTAAAAGTTAAATATGCAAGTTACAATTAGGAGGTCAACCAGAACGTCTGAGCTCACTACCCATTGGATCTTGATCACATAATGGAAAAATTATGGGTTTTAATCTTTTATGACCGCCAGTAAAACTACATTTTATTGCCAATATGATGACCAACAAATATTTTAGCTAATTTATTTGAATGAAAGCCGAGCTTACTGTGCATCAGGAGAAATGGACAGTAAAACTTTAGCTGGTTGGTTCAAATTGCTGCAAGGTAATCAAACAAATAGTACTCTCAGATGTTCATTAATGCGGAAATCAAGTTCTTGACAGGATAAACATTACATACACGCCACTGTGAATCTGATATATGTTTTAGATAAAGTACTTTCTTTGACTGTTTTGAAACTCTATACAATAAAATGTGTCAGTTTGATGAGGATGGCAGAAATCTGTCGTTAAGTGTTTTAACCTTTTAAAATCTTAAGCCCTCCTGAACAGCATGCACAAGAACAGATGGTACCAAATTGTGCCAAACAGCGCTTAAAAAGGCCATTTTAGAGACCTTTTCAAAACAGTCTGTAGAATAACCTCTTCAATTTGCTTCTTCTTATCAGAGTTGGCCTTTGCAGATATAATGACCATGAATCACACTCTCTTTAATAGACGTTAACAGGTATACCTGGATTATACCATAATGTAAGGGGGTATTCATTTTCATTCAAAGGGTTTGGGTTGCATGAGCCTTTTTGTGATTTATGTTATGTACCAGCTACATTTAATCTTTACATTGGGAGATCATGCTCAATAATCTTTGTTGAGGTTTCTATAATATTTTACTCTTATTCCCACATCAGAAAAAACTACTTGAAGTGGTTTTCCATTTTATTGATGCATGTATAAATATTTGCAAGTCCTCCTGTCCAGTATTTGACTGCTGGTTCTTGGCCATGCCTCTTTTTTCACCTTGGCCCCATTTTGGTATTAACAGAAACCTTAGAATCCTTTTTAGTGCACATGAGCTGCTCTCGTCACCAAAAAAAGAGCAATTTTGCTAAAAATAACGCTAAAAAAATGTGCTAGCTTTCCTAATTTAAAGCGCCATAAACTGTATTTGCATCCTCAAACAAGACTTACAGTATGCTGCATCATACACGCAACTGGGAGAGATACTTTTTGGGAGCAAAAGGAGGGGGTATTCACAATGTCAAAAACAAAAGTGAAACTGAATGTATGTGTTTACAAGCATTTTTTTTGACAAATGTTTCATTTCTGAGCAAAAGCTACAATATTTATCTTTATGTACTATGAAATAAGGATGTGGGCAGCACAGTACCGTAGATGGTCAGTGGCCTCACAGCGAGAAGGTTGCAGTTCAAGCCCTGTTTGGATGAAGCTCGCCAATGCTGGTCTTTCTGTTTTTCCATGTGAATGCATGAACCCACACAAAAACTTGAATGTTAAGTTGATTGAACACTTAAAAATTGCTTCTAGGAATGCTTGTGCACATGAGTGGTTGTTTTTTGAGTGCGTGTGTGGCCTTGCAACAGAGTGTTGGCCTTTTTGGGGTGTGCCCTGCCTCTCATCTCTAATCAGCCGTGATAGGCTGTGGCACTTTGTTGTAACCTGGGATAAGTGATACAAATAACGAATGAATGAGTGAACCCACGAAAGCACAATATATCCTGTTCAATTGCAAGACAGAAAAGTGTTTATCACAACATCGTACAACTGCTCTAAGAAACCCACCATACCAAAAGCCTGATGATTCCTGCAATGGTAAAAAAAAAAAAAAAAAATGATTAGAGCTCGCAATAAATTTTGGTTTAGTTATGGACCCTAACCTCTCTGCATAGAGGGGTCGCCTAATTAAATTTGTACTTCTTGCTAATTTGATTCCAAAAGTTTTGTCAGAGATTTTGGCCTGCAAATAGTGAAGGGCTAAAAAGTTATTATGTTTTTGAACAACTCTCATTTGCAAAATATACATTTGCATTGTAACTGTTGCAAAAGCACCTGTAACTTTGGGCCCATTATTAAAATTGGCTTGAGATAAAAGAAAAAAAAAAACTCCCGGGGCATTGATGCAAATTTCTAAAGAAGTTAAAGATCTCACACGCAAGATGGTCATGTATCTAACAAAGTCAATGAGGTTTCATTTTAATAAAATTATTTTTTAAAAAGCATTCAGCTGTACATGAATTCCGTCTTTTCTCTTTATAAATCTCTCAATAGGTGTGTTCTACTTCCACTACAACCAGTAAAATGAAGGTTAATGAAAGGTTGTGTTATTTTGGAAATGAAGTAAGACCTTCAATAATACACAAGCTGACATGCCAGAGTGTTTTCAACCTCTAGAGACAAAAGTTCTTAGTTGGCTGTCCTTGCTCTCTCTTTGTTGTTCCAAAACCCATTCAGACTAAAACAACTATTTAAAAGTACTTCAATCACAAATTTTCAACAGAAAGCAACTTTTAGTTGAAAACATAAAAGAAGAGAGGCTTTCTTATTAAGGTCTACTGCAAAAATAAAATATCAACTTTGTTTTTTTAATTAGGAAGTAACAAAATATTTTGTTGTATTAAAAGATATGAACGTGGATGCTGGGAGTGCATTCCAAACTGAAAGATGAGTTCAGCTTTTAGCGCCATTAGAAAGTAATCACCATGGTTCATCTTTTGTAATGATACAACAGGACAAAGCACACATAAAGGTGATTTTTAGTCTCCACAACTGTTCTTCTTATTTATGTGAGGTTTCTGCAAATGGGACACAAAAAAATGTGGTGTACTGGTGACCCAGTTTCACCGCAGAGCCAGCATAACAAAGAGTAAATGAGCGTCGCAAACAGTCCACAAAAATGGATTGTTTACTTTTGTCTTTTCCTCAAAACAAATCCAGGGCTTATTCTTTTGTTTCCTAAAACAACATTTAAAAGACACAGGGAGGCAAGACTCTTAAAAACTATAATGACGACATTACTGTTAGGATTATTATGTTCAAGACCTGAAATGACTTTTGAGAGGCTACCAGCTTTTACCAGAGAACAGCTTTTACGTTTATTCATTTTCTCCCAATGTCTAATTATATCTTGTTTTAGGATGAACGGCTCATTTTTATCATCTGAGACATAAAATATCTCAATAAATTGATATGTATAATGGTTCAATTGTAAATACAGATAGTGCAGGATAAAAAGACTTTGAATAAAAAGAATTTTCTACATTGTTACTGATTTGATTAGAGCCAACCTTATGATGTCAATATCTTCTGGTTGACCTGGTTGAGTCATTTTTCTCGACAAAGAAGAGTTTTGAACAAAGCTGTGTTGCAAAACTAGCTGTCGATGACAAGATATAAGCACACTGTTGACAACCTTACCCAACGATACTCTCCAACTTTTTCCAACTTCTTCATTTGTGACAGAAACAGAAATTTACTTGCATTTGTAGCACAGTTTTACTGGTGGAGCTTTGAAGAACTCCGCTCGAGGGTAGATGTAGACCTGCAGATCGTAGCAGGCGGGAGGTCTATTAACACTTTTGGGAACCAAGCTTGACAGCTCTTTACTCATCTGTGCCCCACAGGATAGCTTGTTTCTACGCCAGCGGTGTTCCGATGGTCAATACCAGTACTTCTAGGGATACCTGAATGTTCGGTCTTGGTAATGGTACAGCTCTGAATGGGAACTAATCCAATATAATGTTGGAGCAAGACATTGGATATTTATTTGTTTCTTTTGCTTCCTTGTTTTAAAAAAATATTTTACTGAGTTCAGACAATAAAAACAAGAGCAATAATCCTTATTCTAGTAGTATAAGGTTGTTAAAACCACAGGCATGACCATTGGAAGTCCTGCGTATGCAAAGCAATATGCAGTTGTCATTAAGCCATTTAGCAGATTGTCCTCTTTATGCAGATACCGCTGGTAGCTATGGAGGCATTGTGTCCATAATCTCAGTACTGGCTAACTCACTTAAGGCCATTTTGCTTCATGTATTCCAGATGTGAACGAATATCAGCGAGTCAGGTTCTTGTTAATTGAGTGAAGCGTTGCCATTTTTTTTTAACTGTGTGGGATCTCATTGTACCAATGTGGATTAGTTTGCCATTAATTCTTTCGTTGCTTCCTCATCATTATTTAAGATGTTCTCCACATATGAAATCTGGACCAACGCAAAGATAGACCTCCCAAAAATAAAAATAAAAAACCTCTTCAAAAATACAAACAGAGATGAAAATCAAGCAGAAACTCTTGGAAATAAAACTTAATTTTTTCAGTTGTCAAATTGGTTAACTTGCAAAAGACAAGAACAAAGCAACATACATATCCAGAATACCCCACATAACTTTCTAGGAAAGAGCTGCATCAGCAGAGTTCTAGTGAAAGACCCTGTTCTGTCAACACACTGAATTTACATGTTACACAGGTGCCTATGCAGTATACAAGAAAGTGGAGGCAGATAGTGATTTGGATACAAATACAAATATTTACAGATTTTACAGTTACAGCGTTCTTGCAAGGAAACAATGCATCCATTGTTAGAGATGAAGCCACGAGCGCTGACATCTAACAACTGTTTGGTGTCGTTAGTGTTTGTTATACAAAGTGAGTGTATGCTGTGTAGACTACGGATTACATCAAACCTGTTCCTTTTGTTTCATGCAGCCACCTTTGTCCAAACAGCCACCAGCTATTTTTATATCCAATGCTCTGAAACAGCTTTGTTAGACCTTAATATATTGTGTTAATAATTTATTAACTATGATTGCTCTTTTGGAGGAAAGAGAAGTTAGCCATTTTTATTGTGGCATCTTTGAGTTGTATTTACCAGAACACCCACCCACATGGGTTCCTGCTTTTATTACTGAAGGTGAGGATGATGTGTTGAAAGAAGGTGGCATTAAAGTTTCTGCTTTTATTGCCAAAGAGGCTGTCGCTGCTATATTATTATGGCACTAGCCATGGGGTGCTATTAGCTTTTATCCCTGTAGCTGCTGTGATTAGCCATTGCAGAGTTTGTTGTAGAGACTTTGTCAAACCCAATGGATACAGGGTTTATATTTATATCTACAATAAACCAATGCAGTGGATGGTTAGATTTGCACTGAAGCTATCATACCCCCTGAACACCTGTGACAACCTGATGACATGTGTGTTATGATATAAACACAGTGGGTCAAATCACATGTGGATTCACGTGTTTTTTTTCCGCTGATGGTAATAGAAACTGTAAAGAGTGGTAACAGAGCAGTTACCATGACCACAACCACACATTTTGCCACCTCAGAGGCAGAACAGATTCTGCTGTGCTCACAGCCAGTAGCTGTCTCCTGACAGAGAGCAGGCTTTTAAAAAAAAAAAACGATCGGTGAATGTGTGATATGAAGTGTCGCAGTATGTCAGAGTTTAGATTGTTAGAGAAGAAAAATATTTCTAAAGATGAGAACTCATACAATTCTATTCTTTTTTGCTGTGTTAATTGGCACTTTCAATCTGATTCACATGAAGACCATGATGTCTTGTTTTCATTTCTGAATTTTGACCTACCTGACTTTCTGATTGATATAATTTATACAAAAGCTGTAGGATTACTTTGAATCTTTATACCTTAGCATTTGATAAGATTGAGAGGAATCCACAAGTCTTTTACCTAAAAATAATCATAATTTCAATCATCTTCAAATCTCCTGAGCTTTTATCAATTTAATAAAATCTTCAGGGACATCATTTTAAGTTTTTTTTTTTTTAAAAACTGCTCTTTATTTTTCTGCAATGTTGGCTGGACCACAGAAGGTTATCGGGTAACTACTTACAAATAAAACTCAGGTTAGATCATTGACTGACAAAATATTTTACATGTTTCCTTTTTCACCTTGAGTTCACTGACTTCCTTGTAATTTACAAAAAGAATTCATTCCTGATTGCATACGAAGCTCACAATAACCAAGTTCTGACTTGTCTGCTTTGTCTTTTAAATGCTTTTCTCCTTCCAAGTCTTTCAGAGACTTCACTGTTAGCAGCTAGGTGTCCTATGGGACCATTTGTATATACTTTCCAAGGTTTTATTCCTGATTGATCCATTGCAGAGATGCGGGAGGCCGGATCCTCTCGAAGCCGCCAGAAGGCAAAAGGCAGGGTAGCACTGTTGTCTTGCCGGGAGGCTGTGATGCTTATCATCACACCACTGTGCAGCATAAAATACTGAATCCATGGCTTCTGTTTGTAAAAGTGTCTGTTTTCTGTTCTGTTTGATTTTAATTCCTCATTTTAGGAAAAAATATGATTCAGTTCAATTAAACGTTGTGACATTAACTTCATTGGTATAAATTTGAATTTTGTCTAGCGCAAGTATTCATGTAATACTTGAGCAAATTATTTCTTGCTAAATTGTTTTCTGCCTTTGTTATACATTTTACGTGCATGAGGAGTGGGCTTATGTTCAACTCCCCATGTGTGTGTGTGTATATGCGTATGCGATATTTTACTTTGAGCCTACACGGCAGTTCCATCTCACAGTGGATTCAAAAGCAAGTTCATCTTTATGTCGTTCAGATCCATCTCATACAGCATTCCCCTGAAAACTGATAGGCCTATGAATATTTGCTCCCATCCTTATGTAGATGTCTCTTAATGGACTCTGACAGCTGTGTGGCCATTATTGATGTCTCCAGGAATCATAATGAAAGTGAAATTACTTCTCAACAATAGGTGGCAGCTAAATGGTGAAAATATTCACCTACTCCTGACAGGTTAAGACGTATCAAAAAATGACTCCCAGACTAGAGTCATTACTGAACAAGAAACATCAAACCCATTTGATCCACACCTTAAAAAGATATCAATCTCCTACATGGAATGAGCTATCCTTTCATGTTGCTCATGCAAGGACAGTTTTAATGACACATGCCTAGACATTTGGAATTAAGGCGTCCTCTGCACAAAACAATAATGGCGTTTTTTGAAGATGAGTTGTTGCTTCATAAATTTTTTTTACATTTTAGCGGAGTGCAGGTGGCTGACATTGAGATTCTGAACACTTCCCTATGATGGTCATTGTTAATTAAGGCAGCCGTGTTCTGACTTATTGACCCCTGGTAGCTCTGGGGATTTTGATGGGTTATGGAGGAGCTCATGGAATCTGGCCCGTGGCCCAAGTTCTTTCCTTCTTGGTCATCTGCAGTGTTTGATGCATGGCAATTTAAATCCTCTCGTCTAATTAAATGTGATCTGCACTCGTGCTAAATGACTTTTTTTTCTTGCTTGCAGAGAGATATCTGGTGCCTCTCACACAAGGTGACATTCCAGTTTTCCATTATGCAGGATTATAACAGGTAGGTAAGACTTAGAGGATATAGTGTAAGAAGAAGGCCGCTGGAAGTCCCTTTTTTTATTTCTGGTGAATAAGTAATGGTGATGAGCAGACTGCTGGCCAGGGGGGATCGAAGGGATTTGGAGTCTAATACACAGCTTAGCTAGCCCATCTCTAGTGTCAGCACAATGCAAAGTTCAATGCTAAATCATTAATAAAATAAAACCATCAGTCAGTTGCAGTGAATGTAAAAAGATTGAACTCTGATATCCTTTGTTGTCAATACTTGACCTCTACAATCAAATACAGATAGAAAGTACAAGCAATTTCAGTCAGTTTGTGTGCGATTCCATTGCATGACACCCCAAAAATGATGAATAAACTTGCATAAGTAGTTTTTGATATTTTACTAACATTGCCTGTTATCACATATTGGTACATAAGTACTTGGGACATTTTCAGTCATTTTTTATACTAATTTTGCTATTTTATTTTTAAAACGTAACAATAATAATAATGATGATGCATTGTACTCATACAGCACTTTTCCAGGACGCTCAAAGACACTTCCCATATGCATTATTTATTCACTCCATACCAGGTAATGGTAAGCTATTATTGTAGCCACAGCCACCCTGTGGCAAACTGATAGAAGCGAGGCTGCCATTTTGCGCCATCGGCCCTTATGACCATTATCAACCAATCACACACACACCATCCAGACTAGGCAACGTGGGTGAAGTGTCTTGCCCAGGGACACTGTGGCAATTTAATCTCAATGGCCGTCCCACTGTGGCACCTGGGTTCCCGGCAGTCTCCCATCAAAGTATTGCCCAGGCCGAGCATGCTTAGCTTCTGAGGTCTGATGGTATCAGGCATTGACAGGCTGATACAGTATCAAATCTGTATTTGATTGTATGTGACATACAATGTTGTAGTTTAATTTCACAATCTAACATTCTAACGGTCAAACACATACATTTAGTAAGATCAGTTGACTACTTTTACAAATTTAAGACTGACTTTATTAATGCTACAGTTGATAAAGTTACATTTTTTACCTTTTAAAAGTGATATCTGAAACAAATCACAGAGAAACAAACTTTAGGCAGTTATGGAAATTGTCAAGAATACCTTGGATTTTTTAATTTTTTTGAATTGCATCTTTAATATGAACAAAAACACCCACATGAATTTAAAAGTATTTTACAAAAGAAAAATTCTAATTTAGTGTTCATACTTTCTTTTGTATAAGAGTATGAATTAAAATGTTTTATAGTTAAACTTTTGAAAAAGAATCAGACGTGTTTATCTGGTTATGTTGTTAAAACTGTAAGTAAGTTTAACTTTGCTAGATTTTTAAGCAAACCATTTTTTGTGTAAAGTCATCGCCTCAGTTTGGTTTAACCTTTGGTTGTGGATTTAAATGACTAATTAAAGAGAAAGTTACTTCTGCCCTGAGCTTCGAACACGACCTGAGCAGACCTGCACATTCATCTTTGTGTGGTTACAATTTCACATGATCTCTCTGCTGTCACCTTTTATTTATACACACAGCAGTCATTTTGCTCATTTAGCACTTTTCTTTGCCTCTTCACCTGACCATCGCATCACTCTCTTTCTTTTCAGGTAGCAGCAACATGATATTTTAGAGCATCTTTGTCTTTTACCAGTGGACACATTAGCAGCAGCTTGACTGCCATGACCTTTTGATCTCTCCTCACTTTTTGGCCTTCAAGGCAGTGACCTTTCCCAGCAAACCTATTCTTGTTTTTGTGCTTAAGTTGATCATTGGGGGAAACCACTCATAGCATCTTCTAAGGACAATCTTCACCCACCTGTGGTGAAACAGGTTTTTTTTCAACACGTTTCTGATTCTGTGAGGGGATGTTACAAACATCATAAAGAATTTTATACACTCAACAATACTTGAACCCAAATTTGATAAAGGTTGATGATACGATTTCAAATATTTCAATGGAAATGAAAAAGCACACAGCAAAACTATCTAGGCAATAACGCATTAGTACTATCGCTTTAGGTGCCTGACATGCTCCTGCAGGCTAATTTAGTTGTTTGTTGAAAGTGAATCAAAGACGTTGTCATTAATGCCATCTTTCTTATTACCACATTCTGTTAACCAGGATTTCTTTTAAAATTGCTGTATTTTTGTGATTCCAAGCATAACACATAACACTGTAAAGTAATTACTACCATCTACCATACGCTTGTTTTTTGTTTTTTCTTCTGCATTTGGTTTTCTTGTGTCCTGGGGATTCAATAAAAGTCCTTCCAACACTTGTTTCAATTGACACGTTTAAGTGCTACCAGATGCATGTGTGTAGTTCTTTCACGTTCAATAAAATCCTACTACTCAGTTTTTATCAAGTGAAAAATTGTAAATATAACACAACATTTAAAAGTTGATTTTATGTACAACCGAACTGAACATTTTCTTTTTTTATCTGAGATTAAATATAGTTGAAACGGTGGTTGACTATATCTCATCTGATTCTGCTTCCTAATGCCTCCTACTATCAGGACCTTTAGAGTTTATTTTATATTTTAGATAATATATGTTGTTCAGAAAAGTAGTTTACTGCTGGAATGGTCCCATTACGTTTGCCAAATTTTTTCTAAGTTGAACTTAGTAGTGAAAATTTCAAAACTCTAAGCCTAAACTATCAAATGTACAGTAAATAAAATTCAAATAACAGCAATATTGAAATCCTGAATGACAACAGTTGTCATGATGATCCTCCTCTGACCTGGAACATTCCCCCACTCCAAGTCCTGCCCTCTGCCCTAACTCATCACACCTGCTCCCAGTTGCCTTTCCCTTATGTTTCCAGCTGTGTCTCATCATCCCCCTGATTATTTAAGCCAGTTTTCTTTCACTTCCTTGTCAGATTAGCCTGCTGCACTGCTCTGTGGTGCTGTTGTCACACATTGCTACTGCAGCCATGATGGTATCCTTCTATGTCTGGTCCCCCACCCTGCTGTGCCCAACATCTGGTCCCTCACTCTGTTGTGTTCCACATCTGGTCCCTAATCCTGTTGTGTCCTGCACCCCTGTTACCTATAATAAACTGGTCAAAACTAGCTATGCATCTGGGTCCTACTTCCCCACCATCAACTGCCCATTACATATGTGTCATTGTTCTCTGAGAAAACAGTTGTGTGTCTGCTTTGCAAATATGTAGCCATGAGATCGTGATCATTGTTGGTAGATAATACTTCCCAATATCTTACATCTTTCATTCATGCAAATTAAATTCAAATACACAGATGCATCTGCAAACTTGAACTACAAATAACATTTATATGTTATTGGGGTTCTTTTTCTCTTTTTGTGCAAACGAGAGGTGATAGAAGAATGCACTGTTTTGCGCTGTCAACAAAATGCTACTTATCCCAATTCAATGATGGTATCTCACCCAAAGTGGGAAGTCAAATGGCCATATAAAGTGTTGCATATAAATACTCCAATCACCTATTTTTTTAAAAAAATACATTAGTTTCTTAGTTTATAGACATGTGAATCTGTGAATTTTAGTTTTTTTAAAAACACAAACTAATAAACAATGCCCAAGCACTTCAAAAGTGTTACACAAAAAGCCTAGCCAAACATTTTTTTCCTTTTTTGTATGAGTAAATTATTACTACTGTGATATTTTTCAATGTCATTTGATTCAAAAACATTCTTTGCTATTGATGTACTCTGAAAACATCTTTTAGAAGTCCACTGAACTTATCGGTTGATGTTGAAAGCCACAGTATGCTTCAACTCTGAATAGGTTCAAATGTGTAAGAAAACTGATGAATGCATGTTTCAAAATAAGAAAATAGAGTTGATTCAGTTAAACATAAAACAGTTTAAAAGTTTCAAAATTGCTCTTCAATGAAAACATTCTTTTCAATAGTTGCAAACCCCTTGGTAGACATGCTGACGTAAAATGAACTATATGTGTGGGTTGACCAAATGTTCAAGCGAAAACTCAGAAAGACTATTCTTCATTTGCATTCAAAACAGTCAAAGGTGAGTCTCACCGGCCTCCTTGTACACTTCTTAGGCAAGAAATAGCCAACTATCTGAAATGTTCATTCATCCGCCTAATTGTCCTCCACTTATCCAGGGCGGGTCATGGGTGCAACAGTATTAGGAAGGAAACCCTCACTTCTCTCTTCCTGGACAGTTCTTCTTGTTCATCCAGTGGGAGTGTAAGACCAGACATGGCCATTCCAACATGTTTTAGGGCTTCCTCCAAATGGGACATGCCCAACACACTTTTCTAGGGAGATATCCGGGAGGCTTTTTCGCTAGTTCCCTAAGTCACCTCCCCTGGCTCTTCTCAATGGGGGAACAGCAGCAGCTCCACTTAGGTCCCCTCCTAGATGACCCTCTTTCTAAGAAAGAGCTTAGCAACCTTCTGAAGGAAACCCATTTCCCCTGCATGGATACATAATCTTGTTCTTTCTGCCACCACCCAAAGCTCAAGACCATAGGTGAGCAGGAACGTAGACCAGCTAGCTTTGCCCTCCATCACTCATTAACATAATTCTGAGAAATGTCCATAAATGCTAAAAACACTAATATTACCATTGACTCTTCCTTTTTTCCCTCATTCCCCTGACCATTTATTTCTTCAACAGTGAACTTTAGCTTTAGACTTCAAGAATAAATAAAAGAAGACAAGTAAAGTAGATCCTTACAGGGAAAACCAATGGTGCGCATGACTTTGACCTGCTAACATGTTGTTATAGCTCGGTGGAGGAAAAACAAATGTTACACCTATTAGTCATTGTTGTCCAAACTGACCTCTTCAGCTTCCTTTACTTGTCAACCTTCAAAAAATATGCCACTGGCTATCTATTTATAACAAATATGGTTAGGTCCCAGTGCAAGGATCTCCAAGGTGAAAGAGGTTAATACTTTAAAGTGGTTGCGTATGTTTTGGAATTTCTATAGTGAAAATGCAGTTTTTGATTTTGTTTACTTCATTTGTAGAAGTCATGATATTACTTTTTGCTGAGCAAATTTTTTACGCTTAAAAGAACATGTTTGTTTTGAGCAAAGGTGTCAAACTCAAAATCCAAAGAGTCTAAATTCAATACTGGAACAAAGTTGCAAGCCAAAATTTATATTTACTGTTGTTTTTTTCCTTAGGTAAAACAATGACTCTTCTCACACAGACCTAAAAACTGAAAATTAAATTACACAAAGCTTCATTTAATAGAATGTATAGATTATTATGCGATGCCAGTATTAGGTCACCGTGTCAGATGTCAACACAGGAAAACCTTTTGTCAATTAGCAGGCCAAAACACCAGCAGACTACTCAGGGATTTGTGGTATCATTGCTACATGCACTGTCGGCTACAATACCAGTGTGTCATCTCATAAAGTCATTTTTGTATAATTTCATAGGCCAAATTTCACATTGGAGGTCATATTTGGCCCATAGACTCGAATTTGACATCTATGGTAACTCGTGAATATCAGTCACTGAAAGAATCTAATTTCAATCATAAAAATTAAAAGCAATAAAGGCTTATGTGGCTCTAAAATAAATGTTATGATGTATTTAATATATATATTACAAAGTTTGCAACTCCAGTTCAAAGTGTAGTTCAAGTCGTTATTTTTATAATTCCCCCTCAGAACTATATTACCACTTTAGTATCCCGGTTCTTTCAACTTTTGAGCACATCAAGCACATTTCTTATGTCAGTAGCAATTAGGATGGTGTAATTGTCTGCTTTGACATCCTCTAAGAGTGAAGGCGTATTTCAGTTGCTTGCAGCAAACCTGCATTGCATGAAAATGTAGGTGCGAGAGGTGTCTCACACACAATTCATTCTTCTTGCTTAAGAACATTTAGCTTGTACATATCAACACAATGTAATCAATCCTCCCACCTGCACAGATGACAGGGACAGTGACAGAGAGGTTGCATAATTTGTTTGGGAAGATAGCATATCAAAATGGGATCCTCCTACGGAGGCTTGTGAGCATTCCTCAAGAGGTATTCGGGCATCGGGTCTTGTTCACTGCATCCTGTGTGGTGGAGATTTAAGGTTGATTCCTCTGCCCATTCATCAGCTTTACCTGCTGGATGTCTTTGAGCTTCTTCAGGGCTGTGTTTGGCATTAAAGGATGTGTTAAGAGCTGAAGCAACTGGCCGCCACAGCAGTACTTGTGTGTTCAGCATGAGGACCACACTGTTTGGTTCGGGGGTTTTTTTAGCTTATGTGAAGCAAACTATTGTTTTCTTTGAATTGGTCCACTCTGTCAACCATATGTTTTTGTACAATTAAAGCCATGAATAAATCGATAGGCTCTTATTTGTGAGGTGAATTGGAGTTTTCACAATAAAGACATTGTGGGATACTGTACGTGAAATATTATGGGTGAATTGTGTTGAGTGTTTCAATATGCAAGAGAACCTTGACTTGTGGAGCAACCAACATCAATTGTTCTGTTTTATGAAACTATACAGAAGGCAAAATAATTGGTTGGTAGAAAAGATTTATTGAGCATTAATGACTGATTGTTCAACATCATGGGAACATAAGAAAACCATATACATGTCTTGTTTCTGGCTCAAATATTATAATGACTCAGTCCTCCAACATTAGATCAAAGAATATTTCTGTGGTAAACTACAACAAAATCTTTTTTCTCTAATTCTTACTAAGAAACATATTTCAAAATAAAATAAAATTAAATTAAAAAACATGCGAAACAGTTCAACAGTATTTAATAATCTTAATAAATCATACTGAAAGTGTATTTTAAAGCAAAGTTCTTTAAAGATATCCTTTTGAAGATTTGATGTATGAAAAACAGAGGCCAATCCCGTCTGATCCTACACAATATTTTTTTAGTATTTCCTTGACGTGAGCTTGTGAACCTCAATTTCAGCCTATATGAGAGTCTTTAAAGGGATTTACTGGCTGGACACACCTAGGGAGAAGAAAAGTGACTTTGAATTTGGTTTGTTCCCTTTGCAAGCCTCAAAATACCTCACAAATGTCATTGCTGTACCCATGACACAGAATCAGCTCGCATGGGGGATATATATGTATTTTTAATATGAAGACAAATCCCTCATCTTGGGTTGAAATCAGCTTTAAGTAGGTAATTACTTTTAGATGCAATATTTGTGGTTATTACAAAGACGAACATTGTAAATTGCATCTATTTCATTTTAGTTTTGTTTGGATCCAACTGGAAAATCATATGCGATCATGTTCAGACCAAGTGCTAGATTTTGACTGTAATTTTTCTTTTTTTTTTTTTTTAATATTGTAATCTTGACACACATGCATGAATCCTTTTGCCAATCCGGTTACTTTTTTTCACTATTTGAAGTTTGACAGTCATTTCTGAGTGCAGTAAAGCCTCACAAACTTGCGCCCTGCAATACAATCAGAGGCTTGTGAACATCAAAGCCTGCTCCCACCATGAAGAACCTAAATGTTGCTTACAGCACATGTCTATTTTCTTTAATCCAACCAAACAAATATTCCACCACAGGACCAATGAGACAAAATATCAAACTACACATTTTATTTACCATTATAAAACTTTGTATTTTAAGATAAAGCATTCTTTAATTTTGATCCTTTAACCACCCGTTTACATACAGTTGCATTAAATTTAGATTAGTTTTAAAAATTATGATTTATTATCGTGCACAGTAAAAGATACATTTAAGATATTTAAGATGAACGTAGTGCAATCCTAATACAAAACAAATACCCATGAGGTGGTTCTCTAATCATACAACCATTCACACATAGCCCCAAAATTATTTCAAACGCCAATGTGCGAGTGACTCAGTGAAAACATGGCAACAGAGTCAAAATGTGTTACTTTTTAGCAGCTGTACATTCACCCAAAAGCACTCGTAGATTGAAGTGTGGTGTGTGTCACTGCCAATTTTGAAATGAATACCCTCTCTGAGCGTCCGATAGCAACATTAGCAGGCAATTGGCTCGAGCAAATGGGAAAGTGGATAAACATTATCTATCACTTTCTACAAACATAAACAGCCTGTTCACATTACTGTGCCAAAATTCATTGAGACTGCGGCTCAGTAATAGCTTTAAATAATCAGAATAGGTATTACCGGTTAAACTATTGTTTAATAATTAAAACCAAAACTGAAGGTTTTAATTTGACTTTGAGTGGTACTTGTTGTTTAACGGTCAGTGCCAGGTAAACAAATGGAAATAAAGCTTTGAATGAACCGGTTAATTTTCTGCAGCATACAATTCCCTTGAAAAATAAAATGTCCTCTTCTGGGTTTCATTAATCCTAGCTCTCCTGTGTGCATACAAATGTGATGAAGTGGCAAAGTGTCCATGCTTGATTGAATGGGATTTTTCTTTTTGCATTTAAATTTGCTACTTTTGATAAGAAAAAATTCTTGAACCAAAGCAAGGTGCAGAACTTTGTAACTAAAAAAAACTACTGATCCCTTAACACTAACTTCTTTTATAGAGAGAGAAACAAAGCAGATGATGTTAATTCTAACAAACTGTTGAGATGTCAGCAGGCCTCATCCAGGCGGTTCTTCAATAAATTAAGACATAATGCAGCAATAACTTAAAACATCTCTCATTTTTTATGGGACAACCTCTATGAGCTGTTTGTAGAGCAAGAGCTAGAGGAGACACACTCTTTCAGACAAACACCATAGCAGCAGAATTGTGGTCCCAGTTATTACAGCTGAGAGTGGGAGGGTATCTAAATGTCCCATAGAGGAACCATTCCCAAAGGGCTGATAGCAATTGTCAAGCAAGTTCAAGGTATAATCTCTGCTGGCCTGTGAAGGGGACTAATGAGTGACTGGAAGAAGAGGGAGGAAGATGATTATACTTTACATACTAACCTTGGCAACTGGCTCTGTCCTTTAATGACGGCATAATTCAGCGTTCACCTTGGGAGTCTGCCACGGGTTTTGGTTTATGAGGTCACCCAGGTAACCTCAATCATTCAAGTGCATGCTCTGTCTTTGCTTCAGTGACTTCCCTCAACACACTCTCATACAAAAGCACAAGCAGGTACACACACCGCTCACGGTTTACAGATAGGGCGCCCGCTACCCCCAGCAGCAAAACAGGTAAGATTCCAATCTGACTTTTCTGTCCCTTTCTGTCAAAGGGTCCTTGAGCTGTGTTGACTCTGAGTTACAAATAGATTAGATGGTATTAATATAACTTCGGGTAAATTTCATTCAGCAAAACTTTATATTCAACTCAAGTATTTACCATCCACTGAAATATCTATTTTTTCTTTAAACTACAAGCTGATGTTCAAAGATTGTAAATGTAACGTTAAAAAAGTCTTCTTTGTTGGAGTGTTTAATAAGTCACCTTCTATAACGTTGTAGAAACACAATAGAAAAGGTTTATGTGAATAGAAAACGGAGCAGACACAATTTCCTTTGATCAATACAACAATTCTAGCTCAGTCAAAGCAAAAGAGAAAGTAAATCTCACGAGTTGGGGAAACTGCTAATTCCTGTTCTCGTAAAATAGTAAGGTGTCATTTATTTTTCTTCTTGATGATGTGAAAATTTAGTGCAGTTTTACCCACTTATACAGTTGATACGTCCCTTCTAATTCCACCGCTCACCCCCACTGTTTTTAATTAATACCAGCTCTGATTACATATTGATCAAAACCAGGCTGCACCACGTCCGAAGACTTTCTCTAATTAGATTATGTATATTTCATATTATTTTTTTGCAACACAATACAACACGCTGATGGATCTGAATATCCATTATTCATTCAGAACGCCAATACATTTGACATATTTATTTTTCACTCCGCCTTGGCAGCCGAGCTCTTTCTGACAGTCTGCACATTTGACGCTAATTTTTGGATGCACTGTGCGGGCGTGACAAAGTGGCTCTCGTGTCTACATCATTAAAGGCCTCAAATGTGTGTTTCTTGTTTTCAACTGATGGAAATATATTATTATGAAGCTGTGGAGAGCCGGAGAAGCACACAAATGTATTAACAGCTCCCGACTTGCACTGGCGCAAAGCACAAGATGAGTATGCTTGACTCTACAAATATTGTCATGCTGTGCTCCCCTTGTGTGCCGGAGAAGAGGAAAAGCTTGTGTGTCTGCGGGGTGATCGGTGCAGAGTTTGGATTTCAAGTGAATGCAATCATCACCGGCACTTGTTGTGTTAACTCAGTTGAGAGCAAAATGACTAAATAGTCCAAAGTGTTAATTATATAAGAAAATATGGGAGCAAAAGTTAAATCATTAACCTGTACATGAAAATGTGAACATTTTGTAGCTGCTTACAGTCAATATTTAACAGGCACATCTACTATATAGGCCACTCGAGATTGGCTACTGAAATTAATTCCTCTTATGCAATATTACTTAAAACTGCCTGGACTCATGTTTATAAATAGTTATACAGAAAAGAGAAAAAATCGTTTTATTAAACTGTGGACTCACGGGTCATGGATAATTTAAAACATCACCCCTTCATTTTCGTTTGGTGAGATTAATCAATTTACCCACATCATGTCAATCACTCTGACTTCTTGGTTTTATAAATTGTTAAAGTTTCTGTTAGATATGCTTGTTTTACCCCCTGAGAATATTGAGTTAACTTTCACATTTATTTGGGAGGCTACTTTTTTAAAAAGTTATACCCATACTGTACCTATAGTATTGGACTTTATGAGATAAAGTCCGAGAGGCCAGACTGAGATGGTTTGGACATTTACAGAGAAGAGAGGCCGAGTACATCGGCTAGAGGGCTAGAGGAAGACCAAAGAGGAGGTTCATGGATACAGTGAAGGAAGACATGAAGATAGTTACCGTGACCGAAGAGAATGCAGCAGGTAGGGTTAGATGTAAGAAACTGACTTGCTGTGGCGACCCCTGAAGGGAAATGCCGAAAGGAGAAGAAGAAGAAGATACCCATTGTATCAAAAGTAAAATACTTTGTATCACAAATGACAAGTCTGACACACTAAGCAAAGAGTCCATTTTGGTTTGAGCAAATACTCCTGTAAACATTCACTTGTGTAGCTGCGTCCATGCTCAGTTGTTTGGAGATGCAAACCCATTAAAAGCCAAAAAGATAACAGTAGGTTTAAGCATATAGACAACTCACTGAGACTTGCAACACTGGAAGATCTTGTTTTAAGCCATTACAGAAGAAAAATTACACTTATAGCCATAAGTTGAGTTAAAATAAGGATTCTGTGCAACATATTCCTATTACTGTCAGTAAAAGACAGTCCAACCAGCTGTGGATTTTAATCAGTTACTCAGAGGAACACCAATCAGATGAGGATGATAACAATCTATAAAATGTCCAGGCAGCATCTTTGACAATTAACATGGAGTACAGTGACAGCACATTTCAGAAGAAATTATCACTACTCCATCACTCAATCTGACACTGTATCAATTACACACAGCACTTAGTCTTGTCAGATGTAGCCATGCAGAGTCTCTTTAATGAAGACTTTCTGCTCCTCTTAAGAATATACTGAGAGCTTTGATGTGACTTGCCAGCTCAGATTGTATTCAAGCACCTGTCACTATTTGACATTTGAAAGAGGGGAGATGCGGAAACATAGAGGGAGACCAGCAGGTATACCCTCAGCCGAGCAGTACTGAAAATCCAAAGTAGCCAGAAAAATGAACCGGGCTGAAGTTGACTAAGACATTATCGTTATTGGCAAGAGCTACTTCTCAACAAGAGGTTCCACTTTTATTTGGCCAAGGTGTGGGCAAAACAGTAAAATTGATCTGGCATTGACCAAAATGCTTGTATGGCTCTCTCATCTAAAAGGGGATTTCATTGATCTGCCAAAGTCCTCCCCTATAATTGCTTCAGTGAAGTGTAGGAACAGCAGTTTCAGGTGGGTAGATATCTGAGGAAAGAACACAGCTTGGACAATTTACAGGTTCTTAAAGTTAAAAAAAAAAGCAGAAAGAGTCTCACCAGCATCCCTCTCTACCGTCACAACTCCATGGACAAACACTAGTCCACTAAAAAAAAAGGGGAATAACTGTTGTGATTTTCAGAAGCTTTTGATAGAAAACTTTGATTTCCAAGGTTTTTGTTTTGTTTAAACACAACATTAAATGAAGTTTTCTGATACAGATGTAAAACAGCCAAATTGTGTTAATCCACATTATCTGCTCATCTTTTCTTGCTATTTGCATGCAGGCACATGTCAGCCGTCATGTTCTGTGTTACCAGACTGCCACCTAGTGAATGTTCACACAGGCTTTTAGAAACGTCTGCACACTACCAGATGTAACTGCTTTGAGAAAAGCATACAAGCTTGTCTTTACCACACACTTTTCAGTAAGAATTTAAAGGACTCACCAGCGGGTAGAATAAACATGAAAGGAAATAATTACCTGACACAAAATCTTTTTTTTTTTTTTTTTTTTTTACATTTTCACCAATCCTATAAAAGTACAAACTCTGGTTTGCCTAAAAATCTATTACTTTTTTCGTCTTCTGAACTGCTTACCCCTTATGGGGTCGTGGGAGATGCTAGAGCTTATCCCAGCTGATTTCAGGCGAGAGTCAGGGTACACCCTCAACCAGACGTCATTCTGCTGTGGGGCCACACATGTAACCATCCACACTCATTCCTGGGCACAATCACTATCTGGGCCAATCAACATAACATGCACATTTTTTTGAAGTTTGGGAGAAAACTGGAGTACCTGAAAAAAAAAACACACACACACATACATGAGAAGAACATGCAAACCCCACACAGAAAAAAATAGTGTTTCAAGCCTCGTCCCACCCAACACTTAAACCCTAACCTTCTTGCTGTGGGGCCACTGTGCTAACCATTACACCACCAGGCAACCTAAATCTATTCCAATTATTGAAATTGTAGAGTGATACAAAACATATGATGAATCAATTGAGCTTTATGTACATCTATTAACCTTAACTTTTAAATTTTTATTTCAATACATTGGTTTGACTTTTTTTCAAGAAAACAAGCACATTTTTCACCATTGCTTCCTCCCACAGCCTACATGGTCTATGTTAAAAGCAGAAACTGCTGGCAACCCCTGAGTAATTGAAATTACTCATTTACCCTGCACGGCTTTTATTAGGTGCACAAACACCAGTGAATCTGCTTCCTGGCGTGGTTGAAAAAAGGCTCATAATAACCATCAAAACACAAAAAATGAGGTGAATTAAAAGCGAGAATATACAGGAGTGAAGCAGGGGAATAAAAAGATGGTCAGAAACCCTTCGCTTATCAGTGAAACAACTTTGAGCCACAGCTTTTTGATATTCTCTGTGAACACATAATACATCTGGGCAGATCTAGGATAAGTGGTAACCTACTTTTTCCCCACTTTTTTTTTTAAAGAAAAAGTTATGAAAGTATTTTTTTTAAAAGCAATAATTGGGATTTCTTTTGCTTTAGTGGATTTTTTGTTTCTAGCCTGTGTTTAGTGCAGAAGTCCAACCACAGATCATCTATTTGGGTTTTACAACTACTGATGACAAAAAGTAATTAAATTTAAAGAGTTTTAAATCAATCTGAGCCAATATTTATCTTATTATCTTTTTATTTACATTCATTTCTCTCATCTATAGATTTAAACTTTGCCTGATCTTCATCACAGTGTACACTGTGCTTTCCAAATATCCAGATGGTCTGCCGAACTGAGTTATGGGAAGACTGGTTAAGTATTGTTAAGGGACGGTTACAGCAAAGTCAATGAATTGCACAGAAGGAGCTAATTGAGAGAGAGAGACGGAGAGGAAGAAGGAAAGCGATGGCGAGAGAGAGACACTGGGGCGTGATTGCTGCTTCCTCTAGGGAGTCTTGTCACAGAGAGTCTGATGTAGGATTACAAATCAAAACACCCTTCTAACTTTTCTATTCACAGTTTATATTCCTAAAGCAACAATACCTGGTAACAGCGCCATTCTCATCTCATCAAAGTCATTCATCAATGTTTTGTTTCATTTTTTAAAATTGGTCTTGTTTCATATTAAAGCATTAAAAATGTGGGAATAAAACCTAACTGTGACAAAAGCTGGATTTTCTAATGTTTGGCAGTGATGGCTTATTTGTGCAGGCAATAACTTTTTGTCTTTTTTTTGCCGCCTTAAATCAATTAAAGCGCTTTGTTGGATGAATTACCCCGCATTTTACAGTAAGCATATATTCTGGCATTCTATTGAACAATGGCATTTGTAAAGACATAATTTAATGAACATCTGGTTTTCAGAGGATGCCTAATGATTTCACATTCATCTTCCTCTAAATGGCTAAAGTGCACGCAATTACGTTTTTAATTAGCTGTGAATATGTTTCTGTCAATTGCTGTGATTCATCACTTCAGCATGAGATGCATCATGTGAATCCAAAAAAGACTGCAGTGGGTTTGATTTAGAGAGCTTCATCTGGGTTAAAAGTTTTATCATTAAAGCATGTGTCTCAGATACTTTCTTGATATTGCTTTGTTTCCCTCTGTGCAAGGGAAGAAAACTAGATTATCCTAAAGCAAAATTAATTCTTTCCCAATTTACAGCATAAAGAATTATGAAAAGAACGCTGATATATATTTTATCACTGGGGTTCCAGCTCAGCCATTAAACCCTGCCGTCTGCTGCTCAAGCAATCTCCAGCTCCCTAATGAATACGATTTGGCACATTTTCTCGTCTCCAAGACCTTTTGGACTCCTCAACGTGGTGCTGACAGTCATTTCTTCCAACCCAATCACTAATTCCTCATTAGAAATGATGAGCTCCATCATCACCTCTCTTTGCAAAAGGTTAGGCCAGGCCCAGAGGAGAAGCAGGGACTCCTTTGCCCAGAACCTGATGGAAAGCTTCACAGGGCTGCAACTATTGATTGGGGGCTTCAGGTTGCCTTTCCACCAATGTAGGGGTCTGTACTGCAGCATACTAAGCTGATGTGTAATCAATGACTCATACCACAGCCGGCCTCTGTGCACAGACCTGTCAAATTATACAGTAGAATTCTATATCTGACATTAGTGTGTTTCTAAAACTGCCTTCCGGAATAACACAGACCACATACACACACATATTTACACTTTCCCAGTGTGCATATTTTTGCAAATTCTTTCACATTCACATCCAACAAAATCGGACACAAACAACAACCGAGTCCTGCAGGGCTACTTTGATTTTTCACCTTCTGTCCAGATGAAATGTTTATCGTCTCAAATACACAGTGAAAAAAAAAAAAGAAATATTCAACTTCTAAAATCCCATCCTTCTTAGAAATGGTTGCCTTTGGAGTCTGAGCGCCAGCTGTGAGATGTGGCCCAACCGTGCACTTGCCCAAGCAGCAGCTCCAATGTGCCCTACTCCTCCTCTTCATGGGGTTTAATGATATGCACAAGCACACTCCGGGGCCAGCTTCCCAGAGCATTTAATCCACGGAGATATGATACTATGCTGGATGTTGGATCATCCATCACAATCTCTCCTCCTCTCTTTCTCTTCACTTTTTCCTCAGCTTCTTTCCTTCTTTGGCACCAAAACAAATCTAGACATTGATTAGATGCATGTTATCCATGCAACTTGTCCAACTGTCCGTCCACTCATTATTTTATTGATCAAATAATCTCACTCTTTAAAGTTTAAATAAAAGTAAAGTTTTTGCTGTTTTACTTTGTACTCATCAGTGGGACGTTTCTTAACTAAACTCCCCAGAGACAATGTCTCAATCAAACACTTAGTTTACCTCTCTCACATCTTTTACTTTGATTTCTCAATTTCTCCATCTTTTCATTGTCTTTGAAAACTTACAAGGCAACACAGCTCATTATGCTTTCTAGTTCTTTTTATGTTAACTTTCCTTTTTCTTCTTTTGTAAATGAAATGCTAGAGCTATTGAAGAGGAGGCAAGACTTCACACTTTACACCTACACACTTTATCTTTGTTAGGCTTAGACACTATTCAGCGTTATCAGTGAAGGTTTTTGAACACGTGTTTGTTTCTGTGGAGATGCCTCTTTTTCAACTTTCATCTATTAATTGAACAACTAAAAAAAGTGTTTCCTTTCCCTTTGTATTTATCAATATTAATTCTCCAGATCAATGTTGTTAAGTCAACACATGCCAGTCAATACCATCCTTTATCCATTACATGGTCCATTACATGTCCCTAAGGCTTCCCAAAAAGCCATTAAGTAACAAAATCTTGCAAAAGAAAGCCAATCTTCCACATCACAGGCAGCTTAGACTGGAGCCTTCATCGCAATATGTTGCCCTACTTTTCCTATTGCTCAGCATGGAAGACAAATGGATAGCCATTAGTAGTGTATTAATTACATGTACAGAATTACTTTGTTAATCAATCACACTATTTCTCCCTTCACTTGTCACATTAGTCGCTGACACAATAAATAAAACCCGCAATGCCTGTGTTGTTCTGATCTTAAAGGTAACAGCCTGCATGACGCTAACAGGCTGGAACACCGAGTGCATCTGCTTCTTGTTTCTTCCAAAAGACGCATGCTGCCGCACCATCCCGCCACGCTAAGGTTCACAAAAACACCTCAAATGGAACCGACACAAATTATCATGTCAAGATAGATTAATTGCAAAGATCCCTGAAAGACTAATGATTAACAGTGTCAGAATGCACGGATTCCAACTCGGCAGTATAATTACTTTTTAGTGAGTATCATATACAATTATCTCTTCTTTTGTATGAGAATGAATATCAAAGCAGCAAAGCATCTAAATCTAAATACCACAAATGATTAGGATGTGTGGAGTTGTCATCAGATAATAATGGGACAGTAGTGGCTAAAGTGTTTCTAATATCTTTGTGTATTCAGTTCAGTAACTCGTTAAATTATGCACTTTTCTCTTCATTTTCCATTCCTACTGCACTATTGTAGCAGCAGATTTATTGAGTTCTGGTTCAGGAGAAGCAACAGCTGTTTGAAGCAAAAATCCAAAGAGGGTGCTTTGAACATGTGTGAAGCAAGAAAGAATGCAAAATTGATCAATTCTCAATTAAAAAAAAAAGACTGAACATTTCTGTTTCAACATTTATTTGTTGGCAAAAAATGATCTTGCAAAGGGGGCAAAATATTTGAACCTGTAGGATTTGCGGTAACATTTGAAGGTGAAGTCAGAGTGAGGTTTTCTTTTTTCGATCAAAGGGATGACAATCAGGTGTGAGTGAATGTCATGTTTTATCTCAAGAACAAGGATCTATCAAAGCCTGATCTTTACAACACATTTGTGAAAGTGTACTGAAGCTTCAACAAAGGAAGTATCTAAGGACTTACAAGAAAAAAGTGGATGATACCTACTAGACTGGAAAAGGTTACAAAACTATCTACGATTCGTCTGAACCCTTTGACATTGTGTACAAATAGTGGCGAAAAAAATGTACCAACCAAAATTGTTTGGACAAAAAAATGTGTGATCAACAGAGTTACAAAGAAATGCAGAATATGTTTTAAGGAATTAAGCAGTTAATTGGGTTGGTTAATTTGGTACGCAACACTTAAAACATTTAAATGGGAGGTTGGAAGAAAAATCAACTTTTTGAATAATTTTACCATTTTTAAACATCATTCAAAACTATTCTTGAAATGGTTTTCAGTTTTATTGATAATATATATTAGAATATAAAGAAATAAAAGAAACATGTGGATGCAATATAAAATATATAAATATATTTAAATAAAGGTAAACTGAGTGAGTCGTAATGACGCGATCAATCAAACTGTAAGTATATTAGAGAAATCTGTGAATAATGAGTTCTCCAACACAAGGTTGTTCTTGGCCATTCCTTTTGTTCTCTGCCACTGCCACATTCTAACATAAGCAGGAAGTGTACTAGTTCACATGATCAGCTGATGCTTAGTCCCTCCTTTCGAAAGTGAATGTCACTTATTTGTAAATGCACCAAAATCAGAAAACAAAAGAATGTGTGCTAGAATTGCTCTTCTTTATTTGTGGATGTCCCATGGGCAGGACTCAATGGGAGCGAGAAGATGATGGTATTGAAAGGGAAAAAATGGAAGTGAAAGTGCATGCATGTATTTATAATGTTCTTTTTTTTTCATGAATATTTGCATATATATGCATTTCTGAGCTAACAAAATGGCAAGATGTCAAACTAAATTACCCCACAAAATGACAATATCCCCAATTATAGTAAATAGGACACAAAGCAGAACATCTTCCCTACACGTCTTTACTAAAGTAAAATAAGCCAAAAGGCCACTTTGTTTTATGAATGAATGAGACAAAAATAGGCTACCTGCCGTAAGAGCTTATAGTTATCTTTGGGTCAGACTGGAACCTGGACCAGCTGCAATGAGAGTGTCAGTATTTGTATGTGGGCCACATGTTCCACCAGGTGCAGCGTGGAACTGTCCACACATTGGGGAATTCTTACAGAAAATGTCAGGACACTCTTCTGCGAAATGGGTCTCTAGACAAACTCAGGTATTTAGTGAGACAAACCCAAACATAGAATTTCTCAGTAAAGTATTTTGGAAAAGTCAACTTAAAACCATGCAGGAATTCAGTGGAAACCTTATGAAGAAAGATACCGATATTATCGAGTTTAGACCATCTTTTTTTTCTAGAGACATGGTAAAATAAATGAAAACAAAGGTTGATTTTTTTTTTTTAAAAATAGGTCAGTTTGTCTCATTTCAGAGATTGTCTAACCACATTTACATTTTTATCTATTTACAAAACATACAATAAAGTAAGATTTGAGATTTTAGTGAAGTTAAAATCCTCTTCATAGTGCTTGAAACTCAAATGACTTGAACGTACTTATAACTTTGAGTTAGTTCTACTGATGCCTATCTTGTCTTGAAAGTGCCTAACAATGTAAAATTCTCGATGATGGTTATGATGATTAATGCAGTCCAAGAATTTTTTAGGTCTAACCTCTGTTATACAGAAGTTTTTAAAATCCAAGCAAACAAACTAATCCAAATATATATACACATATATACATATATTAGTTTTAAGTAAAAGTGCTTAAAAAATAAATTATCAGCTGCCAAAATTGTCCCTTTTTATTGTACAATGTGTCACCTATCCATCAACCATTTATTTGCTATGTCACTTCTTTTTTCCAACTCCAGCACATCTGTGTTGCCACAGAGCTTGTGGTCTGTTGCAGTGCAGTTTGGACATGTTGGACATGCTACACGGACACAGATCGATTGGCTGTCTGAATCTCTGCTTGCCCGTCAGGATTTGTTTCTCAGTCTCCAAACTGAAAGCTCTCTCACTGCCATCTTCTGCTGATATGGCAATGAAACTTGAAGAGAACATCACACGGCTGAGAAAAAAAAGAAAACCTTGAAGGAATTTTGAAAACTTCTAAATACCCACTAAGTTTCAGTCATACTATCTTGATGTGTTCTAAAGTTGTCAGACTCAATGTTGAAAAAACAAATCAAGAAGAAGTCTTGAACTTTTAACAAGATGAAATGCTCAGCACGTTTAAATTCTTCACCGGAGCTTATCAAAGCTGTATTGTACAATCTGTTTCATTTTAAACTGGTTATTGTGAGGCATTAGTAAAGGTACCTTCTCCACCTCCTAAACAGCTTCATGATTTGTTTGAATATGTTGGATTTAGTCTGTTTGTATGTCCAATGTTGCAAGCAGAATATTGGATTGTCTCAGTTGGGGTAGGAGTAGCTGTGCTGTAGGCCCCGAGGCATGCGTACAACAACAGAGGCAAGAACAAACATTTTTCCCTCCTCTGAGCCTCGGCACTGCATCCATGGCCAGTTTAGTGCACACCGCCACCCCTGTGAATACACCGTGTGATACCATTGACACACATTATGGATTTTACCTGCTTAAAAATACGCTATGTGGGAGCGTGGAAATGTCAGGGAAGGTACCCGGCCTCTGAGATTTACCGGGAATTTATAGATCACCAAACGCTGCTCTCTCATGAAACAGAAAGGGAAGGTCCATGTAGAAGCCTCGTCAGAATGCAACCGCTGTTTCCCATTTCACCCTGAGCAAGAACTGATGTCTGGTAAATTTGCATATACATGTATTTGCACAGATCCAATCAAACCTCAAGGTGCCGACACAATTCCAAGAATCAAAGTAGAATACCAACTAGTGTTTCAGCTGTAACTAATACTAGCTGCCCAAAGAACCGAAGGGTAGGGTGCATTATCTTTGGAAGAGATAACATTTAAATCACAGAGGAGTTCTAAAAAGACGCTATACGGCAAAGCAAAAGAGGTCAGGTCACTTGTTCTTGTTACAGCTGGAGTATGTCAAGCAAGTAGAATGGATTAAGAATGAACAGGCGATGCTGTCATGTCTCCTTCAGTTCAATAGGGAATCTGTCTGTTGCACGCAGAGAAGAATAATTAATTATTTACAGGAAGCAGCTTTTCTAACAGCATAAGATATCCCTTAGAAAAAAAAACTTCAATGGTGCATTTGCTGTAATTTCAAATCAAATCAAACATATCTGATGTATCCTGTATGAAACAAACATTTTTATTTGAACATCCCACATCTGTGTGTGTTGTTCTAACGCGACCATCCACTGAGAAATCCACAAGTGACCGCATGCTAAAACATCAAAACAAGAATCTTGTTAGTCACATATGATCAAAATGTAATGGGTTTTAAAACTTTCTGTCTTTCTGGATGTGCATTTAATGAAAGCAGAGAAACACATGAGGAAAAGAAATGGTGCATCGTTGGGTGAAAAAATACATTCCACCATAAATGAAGAAATAGACAAAAAAAAATCCTTTTTCACCACATTCAGAATGTGTTATCAGGAAATGATTTCAACAGGCTCTTAGTAGGTCTCATTAGATGGTGTATCAAACCAGAACAAAACTCACTTCTCCTAACTATGTGGAGGAAGTGGATTGGAAAATTAAATGGGAAGAGGAGAGTGAGGGAGCAGTCTGTTGCTACGCTCTTGTCACACTGGCCCTGCTCCCTCTAACAAGTCCGCCCAATCGACTCATACTGAAAGTCATTCACATGGTCTTTAATTTCACTTCATTGATTGGAATTTAAAGCTCCAGTCTGTAGCAGGGAGGACACAGAGATTATCTATCCTCCTAACCATGCTCTGAACATTTGTTTTAAAAAGTGTTACAACATGGACGAAGACTTCTTTTGAGGGCAGCTCTGAAACTTCACAAAGTTTGCAAAAGCAACTTGAACACCCTCTGTTGGGTACCATATAAGAGTTTTTTTTTTTTTTAGAGAAGTATATATTTATAAGCTGCATGCTGTAGATCAATAACAGTAACATTTCATTAATCTTGACATGCTGTTCCTACTTGATGCCAGATGCTAGGGACACAAGCTGTCGAAACAATAGACATGCTCTTCACTGCTAGCTTTCCCCCTCCCGCTTTTCCTTTGTTTGCACCGGCACACACAGCATTACAACTGTCAGCAAGATATGATTTACATAAACATCAAACTATTCCACGGAAAATCTGTCAGAGAAAGTCTTGAGACTTGCGGAACATTAGCATTTCAAGGTTTGCATTTACAACATATTCTTAACTATTTTGCATAAACTATTTTTGTGTGCTCTTAATTTACACTTATGTGCTAGCTTATGTCTTTGACCAAAGCCGGTGTTCAGGATTTAGTTATTAAAATCCAGTGCTTGTCTGACAGCAGTTGTATTAATTTTGTCTTTGGGAAACAGACGTTGCTTAAAAATGCTTTATGATAGATGTCTGGGAAGTTGTTTTTTTATGAAATTCAAGAAATTTTGAGCACATCTGACTGGCCAACAGTGTGATTTGTGCTGTTGCCTCACAGCAAGGGGGTTCCTGAGTCAGATCTTGACTGCAGTTGAGAAGACTCCCTTTTCCTCCTCCTGCTTCCCTCCATCATTCTAACATGTGTTAGGTTGATTGATAAGTTTAAATTGACAGTTGGAGTGAGGAAAAGTGCATATTGTTGTTTATCTTCTTTAGCTCTGTGCTGAACCTGATGGGCTAGAGAACTGTCTATAGAGCACCGTGTGTTTACTGGGACGTGATTGGATTCCTCTTACCTGAAACAACCCTCTGTCAAAAAAAGGAACAAATTGGAAAAGAAAAAAAGTAGATTGATAGACGTCCAACTGAAGTTTTATCAAATAAATGGAGAAAAGCCATCCAGTAGAATTCAGTTCTAACATGTTATCACATCTTTAAAATGGAAATTATAACCTCGATCACTGTGTTATCATTTTTTTTGTAATTCCACCACTGATTGTACATCAGCCATTTCTGTTTTTCTTGAGAGTATGGATTTTGTCTGATGTTTTCCAACAGTGTGTGTAGACGATTGTGTTCATTTTGCATAAGTATGGTCTACTGTTACCCATAAAAGACATAAAAGTGTCACTTTTAACGCCGTTGGCATGATTGGTTGTTTCAACACCAATCTTAAAGTTGTGTGAGTGAAATGAAATGTCCTTTTCGAACAACATTTTTTATTAAACTTTAAAATGATAAAATAAGAAGAGTGGTGTGGCCTTGAAGAGTTTGTCTATTTTTATTGAAAAAAAGGTTCTGCAAACTGGCTGATTGTTTAAATATAAGATATTTTTTCAAATCTGGAATCTCATTCAAAATAACTCCTTTCATATTGTATCTCATGCATATAAATAACGACAATTGTAGTTTTGAAACATCTATGACACAGTAGTTTGCCATTTAATTGGTATATAGAGGTTTTTCACAGACCAAGAAGATGCTGAGGATCTCTCTGGGAGTGACCAGGATGGACAGGTTTAGAAATTTGTGTATCAGTGAATCAGCACATGTTAGAGGTTTTGGGGATAAAGTCTGAGAGGCCAGACTGAGATGGTTTAGACATGTGCAGAGGAGAGAGTACATCGGAAGAAGGATGCTGGATTTGGAACCACCAGGAAAGAGGACTAGAGGAAGACCAAAGAGGAGGTTCATGGACACAGGGAAGGAAGACATGAAGATAGTTGGTGTGACCAAAGAGGATACAGCAGATAGGGTTAGATTGAAGAAGCTGACTTGCTGTGGTGACCCCTGAAGGGAAATGCTGAAAGAAGAAGATCACAGATCAAGAAGTGTTAAAACCTGACCATTGCTCATCCACTTGCCCATCCTGGGAAAGCGCAGGTCTGACCTCTGAAATTTGCCACAGGTCCTGAGTGTGCCACTCATCCTCTGCCCGTCCTATAGAGGAGGGTAGCAGAGCGTGTGTTTTCCACAAACGCTCTGCTATTTGTGTTGCTAACTGCAATACAATAAGTATCATGGCTGCAGCTAGTCATGTCATTGGAGTGGCACATGTTCATTGTCATGTCATGAGGTTAGAAATACCAGAACATTTTTTTTTAAATACTTAATCGTTCCAAAAATTTGTTGGTGACAAATACAAAGCCACACATCACTATCAGATATTAAAAGTCCTTAAAAGTTGATTTTACATCCTCATTTATGTTAGTAATGAGACTTGAGCTGACCTCTGGATGTATCCACGATGTGGTTTGCTCAACTTGTGTCTACAACATCACGCTAAAAATACTGTGTGTCAATAAAGTTTGTATATGCAGTGTTACACTTCAACTCCACCATAAAGATCAATATGCTATGAATTTTTAAAATCATCTTACCCCTCAGTAGAGTCTGTGCGCTGCACCAACAACACCAGCAATCTCATTTATTATTTCAGTTTTTCTGACCAGCTGAACTGAGATTGTACACCTGAATTCTCCCAGAGAAACACAAGCAGGTGATTTTTAACTCTCTACTGTTTATCAGATATTGTGGAAAACTAATATTTAATAAAATGCATGTTTCTCAAACTGGTTTTGGTTTGATATAAATTACAGAAAACTATGACAGGGTTGATTTTTAAAAAAAAGTTTTATGGCTTCTATCTTGTGTATGTTAAAAACATGTTGATTTATCCATCTTTATTCATCACACTTTCAAAGCTGTGATATATTTTTTTAATAGAAACATGAAGGCAAGTCTTAGGGGTCTAGTGCACCTCCCAGAAGAAGCTAACAGGCGAGAGGCCCGCGAGATAGCCAGACCATTCCCGGGGCAACACAAGAGAGACAATCAATAGAACTGGCAACTGTTTTGATAATTTAAAAACACTAATTGGGCCAGCATGCATGCTTTTAGACTGTAGTGATACACACCAATAGAATCTAGAGAGAGCAGAAAATTTGCCGACAGTAAATCCCAAGCTGAGATTTGAAACTCAAATCTTCTCAATTGGCAAGAGAAATGCTGACCATTACTGTCCAGGTTTTATTGGTTCATTTCAAAATGATTTTTAATCGTAATTTGTTTGACCAACTTTTTTCTGAAAGTTAGACATTAAGTTTATAAACAAATCTTTGTCAATTATTGTTTATTTTTAAGAAAAAGGCCTCTAGGTACTTCTTTCTTAAAAGTAAGCATGTAAATCTCACCTTCATAAACATCTGTCCCTGATGGAGTTGTGGGAAGGAGGGTGGGGGATTTGGAGGGGGCCATCTGATTACTTTTTTTAGAATTTTATCCAAAAGCTTCTCATACCTGAGTTCTGATATTTAAATATTTTGAAAGCTGTTTCTTTTTTCTCTGGCAAAGCTTGGACTTTTTTGACACAAACTCCCAAAGTAAAAATGTTAAGTTTTCTTTGGAAAAGAAATTTCGAAAGGAAATCTTCAAAGTTAAATTTTGACAACAATTTTCAAAAGCAATATTGGTCTGACTTTATCTTCTGAACCGCTCATAAGGGGCTGCAGCGAGTGCCGGAGCCTATCCCGGCTGATTTTAGGCGAGAGGCAGAGTACACCCCAAACAAGTCCAAAAGCTATGCATGATAGAAATTATAAACACAAGCATGTGACCATGATCTGAAAGTTACACAAAAAGACTTTCATGATGTTTCTGGGTATGTTTCACTCCTCAAAGACAATTTAGTAGAAGCATTTCAAAGTACAGTATGTGAAGATTTTAACAGGTTTGTAAGTTAAGGGAGTGAACCCAACAGCTTAATCAACATTTTCTCACCTATGGTTCGCCCTCACCTAGGGTCACCAGCTGTGGGCAGTGACCAATAGAATGAGATTGTGGACACAAGTGGCTTGGCTCACTCAGAGCTCGGGTGAGGAGTTCTGCCATCTGGGAGGAGCTCAGTGTAGAGAACCTACTCCTCCACGTCGAGAGAAGTCATATGGGGTGGTTCGGACATCTGGTCAGGATGTGCCCAGAGCGCCTCACTGGTGAGGTGTTTCGGGCACGTCCCACCAGTAGGAGACCAAGAGGCAGACCTCGGACCGCTGGAGGGACTATATCTCACAGCTGGCTGGTGAACGACTTGGGATCTTTTCGGGTGAACTGGACGATGCAACTGGGATGAGAGAAGCCTGGGCTTCCCGCCTGAGGCTGTTGTCCCCGCGATCTGGCCCCAGATAAGCGGAAGACGACGGAACGGAACATTTTCTCTTCTAACCTGCCCAAAGTATCCTGGATAACTAAATAGTTTAAACTTGACTCTGAAAAGCAGGTAATCTCTTTGCACTTACGAGCTCGGTTTAAGTAAGTTTGTATCAAAAAACGAGTTTTGTTGTCTTCTTTGTTAACAAATAAAAACTTTACTGTAAAATACCTCAATAATGTATCTATACAAGGTCACTATGTTTGATGGTGTGCAGGCAAACATTTGTTTGTTCATTACCTAGCAACTACTGTTTAAAAGATCTTAACTTCTACAAGATGTAAAAATGTGTTCTCAATGGGTGACAAGTGACTGATATTTTTTAAATTAAAATCTGTTGAAGTCATGGTTACTGTTAGAAGAGTCAGATTTGTTTGTTGACTTAAGAAAAATGTATGAAATGATGGACAGTTTATGAGGACGAAACTAAATGCTGTGGACCTGATCTATCAAATTTCTATGGTAACCCATTTTTTCTTTTATTAAAACGAACAAACATTGATGATCAGAGTTGTGTTTAAGAAAAGAATGTGTAACAAGATTGAATTTAAAAAAAAAACGGCATTCAGTGTTTGCTAAATTTATGAAAAAATATCAGTTATTCATCAATGTCAGCTTTACAAGTGGATGAGATGAAGTTTTTCAAAAGTTAAAAAGTTGTTTTCTCAATCATTTATTTACTAAGAATAAAGAATTTAAAGTTTTTGGTTGAAAAAAGTCATTCTGCTCAGGTAATGGTCTATTTGAGTTTTACTAACAGTGATATTCAACACATATCATTAAAGAAATAACAAATAAAACACGGTATGCAGCAAATTGAAGGTCAGACTTCTTTTTCAAAAAATTGTTTGAGGCCTTTCACGTGTTGCTCAGCAGTGACTAAATAAATCAGAAATTTGTGAATAGTTTACATTAGAATTGATCTTCTTTACTAAAATATGAACTGTGAATATTGTTTTAAAAATGCAGTGCAATCCCACAAAAAAAATGCAAATACATTCTGCAGAACAAATCTACCCATCTTGGACCTCTTAGTTAGTCTCTCAGTAGCTCCTTAAGCAAACTGGGACACAAGAACCAAATACTTGTAACCAGGCTGTAAAGTAATTCTATAAATGCACATTAAAGAGTAAAGAAAGAATTATACGTTATTCATCCCTCGGTGGGGAAATTTGTGTGCTGCATTACACTGCATGCAGCAGGCTGCCACGACAGCGCCAATGGTGGGAGAAATGAGGGGTTAGCTGTCTTCCCTAAGGACACCTAGACACCAAGCTCAGTGGGATTCAATCCCGCAAACTTCCGGAGAACCTCCTGTCTAAGCACGAACGTTCTACCACAGAGCTATTACATGCATGTTGCACCTTTTTTTCGCTCTTCACTGTTCTTACATATGCTTCCTAACTGAAAAGATTTGAATGGCTGCAAAACCTGAATCAGGTTTTAGATGACAAACTAGTTGCCAAAAAAGTGGACAGAGGGATTCAGTTTTAACCATCTTTAGTCTTCTACAAACTATTGGAGAAATTTCCTGAAGAAAAGTTTTACCACAAAAATTATTCTTGAAAGAAATAATAAAAAGGGCGCCCCATTGGCGCCCTTTTTATTGGTGCCCTTTTTATGGGGTGCCCTTCAACGGCGCCCCATTGGCGCCGTTGAAGGGCAGCCTGCTGCGGTGTAAGGAGTGCAGCAAACAAATTTCCCCGGTGAGGGATGAATAGAGTAATTCAAAATAAAAAAAAATAAATAAATAAAAATAACTACATTGATTTATAGAGCGATTAACTAGATCCAAACTTCTCCAGCACTTCACAGTGCCTTCATAATTTGTTCAAGTGACTTTTCGTCAGTGTTGGGGAGTTACATGTGTAGCCACAGTTGCCCTGGGGCACAAAGACAAATGTGGCCGCCAATCCGCACCAACTGTCTCTGACTAGTGCTGAACATTCATGCCCACGCCACGCCAAAACGAGAACCAAGAGGGCAGAAAGTCGTACCCAAGGACACAACGACAGATTGACTTGGATGGAGTGGAATTTGAACCACCAACCTTTCATCACTGGACAACCTGTTCAACACTTGAGGTTTTTGGAGGTTGAACAATGTAAAATTTTGCAAATAAATCCCAAATCAAACTGGTGAAATTAAGGAATGACCAACCAATAATACAAAGTACTAGCTTGGATGTGGTTTCAAGGCACTTTTTTTACCCCAAAATTTGCAAACCTTCTGATTTTCTCTGAAAACTAATTTGAAATTCTCAGCCCAACCTTTCCATATTTTTGTTGGCAGTGAGGTAATGGAAGTTGGAATAGGTCGGACTATAATCCTTGTGGATTCAATGAATCTACATTGGCAAAAGGACAACAGTAATGATATTCACCTAATCTCCGCTGACAGATTCAGGACATGCTTTTCATTAACACAAAAAGTGGATAAGAGAGCAATAAGCACTGTTTCTGAGTTTACCTAAATCCTTTGAAGCTAACTGTGATTCACTTTCTGGTGTCACTTGTCTCTGTCGGCTCAGGTTTAAGCCAATACAGGTAGTGTATTTGCAGAGCTCTGTGACATTTTTTTTTTTTGTATCTTCCAGAGAATAGGTAAAAACAAAAGACAATGTTGAGCTTCCATTTTACACATAAGAAGTTCTTCAAATACAGCTTTTTTTTTTAAAATAAATTATGATTGCTGTACATTTGACAGTTTATTCTTCAAGTTTTACAAAAGCTGACAGAAAATTCTCATTAACCTCTTTAAAAAATATTTTGCTCATAACACCACAGTTATTTTTACTATGCACATTTTTTCACTTTCTTTCCATGGTGATGGATGAGTCTTCAAAGCTTCCTTCTTTTTTTAGGACAACTAAAAAAAAATCTGATTTAGGGACAAGATGCATTTAAAATGTTCTAATCTTACACTTTCCAGCAAATACATCTGCAACTTATATGGCCTTTACTTTACTTTTTCAACTATGTAAAATGATTATATTACATAAAATATTAGGGGGGTTTTGTCACATTATATTATACTGTTTTATATTATATTAAAATAGTTTAGCCTAATTAATCTACCAGCAGAAATAGCAGATCACTCAAATAATTAATAAGATTATTTGCTGTTGCATTTCAATTCATTTTGCATTTTTTATGACAATTGTTTTGTCACTGATTTTGCAACCAATGGTGAACTTTGTTTTAAATAAAAGACTTAACAAGTCTAACTTTGGAACAATAAAAGAAGACAGAACATTTACAGATAAAATAAAGTTTCTTAGAATTTAACATATAGAATCATTAGTCTTAAGAACACAAAAAGCTCATCCGTTTATGAAACTAATCAGTCATTCAATTTCTTCAATCGGGCAAAAGTTTAAAAGTTGAGTGAATTTAACATCCTTTCAGATTAAAGTTTGATAGAGAAAAAAGATGCAAAAGTTTGACATTTCTGCTCTGTGTTCCATTTATGTGGCTCATTGACTGACACATTTTCAATTTAGAACTTGTTAAAAATAGTAAAAGAATTAGGGTTTTTTTCCAAAGTTTTTGAGGTGTCCCTGCCCAACTCGTGAAAATGTCTTCTTTCTAATTAAAATCATGCGCCTCATTTGTCCCTTGAACTTGCACTGCACATTAACATAACAAGGATAAAAACCTTCATAGATCATTATATTTGATCATGAGCTTATTGAGTTCACATAAAACCCATCGGTTTCTGCTGGCAAAGCACTATTTCATCAGAATTTGTCTTTGTTGCCTGAAACGTCTTACATGCATGTTACCGAACAAAAGAAGGGAAAACCAACTCTACTTTTTACAAAGTGAAAGGCTGTCGGTAGAGTTTCAGACTGCAAAGGAGGGAAGAGGAGGGAGGACAGCACTTATTTTTCTTTTTAATTAGCTTCATCTGAGGAATTATCCAGCCCTAATATAATGGCCCGATTCATCTCCCACGCCATCTGGTGTGAGAGCAGCGTGCCTCTGGAGCGATTGCTTTCCCCTGGTGCTGTATTGGGGTAATAGGCTGTTCAAAGGCTGCTCTGAGCTCGGACAGCTGAGCAGAGGTGGAGCAGGAACAGCTGGCCTTCGCGCAATCACCTGCTGCCTGTCATAGGGCTTTCAATATGGCCCACGCATCCTTCCAGCGAATGTACACCTTGTGTGTGTATTAGTGTTGGTTTGCATGCATGTACTACACACTCCAGAGTAAACTTCAGACTGAGCACATATTCCATTCACAATATGAGGAAGGGAGCAAATTATTAGGCCAGTGAAGAACATTTGAGAAAAAGTGAAAGTTTGTTGATAATTGCCAACAAATGAGAAAATAGATGCTCTTCAAATGGTAGAAATAAAACATTAAGAAACAAACTTCTTTAGATAAACTTAAAGTCGTCTTTTATCTTGTCTTTTATCTTGAATTGAAGACACTTTATTCATCCCTGAAGAGAAATTTGAGTGCTGCACTGTTACAATCATAAAATGTCATACAACACGTTTTGTTTTGTTTTTTTGTGAGTGAAAGTTTAAAGGTAGAAAGTTCTGGATCTTTCTGGATTTCGGTATTTTCAGCAGTGAAGTCATTTTTTTGTATATAAGAATTTTACTGTCACTCAAGTTTTGAATTCAAATAGTGTTGTAGGTACCGTGGTGTGGATTCATAATGACAGTTTGACAGCGTCTGTTTTTTCCAATGTGTCCCTGATGGTCTCCCAGCAATGCGCACACAAAGTGGCAACATGGGACTCAGACTTGTTGGCTCTGACCTGGAGATGGATGAATAGATACGTAGATGAGTGGATAGTCTAAACATTTTTTTTGTATCTAGATTAGATCTTGATCTAACTGATCTTTTAAAACATAAAAAAGTAAAGCAATAAAAAACATTTAAAAAAAAATGTAAACCTTATGGTCAAGAATAGAAAAAAAAATAAGAAACCCTATTTTTAAAAACTACAATAGGATCAAAGAACTTTGTACAAGGCTTTCAAAAAGCATCTATAATTCTGGAATAAGTAAAGCATAGATGCAACTTTTCAAACCAACACAGTGATTTTGTATTTGACATCCTTATATATTATGACTGTGGCTCAAACAAAACATGACAGTAAGAGTTGTCCAAAATCATCCAACAAAATATAAGGCAATGGGGATTTGTACGGTGGACAATAAGTTTTCATTTAAAAAAAAAAAAAGAAACGTTTCCACAAGATTGAAGCTTAGATTTGAGATTTTCTATAATGTACACCTGAGTCATTACAGTTTTGGTTACAAATTAATTTAGTTACAACTCACTTCTTGACAACTTACTCTCCTAAACTAGTATACATCTTGGGGAACTTTATGATATTTTGGTGAAAAGTTCTGACACATTCACTCTCTACAACCAGCCAAGCACCAAGTAGCAGATGGGTTATGTTGGCAACCAAGAGGGGAAAAGATTCAACCAAAAGGCTCCAAAAATCAAGTCATTTCTGCAAACTTGTGCACGGTTATTCTTAGTTTGGAATCTCAGTCACAGAAGAGTTTTGTTTTTCAGAGCAGATAAAAGGGAATAAAGTTCTTTAGAAAACTAAGGTGAGGTTTATTCTTTTTGGGGTTTTTTGTGATGAAGAACCTAACACTGAATGGCTGAAAGTTACCTAAAGCCAGGGGAACGTGGGAAACTACAACCAATTTCATCACAAAAGGATAAAGCAATAAAATGAAATAACAAAGAAAAAGTCCAGACAGCAAGTTGCATTGCACAATCTGCATTATTTATCACTTAGTTTCACTTCTCCACCGGGCAGATCTTTGCTCACTTTAGCTTTTGTGAGCTTCTGTGTTTTTTACGGCAGAGTGAAACTACGGTACAAACAACCACACGAATTCAAAAAGTAATCCACATGCTCAGGCTGGCCAGCATACTCTTTATAGAACCGCTTTGCAAAAGCAGTGTTTACAGAGCTAAAACAGCAGAGCATGCAGAAGTTGCACTATGAATTTTATTTCTTCACTGTCATAAAGCAGTGGCAATTATTGAAAAACTGTGGGGGAAAAAAAAGATTAGCCAGAACTACATTCAAACTCAAAACTTTGCATTTTAAAACATGTTTCTGATCACATGCTCACAGCTTACAGTTGCGAGCGTTATTTCAGCGACTAAAATCAAAGCACAGACTGTTTTAAATTGAAGGTGCAATTAGCTTAGGGGGGCTGCACGGTGGTGCAGTGGTTAGCACAGTGGCCTCACAGCAAGTAGGTCAGGATTCGAGTCCTGGGTAGGACGAGGCTTGGACTACTGGCCTTTCTGTGTTGAGTTGGCGTGTTTTCCCAGTGTATGTGTGGGTTTTCTACTGGTACTCCAGTTTTTCCCACCCTCCAAATACATACATGATAAGTTGATTGGCCGCTAGGAAATTGCACCTAGGATTGAGTGTGTGTGGATGATTGTGTGTGTGTGTTGCCCTGTGTCAGACTGGCAACCTGTTTGAGGTGCACTCTGTCTCTTGCTTTATAGAAACATAGGCTCAGGCACTCCCTGTGATCCCATTAAGGATAAGCGGTTCAGAAGACTAAATGAAATTTTCTAAGAAAGAGAGAAAGAATAAGGAAATTGGCATAAGTTAATATTAAACTAACTTTTACTAACTTAACAACTTTTAAAGTTCTATCAGCTAAAACCAAACAAACTACTTGGTGGATTTTTTTAGAAAATTGTGGCTTTCCATGGTTTTTTACACAGTCTGGTTGATCCTTTTAGACCAGGTCACTTCACTTTTCCTCTTTAGTTGTTTTAATCCAGCTGGAAAAAAAGCCCCAATGGTTATTGTGTTGGTCTTAATTATGTAAAACAAATACTATAAATTGACAGCTCAGTGAAAGCATGTAATATAAATGAAGACACACAGACAAAAATGAGGTGTGTGTGGTGGTGTATATCTGCACTGCAGTGAAGAGAGGAAAAGAGCGGGTTATTTAGGGTATCTTATCTAACAGTTGAGCAGCTTTATGACTTCTAATAGGCACCCTGTCAGATTGAATTGTAAATATAGAGCACCATTGTGCATTCAGAGGTGTGTACATCCTCCGCCTCATTTACCAGATGTTAAGTCATGACCAACTCGTTTATTACACCATGCGATCCACAATTAAAAGGAAGAAAGGCTCGCAAGAAAAAAAAAGCCCATTACCTTAGCTCAGCTTACACACCAGACACAGATTTCAGCATTACTTGAAAACTTCCCATGCATGGAGCACATTATCATTTGATTTCCATCCAGAGTTCTCAATTAAAATTATACAGAGGTTGCATTTCATTACCTGAGCTTGGGGCAATTTGCAGGCCATTAAGCTTCTACCTGTACCAGTAGAGATGCTTTTGAGGTGAACATCTGGGGTTGAGGAGGTAGAGCATGAAATGAAATGCCCCTGGCTCTCCACTCTAGCTTTTGTCCAGAGAAGGCCAGGGGTATTAGAGCACCATGCATAGTAAAGAGCATGTTTCTACGGACTGCAACAAATTGGCCAGGGATCTGAATAGAAATAGAAAATCAGCTTTAAATCTTCTCAAAGGCTTCAAAGAAGCCACAGAAAGAGTAATTTAGCTAGTATGCTTAAATGAGGCTTTACCTCGTTATATTGGTGTTGATGTGTAAAACTTTGACCATCTTATTTCTGAGAACAATTCTTGTCTTTCTCAATAATGAAGACCTGTAGAAAAAAAACTAAAGTGCTCCTTGCTGAATTCCTCATGAGGGATCAAGATTCTCCATAAAACCTTAATTGATTTCTGTGCCATGCAATAATAAAGATTTGCCATGAACGAAAGCACCCTTAAGAGACCTCTTAACATCCAGATCTCATTACAACTTTGCTTTAATGCTTTTCGCCAAATTATAATTGAAAATACAAACTGCAATTATGCTCTTTTTCAGGAGGTAATGTAATTTAGTTGTTGTTGGGGGAAAAAAAAAAAAAACATAAATTCTCCAAATGGGTACCGACAAAGGTGCATGTACTTTGGTTTTAAAAAAAGAAGTTAGATTTAATTTATGTGGAAAAAAAAAAACAATCACATTAGCTTTTTATTTCAAGTCCTTTAAATTCCACTTTAATTTTGGTTTCATTAAAGTATCCAAAAAAAAAAAACATCATTGTGTTGTGGTTGGTGTTCTTTCTACCAGGTAAAATCAAAAGCAATGTAGCTCATTCGTAGAATGGGGTCTTTAAATTCGGAGCACTCATAAGAGCACAATGAAGAGGTGAATTTACGCAAAACATACAAAACAGATTGGAACTCTTTTTTTTATATTTATCCCTCCTGAGTTTGTACTCCGCATCCACTTGACAGCTTGCTGTCACATGTAGAAAATTGCATTGCCTATTTTCTCCATGCAACACGCAATGTCTTATCACGAGTTACTGCGTTCGCAACAGAGCCGCACTGTTTAATCTTCTCTGGCTGAAATAAATGAAAAGAATACAAAGCCAGTCTAATATCTTTCTGAGAAAAAAAGTGAGAAAAAATCATCAAAACTGAAAGCAAGCCCCACGTTTAGAGCGGGCCGGCTTTGGTGTGTCTCTTTTCACACTGTGGTGAATAATATTTCTTTGTTGGGGATTAGAAGTCCTTGCTACAGGGTATTCCAAATAATTTCGCTTGTGACAGCCTGAAATGGCTCTCAGTTTGTCACATAACTGGAGGGCTGCTGTCTGAGTCGTACACTGAACATTGCTTTCCTTAACATCACAAAGCAACTGCAGTCAGAGAAGTCCAAAACAAGCAAGCTTTTCATTTTCGTTATCAAGCTCCAACAGTAGAGGGATCTCACAGGAGATTTGTGTGGTACAACTTGTATTCTAGATGATATGCAATAATCAGGCCCTCAGAGCCTCCGACTGGTTTTCTCCCTCTCTTTCCATTTGTTGTCTCATTCCCCCACCCTCAGAAAAGCTGGTAAGCACTCAAGTTCTTCAGTGTTTTAGCATTACATCACTCCACATGGCACACTATTAAGCATTTGGAAACTGGGAAGGCAGCCCAGACCTTCAGATTTGTCATAGCATTGTTGGAGTGAATAGATGAACCACAGACTGACCAACCCAGCATCATGGAAAAAATGCTGAGTTTTCTCTGTTTTCTTCAAATATAGCACACGGACAAGTGGCGAGCCTGTTAGTAATGGATGGGTTGTGTTAACATTGGAGATTGAAGGCATATTTATTCAGTGCAGAAGATGGCCTCCCTGCAGCCATCCCTCCATCTGCCTATATGATATTCCATCCAGGTACGATGCCATGGCGACACTTGTTATGCAGTAGAATTTATTGTCTGCACTGCGGCAGATTACCATTGCTTAACATGCCACACAGGAGACTTAAAGAGGCAGCACCTTTTGCAGTGTTGCATCCCACTGGCAGCTATGTTGGAATGGCCCAAGGCATGCTGGGATGCCTGGTTTTCTATGCTGTGAAGGACATCAGGTGCAACATGCAAAGCAGAAGGAGAAAGAAAATTGTGACAGTTATTTTTCTCTTGTAGGAAATTCACTTCTGACATTTCCTGATTTTCCATTAACCGTTTCAGCATCTCTGAGGATCCATTGCTTTAGAAAATATCCTTGATCCTTCCTCCATATTGACAATTATCCTCTATTTGCATTGACATTGTAGTCTTTAATAACCTAATCAGACTCAAATTGGGCTCTATAGAAAATTTACACTTTACAAAATATTTCATGTATGATGTGCTTACAAGGAGTCAGAGGAACATTCAGTTTTGCAGTAATGAAGCGTAATAAAATGCAGTACACAAGGTCAATATCATGCATTAAAGTCACCACAAAGTGGCTTTCAATGCTTTAAACTAAATGTATTTTAGTATTCATTCCAACTTGGTTTTACAACAAAATACAGATTCGTTGTAAATAATTGAGAACCTCTGCATATCAAACAGGAGAATCAGGAATAAGCCTCAGGATGCATTTGAAGAGGAAGTCTCTTACAAAGCTGAAGGCTATGCGAGAAGAGACTTAGGCTACTTTAAGTACAAGAGATTCTGCTGTAAAAAAATGTCGAGGAAGATCAGAATTAATCTTTTGAAGTTGTTATATGCGTGTATTTGCTATCAGATTCTGACACTAGGCTATAGAAGGATAAGAAAGGTTCAGTTTTTTTTCCACCCTGAGCAATCCTTCTGGCAATATGGCTCCAATGTGGATTTTGTCAGTGTGATACCGATCGCCTGGGGTTAAGCAAGCATGTTCTAAAAATTGATTAAATCAAGCCCGGTATGTCTCTGTTCTAATGCCACCAGTAAGTAGGTATGGCCGATAGCCGACAGCTCCAAAACAATGAAGGAAATGTTCCGTTTTTATACATTGCCTCTTTATACTTGGGAACTATTATTCCTTTAGAAGATTTATTTCCATATTACACATTCACAACTTCCCGTATCCTTTCATTGGATTTAGTGCAGGAAATGAATGAATGTTCACAACTCGCTTTTTCATATGCATGGGGAATAAACTTAAAGTCTGACCTGATTTCCTCTTTGGGATTTAGGATGAAGGATGGGATTTGTATGTATCATATAAACGGTTTGAGCTGATTTAAAAATGTCAGTAATGGGTTTTAACTATGTTACTATAATCACTCATGTCTGACATGACTTTAACAAAGAGTTTGTACCAAAATTTAACTTTTTTTCCTCTTTCATTTTTGTTTTTGTTTTTTTCAGTGAAGAAGCCCATTAGGGAAGCTGAGAATATTGAATTTTTTTTGGCCTGAAACATTTCAAAATTATCTTCTTTACCAGTATTGATTGTGAAGACTGTGAAAGCAGATCATCTAAAATAAAATGTGAAAAAATCTTTTTGAGTTTGTCAAATGATTGGAACACCTGCTAAGTATTATGAAACACAAGAAATTTTAGCACCTAGAAGGAGAGAATTCTTGTTTTTTATGATGATGTCCTGCTCCAGGTAAAAGCAGTACATCAGCCTAAGTGGGAGAACTCATTACAGAGGAGAGTGTGAAGACACACACTCTGTATATTACACTTTCTATCACCTAGCTTTTTTCATTTGTTTTGTTATATTTTTGCACTTTACAACTCCAGCTTACTAGAAGAGTCCAATTTGAACCATTTTGCTATATTATGTTGATGTGTGTGAGTCAGTCCTCTTCTTCCTACACAAGAGGAGTTTTAACCTCTGACGCAAGCAAAGCAAAATATATTAAAAGAAACATTAAAATCCCCAAACTGGGCAGGGAATTTGAGCTTCTTACTGCTATTCATTTCAGGCCTATAGTTCCATAGAAATTTAACAGGAATGCTTGGAAAATTTCCATTTCTAATTTGTGGCATTTGTGGGTTCAAAGACCTATGCGCTTAAAGATTAAAACCATTTTTAAGTGTACGTAATAACGTCTCATATTTTTGCAGGTAATTTAACTGATTATAAGTTGTAGAGTTTTTTTCTAATTATGCGTACTAGACAAATTGTAATGTCACATTGCATTGCAGTGTAATATTATGTAATGAATTATAATTTAACACGATACAATCTCATGCAATTTTATTGTATTTATGTGTTTATTTCAGTGCATTAGATTAAACTGTATACCTATACACACATAATATAAAATATTGTAAAGGTTCTATTCTGTTATTGTTTATTCTATTCTTTTCTATTACTTTGCGCTTTTATTTTATTTTCTAACATAAACACAGCAGATCTTGAGTCAGTGACCTTTGACCGCAATACTGTAGGTGACATGCAACTGTCAAATCGGAATCAAGGAGGCCGAGGAGAACAGAGAGATCCGGCCACAGCGTCAGGCCACAGCGTCAGGCAACAAAGACCCGGAAACAGCAAAAACAATTCAGTCTGCCACTGCCCTCCCCATCACTCATACCACCTATCACATTTGCAGCAAGTGTGGGAGGAGCTGCAGTTCCCGCATCGCCTTATTCAACCATAGCCGACGCCGCACAGGCCAGAAGTATCCAGTTGCAGACATCATTGTCTCCAGAGACAGAAGGATGTCAACAGTATTATAATATATTCTATTATTATCTATTATGTTGTCCGGGGTCTGAGAATAGCCTCATTTTATTGATGCTTTTTATCTGAAGTACTTCTAAAACCCAAAATTATTTGTAACAAAATATTCAAATAGTTGTATGACTATTTTTAGACTTTGTCAGTAAGTCTTAACGGGCTGTTCTTTTGTCACATTTTCAGATGTGCTCACTCATCTGTAGAAACAATGTGACCCTAAACAGATTCCCAGGAAAATTGACTGCATTTATGTTTATTTACACTTTATTGTTTATTCAAAAATACAAAAATATGCAACTTCGGAGCATGTGCAGCGTGCCTCATCCGAGTTAAGTACATACATGCACAATTTATTCAACCTCCGGCTGCTTTCTGGTTGTGGTGTCACAACTTCAATTTCCCATGGACCATCATGTCACATCCATTTAAAAGTTCAAATATGGAGGAATTAAAAATAAGCTTTGAGAAAAAGTTAGTAGCTCTTAGGGAGCAGTAGTGTTTGTAAGTGGTTACAGATCTCATTGGACAGGTCAATATCAATTGATGTCTTCTGACTAACAACTGGTTTACTTAAGTTCGGGTATAACTAATTAGGTGAAGTAAATCAACTCAATAAGGGGAGGGTCTGCATGCCAGTACTTAATTGGACATCACTTATCTACAACACAAGCCAGATCTACATGGTATATCTGCACAAACTGAACAAACATCATCAATTTGAGTCTGATGTGGAGAGCTGCGGGCTGAGAGAATGCAGCACCAGTTTCCAGCAAAAGTTGTATTTTCTACAATTGTAACCATAGCAGGTGAAAAAAAATACTTTAAGCTTTATTAAAGTGAGCAAATATTTGAGCTAAATTTATTTCATATAAATACTGTAATATATTTATAATCATGTTAATAACGTCATATTTTTAGTCATCCATAATTAAATGGATGGTATTATGAAACTTATTGCACTATTTGAACTTGTTGGGATTTGATTACATTTTTTTTTATTGTGCGAAGATTCTTTGGTTTTGTCATGACAGAAAAAGAAACTGGAATTACAAACTATAAACCTTTTGTTCCATCCTGTTTTGATTGAAGAAGTGTTTCATCAGTTTCAGAGAAGTCACAGGAAATTATTCTTAGATTGAGTGTGAAAGTAGATCTTAAAGCCAACGTTATACACAAAACCATTTCTCGCTGTATTAATTCACTTAGAGGATAAAAGGCTAATTGCATCTACGAGTTGATTAAAAACATTGTTGATTATAAGGTGATACAGAAACATTAGATTTAATTTTCAAACATCGAATTAGCCATTAAACTTCTCTTTTTACAAAAAGCATGAGACTGGGAGGTCGATGAGTTAATGGAGAAGAAGTAAACACATTTATTACGGATGCTGTTTGAGTTTAAACATATGCAATCATGTGTTTTATTATTAATAGAAAACTGGAATTTTTGAATAAGTACATAACTTCACAGTAAATGTCACATGCTGCCTTTCTTTATACACTGTGTGTCTTTAAACATCCCAACACATGACTAGTAGTAAAATTGCAAAATCGAAGGATGAAAAAAGAAAAAAAGAAAAAAACAGATGACTCCTGTGAAGTTGAACAATAGCAGCTGATATTACCGAGCCAACTAATGAGACACAACATGTTGCATTAATCACAGCAGCACGGGGTACTAGTTAAGGAAATAATGTAATAACACATTTCTTTTTTAAATGATTGTAGTCTCATGTTTCAATAATTACAGAATACTATTTTTTTACCTGTAATTTAAGAACCCAAACAGCATTATGTGCTATTTACTTTAATAATGTTAATATTACATTTTATTTATCAGACACCATCATGGGCATTTAAGGTTGTCATACAACATGTATAAAATACAATGAGTAGTTAAAATATATATATATATATATATATATATATATACATTTAAAATTTAAACAAAACCCATTTTTAAATATTTGCATGAATAGCACAATCAGGAAAAGATGTGTTTTTAGTTTTGTGGGAGTGTGTCAGTGTTGCGGAGTTAAGAAGGGAGGAGATTCTAAAGCAGAATGCACTCCCTGTTCCCTATAGCGACTCCACGGGCAGAAGGGCCAGAAAACTGAATAGAGGAGTAGTGGAGAAAACAAGCAGGTGTTGCAATATGCAGGAGGTCAGAGAGAAATAGTAGTGCTCAGTTATATGAGGCTTTGAATGTGTAGAACGAGATTTTGTATTGAATGCAAAGAGTGATGGGGGACCAGGGAAGCTTTTGAGGGAAACTTTGTTGTTTAGCGAAGCTCTCCACTTTATCTTCCACCGTTAGAACCAACAGAAAACATTTAGTACTTTAGAAATGTTTCTGACAGTAAAACACATTGTTTGAAACTTTTTTATTTCGTACTCAGTCTCCTTTACATGACTAGATACATTAACAAAACAAATCCTCATACTCAAATAATACAGGTGACCAAGAATAGGCTGAAGTTTAGTTACTTTTTGACTCTGGAAAAAATATAAAGTGATTTTTAGTTCTGTTTTCCTCTTATTCGGGGCCAGGTCGTGGGGCAACAGCCTCAGACGGGATGCCCAGGTTTCTCTCAACCCAACTGCATCCTCCAGCTCACCCTGGAGGATCTCAAGGGGTTCCCCAGTCAGCTGTGAGACTTAGCTCTCCAGCATGTCCGGGGTCTGCCTTTCTGTCTTCTTAGGGCCCGAAACACCTCAACATCGAGGCGCTTGGGAGGCATTGTAACAGGTGCCCGAACCACCCCATCAGGCTTCTCTCATCCTCAAGTAGCAACAGGTCTAATCTGAGCTCCTAACGGATGGCAGAGCTCCTCACTCCATGTCTGAGGGAAAGCCCAGCCACCCAGCAGAGGAAGTGCATTTCGGCCACTTGTATCCGGGATCTCGTTCTTTCCGTCACCACCCACAGCTGGTGACCATAGGTGAGGGTGGGAATGTAGATCGACTGGTAAATCAAGAGCTTTACTATTTGGCTCAACTCTTTCTTCACCATTACGGACCGATGCAGCATCCAACAAAGCGTTTTAGTTTTGAGTTTAAATGAGTCTTTTTTGGTTTCTAGTCCTGGTGTTTCTGGGATCAGTGGATGTAAATCATTTTAACTTGATCATCACCTCACTCATAAAGCCTTGTAGATGTTTGCTTTGCTTCCAGAGGAGCTATATTGAGTTCATGGCTGTGAGAAAAACTAATTCAGACGTCTGTGTTGTGTCGACAGTGGACGCATGAAGACATTTAAGTGTAAATGCCACATAAACAGTCACTAAAAAGGTAACATGGGGCGGAAACAAAAGTTAATATCTTTGGTTTTGCTTTTTTAGTAATCAAAATGTAACAGTTTGTTTTTATCCAGAAACATGAAATGATTCACATAGTTAATTATTTAGTTTGCATTCATTAACCCACACCTTCTTTGTTCCGAAAAGGAACGAAAGCAAAGCCTTAAGCAGCTTAGCTTAGAGAAATAATGGGGAGGTGGGAGTGAAACATCATTACCTCTTTGGATCTTTCAATAAATTCCACAGATGGTTTTCGACCACAATTTACACATCCTTACCTATTAACATAGAAATATGCAGAACATGTAAAGATGTATAGGAGCTGGAACAGTACATGTTTGTAGAATTGCCTTTAATAAGACTTAAAGACATATGTTGTAGTGACTTCATGTTAAGTTTTATTTAGATTCTGAACGTGTGTGGCTAAAAGATGTGGATTGAGGTTATTTAGATGAGGGTCAAATTAAATTACTTGATATTTATAACTAAATAAACAATGAAATAGAATGCACACTCTTTTTAAAACATTCACATCACAGTGCTTTCAAGATCTGTGTTAAATGTAAGGGAATCAAAGCAGTATTTAAGTAAATTATTTAATAAAGTTTTTGTGCTTGTGTGTGCGCTTTTTAAAAATTCTTTTTTATTTTTCTTACATGGTCCATTTTTTTCTATTTTGTTGTAGCCTCGCCTCAGTTTTAAATGTTACTACGTGTATTATTTTTTTATTACACCTCGCTTGTCCTAACCCTTCTTCATGGCTGCATAATGCAGACCCCAAAGTGTGCAGAAGAGTGGACATTTGTTGGTTTTTCATCCATTCCAGGGCCCTCCATTACGGTCTGGATGACAGATGAAGACACACGGCTGTTTTCCCTCTGGTTGTAAAGCATCAGGTTTAACCTTCCTTACAGGAGAAGTAATGGTCCAAACCTTTAATTGTCGTGGGCTGTTCATCTTCACTAACAATAGCAGTAAGCCATGGATCAGGGAGAGAAAGCCAGTGGTGTCTGACAAAGGAAGTGATTTAGCTCTGGAGGCGATCCTTACGCTAGTTGCACGGCCAGCAGTAATGTTCCAGAGAGACACATCGTACAAAGGGTAGATAGATGTAATAATGGCATGCAAGAAACATGTGGTGTTTTTTTCCTCCCATTACGTTGACTTATCAAAGAAAAGAAGCTATAAAAATGCACATTACGTGCGTCCTTCAACTTATTACTTCTCATATTATCAAAGCAGACATTTTGCCGGATAAATTAAAGACGAAAGAACTTAGTAGGACAGCAACTTTGTTGTTTTGTGTGAATCTGTCAGAAAACAAACAATTGATCTAATTTAAAGAACAGATCCAGTTGTGAACACTTTATCTTTTTCCAGGCTGAATATGTTCTTATTATTTCTTTTTAAGTCAAAATGTGACTTGATCCTCAACTTTCAAAAGTCTTCTTTTTGGTTTTGAATTCCTTGTTTTCATGCAGCCTTCCCAGAGATGCGTGTGAAAAATGGATCTGACTGGTGGGCCACTGGCTCGCTGTCTGAATTAGACACATGAAACAAAGAATACACAAATGCGGATGCCAAATTTAAGTGTGTTTCCCTAGAAAGTTGAGGCCCATTAAAATGATAGATTGCAAGGTGGATCCAAAGGGATGCTTTGCACCCACAAAGCAGTCTAATTGCATCCATTCCGCCGAGAAGTCCACAAATGTTGAATCTAGATTCTCCGGCGTATTGGCAGCAAGCTGCTAGACAGCAGATGACTAGCTTCAAATGAGTAGCAAGGGGGAGGGATGTAAAATCTTGACAAACAGAGAGAGTCAGCGTCCACAGCGTCCTGACAGGCTTCCCCATGCATGAATTCAAAGCTGGTAAAACCATGGCTGGATTCATTTTGATCTGACATCCATCATGTAGATCAACGTTGTGATATCACTGTACTGTGTCCACGATAAGATGTTTTGGCAACTAGCCCATGACGTTTGCTAGAGCCAGTCGAGAAAAGCAGGGATCAATGTAGCATTTGTGTCACAAGATCTTGCTGGCTTTGGCTTTCAATGACACGTGTATTTGTATATACATATATCTGAATTTTTACATATATTTGTCTTACTCTTTTCTGCTTTCGGAGGTAACCGCTGTAAATGTAGCTTTGTCTGTTGTATCCTCTTCTATCCCGTCAACTACTTTTATGGCTTACTTCACTACATCAATAAATCTACTGTTTGGTCTTCGTCTAGGCCCGCAGTCTTCCGTACCGTCGTCCTCTGCTCATCCGGGGCCGGGTCACGGGGGCAACAGCCTCAGACGGGAAGCCCAGGTTTTTCTCTCCCCAGCTGCATCCTCCAGCTCCCCCGGAGGGATCCCGAGTCATTCCTTGGCCAGCTGTGAGACATAGCCCCTCGATGGGTTCAGGAACTGCCTCTTGGTCTCCTCCCGGTGAGACGTGCCCGAAACACCTCACCAGCGAGGCGCTCGGGGGGCATCCTGACCAGATGCCCAAACCAACCCATCTGGCTCCTCTCGACCTGGAGGAGGAGCGGCCTCCAGCCTGGCGGTTCAAAATTCAGTATTCTACTGACTGATAGAAACATGGACTGACCGACGGGCAGATTGATAAACGTAGTGCAAGAATAGAATAAGGCCATTGATTTTTTTTTTTTTTTTTCATCTACAGACTTCTTGGTTAGTTTTTTAGTACAAAAAGAATTTCACACAATGTGACCTTTTTGTTTCCAACTTTAAATTAGATTTCTTAAATAGCTTTGGGTATAAAAACCTGGTGTAAAATTAAAAAAAATATCTACACCTAATCTACATGATGGGTTGAGACACTGATGATGATCCAACATGCGCAGTAAATAAATGTCAAAACATGCAACACTATCTGTAGGCTTCCTTTGACCTGCTTGCACTGATCTATTTAAATGTAATCTGATATCCTGTTAGCACAAGCAGAGATCATTTAACCCAGCAATGTCGGGCTGAATATCAGAGTCTAAACCAGCTTAAAATCTCAGCCTCATTGCTTTCATTGCTGAGTTATGAAGCCGCAGCTGAACACTTCCAACTTGCATGGCTGAAGCATGGCAGCATGTGTGTGGAAGGCGTTTGGCAGATGGGATGTGTCTGATATCTCTCACTCAACATAATGAGACAAGAATGCGCTTCACCAATCTTTGGGCTCCACTGAGGGCAAGAGACACAGTGCCCACTCAGACGGGAGGGATCTCTCCCCTCTTCAAAGATAATGAGATGACAATGTATTCAACTATGATTAGATAGAGACAGGGTTCAGGGGGAGGATGGAGGGAGAAACATTCTGCTGCACTTGTCGACTGCCTTTGATCAGACAGGAAAAGCAACTGTCACTCTTTGTATCCACGCTGGACACATGAAAGTTCAGCCAATCACTTCATGATTGTCAGTGACACTAAAAGGCTTTAGTTTGTTTGTGCAGGTAATTTTTCCTGAGCTCCCACTAGATTCCCAGGTGGCATAACACATCTCTCTGGTTACAGATGTTTGAAGTGTTAAATATGTAGCTGCTATCTAAAGCCGGTCACATAAAAAAAAAAAATCTCACGGTATAAAATTTGCCATCACCTGGGAAGAGAAGACACTCTATTTGCGCCAAGCATTATTCTCCGCTTCAACGTGTCAAAAGTGCCATTTTAACAGGCTTACTTAGCAGGCATGACGAGACAATCTTATTCTAAGATGACAGTTTGTTGTGGCACTTGTCTTTAGTTCCTGTGGCGAAGATCTCTTGCATGCTTTTTTTACTCTCATTCTTTCCCAGAGCTCCAAGTTTTGACACATAAACCGTACAAAATCCTTTTAAAGAGAAAATCTATTCATTCTTCAGTGAACAGTATTCTGAATGATCTGTTCAGGATTCCGAGGTTGTAGTCTGACAGCAAACAATTATACCGTGGTATCTTTTATCTGGGATAGGCACTGTCTGAAAGCTAAAGTTTTATGCTGGATATGTGCTATTTCTGAGACATCATTATTCGGGAAATTTAATCTCTACTTAATCCTGAAATGCTTAATATGAGAAAGCATTTGACTTTATTGTGAAGCAAAGTGTTTGTCTTAAAAACAAGAGTGTAAGCATCCTAAATTTTATTTTATTCTTCTTTATCTTGTCTAAAAAAATGTCTGTTTTGAGCTGAAATACTAAAAAACATTAAAAAACTGTTGCTTTTTTTTTTCATTTTTAGAAAAAAAAAAACACAAAAACACCTCAACCACAAAAATACTTTTTGTGTGGCAGAAAAAATTAAACAAGTTCTGTAAAGCTTTTCTACATGAATTTAAAAAAAACATTGTTTTAAAAATGTTTTAAACCTTAAAATATACGGGTTTTTTCAGACTTACTTCTCATCCAAGCCCCCCTTTAAAAACTCAGCAAAATACTAGTTCAAAAGAAAGACAATGAGACGCCTTAACATCCAATTTCTCAAAATTTCATCATCATGCCTTCATAATTATGCAGGGTTATTAGCTCAAGTATTTGTCCTTGGCATTCTTAATGCCAGCTGACATTTATTATGAACAGTATTGGAGATTTTGATCTGTCTTGGTGTGGTTCATACAATCTGAACAGTACAACAGCTCCCTCTCTTGATAATTTCTGATACCATTACATCACTACAGAAGCCCTTACTTTGTCTTCAAGGTTTAGATAAAAAACTTCAACAAGACACAAGATTTTATTTTTCTCATTGTTTAATCGTGGATATTGTTTTTATTAAATCAAAATGTGCTGTACTGCCTCTTTTCCCTACAAATAAAATGATTGTTTCTCTCAAAAAGTTCTCTGTAATTAGTTGTCTGAGATTCTGATTGTGTTTTCCTATTTATAAAAAAGGAGAGAAAGTTGTTTTTTGTTTTTTTTTTTTGTTTGTTTTTTGCACTATTCAATCTTCATGTGAGTCCAACAAAATAAAATAAAAAAAAAAGGTTCAACATGTGGCAAAAATTTTAACGTGTGTGTAATACAGTCATTTTAATTGAGGTCACTCAGAATAAAAAATATGCTGTTCAAGACACATGCATTTTGTTTCAAAACTACATCTACACACACACACACACATACATGTATTGTAGATTTATTCATTTCAAACTTTATGGGACCTTATGATGCTGGTGACTTTTATCAATTGTCAACGAGTTTCAAATCTCTATGAATCTATGCTATGTAGAAAAAAACATCTTTGCTTAGAGTATTTTAACACGTTCCACTGTGTTCCATATAGTAACCCTTTTTCATTTGTTCTATGTCATTTTATGAGGAGATGCATTGTTGACTCATTATGTTGCTCTAAAAGTCTATTTTAGAATCCATAGTGTTACAAAATAAAACTGCGGATTTGAAACGCAACGGACTTGTTGAACCAGATCAATTGATGGGAATATGGGTTTAAGCATGTGATTTTATTTTGGTGATTTCTTCAAACAGAACGTGGGAAATGAATAAAATTGAAGAGTTGTTTTTACAGCACACATGGTTTCACAATCCTTCTGGATAAATCTAAACAAAATCATTTTTATGTTTATTTATATGTTTTTCTTATTTGCACAAATGAGCTATTTTAATATGTAAAGTTCTTAAGGGTGAGAGAGGCCTGCGCTACCCATTTGAGGCTGTTGCACCCGCGACCCGGAACAAGCGGAAGATGACAGAACAGAACGGAACGAAAGTTCTTAAGGTTCCGCATGGTGGCTAGCCTCTTACTCAGGGATCGGGTGGAGAGTTTTGCCATCCGGGAGGAGCTCAGTGTCGAGCCGCTCCTCCTTCAGGTCGAGAGAAGTCAGATGGGGTGATTAGGGCATCGGGTTAGGATGCCTCCCAAGCGCCTCGCTGGTGCGGTGTTTCAGGCACGTGCCATTGGGAAGAGACCAAAAGGCAGACAACAGAGCCGCTGGAGAGACTATGTCTCACAGCTGGCCTGGGAATGACTCGGGATAATTCCAGATGAGCTGGAGGATGCAGCTGGGGTGAGAGAAACTTGGGTTTCCCTGCAACCCGGCCTCGGATAAACAGAAGATGACGGAACGAGCGAAAAGGTCTTAAATTGATGAGCTTTATACATTAATCTTTTGAAAGGTTTATTTTATTTTTTATTTTACCTTTATGTAACCAGGAGAAACTCACATACATGGGTGTTGTTTTGCATTCTGATATTTAAACTGTTGCAAAAAGGGGGGAGAGGAAAAAGAGCACTGAAAGATAGCAGTAGCATGGTGGTTTAATTTGAATTTGAGTGATGATTTGAAATATGCTTTCAAACTTAAAAGTATCACACCATATTTTGGAACATTTGTTTGTTTGAGTTGGCACTCGGTCGACAGAATGTAACCTCACATAGTTTTTATTTCATTCTGTTTATTTCGGAGTGGACGGCTGAATAAACCTTCTAGGAGTCGCTGAGGTTTTACTGTGAAACTTTTCAAATGATTTTCTCTAGATGTCTCACAGATAAACTTTCGTTGTTAAAGCTGTGCAGAATTTGTATTGACTTTCTTTGAGATGTGACATGATGTTCAGATAGGCCCAGCCTCTCAATCTTAGAGAAGTAAATTATTCTCCACAAAATGCCTAAAAAGTCATTTAGCAGTGGTATCGGCTGAATACTTCATATTTCTTTGTGTTTGGATCCATAATTCACTATTTTCTCAACAACAAACTCCTACCAAACAAGTTGGATGATTCTGGAGAGGGGGAAACAAGTTGGAGAGTAAAACATGTGAGAAGAAAGCAGTTGGTCGTCAGTCTGCTCATGGGAAAGCAGAAAAACAGAGCTATATCAACAAACATGTTTGCCTGGTTTAAGAAGTTGATGCCACACTGCGAACAGAATGAAAGTCAATGCTAACATCAAAGATGGTGTCAAAGCCGGTTTAGTCGTGGAATCAGTTTTTGTTTACTGAGAGTAAAACAAAGGAAGCTGGCTGCTGTAGAAGCTCTGATCCTAAACACGGATTTAATGGTGCAGAGAAGACAAAAAACTGTTTTATTAATTGCTTTGCATGCCATACAAAATCATAATAAAAACATTCAAAGAAACATTTGGCCCCAGAAACATGAGAAAATGAGTCACAAATCTTTTTTTTTTTAGTGTGCGTTAACTTGTTTTCATTAGCAGAACATCAAACTACAAATGTAGAAATTTCTGTGGAAATTCAGCTCTTCAAACTCATCTTGTGTAACTAAATACCTTCTAGACAATATTACATTATGAAAACAGGAAAAGATTGGATTTTTTTATCAATATGTTTTAGAAAAAAACAAAACTTTAAATTATTTAGCTAGCATTTCAATGAGTAAAGCTAAATGAAAAATTTAGACAGTAGCCTTTGGAGGGCAGATGTTCAAGCGTGAATCATAGAGTTAGAAACACTTTATTTTTAACTCTATGGCGTGAATCTATCCACAAATGCGTCATTAAAAAGGTAAAAGTCTATACAGCAATGTGAAATATCAATATGATATATTTTCTATGATTCACAAATCTGTAAACCGTTATTATGTGTTCCTTGATTTCTAAAACAAGCAAATGACTTTGGTGTTCTGCAGCTAAATACTCAGAGCAGCTTCAGCAACTTATCAACCCTCATTTTTCATCATAATGGTCACCTTTGATAATAACTAACTGAACCTGTCTTTGATAAGAAAAAATCTGGCACATAGTTACATTTTTCTAGTCCAACACGTCTCATAATAATAGTTGTAAATCAACATAGGAAAGAAAAATATATTTTAGGAGATGGCACTGGTGGGAATGTTTTTAAAAAATTGTAAACTAATCAAGAGTAAAGTTTATTTACTGAGATTATCAGTAATATATTTGTTTTGAGGATGAGGTTTTTTTTCAACTAGATACTACTGTGGCTTTTGTCAAGTTTATGAAAAGTCTTGATCGGCTGGGAATGTGAAGAATGCAGCAAATTCCAGTTGAGTACAGGCCCTCCCTGGTGGGTAGATAAGTCCACTACTGACAGAAACAATGCTTTATAGGCAAGACTCAGTCTGCCTTTCCCTTGGAAAAAAAAAATCTGTAGCAGAGGGTTAGGAAAAAAAAGAATGAAAACATGACTCTCAAAGGATGTGTCCTCAATCTGTTGTTTTGTTTGTCCACTCCTCTCCGCCACACTCTCATTTGTTCTCATGCTGTCGTGAGACGAAACCCTCAAGGCAATTTCACCACCACCACGCAGGCGCCTGCCCTTCCAATGTTGAGCGGGACCTCCTACAGCAAGACAGAGAGGTTAACACGTAGGTTTTCATCAGACGCAGTATACAAAAACTCTCATTTCCCTTGATGCAGTAATAAGGTCACACTGCCAAGACTGGAAAAACCCCTAATACAAAAAGAAAGGCCTTGCTAAAATATTGATACGCTCCAGAGACCTCAGAGAAATTAGACTGAGAAATGAATGTAAACTAGATTCTAAATCTCACAGGGTACATTTAATCATTTAAAAGGTGAAAGGTTAGAGTGTCCAAACAGAATTTACATTTTTCTTTTCATTGCAGGATCAAACAAAAGAGCAGCCGTGTTGTAATCACAGTGATTAATCCATACAAGTTCCTGTACTTACCTCTGTCCACTCATTGTTCTGTGCATCATAAGACTCCACTGTGTTAAGGTAAGATTGGCCGTCATATCCACCAACTGCGTAGAGCTTGTCACCCAGCAAACACACTCCCACCGCATCCCGGGGAACACTGAGGGAGGACACAGTTGTCCAAGTGTCTGTCTTTGGGTCATACCTGAGAAATGGAATATTTATGAAACAGTTGTGCTGAAAGTTTTACTTAAAAACCTGAAAATTCATGAGACAACTGTATACCCATTAAGATTCTAACAAACTGTAATCCAACAGTGATGGGTGAAGTAGAATATTGAATGTTTAGATACTACTGTATCTAGTTTTGTGTTATTCATGCATTTACGTATGTTCTTATGGTTTGGACATGTGCAGAGGAGAAAGAGGGTGTATATCAGCAGAAGGATGCTGGGTTTGGAACCACCAGGAAAGAGGTCTAGAGGAAGACCAAAGAGGAGGTTCATGGATACAGTGAAGGAAGACATGAAGATAGTTGGTGTGACCAAAGAGGATTCAGCAGATAGGAATAAATGGAAGAAACTGACTTGCTGTGGCGACCTCTTAAGGGAAGGGAAGATACAGTTATGTTCCTACCACAATCTCGAGTGGTTTTGGAAATAAAAGAAACAGTGCATTTGTTTTACAGCCCATCAGTTTGTAGCAACTTTTGTCTTTTAGTTTGACGATAACAATGGATGAAGTAGCCAAAAGTAAAAACGACCAGTAGGATTCATGTCTTTTGGTCTCATGCATTAGTCAAATTTCCCATTTATTTGTTTTGTCTTCTAAACGTTTATCCTTAATGGGGTTGCCAGAGCCTATCCTGGCCGATTTCAGGCAAAAGGCAGGGTACACCCTGAACATGTCACCAGTCTGTTGCAGGGCCACAAACACTCATTACTAAGGGCAAATTCATAACGGCCAATCAACCTAACACGCATGTTGCTGGAGGGTGGGAGGAACTTGGAGTACCTGGAAAAACCCACGCATATACAGGGAGAAATGCAAACTTCACACAGAAAGGCCTGTGTTTTAAGCATGTACCCCACTCTGGGACTCAAACACCGACCTTCCAGCTGTGAGGCCACTATGATAACCACTGCACCACCCTCTATACAGTTGTGTCTATTCAAAAGCTCCTGATTTCAGTAAAAACTAGAATTTAAGTCATTCCATTTGTTTCATTTACTATTTAGATTAAGAAATTAATATAAGAAACAAATAGTTGGGAAAACGACCCAGGGATATCTTCTGTCAGGTGAGTGTTGTGGCCATTAGGTGGCGCCAGAAGCCTAGAAATAAGCCTGAAGAGCTTCGTTGAGAAACGTGTTTGCCAGCATGTCTGAAACAGCAGGAAAAGGGTGGAGATCAAGTTTCTTTTCCTTTTGTCGTGATGAGAACCTTCACCCAAAGCAGACTCCCATCAATAGAATGCGATTAAAACTATTTACTGACCTTTCAACACAGTCAGAGAGCCGAGAGCAGTGATTGGAAGCAGGGGCATCATGTCCACCCACAGCATATAAGAAGTTGTTATATGTTGTTACACCCACACCTCCTCTCCTCTTGGCCATGGGCGCACACATGCTCCATTTGTTAGTGTGTGGATCGAAGCACTCCATCGACCTCAGACATGAGCTCCCATCACGGCCGCCAACTGCAAACAATCTGAGAAATGAAACAAAATGGTTCAATAATGAGCATTTAGATATGGTGAACATGGTTAAAACAGTGCCATATCAGGACTAATGTGAAAGATTTAACATGCAGCAAGTAGCAGTACATAGTGACTTATTTTCTTTAGAACACAGCACTATTTTAAGAGCCTGTGGCTCACAAGGCCGACATCAAGAGAGGAAAGACTTGAAAAACAGTTTCACCGTTGTCTATTTTTGACCTGGCTGCAAAAATAACTCGCTACCGACTTTTACACTGAATATTGCATGCAGACGAGAGGTGGCTTCTTTCTGAATTAAGCTGGTTGCTTCTTTTCACCATAAATGATATAAAAATGCATTAATGGTAATGATTTGCTTTCAGAGCAACCATTCAGAGATTCTAGATTACACCTCATAAATCATCGCATTGTTTTTTAATTGTTCTTTTACACACAACTATGATCACGTTACTCATTTGGAATATATTTAAATAATGCATTATAGACGACAATCAATAGATGCCGTAGTTGTCTTTGTGTGTGATTCCATGTGCAGTGAGCTTCAATATGAGGCTCAAACAGTAAATGCTCCATCATTCTATGTGAGAAGCTGTGAGCCGAGTGTTACTGCAGCTCAATCTATACATGTCAGGATTCAGAAAGATTCATGGCAAGTCAATAAACCCAAACGGTATTTAGAGGCAAGCCTGTTTAATGCCTCGAAAGAGAACAAGTGTTTCAACTTGGCTGCTTTTCTTGGAAGCAAGGTGAGAATTTTATTACAAGGAAATGAAAAGTGATTTATTCTTTGAGGAAAAAGATGTTGCATCAGTTGAAGGAAGTGAAAAGTGAAGCCACTCACTTTCCATTGAGAGCGGTGACTCCCATGGTGCTTCTTGGAGTCGACATGCTGGCCACATAGTTCCACTGTCTGGCTTGTGGATCCCAGCGTTCCACTGTGTTTAGGTAGCTCCAACCATCATGGCCTCCTACTGCGTACATGGGACCCTCAAGCACAGCAATACCTAAAACATTTTAATGGAAGATTAGATGCAATTACATATTCACATTTTTTTTTCTGTATTTTGCTGTGATTTTGGGTTTATGTGGACACATTGATACCTCCCAATTTCTGTTTTTAATAAAAAAATCACAATCACATCTGCAGGGTTTGTTTGTTGAAGCCCAAGGTAATTTGAACTAATTATAGATGAATCATCAATGAAATAATTCTTTCCATCTGTTCTTGGAAAGGATTATGAAGAGGTGCAGCTCTCATTTTGATGCAATTTGTGTCATGCTGCAGCACGATTCTTCTCAGAAAACAGGAAGCCCATAAAACCAGCTTCATTATTCCTAAGTCACAAAGGGAAACTTAACTAGTAACAATGTGGGGATATTTTAAAATAATATCCCCACATTAATTTACAGCCCTCATTTACAGCCCTCATTTCCTGTGGTGAAAGTTCTTTTTATTTTCTGGGAAAAATGGTAGCATGGTCTCGTTTTATTTACACATCACTGTCATTGTTTTTATTTCTGAGGCTTTTGGTTGGAAGACAATGTGCCAGCTCTATCTTATTTTCACCTACAATTCACACAGTAGGAAGTGGCTATGCAAGGATGCTGTTAGACAATAAGTGCAAATATATTCCAGCCAGAACTATGCACATGATAAGCAAAGCCGCACAAGGCATTCGCTACAGGCGAGATCAAAGGCAGGCCAGGTAATCTGTACGGTGTGATCTCCTGAACTCGCTGATACTGCGGACCACACTGGGTGAGTGATATGAATGTTTTAACAAGATCTCCCAGTTCTGTTAGCACGGCCTGTTTCAACTGTGAATCAAAATGCTTCGGATATGAGATGTGTTGGGCAGGGCACGGGAAGGGTGAGCAGGGCCAGCACAGCTTGCCAAGCTTTGATGGGGGAATAGGAAAATATCAAAGGTCTGCATCAAAGAAATGTGGGATTTTTTTTTCTTTTTTTGCACAGAAAATCGTTTATGACTCTTCTGAGCAAGTCTTCTGCATTTTTCAGTGTACATTACACCATGTGAATATAAAGTATTCAGGCTCTTTAGTATCATTTTTTCAATTATAAAGATTGATTAGTTAAGTTAGATTAGACCTGACCCAACAAAACTTTTTAAAGGTAAAAAAAAAAAAATACTTCTAACTTTGATATTTAATAGATAAATACCTTTTATATCTTATTTTGAAGGGGAGTTTGTGCAAAATCAACTTTTTGGAGATTTCTACCCACATTAAAAACATACGGCAGTGATTTTTATTTCATTCATTCATGTTTGAGTCATTTGCAAGCTCTCCTGTCTTGTATTCAGATGCAATTCAAATAACAGATTGTTCTTGCCCACTGGTTTTGTTCTCCACCACGCCCATATCCTAACATAAACAAGAAACGTTATTTCAGGATGCACTTTATCTGCTCATTCTCAGAGCCAACAAGTGTTTACACAGTGTTTTTATAGATTATGGATTACAAGGATTATAAACAACTAAAAGTTTGAAAGTACATGCACAAGTTTTGCTAACTTGATATTGTTTATTCTATATTTGTGGACTAAAACAAGATTTATCCATTATCGAGACCACGAAGAACTGAGCAGGTCAGAGAGGAGCGGCGAAATCCACACTGTCGAAACCATTTTGTTTCATCTTCTGAATCTCTTGGTCCTAACGAGGACACGGGAGCCTGGGAGATTTTGGGTCAGAGGCAGGATACACCCCGAACAGGCCGCTTGTTTGTTGCGAGAAAAAACTAAAGTAAAACTGAAAATGTATTTATATGTTGTTGAGGCAAATATTGCATTTCTGAGCTAAGTAAAGCAATCCTTAAGGTTTTTTTAACCCCATGAAAGCACAATACCCTCTTTTCAAAGTGTTTGGGGAAAACAATCACCTAGTCCATGTCTGTGTGTGGACATTGGCGGCATGGTGGACCACACTTTGTTGACAGGATTGTAGCTTTCCACCATGTTGGATGTTTTGAGCCCATCTCGTCCTCCTACGACATATAGTTTGTTGTCTATCACTGCCACACCAAACTGCAGCCGCCGCCCGTTCATGACTCCAACCTGGACCCAAGTGTTTGTCCGCAAATCATACTTCTCTATGGTGGTAGATCCTAGCAGAAGAAAACAAATGGACAACAAGTGCTGTGATTTATAGCAAGCTGTGTTTACTGCCACTGGTCTGTGGTGTATCTGCATACCTTTGGTTGCATCCATCCCTCCCACCGCATAAAGCGCGCCCACAGTTGACTTTCGAGGTTTTGTTCTCGGACTCTGAAACATGGGGCGTCGTTCAGGCAGTAAATGATACTTCATGGCCTCCATCAGAAGCTTTTGGCACTCCAGATCATCAGAAAACATCTTGTTGTTCTCTAGATCTGCAAGAAGCTGCATAAGAAAGCTTCACATTAGAGTAGCAGGATAAAGAAAGAAAACAGATGTTTGCTTTCAGTTTATTATTGTTAAATGATCTGGATTTGACTTCTTACGTGTTTTGTTGGGCTTAATTTTGCTCAGATTTGAACATCATGGACAATCATTGCAATTTCTGTTCAATGAGTTTGTTACTGTACATTAAATAAAAAAAAAATAGGATTCAGAAAATGGTTTTTATGACTAAAAACTAGAATCACCAAAAATGTTTATTCAATCTAAATACAGAACAAAAGAACAAAGACTTGTGTTCCTACTTCTTTTATGGAAATCCACCCGCATTCATACGTTCTCTAGTTTTTGTACAAAGAGAGAAAAGGGTAAAATGTTGATTCCTGCAAATAACAAGAAGCCTGAAAGTTTTTTATATCTGTATTATAGTGTGATCTTACTTTCTGGACATAACACTTTTCAAACTAGTCTCAAACCACCAAATAGTAATTCTGTAAAGAAATTGCATGGACTTTCTAGTTTCCTTTTTCCTAAAGTGCTATTACCGACTTTTCAGACCAACTTTTAATAGCCGAGAGCTAAAAGTTCTGAATGTGTTTCCTGATGCCGGCATGCCTTAGAGTAATGTCAGCTGCACCGCTCTGCCAAAGCAGAATATGGAAAACATATCCAGCTTCGCAAAAACAATGATTCATCCTGGTTGTTTACCCGCAGAAAAAAGCCTATCCCAAACCAATGGACAAAATAACTTGTGCATGAAGTCATTGTTAAACAACTTTTTCGTTTATACAACAGCAGCTGCTTTATTCTGTCCGAAAAACAATAGAAATATGAGGGCTTTTGGGTGTTTGTGTGTGTGTCTGTGTGGAAGGGGGAAAGTGGGGGAGTTGCAACGTTTTGGAAGCCAAATCAAACTATTAATTACGATGGGTGGAGAGTTCCCTTTGGGTGTAGAAAAAAAGTTCTGATTCAAGTGGAGGTTTTTATGTATCTTGTGATCTTGTTCACTAGTAAGGGAAGGATGGAGTGAGAGATAAACAAAATTTGCAATTCTTCATCTGTTGGATTGAAGTTTATCAAAAACTTCTGATTTACCTCTCAGACTTTCCTAACCTCACCTGTGAACTCAAGCTGTGGGTAAGATCATGATGAATTTTCCAATGCTGGGTTCTCAGTCTGTTTTAGTGATTAGAGTGAGGCCCTTAGTTATCCAAGAGGGTCTCAGAGAAGACATGTTGCTCTTCCACGTCGGGGGGAGTCAGATAAGGCAAGACAGGCCTCTGGTTGGGATGCCCCGCTGGGGCCTCCCTGGTGAGTTATTCCCACCAGGTGGAAAGAGGCCCTGCAGAAGAAACACTGCATGCTGGAGAAGCATCATCTATAACTTTTGAGAATCTACAAAAAACAACTGACTTAAAGTCTAAAGTCAGTAAGTGTAAAGTCTGGACTTTCATATTTTGGTTGAACCCACATGACTCAGTTCCTGCTAAAAGAAAATAGACTCTTTTACTTAATAGTACAAAAATAGAAGTATATTTTTATGGAAAGACATAAAGTATGAAATTATGTTAAAACTATTATCAGTGTGGAAAGAATCCTGAGCTGAACAACAATGAGGCAGCCTCAGCAGACCGCCTGGGTGTGGATCCGACCCAACTATGCCCAGCTTCTTTTACTGAAGTGGCCTCTGATGCCCTCTGTATATACAGTAGTTACCGTGTCATATCTTTATGACCAGGTATATGGCTCATTGAGTTAAACACCAGCGATCTCTACAGCAGTCTAAGAAATCAAATCCAGCTGCTGTTGTCTGATTGTTTTTCCTTTTGTTTCTTGCATCTTTTCATTTCTTTGGTAAGTTTTGATTGTTTGATTTTTAATGAGTTACCATGGCAGGAATCTGCTAGAGAAGTCAGGTAACTCAGTGAGCAAGGTAGCTGAAGCGTGGTAGAGAAGGCAGGTAGCTCAAAAGAGAAATAGCTGAAGCGCGGTAGAGAAATAAATAGTTTAAATTTCTTCTATGTTATAAGCTTTGTTGACTCTTTTTTTTTTTACTCTTGCGTTTAAGAATATTCAATTGGCAAATCAGCTTCTACACAAAAAGAAAAATAAATTTCCGTTCACTTTTTATTATTTAGCTCTGCCCCCCATCTTCACTATCTGGATGAAGGCCATCTGCTATTAAACAAGTCGTAGCAGTGATACTAGATTATACAATTAAAATGAATTCAAGTAGAATTAAAAGTGAAATGTAAATATGTTTAAATGCCATTGAAATTATGGAGAAATTGACTTCCCTTAAAGTTAGTAAAAAACCAAAAACAAATTAAAAATCTTGAGGGGCCACATGCAGCCCTCGGGCTAGAGTTAGCTCATCCCCAAACTAAACAACAAAAGAACCGCAAGTATTGCGGTCAAAGAAAAAGGAAATTATGCTTAAACTTAAGCAATAAAGTGTGTAGGAAAAATAAAATGTATTTTTTTTGCTTCCAAAGTCAAGCATCGACAGTGTAAGTCTTCCCATCCTTATTAAGTTTATCCTCTTTTTCTCACCTGTGGAGGGAGGAGAGGCAGGCGGATGTAAGCCAGAAGTACTCCCAGGTCTTGTTGTCGATGCTGGACATCATATCTCACCCACATCATCAAAGCCTGGAAGATTGTTTCTTCATCAGGAACATTGATGTCATCACTGGAGAGCAGCTTAACAATCTCCGCCGTGGGGAGCAGCAGGAACTCCTGGTTCTGAATGACCTCCAGGAAGTGTTCCTGGAACAGAAAGGAGACACAGAGGAGACAGATAATCATCAGTTATTAGCCGAGAAGTACGCTTGATGCAGCAGTGTGTGTGAGAGTCTCTGTGGCTGTATATCTGTGAGGACCAAATGGCAGAGAGAACAGGAGGTGAAGAAAAATCTCTGGAAGAAGCTGGCATTTGGGAGGCTATCTTTAAAAACTGATAACCAAAGTGAAATAGCCTTCAGTTCTTTTTTAGATCGACATAATGAAGCCATAATCTGTCTCATTTCAAAGAAAGGTAATAAGAGATTCTTATCTTGGATGAAACATCCTATAAAAAGTCGCTTTAATAAGCTGATAACTTTAGTTTTTAATCAGAGATGACACCAACAAACCTTTGTAAGACATTTAATAAAAAAGTAAGGCTATGCATACCACCACAGCAACCTCCACATGGTGTCCAGCTCTAAGCTTTGTTGGAAGCCGCTCCCTATTGCCTTTCTAAAGATTAATCTTCCATTTATTGGCAAGAAGCCCAGCCGATATGACAGCACTGCACGGCTACCTCTTCAAGGTCTTTGTCTCTGGGCACTCCCATTAGGGATGATATACAGTGTACAATGCTGTCTTGCTTCCATGCATCTGAGGCATGCCCAGCAGTAAAATACTTAAAGATCTACACAGCAATATTCAGCTGTAATTTCCTTCTATTTACACTTTAAGAAAAATAGTGGGGCATTGTTTTAACAATCAGCAAACTTCAGAGTTGATTTTCTACAATTACAGAAAACAACTAGGCTATTGATTGTCAGCTGGAAGCACATCACAGGATCTCTAGTCTGATCTTAATGAGGGACGATTTTAGGAGCTTAACATAGTAAGCTTTAATGGAATTGATGGGCATTTATCGATTTATAGTGGAGAAGACAAAGGCAGAAAGACCATCCAACTCCTGGGCATTACATATTCCAGCTTTAGCCATCACTGTGTGCATCAGGAGGGTTGGTTTGTTTGATATTTATTTACTTTTTTTTCCCTAAAAAGAACAGTGTGCTGATGATATTCAAATTCAGCTAAAAAAAAACAGCATCTTCACTCTATTGTGAATACATTTAAAAATTCTAACATGCCATTTGTTTGTGCCACAGAATAAAACGATAAAGGAAAAAGGATGTTAGGAAGCTGATTTTGGCTGCTGTGCTCGAATAGGAAAACCAAGTTTATCAAAACAAAACTGGGTCTACTCAGGACACAGCGGATGGCTCACCAGGAAGCCCACAGCTGCCTCGTTCATTACAGAAGTGATTGAACAGGAAGCTGGTCCTCTTGTGCAGTTTGATGATTAGATTAACCTCTTGCTCTTGGACGGTGTCTATGTAAACTGGGTGAGCAGATGTCCTTTAGGAGATAACGCCTGCCTCGGGCAGTACTTCTCCATGACCGGCAAAACAAATGATCTGACAAGTATGTAGGTGAATCTTAATCCAGAGCAAACATTCTTTTGGGAAATATATTAAAATTGCATGTGTACTAATCAGTGTGCAAAAACATGTCTCACAGCACACGAGCAAATTATATGAAGTGAATGTGTGAAATGTTTCGATTTCTATTCAAATGAGCGAATCACCTCTGCTGAAACTAGGAATTATAAACAAACTCATGTCGTTCATTTACCACTTACTAAGTTTATTTAAATAAATTAATTTGAAAAACAACCTTATTGGATCAAATTTAAGTCAAATGTGTTCCTGCCGATATGGTTAAAAAATCCTGCAAATGGTCATAAAAACATGGATAAGTTTTGGAATGTTATCTAAAGTAGTTTAATTGCAATAACAAGTCAACTTTCATATTCACTTAAAAAACTTGACATTCATTGCTGTAGTTTCTCCCTTCTGTGCACTCAAAAGCAAAACCCTTATTACAAATAAATAATTCAATCAATCCCAGATATGTGGTCTGGCTGTGTTCACAAACCTACCATGGTGTAGTTATGAGCCACGTTCAGCAAATCCATGCAGCCCTGGGCATCTGCAAAGGATCGTATTCCAAGGCAGTTGGAGGGATGGAGCTGCTTCATTAGAAAGCTACAGCAGACTTGGATGACTTGTGAAAGCTGGAGGAGGCAAGCTGCCGCCAATAAACTCTCAATGGTCTCCTCTTTCAGCTCAAGGACACCTGCAATGTCAGGACGAAAAAGATTTTATTTTATGTTGTAACTAAATGTAACCACAATGTTAGAACACCGATGGCGAACGATGTTTTAAGTAAAAAAATGACTAAAAAAAAATCCCAATTTTAAACAGCAAAATGAAAAGCAACTCTTGAGTTTAAAGAAAAAGCAGGCACGTTGACCTCATGAGCTAGTTTTGATATAATTAGATAAAAAACAGGAAAAAATCCAACCAAATAGTCTTTATCCTAATCTAAAACAGTAAATTATACACTGATTCCGATAAATGGTAGAAGAGTTTCTAAAAGGCAATCTCCTTGTTAAATTAAAACCATTTTTAATTTGAATGGGCCTCCCACTCAGTGAACCCAGTAATGAATAGTCTCATTGATCCATTCTAATAGTGCACAAGTCTCATAGCTAATAAATGTCTTTATTAGCACTTACCAGTGTAGGCAAAATGAACCAGGGATTTAAGCGCCTCAGGATCAACACCTTCCATTTTTATCTCCTCTTGCTTCGCTTCTCTGACATCACTGGTGAACATGGCAGCAAAGTAGTCTGAAACAGCACTTAGGACGAGTCTGACACGGAGAGAAAAGCATTGTCAATAGTCTTGTAACAGTAAGTTTATGTTATCGCATGACAATTTCTGGTAAGTTACTTCAACCTAACGCTACATCCTTAAAAGGTTTATAGTTTACATTGAAATGAAAGTTATCCAAATTGCTGCTTCTTTGTTTTGGCAAATGTAAATCCTTCCACTGTGTTAATACAGTTTATTAGTATATTCCGTAATTCCTATTTATTTCTATCTGCAATGATTTCATTCTAATTATGTGAGCTCAAGAGTCTCTCCTGCATAGCAAAGTGTTGGAAGAAAGAGAAAGAGACACAACATGCCATAAACTAGGGAGACAATTTTCTATTTCAGCAATGTTATTGGTTTTTTATGTTTGCCTGTATTTATTACTATTTGCTTATGTGCATTTTTATACACCTCACATTTTATAGGTGCATTGAATAAAAAATTTATTTTTCAAAAAGTGCAATGTTGCATAAAAATCACGCTGCATGGCTCCTCGTAAGAAGCAATTTGTGCAAGTAAATAAATAAAATAGGATAAATTAGCATTTATGAAGCAGCTCCCTGTGAACAGAGAAAATATTCAGTGGTTTGTAAAATTCACGTGAGAACTTGATGCCTAAAAATTGATACCTCTAACGCCAGAGATTGCATCACTCTTTCATGTGAAGGTGAGGATGTGCAGAGGTGTTATTAGATCAGGTGGGCAGGTATGTGCAAATTAATTTGTCAATATCGAGCTTGTTCACTGACTTTTCAGACTCTGTTACACATGGAAGCCATAACTGCAGCATAAAAAGCTACCTTGCAGGCTCTGGTGCAGACCCCAGGTTTAACACAAGCATCACCAGATTAATGAACCACATTCAGACGAGCTGGTTTACCTCTAATCTATGGCAGATGCAGGGGTAATTAACAAAATCAAAGCAGGAGAAAGTGCAAATACCAACCTATGAGCTGGTATCTTGTGATCTCCTGCTATCAAAAGTACATCACACAGTTGCTTGTGCTGGAGGTAGGTTTCCATTTTACGGAACGTCTGCTCTGCATGGTTTGCAGCCTGGAAGAACTCATCGGAAGAGTTGGTGTTCATTCTGGAAAAATTGCTCAGAACCAGTCTGTGGAAGATATAAAACAAAGGAAGACAAGAGATAACACATTGATTTTTTTTTGTTTTTTATAGAATAGTCTGTTAAAACTGCATGTGTAAAGGTGAACCTACAAAGTGTTTTTTACAATTGAGATGCATTCACCTTGTTCAAATGATTAAAAAAACAGTTGAGACAGAGCATTAACCTTTAATTTAGAGGGTGGAATAAATAACTAAATGGTATATAGAAAATTAATTTAGTAAATTCATTAAGTTCACCGATTCAGCTAAAAATCAGTAAGAAAGCAAAGCTGTGCATACTTAGATAAGCAAGAAATTACTTAGTTTCTTTTGGCAAAGGGGACCTCTGAATCTTCTCTTCCCTGTGGTGAATCTGCATCTTTCTTGCCAGTCTAAGCTGAAATTAAAACTGTTATGAACTAAACTCTGAACATAAGTAGCTCGCTAAGCACTGTTATCCAGCGGGAACAAACAAAGCCTCCAATCTACACAACTGCTTTCCAGAAAGATTGTGCACATGGCTTGTATCTGTCCCTGTGTGTCTCTGTGTATATCTGAATGTGCATGTGTGATGTCTAAAAAACAACAGCAAAAAAAAAAAAAAAAACTAAAAGCACAGACTTAACAAGTGAATCAGTCTGTTTCTTGCAGCATTGCATTGAGGCTGAATCCCGTCCCCACAGGCTGCCTGATTACACGCTGTTTTCCCGGCATCCTGGTAATCCCTCACACTCATGACAAATAATGCAGCCCAGACACTCTGGTGTCCTTCACAGAGAAAGTATGTTCATTGACATTTAGGGTTGTTTGTTAAGCTATATAAACACCCGAGCTGTCCCTTCATGGGAATTTACCCTCATCTCATGGTTCTTCAGCTGTGTAAGGACTGATAGAAAGAAAGAAAGAAAAAAGTTGCTTCTATTTGAAGCGGTATGATGTATTACAGCTTCTAAATTGATATGAAAACTCCTATACCTGGTTAAGTTGCCAATCTATCAATGCAAAATAAGCGTTTTGGTTTATTGCGTATTGGCACACAGATTTAAATTCCAGGTCAGATAGGGATGGTGGTCACTCTTATTGATGTCCTGTTTACCGCACAATTAAAAACTTTCCAGCTTGAAAGTTTTGCCTCTTTGTCCACCAAAAGCAACAATGTTTACCCCCTTGGGAATAGTTTTTATTGCACTGCAGCAGTATTCTATAGTCTAATCTTTATTGGGAGACTTTATGCTAAACATGGGGGTAATTTATTGCCCTGTCTCGATATTCCCCACTGACTCCGGAGTCTTGCAAAGGAACACCAAACAAGACTGAATAAGCAATTGGGCAATAAAACTGAGATCCATTGCTTTTCTATTGGCTCCAAGGCATGCTGTAGGGATTTTTCATGCCCACCAATCTCACAGACACTAATTGCTTTGGTATCACATTCTCCGAAGCAGTAAATTTGGTTGGAGGTGTATATTTGTTCCTAGAAGAAGGTGGGCTCATCAAAGGTATAGCCCAATTTTATTGAGACACTAAAACCCTTGAACAGGTTCAGACAGTGATACTGCTGCGAAGACAATGTGGCTGTACCAAATTGCTGAGCATTTCTCAGAGTCAAAAGGGCCGTATAGACTTAATGTACTGTGCAAACTAAATCAAAACAATGTTAAATTTATCTACAAAACTAAATAAAATAAAGACAAATTATAGGGTTTTAGGTTTTTTTTACTGCCGAGATTTATTAATTCTACAGCCAATATCCTTCAGCAACTATATACCACCTGAAATTTTGTCAATGCCTTTACACTTTCCCAGCCACAATGTGACTAATCGTTTTTAGACACCGCAATAACACTGCATATTCAATGCGGTAGAGGTAATAAAAATTCTATGCAGTATTTCACAATTTTATCAAGACCCGAAACTTGCTTTTAAAACTGTTTTATTCAAGCTCCAGATGCTATTTTTTCCTTCATTAAACAAACAAATGCTGCACTCATGAATAATAACACACAGCAGTTATTGAAGATAAATAAATCAATGCCTGGAAAAGTCTAGATGTGCCTTCCTCAGCCCAGATTAACTCTTAGCTGCAAATGTCAAGCATACTTGTGAAAATCTGTCTCATTCTAACAATTGTCAATTCCATCTCTCTATAGAAGGAAAGTCGTGTCTGTCTGGGCCAAATGGGAAATGTATTTTTCAAAATGGATTATAAGTCATTTCCCCAGAAGCAGTTCGGATTGGGGTATGAGTCCTACTACTCCGACAAAGCCTTGAGCAGCATGTGCTAAGTCTGTGTATTCCATGAAACCTAAAAGAGTGTATACTTCAAAGACATTTTCCACAATAGGGCTTTGTGTTGAAGAAGGTATTGTCCTGGATTGTTTTATTGTATCTGTTTTTTAAGCATAGCAGTAGATGTGAAAAGAATCCTCTGCATGTTAGCATTTTTTCCCTTTGCTTTTCCCAACTCAAACAGATGCTATTACTTTAAAGTAATTATTTCACTTTTGCACCTGCCGTTAGGTGGTAATGACTTTGGACCTCTGGACCCAAACTCGGATCAAGCTGAGTTAATTTCCTCAAAGTAAAATCTGCCTTTTGTTTTACTGGGCGCAGCGGAAATTTGCTATTATATTATTCAAAATAAAATATGACATTTTTTTGTACAGTGTGCATGAAAGCTGCAGCATTTTCTACCAATAAATTTTTAAAAGTGCTGCAAGCAGCAAATGTGGCTATAGTAAGAATCTACAGAATGCATCAAGTTGATGAGTGTCTTCTGAGAGATAGAAAGATTTGTGCATGCTGTTTACTGTAAGTGAAAAATATGCAGATTGTTGCAGAAAATGTATTGCTCCTTTACAAATTGGAGGTTGAGGTTTATAGTAAATGTTGGTTGTGATTAGCATATAATTTAATTTTGTTTTGCTTGTTCAACAAATTGTTTTAAATTCTTGTCGGAATTAATAAATAGATACTGTATTAATTGAATAAACGAGTGCTCACCCATTATATGTTCATATGTTCTTACCAGAGTGGATTGCATTTAAAAAAATTGTCAACATTAGTCATTACAAATGACTTAAGATTAACATGACATCCCAACAACAACAAAAAACAAACTTGTCATCACCTCTGGCATTCGGACAGTTTTACCCAATAAAAAGCAAAATTTTCTTTCTGAACCTCCTCCAAAAAGGAGAAGCTCCACATTTTATGAGTCTATACTCACACAAAAATTACATCCACATGTTGTGGCTTTTGGAAAAAATGTGCTTTTTCCAAACTTCCCAGTACACACAATGTCGTAAAAATATAATTTCCTAAATCGGTTAGATTTTTGCTCTCATACGTCTCTATTTCTGTAGATAATTCGAAGAAAACATTTTGAACAGTTCTCTTTCAAAGTAGATCTTTTTCATTCTCAAAAAATGCATAATTGGTGTCACATCTTAGCCTAGTGTGAAATAGAAGATATCATTGTATTTTAATCGGTTCTAGACTCTGAATATTTGATTTCATACAAAGAATAAAGCCATCTGAATCTTAGTAGGAAATGACACAAAGAGATATGAGTTTATGAATTGATGTGTTGCTAAAGCAACAAGCAAAAATTCATTCAATAAAATTAAGGTAAAATAGTGAAGTTGTTTAGAAGTTGTCTCTCTCTCTCTCTATATATATATATATATATATATATATATACTGTATATATATATATATATACATGCCTCAGCTGTGATTCTTTTTCTCATTCTAAAGAAGTGACCGACATAAAACCCTCTTGCATTTTAAACCGATTCCAGCTCAACAGAGCTATTTGTCTATTCATATTCTGACCTTTTAAAGTCTCACATTTCTAAAACTGCTATTCATAGTTACGACGTTTGCTTTCATCCTCTGGAGGATTTTTTGGCTTTTTAAAATTAATTATGCCATCTGCTTTGAAATCGCTATTTGAGTGGGTTTTTCCCCCTTTGCCCCAAAAAAAGGAAAATCCTTTGGCTTAAATCAAAGGGAATGAATCAGCTTTCCATTTGTTTGTTCTGATGAACAACTTTCTAACCACTTTACTATTTTGCATGTTTTATGACAACACCAAAAAACTATTTTCTAAAAATTTACTGCAGCCTATAATGTGTTCCATTTGTGCTTTTAATGTCTGATGTTGTTCATGAACCCTCATTGACATGCGATGTGCATGCAGCTAATTGTTTGAAGACGGTGTTTGGAAAATGTCATGACCTCTTCTAATAAATTCACTATAAAAACAGAGTCAAGGAATCTTTTATTTGAATTGACTCCACTTGGGAGAAACAAGCCTGATCCATATTTATGTCAAAATTTTAGACAACATGCCCAGAATTTAATGAGCTTGTGTGTTGCCTTTGCGACGCTGAACAATGTATTCTGCAGATATTTTTTGATTTTCTTTGTCTTCAACACAAACAAAATATGCCCTGTTATAAAAAAAAAAAATGCTGGCTAAGAATATTGTTTGTTATTTACTGCACAAAAATGATAAAAATACAAATCTCTCAAGGTGACCATGTGAGAATACAGTAAGAATATAAATTCTGTAATTTATAGTGCCTTAACAAGGTGTCCACTAGATGCATTGCACATCAACCATTGCAGTCTTGTGGCGTTATGAGGTATTCAACAAATATCTGAAATACTGCGGCTGACAGCAGAAGAGGAGGCGGTATTTCTTCTCCAAGGCAGTGACAAGAGAATTGAGATATCATTCAAACTGACTCGTGCCTGTGTTAGTGTATATGTGAGGCAGGTCAGGGTTTCTATTCCACTTAGGTTAACTTATATCATATATTTATTCTGTGAAACTCAATGACGGTTCTCTGTGGATGAGAGTCATAAGGACACAACAACTACAATGTACATTTAGGAAGTCAGGGCACAATAACTTAGAGATCGGACACAAACTATTACATCCGAGATCTTGTTTGATTTAACAACCCTGCAAATTGACGTCAGTAGCATGAGAATGATTGCTCAATACCCACATGATGCTGACAAAGCAAAGGCAAGTAAGACTGAAGAGAATGGTCTCGCTTAGTTCTGGCATTTCTTTTAAATAAATCATGGTGTTAATGCACAATATAAGAAACGCCACAAGCCACTTTCCCTCTAGAAACAAAGGGAAATGACTATCTCCAAATCCTTTGCTTTATTAAACAGGTCTATAAAACTATGTCAAGACACAAATTATATTCATGTAATCAAGCGGATAGAATGCCCTTTTATCTCCACAATAAAGGTGAAACCACAAGCACTTAGATTTTTCTAAATCATGTACAATTTTTAATAAAGAAGCTGGTAATGAAATGAAATCCTTTAACATTTTATAAAAACTCAAGTTATGGGAAGGATTTCTAATAAAATCTGTGTGAACAAATGTAATCACCGCAGGGCTTACACCAGAAAAATGACTGACATATTTTTTAGCGACAGAGCAGCAGCAAAAACTTTTGTATTTTTCACAGCCAGCATAGCTGATTTCTTGATTCTGCCTGAGGGGTTTGTGACAAATTACATGTCAAGGATTTATGATGTGCGACGTAATAGGGCCACCCAGCTGGTGAAGTAAATGAATGTACATATCTCATTGACATCTGCTTTGCTACAGATGAACATGTGAGGCATGATGTGTCACACACTCACTGGTCTAATCAGCAAACGTGGTACATGCAGACATGCGCCACTTGTCTTAAACTTGCAAACGCTGTATTTTCATTTCCATTAAGCATGATTTTGATTACCTTGAGTCACCCTGCTAAGCATACATAATAAAACAGATTTTTGCCATCTTTTTGGTTGTATCTTGTATTAAATTATTAGAAAAGTTGCCAACAGGGCAAATTTTTTAAACCAAAGAATGAAATGAGGGTTTTAAAAAAACCTTCATGATGAAACATTTAAACAAAAAAATAACTTCTAACCTAATATTATCATAAAAATATAAGAGTAATAGAGTGTATTCAAACATAAAAAAGGATTTTATGATCCAACAGAGCCAAACCTTTTCAATAATTCAAGATCATTGTGAAAATATGCTGGCTGTGCTGTATTTTGCATGACCAACATGAACTCAAGGTCCCTGAAAGCTGGAGACTTACACATTTTTACTGTGAGGCACATTGATTATGCATACACTTTTCACACATAGGGACTCCAAAACATGAACATCTGCCAATTATGCCAACATGAAGAGCAGAATGAAGGGTTGACTCTGAAAACGTATTTTAACTCAGAATAATTCATGTTCGGTTGAAGGAGTCCCAACCAGCTCCTGCCCGTGGCATTCATTCATTCCACATTCAAACAGCTGTAGGTATAGAATATTTATTCAGACTACCAATATTTTTCCTTTATAAAAGTTAGACCTCTACAAAAAATAAACATATGTCTTTTATAGTATTGTTGTTTTATCCGTGTTGTTTTTAAGTTAATTTCATCACCAAGGAACAAAAGCACCTGGGCATCAGTGAAGCTGAAGGACCAATCACCTCAGAATGTCAGAGACAAGATAAAAGGAGGCCTGGTCTTTTCATCCATCACACAAGGTGCTTTTAGTTTTTGCCCTACGTACAGACAGACACACATAACTCTATTTTGTTTACTTCATTGAAGGAGATGAAGGATCACAGGCCAGAAAGGGAGCATCACAACATAAAGGAGGAAGAAGAGTGGTTTTATTACTGAAAAACTAGTTTCAAAGATTTCAGCATAAGCATTTGTTTAAAGATTTTGATCCTGTGCCAAACACTAGCGATGATAGCTTTTAGCTCATAAAGTGGACGTGGCCACAGTTTGCTGTCTAGATAATTCATGTGATTGCACTTGTGCTTCTTTTTATAGGTCCCAAACCTGTTATGTGATGTCATAATTCTTTCCTGCTATCCATTTTACTGAATGGGAAAATGCATTGGTTTACAGAGTAAAAAAAATCAAAAGAGGGACGCTACAAATAGTTTCTGAACAACAACATTAAAGAGAAGGACGTTTAAAAGATCCAGCCCCCAGTTTGTTAATAATTAAAACCATGTTTGATTGGTTTTTGCAGCTGAACATACTGTGGACGGTGAGATGGAGATGTTCCCAGGTGAGTCATAGAAGCAAACTGGAAAAAGAGAGCTGTACAGATAAGTGGGTCTATACTTACGTAGTTAAAGGATCAGCTAAAATTTGTAAGAAATATTCATCAGTTTGTTTATGTAGGTCATTAGATCAATAGATGGATGGATGAATGGATGGATGGATAGATCATCATGTCTAATGAGGACTTTTTTTAAATTGTCAATGAGATTGTGGGAATTTGAGGGGTTTTTCACTTCGTAGCCAAAAAAACCATAAAATCATTCCCTAATAAGTTGTATCCTCATTGACCATTCAATAAAAGAGTTCTTCTGACATGCCAGTTTATTCTTGCAGCGATCTAACACCATACCTTTCTCTGGCCTCCACCTCTGCAGGTTCTTGTGTGTTGTTCTTCACATCTTCCTGCTCAGGGTTTGTGTCTTCTTTCCTTGTTGCACTTGGAGAAGAGCTGCTCTTCGAAGACTCCTCATTGACCTGGAGACCTTGTATGGTGTTGGATTGATGCCATAGCTGCTGACCTGTCCTGACATAGACAGGTGTGGGCCCTGGTGTTGGGGCCAAGATGCTGTGGACTGGGCTGTTGGTCTTCCGTAGTCCTCCAATGCCTCTTTCCCGTGAGTGGCTCTTTAAACGTCCCTGGACAGGTGTTCCTCTGTGGTCCAGGCCATCCTGCTGGACGTAGCCTCCCACACCACCGACACCACCTCCTCCACCACCAGAAGAACCTTGTGATGAGTGGCTGAACCATCGCCAACGGAGCCTGAGGATCTGTTTCACATCAAACTCCTTCTTTCCTGACACAGACATCCTCCTCTGGTTATGGAGACGAAGGCAATGGTACGTTGAGTCCCCAAAAACATGGAGAGCAGAGAAGAGAACAGTCTTGTTTCAGTCCTCTCTGACTACAATGTGCCTCTTCTCTTCCGTTATTGTGTCCCAACTATCATGACCACCTCCTTCCACCTCCGTTGTTCTTTTGCTAGGGATGGAAAACGGCTTTCTGCTGTTTTTTTTTTTTTTGTTCCTGTGCCTGCTACCCTCCCTCCAACTCTCCCTCTTTCTGTATTTTTCTTTCTCTCCTTCCCTCCTGTGCTGCTGCTGTTTCTGTTTGCTGCTGCTGCTGCTGTGCCGCTGGAGCTAAGTTAATGCACACGGATGATCCACACTCCCTCCCCTTTTGCCTCCTCTGTTTCGCTTTCTCTCTCCCCCTTAGCTGTGTCTCTCCAGTGAGCAGACTTACACACATATACAACACACAGATTTTCCAACAAACACACACACACACACCTTGGTCTCAAAATATGAAAATCTCAGAAGCTCTTCCCATACCTCCTCTGTGTTTGTGTGTCTATATGTCAGTGATAACGTGACTCTCTGTACCGGCTATATGAGGGAGGTGGGATATCATGGAGCTAGGATGATGAGGTCACACCTTAAAGTAAATTGCTGCCTTCTAAAGAGAAACAGAGTAAGACTATAAAATATCTGCACTGTTTCAAAGATTTTGCAACCCATTAACATAAGCAAATAAACAAACAAAAAAAGAGGCATTTGTGTATGGCTCATGAATACGAAAGACACATCAGCTCATGTCGTCAAGGCGCAGGCAAAATTAATTTCACACCGGCACACATCTGTGCAGTCTGCTATTCTCACATCAAACAGAATCCCACAGGGGAATGTCTCAATGTAGGTAGCCATGCAGAAAAAATATTCACCCTCCATCACTGTCTTGAAAACCCCCTGCAATTACAAGTAGAAAAACTACAGATGAACCTTCAAGGTCAGTAAACTGACTGTTCTACACAAATTAAGGAAGTGGAATATGTTTTATTTCTTTTCAATGTTAAGCTCATCTAGACCTTGATTCTAACAGTATTATAAATATTCCAACATTAATCATAAATACATTTTTTTTAACTTCCACTTTTAAAAAGTAAATAACAGAGAAACTTTAGTCATTTGGAGACTTGTCGTCAATTGTTTAACATCTCCAAAACATGGTTGAACTGATTAGCAATGAATCATTTTGTTCTGTCAAGTAAATCTTGATGCAATACCTAATCAGAAGTGTAGCTTCTTCTTTTTTTTTTTCTTTAGGATTGCAGAGATTAGAGCGTAACCACGTTATACTATGTGCAAGAGGCAGGGTGCACCCTGAACAGGTTGCTAGTCTTGCAGCACCCAGGTCACTCCACGCAAATACGTAAATGATTTGAACTTTATCTTCTTTAATTAAAACCTATATTTTACAGTCTTTTAATTTGAGTCATTACTCTTTGGTTTATGAATGCAAATGACTGAATAAAAAAGAAAATTTAGCAATGTTTAACAATATGGTCTTTGATTCATTTTTTTAAAAAGCAAGATGGTGAAAAAAATATGCATTGTATGATTACAAGACCTAAAAAAACATCATAGCATACATTAATATTGACTATTCAATTGTGTGCTTTTCCAAAAAAGTCAAATGTTAAGGTTCAATTTGGTGAAATAATTTTAAAACATTAAATTGTCATTCTCTGTTCTTTTGCATTACCACAAATATTTGATTGTACGACTATTTGCTCAAAAGAAGATAGAAAACTTTGATGATTACTAAAGAAAAAATAAAAAGAAGCATTGCAACCACTTCTTAAACCTTTTAAAAGACGCTAAGCTGCTGTGTTGGTAATTCCCCTTTTTTAATTACCTGCATACCTGAGGGGGAAAAAAACAGAATCTAATGAGACTGACTTTTAAATGTTTGTGTGGTGAGCATTAGAATTTTTTCCAGCTTAGATTTCTTGATAAAAAAAAATATCTCGTTCTCTTTTTAAGAAGAGAAGCAATTATTCCACCTAAAATTATAAGTAATTTTTAATAATTTATTGTGTTCAGAACATATAAATATTTATCCAAAAAAATAACAGAACAGATGAGGAGGTTTATTTCCATCTCCAGAGGAGGAATGCGAAGAAATTATGCACATTTTCAATGTCTGTGTTAGCAATAATACCCCATGCCCTTGCACATTAGAATGCCTACTTTAGAAAAGCCCTCGTATTAGACAACATCTAAATGTCAAGTGCATGTGTAAAATTATCATAAAAGGCTATTGCAGTGAGATACGACCACATCTATGGTAACAAGCCATAATACTGGGTAACCAGTTTTATATTTAAGAGAGTCAAGGACACCATCTGGCTGCTCACTCCATTAGATGTAAAGTCAGAATCATGTGAGAAATTGCATTATCATCCGACACTTCCCTCTTTGGTGAACGTATCTTGATGTGTTTTATTAATTAACATGCCTCTATAACGGTTGTATAGATCAAATATTCAGAATAACAATCACCAAGCTACTCCTCATTTTGCTTTCAAGGTTGGTTCAGATTTTTTAAGGTTACTTGTGAAACATATAAAAGATTAATTAGATTCTACTAGACCCATAACTTCAACTTTTCATTGTAAGAATCACTGACTAAACACTGCTTGAAAAGCCGGAAAATAACCTGTCATGGACATGCTGTTTACTCTGCTGTTTTTAGCCAGGACCAATTAGAGGCAACAGTCAACCAGGTAAAAAAATGCAGAGGAAAAAAAAATACTGCATCAATACATGCAACATTTTACAAAGTGCGCAATTTTCATTAGTGTAGTAAAAGAAGGTTTTCAAAGAAAAATGCAATTGCTTGTTGTGAGCATTTGTAGTACAATGGGCTAAAGTCTCGTGCTTTCTGTGTCAGCAATATGACAATAGATGTTACAGCTGAACCAGCAGAAAAAATGAGTACCTTCCAGGTCTGTAACATCTAGACTCAACTAAACATACCTATTGTATCCATATGTTTCAGATCATTCAGCTACCGGTAGCTTAAACTATCTAACGATAATTAAAATTACTTGTTTGCAACAATCTGTTTTCAAAATCAAAAGCATTGGTGGTATTTAATTTGCATTTTTCTTACCTGAAAAAAGCAAAGAAATTTTCTTGTAAATGAAAGAAACCTAAAATGAATAGCTGAGCTGATCTGTTTAACTTTTCTAATGCTCAGTTGCCCGTCTTTTTCTGGTGATATGTTTGCTTCTCTGAAAAGGAAAGAGCACTTTCCTATTCCAAAGGAAACTCCTGTTCATTTCCTTCCTTTGCACTACAACAACAATTGCATTCAAGCAACCAGGAACACTGGAACGACATCCTGTGTTTGAGACAAAGAACTGTTTTCACAAAAGACAAAACCAACAAACTATTTCTTCAATAGCATTGTCGAAAAGACTTTGAACTGCTGCCTTTTACAAAAATTTAAAAAGAATGTATTTCAGTAAAAGATTTAATTGAGTTTATTTGCCCTCATCTAAGATCAAATATGATTTGAAACTAAATGTTACAAATGGGATTTGTTTTTGTTTAATTTAAGAAAAGATATGGAAAATTATTTCTTCATAGTGTTTTTTTAAATGAAATTTTCTCATTGAAATGAATTACCGGGATTTGATTTATGTCCATATCTCGTTTCTAAATCCGTCATTTACTGTGCATTTGATTGATGAGAAAACATTCAGCGTGGGTATTTCAGCAAAGAGTAATACATTTTTTATATGAACGATGCTTACCAAAATATTGAACCACAGAGAAAAGAGACATAAGCAGTGATATTTCATGTCTGTTTTAGAACACATTTTTTCAGGTAAAGACTGCTAATAAATTTCAACTTAGAATTTTGTCATGAAACATGGTTTGTTGTAGAATTTCACAAATTCTTTTTTATGAGGCAGATCTGATATGTTGGCTTCTTGATGGTTTTAAATGGCAATAATGGTTTTTTTCGCAGCCAAATTCTTGCTTCTGCATTTTTCATGTCTTTTACTCAACTTTTGACATTTTTATGTGATGTCATTTGTAACCATAGCCATGAGTTTTTAAGACTTCTTTTTCTTTAAAAGATCCAGTTCAATGCAAAATAACTCCTTTCTCATTGTATTCTTTTCACACGAACAGTCCCAATTTGAGTTTTGGAACATCCACCACACAATCGGTATGAAATTAGAAATTGGGTAAGGAGCTCTCCCACAAGCTCAGAGTAGTTCCAATGCTTGGATTGAGAGAATACAGATGGTCTGATTTGAACATCTGGTTAAGATGGCACTCATACCCCTTGCTGTTGAGGTTTTCTGGGCACGTCCCACCGTGAGGAGACCCAGAGGCAACCCAAGGACCTGTCTCACAGCTGGCCAGGTAATGGTTCAGGTTCCTGCAGGGCGAGCGGGAGGATGTAGCAGAGGTGAAGGAAGCCTGTGATTCCTGGCTGAGGATGTTGCCCTCCGCGAACCGAACAAAACACAATGGAACAGAATTAAATTGCATAGTTCAATTGACTATTGATTTACGTGCTGAGTTATGCTACTAATGGTGATGATACTTCTGTAAGTTTAGACTGTTTTTTCTGTCAGAAGCCAGGATTTTAACTGGGCATTATATCGGGGGTTTAAAAACTGCATGTTTAAATAACTGTGGAATATGTCCTGTTTCTAGGGAGGTATTTGTTATAGGTATTATAGTTATTATGGTTTTATTAATTAGGGGGAAAGTTTCTTTAAAAGGTTTGGTGGGGATTGGGTCTAAACAAACAAGTTGAGGTTTGAGGGCACATTAACTTCTATTAGTTCAGTTTGGTCAACAGGAGAGAATGTAGAATTAAATCTTACAGAGGTTTTTAAAGATGCCTTCATTGCTGCAGCTCTAACATGGTCTGGACTAATTGTAGGAATAGGTTCATTCAGCCTTATATTTGAGATTTTATAGAGTAGAAAGAAAAAAGTTTTAAGTTTCCATGATTCTTCCTTTTATTAATCGAAGCAGTTTTTGACATTCAGTGACTTATGCCAACGAGGCACATCTCAATGCCAGAATCGGACAATGGCTTTAAAGTGCAAGAAAACAAGCATTGGCTAGCCATTTGCTATACTGTCACTTTTGTTTAGGTGTTTTTGTTGAGGGGAGGAGGGAACAGAGTAGGTGGAAAGAGTGAATGTAGAATTATTACTACTTACTAAACGTGCCAACAAAGTGGCAAATAGACCATACAAATAGAACATACACAAAAACCACACAAATAGAACATACTGACAGTGGATGTCCAACTGTGCAAAAACCTGCCACCTGCTGTATTACGTGGATCAGTCTGACTCTGACCCCTTAACCCCAGAAAACAATACGTTTACACCAGGAAATTATAGCCTTCACCATTGAAGATGCTCATATTAAAAAATATGTAATCACAAGCTGACTGTATGTTAATTAAATTTTGACTGTGAACGTGTTCACAATATACGTCATTGTGTCCAAACCCGTTGATTGGATTGTATGGTAAAGCTTGGCAAGCCACATGAATGAAAATGGAGTGTGGCAGCTGTAAAATCTATTTCATCTACTTGTAATGACTGAAGGTGGAAAAGAAATTGATTTCATGGCAGATTTACTCTCAAGATCATTTCAAGAAAAGCTGAACAAAATAAATCTTAGTGGCATGGGACATTTGTGAATCTGGCCCTAACCCACTCAGAATTTAGTTTGTTTTGTTTGGGCTTTGTTTGTTTCTCAAAATGACTATTTTCTGAAATTCTGTGCGGTATGGGGGAGAGGGACAGCTTCATGCAAGTGCATGACCTGACTGTGCACATCTGTGAAAAACTTGTAAAGAATACAACAGGGTCAACTTTCTGAATATTGTTTAAAAAGAAGATGAGGATTAATTTTATCCACAAACTATCCAATATTTTTAGTGAGGTTCTGTTTTCCTATATCAGTTTGTAAGGTCATGAATATGAACCGGAGATGTGAGTTTGTGGATAAGTTAACTTTTGGTCAAGAGAGTTTTTTGTAGTTTTTATATGTGATACCTGAACTGTATTTCAAGTCAGAATTTTTTTTTTTTTTTTTTTTAATAAATACTTCATGAATGAGAGGAGGAGGAGACCAAGAGGCAGACCCCAGACCCGCTGGAGAGACTATGTTTCACATCTGGCCGGGGAACAACTCGGGATCCTTCGAGGTGAGCTGGAAAATATAGCCTGGGCTTTCCGTCTGAGGCTGTTGCCCCTGCGACCCAGCCTCAGATAAGCGGAAGGTCACGAAACGGAACGAAAAGTTCATCAATGGTTAAATATTGATTGACAAAGCACGACTGAAGGCTGCATAAAAAGTATGGTTGACTCTTGAGTTTTAAGTAGAGCCAATTTCAGTCATTTTAAGTCACTAAAACCCTTTTTCACAATCAAAGAGTTCTAAAGGGAACTTAAATAGCAAAGGTCCTGATAATCCACAGAAACAAAAAGCTACTCCTCCAAAAAGTCAGTGCACTCCTCTGCATGAATCTAAAATGTAATAACTTTCCTTTTATGTTTTAAATCTATTACATCCTTGAATGTGATGTATTCTTCTTTTTTTAAAACACCACTTTTTTTAAAGCCACAGTATTTTTTTTGTCATGCATGGCTTTAAAAAAGTTTCTCCTGTGAATTTAAAAAGAAATTTGACCCAATTCTGCCATTCACCCCAACTCTGTACAAATTTTTCCACTTCACATACAAAGCTCTTCTATTGGCTCATAAAGATCATTACAGCAGCTTATATTGAGCATCGTCTTAGTATGTATCTATCTGCAAGTTACAGGCATGTACCTTCAGCTTCATATAAGCACATGTTCATATGTATTGGGATTTCTCACATACTACTAACGATATTTAGAGCTGCATAAAAATTTGGTGATTTGAACAACACACCACTTGTTTTATTTGGATGCTGTTGGAGAACAAACTGATTTTAATACCTCAATATTTAATATACAGTTTTAGATACAATATAAATCTTTGGGGGGAAATTGTCCAATAAATTAATAGCTTGTTAAAGAGAAACGTAACATATCCTAGAGATTGTCAGACGGTTACATTTTGAAGGAAGAATAGTTTACACAACTCAAAAAAATGCAGTGTGCACTTTTTATCAAAGTAACAGATGCTGCATTTTCACAACTGAACACCTGAATTTTGAGGGATTTTGTTTGTTTGCCTGCTTGCTTTATAGGTTTACTACAACAAGCATCTGCCTGGTCCACACAAAAGTGTTCTGCACTCAGGCGTCCCACACTCAGGTCATGCAGTGTTGAGAGCCTGAGACCCTGTTACCCTGAGACAGGCATGAGCAAACTACGGCCCGCGGGCCACATGCGCCCCGTTAAACGTTTTTATTCGGCCCGCCGAACCTGAAAAAATTAAATAAATAAACCTTGTTAATGTTTTATTTTTCCTACAATTCTAATGTTTCATCACTAGATGGCGCCAAAAACAACAACACTGCTCCCATTAAAATGTGTATGTCTTCGTGATGCGCACGTTGTCTAATTAAACAGTATTAAACAGTATACAAGTGTGTTAGATGGTAAGAAAAGCAACATGTTACAACAAGCACTTAGATTTCAAACCTAGTGCCACTAAATGCACGTTTTTAAACGCTATCACACTAGATTTCAGAACCACCTGCTAGATTTTAAATTGAACACTCTTGATGTAACATTTAGCGTTTGTTTAAAATCTAGCGCACCATTCTATCGGTCTAATCTAGCGGTTACCAAAGCATGCCATCTATCTGCTCCTGTTCCCAAGGGCGAATCCAGGATTTTCTAAAAGGGGTGGGGGTCGTGAGGTCATAGTGCAGTTTATAATAATTAAAGTTGTGGACCAAAACAGGGGGCATGCCCCCCTTACCCCCCTGGTTACGGCCCGCTTGTCAAATGTTGGAACTCAATGTGGCCCACGAGTCAAAACATTTGCCCACCACTGCCCAGAGATGTCTAGATTTGGTAAGTTACCTGTGCTTTTCCAATGGTCCCAGAGATCCTACGACCTAAAAAGAAATAAAGTAGTCTTGCTACTCTGTTTTGCTGTGATGATCATAGACTACCAAGGTGAATAATACTAAATACTCAGTAACGTGGTATCAATGGCCAAACACTGTCAAACAACACAATAAATACTGTAAATGTGCACATCACTGGTGTGCAAAATGTGGGATTTTCACATGGCAAGCCAAAAGAGTCAAAGGCTGGAAATGCCACAGTAGTAGTAACAAAGGGGACAAAACTAAAAAAAAAAAAAACAGTTTTATCTCTAAAAAAGCTGTAAAAAGTTCTGTTTAAAGGACATGAGTAAAAAGAGCTTTGCCCCATGATGCAAAATACTGTAAAAAATTATGTTGGATGTGTAAAACATGAGAACCAGCTGATTTGTCTCTCTACAACAGATCTAATAAAATAGTTTTTAAACTATAATTATTTTTAAAAATGATTCTGGGCTGCAAGGTGGTGCAGTGGTTAGCACAATGGCCTCATAACAAGAGGCCATTGTTGCTAACCAGAAGGCAAGGTTTGATTCCCGGACAAGGCTTGAAACACTAGTCTTTTCTATGTGGAGTTTGCATGTTCTCCGTGTATGTATGGGTTTTTTTCGACTACTTCAGTTTCCTCCCATTCTCTTAAATCATGTGTTAGGTTAATTGGCTGCTATGAAATTGCCCCTACGAACGAGTGTGTGTGTAGATGGTTCTGTGTGTGTGTGGCCCCGCAGCAGACTGGCGACCTGTTCAGGGTGTAAACTGCCTCTCACCTGAAATCAGTTGGGATAGGTTCCAGCGCCTCCCTTTAGGGAATAAGTGGTTTAGAAGACATAATTAAACTAAACTGATTCTTCATCTTCAACTAAATTAATGTTTGTGTTGTACATTATTCAACCGTGTTTTTCTTGCTTAGCCATACAGTGATGCTGGTTGTAAATTTGGTGCATCAATGAGCACCAAATATTGTTGATAATGATGAGAAAAAAAACTGTACAAGCATTTTTTTTTATCTACCTCTTTGCATTTTTATGTTTCAGCCTGACGTGTTGTTGAAGATCTCATGAACAACTACACAGTGTATTTTTATTCACCTATTTTCTATACCGCACATGACACTTTGGTTTTTCAGTGTTCCTGAGCCTACTGTATCTTGCCTGGTTGAAAGCGAGAAATAGAGTACACCCCAGACAGGTCTCTAGTTTGTTGCAGGACCATGGATAGAGACAAACATGCATACACTCACTCCTTAAGACAATTTCATAGTGGTCAATTAACCTGACATACATGCTTACAGGGTCTGGCAGAAAGCTTGACAACCCATTGAGATTGTACGCATACATAGGGATAACATGGAAACTCTAGACAATAAAATCGGTATTTTGAACTTTGCTCCACCTGTGGTTCAAACCCTCTCCCTCCAACAGGGAGGCCATCATGCAGCTTTCTGATGCTTATACAAATTAAACTAAAATTCATTTGTATAACCTGTTTGTTTCTTTGTTTTGATAACAAAAATTTCAACAACTGTACACCTCAGTTGGTTCAGTTTAACATTTATGTAACTTCTATCAGCCTTAAATTATTGAGCATCTTTAAGTAAATATTCATGAAATATGCCAGAAGTCATTCCTATGGAAAACAAAAATAGGCATCTATGTGATTATGAATATATCCATGTTTCTGGAAACCTGCTTAGGCATGAAGGTGTACCTTGGTGAGCTGCCGAATGTGCTGATACAGGAATGATCTTTACATGTAGTTCATTCAGGGTTTTTTATTTAATAAGGTGGGAATGTTTTGTTTCCATGACTTTCTTCATTTAATTCCGAATAGTTAGCAATAGTTATAAAATTGGTGGTCATTACTTCAGTAAAATATTATTCATTATTTCACCTTTTGCAGATACCAGAGCCCATCATGTTATTTTATCAACATTTAATTTTTTTTAATGTGTTTTGCACATTAAAAAAAAATTATTTACACATTAAATAGAAATGTGTACATTTAATGTAGAAATAGAATTTCGCAAAATTCTATTTTGAGAAACAAAATTCTATTGTTTCCCTCGCTAATTATCTTTATAAAATGAGTGTGTACGCACAATTTGAAGTTGAAAGTAACTAAAACTTGATCCCAGGTTCTTAGAATTTTTGTATTGTACATACAACTCATGCATCTAATATGAGAAGAAAAAATAAGTCATAAATCTGTTTATTGAATTTATTTGGCAGAATGCACACAGAAGAACAGACCAAAAATGAAGCTCTCCATCAATGTTATGTAACTTTCTATCATCACAGAGCCGACAAAATAATCGAGAAAATAAAAAATAACAATATATGGTGGCAATTGGTTTGTGACATTTTTGTGAAACAAAGAAGTGTACACAGAGAGAGTGATGAAATTCAGCCAAATACAGATCAGTAAAATGTGAAAATGACATCAGATTAAGAAACTTGTTTAAAATAAACAAAGCAAATTCATACTCAATGTAAATGACACCAAATTTAAGCAAACACTTTTTTAATCAACAGAAAATTATTTGTGAGAACTTCCAAAGAGTGATTGTCTTTGCAATAACGCTATATACAGCATCACTCTTTAGAAAGTGTTTTTAAAAGGACCAGCTCTATCTTGTGAAAATATGCTTCTACAAAGGTGATATATGCCCAAGCCTGAAAAAATCTTCTTATATGTAAAAATATGTAACTGTTTCATTTTGTGTTTGGTTTTATATGGAAAAGCATCCTTAGGAGACAGATCAAAAGGAAGAGTGTAAATGTCGGTTTTGTGCAATAAACCCCTAAATACAAATATACCACACCCATTTATTTTAAACATTCACGTGATAGTTAAACCTGACTCAGTGACCCTGTAACAACTACTTGTAAAAATTTTGTGAGATGGCATATGTTCAATAAATCTGTACTATGTACAAACAGTATTTCAATATTACAATACAAATTAATCTTATTTACATTTTAACTCATTTTAAACAACCTTGTGCCCTCTGGCCTATTTTTTAAATGAGTTGTAATTAAAACTGAGATAACTGTATGTCTCCCTTAGGTCATAAAGAATTAAAGTTAGAGCATTCACTTTACGTAAGGGGTGTTTTTAGGTTTCAGGTTTTATTTCACAACCAAATCACTTTTTTGGTGATACTGATAACTCAATTTTTGGTAACCTAAAACCACCTCTTGAACCACTGTCACTGCTTGACGAAGAAGACAGTCTTGTTTTTTTAGAAGGTACTGACACACCCGCACTTCCCTCCATTGTCGCTTGACTGTCATTACCAAGCGAGACTTCATATGAGCCCTTTGATTTGGAACCGAAACCCCCGAATGTACCAAACTTCAACTTTCCTTTCTTCCCTTTGGCCTTGCTTTTTCCAAGATCCAATGAAATGTCACTGCCCTCAGCCTCCAAGGGAGCAGAGGGAGAGTTGACAGCAAGAGACCCCTCATCACTCAAGGAGGAAGACCGATGTCTCGATTTTTTAAAGAGATCCATTGAGGCTGACTTGCCTTTAGTCGAGACGCTCAGTCCAGAATTACCTTCTAGGTCTAAACTCCCTTTCCCACTTGCACTCACTTCTGCCTCTAGCCCACTGATATTTTCTGCACTACTGAGCTTTGCTTTTGATTTACCAAAGAATTTTGGCAACTTTACCTTTACTTTGCCTTCACGTTGACTTTCAGGACTGGAAATCTCAACATTTCGTAAACTGGGTGATTGGGACTGAATGTTTATGTTTCCGCTCATTGCTCTTTCTGATTCAGCTTTAGCTCCACTTTCCTGGTCCTCAACCTCAGGCATCAAAATACCAAACTTTGGGAGTTTGATTTTTGGGAATGTTATTTCACCTTCTGGATACTGAAGACCACCTGTTGCACTTCCAGAAATACTTGCACCAATTTCTGGACCTGTCATTCTCATATTTGGAGATATCACTTTCACACCTCCTCCCTCCAAATGACCCTGTGCAGTTCCCTCAGTACTGGAGCCGGAAACAGTGGGGGTGAAATTTGCGGATGCCAGGCCTATCTCAGATGATTTGAGTTCCTCAGATAAAGACGCATTGCCTTTTATTTTTGGGGATTTGACATCTAATTCCACATCAGGAAAATGAAGCTTTCCGAAAAAAGGCTTCTTGACTTTTACTTTTTTTACATTAGTATCAGAATCACTGAGGTTTGTTTCTGGTATTTTAATGTCAGCATCTGATTTCTTGACTTTTCCTTTTACTTTAGGAAATTTTAGTTTTCCCTTTTTTCCCTTCACACTAAAGCCCATGTCAGGAACATCTAGGCTTCCTTCATTGCCAACTAAACCGACCTCCGCTCGTGGCCCTTTTATTCCACTTCCAAAACCAGAGTTCATACTGTCAATGTCAGGTGCATTCACATCAATGTTTGGTTTGGAAAAATTGACATTGACTTTTGGACCTTCAACTTTAGGACCTTTAGCTCCAAAAGAGGGTGTCACTACTGGACCTTCAATGTTTCCATCAACTTTTGGAGATTTTACATCCAAATCACCCCCTACTTCAAGTCCCTTCAGATTGATATCGACATCAGGAGAATCAATCTTTGGACCCTTTATCTTGAGTGAAGGCACCTTGATTTTTGGCATTTCCAATCCACCTTCGATGTCAATTTCTGGACCTTTAATATCAATATCTGGTGTTTTGATGTCTCCCTTAATTTTGGGTCCTGTGACATCCAAATCACCCTTCAGTTTGGGACTTTTCACGTTGAAATCCACATCTGGCATGGAAAGTTTTGGTCCTGAAACTGTTGGTAAATTGAATTTGGGTCCTTTTAATTTTGCATCAGTGTCAACCTCTGGTAGTTTAAGGTCAACTTTTGGGACTTCAACATCAAAATCTGCTTTGGGGAGGTTGACATCAACATCTGAACTTTCAACTTTTGGACCTTTGAGTCCAAATGTTGGCATTTTGAACTTGGGCATTTTCAAACCAGCTTTGTGGCCCTCAATGTCAAGGTCAGGTCCTTCCAGGTTTAGTTCAGGACCTTTAAGGCTCCCTTCAACTTTTGGAGCTTTTACATTGACATCACCACCTATTTTGGGACCTTTTAGTTTGATGTCTACATCTGGCATGGATATTTTTGGTCCTGAAATGGTTGGCATATTGATTTTGGGGCCTTTTAATTTTGCATTTGGACTTTCAATTTCAACCTCTGGTGCTTTAATATCCACATCAGTTAATTCCATGTCAATATCTGCTTTGGGAAGGTTGACATCAATATCTTGACATTCAACTTTTGGGCCTTTAACTCCAAATGATGGCATTTTGAACTTGGGTATTTTGAAACCAGCTTTATTACCCTCAATGTCAATATTTGGTCCTTCCAGGTTTAGTTCCGGACCTTCAATGTCTCCTTCCATTTTTGGAGCTTTAAAATTGACATCTCCCCCCATTTCAGGAACTTTTAATTTAATGTCCACATCTGGGGCCTCCATCTTTGGGGTTCTTATGCTAAGCGATGGCATCTTTATTTTCGGCATGTCAAATCCAGCTTTGGGTCCTTCAATGTCAACTTTTGGACCTTTAATATCAATGTCTGGTGTTTTGATGTCCCCCTTAATTTTTGACGCTGACACATCCAAATCGCCTTTGACTTTTGGACTTTTCATGTTGAAATCCACATCTGGCATCGATATATTTGGTCTTGAAAGTGTTGGCATGTTGAATTTGGGTCCTTTTAATTTTGCATTTGGACCTTCAATGTCAACCTCTGGGGCTTTAATGTCTACATCAGGCAGTTTCACATCAATATCTGCTTTGGTAAGGTTGACATCAACATCTGGACCTTCAACTTTTGGACCTTTAACTCCAAATGATGGCATTTTGAACTTAGGCATTTGGAAACCAGCTTTATGACCCTCAATGTCAATATTTGGTCCTTCCAGATTTATCTCTGGACTTTCAATGTTTCCTTCGATTTTCGTAGCTTTTACGTCCACATCACCACCAAACTTAGGTCCTTTTAGTTTAATATCCACATCTGGAACATCCATCTTTGGTCCGCTTATGTTAAATGATGGCATCTTTATTTTTGGAATTTCAAATCCACCCTTGGGTCCTTCAATGTCAACTTCTGGGCCTTTGATATCAATATTTGGTGTTTTGATATCCCCCTTGATTTTTGGCGTAGACACATCCAAATCGCCCTTAGGTTTGGGACCTTTCAGGTTGAAATCCACCTCCGGCATGGAAACTTTTGGTCCTGAAATTGTTGGCATGTTGAATTTGGGTCCTTTTAATTTTGCATTCGGACCCTCAATGTCGATCTCTGGGGCTTTAATGTCCACCTCAGGTAGTTCCACATCTATACCTGCTTTGGGAAGGTTGACATCAATATCTGGACCTTCAAGTTTTGGACCTTTGACTCCAAATGATGGCATTTTAAATTTTGGCATTTTGAATCCTCCTTTGTGGCCCTCAATGTCAATTTCAGGTCCTTCCAGGTTCACATCAGGACTTTGGATGCCTCCTTCAATATTTGGAGCTTTCATATCCAGATCACCACCAACTTTAGGGCCTTTCAGTTTAATGTCCAAATCTGGAACATCCACCTTTGGACCCTTGATGTTGAGTGATGGCATCTTGATTTTTGGCATTTCAAATCCACCTTTGGGTCCTTCTATGTCAATTTCAGGACCTTTAACATCAATGTTTGAAGTCTTAATGTCACCCTTTATCTTTGGTGCAGACAAATCCAAATCGCCCTTGAGTTTAGGACCTTTGAGGTTGAAATCAACATCTGGCATGGATAGTTTTGGGCCTGAAATTGTTGGCATGTTGAATTTGGGTCCTTTAAATTTTGCATTAGGGCCTTCAATGTCAACCTCCGGTGCTTTAAGGTCAACCTCAGGTAGTTCCACATCAATATCTGCTTTGGGAAGGTTGAAATCAACATCTGGACCTTCAAGTTTTGGACCTTTAACTCCAAATGATGGCATTTTGAACTTGGGCATCTTTAAACCTTTGTGACCGTCAATGTTAAAGTCTGGTCCTTCCAGGTTTAGTTCAGGACCTTCAATGTTTCCTTCTAACTTTGGAGCTTTTACATCTACATCACCCCCAATTTTGGGACTTTTTAGTTTAATGTCCACATCTGGTGCCTCCATCTTTGGGCTGTTTATGTTAAGTGATGGCATCTTGATTTTTGGCATTTCAAATCCACCTTTGGATCCTTCAATGTCAACTTCTGCACCTTTAATATCAATATCTGGTGTTTTGATGTCCCCCTTAATTTTTGGCACAGACACGTCCAAATCCCCCTTGAGTTTTTGACCTTTCAGGTCTAAATCAACATCTGGCAAGTCAAGTTTTGGAGTTTTAAAACCAAACTTGGGTATTTTGAACTTGGATCCTTTCAGTTTTGGGCTTCTTATTTCAACATCAGTATCAAGTCCATCAGCACTTCCATGCTTCCCCTTCATATTCACATCTCCTTGTTCTATTTGTAGATCTACATCTGGGAACTTCACTTTTGGTCCCTTGAATCCAAATTTTGGCATTTTAAATTTAGTTTTCTTGGATGACACATCTGGTAATTCTGTCGAAACATCTGGCACTTCAACCTCAGCTTTCAACGATGGAACCTTTCCTTCCAAATCATCTAACTCTGCACCAACTTTTGGCCCCTTTAGTTTGATATCTACATCTGGAACTTCCATCTTTGGCCCCTTTAGATTGAGGGATGGCATATTAATTTTTGGCATATCAAATCCAATTTTGGGTTCTTTAACTTCTGGACCTTTAACTTTAACATCTGGTGTTCCAATGTCACCTTTTATCTTTGGCAGAGACAAATCCGAATCACCTTTAAATTTTGGACCTTTCAAGTTGAAATCCACATCAGGCATGGATATTTTTGGTCCTGAAAGTGTTGGCATGTTGAATTTGGGTCCTTTTAGTTTTGCATTCGGACCTTCAATATCAACATCTGGTGCATTAATGTCAACATCAGGTAGTTTCACATCAATATCTGCTTTGGGAAGGTTGATATCAATATCTGGACCTTCAACTTTTGGGCTTTTGAGTCCAAATGATGGCATTTTGAATTTAGGCATTTTAAATCCACCTTTAGGACCATCAAGGTCAATGTCATGTCCTTCCAGGTTTAGTTCTGGACCTTCAATGTTTCCTTCAATTTTTGGAACTTTAATATCAACATCCCCGCTGACTTTTGGTGCTTTTAGTTTTATGTCCACATCTGGCACATCAATCTTTGGCCCACTTACATTAAATGATGGCATCTTAATTTTTGGCATTTCAAATCCCCCTTTAGGCCCTTCTATGTCAAATTCTGGACCTTTAATATCAATGTCTGGTGTTTTTATGTCCCCTTTTATCTTTGACGCTGACATATCCAAGTCACCCTTGAGTTTAGAACCTTTGAGGTTGAAATCAACATCTGGCATGGATAGTTTTGGGCCTGAAATTGTTGGCATGTTGAATTTTGGTCCTTTAAATTTTGCATTTGGGCCTTCAATGTCAACCTCTGGTGCTTTAAGGTCAACCCCAGGCAGTTCCACATCAATATCTGCTTTGGGAAGGTTGACATCAACATCTGGACCTTCAAGTTTTGGACCTTTAACTCCAAATGATGGCATTTTAAATTTTGGCATTTTGAATCCTCCTTTGTGGCCCTCAATGTCAATGTCAGGTCCTTCCAGGTTCACATCAGGACTTTGGATGCCTCCTTCAATATTTGGAGCTTTCATATCCAGATCACCACCAACTTTAGGGCCTTTCAGTTTAATGTCCAAATCTGGAACATCCACCTTTGGACCCTTGATGTTAAGTGATGGCATCTTTATTTTTGGCATTTCAAATCCACCTTTGGGTCCTTCTATGTCAATTTCAGGACCTTTAACATCAATGTTTGAAGTTTTAATGTCACCCTTTATCTTTGGTGCAGACAAATCCAAATCGCCCTTGAGTTTAGGACCTTTGAGGTTGAAATCAACATCTGGCATGGATAGTTTTGGGCCTGAAATTGTTGGCATGTTGAATTTTGGTCCTTTAAATTTTGCATTTGGGCCTTCAATGTCAACCTCCGGTGCTTTAAGGTCAACCTCAGGCAGTTCCACATCAATATCTGCTTTGGGAAGGTTGACATCAACATCTGGACCTTCAAGTTTTGGACCTTTAAGCCCAAATGATGGCATTTTAAATTTTGGCATTTTGAATCCTCCTTTGTGGCCCTCAATGTCAATGTCAGGTCCTTCCAAGTTCACATCAGGACTTTGAATGCCTCCTTCAATATTTGGAGCTTTCATATCCAGATCACCACCAACTTTAGGGCCTTTCAGTTTAATGTCCAAATCTGGAACATCCACCTTTGGACCTTTAATGTTAAGTGATGGCATCTTTATTTTTGGCATTTCAAATCCACCCTTGGGTCCTTCAATGTCAATTTCAGGACCTTTAACGTCAATGTTTGAAGTCTTAATGTCACCCTTTATCTTTGGTGCAGACACATCCAAATCGCCCTTGAGTTTAGGACCTTTGAGGTTGAAATCAACATCTGGCATGGATAGTTTTGGCCCTGAAATTGTTGGCATGTTGAATTTGGGTCCTTTAAATTTTGCATTTGGGCCTTCAATGTCAACCTCCGGTGCTTTAAGGTCAACCTCAGGCAGTTCCACATCAATATCTGCTTTGGGAAGGTTGACGTCAACATCTGGACCTTCAAGTTTTGGACCTTTAAGCCCAAATGATGGCATTTTAAATTTTGGCATTTTGAATCCTCCTTTGTGGCCCTCAATGTCAATGTCAGGTCCTTCCAAGTTCACATCAGGACTTTGGATGCCTCCTTCAATATTTGGAGCTTTCATATCCAGATCACCACCAACTTTAGGGCCTTTCAGTTTAATGTCCAAATCTGGAACATCCACCTTTGGACCCTTGATGTTAAGTGATGGCATCTTGATTTTTGGCATTTCAAATCCACCCTTGGGTCCTTCAATGTCAATTTCAGGACCTTTAACATCAATGTTTGAAGTCTTAATGTCACCTCTGATCTTTGGTGCAGACACATCCAAATCGCCCTTGAGTTTAGGACCTTTGAGATTGAAATCCACATCTGGCATGGATAGTTTTGGGCCTGAAATTGTTGGCATGTTGAATTTTGGTCCTCTAAGTTTTGCATTTGGGCCTTCAATGTCAAACTCTGGTGCTTTGAGGTCCACATCAGGTAGTTCCACATCAATATCTGCTTTGGGAAGGTTGACATCAACATCTGGACCTTCAAGTTTTGGACCTTTAAGCCCAAATGATGGCATTTTAAATTTTGGCATTTTGAATCCTCCTTTGTGGCCATCAATGTCAATGTCAGGTCCTTCCAGGTTCACATCAGGACTTTGAATGCCTTCTTCAATATTTGGAGCTTTCATATCCAGATCACCACCAACTTTAGGGGCTTTCAGTTTAATGTCCAAATCTGGAACATCCACCTTTGGACCTTTAATGTTAAGTGATGGCATCTTTATTTTTGGCATTTCAAATCCACCCTTGGGTCCTTCAATGTCAATTTCAGGACCTTTAACGTCAATGTTTGAAGTCTTAATGTCACCCTTTATCTTTGGTGCAGACACATCCAAATCGCCCTTAAGTTTAGGACCTTTGAGGTTGAAATCAACATCTGGCATGGATAATTTTGGGCCTGAAATTGTTGGCATGTTGAATTTTGGTCCTTTAAATTTTGCATTTGGGCCTTCAATGTCAATCTCTGGTGCTTTAACGTCAACCTCAGGTAGTTCCACGTCAATATCTGCTTTGGGAAGGTTGACATCAACATCTGCACCTTCAAGTTTTGGACCTTTAACTCCAAATGATGGCATTTTGAACTTGGGCATTTTGAACCCACTTGTAGGCACCTCAATGTCAATGTCAGGTCCTTCCTGGCTTAGTTCCGGACCTTTAATGTCTCCTTCGATGTTTGGAGCTTTTACATCCACATCACCACCAACTTTAGGGCCTTTCAGTTTAATGTCCAAGTCTGGAACAGCCATCTTTGGACCCTTTATGTTGAGTGATGGCATCTTGATTTTTGGCATTTCAAATCCACCCTTGGGACCTTCAATGTCAATTTCAGGACTTTTTACATCAATACTGGATGTCTTAATGTCACCCTTGATCTTTGGTGCAGACATGTCTAAATCACCCTTAAGTTTGGGACCTTTCAAATTGAAGTCAATATCAGGCTTGGATATTTTTGGCATGTTGAATTTTGGTCCTTTTAGTTTTACATCAGGACCTTCAATGTCAACCTCTGGTGCTTTAATGTCGACATCAGGAACTTCAACATTAATGTCTGCTTTGGGAAGGTTGACATCAATGTCTGGACCTTCAAGTTTTGGACCTTTTACTCCAAATGTTGGCATTTTGAACTTGGGCATTTTGAACCCACTTTTGTGACCCTCAACATCAATGTCTGGTCCTTCTAAGTTCACATCAGGACATTGAATATCTCCCTTAATCTTTGGCGCAGACACATCCAAATCACCTTTGGGTTTTGAACCTTTCAGGTTGAAATCCACATCTGGCATAGATAATTTCGGTCCAGATATTGTTGGCATGTTGAATTTGGGTCCTTTTAATTTACCATTTGTACCTTCAATGTCCACCTCTGGTGCTTTAATGTTAACATCAGGTATTTCCACATCAAAATTGGCTTTTGGAACATTAACATCAACGTCTGGACCTTCAACGTTTGGGCCTTTAACTCCAAATGATGGCATTTTGAACTTGGGCATTTTGAACCCACCTTTGTGGCCCTCAATGTCAATGTCTGGTCCTTCCAGGCTTAGTTCTGGACCTTCAATGTCCCCTTCAATCTTTGGAGCTTTTACATCCCCATCACCGCCAACTTTAGGGCCTTTTAAATTGATGTCCACATCTGGTACATCTAACTTAGGACCCTTTATGTTCAGTGATGGCATCTTTATTTTTGGCATTTCAAATCCCCCTTTGGATCCATCAACATCTACTTCAGGACCTTTAATATCAACATTTGGTGTTTTTAAATCTCCCTTGATTTTTGGAGGTGAAAGATCGAAATCACCTTTGAACTTGGGACCTTTCATGTTGAAATCTACGTCCGGCATGGATATTTTTGGTCCTGAAATTTTTGGCATGTTGAATTTTGGTCCTTTTAGTTTTACATCAGGACCACCAATGTCAACCTCTGGTGCTTTGAGGTCAACACCAGGTACTTCCACATCAATATCTGCTTTTGGAAGGTCAACATCTGGACCTTCAAGTTTTGGGCCTTTGACTCCAAAAGATGGCATTTTGAACTTGGGCATTTTGAACCCACCTTTCTGACCATCAATGTCGATGTCTGGTCCTTCCAGGCTTAGTTCTGGACCTTCAATGTTTCCTTGAATCTTTGGAGCTTTTACATCAACATGACCGCCAGTTTTAGGTCCTTTCAGATTGATATCCAAGTCAGGAGCCTCTATCTTCGGACTCTTTATGTTCAGTGAAGGCATTTTTATCTTTGGCATTTCAAATCCACCTTTGGGTCCTTCGACATTGATTTGTGGACCTGTTAAGTCAATATCTGGCGCTTTTACATCTCCCTTGATGTTTGGCATTGACAGATCGACATCACCTTTGAGTTTGGGACTTTTCAGGTTGAAATCTACATCTGGCATGGAAATTTTTGGTCCTGAAATTTTTGGCATGTTGAATTTGGGTCCTTTTAGTTTTGCATCAGGGCCTTCAATCTCAACCTTTGGTGCTTTAATGTCGAGCTCAGGTACTTCCACATCAATATTTGCTTTGGGGAGGTTGGCATCAACATCTGGACCTTCAAGTTTTGGGCCTTTTATTCCAAATGCTGGCATTTTGAACTTGGGCATTTTGAAACCGACTTTGTGACCTTCCGCATCAATGTCTGGTCCTTCTAAGTTCACCTCAGGACTTTGAATATCTCCCTTAATCTTTGGAACAGACACATCCAAGTCACCTTTGAGTTTTGGACCTTTGAGGTTAAAATCCACATCTGGCATGGATATTTTTGGTCCTGAAAGGGTTGGCATGTTGAATTTGGGTCCTTTTAGTTTTGCATCAGGACCTTCAATGTCAACGTCTGGTGCTTTAATGTCAATATCAGGTAGTTCTGCATCAATATCTGCTTTAGGGAGGTTGACTTCAATGTCTGGACCTTCAACTTTTGGGCCTTTGACTCCAAATGATGGCATTTTGAACTTCGGCATTTTAAACCCTCCTCTGTGACCATCAATGTCAATGTCTGGTCCTTCCAGGTTTAGTTCTGGACCTTCAATGTTCCCTTCAATCTTGGGAGCGTTTACGTCTACATCACCCCCAACCTTCGGACTTTTTAGTTTGATGTCCACATCTGGTACATCTATCTTAGGACCCTTGATGTTAAGTGATGGCATCTTGATTTTTGGCATTTCAAATCCACCTTTGGGTCCTTCAATATCAACTTCTGGACCTTTGATCGCAACATCTGGTGTTTTTATTTCTCCTTTCATCTTTGGTACTGACATATCCAAATCACCTTTGAGTTTAGGACCTTTGAGATTAAAATCAACATCTGGCATGGATAATTTTGGGCCTGAAAGTGTTGGCATGCTGAATTTGGGTCCTTTTAGTTTTGCACTGGAACCTGGAATGTCAGCCTCTGGTGCTTGAACATCAACATCAGGTAGATCCACATCGATTTCTGCTTTGGGAAGGTTAATATCAACGTCTGGACCTTCAAGTTTTGGGCCTTTAACTCCAAACGATGGCATTTTGAACTTTGGAATTTTGAACCCTCCTCTGTGACTATCAATGTCAATATCAGGTCCTTCCAGGTTTACATCCGGACCTTCAATGTTTCCTTGAATCTTAGGAGCTTTTACATCGACATGACCACCAGCTTTAGGTCCTTTTAGATTGATATCAAAATCAGGGACCTCCATCTTCGGACCCTTGATGTTGAGTGATGGCATCTTAATTTTTGGCATATCAAATCCACCTTTGGGTCCTCTGATGTCAACTTCTGGACCTTTGATATCAACATCTGGTGTATTTATATCACCCTTGATCTTTGGCTTTGACAGATCGACATCTCCTTTGAGGTTGGGGCCTTTGAGATTGAAATCCACATCAGGCATGGATATTTTTGGTCCTGAAATTTTTGGCACGTTGAATTTGGGTCCTTTATATTTTCCTTCAGGGCCTTCAATGTCAATATCTGGTGCTTTAATGTCAATATTAGGTACTTCCACATCAATATCTCCTTTGGGAAGATTGATACCAACATCTGGACCTTCAACTTTTGGGCCTTTAACTCCAAATGATGGCATTTTGAACTTGGGCATTTTGAACCCACCTTTGTGGCCCTCAATGTCAATGTCTGGTCCTTCCAAGCTTAGTTCTGGGCCTTCAATGTCTCCTTCAATCTTTGGAGATTTTACATCTACATCACCTCCAACACTAGGAGCTTTTAGTTTGATGTCCACATCTGCTACATCTATCTTAGGACCTTTGATGTTGAGTGATGGCATCTTTAGTTTTGGCATTTCAAATCCCCCTTTAGGTCCTTTGATGTCAACTTCTGGACCTTTGATATCAACATCTGGTGTATTTATATCACCCTTGATCTTTGGCGTTGACAGATCAAAATCCCCTTTGAGGTTCGGACCTTTCAGGTTGAAATCTACATCTGGCATGGATATTTTTGGTCCTGAAATTTTTGGCATGTTGAATTTGGGTCCTTTTAGTTTAGCTTCAGGGCCTTCAATGTCAACCTCTGGGGCTTTTATATCAACTTTAGGTCCTTTAACAGCAATATCTCCTTTGGGAAGATTGACATCAACATCTGGACCTTCAACTTTTGGGCTTTTAACTCCAAATGATGGCATTTTGAACTTCGGCATTTTGAATCCACCTTTTTGACCATCAATGTCAGGTCCTTCCAGGTTTAGTTCTGGACTTTCAATGTTCCCTTCAATCTTGGGAGCATTTACATCCACATCACCACCAACTTTTGGACTTTTTAGTTTGATGTCCACATCTGGTACATCTATTTTAGGGCCTTTTATGTTAAGTGATGGCATCTTTATTTTTGGCATTTCAAATCCACCTTTGGGTCCTACAGTGTCAACTTCTGGACTCTTAATTTCAACATCTGGTGTTTTTATGTCTCCTCTCATCTTTGGCAGTGATGCATCCAAATCACCTTTGATTTTAGGACCTTTCAAATTGAAATCCACATCTGGCATTGAAATTTTTGGTCCTGAAAGTGTTGGCATGTTAAATTTGGGTCCTTTTAGTTTTGCATCAGGACCTTCAATGTCAACGTCTGGTGCTTTAATGTCAATATCAGGTAGTTCTGCATCAATATCTGCTTTAGGGAGGTTGACTTCAATGTCCGGACCTTCAACTTTTGGGCCTTTGACTCCAAATGATGGCATTTTGAACCTTGGCATTTTGAACCCTCCTCTGTGACCGTCAATGTCAATGTCTGGTCCTTCCAGGTTTAGTTCTGGACCTTCAATGTTCCCTTCAATCTTGGGAGCGTTTACATCCACATCACCACCAACTTTCGGACTTTTTAGTTTGATGTCCACATCTGGTACATCTATTTTAGGGCCTTTTATGTTCAGTGATGGCATCTTTATTTTTGGCATTTCAAATCCACCTTTGGGTCCGACAATGTCAACTTCTGGACCCTTAACTTCCATATCTGGTGTTTTTATGTCTCCTTTCATTTTTGGCAGTGACGCATCCGAATCACCTTTGATTTTAGGACCTTTCAGGTTGAAATCTACATCTGGCATGGATATTTTTGGTCCGGAAAGTGTTGGCATGTTGAATTTGGGTCCTTTTAGTTTTGCATCAGGACCTTCAATGTCAACGTCTGGTGCTTTAATGTCAATATCAGGTAGTTCTGCATCAATATCTGCTATAGGCAGGTTGACTTCAATGTCTGGACCTTCAACTTTTGGGCCTTTGACTCCAAATGATGGCATTTTAAACCTCGGCATTTTGAACCCTCCTCTGTGACCATCAATGTCAATGTCTGGTCCTTCCAGGTTTAATTCTGGACCTTCAATGTTCCCTTCAATCTTGGGAGCGTTTACATCCACATCACCACCAACTTTCGGACTTTTTAGTTTGATGTCCACATCAGGAACCTCCATCTTAGTACCCTTTATGTTAAGTGAAGGCATCTTTATCTTTGGCATTTCAAATCCACCTTTGGGCCCTTCAACATCTACTTGCGGGCCTTTGATGTCAATATCTGTTGTGTTTATATCTCCCTTGACCGTTGGAGTTGCCATATCCAACTCACCTTTGATCTTGGGACCTTTCAGGTTGAAATCTACATCTGGCATGGATACTTTGGGCCCTGACATTTTTGGCATGTTGAATTTTGGTCCTTTTAGTTTTACGTCAGGACCTTCTATGTCAACCTCTGGTGCTTTGAGGTCAACATTAGATACTTCCACTTCAATGTCTGCTTTGGGAAGCTTGACATCAATGTCTGGACCTTCAAGTTTTGGACCTTTTACTCCAAATGTTGGCATTTTGAACTTGGGCATTTTGAACCCACTTTTTTGACCCTCAACATCAATGTCAGGTCCTTCTAAGTTCACATCAGGACATTGAATATCTCCCTTAATCTTTGGCGCAGACACATCCAAGTCCCCTTTCAGTTTTGGACCTTTCAGGTTGAAATCCACATCTGGCATGGATAGTTTTGGTCCTGAAATTTTTGGCATGTTGAATTTGGGTCCTTTGAATTCAGCATTTGAACCTTCAATGTCAACCTCAGGTGCTTTAATGTTGACATTAGGCACTTCCAGATCAATTTCTGCTTTGGGAAGGTTTACATCAACATCCGGACCTTCAACTTTTGGGCCTTTAACTCCAAATGATGGCACTTTGAACTTGGGCATTTTAAACCCACCTTTATGGCCCTCAATGTCAATGTCTGGTCCTTCCAAGTTTAGTTCTGGACCTTCAATGTTTCCTTCCATCTTTGGAGGTTTTACATCTACATCACCTCCAACTTTTGGACGTTTTAGGTTGATGTCCACACCTGGTACATCTATCTTAGGACCCTTTATGTTAAGTGATGGCATCTTTATTTTTGGCATTTCAAATCCACCTTTGGTTCCGTCAATGTCAACTTCTTGACCCTTAATTTCAACATCTGGTGTTTTTATGTCTCCTTTGATCTTTGGCACTGACACATCCAAATCACCTTTGATTTTAGGACCTTTCAGATTGAAATCTACATCTGGCATGGATAGTTTTGGTCCTGAAATTTTTGGCATGTTGAATTTAGATCCTTTAAGTTTTGCTTCAGGACCTTCAATGTCAACCTCTGGTGCTTTAATGTCAACATTAAGTACTTCCACATCAATATCCGTTTTAGGAAGGTTGATATCAACATCTGGACCTCCAACCTTTGGGCCTTTAACTCCAAAAGATGGCATTTTGAATTTGGGCATTTTGAAGCCAGTTTCGTGTCCCTCAATGCCAATATCAGGTTCTTCTAGGTTCAATTCAGGGCCATGTATTTCTCCTTTGATCTGTGGAGCCGTTACATCCACATGACCCTCAGCTTTAGGTCTTTTCAAATTGATGTCTAAATCTGGAACATCCATCTTCGGACCCTTTATGTTAAGTGACGGCATCTTTATTTTTGGCATTTCAAATCCACCTTTGGGTCCTTCAATGTCAACATCTGGACCCTTAATTTCAACATCTGGTGTTTTTATGTCTCCCTTGATCTTTGGCGCTAACACATCCAAATCACCTTTAATTTTCGGACCTTTCAGATTGAAATCTACATCTGGCATGGATATTTTTGGCCCTGAAATTGTTGGCATGTTAAACTTGGGTCCTTTTACGTTTGCATTTGGACCTTCAAAGTCAGCGTCCAGTGCTGTACTGTCAATATTAGGTTGTTCAACATCAATATTTGCTTTGGGAAGGTTGACTTCAACATCTGTAGCCTCAAGTTTTGGGCCTTTAACGCCAAATGAAGGCAATTTGAACTTTGGCATTTTGAACCCACTTTTGTGACCCTCAATGTCAATGTCTGGTCCTTCAAGGTTTAATTCCGAACTTTCAACATTTGCTTCAATTTTCGGAGCTTTTAAATCAACATTGGCCCCAACTTTAGGACCTTTGAGATTGATATCCAAATCAGGAGCATCCATCTTGGGTCCCTTTATGTTGAGTGATGGCATTTTAATTTTTGGCATTTCAAATCCACCTTTGGGTCCTTCAACATCAACTTCTGGACCCTTAATTTTAATATCTGGTGTTTTTGTGTCTACTTTGATCTTTGGTGCTGACACATCTAGATCGCCCTGGAGTTTTGGACCTTTCAGGTTGAAATCCACATCTGGCATGGATATTTTTGGTCCTGAAAGTGTTGGCATGTGGATTTTGGGTCCTTTAAATTTTGCATTTGGTCCTTCAGTGTCAACCTCTGGTGCTTTAATGTCAACATTAGCTTTTTCCACTTCGATATCTGCTTTGGGAAGATTGACATCAACATCTGGACCTCCAATTTTTGGGCCTTTAACTCCAAATGACGGTATTTTCAGCTTGGGCATTTTGAAGCCACCTTCGTATCCCTCAATGTCAAGGTTGGGTCCATCCAGTATTACCTCAGGCCCTTGGATGCTTCCCTTGATTTTAGGAGCTGTTACATCAATATGATCCCCAGCTTTTTGTCCTTTTAAATTTATGTCCAAATCTGGAAGATCCATCTTCGGACCCTTTATGTTGAGTGATGGCATTTTGATATTTGGCATTTCAAATCCGCTTTTGGGTCCTTCAATGTCAACTTTTGGACCTTTAAAATCAACGTCTGGTGTTTTGATGTCCCCCTTTACCTTTGGCGCAGACAAATCCAAGTCCCCTTTGAGTTTCGGATCTTTTAAGTTGACATCTACATCTGGCATGGATATTTTTGGTCCTGAAAGTGTTGGCATGTTGAATTTTGGTCCTTTTAGTTTTGAATCAGGACCTTCAATGTCAACATTTGGTCCCTTGATGTCAATATCAGGTACTTCCACATCAATATTTGCTTTGGGAAGGTTGACACCAATGTCTGGACCTTCGACTTTTGGGCCTTTAACTCCAAATGATGGCATTTTGAACTTGGGCATTTTGAATCCACCTTTGCTACCCTCAATTTCAATGTCTGGTGCTTCAAGATTTAATTGTGAACCTTCAAAGTTTCCTTCCATCTTTGGAGCTTTTATGTCCACATCATCCTCAACTTCAGAACTTTTTAGTTTGATGTTTACATCTGGAACATCAGTCTTCGGACCGATTACATTAAATGAAGGCATTTTTATTTTTGGCATTTCAAATCCACCTTTATGTCTGTCATAATCAACTTCTGGACCTTTGATTTCCACATCGGGTGTTTTAATGTCTCCTTTGATCTTTGGTGCGGACACGTCTAAGTCACCTATGAGTTTAGGACCTTTCAGGGTTAAATCTACATCTGGCATGGAAATTTTTGGTCCAGAAAGTGTTGGCATGTTTAGTTTGGGTCCTTTTAATTGAGCATTTGGGTCTGCAATATCAACCTCTGGTGCTTTTATGTCAACATCAGGTACCTCCACATCAATTTCTGCTTTGGGAAGGTTGACATCAACATCTCGACCTTCACCTTTTGGGCTTTTAACTCCAAATGATGGCATTTTGAACTTCGGCATTTTAAACCCACCATTTTGACCATCAATGTCAATTTCTGGTCCTTGCAATTTTACTCCAGAAATGTTTGGTATGTCCAATTTTGGTTCTTTGGCATTAAAGTCCTCACCATCAATCCCTGGAATTTTAATAGTAACCCTTTTTTCTACTACAGTGTTTTCTTTGGCAAGATCAATGCCTTCTGAGGATTTCACTTTTTGTCCTTTAATGTGCATTGATGGCATCTTCATTTTTGGCATTTCAAATTCACTAGTCTGTCCTCCAATGACCATCTGTGGACCTTTGATGTTTATGTCCCCTTTCACAATGTTTTTTTCTGTCTGGTATCTTGATGCATCCAATGCTCCATCCCCACTTTGCAGTTTTCCATCTACATTAGTGAGCTGTATTTCAAAATTGTCTTTAGGAAGGTTGTCATTGTTTTCTGCTGCTTCCATATCCTTTGACTTTACCTCAAAAGAAGGAATTGTAACTTTCGGCATTTTGAACATGCTTCTCTCTCTTTCACTTTCCTTTCCTGGTTCATTCAAATCCAGCTTAGGAGCTCCCACTTCTTCTGAAAACTTTGGAACTGTAATATTTACATTCTTTTCTGCCTTTCGACCTTTTAGATTAAAATCCATCACAATGTGCTCTGCATCTGTTGTTGACATTGTAGAGTTAGTTTTCACATCTGTACCATCGATGTTGATGGATGGCATGCTTATTTGAGGTGTTTTAACGATTCCTTTTGCTTGAAGTGAAGGCATGGAAATTGTTGCTGTTTTAGTGCCACTTGATGTAGTCTCATTTTCATAGCCTGGCCTAGCAGTAGCTGCTCTACAATCTTTCACTCCCCCTACTGCATTTGGAAAATTGACGTCATCTCTAAATTTAGTATCTGAACTTGTGATTTTTTTCTCCAAACTTGTTCCAGAAATATTGCCAGGGGTTGATTCTGATGTAACATTACCTATTGTGACATGTGTTCTCATCTTGGTATCAAAATCTGAAGAGACTCCAGCAACATCAGTGTCAGACAATTCTTTTTTCTGGGGGGGTTTGATAGTTATTTCAGACGATTTTGATTTTAGTCTCTCATCTAAAGTAGTCTCAAAATCTCCTACAAGCATTTTACCCATTGCTGTGGCTGAAATCTGCATGCTTTTTCCTGGTAAAGAAACATTAACCGATCCCCCATTTTCATCAATATCTGCACTTCCCAATCCCTTTATTGTTACATTCTTTGTAGGAGTATTTCTGCTCTCTCTTTGTGCCATGTTTGTTTCTGAAACACAAACACCTTCTACTAATTTCCCTCTGTTCCCGCTTGAAATGTCAGTGACTTCAGGATCTGTTGCACCTAAGGTCAGCCCTTGTATTCTGAACTCTGTATTTCTGTCTTTTCCCTCTCTTTCAAATGTTGTTTGAATTCTTCTGCCACTCCAGTTTGTCTCTGTAGATCTGACTTGTGGCCCAGTGTAACTTACATTGCTTGACTCAAAGACTCCTTCTTCTGCTCCCACTTTACCTGAGGGGCTCCCCTGTATGACTCTGATATGAGAGGAGCCTTCTCCAGAGTCATGACGTAGTCTCTTTAAGTCTGGACTTGACATTTCAAGTCTTTCACTAATGCCGCTCGGCATGTCTACTGTGTAGGTTGTGATACGACGGGTGATGGTGGTGATTGTGCTGCCGTCGTTGCTTGTACTGCTATGACGCTCTGTGCGAACATCCACTCCCTCAGCGAGGTCTTCCGACTTCAGCCTTGGTTTGATTTTTTTTGTGTATATTCTCTTGTAGTCCTCGTCATCACCACTCTGTTGATTTAACACATGTAGATTAATTAAACAGGGATCCAAAAATATTATAAATAAGTTCAGGAGCACCTATGAAATGAATAATTAAAAAAAAAAAACTCACAAGAATGATGTCTGGACTGGAACCTCCAAAGTGAGACTTCCCTTCCCAGGTTAGAGTGCCCATTGGTGAACGACATGGTGTGCTCAAGGGCGAGTAACAGGGGGATTTGTCTTTGTTTTGCAGTTTCAGCCCAACTTTGTGTTTGTTCAAAGTTTTCAGTAGCTCTGCTGTTTCTTCAGAGCTCATGTTGTCAAAGTAGATAGTAGCACCCACAATCTGGTCACCTGATTAAAGTACGAAGATATAAACAAAAAGTCTGTGAACAACTTTGAAACAATATTTGAATGCAAACAAATAAAAAATAGCCAATTGAAAGAAAACATACCTTCATATACTTTTCCAGATCGTGCTGCAGGCGACTCTCCTTTTACCTCTTTGACAAAAATCTCTCCACCACTTGAGTGTTCAATGGTTAGACCAGTTTTATCTGGACCTTCCCAGTCTGGAAAGAGCACTTCCCTGGTGTCCTCCTCCTCAGCCATCTGTAAATAAAAGTATAAACTGAGTTTGTTGTAAAACTTACAGCGCAAATTTGATTACGTACAATATAAATAGAGATGCACATACACACAGTCAAAAGTGTGTATTTGTTGTCAAAATTAAAGCTGCACTCCAAATCAAATACTTTGAAATGCTTTTCTGCACCAACATGACGAGCTGAAGTGGTAAAAAACTTATACTTGAAAAGATATGTTGGCACTTGAAGGACAAAAAAAATTGTCATTTTATAAAAATTCTTATTTGACTGAAACAGCGTAAAAAGACCAGCGAGAAAAACAAAAGGCTGAAAAAAGTCGCTTTCAATGACTTTGTATGAAAAAAAAATCAAGAAAAAAGCATTTTATCACATCTGCGTCTACATATGTAGAAGACAAACTTGTGTTTGAGATAAAATGAAAGCTTGCAGTTAAGCAACATTCCAGTTCATTAAAAACTCTCAGTTTTTGAAGTACAGGTTGTTTAGAAAAACAACAAGTGCAATCAAGCTTTTAGCCTTGTGCTTTTAGCAGGATTTTCCTCACTGTTTAGAATGTTTCACATTATTTAAAAGGTGACTATAGGAATGAAATACTGGGTGGTTTTGGGAAAACAAAAGTCATAACAAGTGAAACTCTGACTTCAGATGCTGTAAAAATAAACAATAAAATCATAAGATGATAAATGAGTGCTGTGTGAGAGAGTGGTCATGGCATCTGGTCCGAGGTATTTAGTTCTTAAATGTGTACGTTTGTAAATGCACTAAGATCAAAAACACCTTAGAAGCAATGATATTATTTTCTGTATCAAACCCGCTTTGAGGAAAAAATACATAAAAATATTACAATGAAGTCACTATAATTGGATTGAATATATTAAATTTATCCTCTGAACCGCTTATCACTGAACAGGTTGCCAGTCTTTTGCAGGGCCACACACAAAGACAACCTTCCACACACAGTCTCATTCCTTGGAGTAAATTCGTAGCAGCCAATCAACCAAACTTAATTTAACTAATATTTTCTTTAATTATTTTGAACTGAATAAATGTTTTAGTTATGAGTTATTTGACCATTAATTTCTTGTTTTGTCCTCCCAAGAGGCAGATTGTAATTCAGATGCTCACTGAGCACAAAAAAAAAGATCTCTAGTTGCTTGCAGGAGTTTTATTTAATGTTCTAAACCGCTTTTACCCGGTGGCGTCGCAGGGTGTGTCGGAGCCCATCTTAGCTGATTTCAGAATATACCTCTAACAGGTTGCCAGTCTGTTGCAGGGTCACACACACGGACAACCATCCACACATACTCATTCCTTGGGCCAAATTTGTAGCAGTCAATTAACCTAACTTGCATGTTTTTGGATGGTGAATTTAAAATCAGAGTACTCAGAGAAAACCTATGCATACCCAGGATCAACATGCAAACTCTACACAGAAAGGCCAGAGTTTCATCAAGCCTTGCCCCCACACCAGGACTCGAACTTCGATTTTTTTTTTGCTGTGAGGCCACTGTGCTAACCCCTGCACCACCATGGTGTACTGGACTTGAAATTTATGTGCATCTCTGTGTAGGGAAGTTAGCAGAGGGGTACGTCACACATTACCTTTTCTTGTTTTTATTCCAGCGTCGTTTTGACGGGAAAGCTGTTGCTGTTTTCCTGCAAAAAGAAAAGTCCATTTCAGTTACACATTTTAAACAAAAACATTAATAGTTCTCCAAAAATATTTATCTTATTGTATTGTTTGAAATGTCAACCTCAATATTTCTTTTTGAAAGTTTGTGTTGTTTTTTTCTTCTCTGCTGCAAATCAGGTTGTGAAAGTCCAAACTGAACACTAGGTGGGGATAAACTTCTTTAGTATAGCAGTACTCCTCAGTTTTGCCCAGCACCACTCAACCAGCTTCCTTCTTTTTGGATGACTTATGTTTTGGAATTTTTCTTGAAGTCAGGCCACACCCTACACAAAGAGATCTCTAAACATCTCAATATCAAACCTTTTCAAAAAAGCTATCTACATTGATCTCTCACTCGATTGCTGAGCCTCTTTCTATGAACATATATACATAATAAAATATTTTCTCTATGGTTACACATGTCCACAGATAAGTAGCATTTTAGATCCATCAGTAATTATTTCAGTGAAATAAAATCACCTCTGCAAATTTATTTCTTTGCTTCAATTTGATATGTCACTAGTTCCTCTCAAGCTTTGTTTCAACACTTTTTTGTTAAGAGAATGCTACACATAAGTTTAGAAGGTATTTTAGAGTGCTTTTTTTAATCTATTTTAATGCTTGCAAAGGCTGTTTTAAATTCAAATGGTTTTTATTATAAGCAGCTATTGTTCTAAGTGAGAAAAAGGCTCTTTTGCTGCAGGCGTTCTGCAGGTCTCAGCAACTGTTCTGCCTGTAATCAACCAAAACAAATGGCTAAAGACTATCCATGGGTGGCACAAAAGAAACAGGATATGAGTCATTGTGGGGACACACTGGCTGTGTTTTTATGGTATGAGTTAACAACCATGGACTATTTCAGAGAGAGCAGCTTGGTTCACGTTAACAAAAACACACCAAAAAACAACAGAAATTTCTACATTATCACCAAATGTCCCTGAACTCAATTCCATTGTAGCAGTAAGAAAAGACATGTATGATCAAAATAAAATTGAACATACAGTATGCTTGTAAGATAAAAATTGTTCTCTTCATAGTTTGAAACCAAAGATTTAAATAAAAACTGGGGTCATAAATAATTTTTGCATTCAATCAATACACCAAACATTCAAAAAAACGAAACATTTAGATTTGAAAGATGAAGATGTGAATCAATCTGACAAATTTTCTTATATTTTTCAACTTAAACATATTTTGTCATTTAACTACAGAAACAGTTAGTTATCATAATGATGTTTCTTTTAAAAAAAAACCAGCTGTTAGAATACTGACATTTTTGGCAGTACATCTGTGGATGGCCATCAGTTGATTGGAGCTAATTTATCTTATCTAATTGGCAGCCTAGTCTCACAAGAATGTTGGAGACTGCTCAAGGACAAATAACTGGCAAAGCCCTAATTAACACAAGTCGATAAATAGACTGGCACTATGTGATAGGGAATGTATGCAGTGCAGTGATGTAATATTTATTCCCTCTGCTAAAATAGTCTTTCATAGACTCCATTGAAAAACAGTGATTACAACCCATGCGAATAATTATACCAATTAAGGGGTAATCGGTACACACAGATTGCACCATTTTTGTGCACAAGTGTCTCACCTGTCTTTCTAAAATTTTTCAATAAAATAAATTCAAATTTGGTATTGTTTGTTTTGTCTGGTAAACTTCAGATAGCTTACCTTTAACATGTGAAGGAACAAATAATTACTCACAAATATTCCTTGTTCAAAATTATAGTTCTAACCTCTGAGTTTTATTAAAAATAATAGACAAATCAACAACAATTTAGTTTATTTTTTAATCTTCTTGAAACTATCCTCGCAATTACAATTTTTACTTGATTGATGTTGAGCTAAATAAACTTTCTAGGGGTTTTTTTTTCCCACTGTTTTTCTAACACATTTCCAGCAGTGAGCTCCAGAAGAATGCAATGACGGAGGGAAGGAACTGTGAGGTGGGGTAAGAGAAGAAGAGGAAATAGTAAAAAATTGAGAGAGAAAGTTAGAGGAATTACAAAAAAAAAAAAAAAAACTCGAAATGTTTGCTTGTAGATTGACAACAGAAATTTAAAAAAATAACCGTGATCATTTAAATTTTGGATGGTCCCAGAAAATATCCTCTCAAAAGCAACCAAACATGACCTAAGCTGCAAACAAAATGCTTCATCATAACTGTTTCCTCAGTGTCCTCTTTGAACCTCCATCAAAACATCTAGACACAACTCTAAGCATTGCTTCTAACCATATTGGAAAATCAAGCAATGGACAATTAACTCAATCTGAAAAGATCATATGATTAGACATGGAGCATGCTGTAAACAGAAGCTGAATAACACTCTTCTGTTCAAAGAATCACAAGACAAGCACATAGTCTCTGACTCAAAGTGATCAGACAAACTGACAGTTAACTTGTGCTTTTTTTTCACCACTCGTACATACCAGATTCTCAACCCAGTCTTCAAAAGTATATGCAAACCCTCCCTCCCCCAAAACCTATTAGATTTTACTTAAAACCCAGTGGGAAGCTGTGGAGGCGAGAAGAGAGGGGAATAGTAAAAGAAGACAGACAAGCTTGTCTGTGTCATGTTTTATTATGGCCTGGTATGTGTCGGGAAAAGTGGGCGTGGGGACACCATGAGAGACAAAAGCTTCTGTTACTAGAGTGCAACCACAAAACATTTCTGCGTCTTCATTGCCTTGTCATGGACAAACAGTAGCTGATTACAGTTTAATATCAGCGTTTGGCTACAGATTGCGCCTAACCAAAAAGAAATAAATAATCCTCAGCAGCTGACTGAGCACTTAAGGAGAGCGTGAACAGAGTAAGTCCTTTCAGAAGGAGGGTTTGAATGCAACAGGTGGTCGCTTCGAGAGGAAAACGGAGGGCAAAACTGGAGGAGCATGAAGTCTAAACAACAACGTGTCAGATTGCATAAAAGAACACGCTAAATGGTGGAGGCGTTACCATTCAGGTTTGAAGGAAACATTCCTGTGGTTTAAGATTACCAAGCAGCCACATTAAAAAATTTTGCTCCTAATTTAGAGCTCACATGATCTTAGAGTTAACTGATTGCTAGAAAGTTGCTTCTTTTAATTTGACCAACAGAAGAGGTGATGTGTAGATGTCTAGTGTACTTATTGCAGGCACTCACCTTGGATTGCTCAAGCAAAACCAAGGGCTTCCGTTAACTCCTCTTGTACTTGACTTCTGTTAGACAGAAACAAAAAGACAGGATTAGAGTTTAATAATGCAAACATGTTTGAATATTAAGCTCAAACGTAAAGCTTATCTTGAGATTGGCATGTTTTTTTTTACACCACAACATCCCATGTTTTGATCAGACACTTGATAAATCATGTAGAGGATTCTTCACAAATGAGTCATTTCTGCAGTAGGGGGTGTGTCTGAAGGACACATAAAGCCAGACTTTCACCACGGGTATTTGGAGTTTCCGTACATAATGAGCTGTTCATCATCAAACACAGCCTTCAGAGCCTTTAAAAATTAACCAACCACTGGTAGCAATATTGACCTTGTTAAGTAATTAGGAGAACCTCCCCTCTGAGCAAATAAAGCTGGGCTTTTCTGTGCAGTGAGTCTTTCTCCGTTAAAGAGAAGATCAGATTAACGTCATTTAGTTGCAAAGTTAAAAAGAAACAGAAGACTTGAAACTAAATACTATTCAAAGAGGAAATTAACCCTGGAATTCTTTTAGGTCAGGTTTCATAGCTAAAGTTGGGAATGTTGAAAGGTGCAAAACCCGTGACAGGAGGCATTCAAGTGCAAAGAAGTGTGTTTTCCTTCTTTTTTTTCTCCTACTGTTTTCATTTTTTACATTGTGTTATCCAGGATGTCAGTCTCAACTGTTTCTTGTCTCACTTATAGGTCTTGTATTGTATTGTGCCATTTCAGAAACAAATTGTTGAACAATGCATGCCTTTTGTCAGTCTGAGTACAAACAGAATCAGACTTGATTTTGTGCACAGACAGGCATGTGCATGTCCCTTCAAAAAAATTCCTCAAAGACCATTTCTTCTAGCCTGTCATTAACTTCCGCCTGCAGAATGCCCTGTGTTTATTAAGCAAAAGTCTTCATTACATCACAATTATGCCAAATAACAGTGTTTGGGACGTAGAAACTATTTATGAACAGTCATGATTGTATGTATTTTTAAAATATTCTAATAATTAGGAAAAGTCAAACTTTTCACCCTCTTCTTTTTCTCCTTTTATCACTAATATTTTCATCTGTCCACATATCTATATGTATGTCTATCTGCACACCTTCTCTACATCCTCTAATGAATGTAGTGCTGATCAGATCCCTATTCAATATTTGAAAAATTCTTATTAAAAAAAAAAAAACCTGAAACCAGTTCATGAATAGTTGTGGGTCTGTTCGTGCGGGGTGGATTTGCACCAGGGCAGCTGTGTACACTTGCCAGCTCATGCTCTGGTTACAAAGAGATGTCAAACAGGCAGCTATGTCAGGAGGTATTAAGGTGCCAGCTGAGTGATATCTTTAAAGGTACAAGCAGCATTGTTGTTGAATATGTACAGATCGCTCATGCATGTTGAACATCTACACAATTTCAAAAAACATTTTTAAAAAGATGATAGGACTTGTATTTAATATCGATGGTTGTGTTTAAATAGATTAACATGGGATGATAAATACTTTGCTCCATCTACTCCTCAAAGGTACAGTTCCTCCTTTAATGAGGAGATGATGTGATGTGAAAGGCGGTCACTAACCATCGGGGTTAGTAAATATAAACACGCCTTGTTCATATACATGTTACACTACCACTCAGTGGTGGAACCCTATCAGGTAGTTTTGCCGCTATGCCTTGCTTACTGCGGAGTAGCTCAACCCCACCCAGGCCTCCAGTCACACACATTCCTTGATAGAGCTGTCAGGCCAGCTGGAAAGGAGCCCAGCCTCTCCCCACAGTGACTAACTCCAAAGAAATGTCCTCTCTTTCTCATTCTCTTCCACCCACCCTGTCCGAGTGCCCACCCCCCTCTGCAGACATCCCACCACTCCCCTACCTCCTGGTTCTGCTCAAGTAAGCAAAAACACCAAATTCAGTCAATCACGGATGTTTAACTGCACCCCGAAACACACTTGTTTAAATAAACAAGGATATATATATAAGCTATTGTTTTGACCATTACGGTAGTTTTCATACTTTCTTTACTTGTGCATTTGAAGTTTTTAACAAACAATTCAGCTTCTTCAGCATTTTTCTCACCTCAACCAAACCCTTTGTGATATTGTTATTTTCACAATGCGAGCATTTTAAAATTTAGAACGAATCTCCGTTATAAGTATAAAAAAAATACAAAAAGTAGAAATGAAAATAAATACTTGTAGCCATTCTGGCTTTAAATAGCTCACATCAGGCTGAATACCTATTTGAACCTAGTTAAAGTTAGTCCACAAAGTTTGTTGCCAAATTGAATCAATTTACCCGTTTAGTGCAAAAAGAAGAGGACTAGTGTGACAATGATTACGTCGCACAACCGAGTGCATCATGCTTAGCAACACGGCTGAGTGATGAAATTTGATTAGGAGCAAATAAAAGGAACTCAGAGCAGAGGCGAAGGAGAGTAGAGGACAGGGACTAAATCAGTCTTGTTGGCACAACAGAATAACCTCCCTGTTCCTCTCAGCACATTGTGGTTTCATGCAAGTACAAACACAGGAACACAGCAGTCCTCCAGCCTTCAATCCTCCTTCAAAAACAGATAGGACACGCATGCATGACAAAAACAAAAGAAAAGAGTGTTAAAAATGGTTCTTTTCGGCTTTCCATCTCAGCATAGTCTTGATGCTGACCACAAGTTCTGTGTGAGACCGAAGCCTGCCCACTGACGCCAACTTGGTCGACTGCTGATTAAACCAGTGTGACTTTGGCAGGAGCCAGACACCAAATGGAAAGAATGAGGATGAAAACAATCCACTTTTTTTTGCTTTTACGAGATTACAAATAAGCCTAAAAGTTGCACAAAGAGCACATTTAAACTCTATGTTCATAGTTATTTGAATCAGGATTACAATTAAACATCTTCTTAAATGAGGTTTTGGCTCCTTTTGTTTTTCTTTTTTTGTCAACTCAAAGTTCTAGCAAGAGGCGGTGATCTCATTTTCAATTTCTACTTCTATTAATTCTTAAAAAAAATTTCCATACATGCAAAAAAACTTTCCATTTTACTCAAAGCCCGCCTACAAATAGCATTAGATGAGATTTTTTTAAAAGTTCATTCAAAATCCATTTAAATATATGCACTTCCTAAAAAGAAGTGATCTGATTGACAAAAGATGTCAAGGAAAACCATCTTGTTTATTCTGCACCGCAAACTAAGCCGTCAAATTTTCTTTTAACATCAGCATGAACACCCGAAGGCGAAATGAGAAGCTGATGTATAAAACAAGATAACATAAGCAGATCACTGACATGTTAAACAAACTTCTTTACACAGCATGTACATACACTACCGCAGTTTCGTAAGACAAACTCATCAAGATTTATTTGTCTTCCATGCAGTGCTCGCACTAAAACAATCAGAAATCTATTTGCAAAACTGGTGAAATATTTATTCAGACAGATGATTCTTTTAGTAAAAAAAAAATAATAATAAAACTTGAATCAGAAAATGTTTTGCTGACATGTTTTTAGTGAGAAAATATACTGGGAGGGGAAAATGCCATCCTTGAGCATCCCGTAACAGATAAAGAAAACCTAAACAAAGCTGAATGTATTTCCAAGATAGCATTCCAGGTCGCGCTGTCTGACATTTTGGGCCCACGCTCCAAATAGTTTTGGTAACAAATGCTGCATGTCATTCCTCATATGGGGCAACCGTACAAGTCGAGCACTGTGAGGCAGGTAGAGTATGCAGCAAAGCAGCATTTATTTAAGATTTATTGTGTTTGGGTGGTTCTGTGGAACAGATGTTTGGGAATGCAGGGGTGTGAGTTATTAGCTTATCAAGAAGAAATGAATCCCACCCATTTTGTGTTAATCGCCCACAAAATCTTTACTTAGCGTAACACCACGCAGAGCAAATGTGAATTTTATGCATGGATACATGCAGAAGGTTGGGATTTTAAGCAATTAATATGGTGTGTAATGAGTGACGAGCTGCATGACTTAGATGTGCTCCACAGAGTTCTGAGGGCATGGTGAAACATTCCTTGCTGAGTCTCTATGGGTGAGAAGGGAGTGGCTGCTCATTGGATTGCCTAGAAAGACTTTCTAAAATCGCATGCTACAGTTAAATGTTTATTTCCGACCAAACTGTGTCTTTAGGGTGGGTTTACATGCTGCTGACGCCTCAACATATTTAACAGTGTACTTTTTACTTCATGTACTCCAGACAAAATTCAGTTACAATTCTTTAACAACTCTTTTTTTTTTTCCAGTCAATATAAAAGGTCCACTGCTCCTTTTTGTTAGCTCACGCCAACCCAACCACCCACCCAACAAACCTATAAGGAAATGGCAGAGGAAGTCTGCTGCAGGCTGGTTTCCTTAAGTTTAACACTCATGAATTACAGAAACATCACTCCACAATTCTTCACTGTCAATCAACAGCCCAAAGCAATGAGGATGGTTTTGATGCTGCACGGTGATAAATTTCCTAATACACGTTACGACTTTAAAAAGTCATGAGACACAGCTCTCATCAGCCTAAGGGGGTGACGTTTGTCACCATGGTGGCAAACCCATCAAAAGCCACCATGTGTTGCAACACTCACGTAAGTTGAATGGGAACAATGTGACCAATTTAAAAAATGAAAAATATCCAGAAAATTACAAACTACTTCCATAAGTTTTGGTGACATGGAAATCTAGACGCAGTCCTAGACAGTCTGAATGTTTAAAAGACATAAAATGGTGTGCAACTCAACCTCTGGCAGTTTGGAACAGACTGTTTAACAGCTTGTAATTTGAGTTACTCTTAATTTTATGACACATTTCTCAGCAAACACAGCTGCAAATCATAATATCACTTGATAAGACAGAGGATTTTAAAATTTAAATAACACAGTAGCCAAAAAACGTAAACCTTGTTGAAGTGACAATTTCATGCCCTGGGCAAACTAGATATTACCGCCATTCACCTTAACAAGAGCAATTTCAGATGAGCCAGCCGTATCTAGCTGCAGGGCACTAAATATGGGTTAAGAGCACATTGTCGAAAACACACTACAGCCCATAAAGAATGCAGCTTAGACTTTTTGGGTGTGGCAGGAGGGAGCAGAAGGGGACAGGCAACTTCATGCTGAGAAAACTAACCTCCAACAAAGATTCAACAAAGGATCACATCGAGATGTTTTTCCTACAACTTAAACATATGCTTCAAGTCAAATAGACCAGAATGAATCTAATTATATGTGTCTGGAGGAAAGCAACAAAAAAAAAAGCTGCCATAACTGCAAAGTAGTCTGAAATCTCAAACTTTTCTGGTTCTGAAATCCGTTTTTCCCCTTTTTCTCTAAAACTGCAAAGTCTTAGCTCCCCCTTTACGCCTCAAACCTGGTTTCAATTAGCTTGTCTTTCCAAACCACTACATTCCATAACTCCCCTCCTCACCCCTGTACCGCCCATCCCCCCCACCCCTTTTCCAACTCCCTCACTGACTCTCTCTCTTTCCCTGTCTTCCTCCCATCTTCTCCCCCCATACACCCTGGCAAGAAGCCCAGGTTAAGAAATGCAAGGTACAAGAGAGAAAGACAAATCACTCTCTGTCTAAGACTTTTTTTTAAAAGAAAATAAGTCATAAAGGTAATGTACACCAAGAAATGGAGCTGCTACCATGGGTTTTTTTTTATTATTATTTAAAAAAAAATGAAGTGATCCTCTTTAGGAAAAGATTTTGTCAAGAAATGACTTTAACATCCCGTTATAAGTTCTAAAAGTAAAGTCTTTGTGACGTATTGTGGTGTGCAAAAGTTTTTTTTTTGGTAAAGGGTGTGTCTGTGAAGAGACAGCAAAGCTAGAAAAAAAAGGGGGAAATTGGGAGGAGGGAGGTGAACAAGAGGGATCCACACCCAAACTTGTCGCTGCAGGCTCAGTAGGAAACACCTTCACTTTAATAACATCCAACTTTCACAACTAGATGATAGTTAATTTAAAAACAAAATCTTTCAGAACTATTTTACATTAATTCTTTTGTGACCTGGCAAAACATTTAGGGGGATTTCCAAATTCCAATTTTTTTTTCCTTCACAATAAAGAATAACTTTTATGTATAAAAAAAAAACTTCATCAAAACTCTTAATTCTCATTAATTTTATCTACCAAGCTTGGGTTTATCCCAGAAAAGTTTGTAAAAAATAAATTGCGCCTTTGTTTAAGAAGTGCGCAACTCCAGTCAAACCGTTGGTACACACCCACCCCTCATGCTTTGTAGTGTTAGCAGACATTTAAACATGGGAATTATTCACACACAATCATATTTGATGGTAATAAAACCACAACAGGAAAGCATATCTAAGAAGGGGTAAGATCCCAGAACCCACAATCTGAAAGAATTTCAGAAAGATAACACTGCCTTTTAAACTTTCACCAACTCATCAAATGACATTTGATTTTCTTCAACACAGACCAACTTCAAACACAAACATCTAAATGTAAAAAACAACTTTTTGTATTCTTATGATTGAAAATGTCATATTTACCTGTGCGCAAACGTTGCGCTCGAGAAGCCTCAGACCCGCTTGAGCATCCTTGAAAACGTGTTTTCTCCCTTTCTCACCCGCCCAAGAAGAGCACTTTACACTGTTACAACTTTGCAGTCTGTCAGGAGTCTGTCACTCTTTTCCTATTTCTTAGTCAACAAGCTTTCCAGGGCGTATTTGATCCCTCCTCTCTCCCTCCTTCCTCTGAGTTGTATTAAACTTTTTTTCTGTCTGCTCCCTTGGGTTGGACAGTGAACTGGGTAGGGCTCCTGCTTTGCAGAGGAGGGGGATAACAGGGAGGAGACGTGTGTGAGGGAGTGTACACCAGCAGTGGGACCACCCATTGCTCCACGTAGAGGGCCACAAAGACATGCAACAGGGATTTTTCTTTTTAAACAAAGAACAAAAATGCATCAGATTTGTTTTAACTACATTTATATGCTGTAAAAGAAACTTTTAGCACAGTCAAGCACAAAAATATCTTGCTTAAAAGTTATCTTTTTGTTCAGATGTAAGAAGGACACATCCTAACTCAGCATAAAGTAACTTGCGTAGGATAAAAAGTGACATAAACATGTTATTATAGGATTTAGATTACTGCACACGAAGTATCACAAAGTTATCATTAACTCGATGACTCAGAATGGAGTCTTCAGCTTATAAATCATTCGCAGTTTCTATTTGGAAGTGAAGTTTTACTCCTCTACATTTTCCCAGTCCTTAGATACTGAACACCCCTTGCTGAATATTCCACATTTAGATTTTGAATTTCAAAATGAAATTAACTAATCAAAAACTTGTGGTATGCTAAAACAGAGCTTCAGTTTTAGTTTAGATTTAATTAGAAGAAATCCAGGATTCCATGTTTGAATCACTTCACATATTTTTTAATTGTGTCACTTTGAAGCCTTGGTATGTGAAGTATCTTTCTGTCACAGGTGTCTGTCTCTTGCTTGTAATCTAGAATTTTATCACATCATGCATTCCAGTTCAAACTCGGGACAATCAAAAAAGAAATTGTATTGAAGGAAAAACAAGCAAACTGAACCCAGCTGCGTGCTGCTGGGCACACAGCGAAGTAACGTAGAGAAAGGGAGCCATTTTGGATGGCGCTTTGTTTGACTTTAGCCCAGGGTTGTGGGCATAACTGTGTCAGCAACTAGCTCATAAATGAACACGTCGGATTAAACACAAGATCAGTATCTAAAAGAAAGGAATGAACAAATTGCTTCTAACCATATACTTATCACAGAAATCACCAAGAGCCATGTCAGCTGACCTGAAGTGGCCTTCTTTTCTCCACCACCCGTCATGCTGGATTCATTTAAACTCATATTGAAGAATAGTCTGCATTACTGTTACTAAAGCACTCTGAACAATATTACTATTGTTTTTTTTTACACACTGAAATTGGTACTTTAATGCTTTTAAGTTATCATTTTCTCAACCATTTAACCATGACTGTATAAATCTATGAACTGATGTTTATGTTTAAACAAATTATGGATGTTTTAAAATGATTGTAGCTATCCATACATATGGCGTTTATCTGGCCGTTAAAAAGTCTAAAAAGTTTTTTGTTTTTTTATTATGCAATAAATTTTCAAATAAAACAGAAATGTAATTTGGTTTGCTGATTTGTTTATATTATGATAACATGTTAGTGTGTTTTATTATTTTTTTTTTTATTCATGCACAAACTTTTTGGTGTTTTTTAAAATACCTTTTCTGCTCTTCTCCTCGTGCCACACCCATGATCACCGAGCTGAAACAGCAAACAATGTGCAAGGCGAGGATTTGGATGTGAGGAAGTTTTGCTTTGTGAGGCACAAACAGGGAGTGGCACATGCACGCCCCTGAATGTGTTTGCACATATTTTAATATTACAACATAACCCCATCCTGAATGAAGACAGCTTGGATTTGTCTTGTTTCCAAAAAAATAAGGGTGCAGCCCTACCATCAGAAAAGAAAGCACATGCTCACAGCTAGATAAAAGACAGTTATTCCAAATATGTGGAATATAAGCAGAAACCTAAAAGAACTCTGTATGAAATGTGGAATTTCCTCCCTGTTTGGACTTTTTAATAAATATGTTTAAGGGCAGCCAAGAAAAGCTCCAAACACAGTACGCACCTCTCGAAGCCTCAAAAAGATTCTTCTATTACTTCTAGATCACTTTCACATGAACATTTGTCTCCTAAATTGATCATTTTCATCTCAGAATATCTTTTTGCTGTACCTGTTTGTTCACTTTTGTGCATAGTTGGTCTTTTTTTCTAAGCTGAGGCTCCTTCAAGGGATATTTCACCAAACAACCAAATGTTGTTTTCAGAAACCAGTGTCATGTGTCCACATGTTCAGCAGGTTTCTTGTCAAAACGGTTTGACTTTTGACTTTTTGACAATTAATCTTATTTATCATATTAATCATAACATTTTATGACAACTCAACCCAACAGCAAATGTCTCTAGTTGCTCATTAAAAACTAGATGGTGCACTTTTTATGAGCAATTCTTCATCAATTATAAAAAAAATTACTGATGAAGTCAAATGTGTTGAATGTTTGGCGTGTTTTAGAAAATTAAAGGCTTGTGTTGCTAAAGGCCTTGGCAGGTCGCACAGGTTGAATACAAGGATATGTGGGAATGGGTGTGTTTCCTGGTGCTAGGTGTGTCAGCCAGTGTGAACCAGCATGCATGCTTTGACTAAGACACACGATGAGTCACACACCATGACTACAATGAAAACAGATCAGCTCAGATGGCAAAGGGAACTGAAATCAAAGGATAAGGCACAGACAGTTAATTAATGGGCACCTGGACTCGACTGAAAGATTGATATCTCAAAGGTTATTATGGCTACTTCTACACTGTAACTTAAGAATCAGTACAAATATGGCACAACACCTGTACTTAATGACGATTTCAAACTCTCTTGAGCAATTCCTTGGCTTTGCCTGCTTGGACGCAAGAGCCAAGAGAGAGTGAGATCCATATTGGGTTGTGCAACGCTGTGCAAAGGACTAAGCACAATTTTGTGTTTTTCCACCACATGTTTAACTCGGAGAGATTAGCAGCGGCTGTGGAGACAACAGAACATTCTTGTATCATATTTACAAAATGTCACAATCCACAAATAAGATTCTTTGGTCAACTCAGACAATGCAGGCAGTGTGCTGGGTAAAAAGCTTTGTTCGTCGGAAGAACTGAGATGCTTGGGAAAATCGTTAAATTGAAAAAAAAAAACTCATTTTGTTTTTCTTTACTGTCTGTCCTGTTATTTTTACATTTACTACATTTAATGTATCTGCACCCATTAAATTTATTTTTAAGTGAGGTTTACAAGGTTGCTTGTGTAATAATAGGTGTCTGCTCAGTCTTTTCATCACCTCTCGTCCAAATTGAAAGCAAAAATAAAGACTGAACATCCCACTGGCAGCGAGCCCGAGCAAAACTGTCATTTACATAAACAGCCAAAAAAATTCAAAGCATCTGCTTGCGCTGAAACTGATCGTATTTGCTTCTTATGTGGTTTCATGAAAACTCTAATAAACCAATGAAGTGTTTTTACATTCCTGCTTCATCTGGTGTCACTAAGTGTGAAAAGTTCTTCTTTGCTATGTTAAATTCTTTTATTCCACATTTGCAACCTTGTACGGATTGTATCACAGGACTGATATACATACAACATTGTATTAAGTCAGGCAGTGCTACAGATAAATCCACAGGCCGTGGAGACAATGTGGACATTTAAGAATGTGAGGAAAAAGTCCCTTTCCTTATAAATGATACAACAAGCATACTCTACTGGAACTTTCTTTTCTATGAACTTTTACTTGATAGCTACCTGTCCTTCTGGGTGTTTTTTTTTTCTCTCTGTATACTGGACAGTGTTCCCTCAGGACAAAGCACATGCAAGCAGGAGGGGATCTGATGGGAATAAACAAACTTCTAAATCATCTATTGATGAATGCATCTATCTATGTGTAGTGTTTTTTATTATAGTGTTCTATTTATTTTCATGTTACAATGTCAGTAAACTATAAAAAAAGAAGTCATTCTTTAGTTGAAAAGTATTAACTTTTATTTTTAGTAGGTAAGTCACTATAAATTACAATGTTACTTATTCCAAACAATGTCAGCCTAAATTAATAAGAATAAGACAGAAAGATGCTTAAACTTGGACGTTTGATTGTTTGTAGGGTCCAAACTAAAATGTTAACATAATTTTAAAGTGGTGTAAGTAGTTAGACCTCGAACAAACTTTATTGACGCTGAGAATAAAAGTGTTAAGATTTTTAAAAGTCGAACCACAGTAGTAATGTGTTAAGAATGTCTTCTCTGTTCCCTCATTGCTGCTTGTTGAAGCATAAAATGAAAGCAGGATTTTATCTTAAATGACTCATGCAGAAGAAATGACAAAAACACTGCCTGTTGTGTTATTACATACAACTAAAAAAATTTGTCTCTGCTTTCCCCGAAGACAAACATCAAACTTTGGTTGAAATATTCTTTAATTGTTTCATTTTACCACATTCTTTTTTATTTGATTTATCGTAAGTTTTGAAAAGTGATGTTGTCTTCACATCAACAGCAAAGAGCAATGCATAATGAGGAAGTTGATACTTTGGAAGAATTAAGTTTCTATTCCCAGGAATCATGGCGTACAGCACATATCCTCAGGCAGGCGGTGTTGAGTTCAAAAGCTTCTTTATTTATTTTATTTGCTCGGTGTTTGGCTTTAGTGGCGTGTCCTTGTTTTTGTGTAATGTGTCACCCTCAGTGTTTAAATGATCAACCTAATAAAAGTAAATCCGGTAAATATTGTATTTGAACCAAACCAAACACTGGATTTAGAAATTTCAGTTGTAGCAACAAGATCTAGAGTATGAAAATGAAATGCTGCTGCTGGAAAATCAGAAAGATTATCTTCATTCAGATGCATTTCTGTTGCTGTTGGTTTGCTGGTTGCACACTTTTTTTTGTTGATCAAAAAAAAAAATTTATTTCTTTTTTAAAGAATCTGGAACTTTTTTCAGAAATGTTTAGTCATTACCATGGTTTGAAACATCTGTCCTTGAAGCTCTTGGTAAAAAAAAAAAAAAAAGAACTGTAGTATCATTTTTGTGCTTTGACTATCACACCCCTTCAGCTTAGGGTTGTGCAAGCAGTTTAAAAGACAAATGGATGAATCATTTCAGAAATCCCAATGGAATTTCAAACTTGTTAGATTTCTACTTTTTTATTTTAAATGAAAACCATTTAAAATTGCTCCTTTTGTCAAAGGCTTTTTTTTTTGTTTTAAAAAAACCTGATTGTGCATTTTGTTTTATATTGTTATACATGTCCCGTTCAAACTTTAAAAAGTAATGACTTAATGTTTATTTGTTTTGGCAACGCTCATCCGAACTACGGAAAAGTGTTACATTTAAGCATTCCTCAAAATATTCTTGTGTGTCTCCATGGTAACTAAAATGTAGTTGCACAATCACACAACAAAGCAGCACATAAAAGGTTATTTAAGGTCAGAGTTGTTCACATATGCACGTTTCACAAGTTACGTTTATACTGTATATGTATCTACTGTATGTATAGATGATAAATAAGCAGATATAGACATATTTACGTGTGAAATCTATGTACAGTATGTGTATAATTTTTTTTAAAAGACCTTGAAAAAATATTTGAGCATGATTCTAATGTCTGATGAGATTGAACTATTCTTTCTTTGTATTGAAGATACAAAATTTAAATACCATATCTATCCACTTACGCTGTTCAGTGTAAATTTGACCAAAGTCTGAACATTTTTCCTCCACTACCAAGATCCCTTTTATTTCTAAACAAATTTCAACCTGAGTTCAGCAAATGGGACTTTAAGCTATTGAAGCATAACTATTATCCCGACTTTAAAAATGTCTGTTGTTGTCCTTTTACTAATAACCCCGTCTTAAATTGAATTAAATGAATCCATAGGCTGCATTCCTGCATCATCCCTAATTTATCTTGTATGGCATCACAAAGGGCTGGAAGTCGCAGTGGAAGGAAGGGAGGAAACACCCCCTTGGACAGATCGCCAATCTATCACAGGCTTCCAATTTAATTTAACTGAATTCGATTAGCGGTGATAATTAAATTTTCTACATCCTACCCGTGGAACTGAATCCAGAGTGATGATGTCCCATGATCACAACGTCATGAAGAAGCTTGCTACTGCTTAACTTTTACAGCTTCTACAATATTCAGACCATCAAAAACAAAATATCTGTATGCATAGATATCTCTGTAGATAGTTTTACACACACAAAGAGGATTTTATCTGAATCGACAGTGCGATGCTATGAGAGACCTGGCCACAGGCTTGAACATGTCAAAACAAAGTGGCCCAAAGGTAACTATTGAGAGCAGAGTTTATCCATGGAGAGATTACGACTACAAAGACATACCGGTCAGCAAATGACAGTGTGCACTTACTCAAGATACACTATCTTACAACACAGGTCACACTGCATCGCCATGGCAGCTCATCATTGCTTATCGTTTTGGAATTTCCCATACTGCATGCTTCCATGCAAACAAATTTTGTCTGCTAACGAGCATATGCGAATGATTCAGAAAGACTAGCGACTTCTTTAATTCAGAGAAGAATGTAAGTGGAAAAAAGGGGAATGAGAGACAGACTGAACTGTGGTTTCCACTGCAAGTTGTGAGTCACGAACACGAGGAAGGGACCCAAAAAAAAGGGTATTCTGGGATGTGGGCGGTTGCTATAGCAACATAATAAGCAAGGAGGCATGGATGTTTCCATAGCAATGCCCTGCGTGTGTCAGGATAAATATCACATGCCACAAAGCAGTTTGTGATACAGTCAGAAAACCTGCTCTGCTTTGTTTGAAGAAGTTTGTCAGTGTTTTGGAAAAGTTGATCTCTCTCACCTTCTTGTTTGTGTAACTCACTCTGAAGAGTCAGCACATGACTTTCTGATAGAACACCTTTCACAGGTTAAGTCTTGCCATTCTTACGTCTTTATAAAATGAGTAATTATCTAAGGTGTCATATAGTTGGCCAATCAAGCTCTTATGAAATAAGAGGATATAGCTCACGATTTTGATTTCAGTGAGTCATTTTTTCTTCCATCACGGATGCTTTAGCAATAACTCTGTTACCATGAAATAAAATTGATGCGTACATAAAAACCTCACAAAATATGCCTTAAGTGCTACTTTGTTCACTCGCTTTGGTTTTATCGTGTGTGCCTCAGGAGAAGATTTCTAAATGTTACGTTAATCTAGACACAAATAAAAGTGTCCTGATTTCTTTTATCACTTGCTGATCTGTTCTATTTCTCAAAATGAAGCAACACTTCTTCCTGTGACCTTCCTTCTATTGCACATCAACACAACTAGATACGTTCCTGAACGGCACATTCCAGTCATAGCAACAAGTGTCCTAACACAGCAGTTCTCTGAATGTGTAAGACGTAAACCAGCAGCAAGTCGACACATGAAGTCAGGTTGAGGGACATATTTTCTTAAAAACCGCCGTCAATAAGCCTCTTTCCTAATGTGGCATTGCAGGATGACATCCAAATAAGGCTGTAAAACCAGGTGAAATGAGTTTTTTTAATGAGAAAATGAAGGATTGCTTACATACACACCCAAACTGTAACTCTATGAATGTCTTCTTTGTTCAAACTCCTGCTTACTGACACTATATGGTTGGCAGGTAAGGTAGAAACGGTTTTAGTAGAAAGCTAACCTTTTTGTGAGGGTAATGATGAGTAATTTTGCTTTAAGCATTTGGGGCGAAGCATTGTTACAGTTTTGCATTAGTTTGACAACATGCCCCACCTACAGATTCTGGTAACATGAGCTAAACCCAACTCTGGGGTTTCATGCTGAAAAGTGCAGGGGCTGTCTGTTTTTCCCTTCTATGCTTTTACTCCTCTTTTCCTTCAAGTCACATCAATCCACTCCCACGTTTTCATATTTTTGTTGCAGAGTAATAAAAGCTCGTCAGTGAAATGGTTTTTAATACGTGATTTCACCTCGTCAAACCTGCAGCTTTGTCTGATAAAAGTTGTTTGAAGTTGTGCAGCCATGTCTGCTTGGTACTATTGATAATACACTATCTCTTCTTCCCCTGCCTTCTTTAGCTATTTCCCCTCAGCCGACTCACCTTTGACCTCTTTCATTCCATTCCAGAACTGAATTACTTTGCTATGTTTCAGTGCCATGAAAAAATGTGCAGCTCACACCCTTTGAACACACTTTTGGGAAGATATGTCCAAGGTCTTTTTCTCTACAAATTCACAGCATCTAAAAATGCCTTAATAAATTTGATCTTTTCTCTAAGTTATACACGCTTTCTTCCCTTAAAGTTTTAGCTTAGTTTAAAAGTTATGCTCTTGGTTCCTCCAATGCAAATCAAGTAAGATGCATATTTTGCATATGTGTGAGGAGACTGAAGATGAAAAATCTTGACTTGGGATCAAGGGAAACCCCATAAAAGCTCTTGGCTTTGGTTATGGATGTGCGATTGCGCGGTTAGTGTTGTTTCTATCTGCCTAGAAACATCCCCACAACCATATGAAAACAGTGACGACTGAATTGCCTGTTATGCTTCATTTCCACACGGATCTGTTTGCATATATGAGTCAACCAGCCATTCCTTCAGCACTGTGTGATCTCTGATAGGTTAGTGAAACAATTCCTTATGAATTTGATACTTGGATCTAGATTTCACTTTGAAAGTCGACTAAACAAAAAGGAACCACTTTGGTAATGGATTTTGAGATGAAACTGCAAATGAAATGCTTCAAACTTCAATCCAAGAGATACTGTGATACAGGATCTGAGCAGAAAACCTTGCATTTACAGTTTAGATGTAAAATGTGGGTTTTATTACAGAGGGGAACTTGCAGAGCTGGTTTTGCATTTTGCTTCCAGGACGCGGAGCATCATAAATTGTTTAAATTCAATAAAAATGATCAAGCCTTCACATCTGGAGTGAATAACTGATTATACTTTAATGTAAAGTTATGTTTGTAAAGTTTTAATGTGGTTCTAATCATTCTAAATCATTTTTATTTACATGAATCTATTTTTATGCATGAATGTAATTTATATAGAAAAAAACCATGTGGGTATGAAAACTAAAAGTTTCTGTGAGTTAATGGGATGTATCCAAGTCACAGAAAAACATTGGTAGCTATTAACATCACTGTTACCTTAGTGGGGTTATAGCCTCAGCCAAGTGCTCAGTGGACTTTTTTATTGCCTTTTCGCTGGATTCCAGAAACCAAGCAACCCTCACGTGATCTAACTGCCTTATTTGGAGGAAAATAATGTATGTGTAAGGAACTGGTGCCAACTTTAAACCATAGTCAGATTGAAAATCAGCTAATTCAACTGTGGCTTTTAAGTTTATAGAAATGTTAAACCCACGTAGAACCTCTGCAGTTACATCATGTGCAGTGCATTAGGGTTATTAAAAAAAAAAAGAAGCTGGATTGAAGCGGCTGACTCCCTTCTTTCTGCCTCGAAGTTCCAGGCCCTCCATCAGTTTCCTCACCCTTTTCCAGATGTGTGTCTTGCACCACCAGATGCTCTACACATGCATATCATACCCAAAGCTCCTACTGAGGACTGACAGCCACACTGGGACCTTGTTTGGCGAAACAATACGGCCTCTCTATGTTCGACTCTCAGCAGCGCTTCAACTGCTTTCAAGTTGTCCTCCCTCCCTCCTTTCACCCCCTCTCTCCTTTTCTCTCTTCACCCCTTCTTTTCTGGAATGACTTAGAAGAATGTACAGAAAATAAGGGTCAGAGGGAGGAAGGAAAACGTAAAGAGTGTGTGGTGTGGAGAGAAGTAAAAATTAGGGGAGGAAGGTTGGCAGCAGTGGAAAAGAAAATGTTGCTGTTGGCAGAGGATGCTGTATTGTTCTTCTGTCTTGCTTTAGTTTAGCTTTTTAACTGTGAAGCTCCTAAAAACCCAGAAGAAAGGAAACAACGTGTTATCTTCCTCAATATGTTTTATAAAACCATCATTAATAGAATCAAAATGGCGTGTAACTTGCTCACATTTGTTCTTATTTAATGATATGGTGCACAACGGGGTACGAGACAGCTCCATCAGCAGTTTAAGGGTTATCTACCAGCCGTGTTGTAACTGCAGCAGAGCTGTGGGTGAAGTCAAAGTTATTTGCTCAAGTTACAGCCCTCTTCCACCGTGATCCGCAGGATGGGTGAGTCATGTGTTCAAGGACTTCAGCGCTTGGCTGTTGTGGGAACATTTCCATTTTCTGATTTCCATGAGACCTCAGAACAAACTAAAATGGCTTCCGTGATTCAACAGTGTGGTGGGAGATGGTTGTGCCGAAATGATCTTGAATCACACTTACTAACTAGGAAAAAATGCCCCATCTGACTCACTATGGGATGAGAGCTCTCTCTTGTGTATCTATCATCTTTATGTAGATATGTGAATCAGACAGAAAGCCCCAGGATCCACCCAAAGGCCTCAAAATGTTGGATTTTAACAGAGACAAGCGTTCAATTTAATGTGAATTGTGTGTTTTTTGTTTGAGCAGGTCCAGGTGTGCCATTTTACCTGCTGTGACTGTACAATGAAGCACAGAGTAAACAAGAAGGATAAGCCAGGGCAGGTCTGGGAACTGTGAAATAATGCTTCAAAGTTTTATACAAACCAACTTATGTTTTTTGTTGGGTGTGTCTAATAAAACACAAGAACTGTCTGCACAGCGGAGTCTGTTCAAACAATTATATGAAGCAACTGTCTCACAAAAAGCCTTATAAACATGTTGTCATTCTAGGAAACACCTTAATAGATGAAGACGAGGGATAAAGAGTTTGATTTGAGGCCAAATTTAAGAGAAATCCATCCTTCCTCTTAAGTGGGTGCAGAAGTTGGGTTTTAAAGTGTTCAGTTGGGTGTGGCCACATGCAAGTTTTATATATAAAATCTATACATTCAGAACTAATTTTATCAGAAAAGTAACTAGATTCATTTAAAACATTTACCACATCATCTTTAAAAGACAGAAAATCCATTTAATACTTTTTCATACATTTAATACATTTCATTGTAAAAACTTGAGCTGGGAAAACAAATGAGTTCAACTTTTCCAGCTTTTTTTTCCTCAGAAATTTGAAACCTGAAGTTCTAAGCAGAAAATTTTCAGGTCAACACAAACTAAATTTGGCTGCTCCCCATTCAATACACTCATGGTTGGTCTTTGGATGCCCTCTGGAGAAGCAGCAAGGTACTGAAACATAGTAGTAAACTTTTTACCCAATTTGTTACTAAATAAAAACTTTTTTTTTCTCTAATTTTACCCAGCCATGCATTTTAATTTTTTCCATTGTAAAAATATTTGCATCTTATTAAAAAGGACAGATCATCTTTTGTTTTATGTAAAAGTAACTAGTTTCCTTTAGAAATACAAAAATCTGTTTTTTTTTTTGATCTTCCATCACATAGCATCACAAAATTACACAACTTATGATTTGTGATGCAATGCTTCACTTGGCCATCACAGGTTCTAGTTTATTTTTTGAACAAAATGGCAATGAGTGGCTCTTTCAGTGAAGAATTAAAGCATATTTTGAATTGAATTTGGGGGGGAGGAGGGCTCATTTTGTTTTTGAAAAAAAGAGGTTGGTTAGCAAGATAACTTGTAGGATTCGTAGAATCCCAACAAGATCAAGGGTCATAAATTAGAAGTAGCCCGCAAGAAGGAAGTCCATTTCCTTAGTCTGGAATCCAGAGTATCTGTATTTGCTATTCAACAAAATTCCGGTCACAATGCCCTCTAAGCGCAGTTGACATACTTCTGTCTGGTGCTTTTTGCAAGTCAATGACGCCAATCGAGATAAGACATACAAAATTTTTATATTCAGCAGTAAAATTATTCTTTAAGAATAAAAAGCAAATAGGGTGTTTTGACTACTGTGGGATTGGAACCAGCTTCTACCGATTCAAGGGTGGACACTACCACTGAGCTATCGCTTCCCCCAAATAAAGTGGGCATCCCCAACCATAGACTCATCTACTGGTATAACAGCAAGTAGGTTTTTTGCCCGATTCTACTTATCCAATCAACTTTGGATAAGTGAATAACAATTATAAAATGACAGATTTAAGTCCAAATAAAATGCGCCTCTGCTATAAATTGATTAAATGTAAATTGCTAAGTAGGAACGTATGCAGTATTTCAGATGTCACCATTTCAAAATTACATTAAAAAAAATCATTCAGACTGAAGTCAAATCCCTGAAAGACTTTGAGGGAAATTCTTTATTTTCAGCTCAAACAGAAAACCATTTTTGTGGCCCATTGAGACAAAATTTATTTCTCAAACACGTTCATTTCCAAGTCATTTTCTCAGCAAAGTAAGCACATGTGGCTGAAAGTCCTTGTCTAAGTGTTGCAGAGGGGCTGAACAGAGTGCCGTAGTTCGACTGTCCTCTCACTTGAAGATCTTGCCCTGGTTGAAAGCTTTCCCAACGTGTTTGAAGTCTCCTTCCCAGGCAAAGTACTCCTTCACCATGGTCTTACACTCCTCGCTGTTTGGATCCAGCTTACGCCAGTCGTATGATTCGTAGTCAATCTGCCAGTCTTCAGAAAGCTGGAAAGAAATGGAAATAAATGGTCAAACAGATGCCAGAGGTTGTCAAAAATCTCACACTTGTTCAAACAAAACATGTTAAAAAAAAAAAAAAAACATGATCCTGTAGAAAAATTAAACCAACAACAAAATTGCAATGATTCAACAAAACAAAAAAAAAACCAAAAGCCGACGGAAGATTAATTAACTCAAATGATGCAGTACAAAAAAGTTTCCTATTCAGCCGAATCCTATTCATTAACACAAGTCTTTAAGAATAGAGATGAGAATCAGTTTAGAAATAAAAGTTTCTAATTTGCATTTTATTTTCACAACAATGTAAGAAACGAGTGCATTTCCCTCTAAGCGTTTGTGAAAATGGGAGAGTAGCCAATTGCCCTAGACACTGGAAATAATTTTGTCTAGTTTCTCCATCAATGTTGTTTTAACTTGCCTCTAAATCTGTCCCACCACCATAAATCTGAGGCACTTGTCATGCTTTGCATGACTAAAAATGTCACACGTTTAAATACGTTATTTATGACTTAACATATTCATCAAATCCATGACAAATCCATGACAGACTGGCGACCTGCTTGGGGTGTACCCTGCCCTTCGCCTTAAATCACCCCCCGCAACCCCGAAAGGGACAGACGGATAAGAAGATGACTGACTGATGATATTTCAAAAACTCTTTAAAAAAAAAAAAACATTTTAAAACTACTGCAATTTACCACATTCTGTTTTAGATAAATAGTAAAACTTTTAAAGTTTGGTTTGTACAACGTAAGCAAATTCAGCCTGTTGTTGCAAAAATTTTAAAGAACAGATGACTAGGTACATCTGTACATAGAACCAGAGTGAATGACATCAGTAAACTAGTGCGCTCACATCCATTTATGGTCACTTGCATTTAGCCATTCACTCCCTTGGTGAACCAAATATGGTCATTTACTTTCTTTAAAAAAAAAAAAGAAAAAAAAAAAAAAGAATGCACAATATTTGTGCTCTTAACCAAATAAAAGTGTGAAATGCTCCTTAGTTGGTCCACTACCAACAAATGGTGGTACAACTTCACATTTATCTTGGTCACAACCTCCAAAGCCAGAAACTATCTTGGATTACAAGAAAAGTTAAAGGCTTTTTCTCCAAACGTTAGAAGGACAGGTTTGATGTTTGGCTGCTTGATATAAAACCAACATGTGAAGGTTTGTAGATGAGACCTATTTACATTAAATTACCTTTAACTTTTCTCCTCAAAACCTGAAAATTTATGTTATTTTAAACTCGTGGTTTGAAAACTGACCTGATCTGACAACGGGCTCACATTTCAAGCATCATTACAGATGCAACTTTTCCAACATGACAAAGAAGATGTATTTGAAAAGGTTTTATGTGACCCAAACTGAGTTATCATTGTTATGAAATGCCAGACTAGGCTATTAAACATCAGTGACCAGAAACCCATTTAGATTTACACCAGTGTAATTTTTAAAGTCCTATTTTCCACCCACGTATGGGCCAAAATTGTTACATCTATTAGATTTATTCTGCAAAAAACCCCACCTGATCAGCAGTTACCAGGGTAACTACTTAATCTCCTTGATCATAAACTAATTTACACAAAATGAATAATGTTTGTAGCCACTGCATGAACCAGCTTTTTTCTCACTGAATCAGAGATGACTGGGATGAAAATGGCTTATAGTTTCTCTTCCCCCATCTGATTAAGACTTTGTGCCATGAGAAGACACTGTCTTGCCCAATGACAGGGGATAGCCATATGCACTGCAGACCTGACAGACTATTGATATTCTGATTGATCTTTTTTAACATAAATGTCTTCAGGTAGACATCTAAAGATTTAAGTGTGCTAATGTTATGGTTGTGGGTAATAAACCAGACAGATGAACAAAGTGTTTGCATCTTTTCATCTTACAGTGAAAGCAAGATCCTGGCCTCTGAAGACCCAGATGCCGGAGATGCTGCTGTCATTGTTAGTGCCAAACAGGATGACGCTGGCAAAGGCATTCTTTCTCAGCTTGTCCAGCCGCTGGAACATCCCTGTAAGAACCAGAGAAAGCTTTTAAAAAACTACAAACTAGTAAACTACTAAACTATTCTTTTAGCAGATGAAAGTAAATTATAGACCCAATTTATTTCAAACAAAAATGGGCTTTAATCTGAAAAATGTTCACTCGATTGATTAATATTTAATAATTTACATTTATAGCCATTGCATGAACCAGCCTTTTCCTCACTGAACAAGAGATGACTGGGATGAAAATGGCTTAAAGTTTTTCTTTCCCCATCTGATTAAGACTTGGTGCCATGACAAGACACTGCCTTGCCCAATGACAGGGAGTACTTGCTATCATCCGTACATCTCATCTAAATGTAGTACTTTAAAACTCCTCGTGTAAAATCCATCACATAAACTAACTGTATTCAATGCATTAAATGACCTAAAAATAATCACATCAATAGCAAAATGTGCAATATGGCCAGCAGGTGGTAGAAGCTAGATTTATTAACATGAAGTAGAAGTTGTGCCTATCTGTTATTTCACTGTCCCATTCAGGAAGTGGGGCTGTAGCTATATGGCCAACAATTTAAATAAAAAAAAGATGACTTTGATGCAGGTAGTAATTCAAAGCCCAAATTTTGGAAACAAACCTAAACACTAATCGATGAGGAATATTTGGACAACCTTACCTGTGATGAGGTTGCAGCTTTTGAAGGTCAGCGTGAGCTCCTCTGGGTATTTGTACAGACCATACCAGATGGAGTATCCCTCGGAGTCAAAGTTTTCCCAGAAATGAGGCAGGGCGACAGTCAGGGTGTCCTCATTGGAATATTTTCTCTTGAACTCATCCATGACAAATGTGCTTCAAGAAAAGAAAAAAAAATTAATCAAAATAGAGTACTTTAAACATGCTTCTGGTTAGTCCAGATTAAAACAAAAATAAATAAATAAATCCATTGACAAATTTTAGTCGCATAAGCAGAATCTCAGTTTCCTGTTGCCAGACAACTCTACATGTCCAAGCTTCAGTATTTATAAACAAAATCTTCACACGCTGCTTTCACGCAGGCTGTGGTGTTCTCATGTTTCAGTTATTTGTAGCCACTGCATGAACCAGCCTTTTCCTCACTGAATAAGAGATGACTGAGATGAAAATGGCTTATAGTTTCTCTTCCCCCATCTGATTAAGACTTTGTGCCATGATAAGGACACTGTCTTGCCCAATGACAGGGGATTGACCCAATTTTCCTTTCTGGCAATGATCCACAACCTGATCCCATCCAACATGAGGTGAGGTGATGAGGTCAAATCAAACAGACAAAAAAAATTTCTACCTCTTTGGCAGGTGTGCAAACGGGTCCTTGGCTTTGGGTTCTGCAGCCAAAACAGCATCACAGTCATCCATTTCTTCTTCTGGTGCAGGCTTTTTCTCCTCCTTTTTCTTTTCTTTTTTCTCCTGGGGCTTGGCTGCCTCTTTTCCTGCCTTCTCTTTCTTGGCTGGTGCCTCTTTCTTGGGCTGCATCTCTGCAAACTTCTTGGCTAGATGATCAAAACAATTAGAAACATTAATCATGCCGGATATGCCACACATTTTGGACCAGTAACAAAATTTAATTTGGGTTAGACAAACCAGTTTTTAAAAAAAAGTTTTTCATTCACGTCGATACAACAAGCATTAACAAACACACATTAAGTCACACTAATCTGTGCTTTAAAAATGCTGTACAAACACGTTTGGACATTTTGCTGCATCATCCAGAGTCAAACTGTAGATTTATTGACACATAAGACAACTACAAATGCGTACAAACATGAGACTCACCGTCAAACTGTGCCATCTTCTCACACAGCTTAACTTCTCCAAGTACTGCTTTGAACTGTGGCTGATTCACGCAAGTAATAAACCAGCGATTCACGTTGCCGTAAGGCTGACGGAATGAAGGCTCCAAGACCTGAAGAAAGATGAGAAAAATTCACCTTAACTGTGATAAACACCAAATTTAGATGGTGTCTGTTTGTGAGACAATCAAACCTGTTTGTAAAGCCAGAGCATGGAGCAGGCCACAGAAATGTCAGCAAGGCTGATCCTCTCTCCTACAAGGAACGTGCGGGTGTTCAGGTGTTGGTTCAGCAACGAAAGGATTCTCTTCACATCCTCCTTGGCCTGTTCTGTAGCCTGAAAAAATAGAAACATTAAAATTTCAATCTTGGCATGGCTTGATGTTCAAGTACGTCCCATTTATCACTGAGGCCTTTAATTCTCCATAGAAATGATTGATACCTGCTTGTTAAAATGCATGATTCCAAGGGTAGGGAAAACCCACGCACTGGCTGGAGGGATGATCTCAGAGTCAGCAAAGCTAACCCACTGCAGCACCTGTGCAGCGGCCTGAGGAGTGGAGCCACGAAGGGCGTCATTGCTCACTGAGGTAGAGAGAGTTAAAAGGTAAGGAAAGTTAAAAATTTTGATGCGGTCACAAAGTAGGGAATGTTAAGATTTCACTGAAATATTCATGTCACTTCAAAATATTAAACAAAAAGTGGAATTACTAACAAAGTTTGCATGTAATAAGTGACCATGCTTATTATTATTACTGATTTGTTATTACAGTCTGAAATTTAAAAGTGTATTGAGTTCTTACAATAGTGAGCAATGGCGTTACTCTCAAACAGACAAAAGCCGTCATCTCCCTGGTACGCAGGTACCTGGGGAGAAAAAAAAAAAAAATCCCATTCAGGTTTAGTTTTCAGAAAGAAATAACATTTTGGTTCCATTGTCTTCTGCTTATCCAGGGCTGGGTCACAGGGACAACATTCTCAGGTGAAAAACCCAGGCTGCATCCTCCAGCTCAACCGGGAGGATCCCAAGGCGATCCCCAGCCAGCTGTGAGACATAGTCTCTCCAGCAGGGTCGGGGTCTGTCCCCGATTCTCCTCCCGGTGGGACGTGCCCGAAACACCTCACCAGCGAGGCGTTCGGGAGGAATCCCAACCAGATAACTGAACAACCTCCATCTGGCTTCTTGACCAGGTTGGATAAATTGGATCTTTCTGTTGATGGAAATGACGCATCTGCAATATTTGTACTAATTTGATCTGCTTACCTTGCCCAAAGGAAAGTTATTGAGGAAGGCAGGAGAGCGGTTTGTCTGTCCGAAGGTGAAGGCAGGGGAGGTGCTGGCTACTTTGAGACGAGCACCGCTGTACTGGGCTGCAATTTGAGCCTTGAAGGCCCGCCAGTTGTCTGGATATGTGAACAGAGTCTGAAGAAAAATGGGGAGAAATTAGTAGTAAGAAAAACAATTCCCAGCCAATACAGTCACAGTTTGGTAGAACTCTAATGATCTTTAAAAAGCTACACATTTGTACAAAGCCTGTCTGAAGCAGGTTGGTGTTTTATAATCTGTCCAGAAGTAATAGACGGAAATTAAGCCAATGGCAACAATCTGGTATGTGTACTTTTGTATACAAGTTTATTATTATGACCAGTCCCTTATTCATAATGCTTTACAGATCTAAGTTCATTTAGGATAAAAACAAGCTAAAAAAAAAGGACTCAGAACAATAATCAGCATGACTTTATTAGTTCTCAAATGATTATAAGAAACCTACTCCAGGATACAACAGTGTTTAAAGATTATTTGTTAACTTTATTACCACTTTTAAAAAACTAATTTATTTCCATCTTATGCAACAAGTGTGGTCAGAGCTTCAGCTCCCGCATCGGCTTATTCAGCCACAGCCAATGCTGTACAAACAGATAAATATCCAGGTGCAGACTCCACTGTCTCTAGAGACAGAAGGGAGCCAACAAATATTTCCACATATTGTGGAACATCAACATACGCTGCAATAAGATTTAAAAGTAACCGTTAGCTAGCATTTTGTTCAAATGAGCTAACTTTTAGCTTTCTTTAAACCAAACAAGGTGATCTAATACCTAAATAAGACAAGTCTGTATTAGAACATCCTGAAAGTCGGAGATCCATTCTAATTTAACAGTCAGGGTAACGTGGCACAACCCTAAGCTAGCCATGTTAGTAGAATGAAAGGATAGCAGCACTAACATCACAATGGAAACTACGTGGCATTTTTTCGTCAATATATACCGAATCTTTTACAAAACCTCTAATTAAACGCAGTACTTTGAGACTAAACAAAATAAGACTTGAGATGGTTCCGATTGAAGGCGGATTGTGACTGTGAATTTTAAAAGACGCCAAACAGCTGTTCATCTCTCCATCTTACTCACCCCTGCCGCCATCTTCAGGACGAGAGAAAGAAAGAGCGACGTCGCGCGTCTATGACGTATTTACAGCCAGCTGACATGCGCGCTCCAGGAAAAAAAATCCGCGTTCATGGTTTGCGTAATGATGAGAAATTTCTACACAAAATAATTGTTTTGACTTTTTTTGTTTTTTAGCATGATCAATTTTATTTTTTCGATTTAAAAAATACAGTCACAGAAAAAACTGTTAGGACAAATAAAGTTTTTCACAATATCAATAAAACAAAAATAAAAACTAGATAAACGTTAAAAATTATAGTGACCAAGTAAAAGAACCATTTTTTCCTTTTTTTTTTAGATCCCACTGATTTAGCAAAAAGAAAAAAAGTTACTTTACAAAAAAAAGAAAAATATATTGAGGCAGTGGACATAATTCACTAGCTGTTATCAAAAAATATTAGCATGTGTTGATCTTTTTATTTTAACAAAAGTATAACCAAAAAATATTCTGGGTGACGCCCTTCTTTGTAACCAATCAGCTCACAAGACCTGAAAGAACAAAAACAAAACAACAATTTTTAGTGATAGTTACAAAACATTTTTCTTTCAAAAGAAAATGGTTTTTGTCTTCTTCTTCTCCTTTCAGCATTTCTCTTCAGGGGTCGCCACACTAAGTCAGTTTCTTCCTTCTTATCCTGTCCCCTGCATCCTCTTCGGTCAAACTAACTATCTTCATGTCTTCCTTCACTGTATCCATGAACCTCCTCTTTGGTCTTCCTTTAGGCCTCTTGCCTGGTGGTTCCAAACCCAGCATCGTTCTGTTGACGTTCTGTCTCTCTTCTCTTATAAGTCTCAGGTTTCAGCCTTTTCTTGAAGAAAGTCTTCACTACAGCCATTTTCATTCTTTTTGCAACATCGATGGCCATCTGTCCTTCTGCATTCCTCTTCTGGATACTAAACCTGCCCATCAACTTCTCATCATCTCTTGTTTCCTGCACCAACGTGCCCATTGAAGTCTGTCCCAATAACAACTCTCTCCTCACTCTCACCTCATCAAGACAGACCGGAATTTATCTTTCTCCTTAATCTCACATCCTACCTGTGGAGTGTACCCACAAACCACATTGAACATCAACCCTTCAATTTCTAGTTTGAGGCACATCATTGTCTGACCTTCTTTTTACCTCCAGAACATTCCCAAAAAAACTCCTCCTTCACAATACCTCCTACACCATTCCTCTTCCTATCTACACCGTCATAGAACAACTTGAGTCCCGCTTTTAGACTTCTAGCCTTGCTACCTTTCCATCTAGTCTCCTGGACACACACTATGTCTATACAAGTTCCTACTTTTAGACCTAGACTCTTGATGTTTCTTTTCTTCTCTTCCGATGTACGCGCCATCCTCTTCTCCTTCTTTGACCACCAGTAGTCCAACTTCCACCGGCAACCGTTTGGTCAACAGCACAGATGCTAGTCGTTATTCCGGTATGTTAGTTCTGTTACTGACTTGCATTTTTTTTTTGCGTAGTTTTACATTGGATGCCCTCCCTGACACAACCTTTGTGATTATCTGGGCTAATGCCCTTTGCACAAACATTTGGATGGTTAAAAGTTAGGTGTTTCCTTGAGGAGTACAACATAAATAAAAATAAAAACTAACAGTAGTACTAAGAAAGTTAGAACTGACTCCTAAATATTTGAATTGCATCTCCAAACTTGTCTAACTCATCTCCAAACTATGCAAATTTTATAAATTCAATATCTAAATCATTCACTATTAAATATAGTTAATTTAACTTCCATCTATTTAGAAATTAAATAAAAATAATTCCCTAACTGTTCAAATTTTCCAACAGTTTAATTGATAAACTATTTTATCTTTGAACTTTTCCATTTTTGAACACTTCGATACCTTGTTTGAAAATTTTGCAATTTTCTAAACTAAATTTGATCAAATTCAACTACATTTTATAAAGTAATCATGTTTAAAGCAACACGATAATTTGGGAATAATAAGTTGGTATGATGAACATTATTGATTGTAAGTTGTGTGACTTTATTATCACTCTAATACTTCATTATTAACATTATAAACTCATTACACATATATCTTTAGCTATATCTTTACATATTATAAATCATCACTCTAATAATTATTTAATTTAATTTACATTTGAAAGAAATCTAAATAAATATATTTTTTAATTATTTTGATGATAAAATAATGTCAATAAGTGAGTTTTGTTATTTTTAATGCTTTTAGCTCAGTTAGCTTAGCATCAATTAGCAGCAAAAATTGCTTTTATTTAAAACATTTTAAAAAATAAATACGTAAAAATATTACTTTTTAAGAAAGTAATATCAATACATGTTAATACATGTTTCAAATCAGTGTGTCTGTTTGAAACTTATGTTTTTCTTTAATAAACTTTTTAAATAGCATGGCTGATAGTTTAACTTCTGTTAGCTTGATTCTCTGAAGATGAAAAAACTAATTGTTTTTTGTAAGGGTCTTAATTGTATACCCACCCAGAAAATCATCCATGAGAGATCCAATGGCAAACTGCAAAACAAAGGAACAGCTTGTTTTTAGATTTAAAACATTTGGAAAAAAATGTGTTTTATCAAATCTGTCAAACATTTAAAAATTGTGCTATATTTATGCCTTCATATCTGTCAAGTAATATGGTTTTGCCATATTTTAATACAGAAAAAAATGCAATTTTAGCAAATATAGCCGTATTGGCATTTTCATACGACCTAAATATTATTGCCTAAAAACGCAAGAAATAGTTTTTTAAGAATAGGATGTACAGTACTACATCCTACAGTACTGTCACCTATGGTCACCAGCTGTGGGTGGTGACCAAACTCATCTGGTTAAGATGCCTCCTGAACGCCTCGCTGGTGAGGTGTTTCAGGCAAGTACCACTGGGAGGAGACCCAAAAGCAGGCCCCAAGCCTCCTAGAGAGACTATGTCTCACAGCTGGCTGGGGAATAGCTCGAAGATGCGGCCAGAGTGGCAGAAGCCAGGTTTCCCGTCTGAGGCTGTTGGCCCCATGACCCAGCCCAGGATAATTGGAAGACAACGAAACAAAAAAAAAAAGAAAAGTTTTTTGTGCATGTCATACATTAAAATCCCTAAAATGACTTGTTTTCAAGCGGATTATGGTACATTCCAGGTGAACATTAGTACAGTGCAGTCCAAGCTAGACTACTCACCTCCCCTTACTACATAATGTTATGTAATCAATGTAATCAATATTTTCTAAGGAAAAACTTACAATGTCATTCTTGTCAACTCTTGTTCCCACAATCTTTAGACGAATTTCATCGTCTTGCTGGATTACAATGTCCTTTAAAAGTACAAGAAGACAGTAATAGTTAGTAAGACATCATTCTTGTGTTTTCCTCACAAACAGTATTAGTAATAAGTAAAGCTTTATTCAATATTAAGGTTCCTGTCTAATTTATCTATGGAATCGATTCATTTTAAAAGTAAAAAATATGTGATTTTTCTCAGAAAACTAAAGTGAGATGGTTGTTTGAACTACTAAAAGTTAATAATCAGTAAATCTTTTATACCTCATCACCTGTCTTATAACAAGGTGGATTAGAATTGGGGTCAAATTCCATTTCAGAGGGGATCGACTGCAAAAGAAATAAAACTCACAAAATTAAACACAAGACTAATAAAACACAACTGTACTTAAAAAAAAAAAAAAGAAGTCGAGACAACTCACATGACGAGAGATGAAACAAGACATGGGACCGATTTCTGTGAACAGGCCGACCTACAGGCAACAAAGAGAACAAAATATATTTAAATGAAGCAGTATTCAATTCAATTCAATTTTATTTGTATAGCCCGAAATCACAGAATTTCCGTCTCAATGGGCTTCACAAGAAAAAGAGGAATGTATTAACATAAATACACAGCAAGAAAAATAACTAACAAATGCTAACTAAACAAGACTAGCACATTTATGCACTTAGACTCTTCTTCTTGGTGAGGAAAAACTCCTAAAAAACCCATCAGTGGGGAAAAAATAAGAAACCTCATGGGGATCCACATGAAAGAGAGATCCCTCCCCCGGGACGAGCAAACAATGTGTCAAAGATTATTGTTTAAATATTAGCTTATTCTAATCTACAGCTAAATATCTAAAGAAGTCAATAGATGTTCTTCATCCTGATGGAAATACGGGAGACTCCTCAGCCCGGAGATGTCCAGTCAGGGATGAGTAGATGTTCTTCATCCTGAAGAACATCTGAAGAACATCTACAGGTACACAATACCCTCCACATCAGATAGCAACACTATTTTAAGCTTCATTGGTATGTCGCTAACAAGTATCATAGAAATCAAGGGCAGAAATCAGCAAAAATTGTGTTGTGCAAAAATATTTTTTGAAATAACCAAATTTATCAGTTCCTAATTTGAAGTGATTGTGATTAGAAATGACCATAATTTCCAGGCCAAAAGCCAGAATTTTTTTGTGCAATGATGAGCCCTATTTATAGATTTTTCTAACAGCCCCAGAGGTACTCAAGCAGAAAAGGTAGGAGTGACAGAGCTGGAGAACACAGGTCGAGGAAGACCATAGTGTTGCTGAGTATTTTTATATGCACTGGTGAATGAAAGCACAAAGAACAAAAACAAGAAAAAAATCTGCCATATAAATTTTCTTCTTCCTAAAATCTTCCCATTACCATCCACCACTTCCTGTTCTAAACTTATCACAGTAAAAGAACTGGAAACCCAAACTAAAACTTATCACAATAAAAGAGACGTAAACACAACTCAAACAGGACATAATTTCCTCCTATGCAAAAAATTGAACTTTGAACAAGAAATGTATATTTCAAATAATGTATATTTTGTGTACACACAAATTTCCCAAGTGTGGAATCAATAAAGTAAATCTAATCTAAGATGACATTAGTTTTAAGTTAAAGTAATCGAGCTGGCTGATACAGAAAGAAACAGAGCTGATGCACAGAAACTTCTTAGTATCAAAGAATTAATGGTGATTGTTTTGATAGGAACGCTTACCTTGTTAACCTGAGTTACAACAGCATCTACCACTTCTCCTTTAAATGGACGGAACACGATGGCTTTATATTTCACTGGATAGAGGACAAAACCTCTTCCTGGCTGAATGACACCAGCACCAATGTTGTCAATTGTGGTCACTGCAATCACAAAGCCATACCTGGGAAACAAAAAGAAAAAACAGCACAACAAGTCTGTGTAAATAGACAATGTGAGGCTATTTTACTGTCATGTACAATATACAATGTCATGTATATTAAAACTTTAACTATTTCATAGTAAAATTGGTCATTTTTACCAAATGCCGAAAGACGAAGATTTGAAATGAAAAACAAAAACAGCTATTTTTTTTTTTTCTTTTATACAATCACTGAATGGTAGAAAAACAACTTACTTTCCAGTACAGGTTCCTTCCACTTCTGTAAAAAGCTTCTGCTTTACAGTGTTGAGCAAATTGGGTCCAAAATATCTCGGATGTAAAAGAATTTCATGCTCCAACGAAATCTATAAATACAGATAAAATGTATCAACCTTTAAAGTCAAACTAATAGTCATCATTTTGACAAAAATGACATACTTACATGGTAAAACATTGTTGTTGATTACTGTAACAACTCCGATTGAGTCTATTGGTTGTGAATTTTCACAACAAATTTTTAAGTACAGCAAAAGACTAATTCAACCGCTTTGTGCAACTAGTATTTTTTTCCGAGTAAGAACAGGGTTGGCAAACTGTAGTTCCGTTAGATTTTTTAAAAATGTGTAAAAAAAAAAAAAAAAAAAAAACGTTGTTTTTTTTCCCAATTATACCAATCAATATTAAATTAATATTAGTTTTATATGTAATTTTCAAATTTTTATTTACTAATATTTGCAAAAAGCTTTGTTACATAGCGACGCCTGGAGTTGAGGAGGAATTAATGCACAAAACGCGTCACTTTCTCAGTGTTGAACTTTCATTGGACTATTTCTCTTACTCTTATCACTTTGACCCACATTCGAAGCAAACAACGCACTTTCCTCCAAGACACATGCTAAACTATTTCTGACAACCTCAACAGAAGCAAAGTAATTTGCAGATGGAACTTGTAAAATGATCTTCGGTAGTTTAGCTACAGTGTTACATTTATTTGCCCGACTTCCTCAATAGCGTTATATTACAATTCTAGATCAACGTTTAATTTATTTGGCATTTTCTTTCAGATATGGCGTGTAATATTGTCTCTAACTTGCTTCGATCTGCAGGATTTACACAACCAGTGAGTTGGGAAACATATTGAACGTTTTTTGGGGTTTTTTTGTTTTGTTTTTGTTCTTCTTGAATGTTTTGTGTTATTCTTGTTCCACATTCAGGCTGTCTTGTTTTGGAGAAGATCAGCTGTCCTGACTGGATCCAGATGGTCATCTAGTGAACCTCCAGAGAAAATAAGTCGCTATCCGATCCCTTATAAGAAAAACCTGCCTTATGACATTGTAGAGCTCATGGAGGAAGTCGAATCAAAGGTGATATAGATTTTTATTATCGATGCATTTGCGTCCACTTTGATTGTAAAATGTATTAATCTGATTCTTACAGGGAGGATTTTTACCAAATGTCTTCAAAGTCCTGTCTCACAGACCAGAAGAGTTCAGAGCTTTCTTTGCATACTACAATGAACTGATGAACAAAGAGACAGGTGAGATTTTATTGTTCAAAGTAGTATTAGTGATACAATGCAGCAATTCATCACTCAGTCAATAATCAGTTTAGATCTCTTAGTTAGGTTTAAAAGGATCTTTAGATGCTAATTTAAAAAAAAAGAACTTGTAATTCTTGGTTAAATTTGTTTAGAGGTAAATGTAGTTGTTTTAAATTATTCAATATTTTGGTGTTTATGGGGGAAAAAATTGCCCAATGATATCAGTGTTACATTTTGTCTTTTGAGTTGCTTATCCCTAATTTGGCTGCGGGAGTGTTGGAGCCTATTCTGGCTGATTTAAGGCAAGAGGCAGGGTACACCGTGAACAGGTCACCAGTCTGTTACAGGGCCACACACACACTCTCAGCAGCCCACTTACACACTCATTCCTAGAGACAATGTCTTAGTGGCTACTTAATCAAACACATGTTTTTGGAAAGTGGGAGGAAATTTCATGGACATTTCAAGAAATAATACTGTATATCCAGATGATGTGATAGCATTTTTTCTGTTAAAAATTAAGGTAAAAACTTTATTAATATTAATATTGTTTCTGAGCACTGTTTTCATGCAAACGGTGTGTCTTTCAGCTTGTATTTCTGCTTCTCAAAAGTTGCATTAATATGCATTTGCGCCTCTGGGATCTTTTGTTTTGCAGGTAGACTAACCAAAGCAGATCGTGAGTTGATCGTCGTGGCTACCAGCATCTATAATAAATGTCTCTACTGTGTGGTCTCTCACAGTGCATTGCATCGCATCTTCTCAAAGAAACCCACTCTTTCTGATCAGGTACAAGAAGTCTTACAATTGCTTTTACATCTTCTATATCTGGATTGGTAATTGTAATATAGTTGTGGGATACATGTTGTTTAGGCACATGTATTTCTTTTCTGGGGGAGAAAAGAATCCCTTTTCATTTTGTGTTAAAAATATAAAAGAAAGTACCAAAATACATTTAAAGCACAAAATTTCTGATTCCTGTCAGCGACACAGAAACTCTGCAGCTTTTCTCACACAAAAAGAACAGGTGTTTTTAAGGAAAAGTGTTTTGTACACTTATTATTCTCAAAATTACGTCACTGCAGGAGGGATCTCGCAATACCAGTTCTGCTCTCTGGGCTGCAAGTGTGAAAGAGAAAATGTGTGTGAAAGGACAGCATCTGAAGCAGAAAGAATCTCATAAAACGATAAAGTTTGTTGTTCAATAAGTGTGATTGTATTTCTACACGTCTGTAAATTGGTTCTTTTCGCATTTTTCTTACTAACAGGTTGTTGTAAACTACAAGAACGCAGAGCTGACTCCTCGGGAGCGTGCCATGCTGGACTTTGCCATGGCTGTGTGTCGCTGTGACACCATCACAGAGGAGCACTTCCAGTCTCTGGAGGAGGTTGGCTTTGATCGTGAGGATGCTTGGGACATCGCAGCGATCGCTGCTTTCTTTGCGATGTCCAACAGACTTGCCCATCTTACAGACATGAGACCAAATCTGGAATTTTTCAATATGGGCCGCGTACCACGTGAGAAGAAAAAAGACCAGCCTGGAGATAACAAATGAAAAGATATGACAAAATACATCTACGTTAAGTAGATCTGTTCTGATCTACTTACTTACTTCACTGCACACTGTTCTCCGTGTGCAGTGAAATTATACGAATTCATTTCAAGTTACAAACAAAAAGTTGGCAAATTTTTTAATTACTTGAGGTGAAATGAGATCAGATTTGGCACCATTGACTTGTCAAAACAAAACAGATGTGTAGAAATAAAAGGGGGAAAAAAACATTCAATTTAATAAAATGTCAAGCAGAAATTAAAATTCTCTTCCCAATACACACATGTAAAAATAATCTTCAAAAACTGAAGAATGTTTTAAGAAATAATAACTACCAGAAGTGTGAAATATTTAATGTGCTTTTGTCACTGGATTACTTTGGGACTCATTGCTAATGTAATTTATACTTCCTTTGTCTTCGGATAAAATAATTTGTCCTTTTATCTGTATTAGTTTTTGTTGATTTATGTTGCTTCTGATGTAATGGGTCCCACTGAAAAGCAAATAATTTAAGTATCTTTTGAAGGTCAGTAAAGTAATCTGATTTGTGTTTAATATCTGTGTTGAATTCTTTCAAGAATGCATTCTTTGGTGATACTTACTCATAGTTTCCTGCCTGGAAGTCACACAGTGCTTTTTACAAATGTTACAAAGTTGTCCAACTGAGGTCAAATAAATTTAGTCTCAAATGGTAAAAATAGTTTTTGTTTGCTTTTCTGCTGTGGAAAAGAGGTTAGAAAGCTGGATGTATGGCAGGGTTGTCTTATAGCTGACTGAGTGGAGAGGTTTATAAGGGGGAAGTAGAGGGTGTCTAGTTATCTGGAAGAGTATGGTTTTATATAAAGTGATGAGTGAATCATTCAAGGTTGCCATGATACAGGTAATTATGGACTTTAGAAGTGATTATGAAATAATCCCAAATGTCCTTTCTGACATTGTAATGTGACTTTCCTCGGCAGATAAAAATGTTGCAGAACTTATCCGATCCCATATAAAGGAGGTGTGTAAGAAAGGTTTGTCTATTTTTTGCTAGTCTTTGCTGAGGTGAGATAACCTGCATCTTCAAGTCGGTGTTTTAAAATGTAGACGTATCTGAAATGAACTTCAAAAGCAGAGAAGAATCTGAGAAGTACACACACTCTTATACATTTTTGGTACTTACTGGTAAACTGCTGTTTGTCCAACTGGTGTGAGGTTGAGAAGCTTTTCACAAGTGACTTTTACCTTTGGGAATGTGTGAATCACTCTTCATTGACATGATCCAGAAATATCTCAGAAACTTTTACAAAAAATCTGATACTTTTTTCTTGCATACTTCTTCTTTCGACATTTCCCTTCAGCGGTCGCCACAGCAAGTCAGTTTCTTCCATCTAACCCTATCTGCTGCATCTTCTTTGGTCACACCAACTATCTTCATGTCGTCCTTCACTGTATCCATGAACCTCCTCTTAGGTCTTCCTCTAGGCCTTGTTCCTGGTGGTTCCAAATCCAGCATCTTTCTGCCGATGTACTCTTTCTTCTCTGTACATGTCCAAACCATCTCAGTCTGGCCTCTCTTACTTTGTCTCCAAAACCTCTAACATGTGCTGTTCCCCTGATATACTCATTTCTAATCCTATCCACCCTGGTCACTCCCAGAGAGACCCTCGGTATCTTCATCTCTGGTACCTCCATCTCTGTTTCCTGTTTTCCTCAGTGCCACTGTCTCTAGACCAAACAGCATGGCCGGTCTCACCACGGTTTTGTATACTTTCCCTTTCATTTTAGCTGAAACTCTTCTATCACACATTCCACCTGATACTTTTTCCACCTGTTCCAACCTGCCTGCACACGCTTCTTCACCTCTTTTCCACACTCTCCATTGCTCTGGACTGTTGATCCTAAGTACTTAAAATCTTCTACCTTCTTTATGTCTTCTCTCTGTAACCTCACTTTTCCATTTGGATCCCTCTCATTCACACACGTACTCTGTCTTTTTTCTGACTAATCTTCATTTCTCTTCTTTCTAGTGCAAACCCCCAGCTCTCCAGCTTTTAGATACACATTTGCTCTTTTGCACTTGGATACACATTCCCTAAACTTTTCAGAAGAAAAGAACTGTTGTTGTCTCAGCTGTGCAACATGTAACTTTTAGGTTTACAGACATTTAGTTTGTAAGTCATTTGTACGTTTGATTAACAATTAAAAATACTATAAACTAACACATTTTTTATCACATTTTATTGAACATATTTTACATATACTACAAACTCTTGACCGACCCCAAACCCTTTGCGTGAAGAGTGAATGTCTGACAGAATAGTACAGATAAAGGCAAAGCATTCAGTACTAATTTATTATAAATATATTGCTCATACTTTATTTGACTCAACAAATGACCTGGCTGGAAAACAAATTTAGTACTTTTGATGAATTACTGCATGAGTCCACCAGATAGCAGTGTGTCACAGAAGACCTTAACTGTTACCTTAAGAGCTAAAGATATGTTTTATTAAATGTTTTTGTGTTATAAAAACTCCCTCCACTGACTGTGATCAGATAATCCCAACCTCAACTTCATTTGTTATTTTACCTAGAGGTACAAAAGAAATTGCTCTTAAATGGAATTCAAATTTAAATAATCACAAACTTCTGCAACATTTACCACACACTGAATTCTCCCAAATAAAGAACCCAAATTCCCCCAAATTCTGAACCGTCTATCTCTAACAGGGTTGTGGGGGTACCGCAGGCTATCCTGGCTAATTTCAAGGGGATAGGCAGGGTACACCCCAAACAGGTCGCCAGTCTGCCGCACAGACAACTATTCCGAGGGGCAATCTTATAGTAGCCAATCAACCTCACATACATGTTTTTGGAAGGTGGAAGGAAACTGGAGTACTTTGAGAAAAATCACACATACACAGGGAGAACATGCAAACTCCACACAGAAAGGCCAGTTATCCAAAGCGTATCTGCACCTGGGGCTCGAACCCCTGACCTTCTTGTTGTGAAGCCACTGTGCTAACCACTGCACCACCATGCCACCCAAGTAATGAACAACTGCTGGTTAAACAAAGTGATTCTTCTCACCACTTGGATACACTTAATAGCATGAAATACTAGTTTTTGTGCTCAAAAACATCAAAATGTGAATTTGCAAAGAATTACGAAGTGAATGAATTGTCTTTTTGCACCAGAACAATCTGAAAGTCATTCTGACTTTCAGACAAATTGCTTAAACTTGAGCCAAATGATGTTAGACTGCTCCGGTCTGTCCTGAACTCACTACCTTGATAAAGTGTTATGTGAAACTGCTCATGTACTATTACAGGTCCTTGTTAAGCACCAATCCTCATGACCTCCATGGGTTATATCACTTGTAAAAGAAGCTGGTTGGCAGGAGACAAGGGTAATTTATATGCTGCAGTTCACCATGTTATTTAGAGGAGAACAGAACAGCATTTTTTTGTGCAAAATATGAAATGTTGCCTTCTCGACTTTAACATCTCTGTTAAAAACTTCTGACTAGAAGCATTTTTTCTTGTTAATCTTTATTAATGGAGAAATTTTTTAAAATTTTATGTCAGAAAATGGAAAAGTTTTTGAGATGTTTACACTATTCGTTCTGCTAAGGAAAAGATTACAGATAATTTTGTAAATGGAAACAGCATCATAGAAATGAAAAGAAAAAAATCATAGATAAAGCTTACATGTACAATTTCTAGAACAGAGACTTCTGGGGTTTTGTTGTTTAAAACCATAAATAGTATTTTTTGATTTTGCTGGAATGTGATTGTTTTCTTTGTTTCATTGATGTGAAGTTGCACTGTGACCGAAATAAATAAATAAATAATAAAAGCCCGGGCCCAAGGAATTATAAAGAAGTCCAGTAGGCTCTCCAGTTGGATTGTTGGGGTACCAACAACGGTGTAGAATAACCTTTGACTTTTTAAGAGTAGAAACCCAATTTCTTTTTATTGGCTTGGAGTCCTGACTGAGAAGGACATTTCCATATTTAACATCCATGATGTTTCTTACTTTCCTTCTTTTGTTTTTTCAGCACAAAAAACCTGACCACTGTTTACTCCTGGTTGTACGTCTGAGGTTTTAATTGCACTTTGAACAGCTGAGGCTTTTGAATACTTCAGAAATAAATAAATAGGAAAAACACCCCAGAAAACATCTGGTTATGCAGGTATAAAGTTTACTGCATGTCAGAACTGAAGGTGTTGGTGATCATCACAACATTTAAAAAAATTCATATAATAGTAATGCAATTTGTTTGTTACTGGATTAACAGAAAAAAAGAAACACAGAAAACCTTAAAGCCTAAAGATTTTTTTCTTATGTGTTTCTTCTATGTACAGAAATGCATGACTTGTGTTACAATTCATATTCCCATCCTGTACAAATCTTTCCAGGGCATCTTGTATGAATCTCTTACATTGAAGACAGAAAACAAGTGATGCAGTGCATAACAAAATATACATGAGGGACAAAAAACAGACCTGAATACATTTGTCAGTAAACAACACTTTAAAAAAAAAAGGGTTTGCGACAAAACCTGACAACATCCATGTATTTAGTTTAAATACTTTAGTGGTTTTAAATCTTTAAAAATGGACATCTGATCGTCCCAATGATGAATTGCTCTGACCTTTTGAAGAGGTGAGCACTTAAAAGGACGTTAGTTGATGAAAACGCTCGAGTATGAAGCCATTGCAGAACTTGTTAAGTAAATGTCAGTTGCTATTAACACAGTGTGGGAGCAGTTGTGTGTCTGTGCATGCATAAGATGGGTTTGCATGTTTGCTTTGAATTTGGTTGCAGTGCTAGAGGGGTCATTTATTTCATTGTGAATTTAATTTCAATGGTTAATCTGTTCTGATTGCATTACACATATAATAGCCAAATTTCAACTGACTGAAAATCCACAAACTTATCAGCAGACAGCACGGATTCTGAGAAAACTGCTTCTGCAGAGAAACATTTCAAAATATTGAACACATGCATCTGAAATTAGCTAAAATCTGAAACCAATAAATGAAAAGAAACACTTGCACCATTTAAATTAGTTGGTGCATTTGAAGCTTTAGAAACATATTTGTACCACTTCATTAACGTGAATTTTGTCCATCAGAAAATGCAGAAAAAAAATTTGCAATGCAAAAAAAACCCCAAATAAACAGCTGATAAACTTCTAGAATGAATAAATCTGGTAATAATTTTTTCAATCTGTACAAGTAAAGTGAGGTTTTGTATATCTGTAACAACATTTTTCTGGTGCTCTAACTGCTTAATGATCACAGGCAGTGGTGCAAAAGCAAATAAAGGAAGCTTCTTTTTTTAATATTAATTTTTATTTACTAAGGATATGATGTATTGACATATTAATCTCTTACACACGGATGTCCTGGGATGACCATTTGTTACAAATAAGATTTTTGGTTAAACTTGAATCATTAAAGTCTAAATTGAGAGTAGGAATACCCATTTATACCTCCTTGTCTAGTTCCGTACGTGACAAACATTTGGTCTTCATCATCACGACCAAACTAAATACAGTGACTTATTATGTAACATCTCCACGTGATTGAAGGCCTTTTATGACCTCGCGGGCAGCAAGCCGAAGTGTTTTGGATTAGATCGTTCCAAACTCATAATCCAAATGCACATTTACTCAGATTATTCGAAACTACAGATTAGAGGCCATGCATCCTCTCGTGTTCATTTCAGAAAAATAAATATTTAAGGCGTGTTTAATGCTTTCTAGTAGATATTCGATGGTATTTTATGGAATTATTTATTCCTGTTTAACTTGTTGCCCTTAAAATTTTTGATTTGTTTTTTTTTTTCAGTTCTTTGATTTGACTACAGGAAAAAAATAACTCTAACTCTAATAACTCTTTTTTGCTAAGATACAGACATTTTAACTGTTTTTTGTGCCCGATGGTTTCAATGTTTTTTGACAAATTTTCCCTTGATGTTTGCTTGTAATCATTTCAAAGTGTGGTTGCCCTTGAAAATTGGCATGATCATCACTTGGCAGACTGGCGCCCCCACTTAGAAAGTCTGAGCTAATTGTTTGAGTGTGGCATGAATATGAATGTGGGGTCTCTTTAGGGGGATTTTGTGTGTCTCACATGTGAACTTTGTGGTTATGCCTGTCTGAAAACAGAACAATATAAAGAGTTATCTGCTCTTTAGGGACATGCCCAAGGGTAGCAAGAGGAGACACAAAGACATAAATAACAGGAAGCTGAAGATTCTCTCTCTTGACAGTGGAACATTTTATTTGCTCTTTAAAAGACATTTGGAAATAATTAGGTATTTTATAGGGTAGATGATGCTATGAAGGTGTCCCTGACAATTTTAGTTTCAACTGTACTGAACTAATAAATTTGCTCTGGAAAGTGTTGTAGCAGAGAAGGAAAGAAAAAGCCTAAATTATGTTATGTTAGAGTGAAAGGATTAAGAATAAATGTACAAGAGCAAATCAATATGCTGTAAAAAAATGAAGAAAAAAAAACCAAATAGAACATTAGAAAAACTGGGCAGAAATGGAGAATTACAAAAAATTAACACAACATTAATATGACATGGGGGAGGTGTTGGCTCAGTGGTACTGTGTTTATCCTTTAACTGGGAGATGTGGTTCTAATCCCTCTGAGCCCTCTGAAGTGTCCCTGGACCACACACCTTACCCCTAGTTGCTCCCACCATTGGTGCCATTGTGGCTGTCTGCTGCAGTGCAATGCAGCAAAAGTAATTTCCCCATTGTGGGACTACTAACGGAATTCTTCTTCTTCTGTATTGGTTAAAGAAATTTAATTTAATGAAAACAAAAAATCAGTGACTCACCAAAAAAACTAAAAATATGGGACTCAATCAATCTGCTGATAACAAAAAGTAGAAAAAAATATTTGCAAAACAGCTCAATTTGTGGTTTGAGCTGTTTTGCAAATACAGCAAAACAGGATGATGTGGCCAACAGGACCACATCATCCTGCTTTTTGTGGATGATGTGGTCCTGTTGGCTTCATTGGACTGTAATCTCCAGCTCTCGCTGGACTGATTCGCTGCCGAGTGGGAAGTGGCCGCAATGGGAATCAGCGCCTCCAAATCCGAGACCATGGTCCTCACCCAAAAAAAGGGTGGAATGCCCCCTGCAGGTCAGTTACAGGCCCAAAGTGGAGCAGTTTAATTTTCTCGGGGTCTTGTTCAGGAGTGGGGGAAGGATGAAGCAGGAAATCAACAGATGAATCGATGTGGCGTCCGTAGTAATCAGGACGTTGCATTGGTCCGCATTTGAAAACAAATTTTTCAATTAACCAGTCAATCTACAGTTCTACCCTCTCCAATGATCACCAGCTGTGTGTGGTGACCGAAAGAATGAGATTGCAGAAGCAAGCGGTCAGAATTAGCTTCCTCCACAGGGTGGCTGGGTTCTCACTCATAGATGGAGTGAGGAGATCTGAGTAGAGCCGTTGCTCCTCTGGATTGAGAGAAGCCAGATGGGGTGGTTTGGGCAGGTGTTTCAGACTTGTCCCACCGGAATGATACCCAGAGGCAGATCACAGACCTGCTGGAGAGACTATGTCTCACAGCTGGACAGGGAACGCCTCGGGATCCTCCCCGGGTTAGCTGGATAATACAGCCGGGGTAAGAGAAGCCCGGGTTCCCCAACTGAGGCTTTTGCCCCCACAACCCAGCCTCGGATAAATGGAAGATGATGGAATGAAGCTCAATTTCCTGGTCCGACAGAGATATATACTTTTTAAAAAACTTCAGAAAAGTTAGCGGATAGCTTCAACAGTAAAGAACTTCACAGAGTGTGGTACAGTAGAGTACAAACAGTTGTAGAAGTTTAAAACTAAGAAATTGGTAGAGCACAATTTTCTTTTACGATTTAAAAAAAAGTTTTATTCTTTTACACTTAACTAAAGAAGGATTTTGAGCATCTAGAATAACAAAAACATAGGATTAAGCCAAATTTTACCAATGCGGCAAAACTTTCACAGATGAGCTAACAGAAATCGAAGAGCACTAATTAGAGGTCATTTAGTTTGATTCAAGATGGAAAATCACAGATGAAAACCGTCCAGATTCATCAAGTCGAGAGCATGAAGGACCACTCTAAGTTCACACATCCAGCCTGAATGCAATCAGAAAAAAGAAGATCATCAAAATAATTAGGACAAGCAGCACTAGAGAGCATAATAGGAGCAACACTTGAGATATTTAGTTTCGTTGCTTTTAGACTACTAAAAGCACAACTAGAATGGACTCATTCTGCAAAAGTTGGCCTTTGAAGAAAAAAAAAACTTTTTTGCCACATTACATCCAGCAACGCCAAACACACATTTCAACAAATCCTTGATACATCTGACACACACACAGCAAGAGCTTCAGTTTTTTAAAAAAGTAATAAGTCCAGGTCAGCATATAAGTAGGAGGAGGTCACTTTAGATGGAAAACATTATAACTTTTTTATACTGATTTCATCACTTTCCAGCCCTTCATGCTATAATACTTTTCAGCCATCGTAGGAATTTAATATAAAATCCACTTTCTCTTGATAATCTTTTGAAGAATATTAAATATAACTTATAATGTCTGTCATATCACTGTCACATACTATCACTCAGAGAAACAAAAAACATATGAATGAAGAATGTAATAAATGCCTTTGCAGAGTTACTCATCGAAGTCTAGATCTACATAATTATGTAGGAGAAGAGTCTTTATTATATATATTTTTTATCCATATGTGCAATCTGGTCGCAGTCAAACCCTAGCTGTGCAATGTGTGAGTGTGGATTTCATTTACATGTCAGCATGTTCATATTTTTTGAGCAGGCTACAGACATTGTTGCCGTAACATTATTTCATTTAATTGTATGACATTGATTTATTCACACATTTGATACACACATTTGATGATATTAACTAGTATTGGACTAACCCACCTGAACTCACCGGTGAAATTTCAAAAGATTTTTTTTTTACATGGGTCTCCTCAAGTGAGCATGTCTTTGAAGAATTTGAAAGGCTTTTAATAGTCACCACACAAGCTGTTCTTCCCAACGCTGACTTTGTGACATACCACATGGCACTTAAGGGAATGGGGATCCAACATATGTCCTAATGGACCGTAAAGTGATTTTCATTATGTAAAACATGCTGGTGCTGGCGAGTCGTCTTTTACATGAATGTGAGGAAAAAATTTCTCTAGTGTTAAAAGTGTCACATTACTGGATTGATATTTAAATGAAAAAGACTTTAGTTTTTATGCTAGGCTTTTCAAAATTCTCAAATACATCTAAGTTTGGGGGTGTGTTTTTAGACTCATGGTCAAATGAAGTTCACATTTTTTTATCTTAATAATTCATTCTCACAAATAAAAGTGAACACAATGTTTTGCACAATTTTCTCCCGTTACAATTTTGTTTTTTTTTTTTGCTTATTTTAAGTTGTAGTTGTTCCTTGGATGTCTTTCACAAATTTTTTTTTTGGCCTCAGTTTTTGATTATTTTGTCGTTTTCTGTGCCATTTCATCCACTTTAAGGTGAAGCTGTGCCTTGGAGCATATCCCAACAATAAGGCAGGCCTGAGAGAGGCACGCATTGAACAGGTCGTCGGCACAAACAAAGAACTTCAACACAATCTTTTGAAAAATTTCAGTGCAAAATTTTTAAATAAAATGCAATGTTAGAAAAAAAATGATGAAGATCAAAATCCACTGAAACTGTTTATAAGGCATTTTTCAAACCTTCAGTTATAAAATTACTTTACAAAGCATATAAACACACACAAAAGACTGATATACACTATAAAATGAAAAGAAAACGTGACTACTTTTAGATCTGGGAAAAGCAATCCAGTTTCCAAATGTTTATATCACTCTGGTTATCTGTGGTTTAGATTTTAGATCCTGGCAGTTCCAGATGAAGTGTTCATTCTTTCACACGTGAAAGACAAGAAATCTCTCTTGACCATGTGTTAAAGGTTAATCCCTGCTCTGCTTCTGCAGCACATACTGTCCCCAGTTTGTTTTTTCTGCTTGCACTCACATTTTGGTAATGGTTATAAAAGTGAACCTAGCGTGATCATCTTTGCTAATTTAATTCTGACTGCGTTCTTCAAAACCTCCAAAAAAGATGTCTCATACATTGTATTACAGATGTGCAAATGTTTTTTTTTCCTAAACTTTTAAACAGGTTAAATGGTTTAGTTGAATGGTTTTTTTTTCCCATTTGAAGCTATTCTAAAAAGCATTTTTGACAAATTCACACTTAAGCATACATTCAATAAAAACTCAATGCGTTTTTATTCAAATTTTATTATCCTAGGGTGGTAAAACTGGGTGGAAATCTGGTTTCTCATCGTATTACTATTCCTAAAATGGAATTTGGTGAAAAAAATTATAGTTGATAGTTGCATTTTTTATTTTCAAAATTATATAAGTAATGTTCCACCCCTTGTATTCAAACCTCAGCTGTGAGATCTTCAAACCTTCAACAGAACATAGTTGACTTTTCCTCCTTGTTTGTAATCTGCCTTTTTAGTAGAACTCTTGTTCAACAGGCCATTGAGCTTCCTGGTTTTATTGTATTTTAATAAATCTCAGAAAATAGACACAGTGAATGTGGTGCAGTAGTGGAATGCTTTGACGCATAGAAACACACATTGTATCAACCATAGATGCTCTCAGGTAAATTTTTCTTGGAGTATTTAAGTGGTAAAGCCCTTAGTACAGTAGATGTAACTCACTACTCTCTTTATAAAACTTTTTTTAAGGTCTCTTGAGAACGGGGTTTTGTTAATATGCAAGAAAATTAAAAACCATACCCTTTCATGCTTCTGTTTGACTTAAATGAATAAATGCTCTATCTTTCTAATTTCTATTATTTCTGTGCTCTATTCAATTTGGGAACTGTTTGAACATTAAAATTGACAAAGCTTTGCAAATATGAACAGCCTGACCTGGGGAAAATGCTGCTTTATGAATAAAAGAATTGTGATATAAAATATGGCAATTATATAAGATGATAGAAGGTTTTTGTTTGTTTCTTTTCCTAAATCTTTATGTTTTAGACTGCATTTATGGAATCAAATTGTTAGATCGTCTGAAATTTCATTCCGAGTCCACTCTAGAACTGATCCACCAACCACCAACCCACTGGATGTTGGGAGGAAATGTGCAAAGACATCACAAAAGTGATCAATCAATTTTGAGAAAATATACCTATAAGGAACAAAGTGACTAAAAATCTTAGTTGTGAGCTGCACAGTTTTTTTTTCTCACTTAACAGAATTAAACACATCGATCACCCACACATCAAAACCTCATGGAGTTCATTTGGGGCTAGAATTTTTTTTCACTATTTAGTCATAAAGACAGCAAGGTCCATAAAATGCTGGCATTTCTGTTACAGTGCAGTAACCTTAAAATATTTTACTGCCTCATCACCACTCTCATCATTAGTGTCCCTGCTTTAGTTTCTTCTAAAATAGTAGTTTAACAAAAAATTATCTTGAACATCTAAAAAGAGAAGCAAAAAATGAGTGCAAATACAGAAATTTCAAGACATTTGCTTTTAGAATAAACTGTATTCTCACAGATTCACACAAGCCTGTTAAACAGACAGAAATAGTCTTTTATTAACATAATTTAAATCCCAAAGATTAACACTAATTTGAAGACAAATGAAACAAAAAGAAACCAAACTGCAATGCGAATGTGTGTGAACACATCTATAAGCTTTCAGTTCTTCAGCTTCCTCCAGAGAACAGATAAATCCTTTTAACAAATGTTTTTTTCCTTGGTTTTCTATTAATCCACAGTCTGTTATCCAAGGTAGTGGTGGCAGGTTTTCTGCCCGCTGCTTGGAATTATTGTCCAAGTTGTCAGATGTTCATCATTCACAGTCCTATAAGTGCAAAGTCTTTGCTCCTTCGCACCCAAAATTTAGTTTTTCTGCATTTACAGACAACAAAAGACTGATCTTTCTTTATTATATTGTGAGAAACAGCAACTTTTTTTCTCTCTGCAAAAACTAATATTAAAAAAACCAACAGAAATAATCTTGATTTGGAAGTCTAGACACCAAATCTTAAAAAAATGTATTGCATACAACTATCCCAGAAGCTTGTTTTTTTCATCAATTTTTTCCCAGAATTGAGGATATACAGTATACAGTATTTGTTTGCATTTTTCCAAACATTGCATTTTTCAGCAAGTATTACAAGTTCTATTTCTACTTTTAACATGTCACGATTGTACAATTTAACTTTCAAAATTCAACTCCACTTTTGTTCAATTTTTTTTACGGGTCACAAAGAAACCCTCTGTCTAAAGTTCTTTTTTTGTATAATCACCTGCACAGCATACAACCTTAAAATGTAATATGCTTTTCCCCAAATTACCACAAGACTTGGGTGAAATTTTGAAACGAAGAAGTGAACGAAAACTATTAAAATAAAACCTGAATAGGGTTTTTTTTAAAAAACTTACAGACCTCAATGTAGTGTACAGTGATTTACTGACGTAATCTAAAGTAAAAACTTTATGATTTCACCTAATGTTGAGTAAAATAGTTAATTTCTCTTACGTCTTATTAATACTTATTACATCCTTACTATTAGTTTATTTTGATGGAGTTATTAGTTTAGTGTAGAAGAGAATATGACAATAGAGTTAAAGCTAATTCTATATGTCACAAATATACTAGTAACTATCCTAAGATCATCACACTGATGGTACATGACCAGAAATAGTAATGTCGGTAGAGGACAGTAGCAGATTAGATGGTGTTAGAGGTCAAACTGAGCTAGTGCATTCACAAACAAGACAAGAGTAGCTGATGGAGGAGGCAGTGAGACGGATGGAGATGTTGTGAAAGTCTGAACACACAGTAAATATACAATAGATGAAATAATGTTTTTCTAACGAGAAAAGAGACTGTTTCTTATGGTTAATAACCTTACGTCCAAGAAAAGATCTCGAAATTGGAAAAAATATCTTTGATCTATTGTAATATAAAATCTGAAATGCTGTGAATTGTTACAGTAGTGTGTTTCTGAATAACCCTGTTTCCAAAGAAGCCGATAGAGATGAATCCATGTAGGAACATAAAGAAGCATTTTGTCTCTAGTTTTAACTTGAATTATTTTGTATATCTACATCTAGTTGTTAAACTTTTCTTTTGAAAATGCTGCTGTTTAATTCAAAAGTTCGTTTCACGTTGTGTAATCTAATTTTACAGCTGTTTTGAACACAATTTGAAATGGTTTTGACTAGGTTCAACCAAACCTACTTTAAACCAATTTTTTTTTCTGTACAAATAAATATACAGCATTTACACACTTTCTCACACACGCAAAGCCTTCGAAGAAATGAATGCTTTAAAAATCATAGAGCCCATTTTCTCTGACATTGATCACCAGATTATTGGTTATGACTTAAGTACTGCTTTTGTGAGGTGGCCACATCCCGCAGCACTCCATTGCCCCTTTCAACTTTCATTTGTTTAAAATAATTTACATCATCCTCCTTTCTTCTACCTTAGAGCAACCAGTTATGTGAAGTCCTTGGAGACAGCCTCAATAAAGTTGGGCGCTGACATCAAGATGGTGAAAGTGCAAATGATGGAAAAAAGTGAGAATGCCACCAAACAAAGGCGGTCTACAACTGCTGCTGCAAACTTCCACTCACTGCAGATGGCCTCAGCTTCATCCTGATCCCGGAATCTTTGAGCAATGTATGAAACTTCTTCTAAAATGCGTTGAATCTCAGGTGGAGGGATAGTTACTCCCATCCCTGCTCCAACTCCCATCCCCAGACCTCCAACACCAACTCCACCCGGTGGCTCCATGTCATCACTGATGGAGCAATGGGCACGCCCCCCGAGTGTGACCCCAGAGTCACTGGAAGTTGGGCAGTGTGGGCTTTCCATTGGATGGTAGTTCCCAAAATAGAGGTTCATGGAACCATTTGAAGTACCTGTTGGGCAGGGTGGGCATGATGTCTGTGATAGAGGCACTGTGAGGCTCGGCATTGTGCCCATCTCTATTGAACTGGTGCTGGCATGGTGCTGGGAGGCATGAGGATATTTGTAACGAGGTCTCTTACGCTCATCGCCAGGTTGCTTCATACGAAGAAACCATGCACACCAATTCAACAGAACCACCCGCACCTGAAAAAAAGCCATAAAACTATTTCAGACTACAACAAAAATGTTACACAAAGTGTGCATTTGTGCTGAATAGTAACGTGATATAATAAATCTGGGTTTACTAACCCATTTAGGCATTTTGCCTCCGTGAGGGTCATGATGATGGAATTGCAGGACGATGACAGTCACCACTACGGACATTCCCACAATCATCATGGTGCTGGCAAAATACTGGGCTGTTGGGATCAGAAAGCATTGAGCTTTTCTGTGTGTGCCATTGATTTAATGAAATTCTTTTAATCTTAGCACCTTTTTTATATTTAAGTCATTATTGAATTGATGTTTGATTACAATCACTTGTGCGGATAACATTTTTATACAACTTTTTTAATAAAATGGGTTATAAAAATGCACATAAAACAAAAGGAAAAAATGAGCAACCAAGTAGGACCCAAACTATTCATATAACTGCTCAAATTATGCAAAAGATTACATGACTTTGGAAAAATGACATTATTTATTGCATAATAATTGTAATTATTTATGTGACCAGCTAAAAATCACTGCAAATTCTTAACGTAACACTACCTTCTCTTTATCTATTGAGAATCTCTGTTTTACCTGGCTCTGCACAATGATGCATTGTGATGTTTGCCTTTCAAAATAACTCTTGAATTAAAATTTTATGAGCAACTTTCAACCTACTTTTTAAAGAGCCCAGCCACAAGTTTTTATAGAAATTGTATTCTATCAGATCTGACAACTGCGCTTCCACAGCAGTGATACGCAGGATAAAAAGCTACAGGTATGAAGGCCACCCGTTGTTTGGAAAAAAAAAAATCAGTGATGCTTTGAGCTTGGATTTGTCAGGAAACAACACAACAAATACAGTATTTTCACTAAAGTAATGTGATGCACTGCACATGGAAGTCTCAATCAATTCCTTAACATGTACTGCGTGTGGATATAAAAATGGAATATTCTTCTTAAGTGAGAGAAATGGCTGGATTTTTAAGCATCTACAGATACATTTCTAAAAAGACGTTCCAATCCAGGAGGTTTCAATAAAAAGCAACAATCTAGAAACTTATCAAAGTTTTTAGATTGTTGTAGTATTCACATTTACCTGCTGAAGTTTTTAAACTACAAAATAATTGTTTTTGTGATTACAATTCTCATAATCTACAACCCCAGAATGACATAGAAAAATAATATAATATAAATAACATAACCCACCAATTAGAGGCACAGAGTCAGACGTGGCAGGCATAATCTCTGCTACCAGAAGCATGAAGACAGTTAGTGAAAGCAACACAGTGATACCTTTGGAAAAAAAGATGAAGAGACACACAGCGAGAGACAATATCAGCACAAGAAATGATGTGATCAAACGCACCCATGCGTGAAATTATTGCTGTAATTACTTTTATTAGCGAGCAGTTTTCTGCACAACAATAATTTGTCTGCGGGTGTCTCTTTAGACATGTTCAAAGTAGTTCAGGAAATCATTAAAAACCTGAGTTTATGTAGTGACCCCTACAAAAGACAGTGAACTATATGCTCTGTTATGGCTTTTATGAAAAGAATTCACCTTGATTTTTCTTGCAGTATTTCACATGTAGGTATGGTTCAGTGGTTTAAGACGAGGGTATTTTTGTGTAAAACTTATGTCCTCAGAAATAAAACATTTTTTTGCCCTGATGTTTCATCATGGCTCCCCAAACTAACTTATTGTAACCTTTGAAAATTTGTAGCTTTATGAAACAATCTTGAACAAAAAACATCGCTAAAGAGCAGCGCATATCTAATAAATCATAAAAACAAGTCTGTTGATTTTTTTTTTAGTCAAAAGGCTCAAAAAAATAAACCTCTTACAATAATGATGTGAGACACATACTTCAATTTAATTTAAACCAGATCTAAACAGTTCTCATATCCGAACTCTGTCAGTCGTTAGTCTAAATAAGAAGCTTTCTGATTTAAGAAATGGTGCAAACTGACTACTAATGTGACATACACCACTATATCTGAGGTAAGCATTAAGTGCATAAATTCTGGCTCTTACCCAAAGAGATCTTTTCTCCTGAGTCTGCAGGTAAGAGGAAGACCAACAGGGCCAAACCGGAGATTAATACACAAGGAATGAGTAGATTTAGTCCATAGTACAGCGTCCTGCGGCGCATAGTGACTGTGAATGTCACATCAGGGTATGGTTCCTTACAGCAGTCATAGTACAGCTCATTACGCTTTGCTGGAACACCTGAAGGAGAAATAAACACGTACACACGTGTCACACAGTAATAATAAAAAGACTCGTTTTACACATTTTTTAATGTACTAAGTTTATCCAAATTAAAAAACAAACTGACATTCCAACCCCAACAGTACCAAGTTGATGTGAATAACAAACAGCGAAAGTCGGTCTGTATGTTTCCAAGATAAAATAAGAACAGTACAAATCAAGGATTCACTTCAGCGCAATCCCTCAACTATAAAACTTTCCACTGGAGCGAACCCGAGTGTAACCAAGCTTATAACTTTGACCTGCCCTTATTTCAACTTTATATTAAAAAGTTATTGCAGGGCAAAAGAACAGAAGATGGTTAATAATTTATTTGATTTCTCATAGAATTTTTTTCATCTTTCTCTACAGTTCTTACCCCAAAGTCTGAGACTGATATTTTTTCGCAATGTTTCTAAACCATGTGTTTCCTGTTGTCTGGTTCTGATAGCATATGTAGCTAATTATTACACCAGATGTCATTATCTTCTTTAAAAACAGCTGGTGCATGCTGGGAAAACCTTTCATCAGAAGACAACAGAAGACATGTTTTGTCAATCTAAATTTCAGGAGGCTAATAATTTTGATCTTTCAACTTGAACCTTTGCAGGGTAAAGCAAACATCATCTTACCCACAAGGTCCCACTCGCCGTTGGGGATGTAAGTTGATGTGTCTACATCGAGCATCTGGAGGTCCAGCAGCCAGCCGTTGTGAGTCCAAGAGCCAAACTTTAGGTCACATTTCTGTACATCAAAGGGGAACCAACGCACATCGATGTAACAAGTGCTCTTCAGGATACCAGGAGGGATGTACTGGCAATGTCCCGAAGCATTGACCAGAACGTTGGTGTGAAAAGTGGCGTCAAATCTTTCATCCGCACTGCAAACAAAACAATGTTGGCTTTTATTATTGAAGTCTGATGATTATAAGGATATCAAAGTTATTATTATGACAAAAACAATTGCACCAATTTCAAGGTAAAATTTTAATACAAAGTGAGGTAAAAAAAAAAAAAAAAGAAAATGTGAGAGCATCTAATCACAGTCAACCTAAAAACAACCCACACATGTACACATTCAAATTTGCTCACATATGAATAAGTTATTTGAGATATGCTGAAAACCATTTTTACATTCAGTTTGAATTCTTTTCAGTTTTTAGCATTCTGAAAACACTCCCAATGGTGGTAGGCAGAAAAAAAATTGGATCATGATATGCTCATCATACTACGTCCATCTATTAACCCTTTACATTTGCTTATTCCCAAGCTAGAGATTGTGAGACAACAAAATAAGCAGAGTGCATTTTTTAAATAAAACTGAAACAATTGAGTTTCATCAAAAGAAGCATTGTCAAGTTAGTTAATTAATTAAACAGAAGAATCAATGTTAAACAAGTCTCGTTTCACCATCTGGACCAACCAGAATAGAGGGGACGTTTTGCTTTAGTGGGGCTCTAATTCTTTTCTCATAGTAGATATAGAATTAGTACCTTACACTTACATACAAAGAATTTGTGAACATTCATCATGCAGCTTTAAGCATTTACTGCTTAAAGCTGTAAATAAGCAGTTTTAAGCATTTACTGCTCAAAGCTGCATGTGCAAGTATTGCACCGTGCATGGGTTCTTGTGCCTTTTAGAAATCTGAAATCATGTGTCCATGCTCTATTAACACACATACAAGTGAACAAAGGCTGTATCTTGTTTGGGACATTACAATTTCCAACAAAATATCCTGGAGGCTTTCAAAGGAACCCAGTCTCTGTTGGTAATTGGACAAACTTCATTTGTGTATGTCTTTTTCTGCTCTGCTCCATTGTCTTTTTCTGGGAGCTAAGACATAACATTTATTTTCAAATTGTGTCACTGTCATTTATATCGGGAAGTACGAGTGTTTGCTCATGCATGCACAGTAATGAATGAATTATTCAAGCTCCGACTTTACTTTATCTAAATGTTTGTACTTTTGCCACAATCTGCACTTACAAGTTCTCCAACAGAAGTAAATTTTTATGTTAAGGACAGTACACAGCTATTGCAAACTGCAAAAGCAAATTTCCATTTGAGAAACTAGTTTTTTCTTTTGTTTCTTTTTTATCCTTCCACTCACTGCATGCATAGAATTATTTATGGAAAACAAACACATTTTTCATAATGCAACGTTACCAAAGGAGACATGTGCACATATATGTGCATAATGTACTTGTAGCAAAGTACACATCATAATTTTAAAAAAATGAACTGGGATAAGTGATATCCCTGGGAAATGGGAAGTATCTGTCTTTGTACAACGCACCTCACACATACACACACAAAGAAAAAAAGAGCACTGTGGGCATATCAGCGAGAAGCAAGAGGGAAATAGACACTGACTGACGTTGACAATGGCGGCAGTGACAAGATCCTGCATCATGGGACATGAGTCATCAACATCCCTTGCCACCCACTCAACACCTGCTGGTATCCTCACTTACAAACACACACACAGCGAATAGGAAATGAGGACAAAAAAGTAAGAGGGGCAAAAAGTTAACACACGTTTTAAACAAACAAAAAGCTCCCCATTGTTCCTTTTTATGATTATTTAAATGATTTCCTCCTGATGGACAATCTTAAAGAACAACCAACATCATTTCAAAGAAGAATCTCTCAGCCATAGTATTTCTGTCTGAATAAGTTCACTTTTTTTTTGCTTTTATTGTCCAAAAAAGAAAGTTAAAAATGTGTATTTTGCCAAAGGACAAACCTAACGGCTTCCCTGACGCTTTCGGTCGTTCACAGTTGGCAGCTTCTTGAGGTCAGAGCCTCAGAGTCAAGACTGCATTATGGAGAAAACTATTCATGCACGTTATGTCATGTCCCACAAACTAAACAGCCTGAGAGGATGCTGACATCAGGCTTTCTGTTTGACGGCCTTAAGCCTCTGAAGTTAACAAAGTCAGCATGGAAGCTGAATGCAAGAAGCACAACAAGTTCCTAATTTAAAGCAGGGTGTCTTTATTTCTAGGAGAACATGAACAGACTGTTACAGGTTGTGTTCGTCTTTGAAGTCTTCCATAAGAAAATAAACTATCCTTGAAATGTCAAAGCAATAATTATCAATAAAAGTTCACAGAGTCTGGATCAAATCAATGTGACTGAACACATCTATCTGTGTGTGTAATTAAGCCAGGATGCATTCAGTCCATTAGGTCTTCATCTGTATGGCTTCATTTATAGTGTATCTCTTTGAGAGAATTAGCATTCAGACTGTGGTTTACCTGAGCTGGACGTCCTTTCTGTGCCTCATTGATCCCAAGTCAAGTGAGATCATTGACTTTTCCTCTGAGTGAAAGAGGAGGTCAACAGTGCGCACGGCTGATTTAGGTCCATAAAATTGCTATACAGAAGCATACACACACTTACAAAACACCGAAACACACTATCACCAGTTGCTGTCAGACAAACTGGAGCAGACAGTGAGTTTATTAATGGACATTAGTCTACAAGAAGCAGGCCTGTCTGAGTTGAAATGTAGTGTAAAATGCCAATTTGAATTTTTTACATAAGGAAAAGTCTTCTGAATTATTATTAACATAATGTTTTTATGTTTTTTTTGGAGTTAAAACCTATGATTTTATTTGTTAATTTGATCTAATTGACAAGTTTTTAAACTTTGGTCACTGAAGTGAAGGAATTTGTTTGCCAACTAAAACTAATTTGCAAAAATGATGATGAACAAGATTTTTGTCAGAGCACTATCCAAGTACAGAGCATGTCTGCAAAATGACTCACAACATAGATCATCCTTCCATTAGGCCTCAATGTGAGTCAATGTGAGCTGTCGCATTACGATGATGTACGCAATGACATCAAGTTTTTCTCATTGACAAAACATCTGGATGGCTCAATACATGCAGAATAATTCACCTCAGATTTTTTGATAGGGTTGATTGTTTAACTCAGTTTGTAGAAGTTGAAAGTAAATTGCGTACGATATGACTACATTTAAATGTCTGTGGCTATCTGAATGAATATTTTATTTGTATTGCTCTGAAAAGAAAGGAGAATTATTTGGGTCAGCAGCTTGCGTCTCAACTTATTTCATGATCAAACTGACAAAGTGTCAGAAGGTAAATCAAAAAGAAGCGAGTCAAAAGTGAAACTGCCCATTCTGAAGTGCACCATTTAAATAATAAACAAGGTTTCTGACTGAATTTTCAAGTATCTTTACCTTTATGACTTGGTCTCTTGTCAAAATCATTATTCTGTTAAGTCTGAAATAGTGAAATGTTCTCAATCCATTCATTTTTCATACCATACATCCATCTTTATATTTTATAAACAGCTTCTTCTATGTTGTGTAGGAAAGCTGGAGAAAAATGAACACTTTCTCCAACTTGTCACAACTCTTTCCAATCACACTTTGAATCATCGTATTTAGAAATGGTGATGCAGTGGTTAGGACAGTGACCTCACAGCAAGAAGGTCGGGGTTCAAATCCCAGGTGGGAACGAGGCTTGAAACACTGTCCTTTCTGTGTGGAGTTTGCATGTTCTCCCAATGTACGCATAGGTTTCTTCCAGGTACTCCGGTTTCCTTACACCCTCCAAAAACTTGCACTTTAGTGTAAGGTTCAGGTGTTCAGGCGTGTACTCTGCCTCTTGCCTTGGATCAACCGGGATAGGGAAAAAATAAGCAGTTCAGAAAATGAATGAATGAATCACACACCATCCTGTGAACCACGTGGGAACATTAGATAGGAAGGTTTATGTGGGAAGTTGGATAAATATAAAGTTTCAACGCTAAGGTCATTCCTTTTAACATTTTTTAAATCATAATATTAATCCAGACTCTAAACAAACTTCTGCTAATACTTTTATAAGCTTTGAAATGCATTCTGAGCATCTACGTGTACTCAGTGTAATTCTGGATACATCTGCAGTGGTTAAACAGAATGACGTTCTATGTTATTAGCATCTCACTAATGATCCCCTGTGTAATGAGGTGTTGTCCAATTACTTTACGTAATTAAATAAAATTAGCATGCATACATGTGGTGAACAGTTAAGAGTTTGCTCCCTATGTAATGTTTACTTAGCAATTTTGTCTACAACCTCCAATCTCAGTGTGATAGCACTTAAAGCTGAGTTGTTTGATAAGCATGTTCCTGACAATTAGCCTTTGCATTTTTTTTCAAAGAGATAATAGGAGTCATACTAGAAATGGAGAATGTTTCTTCTTCTTCTTTCGGCATTTCCCTTCAGGGGTCAACACAGCAAGTCAGTTTCTTCTGTCTAACCCTATCTACTGCATGCTCTTCAGTCACACTAACTATCTTCATGTCTTCCTTCACTGTATCCATGAACCTCCTCTTAGGTCTTCCTCTAGTCCTCTTTCCTGGTGGTTCCAAACCCAGCATCCTTCTTCCGATGTACTTTCTCTCTATCTCTCCTCTGTACATGTCCAAACCATCTCAGTCTGGCCTCTCGGACTTTATCTCCAAAACCACTAACATGTGCTGTCCCTCTGATATACTCATTTCTAATCCTGTCTATCCTGGTCACTGGGCAAATGTTTAATAAAAATATATCAAACTTGTTCAGATATCAAGTTTTCATTTTACAATATTCATTGCACTAACTGTTCAATAATCAGTCAAATAATACTTTGGATCAGTCACGATTGGCTTATACAAACTTATGTCAAGTCCTTCTGTTTTCTAAATAAAAAAAGTGGAAGAAATATCCAGCTGCACATTTTGTTGAAAAGATTCCCACTTGAATCTGCTGTAAGTAACTACCAATGTCGTGTTCCACAAAGTTAACTACTATGATAAACTAAAATCTAAAATATGAAATTGCTCAAATTTTATCATATCAAATAGTAAGTATTTCGGCCCAAATTCTGTGCGTGTGCACAACACAACATAAATCTCATTTGAGGCCACAAACACAGTGTAAAGTGCATCAAGTTAGCAAAGGATAGTCTTCTTTTAGTGGTGTATTTACATAAAAATGAGGCTCCATGTTGCATATACTGTATTTATACATGTAATTGTCCATCTGATACAGTGCGCATGCAATGCTTGTAGACAAACACATACTGTTTCTGATTTTAAAAAGTGGGTGTGGCAGAGATGAAAATATGTGGGTAAGAGCAATCTAGAGTCCGAATAGAATCCAAATACAGAATGCTTGAAAATACTTTACTGAAATACAAAAGATGTTTATGATGAGGGAATAATGTCAAACATGGTAGAAATCTTTAAAAAAAAAAAAAAAGAAGAAGAAAGAAAAGTTCTATTCACATTGTGAAGGTGTTGCAACATTCCTAATTAAAAGTTAATCAAAAGTAGGCTTTCATGTCCATCCAAGCCGAACAAAAAGAAAGATAATTCATCATGTATGGTTACTGCGTCACTGGGTCAATGGTCCTCTCTGGTTTGTTATTCTCATAAGCTTATATTACTTGTCAGATTTGCTACCCGTTGATTCTTCAGACGTAGGTTGAAAAGTCAGTAGAAAGCTTTATGTTTTAAAATACATAAAAAAAACAATATGTCTGGCAACACAAAGCCTCGGGACTTTGTAATTAGGGCTTTGTTAAATGTAAAATCAAATGACTGGTTTTACTGTAATCTGCTTGTGGATGTATTTAACAACATGACGGTCTGCTTCTCTGGGAACAACAGAAAAACATTTGTGCACATAAATTATGGGCAGCGGTGTTTTCTAGATGACGTGAGTGCTGAGCTGCTAGACTAATTTTACACAGGTCATGCTTTCTGGTAAATACTTCCTTTTACTCTGCCCAACAAAGTAAATTGGCACCATAGCGATAAACTATCTGAAGTATTTACCTCAGATATTCTTTAGGAAATGAGCTTGTTTGTATGTGGAGTAACCCAGTATGGAACCAAACAGGTGGAGTGTAAGAGTAGAATCCTGACACCTTGACGGACACAGGTAGGTGAATGATTTATGAAGATGGTTTGGCGAAGGCTGGGAACGATAAAATACGGGGAGAAAAAGTTGATTGAATAGAGTGAATTATGGTGAGTGCTAGGTTATGAAAGAGAGGTGGAGAGACAAAAATAGAATGCTGAAGAGAGTGATGCTGGTGCAGGGTGAGGTGGGAGAGAGATAGAGAAGAGTAGATGGGGAAAAGGAGAAGGGTGAGAGCATGGAGATTACAGCGGGTAATCCTGGCAGGACTAAAAGCTGAGCTTTAAACATTCAGGTTAATTCTCCCCTTTTCCACATGTGCCATTTGTTGTGAATGAAAAAGAGCATGTTGGTGTATTTGTCTAAGAGACAATTTGCAGTGAGGCCATTGTGTGAACCACTTCACCACCATGCCGCCCAATGTAAAACGCCATAATGTATTCTTTTTTTTTAATTGATAAGAATTAAAAATAGATAAATAAATTGAGATTTTGGCATATATTTGCAACGTCTTCTCGTGTTTTACCTAACTTTGAGCATGTTTTAAAATTGCAACATTCTTCTGTTAATGTTGGAACTATTCTAAAAAAAAAAGGTTAATCAATAAGCGTTACTTGTTTGCTTGGTTGGAGTGTAAGAGGATTCTTTTTATTTGTTTTATTTGATAAAGAACAGTTGCACTGACCTGTTGTAAAGCAGGATGTCAGGAGTCCAGACCTGATCTGAAGGAAACCGAAGGTTCTGAACACCAGGGTAGTTTTCTGGATTCCAGCTCAGGTAAACATCTGTCCAGTACTAAGACACAAACATAATTTTTTAATTTTTTAATTTTTTTTAACAAACTAACTTGACATTCCTATAATCAACAATGTGACATTTTTTTCTGGAATAATTCAAATATTTTTGGGTCACAGTTTTCCACTCATTAGACTAATTATTTTCTTTCAAGAAAGATAATCTAACTTGGCAAAATGTTTGACCAATGACACGTAATTGTGGATAAGAAGAGAAAACAGGTAGATTTTGAAGTCTATCTATATATATATGCATATACAGATAGATACTGTTTATGTTTAGAGAGGGTAAAAATTAGGATATAAAATAGGATTTAAGCTTATTCAAAGTAATATTAGTGAATTTATTTTTTTCAAAGCACATATTTACACCTAAACTAAAAAAAAAAACACCACACATTAAAATGAATAAAACACAAGTGTAATAATAATGTATTCCTGTTAAACTGGGACATACCAGTTGTAGCCATGCGTTGGTCATCAGAACTTGGTTCTTCTCATCCTGACACACAAAAACAGATGATAAAAAAAGAAGAAAACCAAATGAGTCGTTTAAACCAATTAGAAAAACTTTTGTGATTAGAAAGTTGGGCAAAGCCAGTGTTCTTCTTGCATTCACAGAAAAAGAAACCGGGGCAAATTTTACCAGAGCTGTTTCTGCAACAATAAGTTTATTTCTGTTCCAGATGTTACAAAACTTTAAATAGAACAAAAAACTTTGCAGGTTCATTAAACAGCAATGAACTGCAAAATGTCTTTCTGGACTACAAAGATCCTGTGGTGCAATACAGTCAAGATGAAGTCTCATAACAAGCTGCATAGAATACAAATTTGTTGCAGGTACTGTAGATTGGGTCTGCTTTTGAACTTCATGGAAAGAGACAAATACACCTCTAGCCTGCTTGATGCTGGGATTAGCCCCCCCCATCCCGCCAACCAACCTGAATCCAAAACAGTGTCAGCAAAAAAGGCTATACGTACAGACACACAAAGTAACACATGTATTATATGTCTTTATATTCATTTACTTTGTATTCCGTTCCATTCTGTCATCTTCCGCTTATCGCAGGGGAAACAGCCTCATATGGGAAGCCCAGGCTTCTCTCACCTAGGTTGTTTCCTTCCAGCTCACCCGGAAGGATCCCGAGACGTTCCCTGGCCTGCTGTGAGATATGACTCTCCAGCGGGTCTGGGGTCTGCCTCTTGGTCTCCTCCCGGTGGGATTTGCCCAAAACACCTCATCAGCAAGACACACGGAGGCATCTTAACCAGATGCCCAAACTACCCAATCTGGCTGGCCACCATCCATCTATTTATTTATAATATTTATAACCGAACAAAAGCAAACTATGGGGCCAGTATGGAACACAATTAATAATACATTTTAAAATATTAATTTACATTAATAAAGGTCACAGTTACAGTTACTGTATGTATATGAGCAGCCCCCATTCTAGGACTACAATTCACACGCTTCTTTATTAATCTAAGAAAGGAATGAGTGGCAATAAATACATTCTCGATTATATGACTGCTAAACTGCTAAATAATCTGCTAATGTGACTGCTAATCAAAATACCCACATGACAAAAGGTATAAGAATCCATTTGTGTGGAGACGAGACGAAATGGATTACAGGAGTACAAAAAGATGTTTTCAGTATGAAACTTGAGTCCTATTGAAAATACTTTAGAGTGGCTTTTCAATGTTTTTAACAGCAAAAAGCTGGACATATCAGATTATTGAAACGGTCTTCAATATCTAGCACAATATCACAACCACATGTTCACTGCCCTTTTTCAATAACTGTAGGGATTATAAGTGTGATAGTAACTTAGTTTTCAGTATAAAGATTAAGGCTGATCTACAGAGGTTGCTTATGTGACAAAGACTGTCTGCTCCTGTTTTAGACCAAAGTAAAAGAAAAGAAAAAAACTAGACAACGAGCTGGGGAATGACAATACATATAGATAAATTCTCAACACCCACACTTTAAATCAAAGTATTTTGCAGTCTCCTCTATGCAAAAAGGCTGACTAATCTGATTCCATGTTTTGTTCCAGTTTCAGACCCAATCTGGTTGTTGATTTGTCAAAAGTTCATTTAAAAATATTTTTAAAAAATTCTTCAATGAGTACACGCTTTCTCAAAAAGCTAGAAAAATCAGAGAACAGATTTATGAAAACAGCTTTTCAATTATTAATTTCTGATTCTTCTTAATCTAATTATCACAGTGCATTTTGATGGTAAATGTTTTGCTGTTTGCACATATCATATAGAATTGTACTTTAAGTTTCATTCAAACTGAAAATCTCTTCTTTTTTATTACCTGTCAAAATTGCACAAAAGGTATAACAATCCAGCATAAAGAATGAATGCAGTTTCCTCACCACGTCTATGATCTGCAGCAGTGTAAGGCCGAGCTCCACCAGGATAGCAGCAGAATCATTGACCACAGGTCTCTCTAATCGATTATAGTTAGCCAGAAGCTCCTTATACAGCCTCCTCTGATGCTCCCCCTGCTGGGATCCTGAGCAGGACAAACACAAGAGACGTTATTTGAGTTATTTATACAGACAGTGACAAACTTTCCACATGATTATGTTGGTCAAATTGTTTTTTTTAACTGTAGGTTCCAGTTTCCTTGGATGTTCAATGAAGTTGACTTCTAATCTTAAAAAATAGCTGCAACAGTATTTGAACCTTTTAACCTTCCTTTCTGGCGTCTGCCCACAGCTAGAATATGATTTACTTGGAGACTCTTTCTTTTAAATTTTGCACTTAAACACTCTGGAAATTGTGTTACATTTTCATTTTGATCTTCCCAGTTTAACCTGTAAATGTATTAAGAGCACATAAGCAAGGGCCATGTTGGCAGTCGGTAAGAACTTTATATAAATAATGAATGCATAAATACTTACACATGCTGACATCTGCATTAATATTTGCTGACCTGAGCACGCACACACACACAGACACACACGTGTACACACATTCACACACAGATACTTTTTGGAATGATTGGACTGATGTGTTTGTTGGCCCAAATCTGATCACCCATATTAATTCTGTTTGCCACCTATTTATTTATCCTTTAAAAAGTGCAAGACACACAACGCTTCATTCATTGCAAATACACCTTATATCTAAATTATTAATAAATTTGTGGCCTTTGATGTGAATAAAAGCACATTAAAAAAACACTCACGTTTACTTATTGGAAAATTAGCATGATAAAGAACCCAACATGCGTAGATGTTTCTAGCTGGAGAGAAGTTACTGGAGAAAATTCAAGCATGCAAAGAAAAAATTGTGCAGACTCGACATAAAAATACCTCCAGTTAAGCCTTCCTCAAAACCTCCTGTCATGACACCATAGTTTTGTCAACCACACTAGAATTATTGCAAGATCTAATTTAAATGTTGCCTTTTAAAGTGAGAACTTAGAGTTTAACTAAATCACAGGCTGAGAGAAATTTACTAACCAACCTGCAGCTGCCTTCCATAGAAGTCAAGGTTTTTTTTTTTCATAGAAGTTGATTCTTACTGCAGCATTAAAGTTATTTCAAGGCACAAAATTGGAGCAACTGAAACATAAACATATGCAAATATCATAGTTAGATACTTAATTTCAAAGCCAGATGTGTTAGCAGTAGTGTGGGAACAGTTTGCCTTAAGGCCAAAAGAAAAAGAATTCATTAACTTTCAAGAGACGATTTTATGGATTTGGAGCAAACAAGTGGTGGTTAGAATAACTAGTATCACTAATCAGAGAAATCATCTACACTCTCATATCCCAAACTAGTTCCAGCTCCAAGTTCTAAGCTGCTGGTAAGTTTTGGATGAATGACTTGTTAAAAAACAAGATGACAAAATTTTTAAAGCAAGCAATGATACAATTCTTTATTTTTTTTTTTGAGAGGTTGTTCAGTATGATTATTTATGTGTTCGATTATAAAATTACTACGTCCTTTCATCATAACAACCTAATTACGGTACACTGTTAAGGAAATTCTTTGTATGACATTTAGATGTCATTTGGTGACACTTAATTTGAAGACATAAAAATAATCAAATGAAAACTGACATGAAAGGATACCTGTAAAAGGATAAACAAGCTGGTCTAATGGCTTGATTCAACGAGAAATGACAAAAAGGGAAATTTAGGAAAAACTTTTTTAATATTACTTGATTGCTCAAAAATAAATGGCACAATTAATTGGATGAAAAGCCTCACTATGCAGGGACAGATCCAGGATTTTCTTAAGGGAGGGCAAGGGGGTTTGGGGTCATTGACAAAGCCAGTATACGAGAGGCTGGGGGAATCCCCCCAGAACATTTTGAAAATAAGAGTCATTTTTCTACATTTTGGAGGCCCATTCGCTGGCCTTGCAAGGTAATAGCTTGACTAGTCTCCTTTCCTTTCTTCTTCTTTTTTTTCTTTTTTTGTGGGTCAAAGAACGGGGGCGTGCACCCACCACGACCCTTTTTGAATTTGCCCTTGCTATGCTACACAGAAAACAGGTGTGTTTTTGACCTGCATAGTTTTAAGACCGTTAACACTGTAATGGAAGGTTGTTGTGGTTAAACTGAGTTTTAGGTGAGAAAAAACGATAATTTTTCAAAGCTACACACCCAGCAAAATTCACTCAAATTTCTGAAATAAGACACTGCAAATAGTGCCAATTGTGGAACTATTTTTTTTGTGTATAAAACACTGCAGCAGCACCAAAGGCCATTTGCTTTGTAGGTTACACAATCATATAAACATAAAAAAATGAACAAATGGGTCATAAATCTGCCTGTACGCACAACAAAATTAGTGTAGACATGAGCACACAGATTCAAATTACTGCCTCATCTCCAGCTGCCATCCTGCTAATGTTGCTCTTGTGCCTCTGCTGTGCTTAAAAACTGTAAAATGGGAACTGAGGGCCAAGTGAAGATAACTAAACTAATAAAGTCAGTGAAGGAGAATCAAGAGCTGTTGTCTCATAAAGTTATTTTCAATGGGTATTAAATAATTACATAAACCACAAAGCAAACTTCAATTAACAAATACTGTGCAGGGTAAACTTGAGAGGAGGCAGGAAATATATTTTCTTATTTCTTCAGTAATCTTGAATACTTGAGATACCATCAGCAGTTGTTAACCTCTCTGATTTATTCATTCACTATTTTTCTTTGACAATCACGGCACACATTTAAGAAGAAGCTTTTTTTTTTAAATCTTGTTTGTGTTCTAGTATTTCTAATGTTTTACTTCCAGATATTTTTTTTTTTAGAAAATAAAAATTCTACCCTACAAATTAGTACAAACTGGTCAAATTAGAAACTTTCAGTTCCGTTCTGTTGTCTTCCGTTTATCCAGGGCCGGATTGCGGAGGGCAACAACCTCAGTTGGGAAGCCCAGGCTTCTCTCACCCCAGTTGCATCCTCCAGTTTACCCGGAAGGATCCCGAGTCGTTCCCCAGCCAGCTATGAGACGTTTGGGAGGAGCTCGGTGTAGAGGCCATTCCTCCTCCTGGTTGAGAGAAGCTAGATGGGGTTGTTCGGGTATCTAGACAGGATGCCTCCCGAGCGCCCCGCTGGTGAGATGTTTTGGGCAAGTCCCACAGGAAGGAGACCAGGACGCAAATTAGAAACTGTCTTAGAATCTTGAATGTAACAATCAATCAATGGTGGATCACTGATGCCTTATATGCTGGCCTAAAAAATATGTAATTTTAACACTGATATTTGAGCATTCTTATTAGTTACTTTTGAAATAGTTTTAATAATTTTATGTTTGCACTTCTTCCAAAAATGTATTTTCCTTTTTGTTTACATCAGCATTTGCTGCCTGGAAGAGTTATTGTGTGAAGGCAAATATTGCGCAGTTATCTCTCGGTGACAAGCAGAATATTTATTCTAAATTCCTTTCAAAAATATGTTTTTAACACCATAAAATTATTATTGGTTTTATTGAGGGGTGAATTGATTTAGACAAGGTACCACATAGGTCCCAAGTGTGAAATACACAGAATTTTCTTAGAATCAATTTAGGACACAGCTCACATTTATAATCAAAGCAAGATCAAGAAATTTTATTGATTTCACTATTTCTTTTAATCCAGGGCCAACTGCACTGAAGATGACGTATATTATTAAATTCAAGTAAATACCCAAATCTTCAACAAAAAGCAGTCTGATAACTTAAAATTCATCATGCTGTTTGACAAGTTAAGAAAGCAATTGTTATGGTCTCCAATAAAAATTAAAATGTTTCTAAAACTTTTAGCCTTTTTCACAGGAAAATGCAGAAAATTATTTATTTGCCTCGCTCTGGATACATAAAAATGCTCTTTAAAGACAACAAAGCTTTGCAACAAAGCCATTCAGTGTTGCAGGGATGAAACGTCCACTATTCAATCAATTTGTCTCAGTTAAAATCTAATTATAAGTCTGAAAATACAGCATCTCATGACACGGTCAAAAATAGTCTAGCTCCAAGTTACTTCCGTCAGAAATAAATTTATTTTTCATGGTTAGTGTACAAAAAACCTCAACAATTGGCAAAATGGATTCAAGCATTGAGTTTTCTTAGGAATTATTTGCTTACTGGACAAACATGATATGAAAATGTTTACTGTCCATAAAGGAAATGTAGAATTCTGAAGTTTTTAATCTGCAATATAATAATTTTGTGGGATGTAACATACAGTATGTACTACAAAAACTGTCGCAAAAACCTAGACAACAAAAAGTGATCCGTCTTTAACAATTGTAAATTTATCAATAAATATGGAAATTAAAATAATGAGGGGTAAATCGCAGCAATCCTTTCCTGAACAAAAAACACATGAAATTAAAAAAAAAACAAAAACTCATTGGTCATAAAATAGAATACATTCCAAAAATTATCAGCCCAAGGTAAAACCGATGAAGTTTCTTCTTGTTTTGTCTTCTGAGCCACTTATCCCTAATGGAGTCGCGTGGTTTGTTGGAGCCTGTCCCATGTCAGAAGCACCTGTGACTGTGTATGACAAAAGTAAATGGTAATGTGAAACTATATTTCCGTCAATTTATCATTAAAAATGTTGAGTCTCTAATTCACTTTTAGCATGTCTGATATACATTTATACGGGCAAATAATTCTGACTTAAAAATACAAAAAACCCCAAAAAACATTAATAATAATAATGTCATGAACTGCTGAGTTGACTAAAATGATGTTAAAACTTTAATGTTTTACTTATACAGTTTACTTTTGTTTTTGAATGTTCTTTTGCTCATAAATACTTCTGACAAATGATTCAGAGCTAAAATGCAATTCAGAATTTTAGATGCTTATTGAACTTAATTTTAGGCTACATTAAAGTGTCTTCTTCACCATCTAGTTTCTGCTAGTCCCTGAAGACGCCATAACCCTAGGCAATAAAAATTGAATACATTCTCACATTTTTATAACTCATTACTTCTCATTTGGTATTAGACCAGAATTAATGATGTGCTTTATGAACAGCAGCATTTAGATGAAGAATATGTTATAAGAGCAATATCTTACAGATCATTGTGAAAAGAATTAAAGGGGAAATGAAAGAGTAAAATGTTCTGTACGAAACCCTGGAAACCCATGTCGGCTGTGTCTCTTGCCTCATATCTACAGAAAATACAGATGAAAGTATGAATGGCAGTTGTTTGAAAAATTTAAAATGGATCATATAAATTTTAAGCCATGTACTTTTTGATGAGACAGGGAGTTATTGGTTGTCTTCTCCTTATCAGACATTCATTCTAAAAGAAGCTGAACACCAAAAATCAAACTTCAGAGAAAATGCATGAGGAAAACTGTCTTTTAGGCACATTGTTGAAATTCAAAAGTAAGCTAACACATTTGTATGTTCACAGTAATTCATTTTCAGACTAGATTTCTACTGATAATGTTGAAAGAGGTTATAAGATCAGGCTGCTAATTAACACCTCTGGGAAAAGTTTACACTATGACACATTGATGCAGACAGTTCAACTCCATAATATGGATAACACTGACCTGAGCTTTATTTTTCAAATTTTTGATCACAACTTGGTTTAACACCAGTTAAAAGAAGTTTAGAATACATCAGAAGGAAACAGCAGACCCATGTTTCATCCACAAGAGAGCTCCTTATAAAAGAATGATGGGTTCAATGTTGAAGACCCTGTTAGCGTCTGAATACAAAAGCAATAACGTTTAATAAAACAGAATCATTCTAAAATACTGGAATTTAACTCAGGGGGTTTGGTGGCAAAGTAGTTTGTGTTGCTACCCAAGAGGTGCGGCACAGCTTGGAACTCGGACCTTTCCATGTGGAGTTACATGTTCTTTCAGGCTACTCTGTTTCCTCCCACCACCAACTCAAGACATCAATGTTATGCTCGAGGATTTCTGGAAAATCACTAATAAACTGGTGACTTGTTCACGATGTGTCCTACCTCTTCCATGCTTTTCACATGTTACCCCACAATCCTGGCATGAAAGAAATCCTGGCATAAAAGAACTGGTTTGAAATGTCTGGTTTCATTTTTCCTACCTCATTTTTTAAAAGCAATAAAGGAAAACTGCAACAATAAATGGTCTTTCATGAAGAGTGAAAATATTCAGACAGCATTTAAAGCATCACAATTCAAGTTATGTGTGCATGACTTTTCTGATAGGACTCATGTAGCAATGATACCTTCCCCTCCCCATTTTCACTCTATGAGAACAGAATAGAATAACGTACTATATTAATCCCAATAAATTAAACCCAAAACATGTGCAGAAGTACTTTAAATTTAAATTTGAGCAAGAACAGACAGAAATGAGCAAAAATAGACAGAAATGTGCAAAACTCTAAACTCTACATCTCTATGGACATGTAAAAGCAAAAACTTATTTGAGAGCATATAATTTATTGTGCTAACTGCAATTAATTACTGCACAGCTCTAAGTTTTATTGAACAATTCAGTGAAAATCTTCAGGTACAAGCCATTTCCTGTTTAATTTAATTGCCCACGTAGACAGAAGAAAAAATATGAAGAACTACCACCACATGTTAATGTGTTCTAGACTATAAAGAGTTGGGAACAAGTCAAACAAGTTGCCAGCTGCAAAGCAAATAAGAAATTTGGTAAAATAAAAATCATATTTAACTATTTTTTTTAGTTTATGAACGTCCTCATAAAAAGTTACTTGAAGTCAAGTTTTTTGGGTGTGTTTTTATAAACCTTCAAGAAATATAAAGTTTGTTAATGTGCACAGCTTTGAAATCCTGACACATATTTTTAGATAATTATCCCCATGCCAAAGTTGCCATTTTTTTTCGCTTTAATTGCCATTTATGGCTGCTGTGGATGGTTGATGTACAAATAAAAGAACAATTAGGAATACATTAAGAATACATTTTCGCCCAATCATTTCTCCATCCTTCATTTCCGCTTAATGTTCATTACTCATCTGGATTCTTGCTCCACAATCTTTATTGCCTCCCACCTCTGGCCTGTATGCAGCTTCAAAGTCCTTGTTCATCCATTTTCTCTGCACGTTGACCCATTTTTCAGTGTCTGTTTTTTCAATCAATCTTTTTAAACACTTGGGAAGTAACTTTGTTCCTTTTGAGCGATTGGTTAGATTTCTTAAAATGACTTTTTATTATTATTATTCATAGGACAATAAACAATAATACATCTTAACAAGTTTAAATTGCTTTTCACTCAATGAGCAAAGAGTTTATTTCTTCCAATTAGAAGCTCTCAAAAGAAAACTAATCTGTCCCATAACTACAACCAAAACTAATGTTTTAAGATTTCATCTGTGTGCATTAAAATTCCCTCTATTATAGTAATTTATTCCCATAAACTCAGAAATTCAGCTTCTCGGTTCTGGCCTATTTGACTACTTTTACTGGGTCAATGCATTCCAATGATGCTTCCAAACATGCTCATCAGACAGGCTGTCCACACGCACAGAAACCCAGAGGGACAACTTATTTTCCTTTTTTTTTTCTCACACCACTCATAACAAACAAACATCAAATACTCTCTAAAAACATGAGGAGTATTTTAGGGCCAGCATTAAGTGATCAACTTTAATGAAGCTGCCATACTAAACATACTCTCGGATCATATAAAGAGACGATAGCAGATTCACTCTTTACACTTCTTTCACCAACACCCAGGGCATTTATGAAAAAAATGTCTAGGACACAATGTGAGTGTTTTCTTTGGGAATTTATTTCAACTGGATTCAGAGGTTGAGGTTGTCCTGCTTTTCAAAATTATGTAAAGCCAGAGTGCCTAACCAGTCGATTGCAGTCTACTGTTAGCCAGCAGAATGATTCCAAGTCAACCGCCAGGTGTGTAGAAAAAAAAATATGAAATGAAATCAGAGTTGCCAACTTAACGACTTTGGCGCTATTTTTAGTAAGTATGTCGACTCTCTAGCCGCCAGAGCTACAAAAATTTAGCGACTCTTTTTCTTTTTAAAAAATAGTGACAACATACAGACTTTTTTTAGTGTTATAGATTTTCGAAGTCTATGACATGAAAGCACGTTGTTAAACCTGTTCTCAATGAGCAGCGCTTGCTGCTGCTGTGGACCTCCCCCTCCGAAATCACTGCATGCATACGGAAAACGTCTGTGTGCATGTTCAAAAGAGAGAGGAGAAAGAAATATGTGTGTGTGTTTGAGAGAGGTATTTGTCTGTGTGTTTGAGACAGGGTGTGTATGTGATGTCTAATGGTTTCGTGACAATAACAAAAAATGTAGCAAGGGTAGTTTCACTGCAGGCTGGAAACCATCTGTGTGTTTGTGACGTTGTCCCTGGACTGATAGATCCAAGGAAGTTTGCCACTTGAAAAGTATATCTTGGGACAAGAAAGGAATGGCAACCCTGATGTAAAGTAAAATATAACTGACACAATACAACTCCACCTTAGTTAACATCAGCAATAACTGTGATGTTGCCATTTAGCTATTTCATTAGGATGATCTGAAAAAAATGGATGTACTACAGAACAAAATCAGTCATCAATGATCAAAAGTCTCGTGGCAAAGAACATCCTACCCAAATGTCAAAAAGTTTAAATGAAGCCAAAATTGTTCTGTGGTCTGTATAAAAAGACTACTCCGAGACAGCAGGGCTGGCGGGGCATGAATGAAACACAAAGACACCGCTGACAGATGCCACACCCTGAGGGCATGCAGTCACGGACACAGCAAGGGCTACACCAATTCTTCTGGCTTTTCTCATGCAGACATCTTCTGCTCTGTTAGAACATTGAATATGCAAAAGAAGTAAGAAAAAAAGCACATACATACTAATCAATATTTCGATTTATACCCAAAATCTGAAAAGTTGTTCAGTGGTTTTTTTTGCCTTTCCATTGGCTTTATCAACTATTTGATAAATGCTATAGCAAACAAGCCTGGTCACATGCACCTGCTTCTGTTTCCATTTTGCCAGAGAAATACAGAAAAGCTAAAGTCGTAGCATAACTAAATTATCCCCAATCTATCTCAGGCATGTTTCCAACAACCAGTTATGCATAGAAACAGTACAATGTTTGAAATAGTTGCACGACTTTATATCTAAAGTTAGGGTTCATGTGACAGAAAATAGCAAATTATGAATCTAAATCTAAATTACATGCAAATATAAACCCATATCCAACATAACAAGTCCGAGCATAGTTTAAAGAAAAAAAACATTTGAGTTTGAGTGCAGTAAGGAAGTGTGACGGCTGCTCAAACTGGACGGGATGAGTCTCAAACCAGTGATCTCTCACAAGGAGGCTTTAGCATTGTGGATTTGTTGAAACATGTTCTGCCATGAGATCAGATGGATTAAAGTGCACCTTGAAATTCAAGAGTAAAAAAGTAACACTGTTTCCGGTCTGAAGGAGTTGTGATAAATGGATAGGCTTTGTGTCTAAAGTAAATACCAGATGCTTCCTCTCTGGTTTGTTTGGCTTGTTAGTCAAAATTACAATGACTTAGATTATGTTTCCTGCACATTGCAGAAATTATAGCACCTCATTATTTCACTATCAGTCATTTGTAAAGGGTATGCGTGGTGTAAACGAGGTCAGCAGTAAAAGATCCAGATGCTTGGCCAGGTGCTTAGCCTCTTACCTAACCCATTTCAAAGTACTACATATGGTGATTGAAAGATAGGATGAAAGTCTTAGACATGTTTTCATTTTAACTGTGTTTGACTAGAAATAAAAACCAACAAATAGCAAGCATACAAATGAGCAAGGCAGGAATGAGAAAAAAAAAACTTGGGCCAGCATTTCAATTTGTTGTATCTCTATTCACTGTATTGCATGAACAGTAACCAACAAAAAGAGCAGCCTAAGGTTATAGCACCTATTATCAATTGTAACACAGGTGACCTCACAGAACAAGTCATCAAAAGAGCCTCTGGGGCTAATGGGTCGCTTTAAAAGGCTCCTAGGTGTGAATGTGTGGCCATCTGTGCACGTGGCTCTGCTGCATACAGTGCATTCCAAATTATTATGCTAATGGAATTTGAGTGCAACCAAGATTATTTCCTTGGTTTGTCTGAATTGTATTGTATTTCAGGGTTTTTGGATTTCTTATTCCTCCAGATGTTTGCGATAATTGTTTGGTCAGCTGCGCCCATTTTTTTTTTTTTAAAGCTCCTAATAGCTGTTCTACATTATCTAGCAGATCAATATTTCCAGAAATCTGGGAAAGAAAAATTATCTCTGCAGCTGGAAAGCAGGAAATAGGTGGATGACAACATTCCATATTTCACAGAAACGTAATTATTGAAGGAGGTTTGTATCTAATTCAGAACCATGAGGATCTATGATGAGGATAGATTTTTCCAGACAAATATATCAGATTGAGAGAGTAGCTGCAAAAATGACATTACAAAATGGCAAACATTTAGCTTATGGGATCCTCTGGAGGCTTTCAGTCCTGTAGAAACCTCAACAAAAAAATCTCATCTGTGTAATAATTTGGAACTCATCGTAAAATATTTTAAGCAGCCATTGCAAAATGCGCATTGCATGCATGTTCAATTACAGTGCATAGTAAAACATGTTTTGTTTTCCTTTCGAATCTGGAATTTACTTCATTGTAAGAAGACATAGTGGTGAAAGTAGATGAAGGCCTGAAGATGACTAAACTCAGCTAAAAATAAAGTGGAAGAAACTTGAATCATCAACACATTTTGTAACTGACCTGAAACAAAAACTGTTAACATGAACATATGCACATTCTCCAGGGTGTTTACATCAACTGACGAGCCATGGATTCATCCATTAACACATCATCTCCTGCTTCATTTGACCAGCTTCAGACATGAATGGAGATCATGTTGATGAGTGGTTTGTGGAAATGGACTGGATAGATGGACTCATACAGAAGATGATTTAATCTATGGTTCTAAAACCACTAGATATTTAATCCTAATCCAGAAGCTATAACCTGCAGGGGTTCGCTAAGTGCATAGCTACCACATCTCAGTCGGAGTGATTATGACCTACTAAAATAGCTCAGATGAAGCCTTGAGGTTTATCTGTGCACAAAAGTTTTCTAAGTGTTTTTAATGTTACTCTGAAGTGTTCAAATGCGGATTTTTAGTTTGAGTAAAATCCTATAACTTTTCCCTTTCAGCTCGGGAAAATGCCACAGATGAAAATAGGAAACGATTGATTGTCAAAGTCTTGAAATATTTATTTTCTGAGAAGTTCCAAATTCAGTGGTGAACATCAAATGTCAATGATATTAACAAGACAAGCAGAAGAAAGGAATGGAGAAAATGAAGCTTTCTCTCTATCTGTCTGTCTTTCTGGTTGGAAGGGTCTACATCGGAAAACTGGACAGAAATCATTTGTGAGCCTGCACAATAATCAACAACAATCACCTCTTTGGTTTCCATGGTGTTTGTAACATTTTCTCTTTTCAGTCACTAACATCACTCATCTATTTTCTCCCTGCCAGCGTGACCGCTGACCAGTTCAACAAGGTGAGGTGAGAGTGTTGGAAGGTGACAGGTCTGGCTTTCTGCCTCGTAGATAAAAGTATCGTGTGTGCGCATGCACATCAAAAAGCCTCAGAAATGAGTAAGTTAACAACCCATGTGCTGTGGATAATTCTACTCTGGTTGCTCATAATGATGATGAGATAGGGGTTAGGAAATAATGACTAAATCATGCGTGCAAATCTCTTCTTTGCTTGAGGAGCAAATAAACCCATTCTCTTCATTTGTTGAAAAATTAATACAGATGTTTGAATTCTTTCTTTCGTCAGTTTTTACTCATAAGTGTGAAGATAGAGTCAAAATATATTCTAATTCACACTGATATTTAAGCAAAGATAACAATTCAGACTTTTCCTTAAAACTCTCTTCTTCTTTTTCTTTTAATAGTTACCACAAGTTCTTTAAAACTATCTCTATGAAACCCACAAAATTATCAAGAGCAGTGGTCTTCAAGACCTACCTTTGAAAAGGATGACCACCCAAATATAAAATCCAATCAAACGTCCCCTCGAAAACTTGTGCCACTGCATGCTGGTAGTGATGAAATCCACGCACCAGTGGACTCTCAGCGTAGAAACGCGGGGAATCAACTGCTTGGTAGGATGAACGAGGCAGAGGGGAGAGAGAAAAAGAGAGAGAGGGGAAAGACACATAGAGGAGGAAAGGAGATGGAGCGGTAGAGTGGAGTTTGGATTGGTGCTTTTACGCAGCCTCAGGTGGGTTTTACGCACAACCTGTCTGTCTGAAAAGGATTCAATCTGAACTTAACTGAAGTTGTGTTGCTTCACTAAGTAGGATTAACTCTCACTACCTTAGCTTTAAAAATTAGCTTTAAATATTAACTTTTAAATAAAAAAAGATGAAAATATTTCAAAAGATTAATTAATGCTCATTCAAACAACTTCTTATATTATAATAGTTCGATTTCTGTAAAAGTTTTTAATTTTTTATTATTATGATATGTGCAGATCAGTATTTTATTCATCATTAAATTGATTAAAAACAGCATGCTGCTTAATTTCCTGGGGAATAGTTGATGTGTTCATGAACCTGAAGTGTTGTTAAAGCTGTAGCCACCAGTCCGCAGGCAACAACAAATGCTTTTCAGGTTTTTCTTCAAACTCTGTGTGGAATGGTAGGTATCTGTCAAAGAAGTATAACTGGTGTGGGTTCCAAAAATCAGAATGTGGTCCTACTGTTTCTGCTTTAAATCAATTTTGTCGATTCATAAAAAAAAAAAAAATGTATACATGACATTTTTCTAAAGTATTCAAAATTATTAGTTTAAAAAAAAAAAAAAGTTTTTACAACAACTTGTAAGAAGGTGGAGGTGTTGAGAATACACCTAACCCCAGTTACTCCCACCATTTGTGCCATTGTGTCTGCCTGCTGCGGTGCAATGCAGCAAAATAATGTCCCTGTTGAGGGATTAACACAGCACGGTAAAAAACAAACTTGAGATTGCTAATCCTATTGTTTACAATCAACATAATACTTGCAAGACAATTTTTTTCTCCAAAATTTTCAGAAAAAATTATACGGTGACTCTATATCCATATGCATTTACTTGTTGGCAGCTTAAAAAAATTCTAGGCTAAAAAAAAGAAAAATGATTCTCAGTGGACTCAGAGGTGAAACAGAAAGTGTTACTGCAGATATAAATTAAAGACAAGGCCAAACACAAAAAAGACACTTATCATTTATCAAGCTGTTTTTTTTATCTCCATGCCGGACAGAAATGGTGTGTCTGGCCCATAAAGCAACCACAGATCACCAGTCAACCCTTCTTTCCCCACAGCTGTCCACCATCTTTTATGAATGTGCCATGTGTCACGCTGCAATTTTCTGTCTCTGAGTGTAACAAAAAGGCTCATAAACTCCATTTTTGTTGTATTTATCTTTTTTTTTTTTTTTAGCTAAGCTGGCTCATAACCAAGTGACCTATTTATTCCAGTCCATGAATAATTTCAGTTAGAAATAGGATCCGGCAGGAAATGAGAAGGAACAGATTTTTTTTCCTCCAAATGTTCACACTGGCGGGTTCAATTTTTCTAAATGTTTATGTTTACATATTGAATATTTTTCACCCACACGACGAGAGTTATCTTTGATCAGTTCATTCATTCTTTTGGCCAATTCTACAGTGCCAAAGGTGAGCCACTATCTTACAATGGGTTTACTTAAATCTACTAAGTTAATATTCCTTGAAAAAAATTGTGGAGTTTTTTTTTTTTTTTAGAACAAATTGTAGTTTACAGTGATCTTTATCAAACACTAGACTTGCATCCCAGTGAAAAATGGAAAATTGAGGTTACAGGGAGAATAGATAAAGAAGGTGGAAGATTTTAAGTACTAAGGATCAACAGTCCAGGGCAATGGAGAGTGTGGAAAAGAGGTGAAGTAGCGCGTTCAGGCAGGCTGGAACGGGTGGAGAAAAGTATCAGGTGTGATGTGTAATAGAAGAGTTGCAGCTAAAATGAAAGGGAAAGTGTACAAATCTGTGGGGAGACTGGCCATGCTGTTTCGACTAGAGACAAACTGAAAAGACAGGAAGCAGAGATGGAGGTAGCAGAGATGAAGATGCTGAGTGACCAGGATGGACAGGATTAGAGGAACAGCACATGTCAGAAGTTTTGGAGATAACGTCAGAGAGGCCAAACTGAGATGGTTTGGACATGTGCAGAGGAGAGAGAGGGTGTACATCGGCAGAAGGATGCTAGGTTTGGAAAAAACCAGGAAAGAGGCACAGAAGAAGACCAAAGAGACAGTTCATGGATACAGTGAAGGAAGACATGAAGATACAGTAGGTGGTGTGACCAAAGAAGATGCAGCAGATAGGGTTAGATAGAAGAAACTGACTTGCTGTGGCGACCCCTGAAGGGAAATGCCAAAAGAAGAAGACTTGCTTCCCAGACTCTCTCATGTAAAGCTATCTTACGTGTGTGTACAAAGAACTAGATGCAGCATGGTGCTGTTTTCATGCAGTGAGTCTGTGGATAAATTGCACGACTATAATCTTTTTCCAATATAAATGTGTGTGTTGCCTCCTTCTCTACTATGTGCAGAATCTAGTCCCCTAAAGGAAGGAATTCACTCACCCTAACTCACTGAATCTGAATAAACAAAAATAATCTCTTTTTCAGTTAGTCAGCTCCATAGCAGGCTGATAACCCCTGAAATACTTCCAAAACATAAAATTTAACAGGAAATAAATAACAATTTAGTCCAATAATTGTCATGTAAATAAACTACATTGGTCAGATTTTTTCTCTCTTTCATCAGGATATTGCGTGACACAGATTGTGCAAACAGTCATTTTATTTTCATTTCATCATCTGAACCGCTTTTCCCTAATGGGGTCGTGGGGATGCCGGGGCCTATCACGGCTGATCAAGGCAAGAGGCTGATTACACCCCGAACAGGTCACCAGTCTGTCACATAGCCACACACACAACCATCCACACACACTTAGTCCTAGCGGCAATTTTACTGTGGCCAATTAACCTAACATGCATGCTTTTGGAGGGTGCGTAGAAATCAGAGTACACGGAAGAAACCCATGCATACATAGGGAGTACATGCAAACTCCACACAGAAAGACCAGTGTTTCAAACCTCGTCCCCACCCGAGACTCGAACGCCCGACCTTCTTGCTATGAGGCCACTGGATACCCGTGAGGTAAAATAAAGTGTAGAGACTGAATGAAAAGAGGTTATTCTTTATATTTTATAAATGAGATGGGTTCTGTTAATGGACTTAATGTTGAGGACCTAACAGCACTCCTTCTCATCTATGCGTTTTTCTTTTTTTCTTTTCCTCCCTGTGGTCATTACGTTTTCTTCTGCATTAAACAAACCTAGCATACATAATTACAAACAACAGAATCAGAGCTGTGAGAGAGAACAATACCGCACAAGACAAAGTCAAAGTGTACAGCTTTTACAGTATGCAAATATTTTTTTCATGGACTGTATCTCCAGGTGTTTGATAGAATGTGGTCCTGTGAGTTTAAATTTTCAGACTTTACCTAAGATGTGTGAAAGACAAAAACATGTGATTGTGTGGATGCATTCGGGACTCTTTGAATGTTTGATTTGTGTCAGCAAGCATGAAATTCTATCAACTCTACTCATCTTCTGCAAACATGTTTGCAGCTTGAGAATTCATGTGAAAAATCAAACAGGAGTTTAACGTGCTTTGATTAAAATGTATTTTATATGTCAGATGATGTTTAACTTCATAAAAATATCTTGTCACACTTTCTCATTTTTTACAGTGATTCGGTTTGTCTTTAGATTTCAACCAAAGGCCAAATATCGCAATTACACGCAAAAAATTTACAATGAAAGAGGTCAGAAGGGGATTTAAAGATAAGAAAATGAAAGTACATAAGAACAAACATAAACACAAAAGCAGTGAGTCGACAGGGATGGAACATTGTACAGTATATATTTAAAAGTTCAAAGAGAGGTTCACACCATCTGTGTATAAAAAGATTCTGGCACATCTAAACACAGTCGCAGAAATGCTTTAGTTTAGAAGAAGTTTAAATTATTAATCATTATTTTTTTCTGCTCAACTTTATGGCCATGTTCTTTATGTCTAGTTATTGCCACTACATCGTTTTTCAAGGGTCATTTTTTTTAGAGTCACATGAAAGTTAGAGCTCACACAGGCCGAGATGGTCTTAATCCTCAATCTCAGCAACACTAAATAAATATAAAAATGAGCTCTCCTGGGAGAAGCTATGAATGTTTTTGAAGTCTTTGCCTTTGATTCAAAAACAACTTTAGATGACCTTTTTGGGATAATTATTCATCATGTGCTGTAAACACTTAACTTTTTTCACATTACACTGAAATCAAGTGTAAGTTTTATTTTTAAGAAGTCTTGTGTAATTTTCACTTGTGACATATCAAAATTATTATTTTCACATATCTTCCCAAGAACGTACAGTATCTCTATATCAAGTGATCCTTATACTCTCAGTTTGTGGGTACAAGTCATTCAAAAGCAACTGTATTCAAAAGCAATACATAGATTTCCTTTTGTATCTCGTACTGTTCAAATACACTGTTCAAATTTGGAGCTTGTGTTCTCTGTCTTGGTGAGAACACCACCAAGTGGGCACAATATTCAAGTACATCATTGAAACACACTTTACACACTTTATCGCTGTATAGATTTTTTTATTATTATTAATTTGCCAAACAAAAAATCTCAGATTTTTTTTTCCAAATACTATTAACTCAATGCAAGTTTGTTTATATACATTGTATAAGCAGCTCTTTTCTGAATTTTACATATTCTGGGAAGAAAATATCTTTTATCTGAAATGTCACAAATTGATTTCACAAAGTGCTGATTTAAGATGAGGAATTACTGATCAGGAGTTTAAAAAAAACTTGTCACCTCTGTTTAGCTTTTCAAATGAGGAATGCAACCATAAATCTGCAGAGATTTGGTAAGTCTGTTTTTAAAAAAGCAGTTATGGGTTTACACACAAGCTACTTTACAAGAAGAGCAACAGAGGTGTAAGAAGAGGATCATTTACGTAAAAAGTCACTAGTTGGAAATGACAGTTTCTTTTTATTTCTGACCAAATTAAAGCGTGTGTTTGAAATTATGCTAAATTTGTGGCCACATCAGTTTGATTGTTTTGGTTCTTAAAAGACTTAGCTAAATGTAAGACAGCATTTAATTAATGGAGCTAAAAATGTATTTCCAAATAATATTATAAGCTACGGGTAATTTTTTTTTAAAAAGTTAATTTGCTCAAGGTTTTGTCAAAGTCAGATTTTGAGAAGTTTTATGTTTGGATTTGGAAATTTTGACATCATGCCATTTGTTTGCTTTCAGTATTTCACACAGTAGACTCTTTCAGCTTAGTCTCACTGCTTGACTTGTTTCATTGAAGAAGGACCACAGTTTGTGTGTGTTTTTCTTGTTTTTCAGATGTGTACTTCCCACATTGGGACTCCTCAAACCTCTGCTTGGCCAAACCAGCTTGATGCTTCAGTTTATTTAATATTTCTGCTTCCAGAGAGGAAAAAAAAACTGAAAGAAACTCTTTCAGTCCGCTTTCACATTCAAATGAGAGAATCTGAGTTATGAAGACATTCAGCTAACAAATAGCTCACACTGCAGGTCGGACTCAGACTCTGCAACAGGACTCCAGCTTTAGTCTTAAAGTATTTGTCTTTAAATTATTTTTTACATTTCCAAGAAATGAAGTTTGTCTTGTTGTTGGCTGCTGTGACTGGTAAGTCACATTCAATATCAGATGTTTCATAATCAAAAATGGATTTAATCGACATTTCATATAGACAACTACAGAAAAAACTAATAAATCATTTAACATTTGGCCAATTATTTCTTTTTTGAATGTATACTTGCTTCTTTCTGCATTTTGTTTTGTCGCTGCTAATTTGCATGCATATTTTTTTTCAATATAAAGGAGTTTCTGAACAAAGTTTTGTGTGTGTGTTAAGGGGTGTTTGCTGCCCCATTTATGAAAGAAGAATCAGCAAAGAATTTTATCCGGCAGAAGAGGCAGGCAGGATACTGGGACCCACATCACTCCCAGAACCAGTGGGGTTTTACTATCCAAGAACAGGTGACTTCATAGTAATGTTTGGTGATTAACAGGATGCAAAATCAAGTTAGTGGTGTAAAAATAACATTTCTTTAGAGACATATTGAAGACATAATGTAATCACTTTTCAGGCAAATGAGCAGTGGACAGCTCTTCGGACTGCAGCTCAGTACTACATGGACATGGGACATCTAATGTTTGATCGCTCTGTGGCTGAGTGAGTAAGACAGTGTGGGCTTTTGTTTTTCCACTGTACTGTCACATTTAATAGCTGTGCTATTGAGCTAAGATTGTAATAGTAAGGGGAATGTGAAAAAAATATTTGTCATTGTGTTTTAATTTATTACTTATTATTCACTTTAATTTTTCTTTTATGTGTTTATCACAGTGAAAATAGCAGACTTTATATGGAGATGCTTCGAAATGCACAGGCTCACCTGGACAGCCAGAGAGGTCGACACAAGTAGAAAACGTCCAGTGTGGCCAATGAAACATGATTCCAGTAAAAACACGATTTGATGCTGAAGAGATTTATACAATGGACATTTTAATCTTTTTTATTATTAAGTACTGTTGAAATTATCCATTAATCTGAATTCTGCATGCCTTGAGTTTGTGGTGAATCTAACTTTTGCAAACAAACGTACAATGTAAAAAATTGTTATACAGACAATATGTACAATATCTGCATGGGTCATTCGAAAAATAATCGTTTGCATGATGTTTTTAGGTACAGACTTGTTGCAGTAAAACATGTTATTTTGTATACTGGGATACATACTGGCTGTTAATAATGAAAACTAATTAAAACACTTTTATTCTACCAAGTATTGTAAGCTTTATTTGAAAAAGGATGCAAGTTAAAATGACATGTATTGAATAAAAAGCACAGTTGCAAGCTGAAGTAACTAAAGTTTTATTATACAAATAACTTTGCTTGGAAGTTTAGTTTTGTCTTATGAAGTATTCACCCCTTTCAGCTCAGTTTGCAGGAGGTGCAGGAGCCTGTCCCCACTGATTTCAGATGAGAGGTAGAGTACACCCCGAACAGGTCGCCAGTCTGTCACAGGCCATACAGACACACACGGACACACACATTCATTCCTAGGGGCAATTTCATAATGGTCAATCAGCCTGACTAGTATGTTTTTAGAAGGTGGAAGTAAGTACCCGGAGAGAACATAGCTTTTCCCATCCAAACAGGGTTAGTGACAGAATAATCTGAAAGTCTGATCCATTTTACTTTTTTTTTTTTTTTTTAATAAAAGCGACAAGTTTTTATGTATGAAGACATTTTTATTCTTTGGGTTTTTTTTAAGTCAACTCTCCAAAATGGTTCTGTTAGTCACCACTAGGCTGCAGTGTGATTGCAGGATTCCTTCATCTTTCTGCTACTTCTTGCAGTACAGTAGCTTAAGCCCACTTTGCTATTATCATTTTATTACCGAGGTTAAGTTATCAAAAGTTCATTAAGTTAATCAGCAGGACCTACTCAAAGCTCAGAATGCTTCAATGCATTTATTTAGAGTCTAATTTTTCAAACATAACAATTAAAAAACAGTGAGAGCTGATCAGTTGCTTTTGAATGATTAAACAAGTTTAAATCTTGTTACATTCCAAATAAGATCAACTTTGGCTAAATGACTAAAGAAAGATAAGATTTAGCTTCATTTAGACTATTTTTTTCAATTTGAAATAATGAACTAGGCAAAAGTTTAAAATAAAATCAAGTTTTTCTCTGTGTTTTTTACACATCTAGTTTAATATGTGTATTAACTTAAATGTGTGGAGTTAAAACTTTTGTGTCTAAACTTTACTCATTTTCAATTTAAACTTTTATTTTATTTAATGAGTTTGTGTGGTAAAATTTTAATTTAATGGTTGTGGGTGTGTATGTGTGGAACCAATTTGTTTAGTTTTAGAGTTCAAATTAGATCCTATCACTGCAGTTCGCTGCTTTGTGTGTACTTGAACAAACTGAGTGGAAGATTTAATACGCAACATTATGCAGAATCAATCAAATAAAGTAAAAAGTCAGACTGCTTCAGAAAAAAGCATCTGCTGCTGGTTTTCCTCATTTGTTTTATTCGATTTCTGTGAGTGAATAACAATTTTCTATTAAAGGGACAAGAGGTAAGAGGGTGGACTCTCTATTGTACTGAAGGAGGATCCTCGCTTGTACTCGGAGGAGGAATTTTTAGGAACATCTGCAGGGCAGGAGTGAAGATCAGGATGGTTCCCAGGACAGAAACTGAGAGGAAAACCCACAGAAAAATTCTGTCTAACACCTGAGCCACAAACTTCCAGTCTTGTACCACCTGCAAGAAAATAAGACAAAACATATGCTGACATGAGACTGCAAATATATTCCCATGATAGTTAGGAAAGCTTTGATGATGCCACACACACCTCACGGATGAAATGCTCCTTACGGATATGCCGGCTGATGTAGCGAACTGAATAGATGGCTTTATCCAACATAGTGGCCCATGCCTCTTCCTCTTTTCCCTCTGGAGTGTTCTGTCCAGAGGCTCCACTGCTTGGTCTTTGACCTCTGCGGCCTGTAGAGCGGGGCTTCAGCTCAGGACTTTCAGGAGCCAGTTCCGGATAGTGGTACCGGTCGGTGTGTCCTCGCATACAGAGCATTCTGGGTAGTTTCTGGAGAAAGAGGTTGCGAACCCATGGAGACATTGGGTGGTAGGTAGCTGAAGAGCGGTGATGCACATTAATCACAAAGACCGTGACAATGATGGAGAGCGTGACGAAGATCATGATAAATAGTAGATACTCTCCGATGAGTGGGATCACCTTGGAGGAGGAGGGGATGATTTCTTCAATGACCAAGAGGAACACAGTGAGTGACACTAGAACAGAGGTGGAGAGTGACAACTTCTCTCCTTCATCTGATGGAAGGTAAAATACCAAAACTGTCAGAAAGGACAAACCCAAACATGGGATGATGAGGAATAGTGTGTAGAACAATGGCAACCTTTTCAAAATAAAGGAGTAAGTGATGAAGGGGTAGGAATACATCCCATCTTTCCTGTTTCCTCTTGCACCAGTGGCGTTGAGGATCTCCCACTCTCCGTTATCAAAAAAGTCTTTCCGATTAACTTGGTTGTCTATCAGAACCAGGTCCACCATGTTGCCATCATATGTCCAGGAACCAAACTTCATGGTGCAGTTTTGGCGGTCAAAAGGGAAAAAGGTGACGTCCATGGTGCATGCTGATTTATAACTAGCAGGTGGAGTCCAGGTGATGGCCCCATTGTACTTTACAATGGCTTTGGTCATTAGAGAACCTTCAAACCGTCCATCAGCGCTGATGGGGGGATAAAATAAATAATTAAAATAATCAGACAAACTCAATTCTCTTACATTCCAACATTACTGTCACTGGAATTGACATCACTATTTGCTGAAAAAGATGTCAGATCACTTACTTTTCATAGAGAACTATGTCTGGAAGCCAAATATTTTCCGATGGTACTCTGATGGAGGTTATTCCACCATACTTTGCTGGATTCCATCGGAGCTTATAATCAATCCACTCCTGGATAGAAAAATATGCAAATCTCAACATTTAATGCAAATTCTAAATAGACCATAAATTTTGAAAAATCAGGTCTGGATGTATCCTTGTCTTCAGGCTATAAATCAAACATCAAAACAAGCAGACTGGCCACTGCCCACCAAAACCAAGAGGATTTTTTTAAGCGTAACTGACCGGTTTAAACTTTTCTTTTTTCAAAATGAGCATTTTTATAAACAGCATTGGATTTTAAACTGAAAACTACATTGAATGTGTAAATTTAGTCAGTGTTTGTCTTACCTGCCAGAGCCAAACATTTGTTGTCATCAGCTGATTTTTCTCGTCCTGAAACAAAAAAAATAGTTATGATATTGCTAAAGTTGAACAATTTTTACATTTGCTTTAGTTAAACCATCATTTTGGGTTCTCACGTTTGTTTCTTTGAGTCATTAACATGAGAATAAGTCTGAGTGGTAAAGCAGGTTGATACAATGTAGATTAATCAGGTTGTAAATGTAAGAAGACAACCACAGTAACTAAACTATGGCTTCTTTCTACATCACTGCAAAAATTGAGATGTGGGCTGAAGACTGAGGACAGAAGTGAAATTTATTTGGTTGCAGCAAAGTGAGACGTATCCAAAGCCGTTGCATGTCAGAGTACCAAACCCAGGCCTCAGCTGTCAGAGTAAATTGGATGGTTTGGTAATCACATAAACCAGAGGTAAACTATAATCTAATAAAGTCATGCAGCATCCCAGAGCGAAGCAGAACAAACAACATGGTCGTGCTGTCATGTTTAAGGTCAGTTCTTATGCTGTACAAATCTTTATAACATCCAAAAATATTTAATTTTATTAAATACAAACAGATTTATTTTTATGTTTGATACCAAAAGTTTCTCATAAAAAGAGAAGGTAAAAAATGAGTTCAAACTTAACTGGTTGAGATGAATATTTTATACCAAGTCGAGAGTTTCCTTCATAAGAGCTTTTCCTTTTTGTACAACTAAACTATCTCAGCCTATCACGGACAGGTAGTAAAATATTAAAGGTACACTCCAGAGAGGGGTTGTGCAGTTGCAGATATTAGTAAAGTGTTTTAATTCTATTTCAGGACCACGGAGAGCTGCACGATGTGAAGCTGGAAGTAGTGTAATAAGATGCAGCTCCACAGACAGCGACAATGTTCCACTGAAAGGACAGAACATCTCAATCTGCCACATTTAGATGACTAATTTAAACTTTCACACAAATATGACACACATTCTTTTTTCCTATACATTTACTTGAATGATTATATTAATTCATCAATAGTTTTCTGACTTCAAAACCAGTTCACAAAAATTGTTTTGATCCTGAATGACATTTTTTACTTACTTCTTTTTTTCATTTTCATTTTTGTACATTTTCATTCAAACAGCAAGTTAGAAATGTCAAACCAATTTAAAGCTTAGAGAACAGGGTTCAGTAGGTCACCAGATTTTCCAGCATGTCACACACGTGAGGGGATCTCTCAAACTAGGGTGTAAATGAGAGAAGATATTCAGAATTTTCTAAATATTTTATCAAATTAACCGTGAAGTGGACAGTCTCTTTGCTGTGGAACATTTTAAGATCATGTTTGATTCTCTTGGGTGTAAAGCTTTGTTTCACTAAGAGCTGTTTAGTTTAATCAATTAAACTAAAATGTGGTCAAAATGTTCTAATAATGCTGGTTTTTGAATGAATTATTCACAATTTTGACAGGTCGACTGCAGAAGGCTTCTAATAAAAAATGTAGGTACTCAGAATATGTCAAAGTTTGGTTTAAGAATAAACACACTAAAATGCCATAAAATACCAAGAAAATACGAGAAACAGAAATCAGATAACAAATGTGTTTCAACTCATCTCTTCTCACCACGTCAACAAGCTGAGAGATCTTTAGTCCAAAGAGAACTTTAACCGTGTCATTTGCACGCTGGATCGGTCTCACCCATCGTTGGTAGCCTTGGAAAAGATTCTTGAGTAGAGCATCCTCCATTTCCGCCAAGGATACAAATTCTTTTTGAGCTGCAAAGAAACATGTGGATAAGAATCTCTTTTGACATCAAGTGTCCTTCACATGGCCCAGTTCAGCTCTGACGATACTTGGAAAAACTAACTTTTCAAAAGTCACTCTTTCAATTGTCAATATAAGTTTCTTGGAAAAATTGAACCTTTAACGTCCAAAAAGTCATTGAAAGTACAACGACAGATACATTTTTCTTTTCAAAGCTAGAAAAGTCTCATAAACACAGACACCTTTTCTGGTTTCAGATGTTAGATTTGTTCAGACAGTATTCACTGAGTACTTTACCGAAGTGATGAAATTTTCTCAGTGATAATTTATATGTTTTATTTGGTAAGGCAACAAGCAGTGGGAAGATTTTCTGAATGCTAGAGAACTTCACTGTATATTTGTTAGTGAATCAAAAAACTTGGAGGGTCTAAATTATGTCAAACAAAGGTGGTAAAATCTCAGCAGAACTCAAACTGTAAAGAAAAAAGCAGAAACTTGATAAGAACAAAAAGTGAGAAACTTGCTGCTCTTGTTGAGGAAAATAAACAATGTTACTACTTTTAGCAAGTTTTCACTGCAGTTTAAAATCTGGTGTGATCATTCTGCTGGATTAGAGACTAAAATGTTGAAGATTAGTTTCGGTAAAGAGTATTTTTCATCCAGTAAGCTTTGTTTGGGCTTTCAAGGACAGTCAGAGAGAAACAGACACTGATATCTGACTCCATTGTTCTTGATGACTGATGACATATCAACTTTAACAGGAACAGAACGGACTCACTTTGAGCTACCGTTCTGCTTTTTAAAAAGCCTTAGTATGATGAATCAAAGAACTCAGTCTTTTGAAAGTAAAAATTTCTTACCAATGTCAACTTTATTTTAAAAAAGAAGAGAAGTGCTGTTCATGTTGAAAAACTTGCAAGGTTAAAAAAAAAAAGGCTCAGCTTGATCATTTTCTTCTCAATAGACTGAGAAGCAGGGAAATCATATATTTACTGTCTAATGGAAATATAAAAATTGTAAAGCCCTTGATTGCACATTTCTAGTCTGAATAGAAACAATATTAATCTGTACGGTTTGCATTTATTGATTAATAAAACATTTGTAAAGTAGTAGTAACCCTTTGCCTCACCGGTGATGACAGCCAGGGACAGTGGACACACAGACAAAATCAGAAGGAGGAACTTCATCCTGATGTCCTGCTCTGAAGAAGAGATCCAGTGATCTTTTATTAACTGCTGCTCAGGTGGAATTGACCAAACACCCTCATGTACCCATGAGAAAAAAAATCCACGCTCCTGTTTTTCTGCACGTGTCTGGACAGTGAAATATGATGTCGGTCCAACCGTTACGCGAAAGAAGCGGGAATGCTTTCTAGAAGAGGAGGAGAAATAGAGAGAGGGAGAGTAGGAGGAGGCACATGGCTTGTAGCAGGGTGGGTGTCTGGTTTAAAATGCATTGTGATCTTTTAAAAAAAGTCTTTCTTTCTTTTTGCTTACTTTATCCTGCACATAGGATTTTTTTTCTCCTGCAAACACACACATCAAACTAGGAAGGGATATTAAAAGTGACTGCTTTAATTTTGCATGATGAGAGGGTTGCTGGGTGGGTCTCGGTGATGCTGGGACAAAAAGATGACTCACTTAGAAAGTCATAAACTAATTTTTTATTTGGCAGAAAAATACCTTTGTTGAGGTCATTAATTCAAATCTGCATCATTAATTACAATTAAAGCTTCTTTTAAAGTGCTTAACAACCATTCTGCATGGTGTAATTGTTGAAAATAAACACAGAAATACACCATATGGAATATTCTAAGAGAATGGTTGTGCTTTACTTTTAAATTCTAATATTTATGCAGCCATTTTTTAAATGCAATTGGTCGGGATTGTTTGTTGCCAAATATATTACCTTTTATATTTATAGAGTGATAAACTAACTGTTTTGTAATGATTTATAAGCCTGGGATTATATCTACAAAAGGGGGTACAATCTACACAGTGTCCCATCTTTTTCAAACTTGTCAAATTTATCTGCTATGTTAATCAGGCATGGCCTTTCAGAGTCAGAGACAATGGTTAGAGGGTCTTGGATGAGTTACATCATAATGAGACATGATCATGAGGTCATAAAAGGCTGTGACACTACATGAGCAGTGGCCCACGGGGGAGAAAACTCAGGGATAAACTGAATTATGATGCGACTGTTTTGCTAAAAAGACATTTTCTGCTGCTCTTTAGCAATAAAAGACTACCTTAGAATATTCTTACCAAACAGAGAAGTAAAAAGGATACATGTTTACTTTCACTTTAAAACAGTAGTCATTGGACTAACAATACAGTCCAAGGATTAGATTGCGTGTGAGTTCAGTGACTCACACGTCAGTGTGGATGCATGTAACTGACAGCCTTATTTTCCTATCACCTTCTTGTAATCTCACTCTTCTTCTAAGGCCATTCTCTTTGGCACAAATATTCTTACCAAATATGCATATTTTTTCCGTTCCTTGACAATCTTCCACCACTCAAGTTTTTACTCTATCTTTAACCTGCTCTCACAACATGTATCATCCCATTTCATTGAGGATCCTACCTTTACTCATCTGTCAGCCTATCCACCATCACTGCAAACAAGAAGGGACTCAGTGTTCATCCGGATGCTGTCCTACATACACTTCATTTTGTTGCAGTCACACATGCACAGTGCCTCCACATTACTCCTACTCCACTCAAACATACTTCTCTGCCAAATAATCTCACACTTCCTCTCTGGTCACCAAATCTTCAAAGACACAGTGTAGCATCCTCTGACCTTCCCTTTACTTCTTTACCAACATTCACAAAGTAAATTCCACATCTGCAGTAGCCATTCTTAAAAATGCACATCAGGAAAAGTTCTCTTGCATTCCTCAGATGACTTCTCACTAATTTCTTCTCACCTGCCACCTCGCTGAGACACTTCCTTACCTCTACAGGTATGTTATAAAGACCATGAGCCTTTCCACTGCATCATCCTCTGCAATTTTCTATTCTTCTTTGATCATCTTTGGTACGTCCTGGTCCACACCAGTCCCCTCTTCTATCCTTTGGTCTCTTTTGTTTTCTACATTCATCCACTTTTCAAACTATTCTTTCACATTACTTGCATCAATTAATACGATTTTGAACACCCCAAACCTGCTGCAAGTCCTTTCTATTGAACTGAGAATAAAAAGGCAAATGGCAAAAAAGTATTTGTCCCTCAGATGCAAAGATGGACAGTCAAGGGTTAAAGAAGCAATCTGTGAGAGTAAAAGAGAGTGCTTTCAAACAAAAAACACATTAGTAACACCCCACCCAAATTTTCCAATTCACATGATCCCACGTTCAACCAAGCATAAAATATATCTTTATTGTGGTTTTTCTTCCTCTTTGTGTCCTTGATATTTTTCCTTATCGAACCCTCTCTTTACCTTGTGCTCTTTCTTTCTTCCTCTTCATGGATGAAAGTGACATGGATAACAGGAGGCTGATTGTCACAATGAAATTATACTGATTTTCTGCTCCACTTGGAGCTGCGGGCCGAGCAGCTGCTGCCTCCAGGATCAACTCATCCACCTCTCCTTCAATCATTTGGAAATATAAATTCTCAATGGCTGGAAACCTGCCGGTCTGCTCTCAGATGACTGTGGGCAGCTGCAGTGTCTCTGTGTGTTTGTGTTAGTTTACATTTGAGAAGAAGTGTAAGAGACGTAGCTCCCCAAATGATGGTCTATTTTCTTGTGTGTGATCTTTTTATGCCTCTGGTAGGTGTTTTTTGTCTTCTTGGTTAAGCTTTTATCTAAAGTCTGCTCTTGTGTGGAAATATTTAATTGATAAAACCTGCCCTGGTTCTCTCTCTAATGCCCGGAGGTTGAAACTTAATCTATTTGTTGAGGATTTTAAAGGCAGGAGCTGCTGCTGTGAAAGAAAGTCAAATCTACTGCATGCTTCAAAGGAAAATACAATACTTAAATCATTAGCCTTTTCACCCTTCTGCCAATACAGAGGATGAACTTCTGATAAACTTGTCAGCTTTAATTATTCTTTAAAGAAGTCCACTGTGACTTTGAAAAGGTTTTCTCTCATAAAAACTTAAAAGAAACTCTCATCCAAGAAATAATTCCAGAATATCTAAATGTTTCATTTTTTGTCTTGTTTTTAAGTTGTAAATACTCCAAATTATTGTTCAACAGAACATAGAAACCATATCCAATGAGGATGTGATGCCAGCTACTCTTACGTTGAAGTACATCTTGAACTTTCTACATATGAGTTTATAATGTGAAAAATGTGAAGGAAATGTTTCTCTGCTGACAAAATTCTGCCCTCTAGTTGAACTTTTTTTTTTTTATTGAAAATAAACAAGTGCAGTCATCGCTGTCAGTGCCATCGCACATTTAGAATCACCCCAACCCTCAGTGGTGTTTGATGTTGTTCTTTTTATGATTCTTTGCTCATTCTGATATGACTGATTGAAGTTATTCACACCTCATCTTCTGTAAACAACTGTCTTTTGCTTTCTTCTCTGCTCCCTGGTTTCATACTCTGCTCAAATCTTCAAACATAGGGTAAACAGAAAAAAATAGGGTAAACAGCTATTTAAATGGAAATAGGTGTGACCCAAAACAAATTTTTTACTTTCATGTGTCCCAAGTGATGAACTTTTCAAATGTTTTATTTAACCTGTCAAGAGGGGGACAGTTGATCATAGTCACTTGTGTTTCAATTGCCAATGACAACTTTATTTGAATGCCTTGTTTTTAAAAAGGTAACAGCCATCCGACGTGCTATGCAGGAAAAACATTATACGTACGTAAGATACATCAAAAGAAAAAACAGAACAGTACAATAAAAACAAATTTTTTAAGCTGATGTCCGACTGGGCGGCGCGGTGGCGCAGTGGGTAGCATGGTGGCCTCACAGAAAGAAGGTTGTGGGTTCAAGTCCCAGAGGAGGATGAGGCTTGGAACACTGGCCTTTCTGTGTGGAGTTTGCATGTTCTACACGTGTCTGCGTGGGTTTTCTCTGGGTACTCTGGTTTCCCCTCCAGGAACATGCATGTTAGGTTGATTGGCCAGTTTCAAAATTCCTCCTAGGAATGTGTGTGTGTTTGTATGGTAGTATATGTGTGGCCCCCTGACAGACTGGCAACCTGTCTGGGGTGTACCCTGCCCCTTGCCTTGAATCAGCCGGGATAGGCTCTGGCACCCTCTGCAACCCTGTAATGGATAAATGGTTAAGAAGGTGACTGAGATCACCTTCTTAATTTCTCTTGTCTGAGATCATTTTAAGTATTTAAGTAAAAAAAAAAAAAAAAAAAAATTGAGACTTGACAACTAAACTCTAATAAACACCTTTCTTTTTCTCTTTATCAGAGTTATCATTTGTGATTTGTGATTCAACCAAGTGAGACACATGGTGAATGCCAAGAAAGTGATAGAACACATCTGGGGGGCTCTCCTTCAAAAAATCCTTTTGGGGATCCTGGCTTTGATTTTCTCTTCTGTCCTTTATTTCACCGCTCCTCCCTCCAAAAATCACGTGAGAGGAATATTTTGTCCTAAAGCGGTGTAATGCTGTTTGGTATTTTGGTGATATTTGATTAGCCCAGCTCACCCCAGGCTGGGTTTTCTCACAAATGCCCCAATTTCCAAAGTTCCTTTTCCGGTGAAGTGGCAAGACTTGAAAATTATACCTATTGTAATTTTTTTTTTTAAAAAGTGTACTTGTTAGAGCTTTTTTTTATTTTACCCTCACCGTTTAACGTAGAAGAAAAATAAGTTACAGCAGAAACACATGGACAACAAACACCGAAATGTGTAGAAATGTAAAAACACAAAAGATGACAAGTTTATATTTATTTCATCAACTATGATTGATTTGAATATGGGGAATAAGGGGAATCCTCTAACAGAGTAGCTTTAAGTGCAGATGTGAAGTGTTTTCTATTTATAGTTCTAGTTCGTGAGCCCATCTCTTAAAAGTTGCATTTCCATGTCTGCTCGAAGCCCCCAAAAAGGAACCCTAAAAGCTTTTTCTTTTATTATTTTTTTCATCCAAATGTTCTTTTCCAGTTCTGAGACATTGTTTTTTCATCCATTCATAAATATTCATATGAAGGTAAAATTAGATGCTTGCTCTTTACAATAATATGAAAGTGTGTCCCGCTTTCTACCTCAAGCTGAAGCCACTTGTGAGTGGGAGACGACCCTATATTTATGTGTCTGTGTGCTCACAAGGCTCCCGTTAGAATGAATTATTTAGCTAAGAGTCTCCTTAGCTTATTCATGGTCGGTTGGCTTCAGGCGTTTACCGCTCTGCGTCCAATGACACAAAAAGCAGCCTGCCTCCATTACTCTATAGTATGACCCGACCATGTCCTATAATCCCCATATTTACATCAGACTGCTGAGGTGGCTTTCAACGGGACATTTGTTGGCTCATATTGACTTTGTATGGATGGAATTTTTCAGTTATGATAAATTGGACTTTAAAAATGTTAAGAATAAAAATTGAGTGCGGTTAAAAAAAGGGAAAAAAAACATTTAAAAAAAGTAAAAAATATAGAAATAAAGTTTGTGCTGGTAAAATTATAGTTTTGTTTAGTTTCTATCCAAAAACAAAAAAATGTTGTGACATGGGTCTTGCTGTCTAAGAGTTGGAGTTTAACAGTTGGAGTCACGGTGCCGAATCATGTAAAATATTAATTCATGTGGGTGGCTTAATAATGTATCAGCCCTTAGTTTACCATCCAGTTCTTTGCATCATTCAGCTTTGCTCTGACTATAACTAGACTCTAGAAGTAGAATGACTCAATCGTCCACTGAATGTAGTTAGTATCATTACATATGGTTACATCCAGATTTTAACATTTAACTTTATGGAAAAGTCCACACATTAAAAAAGAAATACTGCAATAGTTAGACCAAATTTCTTACATTGTTCTGATTTGTCTCGATTGTTTCGTAATCTTCAATAGGCAATAAATCGATGTTGAGGAAACTCAAAATTAAAAACTTGTAGGAGATGATTGTCTTGGTTGCCAGGTATGTCACACTCAGAACATATTAGATACCATGTGTCATTACTCCATATTTAGACTTCTATACTCCTTTTGTTCCAAAAAAAAAAAAAAAGAAAGTTTGGCTAAGTTCGTGTAAGAACTCACACACACTCTACCGTGTCACCATCTTATCCTCTCTCACATCCTCAGGTTACATGTGTAACTTCCTGTCCTTCTCTCCAGTTCATCTACACATGGACAAATGTGCACATGCTCATTGAGCACACACAACAAGGGATTAGTCTGAACAGTTGAGCCGTTCGGAGCCAGAGGGTGGGCTAGTCACACTACAGTCACACTCCAATGTGACTTGAGGGGGGAATGACTAGATGTTGAGCCTTCACTCTGAACTTCAGAGCTGACAGACACACTGAGACTCAACTGAGGAGGAAGAAAAAGGATTTTACTTTTACACACATTCACAGCAAGTTATGTGACCATGTGTATATGGTGTCCTTTAAAGTCAGGGCTTTTCTCTCTCTGGATCAAACAAACTTTTTAAGATCATCAGCATTTAAAGAGATTCAAGTATTTCAGAAAACAATCTTTCGTAGCTTTAATTTAGATAAGAGTAGGACTCTGCTGGGGTTTGCTGAGTGAGTAAAGAAAATATTAAAACATTTTCAAACACATGCGTGGTTGATATAATTTATCAGGTTGTGCAGAAACTAATCTACAGGCTCTACTGGGGATCCACGGCTCTACAACAGCTGCTGATAATACATAATTTTTTAAGTACATCTGCATATGTTTTACTAGCAGATTTAGTGATGTGGGGATAGATCGCCAGCACAGGGGGAAAAACATTTTAAAAATGCAACATACAAGAAAAAGGATTATAAATGGATTTAAATAAAACTCTGAAGGGGCAACAAACTTTCACTCAATCCACTGTTGATTTGAAGAAGTCAGATTTTTGTTTGCTTGTCTGACCATTTTAAAGCTTTTTTTTACTCTTTTTTGTAGTTTTTTTATGGCAGATGTTAATGGACACATCCAGCATTATGTCAGGTTGTATTACATGTTGTGTTTTAAAGGGCACACTTATTTTTTGCATTGAAGCTAAGAGTGTTCATTACCCCAGAGCTTTTCTGGTGACCTAAACTGCTACATAATATTACTTTTTTTTTTTTCAAGCTACTAACTTTCAGTCCTTTCCATTTTCTCTGCCGACTTGCAGCCCAAACTTCCTTCATTTTTGTTTTTGTTTATTTGTTACTGTATCACCGATAAATTTTATGTCATAGGTTGACGTTATTACTTTAAAAAAACACAAAACATTTTCCAGCGCAAGTGCAATTTACATTTTTTCAAATTTTAATTGCTCATAAAAAGCTAGCAATTAAATCCCCATGAAGAAAATTGTGTTGATCATAAGCTGAGACACAAGAGAGGATTCAATACAAATTGTTTTGAGAAAAAGGCTGCATAGTGCTTTGGCCAGCAAGGATGTAAAAAATCCTTTTTAAAAGTTACCTTGAATGGAAATTAGTCTAAAATTTATTGAACACGACAGTAACAATAAAAGTGACAAGAAAATCAACAGGTGGAGACGGTGGCCGCATGGTTAGCGCGTTCGCCCGCGGACCGGAAGGTCGCGGGTTTGCGTCCCACGGAGAGCATGTCTAGGGTCCTTGGAGAAGACACCTAACCCCCACTTCTCCCACCATTGGTGCCGTTGAAGGGCAGCCTGCTGCGGTGTAAGGAGTGCAGCAAAACAAATTTCCCCGGTGAGGGATGAATAGAGTAATTCAAAATAAAAAAAAAATAAACAGTGACCTCATAATGCTTAACATTTCTCTCATTTAGGTCATCGTTTAATCTACTGATTAAAAGTGTTTGTTTCATCTTTTGAACTGCTTATCCTTGATAGGGTCACAGAGGGTGCCGGAGTCCATCCCGGCTGATTTCAGGTGAGAGGCAGGATACACCCCAAACAGGTCACCAGTCTGTTGCGGGGCCACACACACACACAAACATCAGATTAAGAGTACCTCCACATCAAGAAAACATTTGAAATGAAGGAACAAAATGTAACCAAAGTTTTTTTTTTCTCCTTTGTTAAGTGAAGCTTGTTTGACTTTTATCTGAACTACTTCAATCAGCCCTGGGAATTGTAAAAACAATAAGAAAAAAAAACACAACCAAAAGAAAGATGCTGAATGAAGAAAAAAGACAATTTAGCATTAAGAAAACCTTGTTTATGAGAACACACACCAGAGGAGACATAGATGGTAGCAATTAGGGAACGAAAAACTCTCAGAGGTGACAAAACAAGCACAGCACAGCGACACTTAAAAAGAAACAAGCTGTTTTGTTTTGTTTAGTCTACGTTGTGCTTCTTTGCATTCCAAATTGCAGCAAGAGTTATTAATCCATATATGGTGTGCAACAAGATTTAAATGCATGTCATCATGGGGGCTGTTTAACCATGCACAACACATTATTTTGTTGAGATAGAAAGTCGCTGATGCATATACAGTATTTAACAAGAAAACATATTTTCGTCTGCTTCTAATAAAACAAGGCTTTTACTGCACAAAATTGCAGTTAAAATGTTTTTCTCCAAATTTTACTTGAGGTTTTATGTTTGGTTATTCAGAATTTTTATGCATCTACAGTATAAAAAAAGTGTGTCAATGAGGGAATATTGTGCTTTTGTGAGGGTTAATTCTTATCTCACAGCAGATTTAAATAAATATGGTACATTTTGTTTGTTCAGATATATAATATTTGTCAAAAATAAGTTAATAAATACATTAAATTAGTTTCACTTTCATGTTTGACACTGTGAATTTCCTCCTTCTTCTCACTCCCAGCTTAGTCCTGAATGCTGGGCGTGTGGTACTTGAGTAGTACGTGAGAGGACAGACTGAGCATGAGCATCATTGAGCATGTGCGCTGAAACACTTCCTGCTTACGTTAGAATGTGGGCGTAGCGGAGAACAAAAGACATGTTGCAGAACAAATACAAAGATGTTTGTATGGTATTTGAATGCTGGATGGGGTCGTTTGTAAATTATTAAGACATCCATGAATGAAACAGAAAACCACTCCAGGTATATTTTTGATGTGGAAAAAAATGTTGGGAAAACAGAAATAGACAAAAAGTTATTTGTGCATGATACCATTATTTTGAACAAGCAACAGAAGATTATGGTATAAAGACCCTTCAGACAGACGGAGCTATAGAGTAAGAAAGGAGGGTAAAAGGACAGCAGATGTGATGATCAGATAAGACCAGACCGCGGGATTGCTTGTAAGCTATAGGGGAAACATATGAGGAATGAAATCTGGGTAAGTCATCTGTAGAAATTTGTGGCTGAAGGCAGGAAATGAGAACTGATGACAGCATCCAAGAGATGGATTGAGATGTGACAAAAGGCCGAAAAGAAGGACAATAGTATTCTTGTGTTTGATGTGACATTGCTGCAAGAGGGATTCCTCCCAGAGTACTACAAGTGAAATATATAGAGAGAGGAGGGGAAATGGGTGAGAACAAGTGTTTTATTTCAAAAAGCTGATGAGTGGCTGAAGGAAGAGGCCCAGAGTTCCCAGAATGCACACAGTCACAAAAACCCACAAGAAAATCCTGTCGATGACCATGGCAACGTATTTCCAGTCATCCTCTACCTGAGAAGAGGGAGAAAGGAGTTTCAGTGTAATCATAAACCAAAAGAAAAAATATCCACAGCACAAGATGTGTTAACAGGAACCCACTGCTTAAATGCTGCTGCTGTATGTAGACTGTAAAGTTTATTTTTGTTTTGGATTTTTTGCTTTGTTTTTTTCTTATTTTACTGTCTTTGTTCTAAAGAACATAAAGTCTAAAAAACGGAATGGTGTTTGGTAGCCTATATTCTGAACGAAAGTAAGTAACTGGTGATTGCCACAAAATATAAGTAAAATACATTTCCATCTGTTTGGTGCTGCACTTGTTAATGAGGATAATAATCACTCAAAATTTAGGTGCATCTCCAAATACGGATGGCTTGATGAAGATGTACAACTTCAAAATTGAAGCAATAGTTGCCATTGTTCGAAGATAAAAGTTGTATCGCAAACTTTTGTGATCCCACCAGTGCAACATAAAAAAAGATGAAAAAACTTCAACATATTTAGCTGCAAGTTGATCCAATAGTTGATTGTTAGAAAACACAAAATAACTAGGCTTAGAAATTTTATATGCAGCCCAGCCAACTGGAAAATGTGTTTTATTTTCCTTTTCATTAGATCAAGAAAGCAACTGTCGGATACATTATGCTTCTTTAATCAGAGACACAACTTTATTATTTTAGATGATAAACTGAATACACTATAGATTTGTGGTTTATTACTCAGTAAATTACGGCTTGGCTGACTTTATTACACTGGATAACTTACTGAAAGTGGTATGTAGACTGCATGAGGCATTGGACACTAATTTCTAGACCAAAGCAAGTTGGAAAAACCACAGAAAAAAGCAAACACCATTAAAAAGCACATCTAAGCAACATAATTGCTGGTCTAAAACCACTGCCAGGCACATAAAATCTCGCCAGCATGGCTTGATGCTAGTCAGGTGTTGATAATAAGATCATTACTGCAGTGACCATACTACTGCAGAGGGTAGGCCTATTCCTCTATTCCTCATTGGTTCATTGGTTTCTACGAAGAAATGGAGCATACACCACAAATGTATCAGAATCGTCCAGATAGGGAAGGATACACAAAGCCTAAACTCTGTAACAAAAACCAGCTTTAAACTCACGGAAATGCCAGCACAATGTGGAGGTAACAAGCATGCAGTTTGCTTTGTTTAGCAGCTTAATGTTTATTTTCAGTCAACAGAGGTGACAATAGCTTCTTACTGAGTTAAATGAGAAAAAGAAAATGATATCAAATACCATGTTTTAGAAACCGAAGCTTAATTTTTTGCATCTGGTGATTTGTTGGTTGGGACTTCAGGTTGATGTCAGCACTTCACATCTACAGTATATTTATACGTAAATGTATATAATATAGATATACGTATTTATGTATGTCATAGTGCTCAAATATACATAACAGATAATATGTATACATATACAGTTCAGTTCAAATTGAAGGTCTCATACAGTCCAAATAAATAATATTCAGAACTTTAGTAGAAAAGTTCATTTATTTTTTACAATTAGAAATAGAATAGAATTCCTTTTCCCATTGCAATCCACAGCTGTTCTTATTCTAAGTGTCTCAAATGACTAGTTCATGCTCACAAGGCAATAAATTGTCTCTGTCTTCCCAAGTAATAATTTATTTTCACTAAAAAAAAACTACATATTCTTTGCTTAAAACAATAAAGAGTAAAAAATATTACTTTGTCAAAACAAACTATTTTTGATCCAAAAGGAGGCTGGACTTTGATTTTTAACAGTTTGCTCTGGTTTGGGTTTTCTATGTTTCAAAGATTGCAGATTTTCTGAGTCATATTATTACAACAAAAATGGGTCTTTTCACGTACTGTTATATCTCATCAGAAGATCTCCACTCATGCCAACCTTCTCAGAAAAAGGCATTTCTTAAGTGTGTGTTTTTAGACGTACCTCCTTGGCTTTGTTGCGGGTCCTCATGTTTTCTGCGATGTACTTAACGCTCTCAATGGCCTGTTTGATCTCCGGTGACACCACAGAAAAGGCAACAACAGCGTTGACAGGTGATGATGCATTACGGGGTCTCGGAACTTTGGGCAGCTCTGATTCAGGGGGCGCTTGGGTTTGAGGTGTCGGTGGAGGAGGTGGTACCATGGGCGGTGGAACAGGAGTTGGTACCTCTTTGCCTCTGTAGGGGTACCTCCTGTTTATATCCCGTGTTAAGTCCCGGTTTATCTCACCATATTCCACACAGTTCATTGAGCCCCCAGCTGAGGAGGTCCCTCCTCCTCCTGACCCGCTATCCAGCTGTGGACACGGCACTCCACCAGTAATTCCACCAACACTCACACTTCCCGAACTACTTCCTCCTCCAATGCTGTTCTTTCGTTTTCTGCTACCTCCACTGCTTCCTCTGGCAATTCTAGCTGGTGATGAGCAGCCTTGGTCAATGGGCCGCCTCATCAGCATTACTCTGGGCAGCACCCCAAGGAAAACCGCCCTCACCCATTCTGGCATGGTGTGAGTCATGGGAGTGCGGTAGTGAACGTTGAGCACAAAGACAGTGATGACAATACTGAGCGTTACAAAGATCATGGTGAAAAGAAGATACTCGCCAATCAGAGGGATGACCAATGACGTTGAGGGAATTGTCTCTGTGATGACCAGCAGGAACACAGTGAGGGAGAGAAGGACCGAGATACACAGTGTGACTTTCTCTCCACAGTCTGATGGGAGATAGAAGACGAGCACCGTGAGGAAGGAGATGAGTAGGCATGGGATGATCAGATTGATGGTGTAGAAGAGAGGCAGGCGGCGAATGTAGAAGGAGTAGGTGATGTCAGGATAAATTTCTTCACAGCAGTTGTACTTGATGTCGTGCTTATACCCTGGTGCATCAATGATCTCCCACTCTCCACTCTCCCAGAAGTCTTTCAAGTTCACCTGGGGAGTAAAGACATGATTTCAATAGAACATTTTGAAAAATTGTTCAATCAATGATAGAAAATGTGGAAAAACTGTGTTTTAGTATCCCAAAATGAACTCTGAAAACCAGAGTTTCTAATATGTATACAGTGAGGTATTTGTATATTTCACTGTATACAACTACTATTCTGTAATGTGCGGTACCAGGACAAATAACACTCACCTTTGAACCAATGAGAACTAAATCAATTTTGGCTTTGTCATAGGTCCACGAGCCAAACTTCATGGAACAGTTCTGGTAGTCAAAAGGAAAGTATGTAATGTCCATTGGGCAGGAGGATTTGAATATCGCTGGCGGAATCCACGTAATCGTCCCATCAAACTTCAGCAGGGCTTTTGTTTTGTCTTCCACAAGAAAATCTCCGACAGCACTGTGACAGAGCATTTAAATCAAATCAAAATTACTCACACAAAACATAAATTTCCTTACAAAATAAGAAGAGAAATGGAATTAAGTGTTTCATAAAAACCTTTAAAAAGTTTTTCTCTATTGTTTGTATTCCTGTGTGGGGGTTATGTATCTACATTTCTTTAAATGGTAACTATCTTAGATGAGGTAGAAAAAGAGTCATACACATTGTTTTTTTTTTTGTGAAACCATGCACACAAGAGAAATACTAGTATGTCTTGGAAAACAGGATGCAACCTTTGATTAGAGGAATCTGTCCATCTGGGGAATTTAGTAATAAAACTTACTTGTTATACAACACAATATCCGGCCTCCAAATCTTATTGGATGGGACTCGTATGAACTCAATACCATCATACTCCACGGGGGTCCATCTTAGTTTGTAATCATTCCAAACCTAAAGGATAAAAAAAAAAATCCCCAGAAACTTTCATTTCTTGGGTCAATCATGTGAATCATAAAACTTAATACATGCAGTTAGATGTCTCTTACATGTCTCAACCACAAGTTAGTTTCCATAATTTGATTAACTTCATCCTGAAAAGAAGAAAATTGGTAAAAGAGGCTGTTTCACATATTTGATCAAAACTTAGGGTTAGGTTTATGGGTTTTTTAGGATTCTCACCACTTTGACGAGCTGTGAGATGGACACCTCGAACTCAACAGTGACTGGATCTGACACATTCTCCACAGGTCGAATGAACTGATTGTACCTTCTAAATAACCTCCGAAATAATCTGTCTTCCGACTTAGATGAAAAACAGCCTATTGAAACAGAGGATAAAGAAGAGGATTAAAAAAATTAAAAGGATTAGCAAATTGAGAAATGTTTGCTTTTACACTGACTTTGTATGGCTGTGGTTCTGTAGGGCTGTCCACAGTAATAACTCCTCCTAAATTAACTTGACTCCAATATTTATAAAAGATCAGTCACTCAAAGGGTCTTAATGTCAGGCTCCACTGAAAAGTAATTACGCTGAGCTAAAAATGAACTTTTTGTGGCCACAGAGGTTAAATTTCACCAACAACTGAGAAACTAAGCAACAAAGTAAAACCACAAAATGACAATGATCAAAACTTTTTGAGGTTATAGGTTATAGTGAAATTACTACTTTCACTATAATGGCCATCAGTGGATAAAATAAATGTTTAAATGCTTTACATTCACGTACGAAAAAGTAAGACGTTTTCAATCTATTAATCCTCCCTTCCTGCATGCAGCAGTTTCTGTGCATTGCTGCAAAAGAATTATGGTACATTATTGCAATATCTAAATTATGTTGAAATATTTTCTGAACTTCTAAGTCATAAAAATAACAGGTTTAGGTTGATCAATAAGTAGATGTTTTGCCTTTCGATTGTAGAGAATTTATAAATGCATGTCAGGTACAATTGCGACTCATTTCAAGTCAATAATTAATTTGCGCTTTTTTATGAAGCACTTCTTAAACAACATGTGATTAAAAGTCTTTTACATTATAACTAATTCCTACAACAAGACAAATCACACACATTTGCATGCAATACACCTTTTGAAAGACAGATAAATGATAAAAAATGTTGTTCTCTTATACATTTAAAAGCAGGTTTACACACAACATGGCTGCATTGACCCTGCCTTCTATAAACACTTGTAAATTCCCGTCTTAACCTTTAGCTACCACCTTGTTGTGTGTTTAAACATTAAAACATCTTGCCTGATGCTGCCGAGGAAACTGCTATGCGGCAGTGTCAGTCTGTGTTGAAACAACTAGATTCTTTTTTGTTTACAGGGAAAATGAAGTATACAAAGAACTTTAACATTTGGAATTGACCAAAAAAAGGTAATCAATTGCTGTCCTTTTACTGATAACAAGTATCATTTAACTTTTTGAAAATAAAAATTGAGAAGAGATGTTTGGTTGGTTAAAAAAAATGTTTTCCGAAACAGAAAAATCTTACAAATAGGTCTTGAAATGGACAAAATTTTTAATATACGTATGCTTCTTCAGTTTTGAGTGATGTAGCCATTTTTTTTCCTTCAGATGTCTTACAAACGTTTTAAAAAGACATTTAACTATATTAAAAAAAAAAAAAAAAGCTTGGAGCTTCCCAGTGATCTCCTAGAAGCAAGAAAAATGTGTCTGTGTGTCTTTGTGCCTGTGAAGTGTGCGTGCAAAGCCTTAGCTGAAGGTCAGATTGAGGCAAACAGTAAGTAGTACCTCTCGTTCTTGGCATGGTGCAGAAATCCAGGCCTGTCCAAGCAGAAAATGCAGCCCCACTTGAGACAACACACACGCCACTAGAAACCCCTCAGTAACACCACAGGCAAATTTAGTATCCGCCAGCTACGAGATGGATACACTGAGACTTTACATTTCAATTTGCTGATGATGATGTTATTTTTGTTTCAATCAGATCTCCTGCTAGCTTCTCCTTTACTGAACTAAACACAGAGTACCATAAGGTCGGCCATTTTTATGCTCTTGGCAAGAAACTAACCGAAAACCACTGAGGGGAACAAATGCTTTGAAAACGGAGTTTGACTCCTTCTATCACAGCTTTCAAGCCAGAGAGTGATGCGCGTATCATTCCACACAGCAGGAAGCATCATCCTGGCACTCAGAACCGCATTATGAACAATTTCAAGTGATGGGGGTGAATATATGAACACAACCTGTACGTTCTATATTTCCTCCAAAAGATTGTTTCCTTGACAACTACTAAATAAAACATGGATATTTAATGGGAAATTTTCTGTCCAGGTCAAGTAACTCAACAAACAAACAAAATCTATGGAATCTACGTCAGTGCTGTGGTGTTTCTTCTCTGTCTGTGAGCTCAATATTGAATGATTTTATAAAAGAGTGACAGGATTTATTAAGCAAATATGTAATTGCTAAGCCACATGGTGCTTCAGTTTCATCTTTAATGAAAGAAGAGGGTTGTAGAGAGCAGGAGAAGAGACAAGAGTCAACATCAGACTGGCTTTTACTGACAAAGGTTTGTAAGTAGGATGAAAGATGACCACTGTTTAATAAAGCCTGCCATGTTCAGAAATGTCCTCAACGAGCTACAAAATGCCACTGATCTGAAAACAGACAACCTACATAATACAAATGAAAGAGAGTGGATGGCTGCGTCCAGTGACTCAGATTTGTTTTTTTTAAACTAGTCAATGTTTTATAAATCAAAAGTTACCGACAGGAGCGGCACAGTGGTGTGTGGCCATGGTGGCCTTACAACAAGTTGGTCAAGGTTTTGAGTCCCAGAGTGGACACGGGGCTTAAAACATTAGTCTTTGTATGTTGAGTTTGCATGTTCTCCCTGTGTATGCGTGGGTTTTCTCCAGGTAGTCTGTTTTCCTTCTACTCTCCAAAAACATGCATGTTAGGTTGATTAGCTGCTATAAAATTGTCTCTGGGAATGAGTGTGTGTACTGTATGGACGATTGCGTGTGTGTGTGGTCCTGCAACAGACAGGCGACCTGTTCGGGGTGTAACGTACAGCCTGTATATGCTCTGCAACCCCACGCAACCCGATAAGGGAAAGCAGTTCAGAAGATTAAACAAAAAATATAAAAACACTGACCATTTGCCTCTACTTTGCATGATATGCAAGTTATGTCATTTTATCAATGCCATTTTTTTTCCGTAATGTGTTTCTAAACAGAATTGAGTTCTAATTTGTAAGATTACTTAGTAAAAGAGACCAGTTACAAGTAAATTACTCATTTGTGTTTGGAAAGAAAATTTGTTCCTGCATTTTTGGGATAAATATGTAACCTTTGTCACCAAGATTAAATTACATCAACTTTAAAATAAAGCCTAATTTCTGTACTTGGCAAACATTAACAACAAATTTTAATAGTATGTGTTGTTATTTTATTGCACAATTAGCATAATAATTTAGGAGACTTATGCATACTTACATTTGGTCATCAGTCTGGTGCTTTCACATTCGTGAGTAAGAGTAGTGCACTTGATGTGTCACAAAGTTCTTTTATTGCCACCCCAAATAAAAAACTTCACTCAGAGGGGAAAATATTAATAAAAGATGTGAGTTATTTAGGTTGTGCTATGAGTTGTGTTATGTGTATTTTTCATAAAGTAATGGTATAACGTTGTGTTGACTTTATTGCTATTGAGACCTCACTTCTAATGTCTCTGCTTCCTCTCTGTCGGACCGCATGAATCTGAAACCAAGATCTAAATCTAAAACATAGTTGGGTTATTAGAGCAACAGAAAATTTGTTACTATTCTGAATAAAATAATACCTTTGTTATAAAAATTAAGCTTTACCCTCTGAAGATGGTACAAAAATTTTTGTGTTGCAATAACCCCTAAATCTTATTCCAGTAATTAAACTTGTGCTTCTAAGAAAAGTTCTGAAAATAAAAAGTATATATCTATTGGTTGGGGCAAAACCCAGAATAAGCCTGACAGACCGTGGCGGTTTGTAACATCAACCAGTATTCACAAAGTTGCTGAGGTGTCAGCACTACAGGATGTTTCATTCCGCTTGTGTTATCTGAACATCTGATGCATGATAAATTAATCCAAGCATATAATTTTAGTTCTTTATAAGGTCAAAATTAAAGCTTATTCATTTGGGGTTTTCTTCTTATTCAAATTCAGACAAATTCACAACTTTTTGATTAAATTGTAATGCATTTTTATATTTATAGAAAAATTAAACTATAATACCTCTGCTACATTATGAGCATAGAGTCTCTAGAAGTTTTCCCAACTCAAGGGTCTGGGCCAAACTCCATCTTGAAACTTAATCAAAAGCTTTTCTCCTGAGACACTTGGATAATTTTGTGCTCTTGGTACCTGCCTATAAAATAGCCCGCTGCTCACTGATTTGCTGCACTGCAGGAGCCTTGTTTGAGCCTCTAATTGGGTGAGGGGAAACCAGGGCAATTATAATCAGTTAGTTAATTGGAGCTTTTGTTCTTAGTCAGACAAAAAAAAAACGAAAGTCAATTTTTTTTCTTTCCCCTCTTAGACCCGTCTCTTTTCTAATTCCCTCAACTTACTTTGCGTGTGGATATCTCATGTAGCTTCAGTTTAAAGAAAGTTAATTACAACCTTTGCTCTGTCTCACCTCAGAGGATTACATTTTCCTTGATAAAGCTCTGCTGTTTGGATTAAGTTTAAATGTTCGTGTGAACGTTATACTTTGACTTGCTAATACTTCTTCTAATTTAAAGATTAAAAAAAGATTAGACCGATACATCAAGTTAATTCTACTTATGACGTTTTAATCTCTAGTACTTTGATTGTTTTCATATTTAAGCTCATGATGCCGAAATACGATCAGTGTGGTTGGGTAATTTTGAATTCTAAATAACATTTATTAAATCGCTATATTAAAAAAATTAACCATAGAAGTATTGAAAGAAAGCATAAAATTCAAATTGAACATTTGCAGATCATACATTATTTTAAAAATGCACAGAGAGGTAAAGTTTTCTAATTTACCTCCCAAAACATGAGAGAAGAAATTAGCTTTTTCTGTCGTTATAGTCAGTAATATTTTGTGTTAACTAACAAACAAAAAAAAAGAACCAACTACCATTTATCACAACAGAGGTTCTTGGTCATTCTATCAATAAATAGATTTTCTTGGCGATGCTGTGATGAAGAGAGCCATCCAATGAAATGGCCTTTTGAAGCTACAGAAAAGCTTCATTGTATTTTATACAATCCAGAAAACTTCTTTTAACAGAAACCAAACCAGTAGCATAGTAGCATTTAGAGGCAAATGAGCTTTCAATAAGATTCTAAAAATATCAAAATTAGACTCACATTTACGTGAGCATTTCAGCAAATAATTGAGCTTGGTTTTTTGGTCAAAATCCTTTATGTTCAATTACAATATTCCATCAAAATCTTGCTGAGAGTCTATTTAACTTTTCTAAGATGTGTTTTTTTTTGTTACCATATTATCTAATGAACAGGCTTGTGGGGATGCAAATGAGGTAAGTCAAGCACTCAAGCACATTTTTCCTCAAAAAGCCACTCTGATTGGGAATTAGAGAGCCAAACAATAAGCATGCCTCTCTCTCTCTGCTACGGGTGCTTACGACCACAGAAAGAACCGTAGCCGATGGGAGGCTCTTTGATCAGACGTGCATTTAACAGGATGAGCCTGGAAGCCATTGGTGGAGACTCTGAAGGAACTAATTACACTACTGAAAGTACACTACTGACAGTCTGCAAGTGCACCACGAAAAGATATCAAGACGAGAACATTTTCAAGAGAGCAAGTGGACATTTATGGCAAACACAAGCAGAGAATAGCTAAACAATGTGTTCTCGTCTTTAGGAACTTTAATCTTTAGAACGTGACGTGTTAAATGGCACACAAGAGTATTCACAAGGATTGATGTTCATGTGTGTGTTTTGATAATCCCAACAAATACATTGGGAGAAATTAAACACATATGTGACATTATGTGCATGAGTTAAGAATAAATGCATATATGTGTGTTTAAAAGTCACATTTTCAAAAGGTCACTTTCAGATGCAGCCCAAAGACTAGCTTCAGGGCTGCAATAACACTCATGAAAACATCTGCCAACACATTCATATCTGGCTTTGTAGTAAATTTCCCAAGAATACATTTTAACCCAAACATGTTTTGTTCTAACTATAAGGTTATCTGTTTGAGCTAAACTTGACCTCTGAAACAAAATTACAGCTTGAAAATTACAGTTTGATACACCAGACCGTTTTTTGCACTTTGTACAAATAGTCTGACCTTGCACCATCGTGATGCTTCTGGTGCACTGGTACTTTTTTGCTTCAAAAAAATATTGCTTTCTGGTTGGGACCAGACATGGTGTGGGTAAACGGTTAGTGTTGTTGTTCTGTTCCGAAATCAGACCATCACATTAGAATTTTCTTAGGTCTATTGGCTGTAAGGCAACCTTTTCCCTGAATAAAACTCTCTAAACATTGTCTTGTTCTGCATTTAAAACTCAGTTTCGGAAATTGTTGCCAGTGCAGACCTTACAGCTTGGTCGACCTCCCTGCTTAGCAACCTAACTACAAACAAACTTGGATGAATACTTGTGTTTGATGCCATGCTGTCATTTGTATTCGCTAATCAGCCTGTTTATCTTATGAGGTCTCTCGGTTAGCTGCTGATGTGTGCAATCCCTTACATGGTGGCTGGAGTAAAACTAAATTGAACAGAGACACAAAATAGCACAGGCCTGAATAGAAAAACTATATCTAAATGACAGGATCATGGTTAATATGTATAGAATTATTTTTAATGTGCAAAACCTAATTCTGGACTTATGCTCACTGCTTTGATTGTGAAATGAGAAAATTAGAAAGCTGGCATCACCGTAACCATGCCCGAAATCCATATGCTCCAGAACAATATAGGACGAAGCGAAACTGCCTAACCAACGCCTTATTTTTGTCAAATGTGTCACATGCTCTGTTGCAAAGATCAAGATGTTTGATTCTCAATTTTTTTTTTTTTTTTTTTTACAAATTATCTTAAATTGTTAAAACGAGACTAGAAAATATTCCAGATTAAATCATTTACAAGTATTTAGAAATCACTGGAAAGCACTAGAAGCAATGGATCAGGAAACGTGTGGAGGTATTTTTGAGTGAAGCAAATGTGTATTCATCTAAGTTAGCTGGAAGAAGATTCATCCAAATGATTTATGATGACCAAATCAAAGTTGAATGTTGGAACAAACTGGCATTTCTATTTTGTGGAAAAACACAAGTTTTTTAACATAAGAGCATCTGCAGAGAAAGGAGAGTACAATATTTCAACAAATACGGGTGATATAGCAGTGTGGTGCTTTTATTTCTGACGGTTTGAAGTTTACAGAAACACCCACAGGAAATCATTCCTCCTCCTACAGAGATGAGGCAGACCTGTCTGTCATAAAAACAGCAACACTGACAGAATTTGTTCTTGAGATATTTTAAACATATTCCTGCATGACAAATACATTTTAGTGTTCATGTCTACAGCAAATCAGTGTTTTAAAACTATTTAGATTCAGTTTGCAAAATTGTGCTGTTTTCTATGTCTTTTGGAATTATAATTCCAAAGCATTAGTTCCCAACTTTTTATGGACTGAGGACACAATAGGATTAACTGTTATTCTTCTTCTTTTAGCATTTCAAGAGTCGCCACAGCAAGTCAGTTTCTTCCACCTAACTCTATCTGCTACATTTTCTTTGGTCACGCTAACTATCATCATGTCTTCCTTCACTGTATCCATGAACCTCGTCTCTGGTCTTCCTCTAGTCCTCTTTCCTGGTGGTTCCAAACCCAGCATCCTTCTTCCGATTTACTCTCTCTCTCCTCTGCACATGTCCAAGCCACCTCAGTCTGGCCTCTCTGACTTTATCTCCAAAATCTCTGACGTGCTGTTCCTCCTATACTCATTTCTAATCCTGTCCATCCTGGTCACTCCTAGAGAGATCCTCAGCATCTTCATCTCTGCTACCTCCATCTCTGTTTCCTGTGTTTTCCTCAGTGCCACTGTTTGTAGACCAAACAGCATGGCCAATCTCACCACGGTTTTGTGCATTTTCCCTTTCATTTTAGCTGAAACTCTTCTATCACACCCTACTCCATCCGTTCCAGCCTGCCAGCACACGCTTCTTCAGCTCTTTTCCACACTCTCCATTGCTCTGGACTGTTGATCCTGAGTGCTTAAAATCTTCCACCTTCTTTATCTGTTCTCCCTGTAACCTCACGTTTCCATTTGTTTCCCTCTCATTCACACATTCACACACGTGAATTAAGACTCTGACTAATCTAATCTTCATTCCTCTTCTTTGTGGTACAAATCTCCACCTCTCCAGGATCTCTGTTATTAATGCATTATATTTAAAAGCAGCGACATCAGAAAAACAGATAAAAAGTGGTCTACATTTTCGTTGATGCATTTAATGTAGAGTATGTTGAAACATGTACCAACAGTTGTTGATACATTCTGTGCAAAACTTGAAAATACAACCCTTGTTAAATGATACATTTTTTGAAAATTGAATGTACTGTATTTATTTGAACATAAAATGTCTGTAATTAGTCTACTTTGCAATATTTGAGGGGGAAAAATGAAGAAATGTGTTGCCAGTTCAATTAAAAGTGTATCCCTGTTTGGGAAAAGCTGCTATGTAATGCTAATGTGGTTAATCGCTTCTGTTCTGATACTTGCCAGTGTTTGCACACCACTGGATCAAATAATCTGGTGGTAATCATTCCTTTTGTTGTTGTAGAAAATAAAGGTTTGCAGGAGATTCTGAATATTGGTGTGTGTCCTAATCTCTATAGTTTGACAAAAAGACAGAAAAACACCACATTTTTACAGGTTGATTTGTCCTGCTTTAACAAGATAATCACAGAATAAAGTTTAGTTACAACGAATCATTAAGATGTGAGATATTTAGAACTGAATTTTTTTTAAACAGTCTTTGTATAGACTACTGGTACTTTGTTGCTAAATAAACTGATTTAGTCATGCTTATAAAAATTAGTCTAGTTAAGAGTAGTTCTGTGCTCTTAAGGCGCTTTAAATTTCATCATTATCATTAATTTACTTCACCGTCACACACTGGTGGGGGTGAGCAACACGTGGGGCCACGGTTTGCCCCGAGGCATCTATCAAAAAGACTTTTCTGACCACTACCAAAACTTAATTTACATTCATGTATTGTTTTTTTTTATTCGCAGGCAGGTGAAGTGTCATGCCTCAGGACACAGTGGTAAATTGTTATGCTGCATTAAGTCGTGTGGCACACATGTCGTTGCTTTACCGGATGTTCCCACTATTTTTAGAGTGAGACCAAGCAGTGCCACGAGAAATTATTTTTCTGCCGTTATACGTACAGTCTGAAGAAACTTCCATCCACATGGAGGACACAAAGTCCTGGAGGCTGTCTAATAAACCTCCTTTCTAAGCAGAACACACATGTACTGACAGAATCTATAAGAATTTTCCAGAAGACTATATTCGTTATCGTATTCTCTACCAGGCACTAAGGGCCTGGTCGAAGAAATGTCTGGCGGGAGACTAAAATAGAGGTAAAAACTTGACAGTTATTCACTAAATAATTCATTTAAAAAGTGAAATTTACAGGAGTTACGTGAAGATACATCCTTCTATGAATGGACATTTTGGGGTTTTCCTAAAGAGAACTTATATGCTGAAAAGACTAATTTTGTCCAATTCAAAATGAATTGTTAGATAATTGTAATTTTTCCGTAAGGCATCACTTTATCAGCCCACATCATTGCTCGCAAGAAAAAAGTATTTAAAAACAATTTGAACTCTTTTTTCACTTTAAACGTAATAAAATTAGTCAAAGACAACTTTGATTACAGAGAACCAAATGAAGAAAATTCATCAGGTTTGAAGACCAAATAAAAAAAATTCAGCCATATACTGTATATCAATTGGTTGAAGAAAAAGGGTGCAAAAAAAAGAACAAAAAAACAGACCGACATCATCAGGGGTGTCATGATCCCTTTAATCTTTGTCTTTCTATTTCTCACCTTTCATCCCTCCATCCTGATGTGTGAATCTGTTCATTGCCTGGAAAGAGGACTAAGAAATCCCTAAGGACTGATGCAACGGGCTTACCTTTAGGAAAATATGAGAGTGTGCCTGTGAGGATTTAAGCCGATCCATAAGAGGGAGGAATAAGTCCTCTCTCTGCCTGTGGTGGTTATACAGCATGTGGAGTTTGGTTGCAATAATCACATGACAATCGTGTTAAGAGGATCCCAAAGCTGCCTCACAGCTCCTGAGCCACACACTATTTCTCTCATACACACTGATTGCCTGTCAGACTCTAATGCAACTTCTGTACATCGCTTCTGGGACTGAAAGCAGAATGCTACTCTCTAAGTCCAAGTTTATTTAAAAGTCTGCAGAATAAATGTGCTTGATGATGCTGTGATGCCAACAGGAGTCTGACCTCTTTTACTCTGTCAGGAAGGAGAAAGCTCATTAATATGCAAAACAAAATGAGATAAGGGCTCCAACCTTGAATACAATGCATTTCTGATTAACACAATGCATACACGGCTGGATTTCTTTCTCAGCTATTTTTAACACAGATAAATTTAGCCAGTGTGATCAGTTCGGTTTGTTTGACAAGCCGTGTATCCTAACATAGAAAACACACATTTTTACTGTTCGGCTTTGGTTTTATTTTGAAATTCCACATGGCCAATAAACACTGTGCCTTCTTCTTTGCCTCCAAAGCAATTTCAGCCAGATTCTATTTTTTGACTAAATACCCCCAATCCCATGGACTAGAGGATCATCCTTTCCTCTGATTTGGGGACAAATCACCAGATTCTGGATGATGGAAAACAATACCCTCTGAAGCCCAAAATTTAAGACTCCACTGGGGGTTTCCATGTGTGTTTTCTTATCAATATGCACAGTTCCTGTTCTTATACTACGAGATTCCACTAACAGGTTACTGAAGGGAGAGGACCGCAAACTAAGGAGAGGGAAAAGTGAAAAAATAAAATCCTCGTATTTTCATCTTCTTTTTCTGTGAAGCACCAAGTGATATAAATTTACCTCCCAACCAAACAGAAGAGATTTACTCAGAGTTGAATAAAGTCTTCACTGCTGCGGTAACGCTGACAGTGTTGTGCTTTTGCTTGAAATTACTTCAGTTCAAGGGCAAAGCAGCAAAGCTCCTGCAAATCTCTTCAGCTGAAGAGACTGACAGAGAGATATAAAAAAAGGGAGTTAGTGAAGTTCATCCTTCGTGTCAAACATGAACAAATTCCTCCTTTTCCTTCAGCTGTGAGTCTGCATCAGGTTACAGAATGTTTGAAATCGACATCTTTCACTTCAAGGGTGGAGGAAGGAAAAAAACAACTTAATGCTGTTCCCACAAAAAAAAGATAAAAACATCAGAATTCACACATTTTACTGCTGCACTCAGAACTCCAAAATAAGATATTGAAATAATTCAAATTTATATTCTACATAGATTCAATCCAAAGCTAACTAATGTAGTCCTAATCATCTGTTTGTATGTATCAATATTAATCTATCTATAAAACAACATATGTTGATCTGACTAACTTTCAAACCCAGTCAGCTTTGTTTAAGCAGGGAAAGATTGAAATTTTTCATGCAAAATTCTACTGTCAATGCATAGGACAATGTAAATAATTTCTCATCACATAAATCCATAGCGGTAGGTCTTCTATATGCGCCTCAGCAATTTTTCGCACCACCCTTCAAACTTCTCTCACATCTTTTGTGCCCCCTGCCCTTCAGTCAGTTTGATGGAGGTGTTTTGCAGTGTGAGTGGGTTATGTAAAGAAAAGTTCGTATAAAAGAAGTCTGGAATATAATTGAAATAGATTAAAGTATGAAAAATTGTAAAACAATGAGTCCATTTTATGGCTGCAGAAATTATGCACTCTCAGCAGGTGTTTGTATCAACACAAAAAATGATTGTGTTTTTCTATGGTGTCCTACATTACACACTGCATTACCACGGTCACAGGCAGAGAGCTGGATGATGCTGGCTGCAGCTCAGTTTGTTTTTATAGAGCTCATGCACCACCAAAGTCCACACTCCCAGTTTTATGCAACAAAATTTAATATGATATAATCACTGACCAAAAATATGAAACATTATGAAGCAGATGGAGACGAGACATGACAAAACAAAGTTCATAAAGAATTTTTGGATGTCCTCAGTTCATTTCTATCAATGAAAGCATTCATGTGCATGCTAAAATGAAAAAATAATCCAGGGACATTACTACAATTCACCTGTTTGAGATAGGTCTTATATCGGGTATTTACAGTTTTGAAAAGTTAACATCCATTCTACAATTGAAATTATTTTTTAACTGGGATATTCTAGTGTCTTGTAAATGAGTTCAAATTGAGTGTCTAAGAAGATTTGAGTGCCAAAGAAGTGGTAATCTCACTGATGTAATTCAACAATAGGAAGAAATAGATTAATCTGCAAACAAAGATATTTTTCCAAAAATTATGGGTATTTTTTATGCAAAAATTTCACAGAGAACCATGACCTAAAATAAGAAAAAAGATCAAGTCAACTTCATTTTCTGGATGAAACTAAGCCTCTAAGTAACAATGACAGGGCAATTAATGATGATAACTGCCAACAAAAGAATGGAAATTATTCCTAATTCCTGAAGGCATGGTAGACCTTCCCTCAAAGCGGAGACACTGGACAGTAAAAATATAGTGAGAGGTTCATCCACAAATAAAACTTCTGTAGGATACACTTTCTGTCCAGAAATACCCTGCTTGCCTGTTGTATACCCATTACATTCACATTCAGTGGTTGATGCAGTATATTGTACAGTAGTTGTCCTCTTACATCTTTTACACTGCAAGAACAACGCTTTTCTGAAATGTGAGTTTTGAAATAGCCTTGTAGAGAAATATTTTATAAAATGAATGGTAAACATTGCATTTACAATTAGCCAGAGTAACATAAAGGGACCAACCAGTCTAACTCTGACTGCACTGTAACAATGGCAGCCTGGAATATGTCATAATTGATTTGAAAGTGCGTCATTTGGTAGGCGCCTAATGTATGACACGTGTTGAGGAAACATGCTTTTTTCCTCAGAAAAAAAGCATTCCTCATCAAGGAATAAACTTGATCTATTCCTTGATGAGGTACCTAATCAGCAGGTTTTTTTTTTTTTTTTTTTTTGGGGGGGGGGGGGGGGGGGGCTGTACAGAAATGACAATATGTAATGACAAAATTATTTGCAATTTTCCGGCGAACCATAAAATCCATAAAATTTGACAGATATGGTTAATAATTATACTGAAAGTTTCAGATGGATTTTTTTGTTGAGGGCTTGCAGCACTCGCGACCTGTAACTAATGGGTTTACATGTATGGTATCAAGTTTACTCAAAAAAAAAAACCCAAACAACTTTTATTGAGTCATTTTTAAGCAATGTCTGTTAACCAGAACCATATGGTTATATGTATAAAATATTTATGCAGTGTAGTGTATTTATTTTTTGCCAGGTGGACAAAACTATGTTTTGACATATTTAGGTACTTCTTAGGTTGCAAAACTTCGGCTGCGAGCTCTTTGTTTTCGCTGAAGACTATACGGAATACATAACCACAGACTGAAGACTTTAATAGATCATAGCACATCTCATCTTTAATAGGTAATATGGGATAGTAATACGTGTGTTGTAAAAAATTACAAAAACTCACAATATGCCTAAACATGAATGTGTTATTGTCCTCTTTTGAGTTAGGTGTCCTCTAAATGTAAAAAGGTAAGAGATGTACAATCACACACAAAAAGTCGCCAAAGCAAAAGTCTTTTACAGCCAATGATCACAACCTTAAAAAGCAAGAATGAATTTGTAGACTTTTTTTTCACAGTTACCACTAGCATTCACCCGCAGATATCCAATGAGACAATAAGCAAACCTGTCTAAAAACTCCTAGACTGATTGTGATCAACTCTTTAACTCTGATCTTCTTGAAAACCTTCATCCAAACTCAGAAGAATAAAAACTATTGATAAAACTGATGATAAAACCAAAACCACCAGTAATTTGACTCCACATTTTCATGCTTGTTTTCACAGGGACTTATAATGTCTGTTTCTGAAAGTAGTTTTGACTTTAAAAGCAAATGCATTCATCTGGAAGAGGAAACTTGCATGTTTGAGCATCAGGGTCATCATAATGCTGAGTCTATTTAACCACAGGGCTGCCTCTCCACAGCATTACAATCACTTAACAACTGACAGGAGTAAAGATGTCATGGTATTTCAGTAGATTCTACTAAGATCCTACTAATCTATTTGTAGAGTCTTTCTAATATTGGGAGGAAATTATATAAAATTATATAAAATTATATAAAATAAAAGCATGAAGTGTCTCTTTAGTTTGCTCCAAAATTCCCAGAATAACTCCAAGTGTATGGCTTGAAGTGCATTCAGGGTTTTGCTGCAATCAAAATAACCAAATGTTTAAACCCCCCCCCCCCCCCCCCCCCCCCCCCCAAAAAAAAAAACTCATCTGATCAGCCAAAGTTCATTTCATTAATTTTATAAGACTTATTAATAGACTTGGCGTGCATGCGACATGGTTGCGCAGTGACTGACAAAAAAAAGAGTTGTTAGATTTTTTAAATTTCAATCAAAAACCCCATACTAAAAAAATAGCTTCAATCTAAGAATACAGTGCCAGCTCCGTCGTGCGTCTTACCTTGCGCTGCCAGGAACACTGACAAGAGAACAGTTAATAATTTCCCGGAGAAATCCATCAATACATCAGCTGCAGGAGATGCTATTTGTTAATAAAACAGAAGATCTGCAGATGATCACTTATAAGTTCTGGATGATTTCTAGGAAATGTTGAAATTTTGCGCTCCTCAGCTTGAAGAGATTGGTGCGCTCCGCGACATGGACAACTTCTGCACATCCTCATATCACACACCCCCACTCACACACCCCTCTTCCTGCCAGCCTCCCACTCACCTAAGGGCCAAAGCAAGCCAACCTGACTCACAGTGAATCAGAGGTGATAAGTTTGGAATAATTTCATTTAATTTTAACTCCCACCACAGAATCATATCTGTCTAAGAAAGATTTGGATAAATGGAAAGAAGAAGCAAAAAAAAAACCACACACGAAGTGCCATGGAAATCTCCCTACATCACAATTGATCCACTTACAGTAAGATCTCATATTTTCAATCCCAAGATGTAAATGGTCTATTTAGCCACTTAATTGATTTTGCAAGCATAACAATGCCCAGACTGTTTGGAGCATTAGCTGCTCCATAATAGAGCCTTCAGGCAGCAGTCTGCACATTTCAAATAATGGAAAACCAAGGAAGCTTTGCAGTTCTGCAATAAACTATGATGGAGCAGGCAAGGATCTACTGACTCATCATTTAAAGGACTATGCAAAACTGAGAGAGAACGTCCCAATAAACTTTTATGGTATGCATTGAGTAGGTGCTATAGTAATAAAATGTTTCTGTCTCGTACCAAAAAGGACTTGTTACCAGATAATAAACCATCCGTATGACAAAATTTTATTGATATGATTTCAAAATGCATTTGAGATGTTTGCATTTAAAAGAAGCATGAATGTATATGAATTTTAATTTTATTTGTGACATATTTTGTGTATTTGTACTGATACAGGAATGTATTTTTATTTTTTGAACAAACAAAAAACCCCTTATTTGTTTCATTTAAGCTCCAGAAAGACAATGTTGTAAAGGTACTCAACCGGTGCAATGAATCTAGTTTTATGTTCATTTCATTTAAGTCACACTGAGTTTGATGAAGAAAATAAGCTGCCCGTTTTAATACAGACACAACATTAAAATTGCACAGGTCAGGGGAATTATTAAAGCAGACTGTAATGCTCTCAAATTGATTTTGAAGTCATTTAAGGACAACTCCCTCAGATTGCAGTCCTCCTCTGTTCCAGCTAAAAAGAGCAGTGTGGACAAAACCTTTCATTCTCAGCTCTGTGTGGGATAAAATGAAACAGACATGCTTGCAAAATGTTTTGTGGTTTAGTCAATGCACCTGAGGAAGATAAGAAATCCACCTACTGACATGCTGGAAGTGGGCGAGTCAGAAGCCAAAGAGGTTAAAAGCTGAGTAAAACTGCCCAGCATTCAATTTTAAGCTCAATTAGTTTTTTCGGTGAGCAGTGAAGCAACTGTAGGCATTGTTGGGATTTGCAGGAGGAAACCCGGCATGATTAAGAGTCCTGCATGGTAAAGACAAGGAGAGGAAGAAAGCCAGGTACTTACAGGGGTGTGGTGAGGAAGAGTGGGTTAGAGTGTGGTGATGGGAATGAAAGTGGCACAGTATTCAGCTAGTGGTGCTCAATCAGTCCACTGAACTGCTACAGAGAAGAGAGGAAGTGTGACAGATCCTGTTAGTCTGTTTTTAAGAGGGTTTTTTTTAGTACTTTGTAAGGAGGAAAAAAAACAGAAGGGGTGTCCACCCACTGGTATGAAGAAGATGGTTTTTTTTCTTTAATTATAGCTTTCTAGTTGGTTTCTTCTTGTTTGGTAACATAAAAGACAGGTATCTTAAAGTATTTCCTGTCTCTTAAACATCCTCTTTGTCAAAAGTAGTTTTATATGTATTTCATATAAATTTTCTTTTGCTTTAATAAGAAAACAAACCCAAGAAAGGATCATCTCTATTTCTTGTTAAGTTTTGGTCATTTATATGCTCATTATTGTAAAGTAAGACTTATAAGATGTTTCAATGTCCTCGTGAACACATATTTTTTATTATTATTAGGGTTCATTTTCAAAATGTAAAGACTTGCTAAATATGAAAGATCCTGATATTTTTTTCAAGACACATATGTTTTTTCAGTAATCAGAAAATATTCAGTCTGTCTGAAAAGATTTGCTAACATGGATAAAGTTTCGTTACAAGCTGTCAAGCAGCATTTCATGCTGATGAAAATCCTAATCCAGTCATGCTCCCTGACATAAAACTTTATGGATTTTCTGAATGCATGAAGCGTTTTTATTTACCCAGAAAATCACAAGCTTTGTCACTCATCTTCAGATCAAATAAATTAAAAATAACACACAGTAGATGCTTCCTAACTCCTTCCCAGAATATCTTATATGGCATCTTGTCATTTGAATGAGTGTTTTTTACTTGATATTTACCTATTTTCTTTTCAATATGTGAAAAAAATTATTTGTGTTTGAAATAACAGCCTTTATTGCATGAGTTGGCACAGAGTCAGTTGTTTGTCTAAATGTATTCACTGTAACTAGCTTGGAAAGTCAAATCAAAGATAGGATAAAGAATAAAACCACTTTCTACTTGATGTGTGAAAACATCTTCAAGTCAAGGTGACCTCAAACCAGAGGGGTTTTTTTCTTCAAAAGAGAAACAAATCTATAACCTTTTTTCAACCTTTATTTAAAGCACTTTTATTCTTTTCATATGTAAAGATATTGAATTGTAATAAAACCTGAAATTTAACACTTTTTTGAAGTAAATAAACATGTGTTGCTACAAATGTTTTGTTAAGTCAAATGTGGCTCTTTGGCATTCTCATAGATAAATTAATCTAGTAAATGGAAAGTTTGATTTAATATCTTCAAAATAATAAACTATTGTACCATTCAATTATTGAACCATCCATTCATTGTTACCAATCCATCCTAATTAAGCCAATTTTTTAACTTTATTCATCCCTCACGAAGAAATTACTTTTGCTCTTTTGCACCACAGCTGGTACGTACTGTAGCCATGACAGCACCAACGGTGGGAGTAACTGGGGAGTAGGTGCCTTCTCTAGAGACACTTGAGCATGGGCCCACTGTGAATCAATTTTTTTGTTAGATTTGTCAACCAACTGCTGAAAAAGATCAGTCAATTACATTCATTCAAAATATTTAATAATAAAAAAGAAGTGATAAAATATCTACACACTGTTTTTGCTGGGGCAGCATGGTGGTGCAGTGGTTAGCACAGTTGCCTCACAGCAAGAAGGTTGTGGGTTCAAGTCCAGGGAGGGGACGAGGCTTGAAACACTGGCCTTTCTTTGTGGAGTTTGCATGTTCTCCCAGTGTCTGCATGGGTTTTTCCTCCCACTGTCCAATAACATGCATGTTAGGTTGTTTGGCTGGTGCCAAATTTCCCCTTGGTATGGTTGTGTGTGTGCCCCTGCAACAGACTGGCTGGCAACCTGTTTGGGGTGTACCTTGCCTTGAATAAGCTGGGATGGGCTCTGCCACCCTGAAAGGGATAGATGGTTAAGAAGATGACTCACTGTTTTTGTTGTATGACCCTGAGCCTAACCTTCAGGATTTGTGCTTCTATGTAGCTTAAAATGTTGCCTTTTTTTAAAAAAGCAAAATTGTTAGTGTGTTGTTTGTTTGGTTTTTTTTTTTATTCCAACCACCAGATGGGTGATTGTTTGAAGATTTTCTTTCAAGTCAAATGACAAACAAGTTATCATTTATTCAGAGCTTATTACAATGTAAAAAAAAACATACAAAGTGTGTTGTCTAATTTTAGTCTAAAAAAAAATTTTTACCACACTTTTTGTGACATGGGGTGTAAAATAGTAAATTAGGAGCTTTGTGAAGAATATACAACATAAAAGAAAGCAAAATGAAAAAGAATTCTTTTCTGCTTGTCAGTGCTTGTTCAAAGATGGCCTACAGGTTGATTTTTAACAATTGACTCAACACATGCTGACTTAATCCTTTCTACCTTTGTTTTTTCTCTTCTCTGTGCTTTTACCACAATTATACCACAGATTATTTTATTGCAAAAGATACCAGGTGATGTCATAAAAATGTCTCTTAATTAAAAAGGTTAATTTGGACTGAACAATGAGGTTCTCTACATTCAGTTTCATTTTATTACTTCCAAGAAAGGTTGCACGTATAGGGAAAGACTTCTCAGAAATTTTGAAAACAAGAATACTTTCATTCTGATTCCTGTGACAGTTTAGATAACTTATAAGTATATGGTGTACTTTAATTTTTTTAATTATTTTGTTTTTACAAGGTTATCAACTGCAATCATTTTTTTAATTGGTTGTCTTGGACAATATAACATAGTGTCGGAGCGTAATTAGTAAGCGAGAGAAAGGTCACACTCTTGACAAGTCACTGGCCATATATAGTCAAACATACAAAATCCTAGATTACATACAGGAGAACCCAGCCCCAAATTCTACACCGAGCAACCAAAATCTCTTGCTCTGGATGGGGTGAAATTGAACCAATGACCTCCTAATGTGAGGCTGCAGCGACTATTGTGAGGATATTTAATTTGTTTGCATAAGGTATCTGATAACATCTGATTTTAAAATTTTAATGCAAAATCTGTTCCCTGTTTAATTTGATTTACTTTCAAATTGTTCACTTGATCTCCTGAAGAGACTGTACGTGTTTGCAAATCCGACCGGAAGCTTTGAAGTTGAATCACTCAAGGAACAATGATACTGAAATGAGTCATTTTGTTACAATTGAGTTTGTATATATTTTGTTCAGTATCATTACATTTGGTTAAAAAACTATTCATATGCATTTTTAGAAAGAGATATTTTATGAGGTGTATTAAGGAAAGAACATTTTTATAAAAAAATGATGAAACTCAATAAAGTATATGAAATTAAGTCTGAATAAAATCCATTTTTTAGAAAATACAATAAAGATAAGACTAGCTTTTTTAAAACTTCTGATTGATTGAAAATCAGATTCAACAAGTTAAGAAGCTTCTCCTAGGTGTTGCATCCTTTATGCTCTGTGCTGCTGGTCCTCCATTAACTCTTCACATTGTCCCCTTTCAAGTGCTTTCAGCATCCCCTTTCCTCTCACAGATTGTCCGGATATGCTGGTCATGCTACACTTTGTGTTCCCACTCAGCCTGCAGCAAACACATCAGATGCAGCTTTCCCCCCAGACTGCCACCATTACTCTAGCTGCTCCTTCTCCTGCTGCAGACCCATTAACACCACAAAGATCTAACTGGTTTCCTTTTTACCCAATGTCCACTCAAAAGAGTCCACTTGGTCATCATCATGTGTTCACTTTCAGCTACCAGCAGCTAATTAAACCCTTTCCCTTTCCAGCTATTTGATCAAAGCTTTTTGCTGTTAATTAAACTTTCTGTGACACATTTTTTCCACAAGCTCAATATTTTGTATGAAGGTTTCCCATACGCTCACATAAATTGCACCAGTCTCCTCCGCTCTGTGCTGTTTTTTGTCCTTTTATAAAAATTGACATTGCAAAAAATTTCAGAAAAACTATCTGCAGTCTTAGTAGTAAAAATGATCTATTCTGGAACTTTATAATACTTTATAATATAACTTTATGATAAGATGATGTGCCTCCACAGATGTTTTTGTTTTAATGTTTATAATAGTAACCCATTGAAATCTGGTTTAAAGTTCTTCAGGCAAATTGATTATCTCAGTCATTCATTTGTCAATTCCTCTCTTACCAGATATCTTGTGACATTTTTGGAATAAAGAGCTGCTCAGTTATCACTCTGCTTGAATGGCACACTTTAATATGTTGGTTTAATTTTCATATTTACTTATCTATATGTGATTGTAGATTTTAAATTTGGAGAGTAATTATTTTTGAGAGATTTTTTTTTATTGTGCAGCATCTTCTTCGACCACTAGTGTGCAGCAATGGACACTTAAAACTGTCAGCAGGGTGTACAGTTACAAAGTAACCCCAGAGCAGTGTTTAAATCTCTGGTAAAGTCTTGTGATCTCGTCTCTGTGTCTATCCGTCCACTCCGGCTCTGAGGGAAGGATTGACGGCAGCCTGACTCAACAGCATGGCAGCTTCACGTTCTGTAATGCACTAATGTAGTTCATAAATATCGACCTCCACGCCTGAGATGGCAGCCATAAATCCTACTGGGAGGGAGATATGAGATGGAGAGCAACAGCCAACATCAGGAAACACATCAAACTGCTGACACAATAATAAGAGATATGATGCTCTCATTACACCATGAGAATAGAATGGAATAGAATAATACATATAAATATCATTGTGCAAATTTGTGTGACTCAAATTATGTTTAGTTTTGCATTCCTGCCAATTAAAATGTTATGAATTCATATTTTTCATAATTTAAAAGATCTTGCATTTGAACTTTAATCATCCTAATGTTATAAAAACAACTTTTTTAAAGTTTGCAAGTCTATTTATAAGTACTTTGTAAAATTTGGTTGTGATGTTGCAATAAAACATATTTTGATTGCTGGGATTTGCTGTGAGTGCTTCTCTATGTGCTGTAAGTTACTGTCCAATCCACATGAATGTACAACAAAACATATTTATGTCTGAGTATCTCATAAAGAAGATAAATTTTTCTATTGATCTGTGACTACAGACTGGGATTCTCTTGTTTTCAAGTTTTCCACTAATATATCGGACTGCAAAAAAGCTTGTGTCTCTTGTTTATGACCGGCCTCTATCATTTCTGTCATCCCACTTTTCTCCTGTTCTCTCTTTCCCCTCGTCCAGCTTCATCTCTTTGGTCACACTTCATGATCACATCTGGAGACAACACAGACACAAAAACTGAGAAACTCACTGAGAGTGTTAAAACATGTGCCCCAAATCATGACCCAGACTTGAACTTGAGTGGTGAAAGGCTTCTACAAATATGTAGGGTGCTGAAACTGTAGAATGAATCCAGAAAAATGCTGAGATATGCAGAAAATCTCCTTTTAAATGTACTAGCTTAGACAGTTAAGCCAAGACAGCATATTTGGAGGTCAGATGACGATCTCGTTTGAGTTCAAGACAAGCTTAAAGGTTTCATTTCAACCATTTTCCAAACTTCTTTATTCATTTGTAGCTGGTATGGGTTGCCAGTGGCTATCCAGGCTAGTTAGCAGGTGAGAGGTGGGGTACAATGTGGACAAGTCACCCATCTGACGCAGAACCAAACAAAAGATGAAACAGTAACTCACTCAATCATAAATATTGGCAGTTTTAATCGACCACTCATGTTTTTTTGGTAATGTATTCTTTACTTTTATTTTATTTACTCTAGATTTTTCTGAAACTGTATTAGCTTATTTTCCAAGTCAACATTAAAAACATGTACATTGGCTAAACTGACTTGATTACTGGAATAACACAAGTAAAAAGCAATAAAAAACTAGCTTTTAATACTGAAGATCTTTGTATATGACCAAAAGCAAAACTTAGCATAAAAATTTGGAAAAAAAATTGGTAATACCTTCTTTTCTCTTTTTTTTTAATGCTTGTGTGCGTTTTATTCAGTATTTAGTTTGATGTTTAGGGAATTTGTCAACGGGGCCTCATCATTCCCAAAAAGCAGAGACCAAGTTTGGATGTTACCAAACTCGATCTCCGCTGTGCACCAACATTCTGTCCATAAAAGTAATGAACAGAAAGAGTGACAGAGAGCAGCAATGACAAAGTCCAACTCTCACTGGACCTATGACCAGCGATGCATACTAATTTGTTTGTCTGAATTTCCACACGGGGATCAATAAAGTATCTATCTAATATTGGTGTATGGAAATATTGTAATGTTGTTTATTAATTTCGTTCTAATTTTCAGTCTTGGCTCTCCACGACAAATTCAGAAACAAGAGGTGATAAAAAAATATGGGGATATTTTCTAATTAGCAGTCACTGTGGTTGTAAAACTTGTTCTGACATTTTTCCACCAGCCATAGCCAAGCTACGCAGGAGAACGATAATCCAAAAAATTCAAAAGAACAGAAACACAAACAGTACATGAGAAACATTATTGAGAAACTTATAATACATTTTAAAGATATTAAATGTAAATTATGTCATTTTAAACAGATGTCTGTCTTTGACCCACCAGAGAACAGGCTTCACATATCAATCTTTTATTTCTCCACACTCACGCAGCTACTCCTGTAATGGAAATTGATGCAAATGCTAAGAATCTGATTTATATGGCATGAAAAAAAAAGAAGGCATACAATCATGAGCTGTAAATAGTGAACCCAACTCAGGGTAGATGGCTGTCACAACATTACATAGGATAGATGATCTTGGCAAACAAATATATGTGTGTGCGTACGGGGTACTGGCACGTGTGTTTCATTTTTAATTATATATTATTTTATTCCTTATTACTTATGCAATACCACCAGTAGTTACAACTGCATGTAGTTACAATTACATTTGGTAAAGATATTTACTGTTACAAGTTATGCACATGACCATAAAATGAGTGCAAGAGACCCAGAGCTGACCCATATGAATTTGCGTGTGTACATACTGTATGTGTGTGTGTTTATGTGAGAGATGAGTTCAAAGCATATGTTTTTTTAGCTGGAAGCTAAAGCCATTGATGACATTAAAAACATTGTTTACTGTATGTTTCAGAGGAGTACATATTTAATTGCTCATATTTTTTACGGTTGCAGAGAGATCATGAGGTGGACTCATTTAGTCATGATCTCAAGTCACTGTCATAAGTAAACAGAGGGTGAAGCTGCCAAAACCCTGAGGAAACAAGACTATCAAATCATTTTTTTTTGTGAGCTGAGTTATTTTCAACCCTGAATCAGGAATGAAAAAACACACATATGCAAACCACATGTACATATATAGAAGGACATGTCCCCCCCTGGATATTTCGGTATGAAATATTTTCAACATGTTCAGTATAACTTTAAATGCAAACAAAAAATGCTAATGTCCATCCGTTATTTTTCTGTTAATTTTTTGTTTCCAATTCAGAGTCATAAGGAGAGATCAACTGAACAGGCAAACGAGAGAATATCAGCCTTGCCAGGTTACCAGGGCACAAAAAATATACACGCTCTTGGGGACAAACTAGAAAGGCCAATTAACCAGACAAGCATGTTTGCTGGTCAATAGGGGAATCTGGAATATCCAAGAAAACCCACACATACACAGAGAGAACATGCAAACACAAAAAAAAATCTATGTCTTCAGCTGCACCACAGCTTGGACTCGCAACCTTTTAATCATTAGACGGCAGTGTTAACCACCACAGCACACCAAAACCATGTATGGTGACCCTCCGAAATACAAGTAGTGACAGATCAGTAAAATAAGATAGACCACTTTAAAAATTAAATATATTCAAACTGTTTCATAATAGATTAAACTGACAGAGTAAATCTTGTTATCCGTCATCTCTAATTGACTCACTTGGTGCAAAGGAAAGTAAAAATTGTTAGTTTTGGAAACATTAGCATAAACTTAAGTTCTTCTATTGTTAGTAATGTTTTTTTTGTGACAACTAAAGGAACGGTCTCAAACATCAAAAATTATACTATCACAATTTAGGGGAGGTGTCAATGTCCACCCTTGGACTGGGAGAAGCCAGTTCGATTCCCACGGGGCCCGGGCCTGGTACCGTCAGGGCTCCTTGCTGTGATGCAATGCAGCAAAAGATGAATATAGTACAATAAAATAAAAATAACTTTACAAAAAGTGCAACTAAAGACAAGGATCTCACGTGAGGTTTGGACGGTTCTTGAATGTTTCCCTGAGCGTCTCACTTGAAGGCGATCTCAAAATATCTGGGACATACTGAAAGGACTGTTGTAGAACTAGCCTGAGAAAACTGTGGTATTCCTCCAGATGAGCTGAGAGTATCAGCTGCACAGATAGAAGTCTGGATTCTGTTAAAATCGTCAAGTTTGGTTTTTAGACTTACACAACTATAGAAGAAAAAAAAATGGGAATTCCTGTTTGAGCTGCTGTTGGATAAGTTTTAAGGAAATAAAATTAAGAATAATGTTCTAAAAAAAAAAAAAAGAAAACTCAATAGTGCTAAATATGAAGTCCATGATGAGCCACAGCTGTAAAATACATGACTAAAAAAAGTTTTTTTTAAAAAAATATGACACAAGTCAACAACAAAAAAAAACAAAAGTTACAACAATTTGTTGCACATCAAAGTTTGAATCTCCTTTTTATTTCTCCCTTTCTTCATAAAATAGAAGAAATTTAATAATTTTCAGGTTCAAATAAACAAACAAATTTTATCACTTTATTTAAAAGCTGCAATGGACTGAAGAGCACATTGACTGTGAGGAAAGCAGAGCAACTAATAAAAGCAAGTGACGGAGGGAAGCTTGAACATACTTTTTTAATGTCACAGTTAGAGTGCAGCGAGAGAAAGACGTGTGAGGCAAATGTGTTGAACAAGTTACCAAAGCTTTGTTTCTGAGAGGTGTTAAAAGTTCAGTTTTAACTCTTGTCATAGACAAAGTTCTAGATTCAGTTTTCAGTCCCGTTCCATGTCATCAACAATGGGAGTGTTGTAACTCTGGAACAAAGGCTGCATAAAAAGGCCCATTGTACCAACCACACACACAAACACAAAGATCCACAGGAAGAGACGATCAATCACCATCGCCACATATTTCCAGTCTTCTATTATCTGCGAAAAGAAACAATTGATGTTAAATTAAATTTATTGTAGCATTCACACTTTCAACTTTGAATAAAACTGATTATTACTGTGTAACAAAATAAACTTCACCCCAAGTGGAGAAGTTTAAGTATCTCGGGGTCTTGTTCACGAGTGGGGGAAAGATGGAGCGGGAAATCGACAGACGAATAACTAGGACGCTGCATCGGTCCGTCGTGGTAAAGAAAGAGCTGAGCCGAAAAAGTGAAGCTCTCGATTTACAAGTCCATCTACGTTCCTACCCTCACCTATGGTCACCAGCTGTGGGTGGTGACTGAAAGAACGAGACCGCGGATACAAGCAGCCGAGATGAGCTTCCTCCACTGGGTGGCTGGTCTCTCACTCAGAGATCGGGTGACAAGTTCTGCCATCCGGGAGGAGCTTGGTGTCGAACCGCTCTTCTTCCAGGTTGAGAGAAGCCAGATGGGGTGGTTCAGGCATCTGGTCAGGATGCCCACCCTGAGTGCCACACTTGTGAGGTGTTTCAGGCACTTCCCACAGGGAGGAGACTAAGAGGCAGACCCCGGATCAGCTGGCAAGACTATGTCTCCCAGCTGACTGGGGAAGGACTCTGGATTCTTCCAGGTGAGCTGGAGTATGCAGCTGGGGTGAGAGAAGCCTACGCTTCCCGTCTGAGGCTATTGCTCCCCGCGACCCGCCCCCGGATCAACGGTAGACGACAGAACAGAATAGAAAATTATTATTATTGAAGTTTTAGAGGGTCCTCACTTTTAAAACAAGTTGTAAAAAAAATATTCAAACATTTATTTAAACTTTTTCACGGCAGAAGTCCAATTAAAAAGCATGACCTGGTGATAAAAAAAACATTTCAAGTACTATTGAAAAATTGAGTCTGCAGTTAAACACATGGACTAAGACCAAACACTCACCCCCTCATCATCATCCTCACTCTTCATCTTCTCTGCTATGTACCGCACTCCATCTACCGCGTCCTCCACGTTGATGTTGTTCTTCAGTGTCATCCTCCTCCTGAACTCTGTGCTTTCTGACGAGTCCCCGAATCTCCATCCGTAACGTTTAGCTGACTCCTCATTGACAAAAAAAGATGAGGATGAATCTGCCACTCCAGCAGGACAACTCATCCCACCCTCTGCTCCACACAGTCTCTGTTCTGAATACTTTTGCTTCTGGTGTTTTTTCCTAAATTTTTCTCGAATGTTGGAGCTTCCAGGTCGTCGCATAAAGAGAAAAGAAGGTAGCCGATACAAAAAGAACCGTTTGACCCACGGTGGCATGGTGTGAGTGCTTGGAGACCGATGGTGTACGTTCAGAACACAAACACTGGTGACGATGGAGAAAGTGACCAGCACCATAGTAAACATGAGATACTTCCCTATGAGAGGCACTGCTAAAGATGTGGGCGGAACTATCTTTGAGATTAGAAGCAAAAACACAGTCAAGGCGAGAAGAACAGAAATGCAAAGAGTCATTTTCTCTCCACAGTCTGATGGAAGGTAAAACACCAGAATGGCCAGCGATGTGATCAGGATACACGGAATGATCAGGTTGATGGTGTAGAACAAAGGTTTTCTCTTGATGATAAAGTCATAAGTAATATCCAGATATCTGATGTCATTGGGGTCTTCATTCTTGCGTCCAGGCAATGAAACTATGTCCCATTCACCACTGGGTTTGAAGTCATCCCGTGAGGCGTAATCACTTAGAAGAATTAGATCAATCTCAGTGTGATCATAAGTCCAAGAGCGAAACTTGAGGGTGCAGTTCTGCTGGTCAAAAGGAAAATCACGGACTTCTATTTTACAGGCTGACTTGTAGATTGCTGGTGGGAGCCAGGCCACCTCTCCGTTGTTGGAGACCACAGCATTTGAGTAGAAGGAGACTTCATAGGTCCCGTCAGCACTGAAGAACAATCAATTCAAGAAGGAAATGAGTCAGAGTGTAAACTTTGATAAAGCTGCAGCAAAGATAAATCAAACAAATATATAAGAAAATTACCACAATCTAGTGTCACTTCAACCAGAAAAGAAAAAAAAACAGACAAAAAATGTAAAGAAAAAAAAAACAGACAAAAAATGTTGCATCATTTTTTTAGATTTTTTTCTTTTTTTGTGTGTGTGGTTTTTTTTTTTTTTGTTTTCTTCTCTCTTCCCGTGGTCCCAGTGGCATTTTGGGCCCAGTGGAAATCGTACTAGGTTTCCCCAGTCAAAAGACAAATATTGCGCCACTGAGCCCACGTCTCCTGAGACCTTTATAGATTCATTTTAAAATACATTTTTAAAAACACTGACAAAATTGACTGCATTAAAATATAAAGACGTGTGTGTTGAAACTTTATTTTTATTCATTCTTTCCTGAGCGAGGTGCTTAAATTCTCACATATGTGAAGATTCCTTCTTTGACTATTTTGAGAATTTTGCTTCTGATTACCATGTATGGTTGGTTTACCATGTATGGTTGGTTATGGTTGGTTTACCATGTATGGTTGGTTATGGTTGGTTTACCATGTATGGTTGGTTATTTTTCTTGGATCTATCTCTTAAAGTTGAATGAGGTTGAAAAAATTTCTGGTTTGTCTCAGAAAAATTCTTCTTCATGCAAATATTCCGTTTTTCTGATATTTTGGAATCATGCAACCAAAATTATATTGGAATTTAGGCGTTAGGCTAAGAAACTGCTCATTTGACCTCGTTGCAAATTGCTTCAAATGATAAACTAGTTTGATCTGTTACCATTGATCATTAAATTAAGTAAATCCTTCAAATGGCAAAGGCTGTAGGTATTTCTTATTGTATTTGGATAATCTTGAGAATGGGGATAATTTTTTAAATAAAATTTAACAATTACATTTGTTACGACTTTTATGTACAATTATGTTACGACATATTACTTTCTTTTTAATCACCACTCATATACTCAATGGTGCATACTGTTCTTCTGTTTGGATTAGACAGGCAGAAGCAGAATTGAAAAGAAGTTTTTATCATCTCAAGAGAAAAACTCCACCTAAAACACACAACAGGAAACTTAGCAACAACCTCTCTGACACCTTAAATGTGCTGTGAGTCACTTTCTTTCTTTCTTTTTTACCTGTGCAAGCCCAAAGGTGATGTATTATAAATCATTCTCATATCAATTATGAAGTGGGCCAGAAATCACACTTGGTCTCTGGTGCGTTGCGGTTGCTGTGTGTACAGACGTGTTCATTAAAAATGGAGTGGTTCCACATGCTTAGAGTTAATTCTTCTCTCCCAGGCATGACATGTCTGCCTGAAGTCAAAAGGAAGTACCGATCGTCTTCAATCATCTTCATTTCTAAGTTATTACACTTAACTGATATCCTCCAGCCAGCTTAACGTATTAGACTTGATACCCGGAAGTAATCCAACATACCATCTTTAACATACATGTTAGATTGTAAAGAAGTGAAAATTCAGTACTAATTTTTGGATTGTATTCATTTTTTAAAAAGAAAAGTATATTTTTGGAACGGCATGTTTTCCTGAGAAGTTTGGAAGCTATTTTTATTTCGGTCTTAAATGTTTTTAAGAGACCATTTCTTTTTAAAGCTTTATCTAATTTGACTTTGAAGTTTGTTCATTTGAACAAAAGTTTTATCTTTTAAATCCAAGGAGAATAAATAAAGAGTCCATTCTTTTGAGTTTTGCTCTTGTTCGATTTTAGACACAAATTAAAAAAACTATTTTAATTTGATTCAATGAGTTGATTTCTTTGTCTTTTCCAGGACTTGTGACATTAAAACATTTCAAATTTGTCCATTGATGATAACATCAAGAAGGTAATTGATGAAAATAATCTAAAAGGGAGTTTCTTTTTTAGTCACCTTCCCAGTGCAAGGAATATGTATGTTGTTAAGAAGAATCAAATAGATGTACTTGATTCTTGTATTTGAGATGCTCAGATGTCGACATTTATGAACGACAGATGAGATGAAGTTTGAAAGCCTTCATGTCTGTCAGCTAGAAATAAGCCCGCTGAACACTTTCTTTTTTTTTCTTGTTTACTGATGTTCATGGTTTACTGAACCACGGCAGCAAGTAATTGTTAACAAGACACAGTATTATTTACCTTTGTATATATACTTTGAATATTTTAAATGAACAGCACTTCTGTTGGCTTTTTTTCAAGGATCAAAGGCATAAAGCCAATAAAAAATTACCAAAATCCAGATTTAAGTTTGTAAAAAACAATAGTTAAGCATGTTCAAGTCTCTTACAATTATGAGCGAGTTCAAAGCATAAACTGCACCAAATAAATTTAAGTTGTTTTTTTTTTGTTGTTGTTTTTGGTTACAGCAATTACAATAACGTGAGAAAATATGAGCAGATAAGTAGAAATGAAAAAAAGGTGTCAAAGACATGAAAACAATTCTGACAACTCTATTTATAAAAGCAATAGTTAAACGTCCCTGTCTACTCTTGCAAAATTCTCACATTTACACGCTCAAGTTAGCATGTGTTTCAAAAGTTGACGTACTTGTTGTAGAGCACGATGTCTGGAAGCCAGATGTGTTGTGATGGCAGTCGAATTTTCTTTATTCCTTCATATTCATCCGGATCCCACATTAATCTGTAATCATTCCATCCCTGATGTGAAAGAACAAACATGCACATCACTCCACAATACTGGTCAACTTTTTCCTTTAGGCAAAAATAGAAAAAAAATCCAACGTAAAATACACAAACTCCGTCAGCATATAGAAATATACCGGTTCATTCATACCAACAGATGTTGACTCATCTGTCAGAATTCATTATGAGATTGCAGGCATGGTTCTACTTAACATGCCTCGAGCTGTATGTCTGTGCACATTTTTTCCACAAACTGCAGTACTGCCACAAACTGAAACTACACATTGTGCACATATGCTTGTGCATGTGATGGTGACTAATCGAGCTGAGAAGCTTTCTGTATCTTTGAAATGCAGAAAAAGCTATAATTACAAACCTGAGTAAGCCAACAGTTGGTGGTCATTATCTGCTCTCGCTCATTCTGAAACAAGAGAAATCAATTTGTGATTTAGAAAGTGACATAACACAGCATTGCATAATTACGTTTTCTTAAAATATTTTAAATTAGAACAGTATTTAACATTTGAATATGCCGTGATATGTTTGTATTTGCTTTCTCACCACATTTATAAGCTGAGCCAGAGACACCTGGATGTAGACGGTGACCTGCTGGCTGTTGTTAACAGCCGGTCTGATCAGTTTGTTGTAGCGATCTGGTGACAACAGGTGACTCACTAGCCGTTCCTCCACATCTGCGCATAGGACAGCTGAGCACAAAACAAAATAAGGATGTTCGAACATTGTGAACATTAGAGGAGAAAATGCATGTTTCTGAGTCGCAAATCCCACAATGTACCAAAGTTAAAGGAAGAATTATTTTTGTCGTGACCTCGAAGGATTGAAAAACATTCACACCAGTGCAGATGATGCAGCAAAAATAAGTATGACACAAACATTTTTTAAAACAATACAATACTACTGTGCTCCTACAAAAGGTTCAATGAACAATAGCACAAAAAATGCACATGATTGCAGCAAGATAACCAAAACAACACTTGTCAATTAGGTTTGTCCAAAAGTAGGAATTGTCAGTTTGTAGTTGATTAAATCCACAAATGTGCACCACAAAATAATCTGCACTGATGAGGTAACATGAAAACGTGATGTGTTCTCCTCCTGTTGTAATGAACCATATGATGGATAGGTTCAGTTATGAGTGCACAGTGACAGTAGTGTGTTTAGTAACAGTTCAACTCACACTGACATGCAAACACTTCATCCACCCACATGCTTCCAGTGCATGTCGGTTTACGTGGATATGACCAGTCACTTTTTAAAAACAGAAATACTACAGAAAGTCTTGCTCTCTGCAGACTCTACAGACCTGTACTGAGAACAAGTTTGAAAAAAAAAACCTCAGCACCTTTCTTTTTTAGAAAAGTATCAAAGTCATGAGGACACACCTTATGATCTCCTGAGTCTAAAATTCTGCATTTCTAATCTCCATAAGAAACTATAGCCTTAGTTTCTCATATGTGCTGATGTTTAGGAGACCGCAACACAGAGTCTACAAGAACCACCAAAACACAGGATTTTGAAAGTGCTGAGTTATCATTTGAGTGTGATGACTCAGCATAATCAAATGATATGCTGAGTCATATAATTTGTTAAACATTTAATTCAAACAGATGAAATCAGTGCCTCATAGTATTTATTCTGTTTTATTGTACTGCATTCATCCCTTATGGAGAAATTTATTTTGCTGCATTGTCCCACAGTAGGCAGCCATGACGGTGCCAATGGTGCGAGTAACTGGGGGTTAGGTGTCTTCTATAGGCACACTTAGGCATGGGCCCAGTGGAAAACAAACCAACATCTCCTGACCCAAGAACGGGCATTCCACCCCTGAGCTAACACCTCCCCCTAAATAATGATAGTATAATTTTTCATGTTTGACACCATCCACACACACTCATTCCTGGAGGCAATTTCGTAGCTGCCAATCAACCTGCTATGCATGTTTTTGGAAGGTGGGAGGAAACTGGAGCACCCAGAGAAAACCCACGTATACATAGAGAGAACATGCAAACTCCACATGGAAAGGCCAGTGTTTCAAGCGTCGTTCATCGAAAGTTAAAAAAGAAATGACTTCAGATTTGTAGGATGTGGCAGAGGTGCTTCATCCAGATAGGAGTTGAGGTCAGAGGTCCAGTAAGTTTATTGGAGATGAGTTGTCAAGTTTTTGTCCTTTCATGAGAACACCATCACATGTCAAATGTCCAGATAAAGAGAGGTGCCAAGTTTTAAAATCCAGAGGAATACCCAGAACGTGGCCACAGTAAATTAATCTCCAGCAAGTTTCCATCTGAGGAGGAAACAAGGGAGGTGTCCACTGTGTGAGCAGTGGTGACATGACATCAGACCCTGAGGGGTGAACTTCTTGAGCCAAACAAAGACTGTCTGTCAGGATTAGAGGGACATATGTGTGAGAACATGATTAAAACAGGCAGAGGCACAATAAAAAAAAAACAATACTAGAATGTAAGACAACTCCAAGATTGGAATCAGCATTTGATGAGATAGAAAAGGATTAAGTCGTATTATGAAGATGAGTCATAGAAATGATATGATTCATAACTTTACTTACAAGGATCTAAACTTTGCAACATTCATTTTTTTCTAGACAATAGATGAAGATTCAGATTAAAACATAATTATGTTAAATTTTATGGATGAGATTGCTCAAATACTTCTTTGTGTTGGATTGAAATGAGTCTGAATGATAATTTTCAGGGGATTTTTTTGCATTAGTACATATCCGAGCCTATTCTGCCACACATCCTCTCCTGAACTACAGAACAAAAATCCTGGTCTATACTTTCTGCCCTCTAAACACTTTCACCAACACTTCCAGTACAAGACAGAATCTTCTCAGCAAACACTGGTCTCACCCTGGGGGTTCCCACTTTGACGTGTACAAAATGCCACTTTTGGAGGACATCTTGATCAGATGTCTGATTTCCTGACCGACTTTCAAGTTAAGTTTCTAAAGACTTCTTTTATTTCAGAAAGTCCAAACAACCAAACACAAAACCACACATGGGTCACAATGAATAACCAACTGTGCCCTACAACTCCCCTAAAAAGGCTACGTCACTGCAGGCTGCCTCAACGAGCAAAAACAGAAGGTAATTTGATGTTTTATTCAGACACAAACATCTTTTCAAATCAAAAGAGGCACCCACGTATTTGCCCAACAACAACCATTAAGACGGCATTAACTTTAGAAGACAAGTAGTCTAGAGCCATGACCTTGGCGTTGACCTCAACCTAACAGGGTCTTGTCTAGGGATCTATACGAGACTGCAGGGCAGTTTGTAAGGGGTCAAAGAATTTGAAATAGATCCAAGCCCTAAACAAGTTTTAAAAGTTATCAATAAAATTAAATCTAAAATGCACAGCGAGTCAGTAAAGGGAGGACGCAATAGTTCAGCGGTAGAATGTTCGAACGTGGACCAGCAGAAGCTGGTTCAACTCGCACTGAGCTCATGCCTTGGTGTCCTTAGGGAAGACACCTAAACCCCAGTTTCTCCCACCAGTGATGCAGCCTGCTACGGTGCAGTGCAACACAGAAATTTTTCATGTTAAAATAAAAATAAAGAGAGGCTAAAATAGGGATGATCTTTTTCATTCTGTTAAAATCAGTGAGAAATCTGGCTGCTGTCTTTAAACCAGTTGGAGGAGAAAATTTTTTACCTTTAATTGTCAAAAAGTTGTTGTTTTTAACGTCAAAAGTCCGTTTTTATAAAACGAAGTGATGTAATGTACCAACTTATATCTGTTATTGAAGCAGTAAAAGAATTTATCAGTAATACGAGATGTGTATGAGGTTGGTGTAAGTTTGGGTGAAGCATTGGGGAGTCTACCAGCGAGTCTCATCTCACACATACACACACACACACTCCACTGTCCGCCTCACTGCACTTTCCGCACCTCAATAATTCATGCTAGCTAAAATAAAAATCCCATCTTTGATGCATAGTCTCAAACACAACCAGAGATTATTCTCCAAGTCTTTTCTGCTCATGTTAAATAAGCAGCATACCAATCATATCACACACACTATACATGTAGAACCCAAATATAGAATTATTAATGGATGATTGAAGTTGTCGGTCCAGATTACTTCTACGTAGATAAAGAATATTGTAATTATGCATCTTGGTAGGATGCTGCATAATTCAGTGGATTACCATCTGGAGTGTACCAAAACTATTCAGGCTTCAGTTGTCTTCAGTTTTAGTCAGCACACTGCCCCAACCGGTCATGCGATCAAAGACACTCATGTTGCATTTATGTGCCTCCGCAGCCATGTGGTCATATTTGAAGGAGAAATCTGTGGCCCCCTTTGTTTGTATAAAACTATCAACAATGATTCCATCTTATTTGTCACAGCTTTAGCCATGACACTCTGCTCTCTTTTTTTCCCTGCACAATGACAGAGCAGAACACTACGTCAACATGCAATCTTTAACTTTGTTGACCTCTAACCATCAGCATTGAAAAAAATTTCAAACTAAATTTTGTTGAAAACATTTTACATCAATGTTCAAGTTCTTGGGTCAGTTTATCTCTGATAGTTTAACATATTAAAATGCCAATTTTAAAATAAAATCCACTGCAAAAAAGTATTACTATTTTAAATGAAGCTATAAAATATGCATTGCATGATAAAGTCTAATGCTTTTGGAATTTTTTTTAGAAGCAAATGTAACCTAATGCTACAGTCAAAGAACATGCTGCTTCTGGTCTGTACTCAGAAGAACAGACAGAGAGGACATAAATACAGAAATAAGCCATGATGTGAAGTTGTGCACACGTAAAGGTAATTTGCAACCTTTATATGAACGACAAAAATGAAATAATAGAAGCCTAGAGTGAAACAGAACATGCCATCTGGCTGCAAAATCAGAACAAAATATAGCAGAGGTGTGAGCCTCATCTGCAGACACACAACGTATTCTTTGAAAATAATTTTCTATGTCGCAGGATCGACGTAAACAAAGGTCATGTGGTTATCTGAAGGTTAACTCTGGTTACCCGGAGTTTGGATTAAGGTCAGAACTTTTACTTTTGTATGAGGAGTTTACATGGCAGTTCATCTTCAAATAACAGACCTTGAAATTCAGGGGTTGTATGTCTTCGAGATAAAGTATAAATTTGTGAGATGTGGCAGGAGGGACCCAGCATCTACAGGACCCTCTAGTGTGGAAACAAATAGAAAAAAATAACAGTTTGTCATAACTTTGGCTTTATCGAATTTGATCCTTTTGACTAGTCTTAGTAGATAGGCATTCTTATTTTGGGAGAATGGAACAGTGGACATTAATATTAAAATTTGCTTTACTGGCTCATTGTTTCAGTAAACTTGTATATGAGTGTGAAAAAGAAATTAATCTAAACTGGGTCAGCTAAACGGAATATGAAGGCCAGTCACTTCTCTTTACTTTTACCCTGCAATAAGAAAACACACAGCACCATTAACAACTTCTGTTTAGCAATTTGGTATTAAAAAAAAAAGAGACAGGAAAATATTTTTTTTAAAAAAAAGAAAAAAAGGAGAAAGAAAAGTGTCAGAAAGTTTAAACATTTGCATTAAACATGAGTCACTGCAGTATTTAATGGGCACATATGACAAGAAATTCCAGACATTTCCAAATAGACTTTAGGAAGTTTTTAACAATAAGCGTTGCTGCATTTAAAATAAAGTCTCCAAAAAGCATAAAAATTTAAATAACATTAGATTCACATCTACAAAACCCTAGTTGTGGAGTTTAAAGATGCTCATAGATGTATGCATAATGCACGTGCATGCACCTCATAATTACACATTTGTTTGCGGGTGTCCGCTCTCTGCGGGAAAAAAAGTCTGCCGCAAATACTCAGCAGAGGCGCACTTTTTATCCAGAGTTGTACTTTCTGCGTTTTAGAACCACATCTTGTGCATTTAATCTTATTAACATGCATGTAATGAATATAGTCCCATTTAACATGTTTGTACAATTTTCTTAAAAGCATTATTAATTCAGTCCCATTCCAGAATCATTTAAAAAAAAAATACTCACTTGCCACGGTGAGAATCAGGAGAGCCAGCACTGTTTTCACCAGGACCTCCATCCCTTCTTTCATCTGGTGCTTCACACATGCACAAAAACTTCAACTTGCATGTGTGAAATAGAAAAAAAAAATGGAAACAAAGAAGATCTTTTAAAAAAAAGGATCAATTACAGATCTCCATTGCTTAGTTTTACGCATAGGAGAGCGTCTAATAGAATGTTGAAGGCATTGAGAGGAGTGGATGCAGACTGTGAGGAGAGATGGAGAGCTTTCTGCTAGAGCGCAGCGCCATGCGCTCTGCGGAACATCCAACTCAGGCTTAATTCTTCTTGACTGATCCAAACAACTCTTTCCTGGGAAATATGTGTTAATCTACGGGGTAAACACACATTCTCTGATCACCAAAGTGGTAATTCTTCAGATGAAAGATTTAAGCGCAGTGGTCCACAACCTGTCCAGTGCGCTTCCACCAGGACGCAGTTTCACTCTCCATCAGTTTGATGGAGTTCGTGTTTGTGACAACTGACAGGAAGGGATAACAGAAATCCCTCATGGATGACTTTCAACACCCAGCAGCAACTTGAGCAGACATAATCTTCTCCACCTAAATGAACTTTTGTTTGTTTGTTTTTCTTTTCTAATTAATCAAAACCTTCTCCTCATGAGACATTTTTGAAAAATGATCAACTTATCTTAAAGAGTTTTAAGACAATCTCATGCAATCAAGACTATCCAGAAAATGTTCAATTCAATCCGTTTATATCTGTTTTTCTCAATATCACAAAAAAATTATCTCAATGAAATTCACATTCTAGATTGAAAAAAGTACAGAAATAAAGAACAAAAAATAGATACAGAAATACACCACCAAAAGCTGACTAACATAAAGCCAGCTAAACAATTTCAGAAAATTTCTGCCTTTATATGCTTCTGAGGAAAAACTCTAAAAAAACTTAGCAGTGGGGAAAAAAAACAAGAAACTTTACGGGGATCCACACGAACGAGAGATTCCCTCCTGGGACAAGCAGCTAATATGTCTAAAACTGTTAAATATTAACTCATTCTACTCTAAAGTTTTGTATCTGAATATATCAGTAGATGTTCTTTATCCTGACAGAAACAGGATGGTAGATCAAATACAGACTCATCCTCGAGAAAAGGGGTGCCCAACCTTTTTTGTCCCAAGATCTACTTTACAAATATCAAACCTCCTGAGATCTACCAGTCCATGTTACCATCGCAAACCCCACAGATCGTTTCCAGCCTGCTGTAACTACCCCTACAGAACGATTTGTTACATACGCACACACTCACAGCGCTTTGCGAGGGCCACAGCAGCACTGCGGGCTGCTTATTGATTACAGGCTTAATAACATGATTTCATGTCACAGAGTCCAAAAATCTCCAGTAACAGCATAAAAGCCGCTAGATTGACACTTTTTTAGAAATTTTTTTTTTTCAATGCTGTGCGATCTACCCACAATGCCTTTGCGATCAACCAGTCGACCGCGATCGGCGTAATGAGCACCCCTGCTCTAGAACAAGTAGATCAAGAAATCTCTGAGGATAAAGTGACTTCATCTAGAAAAATTGAAGAATTCATGTTTATAACAGCACTGGGAGTGAGGACAAGGAAAGTAGAGGTTTAGGATCATGAACCTTGATCGGTAAGATAGAAACCTAAGAATATTAGTGGTTGGTCCACTAGGATGTCGTTAGAGTGAGACAACTAAGTATAAAACAACAGCATGGACTGAAAGGTGATTTACAAATCGGCAACAAAATAGATATTATTTCAGCTCTAATTAATTTATTTTCTGTGGCCTTTTAACCAATCCGTGGGCAACAGTAGGTGGACGCTAATCCCAGCAATAGAGACTATGAAGGTGCCCCAGGCCATCACAGATTAATCACCAAGTAAAAGACAAACACTAAACTCTTCATCTTGTGCGAAACTTTTTGGAAGATGGAGAAACTTTAACTCACATTCATTCACTTTCTTGCTGAAAGTTTTTCTGCCGCTGAAACACAGATACCAAAAAAAAAAAGCATGCACACCGACAGAAAATTATGTCAAATCTAAGCTTCCCTCTTTCCTTCATACATTATAAGCATTTCATATCTCAAAAGTTCATGAACACAACCAGCATGAAATAGCAAAGCTCAAATTTCAACCAAATTATATTAACCTTCCATCACACCCCATTACAGGCACATGCAAGCTTCAACTTGGCTCAGTCCCCATGTGTCCTTCATGATTAATGTTATCTCTACATCCTAAAAGCACCGGAGAGGGAAGTCTGATACAATCAAAACTGCTTAAAGCTCTTTGTTCAGAGAGGAAACAGTAAATATAAGTGCTCCTTAACAGAAAAAAAGTGTTTTTTTTCTCACACGTTTCAGGTATCCTGGTAACATCAAATCCTCTATTTTTTTAATATCCAGTTGTGCTGCCATGAGTGATAGAATCCTAATTGGACGCCATTATTACCCAATTTTTCTTATTCAGAATCCAAATGATGTTAAACAAAAGATCATTTATCTAGACTCTATTAGACTAGTTTTTATCATGTTGTAGCTGAAAAGCTTGGATTAAAATCAATGAAAGGTGAGAATTTTTTTACCAATTTCAAATAAGTGTAAAGAACTATTGATGAGAACTTTTAAACTTTCTTTTTTTTTCTTTATACTTCTCACTTCAAGAGTTGTAGCTTTCTTCAACTTATCAGATCTCCTAAATTCTCTTCTCTCACACCAAAAAAAAAAAATCCTCTATCAGGCCTTCCTCTGTGCCTTACTTGGCAGTACTAATGCTAACCATAACTGTATAAGAGAAAATACTCTGTCATTACCATTCTGGAAGCCTGAGATGTGTTTGTCAAGATAAAAAAAATCTTTTGATGCAAAATTAGCTTGATTTTATACTCAAGAGATCATTCATTCACTCACTTCTGATGTACTAGAAACTCCTCTGTTACCACGATGTAATTAACCATATAGTGTTGCACGCCACACGGCTTAGAAGCGCCATGCACGCAATCACTACAAGCACCTGGTGTCTCCTTATAGTTACAATGATCTGTTTCTCAGCATCAGCATTTTTTAAAACAAATGATAGTTTTCCTAACGTTATCAATGTCTGTATTGGTTTACCTACAGGCACCAGAATTCCACAGTAAAGGGACCAATTCATAAAAAAAATGGTTTCACTTGGAGACACTTTTGTCTTAATTGACAGAATATGATGACATTTCCTCAGATATTTCAGTTTCGCACATTTAAATTTCATACATTCATTCATCTTCTGAACTGTCCATCCCTAACGAAGTTGGGGCTGGAGCCTATCTTGGCTGATTCAAGGTGAGAGGCAGGGTACTCCCCAAACAGGTCACTGGTCTTTCGTGGGGCCACACACACACACAACCATCTATACATACACACACTCATTCCTTGAGCCAATTTCATAGTGGCCAGTCACATGCATGTTTTTGGAGGGAGGGTGGAAACTGGACTACCCGGAGAAAACGCATGCTTATATGGGGAGAACATGCAAACTCCTCACAGAAAGGACAGCGATCCAAGCCTTGTCTCCACCCAGGACCCGAACCCCCAATCTTCTTGCTGTGAGGCCACTGTGCTAACCACTGCCCCACCATGCCGCCTGTTTAAGTTTCAACAAAGCAAATTTGAACCAAATGGATGAAGGTTTCAAAGAAAACTAAAAGGTAATAGTGAGATGAAATGGGACTTTCTTGATGCCATGCTCCATATTCTGACCAGTGTATCTTGGCAAGTGACCCACTCTGAGTATGGTAGCAGGTGGGGAGTCAGAATGGGGCAGAGGAGCTGTCAAACAGTGACATGGGTGTCCTGAGGCGAGCTGGGAGGACACAAACTTCTAATGGACCAGAAGGAGAAATGCTCAGATGTGCCAACTTCCCAAGAAAATTAATGGGTTCCAATGACTTTTTGTAGCAAATAAAGGCATAGGAAACATTGGAAAAGAACAAGTGATCAGAAGAGTAATGATGATTAAATGCAGCATTTGTGAGATTCATAATGGTTCTAAATGTTAGAAAGAACAGTCTGTCCAGCAAACACCCCTATTTCACTATAAAAACACCCTGAAAATTAATTTCTTATGTGTCTTGTGATGAAAAAAAGGCTCATTGAATTTCTATTTGTAATGCTTTGATGGAGGATTTTAATTCATTTTTTCATCAGATGGACTTTAAGAGTTAAATCTGGAGGTATTTCAGTAATTCCACTATTCTTTTTGTAAATTTTTCTGACTTACAAACAAAAACTTAAAAGCAGAGCTGAGTTGTCCTCATGTTGAATAATGAGATGAAAGTTTATTTCTATTAATTCTCCACACATTTTTCACAATTCCAAAAAATGTTATAGGAAACTACTGTACAAATTAAGGAAAAAAAGCCCCAAAAACCACATTGCATTTTCTACATCTTCTTGTAACTCAAATACCATCATCCATTTGAGTTGGGACACTTTTCTTATAAAGTTTTGCAGGTTTTGTTGAAACAAACATCCACCGTATTCAGTGTCTCATGGCAGCAATTCTGAAGCAGCTGTTTGGATGCATGTTTGGGGTATGATGAGACTTTTACCAGGATGAATGAGAAGTGAATGGGCAAAGATATGTGAATGCATCACCACGCTGTGTCCGTGACAGGCAAGTTTCACATCATTCCTCTCGTGCAATCTCTGCAGCCGGCCAGAAGGAACTGCACATAATCCCGAGGCACTTGCAAATCTGACAGGCTTGAAACTCACAAACAGAAATATGACACGATTATGCAATCCAGCATGCATCTGAAACAAATTTCCTGCACAAACTCCACTGACGGACAGGAGGCAATCTTGAAGGAGCCCTTGATAAAAATGGAAATGAATAAAAGTGATCAGTTAAACTCTAAAAGGCAGAATTCTATTTTAGGAATGGGAAATTAGACTTTCTACTTTGACTTTGCTAATAAATCAAAGCAAAATCTGATGTTATTTTCATTCCATATGTTCTTTCATGTACATAAAATTCTTCAGTGTGCATGTTTGTATGCACGCTTTCATTGTTGCGTGTAAAGTGGACCATCAATGCCCACAACTGTGTTAAACATGCATGAGAGGGTCTCCTTACAAAAGTTCATCACATTTTCACACATTCTTATCCTAAAGTAAGATGTTAAATACTTTTCAGCATTTTCACTGTTGCCCTTTACAGTCTAAAGTTGCAGCAGATCCTAATCTTTTGCAGGAGTCCAGTAAAAACTTTTTTTTCCACTGAGTTTCATTTGACTTCACAGTGTCTGATTAGCGTGCTTCCCTAAATTGCTCATAAAGGAGAAGACTAAAGCAGAAATCTAACGTTTGAGCCGATGGAGCCATCAGAGGCATCAGCTGCATCACGATCAGTTTGAGCAACAGCGTAAAAAATGACATGAGATTGAATTATCTGTGGCAGAACATAACGTGTGATGCCAAACACATGAGCTTTTTGGAAAAGGTCGAACTGGGTTCCAGCTGCAGTTCAACCTGAAACCCATCAGGGTGAAGCTGGTTTTAAGGCTTTTTCTTACTTAACTAATATGGTGCTCTATAAATAGAAACTCTAATATCTGTGATTGTTTCTATTTTATCAAATATGGCACCAGTGATGCTGGTATAAAAATGATATTCAACTTAAAGAACATTTCAGAAAGAAAAAATCTCATTGTTTGGTCTCGCTTTTTAATGAGTGACAGTATGTGCAAAAGCCTGTCTGCCGTCCCAATTCTCACTTGTTCTTCAAAGTGCTAAACGCCTGAGATAACAACCCATTTATTAGGTTGGCCCAATGTTTAGTTATTATTGGCTGGGGCTCCACGTGATCCAATTAAATCCAGAGGCCAAAATGAAAGAAGTTTATCACAATGATTTGGGTTGAATTTTCCTTTTACCCTCCTTTTACCTTGTTTTGAAGTATGCTGGATTTGTTTGGTGCATGAACTACTTTAATGATTTAAAAAAAAGAAAACACTCAACTAATGGTTGATACCTACCAATGTATCAAAGTTTGGTTTATTTAGAGTTTAAGGTTTGTGTTGATTTTATTCATTCGGCATCATTTCCCTTCCAGCCAAATAATTGATTATTCTTTTGTACATGTTCTTTACTGCATTTTCTACATTGTGTGCTTGCTAGATTGCAGCATTTCATTACGGACCGGAAAACTTGACAATTGGTAAATAAAACAAACATCTGGTCTTGTGCAGAAACAGTACACTAGGGATCGATTCACACCAGGAGCCAATCTGCCCATGATTACAGAGGTCAAAATCCCCGAGGACCACCTGGACTCAGGAGGAGTGGGCACCTACAACAACCACCTGCCTGGAGTGAGGGATTCCTCACAGCAAGGACTCCACACACTGTGCAGGCAGAGCTCCGGGGATGAACGATTCCCATGAGGAAACGCTGGACTAAGATACAGAAGAAAACAATAAAATAACTAAAACCAGTAAAAGGAGTTGGAACTATTTAAGTAATTAATCTTACAAGTAAATCTGCAGAATGCAACTTTAGTTTTTTTAAAAACCAAACATAAAATAACTGATACTAATATATACAATAAGTAAAAACTGACTTAAAAAAAGTGGGTCTTTAGCTGCTTCTTTAAACGTGAACAATATCTGCAGCCCTGAAGTCCTCTGGCAGGCTGTTCCATAGGTGAAGATCCTATCTCACAAGAAGGTCATATAAATACGAAGGCCCACAATCATTTAAAAAAAAATGTTAAAAAGCTGAAACGCTGAAACGCACAAGGAGCCAAAGTAGCCATTTTAAAACCGATGTCCTCCTCAGACCACGTGCCACCAAGTTCTGAAGAAGCTGTAAATTTTAAATTCTCTTTTTAGGGAGATAACAGAACATTGCAATAATCTAATCTACTAGAAATAAAATACTCGCATCAGAACCTCTGTGCAGGCAAGACACAAATAAACGGACGCTAGTGATATTTTTAAGATGATGTAATTTAATCTGGTAAATGACAAAGACAGATTTAAGAGTTTTATGATTGAAAGAGTTTGGGACTTTTGGAGTTGCTGTCAAACTCAAAAACCGAGTGGGTCAAAATTCTTCATGAGGACCTAGTCGCAGGTCAACATTCAAATTTATAAAAATATTTTTTTTTCTTAATAACTGAATATGAAGATAAGCAAAACTTAATAATATTGCATGCAGTATTAAACTCCACATTTCAAACAAAAAATGCATGGTGCTAGTAGTAGGTCATAATGACATGCTAGAACACCAAAAGAGTATTTGTTTTAGTGGCACTTCATGTAGTGTACGCTGTAACAACCAAAGGGCCAGCTCTAATTGTCATTTGGTATGGCTTTACAGGACAAATAAAATTGCCTCGCCGGCCAGACTTTGACCCCTGTGCTATACAGTGTCACATCACCATGACATCATGATGAATCAACATATATGCTGACTGTGGCATGCAGAACTATAAGACAAATTTACATGGTCAGACATTTCCATCTTAATGTCAAAGACATGCACACAAGAAAACCCCTACAGATCTCCTGTCTTCAGTGATGAAAATTACTGGTTCCGAGTTCTTTTTTTTTCCCATTTTCTTTTATGCATGCATAGTCCTTCTTTTCTGTCATGTATCATGGGCAACAGCTCATTCTGCATTTGTTCTTATACAGAAAACTTTACAAGTCTTCCTCATAAACAAAATAAATTAGAATCTTCTCTTTGTTGCCCACAAACCGTGCTCTTGTTGATTTGTTGGACACTAGGACACACAGTAGCCATTATTACCATCACAGAGTAACTCATGTGTTTCATATCAACCAATTTGCTACTTTGACCCATCTGAGTCCTCCTAAAAATAAATGACAGCATTTTTTACTTTTATTGTTTCAAACTTTACCTTCAAACTGGCTTTTGAGTGTCATCACAAATCATATTTCTATGGCTTGACCTCACATAATGTTTCTAGCTGGCTGGAACAAAACAAAAAAAAAACCTTTAACAGATCATCAAAATAAGCTGACATCAGATATGCCTTTTTGACTGTTATATAAATTTCAGATCAAGAGAAAAAAGTAATTTAATATCAAGGCCATGGAGGCTTTAAAGGGATGATCAACAAGGTGAAGATGACATGGTGGACATTGTTTTTTTTGAGTATCAGTTTCAAATGCTGCTGATGCATTGAATTTAATTTATTTAGTTCTATTTCTGTATCTAAAAAACAAGTGAGAATCTGTCAAATAAAATGATTATGTCTATATTAAATGTAACATTTGCAGTTGTTTGTCAAGTTAAAACGTTTTGTTCTGTCGTCTTCTACTTATCCGGGGCCAGGTCGCAGGCTTCAGACGGGAAGCCCAGGCTTCTCTCACCCCGGCTGCATCCTCCAGCTTACCCAGAACGATCCCGAGTCGTTCCTCAGCCAGCTGTGAGATATAGTCTCTCCAGCGGGTCCGAGGTCTGCTTCTTGGTCTCCTCCCGGTGGGACGTGCCTGAAACACCTCACCATCGAGGCGCTTGGGGGGCAGATGCCCTGGCCAGATGCCCGAACCACCCCATCTGGTTTCTCTCGACCTAGAGGAGGAACGGCTCAACTCCAAGCACTTCCCAGATGGCAGAGCTCCTCACCCAATCTCGGAGTGAGAGCTCAGCCACCCTGCTGAGGAAGTTCATTTCGGCCGCTTGTATCCGTGATCTCATTCTTTCGGTCACCACCCACAGCTGGTGACCATAGGTGAGGGTGGGAACGTAGATCGACTTGTAAATCGAGAGCTTTGCTTTTCGGCTCAGCTCTTTCTTTTCCACGACGGACCGATGCAGCGTCCTAGTTATTGCTGACGTCGAACCGATCCGCTTGTTGATCTCCCACTCCTTTTTTCCCCGCTCGTGAACAAGACCCCGAGATACTGAAAACGGCTCTTTTTAAAAGTTTGTTACCAAAGATCGTTAACAAAGAAAAGTTTGATCAAATAAAAACTTATCTCGTGATCTTGTGCTTCTTTGTGTTTTGCTTGTGATAAATACTATCTAAAGTCAATTTGTCTTAAAATTCAACCATTTCCAGTTAGAAAGATAAATTTAGAAAAATGGAGATAAAAGAAGAGCTTTGTTCCAAATATCCAGCAAGAATTACGATGAGTGTTAAACAAACTAAAGAAAAAAATGCGAAACAACCAAATTTTTTTGCCTCAGGCGGAAGATGACGGAACGTTATTTTTACCATTTCTACGCTATTGATACACGTGGAGTTCCTTCTGTCCCAATTGAGTGATAAAGATGTCCTCTGACAGCTCAGGACATGAGGACACAGCCTGCAGTCATCAAATAGAAGAAGTCAGGGTTCCCTACGAAACCAGTGAAACACATACACTCTTCTCAGGGACGTAGGCACGGAGCAACTTGCTTTGCTCACAACTTGATGTTGAACTTTGAGTTTGAACAGAAAAAAAACATTCTGAAGAAAGGCAGATGTGCAGGGAGTCTGGATGGGAATGAGCTTAATGTTCTTTTTATACATCATCTGGATGGAGAATCCATGTAGCCTGTCAGAGAGGGAAAGCCTGCAGAGAACACATCCTTTTTCACACACACAAAATTCCTTTTCCACATATGGGAAGTGCTGGTGTTCCTGATAGAAGCATAAAAGCCTCAACTTTTTTCCTTTAAAGCACAGAATCCTTTTAAAAAGTTTTACAGAGTAAAGTTGCTTATAATTTATGGCTTATTTTACAAAAAAAAGCAGGATGAGGGTTTTATTCCTGCCATATGAGGCTGGTTCTTACTTTATCCTACGTTACCAAACATTTCACAAATATTTCTGCTATTTTTGCTGACCAGATAAGCCAAAAAGCAATAATTTATATGCAACAATAAGTAATAAAGTAACAAAGCATTCAGTGACAGCTTTGGAGTCTGTAGAACCCCGAGAAGCCTTCAGGTGCTCCACTGAGCTTTTTTTTTACAGAATTTTCTTCACATTCTTTATTCGTTTTTGACCTAAAACTGACAAACTCTGGAAATCTCCTCTTCTTCACAGCTAGCGTGGAACAAGCTGGCTTGAGCATGTCACCAATCTGGGCACAGCCTCGAGACAGAACAGACAGCATCACACTTGAGTGACCGAATAGCAGCTAACCAACCAAACAAGATATTTGAGGCAGAACTTACACCAACTGTACTCTGCTGGGTGGTGGGCTGAACATAAAATGGAGGGATAAAAACATTGAAAATTGTCCTCAATTGAACCTCATTTTTACTTTAATCTAAGTGATTTCTAAAGATCAAGAGCATTTTGTTATGATGGGTTTATCTGTCAAACCAGTTAGTAGAAGTTTCCACGATTCTGGTCAGAAAATGTCACACAAGGTGTCCAGAAAAGGGAAAGCAAGGCAAGTCAAACATTGTTCTCCAGAAGTAACTGGGCTGATAGTGTTAGACAGGATCCTTCCAGCCTTTCCACTTTACTGCAGTTAAAGGAGTGGGTGGTGATCACAGCAGAAGCTGAAAGGCAAAGAAGTCGGGTGGAAAGAAAGGTGCATAAGTAAAGAGTCAGTCGACAGGAAGGCCAAGTGGAAAGCGGAGATAGCTGAAGGACAGAAGAAAAAACAAAGAAGGGGAAAGGAAAATCACATTTACTACTGAAAAGGACAGAAATGGTGGGAGAATGGAATAAGAACGAAGAGGAGCTGATGATAGAGAGTAAGAAATGCAAAAAAATGTCAATGCAGTGACGAAACTGAAAAAGAAATGTCACTTATTAAGTTCGTATTTGAAAATAATTAAATTGATCTAATAATAAAATATCAACCATGATAATGATTGTGTGGAAATATTAGCAAATAGAAAGCTTAGGGGAAAAAAACTGGAGCATGAGCAAGGAGTCCAGAACTGATACAGGTCAAGCTTCTATATTAGAAAGTAAGGTAGGTCTGAATAGGTCACTTTTTTTTTTACCTCCTTATGCACTTACAGTCCGTATTGACCTCAATGTTGTGTCACATTATTCCTTGTATTTTATTATTTCATTATTTTTATTTTCCTTCTTGTATATATACTGTCTATTTCTTTCTTTCTTGTTTGCTGCTGTAACGCACAAATTTCCCAAGTGAGGGGTCAATAAAGTAAATCTAATCTAATAAAAACAGGAGAGATCTCCAAGCTGATCAGTTCGTCTAAATATGTTTACAAAGAAACAAAGTTTCAAGAAAAGACATGTGCATGTGTAATTAGAGTTTCTAACTTTAAACCGGATTTAAAAAACATTAATATCGTCTAAATTTTGCGCATGCGCAGAGATGGAGCAGTCGACTTCCAGGAGATGGAGTACTGGTGGCTGCATCTTGGCTGCAGTTGAGTACTCTTGTTATAAATTGCTTTCTTATGCAAGTTTTCATTGCTTAAATGTTCAAAAGTCTAAGCTTAAAATACCCCAAAACCTTACGAGAGCTCAGCAACACAATAATCAGTTTTATATTTGCATATTAAAATTTGTGTAATTACGCAAGGATGTGAGAATTCTGTGAGAATGCTGCAGGGTTCAAACAGTTTTTAGATATTCATGTGGAGAAGATTTACCAAAAAAAAAAACATACACACACGGTACACCTCAGTAGCTTGCAGTGTCCTACTGTTTCCTGTCTGCTATGTTTGATACTTCCAATCCACAGTGTTGCTATGAAAACATCAAACCACTTCTTCCCTTTTCATTTTATTTTTCTTCCCTCACTCCTGTGGTACCTGCCAGCTCTGACAACCAAACCAAAAACACCTACTTAGAAATATAAAAATACATGTATTTTAACTTCCTACAACATGCATTGAAAAAAAGGGGTGGGGGAATCTTTCTCCCATTCTGTTACAGTTTTTATGGACATTGGCCGAGAGTTGCATCCAGTGAAAATATGATGACATTTGTGTTCAGAACCCCTGAAGCAAATTTATGCAAGTCGCTCTCTGAAACCAAGTTGTATCAGCTAGAAAGCCTGGAGGAGACACCTGGCCTTTAAAATCATATTGTAAGATGTTGTGTAAAATGTGTACAGTTACAATTGTGCAAGTCAAATGAAGACACGAGACAGAACTCCAAGACAACATGTCTATGACAAGTGAAAGGGGGTATGCTGTTAGGAGAGGTGAACTTCAGTATCAAGTGCACTCTGAAAGGTTTCAGTGTTATCAAAATACATCTCATTATTATTTCATACTCTTAAATATTTCATACACCGACAGACGGATCGGTGCAGCATCTGCAATAATTAGGGCGCTGCATTGATCCCTCGTGGTGTAGGGTTGAGTGGAAAAGAAAATCTCCCAATTTACAAGTCAATCTATGTTCCTACCCTCACTTATGGTCACCAGCTGTGGGTGGGGACCGAAAGAACGAGATTGCAGATATAAGCGTCTGAAATGGGCTTCCTCCACAGGATGATTGGCTCTCACTCAGAGATGGAGGGAGGAGCTCTACCATCCGGGAGAAGTGCAGAGTAAGAGCCGTTGCTCCTCTGATTCAAGAAAAGCCAGATGGGGTGGTTCGGGTATCTGGTTAGGATGCCTCCTGACCGGTGTTTCGGACATGTCCCACCAGTAGGAGACCCAGAAGCAGACCCTGGACCCACTGGTGTGACAACGTCTCACAGCTGGACAGGGATTTCCTCAGGATCCTTCCAGGTGAGCTGGAGAACGCAGTCGGGGTGAGAGAAACCTGGGCTTCCCGAGTGAGGCTGTTGCCCCTGCGACCCGGCCCTGGATAAGCGGGATACAACGGAATGGAACTATTTTTTTCAGTTAGCTAATAACCATTTCATTTAACTAATAATATTTTTTATTTTTAAAAAATTAAGTAAAAGTTGATGATTTGAATATAATAAGAAAAAAAAAACCTCCCCAAGTTTTTATCTTTCAATGTTCAGATTAAATGACCAATCATTACATAGAAATTTTACTTAGATCAATTTACTTTTTTTTAATTAAAAAAAAACTAAAAACCAAAGTCAGTTTTATAATAGAACAACAAAATATAAGCTAATTTAGAAGAGTTCTATCACTCCCCAGTGGTCATCTAAACCTGTTACAATAACTGGACAGCATCAGGAATGATGAAAGTCTGCAGTCAGAGCAGTTTAGAGTCCCACAAATTAATATCTGAGACAATAAAAGAGGCACCAATGTTTCAGCTTCTCAATAACAAATTAAAAGCATACATACAAAAAACTACATTTCAAAAACTTTATATCAAGCCTTTTATTTGGTATACAGATATTTGTAAATTTATACAGTATATATAGATATATATGTAACATGTGCCACTCCAAAAAAATCACAAACTTAGTTTTGCTCAGAAACAAAAGAGAAGGAAGGAAATACACGTGCTTAGTTTCAAAGTAGTGCTGTGTAACGCTCAAAATGAGTGACTGGAATGATGAGGTAACTGCCGGGCAGAAAAATAATCTAATATATCCTAATTATAATAATAATAACAATAATAATTCATATGAGCAACTAAGAACTTCAGTGGCAGAACAGCCCCTTAGTGTCAAATAAGAGAAAACATATTAAGTCTACGACATACATTCACACAGTATGCATACAATCAGTGCAGTAACATACAAACAGGAAGTAAAGTTATTCATGAGACCTGAAACTCTCATGTTGTTACTTTTGTCTGATACACAACAAAATCTCATGCTCCAGAACATCTAAAAGTCTCACACACACGCACATACTGAAAACACACAGTTGTGTACCTCAGCCTTGCACAGCTGGGCTGACTGAGAAAATGCTTGTACAGTTGTGGTGCATGCACATCTCTACACACAAACAGACACACATACACACGCCTACATGGAGGTCATTTTCTGAAAAGAGACGGACTTGTGCATGTCGGAAAGACATCTGATGAAAAAGACATCAAATGTAAGAGGCAATCGTTAAGTGACTGATCAAACAGGGACAAAGGAAGAGAAGAAATGCACAAGCATGAGAGGGGAGTGTGTAAGTGTGTGTGTATGTGTGTGTAAGTGAGCACGCACATGTGCATCAGTTTAGTAAAAGCAGGCAGTGCTTGATGCTTTCGACAGACAACAGGAAGTGTTTGGCTCCCTCTTGTGGTCACTCCGAGTCTCTCTGAACCTCTGAGGCATCCGCTCGACAAATAGGACATGTCCTGTTGGCCTGAACACACACACACCAACAACTCAGTTAGAATTTAGGTTTTAGGACATTTTGTGGCAGAAACTATGTTTTATGAGACAACATAAACAAATAAATTTTAATTGAACTCCTGATGTTAAACTAAAAACAGAGCAATCAAATGCTTGTAAGAGCTTCTAGCAGTTCTAAATGTTCCAGTTACAACTGTGTCATGAGGATGTAACTAGGAAACTACTTATCTCTTAATCATGAGACAGTGTGATGATTAACCGAACTGAGAGTTTAGAAGATTTGGTTTTATGGACGTGAACATGTGTTGAGCTACAAAAATGTTTTTTTTTTTTTTTTTTAATTGTACTATATTCATTCCTCATGAATAAATTTATGTGCAGCATTTCACCACAGCAGACAGACATGATGGTGGGAGGCTATGGGTTAGGTGTGTTCTGCACCTAAGAAATGGGCCCAGTGGGAATCAAACCAGCTTTTCCCAGTCCAAGGACAGACTTTCTACCCCTGAACTAATGCTTCCCCCATTTGAGTAGTTTGTAAACTGCAGAGCCCGCCGTATTTTAGTGACTAAAAGGAAATTTAAGAAATTTTGATATTAGGTTGCATAATAGTTATTTTGTAATAACATACTTTACTTTTGTGGTTCTTCTTTCAGATTTAGTAAAAAAAAAGAAAAGTGTTTTTCAAAAGCATTTTACTCTGTGAGGGGGAAATATTTACTCAAAGATTTGCAGATAAACTTTTCAACAACTACTCCAGAGCTATAAAAGTTCAGAGCGTGAATCAGTCATTAAACGGTGTGTGTTTGTGTGTGTATCGACTCACCCTCAGCCACTTGTCGACACATTTTCCGTGGAATTCATGGCTGCATGGCAGGACTCGCAGCAGCTGGCGGGACTCGAAATCACTCATACATACAACACACCTACAAACACACACAGTGTTTACCACAGGAAGCACCGTTTCATTAACACTCCTTTAACATATTATTTTTGATCGAAAGGAATATCTTGTGATTTAAAGAGAAATGAAAAACATTGGAGAAACTTTTTCACAATTCAGTGAGTTGCACTCGGCCGAGAAAAAAAACCCTGAGCAACTTAAAAAATGTATATAAAATGTACTAAATGTTTGGTGTGAAACACAAAATTTCATAAGAAAGTTAATATCATAAGACTGGAAACTAAAATATGTGAAATGAACTCATCCAGCGGTTGTGTAAGGCAGGACTCACAGTGTTTGCTCAGACTGATGGTTATTTGGATTGAATCGATAAGAAGGAAGCTGTTCAATATCTCCCTTTGTCAGGCCGCGGAGTTTGGCTTCTCCGAGGCGCTCGGCCAGGTTCAGCAGAGCCTGAATAGAAATATGTCAGTAACAGCGAGGTGATTGTGTGTGAACATGGAATAAAAAAATCAAACCTCATAATTCTCCACTTCTCCGTCATCTACATCCAGCTCCAAGCTGATTGCAGGACCTGTGGGCTGGACGGGCAGCATTGATCTGAAACAGAAAACAACATGAGTTTAGAAATTTAAAAATTAGAGCTTTTCAAGCTAAAATGTCCTACAAAACTTTATCTTTGACTTAGTGAATACTTTATTTAGATTTGCTCCATTATTTTTTTAAAGTATACACGTCTAACAGATGTTCCAATGAAATAACCAGAGCGTTCTCTATTATTGCACCAACAAAAATTTAGACTTGTAATCGGGGCAACTGAAGCCCTAAACAAATGTGATAAAATGTATTATAATATTAAACATCTACGAATAATCCGTCATTGAATTAAAAATACTTTATTTAATCCGCAAAGGGAAATTTGAGATTGCTTATTGCTTATACATTGCTTCTTAGAGAAAAAAATTAACAATTGTTTAACTTAATGGGGAGTTGTTAACTCAATATATAGTACAATAAAAAAAACATTTTTGTAGCTCAACCCCTTGTTAACTCAAGGGGAAGACGGTGGCCGCGTGGTTAGAGCGTTCGCTCGCGGACCGGAAGGTCGCGGGTTTGCGTCCCACGGAGAGCACGTCTAGGGTCCTTGGAGAAGACACCTAACCCCCGCTTCTCTCACCATTGGCGCCGTTGAAGGGCAGCCTGCTGCGGTGTAAGGAGTGCAGCACACAAATTTCCCCGTTGAGGGATGAATAGAGTAATTCATTTATTTATTATTTTATTTATTTAATAAAAGCGCTCTTAACCAATTATTTGTTTCATTTTAAAATGATTGGTTAAAATCAAAATGTATGAGGAGATGTTTACTGTATTATTTTGGCCATTATTCTTTCCTTTGAAAACAATACATTTTTCAAAAACTGCTGATACTTATTTCAGTTCATTATTTCCACATTTTCTTTGCAGCTGCTCACAATACTTACAGGAAGTAAGGCAGGAGGCTAGGGTGGTAAGGCGAAGGTGGAAGCTGATGATGTGAACGGTACCGCCGACCCGCAAGACGTCGAGGAAGGAAGTTTGGATAAGACTAAAGGCACATGGACAACAAGAAATTTTTAGATTAATAAAGCAGGTGCTTTACTAGCTAATATTTTAAAGCATTTCATTGTTTCTCACCATTCCAAAGAACTCCTGTGGCAGTGGATCATGAGAGATGAAGTGCAGCTGTGTAGAGTGGGGAGTCAAGGCTGGATGGGTAGTGGGGGGGTAATGAAGCCCACTACCTAGGGACAGATGCTCTCCAAGTAGCTCAACGTCGTTTTCTATCCTCTGTAGAGGCTGATGGTAAAGAAAAAAAGTGTGAAAGCTTGAAGATGTGGCCCTTATTTTCTAATTCACACTTTGTTTTCTTACTTATTGTTAATCTTGAAGTATTTTCAAGTCACAAAAAAACAAATCCGTCAGATAAATTTGCTTTAAAATGTGTCAGTTGGAAATTTGCTTTAAAATGTGTCAGTTGAAGGATGTTTTTGTTAGCGATGTACTAACAGAAAGGTGGAGAAAAACATATGCAACACATCTAAAAAGTCACAAATGTTCCTCACACTCATCCTGCTGACAGTCTTCACACTCACATCACACATCTATTTTTTCCACACAGAGAAAACAACTACGAATAATAAAAAGCAACGCAGTAAAAAGGACAAAACAGACTGATTTATTGACAAAATCAGTTCAAAGTTTTAACTGAAATTTGGATCTTTTTCCATACAAAATTTTAAGATTTTTTAAACTGAAACCAACCAACAAATACATCCAAAGTTTCCAAATGAAACAAAATATTTATTTTTGAGTCTGGTAAAAAAATTGAAACAAATACACCTAACTGAAAAATTTGGGGATACTTTGTATAAAAATAATAAAATAATATGCATGTGACCCTTGTGGAATTTGTTTAAATAGAACTGAATGCTTTCAATATTTTAATTTGGATAAAATCCCGAAACATTCTCACTCACCGATCGTGCCTGCTGAGCTGGGTAAGGTCCAAACTGTCCTGGCTGTGGCAGGTGAGCAGGATGATGGGGAAGGTGTGTAGGAGGGTGGGCAAGATGAGGGGGAATGAGGAACGTTGGATCAGTGGACAGCAGCGATGGGATTGGATAAGGCATGGGTAAGTGCTGGACAGAGCACGTCTGAAGAACCTTTGCAGAAACACACAAAGAGAAAAAAATCTAATTATTTTGAAAGAATTGCTAAAAAAAAAAGGAAAAGTTACTTTGGGAAATATTTAGATCAAAATATATGTTTTAATAATTTCTTAAAAGAACCCAAAACACCCACTGGGGGAGGGACGCTGCAAACGGGATAATGCTGCCCGCTGAAGACCACCGAGCATGCTGGGATCTGCTGCGGGGCGGAGCGAGGAGGAAGGCCTGGTGGTGCTCCTGCAGGAGAAACAGGATACGATACCGCAGCTGAACCCTGGGGGAAAAAAAAGAAACAGCTTGATAGGGACACACTCTATAAAGTTGACAAAACTTAATCACCTGTAGATTAAAATGTTTCAATAGTTAAACACAAACGCCACAGTTCAAAACAGTTTTGGAAACTAGTTTAAAAGTATTACAGTGGCAGTGCAAACAGCCTGTTTTAAATTTACATTGGTAATGTCACATATCCTGGTATTCATCTCAAAATCAACGTTTTTATAACAAAGATGAGGTCACAAAAATCAGAAACTAAACTTTTACCTGGAAAAGACAACAAATTTATTTAGTGCAAAAAATGCCACGCACACTTTTACATTTAATCACACACATCCCTTTTGTCTTTAATTTTACATACAATTTATAAAATCATTTAGGAGGTAACAAGTAAGCATCGAACAACTTCCTGAAACTAATTTTTTTTTTTTTTAGTAAATATAAAAAATGTGGGTGTTTGATCGCATTCAGGTGGAATTTTTAATAAAGTGGACATTTCTTGTAAAAATTGTTCCTCATCTGTCATACAAATATGAGCAAAGGGAGTATTTTTTTCCACTTCAGATGTTTTTTATAATTCATCATCAGCTGAATTTAATGTTGTTCAGACACATCCCACTAAAAGAGCGTTTGTTCATTAAGCCTACCTGCTCGTGAAGGTCCAACAGCACGCTGCTCTGCTGCTGGGATGGGTGGGAGTGCTGTGAGTGAGTTCCATGGTGCAGAAGCCTGGGAGAAAGGTTTGGCGACTGGTGAAGAGGTCTCGGGGAAGGATTAGGTGGATGGTAACCAGGGCGATCTTCAGGCCCTAGTACCGGTCCTCTGAGAGGCTGCTGGCTGTAAGGGGTGTAACCCTGAGGAGGAGCTGGGTGCCGGTAGTTTTCATCATGGTGTCCCAGCGATGGGCCATGAGGAGGATGGTGGTGGTGGTGATTGTGAGCGTTAGGATGGTGGTGATGATGGTGATTGTTGTTACTGTTGTAGTGGTGGTGATTGCTGTTATGGTGATGATGGCGTGTCAGGCGATCTCTACGGCCACGCTGACGTCTCATTGGAGGACTGAAAATGTAAAAACAAAAGAAAATTAATTGTGGGCGGAGTCGTTCTAAAGTTGAACAAAAAAGTGATCACAATCATTGCTTGATTTTTATTCTTAAAACATCACAAATAAAAAATATATTTAATAAAAAGTCTTGATCCTTAGTGTGGATTAATCATGATCCAAACAATTCCAAGCAAATTAGTAAAGATTTTGTGTTTTTGTGTGAAGGCGAACCTGCGTCGGTTTCTGACAGGTGTGTGGCATCTCTCCTGCATGTAATGTGGGTGTGGTCTGCGATTAGGTGGCAACTCCCACGGGCGAATAGGAGAAGAAGGAGTAGGAGGAGGGGCAGAGCTTAGATCCAGCATGGACTGCTGGGAAAGACGCTGCCTTTTTGGGCTTGGGCTGTCCTCCATCTACACGGGGAGGAGAGGCAACCACGGCAACAGTTGGTCAGAAAAAAAAAAAGTGGGGAATAGAAGAGACAAAAGGAAAGATTGCATAAGACAGAATAGACAATAAAAACCAAATTCTATTTAAAACAAGAGCAGAGACACCAGTCGGTGGTCAGTTTTCGTACTTTGTCCCGATCTTCATTGCACATGTTATCTGGATGAAAATGAAGCATTCCACCTGCAGATAAAAAAAAAAGATCAAATGAAGAAGAGAAAACCATCAAATTGACACAAACATGAGGGTTTTTTGGCAAAAACAAGTTCACACAACCAGATACAGGGAGCGAGTTGGCTTTAATTTTATCTTTCACGCTAGAAAAAAAAAAAAACACAATGTTTGCCAAACACAAATTTCCTGATCTTACTACACTGATTTGCTTAAACTGTTCTAAATGTCTTTGGCAATAACAGAAAAATGTGCTTTTGAAACAAATACAAACTAAACAAAATCAAGTCTAGAGGAGGAGATTGTCAAAAAAACAAGATCGCTTTTTTTTTTTTTTTTTTTTAGATATTCAACAGCTTGCTTGTTTCCATTCTGAATTACATAGAATTTAAATTAAGTTTCAAAATGAAAGAAAGAAACTGTCAACTGTCCAAATATAATCTCAGGGCTCTCTTTTCCTGTGTTTATTAAAGTGCACATGTGCAGTCTGTGTGCAACATGTGCACACAGATATTCCAGCAGATTAAGAAGGATGTCCTTAAACTGACTCCATTTACTCTGAGCACACTTTTCCAAAACACCAAAACAATAAATCCATTTTTTGTTTTTTTTTCTTCAGATGAAGGACAAAAAACTTGCTACTCAAGCTTCATCTTCACTCTCATCCGAAAAGGCCTTTCTCCCTTTGGGAAAAAAAAAAGATTTGAAAGTAGCCACAACCTCTTTCTTGTCTTGCAATGCTTATTCAAAGTCGTGTGAAATCTGCTGATAGCAACAGCTCAAAGACATCCTGCCAGCGGCAGCAGACAACAGAGGAATATGTGGTTTGACTCAGAAACCAACGTGCTGGTTTGCATCTGAATTTGTATTTTTATTTCTTCTCCCCATCACCTGACTTTTACAGCACTGGGCTCTGAACACCCGTGTGGTTTGACTAAATCTGTTAATGCTGTTTCATCGTGGGGAAAAGAGGATGATAAACCAAGCAAGAACATCTCCTGCTGGCAGGAATGGCCTGGTTTCCTCTAAGCATCGCTGCTGGGCAAAGATCGACACCATTTCTTTCCATGTAGACAATCCAATCGGGCAGGTTGTGAACTCAAAATGAAAGCTGTTGGGGAAAAAATCCAATCTGTTCATTTTTCAGCAATGCAACATGCACATAAAAAAAAAAGCTTGATTTACAGTAAAAGACAATGTTTTTTAAATTGTAACTGCACGATAGTTGCAGTGATTAAATTTCTGTTTTAAAAAGTTGCCAAGGCTTATAAAACACTCTGCATAAACACAAAGCGAGTACTTTTGCTTTTAAACCCAATAGCGAAACGTAGAATAACATTTTTAAAAGGTAGGTGGAGACAACTTCCACAGATGGGAACACACTGTTAAAGCCATTCACACAAACTTGGCTGGAGGCTGTCAGTTTGGGACAGGTCCAAGTGTCCTTTCTGTTTGGCTTAGTTTGGATGTTTGGCACCAGGGTTTCTACAAAAAACTGGCTGGTTTGGAAGTCTGTGTTTAAATTGTTGGGTTTTCTTTTTGTGGTGCTGGGGGATGAGGTGGGATCTTCTAGTCTGACTGTCAAATAGGATGTTGCAATCCACATCAACAATTATTAGTGGAAGTTTAGTAGATGATGTAATTGAGAAAATCTCAATGTGAAAATTGGCTGTATTATTTTCTTTTTTTTTTTGGCCTTTTTTTTTTTTTTTTTATAAAACTAGTCATTTTACTCACATAAATCAACAAAATAATATCCGATTTGTAAAAAAAAAAAAAAAATTTTTTTTGCTCCAGAGTCTCAAGAGAATTTTTTTTCTATTAGACCAACTGCAAAATTAAGCATGTTCAGTTCATCTAGGGTGATTTAAAATATTCTAGCTAATGAGTTAAAGTACAATTCTGACCAAAGAAAATTCCATGCAGAATATGTTTTAAAGTTAAATAGAAATAAGAACCCATTATTTTAAAAAATAAAAATAAAACCTGCAAGACATGAAACTTTGCTTCAATAAAATAAAAATCTACAAAATATCAAGTCTTTTTTCTTATCTTACTGGAAAAATTTATGTTTAGGTTACTAAACAATCATTTTGTGTCATTTATTAAAGGCGGTTTGGACTAATTTTGAGGGCTGACAGCTCACCAACTCTAAATTCAGGGCAAGTATTAAAACCTTTTCAGAGTTCTTCTGGGTTTGTACCTCCAACCAGTAAAAATACTTATTTGCGCTGAAATCGTAAAAACTGAGTGATTGGTTTGTTCACCAAGCTTAACTGAATTGTTCATCTATACAAAATACATACAAAACTGGTAAAATTCTTGATTTACATATCTATATTCTATCTATATTTATATCTATTTCCTACCTTCACTTATGGTCACCAGCTGTGAAATAGTGACCGCAAGAACGAGATCATAGTTACAAGCAGACAAAATTATCTTCCTCCACAGGGTGGCTGGGCCCTCACTCAGAGGTAGAGTGAGAAGCTCTGCCATCTGGAAGGAGCTCGAAGTATAGGCATTGCTCCCCCGGTTTGAGAGAAGCCAGATAGGGTGGTTTGGGCTCCTGGTTAGGATGCCCCCGAGCACCTCGCTAGTAGGTGTTCTGGGTACGTCCCACTGGGAAGAGACCCAAAGGAAGACCCCGGACTCGCTCGAGACTGTTTCACAGCTGGCCTCAGGATCCTCCGGGGTGAGCTGGAGGATGTAACTGGGGTGAGGGAAGTTTGGGTTTCCCATCTGAGGATGTTGCCCCCATGACCCATCCCAGATAAGCAGAAGACAACGGAGCAAAAATTATTGGCTAAGTTTTCAAAGTCTCAGAGTATGCATTTATCAATGTGTGTGTGAAGTCAAATTTTAGTGTTATTGCAATTTAATTTTAAAGATCCTTAAAACCACCCTTAAACTATTTAGTGTGGAGTTTGGCCTGGAAATGATCATTCCAAAAGACAAGTTATACTTGTGTCAGAGTGGCCGGTAAACCACCTTCAGCAAACAACTGGGCCTTTATTCAACAGCTTCTATTGAAAGTGAAGGGGGGGAAAAGGTTTAAATACCCCAAGCAGAATACACCTGATCAGGGAGGTGATCTGTCCTCAAACACACTTACCAGCCCCAGCATGTCTGTGAGCACCATGACGGTTCACCCCAGCAGAGAGGTAGCTCCCCTGGCTGTGCTGCTGCTGCTGGTTCTCCTGGTATGTCCTTCCACCATGGTGCGGTGGCCAGCCAGGGTTGTTAGGAGGAGGATAGCTCCCTGCTACCCCGCTGGCATTCATCAGGCTCCCATTACCAATGCCATTCCCACTGCTCCCAGCACTCCCATTCATGGTGAAATGATAGAAGCCAGAGCGTGACCGCGATCGCGTCCTCGGGGGGTCCATGGTTGGAGGATAGGGCGGTGATGAAGGGATGGATGTGGGATCAAGGTAAGATGAAGAGATGAACGCCTTGTAGCTTCACTCTGTACCTGTTTCTACTCTCTATCCAACTAAATTCCTATGTCAATCTCTACTTTTTAAGACATTCACAGCATTTTTTTCTCTGTTTAAAGGATCTAAAAGGTGGAAGCAGCAGGTTCAAAGAAGCTCAGCCCTGAAATGCAGCACAGAAACGAACTGCATCACGCTTCTTATGGCGATCCGAGGCTTTTAATGCATTAATAAACCTAGTAAAGTTTAGAAAAATAACCATACAATTTCTTTCTTCAAAGTAAATCAGCAGTGTCCTCGATTAGGAAGAACAAGTCTTTCCTTTTGTCTTCACAGTGAATAGTATCAGGCTCTCTCACGGTGAAATAAAGTACTTTACAGGCACTAATCGCGCATATTTAGATTTAAGACTAACGTTTTTAACATCACCATTTGTCTTAAACGTTAGGTTGAACGCCGTCTGTGCTTTGCAAACAACATTCAAGCAAGTTTTAACACTTGATCGCGTTAGCAGGAAAAAGAAAATGGCTAGCTAGAGCGGTGCTAGTACACCGAGAGAAGGAAGGAAGGCTTCAGTCTGAAAACTAAGTTACTAGTAAGAAAAATAACCTATCCTACTAAGAAGAGCTATACTGGACAACGAGGTGACCCTCCTCTTCACTGCTTTAAAATACCAGCTTGTTAATTGGCATCATTTGGATTTTTCCAGCTAGCCAGAGGCTAACAGGAAGCGAGGTTTTCTGAAGAAAACAAGTCCAACTGTGCCGACATTGTAACCTACCAACCGTCGCAATGTGCGGGTGTTCAGCCTGTTCTATCTCAGAGCTAATGAAGTCAATCCTCACCCTCTTAAAGAAACCGATTCCAACCTCGTTCCTCAACAATTTTCGCCTAATTTAAATCCCCTCTTGCGTTCATCATCGGGTGTTTTCTCTGGTCAGCGGGGAGTGGAGTGCAGATCAATCAATGGGAGTCTGGCGGCGCTGTCAAGTCACGATTAACCAACCGCAGAAAACTGTTTAATGTCGTTATTGTATTTTCGTGTTATTTTTCAAACTATTCACGATGTACAAAAGTAGTTAACTAATAAAATGTTGTAATTTATGTAAGTTTGGCATTAACGACGCAGATAACGGATTTTTCTCAAGATAATTTTATCAGAATTCGATTACTTTTCCCTGGCAGACCTCAGGCAGTCGCTCCACTTATTAAATATTCAGCAGCTTCACAGCAGAAATACTATAAGACAAGGCTTTAAAACCCTGTAGGATGCATATGGCTTTTCTTTTAGGTAATCACACATACAAACACCGAAAAATACATTTTTGCAGCCAGATTTAACCGATCGATCACTTCGTGTTTATTTTTATGGAATAAACGTGCACCATAATGATCATTGAGAACAATAGAAAAATCAAGGTTTAACGTGTTTTCATCCAAACAAAGGTCTATAATTGCAATCAACCACTAATGTTAATTAATTATTTTAAGATTTATTATAAATACCCACATTACCTTTGATGTGTTCCATAGGCTAAAACCAGAACATTAAAAAAATGACTATTTGGTGCATTAACGATACAATAAAAAATAGTAAACTACATTTACGTTCAAATTCATTCCGTTTTTATAAAAGTGAGAATTGTTCATTAATTCTAAAAACAAATGAGTATTTTTACACCTGTTATATAAAAATAACTGAGTAGAATCATTACTCTTGCACATCAAGAGAAGCCAGATGGGGTGGTTCTGGCATCTGGTTATGATGGCTCATGAACGCCTCGCTGGTGAGGTGTTTCAGGCCCGTACCACCGGCAGGAGACCCAAGGGCAGACCCTGCACCCACTGGAGAAACTGTATCTCACAGCTGACCAGAGAACCCATTGGATTCCCCGGGGTGAGCTGGAGGATGCCTGGGGTTCCCCCAGAACAGAATAAAAATAACACAATGCTTCATGTCCTTCTGTGACTTACTCTCTTTTGGAGAAAAAATTTTACTCTCTAAATTTATTTTCCACAAAGATGAACATCCCGACGATTTATCACCCTTTCTTTTTTCCAGTTCTTCACACCTTTGCTCTTCTTGATTTTTCTTCCAGTGGTCTCATCTCTCTTTTTCTTATTGGAAGAAAACTTAGACTGATTGTGGTCATGGACAGAGTTCCTCTTAGGTTTTGCTGAACAAATATAGTCAGAGCTATAGCAGGACCCATCCAAAAGTGTCTGTTTATGCACGGCCTGGGCCTCTCTCTTCAGTCGTTTTACTTGACGCCTTACTTTTCGCCTCTCCGGCCATGTCCTCTTTCTGCTAGCTTGGCTGTTTGCCACCTGCTTTGTCCTGATTCTCCTCTGGACCAACAATTTCTCATTTTCCTGTCCTGCTCTTTTAAATGAGTGTTCTTGGTCGAAATGAGGTGGAACTCCAAAATTTATAACCTCTGAAGAACAAAGAAAAAAAAAAAGACAATTTGTTAACTGATCTTAGTATGTTTTTCACCATGTTATTTTAGTTCACAATAATAATTAAACTACATATGCTGTTACCCTTTGCTTCTTTCTGCAGCCTGTTCCGGTGTTGAAGAATGTCTTTCAGCGTGTCATAATGGCAAACATATGGCAGTGAAGGAAAAGTACCACTAACCATCCTCCTCCTTGTGCACTCCTGACGAAAGAAATGAAGACACAGTTGACTTCAAGAACTAGGCCGAAATAATTTAAAAGTGTAAAATGACACAGACATTATGAGCAGCTTCCCTTCTATCTACCACTTACATGGCCATAATGCCCTCTTTTCGAGCAGTTATAGCAACGTGCCCTGTCCCTCCGGTGTAGCAGATGGTGCACAGACTTTGGCTTCAGAGGAACGTCAGATGATATCTGTGGAAAAAAAGTTTAAAATGATTGTGTTTTTTTTTTTTTTTAAATGACTGAAAGCAAGTTTTGCTGTTTCCATAAATTTCACACTTAAGCTTTAAATGTCATCCAATAAAAGTGAAAAATCAACTCCTTTTCTACACACTGCCAGGAATAGAACATTTATTTCTTGCTTTTGGACAATCAATCTTCACTGGAATTCTACCGGTTTAGTTTTTTTTTCTCTAAAGGTGGCTCATGCTTTAAATCATAAATTATTCTGTCTTGCAACAAAGTTTAAATCAACATGGAGAGAAAGAGTTGTAACTCACTGTCCGGTGGTATTGTCTCCATGTATCAGGACAAGTCTGCAGAAAATCCAGAAAACAAAGAAAAAATTTTTGCCTTCGCCTTTGGAAACCTTTCAGCACCAAAGCAACAAACATCCAGTAATACTTCTTCAATGAGAATTTATAAAGAAAGTTTACATTAAACAAGTGGCCTGTCATCCCACAGCGTTGGCAATGCTGGTTCCAAACTGGAGGTACTTTGCAGAGCTCAAGACCATGTGAGGGCAATCCACAGATAGTGCAGGGGCGGGTTGGACAGTCCTTCCAGGTGTGACCCTGGTTCCCACAAAAAATACAGGTGGTACTTTTCTGCAGACAAGGAAATATTTTTTTTAGCCTGTGAGGGCCTTTTATGGTTCATTTCCACAAGCATTCATGATCTGCTCTTACTTTTAAGCGGTAGCAGCTTTTTGCTATGTGCCCCGTTTTGTTGCAGATGTGACAGACTGAGAATCGACCAGGAACAAAAGAACGACTGGCAGGAGACTTGTCATTAGAATTCTATACATTGACAAATATATGAGACAGTTTTAAAAATTAACAACAAAATCACTGCAGTTATGGAAGAAAAAAACATTAAAATTCTAAATTTTAAATGTTTACCATATCTTTGTCTGATACAAGCCAGTTTTCTTCAGTTTCCTTTGTGATCTCTGTGACAGAGAACAACAGAAAACACTCCTTAAATATGAATATTCACAATTAAAGTGATTTACTCTCAAGAATATCATATACCATCACATACAAACCAAACAAGTCTAGTTGTCTGTATCATCTATCATACCAGTGTTTATTTGAGAGGCAGACTCATTTGTCAAGCAAATCTAAAGCTAATTTGTTAAAGTTGGCTCAATTAGACATGAAGTGAAAAATCTAATAAGACATCATTCAAAATATAAACAACGAAAGGCTTAACTTTTACTTCACTAGAAGATTCTGCTATTAACTTGTAACACAAACACTAGACAAGTTACAATTTTGACCCTGTACAGAAAATGTTCTGTTCCGTCAACTTCCGCTTATCAGGGCCGGGGTTGCAGGGCCAACAACCTCAGACGGAAACCCAGGCTTCCACCACTTCAGCTGCATTCTCCAGCTCATCTGCAAGGTGTCACGTAGATGCCGGAGCCTATCCCGGCTGATTTCAGGTGAGAGGCCGGGAAAACCCAGAAAAGGTCGCCAGTCTGTTTCGAGGCTACACATTCATTCCAAAGGGCAATTTCTCAGTCACACACACGCATGTTCTTGGAGAGTGGGTGAAAACTGGAGTGCTCAGAGAAAACCTGCGCATACACAAGTCGGACATGCAAACTCCATTCAGAAAGACCTGTGTATGAAGCCTCGTGCCTACTCCACAACTTGAACTCCTGACCTTCTTGCTTTGAGGTTTGAACATATAAAATAAATAAAAATCTTGAGTATAAAAAACTATAGAAGTACAGGTACTTTTTACAATAATTTCAGCGTTGGTGTATATTTTTTAAAAAACACTAATCAATATTAAGTTTGGTCGTGTTTACATAATGATTGTTATTATTGAATTTAGTAACAGTTCACTCATTTGTAAGATATGTAGCAACTTATTTCGTAAGTCATTTTAAAGTGGCACCAAGATTCCACTAAATTATTTAAAAATGTGATACATCAAAGGTGATTAAAGTGGGCTCATCTCTGATGGTGATGAGTCGGCCTACAGGATGGAGGTAGACCGGCTGGTGTCCTGGTGCAGCAACAACAACCTGGAGCTCAACGCTCAGAAGACAGTGGAGATGATCGTGGACTTTAGGAAAGTCACAGCTCCCATTCTCCCCCTCCCTTGCACTAACAGACTCCCCCATAACCACTGTAGACTCTTTCCCCTTCCTCGGCACTACCATCACACAGGACCTAAAGTGGGACCCATCATCAGCTCCCTGATCAAAAAGGCCCAGCAGAGGATGTACTTTCTGCGGCAGCTGAAGAAAGCCAAGCTGCCCGCCCAGATGTTCGTGCAGTTTTAGACAGCCGTCATCGAGTCCATCCTCACCTCCTCCATCACCGTGTGGTACGCTGGAGCCACAGCCAGGGAAAAACACAGACTGCAGCGCACTCTGCGCTCCCCAGAGAAGGTGATCGGCTGCAGCCTTCCATTTCTCGAAGACCTGTACGTCTCCAGGACTTGGGGCGTGCAGGTCGGATAGCAGCTGACCCTTCCCAGCCTGGACATGGACTTTTTGAGCGACTTCCCTCGGGCAGGAGGCTCCAGTCCATTCGAACCAGAATGTCCCGCCACAAAAACAGCTTCTTCCCTTCTGCCGTTGGACTTATAAACACTTTATAACCTGGATCCCCACATCTCTTAGTCACTTCCCTCTTGTCACTCTACTATCTTTATTATTTTCTATTATTTTCTATGACATTGCACTACTTTTCTTTTTCTTCTGAGCACTCTTAGTTTTGTTAAAAAAAAATTTTTTTTTAATTTATTTTATTTTTTATTATTTTTATTTTATATTTTTGCACACCTGTATCAAAACAAGTTCCTAGTCTCTGATATTTTTCACTGACATGGCAATAAAAGCATTCTGATTCTGATCTCTCGAAGACCTGTACGTCTCCAGGACTCGGGGGCGTGCAGGTCGGATAGCAGCTGACCCTTCCCACCCAGGACATGGACTTTTTGAGCGACTCCCCTTGACAAGGAGGCTCCGGTCCATTCGGACCAGAACGTCCCGCCACAAAAACAGCTTCTTCCTCTCTGCCGTTGGACTTATAAACACTTTATAACCTGGATCCCCAAATCTCTTAGTCACTTCCCTCTTGTCACTTTACTATCTTTATTATTTTATATTATTTTCTATGACATTGCACTACTTTTCTTTTTCTTTCTGAGTACTCTTAGTTTTGTTAAAATTATTTTTATTTATTTTATTTTTTTATTACTTTTATTTTATATTATTGCACACCTGTATCAAAGCAAGTTCCTAGTCTCTGATATTCTTCATTGACATGGCAATAAAAGCATTCTGATCTGAGAACAGGGGCCCGTTTCAAGAAGGAGGTTTTGTTGAAAGTCAAGGTTTATTAACCCCAGAATGTGGAAAACTCAGACTTTTCGGTTTCCAAAAGGGAGGTAACTTAAACCAGCGAAGTTGGGTAAGTTAAGCCCGTTTCAAGAAGAGAGGTAATCAAAACTCAGAGTCGGTTACTAGGGCAACTGACTCAGCAAACCAAACCTGGTCGGGAGCAGGTTTATTTGGGGAAACCCAGAGTTTCTCTCGGTCTCCGCTCCTTTTTAAAGTGAACAGGGTTTAAATAGGTCTACCTTGTTTAATTTGATTGTACATTGATGGATAAATTGCAAAAATTTCTCAGATGAGGGAAAAATAAAGTATGTAAAAATAAAAAAAAAAAACACCTGTTTCCATCACACAGAGCCCAAAATGGCATGTCCTTTTCTAGATCATCCTGTGCATGAGGACGCTGGATTAATTCACAGGGAATTGAATTAATGCCACAAAATAATTTTGTGACCACGAGTTAATTTTCTGAGACCACGAGTTAATTTTCTATCATATCTTCATTCATGTTTTTTTGAGCTGTACCGTTTTTCTTGAGACTCCATAACATACATCAATAATCTTATCCATCCATACATCAGACACATCACCCACTCTTGTATCGTGTGTTGCGTTACGGTTTGTTTTTTTTCTTTATTAAGACGCTGAGCACATTTGTGCGGCTACAGTGTTCAGCAGCTGCACTGATAGACTTAATTATTTATTATGTGAAATGTTTGTAAAGTCAGGTGGTCTACCTGTGATCTATGACATCATCATGTCTTACCGGTTTGAATTATGGTTTTATTTTTCATTTTTAGCTGCTGTCATGTTCTTTTAATGCCAACAGGATTATTTATAGAACTACATCAGTGTTGGTAAAGTTTAAAAAGTTAGATTTATGTATTTATTGCTCTCCATAAAATGTATTTCATCATAGGATTATTGTTACTGAACAAATCCCACTTCATCCACAATGGGAAGTTTAAAAAGTACTTTTAGTTCATACAAATACTGGTCTTCTATTTAGTTACTGAAGTAATTCCTTAAATGATTGAAAATTAAGAATGATTTCCTATTTTACTGGAATATGACTGCAATAAAATAAATATATATGTACACACACACTTTATTGATCCCTCAACAGTAAAATTTGAGTTCTGCCGTGAGCTCAGTGGGATTTGATCCTTCGAACTTCCAGTCCACGGGCGAACGTCCTACCGCTGAGCTACTGCCTGACCCCAGTGCTGCCATTATTCAGTAATTAGTTACACCAAACACTATGATTAAATGTAAACTTGTGTATTTCCTCTAGGAGCTCTTTCCACCAGGTTTTTTATCTCTCTTTGGAGGTAGATGCCTCATACTTGCTGAATGTCTGCGGTAGGACATCCAGCTCTGTCTGTTAGAAATATGAAGACTTCTTTATTTGCTCCTGCTTCCATGGTGACTCCTAATTTCTGCATTTTCTAAACTCTGAGTCAATCAACTTTAAGTTGATTAATTCAACTGTTTTCAGTTGATCTGAAACCGAAAACTCAGGGTTTTCAAATCTCAGAGTTGACCAACTCAAGGTTTAGATTTAAACTCAAAGTTTCTTGAACTTCCTTCTTGAAATGGGCCCCAGGTCAATACCACTTTCTGGGGAATGCCTGCATGTTGATGCCTCTTGTGATTTATATTACAAAGAAAAAACAGCATCAGGTTTAACCACATCTGGATTATAACATAAAATTTGCTATTAAGAATGTTGTTTAAAATTCAGTCCTTGCTGAAACTAATAAAGTGATTGCACTACATTATATTTACCACCAGACATCAACATACCTGTTTGTTCACAATCATCTTCAGAGCTGCTCCAGTATGTCAAGTTAAGCTGGATGTTTGAATCTCCCTCCTGCTCCTTCTCATCAACAATCATCCAATCTTCAAGGGATTGATCACTGTCCTCAGAAAGAGTCTGGCATGCATGGTTAGTCACCTTTCTGGAGCTGGTGAACATCAGGATGAGTGGAGGGGATCTCTCAGTACTGATCTGAGCACGTTTTGGATTATTGTAACATATTTCATCCTCACTTTCTGAACTTCTGGAGTCTTCCATAAAGTAAAAGTCATATTTTTCTGCCCCAAATGTGTTGTTTTTATGATTCATTTTCAGGTGAGAAACAATCTGCAGAGAAACTACACTACCTACTGGTGGTCGCCAGAACTGCTTTTACCGTAACTTTCGCCTCATTTTTAAAACATCTCTCTTACAGAAAACTATAGAGTAAATATCTATTTCTCATAATCATGACAGTGAGTTTAAAGGTGAAGCAATTTCTGAATTATCCTGATCTCTGCTCGTGTGATTAAACAGCGTGTATCCCACGTTTACTAGCTACTCACATTTAATCTAGTAGAACTAGCAAGGGTTAGCCATGAGGCTAAAAGCAAAACACGAATAAATTCACTTTACTACCTTAAATTACTATATTCTAGAGGTCTTCGTTTCAGAAATATGAATAAGTATCCTTTTTTAGTCACGAAAGAAGCTTTCTTTATCTTTACGTGTTTGAACTTAGCATTTTACTTAACCGGCGTTTCCGGGGGGAAAATGGACGACAAAAAACATATCTCGGAGTTAATATGTTCTATTTACAGTCAAAAGACATGCTGTAACAGAATTAATATTTGTTCTAATCGATCATTTTCTCCTTAATATGGTGTTACTGGCTAGGCTAGAGAGATAGTGAGCAAAAAATTTATAGTTCATTATTTCTTTTTCTTTATTTTCTTGTCTAATTTTTATAGCAACCAGCCATTATTGTTAAACTCCAATATGGCGTAAAAAGTAATTAAATTCCACACTTTTTTTTTTCAATCTAAAAAATAATGTGTAATGTCTTGGCAACTGACATGATGTTAATAAAAACTTACTGGCTAGCTTTTTTCTGTTAAGGCATTTGGGAGGCATCCTAACCTCATGCCTGAACTGCCCAATCTGGCTTCTTTCAAACTAGAGGAGCAATGACTGTACTCTGAGCTCCTCCCAGATGGCAGAGCCATCCAATTATAGATTTTTCTTTATTTTTTGTTCAGATTTTTCTCATATAATGAAACACTTCCCTGTTTCAGTTGTTTAGATTGCAACATTCAGGGAGCAACATGGGATTTTTTGTGTTTCCATTTGTCCCTGTGTGTGAAGTTGTGTTGTTTGGTTATGTTGCCGTGTGCAGCGAGCACTGCGTGGACTGATGTTTAATATCATGCAACCTGAGTTAATATCAGTCTGACTGGACTGTGCACAGCAGGTGGTTCATCTCACCACCCCAGGCCTCCATCTTTACACCCAGCAGGGTCACCTCTTGTCACTACTCCCTCCACAACTCATTCTCATTAAAAATGGCTCACATCGTCTGTCCTCCATCTGCAAGCATTTCTGTCAAAATACACCATGCATCAGAATCAGAAAGACTTTTATTGCCATGGTCAGTGAACAAGATTCAGAGACTAGGAACTTGCTGAGGCACTGATGTGAAAGAACAAACAAATGCTGCCCTCCTAAAAGATTAACCAGTTTAACATGTCAATAATGCCTGTCTCTGAGGACATTTTCTTCTCAGTTGCTGTTAATGAAGAGCATGATTATGAGAGTTGTGATGGTAAGCAGTGACTGTTCTCAATCTGGACTCCTCTTTAAACAGCTATTTATGACACTTTAACACATTTACAGTTTTTAGACTGTTTGAAGATATAATTAGTGAATTTGCAAATGCTTTGCATTCAGAGTTTACGGGCAAAATAGCATTTCATCTTTAAATTAGGTCATTATAATTCCAAAAATCCACCATGTAAATAGCACATATGTGTTTTAGACTAATAAAACTTTTACCAAGATGATTAATTTTCATTCTGCTGTAATTATTCTTAAAAGAATATATAAATATATTTCCTGTTATTTGCTCATTAAGAGAATATATTTAGTCCTCAAACATCTACAATCTATCCAGAGATTACTGAATTGTCTGACTCAGTGTTTACTACTTACTGTACCTTATGACATTATACCAACTCTAGGGCTGTAATGTAATTAGAGCAAAGAGTAGAATCCTTTTCCGAAACCAGATTAAACTTCTTAATAATCCAATCAAAAATAATCTAAACTTGTTTTCACTAATAATAATTAATATCTGACTTCAGGTGATTTTTGTTTACTTAGCTATTTAACGTGCTGCATGTAAATGATTAATGTGTACCACAAAGGATTGAGTTTTAACTTGGGATTGGAGTAAAGCCATGTTTTCATCTTTTAAATCAGCTTTGAATTAGGCTACAAAACAGTTTGAGTCAATTTTTACATTTGATACATGGATAATTATCACTATACTTTCATATTTATCTGCATGTGAATACGTGTGTGCAGACAGTAGGCACATACTTTATTGCACCAAAAAAAAAAAAACAACACAAGTGAATGCATTTCAAGTTCAAAGTACAAATTTGATTTTATTCAGGTACTTTTTTTTACACTAACTACTTCCTTCTTCATAAATAAACTCAGCTTTTCCTCATTCTTTGACATTACAGCTCTAAGATTGAAAAGGGCGGGAGATAAGCTGGCCGCTTAAGGTTTATGATCCGTATTAATCTCAGTGAAAACTGTAACACTTCATAATTCAGAAGGAAGCAGGAACCATTCTTTCCAGGATTGAGTTGAAGAGAGAATTCTCGGTCTTCTGGAAAAATATCTGGGCACACAAAATCAGAAGAAGTAAAAAGATTTTATACAATACCATACCATGGCTGTACCTCCAAGGATTGTTCACAAAAGGAGGCAGACTATTACTGATTTGCCTCTTTATCACTCCGGACACCTGCTGAAAAAAACTTCGAAAGACATAGTAAGTACATTATTTAAATTGAGGAACAGATAAAAATAGAAAGATGATTGTTGGATAGAACTCTGTCTTCTAAGATTGGTACATGAATACCTCAAAGTCAGCTTAAACCTAAAATTATCTCTCTCTTTTTTTAATAAAAATCTTCATTCAAATGACCAAGAATTCACTTTGACTGTACAATTATTTAACCTTCATGGTCTGAACTAGGCTAATAAAAGCATCTATGATTTACAGAAATTTATGAAGTATTATGCAGAGCTGAGAGGTGCAACACTGTTTCTGTATGAAGACGACACCCAAGACACTGTAAGCAACTTTTAACATTTTATCTCAATTTAATAAAAATAGTAATGAGAACATGCTCAAATGTGTAAGGAATAAATTAGAAAAGAAAGAAGAAACTTGGCCTAAGCTGACGTTTCATTTGTTATTTATGTCTGTAATGTATTTCTGAATTTCAGTATACAGAAAGATTGGATCTGGAGTTAATGAAATCCTTGGAGTTAATGTCTCCTTATCAGAGCAAGGCCCCGACCATCTTCACCCTCTCTCTACACACAGAAGAAATCCAACTGACGGTTTGTAATACACAACACACATTTCATCACTCCTAATAACATGAAAAATTATATTAGATTTCGCATCACAAATGTAACCAAATCGTATGCCAGCACTTTTATGTCAACTTTCTTAGTGTATTTGTTTGATTGTCTCACTGTACAGATGGACAATGCAGACACAGGAGAGGAGTGGAGGGGCTACATCCTCACTGTGGTCAAAGTAAGTAAACAAACAAGATTATGAATTGACAATAAAAGTGTGGATCAGTGCTAATAAACAGGGTCAAAGTTTGCTGTAAATTATTAGTCGGAATAGGGATAAAACCCTCAGAAACATTACAATCCAACAAACAACTTTTTATGTTTTTGGAATCTTTTTGGAATTTTTTTGTAAGTTTTCAGAAAAAAACTGTATGTAAGAGGTACAATGGAAGAAAATTAATATTTTATGGTTAATGATTTGACAGAACTTTCGCTGCCAGAAAATTCAAAGGGCAAACTGTCCTATGATGATTTATGACTGACAATTAAAACAAGACACATAAAAAAGGGAAAAAGAAGAAAATAGTTTTTTTTTTTATTTACAGATGTACTGATTGTGACTACTGAACATTTTTTACTTGACTCTTAAATGTCCAAATGTATTACTTTACAAAACTTCTATGTAGCACTTTTATTTTTTTTTTATCCATTTACTTATCTTCAGAAAATTCTGAAACTATACCAACGTTTTTTAGTAAAGTTACTGGCAACAAGTTAAAAAACACTAAATACAGTTTACCAAATGATATCAAAAGTTTTTGGCATACTTTAGAAGTTTTTCTCTACATAATTTAAGAAATTTGTTTCTTTGTAGAGGGTAATACCTGACAAGCTGCAGCTACTGCCAGGTCAGATACACAGATTGAAGGAAGTTCTGGATCTGGAAAAGATAAGAAATCCCCAATTAAATCGGCCAGCTCTCCCACCTCGACCAACTTTCCTGCAGTCCACAAGTTTAGGTGGAGGTTGCTCTCCAACATCTGAAACCCCATCATCTCCTGTGATGCCTGAGTAAGTTTATGGTTGGGTCTTTGTTTCCAAAGTTAACTTATGAAGTTCTTAAATTTGTTTGCTTTTGGAACCTGCAGATGTTTCTTTGATGTGAATCGACAGGAAGCTGAGCGGATGTTAGAGGCAAACCCTGAAAATGGGAGCATCATTCTTCGCTCCTCTACTTTAGCAAACACCTATGCACTGACCATTAGACAGCAGACACACAGGTCAGTTCAAACAATCCTACACTAAAAAGTAAAGACATTTATTTACATATTGCATACACTATGCAGATAGCGTACACAAACCCGTTCCATCATCTTCCACTTGTTCCAATAGCCTCAGACGGGAAGCCCAGGCTGCCCCAGCTGCATCCTCCAGCTCACCCGGAAGGATCCCAAGTCGTTCCCTGGCCAGCTGGAGAGACATAGTCTGGAGAGACATAGTCTCTCCAGCGGGTCCGGGGTCTGCCCCTTGCTCTCCTCCCGGTGGGACGTGCCAGAAACACCTCACCCACGGTCGGGGAGCATCCTGACCAGATGCCCGAACTACCCCATCTGGCCCCTCTCAACCTGGAGGAGGAGCGGCTCGATACCGAGCTCCTCCCGAATGGCAGAGCTCCTCACCCGATCTCTGAGTGAGAGCCCAGCCACCTTGCGGAGGAAGCTCATTTTGGCCGCTTGTATCCGCAATCTCATTCTTTCGGTCACCACCCACAGCTGGTGACCATAGGTGAGGGTAGGAAAGTAGATCGACTTGTCAATTGAGAGCTTTGCTTTTTGGCTCAACTCTCTCTTTACCACGACGGACCAATGCAGCGTCCACAAACCCAATATATCTACAAATAATCCTGGTGCCACATAATAATTATGACTTATTTTGTTTCAGTGGGCCAGCAATAAAGAACTACAGGGTGACTACTGCAAACTCAGGGTTTGTCATTGAACTGGAAAAACCTGTGAGTTTAACAAAACAATTTGCATTTCAACGATGCTGTTAAATTTTAACCCATTTTTAATTCCTAGAGAAACAACAACTTCCCAAAACCGATACATACAGCACATGCTATGTTTGAACACCATTATTGTATCTTGTAACTAATTTTGTTAAATGAAATATTAGAAAAAGAAGAAACTTATTTCTAGATACATGCTTGGATTATTTTTATTTAGGGGAGAGTTGAAACATTTTGACTTCATATGTCTGCATTAACATGATCAAATGTAACTATATTTAATGGGCCAAAGGGCAAAATCAATACAACACAATTAGGAAACACCAGATTAACATCCGGGAGTTGATTGTATCCTACTTGTCAATATACTGAGTGCTGTTACTAAGCAGTATTTCATCCAGTGCTGATAATCTTTACATTTTTCTCTAACGTTTAAAACACAGAAATTGGACTTTTATGAGTGGAAGATATCTTACTTAATCTTTTCAGAATGAGATGCCTATTTTGATTTAAACAAAAAGGTTTCTGCTCTCTTACAGGTAAAGGTGTCCTCCCTGAATGATGTCATAAATTACTTTCTTGAGCAGACAGAGTACCGTCTCCATCCCTATACATCCCAGCCATATGACACCCGCATTGGTGAGGCACAGTATGCTCCCATAATCGAGAGCAAACACTCATCCTGACAACTGTTTGTTCAACAGTAGCGTCGCCTAAACCAAGAGACATCAGCAGCATTCCACTCAAAGCAGTCCCGAAGGCCCAGGTTGCCCCAATACTTCGACCCAAAACCAGAGAGCAGCTCCCTCTACCTCCTGTTAAATATGAGGAGAGTGAATATGTCATTCCTGATGATGACATTTCAGATGATCAAAGCCAAAAACAAGGTGAAAATGAATTTTAAAGTAATCTAATGCTTAGAGGGGTTGGTGTTAAAGGCTTGAAGTTCATGAACACTACTTTGTTTCATGATAGCTCAGGTGGATTGTGAACTTCGTGAAGTTTTAAAGCAACGAAGAGAAAACATCTACCAAGAAACAGGGAAGGATGTGGTCAGCCCTTACGATAATGAAATCATTGTGAAAGTCCCGAGCAGCACAGCACAGTGGAACACGAGGAGCAGTGATGCATGAACGTAATCAAATCTGATGCTTAACTTTAATAGTGAAATATTTTGTTTGCCAAACAGAGCATGTTCTCTGGTAGATATGAAAGCGAAATGTGACACATTGCAAATACACTGCTGTTTTATGATTTCTCACATTGTTTGACATTGTAAGGGATACAAATACTTGGCTAATATCTTGTTTCTTTAATCTCCTACTTGGTTCAACCAAAGATAAGCTTTTTATGTATGAGCAACTGAAACTTTTTTTTATTGCTGCTAAAGATCATAAAAACCAATCAAAGCATGTTTAACTTTGTTTGTGACCCACTCGGTCACGTTCCTTCATATCTAAATACAGTCATAGATGAGATGACTAAAGAACCAATCCCAAACAGTAAAACGTGTTTGTTTTTTCTTCTAAAGCACACAGGATTAAGTATGATTGTTTTTAATTTACAACAGACCAAAGGTTAGAAGACTCTGTTCTGATACACATAGTTCAACCTTTTTAAAACATGGAACTCAATTTTAAAAAGTGATTCATTTCCATTTTTGTTGCGTCTTCATTTGTGGAAAAAAAACAACTACTATTTACAATATGAATTTTCTTTCACAACTTTTAAAACGTTGCACATTTTCTTTTTTATGTTCATTTTCACATAAAGTGCATTTAAGGGAAACAAAATTAAACTGTAAATACAGAATAAAAACAGAATCAAGCAGAATCTTTATTTTTTTTCACACATTAGAATAAACAAAAAAAAAAAAGTCAATTTTCAGAATGATTTGTAATAAGTTTTTTTTAAGTACGATTGAATGTTTTTTGCTTCCATTGTTGTAGTGGATCATATTTTAAGTCTAAACTTTTAGCTTAATTCTTCACTCAAAAACGGCAAGACTGTGAAAAATATCCAATAAAAATAAAATAAAATCTCCCTTTTGTCTCCTCCTTCACTTATTTTTTTTAACAGTTTCTTCTCCATGCACTTCCCATTTCTTATAACATGGTTGTTTTCACGCTGTGGGAGCAGCCCTCGTGTGAGAAAGACAAATAAAATATCTAATAACTTAACATCTGAGAAATTTAGAAAAGAAATAAATTAAGGTGATTGTTCCGTTCAGTGGACTCTTCAGTTTACTTTTCTGTGAGAGACAGCTGCAGGATTCTCTCAAGCTCTTCTTCTTCCTCCTTCTGCTTCCTGTACAGAGAAAAAAAAGTTTTTATTAATAAATCATCACAGTGGACTGATATTTACTTTTTTTTCTACTTTCGGCATTTCCCTTCAGGGGTCGCCACAGCAAGTCTATCTGCTGCATCTTCTTTGGTCACATCGACTATCTTCATGTCTTCCTTCACTGTATACACGAACCTCCTTTTGGTCTTCCTCTAGCCCTCTTTCCTGGTGGTTCCAAATCCAGCATCCTTCTTCCGATGTACTCTCCTCTTTACGTTTCCAAACCATCTCAGTCTGGCCTCTCTGATTTTATCTCCAAAACCTCTAACATGTACTGTTCCTCTGATCCTGTCCATCCTGGTCACTCCCAGAAAGATCCCCAGCATCTTCATCTCTGCTACCTCCATCTCTGCTTCCTGTCTTTTTCTCAGTGCCACTGTCTCTAGACCAAACAGCATGGCCGGTCTCACCACAGTTTTCTACACTTTCCCTTTCATTTTAGCTGAAACTTTTCTGTCACACATCACACCTGATACTTTTCTCCGCCCGTTCCAGCCTGCCTGCACATGCTTCTTCATATCTTTTTCACACTCTCCAATGCTCTATACTGTTGCAGTGGACTGATATTTACGGGTAAACAAAAATGTAAAAATTTTAAAGAGAAAGAAATGACATCCAATCAGTCTTTTCTATAGCTCTTGTTAAATTCCATGTTCAGAAAAATTGTTTTTTTTTTTTTTTTGGTACTTTGACTTTAAGAATGTAAAATTGCAATCTAGCAAATTTTTAATGACTTAAAAAGATTCAAATTGAATTTGTAGAGAAATGCAAAATCATTATTGTCATCTTTTACTTCAGGTTAAAACAGCAAATCAATTCAGCCAAACTGCCTCACAACGCAAAATATTTCATTAAAAAAAAAACCACATTAATCATATTAATTGCTGATGATATTTGTTTAATTGGATGACTTCAATAAAATATCCAGGATCTTAGCTGACACAAAATGTGCCAAAATGTTTGTAATAAATTTTGAAATCACTGACGGAACTCCCTCAAGGGGTTAATAAACTAGAGTGTAAGCCGGGACGGGCTCCGGCACCCCCTGGAACCTCATAAGGGATGGACGGATAAGAAGGTGACTGACTGACCTCATGTTTTGTTCCCTTTTTAATATTTTCACAGTCAAAGATAATTTAACAAATCTGTTTCAACATCTGAGAGTTAAGATAAATACTTCTTATCAACTCAAAAACACACCAACACACTCACTTAAAGAAAATTTCTATCATCTAAATTCAGCAGTCTGAAACTAGAATTTTATTTGAAGAGCCTCTCCTGACTTACCTGTCTATCTCCTCCTGCTCCCTACATGACAGCTCCATAGCGATTCGCAGCTGCTCGTCAAAACTACTCCCTGCTCCAAAAGGTCCAGACAGCCGAGAGTCGGAGCGGTAGGAAAGCGGGGAGTGGGCGGTGGGGTCTAATGGAGACACAGAAGGAGGCTGACCGGGGTCAGCTATATCATCTCTTTCCCCACCGGCCAGTGAGATGGAGAGGGACTCCTGGATCGCTCTAAGTGAGACACATAAAGACATCTTGTCAGGTTCTGTTAAACAATAAGATTCAATTACAAGATTAGTTTCATTCCTGTACGTACTAGAAAAAAAAGTGGGACTCACTTCTCCCTCGAGAAAGTTTAAAGAAGAACACATTCTGAACTTTAATTAAAACATAATTAAATACTATTAAACACCAGAGAATTAATTCCCCTAAAAGAAAAGCAAAAGTAGTTTAACTTCCTTTTACTGAATTATTTAAAGATCAGCTAAATATTTGCTAAGATCTTCCGTCTATTTTTAAAATGATTGATAAGAGATAATCAGAGAAGATATCCTCACCTCTCTAACTGAGAGTCTTCTTCATACAGTGGGGACTGGGGCACTGGGCGGCTGTTGGTCAAAGCCTCCCAGATGGTCACCTGAAAACCAAATGAAAAAAAAACATATCATAGGCACATTTTCTAAAACATTTCTTTGGGAAGTCCTGAACTAATTTTTGAAAATGCACTAAAATGCACTCAATGTAAGAACTTTTGTATAGAAGGCTTCAAAGTTGCCTTCTTTGAAACTGACGTTTTGATCAGTGTATACGCTGATCAAAACGTTTCGACTTCCATCCAGAAATTTATCAGATTTAAAATAATTTCTGAATGGAAGTTGAGATGTCTCGATTAGCAAATACACTGTTCAGAAAACGACTGAAGCCTTTTCTACAACAGATCACTCCTGGATGAATGAGGGATTACACAGACTTAATGTAAGAGATTAAAAAATAAATAAGAATCATCAGTACTTGTATTAATAATATTTTAAAGGTTAAACAACCCAAATGTAACACAAGAAGATTGTTTTATTTACAACAGCTATGTATTCGGAGCCATACTCAATCCACTTCTTTATTTGGATTTGCAGAGATTTTTATTGTCCTCAATGTGATGAATGTTTCCATGGTTACAGCAAAGATCATCTGATTTTATGAGTGTTTATTGAAATTTAAGGAAGTACACCACATTAGCCTTCTCATTTTGAAGGACATTATGGAATGAAATGCAAACAAAAGTTTTTTCAGTCCTGAAGAATCTGACACACTAACTGATCTGTATATTTATGACTGCTACTGATAAGATGGGACTCTGACCTGGTCGCTCTCTGTGCCGGCGTCTAGCAGACTCTGCTGAATGGCAAACTGTAGCAGGTTGTCATCCTCATCTCTCATTGGCTCACTGCGACCCGGACCGAGAGTGGTGTAGTCTGCAGGGGGCTCAAACACTGAGGGGTCCACCTCGCAGTGGAAAGGAGGGGTTGATTGACCTGGAAGGAAATGAGGTGGATTATAGTGACTTGTTTTAAGTCTCTTTGTGAGTGGTAGAAGTTTCAATCGCTACTCTAATTAACTTAAGCCAATTAATCCAGAAACTGAATTATGTTTATTTTTTTCAATTTAAAATGAAAGTTTGAAGTTTTTTGTTACCTGGATCTTCTGTGTTTTCCGGCCTGTAAACAGTCACAGAAGGGACGGCCTCGTCACAGCCACACAGGTTACTGAACGTCACTCTGGCATTCAGCACATGAAACAAGGGAATCTCTGAGAAATACGATAAGGTAGAAGATTAAAGGATCAGGTAGCACAGCAGCAGGAAGTTAAGGCTCTGGAAAATACTTTTTGATTTGTTGTGATGTGTTAGATTATCTCAGGCATCAAGTATCATCCATAGTAAGACAGAGATTTATCTCAATGTTTATTTTAGAAGAAAATGACAGAGTTCATAATATTAACCTGCATCCAGAGCTTTAAGCTGCCTGGAAAACTCTGGAGGAGCTAAAACCCAACCCCAGCTTCTAGTTTGTTGTATTCTGAATGAGAACGAATGCTTCAGCTTTGTTAGGGAAATGAGGCCAGCTGAAGGGCCTTGTTACAATACAAATTTTTTTGAGGGTTTGACATTTATCACATAATCAAAAGTTTCTATTTAAAAATGTATCCTCTTGATTTTCCCACTTTGAAAACCGTGTTTTCGCGACTAAAATGCACACATAGAAGTCTAAGGCCTAAGTTTGGAGGAAGGACTCGAGCAGTAGATCAACGAGTGGGAGACATTGTTGTTTTTGGCAGCCATCTAAATTTTCGCTTTAGTCTTTGTCTTTGGAACAAAAATTAATTTAAGTTTCAGTCACATTTTCGTCATCTCTTTATATTTTAGGTTTGGTCACGTTTTAGTCACGAACACCCAAAAGAGTTTTCATCTAGTTTTAGTCAGGGAGACTTAGAATGTTTTTAGTCTAGTTTTAGTGTAAAAAAATAAAAAAAACTTACTTTAACAATCGTGGCTTTATTACTGAGAATGATGCAGGTTAATTGTTAAAAAAAAAAAAAAAACCTGCCGAGCTTTAACTTGCGCAAAACAGCAAACACAGTAAAACAACGGAAAATAAATAGAAATTCTTCAGTGAGTGAAGAACGTTGTAACTTATGTATTCTTAAAAATGACATCTTTTAATAACCTCTGTATACAATGTAAACATTGCATTGTGTCTTTAACCTCTTAACACCCACCTATTTTCGGGCTGTGCACAATAGTTGGACATACCCAAATGCCATTGCTTATAACAGCAGCATCTTTCAAGTCACATGCTTGTACTATACATCAAAATAAAGCTTAGACCTTCTAGTTTCTGTAGATATGTACATGGAGAGTGTCAGAATTTCAGAGCCTATCCTACAGTAGTTCAAACATAAAAAAAATTGTAGAATTTTAGCCTCGCCTAATTTTTTTCATTTTCCAATGTCCCTAGCCAAGACATACTTCTTAGTAGGCATAATTCCTTCCATTTGTATGACAAAATCTTGTTGACAACAACTGTGTAAAGTTTCAGATCTCTAGGTACAAGTGTTTTTGACCTATTGACCTTTTACTATAAAAAGTGTCCATTTGGCACAAGCTGTCCAAATCTGTGCCAAAATGTGCCAAAGTGAATTTTTGCCATTCTATCACTTTTTTAGTCATAAAAAATGCATATTAGTGTTTCTGTGACTTTGAATGCCCCCACAGATATTTTTTTTTCATAATTTTTTAAATGTATATTTTAACATTTTTTACTGTAATTATAAATTTTTTCATAAAAATCATGCACAAGAAATGAAATATACAACTGGATAAATAATATGTTTTATTTAGATAAAACTAAGACCTCAGATGTTAAAAAAAAGAATCTTCAATAACAAAAAAATAGATATACATAAAAAAAATCTTTCTTTTGTGCAACTAAATGATATTGAGAGTTGGAGTAAAATTATTACCGTCGTCTCCCTGCAGTAGCAGACAGATGTTTGGGAACACTCTGACAAAGTTCTCTAATCAGTTGGATTCAGAACTCCAACTGTGTCAAAGTGGTTCTAGGAAACCCAACATGGTTGGTTCTGATAGTGCCACAGTGAAGCAAAGAGGTGATATCCAGTTCCTAGGTTTTGAATATCCATTAGAGACATTACAGAGTCATAACTCAATCCTTTCCCAGTGTCAGAAGCCTTGCCTTCGTACACAAAAAAGTTTCACGTATATCCTGTGGCAGAGTCAGCAAGCACAAAAAGTTTATATTTGTTTTTTTATATATTGTTTTAGGGCTGCTCTCTTTACACCCACCTATCTTTGAGCCGTGCACAATAGTTGAACATACCCGAATGCCATTGCTTATTACAGCAACATCTTTCAAGTCACATGCTTGTACTATACATCAAAATAAAGCTTAGACCTTCTAGTTTCTGTAGATATGTACATGAAGAATGTCAGAGCTTCAGAACCTATCCTACAGTAGTTCAAACATAAAAAAAAAATTGTAAAAAAAATCGTCTAATGTTGTTCATTTTCCAATGTCCCTAGCCAAGACATACTTCTTAGTAGGCATAATTCCTTCCATATGTATGATAATAATCTTATTGACAACAACTGTGTAAAGTTTCAGATCTCTAGGTACAAAAGTGTTTGATTTATTGACCTTTTAGTATAAAAATGTCCAATCTGAACAAGCAACAAATTGAATTTTTGTAATTCTATCACTTTTTTAGTCATAAAAAAATGCATATTAGTGTTTCTGTGACTTTAAAAATCTCCCAGATCTTTTTTTTCCTTTTTTTTATTTGTTTTTTTTTATTTATTTAGATCATTTTGGCTGTAATTATAATTTTTTTTTTTTTCATAAAAATCATGCACAATAAAATTTTTTCGGATAAAAAATATGTTCCAAAACCCCTGAAATATAGTTTGCCAAAAGAAAAGTGAAAAATAAACTAAAAATAAATAAATCTTTCAATCCTTGATCATCTCCCTTACCAAGCCTGTCTCCCCCCATACAGCTGAAGCTCTGCGTCTTTTACGCACAAAGATGGCGTCCGTTTGTTATTGTAAATTCCCGTTACGCAGTTGAATAACACGCGATCGGATAGGTCCGGTTTTGAACCAATCCCCTCGTTTTGAAGGTGGAAGTATCAGCTTTCTTTATCGGCTAATCATATATTTGTAAGTGACGTCGTTAGCCCGCTAGAAGCTAACATGCTAGCAGTGCTATTAGCTGAAGGAGAAGCGCTTGCTTCATTCAACGCCTTGTAAAAAACAAACCCTTTATCGGAATATTTTGCGAACGGTCTCATTTTGTAGATAACTTCGTGAAGAAAAGAAACATACCCAGGATGAACTTAAAAACACAGCTTATTATGGAGATTGGAACGCCACCGCTACGATTTCTCGCAGAAAAAAAAAACACGTTTTCTGGAGTTTTTCTCCAAACTGGTTTACTTTTGAGAAAATACAATTTTATATAGTTATTCTGTGGATTGTTACGGACAAAATGAGACCAATCACATGAAGATAGAACCCATCTGAGCCCATTACGACTGGATCATAGGTGAGAAAAGCTCTCCAAACAGTTTGATTTTGTTTGCGAATAGTTTGCTATTTCTTCTTGAAACTAGTGAAAACATAAGAATGGATGCTATGATCATTTTCTTGACAGTCTAAGCTTTAAAATGAGGTATAACTTAGTGGAGTTGAACAAAGACAAAGTGTCTTTATGAGTGAAAAAAAACCCAAAAACCCACAAGCGTCCCGTCCACGGGTCGGTGGGAGTTAAGAGGTTAAAGCAGTCGTTAGCGCAACCAAGCTAACTAAGGAAGTTAGCAGCGACGACAAGCTAGCATTAGCTTGAAGTTAGCATGCTGTTTGCGCAAAATATGTGGAAAACTTTAAGTTTCTGACCACCACGCCTCGTTGTTGCTGTTGCCGCCACGGTGTGTGATTTTCTCATGGCTGCAGGTGTGTTGTGTTGACGGTGTGAACGTGCAGCATTGTGGCGAGCGTGCCGCCGTGAGAGACAGAATGCACCCGCTGTGCTTTTTCTTTTCACAGACAGAAATGTGAAAGTCTGACGCTTATTTTGTTTTTCGTCTCGTCAACAGAAACTTGCAAATGTCTCGTCACATTTTCGTCACCAAAATGTCGCGTTTATTTCGTTATTGTTACATCATCGTCATAAAAAAATGCTTTGTCAACGAAATCATTTCGTAGTCGTCATCGTTGACAAAAACAACACTGGTGGGAGAAGAATTTCGATGGTCATCGTTTGATTAAAAGCAGTAAATGAAAGCAGAAAAAAATGAAAATTGAACATTGAACATGAAGCACTTGCTGTCTTGGTGTTTTTGTTTCATGAAACGGTGCCATTTTTTCCATCTGGACAAGGACTACGGTAGCGCAGGAACTTCCAGTGGATTTTAATGAAAACTAAGTTTATTCAGTTTAGTTCTGTGTGTTTTACCATTCCTGTGCCTATTGATGATTGATTGATGATTAAACTTTGTCATCAATACTTAAATAAAGCACAAACAAACTTAGTTTTACTCCTGCTCTAATCTTAAAAATGCTGCCTACAATCAGATGCGCCTTAAGTATAACGAGGACCTCACCTTTTAAAACAGTGTGCCTTATGGCCGTGAAAATACGGTAATTCTTATGGTCACAATGAAACAAGTAAAGAAAATAACCCATCAACATCCTGTTTGCACCTACCTATTTTAACAGGAAATCCAGGAGGCAGCCGTAGGGTGATAAAATCACGCAGCTTTGCAAAGTGGGCATTGGAGATAGCCATGAGGTCTATAATTGGCGTCACCTGCTCAGCCAGTGACAGAGGGTGAGCCTCACTCAACCACAGAGTTGCTTTGAATCTAAAGAAAATCAAAGCATTAAGGAATCCATGTAATTAGTAAAGATAAAAGTTCCACGATGTGGCTTCGTTCTACCTCTGGATTTTACTGGTGAGCTCGATGGGCCGTCCGATGTCCCGTCCATTCAGGTTGAATTCAGGGTCAAAGTATTCCTCTGCTGTGATGGCCGTTGGGTTGTGCGGGCTGGCACACTGGGACACATTACTCTGATTGGGTTGTAAGGACATGTGTTAGAGATCTCAGAGTATAGCAGCAGGTGAATCTGGTAAAAGGTGTTTACCCCGTTGTGTGCAGTGTGTTGCTCTGCAATCCCCAAGAAAGACTGAAGAGGAGTCTTTGAACCTGAAAAGAGTAAAGAAATCAGTTACACTTACAGGTATAATCTCTGTCTATAAACTGATGATGTGACAGATCATCTACAGTCTATTTAATTCCCAAAAGACTTCTCAATGTCAACCTTTTTGTGAAATGTTCACCTTTGCTCCTGGATTTGTCTTGGTCTGATAGATGCTCTGTCCTCGACCGAGTCACTAACTCTACATTCGTAGCGCTATAAACCTGGAAACACACACATTTCAAATCTATGAGAAATGCTTAATTTAAAAGCAAATTATCAGTATCTAGCCACTCCTCCTTTAGGTCTGGAGAAGCCAGATTGGGTGAGCCAGATTTGGCATCTGGTCAGGATGCCTCGTGATCGCCTCGCTGTTTCGGGCACGTCCCACCAGGAGGAGACCAAGAGGCAGACCCCAGACCCGCTGGAGAGACTATGTCTCACAGCTGGTCGGGGAACGACTCGGGATCCTTCCAAGTGAGCTGGAGAATGCAGCTGGGGCGAGAGAAGCCTGGGCTTCCCGTCTGAGGCTGTTGTCCCAGCGACCCAGCCCCGGATAAGCAGAAGATGGCAGAACGAAAAAAAGTAGATCATCAAGAATCATGAAAACCTTTGCTAGTCTCACAGAAATAGCTGGTCACAATTTGGAGGACTTTTAAAAAATTCAAGCGATCAGAATTAGAGGTTGTCAAAGTGAACTGCTGAGTCTGGATTTAATGAATTTAACTTGTTTTTTTCTCCACAATTTAGACAATGGACACATCCAGAATGAGATCTCAACTTCAAAGCATCCGTCAGTCAGAGTATTGACATGTTCCCACAGACGTTCTGCTTAGCACGGCTAAAATAACACAAAGCAGCTCAGTGTCATCCAGAATTTTGCCCTGATGTCCACTTTGTGCTCAAGGTAAGCATCACAGAAGCATTTCTCAGCAAACTGTAAAACCATGGTATTTCTATGTCATTAATTTGAACCTATGTCAGCAAAATAAAGAAAAAGGTCAAACCATGGTGCTTTCTCAAAAAATAACTTTGCAGAGTCTTGGAAATGTATCAGAACAGTCCAGCTTGTTTTACATCATGACAAGTACTTAAAGGTTTAATTGTGACAATTTTAACATTTGCAGGGTGGCTGGGCTCTCACTCAAAGATAGAGTGAGGAGCTCTGCTATCCAGGACGAGCTCCTCTGGGTCAAGAAAAGCTCGCGAACACCTGGTTGGTGAGGTGTTTCGGGCATGTCCTACCAGGAAGAGACCCAGAGATAGACTTCAGTCCCACTGGAAAGACTATGTCCCACAGCTGGCCGGGGAACACCTTGGGATCCTCCCTGAGGATGCAGCTGGGGTGAGACAAGCCTGGCTCCGTATAAGTGGAAGACAACGGAACAAATTTTAACATGCCTCTTCATCATTTAAACTAATTTTATTGATGACATCTAAATGGAAAATTACTCTAAACTAAAAGATTTTTTTATGCTTTTAAAAGTGATCATCATTGTAGAATCACTTACTGTTTCAGCTAATGTCTTCCTATTTATGTCTATCACTTTATAGCAAAATACAGAGTAGACGGTGGCTAAAGTGCAAGAAAAAAATGTTGCTGTTATGAGTATGTGAAACGAATGGAAGCAGAAATCTATCATTCTTTCTCCCTCAGGAGATAAACCGAGCAAAGTGATTCTTCTAGCAAACTTTGTTCATCATGTTTCCACCGTGTGATCTCTGCTGGTACAGAGTGGAGGATTTTATTTTCATTAAAAGTGAACTCATCTCACACAAAAAACCTCCTGCTGTTCATAGCACAACAATTCACAACACAAAAACAAAGCCAACGGTTTCTCTGTTATCCTACTTTTGGAACTATTGTGAAATGAACTTGTTATTTCTAGAAACAATATAAATTCAGTCAAAGTAATGGGTGCTCACCTTGGCTTCATATCCGCTGACAACTTCACTCTTCTCAGATCGCCAGCCCCAGATACCGGACTTATTCCTACACATCAAATACAAATACATTTACTTTTGTAGAGCAGATAATAAGAATCTTTTAGAGCAACTTTGAGAATGGACAGATCTAAAAGAGATACAAAGTAGAAAAACAACTTCAGTGAAATTAAAAATGTACACAGTTATGTACTAGTGCAGACATGGGCAAAATACGGCCCGTGGGCCACATGCAGTCCGTTAAACATTTTAATCCGGCCCGCCAAACTTGAAAAATTAAATAAATAACCTTGTTAATGTTTTATTTCTCCTGCAATTCTAATGTTTTGTCACTAGATGTCGCACTTTGGACGTATTGGCGTTGTTGAGAAAACAACAACACTGCTCCCATTAAAATGTGTGTGTGTCTGTGACGCACATGGTGTCAAAATAAACAGTGTGCACAAATATGGAAAGCCATTGGGCCCAATACACGCACGTAAACAAGCGTGTTAGATGTTTAAACAAGCAAAATGTTACATCAAGCGCTTAGATTTCAAACCTAGCGCCGCTAAATGCACAAATTTAAGTGCTATCGCACTAGATTTCAGACCTAGCGCAGCTAGATTTGAAATTTAATGCTCTTGATGTAACATTTAGCGCTTGTTTAAAATCTAGCGCGATATTCTATCAATCTAATCTAGCGGTTACCAAAGCATGCCATCAAATTGCAACTGTTCCAGCCCCCTAGTCAAACATTAGAACTCAGTGTGGCCCGCGAATCAAAAAGTTTGCCCACCGCTATACTAGTGTGTAACCATTAAAACAACAAAACTATCTGGAAATTAGAAGTAAATGCTTGTTACCGCTCAAAAGCAATGTTGCGTGTGTTCAAGTGCGTGGAGACAATGGGGGATGTGAGTCTTTGCGCTGTGTTCTCTTGCGAGGGCTGCATGGCCGCCAGGAGTGACGGCGCATCACGAGGAGACAACACCAGCGGCTCGGTGTACACCACCTGCTTCTCATGATCCACCTCCATCACCACTGCACCATCATCTAAGGAGAGAACCAAATATAGACCCCGAAATTCCCGAGTGTATATTAAAATCCCACTTTATTTTAATAAGTTTTCCTTGTGAGTATGAAATCAGAGTGTGAGATCTTACACACCTCCACCTTTAAAAATATAGCTGCGCCGTCCTTTCAGCCACGTCATGTGTTCAAAGCCCAAGAGTGTGGTGTCCACACGGAGACATGAGCCACTCTTCCAGACACGGTACACATCACTGGGGCACACCTTCGACACCAGGGGCACTACAGAGAGAAAATATTTCACAAACTGGTGACAGAGTTCATGAGATAGAAGCTGCCAAATACTGCACGTCCTGCTTTTTTCCAGATCGGTCTGCGGATTGTGCGAATCAGCATAACACAGGACTCTTAGTCACCCACTACTTTAAAAGCTATTAGTGGAATACATTACAAACCAGACGTAAAGAAGCAGATCAGATAAATTATTTTAACATCTCCTGATCAGTTATTTTCATTTTCAGTGAAACAGTAAAGACAAGATGTGAGTTTTGTTTCCCAATGTTGAGCACAATAATCTCATCACCGTTTTCTTAAAGTTTTAACCCGTTGTGAAGTCCTCTTTAAAGTAGAACTTAATGATACATGTCAGTTAATGAGGCTTTTATACAAATAGCTGTCTTCATTACCGTAATTACCACTTCTACTGCTGGAATACCCACTCAAGTTAAAGTCATTAGCTGCTGTGGGAACTGTCCAGCAATGGTGGTGCTGAAAAATAGCCCCAGTAAAAACACTTAAAAAGAAACTCACTCACCCCAACTGGTGAACTCCCACTTCATCTCCACATAAAAGTCTCGTGCCTGAGGAGACAAAGAAAAGTTTGTTTGTCCAAAAACAAAAGCCTTCCATCAGTGACTGCTGGCCCTATGTTGGCAAGTTTAGAGTTCAAAAGGTCAAGAGTTGATGTTGAAAACAAAATGAGTCATTTAAAGGTTTAAAATTAGGTCATCATCTGCTTATCCAGGGCTGGGTCGAAGTGCAACAGCCTCAGACCGGAAGCCCAGGCTGCATCCTCCAGCTCACTCAGGAGGATCCCAAAGCGTTACCCAGCCAGCTGTCGGACATAATCTCTCCAGCAGGTCCGAGGCCTGCCTCTGGATCTCCCCCTGGTGAGACATGCCCAAAACACCTCACCAGCGAGGCGTTTGGAAGGCATCCAAAACAGATGCCCGAACTACCCCATCTGGCTTCTCTCGACTCGGAGGAGCAATGGCTTTATTCTGAGCTCCTCCTGGATGGTACTCACTCTCTCTGAATGAGAGCCCAGCCACACTGCAAAGGAAGATCAATTCGGCTGCTTGTTTTCGCATCTCATTTTTTCGGTCACCACCCACAGCTGGCGACCATAGCTGAGGGTAGAAATGGAGATCGACTGGTAAAGCAATGAGCTTTGTTTTACGGCTCGGCTCTTTCTTCACCATGATGAGCGATCAGCGTCCTGATTATTGCGGATGCCACATCGATTCCTCTGCCGATTTCCTACTCCATCTTTCCCCCACTTGTGAACAAGATCAAAATTTGATCTCATTTATGACGATAACGATATAGATTTCCATCATTGTCTGTACCTGTCTTAATTTGCTGAGGAGCTCTGGGATTCCAGCCAGTCTCTCTGTAGCACGTTTAAAGTCCCTGTACTGAAGCACCAACTGGACCAGTTCAGGATCCCCAGTGCTCACTGCTTCCTGTAAGACTAAAACACACACATCCACAATTAATGAGTGTGTGATCCTTATTACCCCCAGCAGATCAGTTGAGTACTTACTGGTCCAGCCTTGTGTGTTGCAGTGTGTGGGATCTGCAGTGTATCTGAGGAGAACCCTGGTTGACTCCAGGTGGCCCAGACATACAGCCAGCTCCAGCGGGGTGCGTCCTCTTGGATCCAGCCGCTCCACATCCTGCTGCAGAGACGAACATACAAGCAGCATCAGCAATGCAGAGTAACACAAATCATCCAAACACATCAACGATTACTTACTTCATTCTTCTGCAGCTCCCGATCGAGCTCTAAGTACTGGTTATTCCAGACTAGTGAATGCAATGGAAACGCCTCTAGAGCCATGGTTGTTGTTGATGGTGAGACCAGCAAAGAAGCGACACAACAGGCGGAAGCTGCGCTAAACAGATGCTCAGCTAACTAGCTAAGAAAAGCAACAAAACTGATCCGATCGGAAATCTACAATAAAGTATTCTAACGGCGAACTGATCTATTAATAAACTAAGATTATCCAGTAAAAAGAGGAGGATTTAAATCTATTTAAATTAGTGGGCTGAGTTAGTTTGGCTAACTCAGCCCACTAATTTAATGGAGTTAAAAGCTAGCTAGCTAACTGGCTAATAACATTGTTCCTAAGCTTTCTGGAAATTTGATCATTTAAATAAAAATGTTTAACGCCTCCAAAATATGTCGTTATGTCCAGTCATTGTTTTTTAAAAAAATTAAAAATCCTGAGGTGAAAGCGATTTTTTTAAATGACTGTTTAAAAGTTAGCTAGCTTTCCCTATGCAGCTGCACTGTTTCCATCCCAGGATTGAAAGATCACTGAAACAGCAAGTTAAAGGTCTCAATCTAAGTTCTACATCCAGGTCAGCAGAGATCAGGACTGATTAGATGCTGCAGACATGCTCGATCACATCTGGACACATCTGTCTGTTTACTCTGAAGATGAAAATAAAAGCTGATTCCAATAAAATCTCCCTGCAGCAGTTTTTATTCTTTCTGATCGTGTGCTTTGTTTCCAGGTTTATGGATGGATGCTGGGTGGAGCTAGGTTATCTGCAGTGCTGTGATGCTACTTTATAAAACGAACATACTCCAGTTTAATTTCTATAGTATTTCCATCTCAGGATTGAAAGATCACTGAAACAGCAAGTTAAAGGTCTCAATCTAAGTTCTACATCCAGGTCAGCAGAGATCAGGACTGATTAGATGCTGCAGACATGCTCGATCACATCTGGACACATCTGTCCCTTCAGCTGATCCTAATCAAATCTCCCTGTAGCAGCTTTTATTCTATCATATTTCTTTTTGCCCGTGTGCTTTGTTTCCAGGTTATGAATGGATGCTGGGTGGAGCCAGGCTATCTGCAGTATTGTGATGCTATTTTTTTTAAATCTCACATGCTCCAAAGGGTTTATTTTCTTTTATTTTTATGAAAAATAACACAAATAACATGAAAAAAGCTTAAGAGAATAATTACAATGCTACAGAATTCCCATTTTTTAGAATCTAAATGAGGAAAAAAAAACACATTTACACAAAAGTAAATATTTTTTACACTTATTTTCATTTCAAGGAACATGGCCTAGGAAAGTAGTCAGGGAGAACTTAGATAACAGCCAAAAAACTCTGGAAGGGAATAAAGAACTTTGCAAATATCCCAAACAAAAATTTTACAACTCTATGATGAAGTGAGAGAAAATAATAGCATCCATAAAAAAAGAAAAGTGTATCAAAGAGGTGGAGAGTAAATTTATCTAGAGTATTTTTACTTAAAATGTCCTGTACAAAACAAAGCGATAAAGGAGTTTGGAACTGATAGCACCTGAAGTCAAACTGCCATTTTTTTTTATAAATGCACCATTTATCTAACACATTGTCCTTGGCTTGTCCCCTTTATTTAATGCAACCTGCCCTTTTTGTTGGGGTGAGGTCTTCCTGCTGCTGATTGCCTACTCACACTGTCTTTGTACCTTCTCAAGCACGCACATCTACATCACTGGAACAACAACAGTTTGTGATGACTAAATTCAAACACACAACTGGTAAACACAAACATGACAGTAGTTGATGTGAAAGTGTTTTTCACCACCAAAACCATAAAATTTTAGTGGAAAATTGTTGCGCATTAAGCGTAAATCATTAAAAAAAAAAAAAAAAAAAAAAAAGGAACTGTCCCAGATTGACAATAAAAAGTGTCCACTTATCAAATGAGCCAACATGGATTAAAGAAATCAGAAAGGTCACATGACAATAAGAACTTGTGGAGAAAAAAAATTATTCATGTCCAAACAAAGCAAATTACTCGCACTCTCATGACAGAAATTTGCAAGAAAAAACTGGCATCTGTCCAGAGTTTTTAAGGAGGTTGGTATCCACAGGATGAAAAATATATCACGAGTTAACTATTCTCCCACTTCTGCTAATAGAAAACGTGCTTTTCAACATAACAAGAACTCCCACATCCTCCCCGAAAAAAACAAAGCTCCTGAGTCTTTTAGCATGTATGCAAACAAAATAAGACATTTTTTTTTAGCTGTAACAATCTTTTTACTGACACTTAGTGAGCAGACCATCCAGTCAAGACCCCACACCCTCTCCGAATGAACTTCCCAGCCTGTGTGTCAGATTGACATTATGACCCCCAACCTTACTTCTCCACCTTTAATCCCCTCTGCAGAACGAGGTATCGGCCTACTAAGATATCCGTTGGATCAGTTTTTCATCTGATAGGCAGTAGAGCGTGTTGACTGATAACTCTGAAATGAAGGCCTCGCAGGCCTTTCTGGAAACACCTTTACACCCTCGCAGGTCTAGCAGAGAGATGCATGAAAGTCGACGTAGAAACTTCAAACAGACGTCTGTCAGCTTACTGCAGCCTGGGAAGGGAACACATATCAGTTGTGCAGGTATACAATTACCACATGAATGTATGTGTAGTTCTGAAACTAAACCCGTCTCTCACTATCTCCTGTTCTGTCTGCACTCTCTCACCTCCCAGGTTGAGCTCTATTAATGTATTCCTGGTGGATGATCCCACTGCCGTCAGCAGGTTGATGGAGTGGTCAGTGAGGCTGTTGCAGTGGGAGAGGTCCAGTTTTGTTAAATGGGGCATGTGTCGGATAACCAGTCGCAGAGTGGGGTCACTGATGTCCAGACCTGCCAGCCGCAAACACTGCATGTTGCGCATCTGGCTGCGATTGTCACAGCCTATGACAGATGGAAGAATTACTAATGTTTATCTAATAAAACTTAAACTCTAGCAGAGAAAAGTAGAGTTAAAGGCAACTGTGACGCGTAAGAAGGACCCAAGAGAGTTTTAGTGCATTGCTTCACAAAAAAAAGGACTCGACAAAACCTCAGCTTTGAAATATATCTACCGGTATATTTGTTTCTGGGTCAATTCCATTTAGCAGCTCCCTTTTACTAACCTGGAGGTGAAACTAGATCTCTGATCTGTGAGTCTTTCACTCCGTCTGCATATCGGAGGTCTAGAGAACGAAGGAGAGGACAACCAGAGCAGCAGAGGGCAGAAATAGATGCCCAGGAACAACCTGCCAACATCAAATCCTTCAACCCTGAAAAATAAACATTTAATGTTTCTCCAATTAAATCTTATTTCAATCTGTCTAATCATCCAGTAAAAATAAGAAAAACAGGCAGTACAACAAGTGGGTGCGTACCTGGTAGCCGACCAATAAGCCAGTTAAGCTGTTTTTTTGAGATATTGCTCCAGGAGAGGTCGAGTGTGACCGGCTGTCTTTTTATGATCCCTGTGAGGGCCTGAGGAGTGACGGTGCGTTTAATGCTCAGATCAATCCGAGTCCAAAGCCGCTTGTCTAAACACCTACAAATCAAAAACAGAAAACTTCTGAATGACAAACCTTCCCATCTTGATGAAGACAACTTTTACATTTTTTTTTCTTTACAAATTAACGTTTTTTGGAACTTTTTCCTGATAAATTGAACTCAGTCCACATTAACCTGCTTTGAGGAAACATGTCCTCTTTTTGAGGAAAGCAAACTTTGCATCATCACACGCCAACCAACAAATGGGAATTGGTGTATTTTGCAGAATGCATTTTCACATTAATCTATCTGGTGAGAAAAAGATTTCAACATTTTTCTTAACATCAGGCACTACCTAGGGGATGAATTCATTCCTAATGACGTTAGTAGTTTTCTTACCATTTGTACCAGTTCTTGCAGACGGCCATGCAGACACACAGATCTGCTCGACTTAAATAGCGAAACACAGAAACCCACACTTCTCTCTCACAACTCGGGCTGTTTGCAGGACTCTCTCTGTCCGCCTCTCCGCCTCCTTCCTGGAGGGCCGACAGAGGCACCCGAAGATAATGAAGGTCAGATGAAGAAGAGGAAGCACCATTACTTAGTTTAGTTGATCTGCTATGTTTTGTCCTTCTTGAACTCTCCAGTCTGTCCGGCTGAGATGTGTTAGAGCCTGTGTGTCCACTGACAGAGAGTTGAGGTGCGCTGCTGTGTGAGAGCGCATCAGGACAATTTCTAATTGGAGGTCTGACCAGAGTTTTTATGGGAGCTTGTGCAGAGTTCGTGGCAGTTTGAGGAGTGATGGCCTCTAGTTTGGGGACAATGGCTGAGCTTTCTTGTTTGGATCTAGTTGGCGTTTGCAAAGTCACTTTAGGATGTATGAGATTTTTCTCTCTCTTTGAACGCTCATTTTCCATCTCCTCTTCTTCATCTTCCTCGCCGCCATTTTGGTTCCCTGCATCACTCGTGTCCTCGTCTTTAGCTGCCTGTTCTCTTCGGGACTGGGGTCGATTTTCTTTGTCTCCTCCTATCCGACTGTTCAGATCGCTCTCCTCTTCTTCACCACTGCTACTACTGGTGCTGCTGCTGCTGTCCTCGCTTTCCTCCTCCAAATCAGCACGGCTTCTTCCACTTCTGATTCCTCGTCCCGCTCCTCCTCCTCGCAGCCGCACACCTCTGCCTCTCCCTCTGCGAGGCTCCCCTTTCGGTTCCAGTAGCAGGCCATGAGGAGAACGTAGCTGCTCCAAAGACCCAGAAGCCCGGCCCTGCGGGAGTCTGCTGGTTGAGGAGCGCAGACCACCAAGCATGTTGCTCCCCATTAGTCTGCCAGTATGATCAAAAGAAGGCTGTTTCTGGAGGGGAGAGAAATGATACATGGTTTATATTCTTATCAAAAAAATTGAAAGGTAAATATGAAGATCCAACAAAGTGATTTATGCTCATGAAAAACTTAAAGGTGTTATAGAAATTCTTTATAAACATATTTTTGCTTTAATCTGCTTTCATTAGTTGGACTTTCACTAATAATGAGGCACATTGGAAATTTTTCAAATTTGCATGCGAGTAAACTGTGAACTCTGAGAGACACTGTATGGTAAACAAAACCCATTGGACCACATCCTGTGAATCTCTCCAACTTTGTGGAGACGAAATCTCAAAGCTTTCTAAATATAACAATGCGTTTCTGGGCTGTAATCCCAAGAAGATCTTCTATACTGTTGAGTCCATAAAAGAAAAAAAAAAAAAAAAACTTACTTTGAAAAGTTTGCTCTGGTCAATTTTCATCTGCAAAAAAGAAAGAAAAAACATTTGTCAAACAGTCCATTCATCTGAGTCACTCATTTGGTGTCAAATGATTTTGGAATTTTTAAGGTTCTCTAAAACATTTAAGAGGCCCAACAATTTACATTTTACAGATTTACAGACACCAAATACTATTTTCTCTCTTTAGGCTAATTACAATCACTCAAACAGTCCATCTGACTTGCCCTCTTTTTCAGTCCAAGCTCCAGTGCACTTGCTCTCTTGCGGCTTTGTTGATGTTGCAGTAGCAGTTTCTGCGAGGGTGGAGGTGCTGTTGGTCGCCCGGTGGGTCTGTCGCGTGATCCTCGCCTTCCTCCTTCGCTTTCCTGGCCAAGATGTTTGGCCTGTGGTGCAGAAGACGAGCCCTCTGATTCCTCACTCTCCTCGTCACTGGAAGACTGATGGAAAGGAGGAAGTTAAAACTCTCTAACGCTTTTTTTTTTTTGCTTGTTTTTAGGTGGAAGTTTTTTACCTCAGATGCGGAGTCTCTCCCCTGGCAACATTTAGGACATTCCCAGCAGCTGGGCAACTCTTTATTGATCTTTCCTTCACCAGGTTCCTGAAACAGAACAGAGAGAAAACAAAACCCACTAAGTATCCAGTAAATGGTCACATATAAAATTTTCTTATTCCACAACCAAACTAGTCAACTAAATGATTGACTGATACATAACAGTCACAAACTTGCATCATGTTAAATGATTTTGTAAACATAATGTTCTATTTTGTACACATGTGTTATATGAATATACAGTAACCTTCTGGCTAAATTATTAAAGACTTTTACAGATTTTAGATTTGCGAATCAATGACTCACGCAAAAAAATTTTTTTAAACAAGGCTTGTTTACACATTGTCTCGAAAAATTCAATTCGTCCAAGTTGGAAAGTCAATTAAATACCATATTTTTACAACCATAAGGCGCATATAAAAGTCCTAGATTTTCTTCAAAATGAGCGACGTGCGCTATCGTGCAGTGTGCTCTATGTGTGTTGTGGAGACCGGATGGTTTTTTCCACGCATCACCATCGTTTCTGATTTATGACTCTATAGGTGCTCATCTCACCGCTAACATAAAAAACAAGTGAAGCAGATGAACACTACAATTGCTGTGATTCCGGGAGGTCTGACAAAGGAACCCCAACCGTTGGACATCGGCGGGAACCGGCCGTTCAAAGTAAGGCTGCGCGCGGCGTGGGAGCAATGGATGACCAGAGGACACCACAGCTTCACGAAGGGTGAAAGGCAGCGCCGGGCAAGTTACGCCACAGTTTGCCAGTGGATTGTAGATGCTTGGTCTAATGTGTCTGGTGGCACTGTTGTCCGAACTTTCGCAAAAGCCGGCATCATTTCCGAGGAGCCGCACGGTATAGAAAGTGACTCTGACAGCGAGGAAAGGGAACCTGCTATGTTGGATTTAGCGCACCTGTTAGATTCAGAAACAGAGGATGAGGACTTGGATGGATTTGAGAAATGACTATATGACTATAACTAATATTTAAATAAAGCCAACCAAACTCAGTTTTGCCCCCGATCTATTTTTAAATACGTACACTTGTCTGCTTGTGTGTGTGTGTTGTTGTAAGGCGGACGTACGTAGTAGAGGATATGTATAAAAAACCTGCGCACTATCATCAGGTGTGCCTTATATGTGTGTTAAATACAGAGCACGAAACTGGGTTCGGTGCGCCATTTAGTCGTGAAAATATGGTAAATTAAATTACATGTAACTAATCCATATAACTAATCAGAGTTTAGCAAATTTAATGAGGACCTACCTTCACACATTGACGGTGAACAATCTGAGAGCACATAGTGCACTCCATGAGCGAATGAGTGCTTGGATCTGATTCGTCAAACTCTCCTTCTCCACACACAACACATCTCGCCGTGACAGGCAAAACAGGCTGAGGGATGAGTAAAACATCTGTTTTAATCTAATAAATTGATATTTAAGATAAGCAAGTTCTCTTCCATGCATTTGAATATTAACACCAGTAAATTCTAATAATCCCTATCAAGTCTTACAGTAATACACTGTCTCATCAGGCAACCCTTCTTCATTCGTCCAGGACCACCAAACTTTCTCATGTCATGGCAGAAATGGCAGTTGCCGCACTCCTTTCTGCAGCACCCCGCGCAGCGCTTGCATCGAACCCGTCTGCGCCTCAAGGCTGAGATAGAGACGGGTTTGGGGGCTTTCTGATGTTTATGGATCGATGGGCCCAAACGAGGGCGGACCAAAACCGGTGAAGGGGAGCTGGGAGGCTGGTACCAAGACGGCTGGAGAAAGAAATTATGATGTGACACATTGAGGTAATCAAGTTGTGCAGATATGTTACCACTATATCCTGAATACCAGGAGAAGTGATTAGGACCCAGAGTGGATCTTTTAGCAAATAACTGTTCCTAGCCAGTTTTAGTTTATATCTAAAAGCTGAAATGTGCAAAACATACTCTTCTACTCACCCTTTTAGTCCATTTAACAATCGGCTTTCCTGTGTAGGATAGCTTCAGATCATGGGCCCTGCACTCCTTCAGAACTCTCTGAAAAACAAAGCAAAATATTTACATGTAGTAGGGCCAGAATGCTTCAGATGAAATTCCGTGTGGACTTACCTTCATGTCTTCCAGCAGAGCAGTAGCATTCCTGATCCCAGCAGGGACACACTTTTTATGGACAGGCAGCTCCTCCAACTTTCCTACAAGGTTCCACAGTCCCTCCAGCTCAAAGGACGTCAGCACTTGTTGAGATGTGGGAGATGTGACGACTTTAGTCACTGGTTCTGCTCTTATCTCTTCTTTAATCTCAATTTCATCATCACTGTCAAGCCCATTGGAAGAGTCATTTCTGGATGCACCACTGTCTTCAACATCCTTAGGTGTTAGTCCTGAAAAGAGAAGGACGCTCGTAGTTCATTGCTGAATCAATCAGTGTGTATGTATGTTAAAAAGAAAAAAAAAATGTTGACAATGTTTCATTAAGTTTATATTTTCTTACCAACACCGAGTGAATACTTTTGGAACTCAGGAGTGAGGTGAGAGATGTTGGTCAGACAGTAGAGGTATCTCTCCACAACATACCAACACATCTCGTAGTAAAACGGGTAGCGAAACTTCGCTGGCACCTGGAGGAAAATATTTGAAGAAAGTTAAAACAAAAAACATTTGATGTGGAAGAAGAAAAAAATGTTGTTTTTTTTTTCATTAAGGACAACATCTAAATTGTCATTCTGAAATCACAATCAACCAAATTTGTTCAAGCTAATTTAGAAACAAAATTAAATAGTAATCCACAGAAGCAGACTATGGACCTGAACAGATGTGGGCAACACCAAACAAATGCTTACAACAAAATACTTTACTAGAAAAAAAATCCCAAAACCATTTACAAAAGTCTTAAAAAACATACTTTAAAACACTAAATTAACCTTAAACATTTTTATTCTATAACAAAAAGCGCTTTTTCACCCGTGTGCGATCTTCAATGGTGTAGATGTTCAACTGCATGGGGATGTTAAAGCTGTGCAGGAAATTTCCTCCAAACACCAAAGTATCCTGTGGGGTGTAAACAGCGTGGATCCATCCTGCAACAGTGGACACAGTATGTTGACCAAAGTCCTCCACAGTAAATCCAAACAAGGTGGGAAACAAAATTTATCCTTTTAAGTAGTTGTGACAGCTTTGATTATTGTGTCTTCATTTATCAGTGAATTTCTGGGAAAACATACCAGATGGAATAATGAAAGTGTTGCCCTGCTTGAGCTCTATCCTCTGACAATCATGGCATTTGTCTCCTAGAAAAATGTCTCCTTGTTTTCCAGATAAAACCCAGTTTTCATACATCTCCAGGTTCTGAGGAGAGGGTGGGATCAGCCAGAACACCTGAAAGAAGAAAAGAGAAATAATCTTTTCAGAAAGCAGGTCATTTATTTCTACATGAATTGCACATCTTCTCACTTCCAAAATCAAAACATGTTTGCTGAAATTTATAAAATAGAATCCTTCCTCCTCACCCAGAAAAATTAGTTTTTGAGTGAAAGGAAACATAGTTTACTATCTGTAAACTTATATTTAGTCTATCTATTTTAAAGCATACTAAGCATGATTGTGATTTACTGTGTCTAGTAAGAGAAAAAAAAATATTTCTATTTTCTTTTTATCTAAAATAAAAATACTACGCATATTTTTTTAGTCTCAAGATCTAAACACTAACAAAATTGTATCCATTCATCTAGTAAACCACTCAACACTGTTGGGGTTGCCGGAACAATTCATGGATGGTTGTAGGCAAGACCAGGGTGCACCCGGCAGTCTGTAACAGGACCACACTTTTTTTTTTTTTTAATTGTTTAAAGAATTAACATTAGCTTTCTCGCTTCCAAAACCCTCTCTAAATCAGAAGTGCCGGATCAAAAACATCCATCCACAATTGTCTAACTGTAGGTTGTGACATTGCGGCGAGAGGCAGAGTACACCCGTAACAAGTTGCCAGTATGTTGCACAGCGAAATACAGAACAAATTCAAATCAGCCTGACATGTATGTTTTAGGAGGGTGGCATGAAGCCAGACTACACACGTATAAAACACAAGGAGAACATACAAACTCCTCACAAAAAATCTGGAAGCCTGGTCAATTTAAAATTTTTTCTAAACCCAAGCTTCATTCCTTCACCAGAATCTGTCTATTCTTTAGGCCAAACTAACCTTTCCTCCTCGTAGGATGTGATACCAAACCGAAGTGCCTCCAAAATCAATGTGGAAATCGGTGAAGCAACCTTGCACACTCATGAGGCAGTATCTGGAAAACATAAAAAAGAGGTAGTGTTTTTTTATATAATTGATGCATGGAAATGAAAAACAAATCTGAAATCTTTCCTCACTTCTGTACTTTGGGATAATGCATATCGATGATGGCATTAGTGGAATCCCTTTGTCTTTCTTTGAGGTGTCTGGGCCACATGTTGTCCACCCAGTCAATGAGGTCCACCTGAAGAACATAAAAAGTAGATTTAATAAAAAGTAAAGAAAATGAAACAAAACGAGTGTATTAAACAAAAATATTGAATATCAATATTGCTTATTGATGTTGCTTTGAAGACGCCACTTAGTCAATCACCAAATATTTCTGCTGGTTTATTCACCAACACTTTTAACCGACATAAAAAGTTAAGATTAGAACTGTCTTTAATTCTCACCGATGAAGGACGTTTGACCAGATTCTCCAGCTTAGTGTGGCTGAACTCCAGACTGATCACATTATAGAGTTTCTCTCTTTCTGACGGTGGTGTCTCATAATAGCGTCGCCACTGAGCCATCGACATTTCAATTCCTTTTTGCGTGTTCACATCCATCACGTCCACGATGCGCCGACTTCCTATGAGAAAATTATCAGGTGCTCGTCAGAAAAATATTACACAACCGAGTCCAAATTTATTGTCCTAATTTGATAGTTTTTAAGCTAGGGTTTACTTTTTAATCAATAGTCACCCAAACCCTAACATATACAGATATAATGAGAGCTCAACCTTAAGTGTACACATAACAGCGATCACAGTTTCGTTTCGTTGTCTGAACCGCTTTTCCCTAATGGGATTACGGGGGTGCCGGAGCCTACCCCAGCTGCTTTCCGGCGAGGTACACCCCGAACAGGTCACCAGTCTGTTGCCGGGCCACACACTCACAACCATACACACACTAATTCCAAGGGTTAATTTCATTGTGGCCAATTAATCAAATGTGTGTTTGAAGAGGGAGGGAGGAATTCGGAGTACCCTGATACAACCTACACATACATGGCGAGAACATACAAACTCCACACAGAAAGGCCAGTGTTTCAAGCCCCGCGCGCACTCCAGGACTCGAACCCCGACCTTCTTGCTGTGACGCCACTGTGCTAACCACTGTGTCACCAGGCAGCCCACAATCACAGTTTTAGTTTATTTTCGGAGAACTTACCAACAAACAGTTTGACATCACTAACACTGAAGTCAGAGTCCGGCATCCTGCAAAAGAAATAAATAGATGTATTTCAACATTTTTGGAGAGACTTTTCAGGCTTGGTTTGAAAATAACTGAGGGTAAAATTGGATAACGTTTTTCTCACAAATGAATGTAACTTACTGAAGGCCAAGTCCATCACTTCTCTCAAAAATGATAGGGTCTCTGAGTCCTTCTCTCTGGATGTATTCATAAGTAAAATCTGCAAGATAGGAGAGAATGGTAAACTATAATTCTATAGTAATAACTTACAGCAAAAAAGATTTCACTTTAAATAAGAATCAAGAAAAATCAAGAAAACCTTCATTTGTCCCACAATGGGGAAATTGCGAATAAATCAAAATAAATAAAACAAAAACAAATAAAACAACATTGCTTTCATTTATATTCACTTTACAAATATGTCTTAATTTTTTTTTCATCCTACCTTTTCCATGCATGATTTTGATCAGATTTGAGCGAAACCTCCGACATTCCAACTTCTCGTCTAAGTCAAATGTTCGTTTCCCTTCAATTTCATCGTCCGAGATTCCGTCATCCTGATATCGGCGGCGCGTACCAGTGCGCTTAAGACAGGACAAATATTTTGTTAGCAATCTATCAGACACCACGCAACATGAATGTAGTGATCAAATTAATAATGGCCAGTATGGCCATTGGTTGAGTCAAATGCAGCAGTATTTTCACTGATCAAAAAAAGATTGTTTGCCAGTTCTATTCAAAATAGGGACAGATTTCTTTTTGGCTTAATCTGTTTGAGGAGTGAACCAACAAACCCCTTTTATAAAAAAAAAAAAAAAAAAAACATGTAGTAACACAAAACACTGACAAGATTACACAAGCCACTTTAATTCATTGACTAATTACGCGTATGACAAGTTAAAAGTTCAAATGGACGTAAACTTAAATTTTTCTCCAAGTTCTTCAATCTGTCAATAATTCACACCAATGGAATCAAAGCCATCAAATCTATTAGAGTGAAGATTTTCAAGAGCAAGACAAACAGACAAAAATAGTTACAAAAAAAACAAAACTTTTCTCTTCTTCTTCTCCTTTCAGCATTTCCCTTCAGGGGTTGCCACAGCAAGTCAGTTTCTTCCATCTAACCCTATCTGCAGCATCTTCTTCGGTGTATCTTTGTGTCCTCCTTCACTGTATCCATGAACCCCCTCCTTGGTCTTCCTCTAGGCCTCCAGCCCGGTAGTTCGAAACCCAGCATCCTTCTGACAATGTACTCTCTCTCTCTCTCCTCTGCACATGTCCAGACTATCTCAGTCTGGCCTCTTTGACTTTATCTCCAAAATCTCTAACATGTGCTGTTCCTCTGATATACTCATTTGTGATCCCGTCTATCCTGGACACTTCCAGAGAGATCCTCAGCAACCTCGAGCAGCACTCTTCCTTTTTCAGCTTCCACCATTTAGTCTTAGACTTCCTCACAACCAGGGTCATCCTACACACCATTATCCAACGCTGTTTGGCTACGCGGTCTCCTGCTACAACTTTGCAGTCACTAATCTCCTTCAGATTACACCACCTACACAAAATGTAATCTACCTGTGTACTCCTTCCTCCACTCTTATAAGTCACTCTTTGTTCCAGCCTTTTCTTGAAGAAAGTGTTCACTACAGTCATTTTCATTCTTTTTGCTAAGTCAATCCCTATCTGTCCTTCTGCATTCCTCTCCTGGATGCCACACCTGCCCATCACCTCCTCATCATCTCTGTTTCCTGCACCAATGTGCCTATTGAAATCTGCCCCAATAACAACTCTTTCCCCTCTAGGGATGTTCTGAATCACCTCATCAAGGTCTGACTAGAATTTATCTTTCTCCTCGGTCTCACATCTGACCTGTGGAGCATACCCACAAACAACGTTGAACATCAACCCTTGAATTTCTAGTTTGAGGCACATCACTGTCTGACCTTCTTTTTACCTCCAGAACATTCCCAAAAAACTCCTCCATCACAATAACTCCTACACCATTCCTTTTCCTATCTATACTGTGATAGAACAACTTGAACCCCGCTCCTATACAACTAGTTGCTAATAGTAGGAAGCCAGGCCACGACCGATCCGGTATGGTGTCTTTCTTAATGACTTGCATATTTTTATTTGGCGTAGTTTTATGTCAAATGCCCTTCCTGACACAACGTCTGTGATTATCTAGGCTAAATCCCTTTGCACAAACATTTGGATGGTTAACAGTTAGATGTTTCACTGAGGAGTAACAACATCTAAACGTACAATGAAATGAAAATGGTCAATGAACTCTACTTATACTGTATAGTGCTTTTCCACCTGCGTAGGCACTCAGAGGAATCTATAATGTAGCTCCCATTCACCTATCCACACACATTCATCATACCTGATGGTGGAAGCTGCCATGCAAGGTGTAAACCACCATCAGGAGCAATTGGGGGTTCAGTGTCTTGCTCAAGGACACTTCAGCATGAACTCCAGGCGGGGAATTGAACTGGAACCAGCAATCCTTTGATTACAGGGCAGTCGCCCTTCTCACTGAGCCCTCCTTCCCACTTCATCCATAAAAACTACTGAAAGTGTTGAGTTAGAGTTGACTCCTGATAATCCGAATTTTCGAACAACAATTCAAATTTTTGAACAATAACTTGAACCTTCGAACTAAAGGTTTTAGTACTGATCATGACCTCTGATGAGGACAGAAAAAAAAATAGGAATAAACATATCAAACTGACTGTAATAACACAAGTAAACTCAAAGTAAAAAAACATCATCCAACCTGCTGAGTGACATGTTTAATAACAGTAAAAATGCAAATGAGGATATTTCGCAACAAAATTCTTTACCGTTATGTGAAAATTATGAAATCTTGACAGGCCCTAGGTTAAAAGTACAAACAATTAAAAAGAAAACACCATAAAAAGTCAACTGCATAGAAACAACTAAAAAATACCATCTGCAACTAGTAGTTTTGATCTAAAATCTAAACTTCTAAATAAAATCTTAGCTGAACAATCAAGCAGCCTGCAGATCACTTCATGTGGGAAACCAACAATAAAGGCCCACAATAGTATGGGGTTAATCTTCTACACTCCCCCTCCTCTGTGTTATCCCCCTTGCTATTCACCCTCATGCAGCAATGCTTGGGTAGACAGATGGATCAAGCACAACACCCCTGAACACAGTCCCTACCCCCATCATTTTTTACTAGAAATGGAAATTTATCAAAACAACTATGATCATAAATTAACAGGATCAACTGTGACAGTACCAACTAAGAAGGAATTCCCAAGTAAAAAGAAACAAACAATTCCAATCACATTTAAACAAAGAAGAGACCTTATTAATACTTGATTTGAAGCAATGGTTTGTATTAAACAGTTTGTGATCATCTAAACTGAACCAAAACTGTAACTAAACAAATCTCCAAAAAAAGTAAAAGCTCAACATATTTTTATTTCCACTTGTATCTTTACAAATACAAACTCTGGTGTTGGTATTGTGTTAGGATTGCAAGTTTATTGCTTTACAACTCTGGGATGGATTGTAAAGAGAAACAGAAGGAACACAATCTGGTTAAAACGGTGAACTTGAACTTTTCTTGAACTCTGGGGTCTTTAAACAAGTTCATTACTGATTTTACTAAATTTTGTCTTGAATAAAGAGATTCAAACATCCCATACAATCACAACTTTATCAGAAAATGGAATGATTCATAAATAGTTGGATTTGATCTTAAAACAAAACCGTTTGCCATCAAATAAATCTCCAATCCATTTGTAAACAAAAACAAAAAAACAGCATTTCAGAGAAAACCTTTTATTTTTACTTACCAGACGTTTGCTGTATCGTGTATGTGGATCGTCCATGCTCTAATAAAGGGTTTAAAACAACAAAATTAAAATCGAAATAAATATTTGAACAATTTTAAATGTTTTTCAGATTAAACATGTGAAAGAGACACACACCTCTTGACGGGTGTATCCTATCTGATTAGTTAGCTAGCATGCTAATGCTACACGAAATAGCAAACATTTACCTTTTAATGCTATTGTTATTCTTTATCAATCTAGTGGCATTGACAAAAACTATTTTATAGCAGGTATATACAAGAAATGTGCCATTCAAAACACAAAAACAAGTTTACTACATCTTTTTCTTTAAAGAAAAATGTTAGCTATTATTAGCGCTAGCAAGCTAGCTAGTTAGCTTAGCATTAAAGAACATCATCTTTACCTTTAAAGTCCTTTAACACGCTGCAGAAAAATGAATTAAAACGTCTGATTTACACCGTTTGAAGCCTCAAAGTAACGTTTCTCTTCATGTTATCCTTAAACAGATTCATATGTCGCTGTGTTTATTATTGAGCGATAAAGTTAGTAGGTTTCGACGCTACGGGCCGCCATTTCAGCTGGTCTGAAAACACACACACTGGCTCTCACACACACTCTGAGAGAGGAGAAAAAAAAAAAAGAAAAGGCAGCGCTCGTTCCTCCTACAAACACACATCTACATTTAAAAAAAAATCTGCGCAAATAAAGACGAAAATACTTGGTTTGATTTTTAATTCAGGAGGAAAATATTTGTTTTTAAAAAAATAATAATATTTACTGTTTTATATAATTGATCAGATTTGTAAGAAAAAAAGTAATTTTGTTGTTTGTTTTTTAAAAAAAAAAAAGAAAACACCTTTTATTGGACACTCCGAGAGAGTGTAAAGATCTGTTTCATAGATGGCATTGATTTTGTGATTTTTAATTGCATTCTCTTGATTCTTGGTGCAAAGTACGAAATTAAATATATATATATATATATATATATATATATATTTATTTTTTAATCATGATCTTGTGGAAATTCCTGTGATGCATTGCACAGGCATGCAGCCAATTGTGGGGGAACCTAAAGGTTGGGTGTCTGCTCCATGTACACTTAGGCATGAGCTCAGTAGGAATCGAACCGGCTACCCTTCCCTCCAAAGATGGTGATCATACCACTGAGTCATCCCCGTTCATTATTGGCATATTAATTAGAATCTCAGTCAATCATCTTCTTATCTGTCTATCCGTTTCGGGGTTGCGGGAGCCCATCCCGGCCAATTTAAGGCGAAGGGCAGAGTACACTCCAAACTGGTCGCCAGTCTGTTGCGGGGCCACACACACGCACACACTCATTCCTAGGGGCAATTGTGGCACCGGCCAATCAACCTAGCATGCATGTCTTTGGAGGGTGGGAGGAAACCGGAATACCCACGCAAACACGGGGAGAACATGCAAACTCCACACAGAAAGGACAGTGTTCCAAGCCTTGGGACTCGAACCCACGACCTTCTTGCTGTGAGGCCACTGTGCTACCCACTGCGCCACCATGCCGCCTTAAGTAGAATCTGAAGTATTTTACTGATCAACACGTGGGTAATGATTGTGTTACAGCATCAGCTTTGCACTTATGAAATAGTATAAACATAGTAAGTAAATATACAAAAATAAGGGTTAGTAAAAACATATAAGGAATAATTGGCCACAATTAAATAGTCCTAGGAAATAAGTGGGTATGACCCCGCGACCGACAGGCGACTTGTTTGGGGTGTACCCTGCTTCTCGCCTTGAATTAGCCGGGATAGGCTGGACAAGTTTTGTTATCAAAATTGTTCACGAGAAATTATTTCAGTTTATCTTGAAATTGAGTTAGTTCTGAGGACAGAAGCTCTGGGATAAAATAATAAACTAGTTCAATCAATTTGTAACAAACATTTGTTTTATTTAATTAAAATAAAGCTGTTGTCCGGGCGGTGCCGTGCAGAAAAACAATCGCACCCTGCCACAAACCTCGCCCCTCCTAGTGGTGTCGGGCCGCCCCGTCCAACAACGACCAGAAAGATGGAGAAAAAAATAAGGTCAAAAAGCCCTTCATATAGGCTTTCCTCGTTGATCAAAGACTTCTCCACAGGAGATCAGTGATCAGATGAAGATGTCTCCATTCATGCTGTTAGATGATCTAGGAAATCAAGTTAAAAACGAGGCTGACACAGTTCTCATTCCATCCCACAGAAATGTTTTATTACATAACAAGCTTCACTGAGACACAAGCAGAGAAGGCAGTTACAGAAAACACAAGCTTTTCAATCATAAAACACACACAACAAAAAAAAATACACTGATCTTAATAAAGTTATGACGAATCAGAAAATATTAAGTTTCTTTTTATCTTTGACAGATGTTTTGTCATATTTTCTGCAACGTTTGCATAAATGACCGTTCTTCCTTTGCACCACTAGGTGGCGCTGTGCTATGGTTGTCCACTTAGCTTTAAGATTAGGAATCACGTGTAAAGCCATCTGTCAGATATCAAGCAGATTTAAGAAAAATCCAGTGATAACACACTTTCAAACACTTTATACAGCAACAGAATTACAGATTTAAAGGAAGGGAAAAGGGACCGATTCATTTTTTAAAAAGAATTTTAATTAAATTTGTATGATTTCAAATGAAGGCTGAGTTTTTTTTTTTTAAATGAGGGAGAAACATCTCAGGAAATATTCTTTCTTGGAGTAATCTGCTTTCCTACAAAACAAAGAAAATTTGTTTAAGATGAATGAAATTGATGTTCGATGTTAGAAATAAATGTTTCACCTGTAAAATCCTTATGAGAAGAAGCTGTAGAGATAGGAGAAGCCAACGATCCCAATGATGGCACAGCACAAAGTAATCATCATCTTTTTCTATAGATTGAAGAACACAAGGAAGTTAAAACAAGAAAAACTTCCCTTCCTGCAAAAAAACAAAGCAATTTGCATTTTTGGATCTGCATTTGGGGAAATTATTGAGGGAAGGAGAACAAAGGTGTGGAGGTAGGAGGTGTGTATGTGTGTGTAAAAAATAGAAAAGTTGACTATACTTACCTCCTCATCTGTAGCAGTTAATAAAACCTGAACTTTGCAACACAGAGGTTATAGTGCAGGAAAATCCATCACCTGACGGCAAATACAACTAAACCATAAAACAAAACTTCTACAGAAAATACAAAAATTATCAAAAGGGTAAAAACAGTCCAAATTTACCTTAAAAAACAAACAGTCAAACAGGCAATTTTATAAAATAAAAAATCTTTAATTATTTTAAAGTTATAAAGACTAAAACAGTTTACAAATACTTCTATCCTTCATGTGTGATCAAGTTTCCAACAACCGTGCATAAGACTTCTTTCTAAGTGCCTCTCGTAACATTGAAAAGCAACAAACAGGTTCTGGTACGTGATATTTGTGGAATCACCTCGTTTAGCCATGATTTAAAACATGTGAACAGTGGTTCATTAAAACTTTTCTTTCCCTTGAAATGATGGCGGCCTATTCGTCACAGATGTCCACCTGCATTTAAACAACTTATTTACAACTCTACTGAGTCTGAGTCTACTTAACAGATGTTTTCCTCGACTCAGTTTTATCAGAAAAATTAAAGAAATGACATTCCCTTCAAAAGCACATCTAAAACACGTATATGTTAGTTCACATTTAAAGCCAGGATTAGATATTTAGTTTTAATTCGAGCTTATGTGACTTCATTGGTCGATTAGTTTTAATTAAATATTATTTTTTAAAAATCATCTGGCACTCACTGAAAAGGAGATAATAGTGTTAATACGAGGTTCTTTGCAAACTCTTTGGTAATAAAATGATTTTAAAGCAAATTACCAGGTGAAAATGCAGTCATATCAAAACAACTCAAAAGTTTGAGAAAATGCAATTCTTTTTTTTAACTGCACCCTCCATCACACCAACCAGCTTCAAGTAAATGTATGATATTAATCTAAAAGTTCAAATATTAAATCTACTTTTTTACAAAAATATTCTATTCATTTTGGTTCTCAAAAAATGAAAGTGCAAAAACTCCCCGAAACCAACAAGATCCCAGAGAAGTGAACATTCAGCAGTTTTAAATATGGAAAATGTTTCAAGGCTCTAAGAAACTATGGTTACCAACCCTAGAGTTCTTGTGATTCTTACAATGCATGACTAGTACAGACAGTAGATTTTCATGAAATGTTTGACATGAAATGTTCAGTGACTGTGGAGTGAGGAGATGTTTACTTTTCCATCATTTCCCTTTTCACTTCGGCAGAGGTTCAGTGGGTGTTGTGCAATTCCTCATTTACAATGAAATCACACACACAAAAAAAAAACTCTTTTCCAGGAATTAGAAGTCTTAACACCTGTTCCTTTTTAACTGGAAGGCTGTTTAGTCCCACAGGTGATGGAGAACAGGATGAACTGGATGATGGCAGGTAGGAGAAGTCCTACTATAGCGTCTGGGTGAGGATGATGATGAGGATGATGAGAGCAACCACACCACATATTACACCGATGATGACTGTCTTCTTCAGGAGGGAGAAAGCAGAGAAAAATGGAGGATGGTGTTACTAACAGAAACTATGTGCCCTAGGATGATCCCACAGACCAAACACCAGCTGAAATAATACAACTAACTCTCTACTAACACCTCTTTGTTTGTCCGGCAGTAACCATGAGTGAGTGATGGAGATTGTTGGAATGAGCAGAAGACCCACACCCAAGAGCTACAAATAAATAAACACACCTCCAGTAAGCTACCTGGGCAGAAGAAAACAGTCATGCAGTTTGTGGGAAACTTAGTTTCTTAGCATGCACTATACCCAAACCTGCTATTGTACTCTACTAGATACCCTTACCTCCTTTTTACTGATCAGGCTCATTGGGGCCTAGTCAATCCTACTGACAACCCAATTATGAGAGCTAGAACTGCCAGCAAGATCAACACAACCACCACAATTATCACCTTTTTCTGTAGGGAATAAGTGAAAACAGTTGATCAGGTTCTAATCTCAGCAGGAAATTATATGAACGGTAAATGAGCATAAAATGAGCATTACATTTGTTAAAAATATGTACATCAATTAAACTCCCTATATATAAAGACAATGCCAACTGCCCTTGATCTAAAGACAACTACCATTTAAATTTGTCATGTATTTTTATATTTAATGGGTTTTTAATGCAGGCATTCAATATTTAATAATCTTGTATTAACTCCAAAAGGAACACAGAATTAATCTTCCGTGCTATCTTAAACATCTTAAGAAAAAAAATCCATGAGAACCATAAACAAGTTGAAAGATTTCTAAAATACCTTCAACGAGCACAATAATTTTAAAAACAATTCTTCAAACAAAAGTCACAAAAATATATTGTTCTGAGCTGTAATGATGGGGTTTACAGCCAAACCAAATGATGTCTGTGAGCAACTCGAGTTACGATTTTATAATCATAAAAAAATACACAATTCAGAGAAAATTGTACGTTTTTGGAAAACAAACAAACAAAAAAAAAAACATGTCAGATCAGAGGTCATCTGTGCTGTTGTTTTTTCCCAAACAAGCTCAGCTTTTAGCTTCTAAATGCTAATAGCTTACATGCAAAAGTAGAGGCTTGGTTTTTTTTTTTGTTTGTTTTTTCAAAACAGCATTTCCCATAACCAGAAATGAAACAGTGTAAAATTCAGAAATGACAGTGAGCTGTTGAAATACAATAGTTGAATTAAAAATGTGGAAAAAAAGTTGTTTGACTGCAAGTGGAAGGAAGGAAGGAAGGAAGCAAGGAAGTTTTGTTTCTGGTGCGATACAGAGGAAAGATCACAGCTTTTCAAAGAGCACAGAGATCCACAGGCCACAAGACAGAGGCTTTGTTAAGAACAGAGATGGGGGGTTTGGGATGGTCACAGGTCAGAATCACAAGTCTGAATTGTGGGGGTGGCTTTCATGACGTCCGGGTTTCCCAAAAGCATTTCTGTGTAAAAGACTAACTCAAATCATAAGCTCTATAGCAAATCAACTCAATGTCCAACTGAAGCAGGAACACAATAAGCATCAGTTGTTTCCACTTTGTTTAAAAAAGAAAAAAAAAAAAAAAACTTTTAGCCCAAAGCTACTTCTTTTGCCCTAAATAAAGCACATAAACTATAAACCCATTTCAGTTTGTTATCTTTGTATGAGAGAATTGACAGTAATAAAAAATTATTAAATTTTTTGATGGTAAAATAAATAGCTGAGGTGATTGTAGTGTAAATGACCTTTAGAGTTTTACATTACGAAACAAAGAAAAAACTGCAGCAACTTGGTCTAATGTGGGTATCAATTTTCTGGAGTCTGTAATCTGCATACTTCAGGCAATACTACATTAGCATGCAGGTAGATGTTCAAACAACCAAAGAAAAAGATATATTGGGCTACAAACTATCAAATATTCAGTGTTTGAAGCTTTTCTGTCAGTAACAGTGATTTTCTTTAGTGCAGAATATTTTGGGCTAGATTTTAAACTGACCACTACCTACACTGGAAACTGCAGAAACTAAAACCAGTTAGCTGTCATGTTCTCCAACTAGTGTCTATGCTTTAACAGAGGAAGTGTTTCATCAACAAACATACCAAGCTCTGGGTGTTCTGAGAAAAGATCATTTTCCATGTGATCAAGTTTATTTATGATCCTGAAAGCAGATTTTCCAATTGTATTTTGCATCTTTTCATTTTGTAAAAAAAAAATACTTCATGCTTTTGGGAAACCACTTTGTTATTGACTCGTCACTCACACGGCGAGCTTCCTGCTGAAACTTTGCAGCTTTCTTAGTGTCTGCGACTGCCCGCTCCACAAAGCCCACTGACTGGTCCATGTTACTCTCAATCCTGTCGATCATCCCACCCTGACAGAAAAAGTGTTGGAGGCGACAAAAAGGCAGCGAAGAAAAATAAACAGAACGAGAAAAATGAAAGAAACAGCTAGCGAGGCAAAAGTATGATAGACTTGTGTGAATGGGAAATGTGGACAGAAATGCAGGAAAGAGATCTGGCTTGTTGTGGTCTGAATGTTCAAATAGCTTAGAGTGCCACAGTGTCTGAAAATGATCAAGAAAAAAAAAAAAGACTAGAAGAAGGTTGGCATTAAAAATGGTAGAATGCTTTTACCTTGCGTGCTTTGGTCTGGTACCTTACAGCTTTTTTGGTCTGTTCTCTTGCCTCTATTATATGGTCCACTGACTGGGAAACATTCTGCTCTATATTGTCAACAATGTCACCCTGAAAAACACAAAACATTAAATCAAGTAGACAGTCATACATACAAAGCAAAGCATTTCGACTCAAAAAACCAACTACTCCACAACCAGTATTTAAGTTAAATTTTTAGTTTCGGTGAATTAGGTTGGCCCTCACTAAGCAGCTCTAATCATTGCCAGGAAGGACTATGCAAAGATCAGACAAAGATCCTTCCAGAAGAACTTTTTCAAACTTATGTAGAAACAAAATGATAATACAAAATATAAACCTTATAGAATAAAATTTAAAAATAACATTGTATGCCCTCCTTACCTTAAGCGAGCCTTTTCCTCAGATTGCATTGTTGCAGGCAACAAAACATAGATAGTCATGCTTATGTGTTTTTTTTTACAGTGTAACTAACATAGGTTTGGTGTTGTAAATGTGAATGGGAAATTTTCTATTTGATTAGGGTTTCCATGATGTTGAGGCATGAGATGAAGATGGCAGAAGGGAGATGTAGAAAAAGCATGAAGCTGAAAAAAGAAGAAACAGATGCAGGTTGGAAACAACAGTAGTAAAAGTAGGAACAAAGAAAAAAAACAGAGGAACAGAGTGGGATGTAGCCATGACTGGAAAGAGATTTCAGAAAAGATGAATGAATTAGTAACCAGGTGTATGTAGAAGTACATACCTGGCTCTCCACCAGCATAGCTATGTCTACAAACATATCATGCAGCTCCTTGATACTACTTTCCAGACGAACAATGTCTTTATGTCGGGCCTCAATCTCGCTCAGGGCTTGTTTTGAGATTCCAGAGTCCACAATCTGCAGGAAGAATATTATAACCATACATGGCAAAAAAACAAACAAACAAAAAACAGCCATTTCAGTTTCTACGTGTCTCCTCTGACAACAAAAAAGTTACATTGACTTTATTTTTAATTGAAGAATATCAACAGATGTGACATATCAGTGTATCAGGAGCATGACAAACATGGTTTCTTATAAAGTGATTTTTTTTTTAATTGTGTTAATATGTCAATTCAAAACCTTCATTTTACTACACATCAAGTAAAAAAAAAAATGGTCGTATTTTGTAGCAAATAAACCCAACAACCTGCTAAAATGTACCTACCATACATAGTTTTAGTTTACTATCCTTCATAGCAACACAAAATGTTTGAGAAGGTTTCTTTGCTTTACAGAAGTTTTTTTTGTATTTCATCATAGTCGTCTTATTTGCATGCAGATATTGTGTCAATGATGAAAATCTTTTCTGTAATGCTAAAAACGATTTGTGGAATCTGGAAATGTGTTTGGATAGCTGCAAAGTTGATACTTTGATACAAGAGTACCAACTAGTTTTCATTAAATCTTGTTATCAATAAAACATCCAAGTCTAGTTTGTTTACATTCAAAATTTTTACATAAAGTTATGTGTCCTTGTGATAAATGTTTCCTTTGCTGTGACAGCCACATTTTTATCAATCTGAGCACAGGCAAAATCGCAAAAGAATTTATATGACTCATTTATCAGCTGTTCTGGAATTGAAAAAACTGTGTTGTCTGACCCTGAAGAACAAAGACTTTTGTCTTGGACACAGAAAAACACCTGCGCTTTAGACAAAGATGATCTCATGCTGAAACAGTAGAGAGGTTTGAAGGTAACAAGAAAAATTTAAATATTGGTCAGCATCAGGGAAGATACACATAGTTTTAAGTTTAGTTTTCTCATCAGTTGTGAATATTTCATCACGATAAAATGTTGCAGCTGTACTAACCCAAAGTGGTTCATTTTAATATTCTTAGTAAGTCTTATTTTACCATCAGTAGAAGTATAACTGTACTATTTGTAGATCTAAGTAATTATTGTGTTTGGTTATCTTTACTTTGACATTGAAATGTTTAAAATCTATCCTCTTAACACACATACTTTGGCTTAATGCCAGATGTTTAACATAAGGTATTAAGCCTTTAATTGAAACAACAATAGTTTCAACTAAAGAGGAAAAAATTGAAACTATTGTTGTTCGGGATGACCTAAACTCACCAGTCCTTGGATTAAGTCTATTAAGTGAAATTATTAGCTAATTGGATATATTGTTTATCAGCTTTGTTAAATTTTTCCACGATATCTTGAAACAATTATTTGTTAAACACATAGTTCATAAATTATACCCCAAAAGAGAGAAAACATAAAAAGGCTAAAATTGGGGTATGAAAAGCTTTCTTTGGTTTTGGAGAAAAACAGAGTAAGTAATACTCAACAAATAAATTGTGCTTGAACACACACTCTTACCCCTGCAGTAAACACAGCTGCATTCCCACTCTCCAACATTTCCTCCAATTCTTCATCTGTTGTTGCTTTTCCAGCTTAAAGAAAAAAAAAAAAAAAATCAGAATTTTTTACATTCGGGGGAGAGTGGGGTGTGTGTGTGCAAAGCGATGACTTACTGATCTCTAGTTGTCTCTGAATCCGTCCTTTACTTCTCTCTCTGAAGTCCACCTGAGCTTCGTTATACTTTGTCATTACTTCCACAAACTTCCTGGACAGCACTGCATGCTGGGAAACAGTAAGAGTTAGATGAACCAGCATTAGCACAAGTAACATCCAAAGCCAGAAATTCTATTGAATATCCTGATGGGAGGAATTTACCTGTGATTTACGTATCCGCATGTCGGCTGACACTCTTTCCTGCTGCTGCTCTGACTCCAGGTTCCTCTCGATAGCTGCAAAGCAGTTCAAATAACCGAGTTATGGTCGTAGATTGAATATTTCACACTTTATTGCTCTATCAATAAAAAATTTATTTAACATTATCAGAAGTAGTGGGGTGGTGGACTTACTTTTAAGTTTGTTTCTTGCATTATTGGCCATCTTTTTTATCTCATTGGTGATTGCCTCCAAATCATCTTGTGTTTCTGAGAATGAGGAAGCATATAAACGTTTATTCTAGCATCATATGTGGAGGAAAAGGAAATCGGAGTAAGCTAAATGAAGATGCTGAGATGTCTTACTCTGATCTGATGTGGGAGCAGACAGGATGACAGAATAAAGCCTTTTTACTTCAGCCACATTTTCATCAATTTTATCAATACTGCTCCTGATGTCCTCAATCTAAAAAAAATATTCAGGTGATCAAAAATAAAGAATCAAGCTTTCATATAACTTTACACTTATTTGGACTGACCTGAGAGAAGAACTCGTCCATGAACGCTGCATTATCCACAGCGATTTCCACCTCATCGTCGTCTTGATCGCACGTCTGAATGAATTACATGAGAATATATGAGCACTTTCAGTTGAGCAAACAGACAAAATGAACATTTTTAAACTTACTCGGTTTTAGTATAAAAGCTGTGAACAGGTCACTCTGATTAGGTCACCTGACTACATGAATACATGTACACTTAAACAAATAAATTAAGCCATAATTCCAAACTATTGTTTTATGTTTTATAATGAGGATCTACTTTTTTTTTTTTAAAGCTAAATAAATGAGGCTCAAATACTAAATGACTGGTGAACTGAGTGCCAGAGTTCAGACCTGTTCTACACACACAAAAAAACTCACGGCATTTATTTTTGTACATTTCTTTGAAAATGTATCCAACTGTAATACCGTAATCAAATGACTTCCTGGTTAGTCAGAAGGACACACAATATAAAAATAGTTACCTAATTTTCAGTGGGTCCACTCTTGATGAATTCAATCAAAAGTATCTGTCATTTTCTTAATTAATATGCCACAATCAGTCAGTAAATGTAAATAACTTCCAGTTGTTTGTATGCAAGAAACTGGGCTTGACTCCAACAACCCAACCTCCATATGAGAATGACTCAAGTAACAATGACGAAGTCTCGAGTAAACACATCCAAGTCCAGGATTTCACATGCAAAGATAAACACAAAGGAAATAAAGTTGTTTAATTTAAGCATGGCGTCACGCCAATCAGCTTCCAAGAGTGAGAAAGCAAAGTCTGGACTCCTCAGCCGTGACGTTCGAATGGGCGGCAGGGCAAAGTAGAAGTGTGGAAAAAGTTCATCGTCACAACTGTTTTCACTATCTGGTATCAACCTCAATTGCAATAAATACTACATCAAAACTAATCTTTTCAAACTAGTCATTCCCTTCTTTATTTTTGTAAACATAATTTATTTTTATATTGCACATAAACTACCTTCTATTTTTGCAACTCAAAAATAAACTCAGGGCTGTAATGGTTGAAGAAAACAAGTTGAAATGTACTCCATCATTAAAGAAAAGACAATTCATTGCTCTTTAATTTAATTCTAAAAACACTTACAAGATAAAGACTGAAAGTTTTGCACTCTGCTTTAGTCTAGTCTGCATCTGCCTTTAAAATTTGAATAGCAAATAGAGACATGACTATTTTGTTCCACCTGCCGTAACCAACAACAGAAGTTGTAGATATACACTGACATAGTGCTAGTTTCTGGATCGCTAAAGGTAATTCAAACATGCCATATTACTCTCCCTTGCACAGTGCTTCTGCGGTTGTTAGATAAGAATAAGGCTCACTTCCTTCCACTGCCTCATTTAGCAGAATCAGGGGGAAAGAGACCGATGTTGTGTGCAACAAACTAAACAGCCAAAGGCCACACAAACTGGTTTCAAAGCAAATGGAAAACATGGTAGAAAACTAACAAATCAAAGGGAGTAACTTTAACCAGGGAGGATTTTTGTTACTCATTGGCTCACGTAATGATTTAATCATTCCTGTCTCAAGAAATGGAAATTCTTAGGACTGCATTTTTTAAAACTTTTTGTGGTTAGCTGGGAGTTTGAAACCATTTAAAAATAAATATGTGGCAGTTACACACATCATAAAATTAACTGGAATCTTCAGTGTTTCGCAGATCAAAGGTGAGCTTTTGCAAAAATGCGTCTGCACACTTTTCTTTAATTAAAATAAGCATTAACCAATAGTACAGGCATTAAAAACCAATTTGTTATTATTATCTTTCACATAAACAGGAAAACATTAAGTTGGATGGACACTAATATCACAAAACTGGTCTCTATGCTACACATGAGTGAATATAATTTAAACATGAAAACTTAGGCTGACCATTCAAAAATTAAAACTTATGTACCAGTAAACTGAACATGGAAGATTCTTTGGTGTCCGACAAAATGTATACGCTTTAATTTGTCACATTTGGAAATTATTCCCTCGTGTCGTCACTACACCTGTAACCGATCTTGTAGTATGAACTTGTCCTGTTCAGTATTTCAGTGAACTCATCCTCACATAAAACCATCAGCCATCCTCTTTATATTAGATATAACTTGTGTTTTAATGTGATTCTTTCCAATTTAACCACACAAGAACTATCTTAAACAAAAAATAAAATCGTGCCAGATCCGTAAAAGACGAGAGCAATAAACAGTTATTAGTAACACCCATTAGGTCAGCGTTGACTTTTCTGAAATTAGGAAGATAAGAATGACTTTTTTCAAAATTTTTGAGCCAACTTGTCATTCGTCAGCTACATTCCACAAAAACCTTAGAAATGAGGTCAATGAAACTCAAAATTTCATTGACATTTGACGTCATGTTTACAGGGTTAACGCTTCCTGTTTTCGAGGTCAAGTTTAACATTGCATTGTGTTTAAACAAAACTCACAGACAAGTATTTTCATAAACAAAGACTCAACATGTGTTTTTTAAGCCAGTGTCGATTAGAACGAAGTTGGTACTATGTGGATAATTTTATAAAATATATAAAAATGTGTTTTATGCTTACAGGAAATGTTTTATCCTTACATACTCTGTGGTTAGAGCTGCTGTTTGGCAACCAAAGGGTCATCAGTTCGATCAACAGCCCTGGAGCTCAGGCCGAGATATTCTTGAAACAAGACACTGAACCCCTAACTAACTCCTGGTGGGTCATGGCCAGCGTCTTGCATGACAGCTTCCGCCATTAAGTGTGAATGAATCATTGTGAGGGACATTGTGAATCTCTTTGAGGTACTCTACAGATAATAAGATGACGTTTTTATATTCTACACTTCACTGATCATATAAGTAAAATATTTCAACAACAAGTTTGGCATTTTATTTGCTGAGAAACAATTCCTGACTAGAAAAAATGTTAAGTGATTGTAAAAAATATCTAGATGAAGTTCTATACCAAATATCTAATAAATAATTTTTTTCAAATTATAACAAAAACAGCTATTAAGTTTTAATTAATTCAGGACGATAAAAACAACTTAAAAAAAAGATGCCTATCATCACACACTTGCTGTATGACAAAAGACAGATTTGTGAGAAACTTTATTAGTGGGTCAAACATTAAGTAAAAACTCAAATTGTAATCAAAGAATAAACCTCTGAAATAAAAGACAAAAGTCACTAACAGCTACTTGTACACAATGAAGTCAGTAGAGCAGCGATCATGGCCCTTGTCAAACCTTTATGACGTATGTTTCCATTCCTGTCCGCTTTGAGAAACAGGGAGGTTGTAAACTGCTGGACTTTGCCTTTCAGAATCATAAATATCCTTCTATTTATTAGCAGCTACTAAAACAAGATGGAAAATCCTTGTCTTTTGGCACAACATTCCATTTATTATCATTATTATTATTCAATTTTAAAAAAAAAGAAGAAGAAAAGAAGGAACAACAATAAAACCCTTGTGCTGATGATTAACTTTATTGCTTTGCGGTGCTAGAAAACACACCCTAATGACAGGAGCCTCCCGTTTTGCACAAATGAATTGAAAACAGTGTCAAGGAGATCTTTATTATGACGTTTCTTAACGAGAATGTCTTAAGACAACGCAGCCTTCTTTACAGCCAGGAGCCATGTTGGGGTTGTGTCAAGATTCAAATCTTCCAATCCTCTTACTAGATAAAGATTGCTTTGAAATCAGCATTATTCCTCTGGGATCATGGAAGTGATAAATCATATATTCCTGGATCTTCAGAAAAATGTATTTTATTTTTTTAAACTGTCTCTTGTTTCTTCGATTTAAAAATGTTTTATTCAAACAGTGAGTTTAAGATTATGCTGGGGATTTTTTTTTAGATGTGTTGTGATTACAATATTTTATCAGACTTTTGCATTCCATCACTTGAGTACTCTGGTTGATTGTCCAAATAGTCTTGTTCATTTTTAAATATTGTCTTTGGATTTCTAAAGTTGGATTTCTAAAGTGTCACGCATAACCATCAACACACCACTATACAGCATTTATAGACATTTGTGAACTACAAACCACTTTATATTAAATCAGAATAAAGTTGAATTGAAATTTTTGTTAGTTTTATAAAAATGTGACAACTTAAGTAATATTTTATCATATTACTCATGAAATATCATTTTTTCATTAAGTTGATAGCAGATTGTATAGATTATATATCTATACACAAGTTTAAACACTTTAGGCATAAGTGTTCCTTAAATATAAACACACGTATAATACACACACGGGTGCTTACAGTCCTAATTTTACAAGTTTAGCTAATAATGACTAAAAATGATGACAGCAGGACATGAACCAGATTGACTGCTTTACAACAGCATGTTAGCAAAAGCCAATATACCCAGGAGGATTCATGTGAATGCAAAGCTCAAATCAGACAAGGGAATTAAAATTTCCGTATGGCACAGAAGAAGCAATGTCACTCGGGTTACGATTCGTTGTGATCCAGATGGAGAAGCATCACTGAGGGAGAAATGACTGTTCATAGGGAACTGAAAAAAAGACAGTTGGACTGAAAGTACATTTGAAAATACATTTTTTGAAGGCTGTGTGATGCAGAGCTTTTTCTATGTAATGCCAGATTTTTTGGGGCTTTTTTTTTTTAACTCAAGAGGTCATAAAAACCTGTTAAAAACTGTTTCTAGTTTCTATTCCCAGTGTCTAGTAACAAGTCTGAATGTACCGAATGTCAGGTGATGTGATCACGCGAGTATTGGCTTGAGCAAACACTTACAAGAATATATCCCGAGATATACAACACCTAAATTACTGCCTACAAGTTAACTATTAGAAGACAAGGTGAAGGTAAAAGGTGAAGACTGATAGAGACATGAAGAAAAACTAAAGAACAGAAAGATTGGTGAAAAGAAGTAAAGAAAGAGCGTGCTTCACTGGAACAAAAATGCAGCTTTATGACAAATGTACTGCTGGTTTTCCAGCAGTGAAATGGCCTACTTTACTGGTCATCTACATTTCCTTTCACTCCAGGGAAGTAGCTAAGGTGGGGTGAAGGGTTATGTTTGTAGTTCACTAGTTCTTAAACATTGCAAATATTTAGCCAACAGTTTCAGGTAACTATAGCAACACATCCCATCATCCCAGACAAGCAGCAAGAACAACAATTAAAAGATTAACAGACTTCAAAAAAAGATCTTTGTTTTCTTTTTGATGAATACATTTTACCTTTTAAAAAAGTGAAGGTAAAGTAGATGTATTTTTAAAAATGTTTTGCAATTGTTCCTGTTTGGCAAACACTGTACATACTAGAGCTTTACAACTTCCTGCTTTCTAACTGATGTTAACAATGACTTTTGAAATTGTGGCATTTAAGGCTAAACGTTCTGTTCTGTTGTCTTCCGCTTAACTTCTCTCACCCCAGCTGCATCCTCCAGCCTACCCCGAGGTGTTCCCTGGCCAGCTGGGAGACATAGTCTCATAGCCAGCAGGTCAAGGGGCTTGTCTCTGGGTGTACTCCTGTTATGACGTGCCCGAAAGACCTCATCACAGTGAGACATTCAGGAGGCATCCAAACCAGATGCCCATTTCACCCTATCTGGCCACCAGGATGGCAGAGGTCCTACTTTGATCGAGAGCCCATCCACTCTCCTAAAGAAGCATATTTCAGCCGCTTGTAGCCACAATCTTGATACAAGCGGAGGATCCTGAGGTCTTCCTCATCCAGGTGTGAGACATAGCCCCTACAGCAGGTCCGTGCCTACCTCTGGATCTCTTCCCGGTGAAGAGTGCCCTAAACACCGTACCCAAAAAGGCATTTGGGAAGATTCCTAACCAGATGCCTGAACCACCTTATCTGGTTTCTCTCAACCCAGAGGGCCAAGGCAACAGGCAAATATAATATTGCTCATTTAGAAAAATTTGCATTTTGAAGTTGCAGCTTGTTCATTTGAAAGTATGATGCAAACTATATTTCACCCAAAAAATAAACATTAAAATCAAATGCTTAAAATATCTCAGAATGAGTCTTTACTAGAAAAAAAAAACACTAAACTGTGACATCATGAGATGTCAGATCACTACCTTAAAAGAAACACAGGTTTCAAGTTATGAAAAATATAATAATATGATTTTAATCAAATCATATTTCTAACAAAGGATTATTCCATTTATCACCAGTTACGTCATCACAGTGCATCTTTTTCTCAGTATTTCATAGTCTAAATAATTTGTCAGATCAATTGAAAAGGAGTAGAATAAAATCAGTTCTTAATTATTCTATAAATAAAAACCTTCATCTAAACATCAGATCTTAAAGAAGATTGTTAATGAGAGCCCCAAACGAGTAAAAAACAAGGTATTTGACATCACTTACCGCTTTCAGCTGTTCCAATCGATCCTTCATTTTTAAAGCTTTAAATTAACAATCCACACACAAATACAGCCTGGATTTAGAGTAAATTGCCTGGAAAACAAGTGTTAGTGTCAGGATTCCTCAGCCAGCTGGTAAGCTAGCTGTCCAACAGAAACCCACTGCCAGTAAGAGAGAGAATTAAACTACCCTAAAACTCACAACAAAGGTGTGTCAAGTCGGTTTTTCTGAAAAAATACAAGTCTTTCCGTTCTTTTTTCATACAATATGGCTGCTGGGTTTAAAGCCAGTGGTTTTTCTTGCTAAATCTCCTCTCTGAGGGATTAAAACAACAGTTGTAGAGCAGTATAATCTGCCTCTCTCTCTCCAACACTAATCATTCTAAAACGCACTTTTCTGGCTCACGCATGCGCATCAATGCCCTTGTAGGTTTGGATGAAGCCACGCCCTAAACCACCTGCACTGCTGATGCGTTCAGGTGTTGTAGGATTCGGAGGTATTGTGCAAGAATGTCTTATTAATGCAAATAGATCTCGAAAATCTGTATCATCTGGATAAATGAAATCTGTTAGATTAATAAAAAGACAAGCAAATGAGACAAGCAAATATATGTGTGTACTTTATATTACTTTTTACATATATATGTCCAAACTTTTAAACTCATTCACACTTCCTTCCATCCAAACTAACATGAATTTACTATTTAGTTATTTATGCAAAGAGGGGATGTTATAAAGAAAATAACTGATGTCTTATGGACAGGTGTATCAGCTCATTTATCACTCGTGCTGGACATTTATGCTAATCTATTACGCAATATTCTAGGGCGGGGCCTGCTCCAGAAAACTACATAGAAAAACACTGCCACCTAGCGGCCATCAGACTCATTGCTTTTCAGTGAAATTAAAAAAAACTTTTATTTAGTCTCCTGCAGGAGAAATTCTGGTGTCAAGCAGCAACAAATCCCACAGGCCGTACACACAAAAAAAAAAAGCATACAATAATAAGTCACAGTAGCTAGTAATAAGATTCCCATTTTTTTCATAACATACCCATTGGAGTCAGTTCTTTCCAGGCACATCTATTTGAATAAATTGCCTGTGGGTCGAACTACCTCTTAAAGCGCTCAGTCCTGAGGAACCTTTTACTTTCGGCTCTCTTCTGGGTGTGACCTCATCATAACAAGGATGACAGAGATTTTTCAGGACGCCCTGCATTAAAGCCCTCATCCTCCCCTCTCCAAAACAGCTCTCACTAAGTCTAGGTTTCTCCCCAAACATAACATTGTGATTATTGAATTTTGTTCAGTTTTACCTATTTTTTTTTTTTTTTCATTTTTTCCAAGACGAAAATTTTCTCAGTTGCATCACCAAATTACATCGCTAATATATTCAACTCAGTAGAGCATCAAGCAGGTAATATTGTACCAGTCATTGGATATGTTGAGCTATTTGATCCTTTAAAGTAATCTAGTAAACTTAGTTCTAATTGATTATTTCAAGTAACTTAAGATTTCAACTAAAACAGAAGTTAGGACAAGGCCAAAACGCAACTTTGCAGATCTTAAAATTGGAAACTGCCAAACTGGTTGAGATGTTTATTTTTAAATATTCAAACTTTTGGGATATTTAACAATTTAAGAGGACGGCTGCCAGACTTCAAACCGCTATGAAAAAAAAAATAAGTCCATAAGATGAACTAATAAAATTTTTAACATTTTGTGGCATTTTAAGCCAACTAAATGTAAGATATTGAACCTGTGAAATATTTTTAATTCAGTTAACAATCAGTCACCTTCTTAACAGTCTATCTCTAACGGGGCTTCGAAGCCCATCCCGGCCGATTCGAGGGGCAGGGTACACCATGAACAGGTTGCCAGTCTGTCGCAGGGCCACACACACACACATTCTTTCCTAGGAGCAGGGCAGTCAGTTAACAATCCCCTCAAAAAAATTATTTTTTTAAAAAAATACAATTTTTAAAAAAGCCACAAACTATTTGTATTGAGAATGTTTTTATTCAAAGTTTATCCCCTTAGTGCTTCCAATACACACCGTATAACAGCATAATGTGAGCTGCCCGTATGCAGCCGAGGGTGCTTGATGATGAAGAGTAGCACGTTGCAATTTCAACAACACTGGGGCAAGGTGTGTAATACAGTGAAAATTAGAACCACAACTTTTGAACGAAGTTTTTTGTTTCAAAACAAAAATTAAAAAATAAAAAATCTGAAAAGGGATCTTACAGTAAAGGGGCAAAATCCAATAACTTCCTGTGATCAACTTAGGAAACAATGGGGTGAGGCGGGGTACGGGAGGCAGGTCAGGGTTTGACCAGGTAACAGGTTAGAGGTCATCCTCTTCATCTGGGAGTGCTGTCTGTGATGCAACCTGGAGGGCAGAGAAGTCATCTATCAGTATCACAATGAGAAGAGCATTTTTATATTTCTTTAGTTGTCTTGGAAAAAATGGCTGATTTGATGTTTAGTAATAAAAATTTCAAAGTCCCTTACTTGAAGCTCTTCCTCATATTTAGCGGCAAGGGTTGGATCCATCTGGACTTCAGGGGGAGCGAGGGCAGGCATTGCCACAAACTCCAGATTAGGATCACCAATCAATTTCCTTGCTAACCACAGGAAAGGCTTCTCAAAGTTGTAGTTACTTTTGGCAGAAATATCATAGTACTGGGTGAAGACAAAAAAAACATAAGAAATTATTAAAGTTTTTGCAAAATTGAATAATAAAAGAACCCCTCTATATGCAGTTTTACCTGAAGATTCTTCTTGCGATGGAACACAATGCTCTTGGCTTTGACTTTTCTGTCTTTGATATCTACCTTGTTGCCGCACAGCACAATGGGAATGTTCTCACAGACACGGACGAGATCACGATGCCAGTTGGGCACGTTCTTGTAGGTGACTCGGGACGTTACGTCAAACATGATTATAGCGCACTGAGCTGTTGAAAAAACAAATTGTTCAACATATTGATCAGTAAAACATTTCAACAGTTCTGCATCAAAAATTCAAACGATAACGTTTGGGAAGAGCACCTTGAATGTAGTATCCGTCTCTCAGGCCTCCAAATTTCTCCTGACCAGCTGTGTCCCACACATTGTACTTGATGGGTCCTCTGTTGGTGTGGAACATCAGTGGGTGAACCTCTACTCCCAAAGTAGCTGGAATTGAACACAAAACATCAGATTAAAGGTTCCCAAAACCTTGACTGGTTAAAAAAAAGTAATAATTCTCAACTGATTAGCTTTTTCACCGGTCAGCTAGTTTATGAGAAAAATTCTACAAATGTGGGTTTAAAAAAAAAAAAAGATAACAGCAAGTTGAATAGACTGCCAAAACAAAACAAAAATCTGAAAAGGAATCTTGTAGTATAGAAGCTAAAATCCAATAACTTTATTTTTTAAATTGTTGAACCAGACATTTGAATTTCCCCACTAGGGGATGAATAAATTATGAATTTTTTTTTGTAAGAATGGCATTTGGATCTTTTAAAGATCACGTTAAAATCTTGAGAAATAAAATTTAAATGACAAAAGTTACTTCAAATCTCTTCACATGTTTAAACAAGCTATAAAGTTCTGAACATGGGACACACTGCAGATCTAGGTTATTTTATACATAAAATAATTATGTAACAGGATGTATTATGCAAAATGGTTATGTTTTAAACATAAGCAGCAAAAATAAACTTACCAACATATTTCTTCTCAAATTCTCCTGTAATGTGTCTCTTCACAAAGGTTGTTTTTCCTGTGCCACCATCACCAACCAACACCAGCTGAAACAAAAATCACAATAAACTCATATCCAGTAACATATTAACATCTGATTGCATTAAATACATAATTAAGATCTCTTACCTTGAATACAGCCACCGGCACACATTGGGACATAGAGTCAGCCATAGTTGCGCCTGATCTGTTCGAATTTAAACAAGCAGATGAGGATTGGTAGCTTTAGACGTTTCTAATAATACCTGCTTTTCAAATTTAACTGCAAAATAACTGGTTTCTAAAGGAAACAGCAAACGGTTAGTAAGCTAACGGCTCACTCTTTAGCATGTAGCATCGTTTAAATTAAGAGCATCTCTAGCACCGTGACAAGTAAATAAATTTAAAAAATATACTCTTACACTTTAATCAGATATCATAATCCAAGAAGTTGGTGGGGAAAACGCCTTTAAAACCTCATTTGGACGCAGGATCTTTTATGCTAATGCTATCATAGTTAGTTTAAAGTGCGCCATATGACGCCAGCGAGCGCACTTTTTCTTGTTCGGCTGGAACAATTGAACTGGAAGTGCTACGAATATGTTCCATCCCGCAGATCGCGTTTATCAGGACAAAAAACACTCACTAGCTAGGCAAATAATTTCAATATATGGTTGATTTAATTTAAGTAACATGATCAAATGACCTGCTATATGTGGAGATGTTTCTTTAGAACAAAGCAGTGAAATGAAGAATGCTAACAGTTGCTAATGCTAACAGCATGGAAACCATTCTACAAGCTAACTGCTAATGCTAACAGATAGCACAAAAATGAACTAAATAGCTTCGTTTTGGAGCTTGTTTTTACAACAACACCAGAGCTATTAGCGTAGTATGAAGTTTTAGTTTGTTTAACTGGTTTTCCTGAGTATTTCTCAAACTTGTAAATGTAAACGGCCCACAATGAGAAGAAGGTAGGACTCACCGGTGTTGCAGCTAAGAGAGGAAAGAGTAAATGGCTGCGATCGCGGGAGATTCAGCGTGGCCTATGACTCAGTTTCCGCCCTGGTCACGTGATCCATGCAGCGGTAAAACCCATAGAGGCCATGATTCAGCAGCACTCACCTTAATACAGACCATAAGAAATACTGCTAAACCATATCGATCAATGTGATCAACAAAGGCAATCATGGAAGTTGCTATCATGAATCAGGCTGTTTGTAACATACTGCTTTTGAAGTATACCAAACTTATGTTAACAACGGCCATATTAGACTTTACATTGTTACGTTAAAATACAAATGTTTAACATTTTCACATGGATATCAGCACATTGTCTCAGTCAGTGGGTTCTGCAGTTTTTATCAGCACATTGTCTCAGTCAGTAGGTTCTGTAATGTTTACCATTCAAGTGAAAATGTATGATATATAGCTAGCCGTAGAGTTGAATGAGTACATTTTTTTCCGTCGTCTTCCACTTTATCCGGAGCCGGGTTAAGGGGGCAAAAGCCTCAGAGGGAAGCACTGGCTTCTCTCACCCTAGCTGCATCCTCCAGCTCACCCAGAAGAATAGGTTAATGTAGAATTAAATTTAGGTGTGGCATCGTTCTGCATTATGGTCTGTGTCTGTGGGACAGTCTGTCAGAGGAACTCAGGGCCGCTCAGTCTGTTCATGTTTGTAATAGGCTGAAAACCCACAAGGGATGGACTGTTCAGAAGATGAATGATTTTTTTTTGTTTTCGTCTTCTGAACCGCTTATCCCTAAAGGGGCTGCGGGGAGCCTATGTCTGATTCTGCCTCTCACCTGAAAGCAGCCGGGATAAGCTGCTATTGTCATCGCCCACAACCCCATTGGGGAAAAGAGGTTCAGAAGACAAAACAAAATATCTAACATTTTCTAAAGTAATATAACTTTTTATTGAGTCGCTCAAAGGTTTAAAATAGTCTTGTGACCTTAAAAATCAGATTCAGCTTGAGTTATTTTTTTATTCTCATTACTTGTGGAAAATTTCTATGTAATAATCACATGCTCAAATATCTTATTTCATTATTCAAGCTAGACATAGAGAAAAGTTACACTTGCTGAAATGTAAAATATCATTATTCTTACCCACTTGAAAAAGGTATTTCGCAAACTGTGCAAACTTTGCATAAAAAACTTTCATTTCATTGGAGAAAAATACAATTGTGCGTTTTTGACATTAGTGCAGAATACTGTCTGTGTACCATAAGCTTATGAAGCCTCATTGCAAAATACATTTTTGTTTAATCTCAAAACTATAGTGTTTATTGCAATTTTGCATGTGTAATTAAAGAAATATTTCCACAGTGACGAAACAGATCCATGAGTCTATCTGTAAAGATAGTCTGCTTGTATGTTGGCAGCTATTTCGGCCTCCCATTTGTCTCCATTGTTTAGCAGTTTTTCCTTGTTATACAGAAGCTCCTCATGGGTCTCTGTGGAGAACTCAAAGTTTGGGCCCTGAGGGAAGATATGAGGAAAAGGAACATAAAAAAAATAGCCATAACATTGAAAAATTTTAGCCAAAGGTTTGTAAGAGACAAACACCAAAATTAGATGAGAATTTTACCTCAACAATGGCATCAACTGGACAAGCTTCCTGGCAGAAACCACAATAAATGCACTTTGTCATGTCAATGTCATAGCGAGTGGTTCTCCTGCTGCCATCAGCTCGCGTCTCTGCCTCAATAGTTATTGCCTAAATTCAACATATAGAGAAAAAAGACACAACAGCTGATTTAAAACACAAATTCTGAGCATGCACAGAAATCTAAGTTGATTCTTTGTTTAAAGTTTTATTGTCTAAGACTAAAAATTTGAATAAATCTATTGATTTATTCAGATGTTTCTCGTCCACAAGCCACAGACAAAATTTTCAGTTTATCAACAGATTTATTCAGATGTCTATTGGAAATTTAGGTGTGCATTTGGTTCAGAGTCACACTATGTGTTATAGAAAGTGCAAGTGCGATAATGAGTTTTTTTAACTTGGATGAAATATTATTTTTTTCAAAGTCTGAACCTTCGCTGGCAATTAATTGTGTCTATTAGTGTTGGATTTACACAAGAAATCCATAAATGTCTTGTATCACCTGGGCAGGACAGACAGCCTCACAAAGTTTACAGGCGATGCAGCGTTCCTCTCCATTTGGGTAACGGCGGAGGGCATGCTCTCCCCGAAAGCGTGGTGACAGAGGTCCTTTCTCAAATGGATAGTTGATGGTGGCAGGTTCCCGGAACAGGTAGCTCATGGTCATGGACAGACCTGCAAAATTGCATTCGATAGAGAAGCACAAGACAGTTTCGGTTTTTATCAGGCAAATTTATTTAGGAAGCAACAGAATGTAAGTCAAAGTTGATATTGTAGAATTTAGTTCCTTATAATTCCGGTGATACTCAGCCTCAATCATTGTGTTTGCCAGGATGGTTCATTTTAAAGCAGAACTAATATGACACTAAAGTAGTTTTATGCTGAACTTTTTTTTTAAAACTTAATACGCACTAATAACAGTTTGCCTGACAACGTTCTATCTTTCTGAGAGTAAATAAAACGAATTGCAAACCAATACAGCTTACAGGCTACTCTACATATAAATCTGTACCATATACTGTATACAGTTTGCATTTTTTAAAAACAAACTTGTGTCTACAACAATAAAGAAAACCATACACTGTTTCGTTTCGACTTCTGAACTGCTTATCCCAAATGGGATGGTGGGATTGCCGGACCGTATCCCGGCTGATTTCCGGCGAGAGGCAGGATACACCCTGAACAGGTTGCCAGTTGGTTGCAGGGCCACACAAATACACACACAGACAACCATCCACAGACACACTCATTGGCAATTTTGTAGTGGCTAATCAACCTAACACGCATGTTATTGGAGGGTGGGAAGAAACCGGAGAACCTGGAGAAAACTCATGGGGAGAACATACATCGGGAGAACATGCAAACTCCACACAGAAAGACCAGTGTTTCAAGCATCGCCACACAACACAATGTAGTCATTTAAAATAAATTTAATTTTATGGTACTTGTTTTAATAGGGATTATTGTATCTTCACATATTGGCTTTAAACTTCTGCAGGTTTTAGGCTTTCAAATAAAAAATGGCATTGAACTATACCTCTGAAGAGCTCAGTCCAAAGCAGGGTTGTAGCAGCCCGATCAGTGATGGATCTAAGGTCAGTCGGTAATTCCTGAGCGTTTACATACTCTGTCAGCAGAATAAAAACGTGTTTGAGTAGATAACCTAGTTTGTGTGATCTTTGCAGAAAACACATTTGAACAGTTTGTGTAGGTAAACACACTTACTGAAACCCTCTCTCTGCTGACTAATGCTGAATGAGCGTGTAGCTCCAGGAACAGATCCAAATGTGCCTGAGGGAAGATAAATTAGAATAAATTCAATGTGAACCAGCTGTATTGTGTGTTTAAATTGTGTTATGTACCATGCTTTGAGTAGCAGTTTAAAAGACGCAGACTTAGTGCAGTAGACATCTGAAGAAAATAAAATAAAGCAAGACTTTACATGCAATGATAAATACACTTTCACATTTGAAACATAGAGGACTGTAGCTGGTTAGACAGCTGGTTACACACATCCTTCCTTTAATCTGGTGCTACAAATCCTCTCTACTCATGTGTTCTAAGCTGAAAAAAAGAAAAAAAAAACAGCTACCAAATCAATAATAATTTAAATAAAAGGCCTTTTCTTGTTAAATATTTATTTGATTATATTATTTATCTACACTTTAACCTTGAAACAATTGTGCAAGATTGTGTGCATTTCCTGTAGGCCTATTTTCTAACTCATCCAATGAATGCTCTTGAACGCATCATCCAATTCCCGTTATAAAGATCAAATACTTTTCTTCGCGAATTTAAGTGATCTATCAATATATTTACACAAGATACGTAATCTGTAAAAAAAAAAAAAAAAAAATGGAATTCACTATTTTGTCTTTAAGTGTCACTGATGATAAAAGCAAGTTAATTTAGAGTCTAACTTAGTTAATGAACTTATGAAAGCAAACATAAGTGAATTTCTGATGTCTAGAATAGCAATCAACAATAGATTAGTTGTTTTTTTTAGTTGTATTTAATATCACTTACCTCTGGTATAAGTTTAGATTAACACCAGTGTAATTACTAATCCCTGATCTGCGCAGTTCCACTCATGCTGCGTTCAAATCTCCCGTTATTTTAACACCTTCCTTCTAAATATCACTTTTTACTTTTTATTGTAATATTTCCTCTAAAAATAATGTTATTTGTGATCAAAATAAAAAAAAAGAAAACACTTAAAAGATCAAATGTCTTGATCAGCAGTTTTGCATGTCTCATTTTCTGAATCATTTTTAACTGTAATTTCTGAAATGAATTATGAGTTGTAATCTAAAAATAATCAATATTACTCCACATTTCTTTTCATGGGAGGATGATTTAATGCTCTGGTGACAGACGAAGGCGGGCGAGGGAGTGGATCAGCAAGTTGTGAGCAAGAGAGAGGAAGTTTGTCTTCCTCTTCCATCTCTGGAGGCTCTGACACTTTACCTAATTGTCAAGCTGCTCAAATATGACAGAAATATAATAGGTATGTATTTTTTACTACTTTATCATCGGTTAGTATCCTGTTTTTGGATAACTGGCAGAAATTTGATTGGTAATAGTGATCTTATAACAATTTCATAAGGCTTCAACAAGTAGGTTAAAGAAATAGAAAAATGTGATCAGTGTAGTCTATTATTTAATTTAAAGTCAGGTTATATTAAGAATCTACGTGCTTTTTAATGGAGTGAATCAAGTACGTAAATACTTCCTAACTACAAAGTTGCTTTTGAAATATGAACTTGAACTATACGAGTGTATACCTCTGTCAGGGAACGATGCTGAATTCATCAAACCAAGTTCAGAAGAACCTGATGGAAGAGGATAGCTCTGGATCTGAGGAGGGCTCAGAGGTCAGCCTTGAACCAGAGACAGACCGCTTCGGTTTTATTCTGGCCAATGGATCAACAGCAGGGTGAGTGGAACCACACTTATTCAGAAATAGATCTTATGTTTTACTGACTCATAAAAAATAAAACAATTAAAATCTCTACAACAATTTCACTCAAACGTGTTTAAACATACCCAGATATTCCTGTTGGTCTGATCTAATAAACGAGATATTTTCCAGCAAAAAAGGTGTAAACACAAGATCATTGTACCAGTTTTTACCAATTTAATTGTTGAAAGTATTCATAATGAATAAAGTTGATGTGGTTTGCACTTTGAAAGGGGCTGAACAAAGCATTTTCTATTTTGACAACACTCAGATATGGATGTATATCTAGGGGTCATCATTGTAAATTTCTACTGAACAAGCAGAGGAAATGACTCTTAGTAACAAATGGTAAATAGACTGTACTTATATAGCACTTTGTACTACCTGTGAGTTCCCCAAAACACTTTACATTGGACCTCATGAAACAAATGCACACAAATGCATATTTAATGGTAGACAAAATCAAAATAAATGGTGAACATTTTAACTGGAAAGTTTCAGCTTGTACGAGGTTCAAAAGAAAGTAAAAAACTTGCAAAATAATTTAGTTACATAAACAGCAATATACTGTATATTTTTTTTTTCATAAAACTATATTGTTCCATTTCTTGAGATTAATCAAGAATAAAAGTAACTTTTGAAGTAAAGTTTTAAAAAAAATGTTTTAAAGAATGCTGGTATTTCAGCAAGCCATATTGGTTAGAATGTGAAAAAATGTCATTTTTTATACAAATTGATCTTTATGTCCGGTATCACCACAATCATTGCAAAGGGCTTCATGTATAGTCGACGAACCAAAAATACACAATTAGAGTCAACACAATCAACACAGATAATGAGCAGACTCAGAACATCCCTTTCTTTAAAGTCTGCTTCTCTAGGATAAACTCCTAAAAATTAGTTGTGAGGAATAAAAGAAAAGAAAAACTCTCATGAAACCACTCAAAAGACAGATCTTCTCCCAGAACAGAGAAGCAAAATGTGCCAAGATTATTTTCTTAAAGATGAGCTCATCAAAGTCTGTCGTAGCAGTGTTCAGATTTTTAAAATATAGCAGATGGGCTTCAATCAGATGGAGGTACAGTAGGTGTGTGCTACAAGTTAAAGAAGTTCTTTGAAGATTAGGTTAAAGGCCAGCAGGTCAGTGTCCCAGATGACATCAGCTTGAATTAACTACATCGTATCTTCATCTGGATTTTAAATATTCATAGAAATTGCCTAATCTGTTGTCAATAATCCATCAAACAGAAACAAAACAAAATTTACATCTTGTGTAAAATCAATTACAGATAAGACTTTTTGACAAACTAGTTTTTGCAGTGTTATGTTTTGTAGTTTATGTCACAATGTACCTTTGAGTGTATAAAGATTTAAAACTACTGTACAGAAATGATTAAAGATAGAACATGACAGAATAAGCACAGTACAACCTGTCATCTTCATTCCTCCCCCTTTGATAACATCCTGACATGTTGTCATGGAGATCTTAAACTGCTAGCATGTGGTTTTCCTGTTTCCTGTCTCGCTTTGTGAAGCACAGGTCTTATGCGCAAAGATGACAACACCAATAAATGCAACAACCCTGCAGTCTGATTTTTGAAGTTATGAATATTTTTAGCAAAATGACAATCTAATAGTTGTTTTGTTTGTCTGGTATTTTTTGTATTTTTTAAATCAGAAGTGTGGGTCCTGCTCCTGAGCTGGTCAGGCACCGGGAGGCCAAGTGGATAAACATAATCGGCCAGTGGGAACGCATTTTGTTGAAGAAGAGCCATAAGGTGTGTCCCATCCTAATCACCAAAATTAAAAATCAAACAGATTTAAACCAGTTGATATTTTTCATACGTTCAGACGGATCATGTAACCTTGAAATGATCCTGCTTATGATTCCTCCTCAGATTAAGTTGCAGTGCCAGAAGGGTATCCCTGCCTCTCTGAGGGCAAAGTGTTGGCCTCTGCTGTGTGGAGCCAATGACAGAATGAAACAACACAAAAATCTCTACCAGGCAAGAAAACCAAACATAATATGAAACAAATGGCTTCTACTAAGTACCAACTTTCTCACAAACACTGTTGTTGTAAATGGGGCTAAAAATGGGATAAAATAACTTAAAATCTTTAAATCTTCTCCTGGACAACGTGAAACAACACTAATTCTCAGTACAATCAGTCAGACCAATCACTATGATGATGTTCAATAGAGATTAACTTGTAACTTTGTAAATACTCATGTTCTGTCATTGTAGTCTTTGGACTCACAACCTGGCCTGCAGAGCTGGGTGGACATCATTGAAAGAGACCTGGACAGACAGTTTCCTTTCCATGAGATGTTCCTCTCCAAAGATGGACATGGGTACGCAAGGGCATAGTAGATTATATTTGAAAAGTCCAATTTTGGAACCTTAAGGATAACTAATTTTGAAATTTTATTTGATTTTTTTTTACTTTTGACACAGACAGGTTTTTATTTTTTTGTGGTATGGTTACATGTGCTCTGTATTCTTGATTTTGTTATTATGTGTGGTAAAATGCTGTGGTGTATGCAGGCAGCGTGGCCTGTTCCGGGTGCTGAAAGCCTACACTCAATACCAGCCAGAGGAGGGTTACTGTCAGGCCCAGGGTCCAGTGGCTGCAGTGCTGCTCATGAATATGCCTGCTGAGGTAACACACAACACCCTTCTGATCAACATGTAAAAATCCACAATCTACTGTAATGGTTTGCAGTGTGTGGCAGGTTTTAGCATGCAGGCTCGAAACTCTTTCAGGAGGGAGTGTTGCGAAAGCAAAGTTGCATGATCAGTACGTGGTTCCAAGGCAAGGCAAGTTTATTTGCATAGCACAATTCATACAAAAAGGCAATTCAAAGTGCTTCACAAGACAGAAAAAAAATCATTAAAATCACAAAACAAGGAACATTTTTTTTAAATGACATTTTTTGTAAAAAAAAAAAAAAAAAAAAAAAAAAAAAAAAAAGAAAAATAGAAAGAGTGATTAGTTTTCAGTCAAATGCACGATTAAACAGAACTGTTTTCAGCCTTGATTTAAACATTGTCTCACTGTCGGCCTGTCTCACAGCCTCAGGAAGTTTGTACTCAATGCTTAATCCTGACTTAGACATCAGCAGGAGGCCGGTCCAGGAGGTCCTCAGAGTTCTAGATGGTTCATAAGGCACTAACATTTCACAGAACATGGAGAGACTTAATTACAAGCAGAGCAGCTTTAACGTCTATTCTCTGAACCACAGTAAGCCAGTGCAGAGTCCTGAGCACAGGACCAATGTGATCATATTTTCTAATTCTTGTTTGGACTCGAGCAGTAGCATTTTGGAGCTGTTTTAAGGCCTTTTTGCTCAGACCAGAGAATAGATCTTTGTAATAATCTAACCCATTGGAAACAAATGCATGGATAAGAACCTCTAAAAGTCAGTTTCAGACACCAAACCTCTGATTTTGGCAATGTTTTAAGATGGCAAAAGTCTGCTGATGTAATTGATTAGATGTGACTATTGAAGTTAAAGTCTGAGTCTATTAATTATCATTCCTAGAGTTCAAACTTGGTTTGTCAGTTCTAGAGAGAGAGATTGAAGGTAACTGCTGACACTGTGTTTCTGTGGACCAAAGTCAATAATGTCCAAATCTCAGTCTGGCGTCTGATTTTATCTTCTAAACTGTTAACATGTGGTCTCTCTAATGTCCTCATAACTGATTATGTCCATCCTGATCACTGAAAAGAGACCCTCAGCATCTTCATCCCATCTGAAATATCTGACTCTGTAACATACAATATACAAAGTTAGAAAGCCAAAACTTTAAGCTTTTCATTGTTACTTTTATGGAATTTAATAGCAATTGCTGCCAATGTTCTTTCAAGTTGTTCTTTTTAACCCAAGTTTTTTGTGAGGTAATCTTAATGATTTATTTAAATATTGAAAACAGAAAAAAAGTGGATGTAGGTAGATTTCTGTTTTCTGAGGATGCTGCCTTTCTTCAGTTGAATTTTTTTTTTTTAGAACTTTGTCATTATTGCTTGTAGTGGAATGATGTTGGTTTGTAAATCTATTTCCCCAAAGTGACTGACTGACTTCCAAAAGATGCCGTGACCCTGACTGGGACAACCAGATCAGAAGATGACTGACATACTAAGCTTTCTAAACAGAAAAACTTTTCTAAAATAGATTTTACTTCTATATTGCAGTGACTTTTCAGAGCTACTGCAATTTGACCAAACGCAAAAACTCAATCATTAGTGGCAGAAACATTGAGCTAATGTTCATCTTTATTTTTGCTTACAGGATGCTTTCTGGTGTTTGGTTCAGATCAGTGAGCAGTACCTGCCTGCATACTACAGCCCTCTGCTGGTGAGCATTCTACAGATCTCACAAAGATCTACAGTCAAACCAGATATGAACCCTTTTTTTCGTATTTGTACAATGTTGACTGATGGAGGTAGTTTGCAAAGTGTTTGGCTAATTCTGATGTCTTCTGTAGGAAGGAGTCCTGTTTGATGCTGCCATGCTGTCCTGGGTTCTGAAAAAAACATGCCCAGCTGCGCACAAACACCTCCAGCAATATGAAGTTGAACCCCTGATGTTTGCAACTGATTGGCTCATGTGTCTGTTCACACGTCACCTTCCCTTCAACACACTTCTTAGAGTCTGGGACCTCTTTTTCTGCTATGGTGTGGTTTCTTTATATGCTGGCATTTAAAAATAATGATCCGAGGTGCATAATTCACTTACATTATTTCTGTCTTCCTTCAGGTGTGCGAGTGTTGCTGCAGGTGGCGGTGGTTCTGGTGCGTCGAGTGCTAGGTCGGTCTGATCAGAGGAAGCAGTGCCAGGGTCAGATGGAAACATTAGAGAAGCTGAGAGGTGTCAGGGAACAAGTCCAAGATGAAGATGATGCCTTCATAACAGAGGTACATTTCACAGAAAAATACAAAACAAAATCAGTTTAAGTTTTATTTTCCTTTATTCTTCCAAAGTCAGAACAAGTATCAAACTAGAGTTTTGTTCTTTTTTCAGGTCTGTTCAGTTCCTCTCTCAACCAAAGATCTGGAGAAACGAACAGAGAAGGAGTTAGAAAAGTGGAGGCAGGACAGACCCTCATCTAAATTTGACCCCAGAGGTCGCTGTCATGGTTACCGGATGGCATGGGCGAAATCTCGACAAGATGTAGACGAACAGGAGAGGATGGAAAGAGCAAAAGGAAACTTATCAATTCCTCTAGTTCGCTCTGTCTCTTCTCTATCCCTGTCTCCTTCTCTCCTCCGTAAGAAGTGGAGAAAAGGAGGGAAGGGAACCACGGGAGACTGGGAAGGCAGCCGCGGGGTCGTGAGGCATCATTCGATGAGCGCCAAGGCAGACATGAAAAGTTGGACTCATTTAGATTTTAAGAATGTGCAAGGCATCCAGGAGGAGGATGTGGTTTCTGAAGGATTTAAACAAAAAAGTGAGATGAAGTTAGAAGTAAAAACTAAAAAAGTTGAACTTTTAGAAAAACACCAAACTTCTAAAGTGTCAGAGGAGCTCGTGGAACAAAGTGGATTAGATGAAGTGACAGAAGAAACATCTGAAACAAAGGAAATCCAACTCAAAGAGACAGAACGCAACAGCCTTTCAGTGCAGGTGGAAGAAACAAATCCTTGCTTGACTGCAGAGGACTCCAATAAAAATACCCACACACCTACAGATAGTACACCCTCCTGTGAACTGGAGGAAAAGACGAGCAGATCACAAGTCCTGGAGAAAGACATTCAAGGGAGCAACAATGATGAGACAGAAAACGCTCCTGCAGATCAATCTGCAGCAGACACAAAGGAGAACCACACTAACATACAAACAGAATCAGCGACGGCAACCAGTAGAGAGGTAGATTCATGGACAAATACTGACACACAAATTATAGAAGCTACACAAACTGCTACACAAACTGAACACATGCAGCAAGTGGACACAGTCGCTGAGGGTTCAGAGACAAAAAATGAAACAAATCAGGAGTTAGAGATAAAACAAAATGTCAGCAACCAAGAAACTCCTGCAGATTCGCAAGAAGAACTGAAAGAAATCCCAGAGGTAGAAGAAGATCCGAATGAAACAAAAGAACAAACTAATGATCTTTCAGATACACATGAAAAAACTGATGAAAATGTGGGGATGCAGTCACATTTAGATACAGAAGTAGCAACAGAAGAAGAAATAGTAACACAATCTTCGTCGGAATGCATTGAGAATAAAGAGGAGACAGACCTGACAGACAATGAATGGACTGAGGCTCCACAAGACCTGACAAATCAGTCAGTAGGGACAATAAAAGTTGAATCAGTGAGAGAAAATGAACAAACAGACTCAGAGCAGAACGAAGAGATAACGAGCTGTGATCAAGTAAACACAAACAATTTACAAAGAAATGAAAGAAAAGCAGACTTTGCTGAAAAGGAGAATGTAACAATAGTGGTGGACACATCTGAACAATTAACTAGCCTCTTCTCTGCAAGTGTCGAGGAAGAGGCTGAAAAAACAGCAGAGGAGGACGATGCGACTACTTCCACTCACCCATCTGATGATCCCAGTAAAGATGACGACACACATGTACAAATAAGAGAGTTTGAAATTCACAGTCACCCGGAACAATCCTCTGGGTACTGCAGCAGCCACACGTCAGATTTCCACATTCGCAAGTCATCCAGTTCTTCTAGATCTCAGACGAGTCGTAGGCTTTCTGAGGACCTCTTTACTATTCCACTGCAAGCCAGCCAAACAGAGGTCAGTCTTGACTCTACAGAGCCCCAACCTGAGGTAGTCAACACAATAGAAGCAGTTCCTGTGGAGGTCGCAGAGGATGCAGCAGGGAAGCATCCTGAAAGCCAGAAACAGTTTGGATTTTTCCGCAAACTGAAGAAAGAGGCAAAAAACACAAAAGCTAAAACAGCTCCTCCACTGCAAGTTCCAAAGATCCTGATTCAAGACTTCAGTGATGTGGTGGAGGTAAGCAAACCGGTAGAGGAAATACAAGAGGAGAAACTGAGCTCCAGGGAAAGGAGGAGGAGACGGAGGGAGTGTGAAAGAAAGAAAAAAGAAGAAGAGAGGCTAAAAGACAAGAAAGAGAACGAATTGGAGAAGAAAAAGAAACCAAAGACCAGAGAGAAAAACTTCCAAGAACAAAAAGCTATTGATATTCATCCTGCAAAAACTGGCTCACAGACTCTTAGACATTCGGCCTCTTTTACAGAGTTTTACTTTTAAGCTCCAAATGGAATTATACTTAAAACATATAAATAAATAAGAAATTAAGTGTACATTAAAAAATGAGTTTGTTGTATTTAATAGGATTAAAAATCTGCATTTTTTTCATCACAAAACAGACTCCAAGGTGCTTCAAGTTAAGGGTTTTCAAAATCTCAGATTTTAAATCCTCCTTGATCATTTTATTCCACTGACGGGAACCCAAAATGAAAAATTAACTTGAATGCAATAAATAAGGTCCTTATGATACTCAGAATGGTGAATAAAAATTAAAAAGTTTTGTTCATAACGTCCACCTCTTCAGTTTCAAGTAGTCCAGGTGTTATAGTGTAACAGCAATCAAAGTCATGCACAGTCAGTTGTGCTAATCTCTCCCTGAGCGTCACTCTACTTGAGTTTCATCATCGCTGTCACTGGCAAGAACTTCTTGAGTGATCACTGGCTGTGTATTCATCTGAGGAGATGGAGGAAGTACTGATCCAAAGAACAGGTAGCGGAACTGTGTCACAAAGAGAGATTGTGAAATTAGATTTAAATATTTTGAACACAAACTTATTATCTCCTCAATAACAAAGAAAAAAGTACAAAAATAGTAAAACACACTTTTTTGTTGGGTGGGTTTTCACAATCGTCCTCCTCCTCATCTTCACTTTCCAATCTCGTACTGTGACTCGCTGCAGTAGTTTGTTTTAAATTTGTAGAAACAGCTAAAGAGTGTTTGGATGGGCCAGCGTTCGAAGGGCCCGGAGCCATACTGTTATCCATGGTGATTAGATAAGCATCCATATCATCATTCATGAAGTCATCAGGAGGACGAGGTGGCTGTGCGTGCATCCTGAGGAGCATCAAATCAGGGACATTAAGTATCTTGCACGCATGCACACAAGTACCCACATGTAGCATCTGTTCAATACACTCCACCTAAAACTACTTTTAAAGTTTCTCATTCAACAGCCCTCATTTATCAAAGTCGTGTAGACCAAAATTTAGGTGTAAAGATTGTGTACAACAAAACAATGTACTCATCCGAATTTATCAAACCGATGTGAGCATGTGATGCGCTCAAATTGCTATGCTAAATAAAGACGTCGCATAACTAAACATAAAAATGAACTCTAGAATACCAATGAAAATGTAAATTATGAAACAGACAGTCAGTGCTAAACTATTTTATAGACTTACCACAACATATTTAACCAGAACATTTTTAACATAATTAACACCCGATTAACATAATTTTAATAATTAGTTGTTAAAAGAATACAGTTTTTTTTTGGCAATGTGCAAAAAATGCAGTGACTCCTGTAAACTATGCAGCTGTTTGATGAATAGAAAGTTTTTATATGTTAAAACCTGCACAAAAATGCAAATACAATTAAACAAAATATACTGAATACAAAAAAATATTTTGAGTCAAAGGTATTTTTAGTACTATAAATTTAGAAATTTATCCTGCAAGTTTTGATGATGAGATGTTTTTACCAGCTAAAAAAATTACTACAGACCCTATTACTGCGCAAAAATAACCAAATGTCATTTTAAATGATTTGGATATTCTGACCAAAGTGCTTCTCTTCCCAGCACATGAACCAAAGACCCTACTAGAAACATATTTAAAAATATATATATATATATATATATATATATATATACATATACTTTTTTTTTTTTATTGCATTAATTTTTGTGCAAATTTGAGGGTTGAAAGACAAAGAAATCGAAACACGTTTACAGGTAGATTACTTTTTGGCAGGGAGTCACTTTCTAGTTCGACACCAGTGTGAAACCGGTTTTTGACAAGTGACTTTGTGCCAAAAAATAATCAAATAAAGGCAGAACATTCATGGAATTGTTCTTGTTCGCCAGCATCCATCCCTTCATGTTGTAAAACAAGGGTTTGACAGAGTGTGAATCAGTCAGTCAGTCAGTCACTTTTTTAAACCGTCTATCCGTCACAGGGTTCAAGGGATTACCAGAGCCCATCAAGGCTGATTTGAGACGAGGGTATACCCCAGACAGGTCACCAGTCTGTCGCAGGGCTACACACATACAACCATAAACACACTCATTCCTAGGGGCAATCATGTAGTGGCCAATCAACCTAGAATGCTTGTTTTTAGAGGATGGGAGGAAACCGGAGTACTTGGAGGAAACCCCCGCATACAAGGGGAAAACATGCAAACTCCACACAGAAAGGCCAGCGTTTCAAGCCTCGTCCCCACCCGGGACATGAACCCAGGACCTTCTGAGTGTGAATCAGAAAAGATTAAATGGTGTCTTTTGTTTAAAACTGAAATACAAGCTTCACTGGCGATAAGAAAGCTTTATTTGTTTCAACCTGAAGCACCATCTAGAAAAAAATTACTCATTTTTGTTCTATAATTCAAATACAGAATGAATGACTGTCTTAACCTCAATCATTTGCTTACCCGTTATTGTTGTCTTTATGAAGATTTTGTTCATCTGAAAGCGTGGCCAGCACAAAGTTACCTTCTAGGACGCTGTCCGACACAGAAAGCACCAAGGGACTAACAGACATTCACAAATGCAGATTTAGATAAACAGAAGGGGAAAAAGGAAAAAAAAAAATAATCAGATTTTAAAATGTCCATGCTTACCTGCCCGGTTCATTAAAATATATTGAGACTGGAAGGTCTGTAGGCTCAGAAAATAACAATAAGCCCTGGAGGAGAAAATGGATCACTTTACCAAACAAAACTATCATCCCACAGAATTTTCCAGCTGACTCAAACGATATTGTTTTTGATATGTTTGTGGTGCCATCGTTATTTGTTGCATCTGTCTCACCCGTAGCTCTTTCAGACAAAATGTGATGCTGTTGTGAACTTTGGCGACAAAATGGTCAAATTCATTTGCAGCCAGAGACATTTCTGTGATCATAGCATTTGATCGCTCTGGTTGGAGAGAAAGAGAAAGGAGAAATGTAACTGCTAGGATCAATGAAGATCAAACTTAGTTTGTGATTTAAAAATTTAAACATCTATAACTTCCACATGTATTGAGTAAATTTTCTTTTTTCCATCACTTTAAAGTTTTTTCACTCAATTAACTTCTCTGTAGACTTGAGTGAATACATTTAACCTGTATTTACTCATTCATTCAGCTGTTTCCTCAGAACAAATCAGAAGAATTCTGTTTGTGGTTTGTTACCTTTCAGTCATGCAAACTGCTGACAAGCAAATGAAAAAGAAAAGTTTTCTTACCGGCTTCCTCCACATAGTTCCGGATGCACATTTGTTCATCATTTACTGTCATAGTCACTTCATCCAGAGATAAAGGAAAATGAAAAACAGTGTCTATCAGCACCCTAAGAACAACAACAAAAAAAACAGCTGCAATGTGACCAGATTTAGATTATATTTCTTAATATATACAGTATTTAGACTTTAAAAGTTTAAGTACAAGAAAAGCAAAAGAAAGACTGTAAAATTTATATTAGACAAGATTTTTCTTAAAGTCTAGAGACATGTTTTGCATACTTTGTCTGGACTGTGAATACATTGGCGCAGCTTTTCTTATCAAACACAGCTTGCAAGCTTTCACTGTCCTGGTAAGCCAGGTTGTGTATCTTTTGGAGCCCTGCAGACAAAATACACACACAACCGAATTACACAAAAACATGCATCGTAATATTGTGCACAAATGAGTGAAAAAGTACAGAAAACTATTTTTTTAAAAGTATAGAATTTAGGAATTGTTACCGTATGTACAGTGGAGAGTGAAAATGACACGGTCTTTCTTCTCATCCAGCTTTATATCACACTTCTCTACAGTAGTGTCCAACTGGATCAAAGATTTGAACACGGTCAGTATACTCTAGAAAATAAAGACAACAGTTCATGAGAAACTAATATAACAGAAAATAGACATTGGACACAAGTTTTATTTATTTATCTGGAGGAGGTTTGAAAGCTTTACTCATTTTATACACAAAGCAATGCATCCACCTGGTAACAACTTGACCAGATAACATGTAACACTTCCCTATTCCTTTGTTTAAGAATAATCACACCCAATAACTGATTCATACTTCAAGAATTTTAAGCTCTCCATTTTCAAAGAAGTTCATATCTGTGCAATCACTTGAATAATTTAGAAAAAAAAATGAACAATTAGAAATAAAGGAGGTATGCTTTCGATATTATTTTTGTTCACTTACCTGTGTAAACCCTGTATGACAACTTTGTTGTAACATTGCCTTTAAAAATTGAATCGATTTCTATAGCACAAGAAATTACGTAAACACATTCTAATTGATAATCAAACCAGTGACTCAATATGTTCTTTGTGAAACGAAGCCTAACCAGTTTGATTTCAGGCAAGAGACCGGAGACATCCCCAAACGGGTCACCAGTCTGTTGCATGGCCACGCACACACTCAGCCATTGACACACACACTCACTCCTTCCTGGGGGCAATTTTGTAGAGCCAATCAACCCAACATGCATATTTTTTTGGAGAGTGAGAGGAAACCAGAGTACCCAGAGAAATTCACACATACACAGGTAGCGCAAACAAACTCCAAACAAAAAGGTCAGTGCTTAAAGTCTCGCCCCTACACCGGGACTCAAACCCTTGAGATTGCTGTGAGGCCACCGTGCTAACTGCTGCAACACCGTGCAGCACCTCAATATTGCATTTTGTCTTCTAAACTGCTTATTCCAAACAGGGTCATCGGGTGTGCCATTGCCTATCTCAGCTGATTTAAGGCGAGAGGCAGAGTACACCCCGAGTGTACTCTGTGTGGCCCCCCCACTGCGGGGCCACACATACTTATTCATAGGGGCAGTTTCGTACTCCACAGAGAAGGACCAGTGTTTCAACCCTTGCCGTTGTTGTGCTCAAAAAGGACTATTTGCCCAAATACTTCTACCAAAAAAACCTTCTAAAAACATACAGACATCACAACTGGGGGTTTTTATAGCATAATATTAATCTTTGAAGTGTCCTGCACTTTATTAGAGGTATTTTTTTGTACAGATGATGACAAAAAAGTAGTTTTTTTGTTGGTTTTTTGGAACAATAATTTCAGCCCTTTTTGGTTCTGGGAGCCATGTAACTTTATCTAAAACCCACCTAAATCAATTTTTTTTTCACTGCAAGAAGATGAGACGGAGTCAAACTTTGGTGACTTCATATATCAGATTAAGCGATTGGAGCCTGTCAGATATATGACGTCCTACTTCGGGACTCAAACCCTGACCTTCCTGCAGTAAGGCCACCGTGCTTACCACTGTGTCATCATGCAGTCCCTCTATATGTCCTGACCAAACATTTAAAAATGAGAAGAAGAAAAAAACTCAAACTAACAACATCGATAAGTTAAATATTAAAAGTTATCATGTCATGATGTTTTTCTAGGAAAAAGCATATGATATCTGTATGGATTGTTGAACAACTAAGGGTCTTATTTAGGCTTTTGATGGTGGAATATCACAAGAAAATAACTTGAAAACTAGAAAATAATCCCACACCTTCATTGCAATCTTGCATTGAAACTTGAACCCAGAGGAGAGGGAGAATCTGTGCAAGAAACAGACAAAACACTTTGTTACATAGAAGTAACACTTTAAAAATCAACATGATCTCTGTGAAACACAGAAAGTCTGCACCTGCTGAAGAAAAGTGGTGCGAACAGGAAACAAGCATATGCAGACCGAGAGGAGTTCACAGACCGCAAGGCCAGCTCGAAGAGAAAAAAAAAACATCAAATCAGCACTGGGTGTGCACGAACAGGAAGCATTAAAAAAACTAAATGCATGGCAGGAAGAAGTGGCAGTGTTTCTATCAGCATCAGAAGAGCTCACCCCTGTATCTTCACGAGGCTCCATATACAACTCATCACCGATTCTGGACAAAGAATTGATGGCTTTGGCCATCACTGAACGGTACAAACACAACACTCAATAATTAACATTTGTAATTGTTGATTTGCTTGTGTTTTCTTTGATTTCACACAGAATTGGATTATCTACCTGTCACGTTTCCGCCGGTCACCTCACACAGCATTTCTCCAAACTAATTCATCCGGTAAGGTAGCAAACTGGGCTAAAAAAGTTAGCCAACACTTGTAAACATGTAGTTAAACAGTTTGATTAGAATAACTCGCTTTCAGAGTTTACTCATTTCTTTAGAAGTTAATAAATGAAAAGTTTTTACAACAACTGTTTGACAACGTAACAGAGGCTTTCGTTGTTTACGCCGCCATAATTTACTTCCGCATTAAGGACCAATCAGACGCAGGAAAGGAGAACCGTCTCTGCTTAGGTTTTGAGCATGCGCAGTAAGTTAAGTTTTCAGCGCGTCTCAGTTTGTGTTTTGCGCATGCGCTATAAGTTTTTAATGCAAGATTTTAGTGCATCTCTGCCTGAATATTTTAAGTAATCTTTCCAAAATTTAATTTGAGGGATATTTACTTTAAATTTTGTTTTCTGAACCACTTATCCTTAATTGGATGGTAGCGGTTGCTGGAGTCTATCCCGGCTTAGTTCAGGCGAGTGGCGGGTACACCCTGAACAGGTCGCCAGGCTATTGTGGGGCCACACACACTCACGACCGGAATTTAAATTTGATCAATTATTTAGGGATTGTGTTGTCTTGCACTTTTTTGGAATGGACTTATTTTCTTTTGCACTACATTTTCTGATGGTACATGGAGATGGATTTTTATTTTATAGTTGACTTTTATTAGATTTTTATTTTATTCAGACAGATTTTAAGTTTGATGTTGCACACTGTGACAAAGCAAGTTCCTAGTCTGTGAATTTTTTTATTGACAATTGCAATGAATAGTTCTTGATTCTTCAGTATTTTACACTTCATTTGAGGAGGATCAGAGTTTATAAAGTGTGAACTGGTGTTTTGCATAGAGATCAATGGTGCTTTGTAAGTGTGTCACTGTAGTCAATGACATAGTAATAATCAACCACTTTATAATAAAGTATATGATGTATTACATTGACTTGTTTTCCAGTTTTTGGGCTAACCTCGATCTTTTTCTGGATGTCATAATTTTAGGTTGTCCCTGTAATTTCTGCATCAGCTTCAATTGTTTCAAGTAAAATCTAATGTAGTTTGTTTGATGTTCCTTGTGATATTTAAATTTGAAATAAAACAGATTAAAATAATTAAGACAACAATTTAGCTGGAAACAAAAATGTATGAATTATTATAAAAATTATTCCCAAGTATTGAAAAATTGTGAAATTGCAGGTAAACTGATATGTGTGTACACCATTAAGGCAACAGCAAAAATAAATTAAATCTAAATGCAAAAATTGCAAACATTTCAGGGAACATGCTGTAAAAAATAGCAAAAAGTTTATAATGAGCAGTTATGGTCTGTAATAATAACAGGGTGGGACTAGAGAGTAGAAATAGGAAGGAAAGGCGAAAGGAAAAAGGCAGAGTGATACACTATTTAAGAGAGAGAGTCAGTGTCAAAGTAAAATTATCTCACCTCACTGGTCTTTCCTGTTCATCTGCTGTAGTGCGTAAGATATGAGGAACGCTGCTGTCAAACGTCTCTCCTCCCATCTGCTGAAGAAGAGGTGCGATTGTAACTACTTTGTGTGCTGTGACACAGATATTCAGAAAAAAGAGTGACTGTTAAAGGCAACGAGAAAACACTAACCAGCCATGCTTTAACCTTTGGATTTTTGTACTGAATCAAGAAAAGAAGTTCAGCAAAGTTTGGGAACTACAGAGTATAGTTTTTATAACAGCATCATAAGAAGATGGGAGCAAGAAAATGATCTGTGAGTAGAACTGGATTCCAATCAAAGAGAAACTTTTGTCCCATGACCAAAGTAATTAGATAATTAAATAACTTGCTCATGTGTTTTTTATTTTTTTTTTACAACAAATAGACAAAATCCCAATTACACCCGAATAGACTGTTGAGTGACTTTCACACAAAAGTCTTTTGTGTTTGCCAAATTCAAATGATCCTAATCAGGGAAGAAGAGCATCTCTTTTAAATTGGATTATCTGGAATATTTTTCAACTTTGTGGTTTTTTTTTTATTGTTTCGATGTGAAAAAGTTGTTTTCTCAATGTCTCAGTCACCTCAGCCAACAGACACACAAGCCTTGCTGCAGTCCATGCTGGAGAAGCTAAAACTCCAGTCTGCAAGAGAAAACCAAGCTTACCTGCAAACACCTGCATCTATCACAAATACTTCAACGCAGGAGCAAAATGTTGGAATTATTGCACCAAGCTACCAGCAGCCAAACACATTTGTTAATATGTTCAGTGGTAATGGTGACGTAGGAAAGAGTCACACTTCCTTCACCTCGCTGAACGCCAACATTGACCATGACACAGGTGAAAGTAAAGTGCTGGAGCAGGCAGCGTGGCGGGGATTCACTCCACCAACATCAGGACAGTTGTTTCCTGTTTCACAAAAAGATACTGGACTCATGCCCACTGAAAGGACTAAAAAGGAGAGGTTGAGTTTTGGTAGTTTTTCATTTAAAAGGGACAAACTTCCAGAATCCCATTTCATGGGATCTACATCCAAAATCCATCTGTGGTCCATGAAAAACAGAGATGCTGGCATGGCAAATCATGGGAGTGAAAATGTACAAACAGGAAATGGAGAAGTTGGAAGTTTGGACCAAAGTACAGATACACAAATTACCATCAATCATACAAAAACAACACTCAGCAGGAGAAAGCAGAGATCATCTGAGAATAAAACAAGGAGGTGGACCCTGAAGATAAAGGAAAGATGGAAAGAGAAGCAGGGAAGTTTGGACGGAAAGGGAAAAGAAGAAGGAGGAATGGCTGAGCAAATGACTGGGCAGGAAACCCAAGTGAGTAAACTTACTTTCTTTTACATGTTGAAATCTGACATTTTTACATTTTATTTATTGTAACCATATACCAGTCATTGATGAAGACACCAGATGAAGGAGTACTGAAAACACAAGGAGAAGATAACTTCTTTGACACCAGTTTCAGGTAAAAAAAAAAAAAAAAAAACTATCTGTGAGAACCAAATTCAGTTTCATACGGATGTAATATTTTCAGGGTTTTTTTTTTTTTGCACCACATGCACACACCAGCCACCGATAGCTGCTGTCATTTATCAACTGTGTGTTTTTTTCATGCCATGAAACAAAACATCACATCCCAAAAAACATATTTTTAGGTGAATATCTTGAATACAATTTTTAGTTACAATTTTGTTACAAAATTAACCAACTTTACTAGTTTTCCAGAATGATAGACAAAGTTTATTATCTATAAATGTAATTTATTTGACAATTTTACATAAAAAAACAAAGGGCCCTTTTTTCTTTATCTGTTTTTTAGTGATTTATGTAAAATTGAGCTTGTTTATGCTGGTTTCCAGACCCACAGGTGACCCTGAAATTGGTCTTGGGTCATTCAGCTTACTGGAAGAGATTGCCAGCGGTCAAGAGTGGGCAAAGTTCCTAAATCCTAATTACTCAGCACTTTCTACTAACCAGACACATCTGAAAGAGCAAATGGATGTACAAAAAATCCAACAGAACCCAATCAATTCCAATCAGATGTCTAGGTTTACAAATCCTCTTCAAAGTGAATGGAACCTGTGGAGTTTCAACAGTAATGAGTCAACACCTGGGACAATATATAGCATGCCAAAGCCATCACATCAGACTTTTACAACCGGAAGCATGGATATGTCAGAAAGGAAACAACAAGAGGACATAAATAGACAGTCTGTTCATTCAGAGGCAATGGAGGACACACAGTCTGCAGGGACACAACCAAGACTGCAGCTTAGACCATCATCATTTCCAGCTGTAAGAAATTCCCCCTGCATTAAAATACAATTCATAGACTCTTTTATTTCACTCACAACTTGCAAATGTATCTGTTCCTGTTGCAGCAAGCAGACATTTCTAACAGTTCTGCAGGGAAGGCTAGAGTCCAGAGCAGTAGAAAAAGGCAGCACCAGTCAGCTGGAAGAGGAGACGAGAGGCTTCAAACTGAGACAATAAATCAAGTTAAAGTAACAGGTAGAGGTTAAAACAACTTAATACTAATTAACTCAATGGTTATATGTGATTTTTGATGTTTTATTCTAACTTTAAGGGTTAAAATAAAACTGCAAATATTGTATTGATTCCTGAGTAAATTTCTCTGTTGTTCTAATCTAAAATCCAAAATAACACATAACAACAGTTCTCAGCATGAAGCTTTTTTCCTCATAAATCTCAACCTGTTTCTTTGTGTGTTTATGCACCTCAGGGTGTATGTCTTCAACCAGCCCAGTCAGTTACGACGTGATGAACGAGTCAGGAGAGACTCAACAACACAATGTTATACATTTGAACTCCTTCAACTCTCATCATTCCCCTCTACCGATATCACCAACTAATGCTTTTCCACCTGCTCTCCGGAGTGTCCTGAGACATCCCATGACAAGAGGGGCAGAATCCTCAGCAGAAATACTGACAAAAAGGGTAAGAGATTGAGCACTACAGTGCCACTCTGTGGTGGAAAAGGCTAGGTTACTGAAAGAAAATGTTGGTTAAAGACTATTTTTTTGGAAAATGTACAGCAAAACTATCACCATTAAGTTAGTTGTTTAAAATGATCAGATAAGAAGAGTAACACAAATCTTTATTTCAAATTGGTTTCCTACCGATGCATTTTCTTTATTTCTCTTTATCAGAGACGAGTGGAGGAGAACCGACGGGTTCATTTTTCAGAAAATGTAGTGGCCATATCTTCTCCAGACTTGGACCTGGACATTACCGACTCGGAAGCAGATTCAGTTTCAGAAGCAGATGTGGACTCTGTGGCTGACCTCGAGTATGAAGGGGAGCAGACAGTCGCAGAGGAACAGGCACCATCACGTCGGAACACTTTGCCTGCTTGGATTTTGGCTTTGAAAAGAAAGAATACAGGAAAGAAACACAGATAGTGACTGTTTAACAGAAATAATATAGATGTGATTCTTCAAAATCATATTGCAGTGAAATAGAGAAACTCAGTTTCTTCATTTCCTGTGACAGTTGTCAACAGAACATCCATTTTTGGTCATCGTTCCATTCACAAACTTCTCACTGAAAGGCCAGTGTTTCGAGGTTCAAACCCCAACCTTCTTGCGGTGAGGCCACCGTGCTAACCAGGGTAAAGAAACCTTCTGAATGGATGTCAGGCTTTTGATAAAAAAAAAAAAAAAAAAGAACAGAAATCAAACAGTCGCATTTACAGATTTTTTTTTTCACTTTATACTCACAGATAGCCATTTGTCATTTATGTTTGATTAACTTTGCGTTTTGCTGAGTAAAATCTTCATCTGGGTACCAGACTCATTACTTCAGTCAGGATGTTAGAAAAATGACTGTAGACAACATGTGAAAGTCCATTTTATGTTGAATCATCAGGTATCTCTAAGAAAAATAAAAACATGCTTTCATTACAGTCACCTGTAGGTGGGTCCCTACTTTCTAATTATTTCCCTCCACTCATTTCAACCATCTAGATGTTGTACCAAGCACTTAAAAGTTTTAATCTTCCCACTTCTTGAAGAACATCAGAAAGGTGTTAGTTCCTTTTAATTTATCAGCTTGTTATTATTTCATTTCATCTTCTGAACTACTTATCCCTGACGGTGTTGCTGGCAGTTCCAGAACCCATCCATGTTGAAATATTTCAGGCGACAGGCAGGGTACATCCCGAACAGGGCGCAGTTTGTCGCAGGGCTACACACACTCATTCCTAGGGGCAATTTCGAAGCAGCCAATCAACCTAACATGTATGTTTTTGGAGGGTTGGGGGAAAATGGAGTACCCAAAGAAGACACACACATACACGGGGAGAGCATGCAAACTGCACAGAGAAAGACTGGTGTTTCTAGCCTTGTCCCACCCGGTATGCGAACCCTGCCCTTATTAATTTTCTTAATAAGTTGTCACATAAATGAGAAGTGAAAAATAGAATTTATTGAAGTAAAAAAGATTAAATGCTGCGGCATTGGAAGTTCATGCAAACCAAAGTTTAATTGGCAGAAGTTCAATAATTTGACCAATCACCCATGTTTTAAGGACCTGCGTTGTTGGGATGGTCTTCTCCGTTGCTAGGCTAGATGGCTCATTCTGATAGGCCATGCAGATTTGGGTGGGCTGAACATTATGTATAATTTATCACTGGGCTGAACAAACTTAAAACGTTGTTATCTTGCACCTGCAACTTGCTGGACAGAGGCTGTATTGTTAGGTTGAGTTTGTAAAATGTATCTTTGCTTGTCCTTGAGCAGTTTGGAGTCTGTGTGAACAGACTGGAAAAATATTCTCACACCATGGATGTTAGATAGATGTCTTTTTTCATCACATCAGGTTAATTAAAGACACCCATTGTCACTTAGATGTTCTCAAAGTGACAAGCCACATAGTTACAACCATGCACACACATACTCATTCCTAGGGGCAATTTGGCACCAGCAAATCAACCTAACATGCATGTTTTTGGAGAGTGGGAGGAAACCAGAATACCCGGAGAAAACCCGTGCAGACACGGGCAGAATATCCAAACTCCATACAGAAAGGCCAGTGTTCCAAGCCTCGTCCCCACCTGGGACCCAAACCCATGACCTTCTTGCTGTGAGGCCACTGTGCTACCCACTACGCCACCGTGCCGCCCTGGAAAGGATGTTGTTGAGTTCATATTTTTTTTCAGGCTGTGTGATACACAAACAACAAGTGATTAATAATTAAAATTAGCTGGTGGTCACAGAAAATACAACTATAAAAAAAAAAAAAAAACTTCTTTCTCTAATCATTCAGTTTTTTGTTTGTGTCTCGAACTGAAATTTTACCATTTCTTCTGCTAGCAAGTTGTGTTTAATGTTAGTCATTTTCGAGATGAGAAACCAAGTACAGAGCTTTTATTAAAATTAAAGTGGACATAACTAAAAAAAATTTTAAAGAAAACTTTATTTTTCTTCCCCTTGTTTTAGATTTCTGAAGACATTTATATTTGCCTGAGACTTTAGGGCCTCAATACTAAATGTTCGCTACAAAAAAACTTGAACCACAGAAGAATGAAGTTTGAGTGTATTCTAATATTTACAGGTTTGTCGCAAATTTTAAAGAAATAATTGCTAGATCTTATTCCAGAAGATCTTGCACTTTTGGAGTCACGGAGGTTTCTTTCTATTTCACTCTAACTCAAATCTGAAATAGTTTTCAACGGACACCATGAGCGATAAATAGAATTGGAACGATACTATAAGGTTTCAATATGGTTAACTAAATTATAAGTAGTCTTGCTCATGTATTTTTAATAATATGGTTGTAATTTTTTTGATTAACACACCAGAAGTTAAAGAGAGATGATCCGCTCTGGAAAGAAGAGGAAACACATATTTTTGCTATAGAGATTTAAATACATTATAAAACTAGTACCATGGGAGCTTTCTTTAATAGCAGCTCGTCTAAGCCTCGCTTCACTCGTAACTTTTTTCATAAACCTCTGTCATAACGATCAAAAAGGTCTTCAGTTGTGCTATGTTGTAGCTTTTGCAAAGCAGAAGTATAAAAAATGTACATTAAAAGAAACAATAGCAGTGAAATAAAAAAATCAAATTCTTCAAATGAAACAGTTAAATTAAATAAAAGCCCAGATGTCTTACAGAGTGTGTTCTTAAAAAGGAATTCAATCAATCCATTAGTGTCTCCAGTAATGTTTCCTGTGGTGCACCATCACCCAGAAGTGCACTAATTATGACCCATTTGTAAACCTCATGCTACACATGTTTGCCTCCATCATCCATCCAATCATTTCTCCTCACACACACTCACACACCATTAACTAGGTCTGAATATTAAAGACTTTGGTGTTTCATTGTATTGTTTTTATTAGTTACTACAAACACAAGTAACACAATAAAATCTCACATAAATCTTTACGAAGTGGTATTTTTGAAAAACAATAGCAGAGATTTATTAATCTTTAACATCTCGACTCAGTTGTTTACACATTACTGTAAAAATGTTTCCAATTAACTGGCATTTTTTATGAATAACTGTGAGTTGATCGTAATAAATAATAACATGACAACAATAAAATATGTTTAACTTCCATGATGATATTTTTGTTTTAATGTACACTTTTCCAGATTTTCTGTAATAGCTCTGAAAAACCCCCAGTTTTCTTCATTTTCATTTCAGCTTGGAGATACAAGACCAATTTAAAGCTGATTTGAAAATCCTGAAAGGCAGAAAATAGCAAAAAGTCTTATGAGATAATAACTGAAAGAAGAAGTCTAATCTGTGTAAATTTGACAAGTTTGTTGATAAAAATATCACAGAAGAAAAAGCTCTACATTCAGAGGAAATTACTGTGGATTTTCTCCTTTAAACTTTTATTTTTAAAGATTCACCACACCAAATCAGTGTCCTCTATTGAATCCTGTCTCCTGCATCCTCTTTTCTCACACCAACAACTTTCATGAGTTCCTTCATTACATCAACCCCCTTATTGGTCTTTCTCAAGGCTTTCTGTCAAGCAATTCCAAACCCAGCATCCTCCCTCTAATGTATTTCCTCTTCGAAGCATCTCAGTCTGTCTTTTCTGACTTTATCTGAAAAACCTCTAATGTGTGTTGTCCCTCTGAATGTGTGTTGTCCATCCTGGTGTCTCCTGAAAAGAGACATCAGTAACTTAATCTCTGCCAGCTCCTATTTTGCCTCCTGTTTTTTTCCTCAGTGCCACTGTCTCTGGAGCAAACATCACAGCTGCTCTCACCACAGTTTGGTATATCTTTCTTTTCATTTTAGCTGAAACTCTTCAAACATGTCACACCTGAGCCACACCTGCACACGCTTTTCACCTCTTTTCTTTGCTCATTCACACATATAATGTCAGTCTTGCTTGGACTAGCCTTTATCTCTCATCATTGCAGAGCAAACCTCCACCAGTTCCCTGCTCTCACTGCATGTCATGATGTCCAATCCAAACATTGTAGTCCATGGGGTTTCCTGTCTAACCTTATCAGTCTGCCTGTTCATCACTAAAGTAAACAAGAAAGGACTCTCAGCTGTACCTTACTGAAGTCCCACCTCCAATCTGAACTCCTCTGGCACACCTACAGCAACCTCAGCAACAGCTTACATTCCTACACCACTCACATTGTCCTGAACCACTCTGAAATACTTTTCAGCCACTTCCGACTTTCTCACGTGATACTACAGGTCTTCTACGGGGACCCAATAATACACTTTCTCTAAGTCTTCAAAAATACAATTCAGCTCCTTCTGACCTCCTCTGTACTTCTCTGTTAACATTTTCAAAGCAAATACTGCATCTTTACTAATCTTTTTTGGCATAAAACCATACTGCTGGTCACTAGTTTTAGAGTCTGCCCTTGGTCTACCTTTGACTACTCTTTGCCATAACTTCATTGCATTGCTCAACAGCTTTGTTCTTCTGAAGTTACCATAACTCAACAATCTCACTTGTTATTAAAAGAATGAAGACCAGAACACCTCTTCTTCTTCTTTCAGCGTGTATATTTTCACATCAATGACATGTTGTAAATACCTCTTTTTAACGAGTGATTACTGCAAGGACTGGTACTCAGTGATGCTTCAATCTGTTCCTCTGTTACCTGCATATGTGAACAAAAAATACGTGTACATTTCTGAATTAAAGTACTTCTGGTGTAATTAATGAGAAGATAATGCATGCATTAGGTTACAGCACAAACCTCTTCAAACTTCTTGGCTTTGTACTGTGCTCCTCCTTTCAAGAAGTTTAGTAAAATAATGTCGCAGAGCACCGTACCCTGAACACAGACAAAGACAGTGAATATAGTTGGCAGCAAACAAATAGCCATTGTAAAAAAATTATTGGTTTAAACCTCATAACAGAAATCCTACCAGCCCGATGGATGTAAACGCAGCCACCAAGTTAATCAGTGTCGGGATAGTGCTAAACTTTCCTGCCTAACAGGGGTGGGTAGGACAAGAAATATTAAAATAAATGCATAAAGAATTGAAATCATCAAAGCTTATTTCAAATATTACATTTCAAGTATCAAATGTATGCTTTATGATATGCTACAGATAAACTGATGCAATGCACACTGTACAAAATTTAGTATGACTCACATTGCCTGTGACCATCACTTCAAATCGAATTGCATAGACTTTGTGAAGAGTTCGAAATTCAGTCCCATTTTCAGCTTTAAAAAATTTGGCAAATCTGCAATTCAGGGAAAGAAAACGTGAGTTAAGGAATTAAACTCTAGAAAACATTCCCAAAAGAAAAATTATGTTGTACTCACCTGAAGTTGTACCCATTAGAGATTTTATTCTTCTGAAATGGGGCATCGAGTCTTGTGAAGGAGTATTTAGGAACACACTTTTCAACATCAAGGTCAAGATTACATTTCCATTCAATAACTATTCCTAGTTCTCCTCCCTGGAAGAGAAGATTAAAAGAAAGATAAATTCATGTTAGGTACACCTCTTAAAAATAATTAAGAGTAGTAGTGAAAACAAAAAGGAATTCCTTCCTTTTTGGCTACTTTATATTTAACTTTTAACAGGTTTTGTCCTAAAAGGCAGTTTGAGTAACTTGTGTGAGGTGAAGTTAAATAACTGTGAAAACAAGTTATTCCAGTTCAAAATGTTTTCTTAGAGCGAATAGAATTTTTTCTTTTTTCTCTTGAGGTTAAAGTCTCTTGAGGTCAAAGAAATAAGTCTTTTAATTTGTTAGATTTGATCAAATTAAATGAATAAACCAACTTTTTTATGCATTCTAATTTTATTCTATTTTGATGAATTTATCACTCTTACATTTCAATACAAATTTAAACCTGAACTTAGTCAAGCAATATTTAAGTTTTAATAATAATTCTTACCCTTTGCAGTAGTTTAGTTATGTCATGTCCGCTGTAGTTTATGATATCCCCCAGGCGAAAGATGGGACAGAAAGGTTGTTTTTCTGGGTGGTAAATACAGCTTTTTATTTCTTTGGAGGTCATGGTGGAAGGAAAATTTCCTCTGAAAGGAAACACACTCTTTTATAAAGCATCAACAACAACAACAAAAATCCTCACATTTGTTGGGAAGCACAAACAATAACTGAATATTTTCCTTGTCATCATTTAGTTTGAGAATGAATTTACTGGTACTCACCTGTTGACGTTGAAGAGTGGAAAACGAACACTGTTTTTAATGAAGACGGTGAAGTTTTCCACTTCCAGCATGGGTTTGCTTTGAATGAAGAATTAAAAAGGTAAAAATCGCATAAAATATAAATGTTTTCTGGTATAAAAAAATGTATATTTGAGTGTGTATCCTACACTGTAACCTTGTCATTCTCAGCTGGACACCATCCTTTAATCTCACATCGCCCACCACTGGAGGTGTTGAGGCATACACCTGTTATCCGGCCTGATTAAGAAAAATACATACTGTATGTACTGTATTAGATAGATGGATGGATGGATGTATAGATAGATAGATAGATAGATAGGTCGATAGGTAGACTCACCATTAGAAAGAACAGAATCTTTTTCCTTGATGCAGTCGGCATCTGTTTTACAACTGAAGGTGCTTAAAGTCTAAAAAAATAGACAGACATCTAATTAATAATGTTTTGGGGTTTCTTTTGTGTTTTCTTGGTTCTATTACTTTACATGCATATCTAATATTGTAAAAGAATGTATTTTGTTTTGGGGTATTGTTTTATGTATTATGTTCTGGTGTTTCACGTGACAGGGTTCATAATATTAACTTGCGGGTCTTACACACACTGTACCAGTATTACTTTTATATGTAATTCTCCAATTCTCAGGCAAATAGGTGTTCATAACAGCTGTTTTTTTTTTTTCTCAAAGTGCTTTTTTAGTGTGGCGTGTCCTGCCATCATCCATCAAATTCAGTGATCTGATTTCTATCAAGTCATTTTTAAATCGGTATTTTGTGGTTACACCTTGGTTTGATCTCAAAATTTTCAAACCTTAAATTATATTCAATTTAAATTTCATGGCAAAATGGGAAATATTTTCTGTTTTAGAGGCATCAAGAAAACTTTCATGATTGCATTTTGAAGGCAAGTGAATTTATGGAGGTAAATCTTCAGAGCTTTGTTTTCCAATTACAACACAAAATCCAATCAAACTCAGAAAGGTTTGATGAGCTCATTACTTTCTCCACAAAGTATCATCACATATTTCAAACCATACGGAGGGTATTTAGTGTGCACAGACAAATGGACTGAGCACGAGTCATAAATTCATTTGTTATGCAGACTGCAATCCATCACGGACTACTCTTCATAAAAGCTGAAGTGATAAAAAGAGTCCTGTGGGATCTTTTACTAGAGTTTCTATCTTTGTAATAAAACTTTACAATCTATTAAAAACCATGTTAACCTACATTTGAACCCATTTAAATGTTTTTTTAAACCATCTTTTTACCACTTTTATCATTTTTACCACCGTTCACTGTCAAATAAAACAATACTCATAACAGTATTTCTAATGGCGAATATTGGGGTGCATCTGATGTTAGAAAAAGAACATTTATACATGTATTTGGATTGTTGCAGTGATTAGCAGGTAGTATGAGCACTCTGAGGAAATGTGTTTGCATTCAAAGCCCTTTTTGCCTACAATTTTTTAATATAAAATATGCAAAATTTTTATCTATTTCGGTTATTAGACAAAATGATGTCATTTATATTTAAGTAATGAAGCAGTAAAACACAAGGACTGAAGTGTCCTCACCTCAGGACAATGTCCTTGGACCTGATTTTCTGTCTTGATGACTGAAGTCATGATGTGGAACACAGATGATCCCTAAAAAAATAAAAAAACTGCTTGGCACTTGCGTTTATACAAAAAAAAAAACACCTGAAATTTTATGTATACAGGCAAATATGAGCATGCATGACTGCAAAAATTCATCAAATTTGGCCAAATTTTAGCAAAACTTTAGGTCATTTTAGCAGTTTTTTTTAAGACAATTAGGATTTTTAAAAAATTAAGAAATAAGTTGTGCAAACTCCTCAAAAATGAATCCAACCTGGTTTATAGTCAAATATTTTGTTTGTTAGTTAGGCTTAGATTTTTGTTAACGTTAAAATAATAGCATACAAGCTAAAATAATGTGTAAATATGCAGAAATAAACAAATCTAGACATATGCTCAAAAGAATAAATAAAGACGGATTTACTGAAGAAGTTAACCTTTTTCTCTGGATAAGGATTCAGAGAGAAATTTAAATTTCTATCTTTAGATATAGCTCATCAATAAAATTGTTTGCCAAGTGTCTAGATGTCAATATACACATATAGAGAGTAACACACACCTGAGAAGGGAAGACGTAGTCTGCCACGTCCATCACTTGGTTTTCAATCTCACCAAAGCCTTTTACTTTGGTCATGGTTGATGACTCGATGCCGGTGTCAGTCGTTTGGTAAGCTTTCTCATGAATAAAAACCCAGCTACAGAAGACAGAAAGACTGGATGATTCATAACAATTCATAACAATGTACTTACTGTATACTGTATTATATTGATGTATTTTTTAATCATAGCACACCAAAAAGTTCCAAATAGAAACTCAGATTACTGACCACACAAAATATGCAATGATGAGAATCTGCATGAGCCTGTTGATGATTCCGACAGACCAGCTCTTCACAACTACAGACTTGGTTGTCTCATAAGTGAAGAAACCAGTGAGAAAGTTTCCCATCTTGAAATCAATCACCTTCTTCTGTGTCTAGAATAAAAATGCAACTTCTTCTTGATGATTATGAGATTGAAATTTTGAAGATCCAGCTGAAAGGAAAGTAACTTGATTTTATTCTCCCGTGATGTAGATTGTGTCCATCTGCTTCTCTGAGGGGTTTCGGGACTTTCTCTGCTGTGCCTCACTCACACCATCTCATTATATGTATTCCTTAAACTGGACCTCCCCCTCTTTACACAAATGGATGGAGAAGATGTTTGTTTCTGTCAGTTCAAGTCTACGTCTGCATTGACTTTCTGCATCTCCAACTCCAAATTGTAAAACATCAGACATTCAAATAATCAGAAGGACAAACTTAATAACAATTGACTGCATAAATATTTTAAGTTTCTTTAGTGGGAATATTTTGGAGTAGTTTGGAAATTTTGACATAAACTATGTTACAGCCTATTTTTCTTATATTTCTAACACAAAGATGTTTAAAAGTAAAAACACGCAGAATGACATTTTCTCTCAGATCAGTGAAAAATTTGTGTCAAACAGGGAGGCATTAGCTTGATAGTAGAAAGTCTGTCTTTGGACTGATGGGAAACCAGTTTTAATTCTCACTAGACTCATGCCCAAGTGTCCCTGAAGAAGACACCTAAACCCCAGTTGCTCACACCATTGGTGCTGTCGTGGCTGCCTGCTGCAGTGCAATGCAATAAAAGTATTTTCCCTTTGAGGGATGAATATTGTACAAAAAACAGTTTGGGTTCTTTTTTTGGTGAAAATTTAAACGTTACAAGGTTGTCCTCTTTTTTGTAAGAAAAGTCTTATACTTTCAACTCAATTTCAGAAAGCACAGTTTGTGTTTGTAGCATGTGAGCAGCAACCACTGCATGATTTAAATCTCAGGTTTTAGTTTGAATTTGAATCAAACACATTCTTGCAAAACTCTTTTTTTGGCTTAAATAAATTGCTAATTAAATTATTTTAAAGAAACCAGATTTTTTTCTAAACATCCCTCAAATTGTGACTTTGGGCAGTTTCTTCTTAGTGACTCCAACTTAAAAGACAATCTGCAAGAACCTCACTTGAAATAAATGAATTTGACTTTACTGCAGGGATGTGGAGGAATTTTTTTTTCGCAAGTTTTTATGGATGTTGAAATTTGCTTTTTGTGCTGGGAATGTTGCTCTAAGTTTGTACTAATTTGATTATATTTTTTGTAGAAGATCCACAGTTTTCATCCTGTTTTTCCTGTGCTGGTCTCTTGAATAAATTTTACATGCAATTAATTGTAACGTGCTCACCTACATGTGAAATATCAGGACTTTATTTAGTCTTTTCTTTGATCTATTTTTATCAATTCTAAAGGTTGATGTGGTATTTATTGAACAGTTATGAATCTTTTTTAAACAACTTAGAAAAAACTGATTCATGCCATTGAAAGCAATGGATTGTTCTTGGATTTATTTGACTGGTTCTTTTTTAACTTTATTGCTGTCCTTTAATCATAAAGAGTGTAATAGTGTGTTCATGGCTGTTTTTAAGTTGTCCTCATTTCCATTTGTTGCACTTGTGACGCCCTTCGAAACAAAAAAAAGGCCAAGAAAAAGCCAAACTAAAACATTTTTTCAAGTGTGTCAGAATGTGTGTTAGACCCTTGCTTAGTGGAACTGATAGCAGTGATGTACTATGCATAGTTTTAAAAACATACAATTTACACATGCAAACACACATAGACGTGTGTTCTGGTTTCTAGTTTCATTGAAGTGTTGTTCAGGAAGCATCCACGCTTCAAATAGAACTCAGAAATCCAAATGCATCATGCATCTCGTTTAAATGTAATTTTTGTCACATTTTTATTCATTACTTGGATTAAAAAATCTCACTTGATCCTTTCAGACACCCTTCTGTAAGAGTGAAAGTACTTTGTAATTTGCAGACAAGTCAACATTAAGGACAACTGTGCAATAACAGGGACATTTGATCCAAGCTTTTTGCATTATCGCCTCTTCCATCAGTTGGATAATGTGATGCAATGACAGTTTTGTTTCTGTGTGCACATAGATGCACTGGGAGAGCACGGTATTTCTTAAGTGGCTCCATTATGGTTGTGGTCAGTTAGTGGAAACCTTATATGAGACGAACACAACACATGCTGTAGACACATACTGTAAGCTCTCAGGCTGTAAATAATGGAACTGTTATGTAGATTCAATTGGAATAGTCCTGTGTCCTATGTCCAAGACGAAAAAAAAAAAAAAAGGAATAATTTAAGTATAATTTTGAGTGCTGATAAAGTGAATTATTCTGTAAGATATCTGTAGACTTGCTGACTCTAAGTTCAGTATAAGTCTATAAATGTTGGCATATGCTAAAGCTCTAAATTCTTTGATTTGTTCTCGTATTTGCAATCAGATTTGGACCTAAACATAATTTATTTCTGCAAATGGATTGACATAATAAAAGCCAATTGATAGTTGCTGAAAAAAATGCTGCATTGTTGGATTCGTTGGGATTAATTTATGCTTCATTTTTTTCAAGGTGATAACAGGGTTAAATTTTGGTTGATGTGACAAGTTTTTATTAATTTGGCCAAAAATCAAGACAAAAAATGAACATCTTATTTGTTTATATGTGCATTTTTCTAGCAAATTTTACCCTACGCATATATATATAATTCGGACTTTTCTGTCCCTGAGATTGATGATTGTTAAGTTTTCTTATGATGATTGAGCATACAATAGATATGTATGATCATTCTTTAGTAAACACATCTTTTTTTTTTTTGGCTGGGTTACCAATCCATTACACTCGAGAGCTCAGTTTCTGGATCCTCTGGTTAGTGCAGCACCAGGCAGTCCAACAGGACTGTTGAGCCGCATTTTGTAATAACGGTGCATTTTGTAATAAATGTCCAAAATTAAGCATGCAAGCAGCGCATGATCTTTGTAGAACTGATGCAGCAGCCAATCAGATTACAGCCCGCCCTCCCCTCCCTGGCTGAGTGACAGACCATGTAGAGCTTTGAATTTGGCCACAAGTTATTGGCCTATATAATTCCAAATTTCAAATAGGCAACTAAAGTTATATTTGGAGTATTCTGTCATACATAGATTTGGGAAATTGCATAAAATTGCATAAAAAACAACAAAAGTCACTCTTGTAGAAATTCATTGTTTAACAAACAACAATATTAGGTATTATTACAAAATGCACCGTTATTACAAAATGCGGCTCAACAAGGACCTCATTCCCATAAACACAATTACCAAAAGTGGAACCTTGTATCCGGTAATATTAAGCTCTTTAAAACCATGCTCCTTCCCACCTTCTAAGTAAACCAATGTCCATTCAAGAGACAAACCTGGAAACAGTCTCCAAACTGACGGCCTCATTACGTCCCAGAGGATTTGTTTAATTTAAACACAAACTCTGAAAACGTGTTTGTAGTTTCCTACAAAATGAAGACTAAAATGCTATATAAAATTTTCTATTGATCTTCAATTAAAAAAACAACTTTTATTCTAACCTCAGAAGACAAAGTCTGGTTAATATGGAACACCTGCACTTCTATTTGACAAGCTTCGGAAAATGCTGAGATATTGAACTGGTTGAAATAAATGTTTGAGTTTCTGTTTAATTAAAAAAAACTCTGCTGAATGTTTCTCTCAGTGTTTGTGTGTCCTAAACAACTGCAGTACAAATCAGAGGCTGGAAATATTAAATGTTAACAAATGGAAGAAGATAGTAGAAATAAAAAGATGTGCAGAGAATGAGTTAAACTTACTGGAGCATTTTGAACAAGCTAAAACTTTGTGAAAAATTAATACACCAAAGTTGGACTAACCTCTCTTTTCCATCATCAAGCGCTGTACAGCCAATTATCTTGATTCTGTATTCATATTTCAAATTTAACAGTTGTACTGAGTGGTTAAACGACTACCGCAAACATTAAATAATGCTTCCAATAAATTGACTCATTTAAATGTCCTTACTTGAGAAGAAAAAAAAAGTACAGCAATTGAATCTTCTGACTTAAATTTAAATTAGCGTTCGTTGGAACAAATAAATTATTGCAAGTACACAACATAACAAGCCCTGGCATCAGAATTCCATAAGATTATTATTAGAAGTAATGACAAAGAAAATTTGAAGGTTGCAACCAAACAATTTTGAGCTGAGAGTTGCGGGGTGAGGTCTCACGACCCACAAATGCTATTAAAGCCCATCAGAGAAACATCTTGGGAGTTAGACCCAGTCTCACATCATGCACTTTGAGCTCCTAAACATTTCCTTCCGGAACCTCAACTTATCTGTGTGGGAAGATACGGTCTTATTGGGGTTGTATAGCAGTGGCAAGACCACTGCTGTTTTCAACTAAAACCTCTTAAAAAATAAAAACTCAAAAAATAAAGACAGTTACAAAAAAATGTGAAGATTTATTGAAAATTTTTCATCATAAACTGAAAACATAATATTTGAAAACACAAAATGGTTGCTTTTTTAAAATGAAAGTACTACACAGAAGAAGTAGAACTCAGCTAATCTTCTTGTCATGTGAGTTTACTAGTCAGCATCAATCACCTAAAGATCTTTCACATGATTGTTGGGTTAGGATGAGATAATGACCGGATCGCTTTAAAAAAAGAAGGAAAAGTCAAATGGCATAACCCACCTATTAAAAGAGCTGTCTGTAAGAGACCTGTTCAAATATCACATCAGACCTAAATTTCCAGATATACACAAAGTTTGAGTTTTTAATTTTAGACTAAACAATAAGAATATAAAGTTACAACTCAAATATTAGAAATGGTCTGAAATAACAGTGTATTGTTGGTTGGTCCTTGATTTGTGTGTCTGATGTCTGTGTGTTTAATCGGAGTCTTCGTTTGAGCTGGCGGGTGTAGACACAACTTCTTCCTCATCATCGTCGTCCGATTCCTTAAAAAACATACAAGCGTTATTTAAAAAGAACTGTAAAGTTGCCAAAAAAAAAAAACAACCTAAGATACCATGAAGTAAAAACATATTTTGAGTCCAAGTATTTGCTTTATCGGCAGTATACTATTTTTAATAAAACCTATTTTTTCTAGTTTTGTTTTCTAGTCAGAGAGAAGTTCAGCCTGTCTTGTAGAAACATTTAACACATATCGCACCTTCTTCCTCTTAGACTTTTTCTTGCGGTCTCCGTCTGACGAACTTTCCTCGCTGGTCTCGATAAACTCTCGGCTCTTGAAGCTGTCGTTGCCTCCGCGATCCTTTTCTTTGTCTCCACCGGCAGACTTTCTCTTTTTGTCATCTTTTTTGCCTCCTGATTTTTTGCTTTCTCTGATTAACAAAAGATGAAGAGGAAACGCAGTCAAATATGGAATCGCGTCAAAAACAAGCATGATTCCAAGGAATTGAAAGTTGGGATGGAAAAATATGAAAATCTTACAATAGGATTTAGTCATAAAACTAACCTCACGGTATAATAATATTCACAATGTTTGGAGAGATTTGCGACATGGTAGACCTAAGTGTTTGTACAACATGCAGTGTGTGTTTCTATGATTAAACAGCAGCATAAAGCATTGTGGTATTTGTAGTAACATTGATCTGCGGTTGCCAGAGCAGAACAGGAATGTTTTTGACAGATCCTGGCGTCTGGACGTCACGACGATGATACTAGAGTTTTACAATCACAATACTGTAACATTGTTGGATCCGCTTCTAAATGATGAAAACCTTACTTTTTAGTACTTGACATTGATCCTCCTCCACTCTCTTTGTACTCTTTCATTGCTTTATCATACTGCTTTTTTGCTTCCGCTGCCTTTTCTTCCCACTCCTGAGAAAAAATGAAGGATAAGAATGAGCTTAAAGATTAAAAAAAATTTCTTCAACATTTCAATAAGATGTAAATATTCTAAGCACACTATTCCAAACATTTTTCACCTCTTTATCATCTTTGCCGAGTTGTCTCCACATCTCTCCAGCCTTCTTTGAGATCTCTGTGATGGAGATTCCTGGATTATCTGCCTTTATCTGTTCTCGACTGAAGTTCAGCCAAAGCATGTAGGCGGTCATCGGCTTCTTTGGACAACCGGCGTCCCTCTGTTTCTTCTGTTCAGATTTAATATAGATACACAACCATGTTTATTGCAACAGAAGTATATTCTGTTAAATTTGTTTAAACTTTTAAGTTCCAAACAATCTCATGTTCTTAAAAGTGATTCTTCACCTCTTTACGTGGCTTTCTCTCTTTTCTCTCTTTTTTCTCTTTAACCACTTTGGCTTTTTTGGGCGTTCTCTTTTTAGGACTTTCATCTTCACTGCCGTCCCCATCGTCACTGCTGTCGCTCGGCGAGACGTTACTGTCGTATCTGATGAAGGAAAGACAAGAGATGTGAGTAACCACTTAAATAAAGTTTAAAAATAGAAGTTACCAGTGAAAATTCACTTACTCCTCTGCAATTTCATCGACTTCCTCTCCAGGATTAAAAGACTCGTCTAAATAATCAAAGAGAAGATACAAGTTCTTGCTTTAACCTGGTGATCAGCAGAAGATGTTTTTCCTGCTGTGATTCTAACTCACCGCTTCCAGCATCAGATTCATCACTGTCGTTACCCTCTTCTCTGATCTTTCCCTCAGCTTTCATTCTCTCCAGGTAGGCATCATGCTGGTCTTCATCTGAATCGCTGTATTCATCGTTGTTACCCTTCATGCCCTGAAAGCACACTACAGTCAGCAAAAACCCACCACCAACAACTCCCAAAAAAGCAGGCGGCATTAAACGTACACACAGAGACCCGGAGCAGTACAAAAATGAAGAAGAATTAATCACCAGATTAGAAAATAAGGACCAATCATAGAAATTAAAGTGTAAATTTGAGTCTTGATTAAACCAACATCATTTTTTTTTTTCACCGTTTCTCCTCAAGTGCAATCGACAAAAAAAATAACTCAAAGGCAGATCAGAAAATTTTTCATTTAACCTTAAACATATTAATTTGAAAATTGTGTAAATCAAGAGGTAATTTTTATGAGCCTTTGACATCCAAAATAACTACTATTGATCTACATCCCATCGCCACAGAAAAAGAAGACGAACCTGACGACCTCTGATGTTGATAGTTTAACATAACGCTGCTTTTAAGACCGATAAGTAAACCTCAACTATGTGACTGACGTGCAAGAACGATCAGCTTTTCTCTCTGCTCTGTTGATAAACATTAAACATTTTAGATCTCATTAAACATACAAAGTATTAATAACACCAAAACATTTCTAAAATGAATTGGACTGATTTTTGTGCAATTTTAGGCACCTCGACGGGACGAGTAGAAGCAAATATAAAAGTAGATGGCACATTGTAAATAATGCATGAAATGAACTGATTCATAAAGTCGGACATTCGCCATAACGATACCCACAAACAACTTTAATTTTAAGTCCGTTCCATTGTCTTCCGCATATCCAGGGTAGGTCACAAGGGCAGGAGCCTCAGACAGAAACCCATGCTTATCTTACCCCGGCTGAATCCTCTAGCTCAACCTAGGATCCTGAGATGTTCCCCAGCCAGCTGTGAGACATAGTCTCTCCAGCAGGTCCAGGGTTTGCCTTTGGATCTCACCCCAGATGACAGAGCTCTTCACTCTATCTCTGAGTGAGAGCCCTGCCACCCTGCGGAGAAAGCTCATTTCAGCCGCTTGTATCCACAATCTCGTTCTTTTGGTCACCACCCACAGCTGATGATCTACATGAGGGTATTTTAGGTCATAATGCAGAAAGTGTGACATGATTTGTTCACATTTTTTCTGCTTTACACTACAGACTTGAAAAAGAGGCTGTTAAATTTTTTTTAAAAGGCTAATAAATTGATTTTAAAAAGTGGTGACATTTAAATGTTCAAAACTGTGTAGTTTGTCATTCCTCCAGGAGTGATCCATCATAGAAAACGCAATAAAAATGTCTTGTAGACAAAAGATTTGATGATCGAGATGTTTCAACTTCATCCAGAATGAATTTTAAATCTGATTCCCTTCTAATCTGATATCAGATTGAAAATTATCTGTAGATGGAAGTAGAAAACGTCTTGATTGTCAAATCCACTGTCCAGAAAACATCTTTAAAGCCTTTTCTACGATTAATTTTTTCAAACTTCACTTTAGATGTTGAGTGAGCGTGATTTTACAAACTAATCAAATAGCTTAATTCTTACAGAACATTTATGTGAACATTTAATTCAACAGTATTATTTACAGTAAAATTTTAAAATGCAAATTTTCTTCTGATGTTTTAGATGACAATCTATAATAAATTAAACAATCTAAATGTTACTTTATGATTTGCTATTTTGTATAACATTGAATTGGAAAACAAACTGGGAGAATTTTCTTTTCGTGCCGCATGCTCTTTTCTATTCCCACACATCAATATCTACGTCAGCCAGTGGGAGAGTACGTCCCGTCAGAGAGGCTGCCATTAAATCACCAACAGGAAATGGAGGACATCTCCATTCATTCTCATTGCCTCCTTCTTGCTGACCCCATTCCCATGGCAACAGATGGTTTTTCTAAGTGGATCTCTGACGGTCATCAGACCCTGAGAAAACTCAGCGAAACATTACAGGCAGTGCAATCAGCAACTGTTTTCAGTGTTAAAGAACCACAAAAGTCCCCAGGAAGTGTATTAGTTAGCAAGATGCAAGCACACACAAACACACAGAGTTGCTGGTTGTTACTATCACACTGCTGCACCAAAGATCCAACAATCACTCCAAAATTACTTAAGATTGATCAGATTAAACTCCAAATGAATTTGTGACTTCTTGTGACGTCATCATTGCAAATCATTTATGAAACACCCACACGCGGGCAGAACACCATGCAGTCGGAATAACTCCACACCAGAAAGAATCGGTAGTTTATACAAAAATGGCGACTGCGGTCATACCCACCTTCTTCTACAACGTACATGAACAGACACACAGGAGAAGGGCAATAAGGTTTAATCTCTAGAACAGGAGTAGTTTTTTGTTTTTTAAAATTGCGATGTGGTTGAAAAAACACTGGATTACCTCTTTGAACCCTCTGTTCTTGATGTTCAGTTTCTTGGCGTTAACAAAGTCAAAGAGTTTTCCGTACTCCTCTCTGCAGAAAAAAGAAGAAAACATCAAATTAAAAGATGTTTAATGTGCAAATGATACTAATTGGAGGATAAATAATGGTTTTTCTGACTGAATGAATTCAGTTTTACTTCATTTTTAAAAATCTGACAAATCATGTGTCCACATCACCTCTCAATGCTGCTGAAGGTGTACTGGTTCCCTTGTTTGGTCTCGATTTCAAAGTCGAATGAACGTGTTGTTGTGGTCCCTCTGGCAAAATTAACACAAGAGATTTCCTCAAAACGCAGGTGGATGGGAGGCTTATGAACGTAAATGAAGCCTCTCTCCAAAGGATAGAGGAGGCCTGAAGACGCCTTGTAGGAGCAAGTGATGCACTGAGCTCCAGAGTGACTAAAGGGGGGGGAGAAGAAACAAATTTAATCAAATGTTCTCTATCTAAATATAACACATTAACAGCTGCAAGAATGAGATGCTTACCCTAGGAAGTTTCCAGGTACAGTGATCTTGCGGTTAACCAGTGCTTTCATCACCCTGCTGACCATCTCGTAAAGAGACCCTGACATATTTTTGTTGAGTTTCCCTTCAAAGCGTCGCTCCACATCCTCCCTGTTACACAAGAGAAATATTAATGTGATCTTTCAGAAATGTAGAAGCTGTAGTAGAAAGAAAATCTACTGCTGATGGTTTTTAAATGTTAACGTTGTTGGGGGTTTTTTGTTTGCTTTATTTTTTCCCCATAATACATCTGCACAATCACATATGACCACTTTGGACTTATTTATAAAAGAGGCTTAAATTTATAAAAAAAACTCAATAAAAATAAACTTTCAGCTCTCCAGTGCCCTCTAGTGAGAAAGCTGTTTTCATCGCTTTGCAAACTGAATGCAAAGCAGCAATGATAAGACAATGCTGCTTTAGTTCATAAAAATTCTAATCTCCTCTTTAATTCGATACTTACTCGCTCATATTCAGGGTGAGACTAATATCTTCCTCTTTAGAAAACAGCAAGATGAGAAAATGATAACGTGTCTGACCCTGCTTGATGGGAGGATCCAGACTGATCTGTGACAATAACAAGAAAATAACTCATTTATGTTTGCTTTTTAATTAAATACGGTTTAAATAAACTGCCATTAAACGGTTCAGATTACGCACCACAAAAAACATCTGCCTCTGATCTTTGTGTGGCAGCAGGAAGAGACGAAGGACGGTGGTGTACGGGATCTTGTAGTCAAAAGTCTTACCATGAAGGTGAAGGAATGTCGGGTAGATACGGATGTCATATCTATGAAGTGAACAAATATAAGATTTAGAAATATATTTAAAACAAAAAGATAATCTCGATCTTTATATTATTTCATCAGTCGAGTTTTAAGAAACAGGCTAAATCTGTGACGTGGTCATTAACTTTAAGTTAGCAAGTTTTTTACTTATAAATGTTTACCTTCCTCTAGGTGTGAGACACTGCAGCTCTTTGAAGATACACACAGCATCTCCTGTAGCCTGGATAACATCTGCCTTAGACAACACGTTTTGGGCAAATGCCTGACAGGAAAAAAAAAAACAACAATAAAACTTGTGCATTATTAGGATGACTGCTTAGAAAGTAGATCAAGCTTCATCACCTCCACAGGGTCTTGTCTTTCTTCAGTCTGACTGGGCGGGACGTAGAATCGGACCTCCATCAGGGAGACCTCTGTGTCGTCATTCTGGTGAAACTCCAGGGTGACTTCATTCTTGCCCGTAGCACACTGGGAAACATTGGACAGGGGAATCTCGAACGCGGCATTTTCGTTGATGTCGAACGATAAAAGAGGCCCTGAGAAGAATACAGAGTAAGAACAATGCCCTATCTTCAATATAAAAATTTTGATCACGTTTCCGAACATCCTGATGCAACTACTTTATAGGATGTAATAAAATCTTTAAATGATTATGTCAACGTTTAAAACAAATTTGTGCACTGAGGAGATTATTTCTCCATTTTCAAAAAGGGAAAAAATCCTTTCAAATCTTGAGGACAGTGGTAAAGTTTTACCTGAGAACTTGGCTGTTCCCCAATTCCAGCCCTTCACACACATGTCCTTCTCTGTCAACTCCACCTTGTAGTTCGCTTTGAAAAACTCTGAAATCTTCTCAAAATCCTAATGAGAAACAAACAGACATGAAAAGCCGTGAAATTGAGTTAAAAATTGATTCACAATAAGAAGAAGTGATGAAAACAAAAAAAAGTTTCAGTATTTGCAAAGCGGTAAAAACCTCGGTGCTAGAAGGGTCAAAGCTTACAAAAATGCCACCTAAGAAGAAGCGGGGATAATTAATTGCAACTGTGACTACTAAGCTTGGAAACACTAGAAGTAAATGTAATCCAACCATTGAACCCGACCCCCATCTCCAACCAAACACCACCCTAGCACTGACAATCAGCCCGTTTATTTATCCAGCAGGACCGCTTACAATCGAACTCGTGCACAGTGACAAACACGCAGACACACTGTAAAGGTAGAGCAAACACATGTGGAAGTGATTGGTAGGCGTGTGTGTAGAGTAGGACTAAACTATGTGGGGAAAGCAAATTTATGCACCTGGATATCTGTTTGTCTTTACGCTTATTACAGCCAATTAGAATTCAGAGTGTCTGTTTGTGTGAACATGTGAGTGTGTGTGTGTGTGTATAAATGGACATTAATCATCTTGCTTGTTGACCTGGATTAAGGGACTGTTTTGATAGGAGTGAGAGAGTGGGTGGATGTGTAATTGTAAAAATCGGTTTGAACAGATTGTTTTTGCGTAGTTCATTTAATACAAATAAATACCAACTTGCTCTCTGAGGTACACGTATACAATTCCAATACGGCTACATCTGTCTTGTTGCGTGTACATTTATCCAACTTTACCGCCCCAGATCTGGCAGGCAAATGTCACCACATGTGGCTTTACACAACCTAACAATAAGTACTTAATAATTAATACAATACTTTTAAGGTGAAAAAATTAACACCTCCAACACAAAACTTTTTCAGACTCCTTGCAAAATTAGGAATTGCTGGTAGACCTGGAACTCCATCCGGCATTTTATGAGTTTATTTTTCTGACTTAATCTGCTATCTGGTGAAAGAGAATGAAAGGGTGTGAATTCTCTGTCTGTAATCCTCAAAACCGCAGTTGGGATTTTGTGATAAGTGAACTCGTTGGGAGTTTTCTTTGCTTAATAAGTACTTATTGGTTTGATAAAGCGTGTAATTGGAATTTTTGCACAAATATATTCTTTATACAATCAGTATTTGGACTGTATGCATACCAGTCAGTTTGTTAAAACAAAAATTGCTATTTTATTTACATGTGGTCAACTTTGAAATTAATAAGATCTAGAGACCGAAAGCAACCTCGTGGGTGGCCATGTTGCTTCTGTTTTGTCGCTATAGGTTACAACATCAGGTGCATTCTGGGAAGTTTGATGCCAGTTGGCAAACTCAAACAGCTAACCAACTTGTGGTTGTGTTCGACAACGAGGTTTAATTAAACTTTGGACACACAAAGACAATCCTTCTTACTCCCTACACCTGGCAATGGCCTTTATGCTGAGGCTGTTTCTTGTAAAAGGAAGATTAGTAAAAATAATAAGTCTCCTATGCACGCCAACGGCTAAACCTCCAGCCAACTCTCGATTACCGCCACTAACTATGAGATAATAAACATTGACATCATGGCCCATGTTCCGAGACAGGAGGATCCATCTCTTCCCCTGAAAAATATGCTGATTAACCCCAGGAGACATTTAAAAAAAAAAAAAAATCCAGGTAATGTATACCCACTTCTCGGCTCTAGTTTTGTCTCTTTATGTTAACATTTCCAACACGTTCAAAGCAGGATGGAAGTAACACACACAACAAAAACATGCACTCCATCCATTTTTTTTTTTTTAGCCAAATTGTTTTATGAACTGATATAAACACTGACTCAGAAGAAACGATGATTGCACTGTTTATGGGACACACATGCTAGCGCTGGTTTCCATCATTAATCCCATTAAGGAAGGAAGTGAAGAGCGGACTCATTCACAAAGTTCTGACAGAAACCCACAAACTCAAGTGGTGGTATTTTGCAAGATGGTAGTGTTTTTCAGTGGAAATGTCAAGCAGGGAGTGGATGATGTTTACATGTGCTCCCATGTGCTTGTGTGTCACTCTTTACCATAAACACCAGAGCTGACTGAAGCAGCAGTGTGTCATACTGAAATATTCCACTGCTTTTCTGAAGGGCGGTGATTGATTAGTTTCACATAAAAAGCCAGAAACAAGGTTTTTAAGTGAAGAAGTATAAACAGAATGAGACAGCTGAACAGCTGCCTAAAGAAACAGATATTTTATGAAACCTGGCAAAGTTTGTGGAATAGGATCAGGCTGAACTCACCGTGTCTCTGAAGCCATCGTATTTGTAGACGTGACCCGTGCTGGTACAGAGTTTGATGCCGTGACCTAAACACACTCGCCTCCATTGAGCAAGGCTGAGATCTCCAGCTGGAATATTGTCCACCTTTCCCGTCTTGCTGCTTTTATAAACCACATTTTGCTTGCTGAAACGCAGTCGTCCGTCATTCTGTTGTTAGAGAAACACAACTGGTGTAAACATGTTGTACCCTAAAGCCGCAACACTTTATGCACAATGGAGGGAAAAAAAGCTGATAAACTGTTTATGATGTATTTATTCAATACTAGAACGACCATGATTAGTAGACACATTAATTGGTGCTAGCCTGTTAATATGTTATTTGTTCTGTTTGTAAAGTAACTTGTTTACTTTACAAACTTGCTTTTTTAAATCTTGAATTCTCTCTCTACTTTAACTACCTATTGTTTGGTCTCATTAACACTATGGAAAACTACAAATCTCACTGCTCTGCTTTAAAAAAAAAAAATGACAACACAATCCTTTTATGACCAATTCCTTTATTTGTTACTTAAATATTCCGTTCCGTCGTCTTCCGTATATCTGGGGCCGAGTCGCAGGGCAACAGCCTGAGAAGGTAAAACCCAGGATTCTCTCACCTCGGCTGCATCCTCCAGCTCACCCAAGAGGATCCCGGCCAACTGTGAGACATAGTCTCTCCAACAGTCTCTCCCGGTGGGACATGCCTGAAACACTTCACCAGCTTCACCACTTCACCAATCTGGAGGCATCCAAACCAGATGCCGACCTCCCCCCCCTCCCCCCCGCTTCGGTTAATGGGGGGAAAATTGTTAATTTTTCTTTTTTTTATTTTTTGGTTTCAAATGATAATTTGATTATAACTGTTTGGAATTTGGAAGTGAGCCCAGCCACTATGTGGAGAAAACCCATTTTAGCCTTCTGGTTAGGATGCCTCCCAAGCGCCTCGCTGGTGAGTTGTCTCAAGCCCGTCCCACCAGGTGGAGACCCAGTGACAAACCCCCGGACCACTGGAAAGACTATACCTCACAGCTGGCCAGGAATACCATTGGGATTCTCTCGGGTGAGCTGGAGGATCCAGCAGAGGTGACAGAAGCCTGGGCTTCCTTTCTGAGGCTCTTGATTCCAGATAGACAACAGAATGGAACGTCACTAAACATGGCTAAAGACATCAAGGTATATCAAATGTGGCATATAATCTTGAAATCTTACAAACAAAAACTTTAGAGAAAATAAAAAGAGAAATCCACAGTGTAAAAATAATCAAAATACAGACCCAAGAACCTTTGACCTCCTGGTAGATTTCGTTGAACTCCAGTGTGTCTCCCATGTTTCCTACAAACAGATGAATCATCACATCAGTTAGTCCTAAACATCAGCATGGTTGATGCTTTTAGAATCTAAACTAATGCTGCCAAAATTAATAGACAGACATATTTAAATTTCAGTTTAAATCAATGAGATCCAATCAAATAAACACATAGTGATTAAAAATGAGCCTGATTTCAAACTGTGCAACGTGGATCTTTGTTGTAATTATTTCATTCCCAAAAACAGTTTGGGACACAAAAGTGTGGTGAAAAATGTAATCAAAATGGTAACAATAAACTAGATTTCTGATCACTATTCCTCATTATTAGTGTTAAATAAAAGCAGAACACACCACACTCAGAAAGTCCAGTAAAAAGGGGTAGAAACACATTTTCACCAGAAAGAAACAAATGGAGAGCATCCACAAAGCTAGGCCAGTTAGAGGGAAAAAAAAAACATCATGTTTGGGTTTAAATTAATCAACAAAATTATTCCACATCAAGATTAATTCAAATTATTTTCACCTTTTATTACATATTGTGTTTAAAGAGTTTCTAGATGCATCTTTAAAGAGATTATAAAAACTTAAAGACTTACTGTCACAGAGAAATGCTGCTTTGCTGAATTCCCGCGTGTAGCATCAGAAGCTAGCTCTACCCGGAAACAGAATCAAGTTTCCGTATTTACTTCCGGTTGTCCATTTGGGCTTTAAAAAAAATAAATATAATATACAGGTAGCGCAATACGTCAGAGATAAAATGTCATAAATTAATTTTTTAAAATCTGATCACAAATTTGGAATTTTAATTCATCAGCCTGCAGTTACCACGAGTTACCAGGAGATGTCGCGCAATGCATCCTATGAAACGTGATTAAATTGTTGAGAATAACAGTTTAAATCTAGTGTATTCAATACAAAATTAAAACTTTTGCTTGTAACTGCTGTTTTACTAATCAAACTGTATTCAATAAAACATTAAAAAAAACTTTTAACGTTATTTTATTAAATGAACAATCACCTTCAGGAAAAAACTGTTTTTGCACTTTTTTTTATCAGAATTTCTTCATCAAATAGCTTCTCTAAAATAGAAATATTTTAGAACATAAAACAAGATAATTAAAGAAAGTAGTAGAGTCTTGTTAAACTTCTTAAAAGTTTTCATTTTATCATGTCCGATTGTGTTTTAAGAGGAATTTACACTCAAATATTTTAGAATCTGGAGGCCCATTGTTCCAAGCTTTTCTCGATGCACTTGAACCTTATTTTTTACTCAGACATGTTGAGCCACTTAATTTCAACACAGATTAAGTCATTAAGAACAAAGAGGAATTACATATTTAAACCCAGAACAGAAACTCCACAAATACTTGAGCAGGTAGAGCCAAATGGGATCAAAATTAAATTATCTCTTTTGTTAAATGGAGATGAGCTGAAAAAACAAATTTCCCTGTTTTTTTTACAAAGAAACACACAAAGATTTTTTTTTAAATGTGTGGTCTTTTCAGAAGAATTTTTAAAAAATTTTCAAAGATTTAAAAAAAGATTCTTTAAAACTTTGCTCAAAAGTTCTGAGAAGTTATTTGAGCATAATCTAAAATCAGAAACCTCTTTTTTCTTAAATCCTCGCTTCCTATCCCATTAGATGGTTACAGAACTGAATGGTCCACCTGACCTCCAGTGGCATTTTTGACCTTGTTAAAGTGAAGCAGATTAAAGATCAAACGGCTGCAGTCAGATTGAGTTTGTTAGGATGAAGAGGAGATGAGAGACAGAAATAAGTTGTGACAAGTCTCGTGGTTTAGCTGATCTGTCAGGTTGAGCCACGATGCGTCAACCCGGTGAATCACCCTTACCGAGGAGGAGGCTAATGAGGGGAAGAAGAGGAGACAGAGATGGAAAAGAGGGAGGAAAGGAGAAAAAAGGAGGAGGTACAAAAAGGCTCCACAATCATTCAGTCTGTCACACAGACCACACAAGTCAGCAGACCGTTTTTATATCCAAACCTGATCTTCAGGACGACTTATCTGGTGTCATTTTTCTGGCTTATAAAGATTTTTTGTACCATACTAAAAGGACTGAATCAGGACATCACCTGCAATCTCAGTCAGTCTAAAGAGCTGAGGTTTCCCATGTGATGAAAAGTTTTTCTTTAACGTTTAAAAGTGATCTGAACGGAACTAAAAGAGCTGGAGACAATGATTGGCTTCTGCAGAGGTAAGGACATGTGTATCACCTTTTTATTGATTTTTTTTTTTTTTTTTGGAGGGAATTTTTTATGATTCCTAACAGGAAGCTTAAAATAGAAAGAAATTACTGAAGATTATGAATTATACCAATGAGAATCCAAAATAAAAAAATCTAAAATGTAGATCTAAACAAAATATTCAACCAATAAATTATCAGTCATACATATCAATGTGTAATAGTTTCTATTTTAAAAGTAAATTCTGAAAGGAAGGAAATGTGACTGTGAATAAATTCATTTTAATGGTGACTTTAACTGAATTTAAAACAGAAATAAAATAAAAAATATGTGACAAAACATTAGATACATTTGCATGATACTTAATTTTTTTGGTAACGCTTTGAAGTGATTTTTTTTAAATCAAATTGGGACATGAGAGGTGTTGAAGTGAAAGTGAGGGGGTCAGAGCAGCTGAAGCTCCTGTCTTGTTAGCTGTCACTGATACGGGAAAGTACATGATTCACGTTAGTCAGGGTGTGAGAGGACACACACTTCCCCCTTTGGGATGGTTGGTGCGGCTGCTGTGTCTTGTCAGTGACAAGAAAAGGAGCTGAAAGAAGGAGGGTAAGGCACTCCACGGGTAGATCATCGCTTTCTTCTTTTCTCTATCCGATCCAACCATCTACTCAGGCCTCATCGGCCCGTTGTGTTGGTCAGGATATGCAAAGCAGTCAGCAATCAGAAAATGAGGTGTAACTTTAGAAGGATGACAAATAGAGAACTGAGCTGCTCTCCTTTAGAGCAAATAAATACCCAGAAAGCTCTGCTGCCGAGGAACATGTCACCTTTGACACTCACACACAAACAGTTCATTTATCTCATCAGGTAGAAAGCAAAGTTATGTTTTCATTACTAGTAATTTATTTTAAACACACATAATCCTTCGTTTGCCTCTGGTTCAGATGTAAAGATTATTAGAGCAGGGAGGTGTGCATTTGTGTAGGTCCGTTTCAGATAAAAGTTTTAGTGTGTGTTGGACCAGAGAGCTCAGACACAGCAGCCAATCAGAGGAAAAAAGAGAAGAGAGGAGGGAACATGGACAAAGGAGGATAGAGTGAACCTTTCACATCTTTGATTCGCTCCTCAATTCTTCATGGTACATATATGTCAGGAGGATGTGAAGAGGGGTGAGCAGAGGGGAGAGAGAGGATGAAGGAGAGCAAAGAGAGGGATAAAAGTAAATAGAGAGGGGAACTGGCGGTGGAGGGGTTAATGCAGCACAGATTGACAGAAGTTCGAAGCACCCAGAGGGGAGGAGAGAGAAGAGGGGGACTGATATAAAATGAGCCGGTCACGCTTTGAACAGTTACACATGCTGTTTACATTTTTTCCAAATTAACATGGCCCCTCGCTTCAGAAAAAAAACTCTCCCTCCCTCCACCTTTTCCTCCATCTCCTCCTCTTTCCCTCTGTCTCTATCCTTCAAGACTCCAAAATTTCCTTCCTCTCTCTCAGGTCAACTATTTTATTCATTTAACTTGATCATCGGACCATTTTTACCAAATCGTGGGCTAATTGTGTTCTCATTCCGAATGTGCTAAATCTACAAAGTTCAAAATATTGAATCTGCCAAATAAACCTCCATCCCCAATATAAAACAGAATTGTGAACTTGAATTTTGAGTAAAGTCAAACATAAAATTAAGTATGTGGTAATTTAGTGTTTAGTTTACAATAATAAAACAAAATGAAATTCTATGTTGATTTACAATGGATCATAATTTCAAACTAACTTGAAAAGAGAAGATAAATATTATTTTGGTTGTTCAACAATTAATTGTGAACTCTATCTATGCAGATTTATCTTTAACATGTAGTTACATTAAGTTTGAGGGAAACTAGCTTTGATCAGAAGAGCAGAAAATACACCTTCTGGTGCATTTAATATGTTTAGGTTGAACCCTCTCGCTGACAGAGTAGTAGAGATTAACTAGACCGCAAAGCGCCCCAGGATCTCAACAACTTGAACCCAAAAACATTTTCACCAAACCATTTGTTTTTCTGTGTGTACACTGCACAAAATGTTCTGTGATGCACTTATTCTGCATTTATGCTGCTTATTAGCTGTGAAATTAGTGGAGTGTATTAGTTAATCTGCATGTATTTCAAACTTTGCAGAAATTTAAAGTCTCATAGTCAAATTTATTGTTATCTGCATCAAAATAATAACAATGATAATAAAAACATTTTGTTTCATTTTTATTTTTGCTGGTCTAGGTCAAATTTTCAAGTTAGAATTTGTCATTACATTTTAATGTTATTTGGTATTAATTTATTTCATTATGTCATCAGAACCAAAATAATGCCATTAAATGAATAAATTATACATTTGAGCATGCACTTTGTGAACAAGTAGAATAAAATGCTCAGTCATTTACGTTTTCTCTTAATTAAATTTTTTCATAACCTAAAAAATGTGTTAACTCATTTTTTAAATTCTTTGTCAATGCTCAAAATTTCTAACTTATGGAATGTCAGTGCAACAGTAATTTTTAATTCTTTATAATTATGTGTCACTTTGACCCTTTTCATGTCACTTGAAACTCAAGACGTAACATTTTCATCTGCTGAAATAACACACCAAATGGTTAAGATGAGTGTGGAACTAGAGGGTGGGGTGAAATCTCCACACAGCATATTGTGAAATGACACACAAATGTTCAAAAATGAAAATTATTGCCATGGGACTTGTGCTGAACCTTTTTTTATGAGATCAAGCTGGAAAGTTTTCCAGATCGATTGGCTGTTTTTGACTGATCATTCCAGTTCTTCTTAAAAGAATCCGTCCACCTCTCCTTTCCTACTGTCTCTGCTGACAGTGGAGGTATTTTTGCATCATTTTTTATATGAAAAGCTTTCCGCTTCTGAACATGAAGTAGAGGTACAAGGGAGGAGATTCAGAGATTAATCAAAAACTTTAACTTTGAAAAAGGGCAAGATGGGAACAAATGATGGAGGAAAGTGAGTTTGACCAATTATGAAAGCCTACACAGGCAGGAAAGAAAGGAAGTAGATTTTTAGATTTGATGTTTCAGATAAAGATTTGGGGACAGATGAAACAACAACAAAATTAAAACCAAACATGGCAACAAAGCACGAAGGGACTAGATTCCTTTTTTAAAAAAAAAGGAAAGAGAAAAGACAAAGTTAGATTGGCTTATAAGGCTAAGATGAAGACACACAGGGCAAATAAAGGGAACCGTGGAGGGGACGGAGAGTTTATGAGAGGGAGAAATGTTCACACAAGGATTGTATGCATAAACAAGATTTTATTGGATTTTCCCAATACATTTTTTTGCCACTGTTAGAAGATTAAACGAAAAGCCTCCAACAAAAAAATATAAAAAATGAAAGTGAAAGGATGGGAAATGTGGATAAATTAGCATTCAAATGTGAATGTTTGAACACACACTGGTTGGTTTCCATATATTTGTTGGAAAGCCTCTGGATACATGGTTTTGGTGCACACTCTGAGTGCATGTGTGTGTGTGTTGAGTTAGTGAAGGAATGCACACTTGATTGAGTACAGACTGCACATAAATCTGGTCTTTAACTGTAGACAGACACACAACACTGACCCTAACCCCAAATTGTCATCTACTTACCCCTCCCACATATGTGTCCATTCTCTCGTTCCCTCTGTCGCACTTATTAATCTCTGAATGTGTGTCTTTTCTTGTCATTTATCACTTTGCTTATGTTCGGGGCAGATGATGTCACAATGGACACAATTGTCAACAGGCTCAGCACATCTGTATTAGTTAATAACAACCATGTAAAAGGGGAGTCTTTCCTCTCTCTCCCCATTGTGACAGCAAGACTCCACCTCAAACTTTTTATGAAAGTTGCTTGACAGCAATCATGCAAATTTCAGCTGCAGATGGTTGAGAACAACGTGCAAAACCTTTGATTTAGATGCTGAAATATGTTGATTTTAGTGAAGACATATGTGATGCAATAATATAACCCATCCTTGTGTAAAGCATAATGAGTGCACAGTCAGAAATACTATTATGTTATGATCCAAGATGAAGGAAAATACCAGTTGAACCAGAATTTTTATCTTGTATTCCAAGCAACCCCTACGATTTGTCAGGAGTTGTCTTCAAAGCCGCCTCTGCAGCTGATGAATGAGGCATCTAGTATTTCATGTGGGGCATGGTTCCTGTTGTGATATTTAAATTTTAAATCAACATGCTTTGATAAATTGACCCTGTTTAAAAAAGAGAAAAGAACGGTTTCAAATGAAGCCTGAAGAAAACTGTAAATACCCACATTCGCCTTCAGTCATAGCATTCAGCAAATGGAGAGCTCAGATCTTCCTCCTGGTGCCGCTTTTACTTTTAAAAGATTCATTCATCCATCCAGCGAGTCGGTTCGGTCCACCTCTGAGGCTTAAAAGTGAATGTTGTATACGCTCTGCTGGCAGGACTTGGCAGCCTCTATAGTAGTTATTACAAAATCTGAACACAAGGCAGGATGTTTTTCTAACCTTGACCTTATTGTTTTTAATCCCTAACCTTAACCAAAGTGTTTGAAATGCATAAAACAGCTGCAAATCAAAGGGTGAGTGCACATGAAAACATAAAAATTACTCTACAAAAGCCAAGTTATTTGAACATATTACTGAATAGGAAACCATTCAGTCTGCAGTTTTAGCAGAAAATTAAAAAATAAGGAGCCAATTTTCCAAACCGTACGTAAAGATTTTGTTTCTTAAAAATTCAATGTGCTCATCAATTTACTGCCATGTTAGATAAAGAAGTTAAGAGTCTGTTTTTGTGGGTGTGATTTTAACCAGTGCTTTCAGCTCCATCACAGTTTGAGATTACAGACTTTGCATAATTATCTCATGAAAATACTTTTCTGTTGGATTAATGACTGCTGCGTCCTCCCACGTGAATGCAACAATTTCTGTTTTATGTCCATTTCAGGTTTTTCCACCAGGCCGTGTTCTTTGTGTCAATTCCCTCCCTGGTAATTGCAGACCCCACCCTTTTTGTGTTCACCTGTGCATGCCTTTATGCATCACTGACTCTACAACTTTCTGCTTTTGTTTGACTCATGTTTATGATTTATTTTTTCCCCAACATCATAAACTGGGGAGAGTATTTAAATATAATTTTATTCATGTAATAAAATAGTAGGCATTTTGTTTGAATGTATTAGCCTCTGGTTTTCCAATTTAAGGCCAGACCAAAGACAATACAGATGTTATTTCATATGAAACTATTTTGTTTAAAAAAACATGCAATTCTTAAAGATTGCCGGAATTGGTTTTTTGTGCATTTGAAATGTTTTCAAATGATCTCATGCCGGCCTGTCCCGGGGCAGAAAAGTTTTACAGCTGTCAGCAGGAAGGTCTGTTGGGCTTAATTCAACCTTCAAAGCTTTCATCCTTGAACTATAAAATAACTGGCTTGATAAAAGATGTCAAGCTCTCCAAATCCCCCTGAAACATTGGAAATATTTATACAAATGAAAAAAAAATCCCTGGAACAAGCACTTTTAATATATTGTATTTGGTCAAGTTTTGATTTTTCTTTTGTGTTCTTCCTCATGTTCATTATTTATATTTTTTATGACTAACAGAGGAAAAAACCCTTATTTTAATTACAGTTACTTGAACATGTTAAATTCAAAGTGGTTTCAATATGTAAAATAAAACAAAAACATGACTGAATCCCTACATTTTGAAACCACATATTTACTGGCACGTTTTTCTTCTACTAATTGAATTATTTCAAATGTCTGCGACCTAGAATCACTTTCACAATAAGATCAATAGTTTTATTGTGCATGTTGTTGATGCGACGTCAGCATAGTTGGCATGAGGACATTTTTTGGATTATCAAATTTCTTTCATCAAATTATAAACACATTAGAAATAATTCACAGAATCAAGATTGAATCTAGTTTATTATGTAATTCATAAGAAGACACTATGGAAGCATCTATTCACAACATCATATCGTGCAATGTCAGACTAATTTATCTTGGTTATTTCCTGCTTATGTCCCTAATGATGACTGGTTTTATGTATGTGGGTAGGGAGCAGAGGATGTGGCATTTGAGATTTTTAAAAATAAAATCCAGTCCAAGTTTCTCAACATATGCTTATCATAAAAGGACAAACCATGCTAATCAGTGTTGCACGGGGAATGATAAACACAATAAATTTCCACCTGATTAACACCATCTCCTGAGTAAATACTGTCTGTTTTTTCTCCATTTAAGACCTCTTTCAAGTGGTTACAGGAACGGAGGGCAACCTTTTATGGGAGCCAGTTTTTTCTGGACCATACTGGAGAGATTTACTTGCACATGGTTTTCCCACCACACCAAGATCTGTTTAAGTGCTTGTTTAAAACCTCAAATGTTGGTGCATGTTGAGAAAGATGAAACACTAGTCCTCTCGGATAGAAGCGGTACAACTTGTAGAAACACTGGGTCATTCCTTCACCAAAACACTGTCTGGATTTGAGGATATCAGGTGTTAGACGAGTGTTTTTGCCCTTGAATACATTTGAGTGGCCCTAAACTCAACTTTGAACCCTGACCTTGTGGTGATGTTTAATTTCGACCTATTCGGGTTCTCAGAAGCTCGGTTGTTGTAACTACATTTTCAGTTTTCTTCTGTTGTGCAGATGGCAGACAGATTCCTGAGTGCCACATCAGACTTTGCACCAGAGAGCCAACCTAAGACAAAAAATATGATCTTCTATGATTAACGGAGCTCCTCTACGAGTGCATATGTGTAGCTCTAATAGATTTGTGTATGTAGAGTCCTACACAAACGCACAGTGGCAGGTCATGGTCAGTCGGTGGAGGGAACCCCTGTGTTGCTGTAATGCAATCCGTTTATGGAGAATGTTCTGGTTTCAAGCCTGTCCTGCGGAGTGTGCTTCCACTGCCAGGTACACAAAATCAGCTTCAAGCCCACAGGGCTCGCCTTGAAGTCAGACTATATGCCGACTACGGTGCAGTTACTCAATCGAATATTGGATAACAAAAACAACACAGCTCTGGGTTTGAGTTATCTCAGTTTACTCACATAGAGGAATGCTTCTGTTTTTCCAAAGAAAAACTTCATCTAGACATGTCAAAGCTCAATTAAACTTTGATAAGACTTTAAGGTCTGGCAATAGTCTTCAAACACGTGTTTGCATGCAAAAAGAAAGAAAGTTTGTTTTGATTATTGTCTTAAAAAATGTTTGTCTCTAATTCAGTGCCGCCTCTTTCCACATCCAGTCACATTGGGTTTTGTTGCTGATAGAAGACATTCATTTAGAATAAAATGGAAACTTGATGAACTCCAAATGTTCAGCCAGCAGATGCACATTGCATGTGACAGGTGGTGAAGTTTATGCAGTTGAGAAGAACAAAAAAGGATGAGCTGACACGACTTCTCCTGCTTGACTGATTTCAAGGTGTGTGAATGTGTGTATAGGAACATGTTAATGCCGCTCAGAAAAACCTCAGCTATTTAAAACTACTCCAGGGAGATGTTTTGATGTCGTCTATATTGGGATTGGCATGTTGTGGAAGCGTTGAGATATAATTAATTTTTTTAGCAGTTGGGAGTTGTTTTGTTCAGTTTTCAATAATGTCATTACACGTCGAGCACTTTAAACCCATTTTAATTTGAACCTGCCAGACTTCAAAATTTGTCGCTCGACCTGCTGCTGAAGCTCAACCTATTCAGTAAACATGCGCTTCAGGTAAAGATTGTGAGAAAATAATTATGAACATGTTTTTTTTTTAAATTAGAAACTATTTTTTTCCTCCTACTAATTACTTTTCTTTCAAAGACTTCTGTAAGTCCTTCTAAGGAAAAGCAAGGCTTCTAATTTTCTCTGTTGAATGTTTCTAAAGAAGTTTCTTGCTGATTATGGTTATTGTGCAATCTTAGAAATGACGTCTTGGAAAGGTATGCGCATTTTCTGTGAATTGAAAAGTGGAGAATGCATTAGATCGCTGAGTTTCTACCCAGCCCTGTTTGGGAGCGATTACCAATCTGACTCTGCTGAGTCAGAGAAAGAAAGTTTCGACTATAACGCTCTGTTCTTTCTTCATTTAGTGTTCAAAACTAAATATTCTTAAAAATGTTGAAGCCATTTATTTTAAGTTGTTTGTGAAAATGAAAAGGCTGAACAAAAAGAGAGAAAACAGGCAACAGAATCACGGATCAAGCCATTCAATGTTAATTGTTTTTTTTTTGTTTTTTGATATTATGGCAAACTAGATCACCGGTAGAAACAAATTAGGAAAAACACGCAGAAGAAAAAGAAGGTTTGAGGGAGAGTGCGGTGTGACGAATTTAAAAGGAGACGTGGACTGAATTGGTGAAGCAACATGAGGCCCAAGGTGTGTCAGAGCCAAAAAAAGACTGATGAGACTGATGTAAAAGAGGGATAGAAACCAACAGGGTCACACACATTGTGCAATGCATATTTCACACCTGATGAACAGAAGCATGTTCTACAAGTATGAATCACGGTTTTCCGTCTGGCTGACAGGAGGAAGAGAGGGGTGACGAGAGGATGGAAAAAGACAATATACTGAAATGTATTATTGCAATGGTGTAGCATAAAAAAAGCTTGTTCTACTAAGAAGGTGAGAAAGTGTTGAGAGAGTTAGCAAGTAGGTAAGAAAAGTATAAAAGTTAAAGCACCCAGACAGTGCTTGGACGTACATGAAGTTCTTTGCTGTTGAAAACCACCTTTCAGCTCCAATTTTCTCTGTTTGAAACCAGAGACAGGGGCACTGAAAGGTTCCCAGTGTTACAACCCCCTTCATCTATCTTACACACACACTCACACACACACAAAATCTCTATATACACCCCAAGCGATGTGAATTCATCCCCCACATATGTAATTATGCCTACAAATATCCTTACAAACACTCGCACGGTCATATAAAACACTTAGACAAACACACTGAAACCCAAACAAGTGAAACAGAACTAATATAAACTCATTAATGTTTGTGATCGCAATGAAAACCACACAGCGTTGTTTTTACAGTGCGTGTCTGTGGGCGAGCATTAAGCCAACTTTTCAGCTTACAGACCTGTGGATTGATTTAGGAGCTATTTGTCTGAAGCTATTTGAAAGAGGAGTAAATCTTCGACAACATCTAAAATTAGATTTGAAAGGAGGGAAAGCTTTCTTTGCAGCCATCTGATACTGAGCTGTCAATATGCGAACAGACACGGTCATCACTATGGAAACGATCAAATAAACAGGTATTCAGTGAAAATTATTATAGACAATCGGATAGTATAGTGGCTGGAACCGAACTTGGAAACTGCTGCTGGAGGCATATTTTGTCTACTCAGCAGTCAGTTTAAAAAAACTTTAAGAAATCAAGTTAAATCATGACAAGATGTCTAAGAAATGAGAAAAGAATGGCTGAAATAAATGTTCTAATTGTTTTATTAGTGCTATACTTGTGTGTGCCATGAAAGAAAGATTTTGATGTATTGGACAGAGACGTGATGCTGTAATTTCTCTGCAGTTAATCACTTCCTGGCCGTGCTGTTGGCCGCTACTACGACAATGGCCGTGGAGACATCTTTCAACTTGGCCAGCGAGAGGAGTTCAATAGAGAGTACCTATGAGCTGACCAAATATCTGGAGTACCAACTCAAAGAAATCAAAGATATATATGTGAGTACTTTCAAAATGGTTCACATTTGCTCTGAAAATAATACATGTTACCTGACAATATGAATAGAAATCTGAGTTCCACATGAACCTTTTACTTGGAAATTCAACAAATCAATCACCAAAAATATCATTGACTTTACTTGTTGATTGTGTAAGAGTAGATCATTTCAAGTCTTTGAAATCTGTTGTTTTTTCTCTCAAAAATATCAGCCTGACAGTAACTGGTCAGTATACAAAGTTTTTTTTAATTTACATACTCTAAACTTATATATCTAGATCTATTTATTTGTAATACATTAAAACCATAACCTGAAAAGAAGACCATGGATACTAAGCAATTGATTCATGTGGTAGCATGATTGGGTATTTCAATGTCTTAAGAAGTGACCAAAGGTGAAATATCTAAAAGTTAGAGGCTACAGAATTATATATATATATATACTGTATATATATAAGTTTTTGTTGTGTCATGTTTGTCAAATGTGGGAAGCTATTCTTTTAAGAATAGATAAAAATAATTGTAAAAATAGATATTTTAATGCATCACATGCTTTCAGTTTTTTTCCACCAAAAAAAAAAACGATTGTTAAAATTGAACGTAATTTTACTTTGAAAAGAGCCTGGGATGGGAGAGAGGGTTTTATGTTTTGTTTTTTTTCTCTACTTTGTCATTTATGTATGCATGTTTAACACCTACCAATTTTATATCAATGTAAATTATTATTGCTGTTTGAAAAATTGATAAATAAAATTTGGAAACAAAAAAGTATTTCGGTTTATTTTAAATTAAAAATATAATGACATAAATAGTAAGTTAAGTTACAAAATAACTTTGAACTCTTGTCCTCATCCTCATTTTTTAGTGAGAACTTCAATTTAATAAATTGTTTTGTTTATTCCAACTATATTTTTTTTAACAAAACAACAAGCCATAGTCTTTTGTGCCAGTTTATTTTCTGATTTATGAGAATGTTACTCCACAAACAGGATTGAAACCGATCTTTTTGAACACTGTGGTCAGCCAAACTGTTTTGAAACTAAGTTGGAAGAGAAAACAAAATCAAACTGCAAAGTCATCATCACTTCACGGTGGTTATTTTGCACTCCAGCTTCTTCAGGGTTTCTGCTGTAGCTGCAAAGTTTTGTGTGAAATTTGACAGAAACTCTGGGTTTAAGTTTAAATGTTAAATAAAGTTGTTTAGATGGAAATGCTTAAAATAAACTGACATTTAACTATTTATTTTTTTCTTTCTAGCTGACATATCTGGGTCCACCTTTCAATGAAAAAGACTTTTCTCCCCCTCGACCCAACAGCACTGCTTTGACACTCCCAAGTGCTGCCACTCGACTGGAGCTCTGGCATGGCCTTGAGAACCAAGCCCGGCTTGCCCAAAACCAGAGGGCTTATTCTGTTTTACTGGCAGCGGTCAGGGAGCTGGCCCGCTCAACCCTTTGCCCATCTCTTAAAACATCACTGTTGCACTTCTGCACAGGACTTGATGGGCTGCTGGGATCCATTTCTGCACTGATGACTACACTTGGTTACTCGTCTCCTCCTCAGTCTGCAAATGTGGGAATTAAAGCTGGTGAGCTACAGAACTCAGAGACTGGGACAGGAGGAAATCGACCTGCACCACTCATGAGCCAAAACCTCTACAGATCCAGAAGTGGACAAAGAACAGAATCCAGTCAGAGCAGCGGCCAAAGAAGGAGTGGGACGAAGATGATTAGAGGAGAAAGGGATAATACTGCCAACATGGAGCTGATGGAAAAAAGGAGAGGTAAAGAGGGAAGAAGAGTGGACGTAACTATAGCTGGAGGAAGGAGTGGTGGATTAAGAATGAAGGCGAAAGGAGAAAGGGGAAAGAGAGAAAAGAGAGAAGAGCCTGAGAAAAGAAAAACGGTTGCTACTGAGAAAGAGATGGAAAAAATGCTGGATGAAGAAATGCTGGATCAAAACCAAGAAATAAAAAATAGAGGGAGAGGTTTGCTGAATTTTGAGGAGAAAAATGATCAGCCTGAATTTAGTGTTAAAGTGTCGTATCTAAGCACAGAAGGATCAATGAAAGAACAAACAAACAGTAATCAGTTCAGCTTCAGTCTAAATTCTTTCCACCCAGACACACTCAGAGAAGAAGATGGATTTATTCCAGAAAGAAACCAAAACCAGGAAGATTTAGATTCAACATCCTCTTTCTCCAATCATCAGGAACATCGACGTCCTCGTTCTCTACTCTCCCCCACCCTCCAACCTCCTCTGTCCACATTCTCCTTCCTGTACCAGTTTGGAGCAGGTGAGGAGCACACTCTCCTTCCTCAGACTGTACCCCTTTCTTTACGAAGGGGCACTTCCCTTCTCTCTCCTCCCTTGAATCCACTGTTCACCTCCTCCACCACCTCCACCACTTCGCTCCTCTCGGCAAGACCAACAATGAATGATTTTGCCAGGAAGGTAGAGGGTTTCTGGATACTACGAGAGCTGCAGAGCTGGTTATGGAGATCAGCGAAGGACTTCAACCGCCTCAAGAGGAGACTTAGAGGCTGAGATTTGACCAAATAATGAGCCACAGACATCTAAAAAGACAGTACCAGCATAAATATTTTGTTTTCAATAAAGTCTAAGAAAAGAAGTCAAATAGAGGAAGTCTTACTACCACTTCGGTGCTGAAAACACTCATTCACACCCTACTGGAAGAAGTGAATGATGGACGATTTGGCATTCTGCCACATTTGCTACCGGAAGACGCACAAAGACATGACATCACTAACTATGTTGCATGTGATGGTCACAGTAGGTCATTGAATGGATCTCACTCAGACTGGGGTTGAGTTACCGGACTTCATGGCTCACAGACGAACAGAAACACCAGTGGAGGTGGTTAGAAACACACTGAGATAGAGCCAGAGCAAGTGACCGACAGAGACACAGACAGTACAGCCATTCAGCAAAAAAAACAATTCAATGACCTCAGATGTGTGAATCAGCAAACATTCATTTTTCCTTTGAAAGAAAAAAAAATTACTGAATGGTTTTGAGACAAAAGGAGAGGAAAAATGTCCAGAAGGAAAGCGGATGCTGTGATTAAGCATGAGGCCTGGAAATAGCAAGGATGAGCGTCCTGCTGAGTAATCTTTTATCAATTGGTCAGTTTTGGTAAATATACAAAGGCCCTACACAAATTGTCAACACACACGATGTGATAGTGTGTCGTAACAAACCAGAGACTATTTCAGTGCCTTTCTGGAGCTGTAAAGTAGTTCATTGTTTCACTTTATGACACTAAAACTTAAAATATTGTGCATTTCATTTCCCAGCCAAATGACTACAAAGTCTTAATAAACACGAGTATCCATTACCATCAAAAACACAAGACAACTGGTTGTGCAGCTGCAAAAGAGTAGCTATTGCACCTGCATACCAGCACCTTTAATGCTTGGTGGTTAGCACGCAAAACCTACCATCTATTGCCAAAAAAAGGTTGAATAATCAGGTGTGGACTTACAAGTGTTCATTGTAAACTTCAGTACATTCTTTTCCTCATGAGTGAGTGATCTACAGTAAGGCATAACTTAAATATTTCTTACATGTGTTGAAGAAAACTATAAAAATGCAATTTGAAATATGTATATCAATCTTTAAAAAAAGCACAATTTGGGAAAGTGGTGCTGGAACTTTTTTTTTTTTTTTTTTGCATCTGAACAATATCAGTCTGGTATTTTTTCTTATTTTCAAGGATCCTTCCTACATTGTAGTTATGTACCGTAACTACAGCAGCTGCATGCTAAGACCATGAAAACACACCGTGGCTGACACATGCCTTAACAAAATACCCTAGCTACTGTGAAATGGCACAGGGTATATTGTCCAAGTAGCGGTAGTTTGAAGCCTATGCACAATCCTAAGGTGCAGCCATTGTTACAGGCTGATATGAAAATACACACTGAGTGATCAGTTCTCATTTGGTATGAAAAATCTCTTCATTCAAATCTCTAGTGACTACTTACTTCATCAGATAGCAGAAATGCGGTTAACATTAAAGTTCACACAGTTAATTGGTAAAACAAGCCTCCTCTATGCTGTCTATTTTAAACTGGATCAGCTTGGACGTATAGTCCACATTCAGGTAATGTTCAGTGATTGGAGGATTAAAAAAAAAGCTTTTATTTTGTAGAAGGGGTTTCTCCTTTTTTTGATTGGATACTGAATTTGTTTGAAATAATTTTGTTATCTTCACCAGACAGACCATGAACTTCCTCACATTATGACTACATGAGTTTCCTTTTCTAAAAAAAACTATTGTAATAAGTCTTCTTAATGTGCCTTAGATGTTATGATGAAAGGTTATGGATCATATCAACACTATTTATTGAACAAGATGTTTATTTATTTTTTTCCCAGTGCGTGAAAATACTGTATTGTAACTCGAGAGAGAATAAATACGAGCTTTTGTACACAGCGTGGTGTTATTGGTCATTTGGGAGGCCATTATGAAGGAAGAATAAAGAAATGTCTATGGGATTTTTGTTTGCAATGGTTTCAGTTTTATAGGGTTGGTTTCGGTTGATTGGCACACGGGGAGAGGGCTTTGGGGTCTGGGCGTTTCCTGAAAAACAAGGACCCGGTTCACATTCATGGCAAAAAAATAGGCCTAAGAGAGGCGGGGGTATGAGAGAGTTTTTATTTGTCTGTCCGGGTAAAAATTTACGACTTCTACTTTTTCCTTTCATGTGTCTCTTTTCCCACCTCCCTCTGCATCATCCCACGTCCTACTTAACTTTCTTTTCTCATCACACTATCTCACAGTGCTCCCTCCCTTCTCTCGTACCTCTCCTAAAAACCACAAGGTGATACTGAGTGATCCACACATAAACAAGAACAAAAAGGTCTTTTCTAATCCCAGAAACAGATAAGTTTTTGTTTTGTCTGCTCAAACACCACCATTTGTCCCGTTTCTATCACCACCTTTATTTCTTATCGTTTTCCTCATGTTCTGTCTCCTGTCTGTCATCAAATCCTCACCTGTTATCTTTTTCTATTCTTCCTTGTTTGGCTTCGTTTCACCTTTTCCCACATGCTCTTAAGTACTTTGGCTCGCCCTCCTTGCCTCGGGCCGGATATTAAAGGATCAATGAGAATCTCTCTTCTATTACCTCCAAGGTACACACCTGCATATAACCGCACAATCCCACCCTGACAAATACATTTAAAACACACAACGCAGGCATTTGTAAGGGCAGACTTTTTCACCCATAAAACTTCAAAAGCAGAATCATCAGCAGAGGAAGTGATTTATTTTGAGGTCAGCTGATAGAAAGCTGATTTCATACCCATATTTCTCACTATGAGTTGGAAAGGATCAGACTCATGACACATGTATACACACATGAGGCACTGTGTGTTTTTTACATTCAGTAAGCAGTGACACAGTGGTCACCAGCAATCAACAAAGGCAGCTTTGTCTAGTCTCTGCGTGCAGCACATTTATCAGCTTGTGTGAGTGTATTGTTTGCCCCATGTGGGCTTGCAAGTGCAGTACGATTGTGAATCATTATCACCATGTGTTAGGATTTTATTGAAATAAGTGTTGTTATGAATCGCTATCAACGGAAAATCACTCTTTTTTTTTTAGTTGAAATTAAAGATTATTTGAGTCAAGAAATACATAAATCATCTGAAACTGTAGATATCAATAGGCATCAGACAGAAATGGAGCCGAAACAATAAAACATCAGTTGGATTTTTTTTAACTGCACACAGCGCATCTCTTCGTCAGCATTTAGGCATTACCGTACACTAATGACTCAAAAAAGTTGTGTTAAAAATAGTTTTTATTGTTATTAAAATAATTTCACTCATGTATCCACAAGTCACACTGGTTGCATCAAGTTGTTGGCAAGAAAATCTGAAAAAATATTTCGGATTTCAGAAGATATTCTGAGAATGACTAAAAAAAAAAAAGCAAAACACAAATCCTAAAAAATATGCATATTGCCAACTGTTTCAATCATCAAGGGTGATTTGAGAAGGAAGGATAGTTGAAAATCCAACAAAATGAAGTACATGTGAAAAGAAAAATAGCCCCTCTATCTCTACTTCGTTACTGCTTTTGTCACAACTTGCTGCTTTAAAGGGCAGCTTTGTTGTTCTGTTGTGACATGATGCGGCTATCAATTAATTTAACAGTTGCCCTGATACTGTTTCAGAATTTAATCAAATTTTTTCAATGTACTTTTGTCTTGAACATTCGGCCAAGTCTCACATCTCCACCATGGAGTCATCCTCGTGGTGATATAAAGCTGTGAAATAAAAGCACTCGGAAAATGTCTGATTCAATTCTCTTAAAAAGAAAATTCTATTCAAAGTTTACTCTTTGGTCTTGAAAGTATTGATCTTTACATTCATCCCAAATTCTCACATTTCATTGGTCATTTTCTGAGGAGTCATGAAAGTCATTCTCAATTTTATGACCCATCTTTCCAAAAGAGCTCAGAGTTGTGACTCCAGCATCATTTGGGATGTTCAGAATCCTGGAACAAACTCGGAGGAGGGACCACCAACTTTTTATAAACTATTAAAAATAAAAGTAGATTTGCGTATAAAGAGATTGAATTGAATACAGTAATACTACCTCTTTCTTACACATGTCACCATGTTTCAGTGCCTTTTTTGCAGCAAAATGAAGGACTATGTTCTCTCTGCGATCTATGTAGAGAATATCAGATCCATTTCTCAGGAGTAATAATACCATCTCTTTTCAACTCTCAGAAGTGTTAAGACAAATTTTATTCTCACGTTTTTTTTTTTTCGTCTTGTGTGTAAGCATGTCTGCTAATGGGATTCTAGAATATAGGCATGGGCAAGTTCTAGTGTTCATCTGTAAAGTACACATTAATCCAAATATTAATGTAGTTAATTTGCGCTAATTCTTCCACTACTTTCTGCAACTAATAAATTAATTGCAGTTTATTGGCACATGGCAACAACTCATTCATGTTTCCAACACCTTTTTAAAATGTGTGCCTAAAACGTGTAGATCGAATTCAAGCGCGTGCTATACATAGCTCTTTGCTGTGTCGCTAACATTTTACAGTCAAAAAGGACATTTGCTTTCCAAAATAATAAAAGTCACACTTATGTTTGCACATAAACAAACAGAAGTTAAATATATTTTAATTTGCAATTATGATGTGACCAGATCATATTGTCGTCTTCCACTTATCTGGAGTAAAGTCATGGTCCAAGCCCCAGTTTTTCATGCCCCGGCCACATCCTTTTGCACATCCTGGAGGATCCAAGACTTTTCTTGACCAGCTGTGAGCCATAGTTTCTCCAGCAGGTCTTCTTCCGCATCTCCTCCTATTGGTACACCTCGGGGAGACCTGGAACTCCAAGACAGCGTGGCATTTGAGAGGCATCCTAACCAGGTTCCTGAACTACCTGGCTTTGGCGCGAAGGAGTCTGAGCTCCTCACAGACAACATAGCTCCTCACTCTATCTTTGAGCTGGAACCTGGCCAGCCTGCAGGGAAGTTCATCTTGGTCGATTATTTTTGAGATCTTATTCTTTTAGCCACCATAAACAGCTAGTGACCAAAGCTGAAGGTTGGAATATGAATGTCTAAGATGCAGATAAAAATGGGGTGAAGGATGGGTGCAGAAATGGGCTTTGGGGGATGGGGTGGGAGGGTCACCCTTCTAGAAACCCTTCTAGAAATCCACCAATCAAAGCCCCAAGCCCTGAAGGCAATGTGCCTTGAAACATGTCAAGGTGGGAGTGGAAAGGGGCAGATGAATGGTAAATGGATTGTATTCCACCTGTGTTGGCACTCAAAGCGCTTCACAGTGTAGCTCACATTCAAACCTGATGGGGATGCTGCCATGCAAGGTGCAAACTACCATCAGGAGCAATTAATGGTTCAGTGTCTTACTCTAGGATACCTCGGCATGAACTCCGGGCAGGCAATTGAACCGACAACCCTCCGGTAACAGAGCCATCCTGCCTCATGGGCACAACAGGGGGAGGATTACACATTCCAGTTCTCCCATCTTTCCAATCTGACAAAGAACGCATGGTGTAATTCCTGGTTGAATTCATTCATTTTTTCCCCTTGCTTTTTCTTGTTCAGTCTGGCTCTCTATGTGACTGAAGAAGAGAAAAACTGACTCAACACCTTACTATGATTCAGCTGGCAAACTTTTGTTCCATTTGGACTGATAAGGCATTGATGTTTGTTGCTCAATCTATCAGGCTGGGGCAGGCCTTACTGTTTGATTGACAAACCGTGATCTCGTGAAGAAGTTTTGACTCAAATACGTGACACAAATTTTATTTGTTCTTGGAAAATCCTTCATTTTCTCACTCAGCTCATTTACTTTCACTTAAAAAAACCTCTCTTTTATTGTTTTAAAAAGTCAGGATTTGTTTTGCCTCCAATTTATTCTATTTTATGACAGTATTTTACGAGAATTTCTTAAACAACATAAATTGATCAGTTGTTTTTGTTCATAAAAAGTTTTGTGAAAATAATAAAAGTTCAAACATTGAATTAGACATGATATTTCTGGGAATAAATTACAGGGAGAAAACAATTCGAAATAATAATATGGCACTTTTTCTTGATTTCCAAAAGCATGTTTCTGCATTGAAAATAGTAGATCAAATGAGACCAAATGGTCTCAACTTGTTGGGCAGGTCCCACCGGGAGGAGACCAAGAGGTAGTCCCTGGACCCGCTGGAAAGACTATGTCTCACAACTGTCTGGGGAACGACTCAGGATCCTTCCAGGTTAGCTGGAGGATGCAGCTGGGGTGAGAGAAGCCTGGGCTTTCCGTCTGAGGCTGTTGCCCCCGCAACCCAGCCCCGGATATGCGGAAGACGACAGAATGGAACAGGATGGTCTTAACTCATTACACAATGGAATTATTTAAATTTTACAACAAGAATATTTAAATCAAGAAAATGACTACAGAAAATGAATGCATGAATCATATTTTGGAGAAAAGTATAGCTGTTTCCTTTAAACTTAGCGTCTGCGAGCACATGTAGACACTAAACTCAAGATACCTTTACTCATCATTCAGGAAATGTCCATACACTACTAAAAAATAGGGTCACACAGCACATAAATCCTATGACATGCACAATTTTGGGTCTGTTACAGTAAAAGTTAATGAAAACACATGTTCAATTGGATTACTTTGCAACAAAAAAAAATCCCAACTGTTAATCATGAAAACATTATGACAAAAGTTTCAACGTTTGTCGATCCACTTAGCAATCCAAAGTCCTGTCAGTGAGTCATGGTTGTAGCCGTGGAATGTGCATCGGATTTGGCTGAATCTGCTCTTCTTCTCTTTTTGGGCTGGCCAGAATGGGATGTAATGCCCCTGCCTCTGTTCATGATCACAGTGATGTCTACTAAAAATGACAGCTGGCTGTAGTGAAACTCCTCAAATCTTTTTATCAAACAAATGCAAGTTATTTATTGTGAACACATGCTGCATAGAACATGTGGCACTGAATAGAAGATGGCTACTGCATATTAAAAAACATAACTTATAATACTGTTGAGAGTAACACAATCCTTCTGCTTCTGGAAAATAAAAGTAAAACTGCACAGGCTTAAGGTGGATTTTCTCATGTCTGCAACACAATAGAATATTTTATTTTTGATCCAAAAATTCTCAAAAATTTAATTGAATTGATGATACTTTATTTATCCCAAAAGGAAAATTTGAGTGCTGCACAGTGCTACAATCATACAATGTCATACAACATGATTTTTTTTTTTTTATTTTTAGCCGTTGTGAGTGAAAGTTTAAAGGTTTGAAAGTGAAAGGTTGAATGTTTTGATGGAGGACAGCAGAATTGAATTTCTGTACCGTTCTTTTGAGCAGCAGGGTTGCAGGAGTCTGTTAGTGAAGCTGCTCTTCAGATGGTCCACAGATACGTATGTCCTTCACACAGCCAACCACACGTCCAGCTTTTTTTTTCAGCTTGTTCAGTCTGTTTGCATCTTTTGTTTTTATACCAGCTCCCAGGCGGCCACAGCAAAGAATAGGATACTCTCCATGATGGCATTGTAAAATATGGAGAGCATCTTGTTGCAGACAAGTAATGCTAATACATAAAATAAAATACATAATGCCAAGTGTGTCGAGATGGTTAACCTTAATACTTTGATTTTCATGGGATATACTTTAGACAAAGTTTCACAAGAAACTCACAATTAAAATCCACCATCACAACAATAGATACTCTAAGCCAACCTGAATAAATGAGCTATGCTGCCATTGTTGAATGGTTTTATTGTGATCCCTATAATTGTTAATTCACTGACCACAAATCTTTCCAGATTCCTCACAAATAACAATACGTGGGATAAAAGGAAAACAAGCTTTTTTGTGTCTTTACAGTACAACCACAAATTGCATGTTAAGCTAATGGATATTAGCTTTCCATTGAGTAGAGAGGTGCTAAGCTGTCTTATTGTATGTTCACGTCATTTTTTGGTCGTTGTTAGTTTTTTTTCTCCCACCCCTTTCTATTTGTAAAAGCCTGCATAACTACTTGTCTTTAGTTGTTTACGGCCTAATATTGGACACAAATGTCAGTCAGTTCATATTTACTCAGGGTTTTTTACTAGAATAAGCTGAATGTTAACTTTGTTTTCCGACACTAAAACAATTGATGTCACTCTCTATAGGTGTAATAAAAGGTGAGAGTGCTATTATCTTTATTGCGCGGGATACTGTTTCCCGTTATACATTCCTATTACATTGAGACACGATGAAATAAAAAAATACTACTTTTAATTACACTTTCAAAAGTATATCATGTTAACACTTGTAGTCTTTTAAATATTACTTTCCTTCCTTTCCGCCTAAGCATGCACTCGATAGAAATGAAAAACAAATGATGAGACTACAGTATCCCACTGCTGAATTGAACATTAAACTAGGTTGGTGAGCAACCACTTATATACCGGCATTAAATAGATTTTGAAAAGAAGACAATAAATGATACAATTTGGTTCCTTTCCTTTCTTTTTGTTGTACTGTAGGGGGAAGGATGGCTCGGTGGGTAGGGCGACCGCTCCGTAACCGGAAGGTCGCAGGTTCGATCCCCCACCCAGAGTCCATGCCGAGGTGTCCTTGAGCAAGACACCGAACCCCCAGTTGCTTCTGATGATAGTGGTCTGCGCCTTGCATGGTAGCTCCCATCATCAGGAATGAATGTTGTGTGTGTGAATGATTGTATGGAGTGAATGAATAATGCATATATATGTAAAGCGTCTTTGAGTGTCCAGAAAAGCGCTATTTAAGTTCAATGCATTATTATTATTACTTTTCTCAACATAAATTTAAAAAGAATCTGGCAACCAATTTTGGAAAAGTTAATGCCGTTTTGCAAGTTTGAAAAATTGAGATTAAACTTCAGAGACCCAGAAAGGACAAAAACAGCTTAGGACTGTAGCAGTAAGTGTTTTATGTGAAAGTAAAATCGGATGTGAATGAAAGTAAAATTTAGGGCTGAATGAATGTGTAGACTTTGCTCAAAACCTAGTACCTTAGGAAAAATCTGTCATATAGTCCAAAAGAAATCGTTTTACTTGGAGAAAATGACTTCAACCATTAAAGTGAAGGAAAGCACATTTTACGTTCTCATCACAGTTATTGCTGTGTGTATCACTAATGTTTCACTTTTTATGCAGAACGTCATACTTGATAAAATTTTTCTGTTAAATAATACCACTTGTGTTGTTATATATAGTAACCATGTCATGTTTTATTAACTAAAAGTAAAAATAACAGAAACTTTGTTTCAGTTTGGAAAAATAGGCCAAAACCTGTGCGTTATCCATATATTTAATATTTCTATATTTTTCTAAGTTCATGAAAAATTCATACTTCCATCCATCTGTGATGATGCTCTAAAAATAGTGAGTGCTGCTGCTGAATTTTTTAACTTATAGTGGCAAATAGAAATCGTATTGTTCAAGATAAAATTATGCTGGCTTTTGACTTTTGCTGCAAGTGAACTCATCATTTAAGCCATCAAATCTCTCAGAAGCTTAGTGTATTCCTTTAAGATGAACAGACACGTTAATCGAGCTGTTTCCGGACCTCCTCTTCCTCCCTGTCTGTCTGTCTTTCTTCCATTTGTACTCTGTGAGCCTTCTTGTTTTATAATCTTTTTTCCATATGTCTGCCTTTTTTCACCATGACCATCCATGTGCCATCCTCTTTGACCACATGAGTTACCATTTTGTTTCATTTCAAGTCACTTTTGCTTCATCTTCACCCCATGTGTCCTTTTTCTCTGCTATAATCAGACCCTTTCACACTTCCCTCAAATTCCCTCGGCCACCCCCGCGTTCTCGCCGTCTTTTTCCATCTGTCTATTGCCTCGTCTCGTCTTACTGCTTTGGCCCCCCCCTTTCTGCTCTGCTCACCTGCAGCACATAAAAATTCCTCTTTTCTTTCTCCAGAGGATAGTTCAGTCACTCAGGGATTTACTACATTCCGCTATGCTTTCTCTCCCTCTTTGTCTCCATATCTGTCTCCCCTTGTTTCTCTGGGTTTTGGCAGCACTACACAGCATTTGATTAGGCCTATCTTGTCCTTTGTCTATTTAACACATTTTTATCCCTTCTTAAATCCCCAAGTGTTTTTTTCTCTCCATCCCTTCCTGTGTATAATAACACATAATCCTCTCCAAGTCATTTCAACGGTCCCACCCTTTCTTTTTTTTTTTTTACTTGTTCTATAGCACCAACTCTACCTGCCCCACCTGGCCTCTCCTTCACGCTGGGTTTCTGCCATGTGCTAGAACATCCCGCCTACTCTTACTTAGCTAGAGGGTATAGGGTTGGGCTTCGACTTCTCAACGCATTTCTCGGGGGCTGAAAGGGTAGAGGGGTGCTCCAGAGCCTGGGGCCAAGGATGAGAGTGATTTATGAGTTAATCAATTGGTAGTCCGTGTGAGTAAGCAAACCACAGAGATGAGTGAACTCTTTCATGTTACTGTCTGTGCTTGTTGATTTAGTCCCTCAGGAAAGCACCGCAAGCTGTCACTCCCCGTGTTGTGCAGCTCCTCAACATGTTTTCAAAAGCAATTAGGGAGAAAATTTGGCTTGGCATTTGTTCAGATGATGGTTGAATGGTTTGTACGTGTGGATGCTCATGTGTAGGCGTTTGGTCCAACAGAAGCTGCTTGATTGTGAAAAACACTTATGTCATTCATATCTTTGCCAAATGGACACAACTCTTTTTGACATTTGTAAAAATAGATTTTCTCCTGTTTGATCACAAGACTGCCGATAACTCAAGAAGACAGCGTACATATGGAGAGGTCACATCAGAAGTACAGGTTTTCTGCCTGGCTTTGACTGATGAGTTGTCTACATACCTGTTGTACCATCCTTCATTTCTTCATATCTTAGAAGGAATTTTTTTTGTTTGTTGTGGTTTTAACTACTAACTCCTGATAAAGTTTATGCAGCTTAATATATAAAAAAATACTATAAAATATGAGTATGATTAAAGTGTTTTTTTTAATTTAACATACCTTATTAATCCTTCACCGGGAAATTTCTGTGCTGCATTACACACAGCAGTCTGCCACCTGGCCGCCAATGGTGGGAGAAACGGGGGGTTAAATGTCTTCTCCAAGGACCCTAGACGTGAACTCAGTGGGATGCAAACCTGTGAACTTCCGGCGAACACTCTAACCATTGAGCCACTGTCCCCCCATATAAATGAATATGGGGAAATAATTAAATTTGCCAAACAAATAAATAAGTTGGGGTCAATTTTTTAAAAGTATGTCTTGTAACCCACCACAAAAATTGGAAAAATTGTGTGCACTTTTATTATCTCTCGCTTTAACCTCAGTGAACAATAATGTGGCCATCTACACAGTATGTACACAAATATTACACTGCTTTTTGCTATGTTGCTGTCTCTGTGTGACAGACCAAGCAGTAAGCTAGAGGACACAAAAAGTCATCTTAAACAATGGGATTTTTTATTTACCCCAAACAATGTAAAAACCTAAGTACCCTTTCTCCACATTGCACAATTAGATCTGCTGTTCAATATGTTATGACGTTTCAATGGAAATGTTGGAAATGAGGACATTACAGTTTTTTAGCTCTTCTCAGCTGGTGTCAAACTGGTTTAGATTGCTTTACTTGGCTGAACGAGCGGGTCAGCTTGCTCTTGCTGGGTTTTTGGTTTTGTATTACCTTCTTGGCTGGAGGTACTAATAGCAAAGCCTGGTTGGTGAACTATCAGAGGACCAACACCCTGTCAGTAAATTCATATAACATGTGGTGTCAATGCGAGTAAAACCAGATTTTTGAAGCTCTTACGTTGAACTTCGAAGTATTTTCTGTGAAGTTCCCACAGCGATAGCTAAACTGGTATCTGCGTATTTATTTTCATCTAGAAAATATGTGTAATCCTTACTCTTCTCCTACTCATGTACTATGTCTTCCTTTTTTACCATCCCTATCTGAAAATGTTTGTCATTCAATTCTTAGTAAGTTCATTAAGTGCGTTTGTTCATGTTCAGTTGTCGGCATGTGACATCATGCATAAAGCAAAAGTCTTTGAAAAACAAAAAAATTAGCACAACATTCTTGGATTCGAATATAGGAAAATGACAGCTCCAGGAGCACACATAATAAATGTTGGATTACAAAAGTCAAAGTAGCAGAGTTTTAAATTCCCAGTCACGTAGTACTACATATTGGCCCCAAAAGATGTCTTTGAAAACTGAATTTTGCAAAGTTGTTTTTTTGGATACACATATGTATATAAATTTTAATGCATGTAAAAAAACTGGAGAAACATGTATGTAAAATGAGATAGAGAAATGAAGCTCCATATTCTGAGTGAACCAGGTTAGTCGTCTATGTTTTTGCTCATTTTTGGTTTTTAAGAGAATTTAGGTCTGATAAATCCTAACTTCTGTAATCCTTTCATTTGTCCTAAACTCTTCATTACATGCAGTTTCCCACCTGGATTTGAGCAGACACGGACAGACTTTGTTCAAAAGAGTGAACTCCATAAAGAGTGCATCTAATTGCGTCTGACAGATTTACGTTCTCCTCTTTGATCTTCTGAGTGAAGGTCAACAAAGGTCCGAAGAAATACTTTTTGTTTTTATGTGCATGTACAGTACATGGATGTGTACAATTAACACATATTTGTCTGACCAATGCATCTGTAAAAATAGTTTCTTGTCATTATGATGAAAGCCTAGTTTGAATTCTTTTTATATAAAATACACTTTTTTGTTTTTAATATTTAATTCGTTGTCGTGAAAAAATTTGTGACTATCCACTATTCAAAGTTTTTTCACACATCACTGTTCAGATTATTTTTGATGTCTTCAAAAATTAGATTTATTAAATGTATGAAAAAGAAAAGCAGAACAATCTGTTTAAAATTTTTAAATCGGATGGCAAAAGAGATTTGAGACAAAAATGACAGTTGGTATGAATCCTGGGAAAAGTTCACAAAAACTGCAAATAGGAGGAGTAAACACAGACAGGTGGAATGAAATAAAATGGATTGAGGTGAACGTGTGCATCTGAGCGCCAAATACGTCTAAGCCTTTCATATCTGAGCCAAACTAACCTGAGGTGATTCCAGTTGTTTCTGCCAGGAAACTAGCTTTGTGCATTTGTTTTGCTTATTAATGACAATCATATTCTTTCACAAGCCTTGTAAAAATTGTATTTATGATTAATAGCTGCACTTGGAGCAAATATTTTTTTTTTCTTTCCCCAAAAGCTGCGAGCGAGAATCAATGAGGCATTTTACATATTGCTGTTTTGCAGTCTGTGTTACATGTTTGACGTGTCACGGTTTGTTAGAAACCAAAACGCCTGTTTCGGAGCAGCTGTCCACCCACACACATAGGACATGGAGTGTTCTCTCTTGTTTTTATGCACACACACACTCTGTCTTTATATATGTAGATAGATGAATAAATATGTGCGCACACTTGTGCTGTGACCTTAAAAAAAAAAGGAGAAGAGTGCAAAAGGTAAATAGAGGGCTTTTAAACTGTCTACATGACACACAAAGAGAGGAGATTATGGAAGAACTACAGGCTCTATTGAAAACATACAATCACACTCTTGCTTTTGTTCATTGGAAGAGACATCACAATCATGCTTTGGAGACCAACCCTAACACTAATCCCTGAAAGTGCACGTCCCCTAACTGCATTAACATTAAGCATAACAATAGTGAAGTTCCACGTTTTTAAAGTAAAAAAAAGTTGGAAGAAAATACAACACATTCACACACCTAGACTACGAGAACACAAAAATGATCAATATGATCTCTTCTGAAACCATAGTCGTTCTATTCAATTATATTTCTATAGCTAAATATCACAAAACGTCTCAATGTGCTTCACATTGTAGAGTGAAAAAAAGTACAAAAACAAATTACAAAAGAGAAAAAAAAATGTGGACACAAAAATACACAACTAAAAAGCTAACTAAACCATTTCAGGCCATTTGTGCCCTTAGATCATCCTACAGTGAGAAAAAAAAACTCAAAAAAAAAAAAAACCAGCAGTGGAGACTGGCATTAAAAAAAAAATCCCTCTCCTGGACGAGCAGCCAATGTGTCTGAGAACGTATTTGACTATATTAACTTATTCTGCTCTACAACACTCCATATCTTAAGAAATCCAAAAACACATTTCAAACTGTGTCGAGAGTGAATTTTTTTTATTTTTTATGTTACATTGTTTACTGTTGTTTTCACAATTGAACAGACAATGTATATCTTATCATGTGTAACGGCATGTTTTTTCCCAGGAGCCATCAGAATGATGAACACAACCTAACTTGTCTCCTCAATAATCTGGACTCTTAAAAACTCCTCCACCTGCTGCTTTCCACTTTATCATTCTCTTTGCACAACCTTTATTTTTTATGCTACATGCAGGGTGATTTCTATTTTATTTTTATTGTATATTTTTTTACTCTATCTTTATTTTTATTCTATTTGATGGATTTTATGTTTGATGTTGCACACGATGCCGAAGCAAGTTCCTAGTCTGTGAATTCTTATTGACAATGGCATTAAATAGTTCTTGATTCCTTGATGTATCTAATATTTCTAACCTCATCATCTTAAAACATATAGTATGTCTCTTGTGATTGTGTTAAAGACCCCTTTTAACAACCACAGTATTGTTTCTTTGTCTTCTTATAATTTTAGACAAAAAAACAACTCAATTAGATGGATTTTAATGAATGTTGATTTTCTCAGAAAACTCTTCCCTGACAACAGAATCTATTATCGTTCATTTGAAGATTCTACTACCGGATCAACAACAGTTCATTTGAACCTTTGAGAGATAATTCACAGAAAAACTAAATCCAACTTCAACATAAATTAAAATTATGATGGTTTAGAATCAAAATTAAAAGCAGAAATTCAAAGGCTCCATTTTATTGTTCTCAACTATTGACTATCAATGAACAGTCTGGCTAATCAACGACTCAATGATCTGGAGTTTTTTTGTTGTAAATTTTGTTTTCTTGGGAAAATCCCCAAAGTGAAAACAATAACCTCACTGATTTTTTTTCTTTTTTTGAAATTCTGGTTTGTTTCAAGAAAGGAGAGTGGTGAATATTACATCTAAATTCTAAATGGGTCTCATGGACATCTTTCTGCAAATTTTGTCCAGATGAGATTTTTTTTAAATCTAAAGTTAAAACAGAGAAAATAAGCGTTTGATTGTAATTTGCAAAAAATTTCTATCTGCAGGTAAGTAGTAACAATATGTCTGTTACTATTGGAAAAAGAAGAAATATTTAATAACCAGTATTCTTGGTACATTTGACCTCAATAATGTTTGACTTTTATTGAAATTTTTGCTGTTTTCTTATTTTTAGAAGGTGATTGTACATCTTACACTGAAATTCATGTTTTGACTATCAAAATCAAATAAAACTTTAACTAGTATTATACATGTACTTTTAGATTTGCTTTCATACAATCCTGCTAACTCCGAACAACGAGGTACAGAAAAAACATTTCTGTTCAAGGTTTGGGAAAAAAAACCAAGGCAGATTCTTTTATTGTCTCCTTTAAACCCAAAAGTAACATGATGCTTTTTCTTCATTCTATTACCATCTGAGTTTTCTTTTCTCTAATTTCTTTGTGGTTTTTAACCAAGACTAGAACAAAACAAAACCATACATGCCAGAAAGTATGAACAAAGGACAAGTAAACAAGTAAACAAAGTGAGTATGTGGGAAAAAATCTTATTTGACCAATGATTTTTTGTTGAAATTAAAATTTCAAACCCTGGAACTTTCTATCTGTATCCCAAAGTGCCATCACTAAAGAGAACGGTGGAGAATCTTATTGAGATGTAATTGGACTAGCTTTGTTTTTGTTCGTTGGTCTCTACTTAGATCCAGACTTCTTTTTTTTCGTGTTTACTAAAAAGTCCACAGCTGCCGTGCACATATTTGCTGCTTGCAATAATAATAAAAAAAATCCTCAAAGGGATCTAAAACAAGTTACTTTGAATAAGTTTGTGCCTTCATGTTGAATTTAGTTGATAAATGGCATGAAGATCACAAGCACTGGTCAGTTTTGGATTGGATTTTCCAATTCTGTGTGGCAGTCAAAGTTAATATTTCAGTGAATACCTCAGTGGGAGTTAAAATAACGAGTGACTAGAATTTGATTTTGTGCAATGTGGCTGGACTTGATTGACACATTCTACGATCAAATCAAAGTGCTGGCAGATGGTTCTGATTTCTCACAACTGTTGTGGTTTAGGCACAGAAACGAACAAATGGGAAAGCAAAAATACAGAGAAAAACAGTAAGACAAGGGAAGACCTTTAAATGAGGCTAAATACTTTTTTTTAAATCACAGGTTTGTTATTCAGCTGCTGTCATTTTTTTATTATTATTGGTAAGAGTTACTAAAATGAACAAAACAGAACAATAATTCTTTATCGTCTTGTGGTCATCTTGCTTTATTTGATTTTGTTTGTGTTTTGACTTGTGTCCACTTTTTAACAATAAAACAAAAACTGTTAATTGACTCGTGCAACATGTTACGTCGTTTCATCTGTTTCGAATTGGACACAATGAGTTTTGAAGTCCTTCTTTTTATTATCACTTTACGGCAAAAGATCTGCTCAAAAACATTGTTGTAAATCACCAAATCTTAGAGAGTGAAAAATTTATGTGTTTACCCCAATTGAGACCCTTTGTACAGTTGTATAAAACGAGAAGATTTGCGTACAACTAGATGAAAACCTCTTGCAAATGTATCCTGACATCCTTTAGCAAAGGTACTTGAGCACATTACACTGAGAATGCTTTTATTTCCACTTGAACAGATTGGGCATAGAATTTTCCGTTGCCACGTGGAAGTGATTTTGTGTGTTTGTTTTTCTTCAAGTTGACAAAAATGAAGTTGACTACACTGTCACAGAACACCCATTCTTTTCTTCATACTTTGGTTTGGTTTATATGAACCAAAGATTGTTTGACAGTAAAAAATATCCAACCCACTAAGAACATTGGGAACACAGGGAATAATGGGATAGAATTATGATCTGTCCATCTTACATAGCCAGTTCAGTGTCTGAGCAAAAGAAAATAGAAGAACACAGGAGGTACATTTTAAACCAGACAAAATCTCCTTCCCTAAATTTTGAACCAGTTTTGTGATGCTTGCCAATTTCCAACTTATTAAAAAAGAAATAGAAAAAGAAGAAGGAGGCTGTTTTTCCACAGAAAGGTTTTTGACGAAGAGAATTCGCCAAAAACCAATTTGCTAGCTCGGTTTATCTGAAGTATCTAACTAGAGTTAAATACAAAAACTGGAAGGTGAGTAAATTGCCTGTGATAGACCTTTTTCAATCAGTAACCCAAAATCTAACCCTGATTCATCTGCATCAACAACAGTACAAGATAAATCAAACTTCCGAAACCTGTATTTTCTATTTTTTGTTAAACTTTTCAACCTCAAAAGTTTGCATTCCAGACTTGTTCAAGTACATTATTTGGCATTAAGTGAGTTTTACGCACTAATCTGTGGTCATCGCTGCCTGTGAAACTATTCTACACAACAATTTGTCAATGTGTAACGTTCCAGCATATTTTTGTTTTATTGCCCTGCATCCCATGCCTGCCGATATTAACCCAATGTTTGTTTTAATGATTTGTAGCGGCTAATTCAGCAAAGAATGGCACAAAAACATTGTACGAGAAGGAAAGAAAAGCAAGAAAACTGACTAAAGGAAAGGAGTCAAGACAAGACATACTGTAGACCCTACTTATGGGAATTTCTCAATTACACAACAATCAAGATTTTTGGAGAACCCAACAAAATTATGACATTTTTGCAGCGTAAAACCATTCCAATCAGTAAATACGGTTCATCTTGTTGATTACATTTTTACTTAGTCTTATACTTGGCAAAAAAAAAAAGGATACTCAAAAATCTATTCCTTTTCAGCCAACAAATCGTTTACTCAAAACGACTTAATAATTAAAAAAAAAAAAAAAATTTCAAAAACATTTCCAATGACATGCAGAGATATGAATGGGAATCGTAATCAAACTGAGCTTAATGTTGTTCGAAAGTTTCTGAACTTGGAATAAATGAGGACTGTAGGCCTGGAAGTTCATCTGAAGTAATACAAGCTTATTATTCTGAATAAAATGCTAAAAACTCCCTCAAATTTATAATGTTGCTGATGAGTGTATCTGTGAAAGAAATTGTTGAAACTGTGAGAAGGAGATAAGTGTGAGGAATTTTGAGAGAGGAATTCTGGTTTGGATGTAACAAAGAGCTCTAAAAGAGCAGCAACGTTGTATTTTTCTAACCTTCTCTGCATCTCAGTCCCAAGCTCCTGGCGGGCTTTTATTAAGGCATGCTTTTAAGTTAATGCATGATCTTATCATGCATCGCTGTTCAGCACTAAGTCTCTCTTGCTTCATTTGTTATCACTTTTAATCTCCTTTTTCCTTCTACTGTCTCACACAACCTCTCAGTCTACTTTTACCCCTCAACACAGACGCACACAATTTATCTCCACTCCTTCGTTGTTCTCCGTTTGCTTCGAGGCACTCATTATCTACTCGAAGTTTTGGAGTTCCTTAAAAGGCAGAAACAGAAGATGAGCAGGAGGAGAGGGTAATACTTGAGGTCTGAGACACTAAGAACTTCACTATTATTAACCCATCCAACTGTTCAGCTTTTGTTTTGCCTTTCTTTCTCCTCCATCCATCCTGAGTTTCTATTTCACCAGTAGCCTTGTCTTATTGCTTTCAATCCTTTTTATGTTTTCTTTCCCGGGCTCATCCATCATGTGCTGTCGCCGCCGGTTGCTGCACTGTCGTGTAATTATCTCATATTTATGCGAATATGGTTGTCTTCTACGAGTGTTGTGTTGGTTTTATGCACACTCAGGATTCCTTTCACTTCATATGTCTAGTTTAAAGGCTTCATGTCATAATTCAAGCCAGAGGCAGACATTCGATTGGCCTTTGGGTTCAACAGAACAGTGGGATTTCTTTGATTTTACACCATTCTCAGTGATGACTGTCATCTAAAGACAGCAGGATTTCCAATAGAGAAAAAAAAGGAACATTCTAATTATGTTTAAGCACTTGCATGCCTCACAGGGTGCAAATGCATTATAAGCACTTTTCAGGAAACTTTTTATTACATGTCTTTGACTGCTGTGCAAACATACAGTTTCAATTTAAGGTCCCACAGTGGGAGTCTAACCCGTAACCTCAGCACGGCTGGTGCCATGCTCTACCCACTGAATGAACTAAATGGAGTTGGAGCAGGACTAACCAGAGAAACAATGAGATAGATAATCATTCATTGCCCACAAGGTCTCAATGTCTCTAGAAAGTATAACGCAGGCCACATTTAACTAGGACTGTATTTCAACATCTTCTTTCAATTTGTACTATTATTTAAAAAAATCTGATCTTTTTCAGGCAGCGCTCATGCTGACATACCATCTCTGGGCTCCACAAGTCAGCCTCAAAGCTCCGAGTCTTTGACTTATCAGATTGAATCTTAATCTAAAGTTGGATACCACAGCTTAGTGGACATTTCTTTGCTTTTTCAGCTTTTTTAAGTCTGTAGGCAGAGGCTGACTTATCAGGTTACTATCGGAGAATTTTTTCTCAAGAGAATGTAATCATTTGTGAACTTGCGGATAGTTAAACAAACAGTTGCTTATCTTCACGTCCTGTTGATGGGTATCTCGCTCTACATCTACGAAATCATGTGTTGTTGGCTACATTGACTTCTGTGAGAAATTAGCGGCTAGGGCATCCCATGTTTAACACTTACTGTAGCAACATGATAATATTTTGTTTTATTTGACCACATGAAAATATTATTTACTTCTGAGTAATTTTCCAAGAAAAAGCATTTTTCTACTGTAACAAGACAAATCCAGTTTGAGCGTCAAGACAGCTGGTAACCATCATGAAGCCATTGGTTTCTCTGGAAACCTAGCGAGGCTGATATACTCCACTAGAGTAGTATCCCTATTTCTCAGTTTCTCCGACCATTATATGAACGACAAATAAAAGTAATCTGACTTCATGTAAAACCAAACAGTGACCAAGTAGGGGTTAAAAGGTAAGAAGAAGCATGACCAGCTGTTTTTATGTGCAGTTTTTTTTTCCAATAATGAACATATCCGTGTAATCCCTCATTCATCCAGAAGTGATCAATCATAGAAAAGGCTTCAAAATTGTCTTTTGTACAGTACATTTGATGACTGAGATGTTCCGACTTCCATCTGAATCTGATGATTCAGACTGAAAAGGATTTCTTGATGGAAGTCGAAACATCTCGATCTCAGAAAAAAACACTATCCAGTAGACAACTTTGAAGATTTTCTTCGATGATAAAGAATAACATTTTTTTTAAATGACCTTTTTTGTGTTATTATTCCATTTTAAAGAATTTTTTTACTCTTTTGGCTTGTTGTGCAAGAGCATTTCATTGCATTTAATGTGCAACGCAATATGCATTTTCACATTGCATCGGTTCTTATGCACTAGTTATGTGCACCCCTGCTTTTAAACTAATCTAATTATATCACCCAGGGATTTAAGTGATTGTTCTCAGGGGGGAATATTTGAGTTTTTGTGAAAGCCATTTAAAAAAAATACATCCCTTGTAGGTAAAAGAGAATCAAATATTTTTATTCATTAATCTAGCAAAGTCTGGGCTTTTACTGTATCTAAAACTGTTGTTGATTACCAGATTCAAAATTTTAAGACGTGCAAATTAAGCAATTTTTTTTCATGGTTCAAAATTTACCCAAAGAGAGCACTGAGTTGTTTTTTTTGTTGTTGTTTGTTTGTTTGCTTGTTTGTTGGGTTAAAGTATGATCCAATATTTGTTAAGTACATTTGTACTATTTATTCTTTTTTATATGTTTGCAATTTACTCTATAACAAAAAAAAATGTTGCATGATGGTGCAGTGGTGAACATTGACCACAAGTCCTGGAGTTGTGGAGAGACTTGAAAAGTTGACCTTTCTGTGTGGAGTTTGCATGTTCTCCTCATATATTTATGGGTTTTCTCTGGGTACTCAGATTTCCTCCAAAAACATGCATGTTAGGTTGATTAGCTGCCACCAAATTGCCCCCAGGAATGTGCATATGAATTGTTCTGTGTGTGTGTGTGGCCCCGCAATAGACTGGCAACCTGTTTGAGGTGTACCCCATCTCTCGCCGGGATAAACTCCAGCACCCCCTGCGACCACATGAGGGATTAGCGGTTCAAAAAACGAAACGAAACAAAAAAATACATGCACAATAACTGGAACTTGAATAACTTTGGGTTAAAGGGGATTTCCATACCCTTTATTCCAAACTTTATTCTTGTGTTGGCATTGTTTTTATTTTAGATCCCTTTACTCACAGTTATAGAATGCATAGACATAAATCTTAACACTCAAACTATCAAACATACAGTAAATGGTAGAGTGGAGTGGAAGTAGTAAGGTTTAAGGTAGCTGAAGATGAAAGAAGATAATGTTCCCAGTTAGGTTCTCATTTCTCCACACATTTTTCTTTTATTTGATCTTAAAACTTTTACGATACTCAGTTAGCTCGAGGCATAAAAGGCACTTCATTAAATTCAGGAAAATATTATAACTCTTTTTGAAATGGATCAACTCACAAAGTCTTCCACATTTTCCAGATAAATGGGTAAAAAAAAATCTCCAAAAGACTCAAAATGTGTTCCAAATTTTTTAAAAGCTCCCATCTGAAATGCATTACTGTGAAAGTTAGGCCAAAGGGTCGTGAAAAAAATGTTCAAGTCATGTTTGCATTCGAAAACAAATGATTTTTGTTTCGTGCTTAATGCAGGATTTACAATGTGGCATTGCAACACCACTGATCTGAAGAAGGTGTTGGAGGATTGAAAGAAAGTGGTTGGGCTGGCTATGTGAGACTCTATCACTCCATCTGTCACTGCTGGAAAGTGAGAAAAATCCCAAGTAGATTAAAGGAATAAAAAACCCCATTTTCTAATATTGTTTTTAGTATTTGATTAAAAGTTTTTTAAACCAATCGGTGTGCGTTCCAAAAACAAGTACAATTAGAAGGATTAAATCGTTATAAAAAATACTTGTTCTTTTGTTGTGATCATTTTGAAATGTTCAAAATAAAGAGAAACTAACCTCCACACGCTGCACAACAAGCCCTTTTCTCCCAGTCTTCTGCAAACTGTGCACTTCTGTGAAGAATATAGATCATTCAAAAATAATTCAACTGCAGTTTCTCATCAGAATAAAATGTATTTCAAAGCATAAAGAATCTAAATAACTCCAGCATAGTGACAACTGTCACAACAGGAGACGTGTTGGCTCAGTGGTAGAATGTCCGTCCTTGGACAGGGAGAAGCCCATTTGATTCCCACTAGGCCCACGCTTAAGCAGACACCTAACCACCTAGTTACTCCCTTTATTAGCGCCGTTGTGGCTGCCTGCTGCGGTGCAATGCAGCTAAATTAATTTTCCCATTGAGGGATAAATATGGTATGGTAAAAAGAAAACTTGTGTCAACTGTTCCTTTCTGTACCATCAATGCCACAAAACTCAGTAAACCCGTTTACGGAGTTTAAATGTTTGGTTTGCTTCTATGTGGTCCCTTCCGGAGGGTATTCCCCCTGCCTGATTGCAGTCAGTAGAGGGTTAATCCCTGACGTGACCTTAAATTATAGTCACCAAGTAAAGCAAATAAGTTTAATTTATGTTCTTTTAAAAATGTGAAGCAAGTAAAATTCAAACAATTAAATTAACAAACTAATATACAAGTAAAAATACTTTGGTGCCCAGGTTTTATTTTTTTATTATATAGACTTTGGCAACTCTGCAGCCCAGTAGGGGGTCTACTTTTCAAATTCATTACAAAAAAGTACATTTTCATTTGTCTGCATTGATTTTCTTCTTCGTGTATTTACCTGTTAAAAACAAATTCACATGATGTAATGATGTTTTGCGTTGAGCTCATTTTAGTGGCTAGAGGGAATTATTATAAAAATAACAGAACTTTTTCTGAACAATGTCTTCATTCATTATTTTGGTTTGTAACTGAAGAATCTGTGTCTATTATTCCACTACTGTTTCCATATTTCCTACCATGCACGGTTTGAACCAAAACATGTGGGCTTGTGATTATGGTTCGAGAAATTTTCTTTTCACTGTTGTTTTTTTTTTTTTTTGGAGGGGACATAAAACAGATAAGTCATGACAGGAACATGTATAAAACTCCACAAAGAATAAAAGAACTTTTGTTCTAAGTTGGAAAATACTTATACAGTATTTTTTTTTTAAAAAAAAAAAGGTTCCAAATTGCTGTAACGCACAAGCTGCTGGAACCACAGAAATGTGTCAAAAAGATGTATTTCTGCTTTGTTTTCTGTGTGTGAGGAGGGGGCTGGCTTACATTACAGTGAAAAATCCTGCTTCACATCTTGCCATGGGGTAAATAACCCCACTGGAAACTGTTTTCTTTCAGCCCACAGTTCTGTTTCCTAAATCATTGGCCAGTAGTTAATGAGGTTAAATAGACTTCTCTTGTAAAAAGGAAGCACCACATAGATTTTATAGCCTGTGTTGCCCTCCTGTGGTGAATCCTGTGAGGAGTGTATGACTTCTCTAGATTCAAAAGTGTGTTTGGCCACCTGTGTGTACTTTGGAACTGAGAGGAATTTTGTGTTATGTTCTTCTGGTAATGGTATCACATGGTTATATATGTTTAATGCTTCAAGTATGACTCGCCCTTCCTCCTGCCAACTCACCCACCATCCTCACGCTAATGAAAATTAAGACCACATTGATTGTGTGTATGTGTGTGAAGGGCGGGATGTGTGTTTATGTGCATTCCCTGATTGCTGCCTGGACTTCTCCTGACTCAAAACAGATTGAAGAATGATAATTAGCTTTAATAAGTTGGGTTTTTTTCTAACTATGTCAAACAGCAGCCTCATAGCAGTGCTGTGCTTTTAAAGAGGATTCAGGCCAATTGGAAGCACAACCACACAAGTTGGAGAGAAATGTGACACCAACAATAATTTATTTTACTGCTTTCTTCACAAGTTGTGTGTTTATTTTTTTGCAAGTCAGTGAGACACAAGTTTTGATCTCATCATCATTTTCGGTTTTTCTTGGTTTATTAACACCTCATGTCACTGTGTGATTGCTCATTATTGTGGAAGTCTCAGGTTTAGTTGATACCACAAAATCCACAGTATTTCCTTCAAGAGGGAGGTAGGAGTTTCACAGAATGTCACACTTACTTCCTCTAATGCTTATGCGGTTATTTTTATGGGGACTAATTCTCCAATTGTTGTTCGGAGGATTGAGCCATAAATGGTCATTAAGAATAATATATTTTTTAAAAACAGCTCATTTCCCTAAAGATTTGGTAAATGAGAGAATTAGACAAAAATAAGTATAAAAAGAATACAAAACCATGGATGAGTAAACTGGAATGTGTTGGAAAATTGTATGTTGCACCCAAAATCAAAGCCATTGAGGTGCTTTTGCAACCAAATGCCACATTATTAAAAAAAAACAAACAAAAGAAAAACCTTTTTCCATCTGAAATTCTTATTTTCTCCTGAAATACCCTAATAGTGCAGTTTTGAGAAAGATGCATGTAAAAAAACAATGCCTTTCTTTAGTCATAATGAATCATATGAGCGTGACGTCCGTGACTTTACATTAAAAACTGTGTTTTGTTGCATCTTTTGCATCTATATTCAAACAGGTTTTATGTTTGCATTGAAAAAAGATTGAGGAAAGGTAGCTCAGTGGTAGAATGTCTGTCCTTGAACAAGGAAAAACTGGTTTGATTCCCACTAGGCCCATGCCTAAGTGTCCTTGGACCAGACATCTAACCTCCAGTTACTTCCCCCATTGGTGCTGTCACAGCTGGCTATTGTGGTGCAATGCAGCAAAAGTAAATCCCCATGATGGATAATATCGTAACAAAAATAGGGGGCAGGGGGTCATGAGCTCAAGATTTTTTTTTCGACATTTGAATTTTCTTTTTCTTTTTTGTATCCTGTTTTCCTGTGTTGAAGACATAAATGTCTAAGATTTTAAGGAAAAAGTAAAATAATCAAATGATGACGACATCTATTCAATTTATTCAAAGTAATTACCTAAGTTTCTTCTGATATTTGGAAACTTATCAAAGTTTTGTCATGTTCCTCGCCCACCACCAGAGGGAGCCCGGGGCCATCCCTCATTTGCCTGATTTTTACACACCTGAAGATCTTTGTGCAGCTGCCTTTAAATAGGCAGCCTGTCTTGCCTTTAGGTGTTGGGTCATTACCATCCCTTCAAGTCGGGTCTCCCTGGTTGGCTGACCATGAAACACATTCTGAACAATAACAACTTGCCATTCTCAAATAAACCATGTTTCTGTCCTGCAATTGGATCCTCCTCCTTCTACCTGCACACCGCTTCATGACAAGTTTAACAAGAATAAACAGGCAGTCAACAAATATCCATGCTATATGTTTTTGCAATTTTAAAACCTTCAAATCAAATGCTCCGAATAACACATTAACATAACTTATAATTATATATTTTTAGATATGCATACTGTGTACTTAACAGCAATTAGTATAATTTTTATAAAGATTGTGAATGTACAAAAGACAATAATTAGAAAAAATTCTACTGGTGATTTTTAAATTCGGCTAATTTCTCAACATCCTCTGTTGCATTTTTAACCGTTGAGTTCATGTTTTCAGTGAATTTATGACCTATGAAAGCTGTCACCGAGCTAAAACCTGGAAGATTAAAAACGAGTTGGACACAGTTTTAATACGAGTCAGGTACAGCAGCCATTCTTACGGGAATACTCTCTGAAGATTTACTTTTCTGGTTCTACTTTTGAACACAACCAAATCAAGCACACCTCCAAGAAAGTTACTTTTAGAGAATACAATTACTCTCCAAGGTATCACTTATTTTCCAGTAATAGTGCAATAACTCCTTAGCTCAACATTTATCACAACTTTTCAGCTGGAAATGAAAACCAGAGTGTTTGATGTCCTTCTGTTGGAAATCTAGAAATGTCAGTGACGGAAATCAGACGTATTTAATACCTTTTTATTATTTTTTCCACAAAGATGATGGATCTGAGGAAAATGTTTCCAGCCAACACAGACACTTTCAGGTGCTGTGATTGGACGAGATTAAAAGTCCTGTCAGTCTTGTCTTGACAACAGTCTGTGTGGTCGTAGAGTCATGTCAGGGATAACAGTTTTCATGAGTCATAATCATATTCACGAATAATCAAGACCACTTTTCAAACACCACCATCCTGGATATTTTAGATCTTATTCTATCTTAATATATCCAATATAAAAATAGGTTATTTTACAGATTTTAAATGCAGTTTCTCATCAGAATAAAATGTGTTTTGGAGCATAAAAAATCTAAATAACTCCAGCATAGATACAACTGTCACAACTTACGGGGAAGGTATTAGCTCAGTGGTAGAAAGTCCGTCCTTGGAACAGGAGAAGCTGTTTCAATTCCCACTGGGCCTATTCCTAAGGGTCCCTCGAGCAGACATCTAACCTCCTAGTTGCTCCCACCATTGGCATCATTATGGCTGCCTGCTGCGGTGCAATGCAGCAAAAGTAATTTCCCCATTGAGGGATAAATACAATACGGTAAAAAAAAAGTTTCGACTGTTCTTCTTCTGTACCATCAATGTCCCAATGCCATTCTACTCAGCTTCACCTGAGCTCCTATTCTGTTACATGAAGAGTGTTTGTTGTCCCGCTTCTGAAACAAAAGTATTCAGAGCTAAAAGCTAATTAAGTTCAATAAATGAACCAAAGGAGTCTATGTTGGTTAAATTTGTATTAATCAAGTCTAAATTGACCAAAATCCACTCATTTTCCTTGTGTTGATTTCTAGTGAGATATACTGTACGTATGATCATTTTACAAGAGAGGACTTACAAAGAAATTCAAACTCTATATGTTCAAAATAAGTTTTCTTCACATACTAGGGAGATTTCTTATGAATGAAAATGGTCTAAAAAGGGTAGCGTACTTAGATAACTTGTAATATAACTTATATTTATAATTTCTGTCTTGATTCTGTGCAAAGTTTTGTAGATGTCCAATCTGTTCCTGCTTACAACTGTTTTCTTTTAATCTGAAGATAAACATTGAAAGGTGTTTATAATAAACTACATCGTAAAAGGTGGCAATTAAAATAAAGTGCTAATAATTAGGTGATTATGCACCCGATGAATCACCCAGTACTAATTTGGAGGGAAATCCATTTAATCTTATAAATGATTGATAATCAGGTGTAAAAAAAACAAACAAATAAAACAGCAGAATGTTTGAATTATGTGACACTGCCTGGTATCAAATTAAAATGATTTTAACTACTCTTTTTGTCTCATTTTATACAAATCAAAAGAACATTTTTGACATCTGGTGTTGTAGAGTGGAAAAAAGGCAGAAAAAATTTGCACATGAGCGAAAGTACAGTACACAGTCAGAAATCTTTGGTTTGCAATTTTACCAGCACTCTATCCCACAGAAAGTGCCTACTAGTTTTATATTATAATTCTTTTATGCTCAAATGAACAAAAATGACTTGGAACTCAACTGAGTAAAGTCACCAGATGTGGTTGTTTTTCATCTGAATACTTTTGGCCAGTTTCATGAGAATAAGATATCAAAACATGATTTCAGAGTTTGTTATATCTCGTTTAAACCTGTTCATCAATCCTCCAGAGACATCATGTTGCCCGTTTCAAATATTTCCAAATCTCTTTCCAAAAGCTTCTCTTGACCCAAGATGGGGTTCAGTGGTTTTCAGCCAAAAAAAAAAAAAGGAGTGGAACTGACTCTTCCAATAAGAAGTCCTTCTGGTAAAAATTATCTCAGTATAAAGTGTAAAAATCAAGCTGTGACTTTAAAAGAAGCCAGTGCTTATCTTTTGGAAGTTTGGAGGATTCTCTTGTCCTTGACTTTTCAGAATATTTATGATTTCTCATTTGAAAAAACTTGAGGATCTGATTCAAACCAGTGACTTCTGAGTGTGGAGGATTTGAGATTTACCAAATGGCACCATGAAAGTGGAGACTATTTACTGGCATCATCTGTTTGTCTTTTCAAAAGTATAAAGGAAGGATGCAATTATCACAAACAAACTATAAAACTCCACCAAACTTTAAGGGCAGATTTTGTCATTATAAAGTAATTTTGCTGTTGCTCAGTAGACATTTCTATTTGCTCCTGACTATGGAGTAATCTCTTAGAAAACATTTAAAAAATGCATGTCAAATTTAAGTTTTTCAAGATCTAAAGAGTTATAATTGCACATTTTTTGTGGAAAAAAGCATCATTTTCTTACCTGATGAACACAGCATCAGACACTTGACAGTTGTTTTAGTATTTTCTTTGCTCATGTCTTGTAGGAGCAAAAATGTCACTCATCAACAAATTATTTAAAAATCTCAAAGTGTCACAACTTGTTCCTAAAGTGTTTTTGTTTTAATGGAAGAAACATGAGAAATGAAATAGATTTGGTGTTCAGAAGGACCATGCGATATTCTCCCATGCCCTGCACATGGCAAGCAGAACTATTTCTCTCTTCCTCCACTAGAGAGTGTCCTTTGCCAGGATGAAGACCGCCACATTGAAAGAAACTATTCTTTTTCATTTTTTCTATTGATTCCACAACAAGAGAAACATTTGGCTTACTTCTGTTGTTGAACGATTCTTAGAAAGCTTACGGTCCATGAGATTATTGTAGAACAAATAAACAACGTTAAAGGAGGGGAAGTTGTCACCAGTAGTATTTATAAAGCAAGTAATACAAGGGGATCTTGGACTTCTTTCTGGGCAAAAGAAAAGTTTGTTAAAACATCCCCTCATGTACATTTTATTATAAGACCACACTTTGAGAATTATTTTGACATAAATAACAATAATTTCAGACTTTCTGTTTCCAGACTTTGAGCTTCAGCTCTATGTGAGCAATGTCTGCAATGAGGCTTGTAATACACCAGGTCACAGTGTGCAAGAAAGTAGTAAAGAAATCTCTGAAGTGGTTATGTGTTTTGTCCTCTGAATAAATTCTAGTGCAGAGACCTTACATTTTAGATGGTGGTTTTTTCTTCTCATTTACTTTTTTCTTTGGACATGTTTTTATTAATCATTTTCAAATCCCTGATTTGAATTGTGTTCTGACCCCATTACTCATGAGAGATTTTTAAATCACAATGGGGACAGTAACTTGACTTAGACCACAGGTTGCCCAACTCTTTTTGTCCCTAGAGCTACTTTTCATGTAGCAAACCTCCTGAGATAAACTAGTCCAGTGTCAACATTACAAACCCCCCATACTGTTTCCAGCCTGCAGTAAAATTACCCTCAAAACACCTTTTGTTGTTGTCACACAACCATTAGACATCACATAAAAAAACTACCCTCTCTCAAACACACTTACAAACAAATTCCTTTCTCTTAAACTCACACAGACAGGTCCCTCTCCATCAAACACACATAGAGACACACACACAGAGACAAGTTACTCTCTCTCAAACATACACAGACAAGTTCCTCTCTCATAAACACACACATGGACAAATTTCTCTCTATTTTTCTCTTTAACACACACCCACAGACACAAAAATTTTTTATGCGTATGCAGTACTTTAGGAGGGAGAGGGACCACAGCAGCACCAGGTGCTGCTCATTGAGAACAGGCTTAACAGTGTGCTTTCACATCACAGACTCCAAAAATCTCCCATAACACTAGAAAAAGCTGCTAGATTGAAAGATTTTTAAAAGAAAAAAGTCCCGAAATTTTAGCAACTCTAGCTGCGAGAGGGTACTTGCTAAATATAGCGTCAAAGCTGCTGAGTAGAAATACCGACTTCATTCCATAATTTTTTCTTCTACACAGCTGGTGGTCAATTTGGAATCAGTCCGCAATCTTCTAGTAACCCGCAAACCGATTCGATCGACTGGTTGGGTATCCCTGACTATTTCACAAATTCAGATGAAGTCAAATAGGATGAAGCTTCAATAATGGGGGGGTCCTTCTGACCTAATCAATCACAGAATGGATTTCTATTGAACTCACCACATGGACATTTAAAGATGTCTCACTGGTGAAAAGCAAGGTGATCATTAACATTAAAGGACAGACCCAATCTTACATGTCTTCAAAGCCCTACCTCACACACCAGAGCCAGAGCTTCCCTAGACAGAGACACCTGCACCAAAAGTATGATGTTTTCCTGTAGTAGTTGCCGATCATGGAAATAAGCATTCCTGACACACTCAGTAACGACCCAAATAATGTTATAATACTTTTTTATTTAATTACAAGCAGATATTGTTTAATTTAGCCTGTTTCAATAAGAAACAGGATTGATCAAAATCCTTTTGTCAAGTTTGCATGACTATTAAGTTTATTTGGTTCCTATGTTATTTCTCGATGGTAGCGTGGTCTGATGATATCTTTCTTTTTCCATCTTAATTCTGTGACGAACCATTGCAGGTCCAACCTTTTCCAAACCCAGGGTTTGCTGTACTTTGTCTCACACCGACAAGAAAAACTGTCTCACTATCAAAAAAAATGTATTAAAAAAAATTATCAAGTGTTGTGGGGTTTGACTGATCTGGGGAAAAAAACATTAACTTAAAGCCAAATCAAGTATTTTTATATCTTGATATAAAAATACTAGATATAAAAATACTTGATTATGTCAAATAGATTTGATCAAATACAATTTGTAACACATTGATGTTTCGTGTTTGTTAAGATGCCCCAGAAACTGAACTTTGTTAAAGTTTTAAACTACAATGTGTCCTCGATAGTTAATTTTATGTTACTGGTTAAATATTAAATTTAAATTTATATTACCGCAACTTCCATGTTGTGTTAGGAAACAAAAGAAGAAGCACACCCCGTCGTGCAGCACTGAAACCAATATAAATCTGCTTGTATTTTCTGATTGATTTTGATTTTAACAAGCTCAAACCACCCCTTTCGACCTGACAATTAGCTTGATATCCATGTCTTGTGCATGTTCTATATATGTACGGCAAACCGTAATTATTGTTCAGTTTAATTTCTTACATCTCAATTGATTTTCAATTCATGTGAATTTTTGTTTCAATGTCTTTTGGTTTTATTCTTTGAGACTGTCTTGTGTTGACCAGGCAGTTTAAGTCCTGTTCCTCCATTACTGTGTCGATCTCTCCGCTTTTCAACCCTAAGTGCAATGAGTTCATATGAAGATTGCAGGTAGCAGGTGAGGTTAGAGGTTTCGTTTCCAGGTGTCTCAGCTGGAGAGAGCTGAAATTCCAGCCGGATTATTTTATTAAGAGACTGGGGCCCAAATTTACACTTACAGCTGGAGCAAATGTTCTATGACCTGTGTTAAGTTAAACTGAATGAACTGCAGAAAATTGCTATGGATGTGAAATGGCATTTTGTCCTCTCCCTATGAAGCTCCACAGGGGGCAGATTTGGAGATTCAGGACCCATTACTGTCAAGAACAATCAGAACATATAATTTTGTACAGAAATCTGACCCACAGAAGAATTTGCAGTTCTCAGGTCAGTCATTCAAAAAGAATAAAGAATACATTTCTATCTTGCACAGGAATCCTGGATACATTTTTTAAGAGAAAACTGTAAAGTTTTTCATCAACCTAGACACTAACATGTGACGAAATATTTTTACTGCTCCAGTACATGGTGTTGATTTTCCACCAACTTCACTTCTTCTTCTTTCGCATTTCCCTCCAGGGGTTGCCATAGCAAGTCAGTTTCTTCCATCTAACCCTATCTCGTGCATCTTCTTCGGTCACACCAACTATCTGCATGTCTTCTTTCACTACATCCATGAACCTTCTCTAGTCCTCTTTCCTGGTGGTTCCAAATCCAGCATCCTTCTTCAGATGTACTCTCTCTCTCTCCTCTGCACATGTCCAAACCATCTCAGTTTGGCTTCTCTGACTTTATCTCCAAAACCTCTAACATGTGCCGTTCCTCTGAAATACTCATTTCTAATCCTGTCCATCCTGGTCACTCCCAGAGAGATCCTCAGCATCTTCATCTCTGCTTCCTGTCTTTTCTTCAGTGCTACTGTTTCTAGACCAAACAGCATCGCCGGTCTCACCAAGGTTTTGTACACTTTCCCTTTCATTTTAGCTGAAACTCTTTGATTGAATATGGTCTAATTTTACAACTCTCAACATTAAGTGGGTAGGTAGCACCACTTTTTATACCTCACTTCAATCTGACAAATCAGATTATTAAAGAAACATAGGCAAGAAAATCTTCGTCGTCCTCTTCTGAACCGCTTTTCCCAAATGGGGTTGCAGGATTGGCAGAGCCTATCCTTGCTGATTTGAGATGAAAGGCGGGATATACCCCAAACTGGTCACGGTTATATTTAACTGGTAATGCAATTTTAATTCCTGAAACCTTATTTTTCTGCCATTGTGCTTCCAGTGCTTAACCTTGATTTTGGATCACACAGACGTCCAAAACAAACATAAAACTGCAGATTAAATTGAGATTTAAAATTTAGCTCCAAGGGTAAACAAATGCGTAACAGGATCTCTCCTTCTTCACCTTGCCACTAAGTTTTACCATTATTAACAGGTATTGAAATTATTAACAGGTTTATTAACAATTTGTCCTTTCATCCATTCATCACACTGAGATGCAGGGTTTCAGGAGTCTATCTTAGCTGATACTGGGCAATAGGCAGCGTGCACTACTGCAGGACCACCAGTGTATGCCGAGAATGGTGGTTTATAAAATAAGGCAACTAAACATTTCAAAGTTGGGTACAATTTATTTGTGAGACTTGAAAATAATAACAGCGTCAGGATATTATAAGACAATGAAATGAAATGAAAAATGAGATGAAACTGGGCTTTGAAATGATCCAAATAATTTACAGGTTGATGTTTTGTAAAGTTGTTTTAATAACCCTATCACTACAGCATATTTATCTATTATCATTTAGTAAAAGTAGTTTCAGAAATCAGAAGAAATCTGCAGAAGTCAAAATCCTAGAACACCAGAAATTTAAATCACTAATATCATTGTCTGTTCATTTAGATTTTACTGTACACTGCTAGTTGATACAGTACAATTCTCATGCTGTCCACCTCTCTCTTCCTCCTCTTTAGGAGAGAGCTCTGTTTCAGATTCCTGATAGATCCTGTGTGTTCCTGTCCTGGGCATGGCCAGACCAAGGAGGCCTCGGCGCTTCATCTATCACCCCCGCTCCATCAGGATTAGCCCATCTACTCATCTCCGTCTTGGGCATCGCCGGGCTGAGGAGGCCCCTTTGCTGCTTAACCATCCCGTTTTCATCAGGATGAAATCCATCTACTCATCCCCGTCCTGGTCATTGCTGGGCTGAGGAGTCCTCCGTGTTTCCATCAGAATGAAGAGCATCTATTGACTTATTTAGATATTTAGCTGTAGAGTAGAATAAGCTAATATTTAAACAATGGTCTTAGACACATTGGATGGTCTTCCCGGGGGAGGGATCTCTCTTCCGTGTGGATCCCCATGAGGTTTCTTATTTTTTCCTCACTGATGGTTTTTTTTTTACCATTTTTCCTCACCATGCAGGACAGAGAAGGGCAGGAATGTGCTTACATTGTCTAGCGAGCATTTGTTAGTTATTTTTCTTGCTGTGTATTTGGGTTTATACTTTCCTGCTTTTTTTATGTTTTTTGTCTTTCTGAATCTGCATTTCAAGCCCATTGAGACAAAAATTCTGTGATTTTGGGCAATACAATTAAAATTGAATGAAAAAAATTGAATCCAAAAAAAAATGTGTTTGAACATCAAAATGTGCGGATAAAAGTATTGTGTAATGGTAAATTTTGTTTCAACGTGCTTTAACTTGTATTTTTTTAATTTATAACCCCATTTTAAAGAAAATCTTCCTCTGAATTAGATTGAAAATTGCACATCAAACAGAATTGTATGAGAACTTATTTTTTTCTCATGATGTCTTTGTTCAAATAGGAATCCCCACTTTTAATGTACATAATGGGTGATCATTAAGTTTTAACTTTATAACACATAGCCACATGGTTTCTAAAGTATCTCAAGCATCTGAAGGACCCTTTTATCATTCATGTGTCTTTGGTAGAGACATGTGTCTCATATGGAGGAGTCAGAAAGAAGGTATGGGTAGGGTGGTGACTTTTCTCCACCCCTCTGTGGCAGTTTAACAGCAAAGAGGGAGGGAAATAGAAGTCAAATAGGAGAAGGGGGAAGTCTCTAATGAAGGCAGAAAGAGCAAAGAACTGAGAGATCCTAATAAGAACATCTCACAATCAAACAAAGAAGCAGATGGAGAAAGTTTGAAACTAGAGAGACAACTTATTTCTTCTTACTATAGGTTATAGATGTGAATTAGGTTTTTTTCCAAAAGTTTTTTTTTAAATCATCAACCTAAAGAGTTTATTCCAAGCCTTTCACATCTAAAAGAAGATTCAAATTTAAAAGTAAGTTCATTTTTCTTCCATTCTAACATGGATTATCTACATGTGATGGCAACTGTGTTATTACATGTTATAACAAAAAAAGAATGTAAAGGCAGTTTGATGAACAAGTTTGTAGACACGTGGCATATAACTAAACCCACGGAAATATGGTTATAGATACTTCTTCAGAAGGCGCGACTATTTGTATGATTCATAAAGTAATCACGATCTGTAGGAAGGAAGGAAGTAAAAAAAAAAAATACACGAGGTTGAGTTGTAGTAAGTAAGAAACTCTAGATCGGAAATGACTGCCATGCTGTTGGAGTTTCATCATCTAGGTTTCAAATCGAGGGAACAAATAGTACAAAAGAGCTGTTTTATTAACAAAAATATTCATCATAATTACAACTCCACCAAGCCCATGAGTCATGGAATTGAAATCCATCCAAACCCTGAGTTGATATATTTCATCCATAAACAGTATCATCATTGTTTCAATAGAACACAGACAGCATGGCCTTTACCGGCTCTTCCAGAAAGCTTCAACTCATCTAAATGAGACATTTTCAGCTCAAATCTGACATTCTGAGGCTAGTTTGAAAGTTTTTCCTCAATTTCCAATCAATGTTGATATTGTAGCTCAAATTGATCTCAACTTAATAAGCAAAAAAAAATCATCATATAGGTCTTGTTTTGTTGGGTTTTTTTTTTAACCCACGTTTTGCTTTGTCTCCTCGTTTCTTGTTTATTTTCTTCATAAAATCACACAATGTAATGACATTGTTATTACATATTAGATGTTAGTTACTAACTTTGGGGATGTATAGAAACATTTAATGATTATTTCTAGTGTTTTTGATCATTTGGAGCATTTTACCATAGCCAAATGGCCTTGTTCAGTAACTGGACCCTAGCTGAGGTCATACCCACAGAGAAGCAGCTGCTTGCCTGCCCGCCTGCCAGCATCTAAGGGTTGCTTTAGATTCTGGAGAATAAAGGATTCATAGTTTATTTTTTTACAAACTCATGGTGATGAAAAGTTTGTCATGCAAGTTTTTATGTCAAGCTGAGTTTGATAAACACAACTGGTCAAGGTCAGTAATAACCACAGCAGGAAATAAAGACTAGCAGGATGTGTCCAGCAGCAGGAGTTGAACAAGAAAAAAAAGGCACATGTTAAAGGGACTCAAATAATTTAATATAGTCATCTTAGAATGAACAGGATGAGATTGCACATCTAAAAAGCTTGAATCACAATCACCAAACATTGCATCAGTCAGTTTGTGCTCAGGTATTTCAGGAAACACTCTCCTTATAAGGAGTTTCCCGGTGTGGGTTACACCTACAAACATACACATGGACACACTTTGCAGTGTTGTGGTAAGAGTTAACACCTGTCTGCCAACATTTAGAACACTTTCCTTCACGTTTGACATGTCAAATTAGGCTTTCCTGCAACATCACGACTTAGAGTGACTTCCTTTTTCCATGAGGACATCATCTCTGTTCCATTCAACACTGTAAACACAGAAAGTACTGAGGGGAAAAATGTGCAACATGCAGAGGTGTAGGTTAAGATGGCGAGTCAGGCAGTTGGTTTAAACTTGCATGACTTGTTTGTCTCGTATAAGTCCACGTGTTCATTTAACCTGAGCTTGGACACACAAAGAGGACCACTTGATACCCCGATGGACATAGCGTGTGACACTGAGCTGCCATGACTCATGTTTCTCTTACTGTCTTCTGTGTGATGGCTGCTGATGTATATTTTTATTGTGTCCTGACTGTCCTGTGGAAAATCCAGCACGTGTGTGAATAACATCTATATTTAAGTACAGACGAGGTTAAGCTATGGTCATTTGAAAGTTCACATAAAAGTTTTAATGGGCTGTAAATGAATGTGAGCTGTTACATTAACATCAAATATGATTAAAGTCATCTCGTCTGGTGTGAAAAATATTCCAGTTCTTGGTAAAAACCTCTGATGAACGTCTGTGATAGCTCAACTTGACTGCTGAAATCTGATTGCTCAAGATTCACAACTTTTGGCTGAACTTTTCTTCACCTAGAACATTTAATTGTTTGTGTTCTATCTCTTACACTGTTTATCCAGGTCATCACTCTGAAAGAAAATACTAGAGTTTAGATTTTTTTTTTTTTTGTGTCATTTTAACACGCATAATTTTTTTTTATAAAGGATGATTTGAACTTAATTTGACTAAAACAGGTTATTTAATCTAAACAAAACCATATAGTTTGAATGTGGTTAGATAGCAGCATCTTTGTTGTTTCAGTATTATACGTTGTTTTTAATAAATGCAAATAATTTCTCTGTGTTTAGGAGGTTTTTCTCTTTTATTCTTTATTACTCCAAATAACAGTCATAACAGTGTTTTTGTGGGAATTATTGAAATGCTTTTGGCCACGATGTTTATCATACGAGCGTAAAGTGTCAGTTTTGCGCTTCAGGACATAAACCAAGATTTCTATGTGATAAAAAAAATAATAGCAGCTCATTAGGAGAAGACGGTATTTTTAATCTACATATTTTAGGTTAGGTTATCTTATATCAAGCGTTGAGTCGAATTACAACAAGGTGGAAGAATCGTAATTAAATCTTTTCTTTCCTCTCAGTTACACAGTTTGCCTCTCATGATGTAAATTAATTATCATGATCAATAGTAGCTCATCTATTTACATACATGATTAAATGAGTACTGTTCCACCCTGTCACCTCAATGTAGAGTGGGGAGTTTCGTGTGTGTACTCAACATGCAATGAGTTTTCATAGTGGGGTGTCACTTACAAAGAAATCCTCCTTTTCAAACTTTCTTTTCAGTACAGAGTCCGTGCACTCGGCTGTGAATAATCGCATTACACAGAAGCCACATGGGCACACGCAGAGAATAATCTGTCTCATCAGAGCCTTCCTGGTCCCCATGTACAACACACACACTTCATTAAGAAGTATTACTCACGTGAGGACTTGACAGCCCCCGAGTTCAATGGGGTTCATTTTCAATTATAATATAATTATAATAATTTTTTATAATAATTTTTTATAATAATTATAATATAATTATAATAAATTGATTGATCTGCTGTAATTTTTTAGGTGTGATTATGTTAGCTGTTGTATCCATCTTGTCTTAAAACTACTTCTGCGGGTTAAATTGACCAATGACCTTTGTGTTGGTGAGGTGGTCATGACTGGACTGGCTGTATTTAGTCGGTCAGTTTCAGGCTTTTTGTTTGAACACAGTAACGTTTGCATAATGGGTGCTTGTCTGTGTATCAAGATAAAGCAGAGCTCCGGTTTGAGTGGTCCTTTTTTGTTCACCCAATCTGGGTTATTTACACATGTAAATGACATCTTTTTGAGGTGTTTTCTCTTTTCATCTAAAGTAATCAAGATAGTTTCAATCAATCAAGGTATAGAGTGGATTTACTTTTCTTGACAAAGGAATTGTCAAATCTAGTGATTTGGGAGATGACTGCTCACAGTTACTTGATATCAACTATAGATAAACTTAAGTTATTACCTTCAAGTTTTTGTACATTTCTACCACAAATAGCAAATTAACAAGAGTTCTCACACTAACTTTACTTACTGACCTGTTTTTAGAAAATTCATACAATAAGGTCGCATAATCAATTTTGATAACATAATAACACACACACCAAAAAGCGTTGGCGTTTGATCTTCAACCGTGTTATTACATAGACTTCAATAATTTGATGTCTATGAGGTACCCCTCTACCCCACTTTTTTGGTCCACAAACAAAAAAGTGTTCTTACTACTTTAATTATTATAAACATTGGGCAAAATGCAGGAAAATGACTTATCTTTCAAAATGCTCTGGAGGGGAATGCACCCAGACTGCCCTATACTGGCGAGCACAGGTGCTTGTTTTGTCTGTGACCTCACACCCCAACGCCCTCCTTTAGAAAATCCTAGATTCACCCTTGGTTATATTGTGCAAAGTCAATAATGTTGGTCAAAAGTAGAGTTCCATAAAACGTTGATTAGGTTTTAAATCTAAGTAATCAAATTGTATGTTAAACAGTCATCATCTCAATATACAGTACATGGGATTCTCAATGCTTTGATTTTAATCTGCTGTATTAAAACTATTCAGTATTTAATCCATTTACTGACTTTTTTTCTTTCAATAAAATGTGGTTGGAGCTACCCTGATCATACTTCTTACTGTGAGAAACTGCTAACCTTTTGATATCTGATAGCATGTTTGTCAAGTTTTAACCATACTTTAGAGAATTCTTCATTTCTAATTTTTTTCTGCTTCATGCTATAAGAGATGCGATGTGTATTTTTACTTGCGAATGTGATTTATTTGAGCTCAGGCTGTTGGTAGACAAACACTGAGAATAAGAATTAGTGTGGCACAATCTAATTTACTCTTCCTGATTTTCTCCTTCTGTCTCCTTGGCAGGCATGGCACCCTCTCTAATCCAGGCGTACAGGAGGCGATGGTGGATGGCTGTGACAGCAGTGATAGAAAACCTACTGTGTTCAGCTGTGCTGCTGGGCTGGGGTTCCCTCCTAATTATGCTGAAGAGACAGGGTTTCTACTCACACCTTTGTACAGGTAAAGCACACTTTATTCAAATAGTAAATTGCTTTTTGTTAACTGCGGTTTTTATTCTCATCACACCTGTCTCATAACATAACATCCATGTCAATTTGGTTTTTTTAGCTAATGAATCCATTGTCGTGCATTTGGGAAATTCATCCAATGAGGAGTGGCTGACATGCGTGGACCAGGAGGAGATGCTGAATCTTGGTTTCACCATTGGTTCCTTTCTGCTAAGCGCTACAACTTTGCCTCTTGGTATTCTCATGGACAAGTATGGACCACGTCCAATCCGACTGGTGGGCAGGTAATGTTGGAAAGCAGACCCAAAATTAAAACCATGTTTCAAAGAATGTAATTGCTTAGTTTTATAAATAGTATGTTTTATTAGAACATAATGCTAGTCCCCATTTCTAAGCCTGTACCTCTGGGATTGTAGGTTTTTAATTTGGTGGACTGATCACATTCCTGAGAGAAAAGTCACCTGTCCACACCTTTCGTTTTAAAGAACTCTAGTTAACAGTAAATGGAGGGCTAATTGTGCAATTTCTCACATTTCACACGCCTACTTACTGAATGGATGTGGAAACAAAGTAGAGCAATATTTTCTTGTGTTTCATCATACATAAAAAAATACAAGCTGGTCACCTTCTTAACTGTCTATCCCCTACTGGGTTGCGGGGGTTGCAGGAGCCCATCCCGGCTGATTCAAGGCGTGGGGCGGGGTACACCCTGAACAGGTCACCAATCTGTCACGGAGCGGTCACAAATGTACATGTGTGAAATAGTCTTACAAAACATGTGAAACCCATTTTGATTTGGCTTTAACTTAATTAACAATTTGTTAGAGTTATATGACTTAGATCAGGGGCGCCCAACCTTTTTTGTCCCAAGATCTACTTTTCAAGTAGCAAACCTCTTGAAATCTACCAGTCCTGCGGCAACATTGCAAACCGCCACAGATTTTTCCAACCTGTATTAAAACTAATATTGGTCGTGAGTACTTCCTCCAAATCCACAGTCAATTAGAAAATTTATTTAGAAAAATTACAGTTGATTGGATTCTCACGTGACGTCATCAACCCGGAAGTATGCATCCACTCCTTTATTAGCCTTCAGATCTGCAGCTGAGTAAAAACTTAGAATGAATTGTAGGCATCAAATTCGGGATTGTTTGAAAATAAAGGATTTAGCATTGTACGGGGATCTTCTCCACCAGTCAACTATAGCTTGATACTGCTTTGATAGTTTCGTCCTGTTCCTGGCCGACTTCCGGGTTTTACTCACGTGGGTGAAAGCGCTTTGTAACACAAGAAAGGGGCTAGATTGTTGCTAGTCACTTTTTTGAATGGCTGAATGGACGCTAAATTTAGCGTCAAAGGCGCTAAATTGGCAACACTGACTTTCTGTCATTAAAAAAAAATTGTCATAAAATATTTTTTTCCTAAGTTTTTTTTTCAACACATCTTGCGGTCGACTCGGGAACAGTCCGTGATTTACCGGTAGACCGCGGTCGACCAGTCATGCACCCAACACTTAGATCATTTATGTGAATTATTGGTGAAAATTGTGTTCAAGAAATTTTCTTATTCCCACACTTGATTTAAAACTATATGTATTTTTTTTATTTATTATTATTCTTTCTTTACAGCTCATGCTTTGGTCTGTCCTGCATCATCATGGCTTGTTCAGCCTACGACCCCGACCGTAAGTACACCTCCAAGAGGTTTGATTTTTATTTGCACAAGAACTTTTTTAAGGTCAAATTTTACAATGATGACTATTAGAAAAAAAAATCAGTTATTTTTAAATTACACTTCATAAGTTTTTTTGGTTGTTGTTGTAGGTCTATCAGATCTCATCTTCATAGCTCTCTCGTTGAACGGCTTCGGAGGCATCTGTCTGACCTTCACTTCCATCACCGTAAGACCGACACACACAACTACATAAAAATAAACCCACACAAACTCATTTAAAAATGAGGCATTAGCTCAGTGGTAGAATGTCCATTCTTGGATTGAGAGAAGTCGGTTTGATTTCCACGGGACTCATGCCCAAGTGTTCTTGAGCACCAAACCCCCTGCATCTCCCATCATTGGTGCCATCATGACCGCCTCCTGCTGTGCAAAGCAGCGAAAGTAATTTCCTCATGAGGGATGAATGCAGTACGTTTATTTGTTTGTACTCATGCCTTTATGAGTGTGTAAAAAATAAACCAAAACCTAACCAGGAAAGATTATTGTTTTTAGAAAAATAGTGACAAAAAAAGTAAATAAAATAAATAAAATGATGTGCCTAATTGTTTGAATAAAATGTATAACGAAACAAGATAGACACACATTGTGGATGGCAAACATATACCAGAAATTTTGAGATCTACCCTATTAGTTTTCGACTTGCTTCTGTTGCTGTTGGTTTTGAATTAATCAAAAAACACAAGATTATTAAAATATTTTATTGCCTAAAGTGAAAATACAGAGAAAACCTGGGTTGCATAACACCCCTGATGAAAATAGCTCCACTTAAAATGGTTTACACTTTTGAAGGTGAACCCTCGGCGTGGTCGGCTCGTGTGTTTACCCCAGCTGGGAATACAGTGCATGTGTTGTGACTGTGACATGTGTTTGTTTATAGTCACGACAAGCATGTGTATGTAGGTAGGACATTATCAGGGGGTCTTTTATTGTCACCGCTGCCTTGCGAGTCCTGGAAAGCATTTCAGTTTGTGCAATGTGTGGGGACATTATGTTTCCATAAGAGTTGCACATGACTTCCCAGAGATGGAAATTTAGTCATCCGTGTGCTCACCAATAGCAGAGCGGTGTTGACCACACACCCTCTTCAGGGCTCGACCCATTTACCTCTTCTCAAAATACCCAAGGACGCATTTCAATCAGGTGTCTTGTGATCCCTCACATCCCTGCTTTGTTTGGTTTCTCTATCTTACATAACGTGAATAAACAACCAGGTTTTTATTTTGTATGTTGAAATCCAAATGTTGTAAATGTTTGATTAAGTGGGTTTGGAAAGCAGACGAGCTGAGTTAAGTATAATACAGAAAATCAAATTTGATTCAACTAAAAAAATACATCTATAGAGCTAGATAAAGTGATCTGAATTTTGGATGTATAAAATTGTAAATCCATAGCCAGCTTTATAAACTGTACGTACTGTATAATGCTCAACAAACATCCAGAATACTTTCAACGTCACCAATCAATAGAAGACTATTTTCTCAATTATTCCTTCCTGTCACAGTACAGACCCATTTCTTCTTTAAAAAAACCCATAAATGTTTGGTTTCTGAAAGAAGTGTGTAATCATTACTTAATCACTCGGATATGAACAGATAAGTGATGTTTGACATCAACAACCAGCAACATGGAAAGTGTTGTAATCTCTCCACACACATGTTGTTCCGTCTGTTCCATTACTCACACAAACAGAAAAAGTAGCACCCTCAGTCTTGTTTGTCCCTGTCTGCCCTCTGTCTACAAATATGATTGGGTTAGCTGGCGCTCACTGACCTCCACATTGTTGTTTCTGGTATTCAGAGAAGTAAATATGAACAAGGACAGCATCAAAGACATGTCATCATGACTGGAAATATGAGGAAATGGAAATTAAAAAAAAGTTTTCTTTTACGTTGCTGTATGAGTTTATGATAATAAACAAACCTGCATTGTGTGATTCTCATGCTCTTGAGATGATTACTTTTTTAGTTGATGCAATTATAAAATGAGACAAAAGTGCACATGAAATTTCTTGTCCGACTTTTACAATCTCGTGACACAGAACTCAGTAGTTAGGGTAATTATCAAAGTTGAGTGCAGGCAGTAGCAGTGCACGCGTAACACAGACACACAAACACACCTCCCAGGTGATGTAAAGTCAACCAAAAACGTAAGCTGAACTCAAAGCCCTTCAACTTGTTGTTGAAAGAGCTCCTTGTAATCAGCAACTAAAACTCATTTCTTTTAAAATTGCTTTTTACTTCTGACTTGTGAAGAGACACACATGCTGTGTGTTTTACAGGTTATGGGACATTATTTGGTTCATTTAATTGATAATATAATCTAAAAAAAAAAAAAAACGTAAAGTGACAGTAATGAGTAGTGATCTATGCTTGCTTTGCTCTAACTGCAAGCTTCTCTTTCACGTGTGCCGACTCAGCATTTAAAGACTCGAGGCCTGGCTTCTCGTGTGTGTGTTAATGTGTGCGGAAATGTCCTCCAACAGGAGTATGTGTATGCAAGGCGCCTGTCTGATCTCATGCTGGTGATAAATGTGTGCTCAGTTGGTCCTTGTAGAGTTATGTAAGCTGCTGGTAAAATTTTCTCAGCAAATAAAAGCCCCAACAGGAGTCTGCACGTGACTCACACAGAGATGCTGCGGGTCACATCCTGAGGAACTTTAAAAAACTCTTACAGATCAACACATTTCTCCACTTTAGGGTTATGTAAGTTGGCTGGAAAAGATGGAATTGGCCAAGAGGAATAATATTAGTGAAATAAGACCAAGTTTAGCTGTTTAGAGTTTCCTGCTGGGTTTTTCTGAGTGCAGCTCTGAAATAAAAACAAGTTACATCCACTTCTTTCTTTCACATAAGTTTTCATTTTACTTTTTAAATTCCTTCTCCAAACACATCATTTCCACCTTATTCTTCTTGGTTTAAGTTTTGTCCTCACAGTTTTACCATTTGGCCCTGACAATTAAACTCTTAATTAATCTCAGTACCAGTCATTAAATTAAATAAGCTTAGCAGGAGGACAGACAGACCTGATTAGTGGTGACAAATGAATACTGAAGGCTCCATTTTTTCGTGGCACCATTTGACCCCTGTATGCCTCCGTACAATCACGTGTTGTTAGAAAGGACATGTGTTGCATACCCGGTGTGAAATATGTCATTTATAGTATCTGTTAAAAGTCCAGCACACTTACTTCAAACTTTTGAAATATTTTCCAACATCATAATAATTTTTTTTCAGATTTCTGAGAAGGTAAACAGTGTTCACGCAACATTTTCACACTTCAGAATTTTCTTTGCTCAAAGTTGGCTTCACTTCATGAATTCCACAAACAGTTCTGCCAAGATGTGGTCCACCCCAGCAAATCTTATGCTCATGTAGGTGATATAAAGTATTTCTCGGGATTCGCAGGAGGACTGAATGAAGACAGGTGTTTTTTTTGTTTCCTCACACAGTCCTGTTTACCTCCAAACTATTGGGTAGAAGCTCTGCAGGTGACTTCATACCTCTGAGAGAGCAGCAGGCACGTTGCAGCCTGCTGGCTGTAAACTGTCTGTTTCAGCATCTACAGGCACACTTGCAAAACAACCAAAGTGATAGAAAAATAGATTTTACTCTCACATTTTGCTGGATTTGCAATCAAAAGAAAGCATATCCTGAAACTCTTTCTCAGACAAAATGAACAGGAGAAAAATATACTATATATGTGAATTTAATGAAAAGTTTCATTGTTTCATTTCCTGAACCGCTTATCCCTAACGAGGTCACGGGGTGCCGAAGCCTAACCTGACTGATTTAAGGTGAGAGGCATGGTATCCCCTCACCCCCAACGGGTCGCCAGACTGTCGCCGGGCCACACATACCATCCTTCTTAGGGGTAATTTCATAGTGGCCAATTAATCTTAACACTTGTGTGTTTGGAGGGTGGAAGAAAACTGGAGTACCTGGAGGAAACCCACACATACATGGGGAGAACATGCAAACACCACACAGAAAGGCCAGTGTCCAAAGACTGTTCCCATTAGGGACTCGAGCCCCGTTCTTCTTGGGGCTCGAGTGGTTAACCACTGTGCTAACCACTGTGTATCAAACTACCCTCAGTGAAAAGTTGCTCTATTTTATTTAAGCTCCACTAATTTCCTCTTTAACTTGCATTTTCTGTGTTTTTAAATCAGCGACTGATTATAAACCTCACACAGAGATTCATTTCATTGTTTCTATGAGCTATAATTCGGATTATCAGGTTTTGCAGTTTCCATAAGCCCCCCCACAGAAGCTTAAACATGTCTGAAATTATCTGATTTTCCAGCCTTCAACTTTATTCTTTTGCTTTCCAACATTATCAGTAGCTTTTGTGGTACGGGGACCCCACACCATCTAATCCTGGACATGTCAGGCTACAAAATACCACCCAAAAAGATCAATGTTGATGAATGGCTGCTGGATTTATAGCAGAGAGCTATAAGCTAAGAAAAAAGTCAGTGTTTTTAAAAATATGGCAATATAGGTTTGTAACAAGTTGTTTAAATAGTGTATTATTTATAACTAAAGTCTCCACAGTTATTGTACGTTCACATCGCTGTCCAACATTCTCCTCCAGCTTTAATGGCGTCCACTTTGGCTGGTCACCAAACGTATAAGTTTCTTATAAATATTCTACAATAAGATCAACAGAAAGGGGAAAAAAAGGTCAGAGACCCTGCTCGGTGAACTATGACCCCACTTGGAGATTAGGTGACGCTACTAGACGTTTTGGAGAACCTGTGCTCAGGTCTGAGAGAGAATAGTGAGTTTGTGGGGCACCACAATCCCTCACATGTGATCGTATAATCACTATTGACCTGTTTCATTCAGTAATCAAAAGACACTTACCGGACTGCCAGCACAATAGGTTATTGTTATATATTTTAATCTGCTTAGCACTTAAATAGGTCAACTTGATATATAGTGTGTTGGTGCCTGCCACCACGCACCTTTTGTCATGTGTCATGCCTTCCCTCGTGTTGGGTCTAAAGCAGACTGATAAGGTTCAAACTAGGGATTAACAAAAATTAAAAAAGATCACACAAATGGAATTTGGTTTGAACTACTAGGTTGAGGTTAATACCAAAACAAGGTCGTGACATTGTTTATTTGTATGATGGAGAGACTTATTTAAGAAGTTTGTGTGTAAACTGTTCACAAGGTGATTGTCTGCCCCCTGCTACCTGATCCTGGTATTACAGGCTCATGTGTCTTGTGAATTTGCTAACATGTCTTGTATTTTTTTTGTTCTTTTGCAGCTGCCTAATATGTTTGGTGCTGTGAGCTCCACCATCATGTCTCTGATGATCGGTTCCTACGCTTCCTCTGCCGTAACCTTCCCTGGTGTCAAGGTAAGATTTCTAGAGGTCTGAATGCCTAGATGCCTCTTCTTCCTCTGTGCAATGGTCCTCACCCGGAAAAGGGTGGAGGGCCCTTTGCAGGTCAGGGATAGGGTTCTGCCTCAAGTGGAAGAGTTTAAGTATTTCATGGTCTTGTCCACGAGTGGAGGGAGGATGAAGCAGGAAATTGACAGACGATTTGGTGTGACGTCCGCAATAATCAGGACACTGATTATCGGTCTGTAGTGGGGAAGAAAACGCTGAGAAAAAGCTTTTGATTTACAAGTCGATCTAAGTTCCTATCCGGACCTTTAGGTCACCAGCTGTGGGTGGTGACCAAAAGAATGAGATCACGGATTTAAGCGGCCAAAATGAGCTTCCTCCACAGGGTGTCTCAGCCCTAAATCAGAAATAGAGTGAGGAGCTCTGCCATCTGGGAGGAGCTCAGAGCCAGGTGGGGTGGTTCGGGCATTATGGTGAGGTGTTTTTGGCACATCCCACCGAGAGGAGCAGGAGAGCCTATGTCTCACAGCTAGACATAGAACACCTCGGGATCCTCCATGTTGAGCTAGAGGATGCAGCAGGGGTGAGAGAAGCCGTCCCACCTGAGGCTGTTGATCCTGCGACCTGGCCCCATATAAGCAGATCTAGATGGAACGGACAAACAAAAATAGCTGTAATGACAGACTTTTTTTCTTTGCAGCTGATCTACGATGCGGGCGTCTCTTTCCATGTGATCATGTGGGTGTGGGCAGGTCTCGCCGGGTGTGTCTTTTTCAACTGTTTTCTTAACTGGCCTAAAGAGGGTTTCCCCACACCTGATGAAGTGGACTACAGGTCAGTGAGCTCACCCTTTACTGTGCATCTTGAAGAAAAATATCTTGATTTAAATAATTAATGCATGTATCTGTTCATCAATTGCAGCAAAATTCTCACAATGCAAGAACTGCCTTCCTCGGAGCAAAAGATTGTTGGAGAAAGACTGGGCCAGAAAAATGGAGACGTTCATCACTCTACAGAGAAGCTTCCGAATGGATCTAGTTCTGCTGCAAGTAAGCCAAGAAATACACAACCTGTTCTCATAATCTTAATGAAGCAAGTTCCCAGACATATTGTGGATATTTCCTCAATGATTGTTAATAATACCCAAGCATAGTTGGTTGCAGGGGTGGTGGAGAAGCAACAAGTACTGGTTGAGAATACAAGACAGCCAAGCCACATTGAAGGGGATGATGGGAAATGTAGTTTAAATCACCTTTGGAATGAGGGATGTTGGACTAAAAAAAAACATAGATTTTTGCACTTAATTTTCTTTGTTGAACTATAAAGAAAACTATTAAAATTTTAAACCAACCATTTTTCTTATGTTACGAGTATAAAAAATTACTATTACCTCATTTCAGATACCGTTACTTTCCGCCAATCCGTCTTCTCCCCGATTTTCTTGTGGAGTTTGGTGACGATGGGAATGACCCAGCTGAGAATCATCTTCTTTATGGGATCCATGAACAAAATGCTGGAGTTCATGGTCATCCATGGGAAAGAACATCGTAAGTGTCTAATGCTCCTTTAATCTAGCCAAACAGAGTTTTCAGTTTATGTTACTAAATTCACTTTTTTTCTAAATATTTTAGCAACTGATGAGATGGTTATTCAGTCAGAACAAAAAGGTAAGAGTCAAAGAGTTACAACTCAGTTTAATAGCTTCTCTCATCTTGAGCGATTGATACATTTATTAAAACTTGTTTGATTCTTCTTATTTTCAGTGAGTTTCTACTCGTCCGTTTTTGGCACTCTGCAGCTGCTCTGTCTGGTCACATGTCCACTGATTGGCTGGATCATGGACTGGAAGATGAAGGACTGTGAAGATGAGAAGAGTGTTAGCTCCGGCATAGAGAAAGGGTAAAAATCAAGGATTTATTATTTAGATTTGAGCTTTAAAGTCTATTAAAAAATGTAAAGATTACTGAGACATAAACAGAAGATACATGGAAACAAAATGTATTACTTTTTCCCCAAAAAAGAACAAGTGGACCAAAAAGAGACCGCAAGATCCAAAAGTTAACCAATGCCATGAGAGCGTTCATCTTCACCAACATCCTCCTCATCATTTTTGGTTGCTGCTGTCTTGTTGACAATCTGCCTCTTCAGGTAATTCTAATTTACACCCACAGATTCCATCTTTAGGGTATTCAGAGAATTGTAATTGAGGGGGGAAAGGTGTTTTTTTTTTTATCTGATTTAAATTACTTTCTTCCCTCAGATCTTGACTTTTATCCTCCACACTATGGTTCGAGGTTTCATTCATTCCTGCTGTGGAGGTCTCTATGCTGCCGTGTAAGTGTACAACTGAACACGTAATTCTCATATCAGCTGGTAAACTCACCTACGGCGTGGAAAACTTAGTAAAATATCACGTCGTGACTGAAATTACACCCCCTCCAATGCCAATTACACTCATGCCACATAGTGTTAAATTCCTGAAAATTGGGCTGTTTTCTGGCTCGTTTGGATTAATTCCTTTGTTCCAAATAAATGTAGAAATTAAAGCAGGGTTTTACAACGTGACAAAAGCCTCCAGATGTAGTAATACTGCTTAGAAAGCACAGGGATGAAAGAAGTTAAAAACAAGATTTACAAACTTAAGAACGACATGAACCAACTCTGAAATATGCACTAAAACGACACGCAAATGAACCAATGAGTCAGTGAAAAAAACGGACTTATTTATTATTACAACAGTCATGTCTGTTATAAGAAATATATCAACTGCAAATATGATAGTTAAAGTCATTTTTAACCCCTCTTATGTCTCACAGCTACCCGTCCAATCACTTTGGGACGCTAACCGGCCTCCAGTCCATGATCAGCGCTGTGGTCGCTCTGTTGCAGCAGCCTCTGTTCATCGCCATGGTTGGACATCTCCATGGTGATGGCTACTGGGTGAGAATACTTTTCCTTCAGTGGATTAAACTTTGCATGATGATAAAATAGCATGGTCAGCTTCAAGGATAGCAAGCTAAATGAATGATTATTTTCTTTTTTGTTTTCCGTCACATGGTTGAAGTCAATTTATTTGTATAATTCATACATTTTTAGTAGACTAACTCTGTGCAACTTTTCTATCTCCTAGATCAATATGGGCCTGCTGATTTTCTCATTCACCGGCTTCTTGCTGCCAGGCTACCTCTTCTACCACCGCAGAAACCTGCTGAAGCAAAAGGAGGCCAGAGATAAACAGCTGTCCTGTCAGGAGATGCAGGCTCTGAAACATTCTGAAGCAAACGGCTACAAACCTCACAGTAACGGCTTCGCTGCAGTGGAAGCTTAGATGCTCGAACAGAAACCTGAGGAACTTTTTTAATCTCACCAAGAGCCTCCAAAATGACCCACCGGCAGTTTCTCCATCTTGATTATTATCATTTTTTATCTTACATAATTATTTTTTGTTAGTTTTTGCTGGTGTGCATTTTGGTCACAAACCATTAGTTTTTTTGTTACAATTAGGAGTAAAATGTTAGTTTTTTTTGTAGCTTTTAAAGATGATTTGTTGCTGCTTATTTATTCTGGTTGAAGTCCAAGAGCCAAAATAGTGTCCTTTGAAGCCATAATCCAAATTGCAAACAGATGCAAAGACCCTGGTACTTGAATTATTCCTAAAGAGTTTTTGGACAATCATCCTCGTTACCAAAGATTCACAACGTTAAAATGAATTATTTCAGGTTTTTCAGGGGAAACTGAAAACCCTTAGTCCATTTGTGCTTTTGCTACTGTAACCCCCAAAAAAACATCAAACATGCGTATTTAAAAGTATTTAAGGGGGTATATGTGGTCCCCAAATATGGGTATGTATTCATACTGTATTTTCATCATCCACATATCAAATTAGCACATTTTTTTTGTATTTTAAGCTTTCAGGTGGAGGACTTTAAGTATCTCGGGGTCTTGTTCACGAGTGGGGGAAAGATGGAGCGGGAGATTGGCAGACAGATCGGTGCGGTGTCCGCATTGACTAGGATGCTGCATCAGTCCGTCATGGTAAAGAAAGAGTTGAGCCGAAAAGCAAAGCTCTCGATTTAGAAGTCGATCTACGTTCCTACCCTCATCTATGGTCACCAGCTGTGGGTGGTGACCGAAAGAACAAGATCACAGATACATGCGATTGAAATGAGCTTCCTCCGCACGGTGACTGGGCTCCCACTCAGAGATTGAGTGAGGAGCTCTGCCATCTAGGAGGAGCTCAGAGTAGAGCTGTTGATCCTCTGGGTCGAGAGAAGCCAAATGAGGCAGTTCGGGCATCTGGTTAGGATGCCTCCGAATGCCTCGCTGGTGAGATATTTCAGGCACATCCCATCGGAAAGAGACTCAGAGGCAAACCCCCGTACCTGCTGGAGAAACATGTCTTACAGCTGGCTGGGTAACGCCTCATGATCCTCTCAGGTGAGCTGGAGGATGCAGCCAGAGTGAGAAAAGCAGGGGTTTCCCATCTGAGGCTGTTGACCCCGTGACCGGGCTCCGGATAAGCAGAGGACGATAGAACGGAAAGCTTTCAGGTTTAAATTCTGAGCCACGTACATGCTTACAGAAAGGCAGGTTGTTGAGATACCACATCTACCTCCTCCTTTCCTTCTCTTGAACCATCCCTCTACATCAGAAAACATCTAACTACACTCATCTAATGTAAAAATGTAAAGCACCGTCCTCATTGTGCAGATGTGAAAATAATTCAGCCCCAAACATTTCTGTGATTTGTTTGTATAGAAAAAAACATTTTTCAGAAGAAAAATGTGACTGACATGGATGAAAAAATATCCTCACACAGTGTGTGGGAACGTTTCATTTTAAAACACTTTATACTCCTTTATGCACAAAAATGAACTAGTGTGTGTATAAGATGTGTATTTAAGTGCATTCTTTTGTACTCTAGTTGCAGTGGCGTGGAAAAGGGAAAGGTATCTTATTGGAAAGCTTATTAGAAAAGAAGCTTGGGTGATTTTATTTCTCCTTTTTTTCCCATGTGATAAATTAGAAGCAAGAAAACATTCAGATTTTTTTTGTAAATAGAACTGATGACATGTATTTGTTCTTTTTTGAATATTTTGCTAGCTTTGTTATATATTAAAAAGTAGTAGAAACTTAGATGAGAGATTTTCATGTGATCTTACACACATCTGTCTGCAGCTGGACACCTTTATATATTATCCAGCTGCAGAAAAGTTGGAAAAGATCTGCCAAAAATAACTAGATGTACATGCTGGGTTTGCATGGAAATGTATTAAATCTATTGCAGTACCTATTTTCATGCTTTATGCCTAAATATTTTACTACTTTCTTCTTTTTTCTGTTGCATGTTTTTCTGTTTCTAATGTTTAAACTCTTGAATCTTTGCACTCTTTGAAAGGAAATTTTAGGTTGCTAGTGAAATGAAAATGAATGCCTTTGCCAAACCTCTTCCAGTAAACCAAAGCCATCTCTAAGGATAGTATAGATCAATAACAGTGCAGCATCTCAGGAGAACGAACAAGAGCAATAAACAGGAACTAATCCTGTACGGATTATCAACTAATCAGTGTCGATTCAGTATGAAAATGTTTATTGTACATAAAGTTAGTTTCAGCAAAATAAAAAAATAAGTACTGTAAACAATCTGTACCATTTACAATGTAATACTAATGTGTAACATTCAAGATGATGTAACACCTTTGTACCTTCATGGATAGTTTGAACTTTTAATTTCTAACTATGAAATCCAATTGGAAAAAAATGTGCTTTTTTTTTTTTTTTAAATACAACTGTATCATCTAATTGTCTCTTAAAATCTTTTGGGATTGAAGACATTTTATGTGCATATATTATTCATATTCATAGTTTTTTCTTGCTTTCACACATAGCCAGCATGTGCATTTAACAGGTAAATAAATGTGTAAATAACAAAATAGAAATCGAGTTTGGATTTTTTTGTGTGTGTGTTTAAATGAACTTACGAATGGGTGTGTATTCATGACTTTTAATTTTTTTCTCAGCTCTTTCTTAGGTTTTCTTGCTTTGGATGTTGAACATTTTATATGTAACATATCAAGTAAGCCTTAGCTTTCCATCTTTGTTTTTTTAGGTATTTCTTAGAGATTGCGTAGACATCTTTTTTGAGAAAATTTACAAAGTTTCTTGTTGTGTGTCAGCTGGTTGCTACTTGTCCCTTAAGTACCCTGACACAAGCATTTTTTTTCAGTAAGAGGTCTTCAATTTTCACTGAATGTAGCCATCGAGTCTAAATATATATATAAAGAAATCAGAACAGTTAAGTTGACTCCTAAAGTGAAATCACATGTGTAATTAAGTTTGAACATACTAAAGTATGTTCAAAGTAAAGTGCGAAGTTGCATAGAAAGCCAAATCTCCAAAAATCTGTCTGCATTGACCGTGAAACCCTGCCCTGCTTCAGTTCTCATCATTAGCTTAATTAGTCCTAATTGATGGTTTATTACCTCAGATGCACACAGCATATAATTAGTTAAATAAAAGCAAATAAGTCTCTCAATATCGTTGTGATCTTATCACTAAAAAGCCTCTTAAAAGGAACCGTTTTAGGTGGTTAGGTGACAAAATTCCAGTTGCAAGAAGGACCCAGTCAAACACCTGACCTAAAGTGCATAAAAAATAAATCAAGAAAGCATAAAACCAAATAGGATAAAGAACTATCTTAATTTAAAGACTCTAAATTAGGAATTACTGCTGAGCAATATATACTAACCTCTCAGTGCAGGTGTCAAAAAGCTGTGAAAAAAAAAGTTGTAGAGAGGTTTTTTTTTTTTTACAAAGTACAGAATGTTCAATGTCTATTTCCTGTGCCATTTTATGTCATTCTGACTAAACTTGTATCAATATTCGACTTGCTGTATACACCTGGTGAAAGTTTAATGTCACTGTGCCACTTGGAAAACCCCTTTCTGATGAAAATGTTGACGAGCCAATATTCATTTTTGGTCCCAAACAAGCCAAATCATTTCTTTGGAAATTTGCTATAGCGACTAAACTCAAACAAATATGTAAAAATTAATTCAAAGTTCAAAATGTTTCTAGAAGATCTAGCAAGAAAATAAAATCACCAAAATATATTAACCAAGTTTATTTCATTTTGGCATGATGGTCAAAATATTAACTAAAATAAATTGAGACATAGATAAAGTGACACCACACACTCATCCCACTTTCACACTCCTGAACACACCACTCCACTGCTTCCACACACGTATCAGTCACTTCTTTTCTTCACACACACACTCTTATCAATACATTAACTTGTAAAACATCCATTTATTCTTTTACAAAAAGTACACATTCAAACCCAGACATGCACACATTGGTCAGCTGTCTATCTGAGACTGTTGCTGTTGGGTTGTGATGCAGTGAGGCCGGGGTGATCGGGGCTGTGTCGGTTCTGAGAAAGAAAAGACAGAAAAGAAATAGATGTGTTTTGCTGTTTTTTGTGAGGCAACATTAACACAAACCAGGTCTTCTGCATTATTTATAGAACTGGTCAAACCTTAATTAAATAGTTTCTTTGATCAATATTTTTAAAACAATATCTTCTTTATTTTTCCCGGGGTTTTTTGTACCTTCTTCTTTTTCTTGTCTTTCTTCTTTTTCTTACGATCAGGATCGTCATCCCTCTTCTTCTTCTTCTTTTTAGGATCAGAGTCTAATGGAGCTTCTGTGACATCACAAAAGAAAATTAATTAAAGTGCTGAAAGGATTTCAAAACTGTGTATAAAAAGACTGGTTCTGACCTTGTGGTAAAGGGTCTTGTGGTCGATGATGTTTGTGCTTGTGTTTGCTTTTCTTTTTTGGAGGTTGTATGTGCATTAGTCTGTACTGCTCTGGGAGCTGAGAAGACAAACATATCAAAACATTACTTTGCTGTTCAGAACACTGATTTTTTTAAAAAAATATATATTTTCCAATCATACTGTTGTTAGGTTGAAAAAGGAGCAAGAATATTTTCATCTTTTATTACCGGTCCTGTGTGGAGTCTGAAGCCTGTCAGCAGGGCGCCGGTCAGCGGGCTGAAGGAGTTCCCACATACTGGAGGTTTATCAATTAAAGAGCGCAAAGAACTCCCATCCTGAGTCCCCGGACAGTCAATCATACCTGAGACACAAATATGAAAGCTATAACATTGAATATTTTCATTTTAATGCTGAGTGTTACAAATGCATTACAACAAACAAAAGACATTTTCTCATTTTTGTAAAGATATCAATGCTACTTTGATTGGTTTGTAGCTACATAATCTAAATATAGACACATGTCCCAGTTCACACATAATTAAAACTTAGATCGCAGTGTAATGAACAAGAAGTACGTCTAATTTGCAAAAAAATAAAGAAAAAAGGAGAAAACTTCAGTTCTGAAAATTGCAATTTTCTTACGTCATGTTTAGATAACATAGTTTTATAGCATTTAATATATGTATATTTTACATCAACACATTTAACCCATTCTCTATTTTCAGCCAAACACAAATAAAGTGTTTTGAGTGTATCATTTATATTTTTACTTTAATTGTAGCAATTGTTAACTAAACCACAAGCAGGATCTTCATGTGTTATATTGCAATAAAATTTTCACACTTTCGTTTCGTCTTCCGAAGCACTTATCCCTATAATCGAGGAGGGTGCCGGAGTCTATCACTGGTTGATTTCAGGCGAAGTATTAATATGAATGCTTAAAGTTAGTGTGCCGCAATATGTTATGAATGACTTTGTGCGTGGAGCAAATTATTATTTTATTTATTTACTGCAAATAGATTTTTTATTCATTTTTTTTCATTCAGATAATTTATTATGTTGTGTTAAAAAGATATTTGAGAATATTGGAATGTTTGATCAGCTCAAGAAGTTGATCTTGATGTGGGCCACCCTCACCCAGACTCTGCCTCCAGCTGCCCCCTGGTAAACTGAGTATGAGACCTCTGGTTTTCAGCAATAAAACAAGAAAAAAAAAATTCTCTAGCCCATTGGTTCAGGTTTTGTGAAAAAAAATTTAACCAGCTGAGATATATACATATTGTTTTCTTATTGATAAATAATCAATTCAGTACTTTTTTGTAATTTGCACAACAATCTCTCCAGTAAACTTGGAAATAAAATACCTGGTAACTCAGGCAGAAAGTTGCTGAGTTTCTCTTTCACTTTCTTTCCACAGAATTTGTTGTAAGCATGCTCCAAGTTGTAGTGTGTGATGAGGTTGGTGTTTCCTGTCAATTCATTCCCAACTAAAAAAAAAAAGCTTCATGTTACTGAAAATAGAAATGATCAAAATATCATTTTAACCTTAATACAGATGTTGATGAGCTGGTAATTTGATTAAAAAATGCTGATACTCATTGATGCAACATTAATGTTGAAATTAAACATACTTTGAATATCAGAGAGAACACTGAATGGAAGGAAATAGTAATAACTTTGAAAAATTAGAATGTAGTTGTCATTTGATCATAAAGATGAAAAAATCTTTAGCATAAAACAATAGGAATTTAAATTTTTTATTATTTTTATTGTACACATGTATACCAGTCACATCATGTTGTGTTATTTAAATCCTAGTAAGACCTGGTTCTTATGGAGTCAGGTAGCTAATGCTAGCAAACAGTTTAAAACTGCTTCACTTCAGGATTTTATAACGATCACTAAACTATTTAAAAGACCAAATACACATAAAAAAAACATCCAGATGTTCCCATAATGTCTCTTTACCAGGAAGCTCTCGTAATAAGTAGAACGGTTCATTCATGGCTCCGGGTTTCCGCAGGGCAGGCCCTTCATCCCCGAGTTGTTGTGGAATCTGCCCCGGCATTTGGACTTGATTTTGCGGTATAGGCGGTGGAGGTTTCCCCGGTACGAAACCCAACGAGGAAGATCCGGGCGGTCCCTGAGCTTCATTTTGCCCGAAAAGAGTTGAAAACATCTCCGTCATTCTGATATCTAGTAACACATTTAGATTGGAAGAAAAAGCCGCTTTCGTGTGGTTTTTATCCGCAGATGAAGCACAGTTTCTCCGTCTGTGGAACAACTACTCTGCTTTTTCCTCGGAGTGGTTTTGTTTTCATGAAGCTCAGAAATACCGTAATATCTGGAATAAACCGCAAAATACCGTAGTACCAAAATTTACAATGCAGTAAACAAAAATGCTATTAAATTTTAATAAATCATCAGTGGTGGATGAAGTAATCACTTTTTGTACTTAAGTAAAAGTACAAATAATTAGGCAAAAATTTTACTTATGTAAAAGTACCAATAAAAAAATCTACTCAAGTAAAAGTACAAAAGTAGTTGGTGTAAATTGTACTTTTTAAGTAAAAAGTAAAAGTATTCGATCATAATTCAAATGTTATTTTTTGTGCTATAGGGTGTCACCGTGGTAACCAGGATAAATACTCTGCAGGGGTGTGACGCCCCTCTCCTGCCTCTTTTGGTCCACAAAAAAAAATAAATAAATAAATGGAAAGGGTACAAGTCAAGCTATCCCCTAGAAGGGCCAGTGCATGGGCCGCCAAAATGGAGGAAATAGACACTTATTTTTTAAAATGTTTTGTGGGGGAGGCCCCTAGTCACAATATATTGGCTTTGTCAAAGCCCCAACCCCCTTTGGAAAATTCTAGATCCGCCCCTGCTCCGTGTAATGATGGCTCAACTTTTTATTTAGAAGTAAACACAACAATCTTCTGACTCTTTTTAATTTGTACTATATTTGATGTTAGGTTTTTGGCACTGAATTAATGCGGAAAATGTTTCTCGATTCATTACTTCTTCTCCCGATCAACTGCTTCTTTTGATTTTGGCGATGCGGCTTCAAGATGTGCTAAAAAACCTGTGTATTTATCAAATTCCTGAATGAAAATGAAACAAAAAATGTAAAACACACTTTTAAAAAGTAACGGAGTAAAAGTACAGATATTTGCTCTAAAAATGTAGTGAAGTAAAAGTACAGGTCTTAAACTTTACTTAAGTAAAGTACAGATACACAATTTTTTTACTTAAGTACAGTAACACAGTACATTTACTTCGTTACGTTCCACCACTGTAAATCATTCAAATGTTTTACAAATTTAAAATAAATTAATCATAAAACAAAAAAATGCAATAAAAAAGATTAATCGAGGGCACAAAATATTTTTTCCAGGTATTGTTTCACTAAACTCTTTTTTTTTTGTATTTGTTCATATTAGATTTTTTGTAACAAAACTGAAAGTTTGAACATTTAGAATTTTAATACTTCAAAAACGCACATTCCTTTATATTTTTAGTCCAATTCTTGATACATAACTGTCCAGTTTAAAAATAGTTTTCTATTTTTTTTCAACATATCTTTAACCTCGCTGACAAAATACAATAATGGCAGTGCCAAATTTAAAAAAAAAAAAAAATTAATTACTCTATTCATCCCTCACCGGGGAAATTTGTGTGCTTGCACCCCTTACACCGCAGCAGGCTGCCCTTCGATGGCGCCAATGGTGGGAGAAGCGGGGGTTAGGTGTCTTCTCCAAGGACACCTAACCCCCGCGCGCGAACTTCCGGTCCGCGCGCGAACGCTCTAACCACTGAGCTGCCGTCTCCTCTTATTACCTTATCAACTTATCTTATTAACTCCCAGATCTTATTCTGGTAGTTTCAAATATCGATACATGGTAACCTACATTCCACCACAGACAGTGCCAACTACCTTGTGTACTCCAGCTCTGTTCCACCAAGTGGCAGTCACAGCTCTGTTCCACCCAGCGGCTTGTCCTGCACCACCCCACCTAACTTAGCACCACCTACAGAACCAGCTGATCAGAAGCTGTTTGAAGCTTTCTTGGACTGCTTAAAGCGCTACTGGATAGTTGAATATCCCCAGCAGTAGATTAATAAAGTGAATTGAATAAAAGTTAAGATCTTACTTCTTTTCCAGAAAAAAATCTGTTCAACCCGGCCAAGACCCTTTTTTAAAATATCGCTGCACAGTTTACTCATTACAAAAAAAAGAGGTGTTTGAAGTGTTTAACAATGCCAAGAACACTAATAAAATTCTCAAGTTTAATGAATAAAAACAAGCTAATTAAATAAAATATGTACATTGAAGTTAGTTGAGGCCTTGTTGTGTTTAGAAGTCACTCATTGAAGACATCGGTGGGACCCAGAATGGAAGTCAGTGTTTCAAAGTCTGACGCAGAGGTCTGAAAAACAAAAAAGAAAAATGCCAAAAAGCTCCTAAAATACAAACACTTATAAATTAAGTATTGCCAAAGATTAAAGATAGTAATTTTCATAATTTTGAACCATATTTTTAGGCTATGTATTCATTCTTTTGGTCTTACCTTCCATTCCTCCACAGCTTTGGAAATATTCTGATCTGTATGAGCAATACTCTCTCTACCAGCCAGAACTTTCTGTGCCAGAGCAGCATTTTCTGCTCTGATCTTTTTTAGTTCTCGTCGCATGTAAGCTTCCTGCTTCAGGTAGAGTGGCATTAGATAACTGCAGAAATCTCGCTCAGGAACTCCACTGGGCCGCCTGAGAGAATAAGAGAAACTGAATGAATTAAATCAAGAGAGAGGGCATCATGTTGAAAGTCCTTCAAATGAATTTTCAGACTAGAAAGTGGTATGGATAGAGTTGTTTTATTTTTTAATCATAATTATTGTTTAGTGGGCAAAAATAAATAAAGTTTTGAAAGAAGACAATATGCAATAGAATTTACTCACCATGCAGGTTCTGATTGGTCATTGGCAGCAGTTTCCAGTTTGTCTAGTTCATTCAGCTTACACTCCAACATGCCTTCTTCAACTAATCTGCTGATATCTTCCTTCATACACATAAAGACACGAAAATAAGAACTTATAATTACTGCACACACAACGATCAATTATCCATCTTTTTTCCAAACCCTGAGATGGGAGCCTATCCGAAACCTGATTTGCAGTTTTGAACAATTTGGTCCAGTAACAACACAAGTTATTACTCGACCTCCTCCAGATCGAGAGGAGCCAGATGGGGTGGTTAGGGCATCTGATCAGAATGCCCCCTGAGCGCCTCGCAAGGGGAGGCGTTTTGGGCACGTCCCACCGGGAGGAGACCAAGGGGCAGACCCCGGACCCGCTGGAGAGAGTATGTCTCACAGCCTGGCCTGGGAACGACTTGGGATCCTTCCGGGTGAGCTGGAGGATGCAGCCGGGGAGAGAGAGGCCTGGCTGTTGCCCCCGCGACCCGACCCCGGAACAAGCGGAAGATGACGGAACGGAATAACACAAGTTGTTCCATTCCGTCCAGAGCTCGGTTCGCGGGCACAACAGTGTCATAAAGGAAACTCAGGCGTCCCTCACCCTGGCTGCATCCTCCAGCTCACTCAGGAACATCCTGAGGCGTGAGACATATTCTCTCCAGCGGGTTTGGAATCTGCTTGTGCCGAAACACCTCACCAGCGAGGTGTTTGGGAGAAATTCTAACCAGATGCCCGAACCATTTTATCTGTCTTCTCTCGACTCAGAGGAGCAACGGCTCTATTCTGAGCTCCTCATGCTATCTCTGAGTGAGAGCCCTGCCACCCTGCAGAGGAAGCTAATTTTGGCTACTTGTAAAAGCTATCTCATTCCTTCATTCTTTGTCACTTTTTATCACCTTTAAAACAGACCATTCTGTCTGTTCTGTTTAACAGATTTAACATTAAATCACTTGTTTTATTCCTTACTTTCACATTATTCCTTTTATTTTTTATTATTTCTTATTTTTGGAAATTTTCCTACTATATATTATTTTATGATTACAGCACTGCTGTAACACACAAAAGTCCCACGTGTGAGATCAATAAAGTACTTTTGATTTTGAAATAGCATTCATTGATAAATCATCTTTGGTAATAAATGTCTCTTACCTTTATGGCTTTCTTTAGCTCCTCTGTGAAATGCTTGTGAATGTTTTCCATTTTTTGAGAGTTTTTCTTGTACAGTGGGCGGAATATTCTGGCAAACCCTTTAAAACTGAAAATAAAAATAAAATGTTATACTTTCATACCTGTCAAGGCATTCCTGCTGGGAAGCTTTCACACCTTACGAGTACAATATTTTTCGGATTATAAATCGCACGCTGGCCGTTCCGTCATCTTCCGCTTGTTCCGGGGTCTGGTCGCGGGGGCAACAGCCTCAAACGGGCAGCCCAGGCCTCTCTCTCCCCGGCTGCATCCTCCAGCTCACCTTGAGGGATCCCAAGTCGTTCCCTGGCCAGCCGTGAGACATAGTCTCTCCAGCGAGTCCGGGCTCTGCTCCTTGGTCTCCTCCCGGTGGGACATGCCCGAAACACCTCGCCTACGAGGCGCTCGGGGGGCATCCTGACCAGATGCCCGAACCACCCCATCTGGCTCCTCTCGACCTGGAGGAGGAGCGGCTCGACACAGAGCTCCTCCCGGATGGCAAAGCTCCTCACCCGATCTCTGAGTGAGAGCCCAGCCACCCTGTGGAGGAAGCTCATTTCGACCGCTTGTACCCGCAATCTCATTCTTTCGGTCACCACCCACAGCTGGTGACCATAGGTGAGGGTTGGAACGTAGATCGACTTGTAAATCGAGAGCTTTGCTTTTCGGCTCAGCTCTCTCTTTACCACGACGGACCGATGCAGCGTCCTAGTTATTGCTGATTCCGCACCGATCCATCCTTCCCCACTCGTGAACAAGACCCTGAGATACTTAAAGTATGGCACGCTGGCCATACTATAAAAACTGCGACTTAAACTAAAAAAAAGTACTTAAAAACCGTATACATCAGGCATTTTGAGAAAAGAAACAAAAATTGCGCATGCGCAGTCAATTTAAAATGAGCCAGAGTGACGTAAGGAGAGGTAACAGTTCACTTTAGTAACCAGTTAATACTGGTTAACCGGTAACTAATTAATAAGGTTTTTTTTGTTTTTGGACTGTAAAAAATGCCAATATGTCCGTATTTGTTAAAACCGTATTAAGTACGTCGAAACGGCTAAACTTGCATAGCATCGTCCACAAAAACTGTCACACCGCTCTTTTTGAAAGCAAGTACATATGTAAATGTGGGTTTTACAGACTAATTTAAACTTTTTTTTTTTACCTGGCTTGCTCAATAAACTTATCCATGCTTTTTTCCATCACTTTATCAAACAGCTTGATCCGGTCATACCGAGTACCGGTCACTTCCTGCTTCTCTGCCTGTGAAGAAGCTACTTCCATAGCTTTATTGCTGTCTTTTTCACTTTTTACAACTTCTTCTTGCTTCTCCACACTGCTTTCCTGAGCTTCCATGTTTGTTTTGCTCACTTTTCGCGCTTCTACGGCAAGCGGACAGATCCAAAAATTTTACACACGGACGGAAACCTGCGCATGCGCATCCAGCACCTCACTTTCAGCTGTCACTTCATTTCTAACTTCTAGAAACGCTGCTAGTGGACGATCGTCCTCTTCTAACATGGCTTTAATCACGGGATTGTTTACTTTTTTGTATCATTTACCTCAGATTTATAAATGGTTACTGAAGCCTTACTATATAGTTTCATTTTTATTGACAGTCTCCTTTCTTTTGGTGAGAAAATTTCCCGGTGTGTGTGAGCACCTGGCGACCGATCGAGAGGACGGAAACTCCTGTGATTTTGACTGGGTGAGCACGCTGGTGTAGTGTTGCAGAGCAATGCTGCTTGCTGTTATATATAGTCAACTTTCAAGAAAAACCCATCAGTTTAAACCGATTTTCATTTGCTTTGCAGAGAGAAATGGAGATCCTCATGTTTCTCAGTGCTATAGTGATGATGAAGAACAGAAGAGCAAGTAAGTGTCTTTATGACATATCATTTTATGCTTTAGATCTAACTAAAAACTGTTGGAATCACCTTTTCTGAGGTCAGATCTGTCCCCACAGCAAGTCAATGATTCACTAGAAACTTCCTTTGTGTTGTAAACATTACAGGTTCATTGTGATCCCACCCCTCATTGACCTTGATGAAGGTTTTCTAAGTCTGCATGTATGTACTTCTTTGTTTCAGTCACTCTGGAGCAGCACATTGGAAACTTGTTCATGTTCAGTAAAGTGGCCAATGTCATCCTCTTCTTCAGGCTGGACATCAGGCTTGGTATTCTCTACCTAGCTCTATGTCTAGGTCAGTAGTTACCCTTCTTTAATGCATGATCCATGATTAATGCACATGGAACTCCATAACGCTGAGGTTATTATTGTGGTATCGGCATGTCGACCACTCATCTTGATCCATCGTGTCACTTGGGAATGAAGTTTGATTTTAAAAAAAGCAAATTTGTGGAATTTGTTATTATTTAAAAATGTTGACTCTAATTAGCTATTGATTTAATTATTCTGTTCCTTTGTTTTGTGCTCAATGACAGAATTGCACATTTGACATGATCATGTACAAAACGCTCATGTCAGATTCAATTTAATTATATTTGTATAGCCCAATATCACAAAACAATTGTCTCAACGGGCTTCACATTGTAGATTGAAAAAAGTACAAAACAAAGAAGAAAAAAAGGAGATACACAAATACACAGTTAAAAGCTGACTAACAAAAGTTAGGCTATTTCAGTACATTCCTACCTTCCTCACAGTGAGAAAAAACTTAAAAAAAATATATATATAGCAGTGAGGTAAAAAAGATAAACCAAATGAGGATCCACATGTACGAGGGATCCCTTCTCCGGGACGGGAAGCCAAAGTGTCTAAGACTGTTTATGAAATATTAGCTTATTCTACTCTACAGCTATGTGAAGAAATCAGTAAGTGGGCTTCATCCTGATGGAAACTGAATGGTAAATCAAGCACAGACGCTTCCTCAGTCTGGCGATGCTCAGGACAGAGATCAGTAGATGGGCTTGTCTGATCTGTCCCAAAAAAATTTTCTTAGGGAAAAATTAGCAAAGAGAGTAAATATGGCTGAAATCAGACACCTCTGTTCACATTTCTTTTACTTCATAAGAATGGTAACAAACCCTTGATGTCCTGAAGGAGGAGAAGGAAGGACTACTGTCAGCAATTAAACAAATTAAGATACAAATCAATCCATATGCATGATTTTGGTGTGTGTGAGAAAGTCAGAGCCACTGTAGGAGAGTGAATCCATACGCACAAGGCAAAAACATACAAGTCCACTATCACAGGATAGTTTTAAATTCAAGGCTCAAACAGAAACCAGTTTTAACCACCACATGCTCCTGCATAGAAATAGTATTTTTCTATAAAATGTCCAGTAGGTGGTGCTGTTGTATCATTATTTAAATCTAAATCATAGAAACATTTTAATTATACCTTATTTTTTTATTAGTGTCAATTGATCCCAGTTTTTTTATATATAATTGTAGAGAAAATTGAAACTTGAGACATTGTCTTATTTCTTTTCCAAATTGATATTTATTTGCATAGTATAATTATACCATAATCAAGCTGAAGATTTTATGTTTTTATCAGAATAGTTTTAGTAATCCTCTATCGATAAATGTGCACCTTTATGGTAAATTTTTATTTTTCATTTAAATTTAGTTTCAAACACCCGTTATATATTACATTAGCTCAATCAGCTGATCTTTGCTGGACAAAATCGAAGATATTTTAATTGTTATTTTAATATTATTCTTTTTTTTAATTTAATCATAACTGATGTCAAACATTTTATTTAATCTGTATTTTGTCTCCAGCTTTTGTAATGACCTGCAAGCCTCCTCTCTACATGGGACCTGAATACATCAAGTATTTCAGTGACAAGACCATCGATGTGAGTCACCATTTGCTAGATTAATTGGAATGAATGCATTGCAGTCACTCTGTGATTTTTTTTTTTTCTTAACATGGCTGGATTATGGGATTTAAAGTATAAAATACAAGCTCATAAAAAGATCATACTGGGGAAAGTTGTTTGATGGAAACATTAAAAATGTTTTTGTTGTCATTTGTCTGTATTGAATCTTTAGGAGGAGCTGAACAAAGACAGTCGTGTCACATGGATCGTTGAGTTTTATGCCAACTGGTCATCAGACTGCCAGTCTTTTGCTCCGGTCTATGCTGACCTTTCTCTAAAGTACACATAAGTTTTCTAAATATTCTCTACTGTTAATATCTTGCTCGTGTGATGTGTTAAATCTATTCGCCTAATTTACAGACTATCACAAATGCTTTGAGTCACTCAGTTGAACATGGCTTGTAGCGTTCTCCTCTGCATGTTGCAGGTACAACTGTCCTGGACTACGATTTGGGAAGGTGGACGTCGGACGCTATGGAGAAGTCTCAAAGAGGTAAGACTGGCCATCTTGAGAACAGTGGTGTTTTTATGTTTTCTGTATCTATGGTATTTAAACAATGTTTTTTACAGCTATAGAGTGAGTACTTCTCCTTTGGCCAAACAGCTACCCTCACTGGTGCTTTTTCAAGGAGGACGGGAAATTATGAGACGACCACTGATAGACAAAAAAGGGAGAGCTGTATCATGGGCCTTCAATGAGGTGTGTTTCTGTTATGTATACAATAACTGGTAAGGTGTGTTTAGACTGTTCATTGCTAATTCTAATGCTTTCTTTTCTTAGGAAAACATTATTCGTGAGTTCAACCTCAATGAGCTTTTCCAAAAATCCAAAAAACTGAGCAAAAGTTTTGGTTTGAAGCAGCAGAATGACGAGGAAAACAATGATCTACATGAAAAAGAAGACAACTCAGAGGAGCAAACAGAAAGCAAGAAAGATCAGTGATGCTACTCAAGCAGAACTGCTTTTTAAATATTCTTTATGCATAAATAAATGGGAAGAAAAAAAGCTCAGACTAGATGGTGCTGTCAAGGATTTCGAATGAGTGCAATCCTTCCAGATAGACGTTTTTGCAAAGAATTTTTTTTTGCCAAATCCAACTAATTTGAAAGGGAAAAGCGGTTTGTATTTATTTAACTTTTTTTTCTGCTTTGTTTGAATTTTTGTAAGAAGTTTTGTGGAAAAAAAAAAAAAACAATATAAATAAAGCGTTTGATACATTCACTTTTTTAACAGTTTGACCTTTTATTCTGAGAAGACATCTTAAAAATTCTTTGTAAGGCCATTTGGAAATGTTTTACAATGTACTCATTACAGATATTTGTGAAACTCGTTCCGCTCATCACAGCCCACAATAGCAATATTTAATCTCACAATAGAAGTATGTTCACTGTACACACAGGATTTTTCAGATGATTCACGGTTTCAACCAGACCAGGAAGTAGTAACACAGGGTCTGTTTTTGTGTTTAACTGCTTGTGCCTTGATGTTTCTTTTAATCACTCACACAAACCAGGTGGAGTTTAAGAAAAATCTCACTAAATTGTACACCAGTGAAGCAGATCCAATGACAAACCTGAAAGTAACCGCATTGAAAACAATTTAAAAAAAAAGCACACAAACATCACTTGGTAAGTTTAAAACTCATTGCACACTTAGGGTGAGATAACTTGTGTGCTTAGAGCGTACGTTTACCCTGTAAAGATGTGCCACATGTTTAAAGTTAACATAATACAAAAAATGGGTTTTGACAGAAAATAAACTTCAGAAGAATTCAAACAAGAACATGACTTATTTCTCCTGGTTATGGCAGTGGGATAAAAACACAACCTTTAAATTACAGAAATTAAGCTAAGAACCCAATCTACGATTTATAAAAAAAATAAAAAGAACCGGGCTTCACTGTGGATGATCTTAATGAGCACATTTGTACCGCACACCGGTCTTTTACTACTCAGTGGCATCTCGCATTAACCATTTTTATAGCATTTCTTAGAATAAAAGACATACAAACCCTCTTATCTCTCAAGAATAAACACAAGCAGACTGATATAAATTTATGTGCGGAGCTACAAGGTTGTTTTGTCTGTTTAAAATAAATAAGCCCTTCCCTCGCGGCCTCTATTTGGCTGGCCACCCTTTAAAGGTAAAATGGCTGATAGCATCTTAAATGATTAACAGAGTAATTACATAAAAAAGGAAACAACAAAAACCGAACATTAAAAAGACATACGATGATCTTAAAGCTACTAACAGATTTGCATAATGTCTAGCATGAACCATACGAGCGTACATTCCTCATAGATGCTTGTGCTGCAGTCGTGCGATCTTACGTTTCTCTGTGGCTTTTAAAAAATAATTTGAATTATCTGCCACTTCTGGTGCCCAACCAAAAATAATCATTTTCTTTGGAGGAAAAATTTCCCGACAAAATCTTGCAAGAGGCTGATGCAGCCATCAATTATAAAATCAGGCAACGGGGTGGGATTTCACTTCCATGAATAATTACATACAATAGTCATCAATATCTGAAAGTTTGACCTAAAGAGAATCAGAAGAGTTTATTTTATACATTTATATAAAATTATATTTAAAAACAAACAAACAAAAAAGGTTTATAAAAACTAAAATGTAACTAGGTCAGACTCTTCCTCTCTGTGGCCTAATCAGATGTTCCTGCTGGTCAACAGTCTTACGTTCCTAAAACAAAACATCTGTAGGGTGAAGGAAGTTCGTTCGTCACACACACTCGTTCATCTTCTGTGTGCTAATCTATCAACGCAAAGATGCAAATAAAAGAAAAGCTATGTTTTACAAACAAATCTGTACCCCGGCTGTAAAGTCCCACCAGTTTATGGCTCACATAGTGGCTGAACAGAGACCACCGATGCCGTGAAATTCAGTTTCTCCAGTTTAAATCTGAAAGGCTGGCTGGAAAGAGCGGCCAGTGACGATACAAAGACCAAGTGTCAACCGGACAAGATTTTTTTTCCTCGCTTCCAGTGTTCCGAGGAGCCTGCGATCATGAATAATATCCAGCACAAGTAAGAGGCAAGTAGAAGCTGATGTTTTCTCCATCTGAGTTAATGATGGTGTTGGTCAAACTGATATCTCATATGTGGTCCCTCCAACGCCGGTTACTTTCTTCACGCCGCCTCCTGGCTTGGTGGTGGTGTGATTAGCCAAGACTGGGCGGGAAGTGGATCTGGGTGGACGGTCATTTTGGAAGGAAAGGACGAAGAAATGGGAGAGGGGGATAAATTAGGGAAGAGACAAGAGAGATGAAGAAGGGGTGAGATTTCCACTTCAAAACAAACAGTGAGATTTATAAAAAATAAAACACAAGCAAGATCTGTTTTTAAACTAGAGATGTTATAAGGCATTGGGTAGCTACAGAATATGTGGTGAATGAAAAAAAAAAGACTACAAGCAAGTAAAAAGTCCCAACGTTTAGACATGCTGTAACAGTGAAAAACGTACATGCTTCTTAGTCTACAGACTACCTACAACTCTAACATGCATCCAAAGGGTTAAACGTAAACACACCACAGTGACTGTAACCATGAAGGAGAAAGACTCACACAGGTCAGCAAAGAAGAGAAGGGCTGACACAAACCGGGAGGGAAGAGTAGAAAAAAGGAGGAGAAGCTTGAGAGGCAGGCTGGCGGCCGGTCACTACTCACTGTGGAGCCTGCTGCCCCCCTCCCAGAACAAAGCTACCTCCTGCAGGACGGGGCTTGTGGTGAGATGGGGACTTAGCAAGGGAGAGGCCGCGAGGCGGCGGGGAAACTGGGGGCTCAGGTGAGCGAGGACCAGGAGAGGAGGATGAGGAAGGGTTACGGGGGGGTCTGGATGTGAAGTCCTGGTTGTGTCGGAGGAGGTGCTGGGAGTCGGGGGGTCTGGAGGAGGGAGGCGGCGGGCTGACCGCACGCAGGTAGGCCCGGTGGGGGGAGGAGAAAGAGGCGGTGCCCTGGAGCAGCTGCCCCTCCCTCTGCTGGGCGATCTGAGCGGAGAGGAAGGGCGACGTGTAGCCCTGCAGGGGGCTACCGGGCTGGCCTTTCAGAGGGTGCGAGGGAAATGGAGCAGGAGGTTGCTGTGGCGACAGCTCGTGTGCAGCTGACTCAAACTCTGGACTCTCAGATGGCGTCAGCAGGCTGTCGTAGGACAGGCTGCCGTTCCGAGGTGTCTGGTTGGCCAGGCTTTTGTAGCTGGTGTCTGTGGTGCCCTCTGATTGGAGCGTCGTCAGCGGGTTGTGTGCAGTCTGCGCTGAGCGCAGGCTAGAGGAGCGTGAGCCGCCGGCGGACAGAACCAGCGAAGATGGGTAGGAGGTGTAGGAACGCCCAGTCAGGGAGCAGCCCGAGACGCCCCCAGCAGGGCCCCCAGGACCCTCGCTCCTCTCCCCTCCCCCTCTGCGCACCCCTACACCTCCTCCCACCACTGTGGCCCCGTCCAGGCTGCTGGGCTCCGAACGGTAGCTAGGCTGACGGCTGGACTGGAGGATGGAGGGAGATGGAGAGTCAAGACTATCCCCACGGGTCATCTGAGGAGAGGAGAGAGGAGGAGAAACAGACCACAGGCAGAGGAAAGAAAGAAGGAAAGGAAAAAAGAATGAAGAAGACAGCATGTGTGAAACTTGAAAGCAATGAAAAACAATCTTACCTCAGGAAGAAAACACAGAGTAAACAAAACAGTCTGAGGACAGTTTAACAGGACTTAAAAAGAAAAAAAAATCAAAGTAAAAGGAAAAAATAAAACAGTGAAGGGAGGTCATAGAAAATGCCTGATCGATGACCGACTTCATCATCACACTACCGGAACCGGAAACATTGACTAGTTTCAACAAGCACTGAGTGTCAACATGTGAATGGAAAATAAAATAGAATCACACATTCCAGTCAATGTGGTCTCAGGGGGAAAAAAAGGAGATCCAGTCAGACACAAAGACAGCTGATGGGGAAAACACACACACACTTAGACTTACTGCTCAACCGACGGCCACTGAATGTTTTATTTAAAGTAAAAACAAAAAGATTTATTTAGCAAAATGGAAAATGAGAAAGCAGACATATTAGGCCGCAAACTTTTATAATCCGTGTTTATTCTTCTCTCATTTCTGGCAAATTATTAAATTAGCTTTTCTAGCAGCACACTGGGATATGCATGACCTTTATTCGGTAGTTAATTAAATTGTACCTTATTAGGATGAGCAAGGCCGGTATGGTTCCTTCCCGGACTGCTGTATGATGGTCTGTACTTGTACATTGATGGTGTCGGTGGAGCTTCGGTCAACAAACTGCTTTCTGAGCAACGAAACCCCCCAAAAAAGGATATTTCAGTGAGGTATGTATACCATTGGAAAACAAATATCCAACTTTTTATATGAGAGCTGCTGATGTTATGTTAAGTTGCTCTCATCATATGTTCAAACATTTCCTACCCTCTGTGTCGGCACGCGGCAGACCAGGGTAACGAAGATCTGGCTTTGGAGGAGGCGGAGGCTCAGCATCCGCTGATTGGCTTTCCATCTGATCAAGGCTGCTTTTAGACTGGGAAAAAGGGAGAAAAAACTGTTTAAGTAGACACAGAGGGCCAAAATTGTTATAATTAGCAAAATATTAAACTGCTAAGCTTCTCATTTAGGTTTTTCTATGAAATCCTATTTTTTTCTACCACATCAGCTACAATCCTGTCCTTCTTTTTTAAATCCACAAATCTCCTCTTTGGTGTTCCTCCAGGTCTACTGCCTGGCAGTCCCAAACTCAGCATCATCCCTCTTTCTCCTTTGGACATGTCTGAACTGTCTCAGTCTGGCCTCTCTGAGTTTATCTCAATAACCTCTTAACATGTAATGTCTGATCAGTTCATTCTTGATCCTGTTTGTCCTGGTCTCTCCTATAGAGAACATCCGTATCTTCATCTCTGCTAACTCAAAGTTGCCTCCTGTCCCTTCCTCTCAGTGTCATTGTCTCCAGACAAAACAACGTAAAAGTTCTCAACAGTCGTCAATTTTCTCCACATGTTTCAACGCGCCTGCACATGCTTTTTAATCACTTTTCCACACTCGTATTTTCACTGGACTGTTGAGTTTAAGTCTGTAAAATCCTCAATCTTCTTTATAACTTCTCTATGTAACCTCAATCTCCCTTTTAGATGTCCCTCACAAACACAGTTTTATTGTTGCCAGACTTTGATCATTTCCACAGCAAATATTCACCTCCTCTGGTTTTTCCTTCAACTGTCCTCTGCTCTCACTAAATCAGTAAACATCACTATTTTTTTTTCAATTATTGTCAAAATATTTGAACTTGATAATATTTATGGTAATTGGATTTGTTATTAAAAAGACAAGAAATGTACAAGTTGAAAAAAATGTATCTACATCTCAAACCAAAAAAAAGAACCCAGCTCCACCTTCTTTCTGTCATAAAAACCTGTAAATAACAAATGCTCGTCTCTTGCTGGAGGCCTGTCTCAGCAGACGAAGGATAGGGTGGAACATTTGAGCGGTTGCCTTCAGGCAAACAAGCTGGAATAAATGAGGCTTGCATGCAACAATGTAGATACTAAGAACTACGCATTAGAACTTTGTTATCTGTGTACATAAACAAATTTTCATATTGTCACTCTAAAAAAAAAACAACAACTACATTTTAATTCTATATTCGCACAAATTTCTTTTCATTTAGCAAATGAGCATGAAAGCAAACATTAAATATGTTATTAATCATTGGGATGAGGAATTTATTTTCTCCAACAACCCCTGTTTCGGCAGTCATAAATTTTAGAATTGTTTAGTAAAATAATTCATTGATAAGTGCATCCTTTAGTCAAATTTAGGAAGATTTTACCCTGGTACTGTGTCGGTCATTTTGGATGCCGTTGTCCAGGATCTTTGCTTCTAGCTGAGCTTCAGTAAGAGGAGGTCTGAGAAACGGTGGGTGAATTTCTATCGTCTGACCTCCATGCGGTCGACCCATGTATCTGGAAAACAGAAATAATCTTACATTTGTGGGTAGTAAAAACATATATATGTCCAACATGAGTGTTTTGTCAAAAGACACTAATTAGGGAATCAATTTGGGTTTTAGGGTATCAATGCCCAATCGCATATTTGACTGAAAGGACAAATAAAAACAATATAAAAGGCCAAAGAGAAGAACAGAAAAATGAAGAGTAAAGATGTTACACAAAAGGTAAATAAACAAAGAAGTGATAACCAGCTTACCTAGGAGCCTGAGAGCTGCAGAGGACATGGGAAATATTCTTGCAGCAGCCGTTGGTGAAAGGGTTAACCCCTCCTCGAAATTTCCCTGTTACCTACCGACCGTAAGAGACGGTAATAAAACAACCAATTTCTCATCTCAAACAAACTGAACAGAATGTATTTGAACTGAATCTGTGATATTCAGATCTAGTACGTACTTGTTCGTTCGTGGTCCGACCACGGGCCACTAGCACTATGTGGAACCCAGTCAGTCCAGCAACTGGGACAAAAAACAGACCAGCCACACACATCACCGCCATACTGGTATACAAGGTTAAGGAGGTTTCAGAAAAAAATGAAAGAAAACAAAAAGACAGGTGCAAAAAAGACCAGTAACACCTCATGTGGTTCCAGCATACATTAAAAGATACGTTACAGCAGCATGTGGCGAATCCAGCTGATGGTTGTTCTGTAGAACAAAATACAAACCAAAACCAAACACATTCACGATGTGTGTGGTTAGAGAGAGTAAAAAGAGGAAAAAATAACGATAATTCCTTCGGCCAATGCAGTTGTTCACCCAAGGACAGTGATGATCAAAATCCTGAATAGACAATTAGAAAATAAATTGAAAGGACCAAAAATATGTCACAAAAATCTCTACCAAAGATATGTGACTGAGATGAAGAAAAAGATTGGGACAGATTGAGTGTGGACAACCACCTTGAAATAAATAAAAATAAGCCATACATGCATGTAAAATCTATATTTAGAGGTCTTTTTTTGGATCATCTTAGAATACAAACATTTGCAAATTCATGTCTGCATTTATTCTATATTTAATATCAAAACGAGTCACCTCACATTCATTTATATATGACCTAAAAATAAATATAAATATCATTTTAGTAAAGTTGAAAGAGGATCATCCCACAAAATGACATTGCGTGTGCGTGAATACCTCTACACAATTGTCGCAGACAGAACAGTGCGAGCAGCGTGGCGGACGGTAGAAGCGGCACGTGGAGCACCACTTCATCCGCACCTGAATGCCTTTTATCTCCACAGTTTTATAGAGAGGAGCACGGAAGTCATCCTCTTTATCCTCATCCTCCTCCGCTGTAATATATATTAAAAAAAATAAACACATGAAGGTCTCACATGACAATGACTCATCATGTGCTACCCCAGCATTTTTTACATCCTGGCTCATAATCGCTATTAAGTATTAAATAATGTGTTGTTTGTCCTGGAAAGTTTAGATTCACTCATTACTGGACATCTCCTCACCTCTAGGGAAGACCCCGGGGTCCATGAAAGTGGCCATGCAGAAATTGGCGAGCGTGAAGAGGAAAATCACAGCGATGTAAACTGGAATGACAGAGGAAACATGCTCCGATAGCCAGGGGCATCTGAAAAATAAAATTATGAAGCAAAAATGAGGCAAGACAACCAGTTCAATGTCTTAACAATAACTAACATGACACACAACTCCTACACACATCAACACTTGCTTGTTGCACGGTAAATTAACTCTGCACAGCACCACTGAGACTGTTCAGTAGCTAAATATAAAAGCGTGTGATTATAAATGCAATCCTCATAGGTATGCAACAGTGAGTGAGTGTTGCTAAAAAGACGTCTGTGGTGTTACAGGAGACAGCAGAATATGTTCACACAAAGCCATGTTATCAGATTACAGACATTTTAACCAACACACAAGTGTGTAGAGTTTATTTATAACAGACACAACTGTGTCCATGTCTGCATCGTAATGCTCTTGTTGGAGAAAAATCACAGAAACACTTACGTGAAGCAGAAGAAGAGCGTTGTGGACCCGACTAGAAAAAAGGTGGCTGCTGATACTGGGACGTATCGGCTAGGTCGAAATGGACGGGGAGGAGAAGAAGCAGGGCCCCCAACTCCTCCCCCGAGTCCGCCACTGCTGAAACCCGGCATTAGAAGCCAGAGGGAGGAAGACAGGAAGAAAGATACAGGCTTTCTACCTATAGAAAATGGGAACTAAACAAGTCAAAACAAGGACTGCGACGTTTTATCAGAAGGCAGGGCCATGATCAATGATTGGAAAGGAAAACCGTCAAGCAAAGCAGCAACTAGATAAATATATCTTTGTACAGACTATCTTTTTCTTACAATGAGTTAAAATAACTTTTTCTTACATAGCAATAGAAAATAAAGCTCTCCTTGTATGTGCACTGCTTATTGCAAATTTTCCCACTCTATGCATAATTTTAATCTTTACTGAAGTACCATGTGATACAAAAATATAGGTGAACCATTTTTAGATATTTTTGTATGGCTTAAATGTGACTGTTTTTGGTGAACAGTATAAACTCTGCTGTGCATATACAAGAAATTACAGACACACGTGCAAACAATCTAGCTTTCTTTCCACTGCTTATACTCTGTGTTTACATTGAAGCTCATTACTGTGCTCAAATTCTGATTGTCTGCTTAGTGAATATAAAAAGTAAATTAAAGAGGTAGTGCAGTAGGCTGAAAGTAGGAGCATGAAGAGGTGAACAGGACAGGCAGAGGATTGAGCACAGCAGCTGCTGATGACTTCTCTGATAGTCCCAAGAGGGCTTATTTAGGCACTGGGTGGGTGGAAGAAACTGAGGATGGCAGCAGGAGGGATAATTCCAACATTTCAGAAAGTCAGCTGTGGAAACCAACCGAGTTTCTCAGCCAGATGTGGTAAGCTGCATAAAATTAAAGAAAAGATGCGATGGTCTTTTTTCTAAAAAAAGAAAAAAAAAAAAGAGATTTTTATAAAAAGAAAATCTACCTCTGTTTTCAGAAATAAAAACTAAAAATCCAAAATGAGTCTTAAACTTTTGGGGACCGGTGTCTTTCGTCTTTTTGTCTACAGGATGAAAGAATTAACTCATTCCATACAGATGTCCCATAGAGTTTACAAAGATGCCGGTGCATTTGAGCACGACCAGGTGAATTGATTCTTCTCCAAACTGAATTCTCTTCAGATGCGCATCCTTTCCCATTTTGCATCGCTTGCTGAAGGGGTTGTAAAATGAGTGTCACATAATCTGATGTGTCTTTGATTGTGTTGGTCTTCCTTCATCCCTTGGTTCTCAATAAACTGGTGGATATTCCTGTAAAAATAAGAAAATGTACTTTTACAATCACAAAATAAAAGACACACTTAAAAAAAAAACAACTTTGTTTTAGTGCAAATCTTTACCCCTAACAGAACAAAATATTTTGATAAGACTCACAACTTGGAACATTTTTGTACAATTATTTTTTATAAATACCCAAAACAGTAATAAGTACAGTGATGACATTTTGGAAATAATCTCAATTGCAGTAAAAAAAAAAAAAGTGATGCAGAAGATGCTGAGTAAACAACTGATAAACATGGACCTTTGAAGAAGAAAGAAAAGGTTTGCAGATGCAGTGAACAAGGTAAAGAGGACAGGCTTAGATGGAGGAATTTAGTTTGCTGTGACAGCTTGGGACAGTAAAACCCAAAGCTAAACACAACTTGGTTATACTTTCAACTCAATTTAAGGTAGCACAGTTTGTGTTTGTAGTAAGTGAGCAGCAACCACTGCAAGATTTAAATGTCTGATTTTAGTTTGAATTTGCACCATACACATCCTTGCAAAACTCTTTATTTTTCTTGAATAAATTACTAATTAAATCATTTTTAAAGGACACACACTTTAGTGTGTTCATTAAATTCAAAACTATCATTACTCTGTTCCAGAGGTGTCAAAAGTACCAACATTTTCTACTCAAGTAGAAGTATAAATACCGAGTTAAAAAACTACTTTAGTAAAAGTAGAAGTATCAACTCAAGTTTTCTACTTAAGTAAAAGTAAAAAGTAACCTATTTTAAAACTACTTAAAGTAAAAAAAGTAAAAGTAATTTTCAGAAAAAAAGGAATATTGTTAACAAAAGCGTATGAACATATTTTTTAACTATTATCACATACTTTAAGGAGCAGAAAATATGATAATAAATGAAAGTGTTTTGGTGAAACTTTATGAATCAGAATTATTTATTTCTTAATAATGGAACCAGCGCATGGAACCAGCGTTGCCAGGTGGGAGATGCTGGATTATCGTACTAATGACGTAAAATTATCGTATTTTACAAAAAATATCGTACACCCAGTAAAACCACGCCCATTGACAAAATAACACCCTTTACATGCACTCGTAAGGCAGTGGGAGTGAAGGAAACACACAGGAGGCAAAATTCTTGGATTCTTTTTCTAAAATTTTAAGAACTGTAAAAATGAAAAAATAACCAGGGAAATAAGATTTTAAGAAACCAGTAGGGGCGGGACCTAGGAGACGGTGTATATAAATTTACATATATACATATCTACATATATATGTGTACATACATATAAGGTTTTTTGTTTTATGTTAACCCAAACATCTACATGATACAAAATCTAAGCGATGTGTAGTTTTAATCTCCTCAGTCAGTCTTTATAAACTAATCAATAACATTTTGGATGCTTTTAAGCACAAATACTTCATCCACTACTATTTATGGATTAATCAGTTCAATTAGCTTTGTTTCTAAAGATAAAATAGTGCGTCACAGATCAAAGTTATTTTTATAAAAATACCATCTACAACATTTTCAGCAAAGACGTTTACAATAACCTAAGACTGAAAATAATAATAAAACATTTCTTTGCTGTTGTTGTTTTTTTTTTTTAAAAAAAACTGATAATTCAATCAAAGTTCAGTGTTGCAGCATCAGAAACCCTTTGATTTCCGAGCCCGAGTCTCAAACACGGAAATTGACGTCCTTGCTCTTTAAAAGTTTGTGGGCGGGGCTACTCGCCCCAAAGTAATGATTGACTGGCCAATCATTCATCTGTTCCTTTGTTTGATGCATTCAGGGTTCATAAAAAAAAAAAAAATCCGACAAACAGTCACGGCTTTATAACGGTGACAAAATGGAGAAAGTAGCGACTACTTTTTATAAAATGAACGAAGTAAAAGTACAGATAATTGCATAAAAAAGTAGTGAGTAAAAGTAAAAAGTAGACAAAAAAATAATTACTTCGTTAAAGTAAAGATAACGAGATTTTCTACTTGAGTAAGGTAACGAAGTAGACTTACTTCGTTACTTGACACCTCTGCTCTGTTCACATTTAATATCATTGGACTTTTTTGTACTTATTCCTAATATGAAGTTATTTCTGTTTACATCATCTACTTATCTGGGGCCAGGTTGTGGAGGCAACAGCCTCAGATGGGAAACCCAGACTTCTCTCACCCCATCTGCGTCCTCCAGCTCATCCTGGTGGATCCGGAGGTGTTCCTCGGCCAGCTGTGAGACAGTCTCGCCAGTGCCTCTATCTCTGGGTCTACTCTCTATGAGGACGTGCCTGAAACACCTCACCAGTGAGGTGTTCAGGAGGCATCCCAACCTGATGCCCGAACCACCCCATCTGACTTCTCTCAACCCAGAGGAGAAACGGCTTTACTCAGACTTCCTTCCTGATGGCAGAGTTCCTTACTCTAAACAAGATAATGTTGGACGTAGAAAAGTTCATTTTTATTACTGTAGGGTTTTGAATATAATTTTTGTGACTGGTTTTCTCACTGTACTCGCAAAAACTGTTTCACTTAATAACAGGATGCTGCTGTTAGTCACCTCCAACATCAATGCCCCCAGGTGATCAAATAAAAAAAGCTAGACAAAGATCTGTGATATAATCTTTATTCTTATTTCCGTCATCTCCAGGTGAAGAACTAGTTAAGCAAACTGGAAACAGATCCGGAGTAACAGTGTAATCTGATAGTTCAGACACACCCCTCTGTCTAACAATCATCAGAGCAAAGACATAGTGAGATACAGTTAAGACAGTGGGAGTGTGTCTGTGGTTAAACACCTCACTTGTCCCACAACAAATCCCCCAGACTCTAATGAATGTTAATCCTAAAATCCAGCTTTACATGTCATGTCACAACAATCTGCACCTCGTAAAACATCCTTAACTAGCCAGTCATCAACATTTCACTTATTTTCACTTTAGTTTTTCTTTCGATTTCTTTAAACCTGTCCTAATGTGACTATGATATAGTGTTTGGATGTTAACTTGAGCCATAAACAGAAGGCCAATGCAGGATTCAATCAAGACAACTAACGTTGGTATTAATCTGATCACGCCACTGGGATCTCGAGAAAATTATAGTCTTTATCGCTTTACTTCAAGTACAATAAGATTTAAAGAAAATGTATACTTGGCATCGCTTTTACATCGCCACGAAAGTTTTTTTTTTTGCGACACTGCTCAGCCCTTTACCACAGTTACAGTCTTGAGCTAACGTTGGTTACCTGGTTAGCATGGAAGCTTTACACTAGTGAATAGACTTTTAAATGGCGATTTATAACACAATGGTAGCGACTTCCGGTTTAACAGTGTTAACAAAGATAGAAAGAAGCACACACCTGAAGTTTAAGATATGAGATATTGATCCCGTGGTGTGAGGGTCGTTTAAATCCTCCTTGAGTTTGCTACTAGCAAACGACTTAGCTCGATGGCTAGGCCGACATCGGAATCCCGGAAGTAGACGATCGTTCCTCAGGTGATAGAGGACCAATCAGAGACGGAGAGGTGTGTCCTGATGCACCTACCACACAATGACGTCACGCTCTTGTACCCCCTCCACACATTTAAATAGCATGGCATTAAGTAATAATGTTAGTATTAATACTAATATAATAGTATTAAATATAGTGATAATGTTTTAACATAAAAGATGAACTGAACACTGAGTTTAAGCTTTTTGCCATTCAACTACACATTTATAATGAACCTATTTTTTATTTTTTGATTATTTTGAATTACTCTATTCATCCCTCACCGGGGAAATTTGTTTGCTGCACTCCTTACACCGCAGCAGGCTGCCCTTCAACGGCGCCAATGGTGGGAGAAGTCTACTACCTAACAGACTATGCTATTTTATCCATTTAAGGATCTTTTTTTTTTGCTTGGAAAACTGAACCAGGAGCAACAGCTCTCCACAGTTGAGAGAAGCTAGATGGGGTGGTTTGGGCATCTGGTTAGGATGCCTCCCGAACGCCTCCCTGGTGAAGTGTTTCGGGCACGTACTACCGGGCGAAGACCAGAAGCAAAACCCGAACCCGCTGGAGAGATCATGTTTCACAGCTGGCCGGGGAACGCCTCCTCGATGAGCTGGAGAATGCAACCGGGTAAGAGAAGCCTGGGTTTACAGTCTTGAGGCAACAAACCTCGGTAAACCTCAGACGAAGCCAGTTCAAATCCCACTGAGCAGCCTAGGTGTCCTGGAGCAGACACCTAACCCTAGTTGCTTCCACCATTAGCGTCGTATTGTCGCTGCCTGCAGCAGTACAATGCAATAAAGTAATGTCCCCATTGTGGGACTAATAAAGGGATTCTTCTTCCTCCCACTCTCTAAAACGATGCGTGTTAAGTTGATTGGCCACTATGAAATTTCCCCTAGGAATCAGTGTATGTGGATGCTTGTGTGTGTGTGTGTGTCCCTGCAACAGACTGGCGACCTGTTCGGGGTGTACCCTGCCTCTCGTATGAAATCAGCCGGGATAGGCTGCAACCACTGCAACCCTATTATGGATAAGCAGTTTAGAAGACAAAAACCTAAACCAGACTGGATTGCATATCTTTAAAGAATGGTAACAGGAGAGCCCAGAGGGAATGCAAACATTCATGATGAAAACATGCAAACTCAAGAAACAAGGTTTTGTGTTTTGAGCCTCACCAGAAGTGGCTTGGTCTGGTTTGTGTCTTTGAAAAGTGGTAAATAAATTATCCTTAATCAGTTTCTTTCTGTTCCTTTTCCTCCATTTGATCTACTATCTGAACTTATTATGTCCACCAAGAATTGGGCTGTGTTACAAAGTGACAGTCCTACAGAATGACTATCAGTTGAGCATATCAGCAAGCTGAGTTAAGATAAAGTCAATACTGATCATAAAACTAACTTAGATGAATGCGTTCTCTGGCTTCATCTGCAGTTTTACGCGATGACAAATTGAAACAGCATGAAAGCCCAAAGAAAACTCTTCAGTTGGCAGGTGTTGACTAAACAAACATTCAATGAGCTCGTCGTAGTGCTTCCAAACAAATACCAGTACAGAGCCTGGCCTAAAGGTTAAGTCTTCTTATTGTGGTTAAATAGAGACACAAAAATTGTGAAGAGCAGGAGATTGTGTGACTTTACCAGTTTGATGTTACCAGAAAACATGATAAAAGCTTTTTGGTTTCATTTCACGTCTTAAGTTGAAAGAATTTTTAGAGCTTCAATTTTATACTAATATAATCATTTATATGTCTAATTAATTAATAAATAAATGTTCAACCTTGGCAAAAATAAAAGAAGTTATCAAATAGTTCTTTCATATTCAAAATTTATTATGTAGTAGAAGAGAAATTTTCCTAATTTAAAATTATCAGGAAAATCTTCTCCAATAAAAAAAAGCATGTGTAGTCTATTTTGTTTTTCAAAATCACAAAACAGGATGAAAACACTGAATAGCTCCTAAGTATAGACTCAACTCCTTCCTGAGTCCTCTTCGCAAAGGTGGCATTTTTACTTCATGTCCATAAAGCGGATGTCCATGATGAGCAGGGTATGTCTGGGTAGCGGTCTAGGTGCTGGCGACAGCACTTTCATCACCTGTGTCTGAGTGTCCACAAAAGTTACCACAATAAAGCCACACACAGGACTCTCTACAATGCTTTTTCTAGCACCTTCCTCTCCGTTCTCAGCGCTACTCACACTCAGCACATGATAGGTCAGATCTCTCCCTGGTGTCACTGGGACAAGTTTTAACTGTGTATCGTCCTGAGACATTCCCAAAGGCAAACACGAGTCTGGAATGGATGGTGCCCCAATTTTATAAATACGAACATCGGAGAAGCGCACTTCAAAAGAAAAAGGATAAAAAGAAACTCCACGAAAGCCGTAGAAATACTCTCGAATTTTCTCATCCCGGGCTTCTCGTCGGCACTCCTTGGAACGTTCGACCACTCCTCCAGATTTGGGAAGGAGGACAACTCTTACAAAGTGGGGCAGATCTCTTTTGAGTTCATTGTAGAGCCTCTCGTGGTCTAATACAAGCACCACATCCACCTCGAAGGTGGAGGCACAGTGGACTAGTGCCTGGTATCCAGAACCTTTTACCCAGCCACAGGTGTTGATGAAACAGCCTCCAACACTGGCCTTCCTGTTTACCTCACAGCGCTGAGAAAACACCTCTGCCAGGCATGAAGTCAACTACAAATCAGGAGGCAAGTGTCAGAAAATACTTATGATAACACATATTAAATTTTTAGTTAGTAGTTATTCTTTCTAAATAAAGATGGAAAGTATTTCCACTCACCTTGTTGTAAAGTTTGATGTTTGTTCCAGGAGTTGTAGATCCAAAGTGGTACACTAAAGGAGCCTGAACTGAGAAACCCTCCTCTATATCTGCTGGGCGCTCAATGCATAGTGCTGAAACTGTGCCCGGTACAGAAACCTGAAGGAACATCAAGATCTATTATACAGCATTTTCTACATATTGACAGTAAAATCTAAATTTTATGTGATAATTGCAACACTAAACTAAAACTTGTTGGGAAGGAGTTAATAATTGGCGGCAAAACCGGGTGGTGCTGAATAGAAACTGGTGGTAATAGAACATGGTGTACCTTTGAAGCCTTGGGGCAATGTTGCATTGAAAACAGGTATGACCTCATCTTGGAAATGCAGCACAAGTTCAGAAAATTCTATATGAAGCAGTCGGCCATGTCAGTTACAAAAGTAGATTGAAGTATTAGCATGCCAATAGGAAGCCGTATAGTGTCAATTCATTTATATTGCATCGTTAATGTCATGAGATAAATGAAAAGTTTGAAGGTATTTTTGACAGCATGTGCTCTTAAAGTAAGGCTGCATCTTGCACAATCTTAAAATTTTGGATTTACAGCTTGGAAGAGTAAAATATCTCATCCTCTACAATCGCACAACTAAAACTTCTTTTAAAATAAAGTTTGAACTCACAATAACCAGGGATTGAAGCAATTTGAAGATAGGTTCCTGCCTTATATTTAAAAATTAAACTTTTGTCAACACTTGATATACTTAAGTATACGTTAATATCCACAGTCTTTGGTAGAGATTTATCATATTTTTAAATCATTTTACCGAACTCTGGCCAACATCCATTTCCACCAGTGTTGGTCTCCTTCCAGCTCTCACAGCATAGTTAAGAAGAGTCCGGCACAATGAGGTCTTCCCCACATCAGTAGGTCCCACCACCATCACCTGATGGGCATCGAGGATTCAAATTTAAATACAACGAGCAAAGCAACAAAATAACAGATGTACTGGTAGTAGCTCTTAAATAAAATTAACCCTTGGGCCCCTCTCATTGTCCCGTTCTGCTTGTTTCCTCATCTGTTCCAGGGCGGCATGTGTGTTCATGTAGAGCAGCATTGGAGTATCTTTGGATACATACACAGCCTGCAGTGATGACAGGGAGAAGGAGGATATATTACTTTTGTATTGCTGGATTGGAATTTTTTATGTGAGAAGCTTAAGCTTTGACAAATTTGTAGAGACTCTTGCTTATATTGTTCACCTCTGGGTCGCCATAAATTTGCACAGCGCAGCCATGCCATGTGAAAACAGCAATCTTGGAGCCTGGTCCAAACGTGTATTTCTTATTCCGGTTCAGCTCTGATCCAAACACTTCTGCCATTCCACTGATTAGTTCCACCACGACCTGTTGAGCGGTGTCACTTGCATCTACCTCAAATCGAAGCTCTGACTCTTTCTCAAGATCATACCGGCTGCCCGGATTCTCTGATGCAGGAGCCTCTTCACTTGTCTTTTCCACAACTTCTGTTGCCATGGCTAATCACAACAAACAAAGCACATAGTTATGAAAAAATTACTTTACTATCAAATCTAAATAAAAATAGAACATTGCCAATAATCAGATCATTTGCACTGGAAAGAACATATGGAATTAGAATTGATCACAATATCTCTCAAAACATTGAATGATGAATGAATGAATACACCCAAGCATACATAATTCATAAAGTTAAGAAAGTTACATCTTCAGTATTTTAATTTTAAAATGAGGAACAGCAAATCAGGATCATAAAACTAAAACTGATTGTGTACATATGAATGGATGGATGAGTGCTTTTATTTTGGTTCAGTTTAAAAAAAAACAAATATTTATACAAAAAAATGTATCAGGCAGCAACCAAAAAGGAATAGGCTGGACCCCAAAGGCTTTTTTAAAAAACCAATCCTGTACCAAAAGAGAAATTTAAAAAACACATATCTCAGACTGATTTGGTTTGTGGAGGTATCGGTGTAAATGAACTAAGAAAAATCGCCCATGAACTTTAAACAAACTGGATGATCAGCTTAATCTTTTTTTTTCAAACACGGTTAAAATAAAGGTATTTTGATTAGTGAATCGTTTGTAAGTTTTCATAAACTTCTCATCGGCAATAATAATAGCTTGAATCCAACATTAGTGAACACCCAGACCACATGGGTGAACATATTTACATATCATGGATAAAAACTATCTGGTGGTGTAGTAAAATTCTTTATAGTCCTTTGCAATTTGTGTCCCTTACCTGCTAATTTCCAAGCTTTTTTTTTTTTTTTTTTGAGAAAAGAAATAAAATTGCGCGTTCGCCGAGCTGTTTATGTTCGTCGGCGAATGATGACGTCATAAAATGGCGACTACTTCTTGATAAGTTTTTTCCAAAGGAATGGCATCACAAATTAAAATGTACATTGGTCAATGTGGTAGATCATGGTATCTTTCAGTATTTCTATATTGTAACTGATTGGAATGGGTCTCAACTTTTTTTAACACATTGGATTTTAAACCATTTCCCTAAAGTCACAAATATGTGACAGTTAAATGCTTGCATGCATCTTGCATTAACTTGCAAGATCTTCCAATGCATCTTGAAAGGATCAAACATCAAAATCTCCAATAAACTTTGTTTGTTCACACATCTGGATTAAATGTTTCTTCTCACACGTCAGTGACCACTATAAGATATTTAAAATAATTTGAATTTTAAGTATGTGAAATACAAAAAGGAATTGCCACTAATTATTTTCAAAATATTTGATTTGATTTCCCTTATTGGCTCTTGAAAGGTTTAGTTGAGCATTGTTAAAAATAAGAATTTGAGATATCTGACACAAAATTTGACATTGTACTCAAGATATCAAGAAATAAACAGCTAAAACCAGGCCTTCAAAATGCTGCTGTTTGAGTCCCAACAAGAACCAGAACATATATTTACATTAGTCCTTTGTTCAGGTCTCTGCACTGGCTTTTGTGGCTCAGAGAACAGATTTTAAAGCTCCACTGCTAGTGTTTAGGTCTCTCCATGGCCTGTTATCAAAGTTCTTTTCCATAGTCTTTCGCTTATCCACAGCCAGGGTTGCATGGGTAAAAGCCTCAGACGGGAAATCCAGGGTTCCCTCACCTCGGCTGCATTCTCCAGCTCAACTGGGATGATCTCAAGGCGTTTCAAGGCCAACTGTAGGATGTAGTCTCTCCAGCAGGTCCAGGGTCTGCCACTGGGTCAATTACTGGTGGAACGTGCCCAAAATACCTCACCGACGTCACCTTTGGGAGGCATCCTAACCAGATGCCCTAACCACCCCGCCTAGCTTCTCTCAACCAAGAGGAACAAAAGCTCTACTCTGAGCTGCTTCTGGATGGCAGAGCTCCTCACTCTATCTCCGAGTGAGATCCCAGTCACCCAACAAAGCTCATTTCACCCGCTTGTATCCTTCGTCTTGTTCTTTCAAGAACAAGTTGGAATAAAGATGGAATAAAAGCTGTAATGCAACTTTTAAAAAGAAAAGCCAACTAGGTTTATTTTGTTTGGCAGTAATTTATCTTTATTTAAAAACTGCTCCACAAATGTGTAACATTAGAAAAACTTTAAGTTGACCAAAATTATTATTTTTTTAAACAATAGACTGGTCCCTGAATGATTTTATGGAATCATGTGAAAGCAATCATGGAACCTAAACATTTTAATAAGCAAGTAAGTATCACAACATGAATGGTTTAACTCGGTATTCGCTTGAGAACATGACTATAGAAAAAGAAAAACAATATTAAACCTAGTCAAATGGCAAAAAAAAACCAGTATGTAAAATTTAAATGTTGTTCCTCAATACAGCCCTCTAGGTGTCACTGTGCACCAAAAAGAGACGACTGTTGGAGCAGAGATCATCAGACGAGGAACAGAGAAACATCCCTTTGGTCCCTCATCGTCATTTTGCAATCCATTAAGTCACATCTTCTTGATAGTCAGCTGCATATACAAAAAAAAAAGTTATTTAAATGACCATGTAAGTGCCTGAACAGTTCACTCTGGAAAGTTACAAATTTAAACACTCCAAAAAACAAGAGAATGTAACCAAACTATTATTTTTTTTTGTTTGTGATCAAATATTGTCTCGAAAGGCTTAAACAAACCTTTATCAGGGCTTTATTCACTGTTCAGGATTTCAAGCACTTCAGGAACAATGTCATCGCATTTTGGAAACTTCAGCCTACGAGGTGGACCTTTAGTAATCCCCGACCACATTAAAGTTTCTTTATGGAAGACGAGTGAAAAAAAAAAAACTTTAAGCACATTGTGTATATGTATACATATAGAAAATAATTAAATAATTTTATTTCACTATTATGTCCCGCCATGTATATTTAAGACAAACAAATTCAATCTCGTCAAAAAAAAAAAAAAAAACTTCTTTAGGTACATGTTAATAAAAATAAGAACATCCCAGTTTTCATCCAACATTTTTGCTACTTATAACTAATCGGTCAAATTTCAAAACCTAAGCGGAAATGACTTTGGCTAAAGTCGTTTTGTCATACTGTGACAACAAATGGCACAGTTATTCAGGGCCTTATCCTCCTCACCTTTGCCTCCATCCAGCACAGTAATCTCAAAGCTGCCTCTGCGTGGTTTCTCAGGGTTCATGTCCACTGTCAGATCGGGGCGAGCAGCCAGCAAGGCGGATTTCACCTCGTCGGCATTCCGCCCATACACTCGTCAGCTTTTACTGGCAAGAGAAAACTGCCATCAGATGGACATCTGTGCCTACTGGTCAGACATTCATAACTATTACTGTCCGACTTGGCCTTTTTGCCATGAATTAACACATCCAAAGTTGACAAAAAGAGTCAAATGAACAAAATACTACAACCAAAGTAACAACAGTGGTATTGTTGAATTAAGAACTTAAAATTTAAAAGGTAAATTTTTCAAGATTTTTATCAATTAATCATAGCCTTCAAATCAGAATCAAATTTATCCCCAAGTACAAGTTTACACACAAGAGATACTTGATTAGGTGGTGATGATGCATGCATTACATAACTTAATAAAAATTAAACTGTAAAAGAAATCAACTGTTTTAATTTGCTGCACATACCAAGTCAAATATATTGGGGATCAGTCAATAGCAACAAAAATTATTTATGAAAAGTACAATACTAGAGGAAAGACGGCTTTTGTACATTAGAGCCGTTGCTCCTCCAGGTTGAGAGAACCCAAATGGGGTGGTTTGGGCATCTGGTTGGGATGCCTCCCGAAGGCCTCGCTGGTGATCCCACAGAGAGGAGACTCAGAGGCAGACCCCAGACCCACTGGAGAAACTATGTCTCACAACTGCCCGGGGAACATCGAAAAGATCCTCCCAGGTGAGCCGGAGGAGAGAAGAGAGAAGCTTGGGTTTCCCGTCTAAGGTTGTTGCCCCCATGTCGTGGATAAGCGAAAGACGATGGAACAATAGGACAATACTACAGACTCATTGAGATGTTTTTTTTTTTTTTTTGTTTGTTTTGGGGGGTGGAAGAAAACCACAGCACCCGGAGTAAACCCACGCATACACAGGGTGAACATGCAAACTCCACACAAAAAGGCCAGAATTTCAGGGCTTGTCCCATCCAGGTCTTGAGCCTCATCCTTCTTGCTGTGAGGCCACCTTGCAGCTGCCAGGTTGATTGGCTACTATGAAATTGCCCCTAGGAATGAGGGTGTGTATGGATGGTTGTGTGGGTTGGCCCCAAAGAACTGAATAATTAAAAAAAAATATTTTAGTTCCGTCGTCTTCCTCTTATCCGGGGCCAGGTTGCGGATATCATTTGAAAAGAAGAGTTTTTGGTGGGCTAAAATTATATAACCACTCACTCAAGACTCATAACAGTTAATCATATAAATAACTTCAAAATATGAGTTGAATCAAGAATGACTCCACATTGACCATACTGTATTCAATTTCTGATGCAACACTTGAGTCTTAAAGTATACTACAAAAAAATAATAATAATCCCAAACCAAGAACCTACTTATGTCATTAAACTGATGAAGGTGATTAAGATAAATGTCACCTTTCATTCAAAGTTTTATAGCTGGTTAATTAATTTTATTTAAGTATTATTTTGTAATTTAATATGAGTTAAGAGGCAGAGATGCATTTACTCTTCATAAATGAGTTTTGATCTGATTTCAAATGAACTTTTAAAGCTCTTTTAACAGCAGTACAAACCAGTGTTCAATGATCACTCTGGTGGTTTCATCATCCTGATGATTTTTACTCTTTTTCCGCACATCAGTTTTTTGGTTCTCATCGGATGGAACAGGAACTTTGCGCTTGGTTCCTACTGGACCGGAACACAAGTTAAAATCAGTCCAAATAATCACTGTTTATCACATGGCCATGTGATTAAAACACACTAGGACCAACATTTTTCTCAATAACTCCATATTAAAACTAAATCTGCAATATATGAGAAAGAGTCCAGCTTAAAAACATTAAAATTATATAAGAAACCAGATTTAATAACGTGATTATATGTTTTGTTTACGCACACCTACCTTTTTCAGGCGCCATTTCTCCTTACAAAACTTTACCCATCTGGTGGACTGTACCAATGTGATTGGATGGAGGGGGCGGGAGGGGATAAGATTCCTACGGACGAAACCACTAGTGAAGAAGCAGGTTTAAAATCTAATTAGATTTTTAGATCATTTATTTCGTCAGTGGTTCGGGCTCTTGAACTGGGGAGGGTGAGGTATCATCAGGGTTTGTTTTGGGATGTTTTGAATATGGTGTCGGGGGTGGTAGGAGGGTCGTTGGTGTTTATGTGGGTTCCGGGCCATTCTGGGATTGGGGGGAATGAGCGAGTGGATGAGGTGGCAAAGAGGGCTGCAGATCGGGTGGTGGTGGAGAGGGTCGTGGCTCTGTCACGAGGGGAGGCGAAGGCGTTGGTCTGGAAGGGGATAATGCAGCAGTGGCAGATGGAGTGGGAGTCAGAGGTGAAGGGACGACACTTGTATGAAGTACAGAGGACGGTGGGGGTGACTGTGGATCCGGTGGGTGGTGGAAGGCGGGGGCAGGTGGTTTTTAGCAGGTTACGTATTGGGCACACGGGATTGAATGAAACGCTCAAGATTCTGGGTAAACATTTGGATGGGTGTTGTGATTTCTGTGGGGAGTTGGAAGGGGTTAGTCACGTGGTGTTAGCGTGTAGAAAGTATGAGGAAGAAAGAGAGGCTATGATGGTGGTGCTGAGGAGTGTTGGGATGAGACAAGTGAGCTTGGAGGAGGTGTTTTTGTATGGACGTCAGGGGAAGGGTTTTGGTGCCATGTACACTTTTTTGAGGTGTACAGGGTTATTGAGGAGGATTTGAGGTTCGTGACAGTCAGTAGGTGGCGGTAATGCACCCAGGTTGGTGCTTCATGCCGCAAACTAAAGAAGAAGAAGAAGAAGAAGATCATTTATTTCAAACTTGCAAATATGTAGATAACCCAACATTACGGTAAGTGCATGGTTTGAAAAGGGGCTGGATGAATAAACTCTGACTGATTCCAAACCCCTTCTCACCCACTCATTACAACACATTAGAACCAAATGATGCATTCTAGTAGGATCTGTTAAAAGCGCCAAATTAATTTGATTAAAAACTCAAATTGACCACAATGGTTACAATTCTATCAGCCACAGTATATTACAGTGAGACTTTGCATTTGTAAACAATGATTACTCCAAAAACCACCCAGACATATCAGAATCAGAATCAGAATATACTTTATTGATCCCACACAGGGGAAATTTGTGTGTCACAGCAACAACGTCCTATCTGCTAAGTGAGTCGTTGTAGAGCCCGATCACGTACGGAAAGAAAGACCTCCGGTAACGAGATGTTCTCGAGCGGAGCTGTCTGAGCCTCTTGGAGAAGGAGCTCCGTTGTTCGTCCAGGAGTGGGTAGAGAGGATGGTCATGGTTTTCCATGATGGACAAAAGTTTGTTCAGTGACCTCCTCTCTACCACTGCCTCAAGTGAGTCCTGTTTGCTGCCAATGACAGAGCCAGCCAGTCTGATTAGTTTATTCAGTCTGTTGGTGTCACTGGCTGCGATGCTGCTCCCCCAGCAGATGACAGAGAAGAACAAGGTGCTGGCCACCACAGACTGGTAGAAGGTCTCCAGGATCTTGCCGCACACATTGAAGGACCTCAGCTTCTTTCGAAAGTAAAGTCGGCTGCAAGTCTTCTTGTACACAGCAGTACTGTTGCTCCTCCAGCTCAGTCTACTGTCGATGGTCACTCCAAGGTATTTGTACTCCTCAACCACCTCCACATCTCTACCCAGAATGCAGAGCGGCTGCAAAGCAGTCCTCCTCCTCTTCCGGAAGTCAATCACCATCTCCCTGGTCTTGTCCACATTGAGGAGCAGGTGATTCTCTCCCGCCCACACCACAAATCCATCCACCACCCTCCTGTACTCCTTCTCCTGCCCACCACTTATACACCCTACAACTGCAGAGTCATCAGAGAATTTCTGTAGGTGGCATGAATCGGAGTTGTGCTGGAAGTCTGAAGTGTACAATGTGAAGAGGAATGGAGAGAGCACCGTGCCCTGTGGGGCTCCCACACCACTTAAAACCACATCAGACCAGACTTTGCCCAGCCAGACGAACTGTGGCCTGTCCGTCAGGTAATCAGTGATCCAGGAGACGGCGGACGCACCAGCACCCATCAGCCTCAGCTTATCACCCAGTAATGAGGGCTGGATGGTGTTAAAGGCACTAGAGAAATCAAAGAAGGTGATTCTCACCATGCCTCCACCGCCATCCAGATGTGAATGAGCTCGCTGCAGCAGATGGATGACAGCGTCGTCAACACCCAGGCGTGGCTGGTAGGCAAACTGCAGGGGGTCCAGAGAGGAATTCACCAGCGGTCTCATGTGGGCTAACACCAGCCTCTCCAGCACTTTCATCACATGAGATGTGAGGGCAACTGGACGGAAATCCTTGAGGTGAGATATTTTATAGTTATTTCTAAGATGCAAAGCTCTAAAAACAAAGCTCTGACAAAAAAAATAAAGCTCTAACAAGCAAAGCTCTTGATTCACAAGTAGATCTACGTTCCCACCCTCACCTATGGTCACCAGCTGTGGGTGGTGACCAAAAGAATAAGATTGCGGATACAAGCTGCCGAAATTAGCTTTCTCCGCAGGGTAGCTGGGCTCTCACTCAGAAATCGGGTGAGGAGCTCTGCCATCCAGCAGGAACTTGGTGTCGAGCCACTCTTCCTTTGGGTCGAGAGAAGCCAGATACGTACCACCGGGAGGAGACCGAGAGGCAGACACCGGACCCGCTGGAGAGACTATGTCTCACAACTAGCCGGGGAACGACTCAGGATCCTTCCGGGTGAGCTGGAGGATGCAGCTGGAGTGAGAGAAGCCTGGGCTTCCCGTCTGAGGCTGTTGCCCCCGTGACCCAGCCTTGGATAAGCAGAAGACGACAGAACAGAATTTCTAAGATGTTAGAGTACCTGTAGTAGAATGAGGACATCCAAGTCTGGATCTGCTAATATGAACCAAATAATTTTTATTAACATGTAAAGTTGATCATAATTGTCACAACTCCAACAGCCATGTTACAAGGAGATTTTGCATTTTTAAACACTAATTACTCCAAAACCAACAGACAAATTTCACAGTTCTTTGTAAGATGTTAGAGTATGTCTTGCACAATGAGGACATCTAAGTCTGGTTCTGTTAATATGCACTGGCATTTTACTATGACTTGGCATTTTTAAACACTAATTATTCCAAAACCACAGAGACAAATGAAACAGTTCTTTGTAAGGTGTAAGAGTACTTCTAGAACATAGTAACATTACAATGACAATCCTTTCATTCTCTCATCCACACGTGAGACCTAACAGGCCCAGGCATCTCTGATCCCAAACCCCTCTCCTTCTGACCCGAGCTCCCCTCTTATCCCAAACCCGCTCTGATCCCACAATTCTCTGCTTCTGATCTTACAACCCTCTCCCTCTGATTCCTGACTCCCTCTGATCCCACAACCATCCCCCTCTGATCCCACAACCCTCTCCCACTGATCCCACACCTCTCTCCCTCTACAACCAAACACCCTCTGATCCCACACTGACCCCTGGGATCCCACACTCCTCTCCCTCTGATTTCCCAACTCTCTCCCTTTGATCCCCTCCCTTTTGAACCCCTATGAACCCACACCAGACTCCCTCTGATCCTAAACCCAGATCCCCAATGATTTCAAACCCTTCTCCATCAGATCCCAGGCCGCTCTGATCCCACACCCCTCTCCATCCAATCCCTCACCCCTCGCCCTTTGATCCCACACCCACGTGCTAATTTAAATCCAAATATACAAAAAGTAATCTGGCAGCAAAACAAGATGGTCAGGAAGATTTATTCATAAAATGCATATGATTAAGACAAAAGTGGGACGTATTAGTTTAGAAAATAGAAGCACCATTAGCTTTGATCACTTAGAAAAGAATAAAAACTTTATTGACTGACACTTATGTTACAGGCTTCATGGTGATGCAGTGGTTAGAAAAAAACTCCAATTCTCTTGCATCTGTGCTCACCAAAGCACATTCTATCCATACCTAACTAACTGAGCCATTGGATTTGATTAAATATTTATTTTTCTTATCAAAACAAAATTAAAGAATGACTGACCTATTTGTTTGCAATTTAAATTTGTGAATGAATTTGCAAAAAAAAAGTCACTGCCAGCTGACTGGGTTCACAATCATTGAATTACTAATCATGAAGCGGAAGCTTTTGAAGGTTGGATGACAACTCAGTAAAAAGGTGAAATTCTCAATGTTCTCACAAAAATGTTTCAAGGAAATCTGTGTCACTGCTAAACCAGCAGATTTTATTGCCATGTACAACAAATGCACACAAATATATCGTTCTGGGTTGCAGGCAAGAATTCAGTAGGAAATTCAAATACGATCATCTATCTGATGAATAGTTGTACTGTAGATCTATGAACAGCATTGAACATTCTGGTGTTGAGTTGCTGGGCATCATACAGATTCTTTAGTTTTCTAAAAACCTTTATAAAAAGGCTTCAAGAAAAAATTACTATACATTGTGGTAATTGTGTTGTTCAAATTTCCCTTTGGGGACAAATAAAGTATATTCAATTCGATTTTTAAAAAAATAACTTCACATTCAAAAAGTTACGTTCACATTTTTAACTTTTTAAAAGCACATTTGAATCAAAGAGATTTTGGGATGTCTGACAAACTAAGTAAGGTTTTACTTTAACATCTTTCCCATTTCAAACAGACCGGTCTTCTCAGAGCTCTTTGTCTCTATTACACAAAGGGATAGATCAGTGCAGATTCAAAGAGTTGTACTTGTATTACTCAAAAATCTGGATTTATTTCTCACAGTGTCTAAAACAAGCAACAAGAAAGTGAGAGAAACCCCTATGGAGTGACAGACGGATGTGTTTGAGTACGCCAGAGTCCAGAGCAAATATGGTTAACTGGAATAGCATCCCTAATTCTGTCACCATGGGCGATCACTGTTTTTGGAAGTTGAATAATTACTCAAAAGACGTCACAAATTATCTCAATGCCAAAAAATACAATCTCCCATGGCAAGCCAGAAGGGCTGACTCACAACCACTCATCCAAACTGTTCTTTTGTTAACATCGAACACAACACTCTTCTTTGTCACTTGAACACTTGTTAAATTTGTCTTACGATTAGCTCCATCTCAGAACCATACTGAATTCCAACAAGCAAACATCAAATTTTTTTCTCTCTCTCTCCCTGTCTGACTTTTCAGTCTGTTGTGGTTAATTTTAGCTTTCCGATTAAACATTTGAAAGGGCAGACAGACCACCGGACAGATGTGCCCTTTCTTCACCCTGCTTTCCTCATTTAGTTCTAAATGACTCAAAGCCGGATGCATGCTTTGATTGCCTCCGCACCTCACAAATGTTTTTACATATGTTGCATGTTAATATGTCTTTGCGCAAAAAGGCAGATTGAAGAAACATTGGAAGGAAGAGTTACTCATAAAAAATGGAAGTAAAGCATTTTTCAGCCCCAAGATTTTGAATGTTCAATTTTAGTAATTATTTTTGTTGAGGATGCCAGATTCCTCAAAGAGTTAATGAGAATTTCTATTTAGTCTTTTTTTACACTTACTTTCTTAACTGGGGATCAATCCAAAAAGTCCCCCAAAAACAACACATTTCATTTGACATTTCTGTCCACTAATGTGTTTTTTACAAAAACCTAAAAATTAAAGATTTGATTATCTTAATCGTTACTTGTCTAATTTGTAATTATTATTTTTTCAGCATTCAACAAATTCAAGATGTGTTTGGATTTTAATAGTCAATGAAGCGCAAGTTCATTTTGCCATTACCATCTTCGTTATATTTCAATGTTGTTGATGTTTTTTTTTAAAAGTTCATGGCCACCTACTGCGGACATCCAGTTCAATCTCTTAGTGTTCTATTCCATATTCAGTTTCCAAACAAAATTATCCTCGGCAGTACATCAATGTCCCCGGTCCTCTGTTCTTTCAGTGAGTGATTGGAAGCAGAGCTTAGTTGTTTTGTGGGGTCAGGTTCTCACGTGCTGCATAAAGGAAGTTGCCCACTGCTGTAAATGTTGTTCATCAATTATGAATGCCTTGGTTCAGATGTCCTATTGAAGGTAGTACAGTAGGTCAACCTTTCTGTTCTGTTTGATTCCATTCTGTTTGCTCAACAGAGCCCTAAAGAAGTTATCAAGTTATGTGGATTATAGCTTATCTGGGTCTCAGCTATTGATCTGGATCCTCGGGGTTCTTATTATGAAGCAATCTGCAAGATGTTGTTTTCTTTATTGTTTCATCCCTATAGCGTCAAACAGATTTTGGGGATAATTTAATGTGTGGGATGGCACAGTGGCGCAGTTGTTAGCACAGTAGCCTCACAGCAAGAAGATCAGAGTTTGAGTCCCTGAGTGAGGATGAGGCTTGAAACACTGGTCTTTCTGTGTGGAGTATGCGTGGGTTTCCTCCGGGTACACCGGTTTCCTCCAAATACCTGCATTTTAGGTTGATTGGCCATTATGAAATTGCTCCTTGGAATGAGTGTGTGTGTCGATGGTTGTGTTTGTGTAGCCTTGGTGACCTGTTCGGGTGTACCAGTGATCCCATTAGGGATGGGCGGTTCAAAAGACGAATGACTTCTTTTGGATGAACAACGAAATGCGTTTAGCAACATGTCATGAAAGCCACACATCCTTTTTATTTGTATCAATTCAAATTAGTCAAATCTGTATTTTTTAAAATAAAATGTTTAATGTCTTCAATTTAATGGACACGTGTTATTCATGGAGTGAAAACTTTCCCAAAAAGTGTTTCCTAAATTCATTCTCTTCTATTCTTTTTTATGTAGGCGTTGTATGGTATAAGACAAAGAAAAGACTAATCTATTCACTTTGAAAATCTTCCTCGGCCTACACTTTCATTCTTTGGCTCTCGTTCAAATGTTTGAGTTTTAGCTTATCTGCATCAGAGATAACGTCAGCACACACGCCAGCCATACGCAAATGAACAAGCTGCCTCTTATGAGGCTGGCAGAAACAGGCACAACCATATGGGAAAGACTGTGGCAGATAGAAAGAGATTTGCTTGAATGACAGCGCTGAAGAAAAGAATAATCTGTCACAGCTGATCAAACGCTCTAAGAAAAGATCCAAAGAAGAGACTTGAGTGACGGGATTACAAAGAGACCATGAGTGGGAGCACTTCGTAGAGAAGTGTTTCCACAAACATGGTAATGGTTTGGAAACATACTAAATATGTCCAGTAACCCTGAAACATCTTTCCTGCAAACTGAGCCAACAGCTACTTTAGAGATAAGGCTGAGAAAGAATAGATGTATACTTAAAGTATGTGGGTTCATGCCATCAAAACACATGTTCAGAAAGCATGCCACAAGGGCCATAAGGCCTCCATCAAATTAGTTTAGTTTTGTCAAACACAAATTATTGATTCAACGTTATGTTTTCATCCCCCCACTCCTTCTTGGACACTAGAAACTTTGATTTGTGCACTTGTTATACCTTCTTATTATTTCTATTGAGTTGCTGTACAAAAAATGTTTATGTTGATTTGAGAACATGCTACCTTGTCCAAGATAAATAATAAAAAAAAAAAAAAACGTTTTTCTGTCTTTTTTTATTTGATGTAAAAATTCATTTTAAATAGTTGCTCCTTTTCTTAGTTATTTGATTAATCACTATTTTCCTGATATGGTGTTCCTACGCAACATACAGTATTTATAGGAAGAATCTGGACTTGAATAAAACTAACAAACGCAAAGTTAAAAGAAAATCCTGCCAAAGCCTAAGGTTGAAGCAGAAAAAAGATTTATTCAATAGCACTCAACTTAATAGATCTTTTTTTGAAGGTTTTCAGAACTTAGTAGAAGAAAATGATGTGATTGTTGTGAACTTTTTAACTTTGTGTAGTGGAATTTACTTAATAAGATGTCACCCAAATGAGGAAAAAAAAATAGAGTTTATTGACGTTAAATGCTACAGCATTGGAAGCTCATGCAAACCAAAGTTCGATTGGCGAAAGTTCAACAATTTGACCAAACGCCCATGTCTAAAGGACCTCTGTTGTTAGGATGGTTCACCTCTGTTGCTAGGCTGGTTAGCTCATTCTGATAGGCTATGCAAATTTGGTTGAGCTGAACATTATGTATGACAGGCTAAAAAATATTTACTGGGCTGAACAAACTCAAGATGCCTTTTCTTGCACCTGCATTTGCTGGACAGAGGCTGTAATGTTAGGGTTAGAGTTTGAGTTTGTAAAATGTATCTTTGCTCGTCCTTGAGCGGCTTGGAATCTGTGTGAACAGGCTGGAAAAGATTCCCACACCATCTTGCTTATTCTTAAATTTTCTACCACACTTGTGAAACAGAAGTTTTGCCACTTTAAAATAGCATTAAAGATGAAAGTTGTTGTAGTAGGAGAGGTGAGAGCAAAGCTTGACATACATGCTGCTGTGTAGATATTTTCATCCAAAAAGTCTAAAATAGACAAAAGTGAGAAGTTGGCAGTTTCATAGGACCGGTGTGAGTTTTACAACTTACAAATGTGTGTATTAATGTGTTTATTTGCACATGCATCCTAGCACTTCAAAGCACATGTGTGACTATATGCATCATCTTGGTCATCATTATTACCATGTTGAGAGTTGATCTGTTGAGGGGGTGTGCTGATTCCGGGACAAATTATCACATTCTGGTATGTTCCCCATTTTGCCTCTCCCTTGAATCACATTTCAGCCCACCCACCAAACTCACTAAACACTCACACACAAATTACATTAATCCATCTGCATCGCTGAGGAATATGGCCCTAATTAGCTGTCCTCTGCATGTGGTGAAAACACTTGGACAAGTGTTTTGACCATCTTCTCCTACTGTCCAAACTTTGTTAGTTACAATATGTTGACTTTACCCATAAATACACACAAAAATAACACTTCCTTTATTTTTAAACCTCCTACAACCCAAAGATGTCCACGGTAAAAAAAGCAAGTGAAAAATTGCAATCTGAATTTAGATATTGGTGACTTAACTATCTCAACATTAGTGTTCACTCAAACCATATTTTGATTCTGTTAATGAAATGTCTTTTCTAAAATGAAATTAAGTAAAATGGGTCTGATTATGAAAATATGATTGTTAGTTGGATTTTGCTTGAAACAAAAAGAATTTTGTAAAAGAGATACATAATGAGGGGAGTTATCCAATTTGACGGAAAGAAAAAGACAAACCTATGTAGAAATACAAAGGGGTTAATCAGCATCTACCTGTTGACTCTTTAACAATCATTCTAACAAGACCTTAATTTGTTTGTTTTTTGTTTTTTTTAGTTCGAGAATGTCCATTTCAGAACTAAATCAGTATGTTAAACTTTTTTTTTTTTGCTGGCCATATGTTTGGTTTTCTGTTTTAGAGCTCTCTCTTGGACTCTAGAGTGCTACCGGACACACGAAGTTCAGTTTATATATCTGTTTTTGTATCTGCTAATACTGGACATGACTTTATTCAGTCAGTGCAATTGTGTCCATAATTGTTCTTCTGTGTACCCAGTTGCAGACTTCTGCTCATGTCCTGCTGGATTTTTTTTCTTTTGATTTTGTATTGTGGTGTTTTCATTGCAAGTTATTTGAGAAACTAGACATCCCAACAATTCCCAGTGTGTTATGAAGTAGTAATAATTCAAACAAAGTTGCACATTTTTTTGTTTAATATTTCTTTATTTTCTATGAAAGCAAAAAAAACTATAAGACTTGTCCTTATACAGAATTTTTCATTGAAAAATACAGAATCCAACAACATCACAGTATCTTTAATTAAAAACTCACAGCTTTAAATCAGATCGGGCAAAGATTTACAGTTAAGACTGACAAAAGACATAAAACCTCTGTGAATTTCATAGCTTTTCCATAGGTGGTGGAATCTGAAGAGTGCATAATGAGATTAAAAAAGAAATACAGTGTTGAAATGCTCAATTCTGGTTAAAGGTTAAATGGATTTATAAAATCCAAGATGTCAATGCTCGGATAGATTTTTGTTTATCAAGCAAACTGTTCAGAGCAATTAATCTAATTTGTCTAAAAGACTTGAACAAAATAGTTTCACACAAAGAAAACCAGAACAAGACAGTAATCACAAACAACACAAACAACACAAATTCTATTGCTATATCAGTTTTCTATTTTATGCCGATTAGGACACGAAGACGAACAAACTGTTAGCATGAACAGGTATTGAGGTTGTCTCAAACCTTCACACGTTGAGAACTAAAACACAAAATGCAAGAAACATAAGCCTTCTTTTTTTGTGATGTGCATCCAGTCAAAAATATATTTAAATGTACATGTTTCTCTTAAAAAAAGGATATTTCTGCCCAGAATAAATTAACAGATTTTCTGAGAAGAAATGTGAGATTAGAGGCAAAAATGGTCGTTTGACTGGCTTGCCTTTCATTTGCAATCTGATTGTCTTCATTAAACGCAAGCTGCTGTTTATCAAAAGGAAAGTAGAAATCAAGCTAGCCAAATATACAGCGTCTGATGAATGTATACACAATGATATAAGCTATTTACAAGTGGTCAACGTGGTTTGATCTTCTTCCACTAATCATGTTGGGTTATACCAACATTAATCTCTGCTCTGTAAAGTTTAAACTTCAGAGCTTGGCTTTTTCTACTTCAGCATCTGGTGTTCGCTTTTTAAAATAGCTCTCTACTGACTTGCCTGTCTCTGGCAACAGTCTGGCATCACCTGAAACTCAGGAGGCACCTGAAAGGACTGCAGGTTTGAGTTAGAACAGGAACCAGGAGGAAGAGAAATTAGAGGGTAGAAACATTTAAAAAGATATCATAGTTCAACTAAAAAGAAAGTGGAGTGTGAATGCATGTATGGAGAAGGAGAGCAGGTGGAACAGGCAGGGTGTAAGGCTTATAGCGGAGGAGGAAGGGAAAGCCGCCGTGTCATAGCTAGGAGCACAGTCCAGCTCAAAGCAGCGAATGGAGGAGTCTTCATTGCCGTAATTGGCCCAATATTCTTCTGGGTCCAGTTTAGGGAGTGCTGCTTCATCTGCTGACAGTTCATATTTTGATGGAATGGTTTCTGGATTTTTGGGAGGATACTGGGGCTTGACACCGGGGAAAGCTTTCACATTTTCAGTGCTCTTCTGGTAGGAGGTTTTTGATGAAGATGCAGGTTTGTTTTTGGAGAACCACCAGCGGGTCTTGGTGCTGAAGGTTGTTGTGGTGGTTCCAGCAAGGGACCCTGGGTCAGGAACTGGACAGAGAGCGAAGTCTAGCTCACGAAGAAATCTAAGGTCTTGACCGCGACGCTGAGAGGGAGAGCTGCACATAATCTCTGAAGAGGAGATGCGAGCCTTGCGGAACCACTCCCAGAGTGGACGGGCCTCGCAGCCACAGGACCAGGGGTTGCCATTAAGGCGAAGGAACTGGATACCTTGAGTATCTTTCATGGTCTGTCCTGGCAGTTCAGCCAGGGAGTTGTTGAAGAGGTAAAGGATGGTCAGGCGGCCCAGGTCACGGAAAGCCCGTCGATTGACCTGCCTGATGCGGTTGTCATGGAGAAGGAGACGGTCTAGATTGACCAGACCTCTGAAAACATTTTCAGAGAGGGCACGGATACGATTTCCATGCAGAAAAAGATGGGTTAGGTTCACCAGATCTGAGAACAGGTCATCATGCAGAAAGTGGAGTTGATTTTCCTGTGAAAAGACAAAAACATAGAAAGATTTAGAGCTGTCATGTCACTGATTAACAATGATATTTTATCTAAAACAGTAGAGTATATAAAAAATTATTCAAATTATTCTGAAATTTTGCTGCTTCAACACTTAATACATTGAAAGCAGAAAAGACAACTCATTTAATGCAGAAAGAACCAATTCACCACTTTCTAGACTTTTTTGGGTTTTTTTTTTTTTAGAACTTTGATTATTTTTTTCTAGTGTTGTGCATCTTAAATTATTTTAAAATAATTTTGACTAATATTTGCAATGATGTGTTGGGTTCCATGTATCAGGGTGTTGACTTCTTGAGTGATACTCTAAAAAGTAAGGGAGAACTTTAGAAGACAAATGTGTTTGAGTGTGTCATTACCTGCAGGTAAAGAAATTGAAGGCTGTACAACTTGTGGAAGATGTCATGGGGGAGAGCAGCCAGCTTGCAGCGATGCATGTGCAAGCTCTGCAGCTTCTCCAAACCCCTAAATGCTCCACCTTCTAGGTGCCGCAGTGATGGATTGTCACCCAGATCAAGCTCCTCCAGTATCCTCAGATTACTGAAGGCTCCAGCCTCAATCCATGTGATGTTGTTACCATACAACCAGAGCACCTAGAAGAGCATCAAGTAGGACATAAGAGAAAAAAGAACAACTGGATTAATACAAGAAACAAATAAGTGATTGGCTCAATTCATCATAAGAGAATTTTTAAAACACAAAACCACTCACCTGTGTCTCAAAGCCAAAAGAGTCTGCGCGAAGCTCAGTGATGCGGTTGTTCTGCAGGAAAACACGTTGCGAGTCGTAGGGCACACCTGCGGGTACTATGGTGAGGTTCTGTGACTGACAGCTGACCGTCATAGGCGTGGGGTAGCACACACACAACCTGGGGCATGCGGTGACCCCGCCTGGCTTCACCACCACCAGCCACAGAATCAGCCATAGGGACAACCCACCTGCAGACACACAGGGGAGAAGAAAAAGATCGGTTTTAACTAAAAGGAAAAGTTTAGAAATCAGACGAACAGTAAATAATACATTTAATAATACAATACTTTTTATTGACCGCCAAAGCTGGGAACTTGATATGTAATTCACCAAACTACATAACAGAAAAGCACCATTTATTTTTCAGATGCAACTGATCAGTTTACATCAGTGTCAGTAACAGGTTACATAACTTCAAAACTCAGTTAACCTTTTCAGAAAACCTTAAACAAATAATTCTACCACTATTCATAATTTTTTGAGAGGTAACAATGGGAGCATAAAAGTTTGGTTGACACTTTTAATTTGCTTAGCCTGGTTTTATCCTTTTTGTTTTATTAAAAGAATGTTTCTTTGGGGGTAGCCAAAGTTTGAACACAGTCTACTTCCAGAAAGGGGATCGATATCAGTTTCAGTTCTCATTAATAATTTTAAAGCTTCTTGGCAGTGCTCAGATCACTATGCACATAAATGGTCGACATGGGAAAAGTACGCATTAAATAGCAATGAAGTTCCTATTCATCTAACGTGCGCAAGATTTTCCAGAATCTAACCCCTGTCTCCTTAACCATAATTGTGCAGGCCACAGGGTTAACATAACTTTGGCCATGTGAGGAGATTTAAAGATCTTTTCTGGAGTCCATACACTGTCAAAGGAAGAAGAAAATAAGGTGGTGGGATACTATTTTTAATCTCATAATCTAAGTGGATTAAAAAAAAACTTGATGCGTAAAAGGCGCAAAAAAGAAAGAAAAACATTATCAAAAGTACTTTAATTACAATACATTAACATATTTACAAATAAAGTTGGAGAAGATAAATCAAATCTGATCGTAAAATGATAAGAAATTGGTCCTATTTTTTTCTCATATTAATAAATGGGAGAAAATCCATGCGTAAAATGCGCAAAAAAGAACGAAGGAAAACTTGATCAACAGCGCATAGTTTACAAATCATATACATGATTGCAGTTTAGGAAGGAGAAGATAAATCAAATTTGATCACAAAATGATAAGAAATTGGCCCTATGTTTACTCATATTATTAAGTGGAGGAAAAAAACTTCATGCGTAAAAGACGCAAAAAAAGAACGAAGGAAAATATTAACATGATGTTTTCCTTCAAAATCACTTTTATTATTAATCATAAACATAAGTACAAATCAGGTAGGAGAAGAAGGATCACATTTGATCAGAAAATGATAAGAAATTAGTCATTTTTCTCACATTAACTTCAAAATTGGTCAATTTTATACATCATAGCTTAAACACAGTAAAATGAATCATTAAAATATGAGTATTAATATGAGAGAAGGTGCAAAAACTTACTCTTGAAGTTGCGGGTGCTGGAGCTCCTGGAAGTCCAACGGGTCTCCATGTCAAACCAAAGCCGAAAGCGAGTTAGCCTGCACGGCGTGGAGGTGCCTGCTTGCTGCTATCTCTGCTGGGATTCAGCTCTGGTGACGGAGTCGCTGCGGCTTCACGCAGTGATGATCAGGAGTCCCTGGAAGCTTTTTATACCCACAGCCGATCATCACCCACGAATGTGGGCAGCAATGGATCCTCTTTACGTCAGTCCTGGAGGAGGGGAGCATCCACTGGAGGAAGAGACTAGAAAGGCAAAGGAAAGGAAGGTTTGGTCATTGTCCATTAATGGTCCTTTAATGCCTGCCAAGTGTGGGATTTTTTTTTCATAGTGTGAATAATCCTTTTCATCTTTATTTATTAATGTGCGTAATCATTTTGATCTCATTGTGTTTTCTCAAGACAAACATGAAGAATATGATCTGACCAATAATGGTCAGTTTTATGTCCTTGACTTTTAGTCACTGAAGAGCAATCATAATGTGGTAAGAGGTCTGGTAGTGGGGGGGAGGGTGATATTTAAAACACTTTCGCAAATTCCTCTAAAGAAGATGAATTTGGCTTCTGGAGGACTGCTAATTGGAAGTTTTTGTCATTTTACCTGAGGCACACACAACACAATGGAGGCTTGAAAAGGAGGTGTGAAGACTCATCTGGCAGAATTTTCTTTTTTTTTTTATTATTTTGGGTAGGCTGGTATGGACATCAGCCAGGAGCCGCCTACAACTCAGACCCACAGATGAATATGAAAGAGGAACCCAGTGGTGGAGTGAAGTGATTTAACACAGCATATGGACTAGTTGAAATAGTGTGAAGAGGAAAAATTACATAACCCTGACAAATCTTTGTGCCATACTAAATGGAACAACATTAATCAATGACAAAATAGTTTTTAACAAGAGCCAAATAAGATGTTTACATGCTCTACCTGACAGCAAGCCTTGTCTCTTTTTGTACTGTAGGTATTAAAAACTTGACATCAAGTTCAATTCATGGCAACCATGACAGAGGACACAGAGTTCTTATCTGAGTTAGTCACTATTCCTCATTTCTTTGGCTGCAAAGCGATGGGAAAAAAATTGATGCAGGGTATGGGGGCGAGCGTAGGACGAAGCTCTTCTTCATGCAAACATAATTAGAGAAATTTACTCACTACAGTAGTGAGTCCTCCCCAAATGACACAGGTCATGGCCAGGTCTGCCGTGATGCACATCATCTGTTCCTGAGGGAACACACACTCACCAAAACCTGTTTCATGGAAGGTCATCAGAAACTCCAAGCTGGGTGCAGGGAGTAAGTGGCGCGTCTGGAATCACACCCCCTTTTGGCTGGGGTGTTGTGAGTGGGGGAGGCAGAACACTCAGCAAGCAGGCACCCTTAGCAGGGGGTTGTGGAGTTGATAAGGTCATACGGGTGTGTGTGTACTTAGTTTATAATACATTCACAGTGGCCTGAAAGTAATGAAGGTGGGCAGCAGACTTCATTTTGGAGGCCATTGTTCATCCATCAATGGACAAACATGGAACATACAACTAAACCCATCCTACAAGAACAGTGTGTGGTGGGAAAGTGTACAAATGTATGTTTCAGTTACACACACATGTCAACACCCCCTCCTCCATCTTCCCCGGCACCATACATCTCTCTCACTGTGATAAAAAGTGAATCATGGGCACTTTGGCATTTGAACTGGTATAAACACAGCATGTTCAACAGATCTGTCCTTGTCCTAAATTAACATGTTTCTCACTCCGTCCACCATCCACCTCACTCTGATACATGTAAACATACACAGACTGACTTGTGAAAACCTTCTGTGTCTCTACTGGCAGAGTATGGGGTCAAGACATGTGGTTAAAAGTCCCAAAGATGGCCAACAATTTCTGCTCATACAGCTCTAACATGTTTAAACTTTGATTTATTTCTATTTACATTTTTTTTCAGAAAATATATTTGAAGTTAACAAGTATTTGAAGCTAAACAGCACTCAATCACATGATGATGATCATGTAATTTTCAAATGAGTCTTTAATGCAGAGTGAAGTTGAGAAAAATCATGAATCATGCAAAAATGTGGGTGTAACTTGAAACAGTAAAAAGGTCTTAACAAGATTTTGTTAAAACAATGAATCATTTGATATTTTGTGTCCAAAAAATGCAAAAGTTCAAGTTTGGCTCTTTGAATATTCATTTGTTGGCGTCTTTGAAGTTCCCTCTTTTTATACTCCCTGAGATATGGATGTCAAACCCCAGTCCTCGAGTGTCGTGTCCTGAAGGTTTTCATTGTGTTCTTGATTCAATATGGCTGATGTTGTTGTGAAATCAACAACCAATAAAATTTGGCACACTGACTCACTAAACTGGATCAGGTGTGTCGATGCAGAACAAACAGAAAACCTTCAGTAGTTTGACACCCCTGCCTTATGATCCCCGGAGGCAATGGCTCAGTAGTAGAGTTTCCCCCTTATGAACGGGAAAACCTGGTTCGATTCCTATTGGGCCCAAGCTGTCTCGGGGAACACAGGAATGACACGACAACAAAGAAAAGAAAAAAAAAAACACTAAAAGACCCCTGCCATAATGTTTACTTGTTAAGATGGGGTTAGGAACAATTTATTGAGAAAAAAAACTATCTAAAGCATTTAGAATAAATTCTTTGAATTAATGAAATAATCTGAATTAAAAAAAAAAAACAAAAAAACACATCCATTCATTAAATGCCTGGTCTATCTTTTAGACTTCCGGCTGGCGGCTTTTCTGTTTATCACGTTTTAATGCAAGTCTATTTTAAAATTTGCAAGATGCTGAAGCTGTGATGGTGACGCAGATGCAGGGAAATACCAGTCACTTTTCACAGCCTGTAAGGACACTCTGGATGTGACCATTTGGTGGATTCAACACATCTTTTCTTTTGCCAGTTGTGTGTGTGTGTGTTTCACTGGCAAGTGCTCACTGTGTCGTTCTGGGAAAGAGGTGCTATAAAAACAACCACCTCCTAATGTCACATGAGTGCTAGTTTCTCTATTGCAGCCACAGTCTCATTTCACATGAAGTCTTGATTCAGATTTACTGAATACTCCTCGTTTTATGACACTGAATTTCTATTGAAAAAATTTAAAATGTTTCATTTGGATTCAATTTATCCAAGCTTCAACTGCATCGGTCAATGTTTACAGCTTGCTCTAAAGTCTTTAGCAATTGTGTACAACTTTACAACTAATTAAGATACTGTACACCTTCAATTTATGGAGAATCAAAACCAACAACTGGAGGTATTTGGAAAACAGACTAGCCTGGATCAGAAACATTTTGCTGATCCTCATTCAGTTTAACACATTTCATTCCAGTGGATGGTGGAATATCTTTGAAAAAAAAGGCCGCATGAAGTTCCAATCAACAAATAAAAAAATTAAGAGATAAAGAACAGGTAAACAAAATTGCATTTCTTGCATCAGATAAATAAAGCAGTCATTGTACGTCAAAAGTTAGTAGTGTCAAAATCTAAAAATGAAGATTTTATTAATGTTGTAAAGGGGAAAGGCCTGACTGATATGAGCATATGTCAAGTGAAGATATTGGAGATTTGTTGCCACATTGGCTACTACTCGTATTCTTCCTCAAACTGAAAGTTCTCAAGAACTAACTGTTGTCATGAATTGGACTGCAGACACTATGCCAGTACACCTCTCTTTCCTGCTCATTATCTGCCACATGTCCAACCACCTCTCATGGAATTCACCTAGCTATCTCTATCCTATAGAAACCCTCAGCACTCATCCAGCCCCAGTCAGATTGTCAATTGTCAATTTAGTTTTTACACCACTAGTTGGTACAGTACAATTCATATCTTGTCCACATCTCTCTTCCTCATCTTTGGGAGAGAGCTCTGTTTCACATTGCTGATGGATCCTTTGTGTTCCTGTACTGTGCATGGCCAGACAGAGGAGACTTCCGTGCTTGATCCATCATCCTGTCTTCATCAGGATTAGCCCATCAACTCATCTCCGTCCTGAGCGACACTAGGCTGAGGAGGCCCTATGCTTGCTTAACCATCCCGTTTCCATCAGGATGAAGAACGTCTACTGATTTCTTCAGATATCAATCTGTAGAGTAGAATAAGCTAATATTTAAACAATAATCCTAGACGCATTGGATGCTTGTCGGGGGAGGGATCTTTCTTTCATGTGGATCCCCATGAGGTTTCTTAATTTTCCCCACTGATGGGTTTTTAGGAGTTTTTCCTCACCGCAAAGGAAAGTCTAAGGTCAGGAATGTGCTATAATTGTTTAGCTAGTATTTGCTTTTTGCTCTGTATTGTGTTTGTTATGCATTCTTTCTTTTCTTGATTTTGTTCTTTTTAAATGTGCAATATGAAGCCCATTGAGACAAAAAATTTTGTTATTTTGGGCTATACAAATAAAACTGAATTGAATTGTGACACAGCGAGGAGGCTCCTGTCTGTCTGTTACCGAACCATATTGTACTGGCGTTTACTTATCTCCTGCCCTGGTAACCTCACCTGCTGCCTACCTCCAACCCTGTCTCCTGGGATTACGCAGTTTTTGCCTTAGTTTCTATGCATAAAGACCAGCCACCGACATCACTCACCTTTCTGTGTTCCTCACACCACCAGCCCATCATCAGGTGACTGACGCCTCTGTTTGACCTCCAGCTGGATTACAACCATCAATCTACTTTCAGACAGCCTCATATTTTTTCACCATATACAATAAAGTGAGGTTTAAGTCTAGCAAAAGTGTTGCATTTGGTACCTTACCCATCACCACCAACTCATATAAGGCCATTATTTTCTTATGAGCAACTTATTTTATAATATTTTCAAAACCAACTGAAGTTTAAAATAGCATTTTTGCTGTTAATTTTTTTTCTCGCAGGAAAGAAGTTTTTTAATTGAGCGAAGAAAAAAAAATGGTACTTTAGGTTTTTTTTCAAACTGACTGTAAATTAAATTGTTTGATTTGGTGTTTCCTGTAGAGTCAGAAATATCTTATTTTGAAAAGTTGTTACCAGTAATAGCAATATATAAATTTTCAAACGTTTTCAATCCCCTTTCAACAAAGAAGCAGTTACTTTTTAAACCAGTTAAAGATGGAAACAAGGTAATTAAAACTGCTTTTTAAACCAGCTCAAAAATCACATGAATGAAAAGATAGTTCAATTAATGCTGCATGATAATTCAGATACAAGTCATGTCATATAGACTTATTTTTATTGTTTCAACCTCTCACATGTGTAGCTCTTATCATAGTGGATGGAGGTTTAAGGCAAGATTAAATTAATTCCAAGTCATTAGTAAAAGATTTTTATTTAAAAAAGGAGGACTGACAGGCTAATTGAGATCAACAGATGACAGTTGAAATGCAATCGCCTTGAAGCTTATCAATTAACACTAGATATGTTTCTGCTTAAATTGACCCTATTTTTTAGTTTGGGAGTGGTCCATATGGGCAAGATCTGGAATCAGATGGATGTACATAAAGTCAAAGAAGTTGGACAGACATGGTTGGAGAATGATGTTGAGTTTTTGATTGCCAGGCGGGGGTTTAGAGGGAGACCAAATGGGTTCATAGAAGTAGTCAAAAAAAATTGCGTTGGTTTGAGGGAAGGGAAAGGAGAGGACATGTTTAGATCAAAGATATTAAGTTTAGATGGAGAGTTTAACTAAATGACCAAAAGAACACTGCGTACATTTCCCATAGTGGCCACACGGTGGCACTAAAACACTAAGATTTCATCTGAAAAAAAATTTAATTCTTAATAAAACGTTTCACCCAGTTTATTCTAAAAGAATAATTTAAGGTTGGGGAAAAAAATTAAGACCACCTTTATCTTAAATGTCCATTACTGTACTGCAAGTCTTTTCTTCTTCGGATTTGTTTAAGACTAGTTTGCCACTCTGACAGATATGGGGTTTTTACAAAAAACATACCAAAATATTGTACATACTTCTAACAAATGGTTACTCGATCAACCAAACACAACAAAAGGACCGAAAAGAAAAAAAAACAGAAAATAAGTTAAGCTAAATTATTTGTTGTAAAATTTTGAGGGATTACTCCCCTCAAGGGAAATGCCAAAAGAAGAAGAAGACTTTGTTTTGTTCTTTATTTTTATTTCATTTGCTGTTTCCTTGTGTTGCAGGTTACAAAGCACTGTTTTAATTTGATTTAAAGCCATCTTCAGCTCCTGCATCCTCCTTCACTCATTCCTAATGCAGGTGATATAATTTAGTGGTTATGGCCTCAGGGTTTTGGTCTTGAGGGAGTTCAAGTGTTCTTTTTGGGATTTAACCACCAAGTCACATTTCTCTGAAGAAGTCAGACCCCACTATTGACATTGATTTATTGACTTATTTTTCAATTCTGTAGTTGATTGAATGATTATCTTTATAAATGTGTTTAATCGATGAATGGATTTTCTTCTATTGTACAATAACATTAACCATTTCTAAGATTTTGATGTGAACTTTAAAGTTCATTATGTTCTGATCTTGGGATTTGGGAACGGCAGTATTTGCCTTGACACTACATTAGCTGATTAAACCAGCAGTGCTGTAGTTAAAGAGTCAGCACACATCACAGAGCTTGCGTTGTGTCTGCTTTAAGGATTTTCTTGGCCCATATTTACCCACAAAGCAAAGAAAACATGGTTCTCCTGCACAATGGGCTTCTGGAAGGACATCCTAACAACAAGTAAGTGTTGTTTAATTTGCAATACGTCAAAACTGCAGCTTGAAAACAGGACATTTCTTATTCTGCATATAACTACAGTTGGGATGTGATGCAGAGCTGGTCTGCAGTCAGTACAGTATAACATGTCTTTCATATCAGCGAGACAGGACAATATTTTCTGTAATTGTCATAAAGACTCAAACAAATAGCTACAATGCATCTCGTATCTAAATTAACCTTGATTTCTGCCGACCCATTTTTACGAAGACTGATGTCTTTCTTAAAAAAAAATCTTGCAATATACTTACATAACCATGCATGTGTAAATAAGTTCTGTTTTTGCCTCTGATTTAATATTTGATAGCTTATTTTAATATGATGCAGATTTGTGGGTAACCAATTAAGTTTGCATACCATTTTAAGCAAGATTATAGAAATCTGTACAAAATTAAACTCCTTCATTGTAGCTTTGGATTGATGTTTAATATGACTGCTTTGTCGTTGTATACACACATACTATGGATCCCAAATCGCCCTCATGCTACCTGTTGCTATGTCTGTCACCAATAACAAAAGGCACAGCATTCCTGTTTTGCAACTTTGAATTTCTTGCTTTTTCAATTCAGTTTAAAAGATTACACAAAACGATTGCATTTCTCAGATAAACAATTTATAACTTGAAGTGAAAATCCGATTCATGATCCCAATCAAGAGACCATCAAACCATATCTCCTGATTTATTTTTTGGAAGTTTGACATTCACGTGTATGTTAGAGTGGATTCTGACGTTGATGTTTACCCAATGTGATTAAAGACCTTGTGAAATGCTCCCAAAAGGTATGAAATTTAAGTTGCCAAAGGGGGAAAAAAGTTGTGAATGTGAAACAATGTTTTTCAACTTGGAATTAATTTCAAATTTGTCAAAGATACTTGCTTTTAAGAAATGAAAACTGAAGTTCATCATTTGTGATGTGCTGGCAATGCAACAACCTCAATAAACAATTTGTATCCTTTTGTCTTCTGAATCGCTTAACAGGGTCGTGGGTGGTGCTGGAGCCTATCTCGGCTGATTTCAGGTGAGAGGCAAGATACACTCAAAACAGGTCATCAGTCTGTTGTAGGGCCACACACAACAATACACACTCATTCATAGGGGCAATATCTTAGCTGCTAATAAACCTAACATGCAAGTTTTAGGAGGAGAACCCTGTATACATGGGTTTACCCAGAGAAAACCCATGTATACAGGGGAGAACATACAAACTTCACACAGAAAGGCCAGCGTATCAAGTCTCATTCCACTCCACCCACTAATTTGTTTCCATTTTCTCAAATTTGTTGATAATTTGAAAAAGCAGTCCAAGCTCTCCTGGAAATAAAAGTCAGCACAGCTACAGGTGGTCTTTTTTGTCCCTCTAAGTTTTTGGTGTTTATCTGCAGGAATCTTCTTTCACTTCTGGATGAACTTTATGATGTATTCATGGACTTAACAAGGTATGTGAGTTTTGTTGAGTCATTAATATTACTGATTGGAAGTTGGATTAAATAACCAAATATTGAAACAGAGTTAAATGTTTTTACTTAACTCCAGACTCTGATGTAGAAACACTTGGGTTAGAATATAAGAAAACTGCCAAGTGAATTGCAATGCAAGATATTTCCGCTTCATTTGCACACACTGGATGGAGCTTTAAAAGTTTGAGCCGGTAGACAGAAACGCTTTGATCATCACGAATGTGTAGGAAATTCCTTAACAATATATTTATACTGAACTAATAGATTGTTAGACTGATTATAGATTTAGCTTATAGACCAGATGTGTAAAAGTTTAGACTTATATGAACGCTTTCATCCTTCAGTGTGATGTTTGGTAACATTACGATATCCAATTCTAAGTTGTATCCCTAAAGGATTAAGGTAGGGTGGCACAGGGGTGCAGTGGTTAGCACAGTGGCCTTACAGTGAGAAGGTCATGATTCAAGTCCTGGCATGGGGACAAGGCTTGAAACACTGGTCTTTCTTTGTGGAGTTTGCATGTTCTCCCTGTGTCAACCTTGGTTTTCTCCCGGTACGCCAGTTTCCTCCCACCCTCCAAAAACATGCATGTTAGGATAATTGACCACTGTGAAATTTGTCCCTAAGAATGAGTGTATTTGTGGATGGTTGTGAGTGTGTGGCCCCGCGACAAACTGGCAATCTGTTCGGGGTGAACCCTGCCTCTCACCTGAAAGTAGCCGGGATAGGCTTCGGTAATCTGCCCCGCCTTTCCCTGTCACCCCATAGGGATAAGCGGTTCAGAAGCTGAAACAAAATGGTTTGTGGGATAAAATTGTAAAAAATTTTTGTGTGTTTCTCTTGTAAACCGAAACTAATTTTGTAGATTTTCAATCAACAGTCAGTTTACAGGTTAATGCTGTAAATTTTTGAAACATTGAGAAAATGTGTCTTTGTCACTATCTGAAATCAGCATAATGATTACCGTATTTTTCCTATGGTATCTCTGTGTTGTTCACATTAGTAGCTCTCACTCTTTTTTTTTCCCATCAAGAAAACGTCCCCATCAAAACAAACATCAACTAAAGTCAAACATCAATAACAGTTTTTCTTTTGTAAATTTTAATGATTGCCTATTTATCTATTTTAAATTAAAAAAACTTTCCTGCGGTTGATTTATATTTAAAATCAGTCATTGATCTTAATCACGAGATCATAAGTCATTTGAAAACAGTTTATCTTGACATTTTTACTTTTTTGGAAAGAAGAAGTTGGGGGTGTTTTAAGAAAGCTAAGTCTCGTGGTCTACCACTCTTTAGGTTTTATTTTAAAACCTAAAGATGACAACATCTGGTCATGTCTGCTGAGGACAGCACTTTTTTGTTGGCATGATGGAATAGTTTCGTTGACCTTCTGATACGAAAACCCAGATGTGTTTTTGCTATGTTGAAGTTCATAATAATTAAATATTTTATCTATAATGCACCTTACATCTTAGGACAAAAATCCCAAAGCGCTACATAAAAAACTAGATTAGTTAAAAGCAATTTAAAAAACAAAATCTACATTTAAAAAACAAAGAACCATAAAATAAAAAATTAAAAGCCTTGTTAAAAATGTATGTCTTTAGGCCTTTTTTTAACGTGTCCACACTTTGTGGGGCCCTGATGAGTTCTGGGAGCTCATTCCAGAGTTGTGGGGCAACGGCCTGGAAGGCTCTGTCCCCCATTGTGGTCAGCGAGGTCCTGTGATGGTGGAGGCAGGGGGTAGAAGTAGAGCGAAGGTGTCTTGAGTTGATGTGTGGGGAGAGGAGGTTAGTGAGGTAAGTGTGGGCAATCCCATGGACACACTGAAAAGTGAGGAGGCAGATTTTGTTATGAATTTTGGAATGGATGGAAAGCTCGTAAAGTGATTTGAGAACAGGGGTGATGTGGTCAAATTTTTGCCTACTCGTCAGGACCCTGGCAGTGCAGTTTTGGATGTGCTGAAGCTTCTCAGGGCTCCTGCCAGGAGTACCAACGAGGAGAGCATTACAGTAGTCGTGTCTGGATGAGATAAAAGCAAGGTTAAAGTTCAAATGAAAATTATTTGAGTTAATACATAAACAGTTGTTTTATGCTGAGCTGGATTAACAGATACACAAGTAATTCAAGCTCAGATAAATTTGAACAATCTTGAAGATTATTCCACAAATGTCACACCGTTTGTCCATTACTTGCAGTTTCGTTGTATATTTCTTGAAACCTTTTAAGTCAGAGTGACATTTTATAAATAGATAAATACGAATAATAATTTGTGCTAATTTGATTAGTGTCTCCATAACAGTGGAAAGTTGTGAACGCTTTTGAAAAAAATTGTCTCATGTTTCGTTGTTCCAGATTGTGGTTGATATAAAATTTTATTCGGGTTTAGAAGATGATTTTGGTACAAGTTGTATCAGATCTGTGGTCATTCTTCACTCTGAGCTTTACAGATGCTCTTGAATTGTTGGCCTATTGAAATAAATCAGGCAGCAAAGTATGATTTCTGGACTTCTTTAGAATTTATTCTGCTTGGCTTAACCTTTGATTAAATGTTGACATGTGTTTTAAAAACGATTCCGTGAACCCTCAGGCCTCTGTTTATTTTTGATAATGAACACATGCAAAGTGATGAAAGTGAGGAATGTGATTCAAGCGTCAACATCATGTTTTAGGAAGTGAATCCAAGCCTGTTCGCATGCATTCGAAGCTGTCTTGTGATGAGTTGATCACTGGGGTTAACCATGCACTTTGTGGTCGTGTGATACAATACTATAATAGTAAATCTTTCATCATAACTTAGGATCTCTTTCCTCAATCACCAGCTACGTTCATTTCAACTTTCACAATCATTGAGACACAGCTAGACAACATGAATGTGGCTTGAGTTTCATACAAAGTATTTTGGCCTTAATGGAGGTTACGTGGTCACATCCTCAACTGACCAAAGCAGTGGTTTAAACTTGTTTAAGAAAAGTAGAAAAAAGTTAATTATCTAAAAAAGAACAAATCAAAATGAATCTTTTACGTCAACAAAATACTTTCTTGTCACAGCAACAGGAAAAGCAGTGAGTAAGGATATCTTAGTGTGCATGTGTGTATGACCAGATACATGCCTAAACTGAATTTTGAATTTAATTTGTTTACTGAGCATGACAATGATGATTGTTTGTCAAAACAGTTGCTGTACTAGAGAATATTGTCCACCATAATATCCTAGGTCTAGACACACTAGGTCGATAATGCCACCTTTATTAATTTCACCACTTCTATTAGAGTGCCTGAAACCCTAATAGAAACTCAGAAATGACAAGTAACAAAAACATAGCCTCATACAGAGATGTCCCAGGATTGACTCATCCTAACAGCCTACCCATAGGGATGGCAGGTTTAGACGGGATACTCGCCTTGATGAGCAATGATTCTAGGATGGCTTCTCCTCCAAACTCTGCAGTGCTTAACTAAATACTCAGAGTACTCAGATGTATTTCTCAAAGACATCATTTTTATTTTCAATCAAAAAAGAATTACAGAGTTCAGCAGTGATAATAAGAGATTATGTAAGCTATTCTAATTATAAAATGAAAGGACCCCTAAAAGTAAGGAAACAGTAAAGCAGATATGTGACTATTCCAGATAACACTCCTAACAGACACACATTCTCAGAAGCTTCACTGTGGGTGCTGTGGCAAGCCTTTTCTTCAGTTTGTTTGACCTCACTCTTATATCTGCCAAAGACATGAATAAAAATCTGACTTCTTTTTCACCTTTACCAAAATCCTTATACACGTAAGATACTGACCTGATTTTCATCTTATGAAAGATTCAGTTTTTCAACACATCATTTTATGCAATAACAGTTTTTCTTTTGCAATATATTGGGGAGTGCCTGACAACACTCAGCCTCAAACTGTCAGATGTATCAGAAACTACATGTGCATCAAATCAAGAACAAACCAGCTTAAGAACAGTTTTTTCCTCAAAGCCATGACTGCCCTTAACTCACACATGCACTGGCTGCCCCACTCGCATGCACTCATACAAATTTACACACACTCTGTGTACAAACTGTGGAAAGTACAACATATTTATTTATACTTTCGTAACTACATTTTTTTTCCCTTTTTACATGCACGTCTGCACTGAAAAGTGATTAGCTTTCACCTCACTTTAAATGCGTGTAATGCAGATTGTACATGTGTATAGTGACAATAAAGGTATTCTACTCTTAAAAAAAAAAGAAGTAAAACAAAAAAGAAGAGACATATTTTCAGCAACTCCAAGGGATACGAAACTGACACTAACAAAATAGATAAATTCTAACTCAGCAGTTGAGAGGAAACGAAGATCCCCAAATAAGGAGCTTCTTAGCACCACTTAGTGGAGGAGCCAGCTCTGCCTGGTGCTGTGTAGCAGGCCAAACTGGGAGCCTGCACCCATAAAATCTAGCCACATTTCCTCTAGGAATCCAGAAAAACTGAGCAATCCAAGACAGAGTCATGACAACTAAGTGCCTACTTTAACACTGAAGCCAAACAATCTAAAGACCGTTATAATTTAACATTTAACACTAGTCCATCTTTTTCACTGCAGTTATTCTGTCCCATTTCTTCTTCCAGCACAGCTTAGAAAAAAAACGTGTCAGATCTGATCTATGTTTGTGTACAATCATTTTTTTTTTACCCCAAACTGGATGTATAAACAATATTGGGTTATCTGAGATGAGAGGAAAGTTGAACAGATAGGGTGACAGCTTCACAAATAGATCTGTTTAACTTGATTAAAAAGCACTGTAGATTATTTATGTGATGTGGTGATTGTCTTCAGGTTAGCTGACTGACATGTAAAGTGGTGAGCAGACAAGTTTGTAGGTTGATTCTCACAATGAAACAAAAGGAAACCAAGATAACTATCAGGAAGACTCTGGTCCTTGAAGTAGGACCAGAGAATGTTATCATTAGGTTGACAATGACATAGGAACAGGTGGTCTGACCTAGAAAAAAAATTGCCATTGTTGAGATGACGAACATAAATACAAGACAAAGTGCACAATTACAGGACTGTATCACACTGGATTTTATAGAATCAAATGTTTTTATGGTATTTCATTCATCATTTCATCTTCCGAACTTCTTATAGCTACAGTAATAGGGTCGCTGTGGGTGCTGAAGTCTATCCCTGCTTTTTTCAGGCGAGAGGCAGGATTCAAACAGGTCGCCAGCCCGTTTGCGGGGCCACATACACAGACAACGATCCACACATTCTTATGGTCATTTTTGTAAACACACATGTTTTTGGAAAGTGGGAGGAAACTGGAGCACTTGGATAGAACATGCAAACGCCAAACAGAAAATTAAAGGCCAGTGTTTCAAGACTCCCCTCCACTCTGGGACTCAAATGCCAGATCTTTTTGGTGTGAGGCCACTGGGCTAACCAGTACAGCCCTTTGTTATTTCATATCTAAAAAAATCCAGTACTCCATTTTTTTTTAGTTTATTTCCACTTTGTATCTGTTTGTTAAGCTGTGGTTTACTTTAGAGACTATCAATAAGATTCTTCTGTAGCAGGGCCTGAGGCCCGGAGAGGAGTCATGAGTTACTCCTGCATCCTTCTACTGCTGTCTTCTCTCCGTTATTTAAATGCACTCTGTTTCAACACAGAGGCTTGCTCTCCCTCACTTTGCCTTTTTTCTATTTTTAAACCATATGACCTCTTGACAGAGCAAGCAGAGCCTGGCGCTATATTATCCACATCTGGAAAATGTCTTTTGGCTCCTGGGTCTTTGCTCTGTAGCTTGTCAGGAATGCAGCAGGGCTCACTGTTTTTTCTGCTGCAGAGGTAATAGTAGTTTTGCAAAAGGACAACATGGGAAGGAAAGGGAGGAGTGAGTCGAATGAGAATGAGGAAGAAGCGGGTCTATAAAATAAAAGGGGTTTGGACCAGAGTGAATATTGTCAGACTGTTGGAGAAGACCATCAGAGACCGAGGTGCAGATGGGAGGGGCCGTTTCATGATAAAATGGACCAAGAAACACTTCTAATCATATTGACTTGTGTTCTTTTTTTTTGCACAGGCAAAGGTCAAACCACAACTTTTGAGTTCGTGGGACCCATGCAGGTGAAGAGATAGTTCATCTATTTTCTGATTGTGTGTCGAAGAGGTCAAACCATGTCACTGTCTGAGAACAAGCTGTCGGTGAAACGCTGCCTCACCTTTGCGACTGGTTTGGTTGAGTGTCTGTGTTTTGCCGGTGCTGTGTTTGGATGGGCTTCTCTTGTTTTTGTCCTGAAAGAAGAAGGCTATTTCTCATCATTGTGTGTCAACACCACAGGGGTCAATGGCACACAAAAATTTGGTAAGTTTTGTCTTCTTTGTAAAACTTTTGACCTGTAAGGTTTTATATTTTAAAGCACATTTCATTTATCTGAGCTTTACTGTTCTTTATCTACATCTTTATCCCTGTTTGTGTACTTTGTTCTTATTTGTTTTAGATTGTGGTGCACAGGATGAACAGTTCTCACTTATTTTTACCATCGCCTCCTTTATGAATAATTTCCTCACAATGCCCAATGGTTTCCTCTTTGATCATTTTGGAACTACAGTGGCTCGGCTTTTTGGGATGTAAGTGTTACACGTTATTCAAACAGAAATATTTTTTTAAATAATTATTTACTAATCCAAAGCAAAATTAAAAAAGTAGTATAATATACTTTTATGTGTCATTGTTTATTTTGCACATGGATGTCTTGACTAAGATATTTTTACTTGAATATTTTTTTTTTAATTGGACATCCAATTTTTTGTTAAATCAAAACTTTTTTTTATCATTTCTGTTTTTCGCCCAGATAAAAAACAGAAATCTTTTCCTGCTAATGATTGAGAACAATTGCAAAATTATTATCAATTAGATTTGGTTGATCATTTTCTTAGTGATTTATTTGTTGTAGCAAGAAGAACATTAAAAAAACACACACACACATATGTGTAAACTGAATACATAGAAAGAAAATTTTGGAGTTGATTAGATTGCAATAACTCCAATTATCACAATAGAAAAAATTAAGTCAGGATTCAGCCTGACCAATCCTGAAAATAAAGTATTTCCAACTCATTTCAAAACATAATATCAAAAATGACTGAAACTGCTTTGATCGTTTGGGAGATTTTCCTAGAAAATTTAATCTGAATAGGAAGAATGTGTTAACATTGTTTTGGTATGCAAAGTCTTATCTGAAGAAGTTCTGCGGTCTTTTTGACCTTGTGCAGCTCTAGGATTTTTTTTTTCCTGTCTGCCAGTTGTAGGCTTCCTAAACACATAATTTGTGAGGATGGAATTCTAAAGTATTACAAGAAAATGTGCAAATGTAGCTGCTTGGGTTCAGACAATAAATGTGCACAAAGAACAGCAAAGTCGAACAACAAAATGAGTTTTTATCTGATAACAAAGTTGCCTGTTGTATTTTTTTTACATTTCAATTTTGACTAATACAACCTACTTTCTTCTTTGATTTCTTCAGCATTTGTACTTCAGTAGTAGGCAAGCCTCTGGAGAAGCTTTCCTATTATTTCTGTGTGCATTTTCCTCTGAAAAAATTCCCAAACTCCAAATTAATGACATATTTTTAGCTGCTGTTTTCTTTGAAAGCAGGGACGGAAGCAGGAAGGTCATTATTTTTTGGGTTCTAATCTTGTATTTAGCCTTTCTGCTTGTGATAACATGCACATGAATGCTTTCTTGATAAACAAAACAAGCAGGCAGTGAAGAAAAAAAAAGTGAGAAAGAAATATACAGTAAGAGCTCCAAAAGAGTAGGAGGGAGGTTAGGGGATTGAATCTTCTCTGGACACAGTGTTTTATTAGGAGAAAACTACAGGAATAAACAAGGCTGGAAAGTTCATCGAAATGCCAGTTGATGAAACGCATAAATAGAATTTGTAAAAAAGAAAATTTGTTTATGAGGATACTAGTATCCTCAAGAGGAGAAAGGAATGTGATGAAGTGCTTATTTTTATATTTTTGTACAGTGTGTGTTTACACAGTTTAAATCATACATTCCATCCACCCTATTTCTCTGAGCCACTCTTTCCAATGTGGGGTTGATGGAGACAATCTTTTTTTCTTCCAGTTGGGTTGTGAACTAGCCACTTTTAGTTAACTGCAGTTTTAGCTCCAACACTACCAAGAAATGCTGTTTTCGCCCACTAAATGTCCATAGAAACACAGTAAGAAAAATAGTTTGTACAGGTCAAGTTATCACATAAATATCTTAATCCAACAAGCCAAGATAAAATACTCACATATGTTTTCACTAACAGAGCAGTTGAGAAAAAGAATTCAAGGAATGCAAATAATCACACTAGAGGATCCAAGTGGAGATGAGGAATGAATTTAGCTTAGTAAAGATTGAGTGAAGGAAATTAAAGTTGGCTTAAATCTGTGTGGGAACGACTGTTAACCATGAGAACAGATGTTCTGTTCTTAGTTCTACAAAATTATTTGTAGTTGGGTTTGATGTTACAATGTGTTATATTATGTTATGTCACCATGATTAGCACCACTAAATTTAATAATGAAGCTTCCATGTACGTTTCCACCAGATTTTTGTACACGATGGGCACTTTGTTAGTGGCTTTTTCCTCAGCAGGTAAGAAAAAATAAGTTTTCCCTTGATTAAAAAACAAATAGTGGCTTTAATTGAATCTTTTTCTGGTTTTTATTATCTCTCTCCATCAGCTATTGCATACCTGCTCTTCCCAGCACTTTCTCTCCTGGCTGTGGGCGGCATGTTACTCTTGATGACAAACATGCAGGTACGAAAGATTCCCAAATTACCGTAATTTCACGGCCATAAGGCGCACCTAAAAGTCTAAAATTTTATTCAAAATGAGCGGTGCGCCCTTTCGTGCGGTGCGCCTTGTGTGTGACCTAAAAGAAAAAGCGGTGCCCGCGAGGCGAGGCGGACCTGAAAGAAAAGCATGAGAACGTTAAAGAGTGAAGTGTGGGCGTGGATTGTGTATAAAAAGGTATGTGCTGTATGCACAGCACTGCTGTTTTAACCCTGAAAATGGCAAAGAGACACGCTAATGACACTCAGTTTAAGCTACGCGGAGAAACATGGGAATCGAGCCGCCGCGAGAAATTTCAGCATAAACGAGTCAATGGATTGTAGATGCTTGGACTAACGCAGTGCTTCTCAATTATTTCCTGTTGCGCCCCCCCTAGAAAGAAGAAAATATTTCTAGCCCCCAATTACACTTTATTCTAGTACGGCAAAAAAGAAAAACGTGTTCCACAGGATCACAGGCGCCCCACTATTGGAGAAGCACTGGACTATTTTTTAATACGCACATTTGCATGCTTGCGTGTGTTGTTGTAAGGCAGTGTGTGACTGAGACTGCGCCTTTTCGTACGGTGCGCCTTATGTGTGTGTTAAATACAGCAACAGCGCACAAAACGGAGGCTGCGCCTTTTCGTACGGTGCGCCTATTGGCCGTGAAATTACGGTAATTAAACCTTGCAACTTTTTATGAAATAGTTAGTTTCAGCTTTTGAGGTTTAGTGTAAAAAACATTTATGCGCTTATAATAAAATCAAATTTCAAGAACATTTTTGTAATACACACTAAATCAACAACAAATTCAAACGGCTAAATTTTTGTGAAATGCTAGATCACAGCTCCAAAGAGTTTCAGAATTTTTAGAGATGTTCAGTGTTTTTTTTTTCAGGCTCATTAAAAAAATGTCATATCTTATTCATTCTTAGATTTGTCTAAAATTATTCACTGCACTCATGCAAAAAAAAAAAAACAACAACATACATTTAGATAATTTTGACATTCAGATTTTAAAATCCTAGAACGTTGTATGACTCTCTCCCTTCATTTAAATTATCTCCACAGGCTCTTGTCCTAAGGCTTACACAAATAATCCATGAAAGTAATCATTTAAAACATTTTTAAGAGCTGTTTTTGAACAAGATAGAGTTCATGATATGTTATAAATCACCCCCAGTAAAAATGTGTGTCTCCTACAGCATTTTGATCTGTTGAGCTCATGCAGATCCCCTTCAGGAAAACCTTATCTCCTCATACTGTATGTTTATATCTGCTATAGCTAGTCGATAATGTACGAACCTGTTCTCTTCTGCAGGTTGGAAACCTGTTTGGATTGCGTCGTTCTACAATCATTACACTGTATAACGGGGCTTTTGATTCCTCATCTTCACTTTTTCTTGTCATCAAGGTGACTGATGCTCAAATTATTTCAACCAAAATAAATCATGCAGTATCAGTTCTGCACAAATTGCCAGCTAATTTCTGATTTTCTTTGCAGTTGCTGCACGAGTCTGCCGTGTCTCTGCGAGCATCTTTCATATTTCTTTCCGCCTGCAGTGGAATTCACATCATCAGAACTTTCTTCCTTCTGCCAAGAAAACATATTCCTTATCCGCTTCCAGACTCCTACACGTATGGGTACGATCAGTACAGAAAGTGTACTAATAATCAAGTGTAGGAATATCTCGTTTTGGGACATTCGTGCATTCTTATGTCTTACTTTGTAAAACATAAGCTCTTTTCAAAGAGCGTAAAACTGACTAAAAAAATATGAAACACTCAGATTACAAATGTTAAGCTCACCTGGTTTTACAGTATTGAAGCAAAGTTTTTTTTCTTAATTTTTAATCCATAAAATAAAGTATGTTCCTTTACTGTAAAATATTATGTTTCTCAATTTAATTCTGGTCTGACTCTGACCCCTGCAGGATAACTTGTAAAAAGTCAGGCTCTTTTAGAGAAGTGGAAGCAAACGGTCACACACAACAGGCTGAGGATGAAACAGCTCTCAAAAATACCCCAGTCAAACAAGGTTGGAAGATAGAAAAGAATTCAAAAATGAATATTCTTAGTCTATATCGCCAAGATCAATTTTTGTTTATACCGTCGGTTTTGTTTTACAGAGAAGACTTTACGAGAGTGTTTGCAGTCTCGGTTCTTTCTGTTACACCTGATGTGGCTGTCTGTGATGCAACTAAGACATTACCTATTTATCGGTACTCTCAACCCCATGCTTGACAGGCTGACAGCTGGAGACTCATCATTAGGTAAAAACATGCAAACACTTTCTAATCGTGAAGAAATGCTGTGTTTGAAAGTGTATGCTGCTGCCACAAGTTAATACCCCATTTTTATGCGAAAAGAAATTCTGAAAGACTTAAGCATGTCATAACCTTGTGATTTTTTTTTTAAAATACACTCCCTCATACTTAAATGTTTCCAAAAGCAACTGTAGAATAAATGTGTTATATATTTGACAGAGCGTTTTAAAGAGAATCAGAAACTTTTTATCTATTTTGTACACCATGTCAAATCAATGTTATTTCAACCTTGTTTTGCTTTAAAAATGTATTAATTTGAATTTTTTTGCAAGAATTGAATGTGATTCATGCAAATTAATAACCTTCTTTCTTTGGAAAATGATTGTGAGATGAGTCCAGAGATTTTGCAGACAAGTCATTAGACAGCACTTTACATCCTAATATTTTTTTTAATCCCTCCAGTTAGCCGGTACATCAATGCTTTTGCTTTCACCCAGCTGTGTGGTGTACTCTGTGCTCCTTGGAATGGGGTCATAATGGACAGACTAAAAGGGAAACCTCGTATTGCAGGTATAGAATCAAAGAGCATATCCATCATTCATGACCAAGAATGCTGCTTAAAGAAAGAAAACTAAAAAATGTCAAACTCTGAGCATGTTTAAGAACCTCCTTTTCCAGTGTGTGTTTATTCAGATGTATTTTTCTGTGTTTATTCGTAGGGGAAACAGAACGGGAGGTGGACTTGCGAGCCTCTGTGCTTTCTCTCTTCATCACAGCACTGCAGTGTCTTCTGTTTTCCATTTGTGCTTCTACTCCTATTCTACCTCTTCAATACCTCACCTTTGTCCTGCAGGTGCTGAACCGTTCTTTCCTTTATGGTGGCAACGCTGCCTTCATCAGCGTGGCGTAAGTATCAAAGACAAACACTCTCTATTTTGCATTCTTCAACTGTAGATGTGTGCTAATCAACTATGTGTGTTTTGGGGGTCAGAAAGAAAGACTGATGTAAAATCAAATATTTTTGGCTTGTAGATTTCCATCGTGCCACTTTGGTAAGCTGTATGGTCTGGTCATGGCTCTGTCTGCAGTATTTTCCCTCCTGCAGTACCCATGCTTTGCTCTGGTAAAAGGACCTTTGGGTGGAGATCCGTTATATGTGAGTACATCCCTTTCTCTTCCTATTATCCTTCCTGTTAATTGATCAACTTTTTATTTGATCATTAACTTTCCACCAATGTCTCCTTCTGTTTGTGTACAGGTGAACATCGGTTTGGTGCTGCTCAGCCTGCTTGCTTTCATTCATCCCCTCTCAGTCAAACTGCACTGCCAACGTGTTGCCTCGCAGCAGGCCAGAAATTAACACGTCTCTGCCACATCCTTAAGCATTTAGTTTCTTGAACTCATGTCAGAGTGTTTTCGCTCTCTGAACTTTTACACATTAAGTCCTTTCTAAATGAGAAGAGGGACAAACCAAAAAACAAACCATTTCTAAGCCAAATAAGGGAACTTGTCTGACTAGAAAGTCAAAATTACCTCTTTTGAGTTTACCATATAACATTTTATAAACTCTGGATTATTTTTTTTTTTTACAATGGATTGTGTTGCTTTTTCATGACTAACCTGACTCCAAGGTGCCTAACACATGTCAAATACTCACTAACACTACTTTTTGTAAACCATCTTTTTTATTTGTTGTAGTTTTTAGTGTCTCAAATCAATTCTGTCTTAACTAGATTTTTTGTTCTAAAGTCATCTGTCTTATTCCTAAAGTAAAAGGACCACAACTTTTTAATAGAGTGAGTGGATAAGGGACATTTAAAATCTTGCACATTATTTGAAAACAATATTCACATGTTTACACACCAACCTCTGCTCTGCCACCTGCTGGCTTCACGGTAGATCTGTTAGACGTCTACATCACTAATAGCCTAGTTATCTGTGATGAAAAGTCTTTCCGAAATGTTGTACTTTGAGTCATCAAAGTCTCTTTCTTGTACGTATAAAATACAGAAGGTTAAAAAGAAAAACCTGTTCCTACATGAACTGAGATCAAATTTTTGTCTTATATTAAATCTTTTGCACTCTTTTCTGTAACAAAAGTGATTAATGTACAAACTTATTGCTCTCAAAGTAGAAATCTGTCACCGTTGTGAAACATAGACTTGGACAGCTCTCTGTTGGTGGCAAGAAAGTGCAATTGAATGTCGAATAAAGAACTCTCTTACTGTGATTTAAATGCCTAATAAAGTGTTGCTGGAATACATATTGATCTAAACTTTTTTTTCCCGAACAATATTTTATTTAACTGTAAAAAGCACCCTTGGTAGAAAATTTCTGAGGGACTGGAAAACAAATGTTAACTGAACATGTTTCTCTAATCATTTGGCTTAAAAGAGTTTACCAGTATAGCTGCCAAAATCTTGGTGTGTTTAATGCATTGTCTTGTTTATCTGGTCCTCTAAAGCCAAGGACAAGAATCTGTCAGGGTATTAATTTAAGGTCAGAGGAGATTTTAAAAAGTATCCCCTGGTGTCTGATTTGAAAGTAGTAAAATAATGACTCTGAAAGTTTTACTTTTTTGCAAAATCTACTTGTTCAGCATAAACTTTGTGCAGTTAAGTCCACTAGTTGGCACCTTGTTCTTCAAGTATAGATAGACAGGGACAAGTTTAGCCCATCTCAAGGTGCAGATCCACCCAATCCATGAGGCAATTTGAACAATTTTACCATCAACACCTCTGATGCTTCTCACTATTGATGTAGCTTTAATTTCTATCTCAAATGACTAAATTATTACATCAAAATATCCAGTCTGTTACATGTTTTTGTGTCAAGCAACAATCAGTTGCTTGTACTGTTTAATAAAGCCAAACAAGAGTTTTTAAACATAACCCATGCATGTACCCATGTGTGTAGATGTGTGTTTATAATCATGGTTTCAAAGGAGACGCAGCTGTCAGAGCAGTGGGACTGGACCATGGCACTGGGTCTCTATTTTGGGATCCTGTGTTGTTTAAAAGGTCAGATAAAGAAGCATAGGAATCCTCACAAAGCAGGGGAGGGGGTGTCGGGTGAAAGCGGGTGAAGGTGGATGTCCACATAAGCCCGATACACACCACAAATACAGAAGAGTGGTCGCTGAGGAGGAGGGAAAACAATGACTGGGAGAAAAGTCTATCAGTGACAGAGATGTAGAGGACGAGTTCACTGGTTCATTGATGAAGACTTTATGAAGAAGTGATCGGTTTAATTCTATACAGTGAGTTTTAAAAAGTTGGATCTCAGGCTAAAAGCTGATAAAATTTGAAAAGTATGGATGGAAATTCACCCAGTGAAGTGGCAGAGCCAACGACAGACACCAACAACAACAACCAGGTGTGTTTCATGTTTGTCACATGTTGGGTTGATGCTTAAAGCTGCTTGATACTGCTTACTACTCCGTGAAGGGTTAAATAACTGCAAAGTAAAAATTGTGAATAAAAGTTTTTACGTTTTTAAATTTCCTCAGTTATCAGTATGTTTAAAACCAGGAGCAGGCAACTGGGGAATTTGTAGTCACAGCAGGTGTTCCATTTGGGAATTATGAGTGAACATTTGGGCTGCATTAGCTCAGCTCCACCTGTTTTTATTCTTGGCTGAAGACTGATACACACTCACACTGGCAAGTTGGGCAAAGAGATGCATATAGAGTTCACACACAGCAGAGTTTCCTTATCCTGATGATGACTCACTCCTAAACCTCTTCAACCAAGAGAACATGAAGGAAATAGAAAAAGGGCTTCACTTAAATCCAAAAAGTACATCATCTAGTAAAACAGTTGTAATATTGATTCACTCACATGTAGCTTGGTCTCTAATCTAAAACTGATGGTTCGATACTTTGATAGTAAACTACACATTTAGTTGTTTACAGTTTGTATTCATATTTTTTTTCTTCAAACAAACTCTCAAATGAAATCGAATGATTGGGTTCGAGCTTGTGATTGTTTTGTTTCGTCTTCTGAACAACTTATTCCTAAAAGGGTTGCGGGGTGTGCCATCCCGGCTGATCAGGTGAGAGGTAGGATATACCCCGAACAGGTTGCCAGTCTGTTGCATGACCACACACACTCATTCCATAGGGACAATTTTATAGTGGTCAATGAACCTAACATAAATGTTTTTGGAGGGTGGGAGGAAACTGGAGTACCCAGAGAAAACCCATGTGTACACAGGAAGAACATGCAAACTCCACACAGAAAGGCCAGTGTTTCAAGCCTCACGCCCCGTCCGGGACTTGAACTGCTCATGCATCACTCAAGGCCACTGTACTAACTACTGCACCACCGTACAGCCCCATCTTGTGTTTGATTTTAAATTACAATGACAACAGTGTAATTAAAACTGAATTTTCCAAGAAGAGTGCGAATGAAAAACTTACAGGGTAAACAAAAATTTTAGGTTTGGACCTGTTCATTGTCTGATTCTTAGAGTTTGAAAGGTTTCATGTGAGCTCAACATATCAGAGATGTATAGTGTTTGTGTTTTTATTCCATTAACTGTGTGAAGCTCGGTCAGACTAATCACTTGGACTATAAAAATAAAATTGTTCGGAATTGGTCTCAAACTTTTTTCATGGTATTGTCTGCCAAAATAAAATACAAAACATGCATTTTATGTGAACACAAAAGACTTTAATTTCATTTTTGATGATTAGTCTGTTTTAACACCATTACAATGGGAAACTAAAAAATATTCAGGACTTAAAAAAAATATAAAAATTAGAGGAAAAAGTATTTAACTATTTAGTTGATTATCTATGTTTACTGATGTGGAATATTGACATTTTATAAAATATGAGTACATTTAAAATGTAATTGATTTTTGCATTGTTTTGTGAGTAAAAATAGAGTATTGCTAAAAATAAACGTAAACGTGCATAAATGCAAATCCGTATGAAGAAAAGGCTCAACAAAAGAATAGCATAGTTGAATAAAAAAAAAAAATTGATTGTTATTCACTTCCATAAATACTCCATAACATCTTTTTTCTTCTGTACAGGAAAATGAAGGAGTCTCTGTGGAGAGTGAACACTCGGGAGAGACAGCTGAAGGTCAGGGTTTAAGAGAGGTGGGGGAGAAGAGTGAGACGGATAAAGAACCAGAACAGACAGCAGAAGAAGGAGCCAGTGCTGAAGATACAAGCAAACATCAGTCTGTGTCAGAGCCGGCTGGAAGTGAGACTGAAGAGGCCGGACAGGATAAGGCCGAAGCACCTGAAGCTGTTGATGTTAATGGACGTGAACAAAAGGAAGAAATAAATCTGAAGGCTGAGGGGGAACAAGACAAAAAAGGTGAGCTTGTGCAAGAGGTCCAGAGTAGCGAGACTGGGGGAAATGAAGAAAAACTGAAGGAGAAACCAGGTGGAGAACGTGGGAAAAACACAAATAAAGATGAGACCAACAAAGAGACAAAAGAAATAGAGGAGAAAAAAAGTAAAAAACAAGCAGAAGCAGACAAAGGAAAGACAAAGGAGGCAGAAAAACAAGGGAAGCCCAAAAAGAAGAGTTCCCTTTCCAACTCAGTCTCTAGACCTCGACCTTCTGCACGTTCAATGAGGGCCAGTGCCAAAAATGACATCATTGCAAAGTTTCAACAGGGGGCACCAGAGTGAGTTATTGAATCCTTTCTAAAAATCAAATAGATTTCTACTGTTTTATCAACCTTTAAAGATGTGACAAACCTAGTTTGTGACTTTCTAGAACACCAGTCGCTCGCAACTTCAAAATACAGAAGTCATCTGCGGCTGGGGCAACAGGAGCTTCAATCAAACAGAAGGTGCTTCAGTGGTGTCGTAACAAGACTCGAAACTATGAGGTCAGTCTAGTCTAGGCCTTTTTTCCTCATCCAAGAGACTGCAGATGGTCTCAGAGAGCAGGCAGTTTAAATATCTTTCATCGGCCCAAACGAAAGTCTAAATTTCTCTGAAAATTGAAGCACAAAACAGTAAAAGTATAGAGGCTGATTTTGAGGCTTTGTTCAACATTTAAAATACCCTTAAATGTCCAAGTATTTCTTCCCTTTCATGTTCAATGTTCTCTATATCAAACTCAGCTAGTGTTGTTTGTCTTTTACAGGGCATCAACATAGAAAACTTCTCGTCCTCCTGGTGTGATGGACTGGCCTTTTGTGCGCTGATCCATCGTTTCTTTCCAGATGCGTTTGACTACAACTCTCTGAGTCCAAAAGAACGGGAAAAGAACTTCACTTTGGCCTTTGAAACGGCAGAGTATTGATATTTATTCATTTGATTCATTTCTAACCATAATGCACTGCTTTGGGGTTACACACATGTAAACACAAAGCAACTGTGATATTGAAATTACCTGAGATTGGACCAAAGAGCAGTTAAATGCATATTGTCAAAGAAAAAATATATCTAATTTTATCTCCAACTTGCTCTGCAACAGTTTGGCAGCTTATTCAGGGTGTACCCTGCCTCTTGCATGTAATCAGCTGGGATAGGCGCCAGCATTCATGCAACCATAACTGAGATAAGCAGTACAAAGGACGAATGAATGATCACACAAAAATAAATATTCATATTTTTTCCTTACTTCTGACCAGGTCCCTTGCTGACTGCTGTCCCCTACTGGAAGTCTCCGACATGCTCCTGATGGGAAACCATCCTGACCCCATGTGTGTATTCACATATGTTCAGTCCCTCTGCCACAGCCTCTCCAAAATTGAGAAAGAAAGAAAAGAAAAAGAGACAGAGAACAAAGAGAAAGAAGAAAACAAACAAGAAGACAAAGAAAGCAAAGATGAGGAAGTGGGTGAGGCATCAGCTGTTGGGATGGAGATGGCAGAAAGCCAAGAGGATAAAACAGAAAGTGGTGCAGAGATCCAAGGGCCTGGGGAGGAGAAAGATGCTGCAAAGGGATGTGAGATGAAGGGAGGTGAGAAAGGGTTAGTTGAGGAACAGTCTGAGAATAAAGCTGAGCACGAAGACGACTAAAAAAAGACCAAAAAGGTTGAAACTGAGAAAGTCTTAGTTTACTGTTAAAGGAACACTTTTTAGGTCAAGTTTCAACCCAAATGCTGTTTTTTGTTTTGTCTTTTAATATGTTTTTGTCATCACTCAAGAATATGGACACAGATTTTTATGCAAGCTAATAGAAAAATGTGTCTGAACATTGTGGTTTTGTGATCTTTTGTGCACATTTAAAAAAATATATATAAATATTTTTATCTAAAAAGTGTTTGATAAGAATTTAAATTGGGTGGCATTTTTTTCTGATATTCGTAGATTAGTTTTTAAAATAAAAAGAGGTGATTACTTTAATAAATTTTCTGAAAAACAGCAATCATGTCTTATGTTGGTTTTTGAGGGTTTAAAGTGACTCCCTGACTAAAAAAAAACTATGCAATTTTTTTTTCACCTACCTAAATATATTCAACAAAGTTAAATATATTTATTTAAAACATGATTTTTTTGCATGACCTACAGTATCTCTACACTATTGTTGGTTGATGGAATGCATGCAGTTTTAAAAATGCAAATGAATTTAGGGTTTGAAATCATCCAAAATTTTCCCTAAACAATTAGATTTTGTTTGTCTAAGCAGTATTAAAAAAATAAAAGGGTAATAATAAACAATATTTATTAATAAAGTATACATTTTTTATTCCCATGTGTGCAAGCCTTTCAGTAAAAAGTTATTGAGTGTGTGTGCGTGCATGTATAATAATGCAAATTGTACACTTAGTCATTTGATGCACAAATTAAGTACCTAGTTATTTTTTTTTGTTACAAGCATCATTATATTAATTTTAAAAAATGCTTTTCTGTGGCCCAAACGAACATAGAGAAAGTGTCAGCAGTTACCTTCAATCTCTCTCTCTAGATCTGACAAACCAAAGTAGAAATCTGGGAGTAATAATGGACTCAGACTTAAATTTTAATAGTCACATTAAATCAATTACATCAGCAGCCCTTTACCACCTTACAAACATTGATCAAATTTGAGGTTTGGTGTCCAAAACAGACTTAGAGGTTCTTATCCATTCATTTGTTTCTAGTAGGTTAGATTATTGCAACGATCTACTCACTGGTCTGAACGAAAAGGCCTTAAAACAGCTGCAGTTTATTCAAAATGCTGCTGTTCAAATCCTAACAAGAACCAGAAAATATGATCAAATCAGTCCTGTACTCAGGTCTCTCAGCTTCCTGCGACTCAGAGAATAGACTTTAAAGCTGCTCTGCTAGTGTTTAAGTCTCTCCATGGCTTAGCACCAGAGTTTTGTTCTGTCATCTTCCACTTATCTGCTGCTGGGTTGCGAGGGCAACAACCCCAGACAGGAAGCATAGGCTTCTCTCACCCCAGTCCTCAGCTGCGTCCTCCAGCACACCTGGCAGGATCCAGAGGTATTGGGTCCGTGGGTTGCCTCTGGGTCTCCTCTGGGTGAGACGTGCCCAAAACACCTCACCATCAAGGCGGTCGGGAGGCATATAAACCAAATGCCCGAACCACCCCATCTGGCTTCTCTCAACCCGGAGGAGCAACAGCTCTATACGTATGACCGGTGCTAGAGCTCGGTTCGTATTGCCAGCAGTATAGCACCAAAGTACATCTGTGAAATAAACCTTATGAACCATCACATCGCAGAACTCTGAGGACCCCTGAGACTGTTCCCCTGCTCTTCTCTGAGTCAGGACTTAACATGGACAACAAACTTCTGAGACAGGCCTCTAATCTGACAATGTTTAAATCCAGGCTGAAAATAGTTCTATTTAATCATGCATTTGACTCAAGATTAATCACTCTGTATCTTTTATTTTTGTTCAACGTTTTGTGATTTTAAAGCATTTTTTCTGTCTCGTAAAAAAACACTTTGAGCGCATAAAGAAAGTCGTTGCTCGTGTTGTCTGTGTATTTCGGTAGTTAGCGTCCTGTTGTCCCTTTAGCAAACTAGCACACCATAGTGTCGCGTTACTTTCTGCTCTATTTTACCTCAAATTCTTTTTCAAACATGTCCACAAACATGCCGGTGGGTGACCTGAACATCGAGTCACAACTTATGTCTGTAATGAACGTGTTGGTGAAAACGGCGGTAGTGGAAATAGTGCAAATGTTCTCAGAGAACACAGAGAGTCTACGAGTCCATTTAAGCCAAAGCCTGAAGGAAAATGAGACTCTAAGAATGAGGATGAAGGTGATGAGGAGTGAGCTTTTCTCCCTGAGGCTTCAAACTAGGACAATCAGACCATCCAGCCGGTTTACATCTATCAGAACCATCCCGAACAAACAACGATCTAAACCACAAGGTAACAGAAAGAACACAATAACAATAATATTATATAACAAATTAATTTACTGTTGGTATTGTTACTACACTGTCAGGGCTTCAAAATTATCTTTAGATTTCTTTAAAACACCACAAAACTGTTTAAGCTGCTTAATTACAACTTTTCTCCTAATTTTAAAGTTTAACATGCATCTAAATTCTGTGGGACATTTAGAAATTAAATATTGATTTTATTTTTTATTTCTTTATGTGTTATCACGGGTTTAAAATCTACATGGTTATGTTATTTCAATTGGTCATAAATTAAAATGTACAACAACTCAAATCAATTACTGTTTTTAATGCTTATGTGAATGATTATAGAGTGAGGAGCTTGGAGTAGAGCCATTGCTCCTCCAGGTCGAGAGGAGCCAAATGGGGTGGTTCGGGCATCTAGTTAGGATATCTGCTGAATGCCTTGCTGATTAGATGTTTCTAGCACATTACTCCAGAAGGAGACCCAGAGGCAGACCTCAGACCTGCTGGAGAGACTACGTCTTAAAGCTGGCTAGGGAATGCTTTAGATCCCCCTGGGTGAGATGGAGGATGACGCTGGGGTGAGAAAAGCCTGGGTTTCCCATCTAAAGCTGTTGCAACCCGGCCCCCAGATAAGCAGAAGACAACAAAACAGGATGTGAATAATTTTGATCTTTATATTATCTTTGGTTTGTTGAAATGACTGAAAAGTCTTTATGTACTTCTAGCTTTTAGTTTCAGAAATGTTTAAAGATTAAATAATCTTTCAGATTTTCAAAAGGTCCAAAATAATTTCCCTCAGGATCAACCATCTATCAACCATCTATCTATCTATTGTGTGAATTGAAAATACTTGATTGATTCCCAAAAGTAAATTTGAGTGCTGCAGTGCAGACAGAAAAACCAAGAAGAACCTGTAACTACCTCCCAATAGATAGTTAGGGGTGATTAGTTTCTGTCCTGTTCCTTTGAGCAACAGGGTTGCAGGAGTCTGTTACTGAAGTCTGTTAACTTTGATGTAATTACATTTTTTTTTTTTTTTTTTTTTTTATGTTATCGTTTGAAAATAATTCAAATATTTTATAACAGGTTTTTATGATGCATTGTATGAGTACTCTGCTTATTCCTATTGTATTGTTAGAATGAAAGAACTTTTGTTACTTTCAAAACAACACTTACAGATTTTGGTCTTTGTTTATATAAAAATATACATCAAAATTATTAATTCAAGTCTATTTGTTTTGCCCAATATTAAAACAAACAATTGTCTCAACGGACTTCACATTGCAGATTAAAAAAAAGTACAAAAACAAAAAAACTAAAACATATGTATATATATATATATATATATATATATATACAGTGGTGGTCAAAAGTTTACATACACTTGTAAAGAACATAATGTCATGGCTGTCTTGAGTTTCCAGTTATTTCAACAACTCTGATTTTTCTCTGATATAGTGATTGGAACAGATCCTTCTTTGTCACAAAAAACATTCATGAAGTTTGATTCTTTTATGACTTTATTATGGGTAAACTGAAAATGTGACGAAATCAGCTGGGTCAAAAATATACATACAGCAACATGAATGAGCAATTTTGGAGACTTAGAAAGTTGTGTCAATGACATGAGCTTCATAGCATTACCTCTTAACTTCTTGTGAGTGATTATGAGTGACTACAGCTGGTGACTTCTCTGAGGCCATTTAAAAAGGGCTCATTGGATAAAAACACCCACAAACGCTACAATGGGAAAGTCAAAGGAGCTCAGCACAGATTTGAAAAAGAGAATCATTGACTTGAACAAGTCAGGAAAGTCACTTGGAGCCATTTCAAAGCAGCTGCAGGTTCCAAGAGCAACAGTGCAAACAATTGTTTGTAAGTATAAAGTGCATGGCACTGTTTTGTCACTGCCACGATCAGGAAGAAAACGCAAGCTGTCACCTGCTGCTGAGAGAAAACTGGTCAGGAGGGTGAAGAATCAACCCAGGAGCACCAAAAAGCAGATCTGCCAAGAATTAGAAGCTGCTGGAACACAGGTGTCAGTGTCCACAGTCAAGCGTGTTTTGCATCACCATGGACTGAGAGGTTGCCGTGCAAGAAGGAAGCCCTTGCTCCAAAAGCGGCACCTTAAGGCTCAACTAAAGTTTGCTGCTGATCACATGGACAAAGTTCTGTGGTCAGATGAAACAAAAATTGAGCTATTTGGCCACAATGCCCAGCAATATGTTTGGAGGAGAAAAGGTGAGGCCTTTAACCCCAAGAACACCATGCCTACCATCAAGCACTGTGGTGGTAGTATTATGCTGTGGGCCTGTTTTGCTGCCAATGGAACTGGTGCTTTACAGAGAGTCAATGGGACAATGAAGAAGGAGGATTACCTTCAAATTCTTCAAGAAAACCTGAAGTCATCAGCCCGAAGGTTGGGTCTTGGGCGCAGTTGGGTGTTCCAACAGGACAATGACCCCAAACACACATCAAAAGTGGTAATGGAATGGCTAAATCAGGCTAGAATTAAGGTTTTAGAATGGCCTTCCCAAAGTCCTGACTTAAATCCCATTGAGAACATGTGAATAATGCTGAAGAAACAAGTCCATGTCAGAAAGCCAACAAATTTAACTGAACTGCACCAATTCTGTCAAGAGGAGTGGTCAAAGATTCAACCAGAAACTTGCCAGAAGCTTGTGGATGGCTACCAAAAGCGCCTAATTGAAGTAAAAATGGCCAAAGGACATGTAACCAAATATTAGCATTGCTGTATGTATATTTTTGACCCAGCTGATTTCGTCACATTTTCAGTTTACCCATAATAAAGTCATAAAAGAATCAAACTTCATGAAAGTTTTTTGTGACAAAGAAGGATCTGTTCCAATCACTATATCAGAGAAAAATCAGAGTTGTTGAAATAACTGGAAACTCAAGACAGCCATGACATTATGTTCTTTACAAGTGTATGTAAACTTTTGACCACCACTGTATATATATATATATACAATTACACAGCTAAATGCTGACTAAACAAAAGCTAGCTAAACAATTTTAGTGCGTTACTGTCCTTAAACCTCCTTCACGGTGAGGAACAACTCCTAAAAACCCCAACAGTTGGGAAAAAAAAGAAAAAAACGGTTAGGGTTTATGCGCATGCGCTAATGCATGTGCAGCCTGTTACAGACGCTCCCGACTCAGTACACTTGCTTATTATTTTGGATCATTTTTTTAGGTATACTTTCTCCATTTTATTGTCCATTTTGCTCTAATTTTAATTTATTCCTCTAAGTCTCCTACTGCTCTTCTTGGTCGGAAATTGTGCTGCAACGAAGAAAAATTTCCCTCGGGCATTAATCAAGTATTTCTGATTTTGAAACCTCATGAGGACCCACATGAAAGTGAGATCTCCCCCATACCCCGGAATGAGCAGCCAATGTGTCTAAGACTGTTAATCATTAGCTTATTCTATTCTACAACACTTTATATCTGAAGAAATCAGAAAGTAGGCTTCATCCTGATGGAAATGGACGGTAGATCATAAGGCATATAACTCCGTTGCTTTCAGCTTCTGTTATCATTTCAGAATTCTAGCTGCAATACTGAAGTGTGATGGTATACTCGTGCGCCCCATGTGGTTCTCATCTGAAATATCATAGTACCAAAATAAGATCTTCTTCTCCTATTGGCATTTCCCATCAGGGGTCGCCATGTCAAGTGTGTTGCATCCATTTAACCCTGACTAAATCATCTGACAGAGGGAAGTGTGACATGTCACGTTTCATTCAAGTTTGCACAAAAATTGTGGACCAGTTCCTGTTTTTATTTCATCTAGTTTAATATGAAGTCTTCATTCACTATGAAGGCAAACATTTTTTACTCCTCGGCACCAAGATTATTTACACTTTTCCATTTCCTTTTCAAAATACAAATTTCTATTAATTCAAAAAGAGCAACACATTGCTTCTTTGTTAACTTGAGTTAAATTAGAGTTACGAGTTAAATCCACTTTAATGTGGATTTTGCCAAATAGTTTTAAAAAATTCCCCTTTTTAATGCAGTTTATCTTTAAGTTCTCTGATAAGTTTGGTCTGAGGGGGAGAACAGTTGTCTTTGGTCATAAAAACAAAACCACTTTCAGTTGTGTGACCTACGCCCTTCTTCCTCCTTTTCCGTTCATCTAGCTGACTGATTGTAATTCAACACTGCCACTGAAGCTCTGGTCTAATCAAATTTATTTCTACAAATTTTGCCATATGCTGTCCATTTAATTTAATTTTTTTAGTAACAATATTGTACTGCACAATATTAGATACAATCTAACAGCACCACCAGCAGTTCTGTCTGAAAGTTGAAGACACAGATTTACTACATTTTCTTCTTTTTTTTCACAGATTTATTTACACATAGTTAGATGGTGCAAGTCTATTTAAACTTTTGATGTCTTGTTGGGCCAAGTGACGTAAACAATTAAGGTTCCAACAAGTGAAGAGGCCTCTAGGATTTATCACACACAATTTTAATGAATAATGAAGAAACAAATGTCATAGAAAATTTACAAGTTGAAGCGTTATAGCATCCACAACCTGCAGAACGATTATGCAAGACTGCTGACCTAAGTTGTGCTTAATGCCCAGACTGTTGCAAGAACAAGGAACATTATGGGAAAGTTTAATTTGTTAAACAAAAGGAAGAATTCTATCATTCTGTCAGGACTGTCAGATTTTATACTGAAGCTAAAAGATTGTAATAAAAAGGACAGAGTTGGAGATCGACAGACAGATCGGTGCGGCGTCCGCAATAATCAGGACGCTGCATCATTTTGTTGTGGTAAAGAAAGAGCTGAGCCTAAAAGCAAAGGTCTCAATTTAAGAGTGAATCTACATTCCTATTCTTATCTATGGTCACCAGCTGTGGGTTGTGACCAAAAGAACGAGATCGTGAATACAAGCAGCCGAAATGAGCTTCCTCTGCAGGGTAGAATGAAGAGCTCTACCATCCAAAAGGAGCTCGAAGTAGAGCTGTTGCTCCTCCAGGTCGAGAGAAGCCAGATGGGGTGGTTCGGGCTGAACACCTCGCTGGTGAGGTGTTTCGCGTACGTGTCTCCAGGAGGAGACCCAGAGGCAGACCCCGGAACTGCTGGGGAGACTATGTCTCGCAGCTGGCCGTGGAACACCTCAGGATTCTGTTAGGTGAGCTTGAAGATGCAGCTGAGGTGAGAGAAGCCTGGGCTTCCGTCTGAGGCCGACCCGGCCCAAGATAAGCGGAAGATAACTTTTAAAACAAAAGTTGATTTAAAAGTTGTTTTAAAGTAGCTTTTAAAACAATTAAAAGTTACTTAACATTTGAAAACAAGCTTAAGGTTAAATGAAGACAAATTAAGAGCAAATTTAACACTTAATAATATTAAAAAGAAGCGAACATGTAAAAAAAATTGTACCTATTTGACCCAGCTTTGGTTATCGATTGACGGCTCCTGTGTCATTGACCTTTTGCTTGCTCACCCCTTCCTCTGCTGTTTTACTTTCACTCAGATTGTTACTGATTAAGTTTTCAGACATCAATAGCTAATGGAAAGAATTGAACTTCCCAGTGAAAATGTGTGAACACAGGTTTTAAGACTTACAGTTATTGTATTCATTCATTCTCAGTTTTGAGTATAAGAAACATAACATATGAAGAAACGATTGTTCTCCACACAATTACGCAGTACTCAAATACTAACCCATTTCTTACTCAAGCATGTCAATTACTGAGATATATTAATATTTCAAATGTATTCATTGTTTGTCGCTTAGTTGTCATCGACTCTTCTAACGTACCAAATGTGGAAACTTCCTCCATCTCTGCACAAACAAACATCCAAGTTTCCCCTCCTGCCGGTCCATCGCAGGTGACTAATCTCTAGACCCAATATTTTGCATCATAGATTTTGACAAACTTTGACTTTTTCTCATTTTTTATTTTAGTGTGTGAATGATGTAACTCCAGATGTAATTCTGATCAAAGATGAATATGATGTTGGAGGATGTGGGACAATAGTTGGTAAGCTAACCATCATTAATTATTTTTTATTATTTAAGAACATCGGGATAGGTAGAACATTGACAGAATATTTTTAAACTTTAAATAGCATAAATGCAGGTTAGTCTTTCCAAAAGGGTTTCAAGAAACACATGCTTGGAGAAACATCTGGTTATAGTCTCTTTTCTTTAGTAGAATTCTCAAAGAAACGCTGGACTAAAACAATTATTTCCCAAAAACAATAAAATCCTAGTAAAAATAACCCTGTTAAAAAAAAATTTTGGTATTGAATTACACTTTGTTTTTAGAAAAAGAACAAAAAAAAAAAAAAACTGGACACTAAATTTGAATGTAAATTTTATTGTTTTGATTTATACAATTAGATTTTATCTCTTTTTTTTTGTAGAAGTAGAGTTTTTCTGTGTTAATAATGCAACTTAGATAAAACTCTGGTCTTTGTGCAAAATCTATTTTATTTCCAAAATCCATTCTTTCTTTTTTTGTTGTTTTACAGGCACCAACTTATGATAGCATACATTTTGTGTTTTGTATTTTAGTTCCAGACAACTTTGGGAGTAAAGATATGCAGAGTCCTGTCATGACTGGAAGTCAGAAGATAGAGCCAGTTGTATCCGAATGTGTGAAAGATGGAGAACAGAACCTGAGAATTGTGAGTATTCGCAGTGGAGTCGAGGACTCTTTGCAGGGAGACAGTGAGACACTCTTCTCTGTCACCGAGCTACAGGCTCTAAGCTCTCTTGCCGACCACAACACGGCCACCGACAGCCTCCCTAATTTTTCTGCAACCGACAGAGCATCGATGGTGGTGATGCATGGTAACAATGATGAAGTGGCAGGAAGCAGCCAACATGAAAGAAATCTTTCCACTCACATTACTTCACTGAATCCCACGTTGAATTCAGCTGTTGTGGGAGCAAATGGTCAGGTGGGACATCCCAGTCACATCAGCCAGTTTTCCCAGCAGCAGAGCAGCTTCCCTCCTTCTGTCAGTAAAATTTTAGATTGCAGCTTCTGCAACCAAAGCTTCCTAAATCGCGAAGACCTGATTGTGCACCGTGCCACTCATACTGGCGAGTCCCCCGCAACCTGCTCCTTTTGTAATAAAGCATTTGTCACCAAAACCACCTTAAGTATCCACATGCGCATTCACACCGGTGAGAAGCCGTATGTCTGCCCAGAATGCGGAAAACGTTTCACACAGAACGGCAGCTTGAAAATCCACCGGAGGACTCATTCTGGAGAGAAGCCATACACCTGCAATCTGTGTACGGCCAGCTTCAACAACCCAAGCAACCTGCGGCGGCACATGATCACACACAACTCCTAATTGAATGTTTTTGACCTTTTAATCAGCAGGTTAAAAAGTCAAGTGTCAAATTTTTTTTCAAAAGATTAGGACAAAGAAGTCAAATGCAAAATTATGTTTTTTTTGATAAATAAAAGCCCTCTTTTTTAACCACCTGGATTGATTGGGCTCGATTGTGGCAATGTCAGCATTGCAAGTGACTCTGTATTGTTTGTAATTAGCTGTATGGATCTTTTTAAATTAGGTTGGTACTACTGATTAAAGTTGGGGTGGGGGGTTTTTTCCGTTCCGTCGTCTTCCGCTTATCCAAGACCATGTCGCGGGGAAACAGCCTCAGACGGGAAGCCCAGGCTCCTCTCACCGCAGCTGCATCCTCCAGCTCATCCGGAAGAATCCCGGGTCGTTCCCCAGCCAACTATGAGACATAGTCTCTCCAGCGGGTCCGGGGTCTGCCTCTTAGTCTCTTCCCGGTGGGACGTGCCCGAAACACCTCACCAGTGAGGCGCTCGGGGGGCATCCTGACCAGATGCCCGAACCACCCCATCTGGCTTCCTTCGACCTGGGGGTGGAGCAGCTTGACACCGAACTCCTCCCGGATGGCAGAACCCCTCACCTGATTTCTGATTGAGAGGCCAGCCACCCTGCGGAGGAAGCTCATTTGAGCCGCTTCTATCCGCGATCTTATTCTTTCGGTCACCATCCACGTCTGGTGACCATAGGTGAGGGTTGTAACGTAGATCGACTTGTAAATCGAGAGCTTTGCTTTTCGGCTCAGCTCTCTCTTTACCACAACGGACCGATGCAGCGTCCATAGTTATTCCTGACACTGCGCCGATCCGCCTGTCGTTCTCCCGCTCCTTCCTTCCCCCACTCGTGAACAAGACCCCGAGATACTTAAACTCCTCCACTTGGGGAAGGACCCTGTCCCTGACCTGCAGGGGTCATTCCACCCTTTTCCAAGCGAGGACTATGATCTTGGATTTGGAGGCACTGATTCCCATCCTGGCCGCTTCACATTCGGCAGTAAATCGGTCCAGTGAGAGCTGGAGATCACAGTCTGATGAAGCCAACAGAACCACATCATCCGCAAAAAGCAGAGATCCGATCCTGAGGTCACCAAACCAGATCCCTCCAACGCTTTGGCTGCGCCTAGATATTCTGTCCATAAAGGTAATGGACAGAGTCGGTCACAAAGGGCAGCCTTGGCGAAGTCCAACTCTCACTGGAAATGGAATCGACATACTGCCGGCTATACGGACCAAACGCTGGCTCTGGTCGTACAGAGACCAGACATCCCGTACCAAGGGTTACGAGACTCCGTACATACTTGCTTTTTTTTATTTATTTAAATTACACACATCTGCTTGCAATGAGTTTTTAATGAAACATTCTAATCATGTGTTTTTGCAAAAGCATTGAAACAATAAAACATTTCAATCAAGTAGCATTAATTGTACGTCATAGCTTTTTATTTATTTTTTTCTACCCTGTGAAACCCAAAGAATTTCCCAAATGTTTGTGCATCTTGACAGTTATTTTTTTATTACATTGTTGAACATATTGTCCAGCTTGTTTCAAACTTGTTTCACCTAAATAAATGTATTTATTTGGTTTTTTTTTTTTTATTGTCAGCACATGTAAACCATTTGCAATGAGGAATCCCCTGCAGCTTGAGAGTTGAAAATTTGTTTGATAAATAAAAGGCGGAAACTGAGGTACTTGGAGTAGACCACCACTCCGGGGGACTTGAACCCCGACATTCTTGCTGTGTGGCCACTGTACCAACCACTACGCACCACCCCTTTTTTTTTAAACGTTGATCCACACAAAGCACACGTTTTAACACGAACATGTGTATTTCTGTCCTTTAAAATCTAGCTTTTTGCATTCACTGATTGATCATATTCATAAAAATGCCAAGGAAAATTTGCTGAGAGGTTGAGATGATCTAAATAATTTTATCTGTCCAAATTTATTTGCATTTTTCTATGATTTGTTTTTAAAATTTTGCTCAATACAAATCTCAGTTAAAAAGAACAGATAGAACAATTATGGGGGGTTTTGTGGGAATAAAAAAAACTCAAATAGATTGAGAATACTTTCAAATTAGCCACTCTTTTACAATACTTTGTAAAAAGTGTTTGGTGTGGGAGTTGTAATAGAAAAGGTTGTGATTTTCTCAGGTTATTTTTATGTATAAATGCTGATTTGTTTGTCTTTTTTTACACTATCTCTCCTACATCTCTTTCACTTTGTTGTTGTTCAAATCTTTTTTTAACATTTTGTACTTTATAGATGGCTTCAGATAGAAAAATGAGTGATAGATGAATTTGTATAGTAGATCTACAATCATAAATAAAGACATTTTCAAACATTTATCCAAGTCTTGTTTTGTTCCTATAGAGAGCAGCATTTTTTCTTACTTTAATTTTTTTCTTATCTTTTTGTGTCAGCTTTTCTCATTTTCAAATCCTGCAGGGGGGACTTGCAAGGAAACTGGGGAAATTCCTGACATTGTTCCTTTTTCCATTCTCACCAGTCTAATGTGTTTTTCAAGTTTCAGCTTGCTTAGTTTGATCTAATCTAAAGTTTAACAAGACATCTTTAAATCATCTGACATTCTTCAGACATTGGAATAGATTTTTTAGACATGTTTGAACAGTTTAATTGGAACTTGACAAATTTCTTAACCCTAACCTCAACATTTTTGATGGTTTCAGTGTAAATGTGAATCATGTATCAGTAGATTATGAATCAGATCGGATGTTATTTCTATGAAGCACATGGGGATTTTAAGGTGAGTAGATGCTCCATGTGGCAATAGTTTGTCGTGTTAGTGTGGAATGCTGTTGTGGGACTTCCCACGACAACCCACTTCCTCTGAATCTATTGTTCCTGTGCAATCAATGAAATCAGGATGAGTGGGAGATCCAGGGGAGCAGGAAAAAAAATCAGTCATTGCTGACTTTCAAATCATCCATAAAATAAGCCACTCAGATACCTTTACCGATCATACGTGTTTTAATTATGCAAATAAAGCAGATTTGCAGGATGATTTTTGGCAACTAGATCAACACCTGTATGGAAAGGAATTTTAGTTGCGCCAGTTTTACCGTAAAGCAGGTCGTTAACCCCGCCCTCTCTGTGATGTCGCTCCGTCTTTAACAAGTCTGACCCAGAAGGCAGAGCAAAAAAAAAAAAAAACACTAAATAACGGAGCTTTCTCAAAGGGGTTGGGATCGCTTTCTGTAAGCAGGTGAGTTAAACTGTAATTGTTACCAGATACATGTGTTTTTTGGAGATGGGATCGCTCCAGATCGTGGGCACACTGCAGCGTTGGCAAGGAGTGGTCACATATTCGACAGATCAGCACGACTCCGTTAGCCACATGCTAACATAAGAGAAAACGCTTACTTCTGTCTTTTATGCCGAATATACCAAGAATAACCAATAGATATCAGTTAATTTAAACATGTAAGAGTTGTTCACAGTTGTTAACATCGTCTATAAATCCTGGTTTTGTTTTTATCTAGTTTTCTGTCTAATCTGTTTGCTATGCTAACGCTAGCTTTGCTGTTAGCTGTGTGGGTTATTGTGATGCTAACATTTGGAGACAGACAAACCAGGTCACACGCTTAGAAAGCGTGAATTCAACCAAATCTGAGTGATCGGGATGATTATTTAGATCGGTAACTATTGGGAGCTAAAAGAGCCATTTGAACGTGCAGCTCTTTGTTCGTGTGTTTTTATTGTGTGCGTGTGTGAATTGTCTATTCACTTTTTGTTGTGTGCTAGTGTCGCACGCTTGCCAATATTTCACACCAGCATGCAGAATAAGTAGAAGAGTATTTGTTAGACTCCAGAGGATTCACAGCTAGGTTTGATGTTCGTTGGTTTTCATATATTTCCTGGGATTTGACTCAGTTTATGTTGCAAATATAAATGATGGTTGATTTTATTTGCAGTATTCATCAATCCAATTCATCTGAGTGCATCTGAAATTCATTGGACTACTTTAACATGCCTGATCCGTCTGATTGTGGGGTTGTACACCCTTTCTAAATCGTTTTGTGGATCTAAAATCACAGACAGGGTGGTGGTCTGCCTCTGTTCCTGAGATGATCTGTTTGTCACACCGTGTGCCTGTTGGGTGGGTCTTGTGTGAACTTGTTTTGTTGGGAAAATGACTTGGGTGGGGATAACTGTTAGCTTTGGTGTGAGTGAGTAAACCAGCCTTTTTATAGTAAACACTAGTTTGACACATGGACACGTTGCTTTGTGGTTTAGAGCCTTCCTTTTTGGTCTGCCAAGGTGTTTGTTTATGTAATAATGTTCAAACTAGTGATCCATCCTAGAAAAAGCTTCAAAGTTGTCTTCTGTACATCGTATATGATGATTGAGACGTTTCTACTTTCATCTGATGGTTTGAAAATAATTTCCAGATGGAAGTCGAAATGTCTCGATCATCATATACACTGTCCATAAGACGACTTTAAATTCTTTCCTACGACAAACTACAGGTGTTTCTTGTTCAGATGTGTTGCAGATGCCACCTATGATAACACTAAAGACTCCTCTGTAGGTCATTGTTGTCTGCTCTTTTAAGATCTTCAGGTTAATCCATAAAAATCCAAACAAGTGTGTGTCCATGCATGTTGATATCACGTGTGTATGTGTTAGGAACTAAGTGGATTAGAGGGGTAAATCTTCAATCCCATTTCAGGGCACGCTTGGATTTGGTATCGCACTGTCTTAACGTCAACTCGTTGTGTCATTTAGAGGCGAACGTGTGAACAGATGTGTGGTTTTTGACAGGGATTTTTTTGTTTAAGTAGCAGCTGATTGCAGGTGAACACGCTCGGTGCTCTAAGCAGAATTTCATTTGGACAACAAGAAGGTCATTGTTTTCATGATGGCATACTTGCAGATGTCTGCTGACAGAGTTAAGTGAGTCATGCCGACTGATGGCTGCGACATCAAACGGGCACATCTGACTCGTAGTGTGTCAGAGGGCAATCAGATGTTGTTGACCTAAAGGCACGATCCTTGTCATTTTGAACTTTTGTTGCCTACTATGTTTCACCACGTTAGCATTATCTATCTCCTGCTCAAAAATGACACATTTAAGGACACCGAATTCCAACCATCTTTTATAGCGCTTAACTGCTATCGGTGTATTTTTCACATAAAATTGTTTATTAGTAACTGAAAGTAGCAAAGCCAAAATATCTCCAAAAAAAGAAGGTGAACGTTTGTTCAAAGGTTATCAGAGTCATTTAGAAAATGTGAGATGGGAAACAGCCATCAAAAAATGCAGAAGTAGTTTGCGGTCATGTGATTGTGACCATGGATCAGAATTGCAGTTTTTTTTTTGTTGTTGTTTCAGAAAGTGTGACAGAATGGCCATAACTGATTGTGTAGACACAGGGCTTTTGTGGAATCTATGTTTTAGGGAGCCATTGTATTCTTCTACTCATCTCTGAATCTGAATCCATAACATCCTGTTGCTCAGGAAGAAGGGGAAAGAGGCGGGGAGTAGCTGTGGGTACGACATTGATAGTTTTTTATTGTTCAACAAAACTCTGTGCTGACTTTCAAGGCCAAAACTAACAACTGTGAGAGGAGGGAGATGGGTGGAGGACTAAACTCATTAGTTGGTGAGGACCGACATAATCCCCCCCCTCACAGCCACACATAGTCACTCACATGTCCAATGATTTTTTTTTCTCTTGACTCTCCGTGCTTTTTGCACTGTTGTCTCTGTTCATCAGTTGCATAAACTCCACATTGTTTCAGCAGCCTCCCAGACTGACAGCTGCAACCTCCCTCCCGCCTGCGGCTAAATCAGTTTCTCACATAATCATATTCCCAGCTCCACCTGCTAAAACATAACACTCATAGTTTTTTTTGTTTTTAATTTGTCCAGTAGAAAATTTGGATCTCCCAATAATAAATAAAGATTAATAGGCAAGTACTAGACTGTGACATTTAGCTTTCAGGTCACAGTGTCAAGATAACTTACTGTAATAACAAACATTGATATCTGAATGATGATTAGCTGGTATCCCACTAAGATCTTCTTACAGTGGATAAAGGGGTGGGCTGCTCAGCTCAATTGCCTCAAGACAATGCCAGGAATGCAAGCCATGCTTTTATCTTTTATTAAACAATCCTGACTTTATCGCTAAGCCTTCCTTATCCTCTTGTTTATCCTCACATTGTCTCTTCTTTGCTTCCAATCCATTTTGTTTCTTTAGTCAGTAGCTCTTCCACGCTGCCCATCTCAGTCCGTGGTGAATGTTTCCCTTTCTGAGCCGTGACCATATATAGGCATGCATGGTGCCGAGCTCACTTTGTTACTGGTTCACACTGGAGGTTATTATGACTCTGAATGAATGACATCATTTTTTTAACCGTCAGCCGGCCTCATCCCACATGTAAATCCCTGGTAAAGGTTTTTTTTTTTTTTTTTTGCTGACTGATTGGAAAGGGATTGCCACATCTTGTTTTTCCCAAAACACTTTCCCCCTACATGTTTCTACACATGTCTCACCTTAACAGTTTAAAGTAAACAGGAAAAAAAAACTGAAGACATTATGTGGTCAAAGGATTTGCTTGTGAAAATAAAACTATTAGGTATTCTGTTATTTAATCTGTGGTTACATCTTAATGCCTGAGGGGTTTTTTTCCTCAGTGAAACTGAGTCACTCTTCACCTGAACCCATTATGCATCCCCATTTGCACATGTTAATGTTGTACCTGGTTGATGCATAAGCACCTGCCACCCAAAGTATAAATGCAGGTCCCTGTTTGTTGCTTAACCTGCCCTCAACCCCCACCACTCTCAGATGTGAGTCTGTGCATGTCAGCCAGACAGCCCCAGACACACTGGAAAACTGAGATCAAGCCGCCCCTCCTCCCATCCTGTCTAACTGGTCAGACAGGTGCAAGTTGCAGCACCTGAGTTTGTTCACCTTTAAAGCTGTAGCTGATGAGAGACCAGGCTGCTGCCGTAGAGCGAACATTAACAGATAAGAGGATCTGAGTGTCTATGATCCACTTGTTTGGCTGTGGTAAAAGAATGTCCTTCTCTGAGGGAAGATAATAGTATGTCAGAAGGGATAAACTGCAGATGAGTTGGGTTAGACATAGAAGGCTGATTAGAGAAAAAAAAAAAACAGAGTCAAGGCTAAAAGGAGACAAAGGGTAGAGTTTACAGAACATTTAGTTCTTGTGGACTATTACTATCTTAGGTCTACTCTTCTCCTTTGACTGAATGTTGACTGAATGTTCTGAGGTGTGCAGCAAATCGGTCAGCTTCCCATACCTAGCAGCCGTACAAAGGCCAACTGTTGAGTAAATATGGGGTGTGTCTGAAGGCTAACGCTACTGTATCTGTCTCTCACTGAGCTTGTACTGGTCAGTGCAAACACAGCTCTGTTTACACACACGTACGGTATTCTCACTATGTTGCTATTTTTCAAACAGAGATGCCTTTCTCCCCGCAAAGGATTTTGTCCTCACTGTTCCTGTGATTTTTCTCTCTTCCACCTCTCTTATCTTCCTCTGCAGTCCATTCTCCCTCTGTTTTTGGGTTTTGACGATTCAGTGGCCTCCTTCTACACATGAACACCTAGAGCACCATCTCTGACTGTGGTGTGATCTCTCACCTCTTCTACCAAAACACGCCTGCAGCTGAAGGTGTGTACTTAGGGTTTTCTCTGAATTAGGTTTTTAAACAGTTTTTTTGTTTTCATTTGGGATTTAGCTCAACTCTAACCACAAATATGTTCTACTCTTCTGGTTGACTATGCATGTCTTGTTCTGTCCTTGGGTTATTTTAGAAGTGTAAAAAAATATCTTTTCTTATCACTGCTGATGCATGAAGGAGGAGCATGACACTGTCGAGGGTAACATTTTGCTGATTAGATAGTCCAATGAGAGAGATACTTTGTTATAATTTCAAACCTGAGAGTCTGAGAAAATATGAGCAAAATGAACCTTTTTTTTTAATGAAAAATGAATGTTCGCATGAGGTGTAGTTAAACACCCAAAAGACCAGAAAAAAATGGATTCATATTTTGTACTGTAATGTTCATGATCAGACCCTGGTGGTTGTGAAATAAATCTAAATCTACCCCGCTCTCACTGTACTGAAATCAGAACTAGTCATTGCATTCTGATTAAATCGTGAGCCACAAAATTTGACTACTTATTTTGAGATTTAGTCAATCAAATGGACCTAAAAGCTTTTTCATTTAGAAGTTTAGCTGATACTTTTACCCAATAGGACTTAAAAATGAGCTACAAGAAAAAGTGAAAAAGCATAACTTATGAGAAAACAATAGAGGAGAAGAATTATGATTGTTTATTTTTATGTATGAGTATAGATTTGGGCATCAACACAAGAGTTAGCTTTTATCACAATGTCATCTTGATTGTGAATGCAAGTAAGAAACAAAACAATTCAAAAGCTTTAACATAAAATTGATATTAATTATCAATTTTATAACACAGTTGTTAAAGTTGTTGCTGGGCAGCTAAAAATAAACTAGCCAATCTTATTGTTACAAAATGTGTAGCGGTTTTCTCCCAAAATGTTCCTATTTTCTTTGCATTTCAAATTGTTAGACAGTTGCACCTGGAATGTAGGGATGACATGCTGGTAAAAGGTCAGATATCAATTAGGGCGAGGCAGGGTTTTTAAAAGGTGGACGCTGGATTAAATTCACTGATAATGGCAACTTTCATCACTCCAATTCAGATGAGGATGGAAGCACCAGCATGCTTTCTTTCATTACACAAAAGTAATAAATGCTTGCACAATAACGATGAGTAGAAGATTACTGGATTACTTTGGCCAGTGTCCCAAATATTATCTGAAAGTTTAGGATGGGCATGTTTTTATTTTTCTTCATCTCAGTTTTCAAATTTTTTTTACCTTTCTAGAGTGCCTGTCATTTTTTTCTAGGCACTTTACCCTGTAGAGTCTTTAATCTGTTCAGATGTGTGTAACGCCCCCCCCCTCTCTCCCTTCGGGGCTGTGTAGTGTGTATGGAGCAGTGTGAGACCGCAGCGGCTCTGCTGGAGTCGGTCAGGGAGCAGGAGGTGCAGTTTGAACAGCTGACCCGGGCGCTTGAGGAGGAAAGGAGGAGAGTGGGCCTCCCTGCCGCCAGCCCCTCGGCCCTGGGTCACCCCTTCCCTCACATGCAGGTAACACGCCCCAAAGAACCCAAACATCCCCACCGCAAGCATCTGATACGCATCTGTCACCTTTAACGCAAACGCTCTGCGGACTCGTTTCCTCATCCAAACCCTTCAATGAATTCATGCATTTTTTTCTCTCCTGATATCCATCAACCATCACCCCTCCTTGTGTCCTGGACACCTTTCTCCACTTGGTGTGGCAAGTTTGTGTCCATGTGTGTTTATGAGCCCAATCATTATCTTTTATGTACTGATTCTGTATCTTAGGTGCATTTCTTTTTCTGCTTGTATCTGCATGAACATCAGTGCACATTGTTCAGCTCCTAGCATGCTTTTTCTGTCACTCATCAGATAAAGTGACAAATATTTTTTGTGTTTTTTGTCTTATGTTTTGGAATTTGAGTTATTTCCGCTCCTGCATGGCAATTTTATAAAATAAGACAGTTAGTCATGCATGTGTCTCTCTCTCTTGTAAATACTACTTAACTTTTTGACTGAAGCTATTTTCAAACATTTGAATTTGTTCAGACAATCATTTATTTGTTTAGTCAAGTCATTACATCTAATAGCGTTAATTTAACTATAACATAAAACTTACTTCTGTTTTTATGATCACTTAACATTTGCCAAGAAATTAAGATCTTAAATTTGTTGTAAAATAATTGGATTTAACATTGTAAATAGTCAACTACAATTTGTAAAAAATACTATCCTGATCAAATTATGCACATTAGTGTGTACTTAAATAACAGCGGTGGAAATTTTTTGTTTGCCAAATGTCTAAATTAGGCACAGTTTAAAGCACGATAAGAACATTTCCAGCAGTTCATTTCCTTTCTGATGTGTGTTTAGTGTTTGAATAACCTTTAGCAATCTTTTAAATACTCTGTTTGTGAGCCAGCGAATAATTTGGTTCGATGAGATCTACTTTTAACAACTACGTTTTTCAATTTGTTTCCCCATCAGTTAATGTTTGTTAGGTAAGCTTTTGTTTGAGGACATTCGTTAAAATTTAAGCTAATGTCTATCTGAGAAATAAGTTGAAATTTTTCTATAAAAAAATTTTTTTTTGTATCGGGAAACTTTTGAGTTTGTTATTCTGAAATATTTTCAGTCCTGTAGGCATTGTTGATATCTAGGCGTTTCCTAGCAAAGCAAAAGTCAGCTCTGGTACTTTTTTTTTTTAACTGCATGACCAGCAGTAATTATGTAAGCGCCTTGTGCAGAGGGAAGCAGTGTTTGTGAATGACTGGCTGCTCTCCAAAGTATCCTCCACACTGTCTGGTAGTGATTCACTGACCACAAACATGCAGAGACCGCTTGGACATTTCTGAATGCGCTTCGGCAGCAGTAATGTCATCTGGCTGGTTGTGAGAAAGAAGATAGCCCTCACAATTTGGAGGCATGCCTTTACCCTTAGTTGTATTACCGACTTAAAATCAATCTGCTTGGTAAAATCATTTAATTCTTTATTAACAATTTTGTCTCTCTTTCATCACAGAACGGCTGCATAGCGGATGCAGACATAGAGCGTCTGAAACTAACTGACTCGTATATAAACGGCACACATGTAAGTGTATATAATTATATTGAGGCTTATTTGCTTTATTTAGTTGGTCAGAAAGAATTTCTATCTTTTTTTTATGATGTTTAAACGTGTGGTGTTCTGTTTACAGTACAGAATGGTGGACCCAGCACACGGCGCTCTGGATGAGAGCTACACACCAGAGGACGACTCTCATGAAGCACACTCCGTCTTTTCTGAGGAGGGAACCGCACGGCGAACAGATAATGGGGTAACCTCATTTTTACAAACAGTGTTGGAAGGATAAAAATAAAAAAAATGCTTGTACATTAAAGTAATACTCTTGATTTAATGTTCTCATCAGATGAAGAAGCCCATTTCACGCACAGTTATACCCGCTGAATCCCTGTCTATTGATGGAGGTATGCCGGTGCCTGGTATGGGGATGTATAGCGCTACATTGGATCGCCCGTACAGACAGCCTGGAATGGGGGACTACCCCACTGCCACAGTACCCAGAAACTACCACTATGGACCTATAGGAGGATATGATGACTACAGGGGAGGTCCACCATCTGACGCATACGCCAGTCTGAGCAGAGCCTCGCACATGGATGATCGCTACAGGTACAATTTGAAGACCTTTTTAATGGTCAGGTCTTTGAACAATCAGATATTTTATATACTGAGTCAGTAAAATATGTTTTAAGTGTCAGACTATGTTTCTCATTCAAATCTTAGCTTTAATATATTTGAAGAAAACTGTTTCCTCTACTGATTAGGATTATATTATTATTATATTTTCTTTCTTTAGGCCAATGGACACCTACAGAACTCTGGATTCTGGCTACAGAGCACTTAGCCGACAGCAGCATGACCCATACGCTGCACAGCCACAAGTAGGCCGAGGAATGAGGAACATGGGATCAGCAATGGAAATGAGGTATGGCCACGGCCACTACGGTTTGGAGGATGACCAGAGAAGTGTCGGATACGACGACTACGGCATGGGACCTCCACCTATGCATCCCGGAGGCTATGGCACCATGCCTCGTCTCGGTTTGGGGCCCGGAGGCATGGACAGACGCAGACTCAGGTAAAGAATAAACCTGCTGTTCAGCTCTTAATGGAGAATGTAAAATCTTATTTATTAGGAGTTCTTCTAACAAATCCTGCTTAATCTCCACATTGACCTTCCAGGAGTTGTGAAGACACTTTAGATGGCGACATGGTTGGAGTTGATCCATACGCGTGGGGTGTCCCAATGACTATGGACAGGGGTAGTAGCATGGCTTCTCTGGACAGCACATTGAGAAAGCCCCCGCCCTCCTCTTGGAGACAACCAGAACTACCAGAAGTGATTGCTATGTTAAGTTACCGCCTAGACCCTGTCAAGACCAACGCTGCCGCGTTTCTTCAGCATCTCACTTTTCAAAATGACAAGGTGAGATAATCCACACACATAACACTCACATTTTATTATTGTATTTAAAAGTCTTTTGGTTATTGTGTCAACGTTTTAAAAATTTTTTTTGTATTTTCAGATGAAGTCTGAAGTGCGCCGCCTGAAGGGTATTCCAGCTTTGGTGTCTCTGCTGGACAACCCAAGCAAGGACGTTCACCACTCAGCGTGCGGAGCGCTGAAGAACATTTCATACGGAAAAGATGCAGAAAACAAGATTGCCATCAAAAACTGTGATGGGATACCTGCTCTGGTCAGGTTACTAAGGAAAACCAGTGACCAAGACCTTACTGACACAATCACAGGTTGGAATTTGTTAGCATTACAGTACACACTACGGGTTGATGTAATTTTCTTGTAAAAAGGCTGTCTGTCTGTTTTGCATGGAGAGGGGGTTGAATATGCAAATTCGGCAAGAACAATCTCTCTATATAGCCACTGTACTCTGTAACAACCAGAACAAAATTTGAATTTATTGTGACGTGTATTTGTTTTCTTGCTTCAGGCACCTTGTGGAATCTCTCTTCGCACGACTCTGTGAAAATGCCAATAGTGGATCACGCTCTGCATGCCCTGGCCGATGAAGTGATCATTCCACACTCTGGTTGGGAGAAAGGGAGCTGTGAAGGAGAAGAAAGTTGCAAACCACGACACCTGGAGTGGGAGACGGCCTTGACCAACACTGCTGGCTGCCTTAGGTATGCCATAGTAATCATAGGGAGTTTTTAGTATCAAATAAATAAGACCTTCCCCATACAAAATATTTATTGACTTAATTTTTTTTTTTTTCATCTCTGATAGGAATGTGAGTTCAGAACGCAGTCAGGCCAGAAGGAAACTGAGAGAGTGTACAGGACTGGTGGACTCACTAATGTACATTGTCCAATCACAGATCAACCGGAAAGATGTAGATAAGAAGGTCATTTTCATCACCGCTACAAGTTTTTACTCAAACCTTTTTTTTATTTTGTTTAACTGTGTTTGATCAGTTTAATTCTTGTTCATGCAGCTGGTGGAAAACTGCGTCTGCCTCCTGAGGAACTTGTCCTATCAAGTTCACAAAGAAATCCCCGGCTTCGAACGCTACATAGAGGCCGCCCCTCTTAACCAGGGTCCCCCATCGACCAACAAAGGCGGTTGCTTTGGCTCACGAAAGGGCAAAGGTCAGTTTCCAGCAGATATTAAAGCCAAGAATTCCAGTGTCTGAAATTTGTTGATGAAAAGGGGCCAGTTGGTTTGTTTGAGCTTGCTGGTGGTGGAGGCACCTGTCGCTGTTTTTCACACTCTGCCACTTTTTTTTCTTTTTTTCCCCCTCTTCTGTTGCCTCCTCCTGCTTTTCCACCCTTCTTTCTGTCTTCCTTTTTTCTCTGCTTTGTTTAGATGAGTGGTTTTCCAAAGGTAAGATTCTCTTCTTGGTGTTTTCAGCAGCATATAAAGTTCACTGTCATCACTTAATTAACTAACGCACAGACTGATGAAGTATGCTGCACATGAGCATGTGGGGTGGAAACGGCACTGCATGCTCACAGCTTGCTCACTGGGTGCACGTTCAGTTTAAAGAGGGAAAAACATGATAATTATTTATTGCAACCATTCTTCTGTTTTTATCTAATTAGTGTTCCTAATTGTTTGATTTCAGGAAAGAAAGATGGAGAAGATGGAAATCAAGATCAACTTAATTTTCCAAAGAGAACAACACCTGCTCATGGTTTTTATCTTTTCTCTCCTATTTTTTTTGTTTGTCTTAATGCAGATACAAGTTAAATCCGTAAAATCCGTTTCAATGATCATTTGCTTATTAGTTGATGATGATTGCTCTTGTTGCATCATTTGGACTTTTAGTTTCTTTGGGTCGTGTGAGCTGTTACATTACATTAAGACTGTAAACGTAAACTTATTTATTTTTGTCTTTCACTAGGTTATGAGCTGTTGTTTCAGCCGGAGGTAGTTCGTGTTTACACGTCGCTTCTGAAAGAAAGCAGGAACCCATTTGTGTTGGAAGCTGCTGCTGGCGCCATCCAGAACCTGTGTGCTGGCCGCTGGACTGTAACTACCTGCTTTTATACCTATTTATCAAATACACTGAGTAAAATGACAAAAAAAAATTAAAATGTCTCCTTAGATAATTTTTTTCTTGATAATTTTGAATATGTTAATGGATAACTTTAGCTTAAAAGTACAAATATTTTTTGGTTTTTTTTCAGTATGGCCGGTACATCAGAGCCACCGTACGTCTGGAGAAGGGTCTCCCGATGATGGCGGAGCTGTTGGGTCATGATATTGACCGCGTGGTCCAAGCAATGTCCGGAGCCTTGAGAAACCTTGCTGTTGACAACCGAAATTGTGAACTGCTTGGTGCGTAATATCATTACTCTCACTGCTGATTATGGTGAGTTGAGTATTTGTTGACCTGCCATGTTTTTCCTGCAGGTTTGCACGCTGTGCCTCACCTTGTGGCCAACCTGCCCGGAGGCCCAAACCAGTCAGGTCGTACGCTGTCCGAGGAAACGGTGGTGTCTGTTTTGAGCACGCTTGCCGATGTCCTTGGCAACAACCTGGAAGCAGCAAAGACCCTTCGAGCATCGCAGGGTATTGAAAGGCTAGTCCTCATAAACAAACAAGGGTATGTGTTTCTAAAACATTTACTGCTCTATCTTTCTTATAATGAGGGTGGAATCATTAGCTGTAAAATTTAAGAGACCTTTTGCAGACTGACTTTATGTGTGTATCTTGCAGTAAACACTCTGAGCGTCAGGTGCGAGCAGCAGGACAGGTGCTGCAGCTCATCTGGGCTCACAAAGAGCTTCGTCGGCCTCTGGAGAAGGATGGATGGAAGAAGACAGACTTCACGGTTAATCTTAATCCCAGCAGCAGCAGCAACGACCAGAGCATCCGCGCTAACGGCATCCATGGGGGAAGCACCACTCCGTTACTGGAAAGAGGTAACTTTAACAAAACATATTTATGAGTCAAAGTGCCTTCTTTTTTTGGTCTTGTCTAAAAAAAAAAAGAACAATTCCTTGCTTTTTTTTCCCAATGCATCCTATATTTGTGTTTTTCCCCTTATCAGGAGAGAGGAGGGACATCATTCCTATGAATAACTTTGGCCCTGGTAAGTTATCTTTGCTTCTCTTTAACAGTTAGATTTGTCAATAAATGCAAATCTGAACATTAAAAATATTTTGTTTGTTTAAATATATTTAGAGGGCTACTCTACACTGGACCAGAGGGAACGGAGACACACTCTGGATGAGACCACTGACACTTTACCGGTACTTTTATAATCTTGCACGCGCTCACATGATCGCTAATTTAATTTTACTAATACTAAACCTCTGCTTAATAAATAATTTCCCTTCACTAAAAGTTTTATTCTTCACAATCACTCACAGTTTTACACTTCACTTTCTCTCTGCCTTCTTTCTCTTTTCTATCTCTCAGCGAGGGGTCTATGGGGTCAGAAAGGGCTCCCTGCCTCTGTTGGACTCCTACGATGGTTAGCCCACCCCTCCCTTCACCCCCCTCTCTGCATGTAACAGCATGGTATGTCCAACTGACCTATAATCCTGCATGAACTCTGAGCTGTGTTCCTTGTGTCTGCTTTAACTTCAGACCCTTCGTGAAACCTGCTCTGTGTCCACAGTGGTGTACTGAAACACGGGCTAGGATCTTTTTGTGCTGATGCGTAACGTAACTACGTGATATCTCACATGCAATCTGTTCTAGAAAAACAGCTTTTAAAATATGTTTGCACACTGGTGTTGTCGTTGTATCTAAGACTTTAACTTCATATCAACAAATAGATAAATGTGCCGCCTTTGACAAAAACTGGTGTTTTCTCAATACTTATTCAGCTCTTTGTGTCAGGTGGTATTACTGACTGACGTGTTTTTTTTTTTTAAGAAACCACACAAACTTAACTTTCGTGCAATACTTTCAATCCAATCCCAACAAATGGGTCACATACAGGTGTTCGCCCAAATCCAGCCACCTGCTCATTTATAAATAGGCCTTTTAATTTCTGCTGTTAGCGGAGGTTTGTGGGAGCGTCCTCTGGTGGTTCTTTATAGAACTGCAGCATTTTAACAGTTGTGAAAAGAGGCAGCATAATAGGACAGTGACAATTTCCCACACTGAAGAATCAATAAAATATTTTTTATTTATAATTGGATTAAATGGATGATATTAATGATAATAATACTTTTGCATGGTATAGAACAATTAAAAATCAACGTCATTAACTCATTGTCAAAATAAATGGTCAAGCTTGCAGAAAATTCTCGCTTCATTCTAAGTTATTCAAGTTATTGTTTTTCAAATAAAAAAATGTCAACAAATAAAAATAAAGTTGTCTCAAAAAATGACGGAACGTTTGTTCTACTTAATCAGAACACCCCATGTTCTTTTTTTCTAACATTCATGATGCACTAATATTTTCTCATCTAATTTCTCCAATCAGCTTCTTAACTTCTCTGGCTTTATTTTGAAAAATTGAGAAGTTGATTACAAGTTTTGAATATAAAAATGTTTTGGTTATAAGTTCTTGGAACTGAAAAGCATGATATGGACAAATTAAATAGCAATGTCTTCTGCATTTAAAAAAAAGTCCTTAAAATATGTTTATTATTTGTCGTTTTTCTCTGTTACACCTCTTCTGATGTTAGTTTAGATTTTAAAACATACAAAATATTAAAGTTTATTTTGTGTGGCATCACTAGTGTGCAGGATACTAGTATTTTTTTTTAAGTTATGCTAGTATTTGGGTCTAGTTTACCTAATTAACTGTTAAACCTTTTGTTTTCCTATTTAACAAATTTGCTTTAATCGATTTAATTTTTTTCAGAAAAACTGATAGTGTGCTACACCCAGACCGGGCCGTCTCTCCCGTACCACTGCTACTGAGGCAAGAAGACCCATAAGAAGACGGTCTACTAACCTCCTAACTTCCTCTCGTCCTTTTCATCTCCACTCAGATGGGATCTAAAGATGAAGGCCGACTTCCAAAGAAAGTGATAATGTTGCTTGCAAAAAGCTTCATGCGGCGCGTGCACACACACACAAACAAACACTAATACTCCTAAAATTGTCATTCAATTGTAGCAACAGAAATGTATTCCATTTAAATTATGATTCTCTACTATGAAGGCAATCACCTCTGTCGACAATCATTTAATCTTGATGTCTTGTCGCTTCTTTTTTTTTTTTTTTCTTTGCTAATGTTAAAAGTACACATTTCTTACGGTCAAACATGTTTCCGCCAACATCCGCATTATAACAAATTTGTATTTAGACTTCTATGTGAGGTTTATAATGTATATAAAAAAAGACGAAATGACTGCATTAGTTTTGGCTCATTTAATTTAAATTGCTTTTTTTTCCCGCCCCTTTCACCTTGGGAATGTTTGGAGTTGGACGCACAGACAGGTCGCCCTGTAGATGAAGAATGTTTGTTTATATAGGAGGTATTTTTCTGTCTAGAGTTATTTTCTCTCTGTTTGAACGAGCAAAGACCTAAAAGGGCAAAGTGTGTGTGTATATTTGTGGAACGGTAAACCTGTGGCTGTGTGCTCTAGTGTTTTGAAAATGGACCTTTTTTTTTTTTTTTTTTTTTTTTTTTTTTTTTTTTTTTTTATATATATATATATGCACGAACCAGATGCGTATTATTTCATTTCTGGAAATGCATGTTTTTATTGTTTTCTACTTTTTTCTGTTTTAATTTTTCCTCAAGTTTTATGTTATTGCTGCCTATTAAAATTTCAAGTTTTCTTCCAAAATAGAAAAAATTATTGTTGCTGTTTACTTTTTGCTTGGTTTTTTTGACTTTCAGACATTTAGCAGATCTTTTCAGTACGCCATGTAAACCTGGTACTGGAATGTCGCACTCTGAATAAACACTATTATAACCATTCCTAAACTCTACAGTAAAAACGTGTTGATTATTCTATTTATTTCAAGAGATGAATCACTTAGCAAAGAAAGAATGACCTCTGGAAAGAGGTGGAAATATCTGTAGCTCTTCATTCCTGCACATCTGCGTCTGCTTCTGATAAAAATCCAAATTTGGGAGTTTTTCTTTGTTTCCTCTGGAGAAACTCAAGATTTAAAAATGAGGGGATGCTTGTTTAATAAAAATTGGGAGGTAGCCAAAAAGAAGCTTTGGTGTGAAACCAAATTCTTTGGACTTTTTTTTTTTTTCTTGTTTCCTTTTTGTCTGGTTTGTTTTTTGGGGGATTTGTATGTGGGTGAGAGCATTATGCAATTTGTTCTACTTAAGCCTAAATTTTTCAGCTTTTTAAAATGCAAAAGTGACCAATCATTTTTGTTTTCTAAACTCTTCACACACATAATATATTTGTACTGTTGCCTAACCATGTAAAATGATGTACCATTCATACCTGCCTTTGCTCTAAGAACTTGCTTTTTCAGTGAAGTATGTAATTGGTTATACTGTTGTTTTTATAAATAAACATCTTTTCTTAGACAAGCTTTTCGTGGCGTGTGAAGTGTTGGGTGGTGTGAGGGATACTTCTTTCTAATTAAAGAGAGGTAGGCTGTGTAATTTCATCCTTCTGGCACTTGCTGGGGCAAACATTTAAACTTGACACTTTGATCTTTCGCGAACATTAGCATGCCTTATTGAGCCCAGGTTAGGGATGTTTTAAATGGTCAGTACTTGTTTCCAGAAAATCATTTGTCATCGGGGATTTTTGAAAAAGATCTACCAAAATGCTTATCAAGCAACTCACATGTTTTAAAACTTCTAATCTCTTTAAAATCAGCTGAAGATATTAGGTTTCTTCTTGTAGATTTTTTATTTGGTATGATATAGTAATTTGGCCTTGAAACAGGATCATTTTTAAGTATCTGAAACTGTGTTCATATTTTTAGTGTGCAGAGCATCTGAAAAGCAAATCCAGAAGCAGCTGCACTTACGCAGGGATTAATGGGCAATTCAGAGTGTGAAAGTTTTAAACTGATCGGCTAATCTAATGTATCTAGTATGGCAGTCAGTGAACTTAAATTAACCTCGACTGAGTATGTTGGATGCAGAGCCAGGAAATGTTGAGACAGACTTTTTGAATTCCTCTAATTTCTCTTTTAAGTTTTAGATACCTAAAATAGAAACTGTACTTTGACACTTCATGTATCTACACAAGTTATATTCATCTTTGGCAAAAGTCTCTCAAATACTCCCCAAATCTTGTTGCCAACGACCATCTATAAAACATTCAGCTTTACTGAATGCAAAGTTTAACTGGTTCCTTTTGGGGATTTTTTTTTTCTTTCACAAGGATCTAAAATTAAGTTTGATTGACCACAAGATTGTTGAAAACTTCTTCAAAGCTTTTATCTACATCAAAGTCCTTGCTGTGGCAATTTGCTCATTTCTATATTTCTATTAAGTCAAAATTCCTCATAAACAACTTAAATGTGATCAATCACAAACTGATTAGCAATTAGCAGAGATCTACATTGTATATTTTTAGACTCTGCTCAACACTTTCAGCTTCACAACACATCAAAAACCTGTTTTGTACCTTGCCACATGGTTTCTTCATAAAACGTACTAATATGAGAAACTGGTTTGATGATATGAAACAGAAAGTTTCTGTTACTGAGACGTAAAACTATTGATCCTCATTAACTTTGATGTTAGTGATTAATGAACCAAGCTTCAGGAAAATACTCTATTAGTGCTAAATTAGAGTTAAATATCTCGCACATTCATTGGTCAAATTAACAACACAAAGCTTTCGAAGTTTCGAAAAAACTTTTTAAAAAGTTTGTGTGAAAAATAGGAGCTCCTCAAAATTCACTTACTGAAACTTTACATTTTCCAATATGGTTATCTTTTAATTCTATGAACCAAAATGTTATAATGGTCTAATTAGTATAGTCAAATACTTGCTTTTCATCCAAATTAGCCTGAAGGAACTCAATAAAGAAGATGATTAGTCATCTTTTGTTCAGATGTCGTTGGAATAAATGACACTGTATTTCTGTGTGCAGATCATGCAAACACAAGGACCTTGACCACAGGGTACAAAAAAATTTTTGCATTAAGATGAGACTGATAGGCTAAAAGGAGATTTTAAAAAAAATCTACTGCATTATATAAGATAAGAGTGAGTATTTGTTCACAGAGGGAGACTGATAAAGTGATCAACGCAAACTTCTGTGTTGGCACATGTTGCGCTTCAGGTGGGGGCAAGGAGGGTCACTGGGGTTGATTACATGACCTGAAGCTACGGAGATGTTTTGCAATATTTGAATTGAGTCACAACAAAGCTATAAACTAAATCAAATGCAATAATCTCATGTATCAGATTGTAAATAACACATTTGCATACCATTTTCATTTCCACATTAATATTTATGGGTGTGTTTTTAGATTTAAACTACAGCAGAGAAACATGAATGCCATGTGGGTGCTGTCAGCACATACCTTGACCACGTCTTCCTGGGTTATCGCGTGTCTTTGGTGTTTGCATTTGGTAGAAACAGACAACTCTTTAAACTTGAGATCCCACAACAGGAGACCCCCAACCCGAGGCACGTTCTCCCCCTTTCTGCGTCCTGTCATTGAGTGTCATATCTATTTAGGGCACACACACACTGTTCTTCATTTTTGCTCTATGTCTCGAGCTCAAGTAGAAGTGGCCACATTTAAGTTCAGCAAACATATCTGAGAAGAAAAACAGCCTGAAGGTGGGACATATGGGTAAGAATTAACTATTTTTTGAGAACTTCAACTGTGGATCAAAAACAGCAAGACGAAGTTTATACTGGTGGAGCCTCTCTTTCAAGATTCGTGTTTCTATTTGGTGCCAAGTTTACTTGTTTTCAATACTCTGGCAGATTTCTGAAAGATTGGAGAGTAACTGATGGATTCATCTGAAGGGAACAATCCAGGCTGTTCAAACTCAGGTGAACAGTTTTCTGATTTTGCTCTGGTTGGAGATTCTTCACGCCGGACAGCCCACACTAAAAATCAAAGTGGCTTTAGCAGCTTGAGATACATGTTTGGAACGGTGTGGAGCCATCTGAGGCCATTCCTGCCCTTCTTCCTTATCAGCTCGATGGTCGTAGCTCTGGTTTTCTTGTTAAAGGCCATTGTTTATGGAGGACCCTTTAAGGATCCGCTATTTTTTGTGAAATTTAATGAACGTTGGCCTTCACCACTTTCTCAACGGCAGGACCTCTCATCCTCCACCAAGGTCTTAAGTCCAGTCCCCTCGCCGCCATCCGAACAAGTCCTCACTAATCTTCTAGGACTTAATAAGACAGTGTGAATTGGAGTTTAGTTTCAACAGGGGGTTAGGTAACAAGAACACCAAGAACGCTGGACAGGGTGACATTTGTTGACTATAACTAGATTTTTGTGGGTTTACCACATCTGAAACAGCAACAATTGTCAATAACTTAGCCTCAATATCACTGAAAACACTACAAATGTGCCAGAAATAAAAGGATATTAAGTGTTCATTCTTATACATCAAGCAAAATGTTTCTGGATCCTTTCTTTATGTGTGAATCAAAGTGATGGTCAGATGTTTTTAGATCTCCATGACGACATCCAGTGGGTGCAAATCCTTCAAAGTCTGATTGTGTCAAAGCTTGTAAGGTATGTCAGCAGATAGTGCTTCAAGCAGAGCCTTTGAAGTGCTTGCACTGGAACATTTTGCAGTGCCTATAATTTGCAAGATATTTTTTGAATAAGAGGATGAGACCAACAAACAACTGTATGTTTGAACAAAAGATTTTTATGTGACAAACCCCCCAAAAAAGCCTACTAAAATTAAAATATGGAAATTACTTCCTTACAATCCAGACACAATGACTTTTCATGGGTCATGACAGTTTGTAATTATTGATGAAAGAAACTTTCTAAATTTGACCGGTTAACAAGCAATTCATTAAATTTTATTGAGATGAGTCTTGAAGTCAAACAAAGCTGAAAACTGTAATAGAAAGTTCGAACAGCTTTTTCTCGCTGTGGTTGTTTTGATGTAAATGTTTTTTTTTTAAGTTGAATTGCTTTGCGATGGTTTAAGACTAATAGAGTCAATTTATTCCGAAAAAAATTACTTAACGGGTGAAGATATTCCTTGTACAAAGTCCTTAAAAAGAAAATAGAGTGAAATGTATCTAAACAGCTAATAAGATGTTCGGTCATATTTTCTCATGAAAAGAATAAACTCATGCTTTGTCGATGAGAAAGAGATTTTGACTAAATGAATTGGTTGAAGGTGTCCTTTTTTTTTTTGAAATTTGGGCCTTGAAACATTCAAATGTTTCTAATTTTTCAAAAAGTAAGACAAACTTGATCATCTGACCATTAGATTTGTCAGGATGTATAAGATGTATAAGTGAAAATACATTTGCCTGCCAATTTTTATAAATCACTTTCCAACAGAGTCTTTTAGCAAAAACATGAAAATATAATTACCTATTAAAACTGTTCACTAATATTTTAAACCACCTCACCCCCTTTGAGAACAATGTTACATTTAATAATGAGTTTATGAGCAGGTTTATCAAATGTAATGGAACAAATGAGATATGGAAATATGGAAATGTGCTTTCTCCACACATGTAATTATTCTAAAGATATGTTTCTTAAACACTTCATTTTTAAAATAAAGAGATGACAAGATTGAACAATACAACCTTTGTAACAGTTGTTAAACAATACATTAAAAACATTACTTTCGGTTCAAAATGAGAAGAAAATCTCAGGAATCCACATGAAGATAATTTGTGATTAGACAAATTTAGGTCAAGCAACTTATGTTTTTATTTATTAAGAACAAAAGATGAGATTTTATGTATTTGATGATTCATTTTTATTTGTGACATTCAGATCAATGTTTTGTTTTTTCACCACAAGGTTTTAAATAAAATTGTTCTGTTTTTTTAATGTTTTAAATAAAACCCACATAATTCAAAGGAATTTTTGAAGATCAACTTATTTCCATGAGATTCTTTTTTTGTGTTTTGATGGTCGCCATGTTTTTAGCTTGACCCCTGTGACGTCACTGGAGCATCACCACAAGCGACACCTAGTGGCACCTCCGCGTAGCTTACAATTCCAGTCACGCTATCTGGTTGACTACTTTGCTGACCTGTGTTTAACTATTTAGACAAACAAAACACAAATTTAATTAAAATCAAGAAAACATCAGTTTAGGCATCTGTTAACCCAGAAGAGTTTGATTCTATAAAGGATTTTTAGAATCATCTTCAGAGAATACGACGGTAAGTGAAAAGTCTACACCCGCTTTCATTTAATTTCAAATAACTAATTATGGAAGAAATGTTTATTTATAAAAGAATCGGGTTTTCATTAGTAGTTATGATGGGTGTTTAAACAACCCTTTTCTTGTTTTTAAATGTTAATTTCACTGCTGATTACTTTGTTTGCCGTGAAGCTAGCTGAAGCTAACTCGCCATGTGCTTACTCGCCATCTTGTTCTTTTTTCGGCATTTCCCTTCAAGTGTCGCCTGAATCGGGGTATAAAAGAATCGGGTTTTTTTTAGTAGTTGTGGTGGGTGTGTAATTCTTTCTTGTTTTTAAATGTTAATTTCAATGCTGATTAATTTGTTTGCCGTGAAGCTAGCTGAAGCTAACTCGCCATGTGCTTACTCGCCATCTTGTTCTTCTTTCGGCATTTCCCTTCAGGTGTCGCCTGAATCGGGGTATAAAAGAATCGGGGTTTTTTAGTAGTTGTGGTGCGTGTGTAATCCTTTCTTGTTTTTAAATGTTATTTTCACTGCTGATTAATTTGTTTGCCGTGAAGCTAGCTGAAGCTAGCCTATTTTTAATTGCCAACATTCATGAAAGTTTTAATAATCAATTAAAACTTTCTCTAAATCTTAACTAGATTGGATATCTTTTTAGCCTAGTTGTTTGAAATGTTTATTTTAATAAAAAAAATTCAAATACAGATATGCAATTCAATTATGCTCAAAAAGTTATTTTCCTTATCCATTTTTTGTTTTACCCGAAGAACACTCTACTAGTTTTAAAATGTAAAAGATCTTTCATCCAACACTAGGTTTTCAGTTTTAAAGTGTACATACTGTATATCCATCCAGAAACAAAACACATAGTTCTCTTATTACCTTTTTTTGTTTGTTTACTTTACCTGGTGATTGAGAAATCTTTAAAAAAAAAAAAAGCACAATCAAGAAGTAAAAACTTCATTGTTTGCTATTTTTAACATTGTTCTCTTTTTCTGTTAGGTTGACATCAACCTGACTACAAGATAAAGGTCAAGTATTTCCTCGAGCACAGGTACAAACTTCCTATTATATATTTCTTTGGTTTGCAATCCGGACTAATTTCAAACCATCCTCACTACCCTCTTATGAGGATACCCCTCATAGGGTAGTGAGGGATACCCTCTTATGAGGATACTCCTCATAAGAGGGTAGTGAGGGGTACCCTCTTATGAGGATACCCCTCATAAGAGGGTAGTGAGGGGATCCTATACTTACAGGGTGTTTATGGTTTTCACAAACAGGATAACCTCTGACTCCTGAGCCTTGTCAGTTAATTAGATGCTCCTGCACTAGTTAGTTTGGTGAAGGACTTGCTCAAAATTTTAGCAAAATTCTTGCAAAATGGGCAAAAAAATTCAAACATCATCTTATTCCACAAAAGCAGAATAAGTTTGAATTATTCCTGATTTAATTATGATGACACCAAGTAATTCTCTAATGTCCTAAGTTAATTATGAAAATATAAAAACAATGTAGATTGTGTGTATTTTGTAAAAATATACCACATGATTAAAAAAAAAAACAATTGTATAAATGAGCATTTTAGGATACAACTCAAAGCATGACACAAGCCAGGTAGTTCACATCAATATAATTTATTAATGGTCACTCTCTTTTTTTTGTCTACTTTGAGTGCAGAAATGTGGTACTTGCGCAACCCCTACCATGAAGCCATCGAGGAAGAACAGCAGCAATCCAGGCAGTTCTGTGACACTCTGATCAAAGCAGGAGGTATTAATACTCACCAAACAATTAAATGCCCTCTTAATCAATTGTTTAATCTTGAAGGGGTTTATGTTGGTTGTGTTTAAGTCTAACACATTTTTACACTTTGATATATGGTGGTTTCATGTCCTGCAGAAATATCCGTGCCAGTACATAGTTGGATTATGTCAGCTTTGAGCCACCACTTCTCTACTCTGTCCACCACATCCGCACTCTCTTCTGGGCAAAGCCATCAGGTGGAGTTAAAGAATCTGGACGCCTCCACAGTTCTTAATTTGATCAGACTTTTTTACTCTGGTGAGATGTCTGGAGAAGGAGAAATGGAAAAGAATGTTGCGGTTTCTGCTGCGGCCAAGCTTGGAATCACAGGGCTGGTGGAAATGAAGAGAAGTTTATACAGAGGTGGAATGAAGGGAAAGATAGATTTTTGTTTAGAGGCGGGGGTCCAAAAGGAGTCTGTGGGGACAGAACATCACAAGAGCGCACAGAGTGAATCCAGGAGAGAGGTGAGCGATGGGCTTGCCATTCTTGGGAAAGAGATGGCACCACCATGCACGTCTACTCACCCACACCAGTGCGACAAGTACTTGCAGCACTTTGAAGGTGAAAGACCACCTACGAGGGGAAGAGGAAAGCCACTTAGCAGGGGGAGAGGAAAGCCACCTAGCAGGGGGAGAGGAAGGCCACCTAGCAGGGGGAGAGGAAGGGCACCTAGCAGGGGGAGAGGAACGCCACCTTGCAGGGAGACAGGAACGCCACCTAGCAGGGAGACAGGAAGCCCACCTAGCGGGGGGAGAGGAAGCCCACCTAGCAGGGGAAGAGGAGCTTCAACTCACAGAGGGAGAGGAGGTTCAACTGACAGAGGGAGAGGATGTTCAACTGACAGAGGGAGAGGTGATCCAACTGACAGAGGGAGAAGAGGGCCAACTAAGAAAGAGTCTGAAAAGGAAGTGAAAGCGAGCAAGCTGCAGAAGCTGCACAAGGAGGGAGCGAGGATAACCAGGATGGGTCAGGGTGGAGGAGCCGTTGGTAGAAAGTTTTACATGTTGAGCAGAGCGAGTCAGAAGGTAGCCCGTATCAAACAGAGCAGGGTAAATGGGAAGATGTCGGAGTTCAATTGGAATGGGGATGTGAAAAGCAAATCAACTCGCCGACAGAAAAACCCAACGCAGCAACTTCCCAAGGTGAGTCAGGTCATGTTCAGAAAAACTCACTCATATACGTAACAGAACGTTTTATTATTTGTAAGTGAAACTATCTTAATTTTAAACTTGTCAAGTAACGAGGGTTTCTGTCTTCTTGTTAACAGAGCTGCCTTTCACTGGTCAGACCTCAAAATTACCCGGCGCAGTCATCACTAGTTTCTTGTCCTGGGCCAAGCAGGTATTTGGATAACATTGATGTTCCATCTGCATTCATTCTGCCCCATCAGCCATCTCTTCCCAACATCCCAAGGTGAGAAGATTCAAACTTCTCATCTATGTCCCATGTCCACATTTTTTTCAGTCCTTCCCCATTCTTTAGACCTCTTGCTCAATAAAAAAACAGACTTCATCATCAATTCTGTGTCCTGCTCCAACAGTGGCACTCCACCAAACAAACAACAGGAGCATCTCTGCCCCCCGATGGTGCCTGGGATGCAGCAGCACTTTGAAACAGGAGTGTGCTCAATCCTGGAACGCTTTCCACATGTGTTCGAAAATGGAGCTGAAACATGCAGCATCATCGAGGACAGCCACGCTAACAAAGAACTTCCCATAGTGAGTATCAGCCTGATTAATAACATGAAATATTTTCTAGGTTATAAACTAGACATTACGCATCTGGGAATTCATTTTCTGTAGCAACAGATTTTATTGTCAGTTTTGTAAGTAGATGAAAAATGTGTTTGTAACTAAGCTTGCAGGACAATTGGGCATTGAAAGCTTTTGCCAGTCTGATTTGAGTCATTTTTTGCAGGACACTACACCTTATCTGAGGGATGACTCCCCAGATGTACTGTTACCCCCAATGAACAAACGAAGAGGTCGTAAGCGAGGCTTGACAAAAACCTGTGAAACACTTCACGGGTTGGCTGATTCTGAGACCTTACAATCAACAGCTCAGGTACACCCTGTATCCACTGGTGGCACTGATTTGTAATCTGTGAAAATTGGAGGAAGATCTGAAACTAATTCAACTTTTCACCCACAGGTAGAAAAAACTCCTCCGAGGGCGAAAGAAAAGCAACTGGCATGTGATCTGTACAGTGAGATAGAAATAATAGATCTAACTTCATTAACTTAGCAGCGAAGGACGATGACATTGTTAATAAAAAAAACAGACAGGGCTCCTCCTCTCCTTTTAGAAGCTGAAATGTGCAGCGTCATGGAAGACATTTAGATTAACAAACAACTTAGCTTTACACAGTTTTTAAAAAAAAACACAAAGAAGCCAATGTTATGCCTCAGACACCAGCACACCAAGGAAGCCCTTCCCACACAGAACCACAAAGCGACGCTACTGAGGTGGCACAACACACCCAGAGAAACAAAAGCGCTGTTTTGATATAAACAATCAGACAGCCAAACGAGCAAACAAGAAATGGTCAAGTTGTATACCCTATCTCTGGTGAAAAAAGGAAGAAAATTGAAGAAGAAAAGCTCATCAGCGAATGAAAATATTAAATTTGGAGACAACCAGGAAGAAGTAAAGCTCCAGCAGAGAGTTGAAGTGAGCATGAACAGAAGTTTGACTCCATTCATGCCATCACAGATGAAAAACGACCACATCTGGAAAACAAGGTGACAAGTTTTCCATGACATTGAAATTTTTACAATTTTAATATTTGACAAAATGTTACTTTGGGTTAAATGTGTGTTTCAAGCACTATTCAATCTTTTTTTTTATGTTTTTTTGTTTTGAATATTAGAACCTGTTTTGATAAAGCATATAAAAAATAACTTTTTTAATTTGTATGTTTTCCAGACGTCAAGTTGTGAAAACATAGTCACACACAACAAACCAAAAACCACATGAGCCGAAGATGTCCCCCCCAGATGTAGATTTAAGCAAGCGCAAATCATAGTATCAGCCTAAAATATAAAATGTGTGCATATAACCATCCAAGAACAAAACACATCCATTCACTTTTACTTTGTGTTTTTATTTTACAAGTAATAAAACAATTGAAATTACAGATGTGCAATCAAATTGTGCAAATAAATAGTTCTCGTATAATTTTTGTTTTTGTTTGTTTTACCTGGTGAATGAGAATCATATTTTCTGTTTTTTTTTTCTTAAAAGCCCAGTTCAAGAAGTAAAAACTTCATAGGTTGCATGTTTTTAAAAATGTTCTTTTTTCCTTTAGGTTGACATCAACCTGACTACAGGATAAAGGTCAAGTATTTCCTCGAGCACAGGTATAAACTTCCTGTGATATGTACCTTTGGTTTGAGATACAGACTAATTTTAGACCATCCTCACTACCCTCTTCAGTAGAGAACTGTTGGTGATTCTATACTCACAGGGTGTTTATGGTTTTCATAAACAAGATCCCCTCTGACTCCTGAGCCTTGTCAGTCAGTTAGATGCTCCTGCAGTAGTTACTTGGGTGCAGGAGTTGCCCAAAATTGTGGCGAAATGGACAAAAAAAAAAAAATCAAACTTCATTTTATTCCACAATAGCAGAATAAATGTGATTTATTCCTGATTTCAGTATGATGAAGCCATAATGAACTATTTAATGTTTAAACAGTTGCAGTTAGTGATGAAAAAAACTAAAACAATTTAACTTGCGTGTATTGTTTTATATGGTGGTTTCATGTCCTGCGGAGATATCCGTGCCAGCACATGATTGTATTCTGTCAGCTTTGAGTCACCACTTCCCTACTATGTCCACCACATCCACACCCTCTTCTAGGCAAAGCAGTTCTCAATCCTGGAACACTTTCTACAGGCGTTTGAAAAGGAAGCTGAAATGTGCAGCATCATGGTGGACAGTCAGATTAACAAAGAACTTTCTATAGTATCAGCCTAAATAATAACATGAAACATTTTCTAGGTTATAAACTAGACATTACGCATTTGGGAATCCGTTTTCTGTAGCAACAGGTTTTATTGTCAGTTTTATAAGCATGTAATTTTTTTTTATGTAATTTTTTTTTTTTTTTAATCATTTTTGTTCTCTGTTTAAATAACATTGTTATAAATGTTTTATTAAGAATATGAATGTTTCATAAAGCGTAATAACTGTGAGTTCAATACACGACAAAGCAAGTCGGCCTTTCTGTTTGTTTTAAGATCCATATTAGGGGTGGGCGGGTCGATTCCAATATCGATAATATCGATACCAACGCTAGTATTGATATTGATCGATACTCCAACTACAATATCGATACTTTGGTTGAAGTTTTACCCCTCGCACTTTGCTTCTGTTTTTTTTTTTTTTTCAAAAAGTTAACCTAACTGACCTGTCTGCAAAAATGCGTAAATGCTGTGTGTTGCGCCTGTTTGCTAAAGCGAAGCGGCCCCGCCCCCTCCCTCCTCTCGTTCACTTTGACTTGTCACATGACTCAGCGACTCGGGGCCAGAAAACAAAAAAAAAACCTGCAAGTCGGTAAAAGTAGAGAGAGATGGAAGGAAAAAAGAGAAGTAGTGGTGTGGCTGTACTTTGAGGCTACCTGTACCATGTGCAGAAAGGCTGTTAAATATAGTGGTAACACTACAAATTAAAGAATCACCCCAAGAAAAACTTCAGAAACGGCGAGTGGAGGAGAAAACCCTGACCCCTTCTGTTTCCCAGTGGCAGTGCTCATTAACAGAGACGCTCCAATTTTAATTATGAAAGTACAACATAATCATCTTTAACATTAATTAACATTTGTTTGTGTGCAACTGGGCACTTCTATCGATCTACCTACCAACCTGTGTATATACATATACTTGGTCATACTATATATATGACCCAAACCCTTGATGCAAAAATAGTCATTTAAAAAATTTAAGTATCGGCGATATTGGTCAGGTGTTTACTTGGTATCGAATCGATACCAAAACTTGCAGTATCACACAGCCATAATCCATATACAAATCCTTTGTTTTAGGGCTGCAACTAACGATTATTTTGATAATCGATTAATCTGTCGATTATTGGAACAATTAATCGGATAAAAATGACAACTTAATAAATATTTGTTTTTTGGCATTTTATTGAATATAATTGTGCAAAACACAACTCGTAGCCACATAACACGTTAGGCTTATTCAAGTAAGTGGAAATGTTAATCTTTCTGTGAAATAAAAAGGTAGAATATTAACGTTTCTACAACAAATATAAAATAATAAAACTAGCAAATCCCGAGCACCCATAAAATGTGCTTAGTAGTACTGGCTAATTAAACATCAAATGTAAACTGTTGACCATCCAGTATCACATTTGGAAACAAGAAATCTTTTAACACTTTTAGATATGCAAATTTAACCTTGTTCAGAAGTATAGTACCAAACAAAAATGGCCTCAAGTTAACATGAGTAAAAATATACAAAAACATTCAAGTTGTGTAGTTTTAGTGCAAAAAAAAGAAAGAAACACCATCTAGACTGTTAAATAGTAACTTCAATAAATAAAATGACCTGGGACCATCTTTACCACTTATAATAAACACATCAGTGTTTACAGATCTACTAATCGGTAAAGGGGTGCCCAACTAATAATACGCATTTGTTGTGGGAAAATATTTGCATTGCGGTGTAGAGGAGAATCTTGTATTTCGGATTGAATTTAACAATCATTTTTTTATCTCCCCGCCTTCCACCATCGACGGCGGCCTCATACCAGACACCATCATTTCCATTATAAGAGTCCGTGAGTGAAGCGCTCTACTGCGGGATGCACTATTTTTTCCACAGAAAATAGTTCATTTTAGTTTGTTTTCTGTAGACAATAAAAAGTGAATTTAGTGACCTGTGAAATTGTTTTCATTAGAAATAACGTCATGTAATGTTAATTACCGCTCCGGTTTGCTGTCTCCCGGTTCGAGTCCAACATGTTTTCTTTTTAGATGTTCGTGCAGCGACGTTGTGCTTCCGTGCCAAAACGTGTCCGTTTTGCAAACTTTGCATATTAACGCGAGTCTTAACATTTAGCGGGAAATTATCCCAAACATTGGATAATTTTGTTTGTTTTTCTTTCCGCCATCTTGTTGAATCTGCCAGATCACGTGATGCGGGGTGAAATGAGGCCAATGATTGGCTGCTGTCTACTTCTCCTCCTATCTTGGTGCCTGGTATCCTCAATTTGCTGCCACACTCGGAGACCAATTTAACTGCATTTGACAGTAAAACTTTTTAGACAACTAATCAATAACCAAATTAGTTGACAACTATTTCAATAAACGATTTTAATTGATTAAATTGATCAGTAGTTTCAGCCCTACTTTGTTTAACACCACATTTTACTTGTAGGAAACTTTTAACTGTTTGTAAAAGTTCTTTTTACTGTGAACTAGTTTGAAACATTTTAAATTTTATCAAAAAAAGGAAAGATAAAAATGACTAGAAATTAAAAGAGTTTTTTTCCCAGTTACACATATGACAATAACTGCATTACATGCACATATAACAGGTATTGTAAAATTTCTGTTCAGCTAAGGTTTGTAAATTGTTTTGGAAAAATGTTGTCTTCATTGTTTTATCATTCTATTCATCACAGTTTGTTTGTCACATTTTTGACAATATTTTTTAATAAAAAAAATTCTCTTTTGAAAAACTTCTCATTTGTGTCTTTTCACATCGACATTGCTTAAATTGAACTTTGCAAAAGTAAATACAATATGTGTCAAAAAACAATGTAAGAAAAACACCAGTGAAATGCTTTGTAGCATAGGGAAGAACAATTTGATTTGAATTGTGTCTTTGTAGATATAAAAAAAATCTACAAAAGTATGGTTATTGACAAGGAAGTTTTGAAGTATGTTAAAAGTGATGCCGGACACTTATATGGCCTTTAAGATGGGTGAGGTGTGCTATACATGTGATAGAGGAGTTCAGAGTTGAACTGCTGCAGGAATCAGTTCCGAATACAATATTTGTAAATGGAAAAATTATTTCTCTGTAGCTCTTTTCACATTTCCAGAAGATCTGAGATTCTTTTAAGACATTCAGGAAAATGAAAAACCATGTCAGCAATATTTTCTACCTACCAAACTAACACGTGAGATAAGACGAGAATATTTCGGAAGCCTTTCGGTATTTTTGCACACAGCACCATGTGTAAATATTGGAGTAAGATTGTTCCTTCAGCTTACTGATAAATGCAACTTTCTGTTTAGTCTGAAAGTAGCATGAGTAAACATCCAATCCTGATGGTAAATCGTCGGACTGTATTAATTTGTACAAAAGTAATCATTAAGCACAAAATAGCTGCCATATTGGACATATTTGTATTTGATTACGAATAAAACTGGCTGCACCTTCTTAGGATCATAGAATCTATAGGTTTTTTCCACTTCCCCTCTTTGCTCGATCCATTTAAATAAAAAAATAAATAAGTAAATGATTTTGTGCAAGAAAATGATCAAATCAACATAAGTATTTTTTATTTTCATTACAATCTCATAAAAAAATATGTTTTTGTTTTTAAAAGAACATCACAAAGTGGAAAAAAGACGGAGAAGTGGAAAACCCCACTTTATTCATTTAATAAAATTTCTTAAAACTGTATAGACAGAAAAAAATAGAAAAAAAATACAGAAACACATGAAGTGAAACGAGTTTATTAGTTATCAACCTGCGGACTAAGCTCCCACACACAATGTCACAACACATCTGTGCTGCACTGAGGAAACTGGAGCTTCACCTCCCCTCTGTTTCCACTTGTAGGCGTACAGCGCAGGTGTGTGATTGTGTGCAGGGGCCTTCAAACCCAGTAAAAAGACACTAAGTGCCAGTTATGTCAGTGTGTGTGTGTTTCCCTGTGCTTTAACAGTGCGATATTGTCTCTTATCACACTCTGGCAGCGGCTGTATATCAGTGATGTCAGGTTGGGGCGGCTCAAGAAAAAAGAAAGGAGAGAAGATTGAAGAAAGAAAAAAAAGAAAGAGGTTTTGTGGAGATGGAGTTGATGTTTTCTGTCTCTCCTCTCAGTGCTGGATACGTCTGATGGACTGGATCTGGGGAGTCTGGCAGTGGGAACCCCAGTTCTTCCAGTGCTGGTAGTCTCCACTGTGTCTCTCACACTCCATGATGTACTGCTGGCCCCTGTAGCCGGGGTACTGGTAGCACACAAAGCTGTGAAGACAAGCGACAAATTTGGGATTATTTCTTATTAAAAGTCCCAAAAATTAAACCCTTTTATTAATTTACAATGGAAAAGTTTCCTTCCCACAACTTACGCGCCACACTGGACGTGCATTGAACCAACTTCAGGCATCATCCAGCCCATAGCCTGCAGAGAGGGGTAGTCATCACAGAGCTCCACATTGCGACCCATGAAGTTCTCCCTCTCGAAGATGATCATGCGGCTGCTTTGGTGAGACTAAAAGAACAAAGTAGTGGATTAATTTTCTTAAGGTATTACTTTTTAAATCACAATATTGTGAGGGTTTGGGGTGAACTTACAGCACAGTAGATAGGGCGCAGAGACATAAGACGCTCCACGTGGTAGGAGATAGAGCCACTGTAAGAATCCCAGTGGGGATACTCGCCTCTCTCCAGGATGAATTGCTGGCCCTGGAAGTCGTGGTGTTCAAAACCCACCCAGCTTTTCAAAGAAAAACACACAGACATGCATGTGTGATTGATTGTAAAACCAAGTGTCAAATGCAGCTTAATATTGTGGGTTTGTCACAACATTAATTAGATTAATTACATTGCATTGTGTTCTCTGGTAAAGTTAGTAAGACTTACGCTCCACTCTCCACCCTGATGGAGCGGATGTTGTCAAGGCCACAGTCCTGGATGTTGCAGCATTCGGAGGTGAACTCCAGACACTTTCCCTGGAAATGCTCCTGCTCGAACACTGTCACCTGAAGAGACCCGGATTATTCACTCTTACTAAAGCCTTCATCAAAACTGCTTCTCTAATTCGGAAAACAATTATTTTGAGGCTGAATGAGAGTGTGGTTACCTTAAAGAAAGGAGCCATGCCCATCCCTGAGTTGATCAGTGGTTGCATCATTGGGGATCTTGTAGTCCTGTACATCTTGACTCCTAAAGGGGAGAAGATGAAGGAAAGAAATGAATGTCTTTCAGATGGACTACATTCCAAAACATGTTGATTCCAGATACTTTTTGGTTTAAAACATAAAGGTGTTTTATTTCTATTTGTGCCATGTGTCTGACTTTTAGAAAAAGTCAGGTCATAAGAAAAGGGTCATAATATTGCCTGTTTGGGATAAAAAGCCCCCCATGTGTCAAAAAGTGCTTTTGTATTTTTGTGCATGTGATGAGCTGGGCTGAATGTAGAAAGGAAGCCTTACCTAGATTGGCACTTTATTGGAAGAACCCTGGAGTGATGCGCACCTACCGCCTGCCTCGCGTAGAGCTCTGACAGATTCTGGCGCTTCAGTTTTATATGGACAGTCAGTGAGCACGCCTAATCGTGCGCGTCCGTGTATCCAACCCAATCCATGTAAACCCCCCATCTCATGCGCGCTCCCGACCCTTCCTGCTGGCAGCTGTTGTCCTGCATGAGCGACCAGCTCAGCACATCCTATAGTGCTGCACAGGCTGGGGAACAAAGGCCCTCCGGTATGTTCTGCACTGGACAGTCAGCAGTCCAGCGTGTGCACCTTCACAAAGGGAGGTCGTGATGAAAAATGTGGGGATTAAAAGTGCAGCACAGTAGAAGACAACTGGTGGGGTCTTAACTGATGTAAAGCAATGCTAAAGATGAGAAAAGTTCCATTCTCCTTGGACCTACATTCAGAGGCGCAAAGATTACCACCCACTGTGCAGGTGGTTCAGATGAAGTGGTCCATCCAGTTGAGATCAAAAGATGAAACCAATATATTTTATACATTACCATAATGAGAGAGAAATAAAACTTGAAATTGTCATAATTTTTTTTTTCTACATTATGCATCAACCATCAGAAATCACTCTTTTAAAACCAGGCTAAAACATATTAAGTCAAAGTTTCTTGTTTTTTGTTTAATATCATTGACGTAAAATGTTCAAAAATTCTGTATTTTGAAACATTTACTTTGCAATTGTGATGAAAACTAAAAAAAAATCAGTGAGAAATTTATTTTCCCACTTGATCAGTTTGCTTTAAACTTGCAGGTTCAACTCATTGAGGCAGTCAGTACCAAAATAGTTCCATATAACATGACTGATAAAAGTTGATGAAGTTATCTGCAAAAAAACAACAACATTAATCTTAAAGTTTTATAATTCACCAATTATTTTTAATGTTTTACTGTGTTGCCTCGTCTCAGTCTTCCTCTACCTCTGTCCATCATTTCTGCCTGTCCCCTCCTGATGATGAGGGGTTTCTTTTGTCCCCTGCCTCTGACCTCAGCAGGTTTGTTTCTCTGGCTGTAATCCCCCTCCTCTGGGCGCCAGCGTATAAAAGCGAGGGGCACACCCAGAGCAACACACATTCTGAGTGAGGCTCTGCGCAGGCATCGCACACACAAGCAGGTAAGGTGTCCTCTGTGTCTTCACGTGCATGAAGAACCCATTACCAGTGTTTTGTTTGTTCTTTTTGAGTTTTTATTATCAGCAAAACTTAATTAAAAGTGTTTTATAAACAGAACTTTTCTTTATTTCTAATCAGTAATCATGTCCACTGGTGATAAGTCCAAGACCTCCTCCCAGACCGATGGGAAGGCTGCTCAGAGCAAGAAGTCTGAGATGGGAATGATGTCCTACAAGGTGAGTTCCTCACACAAAGATTTCACTCTGATTTCACAGAGATCTTAGGATTTGACCTTTTTGGGAACGTTTTTCTTCCCCAGATGTACGTGTTCGACCAGGAGAACTTCCAGGGTCGCATGATCGAGATCTGCAACGAGTGCATGAATGTGTGTGAGATGGGGATGGACCGTGTGCGTTCCCTGCGTGTTGAGTGTGGACCGTAAGTGTTAATGTAGATGTTTTAAAATTTTCTCTTTCCCATGGATGCTTTTATAACACCATCTGTTGCACAGCTTCGTGGGCTTTGAGCAAATGAACTTCTGCGGTGAGATGTACATCCTGGAGAAGGGTGAGTACCCCCGCTGGGACTCTTGGAGCAACTGCATGAGGAACGATTACCTGCTGTCCTTCAGGCCTGTCAGAATGGTAAAACATCCCCTTCAAATCATCACAAATTTCTTATGATTTTGCTTCTGATCATTTTACTCAAACCTTGACTTTGTCTCTACCAGGACCCTGAGAAGCACAAGATCTGCCTGTATGAGGTGGGAGAGTTCAAGGGCCGTAAGATGGAGATCATGGATGATGATGTTCCCAGCATGTTCTCTTACGGTTTCACCGACAGAGTTGGCAGCATCATGGTCAGCTGTGGAACGTAAGTATAAAGCAGAGAAATACACCTAAAAACTTCTTAGTCTCCATATTTACACATATCAATTCCTGTCCCCAGCTGGGTTGGATACCAGTTCCCTGGATACCGTGGCAGCCAGTACCTGCTGGAGAAGGGTGACTACAGGCATTTCAACGAGTATGGTGCCCGCCATCCTCAGTTCCAGTCTGTGAGGCGTATCCGCGACATGCAGTGGCACCACATGGGCTGCTACACCATGGCCAGCAAGTGAGGCTCAGGGAAGGAGAGAAAGAGAAAGAGCGGAAGTGAGGGAGAGGGGCGGAGGAAGAGGGAAAGGGGGAGAGATGTCTGAGGTGTCCAACCTCAACACCTTAAGAAGGTCTGTGATCTAATACAGCGAGGGGAAGGGCAAGGATCTATTTCTGCCTCTTATCAGAGACAACGCTTCTATGGAAGGACCAGCTGGACCATAAAACCCACCGGACCACCCTCAATCCCTCTCTGTCTCTACTTTTCTCTTTCTCCCCTATGGGATTAGCTCTGCTTTCCCCTTTTTTATTTTTCATCTCTCACTTCATTCCCCTCCACTGTCCTCTGAGACACCAAAGGGGAAACATGACACCTCTTGCTGTTTTACACATGATTCTCAGCTCAGGGTTTGATGCATTATGGGAAACTGAGTCCCTGGAACCCCCCCCCTGCACCTGTCTTCTTGCCCCTGTGCATTGCACACCCTCTCTGCTGTACAGAATCCTGGCCAAGTTTTCAATAAAAAGGAAAATATTCATTTCAAAGTTTTTGTTGTTATTGTAACTCATTGATGGAAAAATATGATAAAAATTCTAAACAAAAGACTCATTTAAACGAATAAAAAGTTGATCGTTCTGATTAAGAAATTTATTTGTGTGATATCCCTTCTTGAGATTTCCTGAATGTTTTGTTTTTGCAGCATATAAAATAATATCTAAAAAAAGAGACGTTAACAGGTAGAGCAACTTAATAAGAGTGTACATGTGAACATATGACACACACACCAACCACTTTAGGATTACTGATTAGTAGTAGTTTTAACATATAAATGAATTAAGGAAAAATACAGAATATATATCCTAATATTCATATCTATCTATATTAATGCATAGTTTCATAGACGATACAATGCTAGTTGTTTAAATACATATTTTTAATGTTTATTCAACTATTTAATTTCTCTGATTATGATCTGGATCTAAACATTTGTGTATTTAATTTTCAGGTAGTTTTTTTATTTGAAATTGATCTATTTTTTAATTGAAAATGTTTTCTAATTAATAACGTGTCAAAAAGTTATTAGTAAAAATATATATTTTTTGAAAAGAAGGTGACATATGTGATAAAAATTGAACAGAGTGCATTATCAAACAAAGTCTCGAAACACATTCGAGATGTAAGCAAGAGTTTATATTCATTCAGAAAAAAAACGGATCAGATTAGTATTTAATAATGACTTGCTGCATACAGGCATTAATTTTAATAGAAGACCCCAGTATTTCTAATCTTACTTTTTAGATTTGCAATTACATGCATTTGCTGTTTTTTTTTGTGATTTCTGACAAAGCAAAAAAAACTTAAATAATCCCTAAATAATAACGGGCACAAATCATTCTTCTTCTTCTTTTGGCATTTCTCTTCAGGGGTCGCCACAGCAAGTCAGTTTCTTCCATTTAACCCTATCTGCTGCATCTTCTTTGGTCACACCAACTATCTTCATGTCTTCATTTACTGTATCCATGAACCTCCACTTTGGTCTTCCTCTAGTCCTCTTTCCTGGTGGTTCCAAATCCAGCATCCTTCTGCCGATGTAATGTCTCTCTCCTCTTCACCTGTCCAAACCATCTCAGTCTGCTCTCTCTGACTTTATCTCCAAAACCTCCAACATGTGCTGTTCCTCTGGTATACTCATTTCTAATCCTGTCCATCCTGGTCACTCCCAGAGAGATCCTCAGCATCTTCATCTCTGCTACCTCCATCTCTTTTTCCTGTCTTTTCCTCAGTGCCACTGTCTCTAGACCAAACAGCATGGCCGGTCTCACCCCGGTTGTTTACATTTTCCCCTTTCATTTTAGCTGAAACTCTTCTATCACACATCACACCTGATACTTTTCTCCAACAGACACAAATCATTCAATGAAACATTTTTTAAGTAGTATTACTACTACTACTAGTAGTACAGTATTTTTATTAAGGCAAAAAAATATATAAAAAGAAGTCCTTCAAAGTAATTGATGCAAAAAAAATGCACAAATTTATTGTGTTCTCTTTCTTATGTTTTAAATTTTATTTTAAAAAAAGAAAACATTCAGCATGAAGATTTTACATTAAAAGAACAAACGTATATTTAGAAAAATATAAAAATTATGTTCAGAATTTAACTTTTAAAACTACTGATATGTGTTAGACTGGCTTTTACATGGTAAATATTTAACTTCACTATGAATATTTAAATATTTTATATAAAAATATAGAATTTTGAACAAAAAAAATACATGAATAAAAGTGAAGTTCACTACAATGCGTATTGGTCTTTCATGCAGCATCAGGTCTGTTTGGACCTCATCGAGACATCATCCGCACAAACTCTGCAGAGAAGGATTCTGATAAGTGATGAGAGTCATAGGGATATGGTCAGCTAATTGGAGAGGAAAAAAATTACCTTCAAAGTCTACTTGACTGTCTCCATTGAGGTCCACATCTTTAAGGATCTCATTGATCTCCTTATTGGTCACTTGTTCTCCCATCAGTTTCTTCATGGCCTCACGGAGTTCCGTCAGACTGATCTGACCGTCCCCATTAGAATCAAACTACAGACAGAAAAGCTGTGTAAAAATGTTTGTTTCATCTTCTGAACCACTTATCCCTAGGTCACGGGGGATCCAGAGTCTATCCTGGCTGATTTCAGGCGAGGGGTAAGGATACACTCTGAACAGGTCGCCAGTCTGTTGCAGGGCTACACACACAGACAGCCATACATAAACACACTCATTCCTAAGGGCAATTACATTGTGGTCAATCAACCTAACACACGTCTTCGGAGAGTGGGAGGAAACTGACGCATGCAAGAAAGAACTTGCAAACTCCACAAAGAAAGATCAGTGTTTCAAGTCTCGCCCCTACTCCCAGACTCAAATCCCTGACCTTCTTGCTTTGAGGCCACTGTGTTAACCACTGCACCACTTTGCAGCCACATTGTACTAAATTGAGATTTTTAATTTTTTTCTCCCTGAACTTCCAATTTAATTGAATGAACATGAAAGTCTTGTGAAAAAAGAAAACGTGACTTTTGTTTTCAAATGATATAGAAATTTAGTAAACAAAATTTAATGTCCATGAGGTAAATTTATGGATTCTGTGACTTTCTGTGAATGATATTCCCACATCTGTTTAAATTAATTTATAATGCATCCCAACCTCTTTAAATGCATCTCGTAGCTCTTTCACTCCGATCATATCTGCAGTTTCTGCAAGCATCTTTGGTCCCATCAGCTCTACAAAATCCTCAAAGTCCACTTTACCTCCACCTAAAGAATACATAAAAACCTCATCTAAGATATTTTTGTTAATTCAGTTTAAATTCTTCACTCTCATCTTTATCTCAATCTAGTTTTTGACTTACAGATCTGCTGACTGAGTTCAATGAGCTCCATCTCAGTAGGCATGTATCCCATGGTCCTCATGCACTCCCCGAGATCTCTGTGACTGATGTAGCCTTTTTTGTTCTTGTCAAATTCCACAAAGGCCACTCGAAGTTCTAATAAATAAGAAATATATGTATTTACTCAAGGGAAATGTGGCTGGTACATAACCAATACGGTCAATTTTGGTGATCACTGCAGTCTCACCATCAAGTTCCTCTGGTCTCAGCTCTCTGTCCTATCAGAAAAAGAAAGTTTTAATTAATTTGCTTCACAAGCACAGTAAAGGAATTAAAGCAACTTCCTGGTGAAACACCAAAAATAGGAAATTACACTTCATATGGACACAATTTCAATTTTGCAAGTGAGCAAAATTGAAATAATAATTGAAACAACATCAAACTGATGCATGGATCTGATGTTTTTGTAAAATTACACTTATTAACAATGTTGCATTTCTACAATAAATAAATAAATAAAATTAGAACGTGAGGTAATTGATTTTTAAGGATGACAGCTCTTTGCTTCCGTAGAACAAATTGAGACATTAAAAATGACAAATGGGTGGAAAACATTAGCAATACAAACATCTAGAATGTAACTTTTTTTGTAAATTTGGCTAGAAGTGTGTGTGTTTGTGTGTGTGTGTGGTCAGCATTTTATTGTATGTTTGCTTTCATTTCAAAGTGACATTATGTTTCATACACTTTGTTTTTTGGCTTTTCTATAAATTTATATTATCATCAAAACAAAAATGAACGTCTAAACTTAAAGAGGTTGTATCAATTTCAGATTTCTGGAAAAAATATATACGTTGTTTAAATGAACTAAATAACTTCCCTGTTCTAAAATAATAAAAGTTATGTTGTAGCAAAAAGCACGACATGTTAGAAACTATCAAAGATTGATAGACGTTAGAAAATTTGAAAAACCGTATCAAATCATTTTGAATTTTATTGACTGCTTTGTTGATAACAAAGCAGATATAGACATCCAGTCACTGATTTTGAAAAAACAGCCTTCAAGTAAGATGTTAGATTTAACCCTCTACAGTACTACGTATGCACCACTGTATGCATGGATTCCTATCATGGAGGTCTTTCCTGATGCCTGTCCCTTCCCTGGCAGTCTGTTTCCACACATTCTAAACAGGCCTTTCAACAATTTTCCATTCAAGTAATCAATCTCTCTGAGCATGGGCAGCATGAGAGGATTTGATTCCCAGCCCAGTGATGTAAGAGGAAGGGGGTGGGGGAGGTGGAGGGGCCACGGCACAGCTGGCGTGGTGGAAGACCACAATGTGAGGATGAAAATGAACCAACACAAGTGGAAAAAGTTACGCTGAGGTTGTGTGAGGACACAATGTGCACACTGGTGTCACTGTTACATACGATAGTCTGAGTAAAGCCCTGCTTAAGGAAGATCCAGGCAGGGCTGACGATGTTGTGGAGAACATTGCAGTTCTTCACCAGCACACCAAGAGACTTCTTGTATGGTGTTTTCTCTGCATCCTGGTTGCCTTCAAGTTGCAGACCTTGTTGGTCCTTCATCTTACCATGGTTGGTCCCTATCGGACCCTTTTAGATGCAGAGAAGTAGTTAAAGCTTCTAATTTTATCAAACCTGATTGATCTCTCTGTAAAGACAATGGTTCTTCACCACAGAGATCTTTTTGTGCATGTTGCTGTTACTTGGAATCATTTAAGCTGCCTAACACACTTCATCCAGATATTTTGAGATCAATCGTAAGATTAACACTCTGAAGAAATATTCTGAGATAAACCTGATTGTATTCTGAGTTTGCTGTTGATTTTTATTTTTCTGTGTGATAGAGAATTAACACTTTCTCAATGCGGATTATTTGCAGTCGTTGTTTCACTAGAAAATGGCTTTTAAATTGTTACACGAATCCAGGTCATTAACATATACCATTGACAACCTAAAGTGAAGTTGGAAAGTCCCCCACTGAATCCACAGTTTATTGACCTGAACGTAATTAAAAATCTTTTGATAGCAACTGGACCTCCAACATGGGAAAACCCTTCAATAGTGTCAGAGAAATACAACTTTTTATGGAAAGGATAATAAAACTCTTATATCTGGAAATCAAACAAACACTATTGTGATGTTTATAGTTATAGAAACTATAGTTAAAGACACATCGGCTTCAGCAAAAACCTGTTTGATCAAAGTAATTCACCAAAGCTCTGCTGGAAAAAATATACAAAATCTAATTGCATGGATTCAGATTTAAAACATCTTAAAGTTATAAATACTGATTAAACTAAACTTTTTCTGGAACAACTTACAAAGTTCTTACCTTTTTTAGGATGTCTTTAGCAGGTTTGGTGCAGTTGCCCATCACCAAACCTCTTAATCTCCCACACCCAGCTTTACACTCCCACTATGAATGCCCGTTTTCTTCTTTTTTTCTACTTTATGTCCCTACTTTGACTAAAATGATGTCTAAGCCATCTTGGAAATCCAAACCAAGTCAGTTGAGCTGTAGCTAACACCAGCTGTGTCTCTGTGCAGATGCAACATCCCATTCCTCTCCTCACACAGAGCTTTTAATCTTCCCATCCTTCTCTCCTCCCAACTCTTGTTCTCTTGCTCTCTATACAGCCTGTGATCCCTACCCCTTATTTTACTGTATCAGCATTAAAATGACTTCATCTACAGTGAGAAGAGTTTAAGAGGAAGAATTAAAAGGGGCATAAACAGAAAGAGTTTAATCCCCATTCGTTTAGATTACAGTGTTTAAGTTCAAGTTCAACTTCTTTATAAAACAAATGTTTGGAACCGTAAATAATGTAAAAACTGGTCTTTTATGGATGATAGATTAAGTTTAGATTTGCCTGGCATTTGATGAAACTTTGCAGCCTTTTGAACTCCAACCCAAAGATATTTTATAGGTTTGTTGCATTCAAATTTTATTTTAAAGGGCAATTCTCTCACATTTAAGTTGGTGGTTTGGTAGACGAGAACCTAGAAGAAACAGTTTGATTCACTAGTGAAAGTGATTTTCCAAACTTCTAATGCTCACCTCACCACGTCTTATAAATATAATCATTCGAATCTTTTAAAAGCATCTGTTTGCAAATCTCTCTTAAAAGTAGGTTTAGCAGCGAGTTCAGTGGGTTTAATGTTCATTCCACACAGACAAAAAACAACCCACAACGTCTTTGTGGAGAGTGATCCTGAATCCTGAAAAGATTGTAACTTTTTTTTTTAACCGTAACGGTTCAAGCAGATTATATTTATAAATTTGGGTGTTTCTAAAAACAAATGTGGCTGACTGTAACATATATTTGTTTGTTATACCAATTTTTTTGTTCTGCTTGATCTACTTTAGTTATTCTTTAGTTTTAATCAAATATCTGCATTACAGATGGGGGTAGCGGAGTTGAAGATGTGTAGGATCTCTTTGGGAGTGACCAGGATGGACAGGATTAGAGGAACAGCACATGTTAGAGGTTTTGGAGATAACGTCAGAGAGGCCAGACTGAGATAGTTTGGACATGTGCAGAGAAGAGAGAGTACATCGGAAGAAGGATGCTGGGTTTGGAACCACCAAGAAAGAAGTCTAGAGGAAGACCAAAGAGGAGGTTCATGGATACAGTGAAGGAGGACAAAGATAGTTGGTGTGACCAAAGAAGATGCAGCAGATAAGGTTAGATGGAAGAAATGACTTGCTGTGGCGACCCCTGAAAGGAAATGCTGAGAGACGAAGAAGACTGCATTCAAATATAAACTCATTAATAAGGCTCTAATTCATGGTTTAATTATGTTACACACTAATTTATAGACAGATGAATGTAAAAATTAATTTTCACTATTTGAGCCAAAAAAAAATTGAAAGGAATTATACATAGCATAAACAAACTCAGCGATCGACCACACATCTTTATCTACAGTGTATTGGCATTTAAAAAAAAAAAAAGATTGGTCATAAAAAAGAAACACAAGACAGAACAAATAGAGTAAAAAAAAAGGTAAGAAAAACTCTGTAAGGTTTAAACTCTACAATATTTACCAGGCATTATTCCAACTCAATGCAGTGAGAATAAAAATCCACTAGAGAGCATTTTGCCTCTGCATAGTCTCCCCCATCCAACAGCGACGGTACTGAAAATCTAAGGCAGTGATAGATGATTCTATTTTTAGATCAAATTCTTGTAGAAATCTAATTTCCCTTCACCTGAACAGAAAACTAATAGCTTGATGGATTGACAGTCTTATCTAAGCAGCATTCAGACAGAAAGCAGGACTGACGTTGGAACATGATCGAAACCTTGTGAACAAGATCATAATTAAATTACATTCCTCAGCAATCTGAAGACTGAAAATACATTAAATAAACATTTGCTGAAACTGCTAAATTGACTTCAAATAGTGCACAAGCTAGTCCAGTTTCAGTTTTGTTTCTTGTTCCAAACTTTCTTATTACTACTTTTTCTCCTGAGTGATGGTCTCTGTTCCTGATACGACACCAGAAATAGTCCATGGACCCCATGAGTTAGTTAGATCAGTAATGAATCCTGAAAAGTGAACATTTTTTGCTGCTATTTAAACATAGCCAGTGAAAACTCCTGCCTACATACAGCTTGAATAAAATTAGACCTCCATCAGTCTCTACCAGTGACAAATGATTGCTGTCAGAGTGTAATGGATGGCAGGGATGGATACGTTAAGAATGGAGAGAAGAAATAGACCAATTATTTTTCCCTGAGAGAAGGAATCTAAATATATCAGTGCTAAAGATGGAACTGATGATATGTCGTGGAATCACAATCTGAACTCTTTGTCATTAATAGTTATTTCAATTAAATGATAAAAAAATGTTTTATCAATTTCAGACACCAATTTTTATTCATTCTGCCTGATTAAATCATCAACATTTTATTGATTCCTAAGAAAAACCTTTCCAGCAATTAGCAGGCAAGAGGCAGGGTACACTCTGGACAAGTGACCTGTTCTTGTCAGGTGACAAAATTTATATGACGTTTCGTTTCCTCTTATAAATCGTCCATCCCTATCAGGATTGCAGGGGGTGTCCGAGCCTATCCTGGCTGATTTAAGGCGAGAGGCAGGGTACACCCTGAACAGGTCTCTGGTCTGTTGCAGGGCCACACACACATTCGTACCAAAGGACAATTTTATAGAGGCCAATCAAACCAACATGCATGTTTTTGGAGGGTGGGGGGAAATCAGACTACCCAGAGAAAACCCACACATACAGGGAGAACATGCAAACTCCACACAGCAAGGCCAGTATTTCAAGCCTCATCCCCACCCAGAACTTGAACCCCCAACCTTCTTGCTGCGAGGCCACTGTGCTAACCACTGCATCTAGATAATGTATTTTCCTAATGCCCTTTTTTTTTTTTTTTTTTACTTTTGTCTTCTTATGTTAACTTTTTTTAATCATTATTCTGATCAAAAATTTTATTTTAACACGACTGTTTGTTAAAAATTAAAAACCAAATCTGCGTGTGTGAGTTCCTACTGAATTTTATCATTCACTGAAACACAAAACTGACAGTAATTGCAACAACTGTCCACACGCAACACCACCAACACAGATTAATTACTATGCTGTTCTCTGTTACTTGTGGTTTGAATTAATCCTGAAAACAAGAGGCATTTGGGAAGTGCTTGTGTGAGTTCTTACACGCGCACATGTGCACAGATGGATTTATTGGTGTTACTTGGTTTCTGTTGTGATTACATTTCGGGTATTTGTGTCAGGGTATCAGTGCTGACATTCATACCAGTTCATTCAATCACACATGCACACAAACAAGACACTCATCAGATTGTTTCTAAGTGTGTATGTGTGTGTATGTGTGCATGTAACATAAGAGAGTGGCATCTCTCAGGTAACAAGACTCGGTGTCTTTTTTTTACTAATTGCACTGTGTGTGCGCGTGCATGTTTATGTGCAAGTACTGCAGCTACTTTAGTGGATCGTGTGCTCATTTGGTGTCAAATCTACATCAGATGGTTTCAATTAATGAGAGTTGGTAAGATGAAACACAAGATGGAATGACTCAGATCAAGTGTAGATAGAGAAGAAGAATATATGCTTTATTTATCCCTCCATGGGAAAATTTCTGTGCTGCATTACACTGCCAGTACAGTACCAATGGTGGGAGAAACAGGGGGTTAAGTGTCTTTCCCAAAAACACCTAGATATGAGCCCAGTGGGATTCAAACTAGTGAACTCCTGGTCTGAGGGCAAACATTTTTACCACTGAGCTATCGCCTCCTGCAAAAAGAATCTTCTGGGATTGGGTATCTTACAGGTATCATACCACTACACACACATATATAAATACACATATGTATATATGTACACATACGTATATACACATATACACACACACATATACATATATATGCATAAATATATTTATATAATTTCTAAAATGGTTTGGCCACCAGCTGTGGTCGGTGACCGAATGAATGAGATTGCGGATACAAGCGGACGAAATGAGCTTCCTCCGCAGTGTGGCTGGGCTCTCACTCAGAGATCGGGTGAGGAGCGCTGCCATCCGGGTGGAGCTCGGTGTTGAGCCGCTCCTCATCCAGGTCGAGAGGAGCCAGATGCAGTGGTTTGGGCATCTGGTCGGGATGTCCCCGGAGCGCCTCGCTGGTGAGGTGTTTCGGGCATGTCCCACCGGGATGAGACAAAGAGACAGACCCCGGGCCCGCAGGTCTCTCCTGCGGGTCCTGCAGGTCTCTCCTGCGGGTCCTGTAGGTCTCTCCTGCGGGTGGGGAATGATTCGGGATCCTTTCAGGTGAGCTGGAGGATGCAGTTGGGGTGAGAGAAGCCTGGGCTTCCTGTCTGAGGCTGTTTCCCCCGCTACCCAGCCCCGGATAAGCGGAAGACGATGGAACGGTATCAAGTTTTAGACCATCGTGACTGTTTAAGGAAAAACAACTTTTTTTCTTAAAGGGTCCAATTATAAACTTTACGATGAAACCTTTTCACTTATCAAGTTCAATTACTTTTGTTTTTGAAAAATGATTTGTTGGTGTAAATCTAAAGATTTCGTTTTAAGCCGATACTGTCGATCCAAAGGTTATAACATTTACAAGCATAAATAAATAATAAATAAAAGCTTCTTTGGGTTTAAGCTAAGCTGCTGTGTGATTTAAGAGCCAGCAATTCTCTGAACAAAATATGATTACACTGCATAAATTCTAAGGGTTAGATCATTGTGTGTCGGTCCAATTCCGCTAAAATACTATAAAACTGCAAACAGAGATCAGTTAAGAAACATTTGCATGTACCCTGAAGAAAACAAAATTACAAAATAATCAAATGAACTTGATGTGTTATTTCTAGAAGAGTTTTTTTCCTCTTTCTTGTGTTTTGTTCTTGTTACATCATATGGTAATGTCTGGGTTGCTTCATAAAAAAATCTTTGAGTAGATGATGATTTTGCACCGTCCATCTGTTTCTCTCTGTTGGATATGTGGAGGCTAAGGATATTTCAGAGTTCCTGGTGTCTTGTTTCTCTTTTCTGCTTAAGCTTCATAAAAAATGCACTGTTTTTCTTCTCCTTAGACTTTGCTGACTTCTTTCTCAAACTGAGATGCTTTAGTTTGTATCATCACTGTCATCACATTTTCTTTTATTTTACACCAATATCATGTCAGCCAATCAGGTAGTGATGTGTATGTAATGTTTTGCTGGGTTTGGTTCAGTTTCAATTTGTTTTATTTGACTTTAAAACCCAAACTCTGTGTAGTTTTGATGGCGTGACTCTGCGTGATGGATACCTGCATGGTGACGTGTGATACTTCTGACTGTGTGAGTGATGGGATGTGATGTGATACCGAGCTGATGAAGTAACAGCAGACGCAGGATGATCACTAGATCTCTGGCTGACTATACGTATCTGTTACGGATTACACTTTCCTAATGATTCCTGAAGTCAAAGAGCTTAAACCTCTCTGATACATGCTATTATCAGTCTTCACTTCAGTCCTCCTGACTGGGAAATAAAATAATTTCTGCAATAAATAGAGTTACATAAAAGGTCACTTTTTATATATTAAATGTGTTTTAAGACCTTCTGACCTTTTTAAGATCAGAGCGGTCAGTCAGGAAGATGAACCCGTCATGAGCTAGGCTTTCAATCTGAACAGAGGCGTTGGGTTTCAATTTGAGCCGGCGAGACATTTAATCAGCCAGAGAACTTGATGCAGGGGAAACATTAGATGCTCCACATGCACACATTTAGAAACATGCATACAAAGACACACATGATGAACCCTACCTGTCCATACACAGAGTCAACAATTGGCAACAGATCTTCATGATTTTCCTCTTCCTTCTTCTCCTTTTGCTCTTTTCTTTTTGGTCCTTCCATCATCTCTTCAAGCTCCTCATCCAGATTCAGGTCCATGTTCTCCTTCTGCATCTCGTTGTCTTCAACTGTTTCTGTGATGACTTGGGGTATGTGTTTGGGCTTTGGACCACTCTGAGACTTAGGGGTCACAGTCGGAGGTCCTCCAATGTTCCCCCCCTGGGAGAGACTTTGCCTTCTCTGCTTTTGCACCTTCTTTTTGATGGATGCTTGAACCTAAACAAGCACAAGTAAATAAAAATCAACGAAAAGAGGTGAATACACACGTTACATGTTCAATTAAAATCCATTTATTCTTGGAAATTTTTTCAGTTTTTTTTTTTGAAAAACGGCCACAAAAACACTACCGCTACGAATACCATGAGATGTAACATTTTTATTAAAGAAAGTTTTCTTTTCTTTTGATGATATTTTCTCATCAACAAAAAACCTTTGCTAGTTTAAATTTAATAACAGTGAATTTGGTCATTTTTTAAAATCAAATTCTGCATATCATTCTTTTAGAAAACACACATTTACATTTTTTAAACTAGTGATTACTAAATGTATTTTTTCTTCTTTCATTGTTAACTTTTAACTTGTTCAAACAAACCCGATCAAATCATATAAAAACTGCATGCATTGCATTCAAATTTTTCTAAAAGATACTAGAGATGACAGTAAAAACACACATCCACTCCTTTCCACGTACCTCTTTCGCACTCCTCTCTGGAACTGAGCTCACCCCTCCTGCACCGCCTCCTCCTGCAGATGGCTCTCGAATGAACATGAACATCTCGGCGTGACAGGCTCACACACATAGACATGCACGAACACACACACACCGACAATCACACAACTGCTTTTTCTGCCCCTCCTTTATCCTAGCTTTTCTCTTCACTTCTCTCTGTGGCTGATTTTACTTTAATATTGTTAAAAATCCCATCAATTCTCTGTAAAAGAACTTTAGATTTCTTGTTTTTTTCTTTTTACAAATTTTTGTCTATGAATTAAAAATGATCAATATAAAAATATTTAAATTTGTTTGGGGTTATGGGTCAACATAGATGAAAAGAAGATGACTGAAGAAATTCCAGGAAAAACGGTGAGTCAGTTCTTTCTCTCATCTTCTTATCTCTCTGGTTGTATTTCCTCAGGGTTTCCCAGCTCTTCTGTCCAAATCTGTCTGTTTGCCTTCAGATGAGGAGGTTTTTATCATCATCAGTCTTCTTGACCCTAGGATTGGGTTCTTGTACCTCTGGCCTTGCTTGCTATCTCGTGACTTTTCAGGTGACACCCTATCCCTCCCGAACTGTACCACTTCTGTGTTATCTACCTGTAACTTACCGACCTCTGTATCTCCTTCTCATCCTCCCCTTTTTCCACCATTTCCCTTTCCCCATATTTAAATCTTTCTCTCAGTCCATCTTAACCCTCTGCAACAATCATTAAATGTGTTTTTTTTACCAAATCTTTTCCAGTTATCTAATATATCCTAATTTTCTTATGTTTGTTCTGCTTCCATTTTTCTTCTTTCATATCATTATCAGCTTCCTCTGTCAGTAATCCTACCCCACATGTTTCTTTAGTTTATAATCTGTCTTCCCTCAATCCCTCGACACATTTGCAGCATTTAATTTAAGTAAAAAAGAGATTCTTCTGGTGTTTTTTTTTTCTCTCACAAATCACCCCTGTTGGTCATTGATTTAGAGGAAAGAGAGGATGAAATGCTCTCAGCTGCTAGAAAAAGATGAGAGGTTTTGCTTTGGGTGCAACACATTACCTCTATATCATCCTGCTTGCATAATCTCATTCAGCAAGCATGGCTGAGTGCGAACACGGGTACACAGGTGGACATGTCACCACTGACCTCTATTTTTAGAGTACAGATTTATGCAAGCACCTACACGTATTACGATGATTTTTTTGGCCCCCAGAAAGAGCTTTTTATAGCTTCGTAGTGTTTGTGTAAAGTGACTAATTCCACTAAAAGCATCAGCTTTCTAATAATAAGATGTGGTGATTTAATTGTCCTTCTTGTTCCCTTTGACCTGCAGAAAAAGGATTTTCAGAGGACTGAGCTGATAGTAAATAACTTTTTGTTCCCATTTTGCTCTCTCATTGGGAACAAATCGTGTTTCGTGACTACTTTAAGGATTTCTCCTTCAAACTGAAACCATGACATTTGATAACGTGTAGTTTAACTTCTCTCCAGTTCCTAATGAGGTTTGGATTGATGACTCTCCATCTTTCAACTGTCTTTCTGTCCTTTTTCAGGCCCTCTTCTCATTAATTATTGATTGGAGGAAAGGGACAATTTCTTGAGTGGAGGGAGAAATGAGATCCATTACAAAAAAAATGGAAGTTACTCAACCAAAGAGGTTGACAAGAGGATTCTGTTTCAGGAACATGGTTATTATTTTATAAGCGAAGGAATAAATGAACTCAATCTGAGGAGCATTCCTTTTCACCGTCCATTTAACCATATAAAGTAAAGATGAATGAAAAGTGGAAGCGAAGGACAGGTGAAGGCTTGCACTGATATCTAAGTACAGATCAGCGAGCTATGCTTAATGTATAGGTAGATGTCGCAGGAAGATTAGCCCAAGCAGATGAGTTTTATTTGCGTCAGACTAATTCTCATTACTTATTTGTTTGTAATTGTAGCCATAGATTACTGAATTACTGGCCTCGCACAGACTCATTAACCTTGCTTAACTGGACGGCGAAATAGGAACAATTTGCGGGTATCTGTGACAGGTAAACACCAAACTCATCTTCAGCCAAGACATGAGTAATCAAATGATTACCCTAAATGTGCTCACAGTCCCACAGTACAATGTCATCAATGACAAGTTATTTCCACTCCATTAGCTGCTGTGTGTTGGGGTTTAATATGTTAATTTTATGGTCTGAGTCGATCCGTCAGGCACATTATCTGAAACATTCAAATTAACACATCTGATCAATGGTAAATTGTTTTAAAGTGAAGGACTTTTGAAACAATACAAAGTGTCACAAATTACATTTTAATTGTTTTATGTTTGACTTATTGATATTATTTAAATGTTTGCAAATGTGTAGTCGTTACTTATGTCCTTATAAATTTTCCATCTCATTCCCAGTGATTCGCAGACCTGCAGGTAGGTCATGTGTGCAGGATGTGGTTTTTCTAGTTTAAAGTGTGCAAAGTTTATTCTTTAAAACTGTATTTTCTAAATACAAACACACTTTTATAAGGATGTAGAAATGATTGAGACGAAAGCTAAGCTTACCCGTGCAGGCACCCCGGTTAATTCTACATCCAGACATTTAGACTTTCAGAATATTCATGACATATGGTGTTTATGGTTTACAGCATATGGCATCATCTTAAAAATAGTCACTATTCTGATTACTTCTTAATTATAATTTGTTTCATTTTGTCTTCTACACCGCTTGACCCTAATGCTGTTCCAGAGAGTGGTCAAGCCTATCCTGGCTGGTTTCAGACGAGAGGCAGGGTACACCTTGAGCAGGTCGCCAGTGAGGTCAATTAACCTCACATGCATGTTTTTGGAGGATGGGGGAAAACCAGAGTCTGTGGAGAAAACCCATGGATACAGAAAGACCAGTGTTTCCTGCCTCGCCCCCACTCTGGGACTCAAACCTTGACCTTCTTGCTGTGAGGTCACTGTGCTCCCCTCTGCACCACCGTGCATTCCTAATTGTAATTTATTTTAGAAAAAAGTGATTATCTCCTCTGGAAAACACTAGCCAGATATATGCAGCAAAGTTTAAGAGACAGTTTAGAATTCCCAAAGTGTTGCATTATTATGTCTTTTATTTACAGTAAATTTGTGAAGAAATCCACTGTGTCATTTCCAACAGAATTAAAACAATTTTTAAAAGACTCATAAGTCCAGGAGCAGGCAATGTTGCATGAACATGGGCTGCCTGGTTTAGTGTGTTTTTTAAAGCAGAAAACTATGGTACCAATTATATTCAATTTTATTAATGTTAGGGTAAAATTTAAAGTAAACACGACAAATGAATTGTCTAGAAGCACAAGCGTGACAAATCAGTGGAAAGCCACAATTGAACTCCCTTTCACATCAGTGCAGAGGGTTAAAACTGTGATCTGAGACTTTTGAGAATGGTTTACCAAAGTATTACGAAGATAGAAACTGTGTTTTGGTTGAAGGGATAGATTAAGACAAATTTGAACAAACTTTGTTGCTACATCATTACATAAATGAATCACACAGCTTTTAAAATATAACTTAACTAAGGGAAAGATTGTTTTAGTTAGACCAAAGAGGAGGTTCATGGATGCAGTGAAGGAAGACATGAAGATAGACTTGCTGTGGCAACCCCTGAAGCGAAATGCCAAAAGAAGAAGATGGTTGTTTTATTTAGACAATTCAAGATAATGTCTGTTAAAGAAGTTGACATTTCTGTCAAGTTCGATTGGACTAAAAAGTTGTGACGTTTCATTTTGGCTTAGATGTCGAAGTTTCAAATACTTAAAGCTCTCAGATCTCCCATCCGAGTTAAAAATGTCCTCAGGTTCTCTTGAGAAATGACAGGAATAGTATTGCAAGAACTTTGTGTAAGGATGCAGCTATCTAATTTATTCATTTATTATTTATTCAACTACTTTCATTAAATAAACATTTTTGTCAATTTAATCTGGACAGAAATTAAATCTACTTGGTGTTTGTTGGTAAAACTAATTCAGTTAGGAGATTTTCACTAAGCTTCCCTCATTCTCAACCTGAGGCAGCATTTTGTTCTCATTTTAACAAAACATTTTCCTTTTAAAGTCGAGTTTAATCCCCTTTTAAAGATTAGTGCTGAAATACACACCAGTGTTGCTGTTTCTTTCTGACCTTGCGGACGATTACATGACTGCTCTTTGTACACTCGTAGAGAGGTTAACAGTACTCTTAAATTTCCACAGGCAGTGTCTGTCTGTGGATTAATTTAGCCCACATTATTTAAACATGCTATAGTAAGTCCTGGCTTGCAGTTATCATCAGTACACTTGATTAGGTTTCTTAAGAAGTTAACTAATTTGTTCAATACTTTTAAATAAAATGAAGCCTCTTTTCATGGCTGGTTATTCACATGTAAAGTTAAACCCATTATTTTATTATAAGCCGTCATGGATCAAGGTGTTAGAGCTATTTGTTATTTCCATTCCTTCATTTCTCAAACCAAAAATCTGCTGAGTCTTGGTACACCCTAACTAGGTCAGCTGTATGACATGTTAAATATTAAAGTTTCCGTTATCTTGTTTATAAGTGTAATTTTTGTTGCGTTCAGTTCCGTCGTCTTCCACTTATCTGGGGCCGGGTCGCAGGGGCAACAGCCTCAGACGGGAAGCCCAGGCTTCTCTGACCCCCTCCAGCTCACCCGGGAGGATCCCGAGTCATTCCCTGGCCAGCTGTGAGACATAGCCTCTCCAGCGGGTGTGGGGTCTGCCCGGTGGGACGTGCCCAAAACACCTCACCAGCGAGGCGCTCGGGGGGCATCCTGACCAGATGCCTGAACCACCCGTCTGGCTTCTCTCGAACTGGAGGAGGAGCGGCTTGACACAGAGCTCTTCCCAGATGGCAGAACTCCTCACCCGATCTCTGAGTGTGAGCTCAGCCACCGTGCGTAGAAAGCTCATTTCGGCCGCTTGTATCCACAATCTCATTCTTTTGGTCACCACTTACAGCTGGTGACCATAGTATTTTCTTCTTTTATTGCTGATGCAGCACGGTCAAAAATTTTTTGTTTGTTTCAAAAGGACAAAATATAAATGTTCTCTTTTTTTGGTCACTTTGCACTTGTGAATCAGTGTTAAAAGAATTATTTTAATTTATTTTTCATTTTTGAAAACATTTGTATTTTTGGTGTACATTATTTGAGCATCAATATATTTTTTTCAATGTCCACGATGTTTTAAAGTTATGCTTTTCATAAACTACTAATTGTGAATTTTGTAAAAAAAAAAAAAAAAATTTAAATTCTAGAAGAAGTGTTACAATTAACATTCAATCAGAAATGATGATTGAAATACATTCAAAAGATACCAGTGTTTATTGAGCAGAAGGGTGCAGAAAACTTAGTTTTGTTTGACCTCTTTTGAAAAAACTGTAAAATAACAAAAAAATAAAGATTGCACTTATACCTGAATTACTGTACCGTGACCTCAAAATAAATGCTACAAAACTTAAAAATATTAACCCATATTCTACTGATATACACACTGAGATACAAATTTTAACATTAGCACATGTTTCATTCTGTAAATCCATTCAATCAACACACAAAAAATATATAAAAACCATGAAAGAATTTTAAAAAATTGAGTAAAGAAGAAAAGAAATAAATTTGCCCGTTACATTTGGATGTATTTGCTCACTTGTGAAATGAGTGTGACAAGACAAAATTAAGCAACACTAAAATGAGCCTAACATAATCACTTGGTTTGTGTAATCATTGTCCGTTTGTTAGTTCATCCTGAGACATCTAATGTAAATCACTGAAACCCACATAAGAAAAGACCAAGATTTTTGTTACGTTGATTTAAGGCAAAAGGCAGGATACACCCCAAACAGGTTGCGGGGCCACATATACAGACAACCATCGAAACACACTCATTCCTCAGGACGGGCCAATCAACGTGGCCAATCAACCTAACATTCATGTCGTTGGAGAGTGGAAGGAAGAAATTGGAGTACCTGGAGAAAACTCATGCATACATAAGGAGAACATGCAAACTCCACACTGAGAGGTCAGTGTTTCAAGCCTTGCCCCCACTCCTGAACTCGAACCTTCTAGCTGTGAGACCAGTGCCAATCTCTGCACCACTGTGCGACCAGATCAAAGTTTTGTGGTTCAAAGTGGCTTTTATTAACATAGTTTACGTTGTACTTTTAAAAGAAATAGATGGAGGAATCTTCCATGTGGCAGAAAGAAAGAAGAGTTCTGTCAGATTTTAATTTGAGATTTTGACTGAGAAAAGAAATGCTACCCTCTAGTGGTCAAAACCAGAATAGATTCCAAATTGACATTGCCTGTTAGTAGCATGAAGTCATTTACTTTGGTCCATTTTTCTTAAATTTCTTTTAAACTAATATTTTGTGCTCATTTGTTCAGTTTAACTTAATTTTTTCAGAAATGTTTTTGTAACAAGTCTTTAACGGGTCACGTGTGGATTTGATGAGATCTTCTGGTGCTTTCGCTGTTTTCGCCCAGATTAAAATCCAACTTAATGCCAGTGAGGTGTCACGATGGTGAGTGGCTCTCGGTTTTGTCCATTGATGATCGGCCAGGGATTGAAGTAGGGAAAAACAGGTTCTTTGAATTTTGCATTGTAGAAAGTGAAAAGGTGGCTCATGTCTCCGGCATCATAAAAGGCCACTTCGCCACGACCATAGTCCAGATATACTCCCACCCTTGTAGGGGGCTTCATGGGGTGAATCAAGCTCTCGTCTGAGTTGGTGCACGCTTCGTACTCACTATTACCATCACCATTATCTCTCAACACTAATGTCCAAAAGCCATCATCAGGGCAGAGGCTGATCTTGTCTTTCCTGTTGACGGAGGCACCGGCTACACCCAAACCCCATGCAGTTTTAGAGCCCACCTCCACTTCCCAATAGTGTCTGCCTGATGCGAAAGCCTCAGACCCCAGGACAATGTTGTATCGTGTGAATCGCTCCGGGTTGTTGGGAAGGTTTGGCTGAATTCCCCCCACATGAACGCTGGTGCGGCAGGAAGACACCCACAAACAGGGATAGGCCGTGTCTGGGTCCAGAGTGATTGAGGAGATAACTGAGAAGAAAAAGAAAGACAAATACAGCTGAAGAATGATTGGCATTGACCTTCAGCAGGTAAATTAGATCTCTATCCTAGTGGTTAAAGTAAGATGAGCTGGATAAGAGCATTAGGTACATAGACAAGATTAAATATACATGATGTTACTGTAATAGAACTCTTAAATACTGGTGTTGTATTAAAGGGATGCATTACCAGCAACACAGTATGACTGACAAGTTCAAACAACAATTAAAAACTGCTTCAATTTGGAGTGGTTTTGATTGTTTAGAATCATTTTACTTGTGTAATTATTTTTTTGTGTGTATTGCTTCATGTGTACTGTGCAGTACTCTTACCTGGCTGAAAGATTGAGCTCATTTTTCTCCAGGTTCTGTATTGCAGAGGTCCCAGGAATTCTCCAGACAGCAAGTTCACGTCCACATCTGGAGGATGTTCAAATAAGCTCTCTGCCCTGAATACAAAAAAATAATTCAGCAAGCTTGAAGACATTACCTTCATTTTGCTTTAAGTGGAAACATGCTAACTAAGCTATGTTAGCTAGTAGTAGTTTTAGTAGTAGTAGTTTTTTTTTCCAGACATTTAAACATTTTCTTGCAATACAAAAGAAAAGAAAACATTATGTATAAGATCTGAGAAGGAGCAGTCTGAAGCCGAAGCTTTATGATGCCTGCCCCTAACTCATCCAAACTATGTGTAATTGAGCTGCTGACTTTTTAACAATAAAAAAAAATCCACCTGTACGGCATTTTACATAAAATTAAAGTGTTTATACTTAGAGCTCTTTTTCTACATATGGTTTTATAATATTTTTCTTGTATAAAGTGCTGAACTGTTTAAATGTTTTACATGCCCTCCCAGACTACCTCAGGGCCCCACAGACGGAGGTTGCCTTTAAAAAAGGACTAAACACCCACCTTTTTAAAAAAGCTTATCATTTTTAAAGTTGTTTGCATTGTATGTTTGTTTTTATTGTGCTGTACTGTTTTAATTGTTTTAAGTTTTAATGTTTTAACCATGTAGCACTCTGAGGCTTGCTTTCAGGTATAGAGTGCATTATAAATAAAATGCATTATTATTATTATCCTTTTAACTCCTGATCCAGGTTATTCCAGAGATTTACACCAATAAATGAAATACAATGTTGTTTTACATTTGTTCTTACAGTCATCTTTTTAAACACATTACATCCTCTGAAATTATACACAGTATCTCTCTTGTGAAAAAAGTTTTGAATAGAATTGGGTAGATGATTATTGTTTATTTTAAACGTAATTTGTGCAGTTTTTAATTGAACCAAATTCTTAAATTTTAAAGCCTTTTTGTTAATAAACAGTTGATTTGTATGTGCTTTATTTACACTTCTTCTTGCTCTTTTTTGAATGATGGTAATTGGACTGGTATTTGTTTGATATGTTTTGCCCCACACCTCGGAGCCGTACGTGATGTAAGGAAGAAACAGCTACAAAATGTTAGCTAAAAATTCTCTGAAAAACAAAAAAACTTTCAAATATAGTAATGTTATGTAAGTTGTTCCGGTTCTTCAAGTAGCCACAATGACTTGATGATGAGTCATCAAACCATGATCATGCCTTCACATTGTTTCTGCCAGACTCACAAATGATTGCAAAACAATGTCCTATCTTCTTGTGACTTTTCAGCAATCATGTGAACGGAAATGAAGGATTACAGACAAATCTTAAGTAAACACTAATGTTGTGACATCATAAGAGGATATAAATATTCAGTAATGACACTCACCCTCCGATGAAATCTTTGATTCCCTGAAACAAAACAGATCAGATGATTACAAAGTGCTGGTTCTCAGCTGTGGTGAGCAGACACCATCTGAAATGCTGCACATAAAGATAATCTTTTACCACTTCCTGTCATCTTCTCAACCGTTATTGCATATTCCTCCATCACGTCACCTTCCTCACCTTGAGTTGTTCTGGGTTTTCCTCCTCTCTCATTTTCTGGCAAAGTTTCTCAGCTGTACTTTCCAGTTGACTAATCTGCTCTGTAGCCTTAGTGAGGGCCTCCTCCAGCTGGTTGAGCTTGTCCTCTTTCTGTTTCTGAAGTCTCTCCTTTATGCGCTCCTCTTCCTCGACTAGGAACTCTCTCATTCGGCCAAACTCCACAGTTACCAGCTCCTCCAAATCTCCTGCTCTGCCCTGAAACATTTCAAAGCAAGAATGGGTTTCCAAAGTAAACATAGACAAGTTGGTAGATTATAAAAGTTTCATTTTGAGGTTGCAATGACAGAAATCATGTCATCATGTCTTAAAAATATCAAATTTACTTGGGATCACGGAATCTCTGTTTCTTAAATCAACATTGAAAAATTACAACGTAATGTATCTCATAATTAGCACTCATTGAAGTATTTGGGATATATAAAAATATTTTAAGTAAAACTTTATATTTTTTACTGAATTTCTGTTTTGAGCATAATTATCACTTGTTTCATGTGTCACGTATAGTTCGTCCTAAACACAACAAAACCATAACGGCATAAAATAACAAAATATTCCACGCATTCTAGTTACTTTGTTAGGTTAATTTCAATGTTCCCATAAGCAACAGTTCAGTATATTATTGTGTATTAACATGTTCAATTTAACTTGTGGAAGTTGTTTTTTTTTAACAGCAATAGATGTTAACATAACAAATTCTCGCAAATCTACTATTTTGCATCTACATCCACAATCTTTGGGCAAGTTAAAATCAAACATCAAAATTAAGAAAGAAATATGATTCATAAGTATTTAAAATTTTAGGCATTGGTCAGAGTTGATGTATAAAAACACAAGACTGAATAAATCCTACACAGTAACCCCAAAACAAACTGATGGGAGCATTATAATGGTGTGAAGAGGATATCTTTCTTGACACATCGCACAATTTGAGTTAACTAGGTGTTTTGCTCGCCATGTTTTCCTGTTTTTGACTTCTGTGCATTTTCTCGTGGCTTCTTAAGAAATAAATGATAAATGAACTCTACTTATACTCCACTTTTCTACCTGCATCGGTGCTCAAAGAACTTTACATTGTAGCTCACATTCACCTATTCAATTGCACCTGATGATAGAAGCTGCCATGCAATGTCCAAACCACCATCAGGAGCAATTGGGGGTTTGATGTCTTCTTCAGGGACACCTCAGCTTGAACTCTGAGCGAGAGGATTGAATCAGTGACCATCTGATTACAGGATGCTCACCTTACCCACTGAGCCATTATTTCCATTTAGGATATATACTGTAGGGTAATCCACCATGTCAGACAACTCTTTCCAAATTTGACAGCTTTCTTTGAAATACAAATTACTGCAACATAATGAACTTCACTGTATATTGATCTTACATGTTTGAAACATGTTGCAAGAATGGGAAATTGAATTAGTTCATAGATACAAAATGTGAATAATTGCATTTTTGAAAAGTATTTTGTTTATTTTTTCCAGTGTTTGTCTAAATCTTTTTTAAAAAAATGTTTTGCAGTAAGAACATTTTGTCAGTCTGGTATAGCAACAAAAAAATTACAAAAAGAACCTAAGGGTAAAGCAAACACAACAAAGTTGTGGGGTGTAGCAAACAGAAGACCGATGTGAAATGACTAAAGCTAATATGCAGCAGTCTAGTGATCTCTAGTGTTCTATAAATCCATGTTTACACTGAGCATTTTAGTACTATTCACTTATGATAGTAGAAAAAAAAAGGCAAATTTTACTTCAAGGGTTGATCTTATCCCAATACTTGCATACTTAATTCATCCCTCAACAGGAAAAAAATTGTATACTGCATTATACATTTTCAAAAAGATTTCATATTCAAAATATATTTTTCATTTTAGCGCTCTGACTCATGTCCTGTTTAAGTTAAAAAACAGTTGGCATCATATACAGGAGGATCTGATTGCTTGTTTTAGGTAACTGACAAGGAAAGTTAGTTTGTTTAGTCTGCTGAACCGTGAATCCATAGCGGGATCACGGGGAGTGCTGGAGTCTATTCTGGCTGATTACAGGTGAAAAGAAGACTGGCAACAGACTGGCGCACCGATCAGGTCGCCAGTCTGTTGTGGGGCACCACACACATGCATAGGAAAGTTAGTTTTCCCATTTAATATGATAGTAATTTAATAAATTGTAGTCAATGTGAATGAACCGTGGTGTTTTTGTACATTTACAAGACTGCAAAAAAAGTCACTTTCCTTAAAGGTCCAGAAAAATTCAACAGGCCCAAATTTCAAACTTATCTCTTAAGTTTTTTTTTTTTTTTGTAACTTTCTGTTGTTATGATGTTTCATTCTATTTTGACATTTTTTTTATCTTTATGTTATAAAAATACAAGTATTAAGGCCAAGATAAAAATGTTAGTTTTATCTTTTCATAAAATTTAACAGTTACTAATGTTATTAGTTTTTCATACTTGTACTTTTGACAAAACAGGAACAATTTTCTCTTCCCTGCATAACTTTTTACCACACTGAATACAAACTAAATGACCCATGAACACAAAAAAAAAAGCAATGTTTCGAAAGACAGAAAAACAACCAGCTGTAAAAACAGGATCATGACCTCAATAAAAGCCAATAAATAAACTTTTTTTTAATACTCTTGTGAATTTTGTTGATAAGCCATCAGCTGTTTATCTGATCTGCCATTGAGAAACATAGAGGCAGTTAACAGGAAAAGACAAGTTAGACCAACTTCCGCCTGACTCTCTTGCCCACATCCTCTCTCAGTGAGAGAGAGAAACAGGGAAGTGAAAATCTGTGAATCTGCATATAAACTGGGTCAAAGATGCCAACAGCCACCAGACTAACAAGAACCAGACAGACTGACAGCGAGAAGGAGAGTCTGCAGAAGTCCGGAGGAGATATCAAAAGTTATCTCTCTGCTGCAGAAAAACTTCCAGACTGCAAATATACAGTTGTTGTATTCAGAGGTCAACCTCAGAATGTTTCCCAGCACTGGTTTTAACTTTGCTAGACCTTACATACATACACATATCATGAGTTTAAGTCCATTGGAGCTATGTGCACATGGCTGTGAACCAGGTGGGTGTGTGAAAGATAAATACAAGCTGACGTGTCTGAATATTTTCTCTCAGGTGGAACTTCTGGTTCAACCTGACAATTACCAGACAAGTTCTCATAATTTTTGTGTTTCAACTGTGCTTCTTTGTAAAACCCCAAACAGCTAAAGAAATTTGTGTTTCGTCATCTGGGCAGAACTCTATGATCTTCTGAGCAAAAACCAACTGGAAGTCCCCCAATTTCAGTGTAAACCATGGGTGTCAAACGGGCAAACCCAGGGGCAAAATCAGTCTCTGGCTTGGTATGAGTAGATGTGATATATATATATATATATATATATTTATATATACGGTACTACGCCCTGAACATTAGAAGAAGACAAGAAATGTTTCACTAATTTATCACCTTTCAGAGTTTATTTAAAAACTAAGCACTTGTGGTGCTTATCTTGTGTATTGGTTATCATGTTGTTAACAGGGGCGGATCCAGGATTTTCCAAAGGGGGGGAGGGGCGGGCCGTAAGGTCATTGACAAAGTATGGTAGGGCTGGGGGAAATTCCTCCACCCCCAGAACATTTAGAAAAATAAGAGTGATTTTCCTGCATTTTGGTGGCCCCTTCGCTGGCCCTGCAATGGGATAGCTTGTCTAGTCCGTTTTCCTTTCTTCTTCTTTTTTTGTAAACGAAAAGGGGGGTAGATGGGGTGGAAGTGGTGCGCCCCCCACGCCTACCTCTGGATCCACCCCTGGTTAATTCCTCGTCCTGTCCACACAGACTTTTTGCGGCTCTTAAACTTAAATGTATTGTTAGCTGTGGGGATATGTTTTTGTTTAAGCGGCTGGACCCTCCCCATTAACTTCCATCATATCACTGACTCGCTTATCCATACCACCTTATTCAAACAGGCTTTTTACAATCAGTGATTTTATGGAACTTTTCTTGTGTGATTTTTATCTAGTTGTATTTTTTGCTCTTTTTTTTTACCCTAGATTCAACCTTTGGCTTTGTTTATTTAAAGTCCATTTAAATGATTCATTCATTACGTTGAAATAAAGGTGAGTAAAAACCTGGTGTGTCACAGTTAGGATTATGACGCACTACTGTGTGATGATAAGGATTATGATACACATTGACATGACATTTGTGGGCAGGTAAATGTAAGGAAAAGCTAAAAATATACTAATTAGAGCATAGATATTCTGCAGAAGTCTTTCATTTTCTTTGTTAAGGGATACTTTTAGAGATAATTTAGTCTGTTTTTAAGGTATCCGACACATTAACGCAAACACTTCTATACCTTGATGAGGAGAATCTTTTCATTGGTGTCTTTCTGGAAGAGCGTGGCCATCTCTGTCTGCTGCTGAACTCTCTCCAGGGCAATGGCCAGCTTGTCCTGTTTGCCATCAGATGAGATAAACACAGTTAAGGAGAGAAGTTGGTCAATAAGATAAACTGATTAATTGGTGCTTTGCTCTGAACAGCACCATTCAACCCTTAACTAAAGTCATATGATGGTCTTCCTTCCATTACTGGAAACCAGGACACACAAGAATCAAGTTTAAAAGTAAAACATGCAACAAAAAAAAAGGACTGATGATAGTCAGCTGGTGGAGATGAAAGGATGGGAGGGTAAGAGAGTTCACACAGATCTGCTGAATTCCTGTAAAACACAGAGAACCACAGAGTTGGTAGGCAAACACCAGAGGTGGAGAACTACCTGACTTTACCTCCATACAACTCCATGGAGCCGCAGAAAAACAAAAGCAAAGAAAAACTATTAGGACCTCATTTAGCGTTAAATATTACATTTTGTTTCATCTTCTGATCCCAAACAGAAATGACCAAACTTATCCAGCTGATTTTAGGCGAGAGGCAGGATACACCCGAAACAGGTCACCAGTCTGTCCTAGGCCACACTCATTCCTTGGGACAATTTTTATTGCGACCAATCGGCCTGACGTGCCTGTGTTTGGAGGGTGCGAGGAACCCGGAATATACTGAAAAAACCCATGCATACATGGGGAGAACATGCAAACTCCACACAGAAAAGCAAGTGTTTCAAGCCTTGCCCAACTCCGCCCTGACCTTCTTGCTGTGAGGCCGCTCTGCGAACCACTGCTCCACCGTGCAGCCAGTGTTAAACACAAGTAATATATTGTAGTTATGGACTTCCAAAGAGTAATCAGAATACAGTACCCTGTAGTTCTCAAAGGCCTCTGTGATGGGGATGACATTGTGGGTCTTGTGGTCTCGGGACATGCCACACACCAGACAGATGGGCAGTTGGTCATCCTCACAGTACAGCTTCAGCTTCTCCTCATGTTCCTCACACATATCCGTAACCAGATGTGGCCAGTGTCCTATGGAAGAGGCCACGCTGCTCATGCTGGACCCGGGCTCACGCTCCTCTGGCATCTCAGGAGCTCCTTCATGATCCCATCCAGATGTTCCTGCAGCTGCTTCCATGACATGAGCCCTGCGCACACTATCCACGACGTTGCACAGGAGGGAGTTTGGGCGCAGTTTGCGCGCACACGACTTTCTACACTTTGGGCAACTTGAAAGTTCGTCTGCTTTGGCTTCCCAGCACTGGATGATGCACACCTGGCAGAAGTGGTGTCCACATTCAAGGATCACCGGATCACGGAATAGTTCCAGACAGACAGGACAGGTTAGCTCTGAGTGTAACTCTTCAAGCGCGCTGGCCTCTGCCATTTTCTACCACTGAGATCATAGTTCTTAGAAACTCTTTGGCTGCAAGTCTGTGGCAAGTCGATACACTGTTCTTCCGTTTATACTGGTGCAGGGAGTGGTCTGAAGTTCAGTATTGCAAATGTTTTCAGCAAGACGTGTGAAGACAAGCTCTGCGCAACTGCAGTGCGCACTGGATAGGTCGATCCATCCCAGGACGCGTGCGCACAAACCCGAGGAATTTTTTTTGGAACAGATTACAATAACAGGCAAGATGCCAAAAAAAAAAAGACGTTTAAAAAAACAAACCAGTTATTATTCTTTGATTGAATATGTAAATTTAATCACAACACTGTTTAAAAGTTTACAAGCTGCCTCGATTGGTTGAATTGTAATAATAATGTTTACTGTTGAACACACACGCTGATGGAAGACTGGATTAGAACAATAATAAGAAGAAGAATAGAATTAGAAAACTTTCTAAGCACAGTGAAATGAAAATGAAAAACGCGACAGAATTTTTCAGTTCAAAGTAAGCCAAAAAAAAACACATTTCACGCACATTTTGTGTCATTCCAACACATTACCGCTAGATGGCAATGCTTTCGCAGTTTTAATTAGTGAACTAGAAACAAAATACATAAACCTTCAATCACTAGTAATATATTATACAAAACATTTTGAGTTAGTTCATTTGTTTGTTTTTTCCCCTTTAGAAGTAGTTATTAATGTCATGAGGTGGTGAAGGTGGAAATGTAGGAGCATTAACAGTTTTCAACAGTTTATGGCAGCTAAACAGGGGTTAAGGAAGAGGGTGGGTATGTGCAGCCTGGAAGACGATGTGGAGGGGCACCATCATGGCTGCAGCTGGAGAGACGAGCAGAAAAGCAAAAGAACTGACGATGGAGTGATGAACACCAGTAGATTAAAAAAAGGGGGGAAGACAAGACACAGGTGGAGACATCAGAAAGAGACAATTGGGATCAGGTGTGCTGAAATTAGTGTAGATTTTTTAAATTTTTAACAGACCTTTATTTGCCTGTAGAAAAACATTCTACAACTTACATTTGCGTTTACACAAAACCAAAATACACAATTTCACCAATACCAAACGGCACAGTTCACAAGGTGTACACTATGTACACTCGAAAAACAAACAAAAACACATAAAACATTCAATGAACAATATTTACAACGTATACATTTTAGTATCAACACCATTTACATGACACACATAAAAAAAAAAAGACCCTTTTCCCCACCCACTCTCACACAAACAGAGACCCAAGTGCAAGATTCCCCTCTTTCACAATGGCTAAAAATTAGTGTAGAAATTAGTGTAGAGGGACAGAGTTGGAGAGAGGAAATGTTCCAGAAAGAAGGAGGATCATGACAAATAAGACATGGAGAGAAAGGAGAGATGACTAAATCATTCTGACAAAAATAATTCGTATTTAGTCATCTTTACTTGCTGTTTCTGCTTCATAGGGAACAAAGTAGAAAGCAATGGTAAAACATGGATACGTTGAATAAGTCATAGGGTTTGTACAGTATATTCATGTTCCAAAACATCACATGATTTGCAGTTTGTTTGTTTGTCTCGCTAGAAATCATTTAATTCCCCAGTATTATAATGTTATACACTTCAAACATGTGACCACAAAGAAGTGTTTGTTGCGATGTATTGCACTAATTCAAAGAAATACTGGTGACCTACTCAGGGTGTTCCCTGCCTTTCACCTCATAACTATCTGGCTCCCCATGTGAAATAAAATAAGTTTGGAACTACTTTGTGAAACTGGTTATGTACGTATATTATGTTTCCTCTTTTCTTTTCTGGTTATATATTTATCTATGAAGAAGACAGTGGTTTTTCTTCAAACATCTCAGTTTAACCACACACTTGCCGTAAACAGGCGGTGAGAACAACGAAAGCAGCTTCTCAGCTCAATGTGTTCCTCAGTGACAAGCCAGAAAAGAAAAAAAACCCTGACTTTCTCATTCAGATGTGAATCATTGCGTAATGTCAGTCATCGAACAACTCCACAGAATTTCTCAAATAGAAAGTTTGGTAAACAAGAAAAAATGTCTCTCTGATGAAGCTTTTCAAGATTTTACTCTTTACAGAGAACTCCATCGTTAAGTCCTTTGTTTTGTGCAGATATTGTATGCTTTCTTTATTTATTTTTTACTCACAGATTTTTAGATTCAATCACACTTTTCTGCACATATTGTGCAACAAAGATCATCATGAAGTTGCTGTCTTCAGTTTTTATGAAATCTGAAAAACTGTCCAGAGACTGGATGTTAACAAGCCATCACTAAGTTTCAGGATAGCAAATGTAAAGTCATTTCCTGTGGCTTTTATCACATGTTCTCAGTTCTTATTTTGTTTGGTTGTCATGTGGTAGCAGACAAACCTGGGCAGAAAAAAAACAATTAAATCAAAAGAATAACTGAATTAAATAAAAAAAAAAAAAAAACATCAAAGTGTACATTTCCAAGCAAATACTGGTAAGAGTTTCAAAAAATGAGAAAATGTTTCACAGAATCTTATCTGTTGACTGAAGGGAAACCAGATACAAATAGAGATGGTGTTTTTTTTTAATTATTATTATTAATAGTTTGCTACAATGTTTGCACTTTCAGCCAGTATCTGAGGAAGTATTTCAACAGCTTCTATTTAAATGTGACTCACTAGTATTTTTCTTCTTGAGAAAACTTCTTTGCACCTCACCATGTCTCTGAGAAACTCCTTTCAGTCCACTTCAGGAGCTCTTTTTCTACTCACAAACTTGTTGTGGAGCTTAGTTTTTTGTGAGATTAGTAATAACTTCTCTCTCTGTCGTGGTTTCTTCTACAAGAAAACTCCACCAAAGGGAATCAGATTAGATGGATACCAGGCAATATGCCAGCGTTACAGAAACCAGTACCGCTTTGCGAGCTTGCACCATCGAAAGGCTCGAACTCCCTTGTTTTCTGCATACATACTAAGTCCAGCAGATGGGAAAAGACCAAAGATCAATTGGATGTATGAACCTCAGGTGAGAACTTCAGATATGATTTCTTACGTTTGAAAATGTTTATGAACCAAATGGCAGAATTGGTGTAAAAAAACTGGATTTATATGTTAATTTATTTAGTAATTATTCATTTTAGTATCTGCAAATTGCATAGAAATAATGTTTTCAGAATCAGAATGCATTTATTGCCATGGTCAATGAAGAAAATCAGAGACTAGGAACTTGATATGGTACAAGTGTGCAAAAAAAATAAGATAAAGAATTTAACAAAAGTAAGAGTGCTCAGAAAGAAAAGGAAAAGTAGTGCAATGATAAATAAAGACAGTAAAGTGACAAGAGGGAAGTGACTAAGTGACGAGGGGGTTATAAAGTATTTATTAGTCCAATGGCAGAAGGGAAGAAGCTGTTTTTGTGGCGGGACGTTCTGGTTCGAATGGACCGGAGCCTCCTGCCCGAGGGGAGTCGCTCAAAAAGTCCATGTCCAGGGTGGGAAGGGTCGGCTGCTATCCGACCTGCACCCCCCCGATTCCTGGAGACGTACAGGTCACGGAGAGATGGAAGGCTGCAGCCGATCACCTTCTCTGGGGAGCGCAGACTACGCTGCAGTCTATGTTTGTCCCTGGCTGTGGCTCCAGCGTACCACACGGTGATGGAGGAGGTGAGGATGGACTCGATGATGGCTGTGTAAAACTGCACCAATATCTGGGCGGACAGCTTGGCTTTCTTCAACTGCCGCAGAAAGTACATCCTCTGCTGGGCCTTTTTGATCAGGGAGCTGATGGACGGATCCCACTTTAGGTCCTGTGTGATGGTAGTGCCGAGGAAGCGGAAAGAGTCTACAGTGGTGATGGGGGAGTCTGTCAGTGCAAGGAAGGGGGAGAATGTGGTTTGTGACTTTCCTAAAGTCCACGATCATCTCCACTGTCTTCTGAGCATTGAGCTCCAGATTGTTGTTGCTGCACCAGTACACCAGCTGGTCTACCTCCATCCTGTAGGCCGACTCATCACAATCAGAGATGAGCCCGATGACAGTGGTGTCATCCGCAAACGTGATCAGTTTGACAGAGTCATGACTGGAGGTGCAACAGTTGGTATACAGGGAGAAGAGCAGGGGAGAGAGGACACAGCCCTGTGGAGATCCTGTGCTGATAGTCCGAGAGGTGGAGACATTCTTCCCCAGCCGCACGCACTGAGATGCATAATTCCCCACAAGAGGAAGTGAGAGGCATAATTTGAGAGGCATAATTCCACACATGCTGATTAAAACTTCTTACATCATTCACAGTCTTTTTTCAACTTAAGTTGAAACACATTTAAATATAAAATCTTGCATTTTTGACAATTATGCCTTCATAAAGATTAGCTCAGGATATTTTCTGACTTTTAAATCCACTTGTTTTATTTTTTTACAGTTGGCCTCTTCTCGTGCCAACCCAGAGATGCAAGCCTTCTCCAAAATTGTCAACAGAAATGTGTTTAAAAGCCAAGCTGTGATTGAAGACTATACAAACTCCAATTACACCAAAGGTCACCTCAACCCCAGCATGCACCAGAAGACTGAAAATGATAGAAGAGGCACTTTCACTCTGACAAATATTGTTCCTCAGAAGGCTGGATCTAACGCTGGCCCCTGGAACCTTTGGGAAATAGAATTGTTAAGAAAATTTAAATTCTGCAACAGTTCCATGTATGTGATCACTGGAGCTATGAGATACAAGGGGAAGCAACCAATGATTAAATGCAGGGTGTCTGTTCCTGAGTACCTGTGGTCTGCATACTGTTGTCCATCATTAAAGTCAGACCTCCCTAAGTCTGAGAGGAAGTTTTTTCCCACGTTTGCTGCTGTTGGAAGAAATGATCCTGACAGCGGGGAAGAAATTGTCCCTATAAATACCAAAGCAAAAGCCGAATGGAGAGGTTATGATGTGAGACAGATGCCTTTGGAGACTTTGGAGAAGATCCTGGCAGAAAGGCTAAAGATGCCAGTCAGTCTGTTTGAGGGAAACTGCCGGAAGTGAAGAAGATGGTACTCTGGTTTGTTCATGTGACAGATAGATTAACTGTACTAGAGAATAAATAAGTAGTTTTAATTCTACATTGAAAATTATTTATTAAGTTAATCAGTAATAGAAACAAGTTGAAGGAAAGAAATGTTCTTTGTTCCCTCATTTTTGCTAATTACCATAAGAGGATGGACTTTTTCTATAATATCGACCTCACAATCTAATGGTGGGGCATTTTTCATCTTGGCTTCTCTCTGATTCGTTACTATAATTTTGTTTTGTTTGTATTATTTATTCTGTAATAAACATCTTTTTATATCACTAAGTTTGTTGCAAGAAGTGTTTTTTAAACTTTGATGGAAAATACACGACCAAAGAACACAACACTACCTTATCAGTATATACTCTAAATGTAGTTTAAACTATTGTAGTTTATGACAACAGATTGCAGTGAACAGATTAGACTTTATCTACAATACGAAGAAAATATCAAACAAGACTACATCTCAGTCATATGACTAAAATTGTTTTTTAATGCTCTGGAATTTATTCAAATGAGGCTGAATTTTGAAATGTGAATGTTCCATTGAACATTCAAGTTCAAAGTTTGGTAGATTTAATTCACCACCTTGTTACTGAGTAATGTTTCATCTGACATAAATATTTGGTGTTTATTTAAAGAAATATGCAGCTATGAATAAAATTATTAAATGCATATTGTTCAACATTGTTAAAAAAATCAAGTTTTGCAATTGTGGTATTTGGGATTTTAAAGTAGTTTTATTTCAGTGTAATTGGGTTTAAAAAAATTAAATATGGTTCAATTTTGAAAATATTTTACAAATTTTGTTGTTCCTATCAATCCAGCCTTTTGCACGTTGTGCTCACGGCTAGGGGACATAAACTTACAGATTACACAAAAACTTGAATTAGAATAGATAGGAAGATGTTACAACTACATTTATAAGAGGGCTGGTAAAAATGAATTTTAATAAGAAATACTTAAACAAAGTGGTGAAAAAACATCAGATTTTTGTAAAAGTGAAACTGAAAAAACAGATTAAAATAAACAAAATTGTTTATTGTAGTACTTGTACAAAACACAACATTATAAAACTGAATGATACCGTCAGAAAACAATCAGTCATTATTGCTAAAGTAATCAATATTGAGAAATAAATACTGTAAGTTCAGGTTTGTACATAAAGAAACAGCTGAGATCTTTTCCACCAGTAGAGGATCATTTACAGATCAAAAATTTTTCATATGCTGGATTATTTTTTTAAAAAATTCTACAAGCGTTAAACAACATTATTTCTCTCTCATTTAAGTCTCTGTGTTTGATTTGATGTTCCTTATGAAGGGCATCCTAGAACAGGTATGAGTAAACCGCGGGCCATTAAACGTTTTAATCTGGCCCGCCAAACTTGGAAAAAATGACATACATAAACCTTGTTAATGTTTTATTTTTCCTGCAATTTTGATGTTTCCTCACTAGATGGCAAACTCAAGATATATTGGCTTTGTTGAGGAAACATTGCTCCTATTAAAATGTGTGTCTCTGTGATGCACATGTTGTCCAAATAAACAGTGCACACAAAAATGAAAAGCCATTGGGCCCAATCTTCGCATGTCAACAAGGGTGATAGATTTCAAACCTCCATTGTAAACCTAGCATGCTAGATGCAAGTTTTTTGAACCACTAGTGCGCTTGATTTGAAATTTAACGCCCTTGATGTAACATCTCCCGTAGTGGCCACGATGGCTTCATACCCAGATCAAATATAACGTGCTGCACAGACAGACTTGCTGTTAATGGTTTCGTCCTTGCATTTTGTTGTAATGCTTTTCCACATTTTCTTTGGAAATAAAAGCACTTTTTTTCTCCAGATACGAAGATGTGTATTTCTTCTCCAATGAGGTGAGATCACCAAATAATGATATCCATCTGCTTCTGTTCCGGCCCGTTTGTCAAATCTTAGAACTCAATGTAGCCCACAAATCAAAAAGTTTGCGCACCCCTGGTCTAGAAGCACTGGTGGTTTTTGAGTTGCTCCAAGTCGGTGAAGCCTCTCCCGCAGGTTGAGCACTGCAGTGCAGCCTTCTCACTGCTGTGAACCAGCTGGTGTCTCTTTAAATATTCCACTCGGCTGAACCGCTTCCCACAAGCGTCGCAGCCGTACGGTCGTTCTCCCGTGTGGATCCGCTGGTGTCGTTCCAGGTTGCCTAAGCGACTGAAGCTGCGTCCACACTGGGGGCAGCGATGCGGCCGCTCGCCTGTGTGCACCAGGTGGTGGCGCTCCAGTGAGCGCGAGTGTGTGAAGCGTTTACCGCAGATCTCGCAGCTGTGCGGGCGTTCAGCAGCGCACGCGCACTCGTGGTTCTTCAGAGCCCAGGCGTGGCTGAAGGTGTTGCTGCAGTGAGGACACGGGTAGATACCGTCCTCTGAGCCGCTGCTCTGTAGATGCACGCCACCTAGTGGGCAGGGGTGATCCTCCAGCTCTGCCTCTGATTGAAAGCCTCCCCCACACTGAGGGCAGAAGTGCAGCAGGTCTCCCCCTCCTTCCTCCTCTCCTCCACTTTCCTCTGTGCTCCCCGAAGCGGACAGCAAAGGGAGCTGTTCTGACTCTTCCTGCCGTTCCACGGTGCCCTCTGAAGGCGAGTTGCCCTCCCTTTGCTTCTTGGACCAGCCTGACCTCACCTCCACTTTTCGATCTTTCCCTGCCTGCTCTTCTCTGTGCAGTGTGGGAGGTGGCAAATCAAGCTCTCCTTCTTGCTCCATTCCGTCTAGTCCGATGTACTTTGGAGCCAAGCAGCTTTCGCTTCCTCGTACCGCTTCGGGGTGGATTTGTGAAGCTGTCATAGTGGCCTGCTCGCGGGTTCTCTCGGCTCGAAGCGCAGACTCCAGACCCCGCAGCTCATCCACAGTCATTCCCACTTCCGATTGTTGTGCAGTGTTCTCCTCCCAGTCCTCCTCCGTCAAACCAGAATGAAGAGTTTGGGAATGATTTGATAAATCTGCAGAGCAGCACAGAATTTGTACAACCATTTCATTTCATTCAAATCGTATTGAAACATTTGCTAAATTAAACCAAATGAACTCTGATTTACCTTCACTCTGAGACTGGGACGTGGTGTGGAGGTCCTGTATGGGAGGCTCCATCTTCAAAGCCTCTTTTATGAGCTGCAGAGATGCTGGCTGATAGCCATCCATGTCAGGATACTGCCCGGAGAAACAGAGGGTCAGAATGCAAACAACTAGAGTAAAAAAACATTTTAACAGTATTAAAACAACATACCGATTTATTCACAAATGGATTTTTTAACAGCAGCAGCAGACCAACATCTGGACACATGTGGGCTATTTCTACTTACTGGTTATTCAAGTAGAATTACTCACTTAGCTTTGATTTTCTTTTTTTAAATAAAAAATAAATGGAAAGGCAAAAAAAATCTCTGCAACACAAAAAAATATTTTACATATTTTTTTCTGAGACCTTTAACTTAATCAGTTTAATAGTAAACTTACTTTTTTTTAGGTGAATCAAATTTCAATTGACACTAAGGATAATCGAGAATAACCTTGAATAACAGCCTACATTTATGGGTTTTGGAAAAACATCAAAATTCCTGCAAAATGGTAGAGTTTATTTAGTTGGTCAGTCAGTCATCTTCTTATCCGTCTGTCCCTTTCAGGGTTGCGGGGGTGCCGGAGCCCATCCCGGCTGATTTAAGGCAAAGGGGAGGGTACACCCCGAAAGGTCGCCAGTCTGTCGCAGGGCCACACACATACAACCATCCACACACACAATCATTCCTAGGGGCAATTTGGCACCGGCCAATCAACCTAGCATGCATGTCTTTGGAGGGTGGGAGGAAAATTGGAGTCCCTGGAGGAAACCCACGCAAACACAGGGAGAACATGCAAACTCCACACAGAGAGGACAGTGTTCCAAGCCTCGTCCCCACCAAGGACTCGAACCCACGACCTTCTTGCTATGAGGCCACTGTCCTACCCACTGCACCACCGTGCTGCCTATTTAGGTGGTCATTTAGAACTTATATATTTGAAATATATTCTTACACCTCTTCCCCAGGTATTGTTTTTTTCAGTTGCTAACCTTTACCGCCCTCTGGTAGTGAGGATGTGTAATTTATTTATTTTTAAATACCATTGTATGTTTTTAATCTCCTGGCTTTGTAATTTGTGTTTCAATTATTGTGTCTTCATGCAAAGTAGGGTCATTTTATTGTTCCCTCAACAAAGTCTTCTTCTCATAGAAATGGAGAACTAAGTCAATCACTAGACATTAGGAGTGACATTTATAAACCCTGTCCATCTATATAAGCTGTTCAAGAAAAATGAAAGAGACTTATCATTAGGTATTTAAACACAAGTTCAAATAAATTAGTACATCTGCAAGTTTAACCTACGGCTATTTGAAAAAATCTTTCAGAGTTAGACATTAAAAAAAAAATAACTAAACAGTTCCTTTTGGAAAGAAAGCTTGTCCATTTATCTAAACATGAGGAAAATAAGTCTAATTTGCATGTTTTGAATATCTAGAGAAAATCTTTGTATTTTTTTCTTAGCTCTCTGTCTTAAAGTGTGTTCTACTTCAGATGTGAAGAGCTCTTCTCCATCACTGCAGTAAAACTGCCCACATTGCTCCTCTGCTGAACCACTTTCTCCTCCTTTGAGAAAGCCTGTATCCCTCACCTCCTCTTTGATGTTGGCGGTCTCCTCCCCCTCACAGCTGAGGCTGCCCTCCCCATCCTCATTCGTCTCCATCTCTCCCTCATTTTCTTCCTCGGGGGGGAGCTGAGTGAGGTACACATCTCTGGCCTCCTCTTCTGTTCTCGATTCAATGCTTGGCGCTCCTCCACCTCCCCCACCATCACCTCCTTCTTCTCTCCACACAGCTCTGGGCCAGCCTTTAGTGCAGGCTGTGGTGAGAACCTTTTTGAACTTGCCTCCTGCTGAGAAGAGGAGATAGGCAGAATGACAGAGACAAGTGGGGAGGAGATAATTAGAAGAGTGAGAAATGAAGGAGTAAAGAGCAGATGGGAGCAGGAGTAGAAAAGAAATTGGAGAGAAGAGAGAGAGCATGATGAACGAGTGAGGAAAGGAGCGCAGTGAGACGAGCGAAAGACATGTTTAAAGAAAAATATGGGGGTGATTATGCAGTTTAAAAGAGGAGAAGTGGAAATAAAGAGTGAGTGCATTATTATGGAGACCAATGAAGAGGAGGCGGGGAGTGAGTATGTGCAATGAGATGGAGGAGAGAACAGAGCAGGGAGAGGAGGAGGAGGAAGAGATGGGGGAAGGGAGAAAACAGTGAAGGAGCCAGAAGGAGGTGGGGGAGGGAGAGGAGCAGGGCAGGAAGGAGTAAAAAAAAACAGGAGTAGGAGGGACAGAATGCATTGGAAGGAAGGAGAGGGGGAGGTGAAGGGCGTAGGGAGAAGTCAGTATTTGGCAGATGGTTTCAACAAAACAAGTGTCTCCATGAACCATAACAGCAAACAGGAGGACGAGTTTTACACACACCAATATATACATAAATATATTCATGGTGTTTCATCTGAGATGTTCTAAGAATGGTGTCAAACTCAGAGATTCTTCAGGGCTGACCCTGAAGGTTTCATTGTGTCTCACAATGACTCAATATGTTGATGCAAAGAACACATGAAAACCTTTAGAGCATCAGTCCTTGAGGACATGAGTTTGAGACCCTTGACTTATAACAATGATCACTTACGGGACAAGTCAACTTTTCGTTTCGGTCCGCCTCCATCCTGTCCCTCCATCGCCAGGGCAGCAGCGAGGCCCATGTTACGGCGGTGTGTGGCCCAGCCTACACCATACTTTCTCTCTGTCCTCAACTTTCCCTCAGTCAGCCTCAAACGAAGCTTCAAAGCATCAATCTCCTTCCTGTTGAGGGACAGCTCCAGCAGGTAGTCATTGACAGTCTCCTGGAAGAGTTTGGTGATCTCACAGACTGATGCACGGATCAGACTGTCCATGACAGCAGTGACATGGGTCTCAAATGCAGATACTGATTCCTCCATCATTCAGATCCAGACAGCTGTGGAGAAGATGGGAATATAGTTACACAAATAAACTCATTTAGGAAAAAAATTGGGTCATACTCCCAATGCATAATTACACATTTTACAAAGCTAATTAATTTATTAGTCTGCTTCCAGATGAAAAAATATGCTAAATAGCATGCAAAATAGAATCAGATTGATCATAGAAAAATAGTCATAACTCTTGTTGCAATTCAATTTTCCTTTAGCTCCTGCTATTTTATTAAACAATACGTTACATACCAAACATACATGAATAAGCTGGCATCTTGTCAACCTGTAGCATAGCTGCACATGTAGTTATTTATCAATAATAAAGAAAAGAAAGGTTAAAAAGTGCTAGCAGCGTGGCTAAGACTGGTCAGTCAACGCACCTTCTGTTATATTAACATCCGAGATCCAAATTAATTAGGCGGCAAATGAAGAGAGAGATTATTCTAGGTTCAATGGAGGGATTTGGTTACTTGAAGACAGTGGGGAAAGGATGCAAAAGATAGTAGATTCCAACTTATGTCGCCTCTTTTTCTTCCTTCTGTTTTCAATGTTTTCTTCTCGCCTCCTTTAGAGCTCATGATGGTTGAGGGAACAGCGCATGCTCGGTACCGTAATTACCCTAGTAGAAAATTCAGCCGCACATAAAAAATAAAAAATACTCACTAGTAGTACATGACCTATGTACTACTACTACATAGTAGTACTACATGACCTATGTACTACTACAGTAGTACATAGGTCATGTACTAGTAGTTCTATGTTGTGGAAACATTGATTTTACTCACATCATAAAACTCTGGTTATTAATGTGTTGTAATGTTTAAAAAATATAAATATATATGCAAAAATACACAGAAGTTAAAAAAAAAAGTACAACCATCATTGGATTACAGAGAAGAACATAAAAACAGCAACTTGCAAAATGAATAAAAATTGGCAATGGCAAATAATTCTTTTTCTTGGAGAATTGGTGGTAGAGAACGAATTAGAATGAATTGACAAAATCAGAGGTTTGGTGTCTAAAACAGACTGAGAGGTTCTTATCCATGCATTTGTTTCTAGTAGGTTAGATTATTGAAATAGTCGATTCACTGGCCTGAACAAAAAGGACATAGAACAGCTGGAGTTTATTCAAAATGCTGCTGCTCCAGTCCTATCAAGAACTAGAAAATATGATCACGTTAAACCTGTGCTCAGGACTATGCACTGGCTTACTGTGGCTCAGAGAATAGACTTTATGTTGCTCTGCTTGTGTTTAAGTCTCTTCATGTCCTGTGAAATGTTAGTGTCTTATTAACCATCTAGAACTCTGAGAACCTCTGGGACCGGTCTCCTGCTGATGTCTAGAGTCAGGACTAAAAAGGGAGAACAAAATTCCTGAGGCTGTGAGACAGGCCTCTACTGTCACAATGTTTAAATCTAGGCTGAAAACAATACTGCTTAATCGTGCATTTTAATGAAAGATTATACACTCTTTTTATCTTTTAAAATTTATATTCTATGTTTCAAGATTATTTTGCATTTTTGTCTTTCAAACCATTTTGAACTGCATGCCTATGAATTGTGCAAATCAAATAAACTTGCCTTACCTTGGTTTACCAGTTTCAGGGCACATGACAAAGTACAAAGTCCAACAAAAAACACATTTCACAACATTTATCTTGAAATATGTGGCTGGATTTATGATCACATGAACATACCTGGAGCCAAATATTCAACAAAAAATCAGGCAAGTGTGCACTGAACATTTATTTTCCAACAGAAAGAACATGATTAATTGCCCCATACAACATAAAGAAGACTAAAATTAACACATTTGAATACTTTAAAATTCAAATGTCTGCAATCCACAAAAAATATATCTATGTTTATGAGCCAAGATGTCAAAAACAGACAAAAAATCTCATCAAAAAACAAAATAAACTGAACTAAATAAATAATTGTATTAAGCAAATCGCATGATCACAAAGAGTCGGTCATCTTCTTATCCATCTATCCCTTTCGGGGTTGCGGGGGGTGCCAGAGCCCATCCCGGCCAATTTAAGGCAAAGGGCAGAGTAAACCCCGAACAGGTCGCCAGTATGTCGCGGGGCCACACATACAACCATCCACACACACTCATTCCTAGGGGAAATTTAGCACCGGCCAATCAACCTAGCATGCATGTCTTTGGAGGAAACCGGTGTACCCGGAGGAAACCCATGCAAACACGGGGAGAACATGCAAACTCCACACAGAAAGGACAGTGTTCCAAGCCTCGTCCCCACCCGGGACTCGAACCCACGACCTTCTTGCTGTGAGGCCACTGTGCTACCCACTGTGCCGCCAAATTACAAAGAGCAGTCAGTTTATTGTAAAATTGTCACAGAAAAATGATAAAGCAAGTATTTGATTGAAACTTAAGTAGGTGTGATGTTAAAAGTACTTAGACAGCACAAAAATAATTTTAGTAATATTTTAAATCCAAAATAGGCAAAAAAGTAGCAATTTAAATAAGCTGCATAAAATATTTTGTTTGATCATAAAGACAAGGCATTTTTTGAAAAAAAAATTACTAAAAAAAATTCTAATCAAAATTATTGTGGAACTTTAACACATCCAATAGTTTTTTTTCCAGAATCTTTTTCATAATAGACAGGAACATTTTTGGTAAATAATCCACATTTTTCTTGATCTTCTTTCAAAGGTTCATCTATTTTTTCAAACCTTGTTGAATCACAAAGTGTAATATTCTTCTACGCCAGACGAGGGCGCTGTGGCCAACTACCACAGAAAACCTTCCGGGGGATTTGTTTCGCGTTGTGTGCAGGGCAGCTTGGTTTGACGTTTCCACAGCTTGATCAGAGAAAAGCTTGCCAACATGCCGATGTTTGTTGTGAACACCAACGTGGCGAAAAGCGATGTCCCTGCAGCTCTGCTGTCCGAGGCTACGGAGGAGCTAGCTAAAGCGATGGGTAAACCTGCACAGGTAAGCTGTGGTGTGCAAGATAGCCATGCACATTTTAGGCCCACATGCACAGAAATTAAAAGATCACATTTTATGAATAAAATGCATGAATTTAAATTGCATCTTGTTATTTATTGATCTGTTATAAATTGAATTGTACAAACTGCTTTTTTGCACATGCGCATGCCCGCTTTGCAAATCTTATCGGAATGTATGTATTTCAGCAGTACAGTGATTATTAAAAAAATCAGAATAAGAATAAGAAATAGTAATTAAATGTACAAAAATAAGGAATAACTTAAAAATGAATATGTAAAAGTAAGGAAGAAAACAAGTGATCTATTTTAAAATCACAATATAATAATATTATATTGTAATCATTATTATATTTATAACCAAATTTTGAACTTCTAGGAATTAGTGCAATTTACCTTAATAACATATTTCAAAATGAAGAAAAAAAAAAACATGTGATTTTTTTATTATTTTAGAGGTACATGAACAGGGGCGGATCCAGGATTTTTTAAACGGGTGCGGGGGGCGTGAGGTCAGTAACCCAGCCAGAATGCGCGTTTTTTTAAAAAAAAAACTTAAAAAATAAAAGTAATTTTTCTGCATTTTGGTGGCCTATTCGGTGGCCCTGCAGGGGCATATAGTTTGACTTGTCCCCTTTCCTTTCTTCTTTTTTTGTGGACCAAATGGGGCCTGGGGAGCATGCGCCCCCCACACCCTCTCCTGAATCCACCCCTGATTTAATTGCTAATAGTACACTCTTTCTTTCATACAAGTGTTTCACGATTCTTCATGCTACAAAGGCATGCATGCAGGCAGCTTTACCAACTGTTACCTGATCAGTTTCAGTCAAATTCAATCATATGTTAAATAATAGGTTTTAATGTGGTGGGATGTCACCTCTTCAATGAATAATCTGTAGTTATAAAATGTGTTGCCAAATATTTCAGCCACGTTTTAAAAACAGGAAAGTGTTTGGGAACAGTTAGGGTCGTTATCGAGTAGTTAGGGCATTCTCAGGTGCATTGTGCAAACAGGTTCTCCACAGTAAGTCAATTGCTGTGGAGCATAGAAAGCTTAATGTATCTGGCACAATGGTGCAGAATTTTTTTCCTTCAACAGGCTCACACAGTACATAAAAGAAGCAGACATAAAAATATTTAAAATCACTGAAACTTGTGGACGGTTATTCTTCAGGCCTTTGATTGCCATTGGAACAAGGATGGATTTTTTTTTTGGCTAGTGGAATTTTGTAAGGAGAAGGTTAATGAACCCTCTGTGATCAGGGTGGTTTTCCTGTTACTGCATGTGCGTCACAAGAGGGACTTTTTTATGTGATTGGGATTAAATGAAGACAGTTAATGCAATCATTTAAAACACTTTCAGATAGCTGATGTTGGTTTTATCTCTACCCTTGTGTTTTTGGTTTTTTTTAACACCAGTACATCGCTGTGCATATCAACCCTGACCAAATGATGATGTTCGGAGGGAAGGGCGACCCTTGTGCACTTTGTTCCCTCCACAGTATTGGCAAGATCAGCGGCGCTCACAATAAACAATACTCCAAACTTCTGTGTGGATTGCTCAACAAACATCTTGGTATTTCTCCTGACAGGTAGCAAAACAAACCAACACAAACTCAGCACTAACAAGCAATGTAAAACCTGATGTGTAATTTAACACAGTGATTGAAGAACACAAATTGTTAATGTTGACATCCAATAACTTTACTTTTTCATGGTTTCTATTTCAGGATGTACATTAACTTTTTTGACCTGGATGCAGCCAATGTGGCCTGGAACAATACTACGTTTGGCTGAGATGAAGCCCAGAACTCCATCATTCCAGTATTTTTACAAAAGTTTGAGCTTGGGTAAAATAGATGAAAAAAAAAACCTTATAATTTGGATGAAAGACAAAGCCCTGATCTTGAAAGCAATTAGACCCTTAACTTTGCACTGTTTGTTTCCCATGTAAATGCAATAAAAGCAAACCTTGTGGTAACTAAATGAGGCTGGTTTCTTTTGAGCTGTACTTTTGTCAAAGTTGTGGAATATTTTATGTAACCTACTCATCAACACCCTTTTGTAACCTCACTGTTTCGCAATTTTTTTGGTGCAATTTTGCCACTTTATTTTCTGCATTGCATTGTTTTCTGTGTCTAAATTAATTCATTTCCTTCCTCATGCCGATCGGCTGAACATACAGTATACAATTGCTTAGCACTTAAAGGAACTGTGAAATCGGTCCATATGTATTCAGGGGTGACTATCAACAATTTTTTCATCATCTTAGTATTTATATTAGAAATCAAATTTATTTGTTCTAAAATAAATGATAAGAAAACAGTAATATTTTTACTTCTCAAAAGTTTGTGTCTGAAAAGTTGGCCAAACTTTTATTTTATTCTGCAAAACGGTACTTAGTTTTCTACTTTATGGAGTTTGCCTGGATATAACTCACAATCAGAAAGGCACCACTGTTTTTAAATACCATCAACATTACAATATGCCTTTAAGCTTAATCGATTAAATTACGTTTGTGCTACATTGAATGAAAGGTGCAAAAAAAAATATTAATGCACCATATCACTATTGATCCAACTCTGCTCCCACCTCAAAAAAGTCTGAACCAGAAAAGATATATACTATGTGATTATCTTTTTAATGACTTTTGATCTCTGAAAACTTTGGGTGATTTGAAAATCGCCCAAATTTAATGGTGGATAATCAATGATCTTTGTCCTTATAATTTATCTTCCATTTCCATGACAACCAATAACAAAATGAGGGGTGGAGATTTTCACACGCACATATCGTACACGTCATCAACATGCGCGTTAAATGGGAAATCTTTTTATTTCAACGTAAAATTATAAAAAGAAAGATATTATTTTCCTTTTAAATTGTTTTAAAAACCAACTCTAATTGAATATTGGAAAATAAAAAAGGTAAAATTGATTTTAAAAAAGAAATCTTCATCGTTCCTCCCTGGACGGTCGCGGAAAGATGACGACAAAACAGTTGCCGCTCTGCACACTCTGAAAATGGCGGATGCGATGCACGAATTTTTTAATTTTCTTTAGCTTTTAGACGATTTTTCTGTCATTTTATCAACAAAATTTTACCGAACAAACGTTTTAAAACAATTTAAAAAACTAGACGCTGTTGGATAGAAGAATTCTTGAGGACCAACCCTTTTCCTGCTGACGGTAAGTAATAATGCTGTAGTTTACCCGCCATTTGTGGGAAATAGTATTTAAGACATTAATAAGTTTGAGAAAAACAACACAAAACTCAGTTTGACTTTTTACTCCACTGTTTTTATGTTTAGGCTGGATTTAGTTATCTATTCACTTGAGTTTGGTCCATCGTAGGATATGATTGAAGTTGATGCAGTGAAATAATTGTAAACTTTTTTGCATTGTTGTATTTTTCTCTATTATTCTAGTCATTCTAGTTATATTTATTTGTCCTAAACTATAATTTTGATGTGGTTTAAAGAAATAAACAAAGAAAGGAACGGACATAAAGTAAAGTAGCTATTGTTAAATCCATGATTGAATTGAAAATAAAAAGAAAATACTTTGGTGTTTATTGGTCGATCAGAACATTTTCTTTCTTTTGAGATAAAAAAAAGAGTTCTCTAAAGTCAGCCATCTGTTAGAATGAGAGAAATAATGACTGAAAGAGATCTGAGTTATGGATCTGTATCTTCTTTTACAAAATAACTTCATCCCAATTTATTGATCATACGTGGTGAATATGATGCATTTTTTGCAAGTGTATCACAGCTAATAATTTGGAGTCATGCTTTAAAACATAAAAGGTTTGAGACTATTTATCACAGATGATCAAGATTGCAGAGATTTGTGACTTCCTTTATAAAGCAAATTATATCAAAGTTGTGTTTTCAGTTCTGGAGCAATTGTGAGACTTTGCTCTTTTCTGGTCATTGTTACATTTGCATTTTCTTTTCAGAACTTCAAGATCAACATAACAATACTTTATCAAGGACACCTCCAAGTTTCAGTCGGTCCATCATGTCTGAGAAGTTGATGACAGAGGTCAAAGTCCAGCTGACGGCAGCGATGGACACCGTCCTTCAAGGGACTTTATTTGAAATCATGAAGATTTTTCAAAAGGCTTTACTTGACCAACAACAGCAGTTGGCTCAGAAAGAGGAAGAGCTTGTTCAACTCAAGATCAAACTGCAGACAGCTGAGTTGAAGCTTGTCGCCCTCAGTTCATCAGATGCCCCCAAAGTAGTGGAAATCCCCACTCAGACTGAGCCTAATGTGGAACCACCAAAACAAATGCCTGAGTTTGTTGAAATTGATGTACAAGGTAAACTGGCTGTTCATCATTACTCAAATGTACATCTTTGTATGGGGTAAATCATGTTTGTGTGTGTTTCTTTGGACATCCACAGTTCCAGATGACTGGTGTGCTCCAATTGGAAATGAAGTCCCTATCAAGGAGGAGCAGGAGGATCCATGTCCTAGCGTACGACTGCGCGCGTTTTCCATTCCTCTGTGGCATGTTCCGATCCATGAAAAAGAGGTGTGTTAACTTGGGCTGAAATGTTGGTTATATTTTGAGTGCAGTGTATCTACATTGAGGAAAGAAAGTGTTTTAACATCCCGCCATTTTGCAAGTTTATCCACTTAAAAATCACAGAGCTGTCTGAAACTTTCATCGTGGTTGCTTAAAAAAATCCAGATGTCACAATTTACCTTCTTTTTTTTTTTTACTTTTATTTGTACAATACAGCTTAAATTAATTTTTTCAACACCTGAGAAAAACACAGTACAGGCACAATAGCCTTTATTAACAATAAAAGCGGTCAAACATTTACTGTAGTTCTTTGCCAGGTTTGAACCCCCTGCAGGATGGATTTCGACCCACCCTTCCACACAAATCTTCACTGAAACAGTCAGGTTTCTGGGCTGTCGCTGAGAAGCACAAAGTTCGAGTTCCCTTAAAAGATTTTCAGGTCAGGAGACAGGGCAGGCCACTTCAGAACCTTGGAATGCTTCTTACGGAGCCATTCTGGTCTTCCTAACTGTGTGCTTGGGGTCATTGTAATGTAAAGAAAAGCAAGACATGACCCAACTTCACTGCTCTAACTGGAAGTTTTAGTCAAAAATCTGAATACATCCACTCCTTAATAGAGTGCAGTTGGCCTCATTGTTTTCCCCAATGCAGAAAAACACCCCCAAAGCATGATGCTACCACCTCCATGCTTCACTGTAGGAACAGTGTTTGGAGGTGGAATTATCAGTTCTAGTTTGGTTTCTTCTGACCACATGACTTTCTTTCATAAATCCTCTGGATCAGAGGTCACCAACGCTGTGCCCGCGGGCACCAGGTCACCCGCAGCAACCGCATCAGTCGCCCGCAGGCCAGTTCTAAAAATAGCACTAATCACAAATTAGCTGTCTAAAATTTTATTGAATTGTGTTGCTGTTCTTTTTGAATTTCATTTACAGTGATGTAATTAAAAACGAATACATAAAAATGTATATCACAAAAAAAAGTTTAATATACGAACTTTGACCTAGTACGGGTCGGAGGTCAGTCTAATGCGCATGACAAACCAGCTTTGCTGAGATGAGCTTTTGAGCGCTGCAAAGATGAGGTTACGAAGGCGTTTTCTACCCACAAAAACATGGCAGAAAAAAGGAAGAAAACTTATCATTTTCACAGTGAATGGGTGGAAGAGTTCTTTTTTACTAACGTGAAAGAAAACTGTGTGTATCTGCGGTGCGACTGTGGCGACGCGTAAGCGGCACGTGAAGAGACATTTCAGTACATGTCACAAAAGCTACCATGCTAACTACCCATCAGGCAGCGCAGTACAGACGGAAAAAGCCCATGAGTTAAAGGCAGCTTTGGGCAAACTGCAGTCTTTTTTTACAAGGCCGGTAAAAAACTCAAAAAGCAACTGAAGCCTCATTTAGAGCTACACATTTTTTGAGAAAGAAGAAGAAGGCGTTCTCAGACGGGAAGGTTCTCAAAGAAGCAATGATGATAACTGTTGGTGGCTAGTAAAAATTGAAAAAGATTTCCTGCAAAATGTTGTGGAAGTGATCATTTGAAAATGAAACACTTGGATATTGCATATTGAAATGTATCTGTTTTGTTTAATCATACTGAAATAATTATTGTGATGGATCATTAAGTGTCTTCACATAGAATATTATTAATAATAATACAAAATTAAAGGTACACTGTGTAACTTTGTTATTTCAGAAGTGTATTATCAAAGTGGTAGCCCTTTGCATTACTCAGTGCCCTTGAAGTAGCTCTCAGTTTCAAAAAGGTTGGTGACCCCTACTCTGGATCATCCAGAGGGTTCCTGGCAAACTTCAAATTATCCTGGACATAGACTGATTTAAGCAGGGGAATCTTCTGAGCCGTATTAGTATTTTATCTTCGTAACAGTGGTCCGAGCTCTCCTCTGGTCATTGACCAGCTTCTCCCGTGATGTCTTGAGCTGATTCAAGGCGAGAAGCACTAATTGTGCTTTTTTTTAAAGTTGATTTTCAAACAGTATAATATATACTGTATATGTGTATACAGTACACTGCTCATTCAGACAGAGCTTTATAAATTTCTTTCCAACACTCATGCGCTTTGGTTGATAATCTTTTAGAAATTTACATTAATTTACTCTTCATTTGTTCCTGTTTTAGACGTCTAAATCCACTGCCGCCATCAACCCCAAACCTACCAGTGATGTCAAGAGATCCAAGAGGAGTAAGTGTTCAAATGATTTTGTAATTAACAACATATGCCGTGTTTCTCAATCTGTGGATATTTCAAGATGAATAGCTCACCCCTTCACACCGTTAAAAGTTTTACAGTGGTCCCTCGCTATATCGCATTTTATTTGTTATCTCTTCATTTCACACATTTTGTGATGAATATTTTAGTATGCTAATTATCTTAACCATTTTATTTCCAAATTTTACTGGTTATGAATCAGCCCAGTGCACTTTGTTCCTTGATTGGGTGTAAAAACATCAATGTGCTGTTATTTAGTTCTTAATTTTTCAAAGAACTCAGTCCAGTGTCAGTCTACATTGTGTTTCAGCTATTTTTTTTTCTTCTTAAAGTTGGATTTATTTCGAACCTCGTGTCATCAAAACGTTCAACACCTTCAGCCCTTGCCTCACCACCAAAGCGTTCAAGAAAGGTTCTTACCATCGCTCAAAAGATTGAACTCCTGGATATGTTAAAGGAGGGAAAAAGCTTTGCAGCTGTTGGGCGTCACTACAAACTTAACGAATCTACAGTTAGGTACATAAAAAAAGATGAAAAGAAAATACGAAAGGCAGTAGAGGAAGGTTTTGACAAGAATGCGAAGGCGGTGCTGACTTTCCGCAACAAAACTATTAAGAAGATGGAATCGGCTTTGGCTGTTTGGATCTCTGCGTGCATAAAAAAGAACATCAAATTGCGTTCGTGCACCGTCCGCATGAAGGCAAAAAAACTTTATGAAAGTTTAGCATTCAATGGTTACGGTTGTGATGGAGAGCCAGATCCATCCAGACTTTCTCGAGCTCCATTCTTTGCCAGTGACAGCTGGTTTACCAAATTTCAGAAGCGTTTTAGCCTTGAGAACATTTTTGATACAAGTGAGCCCAGTAAGGAAGTGAACAACAAATTCTAAGCCGTCATTACTGAAAGGAGTTATAAGCCTTTACCAGGTTTTTTATTATGGTTTAGACTGGATTGTTATGAAAGTAAATGGCTCTCAGCATCTTTATAGTGAAGGATCAAGCAAAAACATCCTAGTTTTTAAGTTAAACATGATAGCTTACTGAATTATTGGTCAAAATGCTGGTGACCTTATGATGAACCCTGTGCCTCATTGGAAGCCAAACAGCATGTCACAGATTCAGCTTGTGGATCAAGATATTGTTCTCCAGAGGTCTCCACACCCGCTGAAACATCTGGCTAAAGCTGTGGATTCAGGCCAAGACTTCTTCCTTAAACAGACATGGGCCAGCTACGCACCGTGGGCCACATGTAGCCCGTTGAATGTTTCAATCAGGCCTGCCGAACTTGAAGAAAACTTTGTTAATGTTTTATTTCCTCTGCAATTTTGATGTTTTGTCACTAGATGGCGCACTTTGTTGAGAAAACAACAACACTAATTAAAATACGTGTTGTTTCTGATGTGGTTGTTGTCAAAATGAATAGTGCACGCAGATATGGAAAGCCATCAGGGCCAATTCATGCTCGTAAACAAGCGTGTCAGATTTCAAACTTACATTTCAAACCTAGCGTAGATGCACGTTTTTGTGCGCTTGCACGATTAATTTGAAATTGAACGCGCTTGATGTAACACCTAGCGCGCTTGTATACGTGCGTGTGTTGGCTCTGATGGCTTTCCATTCCAGGATCAAATACAACACGCTCAACAGACTGACTTGATGCAACTGTTTTGTCCTTGCACCAGTCGTTGTTGACTTTTGGCACCGGGGAAACAAATAGAAGGAGCAGGACGAGTACATCTGCATCTCCTAACGTTTGAAAAAAAAAAAAAAAAAGTCAGTCAGGAGTAGAGAGATGGTGGTATTCTGAAGGATCAAAGAACTTTCAGTGCTTTAAAAGAAAATGCTTGTTCATTTGATTTTCAGTGTTGAAAGACTCATTTCAAAGTTAGAGATTTTGTCCTGATGTTTTTCTTCATTTTTATTTGAAATTAAAGCCTATGTTTTCTCCATATCTCATGGAGGTGAAGTCACCAAAGCATATTATCCATCTGCTCCGGCCCCTTTGTCAAATGTTACAACTCAATGTGACCTGCAAATCAAAAAGTTTGCCCACCCCTCTGCTAAAAGCTTGGTACTGTGAGTACATCATTGCATTATGTCTCCTGAATATTGAGCGCGCCCTTCAGGACATGATAGATAAAACTTTGAAAACCTGCTTGAAGGTAACTTCTTTTCTTGATGATTTCTCTGGTGGACAAAAAACAACTTGTGAGAAATGGTTTTATTAGTACGACATAATGAAAATGACAAAGCCTGGATTTGAAGAAAAAAGATGAAGAAGAATAGATGCAAGTACTAAAAAAGGCAGGTTGAATTAAGCCTGCCACGCTTGGCAACCATGGTCAGGTTGGCCAATGAACTCTAACAAGCTGCACAGGAGTGAAGACCTTTAATGACCCACCCACCACAGTTTTCTAATGTCATTGAGGCCGGAAACTTCCCACAACCATGTCCTACTTTTGGAAAAAAAAAGGCCTTCTACAGAAAACATTAGACTAGGGCATGGATGCTGTGCCAGTAGAGAAGCTGTAAAATGTTTACAGGGGAGTAAATATGAAGAAATTTACATTAATAAATAGTAAGTTTTTGAGAATGTACAAATTTGATCAAAATGTCAAATGTTGACTACAAATGGGGAAAGGTTTATAAACACTGGAAGAAGAATAAATTTGGCATGTATTTAAATTGTAAAAAATGATAACAGGTGCGTATTAGGACGCTCCATCGGTCCATCGTGGTAAGAAAAAACTTAGCCATTAAGCAAAGCTCTCTATTTACAAGCCGATCTACGTTCCTACCCTCACCTATGGTCACCAGCTGTGGGTGGTGACTGAAAGAACAAGATTGTGGACACAAGCAGCTAAAATGAGCTTCCTTCCCAGTTTGGCTGCACCCTCAATCAGAGTTAGAGTGAGGTGCTCTGTGTCGAGCCGCTCCTCCTGGTAGAGAGATGCCAGATAGTGACGTTCGGGCATCTCAAATTTTCCTTCGGGGATTAATAAATTATATTAAATTCAATCTGGTCAGGATGCCCCCCGAGTGCCTCGCTGGTGAGGTGTTTTGGGCACGTCCCACTGGGAGGAAGCCAAGAGGCAGACCCCGGACTAGCTGGCCGGGGAGCGACTCAGGATTCTTCCAGGTAAGCTGGAGGATGCAGCCAGGGTCAGAGAAGCCTGGGCTTCCCGTGTGAAATTGTTGCCCCCGCGACCTGGCCCTGGTTTAGCGGAAGCTGACGGACGGTTAACATGTGCCTTTTATGTATTTTACCGCATGGTGTTTTCAAACACGACCCCCCAATAGACGAGGGACCACTGTCTTCTGACTTCTTTTAAACTATTCTTGCGTTTACTGTACTTACTTAATTTGCTTATGTCTTGTTTTTACAGTGTCTGCAATAAAAGCAAAAAGCAAACTGTTACAAAAGAAAAATCCTACTGACCCTGACCTGAAAAGTCAATCTGTGCCAAAAAGAAGTGACATGAAAAGATTGGTGAAAGACATGGAATTGGTGTATTCTCATCAAACAGGTGGTTCAGCACCAAAACGACAAAAGACTTTAATGGATAACAAGGAACAGACTAAAACCAAAACAGATCAGTCCAGATCTGTAGAAATGATACCGTCACCAAACATTGAAATGCATTTGGTAAAAAAAGCACCTTATGTTCTGAAATCATCCGTTCATAAAAGAAAACAAGTTGACTCATGCAAAATAAAACAGAACGACAAAGACCCGAAATGTTCTGGCACGGTCAAAATAAAACCTAAGGTAGAGTATACTTGCCGACACTGTCTTTGCAAGTGTACTGGTCGTTCCGAGCTGTCAAAACACTTGCGAAGTCATTGGTTTTCTTGTGAAATGTGTTCTGGAAGATTCAGTCGTTTCACGTCGTTCAAAGGACATTTGAAGAAAAAACACAATATCATCACCAGTCTGGATGATTGGATCAAAGACCACGACTGGACCGAACCCCTTGAAAATATTGACGATAATGAAAACATTACGGTCTCCTCATCCAAGAAAACTGCTGCAAAAGTTGTCCCTTCACGAGTATTTGACAAAGATTTGAGTTCGATTGCTACTAAATGCCCGGGGGGTTTCAGTTGCCTTTTGTGTCAGAAGAGACTGAAAGCCAGAAGTTCAATGATTGAACACTTCCGCAAGCACACACGAGAAAAGTCAATCCACTGTAATTATTGTTCAGCAAAATATTTTTATAAAAGTCAATTGGGTGAACATATGAAAAGGAGACATCGAGACAAACTGTAAAGCTTGATCTTGTATGAGGACAGATTTTCAAAGTTTGGGTCAAACTTTTGATAAGCAGTCATAAAACAAAATAAGATGGATTTTAATATCAACCACTGGCTTTCCATTTATGTACTCAAGGAAACCTTGTGGTATTTTTAGGAATTGACAATAATATGTAAATAGATGACGAGGCTTCCACCGCATCAATCCACTTCGCCTTAAGTACATTTGTACACTTGTCATGGATCTGATTACAGTCTGGAATGAAGATGCTGAAACTGTTATCATTGTCTAAAAGAAAAGTTTTTTATGTTTGTTCTTTTTAACATCTGCTATCACTTTTGTTGTTTTTGAATTGTTTATGACTCTACTTTGGTGTTTCTTCTTCATTATTTCAGTTTTTTTGTTTTTTGAAAAGGAATTTATTAGATTTTTTTTTTCACATGAGTTCTTCTGTATTAAAATAATCTGATATTATCTTGATCACAATTCCCCATATCCCCTGTTTTATTGTAATATTTCTCTGTATTTTCTGTAATAAATTTGCATTTAAATAGTGTTTTTTAATGTGAGTTTTATTTGCCATGCACTTTTATCTTTGACATCTCTACACTTATCGCGAGATTTGATTGAACGACCACAACATAACATGCACCTTTAACACAGCTCTAAACTTATCGCGAGATTTGTTTGAACGACCACAACATAACATACAGCTCTAAACGTATCGCGAGATTTGTTTGAACGACCACAACACAGCTGCCAAGTGGCTAGCAGCGTCACAATTAGAATATTTTCCTTAAGATCAATACAAGTAATTTTGTAGTTATTTGGGGGGAAATACTTAATTCATTTGTACCAATTAATACAGCTAGAGAATATTCATTGTTAAGCTATTTTATTAGCTTTGCATGCGATGTTAGCAAAGAAGCTAATGCAAGCAGTTGCTCCTCATAGTACTTTAAAAAGGTAATATTAACGTTTTAATAAGAATCTTGAACGTATTTACTTTCACATTAACGATCTTCGTGTAAAACAACTCATGCGAAAACTCAGTGTTGCTTATTACAGCAGTTTTAGTCAACTTATATAAAATAATGCTACCTGATCAGGAAATAAATGCATCACCACTTGATCACATGAACAATCCACATTAAAATCGAGTATTAACACATATCGTACTGCAAATCGAGACTATTTAGATGTCCAAGCAGATCAGTTAGTTTCTGCAGGTGGATTGTTAAAATAATAGAAAAATTACATGAAACCATGGAGTCTGTGAGAAGTAGTTTTCATTCACAGCTGGCCAGCGTTATGGACTCACTGCTTGCAGCTGCTGTGTGTGAAATAGCAAAGATTTTTGAGAACAGTTTGTGTGAACAGCAGGCAGAGTTGGTACGAAAAACAGAGGAGTTGTCCATCCTCAGGTGCAAGCTGGAGAAAGTGGAAAAGGAGAAATCAGAGAGTGGAGGGGATGAAGATCAGCACGTGGCACCATCAACAGGTATCAAGAAAACTTATTTGATCAATGTTATATCAAACTTTTAAAATGTCTATCAAGCATGCAAATTCCCCAACATCCTCCAGATATGATTTTGCAAATGATAGAATATCATACATTTTTTTTTTCCTGAATCTTTTTTTTGCCATGTAGAAGAAGATCTTAACCAGAGCCTTATCAGACTGAAAGAGGAGGATGCTAATCATAATGAATCTTCCATAAAGGATGAGGTTAGATTTTATATGTACTTATGATTAGACTGTATTTGAGTGTAACAAGAAATTTACCATGTGTTTTACCACATTTACTTCACTTTTTATTTGCAACATTGTTTCTTTCTCTTGACAGTGTGTAGAATCAAATTCAGCACTGGAATGTTTTACTGCCAACCTTCCTCCTGCAAACCAGAGCCAAATTGATGATCCTTTGACCACGCAAGACAAACTCAAATGTATTTATTGTTTTTAAATATTGTTCCAGAAATGATTAATTTTCTTCCTTACCGTTTGACTTTATGCAGTAGGTTGAAGTAAATAAGTTGTCATTTTATCTCAATTTCCCAGCAGTGTCAAATTGGGATCAGAGCAGTCACAATGCAGACCACAAACCTGTCCTGAATCAAGCCACTACTCCTTTTCTCTCCATATCTCAGAGTGGGCATTGCTCAATGAGGCCTGATCATTTCCTACTTAAACCAGGAGAGTGGTCACCAGGAGTAGCCACCAACCAAAATGGGTTGTCAACTCTTGAAAACGTTCAGATAGAAAAAAATAATTGTTCGGCATCAGCAAGTGGAAGCAGTGATCCACAAACTTCCTGTTTCCGACCTGGCTTTGGATCAGATGAGACCAGCACTGAGGATGAGGATAACTCTTTCTCTTTCACAGACCAAACACCTGAAAACCAGAATTCTGGACAAAACTCAATGGCAAGTCAGAAAATGCAATTAAAGGTTACTCAACTGGATCAGTCAGAAAATACCTCTGATGTGTCAGTGTGGCGAACCAGAAACGATGTAAGTGTGAGAGACTCTAGCAATCCTTCAAGGCGAGTAATAAATTTCAACAACAGAGACCCTTCCCGATTACAAACGAATCCGCACTCCCTTGCTCTGCGACCCGTGAATATTTTGGGTTCTCCTTCTGCTCTAACTGGAAGTAATGGACGACCTTATGCCTGCCCGTACTGCACCAAATGTTTTACCTACCCCTCTCATCACCGTAGGCACCTTCTACGTCACACTGGAGTCAGACCTCACTCATGTCAATTCTGTAATAAGAGCTTCCTCACTCCAAGTGAACTCACCGTGCACACTCGTACACACACAGGGGAGCGGCCTTTCGGCTGCGCTCAATGTGGAAAACGTTTTGCCCGTAGTGGCAACTTGAGAGCCCACCAGCGAGACGTTCACATGAGGAAGAGGCCTTTTGCTTGCTCAGAGTGTGGAAAGAGATTTGCCCACAAGGGAAACCTTAGAGTACACAATCACAGAGTTCATCAAGGAGATTCCTTCTACATAGAGGACCAGTCTCAGCCTGATGTTAGTTAGATCCAATCCTATTTAAAAAATAATAATTTATTACTTTTTTTTTATTGGTTGGGCTGTGGCAAACTGGGGAAGGGTGTTCTGTCTCTGTTTGTTTAGTCGATTATGTGAAACAGTTGTTTCCAGGACTGGTGGTCTCATGCCAGCTTCTCTGCAGGTTACACAGGAACTCTAACGTTTGTGGAGGCGATCCATAATGCTGCTGACGATCAATAATGTTGGCGAGCAAATAAGTTTAGAGTTTGGCTCGTCTCTAAATTGTGGGTCAAGCTCGAAAATGACCTTTGTCATGTGGTCAGGAGGAAGTTGGACTTTTCAAAATTTATCACTGAGCACTTTAAGAATATCAGAACTATCTAAGTTGGTCAGTCAGTTCTAAAAAAAAACAAAACCAGAGATTTCTATTGATCTCTTTAAGGTCATTTTACTGTATTGACTTTATTTATTTGGAGTTATTTCAAAGATAAAAGTAATATCTAAAACAGATATTCCATGTGTTTTGTTGTTAAAATTTGGTTAATCATAATTAAAGGTCACTGGGCTTTTTTTGTGCTGTTTGAAAGCAACACAGAAATAATTACAAGTATTTAATTTTTTTTGCCATTGTAGGCAGAGATTTAAAAAGGATGTTTCATATCAGGGTGATTAAAAGCTTTAAGAAAGTTTTTTTTTTAAATGTTCTATCAAATAAAGAATTTTAAAAAGGACAAGTTTTCTGTCTCATGTTTTTTCAAAGTAAAAATGATTGTCCAATGTTGTTGTACTACAGCTTTACAAACACAAGGGGGTGGTGTTGACATACAAAAAAATTCATGCAAATGTTGCTTTAGTCATGTTTTACTTTGTGTTCTATATGTTGTAAATAATTTTTCTGACAAGTGCATTTTTTTACCTCTCTTGTTCAGTTTAAGCAAATAAAAACACCAGTTCAGTTTCTCAACATATTCAGCTTTTAAAAGGGTGCCATATTTTTCTTTCAAACGTACCAACTTAGACCAAGATTGAAATAATTTGCAAACACTGAGACAGATAATTTCTGATCTTACACCACTCCAAGAAATCTGCTAAAACTTCACTTAGGCCAAACCTCTTTGTTTATTTTTAACATATCAATCTGAAAGTGTTCAGAGGATGTAGGTTCTGTGGAGGTTGATCAGATATTTGTTCCTGATTTTTCTTGCTTTTCTTTTACAGTCAATCCTGCAGAGCGATGCTCTCCATTTATTCCCCAGGGTGCTGAGTCCAGGGTTTGCTCATAGATAACATCCTCTAACCTCTTCTCTCTCTTAAAGGTCACCTAATTGTCTCTTTCCTTTTTTTCCCTGCTTGCTTTTAAAAAACCAAATGGTTAGAAATGCACAAACTTTAAATCTACACCAACTAAAACCAAGTTCATAGAGATAAACATAATATATACATTTATAACCCTTTTAATAGTATATGTTGTGTTGAAATTGTGTGGATAGGAGAATTGATACAGAAAGAAACAAAATTGTGTACAGATCTGAATTTATGTTGACTTATACATTGGTGTGTTAGCTAAACTTTCAGGTCGTAGCAGCTTTGTCACACTAGAATCTAAAACGAACAGATGACCAAACCAGAAAGACTCCAGATCTTGTATATGATTTACATCAATGAACCTTATCTCAAGTGTTTTAGTCAAGATTTATTCTCTGGTATTTAGTAACACCAGAATAAATTCTGAAACAAATCATTCCAAAAACCATTATCCCAATGATTTAATCTCCACACAGCAGCCACGATGTGCCAGTGTTCCCATTTTAACTTTCACAGGAGATAAAGTGTGCTTGGTGAGTTAAATTACTTAGCCTGTCAAATTGACGCTATAATTCACAAGAATTCAGTTCTAAGAAGAATTTTATCACCGTATTATAACATACATCTAATGGACTGAACCTCTCAACATGCAGTGAGTTCTTCAACTAAAAATAAGCTTGATAATATCATTTGATTTCTATACACATTGGTGTCTTTTAAGAAGCAGTTATACTTGCATACTTAGAGTTGTAAGGGCCTTGGCATTGCCCAAGGGTTCTACGTACATAATCTTCTCCATCCTGCTTCTCTAAGGGGTTTGTGCTCCATTCAGGTTGGTCTTCCTTTGCACAGAGCTTTTCCCTCCAGCAAATACACTTCTGTCCCCCTTCAAGGCCCTGGTTGATCCATCATCTGCTGACGTATTTAAGCACTAACTTAATCTGCATAAATGTTAAACTGTGGAGAGACGAGCCTGCAGGACTTTTAACTTTCCTCTCCTGAAGCCCTTTGCTTACATCACAATTGATGGATGTTTTTCTTTTTGTGAAATTTCTATGAAAAAGTACTCAATTTTTTTAAAAAAAACCCAACAATTTTAAAGATCATATGGTGGCGCAGTGGTTAGCACAATAGCCTCACAGCAAGAAGGTCAGGGTTCAAATCCTGGGTGGAGACGAGGCTTTGAAAACAAGCCTTTCTGTGTGGAGTTTGCATGTTCTCCCCATGTATGTGTGGGTTTCCTACCACCCTCAAATAACATGCATGTTTGGTTAATTGGCTGCTATGAAATTGTCCCTAGAATTGAGTGGCTCTTCAGACACTGTTTTTGCAGGTGTTTCATCTGTACCCAGCCAATTCCATTTTTAAGTGAGTTTGTATGTGTGCCTGTGTACATGAGGTTGTGTGATCTGTCTGTATTTGTACACGTATGGATTTGTGGGTAAGTGGGTTTTTATCTGTTGGTGGGGGACTCGTCCTTATTTTGTTTTTGTGTTCTGGGCTTTTTAACTTGTAAAGCACTTTGTGTAACATTTTATGTATGAAAAGTGCTTTATAAAATAAGTTTGATTGATTGAATGTGTGGATGGTTGTGAGTGTGTGGCTCCATGAGAGACTAATGACCTGTTTGGGGTGTACCCCGCCTCTTGCCTTGAATGATCAGCCGGAGAAGCTCCGGTACCCTGCTTAACCCTGTCAGGGAATAAGCGGTTCAGAAGCTGAATGAATGAATTTTAAAGATCCATATTTTTACTCTCTACGTATGCAGTAGAAGTTTCTCATAATAGAAACTGATTTAGCTGCTTTTATCCCATTCAGGCTGGGAGATCACACATTGCTTCGTATGCTTTATAAGGTCACAGGTTGTGATGGAAAGGTGGAGAAAAAATACATTATCCTCCTCTTTTCGGTTTACTAGATTTACAAGTGCATGTGTGAGTGAAACTGCAAGGATAGCTGTCCAATCTCCATAGGCTGCTCTTTGGTTGCTTAGCAACGCTGGCTGCACTGTGAAGAGGGGGTGGGACTGAAGAGAGGTACCAGGTCAGCAGAGGCCTACATACATGTTGCTGCAGCTGATTGGATACAACTAATACCCGAGATAAATGATGATAATCATGATGTTGACTGGTTGTTAGGATGAAACGTGTTGAGGTCCACAGTAAGCTAGACCAACCTCTACAGAGGTCGAAGTCTTTTAGTCTTAATCAAGAAATGATAATGATTTCCACTCTCTCACATACTAAGAATTTAACATCAGTTTACCTCTTGACAAATGTTTCACTCTTTTTTTTATACAAACTCTACATACCAATTTACTGTACCTCAATTATTTCAAACATCACATTTGAACATGTTCTTGTTTCTTTCTAAAATCTTCTATATTAAAACATAATAGGGGATCACATGGGGGAAAAATAATTAAGGGGAGGTGTTAGCTCAGTGGTAGAATGTCTATCCTTGGACCGGGAGAAGCTGGTTCAATTCCCACTGTGCCTATGCCTAAGTGTCCCTAAGGAAGACACCAAACCACCAGTTACTCATACCATTGGTGCCGTCATGGCTGTCTGCTGTGGCACAATGCAGCAAAAATAATTTCCCCATGAGGGATGAATATAGTATGATTTTTTGTTTAGAAATAACTCTCAAAGTGGCCTCTTTTTAATCTTTTTGTTCTGAATTTCAGTTTGCATTTGTAATAAAAATTACACTCAACAAGAACTCAGTATTTGTGTGATATTTTTAAAATTTAAGTTGGCAAATTTTCTGTTAGAGAATTATTTTTAAAAAAAAATTTGCAGTGTAATTCAAGCTTCTGATTTCTGTTTTTTTGAGATACTAAAATTTGACATCTGAGTCCAGATAGCCGAGGCAACCTCAGCGTTTTTCCGCGAATGAAAGGAACGATGACTACTAAGGTGACATTCTGGAGACCATTTTTTTTTTTTTTATGATGAACGTTGATGATGCACGTTTTAAGTTTCATTTTACCCTAAATAAGAAAACCTTCCCACAAAATGTTTTGAATGAAGATTTTGTTATTCTATTAAATGTTCACCGTTTTAGCAAAGTTTTAGTTCTTCCTCCATCTGCACTGATGTGAGGGGCAAAAGGGTCTGTCTTATAGGGTGAGGGGCAAAAGGTCCAAGTATGAGAGCTGCTGGCGAATAGTCACGCTTTCTGTCACCAGGGTAACAGGAAAGTCCAAGGCCAGGTCTTCATGCCTGAGTGGCATTGGAGACAAACTGCGTCTATACAGACAGCAGGGTCGTTATAGGTTAACAACCCCTCTCTGAACAGGATTTTCTGTTTCTGATTAAACCTGTCAGGGTCATTGAGTATATTGCCTACTTTAATGTACAATATCCACTACTTTTATGAACACGTGAATGAAATAAATGGAATTTTCTAGACAATGAGATCAAGGTCAGATAGGTTGTTAAGCCTTTCTAATTGATGCCTTAAAACGTTTTAACGTGTTATTACTGAAGATGCATTTAATGTTATTATAATTTTGCATGTGATTTTGGTCAATGACCAAAATCACTTGCAAGTTGAAATAAATTATTTCAACTTATTTCTTAGTTGAAATAATTACTCAACTAAGAAACTTTAATCAACTCAAAAAGTGAAATAGATTTGAATAGGTTTATAATTGTTGCAATTGAAGCATTAAAAATTTCAATCTAATTATAGTATTTATATGATTTTTCTTTTTGATTTGAGAAAATTTAAGCATATCATGCAGGAGAAAATATCAGCTTCAACAGATCAATAAATTAAAGAAAAGTGTTTTGACAGCAAAAAACTTGCCGGTAAGTCTGAAATGAAAAGCAGTAACAGACTACTGGAATGTACTTGAGCCCTGAGTAGGGGAATTTATTTAAAAAGGCAGACAGGGCAGGGATGAGTAGAGAATTACTCCTCATTTGTGAGTAGTGGGGGTGGGGGAGGGCAGTTCTGGCAGACTTAGAGTAAGTCAGATGAACAGCAATTCTGGATCCCTGGGTTAAAGCTTGGTGGCAGACAGCCAGCATCAGTGATGGTACCAACTGTCACTGGCAGCTCACATGGCTTTCCTGCTGCCACACAAAGCAAAGAGTATGCAAGTGAGAAGTGAGGATGTGCTTCTTTTTTATTTTACCTTTGCATTAATAATTAGCCTATCTTTTGCTTATGTCTTATTTATCTTGTGTTCAAAAACCACCCTTTGTCTAATAGGCACCACAAATATTAGCATAAAGAACCCAGTTAGTCTCAAAAAGTGTCAGTTTAGTTCCAATTGCTTGCAGTTTTCAGATTTGGATTTAATAATGTACAACTTTCTTTTATGCATTCAGGTTTTTTTTTTACTGCTTGGCCAAAAAAAGAAACTAAATCTCACCGACAAAGAAAAACTATTACAGTGTAATATGTTAGCACTTGTCTTATCTTCAGCTAAGGCATCATTTGTAGTGGCATTGTTTTGATAAGCTTCTGCAGCATGACAAGATTTACTTACATCCAGTTTTCTATCCACTTTTCACCAAGATTTTATGCTCGCGATAAAAGGGTTGACCGTTGCACAAATTTTTCACTAGCACATCTAAAAGAGTCAATGCAATACAAATTTGGATTGTTTGGTAACCAGTAGATTTGAAAAAAGGATGTCCCATGTTTTCTGATCCAATCTTTCTGAAAATTTGTTACTGATAGTTAGTAACATTATCTTTTTAAGAATGAAAAAAATCTCTCAACGCAATACCCTCACCAATAGCCTCACCTTGTTACCAACTACGGTCTAATAACTTACAGTAGTTTAATCTAGGTAAGGATTTTTATGTCCTGGTTTAAAATTTGCTGGTATCTTTGTTCTGTTGCATGTCAAAATTCAATGCTGTCAGACAGATGACGGCACATCACCTCAGCGGGTGGATACCATCAGCTGTAAAACAAGGTTAAACGATACATTTTCAGATAGTTTGGGCTTTTGCTTTTAATTCAGTTTTCATCTAAAGTGTCGATTGGCAGACATCCACTTTAATCCTACTGGCTTTTAACGAATAAAACCTGTTTAATGTGTCAGCATTGATTTTGTGAAAAGTCTGCACGGTGGTCCTGTGACTAGTACAGTAGCCTCACAGCAAGAAGGTTGGGGTTCAAGACCCGTGGGGACAAGGCTTGAACACTGGCCTTTCTGTGTGGAGTTTACATGTTCTTCCCGTGTATGCATGGATTTCTTTCAGATACTCCGGTTTGCTCCCCTCTCTCCAAAAAAATGCACATTAGGTTGATTGGCCGCTATGAAATTGCAGACACAGAATGAATCTGTGTTTGGATGAGCATGTGTGTGTGTGTCACTACTCTGTTGTGGGGCCAAGTCTGTTGTGTGTGGCCCCACGACAAACTGGTGACCTGTTACGGGTTTACCCTGCCTCTCACCTTGAATCAGTCAAAATACCCTCCGGGACCCCATTAGGGATGGTTTGGAAGATGAATGAATTAATTTCGACAGAGTTCAGCTGGTTGTGTTCATAATGCAGAGTGAATATAACTCTAAATATGGTAATAAATGAGTAGAAAATAATTCTGTTATATGAACCTGTATCAACACGTGATAAATTGGTGGCTCGTACAGGTTGTACCCTACCTTTCACTTACTAACTAGCTGGGATAAGTTTTGGTACCTGCCTAAACCCAGTAATAAATTAAGTTTGCAAAATTAAACTAAAGTAAGGAGCAAATAGATATTTTTCCACAACCTGCTGTTATTGAAGACTTTTCTGAACAATATTGTGGTTTTGTTTATGTGATAATTCCATAATGCTCCTCACATAAATCTTCTGGCTATTGCATGGTTTCTATTTTGCACCAAGTCAAGTGAGTCAGTGTGATACCCCCTCCTCTCTCATTAATCACAACCTTATGAGCCACTCTGCCATACACATCCTCTCCTTTATAACAGATAATCACCTGCAGTCAGTGATCAGACAGATCATATGCTTAGGCTGATTGGTTGTGCCAAACGGAAGGTGGAGCATCTATTGATGCATCACCCAAACGTACAAGCGCAGCAGGATAAATCCTCTCTCCCTCTCCCTCCCCCTACCTCTCACTTTTGCCTCTCTTACATCTGCCAAAGCACAGACTGCAGCGGAGTGTAAAGCCAGCAGAAATTTTCTCCTCATTCTGAAACATTTAAGAATCTGGACAGATTTACTCGCAGAAGAGAGGTGTTTTCCTCGGTGGACGCTCTCAGGAGGATCTACCTGCAGGCTGCTGAGTGTGTAGGTAATTTTGTGCTGTTATCCTGCTGTTTGTGTGTTCATGTATGTAAGTTTACTGCAGAAGCAGCAGCACTGCAGATACTCCATCCACCAGCGCTGCTCAACCAACCCTCCCTCCCATCCCCCTGCTTTTTTCTCCATCATCTCCTTTTCTTTCTGAAAACTCATAAACAATTGGAGCATCACATATTTCTGACAACTTGACAATGTGGTTTGTCCACATCTGGATTCAGTAAACACCGGAACGGACATGTGATGTGCTTCATCTCTTATTGCTGCACGTGTGAAGGATTCCCACTCAACAACTAATGTTTTTTTATTCCTCTGCAGGTCTGTGTCTCACTCTCAGGAACAGTTGTTCGGAAACCCATTCCTCCTTCTGCAGGACCACCTCATTCCCTCCCTGCCTGCTTTTCATCCTACTGTATGGATAGGATGCTCGTCTGTGCGCCCCTGTGTTGAGGAGGCGTTGCAGGCAGCAGCATGGGAGCTGAGCTGGTCGACATTCCCACCACCCCCTCCACCACCAATCTACCACCACCACGCTGCCCCACCAAGACGGGCGATCCCCCCATCCCTGCTGATGGGAGAAGACACTGACGCCACCACAACCCTCAACCACCACGGCTTCCTCCCAGACCACAACTATGTGACTGAAGGTATGCTGACAGAAGGACCTGTATTTGTCATCTGTTCAGAGATTCTTTCATGCAAGTTTAGAAGAGTTTCCGTGTGTGACAAAAAGTGTGTGTGCATAGACTTCTGACTATAGATCATGATCTTTTATATTTTTTAAGCTGTGTGGACAGAATGCCCCCCATTTCTTCCATCTTTTCTAGTATAGTTATGCTTTTCTATGAGTTTTTCTTTCAAATTTTGTTTTGTTTGTGCAAAGATTCTTCTCCACTGCAATGAGAAGTCATTCTCGTCTGTGTTTAAGTAAATTACTGTGTTTTGCATTGATTTGTTTTTGTCCTAGAGGAAAATTGAAATGATTTAGTTACTTTGATTTTCAAAAAAAGTGCAGAAAAAACTTTTACCACATTATTGCAAATGTAAGCAACATTCATCTCCCATTCTAACTGAACCTTACCCTTTATATTTGCTTCTGCCCTCGCGTTCAATACAATCTCACGTGTCAGACTGAATATATGTCAGATATTTAGCAGCTTCTAAACAGAAACAATTCATTAGGTACAGTAATTCTGCACAAAAATGAACTGTAACATCAAATATCTCCATTATGCATACCGTAGATTTACATTAGTGTTTGATTTCTAATTTTTGTCCATGCTTTATTAACATTACACGATCTTTATCACCACTGTATAAAGTAATTTCTTGTGACCTACTATTAATTTAAACAGCAACAATGATGTTTTTCGGGAGTTCTGCCAGTTGATCTTAAAAATCTTTAAGATCTTTATCTAGTTCATTATTTTACTTTTTCAATTTTTTTCCAATCTAGAAGGTGGACTTGCTAAACAAGTCTCAACACTGATCTACTATTTGTTATCGCCATGGAAACAGTCCATGAGTGAAAACATGCTGCTTTTTATGCATGACTAGGATGACTGACAGGGTGTCTCCGCCCACCAATAATGGCACTATTAATTATTCGGCACATCCCAGGCAGACAGACATTATTCAGGGGGAATTGCTGATGAGGTCACACTGAGGTGGACACGCCACAAAGCATAAAAGTGCTGTAAAAACATTTGGAGTAGAGATTTTACCATATTGTGCACTATAATTTTTTTTTTCATTTTCTCTAAAACACCATTAAATATTGTTTTCTGTTACAAAAAAATTGAATTACTTGCCATTTAATAAAAATGAGCCGCCCCTCTCCATCTTTCATTCATGCTCACCCCATCCCCTGTCCTCTCCAGTTCCATCCCCCATCCACTCCCTCTCTTTCCCTCTAAATGCAGCTAACAGCTTTGCCCGATGCTGTAGTTGTGCATCTGCTAGAGAATGTTGCAACATTGCACAAAAGGCTGCTTCAACACAACGTGTTTCTGTGTATGTGAGAGAGAAAGACGGTGGGAGGCTAATTTATAATGAGAGCTGTGTATGGTTGTGTTTGTTTGTGACCATCTTTCCATCTTTCTTTATCCTTATTGTCATCATAACACATGTTGGTCAAGTTTATGTGTGTGTATGGATGTGCATCAACAAATGTTCGTGCATGTGCACACATAACAGTGTGTCCACAGATCGTCCCGTGGGGATTCCCCTGCCCTTTTGCTCCTTCAGGCGAGGTGTTCTTACTCTCCTTACGCCCCATTGTCCCTTCTCTCCTTTTGCTCCATCTCTTACTCCCCCACATCATCCTTCATATAATTAGCTTGCTCGCTTCTTCTAAGCTGAATATTATTGGATTAAAGAGTGAGGCAGAAATTATTAACAAACTCTAAAATTAGGTTGGATAAATTGGGTTACATTTGATTAACAGGCAAATGCATCAAATTCAAATTTTCCAAAAGCAAATGCAAAAAGTTAATTTTAAAGATGAGCTTCCTCGTATGATGGCTGGAAACAGATAAAGTACTTTGACATTAATTTTTGCAACTTCTCAATCCATCTGGTCTTCCGTTCCATCTGGTCCCCAAAAGTGCTTTCAGTGATCATTTTAAAGTATTTTTTAAATTATCTAATGACATATTATTTGAATTTTTTCTATTTAAATCTTCTGTTTCTGTTTAAACATCTCATTACGTATCTAACTGTTCATCCCTCATGTTCTGCTAATCTTCATGTCAAACACTACTTGTGACTTTTTTATGCATCGTGTGATCATAAATACACTACCAGTAGGTTTTTCTTTTGTGAGTACTCATGACCGAATGTGGTGATGTAGTAACTCAGTCCCCTCCCTTCACCCTGCCTGGTCCTCCTTACCCTCTGCCTCCCTGTTGCCCTGCCCTTCCCCTCCCGTCCACCATTGCTCCTCTTGCAGGGCTGCTCCTGGCTATAGCCTGAAGAGCTTCGCCCATCCTGTCCACCCCTCTCCACCCTGGAGTCCTCCCCCAGGATGTTGAGCCCCATCCAGGTGCTGTGCTCCGACATCACTACCCTTTCTCTGGAGCCTGAGCCGTTTGCCTCTTACACTGAAGGTGTGTGTTCTACCTTCTTCTCTCCCAAAGGTCGTATCTGTGTCACAAATTTGCACCACATGAACCCTCGGTGGAAATATGAGGGCTTATGTGTGTGCACCTGTGCCTGCCTGCATGTGGGAGTTAATGAATGTGTAAAGAGTGAGAGTGTGCAGAAAAGGTTTCACTTACATTACCACATTTTGCATGTCTGGGTTCTATAAATATCTCAAACATTACCCTGTCTGTTTTTGGCTCACTTATCTTTTGCTATGTCTGCTTTTTTTTACTTTTGATTGCCCTTTTTTTTTACTTTGAAATGTGTACGTGTGCACGTGATGGGTCTCTATGAAATTTCATGTCATTATTTTATCCACTCATTTAATAATTTGTCTTCAAAGAGTCTAATTTGCTTGTAAATTTTTAGTAATCTAACTGAAATGTTGAAGAGCAACATATCGCTGAAAGAGACACCCGTGCAAAGTCAGCAAAAAATATTAATTGGTCTTGTGAGAAAAAAAAAATCCCCTTCAGATTTCAAACATGATTATTATTGAAGCAGTTTGGAATCATCTAGACCAAGAGCAGAACAAAAGCCAGCCAGTTATTAAACAGAGCTTTGAAATGATCTTCTTGAAAACTGGTTCTGAAGACAGCTTAAAAAAATGTTGAAAAAGACTGTGATTAAAAACTAAATGTGCTCATGGAACGGTGATCGTTTGAAACCAATAGCTCGTTTTACAACATTTACTGCACATTAAATAGTACTACTGTGTTTCAGTACCTTGATGCATGTATAATCCTATTTTATTGGCTATTTTTAAAAGAAGCACAGATCAAGTTGAACCACAGCGTCTATTTCCACTAAGTTTAGGAACGCTTGATCAGACACAACAAAGTTTATAGTTTTGCAAAATAGTTTCATATTCTGAAAATCTTCTCCTGAAAAGAAGAATTTTTGCAAAATAGTTTCATATTTTGCAAAAATTCTTCTTTTCAGGAGAAGATTTTCAGTTTTCCTAATTGGGTCGCAAGAGCCTATCCCGGATGATTTCAGGCAAGAAGCAGGGTACATTCCGAACAAGTAGCCAGTCTGTTGCAAAGCCACACACACTCATTCCTGGGGGGAATTTCATAGTGGTCAATCAACCTAACACACATGTTTTTGAAGGGTGAAAAAAACCCCAGAAGTATCTGGAGAAAATGCATGCATATACTGTATGGAGAGAACATGCAAACTCCCCACAGAAAGCCTAGTGTTTCAAGTCTTGCTACCACTCTGTGACTCAAACCCCTACCTTCTTGCTGTGAGGCCACTGCACCACCATGCAACCGTTTATTAGATATTTTTAAAATTAAACACTGCAGGTATCAAACTTGTATTTGCTAGATGGAGCAAAAAAGAGAGCATCAATAGAAAAGATTGTTATTTAATCAAAGAATTACAAAGACTTAAAGAAACCTCACAGTCTGAGCTCTGCTATCATAGAATTAAAATAGGTGTAAACCGGCTAATCTCCTAATCTAGTTTTCATCTTGGGCTCTTGGTGGGAATAATAAATCATCATCTAATCTGTCACGGTTAGCAGGTCTAAGAATGGATGTGATTGTAGGATATTTATGTTGCTAAACCCGGATTAAACGTGTATTTCACACGTTCTGAAGATGTTTTGCTTTTTGATTGTAATTGTTTGTGTCTATAACCATTAAGCTCACACAGACTGTGCTCCATTGTGCTAAAATGTGTTTGCAGAAATGGCAGATTCCCTGCTGTGCCGGCCTGAAATCACTCCCTGCAGACACATGCACCTCTAACACAAACACATGCATCGTTTTTTACCAAATAACTCTAAAACTGCAGGACAGGGATCAATTTAACACCTCCCTCTGGCGCTCTCCCCCTTCACGTCCTTCGCCTCCTCCTCTCTCTCTCACTCCTTCCATCCCTTTATTTCTCTACAGGGTAATTGAGTACACACACTTCTGCACACGCACACAGGAAATGTGGAGTGTTTTAGCTGCAGCATGCACACACAGTTTGACACACACATACACACACATCCCTTGCTGAGTTGTGGCTTGTCTTCGCTTTTAAGGAGTGTGTGTTTTTGGCTCAGCTTTAATGGCTGGTGTTCACACACAACAAAGATTTCTATAATTGGAACGTCTGTCCCACTCGGTCCCTATAGAAACCTTAGAAAAAGGATTCCCCCCTCTGCTTCCACCCCATTTACTCACAATCCTCTCCTCTGCTCACTAGTTTATATGCTCCTGATGATGTGTGCTAATTTAAATGGACTTATTTATTTGTTTTAGCTCATTTAGATAAATAAATGTGAACTTAATTGACATTTCCGAGACTGAAAATTTTAATGGTTGTGTCTCAGAATTACCGACCTACTTCCCTTCCTTTCTTTTTGTCATTGGAAATATTTACAGTATTCTTATTTTGTAATATTCTTACACTCTCTCAGTAGCAATCGTCTCATCCTTGCACACTCTCATATCACTCGTAACACTTTCACACCACTCGTAACACTCTCACCTTCATTTGTCTTTAGAGAAAGAATGGTGTTCTCCGAGTCAACTGTTTTCTCACTCTAGTGGTTCTAAAGGTGTTACACACTTTGATACTTTATTGAAAACTCATGCTCAAGTTCAAATCGACAACAGGTACAAATGACTAACTGCAAGAAATTATTGATGTTTGCGGCTTGAATTTTTGGAGTCCTGTATAGAAAACACAGTTTTTTCCAGAATTGTTTAATCATCTTTTGAGCAGCAGATATGTATTTTTACATCAGATTGTTCACTGTTTGTTGCTTTAGAACAGTAAATAGAAAAAAAATGTTCCAGTCAAACTGTGAGTGTTGGTCATCACATCAGAGCTGTCTGTTTCTGTTGGATTCAAAGGCCGGCATGTGTGTTAGTTAGTGATCACACAAAAATGAAAGGAATTTGGTTGTCAGTTCACTGAAATAGAAACAATGAGGTACCATTAGTAAAACTTTTTTTTTTTAAATGTAACGGAAAAAAAGGTCAAATTGAAATTCTTTGAAGAACAGTGAGGCTCAAAAGTTAGACTTCTAGATTTGATGTTGTGCCAGTAAATACTAACTCACTACCACTGGAACCTAAGAACATGTAATATCAAAGTCCACTGAGCCTAAACTATTCACACAACAGATCCATGTAGCTGAAGACTTTTTCTCAGGAGATTATTTCTGATTAAATAGAAATGCAAGATCTTAGGAAAAGAATAGAATCTTCCAAAGAGTAATATGGCATTTCTGAGCCAGAGCAACTTTATTTTAAAGTGATAATAATTTTAACTTGAAACATTTGTCTTTTTTGCTCATCAATAACAGAAATTAAGATAGGAAACACAAACCAACTGTGCTTTTTTTCAACCTACAAGCACAAGGTTGTGCTAAACTAATGAAGTTTATTATTAAAACTACTTTTGAGGGGCATTTTTTATCTCAGAAAAAGCTGTTTAACTGTTGCATAAAGAGGATATCCATCACCGAACTGGAGAAGCATTTAGTTTCTTTGTGTGAGTAAATGGGAAATGAGAAGTTGCAAGAAAAAAAGCAAACGTTGCAGAAAAATAATTGATTCCTGGACATCTTGGAGAAGTCTGAGTGTAATCTGAAGATGTCTGTGAATCTTTTTTTGTTGTTAAATGCAAAATGCAAATAGACAACAAACACTTCACAAAAACATTTTCAATGCAACTGCATTCATTCAAATTGTGTTCTCTTTACTGTTGCAATGGGCCGTGTGTGTGTGTGTGTGTGTGTGTGTGTGGGCAGGCACATGCATTTTCACTCCCAGTGTCATCAGCTCTTGCAATGTGACAGTGAGTCAGACAAACCTGCTGATGCTAAACAACTGTTTGTGTCGGGCACAGCTACTTTTCTACACATTCATCCCATTACACAATGAGCTACATCCTCACCATGTCGGACCCAACACATTACAGATACAACATTTGATTCTCAGTCATTTTCTGTGGATTTGTGTAAAAAAAAAAAAAAGTCTGAGTGAGGATGTGTAAGAGGGTTAGTTTTGGTGTGTAAGAGAGAAACAGAGGAATGCTGGAAGTGTGGAGCAGGCAGAAAATGAGCTTGTACTCCATATTTTATTCAGTTTTGTGCTGCTTCTGTGGTTTTGCTTTGCTGAGCTCTTTATATGCTGTGAGTGGATACAGTCAGACACAAAGCACCAAGCAGACACATTTGGAATGAATCACAAAAACACACTTTTGATTTCACAGTTTCCTCATTTTATAAAGATTTACCATAACGTAACCTTCAAAGGATTGTTTATTAAAGATCTAGAAGCATAAACAGAACTATAAGCTTTATCTCTTCATTATTGTGAACTACCAGTTATGAGTGGAAAAAAAAAACTGGAGCCATTAATTGTTTTACCACATTGATTCTTCCTCCAAGAATGGGATTGATGAGTCCCTCTTCCTCCTTCATCAGAATGCCATATACGGCAAATGGTTACAAGTACCACAGCCACTGGTTGGCTCACACCGTTACCATGGCAACTCCCACTCACCAGAAAATCCCCCTTGTGCCGCCTCTGCCCATCACTCCTTTTTCCTTTTCACCTTCTTTTCCTATTCCACCCATTCTTGCATCACCAACATAACCAGGCATACACACTGCTAAGAAGGAGGAGGGATAATCAGAGCCATAGATGAAGAAAAAAGTGTGAAACGTGGCAAAACAATTGAAATTTGGGTGGAATTGGCAAGATGGAAAAAAAAAAGACAAAGAAGATAAAATTTTGGAAAAATTGTTTAGACGTGATCAAGAGTCTTATAATGAGAAGAAAGACGACAACAAATATTAAAACGTGGTTGGTTTGAGGATGGTTATCGGGCCACATTTAAAAGCACTGCTAAAAAATAAATGCAATTTCAGTTTTTCTTTTCAATAAAAAGCAAAATCTTCGCTCCACTTTTTTTTATTGTAAAGTGAAGACAGGTACAATCTATCAAAACTGAGCCCTTTGGATTTTTTAAGATGACCTGTGATTTTTTTTTTTAAGCCTTGTGGCAGGTTTTTGTTCCTAAAAAATGTCAGTGAAGCTAAACTGGCTAGTTTTTAAATCCTGCAGTGAGTTTCATTGTTCTACTCCTGCAATGTGGGTCATCATTACTGGAGATATCATGGTTTAAAGAATAGTCAGCAAATATCTTTATGTAGCTTGTGTGCATTCCGGTATTCTGAATTTTCTTTGCTTATTGGTTAGATTTGATCAAAAATTAAATTTCTGAATGCCAAGGCATTGTTTTACTTAAAAAAAAACATCTTTTTTTTTTTTTCTCAAAAAGTCCAGCACCTCTGAAGTTTTGTGATTACTGACTGTTCAGATTTTTTGTGTTCGTTATGACAAATTTGTGGGGAGTTTTTTTTGTTGTGGTGTGACCACAAGAAGCCAAAACTAGTGCTTCAGGTGAAAAGTAAGATGACTTCAAGTCATCTTAAAGGAATTTAACACCTTTTTTGTAAACCAGAAAAAAATGTCCTCACCTCAAACTGAAAAGTGCTTCTTAAAACACAAATGCGTCGGTGGACATGAAGACTTACTATTTTTATAAAGATGAATGCAATCATTTTTCAGATAGTAGTCACCATGGTGACGAGCATCGCTTTCTATTCCCAACAGTCTTTGTGTTTACAAGTGTGCAGATATCAGATATGAAAGTTCACAACTGAGCAGAACATGCAGTTCAATCACATCAGAAATAGACTGAACTCATTGGACCAAACAAAATACACACAAGAGCTTAAACTCTAAAAAACTAGGTAAAGTGTAACATTTCAATTCTGCTTAAGTTTTCTGCCTCTACTGCAGATTTTTTTTCTAATAAACGACTAAATCTTTAATCGGTTGTACAAAGAGAAAGAGGATGAGTAAATGGGACAGGCAGCAGATTACATGCAACGTCAAATCAGATTCTAGCATCAGATATCAGATGTGCATATCCTCTATTAGACTGAAAGACTTCTATTTGAGAGGTGATGTATTGTATGAGAGAGGAAGGACCGGTGGAAATGATGATTGTGCTCTGACAAATAATTTAATGGTTCCAATCTGTGAACTGAGTATTATTACAAATTTTTAAAAATGATTTTCATTTTTACAAGGTAAAGAACAACAAAAAAAAACCCTAATAATTGAAATAAACTGACTTGTTTGCACACACTCCACAACTCATAGTAAACTGAGTCTGTATGTTCAGAGACGTCCTGTGCCAGCTGTGAAACAGCTGAGTTTGGTGTGTCTTTCATTTTCCATTTGTTGTGTTCTTAGATTTTATGGGTCACACAAATTTGCATAACAATTATGCTAGTTGTGGAAAGAAATAATTTTTTCCTCTCCCATTTATTTGCATATTGTAATCTTGCATATTAGGTTGGATGATTGTTTATAGATTTCTGCTGAGATAAACATTTCACAGATGAACACCGATGTGCGGTCCATCATTTTAATGGCTTCCCTCTTTGTATTTGTGTGTTATCTTCTCTAGCTGATATCATCTCCACTGTTGAGTTCAACCACACAGGAGAACTCCTGGCCACTGGGGACAAAGGAGGCCGTGTGGTCATTTTTCAGAGGGAACCTGAGGTAGGAGCACAAAGTCTGCACACATTTTCGCTGTTTCATTTCAACCACACAAATTGGTCGGTGCACAATGTTCCCCTGCAGATATTTTATGCATTGTTTGATAAATAGCCAGCACTCATACCTACAGGCTTATAATAAAGCTCTACCCTGCTGTACCCTTTATTTGATCATGTTTCAACCATAGTTGACTTTGCACAATAATGCACTTTAGCTTTAACATGTTTTTCTTTATTTCCCTTTCTTGTACCAGAGCAAGATTGAGCCATTTTCCCAGGGAGAGTACAATGTGTACAGCACCTTTCAGAGCCATGAGCCAGAATTCGACTACCTTAAGAGTTTGGAGATTGAGGAGAAGATCAATAAGATCCGATGGCTGCCTCAGCAGAACGCCGCACACTTTCTCCTCTCAACCAATGGTACAGAAAGAAAATTCCCCTGCTGACACACAAACCCTGTACACACACATACACATACAATGGGATCCAAGGCCTGTTATTAAAGCATAGCTGACCATTTTGAAAAGGTCACAGAGTGTGACACAATGCAATGGCTCTCTGAAAGAGGTATTACTGAAATGAATGAGGTCGGATTGCTTCTAGCGCAGAAGGAATTCAGACAGTTAAATCAGTCTTTGATAACCTATTCTGGTTTTGTCATCTGCTTTGTTAAAATTTTCTATCAGATAGAATACGGTTTGGTGCTTTGAGATGTCAATTGCGTCATTTCTGATAATCAGTGTTCTTTCTTTTTCCTTGTGATGTCATGGCTGATCAAATTAAGAAAGCATGCACGATAGATAATTATCCAAGAATGACGGCACAAATCTTTTTTTGACAAAACATCTTAGGTCACGAGCCTAAACATTAAAATTCGCTGCCGTCTGCTCAATTCAGTTGGTCATTCTTGGCTGAGAGGTCCCAATTTATGGTTCACATCCAGAGTTTATGAGCATCCTGGAAGATCTATACATTTAACCAGAATGCCCAGTTATTGATTTCTTAAAGCAATATATTATTTATAATGATGGAAATGAAAAATGGATGGCAACCTCCAGAAGCTGAGTATGGATGTTATTGAGATGCTTGACTTTAATAGTTTTTGGCTTTTTTTAGATTATGAAAGTTGTGACTTGATGCAGAAAGGTTAGAATGCAATTTTCTTGTTTTAAAACACACACTTAAAAATGTTAAGCAAAGATCTTTTTAGATATTTGAATTCTCATAATTTTTAATGTAGTTTTATTTTTGCTGATTTGATCTTTAAAGGGAACATTTTCAACAAAATGTAATAACACATGTTCATTTATATTTCCATAAATTATGATTGAAATTACATTTCGTGTTGAAATGTTAGAAAGAAATTACGGTACATAACTCCCCTACTTTGATGAGTTTGGAGGACAGCAAGAAGTAAGTGTGTAGTAACCATGTAAGGTTCCCTTTGTCTAAAAACTATTTTTAAAACTGAAATATGGACAGATATTGTCAGTCAGGTCATTTGATTGGCCAGCATTTCCTCTTCCTGCTCTGATTTTAGAAACACAAGCTTTGGATTTTGGAAACACATAACTCTATTCTTTATTCTGAAAGCACATTGGGATAAACTTAGACTCAACTGATCATAAAAACAAGCTTTGAATTCAGCATTTTTTTACATTTTAATGATAGTTTACATAAAAAAAAAAACCTCAATGGAGGTGTAACATTTTAAAGTTTTACAGCTGCTTGTGAATTCATGTTATGTTCTACTTTGATATTTCATAAAGATGAACGTGTTTGGTGGCATTTAACAGGAAAAACCTCCAAAAAATTTGTAACAATGTGTGAACACATTTACACGACAGGTGGGAAGCTGCTGTGTCTGTACATTTCACATAAAGATCCCATTTCTGCCTACAGAGCAGAAACAAGTGTAGAAATCTGTTGTGAAATATTCAGACAAAGAAATGCACTGGTGCTCTCACAAAAGAACACAAGTCTATATAATATTAATAAGATGAATTTTCTGAATAATTTCAGATAAAACCATCAAGTTGTGGAAGGTGAGTGAAAGAGATAAACGGCCAGAAGGATACAACCTGAAGGATGAAGAGGGGCGCATCAAGGACATCTCTACAGTCACCTCCCTCCAGGTATCTATGGAATCCAGCCTTTACATCCGATCCCTCTGTCCTATCCGTCTTTGTGTTACAGTGGTTGAATAAAACTGGGTCAGTGGATACAGCTGCGCTTGCATGTACGTAAATGGGTCAGTGGCACACGACGGAGACAAGTGTTTGGAGTGTGTGTGGGGGTGGTAAAACCCTTTATTTTCAGCAATGTGATGGTTAATGTAACATCAACTATGGGATTATATATTAGCAGTTTACGCTCAATGATAAGCAACTTGGTGCATTTAAAATTTTATTATTTCTCATAATTGATGCTAAAAAAATGCATGTTTAATTTTTCTTGTAACATGTGAAATATTTGAAGTTTAAAGTATAGTGAAAAGAATTTATTATACTGTTTTTTTTTTTTCTTTTCATTTTAAGGTGCCGGTGTTGAAGCCCATGGACCTGATGGTAGAGGTGAGTCCACGGCGAGTGTTCGCCAACGCACACACCTACCATGTCAACTCCATTTCTGTCAACTCGGACTTTGAGACCTACATGTCAGCAGACGACTTGAGGATCAACCTCTGGCATCTGGACATCACCGACCGCAGCTTCAGTATCCTTTTTTTTCTTTTGGGATTTCTGTTACCTTTGCAAAGCAATCAGAGGTCAGGATGTCAAACACACAGAAATAACTGTAAATCTTCTCAAGATCTGTCACAGATTCTTCTATATGCCAAAAAAAAAACACCAAAAAACATCCCTCCACAAAAATAAATAATCCAAACTCTCACTATAAATCACCTTGTTGTCTAAAAACCCTGCAGAAACAATCACCAAGGGGGAGGGGAATATTTTTCTTGAGGAGAGGAAGTGTATCGTAATGAATAATTCAGAAGCTGCATAAATATTTTAGCTCATTTCAGAGTAGTAATCCAGCTCAATGTCACATCTCTGACCCAAACAGGATTAATAATATTACAATCTACTTGGAATGGAATTACTTTTCTACCAACTATGCCCTTAAGATAGATCTTTATTGGCCACTATATTGGGTTGAAATATTTTTACAGCACGTTAGCAGCTTTTTGATTTACATGCTTTTGTGTTGATGTTTCATATAGACTTATGACTTTTAATAGGTTCTCACACAAATTAAAACTGTTAAGTTAGTTTCTTAAGTGACAACTGTAATGATGGATGCGTTTACTAATGAATTAGTTTTAGTAGATTATGTGACATCTCCATTTATTTACTGGTTTTTCCCTGAGCGTGTTTCTAACAGACATTGTGGATATTAAACCAGCGAACATGGAGGATCTGACGGAGGTGATCACAGCAGCTGAATTTCATCCTCACCACTGCAACTTGTTTGTCTATAGCAGCAGTAAAGGCACCCTGCGTCTTTGTGACATGAGAGAAGCGGCGCTGTGTGACAGGCATTCGAAATGTAAGTAAACCTGCTGGGACCAGTTTTGATGCCCATGTGGCTTTTTAAAGTAAAATTTGTGCATCTCAAGGGTTTCAGAGTTAAAATATGTTTTGTTAGCTGGTTTTAGACGTTTTAGAGCTCACACTGTGATTTTTACATCACGTGAGTCTCAGTCTAGTGTCTAAGTTGTCAAAAGAAAAAACCCAAGTCATTTATTTGGGAAATTTGAGATTATTGTGATGTTTTATCAGCCAAAAAAAAAAATCTTGAGATTTTTTAAAACAGCAAGAAGGTCGTGGGTTCAAATCCCGGGTGGGGAATAAGGTTGAAACACTGGTCTTTCTGTGTGGAGTTTTCATGTACTCGCCACGTATGCGTGGGTTTTCTCCCACTCTCTAAAAAACATGTGTGTTAGGTTGAGGACCCCCTCGAAAATGAGAAGTCACATCTCAAGGGGCTATCCTCCTAAAAAAGTACATTAAAAATTAATGTTGAATTTGGTGTAAATTATTGCCTCGGAGCAAGAAGGTCAGGGTTTGTGTCCTGGAATGGGGCCTAGGCTTGAAACACTGGTCTTTCTGTGTTGAGTTTGCATGTTCTTCCTGCGTATGTGTGGTTTTTCTCTGGGTACTCCGGTATCCTCCAAAAACCTGCATGTTAGAATGATTGGCTGTTAAGAAACTGACCCTAGGAATGACTGTGTGTGTTGTCCCACAACAGACTGGCAACCTGTTTGGGATGTACCCCACCTCTCATCTGAAATCAGCTGGGATATTTTCTATTTCCATATACTCACTGAAAGTTGCATTGGCTTACAACATACCAAATAAATACAAGATAATAACACCTAATTTTTTTTTAATTGTTTTATGTTAAAATCCAAGATTTCAGGATTGAATCATGGTGACGTTTTCTTTTCGTTTCTATTCGCCTGAAGTTTCACAACTGAACCGTATATACCGTATATTATATAATAGTGCTTTCATAGAAAAGCACTATTACATAGGTATCTTATCTATGTTTTATGTCTTTTTTAACTTTTTTATGCTGTTTTTAACTGTTAACTGATGTTAAATGTTGTGAAATCTCTACAACTTAACTCCAAGTTAAGTTGGAGTTAACTTGGAGTTAACTCCATTCTCAAAATAAAAGTGTTCTTCATTGCATGTTTCACTCTACAATTAAAGAAGCCATAAACTTTTTTTCTGCCATGTTGTATTTGATTTTTTTTTGTTGGTTGTCGTGTGACCCATACAGAGTTGACAAGCTAAGACCTGCATTACGTAGAGGGTGTCTTATCACATCTAAACTCTCAAAAAGTTTAAAAACCAAATCTACTTTAATTATTTTTCTATTTTTCTCCACATGCAACTCTTTATCACTTAATTCCCTCTATAAGTCTAAAAAGTAAAGTCTGAGCACAGGCTGTACCAAACAGCAGCTCCAGTTCTCAGTTTTGTTTTTCCGTGCCACTTTTTTAAATTTTTTTGTATAACCTTCGATTTGTTCTTTTGCAAAGTTTCTGTGGCCACTTTGTCCCATTTCTAAATCTCATTTATCATCACTTATTGGACACATTATTCATCTTTAAATTGAATCATAAGAACATCTTGTGATTTCTCTGATGACTAAACCATTTCCCCTTTCTTTATCTCTCTTAGTGTTTGAAGAACCAGAGGATCCCAGCGCCCGCTCCTTTTTCTCTGAGATAATCTCATCTGTATCGGATGTGAAGTTTAGCCACAGTGGTCGCTATCTGCTCACCAGAGACTACCTGACTGCCAAAGTCTGGGACCTCAACATGGAGAGCAAGCCCCTGGAGACATACCAGGTGTGTGTTCCTGACAAAGCAGAATAATCATGTCGCTCATACAAGAATGATACGACAAAGTTGTCAGGAAGGATTTTTGCAGAGAGTTAAATTGTTGGTGATTTCAGGTTTAATTTGTTTGGTCTTTTAAAACAAATTTAGATATTCTTCTCTCCTTACAACAATGCCATCCCATCTCAAAATGTTACTCAATTTATTTGCTGAAGTACAACAAAACAGGGCACTAGATCCATATCATCCCCCACCAAAATATTCTTATACCGGTGGCGTGTGTGTCAGACTCTTCACTGCAAGATTTAAACACTAGATGAGAAAATAAAATTAGTTTAATTTGGTTTCTCAATGTGTAGGCAGGAAATGACTGAATTTGACCTTTAGAGTGTGGCTTGATGATCTGTCCAAAGTCTTGGACGTTTTCAGTATGTTGTTGTTCATAAAAATACACTAGGCTCATACTGGGATTGAAACCAGTAAGAAGTGTGATATAACACAATGACACACTTCCTGTTTACATTGAACAATTACAGATAAACCTCTATTATTGCATCAGGTGTGAAACATCAGCAGTGGAAGATGATTTAAAATCAGTCAAAGTAAAACAGAGTACGTGTGTGAATGAGAGGGATCCAAATGGAAAAGTGAGGTTACAGGGAGAAGAGATAAAAAAGGTGGAAGATTTTAAGTACTTAGGATCAACAGTCCAGAGCAATGGAGAGTGTGGAAAATAGGTGAAGAAGCTTGTGCAGGCAGGCTGGAATGGGATGAGAAAAGTATCTGGTGTGATGTGTGGTTGAAGAGTTTCAGCTAAAATGAAAGCGAAAGTGTTCAAAATTGTGGTGAGACTGGCCATGCGGATTGGTCTAGAGACAGGGGCACTGAGGAAAAGACAAAAAAAACCAGTTGAAGGTAGCAGAAATGAAGATGCTGAGGATCTCTCTGGTAGTGACCAGGATGGACAGGATTAGAAATGTATTTATCAGAGGAACAGCACATGTTAGTGGTTTTGGAGATAAAGTCAGTGAAGCCGACTGAAATGGTTTGGACATGTGCAGAGGAGAGAGTAGATAGGAAGAAGGATGCTGGGTTTGGAACCACCAGGAAAGAGGACCAGAGGAAGGCCAAAGAGGAGGTTCATGGATACAGTGAAGGAAGACATGAAGATAGTTGGCGTGACCGAAGAAGATGCATCAGATAGGGTTAGACGGAAGAAACTGAATTGGTGTGTCAACCCGTGAAGGGAAATGCCAAAAGGAGAAGAAGAAGAGTGTAAAACATCAGCAGCATTTCCGTTTACCTCTTCTTAACCCCTTTAAACTTGTTAACTACTCGTTTTGACCTACCTGGCAAAGCACACAAAGTTTGTTTAGTTGCACGGACTCTCATAAAGAGATGTTAAGAAATTAGCAGAGGACATGTTGCTGAACAAACGTTGGACTTTTTAAATTTTCCTGTCGATATTGACTTATCTGAAATCCATCCTTAAAACCTTGGTTTATGATTTGTCGTTTTACCATAAACAATTTGTGGAATCTACAAATTACTTATCAGCTGTATGGAATTAAAGATGTCACTAATTGTGCAAAAGTACAAAATATTCATTTGCGTAAACTGGCGGAAAAAAAAGGTGTTTATCTTTTTTTCTTGTGCTACTATTAACACACTGTTTATGACACTGATGAGTGCTGACACACAACCTCCTATTGGTTCATTTATTGACTGAAGTAGTGTTTGTTGTGTGTTGTTTGTGAGTTTGTACGTGTCTTCCTGACATGCGAGCACTCATGAAGCAAACAGGAGTGGGAGGCTGGATGCACTCGAGCTATTTATAGGCTGCTGAGCTTTTACTCATACAGTAAAGCAGGAAGGAGGGATACCTTACACAGCGGCTGACACCTAGATCTGCAATGCAGCATGGAGACAGAGAAAAGGGGGGAAAGAGGGAGACGAGGGGCGTGGGCCTGGGATGGAGAGAGAGGAGGGTCTGATGAAAAGAAGAGAGAAGAATAGGGAGTGTAACTGAGGGGATCAGAAGGGAAGCAAAGGTTGGACTGGAAGTAACACCAGGTTCTTCCAAAAGATAAATGGATAGTATTGTGTTAAAAAATATTTCTCAACTTTAATTTACACATGAACCAAAATGAGATTACACTTAATGAGCTGGGTAAATAAATGAAAGAAATGCTATTGAGACATGCAAAAGGTGTTTGTTCCTTGTATTTGCTCATGAAGTTTCTTTTTAATCAATAAGAAGAATAGGAACAACTTTTTATGTAAATTTGAACAAAAGTTCAAATTTGTTCAAATTTGAACAAAAGTTCAAATTTACATAAAAAATTTTTACTCAATAAAAGCGTTTAACTTTGCATGACTATATTTTAGAAGTCATAATTTCTTAAGAGTGTGAATAATTGGGAGCAGCACTGTGTTTACGTATTTATACATATGAATATTACGTATGCATATATATTTATACACGTACTGTATGTAAGGACTCATTTGTGTAAATCCAAATGTCCCCGGGGTTTGACGTCTAACTGAGACATCCTTAATCGACTATCTGTTAATTGCAAGAGGCAGGGTGATGCTGCGCATCACCCTGGTGGCTACAGGACAGTAGGCGATAGCTCAGTGGTAGAATGTTAGCCCTTGGAGCGAGAGAAGCCGGTTCGAATCCCACTGAGCTCATACCTAGGTGAAGACGCATAACTCCCCGTTTCTTCCACCATTGGCGGCAAAAGAAGACAGCCTGCTGTGGTGCTATGTAGGACGGAAATTTCCTGTTGAGGGATGAATACAGTACGATTGGAAAAATTTCAGATTTTTGCATCACCCAATGGAAACTATGTGGACACGCAGGCCTAATGTAAACACAACAGAAATGAGCAATCAGTTGTAAATTTGTGTGTGTGTGTACATTAATTGTCATTTCGAATTAAAGTGTGATTATAGAAAATTAGATATGCATACATTCTGTGTCTAAAAAAAGGTTTAAAATAAACTAAACATTACTGCCAGCTATCGATAGAGCCGTAGGTTACTCACTGTCTAATAATTACCATCTCCAGGTCGATTAAAGTTGCAACTTTCCTGTGATTAAATAAGGGTGTTCTGCTCTCTTCTATTTATAGTTTGCAGTGACTGTTCACTTGCAAGTGAGGTCGTGTGAATTGAGGACTCATTTTTAAATCAGACCAAACTGTGTGTGTGTCCCTGCAGGTTCATGATTACCTCCGCAGCAAGTTGTGCTCGCTTTACGAGAACGACTGCATCTTCGACAAGTTTGAATGTGCCTGGAATGGCTCGGACAGGTACCAGATGAGATGTTTGACCATTTATCTCTTTCTATTTTTATAATGTCTAAGTCTGTCGCTCTGTCTTTAAACAACTAAAGTGTGTCAACAAATAGGTTTACCTTCAAACTACACCGACCGAACATTTCTTCCTCTTCTCTCCATACAGCGTGATCATGACAGGAGCATATAACAACTTCTTCCGCATGTTCGACCGCAACACCAAGCGCGATGTGACCTTGGAGGCGTCAAGAGAGAGCAGCAAACCTAGAGCTGTGCTAAAGCCACGCAGGGTCTGTGCTGCTGGCGGGAAGCGAAGAAAAGACGACATTAGTGTGGACAGTCTGGATTTCACCAAGAAGATCCTCCACACGGCCTGGCACCCTACAGAGAACATTATTGCCATCGCTGCCACCAACAACCTGTACATCTTTCAGGACAAACTCAACTCTGAGATGCACCAATGAACAGACATCGGCGGTGGTTTAAACCAGTTTACACAAAACTATGCGAGAATGTACATTGTTATTAGATTTACACACATTTTCACCCCCAAGAAGATGCCTAACCCAACACACACTCCTAATACGCACACATTCCCTCCTACACCTTCTCTACAGCCTACCAGAACTGAAAAGACCCAGTTGGGGCTAGAAAAGGCAACCGGCTGGATCATATGATGGATTATGGTTTGAAATTTGTCCGAAGTGTGGATTTCTTCATTGCTACCCCGTGGATTGTGCTATAATGTGTGTTTCTGTTCAGCTTCCAAGGAGGTTCAGTTTTCCCTAGACAGGAAAAAAGTTTACATTTTTGTCTTTTTGTTCTTTTTCTTTTTAATCTTTTCTGACTCCTTTTGTTTCCCTATTCTTTTATCTGTTGTGTATTTATTCAGTGGAGCAAAGCAAAGTTGGTTGCCCACTGTTTTGTGTTACAATAAACCTTCTGAGGTTCTCCACCAGCAGTACTGAGAAGAAAAGGGCATTTCTCTAACTGGATGTTCAATGGTTTAAAATCATCTGTTTTCTTTCTGTTACTTCTTGTTAAACTGTATGGATGATGGCTGTCATGATGACCATCCCAGAAGACAAATACGGTGTACTTGGACAGACTTGCGACCTTCTCCTCGACCCATCAACTGAAACATTCACAGTCCAGCAGATGGAAGCAGAAAATGAACAGTGGATGTAACAGTGGATTTCAGACATGAATGTCTCTTTCTGCTGAAATGGACCAAAACCTCTTTGATTGTGGTTGTTTTTGCTTCCTGGTCCGGGCTGTTTTGTGTGCTGCTTTGACACTAAATATGTTAAACACAGATGAAGCAAAAATATGATAAAATAAGCAAACAATCAAGCAAAAAGATGCTGCATGTCAAACAGTTTTAGCCTATTAGTATTTATAAATTGACTGACTTGGTTGCCTTCTTAACCATGTAAATCTGGCTGTAAAAAGGCTTCAGGGGCTCCTCGCAGCACGAATAACCATAGACTACCGAGTCCTCCTAACTTTCTGTGTCCTCAGACACTGAAGCATGTTTACTGGTGTTAGGTTCTAACACGTTCACGTTCCATTTCGAGTTTCTACTCTCAGAGATGGAAAAGAAAGAAAAAGAGGAATGTTTCTGATAAACATTGTACTCTGGGAGTAGAAAAACAAACTTAAGGCCTCAATGTGTCCATATATAATAACTGTTTCTGAGATGTGTGAGGTTTTCTTTTTCTACCTGACCATCTGCTGATGATTGTCTCCAAAGCTACAGCAGAGAGATACCACTTTAATCTCTTTGGCCTTCCTCACTGATTACTTTGCAGATTTCCAAATGTTTTTTTTATGTATGAAAAAAATGTGTTTCTTTTACTGATCCTTTCATTTAAAGCATCTGTCAGTTTTTCTGTGTCTCTGTTAATGTCCAGTCACATATTTTTTTTGTCTTAATATATGTTTACTTAATTGTCAAATGGACAGTTATAAATAATGTTAATATACTTTTTTCTGAATAAAGATTTCAAAGAAATTGCATCCAACGAGAGTCCCATCGTGGTTCACATTGAACTGAGAATTTACCACCACCTAGCATTCATTTTATGTGTTACATCTAAAAAATATATTGTGCAAGAAACACTGAGGGTTTCCATTGGAAAAAAAAAACTTTTGGAGGTAGAAAATCCCAGCTGTGTCAGTAACACATTTGTGAATTTCAAGTTCAGATTTTTATCAATATCGACACCATAAACATTGAGTGTTGGGCAACCTTTAAATTTCAATGTCATTTCATTTTATAGCGTTTAGTAAATTAGCTTTTCTACTCACCAATATTATTAGTTGAATTCTGTTGCTATCAAACCACTGTTTAATCAATGAAGGTAATTTTGATCTCTGCCATCAAGCAGGAGCTCGGAGTAGAGCTGTTGCTGCTCCGGGTTGAGAAAAGCCAGATGGGGTAGTTCGGGCATCTGGTTGGGATGCCTCCTGAATGCCTCGTTGGTGAAGTGTTTGGACATATCCCACTGGGAGGAGACCCAGCTCAGCCTGATCCCAGCTGAGCTGAAGGATGCAGCCGGGGTGAGAGAGGCCTGGGCTTCCCGTCTGAAGCTGTTGACACTGCGACCCAGCCCCAGAAAAGCGGAAGACAACAGAATGGAACAGAATACTTGATATTACCCATTAGTTCACAAGAATCATTAAAATATGGAATAGGCAATTGATGCCCCAAAAGAGCGTTTTGGAATGCATTGGGTGCTAATTATTCTTTCAAAATCACTTTTATCAGTGGGAATGAAGTGATTTCTATTAACAACATAGCCTTCAAGTCACTTGAGAGCAATTCTTTTGACTCCATTTTCTTCTATTAAAAATGTATACGTTTATTGCTGTCAAAGGGCTGTGTTAGGTCTGAAAATCCTAGCTGTGCATTCTTTGTTTATTGCAGTGGCCGCCTTTAAAACAAGTTCCATGATAGCCAGTGAAGCAACTTCTTTGACCTAAAACAATGCTGATAATCATTAATCAGATTGTACCTCTGAATATGTTCTTCAATTTTTTGACAAAGTTTTTCTAAAGATTCTTAAAGTTGGAACAAATTATATTTAGGCCCACATGACTCTGATATTACCAAATATTATTTGTTTGACATTTACAGAGTAATTCATTCATTTTAAAAATGACACATCAGCTAAAAAGTTCTAAAAAGAATTTTTGTTTTCAATTTGTCATCATAGCAATGGTGTAAAAAACTGCGTATTCTTCCAACAATGCAATCAATAGGAAGCACACCAGTGGTTTACAATCTTAGTGTTCTTAATTACTTTTGTCATTGTGAAGAGTTTTTTTTTTTAATTAGCTGGCTGAGTTGGTCTGGGCTCTCAGAATTCTGGGTCTCCTAGATGGAAGGGTAAAGAATAGGGAATATCCTGGGTGGGCAAGGTCATCATGGTCTTTTTTAGCCCTCGGAAGGAGATGTATGGCACAAATTTCCTCCAGGTGCAGAAGTGGGGAGCCAATGACCACTGGGCAGTCTGGATGAACCATTGCTGTAATTTTAATACAGCTGGCGGATCAAACCATGCATCTCTAAGTTTGGACACTCTCTATTGTGCAGTGGTAGAAGTTTTGAGCAGAAGTGGAGCGAGTTTGTTTCTCCTCAACATTCTCAGAAAATATAGACGCTACTGTGCCTTTTTAAAGATGTTGCTGACGTTAACAGTTTAGCTGAGATCCTCTGAGATGTGGAGGCCCAGAAACGTCCAAGTTCTTCACCTGTACTACTTTTCACCATTGACATTCAGGCGTAAGTATGTAGCTTGTCATTACACCAGGTTGAGAGTGTTTGGACCACCTTCCAGTATGAAGTTTCATCCTCATTACTTGATCAGCAAATTTAATAAGGGTGTTGGATCCCTGGATGGCAATACAGTCATGAGTGTGTACAGTGTGTTCAAGAGAAATTGAGGACACGGAATGAGGTTTTTGCAAACTTTTCTCAGTTTCATAAATTAATTTGAACCAAACCTAAGTCAGTAAAGCCCAAGTTAATAACATTAAGTCTTATTTATACCTGTGCATGGATAAGGGACAGATGCTTTCTCTGGGTCTTTGCCACTCTGGTTTCCATAAAGCCACTCAATAGCACCACCACCTGGTTGGGTTGAGTATTGGCGTATGAAAAAAATCTGATGAAAATCAGAATCAGAATGTCTGTTTCTTACAAAAAGACTTTGAATATAGCGTTTCAATCAAATACATGTAAAAAAAAGTAATACATTTGATTAACATATTCAGAGTTAAGCAACCTCTCAGCCAACCGGTAAATAAACAGTGAATAAATTGGGAATTGAGTGTCCTAGATATAGTATAACTAAAACCAAACACCTGAGCAAAGAAGTTCCACATTCAAACTGATGTGTGAGTTTTTTCTGTGTTCTCCAGCTCTCGCTGGATCGATTTGCCGCCGAGTGTGAAGCGGCCGGGATGGGAATTAGCGCCTCCAAATCCGAGACCATGGTCCTCGCCCGGAAAAGGGTGGAGTGCCCCCTACGGGTCAGGGACAGGGTCCTGCCCCAAGTGGAGGAGTTTAAATCTCGGGGTCTTGTTCACGAGTGGGGGAAAGATGGAGCGGGAGATCGAAAGGCGGATCGGTGCAGCATCAGCAATAACTAGGACGCTGCATCGTTCCGTCGTGGTAAAGAGAGAGCTGAGCCAAAAAGCAAAGCTCTCGATTTACAAGTCGATCTACGTTCCAACCCTCACCTATGGTCACCAGCTGTGGGTGGTGACCATAAGAATGAGATCAGGGATACAAGCGACCGAAATGATCTTCCTCCGCAGGGTGGCTGGGCTCTCACTCAGAGATCAGGTGAGGAGCTCTGCCATCCGGGAGGAGCTCGGTGTCGAGCCGCTCCTCCTCCAGGTCGAGAGGAGCCAGATGGGGTGGTTCGGGCATCTGGTCGGGATGCCCCCCGAGCGCCTCGAAGGCGAGGTGTTTTGGGCACGTCCCACCGGGAGGAGACCAAGGGGCGGACCCGATGGAGAGATTATGTCTCACAGCTGGCCGGGGAAGGACTTGGGATCCTTCCGGGTGAGCTGGAGGATGCAGCCGGGGTGAGAGAAACCTGGGCTGCCCGTTTGAGGTTGTTGCCCCCGCGACCCGACCCCGGAACAAGCGGAAGATGACGGAACAGAGTTTTTTTCTGTGGTGAAACAAAAGAAACTTCCAAAGAACATTTTCCCGGTAGAGCCAGGACCCATGTGACGACTCTGTCATAGAGTTAGCCAATTGCTAAGACTGACGGTCACTCATTTTTTCTCTCCGTGGCATCAGGGTCCTCAGTAAAGCCAAAATTGTGCCTGAAAATCTAAGAACTAAAACCAGAACTGATCTTTTATCAAATTTATTGGTCACAGTGTAGAAAACAGAGATTTCTACATTTCTAGTACAGCATTACTTCTCTGTGACTGAATGTTCAGTAAATTAAATCCCTGCACAGCAGAGACAAAAAAGAAGAGAACAGAAGGATAAAAGTCAAGTCTTTATGTTGTATGACTGTAGAACATGTCTTTTTACTAGAAAATGTGTAAATTAAGTTAGCTTTAAAGGGCACTTTCATCCAGTGGATCTAAGCATTTCTTGACAGATAGTGTGATATTTCAAACAAAGACAAAAAGCATGATTCCCATCATCATCTTAGAAACTGTACAATTTTAATAACAATGATTTTGGAATTTATTTATTTTTTTTATGAAAATAAGAACCTGTGTTAAACACAGCGTTCAAACTTCATTAGCAGTATATGAGATGAAATACTTTAAAAATATTTACTACAGTATTTCCTTAAAGTATTTGGCACAATATTATTTCTTAGAAAAATGACAGTTTTGCTCTAAAGCCTCAAGAACAAAAACACACTCAAGCTGTCGACATAGAAATGGTCCAACAATTTGATCACTTTTTCATGACCCTAAATCTATCAATACTACAATTACAAGCAATCCTTAGTGTACATTCCTCAGTGTTCATTTAAATAAACTAACTGTCCTGATGTGCTGTTACATTTTCTGTTTCGGTCTCTAAATTTTGTTCCAATTGGACAGTCAAAAATGGATTAAAAAAGAAATCAAAACCAAACTGGAGGGCGTTCTGGGCTGTTCGCCTCCAGTCATGTTCAATCTTGTATTGCCTGCGACGAGGAGAGGTGGTGCCTCCGCAGGACAAGCAGTGAATTGCTTTCATTTCAAACACGGGCCACTTAGATCCCAAACGACCCTCCAATATGGTGCTGAACTGCACCACACTGCCTGTGTTGAGGTGTAGAAGCACAGACTTGAACTCACTACTAGCTCTCAGAACAATGTCCTTGGTTGCATCTTCATCCTCTACAATCGTCCCATCTTTGGTTTTTCTCTCCAGCGGCATGCCCAACGTCACCTCAAACTTGTACCTGTCAAAGCGCTTGACGTGGCACTCATTCTTAGCCAGTTTTTTAAGCTTACAGAGCGGATCTGTTGGAGGAGGAGCAGGAGCAGGCTGAGGATGGAACTCAGCATCCACAGCTTTTGGCTCCTCACACTGAGGGTATGGTTCACCATAAAGGCAGCGCATCCAATTGCCCAGAAGTACTGGCAACAAGTTGATAACTGACTCTGGCCCATTTTCGATATCCGTCACACGAACATATTTGAAGCGTCCTGTCCAGGTGACTCGATGTCCTTCCAGATGAGAACAAAGAATCTGGGTCTGTGCCATGTTGGACTCTTTCCAGGCCAGAGGCCCACACAAGTTGCTGTATTCAGGCCATGTTAGGGTTGAGTTGTAAACCTTCATGCCTTCTGACCTGTAGACATACATCCAGCAGAAGAGCACCACAGCACTGAGCCAGACTAGTATGAGCTTCACAATGCTACTCCGGGACAGAGACTGGAGCACCACAATGGGATTGAGGCTGAATCGAGTCCAAAGCTTTACCACCACAGGCACAAAGCAAATGGTGAGTGTGACTAACATTTTGGTCAGCTCCAGGGTTACAAACCACTGGCCTAGGTGGATTACAAGCATTGCAGCCAAACCTAAACAGAGTACAGGAAGTGCAAATAAAAACAAGAAGTATCCTAAGCCGGTTCGAATGATACCCATAGCTGAAGCATTGTCAAGGAACACAAAACAAAGTTCACACCACGTAAAGCAAACCAGATAAGGCACCAGGCACAGGTAAGTCCCTTTGAAACCTCTCAACTGAGCCATACAGAAGAGGAGATAACAGAGATGTCCGTACAGCAGCCAGGGCATTCCCAAGTTTAATACCACAACATCTCCAAGAGGCACGGTGATGAATGTCTTTCCAAATATCTTGAGGAACCAAACAGAGTCTGGGAGGAAGTGAGTGAGGGAGCACACACCTGAGAGGACCTCTGTCAAAAGAGCTTTTCGGGCAAAAAGTTGAGCTGAAGCATGGAGACTGAGAAAGGCAGTGACGGTGAAGAAAATAGCGATAGCAGACAATTCAGAGCAGGGAATCCAGGCCTTGTCAGCAACCGGAAAGGAGAACACTACAAAGACCACAGAAAGTAGGAAGTACCTGTGGACATAAAGAGAGGAGCTGTGTTAGGGATCTAATATAATAAATTGTTAATGATAATCACTATTCAAAAGTGATAAAACACATTTGGGAGATCAAACTTACAGGTATGGTTCCAAGTGTGTCCAACCAAAGTTGGTCTCGGCTTGTTCCAGATCAATACCAGGTTCAAAGTGACTAAGAAGGTCAGTAAGTGCCCGGAAATTTTCCCAAGACTTCGAATTCTGTTTCAAAAAACAAATTGAATAGTTTTTCCAATTTTTCTAGAATCAAAATAAACTCATTGCCCTAATTTTCTACTACTGGTGCACTAAGTCCCTGACAAGGATATCATGACCATTTGACATTCACCACAATTTGAATAAATACTTGAATCTTCAATCTTTACCCTGATGAAAAACATGACGTGCTTCAATATTTGTATATTTTTTCAAATAGCTTGAAAAAGGATAGAAAAGTTCTAGCAGACATTTTTTTAATCAAAACTTTTTGTTTTTGCTGCAAACAATCTAAAAATTATACAATTAAACATAACTCAGTCAAAAAATTGTCAGATGAAGTGCAGAAAACACACGGATCACAAAATTCTGCAGATGGATTTTTGTAAGTTTCTTTGTAAGATTAATTAATCATCCTCAAAAAAGTTTTTTTTTTGAGGATGATTAATTATGCTAGGAATTGTGGTGTTCCTCCTTATCTTCTAATAAATCTTCCACTTTCTCTTCTGAATAATAGTCATCTTTGGACTCTGTTCTTGATTCTTTTGATGATTCTGTTCTTCCAACAATTTCCATTTGATAACATCCCCTGGAACCGTCAGTAGTGTTTGTGCCCCTTAGTGTCCTAGGGATTCCATCTAGGAATCCACACACATAAAAGCGCAATGTTCTTACGTTTGGGTCAGATCTTACCCAGGACAGACCGTGGGAAAAACCATTTGTCTTGTCTTGTTAATGAATTCTACTGATTGATCTGAGACACAACTAAAACAGTCTATTTTAAATATTCCATTTTTACAAAGTCAAAATTGAATCTAGTAAACATAATTACGTTTGAAGTTGGGGAAATCTGTATAGTGTCAAGTGGATTGTTTACTTTTCCAGGTCATTTTGACCAATGTACAACAGGAGGGGTTTCAGCTAATTTTTTAAATTTATCTAAAGCAAGTTTATATACATCTGGAAAAGTTGGTAATCACCAAAATCAGCTGGTCACTGACCTGGAATACACGCAGTGTGCAAATGATCATGGAGAAGAAGGAGAGGTAGAACACCAGCAGAGGGATGAGAAAAATAAAGAACTCAATGGTGAGATTGGAAATGATGAAGAAGAAGATAAGAGCGTTAACGTGATGAGTGGGGATCAGGGCGCTGAGCCACTGCATGCCAGCTCGAGAAGCCCAGTCTATCAGGTGCTCTTTTATCTCAAGCAGAGCGTAGAGGGGGAACTTCAGCAGCTGGTGGAAAAACAACACATGGGAGGAATTAACAAGTACAAAAGGCAAAGGGGACTTTTTACTACGACAGTTCCAAAGTGGAACCTTAATAATAATGAAAAATGATCAAAAACAAACTTATTACAATAGTTAGAAAAAAAACTGAACATAAATGAGTAATTCTAAACCTTCTAAACTTTTTTTTAACAAAAGCAAGTGAACCTATACAAATCACTATTTGTAAATATACCCACCTTTTGATGAAGCGGTAATTCATCTGGATTCTTCACTCTTACATCATTATCATCATCGTCATCTTCATCATCAGTGGCGGCAGCCATGACTGATGATGGAGCGATTCCTTGTGCATACTTCTTTGTCATCTCAATGAAATCATCAGGACCAACATGAGAACTGCCTGCAAACAACCAGATAAAAACCTTATCTGTCAGTATTTTTTTATTCGTGGGACTGATTTTAAAAAAGTTGTAAAAAGGATAAAAGCATTGTTTGATACACGTACCCTCACAGCTGACCATCCTCTCCAAGACTCGCCTTTGTTTCTTAGCTGAGCTGTTAAGCGGGCCAGGAAAAGCTAATTTTTCTGCAAATGATTAATAGAACCTTTAAAACCCTCTGTAAAAATTATATTTTTTTACAATACATTGATAATTTCTCCCTCCACCTGGTTCTGCGTGGACATGTTCAACATTTTCCAGCAACTCAGAAACGGCCACAGACTTCTTCTTCTCTGGGTTCAGCTTCCAGTACATTTGTAGAGCTGCTTTCCTGACTCCTCTTTCGTAACGAGTCTCCGTACACAACTTTTTCACCTCTTCAAAGTTCTCTGAACTGATACCTGAGATGAAAAAAGAAGTGTGAACAAGATTTGAAAACAAAAGCTACCTCTATCCCATGTTTAATTTTCCCACCATTCAGACTTTTCTAGATGGGATGTAGCTATATTACCTTTCCTGGAAGCTAAGCACTGCTGCAGCAGCCTGACGGCATCCTTGCGGCCCTGTTTAGCAGCCTGGACCAGCCAGGCGACCGCAGTACAGTTGTTTAGTTCTTCATCGCTTTCTTCTGCCAGAGCCAGGAAGTAACGTCCCATCTGGACATACAGACACAAATTCTAAACCTTGCAAGATGAGTAATCACTGTGACTTTGACCTGCCTGTTTGCCAATGTCTAACTAAATTATCATATTGTCTTCTTCACCATATTGTCTTCAATATGATCTGCAACACGCTCCTTCATACTGACCTTTGTTTGTGCTTTTGCATCACCAAACTTTGCTTTTTCCTCTAAATCCTCAAAGCTGACCTCCTCCTCTGGCTCTTCTGAAATAGAAAATCCTTCAGTAAGCAGATTTTATGAGTCAGTTTGACATTGTAGTGAATGTTGGTCAGGGCTAATAATAACACAACTCCTGGGTACTGAATGCAGGTGTGTGAAGTCTATGATAAGGTCATATCAGTCAAAATCAAAGGTGGTTTTGAGATGATTTGGTCTGGTCCTACACCAGTATGAATAAAATTTACGCTAGGTCACATCACCTTTATATGACACACTTTAGTTAAACTATTCCAGGTGATCTCTTTTTAATGATAATCACATTTTCAACATTAAAAATATAAGTATTTTAATTTCAACAGTGATTATTTAAAAGTTTCAAATTCTAAACATCTTATGGTAAATTCACTCTTTTTTTTTTAGATTATTCATTGTTTTATTTTACACATCACATATATGGTCTCAAAGAAAAGAAAAAGGTTTACAGAAACCAGCTGAGAGGCGATTTCTGCAAAAAGGTGATCGAAAATCTATTTCAATAAACAGCGCAGGTCCAAGTTAGGCTCGTACATTCCAAATTTACTATCTTTAATGATGAGCCGCTTGATGATGAGCGACTTCTCCCTCTATTTAGGAGAACTAAAGCTATCATAAAAATTTATAAGAACAACGCGCTTTATTTGTCCAACTTGGTAATAGTGGCTAATAAGTTGGTAATGTATGTACCCGAGGGAGCTGAGTAACACTGTATTTATAGGGGATAGTTGTGTTTACACATAAATAAACATCCAAGGTGTCAAATTTCACATCATCTACAGCTTGTTTCACTTTTGGAAAATATAAAATAAACTCTAGTGGGGTCCCCAACTATTTAGTCAACCCAAAAGAGGAGTGGTGAGTTAGGATTTTTGTTTAAAAACAACAGAAAGCGAGAAGAGTGGCTGATTTACATGCTGTGGTAAATATCTGCAGTTGCCATGGAGACATTGCCGTGAATGCATTAACCTGATGTCAGCTGCAGTGATTGTCAGACAACAAAGAGAAACAACAGTTTTTGTTACACTTATAACACTGAGTTAGAATCTAACCTGGTTCCGGTGTGGCACCGAGTTGTGATTGGTCCCCTGCTTCCATGGGAGCAGTTGAAGCTCCTCTCAGGCGATATTCTGTTGAGGTACCATTCAGCTGGGCTTTACCTAGCTGACTTCTAGTGGATTGAGGGACTGATGATGACTTTGGTAGGTTAAGAGAGGAAGAACGTACTAAAGGATTTGGAAAGGCTCGAGTCACAGGAGTGGTGGGAGAAGATGAGGGTGTCGTTGGAGGTGTCAGCATGGTGATTTTAGGTCGAAGTTGATCTGGAGTTGAAGTGGTAGCGGATGAATCCAATGAAGAAGTGCCTGGCCTTTTGGTGGCAGCGGTAGAGGAAGGAGGGAGTTTTTGTATCGATGCCATTTCTGGAGTTGAAGGTTCCATGACTGAAAGATAAACACGTACAAATATGTTTGATAGTTATAGTAATAATAATAGTAATCGTACTAAATGAATCCCTTTGGAGAATTAGGCAGCCATGATGATGCCAATGGTGGAAATTTGAGGCTGCAGTGCAAACACCTCGATGCTTTCCTAGTCCGCTTACACGGTGTGAAATCTGGCATCTGAACAGTTGAAAAACCAGTCCATAATGAGTACACGGAGTCGAGCTTCAATGAAGCACATCAAAGTAACTCAGAGGGAAAATGACTGACAAAAAAGGATTTAAGAAGAGACTACTTCTTACCAATAAACACACATAAAGTCCCTCTGCTTCCAAGATTTTTTCTTTACCAATTTCAGCACTGTATTCAAAGACCACAAATACAGAGCTCCTCATGTAATCTTAAACAAATTTAATGTAAATTGCTGATCTTCTGTGGTACCTGTGTTCTGTGCAGCAACGTCATGTATTATACCACGACTAAACCGGGACTGGAGATGGCAAATCAAACCAAAATCACAACAACACAATGTCAAAGTGTCATTGTTAGTCTGGAACAGGCTGTTGTTATCAACATTAGATAATAGTCATGTGGTCACTAGTCTATTTTAGACAGAGGGGGATATCCCTGGACAACAAATGTGACTTGGGGGGTTTCTCAGACGGTTGTATAGTCATTTAAGACAATTTACATTTTGTAGATGTAGAAATAAAATAGTGAGTAACCCTTAAATGTTGCTCCACATTGGAACCATTCAGACTGTGTGCGTTCACTTTGAATTTTTTGTCAGACTAATCATAATTTTTTTCTCTCTCTCTCTCTCTGATCACATTAAACGATAAAATATAGTTGAATTATCTGTTTTTAGCCTGTGAGTATGGCACCCTAACACACTAGAGACATGTACAGGGTGTACCCTGCTTTATAACCAGTGTGGCATCCAATACGTGCAGCAGCTCAGTGATGGGTAAAGCAATTTGGGAAACAAACAGATGATTAAAACGACAGTTTACAGACTTTTGAGTGAAATTTGTTAGCTTTAGAAGCAATTAAGATGCTAATGTTAGCATTTAAATATAAATGACCGCTCACCTTCACTGTCAACATACCAGTTTATGTTGATATCCGAAACTAAATGACTTGTGGGTATATCCCAGGCTTGTTATTTGTCTTCAAAAGACATTGTTTCTTGATCAGAAAGTTAAATCTTTCTGTCCTGTATTGTGGTGTTTCTGATCACTGGTCAAACTCTGACAAACTGGACTGCACAGCTCAACCAAACTCTAAAACACGCCTCTCTGCAGCTCAAGCAAACCTGATTCACTCACTGTTCCCGCCTTGCCTATTCATCGCATTTTGATTGGTTTAGAGAAATGACTTATTTTAAATCTGATTGGTTATGTTGGAAGACGTGTTTAAACTGTTTTAACACCATAATGATCAAATGTTCTAAAAAAAAAAAAAAATCCAAAATCAGTTTAACTTTTGTTTGTTATTTTAATGATTTTATTTTTCATTCATTCATCTTCTGAATCGTCCCTCCCAGTGCCGTAGCCCATCCTCATTCAAGGCGAGAGGCAGGGTACACCCCGAACAGGTCGCCTTTCTGTCATGGGGTAATTTTTTTCTTATCTCCAAACGCATATTGGTGCTCTAATGCTAAGAATGTGTTACTAAACTAAACCAAACCATTTCAAACTCTTTCTGTCTTATACTACAGCAGTATCTGTAATATACCAGAAGATGGCAATACATAACTTTTTGGAAAAAAAAAAAAAATCTAAATTATTGTTGAAAATAATTGTTTGATTGTTTTTATTAATGATAAAATTAAAGATTGGCCAAGGTGATGCTGTGATCGTTTTATGTTTTTCGGAAATAAATTCAAGTGGCAAAGCTTGAATAGATAATTGTGCTGTTTTTGTGATTTCAAATAAGTTGAGAAATACACAGCAAAAAAAGGGGGAACACTTAAACAACACAATGTAACTCTAAATCAATCACACTTCTGTGAAATCGAACTGTCCGCTTAGGAACACTGATGGACAATTGATTTCTCATGCAGTGCAAATGGAAAAGACATCAGGTGGAAATTATCGGCAATTGGAAATCACATTCAGTATAGGAAAGGACATGCAGGTGGTGACCACAGACTACATCTCAGTTCCAATCCTATCTGGCTGATGCTGCTCTTCTGGTCACTGTCGAATGCTGGCAGTGCTCTCACTCTAATGCAGCGGTGTCAAGATCCGGTATTGGTGACCTAACAATTCTTTATTGTGTTTCGGTTCAATACAGCTGATGCACATGAAGTGAAATCAATAGTCAATCAAAATTGGGGCATTGACTGAATCACCTGGATCAGCTGTGTAGATGCAAGAACACATGGAAAACCCTAAGGACACCAACCCTTCAAGACTGGAGTTTGACACCTCTGCTCTAGTGGTAATATGAGACGAAGTCCTGCAACCCACACAAGTGGCTCAGATAGTGCAGCTCGTCCAGGATGGGACATCCTGCAAAATAAGCCCCAGGGGCCAAAAAATGTGCATGTGTCTGCAGAAACAGACTCCATGAGGATGCTATGAGGGCCCAATTTTCCAGGTAGGGTTTTGATTACAGCCCAACACCATGCAGGACATTTAGGCCTTGCCAGAGAACACCAAACTTGGCAAATTCAAAACTTTGTGCTGCCTACAACATCCTCGAGCATGACCGGTTTGGCAGTGGGTCAGTAATGATGTTGGGTAGCATTTCTTGAGACTACTGCACAGACCCCCAAGTGCTCACCAGAGGTAGCCTAATTGCTATTGGGTTACGAGATAAGATCCTAGGAGACTGCCATTAGGTATGAAAATTAGATCTTTAGACCCCTTGTGAGACCAAATGCTGTTGCAGTTGGCCCAGGGTTCCTCCTAATGCAAGACAATGCTAAACCTGTGTGGCTGGATGTGTGTCAGCAGTTTCTGCATTGCAAAGGTATTGATGTTATGGACCGGCCCGTTTGTTCCCCAGACCTGAATTCAACTGGGCACATCTGGGACATTATGTCTCGCTCCATCCACCAACACCAAGTTGCATCAAAGACTGTCCAGAAGTTGGCGGATGCTTTAGTCTGGTTCTGGGAGTAGATTCATCAGGAGAACATCCACCACCTCATCAGGAGCATGCCCAGGCATTGTAAGAGGGTCACACAGGAGCAACACACAGTAATGAACCTCATTTTGACTTGTTCAAAGGACATTACATTGAACTTTTTCCACTTTAATTTTGAGTATAACTCCAAATTTTCCAAACCTCTACAGGTTGATACATTTGATTTTTGATCATTTGTGTGTGATTTTGTTGTCACCACATCTAAATGCGGTGCAATGTGTTACTTTACTTTTTTGAACAGTGCATAAACAGAAAAGCCCAAGTCTCACGCTAATGTCTTAAAAAACTCATTATCACCTAATTAGAATTAGGATATATTTATTTAACAATATTTTAAAAATCAATTAGAGAAGGAGTTTAAAAGAAAATCCCTTTTGTGTTTTGGCACAAATTAAGTGACTAAATTAAATTATGAAACCAATCCATACACCAAACTACAATTAGATTAATAGAATTAATGTGTAATCACATGATGCAGAATGGAAACAAGAATTGTTATGAAAGTCAAGAAACAGGCTGATTGCATAATAACAGATTGACATTGTTAAATAGGTTCTAAGCATAGTTTATTACAGTATTTTCCAGTCTAACCTTTTTAAAACATCTGCAGCAAATTGAACTGTAAAAAAAGACTCAGCAAGGAAACACTATAGTTCAGACTAATTCCAGAAGAGGGACAGATGGGGAAACAGGAAGAGGAACAGACAATTTAAGTACATTAAAGACACCAAAGCTCAGGGGAATAAGATTTAAGTTGAAGTCTCGAAATAAGACTGAAGATAACTGTGAGGGAGAAAATGAAAGGAAATGAGGGTAGTAATTGCCTGAATCCAGCTGCACTGTGGAAGTTATGTAAATGCATTTAGATTAGTAGATTAACAAAATCCATTATAGTGGATAAACAAGATCCTTTCCCTGGTTTGGTCTGTCACATGTACACCTCCGACTCCTATTAGACAATCAGTTACTTGAATTGGTTTATAGGCTTAGACACATACTATGCACTTACTGGAATATTTTAATTTTGGTAAAACAGCTGTAGGTGATTACCAGTTATCATCAGTTTATATGGCTTAAAATAATTTGATCTGAAAGGTTTTTTTTTTTTTTTAGAGAGAATTTGCTTTGAGAGTTTTGTTAACCTATAACAACCTCTACAAGAGATGGTCATGTTCAACACTTGCAGTTTCAACCAAGAAGTCTATATTATTGAAAATTACAACAATTTCTAGATTTTCCTCACATTAAACTTATTCACCATCATTTCTCTGTTGTTCTGAGGTGTCACATTAACCATTTGCACAACAATTCTCGTAGGTCTATTTCTGTCTCCTCTGTTTATTTCTATTTGACAGATTTCTTTGTGTGATTTAGGACCCACCCAGAGACTCCATCTCTGAAGGAAGAAAAGACCTGACGAGGAAGAGATGAGGTATGACTGGTAACCATGGCGACAAAAAGGGTTATATGAGAACAAACATTAGCTATAGCGAGCATGAGTATTTCCTCTGCAAAAGAAACTGACCTTTAGAGTTTCTCTCTGTGGGGACATTATACATACACTAGCGTTTACAGAATACTAGCAACCTAAAAACTATCACAAAATGCTTTGCTTCAAGAAATAAGTGGGAAAACACGAGCCAGTTTGTTGAACTGGTTGAAAAACTCAGGAGCAAGTAACCTTTGTTGAACCTAAACTTATTTCTGGTGATTCCAGTTCTCCTCACTAAAGTTCTTGCTCTAACAACCAACCTTTTGTTCCGATCCCTTCCATGGATTAACCCGGAGCTATTTTGGGAGCCGTGTGGAAGTGAGGTGGAGAAAAAAAAAAGACAAAAGGGGGAAACTTATTTGAACTTTTTGCACAAAAAACATTTTAGTTTAAGCTTGTAGAATTATGTTTTTATGAACATGCAAAAAATAGAAATAAAATAAAAGATTGTCCACACAATAAGACAATTCTTACAGAGTTTCTACTTAAAATACAATAAAATTATAAACCAAAAGATAAACCAGTCTTTTTATATACTAGTAAAACTAAGGAAGGTTTGACCAACACCCAACTAAACAACCTTGAAAGACCTTTCTCTCATGTGCTGAAAGGTACATTGGAATTTTTTTAAAAATACGATTGTGAGCGTTAAAACACTTTTGTATTTGTAGAACATCAAAGCCATCAAACTATTTATAGAACCAATGAAATGCATTTTGAAGTGACTTCAATAACAAAGACTTCATCGCTTGTAACTGATATTCTTTAGTTTATTTAACAACCAGTCGGCGATCACTGACGAATCAAGATAAAAGTTGCACGTGTTGATTAGTATTGTCGGGGTTTGGCTCAAGCCCCGACAAAACAGAAGACGAGGAAGGCAGGCGGACGGACGGTTTAACGTCTTTTATTAACAATAATAATACATTAAACCCTGATAAAACGGAGCAGTGACTGGAACATGGGAGATCCAGGCAGCAGTCAGTTGGAAGAGGAAACAGCTGCTCTCAATCAATTGACTATGTGGCCACGGACTCTCAGGAACTATGTGGCAACGGACTCCCCGGAACTATGTGGTAACAGAGCAACAGTCTCCTGCACACAGGAGAGAGAGAGACAGAGACAGACAGCACCAGGAAAAAGCGCAGGGCCCTCACAGTATTTTAAACAGAGCTCCTCATTTAAGGTGTTGTAGATTAACTCCCAAAACGAAAACACAACCTTTGTTCCTGGTTGTAGAATTAGGCCTTTTTCTATGTGAGTTTGTGCCATTGTTGGGGGAAAAAAATTGTGGAGTTGACTCATTATCTCCTGTTATGAATGAGGATTTTGGGCCTGGAATATCAGACTCAGAATTTACTGACTGAATGCAGTGACTCATGCTTGAAAGCCTAATTACCTTCATATGAAAGTGTTACATCACTTTGGGCACTTTTTCAGTAAAATGGGTCAGTGGCAGGAGAAATACGCTCAAAGTTGAATTCAGCACAAAGCATTGTTTCTCCATTCGTGTGATTTTAATAAATCCAATAATTTGTTTAGTTGGCTTTATTCCTTATTGGATTATTTTGCTTCCTTCAATAATGAGGGACCATCTCTGAAAGCTGAGTGAGATTTAATCAGCTTTCAATCATGAATATGCAAAGTCTTTAACAGTTTCACAAATGTATTGAATACAAGATTATTAGATTAAGTGAATACAACAAAAGCCTATTAACTGCACTTTCCATAAGTGACAAAAGAAGACATGAGGATTGAGGACATTCAAAAAGATGTATAAGGACTCGCACCTTAAAAAGCACATTTATTGCTCCATTGAACACTTTTTGTTTGTACTTTATTTAGCGACAAGCAATCACAAGGCTTTATCACAAGATTAGCATGAGGTCAGCTAAAAAGTTTTCCTTATCTTGTTTCTGTGAGCTGTACTCTTAATACTCCCGTAGACGGACCAAAGTACAATAAGCAAACGGATAAAAACAACATCTTGTAACAACTTCTGGCAAAACAACTAATTTAATGACACACTTTTGGCTTCTTATTTTTTTACACAAAGAAACTAATAATAAAGGCCCTATGTTTTTTATCTCCTCATCTGTAGTCCTGTTTGTTGGCCTCCACAAAAACAATGACTCTGGTTTAAAACTCAAAACTTACACTCTTTTCCTGTCTGGTTTGTGTCATTTGAAATGCACAAATGTAGATACATTACAGCTGATAAAATTTCCAAAACGCTACAGTAGTGTAAAAGATAATCTACAAAACATCATTCAAACTCATATCTGACTATTTGTTTTACCTCTCACAGCTCAAACTGCCCTGGAGCAATGGGGTGCATATGTTGCAGCCACAGAGAGCAGTGATGATGTTTTTCTAGCTGCTCCTGAATGGCAGACAGATAAGCACAAAGTGGAAGGGCAGAGACACCCAGCTAAGCATAAGTAATGCGTTGCCCTGAAAACTGGGTCATACTCACACCACTTTCACATCATCAGATTATTTCACCTACTTTTATTATTTGAAGATATATGAAAATAGAGATAAAGTATTGAATTAAAAAAAAAAACAGACAAAGGTGACACAGCAAGCTGAATGTTTCCTAGTGAGAATAAAATAATTAGATCAATTTGTATTTAGTTATATATAAATATATGTTTATAGACAGTATATAGACACACATATAGTTATGTATAGGGTTTCCTTCCACCCTCCAAAAACATGCATGTTAATTGGCCACAATGAAATTGCATCTAGGTATGAGTGTGTGTGTATGGTTGTGTGTGTGTGTGGCCTTGCAACCGCCTGGCAACTTATTCAGGGTGAATCCTGCCTCTTCCCTGAAATTGGCTAAGGATGGGCTCCGGCATCTTTAGCAATCCCATTAGGGATAAGCAGCTCAGAGGTCAAAACTAAACTTACAAAGTTTCAACCCATCCATCCCATCTAAGTTTGAAGCCATTTCAACCCATATATCCTGCCCTGAGCCCTAATTCGGCACACCTGGTTCCAATTTACGCTTCCTAATAGCTCCACCTGTGTCTCGTCGTTCCCCTGGTTATTTAAGTCTTTGATGTCCATCACTCTGGTGTCAGATCATCAGCTATTTTGGTCTCCTGCTGCAGCAATGATGGTGTTCCTCCACACCTGGTTCCTTACTCCTGCTACAGCCGTGATGGTGTCCCCTCCACGTCGTCTGGTTCCCTCCAGGCTGCACATGCCTACCCCTCTTTTTCTCCTGATTATGTTTAATAAACGGGTTAAAACTTGCTTTGCATCTGGGTCCCACATCACAACAGACATATGTATTTGCATTCAAAAGAAAACATTAGTCTTTCTGGCATTAAATTGATCATAATAAAGATGAATTGATTTAGTGTTACATGAACATATTATGAAGCGTGCTACCCTGTGACGTCACGTCTCTTTCTCCCGCACCGGCTGCGTGTCCACGCATTTACAGTGCGCAGTGTCATCCTTGAACACGCAATCAGGTGTCGCACTTTTTGCACGCTACAGGCGACGCCCTCCCTGTATTTCCCCCTTCACATCTGCACGTTTACGTTGGGTTTATTTATTTCTTTTACTCCTGTGGGTAAAATGAATAAAAACGTGTGACGTAGCGCATGCTCCCAGGCTCACGTGTGAGAGCGTGAAAAAAAAAAACGTGGAATGAGCGAGGGAGGGAGGAGATGTCTGTATGCTGGTTGTGTGGAGCTACAGGAAAGTGAAGTGGCGGAAAAACGGTGTTGATCTCAGTATCACCGGACAGAATTCATAATCAGGGATCTGTGAATAAAGTTCAGAGGAAACGGAGCTGTGAACTTGAACCCACCATGAACTGAAACACAAGATCCACTCGTGGATGCAAACCAGCAGCGATCCAACATCACTACAGCACTTGTGATCACCGGTTTGGATCTTCATTCTTGGTGAGTTGATGTCATCTGTATAAAACTTGTCTGTGTGATAGGTTTGCAGCTGTTGTGACTGGATCCGTTATATTTAGCAAGCACCTTGCTTTGCGGTAACGGACACAGCGGGATTGATCATCACTGAGCTTTTCCTGCAACTCTGAATTACATATCTACTAAACCCATGTGTCATCACATGCAAACCATATCAGATGGATATGAAAATGTTCTCCAACGCGACGAATTTACAATTTAATGCCTTCTTATCTAATCAGAGGAGATTTTCCGCCTGTCCTCTGATTATAACTGCTTCGTATAAATATGCACGCCCGTGAAACATCCACAGTGAGCGTGAGGACAGTAGTCCTCTAGATGATGCTGCAGCAGCCCCCTCATGTTGCTGCGGGGTGTGGTTGGCAAGCTGGACAAACATGCTGTCAGCAGTAAACCTGTTCCCTCCAGCAGCACCCTAGCCTTTAATCTACCATTCTGCAAGCCATTAAGGGGTTGGTCATGTCACATTAGGCCAGCATATTGTTTTGCCAGGATCCCGCTTTTGCTCCTGGGCTGTCTGTCCACTCTATTCACAGCCAGACACAGTCATAGCAGCTCTGCTGTTGGATCTGGAGGCTTGTAAATTTGCCTCAGTGGATAGTTTGCATGTGTTGCACATTCACTCCTGTCTGATCAAAGGCCATGATGCAAATAGGGAGATTAGGCTTTATTCTTTGGATTGTAATTGAGCTTGGGTTAAAGGGAAATGGCTAAATCCCATGCACAATTATTTACTTCAATGTAACATTATATTTTAAATCACATTCTCTGTGCGTTGTCATATTCAAGATTACTAACTTTAATTTTTACTATTATCATCTCCTTCACTTTATTTTTCACAGCAATTGTTCAATTTATTCTAGGAAACCAAATTAGACTTTTTTCTATACAGTATAATCCTAACTTCCTATACCTATCGTAACTTTCTCAGTGTTAATGGTCTAATTAACAAGTTGCTACAGGACCAATCTGGTGGACTTTTACCCATGTGCACACAACTTTCTTCTTGCTTCAGTGCTCCTCCTTCTTTGTGAGCGTTTACTAAAATATACAAGTTCACTGGACAACTTTAGTTAGTTTTTAGCTGTCATTTGTGCACAAACATATAATTGCAGGGTTTTCCCTCTGACTCAAAACACACAATGCTTTGAGCAATAAATGGAAAGTGGGATTATAATGACACATTTTAGCCTTAAGAGCCAGCACAATAGAACTGAGTGGAAGAAAGACTTTTTGTTTGTGTTTGGGTGGAATTAGTGATTGGTCATTAGGGTCGGTTACATGTAGTCACTCTTCTGGTACGGTAGTTGTAGGTCATGTGTTCCATTGCCAGTCTTGCCGTTGGCTGGTTTATTCCCACTATCTGAGCCAACCTAACTGTATATAAGTCCTCCAAACAGTATTTTTTTCCTGGGTTGAGGAAAGACATTTGTTTCCAGACGGCTCTGACCCAAAGATTTGCTGATACTAATGTGACTGATATGTAAAGTTTTTTTTTTTATGTGAGACCAGCTATTTTGACAATTACATGGCACAACCAGCGTTGTGTTCTGTTTTTAATCACACTCACACACTGCTTCATTTTAAACTAGAAAAGGAAAAGTCTGTGTTTGAGCTTCCATCTGTCTGTGTATTTATTGGGGCTTTTATGTCACAGTGATGGTAATGTTTGACACTGTGTGTGTGTGGTCTGTCTGATTTTGAAAAGATCCAGCTGTGAGAAGTGTTGTGAGTTTGGCCATTGCAGACGCATCTGTCTGCCCAGCATTTTAAACTAGAGTGTGATAAGTTACAGAAGTTTTTTAAAAAATGTACTGTATATAACTGTCTTAGTGTCATTATAGTTTTTTATTTAATAAATCACAAATAAGTACTTTGTTTTATTTAAATACTGAAAAATATATATGATTTATTTCAGTTGTTTTAAATTATTCACAATTGTAATCAGGCTTGCCATCAACATACCATAAAGCCATCACAGTTTTAATATCTCTACTGAACAATTTTGAGAAAATAAGGATGAAATTTTACTTTACAATATCACATCTGAAGGTAGAATGTTATGGGAATGATGCCAGACACCTTATGGCGATTAATAAAATTTTTAGCCACCTTTCTGTTAGAGGTGACATTTCCTGGCTAAAAAAAAACAAATGCAGAAATATAAAAAATCCAGGAACCTAATTGTTAGGACAGAAATGAGGAAACTGGTCACATTATGCCATTTGCTGCACCACAAACTCAGACAAAAAAAAAAAAAGAATGTTTAACGCACTAATTTTCTCAAATACCAACTTTGTCTTCCATTCATACTACCGTTCATCTTCTGAACCACTAAAATATCTGTTCTATTTGGAAATAAACACTTTGAGCAGACATAGATTTTGTTTTTTGAGCTTAAAAAATGCAATAGTCTGTTTACTCAAGGAAAGAAGAAATGTTTTAAAGACTTTTTTAACTTCTTATTCAGCTCAATTTATATTGAAGTTTATAATGAGGTTGCGTTAGCGATTGATGCGTCTCCTCTTCTTACAAGCAACAATGGAAGTGAACAGATTTTCTGCTGCTGACATTTTTATGCACCCAAAGTTGGAGAAAATTTCTAAAGCTGTGTTGCATCATGCAACATTTCATCATCTTCTTTTTTCTTGCAATCAGTCGTTATTTAGTTCATTTCACCACTTTTCACTAATACCTGAAAGTATTTTCTAGGCTGATACGCTGTTTCTGAAACCTCGTGTAATTAGGATCCAGCTGAGTGATAGTGATGAATGTTATTTACTGGCAATTGACAGGATGATTAACAATTAATTGTCAGAAAAGTCTTAGAAGGTTTGGTTTCAGTTTAAAGGCTTTCCATGAGAGTTAAACTTTGACTACTGGTCTGTACTTGAGAAAGAAAACTGAATTTGATGTTTATGATCTGCACTGGTTCTAGTTTGCTTCTGTGATTAAAGGTGCTTGTTAACTTCACGGTTCCCCTATTAAATGTTCCAGTTTCCTTTAAAACATTCCTGGTTTTCAATGAACTATTACCTTTGAGAATTAGAGCCTGGTTTCCATCTTGAAGACACGTGGCACAGAGGGAGTTATTCACAAGAGTGGGTGCTTTGTAAATGTCATGAAAAAATGTGTTTATTTGCCTTAACATTTTAACATTTTTTTTTTTATTATAAATGACGTGCACCACTGTTGTCAGCAGAAAAAATGACCGCAAAATTTACAATAAACTTGCAGGGATTTAGATGGCAGAAAATAAAGATTTGACACATTTTCCAGTCTTTTCTTCAATGCAACCCCAATCCCACCGTCTATGCTTTACAGAACTTGCAAAATACATTCATATGTGCATGCAAAAACTCTTGCAAATCTTTAAGATTACCCTTATAACGACGCATAAGAAACACTAGTTTGTTTTACTATGACAACATGGGGTGAGCACTTCTTGAAGATTCTGTGTCAACTATATCTGTCTCTTGTTGTTCAGTTTAAGACTCAGAGAAAAAGTGCCTGACTCAGGGCTCTCTGTCTAAGAACGATTTCTCTCACTGTCTTTCTGTCTCTATGAATGAGTATTGAGATTGGTAACATCACCATGCCAGCAAGTGGGGGTGGAGAGATGGGAAGAACAGAGGGAATGTGAAAGGAACGAGGGAAAAATGGCTTGGGCTGAATGAGCTCTGCATCTTTTTTCCTTCTGTGCTCCAATCTTTTTATTTGCCGCCCTATTTATAGGCTTCCTCTTGTTTATGAGCTTTCCCGACTCCTACACAATGTGTAGTTTGAGGAAAAAAAATAGTTCCTTAGCGGAGTGCATCAATGCTTATCTCTGTTTGTTAAACACACGGGACCAGTCCGATGTCATATGAACTAGCATGTTTAGCTCCAGATGTACGGCTTCCATGATGTTTATGAAAGTGTTAAATTCATTCTGAGATTTTTTTCCCATCTACCCATCATCCTTTGCTATGAGTTTTTGCAAGCACGGTTGCCTAGGTAACAGTTCTGCCATCTGTATGTGTTATATGGATGTTTGAGTGCGTGTAGATGAAAGAGTCTGTGGTTGTAATGCTTCAGTTCCCTAATCAGTGCATTATTTATTTAATAGTCAGCAGAAAGACTGGAAGGTTACTGGGTTACACTTGTCTCCTGGAAGAGATTAGAGGAGTCCTTTTTCAGCTCAGTGAATGCATTCGATTATAGTAATAGATCTATAACCAAATGTGCAATAGAAATACTACTTTCACATTTTCAAGTGCAGTTTTCACATTCACTACATTTGCTTGTCGCCTACTTCATAATAACCCATAAAAAGCCATTTAGAGGATTAAGTGGACAATGTACCGAATGAAAGCATGAAAGTTCTTTCTGCATTGCCACAATACATTCAAATCACAGACATCCAGAGATAATATTGAAACATCTGCAATAGTCTGGTTTAAAAATGTTCAGTCAGCCAAGAAAAATCAACCTATCTTCTGTGAGTTTAAACTTAAAAACCAAAAAGAAAAAAAAGCTCTGTTTGTTATCTTCCACTTTATCCAGGACTAGGTTGCGTGGGCAACAGCCTCAGCAGGGTTTTTGTGTTTGTCTTTAATTAAGCATACTATTTTAACTGTCAAAAATGATACAAGTACACACAGTATACTTAAAAAAAAATTAAGATTTTCTTTTTGGATCCAACCATTGAAAGGCATATTTTTAACAAATTTATTCCTGAAAGGTTTATTCATTCCTGTAACAACCCGACCTGTTCGGGTTGTACCCTGTCTTTCGCCTGTAGGATACGTTCTGTCTCCCCCGTAACCTCATTATGGATAAGCGGTTCAGAAGACAAAACAAAGGTTCATTCATCTCAATATGAAATAAATATTAGCCTACACAAGAAACTGTCCATGGGAATAATAATAAAAATTTTTATTTGTAAACGCACTTTATATCTCCAGTGGAGATCTCAAAGTGCTACAATGACCAAAAGAAACAACAAACAGCTAAATTAGATAAAACCACAACACAAAAAACAACACTAAAAACTTTGCTGAAAAGCCTTTAGAAATAAAAATGTCTTAAGTCTTTTCTTAAAAGCCTCAACGCTCTGTGGAGCCCTCAAGCTCTCGGGAAGATCGTTCCAGAGCCATTAGTGAAGAGTTTGGTCCTTGGTTGATGCAGACAGTAGGAGGAGAAGCGCAGGTCTCGGACAGTGGTGTGGAGGGTTAGGAGTTCTTGGAGATAGACAGGTGCAGTGCCGTGTATGCACTGATGGGTGAGGAGGCAGACCTTGTACTGAATTCTTTATACTTATATATAATTTTATATATAATTATATATAAAATTATATATAATTCTTTATACATTATACTGAATATACAGTATTAGGAGGACTGTTATTCAATTGGTTTGAATCTTGCCAACCTACAGCTTTTTTTATATTAGAGAAATAAGAAAAATTCAAAAGATGCTTTTTGAAGAGAAAAGTTCACCTATGGTGTCCAGACTCGTGAACCCTCTAAATGCCGACTTGGGACTAAAACAGAATGATGATAAATGGTTTATGTGAATGTAAACTCCTGAAATAGTGTGTTTTCCCAGGCTAGAGTGTGTCATACGACTCTGCCCCTGGGTATTGTACTGAGTGGGTTGTGTGGCCCAGTTTTTAAACACTGACTCATCTTTTTTCTGTCTGTCTTTCTGCTTCTTTTTCCTTCTCCAAAGAAAATCTCTTCAAACTTTAGTCATGATGTAGAAAGTAAAGTGGCCTTGATGCAGGTACTTCCAGAGAGGAGGAGCTGGGACTGACTCTCCTCCACTTTGCCACATCGTGCACTCTATGTCCGTCCTAACGGGACGGCCACGGTGCTATGTCATCAACCACACCCCCATCGGCTCAACCTCCTAAGAAAGGAAGGAAACCGGAGAAAACGGAGGGAATGGCTGATTCGGTGCAGGCCACCAATGAGGAACTGAGGAGCAGACTCATGGATGTTCAGATTGAGCTGCAGCAGGAACGCGGCAAGGTGAGGAGATGGAGGGGCTAGGCAATTAAATTTACACAACGGATCAATTTATGATTAATAGTTCAACTTACTTTTTCAAGTTTACTTTTCAAGTGATGATATCTATGTTGACAGTTATGAAAGCTAACTTTGCATAATACAAGATCTCCTGAATTGCAAATAATAATAAACTTACCTGTCAAGTTACAGGGTTATGCCGTATTTTATCAAGGGATAAGATATGCGATTTCAGAAAAAAAAGTTGTATCGTCATTTATAAAGGGCCATAAAAATATTTCAAAATAAAAACAAAGAGTTTTTTTTTCATGTTAACTGGTGTCATACATTAAAACACCTACAAAATGACTCGCTTTCAAGTTGATTATGGTACATACCAGGCCGCCATTGTTACAGGCCAGTTTGACTCGCCTGGTTACCTCTCCTTACGTCATTGGAGCTCAGTGCTTCTTAAATAGTGGGGCAAGAGGCGCGGATGACACCGAGAAACGTCCCCACCCCCCCCCGTTCTATGGTAAAGTGTAATTGCACATCCACAACAGTGGTTGGCAGTGGCGCTGTCATTGTCAGTGTGGGCAATACGCAGAGAGACTTAAATCCATGTTGTAAGTTTTTTTTTTTTGCCACGAGCAGGTGGTAGAAAGTGCAGTAAACAAACTCTTGTTGGCGTCGCGAATTGTTTTCTATTTGCTCGGGGCGCAACAAAAAAACAATTGAAAAGCGCTGCAGGAACTCATTTTAAATGAACTGCGCATGCGCAATCGTTTGAGGTCTTCAATATGGCCGATGATCACGGTTTTTAAGTACCCAGCATGGTGTGACACAGGAATGCTTTCACAGTCATGTTAAACAAAAGTTTGGTGAGTTTGGAGTGTCTTAATCCATTTTTTTTATTTAAATGAGTCATTGAAAATATTATTAAAATTTATCTAGTTAAAAAAACGAAATCATTGACATTGCAAGCCAAATTGACTGGAATAAGTGTTACAGAAGATGCACTAATGAGTGGCGTGATTCATTTCCTTGATGATGTGCTCTTATTGCTGTACTCAAGTTTTGATGCAAATCATACATTGATACTCTGACCAAAACATGTCCTGCTATAGGTCTGTAAGGTTCGTGAGCGTCTCCAGGAGCAGCGGCAGGCCCGTGAGCTTGAACAGCATAAACACGCCGTAGCTCTCACCGACCTGCGTGCCAAACTCCACGAAGAAAAGCTACGAGAAATCGCAGCCGCCCGCGAGACCTTAGCGCGACAACACGAAGTTGAGTTAGCCCGTGCTATCAAGATCCGAGACACAGAGGTACAGAGGCTTCAAGGTCTTGTGAACGCGCTGAGAGATGGTGCGGCTGACAAACTCAAAAATGCTCTCCTCGGCGAAGCTCGGGAGGAGGCCAGAAAGGCTTTTGATGGCGAGAGGCTAAAGTTACAGCAAGAGGTAAGTTTTATTCCAAGTATGTGTGACAAAAGAACTTGGTTCTCTTTGTATGTAGGTGATAAAATAATCTATTTTTCTACTTTAGTAATGATTAACCCTTTAACAGGCACACGTTTTCACTTTCTTAACTCTGAACGTATGCACATGCTTTTGAACTAACAGGAAACAGGAAGTTAACAACAATAAGTCTTGAAAAATCTCGTTTTCTAATGTTAGTTGCCAGGGACGCTTTCGGCTGTTTCGCCCGACAACTAGTGTGGCCGGTTTCAGACGCTCCACCCTATAGGGTTAAATCAAAATGTGGAATTGACCTTTTATGTCCTGGAAAGAGGGTGGGTTGCTGTTATTATGACACTTTTCAAATGATACAAACATTGTGTGTGGCTGGATTCCTGCCGAGCCGCACACACCTTTTATAAATTTGCTGCTGAAAAACAGGAAGCAGGGTGGAAAGGTCTGTTGCCAAGCTATTGTTTCTCTAAAACCTCCCCAGACAAACAAAGTATTTCCCATTAACACTGTTTTATGAGGATGAAATGTTTCAGAAAAAAACCACATTTGTTTCTTGTTGTCTTTGTTTCACCGTTTTTGTGCATGGAATTTTTTTTTTTTTAGATTCAGGAGCAAAAAATAGGCAGAAAACAGGCTGAAGAAGCACTGGCAAATGCTCTCCAAGCTGATAAAGCCAAAGCAGTAGATCTCCGTACGGCCTACCAGCAGCACCAGGATGAGGTGCATCGCATTAAACGAGACTGTGAGAAAGATATCCGCCGACTGGTAAGATCACAAGGCCAACGTCAAACACTCAAACAATTTAATTCATGCTCTTCTATGTGACTATATCAAAATTCCTCAAAGTCCAATTAAATTCAACATCCATGATTATGTACAGTAAATATGCCTATACCTTTAATCATTAATCATTTGTTATTAGTAGGTTTAATTTGAAAAGATTGCTTCCCTACGGCTCAGAAGAAATTGAAAATTGTTCCCCCCATACATGCTTTGTCTATGATTTCTAATAAACCCACAAAAACTTACACAAGGTGATCAAATAAACCATCTACCGACTCAAAAGCTAAACACATTTTTTTTCTAAAAGGTATTTTCTTAAAATACTGAATCATAAAATTAATATTTTTATATATATTTTATATTTTAACTTTGATTTATATCAGACTCATATTTGGTTGAATGTAGGCTAATTTTAAGACGTTCAATTAAATTCTGATTCCTAACTAGATCAACCTTTTGCAATGCATTACAAAACAACCTACATTAAATTTTTAATGTTTGATTATTGCCTTAAATAAAATATAAATCCAAAACTCTTTTAAGGTCATGTGAAAGCTTCATTTGTTTAACCCCGCAGGACAATAAATAGTTCATCTGTCTTTGCTACAGTAAATCTAAGTTTCCGCATTCCAACGTTTGTTTTTGAAGTTCAGCTTCTGCTCAGACCTTATCTCACTGATGTTTGAAGGAGGTTAAAGGCTAATTGCTGCCATGTCTGTAGCTAATTGATCTTTCCCACGTGGTATTTATCAGCAAAATTAAACTTTTGCAGGTCTTTCTTAGCTAAACATTAAAAGAAATGGCACAGTGACAAGCTTTATTGTTTGGTAATTTTTGATCCAGGAAACTTAAAAAACTAGGTTTATTTGACAGATAAAAAGCAGGAAATACCGTTGTTAAGGAACAAATTAAGGACGGAAGTAGAAGTAGCAACAATGCCAGAGGTAGCTGTGTGATTCAGAGCTGAAACAAAGTATTCAATAAGAGCTCCTAAGTGTGTTTTAAATCTAAATCCTCATGCACTGGTTATCAAATTAAATAGCTTGTAACATTTAAAATGTAGAGACATATGTGACAAAGATTTATGAATATCATCTCAATCTTTTAGAAATAAACATCATACATTATCACTTAGTACTTTAAGGATACTGAGTAAAGTTTACCCCATTCTCACTATCCCACCTGTAGATGGATGAGTTGAAGGCTAAAGACCGGGTGGTTTGTGCCCTGGAGAGAGAGGTGGGGGCGCAGGCTGGATATGCCCAGAAGCTTCAGCTCCAGAAAGAAGCTTTGGATGAGCAGTTGGGTCAGGTGCGAGAAGCTGAGAGACACAATCATGGCAGCCCTAAGAGGGAAGCAATGCCCGGACTGGGAGAAAGCCAAGATCTGCTCAACAGCCAGGTAAGCATGAACAGATATACTTACTGTACATACAGTATGTCTGCATATGTGTAAAGACATGTGTATATTTGCATCTATTTTTATGCTTGTTATCACCTCATTCAATGGTACAAAGTTCATTTTTAAACACTGGCTCATTGTGTGGAGTGTACTTTCACTACCTGACAACACAGGAAAGAATCATTGATGTTTAGAAAATGATTTCTATAAGTTTCTTGCATCCACATCAAAACTTCTTTTCCATCCCATCACTTCCTCTTTCCCATTTGTCTCCATTACCTGGCTGCATGTTCTCCTTTTCAGTTTTTGTCTTCCTCCTCCTCTCCACTCCCCCCTATTCAACAGGAAGTGGAAGAGCGGGACATGAGAAGGTTTCAGCTCAAGATTGCAGAACTCAACTCAGTCATAAGAAAACTAGAGGACAGAAATGCTCTGCTGGCAGACGAGAGGAATGAACTAGTAAGATGGACATCAAAATAACATAACTATTCACACAAAAACATAAATGCATGTTTTCTAAATGTGTATCGATTGCAAAGTAATTACATCATATGCACTATCTGGGAATTCTATGCTAGTGGACTTAAGATTACATCCTTCCTCCTCTTGTTTCCTTCCTCTGTTCAGTTGAAGCGGGTTCGAGAAGCGGAGAGTCAAATGAAGCCCATGTTTGAGAAAAATAAGCGGCTGTCCAAGAAAAATGATGATCTTTTGCAAACATTACAGAGGATGGAGGAAAAACTTAAGAATCTGAGCCGTGAAAATGCAGAGATGGTAAGACACTGACTCTCCCTCCACCCTGTTATCTCTGACTTTATTAACTAATTCATTCATCTACTGAATTGCTTATCCCTGTCGGGGTCATTGGGGTCACCGGAGTCTATCCCAGCTGGTTATGAGCGAGAGGCAAGGTGCAACCCGAATAGGTCGCTAGTTTGTTACGGAGCATCTCTGACTTCTGTATGTTAATTAACTACAACCAAATGTCTATTCAAAACTGGTTCAAACATCAAATATTTAAGTTGTAGATTGAAGCATTAGAAGGCTATAGTCATGTGGGAAATAGGCCCTCTTCTGGAGAAAGGAAGAACATTCTGAAACATTTGGTTTGTTTCCTTTCCTCAGAAGGAGAAAGTTTCCTCCTCTCGGCTGCCTTCACAGCCACAGTCTACTCAACACCAGTTAAAGCGACCAAGCTCTCTGACTGACCTTAGTCACGCCCACGAAGAACAGGAAGTGGAATTTCTTAAGCTTCAGGTTGCTGAGCAACGTGGCATCATTGATGAGCTTATGCAGGTTAGTTTTTTTCAAAATTCCAGATAACAACAAATTGAAGGAAATGAGCCAATAATGTTTTTCTTTTGTTGTTAAAATGGTCATTTTTAGATGTATTGACAATTAAACAGTATAAAAAATAAATACATTTTTTGGTTACAATTTGCCTCATCCTTTGACTTGTGTAAACCTCATTGCCTTGTTGAACTCTCAGGTGGGTCTAAAGTTCACGTTTGTTTTCAGGAGCGTGATCGATTGGTAATCAGCAAGAAAAACCGAAGGAAACCTGCTAAGCTGCCAAAGGTAAAGCCCACGAGTCTTTGAAGACATCTGTTTATCCAGTGGAGTGTAACCAAGCACCTTCCCTGTCTGCTGTTGATGGGTTCTTTAGTATTGTCTTCAGCTGATTGCACGGGCTTGTTTTTAATTGGACTCGAGGGGCAAGATACACTCAACTCTCATCTGAACAATTTCCTCAGCCAGTTAGAGATTTTTGTCTTTTAGACACATTTTCTGTTTTAAATGTGTAACATTTAAAAAGTTATTAGATGTCACAATGACTGTTATTTTGTCCTGAAACTGTAACTTATAATAACTGTACATTCTGTTCTTTCATTTCATATTTTTAATTTTAGTGAAGATAAAATGTCCAATTACATCATCATTTTTAATTGGATGACATGACAAGTTCGGAAAATCTAATTGCTGGGATGTGTGTTGTAATTTTTCTGGGCATGTTCGGGCAAAAGTATCAAGGGACATTTTCGAGTTTGATGTTGCTAAGAGGAGGAGTCTGTAGGTACGACACGTTTATAGTCAGTCAGCTTTCTGACTGGATTGCCGGTACAGTCACTTTTCTTTGGGGTCGTCATCTGGAAACTTGGATAATTTTTTGGGGGGCAACCAACCAGGATACAAAAGTAGAATTTTTTTCAGCAGCTGGAGATCTGTTTTTATTGAAATCATCTATTTTGTCTGCATTGGGACATTGCTGAAGATCTGCAGTTCGGTGTAAAATTAAGAGCTGGTCTAAAAATTTAAAAAAAAAATTTGATTACTTTTTGTGTAAAGATTTAAAAAAAAAATATGACGGAGTACATTCTTCTTATTCTTTATTTCTCCTCCTTCATTTGCCTGTGTGCCTTAGTCTGCCTTTATTTTTCTGGTTGCCAGGAGATGACTTATAAACATGATGGTAAGGACATTGTGGGATTTGGAAATGTTTAAAGCAAAGTTGTTGAGTGAAAAAAAAACAATTTTATCTGACTGATCTGTATAAATCACACACTAGTATCTGTTTTTGATCAATATTGGAAGAGCTACGATTTTACAAAGAACCTACATGTTAAATTTTAGATCATTTAAAATAATTTGTGTTTTTTTTTCTATTCCTCGTACAGAGGCATGTTGTGGAGACATATTTTGGATTTGATGAGGAGTCGATAGACTCTGAAACTTCCTCGCTGACCTCCTTTAACACTGACCTCACTGACCGCACACCTGCCACTCCAGAGGAAGATTTGGAAGAGGTGAAGATTAATTAATCCTTTTTCAGTGAAGCTTCTAAAATATTTTCTCAAGAACAAGAAACCAAATTTACAGTTTAAATGGGAATGGCATGATAAATAATTTGGGTTTTTAAAATTTTATTGTTGCTCTTTCAAAACAGAGCATTTCTCGTGAGGAGTCGGAGCTTCGTTTCCGTCAGCTCACCAGAGAGTATCAGGCCCTGCAGCGTGCATACGCCCTGCTGCAGGAGCAGACCGGAGGAACTTTGGATGCTGAGAGGGAGGCCAGGGTTTGTATCTGATCTTAAAACTACTGCTTGCTTTGTCACATTTTATGAATATTATCCTAAAACCGTAAAACAATTAATTTTAAGTTGTTGAACTAAATGTATCTAAACAGTTTTTTTTTTTTTTTTTTAATTTATGATCTTTTTTTTAACATTTATTTTACATCAGCTAAACAACATATATATTATAAACATAAAAAAAAAATCAAGATTTTACAGCAGAAATTTCATAGATCTATACTGAGGGACTACTTTTACTATTCAATAACCAAAATATTTTTATATCCAGTTCATTTGTTCAATTTTTCCCGCCCAAATCTTCCAATCTCATTTTAAAATGTCTCTTTTTTTCTTCAATTTTCTCGCTATAGACACGTGAGCAGCTTCAGCAGGAACTGAGCAGCTCCCAGGCCAAGATACTTGACCTGGAGAAAGCTCTGGCTGAGACGGGGCAGGTAATAAAGACAGGAGAAGACGAGAGGAGCTCACTGTTCCTGCTCTTGTCGGGCGTTCTGCATGTCTGTTTGGCTGTTCCGATCCTGGGATGGCGCTATGCCGACCAGATCTACCACAGAATCCTGTGATGTACCAACCTGCATGTGCACCCTGTCTGCTCTGTGCCTCCACACCCTGTTACACCTCTTGTCTTTATGTTTTGTGCTTTTCCAAAACAGGAGTGTCATTATGAAGACTAAAAAGTTTTATGAATGGGTACTTTTTTTTTTGTTTGATCAGTTATTTTATTTCAATGTTTATTTAAGTTTGTTACACAGAATCATGTTGAAATTGTTTTCTTTTAATCACCTACTTGAAAAAAAAAGTTTACCCGACATTGTTAAAAAAATTACAGTTCTGATCAAAATAATGTTTACACTACTACTTCTTAATTTAAGTTGGTTATTAAAATGTTTTGGATCGCCACATGCTGCTGTTATGGCTTGATTCAGCCTCTTTTTTTCATTTTGCCTTCTACTGCTGTTGTGTGCTTACTCTTTTATCACTGCTTGAGTTTGCCTGCATCAATAAACTTGCTTTATTGAGACAATTTTCTTGTTTTTTTATGTCCATTGTATATTTGCATGTGTCCCTGTGAATTGTTTGTGTTGATTGCTAGATTATTACGTAGTTTTGGTTTGGCTGATTAATTGGCTATGGTTTTATTTTTGCACTCGATGAGGATTTTTTTTGTCCCTCCGTTAGTTTACTGCGTGATATTTTGCTGATGGTGTGTTTGCTTGTACAACCTTGGCAGGATTCTAAGTGGGTGGAGGAGAAGCAATACTTGATCAGAACAAACCAGGAACTGCATGAGAAGGTAACTGTTCTAGTTTATTTAAAAAGACCTCTGCTCATTACGATTCCAGGATGTATTTGTATTTCAGTTGTAATACAAATCTTCATATTTATCACCTATGCTTTAAATAAGACTCATTTTCCATGATTAAAAAAATTCTAGCTGAACCTTATCAACTTCTTTGCAGTTTGTCATTTTGTTGAGTATTTTAAAATTATTTAGTGTTCTGTAAGTTGAACTTTTTCAAGTTTGTTATTTTTTTTTCAGTTTGCTTTACGATGAATACAATATCTTACAGAATTGTAAACGTGTAATATTTGGTAATCATTCAGTCTTCTGGTTTTAATGCCTCTTAATCTTCATTTGTATTCTAAAAAACATTATTTTATAATGTAGAAAAGTTATCTTCTGGACAGTGAGATGTTTCGACTACCATCCGGTAATCATTTTCAATCAGATTTCAGATTGAAAATTATTTCTGAATGGAAGTTGAAATGTCTCGATCATCACATACACTGTCTAGTGGACAACTTTGAAATCTTTTTGACAATGAATCACGCCTGGATGAATGAGGGATTACACGGAATTATAACAGTTGTGGTGTCTGTGTGTGTAGATGTGTGCATTGCAGCAAACCGAGTTGCGACTACAGGCTGAAGTTCAGGACGCTCGTGACCAGAATGAGCTTCTAGAATTCCGAGTACTGGAACTGGAAGTAAGAGACTGTACCAGCATCAAACTATCACCAGGAGGCAACAACAATCTGAGCTCCAGACGCAGGACCTACATACAGTGATCCACCAGACAAACATCCATACCCTGACACACAGAATGTTCCCCACTGTTCCTCACTGTGTTCATCTTCCTGGTTTGGCATGGCAGCTGTCTGCATGAACCTTTACTGAACTGGATTCTTTTATTTTTTATAAGCATGTGAAGATGGTTATAATTGTTGACCAAATATAATGTATTTAAGTTCAGCATCCATTTCAAACTCTTCTCATTTTGTCATTTGTTGCATGCCCCACGTGTCAACATTTCTTATAAGATATGTGCAACTTGCGTGAAACCTCATTTTATACCGGTATCTTGAGTTTTGTGATGGATTTATTAATTTACGTTGGGTTTGAAGACGTCGACTGATGACTGTTTTTTTTATTTGAGTTACAGTTCTGTATTTATGTACAAATATAATCAATTCCATTTTTTTAGTTTTGATTTGTAGCATGCTTCCTGGATGATTTTTTTTTTGCCCCCATGAATCCTTTGGGTTTCACCTCCCCTGTTTTGACAGATCCTGACCAATGTATTCAGTGTCATGTAAGTAAATCCTCATTCCCTCCCATTTCACCTTTTTATTTAAATCAGTCATTTAAATTCAATCACTACTCATTACATTAATTTTTGGATCAGTTGGTTTTTATTTGTTACGTGACTGTAGTTGAAATGTCAATTTAACATATATGTTCCTGTAGGAGAGGGAGCGTAGATCTCCAGCCCTCAACCTTCACATGTCTGCGTTTCCTGAAAATAGCAACAGTGCCCTGCAAGCTTACTGTCACCAGGAAGGAGTCAAGGTAAAAACATCCTTAGAAAAAAGTCTTAATTTCTAACAGAATGCAATTATGGTGTCATTTGTGGTTTTTGTGCAGGATGTGATCATCCCTGAGCTGATGAAGAAACTGGACATTCTGGGGGACAATGGGGTTGGTTTTATCTCGGTTTTACTCATCTTCCTAATTTCAGTTTAATAATTTTGATAACAACCTGATTGTGCCACAGAATCTCAGAAATGAGGAGCAAGTGGCTGTTATCCAGGCAGGAACGGTAATCTCACTCTGTGAAAAGGTATTAAAAAATTTTTCTTTCTTTGCGTAAAGTTTTTTCTTTTTTAGTTTGATTGCTGTTTTAACTGTTTAACCATTTTATTTTATCTATTCAAGTCCATTTTAGTGAAAAATAAATGTAAGAAAACAAGCTTTTTATTTTTCTGTCTGCTTAGTGGTTGAAACAGATCGATAACACAGAAGCTGCCCTCACACAAAAGATGATCGACCTGGAAAATGACAAGGTAAAGAGTCGTGAAACCCTTTCTTCACATGGAATTAGTTGTTTTCTTGACCAGTCCAGAAAATTTTTGGTGTTATTTTGTGTTTACTTAAGTTAAATTTAATCTTTTCATAGGAGCTGTTCAGTAAGCAGAAAGGTTTTCTTGAAGAGGAATTAGACTACAGGAAACAGGCTTTGGATCAGGCCTACATGGTAAGCAGCCTTAACAACACAACATGGTTTAAACTGCTAAACATGTACATTTTAGGATATAATTAAACAACTCAATTATGTTTTTGTAAATTAACTGGGCAGACCTGAGCAAATGAGCTCATAATAGAAAATAAAGGAATTTAAAAGTGTAACGATCATTTCAGCATTTCACATAAACATTTGTAACCTCATCGAACATTTACACAGCATCCTCCATCAGATAAGACTTGTCACATTGTGTTGGGATACTGCATCTTTTACAACTTAAATCTACTTTTATTAACGAGCAGTAGAGCTGAGTTTGCAGATCTAATCAAGCAATGGCTGCTTTATGTTGGAAAAAAAAAACCTACAATAATTTATTCTCTCTATTAAAGTGGACAACAATAGGAACACAGTTCTAAATGTTTGTCTCAGGTGGTATTTGTAGAAACTTGTCGAGTGAATGATTTCATAATTTTATTTACAGATTTGTTAGCTCCAATGATTGAAATCTTTATCCTCTGCTATGACGCCCAACTAGCCTGTCCCCAATGAGCAGAAGTAGAAATGTAGCACACTCTTCACGTGATTCTAACCATTTTATTTGGTCAGTTTTAGTCTTGGTTTGTGGTTTTAAAGTTCCTCTTGGTATTATATTGGTGATTATTTTTTTGCATAGCATTAACTGGTCTAACTCCTTTGTGGAGTTGCTATTGGTAATAAGAGCCTGCCATGTATAGATCAGACCTAAATGACCACTAATATCAAGTGGAACAATGTACACCATAACTGTCATGGTCACTGTAGTGTGTTTGTGTGTGCACCTTTGTGTTTTTGTGTGTTCCCCCTCATGTGCGTGCTTATGCATGTCTTTGTGTATTTTTGCATGTGCTTGCGCACGCTTGTGTGTGTGTCTTTGTGGACTGGTGTGGGTGTATGTGTGGCTGGCTGTGCAGAGGATCGAGGAGCTGGAGGCCACGCTGTATAGCGCTTTGCAGCAGGAGCAGCCGGCATGCCGGGAGGTGGCTGAGTCGCTGACAGACAGGCAGAGGGAGGAGCTGAGGCTAGCTGTGGACAAGCTGCGGCGTCAGATTCTCCGGCAGAGCCGGCAGTATGACAGTCAAATCTTACAGGAGCGCATGGAGCTCCTTCAGCAGGCCCAGCAGGTAAGGCTCAAAGCTAACTTGGTCAGGTTGTTACGTCCTGTCCACCCTCAGTCTGACCCCAACAGACCTCTGGTGATTGAAAAAGATGCAGTATCCCTGTGCATGCATCCTGTAACTTTATCTGTGTAGGCAAACGTTAATGTGGACGGATGGAAAGAGAGATGGAAAGAATTCTGTGTGTGATTGTGTGCTTCATTGTGATCAACCCAGCCCCCTCCCCTCACTCCTTCAGTTCTTGTCAAACCAAGCTGTCTTTTCAGTAGAATTACAGTCATTGTTTGTGCTCTTGTTATTCATCAGCTACATCAACAATCACAACCCTTTTAATTTTTATTTAAATCAGTCTAACCTCAACATAAACCATAACACTAATGGAAAAAACCTATAGATGGAAAATAAGTTCTGGGTTTGACCAGGAATCTAAATTTGAGGAAATTGCATATATAGTTGTAATGTCGTTTCATCTTCTGAACCACTTATCACTAATGGATAAGGGTAGGGTACACCCTGAACAGGTCGCCTGTCTGTTTGTTGGACCACAAACAGAGACAACCATCCACAAACAAACTCAATCCTAGGGGCGATTTCATAGTGATCAATCAACCTAACATGCATGTTTTTGGAGGGTTTCTATGTAGAGAAACACTAATCCCACTCTGGGACTCAAACCCCAATCTTTTTGCTGTGAGGCCACAGTGCAAACCACGTGCCACTGTGCAGCCCTATTTGTAATATATGAGCAACATTTTTTATACATGCATAGATCTTTGAACTTTGACAGCTTAGCTTGTACATAATTTCCAGTAAAATGCATCACCCCACTAAACAGAGTCAGAGACACCTTCACTGCTCACCGTAAAGTTTATTTTGTTTTATTCATTAGCTACATCCACAACGACAACACTTTGAATTTCCATATAAATCAATTGACTCACTTATCTAATGAAGCCTTACGTCAACATAAAACCATAACAGTAACTAAAACCTACAAATGAAGTCTGTGTTTATATTATTATGTACTTTATTTATAATAATAATAATGCATTGAACTTATATAGCGCTTTTCCAGACACTCAAAGACGCTTTACATTTACATAGATATGCATTATTCATTCACTCCATACAATCATTCACACACACACAACAGTCATTCCTGATGATGGGAGCTACCATGCAAGGCGCAGACCACTATCATCAGAAGCAACTGGGGGTTCGGTGTCTTGCTCAAGGACACCTCGGCATGGACTCTGGGCGGGGGATCGAACCTGCGACCTTCCGGTTACGGAGCGGTCGCCCTACCCACCGAGCCATCCTTCCCCCTGGCTTCCCCCTAGCTTCCCCCATCCTTCCTTTATCCCTCAATGGGGGAATTTGTGTGCTGCATTACACCGCAGCAGGCTGCCAGGGCAGCATCAATGGTGAGAGAAACAGGAGTTAGGTGTCTTCCCCCTAGGACAAGTAGGCATGAGCTCAGTGGAATTCCACCACTGAGCTATCGCCTCCTTTTCCGTTGGACTTGAGCAGATTTTAAATTTTATGAAATTGCGGACATACTTGTATAAAATGAGTTAAATTTTTAGACATGCACATATACTCTTCTTTCAGCTGTTTAAGCTTGCACAATATTTCCAGTAAAATGCAACGCTTTCTAAATGAAGTTGAAGTCACATTCACTGCTCACAGTTAAATTTGCTCTAGGTCACCATGGCACCCTGCTCTTTTTTTAAGCAACTACCATGGAGACAAAAGAAACTTTATTTAGATTTCAGTATTAATGGGATAGTCAGATTTCTTATTGTTATTGATGGAATAATTATGAGGTTAAATTTTTGCATATGAACATTGTTGGACAAACTAACCCCTTCTGTGTTTGTATTGCAGAGAATTAGAGAGCTGGAGGACAGAATTGACTTTCAAAAGAAACACATAAAGGAAATAGAGGAAAAGGTAGAGGATGTAATCTGATTTCCTTCTTATGTTATACTTTTATTTTTTATCTACTGTACTAATCATTTAATTTAGCTATATTTCTAAATACAATATTTTTCTTTCTTTTTTGTCGTCTGTCTCAAATTTTTTTATTTTTTAGTTTTTGTTCCTCTTTTTGTTTTTCTCCTTGGCATTTATACTTTGGCCTTAATGGGATCGATCCACATCAGGTACAGCTTATATAAGTTGAAATATTCAAGTAGTTTCATATCTGTATCATAGAAATAAAATGTTTATTGTAGAATTTTTTTTTCAGGTGTTCAGGTGCTGTGTTGAGGATCACACAAACATGTTTTTTATGCATTCGTTGACCGTCCACAAGAACTTTATGGCCTTTTTTATATAAAAAAAGCACTTTTTGAAGAATATCTGTCTCTGGAATGCAAGGATGTAAAAGGTTTATTATATACCTGAGATTAAAATCAGATCTATTTAGGATTAATATGTACTGTAGCAGATTTTTAATCTGGGACTTATATGTGAGAAATAATAGATAAAGTTCTATGAGTTGAAAACTTTAAATCAAAGTATTTTACAAAAGAAGAGAAGAGCCTCAGCTGAAGGAATGACCTTTGGAAAAGAAAAGATGAACATTAAATACAAGTGAATGTTAAAGCTCTCTCAGGCAGAGATCACACAGAGTGCCAGCCGGAGTGGAGGGTTCTGGTAAATTGCATGTCTGGGGTGTTTCTAAGGAAACAAAAGCGCCACCAAGTCCACAGAAGAGACACTCAACCTAACGGCAGCTTATTATTGGATTGACAAAGTAAAACTACAATCAAATGAATGAAAAGGTGAGTGTTTTTTTTCTCCCTGAATTATAGACATTTACTTTAGAATGTCCTGAAATATGATCAGAAGAATTTGTTTCAGACTCGAGCAGATATTTTTAGAAATTTGTGCATAACAATTATTTGATATCAGTCTCAAATCATATAAAACTGCCCTATTAAATGTGGGCACAAGGGGCATTTCATGCAAATATGTATGGTAGTAAGAAAAGGAGGGAAGTTGATGATGAGGAGCTGGTGTAACCTGAGAAATATCAATGCCCAACAACTTGCTACCAAGCTGTTGATCTAGTAAATAATTGATTACAGTATTTCAGGTAAATGTGTGTCTTTCTGTTCATGCAGTTTGACAAATATGTGTTTTTAAAAGAAGTAGATCATTTTTTTTACAATTCAGTATTGACAGCGTGATCAATGTAAGGTCATATGACTTCATCAGACATGTGGTTGCAGAAGCCAGATAATTTATTGTGGTAACAGACTTAAATGATGTGGATCTGTGGATTCATTATGTTAGAGTTAAGTTCCACAGGCATTTTCAGTCATTCAGTTTAGACAGCTGAGAAATAGGTAAGAACCTGGTGGAGAGGGGATCCAGTGACACACACCTGCCACTATATACTCACTTTTGGCCAAGGTTATATCATGTATCACATGCGCAGCTGACCGCACAGCACAGTAGCATGTGAACGCAGTATTTACAAGAAAAAAAAAACCTCAAACATCTTGGAACTTTTTTTAGACGGAAAATCATGCTTGGATTGGCTGATTATGTTCAGTTTGGTTTACGGTACATTTTTTTGTTAGGAATGAAGAGTTAGAAAAGTTCAGGAGGAGCCGGTCGATACAGCTTTATCAAATGGCCTTTGTATCTCAGCTCCCCAGCATGGAACACACCCAGAAGTTGGACCAGAGACTCCGTATGCTCAGGGAAGAGGTCAGAACCATGGTGAGTGATTTTTACTAAGAACAACTGAAGCTTTAAATGGCTATTACTTCTCTTGGCAAAAGACAAATGACCTTTAAATCTTAAATGCACCCTGCTGTTGTACAAAGACAAAAGAAATCACTAATAAAAACAACTTTTTTTTAATTGAAGAATGAGTTGTTCTGTGTAATTAAAATGTCTAACAGAGCTCCACGATGGTTAAAATACAATGTTTTGTTTCTTTTTAGCACCTGAAAAAGAAACATTCAACTTAAATTGAATTACAATTTTGGTTTCAGTGTCTTTAATACTTTATTTTCTTATGTTTGTTTTTGTGATTGTCTTGCTTACGGTTCAGTTGAGAACTAGCAAAGTTTTAGTAAAGCTTGCTGCTTCAGTTTGATTGAAGAAATTTAATAATTACAGTAAAGAAAATCGAACACCTTGTTATATCTCACACCTTAATTTAGAAGATTCTTAAACAACCAGTTGTTAAAGAAACTTTTTACTGTTTTCTTATGAATTGAAAAGAAGAAAACAAGTATAATTAGAATCCTTAGAGCATGCTTTTGTAACCTGCTTTGATTCTCTTTGCCGTCTTTTTTCTCTTTTTACCTCAGTCACGAGAAAAAGAGCGAGGCGAACGGGTGTGGCGAGAGCGGCTGCAACACTGTCAGAGGCAACTGAAGGCCAAAGAAGAAGAGATGTGTCGCCAATCTCAGTACTTTGAGAACTTTAAAGCCCAACTCCAACACAAGCTCAGCCAGGCCCGAGACAGAGAGCAGAATCTCCAGAATCGCATCTACACTTTAGAAAAACAGCTTCTGGACTTCACTGTGAGCGCTGCTACAGGGGTGGCGATGTTCAGCTCAGCTAGAATCACTGCTGACATGATGACACGCTCAGAAGAACAGAACAGGCTTCCTTGCATAAGAGGTGAAGGTGAAGGAGAAGAGGAGACCAAAGAAGAGAGGAGGAAGCAATGGCATTTAGACATGGATACTGACAGAGACGAAAGACATGAGAGTGATGAGATGAAGACTGCTACAGACGGCCGAAGAAACACAGACACAAAACAAGCTTCAAATGAGCTGAGACTGCAGGGGTTTATTATCAGCCTGCAGGAGGATCTAAGAGTGTTATTGGAGAGAGAGGAAGATGGAATGACTGAGCGGAGGGTTCTGATGGAGCAGCTCCAGGAAGCCCAGGAGAGCAGCCACATACAGGGATGCAATCTGGAAGAGATGAAGGCTGAACTGCATCAGATGAGATTGGCTGAGAGTTCCCTGAAGGAGGAAAATGAGGAGCTCCAAGAGGAAAACCAGAGACTTCATCAGATCCTCAGGGATGTAGCAGACCAAGCACCACCTCAGTCGTTCAGGACCTTAGAGTCTACATGCACGAGTCCTGTGAATAGCTCACCTCAATGGAGTTCAGCTGTTTGGTCCACATCTGCCAATGCTCTCCTCTGCACCACTGCCATGGAATATAATTTACCAAATAAATCTGAAGAGGTGGGTGAGAGTGTTATTATCACAGATTTTTATGCCTTTAAAAAAACTCATTTCATTGATACTTTTGCCATGGGGGTGGAAAGATGCAAATTTTTTGTATATATTTTTTATTGGGGCCTGCACAGTGGTGCAGTGGTTAGCACAGTGGCCTCATAGCAAGGAGGTCAAGGTCCGAGTCTCGGAGTGGGGACGAGACTTGAAACCCTGGTCCTTCAGTGTGGAGTTTGCATGTTCTCCCCGTATATGCGTGGATTTTCTCCAGGTACTCTGGTTTTCTCCTACTCATCAAAAACGTGTGTTATGTTGGCGGCTGCTACAAAATTGCCCCTAGGAATGTGTGTGGATGGTTGTGTGTGTGGCTGCACAACAGACTTGTTCAGTGTGTACCAGGGGCGAATCCAGAATTTTCTAATGGGCGGGGCGGTGTTTGCGTGAGGTCATAGACAAAATGAGCACCTGTGGGGAGGGGGGGCACAAAATGAAATTAGTATGAACACTTCTTTTTTTGTAGACCAAAAGAGGTCAGGGGGGCACAAATGAAAGTGTTCATACTACTTTTAATTATTATAAACTTTGGGCAAAATATGCACCGAAATGCAGAAAAATTACTTATTTTTTAAAATGTTCTGGGGGGAAATGCCCCCAGACTCCCTATACTGACGAGCACGCTCGTTTTGTCTATAACCTCACGCCCCCAACCCCTTTAGAAAATTCTGGATTCGCCCCTGGTACTGACTGAACAAGTCGCCAGGCTGTTGTGCGGCCACACACAACCATCCACACACATTCCTAGGGGCAATTTTGTAGCCGCACTCTCCCTTGATTCCTCCCCTGTGTACCCTACCTCTAACCTGAAATCAGCCGAGATAGGTCCCAGCACCGCCCACAACCACATTAAGGATAAGCTTTTCAGAAGATGAAATAAATAAATATAATTAATTCATTAATTATATTAATTAATATTATAGTTTGAATTAGTCCACATATTTATAAGATTATAAAATGGAAAAGTGTTTTCGTCTTAAAACAAAAAATAAACTTAGAAAGCACACGAAGTTTCAAGTTCTGCAGAAAAAAAAACGCTGATTTTGTCCTTTCGCGGCTTCCGTACTTTAGACTTTACGTGGCACTTGAAAAGCGTAGAAGGCTTTTACGTTTCCACACGGAGATTTTCTGCAAGAATTCATCACCAAAGCACTTTTAATCTTTCTTGTACTCCTTAAAACCACTATGTTTACGTCTGCGAAGCTGCTAATTTTGCTTGCCGGATTTTGCGCCTCTGCATCGAGCTACGTTGTTAGCATCGATGCTCACGCAGAAGAATGTTTTTATGAACTCGTAAAGGCCGGGACAAAGATCAGTTTGATGTTTGAAGTGGTTGAAGGAGGATTTTTAGACATCGGTGTGGAGATAGCCGGCCCGGATGGGAAGCAGATCTACAAAGGCGAACGAGAGTCCAGCGGAAAATACTCGGTAGCTGCGCACGTTGACGGCACGTACAAGTTCTGCTTCAGCAACAAAATGTCTACTATGACGCCCAAAGACGTTATGTTCACCATCGACATCGGAGAGGCAAAGAAAAAGGAAGACATGGAGTCGGAGCTGGAGCAAAACAGGCTGGAACAGATGATTAATGAACTGGCCAACTCCATGACTAACATAAAGCACTGGCAGGAGCACATGGAAATCCGCGAGAAAATACACAGCGCGATTAACGACAACACCAACAGCCGCGTCGTGCTCTGGTCCTTTTTCGAAGCTCTGGTTCTGGTTGCCATGACGCTGGGACAGATCCACTACCTGAAGAGATTTTTTGAAGTTCGGCGAGGCGTTTAGCTAGCCGTCGCAATCTTAAATGCATTATTCCAAACAGATGTTTCTTGTTTGGGGTACTTTGTTTTTGGTGTTCCTCAAGGCACTTAGCTGGGAACCTTAAGGTTCAAACCAAATATGATGTTTTGTGGGTAAATATTTGGTGGGCAGCGCTTTTAAATAATGCAATTAAAGACTGTTCCTTTTGGTGAAAATATTTGTTCATAAAGTTTAAGTTCTTTACACATATGAATGAAGCTCCACCCTTTTTAAAAAATAATTGATGAATGCTTGTATGTGGTCAGCTCTTTTTTTGGTTGATCAAATAAAGATAAAGCTCCTTGACTAAGTGGAACATCATGTTTTATGTTTTAGGACTTTTATTTTGGGAGATTGTTTGAAATATTGACATAATATGGTCACCAGCTGTGGGTGGTGACCGAAAGAATGAGATCGCAAGGTACAAGCGGCCGAAATGAGCTTCCTCCGCAGGGTACTGGGCTCTCACTCAGAGATCGGGTGAGGAGCTCTGCCACCTGGGAGGAGCTCGGTGTCGAGCCGCTCCTCCTCCAGGTCGAGAGGAGCCAGATGGGGTGGTTCGGGCAAACCGGTTCAGGATGCCCCCCGATCGCCTTGCGGGCGAGGTGTTTCGGGCACATCCCACCGGGAGGAGACCAGGGGGCAGACCCCAGACCCGCTGGAGAGATTATGTCTCACAGCTGGCCGGGGAAAGACTTGGGATCCTTCCGGGTGAGCTGGAGGATACGGCCGGGGTGAGAGAGGCCTGGGCTGCCCGTTTGAGGCTGTTGCCCCTGCGACCCGGAACAAGCGGAAGATGACGGAACGGAAAAGAACCTCTGTGGGCTCGTTTTGAGTTTGTTTCTTTTGGGAGGGGGGCAGTTGGAGGTTTTTTGCTACATGTGAGTCCAAATGTCCCAGATCTGAAAACAAAAATCCAGCTGTTCTCTGTGAAAATTGCCCACGAGTTTCATTATAAAGCCAATATTTTGTACTGTTAAAAAAAAAAAAAAGTCCATCCCTTTTTTCTGGTATCCAATCGGTGCAAATTTACAAACCAATAGAGCGTATAAGAACTTGACACATTCTGCAGTTTGTGTAGAGACCAGAGTTTCAATGTTCCCTGCTTCGCCTCCGAAAGAGCCAGACTTAAAACAGAGGCTTTAAAACTCTTGGACCCAAACGGTGACCCAAATCACCCTAAAAAAATTAATCACTTTGTCTCCTATAGGATTAGGGGTGGTTAGAATCAGAATCAGAATATACTTTATTGATCCCACACAGGGGAAATTTATATAATATAATATATATTTTGGTTAGCGAATATAATTTGATAATTTTAATTTATATAGAATATATAAATATATTTTAATTTATATTTTTTATTTTAATTTATATATTTTAATTTATTTAATTTATATATTTAAATTAATATTTTAATTTATATATATTTTATATATTTTAATTTATATAGAATATAATTTGGTTAGCGATGCCATCTCATAAATACAAATATTTTTTTTATCAGTACCACTGACCAGTTCGATGTCATATGTTGTACTTTTTTTTAGTGTAAAAACAAGTAGAGGAAGACAAGCAAACTTTGCAGACACAACCAAACAATGTAAAACAACTTTAATTTAGTGTTGTAAAAAAAGGTGAAGTTAATATATTGCATTAAATTGTTTCAAAATAGCAGGTTTTGGTTGCATTCGCATAGTTTGTCTTTCTTCCACAAAAAAGTATCAATAAGAGTATCGATAAAATAACGGACTGATAAGCGGTATTGGTAAGCGTACGGGTACGGGTAGAGTATTGGTAAGGGGGTATTGATAACATTCCTATTAAGGATGTTTTCCAAAAATTTCATAAAAATCTACTCATAACTTTTTGAGTTATCTTGTTTACACTCGCTCCACATCACCTCGCAGAGGTAATTAACAAAACTGCAGTTTTTGAATATCTGACTTGCAAACTACAATAAGCTAATGATGACGACATTAGACCAAAATGAACCACTTTTCTATGATTGGAAATGTTGCTAAATGAAAAAAGCCAAAGAACAATCTGTACATTTAGTGTGGCAGAAACAAATTTTCTTGTAGCTAGTTCATTATATTTGATCATAACACAGAAATGGTAGAATATAAGTGTATATTTATGTAATGCCGTGTACATAATGACATTACCCATGTTTTTCTGCAGGTCCAGCAAGCTACAGACTCAGAACATGTTCACACCCAACCAGCTGCAGTATCATCTGTACACCACCAAGGTGCAGCAGAGCATCTACAAAACAGTACAAAAGACTCACCTGCCAAAATAAGAACTCCACATATTTCCATGCATCCCTTTTATGACTCTGGATCAAAACTCTTCTCCAATTCACATTCACTTTCAGTCACTACAGAGTGTTTGAGTGAGTTAAACCTGAGGAACCTTGAGGAAATTCCCAGTGAGGAATCGGATGCCCTAAGGGAAGCCTTCAGAAGTTTGGGATTAGAGGAAGATCATCACAAGCAACATGAGCACCTAAAAGTCACCCTGAGAGAAGCCCTGCAGAATGAGATTGTCCTGCTGAGTAAACCACAGAAAAAATAAGTCTATTTTATTCTAGCATCTGTTCATTTATAAGCTACCGCTGCACCAACCAATCTGGTCACTTAATTCTGCACCTTTCACCCGTACGTCATCTTTAGCAGGTAAAACCTAGTGTAATTGCGCCAAGAAGTGTGAAACCTTCACAGGATGAATGTATGGATGTAGCAGTAGAGTGCGTTAAGTCATTGAGAAAAAAACAAGATCCAGCAGACATTGTGTGTCACCTATGATGATGGTGGAATTGCTTAACATTCACATTTTAAGAGTTTTTTCAACATTTATCCATAGTTTTTTGTTCCGTTGTCTTCCGCTTATGCAGCCTCAGTTGGGAAGTCCAGGCTTGTCTCATCCCGGCCACATCCTCCAGCTCACCCAGGAGGATCTAGAGGCCTTCCTTGGCTAGTTGTGAGATATATTCTCCTCCCGCTGAGACGTTTCTAAAACCTCACTAGCGAGGCATTCGGGAAGCATCGTAACCAGATGCCCGAACCACCTCATCTGGCTTCTCTCACCCCAGAGGAGCAATGGCACTACTCCAAGCTTTTCCGGATGGCAGAGCTCCTCATTCTATCTCTGAGTGAGAGCCCAGCCACACTGTGGAGGAAGCTCGTCTTGGCAGCTTGTATCCGCAATCTTGTTCGGTCCCCTCCCACAGCTGGTGATCATAAGTGAGGGTAGGAACGTAGATCGACTGGTAAATTGAGAGCTTTGCTTTAGTTTTTTAAGTTTTTTTTGCTCCATAGTTTTCATTCATTTATTTTAAACCCATGTTTACTGATAAGTTGTTCATGATTAAATTCTCATTGGAAGTAAAGCCAGGTCAACTTTGATTTAGATTAAAGTGTGTGTGTGTTTTCTGTAGGTAAAGGAGCTGCAGAATAAACTGCGAAAGGAGACGTCCGACGCTCTTTCTCTGAAGGAACAACTAGGAAAGCGACATGACATCCTCACTGCTGAGCTTAAAGCAAAAGTAAGAATTTCTTCACATTTAAAGAAATGGTTTTAAATGATCTGATTGAAATTCAAAATGATTGAATTAGAATGATTCTTCTTCATCTGCCTGGAGCTATTTTATGAAATGTATGTTTGTGTGAAACCCGGCAGACTGTAGCTCTTGAGGAGTTGAATTCAGAGTATATAGCTCTGAAACAAGGACAGGGCAGCAGGGATGATCTGAGCAATCTTCTTGACTCACTTAGGGCACGCTACAATGACACCAGAGCAAAGGTGAGTCCCTGTTATCTACTGGGGTTACAGTTTTTTCTAGGTTATGCTCTTATTCATATCTTACTGTTATTGTGTGTGTTTTTTTGTTGACAGTATGATGCCCTCCTTAAAAGGAAAAGCCAGACGGATCTAGATGTTGCTCCTCTGAAGGTGAGAAAGTTCCTGTCATGTTGCACTGCAGGAGTCTTGGCTTTAAAACAGCTTTCTTTTTGGAGATCCTCACTGAGAGACATTTTGTCCAACCGCAGGCCAAGCTGTCTTGTTTGGTGGTGAAGTGTCAGGAGAGGAACATCTTGTTAGCTCAGATGATGAAGACCATGCACAGACAAGGCTGTTTGGATCCCCGACTCAAACAGCAGGTCGAGCATCTGCTCGGCGATGCGGCTCTGCAGGATTACGCTGCGGCATTCACACTAGAAGGCAACACACCGACTCGGGATTGCTCCGATCAGTTTACGCGAGAATTTATTCCCACATTTCAAGACTACATCAGCCGCGGCAATTTTGATCAAACTTGCGCAGTGATTACAACATCGGTAAAGAATTCAAAACTCACATCTGGAGAGCTGCAAGGTCAAAGTGAAAAGCATTTTACTGGTGAGAGTCCAACTAATCTTAAAATTTTTTATGGACCCACACATGCAGCAGTAGGAACTCTAAAAGACTCATCTTTTAAAGATCAGGCAAGCATCCAGGTGTCATGCCCCATTTCATCAAAATGCAACATTATCAACGCTACACAGGTGAGATTCTACAAATCAAATTGGATACTTGATTATTAAGACTATCTAAATGTTTTAAGCATATTTCAAACTTAAAATCACTCTTTAAATGTTTTTCTAAACTCTCTCTACAGTTTTCTCCTCGCAGCGGACCAGGATCGTCATCTACTCAACCAGAGAAATTAGGATTGTATCGTTTGGAAATGAAGGAGAAGCCCTCTTTAGACCTGAGCGGTGTGAGTGAAACCTCACAAGTTCATGTTCCTTCCTGCAGACGGGTCAGTTTGAACAAAAGGCTGAGTAGTCCTGAAAAGATTCTCAACTTGCACGAGGAACTGCAGAAGACCCTGATGAGCAGCTCACAGGTACGTCCAGAAAAAAGAGACACACAGACAAATGCTAGAGTTTGTGTAATTTTGAACTAAAAAAAAAATGACTGTGATCTCTATATTTTTTTTCCATTTATCATAATTTCATTTTGACTCTTAAGTCAGCAGAGAGCAGGGGAAGAAGACAGGAGCCCAGAAGATGTCGGTCAATCTCTTTTCCTGCAGAATCCAAGGCAAAGAAACAGGAGTTAGCACGCACTTGTACAAACACCTACTCGCTTTCAACGTCTTCATCTCCAGCTAAAGATGATCCGGTTGCAACCACCAGGCCAGCCACGTCTAACAAGTCACCAACACTTTTCCAGGCTGTTGCTACTCGATCCTCAGCACTGAGGTCTGGAATTTTTACAAATCAGAGCCTGAAAACAAACATGTTTCCAGCATCTTATTTCTCTGGTTCTTTAAACGTTACTCCTACTGCCACTGTGGAACACGGAAAAGAACAATTTTCATCCAGTTATGGGACTAGTTTTATAATACCACCGAACAAAACAAAGCAAATTATTTCATCGGCTAACTCGTCTGGGGCTACATCCACAGCTTCACCTTCTGTCATCATAACATCCCACATATCTGATCCAAAAATGACAAACCAGGCTTTGACTGTTCCCACCATAGCTACTGCCACAAAAGTTAATAATACTCATAACACAGTCTCTAAAACAGAAGGTGCCGACCCCACATGTGATGGCTTCAAATTCACCACGTTTCAGTCTGCTAATTCCTCGCCAACAAGACAATCCAGCATGTCAAATAAAGAATACAACCCAGCCCCAGGAAAAACTCCAACACCCAGAACAGGTAATGTTCATCAAATAGAGTTATTTTTACATGATCTGGTACCAATAAACTTTCTTTACAGGTATTGTTAGGCCCTGTTTGCTGCTTTTTGTTAGCTCTGCTGCCATATTTGTAAGCTTGGATAAACTGGATTAACATAAAAATTTGAAGAAAAAAACCCCTGTCTCATTTCATGCTAAATTAACATTTATGCCTCTGACTAAAAAATGATTTATAAGCTTTTTAATGCTTTCAAGTAAATCACAAAACATGGTAGATGGGCCTTCAAAAAACAGTTATCTCCTCCTTTAGGATGCTCACATTTATGTAACGTGTAGGAAAGCAATTTATAGTAAATCATGTTAACGTGGCAGTAGAGAGGAGTGTGGTACAACGAGACGTTCCGATTGCATGCTTCACAGAAAATACAAACACTAGTTTCAATTGGCATAAATATTTCCTCTCATGAAAGCATTGCTTTCCATTTTAATTGTCTGCTTTGCATTGCTAAAATATGTGAACAAAAATGTAGGATATGTTTTTTTTTATGCACAATAATGCAGGATTCCTCCCACCCTCCTAAAACATTCATGTCAGGTTAATCTGCTGCTACAAAATTGGCCCTAGGAATGAGAGTTTGTGGGGATGAGTGTGTGTGTGGGGATTCATAACAGACTGGCAACCTGTTTAGGGTGTACACTGCCTCTTGTCTGAATTTAAACAAGATAGGCTCTGGCCTAACCCGCAAACCTGTGAGGGATAAACGGTTCAGAAAACCAACCAATTTTGCAGGTCAAATGTGACAAGTATTGACTTTTTTCTTGTTGGATGCAATGATGTAATTACACTCCATCCGCAGCCGGTTTTTTTGATCAAGACAAAAATGTGCACATTCCTGTGCAGATTTGGTTGTTTGATTATTTTCTGTTAATTCCAGAGATCATTCATCAATTTATTTTTACTCTATCACAGTGATTTGTTAAATGTAATGGTTTGATATTTATTTAGCTATTTTTAGAAAGTTAATGCTATTTCTCAATGAAAGATGAGCAGTACTGAAGTACTAATGAGCAGGTATATTTGTCTAATTCATTCCAGGAGCTCCAGCAGAGGTTCGCTCTGTTGATGTCATTAAAAGAGTCGGCCAGAGCAGCCTGCTGATCAGCTGGGAGAGGCCACTCCTGGATGAGCTGGGCTGCAGTAATGGCACCTTCGTGTATGGATACAGAGTGAGTGGCGTTCACATTGATTTTAATTTTAAACCTACTTTGGAAGTATTTGCTTGATAAATATTCTTTTTTTTAGGTTTTGGTAGATGGAGATTTTCACAAATCTGTCATGAGTTCAGCTTGCACCAAGGTACCCCACTTTTTTTTTCTTCTTTGTAATATTAAGTTAAGTCTTTCTATCGAAGAATTTTTCACATTTCTTTTGTTTGCAGTGTGTTTTAGAGAACATTGATCTTGGTGCCCCGGTCCACATTAGTGTCCAGACTCTGGGTTCCAACGGGCTCCGCTCAAACAGCGTTCACACTGTTTATGGGACCGCAGATAAAACGGAGCCACACCGATGATTTTAACTCACACAATGACTATTTGAACAGGTGGGTTTGTAGATCGAGGATGTAACAATGTGATATTATCACAATAGTAACCTCATAATACACTATTTATCATGATGATTTGAGTAGCTAACGATATTCGAGGGTATCTCACAATTCTGTCTGTGTGTTCATGAAAGACTGGTAATGTGCAGCAGGATTTCCTACTGGCTAAAGCATCATGGGAGTTGTAGCTACTTTGATCTGCCACTTCATGGAAGACTTCGTTTTGATTGTAAAATTATTTTTTAGATTGTAATGTAACACGTGGCCCTGTTAGACTGGCAAACCTTTTTGGGGTGTACCCTGCCTCCTGCCTGAATTCAGCCAAGATTGGCCTATCAAGCCTATCTTGAATTCAGCCAAGATAGGCTCTGGCCTACCCCACAAATCTGCAAGTGATAAACGGTTTATCCCTTGCAGTTTATAGCTGAGTGGTAGAATCGCTGTCTTTGAACTGAGAAGTCGCCGGTTTGATTCCTAAAGAGCTCATGCCTAAGTGTCCTTCGAGAAGACACCTAATCCCCAGTTAATTGGTCTGTTGTGTTCCGTCGTCTTCCGCTTTATCCAGGGCAACAGTCTCTGATGGGAAACCCAAGCTTCTCTCACCCCAGCTGCATCCTCCATCTGACCCGGAAGGATCCCGAGTTGTTCCCTAGCCAGCTGTGAGACATAGTCTATCCAGCGGATCCGGGTCTGCCGCTTGCTCTCCTCCCAGTGTGACGTGCCCAAAACACCTCACCATTGAGGCGCTCAGCATGCATCCTGACCAGATGCCTGAAGCATCCCATTTGGCTTCTCTCGACCTGGAGGAGGAGTGGCTCGACACACACATCAATTTTTAAACATTTTCAGAAATAGTTTGAACATGTTTTCTTGAAATCCGTTTAAATCAACTCTAATTGAGAAAATCAAATGGGCTAAATTAAATGTGATTTTGTTTTTTTTAATTTAAACAAATTCTGACCTTTAAAGTTTGAGGTCATACAGTAACAATCTCTTTCTCTTCTTGTCCTTATGTGTGTCTTTTCCCTTCAGTGCCCAGGCATCTATATGTGCCACCCTCTGTGGGAGCGTCCTAATCTTCACCTCAGCTGAATTCCGCATTCAGACTGCTGCAAGAACTAAACCATGTGAGGCTCAGGCCAACCAATCAAAAAAAATTATTTCACACGAGTATGCCTGCCTAAAGAAGACCTGCGATAATCATTCAGCCTACTAAGTGAAGATGTCAAATTAGATGCTAAGGTGTTTGCCGCTACACTCAGAGCTGGTCTGTATAAATATGCCGGCTTGTCTCAGAAAAAAAAAATTCAATTTCAGGTGAAAGACTGCCAAACAAACGAATCCTGAAAAGTAAGCTGAATTTATCCGGAGTCAGATTTTTAAAACTCATTTTAGATGCTAACATTAAGTAAAAAGTCAAGTGATACCTGAAATATTTTGAAACATTTTACACTGTGTTAAATACCAGAGAAATCATGTGTCAAAAAAAAACACAATCATTTTTTAGGACAGAACAAAATAAGGCTTTTAAAAGACAAAGTCCCAAAGGTGACGCCTGATGAAGATCAATATACTTGATTTTACTTGTAAAACCAAATATGTAAAAAGGTGATTCACTCCAAAGACTTGTTTTTTTATTTTCTCATAAACCTGGAAGCCAGTTGCTAAGACGTGAAACTTGCACACAATCATTATTAAAACAGAGAAAACGATCTAAATAGAGATTATCTGATATGTTTTGTAGAGAATGTTCTAAAAGATGCCATTGTAACACATACCGTTAGCGTTTATAAAGGTGACACTTTGGTTTTCATACTTATAGAAACTTTATTTGCACGCATTTTTTTAAAAAGAGTTTTCTACATATTCCAACTATGTTTTCACCGTGTACGAGTGTGAAGTAGTCCTGGTGCAGAAAAGATATTTTTCTATCAGTAATTGCTATTGTTGATTTCCCACTGTTACCTTATAACTGTACAGAGAGTAAATGTTTATATAATATTAAATATCAACCTGATCTTTGTCTACTTTTACTTGTCACAATTGCTCTAAATGCTTCTGCAAACTTTTCTGGCTAAGCTGCTTTATGCTTCAGTCAAAGCAGCATGTCCAGTGTGTTCGCACCCTCACATAGAGGCGCCTGGGCTGGCCAGGCCATGTATACAGGATGGTCAATGACCGCATCCCAAAAGACATCCTCTATGGGAAGCTCGCCTCAGGAACCCGGCCAACTGGACAATCTGCCCTGCGCTACAAAGATGCATGCAAGAGGGAGCTGAAGTCGTGCGACATCAATGCAGCAGATCTCGAGTCAGTGACCTCTGACCACTACAGGTGGTGGGCAACAGTCAAAGATTGCAGCAAGCAGGCTGAGGAGAATAAAGAGAGCCACAATGCAAGGCCACAATGCCCTGGAAACAGCGAAAGAGTCAGTCTGCCACTGCTCCCCCCGTGACTCATACTGCTTATCACATTTGCAGCAAGTGTGGTAGAAGCTACAGCTCCTGTATCGGCTTATTCAGCCACAGCAAAGCTGCACAAACAGATAAATATCCAGGTGCTGACTTCATTATCTCTAGAGACAGAAGGATGCCTACTACAAATTGACACTTGACCGAAGCTGAAGTTGTCTAAAACATCTTACTACCTGCTGATCTACTTTAGATAAACCACCAAAAAACGAGGTGAGAGAACAAGAAGCACAAGCAGCAAAAAGGAGCTTATTAATCACCTGCTGTGTTCGGCAGCTTTGAGGACTCCTTTGAGAACACTAATGCTTGTGCTCAGCAGAAAGACTCTGCCCACAGGCAGAGGAGAGAAGGGTGTTATGATATCACGAAACGGTTGCTAAGTACATCAACTGCACATGGAATCATTCAAAAAGCAGAAACCAGCGTGATGCGAGCGAGACCTGGATGTTGAGGAGACTTGAAAACTTGGTAGAAACCACTATTAAAATTGAGGTAAACAGACTCCTACCCAGACTTTTATTCTCCTCGATTCACTGAACTATAAATTACATTTTTCTTCAAGACAATTGGCTTCACAATAATAAATTGTGAAGTCACTGAAATTTGAACCTGTCTCATTAATACATGAAGGAGAAATGTCCTCATGGAAGTGGGATGTTCAGCTAAACAGGTTTTCCATCCAAGAAAAGTGGTTTTAAAAAACTCAGATGAAGGAGAGGATGAGAAAAAAAGTTTTCTTCGTGGCTTAAACAGAGAGTTAATAGATTTTATTATGGGATTACGTAAATTTTTCCACACCAAAAAAAAAAAAAAAAATTGCATACTGCTCATCTCATGAATCTAATTCTACAAAGAATAATTAGGTACATTCCGGCTGTGAAGCATCTGGAGAAACTTTGTGGGAGCAGATGCTCTTTTACCTGAATCATCATATAGAAACTTATCTGCAACCACAGGACTCCCCTTACCTCTTCCAGGGAGACCTACCTCCATTATTAACACATATGCATGCATACACACCATGCACAGCCTTAATGCATCACTCTTTTTCTTGTTTCCAGGAATGAAATGTTTTTATAGAACTTAATTTCTATGCTAGAGGTTATAGATACAAAGCTTGATTTAGAACCTTTCTTATACAGGAACCCTGAAAATTGGAGAAAGATGGAAGGATAAAAAAAATGTCTGAATGACTTGTCACAAAAGTGTCAGTAAATCAGGTTTGCTGTTCGAATGTCCTCTGAAAATACTTGAAGATTCCTCCATGAAAGTGTGACCTCTGGGGAGGATATCTCTGACATGCAGGAGTGTGTGTGGGTCCATAAATTGTTCTATAGACAGACAGTTGACATCAGCAGGAGGGCTTCTGGAAAAGAAGCAGCAGATGAGAAAGAGGAGAGGAGGGATGGCGTGCTGAGGTTGTAATTTCACCCAAAGGGGACGTTGTCACTCCATCACTGCCACTCACAGTCTGAGCATCAGAAGCTCGGAGTAGTACAGACAGTTTGGAGTCCAGACTTTCTCACACCTAAACCACCAGCTCACTAAGTGGGTTTCCTCCTCTGCTTTGTCCATGCTGGAAGCCTGATATGTTGTTGTGGGTTGTGATGTGATCCATTCTGATTGTGTGTCACTGCGGGTAGATTTAGCCAATGTCTAATTATGCTAACACATTCATTTATGCTAAATGAGCCATCACATAAAGTCTACCCGCTGGTAATTCTGCTTCATCTGGATGTAGATGTGTGGCATTTTACATCTTCTCCTTTAGTCATGATTGTGAAGCTCTTTTTAATTCTGATTGTGTTGTTGTAGTTTTATCAGTTCCTCTGAGTGTTATGTTTAGAGGGAAAGACAAATCAGAGCCAACAGCTGCCCACCTCTGATTCAATCCTGACAGATTTCTAACCTAGCTCTCCTCTTTGTCCTGCTTATTCTTCTCTTTTCATTCCTCTCCTGAATTTTCTTTTCTCATCTTCCCCATCATGCCTTCTAGCTGCCTCTCTCTCTCTTTTCTTTTAGTTTTTGTTAGATTTGCATAATTACGGCTACTTTTCTGCCTTGTTTTGTTCTCTTTTTTTTTTAAAGTATGGTTTTCTTTTAAACACTTTAATTTCTCCTTGTGTTCTTCCCCTCGTTCAACTAATTTTTCATTTCCCAACATGAACAGATGTTATTACCTTCTTCCTCTTATTGTTTTTCTCTTTTCATGAGTTTATGTCTCTCTAAAAAAATCTTATCTCCTTGACTCTTGCATCCTTTCAATTTTCTCCACATCTTTAAGTTGTTTATTGAAGAGCAGGTTCTTTTCCTTCCTACCAGGCTCAGAAATAAGAGTTCTGTGAAACAAACATAAACCAGAGCTACTTCTAATTTGGGGAGAGACGAGTAATTAGCTGCTATTACATCCAGGCGAATGCAATCCTAATCTCATTAATCATGAACAATGGGGGTGGTGAGCAAGGAGCATGTTTATGTGAATTCCCACACATACACTTATTTGCTTTGTGCTTCATTGTAGAAACAGTGATGATGTGTGAGGAAATGATTCTTTATTTATCATTTCATTTAGTTTTTTTTCCCCATAAATATTCTTGATTTTTATCTGACTTTCTGATGCTTTTAGGATTTGTGAACCAAAACGCCCCGAGCTTCTTGGAAAAGTATCGATCCCCGTTCCTACTGAACCCTTCATTTCCCCGAGACAGGATGGAACATTGGGTTTACATCTCACCTCTCTCATTCACTTGCTTCTCCTCCTGGCAAATTCCCCATTCCTTTTATTTCTCTTTCAACAATTGTCTGTTTTTTGTCTCTTAATTCCTCCCATCTGCATGCTTATAATTTCTCCACTTTCCTCTCCAAGTATCCACTCAAACTGTATGTTTCCATCTGTTTTTTAATTTCTTAAATCTCCCATTATTTAACAGTTTTTTTTCTTTCCTTTTTTGGCTAATATCTTCCAGTGTTTTTGTCCAGAACGTTCTTGCACTAAAAATAGGCTGAAAAAGATTACAAGATTATCTCCATGCATTCTTTTTTTCTCCTTCATTCTTTCCTGTGTGCTCCATCTTCTCTATTTCTTCCTCTGGAGGTTTGTGCTAGTTTCAGATGCTCACGATGATAACATGAAGTTCAAAAGCATCAACTTCCAGTTTCTATGTCAGACCTGACATATGGATGAGGTTCTATTCATAAATCAGAGTATTAAATAATAATGAACGCAAAAAATTAATGGAAAATTGGGCTTGTTAAATTAGAGTGACACAGTTTTGGATGTTTTTTGGCATTTCAAACAGCAGGGCATGTGAATCTTTTACAAGCCAAAGGTCAGTCTTTATATAATAAGTTCTGTTTTGTTTTATAGAAGAAACTACAATTACATTTTATGATCGTATGAATGAGTGATTACATGATCAGGTTACCTTTTAATTTCCCAAAATGTTGCGAAATTGTTTGTTTATTAAAATGTCCCACACATTTCACTCATTTGCAAACTAATTTGAGAAGAAACAGAAGTTAGATTGATTATCTGATGGTGGGGCACAATTAAATATACAAAAGAGATACCAAAAGGGAAGTTTTTTATATTGCTATTTAAGTTATTTTTGGTTAGATGGAACTTTTTGATATATTGATTTCACAAAATCATTTGATAAATGAGTTTCATAAAAATTGGGTGTCAAATTTCTTGAGACGGATTTCAACACAAAAATAGGACAAAACTTCAGATACGAGATTTAATCAAAAACTTTGATCGAGTTTTAAAGATGTAGAATATCCTCCATCATTGTGATTCCTCCACTTCTGGAGGATATTCAGAAGTGGAGGATATTCTACATCTTCTGATTGTGGTTGAAAAGCTGAATTTACAAGTATTTCAAAATGCACATTAAAAAAATAATAATCTACTCTTTTCTTTAAATTAAAAACCAAAAGGAAACAAAAGCACACATCGTTAAACTCATTATAATAGTCTTCAACGAAAGTGGGAAACCAGTAAAAAACAGCATCTGTGTACACAGCGTAGTTTTATGAAATGATTAATTATTTGGTGTTGTCTGCAGTGGGAGGATGTGGGAGTGTGTGTAGGTGTGTGTGTAGTGTGTGTGTAGTGTACAGAAACTCGGTGTGCTTTCTTTACATTGTGGGAGCTGTCCATCGTCACCGGTGCTGAAAGTGGATTGCTGCTTCTCTTCTGAAGAGGGGAGTGAAATTGACGAGGAGAAGAAAAGAAAAAATGTAGGAGGAGAAACAGTAGAAAAAAAATCAGGATCAGTTAATGAAATTGCTTCATTACTTTTTTCCGACTGTCCGCCTTCAAACCAAGAGGAAGTTTCCTAGAAACTTGGAGAGTAAGAGCTTCTCTAACACACACACATCTATCCATTTCTGAATTACTCACTAATTTGAGCACATTTCGAGGTGGAATAGAGAGAGCAAAAGAGGAGTGTGGGAGGGAATGAAGGAAAGCAGGAGGAGATCACAGTTTCTTTTCTTTCCCTCCAGCTTAGCAGGACGAGAGGAAATGCAGTGAGCAGCTTGGAACAGACTCCGTTTTCTTCATTCAAAAGAAGTTCTCCTACAAAAAAAAGCTACTGCTGGATTTGGGAACATCTGTCCAGCCCGGCCAGCTGTGTCTTGGGTTTCTGACAGGATGATGGGTTGTGCCAAACGCTGCAAACAGGGACTTGTAAAGTTTGCTTCAACTCTCCACAAACTGCTCACAGGGACCCTTATTAAAGGTATGTAGTTTTAAGACAAACTAAAAGGGATCTTTAATTCTTCTTTCTTTTTTTTCTCAAAAGAAAGGGAACAGAAGAACGTTCTAAACTAGATTTATAACCATTTTTTTTTTACTTTGTCTGTCTTTATTCCCATCTGCAGTCAGTCTGGTTCTGTTCAGTCCATTCACCAGAGTGTTGGAGAGAAATAGACAAAGATGAACAAACTGAGTGGCTGATAGAGAAGAAAGAAGTGATTTATAGGAAATTGTGTGCATGTGTGTGTGTGTGTGTGTGTGTGTGTGTGTGTGTGTGAAAGAGAGATTGTGTTTCTGTGATGAATGTCAGTAATAAAACATGTTTCCGTGGTAGCGAGGAAATGAAGCCGCGCACACGATGCTGAGAAGAAAAGAAGCTTTTAAATTCTAATGCAATGTGTGTGTGTAACTGCAGTTATTTGTGCACAATATATTTATGTGCTACATTTTAAATCTCATTCTGGTAATTTTTGTTTTGAAGCCCAGAAAAAGCACAGTGACTGTCAGAAAATGAGCAACACTGCTTTCCTTGAGCCACACACACACAGTAACACACATGCATAGTGTAACCCTCTTTGAACCACTTGACATTTTGTCCGGAGGCATGGCAAACATCAAAGAAATAACTCAGTCACACACATACAGTAGACACACAAAGACACACTCAGATGCTCACTCACATTTCTAGCTGGCCATTGCAAGCATGCACAGTGTGTAGCAGTGTTTAGAATCCCCCTCAAGCTCTCACACACTTGTAACTTCATGAAGGAAATGCTGAGATTTTTTTCTTATATAACTAACAAATAGTTAGAGAATCAAAAATAAACCACAAACAGTTTTATTCTGTCATTTTGAAAGAAACAAAAACTCACTCTGGAAAATGTCACACACATTGAGTGTGAACACACTCATTAAAATGATTGTGTGAACAATTAGGAAATGGGCAACAACAGCATAGGATCTCGTTCTGCAAATATCAGACTTAAACAAACACACACTGAGTCCACATCTGTTCTTTTTCAGAACTCTGTTGGGAGCTACATCTAATTACACAAAGTCAAAGTCTGACACACACACATACACACACAGCAGCTACTTAAACAGTCCTTCCAGAAAACAGTGCACTGTGTTTACAAATTCTCGATGTGGGAATTTTGGGTGAAGTTATAAGAAAAGAAGCTGCTTTACACCCTCATATTTCTAATCAGTAAGTCGTCTGATAGGTGGCTGGGCTTTACTCCATTAACTGTAAAAACAAGCGATTTATTTCTTATTTGAAGTTTGAATAAGAACAAATGAGCATTTTTTTTGTCATTTTCAGATCCTTTTTGCTTCAGAAGCCAGATTGATGTAAGCTGTTTATAAAGTCTCTTAAATTAATTGGAAAAGAAGACTCATCTAAAGTAGTTTAACTGGGTTTTGCCATTTTTTAAATAAGCTTAATGATGTTATTTTTGGAACATACTTGTTTTTCCAAGGATTACATTTTTAAATTCTCAGGAAAGTCTAATGACGAAGTTGCAGAGCTACATAACTTATTTTTAAAGAAAGCTTAAAAAATGTTTTCCACTTTTTTTTATTTTGGAAATGAATGTTTTCTGAGAGTTTAAAAGTCAGAGATTCAGAATTTACACACAATCGATGACTTGATGCAAGCTTTTTAAGATAAATTCATATCCTGTCAACGGTATATTCAGTCACTGCTCAGATATGACATATTTCAAGCCTGGTTATTTCCATCTTTTACCCACAATATCCTTTTTTTTAGTCTCAAATAACCTCCAGCAGTCCGTTACATTGAACTGTTTAAAAGCTGCAGAGTGAACTTGTGAAGAAAGAAAAGCTTTTCCCATCGTTTCGTCATAGAAACAGGATGCTTATATTTTTAGTGCCATCATCGATGAAGCAGAAAATACAGAAATGATTGCATTCAATATTCTGAAAAGAAATTTATGGGACAGAAACTTAAGTGGGTCTTCTCAAGAAATTTTATTTTGGGATGGAATCAGAGCAATACTGAACTCTACTGGTAGAAATGAGAAAGACAAGTTTACTAGATTGAAATAAATCAAGTATAAAATATACACAGTAAATTAAATCAAGCAATTAAGGGATCTAATTCAAGACACAGAAATGGGACTTAGAGTTTAAGTTTTCAACAGAGGTGACGAATCCATAAAAATTCTAAAATCACCACCATCTTCTGCTTCATTACAGTATACACACTCTCCGCCGGGCCTCAAGCCATCTTTCTTCATGTTTCCTATCAGTCACAAACACCACCCTGAATCCTAGAAAAACTACTTTGAAGAAAAAGCATCCTCAGACACCTTTACCCCACTGGGATCTCATACCTCAATTGAACTCATTTTCTGTTTCTAGCTGCAGGCTGATTACACCAGCTCCCTTTCATCACTCTAGTTTTGTGTTGACCTCAACCTACCTGTCACTTTCTGCAGTGTTTAAGGCCTAAACTTCCCAGCTTCATGCCATTACTAACACCCCTCTGTGATGCAGCACTAGGTTGTTCTTTACCTGCATGAGTGAACGGCCTGTGGTGCTTTCCTGCTGCCAACCTGCAGCAGGTGGGTACATTTAGATGTTCCAAGTGGTAGCCTGCTGGCTGCCTTTTATGTTCTCACTAGGAAAGCTTCTTACCATTCCGAACATGTACTGCATTCTACTGTGTTGTCTTTTTCTTTATCTGAGCATTTGCTGGTTCTCTTCAAAAATGATATCTTTGCGTCCTTTCTTTTTGCAATCTGTTCATAATCTTTACAGAAGAAAGCATTGGTATCGCATTTAAGTTACTTTAGAAATTTTACTTTCATAAACTTTAACGTAAATTACATTAATTGGTGTTTAACACTGAGTTGGCCTGCTCGGTGGTGCAGTGGTTAGCACAATGGCCTCACAGCAAGAAGGTCGGGGGTTGAGTCCCGGAATAAGAGAGAGGTTTGAAACACTGACCTTTCTGTTTGGAGTTTGCATATTCTCCTCATGTATGTATGGGTTTTCTCCAGGTATTCTGATTTCCTCCCACCCTCCAAAAACATGTGTGTTAGGGTAATTGGCCACTATAATTTGACCCTAGGAACGAGTGTGTATGGCCCCGCAACAGACTGATGACCTATTTGGGGTGTACCCTGCCTCTCCTCTGAAATCATCAGGGATAGGCTCCAGCACCCCCCACAACCCATTTAAGGTTTATCAGTTCAGAAAAGTTAAGTTTCTGTTTTTAGATTTGTGTTTCTCTTCACTTGGTTTCTTGTCTATTTTTGTGTTTCTCTTTCTGTCCAGAAGAGGGCGTCAAAATACTTTTTTTTCACCAAGTTTACTGAAAGAAGACATTTTTTGGAACAAATTACAGCAAAAGTGGAGCTTTTACCAGATTTATTCTTACCAAGTCATACTTGTTCTCTTATTGAGGAGACGGCTTACTCAGACTGTTGATAAATAGTTTACAGGAAGAAAAAAAATTAGAGTTCTCCTTTCATCACACATACCATGGCTTTCTTAATATGTGCTGTATTAAATATTCAGAAGCTTAAATTTTTGACCAAATTTTTGATCACGGAAGGCTTTGGTTTTTTTTTTCTATCCTGCTTTGATTTTGAGGTTTAAATAGTTTATATTCAGAGTAGAGAACATGGAAAAGAGATGGAGTGAGGGAGAGCGAGAATGCCTGCTTTCTCCTACCTTATTGTTAAGGGTTCAAGTGGAGGGTCTTTCCATGCCAATCTGTGTGTATGAGTGTGTGTGTGTGTGTGTGTGTGTGTGTGTGCTGCTCAGGTCACTTTTAATGCTCCGTAAAGGGCATAGCAGATATTTAACGCATCATATAGTGCTTAAAATCTCAGATAGAAACGACTGCAGAGGAGATGTCTTCTTCCACACAGTAAAGCAATCACTCACCAATCTGCACACGGCTCATTCTTTCATCACTTTCATGTACTAAAGAGGATGGAAGAGTGAAAATGATAAAGACAGAGCGACTGGAAGTGCTTATGTTCTGTTCACACCACCCGCTGAATAGTTGATTAAAGATTTACGGTCTTGATAAAAAGAAAAGTGCATCCCTCATCATTTCTCATGTCTTCCTGTACATAAAAGAACCTGAGATAAAGTCATCTGGTTCTCTTTAAGTTTGGAAAGAGTGTAGATAACGTCAGACAAAATGGAACATAATCTATAACCTGTTGAGATTTAAAATGTAAATTTAACTCGAGAAAAATATAGAAACAGTTCATCCCGATCTTTGCTCACGTGTCTTAACTGCCCACTTTTTTTTTAGCCTGGTTTCTGCCTCAAAGACCTCTTGGATTTTGATCAGTAAGGTTTTGCCCTGTATTAATTAATTAAGACATTGGACTTGATATTTTTGTATTGATGTTGAATAGATATGTTTTTTAATTCATTAGCACAGGTTGTTTGGATGTACTGTATGGGAAAGGTGGAGATATTCCAAAAACAAGTCGAAGGAGGACGCAAAAGCTCAGTGGTGAAACCGGGAGGAACTAATTAAATTCCCACTGCGCCCTTGTCAAAGTGTCCTTGGAGAAGACACCTAACTCCCCATTTCTCCCACCACTGGCGCTGTTAGGGCTACTTGCTGCGGTGTAATGCAGTACAGAAATTTTCCTGTTTGAGGGTTGAATACAGTACATTAATAAAAAAGAAAAATTTGATGCATGATCCCTCGTAAGACTCTTTTCTTCTTAAGTCACCTGGAGAAAACTAAACATAATCATACTCAATACTGTTTAAATATGTCCATGTTTATTCTTAAACATTAGGAAAAAATAAAATACTTGTTGAAAAGATAAACCAATAAAAAAAACGTAGGTTTTTTTGGAAGTCACTACATTCTTTTATTGTTCTGATTATCAAATTAAACTCGGCTTTTTTTTTTTTGAGGTGAGGGGACTGTCGGCCTTCAAGTTTAGAGGACCAGTTATATTTTTAGTCCTCTTTGTTGGCTGTTTACTTAACTTAGACTTAACCAATTTTTCCAAGTAACTGTGGTAATTCATAGACACCAAATTCCTATTGGGACGTAAACTTGATGCTGCAAACAGATTCCTTTCATATTAATTTTGCAGTACTTTTGATACTTTGATACGCATTTTTTCAATGAAAGATGAAAGTTTAAATTTACTTCCTTAAAACTACATCAAAACTTCCTCTTTCTCTGGGTACATGACATTTGGGAAATTATTACTCTTGAAGTGTGAAATTAGATGCTCATGAAAGCGGTCAACTCACTTTTGCCAATGAAAAAAGCTTTCGGGCTACATTTGAATCTAATTTTAGTTTTATAATGTAGACTAAAATTCCCCCAAACTGTTATACATATTTGTTTTCATGTGACTTTGGTTAACATAACTCACCTTCACTTGTGACTAACCAAACACTGGTGTGTCACATGTTAACTGTGTACCCAGGAATAGGAGCTGGAGGAGGATGAAAGAGTCGGGTACGGTTGTATCCGCAGGCAAGGTGATGCATTTATAGCCAATGAAGCAGTAAATACTTCACTTAGCTAAAGAATAACTGAATAGACGGCACCATGTTGGCGTTTCATTTTCTGTTTTCACCTCGAGCTGACCAGAGCTTAGCGAGTTCTGTGAAATGTGTCATCCATGCATCGGCTTGAGGGCGAGGATCACATAGCAGCAGAAAAAGCTGCTTTTTTACTTTATGACAGGCGGGTAAAAGTTTGTGGGTGGCAGACACATAGAATGGTGAATCTTTCTAACATAATTGTTTGTATTGTAGAAAATTCTTGAAGAAGAAAATTTGCTGTCAAGGAGAAAATATTGAGATAACAAAAGATATAAAAAAATACTTCACTGCTTTTATAATGACCCATCACAGCCACCAGTCAACCAGACAGATGAGTCAGCAGCAATTTGTGGTTTTTCCACATGACTTCACTGATCCCTCTTTTTGGTGAGTCATACACTGATTCAGGTCATTTGGTTGAGAAATATTGGATGGCTACGTTGTAATAATGCATCATTATCAATTAAACCCAGTCATAGGAAAGGCTTCAAAGTGGTCTTTGGGACACCGTATTTGATGACTAATGTCACAATATGAGGGTGACATCAGAAGAAGGAGGACCCAAATGCAGGACAACAAAACAGGGTTTATTTAGTAAGGCAGTCCAGTTTGAGCTGTAAAGGAAAAAAAAAACACAGGATCAGAATAATGTCTTGGGGTTATTGTAAATCATGGTCAGAAGCCCTGGCTGGAATGGAAGGTATGACTCGACAAGGAAGTCAGGAGAGACTGACTTTAAATAGGCACCAGGCTGCCGATGCAAAGCTGATCAGCTTCAGGCCAATAACCCAGGTGTTTGGGATCTGGCAGGAGTCCAGGGGAGGGAGAAAGGTCCAGGGCTCCATCCAGTGGCAGAGTGAGGGGATCATGACAATTGAGATGTTTCAAGTTCCACACGGAAATTATTTTCAGTCTGGATCTTCTTAAACCTGGATGTTCTTAAATCCACTTCACTGTTTTCTCCTCAAGTTTTTGTTCATAGTAATTCCTTATTCGTCCATGAGTGATCCATCATTGAAAAGACTTGAAAGTTGTCTTCTGGACACTGTATTTGACAATCGAGACATTTCGACTTCCGTCTGAAAATCCGTTTCACATTGCCTATCACTTTTTTCTTTATGATATTTCTGCTTTTATCCAAGTTAAAATCACAATCCACAAAAACAAAAGTATGTGATGTTCTTTTATTTCCAAGTCCATCAAGAGTTGGAGATGGCACTTTTTAACAGCCAAAAAGTTACATTTTCTACAATCAACAATTCAAATCATGTGGCATTTTTCTGTTCCTTGTAAATTGAAAGTTAAACAATATCTTTTAGTAATTTGATTATAACTTGTAGACTGAACTGTGATTTCAGTTTAGTGTACAGACCTCGTCCCGGCTGAGGCTTGCATATTGGCTTTTCTGTGAGGAGTTTACATGTTTTCATTCTCAATGCAAAAGCTCTCTCTGGGTTCTCTGATTTCCTCCGATGCTCTGAAACAGGCATTTTAGACAGATTTTTTTTCCCTGGAAATTTTCCTCCATTAGATAACTCCTGTTGCCCCTGGACAAATTGGTGATCGGTTGGGTTTACTGATGCCTTCCTTTGAGTGATTCTGAATTGAGTGGTTCAGAAAAAAAACGAATGGTTGGATGAATTAATGGATTAATTTATTTAGGATGAAAAGCTTCAGAGTTCAACAAAGTGAGAAATTAGTTAATGGTGCGCACCGGTATCCCACACGTCCAATATTTCTGAAAAAGTAAACTGACTCAACATAAGTTTTTGGCACAATAATCTTCTTACCTCAGTCTGTGAGGTTTTTCCCTGTCTACAATTTTTCATATATATAATTTCTTGATTACAGATGTAAAAATATTCCCAGGCAAATTAATTTTGCACATCATTAATTTAAAATTTGACCAAACAATTTCTGCTTTTTAAAGAAACATCAGCTCTCAAACTAAAGTAAGAAATAAATGTAACACCTTTTTGATTTCAGAAGGATTCAATCTCCTTGCCTGTTGTAGTTTTCCTCCTTTTTCTTTTTGACTCCTGCTTTTTTCTCTCCTCACCTTAACAAAGCTCCTTCTTCCCATTCACATCACACTCAGTCATTACGCTCAACTTCTTCACGCTTCTCCTTCATATCTTTCATCAATTGTTCTTTTCTTCTCATCTCGTTCACCAATTTGATCTTTTCTTCTCTCTGTGCTTTCCGCTGTATTTGCCATCACCTCCTCTCTCTTCTGAGTGATCATCACCATGACAGGCTCCATCCAGCCTTAATCTAATGAAACTGGACAGCAACTAACCTGACTATTCATTATTCAGTGTCTGTTCGTAGTTTCTGGGTTGTCAAAACTTTTAATACTATTCAGTAAAATATTTTTTATCCACATACAACTCCCCATCCCTTCTGGATTCCTTTTCAGTTTTATTTATTCTGTCTAGCTCCCCTCCCATCTTGTAAAAGGTCTCTTGTGTAATGGTTAATAAAAGATGAGGAGAAGCCTCACGGCCCTCAGATTGATCCACAGCAGTTTGGACAGAGCAGTAATACAAATGATGCCGGGCTAAATGTCTCGGTGGAGTTCAGTGTTTGGTCTAATGTGCTGAACCCAAACCCATTTTAGTCATGCTGTGGTTATGTAAGATAAATGTATTATTCCTTTTAGTTCAAACACAATGAGCCATAAAGCCATTTGCACAAACATGAAAATACTTCTTGGTTCATTATGTTTGAATCGACATAAATAGATTCATTTTATGCAGATATTTTATGACCTGCAGAGAAGCTAGACTCCATCAACCTGTTGCTAAATCCGATACCCCTGATATTTCATAAAACATTCAATCATAATAAAGATAAACCACGCAAATCAATGTTTCTTTAATGAAGCATGTCACCATGATGAAACCTGAACACGAGAAAGTTCTTCTGGCTCGTCTTAATTGTGGGAACCATAAAATTTAACATCCAGCTGTTCCGTTCCATCGTCTACCACTCATCCGGGTCCGGGTCGCGGGGGTAACAGCTTCAGACGGGATGCTCAGGCTTGTCTCACCCCAGCTGCATCCTCCAGCTCTCCCGAAAGGATCCCGAGTTTTCCCTAGCCAGCAGTGAGACATAGTGACAAGTGGCAGACCCCTGACTCGCTGGACAGACTATGTCTCACAGCTGGCTGGGTAATGACGACAGACATCCAGCTGTCTTCAGCTTAAATCAATTTAGTGTTTTCCGACCTTGTATTGCAAAGGTTACTTAAAAAGCTTTAACACCATTAGGTGATAGTTTTTGTCTATTTCCATTTGCTGTTTCGTGGCCTCATTCATCTTCTTCATGCCACCTCAGTCTCTGTAGAGAGACAGATTTTTTTTTCGTCTTTGCTGCGAAATAGATGGGCGTCACCATTCTATCTTTCAAAATTTATCAGCTGAGCAGGAACGTAGGGGGTCTTTGTTAACTTCGAGTGACTGATGTTTTTGTTTTCCCCCAAGAGGACAAACTCAGTCGATTTCTCAGTTGCTCTAGTCTGTTCTACCTGACAAACTAATCTCACAAAAGATTAATTAAGTGTCCATCCCAGAGCTTTCCACACATCAGCCAGACGGAGCTGGAAGTTTCTCCTGAAAACAAAGTCACACCAAGGTCTGCTCAGTCCTCTGGAGCTTTTCATTACAAAGCAGCATCTATTTGAACATAGAAAAAAAATATCTCCCATTAGCTTTTATTCTCTCTTCTTCTCCGACTGTGCAGTCACTGTATTCTGTTTGCTTCAGATAAATTTGATCCAATTTTCTTTAACAACTTGGTATTTCTGAAATGTCAGCTCTGCAGAGGCGGATCAAACCAGCCTGTTTTTTACTTTGAGCTTTTTTCTGTTTATCCAGTCTGTTTATGACGCTATTTGATCAAAATGAGGCTTTCTCTTCTCTGATGTATGTACAGACAACCCCTCCACTGAAGTTAAACATGGTCGTAACAGAAAATCCTGCTGCCTTATCTCGTCCATTCAGGCTGGCTCTTTCTATTTAATCAGCATGTCTTTGTGTCTCTACTGCTGTGTGAACTCAAAGACCTGTTTTCTTTTATTACTTTGCTGCTTACTGTAACTTGTGTTATGTGCATGTTTGTACACACACTTCAATGTGTGGTTAATGAGAAATGCATTTAACATGAAAGAAAAGAAAGTGTGTTTTTGGTAATACTTCACACAATAAGTGTTAAGAGTTTTTCATTCCCTTTTTTTCTGCAGTGCTCATTATTCACAGTTTTGTTATCTATTTAAACCATCTCTTCCATTTTTCTCCCTCTATGTCCTTGTTTTAACTACATTTATGCTTAGCTTGCTCGGATCTGGATGCAGTTATTTTTTATAAACGTCCGACCTAATGACTTTATTATTGGCCGAGGTGGCCTTGGCTCAACCATAGCAGTGGCTCTAATAGAAATTGTTTTCTCGCCTCTCTTTTGCCACAAGGTACGGTGAGGAATTTCAATAAGAGCTGCGTTCAACGGGATCAGTGCTGCCTGCTAATTATGGCTGCAAAGGGCTATCATAGCAATTTGCTGTCATAATTAGCAGTGCAGGCAGGATGGGGTTAAGAAGACCAAAAAGAAAGACACGTTTGTGCTGGACAGCGCTGTGGAAAAGATTTATTTTTCTAACTGTGTCTTTGTTGCACGAGTAGAATTAGGCTTTCATGTTTATTTTCTCCTTCACTGCTTTAACAGATTAGATGCTAACTGCATGGGTCTCTGTGCTCTTTGGAGGCAGAAATCATTAAAAAACATCATTTTAATCAATACAAGAAGTGTGACATGTTAATGGAAATTCAGCCCCAAGATTTGTTTCATTTTATTACTGAACTGAAGCACACGTTTGTTTGAAATAAGCCTAAACTGTACTGTGCTGTTGTTTTTTTTGGATGTACTTAATTTGCTATTCAGCCTCTCCTACCTTACGTTCAAACTTGACTGCTTCAGTGCACGGACTTTGTCTAATAAACCTCTTCATGTTCTCTGCTGCCATTTGGTGGAATTAACTGAAGAAAGCAATTTCGTCTCAGACTTGAATGTTTAAAACCAGTCACAGACCTGTTTATGATGAAATGGGATTGTTGGGTTACAGAAAATATGTTGAACAACATAAAAACTTAATGTCCTTAAGTGTTACGTCTTAAATTGTGTTTTTATCTGGGACCCAATGAGGTCTTGTTTTTTTTAGTGTCTTTTTTTTGTCTTGCCTGCGTTTACTGTCTCTAGATCAGTCAAACAAGAAATTACGCAATAACATTCCTTAATGTCTTCTACCACTTATCCAGGTTTGGATTTTAGGGGCTGTAGCTAGCCTTAGCAGGGAATCCTAGACTTCCTTCAGCCCAGCCACATATTATATCTAATCGGTGAGTATCCCAAGTTGTTCTCAGGGTAGTTGTTGGAGACAGTTCGTTTGGATGTTCTTTGGCCTACCTCTGGGTCTCTTTTTGGTGGGATGTGCCCAGAACATCTCTCCAGCAATCCAGCCAGAGGCAGAGATAGCATTCTAACCAGATGTCCAAACTGCCCTATCTGGTTCCTCTTAACCCAAAAGAGCAGCTGATCTTGTAGACTCCTCCCAAATGGCCCAGCTACTCAGCCTAACTCTGATCCCAACCCCCTTGTGACCTCATTTTGGCTGTTTGTATTTGCACTCTTGTTTTTTCACAGGTGAGGGTTGGGACATTGAGACTTTACTTTTTTGGCTCAGCTCTCACTAAGCAACAACATACTATTGGCCTAATTGATCTGCCTGTTGATCTACTACTGCTCCAACATTCCTTCAAACATGAAGACCATTCCCAGTTTACTTAAATTCCTCCACTTGGGCCATGTCTTCAGCTGGTAAAGGGGCTCTTCAGCCTCCATGGTTTTGAATTACTTGTAGTATTGGCGGTTGATAAAACAAAGGTCCAGGCTTTTTGGATTTATACGATCTACCAGGTATCCATTGAAAACCCAATGAATTAATTTGATAGTTGTCAGGTAGCAGTGTGCAGGTGGAAGGAGGAGGACCCAATTGCAGGACAGAAAACATGGCATACACTGTATTTGAGAATGGCAGTCCAGTAACGCTGTGGAAGGAAAACATAAACTTTTAGTGGCACGGCAAGAGGTTTTTGTTTCAAAATGTGTTTCTTGGTCAGGAAACCTGGCTGGAAAGGATGGTATGACCTGACAATTTTTTTTTTTTTGCCGTTAATGCACCTACGTATATAGATGAGTGGGTGGACGTGGTGGCGAAGAGGGGATCCGACAAGAATGTCTGGGGTGATTGCCCTTAAATAGGCAGCAGGGTCCACAGGTGCATCAGAATAATCACCCTCAGATGTCTCAATCAGGGTGATGAGGGAAGGTCCAGGGCTCCCTCTGGTGGCAAGTGAGAGGATCATGACAATAGTTTAGTTGAAAAATCAACCAGGGTTGTGCCATTTCACCATTTGTTCTTGGACATTTTCCATTTTCTTTTTCGATTGGGCACTTCAGATTATCGCTTTTATTATTGGTAATTTATTAAATTATTGGTAATTTAATTTCTGGTGCTGATTTTCTTTCTGAATCAAATATCCAATTCATCCATTTTCACATCTTGTCATATCTTCTCAGAGTTTGTAACAAGTTGATTGCTTTTTCTGTTCCCAATGAGAGACATTTTGATTCATTCCAACATATTCTAACCACAGAATGAAGACTCCTCCTTCATCAGTCAAATTTTTTTTCTCATTTTTAGCTGGTAACTAGTTCCCAACCTAATCAGCTCCCGTCAGAGTGATAAAGTGGCAGGAAAAATGCAACTCATCCGTTTTTCCTCTCGAGGTTGCGGTCTACAGCTGTTCTGAAAACTGAAGTCATCTGTTTGCAGGAGTATCTGGCAAATAACATGAAACAGCCTGGCTGGGCTCTACATGTCCACGTTTACTTTCTGTCATAAGATTTATATCAGCTGGCAATCAAAAAACTAGAATTATGTTGTGACAAGGACGGGCAGATGGGCTTGGTCACACAGGACAGATCTCCGATAAAAAGGCCATTGCAGTGACACGTGGACAACAAGCAACTCGGAAACGTTTTCACTCACTCAGAGAAGCTAAAGATTTATTGATAGAAATGTTTAATCAGCGTAATGTTGCATTAATGCAGTAATGTTGCACCAACGACCCAAACTCTAATATGAACTTTTTTTTTTCGTTGTTTCTAAATTGTTCTAAAACCAAAATTCATATTTTGATCCATAAAACCTGAAACATCTTGTCTACTTACTGATTGTGGATTTTGAGTTATAGAAGGTTAGTTTACTTCCTCAAACTATGTGACCAGTGGTTTTAAAGATGACCAATAGAGTCTGAAATGGCAAGCAATTTTATTTTAAAAACAAATCTTCATTCCGATGAAACTGACTTCACTTGAGTCAAATAAAGGAATAATAAATCCATTTGAAATATTTTGTGATGGTTTTAATTTGTTTGTCGATGCTCAGACATTTTATCTTATTAATAATCCAGAGATAGTTTTGCTACTTCAAACGGTTGTTAGGTAAACTACTTGCTATCATTTAGAGGCGGTAAGAATGTTTTTCATAGCTTTGAATATTTTAAATGATTATTTTAATTAAAAAAAATGACCACAAATTACAGGTGCATGAAAGTATGATGGCAGAATGGTTGGGTCGGGTTTGGGAAAAGGTCTGGTTAAGCCAAATTATTCAAGAAGTGAGAGTGGACACGAGAATAGGGTTTGATCACATCCTGTCAGCATGTGTGAGCATTTGTGGAGCATTTTTAGGTGGACAGGTTTTTTTTGTGGACTTGCTCTCTGGCAGAACAATTGAGCACACACACAAACATACACACACTTGCCACCTGCCAGACTCATGGAGGTTGAAATAAAGCAGTAAACACACTCCAGTCAGACTTTATGCAGGCTGAATAGCAAAGTGGAACCAACCCGTTTCTCTCTTCTTTATCTCCATTCACCTCTTGCTCTTTTCATCTTATTCCATCTCATTCCTCTGCCCATTTTTTCCCCCACCCTGCTCATCCATTCTCCTCACCCGCTCCCACTCCTTATTGTCATTCTCTCAGTTCCTTCTGTCTTATTTTCTATGCCTGCTCCTCTCTTCTCTGTGTTTTTCTGTGCAACAGTGTCCATCCCTTCTCTTCTCCACCAGACAGACACAAAGCCGGAGCGACAGAGACAAATAGGAGAGGAAGGAGCAGAAACAAAAAGGAGCAAATATGTAAAGAGGCACAGAGGAATTGATGGAATGACAGCCTGGTGGCTGGAGACAGAGAGAGAGAGAGAGAAGGAGGGAGGGTTTATGTGGTGGAGAGAGACAGAAGGCATGTAGAATGGGCAGTATCAGTGGCAGCGGAGACAAAGGTAGCTCCACAGCGCGTGTGTGCCGTCCGTTTCATTCAGACACACACTTGCTTTCTCACTCACACCCTAGAGGAGAAGCATTAGAGCTGCGTGGGTGTGAGCCAGCATGTTGAAGTGATAGCTTTACTTCTACACACACAGTCGGCTGATGGACTAAGTTGATCAGAAATCATACACACCCACTGGTCGCACACTTCACAACACATCTTCCTGCTGCCAGGAGTCAACATGGGTCTTGTGATGGGAACCTTTTCCATGCAGTCCAAGCAAGTGACGTATCATAAAGGTAAGGGGGCAAATTTTTATTTCAATTAAATTTCTCAAAATAAGTGTAAAATTTGTACATTTTTTTCTTATATCTAATACTTTTGAGAGTAACTGATTATTTTCTGAAGAAGTGCTCATAAAAATGTGATTTATTGATAATTTCAAATGAAATCTGCAGATTACCTATTTTATTTGTGCAGGTGTGTGTGGATATGTTTGTGAATGGGTGAGGATTTCATTCCAGTCTGCTCTCAAACCACATCACCTCTTATCTGCCCTGCTGTCTGACAGATACCAACACTTTTCACATGTTTGTCTGCAATTTTGTGTCCTCACGTACAGTATGAGATTGAGCGGTTAACACACGTTCTTAAAAAGAAGACAACCTCAATCGGAACTCCTGTAGTTGTGTGTTTTCTTGTCGTAATTCAAGGTGGTGTAATCTGTCAGCCTTTGGCCATGGCTTGTCCTGCATGTGGTGACCTTAAACCTGATGTGTATACCCACACACAATTACACACAGAAAAAACACACAAACACACATCGCATAGAGACCTAAAGCATCAATACAAATCTTCTCTATCCTTCATAGAAACAAATAAACCAAATTCAGAATTGATCAATATTAATCATAATGGTAGTGTGTGTTGTGATCAAATCTTCTGGTGCAATGTGTGTATTGTAGATTCCGTGCTGTGAAGGTGTCTCTGAGACGTGTCTTTCAGCTCTCTGTTTTATGTTGTGGCAGTTAAATTGTACAGTCAGACCAGATGGCAGTAAAAACATTTCAGCGAGACCGTAAATGACTTCCCGATACACCAACACATAACCTGTGTGGGTTGTTTATTTTATTTCTGACCTGCGTGACAGCAGCTTTCGACATGTATACTAATCAGATGCTTGAGGAACTGGGTTTTTGTCCAGAAGCAAAACACCTCAGATGTTCACTTTTAAACAATTCCTCATAAAAAATATGTTTATTACTGGTATTAATATTCACATAGCAATAAAAAACATATTTCTAGTCAACTCTGGGATGCTCTGGTATCTGTCTGACCTCATATTAGCCATCATTTTAAACTTGGCACAGTTGGGAAATAGTGAAATGATTGATGAAGAAGTTGGAGTGTAAAACTGAAAAAAGTTGATTGAGGAGGTAAGGTTGCTTCTCAGGGGGTTGGATTGAATGTGAGTGTTCACCATCTGCTGCAGGGTTATAAAAAGTGTCCTACTAAAAGCAGGGCAGTAGTCAGTTTAGGATTGAGGGTTGGAAAACCCTTTGTTTTATTCCAGCCTGGAGCAATGTAATGATCAGCTAAGGAACAAATATGGATTTAGTCTGAGCTCAGGGGAAAGTCAGGTTTGTTTAATTGACTTGTTTTGAATCTTGCGTTTGGTTTTATTACATGTCATCATGTAACCGTCGTTTTTTGAAAATATCAATTCTTCGGATGCCAACGCATTAGTGGTTTTGAGTGCGATGTTTTAATGAAAATGTCTAAAAACACAAAAATTAAAGCAAAATTCATTAGATTCAAAAGAGAAATCAAGAAGTCTTTGAGTTTCCATTCTGTCAAACTCCCTTTTCTTTGTTTTAGTCAATTTTTTTATTCACATTTATCTATTATTCATCTACTTAAAGTTGGAATTGAGCCAGTGTTTGAAATTAATCATGAGATGATCAAACTAAACAAACAAATCTATTTTTCTCATCCTCTGAAGTGAGATCCATAATCCCGTTTATGAACAGAAAACTGCCTGCAGTTTTTTTGCCAACTCTTGGCACCCCCATGCCAAGCCTGGATCTATCATTTAAATTATTTATTCTTATATAATTCGACTCGCAAAGATATTCTCAAGAAAAAGAGGTTGAAAGATAATAAGCTGTGAGAAAATCAAAGAGTTAGAGCGGCATTTATTCCGTTTAGAGAGATTACACTATTGGCTGTGTTATGGTAAGAAGTGATTTAATGTGGCTGTTAAAACAACACATATCGCAAAATAATGGACAAAATAATTAATACTCCAGAAAAACCTTAGACATAAAATTCAGCTGTTTCAGAAAAAATTTCTGACTATTTTCTGGTATTTTTGATGATATACTTCAACTTATGTGTTGAGTCCAAAGCTAAAAAATAACTGCTCAGACATGACATTTTTTCGTCTTATTTCAGCATTTCCCTTCAGGGGTCGCCACAGCAAGTCAGTTTCTTCCATTTAACCCTATCTGCTGCATCCTCTTCAGTCACGCCAACTATCTTCATGTCTTTCTTCTCTGCATCCATCAACCTCCTCTTTGGTCTTCCTCTAGTCCTCTTTCCTGGTGATTCCAAACCAAGCATTCTTCTTCCGATGTACTCTCTCTCTTTGTTCTCTTCACATGTCCAAACCATCTCAGTCTGGCCTCTCTGACTTTATCTCCAAAACCTCTAACAGGTGCTGTTCCTCTGATATGCTCATTTCTAATCCTGTTCATCCTGGTCACTCTTAGAGAGATCCTCAGCATCTTCATCTCTGCTACGTCCATCTCTGTTTTCTGTCTTTTCCTCAGTGCCACTGTTTCTAGACCAAACAGCATGGCCGGTCTCATCACAGTTTTGTACACTTTTCCTTTCATTTTAGCTGAAACTCTTCCATCACACCTGATACTTTTCTCCACCCGTTCCACCCTGTTAGCACACGCTTTTTCACCTCTTTTCCACACTCTCCATTGCTCTGGACTGTTGATCTTAAGACATGACACTGAAGGAATTTTATTCCATAATTTTTTGTTGGTTCGTCTGTGATTATACAACCAAAAAGGATTACTAATGTTTTCTGCATGAATTTAGGAGCGGCCAGATTGCACAACAGAATCACTCATAACTTAATTAGCTATCCCACAACATCAAACAGCTATAAAGTTATGCAGCATTTCCCTTTTATTATTCCTGCTGTTTTTGAAAATCAAATAAAAATTAATTATGAAACTTTATCATCAGTGTTTTACCTCTTGAGCTCTCCTCCACCCCTTTTTTTTTTTAAATAAATTTTTTTCGGCTGTACAGACGAATGCTTTGTTAAATTCTCCAACTTGGAGTGTGTTTAAGCTTTGCATCACTTGAGTAGTTCCTCAAACAATCCCACTTCATAAAACAGTGTTGACTCAAGCTTTCACTTGAAGCAAACAGAGTCCCGTATTTGTTGAGATATTTTTAGAGGAGGTGGCATGCCAGCGTTTGTCTTTCTTGGTGGTTGGCCTGAGACAAATCAGGCTGGGACAAAGCTGAACTGTAAAACGATAGTGGGAGTAGAGGGCAACCATAGATTCAATTTTTTTTTAACTTAAGAAAAAGTTAAATTGAGTTTATTTTAATGATGCTACAACCTTATTTGTAGCAGAGCACAGGTTTTTGGAGACAATTTTCTGGCACGTTGTTTATTGAGAGTGTAAAACAATCTTTTATAAGCAGTCTAGAAATTAATTCTTCATGACAGCAGCCTACAAAGCTGTCTGTTTAGTCCAGCTGAATTCTGCTGATAAGTTAATACAATAGAAGGCATGAATTTAAAAAAAATCCTCAAACAAGTCACTGCTTATATGCAGTTTACGCACGATGTATCATGGGTCAGCCCTCAATCCCACTTTTTTTTTTTCGTCACCTCCTCTGATTGGATGTATCTTTGAGTCCAACATGAAACCCAGTTGTTTCCTATATTCAGCTCTGGAGGGTTTTTAGTAAATTGTAAGGACCCTGTGGATATTTTTATTTAAAAGAAAGCTGCACAGTGAAAAAAAAACAGTTTGAGGTGTAAATTGAGTTAATGGGGAAAAGTTGCTAAACTTCAAATGAAGTGTTTTTTATTTTTGGTTTGTGCTACTAATCGAAGCCAAACTGATGGAGAGGTCCCGCTGGATCTGAAAGAACCATTAGTCAGAGGACCACCCAGCAAGTGTTGCCAAAGGTTGACTGTGACATATTAATCTGTGTCTCTCTTCCCCTGTGGCGAAAAAAACTGTTATTTTTTGTCTCCGTAAAATTCTGCTTCCATGAAACATTTTCCACCGTTAACAAACCACATAACCTGGTCCTAGCAGACTCATCCATCTCCCTGTGAGCTTCATGTTTCTCCCTTTGCTTTAATTTCTCTGCCCTCTCTCATCTGATTTAACACATTTTCTTTTTGCTTTCCTCTTCATTTTGCCTTCTTGTTTAGTCTTTCATGTGCTTTCCTCTTTGAACGTATCTCCTCTTTTCTCCAAGCTTTCTTGATTGGTTGCTTCTGGGCTGCTTTTGCTCTTTATCTTGATGCTACTGTTTCCTTTGCACTCTGAAAGCCACAAGCCATTGTGCAGTAAGTCTTAGCCTAGCCTGGACCAACTCTAACATCACTCACACCATTTGAAGTTTTGTGTAGTTTTGGTTCAGAGCCAGCAGAAAAGCTGTAAATATAAAAGGCTTTGTTTTTTTTTGCGAGTACTTTTGGGCCTTCTGAAGAACAAGAGCACTTCATTTGGTGTTTCCATCTGCTGTAGGCTAAAAGAGCAAAGAAGACAGAATTTTTGTCATTTTAATAGGGGCTACGCAATTTCTCCCCAGTTTTCTTATCCTGACACATCAAAAGAAATGCTCCGATAGGGCCAATTAGGACAGAAAAATAACTCTATGAGGCAATTGTTGAAACAAAACCTACTTTTGTGTATCGTTAGACATTTGTTGAGCGTGTGTGATGTAAAGACTTTCTTAACGATGAGATTTGAAAACCAAGACCTTAAATAATTCACTTCATCACACTGAAATCTGCACCTTCCAAACATTAATCCCATGAATAAATTAGATACACAATCAGTATTTATCATTTTCTGTCAGTGTTTCATCTCTTAGTGTTGCAAATTGAACCTTCATTTGAGTATTTTTATCGAATAAAAAAAATTATGTACTGTATCTATAAAAGATACTTGATTAGCATATATGCTTCGCTCAGACCTTCAAAGATAAACAACATTTTCTCTGCAGATGGTTGAGTGTTGCCTGCCCTCAGGCTTTTTTAACATTGGAGATGATGAGAGAAATGCAGATGATGAATATAGATTGCAATGTTGTGCCGTCTATAGGGCTTGAATTGTTTTCATAAATATGCCTGCATCACCTTGGTTTAATCTTTAGGGTGCCTGAAATAATACCCATAGGAAAATAATGAACTGAACACCTATTTATCTACCCTCACCTATGATCACCAGCTGTGGAGGGTGATCGAAAGAATATAATCTCGGATACAGGTGGTCGAAATGAGAGTCCTCTGCAGATCAGTTGGGCTCTCACTCAGAGATAGAGTGAGGAGCTCTGCCATCTGGGAGAAGCTCGGAGTAGAGCTGTTGCTCCTCCAGGTCGAGATAAGCCAGATGGGGTGGTTCGTGCCTCCCGAACACCTTGGTAGTGAGGTGTTTCAAGCATATCCCCCCAGGAGACCCAGAGGCAGAACGCTGGAGAGACTATGTTTCACAGCTGGCCGGGTAACGCTGGTGTGAGAAGATGACTGAACGGAAGGGAACTTATTTTACTTTTACTACCATAACATCAGAGGAATATTGTTATTTTTCATAACCAAAAAAAAAAAAAAAACCCTCATCAAGTTCATTTTAAGGAGCTAATATTTTTATTTTCTTAAAACTGATCTTCTCTGAGGCATTTTTCTGTTTTTGAACTGTCTTTAGTGTTGGCAACATAATTAAGATTTTTTCTGCGTTATCTACACTTTTTTTAGATGTTGAACCACTTAGATGCTCAGCCCATAGCACACACACGCACACACGCACGCACGCACGCACGCACGCACACACACACACACATACACACTGCTGTGAAACATCACAACACAAGATAATGAGATTATAAAGTCCTTGAGGTACTTGAACTGTTAAACTCAGAAAAACAAGTGTTCAAAGTTAGTAATTTATCAATGGGGACTTGTATCACTTTTTTATACAAATTTCCACAAAACAGCCTTAAACTCAGACACATTTCATCATTATTTTTGTCACACATGGCCACCTAAATAAAGCAGCAAAACACCATTTAAACTGGGATAAATCTTCTTCTTCTTTCGGCATTTCCCTTCAGGGGTCGCAACAGCAAGTCAGTTTCTTTCATCTAACCCTATCTGCAACATCTTCTTCGGTCACGCCAACTATCTTCATGTGGTTCCAAACCCAGCATCCTTCTTTCGATGTACCCTCTCGCTCTCCTCTGCACATCTCCAAACCATCTCCCATCTCAACAGCCTTCTGCCTGCCTCTCTGACTTTATCTCCAAAAACCTCTAACATGTGTGGTTCGTCTGATATACTCATTTGTAATCCTGTCCATCCCGGTCACTCCCAGAAAAATCCTCAGCATCTTCATCTCTGCTATTTCCATCTCTGTTTCCTGTCTTTTCCTCAGACCTCAGACCTCCTTAGACCTACACAGCATGGCCAGTCTCACCACGGTTTTGTACACTTTCTCTTTCTTTTTAGCTGAAACTCTTCTGTCACATATTACGCCTGACACTTTTCTCCACCTGTTCCAGCCTGCCTGCACATGCTTCTTCACCTCTTTTCCACACTCTCCATTGGATAAATCTCAAAGCTTAATTACAGCTGTAATAAACTTGAAACTACTTGTTTGCATAAGAACATTCATCAGAATAAGGAGTTAAAAAAAAACTTTGCACATGTCCCAAAACTCATTATATAAGGCATCTGTACCATGTGGACATTGCTGGATATTTGTATTGATTTTTCTAATAAATATGTTCCATGTCAGCCTCACTACACCCGATGAGAAATAGCTAGCACCTTGTAAGCAGGCAGAAGGCCATCACACAGCAGCTGATAGACCGATGACTTATAACAGGTGGAATGAATCACTTCGGAGAAAAAGAACCATTTAAAACACTTCACACCTCCAGGTTAGATCTCATGTTCATTTGACTGTACAGCTTTCAATTATTAAGCTGATTTCATTTAAAGTTTTAAGTCAGCATTTTTAATCCTAATCAGGATCTTCTGTTAAATTTATTCTCATGTCTTTTCCCACAATTTGCTCATTCTCTTTGTTCTTCTACCCTCTTCTCAGGAAATGAAGCATTTGCGTGTCCTCTGATTTTCCTTTCTTGCTTTCTCGCCCACTCTCATGCTTCTCACCCACTTCTTCCCCTTACAATTCTCACATCAAGCCCTAATCTTCCTCTGGAAGCTATATATCCTCCATCTCTTTTTAACATTCACTACCAAATATTCTCCATCTTCTCCCATCATATCAACACTGACTTATATAAGAAGACAGATGTATACCCTGTATGCTACTTCCTCCACTCTATTCTATCTCATCCCTCTTTTTCAAAAAGTGCAACTGAGGTCTTGCAAAACAACCTGCTTTCCCTCTCATCCCAGTGGGATAACACGTGGCAAAGCTTTCGCAATTTTCCACTCACAAACACCTAAACAAGCACATTCTCACACTTCAACCTCGCACCTCTTTTTTTTTCTGCCCAACAGACAGATTTTGAAATGATAACTAGATAGAGAAACATTTCGCTGGATGTGTGGAAAGGGGCCTGTCAGAGATTGTAGGGAGATAGAGATTTAAGATTGGAACAAGCAGGGACAGGTCTTTGAAACGACAGCAACACTATACTGATACAAGCGGGGAGATTTATAGGGAGAGATGTCTTGATAAAGGTGTACTGGAGCAGGTTGTGAGCCTAAAGACAGAGATACACGAGTAGAGAGAGATGGATGGATATGGTTTAAGGCTAAATATGATGTGTAGATGGGATGAAATGAGTATGACAGGCTGATACAAATTCTGATGCAGGAGGTTATGTGGCAGAGGAAGCAAAAGAAAAAGCATGTGTCTGCGTGCAGTTGATGGTCATCCTTTAAGATTTAATTTGGAGTCCTGAGAAACCTTATTCCCTGACTAACCATCCTTTCTGAATGTCTAAAATGCATGCACTTGCATATTTCCTGTGTGTGTTAAGCATGTGTGTGTGGGCAGGGTGAAGAGATTACTCCCCACTGTTCTTCATTCTGTCTCTATTGCTGTAGTGAGAAAAAAAACCCCAAAAAACATCTGAGTGCATTTTTACTGAAGCAGATTGCAGAAACAGAATCTGTTCTGTTAACGTCTCATTACAATTGCACCTCCTTATTATTGACCATCAGCCACACATTGTGAGTCGTTGCCACACTTGGCTCAAGTCTTACAAACAGATGGCTTTGTGTATTCAGACACCATATTGATGAATGAAAAAATGGTTGTGGATGAAGACATATGTTAAGGCTACTGAACTGTGTAACTGTAATTGTGACTCAAAATGTGTCCAAACACAGAAATACAAATCACTGCAAACTGATGCTGTTGTCTCTACTGCTCCGGTTAGGTTATCGGACCGTAGAAAGTCAGAGATTGGGATGGGACAAAAAAAATACTCAAAGGCTATTTTCTACTAAGATTGTGGTGGGAGATTTGTGACACTCCATGTCACATCACTGCCCCCGATGTGGGAAGTCAACATCCGAATATAGCAGGACATCAGAAAAACAATTTATTCTTGTTCCAAAATTAACATAAAGAGTTTGTGATGGGTTTGAATGCTGTTGTGAGGATTTACATTGGAGCTTCATAATGAGAAGGTTGCTAGCTCAAGCGTGGACTGAAAATCACGGGTCTTTATTTGTGTTTTCCCTGTAGGAGCTTATCCTTACTTCATGTCATAACATGAGGGTGGGAGGTAGGACCCAGACGCAGAGCCAGTTTTAACCAGTTTCTTGAGAAAAAGGAGGGTAAGGAAAAAGAGACATAAACAGGAGAGCTTAGTAGTCAATTTGGGTAGGCTTGGATCCTGGGCAGGGCTTCAATAGCAACAAGCAAACATGATACAGGTGCCAACATTAGAGACACTGAGATCAGGTTTGAGGAATTAGGGGAGGACATGAGGGAAGGAAAAAAAGCCAGAAAGTGGCAGGATCACGACACTTGACAGTTAGGCTTCCATGGTTTCCTACTTGTGATATTTTCCTTCACTTTATGCAGCTAAATTCACTTTATATTTTGCTTCTTTATTGTCAGTCTGACTTTTGGCTGACCTTGCATGTCTTTCAGCGAGATGAAAGAAGTGCATAACCCGAATAAACAAATCAGCTTCTGTTTTTATGCAGAATTCAATTTTAACAAAAAAAGTTTCTATCTAGCTGTAGAATTCTACAGCTGTCACAAATTACTTTGGAAGAGAAAATACTTGATTTGTTGAAGTTTAGGAAGTGCTACAGCTCCCGAAGGTGCAATGCACAAACAGGAACGGAGTGAAATGATAGTTGCTTTTAAATCTTTTACATTAAATCTTTTAAATTACTTTTACAATCGACTTTTCTAAGACAGAAAACTGCCATATCACTTACAAAAATAAACAAAAAATAACTAAAAACTCTGTGGATTACAGTCGGTTAGGGAGCAAACATTGAAAAAAAATACCTTTGCTGGACTTTTTATGGTGAAACAGCAGCTTTTTTCTGCACTAGATTTGACAAAGGCATGTACGACATCCACTATTGTGACTGTAACATGAAATAAAAGAAACAAAAAAAGTTTTTCTGTAATGCACACCCTTTGTGTATGAATGGGATTAATATTTGTGTTGTCAAATGAAGTAGATTTAGATACCAATGATTTGAACATCTTGATTAATCAAAATCAACTAATGAGTAAATAGCAAGGCAAGTAAATGAGAGAGTATAAAAAGATACTTTTGAAAGTTTTTTTCTCGGAAAGATTTCCTTGTCAGGCTGTACAGCGCAGTGGTCAGCAAGAAAATTAAGGATTTGAGTTTTGGAGTGTTGGTAAGGCTTGGAAAACTGGCCTTTCTTTGTGGAGTTTGCATGTTCTCCATGTGTTTGTGTGGGTTTTCTCCGTGTACACTGGTTTCCTCCCACCGTCCAAAAACATGCATGTTAGGTTAATTGTCCACTATGAAATTGCCCCAATGAGTGTATGTGTGTATGGTTGTCTGTGTGTGTGACCCCGCAAAAGATCGGCGACAAGTTTGGGGTGTATCCCGCCTTTCGTCTCAAATCAGCTGGATAGGCTCTGCCAATCCCGAGACTCCATTTGGGAAAAGCGGTCCAGAAGAAGACAACGAAGATTTTCTGGTGGTCCAACTACCTACCCACCTAATGTTGACAGTAGTCAAATTAGACCATATTCAAACTTACAAACAAGATGGATACAAATCACACTATAAGCCAATAAGTTTTTACTTGAAAAATCATACATTTTTTAACCTTTTCATCTGTGTATGTCTTCATTGTGAAGGGTTTCCATGATACAGTGTTACTCCTGATAAATGAAGAAACTTTCTCATCCGCATTTTCATATCTGTGATAAATGTTTGCTGTGTTTCATCGTAACAGCAGGAAACGGCCTCTAGTCCTTGCCTGTAATGCTGAAAAATGATCTTTTTACTTTCTATGGATTGGTGTGTAATTAAGATGTGACTTTTAATCAGCAGTATTAAACTCTTAAGGGCAAGAACACACACACACATACAGACACACTACTTGTCATATTATCTCCTTTTTGCCTCCATCCCCTCTATTTCTGCCCTATTTAACTTCTCAACAACCTCTTCCTTCTTTTAATCCCTCTCCTCACATCCTTGACTTTTAACTTGGTCTCTTTTTTCTTGCCCATCTCTCTTTCATCTTTTTCTCCTCCTCTGGGAGTTGGACTGCCATTACCTACACACACATTTACACGTGTGTGTGTGTGTGTAATTCATCTTTCTGCTGTGCAAGAGAATGTTTGGGCATTGTGGATGAGTGAACAGGAATGATGGATGGATGAGGTGGAGGAGTGGATGGATTGAAGTGGCCTTTTCAGAAAGAATGAAGGTGCAGTCGGGCTCTTTCCTAATTTTTGTCACACTCATCTTTTACCTTCATGTCATCTTTAAACCCCCTGGTCGACACTCAGGCTGGATCTCTCAATATTTTCTCTCCATTTGAAAGAAACAGGTGCTTTCAGGCACGTTGTTTTCATCGGTGCACCGTGCATGCACGTTGATTCATAATTTAGTGAATCAACATGCTGCCGATTTCACATCGAAGCAGAGATGTTCCGCTCAGGCTCCGGAGTGTCAGCGGAGGTGGGAGGGTGAGAAAGAGAGAGGGAGGGTACAACCCCTGACGAAAAACAAAGATAAAGGAGGGAGGGAGAGTGTGAGTGAGGGAGTGTTGAATGAAAAACAAGAGAAAAAGAGAGAGAAGGCAAGCAAGGAGGAGCACAGCGAGATGGAGTGAGAAAGCTTGAAAGGAGGGATGATGGAGAGAGGGTGTCCGCTGAGAGAGCCATTGAGAGGGAGGAAAAGAGGATGAAACGTGGAAGGAGGGCACTGGAGCTGGTGTGTGTGTTGTAGCTGTCCTAACACGTGACGAAAAGATACAGACTTCAACATCCAGACGTTCTTGTTACCACGACGACAGCAGCCAACATGGGGGCTGTGGTGGGCACTCTGACCATGCAAACCAAGCAGAGGAGACCATCCAGGGGTAAAATACTTAATAATTATTTCTTTTTTAATTCAAACATATGCATGGCCATAAGTGTGTGTGATAAAGTTTTGTGTTTTATTAAAACTAACACACACACACTTGCAGTGGTGCAACATGCTTTGCATGGATGCAGACTGCAGAGCAAAGATTCAAACCTGACGATGTTCCTGATGAGGTGTTCGGGCATGAAAAAGGCAACAGGTGCTCCAATAGGTAAAAAAGTAGATTGTTTCATCTCTGGTGAAGTTTGGTGCAACAGTCCATCTGCAGCAATGTTGGTAATGCATTATTTGACAGACAGAGATGCACCAATCTGGTGCAGGAAGCTGTATTTTACTTTACTTGTTGCACCAGACCCCTAGGGTATGAATGTTTAAAAACAGACAGAGAGTGATTTAAGATCTGAGAAAGAATTTAAAAAAGATGATTAAAAATCATTAAAATGAATATGTGTGTCTGTTTGTGTGTGTGCAGATGCGAGTTTTGACGCTAGCAAACGTTCACCCATTGGAGGTATTTGTCACTCCACTCACACACACTGCTTTTCTGTCTTGCTGTTTCCTTGGAAGCATGGTCGCCATGGCAACACAAGATGTTGGGTTTGGTGTGGGAGGGGTCGATGGGGTTTTCTATCAGATTGGGGGTTCCTACCTAAGTCAGGGCCACGTGAAAGAGGCAGACAGAGTGAGAGAGAGCGCGTGAGAGAGATAGAGAGAAGTGTTCTCAATGGGATTTTGGCACAAAACTTGTTGCTCTTAAAAAATTTTTTTGTACTAAATTTTTAATAAAAGTATTTTAGTCTCACTTGCAAAAACTGAAAAACGGCCAAGTTCTAATGAATGTTCACATTGAGCATGAGACGTATATGAGTCTGAAAATGACTATTAATAGTGCATGTTCATTTAAACTTCTGTCTTGAGGCGGTTTGTTATCAGCTTTCAGTCCAAATGAGCTCAGCCAGGAGATTTTCCAAGTGAGCACATATGGCTGGTTTGATCTTTTGAATAAACCCACCCGCCCCCTCTACAAGCCCAAACAAACACCTTCCCCGAGGGTGCTGAGTCTAAAAGGCGTGAATTTGTTTCTATTTTGAAAAATGAGGTGGTTGTAGAAGATTTCAGAGTGGAGAAACGTGGGTAATCCAACTCTTTCTGCATTAAAAAACAGGGTTTCTTTTAAACCTAAGAGCATGTTGGAGGTTGCTTGCTGCTCTTGTGATTAAACCTCTGCATCCTTTTAAAAGCTATAAGCTCAGATCAGTGTTACCTTCGAACAGAATTTTTGTGGTTCTCTAGATTACGACTTTAACAGAGACGTTCCATGTTTAAGACGTTCAGAGATTAGATTCCTCAATGTTTGATCTTGAGTTTGAACTAATCGCCATATTCAGACAGAAGATTTCTCCTCATGTTTGCATCTATATCTTTGTCTCAGCTACTGTCTGACATTGCTCATAGATCCTCTCTACCTGTTGGCAGATTTGCTTTCTCTCTTTTTTCTCATTTGCTGAAGCTGCCTTGTCTCTGTAAATGTCACCATGGCATTTTTCTCATCTCTAATGATTTTTTTCACCTTCCTCTCTCCCTCAATTTATACTTTCTCTCCTTTTCCCTGACTACCACCTTGCTTTTCTCAATTATCATACACCTTTTTGTTTTTTCTGCCAGCTATTCCTCTTTCTTCTTATCTAATTTCTCTTCCTTGTATTTTTCCCTTTACATCTGCTCCTTAAGCTCCCCTTAGATCTGTGCTTTGTGCTTCTTTGATGCTCCTATTCTTCTACTCATCTCCTTCCTTTCCATATCCCAGATGCTCCCATTAGCTGCTGTGAGTGGTTATTAAATCACCCATGTTGCTTGAAGTGTGTGTATTCTCGCAGTTTTGGAGTCTAGACGTCTATTTACACACACAAAGAAATCAATATTGGCACGGCTGTCGGTGTACCACAAGGAGCACTTGCCCTTTTTCCCAAACACAAGCAGCAGTGGTACACTCAGATGTGAGCAAGTAGTCATCTTTATGCATGTGGAGGGGGTTTCTGCTTTAAACTAAAACACATTCATGCACTTACACACTCCAGCTCTCAAGTGCTCCTTCACAGACTGATACGTGGGTGGAAAGTTTTTTGTTTTCGCTTTAATAATTTGTTTCTCAATGATTTTGTTCAAGCTTTTGGATGTTTGTTGTAGACATTGGACTTTCAATGAACTGCCCAAAGGTCAGTCGAAGACAGATTTTACATCCACTGACTCGGATTTTATGCTGAAAAACAGTACATCTTAGACTGAGAGCGTCACAGTGTGAAGCATCATTGGGTGGGCAGCTTTTTCATGGTTCAACACGTAAATGGCTGCAGCAACTGAGCTTCTTCTTGAGGCTTATGGCCAGGGAAGATGACACTTTCTTGGATGGTGTACTATGAGAATGATCCCTCTCCAGGAGGGTAGATTAGGCTAATTCAGATTATGCAAATATCATACACTCTGGCAAGGATTATAGGACACATTATGAGAAGCAAAGGGAGTATGTGGAGTGGCAGGATAGTTTGGCAGAAGGAAATATAAGCGAAGAAGAGATGGAACAACTAATGTGAAACACGAGAAGAAAAATATTGAGGGCACATAAAACTCTGTTTTTGAGGTTGAAAGTGAGTGAGTGAGTTTAGATGTAAGACAGAGGAAGCTGGAAGCAGAGCGACAGGCGGGATCTCCTGGCAGCACATTTCAGGCCAATCTTTAAAACCCCAAACAGGCTTCACATGAGAAGCTTTTATGCCTCTGCTCACACTCCACAGCTTAGAATAACTTGTGTGTCACATAGAAGCGAAGCATTCAAGGTGGCTTTCTAGGTTGGGTTTATTTAAAATTTCTTCACCTGCTAAGTTAGCAAATTTAGCTTCCGAACATGAATCATGCAGGTTTCTAGATCTCACCTGTTTGCAGTTTGACCTACAGGGACCGCATCCCACAGAGGTGGCATTTATAGAACAAAGTTACATGAAGATAAATATATCATAGTATTTACACAATTTAGTATATTTTAGTATCAAAATGCTGTCAAACTAATCAAAACTAATAACTTCAAGGAAGGTGCTTTCATGGAATAATAAGTAAAAGGATCGTTAGAAGCACTTCTCTAGTTTCTTCTTAATGCAATGATCTAATCACCAATCAATCATATTGCAGTTGCATCGATGCATTTAGGGGTGTGGTTCTGGTCAAGACAATTGCCTGAACTTCAAACTAAATGTCAAAATAGGAAAGAAAGGCGATTTAAGCTATTTTGATCGTGGCATGTTTGTTGGTGTAAGACGGGCCGGTCTGAGAATTTCACAATCTGCTCAGTTACTGGGATATTCATGCACAACCATTTCTAGGATTTACAAAGAATAGTGTGAAAAGGATAAATAAACCCAGTATGCGGCAGTCCTGTGGGTGAAAATGCCTTGTTAATGCCCGAGATCAGAGGAGAAAGGGCTGAGTGTTTCAAGCTGATGGAAGAACATTGACTGAAAAACCAGTCGTTACAACTGAGGAATGCTGTGAGACAGTTGTGAAGCCTCAATGCACACAACCTTGAGGCAGATAGGTTACAACCGCAGAAGATCCCGCCACGTTCAGCTTTTTCCACTGCAAATAGGAAAAAGAGGCTACAATTCATGCAAGCTCACCAAAACCAGACAGTTGGAGACTGGAAAAATGCTGCCTTGTTTGGTGAGTCTCGATGTCTGTTGAGACGTTCAAATGGTAGAGTCAGAATTTGGTGTAAACAGAATGAGAACATGGATCCATCATAGTACCTTGTTACCACTGTGCATGCTGGTGATGGCGGTGGTTCTGGTTTTAATGGTGTGGGGGATGTTTGCTTGGCACACTTTAGGTCCATTAGTGCCAACTGGGCATCGTTTAAATGCCACAGGCTACCTGAACATTGTTTCTCACCACATCAATCCCATCATGTCTCATCCTCTGCTGGCTAGTTCCAGCAGGATAATGCACCATGTCACAAAGCTCGAATCATTTCAAGTTTTTTGAACAGGACAATGGGTTAACTGTTCTACAATGGCTCTCCCAGTCACCAGATCTCAACCTGATAGAGCATTTTTGGGATGTGGTGGAATGGGAGCTTTCTGCCCTGGATGTACATTTCACAAATCTCCGTCCACAGCAAGTTGTGATTCTATCAATACGGGCCTGCATTTCCAAAGATTTCTTTCAGCACCTTTTTGAATCAATGCCACTTAGAATTAAGGCAGTTCTGGGAGCAAAAAGGGGTCGATCGTATTATTCTAATGTCCCTACTAATCCTTCAGGTGAGTGTATAGATGAACACAGCACCTTTTGTTACCGCAGGAATGCAGTTTTCACCCAAAAAAGTTTTTAAAGAAATTTATTCAGTTTCATCTGCGATACTCGTTACTCGTTGCTTAGTCTCACTCCCTCGACATGTGAACAACAACATAAATCTAGTTTGAGGATGCAAATATGGTGCTAAGCACACCAGGTGAGCGAAACTAGTGCAAATTTTTTTATATTTTTATTTTGATGCATTTGTATGAATATGGCGCTCCCTGTTAGGGGTAGGGACAGAGCAGGAGCAGAGCGCATGTACTAAAATACTAATGCTTACATTAGAATGTGGGCATGGCAAGAAAAAAAGGCATATTCAAGAATTGTCTGGCATTCGAATCGTATCTGAATACTGGATGGGAAAGCTTGCAAATGACTCAATCATGTATGAAAAAAGATGTTTTTGATTTGAGAATAATGTTCAAACATCATAGAAACTTCCAAAAAGTTGATTTTGCATAAAACTCCCCTTTAAAACAATAAGCTCACATTTGTTTACATCCCATTTAAGCTCAAGATAGAAGCATTAACCACTGGAGTCATGTTCACCAGCCTCTATTAGCACTAGTTTAAAATCTTTCATCCTGGTGTGTTTGAGACGTTTACCTTGCAATTATTTTAAATTATGAGAGGTAAAACTTAAAAGGGAATAATTTATGAGCCACGAAAGCATTACTTTATATCTAAGTATCTCACAGAACATTAACTTTTAGACTTCTCTGCTGGAAATGAGAACTGGTGTTTTATGCCTCATAAGCTGGAGATGTTCAGAAAATAACTTGTGTGAGAAAGCAGAAAGACTCGGTCAAATCTGTTCACTCTACAGATTATGACAAATATTTAAAGAGGACTTTTTTAAGGATTCTAAAGCCTCCATTTGAAGCAAACTGCGATAAACCAAATATTAACATGAAATGTGAAAATCCGATCAGTAAGTGGGATATGTTGTATCTGCATTTTATATCTAAACATAATTGTATCCAACCATCACTGCGTGCTTAAATCTTGTTTCTTTTCATGCTCCAAGGTTGTGTTTGATGTGTTTTATTAATGTTCTTCTGTAGAAAACATGTTACCAGGTCAGGTAAGCTCTACTTCACAAACGTAGCAGCTCACTGAGCTCACTAAACCGTACATGGACAAAATATGATGTCAGTCAGTTCCAGTTGGGGTTTACTACTTTGGTGTGTATTTGATGAAGAATGCACCTTTGAAATGTTTCGATTGTAAATTTTGATTGTTTATTTCAAACGCATGTTAAACTTCCAAATTTCACAAAAAGTTCAAGAGAATGCATCTTGTTTTATCTGTTTGTGCAACAGCTCAGCTTATTATAACTAAACTATTAGCCTCATCATTCACAGGTGAACTTGTCAAACTCCCCACAGGGAAGGTCTACCAATCTCCCAGTGGTTTCAGGAGACCAAGTTGATAGATCACCTACATAAATCAAGTACTTTTCATTTGTTTAGTATGCGTGGGCTGTCTGAAGTATTTATGGTTGATGTAAATTGTCACCAATTATAACAGGGATGCATGATTTCATATGTTAAAACATTGGCCGCATGATTCCCGTCACAGCAAGAAAGCCGGGGTTCAAGTCCCAAAGTGGGAGCGAAGCTTGTAACCCTGGTCTTTCTGTGTGGAATTTGAATGTTCTCCCCGTGTATGTGTGGGTTTTCTCAGAATACTCTGGTTTTCTCCCACCCTCCAAAAACGTGCATGTTAGGTTAATAGTCCATCGGTTTGAGTGTGTGTGTGTGCATGGTTATCTGGCCCGGCTAGCCTCTACAGCCGAGTGAAAATCCAGCAGTAAATGCAGTGCTAATATTGGCTAGCTAAGGTTCTGGTAGTGGACAGTTCAATAAAATTATATTCACATTATAAAACCAAATCAAAATGTTCGGTCCTATGAAAAGTAATCCCAGAGGACTACTTTCAATAGCCACTGATTAGAACAAGAGTACGCCACACAATGCTCAGGCATCATATCAATTACTTCAGTTTAGGTTAGTCTGCAATTAGGACTGCTGGTCCAAGATGTCGGCCACATTTATTTTGCCACAGCAGATAATGTGGGTTCTACTCTTTATGTTTATATGTGCAACAATCAAGTCAGACATTGCTTCTCCTTACATGGTCATTTCCACTGAAAACCTGTGACATGATAGAGCTGGGAAAAAAAGGGTAACAGCTTGAATTAAACCAAAAGAAAGCGCCGGAATGAAAACGTCCCAAAGATACCCAGTGTAAAAAGATATCTTTGCCGTTACACTGTGAATAAATTCAGGTTTTCTGAGTAAATAAACACTTCATAGGTTCCTTAATGGGTATCCAAGAGCTAAAAATGTGCATTTAACATATTATGGCCCCTTTAACTTTTTTATCCTATCAAATCATGAGAATCATGTCTCTTCTATTTCAACAAATAGAATTTTATCTGCGTAAAGGGATGCTGTGAGGTCCCCAGGTTAGCTCACTGCCAACATGTCTGAGTTGTTGTGTTTATATTTAATCCTGCTCTGTGCTGTTTACAGAAGCAAAGTGCTCTTACTCACTGTGCACACAGGGCTCTGTTATTCTGTTCCACATCTTCCTGATCAGCAGCCATGACTGCTGTTGCTTGTTTGTATCCGACCTGATTTGTTTTCCTCTTCCTCTCCAAGCAAAACTACATCAGACTGGAATGACTTCTTTGATTAATTACTCATTAATATTCAATCGTTCCGCACTGTTTGATGCTAAGTGTGCCTGTCTATGTAGGAATAAGCTGACACCGGTAACATTACTATAAGAGTTTATTTGCAGGTTCTGTTCTCTGTGCCATACAATGTACGTAACTACATACACCTACAATCAAGACAAAGGTACCAAACTATCAGTTTGATGGAGTAAATCTACTCCTGTTTAAACAGAAATGAGTTTCATTGAGCCATATTTACTCAATGAACACATCTGAAATGTTATGGAAATGAGACTAAACGCTTCTTATAGTTGTAAATGAAATTGTCCCAGCATGACTGCTGTCATTCCAGAGCAGTAAATAATACAGACAAGCAATTGGCTTCTCTGTGGGAAATCATGTGCGGCACTAGAGCCCCCTGCAGTCTGAAAGTCAGCAGTGACAGAGTTTAGAAGACAGTCACATCTTTTAATGCATTCATAATGTAATAGTGTTGAATGACAGCTTGAATACCACGAGGAATAGCAACAAACAGAATTGCAGAAATATATTTGGAGTCGGCTGCACGGTGGCGCAGTGGTTAGCACGATGACCTCACAGTGACGGTTGAGGATTCAAGTTCCGGAGTGGGTGCAAGACTTGAAACACTGGCCTGTCTGTGTGGAGTTTGCATGTTCACCCCGTGTAGTCGTGGGTTTTCTCCAGACACTCTAGTTTCTTCCACTCTCCAAAAATATGCATAATAGGTTGATTGGCTGCTATGACATTGCACCAAAGAATTAGTGTGTGGGTGAATGGTTGTCCCTGCACCCTGTGTGTGAGGTCCTACAACAGATTGGTGACTTGTTCGGGGTGTACCCAGGCTAGGCTCTGGCACACCTTTGCGCTATCCCATTAGGGGTAAGCAGTTCAGAAGATGAAACAAAACATTTTGCTTGGACATTGTAAAATTTTTGAGGAACATTTAACTCTCAACATAATTCTCAACCTTGAAGTATTGATCTGTAGAAACTGAAAAATACTGAGAGATGACATGACCGTCTGCCATTACTGCCCTCATTTAAAATTTGGTCAGATCATGTGTATCTGTCTCATGAAAGAAGCAGGATGAGAAAGTCCTTTGAACAGTGTTAAGACTGTCATGCTTGCTATACGAGGTCATATGCCGAAATTAAGAAGCATTGAAATACGTATATACAGTAATTGTTTTAAGAGGCGTTTATTTTATTTTGCTATTTTCTTGGTCCTTAACAACAATTGTTAAAGGTTTTTTTTTTTTTTTTTCGGGAATTTTAGGAACATACTCTTCTGTTAATTCCTCTTACAATTTTCAAAACTAATGCAAACTTGCAAAAAAATTTTGGAGTAGAATTTTTGTTTAAGCAAACAGTCTTATGTTCTTTAGGGACTGACCCAAACGGGCAAGATCAGGAAAGAATCCTTCACAGGAACAGTACATGTTAGAGGTTTAGGAGATTCCAGGCTGCAATGGTTCGAACAGATCCAGAGTATGTGCAGATTTTGTTAAAGGATTCTGAGTTTGAGGCCTGGAGGAAGCCCCAAAAGAAGGGGTGTGTAGATGCAGTGGAGAAAGCAAAGATAGCTTGAGTGAGCAAGGTCAGCATTTAAAGAGACACATGATAGTTTATTAAAACAAAAAAGGATTAAGACCAATCCTGACGGTGTTTGTCAGATTATTTTTAAATTAGTTTATCTTTAATTCAGCAACTATCACATCAGTCCACAAGAAGTGGACCAGCGAAGCTGTGGACGAGCTTCGTATGTGTCTGGACACAACAGACTGGGGTGTGTTTAGAGCTGCCACAGATAGTCTGGATGACTACACAGACACAGTGACGTCATACATACGTTTCTGTGAGAACAGCATCATTCCATCAAAAACCAGGGTAAGATTTAACAACGACAAACCCTGGTTCACACCCAGACTAAGACAGATCAGGAGGGAAAAGGAAGCAGCTCACAGAGCCAATGACAGAGAGAGCTACAAAGGCGCTAAGTACCGGTTCTCGAGAGAGGTACAGCAGGCGAGATCCAGGTACAATAAACGTCTGAAGGAGCAATTCTCTGTCAATGACACCGCCTCTGTCTGGAGATCACTTCGGCAAATTACAAACTATAAGCCGAAAGCCCCACATGCTGCTGATGACTTACAACTGGCAGAGAAACTCAACACCTTCTATGCCAGGTTTGATGTCTCACTCTCCTCCCCCCTCACTGATCAACAACCTTCAGACACTTTGAAGCCACTCCCATCCCCCACCCAATTAACAACAGAGGTCACTCCAGCTGACCAGCCGTCCCCCTCCACTGCTTTCTTGGTGACAAAACAGGATGTGCTCAAGCTCTTCCGCAAGCAAAACCCTCGGAAAGCTTCGGGCCCAGATGGTGTCTCCCCGGCCACCCTGAAACACTGTGCTGAGGAACTGTCTCCAGTTTTCACAGACATTTTCAACACCTCGCTGAAGACATGCCACGTTCCAGCCTGCTTCAAGCGGTCCACCATCGTTCCTGTTCCCAAGAAGCCCCGTATCACTGGACTTAATGACTACAGGCCTGTGGCACTTACGTCTGTAGTCATGAAGTCATTCGAACGCCTGGTCCTCCCTCATCTCAAGCACTTCACCTCTCCCTCTCTGGACCCTCTGCAGTTTGCCTACAGAGCCAACAGGTCTGTAGACGACGCTATCAACCTGGCCCTCCACTTCACCCTGCAGCACCTGGACTCCCCGGGAACCTATGCCAGGATCCTGTTTGTGGACTTCAGCTCTGCATTCAACACCATCCTCCCTACCCTGCTTCAGGACAAGCTCTCTCAGCTCAACGTGCCTGACTCCACTTGCAGGTGGATTACTGACTTCCTAACAGACCGGAGGCAGTGCGTGCGGCTGGGGAAGAATGTCTCCACCTCTCGGACTATCAACACAGGATCTCCACAGGGCTGTGTCCTCTCTCCCCTGCTCTTCTCCCTGTACACCAACTCCTGCGCTTCCAGCCATGACTCTGTCAAACTGATCAAGTTTGCAGATGACACCACACTCATTGGGCTCATCTCTGATGGCGATGAGTCGGCCTACAGGATGGAGGTAGACCGGCTGGTGTCCTGGTGCAGCAACAACAGCCTGGAGCTCAACGCTCAGAAGACAGTGGAGATGATCGTGGACTTTAGGAAAGTCACAGCTCCCATTACCCCCCTTGCACTGACAGACTTCTCCATCACCACTGTAGACTCTTTCCGCTTCCTCGGCACTACCATCACACAGGACCTAAAGTGGGAGCCATCCATCAGCTCCCTGATCAAAAAGGCCCAGCAGAGGATGTACTTTCTGCGGCAGTTGAAGAAAGCCAAGCTGCCCGCCCAGATGTTGGTGCAGTTTTACAGAGCCATCATCGAGTCTGTCCTCACCTCTTCCATCACCGTGTGGTACGCTGGAGCCACAGTCAGCAACAAACACAGACTGCAGCGCATTGTGCGCTCTGCAGAGAAGGTGATCGGCTGCAGCCTTCCATCTCTCGAAGACCTGTACGTCTCCAGGACTCGGGGGCGTGCAGGTCGGATAGTAGCTGACCCTTCCCACCCTGGACATGGACTTTTTGAGCGACTCCCCTCGGGCAGGAGGCTCCGGTCCATTCGGACCAGAACGTCCCGCCACAAAAACAGCTTCTTCCCTTCTGCCGTTGGACTTATGAACTCTTTATAACCTGGATCCCCACATCTCTTAGTCACCTCCCTCTTGTCACTTCACTATCTTTATTATTTTCTATTATTTTCTATGACATTGCACTACTTTTCTTTTTCTTCTGAGCACTCTTAGTTTTGTAAAAATTATTATTATTTTTATTTATTTTATTTTTATTATTTTTATTTTATATGTTTGCACACCAGTACCAGAACAAGTTCCTAGTCTCTGATGTTTTTCACTGACATGGCAATAAAAGCATTCTGATTCTGATTCTGATTCTGATCACATTTCCAGCAGCTAAACCTGTTGGTGCCACATTTGTTGAGTTTTACTGCCCTCTGCTGGCAGCTAAAGGTCACATCTTTCATTTGAACAATTTTCTTCAAATTCTGACGGTATGATTTATTTTACCTGATTTGTTTGCAAACCTTGCAAAGAAACAAAGTGTTTATCCAGAAAAAAAGTCACTTGTATGTTCAGTTGGAAAAGTCACTTTGCTGTACTCGTAAATGAAGCCCTCTGATGATTGGAAACGACTCTGTAAATAGGAACAATTAATCAAGTGACGAACACACGCACAAACACATGGCTGCACAAGTGAAGGTGAGTTCATCATCGTTCCAGAAAGCTGAGAGCAGACCCCCTGGTTACAGCCCAGTCGGTAGAGCGAAGGACACTGTGACTGTGTTCCTGTGGGATTTGTGTGAGGTCGAAGTGGGGTGAGGAGCCAGAGAAAGTGGGATGTAGAGGAGGGTGGAATGTAAGAGAGAGATGCCCCTGGGAGGAGAGAGACAGGGGGATAAAAAGACAGAGATAAAAAGAGGCAGGTGAGAACAGATCTCTGTTAGACTAAACAGGAATGAGAAAAGTTCATGATGATGGAGTCTGTACAGAAAAACTTCAACTAATAGTGAGCAGGATACTACAGGGAATATGTGATTTGTAAAGGATGCAAGTGTAAAAAGTTTTTTTCAGTAAAGTAATTTACTATTGCGATAAAAGGAAAATTTAAAAACAAAGTGATGGAGAAAGAAGGGCAGAGCGAGAACACCTTGCAAACCGTTGTCATCGTTCTGCTGTGCTGTGGGGCTGTCAAAATGCTGCAGCTACTGGGAGTCATCTCTGTGGAGGGTGAGTGCTGCTAACATAAAAACATTTACGTAGTGAACTTGGTGTGAAATCAAAGAAAAAATTAAAATGTTTAAGCCCTAAAAATATTTGGATGGTTCAGTGTCTGAGGGTCAAATTTTTATCATCCTGCAAAATTCGAAAGTACTAAATGTTTGCCTGCATTTCAGTCAAACTGAAGAAATTAAAAAGCCTTTGCTTTTTTTCTTGAAGAAAAAATATCAAAGGAGAAAAAATGGAACATTGATTACTTTCTTTTTATGGAATCAGCAACTTTTTTAAAATACAGGCTTTTCATTTTTGTCTCAGATGTAAATATGCTGATGTGGGGATCTAATATTTTTCTCCACAAAGACCTGCAACGACTTTAATAAATTCCTTATGGATTTGATTCTAAGTGGTGTTGGTTTTTAGTTTAACTATTTCTTTGATTATGTGCACATGCTAAAGGTGTAATAACAATTTTGAGGTCAGCATCTTTTCTTCGTTGCTTCAGCTTTCTTTTGATGTTGTTGTGAAGTTTTCTGTGATAATAAAGTCTGATCTAACCCACAAATAAAGTCAGGTTTATGCCCAATAGTGTGAAAAGTGTTTCAAACAGAAAAAGAAAAAAATGTGTTCTTTTCAACATTTTACGAACTTGCAATGCTTACAAAACAATTAAAGAAGACTTAATGAAGAGGCTTGTTAAGAAATTAACATTATTGGTATTTGTAATCTCAACCCTTTAATTTCAGATTTTAATATTGGCTCCATCATTTTAAAAAAGTAGTGATATATTCCAGCTGCTCTGATTATCCTATTATAAAAACTGGCAGCAAAATACGGACTAAATGTACTTTCTGTGATATATGAAGTAGACAGAGTGTTCTAGATCTCAAATGGTTGGCCTGATGACTTTAGGTTGATTTAACAGTGACATAAAGTTGTGTTAAAGTGCTGACACCATCTCAATGAATCAGTAGGAGAAGAGAAGCGAAGAGGTCCTGGTGTAATGAGGCTTCTCAGGGTGCTAATGGTTTAGCCACACACATAAAAATGTCTCCGTTGGAATATCGCCAATGTTTTAAAGTCTATATAGCAAAGGACGAGATGAACTTTTACACAGTGATAATCGGTTATTGCTGAACGGGACTCTGAGAAAACGTTGTGTCTTGTCTCTCATTTACATTTAAACCTTTTCTCCACTGAAACAAATCACTTCAATCAAGTTTTTTAACCAGCTTTTTAAGTTAAGGTGTTGTAAATAATTGTATTTGATTGTGTGATTAAATCAAGTGTCAAGTGAGGTGTGACAGATTTTTTTAAGTAGATTAATTTCATTTAGAAAAAAATCTAAAAATTCAAACCCACATTATTCTTCAATAAATTCATTCAGCACATCATCATTCCATTTAAACCACTATCTACCAAATTCATCTTTTCTTTTTTAAGACTTTTACAACTCCACATTATGACCACTGTTATATTCTGAATTTTCATTAGTCCATGTATTAAATTATGCACATTTATAACCTTGTGTGTAATTATTGCTGCGTAGATTACTTGAGGGAGCATCACAGCCCAATGGACGAGTGGATTTAAGAGAGAGAGTGTGTTTGATTTTATAGTGAAGCTCACCTATCGGTGTTCCTATGTGTGTGTGACTGTGTGTTGAGTCAAAGTCAACGATGTGTTCTCCCCCTCTCTCCGCAACGAGGAGAGTAATGAGTTATTAATGATAGGACCGGGGAGACGAGGAACACAGAGTTTCAGATCTGACCTCTCTTCTCCTCCATCTTTCATGATCCTCCTCCCTTCTCTTTTCTGCAAATTAGTGAGCCACCTTTTCCACAATACCTTTCATTCTTTTGTCTTTTTTCTCTCCTCAGACAAAGCAGACGATGACTTGGAGATGACTATGGTGTGTCATCGGCCAGAAGGCCTCGACCAGCTAGAAGCTCAGACAAACTTCAGTAAAAGAGAGCTCCAGGTGCTCTACAGAGGCTTCAAGAACGTAAGGGACTCTCCCCTCAACATAAAACATGTAGAATATTTATTACATTTACATTTATCTCTTTAGGCTCCTCACATATTTTACATGACACACAGGAAAAATTTTCAGATTAACGTTAATTATTCACTGATGTGAATCTTTATTCTAACTCAATAAAAATTCAACCATTCGGGTTTGGGTATGAAATCAGTTCCAACAGTGGTTTTAGTTTTTCTTCACTCCTTTCAGTGAACAGTCTGAATTCTTGTGTGATATATTTGTCGTTAACCAAGTTTCCAACCACTTTAAAGGAAACTTTGCTGTGCGTGCTGAAGGTTATCCAGATGTAGATGGATGTGGTCTCTGATCCGTTAGTCATTCGTTTCTTTTAATGACATTTTTAATGTTTGTCTGTGATGGTCTGGTAGGTTCCACATTCGGATTTAATGTTTAGATGCTTTGTTTTGTAAAAATAAAAGAAGGTTTTAGTTTTGATGAATCAGCACTAAAACATGCATTATTATTTTTTAATTTAATTGTATCAAAGTCCAAAACATGTTCAAGTATCTTTTGACATAAAAGCAAACTCATTGCTGTGTGTTACAACTTGAGGAGCCAAGCAGCAATTAAAAACAAGAACAAGTTGTTCAATTTAACTTGGTACAAGATCTCCTCTGCTGATTTTTCTGCTATTTTTTTTGCATTGGGATTCAGCACTTAAATCTTTTTTTTCTGTTTCTTTCTCTCTTTTGAAGAGATTGCTTTGTGAACCCTAAAAAACCTTAAATGATTTAAAATAAATGTAAATGTGTCTGTGAAAAATTTCTTTCTTCAGATTAATGATTGGATTGTTTTCACAAATGCATAAATAACCCAGATCTTTATGTCCAATTTGAAATTGTTTTGCTGAATTAATAAGAAAGCGTATTTATCCATACCATTGATATATTTTTACTGAATACATATTTACTCTTGATATGGAAACAGCTGTTTTTAACATGGCTTTTAAATCTTGATTTTTTAGAGTTGGCTTAATTTTTTTTTTAAAAAGGCTGCTTTTGATCAAATTTCTATTCTTAATCACATTTGTTGTTAAATGTTTTTTTGTTTTTTACATAAAATTCAGTTGATATCTGAACAATATTTAAATTAGTTTGATGTGCATTCAAATTTATGAGACGATATGTCACATTTGAGCTTGCGGTTCAAAGGTAAGGCTTTGCTAGCAGATGCATTCTTGTCCTACTATGATTGAAAATGATAGTAAATAATCAGTTGCATCATAGATGTATGAGTCGTTGGAGTTTAAATCAACTCAAAATCTTACATGTTGAACAAACTACAAGTCTAAATGTAATTTTGTAATCAGTAACAGGCCACATAGTAAAATCAAACAGTCATTGGAAGACCTGCTTTGAAAATTAACAGAAATTTTGGCTCTTTCATCTCTACTTATCCTTTTTACTCCACTCCTCTCAGCTATTAGTTTTCACCTTCTTCTTGGTTTTTTTTTTTGTTTTTTGTTTCCAGGAATGTCCCAGCGGGGTTGTAAATGAAGATACCTTCAAGCAAATTTATTCGCAGTTCTTTCCACATGGAGGTAAAGATGCTCTTTATGCTTCTTTTTTTTCTGTTTCAAATCCACTGAGGACTGTACAGTGGTCATGTTAATACAGTGGAGTCACAGCAAGAAGGTTGGGGGTTCTAGTCCCGGTTATAACGAGGCTTGAAATCCCAGCCTTTCTGTGTGAAGTTTGCATGTTCTCACAGTATATGCATGGATTATCTCCAGGTACTCCTGTTTTCTCCCACTCTCCAAAAACATGCATGTTAGGTTGATGGGCTACTATGAAGATTGCCCTTAGGAATGAGTATAAGTGTGGATGGTTGTCTGTGTGTGGCCCTGTGGCAGACTGGGGACCTATCTGAGATGTACCCTGCCTCATGCCTGAAATCAGTCGGGATAGGCTCCAGGACTCACCACGACATTGTTTAGGAAATAAGTAGTTCAGAAAACTAAATGAAATCCACTGACTTCATCCTCTGTTTTTCCTGCTGCTCCAGATGCGAGCACCTACGCACACTACCTGTTCAACGCCTTTGATACAGGAAACACGGGATCCATAAAGTTTGAGGTTTGGTTTTATTTTCAATCCTTTTAATACTGTATTTTTCTAACCTACAGTGTTAGAAAAATACGTTTTTTCTCAACTTCTGATTTGATCTTTTTGTTTCCAGGACTTTGTGACAGCTCTGTCCATCCTGCTTAGAGGTTCCATCACAGAGAAACTCCAGTGGACCTTTAACCTTTACGACATCAATGGAGATGGATACATCAACAAAGAAGTTTGTGTTTTGCTATTTTTATTTTTTTCTCTTCTTGCTTTGCAGATTATTTAACTTCCATGGCGTTTCTATTTGTTTGTCTTGTAGGAGATGACCGACATTGTCAGAGCGATTTATGATATGATGGGGAAATACACATTCCCTGTTTTGAAGACTGATGCACCCAAGCAGCACGTTGATGCTTTTTTTCAGGTTTCAACACTTCATTCTTTCATTTAATAATCACAAACCTCTTTTTAAGTGATATTACAAGTGTTAATCGCTGCAAGAGCAAGAACTAGTCCATCAGTGTGAGCATTGATGAACCAAGCAGCAATCGAACATTTTAGACAATTGCTTATATAATTTATTCATAAACCTCAGTAACATGTGAATTTTTTCTCCATCCACAGAAAATGGACAAAAATAGAGACGGTGTGGTCACGCTTGATGAATTCATCCTGTCTTGTCAAGAGGTATTTCTTTTTATCAACTTAAACAGTAGTTTAAAAAAGAAAATCATAATTTTTTTGACCATTATGATTTATTTTACTAATCACCCATTAACAACCTTTGTAAACCTGAATGTTTTATCTTTTCACAACAATTTCTGTTTTATTTTCACTTTTTTTTGTCTTCAAAGTAATAATTTTATTGTCTTCTACTGCCCCCTATTGGGTACCATTGCAAAATACAGCGCAATCAGGTGAATACTTTCTTTTCACTCAGTTTCTAAATTTCCCTTTTAAACAGGATGAAAACATCATGAGGTCTCTACAACTGTTTGAAAATGTCATATAGAGGACAAGCATGAGAGAGATGGAGCGCCCGACAAAAAATTCAGAATGAGAAGAGGAAGGAAGAAAGATGAAGAGGGATAAACAAGAATAAAAAGAACAACTTCAGTGGTGTGAGGTGGAAAAATAGAGAAGCTTAAGTTACTACTTTGTATGCAACAACATGCTGCAGAACCAGCTGGTAGACCAAGAGATCAGTGGAAACAAACTCATTGATTTCAGAAAATCTATGTCGGACTTCATCTTTCTTGTTCTTCTCATCCCCTGTTTGTTCTTGTGATTATAATTGTGTGTCTTTCATTCCAATGTAAATATTCCCTTCTTCCTCATTTACTTGGTAAGTTAAAACTTTTTAAAGGAAGGGATAGAACACATTAAGTGCAGTTTAACAATGAATCCAACTACCTACTTTCAGATAAACTCAAAATTGCAATATTGTGGTGCATGCGGGACAGCAACACATACCATTTGTCCCAAAAGAAATTTGTGGTCACTCAATCTTACAAAATACTTAAATCGAAAAAGATATGTCAATGGGATCTGACCCGATATGTAGGTTTGTGTAGCATCAGTGTCTGAATGTTGTGTAACTCCAATGTGATGAAGATATTTAGCTGTTGTTTTTGTGGTTTTTTCTTCTGTCTGGGATCCAATGTGTCTGTCTGGGTTTCTGATTCTGGTATCCGTCTGTCCTCCTGTCCAGACAGAACTCTAAATTTGTTGTTTAATAAAGATAAAAAACTTGGCTTGAACATCAATGGAGCAAAAAAGAAGTAGCATGTGTTTTTGTGTGTCCTGGTGTCAAAGTCCTGCATGGAGTTTCATCTTGTGGAAGATAAAGTTTAATCTTCAATTCTGTTTGTTTAAAATGTTCATTCAGAGTGGATTAGTTTCACAGAGAGAGGGAGACGATGAGAAAGAAAAAAACAGGATTTGAAAAGAAACCACAAGATGAGACCTTATCACTGATTTTGAAGGAAAGGAAGCCATGTTTTAAAAAAGAGCCATTATTCTGGAGTTTTAGCACTAAAAATAAGTACTGTCTTGCTCTTTAGTTTTGCTTTTTCTCTTTTTTAAATCCACTCCAAACTGCATCAAGAATGGGCTGGTTGACACACAGACAGGCATACAGACAGACACCTAAAACAGTCGGAATCCAAATGATGTGTGTATTGAAATATTGTATAAAATCATTATATTTATCAATAAAACTTTTCAAGAAATAAAACCAATGACATCTTTTTTTTATCATGTTCTGACACATTTGCACCTCTTACCTAAGAGTCCATTTATGAAAGGGTTCATTTCATTAAAAAAAGATGGCAAGACTTTTGGGTTTGTTGTCTGTATACTTTCAATAAAAAGGAATTTGTCTAACAATAATAATATTAATAATAATAAAAAAATTTCAACAAATATGCATTTTAAAAAACTTCACCAATAAGAAACGTACAACTTTCAACCTTTTTAATTTTTTTCTCATTATCATATTGCCTTTTTATATTTTAATGTAAAAACAGCATTTTTCTTTTTGGCACCTTGCAGGTAATATTTTGTTGAACCGGATTGTTCCACGCAGGTAATGATGAATTATATTGGGTTTTTTTTTCAATATATAAAAAGAGAATTAAAATCAACATGTTTTTGTTTTTTTTTAGGAAAGACATTTTTATTTTTTTAGAGCAAATGTTTTAATTAAAATCTCATAAAGACAATTTGATGCACGTTTTCTGCAGTATGAATGTGGATCTCACTTTCATTTAAAATGATAAAACCGCAGTTCTGGAATGACAAAAAGTTACAAATGAGGGGGGAAAAAAACAACCACTAGGATTTTAATTTGAAACTTAATTACATTTCAACATTTTGTAAAGTATATTTCCCCATCTCATTCTAATAAGATAAGCTTAAGAACACAATTACAAGTTGACAAGATTTATTTTTAATGAGAAGAGTTATTTATTTCTAGTTTCATTGATCCAGGATTTCCCAGTGAAGCTGCAAAGAAAAGTCCACCTCAGTCTTTGCAAGGATGAAAACTCACCAGGACATCCCAACCACCTCCAAAATGATTCAAACTTTAGTTTGTCCAGTTGCATTTTGGCTCCAAAGAGAGCTGTTGTCCATCAGTAAACGCATCCATCGTGGTTAATTATTCCCTTTCCTCGGCCCAGGGTTGGAGATTCTGCAGAGCATACAGGGAGGAATTGTGTGCACAAAGCGGATCTGATGCTGCTGATTCGCCGAGAGATTTCTGGAGGGCGGATTGCTGCAGCTGAAGGATCAGTCGATTGGCCTGCTGGCGCTCCGCCTCACGCTCCTCAGCTGTCTGTCTCCTACAGGACGCACATCAACACATTTCATTGATTGGCCGCTACTAAATTGCCTCTAGGAATGAGTGTGTGCGTGTGTCCCCGCAACAGACTTGCGACCTGTTTGGGGTGTATCCTGCCCCTCGCTTGAAATGAGCTGGGACAGACTCCCGGGATCCCGATAGGGATAAGCAATTCAGAAGACAAAAACAAAACAAACATATGGAGGGGCTCGCAAAATGCATATTGTTAAACAAATCAAACTTGATTTATAAAGCACTTTTTTTTAAAGATAAAGTTAAACAAAGTGCTGAACAGAACAAATAAAAATTCAAACAGAATTAAAATCCAGATCAGTAAACAATAACAAATTAAAAGCAAACCTAGATTAAAACTCACACAAAGCACTGCACACATGCATCAACATTCAGAGACTCGCACACTGTCACCGATCAACCCCGACGCCCCCTTTTCCTGAACCGGTGCCCATTGTCTCTTTAACTGAGTTAAAAATAACGGTAAATAAAACAAACATCTGTCCTGATGCTGCTGTGAGGAAATAATAATTGGGGATTAATCAACCCCAGGAATCGGCCTGCCCATGACTGCAGAGGCCCAACCCACAGGAGTCCACCTGGATCCAGGAGACATGGGCACCCACAAGTGAGGGACCCACGCCACCCAGGCCAGTCAAGGACCACAGCAAGGACCACACAAACTGAGCAGGCAGAGCTCCTGGGATGGAGGATCCCCATGAGGAAACATTGGAATAAGACACAGAATAAAACAAAAGAATAATAACTAATAATAATCCAATATTTATTTTAATAAATGAAACCTATGAATAATATTTAAAATAATTCATTACTAAAAACTTGTTCTTATTTAAGTTGAATATAATTGACAAAATGGTCTGAAATGTTTAATAAAGTATTTTTTAATAACAATAATAAAAAATGTAAAATAAATTAGTTTAATGTGGCTTTTTAAGAAAAAAGTAAAAAAAAAATTGTGACTAAATGAGACCTAATTGCACATATTTTAATAGTTATATGTTCTATATATGTCAATGTAAAGCATTATTTTACAGTTTTTATTTTGCAGACACTGGATTTAAATATAAATGTGCATGCAGGAGGTGATTTTATGATTGTTCATCTCAGATGAAGTGGTGGTAACTTGTTTGTTGGGTTTATGGTGTAAATCTGAACCAAATCTTTTTCTACTGACCTCCACTTGGTCCTGCGGTTCTGAAACCAGGTTTTAACCTGTGCGTCTGTCATCTTCAGGCTCTTTGCCAGGGCCGCTCGTTCTGCGCTGGCCAGGTACTTCTGCCGGTGGAAACGCTTCTCCAGCTCACAGATCTGAACCCTAGAGAAGGAGGTTCGGGGTTTTTTCCTCTTTGGAGGAGTCCGGTTCTGGTAAGGATGTCCTATCCGGCGGGTAACGGCGAACGGCACCAAAGCTGCTGCAGAAAAGAAAGAAAAACTCTGGTAAGTCAGGACTTGAGGGCCATGATGGCACCACTGTGAGTCCAGTACTTTAATATTTCAACTGTTTATTGGAAAATAAAATATAAAAAATAGGAACTTGGAAAACTATCACAATTAAAACATAACAAAAATGTAATCAGTTAAAATATGAAAGTATGTGACGCTTTAAAAGATACATTTGCTTGATATTATTAAGAAAAAATAGCAGCAGATCTTTTGATTTTTGATCACATTTACATTATATGTCGCATGTTTTTAACTTGAGTAATTATTATTTCTATTGGCTGTACAAAATAATTAAAAAATAAATAATCTCTTTATGAAACTTATTTTCCGACTAATTTAACCAAATAATTTAAGCTTGTACTATTTTCATATTTATGTATAGTTAATGGCAAAATTTTTTTAATTATTTTATTAAAATTTATTTGTATATTAAAATATTTTTTGAAAACTGATTAAACATATTTAAATGACACTGTTTACTAAGAATTTACCATGTTATTATTATTAATTATTCAAAGTGTGGATAACTAAGCTGCTTTGTGTTTTAGAAGAATAAAAACAGGATTTTGTTTGGAACTCAGCATCAAACATGTAGAAAATGAGGGAAGGAAGCAGGAATGATTGAGGATTTTTAATGCGTTTTGTTTTTAAAATGATAAAACATTCGCAATGTGGATGTTTTTATTCTGGATGTACCTGATATTCTCTCCTTAGAAAATCTGTTTCCTATCCAAGGGAAGCACAGCCCTCCAAACCCAGGAACGGCACCTTGGACTGGAGTAGGAGGTCCAGGAGCTGTCACAGGTCTATGAGCTGGGACCCGTATCACTCCCCGACTCCCCAGACTCCTGCTGTCTCCATAGGAACCAGAAGCCTCCATCGGAGGCATGATCCCGGACAGAGAGATGGACAGAGCGGTGTAGGAGGGCGCGCTGGTCCCGGTCGGGCTTCCTAAACTGTAAAAAGCGTCCCCGCTACTCAATTCGGATCCAGTTTGTCTTCCAGACCCGCGTTCAGTCTCTGATTCCGAACTAGCTCCCAGAATCTGATCAATCCCGAAGCTGATGGGTTCGTGCTGGGCAGGTTTTGGAGGAGGGCTCGGTGCGCTGGGTACTTGCTCCATCCCTCGTTTAGTCAGTACAAAGATGAATAAAATCTACTCTAGATTATTTCAGTTTAGATCTAAAAACAGGGGGTCAAACTGTTCCAAAAGTCACAAGAGTCTCCATTTCTGTCCAGAATCCAGCGTGTCCTCTCAGTCTCCAACAGGCCCTTTCTAAAAGATTGCGCTCAGGCTGTGATGAAAGTTTGATGGTCGTTTGGAGAGATGTGACGCTCTGTCCTCCTCCTCCATCCCTCTCCACCTTTCATTGGCTGCCATGGAAATGACTGATTGGATGTCAGTGGGGGTAGGCTCTTGATTTGGTTCTAGATTTCCCAGATCTGCAAAATGAGCGTGTTTTATAGTTTATTTGGTAATATGTGGTGTCTCCAGACTATCAGAGTGTGTTTGTTGTGTTTTGTCATTTTAACTTGAAATTGAACATTTGATTTGCACATGAAGAGAAAAAAATGAAGAAAAAACAATGGAAAAAAAAAATCAAATTTGATCAGTACTTTTAACCCATCGTTGGCAAATGAGATTAAATAGAATAACTTTACAACCTTTCTGGTCTAAAGTGATGCTTCTCCATCTACTTCTGGTTTCATTTGTCTTTGACACCTCTTCATTCAGCGTTATGATGCATTGGAAGCACGAGAATAATGCGTAAAGGTTGAAAGCTATTATTAAGTGCGCTATAACATCATGGCTATTTGTGGAGAATTCAAATGTCACACTTGGTTTATTTGCTTTTAAATGTAGATTTCATGTTCTGGATCAGCACCCAAAGCCCCTTATGGAGTACCTGTGTTTTCTAATTATGTTTTTCTTAATTTGTGGTTAAAATATTCACCGTTTGAGTGGAATTTATGTATGAAAAATATTTAAACGCATTGAAACTAAGATTTTTTTAATATTTAATATTAAGACAAATTTTGCTTCACATCAAGAAGGTCGGGGTTCGAATTCCAGAGTGAGACGAGGCTTAAAATAGTGGTCTTTCTGTGTGAAGTTTGCATGTTCTCCCTGTGTATGCACGGATTTTCTCCGGGTATTTCTGTTTCCTCCCATTGTCCAAAAACATGATTGTTAGTGATACTATTGCCACTATAAAATTGCCCCTAGGAATGAGTGTGTGTGTGGATGGTTGTCTGTGTGTGACCCCACAACACACTGGTGACCTGTTTGGGTTGTATCCTACCTCTCTCCTGAAATCCACCAGAATTTGCTCGGGCACTCGGGCACTCGGGCGTCGTCCCCATTTGGAGTAAGTGGTTAGGAAGAATATTTAAATAATTTTTTAAAAGTAATTCTAAAAACAAGTGAAATAGGTGACATAATATTTTTGGATCAGAAAAATAAATGTTTAATAAAGTTGAACATTTGTGCGTAATTACGCATAGCCAATTCTTTACACCCATCACATCCTCCCTCTTTAAAACAGGAGGACAGCCGCCGTATTGAGCACTGGCAGTAACACTAGCACCTATTGAGCTTGGCAAAGTCGGGTGGCCTTATTTGTTCCTGGTAGCCAGTGCCACATTAAATGACCTGACAAGGGAAAGCCACGGGCTACTTCAGATAAAGTGTCCAGGCTCTGGAAGCTGCTAACCGCTCAGATTCAATGTAACAGGCGCCCAAAGTGACCGTGTAATCTTATTTCCACTAACTTGTCTCATGGACAGACAAATGCACGGTGGCCTGAGATCCGGCATGTGGCTTTTTAGGCTATCACATTACAGGACTTTAACAAACTTATTCACTCAATGACAGGTGGCTTTAAGTTGGAAGGCGTTTCTTTACTTTTTATTGATTAGAGTTATTTTAATTTCTTTCAAGTACATAATAAGATGATTTTTTTTATTTTTGATCAGATGTTTTATTCATTCAATTTAAATTTATTGTCATTCTACTTATTTTCTTCGATTAACTATAATGCTTATTTTTATTTAAAAATTGCATTGATATATAAAAATGCATGTAATAGTTGAGTTTTAAGTGTAAGATCAAATTGTACAAATTCTTATAGTAAAGCAAAAAAAAAAAAAAAACTGAGGAGGGAGTTAATACATATTTTATAAAAGATCCACATCTTGCCCTTGACAATAAAATGTTATGAAGCAATATGAGATGGGACAAGGCCCGAGGTGTTTGTTTGGCAATATGGACAGACTGACAGTGTTGGCTGGTGCTCCCTGCCATATGTGAGCTCACCGGTGGCTTTTGATGGGGGAGAATTAGCCTGTTATAGCTGTCATCATTTCAGATGTTCTTATGTTTTTCCTCATGATATTTGCTGTTTATAAAATAAAATCTAGAAATATTTTCTCACAGTTAATTTGCTGCAGACAAGATGTCTCCAATTTTGTTAGAACTGTTCTTTGTGGTTCATCTTTTCCAGAATAACTGTTGAATAAGTATTCTATTAAAATGAATAATTGTGGTGTTTTGCATGACTGCTGCTCAGACTGGTGGCAGAAGGAGGTCTCTCTCTTTGCAGATGTGTGATGCTACTAATCTGCTGTAATCCAATGATTATGACACATTAGCTTTGACCAATGAGATGACCTGGATTGCAGTTTATCTAAGCAGGAAGCCCATCATATTGGCCCACACACCCTCCTATTCTTTTTTTTTTTATCTTTTTTTACTGAATCTTCGTGATGCTTTAGGGAGAAAAGATCTAAACAAATAAATAAATCAAAGTGAAAAGTAAATGCAAAAAATAGCCTTGAGGTCATCTCGTTTAGAGGAAAATATTTAGTTTCTGAAAAAGCCTCCCATCCCTAAAACTATACTAGGGAGTCATCAATCCTCGTTTCTTTTTTCTACAGGCAATATAAAAGCTGACACACTGATTTCAAAAGTCCAAAAAGAAACGACAACAAAAGAGTGAAAGAGTGCGATTTGTTTGAGAAATTACCACTTGATCTGCATAATCGGGGGTTCTGGGCTGCGGCTGGGTACCCGGGGGCTGCGTTTTTATTGCGCGTCTCTGCGCCGTTATCAATTTCAACAGCGCGCCTGACTTTTTAAAAGGGGGGACGAGGCCGGCTGCCTCTGAATAATGAATGACACGCTTTTATATTGTCGCTAAAGTGCCCGTGATGTTCCAATATGAAAAGGCAGCGGTAAGTAATAGTGCATTTAAAGGGGATGTAGTGTATTATTATGATGTAAAAGAGAAGGAGGGAGAGGGAGATGAGTGGAGAACGGTACCCAGAGAAAGACAGAGATTGTTTTATTACAATAAGAGGAGATGAGTTTGCCTCGCAGCCAAATGGGGACCAGTTAATGAAACTTTACCGCAGCTAACGATTTTCCCTCCCTCCCTCTAAAAAAACCCACTACTATAAAATATTTAAACTATTTAATATAGGTGGTATTAAGTTGAAAGACACTTGCATAGGCTATCTGACAGCATTTACAAGGTACTTTTTAAAGTTGGGTAAACAAAGCTTTACAACCACAACCCACATAACAAAAGAATCCGTGTATAAATCACTCACATCCTGCACAATGAGGGCAAAATTTGTTTTCACTGTTGGGAGAGTTGATTTAGTCTAATTTACACTTTTCTTCATGCATCTTTTCTCACAGCCACTTCCAAGGCCTTTCCTATCAATATAAACTAGTCTTAACTGGAGGGATTGCCCTAGATGGCCCCACCGTGGGGGGATTGTGTTTCATATTGACATGCTCAGTGGGATTGTTGGATGAGAAGAGAGCAATGGGATCCCCCATCAGGGACATGGACAAGACCATCATCATCTCCGCTTTGTAGCTTTGTGTGGACACACTTCAGCTGACAGACAGTTTAAAAGAAGATAAACCATGTAAAATGTCACTGTAAATGTCACTTGTATGGCCTGCTAGATATTAAAGGATTTTAATTACCGGTTATGAAGCTTGTGATCCCTAAAGATTCTTTTTATTGGAGAAGTATATTTAATTTTTCTCTAAAAGATGACTGACAGCAGAAGTTTGGCTGTCTGGATGATGTGAGAGGAACATGTCTGTTAGAGGGGCCAGGAAGATTATTTTTTAATGTCATTCTGTCCACAAGTTTGGTAGAAAGCCTTTTTGTGTGCAAATATGAACATGTACGGATTCCCTGTTTGTTTGTTTCGGTGAACATGAGGAGGAAGATGATTTTGGCTCCGAGTGTATAAAAGTAGACCATCTCGGCCTGTCTGATGGTTGAACGCATGGCTGCTTCTTCACGCTGGTTAAAAGTTGGGGAGGGGGCGGGATAGGAGTGGTGAGGAGGGGAAGTAAGCAACCACACAGACATGAATTTCAGGGATGGACGAGAGCAGAAACAGGACGGAGATGTGAGGGTAAAGAGTTAAAGCATTACTGAGGATCATTTGGGGATGATGATAATAATTGAACACATGGTTTGAGTTTGGATAAGAGGATTGTCTTTTCTTTGTCAGTGAGATTTAACCTCTCCTTAATCTGTTTCGAGTGCTGAAAACTTTCTCAGCTCATCGTGAGCCTCTTTCAAAAAGATCCCTCTGACAAAGTGACTGATGTAATTAATTAGTTTCTCGTGGCTTTAATGACTTATGACTGATTTATGTGCGCATATCTGAGTGAAGATGCCAGGGAGGGTCTGCGTTTAGGAGCAGCTGAGTTCTCCTGGATGCCCCCGCTTGTGCTAATGTGTTAATTCATTACCGCTTGTAGTCCGCTGCATTGTGTCAGAGATGTGCTTCCCATCTCTCTCTGTCTAGGTTCTCTCCACTTCATAAAAGCCGATTATGCTGCATACCGCCCATTCTCCCCTGCTTCTTGACCTCCTCACCCCTCCTGTTGCCTGCCTGCAGGGTGCTCATGCAGGGGAGCGAGGGAGGGAGGGGAGGAGGACCAGCTGCCACCAGTCATAGTGTTCTGCTTTCTGGCAGGGAGCGCTACTCTAGACCCCTGCTTTGCAGGGCCTTATGGCCCCTATGAGTGGAGGGGGGGCACCAGCCTCATGCCACCAGCTCCACCTGTCTTGCCCCAGGCGTAGTGTGACCAATTACACACAGAGACATACACAGCCACATATGTACATAAAATCCTTCTGACTTTTAAATATTGAGAAGTTGTGCAGATATGCAACAAAAAATACACACCTTTCCAATTCCTTACATGTCCTTACATGTACGTGTACATGTAGTCTTTTTCACACACCTACTGTACACACAGAGGCACTTTGCTGAGAGGCGTGAAGCAGCCAGATCTAAGTGAGGCCACTTCAGAGCACTATTCTCTATATTGATTTCCCATTATCAGACCTCTGGTCCCTGTGGAGTCATTAGTGCCGGGATCAAACAGACAGACAGAGAAGGAGACTAATACCAGTCACTTACACCAGCACGAGGAGATCACCTTACCTCCCTGAGGGTAGGAAGGCCAGAGAGGAGCATAGAGGGAGAGGAAACGAGTAGAGGAGGGGGCAGTGGATGGACGAGCACGGTAGGCTAACAGATGGAGATACCAATATGTAGAGAGGAAGAGGAAAGAGGTGGGGTCTTAAAGATGAGATATTATGATCACTTTATTTAACTGTTCTGCGGTGGATAATTTATCAGCTTTTTATTTAAGTGAACTTCTAAAAGTTTGGCTTTTTAATTGAAAGGTTGGCCTGAATTGTCTTTTTTTTTTACAGATTTGTGAGTTTTCTTTTAGCTGCCAGAATATTTCTTCTTCACTGTCAATATTTTTCACAGTAAAGATACTGTGATGAATGGTTTTCATGTAGTCAGCAGCTGTCCTCGCAGGGACACACACAAAAAAAGAGGAGTGCAAGAGGAATATGAAATGAGAAATACTTATTTTGTTCCCTTCCTTCATAATTTCTGTGGATGTATTTATTCTCTGTGGATTCCACTGGAACAATGAATTTGTAGGACGAATCAACATCATCAATCTTCTTCACTTCTCCCTGCCAGTGAGTTTGAGAAGTGGTGGTCAGGCTCCACACACACTCAGGCAGGCTAACACACTCACACACAGCTCAGACGGGGGTGACCCTGGCCTGACCCCCCTGCTGACCCCCAATCTGTTCCCCAACCTCACACCATGAGAGACCGGTGCACACTGGGACAGTTCTCAAAGACACACGCATACCCACTCTGGCCCACTGTGCTGTTTGTGATCTGATGAATATCTCCTCAGACAGTGCCATGTGTGTGGGCAGCGTTCATGAGGGCAGCATGTGTGCGTGTGAGAGTTTGTGAACCGCCCTAGCCTCTGCCCCCTCCCACTGGTGTTAATTGATTCTTGGTGTGCTTTGCTGATTGGTGTGAGGACCCCTAGAGGCGGGTTCGTCTCCACCAGCATCCCATCCCCATTTGTGTGGCACCTCAAACTCACACATGCTCACACTAGTACACATAACACAGACATACAATCTGATTTTTCTGTAAACATACACGATGTATGTATGTCAGCCCACTGCTTAGAGCACATGTGTTGATTGTGCTGGTGGGAGAACACACATATGCACACACTCTCATCTTTCAGGGGGTTTTCACACCCTGGTAAAGAGGAAGCTGGCTAGCATTCATGAGCAGATTGTGGATCATATGAGACGGTCCACACAGAAAAAAAAAAATCAGTGTCTTAGAGGTGATTCATGTCCAATATAGGTGGGTGAAGGTGTGTGTAGGTGTGTGAGTGTGTGAGCCAGAAAGACAGTAAGAGAGATGAATCTCTGGTTATTAATTTCCAGCCGCGGCCCCTGGGTGAGATGTTAATACAGGGCTGATTGTGACTAATTTCTTATTAATTGCCATCAGCGATTACACAGTGGCCAGTAATGTGGCTAATTTGTTGAAATGAATTTGGTTTTCTGAGGCATTTTAATTGCTGCAGGTGGGCAGCTTCCTCCGCATTGTGTCGCTTTTGTCTTTCAGCAGGAAAGTTTTTGAATGTGTGCAGCTGCTGGAGAATAAATAGGATCACCGATAGCAGTGCCAATGGTGCAAATATGTGCAGTTGTGTTTTTACACGGTCAGACAAAAATTCAAATTTGCAGGTAAGCTTGATTTTTTTTCCCATGGCAAAGTGTTGCAGGTATAAGATGGTGACTATAATCATTTTTTTAACAAAAAATTTAAGGAAAAGTTTTTATTGATACTTTGAAGGAATATTTTTGTGCATATCTACTGAAACATCCACACAAGACAATGAAACACATCTTTTAATTGATTTTCAGATTTCTGCAAATAGTAAATATAAAGCGAGGGCTTTTTAATTTTATGTTAGTTTCACAATTCAAGTTTTTTTTGTTTTAGAAAATGTCCATTTGAATCCCAACCTAAAGCTTGATGAAGAAGTTCCCTGTCTATATATTGGTATAAACTTGCTCAAGACTTTGTAAATTAATAACCACATGACATGGAATAAATCTGCAGAAGTTTCCAGTTAATCTGCTTAAACAAGGTTATTTTTTTCCCCCTTGATTTGAGAATAAACGACAGATTATTTACACGGACACAGCTCATTTTTTCTGAAAGCAACCACTCATCCTCCTAAAATAATTTTAACTTTTCATAACACATGGTTTTAGGCTGCTATTAAACCCATTTTTACATTCACATTCATGTTACTTTATCTTATGCTTTATTGGAAAAGAAATGTTCACCAAGTACCATATTTGTACAAAAATGTAAGCCAATCAATCTAAAAGTATTAGATCAATTAATATCCATGGCAATAGTGGTATCATGCTTTGGGATTTTTTTTCAACCTCATGTGGATGAAACACTAACTGGGGACTATTAAAAGCTGAAGCTAGCAGACTAAAGGTCAGGTCAATATTTCTGAAATAATAAAAAAAAATACCCTTGTGTGTCAAAAATAGTTCGCTGAAAATATTCATTGAAATTTTGCCAGAGGCTCATTGATGGTTAGATCACTTGTATTTAACAATAAACGCTAAGATAAACATTTGCTAGAATGTATTGAGGATGTTCACATAATGTGTTCCATATGTGGAGTTTTCGCAAACAGTGAAATTGAAAACAACTGTAGTTTTTTGTTAACTATCTATTAAATATGCATGTCATGCTATCCTGCCCCAGTAAAAGATCAGGTTAAACACATCACAGGAAGTCCTTCATTGGCTTCAAATTCATGACTGTGTGTGAACCTCCATGTCTGTGCATGTGTAATCTTTCTCTACTCTCTGTCTGAGAATATGCACATAAACAAATCTTTGTTTGTTGAATGTTTATAGCTTCCGTTAGCACAGGCTCAACGACCGCTGAGGAACCAGTGGATACAAAATCCAAATCCTTCCATAAAGGAGGAGATGCCCTCTGGGCAGCCATAGCTCATAGTTGGCCTGATTTAGTGGCAGCCAGGAATCTGGGCTTGAATAAAGGCAGAGAGAGCGAGGGCAGAGTGGGAGAGATAGAGGAAAAGATAGCTCCCTGCGTGATAAATAGCCCCAGCACTCTCTATTGCATTAGCCGTCCGGGCCGATAGATTGCGAGCCCAATAGACCCAGACGTATGCGATTGGTTTCTCATATAAAAGTTGCATATTAAATTCCTTCACAGGACTGTGCCCCCCAAGCATGAAGGAGGGATGGGAGAAATGCGAGTTAAAAAAGCAGAAAGTGGAGAAAGAAATGGAAGAGCAAGAAAAAGGCTTTTTATGAGAGATAAAACGAAGACAGAGTTGGGGGAGGCCTGGGAAAAAAAAGGGGGGTGGATGGGAAGATAATGGCAGGAGAAAAGTAGCTTGATGGTGGAAAAGACAAATGGTGATGTCATGTATTTAATAAGTCCATGGATATTGGGCGATGAGTGCGACCGTACGTCCATTTAATCAGTATTGCTTCCCAATGAAGATTTCTCTCTTGTTTTGTTCACACCCTCCCTTCATCTGATCTCAGCCGTTCTTACACATGCTAACGACCCCTCTAATTGTTTCCAAGCTCATTAAGATGCTGCTGTTTTAATAGTAATTAATCCGTCATTTGCCTACATGCGAACAAGGGCCACTGAGGTTTGTTCATTGTTGTTTCAATGCACTGATAATGCAGTAGCTGAGTCAAAGGAGACAATATCCTGCTAATTTAGCTCATCACCGTTAATTGGTTGTTAAGTGCCTTTAATTACCAAGCTAGCTGTGGGATTTGGTTTCTGCAGAAAGAGGTTTGCTGTGATTGCCCCAGCTTAGCCAATGATTCTTGAGTGAACTTCAGAAAAGTGGAACAAATGACCAAAGAGAGAATGAAGACTTGCTCTGACCCTCTTTTCTATGTTTTTCCTCCTCATGGTTTTCTTCTTCTCCTTCCTTTTCTCTGTCCTCGTGTCCCTTCCTCCATCTCATCTCACTCCCCATCTCTTTCTCCAGATATTATTAACTCATTAAGTTTTTTTCATTATTTTTAATAAAAGATGAGTTATGGTGTTAGCCTCAGTGTGGCAGCATCCTCCATCCCTCCTCCTCCTTCTGCCTTTTCTATTCTGTCGTTTTCAACTGTCTACTCTCTCTCTCTCCCTTTCACCCCCTAGATTCTCTCCTCCCCTCTCTCTAACATATTGAGCGCTGATGCTCTGATGCATTTGACCCTTGAACAGAAGCTTCCGACCTCAGTGTTTCTGGTTACAACCTTCTGTCCATCTTCTTTGCTTTCGCCACAGTCACACTCATCTATCAATCATCGCTCTATCTCATAGCGCTGAGCAGGCTTTAGATGGCATTCATAAGATTTATGATTCATGATTCCCTCCGTCTTTATCTGAGTGTGTGCGCAAGAGTGAAAGAATTGAGAAAAAGAAAAAAGCTACAGAGAAAGAGAGCGAAGAAAAGGGTCTTGTCGATGACACAGAATAATGACAATATCCATGATTGATAGCTCACAGTGAGCTGGTTGGCTGTGTGGTGTTTGTGTGCACGTGTGCGCGTGCTTCTCCATCTGATGTTAAAGAAGCAGTGATGAATGGTTTTCATGTGCTTTGAGCTGTCAATGGTCACTCTATAAAGAACAGATCAAGATGAAGAAGGAAGACAACTGACCAGGATTGAGAAATAATATTTTTTATAGTAGAAGAGAGACTCAGGAGGAAGAAGAAAAAAGCTTAATCAATTAGAGCTGGAATAGGTATACTATGGATCATAGCAGGTAACAAACATGGGCATCTTCTGCATCTACACCCTCAGGGCTTATACTCACGACCTCTTAAAGTCCTCTGATTAGATTTGTACTAAACGTACTTTATAGGTATTAAAAAAGTTATGCAGTAAATCAATTAGCCCAGATCATTTATTGAACAAGCTTGGATTTCACATTTTAGGGAAGAAAAAGAAAAGCATTAGTCTCCACAAATTCAAAATTTATCCCATTTTTAAATGAAAATTTAGACACAAAAAAAATAGTTAAATGAATGTGTTTACACCTCATGAAAATGCCTTTCACTGTTGTTTTTTTCCTGATTGGTACAGTTGGAATAGGTTGGGGATAAGTAATATTAAACCTGAACTGCAAAGCCGAAGAGGGACATTTTCTGTCTTTCTGATCAGTAATCCTGTCCGTAAGGAAAATTTACAGAATTAAATTAGGCTTAGAGATTCCAAAATCTGAAACCAGCATTTGTTAATTGTAATTGTCCAGACCACCTTCTTAAGACTTGTCTACCAACACAGTGACACCTACTACATTAATGTCCAGATCCATAATCTCCAAGCAACAAGCCCATTTTTAAAAAAAATTAGGAACAGACTACAAATTTGCAGCAATTTTTTTTTAATGTTGTAGATGTTGACGTTGAAATAAAAAGACTGAGCTTAGAGTCGCAAAAATGAACTTCATTGATAAAGCAAAGGCAAGAAAAAGTGAAAACTTTCAGTCTGAGAAAACAGGTAAAAGTTAGTAAAATTACTCATAATTGTTTTTTGTTAAAATGACTAAAGGATGAACTTGGCAGTTGAAAAAGGGTGTATGAAAAAGTCTAGAAAGGTAGAAGGCGATTAGTTATTCAAGACTTTTAAAATATGAGAAGTGCATTCATATTTTAGTTTTAAAGCTGCCGGGAAGCAGCATATTAAATGACAAAAAAATGGAAAACATGAACGAGTTTAAAATTGAGCATGTTATTCTTAGCTGACCAGCATTTCTTTGGGTATTGCTGTAACATGCAATGAAGTAGAAGTGAGAATAGTTTTAAAGTTTGACATTACTGCACAGGGTAAACAACAACTACTGTAGGTTTGACTCGCATTGTTGGATTATGTAATTATTCACGTGTATTTTGTTACATTTTAATATTAAAACTAACAGCCAATTGTCTGATCACATCAATATGTGTAGGTAAAAAACGTCACGTTCTATTTTTCCTATTTTGCTCAAGTTACAAAAAAAAGCAGGTTAGTTTCAGTGTAGTTGAAAGGTGGCTTTCTTCAATGGGTAGAACAGCTGGCTTGTAACCAGAGGGTTGTAGGTTCAATCCCTTGCCCAATAGCTCATGTCAAGGTGTACTTTAGCAAGACAGATTGCTCCTTATAGGATGTGGTTGAGTACCTTGCATGACAGCTTCTGCCATGAGAATCAGTTTTAGTACCACACATAAATTGTGGATGTGTTAGTGGAACAAACTGAAGTTTTTCAGTGGTGAACAGAAGAATTTTTCTGCAGTCAAGTCACACATACTCAGTTTCAGGTAATGAGACGAAAGTAGGAACCAATTTATTTCACATCATTTAGATAGAAAGTGTCTTGTTTGTATTTCTAATTTGTTTGTTATAATATGAACAAGTATCGAGGAGCCCAATCTCTACCTTTTGAATCACTCCACATTATAGGTTGACTATTAAGTTTTAATAAATGTTTGTCTTAGGCAAAACTTACTGCAAATTTCTTTATTAATTTTTCTGACAATTTGCAATATTTACCATAGCAATTATAACACTACTGGTCCCAAGGAAAGTTAAAAAAACCAAAACAAAGCATGAGTTCATTCTCTGGAGCAGTCCTAGGTCTTACAGCTGACAATTGTTGCAGACACGACGCAACCCTGTCTTTGCAATTGTAGCCTTTCGACTTGATTAACCACAACATATATAAATCTAGGAAGAGAGCTGGACTTACCGATACCGAGATAATTGCATGTGCCTGTATTTCCACTTTAGTCACAAGTTAAGCTTTAGAAGATAGTAATGAACAGTTACAAAGAGCAAAGGTCACAAAAGAATACCCTGGGCTTGGTTTCAGTGGACAGAAATGAATTAATTTTGTGAGTTTTGATTTTAGGTTTTGCCTTCACCAGTCACGGCTACTTCTGGCTTTTTAATGGTTGATTTACATCGACTTTGACATCTGTTTGCCAACACCTTAACCATATAAGCTCTTCAGCCAGTCTCACTTAGTCTGCTTATCTGTTGTAGATTTTGGCCAAATTAGCTGTTTCTTTACGGCAGAAACTTTGTGAATGATTATGATCAAACACTTCCTCTCTCCCCTCAACTTCCAATTGGGGTTTTTGCATTTGAACATAGTTCCAATGGTGAATTTCCTCACCTTTTTAATTTACCGCCTATCTTACCAACCTGTACTGCAATTTCATCTCCAGCACCTGCCTTAAAAAGACACATTTCTCATCATTTGTTAACCTCTTTGCCTCATCCCTGATTTATTAATTGCAATATAATGACTTCATAGCGGTTCTTAAATAACAAATATAAATTGTTTTGAAGTTTTTACATGAAATGTATGTTTCCATTTTGCTTGACTGCTTGTAAAAACAGTTGTTTATAATAATGTGGTCCTCTATATTCCTCACAGGAAATAGCTTGAAGTATGCAGAGGTTCCATGTTAATGTAGCAATAGTTTGAAGCGATATCTACTGACAGCTGTGATAAATTATTTTCACTGTACCCATGTTCCTCACCACACACTCTGTCTGCTTCCTCCCACATGATGATACATACCCATGCTCAACAGTCTCTATTGGCTCCAAAAATGTGAGTGGATATAATCTCTTTTTAAATCGGTTCTTTATTGGTATGGTTGTAATTTTTTATCTTTTTGGAAAAGCACATGCCACTTGTCTCTGTTCTTGGAAACATTCCGCGCATAATTCTCCCTACATTACTTTAGAATAGCACACGCTCAATGGTAACATATTTTAATCCAGACATATACGTACTAAAAGTCTGCTTATCACTTTATCCTTTTGGTTACTCGTCTTTATGGATCATACATTTTTATTAAACATCTTTTTACAATGTCAAGAAGTGTGTGGTACTTCTTGTTTCCACCAGAGAGCACTGTTGATGAAGCAAAAGACGGCTACAGTTGATGAAATTAATGATTAAGAAGATAATTGACTGGTCTCAGCGGTGATCCAATCACTGTAGTTCAAGGCCCAGCAGTGTATCGATTCATATAGAAGGAGGTGTGAAGCTACTGAGATCTTCATGTCATATTTTCTTTGCAGAAATGTGTTCCCAATGACTTCCAGACACACACAAATGAAGAGAATTAAAGATTTATTTAAAATCAATTTACCTATGATGTTAAGGTGCAAAGATGAGAGAAATATTTAATTGCATCATTATGAAAATGTGCGTTTATGGCCATATTCCAGGGTAAGACAGCATTTTAACTTGGAGGTAGCCACTTTTGGAGCTAAAAAAGATACATCAATTGTTAGATTATTGGAAATTGTTCATTGTTTTATGTTTGCATGTTATGAGCGCAGATTTAGCATGAACTAGACTAATTTCTTGGATGAGCTTGTGCTTTGTCATATAGATTTTCCAATGACTAAATGTTGGTGTTGTTACTGTGTCACTCAGTAATGCTGAGAGGTATCTCTTTCTATTTTTATTTTATAGATGGTGACTCACTACTCTGCAGCAATTCCTATTTGTTCATGAAATGTCATGTAAACATAGATAGAACAGTAATTTACCCTTTATTGCCACTGGCATGAGCATGAGTGGCAGTGACGCCATTTATAAAGTGAGTAGTTGGTGAAACAGTCCTGCTGGTAATTTCTTCCAACATGATGTTTTGGTCTGCTGTAGTTGCCCTACAGGTGGCATGGGTCTGACCATGGAGCAATGTGACCTCCATTAGCTGGTTTCTGGCTGAAATGAGAAAAAGAAAAAAGAAATCAAGCACCAGAGAAATTCAGTGTAAACAAGAAATACTTTTTCATTATATTTTTACTGGCTGACATTAGAAAGGGGAATGCAAATGTGCAAAGGTATAAATCTTAAAGTTTTTGTGGTACTTTCCCCCCTCATATTTTGAGCTTTTTCAAAATTTGTAACAACATACTGCAATATTATTTCAAATATTATTTCAAATAGGTAAAATAAAGAAATGAGAATGCGTTGGAAGTCTTTTCAATAAACTGTGGATGATTCGTTTGTTAAGATCCAATACTAAACTGATTATTTACTGCATGATTCATGTGCAGACAAAGAATTCATTCAACTCCTCAGGTGGGAGTTTTGTCATGCGTGAATTAAATTTCTATTGCTTTTTGAATTGTTCCGACAACAAATGAGAAACTAGTGAAACTTAAATCAATTTTTTTGTAATCTTTAGAAAGCTTTTATGACAAACACTCAAGTGTTACATGGAATTTTGTCAAATTAGGACAGAAGACATAATTATTTTTGCAGCTGAGCTACACTAATTTCAATTGTGTTTTATTTTTTTGTTTGTTTTTTTCAATCATAGCTTTACCTGCTTTTTCATTTGAAGATGGGTATTTGTTTCTCCACCATGCAGGGCACCAGCATCTCAGCAGATGGGCATAGGCTGACCTGAAGTCTCTGTTCAGTGCTCCGTAGAGGATGGGGTTTAGAGCCGAGTTGGTATAGCCCAGCCACAACACAACAGAAAACTCTGGCACCAAACCAGGGTCTGGATGCTCCTTTAAGCCCAACACTGTGAAAAGGATGAAATAAGGTAGCCAGCACACCACAAAAGCCCCCATCACTGCTGCTAGTGTCACTGTGGCTTTGTGTTCTCGCAGTGCTACAGCAGTCACACTGAAAGCTAAAGTGGTGCTGGTGGTAGGAGTATTCTTGCAGTTGTAACTTGTGATGTATGTGGGTCGATAACTCACAATACGCTTAGCCTGTGCCCGTGCGATTCGGAATATTTGGAGGTAGGTCCAGCACATAGCCACCAGAGGCAGGTAGAAGGTGATGAGAGAGTCAGTGAGTACATATGGTCTGTTCAGTTCAAAACAACATCTCCTTTCAGAAGCCCAAGGCCCCTGGTTCTGCACTGTCCCATTAACAGTGTTCCACCCCATTTGAATGGGCAAAAATGACACAGCCACCGACACTGTCCAGACGCTTGCCATGGTAACAGCAACTCTCCATGGCAGGACAAGGGACGTGTATCGTAGAGGCATGGTGACAGCTAGGTAACGGTCCACACTGATGGCCAGCAATGTGAGGATGGAGGCAGTGCATAGCATGACGTCCATAGAGATGTAGAAGTTGCAGAAGACTGAGCCAAGTGGCCACTCTTCATTTATTTGAAGGAGGGCAGAAAAGGGCAGAACCAGGAGGCCAAGCAGCAGGTCGGTCACAGCCAACGATACGATAAAGCAGTTGGTGAGGCAGCGGAGACGTCGGGAGACGCAGACAGCGAGACACACCAGAACATTACCACTCACGGTCAGAAAAATGAGGAGGGACAGGATGACTGCCAGGATCACTTTTGATGACATCATTACCGGTGCTTCACCTGATGGCATCACAGCTGGATCTGCTTATGAGTCATCGTTAGGCTTACTTCTTAATAGCCACAGTCACATTATAAGTCTGTCGCTAACATAAAATGTCTTTAAATATGTTTGCCTGATATCAAGAGGTTCAAAATGAATTAAAATCTTTCCAGAATTAGATTACTTCAACTTCAGCTCTTCAGATAGACGCAAAGCAGATTCCTGATCAAGGCTCGTTGTATGTGTTTTCCTTCCAACATGATCTTGGCTGGTCAGCATTTTGTTATCAGTTCATGTGATTAACAGACAGAGGAAAGTTGGCTTTGTGCAGTATCTTGAACAGCTTTTTGTCTCATGGTTTGTTCGAAGTATTGAGTAATGTCTTCAACATTCTTTCCTTGGTTGGGGTGACATCTGTTGGAGAAAAGGTGAAAATGCAGTCAATACTTAACAGTGTATAAAATTTAGTAGGTTTTACTGTCATGTTGAACAAATTTACCAATTATAAATTTATATTTATCTAGAAAATGATCAATATTTAACCTGATTTATATAAAAAATACAAACACATTTTTTTTAAATCAACTGGAATAAAACAAATTCAGTTGCAATCTAAAAGGCTGCAGCAGCATGTTTTGCTGAGTAATGAGAACTTAATAGGTAAAGAAATGTGTTTAAGGTAGTTTTATTTGAATGCATTCATTTGGATTTTTAAGTTTAGGGCCTGTTGCATTTTCATTTATTCTTCTGAATCACTTATCCAAGTTAGGATTGCGAGGCTGTTGCATTTGAATTATGATATCTTTCAACTACTTGAAGAAAATGACAAATGCTTTAACCAAAATGAGATTTCAAAGGAGAAGGTTAATATTATTGCTGAGAATTTGTGATATATATATACAGTATATATTTTTTTTAGCTCTGTGCATGTAGTACGTTTAGGAAAAACTACTAGGAAAAAAAAACCTCTGGGGAATACTCACTACAAGAGAGAACATGTCTCAAACTACCATTGAATACCTTTCAGATTACTCTGAAACAGCACCAAGAGGAGCTTGTGAAGCAGTGACGTGCGGTCAGGGGAGGCAGGTGAAGCACTACCTCACCTGTCATCATGACAAAAAAGAAATGTACATAAAGACCTAATTATATTTTCCAGGGGTATGTGCTAAAAGTGCATTTGGAGAATGACTACACATCTCTGCCATTTTATTGAGTAAAAACAGTCGATTTAGATTTGTTTCCCTCCGATCAAATCCAGGGGGGAAACCCCGAGTAAGGCAGGGGTGAACTCTGCCTCAAAACTACAAATTGATTTGTTACGTGCCCCGTACTGGACATCTCCGGGCTGACGAGTCTCCCGTGTTTCCATCAGGATGAAGAACATCTATTGACTTCTTTAGATATTTAGCTGTAGATTAGAATAAGCTAATATTTAAACAATAATCTGTGACACATTGTTTGCTCGTCCCGGGGGAGGGATCTCTCTTTCACGTGGATCCCCATGAGGTTTCTTATTTTTTCCCCACTGATGTTTTTTTTAGGAGTTTTTCCTCACCGAGAAGGAGAGTCTAAGTACATAAGTGTGCTCGTCTTGTTTAGTTAGCATTTGTTAGTTATTTTTCTTGCTATGTATTTATGTTAATACATTCTTCTTTTTCGTGTGAAGCCCATTGAGACGGAAATTCTGTGATTTTGGGCTATACAAATAAAATTGAATTGAATTGAATACGTGACGTTACCAACCCGGAAGCATGCAACCAGTCGTTTGTAGTCCTTCCTGAAGCTGTGTTGAAACTTGGATAGAATAAGGTAAATGACAATGTTTTGGTTGGAAATTGCAGGCATAAAATCGCTATTGTTTCAAAATGAATGATTTAGAATTGTATAAAGATCTTCTCCACCAATCATCTGTAGTTTTTCTAAATATTGTCTTATTTCTTCCGACTTTCTGCCATATCACGCTAATGACGTAGGAAACTAATTGCACGTCTGAATAGCATCAAAAGATAAAAAAAAAAAAAAAAAAACATTTTTAAAAATTACTTCGGGGTCTTGTTCACGAATGGGGGAAAGATGGAGCGGGGGATCGACAGGCGGATCGGTGCGGCATCAGCAATAACGGGGACGCTGCATTTGCCGAAAGGCAAAGTTCTCGATTTACAAGTCGATCTACGTTCCTACCCTCACCTATGGTCACCAGCTGTGGGTGGTGACCAACAGAATGAGATCGCGGGTACAAGCGGCCGAAATGAGCTTCCTCCGCAGGGTGGCTGGGCTCTCACTCAGAGATCGGGTCTGCCATCAGGGAGGAGCTCGGTGTCGAGCCAATCCTCCTCCAGGTCGAGAGGAGCCAGATGGGGTGGTTCGGGAATCTGGTCAGGATGCCCCCGAGCGCCCCGCGGGCGAGGTGTTTTGGGCACATCCCACCGGGATGAGACCAAGGGCAGACCCCGGACCCGCTGGAGAGACTATGTCTCACAGCTGGTCGGGGAGAGACTTGGGATCCTTCCGGTTGAGCTGGAGGATGCAGCCAGGGTGAGAGAGGCCTGGGCTGCCCGTTTGAGGCTGTTGCCCCCGCGACCCGACCCCGGAACAAGCGGAAGATGACGGAACGGAACAGAATTTCTTTGTCGATATTTTTATACTCATCTATGCCTGAAGATGGCTGACTACCGGGTTGGTGACGTCACGTGAAAGCACTCTGTAAGTAAAAGTAAGGTCACAACTGGTTTTAAGCGTTTTTGTTCTTAAAGATTTTTCCTTGTTTCCCCTAATCATTTCAATGGGCAGACGTTATCAAAACTTATTAAAGCACCAGAATTTAAAGCTAGAAAAATAACAGAAATATTTTACCGTTGGTTAAAATGAAATCCCTGTGCTTCAATTTATTTCAAGTACAGTATATATGCATTTCTTAAAACTCTATCCATAGCTATAAAAGAAAGTTTTTTGTTGGACAAATGTGTTCTTGTGTTTATGTTGGTGTTGGTTTGTAAGTGCAATTGAAAGAGAAATGCCAGTGGGATATGAAGCGTAATTAGTTGTTGGATAAATGGTGAAATAAGATACATTTTTCAGTTCTTTCAATTGTAAATCTGACTGTGACTGAGTCTGCCTCACCAGCCATGAACCTCACCACACTTTACTCTTTCTCCCCAGCCTGACCCAAATTAAATGGAAAATGATAGATGAATGAATGCAATTGAAATACAAATTTGTTGGATAAAAAAAAAGTTTAAATGGTTTGCTAGATACTGAACAGGCTGTGGGAAACTGTCATTAGCATCTCAAACACCTTTGAGATGGGTTTATCGATCAAGTGGGAGTGGGAAACAAGCACCAACTTGATCTAATGTGTCATTTGTTTGAGCTGCAGCTGTGACCCAAAAACACCCACAGCTGGATGGAAAAAATGATCTCAAAGCTCTAGAAAATTTTTAAAATCCATGACTGGCATGTGGATAGTTGTGAGGATTAGCATGCCACCTCACAGCTAGAAGTTTCTCATTTTAAGCCAGTCCTACATGCAAATTGGGTAGAGTTTGCATGTAGGGGGTATGGTGACATCTTTTCACTCCACAAGAAAACTGTGTGAGCTAGTTATGGTGTTTTTGAATTTCCCAGAGTGCAGAAATGGTTATTATGGCTTCGGTAGAGTTTGCATGTGGGGGTATGGTGACATCTTTTCACTGCACAGGGACACTATGTGTGCTAGTTATGGTGTTTCTGAATTCTCTCAGTGTAGAAATGGCTCTTTTGGGAAGTGTTTGCAAGCCAAGTCGACTTCCTCCTTGTCCTTTCATACAACCTGTTTTAGAGAGTGTTAAAAATGGATGAATTGATGTATAGTTGGATGGAAATGGCAGGAGCACACATGGTGGCCATGTTGACCTTTGGGTACATTTCAAAAGGATGAACAAAAAACCTCAGGCACATAAGAAAAAAGTTCCTCCTAAAAATGTGGAAAAAATGTCTGGCTTTTTCCATGTTTATCTCACTGCAGACTTTAATGCGTGTGGTTTCAGTCAGTCACCTTCTTATCCGTCTATCGCTTACATGGTTGCGGGAGTTACATTCAATAATGATATATTTTCAAATCATACTAAATTATGAAAAAAAGAACTATGTGGTTGAAGTATTGAGCAACACCGGTGTCTAGGTTAGAATAAAGAATCTGTTCTCTCTAAAAAAAAAATCCCCCGAGGAGGTGAACATGTCATATTAAAAACAACAGACACTTAAGGGTTGCACATAAGTGCAAACCACTCAAAGGTTAAAAGATTCAAGAGGCTAAATTTAACTCTGCCATTTATTTTTTAAAACAGTCCTGGAGCAACAGTTAATCAGGCTGTGCATAAATAAAACAATTTTTTTAATTCAAAATTTTAAGACAAATTTGTTTTAAAAGCTTGCCATTTGAATCAGACATATTCTAAGAAATATAGAGACCTTAGTGTCCCTGGCTTTAAGGATGTAGCAGAGGATGGTCAGATGAGTGGAAAATGTCTTAGAAGGAGCAAGCCCCAGCGACTGATTTAGAAGAAAAACAATATAGATAAAACTACTTACTCACAACAAGAAAAACTGTCATCAACATCACCAGAAGAAACCATGAGGAAAGGTCATTTACAGCATCTTTTTAATGTTTTAGGAGAACTGCACTCCTGTGAATTAAAAATATAGGAGATTGTCCTGCTCATTGGCTATTGTTTTTTTTTTTTTTATTATTATATGTTTGAACGAAGAAAGGTCTGTCCTTTCTGTGTATTTGGAAGCAAGGACATTTTTTGTAAGTGTGATTCAGTCAGATTTTGAGGGACTGAGCACTTGTTGAGGCACAAAAGTGTGAAGAAATGGCCTGGATTGCAACTATTTGACTTACGAATTGAGGCATGTGAAGATAGAGGTTATTTAATTGGACAAAGAATGTAATTTCTCCACAAGGTTTGCTAAAAGTTAGAGTTTAGTTAGACATTTTCCCTCTAATAACTTTTTTTCTAAGTTTTTCTCAGGCATTTTGGCATATTTCTCACAACACTATTTACATTTGCACAACAATTAGTCCACCCTCCACAGCATATATTCATATAAAGTGTCCATTGTTTCAGTTACTTTCATACAAGTTTTTGCTTTTTATGACATTATCATTTTTTGGTCAAAATGAAACATATATGTGACATATAGTCGACAATAGTCGTTTTGTTTTGTCTTCTGAACCGCTTATTCCTAACAAATCGTGGTAGTGCCAAGCTATCGCGGTTGATTTCAAATGAGAGGTGAGGTACACTCCGAACAAATTGCCAGTCTGTTGCAAGGCCACATACAAAACGATCCACACACACTCGTTCCTAGGGGCTATTTTATAGTAGCCAATCCATTTGATATGCATGTTTTTGGAGGGTGGAAGGAAACCGAAGTACCTGAAGAAAACCCACGTATACACAGGGAGAACAGGTGAACCCAACACAGTTAGGCCAGTGTTTCAAACCTCGTCCCACTCGGGACACAAATCCCAACCTTCTTGGTGTGAGGAAACTGTGCTAACTACTGTTTCACCATACCGCCCAGTTGAAAAGTCATTTCCCATAAACCCAATTGTAAAAAGACCCCGCAGTGAAAAAAACAGTAAAAAGTATTCAATGTCTTTTTTACAGTTACCCAAGAAAATATGGTAATGTCTAACTTTCCTTTTACTAATTCTTGTTTCCAAATGGCAGTAAAGCTGTATGAAGTTGGGACTTGTGCATTTCAGGTAGATTTGATTTTCCAGAGTAAACTGTCAGATTAAACAGTTAACCAATCAATTTAGAGTCTTATTGAGAAGCAGTGATGTTAAAACTTTTCATTTTGATGCCACTGACACTTTTAAATACATGAAGACATCCTTTTGAGGAACTATGATTTTAGAGCAATTTTTTGCTGATTATTCACCAGTTGTGTGGTTTGTACTGTTTTGAGAAAAGCACTAGCTTTTGAGCAAATGTAAACTGTGTTGTGTGAAATGCACCAAAGAGACCGAAAAAAACCCTGTTATATAAGATAAAGTAACATGTAAAATTGATATATTTACCCGCTGAATTGATGCCCAATTTCTTAATAAATTGTAGCGTACAATTTTGCTTTTGTGTCTTTTACAATTTAATTGTAACAGTGGGTATCATTAGAACCTATAAAATAGCAAGAAATCAAGGCTAAAAGAAAATATATTAATATTCAAAAAATAAAAATGATTCAAAAGGAATAGTTCAAATAAAATCAGCTTTAGAAAAAAAACGCAAACTTCTGTCACAAAACAGTGCTTCAAATTTTGCACGCCAGATAACCAAGCAGTCCCCGACACTGAAGTGAAGCTCTGAATACAAATAAGTTGTTATATCTTTCAGCACCACAGGCTGATAACTCTCAAATTTCATTCAATTTCATCATCAAACAGCTTCCAAAGTATTACTTTTTTCTAGTTTTTCTCTCTCTAACTTGCTTATTTATCATCAGGGAGATTTGTGTGTCAGGTTTTCTAGCAAGAACAGCCAGGTAAAATGACTTAGTTAAGCATGGTGTAAAGATTTTACATTATTATCACCACACGTGTCTTTAATCAAAGTAATTTTAAATGATTTTGATCAAACTGATGATATGGGAGTAAAAAGAAGTAAAAAGTTATAAAATATTGAGTCATTTTCACAGAACTGCTTTAATAGAAAAAATTGTTGTTTCTCACAAACTCCTCATTATAGTTTCTCCCTCAAATAAACTGATAAATGGTTCTGTATCTGTATTTATGAAAAGCACATGCATATATTTGATCGCACTAGCTTGTATTGTATGAACACTACCAGCAACAGCTGTTGGGATAATGGATTTTGAAGACTATAATGGAGTGAAATGACTGCTTCAGATGTTTTCTGTTCCAACATAATGTTTCATCTTTTCAAGGAGCAACAAGGCTTTGCAGTTTTTATTTTCTTGCAGGGGTAGCCTCTGACTCGTCTATTCAAGTCCTTGTATATCTGCACAGTGAAGCAGCTACAAGTGTTAGTTATTTGCAGACAGTGATGAAACTAATGACAGCATAAATAGGCCTGAATTTATTCTGTGATGATTTGGTCTGTCGATGACTTCTGAATTTACTTTTTTCTGACAAGTTTTACTTTGAGTGACTCAGCAAGCTGTTCAAGGATCATCCCAATGTTTCACTATTTTAGTTTTGTATTTATTATTATTTTTGGTGGTATGTTCATTATAAGGTCCTAGTGTTGCAACAGTTATCTTTCTACATCTTTACATCTCTATATGTTTACATAAAAATCTATCTACAGTAGATAGAAATGTTCCGTTGAGTTGTCCTCCGGTTATCCGGGGCTTGGTCACGGGGACAACAGCCTCAGACGGGAAGCCCAGGCTTCTCTCACCCCAGCTACATCCCCCAGCTCACCCGGAAGTATCCCGAGTCGTACCCCAGCCAGCTGTGAGACATAGTCTCTCAAGCAGGTCCGGGGTCTGCTAATTTAACATATTATGACATCTCCATATTACTTTGCTCCCGAGACACTATGATGAAGTACAGAAGCAATTTTAAAAATATGACTTCTCAATTACTCAGGGTACTTGCTCTAGCTGTGCAAATTGAAATGATACCCTACATCTGTCAAAGATGAGATTAATTATTAAGTGATTATTTTTAAGACACTCCAGCTTCTGTGGGCTTATTTTTAACAAGCAGAATGATGCTGATGAATTGGAAAGGCTTCAGATTCCTTCATTTGGATATCCCCTTGTATGGTCTGTTGAAAAGCACACATATTTAGATGTTACAATGAAAGCCAGGCAGTAAAGAACCAAGAAAAGTAGCTCTTTAGGAAACCTGGTCTGAATTCGAGGAGGAGTAAAAGGGCTATTTATCTCTCAGCTGGCACTCACTGCCTAGATTTTGAGGCTTTCCAAACAAAAATGTTCATGCTTCTTTTTTGCTTTTTATTTATTTATTTTTTGCCATGCTAAAAACATTTTTTTCTCTTCATACAAAAATGTGATCCAAACCTTTTTAAAAACCAAGGATATGAAGTAAGTAGGGCTATTAAGTAATGTATCTAATGAGGACACACAGAGAAGTGGAAATGGCTTTCATACCTCATCAATTTGTTACTGAAGGATGAAATGAGCTTTTCTACATGGTTGTTATGGATACACAAAACTTCAAATTTCCAAGACACATTTATTTTTCACAATTTTTATAAATTTAGAGGGAGTGACACTGGGATTACCCAATAAATATAGACAAATACATGTGATTGTCTTACATACACATGTTTGTACCTGTACACATAGATAAACATGTAAGACAAAGACATGTGTGTTTATCAACCAATAATGCACCACCCGCGATGGCAGCAAGTCTGGGTAGCGCTCCACCTTTATATTGGATTTTCAAGAGCTTCTTCACCTGCAAAGACTGCTGCGTGGGAACATCCATGCATGAACGATCTCATCTGGGTGCAGGGAGCCTATTTGCGGCTATCCCATGCAGCAATGAAGCGAAAGGCAAGGAAATAGAGATGCAAGCTATTTCTACCATCGTTTGTTATCGGGAATATAAACTTCCTACTTAACAAATTTGAGGAGTTGAGTTGTGGAGAAAAACGACGAGATTTTCCAGAAGTGCAAAACTCAAAATTTCCAAGACACGGCTACTTTTCACAATTTTGAAGAAAAAAAATTGTCCAAAATCAAAACAAATGTGTTGCTGTTTTAGAGACTTGGCTGAGTGACATTTATGTAATTTTTGTCTGAGCCTACCTGTGTGCGGAACGAGACATGGGACAGTGCAGCAAAAACTAAAGATGGTAGACTTGTGGTGTTTGTAAGCAACAAACGGTGTTGTTCCAATCACACTACAGTGAAGGATGCGTGTTGCTGTCGAGATGTGGTGCTTCAAGTGGTCAGTTTAAAACCTTCGTATGTGCCACTGGAGTTTTTCCATATTGCTTTAATGGTAACCTACATTCCGCCCCACGGAGAGCCAATAGCCTTGTGTCACATCCACACAGCAACTGTTCCAACTCTGCTCCACCTCGTGGCTGTTCTCTATCCACTCCACTACACCCAGCAACACCAAATGGCTGTTAAGAAGCTGAATGAAACTCACAGAGGTCACCGCTCTCCTTGAACTGCGCTTCCAGAAGCTCGAATTTCCAAAGTAGGAGATTACTAAAGTATATTCAATTGAATGTGTGCACAATTATAAATGCATATATTTATCCATATACGTATTATGTGTAATAAATGTATACATTTGCAATTTATAATTCTATATGTCTGTCTGTCTGCCTGCCTGCCTACCTGTGTGTATGATATGGGCTGCATAAATTAAAGTGAGTGAAGAAAACTGATTTAAAAACTTTGATGACGTCCAAAACTGTGTCATTGGTTCTAACTGAGAACCTGGAAACATCCCTGAAAGATTAAAACAATAGAGTATGAGGAAGATAAACTTTCTCATTTGTCATTTACTGACATCCAAAAAAAAAATCCCTAGTCTTACTCACTAATTTTGTTTTTGCAAAGCAGTTTGTGGCTACTGGGGAATAGGGAGGTGTCAAGTTGCTAGGGAACAGTTGTGCATTCTGACCAGAAGAAGGAGGCTTTGGAAGTGTGAAATTGAAAAAGAAAAAAAAAAACATTGTACAACAGTCTTTACTGTGGACCAACAGGGGATATAACATATAAAATATGCATGGGCGCCAACAGCATGGAATGCAGTGGCACTCAGATAAATAGAGAAAGACACACAAACAAGCACAACTCAAACAGGAATCATCGATTCAATATTGCTATACATTAGACACATTAGCAATGCAGTTGCAACAATACATGGCCTTTTCTACTCAAAAGAAACTATTAAAAAAGTAATAATTATGAACAACAATCATTCAATTGTCTGACTTAATTCCTCTTTGTACAGATATAAAGTTAAACTTCAAGTTTTCTTCTGATGTGTTTATTAAGCAGTGAGGCTCTTTGACCCATGCCATGATATAGAACCATATCTTCTTTGTTCTGGAGGCTGCTTCTTAAACTTGGTCTTTTTTTGTTCAAAAATGACTTTTGTGATGTTCAAACATGAGGAACTAAAAAACAAACAACCGGTCTAATGGGTAAATGTGCATTCTGCACTATGTGTATGAATGGCAATTTTAATAAAGAAGATGAAAATGTAATGTTTTTATTTTTATAGATGGCCTTCATTATGCATCGTAATACTCAGTGGTAGGGATGTTATTGAATTTCAGAACATGAAAAAAGTCAAGTCTTTTATGTGAAATAAAACATTCACAATTTCAAGTTGAAAAACGAATCCATGTCTCAACTCCAATTTAAATATATGTAAACATACATTATAAACATACAGTACACAGAGAGACTCAGAGAGGATATATATATACAGACTATATATACTGTATATATTGAATTTTTCTGTCTATTCACATTCACTCACACCTGTCTGTCATGAAGCTTAAAAGAATTCTTTTATGTTACCATCAAACAATATGGGAAGGTCTCCTTTGGTTTCATCAGATTAGACACAGGGAATACAGTAATCTCACTTCCCCATATTTAAAACTGATTAAATGACCCCTCCATGCACTTACACTTCCTAGTGGATGGATGGCAAGGATATGAATGAACAGAGTGCGATGAATTTAAACTCAAGCAGTAAATCAAAAATTAAACTAAACAAACTGAGATGAGGGTTGTAATTCTGAGCAGGGTCATGCACTATACCAACACCTTGTGCATTTTAAACTCTCCTTTCTTTATGCATGCTAACACAGTTTGTGACTAAGAAATTCCCCAAACTCTTAAATAACTTCTTATATGTAAAATCAAAGTTGAGCTAATATTCTAGCGGAAAAGTTGATCCAATGAATCATCTATATATCTAGAATATTTATGAGGGGTGAATTGCATATTGTTAAATATGTAAGGAAAAATACTTGCTTGATCTTTCTATTCATGCCTTTTTCCTCCTATAGCAGCTATTCTGATTTATTTACACATTGTGGAGCGTGGAATAGCAAATATAAATGTATAGACTCACCTCAAGGCTGCTTTTCTTGTTCTCTGGCGACTGCTGCTGCTGCTTCGCTCCTAGAAGGAAACAGTCTCTCTCAAGAAGCGAGCATGTTTCAGTGTGTAATGAGAGTGAGCGAGACTGAGAGAAATGGAAGAGAGAAAGAAACCAACGATACGCTCCTCTCAAAACTCTATTTTCTTCTTTCAGGTCAACCATTCTTTTTGTATTGTATACCTTCAAACTAATCTCTTTGAAGTAATTTGCTTTAGAAATGATTCTGCTTGCTGTTCAATTCTAGTCATGTTAATTATATAGAAGGTTGTCAGCATTGATTAGTTTTCCCACAGAGATCACCTGAATCATCTGAGCAGTATGCTATTCTCTGCAATCTAAAGACATTTTTATTTTTTCCTTCCTATAAATTCTTGTAAAATAAATACTTTTAAATTTAGTGAATTGTTCAAACATTCTAAGTAAAGGTTTAGGTTTCTCAGAAATAGTGCCAATTAGGAGAAAAGTCATGGTTTTTTTTTATTTTCTTTGTCAGATGTGTTTTCTGTTTCTTGCTGACAATTTATTTTTCAAGGTCTGGGTAAAGCTCTTTTTTACAGCTCTTTGAAACACAGCATATAACACACACGCACGCACGCACGCACGCACGCACGCACACACACACACACACACACATATTGTATATACGTGTGTGTGCCACTTTTTTCTTTTGTATTATTTTTTTTTTATAATACTCTCAGGTAAAATATTTAATTCTTTTTTTGGGGCTGTTTCTTGTTCTTTCTTTCTTGAAAATACATATCTCATTAATAACTTAAGAATTAGCTTCTAAATTATTTTTGTACAAGATCTGTTGATGTGATCAAGTTGAAAACTTGTTAGAAGCGGTTGTCGGTACTCGCCCAACCATCACAGAGAATGATAAAATTCCAGTTTTATGTTATAGAGAAAGACAAGATCGAGTAAAGTGTTTTTCAAATATGATGCTTGGAAAAGTTGAAATATAGGAGAAAAAAAATAGTTGAAGGTTTTCTGGCTTGTCATCAAGGTCTGTTGGATTTACAAAGTAACTGCATTACTTAGAAGTTCACTACTGCTGGTCTGTTGGGTGCAATCAAACACAGACAAGGTCGATTCAGTGAAGAAGCATATACGGTATCTGTGATGAAAACAGTACAAGCAATGGCAGATGAGATGGTTTATGTGGTCAAGTGGTTCATGCCTCTAAATAGACCGTTGTATTTTAGTAGGCACTAATAAAATGTTTCCTGTTCGTTTTTTTAAGTTATCAAAATAAGTAGTTTTACACTCTAAGTGAGCTTTTACATGAGCTCATAAAAAAGAACATTTTTTAGTAAAGTTTATATTTGATAAGTTGCTGATCACAAAGTTTGAGAGGTTGTCTGGAGATTTTTTAATCTCCTAATAGAGATGTTAGAATGCTGTGTTTCCTTTTTAAATCTATTTACTATTCTAAAAGTAGACTTTATATTTAAAGTTGGATGGGTGAGTCACATAATACTCAAAAGATTTAATCTATCATGTTTGATTGCTGCCACTGCACTGCCAAGGATATTCCCCGATTGGGAGGATGTTGGTTGCCATAGTAACATTCCTTGAAGGGGTTCAGAGAAAAATACATATTTAATGTCGAAGGTTTTTTTCTTTGACGGTGTAGTAATGAATTTAAGTTTATGAATAATTCTTGTGACAAGTGAAGACAGGAGCAAATAAAAACTTAATTTCAAAACCGAAACTTGATTAATACACAGATTGTCTTAAAAAAATGTAATTAGATTTTTCACATGTTCTAACTGAGGACCCCATATTGAAACAGGAACAAAACAATAATGAGAACAATGTTTTGCATGTGGAGATTGTGTGTGTATATTTGTGCGGCCAGAGATTACTTTAGTGACAAGGTCTCAAGAATGCTAATTAGATACACGTATGTTTTATATTTGATCAACTCTATTTAAACGTTCAAATATTACAAGAACATTTAAATGAAGTTCCTACCGGAAGAATAAAGTTATTATTATTATTAAAAGAATGCATTTATCTTAACTCTCATTTTTACTTAAATGAGCCATGTCGACCTGCCAACAGTGAATCATTTAAACTATTGCCATAATGCATTAAAAAGTAAATAAATAGATATCTGTTACTATTCCCCTCACATAGATCATTTCCAGTTTGAACTATTTTTATGGTACAAAGAGGAGGTAACTTCAGGTTATCTACCGTGGCACATTGCCACAAACATTTCCTTTTGATGCTCTTCCTTCTAACTTGAAACACTTTTTGATTTACCAGCTTGTCAGAACATGCATGCACAGAGGAAGGTGGGGTAAGTGAAGGCTTAGCACTGTGGTCAGTCATTATATTGATTTTGCTCGATGAATCTATTACTAAATGTGACCTTGTTCAAACTAAGGCAATTTTTTAATCTTTAATTCTGAGAAAGCAATACACTTAGAAAAGATTTCAGAAAAAAATATGTTGTTCTTTGTCATTTTCCAATCCTTGTATTTAGATTCTGAGTGTCATCCTCGATACACAGTGAGGTTGCTGGGAGAAGAGATAAAGAAGTTGAACATTTTATGTACTTAGGATCAACAGTCCAGAGCAATGGAGAGTGTGGAAAAGAGGTGAAGAAGCGTGTGCAGGCAGGCTGGAATGGGTGAAGAAAAGTACCGGGTGTGATGTGTGATAGAAGAGTTTCAGCTAAAACGAAAGGAAAAGTGTTCAAAACCGTGGTGAGACTGGCCATGCTGTTTGGTCTAGAGACAGTGGGACTGAGGAAAAGACAGGAAAAAGTGATGTAAGTAGCAGAGATGAAGATGCTGAGGATGTCTCTGGGAGTGACCAGGATGGACAGGATCAGACATGAGGGAAACGGCACATGTTAGAGGTTTTGGGGATAAACTCCGAGAGGCCAGACTGAGATGGTTTGGACATGTGCAAACGAAAAAGAGAGTCCATCGGCAGAAGGATGCTGGGTTTGGAACCACCAGGAAAGAGGCCTAGAGAAAGACCAAAGAGGAGGTTCATGGATACAGTGAAGAAAGACATTAAGATAGTTGGTGTGACTGAAGAGGATTCAGGGTATAGGGTTAGATGGAAAAAACTGACTTGCTGTAGCGACCCCTGAAGGGAAATGCCGAAAGGGGAAGAAGATCCCCGACACTAGTCTTTCTTTTACCGCTCACATAAACACCTCTGTCTACTGCTCTACTCATAAACAGTCTTGTAACTTCCCGCTTGGATTACTGTAACTCTCTTCTGTTTGGTCTCAGACAAAAACTCTATAAACGTCAACTGACTCAGAATTCAGCTGCTCGTATAATCACACACACTCCCACCATTAACCCCATCACACCCATTCATCTACAGCTCCAGTGGCTCCCCATTTTATATTGCATTCAATACAAAAGCTTGCTCTATACATTCCAAGGATTACACTGCCTTGCCCCTCCAAATCTCTCTGACTTCATCCATGTAACCACACCTGCTCACTCACTCCACTCCTCCTCCTCTATCCAGTTTTCTGTCCCCTCTGCCTGTATGGTCACTGTGGGAAACAGAGCATTAAGTCGCTCTGCTCCTCGGCTTTGGAATTCACTCCCTCCTGAACTCCTAAACACTGATACACTTTCACATTTCAAATCCAGATGAAAAAAAAAACATTTTTTCCAGCTGGCTTATTTTCTTCATCAATGACTGTTTTAGTTCTTAAATCCATGTTTTTATATGCTGATCTGTATATCTATTGTCTAAATTTGTACAAGTATGTATTTACTTAAACTTGTTTTTGCTTTAACCATATATACGTTGTTCAGTGACCTTAGAAATAAATTAAAGATTGTGCAGTCCCAGTTTGCATTCAGGATTGCCATATACTGTAGCTGATGCAGATGAGCACACGTAATTAAATCTTTCTTTTGGATTAGATATATGGATTTGATATATCTATTACATGTTATTAATGCTTAGCAGAGGGTTTGGGTGAGTTAACTGCAGCATGAACCCCTGTGCTGCACAGAACTCCACCTTTTCATACACCACCACTTCCTCTTAACAACTAGAAGACAGGAAGCGAGAAGAGACAGAAGAGGAAGAAAGGCAATGTGGGTGGCGTTTTGTCTAAAGTTACAGTTAAAACAAAACAAAAAACAGAACTGTCAAGTTTAGCACAAGATGAATTTAAGTTGAACAACTGCAAAGATACATTTAGAAAGTGAAAAGGGATTCCCATCAGTTATGGCTCCTTGGACAAGAACAACCACAGAGAGGTTTGGTGTGGGTAAGTTAAAATTACTTAAATTATGTCTTTTTTCAATATGCAGGTACTTAAATAAATTAACTCTTTAAACATTGTTTTGATTACTTTTGTTTGATATTTACTTAAATCAAAGAAGAGACCTTTGCAGTTAACCTTCACTTCCTGTAAAGGCAAAATTTGTGAGCTGGTGCAAAATCTCAGGCCTTTGAGACATCTTAAATTAACAAGGAAATCCAACTAGTTAAATAACCATAAAATGTTTTCATGACTGCCATCTACCTTTGTTGTTAAAACAGTTGGTAGTCTATCTGGGGGAAAAAAAATCTTAGATTGTCCATGCACAACCTCAGTGCGTTTTGCAGTGTATCTGGTGTGTGGTTTTAACATGGCGGAACTGAGCAGCATGTTTCATATAGATATGCAACACAGTGAAAACTTTGCAACCCCCTCACACCTCTCCAAAAAAACAATCTAATTTGTTTCTTTTGATTCAAACTGCTGTAACAGAAAGTGTTCAGCTTGCTGCAAAGACAAAACTATTCATGTAAACAAGTAATTAGATACATTTACTGTAAAATTACAGTCAAAGATTTTTAAATATGCACAAATAAATGAACCAATCAAAACAGCAAAAAGCAAATCAAATGTAGAGCCAAGCCAAAAATACACTCAGCCTAATTTGATATATCTCAAATTACTTTTTGCTAATTAATGTACTAAGCACAAGACATAAAAGAATAAGAATGGAAGGTATGGTGAAGATAGTACAGTTTCAAATAACGGTAATGTAACGTAATCCATAAACCATTATATTCCATAAACCATAAAAAAAACTTAACTAATTTGATTCACTGGTTTATAAAGAGGTTAAAACCCCACTATAATTAATCACTGTAATCTTGATCACAAAGCAAAAATAATCTCCTAAATTGGAGTGCAAAATGACTTCAGGTTTCTGCAGTTATACCTCATGTACCCTTTTCCTGAAGAGAATCAACCATACATCTGACAATTCTTTTCTTTATACAAGTTGTGGTTTTGCTCTCACATCTTACTCGGCAATATATGGGTCATGAAATAGAAGTTAAATGTTTTATTTTTTATTTTTATGTACTTTATTCATTCCTCAACGGGTAATTCTTTGTGCTGCATACAGTTTAGATGGAAACACATCTAACTCATTTACGTAGACTAATAAAAGAAAATAGCAATTTGGGCAGATGCTAGAAAAATGTTACTTTTTAAATCTAATCTTTGAAGATCTCTGAACATCTCATCTTTCTTGTAATTGCATCAGACTGATGTGCATCTTGGATTTTACTGCACTGTATATAAACGTTCAACTTCTGCTATGAAGAAAAATAGCAATTTAGGCAGACGTTAGAAAAATGTTTTAAATCTAATCTTTGAATGTGTGTGTGTTTGTAAATCAATTTGAATTTAGAGTGTTCCGTCCAATAACTACATGTTTGTAAAAACAGTTCACTTAATCTTTTTAAAAGAATGTTTTAGAACGTTTCACACTTTCCAGAAGGTTGCAGTTGCCAAGGCAAGTTACAACTCAGGAGCATTAGAAAATTTTCAGCTAGCTACAACTAGCTTGAGAGAAAAGACCTTTTCTTACTATTAAGATAAATCTGGAACATTTTTTATCCATCTTATTCATGCTAAATGCTGTTTGTATTTCAGTGAAATGGAACTTTGCTGGCCAAGGAGAGAAGCAGCTTCCTCTCGAAGTAGGAGACACGGTTTACATTCAGGAAGTTTGCGATGGTATGTATGATTAATTAGTTAGCTACATCTGAACCATTATGAATAACCAAGTTCTAAATCAAATCAAACTTTATTTGTAAAGCACCTTATCAATATAAAGTTAAACAAAGTGGTGAACAGAACAAATAAAAACTCAAAACAGAATTAAAATTCAGATCATTCGTGATATTATCTTAGAATCTTGTCAAGAACCTATTAAAGTAAAAGGATTGTTTTTTTTAAAGGTGCTCCTTTCTCAAAACAGGAACAAAATGTTTAAAAGGCCCCGTCTCTTTATTACATTTATTTGTAAATGTTTCATTTTTACATGACAGATTTTGCTTGTAAATTGTGTTTTATCTCACTTTTGACACGTTAAAGTTAAGATATTTAACTTTAATAAGAATATCCGAGAGCACGTCTAGGGTCCTTGGAGAAGACATGTAACCCCCGTTTCTCCCACCATTGGCACCGTCAAAGGACAGCCTGCTGCGATATAAGGAGTGCAGCACACAAATATTCAAATGAGGGATGAATAGAGTAATCCTTTATCCCATAATTATAGTGATTACAGAACCAGCCTCACAATACTGTTCAATGCCCAGTTTTGGTTGATGGTTAATTGTTGAAAGGAATATAACATATTTATCTTGCAAAATGAATAAAAACAATGCATGTTTTATGAAAAGGAAAAGAAGTATTTTGCACTGATTAAATAGTATATTGAATAGTATGAACATAACAATATTTTGAATTATATATTTTATAATGGTAAGTATGACAAAACTAGATAAAATAAAGCAAGTACATAGTCAAACGCCACAAATGAGCAGTAAGCAGAGGTTCAAAGTTGCTGGGGAGTGAGTACTGATGGAAATTTTTCAGTTGCCTTCATCAATTTTCTTGAAAAGAAATGATGACTTTTTAGAAAAAAAATCACTGATTCCTTAGTTGTTATGTAACAGGCTTATTTGTGCAATTAAGATAGATAAAGTTGTGGAACCTGAATGGTTGCTGTATGTTACAACAAGACTCCAATGTCAGCGAAATGGTTGGGCATGTCATTTTATATGCTGCAATATCAAAGTGTGAGGTGGAAAATCCTTTTAGGCATCAGATGGTAACAAAAATGCCTCTGTGACATATGTGCCCCTTTTGAACTCTTGGTGTGAAAGCAAATATCGTGAACTCCACAAAGTCAAAAAACTTTTTCATGTGCCATCTCATGCATGAATAAATTAGAAAGACAGTTCTGGTATCTTCAAATGAGAAAAGAGCAATCATTTTAGGAACTTAAATGTAAAACTACACAAAAAACGGGCTTACAATGCTCTTGTTTGTTTTTAGTTACTCTAACTATGGACAAAATATATATATATTTCTGATATGTTTTAAATGATTCTAAACACTATTTTAGAGAAAATTGCAAAAAGAGTGAAAATTGAAGTGGTGCAAATGACAGTGAGTTGTTTTTTTCAGGATGGTACAGAGGATATTTGGCCAGAAACAAAGCTCAACAGGTAAGAATTCAACATTAGTTTTTGTTAATCAAATCTATTTATTGTGACAATGTACATTTACCAGGAAGGTTTGAATAGAAATAATTTTATTTTGGAGACTTTTTTTTTATTATCAACCTGTTTTCTGTTTAGGGTGTGTTTCCCGTCAGTTTCGTCCACCTAAAAGAAGTTATCGTTGAAAAAAGGGGGTGAGTAGTTAAATTTGTTTCTCTAAACATTGAAATATGTCCTACTTGTATTCACTTTTAATTTGTCTGTGGAACTTCAGAAATCAGGAGGTGGTGATATCTGCAGAAATGCCCTTGGTGAAGGAGGTGACCACCACATTGAGAGAGTGGGGAAGCATTTGGAAGCAGCTATTTGTGGTACAAACCAAACTGTTACATGATGGACTTGTTAATGTAGAAATGTGTTCCTGTGTAGATGTGACGTTTAACACCATCTGTGTGTTTGTTTAGGCTAACAAACAGACACGAGTGAAGCAGGTTCAAAGGCTGATGTGGGAATTGATGGAATGGCGTTCTCAGCTACTCTCTGGCACTCTGCCTAATGATGAATTTAAGGAGCTCAAGCAGAAAGTTACCTCCAAGATTGATTACGGCAATAAGTAAGCCTCTGCTGACAAATATTCAGTGTTTAGAGCTTGTCTTTATTCTAAATTTCCATTACAAATACTGTGAAAAGTGTGCATCACTTGGTTTTTATCTGGTCTGCAAGTTTCCACCGTCCTTTTCTAATTGCTTTGCCTCCCTATCTTCTTTACACGCTTCCTGTCAACATCAATTTTCTCCTTCACTTAGTTTGCTTTCCCTTGTTACCTCTCTTTATCCTTTTCTCACATACCATCAATTCTCTGTTTGCCGATGTCTGCTCCAGGATCCTAGAGCTAGACCTCGTTGTTCGAGACGAAAATGGTAACATCTTGGACCCAGAGACTGCAAATGTCATCAGTCTGTTTAGAGCACACGAGGAGGCAACAACCAAGATAAACGAACGTATTAAAGAAGAACAGGTACAATACATAGGAAAGTAGAAAAATAATCCAACTGAATGACAGGTAATTACCCATTGGTTCAGTAAATATTAAAACAATTTCTCCCCAGGCATAGATGATGTTGTAATTTAGTCTTTTGTCTGACAGTTAGACAAGTAAGGTCATTCAATTCATGTCACATGTAAAAACTGTCTTTTTTTTTCAGTCCAACATCCAGACAGATCACAGTGGCATTTCAGCACGGATTCAGTCTTCTCCCACTCACAGCCTCTACGTTTTTGTACGGAACTTTGTCTGTCGCATTGGAGAGGATTCTGAGCTGTTTATGTCACTGTATGATCCCAACAAGCAGACCATCATCAGGTATCAATCAGACCTTGCTTAGAAAATGATCCAGATTATGTCTTTAGTCAAGTTGGATTTATGATTTTAAGAAGTTTGTTAAAGCATAACATATACTTTAATCTATTTTACGAATAAAATATGAGTACACATTAATATGCACCATTTCGAAAGTATGACATAGAAAGTAATAAATGTTTAAAAGGAAATAAACCAACATGTCAACCCCCTCTTTGACTAAAATAGCACCACAGACTAGAAAATCTTATCTGTAGGATGAAATGACTATTTACTTTCCGAATTGAATTTCAGACAAATTATTTTTTTTTTTTATATGTCTTCAGGTCTCAGCTGTCTTTAGAACATGTATCAACTTTTTCACATAGACTGTCTATTTTTCTCATTTCTTCTCTACATACTTCTCCCACACTGCAGCATTGTTGGGGCACACTAAACAATGGCAATTTGCTAAAAATAGTGATAATAGAAAATTTCAATAATAGGGCAGTGGATAGTGACTGGCAGCCCTGAACGGTGTCTGACAGTGTTGATGTTAAGCCCAGTCACTCACTGTCACACCGGCTATATCTCAGCCAATGCAACTGAAAATATTTCTTATAGATTGGAATCAATAATATTTCTTTTCAGTAGATGTCCTTTCCTAGGAATTTTCATCATATGTTTAGCTACAGTCTTTGTATCCCGATTGCATTTGCTCTCTTTTTATTATGTCTTTTGGGTTCTACTAATTATGAGATCATCACACATGATTTAGCTTTTTTTCAAAAGAAACTAAAAATTGAAAGAAACTAAAAATCGGAAGAAAGCCACTTTGGATGCAGATCTACATATGTTAGTGTTGTAAAACACTTAGACTGTTAAAACAAACAGAAATCTATGTACTTTATAAAATAATATTTAACTGAAATGTGGTGCAGATATAAAACATTATTTATGGAAATTATTAATACTTAATTATGTTTTTTTCTCAGTGAGAACTACCTGGTTCGATGGGGCAGCAAAGGTTTGCCTAAAGAAATTGAAATGCTCAACAACCTGAAAGTTGTTTTTACAGTGAGTAGCCTCATGGTGGCACTATTACACTGTTTTATTGCTTTTCAAACGCCTCAGTTGCAGCTGAATAAAAATATCTCCCATTATTTTATCTCCTGTGTTTTACCAGATTTTCTTTTATTCATTTTTTCTTCATCTTTCTCTGGCAGGACTTAGGGAACAAAGACCTGAGCAGAGAGAAGATTTATCTGATCTGTCAGATTGTGAGAGTGGGCAAGATGGACCTGAAAGAAACAAACAAGAAGTGCACTCAAGGTCTCAGACGTCCCTTTGGGGTGGCAGGTACTTTCAGTGATGTCAGTACAACTTATTCTGGTCTAAAGTGTCTCTAAATGAGTAATCTAGGTGGTCAGGGGTCAGACCGCTTGGCGATCAGGCCAACTGATTTTCTAATCTAAAAAGTCATGAAATTGAGAAGCTGGCACAAGCCTTGTAGATGGCTGTTTTCAGGGCTTAACCAGCAAGGGCTAACAAGTAGCTGTTCTGACTGGGTTCTTTTAGAGCTGACCCCCTATTGAGGCCAAGTGAGGGCCCACCTCCAATTGCAGTTTAGGGCTGACCATGACTTCTACTTAGCGGAAAAGGCCTGTTAGTGCTCCCTGCGGTATGCATCTTCTCATTTTGTTCCCCACCAAACCTATTACATACAATGATATTCATACCAAAAGTAAAACTTTCACTGGTCTGGTCTCATGTGTTTTAGTTGTGATGGTGTGTGAGTGTTCAAACCACCATCAACCATTCTTGACATCTATCAATTTACCCAATCTGTTAAAATATTCCCAATTTAGGGGATGAAGGTTTCTTTTAAAAATGGCTTTGTCAATGACCATGACTTATTTGTAGTTATGATGGGTAGAAGACTAATTAATAAGGTGGAACTGTTTAATATTACGGTTAAATTAAATTTATCACATTTTTTTTTCTCTTGAGCACATTCAATTTTAACCAATGAGTTTCATAATTTTTTTACATAATTGATGTTTTAGTTGCCTTTACAAGAGAGACAAAGTGGAAATAAGTTTTAGTAATAAAGATAAAATAATAATGATAACAACAAATAATGACAACAGACTGGCAACCTGTTCAGGGTCTACCCTGCCTCTCACCTGAAATCAGCCAGGAGAGGCTCTCGAAACCCCACAATTAAGGATAAGCCGTTTAGAAGGCAAAATGAAACTATAGAAATAACTAACAAATAAAATGCTTATTTTCTGGTTTTAGCTGTCTGACTAATGTTTTTCTTTTTATTAAATCTTTCTGACAACATTCTGAAGCATTTCATTGGTAACTCCTACATTGAATATCTGTCACAACAAACATTTTTCTTTCTTATTTGTTTGCTTTTTGACAGTGATGGACATAAGTGATATCATCAAAGGGAAGATTGACTGTGATGAAGAGAAACAGTTTTTCATCCCTTTTTTTCCGTATGTCATTGTTTTCACTGATATTCCTTTCTTTTTCTATCTTTGCTCCAGTTTTATCTTATGATTCAAAATCTACTATGGGAGTCTGTTCACTGATTCTTGATATATTTGAAATGTTAGTGTAAACAATCTGAATCTTCGTATCTAAAGATTCAGATTTTGCCTCCATGTTTTTTTTTTTTGCTTCCATGTTTGTTTGCAGGGTGGTTGCAGAGAACGACTTTCTTCACACTTTACTGAACAAGGTGACAGCATTGCGAGGAGACAGCGGTGGCCAAGGTATGTCTCTGATCTAACCGGCTTTGCTGTTGAGGTACTGTACTATAACAATTTTAAAAAAAAGTCCTATATGCACTCAAAGTTTGTACTGACCTATGAATTCTGCAGTAATTTGAGGTCAGATAAAATCACCACTGGATCCTCAGAGCTGAAATTTCTAGCTCTTTACTTTAGATCAAATTAAGTGGTGGCATTCTGATGGATGGCCGTCATCCTCAAGGTGGTCTTCGCTTATTAATTACTCCCTCTTAATTACTACTTACAACTTCTTCTTTAATGACAATATTCACAGTTTTTGTCTGACACATCACATTTCACAAAACACCAAATATAAGACTACACTGTCATATCACTCACCTTTTATCTTGCTCCCAGCATAGCCCAAACTCAGATAAAGTATTCCTGTGAGCAGGCATGGAAAAAAACTCCACCTGCAACACATTACTTTCCTCTAATCTCTACTCACACTCAAACCAACCAGCCATCACTTTTGAAAAGACAGTTTTTGCCCAAACTTTTTCCATCAATGTATTTTTCAGTTGTATGTCATCAGTCCATAATTTAATTACTTAAGGACAAACTTTTGACCTATTTCTCTTATTTATTTATTTATTTTTACTATATGATTATTTCAAGAGCTTCATGTGTTGCACACCAAGGTGGATGAAGTACTCACTTTTTGTACTTAAGTAAAAGTACAGATAATTAGGCAAAAATTTACTTAAGTAAAAGTACCAATAAAAAAATCTACTTAAGTAAAAGTACAAAAGTAATTGATGTAAATTGTACTTTTTAAGTAAAAAGTAAAAGTATTCGATCATAATTCAAATGTTATTTTTTGTGCTATAGGGTGTCACCATGGTAACCAGGATAAATACTCTGCAGGGGTGTGACCCCCCTCTCCCGCCTCTTTTGGTCCACAAAAAAAATAAATAAATAAAATAAAAGGAAAGGGGACAAGTCAAGCTATCCCCTAGAAGGACCAGTGAATGGGCCGCCAAAATGGAGGAAAATGACACTTGTTTTTTAAAATGTTTTGGGGGGGAGGCCCCCAGTCACTATAAATTGGCTTTGTCAAAGCCCCACCCCCCTTTGAAAAAATTCTAGATCCGCCCCTGCTCTGTGTAATGATGGCTCAGCTTTTTATTTAGAAGTAAACACGACGAACAACAAACTTCTGACTCTTTTTAATTTGTACTATATTTGATGTTAGGTTTTTGGCGCTGAATGAATGCGGAAAATGTTTCTCGATTCATGACTTCTTCTCCCGATCAACTGCTTCTTTTGATTTTGGCGATGTGGCTTCAAGATGCGCTAAAAAAACCTGTGTATTTTTCAAATTCCATAACGAAAATGTAACAAAAAATGTAAAACACACTTTTTAAAAGTAGCGAAGTAAAAGTACAGATATTTGCTCTAAAAATCTAGTGAAGTAAAAGTACCGGATGTTAAATTTTACTTAAGTAAAGTATAGATACACAATTTTTTTACTTAAGTACAGTAACGAAGTACATTTACTTTGTTACGTTCCACCACTGTTGCACACTTAATTCTAATTTACCAACTTGTGGTAGGATGCACAAATTGGCCCTTGTAGCGGCACATGAAGGTTCGAATACCACTGAGCAAATGCCTGGGTGTCCTTGAGGAAGACACTTAACCCCATGTTTCTCTTAGCATTTGTGCCGCACCGGCAGCCTGCTGTGGTGCAATGCAGCACAAAGATTTTTCAAATTAAAGGATGAATATGATACGTTAAAATAAATAATCTTTGGTTAGATATTCAATAAAAATATTAACTGCAAGTATTTAAACTATCCACTCGCAAGTTGATTTGCCTAATGCAATGGGTTGGAAATACTGCATCTGTGTCTGCCACCTTATAACTGGCAGCAGGCTGACGTTTAAAGAGAAAAATAACCTCTATAAATTTATCTGTTGTAACTGGACATCAGTTTAACTGTCAGCACTGACACCACATAAGGTGAGATTAACATCATAAACTCTGATTTACTGTTTTCAATCTTGGGACAGATGCAAAGAAAATGCTCACAAATTGTGTATTTTCTTCAGTAAATTTGACCCTGTAGGGTTTCATCAAAGGCATTTATTTGTGTATAGACACACACACACACACACATACACACACACACACACTATAACAAACACATTTTCAGATTTTTTAATAAATAATGAACCGAGCTGATCCAATGCAACATTTTCCGTCTTTGGATTAAATTGAATACCACACTGCCATGATATTTTTTTCTTTTCCATTTGCTTTCCTTTTAACTTAACTAAATGAGAGAAATAAGAAATCATTCCGATCCCTTATATAAAATCTTCTCGAGTGTCATTTATTTTCTTATGAAGTATTTATTGATGTTTGTTTTTTTAAAGTTCTGTGAAATTTTTAATTTCACTCTGTTCTGCTAACAAACTTCACTTTCATAAGTCATTCTCATTCTAGTGGCAGACAGCTTAGTACATTGTGGAGATTTAAAGGTCTGAACCCAGGCAGCTATGACCTCATTCTGAGTTAATATTAGTTGTGTTATGTAACGACAGCTAAGTCATATCATACATCTGTTTCCACTCCTAGATATGACAACGTGCATCTGTTAATGTCAACTAAGTTCAGCATCTTTGCTTTTCCCCCATCTCTTCTCTTTTATAACTCCCCCTATTTGGCTTTATGTTGTGAATAAAATTTCCTAATATGAATGAACAGTCTTTCTTCTTTTCTATCTGCACCCCTGCAGGTCTGTGGGTCACCATGAAGGCCCTGGTGGGAGACATAGTTCAGATCCGGAAGGAATACCCTCACCTGGTGGACAGAAGCACAGTTGTTGCCCGCAAGCTGGGCTTCCCAGAGATTATTATGCCGGGGGATGTTCGCAATGACATCTACCTCACCTTACAGGGAGGCGACTTCGATAAATACAACAAGACAACACAGAAAAACGTAGAGGTCATAATGTGGGTCTGTGATGAGGAAGGGAAGGTCATACAGGTGAGCAGCATGAACAAATTAAGCTCAACGTGTTCAGAGTAATGCAAGGGTTGCAAAACAGGGTAGCTATTTTGTTCAAGTAAAAAGGCCCCCCTCATTTTCAGTTGCATATGTTATTATCCCTGAACAATAAGACATTTAAATCATGCATAGACACATGTACACACTCACAGACACAATCTAGCAAAATACATTCAACAAGTTTATTCAAATTCTTTCACTCTATCATTCTTTCTCTAGAACTCCATCTGTCTGGGAGCTGGGGATAAGGCAGTCAGCGAGTACAGATCTGTCATCTACTACCAAATCAAACAACCCCGCTGGATGGAGACATTTAAGGTGCCTGTTACTTCCTTCTTTACCAGCTGAATCCATCAATTTTAGAAAAGGCACTTCTATTTTTTGTTTCACAATGACAAGCAGGATCTTAGAATTTCTTCGAAAATGTTTTGCTGGTGGTATTTTTACAGGTGGCGGTGCCCTTAGAGGAAATGCACAAAATTCATTTGCGCTTTATGTTCAGACACCGTTCATCCCAAGAGTGTGAGTATCCTCTCTTTCTAAAATACCTACTTGTTTCTCCTAAATGATCTGTCTGCTTATCCGTCTCCTCTTGCCTAATCTTTGAAACATAATGAGCTTGCTGAAAGGAGCAAATAATTGTAGCCACTTTGCCAAATGACCCATGGCATTGTTACACACGTCTAATTATTGAAATAAAGAGATTTTCTTTCTTCAGTGTCTAAAGCCTCACTCTCACTCACCATATGCACAATTGCCCATAGAGGTTTTCTTGGTTCGATTCACATATTTGTCCATCTATCTTTCAGCCAAGGATAAGAGTGAGAAGAACTTCGCCATGGCATTTGTGCGTCTTATGAAAGATGATGGGACAGTTTTGCAGGACGGGCTACATGATCTGATTGTATTCAAGGTGATAATCCCCAACTGGGCTTTGCAGTAAGATACAATACAGTAATTGAATACTGGTGATCTTTTTTTCCCTAAAAAATAAAAAGATGTACATGAATTGAAAATGAATGTCAAAATGATTAGATTAATGAGTTATGTAAATATATATCAATATACCGTATTATTCCCGATACATGCCCTTGCTCGGCCTGACTGATGGAGTGCGCATCTACAAGTAAGCTATTTGCAAAGAAAAAAAAATCTGCAGGGCAAGTAATTTGGCTCCGTACGATACCAATACTGGTACAAGCCGTACATGCGCAGAAGCACTATTTAAAAGAAAAAGAGCATGTCAGACTTGAGCTAAAGTTGCGTATAGAAGATTTATTTTTGGCCAACTAAGTTTTGCTGCATTGAAATTTCAGGAAAAAACAGGGTTGTGTTCTTATTAGAAAGTGTGCTTCTATTGGGAAATATACGGTAATTAGAATTTTAACAACAAAACTAAGAATTGATTCAATTAATGAATAATTATTGTTGAAGGTTGGAAAATGAAAGGTTTAGGAGTGATCACGCTGGCGTCCGGTGCCATGTTGCAATGTACGAATGTCCTGCTGTGCAAAACCAAAACCTACGAACAACAGACCTCACAGTTCTGTGTGTGCAGAGACGTCTTTTGTGTATTTCATCTTTTTGTGTCAAGATGTTACAATCTTGCAAAATGAAAGACAGCACAAACAGTTGGAAAGTGGGCTTTTTTTGTGTTTTCTTGGTCACCAGTGGAATGCAGATGTGTGGGAATTAACACTTTGTTTCTAAACAGTAAACTCACTAATGAATATATTACAGAAATTTGCTTGTTTTTTTTTTTTGTCTCAAACAGTGCTGAAATGAAGATAAATGTCACATATGGGTTCATGCAAACAATATAATTTTACCAAGATGGTTCATAGTTCCAGTAGTCATCAAAGCAAAGCTAAGAATATAGTAAGTTTGGATATGTCATGGCCAGTCAGACAGGTTGAGTGAAGCCAAATAGACTTCCTGTTAAATGAGCCTGAGCTAAGATTGAATCCCTTTATTGATTACATGTCAAACTTCAGTGAAGATTAATTACTCCCGATTCACTGAAAATACCAAATGGATAGTCCCCTAGTGCCCTCTTTCTCAATCAGATCTTGTTATGGCTGCATTCCTCTTGATCTTCTTGACACTGCTCGCTTCAATCTTTTTATTCCTCAAGTTTTCCAGCTACTGCTTATTAAATGGTGGTATGAAAGTTGAGAGGGTTTTAAATTTGAACTTGAATATGAGGCTCAAATGTGTAAACAGCACTGTCTTTTCAGTGTAATGAGTGAAACCAGAAAAAAAAAAAACAATTTTGTTCATCTAATTTCTTTACTTTTTTTTATCGTACCATATTCATCCCTCAAATGGAAAGATTAATTTTGCTGCATTGCGCCGCAGCAGGCAGCCATGACAGCGCCAATGGCGGGAGCAACTGGTAGTTAGGTGTCTTCTTGTTTGACACTTAGGCATGGGCCCATTGGAAATCGAACCAGTGTCTCCCATACCAAGGATGGACATTCTACCACTGAGCTAACGCCTTAATGAATGAGTGAAATAAAGATATAGTCCCTTGATGATGTATTTTCATGTTTGGGTTAATTTTTTTTGTCGTCAAAAATGACAGTAAAAATTGATTTGGCAAATTTTCAGAGGCATGATTTAGACAAAAAAAATTAGCACAACTTTCGTAATTGTTTGCAATTTTTCTTCAAAGACGATGTTTAAAGCGGTATAAAATGCAATCATTTTTATTTCTCTCTATTTTTGTTCCCGCTATTGTGTCAAAATAATTTTACTCAACAAAAGCTGAGTAAGTAATTTGGGTCCCGATGCAACTCACCCACTCAACATCTGTTCTCATTAGCTTCATTCAATTAATACTAATACAAAACTATTGTTTGTCTTTAGGGTGACAGCAAGCGGATGGAAGACGTAAACTCCTACTTGTCTTTACCTTCAACCCGCCACTGTGACCCCCACAAAGGATCGGGGTTAGGTCGCAGCTCTAGCTCTGTGTCAGGAAGCGGTGGAGGCCTGTCAGTGAGCTCCAGAGATAGCTTCACCATCTCTACCCTGGTCTGCTCCACTAAACTCACCCAGAATGGCAAGTGCAAATGTGTCATTTAAAAATTTGAACTGCAAAGAAATTGTAGTAAGAACACAGTTGGCACACAAAAGAAGAGGGTTGCACTGGCTGTAAACTATAATATTATGAGACCACACAAGCAAGATACTCTAGGAACAAGCATCCCATTGTTGAAAGCTTAATAAGCACGTCCAGGTCAGACGGCAAGGGGCATTAGGCAGGTGCAGTGCAACAGATGTTACTTAGAAAGTCTGTTCATCACTGTAGGAAACATTTTGCTGCCATATTAATCATCTTTACCACATCTGTAAACAAACACACACACACACACACACACACACACACAAGTCCAGACTCTTGAAAATTCACTCTCACGGTGCTCTTTAGTGCCACACACCAGATGTGCTGCTTGGCATGGCGTGTCAGAAATGACCGGACAGGGAGATCAGTGAGCTCTAATGGCTCGACACACCCACCAAAAAAAGTTCTATTGGTAGCTGAATGACTTAAAACAGGGATTGAAATATTCAGTGTGGAGTGTTACTAATGTGCATTAGGGGTAATGGAGACATCTTGTGCAATTAGCATGCATGCCACTCACCAGAAAAAATCATCCTTTTCAGCCTCAGAGATCTAAACATGGCCAGTGCTCACTGATGTGATGGAATATGTACAAAACTACATACACACCGCTGTTACCAAGTTCATCATCAAGCGTCTATATAGTTCAATAATGTTTTTTTTTAATTATTAGGCATCCCCTAATCTTTTTAAGAAATAAAGCAGCTATTCTTAGCTTTGAGCTGCATCCTCATGCATTCAGCCATTAACATGGCTAAAATTTCTTTCTCTTCAGTGGGTCTTTTGGGGCTTCTCAAATGGAGGACTCGACCTGAACTCCTCAAAGAAAATTTGGAGAAACTGAAAATCATTGATGGAGAGGAGGTGGTCAAGGTCAGCGCTGTGAATATGAATGTGCTTATTTGTAAGAGTGCTGGTTGGAATCAGATCACTTTGACTGCTCTATTTTGTCTGCTTCTATCTGTATAGTTTCTGCAGGACACCCTTGATGCTTTGTTCAACATCATGATGGAACACTCTCAGACTGATGACTATGACATCCTTGTGTTTGATGCTCTGGTAAGTGCGAATGCTGTCTGTTCTCTGAGAAAATGTGTTTTGGATCTGACTCTGTGTGTAGGTCGTGTCAACATACGTGGAAGATTTTTTAACAAGCTTGTCTCAACTCTAACATGCCTAGCTGCCAATCTTTTTCTAAACAAGCAGGCATGTCAGAAAAAAAACTCATCTCTACTGTAAATGTTTGCTGCTATGTAAACATATAATTAACTCTAACTTTTTGTTCTCTGCTCTGCCTGACAGATCTACATAATAGGGCTGATCGCAGACAGAAAATTCCAGCACTTCAACACAGTTCTGGAGGCTTACATCAAGCAACATTTCAGTGCCACACTTGCCTACAAGTAGGTTGGATTCCCCATCTGACTGCCTTAAATATTACATAATTCCTAAAAGAGTTAGTGTTCATTGAGGAACCACAAAGTTTTTTAGTAGAATTTCACATGTTGCTGATTAATAAATGTTTTTTTTAGCTATGACATGACATTTCTTCTTAATCTCATTCATTACAGTTAAAAAGGACACGTACCACTTTAGCACAGGAATTAAAACAAACACAGTTTGAGGCAAACAATACAGTTTTTTTTGTGTCAAAGTTCTCATAAGTTATAAAACATATTAAAATTAAATTACCGGTAATCATTCAATCAAACAGAACTAATAAAGTTTACATTATAAGATCACTGCAAAATCAGACACAAAGAAAAATACTCTTATGGAAATTGTCTAAAATGCATGTAAATTAAAAAAACTTTCAAAATTGATAGAGAATGCCAAATTGAGCAACAAAACCTTGTTTTCTGCATGAAAAAGAGAGAAGCTCTAATTTATCAGCAAATTACTTGGGTTTAGTTAATAGTTAATATGCGGTATTTGTAGACCGTGTAAGTTTCAATGATTTTCTTCAGCTGAACAAAAACTGGTGATTTATTTTTTCATAATAAATTCTGCTTTCACCACAAATGTCAAATGAAATAATTAACCATTTTTTAAATTTTTAATTAGTTAAACATCATTTGAGTATTGAAATATTTTATCATTTCTTTTAAAGTTTTATTTTGAGATTATTTTGAATATGACATGGTTTGAAATTAATTGAAAGATTTTACCCACAAAAGTGTCTCTGGGCTTAAAAAGGATTTCAGTTTTTTATTTGACGAAGTAAACTTGGAATTTAATTTTTTTGAACTAATTACAAAAAAACGTTTCAAACTTGTTGAAAATAAAATAATCATTTGTTTTTCATTATGCACAAAGTCCAAATAAAAGTACAATCAGGGTTTTTAACTTGAGTTTGATCTATTATTAAAAACACACTGCAAGCATGTGTAATAAATGTAACCACGATACAACTACAGTAAAAAAATAAGGCACACACACACAACCAGTGGCAGGGATGTAGTTTTTTTTTTATTTTTATGCAGAAAATGCTCAGCAATAACAAAGAACAAAGACCAACAAAATGCATGTTTTATATTCAGTGTACCTGCTTGAAGAAAAAAAAATTGGTTTCCTCAGATCTGTCTCCCTCTTAATTTATGTTTTATTGGATCTAATTCAGTGAGTGTGAAAGTAATAATCTGTATCATTTGTTGGAAAATTGAACATGTGTTCAAACATATGCTCCATTCCACTACTTTTTTACTGTGTTTTAAATTTCACACCATCTGTTTTTTTTTTACTACATTCTGCTTTCCTTTATTATCTACACAAACCTGTTCCAGCAAACATCAGTTTTTCTTTGTTTTCTCCTCTCATTTTAAGGATTTATCATTGCATCATCGCTTCATCTTCCATCTACATACCGTATTTGTGTTCTCCATGAACAAGACCTTAAAGCTTCTTGCCCATCAGCTCAAAAACTTAAGTGAAAACTGTAACCTTACAGATTGGTGCGGCATCCGTAATAATCAGGACGCTACATCGGTTTGTCGTGGTGAAGAAAGTCGTAAATCAAAGTTCTCGATTTACCAAATGATATACTTTCCTATCCTCATCTATGGTCACCAGGAAGAACGAGATTGCAGATAGAAGTGGCCGAAATGAGTTTCCTCTGCAAAGGTGACTTGGCTTTCACTTAGTTCTGCCATCTGGGAGGAGCTCGAACTAGAGCCATTGCTCCTTCGGGTCGAGAAAAGCCAGATGGGGTGGACCGGGATTCTGGTTAGGGTGCTTTCCGAACACCTCACTGTAAAGGTGTTTTGGGCACATCCCATTGGGAGGAGACCCTGAGGCAGAGAGTATGTCACACAGCTGGCCGAGGAACACCTCAGGATCATCCCCAGTGGGCTGGAGCATGCAGCTGGGGTGAGAGAAACCTGGGCTTCCTGTCTGAGCCTGTTGCCCCCACGACCTGGCCCCGGATAAGCGGAAGACAACAGAACGGAACCCTGAACCTTGTATTGCCACATTTTAGATTGCTCTAAAAGAACATTTTTTTTTTGAGCAATTCATTTGCAACAAACTACAAAAACAGTTTATCAGTTGAAACAGTAATCAAAAGCCTTCATATTTTTGGTTTTGGATTTGTGTAACACCAAATTAGAGTTAAGTTTGTAAGTAAATGACTTACAAATGACTGAACTTTTTAAGAGGTGTGTGTAGCCATAAAAGGTTTAGGAGACGATTCCAATGTGACATTTATAAGAAATGGTGTCATAATAAAACCCGACACACTGACCCTTTGCAGGCCTAGTTTACTATATGTTATGAATAGTCTTTTATTGTCTGACACTGAGATGTTGCTGCAGGAAGATTGGGTTTAGAAATGATAGTCCTAATCTCAGGCTAAACCGTGAGCCTCCTGCACTTCAAATGAATAGAGACACTAAACTATTTATGTTTGTGAGTAAAGTTTTTATTTTATCAGCATTAAAGCACATATAATAAAAGAGATTGTTTTAAAATGATATTTGCTCAGGTAATGTTTGACTGCTTGTTCCTTTTGGTCCTGCTAGGGATCATTTTTCTTTTTGCTCTCTCAAAAGAGAAAAATTTTTTTTTTTTTTTACCAAACCATAGAACAACAACAAAAAAAATGTCTGTGATTCTGATTTATTTTCTTTCTGCGATTGCTTTCTTTTCCATCCTTGTCTTCACTTTGTACCTGTCTCTCCCAGAAAACTGATGTCGGTGTTGAAGAGGTATCTTGATGTGTCAAGCCGTGGAGAGCAGTGTGAACCCATCCTCCGCACCCTTAAAGCCCTGGAGTACATCTTCAAATTCATTGTCCGTTCACGGATGCTCTATTCTCAGTGAGTGTGCAGGTTTTTTTTTTCATATGAGCAGCATAAAAATGAGATTTGGCATTTTCAATTAAGTAAATAAAATTTTACAGGTGCACAGAGCATTGTAAGTCTACATTTCTAAAGTAATTGTGTTCGACAGCGTTCTATGAAAAGGCTGCTGACAACAGCACTAATATGGCTAATAAGTACTGATGATGAAGTGCAGCAGCCAAATGAGAGCTAATGACAGGGCAGAACTGCTGAATTAGCATTCAGCAGAAGCAGAGAAGATTCCAGCCCACTCGGCCGTAAGATACACCAGAGCTACACCATCTGACAAGTGTAAACACCATTTACAAGCTGTGACAAAAATGAACGGTGATCAATCTGACACTCGCTGATGTAGAGTTTTCAATCTCAATGTGAAATTCACAGAAATTTCACTGGATCAATGCAAAAATAAGATAAAGGAAATATTCAGTCATGTGTGCTGACCGTTACTTCTGTGATCAGTTATGGATGACAGGTTTATCTTTACTAGTAAGAATGCACTGTAGAAAACAGATTGGCTCCTACTTGAGTTTCAAACCACAAGTTTGTTTATTTATGGTTTTATGGGCACAAAGTATTTCTCTGTGCAGCCAAAGAGTTAAATGAGGAGGAAAATCTAATTTAATTGTGCTTTAACTTTTTCATTAGTACTAAAATTGTTCACTGAATGATATAGAAGGTAATGTGGTACATTTAAGATTGAAAGGTTGTTTTTCTCATACACCAGAGGTTATTTGCTATTTCGGAGTTTGTATAATTACGTTTTTGCAATCTTGATCAAAATATGCAAAGTTTTACGATGCACTAATTGTGTTTACTGACCCAGTACGAGATGATATAATTTTATTGCCAACCTGTAGAAAAGTGTTGGCTCAGTATTGATGTTTTAATATGCTTATATTTCTCAAAATAAGGTATTGTCTTCATTGTTAAGACCTACATAAATTTGTAAAAAAAAACATAGGTTACTATGTCTAAGCATAAAACGTTTTAGAACAAATTATTACTAGCTTCCTTCCCATTTTAGATTAAATAGCGTAATCTAATGCCTCCACATTTTGAAATTTGAAGGTGCTTTGGTTTTGGGTGAGATCTCATTAATATACATTAGTGTGACTTTTTTCATAGGTCAATATTTGTGTTTCTAAATGCCTCCTGTAAACATGCTGATGTGTACTGTGATGAATGCAAACTACACGTCTCGCTATACATCCCTTAACCCCCCAGTGACTTTTGATTGACTAAGCTGTCATTGTTAAATCCCTCTGGATATTCCACACCAATAAGCCTCTTTCTCCATTTCCATGTTTTTCTCTCCTCTCTGTGTTTTCTCCTGAAGTACATGCAGGGATCCTCTGCATTAAAAGGCTGGATAGTAACCTTTGTTATAATTTGCTAACCACTAATCTGGGAGTCTTAGTCCAACTCATTATCATCAAAACAAATAAAACGACCGCTTGTAACTAACTATGTACACAAAGCATATATTGCTGTTAATGATAATGACTGAATATCCCTGAGGTAACTCTTGAAAGTAATAAGAAAGTGTTTTTTTTTTTTACCTCGTAGTCACTAGTGGTAATGAAGATTCATTAGCCAGTCAAAATGCCTTACAATGTATGCAAACACTGATACATTATCAAATTAAAAAAGGATTAATAAAGGTAATAATAGAGATTAATAAAGTATTTTCAATTCAATTATTTTAAATACATGTAAGACACATATTTAGTAGATTCAGCCAATTTTTTTGTCCTTTTGTCTTTCTATCTTTAGTTTTTCAGTCATGCATTCTCACATACAGTATTTTATATTCCATATACTTTTCAGACCTTTATTCTTAGTTAGATGGTTTGTTTATTTCTATTTTTTATCATTTGAATAAGTGTGCATTTGTTTCTCTTTCCAATTTCCTAAACGTCATTTTTTTTCATTTGCTTAATGCACAGCTAATCATACTTTTTAATGTTTGCAATTTAACTAGATAACTGATTTCATCTACTTAAGTTCTTTGATTTTCCTATTCATCAAATTTTGTAGAAATATCTATCTTTTGGTTAGGAGTTATATATTCATAATTATTTTTTTTTTACATACTCTATTTATCCCTCACCGTAAAAATTTCTGTGCTTCAGGCTGCAACGGCAACGCCAATGGTGAGGAAAACAGGGGGTTAGATGTATTCTCCAAAGACCCTAGACGTGAACTCAGTGGGAATTGAACCCACAAATTTCTGGTTAACTTCCGTTCCGCGGGCGAATGCTCTACCATTGAGCCACCATTACAACTTTAACTACATAACTATTGTGTAGTGTCTGAATACAACATCTGGCTATTCATTTACCATTTTCATTTATCATTAAATTACACTAAGCTTTACAGACCCAGCACTATCGTAAGGAGTTCCAAACATTCCCAATTTACTGACAAGCCCAATAATTTGTCTTCATCATGACATCTTATTGCAAATTGAAATGATACTTAATCCACTTAGGTGCCTTTTACAAAGTTTCACTAACTTAAAGAAAAATATATCATACTTTCTTTCCTTCAGTGCATTTGCCAGATCATTTGTCAGTAAATGTGTTTTTTCATGCATTCACCAGGAACAAGAAAAATAATCATATTTTATAATTGGTTGGTTTCCAAATCAGTGATGCTTAACCTGTCGAGAAATAGACACGTTTGATCAGTTTCCTCAAGTCTAACAAGGAGCGTGAAGTATCTCAAATTTGGATTATGCTGCCTGTTTGCACAGCAATATTTGAAGATTTAAATGTATAAGTTGGCATTAAATACCAAATCTTTTGGAGGGTCGTATGCAAAGTTTTTGCTAATTGTACCATGTTGACGGGCACTCATTTAAACTGCAATGTCAAATAAGGTGCACAGCTACAACTTGATTATTCAAGCTTTCAATGTGTTCTTTTGACAAACCACCAATGCATTGCAGCTGTTTTAGTTCTGTCCTTGTTTATACAACATCTGAATTGCAAATGTGATTTGCGTAGTCAATCCAAAAGGGAACTGAAATTATGAGCCACAAGGTGACATCTCTGATTGATTCAGTCGGATGGAAAGTATCATAAATGTCCAGTGAGGTAAAGCAACATTTGTAAGGACACAATGTTCAACCGTTCTCTTTCTTTTATTTGTAAATCCATGTAGTTTAGCCAGCTTTCTTGTCTTTCATACATATCTACTTGATTTCCCTTCTTTTTTCTTCCCTGCGCTTTATCATTTCTTGACATCATTTACTGTATATTACAAAGTTGCGGCTTGCTTTTTGTTTCATGCATCTTGTAAATCAAGTTTTTATCAGCAAGGAAACTATTTTATTCCAGTGATTATCTGAAGGGGAAGTGTGTACAACAGGCTGCGATCAGATCAAGATTGACCCAAATACATTGGGATATCTCTCTATACACATCCTTAAACACAGATAGAGTTGGTGGATTAAGCAGGAGAGTGATTCTGTAATCATAACTATCCTCTGCAAAGAGCCCAGTAATAATACCTCTCTGTGTTACTGCTTAATCTCTCCCTCCACATGCTAAATTTGTTGTGTGCCACATACTAATCTGTCCCTCCAGCACTTGCTATTGTAATTAACAAATGCACTGCACAATTGAATCACAAAAAGATTTTTAGGAGAAGGGGGGTAAGGGGAAAGTGGGTACATTAAAGTAACAACTACTAAGCATGAATCAATTGGGATTTAATAGATTGCAGCAAAATGCGTGGGCGTTTGAATGACATGTGAATAGAGGGAACATGGATAACCCAGCATTTGCCTAACTTGGTGGATATTTTGTCCACAGCCAATAGTGCATGTTAAGATTTGCTTCTACCTTTGAAACTAAAAAAGGTTGGTTTTGGGCCTTTTTTAAAAGCGATTTATACCACAAGATTGATATATGATTATGGAGCAATGAGTAGAGCGATAGTACACAAATTTTTGTGTCACTTTGTGTCACATCTCACATGTTAGAGACAGGTTAACTCCCATGAAGACTGTCCTTACCTTATGATCTACTCAGATCAAATGGGAAAACACTTAAATAAAATGACTCCTATTTTAAGCACAACTTAAAGTACCAAATACTGTTTTACAAAGTATAATTCAACTTTAGACTTCATTTTACAAGTCGATTTACGTTCCCACCCTCACCTATGGACATCAGTTGTAACTGAAAGAACAAGATCGCGGATACAAGTGGCCGAAATGAGCTTCCTTCGCAGGATGGCTGGCCTCTAACTCAGAGATTGGGTGAGGAGCTCTGCCATCTGGGAGGAGCTCAGTATCAAGCTGCTCCTCCTCCCGTCCGAGAGAAACCAGATGGGGCGGTTCGGGCATCTGTTCAGGATGCCTCCCAAGCGCCTCGCTGTTGAGGTGTTTCAGGCACGTCCCACCGGGAAGAGACCAAGAGGCAGACCCCGGAGCCGCTGGAGAGACTATGTCTCAGAGCTGGCTGGGGAACGACTCAGGATCCTTTTGAGTGAGCTGGGGTGAGAGAAGCCTGTGCTTCCTGTCTGAGGCTGTTGCCCCCACAACCCAGCCATGGATTTACAGATGACGACGGGATGGAAATTCATTTTATTTTTTTTAATGGTATGTTTTTGTGACATAAAAGCTGATTCAGTCTGAGAAAAGAAAAAGATCACAATTACCTCTTTCCTGAGCATTGTTGAAGGTGTTTTATGCATATTATTTTATAATCTTACTAGATTACCATCTTTCATTCATTAATTTTTCTTGCTGCTAAATTCACTTTAAGATCCCGTGAGGTGTTGTATTTATTTTTCAATAAAGACAGTGAACGATGATGAACATCTTTCTTCCATTCAACGAATAACAAACATGGTTGAGTAGAGGAACAGTGCTCCTCCCCGTCATCGTACAGTACCTACATGGAAAAATAAGACAGGCTAATGGATCCAACAATTAAAAACTTAACACAATTAACTATTTAGAATTTAAAAATCAATAATTACTGTTCTGGCTTACTGGTAATGTTGAGCCACCCCTCAGGGAAGGGGAAGACAGTTTCAGATATAGCAAACCTTTACAGAGAGTTTTCTGTCCACAGCTTGTCTTTGAGTATTTATAATCTATAAAAAACGAGGCAAATAGTGATGTGACATAAGATTCCACGATGTGGCACAAGCAACTCATTCAGACTATCCTACCTGCTTCCTTCATTAACTGAAAAAGTGGGTGTTGTTGTTTTTTTCTTTTCTTTTTTTTGTTTAGATGAGTGTCAGTATCAAATTTTTTATTCTTGACTCCAAGCTGTGGATCAAAGTGTAAAAGTCTTTGTAAACTGACTGCTGACTCATTCTTGTCAAACTACACTTGCAATAGTTTATAAATAGCTTTCCTCCACCCAGCGTTAAGATGATCCTTGTAACGTGTCTAGCTTGAGAGTCCCTTAGATGTCAGGAGTCAGATGTTTTTAAATCCCTTCTTGGAATTATTGTCAGTTTGCTTTCTCATGTTTGATATTTCTAAGTCTTGATAGATTTTCAAATCTGGCAATTCAATCCATATTTGATCTACTCCCAGTGGTTCTTCAAAACATCTGTTGTGTTTGCTCTTAAACTTGCTTACTTTATGCCCACATCATTTTTTAGATTTTTGTGTGCCCTTGTGTGTTAAATTTTCTTTCTGCTTTCGTAGGCTCTACGAGGGGAAGGAGCAAACAGAGTTTGAAGAGTCGCTCAGGAGGCTTTTCGAGTCGATCAACAGCTTGATGAGAACAGACTTCACCACCACCCTGTTGCTCAGAGTAATTTTCTTTTCACCCCATATTTCTACTCCTATTCATCCTCTTTTTGTTTGTGTTTTCGATGTTTTTTTCCCTGTTGTCTCACTGCAGTTGTCTGATCAGCCAGCGTCAGTTTTTACTGAATAAATTCTCTTATTTTGACTGTCTACACAAAGCAATATGTTCAGGCAGATCTAGTCAAAAGTTTTGAAGTCAAATAAAATGTATTTTTTTCTTACATAAGTGAAGAAACTTTGTTTGATGCCAAAGTCACTTTGTTCGGAGGTCTAAAGCATCTATTTTAGAATCGTATCCTTGTGTGTGTTTGTATGTTTTTTCAGGTTGCTGCTCTGAAGTACCTACCAACTGTCCTGCATGATGTTGAGAAAGTATTTGATGTCAAGCTCTTGAGGTAAGCACATTCTCAAAAACAATGACAGAGAAACACACACACACACACACACATGCACTAGCACCTTTTCCTTAGTGTCATTCGAGTGCATTGAAAGAGAGGATGCACAGAAGCACTCAGTTTGAGTTTCCCATAAGGCTTTGTTCTGTGACCCTGATACTTCTACCTCCTACACAGTCCACAGTGGTTAAGCCATACCTTCATAGCAGGTAATAAAAATCTCATCAAACTGACATAGGGACAAGGACAAACACACTCACACTCACTCAGGAGTCCCTTTGTTTGCCCCTGAGTAAGATGACAGACTTACAAAAACCATCAAACAAAAGCCATTTGACTCATCTCTGTTTTCTTCTGGAATTTATGGAAAAGAAATGGCTTCCTTAGCCTCAGCTTGACCTGCAATCAAACACAAAATGAAGTCTTCAGACCAGGAACTGACCCCTCAATCTGTGCCATTTCATTTTTTTAAAACCTTTTTCAAATGACTTCCATGCATTGTTTATTTATACTTTGTTTATTTATAGTTTTTCTTTTCCTCTATTTTTGACCTTTTTGTCTATATATTCATTTATATTTATGCAGATTATCCACAACAACCTTTGCACGTCTTCTTTTTATTGTTTTAAACATCTATTTCACAGACACATATCCACTCATCGTTACCGAAAAGCTGAAGGGCGGAATTAAATGTCAGGGCATGCGCTCTCACATTTTTATCTTCTGTCTTTCATATTCTCTTGTCCTCTACTTCACACATATTCGCTCATTCTTTATTGTCTTCTGCAATTTATTACACACTTACACAGAAACCTATCTGAACCATCTGAACTTGAGAGTAAGGACCCCTCTGCATTCTTGATTAGAATTGCCCCAAGCGTTTTCCACAAGCAAGCCATATGAATTACAAGTGTTAGAGATGGACATCAAAGCGTTTTCTTCTTTCGTGCAGATACGACTATAGAGTAAACTCACCTGTGCTTGTGATCTGTGGAGCAAAGATTTGTCATCTGCTGAAGTTTTATTGGCTCTATCCTCAGCTTGTCCACAGGCTACAGGCTGACATTTTGGATTTTAATTAGTTTCAGCTCAGATGATTAGTGGGCCTGATAAGTTCACACGGAGCCTCTGCAGCCTGACGTATTCTCGTGTCAGCACACACACATCAAAAAGCACACAAACCTTTTTGTCATCTTTGGGTGTACATTTTATTTTACCATGTCATTAATGAAAGTGCTGTTGGCCTGTGTGACATAATATAAGGAAACAGAGACAAAGTGAGATGCAGGAATAAACCAGAGACAGAGGCTTTACCGTGATCTGAGCAGTCAATCTTTCTAAGTGGCGTCAAAGCTTGCAAACTGCCTGCTTAATTATTCTGAAATTCAATTCGGAGTGGACGATTAGTCAAACCTGCGTCTTTGTTAAAACATTTATACGCTCTGGTTTATTTGTTTTCATGCACTACACATGACCTGACTGCACTTTGTGCCTTGTGTTTTTAATGGTTCTTCAAATGCTTCCTGATTGTGGTGCATTGTTAAAGGTGTGATGTTTAAAGCTTGATTTACTAGAATGGGTGCCTATTTGATTTTTTTTGCATTGAATGAATGTTAAACATTGCACAGAATTATAAAAGCTTATTATTTGAGACACAAGTCTTTCGTTCTTATACAAGAACTATTGTATATTATTTTAAAGGTAACATCCTCATTTACCATTATTTCAATCGAAAATGAGCATTTTATTTACTGTATCTAATTTCTTATTATTTTCTGTCTTCAGCCAGTTGCTGCATGACTTTTATTCCTGCATTCCACCTGAGAAACTCCAGAAACAGAAAGTGTCCTCAATGACTGAAATAGTCAGCAGCCGACTTTTCCAGAAACAAGGTGAGTTCTTTTCTATTTAAGATGTTGACCCAGACACCGAGCTTGGAGACATCAAAGTTAATGTCTGTTTAGAGCATAATTATAACTACAACAATTATCAGTTCATACTGTGTGAAATATCACAAAATCCTTGGGAAAATTGGTCTCTCTTGGTGTTCTCTCTTAAAAGCAAAATGCTTTGATTAGACATTCAATATTTCCAGCAGGACTGAAATTATAAGTCATGCGTTCCTGCTTATGAGTGGTTAGAGTGCTGTTTGTTCTCAAAGCTGAATGTATGCAATATTGAAAAAATAATGTTCCAATGTGTTTTAAAACAACCTAGCCCAGCACTTGTCGATAAAAGCTACAGCCAAAATCTTTAAAAGACAAAATGAGGCTTGTGCACTCTGGTGAAATCTTTTTTTCATCTTTACTGCGGAGAGTACACTCACACACATTCAAGTCAAATCAATTTGATTTATTATCACAGCTCAGAATATCTGGTTACTTTTAAGTCTGAATATATCCCTTTCGTTTGTCATTTCAAAACTTCATTTTAATTTTTTTTGTTATTTGTTGCTGTATTTATGCTTTTCACTTGATTTATTTTTGAAAAAAAAAATCAGATTTTGCTGCATCAAGGTACAATTTAGTACTGTTGAGTCCACTCACATCAGAGTTATTACTAAGGTCTGAAAGCAGAAACTATCTAGTAACAGTCTGACTCGCTCTGATTAATGTACTCCTGTCACTGATGGTAAAGCTCACTTCAAATCCCTCTTGCTGCACATAAACAGTCCTGAGGTTAAAATAGCTTTTTATTTCCACACTTATTTGACATCCTAGTGATTTGACCCCAGGCATTTGTAGTTGTTGCTTTTATTGACATTTTCAGATTTACCTTTTCCAAAAACATGTGTGTTAGGTTGATTGGCCTTTATGAAATTGCCCCTAGGAGTGAGTGTGTGGATGGTTGTGTATGTACGGCCTTTCAACAGACTGACGACCTGTTGTGGGTGTATCCTGCCTCTCACCTGAAATCAGCCGGGATGTGCTCCAGCATCCCTTGCAACCTTGTTAGGAATAAGTGATTCAGAAGATAAAACAAAACCTTGTAAATTTGTTTTGATATGTCTCACATGCTTGTGTGTCTTATATGATGCTTATTAAAAAGAGAAAGTCTAATGAAATTTTGTGCTCTATAAATTGTACGTTGTAAACAGTAGACATGCTTTGGTTTTAAAATGAATCTAGCTCCAGTGATCACTCACTCTGGCTCTTGAGTTTATGTTTCCATAATTATCTAAGTATCAACTACTTTCTCTGTAGAGGTTCATAATGTGATGGAATTGAGATGTAATGTTGCAATGCACACCAGAAGAGACTGCACTCTGACTAATGGTAACAAGCTTTGATTTGAAACAGAAACTAACGTGAAATGACCTTTCTACTTTCCTTTTGCAACACTAGACATTAGATGCACAATCTATTTGCCTATTTGTTAAGGTTTGTGCGCCAGGATATATTAATTAGGTCAGTTTTTCAAAATCTTATTTGTAGAAAAATCAAACTTAAGATGAGTAGAATCTAATTTAATTTTTTCTACTTTACAGAATTTTAAAAAAAATGTGAAAACTTTTTCCTTCTAAAAAAAAATCAATGAACTCTTCCTGGAGGAGTTCACTGATGCTTGCTAAATAAAAGAGCAAACTACTTTGAGTATTGTTATTTTGGTCAATCAGTCGCTGTTTGCCAAGTCTGTAGCTAAAGATATGGGTCCAGGATGTGCGTCTTTGATATTGATCCTGGCTTAGATGATTGATCCTCTGGGACTTGGCTCTCTGGCTTGCTGTAAACATATTCAGACTGGCACTCTGTCACCAGGCATGGAGGGAGGAAGGATGATGCAAAAATGAGTTTATATTTACAACAAGGCCAGATGATATCACAGTTTTAATTTTACAGGAGTGTGAACATCTCTGTTTGGAATTAAAGTGTTTGTTCATATACCAAACTGATTAAGATAAGCCAGGCCAGGAAGATAAGACTTGATGAAAGAGAAAACAAGACAGATTAAAATAGTGGAAATAATTTGCTAAAGAGAAAGATTACGTATTGTTAGTCTCAGACATAGTGATAATTCCTAGTGACTTTGCTGAAGGCAAATGGATTATTCTGCAATGCTTTTGTTCTTACTGCCTGTAGGGGAGTTTTAGGTCACAAATCAGTTAGTGTCAGAACAGAAGCAGAAGTTCCGAAGAAACATTTTGTCAAATGATCCACTTATCCTGAATGGGGTCAGAGGAGCCTCTCCCGGCTGATACACCTTGAACAGGTTGCCAGTCTGCTGCGGTGCCACACAAACAGACAACCTCACCCCTAGGGGCTATTTTTTCAGTAGCCAAACAACCTAACATGCATGTTTCTAACCCTAACCTGGAGAAAACCCACGTGTACAAGGGAAAAACACAAAAACTTTACAGAGAAAGACCACTGTTTTAAGTCTAGTTCCACTCCATGGCTCAAATGCTGACCGTCTTGCTGTGAGGCCGTTGGGCTAACTACTGCACCACTGTGCAGCCAAAAGAAACATTTTCAAAATCAAGTAAAAAAATCTAACACAAGTACTCTGTAGTTTACACAATGAGCTAGGAAAGATGTTGGGAAGTAAAAAAAAAAACAAACCCAAAGTTATCAGCGGGTAACAAAAAGTGAGGTAGATAACAATAAAAAGCAAATATTTAGTAACACGTGCAGATAGTAATATTTTTTTGATAATTTAATAAAAAGTTTCATTTAATGTCAAAACTTTATTTGTGAACATTTAAACATACAAACTGTAAAATGGCATTTGCCAAAATACAGCTGTTCTGGTAAAACCAAATCTTTTTAATATTTTATTGAATTCACCCCACACCATGCCCATTTTCTCTTCCTTGTATTTTGTACACTATAAAGTTCCCTACCGGTTTCTGTGCACACAAAAACACATCACCAAACACTTTGAAAAATATGTGGCTTCAGTGAAAAGCCGACATGTTTTTTTGCTGTTCATGGATGGCAGAGTTGAAAAGACACACACCCCCTATTTGTTGCTTGAGCTGGAAAGGAACACATAGAATCCACCTTTAGTGTTCCAACATGTTTTGCCATTTTATTGCTATAAAATCCAATATTTGTAGGTTTTAATCAGGTCTGTTTCAATAAAATCTTTATTCAATTCATCAGGGCACCTCAGTATTGAGACTGGTTTGTGTTCTACAATGAGAGTAAAGTTTAATAATTTGATTTAACGGAGGTATTTGTCTTGTTCTACTACTCGAAAGTTCAACTGGCATTAAAGTTTAAAATCTTCTCATAGTCAATCTATCAACAGATGTTTGTAAGCAGTTGGCATGCTTTTCTTCTCCCTTTTCTTCTTTCTTTTCTCATTTACCCCCAGTCTTTAGCTTGGTAATTTTTTTCTTTCATGTTTTCATTTTCTCATTCCATCTCAATTTCTGTTTTGCCAAATGAGGGTTGACACCCAGTTTAATTGAGACACATTTTTGCATAGGGAGGCTTATTAGTGTGTTTGTATACCAGGATGGAATTCGTTCAGCTGGCTGAATCTATGCAGCAGGATGAAATTACATATTTATGATGGCTAGTGGCCCTGATGTCCTATCACTGCACTGTAATGCATATTTAATACCCCCACCTATCTGTCTGTCTGTCTGAGTAGACCTGCCAAGCTCACTGTACAGGGAAAAATGTCAAGCTGCTAATGCTGACATTCCAATGCAGGAGCAGTCAGATGATCGAAGGGGTAGCATCTGGGTTTGTGTGTGTCAGTGTGGGACAGGAGATTTGACAGAGTGTATCATAATCCATGGTGACGAGACAAGAGGGATGAACCTAAATCTAGGACAATGAGATGGCAGTTAGTCGGATGTAGAGACCTCCCTTTAGTGAACATACAGTTTCAAAACTAACAATTAGAAATGATGATGAACTGATTAAGTTAAAGATAAACGTATTAACACAAGAAAAATAACTAACAAATGCTAACTAAACAAGACTAGCACATTTTCGTATGCCCTTAGACTCTCCTTTACGGTGAGGAAAAACTCTTAAAAAACCCATCAGTGGGGAAAAAAATAAGAAACCTCGTGGGGATCCACATGAAAGAGAGATCCCTCCCCGGGACGAGCAACCAATGCGTCAAAGATTTTTGTTTAAATATTAGCTTGTTCTACTCTACAGCTAAATATCTAAAGAAGGCAATAGATGTTTTCAGAAACATATTTAAATACATGTGAGCCATGGTTTAGCTCAGGATGAAATCAATAAATAAACCAATAGTTAATCAAAACTTTGAAAACCCCAAATACATTAAGCTATGAATTTATGTAGATCTAGTATTTGTGCATATTTGGCCGCAAACGAAAAAAAAAAACTAGATCAAGTTATTTTGAGGAAGTCTTCTACGATGAGCACCAGATGTCTTAAAAAAGGAATGAATATGTTGGGTTTCATAAGCAGAAAGAAATTAAACTGTATACAGAAATCAGTGAACTGGGGTTAAAAACAGAAGAAAAAGTAAACAAACACTTGTGAAACACATGTGAAAGGCGGAGACAACCAGGCTGAGACCTCTGTGGGGCGTGCTCGAAACACCTCACCAACGTGGTGCTCAGAAGGCATCCTAACCCTAACTAATCAGACTGGCTGGCTCTGTCATTGGCAGCAAACAGGACTCACTTGAGGCAGTAGTAGAGAGGAGGTCACTGAACAAACTTTTGTCCATCATGGACAATCATGACCATCCTCTCTACCCACTCCTGGACGAACAACGGAGCTCCTTCTCCAAGAGGCTCAGACAGCTCCGCTCGAGAACATCTTGATACCGGAGTTCTTTCTTTCCGTACGTGATCGGGCTCTACAACGACTCACTTAGCAGATAGGAAGTTGTTGCTGTGACACACAAATTTCCCATGTGTGGGATCATTAAAGTATATTCTGATTCTGATAACCCGATGCCCGAAACTACCCCATCTGGCTTCTATTGACCGAGAAGAGTAATGGCTAGAACAGTAAAACAATTTCTACTCCGAGCTCATCCCGGATGGCAGAGCCAGTCCTCCGCGTGGAGGAAGCTCATTTCAGACACTTGTTTTCGGTTGTATCAAAGTCTTTGTTATAATTTCATAGATGTTTGAACTATTAGAAGCACATAACCGGTATTAGGTTGTCTGTCTTTGTGTTTGGCTTTAGTCATGATTGGTATTTTGCTCGGTCAGTTTTTGAAGGGATGGGGATTTTTTTTGTCCACTACTCAAAAATACTAATCAGACTTATTCAGCATACGCAGCTGGGCTTAAGGGTCTTGGCAAGCGAATGCCGTATCAACACACACACTTCAATTGCGCACATGGCAATACTGGCGTGCATGCATTGATTGACATGTGCAAACTGTCATGTGGGTTAATCTGGTTTTGGAAGTAAATTAAATTTACAAGGCGCATTATGGCTCAATTTAGGCAAATTATTTCTCCATCAGGCAATAACTGTGACAGATTGAGAGCATCAACTCTGATAAAAGAAAAAAAAAAGAGAGGTCAGGGATAGTGAGATCAGACAGCAGTGTGAGTCATGGATTTTTTTTCCCCCTCACATTTGCCAGCACTGTTTAGATTTCGTCCACTATTGGTTTTCTTTGTAAGTCTCCTGCTGACCCTCCTGCAGTATGCTATCATTATTGGAGAATTTGTCTTGTTTAAATAAAAACACTTTTACATTGAAAACATGCTCTTATACGCTACTGATGACATAAAGGAGTTAAGTAAACTGTTAAAACCAGAAACCAGAGGGCAGACAGGAGAGTAAATATTAAGCATGCTGGCTATTTCTTAATGTTGGCACAGCTGTCTCTATAAACAGAACCATTCTCTTTACTTGGATTGCTTTAGTTTTACTGCCACGCATTACGGAGCATTGTTGACACAGTTCACACCCATCTTTATATTTCCCCGATGTGATTACTTAACAGAAGCATGCCTGTGCCTGATGAATTTAGATGAGTGATGTGCTGCTTGGTTATTAATGTCAGAATTTAATCAGTGCTGAGTGATCATGGTCATTCCTAAACTCACAACCAATCAGCATTAGTGTCAGATCCCTGTATGATTCAGGTGTAATGATTCTGAATGTGTTTTGGCAAATCTGGTTTCCAAATATACCAAAATACATATTTAATTTTACCTCTTGGCTGGGAAATGAGGAGGAGGTATATAGACCTGCTGGTCAGTCTGAAGATTCTAAACTGCATGAACTATATGTGCATCACTAGAGGCTGGCAATTACTGTGATGCATTTCAGCTCTTTTCATTATAATAGCAGCTGTTCAGAGAGCTGCAATTTTAAATCTCTCAGCTTTGCCGCGGCATGTAGTCTGTGGAGATACACGGGCAACAGGTTCCTTGCTGGTAAAGTGAGCTTCCATCTGCTCCATGCCACAGCTGTAATTATAGAGACATATTAGAGGTTATAGAAGCGAGTAGTAAAATAGCGTAATAATTATATGACTGTCCCATCAGACTTTTTGTTCCCATCCATTTCACTGTTTATTAATTGACAAAATTAATTTTATTTCTCCCTCCTGCTTTCTATCTCTGTCCATCTCTGACATGTTGTCTGCTTTTGTTTTTGAAATTTTGTGACTCGGTATGTGAAGCCTTATTATACAAAAGATAGATATCCAACGGTAAAAGTTATTGAGTGTTATCAGAGTAAATGGGTTCTCAGACAAAATGATGTCTTACAAGAGAAACTCTTCCTGGTGTATGTGGTGTTAAAATGTTATTCACACTGACCGAAAACAGCTATTCATTTTATTCAACTCTGACTTGATGGTTTTAGAGGGTTAATGAGAGTGCAAGAGGCAGTGACTCTGATTTAGTCTCTGTAAAAGCTGCAGTTTGGGTGGCTTTGAATGGACAAAACGAGGGATGGATGAGACTAATGGAGTAAAGTGAAAGGAGTTTAATCATTTGGGGAAATGTCTCTGTCTCACACCCTCCCTTCATCTGATTTATATTCTGATGCTTGTGCCTGTGGGGTGAGCTAAACAGAATCGGAATGCAGGCAAGGACAGTAAAGGGACGCGTTGAATGAACGGACTTAACCATAATTCATTTGGGACAAATCTAAGGATGTTGTCATGTTAAGTAGAGATGGGAGCAACCTGACGGAGTGCCATATTTTTATCACTAGCTGTCGTTCCTGTGTACTGTGAGACCAGTCTCTCAGGTCACAACTACTTGTAATTGCAGGAAGTGTTTCAAGCTTGACAATCTGCTTTGGGAGGATTGGTTACTGTACAGCACCACCAACAGTAGTTACAATAAATAAATTAGAGATTTATAGCACAAGCTAAAGTGCACACCCATGTTCAATCTAAACAAATGCAAAATATAATTTAAAAAGATGTGTTATAGATTAGAATATTTCTTTTCTGGGTCATTTATTCATAGATGAAGGACTTGGTAACAAATCAACTTCATCCATCTTCATCAAAAAGGAGGCCGTACATCATTCAGTTATCATTGATTGGTTCTGGTTCAATTGGTCAAAATGTTGTAGCTAACAGAGTATTCGGTCCGACTGTTTAATAGATACACAATACCTAAAGTAAAAGAGAAAGGCAATGATCAGAGGTGGCAATTACAGGGTTTCTCACACTGGGTGAGTTAGACAGGTGAAGAGAAAAAGAATTCTTGCTGGCAAAGCATTGAATGAACAGAAAGCACCTAGAAAGCAGCTAATTGATTTTTGACAGAAACAGCCTTCTTCGCTGCTTGTTATCTTTTTAATATGAATATGTCTGTGCAATAAACACTCTGGTCTCTGTGAAATAATTAGAGAGAACAAAATCAATGATATACAATAAAATGTTAGATCATTTAATAGAATTTTTTTCTGAGCATATAAAAAAAATACAAAATTTGCAAAATTAGTTTAGCTATTTTTCAGCACGAGTTTCTAAAGTTGATCCAATAATTAAGAATTTTCCAACAATTTTGGAACTATATAGTTTTGTTCTGTAAATTTGTTCAGACACACAGTTTAATGATTGAATACAAAACAAATGCATCATCAAAATGAATAATGAGTTTCAAAAGTGAGGTACAAAAAGATTAAAAGCAGTAGGAGGATTCTAAGTAAAAAAACTGAGGGAGAGTGGATGATAGAGAACACCCACAGTGACACAAGACATTTAGTCATCAATAGGCAAGAAGACAGTTGGCATGGTCCCAGCTTCCTCTCAGTTCAGAGAATTTACTTGTTGTGTTTCTCAACCTCATTATCATCTTCCCTATCACTATATCTTTCCGACAGCAGAGGACAGTGACCAAAAAAAAAAAAAAGATGTGAACGGAGGGACGGAGGAGGAAAATTCTGATTTACATACCACTCAGAAACGGATACCGCATCTCATTATCATGTGCTGTGGTTTATTGTGTTTGGCTGTCAAACGGAGGAAAAGGAATAGAGAGAAGGGATGAGCTGGCTGCTGAGCCATCAAAGCTCATCTCTGTGTGGCAGGAAGCCAGCACTGGTGCGTGTCTGCTCTCACAAACTTGATAACCAAAACACATTTCCACACATTGGCATAAAAAGACTCAAACTCTTCCATATCAAATTGCATCAAAACATCAAAATCAGGTGGGGAAGGGACAAATAGAATTTGGGCACGCAGGCAAAATGTAACTATTGATAATTATCTTCTTTAAAAGAAATAATACTGGAACAGAAATGATTTTTTCAGACCATACCGATGCTCTAACCATGCTAAATAGAGAGACCTTTGACCTTAAAGTCAGATTATACCTACTGATTTGTCAGATACGTGTGCATATCAATACCCTTGCCACAGATTTTTATGAAAAGTAGAAAAGCTTCCGATTTATTTAAAGGTCTACTGTGAGACCTGTATTTGCATTTGGATGTCAGCTTGTTGGCAAAGCCTCTTTGCACAGCATGTCTGGGTTGATTTACAGTCTTGTGGCACCATGTGCAATAAATCTCAACATGTAACTTAATCACACGGGCATCCTGGAACATAAAAACAGTATTGTAGGAAAATGCCATCATCAGGGAAATGACTGTTTTTGTTTAAATAGGTCTTTGCATATCCTATTTTTAGTTTCATATTTATTTTAATTTACTTGTGATATCCATATCACTTCAATTTGTGGTTTACTGAAAATAAGCATCATATAATTCTCCTTTTTGCCATGTATTTGAAGATGTTCTCTCAAATCTCTCCACTCCTAACGCTTGCCTCTTCTTGCCCTAAATTGAACCTCTCTGGCTGCATATCATTTTAAGTCTGTTTTTCTACAAAGTGGTTCCTAGATGGCCTCTGCAAATAAGGTTTAACTTTATAGGATTATAGTAAATGGTATTAATCCTCAGGGAATTAGAGTAACTAATAAAAAAGTTTGGTCTCGAACACTTCAAGCAAAAAGACAGTTCTTATGGTACTTTTCTATACATTTCAGTTGGATTTTGTAAAAAGTAATATCAACTTAAGAATTGCATGACTATTCATTCTTTTCTATGTGAAATGAGAGAATGTTATACATTCGAGTTCAATCTTTTTTTAGAGCGACTCATCACTCTAATGATAAGATGTAAGACAACTTGCCCTTTTTTCCTTTGAAAATACATCAGATATGTGTTTCAAGTTTCAGTCATTCATTTGTAGCAAATTGAGTTAATAGATTTAGTAGAAGTTGGAAAATTAAATTAGATGAGAGGAGATTTGCTAAAGAAAAATAACAAGAAAAATGTAGGGAATGAAAAAAAGGGTAAAGATACTTTCTGTTTTTCTACTTTACTGTGATCTTTAGGGTTTCAGGGACATATAAATCCTGTGAGTGTGTGTAACTTAATGATCTCTGTTGGGACTTAGATGATTGTACACCAGCAGTGTAAAATTACAGTAGCTGTCATTGAAGATGTTGTTACAAGCAAGAACAAAATTGACTCATTAATTGATAATACTCTAATGGCCTGATGTGAATATTGATTTTCAATTAGTGCTTCAATTATTTTCCAGTGTAGGTATATGTATAGAGCCAAAGCTGATTGTGTACAAGGTACAGTAGGTGTGCAAAAAAAGTCACACAATGCATAAAATGTGTGGAATCAACCAAAGAAGAAAAAGTAGAACATCCATTAAATGTTTTTTTTTTTTTTTTTTTTTACCAAAACTTTGGAATTTTGAAGAAAAAGAATAATTGGGACGAAAAACATTCATATTATTAACTCTAATCAAAATTCAGAAGAAACTTAAATGTGTGCTTTACTAAAGACTTCTATCCGATAGAATCAGAACGCTTATGTTTATTAACTATTTATTTTAGACAGATGAGAAACATATCATGAATCTTGAATCAATTGTTAGGTTGAATTAAAACGTAAGAAAACGTTTCAGCAATATTTTACTTAAATAGACAAAAATATCATTTAAAAATCCTGGAACAACTCAGTTTTGAATGGTTTTGTTTCTTCTTCTGAACCACTTATCCCTGAAGGGGCTGTCGTGGTGCCAGAGCCTCTCACGGCTGATTTAAGGCAAGAGGCAAGGCACACCCTGAACAGGTTGCCAGTCTGATGCAGGGCCACAGACACAACACCATCCACATACACACTCATTTTTAGGGGCAATGTCACAGCAGCCAATATGCATAGTGGCCATAAATAAAGGATTACTCCATTCATCCCTCACCAGGGAAATTTGTGTGGTGCACTCCTTACACCGCAGCAGGCTGCCCTTCGACGGCACCAACGGTGGGAGAAACGGGGGTTAGGGTTCTTCTCCAAGGACCCCTAGACGTGCTCTCTGTGGGATGCGAACCCACGAACTTTTGGTCCGCGCGCAAACGCTCTAACCACTGAGCTGCTGTCTCCCAATAGTGGTCATAGTGGCTAACATGCATGGTTTTGGATGGTGGGAGGAAAATTGAGAATCTGAAGAAAATCTACGCACACACGGAGAGAACATACACACGGAATGGCCAGTGTTTCATGCCTGGTTCCACCAATGTCTGGAACACAAATCTTCTTGCTGTAAGGGCACTGTGCTAACCAAAGACCTATTTTAAATGGTGTTGGAGATATTGTTGCAGCAGCACCTTATCAATAATATATCCTTTTCAAACAAATTAAAGACAGAAGTTTCATCATGCTGACAACATTTTGTAGTTAAAAATGAACAAATCTAAGTTTTTTCTCTGCACAAAAGTACGTGTCTGTTATGTTCAGTTACTAAAAAGAGTACCTTTTATTCATAATTACGCCTCCATTAATGTGCAACCTATTTGCTGCACTTGCGTAATAACAAGCAGTAATTTCTCTAAAGGTGAGTCTTATTCTGTGCAGAGCTGCTGAAATTACTGAACAGTACAGACTCACCGTTCTGCATACGAAAGTTTTTTAGATTTGTTCATTTTTAGCTATAGGGTGTTGTCAGCATGATAAAACTTTATTTTGCAATTTATTTGGAAAAAAAAAGAAAAAGTTGTGTGTGTGACACCACAGTCAGTGTGGGTCTTCATGTTCTTTAATACCCACATGAAGTGTTGATTTCAAGTAAAAACCTCTTCTTCTTAGATAACCTACCTCATTATGAGTAATTGTGTTAAATATTTAACCATGAATCACATATGGCCAACATTCAAAGAAGAAATTAAAAAATTATGCAGTATTTATTAAAGATATTCTGATGAAAGATGAAAGTGTTTTTTTAAACAGCAGTGCCCTCTTTACAGTGACTTAAATGTACTGCTACCATTGTTTCGACACTACAACAGAAAAACTAACTCAAAACAAGTCTATTTTTCAAATTAAAACCGTGGAAATTAAAATTTTGAGGTAATTTAAGATAGAAGAGGTTAATTGAAGTAACTTTGAAGTTAGGGATATTATTAATAACTGAGTGAAATTCATTATTTATTAGTTCCCAATTATTTGCATTCATTTTAAAAGGGAAGAAAATTATTTTCAAAAGATTTAAAAAATCAATAAAAAAAAAAACAACTTAAAACCCTGCAAAGGATGTCACAATTTCAATGCTAATAGTATTTATTGTATTTTTAGTGTATTCTTGAATTTCACTGACTAATCTAAAAATGTCTGCAACCTTTCTGTGTTGTTTATCAGTATAGTATGGTCTGAGACTGGGAGTGTTTTCTCTTGCCCATTGCTTCTTGCTGATAAAATATATACTGTGGAGTGTTATCAGGCTTTGTGGAAAGCTCAGCCTGAGTTAAGCTAGCTACACAGTAAAACTGCAGCAGTACTAATATTTGAGTCTTCCTGCAAAACTGCTGGTGCAAAAGGTGGCTTTAAAAGTTTATCAAACTTGAAGGTTAAAGTGTTTTCTGTTTGTCCCGTATCATGATAAGCTAAAAGTTCAGAAAAGGGTCGCTCAGGTCACTCTTTCACTCAGTGACCCTGACATTTTACTTCCGCTGCTTTGAACAACTCGCTCCTAAAAATAACGCCTGGATTTACTTGTTACATCAATATGTCTGTAGAAGCATGTAGCACCCGGTCTATTTCTTCAGAGGATTAAATGCATACATTTGCAGGTCTTATGGTAAATCCAGCTGATAGCTTCATTTTTAAGTTTGTACTATAGTTGGCATCAAGCACAATAACCTGTTTTTTCAGAGATTACAAGTTTTTGTGTTTGTGTTAGATGGATCAGTTTAAATGTAGAAATTTTCCCACTGAGTTGATAGCAGAAATTTGATATCAAATTTGATCTTTGATCAAATAAAATGAGTTGATATTTTATTTTATGATACTATATTTGTCCCTCATGGGGAAATTATTGTGCTTCGTTGCCACGCAGCAGGCAGGCATGATAACTCCAATGGTGGGAGTAACTGGGGTTTAGGGGTTCCTCCAAGGACACTTAGCCATGGGCCCATTCGGAATCAAAACCGACTTCTCCTGGTCCACGGACAGACACTCCACCACTGAGCTAGCGCCTCCCCTCAATGGTCAAACACCCTGGTTCTAATCGCTAATCAATATGTTTTTTTAATCTTGTTTTTTCCTAGTGTTCCGTTCCGTTCCGTCATCTTCCGCTTGTTCCGGGGTCAGGTCGCAGGGGCAACAGCCTCAAACGGGTAGCCCAGGCCTCTCTTTCCCCGGCTGCATCCTCCAGCTCACCCAGAAGGATCCCAAGTCGTTCCCCGGCCAGCCGTGAGACATAGTCTCCCCAGCGGGTCCGGGGTCTGTCCCTTGGTCTCCTCCCGGTGGGACATGCCCAAAACACCTCGCCTGCGAGGCGCTCGGGGGGCATCTGACCATATTTTTTCCCTAGTGTTTTTTTTTTATCTGTAACAACTTCCCTGAGAATTCTGAGGTATTTTGCGTCCTTTGAATACCCCCTGTCTGTGTCTTATTTTTGTAAAAGCTTTAAATATGTTTGATAGAGTGAGTGTTGTGATATGGGTCCTCACAGTAGGCATTACAGACTTGGGTTCAGTTAATAATGGATTTAATGAGCGTCATCCTAAATGAGCTTTTAATGGGTTCTGTCTACCTGAGGCTACAAAAAGAGCAATGAGGTAGATGATGTAGAGGAGCAGAAAGATGAAGAAAGCAAAGAAAGGGTGAGCTCAAGGTTGTAAAGTAGCAGATAAAGAGAGTAATTCTTATTGAATCTATACTGATTGTATATTGTTGATGCACATTCATTCATACCAATTTTTTTAGCGTTCCGTTTTTTTGAAGGAGTTTGCTGTCATTTCACTGGCGTCTGTATCACACTCAATGTTCACATGAGTACATCTTTGATAAAGCATTATTAGAAAGATTTCAGGTGGGGTTCATTCAGTAAATTTATTCTTTCATTGTACAAATGAAAACAATTATTTGCAAATGATTGTACACATTCTATATTATCTTGTAGGCCATTATTTTCAGTTCATTAAAGTCATTTAATTTAGGTCACAAGATCTTGGGCTATTTAGCCAATGCCTCACTTAAAAAAAATTAATATTTTCAGTCTATTTAGATTCCTTTTTTTTTTTTTTTTTTCAAACTGTGGAGTCCATTACTGGGTTATAGGGTTAGTGGAACATATCCCTGATAATTAGCAGGGAAAATCCAGGTGACATCCTGGTCAGGACACATATTTGTCACAGAGTCATACGGAGATAGACAACCAATCACATGCACACTCTAATTAAAGCAACCAATCAGTGCATATGTGCATATTTTTGGAGGAAATCAGAATACCTGGGGCAAACCCATACAAACACAGGGATGAACAGAGAGGCTTGTTTTTGAAAAAAATGAAGAATTATGGCCTCATTGAGCAGTCATTACAAAGGTTTGGCTCAGTTATTTTGATATCTGAGCAGTCTGTCAACCAAAAACTATATAATTTTTTTTCTTTTTTTTTGAGTTCGTCACCAGAAATAGCCCCATTAGTGATTTGGACCCAGTGGGTTTCGATCGGGTTTCTCTGATCGAAAGAGGGAAAATCTTCCACTAGGCCATCACTCCTGGGGCCAAACTATATAATTTCTATAAAAATTAAGGTCAGTGGTAAAATGCCCATCCTTGGACTGTGAGAAGCCGGTTCTATTCCTACTCGACCCATGCCTAGGTGTTCCCTGGAGCAGACACTTAACCACCTAGTTGCTTCCACCATTGTCACCGTCGTGGGTGCCTACTTGAGGCGGTACAATGCTGAAATAGGATTTCCTCATTGAGGGATAAAAATAGTACAGTAAAAAAACATTATCAATGATGAAGCATTAATGAGTTGGTATTCAAGTCACCCCTGCTGTAAGATGTGCAGAGATAATGAGAGGGTTTTGTTTTAACTTCAAACAGTATGACCGATTCTAAATCACCCATCCTAACAAACAAGTTGGATTTGCGGTCCAGTGATTCCCATTACCGAAATGACAAAATAATCCAAAAACAGCGAACGATTCTTTGTTTTAATACATCAAACATACTAACAAGACAAACATCATGTGATCCAAGCTCATATTACCCACCTTTCTAGGACTTTAAATGTAAATTGAACTTTGACCAAAGATCATTTCTTGCATCAGAATATTCGATGTAGTTTAATTTAGATGGATGACTTGCCTGAGAAGCAGCTTGATAGTTTTTGAAGAATTTTCTGACAGATGAGCTCACCACCTACAAACAGCACTGAAAACATCTCTTTTTGCTCCTCTTCCACAATCTGGGCAGAGGAGTCGAGATGAAGATTAATCAGGGAGATGTAGAAAAGAAAATGTTGTGCTGTGGTGATGGATGTGTTGACTGTGGTTTTGACAATGAAGCAGACTGACATGCATTAAACTGTAAATACACTTGATTGATACTTCTCTAGTTTTCCTGGGGTGGGTTTACATTTTTTTTTCTCTAAGGCCGAATCATTATTCATGTACGGCTGCAGCTGTCGCCACAGGTGCAGAACTGATTGCTGTAAGAAATGAGCTTAAAACTATTTTTAATAGGGAATCTCATTAAATTTAATCTCAGTATTTCACAGTTTAATATTTATTCAGACATGCAAATAGAGCATAATTCTTATACCACCCCTCACTCATTTTTTTTTACTTATCCATTCAAAGCAATACTAGACATACCGACCAGCATTCTGCTTGTCACAACACTGAAGAGGACAGGGTTAAAATAAAATTTAAAAAAGCTATTTCTGCAGTAGTTTTTTTTATTTGGTCATTTTTAGCTCTATTTTGTTTCTCCATCCACAGAATGCCGCGATGTACTCTTACCTATGATGTTGCGAGAGTTGAGTATAGCACTGGCCAGCATGGCTGATGGGCCACATGACGAGCGGAGAAACAGCCTGGAGCTACTCAACAATATCCTGGAGGTCCTCAGTAAAAAAGATGTGGTAAGAGACACCATCTTTCCTATCAAATTTATTCAGAATTTGGTGTGACCTTACTAGATAATAATCACGTAGCTTATCAAATAATGAACTCATTAGTCACAGTATTACTCTCCATTGAACAAAACCTTCAACACTTTTCTGTCATAAAATTATATCATCCTTGAAATTTTAAGTTCAAGAAAGTTTTTCTCTCTATGAAGGTTGTGATCTTATTCTTTTTATTATTTTATTATTCCTCCCTTGTTACCAGCCACATATCGTTAGTAATGACAGAGTTTGTTACACGCAAGAAAATATTATATCAACAGCACTGATTCTCCATGAAAATTACTTCCATGGGAACTAGAAAAAAACCCCAGCACTCCTTGTAATAAATTGTAAGCTACATTTTCACTGATAAACAAAAAAAGAGTAATAACTGTAAAATAATAATTAAAAAAAATATGATCTTCGTTGTGAGAGCATTCTTTTTTTGTATTTTTGACTAATTTAGCTTAGCCCAAGAGTGGGCAAACTTTTTGGTTCGTGGGCCACATTGAGTTCTAACATTTTATAAGAAGGCCGGAACAGGAGCAGATGGATGGCATGCTTTGGTTAACAGCTAGATTAGACTGATAGAATGGTGCGCTAGATTTTAAACAAGCGCGCTGTATGTTAATTTAAGAGCGTTAAATTTCAAATATAGCATGCTAGGTCTGAAATCTAGTGTGATAGCGCTTAAAAATGTGCATTTAGCGGCGCTACGTTCGAAATCTAAATGTAAGATTTTGTTTGTTTAAACGTCTAACACACTTGTTTACGTGCATGTATTTGGTCTGATGGATTTCCATATCATACAGTGTGCCATCTAGTGAGGAAACATCAGAATTGCAGGGGAAATAAAACACTAATAAAGTTTATTTATTTCATTATTTCAAGTTTGGCGGGCCTGATTACATCATTTAACGGGCCGCATGTGGCCTGCGGGATGTAGTTTGTCCATGCCTTGCTTAACCCCAATTTGTTTGCCTCAGTCAGTCAACCAGCCTTTACCTTTTGGAGTTTTCATCAGGTCGTATGAAAGTGTAGAGCCTAATTAGAATCAAAACGGTTTAGTCTCAAAAATGTTCCTGCATTGTATTCTATCTAAACAAATTCAAGTTAGCACTGGAACTAAACACCTTCGTATACACGAGCAAACTCATATGCAAAACAGAAGTGTTGCCAACACCCAGCTGAGAGCTTTTTAATAGTCTTTGCAAGTTGTTGACAGCTTGTGTGGTCTTTGAAGTGAAGGTATGGCTTTTTTTTAGTCCTATTTATTTAAATGTGTTAACGAAGCATGAACCAGGAGAAGACAGGCGGGGGAGAAAAGAGAGCAGATTAATGAATGGTAGAATAGAGGGAATTTGATGAGATGAATTTGCTCAGGCTGAGATTCATAACTAAAGCAGCTGGTGGCAAAGTGTCAGATAACCATGGCACGAATAACAATAAGAATGAAGAAGCAGGCTATGCTGGATAATTAAAATAATGAAAAGAACAATAGTAGAAAAGGCTTGAAGATATGAAGGCTGCTAATTGCATTGTAAAAAAACAAATGTAGTGGCTAAACAGACAGGAGTGGTTCTGTTTATTTTATAAGCATCGCTGTTGGTGTCTGGAATAAAATACAAGACAAAGAGAAACGGCAAGAACAAGGTGTACAAACCCAGCAGCAGAAAAAGATAGGGTGATGGGAAATAACAATTGCCTTCTTTCGTTTCACCTCTCATTATTCATAGTCCCTGGTTTTGCCTCATTGTGGTAGGCCTTGATTAAATTCTCATACCACAGATGTCTTCAAATCAAACAAAAATTCAGAAAACGAGAAACGTCAATGAAGGATGAGATGATTTGGGGACAGGTGCTTATGTCTGCAGGAGGGTTTTGTGAATGCGTTAGGACTATTATAACCACCGTCTGTTTTTGTGGTTTTCGGCACATGCAGGAGGAAGTGAGGACACTGGGAAAAATGCATTGCTTCTCCTCTGCCTTAGAACAATAGTCTCGTTAGTGAGGAACTGCGTCTCCCCTGGCAAATCGAGAGCAGGCATTGGTAACACAGGTCCAAACACATAAAAACACAGATTGTGGCAACATTCATTATCTGAGAGAAGTTATAAAACTTGCCTTGTTAAGGAAGATTCAGTTTCCCTTTTTAAAAATTACTAGAAGACTAAGACCTTTAAAGGTTGAAAACAAATCTGACTCATGTTTTAATAATTTTTAAATGATTTATAAGGGCAAAGCAGAAGAAAGTTGAAATTGCCCAAGGGTTATTCTCCACGCCTCAAAAGTATTAAACACTTGAGAAATGAATGGATGGACGTAAACAAATACACTGAAAATATAAATTTCTTAAATCAACAAGTAAATGTCTCAATACTATGAAAAGGAGTTCAAAATAATCTCGCTTTTTTTTTTTTTTTTTACAGTATAATTAAGTCTTTACCCCTGAATTGATGAAGGCAAAACATTCTAAATAATTGTTTGGAACCATTTTTAACCTGTAGTGCCCTGAAGTTTTATCGATTAAAAATAGTGTCTACTATGTCCGTTTTCAACAACTTCCACCACCTTGATCTTGTGATATTAAATTGTCTGACAGTTTGTGAAATAAAACACCACTCTAAACTTTCACAGCATGCTCATTTTTTATAAAAATTAAATAAGCTGACAATAAACTGGAAGTTGAAGATAAAGTACATAAAACTTTTGCATTTCTTCCCTTTCTACTCATAGATGGGTTGTGAAAAAAAAACCTCCAGTAAAATAAAATTGATTCACTGACTGTTTTAAATTGCTTCAGTCGCTGTGGTTCAACCGATACGTTTGTGCGTGTGTGTGTGTTTGCAAGGCACGCCTAGATGGAAAAGCATTGGTAGCACAAAAATTACATCCTCTTTTGTTTACCTTGCTTGTGCCCTTGGGCTGTGAGTTAGTGCTTTTAATGTGCTTGATTCTCATCAGACCTATTAAATTATCTGGAAACATCACAACAAACACATCCAGACACCCACAAATAAAAAGTAGAGATAAGTGTAAAGGCTTTTGTAATTGTTGTCAATAAAAACCTATAAAAAGAGACACATATTTGAGCTGTATCCTGCTCTTGTGGTAACACAAATTAATTTTGAAATCACTCGAAAAACAAATGTTGCACCAACTTCTATGCCAAAACCAGAAAAGTCTCTAATAAAAAAAAAGTTTAAATTTTTTTTAAAGTCACAAAACCATATTCAGTTTGTGTCTTGTTTAACCAGCTTGCACTCACGTATTCACTTATAAGAACCCTGGGGAAAGGTTTTGTCTCATTTGCATTCAGCAGATATACCTGGTACCCCAAGCAAATAACCTTAGACCACCTCGACATTGGGCACCATTGTTTTTTTACATACGTGCCATGTGACTGCATCGTTATATAATTTTATTTTGTTGCAGCCACTGTACACTTTGTCCTTTTTGTGTTATTTGAATCATTCAGGCAACATTTGACTTTTGAGGTTAGAATCTTTGAACCAGCACAAAGTCCATATTGGGGTTGGTGAACTTCCGTCTTCAAGAGTAACTCTTCAGAGTTTTCTAATGTGTCCCTAGGCTCTACAAATCTAACTTTAATTAAGTAAAATCAACTTATTCATATGCACTCAAATCATTGTCGTTCCCTTTTAAGAATTCAGCTGGAAATATGAACGCAATGTCACAGTCTGCTGAAGTATTCACACTAACGGACTTAATGTGCATTAAGCATAAACCCAAATTGATGTCCTTTACAAATGGTTTATTATCTAATTCTAATGTTAATACATTTTAGATTGACTTAAAAATGAAATTATTGGCCTCTTCCATTACAAAAAAAAATCCTACCTGAGTTTGAATTGTTGAAAGCATCTCAGTTCAGCACTCATGTTTCAAACCGAACTGATCAAATAAAAGACATACGGTATAGCAATAAAGCATTCAAATCAAATTACATTTAATGTCTCTGACACTGACAATGTGCCAATATGACAATTAATGTGTCCAAAATGTTTATGTATCTGGTGAATCATCTGCAAAAGCTAATTTCTAAAACATATAAAAAAACCCCCTCCACTTTCTCTCTTTGGTTTTGCTGAATGATTCTTGAATTCATTAGTAAGGTTACTCCTTAGTTGATGTAAATGGACATTTCCATAGTGAAATTTTTATGTGTGAAAAACATTGCACAAATCTGATTTGAAAGTTAGATTTCTGAATAATTTTATGCACTATTGCAAGATTGCAGAACAGTTTTAGATTTGTTTTCCAGTTTTTGCATTTAAATGAAAAAATGTAATCCCTTTTTTTTTTCATTTTGTCTGTTTCCATCCTCACTCTTTATTCTCTGTCCTGCTCTTGGTCTGTTTTTCTTTTAGGGTGAAACATTTCAACACATCCAGGACATCGTGGTTGCTCTGCTGAGAATCATCAACCAGACCGTCATCACAATGGGTCGAGAGCACGCCCTTATTGTGAGTACACATCTCTTTTACATGTTGACCATGTTAGATGAAAGTTTAAAGAAAGTTTATCTTTCTCTAAAAAAAGGTTTTAGAGATCAAATGTGTTTACTTAAAATGGAGGGAATACAGAACATAATGGAATTTATAAAAGCTTTTGGTCAAGAGAGTCTTGACTCATAAACTTTACTCACAAGGATATGAAATTAGGGCTGCAGCAAATCGGTGGGATATCTATTTTTAATTCTTTTGTCTGATGTTGTAATTTGGATTCGAAATACATTTTATTTGCATGTTTATTTTTGTTTAAGATAGATTTTTTTGTACAGTTTTAACAATATAAACAAAAGTAACAAAAAGTTACCACTTTTGCCTTGAACTGTTTAAGTCTATTGTTAGCGATGTTGCTTTTCTAGCAGTCGCAACAGTGTGATAAAAAAATTTGAAATAATATGTTAAAATATTTTTTTTCTGAAATAAGAGAAAGTTATTGCTGATAGCTTTCTCTTATTTCAGAAAAAAAAATTTTTTTTAACGTATTATTTCAAACAACGCTATTATTTCAAATAACGGACGCTGCATCGGTCCGTCGTGGTAAAGAGAGAGCTGAGCCGAAAAGCAAAGCTCTCTATTTACAAGACGATCTACGTTCCAACCCTCACCTATGGTCACCAGCTGTGGGTGCTGACCGAAAGAATGAGATCGCGGGTACAAGCGGCCGAAACGAGCTTCCTCCGCAGGGTGGCTGGGCTCTCACTCAGAGATCGGGTAGGGAGCTCTGCCATCCGGGAGGAGCTCGGTGTCGAGCCGCTCCTCCTCCAGGTCGAGAGGAACCAGATGGGGTGGTTCGGGCATCTGGTCAGGATGCCCCCCCAGCGCCTCGCGGGCGAGGTGTTTTGTGCACGTTTCACCGGGAGGAGACCAAAGGGCAGACCCCGGACCTGCTGGAGAGACTATGTCTCACAGCTGGCCGGGGAACGACTTGGGATCCTTCCAAGTGAGCTAAAGGGTGCAGCCGATGAGAGAGAGGCCTGGGCTGCCTGTTTGAGGCTGTTGCCCCCGCAACCTAACCCCGGAACAAGCGGAAGATGACGGAAAAAAAAAAGAGAAAGTTGCATGCAATCTAACTTCAACATTCCTTAGTCATTGAAATCTCCTCTTCAGCATGTGTGCAGCTGAGGATGCCGTGTCTGCTGTTTTATCAACTTTTTAGTTATTTTGCCACAGCCAGCCAATTTGGTACCAGAATCACTCGGGCCACTCCCTCATTACAACCAGGCAAGAGTTCCTTGATAATTCAGTCAGGCTGCATACATACAGACACAAATGCGGTTTTTGTCATTATTTGATTGCAATTGTTAATTTAAATTTGATCTGTTGTGCAGCCCATGAGGAAACACAATTGTATGCACTTGTTTAACTAATCAATATACAGAGTTAATACTGACATAGAATTGCAGTTGTTGCAGTTTGCTTGTCTGTATCATTCAGTTGAGCATAGAGCCAAGGAGAACAACCATTACCAGAAATCTAAGAGACGCATTGTTGCTCCATAATTGCAACATAACGAGCTAATATTTTATTTTCAAACAAGAAGTTTAATCAATTGGATCTTAATTATTGTGATATAGCGTTTGCAATGGAAGAGGTCAAAACAGTCCTCAATTTTTTTCTAGAGTCAATGTTCCAGCATAATGAACTGAATGAGTGATACTTAGAGAAAAAGAAAGAAAAGAACCACCCAAAAAACAGAGTTGAATTTTTGTTATGGTACAAGCATCCCTTTCTTTTTTTTTCTTTTAAACCAACAAACAGTGTTTCCATATGGAATTTTTGGCATGTTTTGGAAAATTTGGTCAGAGAAAGCTTCTTGTCTCTAATGCAAAGATTACAGTATTTGTTACATTTTGACAAATCCAGACATCCTCTCCTTGCTTCACTGTTATTCAGACAGAAATAATAGGTGCAATATTGGCTCAGATTGTGGAGGTAGTGAAGTATTATTACAACATTCTCCTGTGAGAGCAGAAACCATAAAGAGAACTGGTAGGCTGGTTTGGGCACATTGTTTACCCTGCGGCTTGCTATTTTTACTACTGAGTTTTTTTTTCTGGTGGACATCAGGGTAACTTCCCTCTACTTTCTGCCCTCTTTGGGGACTCTATATCCCTGCTGGGGAGACATAAGGGACCACTTTGGCAGTGTTGGGAAGATCTTGAGGGGCAGGGTCGACAGGCCGTTGAAAAGCTCCTTAGAGAATTACCCATGGGAAATAGTTGAGAGCAGGTCGTTTTGACCTCTCTTTCTACGTCCGTAGTCCATTGCCAGATAAACGGGAATGTAAAAATGGCCAAAACAAGAATGATGAATAGCATTTGTTAATAGTAATGCAAGAAAGTGTCTATCCCCTTAAATGCTCTAAAATACTTAGCTAGCTAAAAGCAATCAAATTTTTACTTTTGCAATTTTTTTTTTGGTGGATTTTCTATGTTTGTATAGAAATAAATAATACTGTAATTTGTCTTCTGATCCCCATATGGAGTTGCGAGAGCCTAACCTGGCTGATTTCAGACGAGAGGCTGGATACACCCCAAACAGGTCGCCAGTCTGATGTGGTGTTGTGGTGCTACAAACAGACAACTTTCCTCGCACAGTAATTTCTAGGGGAAATTTTGTAGCAGCCAAATAACCAAACACATATGTTTTTGGAGAGTGGGAGGAAATCGGAGTATCTGGAGAAAATACACATATCTACCGGAAAGAACATGCAAACTCCACACAGAAAGGCCAGTATTCCAAGGGGGGGTATTTCACCCCCTCTCCGGCGCTTGAACTCCAGCCTTCTTGCTGTGAGCCCGCTGTGCTAATCACTGCAGCCCACCCCAAATAATTGCTACATTAGTTGTAAACAATTCTTCAAGATGTACCAAATTACCTCCCTGACCTTAAAACTCATTTTAAACTGGATTGATGGCGCAGTAACATATTATATGTTCATTTTTAAACCTGTTTCTAGTCAATACCAAGTGAGCTTTAGCAGTGGAGTTTCTCTTTGTGCACCATCATCTACTGGGAAGCAGTCATTAACACACAGGTTGTTTAGAAAATTCACAGCAGCAGAGATAAGAACCGTTCCAAGATAATACCGTCATCTACTATCAGAACATTGCTCACAGTAAAAGAGAGATACCACATGTATCAGATACCACCTTCTGTAGTCCATCTTCTGGACAATCCACAAAATTCAAAATTATTTCTCTTTTTATTATGCTCAAATACTTGACATGATCAGCTTGTGTTACAATTATATCTACGTTAACACAGTAAATATCATTAATATTAGTCCTCTTACAATCTAGACAAATTGTGTTAATTTCTAATTTCCAGAGGGTTTGCTGGAAACCAAAGAACACAAATGTCCCATTTCCTCTACAGGCAGTAAAGTTTGGCTGGCATTTTTTTGTAACCAATAAGTTCAGAGCTTTTTAGTGACTAACAATAAACTTGTTTTTTTGTACATTCATTTTTTATAGTTAACTGAAGAGCTATTCGAGGTATAATTTTTAATGCAAGTAGAAATTTTTGACTTTACAGGTCCTATTAAACGTAGAATGAAGCACAGAATTCCATTTATGCTGCTCTATAAAACAAAACACGTTGACAAAGCTTACTTGTGTTTAAAACTCACATTTTATTTGACATACAAGTGGAAGATCAAAAGAAGGAGGGCATTGTGGGAGCTCACGCACACTGCTAAAGGTCAGCTCATGAAAATAGTATGGTGTCATTCAGGATTTTAATTGGAGACAACTTGTCAGCCATAGGATTCAGACGTAGACCCTCATGAGATAAGAAATTAAGGAAGTGTGTTATGATGTTTTAAAAAGGGTCTGTTTCAATGTTAGAATATTTGGAGTCTTGCAAAACATAAGCAAATCTTTTAATGTCATATACTTTCAAGAGAATTGTGCAGAATAATTTTTTTTCTTGAACAAATTTTAGTACAAATAAAATTAGTTGACATATTCTAACTTTAAATTTACCAAACAAATTGCAGTTTCTTTCCATTCCATTCCGTTGTCTTCTGCTTATCTGGGTCGCAGCAGCAACAGACTCTAATGGGAATACCAGGCTTCTCTCACCTCGGCTGCATCCTCCAGCTCACCTCTGAGGATCCATTTGATATATTGAAATCTATGTTTTGAAAGGGAACGTAGCTGTTCCCTGTCCAGCTGTGAGGCATAGTCTCTCCAGCGGGTCTGGTGTCAACCTATGGGTCTCCTTCGGGTGAGATGTGCCCGAAACACCTCACCAGTGAGGCACTCGGGAGGTATCCTAACCAGATGCCCGAAACACCCCATCTGGCTTCTCTTGACCCGGAGGAGCAATGGCTCTACATTGGAGTAGAGCCATTGCTCCTCCAGGAGGGAGGACTCCTGGGAGGACCTCTACTCCAAGGTCCTCCCAGAGCTCCTCACTGTATCACTGAGTGAGAGCCCAGCCACCCTGCAGAGGAAGCTCATTCCGGCCGCTTGTATTCGCTAATCTCGTTCTTCATAGATGAGGGTAGGTATGTAGATCGACTGGTAAATCGAGAGCTTTTCTTTTTGGCTCAGCTCATTCTTGCAGATTATTGCAGACGCAGCACTGATCTGTCTGTCGATTTCCCACTCCATCCTTCCCACCACTGGTGAACAAGACCCCGAAGTACTTAAACTCTTCCACTCGGGGCAGGATCCTGTCCTTGACCTGCAGAGGACATTCCACCCTTTTCCGGGCAAGGAGCATGATCTTGAATTGCTGTTTTTTTACACTGTAAATTATAAAAAAATATGTGCAAAGGTGACTATAGACTAATTAAAACATCAGTGCTAATTTTGGTGTCAATAAAACAAAATACAATAATGCTTTACTGGCTCAGATGATAAAATTTTGAAACAATTATACATTACATAAGACCAATCCATATTGATGATGAATGGTTTCACCATTCACCCTCTATATTCCAAATTTAACAAACGTATACTATTTGCAGTTGTCTCGCCTTCTTCATGTCAGTGTGTTCACTGTACGTCTAAATTAATGCCTACAAGATGGATTCTGCAAGTATTTGCATGCGCCGGTGTGAAAACCTTGAAACAAGATTGAGATTGTTGGAAAACACGTCCGTTTTGGGGGGTAACAGCAGAGAGCATCAATCATTTTACCAGCCATTGTTGACAGGATTTTTAATTGTCTGTCAGTCTTTGATCAACTGCCTATCACATTGTCTTTAATGCATTCTAAACACAATCTTACTTTGTTCTCTAAAATGATTATGATCCATTGAGCGACCTCTGTTTCCAGATGGGTAATCAGCTTGTTTTCGCCCTTAGAAATTCGTTTGCTTTGTCAGTTGTTGTTACATTCAAATACTGCCTACAAAGCCATTTGTTCCATGCTGCAAAATTACGTGGCCTTTCATGGTTGTCCAGTTTATTGCTAGAAATTCATCTTGATTTAGTAAAAAAAATATTCCTCATGTTCTCTTGTGAATTATGTGACAAAATAGTTGATAAAACCTAGAGAAGAAATGGTCCTTTGGTCTGTTTTTCATCCGTAGTGTATGTTATCTTGCTCTACCTGAGCCTCCTAAGCCCTCTTTCTGAATTTGGGTTTGGAAATTGTGGAAAAAGTGCCATAACAGAGATGTTTAAAGATGGTAAGTCCGTCTGTATTTGAAAGTAAACTGCACACCTGATGTAGAAAGCAGGTGTTTTCTTCTACTCCCAGAACCTTTCAGGTCTTCTGAAATAAAATTCACGTTATTCCAATTCTCGAGCAGTTGTGACTTTTTCAAAGCTTAAAGCCACCAAAAACATTTCTTGCGTAGTTTCTTGACGCGTGCCTTGGTGCTGGGCCGACTGGAGGACGAAAGAATTGGAGCAGGCTTGGTCAGTGATGATGCAGGCACATCATATTCTCCTTCAAGGGCTTCGATAACCCCATGGAAGCGCCCTTCCTGCTGTCGAAAATCATGTTCCACACTGTAGGGAGAAAGTAGGAGAACGATTAATTGAAGCAGACAGCAATATTAATTGAGAAAAAAACGTATTAAAATTTTACTTAAGTAGCTCAAACAAAAGTCACAAGTGGCAGCGGAAGGAAGCCTTTAGTGGATAGATAGAAAAAAAGAAAAGCGAAACCAATGGACTAAGAAAGGTAAGCGAGAGAGTCGTAACTCCAAAATGTGCTCTTCAAATCCTAGAAAGACCCCCCAGAGAATGTTTTACCTTTGCCTCATGCATTTCTAATCATTTTGGAGTTTTAATTTGGTAAGTTCAATTCAACACATACACACATACACACAAGCAATACACACAAGTCCAAACTCGACACTGTATTCAGGATACTATTTTGCACTTTAAGCACCAGTACTTCAAGGACCAGTGAGATGAGAGCAATAAGAGGGGGGGAAAGAAAAGTGGAGAGGAGGAGAAGGACATTTATACAATGGAGAAGCTAAAGGAAGCGGTGAGGGAGGAACTTGCTGCTCCTCAGATGTGTTCAAAGCAGACCCTTTTGGTTCTCTTTTGCTATGCTCTTATTCCCCCCCTCCCTTTTCTCATCTCTCTCTTTCTCTGAAGTGTCCATCGCTGCAGGTCAGAATACTTTATACTTTGAGTTTCTCACTCCATTTTGGTGTATGTTTGCATCTGTGCACTGAGCTGAATTAGATGGGTGGAGTTGCATAGGGCCTGGCATCTGGAGTTAATGAGGCACATGATGAGGCAAAGGGAGCTGAGACAACTAACCAGCCTTCCTCTTATGTCCCTACTTCTAAACACACAGACACAAACACACACTGTGCTGTACACACTCATGCTGTGCTGCACTGCCAGGCAACATGAACATCTCTAACAACAAGCCACTGAGATGGGCTTGGAGAGAGATGGGACTCGGAGAACTGTTAAGGCAGTTATGGCAGGTGAACAAATAGAGTCTCCTGAGAGATTTGAGTCAGGCCAAATGAAACAGGGGAGGGAGGTCACTGTAAAATGACGACAGAGACAAAAAACTGAGAAAGCAGTGTTCGAGGAATGTTTTGGACAGGAAAAAAACAGACCGGCTCACCAAGGGATAAAAGCCCCGTAAGAGAGAGAGCAGAAAAAAGAGTAAAAGCACTGATGGGCACAGAAAAGTAGAGATGGCTGTCATGAATAAACCATGCAGGAGACGCTCCCAAACTCTACTTATACACACATAAACCACAAATAAACCTACACAATATACATTTAAGAAAAAAAGCATTGCTCTTCACAAATATGTGATTTTTAGAAAACTTATTTGATGTTTTTTTTCCAAGTTTCTTAACACCCTCTAACTTTTCATGCCTCATTTTCTATTAGATACCTCTCAGCCTACTTCCTCTCTATTGTTTGTGGGAACACGGCACTTAGGGGAAAACAACTTCTCCAAGCTGTCATCTTTACTATATACAGCATGCATTCAAGTGCAATGCAGTGTGGTCTGTCAATGTTTAATTTTTAAGCCTCAAACCTTTTTTGTGAAATACGCTTTGGTTAGTTTGTTATTTTAAATTTCTCAAATAATTAAATTTAGTATCACACATTCCATAATTTGAACATTTTGTAGCCAGTGTTTACCAATTTTTATTTTAATCAAGGGTTGCTTAATGAAGGGTTGCTGGACTCTCACTCAGAGATACAGTAAGGATCTCTGCCATCTGGAAGGTGTTCAGAGTAGTTGTTGCTCCTCCGGGTCGAGAAAAGCCAGATGGGGTGGTTTGAGCATCTAGTTAGGATGCCTCCCAAGTGCCTTGCTTGTGAGGCCAACCAAGTGGAGATCCAGTGGCAGACCCCTAACCTGCTTGAGTGGCCATGTCTCACAGCTGTCCGGGGAACACCTCTGGATCCTCCTGGATCCAGAGTCGGGGTAAGGGAAGCCTGGGTTTCCCGTCTAGGGCTGTTGCCCTCTTCACACGGTCGCGGATAAGCAGAAGACAACAGAACGGAACATTTTTTCCAAAACTTCTTTTCATTGAAGTTTTGGGGTGCTTTGTTTTCCTGAACTGGTTGCTTTGACCATCTTATATTTGATTCATTTGTAAGGCTGTATTCACTTGTTTGTGCTGAGGTCTTTTCTTTTCATTTTGTATTTGTCTAATAAATAATGATGTAGGAGAACACGTCACACGCTTGTTCTCATTTATGGTCACATTTGTCTTTGTTCAAAACCTTCAAAGAATAAAATATTTTTTTTTGTCCTGGCATACAAGATCAAAAAAATAAATATTATTTCCCAATACTCCTGCTGAGGTGAGAGGGGGTTATGGCCGCTGAAGATGTAACGTATGTCATGCCTGTCAGAGCTTTAGAAAAAAAAAAAAAGAAAATATTGTAAGTTCCTCTTTACCTTTTGTCTCACATCATTGAGATTAATTAGAGCTGACAAGAGCAAAACATTTTCAGGCTGCCAGCTCACGTCAAAACATCTTTTTTTTTCACTAGAAATCATTAGAATAGATGTTTTGGTCCCATGCGTAATTCATTTTCTGACTGCATGTCTCATTTGCTATTTCCTCTTCTTTTTACAAAGCCACTTCCATGGTTTTACTAGCTCAGACAATATACAAAAAAATAGTGGTACTCACACTTTAATGACTTTAATGAGTTTGTAACAGGAAAAAAAATGGTTTACTTTTCACTATCATTTGTGAGGAGCTCATGCATACTTGAAAAAAACAAGAGCTTGTCCAAATATTGGTGTCTAATTCATTATAATCTTTCTAATGGTGTGAAATCCATTTATGTCTTTGTTCGTTTGAATGGATTTGCATGGGATGAATTTAAAATATCTGCTAATGCAGATTTAGCTGAAAAAAAATGCCTTTTTGTTGGATTACTTGGAGAGTGGGCATATCTAACGGGCATACTTCATATTTGCTTGTGTCCAAGAAAAAAACAAAACAAAAAGAAATTCAACACTGTGAGAAATCTCCTCAACTTAGATGAGAGACTGAAAAGGAAGCATTATTATATGATAGACAAATTGTCTACAACCTTTTTTTCCTACTTTTCGAGTACCAAACCACCTAACATCTACCAGTCTGGCGTTAACATCACAAACCCCCAGAGATGGTTTCCAGTCTGCAGTAAAACTACCCTCACAACACGTTTTGTGGTTGTTACACAACCATTAGACATCACATCCTAAACATGCCCTGTCGCAAACACACACAGACACACACAAACACACAGACAAATCCTTCCCTCTCAAACAGACAAACAACTCCCTTTCTTTCAAACACACACAGACAAGTTTCTTTCTCTCTCTCAAACACACACACAGAAAACTTTCACTCAAACACACAGACACAAGTTCCTCTCTCTAACACACAAACATATATCATTCTCTCTCTCTCGCTCGCTTTTGTTTCATCTCTAACACACACACACACATTTTGTGCGTGCATGCAGCTCGTAGGGAGGGGCCATAACAGCACCAGGCCCTACTTATTGGTTACAGAGTTAACAAGTTGCTTTCACGTCAGAGCCTCTGAAAATTTCCAATAACATTGGAAAAAGCTGCTAGATTTACGCTTTAAAAAAGAAAAAAGTCGCAAATTTTAGCGACTCTAGCGACTAGAAGATCTGACTACTCGATAAATAGAGCGTCAAGTCGCCGAGTTGACAATACAGACTTATTTTTTTTTCCTACACACCTGGCGGTTGACTTGATATCAGTCCTCAGGCTACCAGTAAACCGCGATCGATTGGTTGGGCACCCCGGGTCTACATACTTGCGAGTGTGTGAAAAGCTCACACATGCAACTTGTGTCAAAAAACAAGTGCACTTTATTTCTATTTTCTATATATCTTCAAAGAAATAAGCAACTTTTTTTCCAAATTGTTTTTAGTCCTATTTTTTTAAATCTATTGCTTTTAAAATTAATCAGCTTTATCATTCCATGTGTGAAAAAAAAAACCTCTGAAAGTGCAGATAAAGAAATGCTCAAAAAAAGCTTTTATGCCTTTTGATTTGAAGTAAAATGTTGTATAAGACAAGTTAGAGTCCTGTCACTCAAAATAATCTAAATTATGGAGACATATTCTAGGGCTAAAAGGGGTGCTGTCAGTCTTTCATGAGCTTGAAGTTGCTTAAAGATTTTCCTTTGTTAGTGGTTTTCAGTGCTTCCAGTGTTTTTCAACCTTTTTCAAGCCAAGCTACATTTTTCCATCATAAAAAAATCTCGAGGCCCACATTTAACTCAGAATTATTAAAAATGGTTCTGTAATGATTCTCACCAAAGTGTCCTGAATATGAATCAAATCAACACATCAAAATCTATTTTGTCATCTTTTATGATTCTTTTTTTTAAATAAATGTGCAGTTACTGTACTTTTTCCTCTTTAATGTTTTGCAGAAAATGTGAGATTTTTTTTTTCTGCTTTAAAACGCAACCTCAGTGCTCTCACTATGTCTCAAAAACATGTAGAACATGATTCACTAACTAGGGTAGGTTTTTGGAGGAATGGACAGAAAACTTTCAAAAATGGATTTTTTGAAAGTTTTCCCTGCACAATCCAGTAAAAATCTTATTTTTCCAAATCAAACTCAATCAAAACATTGCACAAAAACTTACATCTTGGTCAGTTAAAAAATAAGTATTTGGTTCTAAAAAAAAAAATCAACAAATTTTACATTTGCGGTTGAAAAAAAAAAATTTTTCTCACATACACTTTTTTTTGTATCCTTAATGGTTTCTTGGTGTTTGTGTAGATTTGTGTGAATCCATATGAATGAATGCGTGACCTTTTCCCTTCATGCTTTCTACCACTTACTGCATTAAGACTTCTACCTTATTCATTTAGTTCAAAAGAAGCACAAAATTGGATGAAGTTGGGGAGTTGGTGTCAGATCAACCACAAAATGTTTCAAAAATAAGAAAAGAAAGGAGAAATACACAAAGCCTCTTTGAGGCAAATGTCTTTTAAGAATTGACAAAGCAAAATTCTCGCATGATATCTCTTCATCCTCAGATATAGAGATCTAAATAGATAGGAAAGGCGCTAGAAACAAAGACAAAGATAGTATATCACCCCTAAGGGAAATAAGAGACTGCAAGAAAAATTTGTCTGATTCTAAACAAACAGAATGAGCTTCAACTCTGTCTTTTGTTCTGTGCCTACAGTGTTTCGTTCTTTTAGTTTTTGCCCCAAAAACTTCATAAGAAATCCCCCACATAGCGTTGTATGAGTGGTGCACAGAAAGTTTAGTAAGAGGTGGAAAAGGGGCATGGGATTAAGATTATTATAACTGGCTTGTAGGGAGAGGAATGGACCCTTATAAGAAACCATTATGATTAAAAGTCAAGTGACAGTGTTTTTGCAGAACTGGGATGAAGAGATGAAATCATTTATGTTATAAAAACATATGAATGTGAAATAGATTGTGTTGTGAAGTGATGGGAGGATTTAGGAATGTATGTGGAAGAAATGATGACTGAGTGGATTTTTAAGTTCGACAGGTCTGCAAAATAGTTTGATTTGATCTTCCATACTTTTCATAGAAAATGGTTGGAAATTTAAACATCTACTAATACAAATTGATGGTTGGTTTGGTCCAAGCATTTTGTTAACACCCTTGTGAATGTAGCACTCATCTCCAAAGTCTCTATTGAAATATTTTTTATTGATGAAATACTTGTATATACTGTATATGTTTGCGGTGGTGTAATTGGTCATTATAAATTAATATAGTGAAAAGATAAGGAAAGCTAAATAAATACACAGCTTGAGTAAGGCTAAAATCCTGAAATGAGAATGAAAAGAGTTCCAGTTCAAATTATTGTGTAGTGTCCTGGTTAGACAGACTTGTCATTGGAGGGGTTATGTAGCACAATGCACTTCTTCATTTAATGGGGTTACCTGTAGATGATGCAAGCTGTCTTCTGGCAAGTGGGGCAGTTGTTTATGTCCTGACCAGTTCTGTACGAGCTGCGACTGCTGGAACAACAAACATCAAGTCAGACATATTGCAAGTTTTCTGGATGTGGCCCTTTTACAACACATCTATATGCTTTGTGACAATCTAAGAAACAATATAAATTTTTAAAATTTTTGTACCTTTGATATATATGTTAGTATCCCATAAGATATTGTGTTGTGTTTTATAGACTTAAAAAAAGTTTTTACATTTAAAAATAATTAAAAAAAAAGATGTGCAGTCTGTTTTGGCTTCATATTGAGGATCTTTGTTTACTATGTAAAACTTATTTAATATTTTATAAGGGATACACCAACAAAACTCTATTATACACAACTACATTCATAATATTGTTTTTTATTTTATTCCTAAAATCTGCTAGTTAAAGTCAGGGACAACTTGTTGCAAGGAACAGTTGTTGCTTTCTGTTCTGTTCTGTTGTCTTCCGCTTATCCGAAGTCAGGTTGTGGGGCAACCGCCTCAGACGGAAAATCCTGGCTTCTCTCACCCCAGCTGCGTCTTCCAGCTCATCCAAGGTGTTCCCCGACCAGCTGTGAGACATAGTCTCTCCAGTGGGTCCAAGCATCTGTGATCTCATTCTTTCAGTCACCACCCACAGATGGTGACATAGGTGAGCGATGAAATGTAGATTGACTGAACTGCAAAAGCAACCAGTTGTTGCATAAGATCCATTATTTTTGTTTGTGAACATACCTACTCTGCCTTGAATGAAAGGAAATGAAAGTCTTTTTATGACATGTCATGTTGCCTGCTGGTGTTACAGTTGCAGATTTTTTTCCTAACGATGGTTTCCCTATTTATAGTTATTTCTACTTTAGAAAGTCAGAGTTCTCATAATATCCTGGTAAATATATTGTTTTCTACTAAGTGCCTGTATCGTCCGAGTAGATACCTGCTTACAATTCCAGGCAGGTAAAAACAGTGTTTGCAGCAGCTGGAACTGAAGAAAACATGGTTAAGCATCGCTAGCATCTGGCTCAGTAAGAGAGATCTTCCTGTCTCAACACTGCTAAGCCATTGAAGCACTAAGAAGACACTGTTACATACTCCTCTGTCATGAAATATGGAAGAGAATACGACATAAAAATCTGTGACGTCTACAAGGACTGTTGAATAATTCAAAGGTTTTGTTTGTAAAAATATGTTAGTTGAACTTTGACCAACCTGTTAGGTTAACTTAGGAACAAAATTATGATTGAATTAACATTTTAGTTACATCAGGTAAAACAGTGGTAGCATCATTCTTTGAGTTTCTCTTTACGCTCTATAGAGTGAACATAAACAGTGATACGTTCACGTCAGATGCGTAGTAAACATCTATGTTGTCTCAAAAAGAATGAAAGGAAACCAGATGCTGAGAACAGCAGCGACCTTTTAGCTCAGCTGATGCTTTTATCACAGCAGCCCTCTAAAAGTGCTTTCATTTCTGGCACAAGATCAGATACACGTGGTCCCCTCTACTTGGTGGGTCTACTCGCTTTTTTATATTCTATTTTTTTTTATTTTCTCTATGTCCCTCATCCTTTCCGCTCTGACTGTTTTAAAATCTGTTTGTATTTTCAGACACCTGACATGAGGCTTCAGCGTACACATAAGCACACTAAAATGTGTGGGTGGATATTAAAGAGGGAACGACAGCTTAAATGCTGACTTTAGGGGTCTTATTGTGCAGCTTAATCATTAATTGCAGGGTAATCTTATTGGGATTAGTCTGAAGCAAGAGACATCTGTTAACTCTGGACAGAGAGAAAGATGGAGAAGAAATTGTACAAACATGGAAATAAATAAAAACGTAGCGATATTTCTAGTTTTAGCATGTTTTGAAGAGGAAATACTGTTGAAGGTTGACGGTTTATAGTTAAAGTATGGGATCAATTAATCTAATTAATTAGAAATGAATTGGTAACATTTTCAAATAATTTTTTTTTGCTAGCCTGTAGAAAGACCTCCTCATCTGTGACTTCAGTAGACCAGCTAGCTTTTTTTAATGTATGACACAAAGTCTGGTCCTGATTTGATTTCACGTGCATTTAAAGAAAAGAATAAAAAGGGGCAGCACACTTTGTTGCTTAGCAATCCCAGCCAATGATCCGTCAATATGAGAGTGACATAAATTTGCTGTTCCCCTTCTCTCATAGCAGCTGTTGCCACTTTTATTGATTTTAGCGAGAGCAGTAATGCACCATTTCGAAGCAGCTGGATCCTTGGGTGATTTGCAATACCATAGGTTTTGGGTATTAGTATTGATATACCGCAACAATCGACACAAACATCTTCTGTTCTCTAATTGGCTCTGTGTCCCACCGTATTTAATCTGATTTGCTGGATTTGGTTTCCAAACAAAAGAAAATGCAGTTAGGTAGATTTGATCGGGGCAAAGGCTTGAAAATGTCCTTTATGATGCTTGTCAAGTATTTAAAAGTATTTTGTGTAAAAATCAACATTTTTTCCAAGACTTTGTTCTCCTTAGCTGGTGAAGGACAATTATTTTAACTACAGAACTTTCTATGATCTTATATGATGAGCGTTCTGCAACTAACTATATCATACATTGTACCTGACTTGTATACTTTTTTTTATTTTTTTTTAGCTGATGACAAACTTGCCTCTTAAGAAAGGTTCTGATTGCAGAGTACCTGTTCGCTTATTGGTCCGTAACACATAGTCTTCTCATTGAATTTAATTTCCTGAATGATTTCCGTTTGTTGCACGGAGCTCTTTGCATTGCTTTTGTCATTTTTACATATTGAGGATCTTTGTTTACTATGTAAAACTTATTTAATATTTTACAGGGGATACACCAACAAAACTCTATTATACACAAATACATTCATAATATTGTTTTTTATTTTATTCCTAAAGTCTGCCTGTTAAAGTCAGGTACAGCTTGTTGCAAAGAACAGTTGTTGCTTTCTGTTCTGTTCTGTCATCTTCCGCTTATCCAAAGTCATATTGCGGGGGAAACAGCCTCAGATGGAAAATCCAGGCTTCTCTCACCCCAGCTGTGTCCTCCAGCTCACCCAAGGGGTTCCCCGACCAGCTGTGAGACATAGTCTCTCCATCGGGTCCAGGTATCTGTGATACCAGGTATCCAGATACCAGGTATCTCGGGTCTGTGATACCTGGACCCGAGTCGTACAAATGACTTTGTGTTTGTATACACACGTGAACAGAATGATGGTCAGCTAGTCAGGGATAGAAGCAGAAGATGAAGAATCTTTTTTAAAACCAAACAGATGTTCCTGTTTTACAGTCCTGATTTAACTGTGGGGGTGTGGAGAGTTGATAAGGAGGGAGAAAAGGTATTAATTAAAATTGCAGAAGAACAAGCTACAAAGATGGAGGTGGAGATGTATGAAATGCTTGAGGCAAGTTAAAATGCAGCAGCGATAAAGAGAAAGAGAGAAATTGAAACCGTTTTGATGGGCTTATTTTGACGGGTCTATACTTTACAATAGGAGAAAATAAAGGGATTAAGAATGTCTAATGCTGACACCAGCTACAGGCTAGCAGGCATTCCATTCCCACAAAGTTTGTATCACATATTCATTCACAGCAAGTCTTCCAGAAGCCTGTAATTTAAAACACTATTACACCAACTTAAAACTCACGTCAGTGTATAATGCTGAAAGGAATCTAATCGGCTCCTTTTAATCTTCTGCATTCCCTTGATTCCCTTTTTGCTTCTCAATTTGCTCTTCTTATTCTGCTACACTCCTGCTGAGGACTTGCTCAACAGCAAATCCCTTTCACTCTCTTTTGTACTTATCTCCTCCTCTTTCAACTGTTGCAGTATCTAAACTTACATAGTACAATCTCAGTTTCTTCTTTTCCCATTCTTCTTATCAGTTTTTTGAACCTGCCTCTGTTTTATACTTACATTTTTTTTCACCCCAAATCCTTTCTCTTACCCTTCACTGAAGGCTTTGCTCTTCTCCAGGTCTTGAATCACATTAAGAAGGACCTTGATCTTCTCCTGATTGGATAGTAGATTCTCCTCCACACTCTGTAGTTGCCTCTCGAGCCCACGCGGCACATTAACTGTGTGTCCATCTACTAGTCCTCCTGGAGCGCCATTACATTGTGCTTTCATGTGAGTCTTACAAGGCAGAGTGTGGTCATCAAATGATTTGCTCTTCTGCTTTGTGTCCTTGAATTTGATTCGCTCAGAGGATTGTCTGGATGTATTTGTGGTCTTCTGGTTTTTGGTTTGCGCTAAAGGTGTGGCTGGTTTAGAGTTGGTAACCACGGGGGAATTTTTTGTTGAAAGAGGTGGAGGGCAGGCAGATTCCTTCTGAAATGAAGGATTTTGAGGCTTAGGGAGGATGCTGACCGATGTGCGGCGAGGTGCATGTTCATCAGCTTTGTGGATTTCAACCTTTTCATGATGATGTTTGTCCACTTTTACTTCTGCCGTTGGTGTTTGTGTCTGATGCGCTGGTGTGCTAGACGTGGCTCTGTTCGAGTTGTCGTCCAAGTGTGTTTCAGTAGTTTGTGTTGCTGAGTCCTTGTAAAAAGTAAAGTCTGCTGAACGCGGCCTCATCGGCTGCTTTGAATTCTTTGTTTTGTTCTGAGTTTGTGTTGTGTTGTTAACGTGTGAACTGTGTGTTTTAGGGATTGTGTGTGACAGCTGTGGTATTTGAGCAGTCTTTGCAGACGTGTGCTGCTGTGTGCTACATGTGTCCGTGGTTTTGATGCAAGACTGAGAGGTCAGAGCAGCAGAGGTTTTTCTTGGCTGAGTGGGAGCCGCAGATGCTTTCCGTGGCGGATTAGGTAAGGTCTGGCTTGCAGTTATTTGATTACCTGCCCTCCTACGACACGCACCTGTGCATGGTGTAATCTGCGATCGCCTTCTCCCACACGTCTCACAGAGACGTTGTGGGGAATTTGTCATCATTCGACAAGGCCGAGGTGGAGTGGCATGTACAGTTGTACAAACACTTCCTGTTTTTAAAACTGAACGATGGCCTTCTCCTCTCAGAGATTGCACTCTTCTCTTCTCCTGGGCTGGCTCCTTACTTTCTGTGGTTTCACTGCAAACGCCTCCTACCACATCCGAGGCTACCACACTGCCATTGGTATACCGAATTGTCGTTTTACCGCTTACATCCTTTGGGTTTGTCCGTATGTTTTTGATCTGGCAATAAACTCCACTTCCTGACCCTTGTGACCCCATGTCGTCCTGTGTTAGGGTGTTGATCTCGTTCTGAGACGTCTCTTTGGATACCGGCAGACTTTTGCTGTCACTTTTGATGACTCCTCTTGTGTTGTCTGTTGATGTTTGCTCTGTCGCCACGGTGAGTAGCTGATTCTTGTTGGATGGTTGGCTGCCCCGTCGTTTGACAGAGGGGAGAGTCCTTAATCTGGGAGATGTTTGCACCCCAACGCTGCATAATGGGCCCCATCGCCCCCCTGCCAAAGGAACTCCCAATGCAGGCACTGGATTGGTTGGGTCAGCCACCCTCCTGCCCATGCTCCTCTGCAGGTTGGCTCAGCCCCCAGAGGAGCTGAAGGGGATTGAGGCAAGCGAAGACATCAGCAAGCCTCAGCAAGATTATATCCAATCAGGAAGTCAGACTGTTCCAGTTTTTAGTCAGTCAAATTAATTTGAGTGTTTAGAGGATGGGGAATTGGTAGTAAAACCATTTATATTTGGAAGCTGGAGACAGGAGCTCAATATTCAATAAACTCTTGAAGTTCCTTCATTAAAGACTTCCTCAGTTGTTTATTCGCTTTTGATTGAGGATTACTGTTGGAGACGCTTTCACACTTTGACAAATGATGTGCAGGTGATGGAATTTGTGACCACTTCAAGTTCATTCTGTGAAAAAACAAAAACAAGAAAAATGAGACCAACATTTGGAAAAAGAGTTTTAGCAAATGATCAGACTGACAAGTAGGCAAAGACATTAACCGCGTTAAGCATGGAATAAAAGGTTCAAGCTCGACTGATTGCTCACACTGACCAAATCAATAGAGGTCTATCAAGTTCTTATTACATAAGCAGGCAGATGAGAGTTACGATGGCCAAACTTTAAATCCCATTTAAGCTAAAAGAGCTGTCTACTGATATCTTAATCTACACATTTCTCAACAAACTCCATGTTACACAATCATAAAGCTTTTTATACATCTTCAAATACATGCCTTTAAGCATTTGTGGTATGTTTACATTTCACACCAGCTTGTAAATACTCTTTCATTTTTGTTTTTAATGTGCTAAAGCCACTTTCTTCTTAAATTTGAAAAAAGAAAAGAAAAGAAGAAACATTAAATGCTATTCAGACAAAACCACATTATATTTGACATTAGGTTGTGTCTTTGTTTTCCAATCTGACTCAACATGGACTGCACGGTGGCACAGTAGTTAGCACATTGGCCTAACAGCAAGATTGTTGAGGTTTGAGTCCTGGAGTGGGAACTTCTGGTCAAATGAGATAGCATCCCCATGAAATTAGGGGCTATTGAATTCAGTTTTATACATTGATTTGTTTGCTTTTTCTATTCATTATTCTTACACTATTGAATGTTAAATTTGCGACCATAAACTTTACTCAAACTCAAAATTATAAAGAGAATTAAAAAACATAGCAGTTGGTTTAAGAATGAAACAAAATCGCCTGATTTCTCAACGCCACTTTTACACCATGAGCTAAATAACAAAAGATATTTAATCTCCTTAAGTTTTCTTTCTCTGGCAGCAAGTAGAATTGATATGGTCAGAGTCTTTAGATTTCCAGTTTTCATTTAAAAGCATTAAATATTCAAACTGAATGAATCCATTTTATTATGCTGGTGGCATGCACATGGACTGAACTATCAAGCAGTAAAAAATCAGTCTTTTCTGTCTATTCACACAATGATGTGCTTCCTGGGCTTCAGTATACACTGGGATTTTTTTTCAAGACTATTTTGTTTTATTATTAAATGATCTAAATATGTCACTGCATGCCCAGATGTTTTGCTATACTAAAGTAGGTATTCATTTTCTAAAATTCACATAGAGCTTAATTAGATATTTGAGATTAACAAAGTTATGTCTTGTGATTTCTAAGCAAACAGAGGGAAATTAGATAGAAGGACATCTATGTTTGTGATGAGTATTCTCACTGCAAATGAAAATAACTTCAATCATAAGATACACCAAAAAGACTGTGAAGCAGAGTACAGATCAGATTTACAGTCACAGACTGCCAGTAAATAAAGGAAAATAGGACTAAGATGTATTACTTGCAAAAAACAAATTGCACATGGTGATGATTTGCAGCAAACAAACAGAAAGTAGATCTGCGAGTTTGGATAGATGCAGTGTCCTTGAGTGTCTGAAAAGTGCTGTAAATAAAATTTATTGTTTTTGTTATTATTAATTCAAGCTTGTTTCAACATCGAAGATGAAAAGGTGTTTACTAAGATGTCTTGACAAATCTGTTTGTGAGTTAACTATCAGTTTGCATTCATTGCATCCGTGGCCTCACTGGAAAGAAAAGTGTCAGCTGCATCAAAGTTTTCTTTTATTTTCCTTCTGCAGTGGTCCAATGAAAGCACCTGCGTGTGTCTATCTCTGGTCTCACTCTTCACCTCTGACCTGCAGGCTACCAGGCAGAAAGTGACACCGTGCCCTCAGAAATCAGTTTCTCTCTCTTATTGGTTCCTACCCTGAACACGCACTCTCTGGTTTTCTATGCTTTGAATTCTGTTTAATAATACTATCCCATCATTCTGTCACTTTTTTCTGTTGTTACTTGTGTTTGTTTTTGCACTTTTCCACACACCTCCCCCTAAATCCATCTCTGCCATGCTGCCTTTCATATTGTGTGTGTGTGTATTTCTATATTTAATCTCATTCTCTCGCCCCCATTTCACCTCTAGCTGTGCAAAATAATCGGGGTGGAGATGGGGGAGAAAACCTTGTCAACTGTAGGCTGAGGGAAATAAACCCGAAGTCAAACAAGGGGAATGCTCAAGTATAGAAAAGGGATGTATATGCCTGACAGTTGAAGAGCAGGCTAAAAGCATGCATGTGGGATATTTCTCTGGAAAAGAGATGTAAAGACCTGTTTAATATCAGCAGATTTTGCCCCCTAACTTGTATGATGGGAAATGTCTTTTGATATATACATATACGAATATACATATTTTAAAACAGCTAGAATATCAAACATAATGCTAAAAAAGAGGGACAATAATAGTGGAGGGAAAAAAAATCTCAGATTTGTTTTCAGAAATCAATACCCAGCACAAATACATTTCAGCATTTGGCTGTGTGTGCACACAAAACACCACAGGGAATTTTTGACAGGGTGGAGCCTTCCACTGAATCACACAGCCAATTGATACAGCCGATGAGTTTGATAAACCAGTTGGGGAGTTTTTTTTTTGTTGTTTAAGAACTATCGCCTACGCAGGTACTTTGAACCAGGTGCATGCATGTGTGTGTGTGGATGTGTACCCACGCCTTTGCAGTGGCAACAGAGCACTGAATGCTCCGGTGACTCGAGTTCCCCTGACATTTCAAGGTGAGCCTCATTTTTCAACTGCCGATTGACAGATTGTGTGTGTGTGCGTATGTGTGGTCGTGCATGTGTGTGACGAAGAACTAAGACTTGCTTTACTGCTCTGTAATCACACGGCTTCACCCAGTAACCATCTCTCACCCACTCACCACAAGAACAGAACAAACACAGCCCTTTATTGGTCCTTTGAGAAAGGGTACCGTACACACACACACACACATACACTCTATTTTGGCTTCTGCAGTAATTTTTCCCCCCTTTGGTGAGTAGATTAGAAGTACCAAGAAAAATGTAAATTAAGACTTTGAAATGATGAGTACTGTAAAGTTTGTTTAATTAGCACTCACTCTCTAATTTCAACCACTTTGAAACTTTTGCTCGCCATACTTGACATGATTAAGTGATGCCCCCTGAATCAATAAACCAACTAAATTCATGACATTGAGAGAAGAAGGTGGTTTGAAAAGCAGAAGCCAGGCGTCAAAACTAAACCTTTATTTTGTCTTCTTATCTGCTTATCCCTATTGGGGTTGTGAGGGTGCCAGAGCCTCCGTGGATGATTCCAGGCGAGAGGCAGGGTACAGTCTGGTCATCAGTCTGCTATGGGGGCCACACACACACACAACCATTCTGTCTGGTCATTCCAATGGCAATTTTATTGTGGCTAATCAACCTAACATGCATATTTCTCGAGGGAGAGAAGAAAACCAGAGAAAACCCATGCATACACGGGGAGACCATACAAACTCCACACAGAAAGGCCAGTGTTTCGAGCCTCGCCTCACTCCAGGACTCAAACCCTGACCTTCTTCCTGTGGGGCCACTGTACTAACCCCTATGCTACTGTGCAGCCACAATGGAATAGAAATGATGTATTGAAGTTGGGCTTTATAGAAATTAGCTAAAGAACTTGATTCTTTTTTTGTGGATTGGAGGTTAAGTTTTATTTTCTCCCTTGGCTGACTGATAATGCTTAGATCAGGGTTCTTTGGGGTTGTCATTCTTGTTCTCCTTGTCAGTGTGAGGGATTTAGTCACAATTAGAGGCGAAAAGTAGCAGATCACAGTCATCAGGAACCCCCCTGTGTATGTCTATCTTTTCAAGTATGACGGCGAAATGCAGTGGATGTGAAAAGTGTAAAACACTCTCTTGAGTCAGCTTTTGATTTGCTTGTAGTTGGCAACAAGAAACATGGTGCTGCAACCTGAGGGCTTTGTGGGATTTGAACTGGAAATAAAGACGTAATGGTTTTAGTTTGTATTCTTTAATAATATAAACTTCATCATGCTTTTCTAACATCTGGTCTTTCTTGTTCATTCACACAGCAGCTCTGGCATGCTTGTTTGCTGTTTGGCTAAGTGTGAATCTCACTTATTTGTGCAATATGTAGTGAAAATTGGAAAGGTTAGTAACATTGTGAATGTGTTTTTTTATATTTGTGTGGTGCATTGCAGATTCAAAACATATAAACACAACATCCTCTCTCTGTCTTTAGTTTTATTTCTTTAATTGGTTACTGATTTGATCTCTTTTGAAGTGTTGTGGCTTCAAAGAAGCACAAATCCAGTAATGACTATGAAAAACAATCTGGCTTAGTTTTCTTTGTTGCCTGTTTTGTTGAGCATTCTAATTGAGTACAACTGTATTGTTCAGGGATGGTGCACTTTAATCAGCATCCCGAGATAAGAGCCACATGAGAGTCAGAGACTGATGTTCATATTGCAAACTCTACCATCACACTAAGCCACCTAAGAGAATAATTTGAAGTGTTGTTCAAATGAAACACTGTCTAAGAGTTACACGGTACTCTGTTAAAGCTTTCTATAAACTATTAAAGTTGCTTGGGAAACACACAAGAAGACCTGATGGGGTTTTTTAAATTGATAAACAGAAGAATCTTGCTAACGAATAAATAGGAGTAAGTCATCAGTAATTTGCAGCAACTTCTGCCTTGTTTGATTGGCTGAAGACCAGAGATTTGGGCTCAATAGGAAGGCGGGTGCACCAGGAGCCAGGGGTAACAAGCTCAGCAGGTTGAGCATCAGAGCTATTGAAGGTGGTTTTATGTGGTTTGGAGAATATGATGAATTTACATTTAGTGTTTTTTGCACAAATTTCTATCTACTAATTTATAAACCAGATTTTAAAAAAATTATTGGGGATGTTCAGATTTGCTGAAGATCACTCAATCTACAAGAACACCTGAAGGAGCTGGCACGTGCTGTCAATGTGTGTTTTTAGCTGCAAATAGTCAACAATTTATGCCTAAAAATTGAAGCTGTTCATCATTCATAGCCTCCTATGGGCCCTTTTCTTGTTTGTGAGATGATAAAATGAATAATTAGTTATGGCAATTTACTTTAGTAGTTTTAAGGCTCGCCTGCTCCATGTTTCTGGGGCGGGGGGAGAGAAGAAGGTTTGCTCGGCTTTAATAGTCTATGTTTATTTACTACCAGTCTCACACCTGCAGTAAGCAAAGGGGTGACACGCAGGAAAAATGCTCCTTATTAACAAATCTACACGAGCTCTGCTAATCTGTTTTGTTTTTGCAGAGTGTGGCGTGATGGTTGAACAGCTCTGCAGTGAAGCTAGTATACAACTGAATATTTATGAGCTATTTATCTCTAAATACATTTGATAAAAAAGATAAGCATGATAAAGTGGAGAACTTGTTTCATTGAGTTAACAAAGTGTCTTTGTTGTGGGACGTACTTCAGATGCATGACCACACAAACGTCTTATCAGGGTGGCTAACAAGGTGTGACGGCTTAGCCCTTCTCTCTCTTTCACTCATTTTTTTTTTATCCACTTCAGGATTTTATCCCTCTTTCTCACCAAATGTTGATCTTGATTACTCTCTGTCTTCCCTCTGTACTATTCCATCACCTCATCTTTATCTTTTCTTCCATTTCACTCAACCTGTCTGTACAGTCTTCTCAGTCTCTTCATCATTAACCCTCTGTCTATTTGTTCTCCAATCATCACTCCATTCCACTGACCCTTCTGTCCTCTCGTCTTCTTCTTGATGCATCTTCCGCCCCCTCTCACTTTCTTCTCCTCTTGTCTCTCTCCACACCTTATCTCTTTCTCATCCCTTGTCAGTTTGTCTAGTTAGAGGAGCTGCCTAAGTTTCAGTGACACGCACACAGTAATGCATGTGTGGGCACAGATTCATTTTTGTAGATCCCTCCTCTTGTCTTCCTGTCCATCCTCCTTTAACCTCCATTTGCTCTTTTCATTTGTCACTCCCTGCAGGAAAGGAATGAACTGACAGTGAATGTAGTTTAATGTCATAACCTATTGATTGGCTTTCTCAAATTGGTTATTTTCTTTAAATCCCATTGACTTTACCTGGTTACTCTCCAGTTGTTCCCAGTATGTGCAGTTCTTATTTTTCTTGTGTACTGAAAAGCGGACAAAATAATTACTTATCTCTTTGTTAAATGTCTGCATATGGGATTAGATAAACTATTACATATACTGTAGGTCTGCATTTAATACATAAATCAGATTGAACATACTTGTATAATGAAAGCAGGTTACAAATAAGAACAATATATTCCTTCAATATTTTACTTTCAAGGATTATATTTTAGTATTTTTTTAAAGTAGTGTTTGACAAAATCATTATTTTTGGGTAATAAAAATTGTTTAGAACTAACAAAATATACCTCAGATCATTGATAAAGTAATCATGTAAAATAGTTTCTTTTGTCTTCTGAATCGCTTATTTCTAATTGGTGCTGGAATAAGCACCCTCAGGCGAGAGGCAGAACCTGTTCGGTACACCCCGAATAGGTTGTCAGTCTGTTGCGGGGCCACACACACACACTCATTCCTACGGTAAATTTTGTAGCAGCTAACATGGATGTTTTTAGAGCGGCAATGGAACAAGAGTAGCTGGAGAAAACCCATGCTTACACGGGAAGAACATGCAAACTCTATACAGAAATCCCAGCCTCGCCTACACTCAGGAAATCAAACCCCAATCTTCTTCCTGTGAGACTGTCCTAACCACTGCACTACCATGTAGCCGATATTTATTGTACTAGTTTTTAATTGTACAGATAATACAATTTATAAATTTGCAATAAACTTTAATCACGCTATACATTTAAGGTGAAAGCCATACAACTGTTTAGATTTGATGTGCAAAAGTGAAACTGTAACACACTAATTCCTGCTTTTTTTCTGATTGGTAGTTGTCTAAAGTTTTTGTGTGTGTGTTAGTTCTTTTGTGTTGCTTGATTGTGAATATTTTTTTTTCTCCCAGAAAGTAAAATGTTAAATTAAAGTTGTATTACATCAAAATGATTGCATATAGAATGCTTTTTATTCCTAAATAGAACAAACTCATGTTTAAAAGATATTTAAAAACTACGAAGGTCTATGTAAAAAAAATATATTTTCTTTTTAAGTTTAAGTACCCGATAATGACAAAAATTGAAGCCAGTCAGGAAAATGAAACCAAAAGAGCCATGAAAACGTTTAGCTGGCACAGGTGAAGTGTTCATCGTTTCATTGTGCAGCAGTGACACAAACAAAAGCGGCATGGTAGAGTCACCTGAGGGAAGACGTAATTCTAAACTCATAAAAGCCAACATGTTTAGTTTGCAAAACCTCATGAATGAGCCTCTCGCTTTGGAAGCAAATGCAAAATACTCTGAAATTGTTATATGCAGATGTTTGGAAGCAATCAGGAAATGATTATTCAGGTAAAACCGACAAGTAGGACCATTTGAATATAAAATATTCAAACATATTTACCAGCTGGTAAACATGAAATTGAAATAGTGGGCCTTTGGTTATAGCAAAATGAAAATGGGCTGGATGTCAAATCACAATTTGCTTGAGTTTGAAGTAATGCTAGTCAGGTGAGAAAGTTTTTTTTAATTCTTTTCAGTTAAGACATACTGTGAATACAAAGTTGTAATGACTTCTTGTTTCGAAATTTCTCTTCAGGGATCGCCACAGCAAGTCAGTTTCTTCCATCTAACCCTATCTGCTGTATCCTTTTCGGTCACACAAACTATCTTCATGTCCTCCTTCACTGTATCCATGAACCTCCTCTTTGGTCTTCCTCTAGTCCTCTTTCCTGGTGGTTCCAAACCCAGCATCGTTCTGCCGATGTACTCTCTCACCTCAGCACGTGTCCAAACCATCTCAGTCTGGCCTCTCTGACTTTATCTCCAAAACCTCTAACATGTGCCGTTCCTCTGAAAAACTCATTTCTAATTCTGTCCATCCTAGTCACTCCCAGAGAGATCCTCAGCATCTTCATCTCTGCTACCTCTGTCTCTTTTTCTAGCCAATGCAAACACTTAAGCGTCATAGTTCCAAATGTATGTACAGCGTGAGATTCTAAATCATTACGTCAATTTGCAGAGAACTTTGCAATAATGCTGAAAGATTTGCAAAGGTCATGCACATCTGCACTCCTTCCGTAGAATCCCAGTCTATAAGCTGTATTGGTTTGTTTCAGTGACTCCAGGGCTCATTAATCTCATGGAGGTTTAACCTTAACCCGAACAGCTGCTAAGCTAACCTGAACTTGTATGGCTCATCATTTACAAAGACGCAGTTGTTTTTTTGTCCTCTTAAAGAAGATGCACCACAACAAAATATCTATGCCACCTGGCTTTGTCCCCACGGGTAAAAAAAAAATAGTCAAACCACTCGTACACACAGACACACATTACTGTAATAGAGATATTTTAAAGCTATTACTGCTGCTCTGGAGATTTGTTCTTGGTGTTAGTAGCATTGAGTCAACACACACACAGATACACATAAATTTGAAATTAACATTAAAACTGTTAATGTTGCATAATGGGTCACACAGAAGACAAAAACACCCTCTAAACACACAAGCAAATTCTGTATTTGTATACACACATATATACATATCTAGAGACACTGCATTAAGTATTCCTGTGACAGATGGGTGGGATTTTGTACCTGTCACACTAACGGATAGTGTGTCTGTAAAAGTGATGTGTTCACATTACGTCTGAGGAAATAGTTTTAGTTTGTTTTAATCAAACTTACATTGAAAGGAAAATGTAACAATTCTGTCAGTTTGTGTTCTTTTTGCTTGTTTTATCCAGATGTTTAATCTAGTCTTTGCTTCTTCTTCTAAAAAATCTTAGTTAAATCTGTTATAAATCCCAGCGAGAGTTGTTTCTTTGAAATAGTATTTTTTTTTTTTAAAAACAAAAGAAAGTACAAGCCATGGGCTGTGAGTCAGGCAGCATTCCCTAGAGGGTCATTAAAGAGCAAGAAAAAAATAATTGTAAGCTTTTTGCTCTCATTTCCCCCTCACAGTTAACACACACACAAGCACATTTTTTTTCTGCCCCATCATACACTTACCCTCTCTTGTCTTTTTATACTTCTTCTCTCTTCTGTTCTTGTTTGTCTCGGCTTGTATCTGTTAGTCCTTTAGTCCTCAGCGGTGCTCTCCTACGACTCTTTACCACTCTCTATCTCTCTCCGTCTCGTTCTGTCGCTGCTGATCCTCGCATGCTCACAGAGCGCAGTGATCCTCCCTCTCCCTCTCTCTCCCAGCCTCTCATTCTTTCTTCCCCTAATCGATTTCTATCCCTGTTTCTACCTGCTACAATTTTCTATTAATTCTTTGAAATTTCTCAAAACATCCTCTCCCTTTTTTGTTCTTCTCCACTGTATCCCTCATCAGCTCACTTTTTTTCTGTCCCCATTTTTGGTCCCCATATTGGAAGCTTATCTCTATGCCGTGCCCTGGTTTTATTATCCATGTTTGTGCATGTGCCTACACTGACCCTGGCACAGTGGTGGGCCCAGTGAAACTTTGGCAGCACACAAGTGTCAGCTCCTGGGAGTCAAGCCAGGGTAGAAACAAACACACACCCTCTTGCACACTTAGGAATACACACTCTTGCGCCAGTCACTTGCTTAATTTATGTTTTCGTATATCTGTGAGAACGCAGTCTGCTGTTGCTGGAGTACAGACTTTCTCCTCTATTCCTTTTGCTTTGTCTCCCTGTTTGTTTCAACTGATTCTTCACTCCAACTTGTTTACCCACCGTCTTCTCCTTTTCTCTGTCCCACATTTAGCCTCGTCTTTCCACTCTGTCCTTTACTTTCATCTTCATTTCTCACGCTCACCTCATCCTCTGTGTTTGGCTGTCCTAACACTCATCCTGCTTCGATTTGGTTGTCTGCCTGTTTTCCCCTTTCTCCCATCCATTCTAGCTGAGGATTATGTCTGCCTTGTAACAAACTAGACACTCAGATGAACCGGAAAGCCTGAATCAACAGTTGAATAAAATAATTTACTTCTTAATTTTAATAAAAAATATGCAACTGTTGAAAATTTGGTGTACATCTGAACAAAAATAAAAATACTTTGCATTACCTTATAAATGAATAAATTTACATATAAAAATTTCTATTTTGTCATTTTATGAAAGGAACAGTAATGTTATGGTAATATGCTTTACTACTCCTGATGTATGGCAGTCAGAAAAAAGGCATAGAAATGTTCAATTTCTACAAGTTTGTATGCTGATATCCCCTGAATGTTTGTTTGATACAGAATCCTATAAAAGTCCTTCTGACCCCTCCCCCACAGGCGAGTAAGCAGTGATATATGCATCACTGCAAAGTGGTTGTATCACCTTGAGTTGTGATTCACTTGACCTCTGGATAGATAAAGCACCAACGTACAGTATACGTGTGCACATTGCTGTGTCGGTGTCTTTGTGCAAAGTATATAAAATGTGCGTATTGGCATGCAAAGTTTGATAAACCATGAAATGGTTGCATTACAGCACAGTTGTTCAAATTTGGGTTTGAATTGGAGGATAAAAAGGAAAGCATGTCATTGTCAGCGAGGGAGGGGGGAGTGAAGAGGATATGCTCTGTTTGGTGAAGACTAGTGGGAAAAAGAAACAAATTTTTAATATATTTTATTGCAACTTTCACTCCGCTACAACCCGCTGTTTTTTTCTCCTTGACCTCTCTTCTCAGCCATCCTTCACGTCTCATGAGCATTGTTTCATACTTGACCAGGAAACAGGAGAGTGCAGATGCATTGATCTGTTTCCTCTTCACTTAGACACTGCCAATGCAAACATTGCACACACATACACGCACACACACGCACACACACATTCACCAATGGTACTGACTTCTTTGCTTCATACAAACACACCACCTCATCAACACTCACAGCAACTCTAATTAAATCTTCTTACAAGCAATCTCCACCTCTAACCTTCTTCTAATTTTCACCACAGCCTTTAGTTATTAAAAAACGCCTGTGCAACACGCATGGGTCAAAGATGAGCATGTGCTCATGATGAAGTGCTGCAGGCATGTGGGCGCATGTGGGGGCAGTGTTTTAGGCGCCAAGTTTTTTTTTAGTTTTTAAGATTATTGCAAACCTCATTTCAGACTAGCATAATATCTTCCCACATGTAGACTACCACAAAAGAAAAAGAGGAGAGATGATTGTAGAATGAAGAAAAGTAGGGAGGAAAGCACAGGCAGGGTGCAGACTAAAATGATGTGCAGTGTTTCAGCCTATTGTGCTCTCTGGGTGTCTAGTTTAATTTCAAACTCATTTCATGACATTCTTTGGTGTAACAACTATCAGTTCATACTCTACATCTACTGGTCCTTAAAATAAAAGAAATGTTTGGAGTAAGATTCCTTACTGGTGCGATGAGTGGCTATTTAGTTCATGTTTGAAACGTTTCTTGTTCATCTAACAAAAAAATATTACTAGAAACACTAAATATTCAAATTGAATCTGCCACAATCAATGCCTCGATGCTCTGTCTTACTTTTAAGGTAATGATGCGTACGTCATGTTTGGTATTTCATCTGGCAGGTTACTGCTCCAGGTAAAAAAAACTTAACACAAGATTAGTGATTCTAAAGTTAGTGATGTAACCTTTGGAAAGAGAGTTAGCGCAAACTTAGTTTAAATTTTTTTGCTTTTTAAAAAACAAAATTACTTTTTAAAATCTGCTGTGCACGTCCTGAAGACATGCTGTTCTGCTAATGTAACAACGCCATGCTAACGAGTACTTTCACTGAAAATTCAAACATATTGGTAGAATTTGACAAATTTTCTCTACCACAGATTGCTTTGCACAATCTTGGCATTCTCTTGATGAGCTACAAGAGCTGGTTCACCAGAAATTGTTTTCACTTTAGAGGTGTACCCTGCCAGGTTTAACAACTCAAATTTCTTGCCTTTTAAATGGGGTTGGGACAGCTGATAGTCCTACTGAATAAACTGTTACCATCAAAGAAGCAGCTACATGAAGAGACATGAGTGGTCATCATTACTTTAAGAAATAAAGATCAGTCAGCCCAAAAAAATAGGGTAAACTTTGAAAGTTTCATCAAAAAGCATTAACTGCCATAAAGAAACCGGCTCTAATGAGGACCGCTCCAGGAAAGAAAGACCAAGAGTCATCTTTGCTGTGGAGAATAAGTTCATTTGAGCTCAGGTAAGAGACCAGGGCATTGGCACACAGAATTCTAGCAGCAGACACATCTTTAGAACAACTGTTAAGAGAAGACAGTGCAAAACAGTGATCAAAACAAAAGGTGGCTACTTTAAAGAATCTAGAATATTTTTAATAAGTTCCCCCTTTTTTGTTAATATTATAATTCTACATGTGTTCATTTATAGTTTTCATGCCTTCTGTGTGAATCTAACATTTTCATTGTTGTGAAAATAAAGGAAACTGTGAATGAGAAGGTGTGTCCAAAATTTTGGTCTGTACTGTATATTTAATGTGGAAATTTGTATATTTTCTGTCAAATCAGTAAAATATGATCCATTCGGAAAAATTTAACGAATAAGAAACTATTTAAACCTCTAATAATCTGACGTGCAAACTGCCAGCTTCTCATCCACTTTACAGTTTATTTTAAACAAGTTTAATCATAAATGCTGTCTGATGTAAACATGATGTGGTCCTTGAGGAAAGAGATACTAATGTATCAGAAAGAATTAAAAATGAGCACCTAAAAGTGTTCCAGCTGTAGGTAGGACCAGAACATAGGAGGAAGGTTGGTGGGGTTAATGTTACAGTTCTTTGTCAACCTCAAATTTGGTGGATTGTAACCAAGTCAAATTGAGACAGCTGAATAATCAATAAAGTACAGCTCGTGTTTGTAAGTTTTTGTAGTCTTAAGGTTTGTTTTCAAACTAATCTTCACCTTATGCATAAAAAAGGAGAATCAGCAGGTTTGAAAGCACAGCCTTTGTTGACAGAGGATATGAAACGGTTTCAAATGCATAAACTAGAAAACTTCAGCATGTTTCAGTCAAATCTGAGCCGTATGCTTTAAGAATATGTGTCTTAGATGAAGTCACACTTTATAATTTTATTTATTGTATTTTGTTTATGCAACAGGACAAAACAAACTGTTCTTTTTTGTTAGCTTGTGTTTCTTTAATGTGAGTTTTTATGGGCAAATCCAATTTGGGTAAAGTGTTTTTTCAACTTTTTGTTTTAAAAAAATGAAGAGTTTTTTCGGATAAATATGCTAAATACGCTTGTTGTGTGCATAATGCACAAATATATCATCCGTCAGTACAGAATTTTATAATTCTCTGAGCTCTCTTGACGTGCCACCATAAATCCAAACAATTATTTTGTGAACAAAAGTGAACATTGAATTATTTTAGTTTCAAGTTCAAAAAGTAGCGTCTGTTTTTCTGCTTTAAAAAGACCAAACTTAGATTTATTTCCTACTGTAGTATTATTTTGTTAAGCAGAGGAGAAATTACAGCTGTAAATTTGCAAGAAATGAGAATAAAGAGCAATTCAGAACAGACAAAAAAGATAAAAATGAAAGTGGGAGGAGAGATGAGAGGACAACCAGATCACTCCAGCATCTGTGTCCTGTTTTGCCAGTAATCTCTTTATCATTGTATAAGTCCACTTTCTCATCACAGCCTGAACCTCCTGGTTGCTTTGTGACACAGCTGATAGTCTTGTTGATACGCCAGATAACTACTTTTTCCCACATTGTTCTAGGTTCATATTCCAGTGTTTTAAAGACACAGATCCATGTTGTTACACCCCGTTAGCTTTTAAGTTGAATTTAAACAACGTTACGTGAGACTTTGACCACTGGCCTTTTGGTAACAGCAATTATAGTGAAGTAGTGCAAAACGACATGTGACCCACACTCCAAAGCACAAACATGCACAGATACAGAAGTGCAGTGATCATGAAACCAGAAAGCACTTATGTGGAGTAATTCTGGTAAGTGACTGAGTGTGTGGGTGGGATTTTAATCCTATTACTGTTCAGCTGTTGAGCACTAAAGAGGCAAAGATGGAGGACAGAGACAGGCCGAGTTAATTGTGCTGCTCGGCCTCTTTTTGTTGCTATGTGTTACATTGAAGTGCTTTACATAAATTTGTATAACCCCATGAATTAAACTCCCACTTCTGTGTCAGGAGGGTGAAACTGTTTTTGTGTGTGATGGATATATTTTTTTTTAGTGCTCAGTGAGTTATAATTTTATAGTAATTGTTTTCTTGGAAAAGTGAGAGATTATAACCAGTGACGTTTAGATGTCTGGATTGGCTGATCTTCCTCTTTCAAACAAAAATTGGGATAAAAAAAGCATCAGAGAAGAGAAAGCAAGCTATTGCGTATGTGTGTCCATTGGGAATCCGATGGCTTCACTGGGTAGAAAAGATTTTGAATATGGAGTCCTCAGCATAGCCTTGTATTTGCAGACTGTGTAGTGTTGCTAAAAATTTTGTTTGCAATACCTACTTTTTTCTTAATCTTTGGACGTGGTGAAACTATGAACCAGTGGCATATGCGTTCACATATGTGTTCACATATGTGAGCAAGAAAAAATTAAATCTATTTAAGATTAAGGCACACACAGCCTGCTCCCCGTGATGAAATGAAACCTGTCATGTGTTAGGATGCCATTCATCCTTTATCTTCTATTAGGCATCCATCATTCCTCATCTCTGTCTCAAGTTTCCTCTTTCTGCTGCCAACTTTGGGGAATAATTTTATCCAAACTCTGGCTTGCAAGAAAGATACACATCTGGTTATTTAAATGTATGACTGAACTTATGTAGCATCAAAGAAAAAAGACACAACACAACCATTTTCATTCAGCCGGCCTCTTGTTTGCAAATAGGGCCAATAAAATGTTGTATTTAAACTTCTTCATTCATATTAGGTTGACGTTGGACATTTAAATAAATAGGTGGAGTCAGAAATGCCAGACTGAGATGGTTTGGACATGCGCAGAGGAGAGAGAGAGTACATCGGAAGAAGGATGCTGGGTTTGGAACCACCAGGAAAGAGGACTAGAGGAATGCCAAAGAGGAGGTTCATGGATACAGAGAAGGAAGACAAGAAGATAATAGGCGTGACCGAAGAAGATGCAGCAGATAGGGTTAAATGGAATAAACTGACTTGCTGTGTTGACCCCTGAAGGGAAATGCCGAAAGAAGAAGAAGAGAACTGGAATTTTAAAAAAGAAAAAATATCAGTTTTGGATTCAGTTCAGTAAATAAACTGGACTCTGAACCAATTTTAGTATCATCCTCCCAAGATGTCAGCCTATTTTTTTATTTGAATGGGCTTTTAAAAATGTTTTACTTGATTGTGTAACAGGATTTAGATTGCACAAAAATAGAAACAGTAGTTTTCTTGTTCTTTTTTTGTGACATTTTCTATTGTCAAACATCTCAGACAAACTGCAGAGCCCAAATGATCATTTTTGCTGTGTTTTTATAAATGCCAATTATGCTAATGTACTTTACCATGTGGCACTGAATTGCTGGCACCTACAGCATCTCTAAAGGTGTGACATAGAACAGTTTTCCTGCTGAGGTTGCTGTTCTTCCTGTTGGCAGTGTGAGATGATGTTGATTCTTTTTGACAGAAATGGTAATGACAAAAATTTGCAAAATTACTGATTGTTTTAAAGCAGTCTTTCAAATGTTCTTAAATGACCTTGGATGTGACGCTGCAGCAAAGTTTTTCAAGTTATTCTTTTCAATGCACTGTAAAAATTTATGCTCAAAACTCTGTTTTCTGTCTTTCTCTTCTTTCTGCCTCGGTAGTCGAGAGTTGTTGCCTGCATGACAGCTATCCTCAGTCAGATGGATGATCGTCATTACAACAAATACATAGAAACTTTCACAGGAACATCTGATCTGGTTGTAAGTTCACACAAACACGCGTTCAAAGGCTCAGTTATGACATGTTTTTGATGATTTTTAAACAAAAACACATAAATCATATCCAAATTGAACTGCGTTGCATTCAACCTTTAAACTGATCATTTTGTTTTTGCTGTTTTTTGTTATAACAGGACTTTTTGATGGAGTCCTTCCTGCTTTTCAAGGACCTGATTGGCAAACATGTTTATCCCTCCGACTGGATGGCCATGATTATGGTGCAGAACAGGTGTTGTTTTATATGAATTCATACACCTAGCCACGTACACACATTCTTTAGAGAACCATTGAATACAGTCTCCTTGCTGCAGAGGCAACTTCTGATCTATAACAGCTTGCTCTTGGTGCCATGACGGTTGCTCCTACATTTTAAATGATTATTGACATCTTTAGTGACTTGTTCATCAACACAAACCCACACAAGGATACATCAAGATACCGAGGTTGAGATTGAGGCTGCTATGATGAAAAAAGCTGATGTGACAAATGTGTCTAGAGATGACAAAGTGAAAGCAATCAGGAGATTTTTCTGATGGGAACTAAAGGGGACTTGTGTAAAGGAAAAGCCAAAAAGTCAATGGGAACTTAATGGGAAGTACAGGAAAAGGCGGATAAGAAGTTTGTTCATGAGAATTTGGGGAGAGGTGCAGATACTGTATATAATGTGTTGACCAAGTGGAAAATGGAAGAGCTCGACTGTTAAAAAGTCAAATAAGAATGGTCACGAATAGAGCAAAAAATCCCCAAAACATTTTTTTTTACCCCAGATTATGTAATAATAGTTCCTTATTGATCCCTCTTGGAAAAATTCCTTTTGCTGCATTGCACCACAACAGGCAGCCATGGCGGCACCAATGATGAGAGTAAGTAGGGGGTTAGGTGTCTTCTCCAGGGACCCTTAGGCATGGGCTCATCAGGAATGGCAATTCTACCACTGAACAGTGTGCTACACCCTGATGTGTAATCATACCTTATGACTGTAAAATCACAACGTATTACATTATGAGTGTAACCACAACTTAATTTATTATTCAACCCATTTTCTGGGAAATGTTTTTCAGTGATGTAAATTATGTGTGTCTATGTCTGTACTGTTAGAGTGTTTCTGAGAGCCATCAATACTTATGCTGACACCATGAATCAAAAATTTCTCAGTAATGACGACTTTGAGGTTCAGGTAAGCTTTTTTTTTTTTGTTTCTTCCACAAATTAAATAACATTTTATTTATAATGCATTTTTTATACAAAAAAGTAAAACAAGGTATGACATAAAATACACAAAAATAATTACAATATAAATTTTCTAGCTGTCATATTGATCTGTTATTTTATGTTCCTAATCAGCTGTTCTCTGCAGTAGCTCACTTTTTTCTATTTTAAATTGCTTTCTTTTCTCCCCTAGCTGTGGAACAACTACTTTCACTTGGCTGTGGCATTTATTACCCAGGAGTCTCTGCAGCTCCAGCATTTTTCACCAACCAAAAGGAACAAGATTCTGATCAAGTAAGAGTGCAGACATTTAATTTCCTCTCATACCACATCTCCTCTTCCCGAGTTAATGTACCTACCTGTTTAATGTCGTTATCTCTAATCAGACATCCAATTAAGTTTGGGTGAAGTAGTGTGGCGGTATCATTCTCAGAGGTTTGCTCAGGACCTGTTGGTGGACAGATTGATATTGATTAAATAATTGTTTGTGAACACAAGTACGGATTTAGTTTGTTTGTGTTCTTCCTCCTCAATTTGTTTTTTCTGTGCTTTATTTTAGGTATGGAGACATGAGAAGGCTCATTGGCTTTGCTATACGTGACATCTGGTACAAACTTGGTGAGAAAATATACTTTTTATTATAACAGCATTGTGAATTTTAGACTGTGAGACATAGTCTCTTCCGGGGTCTCCCCGTGGTTCTCATCCTGGGAGGACGGGCCTGAAACACTTCACCAGCGAGAAGCTCGGGAGGCCACCTAACCAGATGCCCCAACCACCTCATTTGGCTTTTCTTGATCCGAATGAGAAACGGCTCTACTTAGAGCTCCTCGCAGTGCTCCTCACTCTATCTCTGAGTGAGAGCCCACTCCCCCAATGAAGCTCATTTTGGTTGCTTGTATCCACAAGCTTGTTCTTTCGGTCACCAACCACAGTTGGTAACCATAGGTAAGGGAGGGGACGTAGATCGACTGGTAAATTGAGAGCTCTGTTTTACAGCTCAGCTCTGTCTTTACTGCAACAAACTAATGCAGCATCCTGATTATTGTGGATGCTGCACTGAGCTATGTTAGAGTGTGTCATAAATAAACCTGGAAACCCGAGTTTAGGTCACAGAGAAAAAAATAACATATATATTGGACTCAAAAATTCAGAGAAATGTTACTAGCTTCATTCCCAATATTATAAATACCTCCTGTTTTACTCTGTGTGCAAAAAATGTAGATATAATTACAGTTAAAAGTGTTAATTAGATATTTATTTAGACTGCATTACACTAAATTAGTTGGACACATACGATGAGAAACCAACTATTGCACGTTAGAGAGCAAAATGTTATGTTTAGTGTTAGAATGAGTTTTATTGCACCTGTGGTAAAACTGTAAACAATAAAAGTTTACAGTGTTTAGAAGGAGACATTTTTCTAAGCACCTTTCCAATAATCCTGTTATTGCTAATCCCCAGAGTGAAACAAACTTTTCATGTGTTTTTTTACAGGAAGCCATAAGATCTGCTTCATTCCTGGCATGGTTGGTCCCATTTTGGAGATGACTTTGATCCCTGATGAAGAGTTGAGAAGAGCTACTATTCCCATCTTCTTTGACATGATCACCTGTGAAAATACACAGTTTGGAAACTTCCAAAAGGTACATTCAAATGTTCATCACACACCATAAAGAAATGTGAACACGCAGTTCCATTTACTCAGATGAGCGCACACACAGGAAAACACTTCATTCTCATCTATTGATCTCCTGAGAAGCAGCAATAAAAGCAGTGACATCTTAATTACAATTAGACAAAAGAGTTCTTTGTTCCTCACCTTGCTCTATCTCCTCTCATTTGATCTTCTCTGCAGTTTGAGAATGAGATCATTCTGAAGCTGGACCATGAGGTGGAAGGTGGAGAAGGAGACGAGCGATACATGCAACTGCTAGAGACTATGTGAGAAAAAAAAACATTGTCTATGGTTTTTTATTTGACCTTTGAGTTTCTGGTTTCTCTTTAGTAAAATTAAAGCCTTCAAATGATGGGTTTGACTCACAACTCTATTCAAACATGGGTGATAATTAAGTTGTTGATGCTTAACTACAGCCTCCTGGACTGTGCTGCGGAAAAACCTGCACTGAAGCCACAGGTGCAGCACTTTGTCTCCCTGGTGAAGGGTCTTCTCATCCGTCTCCTTGACTACCGCACTGTGATGAGCGATGACAGTCGCAATAACCGCATGAGCTGTACCGTCAATCTCCTGGTAGGTCAAACTTTCTTTGAAATCACCAGTTGTCTGTAAAGGGGACTTTGGATTGCCTTTATGTAGAAAATCTTGTAGTCGTCTCATAAAAAACGTCAAGAAGTGCATCATCTTAAACTAAGAGGTTGTCAGAGTGGCTGTGTTCAAAGCACAAGACTAACCAAGAATTTAGACTTTGAAGATTTGAATCTTCTTATTTTCTGTTTAGGTTATGTTCATTGATGATTATTAGTCTTTAAAAATCTCTGATCTTCTTTAAATGTGTGACTTGTCATCTGGTTTTTAGATTATTTATTAGTCCTCATTTATGTATCTTGCATGTTTAAAATATTAGCAAACAAACTGAGATTCAGATCTAAGTTAGTTATGCAATCTACGTCAAAGCTGGGAAATGGATTGAAGACTTGATCATGACATATCGATAAATTGTCATGGTTCTTCTTAACCAAGATTGTGCTATTGTTTTCCTCATTTAATTTGTGTATCGAATGAACTTAAAGATCAGCTCCATCTCTGGTTTTGACTGTTTACACAGGGTTGCATCAGCTTTTGTCTCTTTCATTTCCTGTCTTTTATGTGATCTCATAATCAGACTCTTCCCGATGGTGTTTTCAGTGGTTGAGCCCGTCCCACGCTGCCGCCATTTTCGTTAGACTCAAAATGTTGATTTCAAACAGTCTTTTCCCTTTGATTCTAAGTGATCTTTTACAACTTTTTAAAAATGCAGAAATCTGAATGTCTCTGATGTACCTTTTCCGTCTCCGAGGAAAGCTACTGGTGTGAAGCAGAGGTCTTTAACATGTAACCTGTGGCAACTATACATTAACTATTCTATATGATTGACTTAGGCAAGCTGAAAAATCCTTGTTCCAGGCTACCGAACTGTAGCGTGCTTTCATATTTATACCCCCAGGCAAACATCAAATAAGAATAACACACGAGTATGCACACAACAACTCTATTTACATACATGCTGCATCTTCTGGTTGTCCTGCACATGTGCCTTGAAATAGCTAAAAACATTTCTACACAATATAATCTTTATAATAAAAAAGCACTTTGGTGTACAGAAATGATTGTGTACCTTTCCTGGTATACTGTGATAACTTATTTCAAACATTTATTAGTAAATTATGTGTTTATATTTTTATTTTTAAATTTACTGATTGACTTATTCAGCCAGACAAGCCTTGAAACACTGTCCTTTCTGTGTGGAGTTTGCAAGTTTTCCTCGTGAATGCATGGATTTTCTCCAAATACTCTGGTTATCTTCCCATTCTGCAAAAACATGCATGTTAGGATGATTGGCCACTATGAGATTGACCCTAGGAATGAGTGTGCGTGTGGATTGTTTTGTGTGTGTGGCCCCGCAACAGACTGGTGATCTGTTATGGGTGTACCCTGCCTCATGCCTGAAATCAGCCGGTGTAGGCTCCTGCTTCCACCGCAACCCAATCAGGGAATAAGCAGTTCAGAAGATGCATGAATGACTTGTTCAGAAATTAGCTTTGTTTAGATACTTATTTTTTACATATTTGAGTTAGATCCAAACTAGTCTAAGCATAGAATTTTTCTTTTTTAATAAAGACAAAATTTCATTAGCTGTACTTTAAGTTTAATTATTATTAATTTGGTTAATGATAAAAAAGACTAATGTTATTGCCTCCATTTGTCAGAAATATGATTTGCATGACTTAAAACAGTTGAAATACTTTTATAGTTCCAATGAATTTGAGATACCTTCAGCAAAATACTTTGTTTATAACTTTCCTCTGCTAAAAAAAAAAAAAAAAAAAGAATATATTTGTAAGTGAATAATTTACAAGCAAACCTGCAGATATATTTTAAATGATACCTGTGCAGTTTGTCTCTTTTTTTTTTTTGCTTTAGAAATGTGTTCAGTATTTTGAAGATGTGTTGATTTTCAGAGTGTATGGATTATAAACTATCTTGATAATTCACCTGAAATAAAACATTCGCTGCTTCAATTCAAATGAGAGATGAAATTATACATTTTGAAAACCACATTTTGCTGCACTGGGGCTTCAAAATTTTAGTGAGTTAGTTTTTATGTATTTGTTTTTTGCTGCTAGAAGAACCTATTACAGCATTCATTATCATTTGCATTAGAATTTATTCAACGGGAAAAGTGGAAAAACATTCTTACTTTGTCTTTGACATCATCAGACATGGACCAGCAGATACAAACAGTGGAGCACAAACACAGTGACACAATATTGGGGCAAAAACTCATCTCTGCAAATTTCAATTAAAAGATATAAACCTTCTCCAGCTTCTGAAAGTGATCATTAAAATTTCTTTGTCATGAATAGTAACTTCAGGTTTTTTTTCTTACAGAACTTTTACAAGGACATCAATCGTGAAGGCATGTACATCAGGTATGAGGAGTACCACACAAAGTTTGAAATGAAACGTCTTGGTCACTGTTTGTCCTGTATGTGTATTAATGGGAATGAACTTGTGTCGTTATGTGTGTACTCGTGTGTCAGTGGCTACATAATCTGACAAGGGATTATATGAGTTCCACTGAATTAATGTCAAAATCCACAGGATCAGACGATGGTCTGACTGCAGAGGGGAGCGGGATGAGCATGAGAGAGGAAATGGTAGAGAGACAGAGAAAGTGGAAAACACAGGGCTTAAACAGTACTTCCAATTTTTATGCTTTAAGAAAAACTGGAATCTTGAAACACTGACTATTTAAAAGATAAACTAAAACAAAAACATCTGAATAATGTTTCAAGGTCATTTCATAGCAAATGAATTTAACAAAAAATCTCAAAATTAAAATTAAGAATAGTATTGCACAAACAAGAAAGCTGATGTAGCTCATAACTATGTGAGATGAGTCATTGCATAAATGTGAAACATCACATTTTACCTTTCGAGAGAAGCCAAATGGGGTGGTTTGGAAATGTGGTTCTGATGCCTCCTGATCGCCTCGCTGCGAGGTGTTTTGGGCATGTCCTATTCGGAGGAGACCCACAGGACCCACTGGAGAGACTATGTCTCACAGCTGGCCAGGTAACACCTCGAGATCATCTCGGGTGAGTTGAGGGAAGCAGCTGGGATGAGAGAAGCCTGGATTTCCTGTCTGAGGCTGTTGCCCCTGCAACCTGGTCACGAATAAGCGGAAAACAACAGAACAGAACATTTTACCTTAAAATTTAAAACCCATTCGAAACAACATTTTAGCAATTCAACACTTCGACCATAAATGTAGGTTCCAACTCAATTTGTACTTTTAGTGGTATAATTTTAACTGGAACATAGAATCATTGAAGCCGAACACTAAAACAGTTGATGCGACACACCTGCAAACGCTCTGATGTCAGAGTCTCGCCCACTTGCAAGCAAATTATAGTTTGAATGGTATAAAATATTTTAACTTTTGAAAAATGGTTCTCCATACTTCTAAGTTGCTTTTAAAAAAACCTGTGACATCTGTGCCCGAGGTGGAGGACTTTAAGTATCTCGGCGTCTTGTTCACGAGTGAGGGAAGGAAGAACGGGCGATCGACAGACAGATCAGTGCAGCGTCGACAATAATCAGGACGCTGCATCGGGCTGTCATGGTAAAGAAAGAGCTCAGCTGAAAAGCAAAGCTCTCAATAAAGTATTTTCAATTTAATACCAGTCAATCTACGCTGCCACCCTCACCTATGCTGGTCACTGAAACAACGAGATCACAGACACAAGCGGCCAAAATTAACTTCTTCCGCAGGATGGATGGGCTCTCATTTAGAGATAGAGTGAGGAGCTCAGTCAAGAGAAGTCAGATTAGGTGATTTGGGCATCTAGTTTGGATACCTCACGAGCGCCTCGCTGATGAGATGTTTCAGGCATGTCCCTCCGGAAGGAGACCCAGAAATAGACCCCTGGACATGCAGGAGAGTCTATTTCTCACAGCTGGCTGGGGAACATCTCTGGATCCTCCCGGGTGAGCTGCAGGATGCAGCAGGGGTAAGAGAAATCTAGTCTTCCAGTCTGAGGCTATTGTCCCCATGACCTGGCCTCGGATAAGTGGAAGACAACGGAACAGAATGGAACATTTTATCAAATTGGCATTTCTAGCTATCTCAATGTTTGACAGCCAGAATAAGATGACTGTCTGTTTAAAGGTTTTCTGTTTTCTTGCAGTTCTTACCATTTACACAATGTTTCTTGGTTATAATAATTAAAAAAAATCAACAAAAACCTTGATATTTTCTTTCACTCTCTAATATTGAGACACTTTTTCTGCATGCACCAACAAGCTACTTTCTTTTGCTGTGTCATCAAGGCCCGATCAACAAAGTCCAGCCTTTGGCTATGTGCAGCATATGTTAACCAGAAAAAAGGTTGCAATACACAACAAGATCAAAAGAAAAAGCAATAAACGTAGAAAAACCATAAGGACACGAGTTCTTTTTTAAATCCTGAATTATATTTGATGCGCACAAAGTGCTCAAATTGTCGAATTTAAAAAATACCCAATGTTTTGCTTAAAAACCACTGGGGCACCAGTAAAAGCCTGCTGCTTGTATAAAATGTGTCACGCGATCTGCAATTCATTCCACCAGCTGTAAACAACAATTACAACCTCTGACAAACCACATTACTAAAATATTCATAAGGAAGTCTATAAAATAACTTATTTCAACACATTTGTTCACAGAAAGTAAGAGTTTACATCTAAACTTAATATTGAAGTTTTAAAAGACATTTACTAGTTTTATTGTAGATATGTTATGTTATCAGATGACTCCACATGAATAAATAGATGGGAATAAATGCAGGATTATAATTATTCATTAAAAATGTATCTGGTTCAGTAATGTAACCATAACTCAGTTATGATTCACTGTGTTTAACACCAGATGGCTTTCATGCCATGCACATGGATCTAGCTTCCAAGATCTGCACGTCTTATTGACCAAGGAAGAAAATACTTTATAATTTTATGTTGATTTAACCAATTAAAATTGTTTCCCAGTTACATAAATACAAATTAGTATTCTCTTTTTTTTTTCCAACTTGGTCAATAAACGTTACAGGTGTTAATGTCCACGTGTAAAATTTTTGTCATGCTTGTAAAACATTATTGGATTTTTTTTTTTTCACTGTTAAGAAATATATAGCATTTTTGTGTGCTTCTGTGTTTACTCTTGGATGACCTTGTGCAACACAAGCTTGCACATAGACACATGCTGCTGTTCACCTTCGAGTTGCCCAACACTGGCATCTTGTGGAATGACGCAGAAGCTGCTTACATTCATTGAGATGTGACTCTGCTCTTTACTTCTTAATGTGTTCAGGTATTTGTACAAGCTGAGAGACCTTCACTTGGAGGGGGAGAACTACACAGAAGCAGCCTACACCCTGTTGCTCCACTCTCGTCTGCTTAAGGCAAGACACACACAAATGCATGGATCAGGATGTCTTGTTCTTTAATGCTGGACACAGTGGCTCTGTCTAATCACTGCCTGCTTGAAATAAATGGGATTATTTTTATGAGCTGATAAATGGTTGCTACGTCTCTGGCCTCTAAACGATGAAGCCCGGAGGTTAGTTTATGGCATTGTGTCGACCACTGCCGTTATATCACCGCGGTGATTGATGCAGTGCGCTTGCACAGTTAGCGTAAATATGTGAGTCAGTGTGCATAAATGGGTCAGGATACGACCCCTTTTGTCTTTGCAAACTCATCATAAAATCTAATAAGATAAGGAAAGTTTTTTCTTGTTCTTTTACTTCTTTTTTACTTTTTTATAAACTAACACCACACACACAAAAATACATATCTTTTTTTACAACCTCTCAAATGGGCTCTAAGTTTCTTATTTAGATCACTACCATTGTAGTCTTTTACAAATTATGTTTTATTTTCTTTGATTTCTTGTGTTTTGTTTTTGTGTGAGACAATTGAAGTTTTAGATTTATCTATGTTTTTAATTTAAATGATGAATCACGGGCTGCAGGGGAAAGCAGCCTAGTATTTTCCCTTTTTAGTGCATAGTAAGAAGGTTGGGGTTTGCATCCCGGATGGGAACAAGGTTTGGAACACAGACCTTGCTGTGTGGAGTTTACATGTTCTCCCCCGTATATGTGTGGGTTTTCTTCAGGTACTGCAGTTTCCGCCCATTCTCCAAAAATATGCATGTTAGGTTAATTGGCCGCGACAAAATTGCTGCTGGGAGTGAATGTATGTGTGGATGGTTTTCTGCGCGTTTGGCCCTGCAACAGACTGGCGACCTGTTCGTAGTATACACTGTCTTGCCTGGATGGGCTCTGGCACCCCCTGCAATCTCAGTTTAGAAGATGAATTATTACTCACCTTGTTGCTGCAGATTTTTTGCATTCCATTTTAGATCTAATATTTATCTACTTTAAAAACTGAACATTAAGCTGTTCTTTTTCTGATTTTCCCATGTTCACAATTTATTAAGTTCAATTCTCCTTTCATAGTACTGTTTTTGTTCCTAAATTCATAACAGTGGTCGGATGACATGTGCAGCCCTCAGTTTGAGTTCGGCTCCCAAACGCAGCGACAGCTCAAAGAAACTCTCTACGACACCATTATCGACTACTTCGACAAAGGAAAGGTGTGTATGTGTGCAATGAGTTTTTTTTGTTTTGTAGCACACCTTTTATAACAGCTGTAAATTGTGTATTATGTCTGGCTTACTAAATACCAACTCAAGATTCAATTCAATTTTATTTGTATAGCCCAAAATCACAGAATGTCCGTCTCAATGGGCTTCACAAGAAAAAGAGGAATGTATTAACACAAATATACAGCAAGAAAAATAACTAACAAATGCTAACTAAACAAGACTAGCACATTTATGCCCTTAGACTCTCCTTCTCGGTGAGGAAAAACTCCTAAAAAACCCATCAGTGGGGAAAAAATAAGAAACCTCATGGGGATCCACGTGAAAGAGAGATCCCTCCCCCGGGACGAGCAAACAATGTGTCAAAGATTATTGTTTAAATATTAGCTTATTCTAATCAAGATCACACGTAAGAAGTTACTGAAGCCTTTCAAATTTGTTGCTTTAGCTGAATATCAGAAGAGAGTTTTGTTGGTAAAAAATAGAGATCATATTTCAATCACAGTCTGTCTGCATGTGGTGTGACATCCACTGTGTAAGCTCTACAGGGCTTCCTGATCACTCAGGCAGGAATAGAGACTTTCCACCACTCTGCGGGATACTGGACACAGATTTCCACATGAGGAAATTTCACCAAACAGCTGCCTCTTATTTATTTGCAAATGATGCATTTTATTATTTTTCTATATGTGTTTTTCAGATGTGGGAGGAAGCCATCACATTGTGCAAAGAACTAGCAGAACAATATGAAAACGAAATCTTTGACTACGAGTTACTCAGCAAGAGATTGGTAAAAACATCACCACACATCACCAGCAGTCCTGATCACATTGTTTTGCCCTATCATTTTCACACTTGCCTTTTCTTTTCATCATTTCTTTCAGATAAAAAAATGAGATAAAAGTAAAATGTGTTTTTGAAGGTTGTTTGATTTCAAATTTTATTGAATCTAGTTCTTGACAAAAAAACTAAAATTAACTATTTATAGTGCAAAATTTTCTTTTGAGTTTGACTTCTCACATTCAGTTTTTCTTTATTTAAGTTTCATGGTTTGTACTTTTCATCAATTAATTTTACTGATCATCTGCACCTAAAATTACATCATTTATCAAAACCCCTCGTGCATATTTAATCCTAACTCAAGTTTTTGTTATAATTAGTATTTTTCCTTTTAGTGCATTTCATAGCTGATCTACATCCACACTTCCACTTTGTCCAAAATCTTTGCTACTTTTTATTTTACAGTCACAAAAAACAACAATCTTTTCTCTTTTCTCATGTTGCAAATATTCTCTTTCGCCAAAGACTTTTCCATCGATGTTAAAATTCACATCTCTCACCTTATAAGACTCCAGCCGTCTCACTTTCAGCTGATGCTAAAATTTATGTGGTTATATAAATGACAAGCATTGTCCTTGGATCACACACACCTCTATTTTTTTTTTTTGCCTTGCCTCTATTATCCTTGTGAGCCCGACATTCTGCTGAGGGTAGCTTTGTTATTGGCATGAGCTGATTAAACCACACTTACTGCATACAGTGCACATCTGAAACTCTCTGCTCAATACATCCTTGGTTCTTTTCATAGGAGAAACAAGCCAAGTTTTATGAGAATATCATGAAGATTTTGAGGCCTAAGCCAGACTACTTTGCTGTGGGCTTCTATGGACAAGGCTATCCTCCCTTCATCAGGGTTTGTGTTTACTGTCTTACTGTATTGAAATGCTTTATTTTATTCAGTTTAATAGTTGGAATAATGTTTAATAATAATTTAAATAACCATCAGTAGTAGTAATAATCTAATTCAATATTGAAATAAAATAAAAACCCTATGAATTAGGATAGACTACTTTGTGTGAAGACACTTTAGACTCTAACTTCTCTAATATTCATTGTGATTTGTACAAAAACTATTATCATGGCACTTTCGTTTCGTCTGTTTATAGAACAAGGTGTTCATCCATCGCGGTAAGGAGTATGAACGGCGAGAGGATTTCCAGAATCAGCTGATGAGCCAGTTTCCCAGCGCCGTGCGCCTCAATATGACCACTATGCCAGGAGATGACATCATGAACGCGCCGCATCAATGTATCCTTATGCCAAAAAAAACAATAAAACATTTTTTTTTGTAGACATATTTAAGGAATACACACATATACACCTTGTAAAATTGCAAGTTCTGGGTTTTATTGGTGGAGCAAACGGTAAATCTTGTGCAGACATCAAAAACGGAGGTTAAATCTTGTCGGCTTTTTTCTTGTACATAGAAATGATTTTATTCTCTCTCTGTGTCTGAGACTTCAAGGCTGCAGGTTAGAAATGTTTCCTTTATTAACTGTTTACGCTGACTCAGCTGTAGTGAGACACAGTGTTTAATGTAGCGTGGAATTTCCTAAACAATTTGAACCAGATATCCAGTGTTTCACAGTGCAGCCCGTCCTGGAAATCCCCCCTCGTTTGAAGAACAAACCTGTCCCAGACCAGATTATCAAGTCTGTAAAAACTTAACAAATTGACTTTTACTTAATAAAACTGTCTGGATATTCTTATCATGAAGTAATTCATTTTATAACATTAGATGATGTTTTTCTAAACGGTCTCATCTTCTCTCTTCTTGCTTCCTGTAGCTTCTACAAGTCCAACTACGTCCAGCGTTTCCACTATTCCAGGCCAGTTCGTAAAGGACCAGTGGACCCAAACAACGAGTTTGCTGTGAGTAACTTTCCTGAAAAAAAGGATTATAAACAGATATATTGTTTTAGAAATTCTTCATCTGCTTAATTGGCTTTTATATTGAAATAAAATCCCTCTGTTAGTTTTTTTATTTTTTGTACTAGTACATATTTATTCCTCTTTGAGAAATTACTTTTGCTGCATTGCACCGCAGCAGGCAGCCATGATGGCGCCAATGGTGGAAATAACTGGGGGTTAGGTGTATTCCCCAAGAACACTAAGGTATGGGCTCAGTGGGAATCGAACCGGCTTCTTCCAGTCCAAGGACAGACATTCTACCACTGAGCTAACGCCTCAGTTATTCACACATGTCAAAAGTAGCTAAAGTGCAACATTGACTTTAAATAAAGATAAAATGTGATATTTGTAACAACTCTTACTACATTTTAGGATTTTGGTTATGATCAATCATTTTCTTGGTGCTTTTTGTCATTTTCATGTATTTCGCTGCAGTCCATGTGGATTGAACGCACTACGTTTACGACTGTCTACAAGCTGCCCGGGATCCTCCGCTGGTTTCAGGCAACAGACATGAAACACGTGAGTCTTTTTTATTAGCAATTTGAACATTTCCACTAAATAATTTCTTCCTATTCTTTTTAAATTTTTAACTTCTTCTAGCCCCTCAATTTCTGATTTTCTTTTCCCTTCTTCTACTATATTTCCATTGTTTTCAGACAACCTTGTCCCCACTGGAGAATGCCATAGAGACCATGGAGTCCACCAATGAAAAGATTCTGACAATGATCAATCAGTACCAGGCTGACTGGACCCTTCCCATCAACCCTCTCTCTATGCTTCTCAATGGCATTGTGGATCCAGCCGTTATGGGCGGCTTTGCCAAATATGAAAAAGTAAGCCTTCAGGGATCAAAGTCGGTATCAAATCGGGTCTAATTAGCTTTAGAATTACTTTCTGTGTGAAGATATAATAAAATATTTGGTACAAAGTAAATTCTGTTTTTTTGTAAGCCGCATTTAGACAGACTAACTTTCAAACTGTTGAAGCTCTTTACAGACAAAAAAAAGCACTTAGCTGAAGATTCCCTGCTCACATGAAGGCTTTACAAAGTAATCAGAGCTGCAGAAACAACCCCTCAGCAAGACTCGTGATGACTTTAGTATCTAAATCTGGCTCACCTCCCGAGGCTCAAAATATGATCCAATCATATTTAATTAAATGGATTGCTCACACGCTCTCCATCATTATTACAAACTGTAAAGATGATTTTCACAGTTTCCAGATTAAAAATGTTTGAAAAAAGAAAATCAATTTCATTAAAGGTGCAATTATATTTTAACATTATTAAAATTCTTCCTACAGTCATGCCAAAATAAGATGATTCATTTTTTGCACAATAATATTTTAATCTTAACGATTTGTCTCATTTGTTTTTCATGTTCTGAAAATCTCATAATTTTTCAGATCATTTTGGATAAAAAAAATAGAGTTTACCTTTAAAGTCTTGCTTCATAATCTGCTAAAGCTTTTGTGTTCAACTAAATAACGAATCTCTGCTCCACATCAGGCATTCTTCACTGAAGAGTACACTCAGCAGCACCCAGAGGACCGAGATAAATTACTGCGGCTCAAAGACCTCATTGCCTGGCAGGTGCTATACATCCCAAACCGTACACACATCCTGTAAGCAACTGTGGTGTTTCTCTGTTGGTTCACACTTCTTCTTGTACATCTTTAGATTCCACTGCTTGGTGGTGGAATCTCCCTCCACGGAAAGAGAGTTATGGATGACCTGCGTCCTTTCCACGACCGTATGGAGGAGTGCTTCAAACAGCTCAAGAAGAAAGTGGAGAAAGAGTACGGAGTGAGAGAGTTGGTAAGGAGGAGAAAGAAAGTTGGACATTAAAAGCTTTTCTACTTTATTGTTTCTGGCTTTCAAGGAACCAAATACCAATAATTATGGAGACATGTTAAGGTTTGAAGGACGACGTTAGTGTATTTTTTTTCTATTTTTCTTCTTTCTATCATTGTATCATAACTTTTCTTTAGTTTTTTTGTGTCTACTGTGCAGCTAATGTGACTCTTTATTCATTTATCCATTCTCCTCCAGCCTGACCTGGATGAGAGAAAGTCGACCCGTCCTCGCTCCATGCTCCGCTCCGTTCGGCAGTCCATAATATCCATTTCCTCGCTGCAGGGCTCTGAATGCGGCACACCAACCATGCCCCACGGAGAGAAGTACAATAGACCTTTATAATCTTTCATTTTTAACACAAACTAAGTGTCTCCACCTACAAAGACTTTTTATTCCTGAAATTTTCTTCAACACTGATAATAAAAATATAGTTTCTAACCTTTGATATAAATACTTTCACATTCCCTTTTAGGGACTTTCAACCTGACTTGTTGAACGCCTGGCCCCTGCAGCGCTCAAGTGGCAGCGTCAGTAGGAGCATTGGTGAGGGCGGAGTGGTGACGGTCGGAGATGCAGAGGTCAAACTCAGGAAAAGCAAGAAGAAGAAAAAAAGAAGCAGCATGATTTTCATTTCAGAGGAGAGAGAGAGGACAAGCACACTTGATTGTAAACGGGTAAGGTGGTAATATTTTCTGAAAAAAAAAAAAAAAAAAAACAGAAAGAAAAAAAAGGACATATAAACATTTGTCCTCTGCGGCGTTTCCGGGAACTCTGTCTCTCTCTAGTTGTCCAAGAAGCAGGAGTTCCGCAGCGACACCAACTTGGCTGAGCCAGGCGAAGAAAATGTGTTGCTGACAAATGCCAATTCTCGATCTTTGCCAGCCATCACAGGTGACACTCACACAAACACACACATACACCAGATTGCACAGCAAACTAAAATTCAGCAGCACCTGCAAAAAAAGGGTTGCACAGTCAAAATAAAATTTTGACCTTTGACAAATGGAGCAAAATTGCATTGTTTTTTTTTTTTTCTTCTTTTTAAAAAAAGCTGAAAATCAAAATCTTGATAGGAACGTGCATCTGTGGCCCCAGATCTCTAGATCAACTCAACATAATCTTAAAGGAACCTGTAATTTAATGGAACAGACGGCACACTCATTTTGTTTTATGTGACAGTACTGATCTAAACTCATACTTGTAGCGATCCATCATAATGATTTCATTCATTATAAAGTGCATCAAAAACCTCTTCCATTCTCTTTCCCCTCATTCAGGGTTGTCCTTGACAGTAGTGGGTGGGGCAGAAGAGGTGGACTCATCCAGAGCCAAGAGGGACAGTAAGAGTTTGTCAGCCTGTGTGACCTCTGACCGAACAGCAGACAGACGCTCAAAGGGTGTCATAAACCTGCTCTTCAAATCAAAGGTATGGGCCTGTGGTGGGATCAAATTATTAATCACATATTTGGTAAAACTAAGAGTTGTGTTTATTTTTACAAATAATTAATTTATCAAAATTTTATTCATTAAAATCCTCTGACATTTATTGCTTCTGTTAATAATAAAGTTTTTATCTTTGTCCTGAAATCATGTTCTTGTTTGTGTAAACAGAGTTCAAGATCAGAGGACGTGAAGGCCGGTGAATCAGCCAGGAACAGTCAGAGTCATTTCTAAAATTTCATTTTTTCATGCTTTTATATTTTTAATTTTGCAATTACAGAGCAAAAAGTTCTGAATGCAGGTTAGATACACACCCAGACTTCCCCCTGTCTCCCTCTCAGTCTCAGTATTCACGTTCCCCGTTAATAAAAGCTATTTTTATTGAACGACCTTTTTTCTCTGTAATTCGGTGGAAAGCTGAACACCACCTTAAAGCTTTTTCAATCAATTCTGCTTCTACAAGAATGAGCAAACACAAACCACCCTGCAGATTTTCCTAATTGAAAAACTCCTTGTTATACAATGTTTAATGTTATTATGACTGACGTTAATGAGAAATTATTTGTTGAAAATAGAACAAAGGTTTCCCCGCTCTCTCTCAGGACTTTATGTAGGAATACTTAGTATTCAACTTTGATGCAGCAAAGAAGAAAAAAAAATTACTTGAAGTAAGAGTTGACATGCTGTTTATGTTCAAAGTAAAGACCAAATTGCTTTTTTTTTTTAAATCTGAACCTTGTTGTTTTATGCAGTATTTTATGATTAAATATAAAAAGTCTCTGCAGAAGCATTTGTGTGGGTTTTTATTTTCTTTCATTGCTGTTTTAAACATGTCAATGTGTGTTTTTCAATAACTTTCAACTACTCCAAAAGAAAAGTTTAAACTTCAAGCAACCTTTAACTTTTATTTCTGCTCATGTAGTGAAACACTGATTAAAAGTCTGTTTTTACAGATTGAGGGCTGAACTTAGATGATGTGTTTCTACCGCTGTGTTTCTGCAGTCTCTCACTGACGAATTTGCTGTTGGAGTGAAAGAAGGTGTGAATAGTGACAGAACAACTCAGAATAAATGCACTCTGCAAGGATTGTGTTGGTGCCAAAATGAACAAGGACTGAAAAGATTGATGCTAAGAGTTTCCCTTTTTATCTTTTTCTTTGACATTTAAATTAAAAAGGCGTCTCATCTTGATGCACAACCTCTTTTAGTTAGAAGGCCTGTGTACCTGTGCAACGTATTTTTAGAATGAAATGAACAGCAATTTAAGGAGAATCTGTAGAGGTTTAGAACAACATCCACAGCAAAGACCTCTGATGCCGGGGGTCTAAAATATGTTACCCTTTTGTATTAACAAAAAAATAAAAATCAATTATAAGTTTAAGTTCAAATGAGAGGAATCCAAATGGAAAAGTGAGGTTACAGTGAGAAGAGATAAAGAAGGTGGACAATTTTAAGTACTTAGTATCATTAGTCCAGAGCAATGGAGAGTGTGGAAAAGAGGTGAGGAAGCATATGCAGGCAGGCTGGAACGGGTGGAGAAAAGTATCAGGTGTGATGTGTGATAGAAGAGTTTCAGATAAAATGAAAGGGAAAGTGTACAAAACCGTGGTGAGACCGGCCATGCTGTTTGGTCTGGAGACAGTGGGACTGAAGAAAAGACAGGAAGCAGAGATGGAGGTAGCAGAGATGAAGATGCTGAGAATATCTCTGGGAGTGACTAGGATGGATATGATTAGAACTTAATATATCAGAGGAACGGCACATGTTAGAGGTTTTGGAGATAAAACCAGAGAGGCCACACTGAGATGGTTTGGGCATGTGCAGAGGAGAGAGAGAGTACATTGGAAGAAGGATGCTGGATTTGGAACCACCAGGAAAGAGGTCTAGAGGAAGGCCAAAGAGGAGGTTCCTGGATACAGGGAAGGAAGAAATGAAGATAGTTGGTGTGACCGAAGAAGATCCAACAAATAGGATTAGATGGAAGAAACTGACTTGCTGTGGCGACCCCTGAAGGGAAATGCCGAAAGAAGTTAAAATAAATTTTTTATATATAGTATATATTTTATATATCATGTTAAGTTAATTATTTGGCTCTGCACAGTGGTGCAGTGCTTAGCACAGTGATGCCACAGTAAGAAGGTCTGGGTTCAAGTCCTGGAGTGGGGATTAGGCTTGGAACACTGGTCTTTCTGTGTGGAGTTTGCATGTTCTCCCCATGTATGTCTGGGGTTTCCTTTGGTACTCCTTCTTCCTCACACCCTTAAAAAACATGCATTCTAGGTTGATTGGTGCTATAAAATTGCTCGTAGGAATGAATAAGTGTGTATCCTTGCAACAGATTTATGACCTTTTTGGGGTGTGTCTTGGGATAGGCTTTTGCACCTCCTGTGACCCTATCAGGGATAAGTGGATCAGAAGACGAGTTTAGATTTGATATTATAATTATAACAAGTATAAAAATAACATATTTACCTTCATATTAATAAAGTAACAGTGGTGAGTTTAATTTATTCTTTAAGTTAATCTTTCTTTACATTAGAAATTAGCATGTCATCAATCATGGAGCAGTTTTTTGGTCACATTGTCAAAAAGAGGGATTGAATAAATGGGATTATAGTTGAAATGCTTATAGAAATAGATTCATATGTATATTTGCCCTCTCTATGTTCCACTTTCTCCCAGGCTTTTCACTGCTGTACTGTGGAGGAAGAGATTGTCAGAAGATCAGTTGAAGCTTGCCTTCCCTTCCTTATTAATACTCCCATTAGATAGTTCCACACTGATCACCAGGTTTCTCCACAGCCAATTTAAAGTTATAGAATAGCCTTTTAAAAGTCGTGCAAAGTCCTACACCTCAGCTCCCTGGTCTGTAACATCAACTATCTAATTAAACCATTGCATCTGTCAGTGATTCCCCTGCAGAAGTCTATCAAAAAAAAAAGATTAGGTTAGAAGCAAAATCAAATGAGATGAAGGAGTTTCTCAAAGGAAACGAAGGTGCAGCTTTGTTTGACTGATCGGGAAATGGATTACTGCAGAGTCTGATTTAAAAATAACATACATTTCCTAAACATTCATTCATTTTTTAGTGTATCAGGAGAAAAATATGAAGAAATGAAGTGTCATAAGTTAGGGTTTTAAGATGAAGTAATCACGATCATGTTGAAGCCAGTGTGGCTTTGACATTCCATCATCATGACTTTCTTCTCAGATGAAAATTAAATCTTGCAATCAATCTATTACTTTACATCACTGCATTTGTTTTTTTCAGAGTTCAATGGCCGTTTAGCAATAATATCACAATTGAACCTAAACATAAATTGATTAAAAATGATTAGTGGGGTTGGTGTTCCTCCAGTAATCCTCTAGTAAAAAAAAAAAAGGAACAGCACAACTTTAAGGTCTTCCTCTTTCCTCATTCTTAAGGTTTCTTTGACTTGTCATTCTGGTTTCCAAACAAACAGCATAAAACTGCATATAAGCGTAGCAACATCTGCAGGAAGCCAAACACCTGCTAATCAATTTTCTTGAAGAATTTCATAAATAGAAAAAAAATGATTGAATCATGCCAAATATTATTTATTTAAGTCACTCTCCCAATCATTTTAACAGGAGAATGGTTTTTTTTTTACATATCAATTAAAAACATGCAGTCCCTCAAATTTTTTGGATCAACTTTTGACAACTAGATCAATTTTTCTATTTAGTATTGCAAGATTTCGTGACATAAACATGCATTGATGTGTGAGATATAAACAGCTACTTCCTGTGTGCGTTCAAAAGTATGTTAGATTACTAAAAGGTCATAAAGACTTTTGGACTCAAATGTTTTTCTCTAGATTCCAACTAGACTACATTTGGGCCTAAAAAGCTTTCTGTAAAATGTATTTCTATGTGAATAATCTGAATACAAAGAAGAACCTTCAGTTTTAAATTTGTCCAAGATTTGATCCACACAGAAAGGTGGTTCAAGCCTTGCTGCAACTCGGGTATTCACTCCCAGACCTTCTTGCTGTGAGGCCACTGTGCTAACCACTGCATCACTATGCAGCCCCACAAATCATTGTGAATTGGTTTTATAGCTGCACAGCCAGTAATTAAAAGATCAAAAAATGACAAACTAAATTTGTTGAATATTTTTAAGCCTTCATGCAAAAAGTAATTAAAATGTAAATGATCTTTTGGAAGCACAAATAAAATACATGGTACAGTATGCAAAACAGTTAATATTATTTTGATGTACTTTTTTATGTCTTTAATTGAGCTGCACTGAGCCTGGAAGCAATCCTTTTTAAATTTGTGTGTATTTGAAAGCATCAGTTTGGTCTGAATAAACTGTAAGTACTTTGAAGGGCAGTTTCAATCTGAATATGAAGCAATTGAGAAGTTGAAAGAAATTTAATGGAGCAGAAATGATGAAAATAGTGAAACTAGTCTGTGATGGGATTTTGAAAGCAATTTAAAGTTATGTGGCTGCTTTTGACAAATAAAAATAGTTTAAAAAATGCTTTTCAGCACAAAATAGTCATTAAAATAAAAACTAGATGACGAGTCAAAGTTGAGCTCAGAATTACAGTTTAAAAACTAAGTGAGAAATGATTTCATCCAATGATTGCATCCAATTTCATACAGTCAAATTAACATGAGTTGTAATGTCAGTGTTTCTCCACTAGAGGACAGTCCTATATAACTAAATATACTTTAGTTCACTTCCGGTGTTGGATGAAAGAAACTGAAATATTCAAATTCTCTAAACATGATGCTCAACAACTTTAAATTTAAATAATAAATTAAATTCTGAGGTTTAAAAAAAAAAAAAAAAAGATTTTTTTTTTTTTTTTTTACTGTCGAGGTTATTCAAAATTTTGAATTTAAAAAAAAATGAGATTTTTTTTTTTAATTCAAAATTTTGAATAACCTCGACAGTTGACATGCATTAGAGAAAAAAAAAACACTGCAGGGAATCTAGTTCTCATTTTTTTAATGCGATTTAGTCACAAGACAGCTACAGAAATACCTGACCTGTGAAAACTTAAAGCAGACCTCCATAGCTGGTATGTTTATGTGGGTCCAAGGTAAATGTGAAAAGTCTCTAGTTAGTCTGGATAAATGATAAGATGCATCTTTCTGCTGACTACTGTCTTGTAGACAAGTATCCCAGGTAAGATTGAGTGTAAAATTGTGAAATCAATACTTGATATTGAGGCTGATGCAAAAGCAAAGCAATCTTATAACCAAGCCCTTTGGTTTCATTCATTACATATTTACAATATTTAGGCATAGAAAAGTACGCTTTATTTTGTTTTTGGATGCTTCTATTTTATTGTGGTGAGATTTGTTCCAGCACCGACTTTGTTTCTGAATGTGAACACATTTATCGATTAGAAAATGAATCTGGTTCTAGACAATGTTTTTTTAATTTCCTGTTTCTTATTGAAATTTTTTTGGGGGGTCAATAGCCTGCAGTATTTCAATGTGTTGTGCTTCCTCTCTGAATCAGTGCTTGTACTCTGTAAATAAATCCTGCAAACATGCCAGCTTGCTTTTCCACTCACATTCTGTCCATTTTTCTTCCTACACACCTCTGTAATTGCCTGGTTTGGACTTAACAAATCTCACTCCATCCTCTTGCCATTGCAGGTTGTGTTTGTCTCTTGATGAGTCCTCCGATAGCCTCTGGTTCTCAGACAGGTATTTCAAACAGCTAACAGGACAGCACTCACCGTTTTAACAATGCTTTCTCCTAATCCCTTTTCTGACAGCTCATCAAAGAAGGCCTCACTGGTCTGAGGTCACGAGATTCCAGAGTTGTGGTTTTTTCATGTTACAGTATTGACCTGTGCCATAAGATAATGTGGCACTCTGACACAAGTGTCAATATGATCAGAAACTTAGTTATTAGAACTACAATGCTCGTGTAAATACAATCCTTCTGAAGTAGACTAGATATGACAAAAGAAAAAAAATAAATCCAACTCTTTCCCCAACATGTACGAAGGCTTAAAGATCTTGAAAGAATAACATAAAAACAAGTTGAGGTTTAAAAATCAATTTATTAAGTTGACTAAGGCAAACTTAATGCTTGAAGATATTTTCTATTCTGGACCACATTAATGCAGACTCAGTTAAGCACCTGGAAAGAACTTCTTCTGCTGACCACCATGACCACTGTGAACATGCTCCTTCAAGTAGTGGATGTCTTGAGAGTAATCCTTTCCTGCTTCATGGTTTTGTCCGAAGGTGCTGTAGGATCCAGGTGGGTACAGGCCATACAGGAGCATTCGGTCAAACCTCACAGAAGGCACAGGGCGGAGGCCACCCAGCTGTCCACCTGGAACAAGGACAGGTGCCAACCCCTGTCCAAACTGTGGTCCAGAGCCAGAGAAGTCAGCTGGGTAGCCAAACTCCTCAGTCTGCTGCTGGTAGCTGCCCAACTCTGCTTCCTTCACCACATTGGAAGTCTCCCCAGATTGGAGGGTGGGTCCCTGTGGTTCAAAAGGGGCCGGAGGGAGGATGTCACGGAGGGATTGGGTGTCAGCAGATCCAGGTTCAGAGAAGACAGTGGTGGGGACAGTCCACTGGGTTTCTACAGAGAAAACCCAAGTTTTTATTCACATGGCAGTTTCATAAACCATTTCTCTGGCAAATAGAAACAATTACCTGGCTCTGCACCCTGGGTTCCAGCATCGTACTCTCCCACAGGCTCATACACTTGCGGGGCTACCACATACGCTCCTGGCCCACTGGAGGCAAAGGTTCCCCCTGGCACACCAGCAACAAAGCCAGCTCCTGAGACACCTCCAGACACACCACCTCCAGATCCATAAGCACTACCTGGCACACCAGAGTCGATGCTGCCTGCTTGACCCATCAGAGCCTCTGGGGACATGCCAGCACCTTGCATACCTGCTGCAGCAGAGGAACCTAAGCCACCTATCCCTGGAGCAGATAGGGCAGTATGGTAGGGATTAGGTCCATGCATAAAGGTGTGCCCGGAGTGGGCACCTCGAACAGCACTGTATGGGGCAGCTGCCAAACTAGGGGCTCCTCCATGGTAAGCAGCATGGCCACCTGCTCCAAAGCTGCTCTGGCCAGAGGATTGAGTCCCTGCATAAAGAGGATACATTTACTGAATATTACCAATCAACCAGAGAACTTGCTTCAGTCATTTTCTTTTACCTTTTTGTGAGTAACCACATGTTGCCACAATCAAAAGGACAAAGATGGAAACTCTGAAATAATTTGATAAAAAAGAAACATCGTGATCATTAATCATGTTCTCCTACAGCAATTTGACCCATTACTTGCCCACTCACCTCAAGGAATACTCCATGTTGGAAGCCAACTTTGTCAATACTGGTGAAGCATAAGGTTTATAAAGTTTACCATAGTGCTGTCTACACCAATGAAAAGTTAACAGCTTAATAACATACAGCTGCTGGTGAGTAGCTGTAAGCTAAATTGGTTTATGTTCTACGTAATTTGTGGTTTGTTATAGAATGTTTTCCTTGAGTGTTTCAATTTCATCTCTGGTTTACACTCCTGCTTTTTATTCTTAGTTTGAGATAATTCTAAAGGTTGATTGTGGCGCGTAATGTAGTCACTAAAAATGATTGCAGCTTTGCACTTGTATGTCCTCACTTTATCCCCTTTTTTCCTTCTATCTTTTTTTCCATATCGCCCTTCTTTCTTAGTCCTCTTTCTTCTTCTCTCTCCTTTGTCTTTCCTTTCTGGTCAAGCAAAGACGCAAGAACATGCACAGATATTTAGGTCATAATGTAAAAACAGTGAACAAATAAATTAAATAATGCTTGCTAAGGTTGGCACATGCTGCTGACTCTGGTACAGCAAATGTGTACAGCAACACGACACACAGATCACAATATCAAGAAACAGTTAAAAACAAACAAACAAACAAAAAAAAAAACAGTAAAAAAACCCAACATAATAATAATAATAAATCATTTTGGACCATGGTCCTCACCCCCAAAAGGGTGGAATGCCCCCTGCAGGTCAGGGACAGAGTCCTGCCCAAGTGGCGGAGTTTAAGTATCTCGGGGTCTTGTTCATGAGTGGGTGAAGGATGGAGTGGGAGATCGACAGGTGGATTGGTGCGGCGTCAGCAATAACTAGGACGCTGCCTCGGTCCGTCATGGTAAAAAAAAGAGCTGAGCCAAAAAGCAAAGCTCTCGATTTACAAGTCGATCGTAGATCTCACCCTCACTGTGGTCACGAGCTGTGGGTGGAGACCAAAAGAATGAGATCGCGGATACAAGCGGCCGAAATGAGCTTCCTCTGCAGGGTGGCTGGGCTCTCTCACTCAGAGATTGGGTGAAGAGCTCTACCATCTGGGAGGAGCTCGGTGTTTAGACGCTCCTCCTCTAGGTCGAGAGGAGCCAGATGGGGTGGTTCGGGCATCTGGTCGGGATGCCCCCGAGCGCGTTGCTGGTGAGGTGTTTCGGGCACGTCCCTCCGGGAGGAGACCAAGTGGCAGACCCTGGACCCGCTGGAGAGACTATGTCTCACAGCTGGCCGGTGAACGACTCGGGATCCTTCCGGGTGAGCTGGAGGATGCAGCCGGGGTGAGAGAGGCCTGGGCTTCCCATCTGAGGGTCTTGCGGCAGCTACCCAGCCCCGGATGAGCGGTAAATGAACAGAAGAGAACATTTTACTCCTATGTTAGCGTCACTCCCCTGGCTCTTATTGAGCTCAAAGCCAAATTAAAATTTTCTCACTAACAAGGCCTTTGAAGATATGGCCCCATCTTATATTATTGACCTAATAGTACCTTATTAACCAAAAAAAACATTTTACTCACAAAATGCAGGGCTGTTAGTGGTTCATAGGATTTCTAAAAGTACAGTTAGAGGCAGAGCCTTTACCCACCACACTCCTGTTATATGAAGCTTGCAACTCACACATGAGAGAGGCAGACAGTTTCTACATTTAAGAGTAAGCTTAAAACAAGCTAGAAACAGAGAAATTTAACTGAAATAGTCACTGGCAGCTGGATACTAGAAACTGTTGAACATATGATACATTAGGGTTTTGTTTATACGTTAGGGCTCTCACTCAGAGTTCGGGTGAGGAGCTCTGCCATCCGGGAGGAGCTCGGTGTCGAACCGCTCCTTCTCCAGGTCGAGAGGAGCCAGATGGAGTGGTTGGGGCATCTGGTCAGGATGCCCCCCGTGCGCCTCGCGGGCGAGGTGTTTTGGGCACGTCCCACCGGGAGGAGACCAAGGGGCAGACCCCGGATCCACTGGAGAGACTATGTCTCACAGCTGGCCGGGGAACGACTTGTGATCCTTTCGGGTGAGCTGGAGGATGCAGCCGGGGAGAGGCACAGATGTTAGGATAAAACTTAAAAATAAATAAAATAATTCTTTTCCAGGTCTGCACAAGGTGTTGACTGACCCTGGTAGAGTAAAGATCCCCAGCAATATTTAACACACAGGTCACTGGATACTTGTCATAATGCCAGATAGAAAACAGTAACAAATAAATAGATTTATTATTTTAGGTGCACAATCACTATTTCTGTAATCAGTTCAGCAGCTGGGCTTCTTTTTTAAATTTGGATTATAACTATCTTATCTTTTTATTATCTTCTCACAGAGCAAAAGCTTGAAGACCCCCACAGTCTTTTTTTCTACAAGTGCAATAGAATAGAATTCAAAATATTTAATATAAAAAAGAATGCTAAAAAAACTAATCAATAAATTTGTTACATCAAAGTTTGATGATTGTAACATTTTGCGTGCAGCTTGTTCTTAAACTTTTCCAAAAAGCAAGACCATTTGTAGGAACTAACAGAAAAGAACATGTAGCTCTTGTATTTGTGCCACTCCACTAGTTCCTAACTAATTTTCAAGTCAAAATGAAATTTTCTCACCTACCCACAAGGCCCTAAATGACATGGCCTTCTTGTATTTTATTGACCTAATTATACCTTCAACTAAACAGAACACATTACTCAAAAAAGTGAGATTATTGGTTCCCAGGATTTCTAAAAGTACAGTTGAAGGCAGAGCCTTAGGCAGAGATCTAGTTTTGTGACGCAAGCTCCCAGCTCACATGAGAGAGGCAGACAGTTTCTACATTTAACGGTAGATTTAAAACATCTCTCTTTGATAAAGCATATTGTCAGGCTCATTAGAAACAGAACTGAAATCTATACATTTGATTATATAGCTGCTTTTGGGCAGTGTTTTTTCTGTATTGAAGAGTTTTAAGACTTTAGAATTAAAATCTCTCCATCTAACCATAAAAGGTATCTTTTGTTGGTATTGTGAATGGAATCATGTATACATCTAATTCTAAGTGTTTTACAGAAAAAACATTATTCATACAAGACAATAAAATCAAGTTCCGTTCCGTCATCTTCCGCTTGTTCCGGGGTCGGGTCGCAGGGGCAACAGCCTCAAATGGGCAGCCCAGGCCTCTCTCTCCCCGGCTGCATCCTCCAGCTCACCCGGAAGGATCCCAAGTCTTTCCCCAGCCAGCTGTGAGACATAGTCTCTCCAGCGGGTCCGGGGTCTGCCCCTTGGTCTCCTCCCGGAGGGACGTGCCCAAAACACCTCACCAGCAACACGCTCGGGGGGCATCCTGACCAGATGCCCAAACCACCCTATCTGGCTCCTCTCGACCTGGAGGAGAAGCGTCTCGACACTAAGCTCCTCCCGGATGGCAGAGTTCCTCACCCGATCTCTGAGTGAGAGCCCAGCCACCCTGCGGAGGAAGCTCATTTCGGCCGCTTGTACCCGCGATCTCATTCTTATGGTCACCACCCACAGCTGGTGACCATAGGTGAGGGTTGGAACGTAGATCGACTTGTAAATCGAGAGCTTTGCTTTTCGGCTCAGCTCTCTCTTTACCACGACGGACCGATGCAGCGTCCTAGTTATTGCTGATGCCGCACCGATCCGCCTGTCGATCTCCCGCTCCATCCTTCCCCCACTCGTGAACAAGACCCTGAGATACTTAAACCCCTCCACTTGGGGCAGGACCCTGTCCCTGACCCGCAGGGGGCATTCCACCCTTTTCATGGTCTTGGATTTAGAGGCGCTAATTCCCATCCCGGCCACTTCACACTCGGCAGCAAATCGATCCAGCGAGAGCTGGAGATCACGGTCTGATGAAGCCAACAGGACCACATCATCCGCAAAAATAAAATATAAATATAATATAAGTCCAGCTGCTAAACTGATGTCAACAAAAGCCATTTTGTGCACCTAAAAAGGTAGATTATGAACATAATTTTGTGTATCAACAATATTAGCTTTGGGAGATAGTCTTTGGGAAATAGTTTTCTTGTTTTCATTGTTTGCAATTTGAAGAAACCATGGAGTTAATTTAACATGTTTCTTTTTTTGGTTTTTGATTAGTCTCTTGGGCACTGTGTTTTCATTCTAACAGGTTTTTGTTTGTTCTTGATGTGAACAGACTTGGAAAACGTTATCTTTTTTTTTTAACTCACCATTTTTTAACTCACTATTTTTTAGCTCACTATTCCAAAAACACGTTAAAACACATGATGCACTGTGAAAAACCAAATGCTACCTAATAACTGCAGAAGCCTGATCCAATTCTAATAATTGCTGATCAATACCAGCTGTACATTGTTAAACTGTTAACGTTTCATTGGTCAGGCCAGGATTTTGGTATTCTTTATAAATCTTCAAATTCCATCCTTATGAACACAGTTACCATCCACCATGGGATTGTCTTTGAGGTGAGTTGGCAGGTCAGAGGGTTAGATTGAAAATTTACTGTAAGAGAATATGAATGATATAAAAACATGTTTGTTTGTTTTTTTCCCCTCGTGTCCAATGACTTCAGAGTATTCATCTTTGTCCTTTTGGTTGTGACAACGTGCAGTTACTCCCAAAAAGGTGAGAAACAAAAATAAAAGTTGATTTAACTTGTTGTTTTAAATGTATCCTCTTTGTGCAGGTACTCAATCCTCTGGTCAGAGCAGCTTTGGAGCAGGTGGCCATGCTGCTTACCATGGAGGAGCCCCTAGTTTGGCAGCTGCCCCATACAGTGCTGTTCAAGGTGCCCACTCCGGGCACACCTTTATGCATGGACCTAATCCTTACCAGCCCGTCCTGGTTGCTCCAGGGGTAGGTGGTTCAGGTTCCTCTGCTGCAGCAGGTATGCAAGGTGCTGGCATGTCCCCAGTGGCTCTGATGGGTCAAGCAGGCAGCATGGCCTCTGGTGTGCCAGGGAGTTCTTCTGGGTTTGGAGGTGGTGTGTCTGGAGGTGTCTAAAGAGCTGGCTTTGTTGCTGGTGTGCCAGGGGGAACCTTTGCCTCCAGTGTGCCAGGAGCGTATGTGGTGGCCCCGCAAGTGTATGAGCCTATGGGAGAGGATGACGCTGGAACGCAGGGTGCAGAGCCAGGTAATTGTTTCTATTTGCCAGAGAAATAGTTTGAGACTGCCATGTGAATAAAACATTGGTTTTCTCTGTAGAAACCCGGTGGACTGTCCCCACCACTGTCTTCTCTGAACCTGGATCTGCTGACACCCAATCCCTCCGTGACATCCTCCCTCCAGCCCCTTTTGCACCACAGGGACCCACCCTCCAATCTGGGGAGACTTCCAATGTGGTGAAGGAAGCAGAGTTGGGCAGCTACCAGCAGCAGACTGAGGAGTTTGGCTACCCAGCTGACTTCTCTGGCTCTGGACCACAGTTTGGACAGGGGTTGGCACCTGTCCTTGTTCCAGGTGTGCAGCTGGGTGGCCTCCGCCCTGTACCTTCTGTGAGGTTTGACCGGATGCTCCTGTATGGACTGTACCCACCTGGATCTTACAGCACCTTCAGACAAAACCATGAAGCAGGAAAGGACTATTCCCAGGACATCCACTACTTGAAGGAGCATGCTTACAGTGGTCATGGTGGTCAGCAGAAGAAGTTCTTCCCGGGTGCTTAGATGTTCTAGGAATGTACATCATGGTCTTGAAGTGAATGGACTGTTTAAAATGTTTTGTGTCTCTGACGCCAATAAAATCTGATTCAAAACTTTCAATTTATTACCAGGTCTTATTGAATCTTGTTGCATGGATGGGAAAGACTTTGGAAAATTTCTTTTTTTTTTTTTTTTTTTTTTTTTTTATTTTAAACAGAAGGGTTAAAAAAAAAAAATTCTGATAACAGTCTGGTTGCCCATTGGGTTTTAAGAAGCCATTCTGATATAGTGATTAATGAAAATTCATGCAACTCTGGGGGTGAAGGAGTTACCATTTATAGTGTTGTACAAATTATTATGGCTAAGGTGTGTATTTTTAATCCCCCCGCCCCCAAATGTCTAAAAACCATGAGTAAATATCTGTCCCTGGTTAAAAAAATTTAGGAAAATATGTATGGTAGTCCTTTTGTTGAAGTATTTGAAATTCTGCCATTTTGCTGCTTTTGAGAAACCATTTTTATTAGCTACCTAATGGGTATTTTGATTTCTCCCAGCAAGAGATTGATGTCATTACTCTGAAACTGCTCAGTTTCTTATTAATGCAAAATATCCCCAGTGATCTGCCTATGAAATGACCATATGTCTCAGGGGAATTACCATGGATATCCAACTGTCTGCCCACTGATTAGGCACTTGTCACCAGAGGCTTGGTTGCCGAGGTAACCATCCTCCGTCACATGAGTCCCGCTGCTCTTCACTTTCCGCTGTGATCTTTCAATGTACTTTCTTTCCAAAGGGCAAGTACTTGCTAACTTTTCTTTTTTACACTTGTTTATACATTTAAGAGCAATGCTTAAAATAATAAAAAAAAAAAACTTTAGGTATGAAGAATAAGGAACAGCATTTTAGTTCTATTCTGTCCCACGGGGTGGTCACTGCCCTGTTTTGAGTTACTCATTCAAAAATATAATAAAATTGACATGTTTCAAGTATCAGAACATATCTTTAGCTATGTGAAATTCTACTGAGTTACAGTAAACCTGTTATCAAAAATTATTTGCAGTTTTTTTTTTTTTTTTTTGCAAGCGCAAGATTATATTAAGCACAGCACACCTTGCAACACCTAATCTAAACCATTAATGCTCTTTAAAGGAACTATAAATCAACCATCAATCCATTAGCCTTTAAAGAAGAGCGGTTGACAAATAATCAGAATCAGAATATACTTTATTGATCCCACACAGGGGAAATTTGTGATAATTTAAAATATATGATATAAAAATATATAAAATGATATAAAAATAACATATCCTGCTGTAACCAGGGAGCTGACCACAGACTTCCTTTGAGAATGCAACATCTGTTCTGATCAAATGAGCACATTTCAGTCCCACCTGGATAGCATTCACAAGACTTGTCTAAATGTATCTACAATAAAAGCTAACAAACTGCATCCTTAGCAGGGTTAGAGTTAGGAATGGATCCATGGAGACCAAAGAAAGAGTCAGTCAAACGGTACTTGTTGAGCAAAGGTAGCAAAACTCAGTGCAGGGTGACAAAAGTCCAGACTACTATCAGAATCAAAATTACTTCAACCATACCACACGTGGGAAATTTGTGTGTTAGAGCAGCACATAAGGAGCTGCTTCCAAATCAGTTTTATTTATAATATAGGGGCTTTACAGGATCAAATGAATAAGTTTGGGTTGTTTCCAAATAAAGGTACAAAGTTTACTGCTCTGGGTGCATGTGTATGTGTCTGATGATATATGTGAGTGTGACAGAGAGGCAGACGTTTTAAGAAGTAAAAGAACAAAACACTGAAACAAGCATGTGCACTTTCTTCATGATAACAATGTATTTACATGAAACATTTCTAACAGGGTCCAAAGGAAACTTAGGCGAGAAATTCAAATGACAAATTTCTACTCTAAACTTTGTGTGAAAGAAGTTTAAAAGACAGATTTTTCTTCAAATAGTGGCTCGAGGTACTGTGTTGCTCTGCTGTCCTGCTAAGTTGATTGTATGACAACAAATAAAAACACAAATATCAGTCATCTTCTGCACCACGTAGTATTTCTTTTAAAGTTCCGGGGTGGCAGCGCCTGTCCTGGACGGTCACTGGCAAGAGGCAGGGTACACCCTGTCCAGGTCTCCAGTCTGTTACAGCGGTACTCATACAGATGTATACACACACTTATTCCGAGGGACCATTTTTAACTCTAACTTCTTATTTTAAGTACAGTTAAAGAAAATAATGCTTAGTTTTTGATCCAAGGTTGCCATTGCTTGTTATCATCATTGTAGTTTGAATTTTGACATTATGTTTGTCTTTTGTTTTGTTAAGACACTCTTTTAAAAAAAGAAACTGAGTTCCTTTTAATCTTTTACATAGAACGTTTGAAAGTACTAAACATCTAGAGTTAAAAATTTACCACAGGAAGAGATTTATTCCAAGCTGAGAAGAAAACTATATTAAAATTAGATGATAAAGTAGAAAAACAGCATGGTAATAAGTCATTGCAATTGTTGCTCCCGAGGTGAACACACTAACATTTTAACTCCTGGAGTCCAATTAGAAAAATCTAACTGCAGAAAATCTGCTTTATATTGCCAAAGGCTCTTTGTAAAATAATTGGCTGCATTGGATAACCATTGGGAAGAAATACACTGAGAAAAAAAAGTTTGAGCTTGTGCATTTTTAAAAAATGACAGTTTAATAACGAAGTTTTAGAAAGAAATCTGGAAAGAAAAGACGAGCTAAATGTTTAAACAAATTTAAAGTGTGTGAATGAATGACAGATTTTAAAAAAAGAACTAAGTTTGAATGAGAAAAAAAAAGCAAGAAAAAGCCTGATAGTTGAGCCGAGGTGACAGCAGAATGGTAAAAATCCACCTCCAGGCTATTATTCTTTGAAAATCCAATATAGGAGGATTTAAGTTATATCAAGGTTGGATTTGATATCATGATGATGAATTTCAACAAGTGCGTATGCTCAATTGGTTTTTTGTAGCCTTGTGAAAAGTTTTGCTTTATTTCTTTGATGATCTGATTATAATATAAGAAAATTCTTTAAGCATTCAGACAGAACACGCAGGACTTCTATTATATTAGAATGTAACATTTACTGACATTTACTTATATTAGATTAAAAAACTGACCAATTCTCGTAATCAAACTGAAAAAATAAAAAATCAGAGGATTAATATTGGCAAATATTTACATTTTTACAAATCTTTGCTCCTCATTGTACAGTTGCTTGAGTTATTTTATGACCGTCACACTTATGTGTATCAAAATTTTATCCTAAAAGTTATTATGAATTGTAACAATGCAGTTGCAACATTTTCATGCCTGTAATTACAACCATGGGCAATCTATGTCCTATGTCTGCTTTTTTGGTATCAGTTTGGTATTAGTTGATGCTTTGTATAAAAGAGAGCTTGTAAAATATTCAGCTGTACACATTTTCTCCACTGCTTCTTTTGGAGTGGACATTTTCTGAATAAGTTTCTCTTTATATGCAAATAGCTTGTTTTAAAGCCTGAAATGTTTGGTGTACCAGGCTGGTGGCTTGTATCTGTTTGTGAATATAAGGCTGCAGAAAATAATGAGCATTGTGGATTATTGTGTGGATGTGTATGGATTTACAACAGCGTAAATGCCATGTGAAAACATTGGTTTTTCTGTGACTCCCTGCTTGATTCTGCCAGTTCAACACAGAGATGGTCATTTCCTACCCCGGTATAGAATTTATTCAAAAGTTTTGCAGATGAGAATCTTCAAAGAAAATGTTAAAGTATGAACTATAACAGATAGTGACATCACCGTGAGAGGTTACTCAAAACACAACAAACTGTGGGGATTTATTTATTTTTAAGTTCCAATTAAACTTCAAATTTGTGCTTCATCATTTCTCATTTCAAAGTGGGGTAGCACAGCGGCCTCACTGCAAGAAGGTTATGGGTTCGAGTCCTGGGTGGGGACGAGGCTTGGAAAACTGGCCTTTCTGTGTGAAGTTTGCATGTTCTCTCCGTGTCTGTATGGGTTTCCTTCCAAAAACATGCATGTTAAGTTGATTGGTCGGTGCCAAATTGCCCCTGGGAATGAGTATGTGTGTGGCCCTGCGACAGACTTGTGACCTGTTCGGGGTGTACCTTGCCCCTCGCCTTAAATCAGCCGGGATGACTCTGGCAACCCCCGCAACCCTGAGAGACAGATGGTTAAGAAGGTGACTTTCTGACTCATTCCAAAGTTTGGTGCAAAATTCTTTGCTATTTTGCTTGCGCATGTTTATTCAATGTGGTTTGTCTCCTCAGTCACATCATTGTAAAAATTTTATTTTTTTGTAGCCCGATCCTGCAGGATGTAGGTAGAAAAAGTCTGACCAGAAGAGCTTTAATGAGTGTTTCAATATGTTATTTCAACAAACAATTTCACAAGTGGTTGCTTGATGGCGCAGTGGTTAGCACAGTGGACTCATAGCTAGAAGGTTGAGGTTCGAGTCCCAGAGTGGCCTTTCTGTGTAGAGTTCTCCCCGTGTATGTGTAGGTTTTCTCCAAGCACTCAATTTTCCTCCCACTCTTCAAGAACATACATTTGAAGTTGATTGGCCCTATGGAATTATCCCTAGAAATGTGTGTGCATGGATGTGTGTGGTCCCGCAACAGACTGGTGATTTGTTCAGGGTGTACCCCACCTCTCATCTGAAATCAGCAAAGACAGGCTCCGGCATCCCCCACAACTCCTTCTGAACAAGCGGTTCAGAAGAGGAAATGGCTTAAGAAGTTTCTCAAAAAAAAAAAACTTAGATGTTACTGTTTACTTAGCTTGAAAACCAAAAGCATCAAAAACAGGGGACCTCCCAGATCAAACCCAATTTATTGTGAGAAAAATTTATTTCACATTCAAGATCATGACTTTTCTGTAAAGCCCTGTGTTTTCTTTAGAAAAACTGTTATGAGTCGTAACTGTCCTCTCTTTGTAGATTTCATCCTTACATTCTTCACTAAACAGATACCGTCAACCTTGCTTTGCTCATCAATAAAGCTGATGTTTCTGTCCACTGTTGGATTTAGGTTGTTCTGTTAGTCGAAGGAGACGGATTCCCTCATTCCATCTTCCAGCGTCTTATCTCACCAGCTACACTTATCTTGTCCAAGATGAATGCAAGAAAGCTGACTGAGCAGCAGAAAGAGACAGAAATGGTTTAAAAAGAAAGGAAGGCAAAACTCAGAGAATTTAACAAATAAAATAAGTCAGTATCCAGAGGCAAACGTTCCTGAGGAAGCTTTGACAAGTTGTACTTTTCCTGTTATACCCGTATTAGATTTAGATGTTCTAACTCAGCCTCTGGCTTTGCTGTCGCTCAGTAATTCAGGGATTTTTTTTTAACTGTTTCTCAAAGTTTTTAGATTACTTGACAATGTCTTGACCTTTACAATTTCTCTCACTTGAAAATGTTTTACAAAATTTAGTTGTTTTTTTCTTTGCGTTTTGTTTTGATTTTGAGGATAAAAAGTTTCAAGGTTAAAAAGTTTTGCCACAAAAGCTGCTCTTTTTAAATCTTGTTATGGGTTAATTTTTGTGTTAAATTCAAAAGAAAGTATTCTTTTGAATTTAAGCAGTTGAAATGAGAAACATTTGTCATTTGACCGCTAGGTGTCAGTAAATGTTACATTTTAAATTAACTTTCAGATGATTGAAATAAAAAATAAAATAAAGCAAGATCAGCAATATCTCGATAAAAAATTCTTTATGCACATACAAGCAAAGGTGCTCATTTTGTTCATTGAAGCACACAAGATATTGAAGAAAAAGCATTTCCTTTGAACCTGAGAATCATGTCCCTGATTGTAGAATTATTGTGACTTCCCTTCAAGTTTTATTATATTTATAGCTGGTAGTCTGTCTCACAGTGATATAGAGATGCTTCTCAAAAGTACACAATCTGCAGAGATTTTTTTGCCTACAGGGGAAAAAAAGTTATTACACATAGCGAAACAAGAAGAGCGAGAAACAGAAAACACAGGTTTTAAGATTTTAGAGTCCAGTACATTAAGAAAATATCAGAACCAGATATCTAGAAATTTTGAGCCTTTGTGTATCTGGGATTTTAAAAAATAAATTTAAAGTAAATTTTCCAACAAGAGTTATGTCATTGTGTCACTTTTGTGAATGATATGATGTCATATCCTCTTCTTCTTCTTTCGGCATTTCCCTTCAGGGGTCACCACAGGAAGTCAGTTTCTTCTATCTAACCCTATCTCCTGGATCCTCTTCGGTCATGCCAACTATCCTCATGTCTTCCTTCACTGTATCCATGAACCTCCTCTTTGGTCTTCCTCTAGGCCTCTTTTCTGGTGGTTCCAAACCAACATTCTCTAAACAAGCTGTGAGCAAGTAAATTTACATATATGATGATAGGTTTACAGAAATTGTTCTGCGGTTGCAAAAAGAAACTAAATCTGTCTGCCTTCAAGTTTAGGACCTAGGTTGTGGCAATGCTTGTTTAGACTTGTGGTCTCCCAGTAGATATTTTCCTGTTACCCTGAAAAAGAACATTTCATCCAACTAAATTGGTGTAACAAATAAACACTCTTGGATGTGTGTGTGTTTGCATGTTAACTGCGGAAAACAGCATGCAAAATCTATTTAACCCTCATAAATATAAAATGCAACAAAACAAACAGACATTGTGTGCAATGCATGTGAATTAGTTGTGTGTATCCAGAAACTGTGTGTGATGAATTGCTGTGTATGCTGCTGCTGAGTTCACAATACCCACTATGGGGTGGCACATACATTTTTCTGTTTGTCAGGTTGTTAAATAAACAATGTTGAAACATGGGAGGTTTCATTTATTTACAAAGGAAAGCATCCACTTTAAAACTTCTCATTTATCCAAACAACACAAACAACAGAAAAGCATGACTCAGCACTGTGTGTGTGTGTGTGTGTGTGTGTGCATGTGTGTGTGTATGTGTGTATGAGAGAGAGTTTCAATTTTATAAACATCATGGAGAAAACATCTAGAAGAAAATGATTTAAAAGCAATTACACACTTTACGGCAACCATGCACTATTTTTTTTTTATTTTTTATGAAAAGAAAAGTTGTGATTTTATTCTTTTTTTAAAACCCAGAAACAAATGTGTCTTCGAAACAGAACATAACAACTTATGGGCATTAAAAAAAAAAAAAAAAAACTAAAACCAAAAGAAAAACAGAATATTACTGCCATGAAATACTGCTAACATCAGTGTTGTTTCATCTTCTGGATAAGCTGGAGCCTTTTCCTGCTCATTTAAGGCGAGTGGCAGGGTACACCTCAAACAGGTCACTAGTCTGTTGCGTGGCCACACATACACAGAGACACACACAACCCAACAAACACGCACACACATTCATTCTTAGGGGCAATTTAATAGTGGCCAAATCAACATAACATGGAGACGGTGGCCGCGTGGTTAGCGCGTTCGCCCGCGGACCGGAAGGTCGCGGGTTCGCGTCCCACGGAGAGCACGTCTAGGGTCCTTGGAGAAGACACCTAACCCCCGCTTCTCCCACTATTGGCGCCGTTGAAGGGCAGCCTGCTGAGGTGTAAGGAGTGCAGCAAACAAATTTCCCCGGTGAGGGATGAATAGAGTAATTCAAAATAAAAAAAAAAAATAACATGCATGTTTTTGGAGGATGGGAGGAAACCAGAGTACACAGAGAAAACCCACACATACACAGGGAGAACATGCAAACTCCACACAGAAAGACCAGCGTGACAAGCCTCGTCCAACCCAGGACTCGAACCCCAACCTTTGCTGTTTTGCCACTGTGCTAACAACTGTGCCACCGTGCCACTCCGGAGCTAACATCAGTGTTGTGTTTAAGTCAGGCAAAAATCCTTCAATCATTATCTCCAATCAATGTGCTTAACTCCTTCTTGACACATGGAAAATATTTTACTTTCATTAAACAATTTGAACATATTCATGAACCACCAATGCTCTCTATTGCCCTTTTTAGGCCATGTGTCTATGGCTGCTGGGAACGATGACTGAGGCTGAACAATCTGATCCGAGTAATTTAGGAAACTTCAAATCAAGGTTGTGTGTCTGTGTATGGATCAGTTTGTGCATAATGGCAGGCTAATAGTAATCAGAGCTGTCTAACTTCCATCTCGGTGCTTACCAGCAAGCTAATTAGCAGTTACTGTACTTCATCTACAAGTGGGTATTTGGCCGAGGTGATTTATGAACCCTGACAAGGTGCACAATTGTTGTGTGGTTTAACAGCAGTGTGCTAGATAGACATTGGAGAGAATTTTTATATATTCTTAAGTCTGAAAGAATAATGTGCTTAACAGTTTGATTCATATGCATTCAAGGGGTTTTAATAAGAAACAGTAAACACTAACAAAACCAGATGATTACACAATTGTATTTTTGTGTGATTATTTATACAAATTATTAGAGATACTCGCATGCCTGCACGCACACACTGGCTGCACATTTATCTTTATTACAATTCATATTAGGAAAAGAGGCCGGGAACTGTTACTGGACAAACTGGTGCTGGTCTCTGACATCTTTCATTTTGTCTCTTTCAAATGAAAGCACATATCTCTTTCATCTTCTAATGTAAATTATCTCTGATCTCTGTGTGTCACATCAAGTAAAACAGTAATCTCATTAAACTGACAGTAACTAGCATCAGAGGAAATGGGAGACCACAGGTCTGAGATTCAGAGAGAGATTTGTTTAAAGGTTCAAATGATCTTTTGATACCTGCTCTTTGGTCAGTGCTGGTTTTGGTGCTGCTAGGGAAATAACAACAAGATTATTTTCACATTTAAGCCCCAATTACCACTCTTTATAGAGCGATATTTAAATAAACCTCAGAGAAAGACATCTCTTCTATTGACTCAAAGATTGTGCTGTTGTCAACGACTGTTTTCACATAATTACTGCACAGCTAGCCTCCATGTTGTCTCTTACAAGAGCAACCAGATGCATGATGACCACATAAAATCAATCTCACTTATCATGTCTTCCTTCATCGTGTTCTTCCCATCTTTCACGTGTATGGATGAAGCTTAAAAAATTACATAAAACCTAACTTGGTAATTTAATATTTCTTATTACTGTAGGTTTTAGGTTTGAACTACACACATGTAGTTATGAGAGTTGAGACTGCTGGTCTAAGCCTCAAAGACACGAAGCACTATGAATTCGATCCGACATACTGGAAATTTTTAAAGTTGGCAATGTTTCCACATAAACACTGTTGTTTTTAGTCATTATTTTATTATTACATTTAAATGCTTTTGATTCATTATTTTGGCCTCTAATTTATTTTGTGCAGCATTGTGGTTGCTAAATTGTGTGAAAGTGCTTGAAGATAAAGTTTTGTGTGAAAACTTTAAATTTGCCTCATAGTCCCATTATTTTAACAGCAAAATCCAGTTTTTATATTCTTCTCATCTTCATTATTTTATGTTTGACTTTTCAGGCTACATTTGCAATTTGCCAACAAAATAACTAGTACATGGTTTGAGACGTTTTCAGATATCACATAACAACTTTTCCATACTATGCTCATAAATTTTATTTTTTGATCTCTTTGTCAAGATTTTCACATGTTTATACATAGAATAAAGTACAAAAATGTTTATTTAGTCTTTTTTTTAACAAATCTGTAAATATATATATATTTCTGACAAGTTATTGCTCATAAAAAAGATTAAAAAAATATGCCTAAAACATAGCAAATTGTGTTTTCTTGATTTTGTAAATTTTGTAATAATTCAAAATTTAAAAAGAAACCCAGCTGCTGAACTGATGTCAGTGATTATTGCTGTGCGTCTAAAGTAATGGATTATTATCCAAGATCAACTCAAGAGTTTGGAAAATAATTTAACCGGAAAATATGTTAGCAATTTGAAGAAATAATTGAATATACTTTTGTGTGTTTTGATTTGTTGCCCATTTTTTAATGTTTGAATTGATTCTCTCCAACTATTTTTGAGTTTTCACATAAACCAATGTTTTTTTCTTCATGTGAACAGATTAGGAGAGTATGTGTCTTTTTTTGTATTAATGTTTGTTCTTACTTTGAGTGAGAAGATGAAAGATAATGCTCATTACCATAACACATGTTAAAACACATTAAATCCCTCCAAGTAACAGCAGAAGATTGATCCAATGTTACTCAGTGCTTACAGCAGCTGTGCATTGTTAAGTTATTAACTTTTCATTGGTCAGGGCGGACCTTGGCAAATTGTATAAAACCCCCCCTTACCGATATTGAAACAGTTGGTGTCCATCATGGAGCTTTCTTTGAGGTGAGTTGGAATGGTTTTGGTTTGATTTCAAAACCATACAACATTAATGACACTTGCTTTTCTTTTGGTCCAATGATTTCAGAGTTTACATCTTTGCTGTGTTGTTTGTAACAACATTTGGCTACTCTCAAAAAGGTAAAAAAGCTAATAAATTAATTTTTCTTCCAAATCTAAATGTATCCTCTCTATGCAGGGACTCAATCCTCTGGCCAGAGCAGCTTTGGTGCAGGTGGCCATGCTGCTTATCATGGAGTCCCTAGTTTGGCAGCTGCCCCATACAGTGCTGTTCGAGGTGCTCCCTCCGGGCACACCTTCATGCCTGGACCCAACCCGTATCAGCCTGTCCTTGTTGCTCCAGGGGTAGGTGGTTCTGGTTCTTCTGCTGCAGCAGCTATGCAAGGTGCTGGCATGGGTCAAGCAGGAAGTATGGCCTCTAGTGCGCCAGGGGGTGCATATGGGTCTGGTGGTGTGTACTCCACGGGTGTTTCTGGGGGTGGCCCAGGTGCTGGCTTTGTTGCTAGTGTGCCAGGGGGAAGCTTTGGCTCCAGTGTGCCAGGAGCGTATGTGGTGAGCCCCCAAGTATACGAGCCTGTGGGAGAAGATGATGCTGGAACCCAGGGTGCAGAGCCAGGTAGTGTTTCTTTTTTTATAAGTATACTGTTGCTGAAAATGCCATTTATATAAAACTTTTTTTTTTTTTGTAGAAACTCGATGGGCTGTCCCTACTACAGTCTTCTCTGAACCTGGATCTGCTGACACCCAGTCCCTCCGTGACATCCTTCCTCCGGCCCCTTTTGCACCACAGGGACCCACCCTCCAATCTGGGGAGACTTCTAATGTGGTGAAGGAAGCTGAGTTGGGCAGCTACCAGCAGCAGACTGAGGAGTTTGGCTACCCAGCTGACTTCTCTGGCTCTGGACCACAGTTTGGACAGGGGTTGGCACCTGTCCTTGTTCCAGGTGGACAGCTGGGTGGCCTCCGCCCTGTTCCTTCTGTGAGGTTTGACCGGATGCTCCTGTATGGCCTGTACCCTCCTGGATCCTACAGCACCTTCAGACAAAACCATGAAGCAGGAAAGGACTACTCCCAGGACATCCACTACTTGAAGGAACATGTTCACAGCGGTCATGGTGGTCAGCAGAAGAAGTTCTTTCAAGATGCCAACTAAACTCCTACTCTTCATGTTCTCTTGTTACTCTTTTGGAAGAAACTCTTGCTATACATAAATAAAATCTTGAAAGACCTACTGGCTATATGAATGAATTGTGTTCTAATATCGTAGTGAATTTAAGGTTTTTTATCATGTTGACCTCTAAAATATCTTTTGGAAGAAATGGGAATTGAAGTCTTCTAGCTGGGATTGTCCAATTTTAATGACTGGATGATGCAATAAGACCTTTCTTGTCTGGTGCCCAAGAAAGAAGCACAATTGACCTGTCAGAATGGGGTGTAAGGAAGAGAGGATGTTTGTGAATCTCATTTTGCTAACTAGTGAGGAATACTAAATCATGTAGAGAATTGGGGGCAGGAGGGGGAGAAATACAGAGAATAAGGACAAGCAAATAAAAAAAAAAAAACAAGGCCTCTTCAACCTGGCTAGAATAAAAGTACAGGTAGATGGGAGAACCTTAATGTATTCATCAGTTTCTGGTATCTAACTGCAAACTAGCAACTATTTAAGTTTTGTTTCTAGCTGGCCTGGTAACAAGCTTGTTCAAAGGGAAATGTGTAAGGCCTACCCTCAAATGTAGACACTTCATCAGCCTTGCTTATGTGACCTCATACCATAAACCGGGAGTTTGTGGGTAAAGGCTCTGCCTTTTAACTTTACTTTTAGAAGCCTAGGGAATCACTAAAAGCTCTACATTTTGTGAGATACACGTTCTGTTTGGTTGACAAAGTACTAATAGGTTAATATAAGATGGAGCCATGCTGTTTACTGCCTTGTAGATTAGTAAGAGATTTTTAAACTTGAATTTAAAATAATTTGGGAGCCAGGGGAGTCTGAAGGCTGGTACACCCCAAACAAGTTGCCGATCTGTTGCGGGGCCACACACAATCATCCACACATACTCATTCCTAGAGGCAATCTCACAGCGGCCAATCAACCCAATATGCAAGTTTTTAGAGGGTGGCAGGAAACCGGAGTACCCGGAGAACATGCTGCAACAGAGAGAATATTCAAATTCCACACAGAAAGGACTTGAACCCAGACCTTCTTCTAGTTATGTGGTACTTTAAAAAAAAAAGAAAAAGGGGTTGGCAGTTTACAAGCTTATACAAAGTCTGAAGATAAAACTGGGCCACATATGCAGCTGATAAAAATGAATGAAACATCTAAAATACTGGGTGGCGAATAATGTTGGCCAACTGTTAATAATTTTGTAATAGTCCAAATTTCAAAAAGAAGCCCAGCTGCTGAACTGATGATATAAATTGTCACTGTGTGCAGAAAATAATAAAAATTATTTTAGTTTTACTAAAAAAATTAATTGTCCAATGCTGTCAGAAGCAAAATGGCGATCAGTGTGTCAAGTATTGCTGTACACATTTACTCTTCCAGAGTTACCCCCTTGTGCGGACCTTAGTAAGAATTATTTAATTATTTATTGTTTTTCATGTTATATCCTAATTATCTGTGCTGGGATTGCTTCTTTGCTTGACCTGAAAAGGAAAACCATGGAGAGAAAACAAAGTATTGAGAACAAAGAGAGTTTAGATGGAGAAAAGAGGGGAGAAACCAGGGGCCGGGAGGGTTCAATTAAGGTTATACAAATACAGACTGCAGTAATTTGTCGTAACAATATGTAATTGGCATTACAACAAACCTTGAGGATCATCTTAGTAGTGTAAACCAGAGATGAAATTGGAACACTCAAAGATAACCTTCTATAACTAACCACAAGTTATGTAGAACACAAACCAATGTTACCAAAACTATAGTGTTGAAATTATTAGATGTATTTGGGATGTTTCTGATTTGTAGCCCAGTTTTAGTGTTTGACTTGAGTCCCTCGGACTCTTTCTTGCATCCACAAAAAAACATGTTTTTGGCCTGGATGTGGATAAACTGAACAGTTATAATTCTTTTTTTGTATTTATATTGTTTCTTTCTTTAAGTGAGTAGAAAGGTACTGCTCTCATTTTGTAACACATGAGCTTAAACACATGATGCACATCACCAAACTGCAGGTGTCTGATCCAGTTTTACTCATTGCTTATCAACAGCAGCTGTGAATTGTTAGGCCATTCTTTTTTTTTCATTGGTCAGGGCAGGACTTTGGCATGCTTTATAGACCCCCATCTTCATTGCTGTTAATACAGTTGGCATCCACCATGGAGTGTTCATTGAGGTGAGTTGGCAGGTTGTGAGTTTGAGTGGAGAAAAAAAAAAACAAAACCAAAACAAAAAATTAGAAACCCCTGATTAATGAATGATAATTGTTTCTTTTGTCCAATAACTTTAGAGTTTCCATCTTTGCCCTGTTTGTTGTGACAACATGTGGTTACTCTCAAAAAGGTAAATAAAAAATTTTCAAAGCAAAAGTGGAATTTTTTTTTGGTATCTAAATGTGATCTCTCTCTGTGTAGGGTCTCAATCCTCTGGCCAGAGCAGCTTTGGTGCAGGTGGCCATACTGCTTATCATGGAGGAGCCCCTAGTTTGGCGGCTGCCCCATACAGTGCTGTTAGAGGTGCTCCCTCTGGGCACACATTCATGCATGGACCTAACTCCTACCAGCCTGCCCTGGTTGGTCTAGGGGAGGGTGGTTCTGATTCCTCTGTTGCAGCAGGTATGCAACGGGCTGACATGTCCAAAGTGGCTCTGATGGGTCAGGCAGGCAGCATGGCCTCTGGTGTGCCAGGGAGTGCATATGGGTCTGGAGGTGTCCCAGGGGCTGGCTTTGTTGCTGGTGTGCCAGGGGGAAGCTTTGGCTCCAGTGTGCCAGGAGCATATGTGGTGAGCCCCCAGGTGTACGAGCCTGTGGGAGAGTACGATGCTGGAACCCAGGGTGCAGAGCCAGGTGAGTCTATGTTTGCCATAGACATAGTTTATGAAACTTCCATGTGACCAAAACCTTTATTTTTCTCTGTAGAAACCAAGTGGACTGTCCCCACCACTGTCTTCTCTGAATCTGGATCTGCTGACACCCAATCCCTCCGTGACATCCTCCCTCCGGCCCCATTTGCACCACAGGGACCCACCCTTAGATCTGGGGAGACTTCCAATGTGGTGAAGGAAGCTGAGTTGGGCAGCTACCAGCAGCAGACTGAAGAGTTTGGCTACCCAGCTGACTTCTCTGGGTCTGGACCACAGTTTGGACAGGGGTTGGCGCCTGTCCTTGTTCCAGGTGGACAGCTGGGTGGCCTCCGCCCTGTTCCTTCTGTGAGGTTTGACCGGATGCTCCTGTATGGCCTGTACCCTCCTGGATCCTACAGCACCTTCAGACAAAACCATGAAGCAGGAAAGGACTACTCCCAGGACATCCACTACTTGAAGGAGCATGTTCACAGTGGTCATGGTGGTCAGCAGAAGAAGTTCTTTCAGAGTGCCAACTAAACTACCTCGAATGTTGTAATAGTCTATAAATTTAGACAAATTTGATGCGTACCAATAAATTCTTGAAACTATTCTGTTTTGTTAATGGTGTTTACTGCCTCCCTTTTTTGTTATAAATAGTACTCTCTTCCTAGTTATGCTTTAAAACGCCATAATTAAAACTGATCAGTTTAAATTGATTGAAGGCTTTATATTTGCAACCAAGAACATTAACATGTCTTAAGATATATACAGCATAGAATATTCTTATGAGAGTTTACCCAACCAGTCTACATGTGCTTTGTGGATCCGGAGAAGGCATCTGACGATTAGGTGTGAGTCTCAGAGCTCTTTGTACGGTTCTTTGCTTTCCGGTTTCTATGTGACCAGAGCTGTGTCTGTATAGCAGGCAATATAGATTACATTTCCAGTAAGACTTGGACTCTACCAAGGCTGTCCTTTGTCACTGATTTTGTTCATTACCTTTATGGAAAGAATATCTAGGTGCTGCCGATGTGTTGTAAGGATACGGTTTGGTGACCTGGGGATCAGAGCTCTGCTTTTTGTGGATGATGTGGTCCTGTTTACTTCATCGGACTGTCATCACTGGATCGATTTGTGGCCGTGATGGGAATAGGACCATGGTCTCCAAATCAGAGATCTTCCTCCAAATCAGAGACCATGGTCCTCGCTCGGAAAAAGGTAGAATGCCCCCTGCAGGTCAGGTACAAGGTCCAGCTTCAAATAGAATGTACATAAGTATATCTGAGTCTTTTTCATGAGTGGGGTTAGGTTGGAGCGGGAGATTGTCAGGCGGATTGGCGCAGCGTCGGCAATAACTAGGACGCAGTATTGGTCCGTCGCAGTAAAGAAAGAGCCGAGCCGAAAAGTAAAGCTCTCTATTTACAAGTTGATCTACGTACCCACCCTCACCTGTGGTCACCAGCTGTGTGTGGTGACCGAAAGATGGGTCACCATCCATGAGCTTCCTCCGCAAGGTGGCTGGGCTCTCACTCTGAGATCGGGTGAGGAGTTCTGCCATCCAGGAGGAGCTTGGTGTCGAGGCGCTCCTCCTTCAGGTTGAGAGAAGCTAGATGGGGTTGTTTGGGCATCTGGTCAGGATGCCCCATGAGCGCATTGGGATCCTTCCGGGTGAACTGGAGGATGAAGCTGAGGTGAGGGAAGCCTGGGCTTCCTGTCTGAGGCTGTTGCCCCAGCGACCCTGTCCCGGATAAGCGGAAGACGACGGAATGGAACGAATAAAACCTTATGTAGAGGAACTTTTCATTTTGAAATTACTTAACTAATCATCAAATGTGCAATTTGCTTTGTATTTTTAAAAAATACCAGAATGCCATTCTTTATTTAAGTGCTTAACTTCATTTGCAGGATGTAGTTTCTCACAATTTCTTCCAAACTCTCCAATTTCCTCATTTCAATAGTTATCTGCTTTCACAGCTGTTTTCTTTCTCAAAGCTCATTCTCCCAAGAAAATATCTTTTTACTGTTTTGTGAGTCTTATTCACATAAGGTCAGTGAACAGTTACTGAGCACCATGAAAGAAAACATGTACAGTAGATTTAAGTCTAAGATAGATATTGCAGTTTTTAACGCTCCACCAGGAAATCAACCAGCAAATGTGACATTTGTACTTTTTATTTTAAAAAAGAAAAATAGTTTAAATTTAACATTTCATTGTTCTTCAAATAAATGTTTCATTTTTCTTAAATGAAACAGCTGTGGTTGTTCATACATAAAGAATTCTATTAAAATGTCTTTTTATGTACTTCCAGTCAAATTTCTGTGAGCTATTTTCTATTTCTGTCGTATCATATCATTCAAAAGTTTAAAGCTTCTTTTATGAACCACAATCAGCTTTGATCTGCATTTTTTTTTAGCAACTTGAAGCTTGACAATGTGGACTAATGAGACATTTTCAGCCCAAATGGTCTCATAAGGATGAAAATCTTTTGCATTTTTTAGTCAATCAGGTAGTTCCTGCATCGAATTATAAATCAACATCATAATTATATTCATTTGCTGTCAGAAACTCAATTTCATGCCCCACCACCCTTTTACATCCTACCAATAAAAACTCATTTGAAAAAAAAAATAAGATGAGAGCACGTGTTGGTTTTGTGTTTGCAGAACAAACTGCAGATAGTTCCCTGCATGGATTTGAGCATATAGACATAAAAACAAGGATGTGTTCATTGTGTTCCCTTTTTATGTTAGATAAGCTGCTGTACTAATTTAGACCCGGAATTCTTATTGGTGCAGATCCAATAAGATAACGGATTTAACATGAATGCTTCTAGCTTCATGAAAGCCATAAGAAACATGGACTTCTGCAAGTGCTTTTTTTTTGTCAGTTGTAGTCTTTAAGGTTGATTTTGCAAGTTTGTTATAATGTTTATTTAAAATTTGTAATTTAAAGTAATACTTTTTGCTCTCCTGTCCTCAAATATTTTGTCAAAATTTTTATTTTTGCGTTTTAGTTTCACCTCTCAATGATCCATTTACACTCATAGTTTTGTTGTTTTTAATGCTTTCCTCTGAGTTTTACATATGTTTATTCAGGACAAAAAAAAGCCACACTTGCCATTCATTGTGCAGATTATCCCATGCTTCCTGATTTAATTCTTTCCTGACCATTGTGGTTGTTGTTTTACAGGAATGGGGATTTACATTAATGGTAAATCAACACAACTTTCTAAATACAGTAGTAATCAGCTATTCTTACTAAGAAACTTTTGAGAGTTAAGATTTAGTTCCAGGGTCAGATTGGATAATGAATACGTTTAGAAAATACTTTGGTAAAAAATTTGCTTGTAAATTTCCCTGTAGTATTTGTAGTTTACCTTTTATTACCTTTCATTAAGCCTGATCACATCACATGTTCGGGAAGAACTAAAAGGGAAGCCTGAAATTGTTAGATTTTATGGTTTGGCAGGGCCAAACAAAGTTAATTAAACCTTGCATAATGTGCAACACTGCCTAAATAATTCATCATGGCTATTAGGAAAGCCTTCAAAATAATTTGATTCATTGGTTTGATTTACCACTATCAGGTAATTATGCTAATTCAATACATTATGCTGATGTTACAGAGGAAATCCACAGTTCTGACATCCAAATTAAATATTATTACTGATGTGTGTTCACCTAAGAGAGTAAGACAGGGTTTAAAACATGATAAATGGATGGATACAGACGGAAATATACGTTGATGAAGAAGTGGATTCAACATGTTGCTTGTTAATAACTGGCAAATCTCAAGGTGTGAACGAAATAAATGAGCTTTTTTTGGTTAAAATGTAAAAACTTTTTTGACACCACTTATATTTTTTCCAAGTAATCTACTTACGTAAGAGTAAATACATTCTTTGACAAAAGTTTGATTTGAAATAGTCGCCAAAGTCATTTTGCTTGCTTTCTGCAAATGTATGGACGTTGTATGTAAATGGATGTTAGAAGATATTTATGATTGATTTTAGATAAATAAGAGAGAGATAAAATTAAGGTTTGGTTTTATTGGACTTCCCTCTTCTTGTTGATTCACAATTATTCCCAATATTCCTTTCACTTACTTTAAAGAGTGATCTTTTATGTTGATCCTCCTATCTAACACATTCTGTTTAATTTCCTGTTCATTCATCCGCTTTGTTTCATTCATATCTTGTTGGCTTTCCTCAGTCTACTTCTTGCTTTCAATCAGAAGATTGTCTTTTTTTTTTGGTCACAAATGTTTCTATTTTAATCTTCCTGTTCCAAACTCATGCTAGTTTAGCAATCAAACTTTTTTAATCTTTCACCTCAAGGACTCCTGTTTGTGTTTGCATTTGGTTCTTTATTATCTATGCACAATCAAACCAGTGGTCAGACCACTGAAGCACAGAATATTAATTCTTAAATAAACAATCACTGCTGCAGAGTACTCTAGTTTAATCTTTTTACATAACTATCAATTAGTCAGTGACATTGAGGAAAATATGAGGATCTACAATGAAGTGAATTGAGGTGTAAAAATTTTATGTAAACATCCAGGAATCATATGTAAAAAATGGAACAAATGAATAGAGTTTTTTAAAATTATTATTAGTTATTATCCTTATTGTAATGGAAAAGCACATTTATCCACAAAACAACCTAATTAAGATACTCAAAAGACACTCTGCACTGCTTTCTTTATGGTGATTGCTCCGGCTGCTAAATCGAAGAGTTTTTTGTCGCACAGTGCCGTGGACATATTTATGATCAATACTCACATAATGAAGTGAACATCATTGAGTTTGCAGAATGTCTTAGCTGAACTTCTGTTTTTAAGTCATCCTCATAATCACTTATAGATTAAACTGTGTTTTGTCTGAACACCAATGCTTGGCGGAGCCTTTTAGCAGTGATTTTACTCCCAGTAGTTTTGTTGTGTTATGAGTTTAGATCAATGCGTCATGGTGTGCAAAGATCCATTGTTCTGCATGTATCTCATGCTGTCCCTTGTACAGGAGGCTTTAGTTGAGAAGAGGTTAATGCAATCTGTTGCAAACAATGCCTGTGAGCTCTACGGACAGAGGCATATTTTGTTTGTTGTGTGTTCCAAGCCAAACATACAACAACCACTGAATGAGCTAATTGTATTTCTTTTTAAAGCTTTTATGCTTATTTTAGATAAGTATTTCAGATTCTGTTACTGCGATACAGCAAAATGTTTTTGCACAGTTTTCTTACTAAATTTTGGCCTGTTGTTTTTCATTTTGGAAAGAAAGCATTTGATGGGTGTTTTCAGTGTTTAGAATTATCTCTGTTCAACAAATTCAAAAGTGACTTACTGATAACTTTTGTGAAAATGCACAACTCCCTGATAACGATAAATAGGACAGTAAAAATAATTTGTTCTTAGGAGAAATTGCGGCGTAAGACCATCCGAGCAGCCATCGTAAACACCAGCTGCCTCTCTGCTTTCACCGGTTCGGTTTTAAATGAGACGAGGAGTCATTGAAAGACTGTGATGTGAGGAGGCTTTACTAAAAATAAAAAGACAAGAAGAGATGAACTCTGTGAGAAAGAGTTAGAGAAAAAGCAGAAAAATGAAAAGCAATACAGACAAGCAGTTTCACTGTGCGAAGATTGACAAGAGGGAAAAGTTATTGTCTGCTTTTAAAAAACTTCAGCCTTCCTGCCTTTTTCAAACTTCTTCATCATTGTCCACAAATCATGTCTGAACATGATTCCCACAATACCATATTTCCTTTTGCATGGCTTAACTCTTTCATTAGGCATTTTCTCATGTGAATTCCCCAATAAATATGCCAAACGGTCTTTTATTTGGAAGAATTAACGTGATGATGGAATTGAAGCACTGCTGCAAAGGAAAGGATATTAACAGAATTTAGATGGGTTTGAACTGCATTGCAGAGTAAGCTCTCATGAAAAGTTAGCTCTATCTTTGCAGGAATAATGAATGTTGAAAAATAAGGGAAAAGTAAGTTGGATTTTTTGGAAAATTTACTCACTCTCATCACCTGTAAATAAGGTTTTTAATTTGTATTAAGGACAGTTATTTCCAGGTTTGTGAAGTAGATAAGTTGTTTTTTATGAGCACCAAGATAAGATTGACTATTAATCTTTCTTTTAATTTAAAAAGGCTTGTAGGTGTAAGAATAACAACCTTCTTTTTAATTATACTCTTAACTGATCCAAATGTGCCTTACTCCTGCTTCATCATAGTCTGCTTTTTAACAAAGGTTTTTGGTTCTTATAACCTTTCAATGCAATTTTGAAAGATAACAATAAGATAACAAGTTGAGAGAATTTTTTACGTGAAATCTATAACCATTGGGGACATAAAGAAAACATGGACTAACTAAGAGGACAAAATGCTGCATGGCTTGAAAAACAGATTAAAACTCGATCACCTGGGACATAGTTTGCTTTGTCTTCTGAACCACTTATTCCTAACAGGGTTGTGGGGGGTGCCAGAGCCTATCCTGGCTGAAGGCGAGAGGTAGGGTACACCCCAAACAGGTCACCAGTCTGTTGCTATTTATTTTTGTCTTCAATTTTTTTTTTTGAAGATTTGTGTTTTATGATGGCTTCATGTAACTGTAAGAGGAAAAAAAAAAACCCCCAAACATTATATGTTCTTCATTTGTAATATGTGATTGTTAAAATGATCAGATAATAAAACAATGAGAAATTTGGATGAGTGCAAAAATAGTCATCTTTTGTTTTCATTGGAATAAGAAAAAAGTGAGAAATTTCCCAAAAGCATTATAGAAAACATGGGTTGTGGGTACGTGTGCAGCATAAAAATGTGTGAGAGGAGAAATAATAAAACCGTCTCAGCCTGTCCATGAACACCTGAGTCCAATTACTTACACATGCCATCATTTCCTGTTTCCAGTGAAGGGAAATCCTCAATCTTTTTTTAAGTTCACATAAATCAGGTAGAATTTAATGAAATGAATCCATTTTCTTATCTTAATAGACATTCAGCAAAACAAAAGCCCCGAATGACCACAGCAGGGGCTTCATGGTTGGTTAGTTTCTGGTAAATGTAATTTTGAACTTATTTCTTTTTTTTTCCGGAGTTAAAAGACTTTTTCCCAACACACAAAAGTGGCTAGGAAGTTAAAATAAGCTCCTGTCTTCTGCTCCACTGGTGCCCCTGCAGTGTGAGTACAAACACACCACTCGGCTTAACAAGCTGGAACTTCAACCCAGACGCAAGCCAGGAGGGTAAACAATGCTGCCATTTTATGGAGAGCTATTTGCTTTGGTAAAACACACTGGACACACTGTGTTGATACTGTGCGTTTACAGCCACAGACTTCTAATCATGTTCTATCCCAGTGTATCCATAAGAAAAGGTAAATGAACACATGAGCTGGGATTTTAATATGAGCTGATTTTACACCCATATTTTTCCTATAGTCTGTCATTCACTCAGCAGCTGGACAAACTCTTCATTTTTAGGAAACTGTGAAATAAACTTTAAAAAATATATTAAATATATTTATATTTTTTAGCTTTAGCCTCTTTTTTGAGTTTCCAGCCATAGGCAGTGGTGGATTAAGTACTCACTTTTTGTACTTCATCCTTTTGTACTTCATAAAAGTACAGATAATTAGGCAAAAAAAATACTTAAGTAAAAGTACAAAAGTAATTGGTGTAAATTTGACTTTTTAAGTAAAAAGTAAAAGTATTCGACCATAATTCAAATTTTATTTCTTGTGCTGTAAGGTCACAAATAAATACTCTGTAGGGGCGTGACCCCCCCTCTCCCGCCTCTTTTGGTCCGCAATAAAAAAGAAGAAAGGAAAGGCGACTAGTCAAGCTATCCCCTTGCAGGGCCAGGAAATGATCCACCAAAATGCAAGAAAATAACACTTATTTCTTAAAATGTTCTGGGGGGGGGGGCCCCAGTCACCCTAAATTGCCCCCCCTTACCCCATCTTCAGAAAATCCTAGAACCGCCCCTGCTCTTGGCGCTGAATGAATGCGGAAAATGTTTACCCTTGATTCTGATTGGTCCTCGATTCGTTACTTCTTTTCTCGATCAACTGCTTCTTTTGATTTTGGCGATGTGGCTTCAAGATGCGCTAAAAAAAACTTTGTATTTTTTAAATTCCTGAACAAAAATGTAACAAATAATGTAAAACACACTGTTAAAAAGTAGCGGAGTAAAAGTACAGATATTTGCTATAAAATGTAGTGAAGTAAAAGTACAGGTTTCAAATTTTACTTAAGTAAAGTACAGATACACAATTTTTTTTACTTAAGTACAGTAACGAAGTACATTTACTTCGTTACGTTCCACCACTGGCCATAGACTTAATATTGATGTCTAAAAGAAACTTAAAACATTGTAACAATATTTTTGTGTATTTTTTTTATCACATCTTACCACATTTTATACAATTATAGGTAAAGTTAAATTCAAAATAAATTTCAGGTATTTAACATAAGGACATTGTCAATGATTAGGGGATAATATTTTCAGATGTTGTAAAGAGAATAATAGTTGTTCGTTTTAATTTTCTTTTGATTCTGAATAATAACAAAAGAAGTTTTAGTTGTAATTCAAGATTTAGATGGTCTACAATTATTTTTTTTTAGATTTTAATTATTGAAGCATTCTGTCTATGTTGATAAGTTGCCAAGATAATGATTTCTGCTGCTCATCATTTTTAGGACTAATTGATTTGAATTTATGCCAAATTTAGAAAGAAAGTTCAAATATTGTTTTTCAGGATAACTTTGAGCAGTCAGGAGAAAAAGGTTGGATTTTCTAGATCTTAGCTTTTTGTCATCTGTGCCACAACATGAAGGCAATGTGGACCAACCACCAGGGCAATCAGCAGAAAGACTGTCAAAACCCATTAAAACATGATCAAATTCAACAATTTAATAACATTTAATTGTCTCCATTATCTTTTTTGTAATACATTTTCTTTCTAGATTTATGCTTTATGACAGCTTCTTATGACCTGATGTAATTGTACAGATGTCTCCTTCCTCATATGTACACGTGGTAGATGTTCATACATAGGTTTTGTTGCTTCGGGCTTGATCCCATAGAAAAACCTTATTGGATTTTTCTAGCTTCCTCAAAAATAAATTAGATTTTATTTTTCTCTTCTTGCTTAAAGGCAGTATATTTTGATTGAGTACCTCTTTACAATTGTATATACTTTTTAGGTGCAAACCATTATGAACAGATATTTTTTTTTTGTATTTGAGCACATATTTGGGCAGGTAAAAGACTACTACTGGAAAATTTTGACAAGAGAGCATTAGCTCATTTTTTTTTTACCGATGCTTTGTTGAGGAACCCCAACTATCAATGAGTTTTGAGAGGCACGTTGTGAAGGTTTACTGAGAAACACTGAAATGTGAATTAGTTTCATTAATTTGTTTTGAGTACTATAAACCTTTTTAGCCAATCATGGTGAGTTTAAGTCCAATCTGAAAAATAGTGGGGCATTTTGAAATATCCAACCAACTGACTGAACAGTGTGAAAATTTGCATCTCTATTTCATCCCAATGAACGGCTCTTCAATCCCTTTCATTAAATATATTGGTTGATCATTAGCTGAGGCTATTACTTTATCTCGTGCAAACTCTAGAGAGAAGTCCAAGCTGTCACAATGAGCTCATTTTTCTCTGCCAGCAAGGCACTGGAGCTCTGACTTGTCAAACCAGGTCAATGACTTTCTGTTTATGGATTTATTGTAGATTTACATAATAATGAAATATTCTAGGCCTCCTGATCTCACAAACTTTTGCCACTGTAGAGTGAAGCCTTAATGTCAAGAACAATGATTGAAATATTTTTCATTTCCATTCATAAAATTACTACTCATAAAAAAAGATCCTAAAATAGCACAGGTTATGATGCTGTAGTTCATGGGGTGATTAGAATTGCCCGAATCAGGAACGAGTACATCAGAGGATTAGCACATTTTAGAAGTTTTGGAGATGGCATAAACGAGAGACCAGACTGAGATGATTCGGACATGTCCTGACGGTAGAAAGATGCTGAGGTGGGAGCCCTAAAGAAGACTGTTCTTGCTTTGCCAACTTTTCCCCCCAAAAAATCTGTCCAACTCTCAGTCCAGGCTGTCAGTAAGAGAGAAGAAACAGGAAGTTGGAGACAGGCTCAGACGAAGTGAGAAAAGTATAGAAGAAAACGGTTGAAAGACTGAAGTCCTTACTTTGTTTTATTCTTTGCTGGTCTTGAATGAGGCATGCAGTTCAAGAGTTCAGAGTCTTTTTGGAAGTGTTTGGCTGGCTGGATGTCAGTGTTTTCTTTGTCAGGCAGTGCAAAGACCAAACGATGGTTATGAACGTGGTGAAAAATTGAGACAAATGATTTGTTGTGGCATCCATTGGAGGGAAAAAGAGAAATGATAATGCAGACAGTGATAATGAAGAAGTGGATCTGCCTCATTTGCTTGTTGATAATTAGCTCTAATGTCTAAATAATGCAAGCAACCAAATTGAGTGATAATTTATCTTCACACCCAGTTAAACTTACAATTAATAACAATGCTGACATCAGCTTATTATTTGTGTTGGATGACTGTAGGATTTGTATTACTTGGTATGAATGTAAACCAAAACAGGAAAACAAGCAGTTTCCATTTGGGAGGTTCATTTTATTAAAAACAAAGGGAGGTTCTGAGCTTTTGCTAACTACTGTGTGTTGTTTGTGTGCACGTACAGGTGTGTGTGTGTGTGATGTAAGAATATTTGATAGTTGTTGCTGTAATGAGTGACACACCACATGGGTTGGTTATTCCTTGACCAATCCTAAACCCTTTCATTTCCATAATCACATTAAGCGTTACAACATTTCCAGAGACCCCTCCACCCAGTTGTAGTCCGCAACACATTGTTTGCTGCTCACCAAACACTAATTAAAAAATGGCAAACAGCCAACAATAGAAATATTCATCTCCAGGGTATTGCCTCCATTTTGACCAGTAAACCAAATGATTAATGTTGTACTGGTAATTAATTTTGATTAATGAATACATTTAATTTCTTGATGTGAGGAAACAAATTGGCTGTCTGTGGAAATATTTTTGTCAGCTACACATTTTCCTTTGACCACTTTCCTACTGCAGTGTTGTTGTTTTTTTGTCCGAGAAGCTAACACAAAAAAAAAACCCTTCATAAATCATTGAGCTTGGGAGAATACATCTCTATGATTACTTGAAGGATTTTTCCAGTCCATATGCAGAAATTATATGTCATGTTTGCTGGAACACTGCGTCAAAATCTAAGTCTGAGGTCATGACATCATTGTTTTGCAATATTTTAAAGGATTAATTTGTTGATGGCTAAATAAGATCTATATATAAGGTCCATTTCATTTTATCAATGCTCCTCATGGTGGTAAATAAAAAAAATGACTAATGCAAAAATATTTTTTAAAAGACCATGCACTTATCATCATCATCATCCTTGAGGTCTGGAAAGGCCACCATTTTTCATGGAAATGCTCTGACTTGTTTTGTCGCTCTCATCTTTATGGCGAACACTTCTTGTTTGAGCAAAGTGAAAAGAGAAATCCATTGCCTGCCACTCCATTCTCACTGGGCTTTTTCAATTTGCAGCATGGATTTCCCATGGCTGTCAAAGCTGAGTGAGACAGAGATGAAGGGTTTCTGCAATGAAGTCTGATATGTAGCATGTTACGGAGGGCTGCTGTGAGTTCACCACGGTGATGAAAGTGTGGAGTCATTTCCAGTTCAGCAGCATGTGGCTGGAGGTGGGATGTGAAGACACAGAGACAGATACTAGAAGATGGCCAAAAAAACAACTTTTATTCTGGTCTGTTTAAATGGTTGATACAAACAGCTGAAATTGTTTAATCTTTGTATGTTTAATCATTTTTAATCTTTTAGATTTAATTGCAGTAACGGATTAAAAAACCCACAACATGTTGGTTAAAAATAAAATCAAATTTTTTTATAGTTTGGCCATAAAATACACAGTATTCATGAATAAGTTAATTAAACTAATTCATGTTTAGTCAGTTCATACAAGCCAGGGTCATATTTAAAAGTAAAATAACAATAATTGGTGCCATGACTGCACCAATGGTGGGAGTAACTGGGGGTTAGGTGTTTTCTTCAGGGACACCTAGGCATGAGCTCATCGGAAATCTAACCGGACAAACTGCAACTACAACCGAGTTGTTTGCAGTCACTGTATTTTATGCAGTTATACAATTATTTTCAGATAAATATTTTTCATTTAACCTTTTAAAGGCAATACATAATAACTCTTGGCGCTGATTTCTCAGCAGTTGTGGCTTCTTTTTGGGGTGCATAATTGACAGGCTTTGGGCCAATAATTTTTGCTCACCATAAAAAGGGAATTGTATGCAATTTTCAGTCTATCGCTTTATTAACATGAGTCCAACCAGTGATGAAAGACCTAAATAATATTTTAAAGGGGCACTCATTGTAAAGTCAACAATCAATATCGTACTGCACCGTCAATTTTAATACCCCAAAATAAATGTTTCTGTAACTGATAATCTAATAGCATCGCGGGTACAAGCGGCCGAAATGAGCTTCCTCTGCAGGGTGGCTGGGCTCTCACTCAGAGATCGGGTGAGGAGCTCTGCCATCCGGGAGGAGCTCGGTATCGAGCCGCTCCTTCTCCATGTCGAGAGGAGCCAGATGGGGTGGTTCGGGCATCTGGTCAAAATGCCCCCCGAGCGCCTCGCGGGCGAGGTGTTTCAGGCACGTCCCACCGGGAGGAGACCAAGGGGCAGACCCCGGACCCGCTGGAGAGACTATGTCTCACAGCTGGCCGGGGAACGACTTGGGATCCTTCCAGGTGAGCTAGAGGATGCAGCCGGGGAGAGAGAGGCCTGGGCTGCCCGTTTGAGGCTGTTGCCCCCACGACCCAACCCCGGAACAAGCGGAAGATGACGGAATGGAACGAACGAATAATCTAATAGCTCCTATGTCGTCTCACTGTACACTGCCTATTTATGCTGCTTTATCCGATGCTTATTTTATTTCTATTTTGTATCTTTTTTCATACTTTTGGCTGGAAGTTTGTCAAATTTTCACTATCCTTGCATTGTGACAATAAAGAATAAAAAATTTCCATACAACCTTTAAGATATTTCATTTCCCATAATTCAACATATTTTAACCTGATCAGGTATGTATTTAACACTGATTTGGAAAAGATTTTATTCTAGTATATGATGTCTGTTAATTCAAAGTGAGTTGTATCAGTCTCACCTTCTCAAAACCTCTCAGTGAGATCCACCGACGCGTGCGGGAGGAGCAGCATCACAGCCACTAAAAGTTTCAGTTCAGTTCTACTAGTATAGGTCACTGGTGAGGATAATTAATAGACTTTCCAATGTTCTGCTTCATAAGGTGGAAGAAATAGCTCTCTAGTTTCCATGGTCTGCGAATTAGGGAAGGTTGCAACTCTCAAAAAAAAAAAAAAACTTTAAGGTTAACTTCAGCTCTTTCCAGTGGTCTATACAATCATCATGTATTATGAATGGAAACTTTGCTATTAAATTGATCACCTTTTTGAAAGTAAAACTAGATTTTAAGATCTACTTCTTTTAAAAAAATCTAGCGGCTATAATTTTGGGAACAAGTGACTTGATTGTTTTTTGTCTGTTCACGTTCATGTTATTCATTTTTATGTTCAAACAATTTAAACACCAAAACTGTTTTTTTTTTCCTGCAAGTTGTACCAGAAAAAATTTCAAAGTATTTGGATCTAATTTTGGGCATGTTAGACACCCATTTGTAGGGTGGGATTGAAGTGTAAATGTTGATCAATCTGATTTTTAAAAAATTTTCCAAATACGCAGTTAGGTCCCTAGTTTTTGCATTTACTTCTAAAATCAGTTGTGGTCTGTCTCTCTCATATTGTTTTTTTGTTTGGTATCTCAATCTCTGTTTCTCTTGCTGTAGGAACACAACATTCCAAAAGAAAAAAAAATGTTCTTGAACTTTTTGTTGTGGGAATTTATGCTCATTTTTGCTCGAGGTTCAGAACATTTGTAGGGAGTGCTCTCCAGAAGCATACAGCTCAAGCAGACTGATCAATGTAAAATTACCGCTTGGGATGAATGTACGTGTGCGCTCTCTTTGTGCCTATTCAGCAGACTGGTGACCTCCACGGGGTGAACCCTCCCTCCTGTATGATACAGACTCCAGCATCCCATACACTTGGAGTAGGGTAAGCAGTGCAGAATATTGATGGATGAATAAATGTTCTTATGTGGTCCAGCACTAATCTTAATGCTGTAAACACTCCTCTAGCAATCTAACACTCACTACAGAAATCCCTGTTTTTCTTTTCTTTTCTCTATATGTTGTCTGCTATATGAGCGATATTCTTCTAAATCCTTTTTCTTTATCATGTCCAACATGACTTTGCAGACTTGAGCCAAAGTCAATGACACAAGTTTATTCATTAAAAAGTCATTAAGCGTCGAGAGCAGACTTCTGGATGATGTGTATCAGGGCAAGTGTGTCATTATCAGACAGGCATGGTAAGTAAACTTCTGTTAAACTCTGTTGAGCAGGATGACTGGTTTCAACTTGGCGTTCTTGTCCTATTTGATTGAAAATTAGAATTCCGGTTATATTTTCCAGTGAATACGTCAAGAGAAATGCAACATTCATGTTTCTGAAATGATTAGGGCTCATATAGGGGATGAAAGACGTATCCAGTGATGCATACGGGGTATATTCTCTGTCTGCCGGTTGCAATATGACAAGGATAGACTGCAGCTCTTACTGTAATCCTGTATTGGAAGGAAAAGCACATTTTCAGTAAAATGTACGAAAACGTTTCGCATTTAATAAACTGCCAGTCTTTAGTGCAAAGTCAGAAATAGCAACACAACAAAACTTGTATTTAAAGTGAGAAGGAGAGTTGTACCACAGAGTTGAATGCTTTGTAAAACAATTAAATCTGTGTCTTTTTAGAAAAACAGACACAGATACTTGACTTTCAGATCCCTCTTCTTCTTTTGGCATTTCCTTTCAGGGGTCGCCACAGTAAGTCAGTTTCTTCCATCTAACCCTATCTGCTGTATCCTCCTTGGTCACGCCAACTATCTTCATGTCTTCCTTCACTGTATACATGAACCTCCTCTTTGGTCTTCCTCTAGGCCTCTTTCCTGGTGGTTCCAAATCCAGCATCCTTCTTCCAATGTACTCTCTCTCTCCTCTGCACATGTCCAAACCATCTCAGTCTGGCCTCGCTGACTTTATCCCCAAAACCTCTAACATGTGCTGTTCCTCTGACATACTCATTTCTAATGGTGCCCATCCTGGTCACTCCCAGAGAGAACCTCAGCATCTTCATCTCTGCTACCTCCATCTCTGTTCCTGTCTTTTCCTCAGTGCCACTGTCTCTAGATCAAACAGCAAGTAAACGGTCTCACCACGGTTTTGACTTTCAGATCCCGAAGACCAAAATTTGTATAGAAACAGCTTAAGCAAAAGAACACAAGAGATTACAAAAACTGACAGGACAAAGCATTAACTAAAAAAAAAAAAAAACAGAAGCTTTCTGTCACTTTATTGCTCTTTCATCAACTTTTTTGTTATGTTTTCCTTTTAAATTTTTTTCATCTACTTTATTCCATTTCAAGTCTATTTTCTTACATCACTGTAAGTATTTTAAGATTCCTTTGAGACTTCTCCCGGTGACCACTTCTGGTGAATGAAAGGTCAAGGAAAGGATGGGGTCTGCCTTTTTAAAACTCTGCCATTTATCCCCCCACTAGCACACAGAGTACCAGCTTCCTAGCCTGCAGCTTCCACTTTATATAATAGAGGAAAGAATATTGTTTCTAATGAATCTCTAAAGTAATGTATGGGTTTGTGTCTGACATTTCAGAAATATTATTCTGTTTTATATATTCTGCCATCTTACTTTTTGAGACTGCTTTTCAATGGAATTAAGGACATTTTTAAGTGTCACCAGGGATGTTAATAACAAAATAAACTTCCCAGCAGGTGAGATCAGTCTCTCGGGAGCCAAGGAGGAATAAAAAACCTTTTTCCACTTGTGTGCCTGCAGAGTTGAAGCTTGTTAACTTATAACATCTCAGTATGGTTGTGTTCAATTGATGAAATGCACTGGCTTTAACTATTTTTAAAAAATCAATTAACTTATTGATAGTTAATTAGGTATCAGGCTTGAGTATCTCATTTGTGACTTTGTTTGGATTTTTCATTTAACAATTCATTTTGAGCGAAACCCCCCCCCCCCCCCCATATTACTAGATATTCCCATTTGAAATATGAAGAGATTAACATTGTTTGATTTTATTGTAGATTAAAGACTTTTGGTTTGCATACACTCTTCATATTATTTTTTTTTAGCAAATTTTGAGTTAGTTTACCACTTTTTTTCAATGTGCTATGACAAAAAAAATAGGTCCTCATAGGTGCCTCATGGGTATGAATGTACCAATGTAAATCTAAGGAGAATGACTAGTTGGAGGAGAAATGTACATTAGAGAGATTAGGCTGATTAAACTGAAAGGTAAGTCAACAGAAAGAAGTCTGACTGAGTGTTTTGGGTAAATGGTAATGAAGAAGCATGTAAGGGAAGGGAATAAATGCATGAACCATTTTTTTCCCTCATAGAAAAGCTTTAGGGTTTAATGCACTGGTCCAGCTTCGGTACACAAAGCAGCGATATCAGTCATTCGTGATACGTTGCCTAGTGAACCCCAATAACAATAAATATCAGCCATGAAGTTGCAATAGACTTTTTAAGTTTCCATCTTTTCAAGATGGAAACTTAAAAAGTTTCCATTTTCAAGGAGGTTATGGATTCTAATAACCTGTTGCAGGGATCATTAAAGAGAAAAGCCTGCCAGGTACAAAACCAGCATTCTTCACATAGACATACTGTAAACACTATTAATATTGATGGGAGGCATCAGCAAACTGGCACTTCTACAGGTCATTGTCCAAAGAGTAGGAATACTCCTGAACGTAGTGTATGTTCAGTCTACTAACTAAGCATGCTAAAGAATCCGTCTGCCTGCAAGCAACGAGATACCGATGGTAAAAATGAAGGAAACCAGAATCTCTCTGCGCTGAGCAAATTTTTTACTCAAGTCTTTAGATATTTTTGTCTTTGATGTATTGAACAGAATGTCTGCTCATTTTCAAAGCATTAGACTTCTCACGATTCACCATTTTTAGAAGTTTTATGTTTTTTTAAATCAAGTTTTGTTCTTCTGCAAGATGTTTTTTTTTTCAGTAAAAGCCCACAGACTCCACCCATCTTATTTTCATCCTGACATGTCGTTACTTTTTTCACCTCTTATATACTATATATAATTGAAAAACTGAAAGGATATAGTGCTTTTAAATAATCTTTAACGTGTTAAGAATTGTTGCATGTGAAATTGCTACCTTCAAATAATCCAAAATAGATTTTTAATACCAAATCCAACTGGGAAGTAAAATCTTCTGCTGAAGGTCTGTCACTTTCTGTAAACATCCAATCAAAGATTTCACAACAGGAGCTCTTTTTGTAACAGACAACTGAAAAAAAAACCTGCTGTGACAAAGTGATTGGACTGAGATTGGAAAAAAAACCACATAGACATATAATACTGGCCTAAAATTGTTTTTCTGTTTAATAGTCAGATTATGATTATTTACCACTAAGACACATCCGAAAGCTTGAATGTGTGACCTCCCAGCCAGTTTGTTCGACAAAAACAGGATGTCATGGCAAGTTTGCTATGTAATGAGTTTAGCCTTTTGTATCAGTTTTTTGTTTGTGATTTTTATAAAGAGTCTTTAAAAAAATTGCATGTGCAATTGAAGATTAGTCGGGGTAAGACAGAGTACATGCGCATGAATGAGAGGGATCCAAATGGAAAAGTGAGGTTACAGAGAGAAGAGATAAAGAAGGTGGAAGATTATAAGTACTTAGGATCAACAGTCCAGAGCAATGGAGAGTGTGGAAAAGAGGTGAAGAAGCATGTGCAGGCAGGCGGGTGGAGAAAAGTATCAGGTGTGATAGAAGAGTTTCAGCTAAAATGAAAGGGAAAGTGTACAAAACTGTGGTGAAACAGGCCATGCTGTTTGGTCTAGAGACAGTGGCACTGAGGAAAAGACAGGAACAGAGATGGAGGTAGCAGAGATGAAGATGCTGATGATCTCTCTGGGAGTGACCAGGATGGATAGGATTAGAAATGAATATATCAGAAGTACAGCACATTTTAGAGGTTTTGAAGATAAAGTCAGAGAGGCCAGACTGAGATGATTTGGACGTGTTGAGAAGAGAGTACGACTGGAGAAGGATGCTGGGTTTGGAACCACCAGTAGAAGAGGCCTAGAGGAAGACCAAAGAGGAGGTTCATGGATACAGTGAAGGAAGACATGAAGATAGTTGGCGTGACTGAAGAGGATTCAGCAGATAGGGTTAGATGGAAGAAACTGACTTGCTGTGGCGATCCCTGAAGGGAAATCCGAAAGAAGATTTATAGCAAGCTCTTTGAAGAATTTTTACGTGTTTTAAACATGTGAGACCTTTGATTAGTACCCTGGTGATACATTTTACTGACTCTGAAAATATAAGTTAAGTACACTGCTTAGATTTTTCTATGTACGTAAATGACAAAAAATAAAAAAAGTTACGTCAGAAATCCTGCCTAAAATGGCTTGGTCTTTGTTCCCTTCTGTGTCTGAAGAAGGCAGGTTTTAACTCTGCAAGCAACAGACAGACACACGGGCATTTGATATTTATAACCTGATCATAAGTCTGATTGATGCAACAAGGATTTGTTTGCAATGATTGTGTTTTTAAGTGCTCCCGTTAATTTGGTCTCAAGTGCTTGACTTTAATTACCATTTTCTTGTGGAAGTTCTAAAAATGGTATTTAATCACAGTTTACCACTGTATAGTATCTTTACTTTACTGCGGACTCCTTGACTAGACCATACTTGAAACTGGAATTATGTTCTAATTGTTTTTATATCTGATTATTGTGGGATAACACTTCTGACTGAGCTATAAAATGAAAGAAAAGCTTTACCAATTACTTGTAACATGTTCTTTCATTTGTAGAGCGAAACACTATTTTTGATTACTTTCTACTTTAATCCTTTAATTAGGCTTGTTCAAGTTCCCAAAGGATTATTAAAACATTAATTACCAGGTCTCCAATTTATCCAGCTTAGCTGCTTGACAGTGTTTATAAGATACTTTAATAACCTCTTTTACTGTGGAAAAATTAAGTATTGAATATGCCGCAAGCACATTTTTTAACTATGATATTAGTATTTTCTTGTTGATTAAAAAATGATGATGACAATCTGTTTTGAACCATCATTTTGTTCTTAAAGATCACATTTAAGTGTGAGCACCACTTTAAAAGGTGTTTCTGTAATTTTTAAAGAAATTGTGTTTGAATTAGAAGTACTCATAATGACAAAACTAGTTATAAAAATTGAAATGTTGTACCACTATCAATGCAAAAATTTTTCTCTACGTAACTGAAGATTGCTCGAGTGCTTGTGAGTAGTTCATGCAATAACAGATCAAAGAGCTGGATCATATTGTCCATGTGGGGGTAGCAGGAAGTCTCCATCATGACTAACAGGTCTGCTTTTCTAATTAGAGGACCACACATTTACACAAACAAGAACACACATAAGAGATTCGTGTGATGGATAATTTTTGTCTGTAATGAGAGGAAACATTGGTTGTGACTAAATTTGTTTGCACTTATGACAAAACAAGGATTGTATTGCTGTGATCAACCGACCTTTGAGATTAGACACACTCAGTGTTTGTTCTCTGAAGTAATAACAGGATTAGTGGGTGAGGACATGTTTATTAACCCTTTCACACCAATTCACACCTTATTTCTTTCAAGCAAGGCTACCCCACTTCTCTTTTGAGCTAATGTTCTTATTTAATAAAAATGGCTCTTTGTGTTTGACTTGTCTGTCACTTGGCTTTGGTCTTAATTTTCTTGCATGAGCTTGGGACCAGAGGAGAATTCTGTGGGCTTATCTTACAGCAGCCAAAAAAATGCTGGTGCTAAGGTGGCAGCCACCTCATTCCTTAAATAAACAGCATTGGGCCAACTCTTTTTTGGAAATTGTTGGCTGGGTCGGGTTCATGGGGCCAGCCATAAGACACTACATGCGTGGGAGGTGGTTTATAAGTTAATTATAAGTTAATTAAAGAGAAGTGGGGTTTTTTTTGGGCGAGTTCCCGGGGGGTTGGGAGAGGAAAAAAATGGGTAAAATCCAGGGAAACTACATTCAAGTTTAAGATATTTTAATGTTGTCTTTTTTTTTTTTGTACTGTGTGTTTTTTCCTCAATAAAAAAATTGACTTAAAAAAAAAAGGCATTGAACTTTGTCGGTCAAGGTAGGTTTATTTGTATGACACAAGGTAGAAAAAATGCATTAAAATCAAATTATTGAATAAAAATTTTAAATTTAAAAAACTTAAAAGAAATAAACAGAGTAATTTTCAGTCAAATGCATGATTAAACAGATTTGTTTTCAGTCTAGATTTAAACATTGTGACAGTGTCGGTCTGTCTCACAACCTCAGGAAGTTTGTTCTGCATGTTTACTCCTGACTCTAGACACCAGCAAGATGTCCCAGAGGTCCTCAGAGTTCTAGATGGGTCATAAATCACTAATATGTCACACTTAAACACAAGCAGAGCAACTTAAAGTCTATTCTCTGAGCCACAGTAAGTCAGTGCAGAGTCCTGAGCACAGGTTTAATGTGATCATATTTTCTGGTTCTTATTAGAACTCAAGCAGCAGCATTTTGAATAAACTGCAGTTGTTTTAAGTCCTTTCTGTTCAGACCAGTGAGTGGATCATTGCAATAATCTAACCTACTGGAAAAAAAAACGTATGGGCTGGATCTTGACACAATTACCATTTTAAAAAAATAATCTTGGAGCTTTTTTTTTATTATTATTTGGGATTATATTTTTGGCCGGTGTGAAATAAAACTGCTGCTATTTTTAGATGTTGACACTTGTTTCCCTCCTTCCATTTTGTAGGGGGGTGGTGGTATTGCGGGAAGGGGGGTTCTGGCTTTACGGGTCTCTCCAATTAGTGCGCACACGCTCCTCTCTGAAGGTGGAGTCTCGGTTGGTCGCAGCAGGAGAAACTTGTACTGGAGAAACTTTCAGGTGACATGGATTTGTATCGGTGCCACAGCTGAAATCATTTAAAGTTTATGTTGCTCCGAAACTCTCCAGATGTCTGACGAAGGAGAGGAAAGCGATGGCGCCGAGAGAGCGCACATCCCAGAGTCTCCATCCTCTCCTCTGTCTCCTAGTCTTCCCCGAGGATCTCCCATCGCTACGCGGCCCCTCAACCTCTTCTCCTCCGCGTGTCCGCTTCTCGGAGACACGGACCCTCCTTTTCTTGCTTCATCTGAGTGTCTACAACCGTCTCCAAAGAGTCGGAGATCCAGGGGCCCTGCGCACTTTAGCCCTCCAAAGTTCCGCCAACGCACCGGGGACACCGGCTCAGAGGTGCAAGCAGATGTAGGGCATGACCGTTACTCTGAGCCGCTTCCCAAATGGAGAGGACGAGGAGCAGCGGAAACAGAATGTTTTCAGCACCGTGGACAGCGACTCCAGAGGACCCCCGAGCTCTCAGACTACGGGAACCACTTCTCTATGGAGCACATCAGAGACACCGAGATCAACTCCGAAACCCGACAATCGTGAGTCCTGATTGATCTTTTTTATTCTTTCTAATTGTAAACCTGACACGGAAAAAAAAGTGTGTTTATCTGTAAACTTCACTGGGAAAGATGTGTAATCCCACAAGAGAGAAAGCAAACCCTTCAGATGATTTGATCAAATGTTCTGATCGGATTAACTACATGTACAGGTCAGCTGTGGTTAGTGTGAAGCAGAATTTGACCTGAAGCTGCTGTGAAGCACAGATTTTAACCCATTGTACATTATGGAGCATAACATCAGAAAGTCTAGAGAGTAAATTGGAGAAAACGTTTGTCACAACTTGTTCTGTTCAGCTGAGAGTGTTGAAATGATGCATCTCCTGTGAATGCACTTGTAGGTATGAAATGCACGCAGGGAGTTGGAGAGCTGATAACACTAATTGGTTCCAGTGCATGAATGCAACAAATGCAAAAAATGATTGTGTGTGCTTTGTATGTGAGATTGGGCTATGAGGCAAAGAGAAGAACAGGCTTTCAGATAATAATGCCGGATGGAGCAGTGTAAACAAATTGGATGTACAATCAACCTTTTTATTCTACAACCATATGGTGTTTAATTCTCTCCCCTTGTTAACATTTAATTACTTATAATCAGAAAATGGCTCAAATATCAGCCAGACAAATAAATGTTCTAAATGCAGACAGGAAACATGCACACTGTTGTACAAAATCCTGCATTATGACACTGAAAAGATATTCTGCTCTGCCACCTCGGAGAAGTTGAATGGCAGGCCTCGGTGTTGAGTCTTTGATCTTCTCTGCTCTGCTTCTTTGATACACCAGTGTTCGGCTTAAAAGGTCTGTCACAGAAAAGAAGCATGTGTGTTTTCCTAATGCCTGTCACCTGGGTGCGTTTCTGCATGAATATTATGTAAAAACGGGCTCTACAAAACAGGGATCAGGTCTGTTTCCTATTACTTGTGAATCAAAAAGCTCATCTTTGATCTGGAAAACTGGCAATTTAGAGCTTGAAAGCAGCTGTACTTGTATATGTGTGCATGTGTGTATGTGTGTGTGAAACTGTAAGTCTTCTCAAATACTCTGCTCGTCTTTTTACTGGAAATCCTGCTGAGTCGCTTCATTTTTTTTCCTTCTTACAGAACATTTGAGTTCAAATCTGATTTATCTTCTCCTCTTCCCGTCTTCCTGTCCGGTTGACCTGGATGTGACCTAACTTAATTGAATACACGCAATGGTTGCAAACAAATTGTGTTCATTCACCTCAGAAAGTTCAGCTGTGAGAAGAAGGACGTTTAGGCAATTAGGAATTGATTACTTAATTTATGCTTTAAAGCTCACAGAAACAGTTACAGGAAGGTGGGATGTTGAAGATTAAACAAAATGAAGTACCCTGATTATTGTTGGGCTTCTCCCCACCTCAGAACATTTATGTTCCTTGATATTATTCCTATAAGTCATTTTAATGATGCATTGGAGGGAAATGAAGCTCAACAGACACATTGGTGCTTGGGTTGGTCGTGATCAAATTACTGCAAAGGTTAAAACTGATTAATATGTATTTTATTCTCATCAAATCATATTTATCATCCTATATGAAAACATTCAGAGCTGCATCAATGATTTCTGGATCAAATAATGTTAAAAACTTTCACTCCTTCTTGATAAATTACTTTACTCTGTACATTTTTAAGTGTGTGAAAGGAAGATCACATCACTGAAGTTCAGCAAGTAATTATTTTTAGACTGATTAAGTTCATAATCAACCAAGCTAAACCTAAATAAATTACTGTAAGACAGCAACATTGGTGTTGTCAGTTTTACTGATCTATTAATCTACTGAACCATAATGATTCTAATAAATCAATAACATAAGCTGAAAATCATCACCGTCACCTCTATGGAGTGTCCTTAGATTGTGTGTCACCTGTGACTTGAATAATAACTTTATAATTCATTTTGTTAATTTTTGTATATAAAATAATGCTCAAAAAAAGACAAATTGAAAAAGTAACAATATCACAGTGTTGAACCAGTTGTGTCAAATTTTGCAGAAAATAAGTCACAAATGAAAAAAAAAAGTCTTTCTTGGGGTAGTGGACCTTCAGTGTGACTAAGATTGCCACATCGATTGCAAGCCCTTTGGATGTGTGTGTACGTATGTCAGCGTAGGGAGTTCATGTCTGTTTATGTGGGTTTCTTTGTGTGCACACAGGGTGATTTGTCAGTGGGAAGTGTATTGGTGAACAGTGGAGGGAGGGGTGGGATTGAGGGATCTGTCACGGGAAGGGCTCTGTGTGAGGTAAGTAAGGGATTTACAGGGTGTGTGGGTGGGTTAGTGGGTAATTTATAAGGGTAAGGGTAAACCGGGCCGGGATTCAGATTGGGGGAGCATGGTCACATACTAGGGGTGTCAAATGGGGTTCCTGGTCGGTTCTTCCTCCGCTGTTTTCTGGGGGTCCTACGTTTACTCTGTTTTTTTGGCTAGTTTACTGACTTCAGGCTTTGTTTCTGATCTCTGTAGGGTTGATCACTGGTCAATGGGTGGTCTTTGACAATTTTTTCTTTACTTAATTTATGTGAGTTCTTATTTGTTTTTTATTTTTATAATCTTTCCTAGTTGAGATTTACTTATACTGTATATACTGTACTTTAAAAACAAGGATACTTACGAAGATTGTGAAACAAAGTGCAACTTGTTAATACTTTCAGCTCTATTGAGCAGCCAGAACACCATTCTGTCTGGTTGTCTGCCGAATGGGACAAGTTGAAAATTAAAAGCAGATTGGAAAATAGGGTTTCAACAATTTATTTAATGCGCAACCAGCAAAAGCAAGATGGAAGAAATGTAAATTCTACCATTTACAAAGTTGCCACTTTGGCACAATTTATGCTGTCTTTTCGTGTTTGTCTTTGTTATTAATATATTGTCATTTTCTCCAACATTTCCAAGTTTCTGCTTGTTCAAAACTTCTGGAAGGAAGTTGACTGTGAACTCTGCACTGCCCTCTACTGAATGCATTAACTGGTAACGATGATGGTGTGCAGAATGCAAGCAATAACGCTTCCGTGGTTAAAATAGACATAAAGAAGTACATGTATATATTCTAAATGTGTGGTTTCAAAAAATGAATCCACCTATTTCCCAGCTTCCTGCCAAAATATAAAGAAAATAACTCAATATTTTGTACACAGTACCTAGAATCCCCATACCTGGCAAGAAAGCATTAAGTGCCTGAGATATGAGTACCAAGCTAAGAATGGAGATGTGATCTTTTTTTGGAATCAGTACAGCATGTTTCCTTTTTTCTGATAGTTCTGTTGTGACTGGAAAATAAGAAAAGAGAAGCTCTTCAATGGATCGTTGCTCCCAGTGACCTGCAGAAAGCTCAGAATGGCTCCAGTATCAGAGAGATAACAGGCGTGGAGACACCACACTGGTGTTTGAGGATAAAAAAATATGTCTTACATTTCATTGAAATAAATCATTTCACAACAAATCTAAATAATTTTGTGTTGCTAAATTACACTTCAGTGCTCAAAAAGTCATAGTAAACTGGTGAAGCGGTGATGTTCAAGTTAAGAACGGAGGGACACATTAGGGTGTGCAATTTATCTTCCAACAAAACCAGTCACTCTTCCAGTTGTATGACATCATCAGTAAATTCATTTTGAAAGCATGATAAGGGAGTGAAACCATGACAACAATGACAGCCACGAGGTATGGGAGCAGATACAATTACACCTTAAAAAACCTTTTTGGTCCCAAATATACACACAGTTAGTCTCTGTCCATCTGTTTGCATTGCCAGCAATCTGTTGTACATTTGTTGAGACAGCACATGGAAATTATGTCGAAAAAGATGTTTCAGACCCAAATCATAAATAATCGGAGATAGATGGAAAATGGTGATTTATTACCTAACAGGATGGCAGCTCAAAATTGTCTCTGTTCATAAGAAATTTTCTTGATACTGTATAATTTGCATTTGAAAGAGTTTTGTTCTGGTGGGATGTAGGAGGGCAGTGGGCACACCCATGGAGAAATATTTGTAACTGAGGCGACAAAAGAAACAAAATTTTTGTAGTACGGTGTATATGCCGTAGGCTGCTTGTGATATTTGTTCTTTTTTTTTTTTCAAATGCATGTATTGTTTTCACCTTAGGGTGCGCATCTATGCATGTGGGAGAGCAAAGCAGGAGAAAATGAATGAAACGGAAGAACTCTTCATTGACTGAGACCCTGAGGGTAAACCAAGCTGATGATGGGAGGAAAAAAAAAATCAAAGCTTCAGACTTTTCATAAAATTTAATCACACAGTGACATAAACATGTTCTCTTTGTAGACACAAAACTTGTCCTGGTATGTTCTCTCTTTTCTTTGGCTCATCATGTTTTGACTCACAGCACATTTCCAATTTACTCCAGTGTCAGTTCAGACTGCAGACACACACACACATACACACACGCACAACATTACGACAAAGTAGGTGGAAGGGGTTACATGTACATGACATAGTATATGTTAGGTTTTTGGAGTTTGTTTGAAGTTTTTTTTTTCTCCTTAAGATCACATTTGGGGTTTTCTTGGGGTCTATTTTATGACCTTTTTTTATCTTTTACCTTTTAAGTTGCTGTGATGTGGTTCGTGAAAAATGCTTGTTATTGCAGGGTTAAGACAAGGTCCATGTCTCTTCACAGTTCTTGGATAAATACTTAAGTCGGGCTAGGTTTGTTTGTTGAGAGCTTCAGCTGTCTGTGGACTTGTATACTTGTTGACCTGTGGAGTGTTTCATATCTCCAATTAGAGGTGTTTCCGTCACTAGTATAGTTTTATCTGAGGGGTCAGAAGTGAAAGTCTGTGCTGAGAGTATCTAATTGTGTTAGACCAGTCCTTATCCATGTACAACATCCACATCGGGAGAGGAGTCATGACTCTGTTGGTATCAGTATCATCACTCAGAAATTGGTCAGATGTGCCCTCACAATACCAAAATGCAATTTTAAATTTATTGTTAAATGTGTCATTTTTCTCCTTCTTCAACGTTTATGTTGCTAATTGGTTTAATTTTCCAGCATTTCACTGTTTTGTATTGTCTTCATTCCTCAGAATGGAAGCCATGCATCGCCGGCACACAACGCTAAGAGAAAAGGGCCGTCGCCAGGCTGTACGGGGGCCAGCTTACATGTTCAACGAACGTGGTTCCCCCCTCACAGCAGAGGAGGAACGTTTTTTGGATTCTGCTGAATATGGAAACATTCCTGTGGTGCGCAAAATGCTGGAAGAGTCTAAAACTCTAAACTTCAACTGTGTGGACTACATGGGCCAGAATGCTTTGCAGTTGGCGGTAGGTAATGAACACCTAGAAGTGACAGAACTCCTCCTGAAAAAAGACGGATTGGCCAGGATTGGGGATGGTCTGCTTCTGGCCATCTCTAAAGGTTACGTAAGAATCGTTGAAGCCATTCTTGGTCATTCGGCCTTCGGTGGAGGTCTTCGACTGGCTTTGAGCCCTCTTGAGCAGGAGATGCGTGATGATGACTTTTATGCCTACGATGAGGACGGAACACGTTTTTCCCATGACATCACGCCAGTCATCTTGGCAGCTCACTGCCAGGAGTACGAGATTGTTCACATATTGTTGACCAAAGGGGCCCGCATAGAAAGGCCTCATGACTACTTCTGCAAATGTTCAGAGTGTGTGGAGAAACAAAAGAAAGACTCCTTCAGTCATTCCCGCTCCAGGATGAATGCTTACAAAGGTTTAGCCAGTGCAGCTTACCTTTCCCTCAGCAGTGAAGACCCCGTCCTTACTGCTCTGGAGCTCAGCAACGAATTGGCAAGATTAGCAAACATCGAGACGGAGTTTAAGGTGAGATGTTTCCCTTCAGTTTTTCTAGATATGTTCACATTAAAAAAGAACCTGGGTTTTAAAAGTTCTCAATAAGCCAGAAGTTGTTTGAATAAAAAATATTATAAGAAGTGCTCAGTAAGCTTAAAATTTGATTAGAAAAATTCTTTTTCGGCTTTAAAATTATTTAAGCACTTACCATTGTGGTAACTCTTTTTAAACACTTTGTTTGAAATCCGGTTCATGGAGGCCATCACCAAAAGATGCTCTTCTATCCTCATCAGGACAGCTCTCCAAAAATTGGCTGGTAAAAAACATATGGCAACTTTTCTTTTCTTATTTTTGTTTTCTTGACTTGCCTTGTCATGAAATGACACATTTAATTCTTGAAACTTCGGCTTAAAACTTTTGCAAAACACCATAAAGTTTTCATTAAGTATATTTTGATGTATTTTTATTTTTCAAAAATAAAACATTTAAAAGAAAGTAAAGATAATTGGAAAGGTTAAAATATGTGAGCCATCATCGACTGAGTGGTTAAAAAAAAAAAACATTACTTCTGACCCCTGCTTGGTTTTTGTTCATCTTATTTCTGTACATCTGTCCCATCTCTCTTCTTTAAGAGATAAAAATAAAACAAAAAGAGTAGATTTGCAGTTCTGTCCTTGCCATCATCCCATTTCTACCAGTAATTGAACAAATCACTGGATTCTCATCCTGAATAGATTTCCCAGTGCACTCCCAAATATTTATTGCTATACCGAGCAACTTATTTCTAATTCAATCTTTTCAAAGCTGAAATGAACACTGTGAAATATAATGCTTTATCTCTACATTACATATGAAAGGAGGATGAGTGTGAGAGAGAACCAGTGGTGTTTGAATTATATTTCTTCAATAAAACTTATGATGTTAAAACATTCAGAGTAAAAAAAACTTTTATCCAAAATCTGCCATTTTAATCATTTTTAAACAACTCTGCATTCTTTATTTGTATCCACAGGTTTCCTCTAAGTCTTATTTTGGCATTTCATTTCTTATCCTTCTAGGGGGAAAAAAACAGATTGGTTATGCTATTTTGCTGCTGGGCAGCTGTGGGCATGCTTCAAGCTGCAGTTTGGGGATGAAAAGTACTGATTTCACTTGACTCCTCCGGCTGACAGACAGCTAAATGGATTTTATAATGTTCTTTTATCAGCGTCTGATCCTTTTACTGAGCATTAATTCATGTCTACAAACTAGACAGCCTATAAATGACTTATTATAAGCTCTGGGCAAGTCCTGTTTTCATGAACGTAAAATGATGATGATATTACATGTAATTATTACTATCATTTAATTTGATAAATAACAGTAATTTAATGATCAAATGCACCAAAAGGCAGAATTACCTTCAATAGTTAATTTTTTTGGCATCATAAATCATATACTGACACTATATGTTTACCTTGCACATTTTGACATGTTTATATTGAAAAAGATTTTTTTGGGGAGGAGAGGGTGGTAAATGTCATTTTAGTGCTTGAAGGTCAGGCTCAAACACCTGAAAATAGAATTGCCGCTGGTCTCAAAAACTCATCTCAATACCTCTTTTCTTCCAGTGGTGACGAGGTCTTGTTTATTCGCTGGAGAATATGTCACCCGCCACCATCACACATCCACCACAGGCAGTTCACCTCTGGGATGACACTGCCTGGAGCAAAACGCTGGGTTTAATCAGGGGAGCTTCAGATGTTAGAAATGGGAGAAGTTCCATTTTTGTTTTTTCGTTTTTTTTTTTTTTTTTTTTGCATCCTTGTGGGATTATGGATATTTTTGTTTCAAACTGACCAAAACTACACTATAACATACATACTGGATATATATATATATATATATATATATATATATATATATATAATATGCACTTGTTGATGAATAATATGCAATTTACTGGCAGTATGCCCAGGTCAAAAACACACCTGAATACTTGAAGTCGTTCCCTATTTCATTCATTAATTTTTTGAGTAACTTGCGAGTTTTTCCCTTACATAATTTTGATGTGTTTTGAAATCTGGTTTGTTCGAAACCTTTTTTTTTTTACCACACCCACATCATAATACAAGCAGGAAGAGTTTTAGCGCATGCACTTTGCTCACGCTCAGTCCCTATTATTCCACAAAATCAGCGTTACTCATCTTTAAATACATTTCCAATTTGTACACCAAACAACATCACAAGCTGTTTTTGCTTGATTTTTTTTCAGGTTACATTTTTCAAATAATTAGATATGTTGTATAACTTTTGGTTTCTCAAAAAAGTCTGCAAATAAATCTAACTTCTTCACTTTTACTAGTTTTAAATGCTTCAAACTTACGAGCAAATTGAGACTGTTCCAATTACTTTTAATTTCATTTTGCCATCTGCAGCGGTTATCTGGATTTACACCTCTATGAAGTTTTTGGTAGTTGGCTTCAAGCTTACAAATGTTTCTGCCAACAAGTGGACCAGAGTGTCCCAAAGGCTACACAGCTGCCTTAGTAAATGAATTGAACGTACGTGCCAAATGGTTGACACTAAAAAAGACAAAAAATTAATCTAATTTTAGAATATTTTAAGTCTTCCTGTAAATCAAGCATGCAATCTGGTCTTTAAAGAGGAGAGACAAAGTTAAACACCTAAATTCTGGTATTTAACTGTTTTGTACCCAATTTACAAGCAACTTGAAAATTTCAAATACATTTGTAGAAAAGGTCAGAGGCTCACATACTTTTTCTTTCTCATCAAAAAGAATTAATATTAAACAAATTTATTAAACTGTTTTTTTTGCCCTATTTGCTGCCCGTATTTTTTTCATAAACATGCTACTAATTTATGTTTAGATAGTCGATTCCACCTCCTGCTCCCCTTTTGTTGTTTGATAAGCAGCCTCTTAGCTTGTCAGTCTCCTTTCTGTTTCCAAGTAAATTAATGAGAAAAGCTTACCTGAGGGACCAGGGTTGTGTTTGAACTTATCTGTCTCATTAGCATCTCATTATCAAGCCCTTTTTCTTCTTTATTTATGCATGTCTTTTTTCTAACACAATCTCAGAACATCAAATAACATTCATAAAGTGATGCTACTCCGATAGGTTTCGAGGAAAATTTTAAATGATTTAATGAGGCAAAAAAACGTTGGATTATCTTTGGAACCCTATCATACGTTAGGTCTGTCATCTACTAAGATTGGTTGCTTCAGAGTTGGCCTTTCTTCTCTTTTCCAATATGTACTAGCATTATGTTAACATTGTAACTCTGATCTGGTGGCAAAATTGTGTAAATGTGCTGAATAAAATGTTCTCATGCTGCACATTAGATGAACATGTGGTAACTGCTGGAGGCATCAAGACCCAGCCACGAAGCTTGCATTTATCTTCAAACATCTTAGTTTTCATGACAGCTCATCAGTTTCTCACATAAGCCCCTGGTTATATGCAAACCGCATATAAAATGGAGAGATGGGTAGACGAGTGGAAAAAGTAGGCACTCATTTAATTTTCTGCTCTGGATTTTAGCTTGAGCTCAGAGTCATGCCTCTTTTTTTTATATATTTAAAATAATATTATTACAACTGAGACCCGGAACAAAATAAGAGACGAAGATTTGAAGTATGATGAAGCAACCGTCCTGTTCTATTTTATATTGATCTTTATCACCCAAAACCATTTTCACTTATTTTCACACCCGACCTCTTCCTTTAAAGTTTCTCACTTTTTTCATTTTCACCAATGGAGCACACAGGCTTTGCATCAACATCAGTAGTGTAATTTAACATATAAATGTTCAGTGCATGTTGCTTTTTCATGCTTCCATGCAAAATGGCTAAATTTACTATTTTGTTTTGTCTTATGATCTGCTTATCGCTAACGGCGTAGGCGGGAGTGAAGGAGCCTATCTCGGCTGATTTCAGGGTACAGACAGAGTACACCCCAAACAGGTTGCTAGTCTGTTGCAGGGCCACACAGACAGACAACTATCCACACACACACTCATTCCTGGGGGGCGATGTCATAGTGGCTAATCAACCTGACATACATGTTTTTGAAGAGTGGTAGGAAACCCACCCGGAGAAAATGCAAACCCCAAAAAGATAGGCTAATGTTCCACGCCTCAAACCATGGACTCAAACCCTGACCTTTTTGCTTTGAGGCAACTGTGCTAACCACTGTGCCACCGGGCATCCTGTAATTCACTGTGTAATTGCTAATTTTTTTTTTTTTTTTGTGACGGCTGAATATAAGAAAGTACAGAAAATACAGAAACTATTTAAAAAATATATTTCTCTTAGGACCAATCAGTTTGAATATTTTGTCTTCTAATTGATGCTTAAAGTTTTCTTTTCTGTTGATAAATGAGACAGTGCTGCGTTACGGGGCTTATTTCTGCTGCAAAATGTCTTTTTAATAATGAATACAAGAGAACATATTAAAAAATTCTCACCTGAGTAGTGTGCAGCTGAACAAACCATACATCTCTAATAACATTGATTAATATTTAAAACTTTCATCACATTACAGATTATTACGTGGGAATACAAATTAGGTATATTACCTTACAACAGTTTAAAAAATGACTTGAAACAGGGAAAGATATTCATGCAGGTGCAGTTATTTTGTTTAAAATTGGAAGACATTTGCGAACAGTTTGACTTCAGTAAACTTGAGCAGAGCGTAAACCCGAAGGTGTAAGTAAAATGAGAATGATTTGTCTCATAAAGAGGAGAGAAAGCCCGATTCGCTAATTATGTCCCCGTTCATCCATATGTAATGCAGACAGAGAGCTGAGGGAGGCTGACTGAAGGAGTCATAGCTTTGTAAAAACACATCAATATTCCCACCTCATTTTGTATTGACCATGATCAAGAGCTCCTCCATCAATCTTTAATGGACAGAAAACTTGTAGATTTCAGACACGAGGTGAAATTTATCTTCATCTGCATAATCTGGTTTTTGTAAGGACAAAAAGTGTTTTCAAGTTTGGCCTTTTCTCCATATTTTACCTAAAATCTATCATAATGTTAACAGGTTGGACCATTTGCATCAATTCGTAATATAATAGCCTGTTCTTTCAATACATCATTCAAACGTTTACAACCAAAAACCTCCTCATTGAGGAATTTAAACATGTGCAGAATAGGGTGCCTAGTGTGACATAACAAAATGTGTTGAAGCAAGCACATGGTGCAAAATTTAAGTTGTAATCTCGATCATTAAAATACAAAACCCGACTTGGCCAATTATTTCAATTCAAACTGTAGAGTCTAACTTCCAGCTGGATGTGACCGACTCTACATCAAAGAATAAAAATGAAGAGCTGAGAATTAAATTAAAAAGATTGGATGAGGTACATTTCTGTGACCTCTAGCTGGAGAGCTAACGGAATATTTAAAAAGAGAAATTTGTAGTTCTGTTTTACATTCAACATAAAAATTTCCACTCAGCAATTTGTAATCTCCCTTTAATAAATGCAATTCTTCAATTCAATTCAATTTTATTTGTATAGCCCAAAATCACAGAATGTCCGTCTCAATGGGCTTCACAAGAAAAAGAGGAATGTATTAACACAAATACACAACAAGAAAAATAACTAACAAATGCTAACTAAACAAGACTGGCACATTTATGCCCTTAGACTCTCCTTCACGGTGAGGAAAAACTCCTAAAAAAAACCATCAGTGGGGAAAAAATAAGAAACCTCATGGGGATTCACATGAAAGAGAGATCCCTCCCCCTGGACGGAAAGGTGGAGGGATTGATTGACATGATCAATAAGATTGATTTATAATGGTCTTGTTATTCTTTGATGTTTCTATTTTCGAAGACTGAAAGAAATCACAGATACAAGCGGCCAAAATGAGCTTCCTCCATAGGATGGCTGGGCTCTTCCTCAGAGATAGCGTGAGGAGCTCTGCCATTCAAGAGGAACTCAAACTAGAGCTGCTCCTCTGGGTCGAGAGAAGCCAGATGAGGTGGTTCGGAAATCTTGTTAGGATGCCTACCGAGTGCCTTACTGGTGAGGCATTTGGGGCATGTATTAGCTTGATGAGACCCAGAGGTAAGCCCCGGACCTGCTGTAGAGAATATGTCTCACAGTTAGCCGGGGAGCACCTCAGGATCCTTTCGGGTTAGCTGGAGGATGGAGCCAAGGTGAGAGAAATCTGGGCTGTTGCCCCCGTCACCCTAGCCCCAGATAAGTGGAAGACAGCCGAAAAAAAGCACAGACTGAAAGCAATCAAGTAGGTTGTGCTTACCTGAATTAGTGCAATAAAGATGAAAAATACATTTATCAGTCTCTCTTCGCAGAGTTTAAGTAATTTTATTATACTGGATAGAAAAAGAATTGAAACCATAAGAAGTTAGAGGTGTGAATTTTAGTTTGCAATTAATAGCCAGTGAGGGAGTCCTAACAGTATGTGATAATGGCAAACCTAAATGCCACAGAGATAATTCTTTGTGTCACTTGAAATGTATTTTCTGCTGCTCTCCAAAATCCCCAGTCCTATTTTAAACATTTTACTTTGATGTGACTTTTGCCAAAGGTTTTATGGGACTGTTAAGCTAAGAACAATTTTAAAAGGAAAGACATAAGGGGAAATTAGAAATGAACTGTTTCCAGCTCAAACCTATTAGAATTGCAAATGAGAGTAAATGTCAAAGTGATGTCATTTTTTTTAAATATAAAAGTTAAGAAAGGCTGCTTCAGACTCGAAGGGTAATGGGTTGAGGCATTTTTAAAGATGTACAATAGATTGTGAATGTCGGCTAAGTTGACAACCAATCACAAATTTATGTCATATGACGTCCAATTGATGAAAAGGGAATATTTAAGAGTAGTGGTGAATCAAATGATTGTCAGCTGTCTCTTTTCTCAACTTTTAAACAATCTTTGCTGTCTCACAGAATGACTACCGGAAGCTGTCCATGCAGTGCAAAGACTTTGTGGTGGGTGTGTTGGACCTTTGTCGAGACACAGAAGAAGTTGAGGCCATTTTAAACGGTGACGTCGATCTCTGTCCTCCGAGCGCTTACAACCGACCTTGCCTCAGCCGTGTCAAACTGGCTATCAAGTATGAAGTTAAAAAGGTAAGAAAAAAATGTTAACTTTTATGAGATAGACAGATTTATATGGATGTTATTAAACTTTAGAAAAGACATGAGAATTTAAATCAGATGTACAGTTGACTTTCATGATTAAACACGATTTATCAGTTCAAATCCCAAATATGGAGCTGCACAGTGGAGCAATGGTTAGCACAGTGGCCTCAAAGCAAGAAGGTTGGGGTTCGAGACTAGGGTAGGAAGAGGCTTGTCACAGTGCCCTTTCTGTGTTTTCCTGTTCATCCCATTTATCTGTGGGTTTCCTTTGCGTACTCCGGTTGTCTCCCATCCCCCAAAAACATGCATGTTCGGTTAATTGGCCACTATGAAATCTCCCTAAGGAATGAGTATGTGTGTGGATGGTTGTGCATGTGTGGCCCCGCGACAGACTGCCGACCTGTTTGGGGTGTATCCTGCCTATCTTTAACCAGGTTAAGGATAAGCTGTCTAGAAGATGAAACAAAATAAAATCATAAATATGACAGCTACACACAAACAAAAAAACATGGTCAAAGCTAAGTTGGCAAATAATACAAAAACAGAATTTTACTGAGATAGAATGAAAAAAAATAGATTAAAAAGAGAAACAATGAAAAAAATAACCTAAATCACCATCTATATAGAGGTGTTAAGCTTCAGACTTTGATGCAATTCAATGCAGACTGCACCTGCACATGAAATAAAATTGGATTTTTCAACCTCAGTGGAAGCCACGTGCAGAATAATAATCTTTACTGAGTGTTGAGGGGGTTTACTTTTGGAGTCAGAAGAAAAGTTATGCAAACAGAAAAAAAGTGAACTGCTCATTACTAAATTTAAAACTTATCAGGATGTGCTCATACTAATAAACTTTATAGCATGCTTCACCGTAAAATATTGTAAATGCTATGCAGTTATTTCACAAAGAATTTCTCAGAACAGAATAAAAAGTAATCATTCACATAAAAAAGCACAATAAATGAATAATTTGAAGTGATCATTTGTACACAAAGTTTTAGTAGTGGAAGTTGTGATTCATTTATGAACTTTGAAATGATTTGAAATTGTATTCCTTATGAATAGACCTTATCCAGTTGAATGAGTCCTATCTGACGATATGTGTTTGACTTGTGTTTTGTTTAATCCTAATAATGTATCTTATTTTAATTCTTTTAACTCTTAACTTTTAAGGACTAAATTTTCAGCTGTAAAGAAAATGTTTTTCTTCATGTTATCATGTTGTGATTTCTGATCTTAGAGTGATTTCCAGCTAAATGTGATTTAGCTGGAAATAAATCACATTTGGCCCTACCCACCGAGCCATCCTTCGGGGGAAGGATGGCTCGGTGGGTAGGGCGACCGCTCCGTAACCGGAAGGTCGCAGGTTCGATCCCCCGCCCAGAGTCCATGCCGAGGTGTCCTTGAGCAAGACACCGAACCCCCAGTTGCTTCTGATGATAGTGGTCTGCGCCTTGCATGGTAGCTCCCATCATCAGGAATGACTGTTGTGTGTGTGTGAATGATTGTATGGAGTGAATGAATAATGCATATCTATGTAAATGTAAAGCGTCTTTGAGTGTCTAGAAAAGCGCTTTATAGGTTCAATGCATTATTATTATTCTGTTAAGATAAAAAAATCAGCACCTTCAAATCCAGAAAAATGTGTCCCAGCCACAAAACGAGATGCAGTAGTCTATCTTTACATTCAGAACATATATGTGCCAAGTTTCATTCACAGGACTGGAGAAAGAAAAGAGCAGGTGCATTGGTGTGACATCAACACAGATCTGTCATCATTAAAATGTTTCCTACTTTCACATCTAACCATTACATGACACTAATTACCAACAGGACAATTTTGCACATGCTAACTCTCGGAACAAGTGTCTGTCTAAAAGTATAAATGTGAAATAGTTGACATGTCAGGAGGAGACTTTAGAGAAACCCTACAACACGCAGTAGTAATCTTATAGCTCTCATGATGATGCATTTGGTTTTTCAGATAAACTCACTAGTGAAGCCAGGAAAGACTTGATTTGACTTTCCCTCTTTAGACGGCATGGAGGAATGAATAGAAAAACAAATGCACAGATGAATGAAGTGAGATTGTTCTATTTTTTAATTTTCCTCACTGTTGAAGTTTTTTTTTGACAAAATTGAGCAAGGTTTGTAATGCTGGTCTCTCTATCTGGAGTTTACATGTCCTCCTCATCTACATGTGGGTTTTTTGTTTTCCTCTCACCCTCCAATGGCTTATGTGTTATGTTGATTGGACGCTGGAAAATCATGTGTGAGTGATTGTTTGTCTCTACATGTGGCCCAGCAACAGACTTAAGACCTGTTTGAGGTGTACCTTGCCTCTCCCTTGTAACTTACAGAGATAGGCTTTGGCACCCCTGCCATCCCAGTTGGGATTAGTGGTTTTAAAGATGACTGACTAAAAGATTTAGTCAAAAAGCATCAAACAAACATCAAATTAAAATGACAACTTCTGAAGAGCATCGTAAGTCTGTTGCATTTAGTTAGTGTAGTGTGCACACTGTGGCTGTATGTTAATGTTCATGTTGTCTGAGAAGACCAAAACTAAACAACTCTCAGCTCTCTGAGGACAAGTTAATCCATCCTATGCAAGGTTCTCTTCAAATGTCAAACCAAATCCTTTTTCTGCATTTGTCGTACAAAATTCATACCCCTGTATGTGCAACATGTTAGCATTAAATTAGGTACAGTACATCCCCTTTTGTATTGATGTGTCAACACAGCAGTGTGTTTGCATGTGTTTAGTGTGTGTGTTGGGCACCTAGCAGCAGAGTAGAGCCACCTTTTTGTTTTTAATTTGTACAAGACTGTCCAATACCAGGCAGCTAATTACAGACGCAGAAACAAGCAGGGGAGGGGCTGGTTGCCATGGAAATTAGGTGAAGCAAGACTGCTAGTGCTTGGATGTAGCTACTCTCGGGCGGAGTTGAATGTATGGGTCAGCGCCACAATGACAGCTCCTGAAATATCAGATGAAAATGTTGAGAATTCTGTGATGTTTGGTCTCATCTTATTTTAAAGTCGACAGCGTCAAAACATAAAGTTTCAGTTTATCGGTGAGATGGATAAAACTTGCCTCAAAGAAAGTGGTGATAGGGTGGACAAAAAAAAAGATAGGAGGAAAACAACAGAGTTAAGTGGAGGAAAGAGAGAACACATTTGATCCAACGCAAACTGATGCTAGGACCTTTTACATAATAAAAAAAACAATACACAAACAGGGTCTGATTGTTCCAGTGGTTGAACTCCCACTGAGTATTGATTCTTTTCATGCACCATCCATCCGTTGGCTGTAAAAAAACTCTTCTCTTCCGTCACACCTTAGTTGGCTGTCATGCTCGTCTTGCTTGCTTGGAATAAAAGCAGTAATTACAATGAACATTTAGACATTTCTTCTCACCCATTACTTTCTTTTGTAGTCTGACGTAAATTGATTATTCAACCTACCTGGTTGCAGTTTTTAAAAATAGACATTATTGAAAACTCAGGTATAGATATGCACTAAAACCTATAAATTTTAATAAAATGTATGTTTTATGGCAGGTTTTATTCCTGCACACTCTGCAACAATTTAAATTCTTCTGTTATTTTGAAGAAAGAAGAATAAAAGATGCCAAAAGTTTTACTAATGATAATAAAAGTGGTGAACTGAGATCAAATAGACCTTGAAAGTCTGCAGTGGAAGTATCTGCTCTTACTTTGTGTACATTTGGATTTATTTTTTATTTTTTTTTACTAAAAACTTTGATATTATCAAAAGGTCTTGTTAACTAAAGTCAAAAGACCAGAACGAGTATTTTTAACGTGATTAAAAGGCATCTTTTTCAAGGTTTTTGAGCTCATACTTCCTTCCATAATAATATATCAAAAAGGATCTAAAAAGCTTTCTATTTGTTTGCATTTGCATTAAGAATACCAAATGAATGCATTCGAACATATTTTCTTATAGTCTCTTACAAAAAGAGGTGTTGGTAAGATGTTGTTATTGTAGTACAGGAAAAGATTCCCCTTTATAAAAGAAAATGTGTTGGAGGCACAAAATTACCAAATGCTTTTCATCTTTAGTCAGAAGGCTTACTTTTCTCGTCATTTTGTAATTCATTTAATATTTTTTTCTCTTTCTCATTCACTTTGTTTTTTTGCAGTTTGTTGCTCATCCGAACTGCCAACAGCAGCTCCTGACGATCTGGTATGAAAACCTGCCTGGCCTTAGACAGCAGTCTGTTGGTGTTAAGTGCTGGACAGTCCTCGGAGTAACAGTCGGTCTTCCTTTTCTGGCCATCGCATATTGGATTATGCCATGTAGCAAGGTAACACAAAACACAAGTTTGCTCTTGCACATGTCAACAGATGGTCTACTTTATTATTATGTTTATTTGTACTACTGAGACTGTGTCTTTGTGGTAAGTCTTTGTGGTCTCTGTTTTAAAAATTAAGTAGGGATTTGGAACCAGTAGCTGGGATTGAGTTTATCTCTTATCCTTAAAAATATTGGGTTCAAACATCTTTGCAAAATGCCACTATCAAATTATAGATAGAAACCATCCAGAAGTCAACTTCATCTGAACTCAATTTATGCTTCTTACTGTAGAATATACCCATTTTTTCAATATAGTATTGGTATCATTAGTAAAAAGCATGGGCAGAAGTATGAAATGACCTCTTTTCCAAGCACCCTCAAGCTAGCAAGTAAATATTGATTGCACTTCATTTGCCAAATAGAGTTGTTAATTCTTGTAAAAGACAGCTCAAAGCAGTGAGCTTTTTTATGACCATAATAATAAACATATCGGATGGGATTTAAGAGTGGATCATCCCATCTTATTATATTTTCACATCTTTTACATGACCACATTTAGATTAAACTTAAAACACTATTGGTCTTAAGTCTTAAAACATTCCCAAAAGCTGAGCATAGGGGGAAACGCATGGAGGACATCTAACGGAATTTATTGTCAATTAAACATGTTGGGTCTTTCTGTCAAGTTAGCAGCTGTAAAAAGAAAACCAAATTGGAGGATTGATGACTAAATGGGAGATACTAACTGAGCATCTCCCATTTGCCCAGAACGGACACTTTGATGGATTTTTTGAGATGGTTGTGTTTGTCAGATAATCTTTATTAAGAAGGTAAGACTGTATTTTGGTACCCAAACTCAAAATGCATCATTGCATTAGCTATTTATTAGCTTTGTTTTGTCGGACTGCTTATCCCTGGCAAGGTCACGCAGGGTGCCTATCCCGGCCGATTGTAGGCAAAAGGCAGGGTACACCCCAAACAGGTCGCCAGTCTGCTCCAGGGCCTAACACACACTCATTCCTATGGGTAATTTTTCATACTGGCCAATCAACCTAACATGCATGTTTTTGGAGAGTGGGAGGAAATCAGAGGATGTGGTTAAAACCCATGCATACACATGGACAAGATGCAAACTGTACACAGAAAGGCCAGTGTTTTAAGCCTCATCCAATTCAGTACTTGAACCACGGCCTTCGTTATTTATTAGTGTATTAATTGTAATTTATTGTAGCACACACAGATTGAGAAAGTTAAAAGGTTTTTAGAGAAAGACACCTTTTTGTACATTATGGACATCAAGCCAAATAAAACATTTTTTCCCCCTGTTTTTTTTTCAAAACAGGCAGATGTTTTACTTCAAAGGCAGAGCATTTTCCCATTTTGATTGCACCCAATGCTCGTGATCAGATATTCTTAATACCCCATAAAGGAAATTATAATTTGTAAAGCGACACAATACGAGGCCACAGGAACTCAATAAATCTGCTCATCAACCTAGATAATCCTCTAGCACCTCATCACCAAGTGTTTCATGCGTACAATCTGTTGGTAAAGTTGTAGTGATTCAGAAATAGTTTTGAGGACCATTGGCTCATGTCTAGTGTTCCTGACGAATCAGTCGTTTTGCAGAAAAAAAGGAACGAGCAGCTGATGGTGAGCATGCACGAGATGATTTGAAGCTTTTCCAATACTGAGACATAAACTAAATCCCCAGCTACTCGGAGTACTTGATCTCACTATTAAAAAAACACCTGCCAATGTAAATGTGAGTGTGTACGTGTGTGTGTGTACATGATTGCATCTGATTATGAATCAGCCAACCGATGAGCCCGCGTCTTACAGTCTGTAATTTTGTGACGTTGCAGAGATGTTGTAGACTAGAGATCTAGCATGATGATGAAGGGCTGCAGGGCTTCTTGCTGATGTTGTAGGTTTAGTTTTGCAGTGCACATTATTTTAAAAACTGCTTCACCTTGAAAGGTTGAATAGACGAGACAAGCCAGAGATTAGATTATAAAAGATGCTGAATCAAACAAGCAGAGAACAAAACAGATTCTTATGTGTGCTGTAAAGCAACGTGACAGCTGCTCAGTTCTGACAAGAAGTATATTAATAATTCTGATAATGAAAGAGATAACCGAAGATCAGATTGGTGTGGCACATAGAGCCAGACAGTGACGCAGAGCACAAACAAAGCTTTCATGTGTGCTAGTTGGTGGTGTTTACTGTGCTCTCAGGCACCTGGAACTAATCATGCCATTTTGTTCTGCTCATCTCATCAACTCTTCATCTTTCCCAGCTTATGATATTCTTTGTTTTGAAGGCGCCACAACACATCAATATAAAACTCCAAGTCATATTACATTGGATTCAGGCTTGACAAGACAAATAAGATTTTATTACTTTTGCCTCAGTAAGAAGTTGTTGAAAGTTTCTAAAACAATAATTAAGCAAGTTTTTAGGAGATGAGAAACAGACCAGTGCTCTGATTTCGTACTTTAATTAGAGATTGTTTTTCAAAACATAATGGAACAAATCCCTGTTGGGGACTGTTAATGAGAGACAGACTTTATTTCTATGTTTTACCAGCACCTAGCTGGAAGTGAAACTATTGAATTAAACGATGTGTGAGGAAAAACTGTAACATAAAAAACGATTACACCAGAGTGAAAGTAGCAATCATAATCACACTACATTTAAAACGCTTTCTGGTCTTTGTAATTGTACCAAAACTACAATCAGTATAACAATGACATGGTGATGTTTTGTTTTGCTTCTGTATAAACTAATTATGTCGCTCTCAAACTCTGCTCTCTCCAAATTCTTGTCTGAAGGGTCTTTTTTTTTTACTATCCATCAACTATTTGCTTTTGCCTGACGGGGACAGAAACAACTTTTGCCTGTTTGTACTTCTACCGTCTCTCTGTCTTACAAGTTGTGTTAAAATATTCACTCATTTTCAATGCTGCAGTGATTTTAATTACCTTCATTTCTACATCAGTGTAATATCCATTCAAAGCAATATTGCAGAAACAGCTGGAACTGTCGTATTGGAAAGCAGCTCACAGAGTTTACACTCAACTGATTTTAATAAAAGCAAACAAATGTCACATTCAAATTTAAGATTCCAGTTAACAGAACCGACAAACTTTGGTGTTTTGTTTTGGATAGAAATTTTCTGCACTGTAAAGATTCCAAAATCTGGATCAGACACTCATATTTCCTACATTTTTTAAGCTTTTTTCAAATTTCATGTAGATTTTTTCTTAAATATGATAGCAACTTGTTCAAGATATAACTTCATATGCACTATATTCAACATCATGAAGGCATGTTTGAATTACCTCTATTATTCCTTTTCATCACATCTTAGATGTGGTTCGACGTTAGCCTCACAAATGAAGAGCTTTAAATTAATGAGGCACCTCTAAATTTCCTTTGTGTTTTTGTGAAATTCACATTCGCACCATATTTCTTTTATTGGGTTTGCGCATTCCTGCTGCCAGAAGCCACAATTTTGTCAGAAGTGAGAGGCTCAGCCTCTGTCACTACAATACAGATTAAAAGGAGAACCCATATCGTTTGCCAGCCCTGGTTGGAGTTGACCATATCATTTAAGCTGAGGGGTGAATCGGATTAGCCTTTTCAGTACAACAGAGAGAAATTACAGAGGCTGAAGGTTTAGAAGAACTTTGGCAGGGTTAAGAATTACACGACAATCTCTTCCTGCACAGTTTAGCAGTGCATGCCACATGGGAGGAGTTACAGAATCTGATGTGTTACTGTGCATGCAGAGTGGAGATGTCCTGTGGGTAGGCAATATTAAACACAGCATGTTCAGAGATTGGCGCATACTAGTTTCTCAAATATCTATATGGGGCTGGAAGTGTGTGCACACATCTCTGCATTCTCATTTTATGTCATACTTTTATGCAGTGATGTGTCTTTAAGCCATTTTTATTATTATTATTTTCATCATTTTTGGTGTTTTGCCACAAATTGGTGATTCTTGGTATCAAGTTGCCTCAACATGATGTTCTGGTGCGAGTGGCTAAACACATGAATGAATTTCAGCAGCTGTTGTTTGCCAGCTAAGATGGTTGAGTAGTGGAGCTTTTCAGCCTTTTTATCTCTGAGGACTGACATCTCTGGAACAGTGGAGGAAGGATTAGTTGTTTCTGTAAAAAGAACAGATGTTCCTTTTGACTATTTTTGTGGGTAGCACACTTCTTTAGAACAACTTCCATCGTCATCATTGTTGATTTATTTCACTGAAACATAGTAACAAATATTTTCAACACATCCTCTGTCTTGTAATCCTCAGCTTGGTCAGATTCTACGGAGTCCTTTTATGAAGTTTGTTGCTCACGCCGTCTCCTTCACCATCTTTCTTGGTCTGCTGGTTATGAACGCTTCAGATCGTTTTGAAGGTGTCAAGAACTTACCCAATGAGACCATCACAGACCATCCAAGACAAGTGTTCAGGGTCAAAACCACTCAGTTTTCCTGGACCGAGATGTTGATCATGAAATGGGTTTTGGGTAAGTCTCCATCAAAGGCAAAACATACATGTGTAGTTTAGATAGGTGGAATAAATGGGGCTAACGGTGTATTGGGTGATCTTGACCTGCTTGCCATCCAAAAGCATGTGTGAACAAGTCTCTGGTTGGAGCTGCCTTCTTGCCTTAAAGTCCCGTCTCTCTCTTTTCTGAACTTCTATTTTTTAATGACACACAGGCCTTGTACTTATCAACAAAGTGTTTTTTTAAGTATTTCTGCCTGCCTCTTATGTGTCAACAAATAACAGCAATGACACTTTTTACATATCAAGAAACATCTTATACATACTCTTCTCCCAGTCTTCCCCCTTTTATTAGCTAGGTATAGGTTGTACGGTTCACTCAGGACTCGTATCAAATGTGCTCAAATCAAATATCAGATGTGCTCTTCCTCAAGCCTATCTCAGGATTGGCGCGGGGAAGAGTGATAGTCTGTTGTTCACACATTCTAGTCTGTGATAGCGATCCAGAATCTATCAATAAGATTGTAAAAGTAAGTTTAAAAACCAAAATTGTCATTAACAATGAGAAAAGAGTTATTTTGCATTAGATAGGACCTTTAATCCAACTGTTGTGTGGAAAAGAGAAGAAGTTGCAAATCCCCCTTAAGTTACAGTTATTTTTAGCAGTGACTGCAACATTTTCTCATGCTTGGTAGGCAGTTATTAAAATGAACCCAGGTTGGGCAGGCAATCAAAAAATGTTTTTGCTCTTCTTTGATATTTGGAATAATTGAAGTTTTGTACAGCACCACATCAATCTGAATGGAAACCAAAGTTACAGTACTGGAAACCAGAGGCTTTCATCCTGCGAAGATCAAAAGTTACCTCCAGTTTGGATTTAGCAAAAACCTGAAATTCTGAGGTAGTAGTTAATCTGAGCCTGAATGATGAGCTGGGAATAAATTAAGTTTAACCTCAAATGTAGTCTCAACTTTTTCGAGAATAAAGTTTTGAGTAGTTTTGGAAGGCAAATAGTTGCGCATAAGTGAAAATGTTTGGCATACAAAAAGCATACAGAGGCAGTGAAGCAGAAACGGGCGACAAACAAAGAAGACTCAAAGGCTAAATAGCCAGTGGCGACTCATGACAGGCCTCAGCTGTTTTCCATCTGCTGATCCGCCACCTCCTGTTTACACATAAACAGTATAATACGTGTATGTCGAAGAACATGTGGTTATGGTTTTATTTGTTGATGTGTAATGTTGTCATTCATCCATTTGACAATATCCTTGGCAGCAGCTGTTTGTTGGCACGGTGTTCTGCCAAACACATTTCTTTGTGTGTACACTGCCTTGTGGCTACATTATTCTATTTTCCGCAGGTTGCTTTGTTAAAGAAAATAACATTACCAGCGCTGCCTTTTGCAAAGCAATTTTCTCCCTATTTCAAAGAAAGTGGCTTTAGATTTCTCATGGGTTTGGGTCGAATATGCAGCATTGCTTTAATGAGCTTTCTCTTTAACCAATTCTACATTTTCCTTATTGTATTAGCATGCTAGGATATTTAAAGTATTTGAAAAACTTTCTAATTTTCTTTATATTCTAAAACATTTACATATGCAGGTAATTGTACGCTGCTTCATCTTTCAGGTATGATTTGGTCGGAATGCAAGGAGATCTGGAGTGATGGGCCCAGAGAGTACATCATGCACCTCTGGAATGTTCTGGACTTTGGCATGTTGTCAATCTTTGTGGCATCGTTCACGGCCCGTTTCATGGCTTTTCTCAAAGCATCCAAAGCCCAGCAGTACGTCGACATGCACGTACCAGATGAAGACCTCAGCAATGCTTCACTTCCTGATGAAGTGGCTTATTTCACATATGGTACGTAAAGTTTTAGAAAATGCCACTAACGACAATTGTTTAGACAGAATAAATACATGTTAAAAAAAAAAAAACCTTTTAAAAAGTTTTTGCTTTTTGTGTTTGTATCTCAGAATGTTCACTCTTGACGATGGACTTTCTATTCCATCAGTGTTTGGGGAAATCAATTTCTATTTCTACAGAAAAGATTTCATTCATATCTATCTCACTCCACTGCTTTTTCTCTGCTCTAAATAACAAAATCATGATTATTAGAAATCAATCCCTGCTGTGGAATGTTGTCTTCTGGATGCAGAGACCAGATAGAAACAGCCTCAGTAATCTGACCAAATCCAGACAGTTGGTATTGTGACATTATCTCATGCACACACATCATGTGTGAGATGTTCACTGGCTGGTCTCCAGAGATTCTAACCTTGAGAAAGACCGTGACTCACACAGCAGAGTGTTTGTGATAACTTAGCCATAATGACTAATCATTTTTTCCTAAACAAGGTCAGAATCACCTTTAGCTTTAAGTTAATCTGCGGGGATTATTTTCATCTACTTTTTTTGTCATATTGTTCGAAGTATTACAGAGTAGTCAGTTTTTACAACCAAAACGCAGCTGGCATGATATTTTCATATTGCTTCATCCAGGAGGAATTGTAATGGAAGGCAGGCTTATTGCCACTTAAATCAGAGACCCCCCAAAGCTTTCCGAATTCCGAAAGATTTATCTAAGAAGATAGCAAAAGCTGGGCATAGAGGATTGTGTATAACGCCTGGTAATCTCCAACCAGTTGTTGAGCAAAGCAAGTTCATTTTCATCCTTTTTGTGCATCTGTTGAAGACTCGTTTTTAACTTTTGTGCCTGTTAATACATTTAAAGTTCAAGTATTGAGGTCTGATCACATTTATTAGGTGACCTGGGCCTTATGTGGTCTCATTGTGTTTTCTTTTGGTTCTGGCCTTGGCTGAGGCTCTGATTTCTATTTCCGTCCCGTTCCATTGTCTTTCACTTATCTAGGTCCGGGTAAACAGCCGGGAAAACAGCCTTAAATGGGAAACTCAGATCTCGAGTTGTTCCCCGGTCAGCTGTGAGACAGTGAGTCCAGGATCTGTCTATAGGTCTCCTCCGTGTGGGATGTGCCCGAAACACCTCACCAGCGAGGAATTCGGGAGGCTTTCTAACCACATGCTCAAACCACCCAATCTGGCTTGTCTTGATGCAGACAAGCAATGGCTCTGATCTGAGCTCCTCACTCTATCTCTGAGTGAGAGCCTATCCACCCTGTAGAGGAAGCTCGTTTCAACCACTTGAATTCACAATCTCATTCTTTCCTAAACACCCACAGCTGGTGACAATAGGCGAGGGTAGGAATTTTTTTATTAATTTATTTCTATTTAGCCTGTTGCTTCATTACACAAGTAAATGAAGCACTTAAAAGTATCTATGTGACTTTTGACTCTTCTTGCAGTTTCTTAAAAGTCTTACCAAAGCCTCCCACTCGTGCATCACCATCTGTTTCTGAGGTACAGCTTAGAGTGAGAGACCAAAGATTTTTGCACCTCTGAGCTGTCAGCAGAGGTAGTCATATGGCTGTATCAATGTCTCTGTGTGAAGGAGAGCCATCACACTGAGACATAATTATAACGCAGGACTTCTGGTTAGTGTTAATGAGCAAACGAGACTAGAGGCATCTTTATTTTCTTTCTCTGCCAAGATGTGCTGCATAAAGACTCCATTTTAATACTGTACAGATCAGTGGGAAACTTTTCTCTAATGTATGAGAAAAAAATTAAGAGCAAATTTTATTTTAGCAAGAAGCATGAAAACTGGATCAAATCCCAAACAATCTCTTGTATAAGCAAACACTGCAGAAGTGAAATGTGTGATTACTGAGACAAGTTTTACTTTTAGCAATGAAGAGGAACTAAAATTAAATAAGTTTTAGTCATTAAAACCTAATTTGCTGTTTTGCAATCAGTGGTTATAGTATGTGCACATGAGTACCTGTCTTGTACCTGAAGATGCAATTAAAATGTTCTCAGTAAAAATATGTAACTGATAAGCAAAATGCTCTGAAAATATAAATTTTAGGGTCTGAGAAGTACTTTGTTTTCAGAACCACCAAACTGGAAGCTACATCAGTGATGACACCTGGTGGTTGGATTTGTTTAATAATCCCAGAAAATAAAGATTTTTTTTTCTGCTTTATAACAATCACATCAAGCCTCTTGCTTTTACTCAACGTTCTCTTCTCATAGTGACTTCTCTCTGTCTGGAGCACCCTTCGTTCTGTGTGGAGACAGACCCCCTGTTCTCATCTGTCTGCTTCTTGAACACTCTTCCCTTCATCCTGTCTCTTTTCAGTCCACCCAGCTCATCCTAATTGCCTTCCCTCCTGCTGCTCCTCCCCTCTCTCCGGGTTTAAATTTGAGTTTCATTTCCCCCTCCGAACTTAATCCTCCCTCTTGCTGTGAGGCTTTTCAAGTTCATGTTTTGCAAAAGCTGGGGTTATATTTCCTGACCACATACTGCAAAACACTTTAACATCATTGCAACTATAAAAGTCCTCTTCATGTGATTAAAATGTTTTATGAAGAAAAATTTGTTGCATGAGCATTGCATAAGAAGGAGAGGTAAAAAATAGTTTGATTATTTTCTCTTTTTCTTCTCCCAGCACGAAACAAGTGGCGCCCATCTGACCCTCAGATCATCTCAGAGGGACTCTATGCCATTGCTGTGGTGCTCAGTTTCTCACGGATTGCCTACATCCTGCCAGCCAATGAGAGTTTTGGCCCATTGCAGATATCTCTGGGACGGACGGTCAAAGACATCTTCAAGTTCATGGTCATCTTCATCATGGTGTTTGTGGCCTTCATGATCGGCATGTTCAACCTTTATTCATATTACCTGGGAGCCAAATACAATCCTGCCTTCACTACGTAAGTTTAAACTCATTCAAATATTAGTTTCAAAGAGTTGCTTAAAAGTTATCGTGGGGTTATTATGGGGAAGTCTGGAAAAGTTTCATGAATTAAGAACAAAAATTTTCTTTTGTATGTGTGTGTTATTTTAAACCTGCTGTGTTTTGGTCAGATATGAAAGCTGAGTGATCAAAAAATCCTCAGTCTAGTTACATAATCTTTCAGGTGGGATTGTTTTTTAGACTCATTAAAAACATAGATCTCATCAGTAGCAGAAATTAAATTTTAATCTCCCTTTAGGGCGGATGCAGGCAATGAGACTGTTTAGGTAAGACAATTAGGAAGAGAGATTTCCCTAGAGATGTCCTGTACTTTTATACATAAACACCTGGATATATGTATTTAGCTCTAGATTATATTTCATGCAGTATGTTTTGTTATCCATCCTCAAAAAATCTGAGGTAAAATTATGAGGTATTAAATAGAAAGCTGAGATTGTTTAAAAGAAAAAAGAAAAGAAATGAAGAAAAACATTTTTTTTTCTTGGTCATCTCTCTTTCCAGAATGTTTGCATTGTTTTAACAAATCATGTGGAAATTATATGTCATCTTCATGGGTCCCAGAGCTTTATTATTTTGTTGAAAAAAAATTGTTGAAAAAAAAATTTCCAATCAGAATTTAATAAATAACAGTTGAGAATAGCAGCACAGTGGCGCAGTGGGTAGCACAGTGGCCTCACAGTGAGAAGGTCGTGGATTTGAGTCCCGGGTGGGGATGAGACTAGGAAAACTGGCCTTTCTGTGTGTAGTTTGCATGTTCTCCTTGTGTATAAGTGGGTTTTGTGCAGGGACTCCGGTTTCCTCCCACCCTCCAAAAACATGCATGTTAATTTGATTGGCTGCTAAATGATACCCCCTAGGAATGGGTGTGTGTGTGTGGATGGGTGTATGTGTGTGACCCCGTGACAGACTGGTGACCTTTTCGGGGTGTACCCTGCCCCTCGCCTTGAATCAGCCTGAATGGGCTCCGGCACCCCCCGCAACCCTGAAAGGGATAGATGGATAAAAAGGTGACTCACTATGATGTGGAAAGTATATATTATCTTCATGGGCCCCAGAGCTTCATTATTTTGTTAAAAAATAAATTATTTAATAAAAAAATGTTCCCAACCATAATTTAAGAACTAACAGTTGAGGGCCATTACCATGCGCACACCTCTGTTTTTACTTAGTTTTCTTTCTGGGGGTCTTTGGCTGCCAAAAGTCATTAATTTAATGGATTGAGTGAAACAGTTTGTTGTATTCAAGAAGTTTTAATTAAAAAGGAGTGTTTGTCACCTTCAAAGCGGAAAATGCATTGGTCAAAAAAAGCATTCACAAAAAATTAGGGTCATTATCGTCAGTTTAGTTTAAGGTAAAATCTTTATCTCATCAACCTTTTTTAAAGCAACTTGTTTTCTCCTCATGTTTCCTCCGTCATTATAGTCTCTCCACGTCACTTACTGCCTCTCTCTTTATGCCAGACACAATCAGAATGACACCATTGTTGTCTGATATTTGTTCCTAAGTTATCAATCTTCAGCTGCTGACAGGCTCTTTCTGTTTATCATCAGTCAGTTTAGAGAGAGAACACTCTCCCAGGTGTCCCCCTGTCATGTGTCATTATTCAACCCCTCAGAAAAAGACTTGCACAGAATTAAATAGCTTGACATTAAAAATTTCTTTTTAGTTTGTAATCCTACCATCAGATGATTTTCTGTTGTTCAATCAGTTTTTGTGTTTGTTTATTTTTCTCCTTATCTTGTGGGTGTCTGTGTGTCGATGCTGCTTATTTTAAAATGAGTTTGGGGGTAGCTGTTAAGTGACCTTGTTTTATTGCACCCATGCTCTCATACGCTGAGATGACAAAGTTAGAAAACACAAACAACAAGAATAAAATCCTCTGATCCTCTTATTTTGTCAACCTGAGTTGAAAATGTATGTTTTTTCCTAAAACTTTGCAATGTAACTTTTTGTTTATATAGTTACGTAGATGGATGGATGGATGGATGGATAGGTGGACGGACTGCATAAACGCAGCATGGAATATTTGCTCTTTATTTTCACATAATCAGGGCAAATACAGTTGCTTTATTTTAGTAACTTTTTGAGCCATTCTCAAATTTCTAATCTATTTTGCCAGAAAATTTGGACACAGTTTCCATTTTATTACCTTAGCGAACCAATATTTAATGCTCGTTCTGTTCTATCTGTTCGTTCTGTCCGTTCCTCTTTAATTTTACAATTTGTCTTTACTGTCCGAGAACAAACTTATTTTTATCTTTAGAGGTAGGTAGTTTTAGAGGGATACTCCGCTTTAGAGCTGCTCTTTTTTTCTTCTTTTGAAGTTTAGTCGTCCACTTTCTACTTGTCAAATTCTCATATTACAGTATTTACATAATATATATATACACACACACACACATATATACAATATATATATATATACAGTATATACTTTCTTCTCTAATTTTGTTCTTAATATTGGTCTCTAACAGCCACCGGTGTACATTTATTGATTCCTCCAAGGTTTGTAGGTAAAGCAGATTCAGATGCATCTCTATGTTGCAGTTGCTAAAATAGCCGAAAATAGCTGTTACAAGCCAATCAATCCATTTTTTTTCAGTAACAGTTGGTTAATGTGGCAAAAGTGTGAAAACAAAATAAGTGTCAGCTCAGAATCAGCACTAAGCTTAGTTTCTGTACGTGTGTAGAAAAAAAATCAATTTGAAAACGGTCAGGCATGGAAGCTAAGTTAAAAAAAAACAAGTGAAAAGGCAGCTACTTTTCAAAGGAAGACATTGAAAAATGGTTTAGAATGTTTAGAATTTCAGTCCAGCTTACATAGAACTGTACGAGTGAAGAGGACCTTTAAATGATCATTTTTGTGTAGCTTGAACTTATTTTTCATAATTAACTGTAACAATAATTGTCTATGAGAAATAATTGAATAATTAAAAGTGATGTAGTATGAGATTGACTTTCCCTACTGATCCTCTCACCTCGGTGTTGTCAGAGTCCAGTAGATGTGTTGGCAAGCATTCCGCACAGCAAGGTGGTCGGTTCTGTTTGGTTACCCTCATGAAGTCAAATACCCCAGCAGTGTGATGAGAAGACAGACAGAACAGGCAATTACATGACAGTAGCATTGGTAGACAGGTTGAAACAGGGTCTAATGGAGTTGAAATGGGTAGTCGGAGAGATTGTGGTCACAGCTCAATTGTCTGACATAATAAAGATTTTCCCCAATGCATGGACAAGCACAGAAAACACCCATGGCTCTGCAGGGGAGCATATCTCCTCATTACCTGCTATAGCAGTCATTTCTATTGGACCGTCATGGGGTTGTTTCCTTTAAAGATCAGTAATAAAACTGATTGTATATAAAACCAACATGAACACATACATTTATGAGTATGAGAAGGTCACTTATTTCCTCTTTAAAAAAGACACATTTTTGATGAGTCCTGTTTTATTCTTGCTGTAAATTTCACCACCAGGGGTTGCTGTGGCTTTACCTCTCACCCTGTTATGAGAGATAATAACAGAAACCTTTTTATTTCTCCTCTGATCAGTTTTATTGTGGTTTTTTTTCAACATTTTTTACTTCACCTTAGAGATCAGGGTTGGTGCCCTATCTGACCACCATTCTGCTTGCTTTGTCCAATTTAAAAACAAAAAGAATATTCCTAGGGATTATCTTTGCATTTCTATCACACTACTCCACAAAAAGAGTTATTTGTCTGTTGTGATAATAGATGTGCCAATGTTGTGCTGTCCATCTCCTTTGCTCCAAGTGACCCCATAATGCACATGCATATGTTTTGTCTCTGTGTCTTTGTGTGGGCCTTGTGACGTCAGGGAGAGTGACAGGGACAGTTTGATGGAGAGCAGAAGAAAAGCTGATCTGATAACTCTGATTCAGTGAGGAGGGAGCCAGGTGGAGGAGGTAATGACACCCCAGGAGGGACCACTTAGAATGGCTGATGGAACGGAGGAAGTGAAGGGAAGGAAGGCAAATTACAAATGAGAAAAGCTGAAGATTTTACCCAGACATCCCCGTATACGTAGACGTTCACGCTTTACACTTGGAAAGAAATTGCACACACGAGCGCACAGCTTAATTGGGCTTAATGTAGATTAGGCCACATCTACGTACAACCCAAAATCTGTAAATACACCTCTGACTCAGATACTTAAAAATACACACAATGTTTTCTTTGTCAGTGCCCACACTGTTGTCTTCTCACATTTGCTAAAAGTACTTGAGCAGACATGTGCCTGTCTTGCTTATGTTTGTAGATGCTGAAGAAGGTGCTTGTACTGTAAGATCACAGTGGTGGACCGAATTGTGTCAGAGTTCTGGTTAGTTGTGCATGACAATATTGTACAAAGTTGGGCCACTAAAAATAAAAAGAAAAGCTACACTTCAAAGGAAATTGATAGAGAATTGATGGAATATAAAAATCAGGGTTTTTTTTTTTTTTTTTTTTCAAAAAATAGGAGAAAACAATGGAGCAGAATGTTAAACTTTCTAAAATAATGTACATTTTGATTGTTCATGCTAAATGGATAAAAAAAAAACATAACAATAAAAGTACAACAGATTAATCAGATGATATAAAACAATGAGAGGGACATTTGAAGAGGAAAAGGTAGGAAAAAAAAAAGGGATGGAGGGTGAGAAGAGAACCTGAGGGAGCGATGCAGAAGAGGGTGATGTTGGCTCGACTCTTTGTTTCGGCAAAATACAGGAGACCTGCCAGAATACCTAGACAATGGAGGAAGCAGAAAGAGAATGGGATAGGATGAGAGAAGGTCATGCAGACTGAGCCACAGATAGACTCACATCCTCACAGGATTAGCTCAGATTTAAGCATAACCACATGAAAAGGTAGGCAGAAATCTGGATGCTTGCCTTTTTTGAACGTTTGTGGCATTTATTTCTTCATTTAACCTTTTAAATACCCGATTTCTCAGTCAAGACTCACACTAGAACTCTGTTTAAGTTAAACATGGGAATAAAACTAGAATAGGAAGAAGGTGTATGGTGGCAAGAGATAGCACATGAAAATAAACAGATTATAAGAAATGCAGTTGTAATGCATGACTTCTGTAGGAAAAAAAGGAAAGGGTGTGAAAAAGACTCCTGGGTGGCAGACAGAAATGTAACCTGGAGGGTAGATGGGAATCCTGGTGACAGAGACAGGGTCTGAAAGAAGGATAAGAGGTGGGCGAGAGGACTGAAAGTGTGAACAAAAGAGAGAATCTATTAACTCTGAAGTGAAGGCACAGGTGTCATGTTCGGCCTCTTTCATTCAAGCTCATCTGATGGTCAAAATCAGGAATGCAGACATTTATAATTAAGCAGAGAAAGACCGTCAGAGGTGACATAAAGAAGTGACAGAAAGATATTATTCATGCAGTACAGCCTGAACAGGATTTAAAATGTCACAATGCAGACCAGAATCTTTCACAGCTTGTTCCAATATTGAGAATTTTTTTCTGAACTTTTCAGTTCAGATTTATTCTTTTCCCCAATTATCGTGACTATTAATGTCAAACATTTGATGCACTGCTTTGTTGGTTTTTATTTTTAAAGTTTGAGGCAATCATTTATTTAAAATCTGTTCAATTAAACGTATTTCTTCTCTAATTAGGTGTGAGGGCCTTCCAAGTCACCGCAGGGGTGCGAAAATAACTAGAAGAAAATCGTAAAGTGAAAGAAGGTGGAATTGATAAAAACTTATCTTAGATATTAAAAAGAAACAAGGGAGTTTTACGATGTTATCACGCTGACTTTTATTAAAATATAGCTCAGGTTTCTAGTTTCATAACCTCCAGTTTCTTTCTCTAACACTGTTAAAGCAAAGAACGTTTGGCTTGCTGGCTTTCTGAAGCAAGCAGAGCAACAAAAGTGTGATTCATTATCTTTTTTTTAGAGGAATTTTGGTAATTTGGCATAATTGTCATCTAAATACCGTGACCTTTTGTTTTTAATTGCTACACTAAACCAAACTGTTAACAGCATTTGTTGCTAGGCGGTTAGTTAGTGCTGTCTTTTTACTTTTTACATTTCAAATACAAGAAAGATTAAATGTAGGATTTTTTTCTTTTTTTACATCTGCTGTATAAACCATTAAATATAAGAATACTGTAGTTTTGGACAATGTGCACACCTTTATTTTAAAATAAACTGTAGTAATTAAGTGTACATTAGTATCAGAAATTAAATTTGAAATAGGCAGATGAGAGAGAAAATGAAAAGAAGCATAATCAAAACATTTTGTTAAAAAAATTATTATTTTTTATATAATTTAAAACATGTTCGTAATTGTTTGGGATTATTGCAAGCACATGTCCTATGATCCTTTCTTCTCATATTTACGTAATTTGGTTACGTTCCAACCCTCACCTATGATCACCAGCTGTGGGTGGTGACCGAAAGAATGAGATCGCAGGTACAAGCGGCTGAAATGAGCTTCCTCAGCAGGGTGGCTGGGCTCTCACTCAGAGATCGGGTGAGGAGCTCTGCCATCCGGGTGGAGCTCAGTGTCGAGTCGCTCCTCCTTCAGGTCGAGAAGAGCCAGATGGGGTGGTTTGGGCATCTGGTCAGGATGCCCCCCGAGCGCCTCGCGGGCGAGGTGTTTCGGGCACGTCCTACCGGGAGGAGACCAAGGGGCAGACCCCGGACCCGCTGGAGAGACTATGTCTCACAGCTGGCCGGGGAACGACTCGGGATCCTTCCAGGTGAGCTGGAGGATGCAGCCGGGGAGAGAGAGGTCTGGGCTGCCCGTTTCAAGCTGTTGCATCGCGACCCGACCCCGGAACAAGCGGAAGATGACGGAACGGAACGGCTGCCGCCTGTAATCTTTTCATCAAAAACTGAAAACCTCGGCTTGTTTTGAGCTGCTTCTTTTCAATAGAAATGTGATACTTCACATCCCTCCCCCACTTTCATGTTTCTAACCTGCGAGACCATAGACATAAACACACTAGACTTCGAAACATCCAGCTTTATACCTACCTCAATCCAACTGTTGAATGGCTGAGGGCCTTGTGATGGGTGGCCATGTGCTGAGGAAGTAATGACTAAATGTTCTTGTTTGATTGATTTTATTGTTCTATTCTATCATTTATTTATTATGTATTTAATGAATGTGGTTTTTATGCATCTGTCTGTGTTTATCCCAATGCTCTGCTCTGTCTGCAAATATATGGAAAGATTCTAATGGATAAAGTTATTATTATTATTATTATTAACTTTGAAATTCTCCTGTCAGATGTTTGAGAATGAAAGATGTTTTATTTCAGTGATATTGGTTTTATTTCTACAGTAGCATTCTGGTGGGAGTTGTAATTTAACAAATGAAGTATTATGGAATATATAATTTTTAAAGTCTCAAATAGACTTCATATTTGGGTGAAAAACTCGTCAGCAAAACATAGAGCCCACCTTAGCCTTGCTAAGGTTTTGCTTGTGGACATAAAGGCTGTACAATAATTTATTGTGAATTTTATTGATAATAAAATTATATTCACATAATATTCCCACTGAGTTAACGTCCAGGGTCCTTGGAGAAGTCGCCTAACCCCCTGTTCTCCCATCATTGGCGCCGTTGTGGCAGCCTGCTGTGGTGTAATGCAGCACACAAATTTTCCCGGTGAGGGATCACTAAAGTATACATTATCATTATCAGATTTACTTTGAAAACAAATCCCCAAACCACTCTTTGAATGGCCCAGAGATTAGAACAAGACTCCTCCACACAGAAGCCAGCCATCATCTACCACTGCTGTTTTGATTTGTGTACAGATAGAACTACTAGTTTAAGGTGGTGGCTGCATTTCTCTGGTCAAAGCAGACAATATTGTAGCCTTTTCTTTTTGTCTGTGTTCAACAGTCAAGTCAGCCGTTGTTTTGCTTTATATGGTGATTTTCTTTGAAAACGTATGGCAACAGAGTTAAAAAAAAAAATGTAACAGATCAACTTGATCCATAACAAGGCATCTGAACCAGAACAGAAAAATTGCCAAAAACCATATAAAGAGTTCTTAGTGGAATAAATTCAGGCTTTTAAAATTATTATTTAGTAAATAAAGACCTCGTTGACCCCCTAAAAGGTTTTTAACAGTGAAATAGATTATTATTTAACGCAAAATAGGTACATTTCGCGCAATAAGTCCCTTTTAACCAATGCACTTTTAAATGTGAGGGTTAAAGTTTCAGATAAAGTTTGAGTAAAAAAATAACCTTTTTGATTGTTCTACCTCAGTTCTCTTTGCTGCTTGATCACCATAATTGAAGCATCACCTTGACTTGTAAATTTACCTGAAAATGCACTCAATGGGAGACTCAAAGTGGACCGACTGCTTCATTAACATTTTTAATCTAACTGATTTTCATTGGTCTCTCCAAATGAACTTTTATACAGCCACCGCTAAATGGATGTTGGAAAAAAAAATATATCTCCCTGATATACTTTCAGGGCTGCACGGATGATATTGTTGCTAATTATCTCACAGATTACAAAATTGATTAGTAGATTATTATTTATCACAGAGAGTGGGATGCTTTACAGAGAATACTGCAGCAATAACATTCCACATCTCTAGAGTCCATTTTAAGCTGCTGGTTTGGAGAGGTTTGTTCATCCTATTGTTCCTCAGAGAGTGTCTCTTTTTGGCACAGCTCAAAACCAAAACACAAGTGTTTCCACTAGTAAGAGTTAATTAAACCTGGAGTGAGCAAACAACCTGATTCAAACACAACACGATTAGTGAATAACAAAAATTTTCCAACATTTTATTTCTGTGTATTAAATTATTTAGTCACATCATTCATGTGGACCAGCAGATATGGGTTTTGCGCTTCAGAAAGACTGTTAACAATAGAAATTCATTTCAGTCAATTCCTGGATAGTTTGCCATCTAGTAGTGTTTTATAGATGTTTCATTCTTAAATTAAATTTTGTGGTAATTAAGCAGTAATTCACACAGATGCAAGGCCGTAAAATGAAAGAAACTGAATGCATTATGCATTTTCTCTGGTAAAATCAAGCTTTTCTCACTGAAACAATTCTCTGTCAGACACACCAGAGCCATGCTGTTTACCAGGGTATGGATTACTCAGTGGGTAGAGTGGGTGTCCTGTAATCGGAGGGTTGCAGGATCGAGCTCATTCCAAACCTGTTCGTGCGCAAGACACCATGCCCCTAATTGCTCCTGAGGGTAGTTTACACCTTGCTTGCTTGCTTCCACCTTCACGTAAGAACATTTGTGTGAATGAGTGAGTGTGAGCTATGTATAATGTAAAATGCTTTTAGTGCTGACGCAGGTAGAAAAACTCAACAGATGTAAAGTTCGTAGATTTAAGAGTTAAAATGACTCTTATCCACGCTGACTCCTGGTGTGGATTGATCCCCAGTTATTGTTTCCTCACAGCATCAGGCCAGATGCTTATTTTTATTTCAGCTAAAGAGACAGTAGCTTGCAGTTCAGGTTTAATGGGGGTTGGGAAAGGATGGGCGTATGAGGGGTACGGTGGGTGGGAGGGCTATGTGAATGTCAATGCATGTGGCATGTGTGCAGCGTTTTTTTTTTTTTTTTTTTTTTTTTTGGATGCTTATTTTTATTTTGACTTTTGACTTTTTTACTTTTGATGTTGTTTACATTTTTATTTGTTCTGTTCAGCACTTTGTGTGACCTTGTATTGGAAAAGTGCTCTATAAATAAAATTTGATTTGATTTGAAAATTAAAAGTGTGAATATAAATTTGCAGTTACAAAAGATAGCAGGTCTAGTTTAAAAGATCTAATTTACTTTTTATGAGCCGGACGAACAAAGAATCCAGTAGCAATTTATTTTCTTCAGTGGATTTATTAACTGCAAACAGTAGGATCGACTTTGGTCCTTTTTCTTTTAACTGCAATCAGTTTGTTGAACAGAGACGTGTTTGCTCAAGGAAATGTGAAAAGCAACACTTTTTGCCTACATTTGTACAGCATTGCTTGTGAGGGGAAAAAAAAGTAACCTTTAAGACTGAAGGAGAGACGGTCTGCTCATTGTTATGTGACCAGAGAGTAGGTTGGATGATAAGCTTTTCTCTCTTTTTTGTTTCTATCCTTTTAGGTATTCTAAGAATATTGTTGGCAGTTTTTTTGTATTTTGAAAAGATGTCTTTGATATTGCATAGTCAATGTAGTGCGTTAGGAACCAAAGAACATCTTTGAATGCATAAAGAACAATGGTTGACTTTACAAACTGTCGCTCTCAACACTGGCAAGACATACACAATTGAAGAATTTTGTGTTGAAACAAGAAATCTTATGAAAAGAAATTGGGGTGAGCAAAGGAAACTCTTAACTTCTGTTCTGAAATCCGATTTCTCTCATTAAAGTGCTACAGTTTGCTTGGGAAATGTGCTTTCGTTCTGCCTCCATCCTTCTGAAATGAACAGATACTGATTGCATGCCTCATTACTTGAGCTGTAACCAAATAAATAGTTTGGAAAAACAAAAAAGTGTGAACAGTAAAACTCTCATTACTTTACTCATTTGTGCTCCAAAAACAATTCAAACACTTTCTGTCTAAGAAGACAATAGCGGCCAACATAAAACCCAAGAACAGACAGACAGCGAGTGAGCGAGCAAATTAAAAACAAGTTGATGTCTTTAATTGCCCATCTTGTGGTGTTGTATTCCCTGCTTAATAAGATTTCTCCTGCGGCTTGTCTTAACACACACATTCACACACATCTATTACAACAGCTCTCTATCGGCCTTGTTTGATGTCCTTCTGTTTGTGTGCATGAGCATGTGTGTGTCTGTGTGTATGAATGGCTACGTTAGCTAACAGAGGGACAAAAAGTGTTGGCTACATTTGTTTTTATGGCCAATTTACGCACATGCATACCCAAACACACAATTATGTTTTGGGAGCTTTATTCATTCATTAAATACTGAGGTGAGTATGGCCCCACCCGTGTCGCCATGGTGACAGCTCATTTTGTGCTACAGAGATGGAGTTAAGCTCAAATTGAAATTTGAATAAAACCTGTCCATAATTTGCTTGCCTGCCTTGTTTGTCTGAAGGAGAGAGCGGTGATCGAAAAAAATTTAATATCCACAAACAGCTGGAGAGCAGATAGATAAAGAGCTTTGGTGCTGAGGCTAGAAATTTACTAATTTTACATTTGAGACCAAAAGAAATTAATTAAAAAAAATAACAGTAGATTAAATATTAAAAAAAAGAACGGAGTTAAAAAGACAACGTAAAATTTTTGGTAAGAAAGATAAAAACAGCGAGTTTGGGGGAAAACAATCTGGAGGTTGTTGTAAAAGCAATGGAAAAGTGATGAGAAAATAGACACAGAGCGGAGAGAAGACAAACAAAAGACAGAGATGATAGCAGCACAGAGACATAAAGAAGGAAGAAAGAGAATGAGAGCTCGTCACTGGGGCGAAGAGGTTGATTTGGGCCTGCTTGTGATTAGGTTTGGTCTTCTCCTGCAGAGCCGAGGTGAGTCACCAGTCTCCCACACACACATACACACACTGCTGAGTGTGCTGTGATTGTGTTAGAGAGAAAAAGGGAAAAGCAGCATCAGTTATCCTGCTAGTGTACCGCGGGGCTGACTCTAAGTGCTTTCATTACTTACACTGGGATCCATAGATCTGCAAAAATGTATTTTTGATTCATAAACCAACTGTTTAGTTTTAAGGTTGAAACTTTTTTAAAATAAATTGCAGCATGACTTTTCTGAGTGTTAAACAGTAATTGCTGCTCAAAAGGAAAAGAAATATCACACTGAACTGAGTCACACAATTTTGCTCAAGCAATGAAATTGAAATGAATGGATCTGGTTCTAAACTTATGATGAAAAATCCTTTTGTTAATCTGAGCTTCAGGCACCTCATCCATCTTCATAACAGGTTATCTGATTATCAATAAATGACCAGTACTTTTACTGGCATTAGACTCATTTCAATGTACCAGTAATGACAATCTCCAGGGATACAGTTTAGGGTTTTGTTTTGTTTTTTTAATTACACTTCCTACCTGAAAGGCATCTCACATAGATTTCAGTCTAATCAAATAAACTGAGTAGAAAGGCAGAGAAGTAAACAATGGTACCAAATAACACTCACTATCTGTGTAGAGATACTCAGCATAAATAAGATGATCATGTTTTATGTATGCTTCAATTATAGTTGTGCTATAAAAACTAATTTATGTGATCTTTTACAGTATGAAAGAGGGAATTTGTGCATGTTCAGCCAGATCAAGACTTAGACGTCATAAGCAAAACTTCAAAAATATAAAAATTGCTTCAGCAGAATTCTTTAAAAATGAGACATCTACAATGACATTAATATTTTTCTTTACAATGTAAAATATATCTATAAGAAAAAAGCTTTACCCCATTTTCAGGTGGTCAACTTCAATTGCTGAGCACTTCAAGCAGTGAGACGGTGCAAGCCGACACAGCTTTTGGTGTTTATTGATGATATGCCAGAAAACCGAAGCAGCAGGGTGAAACCTTAGGTGTGCAGGAAAAGGCTGTCTGTCCGGATTAAGCAAAACGCTGAAACATATTTTGGATGACGCTTTATATTTTAAATAAGCAATGACCTCAACATAGTTAAAAACCTGGCCAGAAGTTTTCGAAGTAAACCATTTTCATTATTCTGCAAAAGCAGACTCAGAAATAGCCAAATAAGCATGACACTTGATAAAACTTATTCTGTGGTGTTTTTTTTTTTTTTTATCGCTTCTGGGTTTTAGAAGGCAATTTCTTTAGGTTTTGCTGCTGCATTAATATTTTTTTATTGTTATTGCAGCATTTAAACCTCTTAAAAATGACTACAGCATGTGAAAGAGATTTAACTTTAAACTATTAGACCTATCATAAAATTGCAGTGTCACCAATTTAGTTTTTTTCTTTTTTTTGGTTACGTTAATTTAACTTTGATATCATTTACTAAAGTAGAAAAATTTATTTATGGTTGAGTGGAGAGGAACTTTCACTCACTCTGCCAACACACAAATGTCATGTTTTTGAATTTGCTTCATATGAAACTAACAATCTGCTTTCAGTGACAGATGAACATTGACTAAATATAATCACACCATTTGGCAAGCATGGCATTTTTTGTGTGTCCATTTGCTCCTGCAAATGTCTGATCTAATGGAGCTTTAATGTTGGCTGCAAAAATCTTGTTTTGTAGCCACATTTACATTTTAGCAACATAAAAATTTAAATGTGGCCAATGTTTCAAAATGTGGAGTCAGGAGAGTAGTTTGAAAAATGATTTGATTTACTAGAAGGTAATTGGGCTGAAACATACTCAAAACTGGAAAATGGCCTCCCTTCCAAACCAGCTGGAAAGCTTTCTTCTGACAGACTCCAGTCAGCTAACCAGTAGTTGGTGAAAGAACAAAAGCTCTGCATAAGCCATTTTAAGTGTTTTAGTTCTTATTTCATAATAGTCTTCTGCAGGTGAAGATGCATTTCACCTGGAGTCTGCAAAAGTCGAAATAGAGCTTCAGAACTAATTGGGAAAGTTCATACAAATCAAGTATATGCGCTTTCTTTACGTTTCAAAGGCAATAGGATAGCAATGTAAAAATTGACTTCTAATAATTGTTTTTAATAGAAATTAACTCCTTACAAGTAAACTTAGCATGCAGCAATATTCTTGCATTTGTTAACAAAGTCTTTGTTTGACATTGTGCAACCCAAATTTGTGCAAATTATGTTTTAAAAACTTGAACTGATTGAGAATGTGGAAACAAAAATGAGCTTTGTGGCTACCTAAAGCTCATCTTAAACATTTGAAGAAATGTGATATAAAAAAAGTAATCCGCTTACATGTGTGTGAATTAACATGTACGTAAAAGAGAATGTTTTTGACTGTTTGTTTTTCCATTTTTGAAAACAATCACCCCAAAAAAAACACAAAAAAATTATTAAATCCAAACGTTTTAAAAATAGATTTTTTTTAAATATTCCAAATTGATCAGTTTTGTAATTTTCTGATAATTATTGCTCAACGTCACTCCCAGAGATTTAACTGATTATGCTGATAAACTGCTCAAGCATGACCCATATTCCAAGACTATGTTTTTTCTACCATTTTTTGAAACTTGAAACTTTTTTATTTCGGACTCAGTCTCCTATAACATTACTATATACATTAACAAAACAAATCCTGATACTCAAATAATACAGGTGACCAAGAACAGGCTGAAGCAAAAAAAATGCTTGTGTGCCCAAAAAAAAACTAGCTTTTACAACATAGATTACCTTGAAACAAATTTACAGAAAAGATGGAAAAAACGAAAAAAATGACACAAATCACAAAGTTTAGTAACTTTCAAGCTCTTATTGCTCTTATTCTTTTGCACCAGTATAGCTGGTTTTGTCTCAAATTATTGTTTTTGATTAAATCAAAATCAAGCTAATCAATTGTAATGAAGGTTTCTGTTCTGTTAATCTTCTAATTGAAGCAATTTTGGAAGTTTTAAACCTTTTCGAGATATGTCTAGATTAGGTTTTTCACATTACTTTTTCCATTTATACGTTCATAGTCATTCAAAGTTCAATGACTGAAAGTGTTCAATGAAAAGTATGCCAATCTGGATCAATAAACATGGTATTGTCATAAATTTCTGAGACAGGAATTCTCTTCATGTCTGAGGAGAAGAATTTTTTGAAGTTAGTTGAGGACTATAACCTTGGTGTGAGGGATTAAAAGCTTCTCTTTTTTTCTTGGATAGTCTATGATGTAGCTTTTTACCTAACCTTTAGGAAGGCACACCTTATGATTCACACCAGGCTGAAGCACCCTCGATTTCTGATCTGTTGCTATATTTATCTGATTCTGCTCGTGGGCATCACCAGGTCTCCATCTAATCATGAAACACCTATTTTATTGGTCTGAAATTAATATCGGACTCAGAGGACCTTCCTACAGAATTCTACCATCCAATTCACCGTGGTTCTTACTGAATCTCAGCCTGAGGTCTCTGCTTCTTATCAATTAAAATAAGTTTTGTGTGCCAAAACATTTTTCCAACTCCCTGTGGTTTCAGTTTGTCAGCCACTTGATGTTACCCTGTGGCTCAGTGATGTATTTCCCATCGCATCTTTCATTTCTCAGTCATTTTCTTTTGCTGCCGTATGGTAGTTTTTTTTTTTTACCTTTAAAACACAAAATTAGTTGTGCTTCTGGTTTGATTAAAATTTGATGGCAGTACTTTGAATTGAATTGAAAACACTTTATTGATTCCCAAAGGGAAATATGAGTGCTGTAGTACTACAATCATACAATGTAATAAAACATTATTTTTTGAATGTTTTTTTTTTTAGCTGTTGTGAGTGAAAGTTTAAAGGTTTGAAAGTGAAAGGTTGAATATTTTGATGGAGGATGGCAGAAATAATTTTCTGTACCGTTCCTTCGAGCAGCAGGGTTGCAGAAGTACGTTGCTGAAGCTGCTCTTCAGATGGTCCACAGATTCATTGAGAGGGTGTGAGGAATTTTGCATGATTGATGACAGTTTTGCTTTCATTTTGTTCCTTACCACCTCGTTCATGCAGGCAAGGGGTGAGCCAACCACACATCCAGCTTTTTTGAAAACAAATGGCAGAAGGTGTTTTTTTTTTCTTGTTTTTACAAAATTTTTCTTTTGTTGAAATCTCTGCAGCAATAGTCTCAAAAACAGAATACTGTGACTAAACTGTGGAGTGGGCTTATCATATACAATAAAATATATAATCTCTCTCTGGAACCGACACACCAAGTTAGAAATCTAGGGATTACAACAGACTCAGACTTAAATTTTAATACTCACAACAAATCATTTACATAAGCAGCTGTTTAGCACCTTAAAAACATCACCAAAATCAGAGGTTTGGTGTCTAAAACAGGCTTAAAGTTTCTTATTCCATGCATTTATTTTCAAAGGGTTAGGTTATTGTAACGGTCTACTCACTGGTCTGAACAAAAAGGCTATAAAACAGCTGCAGTTTATTATAAATGCTGCAAATCCAGAAAATCTGATGACATTAGTCCTCTGCTTAGGACTCTGCACTGGCTTCCTGTGGCTCAGAGAATAGACTTTAAAGCTGCTCTGCTAGTGTTTAAGTATGAAATGTTAGTGTCTTATGGACCGTCTAGAACTCTGAAGATCTGAAGGACCGGCCTCCTGCTGGTGTCTAGAGTCAGAACCGAAAATGGAGAACAAAATTCCTGAGGCTGTGAGACAGGCCTCTACTCTGACAATGTTTAAATCTAGACAGAAAACAGTTCTGTTTAATCGTTCATTTGATTGTAGGTTAATCACTTTTTTTTAATCTTTTTTCATTTTTACTCTATCTTTTGTGAATTTAATCATTTTATTCTTGTAAAGAACTTTGAATTGCTTTGTTTATGAATTGTGCTACAAATAAACTTGCCTTGCCCATTAAAAGCTTTACCATTTAGAAGTTTTTGGAAGAAAATAAGGATTTATAAGATATTAAATACAGTTTTAGAATTGTATATTCTTTTTTTTTTTTTTACACTTACGACATACAACATTGTGACAACGTACTTGTCACTATGCCAATGTGTTTAAGACATGTTTCTAATGAACAAATATTCAGTGGTTTGGTTTATGACATGTAGGAAAGCATGTTTTCAGGAAGGTGATTGTTTTTCTGTGGTGCACTATAACAGAGTATATTTTTGGTATTGCTCAATCGAAAAAAAATACATGCAGACATGCTCATAAATGTGGTTTTGAAGATTTAAGATAGATTTTTCTTTTCTTCCTTACCTGCAAAATTAAAACAGCACCACACCCAGAGGAGTTTCTATTTTCTGTGTGTAAAATAGATGAAAAATTGTTTCAGAGCCTCTGAATTTTTATGCATGTGAGTTATTTCCTCCCTTCCTTTGTGTCATCACCTATCTTTCTGCATGCCAATAAAACTAAAAAAGTTTATCTAGAAAATGCTCAAAAGTTCTAAATTTCCAGAACTACTTTCTCATTTTAGCTCTCTCACATTCAGTCATCTAACCAGCCCACTCTTCTCACCCACCGTGACACCCATGGCTTATCTCAGAGCCACACTTTATTCCTGTGGCTGAATATTTGCATTTGCTGGGGAACTTTTTGTATTGCTTACCCTTACCAAGGACACATACTGTGTCATTTTACCATTAACCCACAAATTTGAGACCCTTTCTTTTTCTAAGTGCCTAATGTATCACTTAAAAATTGTAAAGGGAAAGGCTGGGATGCTGAAGAGCTGCCATGTTTTCGCCACAGGGTGGAAAATTCAATTATTATAACATTGACCTAAAACAAATTTCACAGCTGAAAATTTTTTAAAAGTCATATCAATATTGTCTAGTCTGGTAAAAGCCCCAAGAAATAACATATTATTCTTAACTGAGAAGTGTTTTAAGAATTTTGCACAAGATGGGGACTTAAAGAGCTGAGAATAAAAATCTGTAATCTCTAAAACGCACATTGTCTATTTTATGCTTGTAAAGCAAGGTTCTGTGGAAATGTGGAAGATGTGGAAGATGGAGACAAAAAATGGAAGGAAAAGGCTAAAATTGGTCATGACTGAGTGAGTTTTTCATCAGTGCCACCCCATAAATCCTATAGTGGAAGAATCACTTTTCATGTGTGTGTGGCAGCTAGCGGCTAACGCGTTGCTCTTTTCCTGCTGCTGTCAGTTGTTGATTCCTCTCCATGTGTTTTATCACAGGGTGGAGGAGAGCTTCAAGACTCTCTTCTGGTCAATCTTCGGGTTGTCTGAAGTCATCTCAGTGGTCTTGAAATATGACCATAAATTTATAGAGAACATCGGCTACGTGCTCTATGGAGTCTATAACGTCACCATGGTGGTTGTTCTTCTCAATATGCTCATTGCCATGATCAACAGTTCCTATCAGGAGATAGAGGTGTGTAACAACTCAATGGATAAAGAACATACATTAGTGTTGTCAACAAGTCAATAATAGCCATTATTGGTCTTTTCTGCCAGTGCAGGAGAGCTGCTGGAGATCTATATTATTGGCAACAGACAGAATGTAGAGACGGCAGAAAAATAACCATGTTGCACTTAAATACATTCACATTTTAGAAAAAAAATTCTTGCTTTTCAAATTGAGCCTTTCATTTAGCAATAAAAATTCACTTATTTAGAATTTTTTGGCTTGTTTGATGGCGTTTGCATTAAATTGATGGCTTGTCTAAAATAAACTAGAATTGTATCATTAGATTTTTTTCTGTCTATCACAGGAAGATGCAGACGTTGAGTGGAAGTTTGCTCGTGCCAAGTTGTGGCTCTCCTACTTTGATGAGGGTCGCACCCTACCGGCCCCCTTCAACCTGGTCCCTAGCCCCAAGTCTTTCTACTACCTGGTTCTTCGCATCAAATCTTGCTTGATCAACCTCTGCAAGGCCAATAGTCGACGTCACAACAATGAACTGGAGTTAGGAATGCTCAACTCACAGGTGAAGGTGTGTGACTGTGTTTCTATTCACCCTTCTATGACTCATATTTTCTTTTATCAATTTAGTTTGCTCCCATTCCCAGTTTCAACAAGAGTTCCCAACTAAACTGTTTGTATTGCCGTTGTTTGTTCTGTTTTGTATTGTGTTGTTATTTGGACCTCCTTGAAAATGAGATGTCACATCTCAAGGAGAATTTCACCAATAATCTAAACTAATAAACCAAACATTAATTTTAAATCATTACCATTTTGTTTCAGAACAGTTGTAGCAAATACTAAAACTACTTTTTTCGTATTCTTGACCTCTAAAATACATCAGTTCAAATTGTTTGTGAACTTTGTTGTTTACATTTCTTATTCAAGCTCTTTTGGCTCATTAATTTTTTTCCTGGCTTTGTTTAGGTATCATTATCAGTTAATGAGCAAAACAAATTAGTTGCACCCAAACAATCTTTGAATTGTGTTAACTGTGAAGTGTGATCAGACGGTTTTGTGCTCCGGGAATAAAAGATAAGTGTACTTGAAGCCAGTGATGGAGCTAAAGCTTTGTTCAGATTCACACCTCCTCTCTTTCATCGACCAGCCCTCAAATCAAGAGTCTTTAAAGAAAACAAAGTCTTGTGTGAGGGAACCACAAGAATACTTAATACAGAATCAATCGCAGCACGATTATTAGTGGGAGCAGCTCACCTCAACTAAGTTATTAGGCAGCTCATTGCATCTGTCTGCATCAGCCAAAATGCAGAGGCAGATTTGGGACTGAGACAAAAAGAGAAGGGTTACACCCACCTGCCCTCAAGGTTTCCTGGAAATTTGACAGTTTAACAGAGACAGAGGTAAGCAGGTGTGGCAAGCAATCAGTGCAAAATCTCACACGGGGTAACAGTGGGATATCAGGAATGACAACTCAGATTTAGAAGTGAGAGCAGACATTTTTCTGGGCCACTGATTTAGTTTTCTGGTGCATGTGTCAACTGTAGGGGAAAAAAACAAAGAGAGAATAGAAATAAAGCTTGATTGAATTTGTTTCAAAGCATCATATATGTTTATATGTACAAGAAAAAAATTATTTTCACAAGTGTGATTCATATGAAAAATTTCCCATTTGATTGTTTGTGCTGTTCTTGCCTGGACTTGACAGTTCACTTTCTTGCCCTTCCCTTTGCAAATTATACGTTCAAAACAATTTTGACAATAGATTTTCTGTCAAATTCTGACAGAAACAGCAAAAATTTTGACAGGAGAGTTTTGATGGAGAAAAAGCAGAAAGAAAAATCAGAGAATAGACAGCAAAGAGATGTGTGCTCTGATTTTTTGAAAATTTCCACATGAAAGATGCATTCTCCTCTCACATAAAGCTGAGATTCTAGGTGTGATTTGGATGTGAAGTTCAATAAAACAGTGAGAGGATAAAAGTGGATCTGTCCCTTCTCAGCTATTGATGGAATATTGTTTCTGAGCTTTGTTGACTTTTGCATCAGAGTGATATCTTTCATGGGCTCTGCAGCTTTGCTGTTTTCACTCTAGTGAGGAGCAGCCAGTTGCACGAGTCTACACCTGAGTCAGAACTGCTCTTCACACTTCAGTGTGGAAGTAACACACTCGCTAGAAAACCCAACTATGAAAGTAGAGATATACAAATCAGTTGATAAAGTTTCACTCGTGTCAAATATTGATTGGGATTCTCACAGAAAGTGTGATTCACAAACACCAAACTGTGCATGCTTTTGTTTCAACTGTAGATCAGTTTTTTCAAATCCTTCTTTTCACCACAACAGGATGAACGCTTTAGGACTTATCCCCGACCAGGAGATGAGTTTATCCAGAGAAAATCTAGAAAGCACCCAACCAGATATCAGGTAAGACTGTCACAGCAGTAACGGTGGAGTGAGGATAAGACAGAGAATGGCAGATTTGATGGTGCCAGGGGATGGGAGAAAAAAACATGGCAGAAAGGATACAGATTGTTTTAAAAAAAAGAGAAAAAACAGAAGCAGAGGAATCCAGAGACAGAAAGTGAGGTGGCCTGAGAGCTTTTAAAAAAAGAGAAGTTGGGTGGCTAACTAGAGATGATGGAAAGAAAAATCGAGGTAAAGAGGCAAGACAGAGGAGAGGAGTGAGATGGAAGGACAGTGACTGAACGGAAGTGATGAAAAAGCAACACTGTTAGTTAGAAATATTTCTCTAACAAGCTCTTAGCGGGAGATTGAGGGCACAGCTTTCAGTACACGAGCTCAAAGTACACAACCACTGAGGAGAGACAACACTCTTCCCCCTTTTCCCGAGGGAAATCTCAATCACTTCATAGGTTTACAGGACTTTTTTTTTTTTTTCTCAAGCTACCTATTCTCAGTATGAGTTTGTACACAAATTTAAACTCAGACAAACATATTAAAGTAGGTTCCTCCTGATGAGGCATGTGGACATAGTTTTAGGACAGATTTTCTTCATGCAGAACCTGACACCGTTATTGATCATTATCGTCTATCAGCTTTCAATATCCAACAAAATAATCTCTTAATTGCTTTCTGGATAAATTTGGCATGCATTTTTGTGTCACCTTGTCAAGTTACCAAACATTCTCTTTTGTTTCTTTTTATAGAAGATTATGAAACGTCTGATTAAACGTTATGTGCTGAAGGCTCAAGTGGACAAAGAGAGTGATGAAGTCAATGAGGGTAAGGTCTCCTTTTCTTATTATGGCAAACCAAAATGACTTAATGTTCCATATAAGAATAAAAGACTAATGAATATGTCCATATGTCTCAAACTAAATTTAAAAAAGATCATGTGTAGATGAAAATTACGCACGGTTACACTGATTACTACAATATTTCACCAATACTTCCACATTATAATTATAACTGTTCAGTGGTTATGGATCCTCACCGGGGAAATTTACAGCATTTTATAATGAAACATTATCTAACTGTAAACCGTTATAAAATAGAGAGTCTCGGTGAGGCCAATTATCAATGTGGTAATTGGACCTGTATGATAAAAAAAAAAAAAAAACACTGGAAAGAAAGACAAGTGACAAGAACAGACTACCGGAAAATGTTTTTCAAATTGCCTCAAATTGAGCATTTTTGGGGTCTTTTGTGGAGATAAAAAACATCTAGAAAGGAGTGGAGTGCCACCTGGAGTTTAAGTATATTTGGGGTCTTTATCACGAATAGGACAAGGGCGGAGCGGGAGATCGGCAGACAGATCGGTGCGGCATCCACAATAATCAGGACGCTGCATCGATCCGTTGTGGTAGTGAAAGAGCTGAGCCGAAAAGCAAAGCTTTTGATTCAAAAGTCGATTTATGTTCTTAACCTCACCTATGGTTACCAGGTGTAGAAAGAAATTGCGGAATCAAGCAGCCAAATTGAGCTTCCTCCGCAGGGTGGGAAGAGCTCGCAATAGAGCTGTTGCTCTTCTGGGTTTAGAGAAGCCAGATGAGGTCGTTCGGGCATCTGGTTGGAATGCCTCCTGAGCTCCTCGATGGTGAGATCTTTTGAGCACGTACCAATGGGAGTCCCGGAGTGCTTGAGGGACTATGTCTCGCAGCTGGCCGGGGAACGCATCAGGATCCTCCCGGGTGAACTGGTGGATCCAGCAGGGGTGACAGAAGCCTGGGTTTTCTGTCTGAGGCTGTTGCCCTGGTGACCCGGCCCCAGATCAGCAGAAGACAGAACAGAACGGAAAATTGTTCACTTCTCTTTTTAGACATAAGGTTAACGGGGAAGAAATATGTAAAAACATATAAAAATCCTGATTAAGTCTTGGAAACAAGTAATTTCCCCTCGGAGATGATTAAAGTATTTCTGATTAAGGAGTTTTTCCATGAAGTTTGAATAGCAGGTTGAGAAAATGACTCAAATTTTAACAAGACAAAACTCCCAGAATGTAACAATGGTGGTAGCAGACATCTATATAGTTTGAGCCCGATTTCTTTCTAGTGTCTGCATAGAATTGAAAATGGCTGTCAAAGCTCCAAATCCCACTCAAGCTGAAACTTTAGTTCAATGGAAAAGTGGAGAAAACCCCACAAAAGACTGGTATCAAGTTTGGAAGTTCTTTCCAAAGTAAAGCTGGAGCTTAATATTTTAATTAGGTTCTAATTAATGTCTCTGAATACTTACAGAAATTGATTAATTCTTCCATTTAAATAAGAAAATTATCAGAAAAGCTACGCCAGACCTCTGGGGTGATATCTACTGAATGTACCGTGCTGCTGCAGATGTGCTTTTGTGACGTTGTTCCTGCTCTGGATTGCTGTTAATTCTCTCCCCCTCTCTTTTTGTTTACGTGTCTGTGTTATAGGCGAACTGAAGGAGATCAAGCAAGACATTTCCAGTCTCCGCTATGAGCTGCTGGAGGAGAAGTCCCAGGCCGCAGGAGAGCTGGCTCTACTCATCCAGCAACTCGGCGACAAGTTTGGCAAAAACACCATGAGACATTGACAGGGCTTGCATGGGTAAAAAAAAGGAGAATAGGCAAGGATAAAAAGAGGTGGATGTTAAAGGAGAAAGAAGAACCAGGTATTTTACAACTTTGGTGGTTTTAGATGGAGAAAAACCAGGATGTTTATGAGAATAGACAGGATGGATGAAATAGTAAAGCTGGAGATTTAGGAACAATCGAATGAAAGAATGACACGCATAAAACCAGAGTGCTTTCCACGTGTAAAAGCCAAAATGAGGAAGGAAGTGAATAGAAAATTGCAAAACAAGGATGAGGTTAAACAGTCAGAGGTGAAGTCAACACATCTGCAGGGGCTTTCTGCTGTCAGGTCAGTTTTAATTAAAGCCAATGTCTTCAGGGAGTGAGAAAGGAGAGGGGTAAAGAGGCTTCCAGGCTAAGAGAAGGGCCAAAAAAAAACGAGTGAGGACAACTAGACAAATATGAAGAGATACGAAGAGGCAACCCAGCCAGAGTGATGCAGAAGAGTAATGAGAGCCCTGCTTCCTCTGCCAAGAGATATCCCTGAATGGCCAAACCATAGAAGAAAAAAAAAAGAAAGCCGACTGGGATTACATAGAGACCAGCAGAAGAGAAACCAGTAAGAAACTTATTTTAGAATCTGCCAATATTTTTTATACAGAAAAGAATTGCTCGTCTTGTGTGTCTTCATTTTATCACACGTATGGAGTAATGCACACACCTTTATAGCAGGCTATCTAATTAATGACTGTCCATCTAAAATTAAAACAAACAAGGACTTAGAAAAAGCAGCAAATCGATGTGTGAAACAAAAGAAAATTCTCTATAAAATCATTTCTATGTTCTGAGTTTTTATAGTTGTGTTTACTGCACAGTAGAAATAATGATAATATGATTCTAGTATATTTTAAATAACATTTAAACATTCTGACCCATATAGCAGCTGGGGGTGCTTTTTTTGCTGATCTGTCTCCAACAACACCAACTGACAACTGACATTGGTTCCAAGGAGTCCCCCCCCCGCCTCCCAACTTTCAATAGCAGATGATGAGTGAACCTTTCAAAGCTATGTTCATCTCAAAGCTTCTACATTATGTTTTAATAAGAATGGTGGATTAGAAAAAGATGAAAATATTTTGCAAAAATTGTGTAAGGTCATTTTACGATCTTGTTTTTGTCTTCTGAGAAGTATTTAACATACAGCTGCACAGAGTTTTGAAGATCCAGTGGGGATTTACAGAGACGTGAGTAGAGGGAGGGATAACATCGGAATGATAACTAACTGAAAACAACTGTGCAATGTTGGAACACAAAGAGTTCTGGAATGTCTGCAGGAACATTCTGGTGTTTTTTACCCAACCAAATGACACTATTTTGAGCTTATTATCGGGAACATGTCGATTTAACACAGCAAGAAGTCTGAGTGTGCAGTGACATAAGGGAATGAGCAAACAGTGGCATCAGCAGCATTGAGTCAATGTTTGGCAACATACACTTACTGGTCACCTTATCAGCCATACATGTTCAATTTATTGTTCAAACAAATAGCTAATTGGCCAACCACATGCAGAAACCTAATGTTCAGACATATGCATAACTCTCTTCTAAATGCTATTTCATTTGAATGAAAATGTCCTGCTGGTGCCAGAAGTTAGAAGAGAATAAGCACTCTGATTAGGAATTATGAAAAAGCAGTGCTGACTCAAATAGCCACTGATTTCAACTCGTTAAAACTTGAAGTAAAACCTAAATGGCATGGGACCACATGAGAAATAAAAACTGTTTTGCATAGACGCACAAGAAGTAATAACTAATTTGACAAAAGACTAGTCTGTGTTTTCAGCTGCCATAACAATTCAGAAAAAATGAGTCATTGCTTTAAAGGCTTTTTTTAAAGACACAAAAGTTGTTTTATGTATCCATATAATCAATGTCTAAGGGTTTACAATTTCAAGGTGGGGTCTAGATAATGTATTGGGGTAAAAAAGGCATGGATGCATCCGTGATCAACAGTTCAGGCGGTGGTGGGTCAATGATAAACGATATATATTGTTGATATATTTCAACAATACAAATCCACCTGCATATTGTTGGTCGCCATGTTAACCCTTTTGAGACATCAGTGTTTCATGAAGCTTAGAAATTTATTCTAGTTTCTTCTATGACTGAAATGTACTTATTTAAAGACTACCTTCTCAGAATCAATGTGCAGCCAACAATCGGCAGCTCTTAGTTGATGCTTTTATTTCTTAAATTAAACTAACTTCTTTAAGAATTTATTTTCAATACTTTGTATGTGAATGAAGGATTTTTTTGAGCATAAGTTCAACCTATGAATCATTGAATGAATTTGTTATAACTAAGGTGTCTGGAGGTACTAAACTCATGTAAAGTTGATAAAAATTGACTTGAGGTGATACTTACTGTTTTTTTAAGTGAAAAACAGGCATCTTGGGGCTTCAGCAAGCCCAAAGATAATTTCATTTTTAGGTACTCTCACCTTTAGATTTAAAGTGTGATTTTAGACTGTAACTGTTTCTTTTTTCTTTTTTTTTACTGAAAGACTAAATGTTTGTGTGGGGAAGACAGAATTGTCTGTATTACTAAAAAAGACACCGTATTTTATGAAATTCATTACAATTGAAGGAATAGAAGGTTAAGAAGGTGACTGACTCACAGACTGCTACAATTGACACACTTCTTACAGCATTTTAGGGAAATAAAGATTTAAACAATAGTCAGTCAGCCACCTTCTTACCCTTTTTGGGGTTGCAGGAGCCCGTACCGACTGATTTGAGGGTTAGGGTACACCCCGAACAGGTCACCAATCTGTCACAGGGCCACACACACTCATTTCTAGGGGCAATCATGTAGTGGCCAATCAATCTAACATGGATATTTTTGGAGGGTGGGAGGAAACCGGAGTATCTGTAGAAAATCCACACATGCACAGGGAGAACATACAAACTCCACACAGAAAGGCCAGTGTTCCAAGCCTCATCCCCACCCGGGACTCGAACCCACAACCTTCTGCAATGAGGCCACTGTGCTTCCCTTCTGCGCCATCATGCTGCCTTTAAACAATAATAAGATTACTAATTACATGGAATTATAAATTTAATAGCCATATGAGACAATAACACCACCATCTAATGTATGTTGTATTTTCCTTAGCTTACATTTTCGAACTGACACATTTTATTTCACGCTTGCTTGGTGACAAGCCCATTTGCTTCTTCTTACAACTAGTTTGAAAATTATGAACACAAAGAGAAAGAAAAGATTTCATTTTTATCCCTAAACTGTAGCAGAAGTAAGTTGTATTCTGAATTAACTCTCCATATATCCACTCAAATTTTTTTTTTTGTAAAATTTGGCATTTAGCTCTTTTGCTTACAATGTTCAGGTTGCTTTTTTTGATGCACTAAAAACTGCAATTTTCAAGAGTAAGATGGGCAAATATTGTTATTAGAATATTTTACCATGGGCTTAAAAGCCTCTAATAACCAGTGGACACGGCAAGCATCCACATACATTCAGATAGCATTCATGTTAGTACTTCCTCTTATGCCTCTAAATGTAAACTGTCTTTTTTACACGTCTCTTACCAACTACATAATTGTTATTCAGAATCTAGATTTGCGTTAGATAAGTAGTTGTACACAAGTTGTTTATCTACTTGAAATTTGACAATAGCTGATTCTTTTTCACAAGCAGAAATCAAAATGTTAATACATTTTTCATAGACATGGAAATGTTTCCTGTGAAGGCACTAGACCTACAAATAGGTATTTTAACTGATGTTGGAAAAAAATCTTTTTCTGTATATATTGTTGTCATATTTTTGACCCCTAAATTAAACAAAGAACTCTATCTCTTGGCGTGTCTTCTTACTGGCTCCTTTTCTTGATTTTGTAAGGTTGGAACTAAAGCACCTAAGGTTTTGAACTTCTGTGTAACTGGGTCAGTCTGCGGGAGCAAAGAATTCACCAGACCACCATGGAGTTTGAGATAAATGCACCATTGTATAATTTTCCCAAACCTTGTCTCCAATGGTTAGCTAATAAAAGCTGGACGCTGCTGAGTGTCCTAGTATGGCCTCCGGCAACTACCTGCTGTCACAAACACTTCATAATGGCTTGGTAATTATCTCACATTTATATGAAGCTAAAATAATACTAATTCTGAACATTCTGAGCTATTAAGCTTGTAAGTTACTGTTCGTTGGACATTAAATCAGTTTGGAGAGGAAATTACTTTAATCTTTCAATGGCAAATTCCTCCAAAACGACCACAGCAAAAAGTCTCCTACAATGCCACAGAGATTCCTTCAACAGGCTGCTACCTGTGTTCCTTTATTTGATTACTGCAATCCTCACAGACCATTACTTATTATAAGTATCATGTGGATTTTTTTAAATTACATCAAAGTTTTTTTCTACAAATTTTGTTGACACGTATTTCTTGCAAACGCACATATAGACAACCATCTTTAGAGATGAGTCATTGAGTTAGCTCATGACTTGAGATGGTACATGAATGTGTCCTCATCATTTAATGAGTTCATTGATGAAATATTCACTGTATGCATGTTGGTTTTCTAAAATCTCAGATTTTGGTAAACAATATATTTAAATTGACCGAAGTAGATGAAAATTGTCTCATTTCTTGGTTCAGTTGGTCATGCATACACGGTTTATCAATGTTACGTTGATGTTTACCTTAAGTGGGTTTGCTGTGTCACAGTCCAGTGCGTCAGACTTTGACATGCCAGGAGACAATTGAAAACACCATAATGACATGTTGGAGCAACAAGAGCACATTTTGTAGCATGGCCTCCAACAGGACTCAATTGTGGGAAATTATAGTAATTCTCTAAACAGTACAAATTGATTATGCTGTAATATATTTTTAAAAAGATTACATAGTATTATGAAGTTACGATATCTCCAAGTGGGTTTTTTGCTCCTAGCCCACTTCTCTGAGTGCTTGGCTTTTTAGACGTGTGTTTTTAAAAGTTAAGAGCATGTTCCGACTGAGCACTTGTGACTAATTATTGTGTCTAGAATAGAGTGGAAAACCCTTGCTATGTCTCTAGTTCCTCCAGTGGTAGTCAGGAAAGGTCTGGGAAGGGATAAACAGTAAATAATAAAGTTGCAAGCAGCTCAACAAAGTATTATTGTCTTTAATATTATACATAATAAGATTTTCCACTTTAAATTTGTAGCATGTTTTGAAATTAAGAACTTTGTCCGTGAGTTTTTATTTAGCGCTCAACACGTTCCATTGTATGTCCACATATGTATGTTTGTTCATTCTGGAGATATAAAAACATCCACTCGCTTTATTGAAGTTTACTTGCAATTACAAGCTCATTAGAATACAGTCTTGAAACAACAGTAGAATCTGGCTATGAAAGGACCCCTACACGGCAGATATGTTTTGAATATAAATGTTTTAAAAAGAAATTGAATATGAGTAGATCAGGCTGATCAAGCAGGAATAAATAAATAATGGTCAATTTTGACTTTCAGCTGTGACAGACAGAACAAGATGATTGAAGAAATGAGTATTTTTTTCATTCCATCAAAATTCTATAGAATTTATGCTCATTCAAAAAACAAAGGAATTAAAGACTGGGAATATAAATCTGTAACAGCAGACTCTTATCGTCCGACTACAGAACTGGTTCTTTTATGGCTTGATTCTAAATTTAAAGCTTTTCATACAGAAGACAATTCTGTAATTTTTGTCAGCACTAAATAAAATGTTAATTTAGAAGGATATAAATGCTCATAGTTATAAAAAAATATAGCTGTGCATCGTAACTCTGGGATTTCAGTATGCAAGAAAATGAGAGGCATAATTGGATGTAGTGAACCGTAATAGAAAAGAACTGCAAGCCACCAAAGACTATAGATCCCCTCATTAACTCACATTTAACCTTTAGGAGATGCTGTAAAAATCCAAACTTTGTTTTGCCAAACAAATGCCTCCAAGTTTTAATCTCTAACGTCTACAACTTGAAGTCATCCTTCCGCTGTGAAATTACAACTCCAGGCTGTTCATAAGTCTGTGTTTGCATTGCATGTGTGGACATTATCCACACATGCTAAACACAAAACAGAAATATTCTGAAAGCTGCTCATAAAGCATCACTGTAAACTTTCTGCTCCAGCATACGTTCAGATATTTATGAGGTCTCGGCTTCTCCATAAAATACACTTCCCTGCATTTTTTCAGACTGTCTGTGACAGACTTACATGACTGTCAAGACCCCTATTAAATATATGACAACCAACAGTGCAAAGTTTGTCACCAAAACCTGCCTTACATGGTTCATTTATAATATCTTCTACCGCTATCATTGCAGAATATTTCTTTGTGTTGGGTTATAAAAGGTCATTCCTTTATATTCTGAATATGCTGATAGAATAAAATCAACATGTTATGCATACACTAAATGATTTAAGACAAAAACATGTTTTCTTTTCATTTCTGGAAACAAGTGGGAATTTTGGAAATATCTTTAGGACACTCCAATAATTGGAAATTCAAATCCCCTCCCAATTTAAAACAAATAATTAAATCCTGTCTTTTCTAAATCCATTTTTGCGTCCCCAGTATTATAAGAGTCCGCTGGCATGGATTTTCTGGCATGCTTCTGTAGTCTGCCGCAGGGCCACCGTACCACACATGTAACACCGTCGCCAAGCAAAAAGTGACATAAAAGATTAATGTCTTTACAATAAAGTGCTTTGAGAACCTTCTGAGGCGGTATATAATCTTAAATATTGATTTGAAAATTGTAATGTCGAGACCAGGTATCTTTGTCGAAATATCTTTTGACAGAGTGGTCAAATAGATTGAACTTGTTTGCGACCTGTTTGAAAAAACAGGTTGAAAACCTGTTTGTTTTCCAAACAGGTTGCAAACATTGCATTGAAACATACCCATGATTTTCTCTGCTACGTTACAAATCATAGGTAATAAAACAAAAAAACAGTTATTTCCCCCCTTCTGTACAACTATCAAACAACTATATTTAGCAGTACACTTGGTCTGAGAGACATGTGCCTCTGGAAGTTCACAGAACTTTTTTTTTATCTCACTTCCTTCAGTGCTTTTCCTCAGACCCCTGATATAAATTTTGGCCTTAGAGGCATTAGTCCATACAGACACGACAGTGCGTGTTTGGGTGCATGCTGAGCATGTGTTTTGTCCATTTTAATCAAATTCCATTTTATGGAATCTGTTTAGACTTGGTTATATGTGCCTTGTTAGCTGAAATTAGCCTTTTTACTTGCATATAAAACCTCGGAGACTTGTGTGTGTTAGTGTGCGTGCCTGCGCATGCATGTGCAGCACAGTATAGCTGACATCCCTTCTCTGGTGTAATTTGTCCCAGCGGCCAGAGGCAAGGAAGTGTTTCTTCTTCTATCCCCCCCCTTTTATCCTTCTTCCCTCTTGCCTCCTCCATCTGTCTTTCTTTCTCTCTCTCTGGGGCGGAACAGAGCGATATGACCTCCTGCCTCTAAAAGACAAGGATTCCAGGGATTTGGAGGAGACAGTCATCTCGCTCCAACATCAGCTCAGGAGATAAACTTAGCCACATTCCCATGTACAAAACTATGCTTGTATAAATAAAACTCATACAGTTAACCCTACCTGTTGTGTTTGGAGGCTCTAACAAACCCAGTGGGTTCAGATTCAGTCTTTTGCAGAAAATCTTCACAGTATGCACTCTAAAATCACAAACACATTCATATTCAGATTCACATGCCATAATTCCCATAATACCAATCACTGTGGAAATGCAAATGTCAACTTGCTTGTACACAAACAAAAGCTCACACTAATAATTAACAGAGGCATTAACACAGACTTTAATGCCTCTCTCTGGTTCTTGAGACAAAGATCATTCACCACTTTCACACACTCACAAAAACCACTGCAGTTGTTATCCAAAGCATCAATCACACTCTTTAGCTATATCCATCTACATTAACTCATTAGACAAAAGCCCAGTGGAGGTGACCTCATCAAGAAAACCCTCTTAAACAAACCAAAGTACAGCTGTAGAGCAATAAACTGTCACAATCTTATAATCATACTCATTTATCACCGAAGACAGCGACTTAATTATTCACACGCATATCTTGTGTAATTTGCGTCATTACAGTTTTATAAGCTCACTTTTCACACAAGCTAAAATGAATCTTCAATCAGACCAATAATTTCTTTAGGACCTCTTTTAAATACAAAGGTAAACATTTTTATGTCTATTCACATACAAATTTTTATTAAATTTAGGAAATATGAGCAAACATTGAATTTGATGGCACCAACAACCTGGAAAACAGTTGAGGAATAGGCACGTTAATCAGTGTTTCATCTTTGTCTAATTACATTTCTTTGTTCTATATTTAAAATGATAGTCAGCAGTAATAATTATGGGGTTTTTTTCTGCTGAATTTAAGATTACAGCTGTTTAAAGGTCCTTGATTATCATTTGATTCTCATCTGTTTAATGTGCTTCACATTTTCAACAGGTGACAAATCAGAACTAGTGTCAGTGGCTAATTTAGCATTTTAAAAGCTAAACCACTCCAAGTTGTTCACGTAAAATCTGGCATTGTTCCGCTGAAATAAATATGCACCATGTTTCTAATGTAATACACAATATTTTTATATTTTTGCATTAATGCCTGCCTCATACATATGGAAAATAACTATGCTGTGGGCATAAACACGTTTATCTAAGTATGTGTGTATGTGAGGGTTTTTTTCTCAACAGAGTCTGTTTATCTGGTTTCCTCCAATCCTTATGCAGTTTATGGAATGAATAGTATAAAACTCGGAGTGAAAGTGGTTTTTATAGTGCTCCTGATGACACTATAGGTCTTATAATGGTGCCACCTTGGGGCTCAAAGGTTTAGTAAATCTGCCAGTGGTTTCCAGCTTTGCTTGCTATACATTAATATATTCCTCTGTATCTTCAGCATTCTCAATAATATTGATATTATTGTACATAACAAAAGACCCCACTTCTGTTAATTTTGCATTTTGAATTTTCTGAATTTCTTTGTAGGCCTAATTATAACATGTTCAGCTTGAATGATTTGAAAAATTTTCATCTATTTGCTGTGTTGTATCGTCTTTTTTTTGTCAGTTGCCTGCAAAAATATTGAGATGCTCTATTGCTGAATACAATTTGGCTAATTACAGCTAACTTTGACAAACAATTACTTTCTTTTCCTCTGCCAAACTGGTGTGTTCTGTATTATAGAAAATTTCACTTACCCCGCCAAATGTAAAAGAAATCCCATTTCCACTGTCCAGATACTCCTGTTATGAAACCTTGCCGTTGGTAAAACGCCAATATCACATTTCAGTAGCAGTCAGGAAACTGATGGAGCACACAAGGACGAGGCTATCAGAAGGGCATCAAACAATGGGACTTCACAAATATTTACCAATCCTTTTAAGCCAGCCTGCACTGGTTTAGGTTGAGCAGAGAGTCTGTTGTGTTGACCCACAGGCTGTCCAGGTGACTTTTCTGGCACTAGAGGTACTAAACTGCAGTGTGACTAAACTGTCATATCTGTGAAGTAAATCTGTTTGCTCATAATTATTCAAACCCCAGGCAAATTTTGATTTAAAGTTAGTTTTAATACCCAAAATTAATGTTTGAACTGGAGGAGAAACAGGCTTCTACTAAAAGATAACAAGCCATTACAGAATGGATTATTTTATGTAAAATGTTTCACTTTCGAACCAAAGTGGTATGCACTTGAAGAGGTGGAGGTCATTGTTAATTTATTTTTTAATTAGTGGTGTGGTTCGGAATATCTTCGGACATGGAAAATCTGTTTGAAAGTACAGTAAATAAAAGTTGAGGTTTTGTTTGTTTTTTTGCACAATGTCTTTTTGACATGATTCTTTATTACAATAAGATTGTATCAAGTTTCAAGTTTATTTTGGTTTTTACAAGACGTTAAAACATTTTCTTGAAGTATAAGAAGAAAACAATGTATACAAGGTCTGAAAAAGGAGTAGGCTGAAGCCAAAGCATTTGATGCCTGCCCCTGAAATCCTTTCCAGTTTAAACAAATGATTTGCTTTGAGTTTATAATAATGTTATACTGGAATTTACCAGGTCCAATAATAATTATGAGCAGCACTGTATGCACATTTGCAATTAGTTTTTCACCCCTATTAATATTATAAATGGAGTCAAAATAGGAATAAATTGTAGCATGACACACAAAATTGTAACAGAATGTTACTAAGCCAACCAGAGCAGATCAAAACCCTGACTCATGCAATTGGGACTTGTTCTGCTCTGCAGATCTTATCAGGGATAATTAGCATGGACGTTAATATCGTTTAGCTTCTTAATAAAATACTCTTATTGTTATGGGACTCACTTTAATCAAACCTTCTAACGTCTTTTATCGTTTTGTAAATTTCACTGCCTTATTAGATGTTAACTATGTTCGTATTGTGATTGCTGACTTCATTTTTGTTTTTGTGTTTTATTTTGCAATGAACACTTTTGCTATTATTTAATGTTTTTTATAACCATTTTTACTCTCATTTTTAATTCACATCATGTCGAATGACTGCAGGTTTAAACTAGTACATTATAAATATGTTTTTATCTTGTAGACAGAACAAGACAACCGGATGTCTCTATAAACAAATGTTTTAATATTTAACATCAACTTTAAAATTTAAGCATCTATGAAATCTCACAGGGTCAGAACAGAGACGAGGCATAAGTCAGAAGTCAATATAATTTTTCCACCAGTGTTTCTTCAACGTATCCACTAGGAAATCTCGGACTTTGACATCCTGACAGCAGTCATCAATAGTAATAGGAAGCTGCACTTAGATGTTTCCAGGGTTTTCTCTTTTGTTTTCTGTGAGAATATTGTGCGAAAAAGAAAATGAGTGAGATTTAGAAAGGAAACTCTGTTGACAAGCAGACCTGTTGCCTGTATTAGACAGTTGAATTTTTCTTCTGTTTATTTATGTACCTTAAGAATAGTTTCCCTTTTATGGACCAGCCCTTGCTGTTCCACCACTGTTAATCTTTTGGACATTTTCTCCTTTACTTTGAGATTTTTTGTGTAATATTATATGTGGATGCCTTTTCTTAGTCATATATACCACAATTTATCTTGTACGTTTTTGTTAGGATATGACCTAGGGTTTGTCTCAGTCACAGAAGCCTTGCCAAGTTCCTGTCATTATTTCAATTCTATTCCACCAAATTTCTAAGTACTGTTTTATTTGTGTTTGGCTGTTCCTATTTACAGTTCTAGTGTATTCCATACAAGATATGTAAACAAATGGTGAGATCAGAGACTGGAGTTTTCCCCAAAACGACTACCGATTCCACCCCCCTCCTTTTTTTACTTCTCCTCCCGTTTTCTGCTTGTTTCTGTTATTTTCTGTCCCCTCCCTCTGCTCCACCATCACAGCGTATCCCCCTCTCTCCGTTCCCCTCATCCATTTCTTTGTACTGATATTTCAGACTTTGGGGCTGAGTCTTTCTGCTTCGTTGCTTGGCTACTGAACTGAGGACCCATACCACTCATAGATAAGTACCCATTTACTGGGGGCAAGCCCTTATTTCCCACCCAAGACCTTCTCGGCTGAAGCTGGCCGCAGCTGGATTTTTCACATTTTATATTTAGATGGGAAAGAAAACAACACAGAAGGTAGCACAATATTAGCCTCTTTGTTCCTCACAGTAATTCTTGTAAAATATTAGATTTTATTATTGTCCCACTTATTGGGTCATCAAAGGTACATTTCCATCCCATTTGTAAGCATCTAAATATGAACATCTTTAAAATTCTTTCAAAGTTTTAGGGGATTTTTATTCTGATAAACGTCATTATCTTTTCAGAAATTGAAGTTGTTTCTGATAAAAGTGACCAAATATGCTAAAAATTAAACCAAAGAAAGTTTAACATACCAGAATTTCCAGAATATCCAATAAAATATGACACAAATCAAACTTGCTGATCCAGTTGTGACATTGTCATCAAGAGGGACAAAATTATTGTGTAAAATTTGTCTTTTTTTTTTTTTTTTTACTCATACTTAACATACATTTTTGGCAATTTCTTGTCAATGACTGTGATCTGCCTTTAAAATCTGCACAATCACCGTTCCAAAGATACCCAGATATTGTCCAAACAGTCAGGAGAACAGTTGGGGAAGGATGGCTCATTGCGTAGTGTGACCGTCCTGTAACCAGAAGATCGCCAGCTCGATCTTCTGCCTGGAGGTCATGCTGACGTGTCCTTGAGCAAGACACCAAACCCTCAATTGCTCCTGATGGTGAGTCGCATCTTGCATTGCAGCTTCCACCATCAGGTATGAATGTGTGTGAATGGGTGAATGTGAGCAAAAATGCAAACCACTTTGAGTACCAAAGCAGGTAGAAAAGTGTTCTATAAGTAGAGTCCATTTACCAATTACACCCGGTGAGATAAAAAGAGTATCTATTGCTTTTTTAGGAGGTTTACGTCTTTGTTTGTTTTAATTTGACTGACACAAAAGCATTTGATATTTGAGAGATTTCAAGAATTAAGTTGTAGCTTTGTATTTCTTTAGTTGGAGCATCTGATGCCAGGAGTGAAATTCTATCCTTTTACAGATGGGTTTAAAAAGAAAATAATCTGCAGAAAATGAATACAATTACCGAAAGTAAAGGAGAGGGAGACATTTGTGCGTCACAGTCAGAGATTGTTTAAAACTAGTTGGAAATCAGTATGGCTGATAATAGGAGAGTATTGACATAACAGACAAAAGAGACCCCGCTGCTTGAACAGCCATTAGTCCTCATAATGTCTGTGCGGTGTGGCTGCCTTTTTTCTCCATTTCTCTCTCTGTGTTTATGTAAGTGTGTAGCAAAAGTGTGTACTCCAAATTGTGGTTTCTACGCACCAGATGACTCGTGAATGTGCTCAATTGTGCAGATACATACACGTAAACTATTTGTCTAATCTTTCTTTTGTGTGACTGAAGTCTATCTGGGAGTTTTCTCTGTAATCAGATGCCAATTGTTTTGTTTTTTTTTTTAGTGTGTTTTATCATCGCCATCGTAATTGTTCTTGTTTAAAGTTGCATATCAATAACGATTAGGGTTTTCAAGCACTGTTGTTTTTGCAAACCAGTGAAGCAACATTAAGCAGAGATAGATCAACCTAATACATTGTAATTAGTTTGCTATTGGCCTTTTTAAGAGGCCCTCGAGCCACCCTAAATTGTTCTTAGGCACTCCTAAAAATACTAGTTTATTGTTTGTTGGTAACAGTTTAGATTGTCTTCGATGACCTAATTGAAAAGATGTTAAGCTGCACATTAAACAGAACAAAAGAGAGAAAGACAAAGAGGGAAAGTGTGAAGAAAGACACCAAACAAACCAGGAGATAAAAGAAGCAAACTCTTCCACCAGCATCCACAGAACCAGACAGATGAAGCTAAACAGCTGTCTCCTGGATAGTTGTGATGTCCATAGTAAGGCATATAATCAATTCCTGTTGGAACGTAATAAAAATGAAGATGGTTACAAACACATACTAAGATTGTTGTAAATTAACAGAGTTACTAGATTCTGAGATGTAGTAAGTTTTTACTAAAATCTTTACATTCTGATTTGGATTATTCTATGTACTGTAAGATTTTGAGTTAAATACATGTTCCAGCTGTCTTGTAGTAACTATAGCACAAGGAGATTTCTGGTTCAAACTTAGCCAGAGACTTTTTATGTGTCCTTTGTTTTATAAATCACTAATTGTTTCTAAAAAGCATATATGTTGGGGGTTGTGTAGAAAATCTAAAAGTGAACGTGATTAACCTTGAAGCAGTTATAGGGCCCTAATGGAGAGATACATGAGTCATCTAATTGGAGGAGTAATTAAGTGTGGTAAATGGCTTTTCCATTTAGACTTTTTCTGATCATATAAATAAGTAAAAGAGAAGCGAACAAAACCATGATGTCATGATACTTTTCTTTGCATTCCACACTACCTTGTGTTTCAAAAAACATTTCTGTTCCTAGTGGGTTTTTTTTTTTTTTTGCAATAAATGTACTCCAACATTGCTTTTTAGTTATTAGCATCATGATTTAATGTCATTTCTTGAGGACCAAATCCCCTTCTCCTCCTCGCTCTCTAACTATAGTAGACATCCAAAGCTGTTGGGCTGGTACCTGAGTAACGATTGACTGCAGAAGCTCTGCAGGGGGCATGCTGAGGGAGGCAGGAAAAAAAGTTTCTCCTCCACGAGAAAAAATAAACAAAACTCAGCAAAGCGGAGCAATTCACCTCAAAGAAACAATCCGCAGTAGCAGGAAAAAACTACTTCTTTGACCAAAGATTACCTTCTGTTTGGTATTTCCCCCAATTTTGTCCTTTCACATGGCATAATTTTGAGATGACTAAAACCTAATAATGCAAACAGTGACAGGCCGCTTTGAGCAAAGAATTTATGAATGTTGATTCTTTCCCTCTGGAAAAATAAGAGAAAATAAGGAAGAAAAAAGTAGCAGTCAATGATCAGGTCCAATTCTCCAGTTAGCTGACTGTGCAGAGGAGTGTGTGTCATTGTGTGCACTATCAATGTGTTTAAATGAGAGACAGACTGAGTGATGTGACTGCTGTGTGTGGGCTCCACAAAAATAATCCCTGTTGACTTGCAAAGCTTGTCACTTGCTTTGCTTATGTTCCATCAGGGAAACATTAAGCCCCTCACAAATCTCTTCCCATACCACTAAAACAGAATTATTAAAGTTTTCGATTAAAACACATTAAAAGTTTTCAGTTTTGTTGTTGTTGTTAATCTGTGGGTGGTACATGTTGGAGTTATTGTTTTTCACATGGGAAAGAACAGAGAGGGGGGCTTAAATGGAAGAAAAAGAGGAAATGCAAATGATAAATGAAGAGACAAGACCACACAATTATAAAAATAGGCTGTGATGAGTGATTAAATAAATCTAGGATACATAGTACTTACTTTACATGTAACCCACAGCAAAACATGTAACTGACACAAAAAACAATGGATTATCTTAGATGCTGAACTGCTTTGAAGTTCAAGAATGGGACCTATGTGGAGTTTAATCCCTTTATGATGTTTGCATGGGTTTACAATTAAAATTTATGGGTTCTAATTAAAGTTTCTTTGTCATAGGTTACAACTAATGCATACGGGCTGATAATCGTTCCAATTAGGCACATGGCAAATAATCAAGTAGCATGCAATACAGTGTGTATTAGCATTTCTCTGGTCCTTTATCTTTCAACTGAACCGTATGACCTGATTATGAAGCCAAGATCCACCAAATTAAACAAAGATCATCAAGTGTGATTTTGCATGCTTGAACCACATTTTATTGTGTGCATTTGTGTCATGTGTGCGCAACGTGGGAATGAGGACAGCAAGTCTGTGAAGCAGGAGGGAGGGTTTCTCTGTCGCTTTGGCTTATCTGCTACAACAGACTGAGCATGGCTGAAACTTAAAGATCTATTTCATGGACATCAAAGATCCAATGTATATCTTCAAGATGAATTATCTTATCCAATGCATATTCTTCATGCTCTGAGCCAATTTATTGTGTCAGTTTATTGACAACCAGAATATGAATTACATCTACTGAAGATTGATCTTTTCATTTAGAATTATTCTTGATGAACTTTCTGGGCTAAGTAACTTTTTTTTTAATCATGTTACATTCATTAATTAATTCATCGTGTGAACTGCTCATTCCTGTTAAGCCTCCCGGGGGTGTCGTAGCCTATCCTTGCCGGTCACAGGCGCAGTGTGACCCCAAATGGTCACCAGTCTGTTGCGGGGTGTCACATTATAGCTTAAATCAAATGTAAAACATCGTTTAGCATATAGTTGTTATGATTTTCCATTTTCTCCCTAACCATAGTGAAACTTTGAGATGTAGATGTCTCACTTTGATATTCTGTAGAGCAGACCCTCCTACTTTATTGATGATTCTACACTTAACTACAGACATTCATTACACACTTCCTGAAATTAGAACAAAATGACAGGGCTTCTCTGTGTTAAAACAAGTGGGTGGATACCAGGAAAAAAAGGGGCAATCTTGGAAAACTCATGGATTCTCACAACAACTACTAAGATCTGACTGCAAATCTACTATTCACTGATACTGGTTTATTTCGATTTCTTTCTTTTACCAAGTGGGTTCTATTGTATGACAATCATTAACAAGTTTTAGAGACATGTAATGCCTTGCACAGTCACAGTAACACTCTGCTCTTGTTGATTTTCCAAGTACTTCAGTGAGTGCCCAATAAAAGGTCACAGATATATAATAGGACTATCTGCAGAAGCAGCTCCAGTTTTGATTCTAGATGAAAAGCTTTCCAAAGGACCTCTCTATCAGTGATGTGGTATGGTCACAATTAAGTGGTTAGTGCCTGCTGCTTCTGATCATTTCTTGGCTGGCTGTGGTACAAAGGTATTTTCTTAAGTTTTAAACCTACTGAACCTCAATTCAGTAGCTGAGGTTCACTTACAGTAGGTCTAAAACAATAATTTGTATTAACCAAATAATATGTGTATTCTCTCATTTGTGTTTCTTTATATTTGATCAAGCATGTTAAAAATTGGATCATTGCTTTTATAAAAACACGTATTGTATATAAAGCTAAAAAAATGCTCAGTTCTTCTCTAAGTGTAGTTTTAACAATTTTTTTTTTCAATTTATTTATTTATCCCATTATTGTCAGCTATAGTTACTACAACTCTGCACATGTCAGTTTAATTTCAATTTATTCAGACGTTTGTGAACAAAAACAAGAACAAAACACTACAAATAAAACACACAGTCTGAAAAGGAATAGGCAGAAGCAAAGGCATTTTGCACCTGTCCCCTTTATCCTAAACATTAAGCACTGCTACTTTCACAGTCTAATTCAACAGTTCATTTCACTGTATGATTTCACAATTTTATTTTTATACAAACTTATAAACCATCTTTCTTGTTCTTGAAAATGGGCACCAGCAATTAGTTCTACGTCTTTACCTGTTCCAATGTTCCAATGTTGAACTTCCCTTCAACACTGCTATTCACTTTTCAAAGCCAATGGGAGTCTGAAAACATAAACTCTAGTTCAACTAAACTCCCAACTCTTTTGTGAAATTTCTTAATGTTCATGGAAAAGGACAGGTCACAATGTGTGGAAATGTGTGTTCACAACTTATTCCCCACAAACACCTTTGTTTTAGGGTGTTTTGACATAATGGTCAACCTTTTCAAGAAACATAAAAAATATACTTCTGTTACTTCTTGTTAAAAAAAACAAATGCAATTCTACCACTTGTTGGCAAACAGGTCAGCACCGCAACAGCAACTAGTTTGGGTTGTTCAAATAAAAAATACCTAAAAATCCGCTAGTACAAAAAAGTGAATAAATCCAGAACATTTTTAGCCAGTTGGGGTACAAATTTGAACATTTATTAAGAATGAGCTCAACAATTATTCATAAAAATTTGATTCCAAGGATGATTTTGCTCTATTGTGTACCCACAAAAATGTCTTTGAGTCCTTCAAGTAAATTAGAAATAATAATCGTTTCTATAAAAATAACAAACATTAAGGTTAAAGGATAAAGCCAAAGAAAATTAAAAAAGGATGTTTTGAAGAATATTAAAGAATAATAGAGACAGACTGGATTAGACTTTAATCTCTTTACCCATCACAATTACTGCTTTTCTCCACCTATGTAAACAGTGCTTCAGGCTGTTTTCAGATTTCCCAAGTGACACACATTCCATCAAACAGGGGTTTAATCCTCTGTTATGCAGAGTTTATGCAGGACACTGAACAACAGCAAGCTATTGTCCACTCTTTGTGAACTAGTTTGCCTCGAACAAACTGCACTCAAATTTATGTCAATGCGGCATCAAAGTCCTTTTCCAATTTAAGATTGGATTACAGTATTGAATGGTGAGTGTGTGTCCTTTTCTGTCCTTGCTCTCTCTCTCATACCTCCCAGACATTTTGTCGAGCAAGAACAGGTGCAGATGAATATGAAGCAGATAAGCATAGCTCGGGGCTAGTCTCCCGCATGCACACACATGTCAGAAGCATCATATAAAGCAAACTACTTTTCAGTCTTCATCTGTAACACCTCTCTTTTTGCATTCACCTAAAAGGTTAGACACGATTTTACCTAGAGTGAAGATGTTTGTGCTTTAAATTCACATATGTAGATTAAGAAGTAATTTAAACATTAATCAAAACTTTCCTGACTCACCACTTGTCCTTATTTGACTCCTGGGGTGATCAATGACACCCAGACAGTGATATATTTGGTAGAACTGTTCTGCAGTTTAATCAAGACATTGAGTTTATTCACACACACTCTTTACTATCACATCTTTTCTTTGCTGTCATGTCACTTCAGTGTGAGACAGTCCCCAGAAATGGAATTTCTCTCATATGTCTTCAAGAGGAACATCTACATGGATAAGTAATTGGGTAGATATCGGTAGTTAGATAGCTGGGTAGGATGGTCTCTGGTGATGTGCCCCTCCTCACCTTGTCTTGATGTGCAATTTCCCCCCTCCTCTCTCCCTTCTCTCCCTCCGTCTGTCACACACGTGCAACCCAGAGAGAAGAAGATGGGAAGCTGTTCACGACCTGGTGCGCTGATGTGTTTTGTCTTCCATTAAACCCTCTTTTCACCTCGTTTTAGTGGCACTGGGTCGATAAACTCTTGCGGGCAGGCTGTTGGAACAGTATCAAAATAACATGCATCAGTTTTTAATAGGTAAAAAAAGATAATCAGAGGGTTGTTGGACGAAGATCTTTGAGCGCAGACAGTCTTCTTCTGTTGCGCACCAAGGCGCACAAGAGAAGCTTCATTCGTGCTTACTGCCGGACTTTAAATTCCATCACTTCTGTCAAGACTAAAAACTCATCAGGATATTTCTAAAGAAGCTCCTCCGATGCTGTGTGTGGGTTTATTTATAGAGGGAAACAGAAAACTAACAGTCGTGCCATCACCATTTGGATCTAAAGCTATTCCGTGGAAATATGTTGTGTTTTGCTTTGGAACAAAAGTGGATTCAAGTGTATTTGTCTGATGGAGGTGCGTAAGACCCCCTCACAGTAACAGCTGTAGACCTACCGTTATCTGGCGGCGCGTCCTTGGCGCTGGCGCAGAAAAACCAGGGTCGCTGAGGAATGCAGAGCCGGGATTTTGACTTTTTCCTCATCTTCTGTGGAACGCTTCATCTCTCTTTCCAAAGTAAGTATAACAAAGCAAAATAAGCAAGCTTTATCTTTCATTTTTCTTAGAAAATGTTATCGGAAACATCTTGTTTGTAACTAATAACCAACCACTTTGTTGCGTGCCTTCTTTCTTCTGATCAGTGTTGATTTTATGAAACATGCTCTTTTTAAAAGCATGGGAAGAGAAAATTGCCAAAAAAAGAAGATCTCCCATTGTGAAATTTGTTTAGCTTATTTGCCACCTAGTTTGGTGTTCTGATTGCTTTTTACTTAGACATGAACCATCTCAGTCCTCCAAATAACCACCTCTTTGTGTTTCTATCCTCCAGCCAGTGAGCCCACAGGGCGCCATGCTGAGGCAGATCCTCCTTAACTCCACAGACGCCTCAGATTTCGACCTGATGCTCATGGCCCAATCTACCACACACGCACCCTCTTCTCTAAACGCCTCACATGGGGGCTCTGTAAGTGTGGCCGCACTCCTGAGACCCACCACTGGAAGAGGGAGTGGTGGGCTCCGAGAGGGTGAATTCCACAAACCTGACCTGATCACCTACATTGTCATGTGCCTGCTTCTTTTCCTGTTTGTGCTGCTCATTGTTTTCTTCATCAACTGCCAGCTTCGGAACTCCTTCTTCGCCTCCATGCCATATGACAGGTCTCTGAGAGAGGCCCGGACCTCTTACAAGTGAACCCCCCTCCCCTTTCATCACAAACCTCTGGAATTTATTGTGACTCTAGTGAGGGAAATGAGAAGCTGCTGGTGGACAACAGGAGATGTGTCTGGATGTACAATCTGGAATCAATTTGAAGCTTGATTCTCCCATCTTTTCCTCATTTTCCTCATCTGTCCCTTACGGGCTCACATGCCCATCCAAACATGGGAGCGTTTTGGAATGTGGCAGGTGCAAAATAACTTATTCCAAATGTAATTAGTGACTGAAAAGTCATACGTTCTTGTTTCCCCAAAGAAAGGCAGAAACGTGGAACAATCATCTTCATTGGCGCTCCCCATCCGGAAACTTCTTTATTCCAGTAACATCCCAAGCGTAAAGCACAAGTCATCCAATTCCTTATAAACCTGACCCGGCGCCTGCTGTACTTAAATTGGCTCTGTTTTTCTTCATAAAAACATGACTCACAATAAAGTATGTCAACACAGAAACCCCAGTCCTCGTCTGTAAAAAAAAAATTTTTTTTGTTCAGCTGTAACCGGACTGTCTTGTTTTATGATCACAACATGATTTTCAATCTTCAGTTTATACTGAAGTGAACAAATGTTGGGGTGCGTTATTACATAAAATGTTGAAATGTTCTCTTGAGTCTTTGTGCACATTAAATTGAAAAACAAGGCTGAAGATGATGCAGGATGTGTTTATCTTTTAATGCATCTGCAGAGGTGTTTATTACAAGCACCTTAGAGCTGCTGGTCTTATCAAGCACTTTCACATTTAATTAACCTCTCTTGTACAATTTATAGTACATGCACCCCCTTTTCTAGAAAAAGAAGACTTGAGGGTGAAGTATAGTAAGCCCTGTGTGATAAACCAAACTGCTGTCTGTTTTAGTGCCACCAGTGATGTGCAAATCCCCTCCAATCTTGTTGTTGGAATACATCTCTTGCATACCAAGACAGATGAAAGTGATCCTACCTGTCTGTAATCCTGTTCATGAATGTCTGTGTGGTGTATGAGAAAGACAAGGTACATGTGGACTAAAAGTTGTGTTGAAGAAAAAAAAAAAATTCAAGAGTTGGATTTTTACATAAATCCCAGTGAAGAAACTGCTGACGGAAATGTTTTGGAACTTTTGGTGCCTCCTGTATTTCTTGTGAGAGCTTTAATTCCACAGGAATGAAAAAAAAAAGAGCTGGTGATTATTCTTTATTCGTGATGAAAATAAATCCTGGATTTGAAAAGACTTGGAATAAGAATTGCTCTTGGTAGACAAATAATCTTAGAAGTGCTGATCAGTGGATTAAATTGTTGATAACATTTTATATAAAAAATTGACTACATTTAGAACATAAACGTTTTAGAGAAAAAAAAGATTAAAAAAAATCTCCATATCTGTAAAAATAACACAAAATAATAGGCGGCCCTGTGATTAGCACAGTGGCCTCCCAGTAAGAAGGTTGGGGGTTCGAGTCCGGGGGTGGACGAGGCTAAGAACACTGGCCTCTCTGTTTGAAGTTTGCATGCTCTCCGCTATGGATGCGTGGGTTTTATCCGTGTTGTTCGGTTTCCTCTCATCCTCCAGGAAACATACATGATTGGCCACTACAAAATTACCCCTGGGAATATGTATGTGTGTGTTTGGCCCCCGACAGACTGGCGACCTGTTCGGGGTGTACCTTGCCTTGAGTCAACCGAGTTAGGCTCCAGCACTCCCTGCAACCACGTTAGGGATAGACGGTCCAGAAGATGAATGAATGAATGTACAAAAAACAACAATTTCCTCATTTTTATATTTGTTATAAAATATTCTGCAGCATCTGTAATTGCTCACATTCACCACTTGAGGGTGCTCTTTGCCAGGCTGTCTGCAACCAGTCTGATCATAATGCAATTCCATGAATAAAAAAACCCTCACATATGCAGAATAAATGGGCTTCAGAACAGTAAAGATTCATGCAAAAGTGTCAGACTTGGAGTAAGATCACCCATACACATACTTTGAACTAAACAAGAAAGCCACTCTGCAAAAAAGTTCTACTGATAAGAGACAGAACACATTTAGAAAGCAGAACATTGAGAAGGAACAAAAGTTCATTTGATCTTTTAAAAGAACGTGTCTTTTCAAAAAAAGCATAGGTAAAGTAAAAAAAACCAAAAACGACATCTGTTTCATGGAGAAAACTTTGTGTCAAATATGATCTATTAGATAACAAACATTGCAAGCTCAAGATCTAACATTTTTAGTGACTTAATATTGGCATTGATATAAGCAGCACCTGACTGGAACTAAATGGGAAAAATTCAAATCTTTCAGAAGTTGATGATATGTTTATTTAGTAGAGTTGATCTCTTTCAGGATAATTTAATATTAATATTTTTTAGTACACTCTGTGTCCATGTGTTTGTTGTTAAATCCTCTCAGGTGTTTAGACTCCTCCCAGGTGCTTTAGACTCCTCCCACTTCAGAAACAGGAAGAATCCTCCGCGGTCCGCTTCAAGTTTGTCACCCAGGGGTTAAAAACTTCAACTTTTGGCAGTCATGGAAACCACGAACGGACACGCTGTCCACCGAGGTCATTCATAACACCAACACGCTCATGTTGGTGTCGCTAATTAACTTTTGCAAGTGAATTAAGTTTGTTTTTTCTCTTTAATTAGGGTTATATTGCAGCCTATCCGCTAGCTTAGCTGAAGCTAATGTTAGCAACGTGTGGTAAATACTCATATGGTTAAAAGTTGAGATTGTGTTTTAAAGTGAAAGTGGCGGTAGTGTGATGTAGTTTTGAGTTTCCACAGACGGTACCAGTTCAGTTTTGACTTGTTGATCAGAGGATTGGTTTGAATTTCCCTCCCTCTCTGAAACGGACAGGCGAAGGGGGTCCGTCTGGGTTTTTGCCAATTTATTAGCATCACGGTGCTAATTGAAGCTAGCTTTGTTTTTAAGGCCCTTGGGAGTTAACTTTTCACTTTATTGGTAACTTTTCAAATAGTGTTGTGCTGGAATCGAGATTAAAAACGACACAAGTTCGTGCTGGAATCGATATTAAAAAATACACGTGTTCATTTTGACCCGCACTTCATCAGATCAGATTAATTTCTTAAACATGGATCAATACCCTGGAAATTCTGCTTCATCCTCTGGTCTAAAAAAGGACAAAAAGTCAAAAAAGAACATCGAAGATGGAGACGGGAAAAAGAAATTTGTGAGTATTCATGTGTGCCATCTGCGATCTTTACTGATAACGTTTAAAAGCAACAGGTTAAAGTTTTTATCCTTTGGTTTCACAAACTGACATGTAAATACTGTCATCAGATGCTGATCTTCTCTCTAAACATTTTTAAAACATCTGTTCGATTGCTAAACGTTTGTTTGTATTCCGAACTCAGGACAGTGATCTTAAACATTTGACATTCTTGACTAATGACTACAGGTCAGCACACGACTTTTACTACCTTTTCTAGCCAGCTCTCACAAATTTATGGTGACAGTCTCCACAGGTAATCTAAAGCAACAGGAAGTGCTACATCAAATGAACTACACTGTAAAAATAGAGAGTTGTTAAACTTCTTTTTTTTTTTTTTGTTCAGTCATCACTTATGATTCAGCTAGGTGTCTGATGACAGCAGAGGTTTAAGATGCTGGTCATCAGCAGTAACAAATTCTTGCGTAATCCAAGCCTTAGCAAGTCTTGCAGCTGGTGAAAACTGATATTGAACAAGGTGGCAAACTGTAACCATAGACAATAAACAAGGCAAGTTTTTTTGTTTAGCACAGGTAATTCATAGTGCTTTACAAGACAGGACAAAAATGCATTAAAATTACAAAACAGAATGAAAAAACATATTTAAAAAAGAGTGATTAATCTCCAGTCAAATGCACAACTAAACAAAACTGTCATGAGCCTAGATTTAAACATTGTTGCAGTGGAGGCCTGTCTCACAGTTTTTTTTCCAGACTTTGGCAGCATAAAATTGTAATGCAGCTTCTCCATGTTTACTGCTGACTCTAGGAACCAGCATTAGGCCAGTCCCAGAGACCCCCAGAGTTCTACATGGTTCATAAGGCACTAACATTTTACAGCATGGAGAGATTTAAACACAAGCAGAGCAGCTTTTATGTCTATTCTTTGAGCTGCAGGAAGCCAGGGCAGACACCTGAGCACAGGGCTAATGTGATCACATTTTCTAGTTTAGCAGCATTTTGAATAAATTGCAGCTGGTTTTTTTTAAAGAGACTGCAGGAGGGAGGAGACGGACAACTACAGCTATTTTAATGAAGTCAGAAGAAACATTAAAACTTTTTAAAAGTCTCTGTCTGTGTCAGATACCAAGATGATTGGACTTTGTAAAGAGGCCCAATTTTATTGACAGAGGTTTGTGTGTTGGCATGCTTTATACAACCAAATAAGGTTGTGCTTCTTAGTAAACGATTGGACTTTTTTTAATTCCAAACTTGTGACAGTTTATCACTTTAAATCTTGCTAAAACTGTAAAATGGAATTGTCACACATGTATCTTTAAAGAGGAAATGTTCATCTTATCAACTAAATCTGTCAATGCTGCCAATTTACATACTGGATCATCTATTCGTTAAGTAAACATTAGTCATGAGCAACTGACCTGAGAAATCAGCTTACCTAAGAGTGAGCACACGCTTGTGTTGCCCATTTTATTATATTTTTGTAATAAAATATAATAAAATAAAAAAAAAGCATGGTGCATTTCTTTAGAAATGCACCATGCTTTATTTTTTTTTAACTCAGGGTGACATCAGCTCTTCCTTACTTTTGCCTCTTGTTTATCTATGACTTCATCACACTCAGCTTTCACCTCCCCCTTGCATACCAGTATCAATAACAAAAGGGCGTGTAACATTTCTCTATGCGTCATCTCCATTCATTTTGCTATTTATAAAATTTAAAGATAAGGTACTGGTGGATGGTTGATACTATCTTGTCATCTACGAAGAATTTTCAGTCATTTCGCTAGGATGATAAACTGCTTCAAGGACTTTAGAAAGGCTGATTGTTCTACTGCGTATCATTGGAATGTCGTCTTGGAGGTGTGGCAGAGAAACAGTGTATGACAGCATTTTATGCTGGTCATTTCTGTACTTCATTCATTCCACGAAAATGTGTTGTATTACTTAAAATTTTGCTTCGTAACAACTGTTTAAAAAAGCTACTGTATTTGTCTTAACTTGTAGCCCCTCCCTCTGCTCCCTTGTGTTTATGCAGCTAAGTCTTAGAGTTTTACGGTTTAAACTTTGGTTCTCATTTTCATAGTAAAAATAATTAACTCAGCTTATACAGTATGTGTATCTGCAGCAAAAAATAATAATTCAGTTTTGTTTGAAACCAGAAGCAGGTTAGTTTTTGCTCTGCTTCCACAAGAACCATCTGCGTTCCTCCCGTTTAGAGGTGGAAGATCAGCATCCATGAACACTGTTGACATAAACATGCTTTCTAAGCACAGCAGGCAGGCACATTAGGGCTTAGGTAGGGATCACTGCCTTGAACAGTTGTTTGGGTTTAGAAGGTGTGTTCTGGGTAGTTTTTGACTCTCTCTGGCTTAGTGTTTTTGCAGAGTGTAACCTTAACATTTTCCCATGTAATTCTTGCTTTGATGATAGATCAACAAAAAGATATAGTTTTTGTTTGCTTCAATAAAATGGTTGTGTTAACTTGTGTTTTGGAAAAAGTTGGATAATTTTTGGGAATAATTATAATATAATATGATAAGAACTATAGTCTGATGATTCAAGCCTGCATACGTGTACTTGGTGCATGCATGTTCGTGCTGTATCATGGTTCCTGCCTTGGGGCTCCAGACCTAGTAAACTTGACTTTCTTACTGGAGTAAAGGGCATTTGGCCAATTGTAGAGACAGAGAAACCCTGCAGAGCTGCCCCTTTTTTTATGGGAGAAGATATACATTTTAAGAAACTCTCAAACATCCATCTAGTTAAAAAGCAGCAAAGTTGTAAAAACTAAAGCCAGGAAAGATTGCTGGAAGAAAAAGACCTGCTGTTAAGGTATAAAAATAAATGAGATCAAATAGTAATGTTTCTTCAGATATTATATATGCACATTAATTTGACTTTACTACAGCATTGGCATTATGGCTAAGTTGTTCTATACTTACGTTGTCTCTCTAGTTCTACCTGGCTTTAGCTAACGTAGATTAGCTAATCTGAAATAACTTGACCAACGAAGAATTGTGTTTATATAAAATTATAAATGGTTGCGGTATTTTTTCAGATGTACAGTAATTCTAATACAGACCACAGGTACTATGTTTGATTAGGTGACAAAACAGGTCTAGAGGTGTCACTGAGGCTTTAGTTTTTTTTAAACTATCCCATTAAACACCTCATTGAGGACATCAATGAGAATACATACACGTCTTAAGACTGTCAAACTCAAACATTTCTCTCCTAATTTGGCGTTTAGCCTGGACAAGATGATTTTTGAATGAGATGGCCATTTTTTTGCGGAAAATGGATTAATTTGTTCTAAGCCAAGTTAGTTGCCATGGTGACTATCATGATAAGACATAAATCAGCTGTGTTGGACAAAAATCCCAGGGTAGCCTTAGAAGTTATCTCAATGAGAGAAAATCTCACTTTGAATCTGATTTAGTTTTTACACTATTAAAAAAATGCCTGCAGTAAGACTTAGATCTGTAATGTTTTAACTTGTTGCCGCTTCATGGTTCAGAATATTTAATTTAGCAAAACTTATTCTAAGATATAAATGATTATTTTTTTTAAATCTGTATTTTGCTTGTTTTACACTAAGATGACCCCCTCCAAATTAGCGATTGTACACAGATAAGCACGCTTTGTTTAGGTAGATGTGAAGTACTGTTTTGTCTATAAATGTGTGGTTAATCGCCGAGATGAGCATATGAATATTCAAGCCAGACATTTTCCACCTGTGCGCGACTTCGTGCAGCACTGCGCCCACGTCCTAAGGGAACCACTTCAGCAAATGCTTAATCCACTGTACTGTTGAATTATTCCAGCTGGGTCATGACTTTTGTTGTCTTACTGAACTGCTCATAGCTAAGTACTGGTGGAACAGTTTTAAATCCTACACTGAATACTTCTACCTCTTCTTTACTGCACACAAGCTGAAAAACCAACTCTCTTAGGCACATGCACTGTTTTTCTTTTCAATGCTAAAAACAGCAGAAGGTCAGGTGAGTGGAAGGAAGACTTAGTGCCAACGTGAAACCAGAGTGGTTAATTGACTTATAGTGGCGGAGGCCGCTTGGCTCAGACTGAATGACAGGATTTCAGATTAGAAAGTAGAGCAAAGAAAGCATGAGCGGTCTGCTTAGTAGGTGAGAAGGCACTGGGGGAGTCAGTGGGAGATGAAGAAAAGAAGCCGGAAACAAAAAATACATACATTTTTCGAAGAAGATTTAAAAAACAAACCGAAACAAGTTTGTTTGTTTGAAGTCAGCAGTAATAAGTGGCAGATGTACAGTTTGTTTTGCACATGGTTACACTGTAAAAAGTGATTCAACCACAGACTTGAGGTAGCTGTGAGCACTTGCATTTTCATCTTGAACTGCTTCCAATATTTTATATCAACTTTCATTACATACACCAGGTAAAATAGTTATGTATTAGGTTTAATCAGAGCAAAGATTCAACATCCTGTTTTGGCACCAAAAGTTAAAAATGAAAAAAAAAATCTTGACAATACAATTTTTTTTCAAATGAGTGGAATTCTTCATTTCTGCTTACAGCCCTTCAGCTTTTATGCTTTGAGGCTTCAGGAAGCATGTGGAATGAGCTACTGTACATCCACTATTTTTACCTCCCCTGAGGCAAAATTTGTAAGCCATGACTTTGTTTTTCCAGTCTGTGAGCATAATTTCTGATAAGCATGACTTTCCTGCAGGATTAGACAGGTTTATTATTTTTGACCATCCCACAGAAGTCTGTTCACAAGCACAGGTCATAATTAAAAGGCAGTGTAAAGTATTGCAGAATAAAAAAGTAGCAATAAATGATCAAATCAAGGCAAACACATTTTTGAAACAAGATTATTATAGCAAATCATTTTTCAGAGACACTTGACACAACATTTTGTGCCATGACTGCAGGAGTTCAAGGAGTCAAACTTGTGCTGATTTGCAAATAATGTTGCTTTGTAACTATTTAGTAATAAAGCAAATAAATATGACTGAATTATTTCGAGTAATGTGAGTATTTAAAGTAACATAGTGTGGTCACCACCTTCCGCCATCATTCAGTGTCTATGATACAACAGACATCAGGGACAACTGAAAAAGAAACATGTTATGTTGTATAAATAACCCAACAATCTGGGCAAAAGAAACCCAGTGCGACCTCACTCTGTCTAATGTTAATGTGACGTGATGGGCCAGAAAAAAGAAAAATGTGAGAAAATTACATTTTTTAGTGATTGAAAGAAAATTAGATTTGTAATGCCAGGTGGTAGAAATAAGTAAGGTATTTTCCCCAAACCAGTCTTTCTTTATTCATGTTGAACAATTTTCAAAATGTTTTTCTAAAAGTAAAAATGGGTCGATAAATGGGGGAGACGGCAGCACAGGAAGCGCGTTCGCACGCGGACCGGAAGGTTGCGGGTTTGTGTTCCACAGAGAGCACGTCTAGGGTCCTTGGAGAATACACCTAACCCCCGCTTCTCCCACCATTGGCGCTGTCGAAGGGCAGCCTGCTGCGGTGTAAGGAGTGCAGCACACAAATTTCCCCGGTGAGGGATGAATAGTGTAATTCATTTAATGTAATTTAATAAACTATATTAATTCAAAAGAAATTTTCAGAATAAGTATTTTTTAAAGCCACTTTTTCCCTGAAGAAAAATAAAGATTTTTCCAAACTGCTGTCATTAAGTGTAGTAATGCCATTTGTCATAACAATACTAGTAGTAAAAGAATTAATGCTCTTTGAAATCTGTTGTATTCTTATTTTGGCTGCTTTCCCCATTGTGGTGTTACCCCGTCTGGAAGTGATCACTGATGTGAATGTGAAAGGACAATGTTATTAACTAATTTGTTTGAAGCGACTCACAGGAATGTAGATCTACCACAACCTTGACAAACAGTTCTAAAAATAGAAACTTTTATCTCACGTTTGGGGTTTTTATTTTAAAAGGCAAACTTCTACACTTATGAGCTACTTTTGTAATTCTACAGTACACAGACCTTTGATATAGTTGTAACTATTGGCTTGTAACGTGTAATCAATCAGATCATGTACAGGCAGACATTACCTACTCTGTTTGTCACACAGTCGCTACAAGAATAGACCATTTATCACTGCTGTCCTTATGATGATATTGTTACAATAATCAATTGCCAAAAGCCTCACCCGTTATCTTGGCATTTCCCCTCTTTGTAATATACAGTAGAAATGCTTTTTCATTTGAAAATGAAAAGCCAAGAAGCTATGCATGGAGTGTATGTTTAAACTTTAAGACAGACATTTTTAAAGTCTGAGCCAAAATTACATGACTGTATTGAGTTGATAATTGTAAATTTTGCTCAATAACCTTGAGTTATCTTAAAAAAAAAAAAAAAAAAAAAAAAGAAAAGTTTATAAAAGGACTGCACTTAAGGTTTCTCTGCGTTTCTTTGAAGTTACCTGCAGAATTATAAGAGCTATTTAGAATACATTTTGGTTATGTAAAATAAAGTATTTTTGCCAGTTTGAACTTCCTGTTTAAGGGACTGTCCGTGTGACATTGCAGATGCAGAAGCTTCATCTGGTATTCGTCTCATCTATTACAGACATGTAAAGGGGTTTGGGTTGAGGAAACTGACTTGTTGTGGCGACCCCTGAAGGGAAATGCCAAAAGAAGAAGAATAAGAAAGGGCTTTGAGTTGAGGCATGGCATTAACATTTTCAAACTTAACCAGTTGCCCACCAGTTTCTGGAACTTGTATAGTACCGGATATCTGGGTTAATCAAACAGTATAAAGTTAGATCTGATTTTTATTACATTTTAAGATGTTTGATTTGAAAATGGTCAGTTACAATGGCAATACGTCATGCAGTAAAGAAAGTTTTGACTACTTTTGCAAGAAATGCGTTCTTCGCAAACGCGGCCCAAGAAATCGAAGCGTCAGGTATTGCAGGATTGCTGTCCTACAAGTGCAACGTAACAACTCAGATTAGCAGACATAAGGTCAATTGTTTCCAATTATAACATAATTCAATTTTTACCTAATATTTTTAAATTCTTATTTGAGTTTTTCTTCTCTACCAATGAGTTTAAACCTACTTTTGCTGCTAATGATGTGAGAACTCAGTCTATTTTAAACCGCTATACTACAGAAACTTCTCTTCCTGGTTCCTGTCAGAAAGAGCACTTCACTTTCGTCATTGGTATGATATGACTGACACACAAATGGCTTCCTGCCTGAAACTGCTGTTGCACGTTGTGGGGGTTCAAGCAGAAGTTTCTGTTTCCTTGTCATCACATGTCATGATCACTCAGAAATTGTTGCAGCAACTGTCTAGTGCACATGCCTGAAACTTCAGAAGATTTACCACAGGTTCTACAAACAACTGGAAGCTGAAAGCAGTGTTCCGGTTAGACTGTATTTAGTAGAACAATGTTGTAGTTTTTCAGAAAGCACTCTGACCTTCAAGATATTCTGTTGTCAGCTGTTAGATTTTGTTCATTACCCCCAAGTTGTATGCAAATTCATCAGTATTTCAACACTGAAATTATTTCACAAATTCTCAAGGGTGTTACCAGGAAGTTGTGTAAAAATGGTGAACAGGATGCTTCCTCATTCGTCTCCATTATTACACAGTCTTATCTCTCTTTGTCCTAGTTTCCATAAATTGTATATATAATTACCACTGGGGGTAATAAACATGTTGACCTTTTCTTAGAACTTTGTTTTCACATGAACATTTCAGGCCACATTACTCTTAAAATATATCAATTGGGGACGGGGAGTCTTTGTATGTAAGCTGCACGGATATATTCAAAGTAGCATTCACATTTAAATGCAGCAATCTGAGATTAACAGCAGAACTGAACAATATTAAAGTGTACTTGCTCATGAAGAGCTTTGTAATGGATGTTTTCCTACTATAATGACAAGCAGTTTTCTTTTTTTTTGTGGTTTTTAATGTCTGTAAAAAACACATTTAAGTAATTGTTTTGGTGGCACAATTACTTGTGGCTAAAGTATATCTTTTTCATAAAGCATAATCAAATCAGTTTTACTGACCATGCTGTTTGGTGTAGACTGTTGCACTGAGGAAAAGACAGGAAACAGAGATGGAGGTTGCAGAGATGAAGATGCTGAGGATCTCTCTGGTAGTGACCAGGATGGACAGGATTAAAAATGTGGGAACAGCACATTTATCTCCAACAGGTTTTGGAGAGGCCAGACTGAGATGGTTTGGACATGTGCAGTGGAGAGAGTCCATCGGAAGATGGATGCTGGGATTGGAACCACCAGGAAAGAGGCCTAAAGGAAGACCAAAGAGGAGGTTCATGGATACAGTGAAGGAAGACATGAAAATAGTTGGCGTGACCGAAGAAGATGCAGCAGATAGGGTTAGATGGAAGAAACTGACTTGCTGTGGCGACCCCTGAAGGGAAATGCCGAAAGAAGAAGTAAAATCAGTTTTAGCCAGCATAAGCACCACAATTTTTTAAGACAGTAGTAGCTTGAAGATTTGCCAACGCAATATGGCTAAGAAATTTTAATGTCATTAAGGTTGTTTTTAGCTGAAAATATCTACAGTGGTATCCATTTTGCTGGTGGAGTTTACATAACAGACCTGTGTAAAAGAACCCAAAATAAATTTTATATCATAATAAATTAGAAATTTTGTTATTTTAGGGACCAGAATGCTCAAAAGACAGATATGTGACTGATTTATACCAATCTGACTGATTTTCAACACTGTTACTTGTGTTGTCTATGAGCAGGCTTAGTCAGGATTACAGCGTCAGACCTTGTCAGTGACTCTCTGTCTTCCTTTTAGAGATTACGGCTAATCTCAAGGTAGCGCCTTGTAATGCTCGTTTCAAAAAGCACAAACAAACCTACTTAGAAAAAATACCTAAGTAGACATTTTTAAGTAAAAGAAAAACACATATAGTGGTTGAATGTTTTCTGAACTTGCATGGGTAGATATATTTTACACAGTTTGGTAACTAGTTCATGCTGAATTTCATCATTCACTACCAGAGTTTTTTTTGCAGTTGTAGTCGTGTTTAGGAAGTGGGAGGTTAGCTCAGGTTACAGAGTCAACTGAGAAACCATTCAACTTGCAAAAAACTCAGTTAGTTTGAAAGCATTGCCAAATCTACTAGAGGATATTGTTTTCTATGGTAGTATCCTCCTGATTTATCCTCCAGAGTCCAATTGTATATTTTACTTATCTTAAACCCATACAGCTGTCATTCCAACGAGACCAGTCTAAAAAATTTCTTATATATTTTATATTATTATGCCTTAATCTTTGAAGTTCTTTTGTAGACTGCAATTTTTTTTCTTTTTTACTCATATTTCCCCCTCAAACTTATTAGTATTTGATGTGTTAAAGCGGGATGTTTTCTTTAGACTCGGATTGTGTGACTGATAAAACTTATTCAGACGTGTAAATAATTTGACAACACATTTTGTCAGTACCACCAACAAGTATTTTGAACAGCCACTTATGATCTGTGTTGCCAAGCTGGGTGAGTTTTTGGGCGAGTTTTTCTGTGTAATGTTGACGTTACTTCTTCAGGAAAAGATTGATTTCTAAGTGTTCTGAATAGTGATTTGTTAAACTGTATTTAGATTTTTTTTCCCTGAGGTTTATGTTGGAATCTCATCCAAAGTTTTCCCCCAATACCACCTGCATGCTTTACTTACTCTAGGCAAGCAAAAAACCCTTTGATTTTATATGAATGTACAGTAATTCATCCTAAATGACTTTATGATTGCATAGTGATAAAGGTACATATTAAATAGCACCATTACGTTATTTTTTTCTCTTAAAACTCCATTGACTGGATGGCAAAGTTCCCTCTTATCCATACACACCACTGAAGCGCGAGCCAATCCATCTTTTTTCCCCTCGCCTATCAGCACAATCATATTTTGAGACAGATTGCTTTATTAAACACTGTTTTAGTTCTGCAGGTCATGTTTAAAATAATTGCTAAAAGGATGGGAGTACAGCGTGATTGGGAATTCAGATGTACATCCCTTAAAAAAAAAAAAATATATATATATATATATATATATATATATATATATATATATACTGTATATGTATGTCCACAGTTTTGTAATGCACTATTCTATTCAAAAAGTCTTTTTTTTTTAAAGTGATCTCCATCTCAATTCCCAATCATGCTGTACTCTCATCATTTTAGCAACTATTTTAAACAACTATCCCAACAATGATGAGGTTTAGGATTTGGATCTTTATCAGAATACTCTTTGCTTGAACTCTTAAATTTAAGAGAACAACAGGTTTTGCTTATGTTCATGTATTGTAGTGATATACATTTTTTTATTTCTTGAACAACTCTAATGTGACAACTAGTGTTGCCATGTTACGGGAAATTCTAACTTTGATACTTTGAAAATATTGAATTTTTTCTACTTTTTTCTTCTACACTGCCACAATTAAAAACTGCCACAATATAAAGGGATGTTTTGTTTCCATTGAAAGATAAATTAAGCAAGTCTTGAACAAATATATAATACATAAAGAAAAATGTCTGGTTCAAAGGCCTCTTAGAAAATCACATGTTCACAGTTAATTTTTTTCTTTTAAGTATAATTTATATGTACAAGTAAAATCCAAATCAAACGCAACATCAGCACTTTGCTACAGCCCTATTCAGTTTCTTAACTTCATTTCAGTTTGCTCCATATTTTCTCTGTTGCTAAAAGAATGCTGGGGTTTTAGGTTGTGAGTGTGTTGATTTTATTTGATATTTTTTGTGGTTGAATCTCATCTTTTTTTCTGGCTACACAATTTTAACTAAACTAGCTAATCTTTTTACTTGAGTTTGCAGTAACACATATGGTTAATACAATTTAATGTGAACAAACAAAATGCTTCTTAAACAATTTTTAGTTAAAAGTTTACATAAATTAATCTTTGGGGGGGAAAATGGTGGACGTTTTAATTTAAGGAGAAAATGTCAATGTTTTTTTATTAGTATTATTCACTATAGTTTTATTATGTTTGTTTGATTTTATTATACTGCTACAGTTTTCTTTTAGTTTCTAAGTTTTCTGTTTCCCCAGGAAAAACTAAAAACCCTTCAATTTTATTTGTAAAAAGTATAGGTTGCATTTATATTTGTTATGTTTTTACTCCTCGAGTCTAAACCTCTTAATAAAAATCAACCAGTATTCAAAAATAAAGTTTTTTTTGTTGGATACAGTTCCTTGAGTACAGGAAACTTCTTGTAATCAATATCAATTCATTTTATTATTTACGCAGGTAAAAATAAGAAAACCTAGTCCAAATGAGTTCATTTATTAAAGTTGTAAAGAAAATTACACTCACAAAAACCAATGAACAAGTAGAGACATTTAAAGGGCATGCACGTGCCTCTGTGTGGCAGGTGTGCGTATAATAAAATTGAATATACATTATGAAACTGCAGTGTATATTTCTGGCTGCATATCAGCTTGCTCCAAGGCTTCATAGTCAAAATATACTATTTAAACAGCAATTTGGCGGTGTTCTCTATCAAGATGGGGACATTGCACTGACCTCTTTTCTCATTTTTATGAGATGGGAACTGCAGTGCAATTGTTAAAGGCCATTTAAAAAAAAGTGAAAGTGAAACTGAGGCTGCAACTGGTAACCTCAGGAAAATTGTATTGGGATTGTTCTGATATTTTAGTTTGAATGCTTATTGATATTGAATTGAACCTCTGCTTTTTACGAATGAAGTGGTCCTTTTGGCTTTATTGGGCCATGATGCTAACTCTTGCTTGATCAGGATAGAGTCCTGCCCCAAGTGGAGGAGTTTAAGTATCTTGGAGTCTTGTTCACGACTGTGGGAAGGATAGAACGAGGGATAGACAGACAGATCGGTTCGGCATCTGCACTAATCAGGATGCTGTATTGGCCTGTCATGGTGAAGAAAGAGCTGAGCTGGAAAACAAAGCTCTCAATGGATCAGTCGATCTATGTTTCACCCTCACGTATGATCACGAGCTGTGGATGGTGTCTGAAAGAATATAATTGTGGATACAAGCAGCTGAAATGAGCTTCCTCTGTGAGCTCTCACTAAGATAGTGAGGGCCTCCGCCATCCGGGAGGAGCTCTGATTAGAACCATTGCTCCACCAGGTCAAGAGAACCCAGATGGGGTGGTTCAGGCATCTGGTTAGGGTGCTTCTGGAACGTCCCGCTGATGAGTTGTTTTTGACCATGGACCTGCTACAGAGACAGTCTTAGAGCTGGCCGGGGAGTGCTTCGGGATCCTACCGGGTGAGCTGGAGGATGCAGCCACGGTTGGAGAAGCCTGTGTTCCTTTCTGAGGCTGTTGCCCCCGAGACCCTGCCCCAGATAAGCGGAAGACAATGTAACTTAATGATATACTGATACTTTTTTAAAACACTAGTGTGTGCTGTGTTAGTTGTATTCAAAACAGTAGAACTGAAATGTAAAGCGAGCAACCAAATCCTGTCCAATGTAATCCTATACAATTAATGTAATTAAGAGGTTGCAGAGAAAATTATTATACAAATATAATTCATATACCTCAAAATGGCATCATAGCTTCATTTCTTAAACATGAGCAGAATAAAAAGCCAAATTTGAGATTTTTTTTCCAGCATATGGTGTCAGGAGCTATACATGAAGAAAAATAGTCAGTTTTCATTAGTACTGCTGTGGAGCAAAACAGATTGAATCACCTGAAGCCACTTGTATCAGTTTGTGATGATAATAACTAGAGAGTAGAAACATGCCTCTGTGATAGCTTAAACTGCCTGATGGAGATTGCTCAGAAAGGTTGGCTGTTGAGTTTGGTGAAAAATCCTGTCAGTCATGTGAAGCCTCAAGTACTTTACCTTCAAATACAAGACAAACACATTTTGCAGAGGTTTAAAATACATCTCAAGATTGGATGGAGGGGCAGTTGTTATTGTTCCTTTCTGCAGAAATTAGATTTTTTTTGCCCTTTTAAACACTGAGTGTTCTGTTTTTTTTTTTTTTAGCATTTATTTTAGATATAAATGGAAGTGTGTTTTGTGAAATTAAGAATATGCAGCAAAGAAAATGCTTTTATTTATTTATTCCAGTCTTAAAGAAATGTTTTTAGTCTTATAGAAGAATGTTTTATCTACATCAGAAATATGAGTCTCCTCCAATTAGTTGCTTTTTCTCTTTTAACCTCACCGCTTTCTTTTTCTTAACTGGGAGTCAACACTGCATCCTTGGAAAGTTATTTTCTCACTTATTGAAGGCTACCAGCAGCTTGCTCAAGCTGACTACTGGTAAATATGCACTGTTTAATTAGGTACTTTATTATTCCTGTTGAATTTTTGCTCTCTAAAATCATCACCCTACTCAACAAAACAATAGAATTTCTTTCTCTTAATGGCACAAATAGGCAATGACACATATACAAGGTATATTTAAAAATACTTTTGTACTGTACGGCTGTGCAATATTGACTAAAGATCTCAGTTGAGTTTCCTGTTAAATATTGCAATATTGCTTCAATTTTCAATACTTGTTTTTTTTTTCCTGAAGCTCTTTTGCAACAATTAAAGAATAGTAACCCTGGAAAATATTAAAAATATTCTGCTCTATTCTTTTTAATAATTAAAGTGTAGCGCTATGCATAAAACTGATACATAAGTATTAATTAGTCCCATTTAAAAGTAACTAGCTTGATATTTACTTTTTCAATATTTTGGGCTGAAATGCCCCTTTGTGAAAACTTAAAGTTCTAAAACTGTTAATTGGATTAAATGGCTAATCTGCCACAAATCATCGAGAGTCTTTCATTATATCTTTTTATGACTTATTTCAAATAGTAACAGAAGTGAGAATGAAAAACTACATAATACTATTTATTATTAATGATAAAGAAACAGAAACAAGAAACATTTTCTTGATCACAGCTCACAAAGAAAAAATACTTTTCTATATACTGTACCTACATTCTTTGATATATAATAAATCAAAACCAACTTTATAAACTGAACAATTTGTTTATAACAATATAAAAAAATCAGTTCCTTCAAGTAGTTGGCACAGAGGCATGTTGAAGTATTAGTTGTGAAACAAAAACTTTCCTTTGAACTTTAACGTTCCTTTCTATAGATTCAACAACAAGTTTTAACAAGAGTTTTGAATTTCTGAGACACTTAGTGCCAAAACTATTCTAAAGTACAAAACGAAAACTTTATTTTAAATGGAATCCTCAGTTGTCTACAGAACTTGTTAGTTGTGTCGCCTGGTCCTTACACTCATACAATCAAGCTTATTGGCCAACTACGTGAGGTTTGAGAAATCCGTTGGCCACTCATAGTGCACTTAGATGTGCACTGAGATGCTACTAGGAGAGATGTTGTGTGAAGGCCACAATAAAAGAAAAATTGTAGCCTTTTGTGATTAGTTAATTGCACGTGTTAATATCAAGATATTAACAATTTCTTTTGCCGCGATTGATACACAACTACATAAAAAAAAGCTTTCCCTTTTGCAAGTTAAACATTTACAGTGTTTATCATTTAATCATGTGATTCACTAATGTTTTTATGTGCATGGTGCTATCAACCTGTATCATAGAAACATATTTTAAATAATAAAAAAAAAGTTATTCCCTCCTTCAAATTTAAGATATGGTACACATTTGCTCAAATTCACTCTCTTGGGTTATATGATTGAATGTAGTGTGTGGACCAGATGTTGGTAACACAGTTGCTGAAGCAAGGACTGCTTTTGCTTGCTTATATCAGTGCATAAAAAAGATAGTTTTACCGTCTGGTTTTATTTGTTTATTCAGTGTGATCTCAGTCTATGTTGTCTTCTTCATTTACCATTGTGATGTTTCTGTGTGTATTATTTTTATTCTTAGGTTCCTTTTTATTCTGATACTCTCAAGCTTAAACTAATTAGGATAAATATTTTACCTAATAATAAAAAAGAACCTGGGAGAACCCTGGGCTTCCCGTTTGAGGCTGATGCCCCCGCGACCCGGCCCCGGAATAAGCGGAAGATGACGGAACGGCATAAAGAACCATTACAATTTCACCAATGTCTACTCTTAAAGTATTTGGTAGATCTTGTGCGCTTTGACTCAGATTAAAATAATCAAATCACAATATTTCGATCTACGTTCCAACCCTCACCTATGGTCACCAGCTGTGGGTGGTGACCGAAAGAATGAGATCGCGGGTACAAGCGGCCGAAATCAGCTTCCTCCGCAGGGTGGCTGGGCTCTCACTCAGAGATCGGGTGAGGAGCTCTGCCATCCGGGAGGAGCTCGGGTTCGAGCCGCTCCTCCTCCAGGTCGAGAGGAGCCAGATGGGGTGGTTCGGGCATCTGGTCAGCATGCTCCCCGAGCGCCTCGCGGGCGAGGTGTTTTGGGCACGTCCCACCGGGAGGAGACCAAGGGGCAGACCCCGGACCCGCAGGAGAGACTATGTCTCACAGCTGGCCGGGGAACGACTTGGGATCCTTCCAGGTGAGCTAGAGGATGCAGCCGGGGAGAGAGAGGCCTGGGCTGCCCATTTGAGGCTGTTGCCCCTGCGACCCGACCCCGGAGCAAGCGGATGATGACGGAACGGAAATCACAATATTCTCAAACTGTTTTATGTTCAGCTTCCTGCTTTAGTAGCTTCCTTTTTATACATAAAGTATTAAAACATACGGTTTAGGGTGTGCCTTTGTGTTACCTCCTCAATGTTGTGTACAATGTGTTGTCATGGGAACCTTGTATTTTGATGTCATCAACAAGATAAGCAAACTATAGTGAGCAGAGAGTTAAAAAGTGGTTGTTTAAGTTTCTGTTTACTTTTGTGTACATATTTAAAAAGACTGACACCTATGTGTGCAATACTAATTTGTCTGTTTCTATGCATTTTAAGAACTACTTCGTTTGGAATACAACCTGAATGCATTCTTGAGAAAATTTGGTGATGATGAGTTGATATGCTTTTTAGAACATCTCACTCAGGAGCTGAAAGTTTGCGACCTGAATGATGATGTCAATAATGATGTAATCAAAACTAATTCACGTGTGTAGCATACCATTCACACTGTCGTTAGAATGTTGTCTTTAAATTCTAAGAAGAGCAGCCAGAAGAAAAGAAAAAAAATCTTTGAGCATAGAGTTGCTCGGCTGGGTTGAAGAATTTGATTTGTCTCATAATGCGAGCGCTAGCTTGTCCAACATGCCTCCATTGTTGACTTTTTTTTTCTATAAAGTTTCTTTTCCAACAAGGTTCAGTGTCCTTATCGCATTTCAAATAGTCTTTATAAAACAACTCCTCCTCCATTATTTAATATATTCAACTGATAACTAATTTGTTGACGTCGTCTTTCCAAAATGTTTTTATTCTGAAAGTGTCTACTCGGCTTTCTGCTTTTCTCAGAATGCTTAGTCACCATTCTCACTGTGTAAGCCGAAGGTGTGAATACACAGAGAAATCAGCAGCATTGTGTGGCTAGCATGTTTTGTTGCCATCATAAACCCAACATATAATCAGGTTTATATCTGTAAAGCTTGTTCGGTCCTTCTGCGTTTACACTGCTGCTATGCTTCATTTTAGGATACAAGCAAGCTTTGGTGGGGCATTGTTATTATTCTCCTCAAAGTTGATTTATTATTCTACTAAAAATCCAACAATATTAGATGAATGTTGGATGATGGAAAATAGGTTGACCTTGAATATTTGTGATTATATTAAATTATTGGGTGTTTTTGTTTAATTTTTTTTTCTGTTCCTAGTTAAGAAATTTCAACTAGTTTTCTTCCCACATTCAAGATAATAATAGATTTTGATACAAAATGACTGAATGCTGACACCTGCTGCTCTGGTTTTAGCTTCATAATAAAATATCTACATGTGCTACCATTAAGAACTTTGTAGATGTCTTGCTTGTATTTTTATTTAATCTGTGAGTTTATAAATTGTATTGTCAAAAAGGCTTCAAAGTTGTAGTTCTACACTTTTGGACAGTGTATTTTACGTTTGAGTCTGTGTCCATAAGATAACTTTGAAGCCTTTACATCAATGGATCACTCCTGGATGAATGAGGGATTACAGGAATTTATTTACACTAAATAGTATCAATAAGAGTATTGATAAGGCAGCGAAGCAATATCACTAAGATTTCTAGTATCAATAAGATGGTATTGATAACCATCCCTAGTCTCAACAGTGTGATTTAGAACATTACTGTCTAAAAAGAAAGGTATGTTGTATCTCTTTTTTTCTGAAGATTTCTCTAGAACTTTATTCATTTCTCTTGCCCACTGCTACCTGCATGTTTTTTATTTGTAGGTTAAAAACCCCCACAATGCTTGTGTGTTTAACTAGCATTGTTTTCACATGAGTAACCTGCTGCGGATCTACTTTATAAGGCATTATTAATATATCTTCCTACATCTGTATGCTACTATCTTTTCTTTCTTGTTCCAAAAATCATTTTCAGATAGCCAGGCATCTATTAAAAAACCTCCAAACTATTGTGTCTAGCCCATGTTAAGTTGAAAAAGGTTTTACTTTTGTTTTCCAAACGTGCCATTAAACAAACAAACAAACAAACAAACAAACAAACAAACAAAAAACTCTTCGCCGGGGTTGAAGCAAAGAAATTGTAGCTTAATAGTCAGTTTGCCTATTTTCATTAGTGGCAGAAAATAAATATTCTTGATTGTTTTTTTTTTTATCTATTAAAATACTGCTATGATGTTATACAATATGTATACATACATGTACTTCTGACCTTAGACGACAAAACATGGACTCACACTGACCTTACTGTTGCATCATGACTTTCAAAAAGTAGTTATATTTTCAGGTTTAATCTTGATTAAGATTGCTTCTTGGTGTTAAGCTTTTTCTTTGTTACCACATTGAAGGATTAAATTTTTTGTGATATAAAACAGCTTATTAGGCAATAAAATATGCTCTCTTTAGAATGTGAGTTTTTATGATGTTTGATATAATTTCTTTTGTTTCTTGGTTCAACCATTTTATACTAAGTAGTCATTAGTATATCAATTTTATTTTATTTTTTTAAAAAGTGGTTGCCTTGAACTAATTTTTTCTTATAATTTTCAGTGAGAAAGTGGTTTGTTTCACTGTCTCATTATTTGTTGTAGCGCGACATCTAGTGGCTGAAAATTGTATCGTTTATTTCCCTTTCTTTAAACGTATACCAATTACACTCTCTTTTCTTTGCTCAACTTATATGTTTTTTCTTGTAGACATAAATTTATATTTAATCATACTATTATTTATTTTAATTCATTATTTTTCCTTTTGCTCTTTAATATGTAGAATATCTTTGTAGATGATTTTCTTAATTTGCTTGTGTCCCGAATCATTCCCTTTAATTATTTTCCCCACTTTTCTTTGGTGTCCCCTCTTTTCCTTTTACCTGTCACACTTCTCAGACACTCAAACGGCTGATTCCTGACGAGGTAGGTTGTCTAATACTTTCCATCATTTAGGTGTTTAACGCAAAAAAAAATGTCATCATGTTTGTAGATGAAACTAACTCTTTGTCACATGTTTAATGTCTTATTTTTTATTGCCTCAACAACCACAGCACACATGCTACTGGGTACATATTTTGTTCAACATGAACATTTTCAAGTTGTGAATGCTTGACAGATGAAATGTGATCTTTATGTGTCTGAAACAAGAAGGTTGTTTACTATTCACCAATTTTTATGTTGATTTGAATTTTGACAAATATAAATCCTCACTGATCAGAAACAAAAATGACTATTTAATAAACACCCAATTTTTCTCATTTAGAAATTATTTTTTGGCTTTTTTGTTGCTAAAATGTTTTGAAACCAACTATACTTTAACATTTTTGTAGCAAATTTCTTGGGAAAATGGCAGTCTTTTTCAGTGAAATTTGTAAAATATTCTAAACTGTTATGTTGAAAGCTGTATGGTTTAGTTTGAAATCAGACACAAAAAAAAAATCACATTCCTGCAATAAAATGTGTGTTTGTGCTACTTTTTTTTTTTTTTACAGCTTCTTAGATCAGTGGAGAGATAGTATTTTAAATTGGTCTTGTTTTTGTTTGTTTCACAAATTTAATTTAGCAAAAGATATTTTAACAAAGAGATCTTCACTGTTTCTAAAAGCTATAAGACTTGGTTTGATAACTAAATAATTAAGTTTATCATTATGAAGTGTATTTAAATGTATTGATAGAAAATAACTAATGGATCACCAGCATTTCAGCTTTGTTTGGTCAAACATTACAATATATTGCATTTTAAAATTGTGAGAAAAATATCAGGACTATTGATTTCCACAGTTTGTTGAAGTTTCTTTGTTTAATCTTATGTTGATTCATTTTTATATTGAAAACTGGAAACAATCTGATGTATCAGTGTTGCTCAAATCTGTGCAGTTAACCTGAATGCTTGCTGAAACATTGCTCGCAGTATTTAAGTTGAACTTGTTGAATTAAAAGAAGGGCATGTCTAAAAGATGCTAATGTTTGCAAATGCTGTAAACTAACCCATAGAATGTTGGGTGGGGCTTTACACGCTACATGTGTAAAAACGTGAACAATAGCTTACTTTTTTCTGTAACTTGCATCTATCTTTTTGATCCAGCTGGAACGCTTAACCAGCATGAGAACAAAAAAGGACAAGGAGAAACTTCATTATTCGGGTCAGCGACATTCTTCAACCGCAAACTATGAGACCAATGAGAGTGCGATAATAAACACTTACTCTGATAAGAAGATCCTAGAGCTCTTCGAGGATATGCTGGTAAGAAAGACAAAGAAGTTTTGGAGAGATTCATGTGGGGGAAAAAAAAGGCTTGAAATGAAAGGCTTTCTACAACCTGGAGAAGTGTTTCAACTTCAGTTTTTCTCATACGACACACCGCATCCTTTTTGCATTTTAATTTTTAATGAACTGCACACTATTGGTGATTCAAATTTGAAACAATATTTAAGTGTGAATAGAAAATAGAACAAATCATTCTTACCTAAACATATTTTTTGTACCGTATTTTCCGCACTGTAAGGCGCACCTAAAAACTTTAAATTTTCTCTAAAGTCCACGGTGCGCCTTTTAACCCAGAGCGCCTTATATATGGATTAGTATTGAGCTACAACCGGTAAGCAGCCGTCGACTCCATTTCCCCCGTAGAAGAAGTAGTGCGCGGTGCATGCTGGGTCACATGAAACGGCGTCTCATTTCCAATTGTGTGTTTGTGTAAAGACCCGGAAATGGCTTCTACCTAGAGACACTGTTACACCGCAGAGGCTAAACTCAAGGCGATCGGTCAAGCAGTAGAACACGGGAATAGAGCCACAGCCAGTGGTGAGATCGGGCCTAAAAAATCCAGCCCGACCCGAGCCCGAGGATATTAAAACCGCAGGCTCGCGGTAAAAAAAATATATTATTTATAAAAAATTATAAATTGGAACATTTCCAAGAACACGCTTTTTTAATAAAAAAAAATATCACACTATCGGACCCCTAACACACTTGTCTGTGACGGCCTGCTTAGCGCGAAGAGGAGGGATGGTCTTTGAAACAAATGATCAAATAGCAATCATCCCTTTTGCCAGTCCAGCTGTTTAAAAATGCAGGCAGCTCAGCGTCGAGGTGCCAGTCTTTTTGGTGTCGTATGAAAGCAATGCGCCACATTGACTACATCCAGCGAAGCCAACGCAAGGTTCTGTAGCATTTTGAACAATAAATTTGAATCTTTTCCACACCTCACTCTTACCGGTACATGTTTCTTTTCAGTTCTCCTGCCTTTAGTTTATCCTTAACTTCTTACTCCTTCATCTCGGGGATACCAGTTCAAAATAAATAAAGTAAAGACGTGCGCAGGAGAGGATTACCAAATTAAGAGGAGACGTTCATGTGCACAGAGCATGAGCTGGCTCTGCGGATCCTGTTTAGTAGTAAAACATTACTTCTCTGTTTTATCCAAATTATTAATTTTATAACAAGTATTTATTAGTTTAGTACCCACACCTTGTTTTAGTTTACATTTTATAAACATATATTTATTTTAAAAAAAAAAGTGAGAAAAAAAGCGAGAGAAAAGCCCGACCCGACGTAATGATTGACATTTTTAAGCCCGACCCGAATTTTGGGTCGGGCTTAAGATCTTACCTTTGGCCGCAGCGACAGAGTTTAACATCAATGAATCCATGGTGAGGAAGTGGAGGAAGCAAGAGGATGCGCTGCGCCAAGTAAACAAGACTAAACAGAGTTTCCGCGGAACAAAGCGAGATGGCCACAGTTAGAGGACAAAGTTGAACAGCCTTTACTGTAGCGCCTTATAATGCGGTGCGCCTCATATATGGAAAAAGTTTTAAAAATAGTCGTTTATTGAAGGTGCGCCTTATAGGGCGGAAAATACGGTATATATTTGTGGTTTAAAAATAAATAAACACTTCATTTTGGTCTCTTTTCTTTCCTCCTGCCTGCAGGTGGATATGAACCTGAACGAGGATAAGCAGCAGCCTCTGAGAGAAAAAGATATTGCAATCAAAAGGGAGATGGTGTCCCAATACCTGAATACCAATGAACCGGTTAGTAATAAACTTTCTTTCTAGTTTTATAAAAAATTTTTTTGTTTCAAAACTATCCAGCCTCTTAGATAGGAATTGATGCTATAGTTGAAATTTTAATACAAAGCCTATGTAGATGTTACTTTTCTGCAGATTCCCTATTAATTTAGCTTTATTTAATAAGTACAAGTGTGTTTGATGAACTCATGTCACACACTAATAATAATGCATTGTACTTATATAACTTTTTTCAGGGTCCTAAAAGACGCTTCACATATGTATTATTCATTCACTCCATACTAGGTAATGGTAAGCTACTGTTGTAGCTACAGCTGCCGTGGGGCAAACTGACAGAAGCCATGCTGTCATTTTTGCGCCACTGGCCCTCTGACCATCACCAACCAATCTCACACACACCATCCAGACTAGGCAACGTGGGTGAGGTGTCTTACCCATGTACACAGGGACAATTTCATCTCAACGGCCATCCCACTGTGGCACTTGGGTTTCCAGTGGTCTCCCATCCGAGTAGTCCTCAAGCCCAGCCTGCTTAGCTTCTAAGGTCTGACGGGATGAGGCATTGACAGCCCGGTATGGTCATGACAGGCATTTTAGCCAAAGCTATTGCTCTTAATTCTCACTGTCAGTCCAGTGGATTTCACATAAAAACAGCACAATTACAAGACTTAAAAAAACAAACAAACAAAAAACCCATAATACACACAATTCAACACAAGTCAGTTATGGTGACACCTCAAATGTAAGTAAAATGTTTTTGAGTGCACATTTAAAAGGGACCCAGTTTGTCTCACCCTGGTGAGAACTTAATGTCTAAATGCTTTTGACAGCTCAGAATGAACGGTTTTCATTCTGAACTCATCAGGCAAGCCATCACACGACTCTAAGAGGAAATATTAAGTCACTAAGAATCTGATTTAGTCAGTTTTACACAAGTTAAAACTGTTCAAACTAAATGTAATTTTCAGAATCAAATGCATTTAAATCATTCAAGAAAAACAGAATGATGTAACTTAATTAGTTTTTAATCCAAAATCTAAACAGCCCTATACAAAATAATTTCAAGTTATTTAACAGAATTGTCAATGGCATACATTAGTGCGACTGTGAAAACATAGTGTATAGAACTATTAGCAATGTCAAATGGCAGTCTCTGATCAATCTGAATACATGCAATTGTGCTTTAGCAACTCTTTTAACAAGACTGTTGAACTTTAGTCTTGAAACAAATACAATGCTGCGATTTGATTTCCAAACACCTATTTCGTACTGTTTCCGTTCATCTTTTAAGACGTTTGGACATGAGTTTGTTCCTAGAGCCAAAGCAAGATGAACTTGGTCTTTTTGTCATTTACTAGTGACAGACTTGCATTATGAAACCATACTTACACACATTATGGGATACATTTGAAACCGTGCTGATGTATAGGAATTCAAACAGGTCTTTGATGTACAATTAAAAAAGCAAGGAGCCAAAAAAATGGGCCTATGTGGTGCGCTTACATTTATTGTCATTAGTAACACAAGGTTTTCTCCCTTCCAAATTTGATTTAAATGATTGTAATTTTGAATGTATTTAGGTTGAGATTGGATCAATTTTGGTTAAAAACTGTGAAATGATTTTTGCAAACGATAAAGGATGCAAAATATTATTTAACTGTATGTAATCCTTAAGCTATTTAATTACTAATTTATTCAACACTTTTGAAAGTATAAATAAGACTCTCCCATACTGATTATTGCATGCTTTTTCTGATATCCCTGACTTTAAAATGAGCATAATTCTTACCTGCTTCCAAGGTGTTGGAAATTGTTCTTGTTTGTATAAACAAACTGATCGAATGTGTGAGGAACGACAGCATTTTCATTTCACTTCAAAAAGGCAGCATTCATAAAAAAGGATCTTTCCTGTGTCTTAGGCTGACTTGATTTTTAACTTGTGAAACACAATCCAATAGCAACAAGTTATTATTGAACTAAATTAATCAGAATGAGATGAGGTCATTCTGACAACATACTAAATAAAAAGTAACTAAATTATACTGTAATGCTGAGTAGAAAGTGATTTGTTGTCTGTGCGCCTGTTTTGTGTTTGTTTCCTTATCAGGGCCAAAAAAAGAGGGAAAGTTCCAAGTCACCATTCGTGTACATCCAGGAGTTAGAAGCTGGTCCAAGGGACCAACAGCTGCAAGCCCTTCTGGAGTCTCTGCGAGTTTCACTCAGTAACAATCCCGTTAGGTAATACATTCACACACCGTTGCATTCACACATCCTTTTAAATAGTTAAATTGTTCTTTCGCTTTTAAATAATTTCAGTACGGACTACTTAATTGTGTTTCAAACAGATTTATTTGGAGTGAATATCACAGTAAATCTAATCCAATGAGCGAGGCTTTGAAACTAGTTTGAAAAGTGGGTGTTAATGCAACCTGCTAATTGTTTTTCAAACTTAGCGAAAGATTATTTGTGCTAAATGATGGTTAAAGCTCTTCACGCACAAACTTTGTTTACTGTAATGTTCAATCAGACATTTATTTGTTTTCAAAGTTATGACTTTACTGTGGTCATCGAGCAATGGATTACAGCTCAATTGAACCAGTTTCTAGTGCTAGACTCATCTGACAATTTAATGGTTGTTTTAATGTATGATGATAGTCTTTTTATGTAATTAAAATAGAAAAAGTTTTTATATTTGCTGTAAATTATAAGAACTTTATTGGTTGAACACAGCTATAAATTGTTTAATTACACCTAAAGAACATTAAAATTTTTGACAAAACATTTTGAAAATGTAATCTATGTATGTGTATATGCACACACGCACGCACACTCATTTTGACAATACCTTCAAAATATTAGTTTTTTCTTTGCAAGTTTCACTGACAAAATGAACAAAAATTTTGCTGTGAATTTGAATCTGAATAAGTGAAAGTGTAAATCATGTTGCTTTTCCAAGCTGGGTGGAAACATTTGGAGATAAGGGTCTGGCACTGCTACTCCAGTTACTTCGACGTCTCCAAGATGAAAAAGACAAAACACAGTAGGTTACAGAAATAAAGTGACTTCGAACATTGGTTTGGGAAAATGTTTCTAATATTTCTATTTTTGCGTTGTCAGAACTCCACATGAAATAATTCGCTGTCTGAAAGCCCTCATGAACAACAAGGTAATGGAACTGGCTGCTTCTTTATGCATAATAAAGTTATTTTCCTGCACACACACTCGTATTAATGCCTAATGCCCATTTCTGCTTTATATTTGTGAAGGTATCCACTAGAGGTCAGCGTTTGTTCTATTTGACTAATCGGTTAGATCTCTGAGACCGGGGTTGTCAGACTCAGGTCCTGGAGGGCCGTTGTCCTGATTGTTTTCTATGTGTTTTTGCATCTACACACTTGATTCAGGTGTTATTGAGTCAATGTGACGGATTTTATTGGCTGTTTATTTTACTTTATGTGCATCAGCTGTATTGAGATCCTAGCAGCAGAAATTAGTTAGCACTGTAAGTATGAAAAGACATCAGGGCAAATATTCTAGTTTAAACAAGTGCGACATTACCAGCGATAATGTCAGTGATATCATCGTGTCGTCATTATCTATGTCTGTAATCATCAGTCAGTTGTCATCCTGGAGCAGGATGTTCAGCAGGTCTGTGTTTTTGTTCTATGTTTTTATCATTGGAAAAAAAAAATCATTTATTGTAATTGTTGTTTTGGGCTTTTGTTTTTATGGTTACCAACTGGCAAATAGGTCAGTGTTATATCATATAACGATGCGGCTGTTTTACTGGAACATCTTTCAGAGGTTCGCGTTATCCGAAAATACTAATCATACATCCTGCAGCTGGTCAAAATAGAGTATTATCCAAGACTATGGAATAATTACATTTAAAAGTCAGCCTGTAAGGAACTGAGGCATCTCAAACTGTTTTTATTAGACTTATGACACACAGGTGTGGTTGTGTTGAGAATAGAACTTGCATAAGTCTCTACGGCTGTGAAATGCCAGAAATGGCTGCCGTAAAAAGACGTCAAGCAGTACGCATCAAGATCTTTTTAAAAAATCTTTTTATTGAGTTTTTTGACGTGACTATTAGTCAGAGTAGAGTGCCTCTGTGTTAGCGCAATACCCAATAAGGTATCAATGCTACCTTAACTTTTTGTACATCTCGTATTTAACTCTATACAGCGTGTAGCACTAGTTGTTGGGGAAAATGTCCGAAAGCAACCCTGGCAACTAACATTAGAAAATGTTTATTCGAGCAGTGAACAACTTTGCTTCCGGTTTCCTGTTAGTTTAAAAGTCTGTGAGCCCGTCCAGAGTAAAAGCGTTGAAAATGTGTACCTGTTAAAGGTTTAAAGACTAAATGTTTTCAGACAATTTGGGGAAAGATAACATTTTGTTAGCCCTTTTTGCTGCCCTTATCACAGTCATCACTTGGGGATTAAAAGAAAAACACATATATATTTATGTATTTGTTTGATTTCTAAGTATTTAATATTTAAAAAAGAAATAATTCTTACTTCTTTCTGTTTTTATCAGTATGGTCTTCAATCTATGTTGAAATCTCCTGACGGAATTCCACTGCTGGTCAGAGCAATTGACCCCAATCAAACTGCGATGATGTTGGACACTGTCAAGATTCTTTCTGCCATCTCCATTTTTGAGGGCTTCAAAAATGGGTAAGAATTAAAACCACACAGGGTTAATTTTGTTAAATGTTTGACATGAAGCCCTCGAATGATTAATTTTTTATTATTTCAATGTAAAGCTAAAGTTTAATTTGAAGGTTTTTACTATAATAACAATACTGTCATTCTGTGTGCAGGCAGGGGTTTTTATCTTCAGCATTGCCATCAATGCCTGCAATTATGTGCTATTAAAGTTTTTCTAAAACTTTACAATGATTTCTTGCAGCCATATGCATGTCTTGGACGTCATTACAGAGAATGCTGAAGAAAGAGATATCGAGAGATTTCAGCTTCTTCTAGATGGCATGAAAAAACCTAACATTGCTCTGAAGGTACACATGGAGATCCACCACAGAACAATAATAATAAAAATTCAATTCACAAAAAAACCCCAAAACAAGTTCCCGAACAAGAAATCTCTTCTAAAATAGGCCACTTGCTAAATAATATGAAATTTAGAATTACATTTTCTATTTGGATATCTGTTTACTGAAATATGAACTTGTATTTTGTTTTGACACAGATTGGTTGCATGCAGCTTATCAATGCGTTAATAAGCCGGTCTGAAGATCTAGACTTTAGACTACATATCCGCTCTGAACTGCTAAGACTGGGACTAAGAGGTCAGCTGAAGGTAAAAAAAAAAAAAAAGAAAAAGACGGTCAACTTTACAACTGTAATCTTTTTTTAACTTCCAGAATCACTTTCTGCTTTGTTTCAGGATATGCGTTTGATAGAAAGCGATGAGCTGAAGGTGCAACTCTCTGTGTTTGATGAGGATGCCGAAGAGGATGTCGATGAGCTAAAAATGCGTCTGGAGGCCATCCAAATAGAAATGGAATATCCTTTTATAATAATTGTCGGTTGAAAAATTTAAAGTTTGACTGTTGTCAGATCTTAAAAAAAAATCTAACTATTATAGTTCATTTACCTACTAGCACTTGTTACTGGCCTGATAATAATCTTTCTCAAGAACATTTTCAACCTGTGTAGAGACTTATCATCCAGTTGCCAACTTTTTCTTTGGATATAGTCGACATGAATGAAAGAGTTGGGGTGTTCAATATAACTTCCAATTCCAACTTCCAATTCTCAAGTAACTTCGAATGATCAGAGTTCTGGAAAAAAAATGATTGTATTTTAACACTGTGACTGAACTACAAGAGGCTATCCAAAGCTTTTTGTGTTCAATGAGACAATAAGATTAAAAAAATATTTAAAGGTTCATTCCTAATTTAAAGTGCAGCTATAATTTTTTACCACTAGATGTCTCTTATGTTTAACCAAAACTGTTAACTCAACTAAATAATACAATTTGTGTTATTTTTTAACACCACAGAATTAAACCTCATGTTTGTATTTGATTATTTTTGTTTTAAAATATGTAATTGGTTCAGGTCATTTTGCCTTGACCTGTTTGTTTCAGTGATGTGAGAGAAGTGTTTGAAATCTTAGTCAACACAGTGAAAGGCTCCAAAGCTGAAGAATCCTTCCTGTCTCTACTGCAGCATCTGCTTCTGATCCGAAGTGATTATGTGGCCAGGTACTGCAAAAATGCATATTCACATACACATTTTTCACTTTTGTCCAAAAGCTTATGTATTGCAATATCTCTACAAGTATTTACTGTGCGATTGATGCTGCTCGCACATTGTGAAAATAATTGTACTCTATTCAAACAAAATTTCAGCTAAGCTTAAGCTGTCTGTATCAAACTGTTGTCACAGCTATTTTAGCTCAACTTCTCTTTTGTTTTGAAATCTTTAACCTGTCTTCAGTAAACGTTTGAGATTCTCTCTTGTATCTACTCGACATCTTTTTAGCTGTGCTTAGTATTTAATAGTGCAGTTTACAGAATTCAAGTGGAAAGCAGATCACACAGATAAAAGAATCCACCCTCATTCATTGCTAAATTAATAAAATGAGGCCAGTCATTAATTTTTCAGAACCACTGGGTCTAAATGAAAGACCATTGTATTAATTCACAATATGCCTCTTAGTCTTACGTCACAAAGATAGTTAAAATGGCAACTTTCTAAAAAAAAAAAAAAAAAAAAAGTTATTGGAGAAGCAATTTGATTAAATGTCGTCAAAGCCAGGAAATGATTCTTTTTATTTTTTAATTCTCCTCGTGTTTCTGCCGCTCTCGACTTGTTCTCTTGAGCAGCATTGCAAAGCTGTGAAATTAATAACTGCAGAGAAGTCCAATTTCGCTATAATGGAATTGAGCACCATCAACACTTATCAGAAGAAATATGCTAATGCCTTCCTCTGTGTCCTCAAAATCCTTCTAAGTTTCAGTTAAAGGTAGGAAGCAAAAACATAGCAGAAAAAAAAATCTTATTTCACAGTATTGTAAACATGTCTCTTTTAATTTAATTGCGTTAAGAAAAATCTACATGTTTGACAACCAGAACACACCGGAGCAAGCAACAGCAAAGTTAGGGTTTATATTGATTTGGTTTCTCAGAAAATTGTGGCTCAAATTAAGCACAATCTGGAGAATAAATTGCAAAACAATTTGGATGTTTTACCAGAAGACCTGGTCCCTTTACTTTTTAAAAGCACCGTTTCCATTCTTTTCTTTCACTCCTATGTAACTTTCTCTGTACAGGTGACCTGGAAGAGCACAATAGTGGTGGTCTCTAATGGAGCCCACAGAGAGAAAAGGAAGTAAAAGTAGCAGAGAGGGCTGTAGTGGCTAAAGGTCCAGCTTTGTTAATACAAAGATGAAAAGAAATCTGGGGACAGTGAGGCAACAACACAAAAAAAATTGTGTTTTTTTTTTACAGTAGAGCGTAGAAGGCGCTCTACTGTGTTGACTGTATATCGCCTTTTCTCTTAAAGCTTCAGCACCTATAAGTGGTAAAAGTGGGTGCTGAATGGCATCATGTGGGTTTACAGGTTTAAGTGACACATGATGATCAGTTGAAACATAATAAAGACAAATGCTTATTCTAATTGGCTGAATGGATAAATATTTTGTGCATATTTGTGTATAAGTTAATATAAAATTGGAGTTGTTTGATTTAAAAAAAAAAAATCAAGATACACATTCTTATTTTGACTTTGATTTTTAGGACACTAGATGTCTCTCTTGCTCCACGGATAAATTGAAGCTTTGAAAAAAAAAAAAAAAAAAAAAAGGATTTATAAAAAAAAAAAAAAAAAAAACAAAACAACTCTGAAGTATAGCAAGGGAGTGAAATAAGTGTTAGACAAAGGCAGAGTGACTAAGGGGGACCAGGGAGGAAGGAGTCAGAATAAATAAAGTATTGAGTTTTGACTCTGGCAGCATGTAATGGGGTCAGGGAATAAGACGCCTCTAAAATTGAGTGTCTTTGTGAAGCTGGTCTGATCAGACATTTCGCACTGGACACAGAGCGGCTTCGCTCTCACAGAAGCAGTTGCACACAATCAATCTTTGTGACAAGAAACTCAAACTGCTTTGCTCACACAGCCAAGCAATTTCAGTTTCAAAGACAAAGTGGCAAAGCATGCGTGTTTGCACATTTATCTGAGCAGACAATATTGTTGTTCCCTGTCTGTCTGATCCTCTCCTCATACTGTGCCAGATTTGTTATTGATCGATTCCAAAACGGCATTATTGACCATATTCACATTAATCGCTTGTGTCAAGTTGTCAATTAAAGAGTGTCTTAAGATGTGGTTGATTTATTTTCAGCTTTCTATATTCATCGCTGTTATTACAATTCTATAAATGTGTGATTTCCCATTTCTTGCAGGCCTCAGTACTACAAGTTAATTGACGAGTGTGTTGGTCAGATTGTTCTTCATCGCAAAGGTTTAGACCCCGACTTCAAGTGTCGAAGGCTCAATTTAGCAGTTGATCATTTGATAGGTAAGTGTTAGACTGCAGCATTTTATATGTTGTCAACACTTCTGATTTCATGCCAATGCCTTTTATTAACATATAAACTTACCAAAATACAAATGTCAAGCATTGTGTTGATGCAACGATTCAATGTTGTGCTTTTAAAGAGAAAGTAATTGCATTCTTGCCCTTGGAATTTAGTGGGGGTTTTTTCTCCTAAAGTTGATTCTCAACATCGCCACAAGGTAGAGCCAAAGAAGAGCTGTTCGTTTAGCCTGAATTATTCTTCAAAATTTGACACAATAGGTCACCTGTATGATATAAATTTTACTGAGGCAAGATAATATCTGCAATCTCAAAGTAATTTGTCTCGAAACGTATCCATAGTAATTGTGACACCACACCTTCAATCTAGACAGATTGCAAGCCTAAAACACTTTTTTTTAAAATGGAAATCAAGGAAGCACAAAGGTGTTTTTGGTCTGTCGGAAGGAACTACTTTGGAACATGTCTAAGCATTTTGTGAACAGGTAGACTTGAATTTCAAACTGGGCTCTCATTGTTGGCGTATGATACTACTGAAGAGCAAATCACATCCATAAAGCACTTAATGCAAGAAAAAGAGGAACTAAACAAATTACAAAAACACAACATTATACAAGGTCTCTGTACAAGGTGGGAACATTATGCATTGCTGATTGAACAATGGTACTGTCTGGTTTTTGAACTGAAAATAATTTTGTGGCTTTTCAAAAGGCTTAAAGTCGTTTATTCTCGGTATTTTAATTAATTTCGGGTGATTATGTCTCCACTCTACTCTATTCTGTTATGGATTGAAAACTTGCCAGGACTATTATAGTAGAACTGGATATGTGTGAAGTAGAGAGCAACGAAGCATCCATGTATAATTGTTGATTCTCACTAATAACTACCACTACCTCTAGAATAAAGTTGCTGTATTTTGTTGTGTTTAGTAATATGTTGATTTGCACTTCAGGTTAATTTTAGAGAAAGCGTTTGAGCCTCACTGTGTGTTTTTCTTTCTTTCTATCATTCAGTTGAACATAATTACTTGAAGAAATTTAATTAAGAAGTTTAAAAGTAAACTTTTCTCCAGCAACACAGTTTAGGTGAAATGTTTTGCACACTTATTTGAAACTGAACTTGTTGACTGTTGATGTTCAGCAGGTGTAAATGACTAATCTTTTTCGTAAAGTGAACCACCGCAGAATGCAGGTGCAGGCAGCATCTCATGAGTTCACTACTTTGTACGGCAGGTCTCCGTTTCTCACTGCAGGAGGCACTAATTGCACTGCTTCTAAATGCGTCCTGACACGCGCAGGCTGGCTGGCCTCCTTAAAGGCTGCCAGAGTTATTATTGGTGGAAAGCAGCCCAATTCTGCCCTGCATGCATTATTTAGTATTTTTCTTTGAACTCTGAGATTCAGCACAGTTTCTGCCGCCCTCCACACACACGCACACGCACACATCCGGTCTCTTTCAGTGCTCTTTATTTAAAATTTGTCCTATGTAGCCTAGCCACCACGACACAGTCACCCCCTCACTCACAAATTCATTTCACATCCAATTACCATGTAAATGCACGTATAAATACGCACTGAAATAACATATTATCGTGCGTCTCTTTCATCGGGCAAAACGTTTATGTTTGCATCTTTATTCAGTTTATCTCTATATGCAGGCTCTTGAAGACATTCCCATCCTTTTCTTCCCAGCTACATTGTCATCGCAACTACAAATTTTGACTTTCTTTTATCACCATCTGCATGACTTGCTTTTCACTAAGTATCTCATTCAATTCTGCCATATTCTATTTTAGATTTTCACAGCCTTCTATCTGTGCTATCTGTCTTGTACCCCTCCTGGGCATCATAATAAGCCGTCTTTGATCCTTTGACATTGTGGTATTCATCTTCACATTAATTAGCTCTTTTGCTGCACATGCTCTGTAAGCCCCTAAGCACTGAACCACCTGTTGACCCTGCAATTATTCGGTAAAAGTCTCCTGTTGGTCATTTCGTGTCCTCTTCACCCTTGTCTTCTGTGAACAGAAGATCTGATAATGCGTTACAGCCAGACATGAGATTTATCTTGCATAAAGGGAAATTGCTGTGGCTTCACCTCTTTTATATATGCACAAAAACAAAAGCGTGTGTACTGGAGGCTTGAAAAGTAATGATATGTAGAAGCAACACAAAGCATCCCATTGTAATGAGATGCCTCCCCAATCACCTCATAGATCTTGACTGTGAGTGCTGCGATAAGGGAAAAAAAAAAAAAAAGAAGACAGATGCACTGCACACACAACCTGTGCCAGAGTGAAGGGGACACTAGTTTCATAGCCAAGCATGTCCAGGTGTATTGTTGAACCTTTTATCTTCTCTTTCCTATTCCTCTGTGTTTTCCTCAGATCAAATGGTGGACAAGACCAAAGTGGAAGCCAGTGAGGCCAAAGCCACTGAGCTGGAAAAGAAGGTGAAGTGCTCCACATACTATGCCATATGCATCTAAATGATGACACACAAACCTATGCAGACAGTTATTACACACAGGTATTACAATGTGCGAAACACAAAAGATAAATCATGCATATCAAAAGCCAATATTTCTGCCCACACACAGACCCTGGCATTGAAATGCATTTCTGATTGACTATTGTCAAGCTGAGGTAAGATGACAAATTAAAAAGGGTGGAATTGAAAGTGACTCGAAAAGAAGTGAACACACATTTGCCAGCCACCCTGAAAGACAAGTGGGCACGCACACTCTCACACAAAGGGTTAAATGTCTTGATTGTGGTGTTGTGCCAGCCTGCTGTTTTGTCGCAGTGACAGAATAATTGCAAAGAGAGCTGAAACCTTCCTTCATTCATGCACACATTAAGACACACAGTCTCACGTGGCTACATGTCCACCGAAAGCACACTTGTCTAACACGGCCAGCCGCTCCATAAAGACATTGGGATTCATTTCCACTGACCACACATCATATTTCTAGTTGCGCATGAGGGGGTAATTGCAAGCAGTCCCTTTGGCATGAATTAGGGATAAAACTGTCAGGCGGTTGACAGCAAGAGTAACAGATCTGCTCTCTGCAAATTAAACAGCTGTGTGTCTGTCTGTTCATGTGCTCATCTGTTTAAATGCACTTACCCGGTTTGTCAAGTGTTCTAGAAAAAGTGATTGAAAATTCATCTTTAGTGAGAAAATTGAAGTTGGAGTGAAATGCCTCTTCTTTTGAAGGTAAATGCTTTGGAAAAAGTATGAAGAAATGAGCTCACACAGATGCAGTGAAGCGTTCGTATTCTATAATTGACACTAATTTGCAGTGTAAATTATACAATGAAACAGAAAGCACTCGACCGCAAGAAATGGACTCTACAGGTCTTTAAGATACAGAAACCACTGCCATTGAGAGAACTCCAAGAGCTCATAAATTCTCACACTAGGCTTACGAATAATTACAGAAATCCTTTTTCTCTTTTTTACTTTTTCAGTCTTCATATCAATTGTTTTTAAATAATTTGAACTTGTCAGACATTGGTTTCAGATTTGAATTATTTATTTGATATTATCTTTCAATTCATGGTGACAAGATTTTAACCTCAAACTACGGAGAGAAATAAATTGCCAGGCACTGACTTCTCAAGAAAACTGAAAAACACGTCACACTGTATTTTCATGCGCATCTTCTCAAAAACTTCCAACCATGCTTCACAAAATCATTTTTAGGAAGGTTTACAATCAGTCAAACACAAAAACTTTGAAACCACTGTATACCGTAATGATTCTACCTAAACTGTCTGGACTCTAAAGGTGATCTTTCCTGATGACCTACAAGACCACAATTAATCTCATTGCAGATGCACTCCATAAAATGGATCTGCTAAAATAAAATGGGTACCATAAAACTTTTTATAAGATAGCAAGGACAAAATCTAACATTGACCTCTTAAATATGCAACAGCTGAATGTGGAGTTGACGGCGCGCCACGAGTTGCAGGTGGAGCTGAAGAAACTGGAGGGTGATTATGAACAGAAGCTGCAGGATCTGAGCCAGGAGAAGGAACAGCTGGCCTCCTCTAAGCAGGAGCAAGAAAAAGAGAACCAGGGGCTACAGAAGAAGATTGGTGCTTTGGAAAAGCAGGTAACCAACATGCACAACCACTGTTTTAGACCACAGCCTACTCTAAATAGTGGTTTGGATGTTCTCACAAAGGAACATGTCATCAATGTGTTGTATGATCCAACTTATCTGAAGTCAAATCAAACATCTAGAAATCTTTCTTTTTCACTTTTTCTTTTCACTTTTCTTTACATGCCATTTGGCAGGATGGCTGACAATGTAAAGAAATCATTTAAAGAAAGATCCTGCAAAGATTGGAAATATTAATAAGTAATTGAAACGGCAGGAATGGAAGCGTCTAAAGAGTAACAGATGAGAGAAAGAATAAATGCAAAGTTTTAAACCAAGAAACACATACAGTGTGTTTGTGTAAAGACTTATATGGCAAGGAGGCAAAGATGAAGATTGTTTAACTGTCAATGTCCTGCTGCCACACCAGCTGGACTCTGCCTCACAGTGCTACCAAACTCCCAAACAGAACAGTCTGTCTCTCTGCACGTGTGTTCATAACCTCATGAAGATGTTTCTGTGTGCGTCTGTCACTTGGAGATGTTTAACAATGAACTTCAGCCAATGCAGCTAATGCCAGCCGAGCCATCTCCGCGCCAAACAAAAGCCATAAACAAACACGCACACACAGAGAGTTGTCCAAAGCATCAACAGCATCGTGGGCCAAGCATCAAACAAGCTTCTCATACTAAGATGGCTTGCTTTCTGTGTTTGAGGCGCTGCCCATCGAAGATTTCTTCACATGTAGGGATATCTTTGTCCCAGTGTATGATGCTGTGCCCAATTCTTCATCTGCTTCCTCACTAAGAAATCCCACTTCTGAGGCTCTGTGCGTTTGTTATGCTCTTCTTTTCAAAGTATGAGAAAATGGCAACAACAATTTGTCACACTTCTGTTTTGAGATACTGTTGCACACAGAGAGGGAAAGAAAACTTCTGAACTGATATTCAGTCTAAATGGTGCACAGGCGATTTATTTTCAGGCTCTAATCCTCTTTTATTAGCCAACTAAACCTAATGCAACTTTAATGACTCGGTCAGTTTTTTCCCTACTTCCTGCTGATGTAAATACTGTAATCAGTATATGTGTGTAAGAATCAAACATTTCTTTCAGCCTCGATTTGTGCGTGAAAGTTTTTCCTCTTTAAAACTTTTCCTTTTGATATTCTGTGAACCTAATTTCTTCCCAGTGTGGTTTTCTCAGAGCCTCTTACTGTTAGTTTTTTTTCAATGCACACACATTTCCTCTCTTTTGTTCTTTTCTACTGGCATGTGTTCTCACAGGAAAAAGATGTTACCAACTTCATACAAAATTAATACCAAGATGGATGTCTGACAATTCTGTGGGTGTCCGATAGATTTGCACTCTGACAAAAAGTCTGATTGCAACTTTTTGTTTGGAATTACAATATTGATTGGATATATTACATATTTAATACATTATTTATTTGTCTGGCTTGTTAGGAATAATATTAAAATGCTAACCATGGAAAATGTTTAAAATAATCTTACTTTCTAGGTTTAAAGGTAAATTTAAGGCTATTAAGAATATTATTAGTTAACGTTAATTTTTTTCCCTTCCATTTTAAAAGCACATGACATTGTTTAGTAGTAGCTGTGCAAACGATTTAGCCTGAATCCGCACCTTTTCCATTCAGTTGGTCACTCAATGTTACATAAAGACAGTGTCTTGGAAAGTTGGAATAGAAAACTGAGAGAAGGAAAGTTGCAGCTTTTGTCTAATTGCATTTAGCTAATTACAGTTACTAATTTTACTATATTGATATTAATATATGGTGCAGCCCTAGTGTTCAGTTTTTTGTTTTGGCTATTAGTTCTGACAGATGTTTGGATGTTTGTTTCTTCTCAGAATGAAAAATTGGAAAAAGATCTGAAAGAAGCCAAAGCGAAGGTCGTGACAATAACTGTTCCTGTGCCAACGCCTGGTTTGCCCCCTCCACCACCACCCCCACCTTTACCAGGTCATTCAACAGTACCTGGTCAACAAACCACTCAACCTGGTCCATCACCAAGTCATGCTTGTTTTACTTCTTCAACTTTACCTGGTGTACCTGCACCCCCACCACCTCCACCTCTTCCCGGCATGGCTGGACCCCCACCACCTCCGCCCCTTCCTGGCATGCCTGGGCCTCCGCCTCCACCACCCCTTCCTGGTATGCCAGCCCCACCTCCGCCACCACCGCTTCCTGGTATGTCAGGCCCTCCTCTGCCACCACCGCTTCCTGGTATGTCAGGCCCTCCTCCACCACCACCCCTTCCTGGTATGTCAGGGCCACCACCGCCCCCACCATTACCAGGAATGGGACCGCCATCATCTGGAGGCCCAGGAATTCCTCCTCCACCACCTGGTATGGGAATGCCCCCACCTCCACCCTTTGGAATGAGTGCCTGGGGTGCGCCTGCACCACCTGCCCTTCCATTTGGGCTCCAACCTAAAAAAGACTACAAACCTGAGGTCCAGCTGAAAAGAGCAAACTGGAGTAAGGTAAGTCTAGATCTTTAACTCTGAGCTTCTAAAATTTGCAAAAAGTAGAAATTTAATTCTGAAAAAACTGATTGTTGTTACTCTTTTTCCAAATGTAATTTGACCTGTTACACCTTGTCTACACGTAGCCGGTTATCTGATAAAACTAATGTATTTTTGTTTTGGTCTGTCATCCACACAAACCCGCAAGTTTTTGTCACTCAAAATTGTGCTTTTGGAAAATTCTGACCAAAATTGAAGATTTTGGAAAACTACTGGTCTGGTATGCTTATAACCGCACTCAGAAGCGTATATACATGGGTTCGTGTGGATGTGGTGATATTGAAAACAGTTACATGTGTACGCAGGAGTTTTTCTAAAACTGAGGACAGCGGATATACGTTTTTAAAAATACCCGCATGCGTGTGTGCACATAGCCTTAATTATACTCACAACCAGACAAATATGTTTATGAAAAAGGTCTCCCTCTTAGAAATCATGATCAGGTCTGCAATTTTAATGCCTCCACCCACATTGTACACACACTTTATATGGGGTTGTCTTAAGTTTGGGTTGTCCGAGCTCCTCCCGGATGGCAGAACTCCTCACCCGATCTCTGAGTGAGAGCCCAGCCACCCTGCGGAGGAAGCTCATTTCGGCCGCTTGTTCCCGCAATCTCATTCTTTCGGTCACCACCCACAGCTGGTGACCATAGGTGAGGGTTGGAACGTAGATCGACTTGTAAATCGAGAGCTTTGCTTTTCGGCTCAGCTCTCTCTTTACCACGACAGACCGATGCAGCGTCCTAGTTATTGCTGATACCGCACCGATCCGCCTGTCGATCTCCCGCTGTCGATCGTGGAGGAGTTTAAGTATCTCGAGGTCTTGTTCACGAGTGGGGGAAGGATGGAGCGGGAGTTTCCTCAGGTGTATAAATACTCATTTGGAGCAGTAACAAATAAAAAAATAGAAATTTTACAATGTGGTTTTTATTATTATTTTTTTTAAAAAATACTGTATGCACTTACGGGAAAAAATGTATTTCTAAGTGGGAGAACTTGCAAAATTTGTGTTCAAATACTTAAATCTTTTGCTTCATTCAACCCTAATATTTAATCAAAAAGGTTTGATTAGTTGATCATCTGTTGATCATCCTCAGCTTCTTTATCACAATCATTCTGTAGATTTTTTGTGTAAAAGTAAAGTAGATAAGCTCAGGTTGTGCTTCTTTTTAAACCTGGATGAAGAAAATGTGAAAGAGGTTTGACAGTAAAATTTTGACCCAAAGTGACTTGCTTGCGTACGTGTATTCCATGACTATGTGCTTCATGTTCTTCTCCTCCCTCTCATCTCTGATGGTTAAAACATCAAAACGTCCCTCTGTCTTTCTGTAGCCTAAAGCTACTGTTTAATGGCTAAAGCAGACTTCATCAGCATTTAGCCTCTCTCTTTCGCTCACTCTCTTTGTTGGGCTGGTGCGAGGGTTTTGACGAGGATGTCACAGAAATTGCGTTTTAATAAGCCTTCTTCTTTTAACTGCACCACTGAAAGATAATTAAATTGCTGCCAGAAAGGAGGGTATTCTTTTGTAATTTAAATTAACTTTTTTTTTCCTGGCTTGGTCTCATCCTCCTTTTTTGTATGCTCTCTTGCTTTTTTTTTTTTGCTCCTTCAGCTCATCCTCATATCACATTTCCTTTCCTCTCTCTGTCTTTTCTCTTCTACACCCATCCCTAAGGCTTTGTCCATAATGAAAGGCCCGATATCTCTAAATTTACTACCACTGGTTTCTCACTCGCTCTGGCTTTCCTTTCCTCTCATTCTCTCCGCTTCTTGATAAGAACATTTGGAAAGTAGAAGGAAAAAAAGCTGCAAAGTTAATTGTGACTTGTGTGAGAGCATACAAATATGGTTGAAAGGAGAACAAAAAGGGGGGGTGAGAAATGAGGAACCCGCTATCTTGTGTGAAACTCACACAAATCATTTAATGGGGAATACTGTTCTTCAATTAGAGAAAATTATAATGCACTTTCTCTTTCCTCTTTGTGCCTTTCTCTCTTCGTTCCCAAACTGTACCATCATACTCTTGCCAAATTCCTTTGTTCCACTGAATTTATCTGCTTAACTCATTGTTTGGCAGGTGCACAGACAACCTATTTTGAATAATTGCGATTTTGATTAAATGATCTAACAGATGTGGTACATCTCACTCCTCTTCATTCAGTCTCTTCATCTAATCCACTATCTTCTCAGATCGGACCTGATGATCTCTCAGAGGACAGTTTTTGGGTCAAGGCCAAGGAGGATAAATTTGAAAACAATGAGCTCTTTGCCAAACTCACTCTGACCTTCTCTTCACAAACAAAGAGTGAGTCTGAAGTTTGTCTGTTATTACAACTTGCTGGTGTAACGTTGCATTTCACAGTAATAAAAAAAAATGTCTCTTGTGCTTTTTATCCATCCCCATTCCCTCTGCCTCGGATGATTCAACTCTCACTCGTCTTACCATCAGCTGCTAAAGGTATGAATACTAACCCTGTCTTTTTTGTATTATTTTTTAAATATCTTCTCAAGCCGCTTTGGATGCAGTATGCATTTTCTCCTTCAGTGGCCAACATTTACATTATTCAGAAATGTTGTGTCAAAACAGCATCTCACACAGGTTCATGAATTATCCACCTGCACCTGGTGGTTATTTTTCCCAATATGCCCGTGGCTTGTGTGGCGACAGAACACTTTCCACTGGGAGATAGACAAAGGGAGGAGGGTTTAGGAATGAATAAGGAGAAGGTCACTGATGTCGTTTGACTAGCCACCTGCTGTCCTGGCACAAAGAGCTGACACACACACGCGCTAACCTGTCCACTCCTATCACCTTGTCTCAGTGTCACTGAGCCTTCTGCTCCAACTCCTCCATATTCAAATCATAACTAAGAAACCAGAAAGTAACGTGTGTGTGTGTGTGTGTGCGTGCGTGCGTGGGCGCACGTGCGCAGGTGCTTCCATTTGACCTTCAGCTTTCAATCTCACCGCGTTCCCACTTACTCGTCCAGGGCTGCTCAGGTCATATACATTAACAGGATCGCACATAGACGATGCTAGCTTTTGATGTCAGTTAAATGTCAGAGTTGGCAGCTGTCCCATCTGCATTCACCTATGTGGTGAATTTTAACATTCGCCTGCCACTCCATAATTTGACTTTCCTCCACTTCCTTTTGGCCCCTTTACTCCTGTCTACTCTTTTTTATTGGCCGAGACAGCCGCCTGTTCTGGATGATGTCTAATAACCTTTTCTGAATGCTGTTTATAAAGACGCCGTGGCCTTTTCACAGCCCCACACCTGTCTGTATGTGTGTCTGCTCGGATGAAAGAGGGTTGGATTTGGGGGGGAGGGTGGACAGGTGGGTGTTGTTGATTTCCCCAGCGGGTTTTAAATCTGCTGACAATTTTGCTGTTATGAACAAAAGATTCAAGAGGATTATGCTGGGTGATTTTGTAAACATCCTGATTCCATGTGCACTTGTAGATTGAGCATGTGTGGCTTAATCTCCACCATTTCTCTTGTGTATTCGCTCGTCTTTGCACAAATGCTAAATAAGCAGCTAGTTCTGGATGGTTATCTTAAACCTTTACCCTCTCCTCTTTATTTTTTTTTTTTAATAAAAAGGCTCAAAGGCTGATACATTCTTACAGAGCTCTTACCCTTCACCTCTTGGAGCAGTTGTAATCTTCTTTCCCTGCACATTCTCCCTTTATTGCTGCCCACTCAAAAGTCCCTTCCAAAAACAGACTGACATCACGCAAGACACAGCTGACCCAACCTGACCCTTCTTCCTCTTCATCAGCTGCCCAACTGCTGGATATGCACACCCACATAAAAACAAGACAAGCTCCAGGGTTGTGTGCTTGGAGTGTAGTCAGAGGTGTTGACCTCTGATCTTGCCAAGAACTGATGGTGGGAGAGACACTCTCTGGGTGCTTACGAGTATTTACTTTAATATTATTTATTTAAATCAGTTTTTTTTTTTTTTTTATTTCAGTCTAAATATGTTATCCGTGTAAGAAATGCATGAGCATATGGTGGCTAGAGTATGTTTTGCTTCTCTGTCAGCTAATGAAGGAAATACAATTTAAATGATCAGGTTTTTTGTCATTTATAAATTTTTTCACTTCTTCGACTAAAAAAAGTATCCTAGTATAAAGTATTTGATGACACAAGTAAGAGCATATTACCGAGACATAATTCCTTTTCCTGAGCATACACAACTATATCCTCCGATCTATTTAACGGAAGGTAGCCACGTTTGAGTGTAGCTTAGCGTGTTTAGCAGTTTATAGAGCGCACCTGAATATAAGCCCCACCTACTATATTACAAAAAAAAAAACATTTTGTACATACATAAGCCACACCTGTGCATAAGCTGCAGGAGTCCACATTGTAACATGAGATATTTCCAACGAAAGACGGTTCACAAAAAGAGTTTTCAACCTGTTAATAATATACCTTAACTTTTCTTTCCAAACAGTAGCTGTAGCGCAGCTGTAACAACAGCAATGCTAAATCTTTCTCCTTCCAAACGTCACACTCTCAATACTAATTATACGAGCAACAACTGTGTTCCATTCTATATCAACAGCCTCCTTTACGTTTAACTTAAAAGCTGCGTCATATGCATTTCTTCTAGATTTTTCCATAATGGGGGTGTGTTTACATAATCATCCAAGTTCAAACTTACACATCAGAGATCATGGTACATAAAATGCTGTTGGTCATATCAAATTGAGGTGGCTAAACCTTCATTGGAATGACGTATGTGGATTTGAATTGGAAGCCAATGAGTGTAAAAAGAAAGTCTTTAATCTATCCACGACTCCACTGAAGTCATCAATAAAAACACAAGGTTCAACTGCAGATTTTTACCAATAAGGCTTTTGACAAGTCAGAGGTCTTACATCTTAAGCTATTCTTTGCTGCCAGAATAAAAAGTTTGCATTTAACCTCTTAACACCCACCTATTTTCGGGCTGTGCACAATAGTTGGACATACCCAAATGCCATTGCTTATTACAGCAGCATCTTTCAAGTCACATGCTTGTACTATACATCAAAATAAAGCTTAGACCTTCTAGTTTCTGTAGATATGTACATGGAGAGTGTCAGAATTTCAGAGCCTATCCTACAGTAGTTCAAACATAAAAAAAATTGTAGAATTTTAGCCTCGCCTAATTTTTTTCATTTTCCAATGTCCCTAGCCAAGACATACTTCTTAGTAGGCATAATTCCTTCCATTTGTATGACAAAAATCTTGTTGACAACAACTGTGTAAAGTTTCAGATCTCTAGGTACAAGTGTTTTTGACCTATTGACCTTTTACTATAAAAAGTGTCCATTCGGCACAAGCTGTCCAAATCTGTGCCAAAATGTGCCAAAATGTGCCAAAGTGAATTTTTGCCATTCTATCACTTTTTTAGTCATAAAAAATGCATATTAGTGTTTCTGTGACTTTGAATGCCTCCCACAGATAATTTTTTTTTCATAATTTTTTAAATGTATATTTTAATATTTTTTACTGTAATTATAAATTTTTCCATAAAAATTATGCACAAGAAATGAAATATACAACTGGATAAATGATATGTTGTGTATGACAACAACTGTGTAAAGTTTCAGATCTCTAGGTACAAAAGTTTTTGATTTATTGACCTTTTAGTATAAAAATGTCTAATCTGAACAAGCAACAAATTGAATTTTTGCCATTTTATCACCTTTTTAGTCATAAAAAATGCATATTAGTGTTTCTGTGACTTTAAAAACATCCCACAGATCTTTTTTTTTCCTTTTTTTTTTTTTTTATTATTTTTTTTTTATTTACATAATTTTTGCTGTAATTATAATTTTTTTTCATAAAAATCATGCACAATAAAAATTTTTCGGATAAAAAATATGTTCCAAAACCCCAGAAATATAGTTTGCTAAAAAAAAAAAGTTGAAAATAAACTAAAAAATCTTTCTATCTGTGATCACCTCACTCACTCAGTGTCTGCTCCTCATTCGCGTCATGACGCACAAAATGGCGCCGTTTGTTTTGATAAAATTTCCCGTTACGCAGTTGAATAACACGCGATTCTATTGGTCCGGTTTTGAACCAATCCCCTCGTTTTGAAGGTGGAAGTATCAGCTTTCTTTATAGGCTAATCATATATTTGTAAGTGACGTCGTTAGCCCGCTAGAAGCTAACATGCTAGCAGTGCTGTTAGCTGAAGGAGAAGCGCTTGCTTCTTTCAAAGCCTTGTAAAAACCAAACTCTTTATCGGAATATTTTGCGAACGGTCTCAGTTTGTAGATAACTTCGTAAAGAAAAGAAACATACCCAGGATGAACTTAAAAACACAGCTAGGCAGTTATTATGGAGATTGGAACGCGACCGCTACTATTTCTCGCAGAAAACAAAATCACGTTTTCTGGAGTTTTTCTCCAAACTGGTTTACTTTTGAGAAAATACAATTTTATATAGTTATTCTGTGGATTGTTACGGACAAAATGAGACCAATCAGATGAAGATTGAACCTGTCTGAGCCCATTACGACTGGATCATAGGTGAGAAATGCGCTCCAAACAGTTTGATTTTATTTGCGAATAGTTTGCTATTTCTTCTTGAAACTAGTGAAAACATAAGAATGGATGCTATGATCGTTTTCTTGAAAGTCTAAGCTTTAAAACGAGGTATAACTTAGTGGAGTTGAACAAAGAATAAGTGTCTTTATGAGTGAAGAAAAAACAAAAACCCACAAACGTACCGTGGACGGGTCAGTGGATGTTAAGAGGTTAAAAAAAAAAAAAAAAAAAAAAAAAAAACACTAAACAAATTGTTGGCATTTTTAAAATGAGAAGCTAACTTTTTGGCCCTTTTTTAATTATTTTATTTAAAATGTTTCCTTTTACAATCATCACACACTCTTAATCAAAATGTTGAAAATGTCATTTCATTTTTAATCACAATTGTTTGAATGATAAATATTGTTTTTTTTTTTAATTTGTGACATTCTTGTTCTAAACTAATAATCATTGACATGTAGGTAATGAAACACAATTCTTAGCCAGATGGTGAGTTTCTGCTTGCATCAATTAACCTAATTGAAACTATGCTAATTGAAAACAATGGTGGCTTAATCTTAATTTTTTTTTTTTTACTTGAAAAAGACAGATCTTTTAAAGTTGTGTACTAGTATATGGTGAAAAGTCCAGAAACTAGTTGATAAATATTCTAGTTTTGAAAATAGGATAATTTGTGTGCTAAGAGTGCGCTCATCGCAGGCAATAATGTGACTTTAAGTCTGGGCAGAAACAGCCAGTGGCAGATTCACATGCTTCATTTTGAGTCTGGTCATGGAGAAGAGGTGAAATTTTCTGACTGCTGCTTGAAGCTGTGCAAGGACACAGTTTCAGGCTTTAAAACGGTCAGAATCTTTGCACTGAAGGAGAATAAAATGGTTTGAGTGGATTGGGTTTATAACCATGGCATACCTAGTAAGAACTGTTTTTCCACTAAGATTATACCTAAACTTTGATAATTATCAAATGTTCAGAAGGAACAAACCAAATTAGGTTCTATTACTGAACAGGGAAGAGATATACATTTGTCACAGATCGCTTTTTTTTCTTTAAAGTATTGCCCAGATTGTATGAATACCAACTAACTGTAGCAATACAATCACTAAGTTGGTTGTAAACAATGCGTCAACCCAATGTTCGCTGAATGGGTGGGGCTGCCCTCTGCGGCGCCATCTGAAAATAGATGGCGGCTGCTGGTTCTTTTCATAAACCCACAGACACCAAGTGGAGTCTAAGTAACAACATATTTGTTAGATTTTCAACTCAAGAAAATTCAATTCAGAAACTGGACAAACTTTGGAAAATAATACTGATATTGTTTTTATATGGCCTATTTGGAAGCAAACTTTTAAGTCTTAGTTTTTTTTCACAAAAGTTTTCACACATAATTTGTGTTCATATTTGTCATCGGTTTCTTTTTAAAACAGTGAGACTTATTCTTTAAATAAGTTCCCACCTCAGTTGGTATCAAAACGGTATTTGAAACAAACATGTCAGCAAGTGAAGCCGGTTAGACTGAGTTTTTGGCACCTCTTTGGTTTTTATTTGCCCAAAGATTACTAAACAAGGTTTCTATTTTAATTCTTTACAGGGAGTAGCGGCTGAAAGCAACCACACTAGTTGTCAGGCTTAATGGACAAAAACGTCCATGGCAACTACGTATCGTTAGAAAAGAAGTTATCACGAGATTATTCAAGTCTTCTAGTTGTTCACTTCAAGTTTCCTGTTAGTTTGAAAGCGCGTGTGCCTGTTCAGAGTAAAAAAGGTGAAAACTGTGTACCCATTAAAAGGTTATGGGATGTTGTCTAACATTTTACTTGGGATGGGAGCTGTACGATTCTAATAAAACCACCAACAAAAAAGGAAACACGCTAATATACGTTATTAGACTCTTTCGTCAAGCATGTTGTATAATTGAACTCGTGGGATTTGTTGGAATTTGATTACCATGTTTCTTTGTTACACATCTCTACAAATATATGTTTGATGTTCTTTTCGTTAGCTTTATTGACAACACTCATAAATAAGTTAAATGACACTGTTTTGGCATATGTTGAATTTTTACTTGGGCAAAATGTTTTCTCATTAAGATTTTGGTAGTTGTGAAAAGTCATGGTTTTTGTAGCCCATAAAGCGATAAGTTTAATCTTAAACACTTTAGGCTACAAACTTTTTTGCACCTTTTCTTTAAGTCATATTTTTAACCTTTCTTTGAAGTGGTTTGTTTTCTATCCTTAAGAGTTTATTTACTTTTACTTTTAGAGCAGCGATAAAAATCATTTTGGTCACACATAATTCAAAGGGGGGTGGTTCTTTTTCTTTGGTTTATTTGCATATTGTTTCAGAAAAAAAGCATGGCTCATATTCATGCACTTCTCATCTAGCATGCATATGTACTTCCCAAACAGCCCTTTTTAACTTTTGCGTAGTTTGTGTTTGATAGCAGGTGCCTTTTGAAGTCAGCACCTCAGATAGGCCAATTAGCACGAGCAGGAGATGGAGAGGGGAAGGAGGAGGTGGGTGAAATAAAAGCCGAATGAGCAGAGGGAGAGGCTGGGCTTGGGGGAGCGGTGGTGATTAATTTGATTCGGGAGAGAAAAGAGCCAGGAGCATATATAGTTATTAATCCTCATAATGGGAAGATCATTTTCATATCCCAATTCTCCTGCCTTTCCACCATTCCCTGTTCTGTGTGTCACTGTTTTTGTTCTCCGGTGTAGTGTGTTGTCCTCATTTCTTTTCTTTTTATTTATTTAGTTTGGGTGGCAATCCTCCCACCCAAAGGTAGCCCTTTTTGTAATCAGTGTACAACAAACCTGCATATGCAAGAGCTCTCTTTTCACTGCATTAATTTTGTATTGCAAACACGTCTATTACAAGCAAATTGGTGTTGCTGGTTCTGGCGGGGTCCACATGCTAGTGTACAGTGGTGGTCAAAAGTTTACATACACTTGTAAAGAACATAATGTCATGGCTGTCTTGAGTTTCCAGTTATTTCAACAACTCTGATTTTTCTCTGATATAGTGATTGGAACAGATCCTTCTTTGTCACAAAAAACATTCATGAAGTTTGATTCTTTTATGACTTTATTATGGGTAAACTGAAAATGTGACGAAATCAGCTGGGTCAAAAATATACATACAGCAATGCCAATATTTGGTTACATGTCCTTTGGCCATTTTTACTTCAATTAGGCGCTTTTGGTAGCCATCCACAAGCTTCTGGCAAGTTTCTGGTTGAATCTTTGACCACTCCTCTTGACAGAATTGGTGCAGTTCAGTTAAATTTGTTGGCTTTTTGACATGGACTTGTTTCTTCAGCATTATCCACATGTTCTCAATGGGATTTAAGTCAGGACTTTGGAAAGGCCATTCTAAAACCTTAATTCTAGCCTGATTTAGCCATTCCATTACCACTTTTGATGTGTGTTTGGGGTCATTGTCCTGTTGGAACACCCAACTGCGCTCAAGACCCAACCTTCGGGCTGATGACTTCAGGTTTTCTTGAAGAATTTGAAGGTAATCCTCCTTCTTCATTGTCCCATTGACTCTCTGTAAAGCACCAGTTCCATTGGCAGCAAAACAGGCCCACCGTGCTTGATGGTAGGCATGGTGTTCTTGGGGTTAAAGGCCTCACCTTTTCTCCTCCAAACATATTGCTGGGCATTGTGGCCAAACAGCTCAATTTTTGTTTCATCTGACCACAGAACTTTGTCCATGTGATCAGCAGCAAACTTTAGTCGAGCCTTGAGATGCCGCTTTTGGAGCAAGGGCTTCCTTCTTGCACGGCAACCTCTCAGTCCATGGCGATGCAAAACACGCTTGACTGTGGACACTGACACCTGTGTTCCAGCAGCTTCTAATTCTTGGCAGATCTGCTTTTTGGTGCTCCTGGGTTGACTCTTCACCCTCCTGACCAGTTTTCTCTCAGCAGCAGGTGACAGCTTGCGTTTTCTTCCTGATCGTGGCAGTGACAAAACAGTGCAATGCACTTTATACTTACAAACAATTGTTTGCACTGTTGCTCTTGCAACCTGCAGCTGCTTTGAAATGGCTCCAAGTGACTTTCCTGACTTGTTCAAGTCAATGATTCTCTTTTTCAAATTTGTGCTGAGCTTCTTTGACTTTCCCATTGTAGCGTTTGTGGGTGTTTTTATCCAATGAGCCCTTTTTAAATGGCCTCAGAGAAGTCACCAGCTGTAGTCACTCATAATCACTCACAAGAAGTTAAGAGGTCATGCTATGGAGCTCATGTCATTGACACAACTTTCTAAGTCTCCAAAATTGCTCATTCATGTTGCTGTATGTATATTTTTGACCCAGCTGATTTCGTCACATTTTCAGTTTACCCATAATAAAGTCATAAAAGAATCAAACTTCATGAATGTTTTTTTGTGACAAAGAAGGATCTGTTCCAATCACTATATCAGAGAAAAATCAGAGTTGTTGAAATAACTGGAAACTCAAGACAGCCATGACATTATGTTCTTTACAAGTGTATGTAAACTTTTGACCACCACTGTATATGTGTGCAGAAAGTGAGGGAGCTCAGCTACATTTAGAGACCAATTATAATAAGTCTTTTGATCTCCCTGTGTTCTGACAAAATCAATTTCCCCCTCTGTAGGTGTGATTGTTTTTTTTTTCCTTTTGTGGTGTGTGTGGGTCTGTGTAGATACATATGCCTGTTCGCCTTTTTTTCCTCCTCTCTCTCGCCACAAACTCCCCCGTTTAGTCTACTCCAATAACTTCTCACCTTAATGAGCCACCAATCAGCATGAAAGTACATGCTGTGTATATGTGTTTGCATGAATACTTGCCCAAGGCCTGACAAATCAGTCAGCGAGATGTGATGTACTAGTACTATAAGACTAAGGCATGAATAATTATGTTACGGTGTTGATTAAGTCATTTTTTGTGCGATTATGAAGCCTTTGAATGTTACTTCGGTACCTCAGTTTGACGTCATGCTAAATTGAGAAGATGGAAAAAAAAAAAAGAGTTAATCGTTTAACTTAAGCGTTCTCTTTTTCCCCATTCTTCTCTCTTGTTGTCAGCCACAATCTGTATGGTGGTGTTATAAAACTAGTGTTAGCAATCTAATGGCAATAAATACTATCTCTACAGATTTACCCTCTGGTTCATCAAAAAGGCACATTTAATAGACAATCTGTCAAGTAGATGGGTTTAGTGCCTCTTCTTACTCCATAACAAATTTAAATATAGAATTTGACCTGGAGAGGCCTTGCAGTGTGTAACACTGTGCGAACAACTGTGCTTAATATTTTTTTTTTTTTTTACTAGATCTATTCAGAGAGTACCAGTTTTTTCTTTCACAATTTGACCTTAATGTTTCTTGGTAAGGTATATTCAGAATATGGCTTTGACATTAGGGGAAAATGTTAGATTACTTGACGATAAAGCTACAATAAAGCTACGATTAGATCATTGGTCATCAACAATCATGCTAAATCCCTCCCACCCTCTCCATGAATCTGTGGACCATCTGAAGAGCAGCTTCAGCAACAAACTTCTGCAACCCCGCTGCTAGAAGGAACGTTACAGAAAACCGTTCTTATCATCTTCCATCAAACTATTTAACCTTTCATTTTCAAACCTGTAATTACTTGCCATTTACAATGTTGTATGAGATTGTATGAATGTAACACTGCAGCGCTCGAATTTCCCTTTGGGGATAAATAAAGTATATTCAATTCAATCAATTTATGTAGTGAGTTGACCCCATTTTGCCCACAATGCTCACCACTGTTTTTCCCAACCAAACCAATGGAAGATAATAACTTTGTCTCTGCTGCTTTTATGAAAAACACTAAGCATCGCAAGTGCAGTATTTTGTGACATCACAGCGGAACGAAATAATCCTGAAATCATCAGACTACTTGACTTTCTTCCCATTCTCTATAGTTAGATAATTATGATCTGCTAGAAATAAAATGTGTGGTAATAACTCAATTGGCATTTTGTTTTTTAGAGCTACTACTCTATTTAGTTCCAACACATTTTGAAAATAATAAATGTGAAGCTATTTCTATTTTTCTTTTTAAAATATTAAGTTCCCTTTTAGATTTTTAAAGCTGTCAAGTCATTATTTTACTATGTTTTTTCCCCCACATTAAACCAGTGAAATATTTACTTCTTTGTTGTGCCTTAGCAGATCTGTGAATGCAAATCAGCATTGTTTCTGATTGGTTCCTTTTTTGTTGTTGTTGAATGATTCCACAAATAACTTATTTTTACCATCTTGCTTAAACCTAAAGATTAAACATTGTAAGCTCAAATATCCTCAAATAGCCAGTTAGCAGCAGGCAATGGATCACATCAAAAAGGATTATTCATCCATCATCATAAGCTCTTAGCCCTCGAAATGTCATCGCAAAGTCTTGACAGTTAAAGAAAAATGTTTAAAAAAAATTCTTGTTGTGAAAGAAAAATTACAGCCCTTTTTTCGTATTAACACTTTACTTTTCTTTCATAATTTTCTTTGGCTACTTTTTGTGGCTATCTGGTTATACTTTTGTTTTTGACAGTGAATAGCGTGTGTTTGCTCGATACCCCGAGTTACACCAGTTGTGTTTACTGTAAAAGAATAATAATAATAAAACAAAACTTATCGAATGAGTGGCTGAATTTGAAGGCAATTCAAAGTATGTAATGCATTGAACTTATATAGCGCTTTTTTAGACACTCAAAGACGCTTTACACATATATATATATATATATGTATATATATATATGTATATATATATATATGTATATATATATGTGCATTATTCATTCACTCCATACAATCATTCACACACACAACATTCATTCCTGATGATGGGAGCTACCATGCAAGGCGCAGACCACTATCATCAGAAGCAACTGGGGGTTCGGTGTCTTGCTCAAGGACACCTCGGCATGGACTCTGGGCGAGGGATCAAACCTGCGACCTTCCAGTTACGAAGCGGTTGTCCTACCCACCGAGCCATCCTTCCCCCGATGTGTTCATAAAAACAAACTGTTCAGGTTCAAAAACAATACACAAACCATTTGATGTCAGTTTTATTCTCTAGTAAACTAACAGATTTTAGCGTATTCTCACTAGAGTTCTTAAAATGTTGTGAAGTTACAAATCAAACATTATCCAAAAACAGGCATTTAGTGTCTTTCTTGGCTGCTGTATTTTTGGCACTAGATATTTTCACTTGTTTGCAGTTGTTAAATTAAGCTATTGTCACTACACTTGGCAAATTTGGACTTTTTAAAATAACAAATTAATTTTGTTGTAGTTTATTGTCACACTGTTAGAGCATAATGTCTTTGCCTAGTTTTGCTAAATTGTTATGGATACTTTACAACAAACTATCACTTGCCTTGTGTCTCTTGAAGGTTTCTCAAGCCAGAAGGGCTCTTTTTGTTTTTTGTTTTTTTTATATAAACCTCCCTGGTTTTAAGAAATTAACTAATGTCAATGAGAGTAGGAAGGTTCCGGTTGCTCTAAATACCAAATGCTGTCAGTTTTCTTTTATTTTGTTAGTGCCCCTAAGAGTAAAAGGCCCTTTAAGAAGATAAATTTAGACTAACTCTTTAGGTGTGACATTGAATGAGTGATTTGATATTTCTAGGATTATCGGCATTGTGTATTTGTGTGTATATTTAAGTGTTTATGTCTACCAGCGCTTAAGTTTAAATCCGAACTATACCTCCTAAGCCTTGAACAGTAGCGGTGCATTAGGCTGGCTCTGCTCATTCTCTAAGCCTCAGCTTGTATCCTCATTTCAGCAATAGCGAGCTTCCCTCCATTCACCGTCTCTTCATGGTTACAGAACAGCCGCAAAACACTGTTTATTCATCGGGCCTTATCAGGTTCAAACACATCTGTGTGCGCTCATATTGGTTCTCAGTGCCAACCGCTACCGTGCTCTTATACGCTCAGACAGAAGCGTACACTTAGGCATACACATGTAACCATCCTCATACAGACACACACTCGAGCTTTTGTCCCACTCCTTTCCTTCATTCCATTCCTGCCTTCATCCCTCCCTTGTTACATCTCTTCACTGTTTTACATGCAAATAAGCTACGCGTACTCATGCAGCAGCATTACCACTGTGTGTGCCTAATCTCCTTGCTGCCTATTCTCTTTCCTGAAGATTATCCTGTTTTTAGACGGAATAGGCCCTTTTTGCTTCAGTCAACTCCTCAGCCAGCCAGCCAGTCAGTCAGTTAGCCAGGCAGCTTGTCAGTGGCCCAATCTCCCATCCCAATACTATTACCATTTAAATGTTCTCGGTAAGATGACAGCCGTGCAATAGCTCAGCAAACCTCTGAGTTTGTTTGGATGTGTTTTTGGTTTGCTTTGTCATTTTTCCAAGTGAGTGTGTGTTTTAAGGGTGAGACTGGCTGACAAGTTCAAAAGCTTGTTACAGAGTAGTATCCCTGGTGTTTGGGAATCTGTCTCTCTTCATCCTGGCTTGGAGGGAGGACAAAAAAACATGAAAGCGAGATCTAGTGATGAAGGCAGATATATGCACACCTACAATCCTTCCTCCCACTCTTGTCTCTTGATTTTTCTCTCTTGGTCACAGCAGTATACTCAACTCTGTCCTCCTCCTCTTTTTCTTTTATATTTAGGCGCGTGTTGGTGTGCTCGTGTCTTTTCAGTGTCAAAACGAAGGTGGATGAGTTTTAATTTAGTTACTAATGAGTTGAGAAGAAACGGAAGTCATTATGATGCCATATCTATGATTAGAAAGTATGGTAGTCATGAGGGAAAAAAAGGGTATTGAGGACTGCGAATGATGAAAGAGAAGATTGTGGTTGCAATCTCTGATAAACGGCAAGCACTCCTGCTATGTTTACTTTATTTTCCGTATGAGCTACCTATGCCTTAGGATAGATATGCTCACCAAACACACGCAGGAGACTTGGCATACTTTGATGTCACTGATTAGATGAGTTTAAAAAAAAAGGTTAAAGGAGCAAGAGCTTTAAAGATGGAGTTAAGATATAAGCGTTAACTCACATCTCTCCTGCTTTCCGTTTTACTCTCTCTTGATCACTCATCTCTTATCTCTTCCTAATACAGAAGTTCTTATGAAATGAAACAATAAATGAATGTGCAATCGGTTTAAAAAAAGTGACTGTTCGGAATGAAGATAAACTCAAGGGATAAAATGAGAAAAGAGAAAATGGATGGCAACAACCAAGGAATGTGAAAATGTCCTTAAAAATCTCATTTTGCCAGCTTGGTCAAATTGTTTAACAGCAGCCTTTAGGCTGTCACTGACTTGATGTTTGCTTTGTTGTGAGTTATTAGGGTGCTACAAGGCTATCAGACTGTTGTGCTAATGGCTCAAATTGTGTCCACAGGGAGCTCACATAGCCATACTTATTAAAACGATCAATTTTACCCACATTGAATCTGCACTCCTCAAGCTTTCTTGTTTATTTCTGCATGGAACTGCATGGACTTTGTGCCTCGTTAAATTGTAGGTGAGATCTGGTCCAAGTGGAAGCTTCTATGACGACACATTTAATGTGGCCCAAGGTGTTTAGCTGCAGAGGTTGCTTGTCAACCTCGTGGCATTTACACTCGAATACCAGTGGTATTTACAGGACATAGTGGCTAAGGCCACGCTCCATTTTCTGACCTTAATTTGCCACCAGTAACCAGAGGACAGCAGTGTTTCCCCTGTCATTGTAATAGGAGTGTGGGGCTTGATTTGACTAGAATGTGTGTTTGTAAAGTTTATTTGTGTGTTTATATCTTTATTGTGTTTCTGTGCATGTTCCCTGGCCAGTTATAGTTTGTACATCCTCCTGTTTGTGTGTTCTGCTTGTTGAGGTTTTTGCTTCGTTTCTTCATATTTGCATTTGTCATGTTTTGAGAGATGAAGGTTTTGCTTTGCCCAGTAGGCACCTTGTTTCCCCATGCCATGCAATAGACAACATTCTGCAACATAAAAGTGTACGTTTGCATCCCAATCCTATCCTCTCATCCTCTTTTCTATTCATCTACATTCTTGTTCTCTTCTTCAACTTCCCCCACTGCACATATACGCACACCTAATCAGTGCAAGAAGCTCTCCAGATTAGCACTTGAGAAAACTCCCTTAAGACATTCCTTCATTTTGACCATTTTCAGGTACTTTCTTTCCTTCTCCCCGTCCACCTCCTCCTTCCTGGCTTTGAATTTTTAACTTCCCTGCTGAATAAGATATGTAGCAGTCTCTCATGGGGAAAGGGAAGTAGGAGGGAGGGCAAAGATGGAAGGAAGGGAGAAGGCGGGGGAGGCAGAAGGGAAAAGGTTGTCCCTAAACACGCTTTCGCATTTATCCCCTAAAAACTCTACTCTGTATGCTCAATAATGCATGGCCATCTTTCATTCCCTATTCCCTCCCCCTTCTGTTCATTCCCGGCTTCCTTCATCTTCCTCTTGCTGGCTCCCCAAGTGCCCATCACTCCACCCAGCAGATTAACTACAGGGTGAAACTGAGACTGGCAAATCAGGGGGATAGTAGCAGGACGTCGGGGACTGAAAGTAAAGGAGAACGTGATAAAGGAAAGAGATGAGTCACTCGTCATTGGTTGAACTTAGTTACTTCTTAATGTATCGATCTGAAAAAAGTGGGCTTTGATGTCCCAACACTTTAGAGGGACTGTAAAGCTTCACTGGCCTTCTAAATTGGAGTTAAATCTTTTAATCATTTGCCAGATTCAATTAATTTGCAGCAACATGGCTATCATTTACTAAATCTACCTGTTTCTTTGGTGCCTGAAAATGTTCAAAACTGCAATTCATGACACATTTGTACAGGGTACACATATTATGCATGCACTATCCTCTGATATTGTGATGCATGGAAGTATTGTTTTGTTAGTCTGTTGTGTATTATGCAGACTGAATCATTCTGGATTTTACCATGCACACTGCATCAGCAACAGCTCATTTGTTTAATGGAGCGATACACCAGAGATTTCAAAATATCTCCAGGAGAGTTTCCAAGTTTGTTCTTAAGTTTTTTAGTTGTCCATAGTTTCTTCTACTTTAAAACTGAAATTGTTATTAGTACTTCAAAGTTCCCCAACTTTCATAAAAGGGACCGTTTTCTCTTTAATTTTTTTTTTTTTGCAGTTGAAGAATGTATTCATTTAAAACCACACAATATTAGAGTATCTGACACCAAATACATTTACTGAACCTTATTATCTGGTCTAATGTTATTTAGAGAGATTGAACCCTACCTTCATACACGCTTGTCAAGAGAAGTTTGCTGAAACCGCATTGTTGCTTTTAGTTGTCTGTTAGCTTGCATTTAATTTAAGTTTGCTAACTGGAAAAAGGTATGCTGTTGCTCAGAGAACGTCTTAAAGGATTTGGGAGCTGCAAAAATGACAATCATGCTGCTAAGTTGAAAATAGAAAATAAAATATTGATCTGAAGATTATAATGAAGAAAGAAAACGTTTTAGTAAGAGGTGATTTGCATTTGTGCACTGACACGCTTGTAAAGGTGGACATTTATGTCTACTTAGCTCCTTTTGTTTCTAAATTCATTAAAGGATTCTGTAGCTTTGTTGGGATACCAAAAACCCTGCAACCTGATTGGAAACAGGTTTTTGTCAGACATCAATTGATAGGGACTAATCTTGGGTCTATGGCTAAGAAGACAGATGGGATTATTAAAGGTGGAGTGAAGGAGAAAAGCACAGAATGGATGAAGCACGGAGAAGGACGAATAGAGGCAGGAGTGATCTGTATACTAGTGGAAAGAGCACGGCGAGAGGGATGACAAATGATCAAAAAGGAGATGTGACGAAACTACGGTGATTGAGAAGATTGATATGTTGTGGAGGTTGAGTTCGCCGGGAAGGAGAAGGTGAACGGAGAGCACTGGATGGAGAATTCTGATCTACGGTTCAGTCATACTGATATTTTTCTCCCTGGTTGTAGCATTTGTTTGTAACTGAGTTTTCTCTTGAACAGATGTTGCTCTCTGTAGACTAAACTAACTTGATTAACATGTACTCAACATGCTTTATCCACCGAAGATACATCTTTTATCTTTTTTTTTGCTCTCTGTGGGATAAAAACACACAACAGTAAATGTTTTAATGCTCCATTCCTTTTAACTGCTTTTTCACTGAAACTCTCCGATCCCTCGTCCCTCTTTCTCTTCTCCAAACAAGTTATTGGTGGCTCTCTACTTGAACACGTACAGTTAACATCCAGTCAACACACACCTCTCTCGCTATGCCTGTGGGCTTCCTTAGAGGTTGTCTGGTTAATACTTCATAGCACTTAGAGGCATCAATAAGCCCTGTGGTGTTCCAGTGAAGCGGAGAATGCAGGAAAGCATGCTAATCCCCCCACCATCACAACCAAGCACAGACATATCCTGCCCTTAGTGACACCCCCTCTCTGACCACACATCGTCCTGCTTACAGCTTCTAAACCTAACATGAGTTTTATAAACAAAAATCAAAACATTTGAAGTTATTCTGTAAATGTTAGAGACACACTAATCGGAGTGACAAATTTATTTTGATATTTAAGATGATTAATAACAATTTGTTTCAGAATAATCTGTTAACGTGTACACTGTATGCTAACTAACTACGTGAACACAATAACTGAAAAATAAAAATGTAAATATATTTTACAATGTTGGCTACTACATTTAGTGGCATCATTTTGTGCTTTCTTTAGCCAATCATTTAGTCTTATAATTTGCTCGTGTAAAAATGTTTGAGAAAAAGAATAAAGTTTAGGATAAAAATAATTCTAAGTGCCTGCAAAATATTGATTAAAACAAGATGGATATCAAACTAATGACCATTACACAGATAAATATTTCCTCCTAACGGTTAGTTTTTCTCACCATCCCTTTACGTATTTCTGTACATAATTCTAACAGACACAGAAAACTCAGCTAAAGCCAGACAAGAAGACAAAACATGTAGGATGTAATCACATACATAGTTACATTTTACTTTTCAGAATCTATTGCTTAAGGTTGTTTTGATAATGAACAGTTATTTCTTAGTTTATAGATTTTTGTACATCTCTTATCTCCCTACTGTTTTTTTTTTTTTTAAAAAACAGCACTTGGATTTCTGCAATGTGAAACTAAGACATTTATTTTACACCCACACTTTTGCATACTGCTGCAGTGGCCACTCATTGTTAAAGTTTAAAAGTTAGATGTTTCTTTACCACAAACTTGTTATTCTTCTTGAGTAACTATTTTTTTTACAAAAACAGAAAAGTCGTAAAAGCCATTTGTCTATTAGACATTTTAATCTCCCCTCCAAAAGGTAATGAAACAAATGACTTTTGCTGGTTGTATTGTTAAACCTTAATGATATTTTTTGTGCAGCGTGCTAGTGCAAAAACTTTTCATGGAACAGTTTTAATCACAGATTCAACAATATGTTCTTTGGCATAATTTTTTTTTTTTTTTTTTACTTTTGGGTTTTTTTTTTTTTTGTTTACAATAATTCAACAAAATTATTGTAAAGTGGAAACACTTTAGTGTGGCTGTGTTTCTGACCCCATAGAACATGCGTTATGAAAGGGGGGGGAAAGCTGCTTTTCGTGTTCTTTTTTTCTGTCATAGGGGACCGCGGACACTGTCAGCTTCGTTTTCCAACATCATGTAACTGAGGACAGTCTGGTCTTATGAGACCTTAAGCTAAAAAAAAAAAAACAAAAAACAGCAAAGTGACACATCCACAAATGTGTACACACATGGAGTCATTGGGGCAAATAGTGGAATCCTGGTCTTGTCATGCTCTGTGCTTTAATCCAGTTTAGAAGGATTAATTAGGAATTAAGGAGTGTAATGTTATCGATGCGTGATCCGTTCACTTCCTCGCACACCCATACACACTTTTCTCACAGTTGGAGTGCTCATGTGGAGGATGGATTATTCTCAACTAAGAAAGAAAAGTAAAGTTTGTTGGATCTTTTTTTTTTTTTTTTTTAAACTTTCTTTATTGCTGTCTCTACTTATTTTCTTCCATCTTATATATTACTCTCTCCTACTCTTTATTCAGCTTCACACTTTTTTGTGCTTTCATTCACTTCATATGTGAGCATCTATAAAATAAATTTCACTCCTCAGCCTTGTTTCCAGCAACTTCTTTCTGTCTTCTCTGCAACCATTATCTGGTCTTTTAAAGGTCTTGTGTAGGCTTTTATTCTGTGCTTTCATCCTTCCAGCCCAGCTTTGTCAAAAGAGAAAGATGAGAGATTTCTATAGCTCAGATACCCTTTCAAGGAGGCTGTAGTATTCAGGTGAGCCTCTCTGAATGTCCATTCTGCGTCTGGTTTTTTCCTTTTTCATAGTCTTTCTTTCCTGTTTTTCATCTAGTTTTTTTCTTTCAGTGATGAGGAGAGCATCTGGGGAGGCACGGTTCTTACAGTGTCTTGACTCAAGTCTCTACTTCTTTGCTGTATGAAGTAGCTTTGCTTTCAGAACTGAGTTGAGTAGCTTACCTTTGTCCTTGAGAAAAAGCTTTCAGTTGTCCTCTGTTTTCCCTCCTCCAACTGCCCGGCTAACTATTTATGGATGTTCACTATGTGCATTTGTGTGATCATTCTGTTTGGATTTAATCTTACACAATAATTTTGAAGATTGATTTGTAGATGAAAGGCAATGAAGTAGCAAGAGGAGCTGAATGAAGACAAATGAAAAAAAAAAAAAAAGCAGCAGATAGCAAAATAAGTGATAAGGATGTTTTTGTCTGCATGAGTATTTCCTGGACTGTAATTTTCTGCATACACCTCCCTGCCAGAAACTGGTGAAGTGTGCTGATACTTCCTCGGGCAGACAGTAATAGTTGCTTTTATTAATGCCTGATTACATTTTTAGTACATGCTGTGTCGCTATCAGTCATCAATCCTCCTAACTCACAAAATGCAAAATGCCGCTCATCTAACTTTCAGCTAGAACACACATCTCAGTCCACAGAGGCAGTAAAAAGTCTGTGCCAGTCATCCTGTTACCACTGTGCTCACCATTATCCATTACACCCGTACTTTCATGCCTGTGATTTACACTCCCTTTGTCTCTATTCTTTAGTCGCCTTCGTCTATTCTTTCCTCACTGTCTGCCACCTTCCCTCTCACTTGTTCCCTCCGGCGCTATTGGCAGCACTCTGTCACTGTCAGGTGTGTGTGAGATAGCCTTCACGCCAGTGACTCGAAGGATATGGGCTTTTCGATGTCTCATCCACTATTCAACTGGTTCTTTAACTCTTTGCTTCCCACCAAAAAGTGAGCACTTTTTAAAGCTCATTTTCGAGAGCTTAATAGTTTGGGTTTTTTTTTTTTTTTTTACACAAGATCACATACACATTTGTAATCCTCTACTCTAATACATGTACTATCAATATTTATTGTTGTGTTTTTATTTAGTTTATAATTGACAACCAACTGCTTTACTTTTCTTACACTTGCAGAACATCAGAGGTTTTTAGTAAATCATATACACACTAATATGATCCTGGTAATTACAGATAGCCTTAATGAGTTAACGCTTCCTTCTACATCAACATATGCTGTGGGCTTCTTATATGCTACACCAACATAATAAATCCTTGCCTGCAGGAGCTCACTGCTGGGTGTCCTTCCATCTCCAGTCTAGGAATAACTAAATTCAAGAAAGCTTAATTTACACTTGGAAAAAAAAAAAAAAAAATTCATTAGTGCAGGAGAGGGTGGAGACTGTTTAATCCAAAACAGAAAAAAACCCCCGAAAGATTACAGTAGTTAGGTTGAAACAGAATTAGTCTTTAATTTTGTTTTCTAGGTCACGATGGTCTATTGTACAGAGTATTTGCTCAACATCTCCACTTTCCCTAGAAAAGGGTTGTTTGTCTCTAAGAAACAAAGATACGTAGACTGGTACTCGATGTAAACATGTAGGGTGAGCATTTAGCTTTTTACTGTGACTACTGCTTATTCCTGCACTCCTTTGCTGTGCCAGAGAACCAAATCAGAACAACTCTTCTAACCAATGGATGAGATGCCAATTCCACATGTCAAGTCAGCCTAAACGGAAAAAGAAATTAACTGATGTGGACAACAGTGATGGGGCGCACATGCTGAAAAATACCACCCAGACCTTAACTGACACTGAAGATACACCCGACGGCTGATTGTCAGCTTGTGCTGCTTACATAGTGCTGCCCAGGAGGAAGTAGCAAGTTAATGTCATTTATATTTCTGACAAAGTTTGCAGATATAAAGTGTCCTGTAGGAGCTTCTATATACTGGCCTTAAAAATGCCATGGGAGATTTCTATAAATCTATTTTTTGCAATGTTACTCAAATCCTCCTTTATTGGTTGAAAAACATATACAAATAAACTGTGGACATTAAAAATTGTTGGCCCACTGCATGTTGATCACTCTGATATCTTGGTTTCAGCAAAAAGTATTTCTCTTGGTTGGAAATGCAAATCCAAGGGTAGGCGCCTTGGTCTTAGGAAATTGACCTGTATTCACAAAGACTTTCTGGGCTGTCAGTGCTAGACAGTCTTTCATGCTTGCTTTAAGAGACAAAGGTCTAATCATCTGTGTCTAGGTTTTACTTCAAAAGTGCTCCCAAAAAATTGGCACAAGATATTTTTATATTCTGAAAGCCTCGTTGTGTTCCGTATTAGTCTTCTCTGTGTGGTTTTGACGCACTTTAAAAATGTTTTTGCCCTAAATTCTAAGAAACAATTTACAATGTAGGAATAAAATCATTTTAAATTAGATGATTTACACAATCCCATCATAAAGTCAAAGCCATAACGCCATGGATTTGAAACAAACCAGAAGATTCAATTTCTCATTGCATCTCAGTCACTAAGGCGATTGCTTTCAGGGCTTCAGAATATATTTAATTAAATTGTAATGTTATTAACATAAGTTATTCATGAAAGAAGTGGAAGTTAATTCTAAATATTTTAACTGAAACATTTCCATTTGTTATGCAGCTTGTTAGTGTTTTTTTTTTTTTTTTTTAACTTCGTTTTGAGACCGGAGATGTTTGTGTGAGTGAAAGAAAGTGAAAAGGAGAGAAGAAAAGGAGAAAAAAAAATCTGAGTAACAAGGCCAGCTTTGCCTTTAGGCTGTTTGGCCCCAAACTCTCATCAGCCTGCTGGTGCTGAAACGGAGAACCTTCTGCCCCCTGCCACTTTGTAACCACACAGGCCTTTATGCAAACACACATGTAGAACATGCATACATTCATAATGCAAACTATCATGCAACTAAATCATCTCCCTCATGTTGTGCTGTCATTCTTTTATCTTCCCATCTTTTATCCACATCCCTAATCTATTTGTACCTTTATCAGACATTTTTTTATTCCCATATCTTTTCATAAAAGACTGTCTCTTTCTTTATTTGTTCCTCATCTGTATTGTGTTTCCTCATGCGGCCACGTATACACCAGCTTAAGATTACTTTGAGAATGTTTCTTATCCCACTCCCTTCATTTCTCTTTCTCAGTCACTTTTACCCCCACCCTTTCCTCATCTTCTTCCTTCATTCCTCCTCGTCTCCCTCTCTCTTCTCAGCGGTGGTTTTTAATGCATTATGAAAATGGACTCAGGCTATGAAAGCGAAACAGGACAAGTTTGCCTGTTTAATGTGACTCCTTTCACTCCTCATCTGCCTCATTGGCAGTATGAATTTGTGTGTGTTCCAGCCACTGTGTAAAGTTTTGCTTTTTATGTGCGTATTGGTACTGCTGTGGGCACTCATCCACTTTATTTATATATATTTTGTTGCCAACACTGAAGGCTGAATGTGACAAACACATCAGCTGGTTTTTTTAGATGTAGCAACTCATTCTTACACTTTTAACACAAACTTTGAGCATTAGAGCATGTACACACTTTGGACGTGCATTAAACTGCATGAATAATAAAACGATGGGCAGACAGCGTAGAACATATGCTTCTCTGAGATGTGCGCTAATGGAAAAGCATGTTAGGGCATGGAGAAGAAGATGTAGGGGTGTTTTTCAGAATCTGTGGGATACATTTTACCCTACAGGCTCGTATGACCTGGATGCAAGTCTCCCCTTGTTTCTCCCTCTTTGTTTTCTTCTCACATTCTTCTCAGCCTGTCCTCCTCTCCTTCCACTATTCCCAGTTTGTTCATTTGTGTGAAGTTAAAGCTTCTCATCTCTGGAGAGAGTGAGATGGCTCCAGATGAGCTGATTAAAAGAATAAAGATGAATTGTCAAAAGACGTAGAGTGGGAGGAAAACCACAGATAAAAGAGAAATGATTTGGCATGCGGTGTTTGACTATTAGATTAAAGTGGTGACTCTGCGAGTGTGGGGTCACTGAGCCGTTTCATTCCTTATTGTCAATTTACAGTATTCAAATAGACTCGATAGGTGATGCTATGTGAGCTGGAAGTTGAATGAACTCTAACTTTGCTGCTTGAAAGAACAGTAGCTCTAATATTAAAATAGCCTCTTGTCATTTACTTCTTTCTTTTTATCCCTCCTCCTTTCTGCCTTTTTGCCACCTTCTCACTTGTTTGCACTTTCTCTGATGTTGTAGTGGAAGTATGTGTGTGGCTGGCGGTGAAATTCTGAGTGTGGACAGTAGATGTGTGTGTCGCACCAGAGTTTAATTGCGGTGTGCATAGAAACGAGTGTAATTAGCTAACGCTCGCTTTCCTGCCGCCCAGCTAACAACCAGCATCCCCTCTGTGCCTGCTCTTTCTCTCTTTCTTTCTTCGTCTCACTCCCTCCCTCTCTCTCTTGTCTCCTGCCTGTTGCCACAACGACAAGCCCCACTCCGCCATTGTTCCCTGCTGTTCTCTAAGAACAAAGGAGGAGGCTATTAGCTCCCTGAGAGGAGTGGTAGAAATGGAGGATGGGGATGGAGAATAAGAGAAAGGATTACTCTCAGGGTGGGATGATGAGAGTGTGGGAGAGAATTGGTGAACAAGTGAGGAAAGGGAAAAAAAATGAACACAGAGGAAGTATGCAAGGACACGAGGGGCCGAAGGAGAAAACAGTTTGTGGGCAGAGAAAAGAAAAAAAAAAAAGAAAAGCTGAAACAAGATTTTTAGAGTATTAGAGTATAAAGGTTTATAGGGCAGTTGAGATTGCTTTTTTCCCCTATGAAAAATAATTGAATTGTGAAGTTATTCAATTTAATTCAGAGAAACATGCTTTCCATTCTCAAGTTTCGTCCCCTTTTTGCCCTTTCTCCGTCCATTACAACCCGAGTCAGAGAATGCGGGTGCTAGAGTGTGTCTGTACAAGTGTTGGCTTGCTTTTTTATTTTTTTATATGCTTATAACTGTGCCTTTGCTTTTTTAACATGTGTGTGTTTGTTTGTGTGTGCAGTCCATGTGAGGGTCATTAGTAGGAAGTGTAGGCGGGTAATGCGCTGTCTACAATGCCGGCCATCTGAATGTTAACAGATTGTAATGCAGGACAGAAAGTGAATTTGGTTTCCTGAGGAAAATGGAGCAAATTACACTTTTATAGCACTCTGCCACTATCCTTTGCTTGTACCATTACTCACTAGGTGAGGGAGAGAGGGGGAAAGCAAATGATTGGAAGATGTCTACACAGGAGAAGATGGTTTTAGGTGTGATGGTGAAACTGGTTTATGGGAAAACAGGGACAGCTTTCTCAGTACTTAATAGCCTTTCTCTCTTCGACCTTCTACAAAAGTGTCGCTCAGTTTTGTTTTCTTTCTGTCTATAAATTAATTTTTGTCCCCATCTCAAACTTTGCTTGAACTGAAATTTATTTCTTTTCATTTTAACTTGCCACCATTAGAGTTTATTTACGTTAAATCACAGTTTTCTTAAATTTTCAGTTCTGTATGGACATGGTTACTGGAAACTTATAAATCAGGCGTTCAATTGCTTATGATGATGTAATTGCTTGCAATACCCCCCATGAATATCTGTCATTTCAAATCTTCATGCAAATTGTTTTGCTCATTAATGGTTGCTTGAAAAGCAGATGTACCATTTTTTTTTCCTAATAATGCCCGCGTGATGAAACTAGTAAAGATATTGACACATCTGAGCTGCTGTAAATTTAGCTGAACCACCTTTCATTTATTGAAAGTTAACTGATATTTGCCAACCATCAAATATCATCTGACAGCCAATTGGGTTTTTTTTATTGCCAGGTGTAATGAGAGCAAATCCAGTTAAAAAAAAAAAAGAGAGGGTTTTAAATAAAGTGATTCAACAGGTAGAGTAACACTGCAAGAGCTGTCATGGTAAATGAAAATAGCCTATTCTATATTCTAGGACTTTTAGGAAATCGTGCACCTCTTCTTTAATCATTCAGACTGCCAGAGGAACTTTAATGCTCTATAGCGTGTGACTGCAGCAAAGTCTGAGTTTTTTACTTTTGAATTACCTTAACTCTCTCTCATTGACCTCGGGTTAACTAGAAAGAGTTGTTTAACTCATTAAAGTTTGATTTCCTTTTATGATTCACATCGTTCTTGTTCACCCTGACATTATGCATATATTATCTAATTCACTGCTGGCTCTGCCCTGGCTTTTTGACATTCGTGAATGTTTGAATTTTAATATCTGTAACCTGAGTCAGGTCACTACTGAGACAGAATGTTTTTCTGTTACGGTTTAGACAAGCATTTGTTGCAGGAATGCAGCAGCACACACCAACCTGAACTGTACACAGTCACAATTTGATGACTTTCACCAGCATAGAATGCATTCAAAGCTTTTCAGAAGTCTGGTGAAGTGTTGATACTCAAGTGACCAGGAAAGGCAAATGCCACATCGGATATCCTGATGAAATTAACATTGCAGTAGAGCTGTGTATAGTAGTGAGGTTAGATGGGGAGAATGCTGTAAATGTCCATTTTTATGAACACGTTTTGTGTTACGTTAATAGCCTTCGTCAACATGTACAATTCAGACTGAAAAAAGTTTCATAATCTTTTTAGTCCACAATAAGAAGGTATAAAAATGTGGAACATACTTTTTTCAGGTATCCAAAATTGTTTCTTGCTGCGGGTACATTAATAGCGAAGACATTTCTATGCTGTACCTATCATAGTTTTTATCAGGAAAAAAATATAGTCACTATGTTATCTTTATAAAACCTTTTGCCATTAAAAATGGTTTGTGGAAGCAATTTTCTTTTTTTAATAAGAACATTTGTTACTAAAGACTTTTTTTGTGTTTGCTTTAGAAAAATAATTTCTATTTTGTTATGAATGTCCTATAAAGCTTTTGAGCTCCCATCGCTCTCCATCAAATCTTGATAAAATAACATTCGGAAGAACGAAGGATTTTAAATTGAATAGGAGCAGCTTTTCTGAAACTGAGTACAAAAGCAGTCAAGGTTGGCTCAAGGGCACCATTTCGCAGCCCGGCAGCAAATGTGTTAGTGCAGCTGCACACAAATATACCCGCACACGCACACATGTTCATGTGAGGATTCACCCGGCTGACCTGGCAGATTCTTTTCCCTTCAGTGGGAGATGGGGAATATTTTTCCTGGTGATGTGTTGCCTCTTAGCATCAGAAAGACTATTCCCTGTTTGTTGAGGGAGCATTGATGGGGAAGTGTCTCCATCACTACAACCCCACCTGTCTCATCTCGGATGATTCTGTTTTTTTCTTTTCCTCCTTGCCTTTTTTTCTGTCCTCTCGAATCTGTTTTACTAGCCCTATGCTGCTCCCTCCATCTTCTCCCTTCCCTGAGCTGACATTTGCTGTCAGGCAGCCCCATTATTTTGTTCTTCAGACTTCTGATTATAATTCTCCTGTTCTTTTTTTTTTTTTTTTTCTTGTCTCTTTGTCCCTCACCCTCTTTGTCTCTCTTCTTCTGTCCTTCCCATTGGTCCTCGCTCACGAACATTTCCATTCTTGCTCCTTTTCCCACTTTTTTCTGTTCTTTCTTTGCTGCATTAAGTTCAGTATTATTCAATCTACCTCCCCCACAACCCCAGTGTTCATTATACCTTTCTCATCTCAGTTTGTCTCTGTCTCACTTTCTGTTTTTAAAGGTCAATTTTCTTTTTTTATGGTTCTACTCCAGCTTTTTATCTTTTTTCTTTCATGTCATAAAGTTCTCTCTGAGGTGTTTGCGAAGATCTCGTCGTTCTGGCTTTTAATTGTCCTTTTCTGGCTTTGTCACCATGAACGAGTTCTGAATTCTCTGATATTCATGTAGTAGAAGCTTCACCCAGATTCTGAGACATGAAAATGATCAATGTTCCAGACGGATTTTAAATCATTAATTAAAAAGTGTTGGAACTTATTATTCACAATCACTTCAGAGCATTGGGCTGGAGCAGATATTTTGTTCATGCTGAAGTCTGCCAGAGAAGCCAGGAGTTTGTGAAACTGGACAACGAGGGAAAAAGAGTGTTGTCATGGTGATATAAATCCCTTAAGGGGATATTTCTACCCCTCATTTGCTCTCCCCACAAGTCTGCATCTTGTCCACATCACAAATTCTTCTTTTCCTCTTTTCCCCCTCTCTTTCTCTGTTTATCTCATTGCTTTCTTTTGTCTCACTTTCCATTTCCTTTCCTCCGACTGTCACTCTGCTCCCTGTTTGTTTATTGTCCTCCCATCTCTTTCGGGCTCTTTGCTCTTAATGTCTCTTTTTTGTTTCCATCTTTCATCATGTTCTTCCTTCTTTTCTCTTTCTTCCGTCCCTGTGGTCCTCACCTCTTGTCCAGGCATCGAGGGAGGGTGTAGCTGTGGAAGGGAAGGAATGCTAATTTTATCGCCACAGTGACGGCAAGCAGAAGGAGAGATTGAGAAAGAGAGAAAGAAAATGTCACTCGTCTGAGAAAATGAGATGGCCATTGCTCTGTGTGTGCGCGTGTGTCTGTGTGCGTCTCGACAGGAAAGATCAGGGTGACAGTCTGAGTGACATTTCGTGTATTTTTTTCCCTTCGTCTTGCTCCCTGCCAAGTAAATGATATATATGTATATGTGTGTGTGCAGGAGGCAAATGGTAATATATGTATGTAGAATGTCAACACTTCTTCCCCGCGTGCCATCTAGTGTTCAAGACATTTTCTGCCCTCTTTGTTTCCCAAGTCCATCATCTCTGTCTCTTAGTTTTTCCTCATTCTGCTGCTCGCTCTTCACCCCTCACTCATGTCGGAAATGTAATCATGTTCAGGAGCTGAACTGAGGCAAAGACGGGCTTGGCGGGAGAGTTAGGAGGGGGTAAATGAGAGTTTGGAGCAAATGTGGGGAAGAGGAAGAAAAAGCCATTGGTATGTGTACCCAATTACCACTCCAGCCAGCCCAAAGTCACCTTCGCAGAGGATAGACTCACGCGCTCTCAAAATAGCTACTTTCAATCCCGCCTCCTCTGTGCGTGTCAGGGTATGTGCACACGCGTGCACGAGTTGGTTACCCTGATGATATGGTAGACTGAATAATATCATGGCATTCCTCTCTCTCATCTGTCAGCACAAGGCTTATTACGAGTGTGTCTTTTTGTCTGCGCACATGTGTGAAAGAATGTGTGTGATTGTGTGTCCTGTGTCTGATTGCAGCAGCTGATTGAGTCCTAGCCTTGAAGATTTCAACCCAGGTCCTCATCTTCTGATTAGGTGTTGTGATGTGAGAAAGAGAAGGAAACTGTGTGAGAGAGAAAGTAAAAAAAAAACTGGAGCTCAGCCACTTTTAAGTCTGTGTCTCTTTCTCGCTTCGCTCATTAATGTAAATTACATGATCTGAATATTAGATAAATAGATTCATTATTTTCCCTGAATAAAAAGTTTTTGAACTTTTTTTAATTGAAAGTGTAATTGGTATTTGAATAGATGTAAAATTCAGTTCTGAGAGACTTAACCATCGAGCCAGTACATGGAGACAGTCGGGGCTTACGAGCAAAGCAGTGCAAACGTCTGTGTGTCTGCCCTTGTTAACTGTGGCCTCGTTCCGCCTTGCTTCTTAATTAAGAGACCATAGGGCTACTTCCACTGCCTGCTATCCCACTCTCCATTGGGGCAAGAAGAGAACAAGAGAGAGATAGTCTTGAAACTCTACAGACACACAGGGGAAGAAAAACATCCAACCAAAAATATTGAACTGAAAAAGTTGATAGATTTAGAAAGAAAGAGAAGAACTGGAAAACAAAAGGATTACTTGGGAAGAAATGGGGAGCCTGGGCCAATGTGTGAAAAAGTAATGGAAAGATTGAAAATACGTGTCTGGAGGAAGGAATAGTACAGAAGCCTGAACACAGTCTCCATTTCCCCAGCCGAACTGATGCCACTCATTTCCATTGCTGCCTCAACATCAAACGTGTGTGTATGTGCACGCGGTTTTCAAGCGGTAATCTGCTCAATCTTATTCTTTACTTTCCATCTGTGTAGGATCTTTCGCTCCATCGCTTCCCATCTTTCGCTATCACATCTCACTGATTCCTCGGGATTGAGCATGTGTGTGGTTGTGTGCATCCATATCTGTGGTTAGATACATTCCTGTGTATCGGTGCACGCCTGCCTGGGTATCTTTGCTGTTCTCTCACCCTCTCTTGTCGGCTTGCAGCGAGTGGTGAGATAGTGGGTTAAATTTTAATGGTGCTGCCATCTCTCTGTAGCTTCTGAAAAAGGGCCAATGCAGACTGACACACTCAGTGAGCCGTGAGAAGAGACAAGACATGGAGAGGAGCAATAGCTTGCTAGACATCCTCACACATGCCAGTCTACTGTATAAACAACAGGTAGAATAATGAAAGTGCTACCCTGTCTTTGTTTTATTGCAGTTTTAAGAGGAGTTTATTGACTTCCTGTCAGCCAAATTCCGTTGTTTTAAAACTGTTGTCCCACAGTTAGAGATTTAGCTGCTACGTTTAAGAGATTGTTAGAGACAGGTTTTTTTAAAAAAAAAATCTCACTTGCGTTCATGTTTTCCTGCAAGTTATAAATCCTTAGACAATTTTGTATTTATTTAGACACAATGAGATGGATTTGGCCATAAAACACAGGCTCTTTTTGTAAACCTACCTCTGTTATTATCACAGAAAACTTAATAAAACCTCTCTTTGTACATACACACATTTTGTCCAAGAATGTATTAGGTGAACACTGAGGCTGATCTGGATCCGGCCAAGCAAACACTTGTGCTCATTCTCTGAGCGATATTGTGTGTGGTTTCTTGATTGTTTTCATTCTCCCAACCTCACATAGCTGTCTGATTGGCAACACGTCCCCTGATGGCTCACTAAGCACATGGAGGGATTAGGTGTGTGTTTTTGTGTAAATTGTGTTTTTGTTTGTGTCTGTGTGGGTCCTGTTTTATTGTCTAGCCTTGACTCTAGCCAATTCCCTGTGAGAGGCCAGCAGACAGATGTTTGAGAAGAGGATTTACATGTATATCTTGCAGTTTAAATATCTATTTCTCATGTTCATTTTTTTTCCCCAGCATTGTGGTTTCTTTTTCTTTGTTTTTGGGGGAAAGGGTTAAAATGGATTTCATAAATTGGAAACCCAATAGCATCTTTGCGGATGTATGATGAGATAGGCTTTTCCCCAGGTTCCCACGTAGGGTAGGTTCTTACAAGATCGCAGTTGTTATCCCCGCCAGCACAGTCACACTATGATCTTTTGTTTTTGATGCATTTCAAATACCTACAGTAGTTTTCACAAAGTTTGCATAACAGAGTTTGGTTTTCATAGATGAATGCAGGGGAAGTGTATCAGTCTCAGCTGAATACATCTAAGAAAAAAATGTATTTGTATTTGATAAAAAAATATTGTAATTGAATGTCAAGCTCTCTGTTATTTAGAGGATTGCAGATTTAAATTAGATTTTGGAATATTTAGATTTTCTTTTTCTGGAAGTTATCGGTACTTTGAAAATTAAATGAAATACTTTCTGTGGAACTTCTTTCAAATAATAGATATTTTAAAAAAAAAAAAGTTGCACTCTAAAATGAAATTTTCTTAAGCGTGTCACTTATTTCCATCTTCCCTTCTTTGTTGCTTTGATGTAGTTTGTGGCAAGTTGATTATTGATTTTTAGTTGAAAAGACTTTCTACACTTGAATATGTATGCAGTAAAACTAACTTAACTAAGCATTTCTGAGAACTGTATGTGTTTTGTCTTCTGAACTATCTTCTGATTATCCCTAATGTGGTTGTGAGGTTGGAGGGGGAAGGGGTGCTGCTGCCTTTTCCAGCTGATTTCAGCTGAGACACAGGGTACGCCCTGAACAGCTCACCAGTCAATTTCAGTGCTACACACACCGACAACCATTGAAACACGCATTTACTCCTCGGGGCAATTTTATAGAGGCCAATTAACGTAACATGAATGTTTTTGGAGCGTGCGAGGAAACCGGAGAACACGTACACGGGGAGAACATGCAAACTTTACACAAAAAGGCCAGCGTATCAAGCCCCGGGCTAACTCTGAGAATTGAACCCCTACCTCCTTGCTGTGAGGCAACCATGCAGCCCCAGTTAAACTATTTCTACATATCCGTTTGGCCAGAAGTTCAATGACTTCATGAATTATGATGTTGAGAAAGTTTTGAATTGCCTGATTTAAATTTCCAGCCAAACTAAGTGACAGAGTCTGGGGCCTTTGCTCAAGGGGGTCACCAATAACTCGACACTTACTCCAGTAGCACTTTAAAAGTTCTCAGAATAGATTTTGAGAACTCTCCAGAAGGACTGCCATCTTTGCTGCACTTAATCATCAATGCTTTCAAATAGAAGCTACTCACAAAAAAAAGATATACATGATACTTGAAGTGAGCAAAATGATATTTAAAGGATTCCCAGTGCAGGAAGGGATAAAAAGTCTCTGGTCGAAAGAGGTCTTAAGTGAACTCTTTCAAGCCCTGTATCTAGCAAACACCAGACACTGCTTATCTCTTAGCTAATGACAGGACTCCAGCAAGGAGTTATGAGGGTACTGTCATGCTAGGGATGTGCTTGTCAGTTCAAGGGCCAGAGACTTTGGGGATAAAGTTGGAAAAGAAGAAAGCACCCACAAGCAGAGATATCAACTTTCAGATGGAGTGTGAGATTTGAATGCGTGACCACACATCCAAGGATGAACTAATAGTTTATGGACAAATAGTTTTTTATACATGTGATTCACACCTCTAAAAAACATTCATAGATCTGCATGAAGATAATTTGTACACGGATTAAGCCAAAATTAAAGAACTTTGAAAGAAAAAATACTTTGAGCTTGTAATTGCTTATAAATGTTTTTCTAGATGTTATTGAAGAAAAAGAAGTGACTACTTTGTGGAGTGAGGTTTCAGATTTAAATTTGATAACACAAGTTGTAAAAGACATGTCGATATGGGTTATTCACTAAAGAATGTGTTTATCAATATAAAATTAAGCCTACAGAGCAATTCGATGTTTAAAGACTGAAAACATTGAATAAACGGCCTGTCTGTTATTCACTGGAATTGTTTTTCTTATTCATCTTCTCTTTTAATGGCTGTTCTATTGATCATGTAATTCCTCTTAAATCTAATCCCTGTTCCTTACGTTTTTTTCCATCATAACTATTTACTGTTTGTTCAGTCTTTTTGATTTTCTCTGTTCCCGTTCTCATTTTTCTTGGCTTCATTGCGCTGTAATGTTGACTGAGAAACCACCATGACAAGCGCCTGAAAACAGCCCAATTTTTTCGCCTCCAGACAAACACTCAAGTGTCTGTGTATGCATGTGTGTCCCCTGCGGGTGATGGCTGACATTAAAAATAAAAAAATAAAAGGCAATATTCCCCCTCTTCCTCCTAACGTCTCTCCCGCCCCTCTCTGTGCCTTCCTCAAGGGGCAATCAGACGTAGCAACACTGGCCCTTGTCCGCCTCCTCGCCACATTTCTGTGTCACCATGTACATTTGTGTGTGTGTGTGTACATGTCCTTGTGTGTTTGCGCATGTGTGCCAATCTTTCCACCATGCGGTCAAGTCACAATTGCTAATCAGGCCTGCAAGCTTTGCCTGAAGAGACCAAGAGAAAGAGGAGGAAGGGTGGGCAAATGATTGAGTGCTTTCCTTTGTCCTCATCACTGAAGCAGAGATAAAGACGAGTGAAAGGACGGATGGTTGGAGATGAGAGGACAAAAACTGAAGGATTAACAGGATGAGTGCCTGTACCGGCACTGTGACGCGATTTTAACTGTCCTCCATGGCATGACACTATGTAGACCTTCATTTTCTCCATCCTCTATTCATCTGCTTTGCTTTACGCAAGTCCAAACTGCTTCTGTTCACAAACTATCTCTGTTATATATTCACACACCCTTTCCATTTACAAACCGGATTCCGAAAAAGTTGGGACACTTTAGAAATTGTGAATAAAAACTGAATGCAATGATGTGGAGGTGCCAACTTCTAATATTTTATTCAGAATACAACATAAATCACAGGTCAATAGTTTAAACTGAGAAATTGTATGATATTAAGAAAAAATATGCTCATTCAAAATTTCATGGTGTCAACAAATCCCAAAAAAGTTGGGACAAGGCCATTTTCACCACTGTGTGACACCCCCCTTCTTCTTTGAACACTCAACAGACGTCTGGGCATTGAGGAGACCAGCTTCTCAAGTGTAGACATAGGAATGTTCTCCCATTCTTGTCTAATACAGGCCTCTAAGTGTTCAATCGTCTTGGGTCTTCTTTGTCTGACCTTCCTCGTAATGATGCGCCAAATGTTTTCTATAGGTGAAAGATCTGGACTGTTGGCTGGCCAGGTCAGTACCCGAATCCTTCTCCCACGCAGCCATGATGTTGTGATTGATGCAGAATGTGGTCTGGCATTATCTTGTTGAAAAATGCAGGGTCTTCCATGAAAGAGACGACGTTTGGATGGGAGCATATGTTGCTCTAGAACCTGAATATATTTTTCTGCATTGATGGTGCCTTTCCAGATGTGCAAGCTGCCCATGCCACACGCATTCATGCAACCCCATACCATCAGAGATGCAGGCTTCTGAACAGAGCGTTGATAGCAACTTGGGTTGTCACTGTCCTCTTTGGTCCTGATGACATGGCGCCCCAGATTTCCAAAAAGAACCTCAAAACGTGATTCGTCTGACCACAGAACAGTCTTCCATTTTGCCACACTCCATTTTAAATGACTCCTGGCCCAGTGAAAACGTCTTCGCTTGTGGATCTTTGTTAGAAATGGCTTCTTCTTTGCAGAATAGAGTTTCAGCTGGCAACGGCGGATGGCACGGTGGATTGTGTTCACTGACAATGGTTTCTGGAAGTACTCCTGAGCCCATGCTGTGATTTCCTTCACAGTAGCACTCCTGTTTTTGATGCAGTGTCGTTTAAGGGCCCGGAGATCACGGGCATTCAGTATGGTTCTCCGGCCTTGACCTTTACGCACAGAGATTTTTCCAGATTCTCTGAATCTTCTGATGATATTATTCACAGTTGATGATGACAACTGCAAACTCTTTGCAATTTTTCGCTGGGTAACACCTCTCTGATACTGTTCCACTATCTTTTTACGCAACATTGTGGGAGTTGGTGATCCTCTACCCATCTTGGCTTCTGAGAGACACTGCCAATCTGAGAAGCACTTTTTATACCCATCATATTGCCAATTGACCTGATTAGTGCTGATTGGTCTTCCAGGTGTTTGTTGTATGCTCAAATGACTTTTTCCAGCCTCTAATAGGTTCTTGTCCCAACTTTTTTGGGATTTGTTGACACCATGAAATTTTGAATGAGCATATTTTTCCTTAATATCATACAATTTCTCAGTTTAAACTATTGACCTGTGATTTATGTTGTATTCTGAATAAAATATTAGAAGTTGGCACCTCCACATCATTGCATTCAGTTTTTATTCACAATTTCTAAAGTGTCCCAACTTTTTTGGAATCCGGTTGTACTTACTCTTTTTATTCCCCCCCTCTTTTTATCTACTCTCGCTCATTTTCTGCCTGCTATCTTTCCATAAAGTATTAATGAAAATTTGAGAGCTGACAGTAGTGTGCTACCTAATCCTTTTTGCCCTGGGCAAAGTGCGCCACATGGGGTGCATGTGTGTAAGAGTTCCCCTAACTTTTTTAATTGAGACAGAAAGCCAATTTTTAAGTTTTCATTTCGACTACTCACCTTATGCAAATGAGACCCGTTAGATGTCATGGAATAGGTCAGGTTGGACAGCTTATTTGCCTTGTGGGGAAATGCCAGGAGATCTGAAAGTCAGGTGTTACTGGATGTGGAAGAAGTTTCACCTGCGCCACCGAAGTCTAATCTTGTGATAAAATGGCGTATCCATGAGATTAAAGGGATCTAAATCCAATTTACATCATAAAAAGAATTAAATTATCTGTAGTTTTTATTTGGTACTCTTAGACTTTTTAATATTAAGAGTTGTTAGATTATTTCCTAAGGGTCTGTTAAGATGATATCCCCATCTGTCAGGCAAATGCACGCTGATTATCCTGTCTATAAACGTCTTTGCTTGTCATCGTCGTCTAGAAGAACGAAGATGATTGAATGTTGGCGGGCGTACAGCAAGAGGGGTGAACGATGTAATGCAGATCGCTCTCCGTAGAGGGAGCTGTGTGCTGTGAAGGCCAGGGCAGCATCAAGGGCACTCACACTTTGAATAACAAACACTGTAGTACCACAGTGATACACACACACACACACACAGTGAGTCACTTAGTCAACCTTACACACACAGCTGGTTTGTGAGTTTGAACAGTGAGGCTTTGTGAGGGGTTTTGTTTTTTTTTTGTTTTTTTATAGTTTGGTTCCGTGCATCACTTTAAAGGCTCAGATGTTGCAGGTGGCTGAAGGTCATGCTCTTCTCATCTTTGTCTTTTAAACTTCTGTCTCTTTTTCTATTTGCTTTCTCCTATTTTGTTTTCACACCTTTATTTGCTCTTGGTTCTTTTTGATTTGATTTTTCTCCCCCCTCTCCACTGTGTAGTTCTCCCACACTCCCTTCCTCTCTCCTCCTTGTAATTAGCCAGTGTAATTGCTGTAGTAAATCTTTTCTGATGTCCCAAGGAGACTGGCTGATATAGGACTGATTTAATAAGCACACCATCGCAGCTCACCTCTCCCATTGCGCATGTGTGTGTGCACCGTGGGGCTCTGTGTCCTCTGTTATTTGCAATAGGGATTTATTGGCTGTTTGTGTGGTTTCAGCAAGTGCAAATTTGAGTTCAAGGTAATGCTGCGTCGATGTGTCTACTGTAGCGCACCTTATCAGTGATGCGAACTGCATTCTCTGTGCGAGAGTTTGTGTGAGTGTCTCTCATCAGCGATGCTGTTACGTGCCATGTGTGCGTCATCGCTGAAGACCTTCATAGCCAGAAGAGCAGGGAGAGGTCAGATTGGTCCTGAGAGAACAACATTACACACAAGTTCGCACATTCACTGGACACACCACGTGCCTTTGAGCCTTAGAGCATTGCATATGCATAAATGCAATCAGTATTTTCTGCTTTAATGTTATGCCCACCCCTTTTGTTTCACCTACACACAAATGTGAACTCTGATGGGTGATGAGGTGGAGCACAAAGGTAATACAAACTTAATCTAGGTGGAGGAATTTGTCAGCCTTGCCATCTAGAAGTAGTGCACAAAATTGGCCAGTGGAGGGCACTGTTGCTCCACAAATAAAATTGCCCTCACTGTGGAGCTCAGACTTTATTCTTTATTCTTCATCTTAATGTATAACTTTATTCTTTATTCTTCATCTTAATGTATAACTTTATTACAATCAGTGGCTGCTCGTGTGACGAAAGACAGATCTATAGGTAGATAAGTTTATTATCTTAAATATACTTACATCAAGACTATCTCTGTCTATTTTATTTTAATATTTATCTACTTTTATTTGTCTATTGGTGTTGCTATTTTGCTAGATTGTGCTTTCTCTGAAGAATTGTTATAGAACATTTTGTCCAAGTTATCTGCAACAATAACTTTGTTGAATGCAGATTGATGTCACTATAAAACATGTAGTGCAAGTGAAATGAAATGTTATCTTTATCTGAATTTAGTCAAATAAAATGGTTATCACGTCAATGTTTTTATCAATGACAATCCTAGATTTTTTTTTTTAAAGAATAAACTAAACTGATTTTTTTTATGTCTTTTTAAAAGTTTGTTTAATTTATCAGTTATTAAAAAAAGTGGTTTTTCCATGTTCAAAAAGTTTTTATCACCAGTCGACAGGTCGGATTTTAATACCTGAGCCAGGAAAATGATCATTTATCTTTTTTAAATTTAATCTGTAATTAAATGAACTTCTTACAATTTTTAAATTAGTTATAAAATGATAAAATGTTATGTTTGTTGATTTAAAATAATTTCAGATGTAGTTACACTGTTCATGCACCAGGGGTGCGCAAGTGAGCAAGGTCTAAGCCCCTCCCTTAAGCCAGCCCCTCGCATCCTGCCCCGCCCACATCCTGCCTCTCTTCCCCCCTCCTCCCTGCCGCACCCTGCCATCTGGTCCTTTTCACACAATTGGAAGTGCACGTACACACACGCACATACAGACTCAGGAATCTTTTCTCTTCATTTCCTTTCACGGCAAAAAACAGGATGAAGGGACTCTTTCAGACTCAAGGTTACCGTGGAAACCCCCTTATTCTTCTCCTGTCAAACACTCTAACATGGTAACACGCACTCTTATTTTTAGAGAATGACAGAATGCTGGACATTTAAAGTTTAAAGGGACAGATGCAACAGCTGTCCTTCGCTCTCTGATACTGCTGGCCTTTTGTTTACTTTTCACAAAAAACTGAATGCTCTTTTTCTCTCCTGTTTTCCATCTTTTTTTTGTATGATTCCATTCAAAGACTTTAGCACTTTTTAGTTAACTTTCTAAAGATCATCCATAAGCTGTTTTCATAAAGTTAGTTTATGTAACTTTATTGATGTTAAAAGTTGGTATAAAGAATGTGTGTGTTTGTGTGTGCGCGCTGTTCTTTCTGGGAAGCAAATTCAGCAGCTTTTTTCCAAAGAACTCTTCAGCGCAGAGATATTGATGTGGAAACTTAACTCCCCCTTCTCTGGTCCTCTTAAGACAAATCTTTGGCCTCGGAATGCAGAGAGGAATAGAAGTTTGAAGTTATATAAAGTTCATTTACTTTTTCTTCCATCTTACCAGCAGAGGGCTTGTAGAAAACTTCAGATGCCACAAATATACAATGGAGCAGATCATCTGAAAGCTTTTAGTGGGTTAAAAATAAACTGCAGCCGTCCACAAACAGGGAGTGGTGATGAAAGGATGAAAAGGCTGCTTGAAAAGACTAAAAGAGCTATAATAAAGAAAGGACATGCTTTCACAGAGACTTTAGAAAAGCATTATTCAACTTAAAGCTGTAGTTCATTGTTTTTACTTTGTTGTATGTACTTCTTCTTTCCAAACCAGTTTCTTCATTTCTTTATTTTCATTTAGTGTGTCAGACATCACCTTCTCTACCACACATTTTAGCCTTTTAAGGAGAGAGGGATTGGAAAAGGAAGCAAATAGGAGGGGGTGTACGACACATTCAGGTCTGCTGACTGATAAACAGACTCCTCTTTGTGCAGACTCTCTCTTAGTCACACACACACTCACAAAGTTACATAGTTACAGTACATTTTAACAAAAGACCTCTGCGTGTCTTGGTTTCATGATTTGGTTAATCCTTCTTCCACTCCACTCCCACTCTCTTTCTCTAACTTTCTGCATTTTCAGCTATCCAGTTAATTGAAAACAGAAGCTTGAGTATGGAAGAATTTTTTTAAATGACACACACACATGCATGGCTGCTTTTTTTTCCTCTCTCATCCCGAGTGCCAGGCAGCTGTTGGGTAGTCGGGAAGAGGGGGGCTGTTCCAGGAATAGAGGATTGCATGTGTGAGAGGAGTGTTGCTTTGTTTCCAATAAGTTTCTTTTTTTTTTTTTTCCTATGTGGTAGTTAAACGAAAGACATCTGGGTTATTAAAACATGGAGTTGAAGAAATCAGCATTTGAACATGTCTGTCTCTGTGTGTGTTTGTTTTGTTTTTAATGGTTCAGAATGTCTGTCTAGTCACACATGTGTTCTGCCTCAGTCATCTTTTCCTCCCCCACAACGACCATGTGTTCCAGCATCAATACACCAGAGCCAGCACTAGGGGTGCCATTGGCTCATAAATGAAAAAGCATGTGGTAACCACAGAGCAGCCATTTTACAATATCCACACAGACCCCATTTTATGAATCAGCTATGATGTCAGTATCCCTACATGTGCTTCTATTGGTTGAAGCGCAGCTGGCATCAGAGCACTATGCATTTACACACATGCTGACTTTGTAGCTCTCTGAGACACACATGCTGACCTGATGACACGCAGTGTTTACTAGGTCACTAGACGTGTCCGACAAAAAAAAGATCACCTCTCTGAGACATTACAATACCATCAAGATAAGATTATCATCTTGTCTTGATAGATTTTGATGCCATTGTTTGTATTTTTTGTCGATGTACTTGAAACATAGACTTAAGGAAAAAAATTAGTCCCCAGAAGGTGCTGTGAAGCATCAGACTTCCTGTTTGTTCTTCTATTTGAAGATGTATATTTACTGAAAGATTTCTGTTACTTCCTTTCCTCTTATGTGCACAGCTGTGAAGAGTTTTGTTTGTGTAAGGATTTTAATGTCCCTTCCTGCCTGTTTTCCTGTTGGATCTTTTTTTATTTGTTACTCTGTGTGAAATGATAAACGTCCTGTTTTGGTTTCTTGCTCTCATTCATAATCAGCTGGAAACGCAGTAGGGTTGCATAACCCTGTACAGGGCGTAGTGACCGACCGTGGCTGCGACAGTTATCAGACAAAATGTCCAAAAGGGTCCATGCCAACTCACGTTAGAAAACTAGATTATTCTAAACCGAAAGTTGTTCACTTCGGGTTTTTTGTTAGTTTGAAAGCGTGCAAGCCTGTTCAGAGTAAAAAAAGGTGAAAAGAAAAAAAATCCTGTTAAAGGGTTAAAATGAAAAGTTCAATGAAACAAAGACATATCTGAACCATTCTTATTTATCTCTACATCTACTATCGGCCTATAACTTTTTTACGCTATTTCTTCTGAGTCTACCTAACTTTTATGATCTCTATTTCTGTTTATTTCTCTTTCTATGTATCTGATTCCATCTGCCTCTCTCTTTTTCTTTTTGTGTCCTTCCAGCACTCATTTTTCTCTCTGTCACTAAATCCATCTATCTTTCCATCTTTTTGTCTCTATCTACTTCTCTCTACTAATCTCTCTCTATCTGTCAATATCTAAATCTTTATGTATCTCTTTCTGTTTGTCTGTGTCGTCTCTATATTTCTGTCTTTTTTTCTTTGTATTTATCTACACTTTAATTTGCCTGTCTGTGTTCTTTTCCTCTTTTGTCACTCTTTTTTTTCTCTCCAAAAAGTTATCGATGGATGACATAGATATTAAAATGTGTGAGTTTTGTACTGATGGAACAAAAGCTCATAACGTCTTGAGTCTGCTGACACACACAGCTCTGTTTGTCTTTAAAGGGAAATGAGGCCCTCATTTGAAGCATGTGCTCATTAACAGACTGTCCAACTGGCTGGCGTCTCTCTGAGACAAAGCACTGTTTGACCGGACATATGGACGGATCATCAGATGAATGGATGAGTTGTAGTGCTGTTGTGGCTAACTGTGTGTGTTCAGCACGCTCACAGTGCTGCTGTTTGAAAGAGACTGTTTTAAATCAGTCTTACAAATTACCTCCAGGCAAGTGAAGAAATGAGGGCATCTTAGGAGCACAACTCTGAGATCTTGGTGAACTTTTGTGAAAACTTTAGATTCATTTTTTTACTTGCACTACTAATGAACCAGGTGTGTCTCTCTAAAACACTACTTCATTATTTTACAAGCTCTCCTGATGTAGTTCAACTAGCAATTTTTAGGGTGTGATGTCATTATGTGTCCTCACCAGGGAGAAGAAACAGGTGGGTTATCCAGGACAAACAGTTACATTTATTGAATTGCTGTGTGCCAGACCAGCATTGTTTATCCAGAAAATTTCTCTAAGTTTGGTTTTGTTATCTCTCCTTCAAAAAAGATAACAGAAGAACAAGTGAAGGCTGACAAATGTCAAAGATTTAGATTAAACAAATTTGGAAATGAGAGATTAGAGAAATCAGTTTATTTTTTTCATAAAAGGCTCTAAACATTGTTTTGCTGTTGCAAAAACCTCCAGGTTGTCAGTTGATTTTTGTTTTTTATGACAAGGTAATGGATGTATCAAAAGGCCTGGCCTCGGCATACTTTCTTGTCTGATTGTTGGCCTTGTGATAAAAACAAAAAGAACAGATGTCTCAAATTTGACTGAATTTCTCTTGTAATCATAGACTTTGACTGGACTAAGATATAATATAAAGTTTTGACATAATATAATATATATAATATAAAGATATAATATAAAGGCTGCCCTTTGTCACCGATTCTGTTCATCACTTTTATGGACAGAATATCTAGGCGCAGCCGAGGCGTTGGAGGGATCCAGTTTGGTGACCTCAGGATCGGATCTCTGCTTTTTGCGGATGATGTGGTCCTGTTGGCTTCATCGGACCATGATCTCCAGCTCTCGCTGGATCGATTTGCCTCCGAGTGTGAAGCGGCCGGGATGGGAATTAGCGCCTCCAAATCCGAGACCATGGTCCTCGCCCGGAAAAGGGTGGAATGCCCCCTGCGGGTCAGGGACAGGGTCCTGCCCCAAGTGGAGGAGTTTAAGTATCTCGGGGTCTTGTTCACGAGTGGGTGAAGGATGGAGCGGGAGATCGACAGGCGGATCGGTGCGGCATCAGCAAGAACTAGGACGCTGCATCGGTCCGTCGTGGTAAAGAGAGAGCTGAGCCGAAAAGCAAAGCTCTCGATTTACAAGTTGATCTACGTTCCAACCCTCACCTGCGGTCACCAGCTGTGGGTGGTGACCGAAAGAATGAGATTGCGGGTACAAGCGGCCGAAATGAGCTTCCTCCGCAGGGTGGCTGGGCTCTCACTCAGAGATCGGGTGAGGAGCTCTGCCATCCGGGAGGAGCTCGGTGTCGAGCCGCTCCTCCTCCAGGTCGAGAGGAGCCAGATGCGGTGGTTCGGGCATCTGGTCAGGATGCCCCCCGAGCGCCTCGCGGGCGAGGTGTTTTGGGCACGTCCCACTGGGAGGAGACCCAAGGGGCAGACCCCGGACCCGCTGGAGAGACTATGTCTCACAGCTGGCCGGGGAACGACTTTGGCTCCTTCCGGATGAGCTAGAGGATGCAGCCGGGGAGAGAGAGGTCTGGGCTGCCCGCTTGAGGCTGTTGCCCCCGTGACCCGACCTCCGAACAAGCGGAAGATGACGGAACGGAAATAAAGTTTTGGGAAATCAGCCTGGTTGTGGTCAAATTTTCTGCCCAATTTTGGTGAGAATATTTACATAGGTTTTTTAACCCAATACTTATTAATTTTGATGTGTGTCTTCTGAAAAGGTGACAAAACATGCAGAGTCAACCATTCATATTGGTTTACAAGCTGCCAATGTGAGGACTAAAAACACTCGTAACATTCTCTTGGTCTAAACTAGGGCTTCTGTTCAATCACAGCAACAGTCAGAAAGTGTAACTTCTACAAGTTTGTGCTTCATTGTCTCTGTACTAAATCTAATACAGATGGGGATGTTAAAATCCCCTCACCCATTTAAAAATAATTTAATAATTTGTGCCAAATTTAGTATGAAGACACTTGAAGCAGCGTGGCCTATTCGCTACTCAGAGGAAGAGTTTAAATACATTGAGGTTTTGTTAAGAATTGGGGGGGGGAGGATAGAGAAGGAGATCGACAGACGGATCAGTGCAGCATCTACAATAATAAGGACACTGCATTGATTTGTCATGGTGAATTATGAGCTGAGCTGTAAAGCAAAGCTCTTGTTTACAAGTCAATCTACGTTCCTACCCTCACCTATTGTCAGCAGCTGTAGGTGGTGACCAAAAGAACAAGATCACGGATACAAGCGGTTGAAATGAGCTTCCCCTGCAGGGAGGCTGGGCTCTCATTCAGAGATAGAGTGAGGAGCTCTGCCATTAGGGAGGAGCTGGGAGTAGAGCCGTTGCTCCTCCGGGTCGAGAGAAGCCAGATTGGGTGGTTAGGGCATCTGGTGAGGATGCCTCCCGAACACCTCGCTGGTGAGGTGCTTCTGGCACGTCACACCTTCCTTTACGTGGATAAGCTTACTGGTATGGTGGACATAGTTCATGCATTGTATTTTAAACAATAAAATGGAATATTGCAATTTATCCCTCCTCATTTTATTTTCCATGACATACTGTTTTTATCTTTTTCCACAGTTATATTCTTTTCTGCCATCCGCTGCTTATCTTAGGCCAGATAGCAGGGGCAGCAGTTTCAGACGGGCTTTTCTCACACTGGCTGCTTCCTCGCCTGCATTTCATTTGGGAGGATCCCGAGGCGTTCCTCGGCCAGCTGTGAGACATAGTCTCTCCAGTTGGTCCGGGGTCTGCCTTGGGTCTTTTCCCAGTTGGATGTGCCCAACAAATCTTAAAGAAAAAATAAAATTGACATGATATGGAGGCGATCTAGGAAATTCATAACACCTGCTGATAACTAATGTTACTTGATTCAGTGAACCCACACACAGTTCAGCTTTCACTCTTTATTTTCCTCCAGAAAACATTCACACCACAGCCCAACACATGGTTGCTGTCATAAATCTGACTTTGTCAAAACAAGTTTGTTTTAAATGTTTCTGCTGAGTTTGAGTATATACCAAAATGAATTGTTGTATACACAATTAAGTATAGAAATGCCCTTCAGTTACCAAATGTCTTTTTAGATTTAAAAAGAGTTTACTCTCAGCAATTTTAAGCCAGTTTTGCAGTCTATTCATGTTAGTTCAGCTTCTTATGCAATAATTCAACACCTCCATGACACAATACAGCTGAGAAGAATGGGAGGGGGGGTAAAGGCCGTGTCACAACTGTCTGTTTATATTCAGATCACACTGAGCCTGAACCCATCCCGCTTTGATTTTCCATATTAAAATGCCAACTGGTTTCATATCTGTTTTATATTTGTGCCAATATATCCATTCTGACACATTCTTTTTTACATTTATTTTCTCTTTTGTTCTTTGTCTGTTTCTTTAGTTAAAAAAGAACAGGATGGTGGAGATGAAAAGAAGCAAGCGCAGAAGAAGAAGGCAAAGGAGCTGAAAATTCTTGATGCAAAGACTTCACAGAACTTGTGTAAGTTCATTTGAACCGATATTATCTCACTAAAAATAGCAACTTTTGCAAAAATGAGCAAAACAAAAAAAAGTATTTTGTTTCTTTGTAATTACACAGCCATTTTTCTGGGGTCTTTCCGTCTCCCATATGAAGAGATCAAAACTGCCATCTTGCAGGTCAATGAGAAGGTTCTCACAGAATCTTTGGTTCAGGTACCACATTTATCTTTCATTTGTCATTTTGACCTGAAACATGTATATTGCACATATCCTTTGGTTGTTCAAAATGATTTTTTTGTCACTCAGAACTTGGTCAAGCAACTTCCATCACAGGAACAACTAAATACTCTGGGAGAGATGAAAGATGAATATGAAGATTTGGCTGAGTCTGAACAGTTTGGAGTCGTGGTAAGAAAATCTAAACACACGCTTGCAAGTTCTTTGTAATGTACGTATATCTTAATATGAAATACATATGTGTCACATACTCCTTGTATCATTTGGGCACACAAATAAGGCGGCGGCTCAACGAGGCGTCGTGGTGAAGAAAGAGCTTAGACGAAATGCAAAGCACTCGATTTAACAGTCAATCTGTGTTCCTACCCTCACCTATGGTCACCAGCTGTAGATGGTGACCAAAAGAATGAGATTGGGGAGACAAGCGGCTAAAATGAGCTTCCTTCGCAGGGTGGCTGGCCTCTCACTTAGAGATAGAGTTTAGAGGTCTGCCATCCAGGAGGAGCTCAGAGTAGAGCCGTTGCTCCTCTGGGGTGAGAGAAGCTAGATGGGATGGTACTGGCATCTGGTTAAGATGCTTCCCGAATGCCTTGCTGATGACGTGTTTCGGGCACGTCCCACTGGGAGGAGACCCAGAGGCAGACTCCAGACTTGTTTGAGAGAATTTGTCTCACAGCTACACAGGAAACACCTCTGGGTCCTCCTGAGTGAGCTGGAGGAGACAGCCAGGGTGAGAGAAGCATGGGCATCCTGTCTGAGGTTGTTACCCCCGCGACGTAACCCCGGATAAGTGAAAGACAACGGAATAGAATGTCTCAAATATGTATTACATGTATGTACAGTATGTATATGTATCACATATATAAATACGATATGTATAATGTATATAGATTTGGATTAAACCAGGTGTTTCTGTGTAATTGAGCATATTCATAAGAAGCAAATAAATAAGTTATATGTGCCTCTAAATGTGGTTACATTCCAGCTTAAATCATGTTAAATAACTCATAACTTCTTTTAGAAGCCCCTGAATTAGTTTAATTTGAATTATTCATTCATTTAATTAATCATGGCTATACAGTTTCACTTATGCCAAAATCAGCTACTACCAACTGCAAAATACTAACTTAGAATGAGCTTTACACTTCTTAGTCTTGTCATTGATAAATGCAACTGCTGACATCAGCTTAAGAAAGAAATTACTTTTTTAGTTTCAATTTGTGGTACTTTATGAATTTATTTTAGCTAAATTAGACTTCAGGAAAACATCACTAAACAGCTCTTATTTGCTGTATGTACGAGTTGTAAGATTTGCTTAAACACCACTGTTTAGCTAATCTTGTCTAGACTTATAAGTTGTTTAATTTGTTAATTACAAGGTTAAAACAATCCAGACATTGCTGGTAAAACATGACTTCTAACGAGGAGTATAATCTCATTAGTTTCTTCGTATGGGGCAGATTAGACTGATGTTATGTTATTAAACAAAGACATCATTATTCAACTGTGTGTGTGTTTGTGTGGATATGATCCCCCGTATGTACACACAGTTGCATTTTTGACCACAGATGACCTTAAAGTTCTCCTATTTTTTTTTATTCTCTAGATCTCCAGTGTGAAGCGTCTGATGCCAAGGCTTAATGCCATCCTGTTCAAACTACAGTTTGAGGAACAGATCAACAACATCAAGCCAGATGTTGTGTCCGTAACGGCAGCTTGTGAGGAGCTGCAGAAAAGCGAGTCCTTCTCCAAGCTGCTGCAGATCATCCTTCTTGTTGGGAATTACATGAATTCCGGCTCACGCAACGGAATGGCTTTTGGCTTCTCCATGTCGTACCTATGCAAGGTGAAATTACACATTATACACTTTGAAATGTATGCATGTCTGGACATTCAAATTATAAGAAGCATGAATCATGAGCTAGTAGGAATAAAGACATTTTAGCTGCATTTAATAAACCAAGACAAAACAGCTTGTCAGTGTTTATGACACAATACAAACAGGCATTAGATGTGATTGATTGCTCTTTCAGTCTTTAAAATCAATTCTTTGTTTCCATCAGCTGCGTGACACCAAATCCGCTGATTTGAAACAGACGTTGCTCCATTTTCTTGCTGATGTGTGCCAGGAGCAGCATCCTGATGTCATGAGCTTTTCAGATGAGTTAATTCACGTGGAAAAGGCCAGCAGAGGTATATGGGACATGCAGCCTGTATTTTTCTGTTTACTGCATCGTACATCCATCACAGCTAGTTAAACATTGCAATCATTTTATTGCTGCATGACAAAGTTTCAGAAGGTGGGACGATTCGTTCTGCTTTTGAGGTTTTGTTTTATTGTTCCTTTCCTTGTCAAGTTTTTCATTAATACTTTTCATATGTTTTGTAGTTTCTGCAGAGACAATTCAGAAGAACTTAGAGACCATGTCCCGCAACATCAAGAACTTAGAGAGAGATCTGGAAACTTTTCCTCCTCCACAAAGTGATAAAGACCTTTTTGTGGAAAAGATGTCCATATCCTTTTTAATGCTTCTATTTGTATGTTTGTTTTGGGGTTGAAATCAGTCATTTGATGAAAAACGTTTTGACATGTTAGAACATTTCAAATCAGTTTTGTTTACCTTAATGTCACCCATGCACAGTTTTGTGAGCCACGCCCGTGAACAGTTTGAGAAGCTGGAATTGATGCATAAGAACATGGAGAGTGAATATGAAAATTTGGGGAAATATTTTGTATTTGACCACCGAAAAATCTCCGTGGAGGAATTTTTTGGCGATCTCAACAACTTTAAAAACATGTTTCAGGTGCGTGCTTGTGTCTTCATTCAAACATATAAACAAAGTGATGAGTGGTGATGTTTTCAGTCCTTCTGATCTACACAAAAACTTTGTACAAAGTCAAACTGGTCAAACTGGATGAAAATGTGTTAGATGAAAGGCAAAAGTCAGACAACAATTCATAAAAGCAGGTGACTATAAACTTGTTTGTAGTGTCATAATAAAAAGGAGCGTTTCTTTTCATGTTTTATATCAACTCTAAACACACCTTCAGGGCTGGAAACAATTACATCTCTTCACCTGATGGAAAAACAACTGCCCATCAGTTCTTTAAAATTGTTACTTAAGTTCAAATGAATTCATCAAATCACATTTATTTTTCAGTATTTTAACAACTACACACCAAATGTTTTTTAAAGTTTATTACAAAACATTATTTTCTATTTTTTTCCCTATGTAGCAAGCCGTACAAGAGAACCAGAAGAGAAAGGAGGCAGAAGAAAAAATCAAAAAGGCAAAGCTGGCGAGAGAGAAAGCAGAGAAGGAGAAAGAAGAGAGATTGAAAAGGAAGCAGACCCTGGACATCAACGCAGGTCAAAAAGCCTTTAACACAATTTCTTTATTTCTGTTTGTGTGTGTGTGCGGGCGGCTGCAAGAAACTCCACATCTGACATGGCATTTCCCTCAAATTCCAGTTGGGGGCAGTCAGACTCCACACTTGTGAGGAATGTCTGAGTATGTGCTGTGTGTCTGTGTGTGTAAAGATCAGCTCATCAGTATTTATAGACCACAGTTAATCTAATGTTGATGACCTGTTTTGAGGCAAGTAAGCAACAATGAATCTTCACATAAAGTAGAGGAATGAAAGCCACATCTTGACCTTTTTTAAGCCTGCAGGGGTGAATGAGAGTGTTTTACTTGGAGGTTAATTTAGTAAAATCTTTCGTTTTAATCTCTTTATCAGCACATGCACATTTCCATTTTAGTTTGAGCCATGGTTTCAGTCAAAAGTGCCTTCAGCACATCGTTTACTGCTTCATAAACCCATGACTGCTCTCTCGTGCACCCACAGTAAGCACTCATATCTGGCCTTGCAGACACACATTTATGCACACTTTTTTTCCCCTTCCTTTCAGACTCTGACCTACTTTGAGTTGCATTCTTTCTTTCTCTGGCTCCACTTGGGTTCTCCAGAGACTCTGCTGCTCCACAGTCCAAATTTTCTGAAGCTTCTGTGCATACCATCTGTTATTGTCTTACAGATAACTTTACTTTTCTTTTGTTTTTCACGTGTTAGAGAATCATTAAGTTGGCTCAAGTGTTTGTGTGTCTGCTTTGTGAAGCTAAGAAAGTCATTTTTGTTCTTTCTTTTTTTTTTCCATAGTGGTACATGTTCCAGCTGGCATCTTTTTTCTTTCTTGCTTTCATTTAATCACTCTACTCTTTTCTTCTTCTCCTCTTATTTCTCATTGGAGAGTCCTTAAAAAACACAGAGGCCCCAAAAAAAAAGGTTAAATTTCATGAGTGGCTTTTGAAAGCATAAAAAAACTTGGAGCACAATAGTGCTTTAAAGATGAGTGTGCATGTGTGCGTTGTGGGCCAGAGATCATTTACATGCAGGTGGTATATTTGACTGCCCCTTCCAACCTGGGCTCATATAACACTCCTATTTGAATTCAGCCACATACAAATCTGCCATACACAAATCTGGTCTTTGTATCCTGTTTGTTTTAAGCCCTAATACTCAGGTTGTTAAACAAAGTTCTTTTCAGCACCTGGTCTTCACTACATTAGCCAACATCATCTCAGTTGCCTTTTTTCCTTCTTCCTTTTCATCCTTCACCCTCATGTTTGACCTCCAAATACCTTTCCTATCTCATAAATTCACTGAATGTTTCTAATGCTTGTATCTGTAAATATCAGCCTCCTGTTGTTTGCTGAAAGGTTGGTGTGTGTGTGTGTGTGTTTGTGTGTGTGTGTGTGTGTTTGAAGGGTTGTGACCTTGTCTTTTCTCTCAGAGCCAGTCTCACACTCAGTATTGTATCTACATGCACATACCAGCATGTGATAGTGGTTACAGTGAATGTTAGTTTGTTTTTCTTCTAAAAACCTTGAAGAATGTTACTCATATTGCACATTTTTTTAATCTTATCAATGCATTTTATTCTTTCATAACACTTTAAGTGTTCAGAACTGCTTGCATTTGATGTTGCCCTATTTTTAACTTTAGATTCACCAAATATATATTGAGCGAGGCATTTGGTTTAATTAATATTGATAGTCATTCTGAAATCAATAATTTGCTGATCTGTGTGGTTAAAGCGTCTACAGGCTGTTACAATGCACTTACTCTGCAGCTAGGTGTCGCTAGAGTCTGGAAAGATTGCTCGAAACAGAGTTTTCATCTTCATGTGGAAGGGTGTGTACATCCGTGTGTTATGAAGTCCAAACGGATGCTGGTATGGGAACTGCCTCTGGGAGTGCTCGTGCTCCACACAAAGAGCAAATAAGGAGCAAACTGGGGGATGGGAGGAAGAGTAGGGCAGCAGATGCTCTGCTGTGGATTAGCCTTTGTTGCCATCTTCTCCGAGAGGAGGGATGTGAGGAGGAGAGGAGAAAGGCACGGGAATAAGAGGATGAAACAGGATAAACCTGGACTGCCTGATGTCTCACATTGTGTGGTTGTGAAAAAGGGAGACAATCATAGCACATTAGAAAAAATGTTATCATCACTACCCAACTCCATATTTTGTTTTTAGACGTTAATGTTTTCTCAGTTTCTCATCTAAACTTTCACGCTCACCCAGTCAGCAGTTATTGTGTGAAACCTCACGAGGAGAACTATTGCTCCACACGACGCGTCACCATCTCTTTTTCTGTGATTGAGTTACTCAGGACTATGTTCATGCTCTCAGGTAGATCAGATACAGATTTAAGAGTTTCACATCTTATCTTCTTAGATATTTAAGGGTGACATTTTACTTTTCATATTGTCCACTAAACATTTTGTGCCTGTCTACTCAACTCGTAATCAAGTCTAATTTAGCACAGTTGATACTCTCTCTTGCCAGATTGAATGTTTAAACTAATCTATTTAACGATATAGAGCTCTTTAAAATGCATTAACCCCTCCAAAGCTAGGATTTTCAGATCAAAACAGATTACTTGTTCCTTACGTGTTCTGAAAAAAATAGGTCAGTGTATCTTCAGATGCACGAATGTTTCAACCAATAAACGGTGTGTTGATTTCTGAACTTAAATTAAGCATGGATTCATTTCAATTGCCATAATGTACACTGCGTTCCAAATTATTATGCAAATGATGTTTCTGTTTGATTTTCCAAAATACTTGATGCAAATGACGATCAGCATCATTTTCAAGTCATTAGCTGTCAAATTGTATTTCAAATATTATTGAACAAACCTCCTAATGAAAACAGTATTTAAAAAATAAATGAAAAACTTAAAATGCACTGTTCCAAATTATTATGCATAACATAGTTTCAAGACTTTTTCTAGTTTATAAAGAACTGAAAATAGTAATTTGTTGAATTTACAGCAATATGAGGTCATATTCACTGAAATAAAAAGCCATTTCAATCCAAAACATCTTAACAGGTCAAGTTACATGTTAACATAGGACCCCTTGTTTGATAGCAGCTTCACAATTCTTGCATCCATAGAACTTGTGAGTTTATGGAGAGTTTCTGCTTGAATGTCTTTGCAGGATGTCAGAACAGCCTCCCAAAGTTGCTGTTTGGATGTGAACTGCCTCCCACCTGCATAGATCTTTTGCTTGATGATGCTCCAGAGATTCTCAATAGGGTTGAGGTCAGGGGAGGATGGGGGCCACACCATGAGTTTCTCCCCTTTTACGCCCATAGCAGCCAATGAAGCAGATGTGTTCCTTGCAGCATGAGATGGTGCATTGTCGTGCATGAAGATGATTTTGTTTCGGGAAGCACGATTCTTCTTTTTGTACCACGGAAGGAAGTGGTCAGTCAGAAACTCAACATACTTTGCAGAAGTCATTTTCACACCGTCAGGGACCCTAAAGGGGCCAAGCAGATCTTTCCCTAGGATTCCGGCCCAAAACATGACTCCGCCACCTCCTTGCTGACGTCGCAGCCTTGTTGGGACATGGTGGCCATACACCAACCATCCACTACTCCATCCATCTGGACCATCCAGACTTGCACGGCACTCATCAGTGAACAAGACTGTTTGAAAATCGGTCTTCATGTATTTCTGGGCCCACTGCAGCCGTTTCTGCTTGTGAGCATTGTTTAGGGGTGGTCGAATAGAAGGTTTATGCATAACTGCAAGCCTCTGGAGGATCCTACACCTTGATGTTCGTGGGACTCCAGGGACATCAGCAGCTTCAAATACCTCTTTGCTGCTTTGTAATGACACTTTAGCAGCTGCTCTCTTTATCCGATGTATTTGTCTAGCAGAAACCTTCCTCATTTTGCCTTTATCTGCACGAACCCGTGTGTGCTCTGAATCAGCCACAAATCTCTTAATGGTACGATGATCACGCTTAAGTTTTCGTGAAATATCTAAAGTTCTCATACCTTGTCCAAGGCATTCAACTATTTCACGCTTTTCAGCAGCAGAGAGATCCTTTTTCTTTCCCATATTGCTTGAAAATGGTGGTCTGCTTAATAATGTGGAACATCCTTCTTAAGCAGTTTTTCCCTTAATTGGACTCACCTCGCCAACTAAATATCATGGGTGTATGTAATTGATTTCAGTGATCCACAGAGCCCTGAGACACAATACCATCCATGAGTTTAACTGAAAAACACTAAATTTAATCTTTATGACACTTAAATACAATTTGCATAATAATTTGGAACGCAGTGTATTTTGCTAAATTAAAATATCTAAATGGCATAAACATGTAAATAAAGATCAAATAAACTTAATGTGTCTAAATATACCTCTAAAATAAAAAAATGCATGAAATTTATAGAAAATATTTTGGTCAAGTTAGTAAATTGAATTTTGTAAATTGTGTACATTTATAGTCATATTTTGTGTAACAGCATATATTTAAAGATCTTAATTAAAATCCAGATTTTTGGGTAATGGTCTTACAATCGTTCCTGGATGGGGGAAATGCAGCAGCATAATTAGATGCTATTTTGTTATAACTTCTATGGTGACAGAAGATGTTTACTTAGTTTTCCCCATTTTTCTGTTTGAAATCAATTCATTGAATTAAAATGACTTTTTGATAATGAGTAGTAAGTAATCTTTAGCATTTTTTAATGTCCATGTAAGGTTTTGCTTTTGATTACCAACAAACTGCACAGCATCACTACTAAAGGTTTTTAGTTGTAAAGACATTTTGGGCCCTTAGGCTCACCAGAGCTGAGTGGTTTTTAGTATAACTAACAAACAAGCTAAGTGCACAATGCATTCATTGTTTGATCTTTACATTGCCTCCAAGTCATCCTCAAAAATAGCTTAGTGTTCCTTCACCATCACTTCAAGTCAACCATGTGATTAGTGTAAGTGGAAAAATGCCAGATGTGATTCCCCCAAAGAAAGAAAGAAAGAAAAAAAAAGCCCTTTCATCATTGTGGTGTATTTGTACAGTTCCAGTGTGTGGACAGTGAGGGGTGTAAATGAACCACAAAACGCTCTGTTAGAATTTCTCAGATTTGACAGGCGAGACCAACAGCCATCTGCTTCAGGGGCTTACTGCAGGATTAAATGTGTGTGTGTGCGTGCAGGAAAGAGCAGAACGCGCACTATGTTTGGGGGTTGGTGAGGTGATGACATAAACCTTTAACCTCCAGGCCTACTGCCCTCTTTCTACCCTACGCTCCAGTCCCCTCGCAGCTATTTAGCTTCAAAAGGAAATAATTAAAACCATCTGCCTGCATGTTTAGCTGTGCCACAGAATGCTGCCACCATGTCGTCATGACAACAATCAAAGTTAACACACAGCACTATGAGTGTGTACCCCACTTTGTCTAGACTTCTTTGTTTATGGTTACACACTGATGCTGTGGAGTGAACCTAAATCAGAACACACACAGATGTCATCCAAACAAACTGACCCAGCTGACATGCATCCACACACTCAATTATCATTTGTAGTCAGTGTTTGTTTAAATGTAATCCTCAATTACATGTGGGCGTGGCTGCTTGTTTCAGGTTTTTATACTGAAAGTAATCTTGACTGCGTAGCCTTTAGCAGTGACCGTAGTTTAAATAGGTCAACCCCTGGCAGAAGATTAACATGGATGCATGTGTGTAATTACTCCACTTTCTAAATGTATAAGAATCATTCAGAAAAATTCTTAACCACAGAATTTAATGATATTTGCAAATGCCTTTAAATTATTTACCAGTTTATTTTTATTGCTGTGTTTGTTTTTCACTGCTGATGTCATCTCTTGATTCACTTTTACAGAGGGCGATGAAACTGGTATCATGGATGGTCTGTTGGAGGCACTGCAGTCCGGCGCTGCATTCAGAAGAAAGCGAGTGAGGGGAGGTACGTATGCACTAATGGCAGAAAAAAAATCCTAATTGTTGTTTTGAATATCTGATTTCTGTTGTTGATATTAACACTTGTCTTTTTTTGTTTGTCTATTTGCAAAAACACATAAGTTTTTTTTTTTAATTGGTTAAATTAATTTCTTTCATGTTTCTCACTGTAAAGACTCCTGAGTTGTTGTGTTGTTTAAAGAGACCAGAGCGAATACCATCAAACACTGGCAAACAGTAAAAGAATGAGAATGGCACGAGTGGGTGGAGACAAATATTAAAAAATTCCATAGGGTGTGGTTGGGAAATAGGAAAATTTGAATGTGAACAGGGGAGTTGACCTTACATGATAATTTGGTCAAGTTTAATTACAATCATTTAAAGTCGTGCACAATTTTACATAATCAAAACTTTTATTTATATTTCCGGTTGAAATAAATCCAGATGTAGAGCTGCTCGAAAACATGCCTGTTTAAAGTTGACTAAAATCATGTTCAGCTGCTTTTTGAAAAGACAGATTTGTCTGCTTTGCGTTATTTTTGGCTACTTAATCCACTTTAATTTACTTTTAGAAAAAAAAATGTGGATGCAGTTTTTACTGTGTATATTTAAAAAAACTGTGACATTTAGGCAACTTTTAGTCTAAAAATGCTGTTAGTTTCTACAATTGTACAAGTAGAAGTTAGAATGACAGCTGTGAGGACAATAATTTTGTAACACAATTCCTAATGTTGAGCTGGCCTTGTATAGCCATTCCAGTTTTTAAAAAATGCTCAGAGCCCATTAAATGTGAGAAGAAAGGGGGGGGGAAATCTGTGAGTGTTTATTCACTTGCACTCCAGTGTGGGTTTCACTTTTGCACATAAAGGTTGTGGAATTGTGAGTGTAACCCGAACCCTCGCCCGATAAAAACCAGATGTTAAGCGGGGCTTCAGAATAGAGCCAGTTCAGACAAAGCGAAGAGATTGCATGTACTTTCTGTCTTCTCTCTCTCCCCATGTCATTTTTCTCTTCTTTCCTCCCTTTCATGTTTTTTCTGTCCTCTTTCTTTTGTCTTTCTATTTTTAGAAATTTTAAACAGTAAGCCTTTGCTGTTCCTCAATACCAATTAAACAGTTTTTTTTTTCTTTCCTTTTTCTTTTTGTATGGTAAATCTTAAAGTCAAGAGTTAAATAAAAACTTTGCCTCATTGATTCTCAACGAACTGAGGGAATAGCAGACAGAAAACCAAAAGCAGGAAAGAGAAAATGAGGCCCACTGGTGGGCTGACTCAGTCGTCCATAATTCCATTTGGCCACCTCACACTTGTAACAGGAAATACCTGATCATGTGTGAGATAGAAAGCAAAATAAGGTTTTACTCCCACTCCCTTCACTTACTTGAACTTACAAACCAAAAGAAGGAAAGTTTCATGCATCACACTTTTAGTAAATACAATCTATCCTCCTCTGTTTTTTTGCCTCTCTGTGATGACTGTAAAGATTAAGAGCTTGTTGGGTTTTTCCTTCCCTTGCTATTAGAGGTTTACATTTTTTTCTTCACGAGCATTTGCTTTTCCTCACAGTTGTTTATTAGTGTTTACTAGTCCGAAAGTTGTTCACCCTCATAGCGAGAGCCTCTTGTTTATGTATATTTCCGATGAGATGTTTCAGTCTTAAGGAGCTAAGTTAGGAGGAAATACATCCTGACTCGGCCTCAACAAACACATCTACACCACTGGTACCATAGCGGCATCCAATAATAGCCTCAAACTACTATGTAGAAAGCTCCTGCCCTGTGAAGAAGTTACTTTCAAGAATGGTTGCTTAGTGTCAACTGTACAGTATACTGTAATTAGAAAATATTTGTGGTCCAATGAGATTTTTCAGCTTTTGCAACAACATTCCTTGTGGAGTGTAATATACCAGTCATCCGCGGGCCAGTCATACAAGATTGTAAGCTTAATACACTTGAAAATGATTTCCTGCAGCCGAACCATGACTAGATTTAATTTAAATAGGCATTGTCATGTATTAGATTGCAAAATATCAAAAAGAGATGAATTGACTTGACAGGTTTTAGTTTTAGGTCGAGCTGTATTTGTACAACTTCATAACCAGAGAACTAGAAGAAACATGTAACTTTATCGTGTGGTTCCTTTTCATTTTATTTAAAGTATAGTTCTTTTTTTTTTCTTGTGTCTTTAATGTGTGTTAGCAGGGAAGTAGTAAAGATGTGAGGAATTGTTAGAGCCACAACGTGATGGCCTGGCAAATGTGAGTTATTCTCATTACATACGGTCAGTCCCAACCAAAAAGTCTTACAAAAAAGACAAACCCAATGTGAAACCACAATGAATGTGCACAGTTTTTTCCCTAAGAAAAAAATCTTGTTTGTGAGGTCTTATTCTAGAAGGGGTTGTTTTTCCAGGAATAACGGAATATCTGCTTGTGAAACATCTAAGCACAAGTAAATTTAGTAGCGACATCAACACAGGCAATTTAAAGCAATCGGACCGCCTTGTTTATTACTAACACACCAACAAATGGAAAATAACTTCACCCAGTGATGAAAGAAATGGAGCGCATTAAATAAGGATTTTTCTAATATTAGATGTGTGTTCATCAGTAAACGTCTGACAAAACAAGTGTTTTCTTTTTTTGTGAAATAGAAGAAACGCTCAAGGGAGTGTTAAGCTGGGAAATTAAGATAAGTTTACATATATATCCAGTGATTCACTTCAGCTCTGTGTGTCAAACTCTTTCATAATAGGATTCCCTAATCCTCATGGCTCCTGTCAGGAGGACTTTCCTTGCACCCCACGGCTTTATAAAACCTGTTCAAGAACATGAAACAGAGCAAAAGTTGAGCACTTTAAAATCTCCTTCTGATGTCGATTAGACACGCATCTGTTGGATGTTTAGCAAAGTCTTCCCACCTTTTAGTGTCATAAAAAAAGAGAATCAATCCCCAGCATGAATGGATTGATGAGTCTATTCATTCCTCTATGGTAAATGTAGAATAAGGAAACACTGGATCAAAATTACCATGTAGATGCGAAGATATAGGAGATAAACTTACTTAATATTACTTTGTTTTAACCTGACAAAGTCCCTTGTTATTGTCGTCTTAGTTTCACATGAGTGTCTGTGTTGAAATTTTTAAAACTTAAAGCCTTTTTTGTTTTGTAAATAGAATTGAAGTGCAGAGTTAATCAGTTCTTATGTTAAGGGCATAAAGAAAATTAGTCAAATGGTGGAATAGTTTTAGTATAAAACTGGTGCTTTTTAGTATCACAAAATATTTCAATGAAGCAACCCCCAAGGCAAAATGTAGAAAATTAGGATCTTCTTCCTGTCATTAAAGCTGCATGAATGAAACAGTTTTACTGTAGTTGTATTCAGCAGCTTAAAAAAAAAAGAGTTTCTTGTGAGCAGTCTTCATTTATATTTGGTAGAATAGTAAGAATATGACATTTGCAATATTTTACTGCACTACACTTGTTTTGTCACTGAAACTGTTAATTGTTTTTGTGGATCTAATAGTCTAAGTGTTCCCCACCACCTCCTTCCTTTCTTCCCCCCGTTACAGCTGTCTCGACTGCAAACGTCACAACAGAGTTAAAAGACCACCGTAGGCCCATTGGGCAACTTGTCACGCTCTTTGTGTCACAGCAGTGTGATTGAATGGATTGCCACGAGGCTCCGGGGGCTTTATTAGCCCCCAACTTTGACCTGCACCTCAGCCCACTTTGTGTCTGTGTGTTTGTGAACTGAGCAGACAGCACAGGGGCTCTACAGCTGTCCCACTCTCCGTCTGTCTGCCACCACCCAAACACACAAAGCACACACTCCAGATGCTCACATGCCGACACAAAGACACACATGGAGGTTTGCATACCAATGCATGAATCCAAACAGAAATAATTTATGCACGTTAAATAAAGAAAACTTTATCGTTTTTACAATTTGATTCTCAGCTTTGATTTGCTGTTATTAGATATGAGTCACTTTTCAGTTTGAGTTAGACATTAGACTTAGTTATGTGTTTAAAATCAATTAGGTGGATGGATGACGTTCCTATATGCTATGGACCCATCTGCTGGGTCATGACCCCTGCTGGTTCAGCCAATCACATGAGCAACTGGCTGACAAAGCACCAATCACAACAGCAAGACTGAGATAAAGAGCATAGCAACAATATAGGCACACGCTGGCTCTGCAGTCGATCTGCTCAGAGACATACAGCAGAACCTCACAGATGTTCACACACACACACACACAAGATGATTTTATTCAGGCCAGCAGGGGAGCATTCATCAATAAAGTTTCTATTTAAACAGCCGTGGACTCCCTTACATAAACATCCGCTGATACAGCGAAGACCGGCGACACAAATTGACAAAAAAATCAATTGTTTTACATCAATACTACCCCACAAAACGCAGCCAGCAGTGGTGCTAGATGATGTCACCATTTCCCACAGTCCTCTGCTGCAGAGCTGCAGTTTTCCCTTCTTCAGCCAGAGGAGGGCAACACTATTCCCTGCTATGTTTGAAATGCTTTTAGACCTTTTTTTATCTTATCTAAACTACATTATAATTACATGTATTTATAATTAAATACATTATAATTTTACTTGTGACCTCATAATGTTGTTATCTGATAGTAGTTTGACTGCAAATAGTATTTGTTCAATAAAAGTGACACTATTCATCGAACAGACACCAACGTGGAGATATTTAGTTAATTACATTGTGATTATATCTGGATGGCATCTGTGTGAAGAAAGGAAGTGGTTATTTCCCCTAAACCTCAACAAAGGCTGATTAGCCATTAACTCCACATGTTTACCAAGTCCTCTGTCACTTTTCTCTTTTTATTTTCCCTCTCAGCAACATCAACTTCATCAGGATGTTATTATTTAGTATCCTGCAGTGTAATGTCTTACAGAAGGTCTCTTCACGAAACAGGCTTACTTTTACACTCATTTACAGAAAACAGATCACCAGCAGGGTGTTATGTTTTCACATTTTTTAAAAATATAACTATTAAAACTTTGAATCTCATGAGTAGAACCTCATCTGGAAGGGATTAGTGTTATTTTCATTCACGCTTTCCTTTTAATCATGTTTAAGACTCTTTTGAAAGATTAAGAATACAACAATGAATCCCACAAGTTGGAATAAATTTCTGATGTTTTGAATTGCTATCTCACAAGGTTTTTTTCCCCCACATATCTAATCGCACTGAGCTAGGAAGGGACTATTTGGCAAGTTTTTTTTTTTTTTTTTTTATCTTTAACCATTGCAGGTGTCATTTTTCAATTGTTGACACTTAGAATGATTTTCACACAAACTGCTGTAAGAACATCAACATATTCGGTGTTAGTTTTTGACAGAATAAAAAAAACTGTTTTAAAAAAGATTTTGTTTATTTAGTTGAATAAAGCTGAATATTTTTTTATTTAAAGCTTTAACACAGTATTCCGGCAGCATAAATTACTTCATGTAAATTGACAATTTAAAAATCAGTCAGTCACCTTCTTAACCGTCTATCCCTTGCGGGGAGTACCTGACCCCATCCCACGCAACTGGAAGAGTACATCCTGAACAGGTCGCCAGTCTTTTGCGGGCCACACACATACAACCATACACAAACACACTTAATTCCTAGGGGCAATCATGTAGTGGCCAATCAACCTAACATGGATGTTTTTAAAGAGTGGGAGGAAACCGTAGTACCCGAAGAAAACCCGCACATATACGGGGAGAACATGCAAACTCTACATAGAAAGTCCAATGTTTCAAGCCTCGTCCCCACCCGAGACTCAAACCCATGACCTTCTTGCAGTGAGGCCATTATGCTACCCACTGCACCACCGTGCCGCCAAATTTAAAAATAATTTAGATGTATTGAAAATAATGTACATTTCCCTGAAAAAGCAGAATGAAAAGAAGTAAAAATACTTCCAATCACTAAAGTTTCTACATTAATGTCTTTAAACAGTAATTTATACATCAAATAAATCTACACATTTACATGCATGTGTTTGGATTTATACACCTTTGTACACCTGATCACATATATGCATCGATAAACACAGTATGTACATATGTCCTTAAAACAGATTAGTTTCTCTTTCTGTCCTCAGATTTCTTTCCATCTAAATTCTGTTTAATTTCAAGTAAAGTTTTGCTGCCTTGCAAAGATGCTTTGGAAGGATTTATTTTGTTCTTAACTTGGTCCTGTTGTCCACTGGCTCCTTCAGATTGTTACAAACATTTCTGTGTATGTTAAAGTATATTCTGGCACCAACATGGGTCAGCGTCAGATTTATTTTTCTTCTGGGACAAATATTTTTTCTGTACGGGAGTCTCATTCACTCCACCGCTGCTCAGAAAGATTTTGTTCTTCATGCTTTCATCTTCGGTCAATTCTTGAAGCTAGAGTTCAGGCATTTGAGCAGATCAGATTTATGTTTAGATAGGAACTTAGTCCGTACAAGGAGACATTACTAAAGTCAAGCTTTTAAACAGTGAAGCCGGGAACTATCAGCTATAATTCAAATAGAGTTTTTTGTGTCCTTCTCTCGTTTTCTTTTTAGTCTTCAGGTTTCTGCCTAAATCCATTTTTTCCCCATGCTGGCTCCTCTGATCTTCTTGCCTCTTTCTCATGTTCACCGTTGCTCCTGAGATGGAGTGAAGAGGATGAGAGCAGAGCCTGTTTGACAGCCTTTGAAGAGCTTTTCTTTGTGGGTTTAAGTTTGTTGGACAGGTTTAATCAGATGTTAAAACCTACAATCTTTTTTTTTGGTTTTTGAGTCATTTATATCATTTTGAATGAGCATGTTTATAAATGTTAGACAGAGACGAGATGTTGATGCTTCTAATGATGAGTGTCTATAAGGTTGATTCTTCGCTATGAACCAGAATTTTATTTTACAACAAACAGCTCTTAATCTGCAAATCTTCCTTTTCTTTCTCTGTAGACTCAATTGTTTCTCTGTCACAACTAGTTCTGGAGACCTGCTCGGTAAATCTATTTGTGTGTTTTTGCCCATTTGAATTTATGGGGTTCTGTCCTGTTTTTTGCATGTTTGTGTCATTTAATGACCTACAATGTTTGTTCCGTCCCCCTCATTTTTTATTTAACTTTGAAACCCTTTTTTCCATGTTGACATTGTTTGCTTGGAGTGAACCTAAACCATGGGCAAAAAAAAAAAAATGCAAACACAATCTCCCACTGACCTATATAATTCAAAATGGCTGCTGCTGCACAGCTGTCCTCCTACGCAGCAAAGTAAAGAGAGGTAAAGGATAGATAGGAGGAGAGAAAGGACTGCTGATATGAATGTAGGAGGATGAAGAAAGGAAATAAACATTTGCATCTAAAGAATGAGAGCAACAGCATCCTCTGGGCATAATTTATCACACTAGTTCTGTTCCTGTGTGTCGTCATGCTTCTCATCTTCCTAATGATTTTCCACCACCTCATCTTTTTAGAATTTCTTACCCTCTTGTGATTCTTCACACTATATTTCTCCTCCACCCCGGTCTCTACATCTATTTTTGCCCATTTCATTCATTCATCGCTCTTTAATCTTCCCACAGTATGAATCATTCTGCTGTTCGTGGTGCCTCACCCTCTCTCAGCCCCGCCTCCCCTCGTCTTCACATACACCATATACAGTCCTCCGGTCTCATCGGTTTATTCGCTCTTCCTTAAGATCATGTTGACTCTAATCTGACATTAGCAATGCATAGCTCCAGATTTGATTCTAATCCACGTACGTGCACAGCTGCAGTCATCCGTTACTTGTAAAGCATGCACATGTTTGCAGAAGGAGAAAGAACATCAGTGGTGTGATTTATTGTGCAAAACGAGACATTTCAACTCGTGTTTTCATACATCGTGTTGTGTGCAGCAGCTTTGCTGTTTTTATTTATTCAAGCTCTTCATCTGCAATAAAAAAATACAGAACTTTTGTTTTGAATTTTGCCTTGTAGTTTCTTTCATTTCTCATCCCTTTTTTAGATAACAACCCTGCATGCAGTTAATATTTGTCATTTCATTTTTTATGTTTCACTTTGTGTGTGTGGTTTTTTTTTTGCAGCTGACAGACGAGCAGGTCAAGCTGTCACCTCCATCTTGGCCAATGAGCTGATGCAGGAAGGAAAGACTTCAACCAGTAAAGTGAAGACAAAGCCAGACAAGGCGCTTCCAAAACTAGAAGGATCAGAGTCCTTGGAGGAGCTCCTGGATGCCGTTTCTTCTCGGTCTAGTTAGGTTTTTACCCACCATCCGGGTTCCTAAACACAGATTTATGATCTGATGCATTCTAGGGGCCATTATCAGATTAACTATAGTCCGTTCTTCTTACAAGGACCTATTTTTAGGGATAGCGTTGAATGTTTCTTGTGGAAAGAGGCTGAACCCTCAAAACACCACGTCTTCCTAACTTTTGGAGCTTCGCCAACTTAAGGATTATTTGCTTTCAATCATCACATGCACAAATTCAGTTATTTTGTTCATTTCTTCTTCTTTTTTTTCCATCAATTAATCATCAAAGGGAATCATTCCAAAGATTCAGGAAGTACCCAATCCTTCCTGTTTGTACTCATTCCTAAACTTATTGATGCATTCCATCCTGATGGTTCAGAAAACGGTTGGATCTTTCATGTATCTGTTCTATCTGATTTTAAACTTTAGTGACGCCACAGTTTGCAATAATTTAGCTTTAAACATTGAGTTAAAGTGCCAATCAACAGACCAGTCGTATCATTTCACATGCAGGTGGTCACCAGTACCGGTTCACACTGGACAGGCATGTGGTTCAACCACCTCACTCATAGCACTCACCACCTAGATTTATATTTCAGGGTGTTATTTTATTATATTTTTTTCACTGAAAAGGGATTTCGCACATTTGTGCACAAAGTCAATTTTTTACACAAAACTGGGATCATTTTTTTAACTGCTTTTCTGAGTTGTGTTTTTAAACCTTAGGAGCTGTTTCTAAAAACACAATTTCAGGAATGCTCATGATTGTTCACATACTGTATAAATCAGGTTAAACTTAGATGGAAGAGTCTTTTTTTTTATTTATTTAAGGGTGTTTCTGTACTTCTATCCTGTAGGCTGGCTGGTAATTTGCATGCCTGTGTGTTTGTATATATGAGAAAGTCTGAGTGTGAAATTAACCGCCTATATTTAGTTTTCTCCGCACAATCGACTGCTTACACAAAGGTTAGACTGTGTATTACCATCTGTAATTACTGTATGGTACCGAACACACTGTCAGAAATGATAGTGTTGTGGGCTTTCTGCTGAGGATATAGCACACTGGAAAACAGCCCAGAAACTGCTGAGATGTGTGTCTGTGTGTTTGTTCACCCACTCTGCTTCCCATGAAACTGCACCAGTGCTCTCTGGATGTCTGGCCCTGCTTCTATTTGTATTTCTCAGCTATCCGTGTGCACGCTGCCATGATGACGTGGCACAGACGCAGTCAGTGTGTTAACAGGAAGCCTACGATGTGATGTCTGTAGTTCCAGAACAGATTTCTTTTATGCAAATTAGATGCTGTAGAGGGGATCTAGTCCCACAGTAAAAAGGACACACGTGTATTCATCATCCAGCTGGCAATCGAGTATCCAAACAGCACTTGCAAACAGAATTATTGAAAAGAAATTGTATTTTTTTAGGCATTGCACTTGAACATAATCAAATAAAACTGTATCACTGGATGTGTAAAGAATGTTCCTCATTAGGTTTTCATGCTTCTTATTATTTAGAGAAACACTGAGAATTAGTAAAATAGCACAAAGTGTCATCTTGATATCTAACAGACACCATTTTTTCTTTTTTTGTTTGATATCTAAAGTGTGTGTTCAGGTTCACACCAGCAGGTGATTGTGTAGCAGATTGAATCTGAGATTTATGTCTTGATTTTGAGCTACGCTTTTGTTTCTTTTTTTTTTTTTTTTTTTAAGAGAATGTTTTGTAAGTGAATTTTTATGATTATTTTAATGTATTTGAATGGAGTTGTTTTTTGTTATTTTTTTCAAAGATTGCTCTATGAATACAGAATAATGCACACAGTCGTTCTGTTTGTTACACCGAACCATTAAAATTGTCTTAATTAATCATTGGAAAGTCTCTTTTATTGTTGTAGAAAGTTGATTCATATTGAATTTTTTTCCACAGTTTCTTTTTCTATATCTCTTACAAACTCATGATCCAGTAAAAAAAAAAACATTCAGTCTGATTCAGTTGTTTTGCAGCCAAAAAGCAGCAGAAGAATGTATAAACATGAAAGTTGGTTATTTTAAATGATAAATCCCAGGATTTTTCCATGGTTTCAGTTTCCACAAATATTTCTCAACTCTAGTTACCATCATGTTTTGTTTTTGTGTGTGTGCGCGCGCACGTGTGCACAAGTACTGAGCAGCAGGTGGCGTGCAACTGTCAAAATCGGTATCAAGCTGGTCCAGGAGAACAGAGAGACCTAATGTGAAGCCACAAACACCTGGAAAAAAAAAATCAGACTGCCACTGCTCCCCACATGACTCATACCGTCTATCATATTTGCAGCAAGTGCAAAGCCAGAGAAGGCACTTCCATTTTCTGCATAAGCCAATGCAGAAAATTTCAATGCATTTTCTGCATTGGCTTATATAGTCACAGCCGATGGTGCACAAACTTAAGAATCCAGGTGCAGACTCCATTGTCTCTAGAGACAGAAGGTTGCCAACGTAACGTAGATGTGTAAGTATACACAAGCATGTGAACAACTGTTGTTACTCTTCATCATTTATGTTAAAACGTTACAAAAAAAGTCTATTAAGTTTAAGAAATTTTTTAAACACAAAATTTTGAACTTTGCACTGAAACATTGAAGATTAAGGCATTGGCTCAGTGGTAGAATGTTGGGAGAAGCTGGTTTGATTCCCCTAAATGTCCCTGAAGAATACACCTAATCTTCTGAGTGACTCCCACTATTGGTGGCGTTGTGGCTGCCTGCTGCAGTGTAATGCAGCAGAAGTAATTTCTCCATTTGCCTAGACTCCCCTGGACTGTTGAGAAGAAAGCTACATAAATACTAGTTCAATCTCATTGAATTGCTGCTAAAATGAATTTATATAACTCTTAATGGTTCTTAAAATAGCCAGTAAATATTGTGGAGTTACTGACAAACTCATAAATCCCATAAAGTCAGATGTGATGTTTTTACATCACTGGTTGGTAACTTTCTGCTTTACTGTGAAGGACACTTTCTTTTTGAACATCTTCTCTTGGATGTCTAAATAATTTATAAAGCGGATACTTCTGTTGGCTGCCTGAAAGCATGGCATCTGCTTTAAGAATAAAATCAAGCATCAATCTTTCTCTTCATTCACAGGTGGTACCGATCATTTGAATCAAATTGAACAAGTAAATCTGGTTTTATTGCTTTCTTTTATGGAAAAGCATGATTTTACTGGTAAAAGGTCATCAAACTTCTGTCATGTATGTGTTTATTAGGTTGTAAAGTTGAAGAGAAAGTTATATAGTCAAGGATTTTTATTTACAGACTTTAAACTCATCAAAATATGTGATCACATTCAAGAAAGATTTGTGTTCATATTAATGAATGAAATAAAAGAAAATCAAAGCAAGTCTCATCTTTCTTTTTAAATGGAGCATCTGCTCTGGATACATCAGTCCCAGAAAATAATGAGTTCTGTTTTTAGACGTCATTTTATGTCAAACGCCTGGAGAGTTGGACTCGATTTTCTCACAGCTCACTTGTGTGCAGTAAAGGACAGTTTCTGCTGTTCAGTGAACCTGTGCTGATACTGCTGTCCTTTCACCTCATTAGCTGGCCCTGTTATTTAACCAGAAAACCACTGCTTCCTTTCATCATTTACGACCTTCCGTTGGGCTTACACACATGTAGGCCACACGGAAAAAATTACTTTGTCTCACAACTAAAAAACCTCAATGTTTTAGCACATTTTTTTTTTTTTACATCCACAAGTCCAGCTGTGTCATAGTCTAGTTTTTTTCAGCGCAAATGCTTTTGATTAGAATTAATCAACAGGGATATGTGTTTAATATAAAATGTAACTTTCCTGTTGATTTTCCAGCAAACTCCAACATTCTTAATTTAATCCGTGCACTGTAAGAAGAAGATTTATGGTGTTTCCTGATGGTTTTAGCAGCACTATCTGCCCATTTGGTTCATCCAGATAATCCATGTCGATCAATCCTTCATGCTGCACATTAAAGGTTTTAAGGTTAATGGGTTGTGTGTGTAAACCAGACATCATCTCACTTGCTTTTTTAATCAGAGAGTTTCAAACTTAAGAAAAAAGCTGTTGCATTTTGTTGTAATTTTTAAGAACATTACTGTAGTTTTTGTGAGGATTCTGAAAAATGTTCAAATAGAAACAGATCTGCGAGGTGGATCCTGTGCCTGGATCCAAATGCCTATGATTTTAGCAGAAGAAACTCAGCTGACTGATAAGTTTGCCAACAAGTTACTTGTGAGCCAATTCAATTAAATTTTATTTATATAGCCCAAAATCACAATTTATTTTCTCAGCGGGCTTCACATTGCAGATTTAAAAAGAGCAAAAACAAGAAAAATGAAGAATGCATAATAAAAACAATACACAGCAAAAAACTAACTAACGAATACTAGCTAGACCATATAAGCACATTCCTGCGCATTGACTCCCTTTCACAGTCAGGAAAAACTCCTAAAAACCATCAGCGGGGAAAAATAAGAAACCTCATGGGGGTCCACACAAAAGATCCCTATCCCGGGACAAGCATCCAATGTGTCTAAGACTATTGTTTAAATATTAGCTTATTCTACTCTACAGTTTTATATCTGAAAAAATCAATAGATGTTCTCCATCCTGATGGAAACAGGTTGGTTGAGCAAGCAAGGGGGCCTCCTCAGCCTGGTGACGTCCACGATGGAGATGACGGAGCCAATGGACAATCTTCTTCTTCTCCTTTCGGCATTTCCCTTCAGGTTCGCCACAGCAAGTCAGTTTCTTCCATCTAATCCTATCTGCTGCATCCCCTTATGTCACGCCAACTATATTAATATCTTCCTTCACTGTATCCGTGAACCTCCTCTTTGGTCTTCATCTAGGCCTCTTTCCTGATGGTTCCAAACCCAGCATCCTTCTGCCGATGTACTCGGTCTCTCTTCTCTGTACATGTCCAAACCATCTCAGTCTGGCCTCTCTGACTTTTTCTCTAAAACCTCTAACATGTGCTGTTCCTCTGACATACTCATTTCTGATCCATTCCACCCTGGTCACTCCCAGAGACATCCTCAGCATCTTCATCTCTGCTACTTCCATCCCTGCTTCCTGTCTTTTCTTCAGTGCGACTGTCTCTAGATCAAACAGCATGGCGGGTCTCACCACGCTTTTGTACACTTTTCCTTTCTTTTTAGCTGAAACTCTTCTCTCCCATATCACACCTGATACTTTTCTCCACCCGTTCCAGCCTGCTTGAACACGCTTCTTCACCTCTTTTCCACACTCTCCATTGCTCTGGACTGTTGATCCAGCCAATGGACTATGTATTTTGGATTAGTTGCTGTGGTAGGTTTAGAGTTAGTGGTTAAGAACTAATTTGGTTAAACCTGATCTACTTTCAAATAAAAATGTCAACTGTGACTTTGTGAGAGAAGTTTGAGACAAAGAAAGCTTCTGAAAGCAAGACGAGTCATCTTCCCATTCACAATCAATATAACATAGACATGAATACATTTGTAGAACAATAAAGAATCAAAGCCTTGAAAACATGAAGGAAACAAGAAAAAGTTAGAAACTTAGGACCTGACACGACACATGAAGAAGTGATTAAATAGCTAAAGAAGAATCCCCAGGTTTTGAAAGCTTTAATTCTTGTTGCCAGTAAAGCTAGCAGCTTTGCGTGAGCCAATGAAAACAAAACTACAGGTACACTGTGTGCTAGACTCGTTCCTCCTGTGTATATCAGTCCTCTTTTTTTATGTTCACTGGACTTATTTGCCTGCCTGAGTAGATGAGACCCAAAGGTGTGGCCTGTGTGCGTGTTTGAATGTTTTGTACCTTTTTCATTTGACTTGTTTATGTGTGTATGTAATCCTGAGAGTAAACCATGTTCAGCTCAGCTGTCCTGAGGGGAAAAAAACCCTTAAATTCTCATTGACTTTTCACAATAGTGCAAAGAGCTCTATTAATGATTTTAAATCATTAACAAAGTTTTGTACGCTTTCCCTTTCATTTTAGCTGAAACTCTTCTATCACACCTGATACTTTTCTCCACCCGTTCCAGCCTGCCTGCACACGCTTCTTCACCTCTTTTCCACACTCTCAATTGCTCTGGACTGTTGATCCTAGATACTTAAAATCTTCCACCTTCTTGATCTCTTCTCCCTGTAACCTCACTTTTCCATTTAGATCCCTCTCGTTTCACATACATGTACTCTGTCTTACTCTGACTAACCTTCATTCCTCTTTTTTCTTGTGCAAACCTCCATTTCTCTCCACCTGTAAGACTGAAATGTGGTTTTGTAGTTAGATGCTTAATTTATGTGTTCATGATGTATGTTTTAATCATGTTTACAAAAATTTAATGTCTTGACACTAAATTTTTCTCAATGTTCAAGTGACTGGAATTGATGGATCTTAAAAGAATGTTATGTAATAAATCCAGATTCCTAAATAAAAAATCTACAATACATTATTGACAAACTTACATCAATTTTGTGTGTGTTTTTATCAGAATTCAGGTCAGTATTTTTTTAAAGACTACATTTATTATTGTTTTTTATTATTATTCTTATCAGCCAAACTCTGTTTGAATATTTTTTTTCTATTTTGCATTAAAAATATACCATCAAATATAAATGAGCACCTTTATTTCCTCATTATTATGTGTTTCAGGTTTTTCTGATTCCCAGACTCCCACTGGCTCTTGTTGTGACATTCTTAGGGAGCCAGAGGAGATTTGTATGCGCGTGTCGGTCTGTGTGTGTGTGTGTCTTTGCTGTTATATGCATGAAGGGGCTCTGCTGAGGGGGAAAAAGATCTGAACAAAGAAAGGGGGCAGTATAATTGGCTTTTGCAGCACCAGACGACACAATGACATGGCCATTGATAGAGGAAAGGCCTTCCAGGATGGTGGACCAATAGATGAGTGGAACGCTGTTTTTCACATCCACTGATTGGCTGAACAAAGGATGCTGTCGGTCTCCAGGTAGTAAAGTGAACCTTAGAGCATCTGTACCATTCCTCTGACTCCTCTACAAGAGACTGTATTAGATGAAGAGTAGACTTCTTTATCAGAGAAGAAAACAATAAATGCACAAACACAGAGCTTGTTTTATGTTTTCTGTATTAATTGTTTCTTTCATTCCCATAAAACTCTCCTGACCCAGTAGTTCTTCTCTGAATGTGTGTGTTTGCATTTCTTTGGCTGCAATTTGCATCACCATGCCAGAGCTCTGGAATAAATGTGTTTCATTTGACTTTAACTTGGCTGAACACTTCCCAGCTCCCCCTTTTTTCTCTCTTAGTCTCAATTTCTAAGAACTTTTTTGTTTAAATTGGACATTTTTCAACATTCCTGCTGCTTGAGGGAAGAAATATGCACCGATGTGGCATTTAAACACCAGAGAAATAAAGTCTATGTAGCTGCTGGTGAGAAATGGAATTTAATAGTAGTTCCTGCATGAATATGAACGCACAACTATATGTGTGTATGTGATTCTATGACTTTGAATTTGCCCTCAGGTGAACATGTCAGCCTGTCTCCGCCTATTTTAATCAGTCACCTATAATTCCTCATCATATCTTAATGATATCCTCTTTATTAAATTATGCGGCTGTTTGTTGAACACTCTCCATGTGACTCATAATTAACAGATAATTAACATGGGTGAGAGGTTGTCATTCGATTGGTCGTGCCATCACACCACTGAGTGATGTCTTCATCGTTATAGTAACACTGGTGGTCAGTCCAAGTCACCGCGATGCAGAGACAATAACACATGAAGTCTAACCATCAACCCATTCACTTTTTTTTTCAAGGTCTAGTATGTTCTGTCGATCCCTGACAGCAATTCTTTTTTTTTTTAGTCTATACATGTGGAAATAAAACATATCTTGTCATCCAAAGTGATGTTTCTGCTGGGAAAACAGTCCATCTGACGTGTCAGCACAAACTCATGACACTGTCATCATGATATCGAAAATACGTTGATGTGTTTGTGCACATTCACAGGACGGTGTGCATCAAACTAGGAGAAATACACAATCTAATTCTATTAAAGACCATAAACTTCTTTAAAAAACAGCTCAGAAAGATGAACATGTGCGCACCAGAAGAGGAGAAACCATGTTCCAAACATGTCAGATTACAAATGATTTGTTTTTGTCTGTGTTTGTTTTTCTTTGAGGACTGTTCTTCTCTAGGAAGCTGCTCGTGAGTCATTTTGTCCAACCACATGTCATGTGTCTGGGTTTTTCACCCATGTGAAAAAATGACCAAATTTCCAAGTCTGTACTTTCTTGTTAAGCCTCATGAGGTTGGTGGAAATGTGCTGAAACTTTTCTAAATGGAAGATACTTGTGATCATTTGGCAAAAGAATCCTTAACATGTTCCCAACATCAGCGTGAACAGTGTTGGTCTTCCTCAGTAAATAATACAAATAAAGAAAACCTGTGCAGATCACAAAAAATGTTGATCTGAGTGTGGGTCACATTCACACTTTTGGTTGGCAACCAAAGAACCTTTAGCGATGATGTTGATGTCATGTGAGTGTGGCTGTCCAGACCAAGCACATCACCAATTTAAGGACAGTGTTTGGCCTTGACCTTTCCCCTATCCGAACCAGGGTCTGTATCCCCCTCTGGCCTTCTATCTCATTCATTGTTTTTCTATTGTCTGTTAAACTGCTAGTTGGCACAGTACAATTCACATGCTGTCCACCTCTCTCTTCCTCCTCTTTGGGAGAGAGCTCTGTTTCAGATTCCTGATGGATACTCTGCGTTCCTATCCGGGGCATGGCCAGATGAGGAGACCTCTGTGCTTCATCATCACCGCTCCATCAGGATGAAATCCATCTACTAATCCCCGTCCTGGGCATCGCCGGGCCGAGGAGTCCCCCGTCTTTCCATCAGGATGAAGAACATCTATGACTTCTTTGGATGTTTAGTTGTAGATTAGGGTAAGCTAGTGTTTAAAGAATGGTCTTAGACACATTGGATGCTCGTCCGGGGGAGAGATTTCGCTTTCGTGTGGGTCTCCATGAGGTTTCTTATTTTTTTTCCCCACGATGGGTTTTTGAAGTTTTTCCTCACCATGAAAGAGAGTCTCAGGGCAGGAATTATCTAGTCTTGTCTAGCTAGCATTTTGTAATTAGTTTTCTTGCTGTGTATTCGTGTTAATGCATTCCTCTTTTTCTTGTGAAGCCCATTGAGACAAAAATTCTGTGAATTTGGGCTATACAAATAAAATTGAAGTGAAAAATTGACTTGTGGTTTTCTCACAGTTACATTTAAAAAACTTTGAGAAACTTTGTTTCCATCAAGATGAAGAACATCTACTCACCCCCGTACTGGACATCTCCGGGCTGAGGAGTCCCCCAGTGTTTCCATCAGGATGAAGAACATCTATTGACTTCTTTAGATATTTAGCTGTAGATTAGAATAAGCTAATATTTAAACAATAATCTTTGACACATTGGTTGCTTGTCCCGAAGGAGGGATCTCTCTTTCATGTGGATCCCCACGAGGTTTCTTATTTTTTCCCACTGATGGTTTTTTTTAGGAGTTTTTCCTCACCGTGAAGGAGAGTCTAAGGGCAAAAAATGTGCTAGTTTTGTTTAGTTAGTATTTGTTAGTTATTTTTTGTGCTGTATATTTCTGTTAATACATTCCTCTTTTTCTTGTGAAGCCCATTGAGACGGAAATTCTGTGATTTTGGGCTATAAAAATAAAATTGAATTGAATTAAACTGATCAGATTTTACATGGTGAAAAGGTCTCACACTTAGTTGATAAAAGCCAAGGCAGTAGATGCTACTTTTTATATTTAGACTCTGTTATGTCACTGGAAAGTGTTGTGTTAGCCACGTGTGACCTAATGTCTTTCTTTTTTTCAGTGGGATGTGAATCACAGCAGAGTCCCTGTGGGCCACATGTGGTGATCGTTTAGTTTTAGCAGCCACACTATCAAAATATCAGTCCTTAAAGTTAAAAGGGATTCAGGACTCAGAGAAGATTTCAGATGTAAACCAAATCTGCTGCTGATGAAACAAAGTTCAACAGCTGCACTCAAAAAAAAAAAAAAGCTCAGACATAACTTCAAATGAAACCTGAAAATGTGAGCCACAACTGGACCAAACATTTCTTATTAACTGAGCATGAACTCTCAGTGGTCAAATGATGAGAGCAGATGTTTTTAATATTCTAGGGTTCCCAGTGGGTGTGCTCTGTTCTTGATATTTTTGGATTCTAAGAATCTGACTGATCCCTGTGCAAGAATTCTTTGCCAAATTTGCTCCATCAGTTTTAATTCTCTGAGTTTATGCTTCCTGTACTTCCTAAATAATGATTTGAATATTGGGGTGTTTTAAGAGTTTGTTTTTTTAAAAAACTGAAACCAGAGCAGCAATTTGATGCAATTTGATGACTTGTTTTTTTTTTTGTGGATAGATGGTGTTGATAAAACTGAAATGTGGTCGAAAACAGTTTCAACGCCTGAACGATGTATAAATATATTTATGCGACATAACTTTTCAAGTGAACAAGAGGCTCCTTTCAGAACAAAAAAAACCCTTGTTATTGAAGCTGTTGTATTTCCATTTATTCAAAATAGACCCCCCCCCCTTTCTTGACATCTCATAATCAGATTTTGCATCTTCCTGGATTAAATTTCCCCCAATGAAATCATAGTTCAGAAGAAACAATGAATATACAGATACTGTATGTAACAGAAGAATTTTTGTTTTTGTTCTTTGGTTTTATTTCCTTGTCATCCGAACATTTCCAAACTGTTTCTCAGTGAAAACAAAAATGCTAACTTTTGTTAAAAGATTTGTGTTTTTGTTCATTCAGTGACTCAGTAAATCATTTATTTTTCATAAGAAAAATAAAATTGTTAAAAACAAAATTAGGAACAGTTTAAAGTAGTTAATGTAGCCTTTTTTTGTGGATGCCATTTAATTTCCTTCTCTTCAAGATGCATTTCCCCTGAACATTAAGAGGTACAGAGGGAAAGCATGTCTGTCTACTCTGTAGTCTGTCATGGAGCATGATGCAAACAGAATTTAACAAAAAATAAACAGCCTCGTGGACGCACGTCTGACATGCTGTCTCTTTTCCTCATAAACACACAGGATATCAGAAAATACTTGGAAAGTCTTCTGATTCACAGCAAATGGATTCTGAAACTAACTTGTTTGTTGCTCTAGAAATGATTCGGGGTGGAAGCAACAATTGTGTGGACACGATAAACTCACTAATGAGTAAAATAATCACTTTTTGTATGATTGGTTTGAGGTGTAACGACTTATGCAGGAAACTTATCGATGTCAAATTAAGAATAAAATTACATATCAGCTTTGGGAATTTCATATTTCTGATCGGAATTGTATCAAATTATAGTAATTAAAGAAAAATTCAAATGTAATAAAATAAAGTAACTCTGTCGAGAAAAAAACTAACAGATGAAGTAAATATATTTACAGTGACAGAAATCACAACTGAATAAAAAATGTGTAAAGTTTACTCACAAAAACAGTTTTTGTGTCCAAATATTAACATATTTTATTAGTTTAATACATTTGGGATCATACGGCGGTGGTGTTTATCTTTCTGGTCGGCAGCATCTGTAAATATAGTTACCGGTAGTTTAATTTTTACACTACATATCCTTTCACGTACTTTTTGGGTGTTTATTTGTGGTGACTCACCTCTTGTTTCTTCGTCCAGGTACGGTCCGTCCTGTATAAGGATACAGGTTCTGGGGAGGGAACATAAGTGGGGGAGATTTGGAGTAATTTTTATTCTCAACAAGTCAGTTTCTTCCATCTAACCTTATCTGCTGCATCCTCTTCGGTCACGCCAACTATCTTTATGCCTTCCTTCACTGTATCCATGAACCTCCTCTTTGGTCTTCCTGTAGTCCTCTTTCCTAGCAGTTCCATACCCAGCATCCTTCTCCCGATGTACTCCCTATCTGGAGTTTTAGAGTATTGATTTTAATATTTGAAGTGGATTATTGATTTATTGTCTATTTTTACAGAAAAAAACTTTTCACAAATATATTTTCTGTATAAAGTTTTTTTCCTGTGTGAACCTGAGAGAATGATGGCTTTCAAAGATGAAAGTTCTTAAAAGTGAGAGGTGTAGAAATTCTGTTGATTTTTTTAGGCTTGAGAGCAAACGATGAATAAACGTCAATTAAGTATATAATTAGACCCAAATCCTGAGACTCCTGTGCTTTTACAATGATGATGACCTACGAGTGTCATGATCCCCTCACCTGCTGCCCGAGGAAGGGAGCCCAGGACCCTCCTCATCACCCTGAATAGAGACACCTGAGGGTGATTACTCAGATGACACTCACCTGTGGATCCTGGTGCCTATTTAAAGGCAGTCTCCCCCTGACTTCCATGTCGGGTCATCGTCATCGTTCCAAGTTAGATCCTCCTGGCTGCCTGACCATAAGTTTGATCTCTGACGTCTGTTGTATGATTTGAACCTTTTGATCATGAGATAATCCTGTACTATTTAACTTACAGGCTTTTCTGACTTGTGTTAATAAATCCTGTTTTCGTCCTGGATTTGTGTCCTCCTCCTTCCACATCACAACAATGAGACTATGAACTGAACTTGACAGTTATTGATACTATGCTAAAAACAATTCTGACATCATCAATAAAACAACAACAGCCTGAGTTTAACATATTTTAAGATGAAGAGGCACAAGGCCAAACGATGTACTTTTAAATATGCTACATAAATATAATGAATGATAAAAACAATGCTATTATTAGCCTATATTTTATTTATGAATACAATTGGGCAGCTTGTCAGTTTATCAACTGATTTTTTGGGGGGCGGAAAGGCATTTTTAAATCTCAGTCATGTTAAAATTACCACACAAACTTCCAAAATAATTTGCTTTAGTTTCAGTTTTTAACAACAACTGAGTCAAATTTGAGTTTTTACTATATTTGCATGACAAACACAGGAAGTTGTGATATGAGTGATTCCAATATTTTTTTAGGATTTTCTGTACCCTCTTTTGTTGTTTTAACTGATCAACTTTGTTTTATTCACGTGTGGTTGTTGTAAATGTCACAAAACATTCTGTTTAATAATTTATAAACAGTATGTTTTCAGATTTACGTTGCTTTTCTCTCAGAATTTTACATTATTTTCTTGTAAATCTCAGTCGTTTTTTTATAGTGTTGTCCTCACGTGGAGACCCCTGAGGAGGATTTGTCTGTTCAACCAGTCAGGCTGCAATCACAAGGCTCTTGGCCACTGACCCAGTAGCTGAGGTAATCTGGGTTGTTTATGTTTACGTGTACATACAGTACATTGTGGTTGTTTGGATAGTAACAGTTACAAAAATCATAGCAGTGTTTTTTTTTTTTTTTTTAAATAAAGGGATTTAATGCCTTTAAAAAATAAAAGACTGTCCAGATGTAAGTTGACCCTTTATTTTGTTCCATTTATGTCTATACACATTAAAGGTAGAGAGAAGTCAGTCAATTGACCTACATTAGCGGTGTCTGCAGTGAACTCATTTCCTTTCAGTGCAGTGATTTTATGGGAGTGGCAAGTATATGTGTGTGTGTGTGTGTGTGTGTGTGTCTGAAACTTGCAAGTCTGCTGGATTTAAATGTCTGTCTCTTTTTCCAAGGGGTCGGTATGTGATGCTGATAAGCGACACTTAAAGGTCAATGAAAGCCGAATGAGGAATGTGAAGAGGACTCATTTCTGTTTATTCTCTAGAAATATCACTTTTTTTTCCTGACAATTTTGCATTCTAGTTAAAATGAACAGTTTAACATGATCTTGTTAAGATCTATAGTGGTTAAAAACTCTCTTTAAATCACTGTGGATGGTAACTCTTTTATTCTTTATTTTTGTTTACTTCATTTTTTTTCTTTTTGAGGAATCAAAGGGTTAAAAACTATAAACTATCTTTGAAATCGAAAGATCCACTTATACCTCAAAAACAGAGGGATCTCTAGAAGAATTTAGGGGAATCACTGAACTTGGTTGTTACTAGTCCAAGTTATGAATCCTGAACACTAAAAGATTTATAGCTATTCTAAATTTAGTATTTAATGTAAAAATAAACCAAGTAAACAAATATTATATTTGATCTTGTTAAAAGTAAGAAAAAATCTTTGAAAAAGTCTCACCAACATGTACTAAACTCTTCCTAAAGACTATGACATCATATCTCTGCTTGGTTGCCATAGTTACACTCACCCCCTGCCGGCAAATATCAGTCGCCGTTTTTCCCTGACTTCTCCCTCCCTGCCTGTCCAGCCTATGGTTTTTTTCCACATAATTCTGCTTCCCCAGTTTTCAGGAGCTACACATCTTTTCCATCCTTTGTTCTTTAAACTTGTTCTGCTTCTTTCATCAGTCAGGATTTAATTAGAGTAAAACATGCACAGGTACAATGTACTCTTCATTTCTTTGATGAGCTTTTCTTTCTATGTGTTTCATGTGAGGAAGCTACGATGGTTGTAAAAGAAAATGTTGGGAATTAAACGAAATAAAACAGTAAATATCAGCTGAGCTTGTGGTGACCCACATAAATGCGTCAGCTTTGGATGTGAATGAATACCTGCCGCTGAGGAAGATGTGCAGTGAGGGATGCTGCAGTGACAAAGGAGAAACAATTAAAAAAATACAGGATGGAAAAGAAGTATAAGAAAAAATGGAGGATCATGCAATTGGTGTGTGGTGACAATATAAAAGAAAAATTGCGTATTTTAGAAACATGAAGCATCATTTGAGCTTTAAAGAAAAGCTTAAAGAAGAAAGAATGACGTAGAATCAGTCGACTCCTTTTTCCCATCATTTAGGAAGAGTGTGTAAGGGTATGGGTGGGGGTATAGGAGTTGGATTGGAAGCTTTTGCACCCCTGAATAACTTTAAGAAGCTTATAAATAAAAATGATGAACTGATTCCCCACAAAGAGAAGCAGAGAAAAGGTGGACATGTTTCTATAGGTGTCATGTGTTTATCCCTTTATTCTGCACTAAATCCTGTTCTTCTTTTATTTTCTTTCACCTGGTCATGAATTATTTGTTTTATTTCTGCTGCTCTTTCAATCTTTGTACCCTCCCCTTCTTTTATGTCTTGGTGATCTACTCCCCACAATGCCAACGCTTCTCCTCAGATAGCGACGTGTTTCCAGGGAGGTGGTTTGTGATGCTCCTCCCTACACCATCCAGATGAAGGGAAGGGGATGGATAGTGAAGGTTGCCATGGAAACTGGGAGTCGACTGCAAGCTCCACATCATCTGTTTCTTTTTTTCTGGAACGCGGTGCGGGCACATGAATATTTGAGTTTTATGGACAGGGACGGATGAGGGGTACGAACTGCTGCCTGGGCTGTCGGGTTAACATGCTGAGAGGTCAGGAATTAAAGATGGATGGGAGGGGGGAAATGAATGTGAAGATGGAGGAAATGAGAGGTCACAAAGAGACTGACACACTTTTATTTGAACAACAGAAAACAGTTATTTTCTGTTAAGAACAGGAAGAAAAGAACATGAATGAGTGTTTAGTTACAAATAAATCAAATAATGTAAAGTAAATAAAAAAACAATTAACAAAAGAAGAAAACGACAGATTCAGAAGGAAGGCAGACAACAAAGAGACTGAGCAGGGTGGGGAGGGAGGGAGGCAGGGTGGGTGACGTGCCAAGAGAACAGTGAATTAGGGCACTGGAGCTGGTTTTCCTCTTCCATCCCATTTTCTTTTTTTCTCCTTATTTCTCACAACATCCTGCATTGTCTTCTAATTAATCTCTTTTGTGAGCCCAGTTTCTTTACCAGAAAAACACACATAATGATTCAGATGTAAAAGTAAGAAAAACAAATGACATGTTGTCCTGAATGATTTACATCCTTTATTTCAGTTTTTTGGAATCACTAACTGATCTTATTCTATATGATGTTTATATTACAGACTTGCTTTAAACAAATCTCTTCTTTCCCTCATATTTTACTCCTGAAGTTGAAAATAATTTAGAGCTTCAGTGTGTTTTGAATTTGGGGTCACTTTTTGACATTCAGGATGTATTCCCAGTTTCTGGCGTATTGCTCTCATGATGAATTTTACACCTGTTCCAGAGCGTTTGCTCTCCAGCAGAGTCCATCTCATTTCAACGGACCTGCTAACAGAATAAGAGCTATGACTCTCTAAATATTCCCATGTTTCCTCTTCTTAATTTTATGTCTCCAGGCTCGATTTATCCTCCCTTGTGTTTCATAAATATGCAACTTTCTTATAATTTCCTGTTACGTCTGGTCTTTGTTTGGCTTTGTGTGGTTAAGTGGAGTTTTTTTTTCATCACAGATTTTTATTGTAGTTGGATATTTGCTCAGTTTACAGACGTCTGGAGTTTCTAAGAAAAAAAAAACTGCTGCAGGAGTTTAGTGTTTCTTCAGTTTTTTTTTTCATGTGGTTTTATCTGAACTGTTGTACAACCAGTGTCCTGCATCTATCTGCACCACATATCTAAAAAGAAAAGCCCCGAGAACAAAGCAGGATGTCTTTTAATAAAATATCTCTTTGTACTCATTTGCAAACACACAAAATTAGCTTGTGAACTTTTTACTGTGAAAAACACCATGACATCTTTATTTATAAAAAACACTTTAAAACTTTGCAGATGAACAAAGATCTGTGAATGCAATTAAATAAATGCATAAGATGCAACAAAGACAACAACAAAGAATTCAGTCCGGTCCAATAAAACACAAACAAAATAAACATATTGGACAGATAAAAGAACAATTAAATTAAGATGGGATTTTATGAGTCTGAAAACAGACATAGACTCAGCGTGTCTGATTATTGTAAAAAAAAAAAAAAAACAAACAAAAAAAAAAACTGGTTCTAAAGCTGTTATGCAGTCACAAAGAAAACCCAATCACCACAAAGCTTCCATCTGGTCGTGGAAGCAACAAGCTGCAGTTCATCTATAGCTCTGAAAGAGTGAGAGAATCAGGTTTGACAGGTAGAACGAAGCAAGGCTCTGCAAACATTTATAACAAGACTTATAGTTTACAGAAATCTTCATTCTTTCTGCCTTAAATATTCAGCAAGTTACTAATCCTGTTACTTGGGATGTTTGAACATATGATGACAGTTCAGGTTGAAATCAGAAATAAAAGCACTTCTAAATACTGATGTGCAAATGTTTTGATCTGCGAACTCTGATAGTTGTTGCAAGTTGTGACATTTTTTAGCCAAAATTTTAATCTTTTATCGCCTCACAAGTTAGAATTATAACCCCGAAAACCATGTCATCATCTGAACTCTGCATGCTGTCAAACATCTATGTCCTGCTTTGTATTTAAACTCCAGTTTTGCATAATAATTTCCATAGAAAAACAAACAAAAAAACATTTTGCCTGAACACAACCTGTGACTTAAAGCTGGACAAGCAGTTCAGAAAAGGAAAAAATGTAACAGGAAACATTCAGAATCTTTACAGCAGAGTTTGGTGTAGAATGTCATCTTCTAGAATTCTTGACATATTTCTTAGTCATAAAATACAATACCTCCAATTTTCACCAGATTTAAATGTTCAAATTCTGATTTTCACATGGGAAAAAAAATGAGTGATCTATTTCCCTTCAACTTTTTTTTTTTGACAGTCCAAATAATCCTCCTTAAAAGTATATTTTTTGACAACCCAACCAGCCAAATGCAGTAGCAGGGTTAAAGATGCTCCACCTAATGAGCTTTGCTTTGCATTCTTCATAAAAAGCAGGTCTGTGCTGGTTTTGAGTGGTAAGACGGGGAGGGGACGTAGAGCTGCTTGATGTTGCATGCTTAATAGCCAGAAATATCCATGCAGCAGCTGCACCATTTCCGCGGCGACACCTGTCACCATTGCACTGAGTTGTCGACATGCCTCTGTGTCAGTGTCCGCGTGTTGAAGAGCTACACATTCCTAACCTTTTGGGAACGCACACACGCTCCACTGGTTAAAATCCTAGCATGGATCGACTCTAATACATATGACAAAAAATTGATGTGAACACACATGCTTTTGTTTATCGGCCATTCTTCAACGATCCTTAAATAAATGTCAGTGTATTTGATTTATTGTTACATTCTTTATATCCCATCTTCATTGTGGATCCCCAGTCTTCTCTCTATTCTGAAATCTGGAATGCTCTGTAACCATGGTAACGACAGTGGTGAAGGCAGTGGATTATATACTCTGCAAAGAGCCGGGGGTGTGGTAGCTGTATATGTGTGAGCATTTGTGTGTGTGGGTGCTTATGGGGTGTAGAGCTTGTAAAGAGGAATCGGGGTTATGCATGAATGTTGTTTGTGTGTCAGGCAGAGACAGGGTGGGGGTAAAAGATACCCTCAAGCCGGTTTATACCATCATATGGGGGCTTCTGATCTACTTAAAAACATAAACATGTCTGTGCTGTTAATGTCACATGTAGATTCCTCTGATGGTTGTACAGAATTTGTGTGTCAGCTTGATGCAGTTGTCATCTGCAGAAATCAAGTCTAAATACCTTCACCCACCTCTCTATCTCTTACCGTGTCATTTCTAGCTCCATTTCTCTCTCCCAGACTCTCCCACCCCTTCCCTGTCTGACTTCCATCCTCCCAGCTGAGAAAACAGGCGCAAAAAGCTTTTGGCAAAGACGATGAGGCGAGAGGGAGTGAGGGAAAGAATTGAGAGGGGGCTTTTCAGATACAGAGAAAAAAGCCCTTTGCAACTTTGAAAGGGGGCATTGTGTCCATCTTCCACATTTCTACAGCTCCATCTCTGTGATTTAGCCGAGCCAGCACATTACCACGTCTCTTTAAATCAGGATAGTGCTAGCATAGTAACATCCAGGCTCCACTGATCCTTCTCTGTGACCTCCTCTACTTCTTTCAGGCAGCTCAGTCAGATGGGCACATTCCCATTGGGTGAAATAATTTATTAAAAAATACTTCTAGGGAATTTAAAAAAAAGTTGGTTTGTGAAATCTGTTTAGTGAGTTTTAAGTTTCGACTCAAAGTCAATGTCGTTTTTAAAGTGAGTTTTCATGCTCATCCATTCGTGTTTTATATGAAATGTTGAACAAAACCTTCCAAGAGTATTTTTAGAACTGAGTGAGTGTGCCAAAGAACAAAGGGCTTTTTTTTCTACTTCTTTCTCCTTGTTAATAATTTACAAGAAACATCCATCCAGAAAACAGCAGAGCATCTTTGTTTCTGTTCTGCATGAGAACAAATCGCTTTAAAACGATCACAATTTGTTCCTGTCTTTCTAAAATGATAATGTTCAACCCTCATTAAGAATGTCACTTGAATGTAGTTGTTGGATTAAGTTGATCATAGTGAACATGCCCCACCCCACAGTGACTAGCAGCTGAAGTTTGAATTCGCCTTGCCTTTGCCCCAGCTGTGGTTCCACAGAGCAGGGCTCTGTCTTCCAACATGTGGTGACCCAGAGACAGCTGCAGGATGGGGGAGGAAGGGAAGGAAGAATAAAGGAAGCCAGTAGAGGAAGACTGGAGAGGGACAGAGAAGGAGGAAGGGGCTCTTTCCTTTTACTTCACATCTGAAGGTTAAAAAAAATCCCACTGAAAAAAAAGGCGCAAATTCTTACTTCCTTTCCCGCCATAACTACCAAATCACGTCACATCCTCATCTGTTTTTCCTTCAACTGATCACATCTGCTCTGGTATAAAAAGAAATTATTGCTGCCTGTTTGAGAGACAAGAGGAAGGTCTTGTTTGAGATGAGGATTGAGGGAAAATTAGAAGAAACTGAATTATCTAAAAAGGTTTTCAGGAACTTTGTTTCCCAGCTCTTTTGCGGTCATGTCTGACTTTTGTGACTGCACTGAGTATGTGTGTCTGTGATGTTCCACGTGCTTGTTTGCATGTGCACATCATATTCAGGAAATGATGAGGCCTGCTTTTCTGTTTTGTGACGGGTGGTCTGACTAATATTGTTATGCCACACAGGCGCTCCTTTGTCAGCATCCAGTCTGCTGGAGTTCTTTCTCTAACCAGCCCTGCCGTACATCACTAGTTTGATGGGTTTTTGCTGTGTTTGCCTGATTGTATGTTGAGTAATCAGCAGGAATGTACTTAATTGAGTGAGATACGGTAGCTAGGCATAAAGGGGGCAAAACCAGAACAATTTTCCCTTTCTGTTGAGTCCCCTCTTTGGGACATGGATGTCACAGGGTTACACACTGTAACACTGTGAGTCACAGGAAGAGAAAGATCTTCAGATAAAGAAACACTTGGTTCATTTATACTTTCTATAGTAGGTGCGATACCTTCCCATATGACTAACCGGCTTCCTTTGATTGTTGACGGGATTAGCTCATCTCTCACATGGATGTTCTTATTGTCGGTCTCCAAACTGCAACAAACCCACTGCGCATAGATATGAGTCATTCACTTGTCGCTGTGTGGGATAATCTCTGTTCGACTCAGTCACTTCTTCTTCATATGTCCTTGTGCATTGCCAGGTTTGAGTCATGGCTGAATATGTTTGTCTTCCTGCAGGTCACTGACTTCTCTCAGGCTCCCAGCTCCAGCCAATATGAGTTTGTTAACGATTCGTAATGAACAAGTGTTGAGGAGGAAAAGCCTCTTGAACAGCGATTGACAGTTGTCACGGCAACCATCAAACACACAGAGGAATTGGAGAGTAAAGTCGGCCATTTTGGGTTATGTGAATCTGCAGTGGTGCTGCTGTTCAGGCAACTGGGTCAAATCAAAACCTGTTTAGTTGAAGCTAGAAATAAAATTTCACATGAGAAGAAATTGTTATACCTAAGCCACACAGTAGCTGTGGGGCTGTATAACATACACACTTTGCATTAGCTGGCGGTCGAGAGGACATCTTGCTTGATTCATAAACCATACTTACATCATCCTATCCCCTCTAGCCTCCCCATCCTTGCTTTCATCTCCTTTTATGAAGCAAAGAGCTAGAGCTCCTTTTGTTTTGCTCTGACGCCCAACGGGTTATTTATAGCAATGTATTCTTTGGTGTGTAAAAGGCACAGAAAGCTTTTAAAGGCTTCCATCTTGGCAACCTCTTGGTTTGTGGCATTGAAGACAAACAGCATGTGGTTTCAGAAAAAAATATACAGTGAATATGAATCTTAAAAACTTGATTGAAATTAATTATTGTGATAGATTTTACTTTCATTTCGTCTGTTAAACTGCTTATTCCTAACGGGGTTGCAGGGTTGCCGGAGCCTTCCCGGCTGATTGAAGGCAAGAAGCAGGATTCACCCTCAACAAGTTGCAGGGCCACACAGACTGATTTTTATAGTGGCCAAACAACCTTACATTCATGTTTTTAGAGCGTGGGAGGAAACCGGAGTACCTGGAGGAAACCCACACATACACAGGTAAAAACTTACAAACTCCACACAGAAAAGACAGTATTTTAATCCACAATCTGCCTTGGACTCAAACCTTAACCTTCTTGTTGTGAGGCCACTGAGCCAACTACTGCACCACCGTATAAACAAATTGTAGAGCTAAAATGAAAGGTGCATTGATTATTTCTTATGGTGTTTATGAGGAAAATGTAAATGCTCTCTCGCTTAATAACAATCGCACCAGATTGAATACATAAATGTTAGTTTATGTATTCATACACATAATGAACATTTACTGGTTCATTTGGCGATTTATTGATTGAGTAAAGATCTCATTCAGTTTGGTCAATGCATTGATTTTCTTTTCAGTCCTGGTTTGGTTTGCTTTTAACCATTTTTCTCTTTCTTTTAGGTCATCTCGGGGAGCAGCAGGGTTATAGAGGCACTCATTGGGGCGGATCCAGGATGTTTTAAATGGGGTGTGAGGTCATAGACAAAACGAGCACCTGAGGTGCTCGCCAATATAGAAGGATCTGGGGGCATCCCCTCAGAACATTTTGAAAAATAAGAGTAATTTTTCTGTATTTTGGTGCAAATTTTGCCCCACATTTATAATAATTAAAGTAGTAGGAACACTTTTTTGTGAACCAAAAGGGGGGTGGCGTGCACACTCATACACCGATGCATGGATCCGCCCCTGCTCATGAGTATCGCCTGGTGTGTGGCAAACACAAACTAAGTGTCCAAAGGAGAGACTACGCTTTCCATGTTTTGTCACATAGTGCAAGTGTGATGTAATTGTTTCTTAGGGAATGTTTTTAGAGTAAGTTGGTAATTAAAGGGTTTATTGGTTACTGTTGTAAATGCATGTTCATTGTTTATACTTAATGGGTGTGGCCATAAGCTTTGAATATTGAGTGAAAATTAATTATTTAATGTAATAGAGGAAATAAGTTCACTCTGAATTAATCCAATTCCAGCCAAATTATGACACGCCTGATGACTGAGCAGCAGTTAAATGCTCAGTTTTATGTTTCTTTTCCCTTTTTAAAATCTGTCATATTTAATAGTAAAGTGTGCAGAAATGATTAACCAAATCTCTCCATTCATTTCAGAAGCTGTGTTGTTGCACATTATGCTGGATGAGATTTATCAGTCAGATTAATATTTTGCAGAGTTAATACATCCAAGCTGTAGCTCACATATAAGCACGTTAGCATTAAAACACGGCACAAGTAAGTATTTTTGTAATGATTTCTTTTTATTTGAAATGTCAGTGTTCAAGAGAAAATAAAACAGCAATATAAATATTAGCATAAAAATAAGAGAGTAACACAGGGGTTGTAGTGTGGAGGAGGGAGCTAAGCGTTTGATAAGAAAGATATTACAGCAGGATAGAGTATTAATTCAGCAGCGGACGGACTTACACATATATAATATTTATAGTCATTTGCTCATATGGACAGAAAGAGAATGAGAGGCATTCTTTCACAAATGCACGAGATAAAATCACCGCAAAAGAACATTAGGAGGTTACAGAAGGATAGAAACATTTCTATTTTTTTTTTTGTCTTTACAAGGTGATAAAAGATAGAGAGAAAAATAAAACACAAAAATATGCGCAACACATACCACAAGTTAACTAGTCTACGTGTGTCACTTTTGTTTACTTATCTAATGTTATCTTTAATTCATTTATTTACATTGAAGAGTTAGTTGGCTTCCATGGTGCTTAGTTACTACATTGCAACACAAACTGTTGAAGAAAATGTCAAATCTTTATTCATTGATGACTTTTTTTTCAAACTGTTGATTAGTTACGTTCTTGAAAAAAAAAAAGTAACACATTCCAGTAGTAAGCCACGCCTTGTTGACAGGGACTTTCTTTTTCAAACTGGTTGATGTGGTCCCTGCTACACAAACACTTGGCTCATACCATTAACAGGATTTGTGTTTATTTACAGCGGGGTAAAGCCTCATGGAACAAGGGAGTGGACGCGGGGCAGTGTGAGGAGGAGAGGACGAGGTTTCCCATTGATTTCAATGAAATGGGATATCTCAAAGGATTTAAAAATGGCTTCTTCTCACCAACAGGGACAACTGAGCTTGGCAATGTTGACCTCAACCTGGGGTCAGTGCATTAAGAAAATTTGGAGGGTGGGCAGGTCAACTGTGTTACCTCTGTACATTCAGCAAGAAAAGCCGGGCTTGTTTCCCACTTCCTGTTTGATACAACAGTGCCACCTCAACCGTTTCGCCTGTCACTCCACCCTCGTCCACTCCCTTGAACCCAGCCTGCAAGCTGCCTTTTCTCATGCAGTTTTATCTGGCCAGGAGCCCAACAGACAGATGGACGGCAACATAAAAACTTCATATCTTAAACAAACAACTCCACTATGCTACCGAGTCATTATCTCCCAAAGAAAACAAAAAAAAAAGAAGTTAGTGTATCACATCAACAAGTTTCTTCAGCACCTCAGGAAAGTGAAGGGAAAAGCTCCATCAAGGCCCTAAAGGCTTACAAAGTGGCTAGAAACTCCTAAGCACTTAAGTTTACCACATCTACATGTTTCCCTACTGACTGAAGTGATTATATTCCCCATCATCATCATCTCATTACAAACAGTGCATTTCTTTTTGTTTGGCTCTCATTTTGGGGCGGTAGGTGAGGGAAGGACACGAGCTGGGTGTGAGGATGAGAGTAGAGTGGGTGCAGGTTACTGGGACACCTCTATGCCCATCTGGAGATGTTATATAAGAAGTCAGTCCCTGCTAACAAACCACCTGCCTGGACAGGATGGCCGGTGACACAAAGTCATACCACACAAACCCACCGCCACCCTCTTCCTCTGGGTGCATGCTCAGGTCATAAAAATATCAGAGGATTAAATTCTTATTTATCTTTTTTTAAAACTATGATTACAAAAGTATTTATCATTTTGAGTCAAGAAAATGCAACATGCGCATTCTGTTGACCTGCGATTGGAGGAGGAAAGTGGATTCAAAATGTTCTCCTCTTTCTTTTGCAATGCATAGTTTGCAAATCTAAACTAGTAAATGTGGTTTGAACCTTAATGAGCATGCAGAAGAATTGGTAATACCTGTCAAATAGCTTTGTGTTTTATGATGCCGTGAGGCTGGTCGTCTAGAGGAGTCTAATGGAAGGTGGCTAGCATACTTTACAATAGCGGACTTCCCAACTTTAGGAAAGCTTACGATAAATCCAACGAGAAAGACAATAACAATTCATCTCTGAATACATCACTTCATATAACCTTGTCATCCCTGCAAGGTTCCTTATACTGAATCTCTTTGTCGAAGTTCATTTGTTTTTTTTTGTTTTGTTTTTTTTTACTTTTCATTTAAAGGAAAATCAAAATTAGAAAAAAAAAGACATCAACCCCCCACTCCCTGTCAAAAAATATCTACCCACGAAGATTACATGAACAATTATAAACCTTTAACACACTAAACAGATGGTGACTTCAACATCCTTCAATACAAACTTCTCAGGAACAATGTTCATGTGAACAAACAGCATGCTGTCAGTATTTGGCCACCACGAGTAACAGCATAGCAGAGAGATACCTCATGATGGGGTTTGGGGGGTTGGACTTCTCATCACATCAAGCCAGCTTCCTCCACCTCTCTTCATCCAAACCTACTTCTTCTCCTTCTTAGTGGACTTCTTCTTGGAAGCTGGGGTTTGGGCAGCCTTGGGAGGCTCAGGCTGGGCTGAGGCCTGGGGTGGGGGCAGAGCCTGCTGGGTGGCTTGCTGAGCTGTGGCCTGCTGCTGCTGGGGGTTGGAGGTGAGGGTGGCTGTGCTGCCCGGGATGTAGACGTTCTGGCGGTAGTCCGGCACATGCTGCAGGGTGAACTGGGGGCTGTAGCGGGTGCTCAGACCCATAGTGCCAGGTCCGAGGGTGGCCGTAGCCTCACTCACTTCTGGGGAGAAGAGAGACAGAGTGGGGGGATAAGGGGTGAGGAAGAGGAGGAGGGGTGGGGGTAGTGAAACGTGTTAGGCAAGTGCTGGAAAATTTAGTGTGACAGTGTTATACAGAGGCAGTGAAACTAATCAAAAAAGGTGTTCCGACCTTTTTTGAAGGTTTTTATGAGACACTAAGTGTTTTTAGGAGCAGCACTACAACGTGGTTATGAGACTAAAGCGATGCACACAGTTGAGGTGAGTTGAACAAAAAACTGCAGCACAAATAAAATGAAAACAAAGAACTAAAAGCGATCAAACTGCATGTTACTACTTTTTTAAAATCTAAAAACAGGCTAAAAATCTGTTTCCAAAACATGCTCAGATGTTTTTCTGTATCTGTTTAAAACATACCACGTGTCTGTTCGTGTACAACGTAGCTACCCTGCTCATAATTCTCCCACAGCCCCTGCATTGCAGAGCCAGAGACACAAACGCTCCCTTCCCCCCATCCACTAGCTTCGATATAAACACACACATTCACATGCAGGAAGCCATGTTGACTGTGCTGGCTTGAAAGATGTTAAACAGATACTTTAATTTAGCTCTAATTGGTGCATCCTATCTATTTTTATATGACCTATCTTGTTTACCATGTTATCTGTTCTTCCCTCTCTGTTCTGCTTTAGTTAGTGACCATCATGTCCAAGACATTGACATTTTTCCCAAATGATAGTTTTTCAGCAGCGGAAGAATCCACAGATCATCTAGAATGGTGACCAAGAGGAAAGTTAAATGAGAAAATAACACTGGAAACAATGACCAGAGTCTTTTGGCCAATTCAAACTCGCAGAGTTTGTTTTCTCATATTTTCTGTTAGTTCTTACAAGCTGCGAAATTATGAGCTTTGTTCCATTTGATCACCAAAACCAACCCCATTTATAGTCATATTACGACTTATTTCTGTGTCTATTTACTTGCCAGATATTCAGTTTAACACTAGAGAAAAAGCACAAGAAATTTAGGTTGCGAAATAGAGGGTTTATAAGTTCAATGTGTTCTGGCAACTCTGCTTTTGATAGAACGTTGTGCATGTGTGTACAGTGGAAACACGATTCTTGTGTTTTAAAGTACAACAAATAAATATGTGTTCTGTGATTAGACTGAAAATGGAGACATGAATGGAAACAGATATATGAAGCTTGATCAATGAAGGTTGAGTTTTAGTCCATTTAACAAATACAAAGCTACACATACTGCTATAAACATGAAAAATATGAGGAAACTCAAAAGATGATGAGGTTTTGGACCCACCGTTAGCGGCTGCCATCAGTGCCTGAAGCTGTTCGGCTTCGGTAGGGGGTTGAGGCCAAGGGCCAGTTCCCATGGCAACCTCAGGTCCTCCGGTTGCCCTGTGATGGAAAATGCGGAAAGAATGAGTGTAAGTATGAGAAGTTCATCTTCCTGTGTGTGTTTGAGTTTATTTTAGCTTATTGAATTGACAGTCGTTTATGGTGGAAAAAGCAAAGCAGCTGATGGTGGACGCAGATAGAATAACAAGAAAGATGCCAAGTTTTAAAAAACAGAGTGCATCTCAAACAAACTCTCATGTAGAAGCATGGACAAACACATCTGTACACTGCAGCAAGTACTTTGGTGTATTCGTCGTATAATATTCACACACTCGCTGGTTTGCCCGAGAGCACTGAGCTGTCTAGTAAATCTGTTTAAATATTTGATGATTCCACCTTTAAAGGAAATAGCTGTCTGCACAGTCACAAAGGCGGCACTCGGCGAGGCCTGAGCACTTCCATCTGGGTAAAATTTACCTTCAAAGTCTGCTGCATTTACAATCTGCTATTTGCATGTAAGGTTAACAACGGAGAAAGCAGACTTGATGCAGACAGCTCACCATCTGACGCCCACACATGGGCCACACAAACATAATCCCTACAACTGACAAGTAGGTCATAATACTTTAATCCTTCTTCTGCTGTTGCAAAGTGCAAATAAATACACCTCTGTTAAACGTCTACACAGCTTGGACTTGTACAATATTTGCAGATAACGTTGTATGACCAGATCAGAAAGATACAAAGTAAAAAAAAAAATCATTCATGACACTGCAGACGGATACTTATTGCACTCCAAATCAGAAAACTCACAACCACTTCTGTCTGTATCAGTTGCGCACCAGGAATTTTAACCTTTTGGATCATCAAATAAGAAGAATCTTCACTGTGGAAAGATTTTAGGCACGTCATTTTTTTCCCCTTAAAACTATTTCTTCAGCCTACAAATTACCCTGCAGTCCAAGACTGAGCTAATACCATCAGCTTTAGAAAAAGAACAGATGGTGAAGTCTAAAACAAGCTTTCAACATGGACTTAATTAGTATCAACATGAAGAGACAGAAGATACCAAAACAGCTTAAATCCAAAAAGCTGTAGGGAGTTGTCTCCTGAGAGCTCTGATAGCAACTGTTGCTGTTTTAAATAGCAAACTAGGCCTATTAATCTGTAAAAATGAGGTGGTAAGGTATTACTTCTGGCAGAATTCTTACATTAACTTAAGTGGCTCAAACCTTTGTATGTTCAGATGTCAACAAAAAGTCTCTTTTCTCTTCAAAACCTACAATAAGACTCACAAATTGCTCGGCACTAGCTAATCAAGGGAGAGTAAAAGATACAATGAGACAAAGTGGAAAGGAATTCTAACTAAAAAATACGAGGCCTTGTTTGAGGACAGGTTGCCAAATCCCACTGCCAAAGCTCTAAAGTGGTTCTCAGCTCCGAGCCAGAGAGAAACTGAGGGAGACAGGCATAAAGGTCTTCAGCCAGGCAGGCTGGAGGAAAATACAGTCAGGGCAGCCATTTTGTGCCTCTTCACTTAAGATAAGAGGGAACGCTTCATTTAGGTTAAATTGGTGACTCTCTGCTTATCGCATCCTGTGGTTTAGTAGATACGTTTCCTTTGGTCACGGTTATCACTTCCTGTGGGCTAGACTGTGCATTCCCCGACCACTGCGATGATCTTAGCATTTAAACAGGACAATCTGACTTTTTAAAAACTCCAACAACATATTTAATCCAACGAGGATGCTTATTTTCTAAAAAGATTTCAACAAAAACATTAAACCTAATTTAGGCCCAAATTTACCTCTGTCGTTTAACTTCACAAGAAAAAAAAAGTTTTTTGGCCTTGTTCGGAAAACAATTCATAGAGAGATTTTTCTGCAATGGTCTGGTTCATTTATCACAGAAAATCCCTGCATGTGGTGATGTTGAGCTACAACCATCAGACACACATCAAAGGCGACACTGCATGGTTAACCAGTTTGGCAGGATGCGATCGGGGAGCTCTCAGACTTTTATGATTATATGTATAGCACACATATACAAGGCAGAGCAGATCTACAAAACACTGCACACAAATGCATCACAGTCCTCTCTACACCACAGCAGGCATTGTGGCCTAAACACAACGATCAACAACAAACCCCAGCAAACTTTGAGGGAGTCTAACAGAAGCTATAGGTTAGGTAAATCTACACACAGCACAGCACTTCACTGCAGTGGACTAGCTAAAAGATTTCAGTCACTCTCTGTCCTTATCAGGAAAGAAATTTTATTTCCCACTCAGGAATGGTTTCATTAAACTGAACCCTAACCAGCTGCTAAGGACAGAAAGTGACCACACAAAGTCTAAAGCTAAATTGGTACCTTGTCCCACTCTTCGGCGTCCATCGTATGTGTGTACCGTATGGCATGTGGGGACTAAAAACACAACAGGTTATACAGCCTGAAAGAAGCATTGGTTTGTTTCACTGAAGATTGGGGCTTGTTTAAAGACACAGATCTAAAATAATGTGATCTGTTCTTAATCTCAGTGATTATTATCATTATTTCAGGACAAATTAGGGGATTGTGTTCAATGTATAGTCTGTAAACGCAGAGTTTCATAAAAATGTTTTGTGTCTCTAGAACTTTCCTGACAACATCTTCTCCTCCCTACTTTTTTTTTCCATACTGCGGCTTTGATACAAATTCTTCTACATCCTTCGACACGCAATCCATTTAGCCAACAAAACACAACCAAAATAGCCACACACATCCTTTTCAAACAACACAACTACAACAGAAAAAAACAAATCAATATCTTGTCGGCTGCCTTTAGAATGAAAGTCTGAGATCTAATTCCAGGGAACATGTCAGATGAAGGGAAATGGAGTGAGAACATAATGGATAAACACATTTTCCCATCCCCCTCCTTCTTTGGTCACCGTCCCTCATCAGCAGTACTGAGTGATGGTGCACAGGGAAGAGAGGAAAAGCAGAAGGGGGAGGGGAGTGGAAACTGCGGCAGCCATTTTAAAAAGCAGCCTGGTACAGACAGAGATGCATTGAGGAGCATCACACGAATATTTAACATATTAGTTCAATTTCCCGTCAGATTAAGACTTTAAGATCATTTGAATATCCATAAATCTCCAGGCAGTTGGTTGTCATGGCTACAGCAGTGGCTTCCTTTTCTTTTGCCTGACTCTTCTCTTCACAATGAGCAATGATGAAGTGTGAGTGTTGTTGGGTATTTTATCAATTTGTGCAAGTGTGTTTTTGTTCACTCACCCACTAGGTCCGGGTCTCTGTCCTTGAGTGAAGCGCCAGTCATTGTTTGGAGGCTTTTGCTGTGAAGAAAAGAGAAGATGCAACATGAAATGATTTTTCTCGGTAGCAACAGCGAGTGAATTAGTGAGATTTATACTTTTACATGGCTGAGAAATTAGTGTGTTGTGTGTATAAGCCTTTGGGTTTCACTGATAAAGTGTCCAGTTTGGCGTTATTGCTGTTTTAAATGCTGTGGAAGTTAATATGTTGCACACTCAATCACACACTTGGAAAAAAAAATCATTTGAACAGAATATAGACAGGATGAAAAAAATCGAAACCAGACAACAAGTCAAAAAAATGATTGCACTAAAATAAAATGATTGCACTGTTCAGGGTTCACACCAAAAATCCCTCATTCATTCAGGAGTGATCCATCGTAGAAAAGGCTTCAAAGTTGTCTTCTGGACAGTGTTTTGATGATCGAGATATTTTGACTTAAAAAATGTTTTCTGGATGGAAGTCGAAACGTCTCAATCAGATAAGACACTGTCCAGAAGACAACTTTGAAGCCTTTTCTACGCTTGTTCAAAGTTTTAACTGATGAACAGTAGAAAAACAAATAATTTAAAAAGCAAATAAAGGGAAAACCACTGATCAGTACAAGAGTGATTGTATAATCCTACTGAGAAACCAATTTGTGATTTGAGCAAAGTTGACAAAGTTTGTAATTCTGAATATAAGGTTTCTTAGAAATAAAATATGCACTAGTCACAAAGAAGAAATAAAAGTTTCTTTTTCTGTTCCTTCTGCTTTCATTAATGTATTCAAGCTCACTGCACTTCTGTCCATCTCTCCCTCACTGCTCATGTCACCGTGTCTTTCTCATCTCTCCAACTCTTCCCCTCTCTCTCAGGTTTTCTTGTTGTGCAGTGATGCGGTGAATAAACCTCTGGCGTGGCTCCAAATTCTGCTGCCTAATCGACACAAGAGCTCCCTAGAGAGAGAGAGGCCAGCAGCATGATGTGCAGCATTATTAAAAGAGTTGTCCTACCCGAGGGAATGATGGAGAGAAACAAGAAAATAGAAGTGAAATCTGGCACCAAACGCTTCACAAAAGAAGCAAATAAGTTGTTGATCAATATGACTGGTGCATTTTTGACAAAAGATGACATAAGGCAAACATAGCCGTGCACAGACAGTCAAAGTCAAAGAAGAAAGTGTTTTGTGTTTCTTAGTCTGATCATCATACTAAATAAATACCCCTTGTGGTATTTGAGTGTTAATGAGACACAAGAAAAAAAAAGATTAGCTCTTTTTAACGTATAAACAAACATCCATAGATTAAAATCCAGAGGACTGTCATTCCAGCTGTAAAACACATTCTCGCCATAGATTATTATGCATGCTTGTCTTGTCAGAGATCAGTTCCCAGTACAGCTGTTAGCAGAAAATATAAACTGTTGAAATACTGCATGCCGTTTTATGTTTTCCAACAGTAATATCACCAGAATGCGTCAGTGAAGAGAGGACCTTGCAAGCAGATGAATGAATGTCTAATTTGTCCGTGTAAACATGCTGAAATTTTTTTTATTTCCAAAACATATTTTTCAAATATTAAAAATAGTCGTGATGCACCATTTTGCAAGGTTATATGATAGTATCACAGCAGAGTGGACATAGATTGTCATCCAGAAGACAACTAACTCATAAACATAATAAATAGATCAATTTGTTTCCATCTCATCTTTCAAATAAATCAAAGAAACTCAAGGTCTCCAGGTGAATAACAACCTGACTGTGTTACACTACCCTATGTCTGGTAAAGGTCTGTGTGGTGGCTGGATTTATCAGGAGATCTATCCCAACTGATCCACTGCTGGGTGCATCTGGAAGCCATCCAGCATATTTGTGAGAGGTAGCTATAAAAACCATCTGTTTACTGTCTTACACTAGAGCATCGTCAGCCAAACTTTCTCCAGGTGCATGAAAGTATAAAAACATAGCGTCAGTTATTTTTCTCCTTCTGAGACAAATGCTAGAAATATATTACCAACACATTTGCAACCATGTCATGAGCTAATTTTAAGTGCAGCTACAAAAATGACTTATTGTACACTAAAGAATGTGTGCAGGCAGCAAGTAAACACACAGAAACCATCAAGATTGATGCAGATGGAAGAGTTAATAAAACATTTAAACTGAGACAGAATAGAATCCAAAAGTTATTGTGCCTAAAATGTTTTGTTTTACACTACAATTGAAGTGAGATTTCTCTTTTCGTCTTCATGTTGACAAAAACGAGGTAGTGGGAGCCCTTAAGGGTTCTACTGAAATTACACACTACTGTTGGGCTCCTCAGGCTTCTTCTTTTGTACACACAATCACACACACTACCAGGTCTGGGATTTGTTGCTCTAAAGTTAGTGTAGCTAACACCGTCTGTTACTGTGGCACACGTGCCCTTTCTATCTACCCCTCTATCTCATTTCCAGTGATGTCCTCAATGTGCACGTGTCACTGAAAAGAGACAGATGGCGTCCTGCTGACCTCAGGGACAACATAACCAAACCCTTTGCAGTATTTGGACCACAAAGTAAAAATAACAGAGTGAATGAGCTACATTGTTATTGTTATTACAGTAATATTACAGCTCCTGTTACAGTTCTACGTCACCAATCATTTATCAAAACAGCTGTAGAGATTCTAAAAAGAGAAAGCAGTATATCCTCTAAAGTAAATTTATAAAAAGTGAATCACTTTGGTGAAAGAATATTCGGCCATTTACCATCTGTAACTGATTTATATCCACTGAACGCTACGTTGGTTACTTGTGTTTCATTCTTGTGATCATTATCTGCTTATCCTTCATAAAAACCTCACCATAAAACCACAGATACATGAATCTTGAACAATGACCACATAATTGTTCTTTTGCAGAGATAGCTTTCCATATGTCTGAGAGCTGGAACTAATCACCAAAGTTCAGAGGACAACAGGAAGTCCGGGGTCAAGCAAATGACCCCATGAATTCCTGTTTTTCAGCTACTGCTTTATTCTTTGGCTCTCCATTCCTCTTACTATTTTCCTCTCCTCTAACCCTCCCCTCCTCATCTCTCCCTCTGTCATCCTGTTTCTCTCTGTCTCTGACCATTTCTACCAAGCCAACTCTACAGGGTCCATTTTCATCTGGATGTCTCCTCCTCTCCATCTGTTGTGAGTGCTAATGTTTCCCTCTTTCCACTTCCTTTGCCATTTCGACTGCCTTATGGCTTCTTTCCTATGCAGTTATCTGTAGCTACACCTTCACAGCTCGAGAAGGAAGCACTCAGCAGTGAGTGATAGTAACCGCACATACCTCCAAAGCAGGAAGAATGAACTTTTCTGTAATAAATTGTATCCAATAAATCGACAAACCTTCTAAGAAACTTTTTCACTATGTCAGATCTTTTATCTAAGCAAGTATGAGTTATGATGAAGTACCTGTCCATAACTTTAAAAAAAGGTCAAAATGTTTGTTTCACTGAACAATACTAGTTCAGTGGGAGACAGCCGTGTCCCTCCAAAGCCCTCACCTCATTGGCTGAGTCCATAAGGTGCTTCCTGCTGAGCGTCATGTTGAGCGTGTTGTTATGACTCAGTATGGGTGTCTTCATAAATACAAAGTCACTTCTGCTAGAGAGGGTGGAGTAGCAGGGCCTGTAAGTGCGTGTGTGTGGCTCCTGTGGACCTCCTACCACCTCCATATATCGTATCGGACCGTCAGTATTGAGTTGTAGATGTAAGTCTTTTCCAGATCTCTGATGGTAGCGACTAGACCTATGACGCTCAAAGCAACAACACTCTGAGTCACCCAGTCCTGGACCGCGGTGCCTGAGGCAACGCACCATCAAAACAAAGAAGGTGATGAAAGACACAGCTGATACACAAGCAAGAGAAATGATAAGATACAAAGTGATATCCGACATCCCAGTGTGGTGGTAGAAGTGATTGCGGCCAGGCTTTACTGGAGGCTCATGTGCTGTGGCCTTCTCATCAAGAGTTACTGTAATATTCAAAATGTTGGACTTTGGTGGGTCCCCATTATCCTGGATGATGACTGTTATGTCATAAGTTGAACCAGTTTCCTCCTCGGTCCATTTATGAGCTGTGCGAAGCTCCCCTGTGTGAGCCCCAATACGAAACATGCCAGCATTTGGTCCAGGGGCAATTGAATAAAACAACCAAGCATTGTGCCCGCTGTCTGCGTCCACCCCAACTAGTTTATTTATGAGAAACCCCGGGCTGGCAGATGGGGGCACACTGAGCTCCAATCTTTTGTCTTTAGGGTAGGGAGGATGGACAAGCACTGGTGCATTGTCATTTACATCCACCACAAACACATGCACGGTTACGTTTGTTGTCCGTGTGGGCATCCCAGCATCCTGAGCTTGTACCTCAATGCGAAAAGCATTTAGCTGCTCATGATCCAATGAACGCATGCTGTAGACATGGCCACTGTCCGGGTTGATGTACACATATGATGATATAGGTGAGCCTTGAACCATGCTGGGAAGAATGGAGTATGATATTTTAGCATTTTCATCAAGGTCTGGGTCTGTTGCAGAAACAACAGCTATGGGAGAGCTGGGTGCGTTATTCTCTGGGATGTCCACAGAGTATGAAGTCTGAGAGAAGATGGGTGCATTATCATTTACATCTAAAAGTTTCACAACAAAAGTGGTTTGGGATGAAAGAGGAGGGGAGCCAGCATCAGTTGCCTTAATGACCACTGTGTACTCTGGGATGGTCTCACGATCCAGTTTCCCAGCAGTAGTAAGACTGTAATGTGTGTCAAAAGCTGAATTAAGTTTAAAAGGCAAACCTGGTGGAATAGATAAGGTCACTTTCCCATTTAAACCCGAATCTGAGTCACGTGCACTAATGAGCGCCACCACTGTATCAGGGGGTGAGTCTTCCTTGATGGAGTTGGTAACTGAAGTAAGGGTCACCTCTGGTGGGTTGTCATTCACATCAATGATGTCCACGATGACGTTACAGGAACCCTCCATAGCAGGAGAACCTCCATCTCTGGCCTGCACTGTGATGTGATACACAGTGGCTTTCTCATAATCCACATCTCCTTTCACACGAATCTCTCCAGTTTTAGAATCCACACTGAAAAGCTGGAGAACTCGTTCCAGTGTGTATTTACTAAACAGGAATGAGATCTGACCATTGTTACCCCAATCAGCGTCTGTTGCGTTTAGTTTTGTTACTAAAGTGCCCCGTGCAACATTTTCCAAGAGGGTAACTTTATTTACCGACACGTCAAACACTGGTGCATTGTCATTTACATCCAGAATTTTAATGAGTAGAAGAGTTGAGCCAGATTTTTCCGGCTGACCTCCATCCACAGCAGTGAGCAACAGGCGAAACGAGGCCTGCGTCTCCCTGTCCAAAGCTTTATCCACTACCAGCTCAGGAATCTTGCTTCCATCGCTTTTAGTTTGCACATTCAAGGTAAAAAAGCCATTTGCAGAAAGATGATAAGTACGTAAAGAGTTGCTCCCCACATCTGGATCGTGCGCACTCTCCAACTGGAAGCGTGTTCCCGGCGCAGCCGCTTCTGACACCTCCAAAGAAATGTTTCTGGTTGAAAACTGTGGTGCGTTGTCATTCACATCCAGAATGTCCACCACGATGCGCTGCATCTCCAGAGGATCCTCCAAAAACACTTGGAGTTGGAGTGAGCAGGTTAAACTCAGTTCACAAAGCTGCTCTCTGTCAATTTTTTCTTTTATTACCAGCTCGCCTGTTGTCTGTTTCACCTCAAAATACTGCGAGGATGAATCTGAAACCACCCGAAGCTTCCTCTCTACAATCCTTTGAGCGGTTAAACCCAGATTTTTGGCGATGTTTCCAACAACAGAACCCGGACTTAGTTCCTCCGATACGGAGAAGCTAAGCTGGGCGGACGCAGAAGAGACGCAGGCCAGACAGAAGTAAATCCTCCACAGTCTGCCTCCTCCGGAGCGCTTCCTCTGCCTGGACTCCATTGTGCTGCGATTTCTTCTTTCACCTTAATATCTCCATAGTAATCCTAAAACCAGGCTACTCTTCTCGATGGAAACATTTCCATTCTAAAATTAGTGAGATCGAAAGCTTTGATTTCATCATGATGACTAACTTTAAAAGAAAAAAAAAAGATTTTCCAAAACTACAAACTCTCTGCTGCGTGTCCTCTGCTTCACTCTCTCCATGGGTGGAGAGAAAGCGCAGAGGGCTGGGAGAATGGGCTGGACTAATGGAGGCACCCTTCTCACACACATACACACACACACACACACACACACACACACACACACACTCACAAAAAAAACTTTTCACTGAGAGCTCCCCCTCACTGCAAACTTCCAACTAAGTCTAAAAAGTTTAACTAGTGAATTACAAAACCACATAAATGATCAAGGTTTTTTTTTTCCAAGTTTAAAATGCAGACGAAGGGCAAACAAATGTTAGTTGAGTAGTTATTACATTTACATAAACTATGTTACTAATGGGTGCTCTCATAGAGCGCTTCCTGTGGTTTAGACAATGTCCCGTCAGAGAAAAGCAATACGTGTTTTACCCGCATGTGGGCGTCATTTCCAACTAGCTTTAACCTCGAGGTCAAATGAACAAAAACATTTTTGTAGGAACCAAAAAATTAAAAACAAAAAACTTTCAGATATTCAATGAAGATTTGTTACTAAGTCTATTGAGGAATACTTTTTTGTGAACAAATGAAATGAAGTTTCAAACAGATAAAGACAAAAAATTATTTAAAGTGTTGAAAAAAAGTTGTTTTAAGACAAAAAAAGTATTGTAAATGGTCCTGTCTGAGCTTTTTAAATAACTTTTATAAATGTGTAAAATCATGTGTGTGTGTGTGTGTATGTGTATGTGTGCGTGTGCAAGTAGAGATAAAACTTCCATATCCATATGAATCTAATGCTAAAGTTTTATTTGACTCAAATTTTATATCTTAAAATTGACTTAGCCGTACAAAAATAAACAGTGATGCACATGCTGGATGGTTACTCTGGGTAAAGAAGAGAATGCAAAAGCTCATGGAGAAATATTAGCAGTATTATGAATTTTAGTCCACTAAATGTCTTACACAGATGAATTCTGTGAATCCCTGCTCACCTGCTGGCTTTCAAATGTCCAGGTGCTGTCAGGTAGAGAAGCATCCAGAACACTGATCACTTCTTTAAAGTCTGTGGTGCTGCTGGGTTTAATCAAAGTCAAATCACTGTACTCTGACATGGGAGACATGCAGGACCTGAAGGACTGACTCTGAGACATCATGTCTCCTCCCAGGACCTCCACGTACTTTATAGGTCCATCAGTGTTGAGCTGAATCTGCAGGTTCCTGTTGGGGTTCTTGTAATCATCACAGTCGCTCCGTCTCATGCAGCAGCTCCCGCTGCTTCTGCTGTTCCTGATGCATTTCACCGCTAAGATGAGTAAAGTCGCCAGAGACAGCACGGACACTGAGGCCACAGAGAGGATCAGGGAAAAGATGATCCTCCCAGTTTTCTTGCTGGGCTCAGACACTTTGTGTCGGAGGTCTAAGATGGGTTCATGGAGACCGTCCTCCAACAGGATGGACACTGTAACTGTGGAGGACTGGACCGGTTCCCCATCGTCCTTGATCTCTATGATCAGCCTCTGAGAGGAGTCGTCCTGCTCAGACGCAGCACGTTTAGTCCTCACCTCTCCTGTGTACAGATTGACAGTGAACAGAGAAGCATCAGTGGCCTCTGCCAGTCTGTAGGAGATCCACGCATTATGACCCGAGTCAGCATCCACAGCCGTCACCTTGGTAACCAGGTGTCCAGCTTTAGCAGAGCGGGGCATCTTCTGATAGGAGAGGGAGCCCAGAGCAGCAGACGAGGGGTAAATAACAGCAGGAGCATTGTCGTTCTGGTCCAGGATAAAAACATGGACAGTGGTGTTGCTGCTGAGAGACGGAGAGCCCTGGTCCTTTGCCTGGACCTGGATCTGAAACACCTTCAGCTTCTCATAGTCAAATGAGTGCATGCTGTAGATGCTGCCATTTTCTGAGTTGATGTAGACATAAGATGAAACAGAAACATCCTGAACTTTAGAATCCAGGATGGAGTAAGAGATCTTTGCATTTTCACCAGAATCCAGATCAGAAGCAGATACAGAGTACAGGATAGAACCTGGGACTTTATTCTCTTTTATATACACTGTATAAGATGACTGAGAGAATTTAGGAGGGTTATCATTAATGTCAGTGATGTGAACGGGAATAGTTTTCTTACTTGACAGAGGTGAATCTCCTGAATCCGTTGCTGTTATTTCTATGTTATATTCAGAGCAAGTTTCTCTGTCTAGAGCACCACTAGTAACCAGTGCATAGTTATTAGAAAAGGACGATTTCAGACTAAAAGGGGAACCTTTGGTGAGATGTAACACTACTTTACCATTATCACCAGAGTCTAAATCTCTTGCCTTGACCAAAGCCACCACTGTGCCACTAGGAGCATCCTCAAGCACAGGTTTAGGCTGAGAAGTGAAAATGATTTCTGGCGCGTTGTCATTAAAATCTATCACGTCAACGTGCACGCGGCAGTGACCCTCCATCTGAGGGCTACCTTTATCTTTTGCAGTTACATCAATGTCATATGATTTGGATGTTTCATAATCTAACTCTCCTTTCAGACTGATTTCTCCTGTTTGTGAGTTAATATCAAAGACTGAAAGTACAGAAGCGGGCGTCCGAGACCCGAATGAGAATTCAATTTGTCCATTTACACCCTCATCTACATCGGTGGCTTTGGGTTTTATAATCACAGCTCTTTTTGAACTTTTTTCACTTAGGGAAATTTCGTAGGCATTTTTTTCAAACTTTGGGAAATTGTCATTAATGTCCAGGACGCTTATAATTATAAGCGTGGTTCCGGATCGAGCAGGATTTCCTCCATCTAAAGCTGTCAGTAAGATTTCATGAACAGATTTTTTCTCTCTGTCTAAAGGTTTATCTAAAACCAGTTCTGGAATAAGCTTTCCACCCACAATTTCTTTGATTTTTATAGAACAACACTCATTTTTATTGAGTGTGTAAGATTTAAGAGAGTTGCTTCCAACATCGGGATCCGCTGCGCTCTCCAAAGGAAAGCGCGTCCCCACCGCAGCTGATTCAGCTATATTCAAAGAAAATTCTTTAGAAAGAAAATTTGGAGAATTATCATTTATGTCTTGTATTTCCACCTCAATTCGGTGTAACTGTAGCGGATCTTCAATCACAACCTGCAGAGGTAACACACAGGTAGCGCTTTGTCCGCATAAAGCTTCTCTGTCTATCCTGTCATTCACCACCAGCTCACCCTTCCCCACATCCACGCTGAAATACTGCTCACCAGCCTCAGAGGCAACACGCAGCTTGCGCTCAAAAATGTCTGATAGTCCTAAAGACAGATCTTTGGCAAGGTTTCCTACAACCGTGCCCCGTTTCACCTCCTCTTGGATGCTGTAACGAGTCTGCCCGTGGATTGTTGTCCAAAGAATAAAGAAATAATTCCACCACAGCGTCTGCCATCTCCAGTTGCTGTATCCTTTTCTCTTTGTCATCCCCAGATCCGTGAAACAAATCATTTTCATCCCACAGAAATCGAGAGGATAAAGCCAAAATCCATACTCAAACAGCAGGACATATCCAAGTACAGAAATTAAAACCCAAAATGAAAGATTGAAATATAATGCATTTCTGCATCTTAATAAACCGACATTTCCATCAGTGTTCCAGCATTCTGAGCATTGTGGTTGCTAGGGTCTTTTGGGGGGAGGGAGTAGATCTCTTTGTACAGTTGTGGCTGTGATTGGTGCTCAGCATGTCCCTATATCATCCAATAGGAGGGAAACTGAACTCCACTGTTAAAGGCATATTAACCTAAGCCAAATCAGCCCAAACAATGAAGTAAAAAGACTTTTCTTCTCAGTCAGATTAGGTGAATATTTGAATTTTAAAAGCATAAACAAAATATATTTAAAACTTTTAAATACAACATATAATCATGTATTACATTTTACCCGGGGCTCCTATTTTTTATAACTGGCTTAAAAATGAATAAAACTGTTTGTTAAATAATATTTGAAAATGTATTCAATCATCCATGAATCCATTGCGAAATACTAAGAAAAAAGGAGTTTCAGTGTGAACACAGCACCCAGCAGACTGTGGCTCTGCTGGGTGAAAGGCGCTGTCCACCCTCACAGTACTGAAATGCTCAGTGTGACAACAGAGACTTCTGATCATTCAGAGAACACAAAGCAAAAGTTTGCTAAGAACCAATGCTACGTAGGGTCACTCCTGAAAATAACTTTTACTTTAGTTGTAGACTATTTTGTACGCTAATCATACAACAATCTGCTAAAAAAAATGGACTTTAGACCATTTAAAATACATTTCTATTTTATTTTTATCAGTTTAACTGCTCACCTGCTGGCTTTCAAATGTCCAGGTGCTGTCAGGTAGAGAAGCATCCAGAACACTGATCACTTCTTTAAAGTCTGTGGTGCTGCTGGGTTTAATCAAAGTCAAATCGCTGTACTCTGACATGGGAGACATGCAGGACCTGAAGGACTGACTCTGAGACATCATGTCTCCTCCCAGGACCTCCACGTACTTTATAGGTCCATCAGTGTTGAGCTGAATCTGCAGGTTCCTGTTGGGGTTCTTGTAATCATCACAGTCACTCCGTCTCATGCAGCAGCTCCCACTGTTTCTGCTGTTCCTGATGCATTTCACCGCTAAGATGAGCAAAGTCACCAGAGACAGCACGGACACTGAGGCCACAGAGAGGATCAGGTAAAGGGTGATCCTCCCAGTTTTCTTGCTGGGCTCAGACACTTTGTGTCGGAGGTCTAAGATGGGTTCAAGGAGACCATCCTCCAGCAGGATGGACACTGTGACTGTGGAGGACTGGATCGGTTCCCCATCATCCTTGATCTCTATGATCAGTCTCTGAGAGGAGTCGTCCTGCTCAGACGCAGCACGTTTAGTCCTCACCTCTCCTGTGTACAGATTGACAGTGAACAGAGAGGCATCTGTGGCCTCTGCCAGTCTGTAGGAGATCCATGCATTATGACCCGAGTCAGCATCCACAGCCGTCACCTTGGTAACCAGGTGCCCAGCTTTAGCAGAGCGGGGCATCCTCTGATGGGAGAGGGAGCCAAGTGCAGCAGAGGAGGGGTAAATAATAGCAGGAGCATTGTCGTTCTGGTCCAGGATAAAAACATGGACAGTGGTGTTGCTGCTGAGAGACGGAGAGCCCTGGTCCTTTGCCTGGACCTGGATCTGAAATACCTTCAGCTTCTCATAGTCAAATGAGTGCATGCTGTAGATGCTGCCATTTTCTGAGTTGATGTAAACATAAGATGAGACAGAAACATCCTGAACTTTAGAATCCAGGATGGAGTAAGAGATCTTTGCATTTTCTCCAGAATCCAGATCAGATGCAGATACTGAGTACAGGATAGAACCTGGAACTTTATTCTCTTTTACATACACTGTATAATTGGGCTGGCTGAATACAGGAGGGTTATCGTTCACATCAGTAATGCTGACATCGATCATTTTTTTAGTCATCAGAGGTGGGGAACCTAAATCTGTGGCTGTTATCTCTAGTTTATATTCAGAATATTTTTCTCGGTCTAAAGCTCCGTCAGTAATCAGTGCATAATTATCAGAAAAAGATGGTTTTAATTTAAAAGGAGAACCTTTTGGAAGCTGCAATGTTATTTTACCATTCTCACCAGAATCTATGTCTCGAGCAGTGAGCAAAGCCACCACTGTACCACTAGGGGCATTTTCAGGTATTCTGGTTGGCTGAGAAGTCAGAACAATTTCAGGAGCATTGTCATTTATGTCTATAACATCTACTTGGACTCGACAATGACCTTCCATCTTAGTAACACCTTTATCCATTGCAGTGATATCTATTTCATGAACTGCAGCAGTTTCATAATCTAATTTTCCGATGAGAAAAAATTCTCCTGTGTCCGAGTTTATCTGAAAAATAGATCTTAAATTTTCGGACGTATGATCAGCAAATGAATATTCAATTTCTCCGTTGAGACCCTCGTCCAAGTCTGTTGCCTCTGCTTTTATAAGCATCCGGTCACTTTGACTGTTTTCAGGCACGGCTATTTTATATAACGGTTTTTTGAAAATAGGAACGTTATCATTGTTGTCCAGGACAGTAACTATAATGTTTGACGTTCCGGTTCTTGCAGGATTTCCTCCATCTACCGCCGTCAAAAGTAACTCATGAACCTTTTGTTTTTCTCGATCTAGCGGTTTTTCCAGAATAAGTTCCGGAACTTTACGCCCATTAGCCAAATCTTTTATTTTTAAGCTAAAACAAACATCTTTGCTCAGACTATATGATTTTACTGAATTTATACCCACATCTAAATCTTGTGCGGTTTCCAGAGGGTAACGCGCGCCGACAGCCGTCATTTCCGCGATTTTTAAATTCTTTTCTTTGCTAAGAAAACTCGGTGTATTGTCATTAACATCTTTAATTTCCACCTCAATTCGATACAGATGTAACGGATTTTCTATGAAGACCTGCAGAGGTAACACACAGCTTGCGCTTAGTCCGCATAAAGCTTCTCTGTCTATCCTGTCATTCACCACCAGCTCACCCTTCCCCACATCCACGCTGAAATACTGCTTCCCAGCCTCAGAGGCAACACGCAGCTTACGATCAGAAATCTCAGATAGAGATAAACCCAGATCTTTGGCAAGGTTTCCTACCACAGAACCCTGTTTCAGTTCCTCTGGGATGTTGTAACGAGTCTGTCCGTCTATTGTACTCCACAGGAGAAAGAAATAATTCCACCAAAGCGCCAGCCATCTCCAGTCAGTGTGTCTGATTGTCTTTGTCATCCCCAAACCGTTACAATATGTTTTAATCCATTGATGAATTGCTCATAAAACCATGCCAGCGATGCATCCATCACCACGATAGATATTTCATGATAAAAGAATCCATGCATGCATAAAAACAGCAGGGAGTCTTTCGGTAAAGCACATATTCTCCTCAGCTTCTATAACCCAGCAAAGCATCCTTAATGAGACTGGGAGGAGGAGGACTAGATCTCTTTGTACAGTTCGTTACACCATTGGTTCACAGGAAAAAACTCTCCTGGCCAATCAGAAAGCTGCAGAAAGCCGTTTGACCAATCACACCTCCTCTGGTACAAAAAGGCATGACCATAGTGACAAAGTATCATTTATAAGACTAGAATCATCCAGGAAAAAAAAAAACAAATCAAAGAGATGAACTGACAAAGTTATGAATAATAATAAAAAAATAATATTATTAAAAGGATAGAAGTATCATTGATTTGGTAGTACTTTACCCAAACGCATTTCTGGAGGGATTACTTTGATTTTATTTTTTTTTTGAGAAAAAAAATCAAAGTAATCCCTTTAAGCTGTAGATGCTGCCTTTTTTTGAGAAAAAAAAGACAACCTGTTTGCTTTTATGATTTTAATAGACAATGGTAATTTTTTTAATTGATTTATATACGTTAGAAAGATGAAAAGTAAAAAGCATAAGTCCTGAAGTAGACAAAATATTTTTTAAAACATAAAATATATCATCCACTTATTTACAGAATCAAAAATGTATAATTGTTTAAATATAATACAGGATTCAGAAACTAGGAAATGCTTAGAGAATGAGGTAATAAATATTGTTTATACCTAAACTGCTAAGACTTCATTTTCTGGTTCATGCAACAGTATTCTTAATGAAATTTTGAGTAAGTGTAATGTTTAAAAACTAAAAAAAGTATTTAAATTATACAAACACATTTTTTTCTATAACCAACTATAGTGGAAAAAGAATGAAAGTCCTTGTTTATTTTTAAAATAAAGTTATTATTTCTTACTATGACGCTTTTTTATGTAACAAAGTTTCTGAAAAAAAGAGACAATTTAGAGAATACATTTAGAAAAACTCTAAATTAATTGTTTTTTTATTTATATAAAACTTAGAATTTGGAAGTTTTTAGCTCACCTGCTGGCTTTCAAATGTCCAGGTGCTGTCAGGTAGAGAAGCATCCAGAACACTGATCACTTCTTTAAAGTCTGTGGTGCTGCTGGGTTTAATCAAAGTCAAATCACTGTACTCTGACATGGGAGACATGCAGGACCTGAAGGACTGACTCTGAGACATCATGTCTCCTCCCAGGACCTCCACGTACTTTATAGGTCCATCAGTGTTGAGCTGAATCTGCAGGTTCCTGTTGGGGTTCTTGTAATCATCACAATCGCTCCGTCTCATACAGCAGCTCCCGCTGTTTCTGCTGTTCCTGATGCATTTCACCGCTAAGATGAGCAAAGTCACCAGAGACAGCACGGACACCGAGGCTAGAGATAGGATCAGGTAAAGGGTGATCCTCCCAGTTTTCTTGCTGGGCTCAGACACTTTGTGTCGGAGGTCTAAGATGGGTTCATGGAGACCATCCTCCAGCAGGATGGACACTGTGACTGTGGAGGACTGGACCGGTTCCCCATCATCCTTGATCTCTATGATCAGCCTCTGAGAGGAGTCGTCCTGCTCAGACGCAGCACGTTTAGTCCTCACCTCTCCTGTGTACAGATTGACAGTGAACAGGGAGGCATCTGTGGCCTCTGCCAGTCTGTAGGAGATCCACGCATTATGACCCGAGTCAGCATCCACAGCCGTCACTTTGGTAACCAGGTGTCCAGCTTTAGTGGAGCGGGGCATCCTCTGATGGGAGAGGGAGCCCAGAGCAGCAGAGGAGGGATAAATAACAGCAGGAGCATTGTCGTTCTGGTCCAGGATAAAAACATGGACAGTGGTGTTGCTGCTGAGAGACGGAGAGCCCTGGTCCTTTGCCTGGACCTGGATCTGAAACACCTTCAGCTTCTCATAGTCAAATGAGTGCATGCTGTAGATGCTGCCATTTTCTGAGTTGATGTAGACATAAGATGAGACAGAAACATCCTGAACTTTAGAATCCAGGATGGAGTAAGAGATCTTTGCATTTTCTCCAGAATCCAGATCAGATGCAGATACTGAGTACAGGATAGAACCTGGAACTTTATTCTCTTTTACATACACTGTATAATTGGGCTGGCTGAATACAGGTGAGTTATCGTTCACATCATTAACGGTGACATCGATCATTTTTTTAGTCATCAAAGGTGGAGAACCTAAATCTGTAGCTGTTATCTCTACTTTATATTCAGAGTATTTTTCTCGGTCTAAAGCTCCGTCAGTAATCAGTGCATAATTATCAGAAAAAGATGGTTTTAATTTAAAAGGAGAACCTTTTGGAAGCTGCAATGTTATTTTACCATTCTCACCAGAATCTATGTCTCTGGCACTGATCAAAGCTACTACAGTTCCTTTTGGAGCGTTTTCAGGAATGGAGTTTGGTTGTGAAGTAAGAAGGATGGTAGGAGGATTATCATTAACATCTAAGACTTCAATATGAACGGTGCAATGTCCCTCCATTCTAGGTGTTCCTTTGTCTTTTGCAGAAACATCTAGTTCGTAATTAGACTTCTTTTCAAAATCTAAATCTCCTTTCAGCTGCATTTCTCCGGTTAGTGAATAGATTTGGAACAGAGACTTGATCGTTTCTGGAGTCTGCGCACTAAATGAGTACTCCACTTCTCCATTTAAACCTTCATCAGCATCGTTAGCTTTAACCGTCAGAATAGAACTATTTCTAGCACTATTTTCACTAACAGAAACTTTATAAATATTTTTTTCAAATACAGGATTATTGTCATTTATATCCAATATGTTTATTGTGATTTGGGAGGTTCCGGATTTGGCTGGATTTCCTCCGTCTACTGCTGTCAGTGTGAGCTCGTGCGTCGGTTTTTTTTCTCTGTCTAATAATTTAGAAAGAACTAGTTCAGGAACCTTTCTACCGCCAGAAACATCTTTAACCTTCAAAGTAAAAAAATCATCTTTACTTAATATGTAGGTTTTTATTGAATTTATTCCAACATCTTGATCTTGCGCCATTTCCAAAGGAAATCGAATCCCTATCGCTGTAGATTCAGCTATCTCTAATGTTTTTTCTAGTGAAATAAATTTCGGGGAATTATCATTTATATCTTGTATTTCCACCTCCACTCGGTACAACTGCAGTGGTTTATCAATCACTACCTGCAAAGTTAGCACACAGCTAGCGCTTTGTCCGCATAAAGCTTCTCTGTCTATCCTGTCATTCACCACCAGCTCACCCTTCCCCACATCCACGCTGAAATACTGCTCACCAGCCTCAGAGGCAACGCGCAGCTTACGATCAGAAATGTCAAATAGAGATAAACCCAGATCTTTGGCAACATTTCCAACCACAGATCCTTGTTTCAGTTCCTCCGGGATGCTGTAACGAGTCTGTCCATCTACTGTACTCCACAAGAGAAAGAAATAATTCCACCAGAGCGCTCGCCATCTCCAGTCCCGGTAGCCTATTGTCTTTGTCATAACGAACCTCTTAAAAAAGATTCCTCTCAGAGGTAATAAAAGACAAAAATGAAGCATCCATTAGAATGAAGCAACAATCCAAGTCATGCCCATTTAAAATATTAGCTTGTGTAGATTGACTTCGTTTTTGTCCGTTTAAAATCTATTAAGAGCATTTTCCTCTCATTGAGCTTACAGAGGAAGCATCTGCGACTCAGTGGCTGCACAGGGGAGGGACTAGATCTCTTTGTACAGCTCCAAATATCATTGGTTTGAATCATTCATCTCTAACAGCCAGTGAGGAAAGCAGGCGAGTGTACTGTAAAAACACACTAAATGGAATAGAGGTATGAAGAAAAAAACCAAAAAGACCTTAATATCATATGCTGGAAGCAAAAATTTTCTTCAAAAAACCTGAACACGTGACATATTTTAATAAAAATTAAAAATAATTTAAAGCTTTAATTATTAATAACTGTTAAGTTATTTAGATGACATTAAATTAATCAGAATCAAACAGCATTTCATTCAAGCGAAACAGAAGAAAACTTAGAGATTGTTGCTGTCCCTCTATGTGGTTCTGAAAACAATGCTTTGCCACTCAAAACTGTGCTTCATTCTGAAGATCAGAATAAGGATTGCAATTTAAAATGTTTCAACAAAAAGAACAATTTTTTTTGTAGTTTCCAGCACTTTTAGGAAGTATTAAAAAATCAATTGTGTCAGAAAAACACAAACATTGTTCAGTGGAAATGTTTTGTGGACGCTAAATATATATATTTTTAAATTACACACGAGAAAAAAAAAAAGAAGATTTGTTACGTTTGAAGGTTATTTAATGACAAAACAACCAAAAACACACTATTTTTTTCTGCTTACCTGCTGGCTTTCAAATGTCCAGGTGCTGTCAGGTAGAGAAGCATCCAGAACACTGATCACTTCTTTAAAGTCTGTGGTGCTGCTGGGTTTAATCAAAGTCAAATCACTGTACTCTGACATGGGAGACATGCAGGACCTGAAGGACTGACTCTGAGACATCATGTCTCCTCCCAGGACCTCCACATACTTTATAGGTCCATCAGTGTTGAGCTGAATCTGCAGGTTCCTGTTGGGGTTCTTGTAATCATCACAATCGCTCCGTCTCATGCAGCAGCTCCCGCTGCTTCTGCTGTTCCTGATGCATTTCACCGCTAAGATAAGCAAAGTCACCAGAGACAGCACGGACACCGAGGCCAGAGAGAGGATCAGGTAAAGGGTGATCCTCCCAGTTTTCTTGCTGGGCTCAGACACTTTGTGTCGGAGGTCTAAGATGGGCTCGTGAAGACCATCCTCCAACAGGATGGACACTGTGACTGTGGAGGACTGGACCGGTTCCCCATCATCCTTGATCTCGATTATGAGCCTCTGAGAGGAGTCGTCCTGCTCAGATGCAGCACGTTTAGTCCTCACCTCTCCTGTGTACAGATTGACAGTGAACAGAGAGGCATCAGTGGCCTCTGCCAGTCTGTAGGAGATCCACGCATTATGACCTGAGTCAGCATCCACAGCCGTCACCTTGGTAACCAGGTGTCCAGCTTTAGCAGAGCGGGGCATCCTCTGATGGGAGAGGGAGCCCAGAGCAGCAGAGGAGGGGTAAATAACAGCAGGAGCATTGTCGTTCTGGTCCAGGATAAAAACATGGACAGTGGTGTTGCTGCTGAGAGACGGAGAGCCCTGGTCCTTTGCCTGGACCTGGATCTGAAACACCTTCAGCTTCTCATAGTCAAATGAGTGCATGCTGTAGATGCTGCCGTTTTCTGAGTTAATGTAGACATAAGATGAGACAGAAACATCCTGAACTTTAGAATCCAGGATGGAGTAAGAGATCTTTGCATTTTCACCAGAATCCAGATCAGATGCAGATACTGAGTACAGGATAGAACCTGGAACTTTATTCTCTTTTATATACACTGTATAATTGGGCTGGCTGAATACAGGTGAGTTATCGTTCACATCATTAACGGTGACATCAATCATTTTTTTAGTCATCAAAGGTGGAGAACCTAAATCTGTTGCTGTTATCTCTACTTTATATTCAGAGTATTTTTCTCGGTCTAAAGCTCCGTCAGTAATTAGTGCATAATTATCAGAAAAAGATGGTTTTAATTTAAAAGGAGAACCTTTTGGAAGCTGCAATGTTATTTTACCATTCTCACCAGAATCTATGTCTCTGGCACTGATCAAAGCTACTACAGTTCCTTTTGGAGCGTTTTCAGGAATGGAGTTTGGTTGTGAAGTAAGAAGGATGGTTGGAGGATTATCATTAACATCTAAGACTTCAATATGAACGGTGCAATGTCCCTCCATTCTAGGGGTTCCTTTGTCTTTTGCAGAAACATCTAGTTCGTAATTAGACTTCCTTTCAAAATCTAAATCTCCTTTCAGCTGCATTTCTCCGGTTAGTGAATCAATTTGGAACAAAGACTTGATCGTTTCTGGTGTCTGCGCACTAAATGAGTACTCCACTTCTCCATTTAAACCTTCATCAGCATCTTTTGCTGTCACCGTAAGAATGGACGTACCCTTTCCACTAACTTCATTTATTGAGATTTTATAAACATTTTTTTCAAACTGCGGAAAATTGTCATTATTGTCCAGTACATTTATGGTTATCTCAGAAACGCCTGATTTCACCGGGTTTCCTCCGTCTGTCGCTGTTAATGTGAGATGATGTGTAGAGGTTTTCTCCCTATCTAGCGTTTTAGAAAGGACTAGTTCTGGGACTTTCCGTCCCCCAGAGACTTCCTTAATCTTTAGACTAAAAAACTCGTCTTTACTTAAAGTGTATATTCTAACTGTATTTATTCCAACATCTAGATCTTGTGCTGTTTCAAGAGGAAATCGCGTCCCCGCTGAAGCCGACTCGGCAATTTCTAATGTTTTTTCTGGCGATGGAAATATTGGAGAATTATCATTTATATCTTGTATTTCCACCTCCACTCGGTACAACTGTAGTGGTTTATCAATCACTACCTGCAAAGTCAGCACACAGCTAGCGCTTTGTCCGCATAAAGCTTCTCTGTCTATCCTGTCATTCACCACCAGCTCACCCTTCCCCACATCCACGCTGAAATACTGCTCACCAGCCTCAGAGGCAACGCGCAGCTTACGATCAGAAATCTCAAATAGAGATAAACCCAGATCTTTGGCAACATTTCCAACCACAGATCCTTGTTTAAGTTCCTCCGGGATGCTGTAACGAGTCTGGCCATCTACTGTACTCCACAAGAGAAAGAAATAATTCCACCAGAGCGCTCGCCATCTCCAGTCCCGGTAGCCTATTGTCTTTGTCATCACGAACCTCTTAAAAAATATTCCTCTCAGAGGTAATCAAAAGACAGAAATGAATCATCCATTAGATTAAAGCAATAATCCAAGTCATGCCCATTCAAAATATTAGCTTGTGTAGATTGACTTCGTTTTTGTCCGTTTAAAATCTATTAAGAGCATTTTCCTCTCATTGAGCTTACAGAGGAAGCATCTGCGACTCAGAGGCTGCACGGGGGAGGGACTAGATCTCTTTGTACAGCTCTAAATATCATTGGTTTGAATCGTTCATCTCTAACAGCCAGTGAGGAAAGCAGGCGAGTGTACTGTAAAAACACACTGATTGGAATAGATGTATGAAGAAAAAAAAAAAAGAAGACCTTAATATCATATGCTGGAAGCAAAAATTTTCTTCAAAAAACCTTAACACGTCACATTTTTCAATAAAAATTCAAAATAATTTAAAGCTTTAATTATTAATAACTGTTAAGTTATTTAGATGACATTAAATTAATCAGAATCAAACAGCATTTCATTCAAGCGAAATGGAAGAGAACTTAGTGATTGTCGCTGTCCCTCTATGTGGTTCTGAAAGCAATACTTTGCCACTCAAAACTATGCATAAAGGCTTCATTCTGAAGATCGGAATAGGGATTGCAATTTAAAAAGTTTCGACGAAAAGAACAATTTTTTTTTTTTTGTAGTTTCAAGCACTTGCAGGAACTATAAAAAAAATCAATTGTGTCGGAAAAACACAAAAATTGTTTAGTGAAACGTTTTGTGGACGCTAAATTTATATATATTTAAATTACACAAGAGAAAAAAAAAAGATTTGTTACGTTTGAACCTTATTTAATGACACAAAACCCAAAATCACTATTTTTTTCTGCTCACCTGCTGGCTTTCAAATGTCCAGGTGCTGTCAGGTAGAGAAGCATCCAGAACACTGATCACTTCTTTAAAGTCTGTGGTGCTGCTGGGTTTAATCAAAGTCAAATCACTGTACTCTGACATGGGAGACATGCAGGACCTGAAGGACTGACTCTGAGACATCATGTCTCCTCCCAGGACTTCCACGTACTTTATAGGTCCATCAGTGTTGAGCTGAATCTGCAGGTTCCTGTTGGGGTTCTTGTAATCATCACAGTCGCTCCGTCTCATGCAGCAGCTCCCACTGTTTCTGCTGTTCCTGATGCATTTCACCGCTAAGATGAGCAAAGTCACCAGAGACAGCACGGACACCGAGGCCAGAGATAGGATCAGGTAAAGGGTGATCCTCCCAGTTTTCTTGCTGGGCTCAGACACTTTGTGTCGGAAGTCTAAGATGGGTTCATGGAGACCGTCCTCCAGCAGGATGGACACTGTGACTGTGGAGGACTGGACCGGAACCCCATCATCCTTGATCTCTATGATCAGCCTCTGAGAGGAGTCGTCCTGCTCAGATGCAGCACGTTTAGTCCTCACCTCTCCTGTGTACAGATTGACAGTGAACAGAGAGGCATCAGTGGCCTCTGCCAGTCTGTAGGAGATCCACGCATTATGACCCGAGTCAGCATCCACAGCCGTCACCTTGGTAACCAGGTGTCCAGCTTTAGCGAAGCGGGGCATCCTCGGATGGGAGAGAAATCCCAGAGTAGCAGAGGAGGGGTAAATAACAGCAGGAGCATTGTCGTTCTGGTCCAGGATAAAAACATGGACAGTGGTGTTGCTGCTGAGAGACGGAGAGCCCTGGTCCTTTGCCTGGACCTGAATCTGAAACACCTTCAGCTTCTCATAGTCAAATGAGTGCATGCTGTAGATGCTGCCGTTTTCTGAGTTAATGTAGACATAAGATGAGACAGAAACATCCTGAACTTTAGAATCCAGGATGGAGTAAGAGATCTTTGCATTTTCACCAGAATCCAGATCAGATGCAGATACAGAGTACAGGATAGAACCTGGGACTTTATTTTCTTTTACATACACTGTATAATTGGGCTGGCTGAATACAGGTGGGTTATCATTTACGTCAGTAATGGTGACATCAATATTTTTTTTAGTCATCAAAGGTGGAGAACCTAAATCTGTAGCTGTTATCTCTACTTTATATTCAGAGTATTTTTCTCGATCTAAAGCTCCGTCAGTAATCAGTGCATAATTATCAGAAAAAGATGGTTTTAATTTAAAAGGAGAACCTTTTGGAAGCTGCAATGTTATTTTACCATTCTCACCAGAATCTATGTCTCTGGCACTGATCAAAGCTACTACAGTTCCTTTTGGAGCGTTTTCAGGAATGGAGTTTGGTTGTGAAGTAAGAAGGATGGTAGGAGGATTATCATTAACATCTAAGACTTCAATATGAACGGTACAATGTCCCTCCATCATTGGACCACCCTTATCGTTTGCAGAAACATCTATTTCATAATTAGCATTAATTTCGAAATCTAGATCTCCTATTAAATTTATTACCCCAGTTAGTGAATCAATTTTAAACAATGTCTGGATCTCTTCTGGTGTTTCTGAGCCAAATGAGTACTCCACTTCTCCATTTAAACCTTCATCCGCATCTTTAGCTTTAACCGTTAGAATAGAACTAGATCTCGCACTATTTTCACTAACAGAAACTTTATAGATATTTTTTTCAAATACAGGGACATTATCATTATTGTCTAAAACGTTGATTGTGATTTGGGAGGTTCCAGATTTGGCTGGATTTCCTCCGTCTACTGCTGTCAGTGTGAGCTCGTGCGTCGGGTTTTTTTCTCTGTCTAATAATTTAGAAAGAACTAGTTCAGGAACCTTTCTACCGCCAGAAACATCTTTAATCTTTAACGTAAAATAATCATCTTTACTCAATATGTAGGTTTTTATTGAATTAATTCCAACATCTTGGTCTTGCGCCATTTCAAGAGGAAATCGCGTCCCCGCTGCTCTAGATTCAGCTATCTTTAATATTTTCTCTGATGAAAGAAATTTCGGGGAATTATCATTTATATCTTGTATTTCCACCTCCACTCGGTACAACTGCAGTGGTTTATCAATCACGACCTGCAAAGTCAGCACACAGCTAGCGCTTTGTCCGCATAAAGCTTCTCTGTCTATCCTGTCATTCACTACCAGCTCACCCTTCCCCACATCCACGCTGAAATACTGCTCACCAGCCTCAGAGGCAACACGCAGCTTACGATCAGAAATCTCAGATAGAGATAAACCCAGGTCTTTGGCAACATTTCCAACCACAGATCCTTGTTTAAGTTCCTCCGGGATGCTGTAACGAGTCTGGCCATCTACTGTACTCCATAGGAGAAAGAAATGATTCCACCAGAGCGTTCGCCATCTCCAGTCCCGGTAGCCTATTGTCTTTGTCATAACGAACCTCTTAAAAAAGATTCCTCTCAGAGGTAATCAAAAGACAGAAATGAATCATCCATTAGATTAAAGCAATAATCCAAGTCATGCCCATTCAAAATATTAGCTTGTGTAGATTGACTTCGTTTTTGTCCGTTTAAAATCTATTAAGAGCATTTTCCTCTCATCCAGCTTACAGAGGAAGCATCTGCGACTCAGAGGCTGCACGGGGGAGGGACTAGATCTCTTTGTACAGCTCTAAATATCATTGGTTTGAATCGTTCATCTCTAACAGCCAGTGAGGAAAGCGGGCGAGTGTACAATAAGAACACACTGAATGGAATAGATGTGCTGTATGCACACACATATTCCCTTCTACATTCAGCTATAATCATTCATTTTTCTTTTAAAACACCATCTGTTATTCATATAGAAATGAAAATAAACTTGCAGTTTTATTTCAGATGAGTCTTTTTCTGAATTTTGTTCCGCTAATAAAAAAATCTATTCAAATTAAAAATCACTGGCCATGTGTGAGGTGCTAAAAACAAAGTGCTTGAAGAAAACAGTAGATACGGATTGTCAATTTTTTTAAATGAATAAATGACTGTCTTAATGACTATTTTTTGTCCATGCATTCAAACAAAAAGTCACAAGTCTATTGACAACAAAATTAAACAACCAAAAAGGTTTTGGTATAAAAACCCTGTTTATGGCATCCTTAAAATCTACTAAAATTGAAAGAACCAAAGAACTACCAAAATGATTCCAGATTAACCAGTATTCAAGTATTTTTATTCCATTTTGCATGTACGAGTTAAAAAAAAAGATGATTACTTGATTGTACAAAAATACAGAAAGTGTCACCAGTATTAAAGCTTCTGTTTAAAAAAAAACTTGAGCAATTAGAATTCAAAATAATTACTTTTGGGAGCAATATTGTATTCATGGGTGCGCAGTCTTAACTACGGTATGTTTAAAAAGACTGAACAACAACAAAATTATTGCTTTTGTTTGCTCACCTGCTGGCTTTCAAAAGTCCAGGTGCTGTCAGGTAGAGAAGCATCCAGAACACTGATCACTTCTTTAAAGTCTGTGGTGCTGCTGGGTTTAATCAAAGTCAAATCGCTGTACTCTGACATGGGAGACATGCAGGACCTGAAGGACTGACTCTGAGACATCATGTCTCCTCCCAGGACCTCCACGTACTTTATAGGTCCATCAGTGTTGAGCTGAATCTGCAGGTTCCTGTTGGGGTTCTTGTAATCATCACAGTCGCTCCGTCTCATACAGCAGCTCCCGCTGCTTCTGCTGTTCCTGATGCATTTCACCGCTAAGATGAGTAAAGTCACAAGAGACAGCACGGACACCGAGGCCAGAGAGAGGATCAGGTAAAGGGTGATCCTCCCAGTTTTCTTGCTGGGCTCAGACACTTTGTGTCGGAGGTCTAAGATGGGTTCATGGAGACCGTCCTCCAACAGGATGGACACTGTGACTGTGGAGGACTGGACCGGTTCCCCATCATCCTTGATCTCTATGATCAGCCTCTGAGAGGAGTCATCCTGCTCAGACGCAGCACGTTTAGTCCTCACCTCTCCTGTGTACAGATTGACAGTGAACAGAGAGGCATCTGTGGCCTCTGCCAGTCTGTACGAGATCCATGCGTTATGACCCGAGTCAGCATCCACAGCAGTCACCTTGGTTACCAGGTGTCCAGCTTTAGCGGAGCGGGGCATCCTCTGATGGGAGAGGGAGCCAAGAGCAGCAGAAGAGGGGTAAATAACAGCAGGAGCATTGTCGTTCTGGTCCAGGATAAAAACATGGACAGTGGTGTTGATGCTGAGAGACGGAGAGCCCTGGTCCTTTGCCTGGACCTGGATCTGAAACACCTTCAGCTTCTCATAGTCAAATGAGTGCATGCTGTAGATGCTGCCGTTTTCTGAGTTGATGTAGACATAAGATGAGACAGAAACATCCTGAACTTTAGAATCCAGGATGGAGTAAGAGATCTTTGCATTTTCACCAGAATCCAGATCAGATGCAGATACTGAGTACAGGATAGAACCTGGGACTTTATTCTCTTTTATATACACATTATAATTTTGTTGAGTAAATAGAGGAGAATTATCATTCACATCAGTGATTCTAACAGGTATAATTTTTCTGCTCGACATGGGTGGAGATCCTGAATCTGTGGCTGTTACTTCTATCTCATAGTGAGAGACCTTTTCTCTGTCTAAAGAACTTTTGGTAACCAGAGCGTAATTGTTAGAAAATGAGGGTTTTAGATTAAACAGAGAACCTTTTGGAAGTTGAAGAGTAACTTTGCTATTATTACCAGAGTCTATATCTCGTGCATTGAGTAAAGCCACCACTGTACCAGCTGGTGCATCCTCACGCACTGGCTGCGGGTTAGAGGTCAGGACTATTTCTGGAGCGTTATCATTAACATCTAAAACTTCTACCTGCAGACGACAGTGACTTTCCATCTCAGGAACACCTTTATCTTTAGCAGTAATTTCTATTTTGTAAGATGTAAATTTTTCATAATCTATGTCTCCTTTTAAATAAATTTCTCCAGTTAAAGGTTTAATTTCAAATACTGATAAGACGGATTCAGGTGTTCGAGAGCCGAAGGAAAATTCAACTTCACCGTTTGGTCCCTCGTCAGCATCTGTAGCTGAAATTTTGATCACAAAGGTATCTTCAACCGAATTTTCCTGCACAGAAACTTTATATGAATTTTTTTCAAATACAGGAAAGTTATCATTCACATCGAGAACGGTGATTGTAATTTGCGAGGTGCCTGTTAACACCGGGTTTCCTCCATCTGTAGCGGTCAGCCGCAGCTGATGGAGCGCTTTCTTTTCTCTATCAAGGGGCTTTTCCAACACCAATTCTGGTATTGTTTTACCATCCTCAATCTCTTTTATCTTTAGTGAGAAACAGTCGTTTTTTGTCAAACTGTACGACTTTACAGAGTTTACACCAACATCTGAATCCTCTGCGCTCTCTAAAGAGAAACGAGTCCCTACGGCAGCTGATTCTGCAATTTTTAAATACAGTTCTTTTGTCTGAAACTGTGGAGAATTATCATTTATATCTTTGATTTCAACTTCAATTCTATGCAAATGTAAAGGATTTTCAAGAACAATTTGCAAGGGTATCACACAGCTAGCGCTTTGTCCGCATAAAGCTTCTCTGTCTATCCTGTCATTCACCACCAGCTCACCCTTCCCCACATCCACGCTGAAATACTGCTCACCAGCCTCAGAGGCAACACGCAGCTTACGATCAGAAATCTCAAATAGAGATAAACCCAGGTCTTTGGCAACATTTCCAACCACAGATCCTTGTTTAAGTTCTTCCGGGATGCTGTATCGAGTCTGTGCGTTTATTGTAATCCACATTATAAAGAAATTATACCACCACAAAACTAGCCTTTTCCAGTCTCTTTGCACCATCCTCTTTGTCATCCCTTATCCGTTACAACGATAGTCCCATCGATAAAATCAAAGTGAATATCCAGTTTGAGAAAAATGATGAATTCTCCAGTAAATATAAAAACCGGGTTTATTCATTCTTAAAAGAAAATAGTACTCTTGTTTCGGAAAAATGCACTCCACACCGTCCTTCTTTCTGAAGCATTGTTACCGTTTATGGCACAGAGACTGTGGAGGGAGGGGGTAGATCTCTTTGTACAGTTCAAACTGCTATTGGTTCACAACATCCTTCCCTAAGAGCCAATAAGGAGCAGGCAAAGCAATGTGTTTAAATGCACGGCTCTGTTCATAGAGAGCTCAGTTAGACGTGAAATTAAATACAGGTAGCAATCCAGCTTCTCTAGTTTGATAGTTTATCAGTAATATTGAATAAATAATTTCAATATTCATACAAATGATCAAACAGAAACAAAAAAGAGAAGTAAATTCAAGCAAAGAATATTAAAGCTACAAGTGATTTCAAAATTAAAAAAAAAATATGTTTCACGAGTGAAACAGGAAATAAAACTTTTAAAATATTACTTGCTTTTCAGAGATAATTGGTATGCCATACAATAACGTTAGGTGGGTGTAATATGAAAAAATATTAAAAAGACACTGAGTTGCAAGATTAAGTGATTAAGTTAAAACAATAAAAACACATTGTGCAACAAAATGTCGAAGTTCAATGTTTTAAAAGCATCTTCAAAAGCTATTTTCTCACCTGCTGGCTTTCAAATGTCCAGGTGCTGTCAGGTAGAGAAGCATCCAGAACACTGATCACTTCTTTAAAGTCTGTGGTGCTGCTGGGTTTAATCAAAGTCAAATCGCTGTACTCTGACATGGGAGACATGCAGGACCTGAAGGACTGACTCTGAGACATCATGTCTCCTCCCAGGACCTCCACGTACTTTATAGGTCCATCAGTGTTGAGCTGAATCTGCAGGTTCCTGTTGGGGTTCTTGTAATCGTCACAGTCGCTCCGTCTCATGCAGCAGCTCCCGCTGTTTCTGCTGTTCCTGATGCATTTCACCGCTAAGATGAGCAAAGTCACCAGAGACAGCACGGACACCAAGGCCAGAGAGAGGATCAGGTAAAGGGTGATCCTCCCAGTTTTCTTACTGGGCTCAGACACTTTGTGTCGGAGGTCTAAGATGGGTTCATGGAGACCATCCTCCAGCAGGATGGACACTGTGACTGTGGAGGACTGGACCGGTTCCCCATCATCCTTAATCTCTATGATCAGCCTCTGAGAGGAGTCGTCCTGCTCAGATGCAGCACGTTTAGTCCTCACCTCTCCTGTGTACAGATTGACAGTGAACAGAGAGGCATCTGTGGCCTCTGCCAGTCTGTAGGAGATCCACGCATTATGACCAGAATCAGCATCCACAGCCGTCACCTTGGTAACCAGGTGTCCAGCTTTAGCGGTGCGGGGCATCCTCTGATGGGAGAGGGAGCCCAGAGCAGCAGAGGAGGGGTAAATAACAGCAGGAGCATTGTCGTTCTGGTCCAGGATAAAAACATGGACTGTGGTGTTGCTGCTGAGAGACGGAGAGCCCTGGTCCTTTGCCTGGACCTGGATCTGAAACACCTTCAGCTTCTCATAGTCAAATGAATGCATGCTGTAGATGCTGCCGTTTTCTGAGTTAATGTAGACATAAGATGAGACAGAAACATCCTGAACTTTAGAATCCAGGATGGAGTAAGAGATCTTTGCATTTTCACCAGAATCCAGATCAGATGCAGATACAGAGTACAGGATAGAACCTGGGACTTTATTCTCTTTTGCATACACGTTATAATTTTGTTGAGTAAATTTAGGAGGGTTATCATTCACATCAGTGATGCTAACTGGTAACATTTTGCTGCTAGAAAGAGGAGGTGAGCCTGAGTCCGTAGCTGTTATTTCTATGTTATATTCTGATGACGTCTCCCGGTCTAAAGGCGCATTAGTGACCAGAGCGTAATTATTAGAAAAGGAAGGTTTTAGAGAAAACAGCGAAGCTTTAGGAAGCTGCAGAGTAATTTTGCTGTTGTTTCCAGAATCTAAATCACGGACACTAAGTAAAGCCACTACGGTTCCGCTGTGCGAATCTTCACGCACAGACATGGATTTAGAGGTGAACACAATTTCTGGAGCGTTATCATTTACATCAATAACATCAATCTGGACGGTGCAGTGACCCTCCATTTTTGGAAAACCTTTATCTTTGGCAGTAATATCAATTCGATAAGAAGATTGTGTTTCATAGTCTAATTGTTGTTTTAAATAAATATCTCCGTTTACAGGATCAATATGAAACAAAGCCCGTACTGATGGCGGGGTGTGAACACCCAGAGAATATTCTATTTCTGCATTCAGACCTTCATCTATATCTGCTGCTTTCGTTGTTATAAGAAAAGAACCATTAGCACTGTTTTCTTGAACAGAAATTTTATAAAAACTTTTTTCAAAAACTGGGTTGTTGTCGTTATTATCCTGCACATTAATAGTTATTTTTGATGTCCCGGATTTTGGAGGATTTCCTCCGTCTACAGCAGTCAGAAATAAATTATGAAATGCCTTTTTTTCACGATCTAAAGTTTTACTTAAAACCAGCTCGGGTATTTTTCTCCCGTTTTCTATTTCTTTCACTTTAAGAGTAAAACAGTCATCTTTACTTAGTGTGTAGGTCTTTAATCCGTTACTCCCGACATCCGGATCTTCTGCCATCTCTAAAGGGAAACGAACACCTACTACGGTGGATTCTGCTATTTCTATTACATGATCACTTTTAAGAAAAGTAGGAGCATGATCATTTACATCTTTTATTTCTACTTCAAATCGGTGTAACTGAAGCGGGTTTTCTACAACAACCTGCAGAGGTAACACACAACTAGCGCTTTGTCCGCATAAAGCTTCTCTGTCTATCCTGTCATTCACCACCAGCTCACCCTTCCCCACATCCACGCTGAAATACTGCTCACCAGCCTCAGAGGCAACGCGCAGCTTGCGCTCAAAAATGTCAGATAATCCCAAATTCAGATCCTTTGCAAGATTCCCGACTAAGGATCCTCTTTCCAGCTCCTCGGGAATGCTGTACCGAGTCTGTCCGTCTATTGTACTCCACACAAGAAAGAAGTTATACCACCATAGAACCAGCCACTTCCATCCCCGGTACCCCATCCTCTTTGTCATCCCTGATCCGTTACAGTGCCGTATATCCGATCCAATTATCATGAGATAAAAGGAACCAATTTAAAAATTGGTTGGTATAAACATGGTTGTATAAAGAAATCCATTTATGCAGCAGAAGAAGGAGATTTAATGTACATAAGAAGTCCGACTGTTCAAATACACCGTCCTCTTTTGTCAAGCTCACAGCAGAAGCCTGGCTACTGTCTGCTTATTGGAGGGGGTGGAGATAGATCTCTTTGTACAACTCAGCGTACTATTGGTGCTCAGCATGTACTAGAATGACCCAATAACAGAGGAGCAAGTGTCTCATTTATTTATTCATTTATTTTTTACTATTTCAATTGTGAAAAATGTCCAAAAAGCTTATTATGAACAACTCTATCAACTAGAAAAATATAATTATGAAAAATGCAGTAATGATTTTATGGTATTATCTTTAAAATATAAAGTGTATGACTACTTTAACTGAGCCATTGAAAGAAAAACACATTTCTCTTAACCAAACTCTATTGTAAAAACAATAAATAATTTTTAAAAACTTTTATTTAACCAGTTAAATCCTGTGTAGGCTATGTATGCATAGACAGACAAACAGACAGACAGATAGCTTAGATGAAAAGGGAAAAAGAGAGAAAGCAAGAGAAGTGGAAAAAGCCAAAGAAAAGGAGAGAAATGGACAGAAAGATGGACGGACTGAAGATGGACGGTTTTTAATGGTTGAATGAATGAATGACGATGATAATAATATTTTTTTATATTAGTTTCTTCAAACAAAAAGGTCACAAAGTCTGTCAACAATAAAAACAATCAAAATACTGTCAGCTGAAGCAAAAACTTATCATACCAACTCTTTTCTTTTTAACCGTCCCAAAACCAATTGGACAAAACAATTGTTAAAATGATACCAACATAACCGGTAGTCCAGAATTTTAGTCACAGCTCGCACATGCAAGAGTTTAAAAAAAAAAAATCACTTTGATTAAAAAAAAAAATGTATATATATGGAAAACATTATTAAGCTAGAAAAACCTTTTTAGAAAGAAGTAATAAAAATATGAAAGGCTAAATTAAGAGGCTAAATTAGAAGACTGATTTGACGCTGTCTTAAATCAGGTTAAAATAAACTGAACAACAAGAACGTTGATAATTTTTTTTAGCTCACCTGCTGACTTTCAAATGTCCAGGTGCTGTCAGGTAGAGAAGCATCCAGAACACTGATCACTTCTTTAAAGTCTGTGGTGCTGCTGGGTTTAATCAAAGTCAAATCACTGTACTCTGACATGGGAGACATGCAGGACCTGAAGGACTGACTCTGAGACATCATGTCTCCTCCCAGGACCTCCACGTACTTTATAGGTCCATCAGTGTTGAGCTGAATCTGCAGGTTCCTGTTGGGGTTCTTGTAATCATCACAGTCGCTCCGTCTCATGCAGCAGCTCCCGCTGTTTCTGCTGTTCCTGATGCATTTCACCGCTAAGATGAGCAAAGTCACCACAGACAGCACGGACACCGAGGCCAGAGAGAGGATCAGGTAAAGGGTGATCCTCCCAGTTTTCTTGCTGGGCTCAGACACTTTGTGTCGGAAGTCTAAGATGGGTTCGTGGAGACCGTCCTCCAGCAGGATGGACACTGTGACTGTGGAGGACTGGACCGGTTCCCCATCATCCTTGATCTCTATGATCAGCCTCTGAGAGGAGTCGTCCTGCTCAGATGCAGCACGTTTAGTCCTCACCTCTCCTGTGTACAGATTGACAGTGAACAGAGAGGCATCTGTGGCCTCTGCCAGTCTGTAGGAGATCCACGCATTATGACCTGAGTCAGCATCCACAGCAGTCACCTTGGTTACCAGGTGTCCAGCTTTAGCGGAGCGGGGCATCCTCTGATGGGAGAGGGAGCCCAGAGCAGCAGAGGAGGGGTAAATAACAGCAGGAGCATTGTCGTTCTGGTCCAGGATAAAAACATGGACAGTGGTGTTGCTGCTGAGAGACGGAGAGCCCTGGTCCTTTGCCTGGACCTGGATCTGAAACACCTTCAGCTTCTCATAGTCAAATGAGTGCATGCTGTAGATGCTGCCGTTTTCTGAGTTAATGTAGACATAAGATGAGACAGAAACATCCTGAACTTTAGAATCCAGGATGGAGTAAGAGATCTTTGCATTATCACCAGAATCCAGATCAGATGCAGATACTGAGTACAAGATAGAACCTGGAACTTTATTCTCTTTTACATACACATTGTAATTTTGCTGAGTAAATTTAGGGGCGTTGTCATTCACATCTGTAACTCCAACAATAATTGTTTTCTTTGTGGACAGGGGAGGTGAGCCTGAGTCAGTTGCTATTATTTCTATGTTATATTCAGAAATATTTTCACGATTCAAAACTGCGTTTGTAACCAGCGCATAATTTAGTAAGAAAGAAGGCTTCAACGCAAAATTAGATTTCTTGGGTAGTTGTAATGTTATTTTACCATTATCACCTGAGTCTAGATCTCGGGTGCTGAGCAAAGCTACTACGGTGCCAATAGGAGAGTCTTCACGTACAGGTTTTGGATTAGATGTCAGAATAATTTCAGGTGCATTATCATTAACGTCTAAAACTTTGACTTGCACAGTACAGTGCCCCTCCATTCTGGGAATGCCTTTATCTTTTGCACTTATATCTAGTTCATAATTCGCAGTGGTTTCAAAGTCTAATTTTCCTTTCAGAAATATTGTTCCTGTTTGATTATCTATAGAGAAAATTTTGAGAATAATATCTGATGTATGTGGTCCAAATAAATATTCAATCTCTCCATTTTGACCATCATCCATGTCTGTTGCTTTTGTTTGCACTACTAATGCACCTTCTACAATATTTTCAGGAATTGATACTTGATATGTTTTCTTTTCAAAAACCGGGACATTATCATTAATATCAAAGACTTTAATAGTTATCTGAGCAGTCCCTGATCTTACAGGGTTGCCCCCATCTACAGCCGTCACAAGAAGCTTGTGAGCAGACTTTTTCTCTCTGTCTAATTGTTTAGCTAAAATTAATTCAGGAACTTTTCTTCCATCAGCAACATCTTTAACCCGTATTGTAAAACACTCATCTTTACTCAGACTGTATGATTTTACTGAATTAAAACCAACGTCGGGGTCTATCGCGCTTTCCACAGGAAAATGAACTCCAATATTTGTAGATTCTGCTATTTCCATTTCAATATTATTAGATGGAAAAATTGGGGGATTATCATTAATATCTTGTATTTCAACTTCCACCCGAAATAACTGCAGAGGGTCTTCTACGATGACCTGCAGAGGTAACACACAGCTAGCGCTTTGTCCACACAAAGCCTCTCGGTCTATTTTGTCATTCACAACCAGCTCACCTCTCCCCGCATCGATGTTAAAATACTGCTCACCGTTCTCAGATACAACGCGCAGTTTGCGGTCGGAAATTTCTGATAATCCTAATCCCAAATCTTTGGCGAGATTTCCTACAACAGATCCCTGTTTTAATTCCTCCTGGATGCTGTAACGAGTCTGTCCATAACTGATATTCCATAAGAGAAAGAAATGATTCCACCAAAGCGCCAGCCATCTCCAGTCTCTATATCCTCTTCTCTTTGTCATCTTTGATCCGCTAGAACGCAAAAAATCCAAACGGCAATAAGTACCGAACAAATCTGAAATCCATCATAGTAACTGTAAATCCCATCGAGGTATCTTCATGCTCAATAAGCATGAATGCAATGTAAACAAAGAATTCTTCATGTTTTAAAATACATTTTCATGACTGGCTCTCTGCACCAGCTCTTTGAATTTGAGTGTTACAGCAGCGTTGCTGGAGGGGGGCAGGGACTAGATTTCATTGTTCAATTCTGATTCCTATTGGTCTAACAACGTCACCTTATTTGGTCCAATAGAAAACCAGATAATCAACACTGTTAAAGCCACATCACACACTCCTCATGGTTTATAAAGCTGACTAGGATAAAGGCGAGACCTGCGAAAATAATCCACAGAATCTCCGTCAAAAAAAAAAAAAAAAAGTCAGACAAGTAGGTTGCGCTGCAAAGTGTCGCTGTCCAACAACACAGTGCTGAATTAAAAAAAATACTTCCTGTCTAATGTAGAAAATGTATCGTGAAAAAGACAGTATTAATACAATCGTGTTACAAAAGTTATATTCCTATATAATTTTTATGACCTCAATAACACAAGATTATTAAAGAAGATTGTAATAAATACTAAAATAATGATGACATACACAGACAGACAGAAGGATGAACAGGCAGACTGACGGATAGATAGAAAGAAAACAGAGGGAAAAATAGATAGAATGCACCCACATTAAAATGGAGAACATTATATGGACCTTATATTAGACTCATGTAGCAATGAGAGCACTCACGTACTGTATATTTTTCCTACTCTGTAAGCAGCATTATACTGCCCGGCAAATGCAATCACAAAAGAAATATGTGATTCACACACAAATTATTCTAACAAGGACCAATCAATGCAACATCAAAAACACAACTAATGTTTCCAGGGGTCACATTACATACGATTTTTAATTTTTCTGCTCACCTGCTGGCTTTCAAATGTCCAGGTGCTGTCAGGTAGAGAAGCATCCAGAACACTGATCACTTCTTTAAAGTCTGTGGTGCTGCTGGGTTTAATCAAAGTCAAATCGCTGTACTCTGACATGGGAGACATGCAGGACCTGAAGGACTGACTCTGAGACATCATGTCTCCTCCCAGGACCTCCACGTACTTTATAGGTCCATCAGTGTTGAGCTGAATTTGCAGGTTCCTGTTGGGGTTCTTGTAATCATCACAGTCGCTCCGTCTCATGCAGCAGCTCCCACTGTTTCTGCTGTTCCTGATGCATTTCACTGCTAAGATGAGCAAAGTCACAAGAGACAGCACGGACACCGAGGCCAGAGAGAGGATCAGGTAAAGGGTGATCCTCCCAGTTTTCTTGCTGGGCTCAGACACTTTGTGTCGGAGGTCTAAGATGGGTTCATGGAGACCATCCTCCAGCAGGATGGACACTGTGACTGTGGAGGACTGGACCGGTTCTCCATCATCTTTGATCTCTATGATCAGCCTCTGAGAGGAGTCATCCTGCTCAGACGCAGCACGTTTAGTCCTCACCTCTCCTGTGTACAGATTGACAGTGAACAGAGAGGCATCTGTGGCCTCTGCCAGTCTGTAGGAGATCCACGCATTATGACCCGAGTCAGCATCCACAGCCGTCACCTTGGTAACCAGGTGTCCAGCTTTAGCAGAGCGGGGCATCCTCTGATGGGAGAGGGAGCCAAGAGCAGCAGAAGAGGGGTAAATAACAGCAGGAGCATTGTCGTTCTGGTCCAGGATAAAAACATGGACAGTGGTGTTGCTGCTGAGAGACGGAGAGCCCTGGTCCTTTGCCTGGACCTGGATCTGAAACACCTTCAGCTTCTCATAGTCAAATGAGTGCATGCTGTAGATGCTGCCGTTTTCTGAGTTGATGTAGACATAAGATGAGACAGAAACATCCTGAACTTTAGAATCCAGGATGGAGTAAGAGATCTTTGCATTTTCACCAGAATCCAGATCAGATGCAGATACTGAGAACAGGATCTTGCCTGGAGTATAATTTTCTCGAACATAAATGACATAAGCAGGCTGAGAAAAAACTGGTGGATTGTCATTTACATCTTGTAGTTCAACAATAATAGTTTTTTCACTTGTCAGTGCAGGTTTGCCAGAATCTCTAGCACTTATCATAACTTCAAACCGGTCATTTTTTTCACGATCAAGTTGCCCACTAGTTACTAATGAATAATGGTTGGACATAGACGGATTTAACTTGAATGGGTATTTTGTAGAAACAGTCAATGTAACTTTACCATTATCTCCTGAATCTGGATCTTTTGCGCTTATTAAAGCGATCACTGTTCCTATGGCAGCATCTTCTGGGATGGGGGTTGATAAAGATGTAACAACTATTTCAGGCGTATTGTCATTAACATCCACTACTTTGATTTCCACATTACAGTGTCCATCCATCTCAGGATTCCCTTTGTCTTTAGCAGTTATGTCAAATCTATACATAGAGTTTGCTTCATGATCTAAAACCCCTTTCACAAAAAGACTTCCGGTTGTAGACTCAATGCTAAATAATGAAAAGATTAAATCTGCCGTTTGCTCCGCAAAAAAATATTCAATTTCTCCGTTTAGTCCCTCGTCTGCATCTGTGGCCCTGACGCGCAGTATTTCTGTTCCAGTTGTCGCTTTTTCACTGACATTAGCTTCATATACTTGCCTCTCGAATTGTGGAGAATTATCATTGATATCTAATACTATAATTTTGATATCAGAGGTACCTGAACGGACGGGGTCCCCTCCATCGACAGCAGTAAGGATCAGATCATGCACAGGCAGCTTTTCTCTATCAAGCGGTTTTTCGAGGACTAATTCTGGTATTTTTCTCCCGTCTTTGTGATTTTTCACAGTCAGTTTAAAATACTCATTTTTGCTTATCAGATAAGAGCGCACAGAATTTATACCAACATCGGGATCTTGTGCACTTTCTAAAGGAAAACGCGCACCAGTGTTCACCACCTCTGCGATTTTTACCACTTTTTCTTTATTAATAAAACTCGGGGAATTATCATTTGTGTCCTGAATTTCAATTTCAATTCTATGTAGCTGCAGAGGGTTATCTATAACCAGTTCCAGAGGCAATAAACACGAGGGCTTTTGTCCACATAGTTCTTCTCTGTCTATTCTATCGGTCACCAGCAGTTCTCCTTTCCGCAGGTCCACGTTAAAAAACTGCTTACCAGCCTCGGAGGTTATCCGTAATTTACGTCGATGCAGTTCAGACACAAGTAAACCCAAATCCTTTGCTATATTTCCAACCACAGCCCCTGGTTTCAGTTCCTCTGGGATACTGTAGCGAGTCTGTCCATCTATTGTACTCCACAGGAGAAAGAAATGATGCCACCACAAAAACACCTGCCATGTCGGCAGTTTGTTCAACATTATTCCACGTTGTGCAAAATCCTTATTCTCTCACTGAAATCCCGACATCTTAAATGAAAGGTAAAAGGTCCGTTATTCACTGAGAAGCCCTGAGAAATGGCAACAAAATGCATGCTTTGTGTCTGCATTTGCAGCCGCCTCTTCTTGTGCAGAGCATTGCAACTATAAGGAGTCTAAGCTGCAGCTCTGACAAAGTAGATCTCTTTGTACAGGTCTGAATGCCATTGGGTGAAGAGTGCAGCGATATCCACCAATCGTGGCTCCCCCAGTACATCCCACAATCCCTACGTTGCAACATGAGAAACATAGACCGGCTTTTATTTTGAAATTTCAATGATTATTAATCGGGCTCTGTAAACTGTATGTACAGCACTACACTGTATATTGCTGCTATATACATATATAAACTCAAATAAAAACAAATCAATCATGAGCTAAATCTAAACAGTTGTTAAATTAATAACATTCGAAATCCTTTATTGTCACTATTGTAGTAGTAAAATTTAGACACACTCCAGGCAATGAGTGTATTTATATTTTAAAATAGAGCAAATAATAATAATTAAAAATAGCAAAGTCAAATATGATAACTGAGCATCATATCGAGTTTTTTATAACGATAAAAAGAAGTAAAAACAAAATTATGTTATGCCTTTATCTTAAAACTATTCACATAACTCTTTCTTGCCTTTTTAAATTTTTACTTTTATAAAATTGCACTAAATACACAATAAACATTTTTATGTACTAAAACAAAGTATTAAAATGACAACGTGATTTGAATTGCTCTTTCTAACTTTTTTTATGCATGCACCTTCATTGATGCATGCCTACAGTATGTCTGTGAGAAAAAAAATTAAGGCTCTTCGTTGCCTTCCTGTGGTCACACAAAGCATGTGCACTCAGCAGACGTCATTACGTTCACACAGTATGTGCTTCCAGAAAACTATGACGGATGGCGACGTAAAATACCCGTATGGAGGTTTATAGAGCAAATGAAAAGGGAGGGGGAGACACATGGTGCATTAAAGGTCTTAATGGATCCCTCTTTCTTGCGCACATGCGCTCTCCATCTCTAAATAGTTATCTGTCCCTATGTCTTTCACTCTCACACACACTCATACAACCAGTTCATTTATAATTCAGCACAAACATTCAAATGTAAATCCTGATTCTTTTAGAAGCATTTTTCAACCATGTATGGTATTAGAATATCTTTTTAAAAAATTCTATAAAAATAGACTATATTATTTAAGCGAGTAGAATTTGTATTTGAATAAAAATGCATACAATTTAATGACATTTTATTTTGAATGTGGGTCATTATCAGTTTTACTGAGAGTTGGGCGACAGGGGGAGATGTGGAGAATGAGTGAGATAGAAGAAGAGGGAGCGGGAGCTGTTTTCAGAACCACTAATGTGAACAGCGCCACACAGGCGGCCAAGAGCTGCTGCTGCAGTAAAACACTCTCACTGCTTCACACACATTCAGGAAGAAAAAAAATACAAAACGAACTTACCGTGATCTTCTTCACAAAATAAATCGGTCAATGACACCAAATGATTTTTATTTTCCACAAATAAGTACTCCCCCAAACAAACCCCGCCTTTTTTTCTAACTTTTCTTTTTCTAGATCACACTTGAGTTCTATTGGTACAATTAGACCATAATTCTTAAAACTAAAACACTGGCTTTAGAGATTTTTTGTTGACATCTTGTATCTAAAAAAGTATGTATTATAGAAAATCAAGTCAGTGTTGATTCTGTCTCTTATTAGGTTTCAAAGAATACTGTTATCTTATTTACATTTATTTTTTATTGTGGTCTACATAATCATATTGTTTCACCACACATGACTCTGACATCCTGAGCTTGTTTGATTTTTGGCCATTTGATTAACCTTTTTTTTTAACTACTGAACACTTTAAACTCTGTTTACGTTTGAAATGCAATTTTGTGATCTTTGCCCCATGAGTATTACATGGTAAAAGTATAAAGAGAGTCATGATCAGTCGTTGCTGAAAATAGAAAAACTTTGGAATTATTTTTAGATCAAACTTGATTTCTGGACACACATTTGGACCAAAATTTTTAAGACTGAAACACAGGCATTACAGTTGTTTTTTTTTTTTTTTTTTTACATCTTTCATTAAAAAAGCAAGTACAACCATGTCAGTGTTGATTTTGCTTTATTATTAGGTTTCAAGAGACATCGTTATCATTTACATATTTTTTTTAAAAAAATTGTGTTCTAATTGTATTGTGTCAACTCATCTAATAACTTTTTTTTCTTTGAACACTTTAAAGGAGTTTGCATGTATGAAGAATAAAAAGGACTGCATTGTGGTTGATGAAAAACATTAAATTGGAAGATACAGATCAGCAGATAACGATCACACATGTGCACTGTATTTTAAACAGCGTGGATTAGTCATACATCTAAATTACTCATAAAGTATTTTTAGGTATTACTGTGACTTTTTGTAAACATGACAGGGACAAATGTTGAGATCCATCCACAAAATGCTTTTATTGTTCTTTTTTTGTGGTTGTATTTTCTTTGTATAATAATGTGTTTACGTTAAAGTGATTCTTAACTATTCTTTTTAAGGAATCTATGCACAAGACCAAAAAAAAATTACAAATATTTGGACCATACATAACGTCTGCTGTATACTTCAGTTAATATGCAGATGATTACAATAAATGCAATATTTTATCTGAGATTAATTTTTATATATGTTTACACATAGTGTCCATCTTTGCACACAAATGTCGCTGCCACTTCATGTGTACTTAAATTGCTTTACCAGCTGGTGTTTCCAATTACTTTGCTTAAACCAGATAAGCCAGTTAGTTAGTAAAGGTTTCCAACCTATACCAACAGGCTGCTCTAAATGAACTCTAGTGTTGCTTCCTCAAAACAGTGCATCAGCAGTCTTTATGTTTTTACTCTTTATGATAGAAAACTTCACAATATCTTCTAATTATAGAACAATCACATCAAACTTTGATCACGATAGCACACACAATTAACAAAACATTCACTCAGTGTGTCTGATAATGTTCATGGACACAGCTTGTATTCTGAGATTTTTGAACAAATGAAGTGATTGCAGGTAATCCAATCACTTGCATCACTTAATTAATAACAATGTGTGACGTGCATGCAGACTGTTTGTTATAAATTGGATGTTTATGTGTAAGCTATACATCGTCAGTAAAATGTCTTTGCTTGTGGAATCAGTTTTTGTTCAGATGTTTGTATAACTGTGAAAAGCATAAATAGAAATGGTTCTTACCTTATTTGGGATGGAAGGATTTAACATGAGTCATGAGGGAGGACGGAATGATGTCAGGCAGCAGGTGGAATACATGAAAAAGAAAAAAAAAAGACAAAGAAGGGAAATCAGTTAGACAGGTGGTCATTACACAAAGCATTGTTAAAGACGGAGAGCCAGCAGTATACTTACCCACATGGTGAGGAAATATTGAGTTCTACATTAAAACATCAATTGCAATTTATGTGTGATTTGTGTCTTTTATTTTTGCAGTAAGTCTACAGAAAAACTTAAAATGTGTGGGGAAAAGTGTGCACTGTTTCACCAGGGCCCCAACCGGAGCAAAAACATACAAGATATGTTAAAAATGACCAGATATAAAAGACAGTGACATGTTGTCGAAAAGATTTTAAAAAAATGGTACAATAAATAAAATAAAACAAGTCTGGAAAAGTGAGGCTACACTTCAAAATTCATCAGTATACATCAAACTGTAGACATATATAGCTTCATCTTCCCAAGTTTTCAATTTCACTGATTTTAGAGCCACTTTAAGCCTAACCAAAATACTGCACAGCATCATCAAACCAGTACCCTATAAACAACAGCAGAGGGCCTCAAGGCGATGTCTCCTTCACACTTATGACATATTAATGAGTTTCTTTGTACTGCAGCCACATGCCTTTCACAAATGATGCCTGCAAATGTTTTCTTGATACAAAGCATCAGCTGTTCTTTATGAGGGCTTAACTATATTTTGCAAGAGAAGTGTGAAAAATATGACATCCAAACAGACAAAGGTATTTAAATAGATAGAGATTGTGTCAAGAGAAAAACTAACATACTTCTTGTTTTTTGGGACAGAAAACTAAATTGTGGGGGGAAAAAAAAACATGTTTCACTTGTGTTGACATAACAGGAACAGGAAGTATATGAATTACAAAAAGAGAAATTATGCGCAGCATTGAAGCAAAACAAAAAAATCAAGGAATAACAAAAAAAAAAACAAGCAGCCATGATCCTCCTCTACCCCTCCCACCTGTGTTCATCAGACACACCAGATCTGAGAACATCACATTAGATTTGTCTCTAACAGGGGTGTTTTTTGTTTTGTAAAATGTCATCATCCAAAGGGAGTCGTCACCCTCCATTCACTTTACCTTCTGTGGCCCCCATGGCATCATTAAATGGTACAATCCTGCCTGTGAGTCAGCTTGTTGCCATGGCACTACATCCTACTCCCCCTTGCTTGCATCCCACCCTGCTTCCTACAAGCTGGCCTATGTAAAAATAAAGAGTTATCGTGTGCATCACGAAGCACAAAGAAAATGAAAACATTTTAATTTTTGCCACAACAAGTACAAATGCTTTTTGATTATGTCTTTATTGTAAAGCATTTGTCCTGACTATTAGAAATTTGATTTTTCTGACAAACAGTAAAAGAAAGAGTAATTGTTTAAACTGAAATAGCTTTAAAATGTCACCAAAAAACACATATTTTCTTTTTTTAGACAGGACAAAATGTCCTGCATTAAGCAGTCTTCATTTCTTTTTTTACTCTGTCTTTCTTCCTCTGCAGCAGAATGATGCAGCTGGAGAGGGGGAGGGGAGCGATGAGGAAAATGAGATCAGGAGAAAAAAGGAGGACTGTTGGAAACCAAGACTGACTGATGAATAGTGGCTATCCTGTTTGATCCAGACAAAACATATTTACCATAAGCACCAACCAAATGACTATTGCAGAATAAATACTTTTAAAATCAATCTGTATGTACTAATTAAGAGAGGAAAAATCCACAAATCATAATAAAAACAATCTGATTATTTGCTTTAAAACTGTCTCAAGACATCTTTTCACATTTTACTGATTTAAAAGTGATTTTTTTTTTTCAAATTTACTTGATTTAACAAATGCTCAGGAGAGTGATTACTAAAATAACCATTAAAAAAAGAAACTCCATTTAAAACAAACAACTACACATTTTCACAATACCGGGTTCCCTTTTAGGTAAATGTGGTTTTTCTTCATGCTGTGTTATCAATATGTATATTGTGATGTTCTAGGGGGAAATGAAAAGTGATAAACAGTTGTATAGGTAGCAGTACTACGGGTAAAGAAATTTAAAATTCAGTGCAAATCTACATTGTGCATACTGTATATCCTTACACTTCTTGAAAATGTTTTATGAAAGTATAAAATTTGAATCAAAACAAAAGACCACTCAACAACAAAAGTTATAGGAAACAGTAAATTCCACATAAGAGGTGCCTGAAAAGGTATTCATAGTCGCTGAACCTTCATGCATTACAACACAATACAAAGACACAATTCTATATGCAATGATATGATAAAGGCAAAAGGTAACCAGTGCAACATGGAAGAAAAGTGGTATTGTCCTACAAGGACACACACACAAAAATGCAAGGAATGTTAAACAGGAACAATCAATAAGGCATGTCAGATATAAAGATGCAGAGAAGTGCATGGCTGGTTTTGTCAAAACAAAATTCAAATATTTAAATATTTCACAGAGATTTGTTTAATTGACAACTAAACATAAAAGAATATTTTACAAATTCAAACCTAGCAAATGTTCAAAAACGGACTGTACAAGCAAGTACTGAAAATCAAAGAAGCAGTCAGGAAGTTGATGTAAACAAAAAGAAAGGCTGAATTACTCTGCATCCTGAATAACAATATCCATGCACAGGAACTTGAAAGAAGGAGTGATTGTTTAAATCATTATTCAAGTAAGCAAGCTTGCAGGGTAGATTGAATTTGAAATAAAGTACTTCAGTAGAGTTGTAATAAAATCATTTCTTTTATTATGAAACTTTCTGTGCATGAAAAATGATTAAAAATCCCTCCCTGAACACTCTCTCTAGGAAACAATTTGGAAACAATTTGATGGGAAAATGTTTCCCTGGGTAAAGACAGTTGAACTTGTCAGCAGAAATTTCAAAAGGGCTAAACTTAGAAACGAACTCTCGAAGAATGAAAAAGAGTTGATATTTTTGAAGGCTCACTTTCCAACACAACTAAAAAATATCTTACATTCAGAACTACAAATGTTTTAAATGACTAAAATCAATTATGTTCTCCATAAAATTTGACAAATCATTAGATGCTCTACAAAAATAGATTATCCGAGATTCTGAGATTAATGGGCAAAACAGAAAAAAGATGGAAAAATGAATTACAGCTATCTTTGAAATACATGTTGTTTTGAGTCAACATAATAGCACCGAAAATATTTCACCTGTTTAGTTTTTTTTTTTTTTAAATCCTGCATTATTTGCAGTTGTGAGCTATTTTTTCTTATTTAAAAAAAATTCTAGAAATCTAAATAATGTCCATTTATGATTGTAAATAAAAATAAAAACTGTGGAAAACCTAGTGAGAGTGGAATTTTTTTCTTTTTTTCTAAAACATGAAAATGGGTATCACTGGGTCAAAAAGTTTACGGTGGTCTTGTAAAAGACAATAACTTACAGTAAACATTACCCACATCCTGAAATAAAGAGTTCACACCCCCCGACGGCATAAACATGAACCCACAGCTGCCAAACAGACGCATCGGCTCAAAAAGTCAGACACTTAAAGAACAGCTTAATCCCCCGGGCACCAGAAGTGTCTGTGTCTGATTAACATGTTGTGTTAAATATTAACTAAGCTAATATTGACCATTTTTAGGACTACTAAAATGATTACCCATAAAAACAACTTCAGGGTAGATTACATAAACAGGAAATAGAAAAATCACTTGATGTAATAATGCAGAGCAAACTTCACAAAGTTCCTCAAATGTATCTGAAACCTTTGACCCCTGTAGTGACTTTGTGGTCAAAAGAAATTTATGTCAGTAGGTAAACTCCATTACCGCTTTAAGTCTGAGAAAATGAGACATAATGGTTTAAACACATCTGGAACAAGTAAAACTGCACATGTGTGAGCTGAAATTACAGCAGACAGCTTCCGGAGGAGATAATAAACTGGGGTTTTGCTTTGTTGTGAGTTAAGTATTGTCTTCACGTACACAACAACATCCTCTCATTTTAAATACGGTCAAAACTAGAAAAGTACACCGCACAAAATAATCACAATTACTGCAGGAATATTTATCTGAAAATGAGAAAGTAAATAAAGACTAACACACACATCAATTCTAAATCACATCATACCTGCTTGCTCTCCTGCTTCACAATGGCAGATTCTATAATGAGCCAAGAAAAAACCTCATGATTAAAGAGGATTCTTTAAAGTAAGGACTGCAACATTTTATTACACAATTCACAAATTTAATGATTAAGTCACAGACTAAAAGCAAACACAGATTCTACATTTGTAAAAAGCTAGATGTGTTTAGCAGCTATGATAAAACTAGATGTGATCTCGTGCTGTAAACGTATCTTACAGCAAAACAGTTTTTATCAACACTTCACTTGTTCCTTGATAATTTGTTATGTAACAGTTCTCTCTTTCTTCTCACTTTGTACCTTAATTCTTTAATAATCTTACAAAATGCATATCAATTTATGTCTGTTGCATCATTGGCAACAACTGAGTCTAGAAATTGCTCACTCTATTTAACCTATATAGGCAGAAAGGGATGTTTGAAAATCAAAATGGCTGCAGTGCATCACTAGCCGAATGCAGCACAAGGATGGTGAGGCTGTTGGAAACCACGTGCTGCGCACCCCACCCCCACTGCATCTCTCCTCACTCATCACTGTTTTTCACCTCTCTTTCAATCTCTACTGAGGGGTGAAGTGATCGCTCCCCTTCCTTCCTTGAACATTTTTAATCTTACATCAAAAAAGAAAAATCTTTCACTAAATTGTCTCAGATTATTTTGGGTTTCCTTTGTTACCATCCCAAAGGAGATCCGTCCCTTCTCTTCTCCTTCTGTGTGTATGTGAAGCATCATACTTATAGCTGCATGGTGTTACGTAGGGAAGTAGGTCACTGAAGTAGTCCACCGCGTGGTTGTGTCTCAGTGTGAGGATGATCTGTACCATAGCTGCAACATGGATGAAGCCCTGATTTATATCTGTAACTGTAGATTGCGTTTGTCTTTTTTCTCAAATGTTATCAAAGCATGTCAAATTTGTTATAAATTATTATGAAATATATCAAATTGGGACAATGAGACAAAAACCTGGAGTAAATCTTTACTGTTTCATAAAACCACAAGGATATGTTAAAAAAAGTTCAAAATAAATGTTTCATTTTATCATTTTTATAATACAAACACTATTTAACCTATTAAAACAAAAAAAGGCAGAGTTTGAAACAATCTAAAAATATTTAGTCTTACGAGTCTTTTAGTCTTTTACAGTCATCTAGTCTTTTAGAGTCTGTAAAACTGTTTGTGCCCATGTAGGTAAAAGGTGCATTTAAGACAAAAACACATGCACGCACGCACTTAAAAACAGTTCTGAGCTGGAAAAGTTACAGGAAAAATATGAAACTCTTCAGTTGCTAAAATTCCAATAAATTCTCAAAAAATATCAGTGGGTAATAAATCCATTAATTAGCTGATATCATCAAACCTATATGAACTACAGAGAAAAACAAAAAGTTAAAAAAAAATTGTAGATACTTCTTAGATCAGCAAGCATTGTCAGAAAAAGGCTGGCTTCTCCATCGTCTCTGCTTCTTTGTCTAAATACTGATAGATCAATCAAACCAAAACAGTGAATAATAACTATAACCAGAAATTAAGCTCGTCTCACCTCAATGAAAACATTCTCTGATTCTTGCTTATGTCTCGGCTCTGTCTTCATGGTGTTATGGCCGATACTTAAGGTGCTATGACCGATGGATGGGGGGCATTTAAAGTCACTCATTTGCGAATCAGCAGTTCCATATGCCTCACAGTTAAAGCCCTGTTTTAATGTGTTAGTACCTCCAGCATCTGCATACAGGGGTGGGTAGTAAGGAATGACAGGAAGATTTCCATTGCATTTAAAAAACAAGCGTTCCTGTCTCCATCTGTAGATTTTCACTGAGATAATCACCACCAAACATGTGATGAAGAGGAAGGAAACTACAGCCAGAGCCAACACTAAGTAAAAAGTCAGGTTATCATTGTACTCCTTGTCATGTGTAAAGTCAGTGAACTCTGACAGCACTTCAGGGAAGCTGTCCGCCACCGCCACGTTCACAATGACTGTAGCTGAACGAGAGGGCTGTCCGTTGTCCTCCACTATCACAGTCAGTCTTTGTTTCACAGCATCTTTATCAGTCACTTGACGGATAGTTCTTATTTCTCCATTCGTTGCACCCACTTCAAACAGCGCCCTGTTTGAGGATTTCTGCAGTTTATAGGAGAGCCATGCATTCTGTCCAGAGTCCACATCCACAGCCACCACTTTAGTCACCAGATAACCCACATCTGCTGAACGAGGAACCATTTCAGCCACCACAGAGCCACCAGTCTGCACTGGGTACAGAACCTGAGGAGGATTATCATTCTGATCCTGGATCAGGATTTTAACAGTCACATTGGAGCTGAGAGGAGGAGACCCTCCATCCTGTGCTTTGACATGAATGAAGAACTCTTTTGTTTGCTCATAATCAAAAGAGCGCAGAGCAAGAATATCTCCGCTTTCTGCATTAACTGAAAAATAAACAGAGGCTGACATCCCATTTAGTTGATCATCTTCCAGAAAGTAGGCAATACGGGCATTGTTCCCATAGTCCTCATCACTGGCTTTCACAGACAGGATTGATGTGCCGGGAGGATTATTTTCAGTGATAAAAGCAGTCAGAATGGTTTGTGAGAATATTGGTGCATTGTCATTTACATCTGATATTCGCAAATTTATTGTCTTATTTGAAGTATTTGGGGGTGAACCTTCATCTACTGCAGTCACTGTAATATTATATTCTCCAATAGATTCACGGTCCAGGACATCATCAGAAATTAAGCTGTAAAAGTTTGTTGCTGATGATTTCATTTTGAAAGGCAAATCTTGACTTATAAAACATTTAATTTGCCCATTTTTACCAGAATCCAAGTCTTTAATGTTAATCATGGCTATAATTGTGTCAATTGCTGAATCCTCAGGTATGGGGTTTGTTAAAGAAATTATGCTTATGACAGGGGCATTATCATTAATGTCAGTCACCTCAATAATCAACTTACAAGTATCTGTCAGACCCCCTTTATCAGCGGCCTCAACATTTACTTCATATTGTTTTATTTTTTCATAATCCAAATCTTCGGTCACTGTAATTTCTCCTGAATGAGGATCCATATTAAATAAAGATGCCACTCCACCAGTGTGATGTGAGAATGAATATGTCACCTCTTTATTTGCTCCTTTGTCATCATCTGTAGCACTGACTTTTAAAATTACTGTGCCTTTTGATGCATTTTCAGGGACCGTGGCCCTGTACAAAGACTGACTGAACACTGGTGCATTATCATTTGCATCTAAGACAACCACATTTATTTTTACAGATCCCGATTTCTGAGGATGACCACCGTCATATGCAGTCAGAGTTAATTTATGCTCATCTTGATTTTCCCTGTCTAAAGATGTGTGGAGAACCATTTCAATGTATTTTGTTCCATCAGACCGAGAAAGGATATTTAATTTAAAATGATCAGAAGGGTTAAGCTTGTATGTCTGAATTGTATTTTTAGCCACGTCTGGATCACTAGCGCTCTCCAGAGAATACCTGGCTCCTGGTAAGGCGGATTCAATAACTTGGAAATTATATTCTCTATTTGAGAAAAACGGCGCATTATCATTAATATCTGTAATCTCAACGTCAACTCTATGCAACTCCATTGGATTTTCTAGAATAATTTGGAAATGAAGAGAACAAGGGGACACTTGCTGGCATAATTCCTCCCTGTCTATTCTTTTTGCGACGCTTAACGTTCCTTTTTCCGCATTCAAAGCAATGTACTCACTGCCGTCCTCAGTGAAAATTCTTGCACGTCCTGCTTTCAGTCGATTAATATCCAAACCCAGATCCTGAATGATATTGCCAACAACAGATCCCGAGGCCATTTCCTCAGGTACAGAATAGCGGAGCTGACCGACAGCCATTTCTGCGACACAGACGCAGACAAAAAGCTGCCATAAAATTATTTTTCGTTCGGTTAAAAAAGAGCAATCACCCATCGTTTCAGGAATTCTTTAGATTACAAAAAAAAAGAAAAATCTGGAGAGAAATCCCACAATTTATTTGCGATCACAGACTCTTTGTCGTCTGCTGGTCGAGGGTATGTATCTGACTGGCGCTGTTAAATATGTAGAAAAAAATATATTTCAATCCTACAACTAACAGCGACATCTAGAGGCAGCAAACAAAACTGAAGAAATTACAAACAAAAACGATATATCCATAGATTGATAAATACAAAGAAGGCGGTGGGGTTGGAAGGTAGTTAGAAACAGATACAACAAAAAACAAAAATCTCAGAAAAGAAGCCTCAATCAAATCCCATAACTGACCTCTAGAGGAGAATCTGGTTCATCCAGGATGTTTTTCTCATTCTGGATCCTCTGCATTGTTCCTGTTGAACTGGGATCCATTATCAGCACGTTCTGACTACCAGCTCGGCCGAACTTACAGTCACTCTTTCTGGAGTCAGTAGTCCTGCACACCTCGTAGTTGTACACATGTGGAAGAGTTCCTGTTCCCATCGTGTCTGAGTAACGTGGTGGATAATATGGGATGACTGGCAGGTTGGAGTGATACAGGATGCGAGACTGTCTCCATCTGTAAATTTTCACTGAGATAATCACCACCAAACATGTGATGAAGAGGAAGGAAACTACAGCCAGAGCCAACACTAAGTAAAAAGTCAGGTTATCATTGTACTCCTTGTCATGTGAAAAGTCAGTGAACTCTGACAGCACTTCAGGGAAGCTGTCCGCCACCGCCACGTTCACATTGACCGTAGCTGAACGAGAGGGCTGTCCGTTGTCCTCCACTATCACAGTCAGTCTTTGTTTCACAGCATCTTTATCAGTCACTTGGCGGATAGTTCTTATTTCTCCATTCTGTGCACCCACTTCAAACAGCGCCCTGTCTGAGGATTTCTGCAGTTTAAAGGAGAGCCAGGCATTCTGTCCAGAGTCCACATCCACAGCCACCACTTTAGTCACCAGATAACCCACATCTGCTGAACGAGGAACCATTTCAGCCACTACAGAGCCACCGGTCTGCACTGGGTACAGAACCTGAGGAGGATTATCATTCTGATCCTGGATCAGGATTTTCACAGTCACATTGGAGCTGAGAGGAGGAGAACCTCCATCCTGAGCTTTTATGTGGAACTGGAAAACTTTGATCTGCTCGTAGTCAAAAGAGCGCAGAGCATGGATGACTCCACTATCAGCACTGACTGACACATATGAGGAGACTGGTACTCCGTTAATAGAGGAGTCCTCCAGTATGTAAGAAACACGAGCATTCTGGTTCCAGTCAGCATCTGTAGCTTTTACTGTGAATATAGAGAGACCTGGAGTGTTGTTTTCTACAATGTAGGCCTCATATGAGCTCCTCTCAAAGACAGGTGCATTATCATTGACATCAGAGATCTGTAAGGTGAGGGTAACACTGCTGGAGAGGCAGGGTACTCCCTCATCAGAGCAGGTCACTGTTATATTAAACTCTGACTCTGCTTCTCTATCTAAAGCACTATTTGAAATTAAGTTATAAAACCCCCCATTTGAAGACTTCATTCCAAAGGGAATATTTTCATTCATAGTACACTGAACCTTTCCATTTTTCCCAGAGTCTGCATCCTGAATATGTATCATTGACACAACAGTGCCAGGTTTTGCATCCTCTGACAATACAGTGGATTTTGACATAATATGAATTTCAGGTTTATTGTCATTCATGTCAATAACATCTATCATGACTTTACAGGAGTCCACTAGTCCTCCGTCATCACTTGCACGTATACTAAGCTGGTACATTTGTGATTTTTCATAATCAACATGACCTTTTAGTCTTATTTCTCCATTTTCATCATCCACCTCAAACAATCCCAGAGTATTATCTAACACATTAGAAACTGAATATGTTATTTTACCATTGGATCCTTGGTCTGCATCTGTAGCAGTGACTTTCAATACAACTGTTCCTGTGGGGGAATTTTCTTTTACAGCTGCCTTATACAGAGATTGTGTAAAAACAGGAGGGTTATCATTAGCATCTAAAACAGTGATCAGAATCTGCATTGTACCTGTCATCTGCGGCTCTCCTCCATCCACTGCAGTCAGAATCAAAGACAAATGCTCGTGTTTTTCTCTATCTAGCGGCTGTTCTAAGACCATCTCAACATTTTTAGTCCCATCTATTTGATCCTGTAATTTAACAACAAAATTATCTTCAGGCTTAAGTTTATATGTTTGCAACCCGTTTCTACCTACATCGAGATCAACAGCGCGATCTAAAATAAACCTTGCTCCACGACGCGCAGATTCACTGATCTTAAATTGAACGTTTTTTCTCTCAAATGCTGGTGGGTTGTCATTAATATCTGTAATCTCAATAGTCACACTGTAAGATTCCATCGGGTTTTCTAAGATAATCTGGAAATGCAAAGCACAGACCGTCGCTTGCCCACAAAGCGCTTCTCTGTCTATCCGATTCTTAATGAGAAGACTCCCTTTTTCTTTGTTCAGCTCGATATACTCGTCACTGTCTGGAGTAAAAATCCGAGCTTTACCTGAAAGGAGTCTTTTTACATCTAACCCAAAATCCTTGGCTATGTTGCCAACTAAAGAACCTTTAGACATTTCCTCAGGAATAGAATAGCTGACTTGTCCGAGCACAAATCTGAAGAAAAAAAGCAAAAAGAATAGCGGTATACGACCTGGTTTTCTTCTATCCGTCATTATTATTCCATTATTATCCGTCATTATTATTTCTTTATTCCCGAAAGAAAATCGTAGAGCTGAGAAATAGGTCCTGTCAAATTAAAAGGTCAAGATGGCATTTAAGGCATATCCAGTTTTATCAATTGATAAAGGTTCCAGAATGGCGAGTAAATTCCTCACACTGTGCTTTTCGTGCCTTTCTTTCTCTCCGACACTTACAAAAATAATGGGAGGTACATCGCGTCTGCAGTGAATCTATAAAAATAAATAAAATTGTCCAACAGCGTCGCTCTGAGCTCATGAAATACAATTGCAAGTTAATAGATGAACGAAGATTTTAAAAAGTATAGAGAATTAATGGACAAAAAAAAATATAGGTGAATAGGCTAAAATTAAATGGCACAAATCCATTGCGAGAAACCATGAGGAAAAAGTGTTGGAGGTTTTAAGTTGAATCAATTATGATAAAATCTGTCATGGAAATTCGGGACAACGCAAAGTATATCAATGCAAATTTAACATGCAATCTGAGTTTTGGAAAATAACAGGCAATACAAACAGTCTAATTTGTGATTGGACTGAATAAGCATTTTCTTTACCATTTAAATAATACAACAATAACAAGAGTAGTTTGACCCATTTTTGGGTGTTCAATAGAATGGTGTTTTATATGCAGTCATTTAATAATATGCACACTATTCGAAAGGAGCAATTATTTAAAAAAAACAAAACAAAACAATAATTATCAAAAAAATAATAATAAATTGTAGCAGAGAACATCTTACACAAAGCGTAGATAATCGTTCGGCCATCATGATAGGCATCAAAAGACATTCCTTGAAATCATTATACTTAAGCCAAAACTCATTTAAACAAATTTAAACATAATGAAAACACTCAAACCTCTAAAGGAGAGTCTAGTTCATCCAGGATGTTCTTCTCATTCTGGATCCGCTGCATTGTTCCTGTAGAACTGGGATCCATTATCAGCACGTTCTGACTACCAGCTCTGCCAAACTTACAGTCACTCTTTCTGGAGTCAGTAGTCCTGCACACCTCGTAGTTGTACACATGTGGAAGAGTTCCTGTTCCCAGCGTGTCTGAGTAACGTGGTGGATAATATGGGATGACTGGCAGGTTGGAGTGATACAGGATGCGAGACTGTCTCCATCTGTAGATTTTCACTGAGATAATCACCACCAAACATGTGATGAAGAGGAAGGAAACTACAGCCAGAGCCAACACTAAGTAAAAAGTCAGGTTATTATTGTACTCCTTGTCATGTGTAAAGTCAGTGAACTCTGACAGCACTTCAGGGAAGCTGTCCGCCACCGCCACGTTCACAATGACTGTAGCTGAACGAGAGGGCTCTCCGTTGTCCTCCACTATCACAGTCAGTCTTTGTTTCACAGCATCTTTATCAGTCACTTGGCGGATAGTTCTTATTTCTCCATTCTGTGCACCCACTTCAAACAGCGCCCTGTCTGTGGATTTCTGCAGTTTATAGGAGAGCCAGGCATTCTGTCCAGAGTCCACATCCACAGCCACCACTTTAGTCACCAGATAGCCCACATCTGCTGAACGAGGAACCATTTCAGCCACTACAGAGCCACCAGTCTGCACTGGGTACAGAACCTGAGGAGGATTATCATTCTGATCCCAGATCAGGATTTTAACAGTCACATTGCTGCTGAGAGGAGGAGACCCTCCATCCTGAGCTTTTATGTAAAACTGGAAATCTTTGATCTGCTCATAGTCAAAAGAGCGCAGAGCATGGATGACTCCACTATCAGCACTGACGGACACATACGAGGAGACTAGTACTCCGTTAATAGAGGAGTCCTCCAGTATGTAAGAAACACGAGCATTCTGGTTCCAGTCAGCATCTGTAGCTTTTACTGTGAATATAGAGAGACCTGGAGTGTTGTTTTCTACAATGTAGGCCTCATATGAGCTCCTCTCAAAGACAGGTGCATTATCATTTACATCAGAGATCTGTAAGGTGAGGGTAACACTGCTGGAGAGGGCGGGTACTCCCTCATCCGAACAGGTCACTGTGATATTATATGCAGAAGACATTTCTCTGTCTAAATCACTCTCTGTTAATAAACTGTAAAAATTGTTTGTTGTCTGTTTCAGCACAAAAGGGATATTATCATTTATAAAACATTTCACGTGTCCATTTTCACCTGAGTCGGGGTCTTGTATGTTGATCATGGTCACAACTGTATCATGTTCAGCATTTTCTGAAATTGTGGTGGATTTAGACATTATTTTAATTATAGGTTTATTGTCATTTATGTCTACTACATCCACAATAACCTTACTGGAGTCTGTCAATCCTCCACTGTCTTTTGCACGTAAATTAATCTCAAAATGTTTTTTCTTTTCATAATCTAAATGACCAATAAGTCGAATTTCACCGTTTTCCTGATTTATCTCAAACATTTGTCTGACCTCATCTAAAGTATTTGTTATGGAATATAATATTTTACTATTTAGACCCTGGTCAGCATCTGATGCACTTACAGAAGTCACAATAGACCCTTTAGCAGCATTTTCAGGTACAGTAACTTTGTATACTTGCTGGGTAAAGACTGGACTATTATCATTAACGTCTAGCACTGTGATGCTGATCTGCATTGTTCCTGTGAGCTGGGGCTCTCCACCATCCACGGCTGTCAGCACAAGTGAAATAATCTCGTTCTTTTCTCGGTCTAAGGGTTTTTGCAAAACCATCTCCACGTTTTTTATACCAGCAGCCTGGTTATGAAGCTTAAGTGAAAAATTTTCAGTAGGTTTGAGCACGTATCTCTGGAGGGTGTTCCTGCCCACATCTAAATCCACAGCTCTTTCTAGATCAAATTTCGCACCAACAACCGCCGATTCGCTAATTATAAATTTTATTTCCTCCTTTTCAAAGGTGGGAGTATTATCATTAATATCTGTAATTTCCACCGTAACACCGAAGAACTCCATCGGATTCTCTAATACAATCTGAAAATGAAGAGCGCACGGTGTGGTTTCCCCGCATAGCGCCTCTCTGTCTATTCTCTCTTTTATAAGAAGGACTCCTCTCTCCGCATTCAACTCGATGTAGTCTTTGCTGTCCCCAGAATAAACACGACCATTTCCAAACCTTAGTCGTTTCACATCTAAACCTAAATCTTGAGCAATATTACCAACCAACGAACCCCTGGCCATTTCCTCCGGTATGGAGTAGCTGACTTGTCCACAAATGGAGCGCATACACAGATATGAAACAAACAGCACTACTTGCCAATCCATTGTCTGAAAACACGACGGCAACAATATTGACCTTAACGTCCGTTTAAAATAAAAATTGTCAGTAAAAAAAGACGTATTTAATCCTTGAAATCACAAGAAAAGAACAGCTTTGCGAAGCCGTTTTGTCTGATCCACACGCAGAGACAAAGCGAGCAGAGCATTTTCTCTATGTCTGCTGCTTTAATACAAGAGGCGTCGTTGATTTAAAACGCACAAGACAAAAAAAGGATGGACCATAGCGGCACATGGAGTTCAGAATATAAAACTGCAGAAAAAATATGAATTGAAGAGGAAATAACGGGTAAAAAAAGTTAAATTGAAATGTGGAGTAAAAAATGTCCCTTTATAAAATGTGACAAAGAGGCTGAAAAGCTAAATTTTGGCATGAGTTGCATAGTAACCAAATTAGAATGAAAGTATATATTATATATTTAGAGGATAGACCGTTAGTTATTTGTTATCTGTGGTGAGAAAAAGATAAAAGAATGCAAAAACAAAAAACAAACAAAAATAAAATTAAATTGTCAGATATGTGGAACATATTAAAAGAATTACTGTATGAAAAGGAGCACAATTGCATGTGCAGTGGGAAAAAGTGAATAGTACACACTGTTTCAAAAGTGTGGAACTCTAACCTCCAGAGGAGAATCTGGTTCATCCAGGATGCTCTTCTCATTGTGGATCCTCTGCATTGTTCCTGTAGAACTGGGATCCATTATCAGCACGTTCTGACTACCAGCTCTGCCGAACTTACAGTCACTCTTTCTGGAGTCAGTAGTCCTGCACACCTCATAGTTGTACACATGTGGAAGAGTTCCTGTTCCCATCGTGTCTGAGTAACGTGGTGGATAATATGGGATGACTGGCAGGTTGGAGTGATACAGGATGCGAGACTGTCTCCATCTGTAGATTTTCACTGAGATAATCACCACCAAACATGTGATGAAGAGGAAGGAAACTACAGCCAGAGCCAACACTAAGTAAAAAGTCAGGTTATCATTGTACTCCTTGTCATGTGTAAAGTCAGTGAACTCTGACAGCACTTCAGGGAAGCTGTCCGCCACCGCCACGTTCACAATGACTGTAGCTGAACGAGAGGGCTGTCCGTTGTCCTCCACTATCACAGTCAGTCTTTGTTTCACAGCATCTTTATCAGTCACTTGGCGGATAGTTCTTATTTCTCCATTCTGTGCACCCACTTCAAACAGCGCCCTGTCTGAGGATTTCTGTAGTTTATAGGAGAGCCAGGCATTCTGTCCAGAGTCCACATCCACAGCCACCACTTTAGTCACCAGATAACCCACATCTGCTGAACGAGGAACCATTTCAGCCACCAAAGAGCCACCAGTCTGCACTGGGTACAGAACCTGAGGAGGATTATCATTCTGATCCTGGATCAGGATTTTCACAGTCACATTGCTGCTGAGAAGAGGAGACCCTCCATCCTGTGCTTTTATGTGGAACTGGAAATCTTTGATCTGCTCATAGTCAAAAGAGCGTACTGCATGGACGACTCCACTATCAGCACTGACGGACACATACGAGGAGACTGGTACTCCGTTAATAGAGGAGTCCTCCAGTATGTAAGAAACACGAGCATTCTGGTTCCAGTCAGCGTCTGTAGCTTTTACTGTGACTATAGAGAGACCTGGAGTGTTGTTTTCTACAATGTAGGCCTCATATGATCTCCTCTCAAAGACAGGTGCATTATCATTTACATCAGAGATCTGTAAGATGAGGGTAACACTGCTGGAGAGGGAGGGTACTCCCTCATCAGAGCAAGTCACTATGATATTAAACCCGGTATCTCTCTCTCTGTTTAAATTTCCATCTGTTACAATACTATAAAGACGATTTGCAGTTGAAGACATTTTAAACGGTAGGTTTTTATTAATTGCACATCGCACTCTACCATTTTCCTCAGCGTCAGGATCATTTACGTTCATCATGGCTACCACTGTCCTTGAAGGTGAATCTTCACTTATTAAAGTTGATTGTGATATCATTTCAATAACTGGACTGTTGTCATTAATGTCAATAATATCAATTATTACTTTACTAGAATCAGAGAGACCTCCGAGGTCCACTGCATCCAAATCAATTTCGTATTTTTTGGCTTTTTCATAATCAATAGGCCCATTTAAAATTAAACTACCATCTTGGTTTATGTGGAATAATTTTGAAATACCCCCTATGCTATTTCCAATCACGTAGTTGATTTCTGCATTGGGGCCTTTGTCTGCATCGGTCGCGCTCACTTGTGTAATGATTGTTCCCTTTGCTGAATTTTCTTTAACGGAGGCTTTATAAACATTTTGTGTAAAAACAGGTGCATTATCATTAGCATCTAAAACTGTAATATGAATCTGCATGGTTCCAGAACGCTGCGGCTGTCCACCGTCCACAGCTGTTAATAATAAAGAAACAAACTCCTCTTTCTCTCTATCTAAAGATTTTTGTAAAATCATCTCGGCTTTTTTACCTCCATCTGATTGGCTGTGTGTTTTAATAATAAAATTATCATTGGGTTTAAGCGTGTAGCTCTGTAGACCATTTAATCCTATGTCTGAGTCTATTGCTTTTTCCAGCATGAATTTAGAGCCGATCACCGCTGTCTCGAGAATTTCAAACCGCCTTTCCTCTTTTTCAAATCTCGGAGAATTATCATTAATATCCATGATTTCTAATGTGACTGAGAATAATTCTAATGGATTTTCCAATGCGATTTGAAGATGTAAAGCACAAGGCGTTGCCTGTTCACAGATCGCTTCTCGGTCTATTCTTTCTTTGATGAGGAGGAGTCCTTTCTCTCTGTTCAGCTGAATGTACTCTGCATTGTCTCCTGTGTGGATACGAGCTTTACCCGCTTGTAAGCGTTTCACATCCAAACCTAAATCTTGTACTATGTTACCAATTAATGAACCTTTTGGCATTTCTTCTGGAACGGAATAACTAACCTGACCGAGCACCGAGTGCAGACAGAGCATCGAGAAAAACACGACTTGCCGTTTCATTGTCCTTTCAGAAAAATCCGACGAAACAGAAAAAGGTTTTACTTCCGTTTAAAAACAGAATTACCATAGAAATTCAGTAACAACCCGTTTCATGGGAAAAACAAAAAAATTGAAGCGATATCCGATCCCGAAAAAAATCCTCTCGCCTTTTATTTCCACCATCGACTTTGTGCTGCTCCGCGGACGTCAGCTCCATAATGAGGGATCTGGGCATGTATTTTTATAAAAAATAGTTTCAAGCGCGGCTAGGCTAACCAACAGCGGCCCATTGAGTTCAAAAAATGAAACTGCACAAATATATAAAGAAAAAATTACCATGTACACCCAGTAATTGGAATACTTAATATTTAGTAAGTTTGACTTTGAAAAAAATAAAAAAACACCAAGAGATTTTGTTTTGAGACGGACTCCCATCAGAGATTGTTTTTTAAATTTTTCTTTGCATCAAAAGACACAAAAGAGTAGATGCTAATTTGAATGCAAAAAAGCCATGTCAACACAAGTTAAACTCATTCGATTATTATTGATATTATTTAAATGAGTTTTATAGAAAACATACTTAGAGCAATGTTGCCTCATATATGACAAAACTGACCTCACCTGTTGAAAAATTGTGCACTTTACCCAAATCGACAGACAAATAGAGCTTGAAACAAGAATTATTATCAACACGGTATCAGTTTCTTGTTGTTTAAAAATAAATAAAGAAAAAAAATAGTAGCAAGAGATAAGCAAAAATATTGTGTCATTGAAGATGTCTTACAAAATTTGGTTGAAAAAAAGTGATCAAATATACTGAAGTATCAAATAACTAGTCAGGACAGAAAGTGTCAGTAGATGTTTTGTCGCTGTCCAATGTTCTGAAGTTCAAAATTTTACAGGCAAATTGTATCAGAGAAGAATCAATTAAGTAGGTTCCAAATGTTGAATATTAACTTGAACAGGTTACTTTACCCACTAAAATCTTAGGATGGAACTAATTTTAAAAAGCAAAATATGTAAACTACACAATAATAAACAAACGTACACAAGAAGGAAAAGAAATAGGGAAAACACATGTACGTATGTATACACATGTAATTTTATTTTTGGAAGAAATTATGTTTAAGAAACAGTGACAAAAGAGGATGAGAAAGATAGAGAGAGTGAGACCATGACAGTGAAATCAATAAAAAGCATAAAAATTAAACAAAAAGAGCTAAAATATAATTGAACTATTAAAATTAGAATGCTCCAACCTCTAGAGGAGAGTCTGGTTCATCTAAGATGCTCTTCTCATTCTGGATCCTCTGCATTGTTCCTGTAGAACTGGGATCCATTATCAGCACGTTCTGACTACCAGCTCTGCCGAACTTACAGTCACTCTTTCTGGAGTCAGTAGTCCTGCACACCTCATAGTTGTACACATGTGGAAGAGTTCCTGTTCCCATCGTGTCTGAGTAACGTGGTGGATAATATGGGATGACTGGCAGGTTGGAGTGATACAGGATGCGAGACTGTCTCCATCTGTAGATTTTCACTGAGATAATCACCACCAAACATGTGATGAAGAGGAAGGAAACTACAGCCAGAGCCAACACTAAGTAAAAAGTCAGGTTATCATTGTACTCCTTGTCATGTGTAAAGTCAATGAACTCTGACAGCACTTCAGGGAAGCTGTCCGCCACCGCCACGTTCACAATGACTGTAGCTGAACGAGAGGGCTGTCCGTTGTCCTCCACTATCACAGTCAGTCTTTGTTTCACAGCATCTTTATCAGTCACTTGGCGGATAGTTCTTATTTCTCCATTCTGTGCACCCACTTCAAACAGCGCCCTGTCTGAGGATTTCTGCAGTTTATAGGAGAGCCAGGCATTCTGTCCAGAGTCCACATCCACAGCCACCACTTTAGTCACCAGATAACCCACATCTGCTGAACGAGGAACCATTTCAGCCACTACAGAGCCACCAGTCTGCACTGGGTACAGAACCTGAGGAGGATTATCATTTTGATCACGGATCAGGATTTTAACAGTCACATTGCTGCTGAGAGCAGGAGAACCTCCATCCTGAGCTTTTATGTGGAACTGGAAATCTTTGATCTGCTCGTAGTCAAAAGAGCGCACAGCATGGATGACTCCACTATCAGCACTGACGGACACATATGAGGAGACTGGTACTCCATTAATAGAGGAGTCCTCCAGTATGTAAGAAACACGAGCATTCTGGTTCCAGTCAGCGTCTGTGGCTTTTACTGTGACTATAGAGAGACCTGGAGTGTTGTTTTCTACAATGTAGGCCTCATATGAACTCCTCTCAAAGACAGGTGCATTATCATTTACATCCGAGATCTGTAAGGTGAGGGTAACACTGCTGGAGAGGGAGGGTACTCCCTTATCAGAGCAGGTCACTGTGATATTATATTCAGTTTCTCTCTCTCTGTCTAAATTTCCATTAATAACAATGCGATAAAGATGAGCTGATGTGGAAAAAATCTTAAATGGTGTATTTTTAGCAATTACACATTGTACTCTACCATTTTCATCAGAGTCGGGATCATTAACGCTCATTATAGCTACGACTGTGTTTAAAGCAGAATCTTCACCAATAGTATTTGACGAGGAAATAATTTGTATAATTGGCCGGTTATCATTAACATCTCCGACATCAAGGATTATTTTACATGAGTCTGAAAGACCTCCGCGATCCGTAGCTTTAATTTGAACTTCAAATCTTTTTGATTTTTCATAATCAATAGGCCCATTTAAAATTAAACTACCATCTTGATTTATGTGGAATAATTTTGAAATACCTCCCATGCTATTTCCAATCACGTAGCTGATTTCTGCATTGGAGCCTTTGTCTGCATCGGTTGCGCTCACTTGTGTAATGATTGTTCCCTTTGCTGAGTTTTCTTTAACGGAGGCTTTGTAAATATTTTGTGTAAAAACAGGTGCATTATCATTAGCATCTAAAACTGTAATATGAATCTGCATGGTTCCAGAGCGCTGCGGCTGTCCACCGTCCACAGCTGTTAATAATAAAGAAACAAACTCCTCTTTCTCTCTATCTAAAGATTTTTGTAAAATCATCTCAACGGTCTTTTCGCCATCTGATTGGCTGTGTGTTTTAATAATAAAATTATCATTGGGTTTCAGCGTGTAGCTCTGAAGACCATTTAATCCTATGTCTGAGTCTATTGCTTTCTCCAGCAGGAATTTAGAGCCGATCACCGCGGACTCGCTAATTTCCAATAAACTACTGTCTCTTTCGAAAATAGGAGGGTTATCATTGATGTCCGTGATTTCTAATGTGACTGAGAATATTTCTAACGGATTTTCCAATGCAATCTGGAAATGTAAAGCACAAGGCGTTGTCTGTTCACAGAGCGCTTCTCGGTCTATTCTTTCTTTGATGAGGAGGAGTCCTTTCTCTCTGTTCAGCTGAATGTACTCTGCATTGTCTCCTGTGTGGATGCGAGCTTTACCCGCTTGTAAACGTTTCACATCCAAACCTAAATCTTGTGCTATGTTACCGATCAAAGAACCTTTTGGCATTTCTTCTGGAACGGAATAACTAACCTGACCGAGCACCAAGTGCAGACAGAGCATCGAGAAAAACACAACTTGCCGTTTCATTGTCCTTTCAGAAAAATTCCGCCGGAGGAATAAAAATAAAAAAAACAACAAAAACGGACTGATTCCCGTTTACCTACAGGAACACCACAGAAAATCAGACCGTAAAAACTTCCAAAAACAAAAACCCCAAATGATATATCCGAGCAGTAAATAAATGCTCTCGCGCTCTCCGTTCCCCGTCTACTGTGTACTGTTTCTGTATCGTGGTTGGAGTAGCTTTAAGGCTCTGTTTCAATGGTTGAAATATCAACACGCTGATCAACAGCGTCCCGTCGAGTTCACTGAACGAAATTGCAGCATAAAATTCAAGAATTTTACTGAATGCATTTATTAAAAAAAAAAAAAAATATATATATATATAAATATACTCTATGGATAGTTTACTTGTCTTAAAATAAAAACAGTGCCATTTTTCAGAAATGGGTTCCTAATAATTTGATGTTTTTGTATAAGATTTTTTTATACAGACATCTGATATAAATTAAATGCAAAGTAAACATAATAACTTAAATAAAAATATTCTATAGCGGTATGCATTTTTATGACTGACCATCAGGAAGTACTGTTGAGCTGGTTTTACTCTCACATATTTGACAGAAACAAGTGAATTGAAGCATCCTTACAAATTGATACTTTGACAAATATACTAATCAGAACGTGTAGAAAAACACTACGAAACTAAGACACACAAAAGAGCAGACTATGAGCATCACTGATGAAAAAGAAACGTTTAAACAATCACTTTAAAAAAGAATCAAGAAACCTGCCTGAGGAGTTTTTGTTGCTGTCCGTAGTGCTGAAGAAATAAACCTTCTAAACAACAGGTTTAATGAGAGAGAGAAAAAAAAGTATTGCAAAAATTATGTAAATCTAACCTCTACAGGAGAGTCTGGTTCATCCAAGATGTTCTTCTCATTCTGGATTCTCTGCATTGTTCCTGTAGAACTGGGATCCATCATCAGAACGTTCTGACTACCAGCTCTACCAAACTTACAGTCACTCTTTCTGGAGTCAGTTGTCCTGCACACCTCGTAGTTGTACACGTGTGGAAGAGTTCCTGTTCCCATCGTGTCTGAGTAACGTGGTGGATAATATGGGATGACTGGCAGGTTGGAGTGATACAGGATGCGAGACTGTCTCCATCTGTAGATTTTCACTGAGATAATCACCACCAAACATGTGATGAAGAGGAAGGAAACTACAACCAGAGCCAACACCAAGTAAAAAGTCAGGTTATCATTGTACTCCTTGTCATGTGTAAAGTCAGTGAACTCTGACAGCACTTCAGGGAAGCTGTCCGCCACCGCCACGTTCACAATGACTGTAGCTGAACGAGAGGGCTGTCCGTTGTCCTCCACTATCACAGTCAGTCTTTGTTTCACAGCATCTTTATCAGTCACTTGGCGGATAGTTCTTATTTCTCCATTCTGTGCACCCACTTCAAACAGCGCCCTGTCTGTGGATTTCTGCAGTTTATAGGAGAGCCAGGCATTCTGTCCAGAGTCCACATCCACAGCCACCACTTTAGTCACCAGATAACCCACATCTGCTGAACGAGGAACCATTTCAGCCACTACAGAGCCACCAGTCTGCACTGGGTACAGAACCTGAGGAGGATTATCATTCTGATCTTGGATCAGGATTTTAACAGTCACATTGGAGCTGAGAGGAGGAGAACCTCCATCCTGAGCTTTTATGTGGAACAGGAAATCTTTGATCTGCTCATAGTCAAAAGAGCGTACCGCATGGATGACTCCACTATCAGCACTGACGGACACATATGAGGAGACTGGTACTCCGTTCATAGAGGAGTCCTCCAGTATGTAAGAAACACGAGCATTCTGGTTCCAGTCAGCGTCTGTAGCTTTTACTGTGAATATAGAGAGACCTGGACTGTTGTTTTCTACAATGTAGGCCTCATATGAGCTCCTCTCAAAGACCGGTGCATTATCATTTACATCAGAGATCTGTAAGGTGAGGGTAACACTGTTGGAGAGGGAGGGTACTCCTTCATCAGAGCAGGTCACGGTGATGTTATATTCTATTTCTCTCTCTCTGTCTAAATCACCATCTATAACAATGCTATAGAGATGAGCTGAGGTTGAACTTATCTGAAAAGGGGTGTTTTTGTTCATTTTACATTGCACTTTACCGTTTTCTTCAGAGTCTGGATCATTAACGCTCATTACAGCCACAACTGTTTTTAAACCTGAATCTTCTGCTAATGCATTTGAGGATGACAGGATATTTATAACAGGACTGTTGTCATTAATGTCAACAATATCAACTATTACTTTACAAGAATTGGATAGACCTCCCTGATCGACTGCCTCTAAATCAATTTCGTATTTTTTAGCTTTTTCATAATCAATAGGTCCATTTAAAATCAAACTACCATCTTGGTTTATGTGGAATAATTTTGAAATACCTCCTATGCTATTTCCAATCACGTAGCTGATTTCTGCATTGGGGCCTTTGTCTGCATCGGTCGCGCTCACTTGTGTAATGATTGTTCCCTTTACTGAATTTTCTTTAACGGAGGCTTTATAAACATTTTGTGTAAAAACTGGTGCATTATCATTAGCATCTAAAACTGTAATATGAATTTGCATGGTTCCAGAACGCTGTGGCTGTCCACCGTCCACAGCTGTTAATAATAAAGAAACAAACTCTGCTTTCTCTCTATCTAAAGATTTTTGTAAAATCATTTCGGCTTTTTTACCTCCATCTGACTGGCTGTGTGTTTTAATTATAAAATTATCATTGGGTTTCAGTGTGTAGCTCTGAAGACCATTTAATCCTATGTCTGAGTCTATTGCTTTTTCCAACATGAATTTAGAGCCGATCACCGCGGACTCGCTAATTTCAAACCGCCTTTCCTCTTTTTCAAATCTCGGAAAATTATCATTAATATCTGTAATTTCTACAGTTACAGAGAAAATTTCAATAGGGTTATCTAATGTAATCTGGAAATGTAAAGCACAAGGCGTTGTCTGTTCACAGAGCGCTTCTCGGTCTATTCTTTCTTTGATGAGGAGGAGTCCTTTCTCTCTGTTCAGCTGAATGTACTCTGCATTGTCTCCTGTGTGGATACGAGCTTTACCCGCTTGTAAACGTTTCACATCCAAACCTAGATCTTGTGCTATGTTACCGATCAAAGAACCTTTTGGCATTTCTTCTGGAACGGAATAACTAACCTGACCTAGCACCGAGTGCAGACAGAGGATCGAGAAAAACACGACTTGCCGTTTCATTGTCCTTTCAGAAAAAATCCGTCGGAGAAAATAAAAAAAACATTCGCTCATTACCCTTCTTAAAAAGCGTCCGACAAAAACACAATCCTGTTTCTTTTACACAAAGAAAGATCAAAATATTCCAATTCAGATTATCCTCAACTCCGTTTTGTACGATCCGTGATGCGGTGACTTCAGCGTTTCCTTTCCTCTATGACTGAAAACACAATCAATTCCTGTATAAACGCTTCTGAACACTTTTGCGCAGGTCAACAGCGGCCTGCTGAGTTCAAATCTGGAAATTGCACATAAAAACATAAAGATTCCCTTTCAACAGAGCTTGTAGTTTTTCCAAGTTTGGATTGTAAACTATAGAAACCAACAAATCCCAGTTCATCAAAACCCGAAGCTTCAGCTGTGGCCCACTCTTCAAGAAATAACGCAAAGATTCACTTTAGCTTCACTGAAGACGCGCGGATATGTTTTATTAATACTGTGGCACCGTAGAGTAGGCAGCAACATGTGCACCTACTTCTAGATGAACTCAATTAGGAAAATAAATAACAGAACGTTTTACACAGAAATGAATACAATTGAACATCATCTTGCAGCGGCTGCAGGTGGATTTTTTTTTAACAGAAGGCTTGATTCCCAAAGTTTTATTTTGAAAGTTTCCTAGGATATAATGTATATATATTTTGTATATAAGAATAATGAAACCTTTGCAAACCAAAACAGTTTAGTTTGTCGCAATTCGACCATTTGATATCAATATACAATAATCAGTCCCATACTGATCATAAATTAAGTGGTCATAGAAATTATGTAAATTAAAAATTGAGCCATAGATATTGTGCAAATTAGAAATTGTGCCATTCATTGTGAAGATGTTGCAGATCAGAATATTTTTGTTTTTTTCAGATAAAAACTGAATAAAATATCTGCACTTGGACAGACCGCTAGCATGTCCAAAAAACGGTAAAACAAGGCAACAATAATGATAAGTTTAAACTTTAACAAAAGCTGAAAACAACCGTAAATTTCACAATTTTATCCACACTTACCTTCTGTTGGAACACACCTGTTTTAGTGGTTGCCATAAAAGTTCTATATTTCAGTTATAAAAGGAAGCTGACATGCAATCTGCTGCTAACAAAGTTAGGTGTAAGGTATCATGCTCAGGAACTCTTCAGTTCAATGAGTTTGCCAGTAACCCTGTGGTTTCCAAATGGCCAGTTATCCACTGACCCATGCATTTTCCGCAAGACCCCAAAATTTGTGTACACTTTTGTCCAACCCAATACCTTGATTATAGGATTTTTGAGGGATCTGGCAACTTTCTCAAATTAAACGGAGCTAAAAACTACAGGTGTCCTTAAATGTCACTGTGTAAATGACAAAAATATGAATAAAAAAGATAAAAATATGAATAAAAAATAAAGGAACAGTGGCTGCAATTGAAACACAACCTAAGCTGCACAAAAACCAAGAGATTGCTCTGACTATCCAAAAATAGATTATCTTTCCAGGATCAAAAGTCAGAAAAGGTAGAAAAGAAAACCTTCATTGTCACATCACTTCAAGTTACACTGAGTCCATTAGATCACAGTTTATATTCAAATAAGAGAACAGGGATGTGTGTTTTGTCCTTATAGTTCAAATTGAAAATGCTAAAGAAGGAATCACACAATATAGAACCAAACTGCTGTATAGACAGAGAAATGTATGAAGGATTACATCTAACTTTGAATATGTAAAAATGCAACAACCTAACCTATGGAAGGGAATCTAGAGATACCTAATAGAAAAAAGTGAAGCTATGTGTAAATGAAAGAGAAAAAAAGTGTTTTTATCCGTTGCACCCTAAATACTGTACAACTGTGGAACTGTTTGTCTCTGACCAGGGTGCTGAAAGAGCTGCATATGATGTGAAAACTTGTAAAAATTAAACTTAACCATAAAATGTAAGAGTTTTCTAACCTCCAGAGGAGAGTCTGGTTCATCCAAGATGTTCTTCTCATTCTGGATCCTCTGCATTGTTCCTGTAGAACTGGGATTCATTATCAGCACGTTCTGACTACCAGCTCTGCCGAACTTACAGTCACTCTGTCTGGAGTCAGTAGTCCTGCACACCTCGTAGTTGTACACATGTGGAAGAGTTCCTGTTCCCATCGTGTCTGAGTAACGTGGTGGATAATATGGGATGACTGGCAGGTTGGAGTGATACAGGATGCGAGACTGTCTCCATCTGTAGATTTTCACTGAGATAATCACCACCAAACATGTGATGAAAAGGAAGGAAACTACAGCCAGAGCCAACACTAAGTAAAAAGTCAGGTTATCATTGTACTCCTTGTCATGTGTAAAGTCAGTGAACTCTGACATCACTTCAGGGAAGCTGTCTGCCACCGCCACGTTCACAATGACTGTAGCTGAACGAGAGGGCTGTCCGTTGTCCTCCACTATCACAGTCAGTCTTTGTTTCACAGCATCTTTATCAGTCACTTGGCGGATAGTTCTTATTTCTCCATTCTGTGCACCCACTTCAAACAGCGCCCTGTCTGAGGATTTCTGCAGTTTATAGGAGAGCCATGCATTCTGTCCAGAGTCCACATCCACAGCCACCACTTTAGTCACCAGATAACCCACATCTGCTGAACGAGGAACCATTTCAGCCACCACAGAGCCACCTGTCTGTACTGGGTACAGAACCTGAGGAGGATTATCATTTTGATCCTGGATCAGGATTTTAACAGTCACATTGCTGCTGAGAGGAGGAGAACCTCCATCCTGAGCTTTTATGTGGAACTGGAAATCTTTGATCTGCTCATAGTCAAAAGAGCGTACTGCATGGATGACTCCACTATCAGCACTGACGGACACATATGAGGAGACTGGTACTCCGTTAATAGAGGAGTCCTCCAGTATGTAAGAAACACGAGCATTCTGGTTCCAGTCAGCGTCTGTAGCTTTTACTGTGAATATAGAGAGACCTGGAGTGTTGTTTTCTACAATGTAGGCCTTGTATGATCTCCTCTCAAAGACAGGTGCATTATCATTTACATCCGAGATCTGTAAGGTGAGGGTAACACTGCTAGCAAGGGAGGGTACTCCCTCATCAGAGCAGGTCACTGTTATGTTATATTGCTGTGCATCTTCTCTGTCTAATGCAATTTCTGTAACTAAGCTGTAAAATCCATCCACCTTGCTTTGAATATCAAAAGGAATATCCTCATCAATTTTACACTTCACTTTCCCATTTTTCTCAGAGTCTGGATCATTTACACTCAGCATTGCGATTACAGTTTTTTCAGGAGAACTCTCAAGAACGCTTTGTGATTTGGAGAGTATTTTCAACTGAGGGCTGTTGTCATTGACATCAGATATATCAATTAGGATCTTACTAGAATCAGAGAGACCCCCAACATCTGTGGCCTCAATATCTAATTGTAAGAGCTTGACTTTTTCATAATCTATTTCACCAATTAAGGTGATCTCCCCTGTGTTTCTGTTAATCTGAAACAGTTCGGATAAACTGCGCTTGCTTTGGGATATTGAGTATGAAATTTCACCGTTAGAGCCCCTGTCTTTATCTGACGCACTCACGGTGATAACGCTTGTTCCTCTGGGGGAATTCTCTGTTAACACTGCTTTATACACAGATTTTGTAAAAACGGGTGCATTATCGTTTGCATCTAGGACACTAACTGTAATTTTCATGGTCCCTGACATGCGCGGTTGTCCTCCATCTACAGCAGTCAGTAATAATGATATTCGCGCCTCCTCCTCGCGATCTAAAGGCTTTTGCAACAACATTTCTACTTTTTTACTCCCATCTGCTTGATTTTCAAGCTTGAGTTCAAAATTTTTTGTTGGTTGTAGTGAATAACTCTGCAGATCATTAATACCGATATCTGCGTCAATTGCTTTTTCCAACACAAATTTCGACCCAATGACCGCAGACTCGCTGATTTCAAAACGTTTCTCATTCGATGCGAAAACGGGGGCATTATCATTTATATCTGTGATTTCTATTGTTATTTGAAACAATTCCATGGGATTCTCGAGTATCATTTGTAAATGTAAAGCGCAGGGCGTTGTTTCCCCACACAGCGTTTCTCGATCTATTCTCTCTTTTATAAGGAGGACACCTCTCTCTCTGTTCAGCTCAATATATTCCGCACTTTCCCCCACATGAAGACGTGCTTTGCCAGATTTGAGCCGTTTCAAATCTAATCCCAAGTCATTCGCTACATTACAGACCAACGAACCTTTCTCCATTTCCTCAGGGATGGAGTAGCTGACTTGTCCGAAAACAGAGGGGAAAAAGAGAAGGCAGCAGAAGAATAAAATACGGCGACTCATTGTGGTAAAAAATAATTCCAAATAGTAATCCATGATACAAAATTTTGGAGATTGAGGATTTATCAAAAAATATGTTCAACAAAAAGCCATTTTCTGCTCTCTGTGAGGAATGATCTCTTAAAAAGACGGAGGGTTTATGTCTGCTTTGTTGTTCGCTAACCCGCACATAAAAATGGGAGGTACACATTCAAGACCTATGTAAGACTGCCACACACTGGCCAATATTTTCTGATGAAAACACCACTAAGCAATAGCTGGTTTAATCAAGACATGAATAAGAAATACCGTTTTATTAACCACAATTATTATGATGATTATTGTTAGGATAAAAATGCAAGACAGGTTATCCCTCAATTTAAAAAGAAACTAAGCAGGAGCCACCTTCAATTAAAGCAACAGGAGGAAATCCCCGTATTCTTAAAGTATAAACACTTTTTATTTCTAAAATAGTTAAAAAAACCAACCTACATCAAATAATTTTTTTAACCAGTAAATTTAAAACTACGCTGTTTTTCCCTTTTCTATCTCGACAATGAGAACAAGAGTTTGCTTTAAGCGTACTGTAAAACTGTAATAAACTGGTCAACAACAACCTTATAAGTTTAAAAAAAAATCTGTAAATGAAACAACTACTCTTTCATAGAATACTTTCTAAAAAATAATGTGATTGGGGATATAAAAAGTCATTTAAGGTACTACATGAGGAGAAAAAGTACAAAACACAAACCATGTTTGTATTAATATTTTAGTTTGATCACACTGACATCAGGCCAGAATTATGTAAACAATGACAAAAAAATTCCATAAAATACGATTTCACCAATCTTTTCAACTAATTGAATAAATTCTGAAACAAAGTAGATTGCTACAAAAGTGAACCTAAAATATGTGAACACTCTGTCCATGGTCCTGAATGTCAGCTTGAAAGAACAAGTCCAACTGTGAACACAACAAAGAAAAAATAGAACATACAAACGCTGAAAAACAGCTTGAAAACGTCTAGTAAAATTCAAATCATTGCTGTGCATGTCAAAGTTAAATCCTAACTGTTTGAAGTAAACCAAAACATTAAAGTCCTTTAAAAATTATAACTGAATTCCACCAACACACAATAAAAATGTGGGTCCTGTAGTTGAATATCTGCTAACCAATGCCATTAAAATGTATGTTCAAGATAGAGCACATTTAATGTTAGTTTGTGGCTCTCTAAAACAAGCTTAAAATGTACATTGCACATAGAAACAAAAACTGTTTATTTTCCAGATAGAACATGAAGAAAATGCCATAATGGGTACGAATAAAAGAAAAAAACTGTAGATTTCTAACCTCTAAAGGAGAGTCTGGTTCATCCAGGATGCTTTTCTCATTTTGAATCCGCTGCATTGTTCCTGTAGAACTGGGATCCATTATCAGCACGTTCTGACTACCAGCTCTGCCGAACTTACAGTCACTCTTTCTGGAGTCAGTAGTCCTGCACACCTCGTAGTTGTACACATGTGGAAGAGTTCCTGTTCCCATCGTGTCTGAGTAACGTGGTGGATAATATGGGATGACTGGCAGGTTGGAGTGATACAGGATGCGAGACTGTCTCCATCTGTAGATTTTCACTGAGATAATCACCACCAAACATGTGATGAAGAGGAAGGAAACTACAGCCAGAGCCAACACTAAGTAAAATGTCAGGTTATCATTGTACTCCTTGTCATGTGTAAAGTCAGTGAACTCTGACAGCACTTCAGGGAAGCTGTCCGCCACCGCCACGTTCACAATGACTGTAGCTGAACGAGAGGGCTGTCCGTTGTCCTCCACTATCACAGTCAGTCTTTGTTTCACAGCATCTTTATCAATCACTTGACGGATAGTTCTTATTTCTCCATTCTGTGCACCCACTTCAAACAGCGCCCTGTCTGAGGATTTCTGCAGTTTATAGGAGAGCCAGGCATTCTGTCCAGAGTCCACATCCACAGCCACCACTTTAGTCACCAGATAACCCACATCTGCTGAACGAGGAACCATTTCCGCCACCACAGAGCCACCAGTCTGCACTGGGTACAGAACCTGAGGAGGATTATCATTCTGATCCTGGATCAGGATTTTAACAGTCACATTGCTGCTGAGAGGAGGAGAACCTCCATCCTGAGCTTTTATGTGGAACTGGAAATCTTTGATCTGCTCATAGTCAAAAGAGCGCACTGCATGGATGACTCCACTATCAGCAGTGACTGACACATATGAGGAGACTGGTACTCCGTTAATAGAGGAGTCCTCCAGTATGTAAGAAACACGAGCATTCTGGTTCCAGTCAGCGTCTGTAGCTTTTACTGTGAATATAGAGAGACCTGGAGTGTTGTTTTCTACAATGTAGGCCTCATATGAGCTCCTCTCAAAGACAGGTGCATTATCATTTACATCAGAGACCTGTAAGGTGAGGGTAACACTGGTGGAGAGGGAGGGTACTCCCTCATCTGAGCAGGTCACTGTGATGTTATATCCATTAGCTTTTTCTCTGTCTAGTTCACCGTCTGTGACCAAACTGAAAATTTTTTTTGAAGTTGCCCTAATTAAGAAAGGAAAATTTTCCCCCATGCTACACACAACTTTCCCATTTTCTCCAGAATCTGGATCTTGAACATTAAATATGGTCACTACGGTTCCAGGTTTAGAATTTTCTGACAATGAATTTGTTTTAGACATTATGTTAATAGATGGGTTGTTGTCATTCGTATCTGTCACTTGTACAATCATTTTACAGGAATCAGTTAATCCTCCTTCATCACTAGCTCGAATGTGTATTTCATAAAGTTGCGCTTTTTCATAATCTAGGTTTCCTATTAAGGTGACAACACCACTTTCTTCAGCTATGTGAAATATAGCGGAAACGTCATCTAATGTATTTGTTATGGAATATGACACCCTTCCATTTGAACCTTCATCCGCATCTACAGCACTGACGATACCTAAAGTTGTTCCTGTAACAGCATTTTCTACTATAGTAGCTTTATATACTTCCTGTGTAAACACAGGAGCATTATCATTTGCGTCCAAAACAGAGATTTCCACTCGCATTGTTCCAGAAAGCTGTGGCTCTCCACCGTCGGTAGCAGTGAGCGTTAAAGAAATATGTTCGTGCGTCTCTCTGTCTAACTGTTTTTGTAAAATCATCTCCACCATTTTACTCCCATCTTGTTTGTTTTGAAGCTTTAAATCAAAATTATCGGTAGGTTTTAACGAATAACCCTGCAATCCATTCACCCCCACGTCAAGATCCACAGCCCTCTCTAGCACAAATTTAGATCCGATCACAGCGGATTCACTTATCCTAAATTTCATCTCTTCCTTTTTAAAAGTGGGAACATTATCATTAATATCATTAATCTCGATTGTAACAGAATAAAATTCAATTGGATCTTCTAAAGTCACTTGTAAATGGAGCGCGCACGGTGTTGTCTTGCCGCAAAGCGCTTCTCTGTCGATTTTCTCCTTTATGAGCAGAACTCCCCTCTCTTTATTCAGCTCCACGTATGCTGTACTGTCCTCTGAATATATTCGAGCTTTACCGGATTTCAACCTTTTTACGTTGATTCCTAAATCCTGCGCAATATTACCCACTATGGAGCCTTTGGTCATTTCCTCTGGAATCGAATAAGTAACCTGGCCAACCACCAATCCGAAGGAAAATAGAATTTCAATCAGCAGTACTTGCCATCTCATTGTTCTCTCCGACATTTTCTCCTCGTTAAAAGACCGACACGCAACAAAAAATATTCCAAATTATTAAATGTCCTTTATTTATATATAAAAAAGGAGACAGTATTCCAAGAAAAAATGGTCTTAATTTGATTTAAAAATCAAACAAAACTAAGGAACTGTGTCGGAGATGTTTCCAGTCTCCTTCGCAGTTTTTTGTGAGCTGCGCCTGCGTTTCTATGCCTATTTATTAACGTTCAAGAGGAGAAAAACTCATCATAAGTCAACAGCGTCCCTGAGAGTTCAAACGTGTGCATTGCAGAGAACATCATAAAAGATATTTAAGATCATCCTGCACATGTGAAAAATCTCATGCTTCCAGACCAATGTTTGCCATGTGGTAGGGATAAAAAAAAAACGAATTAAGTGAATAACTCAGTGATTATGACTACATGTTGAAACATATCGTTTTAAACTTTTTTTGTCCAGTTCTGATCAACCAGAACTTTTTTGAGCAAGAGAAAAATACTATGAATGAATGGAAAAAAAATTAGTCGAATGATGAGGGGAAAAGAGAACAAATTCAGGTCATATACAATGACATATGTCTCCCTATCTTCAGTCTATCATTCAAAATATTCATGGACATAAAATCCACTCAATACCTGTATATATTAATCAATAGAATTTCCCATTGGGGATCAGTAGTATTTAAGTATTTAAGTAAAGTATTTTCAATTCAATTCAGTTGAATACAATAGATACAAGTTATTTGCATCCACTGAAAACCAGAACAAAAAGCACATTAATATAGAAGACAGAAATATTGGTCACCAAAACTTAATTTCAAAAAGAAAATAGATAGAACTTTTAAAAACATTATGATATTACTCAAAAGATCTCAGAATTAAAGATTATATTCTCTGAGAAAAAAACATGAAGTTGCACAAATGTTAGGAAACCCCAAACTTTTCTGCAAGAAAATTTCACCTTTTTCTAGTGACACAATATTTTATTTCAATATGAACAACCCAAAAAATGAGAGGAAAACAACTAAAACACACTGCACTGGAAATTTTTACTGCATATTTCTTCATATGTTAACTTGCGTAACTCTCTAGATGATGGATTGAAACATGGTGAACACAATGCAAAGTATTTTCTTACTGGAAAAAAATCATACGATGATTTAAGACAGTCATTATTTTTCCTTTTTTTAAAAACTGGAAAATTATGTTATTACAGTTAAACACAAATAGTCTAACAAATACTCTTAAGATATCTGAAGCAAGTAAATGAAATAAATCAGGCAACTATATCGTTTTAATTATTACACCACAAACGTATGTTATTCATGGAGATTAATGAATAAGTAAGGTATATATAATTTATCTAGATTCTACAGGTACATCAATACTTTCAAAAATTTATCAGATAAATACATTTGAGTGATGTTTATTTGTAAATGGCTTATAATACAATGTGGAAATACGTAATTTTGTGTAAAAAAAAAAATAGAATTTGACTTGAAAAAGTTTCTCTGTCTCACAGGTATCGCTTTACACAACTGATGTAAAATATGGATTGTAATGGAAATTTTAATGTAGCAACAATAATGAGTATTGAGTTGCAAATCATAGTATTATTCAGTTCTGAAAAACTAACGTTAATTGCAAAAAACAAATGATGTACCACATACAAACTCAAACCAAAAAACAACCATAACAAATAGAAAAAAGATGACTGAGCAAAGTCAGTAAAGGCTGTACCTACACACAGTGTAAAATGACCAAATCAGTTGTGTTTGTAGAATTTTGACTGAAACCAACACTATGAAATGTTCGGCAGAGTGTTTAAAAAAATCATAAATATTGTTATGATGGCTGATGCATACATTTAAAAAATGATGGTAAATTAAAATTGTTAGTGATTGAGGGTGTCAAAAGTTAGCTAACCTCTAGAGGAGAATCTGGTTCATCCAGGATATTCTTCTCAATCTGGATCCGCTGCATTGTTCCAGTGGAATTGGGATCCAACATCAGAACGTTCTGACTACCAGCTCTGTCAAATTTACAGTCACTCATTCTGGAGTCAGTTGTCCTGCACACCTCGTAGTTGTACACATGTGGAAGAGTTCCTGTTCCCATCGTGTCTGAGTAACGTGGTGGATAATATGGGATGACTGGCAGGTTGGAATGATACAGGATGCGAGACTGTCTCCATCTGTAGATTTTTACTGAGATAATCACCACCAAACATGTGATGAAGAGGAAGGAAACTACAGCCAGAGCCAACACTAAGTAAAAAGTCAGGTTATCATTGTACTCCTTGTCATGTGTAAAGTCGGTGAACTCTGACAGCACTTCAGGGAAGCTGTCCGACACCGCCACATTCACAATGACTGTAGCTGAACGAGAGGGCTGTCCGTTGTCCTCCACTATCACAGTCAGTCTTTGTTTCACAGCATCTTTATCAGTCACTTGGCGGATAGTTCTTATTTCTCCATTCTGTGCACCCACTTCAAACAGTGCCCTGTCTGAGGATTTCTGAAGTTTATAGGAGAGCCATGCATTCTGTCCAGAGTCCACATCCACAGCCACCACTTTAGTCACCAGATAACCCACATCTGCTGAACGAGGAACCATTTCAGCCACTACAGAGCCACCAGTCTGCACTGGGTACAGAACCTGAGGAGGATTATCATTCTGATCCTGGATCAGGATTTTAACAGTCACATTGCTGCTGAGAGGAGGAGAACCTCCATCCTGAGCTTTTATGTGGAACTGGAAATCTTTGATCTGCTCGTAGTCAAAAGAGCGCACTGCATGGATGACTCCACTATCAGCACTGACGGACACGTATGAAGAGACTGGTACTCCGTTAATAGAGGAGTCCTCCAGTATGTAAGAAACACGAGCATTCTGGTTCCAGTCAGCGTCTGTAGCTGTTACTGTGAATATAGAGAGACCTGGAGTGTTGTTTTCTACAATGTAGGCCTCATACGAGCTCCTCTCAAAGACAGGTGCATTATCATTTACATCAGAGATCTGTAAGGTGAGGGTAACACTGCTGGAGAGGGAGGGTACTCCCTCATCACAGCAGGTCACTGTTATATTGTATTGAGATCCACTTTCTCTGTTCAAATTACTGTCAGTAACTAAGCTGTAAAACTCATTTGAAGAAGTAATAATTTTAAAAGGAATATCTTCATTTATTTCACAGTTCACCCGACCATTATTCATCGAGTCTGAGTCTAGAACACTGAACATAGCGATAACTGTACTGTGTGGGGAATCCTCAGCGATAGCATCAGTTTTTGACAGTATGCTGATTACAGGTTTATTATCATTAATGTCAATAACATCTACTATAATCTTACTGGAATCTGACAGACCCCCACTGTCTCTAGCCTCAATATCAATTTGGTAATATTTAGCCCTTTCAAAATCCACTTCACTAATCAAAATAACCTCACCCATTTCATTTATAGTGAATATATCTGATAAACTGTCCATTGTTGTCGATACTGCATATGTAATATCACCATTGCTGCCTTTATCTGCATCAGACGCGCTCACTGTCGTCACCGTGGTACCTTTCTGAGAATTTTCCGCTATGGCTGTCTTATAAACAGACTGACTAAAAACTGGCGCATTGTCATTTACATCTAGGACGATAACAAAAATCTTTACGGTGCCAGATAGCTGAGGATTTCCACCATCCACAGCTTTTAACAACAGCGATATTTCTTCTTCTTTCTCTCGATCTAATGGCTTATGTAAAATCATTTCAACCTTTTTATTTCCATCTGCATGGCTTTCTATTTTTAGAACAAAATTATCTGTCGGTTTTAAATTATAATTTTTCACTCCATTGATCCCAATATCCAGATCCAGAGCGCGTTCTAAGACAAACTTAGAGCCAGTCACTGCGGACTCGCTGATCTCAAAACGCTTCTCATCATTTCTAAAACTAGGACTGTTATCGTTTATATCTGTAATCTCGACTGTAATTCGAAAAAGTTCCATGGGATTTTCAAGAATAATCTGCAAATGTAAAGCACAAGGCGTTGTTTGTCTGCAGAGAGATTCTCTGTCTATTCTCTCTTTTACAAGCAGCACACCGCGGTCTCTGTTCAGCTCGATGTAATTCCCGCTATCACTGGTAAAAATACGAGCTTTTCCTGATTTTAATCTGTTTACATCTAAACCTAAATCTCGAGCTATGTGACCTATAACAGACCCCTTTGACATTTCCTCTGGGATTGAATAGCTCACTTGTCCAAAAACGCAATGAAGAAAGCAGACAAAGATGAAGAGTACTCGCCGTGCCATTGTTCGATCCGGTGATTTCCAAAGCGCCACAAAAAGAGAAAAATACTACTTCTTCGGTCTTTTATAAACAAGAGAAAAATTAAAAGATAAAAATATTGATGTAAATTGTTAAATCCAAATCAATACGGTCCAAAAGAGTAGCAAAGAACGCCAACGTCAGGGAGTGTTTGGGCCCGTGCGCGGTGTTCTCTTTCTCCGTCTCTTTCTTTCTCTAAAATGCTCCTGCATGTGAGCTTTAAACCTTTCCTACAAACTGAGTAACGCTGGCCAACAGCGGCGCATCGAGTTCAAACAAGAAAATTACAATATTGAGGACAAAAAAAAATTTTTAAGTGCCATATGATTTTTTTTTTTTTTTTTTTGCAAATTGTGTGGATTGCAATTGCAATTGTTACTTCCAGTGTTTTACTTCCACAAAACACTGGAAGTTTGTTAACTGGAAGTGTTTTGTTCCAGTTAAAACACTTCAACACACATGCATCACATTACTGACAACTTCTTTATCCCTTTTCAAAAACAAAACAAAAAAAAAAAAACAAAACCAAAAACCAAAACATTATACACTGATTTGTTAAACTACACACACATTTCCTCACTAAATACATAAAGATTCCGGGGTCAGTAATTGTCATCACAAAGCACTTGGTTGTCAATGACAACACTTATAAAAAAAATAGGATGAACACATCAACCAATTTTAAAACAGCTCACAACACTCAGGTGTGCTCTGAAAGCTAGCAGATGACTTTACATTTTCATCCAAAATGAAAGAAGCTGAACGGATGAGAATGAGAGGAGAAAGATAGATGTAGAAATAGATTAAAAAAATGAAGAGTTCATTGAAGCTGAACAAAGAAAATTAGGGACAAATTTCACTCCGCCTGAATGAGACTCAAGTAGATGTGGGACATGCTGAAGGGACTATGTCTCACAGCTGGCCAGGGACCATCTCAGCTGAGTTAGAAGATGTGATCTGGGCAAGGGAAGTCTTTGTTTTTGTTATTTTTTTTATCTACAATGCGGAGACCATTCAAACGACTTTTTGTGATTATGGACTATATAAATTTTATTGAATTGAAAATAATAATCTTATTCTTTGTTAAAACTGGTCGAAATATATCTAAGCAATTGTGTCATTAGATTTTGGTTTACTGTATTCCAAAACATGCACATCAGTAATAGAAAGTAAATCTGCCTAGACGTAGTGAGTGTGGCTGGAGGGCTTTAGATGGAATTGATAGATGTGTATGAGTTTTATCAATCAGAAAAAAAAAATAAAAAAAAATCAGAAACAAACTTCCTGTTCGGGGTGTACTCTGCCCTTCACCTTAAATCAGCCGGGATGGGCTCCGGCACCCCCGCAACACTGAAAGGTAATGACGAATTAGAAGGTGACTGACTGACAGAAACAAATTTGAAAGAAAGATGAACTAAAAAAAAAAAGAAAAGGTGAGGCTATAATTCACAAAGTGAAAAAAAACAAACACCTTGACTCAATTACAGTAATTCACTGTAATTCAGTCTAATTACTGAATTAAAAGTCTCCATGATCATGATATATAAGTTAAGATTACTCAATCATTTTTATGTTTAAATAGTGTGCAATGACCCTCTGAATACGAATAAATACTGAATTAAAAAAGTAAAACATCCACATTTCAGAAAAAGATGAGAAACGACCTAATACAACTGCTATCAGCGTAGCTGTAGAATGACACTGTCCGTGGTGCTGAAACATGCTGGGGTACAGAATAAAAAAGAAAAAAAAGGTTGAGCCATCGCAAAATCACTTATGCCATGGATTACCACTTTCCCCCTAAGAATCAGGATGACTCACCTCTAAAGGAGAGTCTGGTTCATCCAGGATGCTCTTCTCATTCTGAATCCTCTGCATTGTTCCAGTAGAACTGGGATCCATTATCAGAACGTTCTGACTACCAGCTCTGCCGAACTTACAGTCACTCTTTCTGGAGTCAGTAGTCTTGCACACCTCATAGTTGTACACATGTGGAAGAGTTCCTGTTCCCATCGTGTCTAAGTAACGTGGTGGATAATATGGGATGACTGGCAGGTTGGAGTGATACAGGATGCGAGACTGTCTCCATCTGTAGATTTTCACTGAGATAATCACCACCAAACATGTGATGAAGAGGAAGGAAACTACAGCCAGAGCCAACACTAAGTAAAAAGTCAGGTTATCATTGTACTCCTTGTCGTGTGTAAAGTCAGTGAACTCTGACAGCACTTCAGGGAAGCTGTCCGCCACCGCCACATTCACAATGACTGTAGCTGAACGAGAGGGCTGTCCGTTGTCCTCCACTATCACAGTCAGTCTTTGTTTCACAGCATCTTTATCAGTCACTTGGCGGATAGTTCTTATTTCTCCATTCTGTGCACCCACTTCAAACAGTGCCCTGTCTGAGGATTTCTGCAGTTTATAGGAGAGCCAGGCATTCTGTCCAGAGTCCACATCCACAGCCACCACTTTAGTCACCAGATAACCCACATCTGCTGAACGAGGAACCATTTCAGCCACTACAGAGCCACCAGTCTGCACTGGGTACAGAACCTGAGGAGGATTATCATTCTGATCCTGAATCAGGATTTTAACAGTGACATTGCTGCTGAGAGGAGGAGAACCTCCATCTTGTGCTTTTACGTAGAACTGGAAATCTTTGATCTGCTCATAGTCAAAAGAGCGCACTGCATGGATGACTCCACTATCAGCACTGACGGATACATATGAGGAGACTGGTACTCCGTTAATAGAAGAGTCTTCCAGTATGTAAGAAACACGAGCATTCTGGTTCCAGTCAGCGTCTGTAGCTTTTACTGTGAATATAGAGAGACCTGGAGTGTTGTTTTCTACAATGTAGGCCTCATATGAGCTCCTCTCAAAGACCGGTGCATTATCATTTACATCAGAGATCTGTAAGGTGAGGGTAACACTGCTGGAGAGGGAGGGTACGCCCTCATCAGAGCAGGTCACTGTAATATTATAATCAGTAGCACTTTCTCTGTCTAAATCACTTTCTGTAACTAATGTATAGAAGTTAGCAGTTGATTCTTTCAAAATAAAAGGTAAATTGTCAGGGATTTCACACTTCACAATTCCATTCTGACCTGAGTCCTTGTCTTCGATACTTATCATTGTAACAACTGTATTCAGCTTCGATTCTTCTGTTATTATAGTAGATTTAGACATTATTTGAATTTCTGGTACGTTATCATTTATATCCTGTACATCCACAACTAATTTACATGAATCTGTGAGTCCTCCTTCATCACTTGCAAGTAAATTAATTTGATAGACACGTGATTCCTCAAAATCAATGTTTCCTATCAGTGTAACTTCGCCTGTTCCTTCATTAACATTAAATAATTTTCGGATATCATCCAAGGTGTTTGTTATTGAATAAGTGATTTTACTGTTAGAGCCTTGATCAGCATCTGAGGCAGTAACTCTAGCAACAATTGTACCTTTAGATGAACTTTCTATTAATGCAGCTTTGTAGATTTTTTGTGTAAAAATTGGAGCATTATCATTAGCATCTAAAACAGTGATACTAATCATCATTGTCCCTGACATCCTCGGCTCTCCTCCATCTACAGCTGTTAATACTAGAGAGATCTGCGCCTCCTTTTCTCTGTCTAAAGGTTTCTGCAACTCCATTTCAACAATTTTATCACCATCAGCCGTGTTGTGGAGTTTTAATACGAAATTATCAGATGGTTTTAAAGTGTAGCTTTTCACATCATTAATCCCAACATCCAGGTCCGCTGCTCGTTGCAACACAAATTTAGCTCCAATTACAGCAGACTCGCTAATTTTAAATTTCATTTCGTTTTCTTCAAAACTTGGTGCATTATCATTAATATCTGTGATCTGAACAGTGACAGTATAAAACTCCATCGGGTTTTCTAAAATGATCTGGAAGTGTAAAGCACACGGCGTTGTCTTTTTGCAGAGCACCTCTCTGTCTATTTTCTCTTTTACAAGCAGGACGCCTCTTTCTCTGTTTAACTCAACGTATCCGTCGCTGCCTCGCGTGAAAATTCGCGCTTTTCCTGATATAAAACGCTTAATTTGTAATCCTAAATCATGAGCTATGTTACCGACCAACGAACCTTTTGTCATTTCCTCAGGAACCGTGTAACTAACCTGCCCGCACACAGAGCGGAGAAGCATGAAAGAGATGAGCAGCGCTGCGTGCCTCCTCATTGTTCTGTCCGGTTATTTTATCAAAAGGTGCTCCAAAGATATCCGTTCATAAACCTTAAATATATTCAAATTGCAGTTCGCTGTTCAATTAAACGTGTTTATATTCCAAAAGAGAGAGAAGAACTGGTTGAAGCTCGACGTCTTTTGTCCAGAGACTGAACCCAACAACAGCGCGTCTGGTTCACTGTAGTCTTTTTCTATTACGTGGTTCCAAAGAGATGGTGGAAAAACCTTGCATATGTATCCGACACGTTGGTCGACAGCGGCCCTACGAGTTCGGATTGCAAAACTGCAGAAATGCAGCACAATATTTATGGAAGCAAATTTATTTACACGGATAAAAAAGCACTGAAATAATCAATTAATTGATTGTGAACGTATTAAAGTAATAATAAAAAAAAAAAAAAGATACAAATCCTTGGAAATAAGAATCATTCTTTCAGATATGTCTTCTATTGAAACTACTGTATTTTAATTTCTAAAGTGTGAGTAGAAATCTTGCTTTTGAGGACTTTACACAATTAATTAAAAAAAGAAAACTACTATTTATTTTTTAAAAAGCAAGTAAAAAAAATATTGAAGAAATGATAGAAGATAGTGTTCTTAATTGTTCTACAATAAAACTTGGAATAAAAAAGAAAAGAAATGAAGACAATTGCAATTATTCTTCAATAAGTAGGATGACAAATAATAAAAGTAAAAAGGAAAATGAGGTACATCGTAAATGAATCCTGCATTGATAAAATAATGGGAATGAAGGAACTTTATTCTGTCTGTAATTTGACAAGGTTCTTGTTAGTTTATCACGTCGTTGACTGAGTTTCTATAAGTACATAAGTATTTATGTGAGTTTAGGCAAAAGTGCCAGTTATTTGCCAGAGAAAGCTTGGAAATAAAAATGTTAAAACTCATCAAAATGAAATAAAACACCATGGATTAGAAAAAATATTAAATCTCAGGATTTTTAAATAAAACAAACAAACAAAAAAGAGAGGAATTAAAAGAAGTGTTTTCCAACCTCTAGAGGAGAGTCTGGTTCATCCAGGATGCTCTTCTCATTTTGAATCCGCTGCATTGTTCCTGTAGAACTGGGATCCATTATCAGTACGTTCTGACTGCCAGCTCTGTCAAACTTACAGTCACTCTTTCTGGAGTCAGTAGTCCTGCACACCTCATAGTTGTACACATGTGGAAGAGTTCCTGTTCCCATCGTGTCTGAGTAACGTGGTGGATAATATGGGATGACTGGCAGGTTGGAGTGATACAGGATGCGAGACTGTCTCCATCTGTAGATTTTCACTGAGATAATCACCACCAAACATGTGATGAAGAGGAAGGAAACTACAGCCAGAGCCAACACCAAGTAAAAAGTCAGGTTATCATTGTACTCCTTGTCATGTGTAAAGTCAGTGAACTCTGACAGCACTTCAGGGAAGCTGTCTGCCACCGCCACGTTCACAATGACTGTAGCTGAACGAGAGGGCTGTCCGTTGTCCTCCACTATCACAGTCAGTCTTTGTTTCACAGCATCTTTATCAGTCACTTGGCGGATAGTTCTTATTTCTCCATTCTGTGCACCCACTTCAAACAGCGCCCTGTCTGAGGATTTCTGCAGTTTATAGGAGAGCCAGGCATTCTGTCCAGAGTCCACATCCACAGCCACCACTTTAGTCACCAGATAACCCACATCTGCTGAACGAGGAACCATTTCAGCCACCAAAGAGCCACCAGTCTGCACTGGGTACAGAACCTGAGGAGGATTATCATTCTGATCCTGGATCAGGATTTTAACAGTCACATTGGAGCTGAGAGGAGGAGAACCTCCATCCTGAGCTTTTATGTGGAACTGGAAATCTTTGATCTGCTCGTAGTCAAAAGAGCACACTGCATGAATGACTCCACTATCAGCACTGATGGATACATATGAGGAGACTGGTACTCCGTTAATAGAGGAGTCCTCCAGTATGTAAGAAACACGAGCATTCTGGTTCCAGTCAGCGTCTGTAGCTTTTACTGTGAATATAGAGAGACCTGGAGTGTTGTTTTCTACAATGTAGGCCTCATATGAGCTCCTCTCAAAGACAGGTGCATTATCATTTACATCAGAGATCTGTAAGGTGAGAGTAACACTGCTGGAGAGCGAGGGTACTCCCTCATCAGAGCAGGTCACGGTGATGTTATATTCAGATGTTTTTTCTCGGTCTAGTTCACTGTCCGTCAGAAGGCTGAAGAAATTATTTGTTGAAGACTTTAACATAAATGGAATATTTTCACTTACATAACAATGCACTTTGCCATTTTCTTCTGAGTCTTTATCTTCAACATTAATCATTGTTACAACTGTGTTGAGCTTAGCATTTTCCGTTATCACATTAGACTTGGACATAATGTTAATCTCTGGCCTGTTATCATTAATATCTTGAACATCAACAATTAGTTTAGCTGAATCAGTGAGACCGCCTTCATCACTGGCAATCAAATTTATTTCATAATTACGTGATTCCTCAAAATCAATTACACCAATTAAAGTAATTTGCCCAGTTTCCTTGTTTATATCAAAAAGCTTTTTATTTTCATCCACTTCATTTGTAATTGAATATGTAATTTTACCATTGACACCTTGATCAGCATCTGTTGCTGAAACTGCAGCAACAATTGTACCTGAAGAGGAATTTTCAATCATTGTTGCTTTGTAGATTTTTTGTGTAAAAACTGGAGCATTATCATTAGCATCTAAAACAGTGATACTAATTAGCATTGTTCCTGACATCTGCGGCTCTCCTCCATCTACAGCTGTTAAGATGAGAGAGATTTGCTCCTCATTTTCTCTATCTAAAGGTTTCTGTAACAACATTTCAATATGCTTTTTGCCATCAGCTGTATTTAAAAGCTTTAAAGCAAAATTACTGGTCGGTTTTAATTCATATCCGCGGACATCGTTTATGCCAACATCTAAATCCACTGCGCTCTCCAGGACAAATTTAGCTCCAATCACGGTGGACTCACTAATTCTAAAAACCATCTCATCTTTTTTAAACGTTGGCGGATTATCGTTAACATCTGTGATCTGAACAGTAACCGTGTAAAACTCCATGGGATTCTCTAGAATAATCTGAAAATCTAATGCGCAGGGCATCGTCTGTTTGCAGAGCGCCTCTCTGTCTATTCTGTCTTTCACAAGGAGGACGCCTTTTTCTCTGTTCAGCTCCACGTAATGTCCGCTACTCCTCGAATAAATACGAGCTTTCCCAGAAATCAAACGCTTTGTTTCTAATCCTAAATCATGAGCAATGTTTCCAACTAATGATCCCTTCATCATTTCTTCTGGAATAGTGTAGCTGACCTGCCCGATGACTGGGCCGATCGTGAGAAAAGAGATGAACAGCGTTACTTGCCTCGCCATTGTTCTCTCCAAATGTTCCCAGGCAAATTATTTCCTTTTATAATTCATAAAATCCTTTGTACCAGATCGCAAGATTTTATTTTCTCATTTCAGCCAATGTGAAAAAACAAACTAAAAATCCGACGTCTTTTGATCGAGAAGAGCCTTTTTCTGAGGCGGTCCGACGTTTCTGTTCTCCTCTTTCTTTATTCAGTCGATGATATAAGGAGGTACAACAGCAAATAATAGGTTGCTAGTCCAATCTCTAGTCAACAGCGGCCCTAAGAGTTCAAACTAGAAAACTACAAAATTTATAAAAAATCAAACTTTTTTTTTTTATGAATAAATACACTTACATTAAAATAAACATTTAATTCAATAATTCATTCTGTTAAAAGTTTTCAATTTCCTTTAACTAATTTCAAGGTTGCAGGTTTTTCTGAACATAAACACAAAAAACTTATAGTTGTTGTATTTAATAAAATATTAATATTAAATTTCTAAGCCCATAAACACACTCAGACAACAGGCCGCTGATTGTGCGTGTTAAGTTGTTTTTTGGTTTACTGTATGTGTGCTGTCATAGTGGTGTACGTATGTGTGATTTGGTTTCATAGAAAGCCTCAGAACAGATGTGGGGAAAATATGAGGAAAAATAAACTCATACAGAAATATTTCTATGTAACAACAAAGGATAGAGAGTTGTCTGTAGATCAGCGGACAAACTAAAACTATGACATTAGAAAGAGTCAAGTGACAGAAAGTTACTTTTGCTCTTACTGTGCAGTGGTCAGATTTAATCAACTGATCAAGAAGGGATAGTAATGAACTTCAAAATATGGTAAACACTTAATCCACAGCTAGTTAGTAAGTCTTGCACTTTTCCAAAAATTCTGCCCATTGTCATCAAAAGTTCTACAAAAATATGTCCTCAGCTTCACTACCAATTAAACTCAATAAAAAGATATATTCATCAATTAAAATATATTACTCACGGAATTAGAAAGCAAAGTAAAATCCAAACTGTTGGCAAAAATTCATCAATAATTTTGACAAAATACCAGTGTGTGATAAACACTATCACCAAATTTATAATGATTAATAAAGAAATGAGTATAAATAAATAATATGAGTATCGACAAAACTAAAGTAAGGTTGTAAAAGCCAGTAGAACAAAATGTTGCAAACAGGAAAAAATGCAAACTAAGGGAAATGTTTCCCTGACTAGGCAATGTAGGCAAATGACACTGTCCATGGTGCTGATCATAAAAGTACACTTGTGAAGCTAAAACAATCTCACAATTGGTCTGTAACCAGGGATGAATTCAGTAACTTTTACTAGTTGTTGTTTGAAACACAGATTGAATATAGGAAAAACAACCTGTAGAAAATATCCAAAAGTTGTCAAAGAATATTGTTAAAGTACACAGTAAAATTATGAGAGGAGAAGTGATGTTGTCACTATATCAGGAAACAAACTAGAAAATAAATTGGCAAACCTCTAAAGGAGAGTCTGGTTCATCCAGGATGTTCTTCTCATTCTGAATCCTCTGCATTGTTCCTGTTGAACTGGGATCCATTATCAGCACGTTCTGACTACCAGCTCTGCCAAACTTACAGTCACTCTTTCTGGAGTCAGTAGTCTTGCACACCTCGTAGTTGTACACATGTGGAAGAGTTCCTGTTCCCATCGTGTCTGAGTAACGTGGTGGATAATATGGGATGACTGGCAGGTTGGAGTGATACAAGATGCGAGACTGTCTCCATCTGTAGATTTTCACTGAGATAATCACCACCAAACATGTGATGAAGAGGAAGGAAACTACAGCCAGAGCCAACACTAAGTAAAAAGTCAGGTTATCATTGTACTCCTTGTCATGTGTAAAGTCAGTGAACTCTGACAGCACTTCAGGGAAGCTGTCCGCCACCGCCACATTCACAATGACTGTAGCTGAACGAGAGGGCTGTCCGTTGTCCTCCACTATCACAGTCAGTCTTTGTTTCACAGCATCTTTATCAGTCACTTGGCGGATAGTTCTTATTTCTCCATTCTGTGCGCCCACTTCAAACAGTGCCCTGTCTGAGGATTTCTGCAGTTTATAGGAGAGCCATGCATTCTGTCCAGAGTCCACATCCACAGCCACCACTTTAGTCACCAGATAACCCACATCTGCTGAGCGAGGAACCATTTCAGCCACCACAGAGCCACCAGTCTGTACTGGGTACAGAACCTGAGGAGGATTATCATTCTGATCCTGGATCAGGATTTTCACAGTCACATTGCTGCTGAGGGGAGGAGAACCTCCATCCTGAGCTTTTATGTGGAACTGGAAATCTTTGATCTGCTCGTAGTCAAAAGAGCGCAATGCATGGATGACTCCACTATCAGCACTGACGGACACATATGAGGAGACTGGTACTCCGTTAATAGAGGAGTCCTCCAGTATGTAAGAAACACGAGCATTCTGGTTCCAGTCAGCGTCTCTAGCTTTTACTGTGAATATAGAGAGACCTGGAGTGTTGTTTTCTACAATGTAGGCCTCATATGAGCTGCTCTCAAAGACAGGTGCATTATCATTTACATCAGAGATCTGTAAGGTGAGGGTAACACTGCTGGAGAGGGAAGGTACTCCCTCATCCGAACAGGTCACTGTGATATTAAACTCTGTTGTTTTTTCTCTGTCTAACGAACTCTCCGTTACTAGGCTATAAAAACTTGCTGACGATGGTTTCAGAGTGAAAGGTATATCTTCAACCAAAAAACACTGCACCTCACCATTACTTCCTGAGTCTCTATCTTCAACATTTATCATTGTAACAACTGTATTTTCTTCTGCATTTTCTGATATAACATTTGTTTTTGACATAATGTTAATTTCAGGGGCGTTATCATTTACATCTTGAACCTCCACGATTAACTTGCATGAATCTGTCAGTCCTCCATCATCACTGGCACGCAGATTTATTTGAAATTCATGAGATTCTTCAAAATCAATCTTCCCTATTAAAGTCAATTCACCGGTGTCTTCATTAATTTCAAAAATACTTCTAACATTGTCAAGCGTGTTTATTATGGAATATGTTAATTTACCGTTTACACCCTGGTCAGAATCAGAAGCCTCAACAGTAGCTATTTTTGTACCTTTAGGTGAGTTTTCTGTTACTGTAGCTTTATAAATGTTCTGTGTAAAAACTGGAGCATTATCATTAGCATCTAGAACAGTGATACTAATCAGCATTGTTCCTGACATCTGCGGCTCTCCTCCATCTACAGCTGTTAAGATGAGAGCTATGTGCTCCTCCTTTTCTCTGTCTAAAGGTTTCTGTAACACCATTTCGATGTTTTTATTCCCGTCAATAATACTAGGAAGCTTTAAAGCAAAATTATCTTTAGGTTTCAATTCGTACCTTTGGAGATCATTTGTTCCAACATCTGCATCCACAGCCTTTTCCAGCACAAACTTTGCTCCAATTACAGCAGATTCACTGATTTTAAACTCTATTTTTTCCTTCTCAAAGGTCGGTGCATTATCATTAACATCTGTGATTTGAACAGTAACCGTGTAAAACTCCATGGGATTCTCTAGAATTATCTGAAAATCTAATGCGCAGGGCATCGTCTGTTTGCAGAGCGCCTCTCTGTCTATTCTCTCTTTCACAAGGAGGACGCCTTTTTCTCTGTTCAGCTCCACGTAATGTCCGCTTTCTCTAGAGTAAATGCGAGCTTTACCAGAGATAAATCTTTTGGTCTCTAATCCCAAATCCTGAGCAATGTTTCCGATCACAGAACCTTTCTGCATTTCCTCCGGCATCGTGTAGCTGATTTGTCCGCTAACGGAGCTCGAAAAAACGAGCGCAAACCACAATAGCGCAGCTCCTTTCATTGTTCCACTCGTATATTTCCACAAAGCACTTGTTATTCCACCATCAGATCCGATGAAAAAGAGGTCCAGAAGATATTTTTTAAAGCTTAAAGCAGGTTACTCCACCAGGAAAAAAAGTAAGTCCGTTTGTTTATTTGATCCTTTTCATTTAACCTAGAACCTCCGTTTTCTCTCCTCGAGATCTTTCTTCACAATGTCGACGTTACATTGAAGCACTGAAGCAAAGTCCTCCACCCTACCATCATAACGCTAGTCAACAGCGGCCCTTAGAGTTCATTGCATAAAAACGCAGGAAAATAACAAAAAATAAACTGATTTGAAAAATAATGTCTTCTTTAGAAAAATTACAAACGCACAGCTGAGCTAAAAATTTAAATTTTTGCATTTTTGTAATTTATTTATGAACAGAAATTACTTTAAAATAATTTTGCCTCTACAACAATATATTGCAATTATTATATACAATGATCAATGCCTTTAATTTTCTAAAGCAAATGACCATGAAAGGACAAAAAGGTCAACAAGAAAACAGATTATCCACTTTTCTGACACGATCAGAAATTGAAGCTTGCATAACCAAAGACAGCATGAAACTCAAGCAACACATAGGTGAAAGAATAAGTATAACCTTCTCACATGACAGTCTCTGTGAGTGACAAAAAGTCTACAAGTAATCCAAAAACTTCAAAATATCAATAAAAGTTTCAAGTGTTAGCAATGCAATCTATGACCAAGTTTTCTAAGAATTATAAATATGATTTTTAAAAGTATAATGATAGAATATAGGGATAAATAAGAAGAGTCACAGGTTGTCAAAACCCAGCGGGTTAGAAAATTCTCAGAGGACAAAATGTGAACTGAAAGATTTTCAGCATTCTGGTAAAATGCCACTCTCCATGGTGCTGGGCATTAAAAGTTCACATAAATCATGCAATTGGTCGATACCCAGGAATGAACTTTTTAAATTTTAACTGTAGTTGTATGTGAAAAAGATTGAATATCAGGAGAACTTATAGGAAATATCTAAAAGTTGTCAACGAGTACAAAAAATTACATGAGCAGACGTGACAATGTCAATATGTCAGAAGAGATGAAAAAAGAAGCTGACAAACCTCTAAAGGAGAGTCTGGTTCATCCAGGATGTTCTTCTCATTCTGGATCCTCTGCATTGTTCCTGTAGAACTGGGATCCATTATCAGTACGTTCTGACTACCAGCATAGCCGAACTTACAGTCACTCTTTCTGGAGTCAGTAGTCCTGCACACCTCGTAGTTGTACACATGTGGAAGAGTTCCTGTTCCCATCGTGTCTGAGTAACGTGGTGGATAATATGGGATGACTGGCAGGTTGGAGTGATACAAGATGCGAGATTGTCTCCATCTGTAGATTTTCACTGAGATAATCACCACCAAACATGTGATGAAGAGGAAGGAAACTACAGCCAGAGCCAACACTAAGTAAAAAGTCAGGTTATCATTGTACTCCTTGTCATGTGTAAAGTCAGTGAACTCTGACAGCACTTCAGGGAAGCTGTCCGCCACCGCCACGTTCACAATGACTGTAGCTGAACGAGAGGGCTGTCCGTTGTCCTCCACTATCACAGTCAGTCTTTGTTTCACAGCATCTCTATCAGTCACTTGGCGGATAGTTCTTATTTCTCCATTTTGTGTACCCACTTCAAACAGCACCCTGTCTGAGGATTTCTGCAGTTTATAGGACAGCCAGGCATTCTGTCCAGAGTCCACATCCACAGCCACCACTTTGGTCACCAGATAACCTACATCTGCTGAACGAGGAACCATTTCAGCCACCACAGAGCCACCAGTCTGTACTGGGTACAGAACCTGAGGAGGATTATCATTCTGATCCTGGATCAGGATTTTAACAGTCACATTGCTGCTGAGAGGAGGAGAACCTCCATCCTGAGCTTTTATGTGAAACTGGAAATCTTTGATCTGCTCGTAGTCAAAAGAGCGTACCGCATGGATGACTCCACTATCAGCACTGACGGACACATATGAGGAGACTGGTACTCCGTTAATAGAGGAGTCCTCCAATATGTACGAAACACGAGCATTCTGGTACCAGTCAGCGTCTGTAGCTTTTACTGTGAATATAGAGAGACCTGGAGTGTTGTTTTCTACAATGTAGGCCTCATATGAGCTCCTCTCAAAGACAGGTGCATTATCATTTACATCCGAGATCTGTAAGGTGAGGGTAACACTGCTGGAGAGGGAGGGTACTCCCTCATCAGAGCAGGTCACTGTTATATTAAACTCTGATGTTTTTTCTCTGTCTAATGTACTCTCTGTCACAAGGCTATAAAAACTTGATGACGATGGTTTCAGAGTGAAAGGTATATCTTCAACCAAAAAACACTGCACCTCACCATTGCTTCCTGAGTCTCTATCTTCAACATTTATCATTGTAACAACTGTATTTTCTTCTGCGTTTTCTGTTATAACATTTGTTTTTGACATTATGTTTATTTCGGGGGCGTTATCATTTACATCTTGAACCTCCACAATTAACTTGGATGAATCTGTCAGTCCTCCATCATCACTGGCAAGCAAATTTATTTGAAATGCATGTGATTCTTCAAAATCGATCTTTCCTAATAAAGTTAGTTCCCCTGTGTCTTCATCAATTTCAAAAATACTTTTAACATTGTCAAGCGTGTTTGTTATTGAATATGTTAATTTACTATTTACACCCTGATCAGAATCCAAAGCCTTTACCGAAGCAATTTTTGTACCTTTAGGTGAGTTTTCTGTTACTGTAGCTTTGTACGTTTGTTGTGTAAAAACTGGAGCATTATCATTAACATCTAAAACAGTGATACTAATCAGCATTGTTCCTGACATCTGCGGCTCTCCTCCATCTACAGCTGTTAAGATTAGAGAGATTTGCTCCTCCTTTTCTCTGTCTAAAGGTTTCTGTAACATCATTTCAATGTTTTTATTACCATCAATAATACTAGGAAGCTTTAAAGCAAAATTATCTTTAGGTTTTAATTCGTACCTTTGGAGATCATTTGTTCCAACATCTGCATCCACAGCCCTTTTCAGCTCAAACTTCGCTCCAATTACAGCGGATTCACTGATTTTAAACTCTATTTTTTCCTTCTCAAAGGTCGGTGCATTATCATTAACATCTGTGATTTGAACAGTAACCGTGTAAAACTCCATGGGATTCTCTAGAATAATCTGAAAATCTAATGCGCAGGGCATCGTCTGTTTGCAGAGCGCCTCTCTGTCTATTCTCTCTTTCACAAGGAGGACGCCTTTTTCTCTGTTCAGCTCCACGTAATGTCCGCTTTCTCTAGAGTAAATGCGAGCTTTACCAGAGATAAATCTTTTTGTCTCTAATCCTAAATCCTGAGCAATGTTTCCGATCACAGAACCTTTCTGCATTTCCTCCGGCATCGTGTAGCTTATTTGTCCGCTAACGGAGCTCGAAAAAACGAGTGCAAACCACAATAGCGCAGCTCCTTTCATTGTTCCACTCGTATATTTCCACAAAGCACTGCTTATTCCACCATCAGATCCGATGAAAAAGATGTCCAGAAGATATTTTTTAAAGCTTAAAAGATGTTACTCCACCAGGAAAAAAAGTAAGTCCGTTCGTTTGTTTGATCCTTTTCTATTAAACCAGAACCTCCGTTTTCTCTCCTCGGGATCTTTCTGCACAATGTCGACGTTACATTGAAGCACCGAAGCAAAGTCCTCCACCCTAGCATCATAACGCTAGTCAACAGCGGCCCTTAGAGTTCGTTGCATAAAAATGCAGGTACAAAATAAAAAATGCATTGTTTTGTAAAATGACATCTTCTTCAGAAAATTTCCAAATGCAAAACTCAGCAAAAACTATTACCTCTGATTTGTCATTTAACATGGTAAGTAAAGCACCTTAAAATAATGTTTGCTTCTATGACATTATATTGGAATTTTTATTCAACATTAAAATTGTCTTTATTTCTATAAAACAAATGCCCATTAAAAGAACAAAATGGTCAACAAAAATCAGAATCAGAATCCCACACATGGGAAATTTCTCTGTCCCAGCAACAACCCACTATCTGCTAAGTGAGTCGTTGTAGAGTCCGATCACGTACGGGAAGAAAGACCTCTGGTAATGAGATGTTCTCGAGCGGAGCTGTCTGAGCCTCTTGGAGAAGGAGCTCCGCTGTTCGTCCAGGAGTGGGTAGAGAGGATGGTCATGATTGTCCATGATGGACAAAAGTTTGTTCAGTGACCTCCTCTCTACCACTGCCTCAAGTGAGGCAGAAGTAATAGGTATCCCACCTTCTAATGTGATAAGAAACTGAAGCATTCGTTACTGAACATAGCATGACGCCCAAACAACAACAACATCACGTCTCAACACAAGCCTAAACTTGTGACATGACAGCCTTTGAAAGTGTTTGAATGTACGTGAGTTCTCTCAAACTAAAAAAAAAAATTCAACAAAGTACACATGTACAATCTATTACCCATGTAACTACGACTGAGATACATAAAAGTGAAATAAAAATAAATTTATATCTGTATGAATTATACATCATGTAAAAGCCAGCAAAATAATATATATCAAAGAGGAAAAATGATAACCAAAGGAAAGTTTGCCTCAGATTACCAACAATCTAGAAAAATGACACTCTCCATGGTGCTGAAAAAAGTATACATATGAAACTGAAACAACCTCGAAACTGGTCTGTAAACAATAATGAACTCACTAACTGCTGAAAGGTTTTTGATATAAAGATATAGTATAGCAAAAACAAAAACTTGTGGAAACAACTAAAAATTGTCAGAGACAACATTTAAATTACAAAATAAAAATATCTAAGCAGATGTGATATGGTCCATATTATATATATATATATATATAAATATATATATATATATATATAATAAAACAACAGATTAGAAAAGAAAACTGCAAACCTCTAAAGGAGAGTCTGGTTCATCCAGGATGTTCTTCTCATTCTGAATCCGCTGCATTGTTCCTGTAGAACTGGGATCCATTATCAGCACGTTCTGACTACCAGTATAGCCAAATTTACTGTCACTCTTTCTGGAGTCAGTAGTCCTGCACACCTCATAGTTGTACACATGTGGAAGAGTTCCTGTTCCCATTGTGTCTGAGTAACGTGGTGGATAATATGGAATGACTGGCAGGTTGGAATGATACAGGATGCGAGACTGTCTCCATCTGTAGATTTTCACTGAGATAATCACCACCAAACATGTGATGAAGAGGAAGGAAACTACAGCCAGAGCCAACACTAAGTAAAAAGTCAGATTATCATTGTACTCCTTGTCATGTGTAAAGTCAGTGAACTCTGACATCACTTCAGGGAAGCTGTCCGCCACCGCCACGTTCACAATGACTGTAGCTGAACGAGAGGGCTGTCCGTTGTCCTCCACTATCACAGTCAGTCTTTGTTTCACAGCATCTTTATCAGTCACTTGGCGGATAGTTCTTATTTCTCCATTCTGTACACCCACTTCAAACAGCGCCCTGTCTGAGGATTTCTGCAGTTTATAGGACAGCCAGGCATTCTGTCCAGAGTCCACATCCACAGCCACCACTTTAGTCACCAGATAACCCACATCTGCTGAGCGCGGAACCATTTCAGCCACCACAGAGCCACCAGTCTGTACTGGGTACAGAACCTGGGGAGGATTATCATTCTGATCCTGGATCAGGATTTTAACAGTCACATTGCTGCTGAGAGGAGGAGAACCTCCATCTTGAGCTTTTATGAGGAACTGGAAATCTTTGATCTGCTCATAGTCAAAAGAGCGCACAGCATGGATGACTCCACTATCAGCACTGATGGACACATATGAGGAGACTGGTACTCCGTTAATAGAGGAGTCCTCCAGTATGTAAGAAACACGAGCATTCTGGTTCCAGTCAGCGTCTGTAGCTTTTACTGTGAATATAGAGAGACCTGGAGTGTTGTTTTCTACAATGTAGGTCTCATATGAGCTGCTCTCAAAGACAGGTGCATTATCATTTACATCAGAGATCTGTAAGGTGAGGGTAACACTGCTGGAGAGGGAGGGTACTCCCTCATCAGAGCAGGTCACTGTTATATTAAACTCTGATGTTTTTTCTCTGTCTAATGTACTCTGTGTCACAAGGCTATAAAAACCTGCTGTCGATGGTTTCAGAGTGAAAGGTATATCTTCAACCAAAAAACACTGCACCTCACCATTGCTGCCTGAGTCTCTATCTTCAACATTTATCATTGTAACAACTGTATTTTCTTCTGCATTTTCTGTAATAACATTTGTTTTCGACATTATGCTAATTTCAGGGGCATTATCATTTACATCTTGAACCTCCACGAATAACTTGCATGAATCCGTCAACCCTCCATCATCACTGGCAAGCAAATTAATTTCGAATTCACGTGATTCCTCAAAATCAGTCTTTCCTAATAAAGTCACTTCGCCTGTTTCTTCATTAATTTCAAAAATGTTTCGAACATTGTCAAGTGTGTTTATAATTGAATATGTTAATTTGCTATTTACACCCTGATCAGCATCGGAGGCTTTAACTGTAGCAATTCTTGCACCTTTAGGTGAGTTTTCTGTTACTGTGGCTTTGTACGTTTGTTGAGTAAAAACAGGAGCATTATCATTAGCATCTAAAACAGTTATACTAATCAGCATTGTTCCTGACATCTGCGGCTCTCCTCCATCTACAGCTGTTAACACGAGAGAGATTTGCTCCTCCTTTTCTCTGTCTAAAGGTTTCTGTAACACCATTTCGATGTTTTTATTACCATCAATAATACTGGGAAGCTTTAAAGCAAAATTATCTTTAGGTTTTAATTCGTACCTTTGGAGATCATTTGTTCCAACATCTGCATCCACAGCCCGTTTCAGAACAAACTTTGCTCCAATGACAGCTGATTCACTGATTTTAAACTCTATTTTTTCCTTCTCAAAGGTCGGTGCATTATCATTAACATCTGTGATCTGAACAGTAACCGTGTAAAACTCCATGGGATTCTCTAGAATAATCTGAAAATCTAATGCGCAGGGCATCGTCTGTTTGCAGAGCGCCTCTCTGTCTATTCTCTCTTTCACAAGGAGGACGCCTTTTTCTCTGTTCAGCTCCACGTAATGTCCGCTTTCTCTAGAGTAAATGCGAGCTTTACCAGATATAAATCTTTTTGTCTCTAATCCCAAATCCTGAGCAATGTTTCCGATCACAGAACCTTTCTGCATTTCCTCCGGCATCGTGTAGCTGATTTGTCCGCTAACGGAGCTCGAAAAAACGAGTGTAAACCACAATAGCGCAGCTCCTTTCATTGTTCCACTCGTATATTTCCACAAAGCACTTGTTATTCCACCATCAGATCCGATTAAAAATATGTCCAGAAGATATTTTTAAGTCTCAAGGCAAGGTTAATCCAACAGAAAAAAACAATAATTCCGTTCTATTAATTTGTTCCGTTTCTACTAAACCAGAACCACCGTTTTCTCTTTGAGCTCTTTCTTCACAATGTCGACGTAACATTGATGCATTGAAGCAAAGTCCTGTACCCTGCCATCATAACGCTAGTCAACAGCGGCCCTTAGAGTTCACTGCATAAAAATGCAGGAGAACAATAAAAACTGGATTTGTAAAATAATGTTTTAATTAGAAAAATTCCAAATGAAAAAGCTGAGTAAAAACAAAACATTTCTGGTGTTTGTCTTTTAAAATGATATGGAAAACAATAAGGAATAATGCTTGCTTTTATAATATTGTGTTGTAATTAATATTTTTTATTTTCAATGTCTCTCTTGTGTAAAACAAATGTTCATTAGGGAAAAAAATGGCCAACATGAAAAAACAGGTGTCCAAACTTCTGATATAATGAGAAACTGAGCCATTAATTACAGTATGATACTCAAACAACACATTTGTTTTGAGAGCAAGACTAAACTTATGACATGATGGCCTTTGCACGAGAAAAAGTGTATGTGAGTTCTCAAAAAAACTTCAAAGATTTCAACAAAATACACCGGTACGACCAACTTAATCGATCACCAATTTCAATAGGACCAAAAAATATACTAATGAAAAACTGATGAATCAATATGGGTATGAAGGATACAAGAGTAAGAATGTGAAAGCCAGATAAATAAATTTTATATATTGGAGGAAAAATGCAAACTGAAAAGAAGTTAGCCTCAAAATACCAACAATCCAGGAAAATGACACTCTCCATGGTACTGAAAATAAAAGATGTGTGAAGCTCAAAACTGAACCGTAACCAATAACAAACACAGTAACGTTTGTTTATAGTCGTTTGTGTCACAGATTGAATATAATAATAAAAAAACAAATAAAACCTTTAGGAAGCACTTAGAAGTTGTTAAACAAAACTTTTAAAATACAGAAAAAGATATATGAGAAGATATGATGTGGTCCATGTAGTATAACAGAACAATAGATTAGAAAAGAAAATAACAAACCTCTAGAGGAGAGTCTGGTTCATCCAGGATGCTCTTCTCATTCTGAATCCTCTGAACTGTTCCAGTGGAACTGGGATCCATCATCAGCACGTTCTGACTACCAGCTCTGCCAAATTTACAGTCACTCTTTCTGGAGTCAGTAGTCCTGCACACCTCGTAGTTGTACACATGTGGAAGAGTTCCTGTTCCCATCGTGTCTGAGTAACGTGGTGGATAATATGGGATAACTGGCAGGTTGGAGTGATACAGGATGCGAGACTGTCTCCATCTGTAGATTTTCACTGAGATAATCACCACCAAACATGTGATGAAGAGGAAGGAAACTACAGCCAGAGCCAACACTAAGTAAAAAGTCAGGTTATCATTGTACTCCTTGTCATGTGTAAAGTCAGTGAACTCTGACAGCACTTCAGGGAAGCTGTCCGCCACCGCCACGTTCACAATGACTGTAGCTGAACGAGAGGGCTGTCCGTTGTCCTCCACTATCACAGTCAGTCTTTGTTTCACAGCATCTTTATCAGTCACTTGACGGATAGTTCTTATTTCTCCATTCTGTGCACCCACTTGAAACAGCGCCCTGTCTGAGGATTTTTGCAGTTTATAGGACAGCCAGGCATTCTGTCCAGAGTCCACATCCACAGCCACCACTTTAGTCACCAGATAACCCACATCTGCTGAACGAGGAACCATTTCAGCCACCACAGAGCCACCAGTCTGCACTGGGTACAGAACCTGAGGAGGATTATCGTTCTGATCCTGGATCAGTATTTTCACAGTCACATTGCTGCTGAGAGGAGGAGAACCTCCATCCTGAGCTTTTATGTGGAACTGGAAATCTTTGATCTGCTCATAGTCAAAAGAGCGTACTGCATGGATGACTCCACTATCAGCACTGACGGACACATATGAGGAGACTGGTACTCCGTTAATAGAGGAATCCTCCAGTATGTAAGAAACACGAGCATTCTGGTTCCAGTCAGCGTCTGTAGCTTTTACTGTGAATATAGAGAGACCTGGAGTGTTGTTTTCTACAATGAATGACTCATATGAGCTCCTCTCAAAGACAGGTGCATTATCATTTACATCAGAGATCTGTAAGGTGAGGGTAACACTGCTGGAGAGGGAGGGTACTCCCTCATCAGAGCAGGTCACTGTTATATTAAACTCTGAAGTTTTTTCTCGGTCTAGTTCACTGTCGGTCACAAGGCTAAAGAAATTATTTGTTGAAGATTTTAACATAAATGGAATGTTTTTATTAATATAACACTGCACTTTACCATTTTCCCCTGAATCAGCATCTTCAGTATTTATCATGGTAACAACTGTTTGGATTTCTGCATCTTCAGAAATGAGATTAGATTTTGACATTATGCTTATTTCTGGTTTGTTATCATTTACATCGACCACATCAATAATTAATTTACAAGAATCAGTGAGTCCTCCTTCATCACTAGCACCAATATCAATTTCAAAATGCTTTGACTTTTCATAATCAATGTTTCCAATCAGAATAATATCTCCATTTTTTTCATTTATTTCAAACATATTCCTGATATTACCCAAGGTATTTGTGATCGAAAACGTAATTTCTCCATTAGCCCCCTCATCAGCATCTGAAGCTGTAACTGTAGCCACTATTGTACCTTTAGATATATTTTCTATTACTGTAGCTTTATATATTTGTTGTGTAAAAACAGGAGCATTATCATTAACATCTAAAACAGTAATACTAATCAGCATTGTTCCTGACATCACTGGTTCTCCTCCATCTACAGCTGTTAAGATGAGCGATATCTGCTCTTCTTTTTCTCTATCCAGAGGCTTCTGTAAGACCATCTCTACATTCTTATTACCATCAGAACTACCCTTTAGTTTTAAAACAAAATTTTCTGTGGGTTTTAATTCGTATTTTTGAATTCCATTAAGCCCCACGTCAAGATCCTCAGCTTTCTGTAAAACAAATTTAGACCCTAAAATCGCCGATTCACTAATTTTAAAAACCATTTGTCCGTGCTTAAAAGCTGGCGCATTATCATTAACATCTGCAATCTGAACTGTGACGGTATAAAACTCCATAGGATTTTCTAAAATAATCTGAAGATGAAGAGCACAAAGCGGAGTCTCCGTACACAGCGCCTCTCGGTCAATTCTCTCCTTTATGAGGAGGACGCCTCTTTCTCTGTTCAGCTCCATATATTCCTCGCTGCTCCGTGTGTGGATCCGAGCTTTGCCAGATTTTAAACGTTTAATTTCTAAACCAAGATCTTGCGCTACATTTCCTACCAGCGAACCTTTCGGCATTTCCTCTGGAACAGAATAGCTGACTTGTGCAAACACCGCGTCGAAGAAAAAGAGAGAGATACACAGCAGTACTTGCCGATTCATTGTTCTGTCGGATTTTTTCTCGAGGCTTCGAGGCCTATTATTTTTTCGTAGAAAAAAAGATCCAACATAAATGCCAATGTTAAATGTGGGGAAAAAAGCTGCAAAATATTTCCAAAATATGTTTGATTAAAGTAGAAATCCCCCGACTGGATTTTAAATCACCATCTTCTTCACCCTGCTTTTGCGATCTTTGTACATGAAATTCTCTCCGTATTATGGGATGTAACAAAGAAGGTACTGCTTTAAATATCTACTGAAAAATCCACACCGTGGTCAACAGCGTCTCTAAGAGTCCACACAGTAAAACTGCAAAATGTTCAACTTAATACAGGGATTATTTTTTCCAAAACGCTTTAAAATATGACATTATAACGATGTTTCTTTTTTTTTTTCAAATACAAAAGGAAGATGTTACCAGTCATTGCAAAATACTAAGTTTTTTTTATCCATGTTTTGGATAAAACTGAGAACAAAAAATAAAAATAAAAATAAAAAAATACGATGAGTAACGTGGGTGTAAAAGAAACGTAAAGACAGAGCAGTCAAACTGAACTACTAGATGATATTAGTTTATAAAAAAAAAAAAAAAAACTAAATTTACTACAATCTTTTTAGATTAATTTGGATAAAAAACTTAGAGAAAAGAAAATATGTTCCCAGTGCTGCAAAATAAAATTAAAAAAAGGACTAATGCTGATTAAATTAATATGAGTAGTAATCATTTAGATGAAAAGGGATTCTAACCTCCACAGGAGAGTCTGGTTCATCCAGGATGTTCTTCTCATTCTGGATCCTCTGCATTGTTCCTGTAGAACTGGGATCCATGATCAGCACGTTTTGACTACCAGCTCTGCCAAACTTATAGTCACTCTTTCTGGAGTCAGTAGTCCTGCACACCTCATAGTTGTACACATGTGGAAGAGTTCCTGTTCCCATCGTGTCTGAGTAACGTGGTGGATAATATGGGATGACTGGCAGGTTGGAGTGATACAGGATGCGAGACTGTCTCCATCTGTAGATTTTCACTGAGATAATCACCACCAAACATGTGATGAAGAGGAAGGAAACTACAGCCAGAGCCAACACTAAGTAAAAAGTCAGGTTATCATTGTACTCCTTGTCATGTGTAAAGTCAGTGAACTCTGACAGCACTTCAGGGAAGCTGTCCGCCACCGCCACGTTCACAATGACTGTAGCTGAACGAGAGGGCTGTCCGTTGTCCTCCACTATCACAGTCAGTCTTTGTTTCACAGCATCTTTATCAGTCACTTGGCGGATAGTTCTTATTTCTCCATTCTGTGTACCCACTTCAAACAGCGCCCTGTCTGAGGATTTCTGCAGTTTATAGGAGAGCCAGGCATTCTGTCCAGAGTCCACATCCACAGCCACCACTTTAGTCACCAGATAACCCACATCTGCTGAACGAGGAACCATTTCAGCCACCACAGAGCTACCAGTCTGTACTGGGTACAGAACCTGAGGAGGATTATCGTTCTGATCTTGGATCAGGATTTTAACAGTCACATTGGAGCTGAGAGGAGGAGAACCTCCATCCTGAGCTTTTATGTGGAACTGGAAATCTTTGATCTGCTCGTAGTCAAAAGAGCGTACTGCATGGATGACTCCACTATCAGCACTGACGGACACATATGAGGAGACTGGTACTCCGTTAATAGAGGAGTCCTCCAGTATGTAAGAAACACGAGCATTCTGGTTCCAGTCAGCGTCTGTAGCTTTTACTGTGAATATAGAGAGACCTGGAGTGTTGTTTTCTACAATGTAGGCCTCATATGAGCTCCTCTCAAAGACAGGTGCATTATCATTTACATCAGAGATCTGTAAGGTGAGGGTAACACTGCTGGAGAGGGAGGGTACTCCCTCATCAGAGCAAGTCACTGTGATATTAAACTCTGAAGTTTTTTCTCGGTCTAGTTCACTGTCTGTCACAAGGCTAAAGAAATTATTTGTTGAAGATTTTAACATAAATGGAATGTTTTCATTAATATAACACTGCACTTTACCATTTTCCCCTGAATCAGCATCTTCAGTATTTATCATGGTAACAACTGTTTGAATTTCTGCATCTTCAGAAATGAGAGTAGATTTTGACATAATGTTTATTTCAGGTTTGTTATCATTTACATCGACCACATCAATAATTAGTTTACAAGAATCAGTGAGTCCTCCTTCATCACTAGCACCTAAACCAATTTCAAAATGCTTTGACTTTTCATAATCAATGTTTCCGATCAGAATAACATCACCTTTTTTCTTGTCCACTTCAAACATCTTTCTTACATTACCTTGTCTATTTGTAATTGAATACGTAATTTCTCCGTGAGCCCCCTCATCAGAATCTGAGGCTGTTACTGTAGCAACAACTGTTTCTTTGGGTGAATTTTCAATGACTGTAGCTTTATACTTTTTTTGTGCAAAAACAGGAGCATTATCATTAACATCTAAAACAGTGATACTAATCATCATGGTTCCTGACATCATTGGTTCTCCTCCATCTACAGCTGTTAAGATGAGTGATATCTGCTCTTCTTTTTCTCTATCCAGAGCCTTCTGTAACACCATCTCTACATTTTTGTTACCATCAGCTGTACTTTGGATTGTTAGAGCAAAATTTTCTGTGGGTTTTAATTCGTATTTTTGAACGCCATTGATCCCCACATCAAGATCCTCTGCCGTTTGCAATACAAATTTAGACCCTAATGTAGCTGATTCGCTAATTTTAAAAGCCATTTCTCTTTGTTCAAACATCGGCGCATTATCATTAACATCTGCAATCTGAATTGTGACGGTATAAAACTCCATAGGATTTTCTAAAATAATCTGAAGATGAAGAGCACAAAGCGGAGTCTCCGTACACAGCGCCTCTCGGTCAATTCTCTCCTTTATGAGGAGGACGCCTCTTTCTCTGTTCAGCTCCACATATTCCTCGCTGCTCCGTGTGTAAATGCGAGCTTTGCCTGATTTTAAACGTTTGATTTCTAAACCCAGGTCTTGCGCTACATTTCCTACCAGGGAACCTTTCGGCATTTCCTCTGGAACTGAATAGCTGACTTGTGCAAACACCACGTCGAAGAAAAAGAGAGTGATACACAGCAGTACTTGCCGATTCATTGTTCTGTCGGATTTTCTCCAGAGGCTTCAAGGCCTATTATTTTTCCACGAAAAAAAAAAAAAGATCCAGCATCTACTCCAATGTTAAATGTAAAAACAAAACGCAAAATATTTCCAGAATATGTTTGGTGAAGGTCGAAATCTCCCGACTGGGGTTTAAATCATCGTCTTCTTCAACCTGCTTTTGCGATCTTTGTACATGAAATTCTCTGCGTATTATGGGATGTAACAAAGGAGGTGCTGCCTTAAATATCTGCTGACAAATTCACACCGTGGTGAACAGCGTCTCTAAGAGTCCACACAGTAAAACTGCAAAATGTTAGGTTCAATTTAAACCTTTCACTGAGAAGGAAAACACTTCAGATTCATTTCCTAAACGATGTGGATAAAAAAAATACATAAATCAAAGTAAAAAAATATTAGCCAAAACACATAAGTCCGTGTATATTTTATCTTTAGAATTAGATTTAACCCTATAAAGCCCACCCAAAGAAATAAATGTCAGAAAATTCAAATTTTTTTGAAAAATAATTAAATAATAATAACAAAATAATAAATTAATAATTAATAAATAATAATAAAAAATTGCGTATCAAATATGATACGTGGGCTTTATAGGGTTAAAACGCAAATTAAAGAGAACAACGGTTATTTAAAGAAGAAAATTAGGAAGATTAGCGGTCTGAAGAAGGTGAGGACGGAGACTTACTAGTGCTGCCAGATAATAAAACTTTATATTCAGAAAAATGAAAAGCTAAATAAAACGTCTTCAAATTACAGCAAACAGACAGAGCCTTAACAATGTGAAATGCTGCTGTCCTTGGTGCTGAAGAGAATGAGTTTATGATTGAATGAATATAAGTATTGGAAAGAATTGCTTGTGAGAAAAAGGAGTAGAATATGTAGTGTAAAAGACATCATAGTGAGATTAAAAGGTGTAAGTGACTAATAAACACACAAATCAACTATAAATTGCTTTCTGTAGCAACAGTACAGAAATGAATGGCTGCAGATTTAAAGCTAAATAAAATATTTTCTTTTAGTTTTTATGTAACATTACTGTTTCCCTTCAGGATTTAGGACATGAACATTGTCACAGCTGTTCTGAGACGTGTTTCTTCAGACAAAGCAGGTAATTCAGACATAATGTTGATGGTGGGAAAGTTGCCATTTTACATCTTTCACATCCACAACATCTATTCATACTTCTGACAATCCTCTCTATTCAGAAACAAGATCATCTAACGTGCTTAACGTAACGTGCTTTCTTCTCAAAGACCTCAGTAGCAGTCAATGTTAAAATTTCCTTTTCTGAATTTCTTTGTCAGTGACTAACTACTGTGGATTTTGGAATGCTCTAAGCCACTTTCCCATTTATTTCCTCATCTTTTCTGTAGTAGCTATGGTTATCTGTAATCTTGACAGTAACTGTATTAAACTCATTCGGGTATTCAAAAATCAATTGGTAATGCAGGGTGCACGGCATTGTCTTGCCACACAACAATTCTCAATCTATTACTGTATGTATTCCCTCCTCCTTCTTCTTTCTTTAACACATATTCTTCCATTTACTAAGAATAAAAGCAAGCTTTAACCAGACTTAAGTCACTCTACATCTAAACTTAAATCATGTGCAATGATGCGTTTCATAGACGCTTTTGAGCATCAGGAACAGAATTGTTGATGTAACTGAGGAGTTGATGGTTATGAGAACAAAAAAACAAAAAACAACAAAACGCACTCTCCCAACTTTGTAGTTGACAACTTTTAAAGAAAAACAGAAAATTATGTTTTTCTTTATCTCTCCTTTGATTTCATTTAGATGAAAACAATTCAGCATCCAATAATACCCTGCAATAAATAAACACAGTTATGTGGTCAAGGATTATTTTCTAAATTTTGTCAAAGATTGTTAATTCTTTCTATCTGAAAATGGCCTTAAATGCTGTTTTCTGCGAGGTATTAGAGCCTTCGCTTCTCAGAAATCCAATGGCTAACAGCGTCCCTGTCTGTATAATTGCACTGGACTACACAAAGTGTGGTGGAAGTGCATTAAATGAACAATACTTAAATTTGCCAACAAATATAACATTGAAAAAATTACAAGTATTTTAAAATGGAAAGTTTTTTTCAAACTTTTATTCATTATTGAACATACTGTACACTTACTTGTCCACATCATTCGTATAATTTCTATAAGTTAAAAAATAAGTGTTCATTTGACACTGCAGTAATCAACTGTCCCCAATTAGCTTTAAAAAAGCTTTTTGTTTGACCCCATTTATATGTTTTAATCATTCATCGACAACACATGGTTTCAAATGTTCAAAAATAAACCAAGTTTGAATGAATTTCAAATTTTTCTACGGTGAAGCCATTTCTTATGTTTGATGTATGTCATTTCTGACCGAGAAATTATTTTTGAATAATTAGTTGTAATTTTTGCTCTGAATTTGTAACAGGAACTTAAAAATCATAACAAGAATGGTGTATGCGTTATTTGTTACGACATAAACAGTATAAAAAACAAAGGGCACAATTCCATTATGGAGAATAAAAGACTTTAAATCCGACATCAGAGCCACAGAGAAAGGTCTATGGTGCTGAGAAAGGATGTTATTCTAAACAAAAAGTAAAACAAAAAACCCCCCCCCAAAAAAAAAAAACATAACTAATCCACTACCTTCTTTTAAGGGCATATTGTAGTTTGTACTATTCCCGTTTTTTCAACTCACCTCCACAGGAGAGTCTGGTTCATCCAGGATGTTCTTCTCATTCTGGATCCGCTGCATTGTTCCAGTGGAACTGGGATCCATTATCAGCACATTCTGACTACCAGCTCTGCCAAATTTACAGTCACTCTTTCTGGAGTCAGTAGTCCTGCACACCTCGTAGTTGTACACATGAGGAAGAGTTCCTGTTCCCATCGTGTCTGAGTAACGTGGTGGATAATATGGGATGACTGGCAGGTTGGAGTGATACAGGATGCGAGACTGTCTCCATCTGTAGATTTTCACGGAGATAATCACCACCAAACATGTGATGAAGAGGAAGGAAACTACAGCCAGAGCCAACACTAAGTAAAAAGTCAGGTTATCATTGTACTCCTTGTCATGTGTAAAGTCAGTGAACTCTGACAGCACTTCAGGGAAGCTGTCCGCCACCGCCACGTTCACAATGACTGTAGCTGAACGAGAGGGCTGTCCGTTGTCCTCCACTATCACAGTCAGTCTTTGTTTCACAGCATCTTTATCAGTCACTTGGCGGATTGTTCTTATTTCTCCATTCTGTGCACCCACTTCAAACAGCGCCCTGTCTGAGGATTTTTGCAGTTTATAGGAGAGCCAGGAATTCTGTCCAGAGTCCACATCCACAGCCACCACTTTAGTCACCAGATAACCCACATCTGCTGAACGCGGAACCATTTCAGCCACTACAGAGCCACCAGTCTGCACTGGATACAGAACCTGAGGAGGATTATCATTCTGATCCTGGATCAGGATTTTAACAGTCACATTGGAGCTGAGAGGAGGAGAACCTCCATCCTGAGCTTTTATGTGGAACTGGAAATCTTTGATCTGCTCGTAGTCAAAAGAGCGTACTGCATGGATGACTCCACTATCAGCACTGACGGTCACATATAAGGAGACTGGTACTCCATTAATAGAGGAGTCCTCCAGTATGTAAGAAACACGAGCATTCTGGTTCCAGTCAGCATCTGTAGCTTTTACTGTGACTATAGAGAGACCTGGAGTGTTGTTTTCTACAATGTAGGCCTCATATGAGCTCCTCTCAAAGACAGGTGCATTATCATTTACATCAGAGATCTGTAAGGTGAGGGTAACACTGCTGGAGAGGGAGGGTACTCCCTCATCAGAGCAGGTCACCGTGATATTAAACTCTGAAGTTTTTTCTCGGTCTAGTTCACTGTCTGTCACAAGACTAAAGAAATTATTTGTTGAAGATTTTAACATAAATGGAATGTTTTCATTAATATAACACTGCACTTTACCATTTTCCCCTGAATCAGCATCTTCAGTATTTATCATGGTAACAACTGTTTGGATTTCTGCATCTTCAGAAATGAGATTAGATTTTGACATTATGCTTATTTCTGGTTTGTTATCATTTACATCGACCACATCAATAGTTAATTTACAAGAATCAGTGAGTCCTCCTTCATCACTAGCACCAATATTGATTTGAAAATGCTTTGACTTTTCATAATCAATGTCTCCAATCAGAATAATATCTCCATTTTTTTCATTTATTTCAAATGTCTTTCTGACATTACCGAAGGTGTTTTTGATTGAATATGTGATTTTACTATTAACACCCTCATCAGCATCTGAAGCAGTAACTGTGGCCACTATTGTCCCTTTAGATATATTTTCTATTACTGTAGCTTTATATGTTTTCTGCACAAAAACAGGAGCATTATCATTAACATCTAAAACAGTAATACTAATCATCATTGTTCCTGACATCATTGGTTCTCCTCCATCTACAGCTGTTAAGATGAGCGATATCTGCTCTTCTTTTTCTCTATCCAGAGGCTTCTGTAACACCATCTCGATATTTTCAGTGCCATCAGCGCTACCATGCAAGTGAAGGGCAAAATTTTCTGTGGGTTTTAATTCGTATTTTTGAACTCCATTGATCCCCACATCAAGATCCTCTGCAGTTTGTAATACAAATTTAGATCCCACGGTAGCAGATTCACTAATTTTAAATGCTATTTCTCCGTGCTTAAAAGCTGGTGCATTGTCATTCACATCTGCAATCTGAACTGTGACGGTATAAAACTCCATAGGATTTTCTAAAATAATCTGAAGATGAAGAGCACAAAGCGGAGTCTCCGTACACAGCGCCTCTCGGTCAATTCTCTCCTTTATGAGGAGGACGCCTCTTTCTCTGTTAAGCTCCACATATTCCTCGCTGGTCCGTGTGTGGATCCGAGCTTTGCCTGATTTTAAACGTTTAATTTCTAAACCAAGATCTTGCGCTACATTTCCTACCAGCGAACCTTTCGGCATTTCCTCTGGAACAGAATAGCTGACTTGTGCTAACACCGCGTCAAAGAAAAAGAAAGAGATACACAGCAGTACTTGCCGATTCATTGTTCTGTCGGATTTTTTCTCGATGCTTCGAGGCCTATTATTTTTCCACAGAAAAAAAGATCCAGCATAAATGTCAATGTTAAATGTGGGGAAATAAGCTGCAAAATATTTCCAAAATATGTTTGATAAAAGTAGAAATCCCCCGACTGGATTTTAAATCACCATTTTCTTCACCCTGCTTTTGCGATCTTTGTACATGAAATTCTCTCCGTATTATGGGATGTAACAAAGAAGGTACTGCTTTAAATATCTACTGAAAAATCCACACTCTGGTCAACAGCGTCTCTAAGAGTCCACACAGTAAAACTGCAAAATGTTCAACTTAATCCATGAATTATTTTTTCCAAAAACGCTTTAAAATTTAACATTATTGGGATGGTTTTTTTTTTTCAAATACAAAAGGAAGTTGTTACCAGTCATTGCAAATTACTAAGTTTTTTTATCCATGTTTTGGATCAAACTAAGAACACCTTTCAAGCAAAAAACATATAGAGAAAATACGATGAGAAACGTGGGTGTAAAAGAAAGGTACAGACAGAGCAGTCAAACTGAACTACTAGATAATATTAGTTTATACAAAAAAAAAAAAGAGAAAAAAAACTAAATTTACTAAAATCTTTTTAGATTAATTTGGATAAAAAACTTAGAGAAAAGACAATATGTTCTCAGTGTTACAAAATAAAATAAAAAAGGACTAATGCTGATTAAATTAATATTGGTAGCGATCATTTATATGAAAAGGGATTCTAACCTCCACAGGAGAGTCTGGTTCATCCAGGATGTTCTTCTCATTCTGGATCCTCTGCATTGTTCCTGTAGAACTGGGATCCATTATCAGCACGTTTTGACTACCAGCTCTGCCAAACTTATAGTCACTCTTTCTGGAGTCAGTAGTCCTGCACACCTCATAGTTGTACACATGTGGAAGAGTTCCTGTTCCCATCGTGTCTGAGTAACGTGGTGGATAATATGGGATGACTGGCAGGTTGGAGTGATACAGGATGCGAGACTGTCTCCATCTGTAGATTTTCACTGAGATAATCACCACCAAACATGTGATGAAGAGGAAGGAAACTACAGCCAGAGCCAACACTAAGTAAAAAGTCAGGTTATCATTGTACTCCTTGTCATGTGTAAAGTCAGTGAACTCTGACAGCACTTCAGGGAAGCTGTCCGCCACCGCCACGTTCACAATGACTGTAGCTGAACGAGAGGGCTGTCCGTTGTCCTCCACTATCACAGTCAGTCTTTGTTTCACAGCATCTTTATCAGTCACTTGGCGGATAGTTCTTATTTCTCCATTCTGTGCCCCCACTTCAAACAGCGCCCTGTCTGAGGATTTCTGCAGTTTATAGGACAGCCAGGCATTCTGTCCAGAGTCCACATCCACAGCCACCACTTTAGTCACCAGATAACTCACATCTGCTGAACGAGGAACCATTTCAGCCACTACAGCGCCACCAGTCTTTACTGGGTACAGAACCTGAGGAGGATTATCATTCTGATCCTGGATCAGGATTTTAACAGTCACATTGCTGCTGAGAGGAGGAGAACCTCCATCCTGAGCTTTTATATGGAACTGGAAAGCTTTGATCTGCTCGTAGTCAAAAGAGCGCACTGCATGGATGACTCCACTATCAGCACTGACGGACACATATGAGGAGACTGGTACTCCGTTAATATAGGAGTCCTCTAATATGTAAGAAACACGAGCATTCTGGTTCCAGTCAGCGTCTGTAGCTTTTACTGTGAATATAGAGAGACCTGGAGTGTTGTTTTCTACAATGTAGGCCTCATATGAGCTCCTCTCAAAGACAGGTGCATTATCATTTACATCAGAGATCTGTAAGGTAAGGGTAACACTGCTGGAGAGGGAGGGTACTCCCTCATCAAAGCAGGTCACTGTTATATTATAACTAGAGGCTCTCTCTCTGTCTAGTTCACTCTCTGTCACTAAATTGTAAAAACTGGTTGCTGTTGACTTTAATAAAAAAGGAATTAGTTCATTAATCTGACAGTTAACTGTACCATTTTCTTCAGCGTCTATATCCTGAACATTAACCATTGTCACTACGGTTCCTGGTTTTGAATCCTCTGAGATCATATTTATCTGTGACATTATGCTGATTGTAGGTTTATTGTCATTTATGTCTATCACCTCAACTGTAACCTTGCAAGAATCCGTCAATCCTCCTTCATCACTTGCTTGAACATGTATTTGATAGTGACGGGCTTTTTCATAATCAACCATCTTTTTTAGGATTAGATCACCATTTAATTCATTTATTTCAAACATGTCACGGACATCTGCAATAGTATTTGAAATTGTGTATTTTATGTTCGAATTGCCTCCTTTATCTGGATCAGAAGCACTAACTCTGATTATTACTGTACCTTTAGTTGCATTTTCTGACAACGTGGCTTTATATTCCGTTTTGGAAAACACGGGCGCATTGTCATTAACATCAAGGACGGTAACGTGTATCTGTGCTGTTCCAGATAATTTAGATTCTCCTCCGTCTGTCGCAGTCAGCACTAAAAATATTTCTTCTTGTTTTTCTCTGTCGAGTGGTTTCTGTAAAACCATCTCGACGATCTTTTCTCCGCCAGGTTGTTCTTTCAATTTCAATTCAAAATGATCGGTTTTAGTAAGAAAATAGCTCTGCAGGCTGTTCAGGCCCACATCGGGATCAAAAGCTCTTTCCAGCAGGAACTTAGCTCCGATCGCAGCGGATTCGCTTATCTTAAATTTCATCTCTGATTTTTCAAAAACGGGAGCATTGTCATTTACATCTGTTATTTCCACATCGACGGTGTATAATTCCATCGGATTTTCTAAAATAATCTGAAAATGCAAAGCGCAGGGCGTTGTTTGTCCACATAGAAGCTCTCTGTCTATTTTTTCTTTCACAAGGAGCACTCCCCGTTCTCTATTCAGTTCAATATATTTGGCGTTGTCTCCAGTAAAAATTCGAGCTCTCCCTGTAATCAATCGCTTTGTGTCCAAACCTAAATCCTGACCAATATTACTTTGTACCAATCATAGATCCTCTTACCTTTTCTTCTGGAATGGAGTAGCTGACCTGCCCGGCCACCGATGAGAAAGAAAGAAAAGACAAAAGCAAAGGCACCATCCACTTCATTGTCCCATCAGTTATATTGTATCCAGCTTCAAGCCCGCAAATATAAGAAATTCTTTCAAGAAATGGCGAAGAAATATCCAATATTGGAAGCAAAACAATCTGAGAGGATTGTGGGATTAAATTAACAGGGAATTCACCGTGTAAACGATCATCTGTTGGGCCGCCGTTCTCATACAATGTGCAACAAAAAATAAAGGGAGGGAGATATAAAAAGAGCCACATCTAAAAACTGCGACACTGCAATCACCCGCTAGCCAACAAGAGTTGAGTAAGAGTTCAAGAGCATGTATTGCAAAAATAATAAAATGATATATTTCCTCGTACCGATTTTAATATTGAGAAATTTAGTCTGCTGTTAAGGAATTGAAAATCTCTTTGTCATTTCAAAGTATTAATAATAATTAAAAAAAAAAATCTCAGTGAGGTTTTAACATGACGTCACACTCGTCACATAGATTCAAAACAGTGGATCAGTGGAGTGAGACACATGACAGCATAAAATGATTTCATCACTATAATAACCCTTAAAAACATCTACAGAGACTGGAGAGACTGTTGATGTTTAATTTACTGAAACTATCTCAGCTACCCACAGCCTCTACAGCCTTATCAACTTCCACTAACTGAGCAAAATTACAAATGAATGACTTAGCCCTATAAAGTTTCAACAAGTGTTCAAACTTGAACTTGAAATAAAGGAAAGAAAAAAAGAACTACCCCAAGTGGATCCATATTTGCTCTTTCAACTTGCAAACGCAAAAATGAAGGGGTAGGCAGGTAGATAGGTAGGTGGGTAAATAGGCTGGATAATCTATTGATTGATCAGTTGAATGATTTCAATTTGCATTCTCAACCACATTGAAAGAATAATTTCTAAACTGTTGAGATTAAATTGCACAGTTCATTGATTAATTGCAACAAGTAAACACAAGATGTGGCTAAAATAAAATTGAATGAATAAAATAATATAATTTGTGAAAACTTTTGAAGCATGATTTTAAACTTTCACACACTTAGTAAAATATACCACATAAAATCTACATGAGGGAAAGTTAAAGCCTTTAAAAAATAAAATTAAGAACCTACTTGACTCATTTGAAAAGTTTGAACAATTTATGTTCTCTATACTGCTTGAACTACTTAAGGAAAAAAATTGGATATGTCAAGTGAGAGGAAGGATGCACCTAGAACAAGTCACCAGTCTGTGGCATGGCCACACACAGCCCGTGTTAGGGATAAGCAGTTCAGAAGAATAACTATAATTGCATATGTATCTATTGTTCTTTCCCATTCCTCTCCAAGCAGACAATCTTTGCCAGCACATTTAGAAGTGAACATTGTTTTGAACAAGAAATTAGTGCAAAAGAACCAGTTGCTACCTAGGTTTTAGCAACATGCTATTTGCTGTGGTAAAAATAATAAAAAAAAATCTTTACATCAAAACGCTCACCTCCACAAGAGAGTCTCGAGATCAACCTCCACAGACAACTTACTATAAAAAATGTTTCCAGCTTTTTAGAAACTCATAATATGCTTTGCTCACAACATTCAGCACAGAAGAAAAGATGATTGATGTCAGCAAAAAACATAATTCCCATATTCAGCAAAATCATATGTTTCCACAGAAGCAACGAGCGTAACTTCAAAGGAAGTAAGACTAGTTTAATTTTCATAAAGGTAGTCTCACCTCTAGAGGAGAGTCTGGTTCATCCAGGATGTTCTTCTCATTCTGGATCCTTTGCATTGTTCCTGTAGAACTGGGATCCATTATCAGCACGTTCTGACTACCAGCATAGCCGTACTTAGAGTCACTCTTTCTGGAGTCAGTAGTCCTGCACACCTCGTAGTTGTACACATGTGGAAGAGTTCCTGTTCCCATCGTGTCTGAGTAACGTGGTGGATAATATGGGATGACTGGCAGGTTGGAGTGATACAGGATGCGAGACTGTCTCCATCTGTAGATTTTCACTGAGATAATCACCACCAAACATGTGATGAAGAGGAAGGAAACTACAGCCAGAGCCAACACTAAGTAAAAAGTCAGGTTATCATTGTACTCCTTGTCATGTGTAAAGTCAGTGAACTCTGACAGCACTTCAGGGAAGCTGTCCGCCACCGCCACGTTCACAATGACTGTAGCTGAACGAGAGGGCTGTCCGTTGTCCTCCACTATCACAGTCAGTCTTTGTTTCACAGCATCTTTATCAGTCACTTGACGGATAGTTCTTATTTCTCCATTCTGTGCACCCACTTCAAACAGCGCCCTGTCTAAGGATTTCTGCAGTTTATAAGAGAGCCAGGCATTCTGTCCAGAGTCCACATCCACAGCCACCACTTTAGTCACCAGATAACCCACATCTGCTGAACGCGGAACCATTTCAGCCACCACAGAGCCACCAGTCTGCACTGGGTACAGAACCTGAGGAGGATTATCATTCCGATCCTGGATCAGGATTTTCACAGTCACATTGCTGCTGAGAGGAGGAGAACCTCCATCTTGAGCTTTTATGTGGAAATGGAAATCTTTGATCTGCTCATAGTCAAAAGAGCGTACTGCATGGATGACTCCACTATCAGCACTGATGGACACATATGAGGAGACTGGTACGCCGTTAATAGAGGAGTCCTCCAGTATGTAAGAAACATGAGCATTCTGGTTCCAGTCAGCGTCTGTAGCTTTTACTGTTAATATAGAGAGACCTGGAGTGTTGTTTTCTACAATGTAGGCCTCATATGATCTCCTCTCAAAGACAGGTGCATTATCATTTACATCAGAGATCCGTAAGGTGAGGGTAACACTGCTGGAGAGGGAGGGTACTCCCTCATCAGAGCAGGTTACTGTAATATTATAGCCAGGAGCACTTTCTCTGTCTAGTTCACTATTAGTTACCATGGTAAAGAAATTATTTGAAGTTGTTTTAATTTTAAAGTGTACACAGTCATCTAATTCACAGGTGACTTTTCCATTTTCATTTGAATCTGGATCTTGTATATTCATCATTGCCAAAACTGTTTCTGGTTCAACATTTTCTGAAATAGAGGATGACTGAGACATAATATTAATAGTAGGTGGATTATCATTTGTGTCCAGCACATTTATTAGAACTTTGCAAATGTCCTTGTTTCCACCTTCATCTGATGCTTGGATATCGATCTCATACTGGCGAAATTTCTCAAAATCAAGTAGTCCCACTAATCTCAGCTCCCCACTATCCTTATTTATATCAAACAAACCAGCAGCTCCATTTGGAAAATTAGAAATGGAGTATTGTATGTTTCCATTTGAACCTTCGTCTGCATCAGAAGCACTGACTTTGGTCAGGATTGCTCCTTTTAAAGCATTTTCTTTTACATTCGCCTTAAACTCAGTTTGATGACAAACAGGTGCATTATCATTCGCGTCTACCACATTCACAATGAGTTGAATGGTTCCTGAAAGCTGCGGACTGCCGCCATCTACAGCCATCAAGACTAATGATACACGATTGTTTTTCTCTCGGTCTAGTGCTTTCTTTAAAACCATTTCCACATTTCGGTTGCTTCTCACTCTATATGGGTTTAAAGTAAAGAAATCATTTGAACTAAGTGAATAACCTTGAAGCCCGTTTTTACCCACATCCTCGTCAACAGCTTTTTCAAGGACAAATTTGGACCCGACATTAGCAATTTCAGATATGTCAAATTTAATTTCTCTATTTTTAAAAACTGGAGAATTGTCATTAACGTCTAAAATCTCAATAGTAATGCTGTAAAACTGCATTGGATCGTGCAAAATGATTTGAAAATCCAGAGCGCAAGGCGTTGTCTGCCCGCACAGCGCTTCTCTGTCTATCTTCTCCTTTATGAGAAGGACTCCTCTTTCTTTATTTAACTCAATGTATTCTTTACCTTCCCCCGTGTAAATACGAGCTTTACCCGCAACGAGTCGTTGGGCATCTAAACCCAAATCTTGCGCAATCTTACCGACTAAAGAACCAACGGACATTTCCTCTGGAATGGAGTAGCTGACCTGAGCTAAAACAAAGGGAAGGCAGGCAGCAGAGAAAAACAGCAGAAGTACTCTCCGTGCCATCATTCAATCCGAAAAAAAATAAATAATAATAAATCTGTTCAGTAGTCTTCAAGACAAAAGCTCCACATACAGTAATCCGTTATGTTTGTAAAAAAGTAAAATAATATATTATCCCCGTGTATTACAAACGTGCTCCAACCAAAGCATTCTCCTCCTTTCTTCTCTCTCCTGCTCTGATTTGCTTGATGATTGGATGGGAACTGCTTATTGCTGCAAAAAGAGCTCTGCTTTCTCAGCTAGTGAACAGCGTCCCTGTGAGTTAGATCAGGTGAATTACATTTTAGAGACATTTTCTCTTAATAATAATTTTTTGCTGAACTGGTCATAATAAATGTTTTCCTCTAAGAAAACATAAAATGCAAATGTATATATTTAAAACGTAAATTTTATTTTAAAATAATCATGATTTTGACTCTGACATAGTTGGGTGGGTAGATAAATTTTTAATGAGGACTCATGGTTCATAATGTAAAAAAAATTGAACAAAATACAACCGCACAAGTTTTTTTAATAGACAATATTAATATAATACCCTTAAAAGACTCTTAGATTCCTAAAGGGCACATATACAAGTGTTTCAATTAGATGGATGGTGCTGTATTTTTGTGTTAATATGTGTTATATGTTAATAAAATCAACTTATTTTCTAATGCGGTCAGATGACTTATTAATTTAAACATTAATTACAAATGCTTGCATTGTGTTCACTCTGACTCACAAACACTTTACTAACTCTAGTTAATCCGTGCTTTATTTTTAGCAGCAGTCCAAGAACATCATTATGTGCAACTTCATTATAAAATGTATTAGCTTCAATCTGTTTTTTTTTTTTTTGTTTGTATTGTTTATGTTGAGAAAAATGTAGACAACCATGATGTGAATTAAATTAATTTGATGATGAACTGTCGACCCGTGTAGGCTGGATCTTTTCAAGTTAGCCCATAAATTAGCTGTGCAGACCGAGGGGCAATAAGCGCTAAACAAAGGCACTTTCACTATAACAGAGCAGGAGACAAACACTTGGGACAGAACATTGATGATTGTGTTGATGATGTATGTCATCATCATCTGATAAGGAGTCAGTCAGAATGTGCCCTAGATTTTTTTATAGTCTCATCAATGGTGAGAAACTTTACGAACAAACTAAAATCAGGAAACACAAGAGCTCTATCTTCCTTTGTGTGGCATATCATGATGACACTTTGCAGTATTGTATCTGACATATTTTTCTTTACTATATAAAGAACACAGCAGATTCTTGAGAAAAACAAGAAAAAGCAGGAAAACAATTAAAGTAACTGCTTGCTTTTCCCGAAACAATATTCAACCTCCACTATCTAAGCAGAGCTATCCATGGTTCTGAAATACAACATAAAAAGAGTGGAAAACGATTTCCATTAAGGAGAGAAACACAACTAAAGTTTGTGTGCTAAAAATGTGTTAAACCAAAGACACACTCTCTAATTTTGTTTTCTGGGTGTAAAAAGATTGAGTTGGGCAGTTACAATGAACAGGAAAAAAAATAATAAACCTAAGACTTCACTACAGCCAATTTAGACAAAAACAAAAAAAGAACAAACAAACAAAAAAGAACTGTTAGTTGCTTAAAACTAATAACATGCATCATTAAAGGCTTTCAGCAAAGACATAAAAGACTCATATCAGCAAAAATAGCAAACTTATATTCAGCATATACTTGCATCTTTCCACAGATATAAATACGAAAAAAGTGTAATCCCAGAACTAAGCATTCTGCTAAATATTTATATAGGTAGCCTCACCTCTAGAGGAGAGTCTGGTTCATCCAGGATGTTCTTCTCATTCTGGATCCTTTGCATTGTTCCTGTAGAACTGGAATCCATTATCAGCACGTTCTGACTACCAGCTCTGCCGAACTTACAGTCACTCTTTTTGGAGTCAGTAGTCCTGCACACCTCGTAGTTGTACACATGTGGAAGAGTTCCTGTTCCCATCGTGTCTGAGTAACGTGGTGGATAATATGGGATGACTGGCAGGTTGGAGTGATACAGGATGCGAGACTGTCTCCATCTGTAGATTTTCACTGAGATAATCACCACCAAACATGTGATGAAGAGGAAGGAAACTACAGCCAGAGCCAACACTAAGTAAAAAGTCAGGTTATCATTGTACTCCTTGTCATGTGTAAAGTCAGTGAACTCTGACAGCACTTCAGGGAAGCTGTCCGCCACCGCCACGTTCACAATGACTGTAGCTGAACGAGAGGGCTGTCCGTTGTCCTCCACTATCACAGTCAGTCTTTGTTTCACAGCATCTTTATCAGTCACTTGGCGGATAGTTCTTATTTCTCCATTCTGTGCACCCACTTCAAACAGCGCCCTGTCTGAGGATTTCTGCAGTTTATAGGAGAGCCAAGCATTCTGTCCAGAGTCCACATCCACAGCCACCACTTTAGTCACCAGATAACCCACATCTGCTGAACGAGGAACCAATTCAGCCACCACAGAGCCACCAGTCTGCACTGGGTACAGAACCTGAGGAGGATTATCATTCTGATCCTGGATCAGGATTTTAACAGTCACATTGCTGCAGAGAGGAAGAGAACCTCCATCCTGCGCTTTCACAGTAAACAAAAATTGTTTAATTTGTTCATAATCAAATGATCGTACTGCATGTATAACTCCACTTTCAGAGTTTACAGATAGGTAGGTTGAAATTGGATTCCCGAACACTTCCGTGTCCTCAAGAAAATATGATATTTTTGCATTTTGATTCAGGTCAGAATCTTTGGCAGTAATCGACATTATCGACATCCCAGGAGTATTATTTTCTACTATATAAGCAGAATAATTTGGTTTGGAGAAGACCGGGACATTATCATTGATATCAGCAATTCTAATTTGCAATGTTGCAGTGGTAAAAAGAGGAGGGGAACCGGAATCTGTTGCAGTTATTGTTATATTATATTCAGGTTTGGTTTCACGATCAAAGTATGCATCTGAGATTAAATTATAATAATCAGTGAGAGATGATTGAATCTTAAAAGGAAGATCTGCTTCAATTGAACAGGTAATGTGACCGTTTTTATCTGAATCTGCATCTTTGACATTAAAAACAGCAATAGTTGTACCAGGAGTGACATCTTCTGAAACCACCCCAGAAAAAGACATAATATTAATTACTGGAGAGTTATCATTTATATCCACAACCTCAAGGACAACTTTAGCTGCGTCACTGAGACCGCCCTGGTCTTTTGCAATCACTCTTAATTCATATTTTTTGTCTTTTTCATAGTCAATATTATCCATCACTCTGATTTTTCCAGAAGAGCTTTCGATTTCGAATTTTTCAGTGGATTTTCCCTTTAAATTAGAAAAACTATACGTAATTAAACCATTAGAGCCGCTGTCAGGATCTGACGCATTCACGGTTGTAATAAATGTACCTAGAGGGGCGTTTTCTGTAACAGTCGCTCTGTAGAGGGATTGATTAAATACAGGAGGATTATCATTAACATCCAGAACAGTGATCTCTATATTTAATGTCCCCGATCGAGGTGGAGTGCCCCCGTCTTGCGCTACGAGCTTCAAAGACAATCGTGGGTTCATTTCTCTGTCTAAAGGCTTCTGTAAAATCATTACAGCAAATCGAATACCTTCAGCATTAGAGTGTTGCTTTAAAATAAAATGATCGTTTTGGGACAAAACGTAATTTTGCAAGCTATAAATCCCCGCATCAGGATCATATGCGCTCTCTAAGTCAAACTGCGCTCCCACAGTAGCTGATTCGCTAATTTCTAAATTAATTTCTTTATCTTTGAAGGCGGGTGCATGGTCATTTATATCTAATACTTCTATTGTTACTCTGTGCAGCTCGATAGGATTTTCTAAAATGATTTCAAAGGTGAAGCTGCATGGCGTTACCTCTCCACAAAGCTCCTCTCGGTCAATTCTCTCATTCACAACCAAAACTCCTTTGTCTGCTTTCAGCTCGGTGTACCGGGATGTTTCTCCACTAACAATGCGGGCCCGACCCCCTCGCAGCCTTTTCACATCCAAACCAAGCTCTTGTGCAATATTACCAACGAGGGAGCCTTTCTTCATTTCTTCCGGTATCGAGTAGCGGATTTGGCCTCCGACGCTTGAAACCATGAAGAGAAAGAAAAAAAGATGGACCGCTATTGTCGAAGATTGGAGCTTGTAAATCTCCATCCTTACAAGAGGAAAAATCCAAAATCTTTGCATTCCACTTGTCACAAACACCAGAAAACGTGCGCGATCCTGCGAGAGAATTCCCTGTGGCAAAAACTGCTCAAATGCCCTGAAATCTGTGCGTGATGTTTCCGACCGTTCGCCCACTAAAATGGAAAAGAGATATCCAACCTCTCCTTTTTTTCTCTTGTGTCAAATTTGAAAGACTAGTCAACAGCGTCCCTCAGAGTCCAAACAGAGAAAGAACCAGTAGCAGGAATATTTGCAGCAGTATTTATGCAATAATAATAATAAAAAAAAAAAAACGCAATAATATCACTATAAAATATAATATTAATTATAATATCACCTTTCAAATTTTATTTTAACCATTTGAAGTCACAGATTATAAGACAATAAGAACAGCCATACATGGATTAAACTCAAATTAAGCAAACACGTATTTGAAATGTATATTTTTAAAAACCATCAACATCAAACCAACACTCTTCCCAAAATGCAAGTGTTAAAGATAAAAAATGTCAATATGAGCAACGTATTTATTTGATGCCGATCAAAACTATTATTAATCCATGAAAAAATTTTCTAAAATGTAAAAAAAAAAACAAAAAAAAAAAACGACACTTTTGTGCAGATGTTGTTCAAACAGTAAAAAAAAATAAAAAGAATTATCCAGGTAACTGCAAAGCCACCACAAATGAAAAAGTTTGAAATAGTGTATTTAAATCATATATGAATGTACAGTCTGTACATTTGAATATTCAAAAGCTAGATTTTTGTGCTGAGCACTAACTATCTGGACAGCTTCAGAACCCATACAGGCAGTCTAATACTGAGAAGAGATATTAAAGAAGATAAACTGGAGGAAAGAATACCTGAGAGGTAAATACTTGACTGTGCAACTTAGTTTAAGATTAAATATTAGCAAAAACAGCAAACAATAACACCCTGAATAAGTACCCAATTCAACCAGGATGCTCTTTTCTTGTGTAAATAGGGTATATAAAAAGCACAATGAAACAAAGAAAAGCTGGCAGAGAGTCTGACTCATTCAGTATGTGTCCCCTAAAGAAATAATCACATATCAAGACACCGTACCTTCCATTACGTTACAATGCTTCTGTCAGTTTAAAGGAGTTGTGAAAGTATAAAGCAAAATAAAAAAAGGTGATGTGTGTTTCTTATCAAATTATTGCGACAGCCTTTTGTCATCCACAACAGAATAGAAAAGAGATGAAATTAGCAAGTTGTTTTTATATAAACAGAAAGCCAGTAGGTTTAACTGACCTCTACAGGAGAGTCTGGTTCATCCAGGAAGTTTTTCTCATTCTGGATCCTCTGCATTGTTCCTGTAGAACTGGGATCCATTGTCAGCACGTTCTGACTACCAGCTCTGCCGAATTTACAGTCACTCTTTCTGGAGTCAGTAGTCCTGCACACCTCGTAGTTGTACACATGTGGAAGAGTTCCTGTTCCCATCGTGTCTGAGTAACGTGGTGGATAATATGGGATGACTGGCAGGTTGGAGTGATACAGGATGCGAGACTGTCTCCATCTGTAGATTTTCACTGAGATAATCACCACCAAACATGTGATGAAGAGGAAGGAAACTACAGCCAGAGCCAACACTAAGTAAAAAGTCAGGTTATCATTGTACTCCTTGTCATGTGTAAAGTCAGTGAACTCTGACAGCACTTCTGGGAAGCTGTCCGCCACCGCCACGTTCACAATGACTGTAGCTGAACGAGAGGGCTGTCCGTTGTCCTCCACTATCACAGTCAGTCTTTGTTTCACAGCATCTTTATCAATCACTTGACGGATAGTTCTTATTTCTCCATTCTGTGCACCCACTTCAAACAGCGCCCTGTCTGAGGATTTCTGCAGTTTATAGGACAGCCAGGCATTCTGTCCAGAGTCCACATCCACAGCCACCACTTTAGTCACCAGATAACCCACATCTGCTGAACGCGGAACCATTTCAGCCACCACAGAGCCACCAGTCTGCACTGGATACAGAACCTGAGGAGGATTATCATTCTGGTCTAGAATGTTTATTTTTATCGTGGTATTGCTGATCAAAGGTGGTGAACCTCCATCTTGTCCTCTTACATTAATATTTATTGTTTTTATTTGTTCATAATCAAATGAATGAACTGCTTTTACAACTCCACTTTCAGCATTCACAGAGATATAGCCAGATATTGGTTGACCATTTAATTGAAAATCAGCTAATAGATAAGACACTCGTGCATTTTGACCCAAGTCAGCATCATGCGCTTTCACAGAAAACACTGATATTCCAGGTGAATTATTTTCCATGATATGAGCTTCATAAAAATTCTGTTCAAATACTGGGGCATTGTCATTAACATCAGAAATTTTAAGCATTATTGTTTTGTTTGTTGTGAGGGCAGGAACCCCTTCATCCACAGCTGTGAAAGTGATATTGTAGTTACTGTTACGCTCTCTATCAAGAACACCACTTGTAACAAGAGTATAGTAATTTTTAAGGGATGACTGTATTGTAAAAGGGATATTAGAATTGACTATGCAGTTTATTTTACCATTTTGTCCCGAATCAAGATCTTTAACGTTGATTATAGCTACAGTGGTTCCTATGGGAGAATCTTCAGCAATCATATTAGAAAAAGAGGTCACTGTTATTAATGGTGCATTGTCATTTACATCTATTACTTCAATTACCACATTAGTGGATGTGCTTTGTCCACCTTGATCTCTTGCCAAAACACCAATTTCATACATTTTATGTTCTTCATAATCAATTAAATCGTTCACTGTCAAATCACCGCTATTTTCATTCAGAGAGAACAGCTTAGCAACATTACCAGACATGCTATTTAGGTGATAGGTAACACGGCCGTTCATTCCTTCATCTGCGTCTGTCGCACTAATTCTCACCACTAATGTTCCTTTTGGGACATTTTCTTTGACTGAAGCTTTAAAAATCGGCTGTGTAAAAACAGGAGCATTGTCGTTTGTATCTCGCACAGTAACGTGGATTTTTAGCGTACTTGATCGCTGTGGATCACCTCCATCCACAGCTGTGAGCGTGAGAAGCAGTTTTTCTTCTTTTTCTCTATCCAAAGCACCAGAAAGATACAACTGCGCGTATTTGTGACCGTTTGGGCTGGAGATAACTTTAATATTAAAATGTGTTGTCGGATGCAGTGTATAACCATGTAAAGCGTTGATGCCGACATCAGGGTCTGTTGCACTGACTTGCAAAATTTCGGTTCCTGGAAGCGCTGATTCTAAAATTTCTACATGCATTTCTTTTTCATTAAATACAGGCGCATTATCATTAACATCCAGTACTTCTATTACAACACTATGTAGCTGCATTGGATTAGTCATGATCATTTCAAAGCTCAAGCTGCATGGCGACGTCTGCCCGCAGAGCTGCTCTCTGTCTATTCTTTCACCCACCACCAGACTCCCTTTGTCTACATCCAATCTTATATAGTCACTATTATCACCGCCAACAATCCGCGCACCGCTTGACTTCAGCTTTCTAGCATCGAGACCTAAATCATCAGCCACATTTCCAACAACGGAGCCTTTTCTCATCTCTTCTGGGACAGAATAGCGAACCTGACAAACTGCAGCTCGAAGGAGAAAAACGCAGAAGAAGGCCCGTACTTGCCATTTAAATGCGCGGTTACTGTTTGCAAAATGCATCCTCCGAAGGTGGTGATCCCAAATCCACAAGAACAAAAAATATTCAGTATTATCCGTTGTTTTAAAAAATACAATCAAGCAGATTTAAGACCAATATCAAATTTGAAAAAAAAAATGCGAGCATAAAATGTGACCGACGCCCAGCTCTGCGTGGTACACTGAGACGAGGAAAGCAGTGTAGTTGCTTTTCAAAAGCTTTAAAATACATCAGAAGACCAACAGCGGCCCTTAGAGTATGATGGGAAAATAACAAATGAGTTGATAAAGTAAGAAGTAAAAAACATTGAGAATGTCCTAACTAAAAGTTTTAAGAGATGATAAAATCCACTGTGCTCATAGTTACATGAAATAGAACTAAAAAGGCAGGTATCTATTGAAGTCTTGTAATTATAAAGGATAACACAAAAGCACAGATGAAAAAGAGAATATTAACAATAGGAAATCCTCTCTGCATTTAAAAAAAAAAACAAAAAAAAAAAAAAAAAAAAAAAAACTAAGTCACTCCTAATTTATTTCCATCGCAGAGATGTACAAGAAATAAAAAGGGGTGCTCGGAGTTTTGTTTAATCTTTGGAACTATTTATCCTCAATGAGGTTGCAACAGGTGCAGGAGCCTATCCTGGCTGTTTTCTGGTGAGAGGCAGGATACACCCCAGACAGTTTGTCAAGAAACAAATACTAAACGTTGTTTTTATTACAAATGGGAAGTGTTCCAATCTGAATAAAGATGCTTGTGTGAAAAAGCAAACAGCACCATGGACAGCAACCAGAAGCTGTTTTGAGGTTAAAAAAAAAAAAACCCTTCCTTCTGAGTAGTTAAAATGAAAAGAGTAATGAAAAAGATCTTTTTAAAAAATTAATTTATCTATGCTGCAAGAATCACCCCCCCCCCCCCCAACTTCTTATTGAAACACTGCTTTGTTGTTCTCTGTTTTAGCATTCCTTTGTTTTTTGATACAACTGTTAATAAAGTTTTTTTTTTTTTTAAAAATGATAATATTAATGATATACGTGTAAAACAAATGATTACCAAAACACTTTGTTTGTAATCTAGTTATCACAAAAAATGTTGGTGACTTAATAATTTATGAATTGTATTTCATTTTTGGAAAGAATGACACATTAAAATGTTAAAAACCCTTAATAGTTTTTGCAGTCTAATTTTTAAACATGTCTTGCTTAAAGTGTGAACATGAAAGAAATAAACTGGACAAAATTTGTCAGAAAAATGAAGTCATCATTATATCTGTCATATCTGAAAAAAAAATTGTACCTCGTTGATTGTAATTAATCCCCCTAAGCCCATTGAAAAACAGAGCTCCTCATTCTGACATTAGAAACAAATGAAAAATTTAAGGATCAAGAAAAAAATCAAATCTGATGAGTTACACATAACAACATTACAATAAAAAAGAAACAAGCTGACCTCAATAGGAGAGTCTGGTTCATCCAGGATGTTCTTCTCATTCTGGATCCTCTGCATCGTTCCTGTAGAACTGGGGTCCATTATCAGCACGTTCTGACTACCAGCTCTGCCAAACTTACAGTCACTCTTTCTGGAGTCAGTAGTCCTGCACACCTCATAGTTGTACACATGTGGAAGAGTTCCTGTTCCCATCGTGTCTGAGTAACGTGGTGGATAATATGGGATGACTGGCAGGTTGGAGTGATACAGGATGCGAGACTGTCTCCATCTGTAGATTTTCACTGAGATAATCACCACCAAACATGTGATGAAGAGGAAGGAAACTACAGCCAGAGCCAACACTAAGTAAAAAGTCAGGTTATCATTGTACTCCTTGTCATGTGTAAAGTCAGTGAACTCTGACAGCACTTCTGGGAAGCTGTCCGCCACCGCCACGTTCACAATGACTGTAGCTGAACGAGAGGGCTGTCCGTTGTCCTCCACTATCACAGTCAGTCTTTGTTTCACAGCATCTTTATCAGTCACTTGACGGATAGTTCTTATTTCTCCATTCTGTGCACCTACTTCAAACAGTGCCCTGTCTGAAGATTTCTGCAGTTTATAGGATAGCCAGGCATTCTGTCCAGAGTCCACATCCACAGCCACCACTTTAGTCACCAGATACCCCACATCTGCTGAACGAGGAACCATTTCAGCCACCACAGAGCCACCAGTCTGCACTGGGTACAGAACCTGAGGAGGATTATCATTCTGATCTTGGACTACAATTCTAACTGTAGCTACTGAACTCAGAGGAGGAGATCCACCATCACGAACTGTCACATTAAATTCAAACCACTTGATCTGTTCATAATCTAAAGATTTTAGTGTTAATATGTTCCCATTATCAGAATTTACTGACACTAAAGAAGACACAGCGACACCATTAATCTCTTTTTCTTCCAAATAGTAAGACACTCTTGCGTTTTGACCCCAGTCAGCATCACTAGCACTGAGAACAACAACAGAAAAACCAGGAGAGTTATTCTCTGGTACAGACACACTTAGGGAAAGTGGGTGGGTTATCATTCACATCAGACACTTTGATATTGATTGTTTTATGACTAGAAAGAGGTGGAGATCCTTTATCAGACACAGTTATAGTAAGATTATATTCAGGAATATCCTCCCTGTCCAATAGATCCTCAGTTACTATACTGTAATATCCTGTTAAAGAAGACTCAACTTTAAAAGGTGCATCATCATTATTAATGGAGCAGGTCACTGCACCATTACTATCAGAGTCTTCATCATCTACATTAACCACAGCAATGGTTGTTCCTGGAGGAGAATCCTCAGAAACTGCATTAGAAAAAGACATCAATTGTATTGTTGGAACATTATCGTTTTCATCTAGAACTTGAATTACAACTTTACAGGTGTCAGAGTTACCCCCATTGTCACTAACTTTTACATTTAGTTGGTAAGATTTTGATTTTTCAAAGTCTAAGTTCCCAGCAACATTAATTTGTCCCGTTTTCTCATTTACATGAAAAAGTTGTTTAGCCTCTTTTGCAACATGAGCTATCGAGAAGATAACTTCACCATTTTCTCCTTCATCTGCATCACTGGCGCTCACTGTAGTAATCGCTGTCCCTTCTGGTGAATTCTCCTTGATCTCAGCTTTATAAACCAGCTGGCTGCACACCGGTGCGTTATCATTAGCATCCAACACGGTTACATAAATGCGCACTGTGCAAGATCTATGTGGCTCACCACCATCTGAAGCAATCAGAACAAGTGTGTGTGTTTCCTCTTTTTCTCTGTCTAACTGATTCACTAAAATCATTTCTACAAATGTCCCACCATTAGGCTGATTTTGAACCTCTAATTTGAAATTGTTCGATGATGTAAGTGAGTATTTTTGAATGTCATTTTTGCCCACATCAGGATCGTCTGCACTCTCCAGCGAGAAGCGACGGCCTGGTGAAACAGTTTCTAGAATTTTCAAACGTATTTCATCTTTGGGAAAAGATGGACTGTTATCATTTATATCTGTTACCTCGATCGTGACTCGGTAAAGCTGGATGGGATTTTCTAAAATGAGCTCAAAGCTGAAACTACAGGGCGTCGTCTTTGCGCATAATTCTTCTCGGTCGATGCGCTCTTTAATAACCAGCGTGCCTTTGTTCCGATTTAAATCTACATACTGCTTGTTTCCCTTTGTAATTATCCGAGCTTTACCTGATATGAGCCTGGCTACATCCAGATCTAAATCCTTCGCAATATTTCCGACAAAAGAGCCTTCAGCCTGCTCCTCTGGTATGGAATAGCGGGCCTGCGCGCTCACCGAGCTGAGCTTTAAAAGACAAAGAATACCCAGCACCGCTTGCCATCGGCCTCTGTCAGTGATCATCCACAAAGAAATCATCATGAATACGAATAAACACAGACGCCGTTCCTTCACAGCAAGAAAAAAAAACGTAAATAATTCCCTATTTTGTAGAAATCACGGTTTCTTTAAGGTAATCCACGAATGAGACTGTCGTCTATAAATGCAGGAAAATAATGAGCAGTTTAAAAGAGGAGGACTGGTGGACTGAATATTGGAGAGGAATTCAGGGATGAATCAACAGCGGCCCTCAGAGTCTATTTATGGAATTGTTTCTAGTGTACATTTTTAAAATAATGGAAATGTTGTGTAAAATTTGAAGATAAATTGTTTCTTAGAATATTTTCCTACTCACAATTAGTTAAGCATTAAAATGGCAAGTGGAACATAATAATAGTGCTCTTCATGTAACTCTATGTATTTGTGTTTCTCCAGATGTGTAAGGTATAAAAGAGGTATAAAAAAAGTAAACAAAAAACCCCCTCTACAATACAAAAATTATAAAAAAAGCTATTGATGATATGAAATATTAAGGTAAACCAACTTTTTTTTCTCAAAAAGTTTTATTCCTTTTACTATGAGATAAACCATACACTCATTGGTGACTTGTTTGAGGTGTACCCCTGTTCTTGCCCTTATCAACATAGACAAGCACCACCACTCCTGCAAAACTTCAATGAGAGGTAAGGTAATGGAATGAATAAAATAAAGTATGAAAAGGGAATAAATTATGCTGCAAGTATCTGTGTTGAGTGATTTGATGTGCAGAGCTTTATAGTAGAAAAAAACAAATAGATAACACACATTAGCTCAGTATTCCAAGGACAAAATCATCAGAATACAGCTTCCTAAAGAACGTTATTGAAAATGACAATGTGTATTAACTTCTACAAGACTTACGGGTAATTGTTTTTTAATAACACCTTTCTCCATTTCTTCTTTTAAACATGTAGAAATATGACTAAGCAACCAATGAGTTTTGGCACCATGGACAGCAACTTAAGTTTAAGGAATCAGCCAGAGAAAGTTTGAAGATAGAACGCGACTGGAATGGTTAGAAAAACAATGAAAATAGCATCACAGAATTTTTCATTACTCACCAAAGTTGACATTTGGGAGCAGTTTCCTGTCAGTTCCATTTTCGGTAGATCAGATTCAGCTCCATCCATACTCACTAAACTTTGACACATCGGTTGCATATTTTTAATGTCACTCTTTCTGGAGTCAGTAGTCCTGCACACCTCATAGTTGTACACATGTGGAAGAGTTCCTGTTCCCATCGTGTCTGAGTAACGTGGCGGATAATATGGGATGACTGGCAGGTTGGAGTGATACAGGATGCGAGACTGTCTCCATCTGTAGATTTTCACTGAGATAATCACCACCAAACATGTGATGAAGAGGAAGGAAACTACAGCCAGAGCCAACACTAAGTAAAAAGTCAGGTTATCATTGTACTCTTTGTCATGTGTAAAGTCAGTGAACTCTGACAGCACTTCAGGGAAGCTGTCCGCCACCGCCACGTTCACAATGACTGTAGCTGAACGAGAGGGCTGTCCGTTGTCCTCCACTATCACAGTAAGTCTTTGTTTCACAGCATCTTTATCAGTCACTGGGCGGATAGTTCTTATTTCTCCATTCTGTGCACCCACTTCAAACAGTGCCCTGTCTGAGGATTTCTGCAGTTTATAGGACAGCCATGCATTCTGTCCAGAGTCCACATCCACAGCCACCACTTTAGTAACTAGATAACCTACATCTGCTGAACGCGGAACCATTTCAGCCACCACAGAGCCACCAGTCTGCACTGGGTACAGAACCTGAGGAGGATTATCATTCTGATCTTGGACTACAATTCTAACTGTAGCTACTGAACTCAGAGGAGGAGATCCACCATCACGAACTGTCACATTAAATTCAAACCACTTTATTTGTTCATAATCTAAAGATTTTAGTGTTAAAATGTTCCCATTATCAGAATTTACTGACACTAAAGATGACACAGCCACACCATTAATCTCTTTTTCTTCCAAATAGTAAGATACTCTTGCGTTTTGACCCCAGTCAGCATCACTTGCACTGAGAACAACCACAGAAAAACCAGGAGAGTTATTCTCTGGTACAGTCACACTATATTCTGATTTAGGGAAAGTGGGTGGGTTATCATTCACATCAGACACTTTGATATTGATTGTTTTATGGCTAGAAAGAGGTGGAGATCCTTTATCAGACACAGTTATAGTGAGATTATATTCAGAAATATCTTCCCTGTCCAATAGACCCTCAGTTACTATACTGTAATATCCTGTTAAAGAAGAATCAACTTTAAAAGGTGCATCATCGTTATTAATGGAGCATGTCACTGCACCATTACTATCAGAGTCTTCATCATCTACATTAACCACAGCAATGGTTGTTCCTGGAGGAGAATCCTCAGAAACTGAATTAGAAAAAGACATCAGTTGTATTGTGGGAACATTATCGTTTTCATCTAGAACTTGAACTATAACTTTACAGGTGTCAGAGAGGCCTCCACCATCACTTGCATGAATGTTTAACTTATGTGTTTTTGTATTTTCAAAATCTATTTTTCCAGCCAGTGTAATTTCTCCTGTTTTTTCATTTACATCAAAAAGTCTTTTATCCTCCTTACTAACGTGAGGAATAGAATAACTAACTCCCCCATTTTCTCCTTCATCTGCATCACTGGCGCTCACTGTAGTGATCACTGTCCCTTCTGGTGAATTCTCTTTGATATCAGCTTTATAAACCAGCTGGCTGCACACCGGTGCGTTATCATTAGCGTCCAGCACGGTTACATAAATGCGCACTGTGCCGGATCTATGTGGCTCACCACCATCTGAAGCAATCAGAACAAGTGTGTGTGTTTCCTCTTTTTCTCTGTCTAATTGATTCACTAAAACCATTTCTATGAATCTGCCTCCGTCAGGTTGAGTTTGGACCTCTAATTTAAACTGATTTGAAGGTCGCAAAATATGTTTTTGTATATCATTAATTCCTACATCAGGATCGTCTGCAATGAGAAGAGTGAATCTGGTACCAATCTTCGCATTTTCAGCGACTTTAAAGCGTATTTCCTTTTTAGGAAATGATGGACTGTTATCATTTATATCTGTTACCTCGATCGTGACTCGGTAAAGCTGGATAGGATTTTCTAAAATGAGCTCAAAGCTGAAACTACAGGGCGTCGTCTTTGCGCACAATTCTTCTCGGTCGATGCGCTCTTTAATAACCAGCGTGCCTTTGTTCCGATTTAAATCTACATACTGCTTGTTTCCCTTTGTAATGATCCGAGCTTTACCTGATATGAGCCTGGCTACATCCAGATCTAAATCCTTCGCAATATTTCCGACAAAAGAGCCTTCAGCCTGCTCCTCCGGAATGGAATAGCGGGCCTGCGCGCTCACCGAGCTGAGCTTTAAAAGACAAAGAATACCCAGCAGCGCTTGCCATCGGCCTCTGTCAGTGATCATCCACAAAGAAATCATCATAAACCCCAATAAGCAGAAGTGCCGATCCTTCACAGAAAGAGAAAAACCCTGTAAATATGTCCTTAATTTGAAGAAATCTCGGTCTAGTGAAAATAATCCACGAATGTGAGTGTCGTCTTTACATGCAGAAAAATACTGAACAGTTTAAAGGGGAGGACTGGTGGACTGAATATTGGAGAGGATTTCAGGGATGAATCAACAGCGGCCCTCAGAGTCTATTTACGGGATTGTATTTATTATACTTAAAAAAAAATAAAATAAGAAATAATATATATATATATATGCTGTATATATATATACTGTATATAGAATATGGAAATGTTGTGGAAATTGTGGAAATAAATGGTTTCTCAGAATAGATTTATACACCCAGACTTTGTTAAGTAAGAGTTAAAATGACAAACGAAGCAAAAAAAAAAAAATATATATATATATATATATATATATATATAAACGTATATATAGTATTCTTCATGTAGGTCTATGTATTTTTGATTCTCCAGATATGTAAATGATAAAAGTGGCGACCCCTGAACGGAAATGCAGAAAGAAGAGGAAAAGAGGTATAAAAAATGCATCAAAACAAAAACTACATTCCATTCTGTCGTTTTCTGCTAATCTGTGGCCGGGACGCAGGGGCAACAGCCTCACACGGGATGCCCAGGCTTTTTTCACCCCAGCTGCATCCTCCAGCTCACCCGGAAGGATCCAGAGTCATTCCCCAGCGAGCTGCGAGACATAGTCTTCCCAGTGGTTCCAGGGTCTGCCTCTTGGTTTCCTACCAGTGTGACGTGCCCAAAACACCTCATAGCGAGGCGCTGGAGAGGCATCCTGACCAGATGCCTGACCAGATGCCTAACCAGATCCCTAAACCACAACATCTGGCTTCTCAAGCGAGGATGAGCGGCTCGACACCAAGCTCCTCCCAGACGGCAGAGCACCTCACCCGATCGCTGATTGAGAGCCTGGCCACCCTGCAGAGGAAGCTCATTTCGGTCGCTTGTATCCGCAATCTCATTCTTTTGGTCATCACACACAGTTGGTGGCCATTGGTGAGGGTGGGAATGTAGATCGACTTGTTAATCGAGAGCTTTGCTTTTCAGCTCAGCTCTTTTTTTACCACGACGGACCGATGCAGCATCCTTGTTACTGCCGATGCTGCACCGATCCCCCTGTTGATCTCCCACTCCAACCTTCGCCCACATTGAAACAAGACCCCGAGATACTTAAACTTCTCCACTTTGACCTACATCACTACAAAACAACATCACCAAAAAAATTTTAAAAAAGCTTTTGATGATGTGAAACAACAGATTTGACTAATTAAATATTTTTCTTAAAGCATATTATTACTTTTAAAATGAGATAACCCCGCACAGACCACTGCCCTGCTTAGGATGTACCCCACATCTTACCCATATCAGCATGGATAAGCTACAGTACTCTTGCAAAACTGCAAAAAGTGGTAGAGGTGTGGAATAAATGAAAAAAATGTATGAATGAGAAAACCTATGCTGCAAGTACAGTATATGTGTTGGTGATATGGTGTGTAGAAATTTCAAAGACTAAATCACATAGCTAATACATATTAGCTCTAGACCTCACAGGACAAAATCATCAAAATACAGCGTCCAAAACGAAATAATTGAAAATGACAAAGTTTATTTATGTATTCAAGACTTTTAGCTAAAAGTTTCCTGTGAAACCTCTCAATTTATTTTTCCATTTAAACGTGTAGCATATTGACTATCAATACTTTGAAATGTGGCACCATGGCCAGCAACTTAAGTAAAAACAACCAGCCACAGAACGTTTGAGGATACAGTGGAACATGAGTAGAATAGTCAGAAAAAAAATATAAAATAGTGTCAGGGAAATAAACATTACTCACCAAAGTTGACATTTGGGAGCAGTTTCCTGTCAATTCCATTTTGGGGAGGTCAGATTCAGCTCCTTCCATACTCACTAAACTTTGACACATCGGTTGCATATTTTTAATGTCACTCTTTCTGGAGTCAGTAGTCCTGCACACCTCGTAGTTGTACACATGTGGAAGAGTTCCTGTTCCCATCGTGTCGGAGTAACGTGGTGGATAATATGGAATGACTGGCAGATTGGAGTGATACAAGATGCGAGACTGTCTCCATCTGTAGATTTTCACTGAGATAATCACCACCAAACATGTGATGAAGAGGAAGGAAACTACAGCCAGAGCCAACACTAAGTAAAAAGTCAGGTTATCATTGTACTCCTTGTCATTTGTAAAGTCAGTGAACTCTGACAGCACTTCAGGGAAGCTGTCCGCCACCGCCACGTTCACAATGACTGTAGCTGAACGAGAGGGTTGTCCGTTGTCCTCCACTATCACAGTCAGTCTTTGTTTCACAGCATCTTTATCAGTCACTTGACGGATAGTTCTTATTTCTCCATTCTGTGCACCCACTTCAAACAGTGCCCTGTCTGAGGATTTCTGCAGTTTATAGGAGAGCCAGGCATTCTGTCCAGAGTCCACATCCACAGCCACCACCTTAGTCACCAGATAACCCACATCTGCTGAACGAGGAACCATTTCAGCCACCACAGAGCCACCAGTCTGCACTGGGTACAGAACCTGAGGAGGATTATCATTCTGATCTTGGACTACAATTCTAACTGTAGCTACTGAACTCAGAGGAGGAGATCCAGCATCACGAGCTGTCACATTAAATTCAAACCACTTGATCTGTTCATAATCTAAAGATTTTAGTGTTAATATGTTCCCATTATCAGAATTTACTGACACTAAAGAAGACACAGCCACACCATTAATCTCTTTTTCTTCCAAATAGTAAGATACTCTTGCATTTTGACCCCAGTCAGCATCACTAGCACTGAGAACAACCACAGAAAAACCAGGAGAGTTATTCTCTGGTACAGTCACACTATATTCTGATTTAGGGAAAGTGGGTGGGTTATCATTCACATCAGACACTTTGATATTGATTGTTTTATGACTAGAAAGAGATGGATATCCTTTATCAGATACAGTTATAGTGAGATTATATTCAGAAATATCCTCCCTGTCCAATAGATCCTCAGTTATTATACTGTAATATCCTGTTAAAGAAGACTCAACTTTAAAAGGTGCATCATCATTATTAATGGAGCATGTCACTGCACCATTACTATCAGAGTCTTCATCATCTACATTAACCACAGCGATGGTTGTTCCTGGAGGAGAATCCTCAGAAACTGAATTAGAAAAAGACATCAGTTGTATTGTTGGAACATTATCGTTTTCATCTAGAACTTGAACTATAACTTTACAGGTGTCAGAGAGGCCTCCACCATCACTTGCATGAATGTTTAACTTATGTGTTTTTGTATTTTCAAAATCTATCTTTCCAGCCACCGTAATCTCTCCTGTTTTCTCATTTACATCAAAAAGTCTTTTATCCTCCTTACTAACGTGAGGAATTGAATAACTAACTTCACCATTTTCTCCTTCATCTGCATCACTGGCGCTCACTGTAGTGATCACTGTCCCTTCTGGTGAATTCTCCTTGATCTCAGCTTTATAAACCAGCTGGGTGCACACCGGTGCGTTATCATTAATATCCAACACGGTTACATCAATGCGCACTGTGCCGGATTTATGTGGCTCACCACCATCTGAAGCAATCAGAACAAGAGTGTGTGTTTCCTCTTTTTCTCTGTCTAATTGATTCACTAAAACCATTTCTATGAATCTGCCTCCGTCAGGTTGAGTTTGTACCTCTAATTTAAACTGAGTTGAAGGTCGCAAAAGATGTTTTTGTATATCATTAATTCCTACATCAGGATCGTCTGCACTGAGAAGATTGAATCTGGTACCAATCTTCGCATTTTCAGCGACTTTAAAGCGTATTTCCTTTTTAGGAAATGATGGACTGTTATCATTAATATCTGTTACCTCGACCGTGACTCGGTAAAGCTGGATAGGATTTTCTAAAATGAGCTCGAAGCTGAAACTACAGGGCGTCGTCTTTGCGCACAATTCTTCTCGGTCGATGCGCTCTTTAATAACCAGCGTGCCTTTGTTCCGATTTAAATCTACATACTGCTTGTTTCCCTTCGTAATGATCCGAGCTTTACCTGATATGAGCCTGGCTACATCCAGATCTAAATCCTTCGCAATATTTCCGACAAAAGAACCCTCAGCCTGCTCCTCTGGTATGGAATAGCGGGCCTGCGCGCTCACCGAGCTGAGCTTTAAAAGACAAAGAATACCCAGCACCGCTTGCCATCGGCCTCTGTCAGCGATCATCCACAAAGAAATCATCATAAATCCAAATAATCAGGGATGCTGGATTATTCACGGAAATAAAACAACTGTAAATAATTCCGTAGTTTGAAGAAATCTTGATCTAGTGAAGGTAATCCACGAATGAGACTGTCATCTATAAATGCAGGAAAAATACTGAACAGTTTAAAAGAGGAGGACTGGTGGACTGAATATTGGAGAGGAATTCAGGGATGAATCAACAGCGGCCCTCAGAGTCTATCTAGGGGATTGTATCTTGTGTAAACAATCAAAAAATGATGGAAATAGTGTGTAATTTGTGAAAATAAATTGTTTTTTTTTACAGTTTGTTAAGCGTTAAAATGGCAAGTGAAGCAAAATAATAGTACTCTTCATGTAACTGTGTGTATTTTTGTTTCTGAAGATATGTAAAGTATTAAAGAGGTATAAAGAAACGGCAACAAAACAAAAAACTACATCACAATATATATAAAAAGCTATTGATGATATCAAATAGGAAGATAACTAAACTGTTTTTTTTTTCTGAAAACATTTTAATATTAATAATAAATTTAATTTATAACGCACTTTATATCTGCAGTGGTAACCTCAAAGTGCTTCATCCTTTTTACTAGGAGAAACCCCACACAGATTAGTGACCTTATTGGGGTGTACCCCGCTTCTTGCCCATATAAGCAAGAATAGACACAGGCACCCCCGCAAAACTTCATTAAGAGGTAGAAAGGTGGAATCAATGAAATAATGTATGAAGAGGAGAAAAGTTATGCAGCAGGTATCTTTATTGTGTGATTTGGTATGTAGAACGGTACACGATTCTTACACATACCTAACACACATTAGCTCGACTATTCCAAAGACAAAAATCATCAAAATGCAGCTTCCTAAACAAAATTATTGAAAAGGAAAATGTTTATTCATTTCTCGATGGCTTATGGGTAATTGTTTTTTATGAAACCTTTCATAATTTATTTTTCAATTAAAACATGTAAAAGTATTACTAAGTCTCCAAAGAAATCTGGCACCATGGACAGTGACTTAAGTAAAAACAAACAGCCACAGAAAGTTTGACGATAGAACAGGAGTAGAATAGTCAGAAAAACAGTGAAAATAGTTTCAGGGAATTATTCATTACTCACCAAAGTTGACATTTGGGAGCAGTTTCCTGTCAGTTCCAATTTGGGAAGATCAGATTCAGCTCCATCCATACTCACTAAATTTTGACACATCTGTTGCATATTTTTAATGTCACTTTTTCTGGAGTCAGTAGTCCTGCACACCTCGTAGTTGTACACATGTGGAAGAGTTCCTGTTCCCATCGTGTCTGAGTAACGTGGTGGATAATATGGGATGACTGGCAGGTTGGAGTGATACAGGATGCGAGACTGTCTCCATCTGTAGATTTTCACTGAGATAATCACCACCAAACATGTGATGAAGAGGAAGGAAACTACAGCCAGAGCCAGCACTAAGTAAAAAGTCAGGTTATCATTGTACTCCTTGTCATGTGTAAAGTCAGTGAACTCTGACAGCACTTCAGGGAAGCTGTCCGCCACCGCCACGTTCACAATGACCGTAGCTGAACGAGAGGGTTGTCCGTTGTCCTCCACTATCACAGTCAGTCTTTGTTTCACAGCATCTTTATCAGTCACTTGGCGGATAGTTCTTATTTCTCCATTCTGTGCACCCACTTCAAACAGTGCCCTGTCTGAGGATTTCTGCAGTTTATAGGAGAGCCAGGCATTCTGTCCAGAGTCCACATCCACAGCCACCACTTTAGTCACCAGATAACCCACATCTGCTGAACGAGGAACCATTTCAGCCACCACAGAGCCACCAGTCTGCACTGGGTACAGAACCTGAGGAGGATTATCATTCTGATCTTGGACTACAATTCTAACTGTAGCTACTGAACTCAGAGGAGGAGATCCAGCATCACGAGCTGTCACATTAAATTCAAACCACTTGATCTGTTCATAATCTAAAGATTTTAGTGTTAATATGTTCCCATTATCAGAATTTACTGACACTAAAGAAGACACAGCGACACCATTAATCTCTTTTTCTTCCAAATAGTAAGATACTCTTGCATTTTGACCCCAGTCAGCATCACTAGCACTGAGAACAACCACAGAAAAACCAGGAGAGTTATTCTCTGGTACAGTCACACTATATTTTGATTTAGGGAAAGTGGGCTGGTTATCATTCACATCAGAAACTTTGATATTGATTGTTTTATGACTAGAAAGAGATGGAGATCCTTTATCAGACACAGTTATAGTAAGATTATATTCAGGAATATCCTCCCTGTCCAACAGACCCTCAGTTACTATACTGTAATATCCTGTTAAAGAAGAATCAACTTTAAAAGGTGCATCATCATTATTAATGGAGCATGTCACTGCACCATTACTATCAGAGTCTTCATCATCTACATTAACCACAGCAATGGTTGTTCCTGGAGGAGAATCCTCAGAAACTGAATTAGAAAAAGACATCAGTTGTATTGTTGGAACATTATCGTTTTCATCTAGAACTTGAATTATAACTTTACAGGTGTCAGAGAGGCCTCCACCATCACTTGCATGAATGTTTAACTGATGCGTTTTTGTATTTTCAAAGTCTAATTTTCCAGCCACCGTAATCTCACCTGTTTTCTCATTTACACGGAAGAGTTTATTCGCACCTTTTTTTACGTGAGGAATAGAATAAGTTACTTCTCCATTTTCTGCTTCATCTGCATCACTGGCACTCACTGTGGTGAATACTGTTCCTTCTGGTGAGTTCTCCTTTATATCAGCTTTATAAACCAGCTGGTTGCACACCGGTGCGTTATCATTAATATCCAACACGGTTACATAAATGCGCACTGTGCCTGATCTATGTGGCTCACCACCATCTGAAGCAACGAGTACAAGTGTGTGTGTTTCCTCTTTTTCTCTGTCTAATTGATTCAACAAAACCATGTCTATGTATTTGCCACCGTTGGGTTGATTTTGAACTTCTAATTTAAAATGATTTGAAGGTCGCAAAAGATGTTTTTGTATGTCATTAATTCCTACATCAGGATCGTCCGCACTCATAAGAGTAAATCTGGTTCCAATCGCCGCATTTTCTGCCACTTTGAAACGTATTTCATCATTTGGGAAAGAAGGACTGTTATCATTAATATCTGTTACCTCGATCGTGACTCGGTAAAGCTGGATGGGATTCTCTAAAATGAGCTCAAAGCTGAAACTACAGGGCGTCGTCTTTGCGCACAATTCTTCTCGGTCGATGCGCTCTTTAATAACCAGCGTGCCTTTGTTCCGATTTAAATCTACATAATGTTTATTTCCCTTTGTAATGATCCGAGCTTTACCTGATATGAGCCTGGCTACATCCAGATCTAAATCCTTCGCAATATTTCCGACAAAAGAGCCTTCAGCCTGCTCCTCCGGTATGGAATAGCGGGCCTGCGCGCTCACCGAGCTGAGCTTTAAAAGACAAAGAATACCCAGCAGCGCTTGCCATCGGCCTCTGTCAGTGATCATCCACAAATAAATCATCATAAATCCTTAAAAACAGAATTCTGATCTTTCACAGAAAGAGAAAAACCCTTTAAATATTTCCGTACTTTGAAGAAATATCGGTTTAGTGAAGATAATCCACGAATGTGACTGTCGTCTCTAAATGCAGAAAAATACTGAACAGTTTAAAGGGGAGGACTGGTGGACTGAATATTGGAGAAGATTTCAGGGATGAATCAACAGCGGCCCTCAGAGTCTATGTAGGGGATTGTATCTGCTACACTAAAAACATGAAAATGTTGTGGTAATTGTGGATTTAACTTTTTTTTCGCGCCATACATTAGAGTTAAATTGCCAATTGTGGCTAAGAAAAATAGTGCTCTTCATTTAAGTGCACGTATTTTTGATTCTCTGCAAATGTAAGAAATAAAAGAGGTATTAGAAGGCAACAAAACATTAAATTACATTACCAAAAAATGAAAAAAAAGTTTTTATGATATAAAATAAAAGGTTTGGCTAATTAAATATTTTTTTAAAGCATTTTAAAACTTTTGACATGAAATAAACTCCCGACACAGGCCAACAGTGGAGGAACCTGACGGAGTAAATATACTTCGTTACCGTACTTAAGTAAAAAAATTGTGTATATGTACTTTACTTAAGTAAAATTGCAGACCAGTACTTTTTCCTTTTACTTCACTACATTTTTAGAGCAAATATCTGTAGTTTTTCTCCGCTACTTTTTAAAAGTGTGTTTTGCATTTTTTGTTACATTTTCGTTCAGGAATTTGAAAAATACACAATTTTTTTTTTAGCGCATCTTGAAGCCGCATCACCAAAATCAAAAGGAGCAGTTGATCAGGAGAAAAAGTAATGAATCGAGGATCAATCAGATTTAAGAGTAAACATTTTCCGCATTCATTCAGTGCCAAAAACTAACATCAAATATAGCACAAACTGAAAATAGCCATAGGATCGTTGTTCGTTGTGTTTACTTCTAAATACTTCAGGGGCTCTTTACATTTAATCCCCTAACAAGAACCACAGCTACTCAGGCTTTAAAGAAAGATGAAATAAAAAGTTGAGCCATCGTTACACGGAGCAGGGGCGGATCTAGGATTTTCTGGGGGGGGGGGGGGGGGGGGCGTGACAAAGCCAATATAGGGTGACTGGGGGCACCCCTCCCAGAACATTTTAAAAAATAAGAGTCATTTTCCTGCATTTTTGGTGCCCCATTTGCTTTCCCTGCAAGGAGATAGCTTGACTAGTCCCCTTTCCTCTCTTCTTTTTTTTTTTTTTTTTTTTTTTTTTTTTTTTTGTGGACCAAAAGAGGCGGGAGACGAGGGGTCACGCCCCTGCAGAGTATTTATTTGTGACCCTACAGAATAAAAATAACATTTGAATTATGGTTGAATACTTTTACTTTTTACTTAAAATGTAAAATTTACACCAATTACTTTGTACTTTAGTAGATTTTTTTAATTGGTACTTTTACTTTTGTAACTTTTTTGCCTAATTATCTGTACTTTTACTTAAGTACTAAAAGTGAGTGCTTCATCCACCACTGCAGGCCAGTGACCTGTTTTGGGCGTAACCCGCTTCTTGCCTTTATCAGCATGGATAAGCACCAGCCCCCTTGCAAAACTGCAATAAATGGTAGAGGATTGGAATGAATGAAATAATGTATGAAAAGGAGAAAATTATGCTACAATTATCTTTGTGTGATATTGGTATTGTGTGATTTGGTATGTGGAACGTATAGGACTGTTGTCAATGGCAGACACACATTAGCTCCAGTCCTCGAAGGACAAAATAATCAAAATACAACTTCCAAAACAAAATTATTGAAAATAACCAAGTTTGTTCATTTCTTCAATACTTATGAGTAATTATTTTTATGAAACCTTTTATAATTTATTTTCCCATTTAAACATGACATTCAGCATATTGATTTAAAAGACTTTGAACTCTGGCACCATTGACAGCAACTTATGTAAAAACAATCAGCCACAGAAAGTTTGAAGATACAGTAGAACACGAGTAGAATAGTCAGAAAAACAATAAAAATAGTTTCAGGGAATTTTTCATTACTCACCAAAGTTGACATTTGGGAGCAGTTTCCTGTCAGTTCCATTTTGGGTAGATCAGATTCAGCTCCATCCATACTCACTAAACTTTGACACATCGGTTGCATATTTTTAATATCACTCTTTCTGGAGTCAGTAGTCCTGCACACCTCGTAGTTGTACACATGTGGAAGAGTTCCTGTTCCCATCGTGTCTGAGTAACGTGGTGGATAATATGGGATGACTGGCAGGTTGGAGTGATACAGGATGCGAGACTGTCTCCATCTGTAGATTTTCACTGAGATAATCACCACCAAACATGTGATGAAGAGGAAGGAAACTACAGCCAGAGCCAACACTAAGTAAAAAGTCAGGTTATCATTGTACTCCTTGTCATGTGTAAAGTCAGTGAACTCTGACAGCACTTGAGGGAAGCTGTCCGCCACCGCCACGTTCACAATGACTGTAGCTGAACGAGAGGGCTCTCCGTTGTCCTCCACTATCACAGTCAGTCTTTGTTTCACAGCATCTTTATCAGTCACTTGACGGATAGTTCTTATTTCTCCATTCTGTGCACCCACTTCAAACAGCGCCCTGTCTGGAGATTTCTGCAGTTTATAGGAGAGCCAGGCATTCTGTCCAGAGTCCACATCCACAGCCACCACTTTAGTCACCAGATAACCCACATCTGCTGAACGAGGAACCATTTCAGCCACCACAGAGCCACCTGTCTGCACTGGGTATAGAACCTGAGGAGGATTATCATTCTGATCTTGGATCAGGATTTTCACAGTCACATTGCTGCTGAGAGGAGGAGAACCTCCGTCCTGCGCTTTGACAATAAAATCTAACTGTTTGATTTGTTCATAATCGAGTGGGCGCATTGCATGTATAACTCCACTTTCTGCATTGACAGACACAAATTCAGAAACAGGGGCTCCAGCGATTTTGCCTTCCTCTAATATGTAGGAAATGCGTGCGTTTTGACTCTCATCCAGATCTGTAGCGCTAAGTGTTAGAATAGAAACACCTGGAGAGTTATTTTCTGGAATAAATGCTCTAAAGGCATTTTGTAAAAACACTGGAGCATTATCGTTAACATCAGAAATTTTTAATTGAAATGTCTGTTTAACTGAGAGGGGAGGAACTCCTCTGTCTGTTGCAACCAGAGTTATATTATAGTGTACAATATTTTCCCGATCTAATTTATAATCTGTTGACAGTGTGTAGTAGTTTCTTAAATTTGATTTTATCTTAAATGGTATATTTTGTTCAATTCTACAGATCACCTGTCCATTCATACCTGAGTCCAGATCTTTAACGTTTATAATACCAATTGTTGTACCAGGAGGGGAGTCTTCAGATATTGGACTAGTAAAGGATGATACACTTATGATAGGAGAGTTATCATTTTCATCAGCTACATCAATTATTACCTTACTAGAATCAGTCAAACCTCCTTGGTCTTTTGCATCAATACTTAGTTCATATTTTTTCTCTTTTTCGAAATCAATAGGTCCTGCTACTAGAATTACACCTGTTTTGTCATCAATTATAAAAGTTTCCTTATGTGCGTCATTGAAATCAGAAAAATAATATGTAACATCGCTGTTAGAACCAAAATCAGCATCTGTTGCATTAACAGTGGTCACATAGGTGCCTCTGGGAGAATTTTCCTTTACTGCAGCTTTGTATACAGACTGATTAAAAACAGGGGGGTTATCGTTAATATCAAGAACAGTGATATCTATATTTACTGTACCAGATCTCTGAGGAGTTCCTCCATCCACAGCTATAAGCTTCAAAGACAGAAAAGAGTTTGTCTCTCTGTCTAGCGGCTTCTGTAGAATCATCTGTGCATATTGTTTTCCATCTGCATTAGAGTGTTGTTTAAGAATGAAATGCTCGTTCTCAGATAAAACATATTCTTTAAGTCCGTTCAGACCGACATCCAGGTCCTCCGCGCTACTCAAAGAAAAGCGTGCGCCAATATTTGCCGATTCACTGATCTCAAATTGAATATTATTTCTTTTAAACGTCGGTGAATGATCGTTTATATCAGTTATTTCGACCGTAATTTGATGCAGTTCCATTGGATTATCTAAAATAATCTCAAAACTGAAACTACAGGGCGTTGTGTCACCGCAAAGCTGCTCCCGGTCGATTCTTTCCTTCACAGCTAAAATCCCTTTGTCTGCCTTTAGCTCCGTGTACTGAATACCGTCTCCGGTGATGATACGGGCCCGACCAGAACGGAGCCTTTCCTGACTAATCCCGAGATCCTGTGCAACATTACCGATGAACGAGCCTTTTTTCATCTCCTCTTGGACTGAATATCGGATATGTCCTTCGACAAGATGCGCCACAAAGAAAAGAAAAAACGCACAATTTTTTCCACGCCATGAACGACATTTCTCCAATCCACAAGACGGTCGTTTGTAAAAATCCATGTTAAGAAAATGTAAGTAACATCAGCAAAATATTTTTACTGTAGAAATATCTTTAAATTTCATTAAGGGAAATCTAGACGAAGAGATCATCTGCCTTTGAACGCGACTGCGCATGAGAGAAACATTCTACTGCGGTCTTTATCCACAGTGTTGGGGAAGATCCTCCACCGTTATTTTTGCGTTGATCAACAGCGTCGCTTAGAGTTCAAAGTTGGTAAAACTATGCACTTGTAATGATTAGAACATTTAAAAAGCAAAAGAGAAAGAAAAAATATCAGTAAAATTTTATAAATGAAACCGATACATTTTTCGCTAAATGGAGGAAATGCTTTCAACATGCATTTTTTTTACAAATACAAACTGAAAAGTTGTATTTTCAGTTTGTATAAAAAAAAAACAAATCCCCCTAAATTCAAAACATATCTTTGACAAACTTATCTATTTCAAATAAACATCATTCTCAAGAGGATAAAACTTGTTTCCCCTGATGTTATTCCAGCCACCACAAACTGCTGAGCAGAGAAACACTCTCCATGGTGCTGAAATACTATTTTTCTGCCGCTCTCACAGTTTTACATTTGAAAGACACAATCAAAACCTTTTCAAAAATTATAGGAAAGCCAACTAACCTCCACAGGAGAGTCTGGTTCATCCAGGATGTTTTTCTCATTCTGGATCCTCTGCATTGTTCCAGTAGAACTGGGATCCATCATCAGCACGTTCTGACTACCAGCATAGCCGAACTTACAGTCACTCTTTCTGGAGTCGGTAGTCCTGCACACCTCGTAGTTGTACACATGTGGAAGAGTTCCTGTTCCCATTGTGTCTGAGTAACGTGGTGGATAATATGGGATGACTGGCAGGTTGGAGTGATACAGGATGCGAGACTGTCTCCATCTGTAGATTTTCACTGAGATAATCACCACCAAACATGTGATGAAGAGGAAGGAAACTACAGCCAGAGCCAACACTAAGTAAAAAGTCAGGTTATCATTGTACTCCTTGTCATGTGTAAAGTCAGGGAACTCTGACAGCACTTCAGGGAAGCTGTCCGCCACCGCCACGTTCACAATGACTGTAGCTGAACGAGAGGGCTGTCCGTTGTCCTCCACTATCACAGTCAGTCTTTGTTTCACAGCATCTTTATCAGTCACTTGGCGGATAGTTCTTATTTCTCCATTCTGTGCACCCACTTCAAACAGCGCCCTGTCTGAGGATTTCTGCAGTTTATAGGAGAGCCAGGCATTCTGTCCAGAGTCCACATCCACAGCCACCACTTTAGTCACCAGATAACCCACATCTGCTGAACGAGGAACCAATTCAGCCACCACAGAGCCACCAGTCTGCACTGGGTACAGAACCTGAGGAGGATTATCATTCTGATCTTGGATCAGGATTTTAACAGTCACATTGCTGCTGAGAGGAGGAGAACCTCCGTCCTTTGCATGTGCAATAAACACAAATTGTTTAATTTGTTCATAATCAAATGAGCGCACTGCGTGTATAACACCACTTTCAGCATTGACAGAAACATATTCCGATAATGGTGAACCACTAATGTGACTTCCTTCCAGAATATAAGATACACGAGCGTACTGGTTTTCATCTGAATCTTTTGCCTTAATACTAAGAAGAGAAACACCAGGCGAATTATTTTCTGCAATAAATGCTGTGTAAACATCTTGTGAAAAAACAGGAGGGTTGTCATTTACATCAGATATCTTTAAAGTGAAAGTCTTTTTTGTGGATAGAGGGGGAATGCCTGCATCTACCGCAACAACAGTAATATTAAAATCAGAAACACTTTCACGATCAAGAACAGAATCTGTTATGATGGTGTAATAATTTCTTAAATTAGATTTTATCTTAAAAGGGGTGTTTCCCTCTGTTTTACACATTACACGCCCATTATCACCAGAATCAAGGTCTTTAACATTAATAATTCCAATGGTTGTACCTAAAGGTGAATCTTCTGACACGGGGCTTGTAAATGACATCACATTTATAACAGGTGCATTATCGTTAACGTCAATGACCTCTACTATGACTTTACTAGAGTCTGTTAAAGCACCCTGATCTGTTGCTTCAATCCGAATTTCATACTTTTTTGATTTTTCATAATCAATCTCCCCGGAAACATAAATGACGCCAGTTGTTTTATTGATAATAAAAATATCATTAATATTTCCTTGCATCTTTGAAATAGAATAATAAATCAAACCATTTGATCCGCTATCTGCGTCAGTTGCGTTAACTGTGGTTACGTAAGAACCTTTTGGAGAGTTCTCTATAACAGCAGATTTATAAACAGATTGATTGAATACAGGAGGATTATCATTAACATCTAAGACAGTAATATCTATATTTACTGTACCTGATTTCAGAGGTGTTCCACCATCTGATGCTATAAGCTTTAATGATAGGCTCGCGTACCGCTCTCTATCCAACTGCTTCTCGAGTATCATTTCTGCATATTTATTTCCATCTGCGTTTGAATGTGTTTTTAATATGAAATTTTCATTTTGAGACAAACTATATTCCTGGAGTCCATTGATTCCCACATCAGGATCATTGGCTGTGGGTAAAAGAAAACGCGCTCCTGGTGCAGCTGACTCACCAATAGTTAATTTCATGTCGCGCTGATGAAAAGAAGGCGAGTTGTCATTTATGTCCAAAACTTCAACTGTAACGTGATGCAGCTCCATGGGATTATCTAAAATCAAATCAAAGCTGAAACTACACGGTGTCTCTTCTCCACAAAGCTGCTCTCGGTCAATTCTCTGGTACACAACTAGAATCCCTTTGTCTGATTTCAGCTCGACGTACTGGATGTTTTCTCCGGTCACAATACGGGCCCGACCAGAACGAAGCCTTTGCGTATTTATTCCCAGGTCCATAGCCGCATTACCGATCACTGATCCTATCTTCATTTCTTCTGGGATTGAATACCGTATTTGATCACCAGCTATTTGAGTGATAAATAGAAAAAAAAATATTTTCTGCGACGTAAGTGTCGGGTAAAACCGCCACCTTACAATCCCAAAAATATATTGTAAGAAATCCATGGTCGCGCGAAAATGCAACTAAAAATAAAAACCGGGATGCTTCTTTTTACATACAGAACAAAATCAGTCCAAGAAATCACGTGTTTTCAATGTGCTCTTTGTCGAGAGAAATTAAAATGCCTCCGTGTCTTTTTGTCTGACGCCCACCAACCAGCCCTGCAGCTCAGTGTGCAGAAAGCACCGCCTAAGTGATTGTGTAAACTTGTCTTAGTCAATTGCGTCTCCTACAGTTCAGAAAAATTATACCAACGAAATAAAAATGACAATAAAAGTTCAACTTTAAAAACGAGAAAAAAAGCGGTACAATGCTGTATAAGACCACTTCTTCTGCAATATCTATGATATTAAGTTATTGAAATTTATGTTTGCTGCAATGATCATTCACAAATGTGCAAAAGCACTGGAAAATGCTTGAAACGAATCATTAATAAATTGAAGCCTAATTAACCTGAATTTTTCAAACCATTAAAAGCAAATAAAACATGTCTAATAAACAAATAGTTTGTTTTAATTCAAACATTGAACTCTAGTCCCTGTTGTAGATACTAAAGTGTATGAATGTTAACTGTTATACTACATAAGAAAAAAAGGGGGTTTTTAAAATCATTGCACAGTTAATTACTTTGTAAATTAAATGTAATAAACTCTGACATTGTACAATTCAGCCTAGAGTCCAAAATCATGCCCAACAAAGGTAATTATGATGTGCAAGTACCCACAGAAGGCCCTGTGTAATTTATAAATATATTCAGAAATCCTGAGCTGACTGATTGATTTTTAAATTCAAAATAATATCAAATAATTAAATTGTTATAGTAATAACAGAATGTTGTTTGGTCACAAAACTCTGTCCAATACCAATTTTTACAGTATGATACAAAATCTCTGACTTCCTCGCTTTCCATGCTTTAGTCTTTTTTTTCTTTCCTTCTCTATCTGTCTGTCTATGCAATAAAGTTATATTTAGGACATACAATTAATATTGTAGAGTATTCAATAATCAATTTTCAGAGAGAGACACAAAAGTTAATATGTTAAAAGATGTTGGGATCAAGTAACAAACAAGATGCCATGTTGGACTAATAAGTTGTTTTGTACCAGAAACAAATTGGTAGGTTCATTGAAGAAATGAACACGTATGAAGACATCATGCCTCACAATGCATTTCTATATCATTATCAGTGTCAAGGTGCTGGAAGATGAAAAGCAAAATACCAAAAAAAGAGTGATTTATGTCTGTTATCAGATGAAAGCAACAGCATTTTGTCATCCACAACAAAACAAAGGCATAAAATGAGCAAGTTTTTTCATATGATAGAGAAAGCCAATAGGTTTAACTGACCTCTGCAGGAGAATCTGGTTCATCCAGGATGTTTTTCTCATTCTGGATCCGCTGAATTGTTCCAGTAGAACTGGGATCCATTATCAGCACGTTCTGACTACCAGCACTGCCAAATTTACAGTCACTCTTTCTGGAGTCAGTAGTCCTGCACACCTCGTAGTTGTACACATGTGGAAGAGTTCCTGTTCCCATCGTGTCTGAGTAACGTGGTGGATAATATGGGATGACTGGCAGGTTGGAGTGATACAGGATGCGAGACTGTCTCCATCTGTAGATTTTCACTGAGATAATCACCACCAAACATGTGATGAAGAGGAAGGAAACTACAGCCAGAGCCAACACTAAGTAAAAAGTCAGGTTATCATTGTACTCCTTGTCATGTGTAAAGTCAGTGAACTCTGACAGCACTTCAGGGAATCTGTCCGCCACCGCCACGTTCACAATGACTGTAGCTGAACGAGAGGGCTGTCCGTTGTCCTCCACTATCACAGTCAGTCTTTGTTTCACAGCATCTTTATCAGTCACTTGGCGGATAGTTCTTATTTCTCCATTCTGTGTACCCACTTCAAACAGTGCCCTGTCTGAGGATTTCTGCAGTTTATAGGAGAGCCAGGCATTCTGTCCAGAATCCACATCCACAGCCACCACTTTAGTCACTAGATAACCCACATCTGCTGAACGAGGAACCATTTCAGCCACCACAGAGCCACCAGTCTGCACTGGGTACAGAACCTGAGGAGGATTATCATTCTGATCCTGGATCAGGATTTTAACAGTCACATTGCTACTGAGAGGAGGAGAACCTCCATCCTGTGCTCTGACTGTTAGTTGAAGCTGCTTGATTTGTTCATAATCAAATGAGCGCACAGCACTCAGAATACCACTCTCAGAGTTTAAAGATACGTATGAAGACATTGGATTCCCATTGACATCAGTGTCCTCTAAAAAGTATGAAATTCTAGCATTTTGATTCCAATCAGAGTCTTGTGCCTTCAAAGTAAATATGGACAGCCCAGGGGAGTTGTTTTCCATAATCTGTGCAGATAAACTCTTTTTATCAAAAACTGGTGGATTGTCATTAACATCAGAGATTTTAAGATGTAACTGTGTTGAACTAGACAGAGAAGGAGATCCAAAATCTGTAGCTGATATTGTGATGTTATATTCAGAAATAGTTTCTCTATCAAAATATTGATTTGAAATTAAATTGTAATAATTTGTTAGTGAGGACTCGATTGTGAAGGGAAGCTTTTTGTCAATGGAACATTTAATTTTACCGTTGTTTTCAGAATCTAAGTCTTTAATATTTAAGATAGCAATTGTCGTGCCAGGTGGAGCATCCTCTGAAAGTGGACTAGAAAATGACATAACATTTATGATGGGGGCATTGTCGTTAACGTCAATAACATCAAATATAATTTTGCTTGTCCCTGTAAAACCACCCTCATCTTTAGCCTCAACTCTTAATTCAATTTTTTTATTTTTTTCAAAGTCAATTTGACCGGAGACATAAATTGTTCCAGTGTTTTGATCAATACGAAAGATATTTTCTGTACTTCCTTTCATTCTAGACAAACTGTAGCTGATGAGTCCGTTTGAACCACTGTCTGCATCAGTAGCATTTACTGTTAGAATACTTGTTCCCTTTCTTGCATTTTCTACCACAAAAGCTTTGTATAATGACTGATTGAATATGGGATCGTTATCATTAGCATCCAACACAGTTACATCTATGTTTACTGACCCAGATCTCTGAGGTGTGCCTCCGTCCACTGCAATTAACTTTAGAGAAAATTCCGGACGTGCTTCTCTGTCCAAAGGTTTCTGCAATACCATTTCCACATATCTGCTACCGTCTGGATTAACTTGTTGTTTCAGGGCAAAATGTTCGTTTGTTGACAGAAGATAATCCTTTAACGCATTTTCTCCCACATCAAGATCGTCTGCGCTCTGCAGACGAAAACGTACTCCGACTGCGGCTGATTCACTTATTTCAAAAGAAATTGGTTTATCTTTGGATGGAAAGACAGGTGCGTGATCATTTATGTCCAAAACCTCGACAGTTATTCTGTGGAGTTCCATGGGGTTTTCTAAAATCATCTCAAAGCTGAAGCTGCACGGAGTTACGTCTTCGCAAAGCTGCTCTCGGTCTATCCGCTCATTCACAACCAGAATCCCTTTGTCTGTTTTCAGCTCCGTGTACTGAATATTTTCTCCTGTCACGATGCGGGCTCGACCAGAGCGCAGTCTCATCAGATCCAAGCCCAAATCTTGCGCTACGTTACCGATGACAGTGCCTTTTTTCATTTCCTCAGGAATAGAATAGCGAAGATGTCCACCTACCATGTCAACCACAAGAAATAAAAGAAGCAGTAGGCCTATGTGCTGTCGCAGTTTATGAGTGGATCGCCTTCTTAAACCTCCGCTGGTTGGACTCACTGTAGTCCCCATCATGCCTTTATAAAAATTTAAAATAGAAAAAAAAACCTTGTATCCAATTAATGCAGTTGGATCTGCGAGATTTTGTGTTATCTAAACCGTCCTCGACGCTCAGAAGCAAATGTGCGAGTCAAGCCTCGCCCGAAACAGCACAGAACACACAAAGCCTCACTGCAGATTGAACGCTGAGGCAGGGAATCATTTTTCACTGACCAACAGCGTCGCTTAGAGTCCAAATTATGAAATAAAAGAACTACAAATACTGCAAGTTTTTTCATTTGTCAAATTATATATGCAAAACATTACAGAAACATTTCTTTCAGGAATAGTTCTATTCCGCTGAGGTTCCTTGAATATAGATGAAAAATTTTGCTGGACGATGAGGTCGCAAAACGTGACGGTAACAAGTTACAGTTTAAAAATTATGTCTGAGAAAAATATTTTAGGTAACAGAAAAAAAATACTTATCAAACACTCAAAAGTTCTAAGGAGTAGATTAACTTTAAACATGTTCATTTCACCCAAATGTGTGTGTGTGTGTGTGCGTGCGTGCGTGCGTGCATGTGTGAGTGTATATCAGTGTTTGTTTTTGTACGTGTCTTCACGTCTATTTTAAGAAATCAGTGGATCAACAGAAAAGAGCCACTGTCTAAGGTCCTGAAAATTGGATGCTAGTTTGTATTTTATAAAGGTTGAACTCATTCAGAAAAATACATAAATTCACAAGATAAAAGCAAGTGAACTAACTGACCTCCACAGGAGAATCTGGTTCATCCAGGATGTTTTTCTCATTCTGGATCCTCTGCATTGTTCCAGTAGAACTGGGATCCATTATCAGCACGTTCTGACTACCAGCTCTGCCAAATTTACAGTCACTCTTTCTGGAGTCAGTAGTCCTGCACACCTCATAGTTGTACACATGTGGAAGAGTTCCTGTTCCCATCGTGTCTGAGTAACGTGGTGGATAATATGGGATGACTGGCAGGTTGGAGTGATACAGGATGCGAGACTGTCTCCATCTGTAGATTTTCACTGAGATAATCACCACCAAACATGTGATGAAGAGGAAGGAAACTACAGCCAGAGCCAACACTAAGTAAAAAGTCAGGTTATCATTGTACTCTTTGTCATGTGTAAAGTCAGTGAACTCTGACAGCACTTCAGGGAAGCTGTCCGCCACCGCCACATTCACAATGACTGTAGCTGAACGAGAGGGCTGTCCGTTGTCCTCCACTATCACAGTCAGTCTTTGTTTCACAGCATCTTTATCAGTCACTTGGCGGATAGTTCTTATTTCTCCATTCTGTGCACCCACTTCAAACAGCGCCCTGTCTGAGGTTTTCTGCAGTTTATAGGAGAGCCAGGCATTCTGTCCAGAGTCCACATCCACAGCCACCACTTTAGTCACCAGATAACCCACATCTGCTGAACGAGGAACCATTTCAGCCACCACAGAGCCACCAGTTTGTACTGGGTACAGAACCTGAGGAGGATTATCATTCTGATCCTGGATCAGGATTTTCACAGTCACATTGCTGCTGAGAGGAGGAGAACCTCCATCTTGTGCTTTAACAATGAACACCACCTCTTTTATTTGCTCATAATCAAATGAGCGGAGACCCCGAACTTCACCACTTTCTGAGTTAATGGAAACATATTTTGATATTGGAGAACCACCTAAGTCACAATCTTCCAAAATATAGGAAATACGAGAATTTTGGTTTTCATCCGAATCCCTAGCTTTTACACTCATCACAGAAACTCCAGGAGGGTTGTTTTCTTCAATAAAAGCGCTATAAATATTGTGAGGGAAAACGGGGGGATTGTCATTAACATCAGAAATTTTTAAATAAAATGTTTTTTTGGTTGAGAGAGTTGGCACTCCCATGTCGGTGGCAACAACTGTGATGTCATACTCTGGCTGAGCTTCTCGGTCCAATTCAGCATCAGTGATCAATGCATAATAATTTCTAACATTAGATTTTATTTTAAAAGGAGAATTACCATCAATCTTACATCTCACTTGGCCGTTTTCAGCAGAATCAACATCTTTAACATTTATTATGCCCACAGTAGTTCCAACAGGAGAGTCTTCTGATAGAGGGGTTGTGAAGGACATTACATTTATGACCGGTGGATTATCATTAATATCAATTATTTCTATTTCAACTTTGCTTCTATCTGTCAGACCTCCATAATCTCTAGCTTCAACCCAGAACTCCACTTTCTTCTCCTTTTCATAATCAATTTCCTTTGTCACATGCAATCTGCCGGAATTTTCATCAATGCCAAATAAATCTCCTATACCTGCTTTTGATTTTGAGATCTGATAAATAAATTTACCGTTTGAACCGCTGTCTAAGTCGCTTGCATTTAAATTAACAACATATGTGCCTTTAGGTGCGTTTTCTATCACTGTGGCTTTATAGATAGATTGATTAAATACAGGAGCATTATCATTTACATCTAGAATATTGACTTCTATGTTTACTGTACCAGATTTTCGCGGATTTCCACCGTCCACAGCCAATAATTTAAGAGAAAGACGTGGCTGTTCTTCTCGGTCTAGTTGTTTCTGGAGCACCATTTCAGCATATTTACTTCCATCAGCGTTAATGTGCTGTTTTAAAATAAAATATTCATTGGGCGTTAAAATATACTCCTGGAGGCCGTTTTCTCCGACATCAGCGTCGTCCGCACTCTCTAAAACAAAACGGGAACCGAGTGCTGCGGATTCGCTGATATCAAATTCTAAGTGGTTGTTTTGAAAAGTGGGAGCATTGTCGTTTATATCCAAAACTTCAATTGTCACAGGATGCAACTCCATCGGGTTTTCCAGTAAAATTTCAAAAGCAAAACTGCACGGTGTGATGTCTCCGCAGAGACGTTCACGATCAATCCTCTCGTTCACAAGCAAAATTCCTTTGTCTGTTTTCAGCTTGATGTACTCAATGTTTTCTCCGGTCACGATTCGAGCCCGGCCAAGACGAAGCCTTTTAAAGTCCAAACCGAGATCTTGTGCGATATTACCAACTAAGGATTCAATTTTTAACTCTTCTGGGATTGAGTATCGAATTTGAGCATTAACTTGATGAAGAAATAAAAACAAAAAAATGATCATTCCAAGCGTCTGTTGTATGCGCCATTGTGTCCCTCCTTTTTTTTTCTGGCCTTTGAGTTCCATTTCTTTCTTTAAAAAAAAAAAAAAAAAACAATAGAATATTTTATCTTGAAGAAAATCTGAAAATGAAATATTTTCTAAATCTAAGATGAAAACACCTAGTCTAAAATTATAAAGCTGATGTACACTGCATGATCCACCGTGTGAAAAGAGAAAAAAAAAGGCTATGCTTCAGCAAAGAGGTTGGGAAGAGCTCTGCAGAATGATCCACAAAAAGGATTTACCAGTCAACAGCGTCTCTTAGAGGAAAAAAGAAAGAATGCCAATAATCACAAAATTATTATTTAATTATGGGCAAAAAAAACACAACTTAGTAAAAAAAAAAAAAAATTATCGTCTTCTCTTGATTATGGCGTTCCTTAGAAAATAATTAAAAGCAAACAAATTATTTTTTTCTTTAGAAACATATTTGAAATGATTACAACCAAAGGAACAGACGTTAGAAATTAAAATGTTAAAATTTATGGTATGCACAGGAACTAAAAAACTCAGTGGAGCTACCGGATCATATTGAGGTAGTACATTCTAGTAATAATAATAATATCAATAAAAAGCCAACTCCCTCTTTACACAAGGAAAGCTCGTTAAAAAATTAATAGAATGGGTTTTTCAGAAAACACATTTACAGACAAGTTCTATTTTATCTTTGTTATTTTATAGTTTATGTCTTAGCTCATAATTTACAATGCCACCATGCAGATCTTGGATCGGTACCACGGACAGCGAAAAAGTTCCAGAAGGATTAAAAAAAACATCAGAACAGCTTGACTGCAAGGAAATACAGACTTTTATGAAAATGTTTGTATGTTCAAAGAGAATTACACTGGTTAAAAGTTTAAATACAGATCTTGATTCTTGTAAAAGTTAGAATTATTATCATTTCTTGATAAATGAAAGAAAGGAAACAAACTTAACAAACCAAATGTGTGCCTGTCCTTCTAAAGCAAAGTGGCTTAACTGATCTCTACAGGAAAAACAGATCAATCCAGGAGGCTCTGCTCATTTTGGATAAGACCACACACCTGCTGAACAGAGATGACCTTCCTTCAGATAGGATTTATATCCATGCCACAAATTTGAATTTTATCACAAGGCAGTGATAACTGATGAGGAGTATGTTTGGGATGTTTGGTCACAGTGAAATATGAAAGTTGCTCCTCTCTGCCTAAACTCACAAATTTACATCCAATGTTTACATATCCAAGTTTCTTTTAAACAAATCCAACAACATTCCTTTAAAGCAGGGTTTTACAACCTTTTTAAAGCCAAGGAGCCTTTTCAATTTAAACAAACGAGGCACACCACAAACCAAAACTTATATAAAAAATATTAAACTATTATACACTACAGCCATCCATCTCAACAATTTAGTCAATCTCATCAGTGTCCTAGTAAGGAGTCAACTATTATATATTCAAAACTGCCTGTTTTCTAGTCACTGTTATGCATTTGTTGTGAAGAGTCAACATAGCTCAGTGGTAGAGTGTCCGTTTCTGGGCCGTAATGTGGCAAGTTTGATTGCCACCACAAGTCCATGCTGAAGTGTGCTATGACCTCCAATTACTCCCACCCTGGACGCTGTCATGGCTACCTGCTGCGGTGCTTTACATCATATAAATTCCCAGACGGATCAATAAAGTATGTCATTACTATTAATTGTATCACCTAAAAATACAACCCACTCATCACCAATTTTGTAATAGCACTTAAGTTTATGTCCTGTGTGTTCTCCTGTATATAATTTTCATATTGTTTTTCTTCAGATCAGCAACTGCAGGAATTGAGAAGTTTCTTCACCTGTGTCCCTGACCTGGTTTCATCAGCACCTACGCATGTGATGCCTCCCACGTCTGCATGTATGAAAAGGTGATCTTGGATAGACAGTTTGTCTCGGCCAGCTTTTTCTATAATCAGTCAATCCCCACCAGAAACTAGTGTTCTCAAATTCAAAACTAGGTGTTTTGCAATTTTTCCAGCAAACAACTCTTTTCTCATCTCTTTGGGTACAGAGTAACAGTTTGCTGCTGCAGAAAATCACAAAAGCAAAATGCCGACTTACCAGTTCATTGGGGCGTTGCTTACCTTCAAATGATCCATTTCTTCTTAAAAATATTTTTCAAAATGATCCTAATATCCAAAAAAAAAAAAAAAAACCTTTGAAGATGTACCACAATCAGTTTTGTGTTGTGGCACATCACAAAATTGATGTATTTATTTCAAAATCATTTTAAATAAGTGGCTACCATTTAAATTAGTTATGAATGTGCAATGTATGGCCGAATGCTGCGTACTTTGAAGAGAATACCCTTTAATTGTCTTTATGCAGCAGAACCACCACCAATCAATGAGCAGAATATCTTCATTATGCATTTATTTATGCATCATTGTTTCCTTGAGTATCATATCCACCTTAATTAGTGGAAAAAAATTAAATTACAGACATCTTAATGATGAAGTTTCCTCCCCTTCACACACTTATTATGTATTGACTACAAACTAAAAAAATCTCTTAATTTGATTGTGCTTCACACAATAGTAATACTAAATATTTATGATCAATATTCAACATTATCAAAATTTCAATTATCAATATAGGCAGTCAGTTTCTTGTGAGATCAACTACTTAAATTCAAGTATATTGTAGACTATAAATTGCACTCTGCCAAAATAAAATCACTTCTTCCACAATTACTCTCTCCATTCTGGTTGGTTTCAACAGTAATACAAAAGAAAAAAAAATAAAGATTCTCCAACAATCTAGCAAAAAGTATTATTTATGTTGAAGATGGAAAAAAAAAACCAATAGCATGTCAGCAGCAAAAATCTTGTGAAAATAGAGATTTGAAAAACAGAAATCTGGAGATGAACAAGTAATCTTCTCCTTCTGTCCAATCTGAGCAAACCGCTGAGCTCAGTGACCTACATTTGAGCAGTGAAATCAACATCAAAACCACCACACCGCCCAGGCACAGGCATTAAGCCGTTACTAATCAATTGCACTGCAGCATATTTCTCGTTAAGTAAAAACAAATGAGCACAACAATGATTAATATGTCTTGTAACGGGTCATAAAACTGTTTGACTTCATTCCAGTGTTTACACATAATTTTCTGTTATGCAGGAGTTTGTGTGCATCATGATTGTGCATTATTCAGGCTGCACAGCATCCGGGGTTATTAGTATTCATGAGCCCGAGGAGAAACTGTAGTGCACACAAAATAACAGATAGGTGGGTGCGTGCAAAAGTGTCATGTTGAAAATTTCTGTCTAAACTGGTACTGCGACATTTTAACTCCTTCTGTAATCTATTGGAAAACAGCAAGTGCATGTTTTGTTAAATTAAAACCTTATTTGCATGGTTGCAAACATTAAGAAGGCAGACAATAAAAAGAAATAATTGTGTGTTAATAAATGATTGTGTGATATAAAAATTGTGGGTGCAATGAGATGTATTGCAACAAAGAAAGGTAAAATAAAATCATCTTACCTGTTGGATCAAAGCAGAAATTCAATTGATGATGAGACCCAGGTAGAGGGGGAGAGAAAGAAAAGAAACAAAACAATTATTAGACACTACTGTCATTGAATAAAAAATGTTTGATTCATTTTTTCTATACATAATTTAATCTTGAAAATAATCAGTTTGTCAAACAAATTAGAAAATAAAATCTCTGTAAAATTAAAAGTCTTCATTTTTCCTTCATAACTGTTAGATATTTTCATCAATAAAATAAAGACTCTTCGGAAAAAGTCACAAAAAGTCACAAAAGTGAGTACTTTTGTGATCACTGAAGCACAACATAAAAAAATAATGACAAGTTTGAGCAAATATGTCAATTTGATCCCAATACTCAACACATAATTTACAACTGCACATGTTCAACTCATAGGTCTTGCATGAAGAGATCTACTACCAAATTAAGGTGGAAGAAGAAAAAATGTACATAGAAACAAGGTCATTTTTGTTAAAGAATACTTCCCACATTCATAAAGAAGGAATCTTAAACTTATATTATTGTTTAAAGCTGCACTGTTAAGCTGATACGCTGCGTGCTGCAGTACTTAAAACAGTGCTCCTGTGACCTATATAAGAACAAGCAAACATTAGTCACAGCCTTTTCCTCTTTCTCCTATCATGTTTGAAATAGAAACACAGATGAGCCAGCATCTAATCAAATACAAAGAGCAAGCATGGATTCAAAGAAATGTTTTTCTTTATTTATTGTGTTACTCTACGATGACAGTGATGGATTTTAGAAACTTTTATATGCGGAAAAATATTTATGTTTTTAACCAGTAACGTTAGAGCAAAATCAATACACCTTGATAGTAAAAATACTTTTTAATTAATTTTTGTTATATTTTTTAGGTCTAAAAATAATATATTTTTAACTAAATCATTTTCAAACAAGTGTCATAAATAAAAACCTGGATTGCAGTTACAATCCAACAAAGGGTCATCAAATAAAACTCTGAATTAAACTCAGAACAACCTTAAAATGATGAAAGCTGTGACATTAAGGAACAGTCTAACAAAGGAGGAATATTGGACAGTGACAATGTTTTAAATAATAAACATTTTAACCTCTCTTTAAATCATTGTTTTTACACTGCTGATGTGGAAGGAACTATTGCATTTTAACCAAATATGAATATTTAACAAACATATTTTTAACTTGTTTTGTAACCTAACTACCACTATTTGATAGTTTAACAAATAATAATAATAATGATGCATTTAATTTATAACGGGCCTTACATTTTAAGAAAAAAATCCCAAAGCGCTTCATCAAAAAAAATAGAAAAAGATAAGAGCAATAAAAAACTATTTATAACCCAAAAATCTACATTCTGAAAGCCATAAAGTCAAAAAATAAAAGCCTCATTAAATAGGAATGTCTTTGGGCCTTTTCTAAAAAAAGTTTCAACCGTTTATGAGCCCTGAAATGGATTAATGGAATTTACAATTTATACAGTTACCAAATTCAATTTGGATATTTATATTTTAAATACCAGTTTTAGATAAAGCATAAGCAAAAAAAAAAAAAATATATATATATATATATATATCTGAAAACTCCACAGAACTTATCTAAACAACATAAAATGGATACATTTCTGCATAAACAAATAATCAAACTTGGACTTAAACTTAGGTTTTCAATTAGTTATCTAATAATAAAAAGCAAAGGAAATAAATTTACTGTCATGTTGGAGATATACAGTATACTATGTCATACCAGTATGTCTCTGGTTGAAGCTTTGAGCTGAATCTTTGTTTGGAAGAATGGGAAGGCACAGGTGAGCAGATTGTCAGAGGGAGAGGGACAGATTGGCTGCTGAGATTGAGCAGGGAGCGCTTAATGCATTGTGTGGTGCACTCCACTTGGGTGGGCTGTGAGAAATTTGACTAGTTTAACTTGACAGTTTGTGTATGTAACTGTTAGATCATCACTTGATTCAAGATTCTTTATTGTCACAATGCAAGCATAGGAAAATTTTGACAGACTCCAGCTTTCAGTATAAAAAAGAAAAGTTTTTTTATTTGTATGTTGTTGCGGAGGGATGTGATTTTTTTTTTTTTTGCTTTAGTTGCCTCCATTCTGAGCCATTCAATTTTGCTTTGTGAAATGTCATGTTAAGTGGACTCTGATTTAAGAACATGTAATCAAGAAATATACATTTGAAGAAAAGAAAGAAACATCTACTTTCCCAAATTATAACAAGATGAAAATATCTATTTTTTAAAAAAAAAAAAAAGGTTCATATTTGAAAAAGAAATGAATTTATGAGAATCCCTTAACAAATTAAAATATTTCAAATTTACAATTAAACCTATTTGTTTAATCTTCTGAACTGCTTATTCGTTACGGAGTTGTGGGGGGTGTCAGAGCCTGTCCTGAGTGATTTCAGGTGAGAGGCAGGTTACACCCCGAACAAGTTGCCAGTCTGTTGAAGGGCCACACACACACTCATTCCTGGGGGCAGTTTTATAGCATCCAATCAACCTAGCATGCATGTTTTTGGAGGGTGGAAGGAAACTGGAGTACCTGGAGAAAACACAAACATACATGGGGAGAACATGCAAACTCCACACAGAAAGTTAAACATATTATTTTTTTTTTAAAATAATACATGGAAGTTGATATTTCGCCTCCTAAAGTCACACAATCAGATGATTAGATCATCAGCATTATGTTCATTTATATTCTCATCGGAGTAGTGTTCCTTTACTTTTTTGCCATTTTCTTTACTCTTTCTAACGAAAATTAGTAGTCTGTCAAATATTTGCAACAAAATCCCACAAAAGCAAACTTTTATTTGAGTTTATTTTGGAAACACTGTTCACAGAGGGTCAATAACACTTAAAGTCATACAATTTATAAATCCATGGCATTTGGTAGAAAATGTGTTGTGTTTGTCAATTGCATTATTTTTTTATTTTGTGCAATTAAAAAGTAAATCACACAACATGACCAAACTTGTCAGTACTGTAGTTAACCCAGAAGGTGCACAAAAATAATATTTCTGCTTTGAAACACATCTTAGATAATACTAAAAATATGTTTACCATATACAAAGCCTCAGAGAGCTAATTCACTTTTTTTTCATGTAGATATTGCATTACAGTCCATACTTTGGTGCTAACGGACTACAGGAAAGAAAACAATGATCAATCCTTTGGTCTCAAGTTTCACAACAAGACAGTCATCAAAAGTTCACATGGAATGGTTTCAATTTTAAAAGGGAAGATCGGTAGCAGATTAAAACAAGTATCATTAATTAATGTGTATTGCTGCTAATATCTTTAGACTTACAAAACAATTATACAAAATGATACAATTATACAAAAAAAAAAAAAAAAAAACTGTCCAAAGGCTGACTACATACTAGATTAAAAGAGCCACTTTTGGACAAGACTTGAAATTCAGGGTAAAAATAGCATGCTATACAAAAACATTTCAAACATACATGCATATGAAAACCTCTACTTTATTCATTGAACAAAAATGAAAATCACAATATATTGCTATAGTTTAGACATCCATCATGCCTTTTTATTGTGAATATGAATATCTTACTGGAAAGTTTTGTTTTCTGAATAAATAAAATGGATAAAACAACAATAATTTTTCAAATCACTTATAAGATTTTTTTACTTGACCACAAAACAAGGATGTGATAGTCCTCCTCTCACCTTTAGACTGGCCCTATCTGTGCTAAGTCGCCTCAGGGTGTTTTTTTGATAGGCTGCACTTCTCTTTTTAAGTGTGTCAGTGTCTGTGTTCGATCCAAACCGAAAGTCGCCTCTCCAGGAGCCAGTGGTTAAGAAGGGGTCATATCGATCATCGTTTAACAAAGTTCCACAATGGCTAAAATCTGTAAAACTAGATGGACAGTACGGTGGGGGAAAAACAGGGAGATTATGTGCACTGGAACGGTAAACATAACTCCGACGACAGAGCTTAAAATAAAACACTCCGCTAATTAACAAGATAAAAAGAAAAGAAACGGTTGACAGAGCGATTATTAAATAGAGCGTTAAGTTATCGCTGTCCTGTGACTCATCTGTAAACTCAAATAGTTCACTTAAAACTGGAAGCCCATCACCAAGCATTATGCTGACTGTCGCAGTTGCTGAGAGAGATTCACGCCCGTTGTCAGTAACTAAAACAACCAGAGTGTGTTTGGGTTCATCTTCCTCCATAAATGGCCGCAGGGTTCTGATTTCTCCAGTGTGGAGATCTGCCATAAATAAGTTTGACCGTGTTGCTTTGATTATTCTGTATGAAAGCCAGGCGTTGTGGCCACTATCTGCATCCACTGCTACCACCTTAGTTACCAGGTAACCTCTAGGTGCTTCAACTGGCACCATATCCTCAGCAATGTAACCAGAGGTTTGAACGGGATACAAGATAACGGGGGCGTTGTCATTTTGATCCTTAATAAAAACATTTACAGTGCAAGTTGTGGAAAGTGAAGTTTCCCCTCCATCTCTTGCTATCACCTTAATCTGGAAGTGAACTAACTGTTCGTAGTCAAAAACCCGTGATGTAAACAACTCTCCTGAATTAGAGTTAATAGTAAGAAAAGATGAAAATTCCAGGGTTGTTTCTGTCGATACATGATAACTAATTTTCGCGTTTGACCCACTGTCACCGTCCTGTGCTGTGACTTTCATAACAAGTGTGCCAACTGGCTGGTTTTCCAAAATGTTGACATTATACTCGTTCTGTGGAAAAGCTGGGAAGTTATCGTTGACATCTTTGACCACAATTGAAATAACTTTTACACCAAATAGTTGTGGAGAACCTCCATCCGTGGCAGTGATAGTAATGTTGTACTCTGGTACAATCTCTCTGTCTAAAATCCCATCAGTAACTAACATGTAATAGTTTTTTACCTCAGAAACTAATCTAAATGGAACATTGCCTGAGATCGAACATGTAACACGGCCACTGTTACCTGTGTCTAGATCGTATATATTAATCAAAGCAACCATAGTTCCTGGTTTGGAGTCTTCAGCTATGTTAGCAGAAACAGATTTTATTTCTATCACAGGATTGTTGTCATTAACATCGATTACATCAATAATAAGTTTGCAGTGCGAGGCCTGACCACCACCATCTTTTGCCTGAACATCCAGCTCATGTGAGTCTGCTTCTTCATAGTCAATAACACCTGCAACTCTAATTTCTCCACTCAGAGGGTTGATTTCAAAAAGCCCACCCATTGCGTCCGACAGATGACTGAAGGAATATGTTATTTCTCCATAAACACCTTCGTCCAAGTCCGTAGCATTCAGTGTTGTTACTGCAGTTCCAACTGGCATGTTTTCTGATACAGATGCTTTGAAAACACGTTGGCTAAAAACTGGTACGTTGTCATTGGCATCCAAAACACGGACATAAATAGATGCCGTCCCTGATCTGACAGGATTTCCCCCATCAATTCCATGGATTTTAAGTACATGTTCATGTTGTGCCTCTCGATCCAAGGGTTTTTTGAGAACAAGTTCAGGATAAGAATTGGCATTTAATTGATTGTTCATTTCTAAAGTAAAATGTTCATTTGGGCTCAGTTTATATTCACGAACAGAATTGGTGCCAATATCAGGGTCATGTGCGCTCTCTAGTGGAAAGCGTCTTCCCAGAACAGTGGATTCTACTAAATCTAATTTTATCTCTGGTGCAGGAAACACTGGGCTGTTGTCATTTATGTCTGCAATGTCCAAGACGAGGCTGAATGCTTGAAGTGGATCTTCAAGCAAAAGCTGAAACTGCAAAAGGCAAATGCTGCCTTGTGAACACAGCTCCTCTCGGTCTATCCGTCGACTGATCAATAGATTGCCCGAAGAAGTGTCCAGTTCACAAAGTTGACTTGTTCCTTCTGCAACGACTCGGGCTCGACGAGCAGCAAGCTCTCCAACCTTCAGCCCCAGATCGCGTGCAACATTCCCGATCACAGAGCCTCTCTGCATTTCCTCTGGAAGAACATAGCGGACTTCTGCAAATGAAAACCCGACAAGCAGAAATAATAATCCAAAATGTATCCAGTTTTTAAAATCTTTTTGACAATCTAAAAAGAAACAGGGTTTCTGAAAAAGATTTAAAAAGGACATTGCGTTTAAATCTTTAAATGTACATCCCTGTAAAAGATGAAAAAGATGCTGCAATCCAACAGCTCCCTGCTTCTGTTGCTGGGTAAGTAATGCTCTAGTGGGGATGCTGTCAGCTTAGTTTCCTCTCTCTCTGTTCCAGTTTCACCATTTCTCTGTGTCTCTTTTTTTCCTCTCTCTCTGTTTCTCTCTCTGACTCACTCATGCAAAATCTCTCCTTTTCTCCAACATACACACTGGCCCATATACGCATGCATGCTCAGCTCAGGGCTCTAACCCAATGCTCTAATTTCACTGACACATTTAGGATGAGACGCAGCATCCCTGAGTCAGGCTCAGTAGAAGAGCGTCACCAAGAGACCAAAAGCAAAATTACAAACACAGAATGTTCAGCTTTCTTTTTAAAAAAAAGTAGCAACCCAGAGAGGTTGAGATTTAAAGGAAAAAGACACATGTTTTCAAACTAACTAAGCTTGCTTTACGCATGATACACTTATCCATGTCTGTGCCATACAATTACTGAAACTGATTTTTAGAGCAATAATAACATCGGAAACTAACATTTATTTCAATTTGATGGAAAAAATAATAATAAGTCAACTCGTCATTTAGTTTAAACAATACATGAAGAAGGAATTTGTGACAGTATTTGTTACAAAGTGGTATACTTAACTGTGTTTTGTTTTCTTTGGAATTTGTGTGTGTGTTTCTTTGTTTGTTTCCCCATGGTGTTTGTTTATTTCTCGTGTCTGAATTAAACTCAAAAACCTTCCCTAAAATGTTGAATTGAATAATTATTGGGGCAACGTGGACTTATTAAGTTCATTTGAGTAAATTCTTGCTGTCATGTATCATATGGAAAAAAAGGTTGAGCCCTGTTGAACACGTGGTGGGCACCACCTCTATTCATCCTAACTGGAGAAGTTTTCCATCAGTTATGCTACGAACTTTCTAAATCTTCATTAACAGAGTCATTACTGTCACTTAGAGGCCTAAACAGTAGTCGTTTCACATGTGCACAGGTGAGGCTTCAACTGTACATGATAAATGGTATGTATATATGTGTATATATTTTTTTTTTTTGCAAAAAACCCCAGAAATCCTAATAATTTGTGGATAGAATAGTCTCAGGGTATATGGTGAATACTTCATATTATCAGACCAAACAGGAACCAACCACTCCATCACAGTTGTTATTGTTGTCAGGAAACATAGTACATTCATTTTTTCATTCATCTTCTGAATCACTCGTTACTCTCAGGCTCGCGGGATGTGCCAGAACATCTCCACTTCTCTTCACTCTGTACACAAATGACTGCAGGAGCACCACCCCAGGAACAACATACATCAAGTATTCAGACGACACTGTTATTATGGACACTACCAACACCAATGGACTGCTGCAGGCTGAACTGGGCACCTTTTCCCTGTGGTGTAAGGACAACTGTTTGGACTTAAATGTTTTAAAAACCAAAGAAATGGTCTTCTCATTCCACCATGGACTCACCACCTTCCCCACACTGACAGTTAATAACGAAGCATTAGAAAAGGTTCACTCATACAAATATATTGGCACCATAATTGATCACAAAGTTACTTTTCAACTTAATACAGAAAATATTTTTTTCCCAAATGTCAACGTCTGTTTTTCCTCCATAAACTTCGCAAACTTCAGGTTCATCCATCCATTCTTGCAGTCTTTAAAATTGTTTCATCCAGTCCATCCTCACATTCAATATTACAGCCTGGTTTGGTTCACTAAGTGCCTCACATCGCAACACTCTCAGTAAAATCATTAAAATCAGCAGTAAAATCATTGGACATCAACAAAAATCACTCACTTCCATTTACAATAACCAAATCCTGAGGAAAGGCAGTCAGATCTCCACGGATAGTTCACACATCCTGCACTCTCACTACACCCTGTTACCATCCGGTCGTAGGTTCAGATCCCTCGCACTTAAGACCAAGAGAGCCACATACAGCTTCATACCTACTTCAATCTGACTGCTGAATGGCTGAGCGGCCTTGTGACGGGTGGCCATGTACAAAAGAAATGATAAATACGTAAATACTCTTATTTATTGATTTTATTGATTTATTCTATTTTTTTATTTATATTTTATTGTTTTATGATGTGTTTAATGAATGTGTTTTTTATGCATTTGTCTGTTTGTCCCGGCGCTCTGTCTGCAAATGAAGTTCCTCATGGATAAATAGAGTTATTATTGATTGAACATGTCCCAATTATTTTTATCATACTCTATTAATCCCTCATGGGGAAATTCCTGTGCTGCATTGCACCGCATCAGCAGGCAGAAGATAGAAAGGCAAACTTTAACCTGTTCAAAAAGCCTGGCATAATGATGATACTCAAAATGTTGCTGTCATTAACAGACCCTGGCCAGTTGACCCCACAGTTAGTGATGAGACAGGTCAAATAACACACTATGTAGTCGGAAGAAGTTTTGAGTTTAATGGGTTTATGACTGACATTTCAGAGTGTCAATCATTACCTGCGGCACATTGATGCAGTGACACATTTCCCCTTGACATAAATTCAGTGAAATTTTTGTAAAACTTCTTAAAAAGGGTGGATACATACAGTATATAGATGAAAAATTCAATTTATAAAAATAAAATAAGTCTTCCATAGAATTTTACAGAAAGGACAAAGTCAATCTGTGGAATTATTTTAGTAACAGGCTGTTTTGTTTGCCTGTGAATCCTTTTTAGTGGCAGGCAACCTGAAAATGCAGCTCCATACGCTATTACTTTGCTCTGCATCACCAAAACTGCAGAGAAATGTCTCTGTCACACATAAAAAAAGAAGAATTATGCACAGATGGTGCTCTTTCTCACATTTAATGTGCAAGGTTTTAAAAGTTTTGCAAAATGAATTAACAATTTTCTACACAACAGCAAACATTTCATCCGGAGATGAAAGCATTGGAGAAACATCCTTATTACCATCTCCGTATATAAAAAACCTCATCTAATCTGTGCTTCAGTGTCCTCAGAAACATAATCTAAAACTCTGACCATGCTTGATAACCTCTCTGAAACCACAGCAAGTGACCCGGGTACGTCAAATAACCTGCCTTCTATAACTGGCCCTTGCTAGATGGTAGATAAGCTAAATTTGAAAGCTGTAAGGTTATTCAGAATAACACAATAATAATACAAAAAGAGATTCATTCAAATCATGAGTGTAGCTACAGTAAAACACCAGACAAAAAGTTAACCTTTCCGCACACCACAGCATAGGTCTGTTTTTGTTGTTCGTATAAAATAAAGTGCTTTAGTTGATTGAGAAATTGCACTGTTTTAAATCAGAGCTCACCTTTGATTGAAATTAAAACAAAACTATTTAAAACTTTGTAAATGTTGAGCAAAAGAGTTTAAAAATATTTCTTTTTTAAAATGTGAGGATATTAGTAGATTTATGTATTGACTGAATTGATTAAAGTAGTTAGGAAAGCATTTTTTCCATGTATGTAATTTAAAAAAAAAAAAAAAATATTTTTGTTTTCCATGTTTTATGTAATTTATCTATTCAAAGTTTATGTTTTGTATTTTCAAATGAATGTAAATTGTGTTTGGACTTACATTCATTTTGTTTGTTTGATATGAGAAGAGTTAAACATTTATGCCTTGATAATAAAAAAAGTGGGTAAAATACACACATTCTATGTATAAAAGATAAACAGACAGGCAGACAGATGAAACAAGTTATGTACATAAATTTATGGAAGTTTAGACTTTCCGTTCCGTTCCGTCATCTTCCGCTTGTTCCGGGGCCGGGTCGCGGGGAAACAGCCTCAAACGGGAAGCCCAGGCTTCTCTCACACCGGCTGCATCCTCCAGCTCACCTGGAAGGATCCCAAGTCAGTCCCCGGCCAGCTGTGAGACAGTCTCTCCAGCAGATCCGGGGTGTGCCACTTAGTCTCCTCCCGGTGGGACATTTCTGAAACACATCGCCAGCGAGGCGCTCTAGTGACACCCTGACCAGATGCCCGAACCACCCCATCTGGCTCCTCTTGACCTGGTGGAGGAGCAGCTCGACACTGAGCTCCTCCCGAATGGCAGAACTCCTCACCCGATCTCTGAGTTAGAGCCCAGCCACCCTGTGGAGAGAGCTCATTTTGGCCGCTTGTATCCACAATCTCATTCGTTTGGTCACCACCCACAGCTGGTGACCATAGGTGAGGGTTGGAACATAGATTGACTTGTAAATCGAGAGCTTTACTTTTCGGCTCAGGTCTCTCTTTACCACGACGGACCGATGCAGCGTCCTAGTTATTGCTGACGCTGCACCAATCCGCCTGTCGATCTCCCGCTCCATCCTTCCCCCACTGGTGAACAAAACCCCGAGATACTTAAACTCCTCCACTTGGAGCAGGACCCTGTCCCTGACCCAAAGGGGGCATTCCACTCTTTTCCGGGCGAGGACCATGGTCTCAGATGGGGAGGCGTTAATTCCCATCCCGGTCGCTTCACACTCAGCAGCAAATCGATTAAAATAATTAGACGCTTCCTTTTACTAAAAATACACTTTTGTTTCCTACCTCTGGAGAAGAATCGCTATCTCCAAACATGTCAGCAAAGTCTGATGGACTTTTCCTCAGAGTCTGGTCAGCAGGCAGTGTGTTGTCATTGTAAGATGAGACAAATTTAAAGTCACTGGTTCTAGATCCTGTTGTCAGGTAGCCTTCATAATTGTAAGTACTGCGTAAAGTTCCTGTGCCGCCCACATCTGCATAATTAGGAGGGAGATAAGCACTGGGGATGGCCACTGCTCCATCAAACAACAGTCTGGGCTTTCTCCTGCGACAAAACCTCACACCCAGAATGATGATGATGAAGGTCAGAAAAAAGGTGGACACAGACACCAGCGCGATGATCAGGTAGGAGGTCAGCTTGGAGTTCTTCTCATCATAAGAAATATCCTTCAGTTCTGGCACCTCAGCCAAGTTATCAGAAATAAGTAAATACATGGAACAGGTGGCAGACAGAGAGGGCTGTCCATTATCTTTCACTGCCACAATAAGGTTCTGTTTCATGCTGTCACTTTCTGAAACGTCCCGCTGTGTCCTGATCTCTCCACTGTGGAGACCAATAGTGAAAAGTCCAGGATCAGTGGATTTGACTATGTGATAGGACAACCAGGCGTTCTGTCCAGAGTCTGCATCCACTGCTATCACTTTGGACACCAGAGATCCTTCGTGTGCAGCTTTGGGAACCAGCTCGGTCATGAAGGAGCTGCCCTCCGGGGTGGGGTACAGTATCTGAGGAGAGTTGTCATTTACATCTGATATGAACACACTCACAGTCACGTTGCTGCTGAGTGGAGGAGAACCATTGTCTCTGGCCATCACCTGGACTTTGAAACTCCTGAACTGTTCATAATCAAACGACCTCACTGCATGGATCACACCTGTGTCTCCATTAACAGACAGATAGGAGGACACCGGGGCTCCGTTCACCTCACCAGGTAACAGAGAATAAATCACTGTACCATTTTGTCTCCAGTCAGGATCTCGAGCAGTAACAGAACATAAAGTGGAGCCAGGTTTGTTATTTTCAGTCACATATGCGCTGTAGGACTGTTCCTCAAACACAGGTGGATTATCATTGATGTCATCCACAGATAACTGAACAGTTTTAGAGGAGGACAGAGGTGGAGAGCCCTCATCAGTGGCAGTGATTGTAATGTTATAATCAGACACTAGTTCACGATCCAGGTGTCCAGTGGTCACCAAAGAAAAATAGTTTTTAATAGAGGGAACTAACTTAAATGGGACATTTTCCAGGATGGAGCAGCGGACCTGCTTGTTATTTTCTGAGTCTCTGTCCTGCACATTGATAATCCCCACCTCTGTACCAGGTGGGGTGTTTTCTGGAATGTGATTGGTCAGTGATTTTAAACTGACCACAGGGGCGTTGTCATTTACATCAATAATAGAAATAATAACTTTAGCATAAGATGACAATCCTAAACCATCTTTTGCTTTAACACGTATTTCAAATGACTTTGTTTTTTCATAATCAATAGCATTAGTTACACAAATTTGTCCTAATTTTCGGTCAATACTAAATAATTTTCTCACCTCCTCACTGACATGACCAAAGTCATAGCTCACATTCCCGTTAACTCCCTCATCTGCATCAGTTGCACTAACTGTGACTACCACTGTGTCCAAGGGAGAATTTTCCAGTAAAGAGGCCTCATAAACCGCCTGACTGAACACAGGAACATTATCATTAGCATCTAGAACAATAACGCGAATGATCACTGTACCTGATCTCTGAGGAGATCCACCATCTAGAGCTGTGAGGAGCAAATTGATTTCAGTTTGTTTTTCACGATCAAGTTCTTTATCAAGGACCAGCTCTAATGCGTTTTTATTGGAGTCTAAAATAAAATAATCATTTTTTTCAAGGCTGTACTGCTGAACTGAATTCTGTCCTACATCTGCATCGTGCGCCTCCTCTATCACAAAGCGAGCTCCTCTATCAGCTGACTCCCGAATTTCTAAATTAATCACTTCTTCGTTGAATTTAGGAGAATTGTCGTTAATATCTTGAATGTGGAGGCTGATGCGATGTAGCTCGAGAGGATTTTCCAGAATCAGCTCGTGTTTTATAACACAGGAGTTCTTTTCACCACAAAGCGCTTCACGGTCGATCCTGTCCGCCACCAGCAGCTCTCCGCTCCTCAGGTTAACGTCACAGTAACGCTTTTCTGTTCCATCCGTGTCAATGCGAGCTCTTCTCAGGGACACGGTTCCCACCTGCAGCCCGAGATCTTTGGCGACATTTCCAATAACGGATCCACCTTTCATTTCCTCGGAGAAAGAATAGCTCAGATCTCCATTTGCAATATGCATCCACAAAAGGAAGAAAAAGAGCCCAGATCCCACAGCTAAGGTGATTTTAGAACCCATCACCTGCGATTATTGGCTAGAAATATGGAAAAATATTCCAATCTTGACGAGCATTAACAAATGGTCCGGAGTAGTGCAGACACCAGAGCTAAAGAACATTTCTCCACGCAGACAAGATGGTTTAAATCAGTTGAAAGCTGTTGCATAGCGCCACCGTGAGGGGAAAGACAAAACTCACTGGAGAAGTTATTTTGTTTCTTAAATTCAAGTATAGCTAAATTAATTCTGAAGTTTGCATTAATTACACATAAAGGCTCAACTACATGGTTAAACGAGCAAACAAGATACAATGAAAAATTATCAACAAACTATAAACTACTTGTTGAATTAAAAAAAAAGTTTTAACACATTATCTTACGTTTAAAGACTACTTTTTATTAGGTCACTTACTTTTCTTACAAGACCACACAATCATAACCCAATAATGGTTTATGTGTGGTATTTTTAAAAGTTTTTTCCTAATCAAATAGATTCCCTCCACCGATATCCTTATTGTATGTTATTTTTAATAATTCTCCTGCAATGCAAGTGTCACCTTAAACTGAACTCACAAGTTCAGTCTATCTTGACATTTGCAGCTTACGCTGAACACACGAGTTCAATCTAAGCTGCAAATGTCATTTTTTTATTTAATTTTATTTCATGTTTCTTTATTTTATTGTTTATTTATTGTCATTTAATGTCTTTATTGGCCTTCACTGTTTTTGTTATGTATCTAGGAAGATGCTTTGCAATGTAACAAAGTAAATTACAACAAAATGTTCATATACAATATTCATTGTGGAATTTCCGTAATCTTAAATGTAAAGGTAACATTTTTAGCCTAAAAAATGTTGTTTTTACTAAACAGAGAATTGCACAGTATCCTGGCTCGGATTATTAAACTAATTTTAATTATTTGACTTGTTTTTCTGTTTAAATCAAATCCATGTGCTGGTTTCTGAAATTGTCAGACGCAACCATTGAATCTCTAAAGTAGATAAACAGTCTAATGAATAATGAATATTGTTATTAAAATAACATAAAGATGTAATATATTGTATTATGTCTTTGTCCATTGTTATAAAAACTTTATTTAATCAACATAAAGTTCTGCTCATGTTCTCACATCTTTGTGGTTAAAAATGAAAATGTTTAGCCTTTACTTTTTATTATAAATGTAAGTTTAATTTAAATAGCAAGACATTCTGTATGTGACATACAACCTTAGATCTAAATTGATAAGAAGATGTTGCTTTTTTGTTCAAGTTTGACAGCATGTCTCACGCCACACAATATTTTTCTATTCACTTTTGAAACACTTTGTTTAATTTATGTTTGCTATAATGCTGCAAAACCCTCCACACCAGGAAAAAAAAAAAAAAAAAAAAACACGAAGAGGCTACAAGAAATTACATTGTGAAAGTGTCTCTTCTGGAAGAAAAAAAAAGAGTATCCAATACCAAATTATTTTCATTTCTTTATTTCTATCATTTGCATATGTAGTAGGTTTTGTTTTTAAAATACGATGGCCTACTGTGATTTTACATTATAAACTCTTTACATAAAATTCTATCAACTTCCTTGAAATGTTTGACTTTTACTTTTTAAAGACAGCATAAAAAAATGAAGAAAAAAAAAAGTAAAATAGTGCGAGGATTGGAAAATTCTGTCCAATGCTTGATGCACTTGGCTTAGTTTGGAGCATTCATTTTTTTTCAACACTGATAAAATTTTGTTAAGGTGAGATTAATTATGTCAGATATTATTCAATTAGTTTGCTCTTCACATCTGAAATAAACTTCCGTAAAGTTTCAGAAACTAAAAGCAATGAGAATCCAAGCAGTTTGAAATCAAGCTGGAAAATTAATGTAACAGCTAGTTTGATTTATTTTTAACTTTACTACTTTAAATCTTTAAGTTATTGAAAAAAAATTTTGCTATTTTAGTGTACCCAGCTAAAAACATAAAATGATTTTGCTGCAATTGTGAAAATAAATTAGATTTCTCAAAAACAGGCTGTAAAATATGACGCCATTAACTTGAGATAAATGATCCCAAAATGTACTGATAAGAAAACATGGCATCCTTATTTCAACCATGTAATAAGATTATACTAAGGTTATACCTTCCTAATTATCATGCTAAACAAAGTAACCTCATTCAAAAATTAAATTTGTGAATTAATCATTTTCTTTCCCACATCAGGTTCATCTGATTTAGAAAGGCTGCACAGTGTGAACTAGTCATGTTGAGCAGACAAACGATCCAAAAACCAAAAAAACAACCTCAATCAGTACCAAGGACAGCGAAACCAAGCAAACTACTTACTTAAGCTTCTTCAATTTGGCCTGAGCATCTTTCTTCAACAAACTTTTGGTCTTAGATTTTCTTCATCTCACTTAATCACATAATTTTAAAACAAACCCATTTTCAGAAAAGTATGGCAAATACTGTCCAAAAAGGTTAATAAAAACTTCTTGTTCTATTAAAGAGACATATTGTCATCAAACAACGTTTGAAAGAATAAGGCATGCATGGATTTTTTTTTTTAGTTTAACTATTACAAAAGACATGCAAATGATAGATATATGGATGAATAGATTGATTGGCAGACAATAATTTACCAAATCCAGACAGATACAGTATACTGCTAATGTGTACAAGTTTGGTTAGGGACATTACTTGGTGTTGAGGTTCTTTTTCTTTTTTTTTTTTTTCTAAGAGAGATTTTCAGAATATCATTGATAAAATCAACAATAACAGTGTCTGTTTGATTGCACAATTATATAATCAATTTTATGCACTTTTATATTTTATGTCAAACCTCACCTTTAATTAAAAGTTAAAAAACAAGAACAACTAAATTACCAAGCAAGATATGTTTTGAAAGGCCGTGGATGAATGTTAAAAATATAAATCAAAGCATGATTTAATACTATACCATGCCAAAAAAGCATCTGAAGAGAATCTAACCAACACATTTCAATGATTAAACATCAAATGATAAAGAAAACTGATGTTCTAGAGCAACAACAAACTAGAAGTCCAAGGTGAAAGTTCTGCGCTCCGTACCACTGCGGAGCCACTGCCAGTGCACCGCACAGTGACGTAGTGGTTAGCACAGTGGTCTCACAGCAAGAAGGTCATGGGTCCGAACCCCTGGTGGGGGACGAGGTTTGAAAAACACTGGCCTTTCTATGTGGAGTTTGCATGTTCTCCCTGTGTCATGTATATGTGGGTTTCCTCCGGGTACTCTTGTTTCCTCCCACCCTCCAAAAACATGTGTGTTAGGTTGAGGACCCCCTCAAAAACGAGATGTTGCATCTCGAGAGGCTTATCCTCCTAATAGAATAAATAAAAAAAAAAACTCAACATAACATTTTTTTTAAACAATAAATATAAATTCAAAGTTAGCTTCTTACACACACACAAGTGAGGCCTGTGGAACTGGTTGGGCCATCAACAGGTAGAGGTTTTTTTTTTGCCTGTGCATCAATTTTGGTGGCAGGCAGACTGAAATTGCAGTTCTATACACCATTGCTTTGCTCTGCATCTCCAACATGTACAGATATGCCTTTGTCACACAAAATGAAGAATGATGCACAAAATGTGTTCTGTGTCACTTTTAATGTGCAAAGTTTTAAAAATGTTGCAGAATGAAATAACAATTATCTTATAAAACAGCAAACCACATCAACTGGACAAGAAAGCACTAGATAAATGTTTTTATTACCCGCTCCCTGTGTAAGACAACTTATAATTTGTGCTTTACTGTTCACAGAAACATAATCAAAAGGTCTCACCATGCTCGATAACTTTTCTGGAATCAAGAAACCTGGGAAACCTGGTTTTCTTGCTGAAACCCACAGCAAAAAAATTCATATAAACTGTTTTCTGGAACTGGCCCAAAGTAGCTGATAAATTGGATAAATCTGCAGAGCTGTCAGCATCTTCACAGTTATACAAGAGAGGTAAATAAAGTTGTAGTTTGCCTGAGCCGAGCCAAGACTCCAATAAACAAATCACAAGTTCATTAAGAAAACGGTCAAGGATAAAACACCAGAAATGATAACTAAAAAAAAAAAAAAAAAACAAAAAGAAACAGCCGGCCTTTCTAAGTGATGCTTTGATAATAAATCAACTCCAGCAGGGATAAAAAAAAAGCAAATAAAGTGACTGGTAGACAGATGAGAAAAAGGAGATGTGGAGAATTTATGGAAATATAAAGTTACAAATTAAAAAGTTGCAAAAGACAATCAAACGCCTCATTTGAACTGTAAGTACACGTTTTGTTTCCTACCTCAGGAGAGTCATCACAATCTCCAAAAGCATCTGCAAAGTCCATTGAACATTTCCTCAAAGTCTGGTCAGCAGGCAGTGTGTTGTCATTGTAAGATGAGACAAACTTAAAGTCACTGGTTCTAGATCCTGTTGTCAGGTAGCCTTCATAATTGTAAGTGCTGCGTAAAGTTCCTGTGCCGTCCACATCTGCATAATTAGGAGGGAGATAAGCACTGGGGATGGCCACTGCTCCATCAAACAACAGTCTGGGCTTTCTCCTGCGACAAAACCTCACACCCAGAATGATGATGATGAAGGTCAGAAAGAATGTGGACACAGACACCAGCGCGATGATCAGGTAGGAGGTCAGCTTGGAGTTCTTCTCATCATAAGAAATATCCTTCAGTTCTGGCACCTCAGCCAAGTTATCAGAAATAAGTAAATACATGGAACAGGTGGCAGACAGAGAGGGCTGTCCATTATCTTTCACTGCCACAATAAGGTTCTGTTTCATGCTGTCACTTTCTGAAACGTCCCGCTGTGTCCTGATCTCTCCACTGTGGAGACCAATAGTGAAAAGTCCAGGATCAGTGGATTTTACAATGTGATAGGACAACCAGGCATTCTGTCCAGAGTCTGCATCCACTGCTATCACTTTGGACACCAGAGATCCTCCGTGTGCAGCTTTGGGAACCAGCTCGGTCATGAAGGAGCTGCCCTCTGGGGTGGGGTACAGTATCTGAGGAGAGTTGTCATTCACATCTGAAATAAACACACTCACAGTCACGTTGCTGCTGAGTGGAGGAGAACCATTGTCTCTGGCCATCACCTGGACTTTGAAACTCCTGAACTGTTCATAATCAAACGACCTCACTGCATGGATCACACCTGTGTCTCCATTAACAGACAGATAGGAGGACACCGGGGCTCCGTTCACCTCACCAGGTAACAGAGAATAAATCACTGTACCATTTTGTCTCCAGTCAGGATCTCGAGCAGTAACAGAACATAAAGTGGAGCCAGGTTTGTTATTTTCAGTCACATATGCGCTGTAGGACTGTTCCTCAAACACAGGTGGGTTATCATTGATGTCAGCCACAGATAACTGAACAGTTTTAGAGGAGGACAAAGGTGGAGAGCCCTCATCAGTAGCAGTGATTGTAATGTTATAATCAGACACTAGTTCACGGTCCAGGTCTCCAGTGGTCACCAAAGAAAAATAGTTTTTAATAGAGGGTACTAACTTAAATGGAACATTTTCTAGGATGGAGCAGCGAACCTGTTTGTTATTCTCTGAGTCTCTGTCCTGCACATTGATAATGCCCACCTCTGTACCAGGTGGGGTATTTTCTGGAATGTGATTGGTCAGTGACTTTAGACTGATTACAGGGGCGTTGTCATTCACATCAATGATAGAAATAATAACCTTAGCATACGATGACAATCCTAAACCATCTTTTGCTTGAACACGTATTTCAAATGACTTTGAAGTTTCATAATCAACAGCATTATTTACTGTAATTTCTCCTAATTTACTGTCAATACTGAATAATTTCAAAATTTGCTCAGACACGTGTCCAAAATCATAGCTTACTTCTCCATTGATCCCTTCATCAGAATCACCTGCACTCACTTTAACAATGACAGTGTCTAAAGGAGCGTTCTCAAGCAGACTGACCTCATAAATATCCTGACTAAACACAGGAGCATTATCATTAGCATCTAGCACGCTGACGTGAATGATCACTGTACCTGATCTCTGAGGAGATCCAACATCTAGAGCTGTGAGGAGCAAATTGATTTCATTTTGTTTTTCACGATCAAGTTCTTTATCAAGGACCAGCTCCAATGCGTTTTTATTGGAGTCTAAAATAAAATGATCATTTTTTTCAAGGCTGTACTGCTGAACTGAATTCTGTCCTACATCTGCATCGTGCGCCTCCTCTATCACAAAGCGAGCTCCTCTATCAGTTGACTCCCGAATTTCTAATTTTATTAATTCTTTCTTGAATTTAGGTGAATTGTCGTTAATATCTTGAACCTGAAGGTTGATCCGATGAAGCTCGAGAGGGTTTTCCAGAACGAGCTCGTTTTTTATTGTGCATGAATTCATATCGCCACAAAGCGCCTCGCGGTCAATCCTGTCCGCGACAATAAGCTCTCCGTTATTCAGGTTTATATCACAGTACCGTTTATCAGTCCCATCGGTATCAATCCGAGCTCTTCGTGAGGAAAGCGCACCCGTCTCCATCCTAAGATCTTTGGCAATATTTCCAATAACTGATCCACGTTTCATTTCCTCTGATAAAGAATAACTCAGGTCTCCGTTTACGATGTGGCACAAAATCAGCACCAAAAAAAACCTATAAATCTCAATCCCAACGATTTTCAAACCCATCTTGTGGGGTGATTAAATCATGTAGCACAGAAAAAAAGAACTAATCCATACAAAATGAGCAACTGCACAGTCAGGGTGGATGTCCGTTTCTGCGCTAATGAAAGTAAATGCCTACACCAAGTGTTAAATAACGTTAAAATTCCTTTATCTGGTCTACAGCGCCATCTTGAGATCGATTACTCAAAAGCACTCAGTATTTAGAAATGTATCTAAGTGAAAAAAAATACTTTCTTTTCTTTTCTTTAATATCAAAACTCATTTTATCTGATATTTTCCTTTTCTCTATCTGCAGTTATCCATGACTTACAAGACATAAGTGTAGATGTCATCAATGATAGGGACTTTTTAAATAAACCGTAAGAATCATTTATAATAATGGTTTATTTTAATCTCAGACTTTTGGTGTACAGGGATAAATTGCAATAAGTAAACACTTTCCCGAGCTTTAAAAAAGTTTTAATTTAGTTCATTTAGGTGATTTAGTCTTTTACCCCAGTGCTTTCTAAAAGCCGATAGATGTCTAAAGGTGATCAGTACAGGACTGCCAAGGGTCTCTGATTTTTCACACTCCTCCAATTGTTGAAAAAAAAGTATACATTTAGAGAATAAAACGTTCTGTACTTGCAGACAAATCATTAACGGTCACTGTTCTGAAAATGTGCTGTCCATTCCTTTTCTTCATTTTGGGTGTGAATTTATTTTCCACCAGTGGCTTGATGTAAGCTACAGTTGAACTTCTTGTCCAATCAGAGAGGAGCTTTTCTGCAAACTACTGAATGGAAAATGTGCAGACTGAAGAACACAATGACAGATGAGCAAAAATATCACTAGAGGAGATAGTTCAACCTGTGATACTGATACAATTGCTTAAAAACAATTCTGAAATCACTTTTTAACAGAAATAGAAACGCAACAGGCCACATATATTGTTACAATTTCAAGACTAAAAGAAACATAAGGGCAAACATTGCACTTTGATTCTTAATAAATTGGTTTTTTATGCACACTGTGCACTATACTACACAAATAACCTGATCTATAAAAACAATAGTATTATAGTTGTAGTCTTTACTAAATATACCCAGCAAATACAGTCAGCCAGCTACTCAAGTTTCGGTGAGTGCGGGAGAAACATTTTTAATATCACAATTATGTTAAAGGAACCAGAAACTTGCAGAGTGGTTTACTTTAGTTTCATTCAAAAAAGCATCTAAATAAAACTTTTAGTTTTTAAAACATGTGGAATTAATAAACTGGTTTTGTTATTGAGTATCACAACACTCCCGCCTGCTTTGTTGTTTAACAGATTTTTTTTTTTCTAATCACAGGTTATTGTTGTAAAACATTCTGTTCAATAATTTACTGAAGTTTGTAGTGCTTTGAACAAAAATGAGGTGTTTTTGGATTAGCTACACTTTTTTATTAATTCATTCATCTCCAAAATATTTTTTCCAGTCAGGGTTGGGGCGGGTGTGCCAGGACCTATCCAGGCTGGTTACAGGCAAAAGGCAGGGTACACCACAAACAGGTCGCCAGACTGCTGTGGAGCAAGTTACTCATTTTTATTTATTAATTTTTACATTGTTTTTCTATAAATCTCACAGTTCGACCCCCCTGAAACTTTTATATATATACGCTACTGGATGTTGACAACAGAAGAAACACTATTTCAGTTTCATCAGGAATGATTGACCTAAAATTTTCTTCATAAAAATTAACTGGCAAGAAGAATTATGACTGATCTTATCTGAACAACAATGGGATGCAGCATTAAAGTTCACAGATTCCTCCCCTTTGTGAGTACCTATCCAGCGCAAAGTATTTTACAGGGTACATTATACAAACACTAAACTATCCCTCTAAACTATTCCAAGATGCAGAGCTGTATCAATTTTTAAACTCTTACACCTTAAAATATGTTCTATATGCCAGTAAGTTAAAAAAGTTAAAGATGTAAGTTAAACGTACAGAAACAGGACAACTGATGAAATGCTACAACCTTATGACACTTAAAGGCAAATGTTAACTTAGTTTGCTCTACTAGAATAAAAAGAAAATCTTATTGAAATAAATAGAAAAATTATGTCAGAATCATGTTGGTTGTATAAGAATAGAATTAAAATGAAGAATTGAAAATGGGTTTTGTAAAATAGGACAGATGATTTCCCCTGTAGTTCAGTGTTGAGAAACAGAAAGGTGGTGATTGACTTCAGAAAGAAGGATCTTTTTCACAATTCTGGTCAATAACACAGTCATGAACAGAAATCCCTGCAATAGAGTATACTTATTGAACAATAAGTATGGATATCTCTAGTCATTCTCTCCATCCTGTTCAAGACAAATAACAAAGCTTTGACAGCATTTATCAACCTAATCAGCAGAAAAAGTTCTTACTGCAACTAGTTCAAAATCTGTATAGGGCATCATCACTCTGACATGTCATAGCATTGATAAATTCTGTCAGACTTATAGTTTTTGATACTTAAACTACAGAGAAACAGACAAAAAAGAAAAAGACTGAAAGAAAACAATGTTTTGCCAGGAAAATGAGATTAACTATGTTAAACATGTGAAAAAAAGAGAACAAATACTGTATGATGTAATACTGTATGATTATAGTTGAATAAATGAGCATTCCATCAATCAAACAGACAACCTGCATGGAATATTCTAAGATGTTCTCGTTTGTGAAATATGCACGAATATTTCAATCACTATCCAATCCCAAAAAAACAAAATGTCATCAAGCATCCATACAGTATGTGAAGCACAATCTAATGACTGATGGGAATTTTCCAACCAGGACAAGGAAAAGTATAATAAAATTTGAAAGCAAATAAACTAGTAAACTCAGGGCACAACTAAACAGAAAAAAAAAGAGTAGGCCCGCAATCATTTAAAATGCAAAATTCTTATTAAAAAATATAATTTGTTGTTAAAAAAAGACTCAAATGCATTTCTATACTTTAAATCCATATTATTGAACAAAAAAATAGAAGTTAAATTACATATATAAAAAAAAAGAAATTATATTAAATAGTTATGTTTTAAAAGTATAGTTATTTGCCTACCTCAGGAGAGTCATCACAATCTCCAAAAGCATCTGCAAAGTCCATTGAACATTTCCTCAGAGTCTGGTCAGCAGGCAGTGTGTTGTCATTGTAAGATGAGACAAACTTAAAGTCACTGGTTCTAGATCCTGTTGTCAGGTAGCCTTCATAATTGTAAGTACTGCGTAAAGTTCCTGTGCCGTCCACATCTGCATAATTAGGAGGGAGATAAGCACTGGGGATGGCCACTGCTCCATCAAACAACAGTCTGGGCTTTCTCCTACGACAAAACCTCACACCCAGAATGATGATGATGAAGGTCAGAAAAAAGGTGGACACAGACACCAACGCGATGATCAGGTATGAGGTCAGCTTGGAGTTCTTCTCATCATAAGAAATATCCTTCAGTTCTGGCACCTCAGCCAAGTTATCAGAAATAAGTAAATACATGGAACAGGTGGCAGACAGAGAGGGCTGTCCATTATCTTTCACTGCCACAATAAGGTTCTGTTTCATGCTGTCACTTTCTGAAACGTCCCGCTGTGTCCTGATCTCTCCACTGTGGAGACCAATAGTGAAAAGTCCAGGATCAGTGGATCTTACTATGTGATAGGACAACCAGGCATTCTGTCCAGAGTCTGCATCCACTGCTATCACTTTAGACACCAGAGATCCTCCGTGTGCACCTTTGGGAACCAGCTCGGTCATGAAGGAGCTGCCCTCCGGGGTGGGGTACAGTATCTGAGGAGAGTTGTCATTCACATCTGATATGGACACACTCACAGTCACGTTGCTGCTGAGTGGAGGAGAACCATTGTCTCTGGCCATCACCTGGACTTTGAAACTCCTGAACTGTTCATAATCAAACGACCTCACTGCATGGATCACACCTGTGTCTCCATTAACAGACAGATAGGAGGACACCGGGGCTCCGTTCACCTCACCAGATAACAGAGAATAAATCACTGTACCATTTTGTCTCCAGTCAGGATCTCGAGCAGTAACAGAACATAAAGTGGAGCCAGGTTTGTTATTTTCAGTCACATATGCGCTGTAGGACTGTTCCTCAAACACAGGTGGGTTATCATTGATGTCAGCCACAGATAACTGAACAGTTTTAGAGGAGGATAGAGGTGGAGAACCCTCATCAGTGGCAGTGATTGTAATGTTATATTCAGACACTAGTTCACGATCCAGGTGTCCAGTGGTCACCAAAGAAAAATAGTTCTCAATCGAGGGAACTAACTTAAATGGGACATTTTCTAAGATGGAGCAGCGTACATGTTTGTTATTGGCTGAGTCTCTGTCCTGCACATTGATAATGCCCACCTCTGTACCAGGTGGAGTATTTTCTGGAATGTGATTGGTCAGTGACATAACACTGACTACAGGGGCGTTGTCATTTACATCCATGATAGAAATAATAACCATAGCATAAGATGATAATCCTAAACCATCTTTGGCTTGAATACGTATTTCAAATAAATTAGTGGTTTCATAATCAACAGCATTAATTACTTTAATTTCTCCTAATTTACCGTCAATACTAAATAATTTCAATATTTCCTCAGACACATGTCCAAAATCATAGCTAACTTCTCCATTGATCCCTTCATCAGAATCATCCGCACTCACTTTAACAATGACAGTGTCTAAAGGAGCGTTTTCAAGCAGACTGACCTCATAAATATCCTGACTAAACACAGGAGCATTATCATTAGCATCCAGCACACTGACGTGAATGATCACTGTACCTGATCTCTGAGGAGATCCGCCATCTAGAGCTGTGAGGAGCAAACTGATTTCATTTTGTTTTTCACGATCAAGTTCTTTATCAAGAACAATTTCCAATGTTTTTCTATTTGCAGCCAGAATAAAATGATCGTTTTTTCCAAGACTGTACTGCTGAACTGAATTCTGTCCTACATCTGCATCGTGCGCCTGCTCTATCACAAAGCGAGCTCCTCTAGCCGCTGACTCTTGAATTTCGAGTTTTATTAATTCCTTCTTAAATTTGGGTGAATTATCGTTAACATCTTGAACCTGAAGGTTTATCCGATGGAGCTCAAGAGGATTCTCGAGAACGAGCTTTTGTTTGATGATACATGAAGCTCTTTCACCACAAAGCGCCTCGCGGTCAATCCTGTCCGCAACAATAAGCTCTCCGTTATTCAGGTTGATATCACAGTACCGTTTATCAGTCCCATCGGTATCAATCCGGGCTTTCCTGGAGGAAAGCACACCTGTATTTAGAGCGAGATCCTTTGCGATATTTCCAATAACTGATCCACGTTTCATTTCCTCTGATAATGAAAAGCTGACGTCTCCAAATGCGACATGAAACCAAAGGAGGAAAAAGTAAAATCCACATTTTCTATTCGAGGCGATGTTCGACCTCATTATTCACGCTGTTTGATGGTTTAAAATAAATGAACCGAACTAATTTATCCAATATGAACGACTGCAGCAAAATATGGGAAGTCTGTCTGCAGGCACATCCAGACAGAGAACAAGAAGGGTGTGTGAACAGCAAATATTAGACTATTTTTGTTCCATCTTGACACTGGTATACAGCGCCATCGCGAGTAAGATTGGACTCAAAACATCGTGAAAAATATGGAAAAACTCTAGAACAACTTTAATCTTTCTCTTCCTTCTTTATAGTTTAATTTGATCATTCTGTACCGAGAAGTAAAAGAAAGAAAACGATTTCAATCTCATGAACACCGGACATGCGCTAGTAATTATTTCAAACGTACATCTTTTGTATTGATGCCAATTTGTCTTTCTAAAGTTTTTTTTTTAAATAATAATAGTGCAAAACAAAAGTTCCAGTTTAATTTTAAGTGTTTACTTTAAAAATAGAACAACTGCTGTGTCTAATTTGTTTTCTGCACAAACAATCTTGAGAGTTATCACTGGACAACAACACTTTTCATGTAAAAGTTTTTCATCTCCTGGTGATTGCAGTGAAAATGATTAAAAAAAATCTGATGTGTTCAAAGATGAATAAGAATGAAACTTTAAAATGCAAACTTCAATAAGAAGAAAAACTGCAACAATTCACCATTTCACAACAAGTCCACTAAGAGTGAAGGGACTGATTTTAAGAACTTGAAATAATTTAATGTGAAAAAAGACTGCATAATCCGACCTATCCAAAACATCTATGTAGGCAATTACACAATGAGCAAGTCTATCATGTCCCAAAAACACTAAAACATTTTAGTGCCACTGTTCACTGCTAATATCATTTTTAAATAACAGTAATAAAATAAAGTAATAAAACACACACACAAAGAAATTACTCAACACAACCACATCTCACTTTGCAATGTAAGTACAGCAGAAACTACACAGTGATTGACGGTAAAAAACAACAACTAAAAAAAAACTTCTGAACTGAAGCTGATGACTGTACAGTTGTTGCTAACACTATACAGTTGATACCAAACTTTTTGAACGATGTATTTATGAGGTACAAAATAACGATGGAACCCATATCTCATTGACAAGCCAGAAGTCATATCAAGCTTTACTGAACATGTTTCTATCTGTTTAAAGCAAAGAAGAGTCAGGCGGAGGAATGTAAAAGAAAATGCTTGAATTGTCGATGATTTATGTGAACCCAACTTTTTGATTGAGTCCAGCTCCAAACTTGTTCACAAAATGAATTGAACTAAAAATGTGGAGTTTGATCAGTTTGCCGGTGTTAATCTGGGAAGACATTTGGCAGAATCAAATAAAAATAATGAAAATAATAAAAAATTTATTTGTAACGCACTTTATATCTCTAGTGGAGATCTCAAAGTGCTACAGTGACCAAAAGCAACAACAAACAGCAAAATTAATAAAACCACAACACAAAAAACAACACTAAAAACTTTGTTGAAAAGACTTTAGAAATAAAAATGTCTTCAGTCTTTTCTTAAAAACCTCAAGGCTCTGTGGAGCCCTCAAGGTCTTGGGAAGAGCGTTCCATAGCTGTGGAGCAGCTGCCTGGAAGGCCCTGTCCCCCATATTGGAGAGTTTAAGTGTTCATTTATAAGTGTTCATTTGGAAATTTTCCATTAAAAATCTTAAACTTGTCGATAATTGCACTTTTTTTATTTAGTTTTTTTTTTTATTATGACTGTATTGACTAATAAGTTTATTTCTCTATTCATTAGTTGCCCAAGAGAAACTGGTTCTGCTTTTTCAAAGATGTAAGATTGTCTCAAACAAACTCTCATTGCGATGAATCAATCACAAGTTCCAACATAACCACACATTAAACGCAAGTAAACCACATTTCCAGAAACTGGGGAGCAAATAAATGATAACGAAACTGAAAAATCCAACTAATCAAACCAAAGTTTTTGAACTTTTAAACTTTCATACAGTTTAATAACTTCTGCAATGTATGATCAAAATAATGCATATGTCCCTGTCTTAAGAAAATATTTTTAAAAATGAAAGAAGGTTCAGTGTAGTATCTGGTTTTTGTGTGCAGGAAATAATCTAACTTTAAACATGAATGTCTTAATAAAAACAAAAAAATTCTAACAAAGTTGTACCACAACCCCCTCATATGTAAAAAGTGTCACTGAGCCATGTACCAAAACACAATTAAATTGGAAACATAAAATAAAGTATCACAAAATACCAAAAGACTTTGTGAGAAAATATGTTTGAGTGTTTAAAAGACAATAAACTATGTCACAGTCAGAATGTCAAACTGACTTGTTGAGCGTCACATCAAGAAAGTTGCATTATTCTTTTATTGTTGTAACAAAATTTTCTTTAAACAAAACTGAAAAACTTTACTTTAAACAAACCTATATTAAACTTTTATTTATATCTTTCTGTGATGTTGCATTTAAACTGTCTATCGGGACATATTTTTTTTCTGTACATACAAAGCGTGGCTAAAAATATTGTTAACATTATTAAGTAATATTCATAATAATAATCAACAATAATCACAACATAGCACACAGGAAAAACGACTCATTTAAATAAAACTTTGCAGTATGTTATTAGCTAAATTTTGGAAATATTCTAAATCATACCTCATCATATTTTAAAGCAGTGATTATTGAGAATTTATGTGATACATGTTTTCAGTCTTCATGTTTGTGTCTTTGTCAATCAAATGCTATTGACATGTGCTGAAGTGAGTTGAACAGTAAAATGTGATTGTTTTCCTACCTCAGGAGAGTCATCACAATCTCCAAAAACATCTGCAAAGTCCATTGAACATTTCCTCAGAGTCTGGTCAGCAGGCAGTGTGTTGTCATTGTAAGATGAGACAAATTTAAAGTCACTGGTTCTAGATCCTGTTGTCAGGTAGCCTTCATAATTGTAAGTACTGCGTAAAGTTCCTGTGCCGTCCACATCTGCATAATTAGGAGGGAGATAAGCACTGGGGATGGCCACTGCTCCATCAAACAACAGTCTGGGCTTTCTCCTGCGACAAAACCTCACACCCAGAATGATGATGATAAAGGTCAGAAAGAATGTGGACACAGACACCAGTGCGATGATCAGGTAGGAGGTCAGCTTGGAGTTCTTCTCATCATAAGAAATATCCTTCAGTTCTGGCACCTCAGCCAAGTTATCAGAAATAAGTAAATACATGGAACAGGTGGCAGACAGAGAGGGCTGTCCATTATCTTTCACTGCCACAATAAGGTTCTGTTTCATGCTGTCACTTTCTGAAACGTCCCGCTGTGTCCTGATCTCTCCACTGTGGAGACCAATAGTGAAAAGTCCAGGATCAGTGGATTTTACAATGTGATAGGACAACCAGGCATTCTGTCCAGAGTCTGCATCCACTGCTATCACTTTGGACACCAGAGATCCTCCGTGTGCAGCTTTGGGAACCAGCTCGGTCATGAAGGAGCTGCCCTCCGGAGTGGGGTACAGTATCTGAGGAGAGTTGTCATTCACATCTGATATGAACACACTCACAGTCACGTTGCTGCTGAGTGGAGGAGAACCATTGTCTCTGGCCATCACCTGGACTTTGAAACTCCTGAACTGTTCATAATCAAACGACCTCACTGCATGGATCACACCTGTGTCTCCATTAACAGACAGATAGGAGGACACCGGGGCTCCGTTCACCTCACCAGGTAACAGAGAATAAATCACTGTACCATTTTGTCTCCAGTCAGGATCTCGAGCAGTAACAGAACATAAAGTGGAGCCAGGTTTGTTATTTTCAGTCACATATGCGCTGTAGGACTGTTCCTCAAACACAGGTGGGTTATCATTGATGTCAGCCACAGATAACTGAACAGTTTTAGAGGAGGACAGAGGTGGAGAGCCCTCATCAGTAGCAGTGATTGTAATGTTATAATCAGACACTAGTTCACGGTCCAGGTGTCCAGTGGTCACCAAAGAAAAATAGTTTTTAATAGAGGGAACTAACTTAAATGGGACATTTTCTACGATGGAGCAGCGTACGTGTTTGTTATTCTCTGAATCTCTGTCCTGCACATTTATGATGCCCACCTCTGTACCAGGTGGGGTATTTTCTGGAATGTGATTGGTCAGTGATTTTAGACTGATTACAGGGGCGTTGTCATTCACATCAATAATAGAAATAATAACCTTAGCATAAGATGACAATCCTAAACCATCTTTTGCTTTAACACGTATTTCAAATGACTTTGCAGTTTCAAAATCAACAGCATTAATTACTTTGATCACTCCTAATTTACTGTCAATACTGAATAATTTCAAAATTTGCCCAGACACATGTCCAAAATCATAGCTTACTTCTCCATTGATCCCTTCATCTGCATCATCCGCACTCACTTTAACAATGACAGTGTCTAAAGGAGCGTTTTCAAGCAGACTGACCTCATAAATACCCTGACTAAACACAGGAGCATTATCATTAGCATCCAGCACACTGACGTGAATGATCACTGTACCTGATCTCTGAGGAGATCCGCCATCTAGAGCTGTGAGGAGCAAATTTATTTCATTTTGCTTTTCACGATCAAGTTCTTTATCAAGAACAATTTCCAATGGATTTCTATTTGCAGCCAGAATAAAATGATCATTTTTTTCGAGGCTGTACTGCTGAACTGAATTCTGTCCTACATCTGCATCGTGCGCCTCCTCTATCACAAAGCGAGCTCCTCTATCAGCTGACTCCTGAATTTCTAGTTTGATTAAGTCTTCTTTAAACATAGGTGAATTATCGTTTATATCTTGAACATGAAGATTGATCCGGTGAACCTCGAGAGGATTTTCTAGCACAAGCTCGTTTTTTATTGTGCATGAAATCATATCGCCACAAAGCGCCTCGCGGTCAATCCTGTCCGCAACAATAAGCTCTCCGTTATTCAGGTTTATATCACAGTACCGTTTATCAGTCCCATCGGTATCAATCCGGGCTCTTCGTGAGGAAAGCACACCTGTATTTAGAGCGAGATCCTTTGCGATATTTCCAATAACTGATCCACGTTTCATTTCCTCTGATAATGAAAAGCTGACGTCTCCAAATGCGACATGAAACCAAAGGAGGAAAAAGTAAAATCCACATTTTTTCTTCGAGGCAACGTTTGACTTCATCATTGACGGTGTCAACTCTAAGTTAGCAGGTTTAAAATAAATGAACCGAACGAATCTATCCAACATTAACAACTGCTGAAAAATATGGGATGTCTGTCCGTAGACACAACCAGACAGAGAACAAGAAGGGTGTGTGAACAGCAAATATTAGACTATTTTTTTTCTATCTTAACACTGGTGTACAGCGCCATCGCGAGTAAAATTGGATTAAAAACACCGTGACAATTTTAGAGAAAATGTTGCAAATTTTTACTCTCTTTTCTTCCTATTGTTTAAGATCATAAGCAGAACAGAAAAAAAAAATAAGATAAAATGTCCAATCATATGGATACACTGTACACAAATAAAACGATGCACAAATGAAATTAAAAAGCATAAAGGAACTCTACAGAAGTGAAATTTGTAAAAGTTTCTTTGTATTTAATAATATAAAAGTTCCAGCTTAGTTTGAAGTTTTTTTATATATAAATATATATATAATTTTAATAACAATAATAAAACTACTGTGACCACAGTAAGTTGATCATTTCAGTCATTTTTTTCCCACAAAAATGTCAAGATTAATTAATGCACAAGAGGGATTCACATGCCACGACTTACCATCAGACCAAAACCATTTTACAAAATTATATACCTTGCTTAGTTTCTAGCCATCATGCAGCATCCTAAATTAAATGTGATTGTAAAATAAAGTTTTTTGTTTTCAAATTGATATAAATATATTAATTTATTATGTTCGTAGTTCATAGTTTTGAAATAAAAAAATGATTTCAAGATAAAAAGTGGATCCACTGATAAATTAAGAATATCTATCATAGCAGCTCTGCATACAGAAGCCAAAGCATTTCCAAATGAAGTAAACAACCCCTTCCAGAAGTAGCTAAACCTCAGAAGCACTTTTCTTTTTTTTTTTTTTTTTTTTAACCGCTATTAGTGCTAGATTAGTTAGAGCATCGACTTGGCCTGAGTGATTATATCACTAAAATAACTGCATAAACTAGGTAACTAGCTCCAAAAAAGAAAAAAAAAAAACCACAGACTTTTTAGTACCACTGCTTAATTCTGATAATAACAGTAATAAAATCACAAACACATACAAAGAAAAAAATCCACACAACCACATCTCACTCCACAATGTAAGCACAACAGATACTGTAGTAAAACATTTCTGAACTAAAAATGATCACTCCATCTTTATTGCTAACACAATGCAACTGATATCAAACTATATGAAAGACAAGTACAAAAGTATTGTTGGAAACAGTATCTCATTGACACATCTGAAGTAATGTAAAGTTTAAAATGAAATGTTTCTAACAGTATGAAGCAAAGAAGAATCAGACCAAGGTTTTGTTTAGTCTTCTAAACTGCTTATCCCTAACACAGTTGCTGAGGGTGCGGAGCCTATCCTGGTTTATTTAAGTTTAGAGGCAGGTCTTACCCCAAACAGGTCACCAGTCGATAGCCGGCCACACACACACAACTGAACACACACACAAAAACAAACACACACGCATTCCTAGGGGCAATTTTATAGTGAACAATAAACCTAACATGTATGTTTTTTTGAAGGGTAGGAAGAAACTGATGTACTTGGAAGAAACCCACTAATTCATAGAGAGAACATGCAAATTTCACACAGAAAGCCCAGAGCTTCAAGCCTCATCCCACCTGGGACTGAAGCCCCCAACCTTCTTGCTGTGAGTCCACTGTGCTAACCACTGCACCAATTGCCATGCTTAGACCGAGGTTTTGTAAAAGAAGATGTCTGAATTGTATGTAGAAAATATCAACTTCTCTTTTGAGTCCAGTTTCAAAGTTGTTTATAAAATGTGTTGGACTATCAAATGTGGAATATGAGCAGTTTTCTAGTTAAAAAAAAAAGCAAAGAAGGGTCAATCTATCAACTCATATGTGTGCAGAAAAAAAAATAACTTTCAACATTATCATAAAAGAAAAAATTCAGACAAACAAGGACCATTATCCCGTCCTCATTTCATGTCAAGTGACATTGAATGACATACCAAAAATCAACAGAGCATTGTAAGATACGAGCAATAGTAGTTTTTCTATATTTGAATGATTCTGAACACACAGACCCTTAATTAAAATTCCCAAAGACAGTCAAGGAAACTATTTCAAGCAAATAGTGACAAAAATTTTTAAAGGACCAAATGTGACTGAGGAATAGTTCTATTTATACTTGCCTGTAGTAATGGAACTGACAAAAGAAAACAATTTCAAGAAACAGTCAAATCTGTGAACTATTTCTATTTGGAAGAATAGTATAAAGTGCAACAATAAGACCTTAATAATTACTAAGAAAGTAATGTTTTAAGAGAAGAGGATGAACTATGTTACAGTGAGAAAGTCAAACTGAATGTTGTGCTGCACATTAAGGAGTTTGCCAGATTTTTTTTATTGTTGTAATTACCTGGGTTTCATTTAAACAAAAGATAAAATGATTAATTTAGATGAACCTAAAGTATTTTTTAAATTACAACTCTCTGTGATAGTTGCATTTAAACTTTCAATGGGCACTGTTTTTCCTATCTGTTCTAAGTTTTCTTAACATATTTTAAACATAATCAAAACATCATTTAAAAGTTGAACTCCACATGATAAAATGAGCAATTTAAATAGGTCAATGTTTGAATGACCAGCACTCATTAAATAAATTTCACAAATGTTTTGTACATAGCTAATTTTAACAAAGTGGATATGAGGAAATTAAGCATAATATGTATTCAGGGTTCATGTTTGGATCTCTGTCAAGTGGCATATTATTGAGATGACTCTAAGTAAATGTTAAGTAAGTAAATGTTGTTATTTGCCTACCTCAGGAGAATCATCACAATCTCCAAAAACATCTGCAAAGTCCATTGAACATTTCCTCAGAGTCTGGTCAGCAGGCAGTGTGTTGTCATTGTCAGATGAGACAAATTTAAAGTCACTGGTTCTAGATCCTGTTGTCAGGTAGCCTTCATAATTGTAAGTGCTGCGTAAAGTTCCTGTGCCGTCCACATCTGCATAATTAGGAGGGAGATAAGCACTGGGGATGGCCACTGCTCCATCAAACAACAGTCTGGGCTTTCTCCTGCGACAAAACCTCACACCCAGAATGATGATGATGAAGGTCAGAAAAAAGGTGGACACAGACACCAGCGCAATAATCAGATAGGAGGTCAGCTTGGAGTTCTTCTCATCATAAGAAATATCCTTCAGTTCTGGTACCTCAGCCAAGTTATCAGAAATAAGTAAATACATGGAACAGGTGGCAGACAGAGAGGGCTGTCCATTATCTTTCACTGCCACAATAAGGTTCTGTTTCATGCTGTCACTTTCTGAAACGTCCCGCTGTGTCCTGATCTCTCCACTGTGGAGACCGATAGTGAAAAGTCCAGGATCAGTGGATTTGACAATGTGATAGGACAACCAGGCGTTCTGTCCAGAGTCTGCATCCACTGCTATCACTTTAGACACCAGAGATCCTCCGTGTGCAGCTTTAGGAACCATCTCGGTCATGAAGGAGCTGCCCTCCGGGGTGGGGTACAGTATCTGAGGAGAGTTGTCATTCACATCTGATATGAACACACTCACAGTCACGTTGCTGCTGAGTGGAGGAGAACCATTGTCTCTGGCCATCACCTGGACTTTGAAACTCCTGAACTGTTCATAATCAAACGACCTCACTGCATGGATCACACCTGTGTCTCCATTAACAGACAGATAGGAGGACACCGGGGCTCCATTCACCTCACCAGGTAACAGAGAATAAATCACTGTACCATTTTGTCTCCAGTCAGGATCTCGAGCAGTAACAGAACATAAAGTGGAGCCAGGTTTGTTATTTTCAGTCACATATGCGCTGTAGGACTGTTCCTCAAACACAGGTGGGTTATCATTGATGTCAGCCACAGATAACCGAACAGTTTTAGAGGAGGACAGAGGTGGAGAGCCCTCATCAGTAGCAGTGATTGTAATGTTATAATCAGACACTAGTTCACGATCCAGGTGTCCAGTGGTCACGAAAGAAAAATAGTTTTCAATCGATGGAACTAACTTAAATGGGACATTTTCTAAGATTGAGCAGCGTACATGTTTGTTATTGGCTGAGTCTCTGTCCTGCACATTGATAATGCCCACCTCTGTACCAGGTGGAGTATTTTCTGGAATGTGATTGGTCAGTGACATAACACTGATTACAGGGGCGTTGTCATTTACATCAATGATAGAAATAATAACTTTAGCATAAGATGACAATCCTAAACCATCTTTGGCTTGAATACGTATTTCAAATAAATTGGTGGTTTCATAATCAACAGCATTAATTACTTTAATTTCTCCAGATTTTCCGTCAATACTAAATAATTTCAAAATTTCCTCAGATACATGTCCAAAATCAAAGCTTACTTCTCCATTGATCCCTTCATCAGAATCATCCGCACTCACTTTAACAATGACAGTGTCTAAAGGAGCGTTCTCAAGCAGACTGACCTCATAAATATCCTGACTAAACACAGGAGCATTATCATTAGCATCCAGCACACTGACGTGAATGATCACTGTACCTGATCTCTGAGGAGATCCACCATCTAGTGCTGTGAGGAGCAAATTAATTTCATTTTGTTTTTCACGATCAAGTTCTTTATCAAGAACAATTTCCAATGTTTTTCTATTTGCAGCCAGAATAAAATGATCGTTTTTTTCAAGACTGTACTGCTGAACTGAATTCTGTCCTACATCTGCATCGTGCGCCTCCTCTATCACAAAGCGAGCTCCTCTATCCGCTGACTCCCGAATTTCCAGTTTTATTAATTCCTTCTTAAATTTAGGTGAATTATCGTTAATATCTTGAACCTGAAGGTTTATCCGATGGAGCTCAAGAGGATTCTCGAGAACGAGCTTTTGTTTGATGATACATGAAGCTCTTTCACCACAAAGCGCCTCGCGGTCAATCCTGTCCGCAACAATAAGCTCTCCGTTATTCAGGTTGATATCACAGTACCGTTTATCAGTCCCATCGGTATCAATCCGGGCTTTTCTGAAGAAAAGCACACCTGTATTTAGAACGAGATCCTTTGCGATATTTCCAATAACTGATCCACGTTTCATTTCCTCTGATAATGAAAAGCTGACGTCTCCAAATGCGACATGAAACCAAAGGAGGAAAAAGTAAAATCCACATTTTTTATCCGAGGCGATGTTCGACCTCATTATTGACGCTGTTTGATGGTTTAAAATAAATGAACCGAACGAATCTATTCAACATTAACGACTGCAGCAAAATATGGGAAGTCTGTCTGCAGGCACATCCAGACAGAGAACAAGAAGGGTGTGTGAACAGCAAATATTAGACTATTTTTCTTCTATCTTAACACTGGTATACAGCGCCATCGCGAGTAAGATTGAACTAAAAACACCGTGAAAAATATGGAAAAACTCTAGAACAATTTTAATCTTTCTCTCCTTATTTATAGATTAATTTGATTAATCTTTATCGAGGAGTAAAAGAAAGAAAACGATTTCAATCTCAGGAACATCTGGACATGCTCGCTGGTAATTATTTTAAACGTAAATCTTTGGTATTGTTGCCAATTAGTCTTTCTAAAGTTTTTTTTTTTAAATAATAATTGTGTAAAAGAAAAGTTCCAGTTTAATTTTAAGCGTTTACTTGAAAAATAGAACAACTGCTGTGTCTAATTTGTTTTCTGCACAAACAATCTTGAGAGTTATCACTGGACAACAACACTTTTCATGTGAAAGTTTTTTATCTCCTGGTGATTGCAGTGAAAATGATTAAAAAAAAATTTTTTTTTTTTTGATGTGTTCAAAGATGAATAAGAATGAAACTTTAAAATGCAAACTTCAATAATAAGAAAAACTGCGACAATTCACCAGTTCACAACAAGTTCACTAAGAGTGAAGGGAGTGATTTTAAGAACTTGAAATAATTTAATGTGAAAAAAAGACTGCATAATCTGACCTATCCAAATCATCTATGTAGGCAAATACACAATGAGCAAGTCTACCATGTCCCAAAAACACTGAAACATTTTAGTGCCACTGTTCACTGCTAATGTCATTTTTAAATAATAGTGATTAAATAATAGTATAAAACACACTCGCACAAAGAAATCATTCCACACAACCACATCTCACTTTGCAATGTAAATACAGCAAAAACTACCCGGTGGTTGAGGTAAAAAAAAACAAAAAACCTTCTGAACTGAAGCTTATAACTTTACAGTTTTTGCTAACACTATACAGTTGTTACCAAACTTATTGAATGATGTATTTATGAGGTACAAAATAACGATGGAAACCATATCTCATTGAAAAGCCTGAAGTCATATCAAGCTTTACTGAACATGTTTCTATCTGTTTAAAGCAAAGAAGAGTCAGGCGGAGGATTGTAAAAGAAAATGCTGGAATTGTAGATGATTTATGTGAACCCAACTTTTTGATTGAGTCCAGCTCCAAACTTGTTCACAAAATGAATTAAACTGTAAAATGTGGAGTTTGATCAGTTTGCCGGTGATAATCTGGGATGGCATTTGGTGGAATCAAAAAAGTGTTCATTTGGAAAACTTGTTTTAAAATTATTAAACTAGTCCATTGTTGCACTTATTCTTTTATGTTTTTTAAATCGTGACTGTGTTAAATAAAAGTTTTTTCCTCCTCTTTCAATAGTTGCCTAACCGTAAACTGGTTCAGCTTTTTTTAAAAAGTATGATTGCCTCAAACATACTCTCATTTTCAAACAATCAATCACAAGTTCCAAATGTAACAACACAATAAATGTAACTAAACCACATTTTCAGAAACCGGGGAACAAATAAATCATTACAAAACTCATAAAATTCTATAGATCAAATCAAAGTTTTCAAACTTTTAAGTTTTCTTATAGTTCAATAACTTCTGCAATGTGTGATAAAAATAATGCATATGTCCAAGTCTTAAGAAAACATTTTGAAGAATTAAAGAAGGTTCAGTGTCGTACCTGGTATTTTTGTGCAGAAATAATCTAACTTTAAACATGAACGTCTTCATAGAAGCAAAAAAATCTTAACAAACTTGTACAACAATTCCTTCATACTTGAAAAAAGTGGAACTGAACAATGTATCAAAACACAATTAAATTTGAAGCATGATAGAAAAGTACCACAAATAGACCAAAAGAATTACTGAGAACATGTGTTTGAACGTTTAGAAAAAAAGATGACCTATGTCACAGTCAGAATGTCAAACTGACTGATATGCGTCACATCAAGAAAGTTGTGTGAATTCTTTTATTGTTGTAACTGTTTGGTTTTTCTTAAAACAAAACGGAAAAACTTAACTTTAAATAAACTTATGGGAAACTTTTATTTATATCTTTCTGTGATGTTGCATTTAAACTGTCTATCGGGACATATTTTTTTCTGTGTATACAAAATGTGGCTAACAATATTCTTAACATTATAAAATAATATTCATGATAATAATCAACAATAATCACAACATAGCAAACAGGACAAATGACTCATTTAAACAAAACTTTTCAGTATCTTAGTAGCTAGACTTTGGAAATATTCTAATCACACCTCATCGTATTTTAAACCAGTGATTATTGAGAATTTATGTGATACATGTTTTCAGTCTTCATGTTTGTGTCTTTGTCAATCAAATGCTATTGACATGTGCTGAACTGAGTTAAACAGTAAAATGTGAGTGTTTTCCTACCTCAGGAGAGTCATCACAATCTCCAAAAGCATCTGCAAAGTCCATTGAACATTTCCTCAGTGTCTGGTCAGCAGGCAGTGTGTTGTCATTGTAAGATGAGACAAACTTAAAGTCACTGGTTCTAGATCCTGTTGTCAGGTAGCCTTCATAATTGTAAGTACTCCGTAAAGTTCCTGTGCCGTCCACATCTGCATAATTAGGAGGGAGATAAGCACTGGGGATGGCCACTGCTCCATCAAACAACAGTCTTGGCTTTCTCCTGCGACAAAACCTCACACCCAGAATGATGATGATGAAGGTCAGAAAAAAGGTGGACACAGACACCAGCGCAATGATCAGATAGGAGGTCAGCTTGGAGTTCTTCTCATCATAAGAAATATCCTTCAGTTCCGGCACCTCAGCCAAGTTATCAGAAATAAGTAAATACATGGAACAGGTGGCAGACAGAGAGGGCTGTCCATTATCTTTCACTGCCACAATAAGGTTCTGTTTCATGCTGTCACTTTCTGAAACATCCCTCTGTGTCCTGATCTCTCCACTGTGGAGACCAATAGTGAAAAGTCCAGGATCAGTGGATTTTACTATGTGATAGGACAACCAGGCATTCTGTCCAGAGTCTGCATCCACTGCTATCACTTTGGACACCAGAGATCCTCCGTGTGCAGCTTTGGGAACCAGCTCGGTCATGAAGGAGCTGCCCTCCGCGGTGGGGTACAGTATCTGGGGAGAGTTGTCATTCACATCTGATATGAACACACTCACAGTAACGTTGCTGCTGAGTGGAGGAGAACCATTGTCTCTGGCCATCACCTGGACTTTGAAACTCCTGAACTGTTCATAATCAAATGACCTCACTGCATGGATCACACCTGTGTCTCCATTAACAGACAGATAGGAGGACACCGGAGCTCCGTTCACCTCACCAGGTAACAGAGAATAAATCACTGTACCATTTTGTCTCCAGTCAGGATCTCGAGCAGTAACAGAACATAAAGTGGAGCCAGGTTTGTTATTTTCAGTCACATATGCGCTGTAGGACTGTTCCTCAAACACAGGTGGGTTATCATTGATGTCAGCCACAGATAACTGAACAGTTTCAGAGGAGGATAGAGGTGGAGAGCCCTCATCAGTAGCAGCGATTGTAATGTTATAATCAGACACTAGTTCACGATCCAGGTGTCCAGTGGTCACCAGAGAAAAATAGTTTTTAATAGAGGGAACTAACTTAAATGGAACATTTTCTAGGATGGAGCAGCGAACCTGCTTGTTTTTCTCCGAGTCTCTGTCTTGCACATTAAATATGCCCACCTCTGTACCAGGTGGGGTGTTTTCTGGAATGTGATTGGTCAGGGACATAACACTGATTACAGGGGCGTTGTCATTTGCATCAATGATAGAAATAATAACTTTAGCATAAGACGACAATCCTAAACCATCTTTTGCTTTAACACGTATTTCAAATAAATTAGTGGTTTCATAATCAACAGCATTACTTACTTTAATCTCTCCAGATTTACCGTCAATATTGAAAGTTTTCAGAATTTCATCAGATACATGTCCAAAATCATAGCTTACTTCTCCATTGATCCCTTCATCAGAATCATCCGCACTCACTTTAACAATAACAGTGTCTAAAGGAGCGTTCTCAAGCAGACTGACCTCATAAATATCCTGACTAAACACAGGAGCATTATCATTAGCATCCAGCACACTGACGTGAATGACCACTGTACCCGATCTCTGAGGAGATCCACCATCTAGAGCTGTGAGGAGCAAATTCATTTCATTTTGTTTTTCACGATCAAGCTCTTTATCAAGAACAATTTCCAATTTTTTTCTATTTGCAGCCAGAATAAAATGATCGTTTTTTTCAAGGCTGTACTGCTGAACTGAATTCTGTCCTACATCTGCATCGTGCGCCTCCTCTATCACAAAGCGAGCTCCTCTAACCGCTGACTCCCGAATTTCCAGTTTTATTAATTCTTCTTTAAATTTGGGTGAATTATCGTTTATATCTTGAATCTGAAGGTTTATCCTATGGAGCTCAAGAGGGTTTTCCAGAATGAGCTCTTGTTTGACGATACATGAAGCTCTTTCACCACAAAGCGCCTCGCGGTCAATCCTGTCCGCAACAATAAGCTCTCCGTTATTCAGGTTTATATCACAGCACCGTTTATCAGTCCCATCGGTATCAATCCGGGCTTTTCTGGAGGAAAGCACACCTGTATTTAGAACGAGATCCTTTGCGATATTTCCAATAACTGATCCACGTTTCATTTCCTCTGATAATGAAAAGCTGACGTCTCCAAATGCGACATGAAACCAAAGGAGGAAAAAGTAAAATCCACATTTTTTATCCGAGGCGATGTTTGACCTCATTATTGACGCTGTTTGAAGATTTAAAACAAATTAACCGAACGAATATATCCGACATTAACGACTGCAGCAAAATATGGGAAGTCTGTCTGCAGGCGCATCCAGACAGAGGACAAGAAGGGTGTGTGAACAGCAAATATTAGACTATTTTTCTTCTATCTTAACACTGGTGTACAGCGCCATCGCGAGTGAGATTAGACTAAAAACACTGTAAAAATTTTAGAGAAATTCTCTGAGAACTTCATTTTTTTTATCTCATATGTAGTTTAATTTGCACCTTCTGTACGCAGGATTAAAGAAGAAAAAAATGTTTCAATCTCATATGAGATGTGTGTATTTCAAAATTCATATAATTGCTTTGCATTTAGTTTTAGTATAGCAATAAAATGTTATTTCAAGAAAATGTGTAAACTCTTCGGGTAAATCACCAATAACAATTGAAGTAGCTTTATATATGGAACTCAAAGTCATTTCAAATAAGGAATTCTTTCCAGAAGAATTTAAATCTCTAAAACTTTTTTTTAAAACAGTGTTAGTGATGGACCTGGTCCATGTGTCTGCTTCAGTTGAACAGTTAACAGTTTTGGTTTAAAACAACAATTTTTTTCTGAATATTTTGAGGAGATTGAAACAATGAAAATGTATAGCAATCAACCAAAATATTAAACCTGCACAAAAACACTCACATATGCATAATATATATTCCGAAAAAAAAAAAAACACAGAAAAGGTGAAAGGCAAATACAACAAGAATTATTTCCTGTACATAGCCTCAGCAATGCAAGTCGCTCTCTGTAAGAATCTATGAACAAAATAAACCAAGGTTAGTGTTTCTTAGAAGTATTTAGGCAGCAAAAAGTTAAAATAAAAGTACTGTAGTTCCTCCTTACGGTTTAAAAAGCTATGGCATTTTTGTTCAAACATTTATTACATCAATAAAAACTAAATCAAAATTTAAAAGAAAGCATAGAAAGAAAACTTATTTAGAAAAAAAGAATGCAAATGTTGATTGCAGAGAAAGTAATACAAATCAAATGTGTTCAAGGATGTCTGCAAAAAAAGAACAAGAATATAACTTTCAAATGCAAACTTCGAGAAAGAGGAAATTTGCAATACTTCACAAGGTCACAACAAGCTCACTCTGACAAATTTTAAGTGTTTGAAATAACTTGATGTGAAACAAACTGTATAACCTGAAAAAAGCAAATCAAAACAACTTGAGCTAGTTACTAGGTTAAAAAAAAATTAAAACTTTTTTAGTGCCACTCATTAATCCTGACAATAAACAATTATAAAACAAATGCATCCAAAAAAATGGACAACTATGTCTTGCATTTTACTGTAAGTATATCAAAAACAAGTTGAATCAAGGGTAAAAAATGTCTAAACTATAATTGACAAATGCACAGTTATTGTTAACACTATGCAACTGATAACAAACTAAGAGAATGATTTAAACATGAGGTACAAACGTAATGTCGAAAGCGTTTCTCCCTGACACATAGAAGGTCATATAAGGCTCAAAATAAGAGGTTTTTAGGCAGAGGTGTGTAAAAAAAGACTGAGTTGTAGAAGACTTGTGTGATATTAGTTTTTCCATTGAGTCCAGTTCAAAACTGGTTAGCAAAATGGATTGCACTATCAAACGTAGAGTATGATCAGTTCGAGTTACACTGGGAAGGATTCATGCAGAAGCAAATAAATATTCATTTAAATAATGTAAGTTGCATTATTAATGTCAAAACAGAAACCACTCCAAAAATGTACTTACTATTTTTATATTGACTGTTTTTAGTTATATGAAGTATTTACCGGTATGTAAATATATATACAAAATATATATACAAAATTTCTAGAGGTCTGATCAGCTCAAACACAATTATTCTGTCCAAGAATGAACGATAAGCTCCAATATAATAACACATTGAATGCAACTAAACCACATTTCCAGAAACTCAGGAGCAATTTCTTAAATGCTGAACAGTCTTGATCAAAGTAAATTTTCCTACAATTTCACAACTTCTGCAATGCCTGCCTACATTAACGTATGCCTCCATGTCTTAAGAAATAAAAAAAAAAAAAAAAAAAAAAAAAAGGATAAAGAAGACAACATAGTAAGTGGTATTAGTGTGCAGAAAATAATATAACTTTGAACATTAAGATGTCTTCATTTAAAAAGTTGGACCACAAACTCCCTTTTTTATTGGAAAAGCCACTGAACAATAAACCAAAATGCATTTAAACAGTGTACGATAGAGACAACGAAGATGTATCTTCATTTACCAAAAGTCCCAGAGATAGTTAAAGTCACATTTTCAATGTAACAGGACAAATTTGTTGAACTTTATTCCACTTCTGAAACTTAGTTACGTTTATTCTTGTTACCTTTGTAAAAATAATTGTAAAAAGAAATAACATTTTTATAATCAACGCGACTTCAGAATACAAAATTGTAACTGATGAAAAGAAAAAATTGTTTTTAAAACATTCCAGCTCTTAAAACTTGTTTAGTTAAAAAACGCGCACAGGGGAAACGTAATACCATAAAAAAGTTTCTTGCTATACGTTAGTAACTGCAATGACATGATTAACTATTTTTTTTTTTTTTTTTATAAAAAGTAAAACTAAAAAAAACTGAAATAAGTGGGAAAAAGGATAATTACTGTACCATAAAAAGACCTAAAAATAATAAGAAAGTTTGATGAAAGATATTAATTTAACAGAAATCAGGATGAATTATGCTATTGTAACATTGTCAAACAAAATGTTGTGAAGCACCTTAAGAGAACTGTGCTGGTCTTTTAAAGTTCTAATTGTCGGGGACTAATTTAAACTAATTCAAAGTACTTTTATTCAGGTAAACTTGGTGCTGTTTTATGGGATACGTCATTAAATTTAAAAAAAACATGTAGAGAATTTATGTTAGTGTCTTTGTCAATTCACTCATTATTGATATGTGTCAAAGTAAATAGTAAGTTAGTATATAAATAAAGATGAATCAAATTGTTATGTAGTTTCCTACCTCTGGAGAGTCATCACAATCTCCAAAAGCATCCTCAAAGTCCAATGAACATTTCCTCAGAGTCTGGTCAGCAGGCAGTGTGTTGTCATTGTAAGATGAGACAAACTTAAAGTCACTGGTTCTAGATCCTGTTGTCAGGTAGCCTTCATAATTGTAAGTGCTGCGTAAAGTTCCTGTGCCGTCCACATCTGCATAATTAGGAGGGAGATAAGCACTGGGGATGGCCACTGCTCCATCAAACAACAGTCTGGGCTTTCTCCTACGACAAAACCTCACACCCAGAATGATGATGATGAAGGTCAGAAAAAAGGTGGAAACAGACACCAGCGCGATGATCAGGTAGGAGGTCAGCTTGGAGTTCTTCTCATCATAAGAAATATCCTTCAGTTCTGGCACCTCAGCCAAGTTATCAGAAATAAGTAAATACATGGACCAGGTGGCAGACAGAGAGGGCTGTCCATTATCTTTCACTGCCACAATAAGGTTCTGTTTCATGCTGTCACTTTCTGAAACGTCCCGCTGTGTCCTGATCTCTCCACTGTGGAGACCGATAGTGAAAAGTCCTGGATCAGTGGATTTTACTATGTGATAGGACAACCAGGCGTTCTGTCCAGAGTCTGCATCCACTGCTATCACTTTAGACACCAGAGATCCTCCGTGTGCAGCTTTAGGAACCAGCTCGGTCATGAAGGAGCTGCCCTCCGGGGTGGGGTACAGTATCTGAGGAGAGTTGTCATTCACATCTGATATGAACACACTCACAGTCACGTTACTGCTGAGTGGAGGAGAACCATTGTCTCTGGCCATCACCTGGACTTTGAAACTCCTGAACTGTTCATAATCAAACGACCTCACTGCATGGATCACACCTGTGTCTCCATTAACAGACAGATAGGAGGACACCGGGGCTCCGTTCACCTCACCAGGTAACAGAGAATAAATCACTGTACCATTTTGTCTCCAGTCAGGATCTCGAGCAGTAACAGAACATAAAGTGGAGCCAGGTTTGTTATTTTCAGTCACATATGCACTGTAGGACTGTTCCTCAAACACAGGTGGGTTATCATTTATGTCGGCCACAGATAACTGAACAGTTTTAGAGGAGGACAGAGGTGGAGAGCCCTCATCAGTGGCAGTGATTGTAATGTTATAATCAGACACTAGTTCACGATCCAGGTGTCCAGTGGTCACCAGAGAAAAATAGTTTTTTATAGATGGAACTAACTTAAATGGGGCGTTTGGATCAAGGTAACAGCGAACCTGCCTGTTACTTTCAGAGTCTTTGTCCTGCACATTTATGATGCCCACCTCCGTACCAACTGCAATGTTCTCAGGGATCAGATTAGATAATGATTTAAGAAAAATTACTGGGGCATTATCATTTACATCCTTAATCTCTATCAGCAAGGTTGCATATGATGCCAGTCCAAGACCATCTTTAGCACTGATCTCAATTTGGTACGAGGATTTTTTCTCATAGTCAATATCACCCACCACTATAACATCTCCAGTTTTAGGATTTAAGGAGAACATTTGGTTTTCATGTGAAACGTGGTCAAATCCATATGTGACCTCACCATTTATACCATCATCTGCATCAGAAGCACTCACTGTGAGCACAGCAGTGTTCTTTGGTGAGTTTTCATAAAGACTAGCTTTATAAACTGCTTGACTAAACACTGGAGCATTATCATTAGCATCCAGCACTGTTATGTGTATGATCACAGTACCTGATCTCTGAGGAGAACCACCATCAAAAGCAGAAAGCATCAGCACCATCTCTTTTTTCACTTCCCTGTCTAATTCTTTATGCAGGATTAATTCTCCATATTTTCTACCAAAGCCTTTTGATTTAACATTCAAAATAAAATGTTCATTTTTTTGGAGGGTGTAGCTTTGAACAGCGTTATTTCCGATGTCTGCATCGTGCGCCTCGTCGAGCAGAAACGTCGCACCTTTAGCTGCTGATTCTTGAATTTCTAATTTCAATGATTCCTCTTTAAACTGCGGTGAATTATCGTTTATATCTTCAATTTGGATGTTAATACGATACAAAGTTAAAGGGTTTTCTAAAACAATTTCTTGTTTTATGACACACGATGGCTTCTTCTCGCAAAGCGATTCCCGATCAATCCGTTCTTCAATAATCAAATCTCCGGTTTTATGGTTGACGCTGCAGTACTTAACACTGTCATCCTCGGTATCAACACGGGCCTTCCGAGCGGACAATGATCCTACTTCAAGCCCCAGATCCTTGGCAATATTTCCAATCACTGATCCACGTTTCATTTCCTCCGGTATAGAATAGGTTAGATCTCCATTGGCGAGGATGACGGGAAGAAAAAGAAAAGAAATGCAGCAGCACAGCGTCAAATCCACACATCCCATTGCTGCTGTCGCAGGAAAAGTCTTTATAAACCAAAGATTCCTCTAGTAGTGAAATTTTTAATAATGATTTAAGAAGCTGAAACCTAGAGTCATGTGGAGAGGTTTTCTCTCCCAAATGAAGCGACAGCAGAATAATGCTTGGGATCCGTTTACACAAAAGAATGAAAGCCTGCAATCTTACGTTTTTAAGTACATGCTGACACCATGAGTCCATGCTGAGACATGACAACGTCTGTTTATGTGAAAATGAACTCATACTTCAAATTTTCTTTATAATGAAGAGTAAAATAAAGAAATTACTTTATCTAAAGCTTGATTTAATTTTCAAATGAAAGGTTGCTTATTAAAGCCACACAAAACTCTGCATTTACCCTTCATGTTACAGCTTATGATTAGCAGGCCTTTTAAACCTGGCCAAATAATCATAAATGACATTGACATTAAAGATGATCTTTTTTTTTTTCACCTGAAGCTAAATAAATGAGAAAACTTTCAATTTTACAGCCGCTAATGTGCTGTTACAAACTTATTCATTGAAAGTCATTGCACTATTTCAATTGGTTTTACTTTATGTTTGGTTTACTTTATTTAGCAGACTTTTTGCACACTTCTTTTGCGCACTTTGCTGTCTACCAACGATGCTGCTGGATACCTAAATTCCCTGAAAGGGATTAATAAAGTACCTATCTCTCTATCTATCTATCTATCTATCTATCTATCTATCTATCTATCTATCTATCTATCTATCTATCTATCTATCTATCTATCTATCTATCTATCTATCTATCTATCTATCATCTATCTAATTGATAATAAACTTGAAACTGTAAGCTAATGTGCAAAAATAATTTTAAATATTAAAGTATCAAGCATACTTGCTTATTTTCAGATAAACATGGGCGATATTGATAAAAAATAAAACGCAAACAACAAGGAGTATAACTACTCCTTTTCATACAAAAACTACTTCATTAGTTTTATATATATTTATGTGTAACCTAGGTAATGTGTTTTGTTGGGTTTTTTTTTTTTCTTTAGAAAACTATCACCCTCTTCACCTCCAAAAACAGGGCAGATATTGTATTATTGTAAACTTAAAAAGCTTCACACTTTTGATTCAAGAAATGTATGATAAAAAAAAGCACATTACATTCTGGCTTAACCCCTTCAGGTTCTAACACAACAGCAAAGTCTCGTTTTAAAGAAAAAAAGAAATCAAACAAGCTTTAAAAATCTGGATATGGATACAAAATTAACTATTTTGTTTTGAAGACCATGGCTACCAGAGGAAAAATTCTAACAAAATCATTTTGGTCATTCAGGACCAAGGACAGCGAAACCAAGCAAAGCACTGGAAAAGAAAATCCGCAGTTTAATCTGACATCGCTTTCTGACCAACTTTTGAATCATAACTAGCGATTCTAACTTTTTAACATTAGTAACCTATTTTCACTAAAGTTGAAAGACATTCCCTGAACAAAAAAAAAAAAAGAAAAAAAAGAAATACAAATTCTTGTTGAGTTAAGCAGAGGACGGAACATGGTGCAATGCTCCAATCTGTTGGTAACTTGCTTACTCAAACCTCTTGCTTAATGAACAGACGGATAATAATGTACCTGCAGACAGAAATTTTTCAACTACAAAAGGCAATTGGATGGAAGCGAGTAAAGAATATCTAAACCATCTGCTATTTGCAAATAAAAATTTAGTTTGATTGAAAGACTGCTAATGTGATGTGCAAATTGTGATGAGCCAGTGACCACAATTTGTGGTGGTTAAACAATAAAGCAAATATAAATAGTAATGTGTAAAATGAACCACCAAGACAGAAAAATATTAGACAGCTTGTTTACAAAACATAGAAAAATTAGAACGGATTTAATTTAAACATAATGCAGATATATGTTTCCTACCTCTGGAGAAGAATCGCTACCTTCGAACATATCAGCAAAGTCTGATGGACTTTTTCTCAGAGTCTGGTCAGCAGGCAGTGTGTTGTCATTGTAAGATGAGACAAACTTAAAGTCACTGGTTCTAGATCCTGTTGTCAGGTAGCCTTCATAATTGTAAGTACTGCGTAAAGTTCCTGTGCCATCCACATCTGCATAATTAGGAGGGAGATAAGCACTGGGGATGGCCACTGCTCCATCAAACAACAGTCTGGGCTTTCTCCTGCGACAAAACCTCACACCCAGAATGATGATGATGAAGGTCAGAAAAAACGTAGACACAGACACCAGCGCGATGATCAGGTAGGAGGTCAGCTTGGAGTTCTTCTCATCATAAGAAATATCCTTCAGTTCCGGCACCTCAGCCAAGTTATCAGAAATAAGTAAATACATGGAACAGGTGGCAGACAGAGAGGGCTGTCCATTATCTTTCACTGCCACAATAAGGTTCTGTTTCATGCTGTCACTTTCTGAAACGTCCCGCTGTGTCCTGATCTCTCCACTGTGGAGACCAATAGTGAAAAGTCCTGGATCAGTGGATTTTACTATGTGATAGGACAACCAGGCGTTCTGTCCAGAGTCTGCATCCACTGCTATCACTTTGGACACCAGAGATCCTCCTTGTGCAGCTTTGGGAACCAGCTCGGTCATGAAGGAGCTGCCCTCCGGGGTGGGGTACAGTATCTGAGGAGAGTTGTCATTTACATCTGATATGAACACACTCACAGTCACGTTGCTGCTGAGTGGAGGAGAACCATTGTCTCTGGCCATCACCTGGACTTTGAAACTCCTGAACTGTTCATAGTCAAATGACCTCACTGCATGGATCACACCTGTGTCTCCATTAACAGACAGATAGGAGGACACCGGGGCTCCGTTCACCTCACCAGGTAATAGAGAATAAATCACTGTACCATTTTGTCTCCAGTCAGGATCTCGAGCAGTAACAGAACATAAAGTGGAGCCAGGTTTGTTATTTTCAGTCACATATGCGCTGTAGGACTGTTCCTCAAACACAGGTGAGTTATCATTGATGTCAGCCACAGATAACTGAACAGTTTTAGAGGAGGACAGGGGTGGAGAGCCTTCATCAGTGGCAGTGATTGTAATGTTATAATCAGAAACTAATTCTCTGTCTAGGTGACCCGTAGTCACCAGAGAAAAATAGTTCTTAACAGATGGAACTAACTTAAACAGGAGATTATGGTCTAAGAAGCATCGTATCTGCTGATCATTCATGGAATCTGCATCCTGCACGTTTATAATACCTACTTCTGTACCAGGTAATATGTTTTCTGGTACAGAATTTGCCAATGACTTGACATAAATGACAGGTACGTTATCATTCACATCAATTATGTCTATGGTCACTTTTGAATAAGTTGAGAGACCTAAGCCATCCTTAGCTTTAATGCGCAGATCGTATGTGCTTACAGTTTCAAAGTCTATTGCTCCGATAACTTTTATTTCACCATTTTTACGGTCAATTCCAAAAACTCTCCGCACATCTTCTGAAACATGACCAAAATCATAAGTAACATCTCCATTTATTCCTTCATCTGCATCTGTAGCACTTATTGTAACCACCACAGTTCCCTCAGGGGAGTTTTCAAACAAACTGGCTTTATAAAGCGCCTGACTGAACACAGGAACATTATCATTCGCATCTAGAACAATAACGTGAATGATCACTGTACCTGATCTCTGAGGAGATCCACCATCTAGAGCTGTGAGGAGCAAATTGATTTCACTTTGCTTTTCACGATCAAGCTCTTTATCAAGAACAAGCTCTACAATGTTTTCGTTTGTATTCAGAATAAAATGATCATTTTTTTCTAGGCTGTACTGCTGAACTGAATTCTGTCCTACATCTGCATCGTGCGCCTCTTCTATCACAAAGCGAGCTCCTCTTACCGCTGACTCTTGTATTTCAATTTTCACAGAGGCTTCATTAAATTGTGGTGCATTATCATTGATATCTTGAACATGTAAACTAAATGGATGGAGCTCCAGAGGATTTTCCAGAACAAGTTCGCGTTTCAGTACGCACGATGGTTTTTCTCCACAAAGCTCCTCACGGTCGATCCTGTCGGCAACAATTAAATCCCCAGTACTGAGGTTGATGTCACTGTAACGTTTGCGATTTCCTGCTGTATCAATGCGGGCTTTTCTAGAATACAGAACCTTTAATTCCAGGTTTAGATCATGCGCAATATTCCCAATAATCGATCCAGTTTTTGTTTCCTCTTTCAATACGTAGCTCATGTCACCTTTTACAGCGATCCATAAAGCGACAAAAAACAAGCTCTTGAAATGAAAATCCATTATGGAGACGAACCGAGAGCAGCAGCCTTTTTTTGATGACATAAGAAAAACATTAAATGTAGGGTCTTTTTTTAAAAAGTAAATTAAAACAGAAAGATTCTCGCAGATCAGTCTGAATCCATGAACAAAAGGCGTGTCTGCTATTTTTATTAGACCCCACGTCAGAAATGGAGTGAACATGTTTTCATGTCTGAACGCATGGCGACACCTTGAGTAAAATGAATAAAACAACAAAATGATGTGCTGTAACTAAGAAATCAAGAGAAATTCTAATAATGTTTCTCAGAACATCACCTTGCCTTTTTAGATTATAAAATAAATAAAAAAAAAAAAACCCTTCAAATTCAGGCAAACTTTTTGTGGACAAAATTAAACGACATTATGGAATGAATTCCATCCATTTGTTTTAGGAGTAATTAAAAGCACAGGAATTCAACACAAAAATATACCAGATAAATAAAAAAAACTGCTGTAGCATTTTTCAATATAAAAATACAATTAATAACCTCACACCCAGAGTGTTATTAGTTTTAAATTCAAAATAAGAAAAAAACAATTAACACTTCTTCCTGGGTGAACGTGATTGATTAGACTTTAAAATGTTTATTGTCCAGTAGAACTAGAAATAGTAATTTAAAGTTTCTGAATTAAAAAATAAAAACAAAAACAAACAGAGTTGTACGTATTTGTTAAATTATTGTATGTCAAATTTTTAAAGTTACTTTTGAACATAAAAACTTCAAATACAAATATTTGTCTGAATTAAATAATTAACAGCGGAAGGTTTGAAAAACAAACAAAAAAAAAAAAAACACTCTGGAAAGTGAGAAACGTGTTGGAGCAACAGAAGAACAAAAAAATGTTATCACACTAATTAAAATGCAAATATAATATTTAAATATCTTATAGAATTATTTACCTGATGTACAGTATATGCTAAATTATTGCAGAATCAAAATATCACAAACAGGTCATGCGAATGGTAATGTGCAACCGGACGACTTGAATTCTGTTTATATCTAACAAAATTCATGTGCAATTAATGCAAATATATATTTTCTAAAAAGATACCTCCTTAAATGTATATTATTGTTTGTTTCACACACATAATTTGTCAATTATTGTGTGTATTTTTATATCAAAAGGGTCTGTTTCTGTTTTAAATTTTGAAAGAGGAGAATCAAAATGCAAAACGTCTAAAAACTCATATCAATGAAAAACACAAAACAATCACCATTAAAAAAGACCGTGAACAATCCACAACACATATTAGAAAAGAAGCATTTTGTTGGTATTACCTGCTACCAGGTTCTGAGAAGTAAACCCGGAAAGAATTGTGGCTCAACCTAAAATTGTCTTTCTTCCAAGGATGAGCAGTTCCAATAAGTTTCACCAAACAAAAGCCTTAACTAGTTTTGCTCATTTGCTTTGTGCATTTCTCACACTAAATGTTTTTTAACGTTTTTACGACTACTGTGTTCTAAAACATGTAACGCAAACTGCAAAAAACAAAAGATAACCTTCAAAAGTGAGTCACTTTTATAGAAATGAATACTTTATTCCCTGAAAGCAAGTCTTTATGCAAGTGAAAATTTCTGTTCCACCAAGGAACATCTACATTAACATTGTTTCTTGACAGCAATTTTAATGTCGGCATTGCTGTCTATTTGGAACAGTTAGACATTATGTAATCTGAGATTCAACTAAAAAAAAGACACAGCTAAATAAATTGTACTTATACTATATTGCTGTATAGTACCAGCGGAGTACCCAAAGGGCTTTAAAATGTACCCCACATTCACCCTTTCACACACTCATTCATACATGTTGGGTGTAGCTGTGCCTAGTGCCTACTACAACACATCAGGGGCAAGTCACGGTTAGGGGTCTTGATCATAGACATCTTGGCATGATCCTCTGTTTACAAGATGCCCACTCTATGCACTTAGCTATGGCAACACACACACAAAAAAAGAGACAAAAATAAGAAAACTCATATAAAACAAACATAGTTCCTTCAGGTCGAGCTTGCACTGCTGCAGTATTGCAGCACATTGAGGACTTAAATTTGCAGAAACACATTAATATAAATCCTATGTGCAGATCCTGATGATCATCTCTGTCATGCCACATTGTTTTAACTATATGACAGTGAAAATGATCTCATGCATTGAGAAAATTATCCCCTCAAGTGGGCAATCCACCATCATCACAGCTGTTCTCTTTTAAACTATGTCAATGTAAGACACAGTTCTTAGTGCCTAAAACAGGTGACTAAACATATATTTTTGTTTTAATCTAAAAAATGCTAATACCAAAAACATCAGACTATCAGAGAAAAAAGGGCTACATAATTCTAACCAACCAAATGGAGTCATTGAAACGGTGGGAAGATACATTAGTTGGCAGTTTGACTTTATTGTGTTTTTTTATTTATCATAGTGTCATGTTTTTTTAAATGTACAAGAAAAAAAATTCTGCCATGTGCTGCAAACTAATCTGACCCGATCTGAGTTGTGAATTCACATCTTTTCTAGAACAATTTGCTTATTCAGGAGGTCACCAGTTTATTCCATGCAATTCACTGAGCAAATGTTGCATTTGAGAGACATTCATTTCACTAAATAGTTTTTAAAAATGCCTTTCCTGACGAATTAAACAAAGGAATAGGAGACCATGTTTAATTACTGCGTCCGTTGCAGGACCAAACAGACACAGAAAATCATGTGCTTAATCATACCACTGGGTGAACTAAACTGACAAAAAGTATTTACTCGTCCGCTTTTTAAAACTAGTTCAACAGTTTTGCAATGAGTGACCCAACAGCTTACAGAGGACAATTGGTATTATACAAAATCATTGTTCAGCTTTTGTAGATAGACATTTTGTACAACAGAAAAGAGTTGGATGGAAGCAAGAAGAGCGTGTCCTAAACCATCTGCACTTTGCATTTAAAAATTTGGATTCATTGAAAAACTGCTGAAGAGATGTCTAAATCATAATGAGCAAGTGACTGATATTTTCTTAAGTTAAACTACAGAACAAGCGTAAACAGTAAAGTGTAAAATGTGCCAAACGACTAAAACTACTGGGCTGCTTGTTTAGAAATAAGAAAAATGAGAAAAAACAGTAGAAATATGTTTCCTACCTCTGGAGAAGAATCACTACCCTCAAACATATCAGCAAAATCTGATGGACTTTTCCTCAGAGTCTGATCAGCAGGCAGTGTGTTGTCATTGTAAGATGAGACAAACTTAAAGTCACTGGTTCTAGATCCTGTTGTCAGGTAGCCTTCATAATTGTAAGTGCTGCGTAAAGTTCCTGTGCCATCCACATCTGCATAATTAGGAGGGAGATAAGCACTGGGGATGGCCACTGCTCCATCAAACAACAGTCTGGGCTTTCTCCTGCGACAAAACCTCACACCCAGAATGATGATGATGAAGGTCAGAAAAAAGGTGGACACAGACACCAGTGCAATGATCAGGTATGAGGTCAGCTTGGAGTTCTTCTCATCATAAGAAATATCCTTCAGTTCTGGCACCTCAGCCAAGTTATCAGAAATAAGTAAATACATTGAACAGGTGGCAGACAGAGAGGGCTGTCCATTATCTTTCACTGCCACAATAAGGTTCTGTTTCATGCTGTCACTTTCTGAAACGTCCCGCTGTGTCCTGATCTCTCCACTGTGGAGACCAATAGTGAAAAGTCCAGGATCAGTGGATTTGACTATGTGATAGGACAACCAGGCATTCTGTCCAGAGTCTGCATCCACTGCTATCACTTTGGACACCAGAGATCCTCCGTGTGCAGATTTGGGAACCAGCTCGGTCATGAAGGAGCTGCCCTCCAGGGTGGGGTACAGTATCTGAGGAGAGTTGTCATTCACATCTGATATGAACACACTCACAGTCACGTTGCTGCTGAGTGGAGGAGAACCATTGTCTCTGGCCATCACCTGGACTTTGAAACTCCTGAACTGTTCATAATCAAACGACCTCACTGCATGGATCACACCTGTGTCTCCATTAACAGACAGATAGGAGGACACCGGGGCTCCGTTCACCTCACCAGGTAACAGAGAATAAATCACTGTACCATTTTGTCTCCAGTCAGGATCTTGAGCAGTAACAGAACATAAAGTGGAGCCAGGTTTGTTATTTTCAGTCACATATGCGCTGTAGGACTGTTCCTCAAACACAGGTGGGTTATCATTGATGTCAGCCACAGATAACTGAACAGTTTTAGAGGAGGACAGAGGTGGAGAACCCTCATCAGTGGCAGTGATTGTAATGTTATAATCAGACACTAGTTCACGATCCAGGTTTCCAGTGGTCACCAAAGAAAAATAGTTCTTTATGGACGGAACTAACTTAAAAGGAGCATTTGGATCAACGGAGCAGCGAACCTGCTTGTTACTATGCGAGTCCTTATCCTGCACATTTATGATGCCTACCTCCGTACCAGCTTCAATGTTCTCAGGGATTGGATTAGATAATGATTTCAGAAAAATTACTGGGGCATTATCATTTACATCCTTAATCTCTATCAGCAAGGTTGCATATGATGCCAGTCCAAGACCATCTTTAGCACTGATCTGGATTTGGTAGGATGATTTTTTCTCATAATCAACATCACCTACCACTATAACGTCTCCAGTTTTAGGATTTAAGGAGAACATTTTGTTTTCATGTGAAACGTGGTCAAATCCATATGTGACCTCACCATTTATACCTTCATCTGCATCAGAAGCACTCACTGTGAGCACAGCAGTGTTTTTTGGTGAGTTTTCATCAAGACTAGCTTTATATACTGCCTGACTAAACACTGGAGCATTATCATTAGCATCCAGCACTGTTATGTGTATGATCACAGTACCTGATCTCTGAGGAGAACCACCATCAAAAGCAGAAAGCATCAGCACCATCTCTTTTTTCACTTCCCTGTCTAATTCTTTATGCAGGATTAACTCTCCGTATTTCCTACCGAAGCCAATTGATTTAACATTCAAAATGAAATGTTCATTTTTTTGGAGAGAATATCCTTGAATGGCGTTATTTCCGATGTCTGCATCGTGCGCCTCGTCGAGCAGAAACGTCGCACCTTTAGCTGCTGATTCTCGAATTTCTAATTTTAATGTTTCCTCTTTAAACTGCGGTGAATTATCGTTTATATCTTCAATTTGGATGTTAATACGATACAATGTTAAAGGATTTTCTAAAACAATTTCTTGTTTTATGACACATGACGGTTTCTTCTCACAAAGCGATTCCCGATCAATCCGTTCTTCAATAATCAAATCTCCGGTTTTATGGTTGACGCTGCAGTACTTAACACCGTCATCCTCGGTATCAACACGGGCCTTCCGAGCGGACAATGATCCTACTTCAAGCCCCAGATCCTTGGCAATATTTCCAATCACTGATCCACGTTTCATTTCCTCAGGAACAGAATAGGTCATATCTCCATTGGCGAGGATGAAAGGAAGAAAAAGAAAAGAAACGCAGCAGCACAGCGTCAAATCCACACATCCCATTGCTGCTGTCGCAGAAAAAGTCCTTAAAAACCAAAGATTCTTCTAGTAGTGAATTTCTTAATAATGATTTCAGAAGCTGAAACCTGCAGTCATGTGGAGAGGTTTTCTCTCCCAAATGAAGCGACAGCAGAATAATGCTTGGGATCCGTTTACACAAAAGAATGAAAGCCTGCAATCTTACGTTTTTAAGTACATACTGACACCATGAGTCCATGCTGAGACATGACAAGGTCTGTTTATGTGAAAATGAACCTAAACTTCAAATTTTCCATGTTAATGGAGAGCAAAAAATTCTTCTTTTTCATTTGTTCTTTTTTTTTTTAACCCAAATCCAATGACTATCACTCGAGGACTGCTTTTGGTCAAATACAAAACAGACATATTATTACTTGTGATTTAATGTAATTCGGATCAGATGTGAAAACTGCTCATTTTGAAGCAGAACTTTCAATTAATTTACGATCTGTGTAAGAAGCATCAGTATTCATGTTTACAAAAAGTCAGTGAACAAAAGCAAAAATTAATAGGAGATTTTAAAGCCCTTACATTGTGACCCATAAATTGTAAAAATATAATGTGTAATCATTACAGTTAGTCATTTACACAGAATCCAAAATGTAGAAAGTTTATTAGTGATCATTATTATTCGGGCCAAGTTTCAAATTCTGAATAGTCCAATATAGTGCAATACTGCATGTGTAGATTTAATACAAACTCTTATTCTTTTGGGCTTACGTATGTCAACACTTTGCTGTGGTATTGTTTTGAAACTTATTCATTTAAACTTAGAAGATAAAATAAAAACTACAGACAAAAGCTCAAAAGATTGATAACATGTGAAAGTAATTTCTATGCTTGAATTAATCTCAAACAATTTTGGTTTAAATTGTGTTGAATATAAAAGTTAAAAGAGCAACAAGAGAGTACCCTCCTTCTAACATGTAAACAAAATTCAGAATATATGTGTTACGTTTGTGCATTATCCAAGCATTGTGAACTTTTGAAAAGGATTGAAAAAGTAAAACTAATAGTATGGATAATCTGTAATTACAAACTTGAGAAGCTCAATATTAGATTGAGAGCATGTGTGATCAAGTAAGACAGAACAACTTCTCACTGATTTTTTTCTGGTTAAAAACAAGAAAAATTAAAATCTAAAGTCGGGCACCTTCTTATCCGTCTATCCTCTACAGGGTTGCGGGAATGCCGGAGCCTGTTCCGGCTGATTCAAGGCAAGGGGCAGGGTACACCCCAAACAGGTAAATCTAAAGTAAAAGAGCTTATATTTTGTACAACACACCATGCCTTCAAAAATCTTGAGTTGACAGGAAAATGATCAGAACTCTGAGTATCCTGGCTAGCAGAGGAAAAAAAAAAGTTGAAGATGTTCAGGACCAAGGACAGCGGAACCAAATCAAACTCCAGTACAATCTTTCCACAGTTTTGTCTGACAGCTGATTAAGACCAACTTTTGGGTGAATATTATGAAAGTGACCATAGCTTTTGAACAAAAGGGTAATCTTTACAATATACAGTACCAAATTACTTTACCAAAAATGTGAAAGATTGGGTAAACATTTTGTTTAATCAGATATTATCTTGTTTCCTACCTCTGGAGAAGAATCGCCATCTCCAAAAGCATCTGCAAAGTCCATTGAACATTTCCTCAGAGTCTGGTCAGCAGGCAGTGTGTTGTCATTGTAAGATGAGACAAACTTAAAGTCACTGGTTCTAGATCCTGTTGTCAGGTAGCCTTCATAATTGTAAGTGCTGCGTAAAGTTCCTGTGCCGTCCACATCTGCATAATTAGGAGGGAGATAAGCACTGGGGATGGCCACTGCTCCATCAAACAACAGTCTGGGCTTTCTCCTGCGACAAAACCTCACACCCAGAATGATGATGATGAAGGTCAGAAAAAAGGTGGACACAGACACCAGCGCAATGATCAGGTAGGAGGTCAGCTTAGAGTTCTTCTCATCATAAGAAATATCCTTCAGTTCTGGCACCTCAGCCAAGTTATCAGAAATAAGTAAATACATGGAACAGGTGGCAGACAGAGAGGGCTGTCCATTATCTTTCACTGCCACAATAAGGTTCTGTTTCATGCTGTCACTTTCTGAAACGTCCCGCTGTGTCCTGATCTCTCCACTGTGGAGACCAATAGTGAAAAGTCCAGGATCAGTGGATTTTACTATGTGATAGGACAACCAGGCGTTCTGTCCAGAGTCTGCATCCACTGCTATCACTTTAGACACCAGAGATCCTCCGTGTGCAGCTTTGGGAACCAGCTCGGTCATGAAGGAGCTGCCCTCCGGGGTGCAGTACAGTATCTGAGGAGAGTTGTCATTCACATCTGATATGAACACACTCACAGTCACGTTGCTGCTGAGTGGAGGAGAACCATTGTCTCTGGCCATCACCTGGACTTTGAAACTTCTGAACTGTTCATAATCAAATGACTTCACTGCATGGATCACACCTGTGTCTCCGTTAACAGACAGATAGGAGGACACCGGGGCTCCTTTCACCTCACCAGGTAACAGAGAATAAATCACTGTACCATTTTGTCTCCAGTCAGGATCTCGAGCAGTAACAGAACATAAAGTGGAGCCAGGTTTGTTATTTTCAGTCACATATGCGCTGTAGGACTGTTCCTCAAACACAGGTGGGTTATCATTGATGTCAGCCACAGATAACTGAACAGTTTTAGAGGAGGATAGAGGTGGAGAGCCCTCATCAGTAGCAGTGATTGTAATGTTATAATCAGACACTAGTTCACGGTCCAGGTGTCCAGTGGTCACCAGAGAATAATAGTTTTTAATGGATGGAACCAACTTAAAAGGGACATCCTTCTGGATAGAACAGTGAACTTGTCTGTTTTCATCAGAGTCTCTATCTTGCACATGTATAATGCCCACTTCCGCACCGGTTAAAGTATTTTCAGGTACAGGGTTTGACATTGATTTAATATTTATTATTGGTGCATTATCATTTACATCAGTTATTTCAATTAACAAGGAGGCATATGACACTAATCCCAAACCATCTTTGGCACTAATTTGCATTTCATATGAAGACACCTTTTCATAATCAATAAGTCCAGCAACTTTAACATCACCTGTTTCAGAATCCAGGGAAAACAGCTGTGCATTTTCACCAGAAACATGATCAAGACCATATGTTATTTCTCCATTTAAGCCCTCATCTGCATCAGTAGCACTCACTTTGAGAACAACTGTATCTACTGCTGTGTTTTCAGGTATAGAAGTTTTATAAACAGACTGAGCAAACACAGGTACATTATCATTAGCATCTAGAACTGTGACGTGTATGGCCACAGTGCCCGTTCTGCGTGGAGAGCCTCCATCAAAAGCAGTAACCATCAGCAATATTTCTTTTTTGTCTTCTCTGTCTAATTCTTTTTCTAAAATTAATTGACAATATTTTCTTTCACCTGATTTTGTATTCACGTTTAATTTAAAATTAAAATTTTCTTGCAGTGAGTAGCCCTGAACAGCATTTTCTCCGATGTCTCCATCATGCGCTTCTCCCACAAGAAAACTGGCACCTTTATCTGCAGATTCCCGTATTTCAATGTTAAGCAATTCCTCCTTAAATTGTGGAGAATTATCATTTATATCTTGAACACGGATAGCAATACGGTGTAACTCTAAAGGATTTTCCAAGACAAGCTCCTGTTTCAGGACGCAAGATGCTTTTTTCCCACAAAGACCTTCTCTGTCGATCCGTTCTTGCACAATCAATTCCCCGGTGTTGATGTTGAGGCCGCAACATTGTATGTTATTATCCTCGGTATCTATCCGGGCCTTCCGAGAGGAAAGTACGCCCGAATTAAGTCCCAGATCCTTAGCAATGTTTCCAATGACAGATCCTCGCTTCATCTCCTCTGGAATAGAATAGCTCACATCTCCTTTAGTGGCACAGAAGAACGGAAAAAAGAAATAAAGCCCGCAAAAGAAAAACGTTTTCCATAATGCCATTGTGGATGGAAGAGACATTAATTCCGTTAAGAGAATCTATAATAACATTTGGCTCAATACTTGCTCTAAAAATGCTCGCGTTTAGCTGGATGAATCCCACAGCAAACTGCAGAACAAAAGCTGCATGAGACGCAGCATCCGGTAAATCCCGGCTGGAGTAAAACCGTTTGCAGGTCTACACTGACACCATCAGTAAATTTATGTGCATAGCAAAGCAACAAATATTTATTATTTATTATTCTGTTTAATTTTTTTCTCTTCAAAATGTTCTTCTAATTCGTTCCATTTCTTCTGTGTTTCACGTGAGAAGAATAATAAACCTGCCAACTCGCACTACACCGTTAAATCATCACACCATGAGGGTCTTTTTCATTTTTAAAAACACATAATGGGTGAATCAGTGGCATTTATATATATATATATATACATATATATATATATATATATATATAATGTTATGTACCTTTAATTATTTAGTGATTGTACAATTTGTGCAGTTTCCTGCATGAGTGAGTCAACTTTAGAAATTGTGCTGCAAAGCCACAAGCTACACTATAATTTGTTGGGTTTAGGTCAACTCATCAATGGACTATTTATGGTTTGGATAAAAATGCATTTGTACTAGAATCCAGGCTATATTCAAATATTCCGTCCAAGTGTACTTTAAAAAAACAATTTTATTATTTTTCATTTATTTTAACGACCCCACTTAAACTTCCACAATAAGTGCAATTGTCTAAAATAAAGTACCAATTTTATTCAAAACATGAAACTACTTCTGGCCAGACTTTGGCTTAAAAAGATGAGCAGCTTAGAAAATGATCAAAAACAGGCTTAGCATAAAAAATCACGTTAAACATTATGGGATGAATGCCCATTTTGCTGCTCTGCAGGAACAAGAAGCTTAGTTTATATTGATGATGAATGTTTGTAAAGAACTTTATGAGAAAATGTGGATGTAAAGCAAAACCACAAGAACATATTCAACTGTAATACTTTTTTTGAATGTCTGTTTTATACTTGAGTTTGAATTTAAAAGATTATTATGCAAGATTTTTTGTCCATTATGTTACTATAGTGATTTCAGAACCTATTTTAAAACTTTTATTAACTCTGATATCACTTGAAATCACTTTATTTATTTATACTCAATTTGGGCTCTATCAAATGAATAGCCAGAATCTCCCATTTTAATTAAAAAGGTGTAAATACTAAAAAAATTATATACAGCATGGCATAATTGAGGTTTTTTTTTTTTTTTTATTGCATCACTAATCAGTATATAAATCAGATGCTAGCACATGTATTTGCCAACTGTTCCAGCCCATAATCATGTCATTTCTCAACATAACAGTAAGAAAAAAAAGAACCCACTGACACAAACAATAAACTAAGAAGTATCTGTAATTGATTCAGAAATAATTTTATATTTGGCATTACATCTAAGGTAATTAAAAGCTTTATAATCTAAATGATCCATTTTACCATTAATGCATGAATGTTAATGGCATTTTAATAATGTTAACTGTTTCATTCACTTCTGATAAAACATTAATTTAGGAATGTCATTTAAAGTTCATGTTTCATTCCACACGCCTGTCTTCACAGGTGCAGTGATGCATAGTTAGTCCAGTACAAACCCAAACACAACTCACAACTCATTTGTCAGATTGTTTTTCAACTCCATAATTTTATTTTAATATTCCCCTGCTTTTTAAAAGGTTTTATATCCTGCACTTAGTGACTATTTCCTGTCTTTTTTTTTTAAAGGGATTGTTTTTGTCATTGTAAATGTCCATCTTCACACTAGCTCAACACCAAATCAAATGAAATTTTATTTATAAAGCATTTTCAACATAAAATTAGACAAAGTACTGAATAAAACAAATAACTCAAACAACATTATACACCAGATCTTTGAAAAAACAGTAAGTCAAAAACAAGCATACTGTACATCAAAAATCACACACTCACACAAAACACTGCACACATGCGTCAACATTCACACAGCCCACACACACCTCTTCCGATCCCCCCTCCCCTCTCCATACTCCCCCTAGCTCACCTGAGCCACTAGCTACTGTCTCTTTAACTGAAATAAAAATAAGCATCCGGCCTGATGCTGTTGTGAGGAAACAATAACTGGGGATTGATCCACACCAGGAGTGTGGATGGGCAGCCATGGGCCTGCCCACGACTGCAGAGGCCAAAACCACAGGCGTTCACCCAGCTCTAGGAGACACAGGCACCCACAGAAGCCCCTTGGCTAAAGTGAGGGGCTCACACCACCCAGGCCAGTCAGACCCCCACAGAATAGACCCCACAGACCCAGCAGGAAGAAGAAGTGGGATGGAAGATGCCCATGAGGTTACACTGGAATAAGATACAGAAAAAAAAAAAAAAAAAAAAAACAGAAAACAACCTGTCTAGTTCTAGTCCATATTGCTCCACTCTGTGTCCAGTTCCACACCAGCAAAAGACCTCTTTCCACTCCCTTCAAAGCTCTAAAACCTACTGTTTTCCATTAAGCATGGATAACACTTTTTGTGGTTGAGCATTTGAGTCCACTATCACATGGTCCAAATCAAACGTGTATCATTGCGATACATTAATGGTTCTGTAGCACTTTATAAGAAGTTATCGCAAGCTATTCATTATTACTGAGACATTTTGAAGCTGCACATTAGTAGATATGATGTAATCTGAAAACCAGGTTAAAAAAAAAAACTGATGAAGGAACACTGTTTAATGTGTGTGTATGCGAATGGTAAAGTAAACAAATGCATATGGTTACAGTATATACCTCAGGAGGGTAGGGTTAGGGACTATGTCAGCCCCTACCTCTGTGCTATTTATACAAATCTTGAAGATCTCTAGTGACAATTGGTGTTGATCAGCCAAGGCTCTAAACTGAACATGCTATATATATTGATTCAGTGTGGATTGCAATACAACACTCACACTCAATGTCATTCCAAGCAAAACCAAACTGAGAGTTGGGGAAATTTTGTATGTATAAATTGTGTGTGTTTGCCATTGTCAAAATTTTAGTTATTATATGTGTAACAGAAACAGAATAATAGCCAAATATTGTTATTTTCCTACCTCAGGTGAGTCGTCACAATCTCCAAAAGCATCTGCAAAGTCCATTGAACATTTCCTCAGAGTCTGGTCAGCAGGCAGTGTGTTGTCATTGTAAGATGAGACAAACTTAAAGTCACTGGTTCTAGATCCTGTTGTCAGGTAGCCTTCATAATTGTAAGTGCTGCGTAAAGTTCCTGTGCCGCCCACATCTGCATAATTAGGAGGGAGATAAGCACTGGGGATGGCCACTGCTCCATCAAACAACAGTCTGGGCTTTCTCCTGCGACAAAACCTCACACCCAGAATGATGACGATGAAAGTCAGGAAAAAGGTGGACACAGACACCAGCGCAATGATCAGGTAGGAGGTCAGCTTGGAGTTCTTCTCATCATAAGAAATATCCTTCAGTTCTGGCACCTCAGCCAAGTTATCAGAAATAAGTAAATACATGGAACAGGTGGCAGACAGAGAGGGTTGTCCATTATCTTTCACTGCCACAATAAGGTTCTGTTTCATGCTGTCACTTTCTGAAACGTCCCGCTGTGTCCTGATCTCTCCACTGTGGAGACCGATAGTGAAAAGTCCAGGATCAGTGAATCTTACTATGTGATAGGACAACCAGGCGTTCTGTCCAGAGTCTGCATCCACTGCTATCACTTTAGACACCAGAGATCCTCCGTGTGCAGCTTTGGGAACCAGCTCGGTCATGAAGGAGCTGCCCTCCGGGGTGGGGTACAGTATCTGAGGAGAGTTGTCATTCACATCTGATATGAACACACTCACAGTCACGTTGCTGCTGAGTGGAGGAGAACCATTGTCTCTGGCCATCACCTGGACTTTGAAACTCCTGAACTGTTCATAATCAAACGACCTCACTGCATGGATCACACCTGTGTCTCCATTAACAGACAAATAGGAGGACACTGGGGCTCCGTTCACCTCACCAGATAACAGAGAATAAATCACTGTACCATTTTGTCTCCAGTCAGGATCTCGAGCAGTAACAGAACATAAAGTGGAGCCAGGTTTGTTATTTTCAGTCACATATGCGCTGTAGGACTGTTCCGCAAATACAGGTGGGTTATCATTGATGTCAGCCACAGATAACTGAACAGTTTTAGAGGAGGACAGAGGTGGAGAGCCCTCATCAGTAGCAGTGATTGTAATGTTATAATCAGACACTAGTTCACGGTCCAGGTGTCCTGTGGTCACCAGAGAATAATAATTTTTTATAGATGGAACTAACTTGAAAGGAACATCTGGATTAATTGAATAGCGAACTTGTCCATTTTTTTCATAGTCTTTATCCTGCACATTAATGATTCCCACTTCTGTTCCAGGCAAAACATTTTCTGGCACTGGGTCCATCAATGATTTTACATAAACTATTGGTGCATTGTCATTTACATCGGATATGTCAATAATAACTTTTGCATAAGAAGTAAGGCCTAATCCATCTTTAGATGTTACACGCAGTTCAAACAATGAATCTGTTTCAAAATCAACAGCAGCTTTTAACTTAATTTCACCTGTCTTGCTATCAATTGAGAACACAGATTTAACATCATCTGAAATATGTCCAAAATCATATGTAACATCTCCATTTATTCCTTCATCTTCATCAGTTGCACTCACTGTCAAAACAACTGTACCAACTGGAGAGTTTTCTAGAAGACTGGTCTTATAGACTGCCTCAGAAAACACAGGAATATTGTCATTAGCATCCAGCACAGTAATGTGAATGAGCACACTACCTGACCTTTCAGGAGAACCACCATCAAAAGCTGTAAGAAGCAAATTGATTTCTTTCAAAGTTTCACGGTCAAGTTCTTTGTTAAGAACAAGCTCCACAGAATTAGTCCCAACACCCAGAACAAAATGCTCGTTACTCTGAAGGCTGTAGGTCTGCACTGAATATTGGCCTATGTCCGCGTCGTGCGCTTCCTCTATTGGAAAACGTGCACCTTTTACTGCGGATTCCCTTACATCTATGTGGATTGACTCTTTTTTAAACTGAGGAGAGTTATCATTTATATCTTGTACATGCAGGCTGAGTCGATGCAATTCTAGCGGGTTTTCTAACATGAGCTCTTCCTTTATTACGCATGAGGCTTTGTCTCCGCAAAGGCCCTCTCTGTCAATTCTTTTAGCCACAATCAGATCTCCGTTACGGAGGTTTATGTCAAAATACCGTTTGTCGTTTGCTTCAGTATCAAGGCGAGCCTTTCGAGCAGATAGTTTACTCGTTTCCAAACCCAAATCTTTGGCAATATTTCCGACGACAGATCCACGTTGCATTTCCTCAGAAAAAGAAAACGATATATCTCCGCTGGCGGTGCGCAAAGAAAAAAGAAAGAGGCAAAACAGGCCGTGCAGCAATTTAAATCTTGTAGTAGCCATCAACACAATCATTTTTTTTTCTTTGAAACAGAATTATGTCAATTTCACTCCACGCAGCATGTACACGACCCTGGTTCTATGAAAAAAACAGAGAGAGACTGCGATTATATTCACAATCCGCGTCACAATAACGAGCAAGTGAGGGTAAAAAAGCTGCTAGTGTTGGCGCAGAGCGACATCGTGAGCGTGCAGGTTATACTGCACAATGATTCAATGTGGGGAAAATGACTAAAAAAATAACTAAAGAAATCCTGAAGTTGAAAAAAAAAAGATAAAATTTAAACACAATTAATACCTCAACGTTCGTTTAGAGCTAATAGCAAGACAACAAGAAAGTCTATTTATTACTGGGGTTATTGGATGAAAATAGACATTAGATAACTATACAAAAAAATAAAACTGACGTTCATCTTGCCTATTGTAAAGGTTATTTCACTTCCCTAACATCTGTTTGAATGTGTATGAGGAGTGAATTTAAACTATCATGTTAAGAAAATTTGTTCTTTGTTTATAGAAACTATTTATTGGTCGAGCCAATTCTATAATAACTGACAATAAAAAAGGAGATAGATGAATTATTTAAGGATTAAGTGACAATGCGGTGGAATAAAAAAAATCTTTTTTTGTTGTTGGTTTATAGTAAAATGCTTTAAAACCTCTGTTGGAGGGAATAAGAATACATTGAGCTGTGAGGAGGTGGTCATGTTCCACCAACCAGCTGTTCCTGCTCAACTTCACCCAACTCTGCACGATGTAGCAGCTGTTCAGAAGCTGTTTAGAGCTCTCTCTTGAACTGCACGGACTGCTACCTGACACACAAATTTCCCAATAAGGGATTGATAAAGTATTCTGTATCTGTATGTTCCTGAGCGATATTACATGTCTTCGTCTGAACCTGTTTTTATACGTATCCCCGAGGCAGAGTCTGAGTTCTCTGAGAGATCTTGGTGGCCACATTGCTTTCAAGGCTGTTTTTTCTGTTTTTATCTGCCAAAAAAAGGTCCCAAACCAGATAGACACACAAAAAAGTTAAAGCGATTTAATGAAAGCATGCTAAAACAGAGTTCTCATTTCTGGGGAAATGTTAAGTTTTAATTTTCTTAAGAAACTGCAGTCTGTGTGATACTTCCTTGGAGATTGCATCTGTCATGAGATTAAAACAGTTTGTTATCTAAAATGACTCCAAGATATGTGTATGCCTCTACAAGCTCAACATTCAGGTCTTTAATCACTGTTACTGTGTGGGATGGTGATGTCTGGTGGAAGGTGTCTGGTCACACCACTCCACAAAGTATCAAAGGACTGTCCCACAAGGCTGTGAATAGCCGGCTATTCACAGCCTGCTCATCCCCTAACAAAAAGCGGACAATGAATGAATCATCGACAAACTTGTTGATGTGTCTATCCTGAAGCAAACTGTGACTGGTTTGTGTGCATTATTTAAATGAGAGAAGATAAACAGCAACCTTAGGAAAAACATTGGATGTAACAGCAACCTTAGACAACCTATTACTGGCCCTGACAACAACGGATCAGTCTGGTAAAAAGTAATCATTGCACCAAATTAAAATCCAGTTTATAATCTGTTATCAATTACTCTGCAAGAAGGAGGGGCTGAATGGTGTTAGGAGCTTAAGTAAAATCTGTAAATACAATCTGGCATGAGTGCTTTCTTAGTCCAGTTGGTTAAAATGAAGTGCAAGTAGTATGATTGTAGGATGTAACAAAAGCATTTAAATTATTAAGCTATTTACTGTTTGTAAAGAATAGATAACTTAAGTGAGAATTTAAATTATCTTGTAATTTTGTTAATAAGTGTAATCTTTCTGAGACCAGAAAAAGAATTCCTAAAAACATAAAAATGAACTACAAAACTACTGGAAGGTAATGCAAATTTATCCTTTATTATGACCATTTAAATAGGGAATTATTTCTATACATATATTGGTGTGTGTGTGTGTGTGTGTGTGTGTGTGTGTGTGTGTGTGTGTGTGTGTGTGTGTGTGTGTGTGTGTGTGTGTGTGTGTGTGTGTGTGTGTGTATGCATTTGTGTGTATGCGATTGTGTATCAGCATTTTGACATGAAAATGTAAAGGAAGCAGTTGTAAAACAAATGCATATGTTTGTGTACCTCAGGATGGCAGGGTCAGTAACAATATCAGCACATACCGATTTTGTAATTTTGTGCAAACTAATTTGACTGCAAGTTTGCTGACAAACCTGTCCAGGAATAAAGCGAAACTTAAAGATATCTATTAAAAATAGGTTTTCATCAAGCAAGGTTCTAAACTGAACTCATGTAATGATTCAATGTAGATTACAAAAGGGAAGTGAAAACCAATGGTGATTCCAGACAAAAAAAAAAAACGTGCAAATTTTAGTCAGTATAATTTCTGTGTGTTTGATTGACAACATATTTGTTATCATATGTGTAAAGGACATAGAACAATAAGAATACTGTTATTTGCCTACCTCAGGAGAGTCATCGGAATCTGCAAAAGCATCTGCAAAGTCCATTGAACATTTCCTCAGAGTCTGGTCAGCAGGCAGTGTGTTGTCATTGTAAGATGAGACAAACTTAAAGTCACTGGTTCTAGATCCTGTTGTCAGGTAGCCTTCATAATTGTAAGTACTGCGTAAAGTTCCTGTGCCGTCCACATCTGCATAATTAGGAGGGAGATAAGCACTGGGGATGGCCACTGCTCCATCAAACAACAGTCTGGGCTTTCTCCTGCGACAAAACCTCACACCCAGAATGATGATAATGAAGGTCAGAAAAAAGGTGGACACAGACACCAGCGCAATGATCAGGTAGGAGGTGAGCTTGGAGTTCTTCTCATCATAAGAAATATCCTTCAGTTCTGGCACCTCAGCCAAGTTATCAGAAATAAGTAAATACATGGAACAGGTGGCAGACAGAGAGGGCTGTCCATTATCTTTCACTGCCACAATAAGGTTCTGTTTCATGCTGTCACTTTCTGAAACGTCCCGCTGTGTCCTGATCTCTCCACTGTGGAGACCGATAGTGAAAAGACCAGGATCAGTGGATTTTACTATGTGATAGGACAACCAGGCGTTCTGTCCAGAGTCTGCATCCACTGCTATCACTTTAGACACCAGAGATCCTCCATGTGCAGCTTTGGGAACCAGCTCGGTCATGAAGGAGCTGCCGTCCAGGGTGGGGTACAGTATTTGAGGAGAGTTGTCATTCACATCTGATATGAACACACTCACAGTCACGTTGCTGCTGAGTGGAGGAGAACCATTGTCTCTGGCCATCACCTGGACTTTGAAACTTCTGAACTGTTCATAATCAAACGACCTCACTACATGGATCACACCTGTGTCTCCATTAACAGACAGATAGGAGGAAACCGGGGCTCCTTTCACCTCACCAGGTAACAGAGAATAAATCACTGTACCATTTTGTCTCCAGTCAGGATCTCGAGCAGTAACAGAACATAAAGTGGAGCCAGGTTTGTTATTTTCAGTCACATATGCGCTGTAGGACTGTTCCTCAAACACAGGTGGGTTATCATTGATGTCGGCCACAGATAAATGAACAGTTTTTGAGGATGATAGAGGTGGAGTGCCCTCATCAGTAGCAGTGATTGTAATATTATAATCAGACACCAATTCACGATCCAGGTGTCCAGTGGTCACTAGAGAATAATAGTTTTTAATAGACAGAACCAATATAAAAGGAACCCCCGGCTGGATGGAGCAACGAACCTCTCTATTGTTATCAGAATCTCTGTCCTGCACATTTATGATGCCTACCTCTGTACCAGGTGACACATCCTCAGATACAAGGTTTGAAAGTGATTTCACATTTATCAAAGGGGCGTTATCATTTAGATCTGTAACATCAATAATTAGTGTTGCATATGAAATTAATCCCATGCCGTCCTTTGCACTAATCTGCATTTCATGAACTGATACTTTTTCATAATCAATATGTCCAGTTACTGTTATCTCACCTGTTTTGGGGTTTAGAGAAAACATCTCACTATTTTCATCTGAAATGTGGTCAAAATCATAAGTAATTTCGCTATTTAAACCCTCATCTGCATCAGTAGCACTGATTGTGGTAACAACTGTGCCCACTGGAGGGTTTTCAGATAGGCTTGCTTTGTACACAGCCTGACTAAACACTGGTGCATTATCATTAGCATCCACTACAGTAATGTGGATGACTACAGAACCGGTTCTCTGAGGAGAGCCACCATCAAACGCTGTGAGAAAAAGCACAATTTCACTCTTGTCCTCTCTGTCTAATTCTTTATCTAACACCAGTTTACAAAATATCCGTCCACCTGCTTTTGTCTCGACGTTTAATTTGAAATGGTCATTTTCCTGCAGCGAGTAGCCCTGAACAGCATTTTCTCCGATGTCTCCATCATGCGCCTCTCCCACAAGAAAACTGGCACCTTTAGCTGCTGATTCCCGTATTTCAATACTCATTGACTCTTCTTTAAATTGCGGTGAATTATCGTTAATATCTTGAACCCGGATGGATATGCGGTGCAGTTCTAAAGGGTTTTCCAGAACAAGCTCCTGTTTCAGGATACACGACGCCTTTTTTCCGCAAAGACCTTCTCTGTCGATCCGCTCTTGCACAATCAGATCTCCGGTGTTGACGTTAAGCCCGCAGCATTGCATGCTATTATCCACCACATCAACACGGGCCTTCCGAGAGGAAAGCATAACCGAATCAAGTCCCAGATCCTTAGCGATGTTTCCAATTACATATCCCCGTTTTGTCTCCTCCGGCACAGAATAGCTCGCGTCTCCGTTAACAAAGCGAAGGTACAGAAAAATAAAAACAAGACTGAGAATCCCAACATATGATCGGTAATCCATTATTCTTTCATCAATGATGAAAAACGCGCTTTAAAGATAAAATGGTAGATCTACTACTTGACCCTAACTGTGAGGAAATAGGGCAGGGAGAGGTTCGATTCAACAAGGCAGAATCAGACCACGAACACATAAGAAAAGAAAAAAAGAAGTTGGCTAGTGACTAGATATTATTGGTTTGTGGCCGTACACTGACACCATGAGTAGAAATTTGGGAATAGCATTAGGGGGAAAAAAATCTACATCGTGTGTATGTAATGTAAGGGCTCGAATCATAAAGGATCTCCCTTTCGTTTTATAAAATAAATTAACTGGACATTAAGCACAAATTATAGAACATTATATAAAAAAAATAAATAAACAAGTTCTACTTCAGAAAAACACAGTGCCTTCAACAGGGACGTTTTTTATTTAATTTAAATGAGAGCACTGTTCCAATCTCAGTGGTACAGTAAGTGGATTATAAAAACATCTTCTCCCAGAGACCAATCAATACACATCAGGAAGTACCTTCATTCAAATGAAATTCTTTTAATTTGAATTTTTTTTTAATAATCTTTAAAAACAATAATTTAACTTTTTTATGTTGATTCAGAACTAAATAGAGTACAGAGGAAACAACTTGAATGTTATGTATGAATAATTAGAGTTGAAATGACTGGATAAATATGATGAGACAGACTCAAATTACTTATTAAAAGTCTATTTTTAAAAGTACAATTGATGAAGTGCTTGGTTCATGACTGTCAGTGAGAAAAACTGTCATTTTTTTGTTCCCCGGCTGAATATGAAGTAAAACATTAGGCAACTTAAAATATTACAGCTAATTATTTTTAATTGTGAATTTAGAAATAGTAAACAGACTAACGCCACCATCTGTTTTCTTATTAGGGGTGATTTTATAATAAATATAATAAGACTTTCACAACAATAAACAAAGCTGAAGTAAACTCACTGTACTCCTCAATCAAGATTAGATACTGAAATCCTCAGTTCAACACAACAAACGAGTTCACAAGCAGTAACAAAAGAGAACCATAGAACTTCTAAAACATACGAGTCTGGAATTAAAATAAGAAACAAATGTATTATTAACACTAATAAGTATTCACAAAGTAATAATATTTGACACCTATCACCTCACAAAAAGAGAAACCTGACTAATATGTCTTAAAGACAGAGGCAAGATAAATAAAAGAACAATAATGTCCTAATGTCCAAGTTGAAACAATAATGTCCTAAACCTCATGAGAAGAAACAAAAAAATGACAGGGTGAATCTTCTATGAATTGAATAACACTAAAGCTTTACATTTAAAAGAAGCAATTACTGATATTTGACAACAGTTTAAAGCCAAAACTGCTTAATTAGTAATCTTCAAACAAGCAATTTGTCTCCCTCAGTGACTTCCTGTACACCGCCTAAAGGTCACATTTATAGAAAAAGATTTGAATTAAATCTAAAGACTGAGCCCTGCCAAACTGGTATCACTCCTGCTGCAGCAGCACAGCAAGTAAAGTAAAACTTATATTGTTATAACTAGATACAAAAGTCATGGACAAATTATATTCACAGTGTTTGGAAAGGTTGCAGACATGAGTCTCACTCATGTTGCTTATGACAATTTATTATCTTAAATAAATTGTTCTACCACACTTTGCAATGGTTGATTGACATCATGATTGACATTGTGTCAGAGACATTGTGTGATTGTGAATTGAAGTATTTCTTTGAACTTATCACTTTAATAAAAACAGATTAGTTAATTAATTATTAAGATTATTGAAGGCAAATTAGCAGAAATGAGACCACCGACAATATGACATAAACACATTCATTTTTACCGGGATATGTTGAAGCAGCGCAAAAACTAGAAATATCATAAGCTCCTGAGACACCTGGCAAACCCCTAACTGCGTAAGGAATAAAACAAAAAGCGTTTGGTGAAGAAATGCATTGAATCTAAAATTATTATTTCAATAATGTAAAAAGCTCTCAAATTGGGTAAAAAATCCAATAACAGCAAAGCACAAAAATTCTAAATGAAAATATGTTTTGCATCACCCAAGGATACCAAAAGATTAAATATATAACAATTCAGTGAGGAAAAATACATGCTCTAATCAGATATTCCTAAAAAAAAAAAGGCAAACCATTTGAAAAAATGTATACATTGTCTTCTAACTAGAATCTTGAGGGGGAGTTAATAAAGAATTGGATTTTATGGTGGGTCGTTGTTTACCATTGTGAATATCTTTTTAATCAAAACATGTTTTTGAAATTAGTAGTAAAAAATAATTTTCTCGCCTACCTCAGGAGAGTCATCACAATCTCCAAAAGCATCTGCAAAGTCCATTGAACATTTCCTCAGAGTCTGGTCAGCAGGCAGTGTGTTGTCATTGTAAGATGAGACAAACTTAAAGTCACTGGTTCTAGATCCTGTTGTCAGGTAGCCTTCATAATTGTAAGTGCTGCGTAAAGTTCCTGTGCCGTCCACATCTGCATAATTAGGAGGGAGATAAGCACTGGGGATGGCCACTGCTCCATCAAACAACAATCTGGGTTTTCTCCTGCGACAAAACCTCACACCCAGAATGATGATGATGAAGGTCAGAAAGAATGTGGACACAGACACCAGCGCAATGATCAGGTAGGAGGTCAGCTTGGAGTTCTTCTCATCATAAGAAATATCCTTCAGTTCTGGCACCTCAGCCAAGTTATCAGAAATAAGTAAATACATGGAACAGGTGGCAGACAGAGAGGGCTGTCCATTATCTTTCACTGCCACAATAAGGTTCTGTTTCATGCTGTCACTTTCTAAAACGTCCCGCTGTGTCCTGATCTCTCCACTGTGGAGACCAATAGTGAAAAGTCCAGGATCAGTGGATTTTACAATGTGATAGGACAACCAGGCATTCTGTCCAGAGTCTGCATCGACTGCTATCACTTTGGACACCAGAGATCCTCCGTGTGCAGCTTTGGGAACCAGCTCAGTCATGAAGAAGCTTCCCTCCAGGGTGGGGTACAGTATCTGAGGAGAGTTGTCATTCACATCTGATATGAACACACTCACAGTCACGTTGCTGCTGAGTGGAGGAGAGCCATTGTCTCTGGCCATCACCTGGACTTTGAAACTCCTGAACTGTTCATAATCAAACGACCTCACTGCATGGATCACACCTGTGTCTCCATTAACAGACAGATAGGAGGACACCGGGGCTCCGTTCACCTCACCAGGTAACAGAGAATAAATCACCGTACCATTTTGTCTCCAGTCAGGATCTCGAGCAGTAACAGAACATAAAGTGGAGCCAGGTTTGTTATTTTCAGTCACATATGCGCTGTAGGACTGTTCCTCAAACACAGGTGGGTTATCATTGATGTCGGCCACAGATAACTGAACAGTTTTAGAAGAGGACAGAGGCGGAGAGCCCTCATCAGTGGCAGTGATTGTAATGTTATAATCAGACACTAGTTCACGGTCCAGGTTTCCAGTGGTCACCAGAGAAAAATAGTTTTTAATAGAGGGAACTAGTTTAAATGGAACACCCTGCTGGATGGAGCAACGAACCTGCTTGTTATTCTCAGAATCTCTGTCCTGCACATTTATGATGCCCACCTCTGTACCAGTGGGGATATTCTCATGAATTGGACTAGATAATGATTTTAGAAATATGACAGGGACATTATCATTTATATCCAAAACTTCAATAATCACAGTTGCATAAGATGCCAGTCCAAGACCATCCTTAGCACTGACCTGCATTTCATAAGAGGTTTCCTTTTCAAAATCTAAGGGTCCCGTAACTTTAATTTCTCCAGTTTTGCTATTTACTGTAAAAACCTGGTTTTCATCTGAAACGTGATCAAACCGATAAGTGACCTCACCATTTACCCCCTCATCTGCATCAGTAGCACTCACTGTGAGAACAACAGTATCTACAGGTGAGTTTTCAGGTAGACTGGTTTTATAGACATTTTGACTGAATGTAGGTGCGTTATCATTAGCATCCAGTACGGTAATGTGTATAACAACAGTACCTGATCTCCGAGGAGAACCACCATCAAATGCAGTGAGCGTCAACGTCATCTCTTTTTTTTCTTCTCTGTCTAATTCTTTCTCCAAAACTAATTCACCATATTTCCGTCCAGCCCCTTTAGACTTAATATTCAACCTAAAATGATCATTTGTTTGCAGAGAGTAATCTCTCACTGCGTTGTCTCCGATGTCCGCATCGTGCGCTTCATCAAGCAAAAAGGACGCGCCTTTATCTGCTGATTCATGGATTTCTAATTTAAGAATTTCATCATTAAACAGCGGTGAATTATCATTAATGTCTTGAACACTAATACTAATGCGATGAAGCTCCAAAGGATTTTCAAGTACAAGCTCCTGTTTTACCAAACACGATGGCTTTCTCGCACAAAGGCCTTCTCTGTCGATCCGTTTCAGAACAATTAAATCTCCGGTGTTGAGATTAACATCGCAGTATTTAATGCCGTTGTCTTCTGTATCAATGCGAGCCTTACGAGAGGACAGTCTGCCCACATCGATTCCAAGATCTTTTGCGAGATTTCCGATTACAGATCCCTGTTTCATCTCCTCCGGAATAGAGTAGCTCAGGTCTCCATTGACGTGGTGCAGGACAATGAAAAGAAAAATAAGGCTGCAGCGCATGGTTCCATATTCCATTGTTACATCCAAAGAGGAAGAAACCTTGAGCTTATTTCTAATCAACCCACAAGCAAATAAAAAGTCTTTGAACAAAACCACCAGAATTTTCTTTTCACAAAGCACTACACAAACGCTACAACAACTATTAGATGTGAATTTGCTGACAGGAAAGGAGAGGTCTGGTCCAGTATGTTCGTTCACTGGTACATAGTGACACCATGAGTATTTTTTCTGTTATAGCAAATTTGAATATGAATAAAAAAAAGTTATAAGCAACGACTCCTCACAAACTTATACATTGGCACATTTTCACACACATAAGCAACATTCTATTTGTGTGTTTTTATGTACAAAAACATATTTTAGTCTAATTTGTTTGTTGTTGTTTTTTTGTTTGTTTTTTTTTTACAAAAAGCTTGCATTCTGTTTCTATTATTAGTCTTATTATTAGACGTTTATTTTCTGATAGATATAGTTAAAAACACATAACTAAGTGTAGATACCTAATGATAAAAGTTCTTTTAGTTTTAAAATACTTTTTCGTCCAATGAATAATTTATTTTTGCTTGTTTTCCTATTTTTATTTTTGTAGAGTTTTTTAAATGACAAAATTCTTGAAATATCAGATTTTTTTTTTATCAAAATATTGAGTGGAAATATTTTTTTCCCTTGGGGGAAAAATCCATTGCATGCACTAATCAATTAGTTGCATGCATAAAAAATAACAATGAAATAAAAATTTCCAATTTCTATTGTAGTGAATTTACACACATACAGCATCTAAGAAATTTGTCTTTAAAAATTCAAATTAATCCATTTAGGCCCATTAAATTTCAAGCAAGAATTGAAGAAGAAATGACAGGAAGAGAATGCCAGCAAGTGGATATTGATACAAAAAAGATCCAAATTTATTCCACATAGTCAGATGAACTATTCTATCCACGAAGTAAAATGATAAAACATTTTAACCAGATTTATTAGAATTAGTTTTTTTTCCTTTTTTACTCATTGAAAGACGTATGAGTATAATTATTCATTTTTATTTTATAAAAGAAAAGTATGACTTAAGTCATTTTATGAAGTCATTTATCTATTTTAGTTATATTGTTAGTTTTACCAACAAGCTGAAAAATATTTGGGGTCCCCCTTTGGGAGGGGTGACCCCAAAAGAAAAGTCTCAATGTTAATTAAAATTTTATAAAAAAAAATCATTGTAAAATCTGCTGATCTTATGAATATAGAATCCAAAACTCCTCATCCCAAAACTACACAAATAGAAAAAATATATATTCAAAATTTAGCAAATAGGAAAAAAATCCTCTTAAAAAAACATCTCACAACCAAGCCATTGTCAGCACCATGGACAGAGAAAGTCTATTATTATGGACCAGTGGTGGATGAAGTACTCACTTTTTGTACTTAAGTAAAAGTACAGATAATTACGCAGCAAAATTAATTAAGTAAAAGTAAAAGTACCGATAAAAAAATCTACTTAAGTAAAAGTACAAAAGTAGTTGGTGTAAATTGTACTTTTTAAGTAAAAAGTAAAAAATATTCGACCATGATTCAAATGTTATTTTTGTGCTGTTGGGTCACAGATAAATACACTGCAGGGGCGGATCCAAGAAGAGGGGGGGCATGCCCCCACCCTAATCCCTCCCACACCCATCCCTCCTCTGGTCCACAGGACAAAAAAAAAAAAAAGAAAGGAAAGGGGGCTAGTCAAGCTATCCCCTGCAGGGCCAGCGAATGGGCCACCAAAATGCAGGAAAAAAATTCTTACTTTTCATAATGTTCTGCGAGGGAGGCCCCCAGTCCTCCTATACTGGCTTTGTCAATGACATCACACCCCGCCTCACCCCCATTAGAAAATCCGTGGAGCCGCCCCTGCTCTGTGAAATGATTGCTCAACTTTTTATTTAAAAGTAAACACAACGAACAACAATCTTCTGACTCTTTTAAAATTTTTGCTATATTTCATATTAGTTTTTTGGCAGTGAATAACTGCGGAAATGTTTACTCTTGATTCTGATTGGTCCTCGCTTCATTACTTCTCCCTCTGGGAAACCGCAGGCGATCAACTGCTTTCTCTACAGGTTGATTTTGGCGATACGCTTTCAAAATGCGCTAAAAAACCTGAATATTTTTCAAATTCCTGACCGAAAATGTAACGAAAAATTATAAACAGACTTTTAAAACGCAGCGAAGTAAAAGTACAGATATTTGCTAAAAAAAATGTAGTGAAGTAAAAGTAAAGGTCTAAAATTTTTACTTAAGTAAAGTACAGATATACATTTTTTTTTTACTAAAGTACAGTAACAAAGTACATTTACTTCGTTACGTTCCACCACTGTTATAGACGTATTATTACAGATATATCTTTCAACCTACAGAAAAAATCTTTGAAAAAAAATTTAATCTTTAAAAGGCTATGTTATTAGATAACGGAAAAGAAGAAAATATACAGAAGGCACTCATTGCATTCTTTAAAAATATAAACTGGGTCATAACAGTACAACAATGATGTAAACACTCAAGCCCGTCAACACATCTGAAAAACAAACCACCTCTGTAAATACTGAAAGTTTCAGCAAATGCTAAATTTCAATCAAATTAAGGTAACTCCCCTTGCTACCCCCCACCCACCCAAACAAAAGAAAAATAAATAAATAAATAAATTAATTAATTAATTCCTCTTTTAAAGGAAAATTGTAAATCAGCTCTCTGTCTGTCCTCAACAGCAGCATGTGTCCTTTGTTTCAGTCACTGCTTAAGTTTCTATGAGACTCAAAAACCAAGCAGAGTCAACTTTTTTGGTTGAGAACTTATATCCATTGTCACACGTTACAGTTCATTACAAACCAAATGAAATGTTTTGTTGACAGTCTGAGGTTTATTTTCAGATCTGCAGATTTGAAAGCCATTCATTATTACTGGGATTCAAAAAGAGTTGAACAAAACTAGAAAAAAATCCAACCCTCTGCTGTAGCTGTTAAAAATCCAACTGAGAAATTGAGGGGATCATTCATAAACTTGCTTGACAACTTATATCAGCGACACACTTTTCTCTATTTTCCTTCACGCATAATTTGACTGTTAGTTTTGTAAGCATCATATCCAGAAGTAAAAATAAAAAAAATCTGTAATATCGTAAGTAAAACTGTTTATTGTATCACTCTAGAATCTAATTGGAACTAATTCACCATAACTCACTGTAGGTTGAAATGCTAGAATCCACGACAATGATCATTACAAGCAAAAGAAAAGATGTAAAAAAAAAAAAAAAAAAAGTTATTTCTCACGTCTTTATCTGTCTAAGGACAGCAGAGTAAATTGAACTATTTTGCTAATTCGGCATATTTACATTGAGTTATACCTGTAGATATGTTAATTGTTCTACATTGTCCCAGTAAAAATAAAAAAATTCAATATATGTGTTAGTCACTCATTGGTTGGGTTGTATCGAATGTGTGTGTTTATCAACATCAATGACTTCTCATAAAAAAATCTTTAGGGAAAATGGTTGATTGCAATTGTTTTGCCTACCTCAGGAGAGTCATCACAATCTCCAAAACCGTCTGCAAAGTCCATTGAACATTTCCTCAGAGTCTGGTCAGCAGGCAGTGTGTTGTCATTGTAAGATGAGACAAACTTAAAGTCACTGGTTCTAGATCCTGTTGTCAGGTAGCCTTCATAATTGTAAGTGCTGCGTAAAGTTCCTGTGCCGTCCACATCTGCATAATTAGGAGGGAGATAAGCACTGGGGATGGCCACTGCTCCATCAAACAACAGTCTGGGCTTTCTCCTGCGACAAAACCTCACACCCAGAATGATGATGATGAAGGTCAGGAAAAACGTAGACACAGACACCAGCGCGATGATCAGGTAGGAGGTCAGCTTGGAGTTCTTCTCATCATAAGAAATATCCTTCAGTTCTGGCACCTCAGCCAAGTTATCAGAAATAAGTAAATACATGGAACAGGTGGCAGACAGAGAGGGCTGTCCATTATCTTTCACTGCCACAATAAGGTTCTGTTTCATGCTGTCACTTTCTGAAACGTCCCGCTGTGTCCTGATCTCTCCACTGTGGAGACCAATAGTGAAGAGTCCAGGATCAGTGGATTTGACAATGTGATAGGACAACCAGGCGTTCTGTCCAGAGTCTGCATCCACTGCTATCACTTTGGACACCAGAGATCCTCCGTGTGCAGCTTTGGGAACCAGTTCGGTCATGAAGGAGCTGCCCTCCAGGGTGGGGTACAGTATCTGAGGAGAGTTGTCATTTACATCTGATATGAACACACTCACAGTCACGTTGCTGCTGAGTGGAGGAGAACCATTGTCTCTGGCCATCACCTGGACTTTGAAACTCCTGAACTGTTCATAATCAAATGACCTCACTGCATGGATCACACCTGTGTCTCCATTAACAGACAGATAGGAGGACACCGGGGCTCCGTTCACCTCACCAGGTAACAGAGAATAAATCACTGTACCATTTTGTCTCCAGTCAGGATCTCGAGCAATAACAGAACATAAAGTGGAGCCAGATTTGTTATTTTCAGTCACATATGCGCCGTAGGACTGTTCCTCAAACACAGGTGGGTTATCATTGATGTCAGCCACAGATAACTGAACAGTTTTTGAGGATGACAGAGGTGGAGAGCCCTCATCAGTAGCAGTGATTGTAATGTTATAATCAGACACTAGTTCACGGTCCAGGTGTCCAGTGGTCACTAGAGAATAATAATTTTTAATAGAGGGAACTAGTTTGAAGGGAACACCCTGCTGGATGGAACAGTGAACCTGCTTGTTATTCTCAGAATCTCTGTCCTGCACATTTATGATGCCCACCTCTGTACCAGTGGGGATGTTCTCATGAATTGGATTAGATAATGATTTTAGAAATATGACAGGTACATTATCATTTATATCCAAAACTTCAATGATCACAGTTGCATAAGATGCCAGTCCAAGACCATCCTTCGCACTGACCTGCATTTCATAAGAGGTTTCCTTTTCATAATCTAAAGGTCCAGCAACTTTAATTTCTCCATTTTTACTATTTACTGTAAAAACCTGGTTTTCATCTGAAACGTGATCAAATTCATAAGTGACCTCACCGTTTACCCCCTCATCTGCATCAGTAGCACTCACTGTGAGAACAACAGTATCTACAGCTGAGTTTTCAGGTAGACTGGTTTTATAAACATTTTGACTAAATGTAGGTGCGTTATCATTAGCATCCAGTACGGTAATGTGTATAACAACAGTACCTGATCTCCGAGGAGAACCACCATCAAATGCAGTGAGCGTCAACATCATCTCTTTTTTCTCTTCTCTATCTAATCCTTTCTCCAAAGCTAGTTCACCATATTTCCGTCCAGCCCCTTTAGATTTTATATTTAATTTAAAATGATCGTTTGTTTGCAGAGAGTAGTCTCTCACTGCGTTATCTCCGATATCCGCATCGTGCGCCTCATCAAGCAAAAAGGACGCTCCTTTGACGGCTGATTCCCGAATTTCTAATTTAAGAATTTCCGCTTTAAACTGCGGTGAATTATCATTAATGTCTTGAACACTAATACTAATGCGATGAAGCTCCAAAGGATTTTCAAGTACAAGCTCCTGTTTTACCAAACACGATGGCTTTCTCGCACAAAGGCCTTCTCTGTCGATCCGTTTCAAAACAATTAAATCTCCGGTGTTGAGATTAACATCGCAGTATTTAACACCGTTGTCTTCCGTATCAATGCGAGCCTTACGAGAGGACAGTCTCCCCACATCGATTCCAAGATCCTTTGCGAGATTTCCGATTACAGATCCCTGTTTCATCTCCTCCGGAATAGAGTAGCTCAGGTCTCCATTGACGTGGTGGAGGACAAAGAAGAGAAAAATAAGGCTGCAGCGCATGGTTCCATATTCCATTGTTACTTCCAAAGTCAAAGAATTCTGGATCCTTTTGTCAATTCACAAGATATAAATAAATTTCCTAAATAAAATCGCCAGGTTTGTCTTTTCAAAAAATACCCCACAAGCGCTACAACAAGTACGAGATGTGAATTTGCTGACAGGCAAGGAGAGGTCTGGTCCAGTATGCTCGTTCACTGGTACATACTGACACCATGAGTATTTTTCTGTTACAGCAAGAGTAATTACAAATTGAACATTTTTAATAGCAACTCTTTTTGCAAACTTAATTATTGGCTCAAATTTACACATGCAAACATCAGTTTTTTTTACAATAAATATTGGTTAAAAAAAACTGAACATTTCACTGTCAGTTGTTAGTCCAATCTGAGTTTTTCTGTAGGAAGAGAATTGGTTAAAAAAGAGATAGTATTGTATTGATAGTTAAAATGTATCATATTAAGCACATTAAACTTTACACATGTATTACAACGTAGAAATAACAGTTATAAAAAGACAAATAAAATTAAATCTATTTTAAGCTGTGATTAAATTGATTTTTAAAAATATATATCTTCGTCTGCCACTTTTTGTACACAGAAATTTGATTTAAAAAATTACCAAGAATAACTCGCCAAAAGTTAAAGTATGCAAAGCTTCTTTCCCCATAAAATAATACAATACTTAAAATTGAAATATAAAAAAAAAAAGCACATTCAATGTGCTGTATACATTTAACATACAAATAATACTTTTTGATGACATCAAAAAGCCGAGAAATGTAACTTCTTACAGAAAAAATGACTAGATATCAAATTACAAAAACAGCAAGTGGTTATTGAGCCAAATTAGGATCCAATTTTGTTCAAAATAGTTGGATGAAAGTCTGACTACATATCTAAAAGTATTTATAAGACAATTCCCACTTTTTTTCCTCAAAGGACAAGATACAGGTATAAAAATCAAAAATATGTTTTTGAGAAAAACACTGTGAGTTAAATTATTTTATAACAATTAGATTAGATCATCAAAATTCCATTGATTAAATAAAAAAAAAAATAATACTGCACATTCCGTGAACATATTAATTATAACTTCTCATACAAAAACATCAAAAATAGACAAATTATGTCAAATTCAAATGTACAAACTTAAGAAAAAAAAAAATTTCCCCTGAAAAACAACTCAAAATCAGCACATTATCAGCACCATGGACAGAGATTTATTTCTCTCCTTATGTTTATTAAAGACTACATTTCTGACTATTAAAAACACTTTTGAAAAAACAGGAGAAAAAAATTAAGAAGCTATTTTGTTAGATGTCATGAACTACTAAAATTGAGAGTGTGTACTCGCAGCAACCTTTCAAAAAAAAAACAAAAAAAACAAGGTTTTAAAAGTAAATGAATCATTAGTAAAAAGTCTAGCCCATAATGAAAACTAAAAAACAATAAACCTCTATAAATATTGGCAGCAAGATAAAAAGCTAAATTGAATTAATTCAAGGTAAAAACACACGCAAACACAAACACGCGCAAATAATGGATTCACACTTTTAGAAATTAAATCTGCAGCACACCAGCATATCATCATTTCCAGACGTTTCTCTAGTGTCTTTGAGACACTAGAACAAAGAAAAATGAACTATTTGGGTGGTTGAGCAATTGAATTCACTGTCACACATTACAGGGCATACTGCACCAAATGAAATGTTTCTCGTTGTGACAGTCCGAGGTGATACTAAAGGATCTGTAACATTTTACAAGAAGTTATTGAACGCAACTCAATATTACCTGTAGATACGTTAATGACGCTGAACAATATTAGACACACTACAACCTCCTGAGACACACCCAACTGATGAAAAAATGGAATCATTTGTAACTCGGCTTATTAAACATATCAGCAATAACTTTTTCTAAATCTTCTGAAGCATCAATTGACGGTAAGTTTGCTAAGGCTTATATATATTGATCAAGTCATGGAAAAATCTTATCTATGCATTTATGTAGAATAAATAACGGGTCTATTCTGAATATACAAAGAAGAATCCAGCATGAATTCAAATGCCTCACAACCAATGATTTTTCAAAAAAAAAAAAAAAAAAAGCGGAATGTTTCAGCTAACGTGTACTTTGTTACGATGTTAAAGTGAGTCTATGGTTGGGTTGTATGGTGTGTGGGTGTTTGTTTACCCATGTCAACATCTTGTCATCAAACTATATTATAGAGAAATAGTAAAATATGATTGTTTTCCTACCTCAGGAGAGTCATCACAATCTCCAAAAGCATCTGCAAAGTCCATTGAACATTTCCTCAGAGTCTGGTCAGCAGGCAGTGTGTTGTCATTGTAAGATGAGACAAACTTAAAGTCACTGGTTCTAGATCCTGTTGTCAGGTAGCCTTCATAATTGTAAGTACTGCGTAAAGTTCCTGTGCCGTCCACATCTGCATAATTAGGAGGGAGATAAGTACTGGGGATGGCCACTGCTCCATCAAACAACAGTCTGGGCTTTCTCCTTCGACAAAACCTCACACCCAGAATGATGATGATGAAGGTCAGAAAAAAGGTTGACACAGACACCAGTGCAATAATCAGATAGGAGGTGAGCTTGGAGTTCTTCTCATCATAAGAAATATCCTTCAGTTCTGGCACCTCAGCCAAGTTATCAGAAATAAGTAAATACATGGAACAGGTGGCAGACAGAGAGGGCTGTCCATTATCTTTCACTGCCACAATAAGGTTCTGTTTCATGCTGTCACTTTCTGAAACGTCCCGCTGTGTCCTGATCTCTCCACTGTGGAGACCAATAGTGAAAAGTCCAGGATCAGTGGATTTGACTATGTGATAGGACAACCAGGCATTCTGTCCAGAGTCTGCATCCACTGCTATCACTTTGGACACCAGAGATCCTTCGTGTGCAGCTTTGGGAACCAGCTCAGTCATGAAGGAGCTGCCCTCCAGGGTGGGGTACAGTATCTGAGGAGAGTTGTCATTCACATCTGATATAAACACACTCACAGTAACGTTGCTGCTGAGTGGAGGAGAACCATTGTCTCTGGCCATCACCTGGACTTTGAAACTCCTGAACTGTTCATAATCAAATGACCTCACTGCATGGATCACACCTGTGTCTCCATTAACAGACAGATAGGAGGACACCGGAGCTCCATTCACCTCACCAGGTAACAGAGAATATAACACTGTACCATTTTGTCTCCAGTCAGGATCTCGAGCAGTAACAGAACATAAAGTGGAGCCAGGTTTGTTATTTTCAGTTACATATGCGCTGTAGGACTGTTCCTCAAACACAGGTGGGTTATCATTGATGTCAGCCACAGATAACTGAACAGTTTTAGAGGAGGAAAGAGGGGCAGAGCCCTCATCAGTAGCAGTGATTGTAATGTTATAATCAGACACTTGTTCACGGTCCAGGTGTCCAGTGGTCACCAGAGAATAATAATTTTTAATAGAGGGAACTAGTTTGAAGGGGACACCCTGCTGGATGGAACATCGAACCTGCTTGTTATTCTCAGAATCTCTGTCCTGCACATTTATGATGCCCACCTCTGTACCAGTGGGGATGTTCTCATGAATTGGATTAGATAAAGATTTTAGAAATATGACAGGGACATTATCATTTATATCCAAAACTTCAATGATCACAGTTGCATAAGATGCCAGTCCAAGACCATCCTTAGCACTGACCTGCATTTCATAAGAGGTTTCCTTTTCATAATCTAAAGGTCCAGCAACTTTAATTTCTCCAGTTTTACTATCTACTGTAAAAACCTGGTTTTCATCTGAAACGTGATCAAATTCATAAGTGACCTCACCATTTACCCCCTCATCTGCATCAGTAGCACTCACTGTGAGAACAACAGTATCTACAGGTGAGTTTTCAGGTAGACTGGTTTTATAGACATTTTGACTGAATGTAGGTGCGTTATCATTAGCATCCAGTACGGTAATGTGTATAACAACAGTACCTGATCTCCGAGGAGAACCACCATCAAATGCAGTGAGCGTCAACATCATCTCTTTTTTCTCTTCTCTGTCTAATTCTTTCTCCAAAACTAATTCACCATATTTCCGTCCAGCCCCTTTAGATTTTATATTTAATTTAAAATGATCGTTTGTTTGCAGAGAGTAGTCTCTCACTGCGTTATCTCCGATATCCGCATCGTGCGCCTCATCAAGCAAAAAGGACGCTCCTTTGTCGGCTGATTCCTGAATTTCTAATTTAAGATTTCCCGCTTTAAACTGCGGTGAATTATCATTAATGTCTTGAACACTAATACTAATGCGATGAAGCTCCAAAGGATTTTCAAGTACAAGCTCCTGTTTTACCAAACACGATGGCTTTCTCGCACAAAGGCCTTCTCTGTCGATCCGTTTCAGAACAATTAAATCTCCGGTGTTGAGATTAACATCGCAGTATTTAACACCGTTGTCTTCTGTATCAATGCGAGCCTTACGAGAGGACAGTCTGCCCACATCGATTCCAAGATCTTTTGCGAGATTTCCGATAACAGATCCCTGTTTCATCTCCTCCGGAATAGAGTAGCTCAGGTCTCCATTGACGTGGTGGAGGACAATGAAGAGAAAAATAAGGCTGCAGCGCATGGTTCCATATTCCATTGTTACTTCCAAAGTCAAAGAATTCTGGATCCTTTTGTCAATCCACAAGATATGAATAAATTTCCTAAATAAAATTGCCAGGTTTTTCTTTTCAAAAAATACCCCACAAGCGCTACAACAAGTACGAGATGTGAATTTGCTGACAGGCAATGAGAGGTCTGGTCCAGTATGCTCGTTCACTGGTACATACTGACACCATGAGTATTTTTTCTGTTACAGCAAGACTAATTACAAATTGAACATTTTTAATAGCAACTACTTTTGCAAACTTAGTTATTTGCTCAAATTTACACATTCAAACAACAGTTTTTTTTACAATAAATATTGGTTAAAAAAAACCTGAACATTTCACTGTCCAATCTGAGTTTTTCTGTAAGAAGAGAATTGGTTAAAAAAGAGATAGTATTGTATTGAAAGTTAAATTGTATTATATGAAGCACATTAAACTTTACGCATGTATTACAACGTTGAAATAACAGTTATAAAAAGACAAATAAAATTAAGTCTATTATAAGCTGTGATTAAATTGACTTTTAAAAATATATATCTTCATCAGCCACTTTTTGTACACAGAAATTTGATTTTAAAATTACAAAGAATAACTCGGCAAAAGTTAAAGTATGCAAAGATTCTTTCCATAAAATAATACAATACTTAAAATGGAAATATTAAAAAAAAAAAAAAAAAACACATTCAATGTGCTGTATACATTTAACATACAGATAATACTTTTTGATGACATCGAAAAGCCGAGAAATGTAACTTCTTACAGAAAAAATGACTAGATATCAAATTACAAAAACAGCAAGTGGTTATTGAGCCAAATTAGGATCCAATTTTGTTCAAAATAGTTGGATTAAAGTCTGACTACATATCTACAAGTATTTATAAGACAATTCTCCCTTTTTTTCCTCAAAGGACAAGATACAGGTATAAAAATTAAAAATATGTTTTTGAGAAAAACTGCGAGTTAAATTCTTTTATAACAATTAGATTAGATCATCAAAATTCTATTGATTAAATAAAAAAAAACTGCAGATTTCGTGAACATATTAATCATAACCTCTCATACAAAAACATCAGAAATAGACAAATTATGTCAAATTCAAATGTACAAACTTAAGAAAAAAATATTTCCTCTGAAAAACAACTCAAAATCAGCACATTATCAGCACCATGGACAGATATTTATTTCTCTCCTTATGTTTATTAAAGACTATATTTCTGACTATTAAGAACACCTTTAAAAAACAGGAGAAAAAAATTAAGAAGCTATTTTGTTAGATGTCATGAACTACTAAAATTGAGAGTGTGTACTCGCAGCAACCTTTCAAAAAAAAAAAAAAACAAGGTTTTAAAGGTAAATGAATCATAAGTAAAAAAAATCTAGCCCATAATTAAAACTAAAAAACAATAAACCTCTGTAAATATTGGCAGCAAGATAAAAAGCTAAATTGAAAGCATTCAAGGTAAGAACACACACAAACACACACACACACAAAAAAATTGAATTCACGCTTTTAGAAATGATTAAATCTGCACCTCACCAGCATACCATCATTTCCAGACCTTTCTCTAGTGTCTTTGAGACACTAGAACAAAGAAAAATCAACAATTTTGGTGGTTGAGCAATTGAATTCACTGTCACACATTACAGGGCATACTGCACCAAATGAAATGTTTTTTGTTGTGACAGTCTGAGGTGATACTAAAAGATCTGTAACATTTTACAAGAAGTTATTGAAAGCAATTCATTATTACCTGTGCATACTTTAATGATGCTGAACAATATTAGACATATTACAACCTTCTGAGAAAAAACCCAACTGATGGAGAAAAGGAATCATTTGTAACTTTGCTTTATAAACATGTCAGCAATGACTTTTTCTAAATCTTCTGAAGCATCATTTGACGGTAGGTTTGCTAAGGCTTATATAACTTGATCAAGCCAAGGTAAAATTATATCTATGCATTTGTGTCGAATAAACCACGGGTCTATTCTGAATATACAAAGAAGAATCCAGCATGAATTCAAATGCCTCACAACCAATGATTTTTCAAAAAAGAAAAAAGCGGAATGTTTCACATAATGTGTACTTTGTTACAATATGAAAGCGAGTCTATGGTTGGGTTGTATGGTATGTGGGTGTTTACCCATGTCAATGTCTTGTCTTCAAACTATATTACTGAAAATTTGTAAAATGTGATTGTTTTCCTACCTCAGGAGAGTCATCACAATCTCCAAAAGCATCTGCAAAGTCCATTGAACATTTCCTCAGAGTCTGGTCAGCAGGCAGTGTGTTGTCATTGTAAGATGAGACAAACTTAAAGTCACTGGTTCTAGATCCTGTTGTCAGGTAGCCTTCATAATTGTAAGTTCCTGTGCCGTCCACATCTGCATAATTAGGAGGGAGATAAGCACTGGGGATGGCCACTGCTCCATCAAACAACAGTCTGGGCTTTCTCCTGCGACAAAACCTCACACCCAGAATGATGATGATGAAGGTCAGAAAAAAGGTGGACACAGACACCAGCGCAATGATCAGGTATGAGGTGAGCTTGGAGTTCTTCTCATCATAAGAAATATCCTTCAGTTCTGGCACCTCAGCCAAGTTATCAGAAATAAGTAAATACATGGAACAGGTGGCAGACAGAGAGGGCTGTCCATTATCTTTCACTGCCACAATAAGGTTCTGTTTCATGCTGTCACTTTCTGAAACGTCTCGCTGTGTCCTGATCTCTCCACTGTGGAGACCAATAGTGAAAAGTCCAGGATCAGTGGATTTTACTATGTGATAGGACAACCAGGCGTTCTGTCCAGAGTCTGCATCCACTGCTATCACTTTAGACACCAGAGATCCTCCGTGTGCAGCTTTGGGAACCAGTTCAGTCATGAAGGAGCTGCCCTCAAGGGTGGGGTATAGTATCTGAGGAGAGTTGTCATTCACATCTGATATGAACACACTCACAGTCACGTTGCTGCTGAGTGGAGGAGAACCATTGTCTCTGGCCATCACCTGGACTTTGAAACTCCTGAACTGTTCATAATCAAATGACCTCACTGCATGGATCACACCTGTGTCTCCGTTAACAGACAGATAGGAGGACACTGGGGCTCCGTTCACCTCACCAGGTAACAGAGAATAAATCACCGTACCATTTTGTCTCCAGTCAGGATCTCGAGCAGTAACAGAACATAAAGTGGAGCCAGGTTTGTTATTTTCAGTCACAAATGCGCTGTAGGACTGTTCCTCAAACACAGGTGGGTTATCATTGATGTCAGCCACGGAAAACTGAACAGTTTTAGAGGAGGACAGAGGGGGAGAGCCCTCATCAGTAGCAGTGATTGTAATGTTATAATCAGACACTAATTCACGGTCTAGGTTTCTAGTGGTAACCAGAGAGTAATAATTTTTGATAGACGGAACTAGCTTGAAGGGAACACCCTGCTGGATGAAACAGTGAACCTGTTTGTTTTTCTCAGAATCTCTGTCCTGCACATTTATGATGCCCACCTCTGTACCAGAGGAAACATGCTCAGGTATTGGGTTATTTAGAGATTTCAAGATTATAATAGGAGCATTATCATTTATATCAACAATGCTAATTATTACTTTGGCTTCAGTGGAGAGGCCATAACCATCTTTTGCCTGAATCATTAATTCATATGTTTCCTTTTCTTCATAATCAATCTCACCTGCTACAACAATTTGTCCTGTAGTTTCATCAAGGTTAAAAAGATTTCTTGACTTATCACAAAGTCGACTAAATTCATAAGTGATTTCTCCATTAGCACCCTCATCTGCATCTGATGCACTCACAACAAGAACAGCAGTATTTAAAGGTGAGTTTTCAGGTAGCTGAGCTTTGTATACAGCATCAGTAAAAACTGGAGCGTTATCATTAGCATCAAGAACAAATACATGAATGACTACATTCCCTGATTTCTGAGGCGTGCCTCCATCCAAAGCTGTGAGCATCAACTTAATATCTCGCTGTTCCTCCCGATCTAATTCCTTATCCAAAACCAGCTCACAATATTTATTTCCAGCATTAGTTGTCTGGATGTTCAGTGAGAAATGGTTATTTTGTTGCAAAATGTAATTCTGAACGGAGTTTTGGCCTATATCCGCGTCATGCGCTGCATTAATGCGATACTTGGTTCCTTTGTCAGCAGATTCACTTATTTCCAGTTTAATAATATCATTTGGAAAGGTCGGTGCATTATCATTTATGTCTTTCACCTGCAAAGATATCCGATGTAATTCCAGAGGACTCTCCATCAGAAGATCATATCTGAGAATACATGTAGGTTTTTCTCCGCAGTGTTCCTCTCGATCTATTTTTTCTGCAACGAACAAATCCCCGCTTCGCAGGTTAATCCCGAGATATTGTTTTTGCCTTTCTTCCACTTCAATACGAGCTTTACGAGCTGAGAGAGTCCCGACGTCCAGTCCGAGATCTTTTGCGATATTTCCAATAAAAGATCCGTGTTTCATATCCTCCTGCACCGAATAACTAAGATCAGTGGACGCGACATGAGCGACAACAAAGAAAAAAAGGAAGCCATAGATTTCATAAAAACGGCGTCCAGACACCATCGTTTGGCTATTTTATCCGAATAAACTGAATTCTAAGACAAGACAAAAATATTTTACGATCATATGAGCATGACCAGCAGGTTAGGCCTGTTTAGTGAAAGGATAGACACTAAAACAGAACCAGATAATGGGTGTTGGACTTCCTCAGTTAGAGCTTTTTTCCTTAGATGGTCTCTGGTGACATCTTGAGTATGAATGGAATATGAACACGTTATGGAATTTCTAAAAACACTGATTATTGCACGGTTTTTTCGTCAGTTTTTTTTTTTTTTTTTTTTTACCGACATCCGTTTTTTAATTTCCGGCCTCTCTATTTCAATAAATTGCTGCAAGTTTATTAATTTTTAAATTTGAAATGGTATCATTTTGGAAGAACTGAAAACGGATTTATCTCATTTATTATCAGAGTCTCAAAGTTGTAACTTAATTTCAATGAAAAATAGTTATACTGGTGAGGATTGAATATTTTTTCTGGTAAACATATATTTTGCGTTTTCATAAATTTAAGAATCAAACATTTTTCACATTGTAAACAAAAATCTCAATTGATTGAGTGAAAATAGCTTGCAGTGAAAAGTCTATTTTAAAGATTAAGTTGCTGCTTTATTGAGTGCTTCAGTACTTCTGCTATCACCCAATAAAAAGAAGTTAAATTAAAAAAAAAAAAAAACTTCTTTCCAGAAAAAATAGAAGGTAAAACAATCATCCAAATGCGTAGAAGACAGCAACTACAGGTAATTTTACTGGGGGCTTCATTACTATCTTCTGTGTAGAACAAACTACATCTTCTCACCCGACACAGACAAAACATCCCCTACCAACCATTACCCGAATTACCCGGACATTTAGACTCTGCTGAAATTACAGCACTCAATTTTAAGACAACCTGTTTAACTTAAATTAAATAGAAAAAAAAAAATCACTTACACGAGCAAGGACACAGAAACAAGAGCGGCACTGTTAAGAGAGCATCATTACGTTTAAATCTATTCATGTTTGCATATATAGATATATATGTATCCACATGTTACCAGACATCTCAAACTCATAAACAATGCCACACCGTACAATTTTAGAATTTTTATTTTTCAAATAAATTATTAAATATTTAGTAAAGCATAATTTCAGTCTAATACTAACTGTATTTTTTAAAAGATTATTTGATAGCCATAGCTGTGTTCATAAAGTGATGGATGAATAATTGCTTCTGTTATCAAATAATATCCTTCCCAGTGAACATTAAAGAGATTTTGGCTCTCTGTAATGATGTGTGGAGGGGATAAAAAAAGGTGAATGGCTTGGGTTTCAATACTGCTTTTTTTTAAATTAATCTGAGTTTAGATACCACATATGTCATTAGCCTTTCTCAAACAGGAAAAGGACTAATGAAAAAAAAGGACCTTGATTGAAAAAAAAAAAAAAAAAGATCTCATCTAAAGTAAATTGAAGATGAAAAAATAGGGTGAAGATGAAAAAGAATTTTCTTTGTTATATAAATAAATTCTGTTTTTGTGGCAAAGAATCCTCCTTAGAATACAAAAGACATCCTTTTGCAGAGTCACCTAAGTCATCAAATATTCAAAAATTCAAAATATTAGAAATCAATAGATGAAAATAAATTATGAAAAAGGACAAAACAGATTAAAGAACTCAGAGAGAAAATTCCTTGCCACACGAAACAATCAGCAATTCTTAGACACCTTCCAAAATACATACTCACAAATCCAAAATTTTAAATATGTGTGTAATAAAGACTTATAAAGCAAAAAAATATATATATTGGTGTATTCCTACCTCAGGAGAGTCATCACAATCTCCAAAAGCATCTACAAAGTCCATTGAACATTTCCTCAGAGTCTGGTCAGCAGGCAGTGTGTTGTCATTGTAAGATGAGACAAACTTAAAGTCACTGGTTCTAGATCCTGTTGTCAGGTAGCCTTCATAATTGTAAGTGCTGCGTAAAGTTCCTGTGCCGTCCACATCTGCATAATTAGGAGGGAGATAAGCACTGGGGATGGCCACTGCTCCATCAAACAACAGTCTGGGCTTTCTCTTGCGACAAAACCTCACACCCAGAATGATGATGATGAAGGTCAGAAAGAATGTGGACACAGACACCAGCGCAATGATCAGATAGGAGGTAAGCTTGGAGTTCTTCTCATCATAAGAAATATCCTTCAGTTCTGGCACCTCAGCCAAGTTATCAGAAATAAGTAAATACATGGAACAGGTGGCAGACAGAGAGGGCTGTCCATTATCTTTCACTGCCACAATAAGGTTCTGTTTCATGCTGTCACTTTCTGAAACGTCTCGCTGTGTCCTGATCTCTCCACTGTGGAGACCAATAGTGAAAAGTCCAGGATCAGTGGATTTTACTATGTGATAGGACAACCAGGCGTTCTGTCCAGAGTCTGCATCCACTGCTATCACTTTAGACACCAGAGATCCTCCGTGTGCAGCTTTGGGAACCAGTTCAGTCATGAAGGAGCTGCCCTCAAGGGTGGGGTATAGTATCTGAGGAGAGTTGTCATTCACATCTGATATGAACACACTCACAGTCACGTTGCTGCTGAGTGGAGGAGAACCATTGTCTCTGGCCATCACCTGGACTTTGAAACTCCTGAACTGTTCATAATCAAATGACCTCACTGCATGGATCACACCTGTGTCTCCGTTAACAGACAGATAGGAGGACACTGGGGCTCCGTTCACCTCACCAGGTAACAGAGAATAAATCACCGTACCATTTTGTCTCCAGTCAGGATCTCGAGCAGTAACAGAACATAAAGTGGAGCCAGGTTTGTTATTTTCAGTCACAAATGCGCTGTAGGACTGTTCCTCAAACACAGGTGGGTTATCATTGATGTCAGCCACGGAAAACTGAACAGTTTTAGAGGAGGACAGAGGGGGAGAGCCCTCATCAGTAGCAGTGATTGTAATGTTATAATCAGACACTAATTCACGGTCTAGGTTTCTAGTGGTAACCAGAGAGTAATAATTTTTGATAGACGGAACTAGCTTGAAGGGAACACCCTGCTGGATGAAACAGTGAACCTGTTTGTTTTTCTCAGAATCTCTGTCCTGCACATTTATGATGCCCACCTCTGTACCAGAGGAAACATGCTCAGGTATTGGGTTATTTAGAGATTTCAAGATTATAATAGGAGCATTATCATTTATATCAACAATGCTAATTATTACTTTGGCTTCAGTGGAGAGGCCATAACCATCTTTTGCCTGAATCATTAATTCATATGTTTCCTTTTCTTCATAATCAATCTCACCTGCTACAACAATTTGTCCTGTAGTTTCATCAAGGTTAAAAAGATTTCTTGACTTATCACAAAGTCGACTAAATTCATAAGTGATTTCTCCATTAGCACCCTCATCTGCATCTGATGCACTCACAACAAGAACAGCAGTATTTAAAGGTGAGTTTTCAGGTAGCTGAGCTTTGTATACAGCATCAGTAAAAACTGGAGCGTTATCATTAGCATCAAGAACAAATACATGAATGACTACATTCCCTGATTTCTGAGGCGTGCCTCCATCCAAAGCTGTGAGCATCAACTTAATATCTCGCTGTTCCTCCCGATCTAATTCCTTATCCAAAACCAGCTCACAATATTTATTTCCAGCATTAGTTGTCTGGATGTTCAGTGAGAAATGGTTATTTTGTTGCAAAATGTAATTCTGAACGGAGTTTTGGCCTATATCCGCGTCATGCGCTGCATTAATGCGATACTTGGTTCCTTTGTCAGCAGATTCACTTATTTCCAGTTTAATAATATCATTTGGAAAGGTCGGTGCATTATCATTTATGTCTTTCACCTGCAAAGATATCCGATGTAATTCCAGAGGACTCTCCATCAGAAGATCATATCTGAGAATACATGTAGGTTTTTCTCCGCAGTGTTCCTCTCGATCTATTTTTTCTGCAACGAACAAATCCCCGCTTCGCAGGTTAATCCCGAGATATTGTTTTTGCCTTTCTTCCACTTCAATACGAGCTTTACGAGCTGAGAGAGTCCCGACGTCCAGTCCGAGATCTTTTGCGATATTTCCAATAAAAGATCCGTGTTTCATATCCTCCTGCACCGAATAACTAAGATCAGTGGACGCGACATGAGCGACAACAAAGAAAAAAAGGAAGCCATAGATTTCATAAAAACGGCGTCCAGACACCATCGTTTGGCTATTTTATCCGAATAAACTGAATTCTAAGACAAGACAAAAATATTTTACGATCATATGAGCATGACCAGCAGGTTAGGCCTGTTTAGTGAAAGGATAGACACTAAAACAGAACCAGATAATGGGTGTTGGACTTCCTCAGTTAGAGCTTTTTTCCTTAGATGGTCTCTGGTGACATCTTGAGTATGAATGGAATATGAACACGTTATGGAATTTCTAAAAACACTGATTATTGCACGGTTTTTTCGTCAGTTTTTTTTTTTTTTTTTTTTTACCGACATCCGTTTTTTAATTTCCGGCCTCTCTATTTCAATAAATTGCTGCAAGTTTATTAATTTTTAAATTTGAAATGGTATCATTTTGGAAGAACTGAAAACGGATTTATCTCATTTATTATCAGAGTCTCAAAGTTGTAACTTAATTTCAATGAAAAATAGTTATACTGGTGAGGATTGAATATTTTTTCTGGTAAACATATATTTTGCGTTTTCATAAATTTAAGAATCAAACATTTTTCACATTGTAAACAAAAATCTCAATTGATTGAGTGAAAATAGCTTGCAGTGAAAAGTCTATTTTAAAGATTAAGTTGCTGCTTTATTGAGTGCTTCAGTACTTCTGCTATCACCCAATAAAAAGAAGTTAAATTAAAAAAAAAAAAAACTTCTTTCCAGAAAAAATAGAAGGTAAAACAATCATCCAAATGCGTAGAAGACAGCAACTACAGGTAATTTTACTGGGGGCTTCATTACTATCTTCTGTGTAGAACAAACTACATCTTCTCACCCGACACAGACAAAACATCCCCTACCAACCATTACCCGAATTACCCGGACATTTAGACTCTGCTGAAATTACAGCACTCAATTTTAAGACAACCTGTTTAACTTAAATTAAATAGAAAAAAAAAATCACTTACACGAGCAAGGACACAGAAACAAGAGCGGCACTGTTAAGAGAGCATCATTACGTTTAAATCTATTCATGTTTGCATATATAGATATATATGTATCCACATGTTACCAGACATCTCAAACTCATAAACAATGCCACACCGTACAATTTTAGAATTTTTATTTTTCAAATAAATTATTAAATATTTAGTAAAGCATAATTTCAGTCTAATACTAACTGTATTTTTTAAAAGATTATTTGATAGCCATAGCTGTGTTCATAAAGTGATGGATGAATAATTGCTTCTGTTATCAAATAATATCCTTCCCAGTGAACATTAAAGAGATTTTGGCTCTCTGTAATGATGTGTGGAGGGGATAAAAAAAGGTGAATGGCTTGGGTTTCAATACTGCTTTTTTTTAAATTAATCTGAGTTTAGATACCACATATGTCATTAGCCTTTCTCAAACAGGAAAAGGACTAATGAAAAAAAAGGACCTTGATTGAAAAAAAAAAAAAAAAGATCTCATCTAAAGTAAATTGAAGATGAAAAAATAGGGTGAAGATGAAAAAGAATTTTCTTTGTTATATAAATAAATTCTGTTTTTGTGGCAAAGAATCCTCCTTAGAATACAAAAGACATCCTTTTGCAGAGTCACCTAAGTCATCAAATATTCAAAAATTCAAAATATTAGAAATCAATAGATGAAAATAAATTATGAAAAAGGACAAAACAGATTAAAGAACTCAGAGAGAAAATTCCTTGCCACACGAAACAATCAGCAATTCTTAGACACCTTCCAAAATACATACTCACAAATCCAAAATTTTAAATATGTGTGTAATAAAGACTTATAAAGCAAAAAAATATATATATTGGTGTATTCCTACCTCAGGAGAGTCATCACAATCTCCAAAAGCATCTACAAAGTCCATTGAACATTTCCTCAGAGTCTGGTCAGCAGGCAGTGTGTTGTCATTGTAAGATGAGACAAACTTAAAGTCACTGGTTCTAGATCCTGTTGTCAGGTAGCCTTCATAATTGTAAGTGCTGCGTAAAGTTCCTGTGCCGTCCACATCTGCATAATTAGGAGGGAGATAAGCACTGGGGATGGCCACTGCTCCATCAAACAACAGTCTGGGCTTTCTCTTGCGACAAAACCTCACACCCAGAATGATGATGATGAAGGTCAGAAAGAATGTGGACACAGACACCAGCGCAATGATCAGATAGGAGGTAAGCTTGGAGTTCTTCTCATCATAAGAAATATCCTTCAGTTCTGGCACCTCAGCCAAGTTATCAGAAATAAGTAAATACATGGAACAGGTGGCAGACAGAGAGGGCTGTCCATTATCTTTCACTGCCACAATAAGGTTCTGTTTCATGCTGTCACTTTCTGAAACGTCCCGCTGTGTCCTGATCTCTCCACTGTGGAGACCAATAGTGAAAAGTCCAGGATCAGTGGATTTTACAATGTGATAGGACAACCAGGCGTTCTGTCCAGAGTCTGCATCCACTGCTATCACTTTGGACACCAGAGATCCTCCGTGTGCAGCTTTGGGAACCAGTTCAGTCATGAAGGCACTGCCCTCCGGAGTAGGGTACAGTATCTGAGGAGAGTTGTCATTCACATCTGATATGAACACACTCACAGTCACGTTGCTGCTGAGTGGAGGAGAACCATTGTCTCTGGCCATCACCTGGACTTTGAAACTCCTGAACTGTTCATAATCAAATGACCTCACTGCATGGATCACACCTGTGTCTCCATTAACAGACAAATAGGAGGACACTGGGGCTCCGTTCACCTCACCAGGTAACAGAGAATAAATCACTGTACCATTTTGTCTCCAGTCAGGATCTCGAGCAGTAACAGAACATAAAGTGGAGCCAGGTTTGTTATTTTCAGTCACATATGCGCTGTAGAACTGTTCCTCAAACACAGGTGGGTTATCATTGATGTCAGCCACAGATAACTGAACAGTTTTAGAGGAGGATAGAGGTGGAGAGCCCTCATCAGTAGCAGTGATTGTAATGTTATAATCAGACACTAGTTCACGGTCGAGGTGTCCAGTGTTCACCAGAGAATAATAATTTTTGATAGAGGGAACTAGTTTGAAAGGAACCCCATGCTGGATGGAGCAGCGAACCTGTTTGTTAATCTCAGAATCTCTGTCCTGCACATTTATGATGCCCACCTCTGTGCCAGTGGGGATGTTCTCATGAATTGGATTAGATAATGATTTTAGGAATATCACAGGGACATTATCATTTATATCCAAAACTTCAATGATAACAGTTGCATAAGAACCCAGTCCAACACCATCTTTAGCATTAATCTGCATTTCATAAGATGTTTCCTTTTCATAATCTAAAGGCCCAATAACTTTAATTTCTCCAGTTTTACTATTTACTGTAAAAACCTGGTTTTCATCTGAAACGTGGTCAAATTCATAAGTGACCTCACCATTTACACCCTCATCTGCATCAGTAGCATTCACTGTGAGAACAACAGTATCTACAGGTGAGTTTTCAGGTAGACTGGTTTTATAGACATTTTGATTGAATGTAGGTGCGTTATCATTAGCATCCAGTACGGTAATGTGTATAACAACAGTACCTGATCTCCGAGGAGAACCACCATCAAATGCTGTGAGCGTCAACATCATCTGTTTTTTCTCTTCTCTGTCTAATTCTTTCTCCAAAACTAATTCACCATATTTCCGTCCAGCCCCTTTAGACTTAATATTTAACCTAAAATGATCATTTGTTTGCAGTGAGTAATCTCTCACTGCGTTATCTCCGATGTCTGCATCGTGTGCCTCATCAAGAAAAAAGGACGCGCCTTTATCTGCTAATTCATGAATTTCTAATTTGAGAATTTCAGCTTTAAACTGCGGTGAATTATCATTAATGTCTTGAACACTAATACTAACGCGATGAAGCTCCAAAGGATTTTCAAGTACAAGCTCCTGTTTTACCAAACACGATGGCTTTCTCGCACAAAGGCCTTCTCTGTCGATCCGTTTCAGAACAATTAAATCTCCGGTGTTGAGATTAACATCGCAGTATTTAACACCGTTGTCTTCTGTATCAATGCGGGCCTTACGAGTTGACAGACTGCCCACATCGATTCCAAGATCCTTTGCGAGATTTCCGATTACAGATCCCTGTTTCATCTCCTCCGGAATAGAGTAGCTCAGGTCTCCATTGACGTGGTGGAGAACAATGAAAAGCAAAATAAGGCTGCAGCGCATGGTTCCATATTCCATTGTTACTTCCAAAGTCAAAGAATCCTTGTTCCGTTTTCATCAATCCACACGCAAATAAAAACTCGTTAAGCAAAACCATCAGCTTTTCCTTTTCACAAAGCACCCCACAAGCGCCACAACAAAACAGGGATGTGAATGTGCTGACAGGCAAGGAGAGGTTTGTTCCAGTATGTTCGTTCATTGGTACATACTGACACCATGAGTATATTTTTTGCTACAGCAAGATAAAATATGAACAGATTTTATTAAAGCCACCGCTGTTTTGCAAACTTAATCGTTTGCTCATTTTCACACGTGAAAACACAATTTAAATTAATGTTTTCAATGGATAAAAAGGACATTTTTTGTTTATTTTTATTCTCTTTAATCCTCTGCATTTGTGTTAGGTTAGAATTGGTTAAAAATTACATATGTTTAAAAAGAATATTCTTATAGAAAGTTCAAACTGATCAAAATAAACCCTTTAATCTTCTAGTTGGAATTAAAAAGTCGAACTAACACTAAAGAAAAAGAACTAATAAAATCAAGTCTATAAATATGAGCTGAGGATAAAATAATATAATCTAAAGAAAAATGTACAGCGTTGATCTTTTGTAGTCAATAGTTTAAATTAATCAGAATCAGAATCAGAATATACTTTTATGATCCCATAGATGGGAAATTAAAAAAAACCAAAAAAAAAAACACTGCTAAAATTTATTGTTGAAAAGCGTTTGCCATAACCAAAGGCAAAATAGAACAAATGTATTAATTAAACCATCCAGGTATTCTGTGTACATTTAGCACATAAGATGCAAAAACAGAAAACTGAACTTTGTAAAGAAGAATGTTTAAATATCAATGTACTTAAACACTGAGTGCATAGTGAGACAAGTTTGGATCTAAATTTATTCAAAACAGTTGGATAAACTATTCAAGCCACGGAGTAATGTCTGACAACATATCTGAAAAAGATTTACCAGAAACTTTTCTCCTTTTTTGTCAGAGGACAAAATATGAGTCAAATTATAATTCATTTTTTTTTTTTTTAGAAAAACACTAGGGCTTGAATGATTTTACAACAAACGGAACTGTGGGGGAAAAGAACGATAAACTCAAAATTATATATTTTTACTAAATGAATTTAAAAATTGCTAATTGTATAAACATGGAAGCCAAAACTTCTCATCTGAAAACTACATAAATGGACAAAATATGTCCTATTCAAATATATATACAAAGGAAAAAATAATTCTCTGAAAAACAAGCGACATAGCACATCATCAGCACCATGGACAGAGGAAATTATATTTCCCTGTTTTTATTATTATAGACAATATTTCCGACCAATAAAAATATTTAAAACAAAAAATTCCGTTTAAATAGTCATGTTATTAGATGACAAAGAGGAATAAACAGTGGGGGAAAAGATAAAAAAAAAACAACTCATAATTATATATCTTTTTTTTCAAAATGAAATTTTAAAACGGCTGATTGTATAAACATGAAAACTAAAACTTTTCATCTAAAAACTACACAAATTGACAAATTTTGTTCTATTCAAATGTATACACATAAGAAAATATGATCATCTTAAAAACAACTTGTCAGCACCATGGACTGAGAAAATGATATTTCTCTGTTATTATTAATATAGACAATAATTCCGACCAATAAAAAAAAAAACCTTTAAAACAGAAAATTCCATTTAAATACTCATGTTATTAGATGGCAGAGAAGAATAAAATTGATAGTATGTCGTCTTAGCAAGCTTTGAAAATATTAACTTGGTTGTAAAAGTAAAATAAAAAAAGGAAAAATAAAAACTCAAGCCGGTTTTGACATCTGAAAGACAAAACACCTCTTTAAATATTGGCAGTAAGATGAAAAGCTCGATTTCAAAGTTAAATGCAACTACACATACAAAAGCAAACAGTGTTAATACATTTGAATTTTAAAAATAATGAAACCAGATCTGATTCCCAGCTCCATACTAGCATATGACCTCTGTTCATCTTTCCTCCGCTATCGTCCAGACCCAAAAAACCCAATGAAGTCAATGCTTTTTCTGTTTAAGCATTTGTGTTCACTATCACACATTGCTGGGCAAACTGCACCAAATGACAGGTTTCTTGTTGTAACATTATGAGGTTATATTAATTGACCTGCAGCACTTTACAAGAAGTTATTGAAAGCCATTTATTATACCTAGACATAATGATGCTGAGCAATTTTAGAAATCATACATTCTTCTGAGACACCTGGTAAAAAACCCAAAAGACAAAGAATTAGAAATGTTTGTAATCTTGCTTGATAAAATATGTCATCCACCACCTTTTATTTATTTTTCGGTATGCTTTTTTTACTGTTAGTTTAGGACACTTTAATAAAAGTGAAAATGAAAAGCTCAAAGATCTTATGCCAACATACGTTTTGCTTCACCAGAGGATCTAAAGTGAATGATTATTTGAATTGAAAGAGAATTCAAACGATAAAGTCAGACTAATTTATTGTTCTAAAACAAAAAAGACTAAATGTTTTAGAGAATGTATTTCTTATGTCAAATATGTGCGAGAGTGAGTGTATGGTTGGGTTGTATATTGCAAGTGTTTGACATAGTAAACATGTAAAAGTAGTAAAATGTGATTATTTTCCTACCTCAGGAGAGTCATCACATTCTCCAAAAGCATCTGCAAAGTCCATTGAACATTTCCTCAGAGTCTGGTCAGCAGGCAGTGTGTTGTCATTGTAAGATGAGACAAATTTAAAGTCACTGGTTCTAGATCCTGTTGTCAGGTAGCCTTCATAATTGTAAGTGCTGCATAAAGTTCCTGTGCCGTCCACATCTGCATAATTAGGAGGGAGATAAGCACTGGGGATGGCCACTGCTCCATCAAACAACAGTCTGGGCTTTCTCCTGCGACAAAACCTCACACCCAGAATGATGATGATGAAGGTCAGAAAGAATGTGGACACAGACACCAGCGCAATGATCAGGTAAGAGGTCAGCTTGGAGTTCTTCTCGTCATAAGAAATATCCTTCAATTCTGGCACCTCAGCCAAGTTATCAGAAATAAGTAAATACATGGAACAGGTGGCAGACAGAGAGGGCTGTCCATTATCTTTCACTGCTACAATAAGGTTCTGTTTCATGCTGTCACTTTCTGAAACGTCCCGCTGTGTCCTGATCTCTCCACTGTGGAGACCAATAGTGAAAAGTCCAGGATCAGTGGATTTTACTATGTGATAGGACAACCAGGCATTCTGTCCAGAGTCTGCATCCACTGCTATCACTTTGGACACCAGAGATCCTCCGTGTGCAGCTTTGGGAACCAGCTCGGTCATGAAGGAGCTGCCCTCCGGGGTGGGGTACAGTATTTGAGGAGAGTTGTCATTCACATCTGATATGAACACACTCACAGTCACGTTGCTGCTGAGTGGAGGAGAACCATTGTCTCTGGCCATCACCTGGACTTTGAAACTCCTGAACTGTTCATAATCAAATGACCTCACTGCATGGATCACACCTGTGTCTCCATTAACAGACAGATAGGAGGACACTGGGGCTCCGTTCACCTCACCAGGTAACAGAGAATAAATCACTGTACCATTTTGTCTCCAGTCAGGATCTCGAGCAGTAACCGAACATAAAGTGAAGCCAGGTTTGTTATTTTCAGTCATATATGCGCTGTATGACTGTTCCTCAAACACAGGTGGGTTATCATTGATGTCAGCCACAGATAACTGAACAGATTTAGAGGAGGATAGAGGTGGAGAGCCCTCATCAATAGCAGTGATTGTAATGTTATAATCAGACACTAGTTCACGGTCCAGGTGACCAGTGGTCACCAGAGAAAAATAATTTTTAATAGATGGAACTAGTCTGAAGGGTACCCCCTGTTGGATGGAGCAGCGAACATGTTTGTTTTTTTCTGAATCTCTGTCCTGCACATTTATGATACCCACCTCTGTACCAGTGGGGATGTTTTCATGAATTGGGTTAGATAATGATTTTATAATAATAGCAGGGACATTATCATTTATATCCAAAACTTCAATAATCACATGTGCATAAGATCCCAGTCCAAGACCATCCTTAGCACTGACCTGCATTTCATAAGAGGTTTCCTTTTCATAATCTAAAGGTCCAACAACTTTAATTTCTCCAGTTTTGCTATTTACTGTAAAAACCTGGTTTTCATCTGAAACGTGATCAAACCGATAAGTGACCTCACCGTTTACCCCCTCATCTGCATCAGTAGCACTCACTGTGAGAACAACAGTATCTACAGGTGAGTTTTCAGGTAGACTGGTTTTATAGACACTTTGACTGAATGTAGGAGCGTTATCATTAGCATCCAGTACGGTAATGCGTATAACAACAGTACCTGATCTCCGAGGAGAACCACCATCAAATGCAGTGAGCGTCAACATCATCTCCTTTTTCTCTTCTCTGTCTAATTCCTTCTCCAAAACTAATTCACCATATTTCCGTCCAGTCCCTTTAGATTTAATGTTTAATTTAAAATGATCGTTTGTTTGCAGAGAGTAATCTCTTACTGCGTTATCTGCGATGTCCGCATCGTGCGCCTCATCAAGAAAAAAGGACGCACCTTTAACGGCTGATTCATGAATTTCTAATTTAAGAATTTCATCATTAAACTGCGGTGAATTATCATTAATGTCTTGAACACTAATACTAATGCGATGAAGCTCCAAAGGATTTTCAAGTACAAGCTCCTGTTTTACCAAACACGATGGCTTTCTCGCACAAAGGCCTTCTCTGTCGATCCGTTTCAGAACAATTAAATCTCCGGTGTTGAGATTAACATCGCAGTATTTAACACCGTTGTCTTCTGTATCAATGCGAGCCTTACGAGAGGACAGTCTGCCCACATCGATTCCAAGATCCTTGGCGAGATTTCCGATTACAGATCCCTGTTTCATCTCTTCCGGAATAGAGTAGCTCAGGTCTCCATTGACGTGGTGGAGGACAATGAAAAGAAAAACAAGGCTGCAGCGCATGGTTCCATATACCATTGTTACTCCCAAAGTCAAAGAATACTTGATCTTTTTTATCAATCCACTTGCAAAAAAAATATTGTCAAGTAAAACCTCGAGATTTTTCTTTTCACAAAGCACCCCAAAGCGCTACAACAAATATGAGATGGGAATTTGCTGACAGGCAGGGAGAGGTCTGGTCCAGTACGTTGGTTCACTGGTACATACTGACACCATGAGTATTTTTAATGTTACAGCAAGATTAATTATGAACAGAATTTTTACAACAAACCACTCTTTGCAAACCTTTTGAAAAACAAAACCCATTTGTTTTACTTTCAGTTATTCAGTTTAATCTAGATGTTTATGTTTGGTTAAAATTGGTTCAAAAAATAGAAAGCATCATCTTAGAAAGTTTAAATTCATTAAATGAAGCTCATTAAAATTCAAGCAAGAATTAAAAAGTAGAAAAAATAAAATAAAAAGACAAATATATATATATATATATATATATATAATTATGTAATCAGCTGTGGTGAAAATTACATAATTTCAAGATTTATTTTACATAATGAAGCTTTTGTACCAAATGATTTGATGAAAAATATACAAAGCACTGCCAGAATTCAGTGTCAATTCTTTTTTTTTTTTTCCTTTTGTAAAAAAAAAAAAAAAAGCAAAAAAAATAAATAAAATAAAATAAACTACCAAAATTATAAACGCTATACTGAAATATTGTTATCCGTACACATTAAACATAAAACCTGAATAAATAAAAAAACTGAACTTTTAAAAAGATTGACTAAGTGTTAATATACTTAAACAGCAAGTGAGCATTGAGCCAAATTAGGATCCAGATTTATTCAACATACTATTTTGATGAACTATTCTAGCCACACAATAAAGCCTGACAACTTATCTAAAAAGATTTAAAGAAAAAGTTCTGTTTTTTTTTCCTCAAATGACAAGATATGGGTATGATTTTTAATTTATTGTTACAATTTTATTGTTTTTTAAACACCATGCTTTAGATAATTTTATAAGAAAAGATCAGTTGGATAGAAAAAAAAGTCTAGAAAGTAAATTCAATTCTATAAAATATATCTTTAAAACTGCCGATTGAATAAACATTTAAACAATAACTTGTCATCCAAAAACTACACAAAGAGACAAAAGATGTTAAATTCAAAAGTGTCCAAATAAGAAAAAATTCCTCTGAAACACAACTCAACACAACACAACACAATATTGCCAGCATCATGGACAGGGCAAATTATTTTCTTTTTCTTTGCGGGACAATTTTCCAACCAAAAAATAAACCTTCAGAAAAACTGAAAAAATAATGAAGTTCCTATGTATATTAGATGACAGAAGAGACTAAAATTGACTGTATGTACTCTTGGCAACGTTTCAAAATGTTAACTGGGTTGTAAAAGTTAAAAAAAAGTTTTAAAAAATCAAGCCCTAATAAAATCTAAAAAACAATAAACCTTTGTAATAATTGAGAGCAATATAGAAAGCTACATTTCAATTATTCAAGGTAAAAAAAAACACACACACACACACAAAGAAAAAAGGAAAAATACATTCCGACTTTTAAAAATGTTTTAAACCGTCTCGAAGCCAGCATACAGCCTCTGTTCCAGTACTACCTCCAGTATCCTCAAGACTCTAAAACCAAGCAAAATAAACTAGTTTGGTGGCTAAGCATTTACATTCACTGTCACACATTACAAGGCATTCAGCACCAAATGAAATGTTTCTAGTTGTGATAGATCGAGGTGACTTTAAAGGATCTGCAGTATTTTACAAGAAATTATTGAAAGTCATTTACTATTCCCTGTGCATAGGTTAATGACGCTGAGCAATATTAGACAAACTGCAACCTTCTGAGACACAAGGAAAACACACAACTGCTGAAGGAATGGAATAATTTGTAACCTTGCTTTATAAACACATCAGCAACAACTTTTTTTTCTTATCTTTCTTTGTGCATCATTTGACTATGAGTTTTTTGGGCTCGTATCTGGTATTAAACAAAGCTTAAATATCTTTTATAAAAATATATTATGCATTTCCTAAAGTTCTAAATAGCATTAACAAACAAAATTTCTGCCTGAATTAAAACGCCGGCATCAAAAACAACATTAGTTCTTAATAAAGGACAAAATGTTACTGAAAACTTAAAAGTTGTCGCATAAGTGTGTAAGTGAGTCTCTGGTTGGGTTGTATGGCATGTGGGTGTTTGCCATTGCCTATTTCTTGTCAGCAAATGATGTTTTATGAAAGTAGTAAAATGTGGTTGTTTTCCTACCTCAGGAGAGTCATCACAATCTCCAAAAGCATCTGCAAAGTCCATTGAACATTTCCTCAGAGTCTGGTCAGCAGGCAGTGTGTTGTCATTGTAAGATGAGACAAACTTAAAGTCACTGGTTCTAGATCCTGTTGTCAGGTAGCCTTCATAATTGTAAGTGCTGCGTAAAGTTCCTGTGCCGTCCACATCTGCATAATTAGGAGGGAGATAAGCACTGGGGATGGCCACTGCTCCATCAAACAACAGTCTGGGCTTTCTCCTGCGACAAAACCTCAGACCCAGAATGATGATGATGAAGGTCAGAAAGAATGTGGACACAGACACCAGCGCAATGATCAGGTATGAGGTCAGCTTGGAGTTCTTTTCATCATAAGAAATATCCTTCAGTTCTGGCACCTCAGCCAAGTTATCAGAAATAAGTAAATACATGGAACAGGTGGCAGACAGAGAGGGCTGTCCATTATCTTTCACTGCCACAATAAGGTTCTGTTTCATGCTGTCACTTTCTGAAATGTCCCGCTGTGTCCTGATCTCTCCACTGTGGAGACCGATAGTGAAAAGTCCAGGATCAGTGGATCTTACTATGTGATAGGACAACCAGGCATTCTGTCCAGAGTCTGCATCCACTGCTATCACTTTAGACACCAGAGATCCTCCGTGTGCAGCTTTGGGAACCAGCTCGGTCATGAAGGAGCTGCCCTCCGGGGTGGGGTACAGTATCTGAGGAGAGTTGTCATTCACATCTGATATGAACACACTCACAGTCACGTTGCTGCTGAGTGGAGGAGAACCATTGTCTCTGACCATCACCTGGACTTTGAAACTCCTGAACTGTTCATAATCAAACGACCTCACTGCATGGATCACACCTGTGTCCCCGTTAACAGACACATAGGAGGACACCGGGGCTCCTTTCACCTCAGCAGGTAACAGAGAATAAATCACTGTACCATTTTGTCTCCAGTCAGGATCTCGAGCAGTAACAGAACATAAAGTGGAGCCAGGTTTGTTATTTTCAGTCACATATGCGCTGTAGGACTGTTCCTCAAACACAGGTGGGTTATCATTGATGTCAGCCACAGATAACTGAACAGTTTTAGAAGAGGACAGAGGTGGAGAGCCCTCATCAATAGCAGTGATTGTAATGTTATAATCAGACACTAGTTCACGGTCCAGGTTTCCAGTGGTCACTAGAGAATAATAATTTTTGACAGAGGGGACTAGTTTAAAGGGAACTCCCTGCTGGATGGAACAGCGAACCTGCTTGTTTTTTTCCGAATCTCTGTCTTGCACATTTATGATGCCCACTTCTGTACCAGTGGGAATGTTCTCATGAATTGGATTGGATATTGATTTTAGAAATATGACAGGTACATTATCATTTATATCCAAAACTTCAATAATCACAGTTGCATAAGATGCCAGTCCAAGACCATCCTTAGCACTAATCTGCATTTCATAAGATGATTCCTTTTCATAGTCTAAAGGTCCAACAACTTTAATTTCTCCAGTTTTACTATTCACTGTAAAAGGTTGGTTTTCATTTGAAACGTGGTTAATTTCATAAGTGACCTCACCGTTTACCCCCTCATCTGCATCAGTAGCACTCACTGTGAGAACAACAGTATCTACAGGTGAGTTTTCAGGTAGACTAGTTTTATAAACCTTATGACTGAATGTAGGAGCGTTATCATTAGCATCCAGTACGGTAATGTGTATAACAACAGTACCTGATCTCCGAGGAGAACCACCATCAAATGCTGTGAGCGTCAACATCATCTCTTTTTTCTCTTCTCTGTCTAATTCTTTCTCCAAAACTAATTCACCATATTTCCGTCCAGCATCGTTTGATCTTATATTTAATTTAAAATGATCATTTCTTTGCAGCGAGTAATCTCTTACTGCGTTATCTCCGATGTCCGCATCGTGTGCCTCATCAAGCAAAAAGGGTGCGCCTCTTACGGCTGATTCATAAATTTCTAATTTGAGAATTTCCGCTTTAAACTGCGGTGAATTATCATTAATGTCTTGAACACTAATACTAATGCGATGAAGCTCCAAAGGATTTTCAAGTACAAGCTCCTGTTTTACCAAACACGATGGCTTTCTCGCACAAAGGCCTTCTCTGTCGATCCGTTTCAGAACAATTAAATCTCCGGTGTTGAGATTAACATCGCAGTATTTAACACCGTTGTCTTCTGTATCAATGCGAGCCTTACGAGAGGACAGTCTGCCCACATCAATTCCAAGATCCTTGGCGAGATTTCCAATTACAGATCCCTGTTTCATCTCCTCCGGAATAGAGTAGCTCAGGTCTCCATTGACGTGGTGGAGGACAATGAAGAGAAAAATGAGGCTACAGTGCATGGTTCCATATTCCATTGTTACTTTCTAAGTCAAAGAAAGCGTGATATTTCTATCAATCCACAAGTAAATAAAAAGTCTTTAAGTAAAACCGTCAGCTTTTTCTTTTCGCCAAGCACTTCACAAGCGCCACAACAAATATGAGATGTGAAATGCTGACAGGCAATGAGAGGTCTGGTCCACTATGTTCGTTCACTGGTACATACTGACACCATGAGTATTTTTTCTGTTACAGCAAGATTTAAATCTGAATAGAATTTTACATAAGCAACTCCTTTTTGCAAAATTAATAAATTGCTCATTTTCACACATGCAAATAACAATTGATGTAATGTATTTAATGCACAAAAAGCAGATTTTTTACCTTTCAGTTTTTCTATTTAATCTTGTTTGTTTAAGTTACATAAGAATTGGTTTTTAAAAAAAGTTACGTAATATTCTCTTTGAAAGTCAAACTTTGTTATATCAAGTCTCAATCTTCAAGGAAGAATTAAAAAGTAGAAATAACAGCAAGACAAAAACAAATAAATACAAATAAAATACAAATACAAATAAAATCAAATAAATCTATTAATATGAGTTGAGATCAAAATAATATAATTTAAATTATTATCTAAATCATAACCCTTTTGTACCAAATGGTTAGATAAAAACAATATGGCACACCGCTAGAATTTAGTGGTAAATAGACACTTAGTATAAACTAAAATAAAAATATAACCAACATAAAGAAGAACCCATTTAGGTATACTGTGCACATTTATCATAAAAGCTGTATATACAGAAAACTAAAGTTTTTAAAGAAGTATGATTAAGTGTCAATGAACTAAAACAGCAAGTAGGTTTTTGGACAAAATAGTTGCAGAAACTATTAGATTAGATTAGAATTTCTTTATTTTTCCCACACTTGGAAAATTTGTGCGTTACAGCAGCAACAAGAAAGAACTAGACAGTATATATACAAAAAGGAAAATAAAAAAAAATAAAATAAAATATTAAAATAATAAAATAGAAGGAATAATGTGACAAAACATTGAGGTCAATACAGACTGTAATGTATTCAAGGCAAAGAGCAAAGTCTAACAACATGCCTAAAAGGATTTAAAAGAAATGTTTCTCTTTTTTCCTCAGAGGACAAGAAATAAGCGAGGCTATGATTTTTTTGTTTGTTTTAGAAAAATACTACTGCTTGTTTATTTTTTAATAATTATATTAGTGGAGGAAAAAAAACAGCTTAAAATTAAATTATTCTTTTAAAAAATAGAAATTTAAAATTGCTTATTTTATGAAAATAGAGATCAAAGATTATCTTCCAAAAATAGACAAATAATGTCATATTCCAATGTGTAGCTGTAAGAAAATAGTTTCCTCTGAAAAACAAGTCTCAAGCAGCACATTGTCAGCACCATGGACAGAGAAAATTATTTTCTACATTTTTAATATAGACATTTTTTTCGAAATAAACCTTTAGAAAAACGGAAAAAAATATTTCGGAAGCTATATTATGAATTTACAGAAGAGACTAAAATGGACGGTATGTACTGGTAGAAACCTTTGGAAATATTAACTGGGTTGTAAAAGTGAAGTAAAAGGTGCAAAAAATGAAGTCCATAATGGCATCTTTAAAACAAAACACCTCTTAAAAATAATGGGAGCTAGATAGGGGAAAAAAATAACTACATACCAACTTTTCAAGTAAAAAAAGAAACACACACACATGATAAAAAAAAAAAGAAATAATAAATCACACTTTTAAAAATGAGTTAATCTGTCTCCAAACCAGCATATGACCTCTGTTCCAGTCTTTACTCCTGTATATTCAAGACTCTAAAACCAACAAAAATTAATTATTTTGGTTGTTGAGAGTATTTGAGTTCACTATCACACAATACAGGCCATCCTGCACCAAAGGGAGCAGGAGGGTGCAGCCAGGGTTAGAGAAGCCTGGGCTTTCCATCAGAGGCTGTTGCCCCACGATCCAGCCCGGGATAAGTGGAAGACGAAAAAATGGAGATAGTCCATGGTTATATTCATGGATATCCAGCATTTTACAGGAAGCTTTTTGAAAGCCATTCATTACTACCTGTAGATACAGTAATGACCCCAAGCAAAATTAGACATACTGTAACCTTCTGAGATACATGGAAAACACACAACTGATGACGGAAGGGAATGATTCGTAACCTCTAATAATAAGCAACAACCTGTTATCTGAGGTTTCTTTTTGTTTCATTTTACTGTGAGTTTTCTAGGACTCATATCTGGTATTAAAGTTAAGCCAAAATATCTTATATCAAAATATGTTATGCATCACCCAAAAGTCTAAATTGTATTAACATAAAATATTTCTACACAAATTCAAATGCCAGAGTCAAAATCAATGATAGTTCTTAAAATTAGGAAAATTGTTTCAGAAAATGTATATTTTGTTACATATGTACATGAGTGAGTGTATGATTGGGTTGCATGGTAGGTGGGTGTAAAAATCTTGTCATCAAACTGGGTTTAAGGGAAAGTAGTAAAATGTGATTGTTTTCCTACCTCAGGAGAGTCGTCACAATCTCCAAAAGCATCTGCAAAGTCCATTGAACATTTTCTCAGAGTCTGGTCAGCAGGCAGTGTGTTGTCATTGTAAGATGAGACAAACTTAAAGTCACTGGTTCTAGATCCTGTTGTCAGGTAGCCTTCATAATTGTAAGTGCTGCGTAAAGTTCCTGTGCCGTCCACATCTGCATAATTAGGAGGGAGATAAGCACTGGGGATGGCCACTGCTCCATCAAACAACAGCCTGGGCTTTCTCCTACGACAAAACCTCACTCCCAGAATGATGATGATGAAGGTCAGAAAAAAGGTGGACACAGACACCAGCGCGATGATCAGGTAAGAGGTCAGCTTGGAGTTCTTCTCATCATAAGAAATATCCTTCAGTTCTGGCACCTCAGCCAAGTTATCAGAAATAAGTAAATACATGGAACATGTGGCAGACAGAGAGGGCTGTCCATTATCTTTCACTGCCACAATAAGGTTCTGTTTCATGCTGTCACTTTCTGAAACGTCCCGCTGTGTCCTGATCTCTCCACTGTGGAGACCAATAGTGAAAAGTTCAGGATCAGTGGATTTGACTATGTGATAGGACAACCAGGCGTTCTGTCCAGAGTCTGCATCCACTGCTATCACTTTAGACACCAGAGATCCTCCGTGTGCAGCTTTGGGAACCAGCTCAGTCATGAAGGAGCTGCCCTCTGGGGTCGGGTACAGTATCTGAGGAGAGTTGTCATTCACATCTGATATGAACACACTCACAGTCACGTTACTGCTGAGTGGAGGAGAACCATTGTCTCTGGCCATCACCTGGACTTTGAAACTCCTGAACTGTTCATAATCAAATGACCTCACTGCATGGATCACACCTGTGTCTCCATTAACAGACAGATAGGAGGACACTGCAGCTCCGTTCACCTCACCAGGTAACAGAGAATAAATCACTGTACCATTTTGTCTCCAGTCAGGATCTTGAGCAGTAACAGAACATAAAGTGGAGCCAGGTTTGTTATTTTCAGTCACATATGCGCTGTAGGACTGTTCCTCAAACACAGGTGGGTTATCATTGATGTCAGCCACATATAACTGAACAATTTTAGAGGAGGACAGAGGTGGAGAGCCCTCATCAGTAGCAGTGATTGTAATGTTATAATCAGACACTAGTTCACGGTCCAGGTGTCCAGTGGTCACCAGAGAAAAATAGTTTTTAATAGAGGGAACTAGTTTGAAAGGAACCCCCTGCTGGATGGAACAGCGAACTCGTCCATTATTCTCAGAATCTCTGTCCTGCACATTAATAATGCCCACCTCTGTATCAGCTGGCACATTTTCAGATATTGGATTAGACGCAGACTTCAGATATATAACAGGTGCGTTATCATTTTCATCTATTAGATCCACGTAAGCTTTAACGTAAGTGCTTAATCCAAGTCCGTCTTTTGCCACCACTCGCAACTCAAAAGACTTTTTCTTTTCAAAGTCCGTACCACCAGACAGCCTAATTTCTCCATTTTTACTATCAATAGTAAAAACATTTTCATCTGTTTCTGAAACATGTCCAAACTCAAACGTCACCTCTCCATTTACGCCTTCATCTGCATCTGACGCGGTAACGACCAACACTACGGTGTTTAGAGGCGAGTTTTCTAACAGACTAGCCTTATAGACACTTTGGCTAAAAACCGGTGCGTTATCATTGGCATCTAACACAGTCACATGTATCATTACCGAACCTGATCTTTGAGGAGATCCACCATCTACAGCTGTTACACACAGACTAATCTCTTTTCTTATTTCTCTGTCAAGTTTATTCTCAAGAACAATTTCTACTTTGCTTCCTTCAGTTATCAAATTAAAATAGTCGTTTTTCTCCAAACTATAACCCTGAACTGCGTTTTTTCCAATATCCGCATCATGTGCCTCTTCAATTGAAAAACGAGTCCCTTTCTCTGATGACTCACGTATTTCCATTTTAATAAAATCTCTTGTAAATTGAGGTGAATTATCATTTATATCTTCAACACGTAAGTTGATACGATGTAATTCTAATGGATTTTCCAGCACAAGTTCCTGGATCAGTATACAAGCTGGTTTCCTGCCACAAAGGCCTTCTCTGTCAATTCGTTCTACAACGCTCAAATCCCCCGTCTTTAAATTAATCACGCAAAGTCGTTCAGTATTACCTTCCAAATCGATGCGCGCTTTACGTGATGACAAGGTCCTAATATCCATACCGAGATCTTTAGCAATGTTTCCAATGATGGATCCTGGCTTCATCTCTTCTTTGATGGAGTAGCTCAACTCCGCATAAATAGGCTGCATCACGAAGAGAATAGTGGAAAAAAACACTAGAAATCTGCCGCGCCTCATTATTCTAGATGAAAAGGTTCCAAAAACTCTTAATTAAACGGAGCGCATCTGAACTCACAATGTTGCTAAAGTGAAAAATATTCAATTGAATAAATTCAGCGTAAAAAACGGTGCTATTTCATGCTGGATTCTGAACAAAGCCAGTGAAGTATGGGTTGGAACCTTACAGCATAGAAATAATTCCGCAGTTTAACATAAAATGGTACACAGCGACGCTGCGTGTGCAATTACCATACAGCATGTGGGTTTTCACGAATATTTTTTATTTGGAAAAAAATATTCCAAATAAAATTGTTGCTGACTATCATACATGTAATTATTCCAATGTAAAGAAAATCTAGAGCAGTGTTTTAAACACTAATGTTCAAAGTATCTTTATTATTCTACATAAGAGAAGTTGGTTTACAGCCCTGGTTGCATAAAAACTTATAAAATATATCAACACATCCTGGACTGATAAAAACAGGAGTCAACCAGAGAATGTCTTACCTTATGGGCAAATAATAAAAAAGTGCTTCACAGAGTGTTTAATGGCATTCAGTTGTTTGAGTGTTAAGGACAACATGAAGAGGAGGATGAAGAAGAAAGGGATGATGAAGAAGAGGATGCAGCAGACAGGGTTAGATGGAAGAAACTGACTTGCTGTGGCGACCTCTGAAGGGAAATGCCGAAAGGAGAAGAAGTTGTTTGACTGTTGAGGGAATAAAACATATTTCTATTTGTTTTGTTTAATAGAAAAATGCTGAGCTATTTACAGTTTTTTTTTGTTTGTTTTAATTTTTATCTTAGCAGTGACTAAGCTGTGGCATTTGCTTTTTTATAATCCTTCACCCTTTCCTAATGTCAGAATTTTAAATAGCCCAATTTATTGTAAGACTAAACCGTGGATCGCAAACAAAGTCTACCCCATGAAGTATGTGTTGAAAGTTGATGTGAATATAATATTTTTTTTTCCTCAAACCTCTGCAGGCCAGCTCTCTGAAATGCCTTTTCATCAATTCAGAACCATGGACAAAGTCCATGGATAGGATAAGCAACTCTGCAAAACAATATTTTTAACTTCTGAAGAAAAACATTAATTTTAGAATGCTGCAATGACATGATTTCATACAAAAATGGGACACTTTGCTCTTAGCTTGAGTTCGGTCAGGAAGACATTGGCTTTCATCCTCAATCATTCCATTAAAACTGATGTGCACAACTGAAAAAGATTGACAAATTGAATAAAAAAAAAAAAAAAGAAAAGAAAAATTCCAAACTGTAACTGTTTGGTGTGAAAGAAAGCATCCGGTTGCATAGAAATGCCAACTCAAATATTTGTTTCTTCTTCTGGACCGAGGCTCCAGCAAACCCAATGGTATAGCAGGGTTTGCTGGAGCTTATCCCAGATCATTTTAGGTGAGAGGCAGGATACACCCAGAAAAGGTTACCTGTCTGTCATGGAGCAATACACAGAACCATTCACCCACTCATTCTTAGTTTGCAATTTTAAAGTGGCCAGCATATCTCACATGCATGTTTTTGGAGAATGGGAAGAAACCAAAATACCAAGAGACAACCCATGTGTACGCAGGGAAAATATAAAAACTCCACACATGAAAGTCAGTCTTCCAAGCCTCGCCAACACTCTGAGGATTGAACCCTGACCTTCTTGCTGCGAGGCCACTGTGCTAGCCGCTGCACCACAGATCAGCCTCAATTAAAAAATACTATATTATACAAATCCACAAGTACCAAGAGAAGCATTGTAACATGGCCCCTCTTTCTGAAATATATTTGATCTTTAAGAACATACAGTATGTGGCATGATGAAGAGTGATGAAGAGAATACCTAAAAAGTACTTGGATATTTTTTAACTTTTCTTTTTTTCTGAGATTATTTGCACTTACAAATAAAACAATATCCCCCAGAAAAGTAGGAATTATTCGCCTACCTCTGGAGAGTCATCACAGTCTCCAAAAGCGTCTGCAAAATCCATTGAACATTTCCTCAGAGTCTGGTCAGCAGGCATTGTGTTGTCATTGTAAGATGAAACAAACTTAAAGTCACTGGTTCTAGATCCTGTTGTCAGGTAGCCTTCATAATTGTAGGTGCTGCGTAAAGTTCCTGTGCCGTCCACATCAGCATAATTAGGAGGGAGATAAGCACTGGGGATGGCCACTGCTCCATCAAACAACAGTCTGGGCTTTCTCCTGCGACAAAACCTCACACCCAGAATGATGATGATGAAGGTCAGGAAAAAGGTGGACACAGACACCAGCGCGATGATCAGGTAGGAGGTCAGCTTGGAGTTCTTCTCATCATAAGAAATATCCTTCAGTTCTGGTACCTCAGCCAAGTTATCAGAAATAAGTAAATACATGGAACAGGTGGCAGACAGAGAGGGCTGTCCATTATCTTTCACTGCCACAATAAGGTTCTGTTTCATGCTGTCACTTTCTGAAACGTCCCGCTGTGTCCTGATCTCTCCACTGTGGAGACCAATAGTGAAAAGTCCAGGATCAGTGGATTTTACTATGTGATAGGACAACCAGGCGTTCTGTCCAGAGTCTGCATCCACTGCTATCACTTTAGACACCAGAGATCCTCCGTGTGCAGCTTTGGGAACAAGCTCGGTCATGAAGGAGCTGCCCTCCGGGGTGGGGTACAGTATCTGAGGAGAGTTGTCATTCACATCTAATATGAACACACTCACAGTCACGTTGCTGCTGAGTGGAGGAGAACCATTGTCTTTGGCCATCACCTGGACTTTGAAACTCCTGAACTGTTCATAATCAAATGACCTCACTGCATGGATCACACCTGTGTCTCCGTTAACAGACAGATAGGAGGACACCGGGGCTCCGTTCACCTCACCAGGTAACAGAGAATAAATCACTGTACCATTTTGTCTCCAGTCAGGATCTCGAGCAGTAACAGAACATAAAGTGGAGCCAGGTTTGTTATTTTCAGTCACATATGCGCTGTAGGACTGTTCCTCAAACACAGGTGGGTTATCATTGATGTCAGCCACAGATAACTGAACAGTTTTAGAAGAGGACAGAGGTGGAGAGCCCTCATCAGTGGCAGTGATTGTAATGTTATAATCAGACACTAGTTCACGGTCCAAGAGTCCAGTGGTCACCAGAGAGTAATAGTTTTTAATAGAAGGAACTAACTTAAATGGGACGTTATTGTGAACAGAACAGGTGACCTGACCAAACCTCCCTGAGTCTCTATCCTGCACATTAAAGATGCCCACCTCTGTACCAGGTAACAGGTTCTCTGGAACCAAATCAGAGAGAGACTTTACATAAATCACTGGAGCGTTATCATTCACATCTATTATATCAATAATGACTTTAGATTCTGAAGAGAGTCCATAACCATCTTTAGCATCAATACGTATTTCGTATTTAGGTGTACTTTCAAAATCAAGAGTTCCTGTCACTGTAATTTCTCCAGTTTCACGGTTAAGAGAAAAAACCTTCTTTGCTCTTTCTGAGATCCGACTGAATTCATAAGTCACCTCTCCATTAACCCCTTCATCAGCATCAGTAGCATTTACAGCCAACACAACAGTATCACCACGTGAATTCTCAGGTAGACTAGCTTTGTAGACAGACTGATTAAAAACAGGAGCATTGTCATTAGCATCTAAAACAGTCACGTGAATAAGTGCTGTTCCAGATCGAGGTGGATTTCCTCCATCTACCGCAATGATTGCAAAATTCAGATCACTCTCTTTTTCACGATCTAGCTCTTTGTCCAAAACCAACTCAATTTTTTTATTACCTTCTCTGTCATCTTGAACGGACAAAACAAAGTGATTATTGGTTTGTAAACTGTATTGTTTAACCGTATTGATTCCAATATCAGTATCATGCGCTTCATTAACACGGTACCGTGCACCTCTATCCGCTGATTCTGTAATTTCAATCCTAATTGTATCTTTAGGAAAAATGGGTGAATTATCGTTTACATCCTGAATAAGCAGTGAAATGCGGTGCAGCTCCAGAGGATTCTCCAGGACTAATTCAAATGGAACCAAACAAGAGATCTTCTCTCCGCAAAACTCTTCTCTGTCAATCCGCTCCTTCACAATCATATTCCCCGTTTTCAGATCAATGTCGCAATAACGTTGATAGTTTTCCTCCGTGTCGATTCGAGCTTTGCGTGCAAAAAAATTTCCAACATCCAGTTTGAGATCCTTTGCAATATTTCCAACAATAGAACCAGGCCTCATCTCCTCCGGAACATTATAGGTGAGGTCCGCAGTGGTAACGTGGAATAAAATAGCCAACATGACGCAAAGGCATGCTAAAATACCTCCTCGTGTTTCCATTGTTGATTCCTAATCGTTCACAAATGCACAAATACTGATTTGCTCAGAAATGCTCGTCTTGAGGATGAAAAGCTGATCTATGTATTAACGTCGTTCATTTAACAAAAGAAAAACCGATTCTAATGCAGGCAAGTGAGCTTTCATGATGTGCAAGTATGCAGCGACGCTGTGCGTTTATCAGTTAAATTGCAAATGAAAAAAAATCCAATTCCACTGCAACCATCAGCAATGGACTGATGTGAAGTGTTTTAACTTCAAATTCTGAAATGAATATAAGAGAACATGCATTTCTATGGAAAGCAGCACTCAGCAAAGATGAGCAGTATTAAGCAGTATTAATTGAACCGTGTGAGAATAACAAGATAGTCAATGTTTACTGGAAGCACTAAAAAATGTCTCCAGTTCTTTATGTTCATGGAGCACAATCAATTCAATCCACAAGATGTTTAAACTTAGATTTTAGTGGCCAGAAGTTGTGTAGTTGTTGTTTATTCTTCATTTTTAAAAAAAGAGTATACATACTTTTAATATCCAACTGCAAGAAAATGGCTACTCAAATTAAACAGGTACATAATCTCATGACTTTAAGGATAATAAGAATAATTAAAGGCTACATTTAAATGAATATTGAATAATCTGTAGGCTATCTTTCAGTTTTTCATTGTGAGGAAAATTATAGTGATCTTAAAAACTGGCGTTGAGAAAGGATGACTAAAAGAATAAACTACAACACACATCTAACTTATACAAAAATATATGGAGGGATTTTGATTTAAATAAAGTCCCTTGTATATTGATCAGACTTTCGAATGTGTTAATTGTACTTACTGTATGTCATCAGTAGAAAAAAGAAAAAACCTGTGATCTGTTTAATGTTCATTCAACTTACATTGTGAATAACAAGGCACATATGTATATAAAAAATAATTTGGTTCAATATACAGTTTGCATGATCCATTTAGCACATACAATACAGGTACATGGAAGTTTTCTTTTAGAAATGATCTATGTGAAAAACTATTGGAACTATAATAAAAAATATTCAAAAGTTTTTTTTGTTTTTTTTTTTTTCAAATTTTGTAATTGATTTTTTTTTTTTACACTAAAATTTATTTTGGGCTGGTGAAAAAAATTGCATTCATTTTCAATGGAACAAAATACTACTTACATCTATTGGTGCAATCATGAATGGAAATCATGAACTACAATAACTGAAAATTGACTAAAAAGAAAAAAAAGTGGTAAGAAATACTCATTGCCTCCCACACCCGCCTGAAAATTAACATAAGCTTATCTTTGTATACCTCAGATGTTTTCCAAGAAACCATTTGAAACATATATAAACAACACAAAGATTCACTTACTTATGATCATAATCTCAATATGATCATACTGCAATAACACACATGACCATCAGTGGTGTGAAATTTAAGTATGGTAAGACTGGAAAACACAACAGATAAAAATATTGTTATAGACATCACATGCCAGCAAAAGAGAAAGTAACACGTATCTCAGAATGTAGTAAAGTTCCAATATTAAGAAACAACTTCCTATGTACTGGGATCAGAACAAATAACTATGTCAACGTGAGTTTATGGATATACCAACATTGCTTGAAATGTGTAAATTAAGCAGTTCATCCAGTAAACAAAATATGTTGACTCAACTGACGAGTACAAACGAAAGGGAATGACATTTACTATTAAAATGAAAATGTTTCCGTGTTGGACCTAAATTGTGTAAAAGAGAACATCTGCATGCATCAAAACGCAAACTGAAAATTACTAGACAAATCCACAAGTCGAATGTAAAGCTTTGTAAAATAGCTTCCTCTTGTTTCAACAAGTTACGCCTTTCAAAATTGAGGTGGCAGTCAGAAAAAAAAAACGATAGAATGTGATTAAAGCCATTTGGGAATTTTATCACTTTATTTTTTCCTGGAATTGTTTGAAAAAGCAAAAACTATGACTTAAGAGGGATTTATTTGATTTACTTGCAAAATGTATTTGCCTACCTCAGAGGAGACATCCTCATCTTCAAAAAACTCTGCAAAATCCATTGAACATTTCCTCAGAGTCTGGTCAGCAGGCAGTGTGTTGTCATTGTAAGATGAGACAAATTTAAAGTCACTGGTTCTAGATCCTGCTGTCAGGTAGCCTTCATAATTGTAAGTGCTGCGTAAAGTTCCTGTGCCGTCCACATCTTCATAATGAGGAGGGAGATAAGCACTGGGGATGGCCACTGCTCCATCAAACAATAGTCTGGGCTTTCTCCTGCGACAAAACCTCACACCCAGAATGATAATGATGAAGGTCAGAAAAAAGGTGGACACAGACACCAGTGCAATAATCAGGTAAGAGGTCAGCTTGGAGTTCTTCTCATCATAAGAAATATCCTTCAGTTCTGGCACCTCAGCCAAGTTATCAGAAATAAGTAAATACATGGAACAGGTGGCAGACAGAGAGGGCTGTCCATTATCTTTCACTGCCACAATAAGGTTCTGTTTCATGCTGTCACTTTCTGAAACGTCCCGCTGTGTCCTGATCTCTCCACTGTGGAGACCAATAGAGAAAAGTCCAGGATCAGTGGATTTTACAATGTGATAGGACAACCAGGCATTCTGTCCAGAGTCTGCATCCACTGCTATCACTTTGGACACCAGAGATCCTCCGTGCGCAGCTTTGGGAACCAGCTCGGTCAGGAAGGAGCTGCCCTCCGGGGTTGGGTACAGTATCTGAGGAGAGTTGTCATTCACATCTGATATGAACACACTCACAGTCACGTTGCTGCTGAGTGGAGGAGAACCATTGTCTCTGGCCATCACCTGGACTTTGAAACTCCTGAACTGTTCATAATCAAACGACCTCACTGCATGGATCACACCTGTGTCTCCATTAACAGACAGATAGGAGGACACCGGGGCTCCGTTCACCTCACCAGGTAACAGAGAATAAATCACTGTACCATTTTGTCTCCAGTCAGGATCTCGAGCAGTAACAGAACATAAAGTGGAGCCAGGTTTGTTATTTTCAGTCACATATGCACTGTAGGACTGTTCCTCAAACACAGGTGGGTTATCATTGATGTCAGCCACAGATAACTGAAAAGTTTTAGAGGAGGATAGAGGTGGAGAGCCCTCATCAGTAGCATAGATTGTAATGTTATAATCAGACACTAGTTCACGGTCCAGGTGTCCAGTGGTCACCAGGGAATAATAATTTTTTATGGAAGGTATCAAATTAAAAGGGACATTGTGTTGAATAGAGCATTGTACCTTCCCATTTTTGTCTGAGTCTCTATCCTGCACGTTAATGATGCCCACCTCTGTACCAGGTGGCACATCTTCAGGTATAGAATTCAAAAGAGAATTCAGAAAAATTTCTGGGGCGTTATCATTTACATCTTTAACATCAATTAACACTTTTGCATACGAAGTAAGTCCAAGACCATCTTTAGCTAGAATTCTAAGTTCAAAGGAATTTGTTTCTTCAAAGTCAATCTCCCCACTAACCTTAATATCACCGGATTTTGGATCAATTGCAAAAACATTTACCTCGTCTTCAGAAAGATGACCAAAGTCATATGTGACTTCACCATTTACACCTTCATCTAGATCTGTGGCTCTAACCATCATCACCAATGTATCCGGAGGAGAATTTTCACGCAGAGTAGCTTTATAAACCTCCTGACTAAACACAGGAGTATTATCATTAGCATCAAGTACTTTAATATGAATACTTACTGTACCTGATCTCTGTGGGGAGCCACCATCTAAAGCTGTCAGAAGTAAATTGAATTCTTTTTGTTTTTCTCGATCAAGTTTATTCTCCAGGACTAGTTCAACTTTACTGTTATCAACATTGAGAATAAAGAAATCATTCTTCTGAAGGCTGTATCGCTGGACAGCGTTTTGGCCTATGTCTGCGTCATGAGCCTCCTCCAGAGAGAAGCGGCTCCCTTTATCAGCAGATTCCCATATTTCAATTTCAGTCAAATTAGTTTTAAATTTTGGTGAATTGTCATTCATATCTTGAACATGAATGTTAACGCGATGAAGTTCAAATGGATTTTCTAGTACTAGCTCCAGTTTAACAACACAAGAGACTTTCTTGCCACAAAGGATTTCTCTGTCGATCCTGTCTGATGTCATTAAATCTCCCGTGCTTATGTTAATGTCGCAGTAGCGCTTCCGACTACCTTCAATGTTAACACGGGCCTTTCGCGAGGAAAACATCCTCAGATCAAATCCCAGATCTTTAACAATATTTCCAATGATAGAGTCCCGTTTCATCTCTTCTTGGATAGAGTAACTCAGATCTCCATACACGACGTGTAGTGGAACAATGAAGAAAGAAAAACGTAGGATCAGCCAGTGAAATGAAAATCCGTTGTTTCCCATTTTCACTGAAATACGTTAAAAATGGTCAATTTGTAACGTTTTCCCACAGCACAAAAAAAAGTCAATCCGAACGGCAAGGCGTTTCCAGCGATCTTTGGTGAAGTAGCTTTAGAAAAATCAACAGTCTTTTGAGGGATCAGGCTTTGTCTCTGCTGTGCTGATAGCTGGTTAACTATTATGTTTTATATTTTCTGTGAGGTAATAGCGACACCACCAGTCACTTTTAAATGTTGAAATAATGTTCAATAATATTTCCCAGAGAAGAGTTTGGAAGACAGCAACATAAAAAGACCGTGGGATTTAATTTTCTCCTGTAGCGTGTTTATTCTCATCAGATATCCCGTTGTAAGAGCTGAAAATCAGACAAAACGCTGATGAAGTAAAATATTTAGGTTGGTTGTATAAATGAGAAAATCAATAAAAGAAAGAGATTCACAGCCACAATAAAACAGGCTGTGGACTTCTCAAAAAAGAAGAAAGACGCTTAGTGCTGCAATAACGTAGATTTCTATTTTCAGAAAACAGAGAGCATTTCTCATCATTTATTTTTTGCAAAATATATGACATTAGGTGATATTTTACAACCTCAAACTTCAGCAAAGCATTTCAGCACAAAGACAACGTCCATCTGCATTTATGTGACTGGGTGAAGAAAGAAGAAATAAAGAAAGAACTATTAAGATATTTTTGTTAAGTATCTGGGGGGGAAAACTTTTCAGAGAAAAAATAAAATACCACAACAAAAAGAATTTTTTTTTCTCCACCTTCGTCAGTACCATCGGAAAAGCGATTGAACAGTGAAAAATCACTGATAAAAAAAAGAATACATTTCACAGCTATCTCAATGACTAATGTAGATAAAAAGTTGGTTTGCCTACCTCAGAGGAAACATCATCGTCAAACATATCAGCAAAGTCTGATAGACTTTTTCTCAGAGTCTGGTCAGCAGGCAGTGTGTTGTCATTGTAAGATGAGACAAACTTAAAGTCACTGGTTCTAGATCCTGTTGTCAGGTAGCCTTCATAATTGTAATTGCTGCATAAAGTTCCTGTGCCGTCCACATCTGCATAATTAGGAGGGAGATAAGCACTGGGGATGGCCACTGCTCCATCAAATAACAGTCTGGGCTTTCTTCTGCGACAAAACCTCACACCCAGAATGATGATGATGAAGGTCAGAAAAAAGGTGGAAACAGACACCAGTGCGATGATCAGATAGGAGGTCAGCTTGGAGTTCTTCTCATCATAAAAAATATCCTTCAGTTCTGGTATCTCAGCCAAGTTATCAGAAATAAGTAAATACATGGAACAGGTGGCAGACAGAGAGGGCTGTCCATTATCTTTCACTGTCACAATAAGGTTCTGTTTCATGCTGTCACTTTCTGAAACGTCCCGCTGTGTCCTGATCTCTCCACTGTGGAGACCAATAGTGAAAAGTCCAGGATCAGTGGATTTTACAATGTGATAGGACAACCAGGCGTTCTGTCCAGAGTCTGCATCCACTGCTATCACTTTGGACACCAGAGATCCTCCATGTGCAGCTTTGGGAACCAGCTCGGTCATGAAGGAGCTGCCCTCCGGGGTTGGGTACAGTATCTGAGGAGAGTTGTCATTCACATCTGATATGAACACACTCACAGTCACGTTGCTGCTGAGTGGAGGAGAACCATTGTCTCTGGCCATCACCTGGACTTTGAAACTTCTGAACTGTTCATAATCAAACGACCTCACTGCATGGATCACACCTGTGTCTCCATTAACAGACAGATAGGAGGACACCGGGGCTCCGTTCACCTCACCAGGTAACAGAGAATAAATCACTGTACCATTTTGTCTCCAGTCAGGATCTCGAGCAGTAACAGAACATAAAGTGGAGCCAGGTTTGTTATTTTCAGTCACATACGCGCTGTAGGACTGTTCCTCAAACACAGGTGGGTTATCATTGATGTCAGCCACAGATAACTGAACAGTTTTAGAGGAGGATAGAGGTGGAGAGCCCTCATCAATAGCAATGATTGTAATGTTATAATCAGACACTAGTTCACGGTCCAGGCGTCCAGTGGTCACCAGAGAGTAATAGTTTTTTATAGATGGAACTAACTTAAATGGGGCATTATTGTGAACAGAACAGGTGACCTGACCAAACCTCCCTGAGTCTCTATCCTGCAGGTTAATGATGCCCACCTCTGTACCCGGTAACATGTTCTCTGGAACCAAATCAGAGAGAGATTTTACATAAATCACTGGAGCGTTATCATTCACATCAATTATATCAATAATGACTTTAGAATCTGATGAGAGTCCATAACCGTCTTTGGCATTAATACGCATTTCGTATTTGGGTGTACTCTCAAAATCAAGAGCTCCTGTCACTGTAATTTCTCCAGTTTTATGGTTCAGAGAAAATACCTTCTTTGCTCTTTCTGAGATCCGACTGAATTCATAAGTCACCTCTCCATTAACCCCTTCATCAGCATCAGTAGCATTTACAGCCAACACAACAGTATCACCACGTGAATTCTCAGGTAGACTAGCTTTGTAGATAGACTGATTAAAAACAGGAGCATTGTCATTAGCATCTAAAACAGTCACGTGAATAAGTGCTGTTCCAGATCGAGGTGGATTTCCTCCATCTACCGCAATGATTGCAAAATTCAGATCACTCTCTTTTTCACGATCTAGCTCTTTGTCTAAAACCAACTCAATTTTTTTATTACCTTCTCTGTCATCTTGAACGGACAAAACAAAGTGATCATTTGTTTGCAATATGTACTGTCTAATTGTATTTTGTCCCATATCTGCGTCGTGTGCTTCATTTATATAAAACCGTTCTCCTCTGTGCGCTGATTCCCTGATTTCTAACTTAATTGTATCTTTAGGAAAAATAGGTGAATTATCGTTTACATCCTGAATAAGCAGAGAAATGCGGTGCAGCTCCAGAGGATTCTCCAGGACTAATTCAAATGGAACCAAACAAGAGATCTTCTCTCCGCAAAGCTCTTCTCTGTCAATCCGCTCCTTCACAATCATATTCCCCGTTTTCAGATCAATTTCGCAATAGCGTTGATAGTTTTCCTCAGTGTCGATTCGAGCTTTACGTGTAAAAAAATTTCCAACATCCAGTTTAAGATCCTTCGCAATATTTCCAACAATAGAACCAGGCCTCATCTCCTCCGGTACGGTATAGGTGAGGTCCGCAGTGGTAACACGGACAAAAGATGCTACTGCGTAGCAAAAAAACAGCAAGATCTGTCCTCCGATTTCCATAGTTTGTTTTAAAATTTTATACAAATACACTAAAGGTCCTTCTTTTCATATTAATATGAAAATCCAGTTCAGTAACGTCGCTCAAACAACAATGGACGGTCTGGTTTAAAGCTCATTGATCCATTCGCAGTGGGTAAAGTGGTTTTACATATAATGATCAAATATATCTGCAAGCAGGTAGCGACACCGTGAGTCCTTTGAGGAAAGCTACACCATTAAAAAAAAAAACACAGTTAATGTTATTTCGTAATTAAACTGGTTTTCTCAAGTTTTGTGAGAATGCGCTGGAACGCAATTGCATAACCGTGGACAGCGTTCCTAAGGATCCCAAATTCTCTCCCGTGAAAGCCCGGAAGAAACATTTTTGTCATGCATTTCTCTCTTTCTGACTTTCTCCCTTTAAGCGTTCTCTTCCACTTTTTTTGTCTTTATTTCATTCTCATTTCGTCTTTATGTGTGTATCTCATCAGGCAATCTAAAAGAACCATTACGGAAGAAAATCTGTTGACTCATGACAATATTTGTATCGTTTGAATTTAAATTCTTGGTGTAAAACATTTTTAAGAAACATTTATTTCATTAACAAAGCCTAAATATCGTCAGTAACCGAGAACCTAATTTTTATCATCCTAAAAAACTAAGAAAAATCAGACCTATTTCAACATTTTTTAATATCTTTTTTTACAAAGTTTTGATAATTTTGGATTTTTCATTTTTTTAAAAAGATGATCAAATTCAGTAAACTCTTCTCTAAAAGCATTTTTTTTTATTTAAAAGAATAGTTTAAACTGAAATTAAAATCTATAATATGATAGAAGAGTTTCAGCTAAAATATAAGAAAAGTGTAGAAAACAGTCGTGAACCTGGTCCTGTTGTTTGGTCTAGAGACAGTGGCACTGGGGAAAATACAGGAAACAGAGATGCAGTTTGCAGAGATGAAGATGCTGAGGATCACTCTGGGAGTGACCAGAATGGACAGAATCAGAGGAACAGCACTTGTTAGAGGTTTTGGAGATAAAGTCAGAGAGGCCAGACTGAGATGGTTTTGATATGTGCAGAGGAGAGAGAGAGAGAGAGAGAGAGTACATTGGCAGAAGGATGCTGGGTTTGTAACCACCAGGCAAGAGATCTAAATGAAGTCAAAAGAAGAAGTTCATGGATACAGTGAAGGAAGACATGAAGATTGTTGGTGTGACTGAAGAGGATGCAGGAGACAGGATTAGATGGAAAACACTGACTTGCTGTGGCAACCCCTTAAGGCAAATGCCGAAAGGAGAAGTTTCAATGCATCACTAAAAAATAACAATGCTAAACGCAATAACCACACCCTGTACATATAATGCCATGGATCAATCAATAATTATTCAAATCACTTGCTGTATGAGGCCTTTCAGGGTCTGTTTTCCCCCTTTCTATTTCTCACTCTCCAATATTCACAGGTGCTGGATGGGAAGATTGGGCTGATTACTACCACCTGCGCATACTTAACGTTGGCTATAAAAGACCTGGTCTCACAGTCTTCTCCAGTTCTTCAACTACTCTTGTTGTAAACTGACCACCTCAAAACTATGCTTTTTTTGACATCCTGAAGTTATATCTTCATTCTCCCCACAGGAACCTTCAGACCATCCTCCTAGCCATCCAGCACCGCCTGAAGCCATAATTACTTCCCTGTGGACACGATTGGTTACTATTTCAATAAACTGTTGTATACCTGCATTTGGATCCTCCTCTCTTCACCACCACACAACATCACTACTTGTTTGATAATATTTTTTCAATCTCTGATGAGTTTAGTCATTCTTAAAAGCCATGATATTACTACGGCTGAAGTGAAAACTAAAGTTACGTGTGTTTTCAGATCCTTGACAATTTATAAAAACTTGCATTTAAACTTGCATTTCTCCAGAAAATAAAAACTAAATGTTCAAAAAGCCTGACACTCTTTTGGTGCGCCATCAAAATGAGAAGTGTGCCCTACACTAAAGTCCTGATTGCTTGCCACGGAAAAATATGCCAAAACAGAACTATTTTCAAATTGTTTACTAAATTTGCCTTCTATCCAAGGTTTCTGTAAGTTCTGTGTTTTATTAGTACAATTAGGGGGGGAAAAAAGCAAAACAAAATTGTAAATGAATAACAATCTTAATTATGAATTCCCCCCCTCCCCCCTGTGGGATGATAATATTTACTATAAAGGTTGTCTAGTTTAGATGTAATGGAAACAAGAAAAGTTTTTTTTTTTTTTTTTAATAGCTGTAGAGTAGAACAAGCTAATATTTAAACAAAAACCTTTGACAGATTGGTTGCTCGTCCTGGGGGAGGGATCTCTCTTTCATGTGGATCCCCACGAGGTTTCTTATTTTTTCCCCACTGATGGGTTTTTTAGGAGTTTTTCCTCACCGTGAAGGAGAGTCTAAGGGCATAAATGTGCTAGTCTTGTTTAGTTAGGATTTGTTAGTTATTTTTCTTGCTGTGTATATGTGTTAATACATTCCTCTTTTTCTTGTGAAGCCCATTGAGACGGAAATTCTGTGATTTTGGGCTATACAAATAAAATTGAATTGAATTGAATTTGAATTATATATATGGATAAAGAGTTTACAATGTTAAATAAGAAAAAAAAAATATCTCACAAAAAAGAACTGGATTGAACACTGAATTTGATGGTCCTATCTCAGAAGATTCATCACATGAACAAAAGACTTCAGTTAAATCAAATGGATTTTGACGGTCGCCAAATTTGTACAGTACTAGCTTGTCAAACTAAATGTCTTCACCTTTGATTAGCAGGATCTGTTGAATCAATACTTAAGAAGACAACAATACTCAAAGTCAAGATTGAACATTAAAATAAAAATAAATGATCAAACTTAAATAAAAAAAAAACAATAAAGATCTTGTGAGCTTTTTTAAACTAAACTTATGAACATTTATGCCATATTTGTATGCATTTGTTTTGTGTATTTGTGCATGTCTATGCGTGTTTGCCAATCATTTACTTGGTTGAGAATTAAAACAATGTCTAAGACAGTATCAATGTTATATGAATACAACACTTCAAAAAGTAAGAAGATTTGTTTCCAGAAAATTATTCAAAAACTTAAATCCCAAAAACAAATAGTCCTGATTATAACACCATAAAAATAATACAGACATTATTTATAAATGTGATTACAATCACCAATGACGAGCTCTACTCTCAAGTTATTGATGGTTGGAGGCAGCAACAACAATACGTTGTAGAAGACAAGCGCATTAAAAAACCTGTGCCAAGTAGAAAACAAGCAATTTTCTTGAGTTGCTGTCTCCAAGTACTACTTAAATTCCATGTCTATTTGTGTATTGACGCCAAAACATTTCTTTTATCAGCATAGGTTGTCCTTTGGTCTGAACTTCTCCACGTGTTTTATCAGATTTTCAATTCGAACATTCTTCAAGTGCAATAAATGTTCCAACTTCTTCACTTTCATCTGCAAAATCTCTACAGTCTCTTGCAAAGACACAAGTCTTTGCTCTCTTTCTTGCAGCATCAGCTGGGGAGACGGCTCCAGGTCTGAGTGAGACTTCACAGGTTGTCTATTCATTCATACAGTAAGTATTTTCAATTATTGTTTCGCATTCAAACCTCAAGAGCCCATTTCCATTCATCCCCAATAAGTAAAGATTTGTTTTGAAGTCAAACACTTCTTTATCAGCTGTGCAAACTTTTGAAAACTTATGGTGGTAGTGGTGAGGGGTCAATTACACAAATATTCAGACTGTTTAGAACTATGCTACATGCATGCTCCAGGGAAATACTTTTGCATTGAATGATGATTAATAGTAGAGGCAGAAATCATACTAAATTGACTTTACATAATTACAGTGGGACTGAAAAAAGTTTTTCAGTGTCTGTAAGAAGGCACTCTAGATCAAAGAAATCCGTTAGAAAAATACTCAGCTAAAAAAAGATTGATAGAAGAACATCTAGTATAAGCTTGAAAAGCTCTGACATGGGATTGTAATAAATAAATGAATGGGTTCAATATTATTATTTTATTGTTTAAAATTAGGCAGACATTCGTGGGATTTTTTAAAATTAAAAACTAAACATCACAAAAAAATGTTGTAAGTAAAAGTATCATTGGTGTTCCTACCTCAGGAGATTCATCAGATGAACAGAAGACTTCAGCAAAATCTGATGGGCTTTTCCTCAGAGTCTGGTCAGCCGGCAGTGTGTTGTCATTGTAAGATGAGACAAACTTAAAGTCACTGGTTCTAGATCCTGTTGTCAGGTAGCCTTCATAATTGTAAGTGCTGCGTAAAGTTCCTGTGCCATCCACATCTGCATAATTAGGAGGGAGATAAGCACTGGGGATGGCCACTGCTCCATCAAACAACAGTCTGGGCTTTCTCCTGCGACAAAACCTCACACCCAGAATGATGATGATGAAGGTCAGAAAGAATGTGGACACAGACACCAGCGCGATGATCAGATAGGAGGTCAGCTTGGAGTTCTTCTCATCATAAGAAATATCCTTCAGTTCTGGTACCTCAGCCAAGTTATCAGAAATAAGTAAATACATGGAACAGGTGGCAGACAGAGAGGGCTGTCCATTATCTTTCACAGCCACAATAAGGTTCTGTTTCATGCTGTCACTTTCCGAAACGTCCCGCTGTGTCCTGATCTCTCCACTGTGGAGACCAATAGTGAAAAGTCCAGGATCAGTGGATTTTACTATGTGATAGGACAACCAAGCGTTCTGTCCAGAGTCTGCATCCACTGCTATCACTTTGGACACCAGAGATCCTCCATGTGCAGCTTTGGGAACCAGCTCGGTCATGAAGGAGCTGCCCTCTGGGGTGGGGTACAGTATCTGAGGAGAGTTGTCATTCACATCTGATATGAACACACTCACAGTCACGTTGCTGCTGAGTGGAGGAGAACCATTGTCTCTGGCCATCACCTGGACTTTGAAACTCCTGAACTGTTCATAATCAAACGACCTCACTGCATGGATCACACCTGTGTCTCCATTAACAGACAGATAGGAGGACACCGGGGCTCCGTTCACCTCACCAGGTAACAGAGAATAAATCACTGTACCATTTTGTCTCCAGTCAGGATCTCGAGAAGTAACAGAACATAAAGTAGAGCCAGGTTTGTTATTTTCAGTTACATATGCGCTGTAGGACTGTTCCTCAAACACAGGTGGGTTATCATTGATGTCAGCCACAGATAACTGAACAGTTTTAGAGGAGGACAGAGGTGTAGTGCCCTCATCAATAGCAGTGATTGTAATGTTATAATCAGACACTAGTTCACGGTCCAGTTTTCCAGTGGTCACCAGAGAGTAATAATTCTTAATAGAAGGAACTAACTTAAAAGGAACACCCTGCTGGATGGAACAGCGAATCTGTCGGTTATTCCCAGTGTCCCTGTCCTGCACATTAATAATGCCCACCTCTGTACCCGATGGAACATGTTCAGATATTGGATTGGAGAGAGATTTTAAATGGATAACTGGTGCATTGTCATTAATATCACTAACTTCAATTAAAACTTTCGCATAGGAAGTTAGTCCTAATCCATCTTTAGCTTTGATCTTAATTTCAAACGAACTTGTTTCCTCGTAATCAATGACCCCTTTTACTCTAATTTCTCCTGTTTTGGAATCAACTGAAAACACATCATCAGATATCTGCCCAAACTGGTAGGTGACATCTCCATTTAGTCCTTCATCTGCATCTGTAGCAGTAACAATCATGACTACAGTACCAGGAGCAGAGTTTTCAGGTAAATTAGCTTGATAAACATCCTGAGTAAATACGGGGGCATTATCATTAGCATCCAATACAGTTACATGAATAACCATGGTGCCTGACCTCTGAGGGGATCCACCATCCAAAGCTGTGAGCAGTAAATCCACTTCCTTCTGCTTTTCTCTATCTAGTTTATTTTCCAGCACCAGTTCGACTTTATCTCTGTCAACTGTGAGGATGAAGTTATCATTTTTCTGCAGGAGGTATTTTTGAACAGCATTTTGGCCTATATCAGCATCGTGGGCTTCTTCGATTGAAAAACGGCTTCCTTTTTCAGCCGATTCGCTGATTTCCATCTTAACGGACCCATCAATGAATTGCGGCGCGTTATCATTTACATCTTGAATGTGAACACCTACGCGGTGAAGCTCAAGCGGGTTTTCTAACACCAAATCTGCCTTTAAAACACATGCTGGCTTTTTACCGCAAAGGGTGTCTCTATCCATTCTTTCAGAAGCAATCAAATCTCCGGTATTTAACTTGATATCCAGATACCTTCTCTGAGTCTCTTCAAAATCAACACGGGCTTGTCGTAGAGATAAGGTCTTCAAATCAACACCAAGCTCTTTAGCTATATTACCTATAATTGTGCCTTGTTTAATCTCTTCTGGTATGGAATAGCTGAGGTCCCCATAAACAATACGAAGCGCTCCAAGAAACAAAGCAAGGCAGCGGATTGAACCGAACGCTAGATATCCGTTTTTTCTCATCTTGGTTAAGGATTCCCGAGCTTTATGTTCCCAAGAACACGAATAACTGGCTTTATCCCAGAAGGAAAATATAATCCAGCTTGCTATTTTGCAACAAACTGCTGAATGACGTTGTTGGATTATTTGCTGCTGAGAAAATAAAGACCGTGTAGAGGAGGGTGGGTGCCACGCCAAAAATCCATCAGACAAGAGCGACACCACCAGTCGCGTTCTATGTTTTAAAAAGTCAAATAAACAGGCATTGCAATGTCTTCACAATCAGGAAAAGTTCTAATTTAAAACTTCTGCTGTATTAAATATAACACAATACGAGGACGCCGCAAATCAAATTTTCGCAATGCATTTTCAGAATCCCTTTTCATTTTCCCGTTGTCTTCTGTTTTGTACAACTTTTTTTTTTTTACATTACATATCTATTTTTAATATATTTCCCAATATGTTGTGACCAAAGCAATGTCTTGATAAATTAGATATTGTTTTAATCATTCATTGCTCTAATATCTTATTTGAACTGTTCTCTTGTAGTTTGTTTCAATTGGGTGTATCCGCATGCCTTTTTTTAGGTAGCAAAAACAAAGAACAGACTATCTCAGATTTTATTTTGGTGCAATAATTTTTAATTTTTTACATTCAGATGAATACTTGACTGTTAACAGAAATGTAAACTGTAGACATTGACTGACTTACTGATTCAAAAATATTCTTCATCAGTGTAGAAAACTTCAGACCAATATTTTCAAGCACAAATATTAATATTTATTCCTTTTTGGTTAAAAAATGAGGTAAAGTAGATAGGAAGGTAGCCTACAAATTATAAATCCTGTTTAACTGGTCGTGTAAAATTACACTTTGTTTTGTTTGGCTTAAAAGCACTCAAACCCTACATGAAAATGTCCTCTTTTAAAGCATTAAAAACTCCAATTTTGTTTTCTACTTTGAAATACAGTTTTAGATGTGCCCTAATAATATTAAAAGGGTTTTTTTCTGATAGCAGCTCAAAATAAATTAATATTATGACACTATTTCTTCAAGTTTTACATAGACTTGAAATTTATAGTGTTTTTTTTTTTTATGTGAGTCTAAAGTAGGACAGTTTTCTTATTAGAACCAAGCAAGTACATAAACTTACAGGAGACAAAATGAGTTTAATTGTCATACAAATGGAGATTTTTCTGAAGTATTGAATCCGTAAAATAGCCGTCAAAGTTACTTTTAGATTTGTTGTGTGGAAAGGATTGTAATTACAATAGTTGAAACTAAATAGTAATCTAGTAGAACTGCTGAACACTCTGAAGTACCCAGAACTGTAGAATTTTCAGGGTAAAAAGTAAAAGAATAGGTAAAAAAAATTTAGTGAAAAATATCAATACACAGAAGATTTTTTTGTGGTTTTCACTAAAGAATAACAGAAGACTACAAATCACAATGGCACCACTTTTGTTCTGCTTTGGATACAAGCAGCAATAAAGAAATGCACCTTAAGCAAAGTTTATATAGACAGGAAACAGTGCAGATAGGTCTAAACTGGAAATTCACAAGGCATAAAATTCTCCGTTTGAAAAATAAATATACTGTGAAAAACTATAATTACAGAATATGCTTCCTAAAAAAAATTTCTAAGACTTCAAATAGCTTAAAACTCATTGTGAAAGCTTGAGATTATTTATGTAGTGAAAGACTGCAATTTGCACTTGCAAAGAGTTTAAACATGAACTATGTGTCAAGTGTTGAAGTATTCTGTTATGGTTTTTTTATATTATATGATCTTGTTTTGTTTGTGAGGATTTTGGTGTAACACTTGACTCAGGCCGCATAGCTTTAAAGACAATCAGTTAGAACATTGGTGTGTGTCCTGTGAGGAAATGCAATAATTTAGAAAAGCTGACAGGCTGTTTGCTAGAGACAGGACCATATTGAAGAAAGTTTCGGCAAGATGGAGACTGTGATGGGTGGCAACCGAGCAGATCTTTGAGATTCAATTGAAGGAATCTGGCGTGACTGCGCAATCAACACACACACCGAATATTAATGAAAGGGGTGTTTACCTGCCGAGTAATGAGTGTGTGGGATGGTGCCTGAATCAGCAAGATGGCTTTATCTTTTTCTGTTCTGCTTCTAACAGCTGCCATGACCGCTTGGAACTGAGAACGAACCTCAGTTCCAAGGGACACACTGCTCCACTGTGTCTCTCCACAGCACACCAATAATGAAAAGTTCCAAGCCGGTAGATTTAACTACGTCATAAGACAGATAAGATAAATATTCTGTCCAGAATCACTTTGGACAAATGAGACTCTCCATGAGCAGGTTGGGAAACCAGCTCTGTCATCAAGGAACTCTAACATAAGCCGGATGTAGCTAAATGTGTTTTGAGTCGAATCTTATTCCATAGAACTGTGCCGTGTTTCAGAACCATGGACAGAGATGCCTGGTTTCGCAAGAATGATGTGAAGGGTAAAAAAAAAAAAAAACTGTTGATTTTGTATTTGAATTTTGATCATTTTCATATTAGAACAACATTCATTTGGTATTTTGCTGCATGAAATAAATCTTCTCAGGTGTTTCTGTTGAACAAAACTCCAAAAAATAATTGTATCTGTATTTCAAAACACATCTGATAAACACACATTACAAGCTCTCATTTTCAAACCTCTTTGGTTGTTATAGGGTTAGAGTTTGGGTTGGAGGAAAACCCAAAATAAATATTAATGCCCAAATTTCAACATGACTGCAAAAAGGCCATTTCATTAAAAAGCAAATGGTGGCTCCTTACCTCTGCTGATGATGTTAAATCCTCAAACGAATCAGTGAAGTCCATTGAACATTTCCTCAAAGTCTGGTCAGCAGGCAGTGTGTTGTCATTGTAAGATGAGACAAACTTAAAGTCACTGGTTCTAGATCCTGTTGTCAGGTAGCCTTCATAATTGTAAGTGCTGCGTAAAGTTCCTGTGCCGTCCACATCTGCATAATTAGGAGGGAGATACGCACTGGGGATGGCCACTGCTCCATCAAACAACAGTCTAGGCTTTTTCCTGCGACAAAACATCACGCCCAGAATGATGATGATGAAGGTCAGAAAAAAGGTGGAAACAGACGCCAGCGCGATGATCAGGTAGGAGGTCAGCTTAGAGTTCTTCTCATCAAAAGAGATGTCCTTCAGTTCTGGCACCTCAGCCAAGTTATCAGAAATAAGTAAATACATGGAACAGGTGGCAGACAGAGAGGACTGTCCATTATCTTTCACAGCCACAATAAGGTTCTGTTTCATGCTGTCACTTTCTGAAACGTCCCGCTGTGTCCTGATCTCTCCACTGTGGAGACCAATAGTGAAAAGTCCAGGATCAGTGGATTTGACTATGTGATATGACAACCAGGCGTTCTGTCCAGAGTCTGCATCCACTGCTATCACTTTAGACACCAGAGATCCTCCGTGTGCAGCTTTGGGAACCAGCTCGGTCATGAAGGAGCTGCCCTCCGGGGTCGGGTACAGTATCTGAGGAGAGTTGTCATTCACATCTGATATGAACACACTCACAGTCACGTTGCTGCTGAGTGGAGGAGAACCATTGTCTCTGGCCATCACCTGGACTTTGAAACTCCTGAACTGTTCATAATCAAATGATCTCACTGCATGGATCACACCTGTGTCTCCGTTAACAGACAGATAGGAGGACACTGGTGTTCCATTCACCTCACCAGGTAACAGAGAATAAATCACTGTACCATTTTGTCTCCAGTCAGGATCTCGAGCAGTAACAGAACATAAAGTGGAGCCAGGTTTGTTATTTTCAGTCACATATGCGCTGTAGGACTGTTCCTCAAACACAGGTGGGTTATCATTGATATCAGCCACAGATAACTGAACAGTTTTAATGGAGGACAGAGGTGGAGAACCCTCATCAGTGGCAGTGATTGTAATGTTATAATCAGACACTAGTTCACGGTCCAGGTTTTCCGTGGTCACCAGAGAATAATAATTCTTAATAGATGGAACTAACTTAAAAGGAACACCATGCTGTATGGAACAGTGGACTCTTCCATTTTTCTCTGAATCTCTGTCTTGCACGTTAACCAAGCCTACCTCCGTACCAGGTGGCACATTCTCACGTATAGGATGGGACAAGGATTTCAGTATAATCACTGGAGCATTGTCATTCTCATCTGTAACTTCTATTGATACCTGTGCATAAGATGTTACTCCTAAATCATCCCGAGCCTGCACTCTAAATTCAAACAAATTACTTTCTTCAAAGTCAACTTCACCATTTATTCGAATTTCCCCTGTATTTGCATTCATAGAAAATACATTTCCCTCCTCATCTGTTAAATGACCAAAGTCATAAGTCACATGGCCATTTACTCCTTCATCTAGATCAGTGGCACTGACCGTCATCACCAATGTATCTGGAGGAGAATTTTCACGCAGAGTAGCTTTATAAACCTCCTGGGTAAACACAGGGGCATTATCATTAGCATCAAGCACTTTAATATGAATAACTACTGTACCTGATCTCTGTGGGGAGCCACCATCTAAAGCTGTCAGGAGTAAACTTAGTTCTTTTTGTTTTTCTCGATCAAGTTTATTCTCCAGGACTAGTTCAACCTTGTTTTTATCAGATCCAAGAATAAAGAAATCATTCTTCTGAAGGCTGTACCGCTGGACAGCGTTTTGGCCTATGTCTGCGTCATGAGCCTCTTCCATAGAGAAGCGGCTGCCTTTGTCAGCAGATTCCATTACCTCCATTTCTATTAAATTATTCTTGAATCTTGGTGAATTGTCATTCACATCTTGAACATGGAGACTTATGTGATGCAGCTCCAAAGGAGTTTCTAACACAAGGTTAACTTTCACAACACAAGACGGTTTTTTACCGCAAAGGATTTCTCTGTCAATCCTGTCCGATGTGATTAAATCCCCGGTTCTCATATCAATGTCACAGTAGCGTTTTTGAGTTCCTTCAACATCAATTCGGGATTTTCGGGAAGATAACATCCTCGCATCAAGGCCAAGATCTTTGGCGATGTTTCCGAAAACCGATCCGTGTTTCATCTCCTCGGGAAGAGAATAACTCAGATCTCCGTGAACAAGGTGCATTGTTAGAACAAAAAAAGCAAAGGCCTGAATGGGACGTATCCCCATAAATCCTTCACTTTTCATCCTTGATCACTTTCGCAATTTTTATGCAGCAAAATAACACAAGAAATCAAATATAACAAATTATATCAAAATATAACGAAGCCCCAATTCAAACAGCTGCAGAAGGTATAGATCCGAAAATATGACGAGTTCCACACAGAATGAAAAAAAATAATGGAAAGCAGTGGGTGCAGATAGAAGGCATAGTCTGCAGCGGCACCATGTGTCAATTTTAATACCTACAAATTGGTGCAAAAAATATGAATTACAAGTTATGTAGTGCAAGTTACGTCAATAACTCTAAATTTGACAGATCACTTTAAAGTATTAGTTTAAAGTTTAAAATAAAAAAAATAATCGTGAGTATTTGTATCTGATCAGGAGGAAATTACTATCATTATGAATATGTATGTACAGGTGAGGGGGCGGGAAGAGGGGGCAGTTTAACTTTGGTGAAGAAAAAGTCCGTGATTTAGATGTGGGAAAAGCGAGATAAAACGTCACTAAATGAAGATCGGATACAACATTGAATAAAAAAAATAACTTGGATCAAGAGGATTTTCACTCAAGATTAGTGGATTTATTGCAACGCGTCGGATTAGAAATCAGCATATTGACCAATTTCTGAATTTCTTAAGACAAAAGCGATTTGTATGACTTGTCCCACACATGATAAATTAAGGCCAGAAGATCCGTCAGTTGATGTTCAAGTAAGCTACGTGCTATTTTTTTTTTGGTTTTTTTGTTTGTTTGTTTTTGCCTGAATAATAAAAGAATACTTCTCATCCATTTCTCAGCAAAAGTACGTTATTTTTTATGTGATTAAAATACTAATGATTTATTTGAGTTCATATTTGAAAATACATTGTACAATTAGAAATGTTTCCAAAAGTGTTTTGTAACCCAAGCTTGTCATGTTTTCAATTAGTTTGATAATTTAGGATCATATGAGTATGATCTGCCAGAGAACAACATCCGCTTCAGTATTGGACAAAATTCTATGTGAAAAGACAAGTGCTGAAGAAAATTTCTTTGTGTCCCACCTCCCTCCTCAAATTCCCTAAATGGGTTGCTTGATATTATGTCACTTCTCAGATAAATAGTTCCAGTCTTTAACTTATTAAGTTAAAATCTCATCCATTTCCTTTATAGGGTTTTTGTTTCTTCTTTAATTTTTCTGTAACACTCAGAGAATAAATTGTTTCATACCAAAAGAAAAAGGTAACCATTTATTTATAAAGTTAATTAAGTTATTGATAATATTTAATGAAGACGACTGTCCCGGGAAAAAATTGGAGAGGATCAGTGTCTTGGATTTTTGCCCAATCATACGTGTAGTTTTACCACAGTCAAAAATAATTTTTTATTTTGGACTGAAGAATCCATGTAATTAATTACTGGAGTTGGGCAGTCCATTACTATCTTAAAAGATGGATTAGTTGGATTCAATTCCCAAGTCTCTGTTTTTTTTATGTTAAACATAAAAACTTTTGCAATACAAAATGCTTCTCATAAATTTTCTAATGACTGAGAACCATTAGTTAGGATTATAGAGAATTTATTCTTACAACACAGATCATGGAAACTCCAAAAACTGAAAGCCTGGGGTGTGTTACTGTAAAACTAAATACTTCATAAGAACCTCTGATATTAGGCAACTTTCATGTTATAGAGATGGAAACAATGATGATGCTGTACACCTATTTCCAACATGCTGCCCCCCTCCTCACACCCTAGTCCCCATTAATTTATCAGTGGCAGTCTCACAGTAAAAATACACATTTTATAAAAATACACTTAGTTTGCACATTTTCAAGCTAACTTTCAATAAATTGTTCTGCCTCGGAAACGGTTTTTCTTTTGCACAAACTCCATACAAGATATGTCGTTATGACAAAATGTCATTAAAGTGTAAAACATTTTTGACAGTGAATCACCTAGGGTTTACTACTTTGTAGTACATTTCTGACTCAGTCTGTCTGGCTAGTTTTACATCTTCATTATCGACACTAAAGCTCAAAATTAAAATGCTTCTCAGTTTGTTTCATACTGTCAATACTAAATTGAATACACATACATCATCTTTTGTCTTCTAAACACCCATCAGATTTAAATGACCTGAATATTCAAAGTCCTTTTGTAAAAAACACATGCTTAATAAATAGGACCAGAATGTTAAGAAATTACATTACTACTTTTATGCTTCCTGCGACTTTGACTAAGTTAAGATCTTTTTGCATTTCTACATCAAAATGGTCAGTGCTTAACAAACTCTGTAACTTTACAGTGTTCTTTTTGGTTCTCTGACTAACTTGAGAGTCCATGTAAAAATTTTTTTAGAATTAAATCATCACCATGCTCTTTAACTGAAAGCACTGTGGGCAGAAATAAACTATTTTGATATTTCATAGGATTTTCCAGTAGCTGCAGAGATTCCAGCTCAAAAACATGTCCTATATTTTTTTATACCTACATGACAAAATGAGTGAATATTTGGGAATATGATAAACAGCTTTGATTGCTTAGGTTAATGACAAGGTCTTCAGCGTTTTCTTCTAGTTACTCTATTAAAAAAACAGACAAATAATGTAGGGGAAAGACTACATTCTAATTTTTCATATTATAACCAAGGAACGTTAAAAATAAGCATTATCAAAGTTTTTGTTCAAGTTTACTTTGCTATTCATCACCTGCATTACGGAAAAAGATGGTCGTTTATTTGGAATATTGTTCTGTACCGTTCCGTCATCTTCCGCTTGCTCCGGGGTCGGGTCGCGGGGCAACAGCCTCAAACGGGTAGCCCAGGTCTCTCTCCCCCCAGCTGCATCCCCTAGCTCACCTGGAAGGATCCCAAGTCGTTCCCCGGCCAGCTGTGATACAGTCTCTCCAGCGGGTCCGGGGTCTGCCCCTTGGTCTCCTCCCGGTGGGACGTGCCCGAAACACCTCGCCTGCGAGGCACTCGGGGGGCATCCTGACCAGATGCCCGAACCACCCCATCTGGCTCCTCTCGACCTGGAGGAGGAGCGGCTCGACACCGAGCTCCTCCCGGATGGCAGAGCTCCTCACCCGATCTCTGAGTGAGAAACCAGCCACCCTGTGGAGGAAGCTCATTTCGGCCGCTTGTACCCGTGATCTCATTCTTTCGGTCACCACCCACAGCTGGTGACCATAGGTGAGGGTTGGAACGTAGATAGACTTGTAAATCCAGAGCTTTGCTTTTCGGCTCAGCTCTCTCTTTACCACGACAGACCGATTCAGCGTCCTAGTTATTGCTGATGCCGCACCGATCCGCCTGTCGATCTCCCGCTCCATCTTTCCCCCACTCGTGAACAAGACCCCGAGATACTTAAACTCCTCCACTTGGGGCAGGACCCTGTCCCTGACCCGCAGGGGGCATTCCACCCTTTTCCGGGCGAGGACCATGGTCTCGGATTTGGAGGCGCTAATTCCCATCCCGGCCGCTTCACACTCGAGATCACGGTCCGATGAAGCCAACAGGACCCCGTCATCCGCACATTGGAATATTGTATTTAAAAAAAAAAATTCTACGACAAATACTGTATGTATTGCATAAAACCAATGACTGACACCACGGGTGTCAGATGGTCTGACATTTTCTTTTTCTTTTTTTGAGTGAATCTAAACCCACTCTTACATGTTTTGAGCAAGTTGTGAAATAGTGATATTAAATACATTTCAAGAAATATTCTATCCTGAATTATTTAGCTTGAAATTAGCGCTTTTTGTGGGCTAAAATTTTTCCCATCAATTAAATAATGATGGGATGATGTGTCAATTAGTGTGTGCTTCTTTTAGTTTGCTTACATAGTAACAGTTAAGACCACCGGTAGGCCTTGGAAAAATACTGTAATTTGCTGCACAAGTTTTGCATGGCTTTGGAGAATATGTGTGCATATGACATCACTGTTCTCAAAAGTTCATCTTTTTTAAATCTATCCTTATCCTAATGTTGTCTGAACTTCTCAGTCCGATCTGGCAATCATTCACACAATCAAATGGTATTTATATTAGCCACAAGTTTTACAACTCAAACCAAATAGTTCATCAATAATGGCTCATCATCTCTGCAGAACTTCATAAGAGGATGGCAGCAAAAAGCTGCTGCTCAACATGTGATAGTAGCCAGTTGTGAAGAAAGTAAAAAGAGGAAAGATGGTTTGTACTGTAAACTTTTGTTTTTCAAATGTTTTCTATGTATGTATTTGAAGAATAACTACGTTGAGCATATCTAAATAATGTTGATTTTTAGAACCTGAGTCTGATTTGCAAACCTACTATGTAAATGAACTTTTTTATTTATTTATTTTTTCTCATATTTCTTTCGGAAACAAATTCCAAAAGGATACTTTTTTAGTTGTTTTTTTTACAAGTGAACCTAGTAGTAAAAATTCTGAAAGTGCAGATGCAAGGTGTATGGTCCTATTGCTCTCAGGAAGAAGCAGTCCATGGAGACAGAAAGTTAGGGCCAAGATTATTCCAAAGATTAACCATTTTTTCACTCAGTAGTTTACATAAAAGCAGTACAAACGGCAGGGTATTTTTTTCACCAGAAGATGGCACAGTTTGTTCATCACCTCACCTTAATCAGCAAAGGCAGAGAATGGGTTAAACCAAAAAAATAGCAATATTCCTGTAATGCTTTCATGGGGAAGTGCTGTGTTGGTCATTTCACTATTAATGATTTCCATCAAGCTACACATTGCATGTCCACAGTGATGTTAGGAAATATGCCTGTAAGAAATCAGGCAATGAGCTGATTTTCTTTCAAGCTACTGTAACATAAAAACCAGAGGAATGATGATTGGATGTAAACTAATAAAACCTTGATATTTATTTAGAAATTGTGTTCTCAAAAGGTAAAACATACCTGTAATAAATCAAATACTTTTTTCTTGAATGATCTCAACATACTGGATGCCAAATTGCTTTGGAAAAAACAAATCTTTAAAAGGTTGAATGATTTAATTCATCTTGGTAATATGTTTCAAAATCTTCACATATGACAAATTGTGTGTAATTATCATATTAAAATAATTGCTGTAATGATAAGTTTGTATCAATGTTAAGAAAGCCTTTTGAAATTATATAACTATCACATAATTTATATTTATGTTTTTTTAATATGTGGTGGACAAAGTTTTTTTTTTTTTTGCCCTGGTCCAAAGTCACAATTGCCATTTATTATTATTTTAAGCGAGCAGAATGGTGATCTGTTCAAAAAGTATTGATGGACAGATTTGCTCTAACATATATTAATGATTTTTATGTTATATTTTAAAGTTATATAGATTTGACAGAAAATACAGAGAGGAGAGAACTTTTATTTTTAACCCTTTTTTGATATTCACTAAAATCGATTTCTCCCAGAGCCACCATGTTCAAGTTTGCAATGGTGTTGGGTCAGGGTCACACACACACACACACACACACACACACACACACACACACACACACACACACACACACACACACACTCACACACACACACACACACACACACACACACACACACACACACAATGAGGATCCAAGTGCAGGTAAATAATAGTTTATTGTAAGAAGGTGTCCAAAAAGGAGTCCACAGGAAAGTGGTGATGGCTTCAGGCGCTGCTGGATGGCCCTAGGAGGAAGGGCTGAAAGTTCCTGTGGGGAGAATGAAGATATTAGTCTGAAATATCAAATAAGCTCAGCTTAGAGGTTGACAGTTTACCACAAGAGTAGCTGAAGAACTGACTTAGACTACTTCTTCTTCTTCTACGGGAGAGACCAGGTCTTTTATAGCCAACGTTAAGTATGCGCAGCTGGAAGCAATCAGCCAATCCTCCCATTAGTAACCATCCAGCACCTGTGAATATTGGAGGAGAAAAAGGAAACAAGACAAGCAGGCCTTAAAAGGCCTCACACCACAAAAACATACTCTTTTTGCAATTTTTTTTTTTCTTGTCGTAGTTTTATAGGTTTAACCCCATAACATAGTGTCTTTGTGATTAGGTTGTCATTCATTGAGGAATACTTGTTTTGCTGTGTCCCTTGAATTCGAAAGATGTACGAAGTCCACTTCACTGCAGCATTTTACTCACTCTGCCACAGTGCATATCCATATTCATTAGGAATAGTCTTGCTGCTGCGCAGACCAAACACTGCAGGCTGCTTTCTTAACAGAGTCAACTGGCTTGTTTATTTGCTTAATGCAAACATCTCAAAATTCAGAGAGAGTGGTACACAGTTTTTGAATGCTCAGGAGAATGCATACCCAGAAGCATTTAGAGTGTGTGGGAGTTATATTATTTGTTAAATCATCTGTGTTTTAGTTTTTACATAGAGCTTAAGGTTTTAACCCCAACAAACCAGCATACGGTGAGATTTATGGTGGTTTTTTATTTGAAAGTAATTAGCAAAGTGCGATGGCTGCATGTTGGCACAGTGGCTGGCACAGTGACTTCACCACAAGAAGTTGGGAGATCAAGTCCTGGAGTGGGAGCAATGCTTGAAACACTGGCTTTTCTGTGTGGAGTTTGGATGTTCTCCCTGTGTATGAGTAGCTTTTCTCCAGATTTCTTTCCACCTTCTAAAAACATGTATGTTGGGTTGATTGATTGCTATGAAATTGCTCTTAGGAAATAATGTGTGTGTGTGTGTGTGGCCCGGCAACAAACTGGCGACCTGTTCGGGGTGTATCCTGCCTCTCGCCATATCAGCCAAGTGGTTCAGAAGACGAGGAACAAAGTAGTGTTTTCTGTACCATATAACAAGGTCACCACCCTTGTTTTTATCTTGAACACCTTACTGTTTGTACAGTCACATGCTTGTAAAGCATAAAATGCTGTTGCTATAGAAACTATTCTCTAAATAGCTGCAACCATGGAAACATTTTCTACCTCACTGTTTCACACCAAGAGGAAGTGAAAATAGATCAGGCTTTTTTCTCAGCTCATTTTTTCTTTTCGTGAGCAGATCTTTTAACATAAACTGTTGACCTGTTCTGATAGTTTTGCTTTACATAAAGAAAGAATGAGACAAATATTTCAGAGATGAAAAAATAGAATGCTGAACAGCAAAATATATCCAATGTGCAGTGTGTGTTTTTTTATTAACCAAATATGAAACTATAGAGTTGTATTAGAGAATACAACAACATCTTAAACATTTTACTCATCCCTTACTTGTTTTAATTTTCCCTTTTTGGCTCTTTACTTGCTCCAAAGTTCAAACCAGGCAAATGATCAGATAAATTTCAGATCTAAATACCATAAGACAGTGAAAAGAGAAGTGTATTTTTAAGAAAGAAAACTTTATTGGTGATTTAATAAACCAAACACGTTACAACTGTATCCATATAGGTAAAATAAAAATTCAGAAAATAAATGAAATTCACTACTCCACTATCACGTTTGATGAGAGGGTGTACAAAAAAGGTTTACAACATATTCCTGCTGTTCCATCTGGAGAGCAGATCGCCACCATAGTTCACCACCATACATTGGGAAATAATGACAGCATGAACACTCACTAAACACAAGCATACACTAACATAGAGCCTCTTTTTTTTCAGTTTTGTTGGGTTTTTTTTTCTTCCACAAAGGATTTTTTTTCTTTTTTTTTCTTTTTATAAGAGTGAAAGAGAAGTGATAGCACTTCATAGGATCATCATACATAGTTCAGTTACAATATACAGTGTTAGTTAGGTTGTCATGTCAGACAGACACAGAGTGTTTTTTTTTTCTTGCTTTACTTGTTTTTAAGAGCAAATCAACAAAATAAAAAGTAATAAATTCCCGCAGAAAGTTATCACACTATAGCATTTACAAATATCTAAAGAGGTTTAGTGAATGCCATACATCATCTGTGGAACGTGAAGACTGTTTTACATAGATGTTTGGCAGAGACAGCAGACCATACAAAAATCTCCTGTGTGAGTAATGAAGAAAAATGGTAAAACAAAATAAAAAAAATCATAACCATCTATCTATATATATATTTCTCTATATAGTATGTGTTTTCTTAGAGCAGTACATGCAGCAGCCACCTAATGGAGTGACATCATACTGAGCCGCAAAACTCTTGGGACGTGGCGACAAGTTACAGGCAAAGGGAAGGGAACCGACATAAGCAGGCCATAAAGCATGTGAATGCTTCTTTTACAAGACTTCCTGGGAGAGGGTTGGTGGGATTGAGCTGTGGGATAGATTTCTTAGATGAACTTGTTTTTTTTTCCTAAATTTTAGTTTTTAACTTGAATACAATTTGCAGATAAGCTACCAGCGACATATAAGCACAAACAAAAGCTAAAGCCAAATTTTGTCTTGATAAACAATAAAGATGGAGAATCATGCTCTATGTGTGCATGGTGAAAAAGCAACAGCAGATAGTATCCATTTCATCACTCTCCTCAAGCCCTGTCTTCAGCTTTATCCCACCTTGTCCCCTCTCATTGATGGTCACAAATAAGAAACTAACCACACACTTTCACAATTTAAAAGCACTGAACCACTTTGCACTTGAGAATAATCTGACAAAGGATCAGGGCGCTGGCTGGCAGGCCTTGTTCACATTACTCCATGCTGTTTTAAGCACACCACAATGTTCAGAGCAGGCCATTCTCAAGAACCTGAGCAAGGCGGTTGAAGTGAGGGAGATAAAATCAGTGTCCAGGGAGAAATGGAGATGAGCATGTAAAGTATGAAGTAGTTAAAGCTTTAAAGCAAAAAAAGAGCAAATGAAAGAGCAAATCTTTTTTAAAGAATAGAAAAAAGAGCAAGCTTGCAAAACTTGTTACAATACAAGACAAGTACAAAAGGTGACGAGTGGAAAAAGTCGTTTGAGGATAGGATGATTTGTGGTAGCATCGGGTAAGAAAAGAAGGTTAAGCATTTGTAAACGCAAAGTATCAGGGAAAGATTAGTTGCTACCAAACATTCAAAGCAGAAAGCATTATGCTTTTGCTGCAGCTGGGGAAGAAAAACATGTAATATAAAACACTCTTATTCTTCAAGGTTTCATCAGAGTCCACTGACTGAACTGTAAGTCTTAAGCCAGCTCAACCACACTCTGCTCTCTGTGATTCTAAGAAGAATGTGAGATGTCTTCCCATCTTTTTTCCCTTCTTTGCAGTTTCATTTCTCAGCTTGGGTTCTAGCAGTACAGGAAGTTCTTTGTGTCCTTCCACTGTAGTGAGCAAATATAGTGGTTGCAAATAATGCTGCCTCCATAGTGAGAGAGTTTATGTATCACCTCAGAGGTGACTGCAGAGCAAAGGACTTATAGTGTCTGGTTTAAAGCACATTCCATTTTGCCCGTATTCTCTTTCTTGTTTTAGTTGTCTCACTCATTTTAGGCAGCAAGTGCATTCAGTGTCCACTTATTCATGGTTAAGAAGTTTATGTTAGCATGTTTATATGTGTAAGCATGCAGGTGTGCATGTTTTCATCAATAGTTTAGGGAATACTGTTGGTTATCACCAGTGGAATCTGCAGCAATACCATTTTAGCCTTAGTTACAGTGACTCTTGCCTGTGCTATTTACAAGTAATGTGTCCAGCTTCAGACTGCGTACTACTTTTCATTTTTCTTCTTTTTCTTGGCTGGCACGGCTTGTTGTTGTTTCTGTACAAAGTATTGGTCTCCTTGACAAGAGAACAGTTTAGACTTTTTAACGGGAATGGGATAAGACAGAGGTGCCAACAGGTCCTGTGGGTAAAAGGATAAAAATCTGAGACAGGGGCAAAAAGAACTCATTCTGTTCTAAACAGGGTAACAAGTTAAACGTGGATGTGTAGGCACATTGGGGTGTGGATTAAAATCAATCATTCTTTTAGCTATTGTATGTTTTTTTATACAAAGGCAAGATTAATAATTTACCTCAGTAAAGAGCTGAGGATAAAATACATTTTGGTATGCCCTGGATCACACAAAAGCAAGAGTTGCAATGCTTTTGGTGATTTAAGGTGTAAATAAAAAAGGTCATTAGATATTTTCTTTTTGCCCATGGACTTTGGTTGGTACCTCTGTTTTAGCAATGCCCTTTTCTTAATTAGTTTGACGCTTTCTGCTTCTCTAATCATCATCATCTTTCCCTTTATCCTTCTTGTCTTTCTTCTCCTTCTTTTTCTTCTTTTTCTTCTTGGCTTCTTCTTTCTTTCCAAATGTGATGAAATCGCTCTTGTCATCTTCTCCTCCTTGGTTTTGTCTGATGGATATTATGGCAGGGGAGCCGGGGATGATGAATGCTTCTGGGGGAACCTCACCCGGCTTCAGGTGTTGTGGGGGTGCACCAGGGCCACCTGGGCCATAGCGAAAGTGCCAGCTGTTGCTATCTACGCCGGCTCCCATTGGGGGTGAAACTTCTCCTCCTTCAGCATCTGCAAGAAATATAAAGAGAAACAAGGAATTAACCTTTTTTGTGTCAGTCTGAAAGCTGATACTAAAGTACGAGTACACACAGACACCCTGAAAATAATGCAACTTTTATATCTGGTTCAGCATTTTGTAGAACATTTTACAATCTTTTCTATTCCATTACATTTTTTCTGTCCAGTATTTCTTGTTTTACAGTTTCCCAAATATTTATATTTAGTCAAATTTAAAGCTCAAAGACTAATCACTCCATTCAATCCAATGCATAACAAATAGTTCAGTAACCTACTTCTTCAGAGACAAATGTACAACAAGAAAATAAAATCTCAGTAGGTTAATAATGATTGCTTATGTAAATAGTAATGAAAGACACATTTCTCTAAGTAAGAAACAGATCTCTCAATTTGCTCCTGATAGGTTGTGGTTAGGCCCTATCCTGGCAGTTTTCATCATCAGGTGTGAATGTAAGCTACATTATAAAGTACCTTGGGAAAAAGGCTGTAAGAGTAGATGCTATTTACCATTTTCTCATTCTTGAGCTTTATCTCTATTTTAGAAGGCTCACTAACATGAAAGTGTTTTAAAAATATGTGTGTGTGTGTTGTGAGCTTGTCATTTTTAAGAATAAAACCCAATCAGTTACTCTGGTTCAGTCATTCCAACTTTGACCTACTTGCTGCGCTTGTCTCTTATATCTTATCTTCAGACTCTTTCTGAGTTCTAACCAAAGGGAAAATTATCTGAACACGGCTCTAACCAACCAGAAGGAACAGAGTCTAGGAAAGGCAGGCTGTCCTCAAAGTCAGTTTCTACATTATCTTACACTTCTGTCATCAAGATGGAATTTTTACAATTCATTGTAATTTTGCCTCTTTTTGGAGGTTGATTTTTAAATTGAAAATAAAACTGAACACAAGGGGTGGTATTGTGTGTCTTTGGAATTATCAGCGAGGAGGAAATGAAACCGTATAGTTCCACCATAGATGTGCTGGTCTTAAAGGGGAGAATACATTGGTGGTTGGTCACCAGCTGATAATGCTGGTTATTTCACCAGCAAATCCTAATCAGAACATTTATGAACATTTTAAATTCTGATCTCTTCAATATGTGAAGTTTTACGTGTTATTTTTAGCTACCTTAAGAGATGTAAGTGGGTCACGCTTTTGAACAGCTCAACATCAATATTCCTTCGAAATCTAACATGCTTTCATTGACTGTGACAACACAGCTGGAAGAGCTAAAGAGAAAACACATCATGTGACAAAAAGACTAACAGTTTAGGACAAGATTTCTCAAATTCAAAATGTATTTTTTTATCACAAAGACACCAAAGATAAAAAAAAAAAAAATCGCATTCATTCACAAGAAGTGCACGAGAGCTGGAAGAGAAGTCATTATCTGACTCCTGCAGCAGAGCCTATGCAAGTTATTCTGGTGCAGCACAAAAAAAAAAAAGAAAAAAAAAGTGGGACAGTAACACAAGATGAGGACAGAAATGATAAAGCTGGCGATGGTTTGCCAGCAACTCTCGTCTGCTTCTATAACATAAAATTCAACAAGGGAATTGATGAGGCAGTTGAGCTTTTTAAATCTGCTTTAAAAGACTAAACAACACCTTGGAGAGCAATGAATCATGATGAATACTGACAGGTGACAGACAGTCAAGCAGGACAGAGTAAGGAACAAATAATAAAGAAATGTTGAAAAATTAAGGTGCAAAAAAACAATCTTTAGCTTAATAGTTCTTCTATGCGAAATTACCAAAGAGTTTAGTATTTGCTAAACAACAATTAACCAGATTTGAGTAAATAGAAATATTCTTGCATAAATTTGACCTGAGGTGTATAAACTATATTCTATATTTACGAGCCATTTCTTTCTCTTTTACTTTTCTTTCATGTGAGAAGCAAACTCACATTCCAACAAAATTATTGTAACATCTCTTATATTGGTGGTTGCCGGAGAGCAAAACCCCTCCAGTTTCTCTCCCCTGTGTGTTTCTGGCAGAACCATCTTGTTTGTCTTTGCTCATGCCGCCTACACTTCTCTCTGTCCTCCTCTCATTTCCGTTGACCTTTACTCTAATCTACTTTGAGTGAACACCCAACGCTCCAAGTTATTGATGAGTTTAAATCACGCCTTTCAAAGTTTATAGCTATGCTCATGTGATTGAGTATTAATCGCCTAATCTGCTCCTAAACAGTTACCGTGATGTAATTAGAGTTAGATTATCTAACTGTGTTCTCTCACAGTGTAATTTTCAGTTTTCACAGCCTGCTGCTGACGCAGAAGAACCCAAGCAATGTAATCAATAACATTGAATCTCTGCTTATGATGTTTTCTGTAATTCTCTCCTGAGTTTGATGTCGAATGTCTTCAGTCCTGCTCTTCTGTGTGTAAATGTCTCTTCCCTTTTCTTTCAAAGCCAAGGGTTTTCACAACCAGTTAAATCACCCAAGCTCTATTTTGCCATGCCTATTTATTCCTACTTGCGTTTTTGTACATCAGCCATTTGGACAGAATCACTGCGAAGTGCACCGCAGTCTTATATAACGGAGAGAGGAGGAGGATGGAGAATTGCCAAGAAAAGTGAGACCACAAATATGAAAACTAATGTATATTATGAAAATGACAAGCAGAAAAAATATTTTGTGTCTTCGAGTGTTGTACTTTTTATCTCTGCAACCCTTAATCGAGACAACACCCTTTCAAGATGGCACCTTTGACTGAAGTGTTCTTTGTAGCCTGTATGTGAATATTTTTGATTTAATCATTTCATTCAGCTTTCAGCTTCTGAATATGATTACGTTATTGTTGTGTGTTTTTTAAACAAAAGCCGTAAGATTTATACTCATTTTGAGTATAGTTAAATTAGAGAACCATATCCATATGCATAAACATATGTGTGACTATTTAAAAAAACAAAGGTGGGAGGAGGGTTGGAAACATTTTTAAGACAGTAAAGGCAGATAAAAAGCTCAAAGTGGCCGTAAACTAGACAATAATCCTCATTGAGAAAAAGAACTAGAAAATTGACAACCACATGAAAACAATGACAATTACAATGGCCTTTTGTTTTTGAAACCACATTTATCTATTACATGTATTACTTCGACATAAATGCTGCCATTGGTTACTAATTCATTTTAAACTGGTAAATAATTGTTTTTCCTCTTCTGTGACATTGTCCTAAATTTTTCTTAAAAAGACTATTTGAGAAAAATCGAAATCACCCCCATACTGACAGGTTTCTGGTTAAATGTTTAAAAATTTATTTGTGTCATTTTATTCATAACTGAGTCATTTTTTTCTTTTAAGATAATTACTGCTGTTACTTGTAGTTGATTAACAAAAGAAAAAATCATTTTCTTTCATTAAATTATCTCCGGTGAATGTTTCTGTAAAAACAACCGATACCATAGTGATGAAAAAAAAATGTAAACCCGCATCCACCTCTGCAGTACACCACCGCCCCAGTAAATGTAGGTCACTCTCACACCGTTATTCATGTTTCTGTTCTTTTTCCATCGCTTGATAACTCTCACCAACTCTCACTTTCTAATATGACTCTTGCTGTTTAACTAACAACCAACTGCCCGATTTTGTCTTTCACACGTATACATTTTAACTCCATTTGTCCTTCACGCAAAGGCATTTTTTCATCCTAATTCCTGTCAGCTCTTACCTTTTGTGCAACACCATATGTTTGCACCCGCTAAACAACACCCCCACCCTTCCCTTGTGTCATCCTTCTTGTGCCAATATCAGGGGGCATGAATGGTTGCCATGGAAACAACATCCTGTAGTGAAGCAGTAGGACATTGGTAGGAATCATGGTGACAGTGCTTATACTGATGGAGAATAATGCTGGAAGCCTCCTCTCCCTCCCGCTGTCAAATTTAACCACACTCCCCTAGCAACAGCAACCTCACACAACGTCCCTTTTTCTTGTGTGAATTCTTTCTCAGTCACTCTTATTAAGTCACTGTCACTTCCTTTCAAACTCTCCACTTCATATGTTGTGAAAATTTACTCTTCAAATCTGCCATTTTCTCTCTTTGCTCCACTTTCATTATCGTCATCTTTTTCTAATTTGATTGATTTTCAGTGAGTCATCATTCATCTTTTGTTGTTTTTTGACATACATATAAAATTAAGGCTCACAGAGGGTAAAACATAGGGAGAGATGAAGAGTGATTTAGACACTAAAACCCTGATTTCACTAATGTGTGTCTGATAATCTGGGCGTGGGCTGTGTACCATCTGTCACCGCAGGAGCAACACACAAATGACACAATCAATAATAGCCGTAAAAAAAGGGCAGAAACATATAAAAACAACACAACAGACACAAAAAAATGTTCCTAGTATGCAGTTCTACAGGCTTTAAATTTCAGGGGTAAAACAAAGGTGTTGTCAGCTGTCTGTGTTTGTTAGACAGCTCCCTGCAGCTACGGGACGTGGCACAAAAAATATTTCTTAAAAAATATTGTTAAAAAATACAGTAGTTTAGAGCTTGCTCTTTGTATACACTGATACCTGGCTTCATTTTTTTTTTTGTATTCCTTATCATCTTCTAAAATCTATCTAAAGCTGATGTAAACATTACACTGTCTGTTGTTAATGTGGCTAACCAAGAGACAGACATCCCTCTGCAAAAGCAGAGTTACTATATGCAGTCAATGACCTATAAAAACCACGGTATAATTTGAACACCTCCATCCTCAAAAGCTAATATGACGGCAAGTGACCCACCCAAACTACGTCACTGTTGTTCTGTCCTCTCACTCCATCCTTCTGCTCATATATCATTCTTTCTTTCACCTATGTTTTGAAGCACCTGCAGGCTGCAAGTACTTAGCCAGGGATAGAAATTGATGGCCGAGCAGAGGAGACAGTGCGTACGTGAGAGTGGATGGTAAGAGATGGTATCTGTGTGGGTAGTTTCTTTGCCTGCGCTAGTTCTGTTTCTTTCATCGAGCACCCTCCTAAGATTTATTACAGTTCTTTAGTTTTATTTGTGGAAATAAAATGGTTATTTTTGTCTGCCAGTCATTTGGCTTTCTCCTCAACTCTTGGTTTGCTTTCCTGTCAGAAAAGTTGATATCTATCATCCAGTACAGAAAGATATTTTTAGTGTTTAAAAAATAACAGTTTTTTCTCCCCTTTTTTAATTATGGCTTCTCAACCCTTTTCCTTATTGTTCAAGCTGCTGTTTTAGCAAAGAGATGATTAGGTCGGAACTTGTCTTTAAAATCACTTAAAAATATGACTAATTTGCTTTGAATTTTTTTTTTCTTAGTGAAAATACTACATTAGTCAAGCATGATGAATGTATTTTTTAACTAGCAATGTTTATACTACATACAAAGAAATATATGTTAATATTTATGAAAGAAAATACAAGAAGATTAAAAAATGTGCAAGTTTCTGACAATTATTGAAATTTACATATACATGTTTATATTATTTTTGCATAGTCATTTGTTGATAAGTATTTCATATGTCTTATTTTATGTTTCCCTATTTATCTTTGTTATCTTCTTGCCAAAGGAAAAAAAAAAACAATGATTTTCATCTCTGCCTACGTGACAGAAGTCATTTCCTGTCCCTGCAGTTGTGGGAAATGTCAGGAATACGGGAAAGTAATCTCGTCATGAATATATTTAGTTATTTCTCTGCTATAAAGTTCACAGGAGTATAACAATGACATGGTTTGAATGAAAGTGCAATGCATGCCATCAATGTATATTTAGTGAGGGAGTGATTGATGATTAAAAACCCTAACTATCTTTGTGTTTCTTGCTTTCTTTCGAATAACAGATGATGCAGTTCCTAGTGTCAAATGTATGTTGCTGTAACTCGACAATCTTACCAGCAGCACTGGATGCTGTAGGCCAGTTCTGAACCAGGACACCCTGGGCTCCTTGCATGACTGAAGACTCTTCCATGTGTACTGAACTAAAACGCAAAAGACATAAAATGATAAATATCAGATATATCTTATTACATGAAGATTAGACAAATTATTTGTTGGGGGGGGCTTGGTTTTCGGTAGGGTTTTTTTCATGTAGTTTGTTAATCTGGTTTAAACTGTGGATTTTTTTTTGTTGTTTATGTGGCGATTCTTGTTTAATACGATGTACATTTTTCAGTGTGTTTGGATTGCATCTCACTTCTTTGTTTTTTGGAATGTTCACTATCATCATATCTAATCCTTTTATAAGTCATTACTACCTCCATTTTCTTTCTTTTGTTTATTTTTCCATGGCAAAAAGATCTAATATGGATCATTGTCTGGAATCAAAAGATTTTAATTTAGTCTTAAGTCGGTCCATTTTCTACCTTACAATTTGCTTTCCATGAATTGGGTTTCTGGTTATCAAGACCCTGCTTTTTTATTTTTTATAATCAGTATTATTAATAATTTGCTTCTACATCCATATGCCTCTTGTAATAAAAGTTAACAATTTCTGACACTCTTTGGATTGTTAACTACAGATGGCCTCTCTCACTTTTTCACACTCACTCTGCGGTATCGCAACTTGCTTCCATCTCTAGTAGAAATAAAAGAAAAAAAACATCAACTTTGTGCAGAGTTGCTTCAGAAATGCTGCAACAAATCTAATTAAATACACAGATACATTTCCGAAATACTTACATTTAAAGTTTAAAAAAAAAAGGATTTCAAGACTGTCATAAGAACGCAAACTGTGCACACTAATGATTGGTGATTAACTGATCTTATTCAGTCATTGAAATCATGAATACGCATGAAAATATAGCTTGACAATAGTAGGACTAAAACCCTGCTATTTAATCAAATACTAATTTCCCCATTTTCTGACTGATAAAGATTTTCTTCTTGTTATTTTTATTCACAACTATAAACTATCTATTGTTAATGTTAAAAAAGCTCTCACAACACAAACAATCAAATAAATCATTATCTTATGGATGAAAGCACCTGTAAAATTGCAGCGAGTAGACTTCCTCTCTAAAATTATGAAGATAGCAGACAAACTTCATTAAACCTTGATAATTATGGTAATTACCCATCAGGATTACCCTTAATTTAAGCTCACAGCAGGAAATATTCCAATGTGCTCTTGATAAAACAGCAGTGGCTTATTCATGCATCAGTTTACATGTTGCTAAAAGTTCTTTTTTTCCCATTTGACAACCTGCCCTTTATGCATCACTGGTCTCCTCCCTGCACACTCTTCGCTCCTATCAGTACTCCATCTGTTTCAGTAACATTGAAAAACATTTCAAAATATGCTCTTTGTGTCAATCAGTATACCTAAATTATGCTGGAAAAAACATATATGTATGTGTGGACATACATATATAGATATGTATGCATTCTACTGAAAATGATAGACGACGTGTTTTCGCTCAAAGTGAAACTATGACAGGTACAAATGCATGGCAGCGAAGGCTAAATCAAACATCTTGCAGGTATGGAATATAACACATCACAATACAGTGTAAATTAAAACTTAAACAAAATTGTGACCGCTCCAAAACATTTTTTTGTCTGGTCAGTTCAGCCATTTGTTTAACTGTTTCTACTGATGATGTGATTTATCACCAGAACTATTCTCTTTTTTTTCCCTAAGATTATAGAACACAAGGATTAAGATGGCTTTTTCTAATATCAAGTAGACTAAAATATGAATGCACAATTTGCTTCACATACTGTAGTAAATAAAAAATGTTTGCTTGATCTTTCTTTGCCAATGTCTTCAAAGTCAGTTCTTGAGGGTCCCTATCCTACAGACTTTCAATGTGTTCCAAGTACATAAAAACAGATTCAAATTAATTAAAAGTTCAAAACAGTGCTGGATTTAGATCTGATTAACATATTACAAACCATTTGAGTTGTGAGCAGAGCTGCACACTTTTTGTCATTTTTTTTTCAATTCCCCATCACGGTGTTTCAAAAACATAAGAGGGGCCATCTATGGTCCACAACCCAATGAGCGTTAAAAAAAATCTAGCTTATTTTCTATCATATTTCTTACATGATTGGCATGATTATTTTCTTAAAGACCTACCACACTTTACAGACATTTTTGTAAAGAGTGGTAGGTCTTTAAGAAAAGATTAAAAAGTGGTGTTATTTGGCTGCACAAATATGTTACAGTAATGAGTATGAGGTAAGAGGAAAAAACATAAATATTGTAATGCTCACCTTTGCATCACTCCTCCTGCTCTCAGGGAGGCCGAGTATCTCCAATCCGAGCTTGGAGCCTTGGGCTGGAAGAAATAATAAGAAAAAGAGAGTCTTAAGTACAAAGGAAAAGCAATGCTTGCTCATTAATAAGTCATGTTGAAAATGGCCAGTGCATGTCTGCTAGGTACACACAAGCTCTTCTCACATATAATCACAGCAGTGACAATTTGCCAAAACCGAGGATGAGAAATGTGTGATAAATCAAAACTTCATCCAACTACATGTGTCTTCCATACATATTTTCTTTAGTAATTGAGTCAAATTGAAATTTCAACATTTTTTTTAGAGTTCTTACCTGCAACATTGTGACACACACACACAAAAATAAATAAAAAAAATCTTGATTTACCAAATCAGATTGCCCCGGTAAAAAGCTTTTGCAGAATAGTATGAAATCACACCAAGACTTTGCTCACTTTTTTTGTTTTGTTTTTTCCCCTGCATTCCTTCCATGCTGACAAAAACCTTGAGTTTCACCAGGACATAAACTGCCTGAGTCAGTGTGACACATGATAACTGTAAAGAGGGCCATGTACATTTTGCCCTTGATCTAGCTCCCTCTGCCATTTCTGTACAGTGAAGGTCACAAGTAAAAGACAAATGGGGGATGGGAGAGCAAAGATCAAATTATTCCTTTCAGCATCAGAACTAAGACAAGTCTACAGCCAAAGAACAAAAATTGATATGTCATGGCCCTGCCTGTATGTAAGGTTAGGTATATAGTTTGAGATATTCTACTTTAAAAAAATCACCATACATATTTTCATAATTAATTGAGATTCCATTCATTGTTTCTTTCTGTGAGGGTTTAGCTCATTCTGGAACTCACTTAATCTGCTGAGAAGATGCAAATTCATCAATCTTAATCCCCACAGTATAAAGTAACCTCACCAAGGTCAATTCTTCCTGCTTTACCATGCAGTGCCTGAAAGACCCATTTGCAGTCTAATTTGCTTTCAGAATTGACAGATGCTCACTTGCTCCTGTAGGTGCATTGACTACTATGAGTCTACCGTGGGCATTCATCACTCTTGAAATTCAATATTTCCTCCTAATGAGAGAAGCTTAGTAATCCTCCTGGAGTTACCCAACGAGAGCAAAATATCTATAGAAGCCTAGAGCATCACAGTATAAATCTAAACAGTGGGTGAAATGTAATTATTTTAGGACAATCACTCATCAAAAGTAGTCAATTAGAAGAACAATTGTTTAAATGAAAGGGAAATGCTAGTTGTTATGGAATGGACAGATGAAGGAAAAAAAAATAAAAAAATGTAGAGCTCCTTTTTGTTAAAAATGGTAATGCAACACATTTTCTAGATTAAACAAATTGGCAACAAATAAGACTTAACAGCTTTGTTTGCTTTGCAGAAGTGGCCAAAGGGATATTGCGCGGATGTATGGTGTTTAATTGGGTAAATTAAATCTCTCACACGAGTGTACATAAACACTTAACACAAGCATCTGGAAGAAAACATGTCCACAGTGTAGTTTCTACCCTTGGGAAGACTAAAAAAAACAAAAAAAAAAAAACAAACAGTAGTACTTTTTTTTCAATCCAAACACAAAATACAAGCAAATATAAACCAGAAACTAATTTCTAATTTACATTGAAAGCACTATTTTATAATTACCAATAAAAGTGGAGCGAATAAGTTAAATAGAGGGTAAGCATTCCCTTGTGAATTTAGTACATTAATTTATTTGTACGCTATTGTATCGTGAAAAAGAGATTAATGGCAATTTCACTACCTTCCATTTATTCTTTTATTCTCTTCCTCGGTTAAGGTTTCTTGCATGGATACAGAGCACACACCTCCGCCATCAACATTTTGTCCAATCACCTTGATTCCCCCTCCCTATCTGCTTTCAGGGAGCCAATCCACATAGTGTCGAGAAACACATGGCTGCCACTTGATTATATGGCAGGCACAAACACGACTAGCATTTAATGAGGAGCAGGTCAAGTAAGAGCAGAACAATAAGCATAGCACTTTTTTTATCTTCTCTTTTCTTATCTGCAGTGTACTGACAGGTTTACAGAAGTTGTGGGGAATTATAACAAAGTGTTTTGCATATAACTATTTAGAATTCTACATCAAATTGATCAATGATCAACATCAGGCAGTAAATATTTCTCATAGACCTTGCGGTATATTTCTCACCAGCCTAACAATCATGATGGGACATGGGATTCTTAGCATATTGTGTAGTCACTGTAAAGAGTACGTAATCAACAGTCTTCCAATTTAATCCAAATAAAAGGGAAAGTTTGCTTCAAAAGTTTAAGGATGAGAAAGTTTGACATGTTACTTTAAATGATGTGCTCACTAAAATCAGTACACAAATCAAAGTAGCACACAGTCCGATTAATCAAATTACCAATTCTCTGAAGTGATGCTCTCCAAAAAAAAAAGGCAAGAAAAGACTGCAGAACTTATTCAGCTTAACTGGCAACAAAGTAAACTGTAACAAACTAGAAGGACTCATGTGAAGATGCTAATTCTGACTGCAAAAGATGACCGTGTAAAACAAAGTGATTTGACACAACCATATTCACATAAACAAAGCGATAAATAGACAAGTATATATATCACACTTCAATAACCATCATCATAAAATGGTTACTGCAATGTTGGGAACCACCACCCTCCACAAAACAAGTATGAAATCTTCTTTTCAAATACAGTTTGTGAATTATTTATTAAAATATTACTATATGAATCCAGACACACCTGGATGGCAGTAGCATCTGGCATACTGAGACGGCGAACAACTATCTGGCTCTGTCCACTGTGACTGGTGACGTAGCCTGAACCCCAGGTGCCACTCTGTGGACGGCCCGTGTTGTAGAACATAAAAGTGTCACTTCCTGATGTTGCAGTCAAGCAAGTCCTGTAACAATATGTTTTGGTCAAAGACCCATTTCTCCGCACTTCAATGTAATGCGGTTCCACTTTGAGGTCACGGCGCAGGGCCACGTGACTGCTTGTCTGCCCTACTGCAGCTCCACTTCCTCCATTTGCAACTCTTCCTTCACCACTACCTGCTGATGTGCCTCCATCTGGTATACTTTTTTTGGATATGCAGCAGGGACAGCAGGAGCCAGGCTGGGTACAGTAGGCATGACAACGAACAATTGCCAGAACAAAAACAGTGACCAAAAACACAAAAGTTGTTGCACACAGAGCAATGATGAGGTAGATGGTGACTGTGGAAAACATTAACGGGCTGTCAGGTCTGATGATACGCCTTGGGTCAGGAGTCAATTTTTGTGGGAGCTCCATCACATTTATGTAAATTGTAGCAGTAGAAGAGAGAGGTGGTGAGCCACTGTCACGCACCAGAACAGTCAAAACAAAGGTAGTGGAGTTATCTTCTACCACACGCCTTGTGGTACGTATCTCCCCTGTATACTCATGTATCTTGAAAAGATCGAGCTCCTCATTAGTATGTTTGAGGGTATAAAATAGCCAAGCATTTTGCCCAGTGTCACCATCCCATGCTGTCACCTTGAAAACTAACACACCTGCTTCAGAATTTTTCATCAGTGTTTCTGTTGTGCGGCTGCCATTAGCAGGTGGGTAGACAATCTTAGGCACATGATCATTTTGATCCATAATGTAAACATACACTGTGGCCACACGACTTAGAGGAGGCATGCCATTGTCCTGGGCTTTTACCTGAAAATGAAATTCTTGCAGCTTTTCAAAGTCAAATGCTCGCAGGGCATATGCCCCACCTGTTTTAGGGTTGATGCTAACATAGCTCGCTACAGAAATACCATGGTTGTTGTCATTCAGGACAGAATAGGTGATGCGTGCATTTTCTGCAGCGTCAGCGTCTGTAGCTTTAACTACACAAAGAGGTGCCTCAGGAGGGTTGTTTTCTGCAATGTAAACAGTATATGACGTCTGATCAAAACGTGGTGGGTTATCATTGACATCTGCAACATCTACTTTAAATGTCATTTGAGAGGACTGGGCTGGAGTGCCCCCATCTACAGCACTAACTGTGACATTGTAGGACGAGACTGTCTCTCGGTCCAAGAATGCCGAGGTCACAACTGTATAGTGGTTTCGGAAAGATTTTATTTTGAAAGGGAGATTGGGCATAATCTCAAGGTGTATTCGTTTATTTTGACCAGAATCACGATCATTTACACTTATTAATGCCACTACTGTGTCGGCCCGGGCATCTTCACGAACAGGACTGGAAAGTGAAGACAATATAATCTCAGGAATATTATCATTAACATCCAAAACTTCTACGACTACTTTGCAATGTACTGCCACTGGAGCAGGACCCTTGTCCATTGCTTGTATAAACATTTCATATGAGTTTGTTTCCTCATAGTCTATATTATTTTTAACCCTTATTTCCCCTGTACTTGTTTCCATGGAAAACATATGTCTGACTCTTTCTGGTGTGTAACTACTAAAAGAATAAAAAACTTCTCCATTTGAGCCTTCATCGGGGTCTGTTGCATTTAGTTTGATCACAAGTGCTCCTTTTGGAGAGTTTTCAGAAAGTTTGACTTTGTACACAGAGCTGTTAAATGCAGGCACGTTGTCATTGGCATCAAGGATGAGGACATTGATTTTGGCTGTTCCAGTTTGCTGTGGAGTTCCTCCATCCACTGCTGTTAATATAAACTGATGAGATGGGATTTCTTCCCGGTCAAACGGCTTCTTGAGAATGAGCTCAATTTGTTTGTTATTGGAAAAAGGTTTAATTGAGTCCATAATTAGGTGCTCGTTAGGACTGAGCCGGTACTGCTTAACGGAGTTGGACCCCTGATCCGCGTCCTGAGCTCCTTCGATCTGAAACCGTGATCCTGTGAGGGCGGATTCTGACACCTCAAGCTGATATTCATCTCGAGGGAATTGTGGCACGTTGTCATTCACGTCCAAAATCTCCACTTCCACCTTGTGTGTTTCCAAAGGATTTTCTAACACTACCTCCAGGTGTTGCGTACAGGTGTCACTAAATTCACAAACTGTCTCTCGGTCAATGCGGTCACTCACCACCAGCTTCCCGGATTTATGATTTATAGTAAAATATCTCCGTCCACTGTCCGATGTGATTCGGATACGTCGCGTGGAAAGTTTTCTCAAATCCAGACCTAAATCTCGGACAATGTCACCAACCCTTGCCCCGTTTTCTAGTTCCTCCGGAATGGAATATCGAATTTGTGCATTTGTAAGGCCACCAATCAAAAATAAAAACAAATAAAAAGAAAAAGGCACATACTCCTTTGCTTTCTTACAGCATCTGACCGTCACAGCCATTGCAGGGAGGCAGAATTTGCAGCGGGTTATAGAAATCAGCTTTCTGCGGGTCCCCACCCGCCTCATTAAAAAACGCGCATAACTCCGACTATGTGCAAAATAAACTCCGCATCATTTCAGCAATTTGGGCGAAGGGATCCATGTTTTTCTTTGTCTTTCTAGTTGATGTTATTAATCCATCTCTGTATGAGGACTGATTCTTTTCCTCAGGTGCTGCTATTGGTCTGTCTCTTTTTCTCAGCCTGCGCTCTGGTGATGCTTTCTGTGTGCAGGAAGGGAGGGGGCACTGGCTGAATTTCAGCACCTTCTAATAAAATTAAACTCCTCCAAAACATCAAAATCTATAACGTACCATCTACAAAGTTTTTCCATCGACAAACTGAGCCGTACGGTGAAATTCGTTCATGAAAGGATTAAAAAAAAATATCTGCGCCACCGCCCTTTTTTGTTTTGCTAAGGAAAACTGATTTATGAACCAGCCTGCAGATGAGACTTCCTCACTGATGTGAGCCAACAATAACTCAGATTCGCTTAAGCCAGATAGAAATATATATATGCAGAATCAATTTTCAAGAAGCAGGCAAAGGTCGATTTATGAGGCAACTGTGAGGCAGCTTTATTTGAACCATGTGGAGAAATGAATAATTTTCGTCCATTTTTAGCAAATTTGCTTTAACTTTCCGTCTATTTACTTACAAAGGTTTGGGATAAAGCTATTCTTTATGTAACCATAATATACTTGAGTGAATTTGTTGTAGATTTCTTGTTGAAATTAAAGACAGTGAAAGGAAGCAGCAATAACATACAGTTATAATGTATTCTGAGATACATTTTTCTTCAGTGACTAACACAAGTGATGCAGTGATCTAGCTCCTTACACCACATGTTTATCCAGAAAGCAACAAGCTCATTGTATCACAGTGTGGTTGACTGGCAACAACTCTAACCGGGTCATGCACAAACTGCTCCAGATGTGAACCCAACCACAACATCTGGTGAAGCATTACACTGCCACAGATTGACTCGTACAAACATACAAAACATTTTCTGTTATCAGTTAAATATGAATTTTTCTAGATTATTTTCAAGTTATTACCAGTCAAATCAACATAAATCATGCATACATTTTTTTTGTGTAAAACATTTACGCACATCTATGTTCAATATAATACAGCAACAGAGTGAGATATCAGCTTAATGTCAACAATTGTCTCTTATGGGTTGTTTTTTTGTAGCTACATGTGTCTAACATATATTTGTTAAGCAATTCCAATCAAAAATTGATTTTAATTGAGGTGAACGAGACCTTTTCAATAAAAAAAAGAGTATTTAAGTTACTTTTTTATGTTACATTATTTCTACGCTGGAGAGAGTATGTCTCACAGCTGGCTGTGGAACGACTCGGGATCCTTCTGGGTGAGCTGGAGGATGCAGCTGGGGTGAGAGAAGCCTGGGCTTCCCATCTGAGGCTGTTGCCCCCGCGACCAGGCCCCGGATAAGCAGAAGATGATAGAACGGAACATTTCTACAATTTTTTTTATAAGTCTCCCATACGCAAATACATTTGCACATTGGAGATGTGGGCATCAACTTTTCAGCTGCAGTTGCATGGTTTACTGACACCTCAAAAAAGCATGTGGTGACAATGATATTTGAGTCTCTGCCAAATTCAGCTTGTTTAACATCATAGACTTTGACATAAAACTATGCAAGTAAACCAGACAAGACAATCACTTGCTACAAAAGAAACACGAATATTACAATAAGCTATGTGGATTTTTGACCACCTAAATTCTCTTGGTTCTTCTCAGCCACCGGGGCAACAAGAGTGTCTACCACCCACATAATCCTTTAGCTTTCTCACTGCTCCACTACTCACACCCACACCCAATCTGCCCACGGCGATGAAAGCATTTGACATCCTGGGAGACAGGGATGAGACAATGACTCACTTGGATACTGCTGAAAGATAGGTTGATACAGATTGACTCTTCATACTCAGAAACAAACAAAAAAAAAATAACAAAACAAAAAAAAACTGGGTGCCAAAATGGAAGGTTGACGTAGCAGACAATTATTTTATAAAACAATGCTATTTGAAATGCAGAACTCTTAAAATATGTATACATATGTCATGATTAAATGTGAAATATCAACTGCAATAACAACTTCTAGATCCAAAAATACTTCTCTCTTTTTACATTTTTTGCTGTTGGAAATGTTGTTTATCATAATTTCTTCTGTTTTTATTTTATTACTTAGCTAAGCATCAGAAGTTTCTTAACATAATCTCTTTCAACCGAGGCAAACAGTCTCAGATGGGTCTGCATGTCTTTCTGCAACACTGAGTCTGACATTTAGCAGATTCTCCCAGTGGGATGTTTGAGCTTTTGTGTCTGGCAGTGACACACAAAAGAAGAAATAAATATACTTGAATCTACCTGGTAAACAACAAAAACATGGCTGGATTACACCTGACCTTTACACACATCCATCTCGTTTAACTTCTTCAAACTATTCATGTGTGTACAAGTATTGTCTCATCCACTATTTTGGGGGGATTTAATGTTCCCATCTGCTTGCATTTTAATTGAAGTAAAAATACCTCACTGTTCTGTTATTTATAGCTCTGATAATATCAACAATTTCCCAACTTTTAGCAGAAGCTATTCTCACCTAAGCATAGACCGTTTTTAAAAAAGATATCTGGCTGATTTGTGTTCTTAAAAAAAGAAAGAAATAAAGAAAGCAGGTTGTCATTATGTTCCACCTAATCGCTTGTAGCACCTGCTCATGACATTTTAGTCTCCATCCCTGTTGTCACTTTACTCAATCTAGCCTGGAATCTAGCCAGCTGCGTCTCTGTCCGCCAGCTGCTGCTTCAGCTGAGGGCTACTCAAAAAAAAAAAAAAAGAAAGAAGGGAGATAGAAGCCGATGCCATCTGCGCACTGAAAAATAAGGTGCACTCAAGACTGCTTGCTTAAATTTAAACATACAAGAAATAGAAATTAGGTTATTTCTCACAGAAAACCATCTTCATTTTTGCCAGGGTATGAAAATCCTCTGGACAATCAATTGTGATTCTGCATATGGTATTTTAAAACGACATAGATGAGCATCTATTGAATGGGTTTTTTTTTTTTACTAGCTAGATTTACATTAAATTGGTCATTGACCTGTTTTGATGATTTCAAGTCACTCAAGAAATACAAATTGACATTGTCTTACAAACTTAAAGGGCATTTGTGCCTGTAGGCATGTATGTTTACAGAGGAAGATATGAATAAAAAACACCACCGCTATCTAAGGGCAAAAGAAAGATGTGTCTGAATGAATGTCAGAAAATTTTTTGTTTATTCCTTGTCTTTGTTTAAATGCCAGGGAACAACAGTGACTGGCAAAAAAAATTTTGAAATAATTTTGACTTCAGGAAGTGGAAGCAACCAGTTTCTATTCCGTCTTTCAATCAAGATAGGAAGATGTCTCAATATCAAGAATATACATCCACATCTTACTTACAATTTTTTTAGTGTCACTTCAAATTCAGTCAAACATTTTGTAAACAGCTTCAAAAGGATTAAATTACTTGGTTAGTGTTTTTTTTCACTAAAAAGAAGACTATGCTTTAGTAGAGGTGTCTTTTAACAAAAACAGGTATTTACTTTAGGGGTTGACTGTCATTTTTGTGGAGGAAATAAAAGAAGCAAGTTTTTAACAAGGACATTGATTTCGTTAAAAACTGAAATGATGTGGTCGTACAAAATATTGAACAATAATAGCAACAAAATTTAATAAGAAATTGAAAATAGGTATTTTGCCTCTCTGTCATCTGTGCTTGTAGAACAATAAAATATTCTAAACATGAAACTAAAGCAGTACAAAGAAGTGAATGAGGTTAGTTTGTACAACAGCAAAATAATCCATGCGATAAGGAGAGGGTACATGAACAACTGACAGTGAAATTGGTCCCTCTGTTGGAATAAGCTGGTAGCACAAGACATGGACACCACCCCACTGTCCATCCACCCACCTATTTTCATTATGCCAAGGCACTAAAGCATAATCCTATCTGTGTGTAAGAGGATGCAGAGAGCAGAATGATGAAAGCGCAGACTTCAGGCTACAGGACTGGAAAATTTCAAATTAATTTGACCATACTTGTCTGCAAAAAGCAACGCACTCAGAGAATTGACTTTGTTTGACATTTTCATAGCTTGTACATGTACAGATTTGTATTATTTAGATGCAAAATTATAGAAAACCACCTTTCTAGCAGACAAAGTACTCTTACAATGTATTTTGAGATAGCATGTATAATGTATGCTCAAATAACAGCTCAGTAACTGCTGACTTAATAGCTTTTGCAATGACCTCAGTCTTTGTTTCGCACATGTGACCTGGTTATTTTCCTTTCGTAATAAGCCTTGCTTTTTCACATATGCTGTAGGTCAGTGTCCTGTCTCTCTGCGATAGTTATAATGTAACAATGTCACATGTTATGCTGATGCACAAATTCTCCTCTATGGACAGAAACCTTTTAATTCTAGAACAGTCCTAACATAAATCTCCTGGAAAAAGCAAGGCTTTCTCTCAGGTAAACATACTAAGGAGGATTGAGAAGGCATTCTCTAACCAAGTTTGTTTTGATCCCTTGTGTAAATTTCTTTCAAAGGGAAAGGGCATGAAAAAAGGAAAATTATTACAAATCCCATCTCATGGGACCTGAAAATTGTTAAACAACTTCTTGTTTGTCCCAATTCAGCCGGTTCATGAATCAAACAGATGCTTGCTGTGGCACCGAACAAAGCTATCAGGAAAAGCAGGCATGCTTTGAATCCTTCCCTCTTAGGATGCATTGGCTTTGTATTCCTTACTGGATGAGAAACGATGGACCCTGTGGTTTTGAGCATGACAAAGCTAATCTAATGACAGCAAAAACATTTCAATGCCACTAAGAAGCAGCATGCAGGAGAAGGTCAGAGGCACGGGTTTGGTGGCGATAAGTTACTCTATTTTTGTCTGTGACCAATTGTAAGCGTGTGATGTTCTTACTCAGCCACAAGGCATCTATTTAGCATGTTTCATGTTTTTATACCTATTTCATCCTGTGAAACTTTGCTTTTTTCTGCTCTGGGTTAAAGCATTAGCTGTGGCAATGCCTTTCCTACTTTAGAGCTGTTTTTTTTGATGATGGTGATGTTATACTGTTCTAACATTTGAATTACTCAGTTCCCTTTTTTATTTCTCTGAAATGTTTCAAATCCAGGCACCCTACATCTTTATTTTGCAGCCATTTCTCATTATTCTTCTATTGTTGTTTAAACACCGTCCATCCAGGGTTGGTATTTTTTTCCGGTTTACAACACATGCTGGGATGCATGTCTCAGTGGGGGTGGATCACAAGCAGCTCCTTGGAAACAGACTTGCTCATCATTTCATTACAGCCCAGAGCAGTCTCCATAGCAACCATCGATAGCAGCAGCACCAACCTCACTTTCACACAAAGGACACGCCCTAGCAAAGAGGAAAGCAGGAAGTGACACATGTATGTGACAGACAAAAAAACCAAGGAGAAAGACAGAACAAAATCATCTTTAAAAATAAACGAGGACATTTATGTCATAAATATAATAAAGTTAAATTGATCTGTTTTCCTTTAGACATGACTTGCACTTCAAGGTTGTGCTGTCCATTCAATATCTAAGTGTATTTAAAAGCTCAGGATTGGTCCTTCAGAAGCTTTTGTCTTATATTTTCCTCTTATGCTTAGGTAGTCATCTATTGATTGATGAGGTCTCAGTTCACATGGCCAAGAATGTTCAGAATATCTCCCCACTGTGTTCTAATGCCCTCCATTTTCAAAAGCTTTCCTCTGCCCATCCATCCACCCCACAGCTCAGTGGGCTTAGCTGTGATTGACATTAGGTGTTGCCAGCCCCTCCCTGCCGCAGAGCTGAACGGAGCTGATACCGGGGATCGGAACGGAAGCTCCCTGCTGCTACTGCTGCAAAGAGAGAAGCGGAAAATTACCCACTCCTCCCCCCACCCGCTGCTTGCTCTCCTCAGAACCGCAGCATTGACGGTATACACACTAAAGCACTTTATACGCAGAGAGAAGGCTTCAGGCATTGTTTCAGGAACCACAATATTCCCAGCTTGAGCGAAGTAAACGCTACGCATGAACTGGATCAGACAGAAAGCAAGCCAACAAACACAGGTTCAGTCACATGCTGGATCTAGTGTGCAGCCATGCTTAAATCACCCGCTGACCCACTTAAAAGTACATAGCCTGCTCTAGTCGCTTGCAATATTCAAAGTCTGTTTCAGGGATCGCACAGAGTTCTATTTTCATCTCACTGAACCAATCAAAGGACTGTTCTAGCAGATCAGCTCACGTTTGTTTATGCTGAACCACTCCCTGAAATGAGGTCATAGTCTGTCTGACTAAAAGCACGAGTCCTCTGCAGCACCGGGATCTACAAGTCTAACAAAGCCCACCAGCATTTAAAAGGAAAAAAAAAACACTCACACACCGTCACGCGTTTCTGTTGCGCACCGGTAAACGTTCATATGAAATCGTGTCAACTCCACCCCACATGGATATGTGGACATCAAGTTTAATGATGAAAATATATTAAATCATGTTTACAGTGTGGAAAGGCAGAGATCCATGTCTGCAGAGATGAAGCTAATTTCCTGTTAGCTTTCTCAGCTGCTCCCCTTCTCCAGGAGAGAAAGAGGGAGAGAAGGGGGGAGGGGAAGAAACAGGACTGCATGAGAGAGGAGCAGAGAAATACACAGAACAGAAAATAGAGACTGGATGTGATCAAAAACGAAGAGAACTGAAATATTAACACCATATTCATCTGATTCTATAGCTACAAATATTTGAATAATTCTTTTTTAGTTATCAAATAAGATAAAAGGTCAAATTATTATTTAATAACTGTAATGCCAACGCATTAATTATAAATGAGACAAAGACTGATTCAAATAGAACATGCAGTGCAGAATTGTGACAACGTTGAATAGCTCTAAACCTTAGAAAAACAAAAACATTGTATACTGTTTTGTTTCCATACAAAATGATTAGTTTGTCTTTTATTTGCATTAACGACACACATGCTGTATTTAAGGTCATTTGTGTCGCTACAGAAAGTATGCAAAACTGAACAATTATTTCTACAAATACCATCCAAGCATTATCATATTTTTATACTGTAAAAATAGCATTAGATTAAAACTCAATTTGTACCTTCACTCTTGAATAAACAGCAATGCAGAAGAAAGAGTATCCTGCACCTGGTAAAATCTGAAAAGGGTTTATGTGTATGCACACTTATGTACATACAGCAGAAAAGGATTTATAGTTTTAACAATATCAGAAGAAAACATTACATTAGAATGTCAAGTTAATAAGACCAATAATATTTTTAAAGTTTGTTAGTTGACGTTAACTTGCTTTATCTACAGGAAGTTTAAAGGTAAATACAAAAACCTTCTTGTGAAACTGTCTTGATCCGACTTACAATAAGTAAGGTCGGAACAGAAGTAGAAACTTTGATAACAAATGTTAAAATGACCTGATTTGATTGAAAAGGTTCAATACAGTAAATATTTCAGTCCTCTTTCAGAAAATACTAAATTCAAAACAAACAATCTCTGTTTGCTGATACTAAAATTATATTATCATGGTGATCCCTGACGTCTTAAAATAAACTTAATAATGACCACATAACGGGGGTGACGGTGGCCGCGTGGTTAGAGCGTTCGCCCGTGGACCGGAAGGTCGCAGGTTCGCGTCCCACGGAGAGCACGTCTAGGGTCCTTGGAGAAGACACCTAACCCCCGCTTCTCCCACCATTGGTGCCGTTGAAGGGCAGCCTGCTGCGGTGTAAGGAGTGCAGCAAAGAAATTTCCCCGGTGAGGGATGAATAGAGTAATTCATTTATTTATTTATTTTATAACCAATGATGAACCCAACATACTGTATACACACAGGGACAAGAATTGACTGAATCGTTCAAACTCATCAATCAATTGAAGCAGAAGTAATCATAATTTTTCTGAATCTGTTTGCAAACACATGCTTTAGATGATTACTAAGTAAATATAAAATGGATATTTAGTACTATCAACAATTTAGCTTTTTTTGTTCCAAATGTTGTGTTTATCAATTTATTGATCCGTTTGTCTAATTTGTCTAATTCTAAACTGTAATAAAGCAACAAGCAGTATTTTTTTCTAGTAAGATAGTACAACTTTTTAAAATGTCATATTTGTTTTATTTAAAGATAGAAAGCTCCTCATCTTTGGCAAATTAAGAAAGTTTAGTATGAACAGAAAAACAGCTACAAAATTGATCAAATGTCAAGCAACTGGAAAAGTTAAATATAATCACCGGTATTACAAAATTTGAATGAAGATTTCATCTGCACATAAGAATTAATAATTATCACGTCAAAACCCTGTTTTGTAAATCAAGTATGTATTTGAAAGTAAACTATAAAATTTGCATAAAAATCACACCACCTGATTTTTAAGATCATTGTATCATTAGTCATCATAAAACTTTTGTTATGAATTCAGCGTTTATTCATGCCCATTTTAATAATTTATTTATTTTGCCTTTAGAAGCTATTTCAATTCAATTTTCAATTCAATTTTATTTGTATTGCCCAAAATCACAGCATTTCCGTCTCAATGGGCTTCACAAGAAAAAGAGGAATGTATTAACACAAATATGCAGCATGAAAAATAACTAACAAATGCTAACTAAACAAGACTAGCACATTTATGCCCTTAGACTCTGCTTCACAGGGAGGAAAAACTCCCAAAAACCCATCAGTGGGGAAAAAAATAAGAAACCTCGTGGGGATCCACATGAAAGAGAGATCCCTCCCCCAGGACGAGCAACCAATGTGTCAAAGATTATTGTTTATATATTAGCTTGTTCTACTCTACAGCTAAATATCTAAACAAGAATCAGTGACTGACCGGCTACCCCATTAACCAGTTTTATTGCAGTTCTCCCTGTCAGCACCAAGGACAGTGCCTCTTCGAATCCTGTCAAAAAAAAAGCAAAGCCAGCTGGTTTCACAAGTTTAAATTGAACAAGTAGCAATTTGGAAGATTCACAGCTGTTAAATCTTATTTAAATCTTAAACCAGCTGTTAGACCGTACTCGGTATAAGGAGAAAAAAATGAGGGATTGTTGTTATTTTCATCCAGGATGAAAACTTTTACAGTCACTTTGCTGCTAAGAGGAGGAGCACTAGAGTCTGTGGCCTGAACTTTAAACTGGAACATTTTAGTCTTCAAAATTAAAGCTTTCTAAACGGACTATGTCTCCTGTTTCTGAAATTGTGTTTATCCCTGTCTACAGCTGTCAGTGTTGGTATTATGATCACCTTTTTCTTGCGTTCCAAAAAGCCTGTGCACCACCATTTTAACAAACACACTTGATTCTCCACTGTTCTGCACATCCAGCATGAAATGCTCGTTTTGACTAATCTAAAGCCTTTACCAAAAATCTCCAACACCCGCATCAAAAGCTTCAGGAGAGCAAATTTCTCACCAGAAAAAGGAAACTCTGATGCTTTAAAAGCAATTTCTGGCATCCGAAAAGAAGGCGCATTGTCAGATGTGTCCATGACATTAACCTCAAAGTGAAATGGATTCAGCAGAAAGCTCAGAATCACTTCCACTTCCAGAGAGCACTTTACATTCCGAGGGCAAAGCTCCTCCTGATCTAGTCTGTCATTTACCATCATTTTATGCATCATGAAATACTTTTTATTAGGTTCAGAAATCTTAAAAGTCTCTGCTTTCCAGTTCATGTAAAGTGAAGTGCAAGTCCTTTGCTAAAAGCCCTAACAGTGGTTCGTGGACTACAGTCTTCCATAACCGGGTACAAAGCTGTGCTAACGCGACAGTCACTACGCAATCAAACAAGAAAAGATAAAAATATCCAGTGAATAAAAATGATTCATTTTAAAAATTGTACTATCACCTGTTCAGCAAGTTAAATAAAAATACAAAACTCCCATAGTCACATCACTACATCCAGATAGAAGCCCCTTGATCCATCCCTCCGTGCTGGTGGGCAGACAAAGAATTACATATTATCTGTACTGAGAGGAGGAGCCTTGTACAGTATGAAACATATGTTTAGTCCTCGTGAGGCATTACTGCCTCTTGATGTAATCAAAGCATTTAAAATGAAGATAAAGAAATAATAAAAATCAAAACCACAACTAAACAGATGAAATATAAAACATTCTAATTTTGGGAAATTATTGGAACGAAACTCTGCAGCAGTGTCAAACTCAAATACCCATTGGGCCAAAATGCAATATGGAAATAAAACTGTGTGTAAACATTGTCTATTCTTTTCTAGCATTTGGGTCCAGGAAGCTCAAATTGCTTAGCAAATTAGTTTAGTAAAAATACATAAATGTAAAGTGGTTTTAGACTAAACATGTAATACAAACATCTTATGGGATTTTTAAAACATAGTGTTGACAACATAATGTTTATGACGGCAAAAAAAATTAATATGTGTTTAATATTTCTGCACAAATTGTTCACAGTTATAACACGTAAATGTGTGCACAAAATTCCTGATGATTGGGTTTTAATTTCACTGTTTTGCAAAAAGTTTATGTTTTTGGATGAACTAGTAAATAGGCTGGTTTACCATAAATGCATACCTTTTCTTTGTTGGGTAAAGTCTGAGTTCTGGTAAAAGTGTCCCCTCCTTCAATACTGATTAGTTCTGCATCTGCAGGTGGAAACGAAGTCGGAAAAACCACGACATCACTCTTCAGTGTGTCTGAACTGAAACACACGTCGTACTGCTGAGTAGCTTTAGAGTAAGACCAGCTCCCGTCTGGGTGGGTGGTGATCATTGGAGCACCGTACCTACTAAAATCACTTTCTGTCCTGTGGCATCTCACAGCTATTAAGCTGATGAGACTCAGTAGAAAGATGACTGAGACAGACACAATGGCAATCAACAGATACAGGTTCAGATCAGAGAAGTTTTCCTCCTTCATAGGAACACGTCGGAGTGGAGTCTGGATGTCAGCTGTGTTTTCAACCACCACCACATCCATAGACAGAGTAGCTGACAGAGAAGGTTCTCCATTATCAGAAACCAGCACCACCAAAGGGTGAGTTTTCAGGTCATTGTCACTCATCCTCCTTTTAGTCCTGATCTCCCCGCTACTGGTTCCAATCCTGAACAGATTGTTTCCTTTGGGTTCAGACAGGTGATAAGAAAGCAGTGCATTGTATCCAGAATCTGCATCCACAGCCCTGATTTTTGCTACAAAATATCCAGCTTCTGCAGAGTAAGGGATGGTCTCACTGTTTACAGATCCATGCTCAGAATAAGGAGAAAGAATTGAGGGATTGTTGTCATTTTCATCCAAGATTAACACATTTACGGTCACATTGCTGCTGAGAGGAGGAACACCTGCATCTGAGGCCTGAACTTTGAACTGAAATGTTTTTAGCTCCTCAAAATTGAAAGGCTGCAGACTCATTATATCTCCTGTTTCTGAGTTTATATTCACAAAAGACACAATAGGAATACTTGTTGAAAACGCTTTAACAAGTGAATAAACCACTTTAGCATTTTCACCTGCATCAGAGTCTGTGGCTGTCAAACAAAATATAGTTGTTCCAGCTGCACTATTTTCTTTTATATATGTGTTAATTGTTTGCTCTGAGAATAAAGGGGGATTGTCATTCACATCAGAGATCAGCACTGGAATGACTGTAGTACTTGAGAGAGGTGGAGAGCCTTCATCTGTTGCAACAATGGATACATTATAGTGTTCAAACTTTTCTCTATCTAGTTTCCCGTCAACTATCAGAGAATAATAATTTTTATAGTTTAGTTTGAGTTTAAAAGGTACAGACCCAAGAATTTTAGCATTGGTGAGACCATTATTTCCCCCATCTTTGTCATTCACAGTGACCAGGGCAACAGCTGCTCCAAGCTCTGCATCTTCCTTAACCGGACTCATAAGAGAAGTGACAGTAATTTCAGGAGTATTGTCATTAACATCAATAACTTCCACTAATAATTTACTATGTGTACTTCGGGAGGGTGTTCCTTTATCTTTAGCTTGAATACGAATATCATAGGCTGCATTTTCTTCATAGTCTATCTTTCCAATGACTGTTATTTCTCCAGTATCTGGGTTTATTGAGAAAAATGATTTAGGATTAAAATTTCCTCTTTCAATAAATGAATATACTATTTTACTATTAATTCCTTCATCTAAATCTGTAGCACTTACGGTTATAACAGACGTATGTACAGCAGCATTTTCAAGCACTTGTGCTTTATACAGAGATTCACTGAATACGGGGCCATTGTCGTTTGTATCCATCACATTTACATGTATCTTTAAAGTCCCTGTTTTGGCAGGTTTTCCTCCATCCAAAGCAGTTAAAATAAGATCAATGACTGATTTTTTCTCTCGGTCTAAGGATTTTTGCAGGACTAATTCAGCCGACTCACTGTGCTGCCCACCGCTCTGAACGTCGAGAGAGAAATATTCATTTGAACTAAGCTTGTAGTTTTTTACGGAGAAAATCCCCGTGTCTGCGTCATTAGCCACCGGGAGTAAATATCTCTCCCCAGTAGAAGATGACTCCGAAATATTCAGAGTGATCTCATTTTCACGAAAAGATGGCGCGTTGTCATTTATATCACTGACATGCACCTCGATGCGCTGCAGGTGCATGGGGTTGCTTAGCACCGCTTCCACATTTAAAACGCATTTTGCCGTACTCGGACACAGCTCTTCTCGATCAATCCTCTCCCAAACACGCAGAGCACCGGTTTTTAAATCCACATCAAAATATTTCTTAGAACTCCCGGGAACAATTTGTAAATTCCGATTCTCTAGATCATCCACGTTCATTTTTAATTCCTTTGCGAGATTTCCAACAACTGTTCCTTTGTCAGCCTCCTCGGAAACAGTGAACGAAAGCTGCGCTGCAGAGTTAGCGCACAAAAATAATAAACCTACGAGTTTTATCCAGATTGTACTTCTGGTCGTTTCGAGTCCCATTGCTGCCGTGTGGTAAAAAAAAAATCTATATTTGAACTATTTTCTTTCTGAATAGAAAAAAAAGCATCTCCGAATTATGACTGCATTTTCTAACAAAGCAAGGGAAAGAGTACATCATACGTAGAGGAGGAGTTTCAGAAATGTACGAGAGGGAGGGGGGAATAACTCAGAGAAATAATAATGGACTCCAGCGACACCAGATGTTTGTACCAATGGGTAAAAAAATGTATAAAAACGGTCAATATGAAGCAAAAAGAACAAGTAGTTATGCTACCATACACATTATACAACTTAATTTTCATATGGTAAGGATTGAGGTCTGTACGTATGTGACATGTTGAAGATACAATAGTTTCCTTGATTTTGGAAAATATTAGTGGACTTCTATCTTCCAAAAAGTAGATAAAATCAGCACGGTTAAAAATTACGAGAAATAAAAAAATGTGGGAGCTACTAAAAAGTCCAAAAACTGCTGAATGCAATTGTACCACTTTTTTTTTTTTTTTTACTGGTTTCAAACTCACCTTTTCTTTGTTGGGTAAAGTCTGAGTCCTGGTAAAAGTATCTCCTCCTTCAATACTGATCAGTTCTGCATCTACAGGTGGAAACGGTGCGGGGAAAACCACCACATCACTCTTCAATGTGTCTGAACTGAAACACACGTCGTACTGCTGAGTAGCTTTAGAGTAAGACCAGCTCCCGTCTGGATGGGTGGTGATCATTGGAGCACTGTACCTACTAAAATCACTGTCTGTCCTGTGGCATCTCACAGCTATTAAGCTGATGAGACTCAGTAGAAAGATGACTGAGACCGACACAATAGCGATCAGTAGATACAGGTTCAGATCAGAGAAGTTTTCCTCTTTCATAGGAACACGTCTGAGTGGAGTCTGGATGTCAGCTGTGTTTTCAACAACCACCACATCCATAGACACAGTCGCTGACAGAGAAGGTTCCCCATTATCAGAAACCAGCACCACCAAAGGGTGAGTTTTCAGGTCATTGTCACTCATCCTCCTTTTAGTCCTGATCTCCCCGCTACTGGTTCCGATCCTGAACAGGTTGTTTCCTTTGGGTTCAGACAGGTGATAAGAAAGCAGTGCATTGTATCCAGAATCTGCATCCACAGCCCTGATCTTTGTCACAAAGTATCCAGCTTCAGCAGAGTAAGGGATGGTCTCACTGTTCACAGATCCATGTTCAGAATAAGGTGCTAAAATACTCGGATTGTTATCATTCTCATCAAGAATACAGACATTCACAGTCACGTTGCTGCTAAGAGGAGGAACACCAGAATCTGTGGCACGCACTCTAAACTGGAAAGTTTTCAATTCTTCAAAGTTGAACGACTGCAGACTGATAATATCTCCGGTGTCTGCATTTATATTTATATATGAAGTGACAGGAATATTTTTCGATTCCCCCTCCAGAGAAAATGTAACGCGAGCGTTTTGGTTAACATCAAGATCAACAGCACTTATGGTGTAGATGGGTACACCAGTTTGACTATTTTCTTTGACATAAATATTAATCACAGGCTCTACAAACCGAGGTGGGTTGTCATTAACATCAGATACTTCAACATGAATTATTGTTGTCCCGGTTAGTGAAGGATTTCCTTCATCATTTGCAATAATTGTGATATTATACGCAGAAGTTTCTTCTCGATCTAGAGGCGCATCTGCCACTAAAGAATAATAATTTTTATAATTTGAATTTAGCTTAAAAGGAGTGTTACCAGCAAGTTTACAATTAGTCTGTCCATTCTTTCCTCCATCTTTATCAGTCACAGTAACCAAAGCGACCACACTTCCTTTCTCAGCATCTTCTCTAACAGGGTTTGTGAGCGATGTGATCATAATTTCAGGTGCATTGTCATTTACATCCAGTACTTCTACTAACAACTTTCCGTTTGCTCTCCGAGGAGAAGCGCCTTTATCCGAAGCTTGAACGTGGATTTCATATGCTGACTGTGCTTCATAATCTAAAGCAGCCTTCAATGTGATCTCACCGGTTTCTTCATTAATAGAAAACATATTAGCAGGATTAAAATTTGCACGTTTAATAAATGAATAAACCACCTTGCCATTGTCTCCTTCATCTAAATCTGTAGCGTTGACTTGAATGACTAAAGATCCAGCAGGTGCATTTTCATAAACTCGTGCTTTGTATAATGATTTGCTGAATGACGGCGTGTTATCATTGACATCCAGAATATTAACATTTATCTGCACAGTACCAGTGTTAGGAGGTTTGCCTCCGTCCACTGCAGATAGTGTTAGTCTTAGATTTGCATGTTTTTCTCTATCCAGTGTTTTCTGCAGAACTAATTCAGCAGATGCGCTATGTTCATCACCACTTTGCACATCGAGGGAGAAGTATTCATTTGGACTGAGCTTGTAAGTTTTTACTGAATTACTGCCTATATCTGGATCGACAGCAAGAGGAAGCAAGAACCGCTCGCCTAAAGGTGATAATTCTGAAATGTTGAGAGAAAACAATCTCTCCACAAAAGTAGGAACATTATCATTTAAATCAACAATTAGCACCTCAATGCGCCGCAGAATAACCGGGTTACTCAGCGTGGCTTCTAATTTAAATATGCATTTGACCGTGTTTGGACAAATCTCCTCGCGATCTATTCTCTCATTAACATAGAGATCTCCCGTTTTAAAATTGATTTCGAAATATTTCTTACTGTATCCCGAAACAATATTTAAATTCCTCGTTTGCAGGTCACGAGCGTTGATGTTTAAATCCTTGGCGATGTTTCCGACCACAGTTCCTTTGTCCGCCTCCTCAGTGACAGAGTAGGATATCTGGGCGCAGGACCATTCAGATAAAAACACAACGAGTAGAAAAGGCACAATCCCAAAATTCACTCCACTTTCCATCGCTCTTTACAGGTAAACTGAAGCTATGCGCAAAATTGTAATCCACTCACTCGATTTGGAAACATGATTCTTTCCAGCGACTATGATTTCGCCATCTGAGTCTCACGCGCAATGAATACGTAGTCAGATGCTGCTGCTCATAGAAGGAGGAGACTATGTACAGTCCTCACGGTCATCAGCGACCTCGCGTGTTTAATTTATATACAATATAACAGGAAGGAAAATAAATAAACTGTGTTTTATTCGTTTTAAAATAGTTTTACTTTGAAATCGGTCGGAGATCAATTTTAAAGAAACAACCACCGTTATTCAAACTTGCATACTTTTTTTGGTCCAGTAAATAAATGACTATCAATTCAACAACGACAAAAAAGAATAAGAGAAATTGTGAACAAAAAAAATACATTTTTACTAGAGAAAAAAATTATGTAGAATAATAAACGGCTTTGTAACAAATCAGAGCAGTGTTCCGGTAGAAAACCCATCCAGCAACTTTGTGTTACTTTCAGCACCTTGGAAAGCACCACAAAGCCACGTTAACACTAGCATATGAAACCCAGACACCATTATAATTTCTCTGATTGTTCCTGTTTCCAAGGAGAGTAAAAATTAGCGGCTTTGATTGACTAGAATATATTTCTACTAAAATAAGCAAACTTTTCTTGATTATTTTATTTTTAAATATTCTTTTAAAAGCAAAGACAATATAGGCAATAGAAAATACAAAATTCATCATAATTCGGAAGCTTTGACATTTAAATTGAAAAAAGCATACCTTTTCCTTGTTGGGTAAAGTCTGAGTCCTGGTAAAAGTGTCTCCTCCTTCAATACTGATCAGTTCTGCATCTACAGGTGGAAACGGTGCGGGGAAAACCACCACATCACTCTTCAGTGTGTCTGAACTGAAACACACGTCGTACTGCTGAGTAGCTTTAGAGTAAGACCAGCTCCCGTCTGGATGGGTGGTGATCATTGGAGCACTGTACCTACTAAAATCACTTTCTGTCCTGTGGCACCTCACAGCTATTAAGCTGATGAGACTCAGTAGAAAGACAACTGAGACTGACACAATGGCAATCAGCAAATATAGGTTCAGATCAGAAAAATTTTCCTCTTTAATAGGAACACGTCTGAGTGGAGTCTGGATATCAGCTGTGTTTTCAACCACCACCACATCCATAGACACAGTAGCTGACAGAGAAGGTTCTCCATTATCAGAAACCAGCACCAGTAAAGGGTGAGTTTTCAGGTCATTGTCACTCATTCTCCTTTTAGTCCTGATCTCCCCGCTACTGGTTCCAATCCTGAACAGGTTGTTTCCTTTGGGTTCAGATAGGTGATAAGAAAGCAGTGCATTGTATCCAGAATCTGCATCCACAGCCCTGATTTTTGCTACAAAATATCCAGCTTCAGCAGAGTAAGGGATGGTCTCACTGTTCACAGATCCATGCTCAGAATAAGGTGCCAAAATTGTGGGATTGTTGTCATTTTCGTCCAAGATTAAAACATTTACAGTCACATTGCTGCTGAGAGGAGGAACACCAGAGTCTGAGGCCTGAATTTTAAACTGAAATGTTTTTAGTTCTTCATAATTGAAAGACTGCAGAGCTACTAAATCTCCGGTATCTGAGTTGATATTTATGACTGATGAAATTGGAAAACTTTTCGCAAAACTATCTACTAATTTGTAGGTAAGTTTTGCATTGTTTTCCAGATCAGGGTCAACAGCATTTATTTTAGAAATAGTTGAGCCAACAGGACAATTTTCCTTCACATAAACATTTACGATTGGTTCCAGAAACTGCGGTGCATTGTCATTGACATCTGCAACCTGAACAGCAATAACTCTGTAACTAACCAATGGGGGTGTTCCTTCATCTGTTGCTGATATTGTAACATTATAAAGATAAATATTTTCTCTGTCCAGTGGTCCATCTACAACCAATGAATAGTCATTTTTGTAGTTGGACTTCAATTTGAATGGAGCAGATCCAACTACATTACATTTTGTTACACCATTCTCTCCCCCATCTTTATCAATTACTGTAATAAAAGCCACTTTTGCCCCAAGCTCAGCATCTTCATTAACCGGAGTGAGGAGGGATGTGACTGATATTTCTGGTGCATTGTCATTCACATCAATAACTTCTATCAATAGTTTACCATATGTGCTTCGAGGGGTTGCTCCTTGGTCTCTTGCTTCAAGTCGAATTTCATAAGCACGTGTCTCTTCATAATCTAAGCTGCTTTTTAAAGTTATTTCTCCTGTTTCTGAATTTAGATTAAAAATACTAGATGGGTCAATATTACCTCTTTTGATGAAGAAATACTGAATTTTTCCGTTCATAGCTTCGTCCAAATCAGTTGCATTTAATTTAATGACAAACGTTCCTTGTGTGGAATCTTCTTTAATGCTGACTTTATAAAGAGATTTGCTGAATACAGGCGTATTGTCATTAACATCCACAACGTTAACGGTTAACTGTAAAGTTCCTGATTTTGGTGGTTTTCCTCCATCTAATGCGGTCAAAACTAATCTGATAACAGGTTCTTTTTCTCTGTCTAGAGCTTTTTGTAGCACTAACTCAGCGGACACTTCGTGTTCTCCACCGCTCTGCATATCTAAAGAGAAATATTCATTCGGACTCAGCTTGTAGTTTTTCACTGCGTTGTTTCCTGTGTCTACGTCTGATGCTACCGGGAGGAAATATCGCTCTCCGGGTGACAGTAATTCTGAAATGTTTAACACATGACGTTGTTCATTGAAAAAAGGCGAGTTGTCGTTTATATCAACAATATTCACATCGATTCTATGCACATTCATTGGATTACTTAAAGCAGCTTGAATTTTTAAGGAGCATTTTACTTCATGCGCACATAGCTTTTCTCTGTCAATTCTCTCATCAACTAGAAGCAAGCCTGTCCGTAAATCCACGTTAAAATACGCCTGATTAAAACTTGAAATTATACGCAAATCCCTGCTTTCAAGTTCATTTATGTTGAGGTTTAAATCCTTTGCGATATTTCCAACCATGGTACCTTTGTTCACCTCCTCTGAGATGGAATAGGAGATCTGCGAAGCACACTGCTCGTAAAGACAAAGCAGCGCAACAAAAGAAATCCATTTGCATCCGATGTATCGTTCCACGTACATAGCTGATGGAGAAAAAGCTACAAGAACCCAAAAAGAACGTTTGTAATCCACAGTATCTGCTTTTGGGGTTGTCCAGTCCTGCTACTCTTCTTTTCTCGACACCACTGCCCGGAATGCTATTATGGTCTGTGCGGTGATATATTCCCCCGTAAAAAACAGAGGGATTTAAATGTGAAAATTGTTAACCTCAGGTAGCTAGCGACATCTTGTGGTCAAAAGTTTATATAACTCTCCAATTCCCTCATCTAATGGTTCATATCAGTTTTCTTAAAAATAAAAATGATCCAGCACGTTTTTCTTACTTCTTTCCTTCGAAAACACAGCAATACAATCAGAGTAAAGCAAAATAAATCTTGATGGTGGAGCAAAGAAAATGACACATACAATATGGTATTTTTATATACACCAGTCAAATGAAAAGTTTGGTCAGAACAAAATTTCTGATAGTCATACATTTCTTTTCTGACAATTCTATAATTCTATGTTTGCCAGTCCCCAAAATCACATCACAAAGGCACTGTATATGTCTGAAAATATGTGTTGTTAGTTGTATAGATATCTATTTGCAATCATTGAGAAAATTCTGAAAATATCCTTCAACCACATATAAAGAAATTGTTACTTTTGTTCTTGGACGATGTCATGCCTACTCTTTCCTCTTCCATCTCTCAAGTGCATTTATTATCAATACACAACTCCATTTCCCAGAATTTCCCAGTTACCATCTCCAACTCGTCAGCTTATTTCCTTCATCTGTTTTACCTGTGCCCCAATACCCTTCTGCGTACCGACCACCTGAGAATCCTCTACTTAGACCCTGTGATCTTGACAACTTGACAGAAAACTACATAAAAAAGAAATTAGCTCTTTATATTGCAAATGACATAAACATCCTAAATGCTTTCTTATGAAAGCAATTAAATTTGAGTTTACACATTTGAAGGAAATTGGTTAAAATGTTTCTCTAGACAACATTTGAACAAGCAAGGCAATACCACAATAGAGGTCTTAAAACTACCTACAGTAGGTATCATAGAAAGAAGAGTGCAATACATTATTCAAAATTGAACCATTTTCTAAAAGCATTGATGTGTTTCATAGTGGTATGGCTTACAAAACAAATTTAAATCAAAAGCCAAAAAAGGACAGCCGTAAGGAACAAACACACCTGCAAACAGTTAAGGCTTAAAAGTGTAGATTATTTATATTACAAACATGAAACCATTTGAATTGATGACAAGAAATCATTTGTCTTCAAATGATCATTTACCCTTTTCTAATATTCTTTCAAATATAAAATCCTTCACCATTACTTAAGCGCTTACCTTTTCTTTGTTAGGTAAAGTCTGAGTCCTGGTAAACGTGTCTCCTCCTTCAATACTAATCAGTTCTGCATCTACAGGTGGAAACGGTGCGGGGAAAACCACCACGTCACTCTTCAGTGTGTCTGAGCTGAAACACACGTCGTACTGCTGAGTAGCTTTAGAGTAAGACCAGCTCCCGTCTGGATGGGTGGTGATCATTGGAGCACTGTACCTACTAAAATCACTGTCTGTCCTGTGGCATCTCACAGCTATTAAGCTGATGAGACTCAGTAGAAAGATAACTGAGACCGACACAATGGCAATCAGCAGATACAGGTTCAGATCAGAGAAGTTTTCCTCCTTCATAGGAACACGTCTGAGTGGAGTCTGAATGTCAGCTGTGTTTTCAACCACCACCACATCCATAGACACAGTAGCTGACAGAGAAGGTTCTCCATTATCAGAAACCAGCACCACCAAAGGGTGAGTTTTAAGGTCATTGTCACTCATCCTCCTCTTAGTCCTGATCTCCCCGCTACTGGTTCCAATCCTGAACAGGTTGTTTCCTTTGGGTTCAGATAGGTGATAAGAAAGCAGTGCATTGTATCCAGAATCTGCATCCACAGCCCTGATCTTTGCTACAAAATATCCAGCCTCTGCAGAGTAAGGGATGGTCTCACTGTTCACAGATCCATGCTCAGAATATGGTGCCAAAATTGTGGGATTGTTGTCATTTTCATCCAAGATTAAAACATTTACAGTCACGTTGCTGCTGAGAGGAGGAACACCAGAGTCTGTGGCCTGAACTTTAAACTGAAAAGTTTTTAGTTCTTCATAATTGAAAGACTGCAGAGTTAATATATTTCCGGTATCTGCGTTGATGTTTAAAACTGATGAAATTGGAAAACTTTTTGCAAAACTATCTACTAATTTGTAGGTAAGTTTTGCATTGCTACCCAAATCAGGGTCAATAGCATTTATTTTAGAAATAGATGAGCCAACGGGACAATTCTCCTTCACATAAACATTTACCATTGGTTCTAAAAACTGAGGTGCATTGTCATTGACGTCTGCAACCTGAACAGCAATAACTATGAAACTGACCAATGGGGGTGTTCCTTCATCTGTTGCTGAGATAGTAACATTATATAGAGAAATATTTTCTCTGTCCAGTGGTCCATCTACAACCAATGAATAGTCATTTTTGTAGTTGGACTTGAGTTTAAAAGGAGGAGACCCTACCACTTGGCATTTTGTTGCTCCATTTTTTCCACTGTCTTTATCACTTACAGTTATTAAAGCAACTATTGTTCCTACTTCTGCATTTTCATTAACAGGAGTCATCATTGATGTAACACTTATTTCTGAAGGATTATCATTTACATCAATTATTTCTATGAGTATTTTAGCATGTGTACTACGAGGAGATACGCCTTGATCCATTGCTTTAACTCTTACTTCATGCGCAGACGTGTCCTCATAATCTAAACTACCTTTAACAGTCATTAATCCAGTTTCTGAATTCAAATCAAATATATTTGACGGGTCAGTATTTCCCATTTTAATAAAAGAATAAAGTATTTTTCCATTCATACCCTCATCTGAATCGGTAGCATTTAATCTAATTATAAGTGTACCTGGAGAAGCATTTTCCGCTACACGCACTTTGTAAAGAGATTTACTAAAAGTAGGCACATTATCATTAACGTCGATAACATTGACATTTATTTGCATTGATCCTGATCTTGGTGGTTTTCCTCCATCTAATACAGTCAAAATCAGCGTGATTACCGACTGTTTTTCTCGATCCAGTGCTTTCTGCAGCACTAACTCGGCGGACACACCATGTTCTCCACTATTCTGCACATCCAGAGAGAAATGCTCACTTTGACTCAGCTTATAGGTTTTAACTGAGTTGCTTCCCGTGTCTGCATCCACCGCGAACGGGAGAACATATCTCTCTCCCGGTAAAGATGATTCAGATATATTTACCAAATATGTGTTTTCAATAAAAACAGGTGAATTGTCATTCACATCAGTAATAATAACTTCAATCCTGTATGCAGACACAGGGTTGCTTAAAAGAGCTTGTATTTTGAATGTGCATGTTGCCACGAGCGGACAAAGCTCTTCTCTGTCTATTCTCTCGCTAACAAAAAGGTTCCCGGTTTGCAAATTAACGTCAAAGTATTTTTTATTGTAGCTCGAAACAACGCGCAGATCCCTGCTTTCTAGTTCCTGTATTTTAAGATTTAAATCCTTTGCGATATTACCCACTACTGAGCCTTTGTTCGTCTCCTCCGGTATGGAATAGGATAACTGCGAAAGGGACCCTCCGCAAAGACAAAGAAAGAAGAGAAAGGGGAACCAGAGATAATCCGTTTGCCGTGGTGAAGACATTATTAATGCGTTGTCCGACGCTGGTAACTCGTTACTCCCGAAAAATAAAAATATTTCCAACAAAATCAGGGATGCTGTCGGTCCAGTCCTGCATTTACAACATCCCCCGAAGATTACTCGTGGCGACTGATTTTTTTTTTTGTTTCGCCCTCGAAACAGGGTGGTGGAAGTTTAGGGTTTCATACGCATCTCACACACATCCACGGTCTCCGGCGACATCATGTGGACAGAGATTTATAAACAAGTAAAACTCGAATCATAACATTTTTAAAATAATATTCTGGAAGGCATGTTAAATTTGAATTGTTGAAAACATTATTTAAAAAACCATGAACCTGTCACGTTATTTCAATTTTATTACAAGCAACTTTATTGTCCTACCTTTTCTTTGTTAGGTAAAGTCTGAGTCCTGGTAAAAGTGTCTCCTCCTTCAATACTGATCAGTTCTGCATCTACAGGTGGAAACGGTGCGGGGAAAACCACCACATCACTCTTCAGTGTGTCTGAGCTGAAACACACATCGTACTGCTGAGTAGCTTTAGAGTAAGACCAGCTCCCGTCTGGATGGGTGGTGATCATTGGAGCACTGTACCTACTGAAATCACTTTCTGTCCTGTGACACCTCAAAGCTATTAAGCTGATGAGACTCAGTAGAAAGATGACTGAGACAGACACAATGGCGATCAGCAGATACAGGTTCAGATCAGAGAAGTTTTCCTCCTTCAAAGGAGCACGTCTGAGCGGAGTCTGGATGTCAGCTGCGTTTTCAACCACCACCACATCCATAGACACAGTAGCTGACAGAGAAGGTTCTCCATTATCAGAAACCAGCACCACCAAAGGGTGAGTCTTCAGGTCATTGTCACTCATCCTCCTTTTAGTCCTGATCTCCCCGCTACTGGTTCCAATCCTGAACAGGTTGTTTCCTTTGGGTTCAGACAGGTGATAAGAAAGCAGTGCATTGTATCCAGAATCTGCATCCACAGCCCTGATCTTTGCAACAAAATATCCAGCTTCAGCAGAGTAAGGGATGGTCTCACTGTTCACAGATCCATGTTCAGAATACGGTGCCAAAATTGTGGGATTGTTGTCATTTTCATCCAAGATTAAAACATTTACAGTCACATTGCTGCTGAGAGGAGGAACACCAGAGTCTGTGGCCTGAACTTTAAACTGGAAAGTTTTTAACTCCTCATAGTTAAAAGACTGCAAACTAACTACATCACCATTATCTGAATTGATATTTATCATTGATGAGGTAGGAATATTTTTCTGGAAACTATTAAGTAATTTGTATTTTATCTTTGCGTTGTCATCCAGATCAGGATCAATGCTATCTATTTTATAAATGATTGATCCTACTTGGCTATTTTCCTTTACAATTATGTTAATAACTTTTTCTAAAAATTGTGGTGCATTGTCATTAACATCGGCCACATCAACGACCACAACTCTGCTACTGGAGAGAGGGGGGCTTCCTTCATCTGTTGCTACAATAGTTACATTATAGATTGAAATATTTTCTCTATCAAGCAGTCCATCTACTACTAAAGAAAAATCATTTTTATAGTTAGATTTTAGTTTAAACGGAACTTTTCCAACAACATTACACGTCACTGCACTATTTTGTCCCCCGTCCTTGTCCAGCACATTAATTAGAGCAACAATTGTCCCCATTTCAGCGTTTTCTTTTACAGGAGTCATCAAGGATGTTACAGTTATTTCAGGTGGATTATCATTCACATCAATTATCTCAATTAAGATTTTAGTATGCGCACTTCGAGGAGACACCCCTTGATCCTGTGCTTGGACTCTTATTTCATAAGCAGGGATATTTTCATAATCAAGGTGATTTTTAACTGTAATTTTTCCTGTTTTTGAATCAAGATTAAACATATTTGAGGGATCATAATTTCGTTGTTTGATAAATGAATATAAAATTTCACCATTCACGCCATCATCTGAGTCCGATGCATTTAGCTTGATCACCACAGAACCCTGTGGAATATCTTCATTTACGCGTATTTTATACAACGATTTACTGAAAACTGGCGTGTTATCATTAACATCCATTACATTTACATTAATCTGCAGCGTCCCAGATCTGGCTGGTTTTCCTCCATCTACAGCAGTGAGAACAATTTTAACAACCTGCTGTTTTTCTCGATCTAAAGATTTGTCCAGCACCAGCTCAGCTGACACTCCGTGTTCACCACCACTCTGCACATCAAGTGAGAAATGTTCGTTTTGACTCAGCTTGTAACCCTTCACTGAGTTACTGCCCATGTCTGCGTCTTCTGCCACGGGAAGAAAAAAGCGTTCTCCCGGAGACATTGATTCAGATATGTTTAATGAGTAAAACTGTTCAATAAACTCGGGTGAGTTATCATTAATATCTAAAATATTAACTTCTATGCCGTGTACAATCATCGGGCTGTTTAAAACAGCCTGCACTCTCAGCACGCATTGAGCTGTTTTCGGACAAATCTCTTCCCTGTTTATCCTTTCATTCACAAAAAGATTCCCGGTTTGTGGATTCACGTCAAAATATTTCTTACTATAACTAGAAACGATGCTCAGATCTCTCCTTTCCATCTCCTGTACGTTCAGGTTCAAATCTTTTGCAATATTCCCCACCACGGTGCCTTTGTTGATCTCCTCGGAAACGGAGTAAGAGAATTGCGAAGCAAAGCAGTCACAAAGACAAAGCAGCAAGGAGAGAAGAATCCAATAAGAGTCGACTGTCCCCATGTTGAAAAGGAAGATCTGTATTCCCCAGTCCAAAATTTTACGAGGTAAAAAAGGTGTTTGTCCGATAAAACATGATATCCAGGGACAACAATAAAGCGCTGCGCTTCACCACCAGTACAGCCCGTAAGAGCGCAAAACCAATGGAGTGTTAGAGACCCACCCAGGAGGAGTTATGCACGTAGCCTACTTTGAATAATATAGTTATGGTCTCGAGTCACACCAGGTGGCAAATAATAAGATCATAAATGTACCATGATAATTACAAATATGAGAAACAAGTTTATTGAGAAAAAAGTTAGATATTTATTCTTCAATGATGGTTTGCAGCCTTGCATTAATTTAATTAACAGCAAACCAACTATAAAAAAATGACAAAGCATCATGTTTAGTATATGTTCAAGAATGTCTAGAAATCCAAACAAAAATAATTCTGAAGTTTTTTATTTAAATTATAATGAACTTAAACTGAATACATAACACACATACAATGTGTTTCCTCATTTTAAAAATGTTTAAATGTGTTGAAACACATTGGAATTAATAAAGTCAGTTAAAAAAAAAAGACAAGAAAATGAACGTAAAGTCATTACAGCACCACGGACAGCGTTATAACTGTAACAATCCAAACACCGTGCTCCACATAGCCAACTTTATTTCTCGAAGCATTCCCATTAGCAATCATAAGAAAATAACTAAAAAATAGTTACATCAGAAATAATGCCACAAGGAGTGGATACATAACAAACAGTACGCTAGTATCACCAACACTTTTGACTAATTAAGTCACAAAAATTCAATGAGTCAAAACAAATCAAACCTGAAGTTTACTGATGGGCAAATCACTAATTGCACTTGATTGATGGTGTGGCAAAGTGAGGGTAAAATCTACAGTTATGTCCTATATACTAGGAATCAGTAAGTTGGTAATTAAACATGAAAGATGCCAACAATTTTCTTGAAAATATAAAAGTAAGATGTATAAACCTACCTTTTCTTTGTTAGGTAAAGTCTGAGTCTTGGTAAAAGTGTCTCCTCCTTCAATACTGATCAGTTCTGCATCTACAGGTGGAAACGGTGCGGGGAAAACCACCACATCACTCTTCAGTGTGTCTGAACTGAAACACACGTCGTACTGCTGAGTAGCTTTAGAGTAAGACCAGCTCCCGTCTGGATGGGTGGTGATCATTGGAGCACCGTACCTACTAAAATCACTGTCTGTCCTGTGGCATCTCACAGCTATTAAGCTGATGAGACTCAGTAGAAAGATGACTGAGACCGACACAATAGCAATCAGCAGATACAGGTTCAGATCAGAAAAGTTTTCCTCTTTCATAGGAACACGTCTGAGTGGAGTCTGGATGTCAGCTGTGTTTTCAACCACCACCACATCCATAGACACAGTAGCTGACAGAGAAGGTTCTCCATTATCAGAAACCAACACCACCAAAGGGTGAGTTTTCAGGTCATTGTCACTCATCCTCCTCTTAGTTCGGATCTCCCCGCTACTGGTTCCTATCCTGAACAGGTTGTTTCCTTTGGGTTCAGACAGGTGATAAGAAAGCAGTGCATTGTATCCAGAATCGGCATCCACAGCCCTGATCTTTGCAACAAAATATCCAGCTTCTGCAGAGTAAGGGATGGTCTCACTGTTCACAGATCCATGCTCAGAATGCGGTGCCAAAATTGACGGAATATTGTCGTTTTCGTCTAAGATAAAAACATTAACAGTCACGTTGCTGCTGAGAGGAGGAACACCAGAGTCTGTGGCCTGAATTTTAAACTGAAAAGTTTTCAACTCCTCATAATTAAGAGACTTTAGACTGGTTAAATCTCCATTTTCTGAATCCATGCTTAGAAATGCTGAAACTGAAAATGTCGATGGATAATTATTAATTATTGAATATGATAGCTTAGCATTCTCATTTGTATCTGCATCATCCGCAGTTACCTTTGACATCACAAATCCAACTTTACTGTTCTCTTTTACATAAATATTAATGTTTTCTTCTGAGAAACGTGGTGCATTATCATTAATATCAGAAATAATCACAGGGATTATAGTTTTGCTAGAAAGTGGTGGAGTTCCTCCATCAGTAGCAGTAACTGTAACATTGTACTGCGGTACACTCTCCCTATCTATAACACCATCAACTACCAGGGAATAATAATTTTTGTAGTTTGAATTTAATTTCAAAGGAACTGAATCTACTATTTTACAAGTTGTGAAACCATTCTGGCCTCCATCTTTGTCAGTCACAGTTACAAGCGCCACAACAGTCCCAATTTCAGCATTTTCTTTTACTGGGCTCAAAACAGAAGTAACAGTAATTTCTGGTGCATTATCATTAACATCTACCACCTCCACCAGGACTTTGGAATAACCACTGCGGGGAGATGCGCCCTGGTCTGACGCACGCACTCTCAGTTCGTAAGCGTTGCCTTCCTCATAATCCAAACTAGATTTAAGAATGATTTCTCCGCTCTCGGGAACAACACTGAATTTCTCTGGGGAGTCCACATTTCCTCTTTTCATCAGATAATATCGGATTTCAGCGTGTTGACCATCATCTAAATCCGTTGCAGTAACTTTTAGTAAGGTTGTGTTTACTGGTACGTTTTCACTAACACTTATTTTATAAAGTGATTTATCAAACACAGGCGTGTTATCATTAACATCAACAACATTAACAATAATTTGCATTGTGCCAGATCTCGCTGGTTTTCCTCCGTCTACAGCGGTCAGTGTTAGTTTGACAGATGGTTGCTTTTCTCTGTCTAAAGCTTTTTCTAACACCAACTCAGCAGAAATGCCATCCGTTCCGCTGCTTGTGTCTAAAGAAAAATGACCGTTCGTGCTTAATTTGTAAGTTTTTACTGCGTTACTGCCTGTGTCTGCGTCCTGAGCCGCTGGGAGGGGATATCGCTCTCCCGTTGAGGAGGATTCAGATATATTAAACACGTGAATTCTTTCTGCAAATGTTGGCGCGTTATCATTAACGTCCAGAACATTAACTTCAATGCGATAAATATTCATGGGATTATTGAGGAGTCCTTCAATATTTAAGGAACACTTAGGTAGATTAGGGCATATCTCTTCGCGATCTATTTTCTCATTAACAAAGAGAACTCCTTTATTTATATTTGCCTCGAAATACGTCTTACTGTATCCCGATACAATCCGAAATCCTCTCTGTTCCAATTGCTGTGGAGTGATTTGTAAATCCTTCGCTAGGTTTCCAACCACTGTGCCTTTGTCCACCTCTTCTGAAACAGAGTAGGAAATTTGAGCTGAAGAGAGCTGGGATAAACAAAGAATAATGGCGAACAGCATCCATTCTTCATATCCGAAATATATCCGAGACATCTTGTTTCTCTAATCGAGATGAACAATCAAAGACTCAAACGCAGTTTGTTCGTTGAAAAATATAAAAATCCATATCTGAAATATTCCACCAGATAAGCAGAGAAACATCGCAGTGTGTCCGTGCTATAGAACAATCTGAACAAACGCGCTGGCTGTTTAGCGTTTCACCAGATGAGGGGTGCAAAGGAGCTGTTCAGGTCTGAAAATGAATCGTGGTCTCGAGCGACATCGCGTGTCATTAGTCTGTATAAAATGTTCTTTTTATGAAACAGTAAACCAGAGAAATGACGGAGAAGTGAACTTTTTTCAGCAGCTAAACCTGAATAAAAATATCAAAGTGTGCTTTATTTAGATGCTAATTGTTTTTTAGCATCTCAATATTGAAATTAATTTCCTAAATAAACTGAAGTTAGAAGACAAACATATGTGGTGGTAAATTAGAGGTCATGACAAAACAAAAAACTTAAGAGGGATAAGCACCATACCCGTTCATTAAAAAATAAACTGAAAAAGAGCAAAACACCTTTCAAAAACCACAACACTGTAAAACACAGTTTTAACTAGCTTGTTTTAACAGTTTTAACAGTTCCAACTAGCTTGGTAAGATGTAAAGTTTATCAGTCGCCTGGAGAGCCATGGTCCGAATGACCAAAAAAATCCAGACTAAATTGATGCTTTTGTCATTTTATTAAATTAAATTGCAATGTGTGGTTGAAGTGGCAATATGACGTTGTAAGTTTGTTCCCCTACATTTTTTCTTTTTAGGTTGGTGCAGACATATTAAAAAAAAAAAAAAAACTTAAACTAATAGCCCTGGAGTGCAATACGTGAGCTTGGCCCTCAAGTTGGGAACCACTGCTGTAAAACTATAGATCAGAATCAGAATGGATCAGATGGACAATGGAAAATCAGATGGAGCCAAAAATAAAAGGTTGGTAAAAGTATCTCTGAATAACTTAAAAAATGAATTAATCTGAAAATAAAAAAAATCTGTACTCGTGCAAATCAACAGATTGGATGTCAAAGGCACAACATTCTTGATTATGATATGTCTGCTGTTGCTGTGTCTGAAGCCCTTGCCTTTCCATTCAAATGCAACTTAGAGAATTAAAGTGATTTGAGAACGTCTCGTGTAATCACAAATATTTGCTGAATCTAAACTAAAAAACCCAATGATCAATTTAAACTAACCAAATTGATTGTTTAATTAATGGTATTATGCCCAATACAGTGGAAACATACAGTATGTTACAACAGACTATGAGTCTAAAAGAAAGAAGTAGCATGTCTACTGTAACTGTTAGCAAGATAAAAACAATCTAAGGAATAATAATTAGAAAACGTCTCACCTTTTCTTTATTGGGTAAAGTCTGAGTCCTGGTAAAAGTGTCTCCTCCTTCAATACTGATCAGTTCTGCATCTACAGGTGGAAATGGTGCGGGGAAAACCACCACATCACTCTTCAGTGTGTCTGAACTGAAACACACGTCATACTGCTGAGTAGCTTTAGAGTAAGACCAGCTCCCGTCTGGATGGGTGGTGATCATTGGCGCACTGTACCTACTAAAATCACTGTCTGTCCTGTGGCATCTCACAGCTATTAAGCTGATGAGACTCAGTAGAAAGATGACTGAGACTGACACAATGGCGATCAGCAGATACAAGTTCAGATCAGAGAAGTTTTCCTCCTTCATAGGAACACGTCTGAGTGGAGTCTGGATGTCAGCTGTGTTTTCAACCACCACCACATCCATAGACACAGTCGCTGACAGAGAAGGTTCTCCATTATCAGAAACCAGCACCACCAAAGGGTGAGTTTTCAGGTCATTGTCACTCATCCTCCTCTTAGTCCTGATCTCCCCGCTACTAGTTCCAATCCTGAACAGGTTGTTTCCTTTGGGTTCAGACAGGTGATAAGAAAGCAGTGCATTGTATCCAGAATCTGAATCCACAGCCCTGATCTTTGCTACAAAATATCCAGCTTCGGCAGAGTAAGGGATGGTCTCACTGTTCACAGATCCATGCTCAGAATAAGGAAAAAGAATTGAGGGATTGTTGTCATTATCATCCAAGATAAAAACATTAACAGTCACGTTGCTGCTGAGAGGAGGAACACCAGAGTCTGTGGCCTGAACTTTGAACTGAAAAGTTTTTAGTTCTTCAAAATTAAAGCTTTGTAAACTGACTATGTCTCCTGTTTCTGAATTTATGTTTATCATAGATTTAATCTGCAGGGTTTTGGGAGAATCATTGATGACATGATAAACTGATTTAGCATTTTCATGTAAATCAGGATCAAACGTGCGCAATCTGTGAATAGTAGATCCAACAGGACTATTCTCTTTGAGATAAATATTAACAGCAGCATCCAGAAAATGAGGAGGATTGTCATTGACATCAGAAACGTCTAATGTAATCACACCTGTACTTGACAGAGCAGGTGTTCCTTCATCTGTAGCTATCAGTGATATATTATACATCGAAACACTTTCTCTGTCGAGCGGCCCGTCAACTAACAAGGTGTAGTAATTTTTGTAGGTGGGTTTTAATTTAAATGGCACAGACCCCACAATCTTACAACTTGTTTGGCCATTTTTACCCCCGTCTCTGTCTGTAACTGTAACCATAGCAACAGTAGTGTCTATTTCAGAGTCCTCTTTAACTGGACTCATGAGGGATGATACAGATATTTCAGGAGCATTATCATTTACATCCATAACTACAACTAAAATCTTACCATGTGTACTACGGGGAGGAGTGCCTTTGTCTCGTGCCTGCACCCGAATTTCATACGCAGAATTTTCTTCATAATCAATATTGCCTTTTACGGTAATTTTACCAGTTAAATTATTCAGAGAAAATTTTGAGTTGGAACTTAAATACTTTTTCTCAGTGAAGGAGTAAATAATCTGACTATTTACACCTTCATCCAAATCAGTCGCAGTGAGAGTTAATAACGCTGTCCCTATGTTTGCATTTTCAACAACTTGAACCTTATAAAGTGACTTCCTGAACATAGGTGAGTTATCATTTACATCCAAAACATTAACAATTACCTGTAAAGTACCAGTTTTAGGAGGTTTTCCCCCATCAATTGCAGTAAGAATGAGTTCAATTATAGCTTGTTTTTCTCTGTCCAAAGCTTTTTGTAGGACGAGCTCGGCAGACAGACTCTGATCGTCACTGCTCTGTGTTTCTAAAGAAAAATATTCATTTGTGTTTAATTTGTAAGTTTTTACTCCATTTACACCGACATCTGCATCATGAGCTACAGGGAGTGGATATCTTTCTCCTACAAATGAGGACTCAGGAATATCAAATTTGTATATTTCTTCCAGAAAAACTGGAGGATTATCATTAATATCATTAATCACAACTTCAATCCGATGAAGGCTGCGAGGATTGCTCAAAACAGCCTCCAGATTTAAGAAACATTTCACCATATTAGGACAGAGCTCCTCCCGGTCTATCCTATCACTGACAAAAAGTAGTCCGGATGCAGGATTAATATCAAAAAAGCTTTTTCTATATCTTGATTCTAAACGAAGACCTCTGGACTGGATCTGCTGTACATCAAGATTTAAGTCCTTTGCTAGATTTCCCACCGTCGTTCCTTTGTCCACCTCCTCAGAAATACTGTAGGAAAACTGAGCCACGGACCATTCACAGAGACAAAGAAGCGCAAGCAGAAGACTCCAAATATCCTCCCGCTGTCTCCAAGCAGCCATCATAAATCCAAATGAAGATAATTTGTTGTAAATATCCCCGTCGCACAATTACAAACAATTAAAAACGTGTTTTCTACGCGTTCATCCTGCTGATCATTCTTCAGTCCTCCGTGCGGTGTTCTCACAAACAGCGTCGGAGGATGACGTTTGTCTTTTTATTATTATAGGAGGAGTTTCCACCGCAGACCACTGCTGAACAAGCCACGGTCTAGTGCGACATCTAGTGACATTTTTGTACTGAACACCATAAGAAAGAGACTATGATGAACAAAACCTCTGCAAGGAAATTCCATTCGATACATTTATTGCTTAGTTACCAAAGATTACAAATATTCTTCATATTTTCTTTTTGCAAGTTCGTGAGTATATAAACTTTTTCAAGATCCTAATTACGCGACTCGCAATGTTTGCTTCACGTATTTTGCTTTAAAGTGTTAATGTACTTTATTGTAACCCGACATATACTGTATCTGCAAGTTCCTGACCCTTTAAGTCTAATTCTAATTAAACTTAAGGTCATAAAATATTTTATATAATTATGAGGATGACAGGATTCTGTAAAAAGGTATTTTAATAAGACCGAATCAGTTGCGGAGACTGAAGTTAAGATTTTTTTTTTATTTTGTTTTACTTTGAAAGCAGGGATTTTTAAGGTACTGTCATGTGTTCAAAGAGAGGGGTTTTGATATCTTCAATTGTGTTTAGGGTTTTTTTTATCATCAGCTTTATAGTTTGCTTTCTGGTTCGTCCGTCTGGCCCAATCTTTTTTTAATTGTTTAAATAAAAATCTAGTATTTTGATAGCGAATTTCTGGGCTTAGTATTGTAAAACGTAGATTCTTTTTTTAAGAGTATTTACATATGCCAGGGGGTTCAATTCTTTGTGGGGTTTTTTTTTTTTTTTGGTCATTATTAGACGTGTGTCGCTGGGCATCCTCATGATGACGTCATTGTTTTGTTTGCTCCGCGTCAAATTTTGTTTGGTTTTATTTGATTGATCCTCTCACGGGTGGGTGGTCTTTTAATTTTATTTTCTCTGATTTTTTTCAGTAATCTAAGAGCTGGAAAAATGTTAATGTATTTTGAAATGTTTTGTTTTATTTTTGCTGTAAATTTTTTGTGAAAAAAAATAATTGTAACTAAAGGCTACACCTTGTCTTCACTAGTTCTTTAAAGAATCACCTAATATATAAAGAAAAGATTCAAATGCTATGAGCCAATATTTCAAAACTGTATTGAGAATAGGAGACACAGAAAAAAAGTGGTTCTTTTAGCACCAAGGACAGCATCCAAAACGGTTAAAATTTGGTAGAATGTCACAGTCATTCACTTTTCACTCACACTGCTCTAAAAAATGGATGGATCACGATGTAAAAACACTATGTAAACATTAAAAAAAAAAAAAAAAAAGAATTATTCTATTAATCCCTCAACGGGTAACTTTTTTGTGTGCTGCACTCCTTACACCGCAGCAAGCTGCCCTTCAACGGCGCCAGTGGTGAGAGAAGCAAGGGTTAGGTGTCTTCTCCAAGGACCCTAGACCGTGGTCTCAGTGGGAATCGAACCCGCGACCTTCCGGTCCGCGGGCGAGCGCTCCACCGCTGATCCACCGTCTTCCACCCATTACACACTGTACGTAAAAAATACTGATTCGTAACAAGGCGGTAACCCCTACAGACTAAATCACGGTGCAACGCAATGACGTTTGTTATTTGGAATAAAATGAAAAACAAAAAAGGGAGAGCAGCAGCATCTTCTACCTCTGCAATCCTAAAAAAAAACTAAAAAAGTCATTGACCAATCCAGAAATCTGACAGTTTTGGATTATTATGAGTTCATACGTGTTTGGATTTTTAGTCAGAGATGAAAAGCAAACCAGTGCAGTAAAAACTTGAAGAGGAAAAAACAAGAACAGAAAACAGTGAACCAAAAACTTATTTTGAGCAACCATCCTGCAAAATTTCTTCTCAAGTCTGTGAATAAACTGATTGTTGTTTCAGTATTTTGATAGCAACTCCATGTCATTATTAAAATCATTGTTAGAAAAACCTTGCAACACAACAAATCTGCATGACAATGGGATTTGATCTTGCATGTACTGTATAAGATGATGATTTAATGCACATTTATATTAAGATGACCAAAATCACCTTACCTTTTCTTTATTAGGTAAAGTTTGAGTCCTGGTAAAAGTGTCTCCTCCTTCAATACTGATCAGTTCTGCATCTACAGGTGGAAACGGTGCGGGGAAAACCACCACATCACTCTTCAGTGTATCTGAACTGAAACACACGTCGTACTGCTGAGTAGCTTTAGAGTAAGACCAGCTCCCGTCTGGATGGGTGGTGATCATTGGAGCACTGTACCTACTAAAATCACTGTCTGTCCTGTGGCATCTCACAGCTATTAAGCTGATGAGACTCAGTAGAAAGATGACTGAGACTGACACAATGGCGATCAGCAGATACAAGTTCAGATCAGAGAAGTTTTCCTCCTTCATAGGAACACGTCTGAGTGGAGTCTGGATGTCAGCTGTGTTTTCAACAACCACCACATCCATTGACACAGTAGCTGACAGAGAAGGTTCTCCATTATCAGAAACCAGCACCACCAAAGGGTGAGTTTTCAGGTCATTGTCACTCATCCTCCTCTTAGTCCTGATTTCCCCGCTACTGGTTCCAATCCTGAACAGGTTGTTTCCTTTGGGCTCAGACAGATGATAAGAAAGCAGAGCATTGTATCCAGAATCTGCATCCACAGCCCTGATCTTTGCTACAAAATATCCAGCTTCTGCAGAGTAAGGGATGTTCTCACTGTTCACAGATCCATGCTCAGAATAAGGAGAAAGAATTGAGGGGTTGTTGTCATTTTCATCCAAGATAAAAACATTAACAGTCGCGTTGCTGCTGAGAGGAGGAACACCAGAGTCTGTGGCCTGAACTTTAAACTGGAAAGTTTTTAGTTCTTCAAAATTAAAGCTTTGTAAACTGACTATATCTCCTGTTTCTGAATTTATGTTTATCATAGATTTAATCTGCATGGTTTTGGGGGAATCATTGACGACATGATAAACTGATTTAGCATTTTCATGTAAATCAGGATCAAACGTGCGCAATCTATGAATAGTAGATCCAACAGGACTATTCTCTTTGAGATAAATATTAACAACAGAATCCAGAAAATGAGGAGGATTGTCATTGACATCAGAAACTTCTAATGTAATCACACCTGTACTTGACAGAGCAGGTGTTCCCTCATCTGTTGCTACGAGTGAGATATTATACATTGAAACGCTTTCTCTGTCAAGCGGCCCGTCAACCAGCAAGGTATAGTAATTTTTGTAGGTTGGTTTTAATTTAAATGGCACAGACCCCACAATCTTACAACTTGTTAGGCCATTTTTATCACCGTCTCTGTCTGTAACTGTAACCATAGCAACAGTAGTGCCTATTTCAGAGTCCTCCTTAACTGGACTCATGAGTGATGATACAGATATTTCAGGAGCATTATCATTTACATCTATTACTTCTACTAAAATCTTACCGTGTGTACTACGAGGAGGAGTCCCTCTGTCTCGTGCCTGCACCCGAATCTCATACGCGGGATTTTCTTCATAATCAATATTGCCTTTCACTGTAATTTCACCAGTAAGATTATTTAGAGAAAATTGTGTGCCGGTATTTAAATACTTTTTTTCAGTAAAGGAGTAAATGATCTGACTATTTACGCCTTCGTCCAAGTCAGTTGCCCTGAGTGTTAATAACTTGGTGCCAATATTTGCATTTTCAGCAACTTGAACCTTGTAAAGTGATTTACTGAACAAAGGTGAGTTGTCATTTACATCCAAAACATTAACTATAATTTGCAAAGTACCTGTTTTAGGTGGCTTTCCCCCATCAAAAGCAGAGAGAGTGAGTTCAAACACAGCTTGTTTTTCTCTGTCCAAAGCTTTTTGTAGGACAAGCTCAGCAGACAGACTCTGATCCCTGCCACTCTGTGTTTCTAAAGAAAAATATTCATTTGTGTTTAATTTATAAGTTTTTACTCCATTTACCCCCACATCTGCATCATGAGCTACAGGGAGTGGATATCTTTCTCCAACAAATGAGGACTCATAAAGATCAATTGTGTGTATTTCTTCCAGAAAAACTGGAGAATTGTCATTAATATCATTAATCACAACTTCAATCCGATGAAGGCTCCGTGGATTGCTCAATACAGCCTCCAGATTTAAGGAGCATTTGACCATATTAGGACAAAGCCCCTCCCGGTCTATCTTATCACTGACAAAAAGTAGTCCGGATGCAGGATTAATATCAAAAAAGCTTGCTCTATATCTTGATTCTAAACGAAGACCTCTGGATTGGATCTGCTGCACATTAAGATTTAAGTCCTTTGCTAGATTTCCCAACGTCGTTCCTTTGTCCACCTCCTCAGAAATACTGTAGGAAAACTGAGCCACGGACCATTCGCAGAGACAAAGAAGCGCAAGCAGTAGACTCCACATATCCTCCAGCTGTTTCCAAGCAGCCATCATAAATCCAAATGAAAATTAGTTTTTGTAAAAAAAAATTCCCTTTGCACAATAACAAATACTTAAAAACGTGTTTTCTACGCGTTCATCCTGCTGATCATTCGTCAGTCCTCCGTGCGGTGTTCTCACAAAGCAGCGTCGGAGGATGACGTTTGTCTTTTTATTATTATAGGAGGGGTTTCCACCGCAGACCACTGCTGAACAAGCCACGGTCTAGTGCGACATCTAGTGACATTTTTGTACTGAACACCATAAGAAAGAGACTTCTAGGATAAATAAAAACTCTTTACGGAAATAGATTTTGAGAAATGTAATGCTTTGATGTTACGTATATTGTTTTTGTTCTTTTTATCTTTTTGGATGTTCGTGGATATATAAAATGTATGACATTTATAATTGCCCAACCTTCACTTTGCTTGACATGTTTCGTTTTTAAGTTTTAATGCACTTCAGCGTAACCCGACATATATCAAATGTATTGTGATTTTGACAAATCTCTTGATGGTGGTAGTACAGAATAACCATATTCAGGAAATTCTGTCACCTGTGCAGCTGATCACGAAACTGCAGGTGATTAGTATCAGGGAAACAGCGGAGCAGGAAGACTCCAATATGTACTGTAAGTGTTGGAGGTACGTTGATCCCTCTTGTTTTAGGGCAAGATCTCGGCGTGATAAGTCTAATTTGATGAAAAACGTAGCTTTGTAACAGTATTTAATATATTTATGTGCATGGCGGGATTCTGAAACTAGGTTTTTAATAGGAGCCAATCAGCCGCGGTACTGAAGTTTAGGATTCCTTTTTTTTGTTTTACATTGCAGGGTGATATTTTTAAGGTAATCTGATCCTTTTAAAAAAGGGAATTGTGGTGTCTTCTTCCTGTGTGTGTGTGTGTGTGTGTGTGCGTGCGTGCGTGCGTGCGTGCGTGTGTGTGTGTGTGTGTGTGTGTTTATTAGCTTTATGACTGGCTTTTAGGTTTGAGCGTCCTGCCCAATCTTTTTGTTAATTATACTAATTGACTTGGTTATTTTTGTTGTCGGTCACAAGGATTAGTGGTGCAATAGCTGATTAATTTTTCATATTAACTCCACGACCCTTTAGCTTCTTCTGTATATTTTGGTCATTATAAGACGTGTGTTGTGGGGCATCACTATGGTGACGTCATTTATTTAGTTTGCTCAGCGTCACGTTTTGCAAGGTTTTATTTGTTTTGTGCTTCCAGATATGGGAGGTCTTTTAGTTTTGCTTTCCTTATTTTATTTTTAGCAATCCAAGGGCTGGTACAACGTTCATGTATTTTTAAGTGTTTTTTTGTTTGTTTTTTTTTCTCTGCATATTTTTTTTTAAATAATTGTAACTAAAGGCTGGACCTCTGCTTCACTCGTCCTGTAAGAATCACCTGTTATATAACTAATACAATTCAAACGCTGTTAGCCCATATTTCAAAACTGTAATGAGAATAGGAAACAAAAAAAAGGGGTTCTTTCCCTACCACCAAGGACAGCGTCCAAAATAGTTTGTGGGATACCAGTGCCATAGAATTTAAAATAACATTAGCTTACAATCTAAAACAGTATGTAAACATGGCACATTGTAAGAAAATTCTTTACCTTCCAAGTTGTAACAAAGCAGCAATCGGCACTGGTGTAATCACTTTGCTACACAATGACATTTCTTGTTTGAAATAAAGTGGAAAGTGAAAAATGGAAAACAGCATCAATTTTATCTCTAAAATACAAAAAAAAAAAACTTGAAAAACTATTGACCTATCCTAAACACTGAACGTATCGGGTTCATGATATGTTTATATAATGTAGGATTTTTAGATAGGTGGAAAACTTGATTCTGTGCGGTAAAATTATGAACAAAAAGAAAACTAATAAAACAACTGTGAACCAAAAAGGAATTTTGAGCACCAAATTTGCTAAATTCCTCCTACAAGGTCAAAGTCTTCGAATAAATTGATTCAAAATATTGTTGTTGAGGTCATTATCAAATAAATTTTTAGAAACATCTTGCATCAAGACAAATCTGCATATGACAAAGCGATTTGATGTTGCATGTGTAAGATTAAGCATGATTGCACCTTTATATTAAGATGACCAAAAGCACCTTACCTTCTCTTTATTGGGTAAAGTCTGAGTCCTGGTAAAAGTGTCTCCTCCTTCAATACTGATCAGTTCTGCATCTACAGGTGGAAACGGTGCGGGGAAAACCACCACATCACTCTTCAGTGTGTCTGAACTGAAACACACATCGTACTGCTGAGTAGCTTTAGAGTAAGACCAGCTCCCGTCTGGATGGGTGGTGATCATTGGAGCACTGTACCTACTAAAATCACTGTCTGTCCTGTGGCATCTCACAGCTATTAAGCTGATGAGACTCAGTAGAAAGATGACTGAGACCGACACAATCGCAATCAGCAGGTACAGATTCAGATCAGAGAAGTTTTCCTCCTTCATAGGAACACGTCTGAGTGGAGTCTGGATGTGAGCTGTGTTTTCAACCACCACCACATCCATAGACACAGTAGCTGACAGAGAAGGTTCTCCATTATCAGAAACCAGCACCACCAAAGGGTGAGTTTTCAGGTCATTGTCACTCATCCTCCTCTTAGTCCTGATCTCCCCGCTACTGGTTCCAATCCTGAACAGGTTGTTTCCTTTGGGTTCAGACAGGTGATAAGAAAGCAGTGCATTGTATCCAGAATCTGCATCCACAGCCCTGATCTTTGCTACAAAATATCCTGCTTCTGCAGAGTAAGGGATGGTCTCACTGTTCACAGATCCATGTTCAGAATAAGGAGAAAGAATTGAGGGATTGTTGTCATTTTCATCCAAGATAAAAACATTAACAGTCACGTTGCTGCTAAGAGGAGGAACACCAGAGTCTGTGGCCTGAACTTTGAACTGGAAAGTTTTTAGTTCTTCAAAATTAAAGCTTTGTAAACTGACTATGTCTCCTGTTTCTGAATTGATGTTTATCATAGATTTAATCTGCAGGGTTTTGGGAGAATCATTGATGACACGATAAACTGATTTAGCATTTTCATGTAAATCAGGATCAAACGTGCGCAATCTATGAATAATAGATCCAACAGGACTATTCTCTTTGAGATAAATATTAACAGCAGAATCCAAAAACTGAGGAGGATTGTCATTAACATCAGAAACTTCTAATGTAATCACACCTGTACTTGACAGAGCAGGTGTGCCTTCATCTGTAGCTATGAGTGAGATATTGTACATCGATACACTTTCTCTATCGAGCGGCCCGTTAACTAACAAGGTATAGTAATTTTTGTAGGTGGGTTTTAATTTAAATGGCACAGACCCCACAATCTTACAACTTGTTTGGCCATTTTTACCCCCGTCTTTGTCTTTAACTGTAACCATAGCAACAGTAGTGCTTATTTCCGAGTCCTCCTTAACTGGACTCATGAGTGATGATACAGATATTTCAGGAGCATTGTCATTTACATCTATTACTTCTACTAAGATTTTACCATGTGTGCTACGGGGAGGAGTGCCACTGTCTCGTGCCTGCACCCGAATCTCATACGCAGCATTCTCTTCATAATCAATATTGCCTTTTATGGTAATTTCACCAGTTAAATTATCCAGAGAAAATATTTTGTGCGGCTGAAAATTATCTGTATCAGTAAAAGAGTAAATGACCTGGCTATTTACACCTTCATCATAATCAGTTGCACTGAGAGTTAATAATTTGATGCCAACACGTGCATTTTCAACAACTTGAACCTTATAAAGTGATTTACTGAACAAAGGTTTGTTATCATTTATGTCCAAAATGTTAACTTTTATCTGTAAAGTACCTGTTTTAGGAGGTTTTCCTCCATCAAATGCAGTGAGCAAGATTTCAAACATTGCTTGTTTTTCTCTATCCACAGCCTTTTGTAAAACAAGCTCAAAAGACAGACTCTGATCCCCGCCACTTTGAATATCCAAAGAAAAATATTCATTTGTGTTTAATTTGTAAGTTTTAACTCCATTAACACCCACATCTGCATCATGAGCCACAGGGAGTGGATACCTTTCTCCTACAGTTGAGGACTCTGGTATATCAACTGTAAATATTTCTTTCAGAAAAACTGGAGGATTGTCATTAATATCGTTAATTACAACTTCAATCCGATGAAGGCTCCGAGGATTGCTCAATACAGCCTCCAGATTTAAGGAACATTTGACCATATTAGGACAAAGCTCCTCCCGGTCTATCCTATCACTGACAAAAAGTAGTCCGGATGCAGGATTAATATCAAAATAGCTTTTTCTATATCCTGATTCTAAACGAAGACCTCTGGATTGGATCTGTTGCACATTAAGATTTAAGTCCTTTGCTAGATTTCCCACCGTTGTTCCTTTGTCCACCTCCTCAGAAATACTGTAGGAAAACTGAGCCACGGACCATTCGCAGAGACAAAGAAGCGCAAGCAGCAGACTCCAAATATCCTCCCGCTGTCTCCAAGCAGCCATCATAAATCCAAATGAAGATAATTTGTTGTAAATATCCCCGTCGCACAATTACAAACAATTAAAAACGTGTTTTCTACGCGTTCATCCTGCTGATCATTCTTCAGTCCTCCGTGCGGTGTTCTCACAAACAGCGTCGGAGGATGACGTTTGTCTTTTTATTATTATAGGAGGGGTTTCCACCGCAGACCACTGCTGAACAAGCCACGGTCTAGTGCGACATCTAGTGACATTTTTGTACTGAACACCATAAGAAAGAGACTATGATTAACAAAAACTGTGCACGGAAATTCCATTCGTTACATTTATTGCTTAGTTATCAAAGAATACAAATATTCTTCATTTTTTCTTTTTGCAAGTTCGTGAGTACATAAACTTTTTCAAGATCCTAATTACGCGACTCGCAATGTTTGCTTCACGTATTTTGCTTTAAAGTGTTAATGTACTTTATTGTAACCCGACATATATCTGCAAGTTCCTGACCCGTTAAGTCTAATTCTAATATAAACTTAAGGTCATAAAATATTTTATATAATTATGAGGATGACAGGATTCTGTAAAAAGGTATTTTAATAAGACCGAATCAGTTACGGAGACTGAAGTTAAGATTTTTTTTTTATTTTGTTTTACTTTGAAGGCAGGGATTTTTAAGGTACTCTCATGTGTTCAAAGAGAGGGGTTTTGATATCTTCAATTGTGTTTAGGGTTTTTTTATCATCAGCTTTATAGTTTGCTTTCTGGTTCGTCCGTCTAGCCCAATCTTTTTTTAATTGTTTAAATAAAAATCTAGTATTTTGATAGCGAATTTCTGGGCTTAGTATTGTAAAACGTAGATTTTTTTTAAGAGTATTTACATATGCCAGGGGGTTCAATTCTTTGTGGGTTTTTTTTTTTTTTTTGGTCATTATTAGACGTGTGTCGCTGGGCATCCTCATGATGACGTCATTGTTTTGTTTGCTCCGCGTCAAATTTTGTTTGGTTTTATTTGATTGATCCTCTCACGGGTGGGTGGTCTTTTAATTTTATTTTCTCTGATTTTTTTCAGCAATCTAAGAGCTGGGAAAATGTTAATGTATTTTGAAATGTTTTGTTTTATTTTTGCTGTAGATTTTTGGTTAAAATATAATAATTGTAACTAAAGGCTACACCTTGTCATCACTAGTTCTTTAAAGAGTCACCTAATATATAAAGAAAAGATTCAAATGCTATGAGCCAATATTTCAAAACTGCATTGAGAATAGGAGACACAGAAAAAAAGTTGTTCTTTTAGCACCAAGGACAGCGTCCAAAACTGTTAAAATTTGGTATAATGTCACAGTCATTCACTTTTCCCTTGTACTGCTCTAAAAAAAGTATGGATCACGATGTAAAAACACTATGTAAAAATTACACATTGTACGTAAAAATACAGATTCGTAACAAGGCGGTAACCCACATAGACTAAATCACGGTGCAACGCAATGACGTCTGTTGTTTGGAATAAAATGAAAAACAAAAAAGGGAGAGCAGCAGCATCTTCTACCTCTGCAATCCTAAAAAAAAAAAAAAAAAAAAAAAACTAAACTAAAAAAGTCATCGACCAATCCAGAACTCTGACAGTTTTGGATTAATATGAATTCATACGTGTTTGGATTTTTAGTCGGAATTGAAAAGCAAACCAGTGCAGTAAAAACTTGAAGATGAAAAAACAAGAACAGAAAACAGTGAACCAAAAAATTATTTTGAGCAACCATCCTGCAAAATATCTTTTCAAGTCTGTGAATAAACTGATTGTTGTTTCAGTATTTTGATAGCAACTCCATGTCATTATTAAAATTATTGTTAGAAACACCTTGCAACGCAACAAATCTGCATGACAATGGGATTTGATCTTACATGTGTAAGATTATGAATTAATGCACATTTATATTGAGATGACCAAAATCACCTTACCTTTTCTTTATTAGGTAAAGTTTGAGTCCTGGTAAAAGTGTCTCCTCCTTCAATACTGATCAGTTCTGCATCTACAGGTGGAAATGGTGCGGGGAAAACCACCACATCACTCTTCAGTGTGTCTGAACTGAAACACACATCGTACTGCTGAGTAGCTTTAGAGTAAGACCAGCTCCCGTCTGGATGGGTGGTGATCATTGGAGCACTGTACCTACTAAAATCACTGTCTGTCCTGTGGCACCTCACAGCTGTTAAGCTGATGAGACTCAGTAGAAAGATGACTGAGACTGACACAATGGCGATCAGCAGATACAAGTTCAGATCAGAGAAGTTTTCCTCCTTCATAGGAACACGTCTGAGCGGAGTCTGAATGTGAGCTGTGTTTTCAACCACCACCACATCCATAGACACAGTCGCTGACAGAGAAGGTTCTCCATTATCAGAAACCAGCACCACCAAAGGGTGAGTTTTCAGGTCATTGTCACTCATCCTCCTCTTAGTCCTGATCTCCCCGCTACTGGTTCCAATCCTGAACAGGTTGTTTCCATTGGGTTCAGACAGATGATAAGAAAGCAGTGCATTGTATCCAGAATCTGCATCCACAGCCCTGATCTTTGCTACAAAATATCCAGCTTCTGCAGAGTAAGGGATGGTCTCACTGTTCACAGATCCATGCTCAGAATAAGGAGAAAGAATTGAGGGATTGTTGTCATTTTCATCCAAGATAAAAACATTAACAGTCATGTTGCTGCTGAGAGGAGGAACACCAGAGTCTGTGGCCTGAACTTTAAACTGGAAAGTTTTTAGTTCTTCAAAATTAAAGCTTTGTAAACTGACTATGTCTCCTGTTTCTGAATTTATGTTTATCATAGATTTAATCTGCACGGTTTTGGGGGAATCGTTTATTACACGATAAACTGATTTAGCATTTTCATGTAAATCAGGATCAAACGTGCGCAATCTGTGAATAGTAGACCCAACAGGACTATTCTCTTTGAGATAAATATTAACAGCAGAATCCAGAAAATGAGGAGGATTGTCATTGACATCAGAAACGTCTAATGTAATCACACCTGTACTTGACAGAGCAGGTGTGCCTTCATCTGTAGCTATCAGTGATATATTATACATCGAAACACTTTCTCTGTCAAGCGGCCCGTCAACTAACAATGTGTAGTAATTTTTGTAGGTGGGTTTTAATTTAAATGGCACAGACCCCACAATCTTACAACTTGTTTGGCCATTTTTACCTCCATCTTTGTCTTTAACTGTAACCATAGCAACAGTAGTGCCTATTTCCGAGTCTTCTTTAACTGAACTCATGAGTGAAGATACAGATATTTCAGGAGCATTGTCATTTACATCTATTACTTCCACTAAAATTTTACCTTGTGTAATACGGGGAGGAGTGCCTCCGTCTCGTGCCTGCACCCGAATCTCATACGCGGGATTTTCTTCATAATCAATATTGCCTTTTACTATAATTTCACCAGTAAGATTATTTAGGGAAAATTTTCCATCAATATTTAAATGTCCTTTTTCAGTAAAAGAGTATTTAATCTGACTGTTGGAACCCTCATCTGGATCAGTGGCGCTAAGAGTTAATAACTTATTGCCAATATCAGCATTTTCAACTACATGAATCTTATAAAGGGATTTGCTAAACATGGGCGGGTTATCATTTACATCCAAAACATTAACTTTTATCTCTAAAGTACCTGTTTTAGGAGGTTTTCCTCCATCAAATGCAGTGAAAGTGAGTTCAAACATAGCCTGTTTTTCTCTGTCCAAAGCTTTTTGTAGGACAAGCTCAGCAAACAAACTTTGGTCCCCACCAGTCTGTATATCCAGAGAAAAATATTCATTGGTGTTCAATTTGTATGTTTTTACTCCATTTACACCCACATCTGCATCATGAGCTACAGGGAGTGGATATCTTTCTCCAACAAATGAGGACTCTGGTATATCAACACTGTATATTTCTTCCAAAAAATTTGGAGGGTTGTCATTAATATCATTAATCACAACTTCAATCCGATGAAGGCTCCGAGGATTGCTCAATACAGCCTCCAGATTTAAGGAACATTTGACCATATTAGGACAAAGCTCCTCCCGGTCTATCCTATCACTGACAAAAAGTAGTCCGGATGCAGGATTAATATCAAAATAGCTTTTTCTATATTCTGATTCTATACGAAGGCCTCTGGATTGGATCTGCTGCACATTGAGATTTAAGTCCTTTGCTAGATTTCCCACCGTCGTTCCTTTGTCCACCTCCTCAGACATACTGTAGGAAAACTGAGCCACGGACCATTCGCAGAGACAAAGAAGCGCAAGAAGCAGACTCCAAATATGATCCCGCTGTCTCCAAGCACCCATCATAAATCCGAATGAAGATAATTTGTTGTAAAAATCCCCTTCGTACAATTACAAACAATTAAAAACGTGTTTTCTACGCGTTCATTCTGGCGTTCAATCGTCAGTCCTCCGTGCGGTGTTCTCACAAAGCAGCGTCTGAGGATGACGTTTGTCTTTTTATTATTATAGGAGGGGTTTCCACCGCAGACCACTGCTGAACAAGCCACGGTCTAGTGCGACATCTAGTGCCTTTTTTGTACTGAACACCAAAAGAAAGAGATTTCTATGATGAATAAACACTGCACGGAAATGGATTTTGAGACGTATATTTTTTGGTTATCGTACATGAAGTATGTATAAATATTCTTTACTTTTTGTTTTTTTAAGTGTGTGAGTATATATAATTTTTCAAAATTCTAATTACCCAATTTGCAATTTATGCTCTATGTGTTTTGTTTTAAAGTTTTAATGTACTTTTGTGTAAACCAACATATATTTGCAAGTTCCTGACCCGTTAAGTCTAACTTTAATAAAACATTTGGTTTTAAAAGTATTTCATAAATTGATGAGGATGACAGGATTATGTAATGAGGTTTATTTGGAGCAAATCAGCTGCGGACACTGAAGTTAAGTTTTTTTTTTTTCTTTGTTCTCTTTAGGACGCAGGAATTTTTTAAGGTAATGCCATCAGTTTATAGTGAGGGATTTTAATGTCTTCAATTGTGTTTTGGGTTTTGTTTTGTTTTCGTTTTTTTTTTTTTTATCAGCTTTATAGTTTGCCTTCTGGTTCGTACGTCCGGCCATATCTTTTTTAATCGTGTCAATGAATCTAATATTTTGATAGCACGTCTTTGGGCTTAGTTTTGTGTAAGGTAGTTTTTTTTTTTTTTTTGACTATTTACACCTGCCAGGGGGTTCAATTCTTTGTTTGTTTGTTTTTTTTGTGTGTGTGTTTTTCAGTCATTATTTAACGTATGTTGCTGGGAATCCTTATGATGACGTCTTTGGTTTGATTACTCTGTGTCAAATTTTGTTTTGTTTTATATGGTTGGTCCTCTCATGGGTAGGTGGTTTTTAAATTTTATTTCCTCTTATTTTTTCAGTAATCTAAGAGCTGGTAAAACACTAACGTATTTTGAAGGTTTTATTATTATTATTATTATTGCTGTATATTGTTTTATGAAATGAAATCATTGTAACTAAAGGCTACACCTTGTCTTCACTAGTTCGTTAAAGAATCACCTGATACAAAAAGAAAAATATTCAAATGTTATGAGCCAATATTTCAAAACTGTATTGAATATAAAAGACAAATAGAAAAAGGGTTGTTGTATTAGCACCAAGGACAGCGTCCAAAACAGTTACTGTAATAGTTGGCAGGAGGTCAAAGTCATTCACTTTTCATTCACACTGCTCTAAAAAAAATGTATGGATCATGATGTAAAAACATGATGTAAACATTACACATTGGACGTAAAAAATACCTTGACTGCCGATTTGTAACAAGGCTGTTACCCATACGGACAAAATCACTGTGCAATGCAATGAAGTTTCTTATTTGGAATATAACAGAAAGAAACAAAAGGGGGCAGTATCATCTTCTAACTCTGACATTCTGAATAACAAACAAAGAAAAAACTCATAGACCTATCCAGAATCCTGATAGTATAGGTTTCAAAATGATTTTTTTTACGTTTTTGAATCGTTAATCAGACATGAAAAGCAAACCAGTGCAGTAAAATTTTGAACAGGAAAAAAAAAAAGACAAGAAAAGAGTGAACCGAAAAATTATTTTCAGCAACAATCTTGCTAAATTTCTTCTCAAGTTTCAGGATAGACTGATTAAAAACATTATTGTTGAAGACATTGTCAAAGATATAGTTAGAAACATTTTGCAACAAGACAAATCTGCACGAGAATGGGATTTGATCTTGCATGTATAAGATTATGCATGAATGCACATTTACTGTATATTAAGATGACCAAAAGCACCATACCTTTTCTTTATTAGGTAAAGTTTGAGTCCTGGTAAAAGTGTCTCCTCCTTCAATACTGATCAGTTCTGCATCTACAGGTGGAAACGGTGCAGGGAAAACCACCACATCACTCTTCAGTGTGTCTGAACTGAAACACACATCGTACTGCTGAGTAGCTTTAGAGTAAGACCAGCTCCCGTCTGGATGGGTGGTGATCATTGGAGCACTGTACCTACTAAAATCACTTTCTGTCCTGTGGCACCTCACAGCTGTTAAGCTGATGAGACTCAGTAGAAAGATAACTGAGACCGAAACAATGGCGATCAGTAGATACAAGTTCAGATCAGAGAAGTTTTCCTCCTTCATAGGAACACGTCTGAGTGGAGTCTGGATGTCAGCTGCGTTTTCAACAACCACCACATCCATAGACACAGTAGCTGACAGAGAAGGTTCTCCATTATCAGAAACCAGCACCACCAAAGGGTGAGTTTTCAGGTCATTGTCACTCATCCTCCTCTTAGTCCTAATCTCCCCACTACTGGTTCCAATCCTGAACAGGTTGTTTCCTTTGGGTTCAGACAGGTGGTAAGAGATTAGTGCATTGTATCCAGAATCTGCATCCACAGCCCTGATCTTTGCTACAAAATATCCCGCTTCTGCAGAGTAAGGGATGGTCTCACTGTTCACAGATCCATGCTCAGAATAAGGAGAAAGAATTGAGGGATTGTTGTCATTTTCATCCAAGATAAAAACATTAACAGTCACATTGCTGCTGAGAGGTGGAACACCAGAGTCTGTGGCCTGAACTTTAAACTGGAAAGTTTTTAGTTCTTCAAAATTAAAGCTTTGTAAACTGACTATGTCTCCTGTTTCTGAATTTATGTTTATCATAGATTTAATCTGCATGGTTTTGGGGGAATCATTGACGACACGATAAACTGATTTAGCATTTTCATGTAAATCAGGATCAAACGTGCGCAATCTGTGAATAGTAGATCCAACAGGACTATTCTCTTTGAGATAAATATTAACAGCAGAATCCAGAAAATGAGGAGGATTGTCATTAACATCAGAAACTTCTAATGTAATCACACCTGTACTTGACAGAGCAGGTGTTCCTTCATCTGTAGCTATAAGTGATATATTATACATCGATATGCTTTCTCTGTCGAGCGGCCCGTCAACTAACAAGGTATAGTAATTTTTGTAGGTGGGTTTTAATTTAAATGGCACAGACCCCACAATCTTACAACTTGTTTGGCCATTTTTACCACCGTCTTTGTCTTTAACTGTAACCATAGCAACAGTAGTGCCTATTTCAGAGTCCTCTTTAACTGGACTCATGAGGGATGATACAGATATTTCAGGAGCATTATCATTTACATCTATAACTTCTACTAAAATTTTACCATGTGTACTACGGGGAGGAGTCCCTCTGTCTCGTGCCTGCACCCGAATCTCATACGCAGGATTCTCTTCATAATCAATATTACCTTTTACTGTAATTTCACCAGTAAGATTATTTAGTGAATATTTTGTGTCTGTATTTAAATACCTTTTTTCAGTGAAGGAGTAAATAATCTGACCGTTTACACCTTCATCCAAATCAGCCGCACTGAGTGTTAATAATGTGGTACCAATATTTGCATTTTCAACAACTTGAACTTTGTAAAGTGATTTACTGAATATGGGTGGGTTATCATTTATATCTAAAACATTAACTATTATCTGTAAAGTACCTGTTTTAGGAGGTGTTCCTCCATCAAACGCAATGAGAGTGAGTTTAAAAGTAGCTTGTTTTTCTCTATCCAAAGTTTTTTGTTGGACTAGCTCAGCAGACAGACTCTGATCCTCACTACTCTGTAAATCTAAAGAAAAATATTCATTGGTGTTTAATTTGTAGGTTTTTACTGCATTAACTCCTGCATCTGCATCAAGAGCTACAGGGAGTGGATATCTTTCTCCTACAAATGCCGATTCAGATATATCAATTGTGTGCGTTTTGTCCAAAAAAACTGGAGAATTGTCATTAATATCATTAATCACAACTTCAATCCTATGAAGGTTCCGAGGATTGCTCAATACAGCCTCCAAATTTAAGGAACATTTGACCATATTAGGACAAAGCTCCTCCCGGTCTATCCTATCACTGACAAAAAGTAGTCCGGATGCAGGATTAATATCAAAATAGCTTTTTCTATATTCTGATTCTAAACGAAAACCTCTGGATTGGATCTGCTGCACATTGAGATTTAAGTCCTTTGCTAGATTTCCCACCGTTGTCCCTTTGTCCACCTCCTCACGAATGCTGTAGGAAAATTGAGCCACGGACCATTTGCAGAGACAAAGGAGCGCAAGAAGCAGACTCCAAATATCCTCCCGCTGTCTCCAATAAGTCATCATAAATCCAAAAGAAGTAATTTGTTGTAAAAATCCACTTCGTACAATTACAAACAATTAAAAACGTGTTTTCTAAGCGTTCATGCTGCTGATCATTCGTCTGTCCTCCGTGCGGTGTTCTCACAAAGCAGCGTCGGAGGATGACGTTTGTCTTTTTATCATTATAGGAGGGGTTTCCATCGCAGACCACTGCTGAACAAGCCACGGTCTAGTGCGACATCTAGTGACATTTTTGTACTGAACACCATAAGAAAGAGACTTTTATGATAAATCAAATCTCTGCATGGAAAACGATTTTGATAAATTTATTGCTTAGAGAAAGAAAAACAACTTTTTTTTACTCTTTCTGTAAGTTTGTGAGTATGTAAATATCTCTGGAAGTCTTAATTGCTCAACATACCATTTTTGCTCCATGTGTTTTAAAGTGTTAATGTACTTCCGTGTAACCCGACATGTACAGTATCAGGCATGTTGTGTATGAATTGTTATTGTAGCAGATCACAGGGCAGTAAGAGTATGAAATAACCATAATCAGGAAACACCGTCACGTCTGTAACTGATTATTTAAACAGCGGGTTATTAAAAGCAGGACGATTTGTACACGCAAGTCTGCGGGGTGAGGCAATCCCTCTCCCCACAGTGTAACTTCCTGGTGTGTTAGACCTCATTTTTATATATAAAAAAAAAAAAAAAAAAATCAGATTTTGAAAGCATTTATTACATTTATGTGCATGGTGGGATTCTGAAATGAGGGCTTTTAATTAGAGCGAATCAACAGCGGGTTACTGACGTTAAGGATGAACAATTTAAAGTATTTAATCAGTTAATAGAGAATATTTTGGTTTCTTTTCTTGTGTCTTTTTTAAATGAATTTTATAGTTTGCTCAGAGGTTTAAAAATCTGCCTAATCTTTTTTTTAACTATACCAATGAACCCGTTTTTTGAAACTCTGGGTTTAATATTTTATTCTTTCTTTTTTTTGTTAGGATCACACCTGTCTGGGATTCAATCCCTTAGTTTTTTGTAGTTCTGTCATTATAAGATGAGCGTTGGAGTTATATCACCATTGCTCTGCCTTAAGTTTTGTTAGGTTTTATTTGATTGATCCTTCCTTGTGTAGGTGGTCTGTTATTTTTATTTACTTAAATTTTTTATGCAATCCAAGAGTTGGCACGACGTCCATGTATTTGGAAGTAATTTGCAGGGGTTTTTTTGTTTTGTTTTTTTTGTGAAGTAAATTTATCATAACCAAAAGCTACACCTCTGCTTCACTCCTCCTTCTGGAATCACCTGTTACATGAAGAACAAATTTCAAATGATATGGAGAATATCTGAACAAAATTTTTGAGAATACGAGAAACATGATTAATTTATTAGCACCAAGGACAGCGTCCAAAACAGTTACAGTTGAGAGGATGACAGTCATTCATTTTTTACTCAAAAAGCTGTGGAAATGTAGAGATCACGATGTAAAAATACTATGTGAACATGGCAGAGTGTACTTAGAAAATCTTTAACTACCCATTTATAACAAACCAGTGACCCGTGCTGACATGATCACTTTGAAATGCAATATGTTTGAAGTTTTGAAAAAAACATAAAGCAAAAAAATAGATAACAGCACCAATTTATAAAAAGAAAAAAAAGACAACAATATAAGAAATTGACCTACAGTATGCAAAACTTTGAAAGCATTGGGTTCAACATATTTTGTAGGCTTTTTAGACGGATGAAAAACCCGATCCTATGCAGTAAAAGGTTGAACAAAAAGCTAACTAAACAAACATCAACAAGAAACTTTGAGCAACAAACTAGCTAAATTATGGCTACAAAGTCAAAGTATCAAGATAAATTGGTTCAAATTATTGTTGCCAGAGTAAAAATGGAAAGAATTTGGAAATATTCTTGATAAATGGAAAAATCTGTGTAAAGTGGCAAGAGTTGATCTTGCATGTGTAAGATTAAGCATGAATGCACCTTAATATTAAGATGACCGAAAGCATCTTACCTTCTCTTTATTGGGTAAAGTTTGAGTCCTGGTAAAAGTGTCTCCTCCTTCAATACTGATCAGTTCTGCATCTACAGGTGGAAACGGTGCGGGGAAAACCACCACATCACTCTTCAGTGTGTCTGAACTGAAACACACGTCATACTGCTGAGTAGCTTTAGAGTACGACCAGCTCCCGTCTGGATGGGTGGTGATCATTGGAGCACTGTACCTACTAAAATCACTATCTGTCCTGTGGCACCTCACAGCTATTAAGCTGATGAGACTCAGTAGAAAGATGACTGAGACAGACACAATTGCAATCAGGAGATACAGATTCAGATCAGAGAAGTTTTCCTCCTTAATAGGAACACGTCTGAACGGAGTCTGGATGTCAGCTGTGTTTTCAACCACCACCACATCCATAGACACAGTAGCTGACAGAGAAGGTTCTCCATTATCAGAAACCAGCACCACCAAAGGGTGAGTTTTCAGGTCATTGTCACTCATCCTCCTCTTAGTCCTGATCTCCCCGCTACTGGTTCCAATCCTGAACAGGTTGTTTCCTTTGGGCTCAGACAGGTGATAAGAAAGTAGTGCATTGTATCCAGAATCTGCATCCACAGCCCTGATCTTTGCAACAAAATATCCAGCTTCTGCAGAGTAAGGGATGGTCTCACTGTTCATAGATCCATGTTCAGAATAAGGAGAAAGAATGGAGGGATTGTTGTCATTTTCATCCAAGATAAAAACATTAACAGTCACGTTGCTGCTGAGAGGTGGAACACCAGAGTCTGTGGCCTGAACTTTAAACTGGAAAGTTTTTAGTTCTTCAAAATTAAAGCTTTGTAAACTGACTATGTCTCCTGTTTCTGAATTTATGTTTATCATAGATTTAATCTGCATGGTTTTGGGGAAATCGTTTATTACATGATAAACTGATTTAGCATTTTCATGTAAATCAGGATCAAACGTGCACAATCTGTGAATAGTAGATCCAACAGGACTATTCTCTTTGAGATAAATATTAACAGCAGAATCCAGAAAATGAGGAGGATTGTCATTGACATCAGAAACTTCTAATGTAATCACACCTGTACTTGACAGAGCAGGTGTTCCCTCATCTGTAGCTATCAGTGATATATTATACATCGAAACACTTTCTCTGTCGAGCAGCCCGTCAACTAACAATGTGTAGTAATTTTTGTAGGAGGGTTTTAATTTAAATGGCACAGACCCCACAATCTTACAACTTGTTTGGCCATTTTTACCCCCGTCTCTGTCTGTAACTGTAACCATAGCAACAGTAGTGCCTATTTCAGAGTCCTCTTTAACTGGACTCATGAGGGATGATACAGATATTTCAGGAGCATTGTCATTTACATCTACAACTCCAACTAAAATCTTACCGTGTGTACTACGGGGAGGAGTCCCTCTGTCTCGTGCCTGCACGCGAATCTCGTACGCAGGATTTTCCTCATAATCAATATTGCGTTTCACTGCAATTTCACCAGTTAAATTGTTCAGAGAAAATTTTTCTTGTTGTTGGAAATTACCTGTATCAGTAAAAGAGTAAATGATCTGACTGTTTACACCTTCGTCCAAATCAGTCGCACTGAGAGTCAATAGCTTTGTCCCTATATTTGCATTTTCAACAACTTGAACCTTATAAAGTGATTTGCTGAACGAAGGCGAGTTATCGTTTACATCCAAAACATTAACTTTAATGTGCAAAGTACCAGTTTTAGGAGGTTTTCCTCCATCAAAAGCAGTGAGAATAAACTCTAGGTAGGCTTGTTTTTCTCTATCCATAGGTTTTTGTAGGACAAGCTCAGCAGACAGACTCTGATCCTCACTACTCTGTAAATCTAAAGAAAAATATTCATTGGTGTTTAAATTGTAAGTTTTTACTCCATTTACACCCACATCTGAATCATAAGCTACAGGGAGTGGATATCTTTCTCCGACAAAAGAAGACTCAAATATATCAATTGTGTATATTTCTTTAAGAAAAACTGGAGGATTGTCATTAATATCATTAATCACAACTTCAATCCGATGAAGGCTCCGAGGATTGCTCAATACAGCCTCCAAATTTAAGGAACATTTGACCATATTAGGACAAAGCTCCTCCCGGTCTATCCTATCACTGACAAAAAGTAGTCCGGATGCAGGATTAAAATCAAAATAGCTTTTTCTATTTCTTGATTCTAAACGAAGACCTCTGGATTGGATCTGCTGCACATTAAGATTTAAGTCCTTTGCTAGATTTCCCACCGTCGTTCCTTTGTCCACCTCCTCAGAAATACTGTAGGAAAACTGAGCCACGGACCATTCGCAGAGACAAAGAAGCGCAAGAAGCAGACTCCAAATATCATCCCGCTGTCTCCAAGCAGCCATCATAAATCCAAATGAAGATAATTTGTTGTAAATATCCCCGTCGCACAATTACAAACAATTAAAAATGTGTTTTCTACGTGTTTATCCTGCTGATCATTCTTCAGTCCTCCGTGCAGTGTTCTCACAAAGCAGCGTCGGAGGATGACGTTTGTCTTTTTATTATAATAGGAGGGGTTTCCATCGCAGACCACTGCTGAACAAGCCACGGTCTAGTGCGACATCTAGTGACATTTTTGTGCTGAACATTATGAGAAAGAGACTATGATGAACAAAACCTCTGCACGGAAATGGATTTTGAGACGTATGTTATTCAGTTATCGCACATGAAGTATGTATAAATATTCTTCACTTTTTGTTTTTGTAAGTGTGTGAGTATATATAATTTTTCAAAATTCTTATTACCCAATTTGCAATTTATGCTCTACGTGTTTTGTTTTAAAGTGTTAATGTACTTTTGTGTAAACCAACATATATTTGCAAGTTCCTGACCCGTTAAGTCTAACTTTAATAAAACATTTGGTTTTAAAAGTATTTCATAAATTTATGAGGATGACAGGATTATGTAAAGAGGTCTTTTATTTGGAGCAAATCAGCTGCGGAGACTGAATTTAATTTTTTTTTTTCTTTTTGTTTTCTTTAGGACGCAGGAATTTTTTAAGGTAATGCCATCAGTTTATAGTGAGGGATTTTAATGTCTTCAATTGTGTTTTGGGTTTTGTTTTGTTTTTGTTTTTTTTTCATCAGCTTTATAGTTTGCCTTCTGGTTCGTACGTCCGGCTATATCTTTTTTAATCGTGTCAATGAATCTAATATTTTGATGGCACGTTTTTGGGCTTAGTATTGTATAAGGTAGTTTTTTTTTTTACTATTTACACCTGCCAGGATGTTCAATTCTTTGTTTTGTTTTTTTTGGTTTTTTTTGTGTGTTGTTCAGTCATTATTTAACGTATGTTGCTGGGAATCCTTATGATGACGTCTTTGGTTTGATTACTCTGTGTCAAATTTTGTTTTGTTTTATATGGTTGGTCCTCTCATGGGTAGGTGGTTTTTAAATTTTATTTCCTCTTTTTTTTCAGTAATCTAAACGCTGGTAAAACACTAACGTATTTTGAAGGTTTTATTATTATTATTATTATTGCTGTATATTGTTTTATGAAATGAAATCATTGTAACTAAAGGCTACACCTTGTCTTCACTAGTTCGTTAAAGAATCACCTGATACAAAAAGAAAAATATTCAAATGTTATGAGCCAATATTTCAAAACTGTATTGAATATAAAAGACAAATAGAAAAAGGGTTGTTGTATTAGCACCAAGGACAGCGTCCAAAACAGTTACTGTAATAGTTGGCAGGAGGTCAAAGTCATTCACTTTTCATTCACACTGCTCTAAAAAAAATGTATGGATCACGATGTAAAAACACTATGTAAACATTACACATTGGACGTAAAAAATACCTTGACTGCCGATTTGTAACAAGGCTGCTACCCATACGGACAAAATCACTGTGCAATGCAATGAAGTTTCTTATTTGGAATATAACAGAAAGCAACAAAAGGGGGCAGTATCATCTTCTAACTCTGACATTCTGAATAACAAACAAAGAAAAAACTCGCAGACCTATCCAGAATCCTGATAGTATTGGTTTCAAAATGATTTTTTACGTTTTTGAATCGTTAATCAGTCATGAAAAGACAACCAGTGCAGTAAAATTTTGAACAGGAAAAAAAAAAAGACAAGAAAAGAGTGAACCAAAAATTTATTTTCAGCAACAATCCTGCTAAATTTCTTCTCAAGTTTCAGGATAGACTGATTAAAAACATTATTGTTGAAGACATTGTCAAAGATATTGTTAGAAACATTTTGCAACAAGACAAATCTGCAAGAGAATGGGATTTGATCTTGCATGTATAAGATTATGCATGAATGCACCTTAATATTAAGATGACCGAAAGCATCTTACCTTCTCTTTATTGGGTAAAGTTTGAGTCCTGGTAAAAGTGTCTCCTCCTTCAATACTGATCAGTTCTGCATCTACAGGTGGAAACGGTGCGGGGAAAACCACCACATCACTCTTCAGTGTGTCTGAACTGAAACATACGTCATACTGCTGAGTAGCTTTAGAGTAAGACCAGCTCCCGTCTGGATGGGTGGTGATCATTGGAGCACTGTACCTACTAAAATCACTTTCTGTCCTGTGGCATCTCACAGCTATTAAACTGATGAGACTCAGTAGAAAGATGACTGAGACAGACACAATGGCGATGAGCAGATAGAGATTCAGATCAGAGAAGTTTTCCTCCTTCATAGGAACACGTCTGAACGGAGTCTGGATGTCAGCTGTGTTTTCAACAACCACCACATCCATAGACACAGTAGCTGACAGAGAAGGTTCCCCATTATCAGAAACCAGCACCACCAAAGGGTGAGTTTTCAGGTCATTGTCACTCATCCTCCTCTTAGTCCTGATCTCCCCGCTACTGGTTCCAATCCTGAACAGGTTGTTTCCTTTGGGTTCAGACAGGTGATAAGAAAGCAGTGCATTGTATCCAGAATCTGCATCCACAGCCCTGATCTTTGCTACAAAATATCCTGCTTCTGCAGAGTAAGGGATGGTCTCACTGTTCAAAGACCCATGCTCAGAATAAGGAGAAAGAATTGAGGGATTGTTGTCATTTTCATCCAAGATAAAAACAATAACAGTCACGTTGCTGCTGAGAGGAGGAACACCAGAGTCTGTCGCTTGAACTTTAAACTGGAAAGTTTTTAGTTCTTCAAAATTAAAGCTTTGTAAACTGACTATGTCTCCTGTTTCTGAATTTATGTTTATCATTGATTTAATCTGCCTGGTTTTGGAGGAATCATTGATGACATGATAAACTGATTTAGCATTTTCATGTAAATCAGGATCAAACGTGCACAATCTGTGAATAGTAGATCCAACAGGACCATTCTCTTTGAGATAAATACTAACAACAGAATCCAGAAAATGAGGAGGATTGTCATTGACATCAGAAACTTCTAATGTAATCACACCTGTACTTGACAGAGCAGGTGTTCCCTCATCTGTTGCTACGAGTGAGATATTATACGTCGATACGCTTTCTCTGTCGAGCGGCCCGTCAACTAACAAGGTATAGTAATTTTTGTAGGTGGGTTTTAATTTAAATGGCACAGACCCCACAATCTTACAACTTGTTTGGCCATTTTTACCCCCGTCTTTGTCTTTAATTGTCACCATAGCAACAGTAGTGCCAATTTCAGAGTCCTCTTTAACTGAACTCATGAGGGATGATACAGATATTTCAGGAGCATTATCATTTACATCTATAACTTCTACTAAAATCTTACCTTGTGTACTACGGGGAGGAGTGCCTCTGTCTCGTGCCTGCACCCGAATCTCATATGCGGGATTTTCTTCATAATCAATATTGCCTTTTACTGTAATTTCACCAGTTAGATTGTTTAGGGAAAATTTTTCTTCAATCTTTAAATGTTCTTTTTCAGTAAAAGAATAAACGACTTGACTATTAACACCCTCATCTGAATCATTTGCACTGAGTGTTATCAACTTTGTGCCAATATTTGCATTTTCAAAAACTCTAACCTTGTAAAGTGATTTACTGAATAAGGGTGGGTTATCATTTACATCCAAAACATTAACTTTTATTCTTAAAGTACCTGTATTAGGAGGTTTTCCTCCGTCAAATGCAGTAAGAGTGAGTTCTAGCACAGCTTGCTTTTCTCTGTCCAAAGCTTTTTGTAGGACAAGCTCAGCAGACAGTCTCTGGTCCCCACCACTCTGTGTTTCCAAAGAAAAATATTCATTTGAGTTTAATTTATAAGTTTTTACTCCATTAACACCTACATCTACATCATGAGCTCTTGGCAGAGGATACCTTTCACCGGTATATACGGATTCATAAAGATCAATTGTGTGTGTTTCTTTAAGAAAAACTGGAGGATTGTCATTAACATCATTAATCACAACTTCAATCCGATGAAGGGTACGAGGATTGCTCAATACAGCTTCCAGATTTAAGGAACATTTGACCATATTAGGACAAAGGTCCTCACGGTCTACCCTATCACTGACAAAAAGTAGTCCGGATGCAGGATTAATATCAAAATAGCTTTTTCTATATTCTGATTCTAAACGAAGACCTCTGGACTGGATCTGTTGCACATTAAGATTTAAGTCCTTTGCTAGACTTCCCACCGTCGTTCCTTTGTCCACCTCCTCAGAAATACTGTAGGAAAACTGAGCCACGGACCATTCGCAGAGACAAAGAAGCGTAAGCAGCAGACTCCAAATATCCTCCCGCTGTCTCCAAGCAGCCATCATAAATCCAAGAGAAGAGGATTTCTTCTTCAAAAAAAAAAAACCTTCGCACAATTACAAACAATTAAAAACGTGTTTTCTACGTGTTCATCCTGACGATCATTCTCCAGTCCTCTGTGTGGTGTTCTCACAAAGCAGCGTCGGAGGATGACGTTTGTCTTTTTATTATTATAGGAGGGGTTTCCACCGCAGACCACTGCTGAACAAGCCACGGTCTAGTGCGACATCTAGTGACATTTTTGTACTGAACACTATGAGAAAGAGACTTCTATGAAAAATAAAAAAATCTGCACGAAAAAGATTTTGATAAATTCATTGCTTAAATAAAAAAAAAAAATGTTTTACTTTTTTTTTCTTTCTGTATGTTTGTGAGTAGGTAAATATCTCTTGAAGTCATTATTGCGCAACATAACATTTTTTCTCCACGTGTTCTAATGTGTCATTGTACTACTGTGTAACCCGATATGTACAGTATCAGGGCATGTTTAGCATGTATTGTTATAGTAGCAGATCACAGGATAGTGAGAGTACGAAATAACCATAATCAGGAAACACCGTCACCCGTACAGCTGATCAGTTAAATGCGGGTTATTAAAAGCAGGAAGATTCGAACACGCAAGTCTGGGAGGGGAGGCAATCCCTCTCCATACAGAGTAACTTCCTGGTGTGTTAGACCTACTTTTCATAAAATATCAGATTTTGAAAGCATTTATTACATTTATGTGCATGGTGGGATTCTGAAATGAGGGGTTTTAATTAGAGCGAATCATCAGCGGATGACTGAAGTTTAGGAATAATTTAAGGTATTTAATTAGTTTATAGAGAATATTTTGGTTTCTTTACGTTTGTTTTCTTTAAATGAGTTTTATAGTCTGCTTAGAGGTTTAAAAATCTGGCTAATCTGTTTTTTCAATTAAACCAATTAACCTCTTTTTTTTTTTCATTGCGCAACTCTTGGTTTAAAGTTTCATTTTATTTTTTGTCAGGATCACACCTGTCTGGGATTCAATCCCTTAGTTTTTTTTCCGTAGTTCTGTCATTATGAAACGTGTGTTGTAGTGATATCACCAGATAAGTACTTTGGTTTTGTTTGCTCTGCGTCAAGTTTTGTGAGGTTTTATTTAATTGGTCCTTCCATGCGTGGGTGGTCTGTTAAATTTGTTTTCTCACATTTTCTATGTTTTCGAGAGTTGGCACAACGTCAATGTATTTGGAAGTAATTTGCTGGGGGGTTTGTTTGTTTGTTTGTTTGTTTTTGTTTTGTTTTTGTGAAATAAATTCTTCGTAACCATCGGCTTAAATCCTCCTTCTAGAATCACCTGTTACATGAAGAACAAATTTCAAATGATATGAAGAATATCTGAAAACAGTTTTGAGAATGAGGGACACAGGATTGTTATATTAGCACCAAGGACAGCGTCCAAAACAGTTACAGTTGATAGGATGTCAGTCATTCACTTTTTACTCAAAAAGCTCTGGAAATGTACAGATCACGATGTAAAAATACTATGTGAACATGGCAGAGTGTACTTAGAAAATACTTTACCAATTTATAACAAACCAGTATCCCGTGCTGACATGATCACTTTGAAATGCAATATGTTTGAGGTTTTGAAAAAAAATGTAAAGAAAAAAATAGATAACAGCACCAATTTATCAAAAAAAAAAACAAAAAACAACAATATAAGAAAACTTTGAAAAGCAAAACTTTGAAAGCATTGGGTTCAATATATATTGTAGGCTTTTAGACGGAAGAAAAACCCGATCCAATGTAGTAAAAGGTTGAACAAAAAGCTAACTAAACAAACATCAAAAAGAAACTTTGAGCAACAAACTAGCTAAATTATGGCTACAAAGTCAAAGTATCAAGATAAATTGGTTCAAATTTTTGTTGCCTGAGTAAAAATGGAAAGAATTTGGAAACTTTCTTGTAAATGAAAAATATCTGCGTGAAGCGGTAAGATTTGATCTTGCATGTGTAAGATTAAGCATGAATGCACCTTAATATTAAGATGACCAAAAGCATCTTACCTTCTCTTTATTGGGTAAAGTTTGAGTCCTGGTAAAAGTGTCTCCTCCTTCAATACTGATCAGTTCCGCATCTACAGGTGGAAACAGTGCGGGGAAAACTACCACATCACTCTTCAGTGTGTCTGAACTGAAACACACGTCGTACTGCTGAGTAGCTTTAGAGTAAGACCAGCTCCCGTCTGGATGGGTGGTGATCATTGGAGCACTGTACCTACTAAAATCACTTTCTGTCCTGTGGCATCTCACAGCTATTGAGCTGATGAGACTCAGTAGAAAGATGACTGAGACCGACACAATAGCAATCAGCAGGTACAGGTTCAGCTCAGTGAAGTTTTCCTCCTTCACAGGAACACGTCTGAACGGAGTCTGGATGTCAGCTGTGTTTTCAACCACCACCACATCCATAGACACAGTAGCTGATAGAGAAGGTTCTCCATTATCAGAAACCAGCACCACCAAAGGGTGAGTTTTCAGGTCATTGTCACTCATCCTCCTTTTAGTCCTGATCTCCCCACTACTGGTTCCTATCCTGAACAGATTGTTTCCTTTGGGTTCAGACAGATGATAAGAAAGGAGAGCATTGTATCCAGAATCTGCATCCACAGCCCTGATCTTTGCTACAAAATATCCAGCTTCTGCAGAGTAAGGGATGGTCTCACTGTTCACAGATCCATGCTCAGAATAAGGAGAAAGAATTGAGGGGTTGTTGTCATTTTCATCCAAGATAAAAACATTAACAGTCACGTTGCTGCTGAGAGGAGGAATACCAGAGTCAGTGGCCTGAACTTTGAATTGGAAAGTTTTTAACTCCTCATAGTTAAAAGCCTGCAGACACACAATGTCTCCTGTCTCTGAGTTAATATTTACAATTGAATGCAGGGGTGTATCTTTACTGTTTGACTCTAAAAATGAATAGTTAATTTGACTGTTTTCATTTGCATCAACATCAACAGCAGTAATTGTTTTTACTACTGCTCCTACTTTACTATTTTCAGTCATATAAATATTTACCACAGAATCACTGAAAATAGGTGCATTGTCATTAACATCAGAAATTAAAACAGTAATAGTGGTTGTATTTGAAAGAGGAGGACTCCCTTCATCAGATGCTAATAATGTAACATTATACATTGGAGTCTCCTCTCTGTCTAAATGTCCATCTACAACTAAAGAATAATAGTTTTTATAATTTGTTTCAAGTTTAAAAGGCACTGTGTTTAGGATCTCACATTTAACTTCACCATTTTTATTACTATCTTTATCTAATATAGAAACGAGGGCAATTGCTGTTCCCACAGCAGCATCCTCCTTTACTGTGTTCACAAGTTTCGTCACGGTGATTTCAGGAGCATTGTCATTTACATCTAGAACCTCCACCAGCACTTTGCTGTGCACGGACAAAGGGGGCTGGCCTTTATCTTTAGCCTCTGCTCTGATCTCAAACGCCTTTCGCTTTTCATAATCAATTTTTTCTTTTATAGAAATGAATCCTTTCTCCGGGTCAATAAGAAAAATATTTAAAATGTGGTCTTGATCTTTATTCCGGAAAGAATACACAATTTCACTGTTTGTTCCCTCATCAGCGTCTGTCGCATTTAAAGTGAAAATCTTAGTTCCAGCTCGTACATTTTCTGAAATTTTAATTTTATAAAAACTACTGCTGAACACTGGCGCATTATCGTTTATGTCAAGAACATGTATTTCAATTTCTGACGTACCTGTGTTGGGCGTATTTCCGCCGTCCACTGCGGTTAACAAAATATTTATTTTCGACTTTTTCTCCCGATCAAGCGGTTTCTGCAGCACCAGCTCTGGAGACACAACGCTATCTCCTTTCTTTTGTGACACAAGATTAAAATACTCGTTTGCACTAAGCTTATAAAGACTCACGCCATTTTTGCCGACATCAGCATCGCTCGCCTCGGACAAAGCAAACCTTGATCCGGGTAGCGTGCTTTCTGATATCTCCAGCACTTGTGATTTTGCATTAAATGATGGAGAATGATCATTAACATCCTTGATTTCTACTTCTAATCGGTATAGTTTCAGTGGGTTGTTTATCACAGCCTCTACACTAACACTGCATTTGGAATCATCACCACAAAGCTGCTCTCGGTCTAACCTCTCATTTACATACAGAAACCCTGTTTTTAGATTTACTTCAAAGTATTTTGTTGATGCCACAATTTGAAAGGATCGGGACTCCAAATCCTGAACATTAAGATTAAGGTCTTTGGCAATATTTCCTATATTAGTCCCAAGTTTCACCTCCTCCGATACAGAGTAAGATAACTGCGCGGATGCTGAGTCCAAGATATCCAAGAACAGAACATAAAATACTGATCCGAAAATCATCCAGTAAATCCTCGAAGACATAATTTAGGTAAAGCGAGTCCAAGGAAAAAAAATTGTATTGATATTTTCTCTCAAAGATCATAAGATTAGTCAAAAATGAAGGCAGATATCGTGCATTGTGGTCCGTGTTGCTGCTTCACTTTGTCATATTCTCTTTGTGTGAAACATCGCAGTAATTCTGCTTCTTCCCTGGGAGGAGTATCCTCTCTCAGTCTTACGGTCTTTGGTGTCACTTTGTGGTGTTTTTATGAAACTGCAGACGTCTCTTTTCAACCTAAAATAGCTTCTGATTTTAACACGTATGATAATAAATATAAATTAGTGCTGTCAAAGACAAATCTCATCTAAAATTGCTGTGAAAATACCGTTTTCATTTGAATTCACTACACAATTGTGGTATGTAGAGAAGATTGATATAAACATATACTGTACATGACCAAATAAATCAAGGTTTTAAGAAGTAATTTATTATTTTTCAACAAATTCTAACACAGCAATTTCAAATTCAAATACCCAATGAGCCAATTTTATACCAGGCCAAAGTAGTTGGTCTACATTGATATTAATTAGAATTGTTTCGTTGTTTTTTGTTTAATAGAGAAATTTGCTTGCACGTGGATGTTCTCCAGTTTAGTTTGGTGAAGAGTTTTTCTGTGGGTAAATTAACAAGGTCTTCATTCAATGCTAGCGCTGACTGTAGCAAACCGGATGCTTCTTATTGACATGGTTCACTAAACTTCAGCTGCTTCACTGTTAAACACACTCTTTCTCAGTAATACCAAATTTTAACTCTTCCTTTGTTAATGGTCTCCTCATGGAGTTTTTGAATTGTAAATCGTCCATTCATTACTCCAAACAACAACCAATCAGCATCCACTTTGCTCGTAGTATTCAAGTAATGACCCAACAAAAATAATTACCATATTGATCTCTGGTGCAAATGGTACAGAAGATAAATAAAAATATAAAAAATTAATACAACTATTAGCTTTATTAAAATACAATGACGGACAAAGAGAATTGTTGCTTGAACAGACAGCAGATACATCTCCATTTTGGAATCTGCATAATGTATAAATTGGCGTTCAGAAAAAAAAAAAAAAAAAACTGACTGAACTTACCTTTTCTTTGTTAGGTAAAGTCTGAGTCCTGGTAAAAGTATCTCCTCCTTCAATACTGATAAGTTCTGCATCTACAGGTGGAAACGGTGTGGGGAAAACCACCACATCACTCTTCAGTGTGTCTGAACTGAAACACACATCGTACTGCTGAATAGCTTTAGAGTAAGACCAGCTCCCGTCTGGATGGGTGGTGATCATTGGAGCACTGTACCTACTAAAATCACTGTCTGTCCTTTGGCATCTCACAGCTATTAAGCTCATGAGACTCAGTAGAAAGATGACTGAAACTGACACAATGGCGATCAGCAGATACAAGTTCAGATCAGAGAAGTTTTCCTCCTTCAAAGGAACGCGTCTGAGCGGAGTTTGGATGTCAGCTGTGTTTTCAACAACCACCACATCCATAGACACAGTAGCTGACAGAGAAGGTTCTCCATTATCAGAAACCAGCACCACCAAAGGGTGAGTTTTCAGGTCATTGTCACTCATCCTCCTTTTAGTCCTGATCTCCCCACTACTGGTTCCAATTCTGAACAGGTTGTTTCCTTTGGGTTCAGACAGGTGATAAGAAAGCAGTGCATTGTATCCAGAATCTGCATCCACAGCCCTGATCTTTGCAACAAAATATCCAGCTTCTGCAGAGTAAGGGATGGTTTCACTGTTCACAGATCCATGCTCAGAATAAGGTGAAAGAATAGAGGGATTGTTGTCATTTTCATCCTCGATGTAAACATTCACAGTCACGTTGCTGCTAAGTGGAGGAACACCAGAGTCTGTGGCCTGAACCTTGAGCTGAAACATTTTCATCTCTTCATAATTAAAATTTTGAAGTGTCATTATGTCTCCCGTTTCAGAGTTTATACTAAACATAGTTGATAGTGACATGTAGTTATTTTTACTGATGAATGAATATTTAACGTGTCCATTTTCACCTGAGTCATCATCAGTTGCTTTTACTGCTTTTAATAGTGACCCAACTGGACTGTTTTCAGCTATATAAGCTTCTATTTCTGCTTCTGAGAACAAAGGTGGGTTGTCATTGACATCTGATACCTGGATGATCAGTTTACTTATGTTTGTAAGAGGTGGACTGCCTTCATCTGTAGCTTTTAATGTGATGTTATAATATGAAACTAGTTCTCTGTCAAGAGCACCATCAATAACCAATGAATAATAATTTTTGTAGTTTTTCTCTAATTTGAATGAGGGTGAATTTAGCACCTCACATTTAACCTCACCATTTTTTCCTCCATCTTTATCTAACACTGAAACAAGTGCGACGGCGGTGCCAATTTCCGCATCTTCTCTGACGGTACTGAGCAGTGACGTTACAGTGATATAGGGAACGTTATCATTTAAATCAATCACTTCAACCAGAACTTTACATTGCGCTGTTAAAGGAGGCTGGCCTTTGTCCGTAGCCTGCACACGAATTTCAAAAGCGGGATTTTTCTCAAAGTCAATTATTCCTTTAACCATAATTGTTCCTGATTCAGAATCAATTTCAAAAGTTTCCAAAACGTGATCTTGATCCTTTGAATTTAGGGTATACATAATTTCTTTATTTGCGCCCTGGTCGGCGTCATCTGCAGTCACACTCAGCAATGTCGTGCCAATCGCTGTATTTTCTAGAATACTTGTTTTATATAGTGTTTTTGTAAAGACAGGGATGTTATCATTATTATCCAACACATTAATTGTGATCTCTGACGTTGCTGATTTTGCTGGTGTCCCCCCATCTATAGCAGCGAGGATGAGTTTAACTGAAGCCTGTTTCTCTCGATCTAATGCCTTTTGCAAAACTAAGTCTGCGGAAACGCTGTCGCCTTTGTGCATGCCCAAAGAAAAATACTCGTTAGGTTGGAGCTTGTATGTATTTATATCGTTTTTACCAACATCTGCATCATATGCTGACAGCAGAGGAAACGTAGCTCCAGGCAAAACACTCTCAGCTATATCTATAGTTTGTGATGTTGCGCTAAAAGATGGAGGGTTATCATTAACATCTATAATATTTACTTCAATGCGATACAGCTTTAACGGATTATTAATCACAGCCTCAACATTTACCGTGCATTTTTTTACTTTTGCACAAAGCTCCTCTCGGTCGATTCTCTCGTTGACATAGAGAAACCCCGTCTTCAAATTCACATCGAAATATTTTATTTTTGATCCGGCCACAATCTGAAACATGCGCGATTTCAAATCCTGGACATTTATTCTCAGATCTTTAGCTATATCACCAACAGAGGTTCCCAGGTTTACCTCCTCCTGCACAGAGTAGGATAGCTGACCATACACTGATCCAGAAATATAATCCAAGATGAGAAGAACCACACAAATAGCAGCTGAGGAGTTTCTGTCCAGGAAATACATCATTCCATCAAGCAGCCACAAAACGAAAATCCTCATAGAAAGAAATAATTTTGATCATTAATCCAAAAAGCTAAAAATCTCCGTGCGTCGTACATATCCTTTCTACATCATACTGCGTCTCACATAACAAAGACCAGACAGAAAAAGATGAAGCTTAGTGGGAGGGATCGCAGCTGATCAGGAGAGTCACGGTCTGGACTGTCACTTAGTGGACATTTTTAGTTACTACACAATAAAGTGAAACGAAAAAAAAGTGAGAGAGAAACTCTATTCCTGGTGTCAAAAAACAAAATAACCCCCGCCTAACACCAATTAAATACTTTTTAATTATGAGGTTGTCAATCGAGGTACAAAGGATTAACCATAGGGAAAAAAGTACATTTAAATGCAACAAGGTTTGCAGCATTATAAGATAAAAATTATTTAATATATTGTGGTTTAAATGTGTGCTATTAGTTTGTTTTTATAATCAACATTTCCAAAATGCAATTGTAGACACACTAATAAAAATTGTATTTAGTTCTAATTCAGACAAATCTAATTATGTTTTTAGACCCTAACAACTAAACAACAGTACAATAATTTGTGGAATTTGAATTCCAATATGATTAACTTAAATACATAACTTCAAACGTGCTTCTTCAGCACTGAAGACAGAAACGTTGAACTAAATTATTGTGTTGTCACCTCTTGAAATTCACAAAACTTGTTTAAATAATTGCAAGTTGCTGTGAAAAGAAAACGATTACTTTTCATTTCTTAACCTGCAAAAGGTGTGCACTTTAGTGATACATTTGCAAGTTAAGAAATGTTATGTTATATGGAGGCTTTCCTGAAGAAACGACACCGCACCAACAGACAATGCCAGTTCAAGACAATGAGTGGTCAGCACCGTGAAGAGAGATTTAGGTTCTAGCTACTCCCAAAAAATTATTGTTGGTCCGTTTTAAACTCTTTGACATTTGGGAAAAACAGTGTAACACTAAAGGCTTTCTTAAAGATAAAACACATGAAGTAGATTTTTTGAAATATCATCTTAGACATGCTCTGATTCAAAGCATTGTTCTCTTACCTTTTCTTTGTTAGGTAAAGTCTGAGTCCTGGTAAAAGTGTCTCCTCCATCAATACTGATCAGTTCTGCATCTACAGGTGGAAATGGTGCGGGGAAAACCACCACATCACTCTTCAGTGTGTCTGAACTGAAACACACGTCATACTGCTGCGTAGCTTTAGAGTACGACCAGCTCCCGTCTGGATGGGTGGTGATCATTGGAGCACTGTACCTACTAAAATCACTGTCTGTCCTGTGGCATCTCACAGCTATTAAGCTGATGAAACTCAGTAGAAAGATGACTGAGACCGACACAATAGCGATCAGCAAATACAGGTTCAAATCAGAGAAGTTTTCCTCCTTCATAGGAACACGTCTGAGTGGAGGCTGCATGTCCGCTGTGTTTTCAACCACCACCACATCCATAGACACAGTAGCTGATAGAGAAGGTTCTCCATTATCAGAAACCAGCACCACCAAAGGGTGAGTTTTCAGGTCATTGTCACTCATCCTCCTCTTAGTCCTGATCTCCCCGCTACTGGTTCCAATTCTGAACAGGTTGTTTCCTTTGGGTTCAGACAGGTGATAAGAAAGCAGTGCATTGTATCCAGAATCTGCATCCACAGCCCTGATCTTTGCAACAAAATATCCAGCTTCTGCAGAGTAAGGGATGGTTTCACTGTTCACAGATCCATGCTCAGAATAAGGTGAAAGAATAGAGGGATTGTTGTCATTTTCATCCAGAATTAAAACGTTCACAGTCACGTTGCTACTAAGAGGAGGAACACCAGAGTCTGTGGCCTGAACATTAAACTGGAAAGTTTTAATCTCCTCATAGTCAAAAGACTGGAGACTGACTATCTCTCCTGTCTCAGAATTTATGTTAACCATAGCAGACAGTGGTGATGTATTGCTGCCATGCAGTAATGAAAATCTGACCTGTGCATTTTGATTGGCATCTGCATCAACTACAGATAATGTTGTTAGATGTGTTCCGGCTGGACTGTTTTCCTTAATAAAAACGTTTATCGAGTCTTTTGTGAAAACAGGATTATTGTCATTTACATCGGTGACTTGAACATGGATTGTACTGGAACTAAAGAGAGGTGGACTTCCCTCATCTGTAGCAGTGATGGTTATGTTGTACTCAGCTTTAGTTTCTCTATCAAGAGGACCGTCCACGACTAGAGAATAATAGTTTTTATAATTTGACTCTAATTTAAATGGGGCATCACTTGAAATTTTACAACTCACAATTCCATTTTTGCCTCCATCTTTATCCAGAATAGAAACAAGTGCAATGGCAGTGCCAATTGATGCATCCTCTTTGACGGTGTTTAGTAAAGATGTAACTTTAATTTCAGGTGCGTTATCATTAACATCTAAAACCTCGATCAATAATTTCGCATGTGAGGTAAGAGGAGATGAGCCTCCATCACTTGCTTGCACTCTAATCTCAAAAGCACTGTTCTCTTCAAAGTCAATTTGTCTCTTATTTGTTATGACACCTGTTTTTTCATCTATCTCAAAGAGATTTGTTTGCTTTCCACGGCCTACTTCACTGAAAGAATACTTTACTTCACCGTTTTGTCCGGTATCTACATCAGTTGCATTTACTGTAATAATTGAGGTGCCTATTTGAACATTTTCATATATTGTCGCTTTGTACAGGGTTTGATTGAATACAGGAGCGTTATCATTAATGTCTAATACATTTACTAATATAGACATACTTCCTGATTTAGCTGGTGTTCCTCCATCTACAGCAGTCAGTGTGAGGCGAATCTCAGGATGTTTTTCTCTGTCTAAAACCTTCTGAAGTACCAATTCAGGAGATACAGTTTGTCCTTTGTGTGTAACCAGAGAAAAATATCCATTTGGACTAAGCTGATATGAATTCACACTGTTTTTACCCACGTCTGGGTCGTCAGCGGGCTGGATGGGGAATTTAGCTCCGGCTGCCGTGCTCTCACTAATGTTCATTACCTGCGTTTTACTGTGAAATGATGGAGAGTTATCATTTACATCTAATATTGTGATTTCTACGCGATGCAGTTTGAGCGGGTGATTAATCACCGCTTCTAAAGTGAGAGCGCATTTCTGTCCATCTCCGCAAAGTTCCTCACGATTAATTCTTTCATTAACATAAAGAAAGCCAGTCGCCAGATTTACCTCAAAATATTTCTTCTCTGTCCCAGAAACCACCTGAAACATACGAGACTCTAAATCCTGGACGTTTATGTTCAAATCTTTCGCAATATTTCCAACAGAAGTCCCAATATCGACCTCCTCCGAGACGGAGTATGATAGCTGCGCAGAAACAGCTTCCCAGTAAAAATCCTGCAATACAAAGATGAAATAAATCCACAAAGAGCTGCTTTTACCCGTTCTATCCATGTTTGCCTCCAAAACAAAAATGCTTATATACAGTAAATCCCGTACATTATATTTACAAAAAATCAAATGAAGACAAAAAGTGCTTCTCTGTAATCGTCGCTGCGCGTTCCTCTATCCTCTAAATCTCTTTGTCTGTAAGGCTGAAGAAAAATCTGGGTGGAGTGTCCTGCCGCTATTTAACGTGTCCAAATGTGATGGTCTATAATGTCCTCATGTGGTAATAATTAAGTACTGCAATAATAGTTATGATCGTTCTAAAAAGTTATTTTTCTTTGAGAAGAAGCCTGTTTTTCTGTGATTTTCAAATAAATGTGCAGAAAAACATGTTGCGCAATTTATTTTTACTGTGAGCTATTTTGAACGAAAAACTACAAATAATGTACATTTTAAAATTATTTTTATAGACCTCATTTTAAAACTTTTTTTTATTCTTGCCCCACAAATGCTTTGAATTATTATTTCTCAACCAGCCTAAATTTGTTTTAGATAAAAAAAACAGTGTTCTGTGTACAACTCATTTACAGTAATTAGGTACAGTAAGATCTTACTTCTTTCAAAGAATAACTTATGACTCAGTTAACTCATCATAAAAGTAATTAGTTACAAACTAAAGTAACTCTAATTCCAAAACCTTAGAAATATCTGAGAATGAAAACACATTGTGTAATTTTGAATGTTTCTATCTATTTAATTATTACATTGTAATTGATTTTATAAAGATACAAATAAAAATTTATAGTAAATATTATTCCAACACTTTACATTCAAGTGTAAAGTAAAAGGAAAAAAGAAAACAAGAAAAACAAAAAAAAATCTACTTAATTTTACAATTAGTAAAATTATAAACAATTATGGAAAACAACTAGACATTTTCTAAAAATTCACTCGCATTCATTAAACATTACTGCTAAATAAGAGAAACTTTCAAATCGGCAGATTAGTTGAAGGGCCCACCCGACATACTCCTTTCCTATGCTAATCAAGTGTCACTCTTTTCCGAGCTGTCTCCACCTCAAGCTCACCAGCAGGAGGCAAAGATATCAGCTGATCGATATATCCAAAGTTGTTTAATTTAATCCCATAATAGTAAGGTTTGAATGTGTGTTCTCCGCAACAGTAACAAATTTGTAACTGAAACAAAATATAACTTGATTATTATGTTTTTCAAAAACTATCTTCATTTGATATTTTTTAAACTTGAACAAATTATTCTCTACAATTTTCATTTATTAGCAAACTGCATCAATAAAAAGGAATACTGGCACTAATTGCACAGAGGTATAGTAGGCATAAAGTTGTATAAAATCTATGTAATTCAAAATGATGAGGAAATACGCACACTTACCTTTTCTTTGTTAGGTAAAGTTTGAGTCCTGGTAAAAGTGTCTCCTCCTTCAATACTGATCAGTTCTGCATCTACAGGTGGAAACGGTGCGGGGAAAACTACCACATCACTCTTCAGTGTGTCTGAACTGAAACATACGTCGTACTGCTGAGTAGCTTTAGAGTAAGACCAGCTCCCGTCTGGATGGGTGGTGATCATTGGAGCACTGTACCTACTAAAATCACTGTCTGTCCTGTGGCATCTCACAGCTATTAAGCTGATGAAACTCAGTAGAAAGATGACTGAGACCGACACAATAGCGATCAGCAAATACAGATTCAGATCAGAGAAGTTTTCCTCCTTCAAAGGAACACGTCTGAGTGGAGTCTGGATGTCAGCTGTGTTTTCAACCACCACCACATCCATAGACACAGTAGCTGACATAGAAGGTTCTCCATTATCAGAAACCAGCACCACCAAAGGGTGAGTTTTCAGGTCATTGTCACTCATCCTCCTCTTAGTCCTGATCTCCCCGCTACTGGTTCCAATTCTGAACAGGTTGTTTCCTTTGGGTTCAGACAGGTGATAAGAAAGCAGTGCATTGTATCCAGAATCTGCATCCACAGCCCTGATTTTTGCTACAAAATATCCGGCTTCTGCAGAGTAAGGGATGGTCTCACTGTTCACAGATCCATGCTCAGAATAAGGCGAAAGAATTGTTGGATTGTTGTCATTTTCATCCAAGATTAAAACATTTATAGTCACATTGCTGCTGAGTGGAGGAATGCCTGAGTCTGTGGCCTGAACTTTAAACTGAAAAGTTTTAATCTCTTCATAATTAAAAGACTGGAGACTGACTATATCTCCCGTCTCTGAGTTTATGTTTACCACAGACGATGATGGTAATGAATCACTATTACTTTTTAAAAGTAAGTAGCTAATTTGGCTGTTTTTATCTATGTCATCATCTTGTGCTGAAACAGTCTTAATAATATCTCCTATAGGACTGTTTTCTTTCACATAAACATTCAGCACCTGTTCTGAGAAACGAGGTGGGTTGTCATTAACATCAAAAACTTGAATATTTATAACACTGGTGCTCGAAAGAGGTGGAGTCCCTTCATCTGTTGCTACAATGGTAATATCATATGCAGCTATAGTTTCTCTATCAAGTGGACCATTAACTAATAAAGAGTAATAGTTTTTATAATTAGTTTCTAGTTTAAAGGGGCTTTCATTCACAATAACAACTTTTACTGCTCCGTTTTTTCCTCCATCTTTATCTAGCACAGAAACCAGTGCAACTGCAGTGCCCACTTGCTCATCCTCTTTAACAGAGTTTAGCAGTGATGTGACAGATATTTCTGGAGGATTGTCATTTACGTCCACCACCTCTACCAGTACTTTACAGTGAGCGGCCATCGGAGGCTGACCTTTGTCACTTGCTTGTGCGTGAATCTCAAACGCAGGATTTTCTTCATAATCAATTTTACCTTTGACTGTAATTACACCTGTATCTTTATCTATTTGGAACAAATTCAGAATGTGGTCCTGACCTTTTTTTCTAAGTGAGTATTCAATGACAGCGTTTAGTCCATCATCCCTGTCTGTAGCATTTAAAATCTCAACTCTGGTACCTAATGGCAAATTCTCAAAAATACGTGTTTTATATAACGTGCTGCTGAAAACTGGAGCATTATCATTTATGTCCAGAACATTAATATCAATTCGTGTTGTTCCTGATTTTGCAGGATTTCCTCCATCAACGGCAGTGACTGTAAGTTTTATTTTATTTTCTTTTTCCCTGTCTAACGCTTTTTGAAGCACAAGTTCACCAGACACTCCGTCTCCTCCTTTGTGGATCTCTAAAGAAAAGTAATCATTTGGACTGAGCTTATATGTATTGACATCATTCTTTCCGACATCTAGATCCAGCGCGCCTATGAATCCAAACCTTCCGCCTGCTGCGGTACTTTCTGCTATATTAATAGTCTGCAGTTTTTCCGGAAAATACGGCGCATTATCATTTATATCCACAATCTGTATTTCTATACGATACAGCTTTAATGGATTGTTGATCACGGCCTCTACACTGATCGTGCATTTTGCAGCCTTCGCACAAAGCTCCTCTCGGTCTATCCGATCAGAGACATAAAGGATGCCTGTTTTCAGATTTACGTCAATGAATTTTTTCTTTGATCCTCCTACAATCTGAAACATGCGAGATTCCAGTTCATGTGTGTTAATATTTAAATCTTTTGCGATATTTCCAACAGTCGTCCCGGAATTGACTTCCTCTGATACAGAGTATGAAAGCTGCGCACATACCAGTTTCCAGTAGCACTCGAAAAGAAAAAGGATTACATAGAACCCAATAGGGCTGTGATTTCCCTCCACTGACATAATAACGTCCAGCTCAAAAATATGGTCCTTTATGTTCAGAAATAAACCACGGGTAAATTCCAAAAGGTCCTTAAAGGGCGAAAATCCAGAATATTTGTTGAATGAATGTCTATTCAGAGAAAAAGATCCACGCGATGCAAGATCGTTCCCTTTGTAACAAAGCCTTGCCCTGCCCCATCCCATGAATAAAGGAGGGGCTTCGACACACTTACTGAAAATCAAAATGTTACGGTCTATGTTGTCCCCCTGTGGTTGTTTAATACAACTACATATGCTCATAATTCATATTCTGTGTCAACTTGGGCAAACTGACAGCAAAACATTTGAACAAAAACTTGAAGCAATGAGATTCTAAAGATATTACATGAAACCTCTGAGATCTCCTAAATGTCATAAACAAACAAACAAAAAAGGAATTAAGTATTAAACTTCTGATAGGCAAGCTGGAACTTGATTAAAACTTAATTGTTTTTACCCTAAATTTGAACATCACTTAAGCAGACAGACAACCAATGAAAGAGTTTGACTGGTGGGTAATATATTTTTGCATTAAAAATCATATCAAGCTTAAATTAGTGTGTTAACATTAAAACAGCACAGCAACACCAATTCAGTACCATGGACAGAGATTTGCCCAATTTGCACAGCAGCTGGTTTCAGATTTCATCTGGTTTCAAACAAGGGGGGAAAGAAACACCTGAGAAATTAACTTACCTTTTCTTTGTTAGGTAAAGTCTGAGTCCTGGTAAAAGTGTCTCCTCCATCAATACTGATCAGTTCTGCATCTACAGGTGGAAACGGTGCGGGGAAAACCACCACATCACTTTTCAGTGTGTCTGAACTGAAACACACGTCATACTGCTGAGTAGCTTTAGAGTAAGACCAGCTCCCGTCTGGATGGGTGGTGATCATTGGAGCACTGTACCTACTAAAATCACTGTCTGTCCTGTGGCATCTCACAGCTATTAAGCTGATGAGACTCAGTATAAAGATGACTGAGACAGAAACAATGGCGATCAGCAGATATAGGTTTAAATCATAGAAGTTTTCCTCCTTCGTAGGAACACGTCTGAGTGGAGTCTGGATGTCAGCTGTGTTTTCAACCACCACCACATCCATAGACACAGTAGCTGACAGAGAAGGTTCTCCATTATCAGAAACCAGCACCACCAAAGGGTGCGTTTTCAGGTCATTGTCACTCATCCTCCTCTTAGTCCTGATCTCCCCACTACTGGTTCCAATCCTAAACAGGTTGTTTCCTTTGGGTTCAGACAGGTGATAAGAAAGCAGTGCATTGTATCCAGAATCTGCATCCACAGCCCTGATCTTTGCAACAAAATATCCGGCTTCAGCAGAGTAAGGGATGGTTTCACTGTTCACAGATCCATGTTCAGAATATGGGGCCAGAATTGATGGATTGTTGTCATTTTCATCCAGGATTAAAACATGTACAGTCACATTGCTGCTGAGAGGAGGAACACCAGAATCTGTGGCCTGAACTTGAAACTGAAAAGTTTTTAATTCCTCATAGTTAAACAACTGGAGACTGGATAACTCTCCAGTTTCTGAGTTTATTGTCACCAGCGTAGAGAGTGGCAATGTGTCAAATTTCTGAGATAAAATTGAATACCTCACTTTACTGTTTTCATCTGTGTCTGCATCGCTAGCAGATATGGTCTTAATAATAGTTCCCTTGGCACAATTTTCTTTTACATATACATTTATGTTGTGCTCTGAAAACAGCGGAGGATTGTCATTCACATCTGCAACATTCAAAGAAATTGCATTTGTCCTTGAGAGTGGTGGGCTTCCATTGTCACTAGTTATTATAGTGATGTTGAAGCTTGACATAAGCTCTCTGTCCAGTGGACTATCAACTAACAAAGAATAATAATTTTTGTAGTTGGTTTCTAGTCTGAAAGGGACTTCATTTTTAATCTGGATATTGACATCCCCATTTTTCCCACTATCTTTATCAAGGACGGACAGAAGTGCAACTACACTGCCAATAGGAGCATCCTCTTTCACTGTGCTTTGCAAAGAAGTTACCGTGACTTCAGGCGCATTATCGTTTATGTCCTCCACTTCTACTAATACCTTACAATGAGCTGACATTGGAGGTTGTCCTTTATCACTAGCTTCTACTCGTATCTCAAAAGCCTTTCTTTCTTCAAAATCTATGTTGCTCTTAACCTTAATCACTCCCGTCAGAGGTTCAATCTCAAAAATATCTAGCACGCGATATTGATCTTTACTTCTCAGGGAATAAACAATTTCACTATTAAGGCCATCATCTGCATCGGTAGCCTGTACAGTAATCAATGTTGTCCCAGGTGGTGTGTTTTCAGGAAGTTTTGTCTTATACAAGGATTTACTGAAAACTGGGATATTATCATTATTGTCTAAAACATTGATTTTGAGTTGTGATGTGCCTGATCTGAGTGGATTTCCTCCATCTACAGCAGTCAGTGTCATGGTAATGACAGGCTGCTTTTCCCGGTCTAATGCTTTCTGCAGTACTAACTCTGCAGACACACTCTCACCGGATTTGTGCACCTCTAAGGAAAAATGTTCATTCTGACTTAATTTATAAGTACTGACCCCGTTTTTGCCCACATCTGCATCAGTGGCTTCAGACAAGGCAAATTTCACCCCAGGTAATGTGCTTTCTGCAATATATAAATTTTGCAACTTGGTGTTGAAAATAGGGGCATTGTCATTTACATCCAAAATATTAACATCAAAGCGATACATTTTTAAAGGGTTATTTATTACAGCTTCCACACTAAGCGGGCATGTAAGCTCCTCGGAACAAAGCTCCTCTCTGTCTATTCTTTCATTGACGTAAAGCACACCAGTTTTTAAATTTACCTCAAATATTTTTTTCTTTGATCCAGCAACAATCTGAAATAGACGAGATTCCAGGTCTTGTGTGATAAGATTTAGATCCTTTGCAATATTTCCAACAGCAGTTCCTGGGTTCACTTCCTCCGACACAGAATAAGAGATTTGTCCTGTCGTTCTTTGCACACAGTAAATCAGTAGAAAAAGCAAGAAATGTACCCTGAAAATATTCCATTTGCAAGCCAAAGACATTTTTGCTCAAAATGAAAAAAGAGGAGATGATATTCCCAATGCTGGTAGAGGAAAATTAACTATTTAAATGTGATTAAATGAATATCCTCATCCGTGAGGGTGTTTTCCTCCTTTCTCTGTGTCTTTATGACAAAGACTGAGAAGATCATTTTTAACATAAGAACAGGAGGGGCTTCTCTACAAGCAGACCAGCATCAGCTGGACTAACAGCACCACCGCGTGGACAAAGAAATCTATTACAGAAAAGAAGTGAAGGACTAAAATAATATAGCCCAAAGAATTTTGGAATTGAAAAATAACATTTTGGTTTTACAAACCTTGTATTTTTAATATCTTAAAAAAGTCGCTATTTATCTGCAATAAAGCTATTCAGCAGATGATACATTAGAAAACAGAAGAATCCATTTTTATTTTTTATTTTTTTTATCATTTAAAGTATTTAGCCAGGGCATTTTTACAACTGAGGATTTTTTTTTAGGCCACATTTATTTGTACGATCAGAAAATATTTCTCTAAGCTCATTCTCTACACTTTTATGTTCACTGTATACTTATGAGTTTTCTTTTGTCCCTTTCTTTGCCAGTAAAATCATAAATTTTTCCCCTATAATGCCATTTTTTCCAAATTTTGTTTATACTTTTAGATTTTAGAACACAAAAAAACCCAAACTGACCATATTTGTGAACAAATTAAAATAAAAAGTACTGACTATGTTAGTATTTTGTGCTAGTTTGTCTCTTCTTTCTTTTTTACTAAGGCAATATTGCACACTCAAACCCATTCCCTCGCATGTAATCCCAGGATTAGGTTGTGGATTCAAAAACCACCGTCCTACTTCCTCTCAGAAGGAAACACAATTTAATCTGAAAATATTAATAATCATCTCACAGCTTCAATAATCTGATAACTCCCAAAGGCAATAATAATAATGACCTAAAATGAAAGACCTCTGTCTGCAATGTTCTAATGTATGTGTGTACAGAAGAGCAGCACAGAAGAGCAGCATAACAATTATTTACAGACAAACACCTATGCACACACATACACAAAGACCACCTGGTTTATAATTCCTAAATGACATTCAGTGATTTGGAACATGTAGGTCAAAGCCTACACTGCATGAGATTTTCAGGATTTGAAGCTGGATTTTCTTTCTAATAAAAATACCTAACAAAATACACACACAACATTCCTGACCCAAACTATGACCTCCCTACTTACCAAACGCTCTTTATCTCTCCCTATTCATATTTTTCTCTATAAGTCTTTCTCTCTGTTTCTGTATGAACATATGAAATCATAACCTTGGGAACAGAAAGGATGTTTCACACAACCCTCTAAGTCCCTACTAGAGGAACTAAGCTTGGAAAGAAGAAAGCACCACCCGTCTATAGCAAATGTGTGCCTGTATGAATGTGTGTTACCAAATCCCTTAGTAATTACATTTTAAATTATTTAGTAACCATGTAGACTTTGATAAGTCACTCACTTTCCCCTGAGATTTGGTAATTGAACTGAGAGAATTGACTACTGAATTTTTAAAAAAATACACAATCTCCTCTTCTTGTAGACAAGTGTGCTTTCTAAACTTTTATGTTAAGGCAAGTTTTACTGTCAACCAGGTTAGTAACAGTTCATCTCTCTTATTAACTGTTCTTCAGTATCGTGAGAAGAGGTGGAAAGTTGTATATAACCAGACTTGACAGAATATAAAAAGCTGCTGCACATTTTTTTATTATTATATTATTTTTTAAACTGAATCTTCACCAAATAAAGTTCTGCATTAAAAATGTTAAAAAATATATTGTTGTTGCTGTATTTTAATCAAACATAGCACTTTAAGATATATATATATATATATATATATATATATATATATATAGTATATGTATATTCATAATAATTGTGCATTCCAAACAAATTGTATCGTTGTTATATTTGTTTCACATTGTATTTCTGATTGTAGAAGGTGGCAAAGCTTTGAGAAAAGTAAATGTTTCTGGCAAGTGTTTATTGTAAATGTGTGTACAGCATGGAACATGTGAGAGTGTGTAAATGGGGGAAGGGTGCCATCTGAACATGCTCCAAGGCAAGTCCTCTCTCTTTCCTCGCTCCTAGTGCACTGCTCTCCGGTCTCCATAGTAACATAATCTTGGACAAAGACATAGATGTATGAGCACACATTTATAAACAAGTGCAGAGTTATGTGGGTGAATTTAAGACAACACACACAATGCTATGAAAAAAAAAAAAAATCACACCCCACATTAATTCTCTACTGTGAGAATACTAGTTAGTCTTTCTGTCTCACCCTATATCTATATATTTGTGTGTGTGTGTGTGTGTGTGTGTGTGTGTGTGTGTGTGTGTGTGTGTGCGTGTGTGCATGCGTGTGTGTGTGTGTGTGTGTGTGCGTGTGTGCATGTGTGCGTGTATGCGTGTGGTGTATATCCATACACAGACATATATGCATGCTACAGCACATTCCTTTTGACACTTTCAGCAGCAGAATCTGCTTCTATCCACCCCCACAGCTCCTCGGAGGGTCTGACCTTTGAACGTTACCCTGCCCATGCCACTGCATATGTCATAGGTCATGCCTGTGGAGAGCAATCCCATGTCCCTTCCATGCAGCTTCTACCCTGTTTCACATGATAAAAAATTTAATGTGTAGTTTCATGTGAGTCAGAGCTCGTCATGTGAGATGGTGCAGCAAACTCATGGGGTTTTTTTTATTCTTAGTGCTTAAAAGTGTGCTTATTTTGCTTTTTTTAAAAAAAATGTTATCATGTACTGTAGCTGGTGAGGTGTACTCCTTCACTTTGTGCTGAGTCCCTGACATCAGAAATAGCGCTTAATAGCTCTTATGTGGCTTTTGCAGCATGAGTATTTTGTAGCAACGTGACTGCAACCACCTCTATAAGCCCAGAGAATTAACCTGGTGTAAAATAGCAAAAAAATAGTTAAAAATCTATCCCATCATAACACCCAACTTCCATTGCTGGATACAGAAATGATAAAGTTATAAGATAAGGTAGCAAAATAAAAAACAGAAAGGAAAACATTTTCCATCTAAAAATATTAATTACTTTATTAATTCCACACGAGAAAATTTTGTTGCTGCAGCAGTATTGCACACATAATGTATGTATATACTGTATATAATTAAATAAACAAGTGTGGAATAAATGCATGTACAGGTGGAACAAACAAAGACAAATTGTGCAAAAAAAACAATTGTGACAAGTTGGTATGGTTTAATTACCTGCCGCACAGTGATTGAAGAGAGAAATCATTAGTTGTGATCAGTAGAACTTATGATACTGTTTGATTTTTTACGCAACTGTCAGACTCTATTGAGGAAGGTTTGTCTAGAACAGGTTTATTGACCTCCTCCACATCACTGCTTCAAATGTCTCCTGTAAGCAACCATTGAAGAAGCTATTCCCCTGATAAGTTGATTCAGTCTGTTGGCGTCACTTCCTTCTATGTCAATTTGTTTTGCAGCACAATAGATAAAAAAAAAAAAACTACAGATAAACATTCCCTAAACCTTTTTTTATATATACCGTATATATATATATATATATATATATATATATATATATATATATATATATATATATGGTATAACACAGAGAGGAGAAACAGAAAGTGAAGAAAACAATTGCTACAATATTTTAATCCAGAAATCACTTAATAATTTGTAACCATATTTGCATTTGCCTCTTCTGATTTCGGATGAAAGTGGGTCAGAGACAGATCCACAAGAAAGTGAAAATCACAAGGTAGTGAAATGGAACATGTTCAAACTGATACACATACAAACAACACAGAGTGAAAAGAAATGCTTACAAAGAGAAAAGCAATGCTTACTCATTTGGAAAGTGATTGCCTTTTACCAAAACAATGTAATTAGTTACTCTACCGTAAAACAACAAGCATTAGAAAATGCAGGCTTTTACAATATTGATATTATTTAGTGAGTTTCAAACAATGTTGTTTTAATGTGAAAAATACTTAAAAAAAAATCCCACTCTACTAAAATGTATCATTTACTACGGTAAAATTATTAATTTTTCTCTTCATGAAAACAAAGCAAATTAACAAGAAGCTTCGATGCTCTATGTTTTTCTTTTTTTGCAAAAAAATGCAAAAACAAAAAACGCAAAGACAGACGTCACACAAAAAAATTATTTACGCAATATTTTTGGATTAAACAAAAAGCTACAACCTAAGATACTAAATCCAGATAGCAGGTTGTCATCAAAACACAGTCCTGCTTTAATTCTCTCCTACAGATCATCAGCCCACACTGTCAATAGAAAGGAGGTGCAACAGGGTTTGGCAGCAGCAAATAACCCTGAAATCTGATTGGACAATCAGAATCAATGTGACTGTAATGGACACTCTGATTGGCTAAATATTATGCCTAGCAACAGTTTCGGTGCCCATTTGATTCATCCATCTGCACAACAAGCACCCGGAATTGATTCACTATTCACCCTTCTGTAACCATGGTGACGCATGTGCAGCTTCTGTCATTGTCTCTTCCTTCCTCCTTCTCTGCCACACCCTGCCTCATGTACACTCAAATTCTGCCAAGAAAAGAGCATTTTCTTGTAACCGCATAATACATTTTTCAAAAATAGAGATCTGCGCTTTATTAGAATTTTTTATTAAATCACATTTTGTTTGAAAATGCCTTCCAGTATTAAACACTCCTCATAGTAGCTGCATTTTTTGTTTTTTTGTGAAAATGAACTTTCTTTTATTTTATTACTATTATTTTCCTGCAAATAATTCCTGAACCAAACAGCTTTCTTCACAGTAAAGAGAACTGTTCACTGCAGATGTGAGTGCATGTTGTGTTTGACCTGAATCTGACACATGTATATCGCAGGTCAGGACTTTAGCTCAATTCAATACTGACAGATTCAATACTGGACAAAAGTAGTCCGTGCATTATCACAAACAAAGTGGGAATATCAATAACTGACACACAAAAAAGAAATATGGAGCAATTTGCAATGTTTGCCACGAGAGGGAGCAACCCCCCCATCCCACCCCACCCACCCATCACCACACACACACACACACACACACACACACAGACTCACACACCCCTCTTTGTTCCCTTTTGCAGCAGCATTCATTCCCAAGTAGACACTAATGTCAGAATCAAACCAGGATATGAAACACTGTATTATATCATCACCCTCACACACTTCAGAAATAACATCTGTGGTAAAGCCGTGTTTAGACCTGGATGTCTGCAACACATTTTCTTTCTGTACGGAAATTAAAATGTCAACTGTTCAATGAGAAAAGAGATAGAGTGCTCTATCTGACAAGAGCCATGAAGCCTTACCCACTGATTAAAACTGCAGATGAAGAAATGAGAAAATTATTTCTAAATGCAACTCAATCGTGTGCAAAATGTGTTATTTGATTATACTATCATGTAAAGGTTTCTTTTTCTCATTTTCAGATCATTACAAAACATTAATTACAAATAATTGTTGAAAGTTATTTACATTTTTCAAGAAAAACACAACCATATTAATGTGAGGTTTTCTGATACCCATATTTACATGTTTATGTGATGTAAAACTACACAATTTGTTGATGATAAAATTATTCTACACAGCATATTGCAGGTGCATGCCTGCCACAGTGGGGCATAACCCATTTATTTAAAAAAAGAAAAAGGATGAATAATGAAAGAGAACTCTGGCCTGTAAGAGAGTGTGACATTGAAAGCGACAGAGTATGGTTTTGTAAGCTTGCTCCACTTTCTAGACTAAAGTAAAAGTACTATTTAAAAAGTAATGATTTTCAAACCAATCACTTAAGCTAAGCTCTGTCTCTCGGTGAATATAAAACAACTTTCTATTTTCATCAGACCTCAAACATAGATATAGAAATCCTCAAAACATATTTCCCAGTTGTTTCGAAAGCAAATTAATCATTTTGATTGTATTGAATGTTTGTCTGGAAAAATGTGAACAATTGTGAAGATAAAAGTAAAATATGACTTTACTTAAACACACTGTATTCTAATTTCACTAAGTTTTGAGTAGATGCTTCTCAATGCATTTTTTTGTTGTTTGACCCTTTTTCATTGTGATAAAGACGTTTTTTTTTTTTTTCGCTAAAATGTTTTGATTAAAAATGATGAGTTTGTATTTTCATAATTTGTTGGGCTATGCCTGTTTTTTTGGAGAGGTCTGCCAACATGTTTACTACATTAGAACATAACTTAAAACAATCTGTACTTCCTGCATCATAAAAAAAATAGCTAAGTGTAACATTATTTAGGTACAAATAAAGTACAGCTCCCGACATTTAGCTGAATATTAATATTGTGAAAGTTAAAGTCAAAGCAAAGACTGAGCGACTTTTTCACAACATGCTACAAAAGTGGGTTTTATTTGGATTAATCTGCTAATCACATTACATGAGTAACATGGTGGGATTATAATTTTGCAGAACTCCTGGTCCAGAATAGAAAAAAAAAGACAAGAGTGGATACTTACAGTATAGTAAAATGCCAAGACATAACATTTCCCTTTTAAATAAAAAAAAAAAAAAAAAAAACCCACACACATTAAGATTATGCAAACATTATTAGTAAATTTAGTAAAGTAAAATTAACAGTGAAGTTTACATGCTGAAATTTTGAGTTTTACTGGTTACATTTTTGACAAAGCCAAATGGATTTTTTTTTTTTAATGTGTGCTCTAACTCACTGTAATTAATGAAAAGTTGAGATCTTCAAGGGTGGTGGATTCTGCAGGGTCCCCCCCCCCTGAACTCAAGTCAAACAGGTTATACTGAATATTGTCAATTTCTGCACAAAGGTAGATTAATTTGTGTCTTGCAGCCGAGTATCATGTGGATCTGCAAATAGCTTTTAAATTTGACCCGTTTGATTCACGTATGTTTTCTGCAAATGCATAATTTCATGGTGCATTTTGCTGGTAAACAGTAAATTCCACTTCTACATGCAGCCACGAAGAACCTAGAAAAGAATGTTCACCACTGTAATTTTTATGTTTTTTGTATTTGCTTTTATTTCTTAGTTTTCATTTTATATGCATATACGTATATAAAACACTTCCCCATGATACATTACTTTTACTTAATTATTTACAATAGGGTGCTGAGATGAGTGTGCTGGTGGTCACTCTTTTTTTTTTATGTACCATGACTTGCACGGTGAAAATGACGCATTAAAACATGGGGGATGATGGTGCAACCGAGTGTACTTTAAAAAAGGAATGTTGGTATTATTTGCTTGACAAATGTCTTACTTTTTATTAAAATTAAATGCCTGATCATCATGGATGTATTTTGAATCTTCTAATTGGCAATAGTATGAATGCATGTGTATACAGATTCAACTTAAAAGATGAGCTCTGTGTCTTTTGTAAAATCGTCATCCAAGAGTATCAGCACAAGAAAAACATAACTTTTCTCTCAATCAGCAGTTTATATCTGGTAAACGTACATGATAAATCTTATCTCAAATTTCACTTTGGGGATAAATAAAGTAGCATCAATTCAATGTAAGTGTTTGTGTTGCAATGTAGTGCTTGGTCTTGCCCTATAAAAATCAATAGGGCTAGTTTCCAGTTTTCTCTGTGTAGAGGCAGAAAGGTACACATCTTAAATCTTTACAACAACTGTTGTAACACAAGCGTGAGTGGCACATCTTACATGTGCCAGTGTATGGAAGGGTGTATGTTGTTTGGCTAAAAATAGTTTTAGCCAAAAAATTTTTAGTCTGAAACTCTATAAAACTATGTTTTAATGGTTTGGAAACAGAAGTAATAGGTTTTACATGCAAAGATTTAGATTAAGGGAAATTGTCAAAATATCTTGAAGTCATGGCCAACGATGAGATTTCCCCATGAGTTGTGTGCTGTATTTTATAATCATCATATAAACTTTGAATATTTGTGTGGATTTGATTTTCTCTTTTGAATTCAATTAGAATGAGCTACAAAGCTCTAAAATTGAAAAAAGCACCCTGTCCATATTAAATATAAATTCAAGGTTTGTCCTTTGGTTAATTATAGATGCATAAATATTAAGGATAGAGTTTCGTTTAGTTTGCAGGTAGATTTAATGTGTAAATATTGACAAGATTTTAACCGCTTTGGAACACGTTTTGCACAGAGCAGGATTGAGTGATAAAGACTAAATCAAACATTACAACACATATTAGACAAGCCTAAAGCTAAAAATCCCACACCATGTAACATAATGTTTACAGCATGTCAGAAGTTTAAAACTATAAACTCATTACACTTTGGAGAGATCTTTTAAATTATTTAGGACGACAGAAAAACTACAATATAACCTCCTGAAGAAAATTGCATTTGATAGTTTGCAAAAGATGGGGAGTAAACTATGTGTGTTAGGTGGTTCGAAACAGCAAAGGAAAAAAAACCAAAGATTAAATTATGCCCTGAAGTGTGAAAGTTATTTCTCATTAACCGTAGTTACAAAAAACTGACAGGAGAGGGCGTACAGAAGTGTCAGCAAAAGGGTTGTGAGCATGCGTGGGAGGGGAGGAGAGAGGAATGAAATCAGAAAAAAAAAGAGTCTCCTTATAAAAACGAAAATGTGGAGATACGAAAGACAAAGACAAGCAGTGAGAAAATAAAGAAACTTAAATGTGGAAGTGTGAATCTGCACATGAGGTTGAACAAAAAGTCTTGTAATGATAAGAAGAACAAAGGAAGAGTAAAAAAGGATGGTTGGTGGGAAGAAAGGATGAGCTATGAGCCAGGTTCACAGCATTAGTCGCTTTCCACACCCATGTCTCTTTGTTTTATCCATGCACTCCATCTACAAAAAAAAAAAAATATGGCAGGAAGCACAGAGGAGAAATGAGCAGATGTATGTTCCAATGAAAAAATGGAAATAAAAACACATGGATCTACATAATATCATGTAAAACCCAAACCCCACATCACTGAATCATTTTAGGACAGATGGTTCAGCTATAAATAAACAGCATGGCAACTTTGACAAATGAAAAGCTACTTGTGGGAAGAAATGACTCACCCTCTGTAGAGAACAGCTCACTTGCTCAAATTTCTGAAAAAAAAGAATGCAATGGCAATCAGTTAAATTGGAAAAAATAAACATTTCATGTTATTCTGCAACGTAAATGACCAATCACATAGTTTTAAAAACAATTCTGCATTAGTGTGAAAAGATTCTTATGAAAATTGGTGATGTGAGTTTCCAGCTGAGGAGATTGAGAGTCTGGATTCACATTGGATAAACACACAATTCAAATAGACCTTTAAACAAATATACATGTTTGTAATGTACATAATAATAATAAAAAATAAGTACATTGTAAAGATGTTGTTTTGTAGTTTTAATTGAAGTTCAGTTTTTCCTGTGAAGCATGTGTCTATTTGGGTCAAGGTTAGCTTTAAATGCTATTTTTGCAAGAAATAGGCCACCATAAATAAACACCAAACAATTGAACATGTCACATACATTAATGAAATGACTTTGTGAAAAATACTAAAGAGTGTGACATTAGATAAAAAGCTGCAACATTTAAATGTTTAGAGTCATATACGTACATTGTTATATTTAGACTATATACTGTATGTATAAATGTTTGCATACTGTATGTGAAAAGGTTTTGTATTCGGGTTGGATTTTACTGGTGATGACTTAGAGTTTAAATGCATTTAACAGAAAAACAGTTGTATCTCACACATTTGCGGCGGCTAGTAGGTGAGAAGTAGAGAACAAACTGAGTAGATCTCCAGGGTGCAACAAATTGCAGTTTTGAATGAAAAAAAAACCAGCCATCCATGCACATTATCTCTTTTTAAACCTTAATTATCAACGAACATATGCTTGCTTTTACATTGCTTGCTTTTAGAAAGCCGATCTTTGTGGCAATCTTGAAGAACAAACATAAACAGTTCCGTGTAGTCCCTTATTCATCCAGGAGTGATCCATAGTAGAAAAAGTTTCAAAAAAGTCTTCTGGACAGTTTAATTCTTCAACAAGACGTTTCGACTTCCATCCGGATGGAAGTCGAAACGTCTCGTTGAAGAATTAAACTGTCGACTTCCATCCGGATGGAAGTCGAAACGTCTCGTTGAAGAATTAAACTGCATATACATGGCTTCAGAGCTACTTAGAAAATAGATATCAATATGTACAAATAAAGGAGGAAAAATCTGATTTATTAAAAGTCATATGTGGAATTCCACAAGGTTCAACGCTGGGGCCTAAACTCTTTATCCTGTACATCAATGATTTGTGTTACACATCCAAACTAATAAATTATGTACTGTTTGCAGACGACACTACTCTTTACTTTTCAGGAAAAGACCTGAACCAAATGATACAATCAGTTGAAAGAGAATTGAGTAAAATAAAAATATGGTTTGACATAAATAAATTATCATTAAATATTGAAAAAACGAAATTTATAGTATTTACAAAATTAAAAGTACCTAAACAAATTCAAATTATGCTTAATAACACCCCATTGGAACGAGCTTACGACAGTAAGTTCCTTGGAATGATTATAGATCACAAATTAAGCTGGAAATCACACATAAATTATACAAAAAATAAACTGTCTAAAGTAATAGCAATCATTTATAAATTCAGATTTGTCCTAAATAAAAAAAGTTTGTTTATGTTATATAATACATTAGTACTTCCATATATAACTTATTGTATCGAGATTTGGGGAAATACGTACAAAACTAACACAAAACCAATTTATATTTTACAAAAAAAAGCAATACGAGCAATAACATTCTCATCTTATAATCAACCTACCAATAATCTATTTATAAATTTAAAAACATTAAAGTTCTATGATTTAGTGGAATTACACACTTTAAAATTTATGTTTAAGATAAAAAAAAACATGATGTCAAACTCTCTACAAAATATGTTTATTATTAGGAAAAGTCCATACGAACTAAGAGGAAATGATGTGTTCATTAAAAATAAATTTAGAACAAATGTTAAAAAATTCTGTATTTCTATTAAAGGTGTGGATCTTTGGAATAATTGTAATGATGAACTTAAATTGTGTTTAAATCTTTTATGTTTAAAAAAGAAATTTAAGTTATTAATACTTAAAAAATATGCAAGTCTTGATGGTTAAATTCAAGCTTCTATAAAAAGTAAACAATTATGATGTGTTATGATTATGATTATGTGTTACGAATATGTGTTATGATTATGTTATATGTTATGATGTGTTATGATTATGTTATGATGTATTATGATATTATTATGTTATGTGTTATAACAATTATGATGACTTAGTATTTACTTATGTCTTTTTGCTTTTATTATGACATAAAAAAAAAAAAAAAAAGGGTCGGCGTAATAAGCGTTTGCTTCAGCCGTTACCTTTTCGGTCCTTTGCTGGAATATGGTTGTTTTCTTTATTTCATTGATGTGAGGTTGCACTGTGACCGAAATAAATAAATAAATAATAAAAAAAATAATAATAAACATAAACAGTGGCAAACTGTGGTATTTGAAGTTCAGTTCTCAAACATGTTGCTTTGTGACTACTTAAAATCATTTGGTACATGTTGCATATTTGCAATAAATACTTCAGGATCCTAAATAAGAAAAAAATAATAATTAAAGTCGAAGAGATGTAGTATGAGGACATCAGTTTCGCCCCAAATCAGAACAGCTGGCAAGACAGAGCTGCAGATAAAACTGAAATCCAACATGTGATCCCATTCACAAATGGCCAGAAATAAACCCAACATCCGGTATTAATCAGACAAGTATCTGGCAACTGTGTCTGTTTAGCCCAGTGACCCCCACAGTGAAAGGTGAAATGATGCTCCTATAAGAGGTCAATCCTCTTATGAAGTCAGACTGCGGTGTCTTAACAATCCTAGTTTTAATCTAACCCATAAAGTCTTCTTATGTAAAAAAAAAAAAAACACACAGATACAGTCAATTTATCTGAATTTTAAAGTTTAAATGAGCTTACATTACAAAGTAATTATAAATTCATGAGATGAACACCTAACTTAACAGATGCCGTTGTGGTCTTTTGTTGACCAGTGGTTTTAATTCCCCAGGCATGTAATGACAACCTGAGCGCAGGAGCAGATGTTGAGAATATTTGAGCACTGATGCTAAATAACAAACTTTGCTGCCTTGCTTCTATTATAGTTTCACACAAGTTATAATTTTTAACTCGTGAACATGTCAAGCAGTGACATTGTCTTTTCTGCACAAGTTACTTTTAGCACCGCTGCAAAAATAATGAGGCCAAGTTAGGACATCAATGTTGATAAGTCCTGAGCTAAGCTTTTTTTCTTTCTTCAAAGATATAAAATGACAATTAAAGATGATGTGTAAATGATTTTCATCTGGGAAAGATCAGAGGTCAAACCAGCAACTGAGATGACATCATACTTCAGATGAAGCTGAGATATTCTGTAATGTGAACAACCACTTCTAGAATATAGGACAACTTGTCACAACCATTATTCAGAAAGATTATGAAATTTGGTGCTTATATAACCAACTCCCGAGGAGAAGGAGCAGTTGAGTTAATTCAAAAGACACAGAATAAAGGACAAGTGTGAGGTGGAAAAAACAACATGGTATGTGCATGCCATGCCGTACATGTACATATATCGATGGGATTCTGTTTACCAGCTGGAGATGAAGAAACTTGCAAAAAAAAGCATATTTTTCTTATTCAACAACAGATAAGATAAACTTTACTGATTGATTTAACAACAATTTATTGGTTTGATCACTACATACAAGAACAAGAACCAGCATTGACTAATCACAACAAAACATCAGATAGGTTTTAATCAGTCTTATTAAAATCTAGAATCAATTATAAAAACTAAATGATGGGACAGTTGTGTTCCACATTTTTACCACAATGAAGAGAGTTTTTCACAACATCAAGTGAGCAAATTTGCTTTTTCAGAACAAAAGCAACAAGAACTAATGACATACAGTCGTCCTATGACTTCATAGTTCTTTATTCTGAAAACTTTCTACATGTTTTACAGAATGCCAAATTGCTATTGAATTGAATATGTTAACAGCTCAGAATAGCTCATGATGCATGCTCAGTTTGGCACATGCTATTAGCATATTCTTTATCTTTGTCTATTCCTGTTGTACTATGATGCATACGTATAGAGGTGTATACTCTGAAGAGGTGAACTTGTAAATTATTGACTAAATTTGCCATCACTAGCACTGCAGCAGCATCTGTGCTTGCTGACATCCACAACATCAGCCCCCTCATTTGCAAAATGCTGGATGTCTGCAGAATAGAAGTGCTGATATTTTCTCTAGCACAGTAACACTGAGGTGTGTGTGTGTGTGTGTGTGTGTGTGTGTGTGTGTGTGTGTGTGTGTGTGTGTGTGTGTGTGTGTGTGTGTGTGTGTGTTGGTTGAGCGGAGTTTGTCGTATCTATAAAGAAAACAAACTGTTTTGCCACACCTGAATGCATTGCAACTGTGGCTTGATAGATTTATTTCACAAGATTTATGAAGTTGCTTCATCAACGATCAAGAAAAAAAAAGCAGTAATGACGTTGAAGGAGAGAAAGAAATGAAAACAGAAATATTTTTGGTGTGAATGTAAATAAAAGTTGGTGTATTTGTTTTTGTTGCCTTTTTATTTGCTTGTCTATAATTTTGCTATCACCGTAAGGTTAATAAATGATGTTGAAATGAATTTTTTACTTTAAAAAAATAACTGAAATAAATGATCTTGTGAAAAATTAGTAGAAAATGCCAAATGGTAGATTAATTGAACAGCAAATAGGAACTAAACTGTCTAACATGAGACAATGCAAATCAAATACTTACACTTTAAAGCTAAAAGATCATTTCACATGTGAATTTCCACAATTAAAGAAAGTAACAGAATACATTTGTCCCATATTTTTCTTTTTCCTTCCAAATGATTATTAACAAATCTTATGGATTGGCTATTACCTCATTTGATTTTTTTTTTATTTTTTATCTTTCTGTTCATCTTTGCTTCTTGTTCATGCAGCCAAATGTAAAACATGGCAGCCAGTACAAAAGATCGAGTAAATCTGAAAATCTTGTACATGTCAGTTGATGAATTTTGCACAATCGTGTGTATTTGTAAATTATAAGCTTTCCTGTTTTCATCGTGCAGCCCTGAGTGTGTAAATTAGATTAACATCATTGCTGTTGACCTCAATGTGAATGACGCTATGCTCAGACAAAGCTGGAGCAATGTGAGAGAAAGTGCCCCACTGACACACAACAGCACATTCAGCATCCACAGCCACAACCCCACAGGCATGAGGCGCAGAAGCACGGAGCTACGAAAACATGTGGGGTAGCTAGACAGCACGCCAAATGTAGAGAGACATTGAGAAATGAAGGAGAAGGGGAACATATGAATGAGAAAATGAAAGGCAGACAGATAAAAGTGAAAAAAAGAGGCCAGGAGGGGGAGGGGAGGAGGCAGGAGTGAAATCAGCATGGTGGAAAAGGAAAAGAGAGGAGTGTTGAGCCGCATTTTGTAATAACGGTGCATTTTGTAATAATTTCCAAAATGTAATAACTTTTTCATTTTATTTTGTAATAAAGCCGCATTTTGTTATAAACTGCCGCATTTTGTAATAAACTGCCCCAACGCATTTTGTAATAAATTTTGCCGCATTATGTAATAAGTTATTACATTTTGAGCAGATTATTACAAAATGCACTTGCAACTTTTTTATTTTCTAGGAAATGTAATAACATGGTGCATTATGTAATAATACCTAATATTGTTGTTTGTTAAACAATGAATTTCTACAAGAGTGACTTTTGTTGTTTTTTATGCAATTTTATGCAATTTCCCAAATCTATGTATGACAGAATACTCCAAATATAACTTTAGTTGCCTAATTGAAATTTGGAATTATATAGGCCAATAACTTGTGGCCAAATTCAAAGCTCTACATGGTCTGTCACTCAGCCAGGGAGGGGAGGGCGGGCTGTAATCTGATTGGCTGCTGATCATGCGCTGATCAGTGACTTTTGTTGTTTTTTATGCAATTTTATGCAATTTCCCAAATCTATGTATGACAGAATACTCCAAATATAACTTTAGTTGCCTATTTGAAATTTGGAATTATATAGGCCAATAACTTGTGGCCAAATTCAAAGCTCTACATGGTCTGTCACTCAGCCAGGGAGGGGAGGGCGGGCTGTAATCTGATTGGCTGCTGATCATGCGCTGCTTGCATGCTTAATTGAGACAGCCAACAGAGTTCAACATGATGCCAGGTATGAAAAAACTGTGCCAAATATTATCTGTGTAATTGAATATATGGAAGTATAAAGACATTTTGCAGTTGATCTAAAGTTATGTAGATGTTTTGCCCTTGATAAGAAATTATATGACTGAATTTAAACCTGCATTGTCCAAGTTATGCTCACTGCATTAAAAACAGTTTGTAAAGTAAAACTGAAATCTATGCCTCTAAGTACATATTAAAAGTTAATAACTTAAAGCAGGACACATTTGAAGGAAAACTGTGCATGTGCAAAAAAAACTACACACACACACACACACACACACACACACACACACACACACACAATAGTACACTGCTCAAAAAATAAAGTGAACATTTAAACAACACATCCCAGATCACAATGAATGAGGCATTCTGGTTAATAATGTATATTATTTACATAGTGGAATGAGTTGGAAACAAAATACTATGTGCATCAGAAGGAAGGGCTCACTGCACCAGCATATGGTCTTACACTGGGTGGAACCCTTCATTTTTTTATTATTTTGAGTAGACTAGTGTACATTATAGTGTTTTTTAACAGAAGGAATGAAAAGTTATGAACCGTCTATATTTTAAATGCCAATAAAACTTTGGGATTGAACTTTTTTTGTCGTTGTAAGAACATAAACTGTACTTTGCAGATCTTAATTAATTTGGATAACAAATAAGTTGCTGTTTTGCTCTAAAATGGTTTAAGATGAATGCCAAACTTTACAGTTCCAAGCTGTTTCAAAGCTTGCCTCTCTGTTCACCCCTCTCATGTGTTATTCCGTGGGTAGATCTTCATTGTGAACAACAGCTTTGATAGTTGTGCTTCACCCTTCACTGTAAGTCTAATTACATAGTTTAACTTACTAATTCACTTCTTCCTAGTTTAGCCATATGGAGAATGTTGGATAAGAGAGCATTACCTTCCCTGTGTGAAGTCACTGAAAACCATTGGCTGAATGAGTGAAGCTGAATACCTAACATTCCATGCAATGAATTAACACAGTCATAAATAGTAAGCATCGAAATAGCTATTAAAAGGCTAAAAATGTTATAACAGGTGTGACAAACAATACATTTGTTAAAACCTTGTTTTTCAGTATTCCTACAAAAGCAGCGTCCTCTTTAATGATAGCATCCTTTACTGAGACAAATCTAGGGCTATAACAGAAGATCAACATTCATAAAGCAATTTGAATTATGGTACTGTGATGCCGCAGGTGGTGGTGGGTTATCAAAATTGTAATAATTAAAATACCTTCTTAAATATTAATTCAAGATAAAATATTTTAGTACTTGAAATGAAATTCCACAAATAAAATAAAAGTTTAAAAAAAAAGGCACAAAATGCAGTTTAGTTTTCGGAGTTAAACATTTTCCCTCTTTTGTCACCCTTGTAGGTCTGCTAATTATAACCCTGACCTGCACCCTGCTGGGGCTCATTGTAGGCCATGGACTAAAGCAAGCAATGACCGAGGAAATGTACAATGTCATAGTTTGCAAGTTGAGAGGAGAGTTTCATGTTCCAGTTGCTGAACGCACAAGAATTCAAAAAAATGCCTTGGTGCGTCTCTGGAGAAATCAAGGGGTCTATTCTCTCAGTGAGGATGGGCAGACACTGCTGTGTGCCGGCAAGCCAGTCATGCTACAGTCTAATGTTGATTGTGTTGTTAAAAAGGGTCTAGATGATACTAAGGGTTCTGGAGCAAGAAAGTTGAGCAAACGACTGAAAATGCATCATAGTGGCATAAGTGAAAGAAAGGTGCAGGAAATCTTGAACAAAACTGAGTGGTACCAACTTCAAAATGCAAAGTTTCTGAATAAGCCCCCTTTGATGACCATTCAAGCCAAAGAAGTGCAAGATCGACACCAAATTGACCTATTGGACATGGGAAAAATGAAAATTAGTTATGGTCAGGGTTTATACCGTTACATTCTCACACTGATGGATGTGTTCAGTCGTTACATGTGGCTGAAACCATTGAAAAGAAAAAGTAGTGTTGAAATTGCCAAACACCTTACCAAGATTTATCGTGAACATGGACCACCCAAAGTATTACAACATGACAAAGGGACTGAGTTTAAAGGGGCGGTGAAAATTCTAATGACATCTCTGCAAGTGAAAATAATTGAAAGTTCAGCATATCATCCACAAAGCCAAGGAAAGGTTGAGAGGACACATAGGTGGCTAAGAAAGAAGATCATGTATGATCTGGTGAAATTTCAAAGGAACGGAGTTAACTGGGTCAAGCACCTACCTGTATATTCAAGAGTGCTAAATGAGGATCTTAAAGAAGTTTTAGGCTGGAGGTCTCCATTTGAAGTATACTATGGAAGAAAAAGCAACAGCATAAGGCATCCTTTATGCGGTTCTCCATCTTCTGTTCGTAAGGAGTCTGTGAGGAATCAACATTCAACTTTACCATCCTTGAGACATCGAGCAAAATTTGATACTAAACGAAAAAGGGTGAGAAGAATGGCACGGAAGGCCTCTGAGCACTGTGCTAAACTAATGATCAAGCGTGCATTCAAACAAAACCTATCACAACACTACAATGTTAAGGACGCTGTTTTGGTCAGAATGAGGGATGGTGCCCATCGAGTCTCCAAAAAGTATCACGTAAGGCGTGGTACAATTGTGAAAAAAAATCGAAAGCTCTCAAAATACAAAGTGAGTTTTAGGGACCCAAAGACCCTCCGACAAACACAAAAATGGTTCTTCGTGTCGGATATAACTAGTGCGACCCGGCTGCGAAAAAAGACACACTCTAAAAAACCAAAGACAGCACCATCAAAGAGAGGCCTTAACCCACTTTTGTTTCAGTACACACACACAGACAGACTAGAGGAATTTATGTCCATGGAGTTAAGCATTCGCTATGACCCTGACCCAGATGGAAATTGTCAGTTTGCAGCCATGGCTGACCAGCTATCCACCCTTGGAATATTTAGATCACCAGAAAGCTTAAGAGATGAAATTGTCCAAGACCTCAGGAATTATCCATACAATGGAAATGGAACACTCTTGTTCAACTTTGTCGAGGGCAATGACTGGGATGGATACTTGGAAAGAATGGCCCAAACTGGAACCTATGGTGACCACATTACATTGCAAAGAGCATCTGAAATTTTCCAGGTCCAGTTTCTTGTAATTTCCTCTCTGGGAATCAATGCCTCAACTATTGTATCAGAGTCAAACATATATTGTCACAACAATCCAGTGCTAGTACTTGGTCATGTGGCAGAGGGGCATGGAGAACATTATCTGAGTTTGGAGGGACCAGTCACACCATTTATAGAGCATGTTTTGGATGCTCAAGCAGGACAGTTATATGACAACAACACACTTTCACCACTGCAGCCTGCCTCACCAGATGAGACTGACCCACCTATCCAGCCTGCCTCACCAGATGAGTCTGACCCACCTATCCAGCCTGCCTCACCAGATGAGTCTGACCCACCTATCCAGCCTGCCTCACCAGATGAGACTGACCCACCTATCCAGCCTGCCTCACCAGATGAGTCTGACCCACCTATCCAGCCTGATGAGCCTGAGGACCCTGTTCTGACTACACCCCCTGTTCAGCCTGTCCTACCAACTGAAATCTTTCAGTCTATTATCAAAATGACCCTTGAGGATGACATGTCAATGCTTGGGACATTTAACAGAGTGTCTCAACATTTTAAAGACATTGCAGATCGATTCCATCCATCAATCTATCTAAGGGAAACATTAAGCCGAAGCCTTGGGTTGGACGTCGTTGGAAAGCACACAATTAGTGTACAAAGGTTGTACAAAGCAGCAGGGCGCTTTGGTGGTGTGGCATTAAAACTCAAGGAGCTGTTTGGGAAACATTCCAAGTGGTTTATGGCTTGGCTGGTAATTAGACATATTAGACATGGACAATTTGAAATTATGGATATATTTTGGAAATAGAAATTTTGTTGTTTGTTTAGCCTTTTGAGGCAATTTCATATTTGTTTAAAATTAATCTTAGTGGAGAAATTTGCTGGTCACAGCAGCTCTCTAAACAAGCAGAAGACACTTACGTTGTTTAAGGTAGAACTTATATTCATTGGTTCATTATTATTTTAAATTGGCCGCAAGCCTGCATGTGTTGGTTGCATTTATTGTTGTTGAAAGGTTCTATAAATGCATAAATAAAGCTGTTCTTTACCTATTCATCAGCGTTTCTATTTTGTATGTGCATATGTTAATGTTTACGAATGGATTAAATTTTGATACCCAGAGTTTTGTTCTGTATTACAAGAAGCATAATAAGGTTTGTTGGATCTTTATAACTATTCTTGATGTGGTTTTGGTATCCAATAAAAAAAATCTGGAATTTACATAATATTCTCTGTTAATGCAACCTTTGAATAGTGTACTGATAGTAATTGCTAAGTACTGCTACTAGGCTAATACAGTGATACTAATAATAGGCCTAGCTTTTACAAATACTTTAAAGTAAAATAAAATACAATTAACAAACAAATAAACTATGCTTTAGAATTGTTATTACATAATGCACCATGTTATTACATTTCCTAGAAAATAAAAAAGTTGCAAGTGCATTTTGTAATAATCTGCTCAAAATGTAATAACTTATTACATAATGCGGCAAAATTTATTACAAAATGCGTTGGGGCAGTTTATTACAAAATGCGGCAGTTTATAACAAAATGCGGCTTTATTACAAAATAAAATGAAAAAGTTATTACATTTTGGACATTTATTACAAAATGCACCGTTATTACAAAATGCGGCTCAACAAGGAGACGTAGAGAAGCTCAGCAAAGAAAAAAAAGACTCTTCTTGTTCTTTTTTTTTTTAATAATTTTGGGATACTTCATCATTTGTCATGAATTATGTCTTTTTATGTTGTGAATTTTTGCAAATTAAAAAAAAAAGTGCTTATTTTTTTATCAATAACAGTAAATACTGCAGGGAATGAAACAAAGAAGCAAGTGCAATTTTATGGGTTTAGTTATTACAGTGCAGAGCTTTAGATGGGACAGAAATAGGATGAAAAATAAGTTAAGACAAAACAGTATGCATGAAATGTTTAGTAAATTGTGAATGTAAAGATTAATTAAAAAATACTATTATGAGCATAATAATGACTATTATACACCATAAACAGATCATTTCTGTTCTCTGTTTTACTTAAATTCAACTGTATCATATACTTTGCTCTTTCTTCTTCATTAACTTTTAATGGCTTCATATCCAGTTCCCTTACGACAGAAGATGCCAGTGATCATTGACCATTGCACTGTGAGTGATTGCGATGTAAACATAGCAACACACAACGGCCCTGATCTGCTGAACCAGCCAAGCAAAAAGACAAAGCCCCAGTATCAAGCAGCCACACCACCAACGTAAAAAGCAAATTGAATGATGTTTCGTACACACACACTTTCAGTCTGCAGATAAAAAAGATTATTTGAAGACACACATGTTATTGGATAAATGCATTAATGCATTTCACTCAGAACACAAATAATGTATGAGTGCAGTAGCATTTACAATGCTGTACAATTAAACTAAAGATTTTAAACAAACCCACTTTTTAACTACGGATTGACAGTGTGATCTATTGAAATTTCAATGCATTTGTTAGTTTTATGACATGCTTTCATTTTTAATCACATCTTTGCCGGGCATCTGCTGTCCAGGCACGGCTTAATTCTGTTGCTGTATTGTAACAAACACAATGCTTCTGAGATTTTTTTTTTTTTATCTCTCACACACAAATGCACAAGCATTAAATATTCATTCATGCACACAGAAGCTGGTTTTACTGTCTAGTAGAAAGAGGGACTAAAAAAAGAATCCATGTGTTCAATCTCTGCTTCACAAGATGTTCTTTAATTTTCAGTCTGAACTTAACTTTTGTTTTCCCAAAGTGTGCACATATAAGCCTAAAGGTCAAATTTACTCATATCATCACAAGATACAGTACTTTTGGTTTTCAATGCAAACAAAATTTGAAGTTTTCAGTTTTAGGGCAAAAATGTTTAAGACTGACCTAGTTACCAAAAATTAAAAGCGATTACCTCCATAAATCACTGTATCTAATTAGAAGCTTAGCAATTCCCACCTTTTCTATCACTTCAAAAAGATCACAATCTGCTGTCTTTCTTAAATATGTGGTTTCTTTTTAGGTTATCTGAGTTTCTACATAAAAAAAAATAAACTCAACACATTATTGTGACATATCTGCAGATGAAAGGTTCTAAATCCATCTCCCCTCCCCCTTCCTTCACTGTTCTCTATTTCCTCCCTCCCTTCTTCATCCTCTTCCACTGCTGTTGCTAAGACTGCAGACTGCACTCTTGTCTATGGAAACCAGTAAACTCCAATAGGTGGTTCTCCCAGTGTGTTGCCATGGGCAACGCAATGTTCAACAGAGTCTGCTCAGAAATCTAGCTTAGACACCCTCACACATGTGATAGCGTATGACCTATTTTTCAGTGAGCCAAAATTTTGTATGAACTGTATCATACATATCAGCCTTATCTTCCTTTGTTAAAATTGTGAAAAAAAAATTTGACTTAAATGTGGCGCAAAATGATGTTACAACCAGGAAAATGTTAAAATATTTCAACTCACACAAGCCTGGACAAAAAAAAAAGTCTCACACATTGATACATAAAATATTCCTATGTAAAATCATTGTTAGTTAATGTTGTCTCTTATGTTAAATGTTTTGATTTTAGTTGAAGTGAATTAAATTCATATGGATTTTTATTTGTATAAAGAAAATATGAAGATTGACCCTATATTGTGTAATATTCCTACTGTAAATAAAGATTTGTGGATAACTAAGTTAGTCTGATCTAATCTGACTGACTGCACATTGGTATTCTCTACACATCCCCCTCAGGCTGACTTTGACTGTCTCTCTGTCTCAGCCATTCAAAGCTCAGTGATTCACCTTCAACCACATCAGCGAGTGCAGTTCTTGTAATTTGCTAAGCAGGTCAGTATAACTTCCTCCGCACGCATGTAACTCAAACCAAAAAGTACACTAGAGTGGGCAAAAACAAACTGAAAATAATATGAATTCTATAAAGATGGGGCTGCATATATTGCAGATCTTAGTTGAAGCTAATTGTGATGCAGTTGGGAATGATTTCTGGGTCCTGAATACTGTACGTTCCATCTAAAACTTTTTTTTTTTTTTACATTATCCAAACAGGTGAGATCTTTCATGGTCGTTCAATAAACACAACAAACAATTTGAGTAGAACAAATCTACTGTGATACATACTGACAACAAATAACAGATGGCTGAAAGCCTAGATTACTCATAAATGCTCACATAAACCATTTGTCTGAAGAAAAACAAAGTTGATGCCGGAAAGTTTTCTGATGATATCATCAAGTTTGAGGTTACTTGTTATCTTGACAATAATAGATTTAATCCATCTGTTTTCTGTTTTTTTCTCCCTCTCATAAAATCATTGTTTAAAGAAACAACCAAGCTTCATAGTCAAAGCAAAGTTCAGTTGTCATTTATTTATCTTGGATAGATAGACAAATAAATAGCTTTATTAATCTCCTACAGGAGAAATGTTGGTGTCCAGAAGCAACAAATGACACGGACCGTACTTTACATACAAATAAATAAAACAGACAATAATAAAAGTTACTATCAATAGTAATAAAATACCCATATTGGACTCAGGTCCTTCCGGGCACATCTGTTAGGTTAAATTGCCTGAGAGCTGAAGGAATGAGCAACCTCTTAAAGCGCACAGTCCTGCAGTGCAGTGATAGGAGCCTGTTACTTCCAGCACTTTTCTGGGCTGTAACCACATCATGCAGAGGGTGACGGGAATTATCTGATCCAGAAAGAACGTCCTGCATTAGGGCTTTCGTCCTCCTCTCCTAAACAGCTCCCTTAGAGTACACGTTTCTCCACACCACATATACACATTTCTCTTTGAGTCTGTCCAGCCTATTGTTGTCCCTTGTGGTTGAGCTGCTTCCCCAACATATGACCGCAAAGAAAACTGCACTCTCCATGACAGGATGGTAAAAAATGTAGAGCATGTCACCGCAAAAATTCAAAAACCTCAGCCTTCTAAGGAAAAACAGCCTGCACTGTCCTTTACAGGGCCCGAGCCTATTGTGGCGCTAATTAATTTTAGAGATTAATATTGTTTACTAATCCAGTATTGTAAAAAAAGGGACTATTTTAGTGATTTGTAAACTAATAGATAAATTGAAAGGTAAACAAAGAAAATAGCAATACATGGTTTGCTCAGGTGAGCAACTTAGTGAGCAGTTCACCTGATATGAATATTTCTGTCTGTTAAGAAGAAGCTGGAGGTCCCAGAGGGAGCATAACTAATGAGCAGACTGAATTCACACAGACATTTCAGTGGTGGTTAAAGATTCACTCTAGTCAGGGCTAATACCAATTGCCGTCATGCTTCAGAGCTACAAATTCAACACTGTGTGGCCTGGGCTGCAAAAAAATTGTTTGAAAATGTAATTGATTTAAAATACCTGTTTGCTATTGTAACTTCCAGGAAAGGATTTCGTCACCTTACCTCATCAGATGCACGTCTCCTATCTGGTAAAACAAGTGTGTTGGCATGACTTCCAGGAACAATAGTAGATCCAATACTCATTCTGGGTCCAACTAACATGTACCGTTTGTCTCCAGATCTGTACTGGATGCTGTGACACAGTGTCCCATCATAATTAGTCTCTGGTAGATATTTAGAAGTATAATCCGTGGATTTGGAGCACTGCATTGCAATCAGCACAATGATGCTGATCAGAAAAAGAACTGAAACTGATCCCAAAGTGATCATCAGGTACAAAGTCACATTGTCCTCCTCATCTACACCAGCTGAGCTTTTCACATCAGAAGCTGCAAAAGCTTCTTTAGGCTCCACAAGTTTGACAATCACAGTAGCTGTTGCCGAGAGTGAAACGTTACCATTGTCTTTGACCAGTATGACCAGTTTATGTTCAGCCTCGTCTGTCTCTGTGAATGAACGAAGTGTTCTGATCTGTCCTGTATAGCGGTCCAAACCAAAGAGACTGTGGTCAGTAACTTCCTGCAGGGAGAACAGCAACCAGCCGTTATATCCTATATCGGCATCATAGGCTCTGACTTTAGTCACCAAGTGTCCTGCGTTCACATTGCGGGGGATCTCCTCCACACCTTCAGCAGAACCATTGGAGCTGACTGGATACATTATGACTGGAGGATTGTCGTTCTGATCCAGAATAAACACGTTCACTGTGACGTTGTTGCTTAAAGATGGAGTTCCAGAATCAGTGGCAACAACTTGAAATCGGAACGTTTTCAGAGTTTCAAAGTCAAAACTTTTTAGAGCCATAATGTCTCCACTTTCAGAGTTTATACTTATGAATGATGTTAATCTCTTGTGCTCGACCTCATTTCTCAAAATGGAATAAGTTATGACAGCATTGTTACCCTCATCACAGTCATTAGCACTGACAGAAAATAAAGTTGCTCCTCCAATTGTGTTTTCGGTAACATAAAAAGTGTAGGGATTTTCAGAAAATTTGGGACTGTCATCATTCACATCCTGAATAGTAACACTAATTTTTTTCTGAGTTGACAGAGGTGTTTCACCTCCATCTTTAGCCAATATTGTGATGTCATATTTAGATGTAATTTCTCTATCTAGCAGAGATTTGGTAACTATGGAGTACATATTTTCTTGTAAAGAAGGAGTTAATGAGAAAGGAACATCATTACTTATGGAACACAGTACTTTCCCATTAACACCTGAATCCTTATCAGTCACACTTATTAATGCAATTGTCCTGCCAGGTTTGGAATCCTCGGGAATTGAACTTGAGAAAGATGTCACTTCAATCTCAGGAGTGTTATCATTTAGATCCAAGATTGTTATTATCACACTTTTTTCTGTTGCCAGAGGTGCTGCACCTTTATCAGAAGCTTTGATATCAATTTCATATCTGTCTTTAATTTCATAATCTAACTGTCCTTTAACAATGATCTCTCCTGTATTTGCATCAACCTCAAAAAGTTTCCTTAATTTATTATTAACATTATCTCCAAATGAATAAACAACCTCTCCATTTAAATCATCATCTAAATCAGTGGCATTTACTTGGATGACAGTTGTACCAATTGGTGAATTTTCATCGATAGCAGCAGTATATGAATCTTTGGCAAATACTGGCATATTATCATTTACATCTAAAACGTGCACGGTAATTGCCATTGTTCCTGATCTGGCGGGTTTTCCTCCATCAACAGCTGTGAGCAACAATCTATGAGTTCTTGCAGTTTCTTTGTCCAGTGATTTGTGTAGATACAGAACAGGAATTTTACCATCTTCTCCTCGATCTTTAACCTCCAAACGAAAATGTTCATTTTGACTCAGCTTATATTGTTGGATAGAGAACGCACCGCTGTCTGGATCACGAGCAGCTTGGAGCTGAAATCGCGCACCGGGTAAAGCAGATTCAGAAATCTCCAAACGAGTCTTATTATGGGAGAAGGTGGGAGTGTGGTCGTTCACATCCAAAACCTCAATACCAACATAGTGCACCTCTAAAGGGTTTTCAAGCGCAGTTTTTACGTCGATAACGCAGGTAGTAGAGCGCTCGCACACCTCCTCTCGGTCTATTTTTCTGTTGACGAGTAAAACTCCCTCACTGTTGAGGTGAAACAAAGATTCAGCGGATCCAGATACGATGCGGAATCCTCTAGCATTTAAAGCACTGGGTTCAAGCCCGAGATCTTTAGCCACATTTCCAACAACAGAATCCACTGACAGCTCCTCAGGAATGGTGTAACGCAGCTGAGCTGAGGTGAAACTAAAACTAAGAACCAGAACGATAAGAAAGAGAAGGCTGTCCAGCCATGCTCGGTGACCTATTTGTGCCATCATGAATGACAAAAAAAGACAAAAAAAAAACCCCAAAGCAAGTCAAGGTTAAACGTTACTCTAAACATCCATTTTCATTTTATCAAAAATCATTTAAAGCAAAGAAGGTTTTTATTGTAATCCATCATTTGAAGACCGCTCCTGCGCCAAAATGCACACCCATGATGCGCAACTGCTCCAGACAACTGACGCAAAAGATCCTGCGTTTAGATTCCACAAGCAGTGACACCGTGTGAGCTGATGTTATACTGCAAGTAAATCAGCAGTATTTTTTAAAGTAATTGCTTTCAGTTCGTTGGCGGAGTTATTTTTTTTTTTTATTATTATTATTTGTGGCAATAGTCGGACCAACATGCAGTGATCGGTGACCTGTTTTCTAGTTGATTTGAGTAATCCAGTCGTATTTTTTTAGGTTTTTACTTAAATTTTGTTTGCTATTTAAGTGGTGATCTGTTCGGAGTGAGTTGTAAATTTGGCAGAGCTAGGAGTAACATGCAACTAAAGAAAGCATTAATTAAAAAATATATACATAGTATAGGAGAAAGGGAAAGTGTACAAAACCGTGGTGAGACCGGCCATGCTGTTTGGTCTAGAAACAGTAGCACTGAGAAAAAGACAGGAAACAAAGATGGAGGTAGCAGAGATGAAGATGCTTCTTAAAGCAGTCGATGACTCCAGAATAAGTAGTCTGTCCGGCTCTCGCTGCGACTTGGGAGTGTTCTGGGAGTGACCAGGATGGACAGGATTAGAAATGAGTACATCAGGGGTACAGCACATGTTAGAGGTTTTGGAGATAAAGACCGAGAGGCCACACTGAGATGGTTTGGACATGTGCAGAGGAGAGAGAGAGAGAGTACATCGGAAGAAGGATGCTGGATTTGGAACCACCAGGAAAGAGGACTACTGTAGAGGAAGGCCAAAGAGGAGGTTCATGGACGCAGTGAAGAAAGACATGAAGATAGTTGGTGTGACCAAAGAGGATACAGCAGATAGGGTTAGATGGAAGAAACTGACTTGCTGTGGTGACCCCAGAAGGGAAATGCCGAAAGAAAAATAATCTGAGTGAATGTACTGAATAAAACATTTTTGGTGGGCCTACTTAAAAAAACTGTCAAATCAAGATGGAATTTAAATTTAAGTTAGACTGAAAATTTGACCATTTTTTTACTTATATACTGAACTTATTCTAAGTAGACTTCTTGATCTTTTGAGTTGTATTGCTGCAAAAATCACATTGCAAAGTGTCATCAGAAAAAGCAGAAAAAGAAAATTTAGACAAACTTGGTCAATGAATAGCAGAAATAATTTTAGGTTGTAGTAAGAAATAAAATTAAAAATAAAATGATCAAACTGATTTCAAACAGTTAAAGTTTTCAGTGTGGATGGACTGATTTGTGAGTTTTTAACCCAACATGTAAAATAATAGATACACTTCAGAATAGCGTAAGTTTGTCTTGAAGAGAAAATTGTAACTTTTTTTTTTTCAAAAACACATTTAAGGAACTAGTTTCTTCTTTCTCGTATCTGTTATTAAATGTCTCATCTCAAGCTAGAGTGAGGTATTTATTTGCATGACAGTCAAGGCAGATATTATATCTTGTGCTTATTATTGATCCAACTAACAAGTGCCATTCTTCTCCACTGCTGTACTGGATGTAGTAACATGTTGTCTCGTCTCACTAACTCTGTTCTTCTAAATTCAATATGTCTTTCAGCATCAGTGACTGATAGAAGAAGTTGGTCCCATTTCAAAATCTTTCTTTTTCTAATGGCTTCTATACGACTATAAGGTGTAAATGCACAATTTAATGTCCTGGAAGGTCAAGTCAGAAATAGAACAAGTCAGAAGGAAACTTTTGGACAGACTTGGGAGAAGAGTCTTAAAAACATGTCATGAAGTGATGTTTTTTTCCCCAGAGCTGTGAAAGCAATCACCTTACTGCCATCAATCCTATTTTGTGGATCAAACTGACCAGCACTAAGGGCATTTCGTGGCAACACTCACTGTAACAACAATTATCATAATAATCTTTAAAAATCTGTACCATCACTTTTAATTCTGGACTGCAAATTATTCTGTAACTAATAATTTTGTACCTCTTAACACTAGAAGCTCCAAGATTTTCTCAACCTCCTGTCTACCCCAGAAAGAGTCATCTGACACCTCTATCTGACCTGCATACTGAGGAGCAGAGTCATTTTTGGATTGAATTAGAGTCTCCTAGTCCTAGTATCTGAGTGTTAAGTGCCATCCAAATGACTCTTAAGTGTCTTGTTTTAAAAACTCAAGCAGAAGGCGTGGTGTCTAGAGACTCCTCCATGGGCTTTCAGGTAGTGGTGTCAATTGACCCCCTCGTGAGGGTAGAAAGAACAGAACTGTCTGGAGCATTAGAAAAAACAAGTAAGGAAAAGCACATCTTAATCTGTGAGACTCTTTTAGTGTACAAACACCAACCCCTTATCTAGAGAGAGAGGATATACCAATTAGCCCACAAAGTCTAGTCTTGTAACTTGACTCCTGCAAACTTTTTTTTGTTTGCCCTTTTTTTCTACTCCGACCACTAAAGTGCATATACATGGCAAGACTTCCGTTTTTAAGACAGGAATTAGTATTTTGATAAACTCTCTAGAGTTGAATTAGACACAGACCATAATCAGGGCTGAGTAAAGTTTGAATTTCCCTTTTGAAAATTGGATTAAAACGTTTCTACTGCTTCTGCTTTTGTTTTATACAGAATACCATCATTTCGATTTAGATGAAAAAAGCCACAGTAATTCCAAAAATATTTTCTTGTTAAATTCTTCAAACTGGACCATTTAATCACAGCTAGGGTAAGACAGCTAAACATCCCAAAAGTTGCTATGAAACCAATACATTTTTATTGCTTGATCAAAAAATTAAGGCTTATTTTGTTCTGTCATGTTAAAAAAAATTGACTTCAGATGTTGAATCTATTTAATAAAACACTAAAATTACCAGACAATAATAACGAAACTCTGAACATAACCAAAATAGAATGTACCGGCACAATGAAATCCAAAACACAATTGAAACAATTAACAACAAATGCATTTCTAAAAGTCATTTCACTCTCTATGCTTGTTTACACAAAACTATGGACCAGCTCAAGCGAACCCTTTCAGAACCATGGACAGTCTCATCAAAACTAACTCTTTTTTAGCTTTTTAGCTCCATTGTATAATTCTTTGCATGATTCTTGCTCTTAAAAAATTAACCATAAGAAAAATGTCAACTTCCTAAATCAATAAAAACATGCATGGAAATAGATATTCACAAAAATGATGAAAGCCGTGCAAACACACACGCACAGAAACATACACAAGAAGGGGGACTGGAGGGTGACCTCAGGATCGGATCTCTGCTTTTTGCGGATGATGTTGTCCTGTTGGCTTCATCGGACTGTGATCTCCAGGTCTCACTGGATCGATTTGCTGCCAAGTGTGAAGCGGCCGGGATGGGAATTAATGCCTCCAAATCCAAGACCATGTTCCTCGCCCGGAAAAAGGTGGTTTACCCCCTGCGGGTCAAGGACAGGGTCTTGCCCCAAGTGGAGGAATTTAAGTATCTTGGGGTGTTGTTCACGAGTGAGGGAAGGATGGAGCAGGAGATCAACAAGCAGATCGGTGCAGCATCAGCAATATCTAGGACGCTGCATCGGACCGTCGTGGTAAAGAGAGTGCTGAGCCGAAAAGCAAAGCTCTCGATTTACAAGTCGATCTACATTCCAACCCTCACCTATGGTCACCAGCTGTGGGTGGTGACCGAAAGAATGAGATTGTGGGTGCAAGCGGCCGAAATGAGCTTCCTCCACAGGGTGGCTGGGCTCTCACTCAGAGACCGGGTGAGGAACTCTGCCATCCGGGAGGAGCTCGGTGTCGAGCTGCTCCTCCTCCTGGTCGACAGGAGCCAGATGGGGTGGTTTGGGCATCTGGTCAGGATCCCCCCCGAGTGCTTCACGGCCGAGGTGTTTTGGGCACGTCCCACCGGGAGGAGACCAAAGGGCAGACCCCGGATCCGCTGGAGAGACTATGTCTCACAGCTGACCGGGGAACGACTTGGGATCCTTACGGGTGAGCTGGAGGATGCAGCCGGGGAGAAAGAGGCCTGGGCTACCCGTTTGAGGCTGTTGCCCCGCGACCCGACCCCAGAACAAGCGGAAGATGACGGAACTAAAAAAAAAAACAATTAGATACAGTTTACATTTACTTAAAGCTGTAGTACTTTATGAGTTTACAAATGGGATGTGTTGGGATATTTTAAGGCTGGGATGCCTACTATGTTTCTAGCAATCCACCGGTTGCTCCCAGTGAGACTTTTGATTGATATCATCATCTTCTGAACCACTCTTTCCAGTTGGATCGTGGGTGTTCTGGAGCCTAGCCTACTAATTGAAGATGAGAGGCGGGGTACAACCCCTTTACCAAGAGAAAATTGTTTTGTTTGTTTTTACTTTACCAGAATTGGGAGGTTATTTTACACAAAAAAACTGAACACTGTTGTAAACTCACATACTAGATTAAACAAAAGTGTGAAAAATGTTTTTTTTGCATCCCAGGCAAATAATCTTGAAAGGTAAAGAATCAATTTGTAGTGCAAAAGATTACCTACAATTAATTTCTTTTTTTAAAAAAACAAAAAACAAAATCTATAGTAAAAAGACAAATAATTTTAAAATAAAACTACTGTATCTGCCTTACCTCATCAGAAGGACGTCTCCTATCTGGTAACACAAGTGTGTTAGCATGACTTCCAGGAACAATAGTAGATCCAATACTCATTCTGGGTCCAACTAACATGTACCGTTTGTCTCCAGATCTGTACTGGATGCTGTGGCACAGTGTCCCATCATAATTAGTCTCTGGTAGATATTTAGAAGTATAATCCGTGGATTTGGAGCACTGCATTGCAATCAGCACAATGATGCTGATCAGAAAAAGAACTGAAACTGATCCCAAAGTGATCATCAGGTACAAAGTCACATTGTCCTCCTCATCTACACCAGCTGAACTTTTCACATCAGAAGCTGCAAAAGCTTCTTTAGGCTCCACAAGTTTAACAATCACGGTAGCTGTTGCTGAGAGTGAGACATTGCCATTGTCTTTGACCAGTATGACCAGTTTATGTTCAGCCTCGTCCGTCTCTGTGAATGAACGAAGTGTTCTGATCTGTCCTGTATAGCGGTCCAAACCAAAGAGACTGTGGTCAGTAACTTCCTGCAGGGAGAACAGCAACCAGCCGTTATATCCTATATCAGCATCATAGGCTCTGACTTTAGTCACCAAGTGTCCTGCGTTCACGTTGCGGGGGATTTCCTCCATACCTTCAGCAGAACCATTAGAGCTGAATGGATACAGGATGATTGGAGCATTGTCATTCTGATCCAGAATGAACACGTTCACAGTGACATTGTTGCTTAGGGATGGAGTTCCAGAGTCTGTAGCAACAACTTGGAACTGGAACGTTTTTAAAGTTTCAAAATCAAAACTTTTCATAGCCACAATATCTCCACTTTCAGAGTTTATATTAAGAGATGAAGATAACTTATCTTCATTCAAATTTCTACGTATCTGATAAAAGATTTGTGCATTATCATTCTCATCTTTATCCATAGCTCTAACAGAAAACAATATTTTGCCGGGCTCGTTCCTCTCCATAACATAAAAAACATATGGATTAATTGTAAATTCAGGGATATTGTCATTCACATCTGACACCATAACACTTATTGTTTTTTCAGACGACAATGAAGGTGTTCCTTCATCTTTTGCCACAACTCTAACGGTATAATGTGACTGTTTTTCCCTGTCGAGGGGATATTTAGTGATCAATGAATACATTTTGTCCTGCAATGATTGAGACAGAGCAAAGGGGACACCTTCATCAACAGAACAAATAACTTTACCATTAAGATCAGAGTCTAGGTCATTCACACTAATTAGAGCAACTGTTGTTCCTGGTCTTGAATCTTCAGAAATTGAACTAGAAAAAGATGTAACTTCAATTTCAGGTGCGTTATCATTCATGTCCCCAATTTGTATAATCACATTTTTTTGCGTCGCTAATGGAGCAAGGCCTTTATCAGACGCTTGTATTTCAATTTCATATCTGTCTTTTTCTTCATAATCAATGGGACCTTTCACAGAAATTACACCTGTTGATGGATTCATTTCAAACAGCCTAAATAATTTACGATTCACACTGTTGCTAAATGAAAACACTACCTCACCGTTTGGTCCATCATCTGAATCAGAAGCGTTTACTTGAATTATCTCCGTGCCTATGGGGGCATTTTCATTAAGGGTAACAGAATAGACATCTTTAGAAAAGACGGGCGCATTGTCATTAACATCGAGGACTTTTATTAAAATGTTAACGTTTCCAGATTTTGGAGGTTTGCCTCCATCCAGCGCAGTCAGCACCAGCTTGTGGCTTCTCGCAATTTCTCTGTCTAAAGATTTTTGTACAATTATTGCCGGTATTTTTCCATCATCCCCTTTATCTTTCACTTCCAAGCTAAAATGTTCATTCACGCTAAGTTTATATTGTTGGATGGTAAAAGCGCCACTGTCAGGATCGCGTGCGGGTTGTAGTGGGATCCGCAGTCCAGGTAACACGGATTCGGAAATCTCCAATGTCGTCTCTTTCTCTGGGAATAGGGGAGCGTGATCATTAATATCCATCACCTCCACAGCAGCATAGTGGATCTCCAGTGGGTTTTCCAAAACAGTTTTTACGTTTATTACACATGTACTGATCCTCTCACAAATTTCCTCCCTGTCGATCTTTCTATTCACATACAGGATGCCATCGCTCTGATCCACGGTAAAAAGCGGTTCTGTCACACTGCTGACAATCCGATACTTCCTGTCCTTTAGTGTGCTTTTATCTAATCCCAGATCCTTGGCTATGTTTCCAACTGCTGTTCCTTTGTTAATCTCTTCCGAAATTGAGTATCTTAGTTGTCCCAAAGCTCCGCTCCACAAAAGCGCGGCGAAGGTGTAAAAAAACCACAGCCCACTTCCAGATTGTGGCGAGTATCTCCTTTGTTCCATCATTTGAACAGAATGCAGGAAAAACGGCGCAACGCCACCTCTTATTTGCGCACAGTGTTGACAACAAAACAAAAACAATTTAGCATGTCTCGGGTATTTTGATAATCTCAATGAGCGTCTATGAGAGCAGCAGAAAACCAGTGGTGAGATTTAGTCCGTGATGACATGTGAGGGTGGAACAGTAAAGAAGAAAAAAAATGTGGTTACGAAATCCTGAATCCTAACTTTATCATCACTGACACCGTGAGATCATTTTTATTATTGCAAGGCAACCAAAGTTTTAGTAGCTGTAATATTTTTGTGTACTGTACATAAAAAATACTTTTATGTTGAATTAAAAAACCCTGATCTACTTAAAAAACACCACAGAATATTATCCTCCAAAAATCTACTGTTTATTCATTTAACAATTTTTCTCATTCACTTTGGCGGATTTCTCACAAATACAATTCCCTCTCACAACACTGTTAGTTCAATCGCCACAACATTAAGTTATTCGTTGTACATCATTGTGGCTGTTTCTTACTATTTTCCTGAATTGCAAATTCTTTTGGAATTGCTTTCATTAAATTCTGTTTTTTGTGATGTTATAATTTGAGTATCACATCAGTCAAAATTAACCATACATGTACCATGTACCAGCTACAGTATATCATCATTCTGTATAAAAGTGATGTCCACATTTCGTTGTTAGAGTCTCTACATGTATAATCACTGGACAAGTTCTCTAAATTAACTCCGCACATTTTAATAGGTCAGCGCAATTTTTTATAAGTATGAGTCAGTCTCTGATTAGTTATCTGTCTGTGTGTGGCCCAGAGACAGACTACAGACCTGTACTAGGTCTCTCCAATGTCTGGCCAGCTAGCTTCAATGGATTAAGCTATGGCATGCCCCGACAACTCAGATATGGACAAGCGATAAAGATGAAAACCTATCAAATAGAGCATTTTCTCTAAGATTTAGAGAGGTCCAACTGCAGATCATCTGAATAGGCATGTCTGTACTAATGTGGATCTTCATCATTCAGGCGGTGGCTAAACAGAGAACATCTGGGAAAGTAAAAATTATTTAAAGGAATGTGTTATGTGTTTCCGCTACTGTGTAGGTCCACCAAAACAGAGTTTGCAAATAAGGTTTGCAAATAAGGATTTTTTTTTTTAACACAATGCTGTGAACAAATTGAAATGATCAAACCCATCTACAGTTGAAAAGTTGAGTTTATTTTAATTACTTTACTCAATGTCTCATTTTACTACAGTTTCTAAATGACCCTGAATTTAAATCGAAGTGCTGCTTTGAGCAGTTTCAGGTTGTGTCCCTAATGCCTGATTTATTTGCATTGAAAAAATATTTTCAGAACGAAATATATGAATAAAAACATGACTGAACTATTTGCTTGTCTTGGTCATAAAAAATGTTATTGAGACTGATCATTTCGATGACACAGACACATTTTTGTCTGGAACTGGAGGCGCTTACTCCGACCCAGTGAAATACAAAAAAGCCAGTTTGGTGTTTTTCACTGTGGCCTGACTTTGTGGAACAAATCCAGACCCCAGGTTTTGGGTTGCCAGGTTGGAAAAAGTGCGACCAGACTGGGACGCCAGTGGATGGGGTGAGCGGGCATCAAGGTGTTTGCACTACAGCACTCAAATGAACCTTCAGAGATAAATAAAGAATTTTCAATTCAATTTATTTGAAATGACAGTTATTTTTGAGAAATGCAGTAACTACTGTGTAAATGAGAATGATGTAGAAAAACTGTGACAAAACTGCTGTTAAATGCACAAAAAATACGACATTTTCTGCAAAGATGTCAGCAAAACTACATCTAGCAATCATTGTAAGCCTACGTGTATAAGTGTATTGCTGCTAACCCTACTGTAGAGGAATGACTGAGCAAGCACAAAACATTAGTTGTCCAACTGCATTCTTAAATAGAAGTGTTTGAATGAAAATATAAAAAAAATCAGAAGCAAAATTTTGCAGCTCATGATCCAACATCACATCAGCCCGAAATTGTTTCAAAATGATATTATTAAATATACATATGTTCAAATATATAGAATACATACAGAATGTTAACAGACAAATTTTGAATGTCAAAGTTTTGTAATAGGAGGAGCATATGTGAAAGCAGTAAAACCTGGAGTATTTTTTTTTTACTTTTAAATATCCCTTACCTCTTCTGATGGCCTCCTCCTGTCAGGCAGGACTAAAGTATTAGCATGACTTCCAGGAACAATAGTAGATCCAATACTCATTCTGGGTCCAACTAACATGTACCGTTTGTCTCCAGATCTGTACTGGATGCTGTGGCATAGTGTCCCATCATAATTAGTCTCTGGTAGATATTTAGAAGTATATTCCGTGGATTTGGAGCACTGCATTGCAATCAGCACAATGATGCTGATCAGAAAAAGAACTGAAACTGATCCCAAAGTGATCATCAGGTACAAAGTCACATTGTCCTCCTCATCTACACCAGCTGTACTTTTCACATCAGAAGCTGCAAAAGCTTCTTTAGGCTCCACAAGTTTAACAATCACAGTAGCTGTTGCTGAGAGGGAAACGTTGCCATTGTCTTTGACCAGTATGACCAGTTTATGTTCAGCCTCGTCTGTCTCTGTGAATGAACGAAGTGTTCTGATCTGTCCTGTATAGCGGTCCAAACCAAAGAGACTGTGGTCAGTAACTTCCTGCAGGGAGAACAGCAACCAGCCGTTATATCCTATATCAGCATCATAGGCTCTGACTTTAGTCACCAAATGTCCTGGGTTCACATTGCGGGGGATCTCCTCCACACCTTCAGCAGAACCATTAGAACTGACTGGATACAGGATTACTGGAGGATTGTCGTTCTGATCCAGAATGAACACGTTCACTGTGACATTGTTGCTCAGAGATGGAGTTCCAGAGTCTGTGGCAACAACTTGGAACTGGAACGTTTTTAAAGTTTCAAAGTCGAAACTTTTCATAGCCACAATATCTCCACTTTCAGAGTTTATATTGAGAAATGAAGCTAATTTACTGTCTCCTAAACTATCTCTCACAATCTGGTAGGAAACCACAGCATTCTCATTTTCATCACGATCAAATGCTTTTACTGAGACCAATGAATCACCCGGTTTGTTTCCTTCTAATATGTAAAAAATATATGTTGTCAGTACAAACTCTGGCCTGTTGTCATTGACATCCGACACAGTAACAGTTATTGTCCTCTGGGAAGATAATGCTGGTGCTCCTGCATCTTTAGCAGTGATTGTAAGTGCATAATGTGATTGCTTTTCTCGGTCCATTAGGGATTTTGTAACCAGAGAAAACATTTTATCTTGTGTGGATGGGGACAAAGTGAATGCAACATCATCATCTATCGAGCAAATGACCTTTCCGTTACGACCCGAGTCTAAGTCATTCACACTCACAAGTGCAACAGTTGTTCCAATTCTGGAATCTTCTGGAATTAAACTAGAAAATGAAGTAATTTCAATTTCAGGAGTGTTATCATTCACATCAACAATATTTATAATGACACTTTTTTCGGCAGTTAATGGAGCCCCACCTCTATCAGCTGCTTCAATTTCAATTTCATATTTGTCATTTTCCTCATAATCGATAAGACCTTTTACAGTTAATTCTCCTGTTGATTGATTTATGTAAAAAATTCTGAATAAACTATCACTTACACTATTTCCAAAAGAATAAACTATCTCACCATTTAGACCCTCATCCAAATCAGAGGCGTTCACTTGTATAACTTTTGTTCCTAACGGAGAATTTTCTTTAAGTTGAACAGAATAAATTTCGTTTGAGAAAATTGGTGTGTTATCGTTCACATCCAGAACGTTGATTATGATGTTCATTTCTCCTGATTTAGGAGGTTTCCCTCCATCCAGAGCAGTCAGTACTAACGTGTGGCTCTTTGCCACTTCTCTATCTAATGACTTTTGAAGAACTAAAACGGGAATTTTGCCATATTTTTCTTTATCTCTTACTTCCAAACGAAAATGTTCATTTTGAGTCAGTTTGTACTGCTGCACGGATAACAAACCACTGTCCGGATCACGTGAAGGTTTGAGCTGAAATCGTGCTCCGGGCAAAACGGATTCAGAAATTTCTAATATTTTTTCTGTCTCTGGAAAACTAGGGGAGTGGTCATTTATGTCTAATACCTCAACTTCTACGTTATGAACTTCTAGAGGATTTTCAAGCAAGATTTTTAAATTTACTAGACAAGCGCTGTTCTCCCCGCACACCTCCTCTCTGTCGATAACGCGGTGCACATAGAGAATTCCATTGTTTTCATTTACGTGGAAAAGAGGATCGGATCCACCAGAAGCAACGCGAAACTTCCTCGTTTTCAGTATTCCTTTGTCTAATCCCAGATCCTTTGCTAGATTTCCAACCGCATATCCTTCCTTGATTTCCTCCGAGATTGAATATTTCAGCTGGGCAGACACCGCGTTCCATAAAAGCGCAGCGAGGAGGCATCGAGTGAATCCGATCAGACACATTTTCTTGCGGAGTCTTTGTTCCATTTTAATATCCAATGCCATCAATTCTCATTCATAATGACAAAAAGGGAAAACATTCCACCTTGGGTCCATATACTGAAGAGAATATTTGCTTCCACCGATTAGATATATTTAAAAAAACGTGCTGCTTTACTATCTGCAGCAACCACAGTAATAACGCGAACATACCCTGGTGGGTTTTTACGGCAGAAAAAAAATGCTCAGCGGAAAACTACCCTTTAGGTTGAGATATATTGCTATACTGACACCATGCGACCCAAAATTTATTTTCAAGCATCAAGAGGATATGTTAAACAAACTATTTAATATTCCAGTTTTATTACAACAGATTAAATAAATGACAGTTGACAAAAGAAAATCCGGTATTTTTCTTAAATTGCAGTGAAACTTCTTTTTGTTACAAAAGAAACACGAGGAACGTTTGAAGGGGAAAAAAAACCCACATTTTGTACGGTACTTGCACAGTCCAAAAATAAAATAAACTTGGTTTGTTGCTTTTTAAAAAAGTTATTTTAAGATGTGTTGATGACTTGAGCATACAGACAAATATGAGTTACTCCCAAAACCTGTTTAAATTGCAAAAAACTGCTGTGACTCCAAACTTTATCATCTTCATAGTCAAGTTCCATTCCAAATGAATACTTAGTCATAGTGGAGTTATTAGAGAATGATCTGATAATCTGTCAATACGCCGTTTAACTTCAGCTTGCACCATGTTCCCTGTTAAAAAGTTCTAGAAAATAAACTATGTGTTTCACTGCAAAGAAAATTAAAAGTCTTTGCACTTTCTGTTTTTTGATCAATTTAATAAACAAGACCTGATTTTTTTTACAATCATAATGGAAACATATTTCTAAATGAGGGTAAACCCTATCTAATGACTTTTGAAGTCATTAGATACTGACTTCAAAAGTCATTAGATATGCAGTTTCTAAATGACTTTCAGTCCGTATTGACCTCAATGTTTTGTCACATTATTCCTTCTAAATTATTATTTTAATATTTTATTGTTTTTTTTGTTTTACTTTTTGTATATATATTGTCTATTTCTTTCTTGTTTGCTGCTGTCACACACAAGTTTCCCAAGTGTGGGATCAATAAAGGAATTCTAATCTATTCTAAACAGCATGCACAATGGATAGAAACTTCAAACTCACAAAGTCTCGATAACAGGGTGGGCTTAATATTTTCCTTTTAAAAATCATAAAAGTTTGACTAGTGAATGAACTCTGCAGATGTAAAACACATATTTTGTAAATATAGATATAGGTCATTTCAAGAAAAGGCAAAGTATGATGATTGTAAGTGTGCTACTAAGCCAGAAGAACAAAATTGTCACAGACAATTGCAACAAATGTCATAGGCAAGTTTGTATGATTACTATAGATATAATAAATGTGAAGGAAAGTGAGATTATGAAACTATAAGAAAAAAAAAAACATTGTATACGTAAAAATCTTACCTCTTCAGACGGTTTCCTCCTATCAGGTAATACTAATGTGTTTGCATGACTTCCAGGAACAATAGTAGATCCAATACTCATTCTGGGTCCAACTAACATGTACCGTTTGTCTCCAGGTCTGTACTGGATGCTGTGGCACAATGTCCCATCATAATTAGTCTCTGGTAGATATTTAGAAGTATAATCCATGGATTTGGAGCATTGCATTGCAATCAACACAATGATACTGATCAGAAAAAGAACTGAAACTGATCCCAAAGTGATCATCAGGTACAAAGTCACATTGTCCTCCTCATCTACACCAGCTGAGCTTTTCACATCAGAAGCTGCAAAAGCTTCTTTAGGCTCCACAAGTTTAACAATCACAGTAGCTGTTGCTGAGAGTGAAATGTTGCCATTGTCTTTGACCAGTATGACCAGTTTATGTTCAACCTCGTCTGTCTCTGTGAATGAACGAAGTGTTCTGATCTGTCCTGTATAGCGGTCCAAACCAAAGAGACTGTGGTCAGTAACTTCCTGCAGGGAGAACAGCAACCAGCCGTTATATCCTATATCAGCATCATAGGCTCTGACTTTAGTCACCAAGTGTCCTGCATTCACATTGCGGGGTATCTCCTCCACACCTTCAGCAGAACCATTTGAGCTGACTGGATATAGGATGACTGGAGCGTTGTCGTTCTGATCCAGAATGAATACGTCTACTGTGACATTGTTGCTTAGAGACGGAGTTCCAGAATCAGTGGCAACTACTTGGAACTGAAACGTTTTCAGGGTTTCAAAGTCAAAACTTTTCAGAGCCACAATATCTCCATTTTCAGAGTTTACATTAAGAAATGAAGATAATTTATTATCTCCCATTCCATCTCTAACAAGCCGATAGGAAACTACAGCATTCTCATTTTCATCACAATCAGCAGCTTTTACAGAATACACAGATGCACCTGCAGCATTACCCTCAGATACATAAAAGGTATATGGGCTAATTAAAAACTGTGGACTGTTATCATTTACATCTGATATTATCACACCGACTGTCTTTTCAGATGAAAGAGGAGGGTTTCCTGCATCTTTTGCAGTTATTGTGAGTTCATAATAAGACTGCTTCTCTCTGTCCAGAGGAGATTTAGTCACTAAAGAAAACATGTTATCTTTCAAAGATGGAGATAAAGTGAACGGAACATCTTCATTTACAGAGCAGATGACCTTTCCATTAAGACCAGAGTCTAAGTCACTGACACTAATGAGTGCTACTGTTGTGCCGGATCTGGAGTCTTCTGGAATTGAGCTAGAAAATGAAGTAACTTCAATTTCTGGTAAATTATCATTAACATCAATCACTTTAATTATGACACTTTTCTCTGTTTTTAAAGGAGGCATACCCTTGTCAGATGCTTCAATTTCAATTTCATACACCTCTTTTTTTTCAAAATTCAAGAGGCCTATCACAGTCACCTCTCCATTGAAGGAATCAATGTTAAAAAGCTTTAACATATTTTTATTTACACTTTTACTAAATGAATAAGTCACTTCTCCATTTGTTCCATTGTCTAAGTCTGTCGCGTTTGCCTGCATTATTGTGGTTCCTATGGGGACATTTTCATGAACAGAAATAGAATAATCTCCATCAGAAAAGACAGGTGCATTATCATTTACATCCAAAATAATTAGTTTGATAGTCAAAACGCCAGATTTTGGTGGTTTTCCTCCATCTAATGCAGTTAGTGTCAATGAGTGGGATCCTTTTTTTTCTCTATCAACAGATTTTTGAACAACCAAAATGGGTATTTTACCATCTTCTCCCTTATCTTTTACCTCTAAACGGAAGTGATCGTTCGGACTGAGTTTATATTGCTGTACTGAGAAATGACCGCTGTCTGAATCATGGGCTGCTTTCAGCTGAAAACGCGCTCCGGGCAACACCGACTCTGAGATTTCTAAAAGTTCACTTTTTTCTGTGAATACTGGTGAATGATCATTAATATCTACCACTTCAACCTCCACATAATGAACTTCCAGGGGATTTTCCAGCACAGTTTTTACGTTTATAAAACACGTACTACTCTGACCACACGCTGCTTCTCTGTCAATCTTACGGCTCACATACAGGATTCCATCATTTTCATTCACATGAAAAAGCGGATCTGCATCGCTAGAAACAATACGATACTTCCTTTCCTTCAGAGCGCTTTTATCTAATCCAAGATCTTTTGCTATGTTTCCAACCACAGTTCCTTCAGCAACCTCTTCAGAGATAGAATACCGTATTTGTGCAGCGGCTACACTTCCCATGAGAACAGCGAGCAGACATCGGAGAAAATATCCTCGCGTCTCCGCTGCGTTCCACCTCCTTTGTTCCATTGTCGCTGTCAGATTGTGCAGTCATCCATCAGAAAGAAAAACGCAAGAATCGCAAATGCTGACACCAAAACGTCTGTCCAATTTGGGCCAACCCTTCTTTTTCGTTTTTAAAGAATATGCTATCCTATTCTCTTAATGATCAAAATCCAGATCCACAACCTAAAAGCGCAGCTCTTTTCATGAGCGCATCACTTTAATGTGGCGCCACCTCCTCGCTCAAAGAAGCTCCTACCAACAAATTTCTTATGTCACCCTGACATCATGTGGGGATGAATAATAAAACTGTACATACGTTTGTGTTAGTAATCATAGTTAATGTAATAAATGTTATTATTTTGAATGTTACAACGACTGATCAAAAACATTAATTATAATAAAATGGAATCATTCAAATAATCATTTCCACAGTTATCTCAGTCCTTTTTGTCAGACTACTTCTCACAATCTTCTTTTTTTGGCATTTCCTTTCAAGTGTCGCCACAGTAAGTCAGTTTCTTCCATCTAACTCTATCTGCTGCATCTTCTTCATTCACACCAACTATCTTCATGTCTTCCTTCACTGTATCCATGAATCTTCTCTTTGGTCTTCCTCTAGACCTCTTTCCTGGTGGTTCCAAATCCAGCATCCTTCTGTCGATGTACACTCTCTCTCTCCTCTGTACATGTCCAAACCATCTCAGTCTGGCCTCTCTGACTTTATCTCCAAAACCTCTAACATGAGCTGTTCCTCTGATATACTCATTTCTAATCCCTTCCGTCCAGGTCACTTCCAGAGAGATCCTGAGTATCTTAATCTCTACTACCTCTATCTCTGTTTTCTGTCTTTTTCTCAGTTCTACTGTTTCTAGACCAAAGAGCATGGCTGGTCGCACCACTTTCCCTTTCATTTAAGCTGAAACTTTTCTGTCACACATCACACCTGATACTTTTCGCCACCCGTTCCAGCCTGCCTGCACACGTTTCTTCACCTCTTTTCCACACTCTCCGTTGCTCTGGAATGTTGATCCTAAGTATTTAAAATCTTCCACCGTCTTTATCTCTTCTCCCTGTAACCTCACTTTTCCATTTGGATCCCTCTCATTTACATACACGCACTGTGTCTTACTCTGACTAATCCTCATTCTCTTCTCCAGCTTTTGCTCCACCTCTTCCTTCCTCTAACCACAGATCACAATGTCAGGTCAAAAGACATAACTCTTTAGTAGTCTAAGCAATAACAAAGAAATCAAATATTAGACAGAAAACCTTTTTTGACAGGGTCGTAGAGACTCGGAGCAACTTCCAGATACATTCAAAAACACTCAAAATGTGGACAAAAGTCTAGCACCTTGGATAGCACCCCATCACTGCAGTCATAACTCGGCTCACACACGGCTGAGTTCATTTAGTGAACTTTACATCAGTTCTGACTTGGGTGATGTGAAATGTGCAGGTAAATTAAAAGAAGCATGATTTATAAAATATGATCAAGAATAGTAGCAGAAATCACCAATTAAATGTCCATTCGGTTGAAGATAATGAGGCAATTTGTAACTCAAAAAGACAGGACATTTATTCAATATTACTTTGTACTTATCTTTTTAGTGAGAATTTTACCTGACCCATTTATGGTATTTTTTAATGTTTTTTTTTGTTTTTTAAACTTAAATTTGACATGATGAACATTGAAAGAACAAAAAATAGTTCGGAAGAAGGCTTCTTGTTTTTTTTATTCTTTTGTAGAATGACTTACCTCATCAGATAATCTCCTCCTATCAGGCAGAATTAAAGTATTAGCATGACTCCCAGGAACAATGGTAGATCCAATACTCATTCTGGGTCCAACTAACATGTATCGTTTGTCTCCAGATCTGTACTGGATGCTGTGGCACAGTGTTCCATCATAATTAGTCTCTGGTAGATATTTAGAAGTATAATCCGTGGATTTGGAGCACTGCATTGCAATCAGCACAATGATGCTGATCAGAAAAAGAACTGAAACTGATCCCAAAGTGATCATCAGGTACAAAGTCACATTGTCCTCCTCATCTACACCAGCTGAACTTTTCACATCAGAAGCTGCAAAAGCTTCTTTAGGCTCCACAAGTTTAACAATCACAGTAGCTGTAGCTGAAAGTGAAACATTGCCATTGTCTTTGACCAGTATGACCAGTTTATGTTCAGGCTCGTCTGTCTCTGTGAATGAACGAAGTGTTCTGATCTGTCCTGTATAGCGGTCCAAACCAAAGAGACTGTGGTCAGTAACTTCCTGCAGGGAGAACAGCAACCAGCCATTATATCCTATATCAGCATCATAGGCTCTGACTTTAGTCACCAAGTGTCCTGCGTTCACATTGCGGGGGATTTCCTCCACACCTTCAGCAGAACCATTGGAGCTGACTGGATACAGGATGACTGGAGGATTGTCGTTTTGATCCAGAATGAATACGTTCACTGTGACGTTGTTGCTTAAAGACGTAGTTCCAGAATCTGTGGCAACAACTTGGAATTGAAACATTTTCAGGGTTTCAAAGTCAAAACTTTTTAGGGCAACAATATCTCCACTTTCAGAGTTTATATTAAGAAATGAAGATAATTTATTATCTTCACTTCCATCTCGAACAATCCGATAGGAAACTACAGCATTCTCATTTTCATCATGATCAGTAGCTCTAACTGAAAATACAGGTGCACCTGCAGCATTACCCTCAGATACATAAAAGGTATATGGGCTGAGTAGAAACTGTGGACTGTTATCATTTACATCTGATATTATCACACTGATTGTCTTTTCAGATGAAAGAGGAGGGTTTCCTGCATCTTTGGCAGTTATTGTGAGTTCATAATGTGACTGCTTCTCTCTGTCCAGAGGAGATTTAGTCACTAAAGAAAACATGTTATCTTTCAAAGATGGAGATAAAGTGAATGGAACATCTTCATTTACAGAGCAGAATACTTTTCCATTAACACCAGAGTCTAAGTCACTGACACTAATAAGTGCTACTGTTGTTCCTGATTTTGAGTCTTCAGGAATCGAGCTAGAAAATGAGGTGATTTCTATTTTTGGTATGTTATCATTAACATCAACCACCTTAATAATGACACTTTTCTCTGTTGTAAGAGGAGCAGATCCTTTGTCAGATGCTTCAATTTCAATTTCTAATTGCTCATTCTCTTCAAAATCTAAAAATCCTTTTATTATCAATTCTCCTGTTAATAAATTGACATCAAATAAGTTTATTATGTTTTGATTCATACTGTTGCTAAATGAATAAATTACTTCTCCATTTGTACCAGCATCTAAATCTGTTGCATTTACTTTTATAACTGTTGTCCCAACAGGTACATTTTCATCAATGTGAATGGAATAATCAGCATTAGAAAACACAGGTGCATTATCATTAATATCTAACACAAATATTTGAATATCCATACTACCAGATTTGGGAGGTTTTCCTCCATCTGAAGCGGTCATTATTAATGAGTGGGTTTCTGCTGTTTCTCTGTCAAGGGATTTCTGAACAACCAAAGTCGGTATTTTTCCATCTTTTCCCCTATCTTTCACTTCTAAACGAAAGTGATCGCTAGGACTGAGTTTATATTGCTGCACAGAAAAATGACCGCTGTCTGAATCATGCGCTGCTTTCAGCTGAAAACGTGCTCCGGCCAACACAGATTCTGAGATTTCCAATTTCTTAAATTTCTCTGTGAATACCGGTGAATGATCATTAATATCTATTACTTCTACCTCCACATAATGAACTTCCAGGGGATTTTCCAGCACAGTTTTTACGTTTATAAGACACGTACTGCTCTGACCACACGTTGCTTCTCTGTCAATCTTACGGCTCACATACAGGATTCCATCATTTTCATTCACATAAAAAAACGGATCTGTATCGCTAGAAACAATACGATACTTCCTTTCCTTCAGAGCGCTTTTATCTAATCCAAGATCTTTTGCTATGTTTCCAACCACAGTTCCTTCAGCAACCTCTTCAGAGATAGAATACCGTATTTGTGCAGCGGCTACACTCCCCATGAGAACAGCAAGCAGACATCGGAGAAAATATCCTCGCGTGTCCGCTGGTTTCCATCTCCTTTGTTCCATTTTTGATCTCAGATTGTACAGTAATCCATCAAAAAGGTGAAATCAAATTTAAAAAAATTGCTGCGTAAAAAACGTCCAACCGTAGTTGTATCCTTTTACAACTTAAACAGTAGCTTTTATGATCAAATAGCTCAAAAACCAGTACGGATAATACGGCGCTGCAGCGCAAAAACTGGCCCGATAAAAAAAGATGTGGCATCACCTCACTACGTCCCCGCTAGAACAAGCTAGCAGCAGAAGATTTCTAATGTCAACCTGACACCATGTGGGGGAAAAATGTACATTTCGGAATGTACACAGTTGCAGTTTTATTTTAGAATTATAATTTAAATTTTGCTCTTAACATTTATGCAAAATAATGTTGATTAATAATATGAGAAAGTGGCTAATATTCACTGGAGATCAATCTTCATGTCTGAGAATGTGTTTGAGGAAGTAGACAAACTTAATTATTTTACTGTCACGTGACTACAAAACAAAAACAGTTCAATAAAAAAAAAAAAAGATATGATAGAGATGACTTCTCGATCGTTTTGAAGTTAAATTAATTACAAGGAAAGGTTATTCATGTTGCAATAGCAAACACAAAACTTTCTGAACCAATTAAACCCACCGCGAAAATATCAGAAACAAGAACAGCAACCAAAACATTTTTCTTTGCTGCACCTTAAGTTTATAAGAGAGTAAAAAAAAAAAAACATACGGAATTCAAATTTTACAATATCAGTAATTATAGAAACTTACGGATAATTCATTTAGAGCCATAAACAAATTACATAAATGGTGTGAGTTGCTGTCAATAAACAATTTTCTTTAAAAAATAAATACAAGATACATAGAATACCGATGGAGCTGGGGAGTGTTTGTAAATGTTGAAAAGAAAATCCCTTTGTTTGACTTTTCAGATAGAAAAAAAGAGCTGAACTTCAAAAATGTTTTGACAGAAAAATGCTTTATCTTAAGTTGAAAGATTGCATTCCCTTTTTTTTTATTGATAATAATTACTATTCCCACTCGTGGGATCAATAACGTAATTCTGATTCTGATTTATGTATAAAAAATTATGGAAGTAAAATGAAGAAAAATATTGACATTAAAAAATATCCCTTACCGCATCAGATGGTCTCCTTCTGTCAGGCAGAACTAGGGTATTAGCATGACTTCCAGGAACAACAGTAGATCCAATACTCATTCTGGGTCCAACTAACATGTACCGTTTGTCTCCAGATCTGTACTGGATGCTGTGGCACAGTGTCCCATCATAATTAGTCTCTGGTAGATATTTAGAAGTATAATCCGTGGATTTGGAGCACTGCATTGCAATCAGTACAATGATGCTGATCAGAAAAAGAACTGAAACTGATCCCAAAGTGATCATCAGGTACAAAGTCACATTGTCCTCCTCATCTACACCAGCTGAACTTTTCACATCAGAAGCTGCAAAAGCTTCTTTAGGCTCCACAAGTTTAACAATCACAGTAGCTGTAGCCGAGAGTGAGACGTTGCCATTGTCTTTGACCAGTATGACCAGTTTATGTTCAGCCTCGTCTGTCTCTGTGAATGAACGAAGTGTTCTGATCTGTCCTGTATAACGGTCCAAACCAAAGAGACTGTGGTCAGTAACTTCCTGCAGGGAGAACAGCAACCAGCTGTTATATCCTATATCAGCATCATAGGCTCTGACTTTAGTCACCAAGTGTCCTGCGTTCACATTGCGAGGGATCTCCTCCACACCTTCAACAGAACCATTGGAGCTGACTGGATACAGGATGACTGGAGCGTTGTCGTTCTGATCCAGAATGAACACGTGTACTGTGACGTTGTTGCTTAGAGACGGAGTCCCAGAATCTGCGACAACAACTTGGAACTGGAACGTTTTCAGGTTTTCAAAGTCGAAACTTTTTAGAGCAATAATGTCTCCACTTTCAGAGTTTATATTAAGAAATGAAGATAACTTACTATCTTCACTTCCATCTCTAATGATCTGATAGGAAACTACAGCATTCTCATTTTCATCATGATCAGTAGCTTTCACAGAAAACACAGATGCACCTGCAGCATTACCCTCAGATACATAAAAGGTATATGGAGTAAGTAGAAACTGTGGACTGTTATCATTTACATCTGATATTATTACACTGATTGTCTTTTCAGATGAAAGAGGAGGGTTTCCTGCATCTTTGGCAGTTATTATGAGTTCATAATGTGACTGCTTCTCTCTGTCCAGAGAGGATTTAGTCACTAAAGAAAACATGTTATCTTTCAAAGATGGAGATAAAGTGAACGGAACATCTTCATTTACAGAGCAGATGACTTTTCCATTGAGACCAGAGTCTAAGTCACTGACACTAATGAGTGCTACTGTAGTTCCAGATTTTGAGTCTTCTAGAATTGAGCTAGAAAATGATGTAATTTCGATTTCTGGTGCATTATCATTTACATCAACCACCTTAATTATGACACTTTTTTCTGTTTTAAAAGGTGGCATACCTTTGTCAGATGCTTCAATTTCAATGTCTAATACCTCATTCTCCTCATAGTCTAACAACCCTTTTAGAGTCAGTTCTCCTGTGAATACATTGATATCAAAAAGATTTATCATATTTTGATTTACACTCTGGCTAATTGAGTAAATCACTTCTCCATTTGTACCAGCATCTAAATCAGTAGCATTTACCTGGATAACTGTAGTCCCTATGGGGATATTTTCATTTATGTGAATAGAATATTCAGCATTAGAAAACACAGGTGCATTATCATTTACATCTAAAACACTTATTTGAATACCCATGGTTCCAGATTTGGGAGGTTTTCCTCCATCTAAAGCGGTGAGTATTAGGGAATGGGTTCCTGCTGCTTCCCTATCGAGAGATTTCTGAACAACTAAAGTTGGTATTTTACCATCTTTTCCTTTATCTTTAACTTCCAAACGGAAGTGATCGTTAGAACTGAGTTTATATTGCTGCACAGAAAAATGACCGCTGTCTGAATCATGCGCTGCTTTCAGCTGAAAACGCGCTCCGGGGAAAACAGATTCTGGTGTTTCCAATTTCTTAAATTTCTCCGTGAATACCGGTGAATGATCATTAATATCAATCACTTCTACCTCCACATAATGAACTTCCAGAGGATTTTCCAGCACAGTTTTTACGTTTATAAGACACGTACTACTCTGACCACACGCTGCTTCTCTGTCAATCTTACGGCTCACATACAGGATTCCATCATTTTCATTTACATGAAAAAGCGGATCTGCATCGCTAGAAACAATACGATACTTCCTTTCTTTTAGAGCGCTTTTATCTATTCCAAGATCTTTTGCTATGTTCCCAACCACAGTTCCTTCAGCAACCTCTTCAGAGATAGAATACCGTATTTGTGCAGCGGCTACACTCCCCATGAGAACAGCGAGCAGACATCGGAGAAAACACGTCTCCGCTGGTTTCCGTCTCCTTTGTTCCATTGTTGCTGTCATATTGTACAGTAATCCATAAGAAAGGCAAAAATTATATATTAAATGATATAATCAGAAAGGTCCAACCGAAGTTATATGTTTTTAAATAGAAAACGTGGGTTTTAAAAGACAGCATGGACATAATGACACAGCAGCACAAATCCTGACCCGATATAAAAGATGTAGCACCACCTCACAGCTACAACAAGTTAGCTCCAGACGATTTCTAATGTCAACCTGACACCATGTGGGAGAAAAATTGTACATTACAGATGCAGTTAAATTTTAATTATATATTATTCATTTAACTCTGAATTTTTATTGTGTAAGTTCATGTTAATAATATAAGAACGTTGTTGGTATTCAGGGCAAATCAATCTAAATGTATTTAAAATATTTTGATGAACAGGTTAAAAAAAAGAAAAGAAAATATTTTGATGAAGCAGACAGACCTAAATAATTCACTGTTACGTGACATTATAGCAGGTTGAAGAATCAGACACACTAAAAACCATCTGAGTCAAAAGAGATATAATAGATATGAATATTTGTTTTTATTTTTATTTCAATAAACCAACAGGAAATAGTATTTATGTGACAAATATTAACCCAGCACTTCCTAACCCATAAAAATCCACCGAAGAAAAATCAGAACCATAAACAGACACCGACAATTTTTTTTTTTTGTTTGCTGTATTTTTATGGTAAATAGAGTAAAATAAATTAAAAAAAAAAAAAGGAAGCATTTCAAATTTTATGTTTTGGACTAGTATAAAAATTTACTGTAGCGTCTCTAACAGCCACAGATAAGTTAAATAAATCATGTGGGGTGGGGCAGTATATAAACATTTCCCTTCTAAAAATGCGAGATATACAACAATCCTGGAGCAGGGCAGGGTTTGGTAATGTCAATAAGAAAAACTGTTGTATCTGCAACTATTAAATCCGTATTTGTATATATATATATATATATATATATATATATATATATATATCGGAGTTTACAAAAGATATGGTTTTAATTTAGCTTTTTAGCTAAAAAAAAAAGTATGAAACTCCAAAAATATCTTGAATGAAAAACTTTTTGTTATGCCTAAAGATTTTTTCCCGTTTTCTTTATGCATGAAAATTGTTTAAATAAAATGATAAAAGATATTGGCATTAATGAAAATTCCTTACCTCATCAGATGGTCTTCTCCTATCAGGCAGAACTAAAGTATTAGCATGACTTCCAGGAACAATAGTAGATCCAATACTCATTCTGGGTCCAACTAACATGTACCGTTTGTCTCCAGATCTGTACTGGATGCTGTGGCACAGTGTCCCATCATAATTAGTCTCTGGTAGATATTTAGAAGTATAATCCGTGGATTTGGAGCACTGCATTGCAATCAGCACAATGATGCTGATCAGAAAAAGAACTGAAACTGATCCCAAAGTGATCATCAGGTACAAAGTCACATTGTCCTCCTCATCTACACCAGCTGAACTTTGCACATCAGAAGCTGCAAAAGCTTCTTTAGGCTCCACAAGTTTAACAATCACAGTAGCTGTTGCTGAAAGTGAAACGTTGCCATTGTCTTTGACCAGTATGACCAGTTTATGTTCAGCATCGTCTGTCTCTGTGAATGAACGAAGTGTTCTGATCTGTCCTGTATAGCGGTCCAAACCAAAGAGACTGTGGTCAGTAACTTCCTGCAGGGAGAACAGCAACCAGCCGTTATATCCTATATCAGCATCATAGGCTCTGACTTTAGTCACCAAGTGTCCTGCATTCACATTGCGGGGGATCTCCTCCACACCTTCAACAGAACCATTGGAGCTGACTGGATACAGGATGACTGGAGGATTGTCGTTCTGATCCAGAATGAACACGTTCACTGTGACATTATTGCTTAGAGACGGAGTTCCAGAATCTGTGGCAACAACTTGGAAAAGGAACGTTTTCAGGGTTTCAAAGTCAAAACTTTTTAGAGCCATAATGTCTCCATTTTCAGAGTTTATAATAAGAAATGAAGATAACTTGTTATCTTTGCTTTCATCGCTAAGAATCCGATAGGAAACTACTGCATTCTCATTTTCATCCAGATCATTAGCTTTTACAGTAAATACAGATGTACCTGCAGCATTGCCCTCCGATACGTAAAAGGTATATGGGCTGAGTAGAAACTGTGGACTGTTGTCATTTACATCTGATATTACCACACTGATTGTCTTTTCAGATGAAAGAGGAGGGTTCCCTGCATCTTTGGCAGTTATTGTGAGTTTATAATGTGACTGCTTCTCTCTGTCCAGAGGAGATTTAGTCACTAAAGAAAACATGTTATCTTTCAAAGATAGAGATAAAGTGAACGGAACATCTTCATTTACAGAGCAGATGACTTTTCCATTAAGACCAGAGTCTAAGTCACTGACACTAATGAGTGCTACTGTAGTTCCAGATCTAGAGTCTTCTGGAATCAAACTTGAAAATGAGGTAATTTCAATTTCAGGTGTGTTATCATTCACATCAACAACCCTTATAAGAATACTTTTTTCTGATGTAAGAGGGGCAGATCCTTTGTCAGATGCCTCAATTTCAATTTCATATACCTCTTTTGACTCATAGTCTAGTAAACCTTTTACCATTACTTGTCCTGTCAATGAATTAATATCGAAAAGATTCAATAGATGTTGATTTACACTATTGCTAAATGAATAAATTACTTCTCCATTTGTTCCATAATCAAGATCTGTTGCATTTACCTGCATTATTGTTGTGCCTATAGTAACATTTTCACTAATGCTAACGGAATAATCTCCATCAGAAAACACAGGTGCGTTATCATTATTATCTAAAACGATTATTTGAATGGTCATGGTTCCAGATTTTGGAGGTTTTCCTCCATCTAAGGCTGTCAGTTTTAATGAGTGTGTTCCTGCTTTTTCTCTGTCCAGGGATTTTTGAACAACCAGAATCGGTATTTTACCGTCTTCTACTTTATCTTTCACCTCCAAACGGAAGTTATCGTTATGACTGAGTTTATATTGCTGCACAGAAAAATAACCACTGTCTGAATCATGCGCCGCTTTCAGCTGAAAACGCGTTCCAGGAAACACAGACTCTGAGATTTCTAATTTCTTAAATTTCTCCGTGAATACCGGTGAATGATCATTAATATCAATCACTTCTACTTCCACATAATGAACTTCCAGAGGATTTTCCAGCACTGTTTTTACGTTTACAAGACACGTACTGCTCTGACCACACGCTGCTTCTCTGTCAATCTTACGGCTCACATACAGGATTCCATCATTTTCATTCACATAAAAAAGCGGATCTGCATCGCTAGAAACAATACGATATTTCCTTTCCTTGAAAGCGCTTTTATCTAATCCAAGATCTTTTGCTATGTTTCCAACCACAGTTCCTTCAGCAACCTCTTCAGAGATAGAATACCGTATTTGTGCAGAGGCTACACTCCCCATGAGAACAGCGAGCAGACATCGGAGAAAATATCCTCCGGTCTCCGCTGGTTTCCATCTTCTTTGTTCCATTGTTGCTCACAAATTGTTCAGTAATCCATCAGAAAGGTGAAAATAATGTTTTAATTGCTAAATCAAAACGGTCCGACCGAATGTATATCCTTTTACAACATATTTTTTGTTGTCTCATATGTCCTTAAGCCAGTACCGAAAATATGAAACAGCAGCGCAAATCCTGACCCGATAAAAAAAGATGTGGCACCACCTTACCGCTCGAACCGGCTAACTGCAGAAGATTTCTAATGTCAACCTGACACCATGTGGGAGAAAAATTGTACATTTTTTAACAGTGCAATGTTGCATTTTTTTAATTATATTTTATTCTTATACTCATAATCTTTATAATTTAAATTAATATTAATAATACAAGAAACTTGCTAGTATTCAGGACAAATCAATTTATTTTAATGAAGCAGACAAACCTAAATAAATCACTACTACGTCAAATCACAGAAGCTGGAAGAATCAGACACACTAAAAGACATCTATATAAGAAAGTTATAATAGATATGATTCCTAGGTTTTTTTTTTTTGGTTTTTTTAATGAACCAACATAAAATAAAATTTGATATGGCAAATAGAAACCCAGCACTTTCTGAATACATGTAAACCTACAAGGAAACATTAGAACAATGAAAAGACAAACAAATACAGCAAAAAAAAAAAAATGTGTTGGCACACATTTTTTTTCTTTGCTGTATTTTTATATTAAAAAAAGATTTAAAAAGCATTTTAAATTTTATGTTTTTGATGACTATACAAAATGTACTGGGCTGCACGGTGGGCCAGTGGTTACACTGTGGCCTCACAGCAACAAGGTCACGGGTTTGAGTCCATGGTGGGGACAAGGCTTGGAACACTGTCCTTTCTGTGTGGAGTTTGCATGTTCTCCCCGTGTCTGCGAGGGTTTCCTCTGGGTAGTCCGGTTTCCTCCCACCTTCCAAAGACATGCATGCTAGGTTGATTGGCCGGTGCCATATCAAAATAAAATTTGATATGGCAAATAGAAACCCAGCACTTTCTGAATACATGTAAACCTACAAGGAAACATTAGAACAATGAAAAGACAAACAAATACAGCAAAGAAAAAAAATGTGTTGGCACACATTTTTTTTCTTTGCTGTATTTTTATATTAAAAAAAGATTTAAAAAGCATTTCAAATTTTATGTTTTTGATGACTATACAAAATGTACTGGGCTGCACGGTGGGCCAGTGGTTACACTGTGGCCTCACAGCAACAAGGTCACGGGTTTGAGTCCATGGTGGGGACAAGGCTTGGAACACTGTCCTTTCTGTGTGGAGTTTGCATGTTCTCCCCGTGTCTGCGTGGGTTTCCTCTGGGTAGCCCGGTTTCCTCCCACCTTCCAAAGACATGCATGCTAGGTTGATTGGCCGGTGCCATAATTGCTCCTAGGAATTAGTGTGTGTGTGTATGGTTGTATGTGTGTGGCCCCGCGATAAGCTGGTGACCTGTTCGGGGTGTACCCTGCCCTTCGCCTTGAATCAGCCGTAATGGGCTCCGGCACCCCCTGTAACCTCGGTAAGGGATAGACGGATAAGAAGATGACTGACAAGAAGTACTATTGAGTCACTCATAGCCACAGACAGTTTATACATAATATATCATGTGAGTGGCAGTTAATAAACAGTTCTCTTCCAAAAATGTGAGACATACATATACGATACTGCTGGAGGAGGTTATCGTTTAATAATGTCAAAAACTGCAAGAAATGTTAAGAAAAAAATATTTTGTTATAATTAAAATTGCCTTTCCATATGTTTTTAAGTATAAAAATTATAGAAATAAATGAGAAAAATTCAAAACAGAAAATTCCTTAACTCATCAGATGGTCTCCTCCTATCAGGCAGAACTAAAGTATTAGCATGACTTCCAGGAACAATAGTAGATCCAATACTCATTCTGAGTCCAACTAACATGTACCGTTTTTCTCCAGATCTGTACTGGATGCTGTGACACAGTGTCCCATCATAATTAGTCTCTGGTAGATATACTCCAAGATAAAAGAAAAAGTTCAGCACCACAGCAAAAATACACACGCTTTAGAACAGGATTTGTATAGTACACTGGTCTTCAGTGTTTAAAACAGTGCAATGAAAAAAATCAAATTTTCAAATAAAATCAAAGTTTAAATTCTTGGCAAAACAATACTTTTACTCATGCTTAACGTATGACAAGAACAACAAAAAATCTCAAATTTAAAAGGAAAAAGCTTCGAATGGAGCATGTCTTTGTGTTGAGAATGTTGGTTTTTCAATAGGTTAAATTCTTTTCTTGGCATTTTTTTAATACAGCCTTGTCCAAGTAACTTAAACAGCTTTTGGATACAAAATTTAGGATTGCATAAAATGTGATTTATTACATATTGTAATTGAATTGAACACAAAGATTCAGCAAATACCTGAACATCTTTGCTCCAGAGGTGTTAGCTCTTGTAAACTATAAATAGGTTAGGAGGGAAACTTAGAATTCCATGATCTTTTACCATCGCTCTAACTCAAAATAAGGTGTTCCCTCCATGAGAATGAAGTTAGAATGATCCATTTTTATGTGTCTTTTTCTAGCATTTCTATTATCCATGTTATCCCAACCTCCCAAGTTAAAAAGCAAAGATCGGAACCGTAAAAATATTGGGATTTTTCCCGAAGGTATGACAAATGTAAACTGTATAAAAGCCAAACTACACTTTTTTTATTATGTAAAAGACACATCTTCATATTCACTTACAGTAAGTGTAAATGAAAGGTTTACTTCTTTTTCTGATTTGACCTTAACCAAACTTGTGTTTATTTTTTTTTTTAAAAAAAAGAAGGATTTGAGTAAAATTGAATGAACTCTTACCTCATCCGATGGTCTCCTCCTGTCAGGTAGCACTAGAGTATTTGCATGACTTCCAGGAACAATGGTAGATCCAATACTCATTCTGGGTCCAACTAACATATACTGTTTGTCTCCAGATCTGTACTGGATGCTATGGCACAGTGTCCCATCATAATTAGTCTCTGGTAGATATTTAGAAGTATAATCCGTGGATTTGGAGCACTGCATTGCAATCAGTACAATGATGCTGATCAGAAAAAGAACTGAAACTGATCCCAAAGTGATCATCAGGTACAAAGTCACATTGTCCTCCTCATCTACACCAGCTGTACTTTTTACATCAGAAGCTGCAAAAGCTTCTTTAGGCTCCACAAGTTTAACAATCACAGTAGCTGTTGCTGAAAGTGAAACATTGCCATTGTCTTTGACCAGTATGACCAGTTTATGTTCAGCCTCGTCTGTCTCTGTGAATGAACGAAGTGTTCTGATCTGTCCTGTATAGCGGTCCAAACCAAAGAGACTGTGGTCAGTAACTTCCTGCAGGGAGAACAGCAACCAGCCGTTATATCCTATATCAGCATCATAGGCTCTGACTTTAGTCACCAAGTGTCCTGCGTTCACATTGCGGGGGATCTCCTCCACACCTTCAGCAGAACCATTGGAGCTGACTGGATACAGGATGACTGGAGGATTGTCGTTCTGATCCAGAATGAACACGTTCACTGTGACGTTGTTGCTTAGAGACGGAGTTCCAGAATCTGTGGCAACAACTTGGAACTGAAACGTTTTCAGGGTTTCAAAATCAAAACTTTTCAGAGCAACAATATTTCCACTTTCAGGGTTTATATTAAGAAATGAAGATACTTTATCGTTCCCATCTCTCGGAATGTGGTATACAACTAGAGCATTCTCAGCTTCATCACAGTCACTGGCCTTTACTGAAAATATAAAGCTTCCAGGATTGTTCATTTCAGAAATATAAAATGTGTAAGGGCTTGATGAAAACACAGGCATATTGTCATTTACGTCAACTACATTTACTGTTATAGTCTTTTCAGTAATAAATGCGGGGTCGCCTGTGTCTTTAGCAATAATTGTCACCTCATAATGAGAAATTTCTTCTCTATCTAATTGTGACTTGGTCAACACCGCATACATATTTTCTTCTAATGCTTGAGATAAAGTAAATGGAACTTCTTCTTTTATTGTGCAGATTACTTTACCATTTATTCCAGAGTCTAAATCATTGACGCTTATGAGGGCTACCGTGGTTCCAATTTTTGCATCTTCTCTAATCGAATTAGAAAATGATGTAACTTCTATCTCAGGAGCATTGTCATTTACATCGAGAATACTAATAATAACACTTTTACCACTTGTTAAAGGCACGTGCCCCTTATCAGTGGCCTGGATATCAATTTCATACATTTTACTTTTTTCATAATCTATTCCACCTGTCACTTTGATTTCACCTGTGTTTTCATCTATGTAAAAGAGCTCCATTAATTTTGAGTCAACTTCTTTACCAAAGGAGTATATCACATCCCCATTGGCTCCTAAGTCGATATCAGTCGCGTTAACCTGAATCACAACTGTTCCAATAGGAACATTTTCTCTAAGTGTGACAGAGTAATCATCTCTGGTAAACTGTGGAGAGTTATCATTGATGTCAATGACATCCACAATTATTTCTACCTCTCCAGTTTTGGCCGGTTTTCCCCCATCTAAAGCCGTAAGACGCAGCCTATGCGTCCCAGCTGTTTCTCTGTCTAGCTGTTTCTGCAGAATCAAAAAGGGGACCTTGAGATCTTCTCCCCGATCCTTAACTTCTATTCTAAAATAATCATTATGACTTAGTTTATATTTCTGAACGGTAAATAGACCTGCGTCGGGATCGCGAGCAGCTTGCAACTGAAATCTTGCTCCTGGTTGAGCAGATTCATATATATCAAGCCGTTTTTCTTTATCTGGGAAAACAGGAGAATTGTCGTTTATATCAATTATTTCTACTCCCACATAATGAATTTCCAGTGGATTTTCAAGCGCGGTTTTTAAGTTGATCAAGCACGGGCTGCTCCGTTCACAGACCTCCTCCCTGTCTATTCTCCTTTTCAGAAACAAGGTGCCATCGTTCTGATTCACCGCAAACAGAAGCTCGGTTGAACTTGCTACTATGCGATACTTTCTGTCTTTTAGAGCACCATTATCTAATCCTAGATCTTTAGCTATATTACCAACCACAGTTCCTTCCTGAACCTCTTCGGAAATTGAGTATTTTAATTGCGCAAAAGCGACACGGAATAAAACGTTTAAAACAACCACGAGAACAAACAGACACCGAACCTCTCTGCGCGTTTCACCTCTCCTTTGTTCCATCTTTCGAAAAATAACATAAATAGTCCACAGAACACGTCCAAAAATTAAGTCTAATCAGTCCATTATCGTCCTGAATAGCGTCCAGCGTGTGTTTTTAGAGAGAAAAAAAGAACATTTTAACATATATCGCTCCCCGTGCAAACAAGTCCACATCACACACATATGCAGCTACAAAAAGACACAGATATTGTAGCTACTGCTCATGACGTACTTTGAGCTGTACTCAAATTCTAGACTTCAGTGCCACCAAGTGTTTTAGATGGTATCAACATATTTTGTAGTTTGGTTTTCTTTTTAGACAAGCTGAGAAAAATATGACTGTACAAAAATGAGTATTCTGCAAACAGGAGTCAATGTGAGAAAAATTGTTCTACAAGAGCCATAATTCAAATAACGTGAAATTAGTTATTTCAAAGTGCAACAAAGATAACATTGAAAAACAGTTGCACAAAAAGATAAGAAATGCAAATGCGTCAGAAAAGAACCCATCTATTTTTCACTTATTTTTTAATTACCAAAAAGTTAAAAGGAGTTCAGCTCCCTGAATATTGTGAGATAGTAAAATAATTGCACCAAATGCTAGACTTTTGATGAGAAAAATACTAATAAAAGAGCTAATAAGTAAAGAAAAACTATTAAAATATTATGGTAAGACTCTTACCTCCTCAGAAGGACGTCTCCTATCGGGTAAAACAAGTGTGTTAGCATGACTTCCAGGAACAATAGTAGATCCAATACTCATTCTGGGTCCAACTAACATATACCGTTTGTCTCCAGATCTGTACTGGATGCTGTGACACAGTGTCCCATCATAATTAGTCTCTGGTAGATATTTAGAAGTATAATCCGTGGATTTGGAGCACTGCATTGCAATCAGCACGATGATGCTGATCAGAAAAAGAACTGAAACTGATCCCAAAGTGATCATCAGGTACAAAGTCACATTGTCCTCCTCATCTACACCAGCTGAACTTTTCACATCGGAAGCTGCAAAAGCTTCTTTAGGCTCCACAAGTTTAACAATCACAGTAGCTGTTGCTGAAAGTGAAACGTTGCCATTGTCTTTGACTAGTATGACCAGTTTATGTTCAGCCTCGTCTGTCTCTGTGAATGAGCGAAGTGTTCTGATCTGTCCTGTATAGCGTTCCAAACCAAAGAGACTGTGGTCAGTAACTTCCTGCAGGGAGAACAGCAACCAGCCGTTATATCCTATATCAGCATCATAGGCTCTGACTTTAGTCACCAAGTGTCCTGCGTTCACATTGCGGGGGATCTCCTCCACACCTTCAGCAGAACCATTGGAGCTGACTGGATACAGGATGACTGGAGGATTGTCGTTCTGATCCAGAATGAAAACATTCACTGTGACGTTGTTGCTTAGAGATGGAGTTCCAGAATCTGTCGCAACAACTTGGAACTGAAATGTTTTCAGAGTTTCAAAGTCGAAACTTTTCAGAGCAATAACATCTCCACTGTCTGAGTTTATATTGAGAAAAGATGATGGAATACCATCAACTCCCCTGTGTTTTACTATTAGATATGTCAGAATTGAATTTCTTCCTTCATCTTGATCATGGGCTGTGACTGATAATATAGTATCTCCTGGATTGTTGTTCTCCGAAATATAAAATGTGTATGGACTTCTAAGAAAAATAGGAATATTATCGTTCACGTCAGAAACATCAACACTAATATGTTTCTCTGATGTTAAGGATGGCTCACCTGCATCTTTTGCAATAATCAGAACACTATATGTGGATTGTTCTTCTCTGTTTAAAACTGTTTTGGTTACAAGAGAGTACATATTTTTTTGTAAAGACGGATTAAGTAGGAAAGGAATATCTTGGCTAATGAAGCACATTACTTTTCCATGTAAGCCTGAATCTGCATCTTTAACACTAATTAGAGCCACTGTTGTTCCTGGTTTTGAATCTTCTGGGAGCATGCGGGAAAAAGAAGTTACTTCAATTTTTGGTTCATTGTCATTTACATCGATTACATTGATGATGACAGTTTTATCAGTAGTTAATGTCGCTGCGCCTTTATCAGTTGCCTGAATGTCAATTTCATATCTTTCACTTTCTTCAAAATCTATCAGTCCTGCCACAGTAATAACTCCAGTCAGTGGGTTTAAATCAAAATGCGCACGTACACGTGCATCTACGTCATTTCCAAATGAATATATAACCTCTCCATTTAAACCTTCATCTAAATCTGTTGCATTAACCTGGATCACAGTCGTCCCAACAGGAGCATTTTCACTCACCTGCGTAACATATGACTCCTGACTGAAAACTGGAGGGTTGTCATTAACATCTGAAACATTAACTACGATGGTCATATTGCCTGCTTTGGGAGGTTTACCTCCATCAAACGCAGTCAAATGTAACACGTGACTCTTTATTGATTCTCTATCAAGAGGTTTTTGAAGAACTAAACTAGGTGTTTTACGATCCTCACCTCGATCTTTTACCTCTAAATTAAAATGCTCATTGTGGCTTAACTTGTACTGCTGAACAGATAATAATCCACTATCAGCATCGCGCGCTCCTTGTAACTGAAATTTAGCTCCTACTAATGCAGATTCTGATATTTCTAATGTCTTTTTATTATCCGGAAAGCTAGGTGCGTGATCATTTACATCCAGGATTTCAACAGTTACATAATGAATCTCAAGAGGATTTTCTAAAACGGTTTTTAACTCTATAAGACAAACCTTGGCGCGATCACAGACTTCTTCTCTGTCTAGCTTTTCATTCACATACAAAACACCATCATCTTGATTGATCCTGAAAGCAGGCTCCGTGGAATCATGAACAACACGGAACCCCCTTTCTTTCAGTGAGCTTTTATCGAGGCCCAAATCTTTTGCAATATTTCCAACAGCAGTTCCTTGTCCGACTTCCTCAGAGATAGAATATCTAAATTGTCCTAGAGCGCTGCACCAAAATGAAACCAGAAAAACAAAAAATGCAATCCACATTGTTCCAGCTCGTCGCGATGGTCCAAGCCTTTGTTCCATCATTACGTGAAGATTTACTATTTAGTGAAAACTGTTGATTAAAAAAACATTCCCATTGCAAAAAACTTACAAAATAATTGCAGTCACATTAAGACTGATTGCAAACGGACTGTTTAAAATAAAGCTTTTTCTGCAATGCTTTGCGCAAATATTGTGTAGCGTTTGCTCACAGCGGTCTGAGAGGAAAAGGGAAGGGTCTGTTGACACAAAAATAGACTCCGCTAGTATTATTTTTATAATACTGGCACCAAGTGTCCAGAAATTGCGTTGCCGTTTTATTATTTTATTCAGCGTGTGTTAGTTTTTTTCAAACAAAACCTTCTTAAAAAACTTCAACTGATTCAGTGCCTAATTTCAAATGCAACTTTAATTTGTGAAAACCCTAGTCATTGGAATAATAATAAAGTTAAGGGACGTTTAAGGTACTGACAAACTTTAAAAACTCAAAAAAAATCCTAAAACATTTAAACCACCAATAAATTTGATTCAATAACCGTTTTTCCTGTTTGTTTCATGTTTAGGTTTTGTGTAACTAAAAACCCAAATTTTGGACAATTGGAGAGTTGTGACCAAATCTTCGTTTATTTTTGATCCACCAAGTAAACATTATTTCACACTACACAATTTTTCAAATTACGTACTAAAAAAACTGTTTAATTTATTATGTTAATATTTTAAAGAACACAATTTTGAGGAGTTTTGCTGTTTGTGTTATTCATAGCAAACTAACTCTGTTAATGAGAAAAATCAGACAACAGTCACAGTATAGGCCTGCATAAATATTTTCTATTTAAATATGCCATCAACTTTTCCAGTATTTTGACCACAGTGAACAAAGAACGGGCATGTGGCTTACATCGGCTCTGGATTTGTCTTTTGCCCTATAAGTTTTTTTTTATTACAAGCTCAAATATTTCAATTGGAAATACAGAAGCAGGAAACTCTGCAAGTGGGAAAAAAGTTTATCTTACCTCTTCAGATGGTCTCCTCCTGTCTGGTAACACAAGTGTGTTAGCATGACTTCCAGGAACAATAGTAGACCCAATACTCATTCTTGGTCCAACTAACATGTACCGTTTCTCTCCAGATCTGTACTGGATGCTGTGACACAGTGTCCCATCATAATTAGTCTCTGGTAGATATTTAGAAGTATAATCCGTGGATTTAGGGCACTGCATTGCAATCAGCACGATGATGCTGATCAGAAAAAGAACTGAAACTGATCCCAAAGTGATCATCAGGTACAAAGTCACATTGTCCACCTCATCTACACCAGCTGAACTTTTCACATCAGAAGCTGAAAAAGCTTCTTTAGGCTCCACAAGTTTAACAATCACAGTAGCTGTTGCTGAAAGTGAAACATTGCCATTGTCTTTGACCAGTATGACCAGTTTATGTTCAGCCTCGTCTGTCTCTGTGCATGAACGAAGTGTTCTGATCTGTCCTGTATAGCGGTCCAAACCAAAGAGACTGTGGTCAGTAACTTCCTGCAGGGAGAACAGCAACCAGCCGTTATATCCTATATCAGCATCATAGGCTCTGACTTTAGTCACCAAGTGTCCTGCGTTCACATTGCGGGGGATCTCCTCCACACCTTCAGCAGAACCATTGGAGCTGACTGGATACAGGATGACTGGAGGATTGTCGTTCTGATCCAGAATGAACACATTCACTGTGACGTTGTTGCTAAGAGATGGGTTTCCAGAATCTGTTGCAACAACTTGGAACTGGAAAGTTTTCATGGTTTCAAAGTCAAAACTTTTCAGAGCAGTAATTTGGCCATTTTCTGAATGAATACTAATGAAGGCTGTCACGTCATTTTGATTCCCACCTCTTGCAACATGGTAAGAAATAACAGCATTTTCATTTGCATCAATATCTGTCGCTCTGAGGGAGAATATTAAGCCACCAGCTGCATTGTTTTCAGGTAAATAAAATTGCATTGGGTTTTGATCAAAATTTGGAATGTTGTCATTCACATCTGAAATTTGAACACTGAAAGTCTTCACAGTGGATAATGGAGGCTCACCGCAATCAGTGGCTAAAATCGTTATTTCATAGTTTGACACTACTTCTCTGTCCAGGTGCTCTTTTGTCACAAGTGAGTAAATATTTTCCTTGTAAGAAGGTTTTAATTCAAAAGGTACATTGTTCGTAATGAGTGAAATGATTTTTCCATTTACACCAGAGTCTTTATCTGTTACACTTATAAGTGAGACAACTGTGCCAGGTTTAGAATCTTCAGAAACAGTGTTTGATAAAGATGTGATTTCAATTTCTGGTGCATTATCATTCACATCTTTTATTTTAATGATTAACTTGCACATACCTATTAATGGAGGTGTTGCTTTGTCAGATGCCTCCACATCAAGTTTATATAAATCTGATTTTTCAAAATCTAATGCTCTTTTTAGTCTAATGTCTCCAGTTGATCCATCTAACTCAAAAGTATCATAAATATTTTGAGCCATTGTTTTCTTCAACCTGTACTCTATTTCTCCATTCATGCCTTCATCTAGATCAAATGCTTTCACTTTTGTGAGAACTTTACCAACTGGTGTGTTTTCATTTATTTCTATCTGATAAGTCTCCTGGGTGAAGTTTGGGCGGTTATCATTAACATCAAGAACAGCGATTGAAATATTAAGTGTTCCAGATCTCGGAGGTTTGCCTCCATCTATTGCTGTAACACGCAGTAACGTTAAATTTTGTTGTTCTCTGTCGAGGGACTTTTTCAGCACTAAAAACGGCACTTTCTCCTCATCGGTTGGATCCGTTTCTAAATCAAATTGCTGGTTCGATGTTAATGTGTATGATCGGACAGAATTTGTTCCAGCATCCGGATCCCGGGCCGCATGCAGCTGCAGGCGCGTACCGGGAGAAGTGTGCTCCGCTATCTGAAAGTGCTGCTCTTCTACTGAAAATTCGGGGGAGTGATCATTTACATCCGTTATTTCCACAATAACATGGTGCATTTCTAAAGGGTTTTCTACGAGAATTTTTAGCTCCATCAAACATGCTCCCTCCCGGCCACATTGCTCTTCTCTGTCAATTTTTTTACGAACCTGTAAAGCACCAGTTTCTGTATTTACCTCGAAAAAAGTCTCTTTAGACCCAGAAACCACCCGAAATCTCCTGTAGGCTAAGGAGGCTTTGTCCAGACCAAGATCCTTTGCGACATTTCCGACATTGGTTCCGTCTTTTACCTCCTCTGGAATAGAATACCGCAGCTCACCCGCAGCTTGTTTTCCAGAATTCAGCAAAATAATCGCTATATAAACACGCCAGTAATAGTCACACGGTCGTCCAAATCCTTCCATTATTTTCAGCCACATGTGTAAATTAAATCCTTGCTTGAAAGAGTTTTTTGGACGCGATCATCGCACGGTCCCACAAATCTTCTTTTCTACCATCAGACGCGCCAGAGATATGAAGCCCCGAACAAAAGGTTTGCTTTGGGCAGGAACATTTTCTGTTTAGGCTCTTTATGTTGCACTGACACCAAGTGGACTACACATAGAGTGACTTGTCTGTTAAAATAATCCCCCCGCCATTAATAATAACAGTAAAACACCTCCATCACCTTCCCCGGTAAGCATAGATTATTCTACGTATGTAATATATAAATGTGTTTCCAGCTGTTCAATCTGTATCCCTGGGATAGTAGCTAACTCGGTACCATGGACAGCAGCAAAAAAGGTTTGCAAAGCAAATTTTCAAACATAAAAAGTTTACCCGATTGAATTTTTTCTAAAATTGGTAAGTACACCAATGACAAATATGACAAAGTGGACGACAAGACAAAAAAAAAGAACATTTTAAAAAAGATACTGTAGGTAAATTGCTGTTAGTGAAAAGATATTTCTTTATTTAATATGTAACTTCAACTCTACATACTTACAAGTGATGCCTTTATTTCAAATGAGTGTCTCTGCCAGTCCAATAACATTTAAGATTGTAATTCTTCAGTCACAAGACAGAAACTTGTAAACAAACAACTGTCAGAATAAAAAAGATTACAAGCAAATTGTTTTAGTTGAAACTAAAGCAGCATGTAGTCAGCAAGCCCTAACGAAGTTGAACTACTAATAAAGTAGTTCATTATTAAAAGTTCAACTTTATATAGAAAAAAAACATGCCTTCACACAGTCATACATGCATCATAATTATGTGCATCATTAGATATTTATATTGTTTTCCCTCAGAGAAAGATAAAATAAAACACAGAAAGTGTACTAAAGCAGGATTTCAAGAAACACGTCTTACCGCCTCAGATGGTCTCCTCCGGTCTGGTAACACAAGTGTGTTAGCATGACTTCCAGGAACAATAGTAGATCCAATACTCATTCTGGGTCCAACTAACATGTACCGTTTGTCTCCAGATCTGTACTGGATGCTGTGGCACAGTGTCCCATCATAATTAGTCTCTGGTAGATATTTGGAAGTATAATCCGTGGATTTGGAGCACTGCATTGCAATCAGCACAATGATGCTGATCAGAAAAAGAACTGAAACTGATCCCAAAGTGATCATCAGGTACAAAGTCACATTGTCCTCCTCATCTACACCAGCTGAACTTTTCACATCAGAAGCTGAAAAAGCTTCTTTAGGCTCCACAAGTTTAACAATCACAGTAGCTGTTGCTGAGAGTGAAACATTGCCATTGTCTTTGACCAGTATGACCAGTTTATGTTCAGCCTCGTCTGTCTCTGTGAATGAACGAAGTATTCTGATCTGTCCTGTATAGCGGTCCAAACCAAAGAGACTGTGGTCAGTAACTTCCTGCAGTGAGAACAGCAACCAGCCGTTGTATCCTATATCAGCATCATAGGCTCTGACTTTAGTCACCAAGTGTCCTGCGTTCACATTGCGAGGGATCTCCTCCACACCTTCAGCAGAACCATTAGAGCTGACTGGATACAGGATGACTGGAGGATTGTCGTTCTGATCCAGAATGAACACATTCACTGTGACGTTGTTGCTTAGAGACGGAGTTCCAGAATCTGTAGCAACAACTTGGAACTGGAATGTTTTCATGGTTTCAAAGTCAAAACTTTTCAGAGCGGTTATTTGGCCATTTTCTGAATGAATACTAATAAAGGCAGTCACGTCATTTTGATTTCCTCCTCTTCCAACATGGTAAGAAATAACAGAGTTTTCATTTGCATCAATATCCGTCGCTCTGAGGGAGAATATTGAGCTACCCGCAGCATTGTTTTCAGGTAAATAAAATTGCATTGGGTTTTGATCAAAATGTGGAATGTTGTCATTCACATCTGAAATTTGAACACTGAAAGTCTTCACAGTGGATAACGGTGGCTCTCCGCAATCAGTGGCTAGAATCATTATTTCATAGTTTGACACTACTTCTCTGTCCAGGTGCTCTTTTGTCACAAGTGAGTAAATATTTTCCTTGTAAGAAGGTTTTAATTCAAAAGGTACATTGTTCATAATGTGTGAAATGATTTTTCCATTTACACCAGAGTCTTTATCTGTTACACTTATAAGTGAGACAACTGTGCCAGGTTTAGAATCTTCAGAAACAGTGTTTGATAAAGATGTGATTTCAATTTCTGGTGCATTATCATTCACATCTTTTATTTTAATGATTAACTTGCACATACCTATTAATGGAGGTGTTCCCTTATCAGTTGCCTCCACATCAAGTTTATACAAATCCAATTTTTCAAAATCTAAAGCTCTTTTTAATTTGATTTCTCCAGTTGATCCATCTAAATCAAATATATCATTATTTCGTGCCAATGTTTTTCTCAGCTTGTACTCTATTTCTCCATTCATGCCTTCATCTGGATCAAATGCTTTCACTTTAGTGAGAATTGTACCAACTGGGGTGTTTTCATTTTTTTCTATCTGATAAGTCTCCTGAGTGAAGGTTGGGCGGTTATCATTAACATCAAGAACAGCGATTGAAATATTAAGTGTTCCAGATCTTGGAGGTTTGCCTCCATCTATTGCTGTGACACGGAGCCATGTTAAATTTTGTTGTTCTCTGTCGAGGGACTTTTTCAGAACTAAAAACGGCACTTTCTCTTCATCGTTTGGATCCGTTTCTAAATCAAAATGCTGGTTTGATGATAATGTGTATGATCGGACAGAATTTGTTCCAGCATCCGGATCCCGGGCCGCATGTAGCTGGAGACGCGTACCAGGAGAGGTGTGCTCCGCTATCTGAAAGTGTTGCTCTTTCTCTGGAAATGCGGGGAAGTGATCATTTACATCCGTTATTTCCACAATAACATGGTGCATTTCTAAAGGGTTTTCTACGAGAATTTTTAGCTCCATCAAACATGCTCCCTCCCGGCCACATTGCTCTTCTCTGTCAATTTTTTTACGAACCTGTAAAACACCAGTTTCTGTATTTACCTCGAAAAAAGCCTCTTTAGACCCAGAAACCACCCGAAATTTCCTGTAGGCTAAGGAGGCTTTGTCCAGACCAAGATCCTTTGCAACATTTCCAACAATAGTTCCGTCTTTTACCTCCTCTGGAATAGAATACCGTAGCTCACCCGCAGCTTGTTTTCCAGAATTCAGCAAAATAATCGCTATAAAAACACGCCAGTAATAGTCACACGGTCGTCCAAATCCTTCCATCTTTTTCAGCCGCTTGTGTAAATTAAATCCTTGCTTGAAAGAGTTATTTTGGACGCGATCATCGCACGGTCCCACAAATCTGCTTTCCTAGGATCAGACGCGTCAGAGATATGAAGCCCCGAACAAAAGGTTTGCTTTGGGCAGGAACATTTTCTGTGTTTAGGCTCTTTATGTTGCACTGACACCAAGTGGACTATACATAGAGTAACTTGTCTATTAAAATAATCCCCCCGCCATCAACAATAACAATAAAACACCTCCATCACTTTACCCAGTAAGCACAGATCATTCTATTTAAAATCTTAAAATACAAATTTGTTTCCAGCTGTTGAATCTGTATCTCTGGGATAGTAGCTGACTCAGTACCATGGACAGAAGCAAAAAAGTTTTGCAAAAATTTTTTCTAAAATATTAAGAAGACAGATATGGAAAATGACAAAGTGGTCTACAGGTCAAAATAGACCATTTGAAAATAGTTTGGTTAAATATTACCAATGGAAAGATGTTTCTTTGTTTCATGTGTAAAATCACCTCTTCATATTTTCATGTGATGTGTTATCTTTATTTCAAATGAATGTCTCTGCCTGTCAGATAATATTTAAGATTGTAATTTTCCATTGACAGGGCAGAAGCCTGTTTACAAATAATCGACAGAATAAAAGAGATAACCAGCAAATTAGTTTAGTTGAAACCAAAGCAGCATGTAGTCAATGAGCTTGACTTTATATAGACAGAAAAAAAAACCTGCCTCCACACTGAAACAAACTACATCATAATTACTGTATGTGCATTATTAGATATGTATATTGTTTTCCTTCAGAGAAAGATAAAGGTAAAAGACAGAAAGTGTACTAAAGCAGGATTTTATGAAGCATTACTTACCTCATCTGAAGCACGTCTTCTATCTGGTAACACAAGTGTGTTAGCATGACTTCCAGGAACAATAGTAGATCCAATACTCATTCTGGGTCCAACCAACATGTACCGTTTGTCTCCAGATCTGTACTGGATGCTGTGGCATAGTGTCCCATCATAATTAGTCTCTGGTAGATATTTAGAAGTATAATCCGTGGATTTGGAGCACTGCATTGCAATCAGTACAATGATGCTGATCAAAAAAAGAACTGAAACTGATCCCAAAGTGATCATCAGGTACAAAGTCACATTGTCCTCCTCATCTACACCAGCTGAACTTTTCACATCAGAGGCTGCAAAAGCTTCTTTAGGCTCCACAAGTTTAACAATCACAGTAACTGTTGCTGAGAGTGAAACATTGCCATTGTCTTTGACCAGTATGACCAGTTTATGTTCAGCCTCGTCTGTCTCTGTGAATGAACGAAGTGTTCTGATCTGTCCTGTATAGCGGTCCAAACCAAAGAGACTGTGATCAGTAACTTCCTGCAGGGAAAACAGCAACCAGCCGTTATATCCTATATCAGCATCATAGGCTCTGACTTTAGTCACCAAGTGTCCTGCGTTCACATTGCGGGGGATCTCCTCCACACCTTCAGCAGAACCATTAGAGCTGACTGGATATAGGATGACTGGAGGATTGTCGTTCTGATCCAGAATGAACACATTCACTGTGACGTTGTTGCTAAGAGACGGAGTTCCAGAATCTGTGGCAACAACTTCGAACTGGAACGTTTTCAGGGTTTCAAAGTCAAAGCTTTTTAGAGCAAAAATATCTCCACTTTCAGAATTTATATTAAGAAGTGACAACATTTTGCTTGTTTTCCCTTCTCTAAAGATGTGATATGAAATTGCAGCATTTTCATTCACATCTTTGTCTGTTGCACTCACAGAATACACTGGCATCCCAGCAACATTATTTTCTGTCACGTAAACATGTATTGGATTTTGACCAAATTGAGGAATGTTGTCATTTACATCAGATATTTGAACACTGAAAGTTTTCAAACTTTCCAGTGAAGGTTCACCACAATCAGAAGCTTTTATAATAATTTCATATTCAGCCATATCCTCTCTGTCTAACAGCCCCTTTGTGATAATTGAATAGATATTTTCCTTGAATGATGGTTTTAACTCAAAAGGACCATTTGTAGTTATGCTTGTTATTACTTTTCCATTGTCATCCGCATCTTTATCTGTCACACTAAGCAGTGAAATAACGGTGCCTGGTTTGGAGTCCTCAGGTACTGTGTTTGAAAGTGAAGAAATCTCAATTTCTGGTGAATTATCATTTACATCTTTTATTTTAATAATCACCCTGCACTCACCAGTCAGAGGAGGTGCTCCTTTATCAGATGCTTCAACATCAAGTTTATAAACATCATTTTCTTCATAGTCTATTTTACCTTTTACTCTAATTTCCCCACTTAGTTTGTCAAGTTCAAAAGTGTCATATACTGCACGCTTTAATGTTTTGGCAAGATTATATTCTACTTCACCAAAAGTCCCTTCATCATGATCAGACGCGTTCAGTTTAAGTATTAACGTTCCTAATGAGACATTTTCTGATATTGTAATTTCATATGTCTCTTGACTAAATATTGGACGATTATCATTGCTGTCAAGAACAACAATGGATACATTCAGTGATCCTGATCTCGGAGGTTTCCCTCCATCAACTGCTGTTACCACTAAATAATGCTCACGTTTTTGCTCTCTGTCCAATGGCTTCTTCAAAACTAAAAATGGTATTTTTTCCTCATCAATTTGACGTATATCTAATTCAAAGTGATCGTTTGACGTTAACGTATAAGCCCGAACAGAATTTACTCCGGCGTCCGGGTCACGGGAAGCGTGTAGCTGGAAACGCCTTCCTGGTAATGTTTGCTCTCCTATTTCAAATGTTTGCTGTTTTTCTGGGAAATTGGGCGAATGATCATTTATATCTGTAATTTCCACGGTCACGTAATGCATCTCCAAAGGGTTTTCCACGAGAATTTTTAACTCCATCAAACACGCACCTCCTCCTTGACACAGCTCCTCCCTGTCAATTTTCTTGTGAACATATAGTTCCCCATTGTCTTGGTTTACCTCAAAAAAAGCATTTTTAGATCCAGATCCCACGCGAAAACGTCGATCAGACAAAGACGAGATGTCAAGCCCAAGATCCTTAACAATATTTCCAACAACAGTTCCATCTTTTACCTCCTCCGGTATAGAGTAGCGCATCTGACCGACAGCCCGCGGTGTAAAAAAGAGCTGTAATAGATAGATATGAAGAGCAAAACCCAAAAAGCTTCTAACGTGAGCTTTTGTCGTGCTCTCCATTGTTCTCCGGCAACACAATCAGGAAGATCCTCCACAAATAACTTATCTCAAAAAAGCGGCATTTTTACACATTTTTCCACGACCAAAATCTTCCGTCCTGCTGCTTCTGTGGGTTAAACCGCATCTGCGCTTTTCAACAGAGAACAATCACCCACAGAAAGGATGGGAAAATATTTTCCTGCTATGTAATACTGACACCCTGAGGTAATCATCAAGATCAAAACATAACAAAATAGTAGTTTTTATTAAAAATCTTCTCAGTTTTTTTATTATAATTATTTTCCCGTCGACTTTTCCTTTGAATATTTTTTGGGTAATTACCATAAATTATTTTTTTTTTCCAGATGTAATTACTGTATTGGCAGAAATGCAAAAAGAAAAACCTGACTTCTTTTGCTTCTTTTTTTAAAAAATTTATTTCAAACATTGAAATATGTATTTCGTTTTAATAAAACATGCGTAATGTATCCTGCATTAACAACACATCTAGTTGCCATGGATATAAATATATTTATATATAGGTTTTTGTGTGCATAATGTATATATTTATTGAAATATCTTACCTCAGACGATTGTAAAGATATAACAAGTGTGTTGACGTGACTTCCAGGGATGATAGTAGATTCAAAACTCATTCTGGGTCCAACTAACATGTACTGTTTGTCTCCAGATCTTTACTGGATGCTGTGGCACAGTGTTCCATTAAAAAATTAGTCTTTTGTAGCTTCAATATCAATTTCTTTTTAATTCCAAATGAATATTTAGATATCATTTATCATTCTGATTCTGTTCTCTACCTACTATCTACCCATCTATATAGATTGCATAAATTAATACAAGATTATAGAAAAACATACAAAAATATTTATTTTAGTTTGATAAAGAAATACTAAAATTTGAAGATTCCACGAATCAACAGTAAGTCTTATTTTACAAAACATATGTAAAAACAGTATTCAATGCTTCTTTCTAATCATCATTGCTACACTTGTTTCCAGAACCATGGACAGCAATCATGAAGAGTATTGAGGAATAACAGCTAAAACTTAGATAAAAGTAAGTTTTATATGATGTGAACATTTTTTTACAATATTCTTGACTGTCTCTTGATTTTTCAATCCACCATGAAAATTCATTGACCATTAGTAATGTACAAAACATGTGGAAATGCCTGTTTCTGTACCTGCTCAAAATAAACTTTCAATTCAGTTTATTGCAATTTGTGAATAGTTGTGCCATGGAACAAAGCAAAAACCTCACTGGGGCATGAACAAGATGATTTGAAGAAATTCATTTATCTTTCATAGCAGCAGCTTCTCTCATAAGAGCGACACACGATGCTTCATGGGAAAGACCAAGAGCCCAAACAAAATCGGCAAACTTCATAAAATTTCCCAGACAGCTAAATCTTTCAGTAAACTCACTTCAAAATTATGCTCTCGAGATCGTCAGTATACACAATCTCGTGTACACTGATGTATATACATCAGTTTGTATGTACAAACAAAAATCTTTTCCGATTTTTTATAGAAACTAATTATACTTTTTAAATCATTAAAAAAATAAAGCAAATTAGTTATGTAAATTAAATTCTTACCTCATCAGATGGTCTTCTCCTATCTGGTAACACAAGTGTGTTGGCATGACTTCCAGGAACAATAGTAGATCCAATACTCATTCTGGGTCCAACTAACATGTACCGTTTGTCTCCAGATCTGTACTGGATGCTGTGGCACAGTGTCCCATCATAATTAGTCTCTGGTAGAAATTTAGAAGTATAATCCGTGGATTTGGAGCACTGCATTGCAATCAGAACAATGATGCTGATCAGAAAAAGAACTGAAACTGATCCCAAAGTGATCATCAGGTACAAAGTCACATTGTCCTCTTCATCTACACCAGCTGAACTTTTTACATCAGAAGCAGCAAAAGCTTCTTTAGGCTCCACAAGTTTAACAATCACAGTAACTGTTGCTGAGAGTGAAACATTGCCATTGTCTTTGACCAGTATGACCAGTTTATGTTCAGCCTCGTCTGTCTCTGTGAATGAACGAAGTGTTCTGATTTGTCCTGTGTAGCGGTCCAAACCAAAGAGACTGTGGTCAGTAACTTCCTGCAGGGAGAACAGCAACCAGCCGTTATATCCTATATCAGCATCATAGGCTCTGACTTTAGTCACCAAGTGTCCTGCGTTCACATTGCGGGGAATCTCCTCCACACCTTCAGCAGAACCATTGGAGCTGACTGGATACAGGATGACTGGAGGATTGTCGTTCTGATCCAGAATGAACACTTTCACTGTGACGTTGCTGCTAAGAGACGGAGTTCCAGAATCTGTGGCAACAACTTGGAATTGGAAGGTTTTCAGATTCTCAAAGTCAAAACTTTTCAGAGCGGATATCTGGCCATTATCTGCATGTATGTTTAGGAAAGACGCCATGTCATCATGTCCTCTATCTCCTCTGGACAAACTATAGGACAAGGCTGCATTTTCATTTAGATCCTTATCAAATGCATTCACAGAAAATATGGCCGCACCAGGAGTATTGTTTTCTGTTAAATACAGTTCTAAGATACTTTGAGAGAACTCCGGGGCATTATCATTCACATCTGATACTCCAATGACTAAAGTTTTAACTGTTGAATGAGGCGGCTCACCACGATCTGTAGCTCTAATGGATATACTGTACTGTGAGACAGTTTCTCTGTCCAGTGCCTCTTTTGTCACTAATGAATACATGTTTTCCCTAAAAGAAGGTTTTAATTCAAATGGTACATTGTCTAGAAGTTGACAAACGACTTTACCATTCAAACCAGAATCATTGTCTCTGACACTAATAAGTGCAATTACAAAGCCATTTTTTGAGTCCTCTGGAACCATGCTGGACAGCGATGTCACCTCTATTTCTGGTTCATTATCATTAACATCTTCTATTTCAATAATAACTCGACAGTCTGTAGTCATGGGTGGCTGCCCTTTATCAGAGGCTTTCACATCTAATTTGTAAACATCCGCTGTCTCATAGTCAATTTGTCCTTTTACTCGAAGTTCCCCTGTTTTATTGTCTAGACTGAAGAGCTGTAATATAGCGGGAGGAATTTCAGCCCCAAAGCTGTATTCCACCTCCCCATTATTTCCCTCATCAAGATCACTGGCTTGAACTTGAATTATGATTGTATTTATCTGGGCATTTTCTTGCAATCTAACAGAATAAACTTCTTGTGAAAATACAGGTCTGTTATCATTTATATCAAGCACCCTGATGGTGAGGTTTAACTGAGCTGATTTTGGAGGAGTACCACCATCAACAGCTGTTAAAATCAAACTGTGGTTAATTTTTTCCTCTCTGTCTAAATTCCTCCTCAGAACAAGAAACGGAATTTTGTCTTCTCCCCTATCTCTAATTTCTAAGTTAAAATTGTCGTTTTGACCTAGTTTGTAATGCTTAATAGAATTTGTTCCAATATCAGGATCATGAGCTCCAGGTAGTTGAAATCGAGCTCCTGGTACAGTTAATTCTGCAATCTCTAATATCTTCTCTTTCTCTGCAAATCTAGGGGCATGATCATTCACATCTGTTATTTCCACGGTAACATAATGGACTTCTAATGGATTTTCAACAACAATTTTCAGATCTAACAAACAAAGAGAATTTCTGTCGCATAACTGTTCACGGTCTATATTATTATGAACAAATAAAGCGCCATTGTTCAGGTTTACCTCGAATAACGCACCGTGAGCTCCAGAAACGATCCGAAAACGTCTGCTAATTAGTGTACTCACATCAAAACCAAGATCCTTTGCAACATTCCCTATTATTGCTCCTGTTTTAGCTTCTTCTGGAATGGAGTATTTCATTTGTGCTAAAATCAGCTCCTCGTTAGCAAACAGCAGACAAAGCAGGAAGATTCCCGACCAATGCATCATGCAGCTACTCTTAATCCCCTGGGCCCGTTTATAGGAACATTAAATGCACATATATCGTTAATCCTTATTCTTTAAGAAAAATAAAAAAGATCCAGTTTGTGGAAATAGAAATCCAGAACAATTTTTGGAGGAAAATGTTCGGGCAGGTTCACACCGCAGTCTTTTAATCTGAAATAGCAACACCCATAATAAAGACCGTCTTTCCAAATAAGCAGATGCTGGTGTACCACTGACACCTAGTGGGAATTAGATATATCATACCATTTGGTGATGTATGGTAAAAGTGTACTGGGAACAATTCCCCGTGAAAAGCACAATTACATCTTATTAAGTGATAAAAAAAAATAAACAGCGTTCTGAGGTCCCCAAGTAGAAAAATCCAAAGTAAAAGAAAATTAAAGAATAAAAGAAAAACTGATTGAATGCTCATTTAGTTTTGCAAAACATTGTCTGTAACCATGAAAAAATGCTGCAGAACATAGTCGCTTGCCATGTGGTTCAAAGCGACTGCAGCACCTGAATCAAAATTGCTATAATTTTTTTCAACCAAATCTTGAAATAAAATTCACCACTTTTACAAAGTTTTCAAATGAGTAAAGTATGTTGTGTAAACTGATGTCAAACAACATGGAATGCCGATAATCATAATTCCGTCATAAATATTTGCAAAGAGCAGATAATTACTTTTGCATCACCTGTTATACAATGACATAAAATGCGAAGACACATTTATTATTTAATAAGATTTCTGATTCTTACCTCCTCAGATGGTCTCCTTCTGTCTGGTAACACAAGTGTGTTAGCATGACTTCCAGGAACAATAGTAGATCCAATACTCATTCTGGGTCCAACTAACATGTACCGTTTGTCTCCAGATCTGTACTGGATGCTGTGGCACAGTGTCCCATCATAATTAGTCTCTGGTAGATATTTAGAAGTATAATCCGTGGATTTGGAGCACTGCATTGCAATCAGCACGATGATGCTGATCAGAAAAAGAACTGAAACTGATCCCAAAGTGATCATCAGGTACAAAGTCACATTGTCCTCCTCATCTACACTAGCTGAACTTTTCACATCAGAAGCTGCAAAAGCTTCTTTAGGCTCCACAAGTTTAACAATCACAGTAGCTGTCACTGAGAGAGAAACGTTGCCATTATCTTTGACCAGTATTACCAGTTTATGTTCAGCCTCGTCTGTCTCTGTGAATGAACGAAGTGTTCTGATCTGTCCTGTATAGCGGTCCAAACCAAAGAGACTGTGGTCAGTAACTTCCTGCAGGGAGAACAGCAACCAGCCGTTATATCCTATATCAGCATCATAGGCTCTGACTTTAGTCACCAAGTGTCCTGCGTTCACATTGCGGGGGATCTCCTCCACACCTTCAGCAGAGCCATTGGAGCTGACTGGATACAGGATGACTGGAGCGTTGTCGTTCTGATCCAGAATGAACACGTTCACTGTGACGTTGTTGCTTAGAGACGGAGTTCCAGAATCTGTGGCAACAACTTGGAACTGAAACGTTTTTAAAGTTTCAAAGTCAAAACTTTTTAGAGCTGAAATCTGTCCATTATCTGAGTTAACATTTAAATATGGAGCTAGTTTTAATTGATTGCTTTCTTCTCGAACTATATGATAAGTCAATGCTGCATTTTCATTTAAATCTTTATCCGAAGCAGAAACGGATAGTATTGGGTTTCCAGGCAAATTATTTTCTGGGAGGTAAAGCTCAATAGGGTTTAGTAAAAATTCTGGCTTATTATCGTTGACATCTGATACGTCAATACTCAGAGTTTTTAATGTAGATAAAGGAGGTTTGCCACAATCAGTAGCCAATATTGTGACATCATAATGTGACACTGATTCTCGGTCCAAGCGCTGCTTTAGAACTAGAGAGTACATGTTATCTTGATAAGATGGTTTTAGATCAAATGGAACATTATCTGGAAGCGTGCATATGACTTTCCCATTTGAACCTGAGTCTTGGTCTGAAACACTGATTAAAGAAACTACAGTACCAGGTTTTGAGCCTTCTGAAACTTTTCTTGTGATTGACGTCACTTCTATTTTGGGTTTATTGTCATTTTGATCAAGCACTTTAATAATCACCCTACAATCTGCAGTCATAGGAGGGTGGCCTCTGTCAGTAGCTTGAATATCTAATTTAAAAACATCAGTTTTTTCAAAATCAATTTCTCCCTTTACCAGAATTTCTCCACTAGTTTTATTCAAAATAAACATATCATAATGCTTAGCGTCAAATTCACCACCAAATGAATATTCTATTTCTCCATTTATACCGTTATCCAAATCAGTTGCATTGACTGTAACAATATGCGTTTCAGATTTAATATTTTCTGGCACTGTTACTGTATAAACTTCTTGGCTGAATATAGGATGGTTGTCATTTGAGTCCAGAACTGTTACTGTAACATTAAGAGCTCCTGATCTTGGAGGATTTCCACCATCGACTGCAGTCAGAATCAGTTTGTGTTCAGTATTCTTTTCTCTATCTAGAGACTTTTGTAAAACTAAGAATGGTATTTTATCTTCGCCTCTTTCTCGAATTTGTATAGTAAAATATTCATTTTGATTGAGTTTGTACAGACGTACTGTATTTGGTTCCACATCTGGATCGCGGGCAATTGGCATTTGAAAACGTTTTCCTGAGGGTGTGGATTCTGAAATTTCCAACCATTTTTCAGCCTCTTGAAAACTGGGAATATGATCATTCACGTCAATAATTTCAACAACTACATAATGTATTTCCATTGGGTTATCAGCAACTAGTTTTAAATTAATCAGACATGGAGATGAGTTTCCACAAAGCTCCTCTCTGTCTACGTTTCTTCGAACGTATAAAACGCCATTGTTCTCATTCACTTTAAAATGAGAGTCATCATTGTCAGGTACGATGCGAATTTGTCTCAGCTCCAGTGTATTAACATCTAATCCCAAATCCTTGGCAACATTTCCAACAGCAGATCCGATCTTTACTTCTTCGGGAATTGAATATTTTATCTGCGCCAAACCTCGTTCCATGAGCACAATGAAAAAACCGAGCGCTACCCACCAGGACCGCGTTTCCCTTCTTTGTCCTCCAACTCCCATCATTTCTGATGTACAAATGTGACAATAATCCACTCACAGGTTCTTCCACACAGGAAATTTGCTCTAAAATCGAGCTCGCGTTTAAAATAAATCCCTTTCTTTTTGGATGGTCATGTGACGCACGTACTTTAAAAACGGTATTTGCTTCTGTCTGGCTGCATGAACAAAACCTCTAAGGACACGGAATAGCTAGGTGTAACACTAGAAAATATGATGATAACACACTGACACCGTGTGGACCAAAAAAAAAGCGAGCATATTGAATAAAAAAACCACACACACAACTACAACAATGGCGGTGTGTTGAGCCGCATTTTGTAATAACGGTGCATTTTGTAATAAATGTCCAAAATGTAATAACTTTTTCATTTTATTTTGTAATAAAGCCGCATTTTGTTATAAACTGCCGCATTTTGTAATAAACTGCCCCAACGCATTTTGTAATAAATTTTGCCGCATTATGTAATAAGTTATTACATTTTGAGCAGATTATTACAAAATGCACTTGCAACTTTTTTATTTTCTAGGAAATGTAATAACATGGTGCATTATGTAATAACAATTCTAAAGCATAGTTTATTTGTTTGTTAATTGTATTTTATTTTACTTTAAAGTATTTGTAAAAGCTAGGCCTATTATTAGTATCACTGTATTAGCCTAGTAGCAGTACTTAGCAATTACTATCAGTACACTATTCAAAGGTTGCATTAACAGAGAATATTATGTAAATTCCAGATTTTTTTTATTGGATACCAAAACCACATCAAGAATAGTTATAAAGATCCAACAAACCTTATTATGCTTCTTGTAATACAGAACAAAACTCTGGGTATCAAAATTTAATCCATTCGTAAACATTAACATATGCACATACAAAATAGAAACGCTGATGAATAGGTAAAGAACAGCTTTATTTATGCATTTATAGAACCTTTCAACAACAATAAATGCAACCAACACATGCAGGCTTGCGGCCAATTTAAAATAATAATGAACCAATGAATATAAGTTCTACCTTAAACAACGTAAGTGTCTTCTGCTTGTTTAGAGAGCTGCTGTGACCAGCAAATTTCTCCACTAAGATTAATTTTAAACAAATATGAAATTGCCTCAAAAGGCTAAACAAACAACAAAATTTCTATTTCCAAAATATATCCATAATTTCAAATTGTCCATGTCTAATATGTCTAATTACCAGCCAAGCCATAAACCACTTGGAATGTTTCCCAAACAGCTCCTTGAGTTTTAATGCCACACCACCAAAGCGCCCTGCTGCTTTGTACAACCTTTGTACACTAATTGTGTGCTTTCCAACGACGTCCAACCCAAGGCTTCGGCTTAATGTTTCCCTTAGATAGATTGATGGATGGAATCGATCTGCAATGTCTTTAAAATGTTGAGACACTCTGTTAAATGTCCCAAGCATTGACATGTCATCCTCAAGGGTCATTTTGATAATAGACTGAAAGATTTCAGTTGGTAGGACAGGCTGAACAGGGGGTGTAGTCAGAACAGGGTCCTCAGGCTCATCAGGCTGGATAGGTGGGTCAGACTCATCTGGTGTGGCAGGCTGGATAGGTGGGTCAGACTCATCTGGTGAGGCAGGCTGGATAGGTGGGTCAGACTCATCTGGTGAGGCAGGCTGGATAGGTGGGTCAGTCTCATCTGGTGAGGCAGGCTGCAGTGGTGAAAGTGTGTTGTTGTCATATAACTGTCCTGCTTGAGCATCCAAAACATGCTCTATAAATGGTGTGACTGGTCCCTCCAAACTCAGATAATGTTCTCCATGCCCCTCTGCCACATGACCAAGTACTAGCACTGGATTGTTGTGACAATATATGTTTGACTCTGATACAATAGTTGAGGCATTGATTCCCAGAGAGGAAATTACAAGAAACTGGACCTGGAAAATTTCAGATGCTCTTTGCAATGTAATGTGGTCACCATAGGTTCCAGTTTGGGCCATTCTTTCCAAGTATCCATCCCAGTCATTGCCCTCGACAAAGTTGAACAAGAGTGTTCCATTTCCATTGTATGGATAATTCCTGAGGTCTTGGACAATTTCATCTCTTAAGCTTTCTGGTGATCTAAATATTCCAAGGGTGGATAGCTGGTCAGCCATGGCTGCAAACTGACAATTTCCATCTGGGTCAGGGTCATAGCGAATGCTTAACTCCATGGACATAAATTCCTCTAGTCTGTCTGTGTGTGTGTACTGAAACAAAAGTGGGTTAAGGCCTCTCTTTGATGGTGCTGTCTTTGGTTTTTTAGAGTGTGTCTTTTTTCGCAGCCGGGTCGCACTAGTTATATCCGACACGAAGAACCATTTTTGTGTTTGTCGGAGGGTCTTTGGGTCCCTAAAACTCACTTTGTATTTTGAGAGCTTTCGATTTTTTTTCACAATTGTACCACGCCTTACGTGATACTTTTTGGAGACTCGATGGGCACCATCCCTCATTCTGACCAAAACAGCGTCCTTAACATTGTAGTGTTGTGATAGGTTTTGTTTGAATGCACGCTTGATCATTAGTTTAGCACAGTGCTCAGAGGCCTTCCGTGCCATTCTTCTCACCCTTTTTCGTTTAGTATCAAATTTTGCTCGATGTCTCAAGGATGGTAAAGTTGAATGTTGATTCCTCACAGACTCCTTACGAACAGAAGATGGAGAACCGCATAAAGGATGCCTTATGCTGTTGCTTTTTCTTCCATAGTATACTTCAAATGGAGACCTCCAGCCTAAAACTTCTTTAAGATCCTCATTTAGCACTCTTGAATATACAGGTAGGTGCTTGACCCAGTTAACTCCGTTCCTTTGAAATTTCACCAGATCATACATGATCTTCTTTCTTAGCCACCTATGTGTCCTCTCAACCTTTCCTTGGCTTTGTGGATGATATGCTGAACTTTCAATTATTTTCACTTGCAGAGATGTCATTAGAATTTTCACCGCCCCTTTAAACTCAGTCCCTTTGTCATGTTGTAATACTTTGGGTGGTCCATGTTCACGATAAATCTTGGTAAGGTGTTTGGCAATTTCAACACTACTTTTTCTTTTCAATGGTTTCAGCCACATGTAACGACTGAACACATCCATCAGTGTGAGAATGTAACGGTATAAACCCTGACCATAACTAATTTTCATTTTTCCCATGTCCAATAGGTCAATTTGGTGTCGATCTTGCACTTCTTTGGCTTGAATGGTCATCAAAGGGGGCTTATTCAGAAACTTTGCATTTTGAAGTTGGTACCACTCAGTTTTGTTCAAGATTTCCTGCACCTTTCTTTCACTTATGCCACTATGATGCATTTTCAGTCGTTTGCTCAACTTTCTTGCTCCAGAACCCTTAGTATCATCTAGACCCTTTTTAACAACACAATCAACATTAGACTGTAGCATGACTGGCTTGCCGGCACACAGCAGTGTCTGCCCATCCTCACTGAGAGAATAGACCCCTTGATTTCTCCAGAGACGCACCAAGGCATTTTTTTGAATTCTTGTGCGTTCAGCAACTGGAACATGAAACTCTCCTCTCAACTTGCAAACTATGACATTGTACATTTCCTCGGTCATTGCTTGCTTTAGTCCATGGCCTACAATGAGCCCCAGCAGGGTGCAGGTCAGGGTTATAATTAGCAGACCTACAAGGGTGACAAAAGAGGGAAAATGTTTAACTCCCAAAACTAAACTGCATTTTGTGCCTTTTTTTTTAAACTTTTATTTTATTTGTGGAATTTCATTTCAAGTACTAAAATATTTTATCTTGAATTAATATTTAAGAAGGTATTTTAATTATTACAATTTTGATAACCCACCACCACCTGCGGCATCACAGTACCATAATTCAAATTGCTTTATGAATGTTGATCTTCTGTTATAGCCCTAGATTTGTCTCAGTAAAGGATGCTATCATTAAAGAGGACGCTGCTTTTGTAGGAATACTGAAAAACAAGGTTTTAACAAATGTATTGTTTGTCACACCTGTTATAACATTTTTAGCCTTTTAATAGCTATTTCGATGCTTACTATTTATGACTGTGTTAATTCATTGCATGGAATGTTAGGTATTCAGCTTCACTCATTCAGCCAATGGTTTTCAGTGACTTCACACAGGGAAGGTAATGCTCTCTTATCCAACATTCTCCATATGGCTAAACTAGGAAGAAGTGAATTAGTAAGTTAAACTATGTAATTAGACTTACAGTGAAGGGTGAAGCACAACTATCAAAGCTGTTGTTCACAATGAAGATCTACCCACGGAATAACACATGAGAGGGGTGAACAGAGAGGCAAGCTTTGAAACAGCTTGGAACTGTAAAGTTTGGCATTCATCTTAAACCATTTTAGAGCAAAACAGCAAGTTATTTGTTATCCAAATTATTTAAGATCTGCAAAGTACAGTTTATGTTCTTACAACGACAAAAAAAGTTCAATCCCAAAGTTTTATTGGCATTTAAAATATAGACGGTTCATAACTTTTCATTCCTTCTGTTAAAAAACCCTATAATGTACACTAGTCTACTCAAAATAATAAAAAAATGAAGGGTTCCACCCAGTGTAAGACCATATGCTGGTGCAGTGAGCCCTTCCTTCTGATGCACATAGTATTTTGTTTCCAACTCATTCCACTATGTAAATAATATACATTATTAACCAGAATGCCTCATTCATTGTGATCTGGGATGTGTTGTTTAAATGTTCACTTTATTTTTTGAGCAGTGTACTATTGTGTGTGTGTGTGTGTGTGTGTGTGTGTGTGTGTGTGTGTGTGTGTGTGTAGTTTTTTTTGCACATGCACAGTTTTCCTTCAAATGTGTCCTGCTTTAAGTTATTAACTTTTAATATGTACTTAGAGGCATAGATTTCAGTTTTACTTTACAAACTGTTTTTAATGCAGTGAGCATAACTTGGACAATGCAGGTTTAAATTCAGTCATATAATTTCTTATCAAGGGCAAAACATCTACATAACTTTAGATCAACTGCAAAATGTCTTTATACTTCCATATATTCAATTACACAGATAATATTTGGCACAGTTTTTTCATACCTGGCATCATGTTGAACTCTGTTGGCTGTCTCAATTAAGCATGCAAGCAGCGCATGATCAGCAGCCAATCAGATTACAGCCCGCCCTCCCCTCCCTGGCTGAGTGACAGACCATGTAGAGCTTTGAATTTGGCCACAAGTTATTGGCCTATATAATTCCAAATTTCAAATAGGCAACTAAAGTTATATTTGGAGTATTCTGTCATACATAGATTTGGGAAATTGCATAAAATTGCATAAAAAACAACAAAAGTCACTGATCAGCGCATGATCAGCAGCCAATCAGATTACAGCCCGCCCTCCCCTCCCTGGCTGAGTGACAGACCATGTAGAGCTTTGAATTTGGCCACAAGTTATTGGCCTATATAATTCCAAATTTCAATTAGGCAACTAAAGTTATATTTGGAGTATTCTGTCATACATAGATTTGGGAAATTGCATAAAATTGCATAAAAAACAACAAAAGTCACTCTTGTAGAAATTCATTGTTTAACAAACAACAATATTAGGTATTATTACATAATGCACCATGTTATTACATTTCCTAGAAAATAAAAAAGTTGCAAGTGCATTTTGTAATAATCTGCTCAAAATGTAATAACTTATTACATAATGCGGCAAAATTTATTACAAAATGCGTTGGGGCAGTTTATTACAAAATGCGGCAGTTTATAACAAAATGCGGCTTTATTACAAAATAAAATGAAAAAGTTATTACATTTTGGAAATTATTACAAAATGCACCGTTATTACAAAATGCGGCTCAACACGGTGCCATTAAGCCACACACATCGAATTTAGAAAAAAAATAGGACATGCATAATGTTTTAGCATTTTCATTCTTCCTTTTAATAGTAAAGTATGACAGCAAATTAATAAATTTGAAAATGTTAACAATTTCAGTGAAGGACGAAGTTAGACCCGCAAGGTATTAATACAGAAAATTGTTCTGATTCTCAGAGCCCTGCCAAGATATGATTAAATAAAAAAAAAATAGCAAAAATACACAAAAAATCTGTTATTCATAAAATCACTGACTCGTTACCAAGCAGTCACTTCAAGTTGCTGACAGCTAAAAAAAGAGTATTTCTGTATTTGTATAACCCATGAAGTTAGGGTAAAATCAGGAAAAAATGCCATGCAAAGCAAAAACTTTGATGCAATTAATAGTTGAAAAGTTGTATTTTAAACACAGAAAAAGTTGTAAAATAGTTATGAACATTTGTGTAAAAACAATAACAAAAACCAGGAAAAAAGATATTTTCAATTTGACTGTTGTGATTTCATTGGCAATTCAGACGAAACCCAGGTTAGCCACTTAATGGAAAAAATATGTCTGTTTTGTCTGATACATTGCCAAATAAAAAATTACCAAGCTTACGTTGTCCACAGATATCCCATTCAATAATTCCAACCAGATATAAGTGATTAATCTGCATCCGAGTTAAAATACTTTCCCCCAAAAAGTGTCTTCAAGTTTACAGAACAATAAACAAACATGTAAACTAAAAACTACATAAAAAATAATATTCAAAACTGTCAGCAAAAAATGACTTCTCCAATTTGACCACATACAGTGTCGCTGAATAGGTGACATCATTCCAAATGTTCCAACCCTGTTACTTTGGCCACACACAATTCAATCATCAATTACGTACACAGATACAAACACACCCCATACTGAGGTTCATCTGCAGCAAATAACTACGCAACCCACCAAAAACATATGTTAGTTTTGCCTCCTACATAATTTCCAAAGCTAAAATTCAAAAACTTCTTACCTCCTCAGATGGTCTCCTTCTGTCTGGTAACACAAGTGTGTTAGCATGACTTCCAGGAACAATAGTAGATCCAATACTCATTCTGGGTCCGACTAACATGTACCGTTTGTCTCCAGATCTGTACTGGATGCTGTGACACAGTGTCCCATCATAATTAGTCTCTGGTAGATATTTAGAAGTATAATCCGTGGATTTGGAGCACTGCATTGCAATCAGAACAACGATGCTGATCAGAAAAAGAACTGAAACTGATCCCAAAGTGATCATCAGATACAAAGTCACATTGTCCTCCTCATCTACACCAGCTGAACTTTTCACATCAGAAGCTGCAAAAGCTTCTTTAGGCTCCACAAGTTTAACGATCACAGTAGCTGTAGCTGAGAGTGAAACGTTGCCATTGTCTTTGACCAGTATGACCAGTTTATGTTCAGCCTCATCTGTCTCTGTGAATGAACGAAGTGTTCTGATCTGTCCTGTGTAGCGGTCCAAACCAAAGAGACTGTGGTCAGTAACTTCCTGCAGGGAGAACAGCAACCAGCCGTTATATCCTATATCAGCATCATAGGCTCTGACTTTGGTCACCAAGTGTCCTGCGTTCACATTGCGGGGGATCTCCTCCACACCTTCAGCAGAGCCATTGGAGCTGACTGGATACAGGATGACTGGAGCGTTGTCGTTCTGATCCAGAATGAACACGTTCACGGTGACGTTGTTGCTTAGAGACGGAGTTCCAGAATCTGTGGCAACAACTTGGAACTGGAACGTTTTTAAAGTTTCAAAGTCAAAACTTTTTAGAGCTGAAATCTGTCCATTATCTGAGTTAACGTTTAAATATGGAGCTATTTTTATTGGACTGCTTTCTTCTCGAACTATTTGATAAGTCAGTGCTGCATTTTCATTCAAGTCTTTATCTGAAGCAGAAACCGATAGTATCGGGTTTCCAGGCAAATTGTTTTCTGTGACGTAAAGCTCAATGGGGTTTAGTAAAAATTCTGGCTTATTATCATTTACATCTGTCACGTCAATGCTCAGAATTTTTAATGTGGATAGAGGAGGTTTGCCACTATCAGTAGCCATTATTGTGACGTCATAATGTGACACTGATTCTCGGTCCAAGCGCTGCTTTAGAACTAGAGAGTACATGTTATCTTGATAAGATGGTTTTAGATCAAATGGAACAGTATCTGGAAGCGTGCATATGACTTTCCCATTTGAACCTGAGTCTTGGTCTGAAACACTGATTAAAGAAACTACAGTACCAGGTTTTGAGTCTTCTGAAATGGTTTTGGAGAGAGATGTTACTTCTATCTCTGGAATATTGTCGTTCTGATCCTGCACTTTAATAATCACCCTGCAGTCTGCACTCATGGGGGGATGCCCCTTGTCAACAGCTTGAATATCAAGTTTATAAATCTCTACCTGTTCGTAGTCGATTATTCCTTTCACTCTAATTTCACCACTATCCTTATTAATGCTAAATTTTTCATAAATCATCCGGTCTAACTGACCTCCCAAGAAATATTCTATTTCTCCATTTGCACCTGCATCGGGATCAGTGGCATTAACTGTAATTACACTGCTATCTACAGGTGCACTTTCCGGAATTATTACTGAATACACTTCTTGGCTGAATGCTGGATGATTATCATTTGTGTCTAGAACTGTTATGGTAACATTGAGAACTCCTGATCTTGGAGGATTTCCACCATCAACTGCAGTCAGAATCAATTTGTGTTCATGGCTCTTTTCCCTATCCATGGATTTTTGTAGAACTAAAAAGGGAATTTTATCCTCTCCTCTTTCTCGAATTTGAATAGTAAATAAATCGTTTTGGTTCAGTTTATAGACGCGCACGGTGTTCACTCCGACATCTGGATCACGAGCAGCTGGTAACTGAAAACGTCTACCTGGAAGAGTAGATTCTGATATTTCTATGAGGTTTTCTTCCTCCTGGAAACTCGGTGAATTATCATTTACATCTATTATCTCAACTCCAACATAATGTATTTCCATCGGATTTTCTGCTACTAATTTAAGGTTGATCAAACACGGAGAAACGCTTTCACAAAGCTGCTCTCTGTCGATTATTTTATCCACATACAGAACGCCATTCTTCTGATTAACCTCAAACTGAGCATCTTTCGTTCCTGAAACAATTCGAAAACGTCTTTCCTCCAGCAAGCTTATGTCCAGTCCCAAATCCTTAGCCACATTTCCCACAACGGATCCCAGTTTAACCTCCTCTGGAAGGGAGTATTTAATCTGAGCTGAACCTTGCTGCACCGCGCCGAGGATCAGAAAAACACCCAAAGCTACGCACCATGTTCCCATTCTCCGTCTTTGTCTGCCTGGTTCCATTGTTCAGATTTAGATTTCGCTTACTTATCCACTTGCAGGCCTTACACGGAAGCACGTTGCTTTCATCTTTTCAAAGGTTTTCAAATAAAAAAATAAAAGATCCGTGCGTATCCGTTTGCGTAAACGGCTTCACTTTCATTTCTCGTCGGAAAATGCGTCTTTATGATCCAGTCTAGCAAATTCTCTGAGGAGGAGGCAGGGCTACAGAACAATTTTATATTATATGATACCGACATCTTGTGGAACTGTCCACAATCACAACATGAACTGCAACGCTGGTATTTTTTAGACAATAAATAACCCGTTGATAAGACATATACAATTCATTCCAGCGCCACAATTCAGAATGCGCCAAACCAGTCATTTTCTTTCTTGTGTTTTAACCACATTAGTCTAAAAATCCTCAATTTCTTCTATGTAAAGTTGTATTGTTTTTAACAGAAACAGGTTTTGTATCTTTGTGTTTCAATGTTGAAATTGAATATTTGATGTTTGTATGTGCGTTCAACAAACTCTAAAGAGATAGTCATTAAAACCCATTTTCTCAATAATTGACACACTCAGATCACTTCCTTGAAAACTGTGTTCTTATGTACAAAATGTGCCAACTTCACAATGATCGCTAGTTTGTGGATTTTTCTTTCTTTATCTCGATCAAATGAATAAAAAAAAAACTGCATAAAAACTGAACAAAAAATGGGGTGTACAAGGTATGTTTGTGCAACTATGTAAAAATCTGTTTCTTTTGTTTCCAATTAAAGAAAAATGTTAAATTATCTTTCGATTTTAGTTTTTACATGCCGATGCTTAAAAACAGAGTTTGGCGCATATTGTTTAAAAAGGACGTTACATTTTTAGTTAGTTTTTAGTTACTCCACATATTATGTCCACTAAACTTAGCAAAGGGAATGAAAATAAAAGACAATAAGAAGATGACTTGGAATCCGTTGATAACCAGAAAACATGACGGTTTTCTTGTTGCCAAATTAAGTCCAGATATTCAGATTAATTGTTAAAAATACTGAACGAGAAAAGGAAAGCCACACATTAACAAAATGGAAGATACCACAACCTTAACCACATATTTATGCCTCCCAAAAACACTAAAATGGTTTTTAAAAAGATGTTCAGAATATTCGTGTAAGTAAACAAATACTATTTGAAGAGAAGCCAATGGTGTGAAAATGTACCAGATATTTAAAACATGTTGGAATATGTAACAATATTGTATATTGTTGAGGTATTTAATAAACAAACACAATTCTTACCTCATCAGATGGTCTCCTCCTGTCTGGTAACACAAGTGTGTTAGCATGACTTCCAGGAACAATAGTAGATCCAATACTCATTCTGGGTCCAACTAACATGTACCGTTTGTCTCCAGATCTGTACTGGATGCTGTGACACAGTGTCCCATCATAATTAGTCTCTGGTAGATATTTAGAAGTATAATCCGTAGATTTGGAGCACTGCATTGCAATCAGCACAATGATGCTGATCAGAAAAAGAACTGAAACTGATCCCAAAGTGATCATCAGGTACAAAGTCACATTGTCCTCCTCATCTACACCAGCTGAACTCTTCAAATCAGAAGCTGCAAAAGCTTCTTTAGGCTCTACAAGTTTAACAATCACAGTAGCTGTTGCTGAGAGTGAGATGTTGCCATTGTCTTTGACCAGTATGACCAGTTTATGTTCAGCCTCGTCTGTCTCTGTGAATGAACGAAGTGTTCTGATCTGTCCTGTATAACGGTCCAAACCAAAGAGACTGTGGTCAGTAACTTCCTGCAGGGAGAACAGCAACCAGCCGTTATATCCTATATCAGCATCATAGGCTCTGACTTTAGTCACCAAGTGTCCTGCATTCACATTGCGAGGGATCTCCTCCACTCCTTCAGCAGAACCATTAGAGCTGACTGGATACATGATGACTGGAGGATTGTCGTTCTGATCCAGAATGAACACATTCACTGTGACGTTGTTGCTAAGAGATGGAGTTCCAGAATCTGTGGCAACAACTTGGAACTGGAATGTTTTAATGGTTTCAAAATCAAAGCTTTTCAGAGCTATAATGTCTCCACTTTCTGAGTTTATATTGAGAAAAGACGTCAGATCGTTTTGATCGCCTTCTCTTGCAATGTGATAAGAAATGACAGCATTTTCATTTATATCATTGTCCGTTGCCTTTACACCAAAAATCACTGCTCCAGCTGCATTGTTTTCTAACAAATAAAACCTTAAAATACTGTGGGAAAACTTTGGAGTGTTGTCATTTTCATCAGCTATTTGGATGTTAAATTTTTTGAAGGTTGATAAAGGAGGATTTCCACAGTCTGTGGCTTTTATTGTTATTTCATAATCAGACACCTCCTCTCGATCCAAATGACTTTTTGTTACGATTGAGTATACATTCTCTTTATATGATGGTTTCAGCTCAAATGGAAGGTCTGGGGTTATACTTGAAATTACTTTTCCATTGAGACCTGCATCTTTATCACGCAAACTGATGAGTGAAATAATTGTCCCAGGCTTCGCGCCTTCAGACACAACATTAGAGAGAGATGTTATTTCTATTTCTGGTGAATTATCGTTTTCATCTTCTATTTTTATTATAACTCTACACTCACCTGTTAACGGGGGTGTTCCTTTATCAGATGCTTCAATATCCAGTTTATAAACATCATTGGTTTCATAATCAACTCCTCCTTTAACTCTGAGCGCCCCACTCTTTTTATCCAACTCAAAAATCTCATAGACATTTTTTTTCAGTGTTTTTCCAAGATTATATTCAATTTCACCAAATGTACCTTGATCGAGATCTGTGGCATTTAATTTTAAAACTGAAAAGCCCACTGGAACATTTTCTGGAATTTTTACATGGTAAGTCTCCTGAGCAAATATGGGGCGATTATCATTGCTGTCCAGAACAATGATGGAGACGTTTAATCTTCCTGATTTGGGTGGTTTTCCCCCATCTACTGCAGTTATAAATAATGTATAGTTGTCTTTTTGTTCTCTGTCTAATGACTTTTTTAGAACTAAAAAAGGTATTTTATCATCGTCACTTTGACGTGTATCTACCTCAAAGTGATCATTTACGTTTATTGTGTAGGTACGAATAGAATTGACTCCAGAATCAGGATCACGAGCTGCGTGCAGCTGAAATCGCCTCCCCGGTAGCGTTTGCTCACCTATTTCAAAGCTTTGTTCCTTTTCAGGGAACGTGGGTGTGTGATCATTTACATCAGTAATTTCTGTAATCACGTAATGAATTTCCAAAGGATTTTCCACAATTATTTTCAGCTCCATCAGGCACGCACCGCTTCCCTGACAAAGCTCCTCTCTGTCAATTTTTTTGGAGACACAAAAATCCCCGTTGCCCTGGTTTACATCAAAATATGCATTCTCATTCTCAGAAACAACACGAAACCGTCGCTCCTTCAAAGAGGAGATATCAAGTCCGAGATCCTTTGCAATATTCCCCACCACAGTTCCAACCCGCACTTCCTCTGCAACAGAATATCTTGTTTCAGCCAAAACCCGTTCTCCGAGAAAAAGCAGAAAGACTAAATCCAATGCAAGTAAAAAGAAATATTTCCGTCCTCTTTGCTGTTTAGTTCCCATCTTGAAATCCACAATAATCTTGCAAAATATCTACACCAAACGCTTCATTGTTTCCTGCTTCTTTTTTGCACACACGGTGCTGTCGATTGCTAAACTTGATTCAAATGCCGTTTCTGTGTCTAATAGGAGCGAACAAAAGGTTTCCAACAAGAGCAAAGGATTTGATGTTCTAGTATAATACTGACACCCAGAGGAAAATTTGAGAGAAGCAGAAATTTGAACAAAACTTAATACAGACAAGAAATGTCAGGGCTTTGTTTTGATTAAAAGAATACGAGTTTGTATATTCCCAATTTTTCCCATAACCTCTGAATTATTTATATTAAAATCTACCAATAACATCTTGCTTGTTCATTTGTTTATTTAATTAGTCTCGTCTAAGACTATTCTTAGTTCGGTCCTCTATTAAAAATGTGAACAGAACATTTAAACATTCAAGACAATTGCAAAACGACAAAATCCCTATGCTGAAACCTGTGACCAATCTGTGAAATCTCCAAAGCAGCAGACCACAGGATGTCGAGAAAATTCTTCAAAGGGCCGTTTAATTGTTTATTAGTATACAAATGTTTTTTTCTAAACAAAAAAAGGAGAGAGAGAAAGAGGAAGAAGAGCTTTTTTCAGTAACCGCTCACACTACGTATGTCATTGACTTTTATCTGACTTGTAGTAAATTAGTATGGAGATCAAAATTATCAAAAACCATTCAATCTACGTTATTATAAGCTCCTGCTTAACGAATACATTTAGTTGTATTTCACTAAATCAATTTACTAATTGAATACAACCAAGTAAGTATGAGGCTCATGAGGCAATAATAAAAACTTTCTAGAGAACAAGAAAAATATGCTAACAAGGAAACACATAGAAATCTGCTGCTTCTTTCATCTAAAGAAAATGTCCAAAGCAAAACAGAAACCAGTTGCTCAAAAATGATCTTTCCATCAATAAAACTGAGTAGTAAAGTTTGGGGTGAATATAAATACTTTACTACCCAATTATGATGATTGATGGATTATTTTTTTAATCCCTCAATCAATATTTGATAAGCATTTACTCGTGATGTTGCTAGAACCTCTGTTGATTATCGGTGAGAATAAGTTTTGCTCAAAGTAAAAAAGAGATGAAGTTAGTTAGATAAAGTTGTACTGTCTGCGTTTAAACTGTTTTCTTTTTTTTCCCAAGTCTTGTCATTTGTAAAGCAAATACAACCAATTGAAGCCCTTAACGTCTTCAAAGTTCTGCTTTCCTTTCAGCACCAAGGATAGAGTCTCACACAGTGAACGGTGGCAAGCAGGAAAAGATTTACATCTTCAGATTTTCGCGTCCTTTCAGATAGTACCAAGGTGTTGGCATGACTTCCAGGAGCAACAGTAGATCCAATACTTATTATGGGTACAACTAACATGTATTGATCTGTGCGGGATGCTGTGGCACAGTGTTCTTTCATAGTGAGTCTCTTGACATCATTGATTGTCAATGTCATTCTTGACATCACAGATTTTTGTTCTGAGTCATATTTTACATCTAAAGAGAACATGTTATCTTGATCTGTTTTTTTTTTATTACTCAAATGGAACATTATCTGAAATCCTACACTTGACTTTATCATTTAAACCAAAGTCTCAGCCCATAATGGACAATTGCACACTATGGACAATTGGCATCTTCCAGGGAAAGCGGATTCTGATATTTCTAGTCTTTTCCTCAAAGCTCTTCTCTGTTTAGATTTGTGTACGACACATTATTCCTCTGATCTATCCCAAATAGAACATCTTTGATTCCTGAAACAATACAGAACAGTCTTTCCTCCATCGACTGAACGTCCAGTCCCAGATCTTTTGCACCATTTCCAACCACAGATTTCAGTTTACCCCTCCCTAAATGGAATATTTTATCTGAGCTAGAACTCGCTCCACGGAGCAGAGATTCATAGAGAAGCTGATGGCAACCCTGCATGGCTGGATTCTTCGTTCCACCCCACTCTCATTGTTTGTTTCCAAACAAAACAAAAATGTATTCTCAGATCCAAACACAACAATAATTTTCTGACATTGTGAAACATACCGCTTGGAACTAAAAATGCAATTCTTATTTGTCTTGATCAAACAATCAGCAGTGGGTATGCGTGCAAGTATCTCTTAATTCTGAAAAGATAGAGCAGGATGAGTGTGTTTTCTCCCAGTGAAACACTGGCATCTCATTTACCACAAATACTGCACGAACATTATGTTCCCCAAAATTAAAAAATGAAAAAAAAGGATATCCCAACCAATTTGACTGAGGAAGTCTTTTTTTAAATGTATTAGCATTGTCTGCAGGATACAATGTCAACTTCATATTTGAGGTGGATTTGAAAAAGCTTGGGGTACAGCATTGGCTTTGTTTGTTTGGAGTTACAGTATGTGTGGATTTATTCCATCACACATATGAGTAGTACATTAGTACAGTTGCACTATGCTTTTCTTAAAAAAGATTGAAATGGTGTCTTACCTCTCCAGATGGTCTCCTCCTGTCAGGTAGAACTAAGGTATTAGCATTACTTCCAGGAACAATAGTAGATCCAATACTCATTCTGGGTCCAACTAACATGTACCGTTTGTCTCCAGATCTGTACTGGATGCTGTGGCACAGTGTCCCATCATAATTAGTCTCTGGTAGATATTTAGAAGTATAATCCGTGGATTTGGAGCACTGCATTGCAATCAGCACGATGATGCTGATCAGAAAAAGAACTGAAACTGATCCCAAAGTGATCATCAGGTACAAAGTCACATTGTCCTCCTCATCTACACCAGCTGAACTTTTCACATCAGAAGCTGCAAAAGCTTCTTTAGGCTCCACAAGTTTAACAATCACAGTAGCTGTTGCTGAGAGTGAGACGTTGCCATTGTCTTTGACCAATATGACCAGTTTATGTTCAGCCTCGTCTGTCTCTGTGAATGAACGTAGTGTTCTGATCTGTCCAGTATAGCGGTCCAAACCAAAGAGACTGTGGTCAGTAACTTCCTGCAGGGAGAACAGCAACCAGCCGTTATATCCTACATCAGCATCATAGGCTCTGACTTTAGTCACCAAGTGTCCTGCATTCACATTGCGGGGGATCTCCTCCACACCGTCAGCAGAACCATTAGAGCTGAGTGGATACAGGATGACTGGAGGATTGTCGTTCTGATCCAGAATGAACACGTTCACTGTGATGTTGTTGCTTAGAGACGGAGTTCCAGAATCTGTGGCAACAACTTGGAACTGGAACGTTTTCAAGGTTTCAAAGTCAAAACTTTTTAGAGCTGAAATTTCGCCTTTTTCTTGGTCAATATTTAAAAATGAGGACACAGATGACCCTGAGCTCTTACGATCGATGGAATACGTGACTGCTGCGTTTTCCCCTTCATCATCATCTTTTGCGCTCACTGAAAAGATTGGCACACCAGCTTTGTTATTTTCTTTTACATAAAAAGTGTATGGGTTATCAGTGAACAGCGGTCTGTTATCATTCACATCCAACACATCTACCTGAATCACCTTCATAGAGGATAGGGCAGGGCTTCCTAAATCCTTCACCGTTATTGTAATATCATATTTATCTTTCACTTCCTTATCTAAGTAGTCTTTTGTAACCAAAGAATATGATTGGCCATCAGGCGATCGTTTTAGATCAAATGGTAAATCAGGGCTCACACTACAGACTACTTGACCATTCACACCTGAATCAAGATCCGTCACGCCCATTAAAGCCACAACAGTACCAGGAGCTGCGTCTTCCGGGATGCGACTTGAGAGGGAAGTAATTTCTATTTCTGGTTGGTTATCGTTCACATCTTCCACTTTTATTACCACGTTGCACTGCGTGGATAGCGATACTGCACCTTTGTCAGCAGCTAAGACTTTAATCTCATAAATTTGTTTTTCCTCATAATCAAGACCGCCTTTCACAGTTATTTCCCCTGTCCTGCTGTTTAGATCGAAAGGCTCGGATGACAAACCTCTAAGTTTACTCCTAAATGAATATTCTATTTCACCATTCAAACCTTCGTCTGCATCTGATGCATTTACTGTCAACAGGAACGTCCCTACGCGTGCACTTTCTTTGATTGTTACGGTGTATTTCTGCTTATCACACACTGGTGTGTTGTCATTCACATCAGACACGATGACGGTAATGTTAATAGTACCGGATTTAGATGGTTTTCCTCCATCTGAAGCTGTTAATGGTAGCCAGTGTTGAGCAGTGTGTTCTCTGTCTAACGGTCTCTGTAACACTAAAAAAGGGATCTTCCCTTCTTCCCCGAAATCCTCTACTTCTAGACGAAAATACTGATTATGGCTGAGTTTATATGAATTAATGGAGTTCAAACCAACATCTAAGTCGTTTGCTCCTTCTATCTGAAATCGAGATCCAACAATGGCCAACTCCAGCACCTCTAGTGTGTAGTTTTCCTCAGGAAATTTAGGGGAATTATCATTCACATCGAGAATCTCAACTATTATTTGATGCATCTCGAGAGGATTTTCAACCACAGCTTTCAGATTTGTGAGACAGGGAACAGTTTTCGCACACAGTTCCTCTCTGTCTATTCTGTTGTTCACTAGGAGAAATCCATCTTTAGGATTTACCTTGAACAGATCCTGCTTTGTTCCTGACACCACACGGAGATTCCTCTCCGCCAATCTCCCAAAATCCAACCCAAGATCTTTGGCAACATTTCCGACTGATGTGCCCAATCTTACTTCTTCTTGAATTGAATAACGGATTTGAGCATAAACTCCTTGGAATATGGTAGCAATCAGCAGTGCCAGTGTAAAATAAATCCATACACCCCTCCACTGTCTTTTAATGTCCATCTCCATTGTTCGGGGGGAAAAAGGCCGCTTTAAATCCTGTTGTAAAAACAGCTGTGTTTAATTTAGTCCTTCTTGATAAAAATGGTCAGTTCCAATCTGAAGAAATCATCGTGGAGTCCAGAAAGGAAGAACGTATTTTCTCTCCTTATAAATGATTGTGGTTTGTTCCCAGAAATTTATGTGAATATGTAATAAAGCCTCTGACATGCGTCGTCTGACTGATGTGTGGTGCAACAGTGCCGCTTATTGTCATTGAAGAGACAGCGGCGTTTCTCTTTGGAAACATTGGCGTGACTGGTCATCAAAAAAAAAAAACTCAAACTGAAAGTGAGTCGTTTTTCACTCTGTATTGTGTCATGTCCATGTTTTACCTCATTTGTACACATTTGTACAAAAAAAGGATGGAAATTTGTCTGAAAGGCTTTAAAAAAAGCCCTAGGGTTTTAATTATTATTATTTTCCATCTTCTGTACCGTGTATTCCCTGATCAGGTCGCGGCCGGTGCTGGAGTCCATCCCGGCATATTCAAGGCGAGGGACAGGGCACATCCCGAACAGGTCGCCAGTCTGTCGCGGGTCCACCCACACAAACAATATCATACACACTCATTCCTACAGGCAATTTCATAGTGGCCAATTAACCTCATGTGCATGCATAATTTTTGGAGAGTGGGAGGAAAACCAGGCTTTCACGGGGAGAACATCCAAACTCCACACAGACAGGCCAGTCTTCCAAGCCTCGTTCCCACCAGGGATTAGAACCCCCAACTTTCTTGCTGTGCTAACTCCTGCACCACCATGTCTCCGATATTTTTCTTAAATGCTATTAATTACCTGTATCTATGTAGTATTTTTATATTTTTCATAGGAAAACAAGTAACGCCACATTTTTATTACTTATGTGATGGATTTTTTTGACCATCAAGTTCATACAATATATATCACATCAACTTTATTTGCAAAGAAGTGTTCATATCCCTGTTCACAAAACAGAATAAATTAAACATAATGGTTCAAAATTACAATAAGTATCAGAAATAGAAAAGAAAATAGGAACAGAAATAGAATGTCAAAATAGAATCAAATAAAAACTTTCTCTAAGAGGTGAAAGAAAATGAGACTCAGGAAATGACAAGACTCAATCAGTAGTCATTTTTATTAGTAATCTTAGTAATGAGTACCCTATGTGCCTCTTTTCTCGTTTTCATGAACAACACAACATCAAAACCCGCAAGAATTGTTTTTAATGTGTCATCTTCCTGGTCTTTTTTTTTTTTTTTCAGAATAGCACAGACTACACTGTCCACACCATGTTTTCTGCACATTACACTCCCAGTTTTCATTTTGGGGAGAGATGAGCAGCGACATCCTACGGTTTTAATATGTAACTGCAGAAATGACGAGCCTTCTTGGAATTCAAAATTATTCATTCAATATTTTTGCATTGTCCCCTTTGCAAAAATTCTCCTGTTATTTCATAAAATCTCCTCGTACTGAGAAAAACAGAAAAAAATGTTAAAATAACCAGAAAAATCTTCCACCAGCCTAAAAACAAGGTGACCTACTTTTGTTCACACAGCCTTACACCCCTCCCACCTGCTCATGTATGTACTGGGTCTGTATTTAGGCCAAGCATGTTAGCGCGCGTGCGCAGGCTCTGCCGCATTCTGCATCACCCCTCCCATTTCTGCCTCCATCTATATTTGCCTGTGTTGCAGAAAAAAAGGTCAGACTCGATGTAAGATGCGGATGCTGCTGCACTCAGAGAAACGAGGGGGGGTGCAGAATATTAAATCAATGGCAGGGTTGCTGAGCGAACGGAGAGTTGCCATGGTAACGCTGTTCCTCAGGGTGTGTCGCTGACCGTGGTGCTGAAAGCAAGCAGAGTGAGACAGAAGGGCAAAGAGAAGGAGGAAGAATTGAAGAGCTAATTGTTTTACAAATGAATGCAGATTGATTCGTGACCTACTAATTTCTCTAATATAAACAGATTTCTCATAATGATAATCGTCATTAGGCCTCAGGAACTATCAGATCCCTCTGTGGAATAGAGAATTTTAAATCCCATTTAGAATTAGACTTGGTTTTAAATGAAAGCTTCTGTTACAAATATAAGTTTGCTTTTTTTTTTTAATCCAAAAAAAAGCAAAGTATCTTAAAATGCACGAGTGAAAATCCTGATAGTATGGAGGCAGGTGTGTGGTGGCCTACTAGTGCCAGCTGGTGGTGATTCTAGTGCTTTGTTACAGCCTGGTGCATCGCTGTGTCATACATCCGCGTGATAATATCCCATGGCAGACAGCTACAGTTAAGACCAAACAATATGACAAAAAGAGAAAAAAAAATTTTGGACCATAATATATTTTATTTTTAGTTATTTTTATTATACTGGTTTTCTTCGCATGATTATGAATTAAATGTGTTCTCTGTGTGTGTCCTCATTTGATCTCATCACAGTGAAGATAAAGAGGGAGGAGAGGATGAGATCATGGGAGCACACACAAGAGACAGACGCACCCTGTAATACCCTGCGTGCGTGACCGTGTGAGAGAGAGACAGAGGGATATTTGTGGCACATACAGTATTTTACATTGAATGGAGCATGTTTTTTGTTAAGATATTTATTTCCGTTCCGTCATCTTCCGCTTGTTCCGGGGTCGGGTCGCGGGGGCAACAGCCTCAAACGGGCAGCCCAGGCCTCTCTCACCCCGGCTGCATTCTCCAGCTTACCGGGAAGGATCCCAAGTCGTTCCCCGGCCAGCTGTGAGACATAGTCTCTCCAGCAGGTCCGGGGTCTGCCCCTGGGTCTCTTCCTGGTGTGACGTGCCCGAAACACCTCGCCTGCGAGGCGCTTGGGGGGTGTCCTGACCAGATGCCCGAACCACCCCATCTGGCTCCTCTCGACCTGGAGGAGGAGCGGCTCGACACCAAGCTCCTCCCGGATGGCAGAGCTCCTCACACGATCTCTGAGTGTGAGCCCAGCCATCCTGCGGAGGAAGCTCATTTTTTCATTATTTCCTCTTTTTTGGTCTCTTTTGCAGAATAATGCTGGCATAGTGTATGTACTCAGACAAATAAAGGCATCAATAAGATTCTTACCTGAAGGTCTCTCCCACTACTTATACCCTTGGGAGAAGTTCTTCTTCTTCACATCCTTTCTTGTTGAGACGCTTTTGTCCAACACGTTATTTTACAAATAAAATATTTAACCAAAAAAAAAAAAAAAAAACCTTTTATTGGCTGACTTAATAGTGCAGTATTCCCTGAATTAAACAATAGACCTGTCACAATATTTGTTGAAGATGTCAATAAATAACACAAATTTCTGTGTGAAGATATCTTCTCCGGTCACAATCTCTATGTTGAAGAAAACATGCTAACAGTTTTATCAGGATCTGTACAGACGTCATAGGTTAGATTAGATGACAAGATCAAAATTTTGGGATCACATTTGGGCAGCCAAATGGATTTAAGATAAGTGTTGAGTAAAAAAAAGAAGAAAAAACAAACCCTGGTCTGAAATAATTTGGGATCTATTTTTTCCCTCTAACAAATTACTGGAGAGATTCTTCCAGTCTGTGATAGACAGCCTCTGCATGAAAACAGTGGATATTTTCTACTTTCCAAGTGTTGCTTAGATCAGTCCACATCTAGCAAAGTTTTTGTACCCGGAATGATCTTTTAAGTGTAGTTCTGCATATTCACACTGCTATAAGTGAGACGATTAAAGTGTGAGATCGGAGAAACATGTCATAAACCTAGCTTTATCACTGCTTTCTGATTTGTTTTTTATAATTCAGAAACGTATAAATGAGTCATGAAGTGAGACTATGGGATTTTTTAAAATAACTAATTACTGATTTAATATTAATTTTCCCTGCTTTGATGACATGAATTGTTTTTGAAACTTCTTCACGATATTTTTTCATTACATAGTTTTTTTCATCATAGGGAACCTTTTGATAAGACAGGATGTTAGGATGAAATAAAGCCTGTTGATAAAAAGTTCCTTCGATAAATGAATAGAACACAGAAAGAAAGCTAGTTTAGCAGAAGTATTTTAACAGAATGCATTTTATTTGATCCAATGCTCATATGACCCTTGACTCTGAAGTAATTATAAGAAAAAGGCTTTATGAAAACTAATATGACATTTATTTTTTATCATCTATGTGCTTTCATAACTTTGTTTGCGCTGGCTCCTTAAGAAAAAAAAAACCCATCAATGCCAGTTAAACCATTTATTATTACTATTCTGTTTTATTTTTTAAAGAAATAAACTCTGGAGTTTACTTTTAAAACAACAAATGGATTAAGTGATGCATAGAATCTTATTCAAATTCATAAATTAGACATTTTATGACACATTGCCTTTAAATAAACACTGAAAATGAACATCTTATAGGCTGAAATATGTGTCTTTATGTCTGAGACAAACATTAAGAGGAAACTAGTATAATTAGGTCTTTTCTCCATCCATAAAAATACTGAATATTTGTTAAAGCAGCACATGTGTAACTTGTGTGTAAGACATTCACTGTTAAACATTTAAATTTAAAGGACAATAGGGTCAATAACGATCAATAATAATGCTGATTTTAACAGCTACCTAGAAGAAAAAGGCATCATTTTCTTGCTTTTGTTTTGCTGAATTGTCAAGTCCATTCATGATTAAATCCACTTAAGCAAGAACTAGAATTATAAAAGTCTAGAAATATACACATTTAATGAAAGACTTTATATTAAAAAAAACAACTTCCGTCACATTTTTATTTTTGTATTTAATGGTTCAGATCAGACCACAGCGTACATTTGACTGAAATGACACGTCTGACATATTGCAACATAAATGTACTAGTTTACAAAAGCACTTACTGTATCTGTTAGGCTGCAACACATCCACTTTTTATAGGTAATGCAACATGATCAGGTAAAAGTTTCATTACATATCTGCTCAGATAAAAAGAGTGAATTCTGAACTTGATGGCACATATTTTGTCCACATAAAAGTTTTTCAATAGCAAAACCACTGTCACTGAAATGAAAGGTTTACATACATTTAAGAAAAAAACTGTTTACATCTATCGGCTATTTGTCTTACGTCTATTTACATCTATGGGTTTTGAATAATATGACTTACATATTAACCAGCAATATAACAGAGCACTTTTATGGAGCATTTTGAACACAATTAAGTTGCAGAAGGCATAGTAGAGTATTGATGCAGAATCTGTTTTCAAAATATTACATGGTTAAACAAAAGCATCGAAGTGAATCCACTTTTAGAATAATATTGTACAAGAACACACTGGTGATTTGAACATGTACACAGTTCTTTTAAAGTCAAACAACCATGGCATTTGCATGTGTTCAATTCAAACTTCCGAACGCATTCTTATGTGCAACCACACAAAACATTAAAACACACTACTCACACACTTGCTCTTGTGCATCAATAAAATGATGATTCTGCTGGTACAAAAAATAGTAACCAGACAAAACCTTCAAATTCCTTATTCTGGTCTCACTAAATTGTCATTTTTAACAAAACAAAATGCAATTAATATTTACCAAAATGGATATGTTCAATATTATAAAACACCTAAAGCTATAAAAGTTCTTCTAGTTCATGCATAAACAACTGAAAGGCAAAATGGATAAAGGCCTTGTTTTTATGCACTTGATGTTCTTGGCACTCGTGTATTTAGGCCTTGCACACTTGAAGGACACAAAGTAAAATACAAAACATGACATTACTCCATACCATCACATCTATAAAATACTGGCTGCATTTTTTTTACTATTGGGTGGTGCTTTTCAGACATTTGGCTAATTGTGCTGATTACTTCTATCTTAGGTTTATTATACTGTACATTAATGCAGTTATGAAACAAGGCAAAGCAGAGGGTTCAAACAGTTTTTTAAGTGATTGAATGGTTTTAAAGACACTTTACCAACTTCATGTTCATTTAAACAATGTTTCTATGGCATGTTTGAATTCTTAGAAGATGTGAACTCCTAATAATTGTGTATATGATAAACTTGAGGTGAAATTGAAATCATGCTTTTCCCTCATGCATAAGAGTTGTTTCTTCTGTATTTTATGTGCTTTGAGAACAAATACAATGTTAATGGTCACAAATTTATTTCAACCGCTGCACAAGAAAGTTACGTGTACTTTGAGGAGCAATCACCAGAAAGAGCAGGAAAGATATGTGGGACTGATTCTTGAGGTGAGATCGCTTCTTTTCTTCTATGAAGTTCTTCTTACTAGCATTAATATTGTTGATTGCAGGAGGAAGAGTCTTATGAGGAACTTCTGCTGCTGCTGGCAGTGGATCCCTGCCAATGACACATAAAAATGGACAAATATAAGAAACAAATGTATGCATAGAAAACTTGACATGTCTCATGCAGCGGCATCTGTTACAAAACAGGGGCTTCAGGCAGCGGGCAGAGTGGAAAGAGAGATTAGGAGAACGAGTGAGCATGTATTAGAATGCGATCAAATGAATACCATAAGTGACAAGTGTGCAAAGCAGAGAGGTTGCTAAGTAACTGGCGATAAATTGTATTCTGTGTCTCTCATCCACAAAAAAAAAGTTTTACTATTAATTTACAGGAAACACTGCCATTCAAGATCAGGAGTGTCATTCTGTGGAGAGGATAAAAACAATGCAGTCTAAATCCACTTGCAGCACCCAACATTGCTTAATTTCCTACGTTAACAATAAAAAGTTAGTAAAGGGATGAATACAAATTAGTATTAACATTTGCTGAATCCTCTCGAGTACGCAGGGATTCCTTTAAAGAAAAAAAAAATTAAAATGGCTTTCTTTATAAGTGGGACCCTTCTAGTGGATCTATGTATAGTAAAAACAATTAAGATTAACAATTAATCTCAAATCATTTGGTGACAAATGTGGAGATAATTAATCTGTGATTCAAGTTGTAAATTTTGTAAGTCTGTGAAGATGAAAACATTTAGTCAGTAACAAAAATTCAGAGAGGGAATAGAGAGATCTTGTGAAAGGGTGTGGGGTTTAAAAGGTTTATGAAGGTTAGGGCTCTGCATACCTCCAGCTGCGTGGGCTTTCCTCATTTAGGATACTACAAAGGAGGAGAAAAAAAAGAAAAAAATTGAACAGTCAGGTAATCAAAGAAACAAAAAGACATTGTGAGTGTGGACCGATGTAATAATAAGGCACGTCATATAAAAATATAATTCAATAAATACCATTTGAAAATAATGAGGAAGCTTGTTGCATACTTTTATTTCAAATGTTTGGATGAAGACCCGATCGAGTTCATTGAGTTTCGCATTTCACTTACCTCACTTAATAAAGAACACACGCGTGCACACAAACATACATACAGTATCTACATGTTTTTAGTCAGACAGACAAGCAATGTTTTGATAGTTTATGTACTATGCACACTCATTGTTTTATTCATTACTGGGCACAGCATAAAAAAGTTGAACATTTTGTTGAAAAATATCTCAATCTAGAAGATTAATAAAGAAAATAAAAAAAACATAAATGCATATAATCTCACCACTTTTTATAAGCCTTTGTTATTCTGGTCTTCAATAATGATGTGGACAGTCGCATTACTGCTGAGTGCAGGATAGCCACAGTCCATGGCTTCAATGTGGAAAAGAAACTCTTTCTCATGATCAAAGGTTTTTAGTGCATAAAGGTTCCCGTTCTCTGGATTGATGGAGAACAGCATGGACATGGAGGTGTTGGCGATCTCCTTCTCTATGATGAAGTAAACTACATACTGGTTTTCATGGAGGTCAGGATCAAAGGCACTGAAGGAGCTGAGCAAGGCTCCTGGTGCATTGTTCTCCATCACACGTATAGTATAAAATGACTGAGAGAACTGTGGAACATTGTCATTAACATCCAGCAGCTCCAACGTCATAGTTTCATTGTCAGATAAAGGAGGAGAACCTCTGTCTCTCACAGTAAATGTTATGTCATATTCTGGTACCTTCTCACGGTCTAAAGGCTCTGATACAACTAATTCATAATAATTATCAGAGGTTTCCCTCACTTTGAAAGGCATGTGGTCTGGAACATGAAGATCAACCACTCCATTATCACCTGAGTCTTTATCACTGACACTAACTACAGCTATCACCGTGTCTGTGGCCACATCTTCTTTTACTGGAGTCTGAAATGATTTAATAGAAATTTCTGGATGATTATCATTCATATCAGTAACTCGTATAGTTAGTTTACATTGTCCAGATAAAGGATTAATCCCCTTATCACTAGCAATAATTTCCATCTCATAAAATTTCACATCTTCATAATTGATCATTTCTTTCACTCTGATCTCTCCATTTTCAGGATTCAAGTTAAACATCTTCTGTGTCCTCTCTGATGTGTATAAACTATATGAATACATAATGTCAGAATTAGACCCTTCATCTAAATCTGTAGCATTCACTTTGACCACTAGACTGCCAATCGGAGAGTTTTCTATCACATCAACAACATACTTTTCTTTGTCAAATGAAGGGGTGTTGTCATTAACATCTAGTACACGAACAATAACGCTAGCTGTACCTGTGCGGGTAGGAACACCACCATCCACCGCAGTGAGGATCAGATTATGAACAGGCTGCTGCTCTCTGTCTAAAGCCTTTTTCAGAACCAAATCAGCAAACTTTGTCCCATCTCTCCCGGTTTGGATTTCAATAGAGAAATGATCACTTGCGCTCAGGTGGTAATTTTTCACAGAGTTTGTTCCAACATCTGGATCCACAGCATTATTCAGGGAAAATCTTTCTCCAACTGAGCTAGATTCAGACATATTTAGGTGTATTATCTCAGGTAGGAAATGCGGAACATTATCATTAACATCCAATATTTCAACTTCTATTTTAAACATGCGAAACGGATTTTCAAACGTAACATCTAATTTGAGCAAACAGGATGTGGTTTTGGATGGACAGAGAAATTCTCTGTCTATTTTCTCTAGAATAAAAAGCTCTCCCGTGTCCTTGTTGATTTCCAGATATTTTTTGTTAGAAACAACATCTACGCGCATTTTTCGTGTCTTTAGGCCGCTTCCACCTAATCCCAAATCTGTAGCCAGGTTTGCCACCACAGATCCCGCTTCCATTTCTTCAGGAATAGAATAATGGGTGACAGAAGATGCGAGGAACAAATTACCGGAGAGAAAAAGAAAAAAGAAAAACAGTTCCATTATACTTATCAGTCTGATTAAAAGAGGCAGGTTTAGTAACACAAGGACTCAAATGTGCAAAAAACGAGATGAAACTTTTTTTTCTGAACGAACAAACGAAGTGAGGATTGCGAAATATAACTTTGTCCTGTTTTTAAGTCTCCGCCTCTGAAACAACCCATCGCGATACTAACGATGTAAACGAGAATATCGCAAAACGCAAAAAAAAGAAAAAAAAAATTGAAATAGGTGTTGGGCAAAATAAAAAAAAAGTACAAGGCATTTTCTGGCATTTGTTGAAAAGTTTTAAATGTTAAAAGAAAGTTTTTACTTTTGTTTAAGTGAGGAAAGTTTACCGTAACATTTTTTTCACAAAACAATCTAACATAAAATATTATTTTTTAAAGGTGTCATTTTTAGCCAACTATATACATGTAAAAACATTTTTAAGTTTCTTAGTTTTATTTCTAAAAAATGTAAAAAGCATAACAAAGTCTTATGAGATTTAAATAGTTCTTTTGACAGAAGGGGAAAATCTCTCCTCAGTCATACTATAGAAGAATATCACTGACAAAACTGGTGTTCAATTGCAATACATTTACCTATGCCCAATCTCAGCATGACTTAAATCTGTTTGTTTTTGTGTTTTTTTTTCATTCTAAATATTCTCAAAGCGACTTAATTAATAAGTGAGACACAAATAAAGGAATGCAACAAACTAATCCACCAAAACAAAACTTGTTGGAGTCCTGGATTAATTATAATTTAAGATCTTCTTGGCAATGACTTATTCTTTAAAGTATTTTTTTGTGAAGTGAAAAAATTACTGTCCTATGAACATTAGCAATTCATCTAACAACAAAGAGATGGTTATAAGTACAGACTAATAAAGATCCCTAAGAACGTTTAAAACCATTCAATTCAATTCAAATTTATTTGTATAGCCCAGAATCACAGAATGTCCGTCTCAATGGGCTTCACAAGAAAAAGAGGAATGTATTAACACAAATACACAGCAAGAAAAATAACTAACAAATGCTAACTAAACAAGATTAGCACATTACTGCACTTAGACTCTCCTTCTCAGTGAGGAAAAACTCCTAAAAAACCCATCAGTGGGGAAAAAATAAGAAACCTCATGGGGATCCACGTGAAAGAGAGATCCCTCCCCCGGGACGAGCAAACAATGTAGTCTATATTCAAAAGAATACAGACTAGTAAACAAGCTTAGTACACATATAAACCTTAGTTTTGTATTTAATTGAGCTAAACAAACCAAACAGTTGCACACAACTTCTCATTTGTTTCGGAATCTTTTAACTTAGATCCCGAAATCAGCCAAACACAGAGAGGCTTGTTATTGTTGGAGGACAATGCAGGTGCAAATGTTGCCACAAGTTCATGTGGCTGTCTGAAATGTGTGTGTTCAGCTAAATCAGAGAATAAGTCAAATCATTCAAACTCCACTTTGTTAAAAATACATTTATTGTAGGTTTTCTGTTAAGTTCTCGTATCTTTAGGATGTAGATGAGTAAAATTCTTATCTGATCTGCTATAAAACAAGCCAGAATGAACATATTTATCCTGTGTTTTCAGACATAAATCAGTCAAAACTTTTAAACTGCCCTTTCACATAGTAAGGGGCATAAAGTAATAAGGTTATAGTTAACTGTGCATGTTTTGTGCTAATTATGGCATTTATTAACACATGGTTGTATTTAATAAAATAAAGTTAACTCACAAGGAACGGGAGGAAAAAGTTGGAAGAAAATGGACAAGAATTACAGAGAATAAAAGTACAAAATCTGCTGAGAACTGTAAAATGTGTAACACTCATTTTTTAAACTAACCTTCATTGGTTTTGTTGTCATGCTCAGTTAACCTCCAGAAAATACCACCTATACTTTACTATAAGTCTTTTATTAAATGGTAAAATTCAAGTAATGACTTTTTATGATTAATGTTTTTGTGGCAGCTCCTAAGCAGATTATTAGTTACTCAGCTAAGTTTGTTTTTTCAGTTACGACTGAGCAATGACTCAGTTTTGACTTTTTTCACTTTTCTTAAAAGTGGAGGTTGATATAGGTTGAATAGTTTGATAAAACTTCACCACTTTTAATGCAGTCATAAACTTTGTCAGTTTTTTTTAATATATATTTAATCAGACAAAATGTGTGTGACGCAAAAATTATCAAAACAAAAAAGAAAAATGAAGAGTGACTTGCATGGAAGCCAAAAGACAGAAAAAAGAAAGTACAGTTTGAACCTTCTTCCTTATTCAACTCAGCAAATGTGTAATCTTGAAATGAAATTACATTTCAATTTGACTTTCTGCACAATGTCAAACTGTCACTTATTTTTCTTTTAACCTCTAACTCCTCAGAAAATTCAATTGTATTGGACATTTTACCCTGAGGAAAAAAAAATGTTTATGTATTCATCTCTGGTAATCTAACTAACAAGACTGATGTCATTTAGTGTCACCATTTCATTTCATTTTATCCCAGCAACTTGTCAGAAATTGCAACTTTTATGAATGCAGTAATCAGAAAATATCTAGCCACACTGTGAACAGAAATTGGTCTGTGACATGACACAAGCATCCATCTGGATAGTATTTGTAGTTTGGTAACCAACGTGGAAATTTCTTCTAATTTTCACCCAACTTTTACACACTTGTTCGTCACACTAACTATTTAATGCACAGGATATTGCAATAATAATTATGTTCTACACTAAATATGTTCAACAAATAAACCTGCCAACAGGATCAATTGAGTTAGTATTTTTGTGTTTGATCAAAAAAAGAAAAAGGAAATGATCCAGACAGAGCCAAAACCTACCTGAAGAGAATTTATAAATACACTGCCTGGATGTAGTTTGAAACTTTTGCAATGAGGCTGCAGTGCTGGACATCACACCCCTTTTAAGTCCTTTTAACTTCAATATGTAACAGTGAATACAAGTACTACCTATGCCCATCTTAAATATAAATTTTATTTCTGCATCAAAGTGTACAAATGTGTTTTGTAATTATTTTTTGCAAGTTTTCTGGCCTGTTTTAAAAGGGATCTTTATTCACAATTTTGACATAAATTTTTCCACATAACACCATTTTTTTTTCTGCGGCTCTGTACAGTTCAATTTTTGAAACATTTCTAATAGGAGTACAAAAAACGAGGAATAAATTAAACTAGAAAAATGGCACTATTGACAAACATTAAATGTGTTTTGGATTTTTCAGGGAGATTTTTATTTAAGATGCATGCTGCATTTAGGTCAGCAAATCAGCCTGCATTGTTGTAATTCACTGAGAAATCAGACCGCAAGAAATAAAAACACTGAAATAATTTATGTAATGATTAATATCATTTATAACAAAATCATTCATTCATTTTCTGAACTTCTCAGTCCAACACTGTTGAGTGGATGCTAAACCGCTTCTTTTCTGGTAACAGGTGAGATGGAAACTGCATCCTGGACATTGTGAAGTCTGTCAAAAGGACATGCAGAAACAAACAATCAAGCATAGACACACCTATCCGAGAGGTAATTTGACAACAACCGTTTAAACTAAAATAAATGTTTTTGATGGTGCAAAAAAGCAACGCCAACAACAGAGAATCTACATTAATGTGGGTAGAAGTATTTCAAACTCAGCGTGAAAAAGCCTGCGTTCCAACTCCTAAACTAGGAACAGCAACCTTATGGCTGTGAACTGCAGTCCTATCCATGACACCACAGCAGTTTATAACACTTATTGTTCGTCATTATAAAACTTTGACATACTTTGTACATATTCTGAATTTAGACGAGAAAATTAAAGAAAGAAGTGAGGTATCCACATAATTTTGATGACTTAAAAAAAATACTAGTTTTAATGTTATTATGTAACCAGATACAAAAAAAATTGGGGAAGGAGAAATTACTCAACCACGTAGTAAGGTGTTTTTTTACAAATGTTTAAGAAATAACTAGTTTTTTTGTTTGTTGTTTGTTTTAGAAAAAAGTTGAATCTCATTGTTGTACATTAGCCAAAACGATTTTCAATCTTGACAAAAAGTCTTCATGAACCTAAAGAATACCCTATGAATGACAAATTTCTCATACCTGCAGAGTAGAAGCAGCTGAGTTACTGGTCTCAGAGAGTCCTGTCCCTCTCGGTAAACTGGACACGATGTATCTGGAGCCCTTTGGTACAGGCTGTCTCACCACCAGCTTTCCTTTCCTGGTCTCTGCTAGAAACAGACTGTACCAGTAGGCATCGTTGGAGACCAGAGTGGAGTCTGCAATGGTGGAGTTCCTCTCACTGATCACACTGTTCCTGGATGGAGGAGCCGTTTTACTTGGTTTGGGACTCTGACACTTGATCACGATGGTCACAAGAATGGTGATGAGCAGGAGAAATGACACGGAGCCCAAACCAATGACCAAATACAGGTTCAGGTCTGAAAAAATGTCATATTCCAGAGGAACCTCAGTCATTTCTGAATAGGCCTTCATGGCAGTCTCCACTGTGGACAACTTGATGGTGACTGTAGCAGAAAGAGCTGGTTCTCCATTGTCCTTGGCAACCACCACGAGCCTATGGTGACGGGAATCTTTGTAACTGAACATCCTCATGGTCCGGATTTCTCCATTATACTGGTCCAAACTGAACAAGGTAGCATCCGTCACCTGAAGAAACTGGTAGCTAATCCGGGAGTTGTGCACCGAGTCTGTGTCCAAAGCTATCACCTTGGAAACCAGCGAGCCTTTGTCTGTAGATCTGGGGATCTTTTCCTCCACCACTGAGCCATGTGAACGCCAAGGAGACACAATCACTGGAGCATTGTCATTCTGGTCCACAATGATGATGTGGACAGTTACATTACTGCTGAGTGGAGGAGAACCAGAGTCTCTGGCTTCAATGTGGAAAAGAAACTCTTTCTCAATCTCATAATCAAAGGTTTTTAGTGCATAAAGGTTCCCGTTCTCTGGATTGATGGAGAACAGCATGGACATGGAGGTGTTAGCGATCTCCTTCTCTATGATGAAGTAAACTAGATACTGGTTTTCATGGAGGTCAGGGTCAAAGGCACTGAGGGAGCTGAGCAAGGCTCCTGGTGCATTGTTCTCCATCACACGTATTGCATAAAATGACTGAGAGAACTGTGGAACATTGTCATTAACATCCAGCAGCTCCAACGTCATAGTTTCATTGTCAGATAAAGGAGGAGAACCTCTGTCTGTCACAGTAAATGTTATGTCATATTCCGGTACCTTCTCACGGTCTAAAGGCTCTGATACAACTAATTCATAATAATTATCAGAGGTTTCCCTCAGTTTAAATGGCATGTGATCTGGAACATGAAGATCAACCACTCCATTATCACCGGAGTCTTTATCACTGACACTAACTACAGCTATCACTGTGTCTGTGGCCACATCTTCTTTTACTGGAGTCTGAAATGATTTAATAGAAATTTCTGGATGATTATCATTCATATCAGTAACTCGTATAGTTAGTTTACATTGTCCAGATAAAGGATTAATCCCCTTATCACTAGCAATAATTTCCATCTCATAAAATTTCACATCTTCATAATTGATCATTTCTTTCACTCTGATCTCTCCATTTTCAGGATTCAAGTTAAACATCTTCTGTGTCCTCTCTGATGTGTATAAACTATATGAATACATAATGTCAGAATTAGACCCTTCATCTAAATCTGTAGCATTCACTTTGACCACTAGACTGCCAATCGGAGAGTTTTCTATCACATCAACAACATACTTTTCTTTGTCAAATGAAGGGGTGTTGTCATTAACATCTAGCACACGAACAATAACGCTAGCTGTACCTGTGCGGGTAGGAACACCACCATCCACCGCAGTGAGGATCAGATTATGAGCAGCCTGCTGCTCTCTGTCTAAAGCCTTTTTCAGAACCAAATCAGCAAACTTTGTCCCATCTCTCCCGGTTTGGATTTCAATAGAGAAATGATCACTTGCGCTCAGGTGGTAATTTTTCACAGAGTTTGTTCCAACATCTGGATCCACAGCATTATTCAGGGAAAATCTTTCTCCCACAGAGCTAGATTCAGAAATATCCAGGTGCATTGTCCCTCGTCGAAAATGTGGAGCATTATCATTAACATCCATGATTTCCACCTCAATATTAAACATGCGAATCGGATTTTCAATCGTTGCGTCTAATTTGAGAAAACATAATGTGGTCGTTTTGGATGGACAGAGAAATTCTCTGTCTATTCTTTCTAGAATAAAAAGCTCTCCTGTGTCTTTGTTGATGTCTAGATATTTTTTGTTAGAAACAACATCTACGCGCATTTTTCGCGTCTTCAGGCTTTTTACATCTAATCCCAAATCAGTAGCCAGGTTTGCCACCACAGATCCCTCTTCCATTTCTTCAGGAATAGAATAATGGGTGACAGAAGATGCGAGGAACAAATTACCGGAGAGAAAAATAAAAAAAGAAAAAAGCTCCATCATACTTATCAGTCTGATGAAAAGCGTCACGACAAATTTAGTATCCCACGGTTTCACTTCTGCGTAAAACGGGCAAGAACGTTATTTTTTTCTGAACGAACAAGCAACATGAAGATTGTGAAATAAATGCTGTTAAAGGACCATCCGTCCCCTCCTTTGAAATAAAGCATCGCGATAACAAACCATGTCGATGGGATTTGAGCAACACTTAAAAAAATAAATATTTAAATAGATATTACGCAAAATGAAGGAAAAGTTTTGAAGATTAAAAAAAAGTTTTAAATTCCGTTTAAATAACGTAACTTTCTTCTAATTTTATGTTTGAAAAAGGTTATTTTTTGTTAAATAATTCTAAGCATTTTTGTGTTTTTTAGTTTACTATTTTTAAAAATAATTCCATGAACAGCAAAACAAATTCACAAGAGATGCAATTTCTTCTCATTGAAGACTATCAGTAACATTATTATCATTTTACAAGTCAACTAGAAGGTTTGTAACACAAGTGAGATGAAGTTGGAGCTGGTATGTAAACTTTAAACATGTGAAATTCCTATTGCACATGTTTAGAGCCAGAAAGTGCTTCTTTCAAATGTCTAAAGAATAGAAATAAAACTTGTACTTTAGGAGACACTACCACTACCAAAATGGTGTTAAATTGCAATATTTTCACAGCAGTGTGACAACTTTTTACTGTTGCCAACTTTAACTCAATCTCAGCAGCACTAAATCTGATTCTCCCCGCCCCCTCCAGCCCACTAATTTCTAAATCTGAGTACCTTTACATTTGGCAAAATTGTCCATGTTTTTGTTCTAAAAGTACTAAGTGAGATCCACAGAGGGGAAACAGCAAAATAACCCAAAAAAACAAAACTTCTCGGAATCCTGTCTTACGTAATTCATTTCCACATGAATAGTATCTCGTTTAAGTACTGCAAAATAAACTTTGATCTAAAACCTAAAGTTACGCAGTCAAATTTAGAATGAGCCTCACTTTTGTGATGTAAAACAGCAACAAAGCAACAAGTTAAATCTTGTATGTCTCAAATTTTCCATGCTTACCTGAGAGGTAGTGATTACCAAAATTTAAGAACACATTTATAAGAGAGCAACATAATATAACAATTGATTCTTTTGCAGTCAAATAAAATATTCCAGAATATATCCTTCCAATACTGTTCCACACAATATTAACAATCTCACTTATCCAGAAAAACTTCCTCAACACAAATGTAAAACTTTCACGCACACATTCATTGATTAAAAAAGCAGTCATGAGAAAATAGCTCCAGATAATTTTGTATATCAACATAGGTACGATCCATTTAGAAATTACTTGCTAACACGATATTATTATTCTTGTAAAATGCACTTTTCTTTTATTTGAGAGACAGATAAAGATGTTTTTTTTAAATGTCAAAATATGCAAGCCTACAGGCGTGCTTATATCTTCAGGTGACACAACAAAACTGAAGGGAAATCTGCTTGTCACTACAGTTTAACCCAGGAAAAACAAAAAAATGGATCTAAAAGTTGTTCATATAATCATGACATGTTGTCATGACAAAACATGACATGTTGTCATAACATAATCATTTATAACCTCTGAAGCAATTTCATGTAAGTGTGTCTCTTCCGTAAAGTCATTTTTGGGGAAATAAAAAAAAATACTGTTCTTTGAACGTTAGAACTCTGAAGGTCCTTGAGACAATGGTTTTGTGATGTTGGAATATACAAATAAAATTTAATGGAGATGGCCACGAGAAAAATGGTTAAAATGTGGATTAAATAATACAGATCTATAAGAAAGTTGTAACCCGTCCAAAATAACACAGACCAAGCTACCTTTTTTAATCCATGAAACCTTGCATGCTAACTTTTTGATATTTAGTTGATCTAAACAAACCGAGTAGCTGTACGCATGGTTTAACTTTAAAAAATGTTTTAACTTAAAGTTATTAAAACCCTAATTAACTCACAGATGCCTGTGAAAATTGGAGGACAATGTAGCTGCAAATGTTACCACAACTTTACATGGGGCTCTAAAATTTGTGTGTTTAGCCAAATCAGAGATCAATTTAAAAACAATTTCAACTCTACATTATTTGTAGAGTATTTAAATGCTGCATTACAGAAAAAAAAATCAAAGCAATAAATAGTTAATGAAGGTTTCTCTGTGATAAGCTTCTGTTTTTTTAGAATACAGATGAGTAAAATTTCTGTTTGATCTACTTTAAAACAATACAGAAGGAACAAATGTATCCTATGTTTTGAGATATAAATTGGTTAAAACAACTGGACTCAACTCTCACAAAGCAAGGGACATTTATGAATGAGGTTATAGTTAACTGTGTGTTATGTAATTTTAATGACGTGACTTAAAGCAGGTTTATTTTAATAAGGTAAAGTAAGCTAACGGGATGAAAAACCTGGAAAGAAATTGATTAAATACTATTCAGCTGTAGTTGTAGAAAGTACATAATCTGCTCAGAATTAGAAAATATGTAACCCTCATTTTTAAACTGATTTCTTTTAGTATTGTTAGCATGCTCGGTTAACCTTCCAGTTCATACCAACTTTATTACTAAACTACTAAAGTCTCTCATTAATGACTCATAAAAGTAATGACTCTTCATGGATTCTTTAAGGTTTAGTAGCACCTACTGAGCAGATCATTAGTTACTCTGCAAAGTTACTTTTCAATTATCAACAAGTAATGCCTCAATTTTCACTGGACTTTGGTTTCCAAATTCAAAGCTTTTGTTGCACTCAGAAAACCAATGATTTTGCTCAAAAAATATATGAAACACAAAGTAAGTCAGTTTAGATAGTCAGCCTGAATTCTAGGTAGATAAAAGTTTTGAGACAATTAAAATTGTTTAATATAAGTTCACCACTTTTAATGGTGTCACTGTGTTAATCAAAATTTGTGTTATAAAAAAAATCTTTAAACAAAATAGAAAAATGAAGAGCAACTTGTACAGTAGCAAAAAAAAAGCATTGTGGAATTTATATCTTCATACAAGTCAGCAAATTTGTAATCATGGAGTGAAATTAGACTCCAATCTGATTCAATTTGACTTTACGTACGACATCAAACAGTCCCCAAGTTTTTTGTTTTTTTAAAAAAACTCTCTAACTTCTCAGAAACATCAATCTTAAATGACATTTTACCATAAAAAGGAAAAACTGTTTATGTGTTCATCTCTGGTGATCTAACTAGCCAGGCCGGGTTTCACTTAGTGTCTCTGCTCAATTTCATTTAACTCCTCCAACTTGTCAGAAATGACAGGCATTAAGTTAAGGGTTGCATTGATCGGGAAACGTCTGGCCAAACTGTGAACGGATATGACGCTGTGATGTGAGACACGCATCCATCCGGGTTATGTTTGTAGTTTGGTAGCTAAACATGGAGGTCAACTGCGTTGTATAGTCCATGCTAGAAACTATTCCTAACATTGAGATTTTAAAGTCAGAACAAGGACAGTGTTTAGAAATCTTTTTCAGGAGAGAAAAGCTGTTGCCATACTGCCGATAAAAAAAGTTTGATTTTAGCTTAACTTTCCAGACTGCACAAACTGTTTGGACACATTTCAAACATCATAGCCAAAAACAGAAAGCAGCAATTGATTACAACAAAAAAGAAATGATTGAACCCCAAAGCTGCAAAGTCAGACTGTTTTTGTTTCAGACTGATTCCACTGAGTGAAAGAAACAGCATCAGGCTCAAAATTACACTAGTAGTCTTATTTAAAATCTTCACAAATTAGATGAGAAATCAACTCTATATACAACCTGAACAAACCCATTTTAGAATTTTTTACAATCCTCCAGTCAGTTGGTAAATCTGGACCGTTTCAGAGAATGAATCAGAGATGTGTTCAGAGAAAACAAGTCTAGCAGAAATTTGAGATCCTGAGAATCAGACCATAGTTGTGCGGTAATTTAATATTCAGCCATGCTTTTGTAGGGTGCAAAGAAGCTGTGGCAGCAAGATAATGCATATGGGTAGATGAATTTCAAACTCCATGCAGAAATGTCTATGTAGCAACTCCCACACTAAAACCAGCAACCTTCCAGATGTGACTTACAATGCTAACTGGTACACCACCTGCACAGCAAATTTGTTTATTAGAGTGTTAGAATTTGATCACCTGGCCAAATGATGCAAAGTATTCTACTAATTAGAGACGAATCGTTTAGTTTATCTTTCTATTAAAATTACCTTTTTAAGCAACTTCCCTCTGGTAATTAATAAAGTCAATCTTATGTCATCTTCTCTTTGATTGCTTAATGAAATACAAAAATTTGTAATGTTTCTCGGCTAGATATTGAGTGCAAGAAAAGAGCAACAATTGGCGGTCAATCATTAAAACTTTACATTGTTCAATTCAAGGTATCCAAATATTTTTGTTCAGAATTATAGCAAATAATACTTTAGAATCACAAGATAATCGGACACAAACATGTTTGTGAAAGAAATTGCTTCAATTGCAAAACAAGGTGTAATTATTGTAAATTTTGGCTTTGTCGTTACATTAGTTTTTGCTAGGTTTTAAATAGAGTCCACTGTTTTTGAACTCCTGCTTAAGAAAAAGTTAAAACTCATTGATGTACATTGAGCAAAACTTTTGTTTAATTTTGGAAAAGGAAAAAAACAACTTTGGATAAACTGCAAAATTTTGCATGAACCTAGAGAAATATTTACACATGACAAATTTCTCATACCTGCAGAGTAGAAGCTGCTGAGTTACTGGTCTCAGACAGTCCAGTCCCTCTCGGTAAACTGGACACGATGTATCTGGACCCCTTTGGCACAGGCTGTCTCACCACCAGCTTTCCTTTCCTGGTCTCTGCTAGAAACAGACTGTACCAGTAGGCATCGTTGGAGACCAGAGTGGAGTCTGCAATGGTGGAGTTCCTCTCACTGATCACACTGTTCCTGGATGGAGGAGCCGTTTTACTTGGTTTGGGACTCTGACACTTGATCACGATGGTCACCAGGATGGTGATGAGCAGGAGAAATGACACAGAGCCCAGACCGATGACCAAATACAAGTTCAGGTCTGAGAAGATGTCATATTCCAGAGGAACCTCAGTCATGTCAGAGTAGGCCTTCATGGCAGTCTCCACTGTGGACAACTTGATGGTGACCGTAGCAGAAAGTGCTGGTTCTCCGTTGTCCTTGGCAACCACCACCAGCCTATGGTGACGGGAATCTTTGTAACTGAACATCCTCATGGTTCTGATCTCTCCATTATACTGGTCCAGACTGAACAAGGTAGCATCAGTCACCTGCAGAAACTGGTAAGTAATCCGAGAGTTGTGTACCGAGTCTGTGTCCAAGGCTATCACCTTGGAAACCAGGGAGCCTTTGTCTGTAGATCTGGGGATCTTTTCCTCCACCACTGAGCCATGTGAACGCCAAGGAGACACAATCACTGGAGCATTGTCATTCTGGTCCACAATGATGATGTGAACAGTTACATTACTGCTGAGTGGAGGAGAACCAGAGTCTCTGGCTTCAATGTGGAAAAGAAACTCTTTCTCAATCTCATAATCAAAGGTTTTTAGTGCATAAAGGTTCCCATTTTCTGGATTGATGGAGAACAGCATGGACATGGAGGTGTTGGCTATCTCTTTGTCTATGATGAAATAAACTAGATACTGGTTTTCATGGAGGTCAGGGTCAAAGGCACTGAGGGAGCTGATCAAGGCTCCTGGTGCATTGTTCTCCATCACACGTATTGCATAAAATGACTGAGAGAACTGTGGAACATTGTCATTAACATCCAGCAGCTCCAACGTCATAGTTTCATTGTCAGATAACGGAGGAGAACCTCTGTCTCTCACAGTAAATGTTATGTCATATTCTGGTACTTTCTCACGGTCTAAATGCTCTGATACCACTAATTCATAATAATTATCAGAGGTTTCCCTCAGTTTGAAAGGCATGTGATCTGGAATATGAAGATCAACCACTCCATTATCACCTGAATCTTTATCACTGACACTAACTACAGCTATCACTGTGTCTACTTCAATGTTTTCACTTACTGGACTCTGAAATGATTTAATAGATAATTTTGGATGGTTATCATTCATGTCTTCAATAAGAATTTTAATTTTACATTGTCCAGATAATGGAGTTTTTCCTTTGTCTGTTGCTATCACTTCCATATCAAAAACTCTAAAATCTTCAAAATTTAACACGCCTTTTACAGTAATTTCCCCCGTGTTGGGATTTAACTGAAACGTCTCCTGTGTTTTCTCTGATGTGTACAAACTATACGTATACATCAGTTCTGAATTAGACCCCTCATCTAAATCTGTCGCATTGAGATGGATGACTAGACTTCCTATGGGTGCATTTTCCATCACACTGACTTGGTAACTGTCTTGTGTGAAAGTGGGGGCGTTGTCATTTGTATCTAAAACGTGAACTATAATGCTAGCTGTTCCAGAGCGAGACGGTACACCACCATCTGTGGCAGTAAGGATCAAATTATGTACTGCTTGCTGCTCTCGATTTAAACTTTTTTTCAGAATCAAGTCAGCAAATTTGGATCCATCCCTTCCAGCTTGAATTTCTATCGTGAAATAATCGCTGTCGCTCAAATGATATGTTTTTACTGAATTCGGACCGACATCCGGATCCACCGCGTTACTCACAGAAAACCGCTCCCCAGCTTGAGTAGCTTCCGAAATATCTAAATCCACCCTGTCTCTTCTGAAATGAGGCGCGTTGTCATTTATATCCAATATTTCTAATTCAATGTAAAATATCCGTTTAGGATTTTCGATGATCGCCTCCATTTTTAAATAGCATGATGTCTTCGCGGGACAGAGAGACTCCCTATCGATTCTTTCTACGATGTACAGCTCTCCAGTTTCTTTGTTCACATCCAAATACTTCCTGCTGGCAATTATCTCTATCCGCATATCCCGCTGCACTAACGTTTTCACATCCAGACCCAAATCTCCCGCTAGATTAGCAACGACTGAGCCTTCTTCTTGCTCCTCGGGAACAGAATAGTGTGTTACTCCTAAAACTGAGTTCAATGTCAAAGCAAAAAGAAGAACAGCCAGAACGTACCTTCCCCAGTTCTCAGTGCTAGATAAAATGCCCATTGCTGCCATAGATTTTAGTTTTCTTTGAAGGCAATAAAACATATCCACGTGACTTGTAATTCCAGCCTAAACCAAAGTTTAGGACAAATTCCTAAATGAAAAATTATATCCTGAGACGATAAAAAGCTCAGACGCAGTCAGCACCAGGGGCTGTTCAATCCCCACCTTTGAAACAACCAGTGAGGAGTGACGGGGTGAATTTGACGTCACAATCAATGCAGACGTAAGGAACAGTGCCTCAGTGTGGATAAGTCTACCTCAAAGTTGTTTAGTACATGTGATGTATGTTCCAAGACAACAAATGTAAAATATCCTAACACAAACAACATTGCTGATCAACCTGCATTGTGTAACTCTAACAGATGCCCTTAGATAATCTATCACCAAACGTACACACTTCTGGTATCTCTCATCTTCTGCTCACCATCAAACTTGCAGTCTTGCCTTGTTAGTTTCTTCATGAATAAAGCAATGAGACTTTAAAGTCCTGATAAAAAATGTGGGTTTCAACTACTCTATTATAATTAAAAATACTGCATCTGTTGATGAAAAGTCCATCCAAAGAGTTATGTAGTGGAGAAAAAAATCCCTTACACTGTAGCAAACCTTCAGATCGCCTTTGAAAATGATAATCACAGAACTACATAACTCTTTGCTCTTATGACATATTGCAGTGAAAACAATAGATCACACGTAATATCAGATAGAAAGGCACATGGAAAAATTTGACTGTCTAAATGTGTTTGATAGTTGTTTATCAAATATTCTCATTATTAGTTGGGTAATTCCATTGTAGTTTATCATAATCAAAAAAATGTTTTTAGCGGCTTTGGAGATAAATAGTGGAAAAAACTTTTTTTTTTTTTTTTAATTTAAACAAAGATGGTTTAGGTATTAGTCTGATTGTATTATTATATTTACGTAGGTATTTCACTTGAACTACATTTCTTAACTTGACATTTTAAAACCAGATTATAAAATTCATCTCATTGCAGTTTCAAAATTTTTGTTACATGTAAAAGATTAAAACTTTTTTTCTAGGGGAGTCTAAATTTACTGAACAATAAGTTCAATTTCTTCAGTAGAGCGACATGTTTGAAAACTTTCAACTCGATGACGAGTTCTGGTTATGTATCACAAATCTGGTCTTACCTGCAGAGTAGAAGCTGCTGAGTTACTGGTCTCAGACAATCCTGTCCCTCTCGGTAAACTGGACACGATGTATCTGGAGCCCTTTGGTACAGGCTGTCTCACCACCAGCTTTCCTTTCCTGGTCTCTGCTAGAAACAGACTGTACCAGTAGGCATCGTTGGAGACCAGAGTGGAGTCTGCGATGGTGGAGTTCCTCTCACTGATCACACTGTTCCTGGATGGAGGAGCCGTTTTACTGGGTTTTGGACTCTGACACTTGATCACGATGGTCACAAGTATGGTGATGAGCAGGAGAAATGACACGGAGCCCAAACCAATGACCAAATACAGGTTCAGGTCTGAAAAAATGTCATATTCCAGAGGAACCTCAGTCATTTCTGAATAGGCCTTCATGGCAGTCTCCACTGTGGACAACTTGATGGTGACTGTAGCAGAAAGAGCTGGTTCTCCATTGTCCTTGGCAACCACCACCAGTCTGTGGTGACGTGAATCTTTGTAACTGAACATCCTCATGGTTCTGATCTCTCCGTTATACTGGTCCAGACTGAACAAGGTAGCATCAGTCACCTGGAGAAACTGGTAAGTAATCCGAGAGTTGTGCACTGAGTCTGTGTCCAGGGCTATTACTTTGGAAACCAGGGAGCCTTTGTCTGTAGATCTGGGGATCTTTTCCTCCACCACTGAGCCGTGTGCACGCCAAGGAGACACAATCACTGGAGCATTGTCATTCTGGTCCACAATGATCATGTGGAGAGTCACGTTACTGCTGAGTGGAGGAGAACCAGAGTCTCTGGCTTCAATGTGGAAAAGAAACTCTTTCTCAATCTCATAATCAAAGGTTTTTAGTGCATAAAGGTTCCCGTTCTCCGGATTGATGGAGAACAGCATGGACATGGAGGTGTTGGCGATCTCCTTCTCTATGATGAAGTAAACTAGATACTGGTTTTCATGGAGGTCAGGGTCAAACGCACTGAGGGAGCTGATCAAGGCTCCTGGTGCATTGTTCTCCATCACACGTATTGCATAAAATGACTGAGAGAACTGTGGAACATTGTCATTAACATCCAGCAGCTCCAACGTCATAGTTTCATTGTCAGATAAAGGAGGAGAACCTCTGTCTCTCACAGTAAATGTTATGTCATATTCTGGCACCTTCTCACGGTCTAAAGGCTCTGATACCACTAATTCATAATAATTATCAGAGGTTTCCCTCAGTTTGAAAGGCATGTGATCTGGAACATGAAGATCAACCACTCCATTATCACCGGAGTCTTTATCACTGACACTAACTACAGCTATCACTGTGTCTAATTCAATGTTTTCACTTACTGGACTCTGAAATGATTTAATAGATAATTCTGGATGGTTATCGTTCATATCTTCTACTATAATTTTTATTGTACATTGTCCTGATAAACTATTTGCTCCTTTGTCAGTTGCTATCACTTCCATGTCATAAATCTTAAAATCTTCATAATTTAAAACTCCTTTAACCGTAATTTCACCTGTTTCTGAGTTCAGATTAAATGTTTGTTGGGTTTTTTCTGATGTGTATAAACTATATAAATAAGTTAAATCAGAATTTGATCCTTCATCTGAGTCTGTTGCATTGAGATCAATTACAAGGCTTCCAATTGGAGAGTTTTCCATTATTTTAACATTATAAACTGATTTATCAAAAGTAGGTGCGTTATCGTTTGTGTCTAAAACTCGAACAATAACACTGGCTGTACCAGATCTAGCAGGTTTTCCTCCATCCACAGCTGTGAGGATTAAATTATGAGTAGCTTGTGTCTCTCTGTCTAATGTTTGTTTCAAAATTAAATGAGCAATTTTTGTACCATCTCTTCCAGTCTGAACCTCAATGTTAAAATATTCACTTTCACTGAGATGATATGTGTTCAATGAATTACTTCCAACATCCGGATCTACTGCATTGCTCAGAGAAAATCTCTCTCCTTTCTGTGTAGCTTCAGATATATCCAGATACATGGTGCCTCTACGGAACATAGGGGCGTTGTCATTCATGTCCAAAATTTCCACCTCGATATTAAAAATCCGCACAGGGTTATCTAAAATTGCCTCAAGTCTGAGATAACAAGATGCAGACGACTTTGTCGGGCAAATGTGCTCCCTGTCGATCTTCTCCACCACATATAGCTCTCCAGTCTCTTTGTTCACGTCCAGATATTTCTTGTTAGCGACTGTATCAAGACGCATCTTCCTCTGAGTCAGTGTTTTGACTTCCAGACCGAGATCGGTAGCGAGATTAGCAACAACCGATCCTTCTTTCATCTCCTCTGGTATAGAATAATGTGTCTCTGAACCCGATGCTTTCTGAATTAGTGACAAAGCTAAATAAACACAGAGCACCACGTACCTCGGCATTGATTCCATTGTTACAGCGAAACTCGTTCCAATGCTAAACAGATTTTCTGATCATTAAAAAAAAAAAAAAAATCTTGTGAGTCGCTGTTTTGATCGCGTTTACAAAATTCTTTCCACTTTGGTGTTTCAGCGACTAGAAACCCTGGCACGTTCTTACGGTAAATTTTCAGCACCAGGACGCTGTCCTCTCTCTTTTTAAACCCGCCCGAACAACAGTGGACGAACGTCACAGCTCCTCATGGATAGGATTTTTAATGATAAAATAGCGCCACCTGCTTTCCTTTTTCTATCTGAAAAGTTAAGAAATAAAGTCTATTTTTTTTATATTTATTTTGCATTTTTCTTATTATTTTGTTTAGTTGTTTACCTATTTTCTGGAAGCGTGAACTCATCTGATATTCCTGATACCATTCAAACGGATTCAATAATCTAATGTAATGCAAGAGTATAAAGAACAACTGATAAATATATACAGAAAAAATTTGCACCAAGATATTGGGAATTATAAACAGTACATACCAAATAAGAAATGTAAATTTAATAACAAAAAATGACAAATTCTCATTTAGATTTAATCAGGTAAGCGTAGATGTGGAACGTTTTTAAGCAGAGATGTGCACCATCTGTCTGGGCGGAAAGGTATGTGTGCTAGTCTTTGTTTCAGTGTGTGTGGTATTAGTTTATGATGCACCACTGTCTGGAGTCATACTTGAGCTACCTTCAAACAATAAGGTGTATGGAGTGTGCACTCCTGGTACAAGGATACATTGGCAATGTGAACAATGATCTTCTGCCTAATATGCAACTTAAACAATGAGCTATTACAAATATCTTGTTTCAGTCTGTACGGTAAAAGGTTGTCTTCACTCGCTGAGACAAGTGTAGAATCTTCTTGATCATTCAAAACCAACATTGTTCAATTAAATGATTTGGCATCCCTAAGAAACAATCACATTACTAAAAAGTTCCGTGTTGTCTCAATGGCCCAGAGTTGTACTAGCAGCTCAAAAAACTGATAGACAGATGGATAAAAAAATAGATATTTACAAAAAAATGTTTCAGGTTATGATGTGAGTATTTTCCTATTTCTGGGGTGCTTCCCCCTGTGAGTTTCTGTATTTTAATTGATGAAAATGCTTAAAATGATCACTGCTGTGGTCACAAATAACAAGGTCATTTAATGTTTGTTTCATCAGGGTTTGTGTCTGCTGGTGAATTTTAATTTGTTCTTATGTTTCTGAACACACCTGCAAAAGTTCTTTGAAATTGTTTACAATTGTCTTTGAATTACATTTAAACCACAAAGCAGAATCCAAAATTGTGTACGTAGTCTATTTCTCTATGAAATCCAATCGTCCACCTTCATACAGCCTCTTTTCCAGCGTACTGGAGTACATCAGAGCTAGTAATTGGCGAGAGGTGGAGTGATACCCCAAACAGGTCACCAGTCTTTTGCAGGCCACATACAAAGACAGATAACCATTCACTCATTTCAGTAATCAACTTCCCACTAGCAAATTAGCCAAATATATATGTATTTAGAAGGCGGAAAGAAACTCCACACATACAAAATGAGAGCACCAAGATAGACAGCGCCTTTTCCGTAAGAGCCCTGACATTCTGGAACACTTTATCAGAGGAGATAGGCTGATAGAGCCACTGCCAGTATCTAAATCTTGTTGGAAAACTTATCTTCAAAAGCGTGAACGTTTTTTCAGTGGTTCTTAAACTAACAATGTGCCTGATTTAAAGGATTTGATTGGTTTTAACTGATGCCACTGTTCTTTGAGTTATGCTTTGGTTGAATGTCCATTTTATTTGCTTAAAATTCAAGTAAAATTACACATTTTTCACATTCTATGATTATGACTACTAGTTAGTTCAAAAGGTCACTGAATGTGTTCCTACCTGCAAAGTAGAAGCTGCTGAGTTACTGGTCTCAGACAATCCTGTCCCTCTCGGTAAACTGGACACGATGTATCTGGAGCCCTTTGGTACAGGCTGTCTCACCACCAGCTTTCCTTTCCTGGTCTCTGCTAGAAACAGACTGTACCAGTAGGCATCATTGGAGACCAGAGTGGAGTCAGCAATGGTTGAGTTTCTCTCACTGATCACACTTTTCCTGGAGGGAGGAGCCGTTTTACTGGGTTTGGGACTCTGACACTTGATCACGATGGTCACCAGGATGGTGATCAGCAGAAGAAATGACACAGAGCCCAAACCAATGACCAAATATAAGTTCAGGTCTGAAAAGATGTCATATTCCAGAGGAACCTCAGTCATGTCAGAGTAGGCCTTCATGGCAGTCTCCACTGTGGACAACTTGATAGTGACCGTAGCAGAAAGAGCTGGTTCTCCGTTGTCCTTAGCAACCACCACCAGTCTGTGGTGACGGGAATCTTTGTAACTGAACATCCTCATGGTTCGGATCTCTCCATTATACTGGTCCAGACTGAACAAGGTAGCATCAGTCACCTGCAGAAACTGGTAAGTAATCCGAGAGTTGTGCACCGAGTCTGTGTCCAAAGCTATCACCTTGGAAACCAGGGAGCCTTTGTCTGTAGATCTGGGGATCTTTTCCTCCACAACTGAGCCGTGTGCACGCCAAGGAGACACAATAACTGGAGCATTGTCATTCTGGTCCACAATGATCATGTGGAGAGTCACGTTACTGCTGAGTGGAGGAGAACCAGAGTCTCTGGCTTCAATGTGGAAAAGAAACTCTTTCTCAATCTCATAATCAAAGGTTTTTAGTGCATAAAGGTTCCCGTTCTCCGGATTGATGGAGAACAGCATGGACATGGAGGTGTTGGTGATCTCCTTCTCTATGATGAAATAAACTAGATACTGGTTTTCATGGAGGTCAGGGTCAAAAGCAGTGAGGGAGCTGATCAAGGCTCCTGGTGCATTGTTCTCCATCACACGTATAGTATAAAATGACTGAGAGAACTGTGGAACATTGTCATTAACATCCAGTAGCTCCAACGTCATAGTTTCATTGTCAGATAAAGAAGGAGATCCTCTGTCTGTCACAGTAAATGTTATGTCATATTCTGGCACCTTCTCACGGTCTAAAGGCTCTGATACCACTAATTCATAATAGTTATCAGAGGTTTCCCTCAGTTTGAAAGGCATGTGGTCTGGAACATGAAGATCAACCACTCCATTATCACCTGAGTCTTTATCACTGACACTAACTACAGCTATCACTGTGTCTACTTCAATGTTTTCACTTATTGGACTCTGAAATGATTTAATAGATAATTCTGGATGGTTATCGTTCATATCTTCTACTATAATTTTTATTGTACATTGTCCTGATAAACTATTTGCTCCTTTGTCAGTTGCTATCACCTCCATGTCATAAATTTTAAAATCTTCATAATTTAAAACTCCTTTAACTGTAATCTCACCAGTTTCTGAGTTCAGATTAAATGTTTGTTGGGTTTTTTCTGATGTGTATAAACTATATAAATAAGTTAAATCAGAATTTGATCCTTCATCTGAGTCTGTTGCATTGAGATCAATTACAAGGCTTCCAATTGGAGAGTTTTCCATTATTTTAACATTATAAAGGGTTTTGTCAAAAGTAGGTGCGTTATCGTTGGTGTCCAAAACTCGAACAATAACACTGGCTGTACCAGATCTAGCAGGTTTTCCTCCATCCACAGCTGTGAGGATTAAATTATGAGTAGCTTGAGTCTCTCTGTCTAATGTTTGTTTCAAAATCAAATGAGCAATTTTTGTACCATCTCTTCCAGTTTGAACCTCAATGTTAAAATATTCACTTTCACTGAGATGATACGTGTTCAATGAATTACTTCCAACATCCGGATCTACTGCATTGCTTAAAGAAAATCTCTCTCCTTTCTGTGTAGCTTCAGATATATCCAGATACATTGTGCCTCTACGGAACTGAGGGGCGTTGTCATTCATGTCCAAAATTTCCACCTCGATATTAAAAATCCGTACAGGGTTATCTAATATCACTTCTAATCTAAGATAGCAAGATGCTTTTGTATTACAAATGTGTTCCCTGTCGATCTTCTCCACCACATATAGCTCTCCAGTCTCTTTGTTCACGTCCAGATATTTCTTGTTAGCGACTGTATCAAGACGCATCTTCCTCTGAGTCAGTGTTTTAACATCCAGGCCCAGATCGGTAGCGAGATTAGCAACAACCGATCCTTCTTTCATCTCCTCTGGTATAGAATAATGTGTCTCTGAACCCGATGCTTTCTGAATTGGTGAAAAAGCTAAATAAACACAGAGCACCACGTACCTCGGTATGGATTCCATTGTTAAAGCGAAACTCGTCACAGCGCGAATCAGAATCTTCCCGTTTTGACAATGATAAAAAACAAAATGTTCCTATCATAAAAAAAAAAGTCACGTGAGTCTCTGTTTCAATCGCGTTCACAAAATTCTTTCCACTCGGGTGTTTCAACGATCAGGTAACCCTAGCACGATTTTACGGTATTTTTTCAGCACCAGGACGCTGTCCTCCATTTATCCAAACCTGCCCGATCAACAGTGGACGAACGTCACAGCTTCTCATGAATTGGACTTTTAATGACAAAATAGCGCCATCTGCTTTCCCTTTTCTATCTGAAAAGTTAAGAAATTTAGTCCATTAATTTTCTATATTTCATATTTCTGATTATTTTGTTTGGTTGTTCACCTATTTCCTGGAACCGTGAACTCATCTGATATTCCGGATACCCTTCAATAGGATTCAAAATTTAATGTAATGTAAGAGTGTAAAGCACAAATAATAAATATATGCTGAAATACTTTTGCACAAAGATAGTGGGATTATATTCATAACATATGAGAAATGTAGATTATTAAACAAAAAATGACAAATTGTCACTTACATTTAATCAGATAAGCGTGAATGTGGAAGGTTTATAAGCAGAGATGTGCACCACCTGTCCAGGAGGAAAGGTATGTGTCCCAGTCTTTGTCACGTTGTGTGTGGTATTAGTTTAAGATGGACCACTGACTGGACATATACATGAGTTACCTGCAAACAACAAGCTGTATGGAGTGTGCACTCCTGGTGAAAGGATAAATCGCCAACTTTCACAATGATGTTCTGTCTAATGTACAACCTAAACAAGGAGCTATTACAAACATCTTGTTTCAGTCTATAAGGTAAAAGGTCCTTTTTATTTGCTGAGACAAGTGTAGAATCTTCTTGATCATTCAAAATCAAGATCGTTCAAATAAATTATTTGGCATCCCGTTCTGTTCCGTCATCTTCCGCTTGTTCTGGGGTCAGGTTGCGGGGCAACACCCTTAAACAGGTAGCCCAGGCCTCTCTCACCCAAGCTGCATCCTCCAGCTCAACCGGAAGGATCCCAAGTTGTTCCCTGGCCAGCTGTGAAACATAGTCTCTCCTGCGGGTCCGGGGTCTGCCCCTTGGTCTCCTCCCGGTGGGACGTGCCCGAAACACCTCTCCCGCGAGACGCTCAGTGGCCAGCCTGACCAGATGCCCGAACCACCCCATCTGGCTTCTCTCGACCTGGAGAAGGAGCGGCTCGACACTGAGCTCCTCCCGGATAGCAGAGCTCCTCACCCGATCTCTGAGAGAGAGCCCAGCCACCCTGCGGAGGAAGCTCATTTCGGCCGCTTGTACCAGCGATCTCATTCTTTCGATCACCACCCACAGCTGGTGACCATAGGTGAGGGTAGGAACGTAGATCGACTTGTAAATTGAGAGCTTTGCTTTTCGGCTCAGCTCTATCTTTACATCCCTGAGAAACTATCACATTACTAAAACATTTCAGGTTTTCTTTATGGCCCAGAGTTGTACTAGCAGCCCAAAAATGGATGGACAGATTGATAAAAAAAAAAAAATAGGTATTTACAAAAAAATGTTTTAGGTTATGTTGTGAATAGTTTCATATTTCTGGGAAGCTCTCCTTGTGTGTTTCAGTATTTAAATTGATGAAAATGATTGGAATGATCATTGCTGTGGTCACAAATAACAAAGTCATTTAATGTTTGCGTTATTATCGTTTTGTCTCTGATGGTAAATATAACTTTGTTCTTTTGTTTCTGAAACACCTAAAAAGTTCTCTGAAATTGTTTACTGTTCTCTTTAAATTACATTTAAACCACAAAGCAGAATCCAAAAATTGTGTAGGTAATCTATTTCTCTATGAAATCCAATCGTCCACCTTCCTACAACCTGTTTGCCAAGAAAGTAATTAGGAAGAGATGGAGTGCACCCCAAACAGGTCAGTAGCCTGTTGTAGGGCCAGATACAAAGACAGGCAATCTTTCACTCATTTCAAAGGATATCTTCACACGAGCAAATTACCCAAATAAATATGTGTGTGTTTTTGAGGGTGGAAAGAAATCAGAATTCATCCAAATACTCCACACATATACAAGGAGAACAACAAACGAGACAGGGCCTTTTCAATAAGAGTTCCAAAACTCTGGGACAGTCTATCAGAAGATGTCAGATTAAGTCCCTGCAAGTATTTAAATCTTGTTTAAAAACTAACCTTTGAAAGTGTAATTTTCGAGATTTTAGTGGTTTTTAAACTAACAATGTGCCACATCTTCAGGGATTTGATTGGTTTTGACTGATGCCACTATTCTATGTCTTATGCTGTGTTTTATGTTCTGTTTTATGTTGTGTTGATAGTGTGTTTTCAACAATGAGATATTGTTTTAAATTCCTTTTTGTTTTTATTGTATTTTATTTTCTATTTTAACTGTTCATTGTGCAGCATTTGGTCAATTTCTATAAACAGTAACAGAGATTAAATATTATTATTAATAGGCAAACTCAACATTCACAAGCCAGCGAATCTAATCTCAACAAACCGGGGTCAGAACCAAGTACGTAACTATCCACCGTGCTAAAATGTACCTTCTGTATCAGATATTTTAGTATTACTTTCTTTTGCTTGAATGTCCACATTATTTGCTGAAAATAAGTAAAAGAATATATGTTTCACATGTTTCACTCAATGAGTTCCTACCTGCAGAGTAGAAGCTGCTGAGTTACTGGTCTCAGACAGTCCTGTCCCTCTCGGTAAACTGGACACGATGTATCTGGAGCCCTTTGGCACAGGCTGTCTCACCACCAGCTTTCCTTTCCTGGTCTCTGCTAGAAACAGACTGTACCAGTAGGCATCGTTGGAGACCAGAGTGGAGTCTGCGATGGTGGAGTTCCTCTCACTGATCACACTATTCCTGGATGGAGGAGCCGTTTTACTTGGTTTGGGACTCTGACACTTGATCACGATGGTCACCAGGATGGTGATGAGCAGGAGAAATGACACAGAGCCCAGACCAATGACCAAATATAAGTTCAGGTCTGAAAAGATGTCATATTCCAGAGGAACCTCGGTCATGTCAGAGTAGGCCTTCATGGCAGTCTCCACGGTGGACAACTTGATGGTGACTGTAGCAGAAAGAGCTGGTTCTCCGTTGTCTTTGGCAACCACCACCAGCCTATGGTGACGAGAATCTTTGTAACTGAACATCCTCATGGTTCGGATCTCTCCATTATACTGGTCCAGACTGAACAAGGTAGCATCAGTCACCTGGAGAAACTGGTAAGTAATCCGAGAGTTGTGCACTGAGTCTGTATCTAAAGCTATCACCTTGGAAACCAGGGAGCCTTTGTCTGTAGATCTGGGGATCTTTTCCTCCACAACTGAGCCATGTGCACGCCAAGGAGACACAATAACTGGAGCATTGTCATTCTGGTCCACAATGATGATATGGAGAGTCACGTTGCTGCTGAGAGGAGGAGAACCAGAATCTCTGGCTTCAATGTGGAAAAGAAACTCTTTCTCAATCTCATAATCAAAGGTTTTTAGAGCATAAAGGTTTCCGTTCTCTGGATTGATGGAGAACAGCATGGACATGGAGGTGTTGGCGATCTCCTTCTCTATGATGAAGTAAACTAGATACTGGTTTTCATGGAGGTCAGGGTCAAAGGCACTGAGAGAGCTGATCAAGGCTCCTGGTGCATTGTTCTCCAGCACACGTATAGTATAAAATGACTGAGAGAACTGTGGAACATTGTCATTAACATCCAGCAGCTCTAACGTCATAGTTTCATTGTCAGATAAAGAAGGAGATCCTCTGTCTGTCACAGTAAATGTTATGTCATATTCTGGCACCTTCTCACGGTCTAAAGGCTCTGATACCACTAATTCATAATAATTATCAGAGGTTTCCCTCAGTTTGAAAGGCATGTTATCTGGAACATGAAGATCAACCACTCCATTATCACCTGAGTCTTTATCACTGACACTAACTACAGCTATCACTGTGTCTAATTCAATGTTTTCACTCACTGGACTCTGAAATGATTTAATAGATAGTTCAGGATGGTTATCGTTCATATCTTCTACTATAATTTTTATTGTACATTGTCCTGATAAACTGTTTGCTCCTTTATCAGTTGCTATCACCTCCATGTCATAAATCTTAAAATCTTCATAATTTAAAACACCTTTTACTGTAATCTCACCAGTTTCTGAGTTCAGATTAAATGTTTGTTGGGTTTTTTCTGATGTGTATAAACTATATAAATAAGTTAAATCAGAATTTAATCCTTCATCTGAGTCTGTTGCATTGAGATCAATTACAAGGCTTCCAATTGGAGAGTTTTCCATTATTTTAATATCATAAAGTGATTTGTCAAAAATAGGTGCGTTATCATTGGTGTCTAAAACATGTACAATAATATTAACAGTACCAGATCTAGCAGGTTTTCCTCCATCCACAGCTGTGAGGATTAAATTATGAGTTGCCTGCGTTTCTCTGTCTAATGTTTGTTTCAAGATCAAATCAGCAAATTGGGATCCGTCTCTTCCAGTCTGAACCTCAATGTTAAAATATTCACTTTCACTCAAACGATAAGTTTCAACTGAATTACTTCCAACATCCGGATCTACAGCATTGCTTAGAGAAAATCTCTCTCCATTAGGCGTTGCTTCTGAAATGTCTAAATGAATAGCGTCCCTTCGAAAATGTGGGGCGTTGTCATTTATGTCCAGTACTTCTAACTCTATGTTAAAAATCCGCAAAGGATTTTCCAATGTTATTTCAACTTTTAGATAGCACGTTGACTTACTGTTGCAAATGTGTTCTCTGTCAATCTTTTCAACAATAAACAGCTCACCAGTCTCTTTGTTCACGTCCAGATATTTCTTATTCGCAATGATGTCGAGCCGCATTTTCCTCTTTGTTAGCGTTGTTACATCCAGTCTGAGATCTGTTGCGAGGTTGGCGACAACCGATCCCTCTTTCATTTCCTCGGGAATGGAGTAATGAGTCACGGAGCTTGATGTCTTGCAGAATAAGGTGTAAAGAACCAGGAGTAGTAAGCAGCTTCTCCAGGCTCCCTTTGTTAAATTCCGATCCATCGTTAGCGCAAATTGACGTCCTTTGAGTGATTAAATGTAGATTTTTGTATATAGAGAGTCTTGGCGTTACATTAGAAGATAAAAGTAAAATTCAAACCAAGAATGTGTCTAAATAGCGTAGTTATTTTCTTGCAGTAGGGTTTCAGCACCACGATGCTATCCACAATTTGCGGTGAATGAACGCGCACTGCGTCACGACGTTTTGGGGATTTCCTCTCACCAATAAAACAGCGCCGCCACTCATATTTGCAACGTAAACACATGTTTCCAACTCAAGAGAAAACATTCCCTAGTAACATTGCAAAATGAATGATCCGTTTTGGGTTATTTTGTGAAGACAGTGCTTTTTTTAAAAGAGGACCACCCTAATTAAATGATTAACACTTTTCCCAAGTCAAATATGTACGCAGTACCACTGTTTTTCACCAGAAAAAGATATGTAAATAAGTTTAAACTCACAACAAAGCACAACGGGATACATTCAGGGGTGTCAAACTCCAGTCCTCGAGGGCCGGTGTACTAAAGGTTTTGCATGTGTTCCGGGTTCAATACAGCTGATGCACATAAAGTGAAATTAACAGCCAATAAAAATGTTTCGTTAACTTGGATCAGATGTGTAGATACAAGAAAACATGGAAAACCTTCAGGACACCGGCCCTCGAGAACCGGACTTTGACAACTATTCTTTAGTTCATGAAGTGATTGACTGCTTGATTTGAAACAAGAATAAATCCGTAAAACCTTTTAAAATTGGTCGGGATTTCAATTAAACTTTCCTAAAATGTATAAAGTAAAATAAAAAATTGAATTGCCTTATACTGCTGAATATCTTCCAAAGGAATAAAATATTGAAGCGACTGTGAGATCGGACGGGTTAAGTGGCATTATTCATAGTTTTTTCAGACATTCAACTTTTTTTTTTATTGGGGTTTTGTGAGTGTCCAACTTTAAAACGCTCTGTTTAGTTTTCTATTTGTAATTGGCTTATTTTTTAAAAATCCCACTTGATGAGGGTTGTTACAGTATATGAATAATGACTCTAATGTGCAGATATAAAGGTTAAATTATTCTTTTGTTTGTTTTACTGTTTTAACTCATATTTGTTGTAGCAAGTTAAAAAAAATAAACTCTCCAAAATTTTGTGGGAAAATAAATGGTTTTGCCATAACTTTGGTACGTTTAGATACACACTTGAAAAACTACTTAGTAAAGTTTTTATTGGATTTCAAAAAAAAAAATACAAAATCAGCAAACATCAAAAGTTTAAAATATTTGCAGCTGTTTAAAGCAAAAAAAAGTCTGAAAACTTTGCAAAAAACACAACTCTGTTTAATATTCAAAATCCTACCTGTAGAGTAGAAGCTGCTGAGTTACTGGTCTCAGACAGTCCTGTCCCTCTCGGTAAACTGGACACGATGTATCTGGAGCCCTTTGGCACAGGCTGTCTCACCACCAGCTTTCCTTTCCTGGTCTCTGCTAGAAACATACTGTACCAGTAGGCATCGTTGGAGACCAGAGTGGAGTCTGCAATGGTGGAGTTCCTCTCACTGATCACACTGTTCCTGGATGGAGGAGCCGTTTTACTTGGTTTGGGACTCTGACACTTGATCACGATGGTCACCAGGATGGTGATGAGCAGGAGAAATGACACAGAGCCCAGACCGATGACCAAATACAAGTTCAGGTCTGAGAAGATGTCATATTCCAGAGGAACCTCAGTCATGTCAGAGTAGGCCTTCATGGCAGTCTCCACTGTGGACAACTTGATGGTGACCGTAGCAGAAAGTGCTGGTTCTCCGTTGTCCTTGGCAACCACCACCAGCCTGTGGTGACGGGAATCTTTGTAGCTGAACATCCTCATGGTTCTGATTTCTCCATTATACTGGTCCAGACTGAACAAGGTAGCATCAGTCACCTGCAGAAACTGGTAAGTAATCCGAGAGTTGTGCACCGAGTCTGTGTCCAAAGCTATCACCTTGGAAACCAGGGAGCCTTTGTCTGTAGATCTGGGGATCTTTTCCTCCACCACTGAGCCGTGAGCACGCCAAGGAGACACAATCACTGGAGCATTGTCATTCTGGTCCACAATTATGATGTGGACGGTCACGTTACTGCTGAGTGGAGGAGAACCAGAGTCTCTGGCCTCAATGTGGAAAAGAAACTCTTTCTCAATCTCATAATCAAAGGTTTTTAGTGCATAAAGGTTTCCGTTCTCTGGATTGATGGAGAACAGCATGGACATGGAGGTGTTGGCGATCACCTTCTCAATGATAAAGTAAACTAGATACTGGTTTTCAAGGAGGTCAGGGTCAAATGCACTGAGCGAGCTGATCAAGGCTCCTGGTGCATTGTTCTCCATCACACGTATAGTATAAAATGACTGAGAGAACTGTGGAAAATTGTCATTAACATCCAGCAGCTCCAACGTCATAGTTTCATTGTCAGATAAAGAAGGAGAACCTCTGTCTCTCACAGTAAATGTTATGTCATATTCTGGTACCTTCTCACGGTCTAAAGGCTCCGATACCACTAATTCATAATAATTATCAGAGGTTTCCCTCAGTTTGAAAGGCATGTGATCTGGAACATGAAGATCAACCACTCCATTATCACCTGAGTCTTTATCACTGACACTAACTACAGCTATCACTGTGTCTAGATCAATGTTTTCACTCACTGGACTCTGAAATGATTTAATAGATAATTCTGGATGGTTATCGTTCATGTCCTCTACTATAATTTTTATTGTACATTGTCCTGATAAAATATCTGCTCCTTTGTCAGTTGCTATCACCTCCATGACATAAATCTTAAAATCTTCATAATTTAAAACACCTTTTACTGTAATCTCACCAGTTTCTGAGTTCAGATTAAATGTTTGCTGGGTTTTTTCTGATGTGTATAAACTATATAAATAAGTTAAATCAGAATTTGATCCTTCATCTGAGTCTGTTGCATTGAGATCAATTACAAGGCTTCCAATTGGAGAGTTTTCCATTATTTTAACATTATAAAGGGATTTGTCAAAAGTAGGTGCGTTATCATTGGTGTCTAAAACTCGAACAATAACACTGGCTGTGCCAGATCTAGCAGGTTTTCCTCCATCTACAGCTGTGAGGATTAAATAATGAGTAGCTTGGGTCTCTCTATCTAAGGTTTGTTTCAAAATCAGCTCGGCAAATTTGGTTCCATCTCTTCCAGTCTGAACCTCAATGTTAAAATATTCACTTTCACTGAGATGATACGTGTTCACTGAATTGCTTCCAACATCTGGGTCAAATGCATTGCTCAAAGAAAATCTTTCTCCTTTCTGTGTAGCTTCAGATATATCCAGATACATGGTGCCTCTACGGAACTGAGGGGCGTTGTCATTCATGTCCAAAATTTCCACCTCGATATTAAAAATCCGCACAGGGTTATCTAATATGACTTCTAACCTGATATAACAAGATGCAGACGATTTCGTATTGCAAATATATTCTCTGTCAATCTTTTCTACCACATACAGCTCTCCAGTCTCTTTGTTCACGTCCAGATATTTTTTGTTAGCGACTGTATCAAGACGCATCTTCCTCTGAGTCAGTGTTTTAACATCCAGGCCGAGATCGGCAGCGAGATTAGCAACAACCGATCCTTCTTTCATCTCCTCTGGTATAGAATAATGAGTTCTCGAAGACACTGCCGTACCCATAAAGCAGAAAAAAATTGTTACGACGAGCAGCACGTACCTTTTTCCAGAATCTATTGTTGTGATCTGATCCATTGTGCGTCGGAGTAAATGTCTCTCAGGCTTTGTGTAAAAAATATTCACGATTGTGGTTTGTTTTCACGAGTTTGACCCCCAAATATATTTTCACAAAAAATATAGTGCTTTTGCAGATCAGTCGTATTTGAAAAAAAAAACTTAAATTATCCATACATTTTCATCCCCGCGCCGCTAATGTCTTTCTATCCGACCAGCAGACAAGGACTGAGCACGGCGATATTCAGATCTTGTTTTTTTTTCCCACAAAACAGCGCCACCAGCATTTTTATACTTTTATATAAAAAAGTGTTTTATTATAATAAATCTAATAAAAAGTTTAGTTTCGTCCTTTGAACCGCGTTCAGTATCTTAATTTGTGTCTCCATTTATTGCTCTCATACTTTAAATTGCTTAGACTATTGACCCTACTAAAAGGCTATGAAGGTAACTCAGATGCATTTACATACACATACACGTATTATTATTGATATGTGAGCAGAAAATTGTATTTTGTACCCAAAATACAGTCACAGTTCTAGAAATATTTATTTGAAAATACTGAGAATAAACAAGCCAACACTTCACACACTTCACAATACACAGTATTTACAACCTGACCCATGTTGATTCAAAATGTCAACAATTAATTTAATTTGAGAAATTGAACATTTGCATGTTGCTCTTTTTTTACCCAGTTTGATATTTATCCTCTCATCTTTCCTGTGAGGTTTTCCACCCCCGTGTTTCCCAAGCATTAACCCCTACATCTTAATGGACATTTGCATAGGGTAGTTTAAATACAGGCGAAGAGCGTGCACACTTTGCAGTGAGTGTGTGTGTGTGCGTGCGTGCGTGCGTGTGTGAGTGAGTGAATGACTGTGTGGCCCTGCAAAGAACTGTCAGCCTGTTAACTGTGTAAAATCTCCCCCACCCTAAAATATTCCACATAGACTTCAGCTCTGTTGCACTGATTGCAAAAAGCGGTACAGAAGATAGATGGATCAAATCAAAATTAGAAAAATCACTGAGTTTTGCAAATGATAAAAAGTTCAGTAAGTTTTGACATACCTGTAGGGTAGAAGCTGCTGAGTTACTGGTCTCAGACAGTCCTGTCCCTCTCGGTAAACTGGACACAATGTATCTGGAGCCCTTTGGCACAGGCTGCCTCACCACCAGCTTTCCTTTCCTGGTCTCTGCTAGAAACAGGCTGTACCAGTAAGCATCGTTAGAGACCAGAGTGGAGTCTGCGATGGTAGAGTTCCTCTCACTGATCACACTGTTCCTAGATGGAGGAGCCGTTTTACTGTGTTTTGGACTCTGACACTTTATGACGATGGTCACCAGGATGGTGATGAGAAGGAGAAATGACACGGAGCCCAGACCGATGACCAAATACAAGTTCAGGTCTGAAAAGATGTCATATTCCAGAGGAACCTCAGTCATGTCAGAGTAGGCCTTCATGGCGGTCTCCACTGTGGACAACTTGATGGTGACTGTAGCAGAAAGAGCTGGTTCTCCGTTGTCCTTGGCAACCACCACCAGCCTGTGGTGACGGGAATCTTTGTAACTGAACATCCTCATGGTTCTGATCTCTCCATTATACTGGTCCAGACTGAACAAAGTAGCATCCGTCACCTGGAGAAACTGGTAGGTAATCCGAGAGTTGTGCACCGAGTCTGTATCTAACGCTATCACCTTGGAAACCAGTGAGCCTTTGTCTGTGGATCTGGGGATCTTTTCCTCCACCACTGAACCATGTGCACGCCAAGGAGACACAATAACTGGAGCATTGTCATTCTGGTCCACAATGATGATGTGAACAGTCACATTACTGCTGAGTGGAGGAGAACCAGAGTCTCTGGCTTCAATGTGGAAAAGAAACTCTTTCTCAATCTCATAATCAAAGGTTTTTAGTGCATAAAGGTTCCCGTTCTCTGGATTGATGGAGAACAGCATGGACATGGAGGTGTTGGCGATCTCCTTCTCTATGATGAAGTAAACTAAATACTGGTTTTCATGGAGATCAGGGTCAAAGGCACTGAGGGAGCTGATCAAGGCGCCTGGTGCATTGTTCTCCATCACACGTATAGTATAAAATGACTGAGAGAACTGTGGAAAATTGTCATTAACATCCAGCAGCTCCAACGTCATAGTTTCATTGTCAGATAAAGAAGGAGATCCTCTGTCTTTCACAGTAAATGTTATGTCATATTCTGGCACCTTCTCACGGTCTAAAGGCTCTGATACCACTAATTCATAATAGTTATCAGAGGTTTCCCTCAGTTTGAAAGGCATGTGATCTGGAACATAAAGATCAACCACTCCATTATCACCTGAGTCTTTATCACTGACACTAACTACAGCTATCACTGTGTCTAGATCAATGTTTTCACTTATTGGACTCTGAAATGATTTAATAGATAATTCTGGATGGTTATCGTTCATATCTTCTACTATAATTTTTATTGTACATTGTCCTGATAAACTATTTGCTCCTTTGTCAGTTGCTATCACCTCCATGTCATAAATCTTAAAATCTTCATAATTTAAAACTCCTTTAACTGTAATCTCACCAGTTTCTGAGTTCAAATTAAATGTTTGCTGGGTTTTTTCTGATGTGTATAAACTATATAAATAAGTTAACTCAGAATTTAATCCTTCATCTGAGTCTGTTGCGTTGACATCAATTACAAGGCTTCCAATTGGAGAATTTTCCATTATTTTAACATTATAAAGTGACTTGTCAAAAGTAGGTGCGTTATCGTTGGTGTCTAAAACTCGAACAATAACATTGGCTGTACCAGATCTAGCAGGTTTTCCTCCATCCACAGCTGTGAGGATTAAATTATGAGTAGCTTGGGTCTCTCGGTCTAATGTTTCTTTTAGAATTATATCGGCAAATTTGGATCCATCCCTTGCAGTCTGAACCTCAATGTTAAAATATTCACTTTCACTGAGATGATATGTGTTCACTGAATTACTTCCAATATCCGGATCAACAGCATTGCTCAGAGAAAATCTCTCTCCTTTCTGTGTAGCTTCAGATATGTCCAAATACATGGTGCCTCTACGGAACAGAGGGGCGTTATCATTCATGTCCAAAATTTCTACCTCGATATTAAAGATCCGCACAGGGTTGTCTAAAATTGCCTCTAGTCTGATATAACAAGACGACTTCGTATTGCAAATGTGTTCCCTGTCGATCTTCTCCACCACATATAGCTCTCCAGTCTCTTTGTTCACATCCAGATATTTTTTGTTAGCGACTGTATCAAGACGCATCTTCCTCTGAGTCAGTGTTTTAACATCCAGGCCGAGATCGGTTGCTAGATTAGCCACAACTGATCCTTCTTTCATCTCCTCTGGTATAGAATAATGAGTCATTGAAGACAATGTTGTGCCTATGAAGCCGAAAAGAATAGCCATGAGGAGCAGCACGTACCTTTTCCCAGAAGCTATTGTTGCGATCTGATCCATTGTGCGTCGGAGTAAATGTCGAAAAAAATTCCACGGATGTTTACTCTCTTGTTGATTTTGATCCTGGAATATTTTCACTTATAAAATATAGGGGCTTAGGAGATAAATTTTTTAGATAATATTTCTAAATCATCCGTGCGTTTTTTGCACCGCGCAGATGCCAGAATTTCTTTCTGCGATCAGGACAGAAGACGCGAGGATGTTGAATTTGAGATGTTATGTTTTCTCACAGAACAGCGCCACCAGTGCGTGTATTTCTTTCCATATTTATTTACAGCATATAAATCTAATAAAGTGTCAAATATTTATTTGTCTTTGTAAGTATGGGTCACCGGATTTTAAGCTGTTTAAAACCATTAAGAACTCGCACTCATCTTAAATATGTCTTAATATAAAATATGATGGTAAATTATTAATTATGTAAGTATATATTAACAAAAAAACAGCTCTTAAGGTAATGATATTGTTTGGTACGTTTATAAATAAAACTATTGTTATATCCATGGCATGCTAGGCATCTTCAAGGTGCATGACACTAAATGGAATGAATCAATCATCAAATCCATATTGCATACTGTACAGTGGCGCAGTTATTTGTACTTCATTTGTACCTGATAGTGGAGGACACTAATTAGATCCCAGTTTTATCCCACGCTTGCAGAAAGACGGAAACACTGGGGTTTTTTTGTGGGCTGTTTGAATGTTTGTACTTTGTCAACTTTCTCCCACTCTCTAAAGAACCAGTATGTTTGGCTAAGTTATCACTGGAAAGATTGTATATGAGTGTGTGTGAGGGAAGATCTGTGTGCACTTGTAAGAACTGCCGACCAGTTCACGTGAACCCATGGAAATAATCAGTATGCACTGGCTCTCCTATACCCAAGTTGGATGAGCAAATCAGCAGATAGATGGATATAAGAAGAGGTAAGACAGGAAAAAAAAACTGTGAGTTTTGACATACCTGCAGAGTAGAAGCTGCAGAGTTACTGGTCTCAGACAGTCCTGTCCCTCTCGGTAAACTGGACACAATGTATCTAGAGCCCTTTGGCACAGGCTGTCTCACCACCAGCTTTCCTTTCCTGGTCTCTGCTAGAAACAAACTGTACCAGTAGGCATCGTTAGAGACCAGAGTGGAGTCTGCGATGGTAGAGTTCCTCTCACTGATCACACTGTTCCTGGAGGGAGGCGCCGTTTTACTGGGTTTGGGACTCTGACACTTAATTACAATGGTCACCAGGATGGTGATGAGCAGGAGAAATGACACGGAGCCCAGACCGATGACCAAATACAAGTTCAGGTCTGAAAAGATGTCATATTCCAGAGGAACCTCAGTCATGTCAGAGTAGGCCTTCATGGCAGTCTCTACTGTGGACAACTTGATGGTGACTGTAGCAGAAAGGGCTGGTTCTCCGTTGTCCTTGGCAACCACCACCAGCCTGTGATGACGGGAATCTTTGTAACTGAACATCCTCATGGTCCGGATTTCTCCATTATACTGGTCCAGACTGAACAAGGTAGCATCCGTCACCTGAAGAAACTGGTAGCTAATCCGGGAGTTGTGGACCGAGTCTGTGTCCAAAGCTATCACCTTGGAAACCAGTGAGCCTTTGTCTGTAGATCTGGGGATCTTTTCCTCCACCACTGAACCATGTGCACGCCAAGGAGACACAATAACTGGAGCATTGTCATTCTGGTCCACAATGATGATGTGAACAGTCACATTACTGCTGAGTGGAGGAGAACCTGAGTCTCTGGCCTCAATGTGAAAAAGAAACTCTTTCTCAATCTCATAATCAAAGGTTTTTAGAGCATAAAGGTTCCCGTTCTCTGGATTGATGGAGAACAGCATGGACATGGAGGTGTTGGCGATCTCCTTCTCTATGATGAAGTAAACTAGATACTGGTTTTCATGGAGGTCAGGGTCAAACGCACTGAGGGAGCTGATCAAGGCTCCTGGTGCATTGTTCTCCATCACACGTATAGTATAAAATGACTGAGAGAACTTTGGTGCATTATCATTAACATCTATAAGATGGACAGTTATGGTTTCATTGTCAGATAAAGAAGGTGTTCCTTCATCTTTCACAATCAGAGTAATTTCATATTCCGGTACTTTTTCACGATCTAAAGGCTCGGACACTATCAATTTGTAATGTGTGGGTTTATCTAATGATTGGTTGAGACTGAAAGGCAGGTGTTGGGGTATAGCTAAGCTCACTTTTCCATTATCACCTGTATCTCTGTCACTGATTCCAACCAGAGCAATGATGCTGCCCACTGCTATGTTTTCAGCCACTGTATTTTTCACAGACTGCACAGTGATTTCTGGATAATTGTCATTCATATCTGTCACATGGACAATTAGTTTACACTGCCCTTGGAGAGGATGTGTCCCTCTATCTTTTGCCTCAATGTGCATTTCATAAAATTTCATGTCTTCATAATCTACTGTTCCCTGCACAGTTATCTCTCCAGTGTTAGGATTGAGAGAAAACACACTCTGTGTTTTTTCTGAAGTATAAAGTGTAAACGAGTATATTATTTCTGCATTCAGATTTTCATCTAGATCAGTGGCATTAAGTTTTGTCACTAACGACCCTACAGGCGTATTCTCTGTCAAGTTGACAGTGTAAGTTTGCTTATCAAATCGAGGAGGATTATCATTTGTATCTTGTACTCTGACTATAATATTCGCAGTGCCAGAACGCACGGGATCTCCTCCATCCACGGCAGTGAGGATTAAATTATGTACAGCGTTCACCTCCCTGTCTAAAGATTTAGTCAAAACCAAATCCACGTACTGAGTCCCATCACTGCCAGTCTGAATTTCAATGGTGAAATGTTCACTTGGACTGAGTTTATATGTTTTTATTGCATTCATTCCAACATCTGGATCCACAGCATTGGGCAGGGAGAAGCGCTCGCCGGGCGTGGCGGACTCAGACACATCCAGCTCTACTCTGTCTCGCCGAAAGTGTGGCGCGTTATCATTTATATCAGTGATTCCCAGCTCTATGTTAAATATGCGCAAAGGGTTTTCTACAATAAAATCTAGCTTTAAAAAACAGGATGAAGGCTTCGCTGGACAGAGGTATTCCCTATCCATTTTCTCCACAATAAAAAGCTCCCCAGTCTTTTTATTAAAGTCTAAATATTTCTTATTAGTGAAAATATCTAGCTTTACCTCGCGCTGTGCCAAACCCTCTTGATCCAGTCCCAAATCTGCAAAAAGATTAGCCACAACGGATCCTCTCTCCATCTCTTCGGCAATTGAGTACCGAGTCACAGACAAAGCGCAGGGCCATACTGCAGCCAAGACAAAGACAGCAGTCCAAAAGGGCATTTTCTCTGGTAAAAAAAATACTTGCAATACCGCGATGTTGTCGTTTGTTCTGCTCAAACTATTTTTTTTCTAAAAAATAAAATATTATGCGGAAAAACTCAAACTCCGAAATAATGAAGCTCACGATTCTACAATAAATGTGCGTCCTACACACCCTTTGCAAATTTGTGTGGTGTGTCCAAATGAAAGAGAGGAATAATAATTTCTGTGGCTTACAGTGACCCCCTCTGACAGATATGGAAGAATGGTCTAAATATTTCTGTTTCAAAAGTATTGAAAAGTGAGAGTAATAAAAATCCAATTATGTGTACTTTAATTAATCACTTAAACACCTGAAAGTATTTTAAAACAGCCCTGCTCCTCATTAGAAAAGGCAGCTCGCTTTCTCAACCCCAGGACTTTTTATTTGTTTTATTTTGAATGAATGAAATGGGCCTAGATTTCCTATTTGACTAATCGTCATAAAATTATAATTAACTTAAATTACAATTAACTCTAGAAGAGTCTGTGGAAGAAAATCTTTCGCCAAAAACAAGATTACATTGGCTTTATTTTGTACTTCATTTTTAATTTAATGATCATTTAAAAATTTTTTATCATTTACTTCAATAGTTACTGTGAAAATTTTAATAAACAGTCTGGAGCTTTCTTTTTTGCTTTGTTATAAAAATAATATCAGTGTAAAAAAAATTGTGTAAATGTAAAGATATACTACACTACGCATACTCCCGGAAACACAAAAAAAAGGGGATGGTCTACTTGTGCTCAGAATGACACAATTAAAAAAAAATACGTATTTGGTAAGTGTAACTTTTCTGCCTTCGCACTAAGATTAACTAAGATTAAGAAGTGTTAGTTTTTTTCTGAAACAACATGTAAACGTGTGTGAATTTGATATTTTATTGCTTGGCCTGTTTTTTGCTTTTTGTTAACCGTGAGGGTGGAGATCTGTTTGCATTATTTGGTGTTCTTAATGCGTGCTTGCATTCAATACATTTTATTTTTCGATGTGCAGTTTTAGTGTTATTTTTTTTAAAGTACAGAAAAAACTGGTGTGTCTTGTGCTAAACTAATCTGGTGCAAAGTATGCTAATTGTGGTAATGGACACTCTTATGGAAAACTATTGGGGCCACACACGCACGTAAATTAGCGCGCTAAATGTTACATCTAGCGTGCTAATTTTCAAATTTAGCGCGCTAAATGTTCGAATCTACCCGAACACTGGGACATTCACGCTAAATGGCCGAATAACATTCTCTTCTATGGAAAGCCATTGAGGCCACTGCACGCACATAATTTAGCGTGCGTGTAGTGGCCCCAATAGTTTTCTATACACTTTCACCTCCTCAACCCTGGAGGTGGATACCACCACCCTGACAGCTAATGTCAGCAGTGCAGTGAAGTTAGTTCGATGTTGGATATTCAACAGTTATTAACATATTCGGTGAGATCTGCATAAGGATGCCTTTTCAATGGCTCCCACAAAAAGAGACCAAGAGACCCCAAAATGTTCGGAGTGATTTATCTATGTATGTGCGGACATTAAGACACACCTCAAAATTTGGGGTTAGGAGCCCAAATTTTGAGGTTCATAACCTCAAAATTTAAATACAATAGCCACCTAATAATAAAATGCCATTGTTTTCTATGGGAAAATATGTTCTTTTTTCAATAAGAGATTGAGGGACACCATACTGTTTTAGATGGCGTATCTATGTGGGACATTAGGGTACAACTAAAATTTTGGGGGTCTGATACTTGCCCCGCTAAAATTATAGCCACTTAATAATCTAATGAAAATAATGAATAATACTGAAAATTGCTCAGACCCCCAAATTTTGAGGTTTGCCCCAATATCTAAAAAACTTTTGGGGGCAACCTAAAAATTTTGAGGTTCCTCAATATCTTTTTGTAGGAGCTATTGAAAAAAGAGGCTTCTTCCTATGGAAAACTTAGGTATTTTATTACTGGGTAGCAATAAATTTAGTTATACCCCAATGTCCCAACATAGGTACTACCTAAAAAATTGGGGTTCGTCTGTCTCTTTTTTTGGAAGCTATTGAAAAATGCATCCTTATGCACACCTCGCCAAATATGTGAATATCTGTCTAAAATCCAATATCAAACTAACTTCACTGCACTACCGTCAGTGTGGTGTCACTACTTTTTCTTTTCATTCTCTACCACACACTCTGTCATAAAGTTAAATATTAACATTCATTCTCCTCTTTTTTTTTTTTGGGGGGGGGGGACGGTGGGATTGGACAGTCATACTAGATATTCAGATGTCAGATGTTCATTTTATTTATTCATCTTCTTAATCGTCCATCTTTGATTCAAGGCGAACGGCAGGGTATATCCCGAACAGGTCACCAGTCTGTCGCAGGGTCACACACATTCATTCTTAGGGGCAATTTTGTACTGGCCATTCAATCTAGCATACATGTTTTTGGAGGGTGGGGTGAAACCGAAGGACAGTCCACGCATACACGGGGAGAACATGCAAACTCCACACAGAGAGGCCAGTGTTCCAAGCCTCATCCTCACCCAGGACTCGAACGCCGACCTTCTTATTGTGAGGCCACTGTGCTAATCACTGCACCACCCTGCCACCCAGTCAGATATTTATTGCCAAATAAAAATGAAACTGATTTTCTTCTCTGCTAAATAACAGAATGTATTTCAATATATATTAAATGTATGCTTCTAACAATGTCCTATTGCCAAATTTAGATGACTGCATAGACTGCACACTTCAGATTTGCCTGGTGTTCTTTGTCTTGGGTACTTTCCAATTAGTGTTTTTGGTGTAAATTTTATTTCAATTTAATTAAATTAAATGCTAATCTGTTTTATTATATGCAACTTTGAACTACATATGATATGAAAAGTGGGTGCCGGAGCATATCCTGGCTGGTTGAAGGCTAGAGGCTGTGTACACCCCGAACAGGTCGCCAATCTACACACACACACACACTGGCATATGGGGTGTGTGTTTGGGCTACACACACACTGACAACCATACACAGACACACACACACTCACACCTGAGGGCAATTTTGTAGCGGCCAATCAATCTAACAAGCATGTTTTTGGAGTTGGGAGGAAACCGGAGCACCCGGAAGAATTCCACATATACACGGGGAGAACATGCACAGAACCACACAGAAAAGCCAGCGTTCCAATTTTTGTCCTTACCCAGGACTCGAACCCCTGACCTTCTTGATGTGAGGTCACTGTGCTTAGTCCTAGAATAGTTTGATAGATAACTTTTTATGTTTGTGTTTGTGAAACATATTCTTAACTTTTACCATCTCAAGTTCACTTTTTAAAAAGTTTTTTTAAAACCAGTTTAACTAAGGTGTAGCTGCTGTTTGTTCGCAGACTGGCTTTGAGTGCATTTGAATTTAAAAATACTGGCTGAAATGTTTTGTGTTTGTGTGAATTGTTGCAAAGTGGAGTACTAGTACGTAACTGGTTTGCTTTTTTCTCTCTCTCATTTATTGCTCATTAGTTACATAATGAGCAATGTTACTTTTGACATAGTTACTTTTTCTTTCTGAGCACTCTGTTTTGTTCAAATTATTTTATTTATTTTATTTTTTATTATTTTTTTTATCTTATTGCACACCTGTATCAAAGCAAGTTCCTAGTCTCTGATATTCTCATTGACATGGCAATAAAAGCATTCTGATTCTGATTCTGATTCTGATAAGACCATAAGTTAATAAAAGTTTAGTTATTCACAAAATTTAATGCTGAGGTGGGGTAAAACTGATGATCTTTATCTACAATCTCTTGTAACATATTATCATACTAGATTTTAGAAAAGTGATTTCTTACAAGCAGCCTTTTTGTCTAATCTTAAATATTAAAAATACAGTTTTTGCTTCCTTTTTTCATTTATTATTATTATTATAATTTTTTACATTTTTTTTTTCTTTTGAAAAAATTAATTGTCATTTCTTTGAAGGACATTTGTCCCACTATAGAATTTTATCTACGTAACGAATACATTCACAATCCAAACACATTCAAAATTTCAACTTTATTAGTCTTGAATTTAATTCTTGTTTCATTCTCTCTTGAAATCCCTAGTTGGAGTTAATCATTTTTGTTGCAGATTCTCACATACAGTACAGTTTATAAGTAAGTTAACTTTAATGTACATGACTTTTCAACACCTATGCATTTGTTTATCAAGATAGCAGTTGATTTGAAATTATTGGGGAAAAAAGGGTGGCACATAGCCAAAGCAAAAATTTACTCAATAGAAAAATGTTGTATTGAATTGAAAATACTTTATCTCCACAAGTAAAAATATAGTCTAAACACAAGACACACTGAGACTCTGTTAAGAGCGGATCAATAGAGACCAAAGAAATAGTCGGACAAACAGTAGTAGAACTTTCTCAGCAAGGGCAGCAGAACTCAGTGCAGAGTGACCAAAGTCCAGACTACAATCAGGTTTATTTATAAAATGAGGTGGGAGGGATTGAGAATAAAACGTGAAAGTTTAGGTCGTGAAGTTTAGACAGACATTACAAGAAGTAAAAAACAAAACATTAAAACAAGGCTTTACACTTTTTTTTATGATAACAATGTATTTAGATTGAACATTTCTTACAGACTCGAAAATATCTGAAGACAAAAGAAAAAAAGCATTTTTGACCAAAATGAAAGATTTTTCAGAGCATCTCATTTGGATTTTTTTTTTTTGTATATATATAAGATTATTTTTTATATGGTCATTTTGAAGTATTTTTTGTATTAGAAGTTATTAAACAAAACTACCCTGCCCCAAGTGGAGGAGTTTAAGTATCTCGGGGTCTTGTTCACGAGTGGGGGAAAGGATGGAGCGGGAGATCGACAAGCAGATCGGTGCGGCATCAGCAATCACTAGGACGCTGCATCGGTCCGTCGTGGTAAAGAGAGAGCTGAGCCGAAAAGCAAAGCTCTCAATTTACAAGTCGATCTACGTTCCTACCCTCAGCTATGGTCACCAGCTGTGGGTGGTGACCGAAAGAATGAGATTGCGGCCGAATCTGATGCCGCACCGATCCGCCTGTCGATCTCCCGCTCCATCTTTCCCCCACATCGGTTCAAGCGTCCGAAATGAGCTTCCTCCGCAGGGTGGCTGGGCTGTCACTCAGAGATCAGGTGAGGAGCTCTGCCATCCGGTAGGGGCTCGGTGTCGAGCCGCTCCTTCTCCAGGTCGAGAGGAGCCAGATGGAGTGGTTCGGGCATCTGGTCAGGATGCCCCAGAGCGCCTCGTGGGCGAGGTGTTTTAGGCACGTCCCACCGGCAGGAGACCAAGAGGCAGACCCCAGAACCGCTCGAGAGACTATGTCTCACAGCTGGCCGGGGAGCGACTTGGGATCCTTCCGGGTGAGCTGGAGGATGCAGCCGGGGTGAGAGAGGCCTGGGCTGCCCGTTTGAGGCTGTTTGCCCCGCGACCCGACCCCGGAACAAGCGGAAGATGACGGAACAGAAACTAAACTAACTTCACTACGAAAATATTTTTTTTCTTTCTTGTCTTGATTGAAAGCTGCATGCAACATGGTTTAAAAGAAGTCAAATTAACCACATTTATCATAATTTATTTGATTCTTTTTAATATAAAATTGGAATTATTTATGGTCACGCAATTGTTGAACAGTTTTAAAAGAAGTTGTAAAATGACGGATTTTTAAAAAACTTTTATTTGAATTGAAATGATTCTTTCTCAATGATGCCACCTGGTGGGAAAACTTGGTATTTATCCAATTCAACAATGAGGTGTCTTTTGGTAGAAATGACTAATTAAGGTCTAATTTTAAGATAAGAAACTCATTTTAAATGTGTAAAATACTATATGTATATAAATATATTCTAAACTTAACCATCAAAATGCATCTCGGATTTATCAGCAATGTACTATTTTATTTTATTTAAAATTAATAATAAACATTCATATTTAGATATTTCTATGTGAAATGATTTTAACTTCCTTTTTATTTAAAAAACATTATATAAAAAAAATATTGAATTTTGTGCAATCTCTGTGCTGCAGGTGGACATTATTAGCATACATAAACTCAGAGATTATGAAGTGTTGTTGGAAATATGCAAATATTTCCCAAAATGCATCTTACATTTTAAACCTTGTTTTTTTTTTCTGTCCTTATAGAAGTGTTAATCCAAAAATGTAACACTGTTTTTTCTTTCTACCATAATACTGCTTTAAAAAGAAGAGTAGGAGGGTAAAAGCTTCCTTTACAAGACAGATTATACCACTATTTATTTATTTTTTTACCAACCATTCTCAAGAAACACAAAGCATGTAGCTTATAGTTTATCCAAGATTTGTTTTAGTAGGTGTAGATTTGGTTCTTTCTTTTTAATCTGAAGACATTAAAAGAAGTTGATGTATAATGTTAAGTAAAGGTTCGCTGCGTCCTCTGGTGGATGAATTGAGACGTTTCAACGAAGAAGAAAGAATGTTTGTCACAAGCCTTTCAGCACTACCCTAGCGAACAGCTCCAAAAATAAGCAAGTCAATAAATGTGATGACTTTCTGACTGTGGAATGGGACTTTTTTTATTATTATACTTTATATAAAACCGCTTTTTACTGACCTTTAGCTGTGTTAAACTGATTGAAACTTTAAAAGGAAAACAAGATATTGACTAAAGTTGTCTCTGTCAAATTTGACCCTATAAAGAAATGTTTCAGATTACGAATACAAGTGGCTGAAACGAGGTTCCTACGCAAGGTGGCTGGGTTCTAACTCAGTGATAGAGTGAAGATCTCTGCTGTCCAGGAGGAGCTCCGAGTAGAATGATTGTGCCTCTGTGTTGAGAGAAGACAAATGGGGTGGTTCGAACATCTGGTTAGAAAGCCTCCCGAACGACTTGCTGGTGAGGTGTTTCGGGTACGTTCCATTGGTAGTTGACTTTTAGATCGGCCCCGGAACCACTGAAGACACTTGGTGTCACAGCTCGCCAGAGAACATCACAGGATCCTCCCTGATGTGCTGGAGGATGCAGCCGGCATGAGAGAAGCCTGGGCTTCCCGTCTGTTGGCCCTGCGACCCAGCCCCGGATAAACAGAAGACATTGTAATGGAAAAAAAAAATGTTTCATGCCTTCATTCAAAATGCCATCCGTCACTCATCTGAAAATAAGCTGGGATGACCTAAATGTGGCTCCTCATTCAGCCATCCATGCGGGCCACCTTTCCACAGAGAAGGTTACCCAACTCCACTACATGCTCTCTGTGGAAACAGCTTTCCTTATTAGCAAAAGTATTTTCATTTCAAGCCATGGAATGACCTAATTACCCTGTTCATTCCTGGCCGGTGCCCTACTCTCATCTGTTGCTAGTGGAAACTAATTCCCAGAGAAGTAAGAAGCAAAAGGGCAGAGAGAGAGAGAAAATACAGCCACGGGCCCCCCTAGTTTTAATTCAGGTGTGGCATTTTGAGTTGATCCCCCGCTTCCCCTGACACTTGTATTTGTGTTCGTGGTCTTAATTAAAGTGATATTTCGAGAGAGGAGGTTGTATTTGTTCAGTTAATGAACCACAGTATTCTCTGCGGGCAAATGGAAATGCAAGCACTCCAATTAGCATATGTTAGCATTTTACCATGTTTATTCCTCACCAAGGAAAACAGCTTACCAAGGCAAAAAGCTTTCTGCCCTTGTAAGAGTAGCTGCAAAACTTTTTCACCTCAAAATAATTGACTTAAACTAATTAAACTCCGATTTTTAAGTTCACATCTAAAATATTTATGAATGCTGATCAAGCCTGTGTGTTTGAGTGCTAAAGCAGGGTCAAATGTTGGATTAATAAATGTTCGATTGGGGGAGCTCATTGGGGGGCACAGCAAACATAAAAACACCACATGAAAAAAATACTTTATTTCATAAATGTATACAGTACATGTGTCAGGAAATCCCTTCATCATTACAGTAGTCTGCTTCATGGTGCAGCTTGCATATACATTTACATCATATTTGTCATATTTACACAAGCTTTGTTAGCAAACAAAAAAAGAGAATAACTTTTTATTAAACCAAAAATACCAATTAATAAGAATGTGCAAAAGTTACTGTTCACTCATCACTTTCGAAACATTTTGGATGAAATTGCAGCTTCACATTGATTGTCTAAATAATATCAATTATAGCAGTAATACATGTAACAATAAAATGATAACAGACAGATATTAACAATGTTGCAGTGAGATGTCACATAAATAACCATCAGTTTTGTTCAAGTTAGTGTCCATTTTCCCTCTTCCTCATTAGACCGATGATACTTGTCTTTTTTTTTTTAACTGTATTCCAATCATTTTTAACGTGAATCATCTCTTTGTTTCATCACCGGGTCTCATTTCAGTCCAACTTCTGAGATATCAGTCGTTGTACAGGTCATTGTTTATCATTGCGGCTTCTCCTTGAGGGGACATCTGGAGACGTCGCTTCTTTCCAAATGTAGAAAAAGAATTGTGGACATCAAGTTCGCTCCACTGTACAGTGGGCCGCAGGGTGCAAAAACCTGATGGTGTTCCCGGAATGTACACATTGTGATGGTAGTCGGGCGGTGGGTGCGGGTGTGGGGGGATTGATGGCTGTTGCTGTTGAGGTGGTGGTGTGCACCGAGGAGTCCAGGGCCGAGGGGGGACTCCACTAGGTGAAGGAGACATCTTATATTCTATCGGGTGACAGGAAGAAAGAGACAACACTTTATTATACACCACTGACCTTACTAAGACGGAACAATCCCAATTTGCATAATACTTATGGAAATCAGGCTTTAGTAGTTTGCAAGGACAATAAACAAGTATGCAGTGCTCTAAAGAACATCAGGACAAAGGGGACATGGAGAGGAGCACTAATATTTCTCAGTTTGACCTTCACGTTAAGACGGCACAGCTAAGAATTAAAAAACACATTAAAATTTACACCACTCATAAATAGTTTTATTTAAACAAGTAAACTCCTCACACGTGCAAGTTTTGATCAAACATGCATTACATTTACACCTTCCTTACCTTTCATTCCTTTCATACGAGTACCCCAGGTCCAGTACTGTCCGGGTGCCATGGAGGTGACGTAGTTTTCCGGGTCAGCGTGCATGGCCTTACGCATTAGAGTCCCATCCATGTTAATTGAATTGTAACTATGATTAAGAAAGAAGCATGTGTTACTTGCAAAAAATGCACTATTTTTCTTTCAGAAACAACATTATACATAACTATACTTCAAAATCAAGTGGTGACTGTGTTAAGTATAGAACATTTAAAATTGAAAGAATTTACTGTTGATGTGAATTGTACCTTTTTATTGATGAGTTCTGATTTTTTGTAAGAGTCCAGTCGGTGTTTGGTTGCTTCAGCTGAAAGAAAAACAATAAATACAGAAAAACTTTAAATTAATATCAAATCAAATTAAATGGTAACTTTTTGTCATAATTTCTTATGTCACAAAACATTTTTTTTATTTTTAAAAGTTTATAAGTTAAGCTTTTTTTTAAACAAAATGATCTCAAAGACCTTGGAGGCAATAAAAAATAATTCAAATATTAAATAATTATTTATGATCTTATTACAGAAGAGTAAACACATAAATTAGTGTGATGAGTTTCTGTTGAAGTGATTTTTTTTTTATGGACCATGACTACCATCTTGTGGGGATTTGATAGAACACATGCCTCCGGCTACGAATTTCCAAGATTTGCTTTTATCCTCTTTTCACACAGCGGGAAAGGGTGAAAAGGGGCACCCGAGTTATATTTATCCCACATTTTCAGCTCATACTACGGATTCCACGCTCTATTCATTTATCCCAAGTTGTTAACAAAGAAAGAGTGCAAAGTAAGCGTTTTATTACAATCTGTATTCAAAATAGTCACCCTGCCAGCTACACAAAAAACCCAATTAGAACCCCAGCGGGATGAAACGAAACGTGATTTAAATCTTCAAAGGAAAGAAAATTACACAATGCATTGTTTTGTAGATTTTATGCATCATTTTTTTACATTAATATTTGGGTAATGCTGCTCCAGTGAGACTTCTAATTAAAAGAAGTTTGAGTTTAATGCACCTTCATTAGTGATTTAGTCTAAGTTTTTATCATCTATCTTTACACTTAACTATTTCCCAATGATTTGTTTTTTATGTCACTTAAAGGCCGGTGTGGGAGCATGCTGAGGGACTTTGGCTGAATTAGTGGAGCCAATTAATAAGAGAAAGGACATTTTCTCCTGAAGGAGAAAGCATAGCTGCAGGCAGAGCAATCAGTGTGACCTCGAAAACCCTCTTGTGGCCAGAGGTGTTTGCCAGAAACATTTCTCACTCTGCTAGGTGGAGTCTGCTGTGTGTGTGTGTGTCTGTGTTTTACTGTGGATTGTACAGAAAATGCAGAGAGAGAAAAAACCTCATTCCACACACAGTGCAGATCTGCTGCTCCTTCTAACACCGGTGTAGACACCATGCTGTAAATGCCCTCTTGCATTGTCTCCTTCTCTTCTTCTTCTACCATTACATCCATCCTCTTCCCCTCCCTCACTGAGCAAACATGAAGCTACATCTCTCCCTCTCTCCTCACATTCAGAGGACAACGCCGGGCAGATCTACAGGCTGTCCACGTCTCAGTCCAGCCATGTCCTTGCACCCCCCCTTCCCCACACTCTCCTCACACACACACTCCCCTCTTTTTCTCCTTGCCCCCTTCCCACTAATGTCCTCCCCCGTCTCTCCAAAAACCGGCCATTTGCCATTTCTCATCAATAATTGACAGCCCCCCCTTGTGAATACGCCACACTGTGTGTAGTGGAGCAGTACGGTTGTGTGTTTGCCCTTGAGGCACAGTTGCTGAGGTTATCTGTCCCATATTATTAGTTTGGAGCAAGAACGCCAGCAGCAAAACCATCTGCTCACCAAAACCAGTAAAAAACAAATAACTTCTATTCAACATCATGCATAAAACCTAGACTTGTTCAAACTCAAGGGATGCACAGGGAGCAGGTTCGTGTATGTGTGTGTGTGTGCCACAAGTGTTTGCCAGTGAAACTATGTGATTTTTTTTTGTCAGCTCATATTTCAGTAGCAATCAGTGTGTGAGATGTAGTTAAAGCTTAAATTGATGTTGAAAGAAGAGGCAGCATCTCTTTTTCCTCTCTCACACACACTGACATCTCACTTCATTGTGTGACACGCTCTGCGCGCAACATATGCTCCCCGTTCTTTATTAACAAGTCAATTAAACTGTAATCTCATGTCGTCTCATTTCAGTCCCTGCGAGCAAAACATTAACAATGAAGATTAATTATGATCCTAAAATAACAGAGAGATGCAACACGCTGAGAAAACAGAGGGAACAAAATGACTTCACTCTCTTTGTTTAAGTTGACTAAACCTGAAGGGCATGATTTGACCTTGATGAGATGAGAAAGTCATCACTGATTTCTCTCCCTCTAGCTGACAGGGTCTTTATATTTTAGATGCTGGTGTGACTCTACCTCGCTAGGAGTAGTTGCTCCGTTGTTCACAGATGCGCTCCGGCTTTGCGCGTTCCAGGAGTTTTCTGCGCTCTTCGCCTCGTTGTTCCTCGGTGTGGTGCTCGGGCTGCACGGCTTCAGAAACATAAAGTCACTTTTGGCTGATTCGGGGGTCAGACACACTTTATAACAATATGACTGAGAGAGACTGCTAGTTCCATTCACCTCCATACAGTTCGTGGGAACTTTGGCCGCAGAAGAAATCTGCAGGTTGAGATTAGATTTTTTGAACACCTCTGGAGGAGGGTCTGGCTGGAACCCCCCGCAACAGCAGCAGGCTAATGGGGGAAGGTTGTACCCGCTGTGGCTCTCCCTGTCCTTGTAACATTTGACTCCAGCCAGAACGATGATAGCCACCAGGAATATCAGGGAAATCGTGCTCAGTGACACGATCAAATAGAGGGCGAGGTTTGAGGGGGGCTGTGGGCTGAGTGTCAGATCTCCGAAATCTGACAGGGACTCAGGCACGCTGTCTACCACTGTAAGGACAATAGAAACTGTAGCAGAGAGAGGTGGTTGTCCGTTGTCCTTCACTAACACTACCAGCCTCTGTCTTGTTGCGTCTCTATCCACCAGGCGGCGGATAGTCCTGATTTCTCCTGTGTACAGAGCCACGCTGAACAGCCCTGGATCTGTCGCTTGTAACACCTGGTAAGACAGCCTGGAGTTCTGACCAGCGTCTGCATCCAGAGCTGTTATTTTGGTAACTAAATACCCTCCGTCTACTGACCGTGGAACCACCTCTGTGGCCACAGTTCCGTTTTTGGGCAGCGGGGAAACAATAACAGGTGCGTTGTCATTCTGGTCCAACACAAAGACATTAACTGTGACATTGCTGGCTAAAGGAGGGAAACCTGCGTCCTGTGCCTGAACCAGGATCTGAAAGTTTCTAAGTTGTTCATAATCAAAGGAGCGCAGTGCGTAGATATTACCATTGTCAGAGTTGATTGAGACATAAGTGGACACTGGCATGCCCTGAATCTGACCCTCCAGAATAGAATAAGACAGATAGGCGTTCTGATTGGAATCAGGGTCAAAGGCAGAGACGGAGCAAATGGAGGCGCCAGGGGCATTATTCTCTGTCACATAAACTGTGTATGAAGGTTGAGAAAACCGCGGGGGGTTGTCGTTAATGTCAGACACTTGAACCAAGATTGTTTTCCTGGTTGAGAGTGAAGGAGAACCTAAATCACGAGCAGTCAGTGTGATGTTAAACTCGGACACAGTTTCTCTATCCAGGAACTCGCTCGTTACAAGTGTGTAATAATTTTTAAAAGATGAATGAAGCTGAAAGGGGACGTTGTTTGGAATCTGGCAGTCAACGTTCCCGTTTTCCCCTGAGTCCCTGTCCATGACACTTATCACTGCTATCACTGTGCCTGGTGGCGCATCTTCCTGGACAGGTGTGGACACAGAGGTGAGGATGACTTCAGGTGCGTTATCATTAACATCCAGAATGTCCACCAGCACCTTACTGTGCACTGCCACTGCTGACGGACCCCTGTCTTTAGCCTGCACATACAGCTCATACACACTTGCTTTCTCATAGTCCACAACGCCCTTCACTCGGACTTCTCCCATGTAGGGATCCACGCTGAACAACTCACGCACTTTGAGTGGTGCGTGTCCGCTAAACGCATAGGTGACCTCACCGTTTGAACCCTCATCCAAATCTGTGGCGTTAAGTTTTAGTATCAGAGTCCCTCTGGGCGCGTTTTCCACCAGACTCGCGCGGTAAACTGATCGATCAAAGACCGGAACGTTATCATTAGCGTCCAGCACCGTGATGGTTATCATTGCCGTACCGGATCGTTCAGGTGATCCCCCATCATAAGCTGTGAGAATCATTTCAAGTTTTTTCTGTTGTTCACGATCCAGTGGAGAGTCAAGCACCAGCTCAGCAAACTTGCTCCCGTCATTCCGTGTCTGGATGTTTAGAACGAAGTGCTGGTTTGCGCTCAGCTGGTAAGAGCGCAGAGAGTTGGCGCCAACATCCTGATCCTGTGCGCTCTCTAAAGGAAAACGCGAGCCAGGCGCAGCGGACTCTGTGATATCGAGGTTAAATTCACTCCACGGGAAACTCGGAGAGTTGTCGTTCACGTCTAAAATTTCCACTTCCACTCTGTACAGTTCTAGTGGGTTTTCAATCACCACTTGCAGGTGGAGAAAACAGTTTGGACTCCGTTCACAAAGCTCCTCTCTGTCTATTTTCTCATTGACAAAGAGAATTCCATTTTCTAAATTCACTTCTAAATATTGCTTCTTTGCTCCGGAGACAATCCGAAATCTACGCGCTGACAGCTTGGCCACATCTAGACCCAGGTCTTCTGCGATGTTTCCCACAAAGGCTCCATGCTCCAGCTCTTCAGGAATAGAATAGCGAATCTGCGCCAGAACCAAGTCCACCACACACGCGCACAAAAGTAGACAAATGACCAAAGCAGTGACTGGTAACCAGCTGCATCTGGAGAGTCTAGGATCCATCTCAGCAGCGTGCGTAAAATCACTTCACACACACATCTTCACCCCGGAAAATCATTTAGATGTGTGGAGTCAAGCTGATTAAAACAAGAAAACTTGTATCAAAGTAGAAAATAAATCTTGTCACTTGAATGCATGTGGAAAACTTTATAAAATACAAGTTACACAGCAGGTTGTGGGATGAAGGAGTTTTTCTTCTTGCTGTGCCTCGCGCGCAACACTGGTGCTGTATGAACGGTGGAAGCTCGCCTTTTGATTTTCCAGTGTATTAGGCACTCAGAAAAGCTGGTGGGGAGGCGTGTGTGTGTGTGCGAGAGAGAGAGAGGGGGAGAGCTAGAAAATTTGAGAGGGAGAGATGGAGGGTGGTGTTTGACACAGAGAAAGAGAGACGGAAGAAAAGAGATGGAAGGGGTGGATGTTACTCCGTATTGGAGGACAGCGATGCAGAGTGGGACTCTAATTACTGTGGACGTTTAACCCTTTTGCATCTTCACGTCTCTTCTTCTGACCCATTAAAAGAGACACGAGGGCGTAAATTTGACACCAGACGTCAGAGCCAGATTTGGATTAGAAGACGAATTGTGTCATGGGTGTCGTTTTCTGAGCTGCATTTACCAGATGAGAGTGGATAAGGATTTATCTTTATGTCTACTATGTCTTACAGGATGACAGTGATAGCCGACCGGATTTAACTTAGTTTCAGTGTAACAGAAAACAATAAGCTCCTGGGTCCCTCTTTGGCTCTTTCTCAAACGGCTCAGTGTCCAGCACCAACAGGCTCCTGGGATTTAGTAATGGTTTTTAATTAGAGCCCTTTGAAGATGAATGCCCACAGTTCTATTCATTAATCATCACAGACCATTTTTTCCAAATAGAATCTTTGATAGGTCAGGGTATCCATTTTTAATCAACATTTAAATGACTACGAGTTACTTTGTAAATGGGCAACACATACATAAAACATGATTTTAATTCACTTAGGTAGACGTGGACACGTATCAACATAATCAACATAAAAGCAATGCAGAAGAGCCGTAAGCACACTTGTTTTCTAATCGGGTATTACAGTCTGGATTAGGTGATCATCCTATGTAGGTGATGTGTTTGAGCTGTTTAAAGAGGAGAGGATATTCCTGGATGCAGAGGGAAGGCTAAAACCTTCAACTCTGATTATAAATGATGCTACCGGATGAAAGTATCATGGTTATCCTTTTTTGTGAGACAATATCCCCCAATGGAGTGGCACACTGGTTCAAATCTGATCTTTCTTCAGTTTTTTTAGACAACCAATGAACATCAGAAAGCGTGAAAGAGAGTGTAACAGGGAATTAAAGGATGCCTTTGTGAATTGGAGTTTGTCTCTAGAAAGACACGAGCAGCATCCTAATGTAAAACCAGGGCTCGAAATGTGAAAGTCTCTTCTTAGGGACTGACGACACTGCCGTGGCCCTCGGGCAGTGTTGAGCTTGTTAGCAACTAGAAAGAGTGAGGAAGTGAGAGAGAGGAAAAAAGAACAAAAACACAAATATGTCCTGCTTTGCTAAGAGCGGTCTTTTCTTTTACAGCCATAAAACCTGAGGACTGTATCTTTTCTTATAGTTTGATGGTTGGTTTAAGAAAGGACATAAAGGAGATCCTTTAACACCGAATAAAAAAATAAGATACTAACAAATGGATGAAACTGGGCAATTAGCGGTGTGTCTGTGACATTTCATTCTCAACCCAATAACAGAACAATTTACCATCAGGACATGATGCAGATTGTGAGAAATTCCTGTTCAGTTTGGCATTTGAAAGACCTTAACAAAGGTTATGGTTGACTTCTGAGTGAAATCATTTATATTCTGTGAATTTCAGAATGAGATTCCGTACATATTGTTAATATTTCTCCTGATAACAAAAGTTACAACTTATCTATCCAACAGGCGACTCCCCCCAAAAGAAACACAGCACCCTCCCTTTTCAGGAAAAAAAAATCCCCAGGTTTAAATAAGCAAAAAAACACAATCTGCTTGTAGACTTAACCTCAAGCAGATGGTTAAGCTTCTCCAGAAATGATTACATTTCTGGAAAAAAAGAGGAAAAAAATCCCCACCAACCAGTTCTATTGCTTTCCTCTTCTTTTTAATTAACGGAGTGAAGGATTAGTGTGCAGCTATCCTGGATCAACTGTTCTTCGACGAAAGAATACAAATGTTTTGTGATAAATAATCCCAAAGCACTCTGACCAGCGTTCCCTCGGTGCCTGTTACATTAACATGCATTACACGCAGCATTAAGCTGCTCTCATCTGCCCCTATCACCAAACTCACCCTGTTGTCCGACAGGAAGACAGACAATACTTTCTCTGAACAAGACCTCCACAGCTACCTGACTGGGACTTATTATACTTCTAGAGACATCTCAGTGCACAACAAGGTTAGAGTGGAAAACAAAGTGGATCATGAACAAAAGAAAAGAGATATTAAAAAAATATGTTTTATCATAAATGAGGCCGTGAAGCCATCTACAAGTGTTTTTAGATGAATGTCTTTATCTGATTCATACATAGCTGTTCGAACTGGGTTTATCTGTGATGCAATGCCTCCATCTTCTGGGATTTATTAGTATTGCATATAAAAAGTTGATCAATAACAAGCAAAAACTGATAAAAAAATATTCATAATCTAAGCAAATGCCATTTTTTTCTTGGAAGATTTTCGGCTTAAAACATCTTAGACTCTATTAATTTAATGTATTTAATTACATTAGTAGTATTTAGATCTTCACTCTCATAGATGTATCTTGAAAATGTGCATTCTCAAATGATATTGAGAAACAAAAATAATTAATTAGTAGGTAAGAAGTAAACGATGCATTTTATGGTCTTAGCATCTAATTAAAAACCAGACTTATGCTGTTTTTTTTTTTTTTTTTATAGGATGCTGAGGTTGAAATCACCAAGCTGTCGACTTGGAGAAAGACGAGAAAGGACATGTCTTGGTGTATCTAAGAACATCATGATGTCATTTGGTGTAAGAGGATTTAAAGGACGAGGTTAGATGGAAGCGCGTGATTCACAGTGACTCTGTCACTCGAGGGGTGTCTGCATAAATCTAACCTTAAACATCACATTTCAAAACCTTCTTTTAAAAAATTGTAATGGAATAAATTTCCACACATTAATTCATAAAATACTCTTTGAAAGCTTTGAAAGCCAGAAGTCAGAGCTAGGTCGTGGAAAGTTAAATAAATGGAAGTGACTGTTCTGACTTTGGACTGGAACCAGTTCAGTCCTGAGGGGTTTGTTTAAAGCTTTTTGATTAATACTTGATTTTTTTCCCCCCTCTTTTTAAAGTTATTCCTCAAATACATTTTAAAGTTACAATTGATTAAAAGAATTCAAGGGTTGAGTTTTCTTCAATAATAAAATGATCTATTCTGATTTCCTCTGATGTCTTCTGTCTGAAGGAAGATGTTTAATAGGATTGTTCTCAAGCACAAAATCATAATGAACAAATCCAAACACACTCTGCAAGGAGATGTTTTAGAAGAACTAGAAATCTTTGGATTTAGAAACTTTTTTAAACTTACGTCCATAAAATATTGTTGAGAGGATTTGTGATTGACAGTGAAAATAATGAAATACAACATTTGGAGTGAGAGATGTTTTGCATGGATGAATGAACTGATATTTCTTCAAGCCCATGCAGACCAATACATTAGTTTCTTTAAGGAATATGATAAACGCATTGAACTAGTAGTTCACACAGCCAGCCCGCTAAAGTTAGTCATGTTAAATACGTGCCCAATTATTGCATTACTTTATTTATTAATATATTTAGATTACCTCACAGCAAGAACGCCGCAGATTTGAGTCCCGAGTGGGGATTAGGCTTGAAACAATGGCCTTTTTGTGTGGATTTTATATGTTCTACCCTCTATGTTTAATTTATGTGTGTGGATAGATGGTTGTGTTTGTGTGGCCCGGAGACAGACTGGCGACTTGTTCGGGGTGTACCCTGCCTCTCGCCTTAAATTAGCTGGAAGGGGCTCTGGCATCCCTCGCAAACCCTGATATGGAAGGATGTCTTAGAAGACGAAACAAAACATTTAGTTTATTAACCGTTTGTATTAAACAATTAGTGACCTCTGACCGCTACAGGTGGCATGCAACTGTCAAAATCAGTAACAAGCAGGCCGAGGAACACAGAGAGATCCAGCGTGAGCTCATAAAGACCCGGAAACGACAAACAAGTCAGTCTGCAACTGTTCTCCATGATTCATACTGCTTATCACATTTGCAGTTAGAGTGGTAGGAGCTGCAGCTCCTGCATTGGCTTATTTAGCCACAGCCAAGCTCTGCAGTACAAACAGATAGATACCCGAGAGCAGACTTCATTGTCTCTGAAGACAGAAGATGCCAACAAATTAAAAATATAAATTCATTTTACATTCACATAAAAAACATGTGACTGGTCATTTACATCAACCTGGTATCTGACGAGCCTCACTGCATGCTGGGAAGTTGTCAGTCAGTCACCTTCTTATTCGTCTATCCCTTACAAGGTTGCGGAGAGTGCTGAAGCCCATCCCGGCTGATTCAAGTCGAGGAGTAGGGTACACCCCGAACAGGTCGCCAGTCTGTCGCGGGGCCACGCACATACAACCATCCACACACACTCATTCCTAGGGACAATTTGGCAATGGACAATCTACCTAGCATGCATGTCTTTGGAGAGTGGGAGGAAACCGGAGTACACGAAGGAAACCCACGCAGAACATGCAAACTCCACACAGAAAGGACAAAGTTCCAAGCCTCGTCCCCACCCCGGACTTGAACCCACGACCTTTTTGCTGTGAGGCCACTGTGCTACCTACTGCACCACCGTGCTGCTGTGGATGCTTAAGTCGTACATTTCCAAGTAAATACAGAAAAAAAATTTAATCAATAAACTAAAAATTAGTTGCAGACTCAAAATCCACAAAAAATGGTAAAAACAAGACTGACCAAAAAAAAAAATAAATAAATATGAGTATATGTTGATATTATATTCATTTCATCACAACAATGACTTTGGTATGGTGTATATTCTGGTATATAGACATTTTTATCTGAAACCATGTAATTTCCAAACATACATTTTTATTTTATAGTGAGTTAACACCATAATAGTATCTCGAAAATAAAAATAATTTGTCTCTGCGAATGTTCATCATCACATTGGGTATACATTTAACAAAATTCTTTTTAGAATTTTAGTTTATTAGAACAAAGTTTTAATAAATCCTGTTTTTTTTTTTTATAAAGTACCAATTATTTTTATGCCTTCATCTGTGATCTTATGGCGCCATCTACTGGGTATTTATCTGCACAACAACCAGCAGCAATAACTGTCATGATCTAAATCAAAGTCTATCAATATAAAATATAAAAGACTAAATTTGCAGCAGAATGTTACTTAGTTTCAACATAATATAGTATATATTGAACTGTTGTTCCATGTTGTTAGAATTAAAAAATAAATAAATCAACTCATCCAAAACTGCAGCAATCCTAGGATCAATTGTTTCTGTCGAATCACTAAAGTTAGAAAACACACAAGTTAGGTGAACTTCTATGTATGGTTATGTATAAACAATCTGGATTTATTTCTGTAAAATAAATTAAAAATATAAAAGAAAGAGCAAACAGGAAGAAGAGGTCCAACATTTAAATAACTTGAATAACACAACCTAAAAAAAATGATCATATATGAAACTATCCACATCAGATTGTTTTTATCCATAAGATTTTTGAGACAGAAAAATACTTGCACCCATTGTTTTAGTAAAATGTGAGAAAAAGCGACCGAGCCAATAGGTCAGGGAATTTTCCAAATGTTTTGATTCATTTAACAAAAAACAGAGTTTTTAAGGACACTCTGGGTTCATCACATTTCACTGTGGATCTGGAAATCTGAATAAATCAATTGGAAAATTAACTGATTGTTAAGTTTATTATTACAAAGCTAACAACTCATAACTACTTTGTAAAATAAAAGTTCATTTTTACTGTTTGGAAAAAATAAAACATCGGACAGCGCCCGTAGTTGAACCTTCAGCCTGCAGTCTGTAAGATGGAAACTTTTAGGAGTAGGAAGTAACCACTGAGCTAAACCGATGCAATAAAATACTGTTGTAAATCCCTGTAATATAGGAAACTTTTACAGCTTACAGGGCATGGAGGGCCTAAACCATTCTGATATGAGACACACTGACTCTAGAGTCAGCATATTTTCAGATAAATTTAGACTCTTATTCAAAACGACTTGAACAGAGTAAGTCAGACTTCACAAGCTCATTTGCAGGTTGTTCTGCTGTACAAACTCCAAATCAAATGAAATCAAACGATAACAAACATCAAATGATAACTCATAAAAATCATTTTTAATGTGCAGCTGAAAGCATGCAGCTTGTATCTTAGAAATTAATCCAGCATTCTTTATTTTTACTTTTATTTGTCTGCTGCTGACAGATATTACTAAACCCATATGAAGTGTAATAGTTTTAGTGTTAATTAAACAGGTTTAAGCTTTTCAGCATTAGATTTACATCAGTTTTGTACTTTTTTTTTTTTTCAAAAAATGTTGTAAAGATGAATATTTTATAACCTGGATCCCCACATCTCTTAGTCACTTCTCTCTTGTCACTTTACTATCTTTATTATTTTCTATGTCATTGCACTACTTTTCTTTTTCTTTCTGAGCACTCTTAGTTTTGTTAAAATTATTTTTATTTATTATATTTTTTATTATTTTCATTTAATTTTTTGCACACCTGTATCAAAGCAAGTTTCTAGTCTCTGATATTCTTCATTGACATGGCAATAACAGAATTCTGATTCTGATTCTAGAGTTATTGCATCTTGTAAATTTTTGGTACTAGTTTTTCACATAAAAAAATGATTATTTGAATACAAAATCCAAATTCTTATGCAAAGGATTGCTGGATTTGTTCAAATCAAATCCAGCAATTGCTGAATTATGTGTTGTACAGAAAAATAAAGAAAGAAGTATACATTTTCATTTTAAATTTTTATATTTGTAGTTTCTGTTTTGCCCTTGGAATGCATTTTGTCATGTGACTTACGTACACGTTTTAATAATTACTAACAAAATTTCTCTCTGTCTTTTAGTGGTGAGCATCACCAGATACACACACAAATATTAATTATTAAAGTAATTTCTTTTCAAACTAATTCATTTGTCTTCTTAACTGCTTATCCTCTGGGATGCAGGGGGTGCCAGAGCCAAACCCAGGCTCATTTTCAGCAAGAGGTAGGAAACACTCTGTAAAGGTCGCAAGTCTGTTGCGGGGCCACACACACACACACACACACCTATGAGCAATTTCATAGTGGCCAATCAACCTAAAATGCATTTTTTTGGAGGGTAGGAGAAAACCAGAGTACCTGGAGAAAGCCCACTCATACACAGGGAAAACATGTGTATGCGTGGGTCATGTGTATGACCTCTTGCTTTTCACCAGGAAAGAGGTCTAGAGGAAGACCAAAGAGGAGGTTCATGGATGCATTGACGGAAGACATGAAGATAGTTGGTGTGACTGAAGAGGATTCAGCAGATAGGGTTAGATGGAAGAAACTGACTTGATGCGGCGACCCCTGAAGGGAAATGCCAAAAGGAGAAGAAGACGCAAGGAGAACGTGCAAACTCCACATAGAAAGCTGTGATTCATGTTTCAAGTCTCAGTCCACTTGAGGACTTGAAACTATTTTTCGCATGTGTCTAACTTTTACTTATTTTTAGGCATGATTGTAAAGTCATTATATCGTTCCGCCTTTTCATAACGAATGCACTTTTCTACCAAACTTAAGATATTTTCCATTGTTTGCATTTTGGAAATTTTATATAGTTTGACAACTAAAAATCTAAACGGTTTCATTTAGGTTTTCACTGAATGCTAATCTTGTTATAAGTATTAAAGTTAAAAAACTAACGAAAACAAGACAAGTAAGGAAACTTTTTTCTAAACTTTTAGAGTCCCACAGCGACCCCTACTGGAGAAAGAGTATTATTTCATTCATTTCTGCCTCTTACTTTTATTATTATTTTAAATTCAATTTATTTAAATTCAATTTATTTTTATTTCTCATTCAAATTAAATAAAAAAAAATCTAAACCAATAAAAAAAAACCTGTAATAATTATTTATTCATCATATTTTTGGAAAATGTAACAAAATACAGTAGTTTCAAGCTTGAGAAGACTTGTATTATAGCTTGATAGTTTAAGTCCTGTTTTAACATGACTTTTTCCATTTTGTTATTCTGTAATCAAATAAATTTTTAAAAGTTTTAAAAAGATAGGAAACAAAACACCGGACAGCGCCCGTAGTTGAACCCAGCCGTCAGCAGTCAGCAGGTGAAAAATCTGTCAGTTGATTTGATGTAACCACTGAGCTAAAACCGGTGCGAAAAAATAACGACATTATTTCCATTATAAACATGTTATGATCACATTAACTGATAATGATTAGATTCATCAGATCTGAGCGATCAAAGCAACTCTAACTACTTATTAGGAAAACATACACGTTTTGGGATGAATAAAGACTTTATATGACAGTAAAAGATTTGTGTTTTGAGTAAAATATAAGTCAAAGGTCAAGATGACGTAACGCGTTGATTGATGAACAGGTGAGATTCAGGTTTAAATTAAAACGATCTAAACTTGTGAATGTTATAGTTGTTAAACGACTTAAACAGTTTATCCTTATAAGAATATGTAGGAATATATCATTTGTGTCGCCGCTGATACCGAGTGTGAGATGTTAACTTTTTTAAAGCTGAAATCGGACGTCACTGAAAGGGAAACAAAACACTTCCTGCTTTTAAAAGAAAATTTTCGCACTTACTCAGTTTTACCACAAGAGGGTGACAGAGGCTAAAATATTTGCCAAATAAAGTTTCTCCACATCCCATAATAAATCTTCAATTAATTAAACTGTATCCTTGTAAATAATAGTGCAATACATTATAATAAGAATTATTATATTAATATAAACGTCATGTAATAAAATATAGTACGTAATAAAGATTTTTTTCTAAATCTTCTTAGTGGTCTCTCACAGCAAGAAGGTTGGAGTTTCAATACCGGGTGGGGTGAGGCCTGGAACACTTGCTTTTCTGTGTGGAGATAAAATATTATGTAGTATTTTTTATATTTTATCACATTTTATTTTGTTTTATTATGATATGTCATCTGAAGGGTGGCTGGGCTCTCATTAAGAGATAGAGTGAGGAGCTCTGCTATCCAGGAGGAACTCGGAGTACAGCCATTGCTCCTCCAGGTCGAAAGAAGCCAGATGGGGTAGAATGCCTCCCAAACGCCTCGCTGATGAGGTGTTTCGTGCACGTCCCACCAGGAGGAGTCCAGAGGCGAGCCCCGGATGTGCTGGAGAGACTATGTCTCACAGCTGGATAGGGAACACCTCGGGATCCTCCCAGAGGAACTGGAGAATGCATCGGGGGACAGTAGCCTGGGTCTCCCCTCTGAGGCTGTAGACCCCGTGACCCAGCCCTGGATAATTGGAAGCCAATAGAATGGAATGATATCTTACATTGTATTATTTGATTGAAATCTGTGTGTTCCTTTTGACTGGAAGAATTCTAGTCAAAGCTGCATGGTAGTGCAGTGGCTAGCACAGTGAACTCACAGCAAGAAGGTCACCAGGTGGGGCTAAGGCCTGGAACACCTGCCTTTCTGTGTGGAGTTTGCATGTTCTCCCCCTGTATGCATGGGTTTTCTCCGGTTTCCCCCCACCCTCCAAAAACATACATGTTAGGTTAATTGACCGCTACTTATTTGTCCCTAGGAATGAGTGTTTGTGTGGATGGTTGTAAGTGTGGTGCCCTGTGACAGACTGGCAACCTGTTTGGGGTGTACTCTGCCTCTTGCCTTGAATCAGCCGGGATAGGCTCTGACACCTCCCGCAAACCTGACAGCGAATAAGCGGTTCAGAAGATGAATAAATTCTAGTCTACTTTTATGTATGCATGCTTTTGGAAAAAAAGATGCATTAATTATTATATTTAAATATTCAAGAATTTACATGTCGTTAAATATGATTTGGGACTTGTAAACAGAAGGCAAAAAAAATTGAGCAAGGAAATTGAAAAATACAAAGATGTGATGAAAACTAGTGTGACTTCCACCTGCAAATAAAATCACCTCATCTCTCTGCAGCTCCCATAAGTGACCTGCTGAACTTTGTTCATGGTGTCAGCACAAGATTTCCCAAAGTAGATAGAGAAAAAAAGAGATGTAGGAGTGAGAGCTGAGGTTGTAGGTCACACCAGACAGAGAGATAAGAGCGAAAAAAATTATGAGGGAGAAAGGCAGGTAAGAGGAGATAAGAGAGGACAAAGAAAGCTAACAGAATGTTAAGACATCCAGTAGCAGAGCATGCAGTAAGGTGATAGGAAAATAAAGAGCAGGAATGGAGAGAAGAGGAGAGAGAAAATAAAGGAGAATACAGGTTTTGGTCCACATGCACCTCAGCTGTGTAAACCCAAAGTTTCTGCTGCTTCTCAGATTCCCCAGAAGAAGGGTGATATTTATAGGAGACTGGCTGGGGTAGTGAATGGATGCTTGCTCTGTCACACCCACAGATATTATTATTATTTCTCTAAATGCACAGAAATGGAAAATGTCTGCAACCTGAACGGCCTTCAGAGACACTGCATGTGTCGACAGTGTGTCTCATTTGTCTCACCAGTTCCTGGAGATTCTCATTCTGTTAGTTTGAACAAAGTACTCCAGGCAGCTGAAAGAAAAAAGTAAATTATAAAAAAAACACAGAAATACAAGAAGAAACTGGCATGTATCAACGGGTGTAACCTGATCTCCCAAACTTATTAGAGCTGTCAAGAAGAACAGAGAGAAGACAAAAAAAAAGAGCAAGGTGGAGCAGGGCTAGGCAGACACAGACATGAGCACATATTCCACTTTCAGATTATAAGATTCCCGCAAGTTGCAGACGTGTTGAAACAGACTACACACACAAACAGATGCATGTGGACTGGCATTTTGGTTCACAGCCACTTCGTAACAGATGCAAACTCAGGCACACATGCAGAAACACAAGCAGTGTTATAGACATAACAGACATGCATACGCATGCACACATGCTGAGAAGAGAGGAAATTCCAGGGGGAACAGGTGGGAGTGGTGATAGCAATCTATCAGGATAACTTTGATCTTCTCCATGCCTCTGTCACCATGGTTCAAATACACTAGATGGATCAAGACAGTCTCTAATCAATCATAATGTGCACATGCACACCAAGAAGAGTCCCACGGTCACACCAAAATACTTTCATAAAAGTGCAAATTTGCTGCTCGAAAAACAATCAAAAACATCCTTGAATTTTATTTGTTTGTTCACTTAATCTTCATTCAGTTTCATCCAAAGAAAACAGAAACATACTGGCATCTTTTCAACTTTCACTCTTTTTTTTCTATTTTTTGAGTTTTTTAGTTTGATACAAAATGGTCAATGGAGGGCAGTGTTGAGAGGAGAAGCAGGGAGTTCAGTTTGTTCACACCTGAAACTGCACAAATAACCTCAAATGGAGCTCTTTGTCTCGCTGGATGAAACAAAACTATAGCGTTCATCATGTAACGTTGATCATTTCCTTCTCTTTGTCAGCGAGATTATCTGGGATTAGCAAGTGGCAAGAAAAACACGAGGAAGGAAACGAGATGGAAACAGAGATGTTGCACTGACATGAGCTCAGTGTCTTGTGAGGACAGAGGTCAAGGGTCAAAGGAGTGTGTTTGTTCGTGGCGATGTGTGCACACTTTTTTATGATAACAGATGTAATGGGTCATATCAAATTAACCCAATCAGAGTGATAAATCATCACATCAAAATCAGTCCGTTAGATTGTGGGTACATACAGTATGATTGCCAAGGCGGAGATGAGACTGGAGAGCCCCTGCCTCAGGGCTACAAAGACAGCTGACTGACAAGCAGCATGAACATGAATGTGCCTGTGTAAACCTCACCAAACCAAATCCTCATAATCACACCACTTTACATCTTTTGTCCCTACCTTCATCCTCTACACCATTCCCCCACTGATCCCTCTTTCACCCACCTCTACACATCCTTTGGCTTTATTATGTTGGGATGTAGGCTAGTATTAACGGCTCCCTCGACAATTAGTAGCTAGAAAGTCATGAATGGAGGTGAACCCATGAACAGGTTTGCACATAAACACGTCGGTCAACTCGGGCTCTTTTGCGCAGGCAAAACATGTGCCGTAATCACAAAAACATGCAAGGAAGGAAAAACACTAAACTGTGACGGAAACTGTTTGCAAAAATTATTCATTTCCCTCCTTTTTAAAGTTTTCTTTCTTGCGCTGACTGTACACCCCTCCTACTCTTCATTCTCTCTCATTTGCTCTCACTCTTTTCCTTTTCCACATTCCTCTCCATTTTGCATATCTCTGACTCCCCTGGCCCCCACGCCCCCCTGCACTAAACTTCACAAATTTTAAAACAACTTGCCTTCCCCCTCTCTCTTTTCTCTTTCTTTCTCTCCACCTAATTCCCACCCTCCCCTCCCTACCTGACATCGTGGCTATGTGCCCAATGAGTCACACCTCTGCTAAAATCATCAGAGATGGAAGGAGGAGGGAGCATAAGAAAGGAATCGTCAAGGAGAAAGAAAAACCATGACTATGACAGAGAGAAAAATATAGAAAATAAAAATGGGAGGAGAAAAAGTTAGGGAGGCAGAAAGAGGGAGCCTCCAGGGAGAGAAAAGAGCATAGAGTGCATTTAACTTTTTGACTCCAGTAGTCAGAGTGTGCATGTCAGTAACAGTTAGCCTGTTGACAACAACACTTTCCACACATTACTCTGGCACATAGAAATGCATGCACACATAGTCATATGCAAACATAGCCACTTGGTGACATCGTGCATCAGCCCACCTGCATCCTCTGCAGACTCATACACATGCACATTTTCAGCAATTAGACATGCAAACAAACCCCAGCCGAACATGTGACTGCAGCCCTGCTTTTCTACATCAGCCTCCCCCACCCTCTCTACCCGTTGCCATTGGATACCACACAAACACTCCCTGTTGGGCAACATTGGGAGTCAAGAGAGGACGCACATGGGTCACACACCTCCCCGAGTCCTGCAAGATTGAAAGCAGTTTTATGAACTATGCGTGCAAGTGTGTCTGTGCATTTCGTTCATGAACTTCAACCATAAGCTTCAGTGTTTTTGCATAATCTTTCCCCCGCCTGGATTTAAACTTATGAAAAGGGGGCGGGGGGGACTGTTAAAGCTGTTTTTTCCCAAAATGTTGCATGAAATATGTGTTTTGAGGGAGGCACATGACTATACAAATGTTCCAGGAACAGAGGATTTAAAGAAGTAAAAGAGAAGGTGAGGTTAACATGTGCAGAAAAAAAAAATCATACTTGGATTGGTGAGATGGAGAGGTCTTGTTTACTACAGTAATTCTTGTCTTTAGAATTTAACTTATGATGACCTTTCTACCTGAACCATGAACTTGATTTGCTTGTCACGGTGGGGGCGCTAGCTTTAATGAGGCTGGTGTTTTATGAAGCCTGAGGGATCGCAGTGAGCCGTGTGGATGCAACGGAGTGCCACGTGCCTGTCATCATTCAGCACTAGTGTTTTTAACACAACTCTGCTTTAGTTTAAATAAGCATGTTCTTCTTTGGATTTCAGTGTGAATCAATAGATTTTCTGAAACAACAGCCTTTCTTAATCAATTGAGTTTCTCCATGTTTAAGATCTCCATGCTGGTTTATCAGCACATTCCCAGATGGAAAGGAACCAATCTGGTTTTATGTTTTCTTCATCTTTGGCTTTGCATTGAGGGGATTCATTTAAAATCTAAGGAAACTGAGAGACTAGCACTGAAGACTCTTTAGTACGTCTACAAGCGGCAAATCTTTTCTACTTTGATGGGGTCAATCCTAAGTGAAGCTGTGGGCTTACGAAGCGGAACGGGCTTCTACTCTTAGCTGTAATGTTTATAAAGCCATACCAGCCAGCCACAAAGCTCCTTCTGCCCTTTGTGCTGAACACACCAGAAAAAACCTTGGAAGGCATCCACTGCAAAACACATGGATGAATTATTTCGTTTCCCCCTCCTTTTTACAAGTGTGGGATGGGGTCAATCAACAATTACGGTAAAATGTGACTAATGTGTCACAGATATGTTGTTTTCTGACCTGCTTCTTCTTTTTTTTTCTTTCTTCTCTTCCATCCATCCAATTCCCTCTTTTTGAAAATTCTTACTTCTCACTTCAAACCCCTGTAATTACAAACAAAAGCGCTGACTCCTCTCCAGCTGAAAAAATGATAATGATGGAGAGTAGTACGTATCTGTGTGTGTGTCTGTGAGTGTGTATGTGTGTCTTCATCAAAGCGGCGTTGACGTTGATGGGTGTAGAGAAATGTGTGGAGGACAGCAAGGATTAACACAATCTGGGCATGAAGCCCCGCAACTGAAGGAATGGAGTGTGAGGGAGAGCATATGTGTGTGTGTGTGTGTGTGTGTGTGTGTGTACATATGTTGACTCTGTCTTAATAGCAACGATCCAACACACAGCTGCTCTCTGAGCTTGGCATTTAAATGAGGCAAACAGACACTTGGAGCAAATGGAATACAGGCTGAGGCAGTGACAATACAGATTGAAGAGATTTGAACAGGCACCAGTAAACTCTACAGCAGGTTGCACCATCACACAAACTCAAAAAGTTGTAAACAACAAATGAGGAACATCCATGATACCAGTGAGACAGGGATTGATATCTGTCACATTCACACAGTTAAAACAGAGTTGTGCTGTTGAACATCAGGTTCAGCTGAGAGAGTTAAATTATGTTCGGATGGTTTTGAGGTAGAGTGTGTACTGCCTGGTTGAGCTTGGAGCAGAACCAGGCCAGAGAAGCTCAAAGCGCTGAATGTCATCATCAGAGCTGTCGAAGAGCCAAGCAGTAATCACACCCAGATCACCTACGCACTCACGCCAACTTACAACACCAGTCACTCCAATGTGGTGTGTTTGTCTGTTTAAAGAAGGAGCGCTGATTGGAGGAAAGAATAAAGAAAGACAAAAGGCGCATGTCCATGCAGTAAGAATGCATCTAATGTCAGTGTATAACTGTGTACACAAGCCAGCATGTGGTTGCAGAGCAAGTACAAAGTGTGAGTAAGATCTAGAGATGTACTGTACGCGCTGGAGAAGACGGTGTACTTTTTCTCTCTTTTTTCTTCCTCCCTCTCTCCATGTCAGTCTCATATCCCACCCCTCAATTTTCCATTTTTACATGCAACTCCAGATGTGAAGGCAGTGAAATATTAAATTACCAAGATGGGCTTGTTTCTGCACTTTGGCTACATCAAAAACAACTACAGCCTCTGCTCTTTCCTGACCCGACATACGCATGCATGTACATACACGCTTTATAAAAAAATAGAAAATACGGGAATGATTTTTAAATAAATGTGAAAGGAACTAAGAATACTATTTAAACCTGTCTTATTTGGTTTCCTTATGTCCAATAAACTTTCATGTCATGTCATTTAGGTGTTTTGCATCTTTCATTTTGTTTTCTGAACCACCTATCCCAAACGCCAGGGTACACCCCGAACAGGACGCCAATCTGTAGCAGGGCCACACACACATAATTATCCACACCAACAACAATTTTTAGGGTCAATTTTGTTGCAGTCAATTAACCAAACATGCATGTTTTTGAAGGGTGGGTGGAAACCAGATTACCTGGAGGAAACCCACGCATACATGGGGAGAATATAAAAACTCCACATAGACAGGCCAGTGTTTCAAGCTTCGCCCTACCTGGGTACTCTACCTCCGACCTTCTTGCTGTGAGACCAGTGAGTTAAACGTGACGTCCGTTTTGAATCTTTAGTTTAAAAAAAAAAGAGTTTAATTTTTAAGTGCAAGTTGGATGGGGGTTCGAAAGAGGAGGTCAGAGGTGGGAAGTTCATAAGAGTCCACTCATAAGCAGGGCGGACAATTTTGAGGATGAATTGTAGTTTCTCAGCTGCTTAGACAAGACCATTGGTTTACTGTGGTATTTTGCAGGATGTTCAGGTCTTGTCAAGTTCCTGGGTGGGCTCAGAGAGGCTTTAAAAAAGGTCAATCACAGGCTTGTGGGGTGTTGGCTCTGTTTTTGACCAACACCTTTGATCGTTTATGTCTCCAAATGAGGGGTTTCCTATGCATGTTGTCTAAGAACATAATTCTCATTGCTGTGAGGCTTCTGGCTTCTGAACTCTGCTGCTGAATTTTTATATTGCAGATATCTCCACCTTCTGATCATTGCGCATTGAGGCCATGTCTTGTTCTTGCTGCATCTCTCTAATGTGCATGCATTTCTATGTTTACACACATGCACACCATGACACTCCAGTGTCCAACTTGTTGCAGCTGCGTCACTGCTCTTGGTTTCTATTTGTGTTCTTGTAGATTACTCATCGCTTATTTGTTGATGGATCAGGTCCAGTCCTCCCAGGACTTTTTTTTCCCTATGTTATCATTCATTCATTCATCTTCTGAACCATCCATCCCTAATAGGGTTCCGGAGAGTACCGTAACCAATCCCGGGTGATTCAAGTGAAGAGGCCAGGTAGACTCTGAATAGGTCCTCAGTCTGTCGCGGGGCCACACACACTCATTTGTAGGGGAGTTTTTTATAGTGACCAATCAACCCAACTTGGATGTTTTTGGAGGGTGCAATACCCGAAGAAAACCCATGCATACACAGGAAGAACATACAAACTCCACACAGAAAGGCCAGTGTTCCAAGCCCTGTCCCCCCAGGACTTGAGCCCCTGACCTTTTTGGTGTGAGGCTTTTTCACACATCAGTTTCTTTAAAATGAATATATTCGAACATTTCTTTTATTATGTAGTTACAGTATTAGAACTATTATTGCACCATCTTCTTAATATCATTTTTTATGTCCACTCATTCAATAAAAAACTAACCTTCATACATGCAGTTTGCATGTCTTAGCTTTTTCTGCTCAGGTTTTCTGTGAGGCAACCCCCGTCACACTGCCTTTCACACAGTTTCGCTGTTTCAAGCTTTACCCTTCTGGACAACCTTCTACTTCTCTCTATTCACACATTTACATGTCATGTATGAGCATTGTTATATTGGTATCATTGACTTATATCCCTTTTATTCTTTCTGTAGTTGACTTTTAATGTGCTCGCTGATCCCTATTTCCTGTCTTCTCCCCTGCTGACCAGTTGAGCCAGATGGTACCCCTTCTTGAACCTGGTTCTGCAGGAGGTTTTCCTTTCTGTTCAAAGGGAGCGTTTGTTCTTTTCCACTGCCACCCACTGCAGGCACAGGACAGGAAACTGAATCAAAGAGAAGATTCAATGGGATCCATTAATGTCTTTAGACTAGCAGTTATGTACATATAACTGAACATTTTAACTCAATAATTAGTTGTGTCATTTCATTTGGACGACACATAGATTTTCTAAAACACTAATGTTGACAGAAGCCCTGAAAACGAGGTGTTGTTTTTTTTTTTTTTTTTTTTACAGTTCAGTTGCAGGTCTGCTGAGTTGGTTTGATTATTTGAATTTGTAACCCATTTAGGATTTTCTAAACTCTCAAATGTCAACTTTTAATATTTAATTTTCCCACAAATTTCTGTGACGTTCACATTCATAAACGACGCTCTCTGTTGGTCATTCATCAGAATGCAGGTGTAAGACAGATCATCATTTCTTGTAAATCCACACTCACTTTTTAAAAAAATTATTGTAGCAGTGATCTTTATCATGCACCAATGTTGAAAGAATTCCTCATAGCAAGTTTCAGTCTAATAAACTCAATGGATCCCAAACTTATTTCTGCAAAGCTGTCCCAATTTTCACAAATGTTTTGATAAACAAAATACAATTTGATTTGTTTTCAAAAAGGTAAGCCACACGCAATAGTTTTTTATGGTGGTAGATAGCTCACACAGGAGTATTTAATATTTAATTAAAATATCTGTATATTTAATCAAAGCAAAAATGTTAATGTTTGATTCAAAGTTTTGTTATGTCTTCTATACCGCTTATTCCCAGCGGGGTGTGCCGGAGCCAAACCCAGCAGATTACAGGCAAGGGGTAAGGTACACCCCAACAGGTCACCAGTCTGTTGCGGGGCCACAGACACACTCTCATTCCTAGGGACAATTTGATCAACTGTGAATGTGAATGATCAACTAAATGCCTGTTTTTGGAGAGTGGGAGGAAACCGGAAGAAATCCCACACATACACGGGGAGAACATGCAGACTCCTCACAGAAAGTCAAATTACACAATTACGCAATTTGCGCAATTTACGTAAATTGTGCAATACATTAAATTTGCTTTTTTTTTTTTGCTTAATTTACGCAATTTACGTAAAAATACAATTTACGTATAGTACGCAATTCACAAAGCTTGTGCATTTTACGTAACTTACGCCATAAACGTGAAACTTATGTGGTACATGCGTACATGGGTAGGAACGAAGATCGACTGGTAAATCGAGAGCTTTGCTTTTTGACTCAACTTTTTCTTCACGACTGACTTATGCAATTTACATAAAGTACGTAAATGTAAACCATTTATATAAATTGCCTAATATCTATTGTATTCTGCAGACATTTAGTACTTTAGGTACTTTGCATAAATTGCGTACTTTATGTGATTACTTTCCGTAATTTACGTACTTTGCGCAAATGACGTAATTTATGCAACTTACGTAAAGTTAGTAAGTAAAGTGTGCTAATACGTACTTTATGTTCTTTACGTAAGCCTGGAAAGCCTGGGTTTCCCATCTGAGGCGGTTGCCCTTTTCGGCTCAGCTCTTTCTTCACCACACCAGACTGATGCAGCGTCCTGATTATTGCGGACACTGCCCCGATCCGTCTGTTAAATTACATTTAAATGAAATATAAGGTGTTAATATGGTTTCAAAATACTGTAAACAATTCAGCTTGCATACAAATAGTTTTGCATTAAGTAAACTTTAAATACAGCTTCACAAATGAAGATATTTACTCCATGTTTACAAAAACTAACATGTCTGAGATGCTTCCTACTAAATACTTGAATAGTATTAAATAAAAGTATTAAAAAGTTCTTGTCACTATTCAAATAGTGAATAAATGTTCCTGTAACGTGTACTGAAGCCCTTTCACAAGAAGTTTCAAAAGCATTTTTTACATGTTCACAATCATAAACTTTCAATCTGTATAAAAAACGGATATATGTATTTTTCAGATGATTGATGTGTCTGTCTACATGATTATCATAATGGTTGATTAACTGGATTAAGTCAATGGTTGATCAATGACTGAAGGGTGAGGCGTTGGCTTAGTGGTAGAATGTTTGTTTCTGGACTGAGAGAAGCTGGTTCAAATCTTACTGACACCTTTCGAAGTGTCACTGGAGCAGACACCTAACCCCCAGTTACTCCCATCAAAGGCACCGTCATGGCTCCCTGCTGCAATGCAGTAAAAGTAATTTTCCCATTGAGGGATAAATATAGTATGGTAAGGGAAAAAAAAAAGATGTGCAGGATTGAATTTACAGTAGCTTCATTTCAAAATACATACACGTTCCTACTATTCATATAATAATCAAAAGCACTGTAATGGTCATCAATAAATTACTTACCAACTAACTAGATGCTTCTACCCATGCCACAGACTGTCCCAGTGGATATCAGAGGCAGGGTGCACCCTGAGTAGGTCATCTGCCTATCCAGGATGCACCCTGCCATTCTATCAAGAGTGCCTTCTCATTCATTCATCTTCTCTATGCGCATCCACCTTGGAGTTTCAAGGGTGCCAAGCTCTGTTTTGGCTACATTCAGGCGAGATGTGGGGGTACACCCTGAAGAGGTCACCACTCCGTCCAGTGTGTATCCACTAAAATAGTTTGAAGCTGTATGTAAAATTTCCTTGACTTCATTTAAAAACGTTTTCTAAATTGTAAATAACTGCAATAATAAAATAATGAATTGGGAATTTCTGAAATTGATTTTCTTTTTCTCATTACAGTGAGAATGATGACATTTATAGAGACTGTATCACCAAAAGTGCGTTGTATTTGCAAGTAGTGTTGTAAAAGTAGGCCCTTGCTCACCTTTCTGTACCCTGAGAAAGGGGATACACACAACTTTCTGATTGAGTGCAGACAACCTGATAGCAGTTTAGGATCACAGTAGAGTTAACACACTGTCAAATGCCAGGCAATGAGCACCTCAACAGGGGACAGATGAGAGTAACATGCAAGCATATGCTGGGCGTGTGTAAGTCTGTGCATAGAATATGTAAGGGGTGAGCGTGAAATGAGTGTGTATCTTGTGCTATGTGTATAGGAACGGAGTGTGTGCATATGTCTGTATGTGTGTGTGAGGGCTACCCTGTTCAGGGCATAGACTGAATTGCTTCCACATGTGTCTCAACGCAGAGTTCTGGGCGGGTTTGTAGGACAAGGAAAGAGAAGGGGCTGCTATAGTTGGTGGGTGGGTTGGCGGCGAGGGGGGTTCAGGTTTCATAGCATCATGCAACACATCTGGGCTGCAAAAGCAGAATTAGAGTTCCCACGACTGAGAATACATATCTTGTAAAAAGTCACGTGCGCACACACACCTTGATGAAGCAGCGTTGGTGCATGTACATCTGTAATTTACAAACACTAAGCATGTTGACGTCTTCCATAAACACCTTTCCAAACTCACAATGAGCGTGTGCATGCCTCACAACCATTAACACAATCTGTCAATTTAGCTATGGAAGCGCTGAGATGATGTTTTAAGTCTGATTATATGATTTGGGAGATAGTTATGTATTCCCATGTGCACTTATTGATAAATACACAAACTCAAATGTTACTTCTGCTCCGGCATGGATGTCCCAAATGCTGCGGGCACACGGGCGTTTCATTGGCACAACACACGGAAGGAAAATTTGAACATGTTCTTACTAATCAGTTCCCCATTCTCCAAAATAGAAAAATAAATGTGGAGGAGGAGAAGTGGAAAACTGAGCAACCTGTGCAGCAGGTGTTGAAAGGTGAGGTGGTTGAAGACAATATGGGTGCCAGAGTGAAAACCCAAGCAGAAAGACAGAGTGACAGATTAAGATAAAAGCCAGTTAGAGGTGAATGGATAGGGAGAGGGAGCGGGAGGGAGGGAAGAAAAGACAGAGTGAGATGGGATAAATGGGGGCATGCCAGTTCCATAAATGTTTAATTGCCAGCAGGTTTATTCATGTTAAGCGAGAGAGAGAAAGCAGAAGAAGGAGAGAACTTAAACAGTACAAAATCTGTCTAGAGCCCCTAAATCTAATTTACACAACAAACAGAGGAGAGAAGAGAGGGCTGGAACGGAGGAGAAAAGGGGGAGATGGGGAAAAGGAGAAAAATTCTAATTGGCTGCAGTTGGGCATGTCTGGCCCAAGATGAAAGAAGAAGAGGACAGAGAAAAAAAGAAGCAAAAGGGAGGGATGATAGCACAAAGAGAACAGTAAAGGACACAGCAAAAAGCATGTGTAAATGGATGGATGGATGGATGATGTATAGATGGATGGATGTGTAGATGAATGAGAATGCACAAGTCATCTGGATAGCTTCACCACAATTTTCCCAGTGACCCTGTCATTTCATTCTTTTGGTAATAAAAAAATAGATTTAAGTTTACCTTTGACAAAAATTCAAAGCTAAACTTTAAGTTTATATGAATTTTAGTTACAAACACATTTTTATACATAGCAAAAAGAACAATATTTGTCATAATTATGTAATATCAAAGCCAAATTGGATGCTATAACATAAAATATATTTGTACTACTTTAGTAGTGTTATTTCCATCTTCTTCATACAATTCCATTGTTTCCCAGTTTTCATGTCACCTCTATGTTTCTAGGACTTATACTATTTGATCATTTTATTTTACACAAGTATCATTTGATTTTTTTCCATCTGAGAGGAAAAACAGTGTCTTAGAAAATAGAAAATGTCAAAGTAACCAAAGTTTCAGATACATCATTAAAAACTAAATATAGCTTGTTTGTCTACTGGATTCAATTAATTTGAATCAGTTGTGATGTGGTGGTGAAATATGCATGGTGTGTCTCACTATGACAGACACGAAGCTAAATAAAGCTTTAAAAGAGTAAAAACAAAAAGTGTGCTTTTAAAGTTCCTTGATTAAACATTTCATTTTCCATTCCTAGATTTAGGCTCTAATGAAGATTCCATGTTTTTTTTCATCTCCTAAATTGGTTACTCCAACACTGAGACATGGTCTTTTCCATGTTCCAGAGTCTTATCCAACAAGTAAACTGACATGAAGCAGGGTACACAATGAACAGGTTGTATGGCACAGACATAGATTCACTGTCGTGACCAATACCACTAACCACTACCCAACCGACAAGACCTTTTCTATGTTCCACACACTTAAAAATTCAGTAAAACCAAAACCTGAATTCTTACATGGCATACGTTATTAATTTCTTTTTGCCATTGGATGATTGGGACCTGATGAGTCTATGATTCAATTTTTTATTTTTTGTTCTATGATGTTCCCCCAAAACAAGTTTCTGATCATTATAATTTCTTTAAAATGTCCTAAATTCTGCTGAAAAACTACTGCCATATATTAGGTTGAACATTCTTTTGCTTTGTTGCTGTTCTAAATAGTTCAAACATTCAAAATGTCTTTGTGGTCTTTGTGAACAACCCAAAATGTGTTGTCCAAGTGAAGGGATGAGAAGACCCAGGACAAGGTTTTTTTTAAAAAAAAAAAAAAAAAAAAGAAAAAATAAGAGATGAAAGACTCCATTTGTCAAAACACATATTTTGACGTCAGTGTCCCATCTGGTGTTCTGGTTGACCAAATGTGAACATGCAAACATGTTTTAAAAGAAAATGCTACGGATTTGACTTTTTGTTTCTGGGGACTTTGGGAAAAAAAATACAAGTTTGATTGTCCTGGCACAACAAATATTAATCTATACACCTCTAAATCCCAAATGTTTATATGTACATTTTGTTATATAGAAAAAGGAGTAAAACATTTCTTGAAATGTCTTACAAAAGTCTGGCCAACATCACTTAGCGTTTGAAAATTCCTCTATGACAAATCATTTGAACCAGTTTGACTCATTTGGGTTTTATTTTTGATTGAAACAGTACAGAGTAAAAGTGTATTCACTTCACAAAAAATACCACAAAAAAATCTGTTTAAAGGAGAAAACAAGTTGCTCGATGTCACATCATTACAGCCTCATTTAAAACAGCAAAGTTTCTCCGTGTCTTCATGCAAAAGCTTTGACTGAAGTCCACAAATGACTCAGAGTGGACTTTCCCAGCTGTGCAGAAATTTTGGCATCCTGTACTTCTGGTGCAGGGATATTTGAACTGTTTTGGAGAGTTCTTCTCCGATTGAGGAACATCTAAACTCAGCTGCAGCACAAAGGGCTTACAACTCCAATCGGTCTTCGGCTCACCTCCGTTATGGCAGGATCATCTTTCTCTCAGCTTGCCTCGTAATGACTCTCACTCTGTGTATTCCTCCCATTGTGTCTCTCTTCATCTCCCATTTCATCACATTTTACACATCCTCCTCTTTGCCTCCCTGATGTTTTCACTTAAGTTTATTCCTGTATTACTTGAACCCCTCCACCCCCCACCATGAGCCACATGTGGGAAATCCTGTGCAAATGTCGCAAAGAATACCTGATACTTACTTAATAGGTCAGCAAATGTTTCTCAGGCTCAGTCAGCTTTTGACTCTTACCGGGCAATTTTGAGTATTTTCTTGCCAAATGGAAAATAGGGACATTCTTAAAAAGTCTGCCTCTTTGTCTTTCTCCTTCTGTAACGCAGATGTCTTCGGGCTAATACAGCATCTGTGCTTTGTTAAACATATTACTGTTACGCAAGAATCTGGGGCAAAGAACAACAACACTTACTAAATATCTTGTTTATTGACATTAAAAATGAATTCAGTGGTAGCTGTGAGTTTTGCTTCTGCTTTGCTTTGATTAATTAGAAGAGCAAAGCGATTTAGATAGAGGCCACTGGCAGATACCGTGTCTTTGTTGTGCGTACCTGACTAAGTTTGGACTTGGGCCAGAACCAGACGAGAAAAAACAGGTCAGGGAGGGGGTTGCTGGGAATTTGCGAAGAGTCTGCTCTGTGTGTGTTTTTATGTTTAGAACAATTTAGTCAGTCTCCCATTTACAAATATCTAAGGCCCCACTGCTGCACTGTTTCATTTTTCATTTAGTTGGAGCCCAAGGCCATGTCCCAGATTGGAGACTGCTACACAGCACACCGCTGCAGACTACTGCACACCAAGCCGCTTCCCTCTTCATTGTCTGGTCTGGTCAGAGGAGATGAAGACCTGCCGGTGACCTCAAAGCTTGAAACACACACACACATTCTTGCACAGTTTTAAATGCACGCTCACACACAATTCAAACCTTTGCTGTAGGCAGACATACTTCTGCTAACACACGGAATCAGGCAATGGAAACACAGACAGAGCACACACACGCAGACAACATGCGGAACAAGCTGTCTAATTCCAGTAATACCTTAAAAATTTGCAGAGACAGACAGGTATGACACAGCAGATACACACACACACACACACACACACACACACACACACTCTAGTGCATGAGTGAGTTTTAACTCCAACACATGAGTATATAACCATGCTACACACATTTACAGTGATATTAGCCATTTATACACACACATTCACACTTTTAAATTTATGAAACCATCAACAAAGTAAAGTCTCCAGATTAAAACGTGGACACAACTCAGAAATACAGAACAAATTTAAACACACACACACACCAGATACGACAGTATGTATATGCACAAACACACACCTGTGGTTTCAGCCCAGTGCATAAGAGAACTTTTTAGTCTTTGAGCTGTCTGTCCCACTTAAAGTGAGCGCTGCTCGTGAAGAGGACCTGACAGACAGAGAAAACACATTCTTACACACACTACGATGAGTACACTGCTGAACCAGAAGACCTGAGTAAGCTGAATTTCCCCCTGCTCCCCTTTCCCATTTTCCATCTGCCTCAGCGTAGAAGAACCTGTCTAGGGAAAAATAATGCCCACCATCTACATGCCACTCTACACTTTCTCTGCTCTTGCTGTGACAGCCTTTAAAACATACAGTGGTGGTCAAAAGTTTACATACACTTGTAAAGAACATAATGTCATGGCTGTCTTGAGTTTCCAGTTATTTCAACAACTCTGATTTTTCTCTGATATAGTGATTGGAACAGATCCTTCTTTGTCACAAAAAACATTCATGAAGTTTGATTCTTTTATGACTTTATTATGGGTAAACTGAAAATGTGACGAAATCAGCTGGGTCAAAAATATACATACAGCAATGCTAATATTTGGTTACATGTCCTTTGGCCATTTTTACTTCAATTAGGCTCTTTTGGTAGCCATCCACAAGCTTCTGGCAAGTTTCTGGTTGAATCTTTGACCACTCCTCTTGACAGAATTGGTGCAGTTCAGTTAAATTTGTTGGCTTTCTGACATGGACTTGTTTCTTCAGCATTATCCACATGTTCTCAATGGGATTTAAGTCAGGACTTTGGGAAGGCCATTCTAAAACCTTAATTCTAGCCTGATTTAGCCATTCCATTACCACTTTTGATGTGTGTTTGGGGTCATTGTCCTGTTGGAACACCCAACTGCGCCCAAGACCCAACCTTCGGGCTGATGACTTCAGGTTTTCTTGAAGAATTTGAAGGTAATCCTCCTTCTTCGTTGTCCCATTGACTCTCTGTAAAGCACCAGTTCCATTGGCAGCAAAACAGGCCCACAGCATAATACTGCCACCACAGTGCTTGATGGTAGGCATGGTGTTCTTGGGGTTAAAGGCCTCACCTTTTCTCCTCCAAACATATTACTGGGCATTGTGGCCAAACAGCTCAATTTTTGTTTCATCTGACCACAGAACTTTGTCCATGTGATCAGCAGCAAACTTTAGTCGAGCCTTAAAGTGCCGCTTTTGGAGCAAGGGCTTCCTTCTTGCACGGCAACCTCTCAGTCCATGGCGATGCAAAACACGCTTGACTGTGGACACTGACACCTGTGTTCCAGCAGCTTCTAATTCTTGGCAGATCTGCTTTTTGGTGCTCCTGGGTTGACTCTTCACCCTCCTGACCAGTTTTCTCTCAGCAGCAGGTGACAGCTTGCGTTTTCTTCCTGATCGTGGCAGTGACAAAACAGTGCTATGCACTTTATACTTACAAACAATTGTTTGCACTGTTGCTCTTAGAACCTGCAGTTGCTTTGAAATGGCTCCAAGTGACTTTCCTGACTTGTTCAAGTCAATGATTCTCTTTTTCAAATCTGTGCTGAGCTCCTTTGACTTTCCCATTGTAGCGTTTGTAGGTGTTTTTATCCAATGAGCCCTTTTTAAATGGCCTCAGAGAAGTCACCAGCTGTAGTCACTCATAATCACTCACAAGAAGTTAAGAGGTCATGTTATGAAGCTCATGTCATTGACACAACTTTCTAAGTCTCCAAAATTGCTCATTCATGTTGCTGTATGTATATTTTTGACCCAGCTGATTTCGTCACATTTTCATTTTACCCATAATAAAGTCATAAAAGAATCAAACTTCATGAATGTTTTTTGTGACAAAGAAGGATCTGTTCCAATCACTATATCAGAGAAAAATCAGAGTTGTTGAAATAACTGGAAACTCAAGACAGCCATGACATTATGTTCTTTACAAGTGTATGTAAACTTTTGACCACCACTGTATCTTCTCGTATGCAAAAGCACATACAAATTCCAAATCCACGTTTTCAGTTTCCCTAGTTTCACCTCTCTCTTTTATTAGCCTTTTTCTTTGCATTCACACGCTTTGTAATCTGTCTTTAAAGGTCAAGAGGAAGTAAATTTTCTTCAATCTAACCTCAATTTTATCTTTATCCTTTTATTATGTATGTTGCACAGAGTGGTTGACCAGTATCAAAAGAAAGACAAGTGCAGGAGTCCTAGCCCAACCTGCTCCGCTCTCTGCCCAAATTACATGGGACAGTCCTAATTATCCTGTGGCCAACCAAAGCATTTCCTGGGTTAGCACTGGTGACTTGTCCCCCTCCCCACTCTTTGCTGTGGTTACAGGGGGTGTCATTAGATGGTTGTTTCACTGCAACCCCAAGAACGTGCCCGCCGGCCGCATCCACGCCACGGGAAGCACAACTGCAACGTTCCAATAACTTTGACAGGCTTGATGGATGACAAATGGGAGAACTGTTGGGGTAACACTGGGGCGAGTTGTAAATTCCTGCTGGCCAAGAGGGAGACAGAAAAAAGAACATTGCAGGAAAAATAAGAAATTTAAGACGGGTTTGCTGTGAATTCTGGGTAAAACATTATATGAGCTGTTATATTTTGTGGGATCAAAAACAACTGGATTAAATTAGATTTGTGGGCAAGTTACAACTTTTTAAAGTTTTTAAGACAAAGTTAGATGAAATGAATATAATCATGTTTTGATAAAGCATTGTTTCAGAAATGAAACTGTGTAACAAAGTGCACAGTGAAAGCAAAACTGATCCGAAAAACAACCTTATGTAGGCTAGTTGAAAGTAACATGATAACACCAGCAAAACCCTGAAACATATCTTGTGTAAGGCATCTCAATTAAAATAGTCTCATTTAATCCTGCAATGGTTTTCCAAAATTCTATTATGTTGCTTTTGGAATCTAGATTAACTCTAGCTTTCTTCTCCACGCTGATCTTCAACAACTTACAGTATGTGATCATTTTCATCATCCTTACATGTGATTTATAAATCATTGTTCAAGTCAAGCCAAATGAAAATCAAATGTTATGGCTTTATCTACATAAGACAGTGTTAACTGTGATGGCACGGTGGTGCAGTGGTTAGCACAATGGCCTCACAGCAAGAAGGTCTGGGGTTCATTGCCTAGGTGGGAATGAGGTTTGGAACACCAGCCTCTCTGTGTGAAGTTTGCATGTTCTCCTTGTGTATGTGTGCAATGCTGTTTTTGGCAGCCGTCTTAGTCTTTGGAACGAAAGTTAGTTTAAGTTTTTGTCACATTTTAGTCATCTCTATTTACTTTAGTTTTAGTCGGCGTTTTAGTCTAGTTTTTGTCGGGGAAGACTTAAAACGGTTTTGGTCTAGTTTGAGTGGACAAAAAGCAAAGAACAACAAATATTCTTTCTTTAACAATCATCGCTTTATTACTGAAAATAGTGCAGGTTATTTGTATAAAAGAAAAAAAAAATCCCGCCTAACTCTATCTTGGGCAAAACAGCAAACATTTTAAAACAAAGTCAAATACAGTAAATACAAATTCTTCAGTGAGTGAGACACTTTGTAACTTATGCATACTTAAAAAGCCATCTCTTAATACCTCCTGTAAATCAAAGTAAACATTGCATTGTGTCTTTCAATCAGTCGTTAGCGCCAGCAAACTGAGGCGGAAGTTAGCAGTGCTGACAAGCTAGCATTAGCTTGAAGTCGGCATGCCGTTTGCGCGAAATATGTGGGAAACTTTGAGCTTTAAGTTTTCGACCATTAAGCCCCTTTGTTATTGCCGCCATTGTGTGTGACTTTCTCGTGGCCACACACAATTCTGCACGTCTGCACAACGTAGGTGTGTTGTGCAGACGATGTGAACGTGTTACATCATGTGGGGTGTGCCACCATTAGAGACAGACTGCAGCCCCTGTGCTATTTCTTGTCACAGACAGATTATACGCACAATTGGCAGATATGTAAAAATGTGAAAGTCTGACGCCTATTTCATTACATTTTTGTCTCGTCAACAGAAACTTGCAAACGTCTCGTCACATTTTTGTCACCAAAGAACCACATTTATTTTGTTATCGTTACGTCATCGTCATAAAAAAAAAAAAAAAGAAAAAAAAAGCCTCGCCAACTAAATCATTTCACAGTTGTTGTTGTTGACAAAAACAACATTGTTTTTCTTGGATACTCTGGATTGATCATGTTTAAAACTGTAAAAACGTGTTAGGATGATTGGCCGATATAAAATTGCCCCTCGTATGAGTGCGTGAATGATTATGTGTGTGTGGCCCTGTGACAGACTGGCGACCTATTCGGGGTGCACCCTGCCTCTCACCTTGAATTAGCCGGGATAAGCTCTGGCACCCCCCACAATCCCATTAGGGAAAAGCAGTTTAGAAGAACGAACAAAACAAATTAATTACAACTGTGATAATCATCTTACAAACCAACCAGTGAATTTGTTATAGCTCCCTAATTTTGTAATTTTATTTATACATATATATACTGTAGATGTCAATCTAATAAACCGAACTGGAGCAAGTGGGAAGAAAAAGCAATAGCTCTTAAGAAGTAAAGTAGGAAAACAGAGATGGGAAAGAGTAAGCGACTGACGCATGCAGCAGGATGAGGACTGGAAGGGGCTGGCGAGAGGTGGAGTGACGTAATGGATGAGGACAGAGAAGGATTAGCTGAGTGACAGAGATAAAGATATGCTCTTTTTTGTCATCCATGTCCACTCACGTCATCTATTACTCATGGACAACATCTCGGGGCAGGTGTGTGAAAGCTGTTGAGACCAGTTGTGTGCAAGTGAACGTGTGTAATTACTTTGTTTGCATATACTTCAAAGTGTGTTTTTGCAAATGTGTGTGTTGTAGGTATTAATATTCCTTCTGTCAGTATTAATGTGCACCATGTGTCATGGGAAAGTGTGTGTGAATGTGTGTGTGGGTGCACAAAGTTGCCCATCTGGTGCTGCTATGCTATGCCGCCCAGCCAGCTCTCTAATAGCTCCAATAAGCCTGTGGTTTGCTGCCGCATACACACATTCATACACAGCTATACACACGCTGGTATGTGAAGTAACACACATACATTTGACACCATACACATGCTGCTCTAACTGTAATTCTTCTTCCAAGAGAAAGAGGCCAAAAAAATGACCATTTATTTACTTTGCGCTCTGAGGTTGCAGCAACACAACCTGTCAGTAACGAGAAAAAAAATCAGACAACAGAGCAGGGAGTAGGAAAGCAAAGGTTGTCGAGCTACAATAAAAGCCAGAGTAGATAAGCTGTGGTCTAACAAGAAAAGGAAGAGATAAAAAGAGCTACAGGTTAAAAGAAAGGGAGGGGATTTCTTGGGAGCTGTGGTTTGGTCCAGTTCAGTGTTTGGTTGTGTTACAATGTGCTTGTGGTTTGTGTGGGTTGGGCTGTAATAACCAAGGAAACAAACCCAGGGGGAAAAAAAAGAGTGGCTGAATTTCCTCCAAGTTTCTGAAAACACGTATTAAGTGCTTAATGAAACTTATCTTCCAGGTGATTTTCATTTGCACTGAGACTGTGTCACTGTCTGATGAGACAAATTAAGGTTCACCTCAAGCATCTCAAATATTTCGAGGCATATTTATGTTTGTCCAAGTCCGCTGGAGCGAGCACTCGGTCGTACCCAGCTTGCTCCTGGCCCAGCTGTTGAAGACCCATTTAGTAGCAGAGTGTCTTTCCAACTTGTAAGGCCACTCTGGGTCCAGATCCAACAAACCAAGGACTAATTTACATTTTGGAGAAAAATACGTCTTTTTAACTCTGCCTAACAGGTTCCTTCAAGCCAGAGAAATATTTTGACACAGGTAAACAGGACAAATTGTCAGCTTTACTTTGACGTGATTCCCCTGGATGTGGTGAATTATGCTCAAAATTCAAAGCAAGGCTGTTCCAGTTTATCCAACAAAACAGGTCTCTCTTCAACAAGATGTTTATTTGAATCCTGCAGGGGAAAGCCAGGTGTTGCCAGTGTACACAGGCCTTATGTGGTTTAGGGAGTTTACCTTGGGGAGCAGACTACAGGTGCTTGTAGGAGTGTGCAGCAGTTCACAGATGATAAGATGCTGTGATGGGAGTTGAGCACGCAGCCCAGAATGCAACATGGTTGAAGACGGCCCAAATAACTATGCAGAAAATGTCACACTGTACACAGTTTGTCTTTCTTGTTCAAAGGACAAGGCCACATTTACCTGCTAGTTTTTGTCTGCTCTTTCTTCTCCTTTTCATCCCCGTCTCTCCCTCCCCTGTCTTTCGTTAATCTGTTCCAGAGCATTGTGATCACATGGAAAAGAAACATAGCAAGTGCACATAGTTCCCCCTTAGCCAAGAGTGAAAAAAACCACACTCAAGAGTAGGGTGGGGGGAGGCTGGGTGTGTGATGGGAGTGAGTGAGAGAGAAAGAATGAGAGAGAGAGAGAAAAGCGAAATAAATTGTTTATTCAAAGGCAGCGCTGAGGCCTTTTGTTGTGGTGGGGACCTGTCTTTTATTAGCAGCCTGAAAAGCCTTCAAAGGCTGGAAAGACAGAGGACATGCCAACAGACGAGTGTATACAAGGCAGAGAAGAGGGTGGGTGGGTGGGAATTTGCAGGGGGAAGGCAAGAAATAGGGGGACGGTGAAGGGGACATGGCGAAAAGGTTTAGGGAAATTTAAAACGAATGGGGTCTGAGGACATGAATAGCAGGAAAGATCTCACGGAGGAGCTGATGGAGGGTTTGAGAACTTTAAAGTCTGCCACTAGCAGCGAGGACACAGAGCAAGGACCAGCGAAGGAAGAAAAGGGGGGTTCAGGGATACTTCCAGATGGACTATAAGACGGAGAAACTGTTCAGGCCTGTTCTCAGATGTTTGCTGCATTTCCCATTGGTAAAAGTAACACAGAAAGGATGAACTGATTGTGTCAGTGTGTGATAATTGTGAGGTTTACAGGACTATTACATTTGATGTGAAATCTTTATTGTTACAAAAAAGGAATAAAATTTTATGCAATTTTTTTTTTTGATGAGCATGTGTGATAGTTCAATGGAAGCTCTTAGTAATAACTATGATAGGTGAAAGAGATGGATATGTGTGGGGATAACTTTTGGGAGGTAAAGCAGACATTCCTTCATTGCATAACTTAATCTCTCTTATCTCTGCTCCCAAAACATACTGTCAATGTTTTTCTATCTCTTTCTTTCTCCTTTTTTCTCCAAATTAAATCTTCAGGGACAGTCTTTCTGCTCTTCTTCTCTCCCACCCAGTCTTCCATCTCATCTGCTGAGCATTCAGTCTGTGGCTCTACTTTGGAGAAGCACAGTGAAAGTGAGGTGGCCACTATGATCTAACCTCAAAGCAGTGACCATCCATGTGTGCGCACATGCACTCAAAATATTTAAACCGCATGTGGATGTGTTTGCTCATGTATGCGTCTGCTTAATTTGTGCAATCTATTACAGCCCATGTGTGTTGCATGTATGCACTTGCACGTCTGTGACCGCTCTTGAAGCTGAATCAAAGTGCTCTGCTTTCAATAAGAATCACAATCAGCAAAGTGGCAGCAAGCAATGACATCACTGCAGCTGTGTCCCCAGCTGGAGCACAGAAAAGACTTTGGCAGGATTGTGATTGAGTGAGCACGTGAATGGGTGAACGTGTGTTACCAGTGTAAGAACAGTTTATTTAGAATATGCATATTTCATGTGGTTTATAAACAGTGTGGCAGAGCAAAATGCAAGCAGGTTTAGAACAATCTGGAACAGTAAATGTGTGCACATGTGTATGTTGGTGTAGGAGCTTATGATAGTTGAGAGTACTAGAAAGACTTCCAACTCCGGTCTTGTCAGTTTCCATGCACATTCTGTGCCTTGTTTCTATTGGACCAGCCAGTGCTGTGGTGAGAATAACAACAAGAATTTCATCTGTCCTTGATTAAGCCCATTAACAGTGGTGTCTGATCTATTTTACACTCCTTCCACACACTGACATGCAGCTGTACTTACAAATGTACATTTTACGCACGCAAATACGCAATCTCAAACACCTTTCTCACCACACACACGTTGCACCGCTAACAAGACTTCCATGTAGTGAAAGAACACAACATGGAATATCATCAAGATCAACATTGTAACTTTGCATGTGTGAATTTGTGTATGTGTGTTTGTGTTGGGTGTGAATGAATTTTCACACGCTAAGTCATGCAAGCCGGAAAATACTGATCATAAACTTCCAACCAGCATGAAAAATCAACAACCCCACAGAGAGGCAGCTTGTACACACATTTGCAAAGAACTACTGGTTTCAAGGCTTTGACTTTGAGTTGATTTTAAAACATAGATGTGCACATACAGCACTGGTCATGCGATGCTCTCCTTGGAACAAACCGCACTTTTAAACTTGCACACATACAGTGATGAGAAACACTGCTACTGAGCCTACCGTGCAACCAGACACTTCAAACTTACTGAACAAACAACTGATGTTGTTGCTGTGGTATTTACCACTTCACCACTGTCATTTTATAACCGGCCTCAGTACTTTAAATGTGCGAGCATTGTGATTTTAGCTGCGTGTTGAAAGTAGAGTTCACATAATGTGACAGTTATTGGCTGAGAGAAGAACAACACTGCTTCCTCTTTGCTTCACTGCTAAACAGACAAAAAAATATATACCAGTATTTATTGACCACCTAAAATGACATCACAGACTTCTATTCTTGTGTGTATTTCATACTTTGTCACATGCACCTTGTTTCATTTATTATTTGATCTTTTTAACTACAGAGTGGTGCCATGGTTTCTGACATAAAGACTGTGGACATGACCAATGAGCTGAAATGTTTCATTTTCTCTTCTGAGCCATTTATTCCTAATGATCTAAACAGGTCGCTGGTCTGTCATGGGGCCACACAAACACTCATTCATTCTTTAGGGCAATTTCATAGTGACCAATTAACCAAACACACGTTTTTGGAGGGTGGAAGGAAACCGGAGCATATGGAGAAAACCCACGCATACACGGTGAGAACATGTGAACTCCACACAGAAAGGCCAGACCAGGACTCAAACCCGCAACCTTCTTGCAGTGAGGCCACTGTGCAGCCCAAGACAAACTGTCTTTGTTGAGGACATGCAAAATATGTTAATCAACTTTAAAAATAGGTGCAGAATGATCGATCAACACTCCCGCAACCTTGATCAAGATAAGTGGTCCAGAAAAGGAAGGAATGATTAAACAACACAGATTTTAAGAGTTTATTAGCCTTATTCAAAATGTTGTAAATGTATTCAATATTTTTGGAAAGATGTTTGCTTTACTGGTGAGTTTTTAAACTGTTTTTGCTAAAAGCACCAAGACAAGCCCACATAACTATAATGTACTGCATTTGTTAGTTAGCCTGGCACATTATCTTTATCTACAGCTTTTGCAGTCTGGCTTCGAAACATGGCACATCATGTTCTTCAGCCTCCACACTGCTTCCAAGCCCCTTTTAAGGTTCCCTTTAGATTCTTACAATTTGTTTTTAATGTCATCCATGCCTTTGCACCATCATACTTGTATGAATCTTTGACCCTTCACCAACCCTGAGGTATGTTGAGCAACACCTGCTAGAGGTCCCTCGGCCCCAGTTTTAGCAATGGGATAATTGTTCTTCCTCAGTGGCCGTTTGAAAACTCTGGATGGCTTTCCCTGCAGAGTAATATTCCACAAGTTAGTTAATGCTGTCAAAAGCTAAGCTGAAACTTTAGTTAGATATTTAGATAGTTTGAGCAAAACAAGAAAAGAACACTTTACATGGCTATATTAAATGACTATATAAATGAGCTTTTTAATCCTCACCAAAGGAGCGAGAGAATTTTTATTGTTTTACTTAAAAAAAAAATTTTTTTTATCTCATTTTGATATTTAGCATGTACAACATCAACAAAGTTACTTCATTTATCAATTATAAAAAAATGTTTTGCCCCAACCACATTTCATAAACTTCTTTTTCTCCTTTTCACATTTCATTTAGGGATCGTAAGTCAGGAGGTCAGTTTCTTCCACCTAATCCTGTCCCTGCATCCTCTTCTGTAACGCTAACTCTCTTCATTTCTTCCTTCACTGCGTCCATAAACCTCCTCTTTGGTCTTCCTCTAGGCTTGCCGCCTGGTAGTCCCAAACCCAGCATCCTTCGGCTGATGTTCTCTCTCTCTCCTCTGCACATGTCCAAACCATCTCAGTCTGACCTCTCTGACTTTATCTTCAAAACCTGTAACATGTGCTGTTTTTCTAATCCTGTTCATCCTGGTCACTCCCAGAGCCACTGTCTCTAGACCAAACAGCATGACCGGTTTCTCCACGCTTTTGTACACTTTCCCTTTCATTTTAGCTGAATCTCTTATATCACATGTCACACCTGATACTTTTCTCCAGCTGTTCCAGCCTGACTGGACACACTTCTTCACCCCTTTTCCACACTCTTCACTGCGCTGAACTGTTTATCTAAACCACTGTCCAATTTTTTTTTGCATGCATTCATCTTTCTCACGGCAAAAAGTGAGTAAAGTTCAAAATGATTTTGTGAATGTAATTTTTTTGACATGCTCAATAAATGTCTCTCACAGTTATTTCTTGACTTCACATTGACATCAGCAAAGAATCTTGCTGATCATTTGAATTAAAAAAAAAAAAAAAACACGCTGTTGTTCCATAGAACTTTTTTAAAAGTTAAAGTTTACAAATTGCTTCATATAAAATAATTCAATTTATTAATAAAACAACAGAATAAATTTTGATCAGGAATGATAATCGGTAGCATTTCTAGTTTCTGTTCAATCTATGAACTAGACATCAAAACACCTACCCATATATGTTTTCACAAATCTATAAGTCAAAGAGGTTTGTGTAGCATTGTTTTTAAGGTTGAATTTACCAGTTTGCAATCCTTATTGGCTCGTGACATTGATATCACATGAAATTGACGTTATGCAAGTAAAAATGTTTGTTTTAATGCACAAATGTTCTATAATAAAGACTGATTAAGACAGATTGCTCATTTAAAATATCTTTTTTTTTTTCAATTTGGTAAAATAGTGGTTTTGGTTGATATTACAGTTATTCCTGTGACGGCTATCATTGGAAGTCCATGAACAACAATGGACCCTACAACATCAAGATTTGGTTTTGCCAAAACACAATTATTTTTTTTGACTGCCTATTTTGACAAATTTACAAATGAAAAATGACAAAAAGTTTTTGCCAATTAATGTTAGAAATATGTCTTTAATTTTCTGTTGAATAAAATCAGATGAGATGGTTTGTGCATTCTGACCCAGAGAGAAAAAAATAAAACAGCACTTAGCACTAATGGTTTCTTTTTCTTTCAAGGTTTTTTTTTTTTATAAATTGTAATAATCTTGCAGCATTATTTTAAACTTTTCTAAAAAAAAAAAAAAAAAAAGAAGAAGAAGAGGAGAATATTTATATCATGTTAATGTGCTGTTTTATTTTAGATCAGATAATAAAAGAAATGATCAATTAGATTGTTTGATACCAGCATAAACTTGCAATAAATCTTAAGTACACCTAAATACAGAATTTGAAACACAACCAGAAAAAGTGGAATCACAGAAAAAAGTCAACGAATTGGGACATAAGCAATAAAAGTAAATTTTATACAAAACTCCATTAAAAAAAAAAAAGCAATGGATTCAGCCAGTAAAAAAAAATGCCTTCAGTAATATGCCGTATACACAAATAACTAAAAAACTAAAAAATAAGTTGAGAACAGTCTAGCTGTTTATACTAGTCTGCAAAAATCAGTTTTAAAAGGCATTTTAAACTAAAATAGCAAAATAAGGCAAACAATACATTTAGAGTATTTGCTCATATTTTGATAAATTATGTGTACATAATAATGAACAGATTGGATGAAAAGTCTGCTCACATTTTTTATTTACTTGAGAAGGCAATGTAAAGTGGTTAAAAAATCTTAACAGAGGCATAAAGCATAAAGCCTGGACATTTATCAAAGCTTTATTTTACCATCAGACAACAGTTATTGAAGTAGATGTCGAGTTCAGCAAACTGAAGACAGTGACAGGTACCAAAAAGTACATGGAGTTTTTTTTTCTTTCCATTTCAAGTTTAAGATCATTTGGGCAGGTGTGGAGAGAGTTTTTGGCAAACTTTGAAATCAGTTGCATTTAAATTGTAGTTTAGTCTGAAGCGAAATCAAGTCAATGTTTGAATTATAGACAACAGTATCATCTGCATATAAATGGAGGTGCTCATTTGACTAAACACAGGAGAGGTTATCAAAAATATGGAAAAAAAATTCAAACAATGAACCCCAAGGCAACTTTTTCTCCATCATGAACTCATCAGACTGCACATTTTTTAATTTGACAAATTTATAGCTGATAAAGTAAATAGTGCTTTTTAGATGTTAGAAACAAATTTTATTTAGGTGAGAATCTATTTGAATATTTCAAAATTGAGAAAAAAAAATGGTGACACAATAGAATTTAATTGTTGAAATATCAGTTTAGAAGAAATGCATTTTACTATTACCCTGTAAATTTATGTCAGGTCAATAACAAATCGATCTATTGATTGTTACTCCAGAATCTGACTGCTATATTAACACTGGTAACTGTTTTGCCCATTATTTATTTTTTTAAAAGCATTTCGTTTCATGTTAAGCACTAAATAAGAATATGGAGCACTATCATACTTTGTAGATGTGCTAAAAAAAAACTTTAATTTACAAAGTTTACTTCATTCAAATAAAAAAACACAAATTGAATAATAGCAAAATAAATTAATCTGAGTGAAACTGGATTTTTAAAAAAATTAAATTTTATGATACAATAAGGTTTGTTTGAAGTATTTTTTTTTTTATAAAAGAAAATTGACCCCCACAAGTACAGCAAAATTAATTTCACTTCAAACAACAAAACAAACTTTTACAACAGTCTAACTAAAAAGATTTTTCTGACCTTCAAAATATTTCTTTACTGAAGGAAGCAATTTCTCATCAACTAATGGGAGTGCTGCTCATGTGACATATCTTTTTTGAAGATAACACCAAATGTTTCAAGGCTGGGCTAAACAGAATGGCCAAGAAAACCCAGATGCTGAATTGCCCTTGGGATACATCATCAGTGGCGTCTTTGGGTTAAGCTGTAAAGTTTTTGGAATCATTGTTTTCTGTCCATCAACCAGTTGATCAAAGGGTCTAAAAGTCTTAAGAGTTATATTGCTGGATACCATCAGGAAGAGGTGGTAAGAGACATCATTGAACTCTGATGAATTTTCTCAGGGGGCTCATTTACAACAAAAACAGGACGGAATCCAAAACGGAATCCTGAGGAGCACCACACAATAAATCTGCTCACTGGGACACTATTTGATTTACCATGACACAAAAACTCTGGCCAGATTAATGAGAGGAAAACCAGCGTAGAACTGACCTTAACAAACACATCCGTTCTCTCAATTTTTGTAATGAGGTCTGATAGTCGTCTGGGTTGAAGGCACATGAAAGATGTACAAAAACTAGAAATACATACACTATGTATCTAGAAAACTATAACAAATTTGTGCTAACCGTAAGCAACAAAGTCCTCTAAAGAGTCCAGAGGCTGTGAGCTATTGCAAAAAAAGTTTGATTCTTACCAAACATTAAAGTAACACAAATTTCCCAAGTGTGGGATCAATAAAGTAATTCTAATCGAATCAAATCTAACAGTAATGACGTGGACAATAGTTTGAGAAAAGCAAAAGGTTATAGAATATATATATATATATATACGTAAATATAGAATATATGAAGTATATTCTATATATGTATATACATAAAAGCACACTTTGGTCATCTGGTAACACTGAAAAGATTTGTTTAAATAAACATATTTTAACAGTGAAATGTTTGTTTCCCTAAGTTGTTAGGGGAGGGGATGTGGGAGCCCCCTTATGGTTCAAATATTCCAGAAGTCATCCATTGTAAAATTTTTGTGGGTTGCCCATCGTCACGTACTTTAGCCATTGACAATCTCCTAGTAACATAATGTTTTTTGAGGCCAAGATTCAAACTGAGGTGGGAGTGGGAGTCAAATTTTTACAACTTTAAAAATGATTCTTTTAGTCATTACCATCCTATTACAAGCTTTTACAGAAATATTAACACTCACATTTTCCCAAGTACTAGAAAATCAAAATTAGACTTTCACCCTCTGGAGCATCAAATAAAATCTCAACCAGCCCACTTTCAACAGAGATCGAATTGAAAACTGGGATGTTTTGACTGACATACAGTAGTTTCTTAGCTGCTAAAATTGAACAGATTTTCCTTTTGACAGAACAGATTTTGCTGTCCTCGTTGAATTGATCAGAGTTGTTTGTTTATGTTTCATTTCATCTTCTGAACCGCATATTCCTAACAGGAGTTAGAGGGGTGCTGGAGCCTATCCCGGCTGATTTCAGGTGAGAGGCAGGGTACAACCCAAACAGGTCAACAGTCTGTCATGGGACCACACAAACACTCATTCATTCTTGGGGCAATTTCATAATGACCAATTAACCTAATATGCATGTTTGTGGAGAGTGGGACGAAACCGGAGGAACTGGAGGAAACCCACACGTACACAGGGAGGACATGCAAACTCCACACAGAAGCCAACATTTCAAGCCTCGTCTCAACCTGGACTTAAACCCCAACCTTCTCCCTGGGAGGCTACACTGCTAACCATGTAAAAAAAAAATCTTTACAGCTAAATTACCTTCCTGTCTCTTTTCCTTAAAAACTTCATCAACAAAATAATCAGGGAATGCATATATTTTCAATTAATTAAAGAAAATTTTATCACTACATGCACAAATTTCATTGCTATATCATTCACTTCATCCATGGGGCTCCCAAAGCCCACCAGCAGGGCCTTTGGATGGGACGCAGTCTCCCCAGCAGCCTCTGGGTATCCTACTGGTGAGTTGTGCCCAGAATATCTCTTCAGTCAAGTGTCTGAGGAGCAATGTGCCCCAACCACCTCATCTGGCTTTTCATTCTGAGCCTTTCCCAGATGGAAAAACTCCAGGCAATATCCCTGAGGGTACGCCCAGACCCCCTGCAGTTGAGGCTCATTTCAGCTGCACATATTCAAGACTTTGTTCTTTTGGTCACCACCCTTTGGTATCGGTAAAGATGAGAATGGAGATTAACCTGTAAATCAAAGAGCTTCGCTTTTTGGTTCAGCTATCTCTTCACCAAAAACAAATAGAATCAACCGAGCAAATTTGTGAAAAGAAATCCACATGGGAGAGATAAACACATTTTCATGACCAAAATGTTACATGATGATTCCTAACTGAAAATAAGACATTTTTAACAATGCTATCATTAAAGTCAGAACAAAATTCAAGATCACAAAGAGCATCAGAAATAAACAAACTTTTATCCATTCATGCTTGTTCTTTCTTCAGAAAGCACAGAAAAATAACACTGAAATTAGCCAAAGTTTACACCAAGGGCCCACAGACTGAGGAACTGTTTCATCTTCTGAACTGCTTGTCCCCCCTTAAGGCAGGAGGCAGGGTACACCCCAAACATGTCACCAGTCTGTCGTGGGGTCACACACACAACCATACACACACTCATTCACTTCCATAGTGAGGCAATTCCATAGCGGCAAAGCAACCTTGGAGGGTGGGAGGAAACTGGAGTATCCGGAGAAAACCTACACATACACGGAGAGAACATGCAAACTCCACACAGAAAGGCCAGCATTCCGAGCCTCGTCATACCCGGGACTCAAACCCTGACCCTCTTGCTGTGATGGCACTGACCTAACCACTGCACTACCGTGCCGCCCTAACCGCACCACACTTAGCCCCCACCGTGCCACGGTGCCGCCCCTTAAGAACTGTGAGACCAAAAATTTTGTGTTCACAATGATCATAAAATTTAAAGATAAATTTCTAAAAAAGTTCCCTTTGGGTTTTTTCCTTTTTAGCTATGAAACTTAGTCCACATGAAAGGAACTGGAGCACCACCTTGTTCTGGTAGGAATGTTCCAAAACATAGAGATAAGTAAAACTTTGCTCTTTAACTAATTTGACCAATGTCCTGATTTCAATTAGCTGTTTAAATTGTTTGTTTTTCTGGATAAATTTAGTCTGTGGCGAACTTTTTCTTAAAAAAAAAAAAAAGTTCTAACAGTCTGATGCAATTTAGCCATAAAAATGTCCCGCAGTGTTTGATTTTTGGTGTGTAAATTTTTGCCTGGCTCCATTATGATTATCAGGGTAACAAGACAGATCATGCAGTAAAAAAAAAAAAAAGAAAGAAGAAAAAGATTTTAACAACCAGATTTCTTTCAACTGTGAAAAAAATGCATCCAAATTTAACTTTTAAAATAGTCAACAAGATTGCAACCTTTTGCTCTACTTTGGATTTGCTGTCAACAAAAAAACAGGAGGGACAATTACTCTCACAAAGCAGTTATGTTGTTCATGGAGACAGAGTGAGGAAATACTTGGCCTTATTTTACTATACACCCTCATGGCAGCTATTCAATACTCAAACACTTGCTGATACTTTAAAGTCCCCTTATCAAAATCTATATAAATTAGACATTAAGTCAGACACTCAACGATAAGCAAAGGTTGTTTTTTTTTTTTTTCATTTTCTTGTAGCTTCCCAGCTGGTCAGAAGATTAGAAATACATTTTGAATGTTTTTATCTAAAGAAAATATGAAGGTTAATGAGAGGATGGAACTTGGACTTGAGTTGATAACAAGTGTCAAAACCTCATACTTCATCAGACATGGTGAATAATTGTTGTGTCTTGTGTTTTTGATTTTAGGAAACTAATGTGGCGTAATGATGAAATTAAGTCAAGAAATTGTGCCATGCTAGAGAATGGTTTCAACATTAAAAGTTGAGTCTGAGAGAAATTTTCTACTTTCTACCTTGAAATTTTGATTTGCTCGACAACAGTAAAAATTATTATGGTCATAAATAAAGGGTACTGAATATCAAACAATAAAAAATTGTGCAAATCTATTTTATAGATAATGTTTTTAAAATTTGTATATCCGTTAGGTTCCATTGTCTTCCGCTCATCCGGGGTCGAGTCGCTGGGGCAACAGCCTCAGGACGGAAGCCCAGGCTTCTTTTACCCCGGCTGCATCCTCCAGCTCACCCGGAAGGATTCCGAGTCGTTCCCTGGCCTGCTGTGAGACATAGTCCCTCCAGCGAGTCCGGGGTCTGCCTCTTGGTCTCCTCTCGGTGGGACATACCCGAAACACCTCATCAGCGAGGCTCTTGGGGGGCATTTGTATCTCTACTATTAAATGTTTAATTTAATTGTTTAACAAAACAAAACAGAAATGAATTGATCCTTAACCAGTGGAAACAAGATGTTAATTTGTTCATTCATCTTCTGAACCGTTTATTTCTGTTGCGGTCAAAGGTTTGCTAAAAGCCTATATCGGCTTATTGCAGGCGAGAGGCGGGATACATCCTAAATAGGTCACCAATTCATTGCAAGGCGCCATTCGGAGACTAATCATTCAGACTCCTAACCAATCCTGGGGCAGTTTTGTAGTGGCCAATAAAACTTAACATACATGTATTTGGACGGTGGGAGAAAACCGAAGTACCCAAAGAAATGCCATGCATACACATGGGGAAAATGTAAACTCCATACAGAAAGGCCAGTAATTCAAAGTGCCCCCCATCTGGAGCTCAACCCTCCGACCTTCTGGTTGCCAAAATTTTAAACACAGCACGACCGTGTTGGCAGCCAAAACTTGTTGCTGTCTTACCACTGATAATTTCAGAAAGTATTCCTTGATAACTACGGTAACAATACAAATCATCAGATAGTTAAATCCTCGAACATTCTTGTGTCACCTTAACATAACATGTTTAATTACATAATGATCATTTCTAAATTATTGCTTGAATACTCTCTTTGTATTCTTGCGTTCCTGAATTTTAAGTCACACTTGATTCATGAGATCTTTTAAATAATGAAGCAACAATGAGTAATGACTTGAATTATATAGAAATGGGGCAATCAAAAGAAAATCAATCTGATTTACTCTGTCATCATTTTAGTTCTGACTTTTAAATTATTTTTTGTACCGTTAAAATAATGAAACACAAGTGCTTTTATGAGACATATCTTAAACATTAGAATTGAAAGTATGCATGAGTGGACCAGAAGAATCAAGCCAGAAGCAGGGAGGGAACAGAACAGTGATGAGGGACAGCTACCAGATACACCCAGCCAGTCATATGGGTGTGCTAGCCACCATCCTTCCATCAGACACACCAGAACAGTACAAAGACCAGGAAAAGATTCACACACATACAAACACACGAACAGATTTGACAAGTACTTACACACATAAGAAACAAATAAGACAAGGTCTGACATACATCTTCGTTTCCTTCCATGTCGAATATATAAACACCTGCTTATTATCATTAACTTTCTCTTATCTGCGTGGCTCCTCTAATCTTTTCCTCAGAGCTTCTTCCTCCGTCTCTGCCCTTCATCTTCCTCCTCCATCAAATTCCAGGGATCCATCACATTCCATATTTCTATCATTGAAGACATTACCACCGCCCCGTTGTAGTCCAAAGGTCCACAACTCTGGTGTTCAATACACCACGCTCCCTCCAAAATCCTTTCATATTTCATAACTTAACTTTTCCAGAATATATTACTTTTCTTCTGACTGTCACTTCTTTTAAGTTACTGTCGTTCAACTCATTTTTTGGGGTTCTAGAAAAAAAAAGAGAATTATTAGGGTGGAGGGGCTGTTTCACTTGATTATGATGTAACTAAATACATGGAAACATATCAAAGTTCGATTTCAATGACAGATGGCAGAGTGAAAAGGCAGGTGGGTTTATGCAGAGTGAGAGGTTAATTCAAGAGAGGGTGCGGGTAATAGAAGCCAACAGAAAGAGTGTGAGCGAAGGTGGGGGGGAGACTGTGAAGAAAAGATGAAGAATAAGGAGAAAAAGGAGAATAAAACAACAGGCAAAGTGGGAGAGAAAAGGAGAGGGAGAAATCCTCTGGAGTGCTTTTTCGCTCCAGCGGGACAAAAGGTTACAGCATGACGGGGGTAGGTGTCAGGTGATGTGTGACAAGTCCAAATTAAAGATGACATAATGGTGGGGGCCCGGATGGGGTCCGAACTGGGGCTTGACTGAGAGAAAGGGTGGGGGCAGGCCGTGGCAACCAAGTTGAGCTGGGCCATGCTGGGCTGGGCTAGGCTGTGACTGGGCAGCAGGGGGCTACCCTGCAGGCTCCTCCATATGGAACGTGTTAGCCTAGCGATTGCTAGTGAAATGCAGGCTGACGTCAGGCAGACACCCACCCATTGTTTTGCTGCTTAATTTGTTATAATATTTGTCTTACAAATAAGGATTTTGCCAGGACAGAGGAAGAATAAGAGGTTACGTCTGTCAATGAAAAGAAAGTGGGCAAAGCATGTTGAAAAGAGACCCTGAAGTTAAGGCCTCAAATGGGGTTTTGCATTCACTATTTAAGTAGGAAAAAGCTTTGGGGTCTTAGCGCAAGTGCTAGCACAAGAATGGCAAGGGCCTCAGCTGTCTAAGTGGGAGGTATCGTGTCTGGAGGGCTTGCTTGGGTGGGTGTGTCGCAAAGGGAGGAACTCTTGTACAAGTTTGTGTAAAATGCATATGTAAGTTTATAGCATAAACAAATATTTCCGCAATACCCACAACAATTTATTTTAGCAGTGCATCACTCATGTCTCTTCCTGCAGCTGCTTACATTCCCATTTGCTATCATACTGTAAGTGTTAATTGTTTATTATTTTAAAAATTTACTCATCATCTCCCCCATTCAGTTGCCTTCCAACATAAAGAGAAGTCTTCCTAAAATGGGTAGTGAGCAACAAGTTTAAGAATGCTTTTGTTTTTCCAAGACGAGCTGTGCGGTAATTGACCACCACCTGGGCATCTGGCAGACGTCATTTTGCCCAAAACAAAAGGGATGCAGAAGGAGAGAAAGTAGGTGTGAATGGAAAGTGTGAACGAAACAAGCAAACACAAAAAAAATTAACAATTACAAGCTGGAGAAAGACAGGAAAAGAAATTAATTAATGGCGAAGGATAGGGGATGAATGATGGAAAGTTTGCGCTGAAACCCCCCTCCCGTTTCTTTCTTCTTTCCCTCGTTTTTTACTCTGACATGTCAATTTGGTGGTGCTTTATTGGCATGAGTAATGATGGGAGGTGTTGCCAGGGTAATTACATAGCACATTAAAGGGTTTCATAAACATTACAGTTCCTCCTCTGCCCGGTGGCAAGGCTAAAGGGGCAGGAAGAAGGAAAAACAGAATGGGAGAGCCGGACATGGCAAAAAGGAGCAGAAGCAGCACAAAGAGTTGAAAAGAGAAGGGATGGAAGAGTAAAGGGCACTTACTGAAGGGGGAGGAAGTGAAAAGGGAGGAGTATGGCAGCGATGAACAGAGAAGATGACAGGAGTGAAGGTTACCATGCTCATGAATTCCTTTGCTGAGAGCTGAACATGAAACAGGAAGAAAAAAAACAACATGCAGGATCAGCGTCCAATACAAACCGCAGCTGCATTTCACATCTCAGTGTGTGGAGAGCACAGGATTACTCTCACACATACAGACACAAAACATACACAAACACATGCCCAGCATGCGGAGTTTCTACTTCAACCAGCAACCATTCACACCAGAACCACAAACCCAACACATTCAGCTGAGCGCAGTCTGATGCCAAGGGTCATGACACTCACTCAACCAAACACACACAACCACAAGCACCATAATTAAACAAACATCCACCCAGTCGCTGAGCATTGCATATTTATGTACAACCTCACTGGTCAAAAGCAATTAACTTATACACGCTCTCAAGGCTCACAAAAACAGCCTCCACCAGTCAGAGGAAGATATCCTGCAGGGCCACGCCTGCACTTTATCTACAAAACACAGGTTTTACTATGTTTACCATGTACCATTGTAATATCTTCCCTTCAGTTTGGTACATCTAAATGTCAGATGTAATACGTCATTTTTCACTGGTGTTAATGAATTTCATCTCTGTCTCTTTTTTTTTATTTACTTTACTGGGATGTTCTGGAGATTTTGAAAAGTTGGCCATATTCATGTGGTTCTGTCATGAGTCTCCAATAATATTGATTTATGAACCAGGTGCAAGAAGCTGCTGCCTTCCAAATCAGATGTCATTACGATTTTAGGGAATCACTTTATCAATGCAAACTGTCACAAACTTCAACAAATAGTTCTGCCAGATGGCACAGAGGCAAAGATGAGACATCATTGCTGCTGAATTGCATATATTACTGAACGATGGAGAAACATTTTGCTCTTTTTACAACAAAAACAGCAGATGTTTTGTATTATAAAACTATTAAATAACCATCTCCAAAAACAATGACATTAAATGTTAAAAGCCTCTGAATAAATTTTATTTAGAAATTGCGCCATGTCCTGCTATGGATGCAGGTGCTGTCTGAAAATAGGTGGACAGGAGACAGGAGAAGGACAGGAGAAAAGGAGAAGAAGTGGGGGGCTGTTGGCAATTATATGGGCACAATCCAATATGTAAAACCAGGATTTGGCTTCACGCTGACAAGCTCGATTGCATGAATAATTACGCTGACATGTGTCCAAAGCAGCATTAAACTCTCCAACTTGAAAGTGTCAAAGTAAAGTTATTCCAATGCTTCAGATGGGCTATGTATAGAGACAACAGCTGCAATGGATTCAAGGATGGAGGAGAGTAAACGTTCGTATTCACTGGATTAATCTTGCGAGGCGAAGGAATGGAGCAGGCTGTGCACCACCAACATCGCTGCTAATAAAAACAATATTTTGCTTTTCTCTTTATCTCAACCATGGCTCCTATTGCTCTCTGCTAATTAATTCCTGCTCTCACTTAACTGCAGCTGTCGATTCTCTCATCTCGTAGACACGGACAAGTGGCGAACAGGTTCTCATTTCAAAGCACGGCACACTGTACACATTCTTTGATTTTGCATGGGCCCCTTGTCATCAAAGACCCTTTATTAAGTGTCTCATACATTTACACATTGGGGAACAGTTTAAACTTGGCCCATGATTAACTGAGTAGGGATATCTATCCCAGAAACCAATGTTAGGCTGACATCTCAACGCCTGATGTGAAGTTTAGGGTCCATGTCTGCAGGTATTAATCAAAACCAAAGGCTTCACTTTCCCTTCTAAAATTCCACATACACGCAGGCCTAGCTCTCATCCAAAATTATACAATCCATACCGTATAGAAGAAGTTAATTGGACACAATTCAATGCACTTGACACATCTGAAAACTCCAAATCGGTGTATAGTGTCACCACAATGATGGATTGCATTTGGTTTTTTTTTTTAGCTTTTCAAAGTGTTTAACACTTCAGAGTGCACAGCAGGGGAATAATATTGCCTGTTTGCCAACTTGTCTTTGTCTACATCAAAAACTGAACCAAATTTAAACTTGACATCTTACCCACACCTCCACACATGCATGCACAACTGCTTTAATGAATCAACAACTGGCCCTCAGCTCAAAGCACCCTGAGTTCCACGTTAGCTCGAACTCCAGTCACCCATAACGCAGAGTCGTGCATGATGACCTTAAGGTCATCCCATAATGCCCTCATATAATGAGAGTGCTGTTTGGGGATTTGTTGGACTGTGATAGAGAAAGGGCGCGCATACGCAATGCACCCTGGGTCTTTGTCTGGATGCTGGAGGTATTGACGAGGGCTGATCGATGTTAATTGCTAGACAGAATGACCATATTGACCTGGTGAAGAAGAAGCCCGCAGGCCCAGTCAAAGAGAAAGAAATACGGAGAGAGAAAGAGAAAGCGGGATGGGTCCAGACCTACAGCATATACTGGGCTCAAGACACACACACTGACACATAAACATGCACACGCGCGGGTGTCATTCACTTTAATGAGTTGAAAGAAAAGCACAAAGGCCAAACGTCCATCAATGCCAAGTCTATTCAACACAACAGAGGGTAAACGCAAAAAAAGTGAGATGGCATCCTGCTGTGGGTCACTTTGGAGTGTTTGTGTACACGAGTGTGAATATGTGCACATGGCGAAGAAAGTCTGCATAAAAGCATGATTGTAGTGAGGAGTGAATGGGAAGTGTGACGTCCATGTGAGTGATAATGTTGCATACAAGTTTATGTGTGTGTTGGTGAGTGTGTGGCTTAGCTGAGGATCAATAGGCAGGAGCTGCAGAAGCAAGAACATGAGCAATCAATACACTGGCTGCAAACAGAGGGAGGGACAGAGCGAGCAGATAAAAAACAGCCATGGAGATTAAAGAGACTGATAGGGCTGTCAAACAATGAATAAAAGAAAAAGTGGTGTGCTGAAAGGAGAAAAGAAAGGGCATAGTTGGTTTAATGAGAGCTTTCCTTAACTTTGTGATCTTAAAGTTTATAGACAGCAACATTTGCAATCATCATACATAAACATGCCCAGTCAGAGGACGGATAATGAGTCAAATTACTGCAGGTATGCCCTTTAGAGAACAGCATTTTGCACTTTTATTTATTCTTTGTTTTCTTTTAGTAGTGCAACCTCAACATGAGTTCATGCGCCTGAGCCAGATGTCCATTAACCCAAAAGAATGTTTGTGGCACATAAATTTTACAGATATAAAACGGAGGGATAAAAGAATCTCTGCATCATGATGCTTTTAGAACATTCTTGTACTTTGCACAAATCCTCCGCTATGGATACCCCTAAACTCTAAAACTACTCAAATGTTCTATAAGTCCAAGATGTGCCGTAGTCTCTGTTTTGAACTCTTCTGTCTGGACTTCAGAATACCAGACAGGCCCATACCTCATCACCAGAATGCGGTTCAAATCCCTCTCCACAACATTTGCACTTGTGTCCCTTGCAGTATTGTGGTGAGCAGAAAAAAAAAACCCCAGACACAGGTGCAAAGATGGAGAGAGCCAGTAGTGGGAAAGAAGGCCAGGGGTTTGTCTGTGGAGCATGACTGGAAAGGCATTCAACCACAGTACCCCTACCCAGACTTGCTCAACTCTATCCAGTCACACCACTCTGTGTGCATATGTGTGTGTGATTTGAAAGTACAATGTTGAAAAGAATAAGTTTAGAGCCAAGATAAGTGTCCCTTACATACGGGGCCAACACCCTCCCACCTCTATTACACACACACACACACACACACACACACAAATTTATTCTATTCTATCCCTGTGCAAGTGCACGTGGGAGTGTGCGTGTGTGTGAATGAAAGGTATGGCAGGAGTGTTGTGTTGGCTTGGCTGACCGTCTGCGGTTGTGCAGCGGTGAGAGGGAGTTTTGGGAGCGCAGAGCGGGCGTTGCTGCCGAAATCCCTAAGAAATGTTCATTTTGGATCCGTGTCCGTGCTTACATACCGCCCTCCCGACTGTCTCTCATTCTCCTTTTCATTTTCCCCTCTTAAGGTTTAACTTAAAAGTTATGAAATGGGGAGTCAAAATACATCTTGAAAGCGCAGAGAGTGGGAAGGGTGAGCGCGTGTGTAGAAGAGAGGAGTGGGGGAGCCCTGCTTCCACTGCCCACCTTTCAATCCTGGATCCAGGGCCACTGAGGCTGCAGAGGTGAAGTTATCAGGAGAAAAAAAACCTAATCAGTTATATTAGAAACCTTCATATGCCTGATCCATTTTTTTTTAAATTATCAGATCAATTTAATTTATGTGTCTTTTGCTCCTCTGTGACTTTTCAAAACTCATTTCTTTAACAGAATTTGATATTTTTTCTTACTGGAATGTGAATGACTCCAAGCAGCATGACATCATCCTCATTGTTTCCAGTCAATTTTACTTGTTTCAGGAATTGCCACGATCATTGGCTGAAACAAAAACAGCCAACAATGTGAGAAGAAATATTTAAAGTAAAAAAAAGAAGTGTGATCAATAGGATTGTGTCTATGTCCATGCTGAACTGAACATGAGGTAAAATTAAACATTTTCTTTGGTCAGCATTGCAAAGTGACCGACTTAATCCCATTTTGATCCAATAAGTGTGTGTGCATGTGTGTGTATGACAGAGAGAAAGAGAGAGAGCGAGAGGAGGTGGACGGGAGGGAGGAGAGGTGGGAGGCAGGAGGGAGGATTGATCCGCGTCTGTTAAAATCTTGTTCTGGTTTTTCTTGGAGTGAGGTCTGTGCCTGCCGACGCGCCTCTCCTGTGCAGCCCCCCCAACCCCTGCGAGAAGAGCTTTTAAAATATTACAAACTAAAAGAAGATAAATCTTGGGATCTTTGGAAAGGAGAAGAATCTGCATGATACCAGTGAAGTGGATAAAAAGCGCACGGCTGGTTTCTTTTTTGGTTCTCCCTTTGCGTTTCCTCTGGTGTCTGAATGAAATTGGAAGTGTGCATGGGGGAACAAGTTCTGTTCTGGGACCCCATCTGTCAGCGTGATTTTTTTTTAACTAAACAGGTTTTGCCTTAACTTTTATTTCTTCTCAAACTGGTGAGCTTCACACCACTTCTCCTGCATCAAGGAGTTGGTTTTTCTCGGAAACAGAAGAGTTTGGTGTGTTTTTTTCCCTCTTCAGAGAAACTGGCTAAACTTTCTACGTTTAAAAAAATAAATAAAAAGATCGGATTGCATTTTCCCCCTTCAAGCATTTTGGAGGTGATGTCATCGTGCAGTGTTTTGGCAGGTATTGTGCCGAGAGGGCTCAAGGAGAGCTGCTGTATCCAGGCGGTAACCAGCGGCTGAACAGAGTGGGGAAGTCCGCAAAATCAGGTGCAAAGTGCGGCACTGAGTCCGCCACCCAGTCCCAGCTGTTCCCAACCCCCCTCCCTCACCTTCCATCCTCTTTATTATTCCCTCCTGTTCTCATTCAGCACTCTGAGCTGGACCGCTCAGGGACCTCATCACCCTGTCTCTACAACACTGTTTCCCGGTGTCATCAGAGCTACAGACCCACTGAGCCAGCGTGGGGGCGCAGACATGACCGTGGCCGTCTGGCATTACCCTGCGCCCGCAGAGCCTCCTTCTCCAGGTTCACTCCATCTGTCAGTCCAGGTAACTCACCTCCATCAGCTTCTCACCACGCACTGCTGGAACTAAACCCGTGTCGAGATGAACGCAGCTCTACCATCTCACTCTGTTTAAAATTTCATTTGGAGCGCAGGATCTTGCTGTTACGCTGAAACATTACGCACTGGATTACGCACGCTTCGCATCTGTTTGCGGAGTCAAACATTCTAAGGGTCAGCAAGGTCGATTGGTATTGGCTATCTGTGACGCGTGAGCGCGCTTTCACCTGTTCTTCTCCTCGACGGGTGCGCGCAGCGTCAGCATTTTGGGTCCTTACCCTCTGCTCCCCCCGCCCATCAGTCCCTTCACCGGACTGGACAGCTGTTAGAGGTTGGTCGGCGGTCAGTGTGGCACAGTCACACCAACCTCACACCCCACCTTATCCGTGCCCACACAGTTGCCCACACCGGGGGAACCGGGGCACACCGCCGCCGATGCCAACAGGAGTGGCCACTGACTCTTTGACTCTGCACAACATCCGCTGGATTCAAAAGACAGAGAGGAACTCTCCGGACTGTCGGACTGGCTCAGAACGAGCGAGGAGACTGTCTTTGGGCCAAGTTCCATAGTGGAGGGGGGAAGCAATGTGGCCCCTTCTCTCCACGTTGACCGTCTTGTAAGTTAATCAAGTCCGTTTTTCATGTTTTAAAATGATTTTTCTGCACAGGTCATCTGTTTAAAAGTTTTTTTTATTAGTAGCTTGAGCTACAGGTGAATATTATGGACTGGAACGCTATAGATTACATCACTCCCTCTCCTTAGAAAATATGCATTGGAAGGCCCTGTTTTGATTGGCTGACAGTTCAGGGTCACTGGGTCAGACTCAGGGCCATGTAACTCATAAAACCTGCCATAAACATCTCCATCACCATCTGCACTTACTTCAGTGATGACCAGACTGGCTTAGGGAAGACCATTTTCCCATCGCCAAGAAACTGAATTTTTTTTCCACTGAAAATATTTCAGAGGTTGAGTCAAATATCACAGGCTTTATCTACTGGAATAGGAAAATGATAAAGTGCCAAGAGCAAATCTAAGAGAGAGGGATACAGAGTCAGGGGGCTGGAGTCTGCCCGTTCGAGGTGTGTCCTGTTAAAAGCCAAGGGATTTATTTTTCTTCCTTTCTGTCGGCTTTACTTGTCCCAGATGGCAGTCATCTCCAGATACCTTTCATTCCTCTCACAACCTGGACAGGGTGTGTGCCACTGCTTGTGTCTCTCTGGTTTCTCTCTCTTTGTCTCCCTCCCTCTCACTGCACCTACTCACCTAACTGCCTTCATCTGTCTTCCTGTCTCACTCATAACCCCCCTTTTTTCCATAGATATTTGCTCAGATAAAAAGCATGAATTAATAAGGGATGAATGATGGCACCCCTGGCTGCATCTGAAGAGGAGCACTCCCACTGTTTAGTCTGCTGGTTTTACTTTAGGTCTCCCAGAGCCAATCATATCTCCATTCATTTCCATCTCATCTATCAGTATTACCACAGCTGTTCCTCGACTTCAACACGTTGTTTAACCTTCTTGATCAAAAGCTGAAAGTCTGTTAATGCTTCTCACCTAAAGCCATATTTCCATGTCTGGGCTCAGGGTTTTTATTAACATTGCCTTCAGATTGCTCACACGGCCAATAACCTAAGCTGCAGCGCTGTAAAACAAGACCTGATGGAGATGGTTTGTAACTGTTGCACTGAGCTGAAGCCCACTGCTTTAGCATTGGCCTACCACGTTAACCACCGCTACACACGACTGAAACCGCTGCTCTGTGCAGAGTACCACAGGCTGACCACTCTCACTCCACGCTGTACCCCGTCCACAGTGAGGAGGCCTGCTTGTCTAACCACAGCCTCCATATGGTTGATTTGCTGGGATGCAGGTTTATGATGTCAGATGGTTGCTTGTTTTGGCAACCGGCCCGGGCACACCGGGCTTTCCCTCTCTCCATACCTCCTTCTGACTTTTCTTTCCCTGCTTTTTCTCTTTGCGCTCTTATTCTTTCGTTTTCTCATCCCTCCAATCCCCCCCAACCACCGACTGATCCTGTCTCCCTCTTTCCTCTCTCCTTCTCTTTCGCTCTGTGGCTGGCATAATATGGAGTGTCTGTGGTTTTTGTGGGAGTGGGGGAATCCAGTACTGAGGCACTTTTCCTATAGCGTCCTCGGCAGCAGTGCAGCCATGGTGTTTTAACAGCTGAGAGTCCTCACAATGCACAGGCGCTCATGTTTTTTCGGCTGCGCTGGCAAAATGTGAGGGCCAAACGCTCTGCTGCATTTCCCAGGATGTCTGCATCTATTAGGACGAGTAAGAAGCCAACACATCAGTAATACAAGAGAAGTGGGGCTAAAGAGGAGAAAAGAGAAACAAAACATGAAGGTTGTGACTGTGTATGAGTCTGCTAGCCAGGAAACAGGGACATGTGTTAGTTACAGTGTGTGTGTTCCACACCTCCCTTTTGTTTACTTCTCACACACTCTGATTCCATGTCTGTCACCACTTTTTCTTCTCCTTCCTTTGATAAATGTAACCTCCCTTTTCTCTTCTCCGTGTTTATCTCGTTCCTCTTTGATTCTCTCTTTGTCAGGCCGCTTTGGCTTCTCACATCCCCTTCCTTCGCCCCGTTCGCTCCTTGCACCATCGTGTACCTTTCACTCTACCTTTCTCTTCCCTTTGCTATCTCCCTCTCTCAGCATGTCTTTGCTTAGCCCAGCTGTCAGCTGCCTGCTTGGTCTGTATACACAAATTCACACTGCACACATCTGCACATCTGCGTGCATGCCCATGACAGCGTGGAGGAGTCGCCTTGCTAACCCTAAACATAAAGAAAGATTGGAGGCAGAGAACGATAGGGAAAAGGTAGAGCGGACAGAAAGACCAAGAGAGAGATAGATAACATTGGAGAGTCTAAGGGAGGAAGTAAAGTGAGAGAAAGAAAAGAGACATGCGGACAGATAGCTGAGCAAGAGGTGGGGAAAGATAGAATTCATCAAATTGTTTTTCAGCCCACACACTCTGTTCTAAACTTCATCACGTTTCAGCCACTAATTCAGAACTGTTCAAGGACTGCCAAAGTAGATTTTGCAACACAATCACTCCCTTACTAAGGCTGTAAATAACTTGTGATACATCCAAGGTCAAGGTCTACACCTCAATTAAGCAATGTGATAGAGCAAAGGAATTTTAATTGTAACTGTAAGCAGCTGTTTCTTCTTAAAATGTTTCTAAAAGTTTGACTAGATGAATGACTACTAGGAAATAATTAACAGATGCAGCGATTCATGATGGTCTTCAGTCACCCTGCATGACGCAGGAACAAACACGGCTTCCATCAGATGTCATTCCTGTCTAGGTCTTGATGGTGAATGTTCTCAGGGATTCCTAGCATCTGTAAATGTAAGCAGTCTGCAGCTCTCAGAAGCCACATCACAGCAGAGCGTTCACCTGTACTCCAGCCCAGCTGTCTACATACTCAGAGCAGCCAAATGAGCCAGCCCATTTCCTTAGATGTCCAAACCAAAGCATATTCTACTTGTCTCGGCATGTTTGCCAGTCCAAGAAGGTCATTTGCAGGCCAGATTTTGGTGTGTTAAAAGTCACAGATGGGTCAGAAAGTAGGTTTGAACAGAAGGCTGGTAGCATTACTATAAACACGGCTCTGGGTGTTGTCCGACAGCCCGTTCCTGGACATCTGCCTGGCTGAATGTCAAGCTTCTGCGCCAGCTGAACGCCCAGCAGTATGAGTAATCACCAAAGAAGGAAATGAGATGTTGAACAGAGAGAAAGGCAAAGAAGAAAGGGATGGAAATGATGGTGTCATGCCCAACTCTTCCAACATTCAATATTCTATACTCATCTGTTTCTACTTTTTTCAGATGTATCCAGATGTTGCTGGTGATGTGCAATCCATTGCAGGTGAGAGTCGGTATGCATGACAAAGGGGGATTGTGCTGTAGAGAAGACAAGCTGTCTATTTGTTTTACATCTCGTCCTTCAAATGTGTTTGAAATTTTCCGCCAAACTCTGGATGTTTGTGGGTGTTCCAGCAGGTGCTTGGTGTGGATGGAGTGAACTTCAGCGTGCATGTGGAGAACCAGACACAGGTGCGAGACACCATGAGTCGGAGACATCATCGAGTCTACCAGCTCTACAGCCGTACCAGCGGCAAACACGTTCAGGTGCTGGGACGCAAGATCAGCGCCAGGGGAGAAGATGGAGACAAATATGGTAAGACACAAATACACACTGACAGAGGAAGCAACCCCAACACTCCCATCTAAGATGTACATATATGCGCACATCGTCTAACAGCTAGTACAAAGGCTTAAAGGTTGACTGAGCACATGCATGAATGGAGACAGAATGCAAGCGTGCAAGCATGCTCACAAAAGCACACACACACAGGCCTCCCTGGGCTTTGGCAGGGGGGCAGTGGAGCTTGTCTTGGGAGTACAAAGACCTCATCGACTGGGCGCTGACTCAATGATTCACAAGAAAGCAAAAGACTGAGACAGACAGAAAAGATGTGGGTGAAAAAAGTGCGAGTTAGAGGAAGAAACCTGACAGGTAGAGTGTCGGACCAAGTGTTCGCAACTCATCACCTTCATTGATTCTTCCATTGATTTCTCATGCTTCCTGTTGTCTTCTTTGGATTTAAAACAGCATGCTTCTTCTCCCTCTATCCATCCATCCTCTAACGCTTTCTGTGTCCATCCCCCACATCTTCCCCTTTCTTGTTCTTTAATGGCTACAAACCCATTCTTAAACCACCCAGAATCAATGAGTAGAAGAAACCCAAGCCATAAGGCTTGGTGTTCCTGTGTGTGGCCTAGCAAAGGGCTCACAAAAAGCATTAGTTTTTTTTATGAGGATGTCAGGATTGAATGATGCCACCTCACACCAAAGATGGGACCACAGGTCTAGAGACTTGTCTGGTTTTCATCCAGTTGCTTTTTTCTTTTCCTCTGTTGGAATAATGTAAATTAAAAGATAAAACATTTCCCCCAAAATAAACACTGATTAATGCAGCTTATTACACTTTGTGTCAGAAGAAGCATGAAGTGTATGAGCAGCAGGGAAAAGAGAGGAGAGTTGGGGGAAGAGAAATGAAGAGGGAAAGAGGGAGGGACATATTGATTTCTTTTGACCCCTTTGTTGACTAAGGTCATGTAAGAACCGTTTTAGGGATTTATTTTTAAACAGGCAAAAGCTTTCTTCCAAGATGTGTATTTAGTAAAGCGGTGTTGCCTGGAAGGATGTGCTTGCACCATGCACCTGCACACAAATAAACACCTAAAAAACAGTATCACAGACACTCAGTCTGAGCGCTCCCTCTTCTTTTGCATGTTATCTTCTTTTTACAAGGCCTATTTGGAGTCAGTGGCCACACATCCGTGTTAGATCGGTGTTATCTGACAACCATCTGGCCGGCCAGTGACATTTACATCTGTCTGTAATTTATCAGCTCACTTAATAGCGACTATGAATCCTAAAACTGTGACTCAGTCAGAAGGGCTTATCTGTTTTAATAGAGCTGCTTCAAATTTAATGCTGTTTGGTGATGCATGCCATTAGAGTAACAGCAAGGCTACGTGTGAGCTTGAACAATGTACATTAGACTTTTAAGAGATTTTATGCTACCTCAAGGAGAGAAAATATATGTAGATTTTTTTGTAACATTTAGTTTCTTTTCAGATTTAGAATCTGTAAGGACATTACAGAGAAAAATGCACCACATCGTGTTGTTTTTGTTCACATTAGTTGTGACTCTAATGTCTGTCTGTCCTTCTGTCTGTCTGTCCCTTCACAAGCCCAGCTCGTAGTGGAGGCAGATACCTTTGGTAGCCAGGTGAGAATACGGGGCAAAGAAACCAACTTCTACTTGTGTATGAACCGTCGTGGCAAGCTAGTGGGAAAGGTGAGACTTCTTTTTATGAGACAACATAATCATATCCTACAATATTCTGACCAGCCTCTCTTTGTTTGTCTATCTGTGGTTTCTCTGCTCTCTCAGAAGGCCAGTAACCGAAGCGCAGACTGCGTTTTTGTGGAAAAAGTTCTGGAAAACAACTACACCGCACTGATGTCAGCCCGTTATGCAGACTGGTATGTTGGCTTCACTAAAAGAGGGCGTCCTCGCCGAGGCCCTCACACACTCCCCAACCAACAGGATGTACACTTCATGAAACGCTTCCCTCCTGGGGAGCAGCCTGACCTCACCACCCCTTTCCGTTTTACCACCATCAGTAAGCGGGGCAAGAGAGTACGGGCTACCGGACCCCGCTAGTTGCAGCTAATGCTAGCACCCACTGACTTGTCATCCATGAGCCTGCCAATGGCTAAACCAGTCACCTCTTATGTCGCACATGACTGAACCTCTCCCTTTGTTGGGACAAATATTGACCAGAAACTTGATGAATCATTCATGGGGTTTAGCTTTCCGCATCCTAATTTGCCACTACAAGCCCTTTGTTAGTGATCATTTTCATCCATTTCCCTTTTATTCTCTTACTGGACCAAATGGACAAGAATTCACCTAATGCTGGAAACACGTTGGAATTGCTCTGCTTCCCTTCAGAAGCCTGCCTAAGGGACTTAAAATCTAAAGACCAGCCAGAATCGGAGGCTCTCCAAAGGCTTGATCCCAGAACCACAGAAACCACAAGGCCTTTATGTCTCCTGTTTGGGAGCAGCTGGACAATGTCAAGCAAGGATTACAACTGCACTGTACACAAGTCTGGGAAAAACTGAACAAAAGAAAAGGTGCTTAGCCTACAGATAAAGGGAAAAACTGAGAGGTGGAACGAGATGAAGTGGACAGGGAAGGACAGTGATCTGCACAGATGCAATGGACAATAAAATGGACTGTTACCATGTGACGCACTTATCTGTCTCACTGCTAAACTTGTGGGAACCGTTGAGACCATTGATTGAATGACAGAATGCATGAATAAGAGTATGAATGATGAAATACAAGAGTAAATGATGAGAAATAAATGCTTCTTTGTAAGAAGAAAATAGCTAAAAATGTATGTTGTGTGTGTGCATGTATGTTTGCTTGTGTTTGCATAAAGCTGGATCACAAGGGACTCTGGGAAGGGACCACACAGTCCCTGGATGAACCCATGACAACTCACCGCAGGGACTGAAGCTTTAGGAACTGGAATGTATGAAAACCAGGCTGCACCAAAATCAGAAAACCAATTACCACAAACCAAACCATTGGCAACCAAAGACAACTGGAGAGCTACTTCATGATTCCTCCTTACACCCTGCGTCTCCCTAAGGACACAACACTCCTTAGCTTTCAGGTGCGGAGGGTGATGAGCGCAGAGGCAAGCCCAGCTGGGCGGGTGCCTTCTCTAATAGCATCGCTATAGAAACGACCCAGGGGATGATGCTCCTGTGTGATACAGAGTGCTGCTACCAGGACATTCAGTGGAGAAAAAAACCAAAGTTTCATGCATAAACACAAGAGAAAAATATTAAAGGGAACAATTTATTGAAAGGTATAAAAAATATATATATTATATATATAAAAAGAAGACAAACCCTAAATAAGCAACCTTACTATGATGGTTACTATAATTATTACGATAAAATTATTTCATTTATTTATTTCAGCTCTGTGTGCAGCAGTCTTTCTCGACTCAGTAAACCTTACAGAAATATTTTCTGTCTCCCAGCTTCTTTCAATTACTTGATGGTTTTTGTTCCAATCTGGAAAGAGATTGAAGATGCAGATGCTTTTGCTGCGGTCAGCTGGTTTTATTGTTCATTAGCTATTGATTTAGCAAAGTGTTAAATGTTGACTGGTTCCACAAAACAGAAAAAAAAAACAAGGAGAAAACAAGAGCTTGAATAATTAATTTGTCCTACATCATTTTTTTGACTCTAATACTTTTTGGTTTTCAACAGCTGGGTAAACAAAACAAGCAGTCACCAGGCAACACCTATAACAGTGGGAAGTTTTTAAAAGACATGAGGTTGAGATAATGGATTCTAAAAGAATTCACAATCAGGTTATCCATCAACGCATTTGTTCCTTTGGTAGTTCTGGTTGAATTAGCTCATGATCGGGTATGGTTTGATTAAGTGAGCAAAACTAATGGGCATAAGGTTTTTGGGAGTTTTCTATCAACATCCAATAGTTTCTTTATCATTTATTAAATCACCCAAACACATCTATAATCATAACATCAAACCTGTTTTGGTTACTTTAAATATTAATTTGATTATCAGAATTGGAGCACTGTGTTCTATCACAAATGGAAAGACAATGTTTGAATTTCTATTCATTTTCTGAACCGCTTATCCCTGATGGGGTCATGAGGAGTGCCGGAGGCTTTCCCGGCTGATTCAAGACGAGAGGCAGGGTACACCCTGAACAGGTCGCCAGTCTGTTGTGGGGCCACACACACACACACACACACACACACACACACACACACACACACACACACACACACACACACACACACACTCATTCCTAAGGCCAATTTTGTAACAGCCAATCAACCTAACATGCATGTTTTTGGAAAGTGAGAGGAAACCGGAGTACCTGGAGAAAACCCATGTATTCAAGGGAAGAACATGCAAACTCCACACAGAAAGACCAGTGTTCCAAATGAAAAAGAAAAAAATGCATACGGTTTAATAGGCTTATATATCAATATTTAATGTGACCAATTTAGTTCATTTGGCTTTTGGGGAGCTTTCTAAACTTCTGAAATGTTTTTTTATCAGTCGGCCTTTGTTCTGGTCTCCCCTCAAGATGGAACAAAACTACTTCAATAGTCCTAAAGTGCGGGGTCAACTTTAACTGATTGGCATTAAAATTTTCCTTTAGTATTCTTTTTTTTTTAAAGACCTCCCTTGATGAGGTTTTAGCAGATTTCTGTATAAACTTAAAGACACCTATGTGACCTTGAACCAGCTCTTTGTTTTCCATCTCCTCCATTCAGATACTGTTTCTTTAGGTTTGCCACATCTTCTTTTGTTTTCCATTGCCACAGATATTTTGAGAAGACATTGAACACTCAAACTACTTGGGCTAGCTCTGTCACCTCATAGGATAGGGTGTCTTGGTCCAAATCTCAGCAGGGTTCATTCTGTGTGGAGTATGCATGTTTTTTTCTGTGGATGTGTGTGTTCTCTGGTTACTCCAGTTTCCTCCCACAGTCCCAAACCATACATGCATAAAGATGATTCCAAACTGACCCCAGAAATAAGTGAGTGTGCACGGTTGTTTGTCTCTCCGCTGGCCAAGTTATGAACTAAGGGCCAGTTCACCGTGTTCCCTGTACAACATGGGTTTATCCTTTTTGCTACAGTAGATGCCAAATTTTTCAATGCTTAAATAATTTTCTCATGGTCAAGAGGCCTGACCAAAAAAAAGGAATTTGAGAGAAAACAGATATGAAGGGCAGAAATATGAGTAAAAAAATGAACCATTACCAAAAATAAATTACAAAGACTTAAAAAAAAGTGTAGAACAAAATTACTCAGACATGTAAAATAAAACCAAAAACATCTGACTCCATGCAAACATAAATTAAAAAAATGATGGGTGGATGATGACTTCTGAACAATACAACAAAAATTTAATAAATTATTGAATGTTGTCCAGCCCTAAAATAAGCTGCGGACGACATGCTGGCATACTGACAGATGAAGATAAGTACCAGTAATAATTAGAGACTACACCCTAGCTTGTGTAGAAACGATTAAAATGTGCATGAGACCTATTTTTCATGCCCTTGGGGCAAAAATCCAGTATCAGTGGTACAATACTGTTCTTTTTCCTCTAACCAGGTGTGTGATTGAATGTAATAAATCAGACAACAAGGTTTCTTTGAAAAAGAGACAATGAATTCCACTGAAAATACAAAGTTACCTTGCACCGGTTCCCATGTTCACTTTCTCACCAATCTGCAACATAAAGTATCAGACGGCACGGTGAAGTTGAAACATGGAGATGTGGGAAAGTTTTATAACTGCAACAATTCCTCTCTGTTGTTCTGATCCCCCATCAATGACCTTCCTTCCCAATCTTAGCAGGAGGTCATTGAAAAGATGTCTCTTACAAATGACCCAATCATGTCAGTAGACACAAACAGCTGACTCAGGGGGAAAATAGGTTGTACCAGAAGATTCCAATTGCAAGGAAGCAGGAATCTGTAGTGGAGGAGAGGAGGGGGGCAGTGAGGTGGGAGGAAAACTGGGTGTGGGATAGACAGCTAGTAGGGGGTGGTGGTGGTGTTGGGGTGAGCTGTTCATTTCTGGAACGTTGCTTCAGTTCCACTCGGGAATGATGGAAATATTCTGCTTAGCCAAACCCAGAGTGGAAGGTGTATGGTAATCATGTCGGGGAAGGAATGCCAAATATGTGCGTGAGAACAGCGCTGTGACCTGAGAGCTGCAGGAATTATGGGCCAAAATCCCACAGACCCAGAGGAAGCACACACACCCATATCCAACACATACACACATCATATATTAATGGTGCTCCACCAAGCACAAATCCATCCCACAGAACTTATTCCCAGAATTTAAAACATTTTACTATACAGAACAAAACCAAGAAATGCATGAAGAAAAAAAAAGAACCTTCCCTCAGCAAAACACCTCCTCTCTCCCTTTTCTGGAAAATCCACAAAATAATTGGACAAGTGTATTATAAAAGTAGTCTACAGAGAGCTTTGCAATAAAATTGATTGATTTCAAATCCCTCCCTCTTCCCCCTACGGTGATAGTGCGTACAAGAGTAAGTATGTAATCTTCTTTAACAGGTTGTTTTCACTCCAAACTTGGAAAACCAACAGTGTGAAGCTGAGCCTCAGATTACACAGCAGAAAAAAAGCTGAGTGTGTACTGCCACCTGGTGGGTATCCATACAATACTAGAAATCAAGCTCTAACCCAGGGGTACCCAAGATCTGGTCCTAGACGATTGGTGTCCTCAGTTTTTATTGTGTTCCTGGTTCAATACAGCTGATGCACCTAAAGTGAGATCAACAGTCAAATTTGGCACACTGACTCAATAACCTGGATATTGAGTCAATGTGTAGACACAAGAACACATTGAAAACCTTCAGAACACAGACTATTCAGGACAAGAGTTTGACATCCCTGCTCTAAACAGTTTCTTGACTCCTTGTTTTCCGAAAAAAGATTGAACGAAGGGCAGAGTACACAATTTGGTTATTTCATTCACACAAACAGTGGTTTTTAAACCCATCATAGTGGAAAATATGCTAATAATGGTCACTGAGGTTTTGTTTTAACAGTGATTCTAACATTTGCAATAGATTGGCGACCTGTTTGGGGTGCACCCTGTCTCTCGCTTTTAATCAGCCGGAATAGGCTCCATTACCCCCTGCAACTTCGTTACGGATGGACGGTCCAGAAGATAAATGAATGATTCTTACATTTGCAACAGACTGGTGATCTGGCCAGAGTGTACCCTGCCAACTTGGCCCACCAAGCAACCCCTGTGGCCTTATGGTGAACGTAGTGAGTTAGAAAACAAATCTGAGCAGGAAAGGGATTAAATGTTTTTTCACTTTGAAAGAATTGAGATAAAAATGAACTGAAAACTGCACAAGATGGAAATATTTAAATTAAGATTGTTTAACTTTTAACTCAATCAAAAATGGTATAAAATTCCATTGCAAATTTACCCCAATAAGAAAAATTTAACAAATAGTTTAATTTACATATTTTTTTTAAAATATCTTACGATTTGTCGAAAATGAAACAACATTCAACACTCATTCTCTCACTCATTCCCACCAGATCAGATAGGACAATTGGACACACATTTACGTTATAGTTGGCTCAACACTCCACCACTGTCAAGTACTTTATTCACAATAAGGTCATTTTCTTCTTTAAAAAATCATTTTTAATATACAACACAATTTGACAAGACAACTCCGTTTACAGCTAAATTTGAGCTCTTGAATTCCAGCTTCTCTCATAACCAAAGCAAGCACGTGGATGGTGGAAGAGACAGATGGACTGAAAGGAACAGATGAACACAGGTTGAAGAAGAAAGAAAGAGGAATGAGACAATAAGAGAGAAAGACTGAGGACTACGCTTAGTAAGATTTTTTTGTACTAAGAACCAAAATACTCAAACAAAATAAAAAAAAAAAAAAGGTAATAAAAAACAGTAAGAAAATAAGAGTTAGAGAAAAAAAAAGGGAAAAAAAAAGAAAGCAAGAGGTGTGCCATGACACTGTATCCAAGGCAACCTCACATGCATGTCTGATGCTTCTGCTCTGTTCAGCCGTTTCACAAGTCCACATAAACAAACACACTTTCCAAGTGTGTGCTACCCCAGCTCCCCCGTTTTCCAAGTGAGTGTGCATCTCTCGAGGGGGGTTAGATGATGGGGGTTTAAGAGAAAAGGGATGAGCGAGGAAGCCATGGGGAGTGGGATGGAAAGAGAGAGAGACTAGGAGAAGCGAAAAATGAAGTCGTCTCCCAGTGCGTTTCTCCCTCATTCACTTCTTCCATCTTCCACCCTTCCCTTCTTTCCTAGAGCCAAGTAAAGAGTCTGTCTCCCACATCAGAGCTCCAGTCATCCTCTGTCCAGATGTGTCCGTGTGTGTGTGCGCGTCTGTGTAATAATATATAAATATATATCTATAAGCAGTTCCATATCTGTGGAAACCTCTTCTGGCAGGGGTTAAAAACCAGGGAGCAGAAGCTGAAGTTTGTATCCAGGGAATAAAAAGGGAGCTTGTGACTTCTATACGTTAATACTGTCATTAGTGTACTTTACGAAACATAAATTAGTAGTAGAAGGTAAAACTTCTTGGAAAGAGTTGCATTGGATTTGTAGTAGGGAATCCTCGGTGCTGATCTTTGTGTCTGTGTGTATGTGTCATTGTACTGGCAGGCAACGGGCACAAGCTTACGTCTGTCCAAACAAGCAAGGAGGGTTTGGTGCTGTGTGGGAGATGGACAGAGAGATGACAAGGAGAAAGAAGAAAAGTTAGGCTCCTTTGCACGGCAGATGCGCTTATCAGGCAATCAGCCCAGGGTTTCCTCCAGAAAAGTGTGTGTTGCATGGTGCCACCTAGGAGTGAAAAAGAGAGATGAGTTTCCATTCTAGGACTTGGTGGATTTAAAGTAAAACGTTTTCTGTTGCTGACCTGCTATCTAGAAATGTAGGTGTAGGTGCGGGATGGAGATCGTCCCTCTGATTGGCCGTTGGGGGAGACGTTCAGAAAGTCCCAGATTAAGATGGTGTCATCGTGAGAACTGCTGATGATTTGAAACTCATCGAACTGCAAGCGGAACACGCGACCGGAGTGCTCCTGGAAACAGGAAAATAGCGAGTTTAGATTCAACTTCCAGTGTAGACACCTGGAGCACTCCTAACACCTCTGAGTAAGTGTTACCATAAGTGTCCAGACCAAAATCAAAGTCTCACTCACCACAAGAGTGCGGAGGCATAACGTACTGGCGGGGGCGCGGGGATCCAGTGCTGCCTGCAGGTCCCACACCTTTATCTTGCTGCAAAGACAAACATGACACATGAACGCCAAAAAAATAATCCACGCTGTGCTTGGAGCTCTGTGGCTGGGACGCTCACCCGTCATAGGCACCGCTGACGATCCTCTTGTTGTCGAAGCGAATGCATCGCACCAACTCCTCGTGACCTTCCAGCACTCGCAAACACGCCCCGCACTCTATGTCCCATAACCTAAAGGAGCAAACAAACGCCGTGTTATTTAGCTGGTGATTAGTGAGTCTATTAGAACATCCAGAAACTGTTTTTTTTTTTTTACTTTAAATGGCTCATTATTGCAGAAAGCATTTTTCATGGAATAACCTTTTTCAATTATGATGTAAAAAGTGCGCAGATTTATTTTTTTTATAATTGCAGCTCCTAAATATTTACAAAATGAATGTTCAACAAAAACTTAATTTAGTTCTATTATTAATATTGACAAAAAATGTCATGTTTGTTCAGCACCAAATAAGCTTAACACAATAACTTTTTACCTTTCTTTCAGCAAAACGTCCACAGGACTTTTTTTGCCCAATATTGTAACAAAATAACAGATTGTAACAGAAATATTTGAAAATGCAAACACGTATGTTTTCTACATATTTATTAATCCAGAATTTATTTGATTTTTTTTTGTCAGTTTGATTATTTCAAACAGAAGTTTTCTTTCTCCACTTTCTCGTTTCAAGCTGTTAATTTAATATGTTTCATAGTGAGCTTCAAGAATGACCCACACCACACATTGTCATTGGTTTTTTATTTCCTGTCATGTAAATTTGTGGAATATATTGTGTGAATAAATAAACTAAGCTGAATGGCAAAGCTAGATGATCTTTTTTTTTTTAAATGCAAGGAAGAATATTAATTAAACACTTGTTTATATCTGTCTTGTTTCCTGTGATGTCATATCTTATCATTCAGATACCGATTCAAAATCAAACCGTTTTCATCACTATTTTTTGTTTGTTAGCTCATAATGAAGAACAATTGTCAGCCGACCAGAACGGTAGCTAATTTAGTCGTGGATAGGGATGGTTATCGATACCATCTTATTGATTCCGCTTGTCGGTACGGTAATTTTTTTAGTGTAAAAAAAGAATCGAGGCAAACAAACTATGGGGATGCAACCAAACCTTTTATTTTGAAATATAATTTAGAAATAAAATATTTATACAGACCACTATATTCAAATTTATACCCCAAAAAAAGACTTAGAATTTATGTATAGTCTTGTCTTTTAATTTGTTTTATATATATGTCGGTAGTTTATTAAAAATAATGAGCCCATCAATAATTATTTTTACATTCTGTTACCTGAATTAATTTTGTATTAAAAATTCCATGCACTTTTTCTGATAAAGCAACGCCTTTATTAGGTGTGTTCATTAACAACAAACACCTGTTGATTCAACGGTGCTGGTCTTATGCGATCACTTTGGATCATTCATGTAAGCCGTCGGGGCCAAAATATGCACTTAAACAAGTGTGTTAGATGTTAAAATAAGCATGTTAGATAAATAAAATCTTAAAACAAATCCTCAACATTTTAGAGTGTTAAATCAATCTAAGACGCTTGATTTAACATCGCAGGCGCTTGTTTAAGTGCGTATATTGGCCTCGATGGCTTTCCCTAATCTGTTTACGTGACTTCGCTGCTCTATCATTCTCTTGTAACACATTATTTTTAGTGCAGTAGAGAGAGACAAACCAGACCGTCTTTTAGAGAGAAAAAAAGTAGGTTGCGCCGAGTTTGCTCTCTTGCCCCGCCTCTCCACCGATACTCTAAAGAATATCGATAAGACTAAAAGTTTTTGGTCTGGTAAAAAATGCAGATCGGGTAATGGTGCCAAACGGTATCTCATTCCTAGTCCTGGCTCATTCTGTTCTAAATGAGCTCTTCTTCAATGTGTCCACCATGGGATGAATGAGATGTTAGGGCAGCATTCAGTCTTTAACAACAGCAGTTTTGTTTGCTTTCTATGAATCATTTGCTATGGTTAGCAGATGTGGTGTAGAAGCTCTTTAAGTGGTCATGTGACTAAAAAACTGCTGTGTAATCATGTTTCATTTGAGTCGGTTTTTGACCCATGACTTTTACCAAAAGCCACCCATTAAAACCACTAGTATTTCGGGAAATGTGAACACTGCTTTTAGGATAAAGCTAACTGCATACATGGTCATGCTATCGTCACAAAAAGCACACAATCCAGCTTAGTTAATCACTACGTCTGTGCAGCAGTATCAGCAACATTTTACTGCAAAATGACCACACAATCCACAGCGTCCTGACAACCTTTAAGGTTGTGAAACAGCTCCGACGTACCTGATTGTGTTGTCAGACGAGCCACTGACTACAAGACGATCTCTGTATTGTAGACATGCAATCCCCCTCTTATGACCATTTAGAGTACGCACAAACTCGCAGGTGCTGGTGCTCCATACCTGTAAAAAAGTGACAAAAATAAAAGTATTGTAAATCAAAGACCAGCATGGTTCTATCTTAGCAAATGATTCCATCTTCTTACTTTGATAGTGCGGTCCCCTGAGGCGGACACAATATATTTGTCATCAAAGTCAACTACGTTGACAGCAGCCCTGTGTCCTACAAGGACACGTCGTAGGCTTATGTCTGTAGGCGAGGCCATGTCCCACACAGCGATAGAACGGTCCTTGGAGCACGTGACCATCAGACCATTCGCAAATCGCAGATGAAGAACTGCCTCATTGTGGTGTATCAGTGTGTTCAGTACCTCGCCCGTCGTCACCTCCCACACCCTATGGGAAACATAGCAAAAAACTTTAAGTGATAGTTGAGTTTTAAGACCAAAGAGAAAATGAAAATGATAAAAACATAATGATGGATAATGGATAAAAAAAGAAAAAAATTAAGGAGATGCAAAAAACAACATGAAAGAGAAGCATTCTAAAACACATGTATAAGATGTCCAACAGCAACAAAGAAAAACTAACAACACACTTGTGCAAATTATTTCTACAGAAAAAAAAAAACTTATTTCACACGTGTGTATAAAAGCTGCATGTGGAAACACCTACAGAGGCGCCCGTTACTGAATCGCACTGCTGCACACTTGAATGTAAAACACATTGGAAAAGCTGACAAGCAGGCCTACAAAACAAAGTGACTGTCGAGCTGTTGCTAAGGAAGTGAATTAATATTTTCCTTGGATACCACCCAGTGTGTGTTCCTGAAGTGTGAAGTAATAAGAGAATTCATTTTGAGCTTCTGTGTGCAGTAGCCAAGCAAGTGTCAACACACACACAAACACACTGGGCTTTTAGATACCTACAATTTAACAACTACACAACTAAGGCAGCAAAACCTGACTCCATATGAGTTAAGTTTGCTGAATATGATATTGTCAGACGGCAACTTGAAAATTAGACAGGAAATTAATACCGAATAAGGTCATAAATTACCTATTTAAAAAAAAAAAAAAACTATGAAAAACTTTGTAAAACACTTAGTTTTTTCCCCTCTTTAATCTTCTGAACTGTTAAATTAGGATGCTTAAGGCCATTCCCAGCAGGTGAAAGGCAGGGCACACCCTCTGAAAGGTAGCAGTTTGTCACAGTTGTCACAGTTTGTCACACTTGTCACAGTTTGTCACACACACACATAGAGATAAGAAACCAAACTCATTAACGATTACCCGTTTAAACCAACCAATCAGGCAAAGCAAAATTTTATTACGACACCGGAGCATCATTGTAAAATAAAAAACTGTCTTGGCTAGAAAACAATTTAACGAAAACCCATCTGCGTCCTTAAGAATTTGGCCTGGGAACGGACAAAATTTTTTTTTTTTAAATTTGAACAAAATATTTTCTTAGGACAAAAGCAGGTATATGCTGTGAGAGGCATCGGCATTAACAGAAAAGCCCAGACATCCCCTGAAACCAGTTACATCTTCCAAGTTCAAGAAAAATATCCCAAAGTGTTCACAGACAAGCTATGGCACAATCTTCCAGCAGATCTTGTTGTAACTCTGAGTTTCCGTCTGGTTATATATGCATCAAACAAGTTTGCAACAAGGCGACCCAATAGGTATCCAAAGCAGGTGCCCGAACAACCCCATTTGACTCCTTTCTTACAGAGGAGCAACAGCTCTACTCAAAGCTCCTCCCGAAAATAGCAAAGCAGGTTACTCCATCTTCTAGAGTCCGGCCACCTTGTGGTGGAAACTCATCTTGGCTGCTTATATTCAGGGTTTTATTGTTTTGGTCACCTCCCATGGCTGGTAACCACAGGTGAGGGTCAGAACAAAATGATCGACTGATAAATGAAGGGCCTCACTTTTTGGCTCAATATATAATATAACATATAATAAAAAGCTACTCAAAAGATTAAATAAAATATTTAAATGGTCAAATGACCAAAAGACAAATGTGATTATTTTACAGAAAAAAGATATGAATTTAATTTAGTAAAGTCTACCAATTGTAGAGGCAAACTCTTTTACTACTTTTATAAACTCTTAAAAGACTAGGATGTTGTGAATTTCACAGTAAAATTATAACCAGAGTCTTTTTGGAAAATTGTCAACAAAGCTTCTTTGTTCTATTGTCACTGAAAACGCAACGGTCATAAATTGTCAGGATGAGTTGTCCTCTTGTTTGTGGAGCTTCAGATTTATAATGCTGGTCTTCAAAAATCTCAAAACAGACAAAACGGAGGCTGCATTTGATTATACGCTGATTAACTCACCCGCAAATTTCATCCTCGCATGAACTTTCCATTGTAATGGACTTTTAAAAACATTTATTTACTCAATATTTACACTTTCCATTCTCTAACTGTGACACCCAAACTTCTTTTAAAGAAAAAAAAAAAAGAAAAGAAGATGTTTTTGTTGGTGTTTTGTGGCTACATGTGCTTCGTACCTGACAGTTGAGTCAGAGGAGCCGGTGACAATGACCCTCTCATCGTACTGGAGACATAATACTGAGCCTGTGTGACCGGTCAGTATTTTCAGACATTCCAGCGACTGTTTATCCCATATCTAAAAAGTGAGAGAGTTTGGAGAAAAATGCATGAGAAAGACAAGTTTGTCAAATAAATATAGAAAAGAAAATGAAAGAATAGGTGCTTTTAAAGTTTTTCGGTCATGCTAAAAATGGCCTGTTCTCACGGTATTGTTCTTGTTTCGTTCATGCCCTACTTCTCTACTGCTGAGTTGTGCTGTGGATACCTCTGAGACATTTTATTTCATTTCTTCCCTGAGCATCAACGACCAACATGACAATTGGAAAAATTTTCACACACTGTATGGTTATACAGCCTTCATCATCGTTTTCTCTCTCTACCAAGCTGTGCAGATTTGTGGAAGATTTCAACCTGCAAATGAGCTTCTCTATCCTCTACACTGCTCTGTCTGAGGGTCTGCAGTTTTAGTTGAGTACCACGCAATAAATAAAATAAGTCAACTTACATTGTAAGAGAATTTTATTCATCGTACTTCTGTCTGTTTAAAAGACATAAGCTCAAGTGGAGTATATTATATACAAAAATAAAGTCCATTAGATTCATAATGAGATAAACTGTTGGGTTCTTGGCAATCCGAAATCAAAAATATAAAGTAATTAGACAGACAAACCACCAAAAAATTACATTTTTGCTGACTCAGACAGACATACCATACATATAAAAATGTTTTAAGTAGAAAATCTTTTTACCTTAATGGAATTGTCCCTAAGGCCACTGATGATCTTGTCATCATCATACTGGAGACAATAAACCCCTTTACTGTTTTCTGAACGACACTGAATCCTTTGCAAGTTGTGTCTGCCACATCGCCAATTAGCCTCAATAGTCTGTGTGAGGAGAGGGAGAGAAAAGACAGATGTTACAAACTTCACACTGAAAGATGGAGGAAAAACTTGTCAGGATATTTTGGAAGGGGACATGTGAGATCTAGAACATAAAGTATCTCTGGTTAAAAAAAAATAAAAGTAGCGGTTGAATGAATAAAGAAACATTCATCTTTCATCAATGTTTGTTCTCAACAGGAGGAAAAAAACATCTGATTCCTTTCAGCCAGTTCAAAAACAGCAAATACAACTTAAAATTGTGAGCAGAAAACCCTTTTTCTGTTTTATAGAATCCATCCCTCTCAAAAATCTTTTTGAGGGATTAAGTACTTGAATTGACCAAGCCCATTGCACTGGTCCAAGCTACGCATCCCTGACTCCAGTAAAATGTACACAACGGTTACATTCAGGCTCTCGCTGTTGTGGTCTTGTTAGCATCCACAGAAAAACAACCACGTGACATGACAATCACACAAGTTTGTGTTTCTGCAGCTTTCTGCCTCCCTGGTGAGGCAGGCACAGAGAAAAGGTTTAGCTATGATTCTTTACCTTTTAACTGCACCATGTGCTCGGCTTAGTGAGAAAATCTCTGAGAGAGGAAATAGTTTCTCTCCTGAGGAATGAAGTAATAATGTGGGCCTCGCAGCTTAAGGCATGCAAGTGTTTCATCTTCACTGTTTGAAACCAACACAACAACTTAAAGGTTAAGAAACTGTTTATTCTGTGACGATAATAACCGGCTGAAGTGTAATAAAGAAATGATCTCATACAGCTCTGTTATGACGACACTGGATTGTTTCAAGGGGAACAAAATGAGCTAAAGCCCTCATTAAAAATATATATTTAAAGACTGGTTGGTACCAATGAGATTTAGAATCCTTAACCCATTGTTGAGCTTTTTTTTTTTTTTTTTGGATCAAGCTATTTCTTCTAAAACTCACACCTCCCATCGTTTTCCACTGACAATGCAGCCAAAATATTACAGACAAATGTGTTAAACTCCCGGGATTACGTAAATGAAATGGTAGAAATTGAAAATAAAAATGGTTGAGTTAGCTCATGAAGTTGATTGGATTAGGAAAAGTGGCTCCAAATTGGAGACGAAGGTCCTCGCCCGGAAATGTTAGGGACAAAGTTCTACCCCAAAAGGAGGAGATTGAGTATCTTGGGGTCATGTTCACAAGTGGGGGAAGAATGGAACAGGATATTGATAGACCGACTGGTGCAGGATCTGCAATAGGTAGCACACTGCATCCATCCGACTGTGAAGAAAGAGCTGAGCCGAAAAAGCAGTGCTCTCAATTGACTTGTCAATCTATGTTCCTACCAAGACCTATGGTCCCCAGCTATGGGTGCTGACCAAAAGAACAATGTTCGGGATACAAGCAACTGAAAAACCCATCTTCTCTCACTGAGAGATAGTGAAGAGCTCTGCCATTCAAGAGCAGCTCAAACTAGAGCTGTTGCCCCTCTGGAACAAGAAAAGTAAGATGGGGTGGTTTGGGCAGCTGGTTAGGATGACGTCCTACTGGAAAGAGATCCAGAGGAAGACCCCAGGCCTGCTGGAGAGACTATGTTTCACAGCTGAAAAGCTTTGGAAAAGTCTTAATGCTGCAGCTCTGTAGGACAACTGTTCTAGTGAGACTCTTTAGAAGTCAGCACAAACTAAAAACATGCAGCAACTATAAAACTGCACCGTGTCTAAGTAGAAGGGGACGCTTTCTGATATGATGAAGAAAAGAAATCCTTCAAACTGTTTAAGAAAAAACCTGACTGTATGGACAGTGCTGGTAGTAACCCTAGCATTTTTTTTCCTCCCAGAGACAGTGAAAAACAATTCTTGATTTTCTTTGATTATATATAAAAACTATTTTATGTTGGAATAAAATATGAGCAAAAAACTTGAAGTGGTGCAGAATCAAATGTTTAGACAAAGGCCAGCAGGAGGCTGCAGCTTTACCTCTATATCTTGAATGATCTTAGGATAAAGGGAGTGATAGTAGGAATTAGGTGGGACTTCTGATGTGCGATTCTTGAACAAATATTTCTCCCTAGAAAAAGAGAACAAATTGAGCCAAACAATGAACCACATTATTAAAATACATCACTTTAAAATAATCATGAAGTGGTTACAGAACAAAAAGGCAAACTTATTTATCATCAACAGTCCACTACACCATTAACAGCAAATTTGTCTTATTGGAAGTCCTTTGTTTATGATTAGAGTTTTTTACTCTTACCACTGATGTCTCTCAGACAGGCCTTTCCAAAGCGGGTCGGTTCGGACCATGCGTTCAATGAGCTTTTTCCACAGCATTCCCTCGGAGATGACCCTCTGCCACTCTTTACATACCAGCTCTGCCGAGCATAGTGAACGTGCATCCAGGAACGAGAGGATGTTCTCTGCTATGTGATCCAAGCCTTGGGCTGATGGAGTAACAAAGAAAGTATGTGAGACCTTTAAAATCCCTCCTTTGGTTAATTGTGTTTGTACATTAGAATTTGCTGTATTTGTACCTGGCAACGCAGTGATGAAATCCCTCTGCAGCATGGGTTTGAGGTAGGAGTTGATGTGGCCGTGCTGGTAGTGGCACATACGGGAAATCAAGCGCTCAACAAACTCCACCTGGTCGGCCTCTGACCACTGGTCGAACAGGGCAATGCAGTGTTCTTTTTCTTTCTCAAAGTTGCCTTCTGATGGACGTTTGCGCGAGCCAACAACAGGACCATTACTAATCTGCAAAGATAGATGAAGATAATCGTTACATGTCTTGGCAGCACTGATTTAGATGACTAACGTCTACGCATCTAATGAAAAAACTATGAGAAAATCAGAACCTGTGGTTTAAAGGAAACTATGCTGAACCGGAACTGTTCACAAATTTGCATTGCAATTGTTTAATGGGATAAAACGTGTCTTCGGTCTTAGACTATCCAAACAGTTGATCAGCTAAGCTGCTTGGATCATCAAAAACCCCTTTCATCTAAAGGTTTTTTTTCCTTTTCTATATTACTAACATTAGATTTTGCAGATAAGCAAACATAGATTATGACCTCCCCTATGAAGTGCATTATTACATAAGTAAAAGCTATAAATTGTAAAAGAAAATATTTTGCTACTCATAACATATTTTATTGTTCTGTTAAATCTTATAATTAGCAAGAGATGATTCGACGACGATGTAATTGATAAACAGAAATAGTCATTGTTTTATTGCAGATGGGTGCAATAAATTTTTTTAGACAGACCTACACAACATCCCACACACATACATTTGCAATGATGTCGATTATCATAAATACACACCTTGATAACTGTGTTTTTCTTTGGTGAGAGGTCATCCACAAGGTTTTGTGACTCCATCCCTGATGTATTCTATACGAAACAAAGACAGTACAAAAAAGTTAGTGTTCTGATTGTGGTTTTAAAAGGCACATTAAGATCCAGGCCAGCGATGTGAACAGCGATTGACGCAAAAAAGTGCCACAAAAATAAGCCAAGGAAGGGTAGCCATCAAGATTACTAAAGCGTGCACGCACAATCAGCCGTGCATATACACACATATGGAGTAAAATAAACGGAGAACTTTAACAAAAGGAATTTATCTGTTTTTTTGTGTCTGTGATGTGACCTCAACAGTCTGGACAGGAAATTAAACTGCAAAATCTCTGATACGTCACTGCCACCAGCTCTGTCCTGACTATAATGAAACGGATACCAGCCTTGCAGTATGCACCAAGGCTATGAGGAGAAATGAAGGAAACAGGATCTCACCCATTTCTAGTGTGTCTAGACTCAGTTTGACATAACTTTTTATTTACAATGCAATGGCATTTTTCCAACCAAAAAGTATTTTTTAAAAAGAGAAAAAATTTAAACGTGGACAAAATTGCAGACTGAGAAGTTTGGTTCAATTTTAACTAGCTGTAAAAAATGTCCATAAAGTCATTAAAATTAAAAGAAATAATCACAACCGGGAAAAAACACTAACACAAATTCACAGGTTTTCAAGACAACCCTGGAAAGAAGCTTTGGTTTTTTTTTTTAAAACATTTTTTATAGAATAGCCACCATATTTACCAGTCTGTGAAACACACACTGAACCACGCAACCTGAGATAATCAAGCTACATTTTTAGAAAGTACAAAGGCAATGAGTCATTCTCTTCTTTTTTTTGTAATTTTTTGCTGCATTCTCAGAAACTCGTCAAGCAAATACAGTGCTGCAGTTTTTTTTTTAAAAACATTTGTGTGATGATGACTTAATTAAGGTCAGCCAACAAATATGGCTTTACTAGACACCCAAACCACATGGAGAAAAATTCAAAGTAACAAGACCAAAGCGGACTGAACAAAAAAGCCGGAATGATCTTTGCGAGTGTTGAGTGCCATGCAGCATTAAACAAAAACCAGACAAGGTCTGGCCAAGCAGGCAGGCAAGCAAGCATGTAGCCTCTCAGAGCCTGAAGACAGAGCCCCCCACTTCGGCCCTCACACCTCCAAGTAGAAGGGGGGAAAGAAACGTTCCGTCTCAAAGCAAAGTTCTTCTCTGGTGCATCCTTCAATCACTCTGACAACAAAGAGGATTTACTCGATTTGAATTTGTCTGACTATTTTTTTTTTTTAAGCACACTTGCTGACTATTTAAAGAGTTTTTAGATACTTTAACCCCATGACTTAGATACACTTCATAGGGTTTGAGGATTTACTAGAGAAGACCTTGATGAGTTGAGCGCTTCCAAAAGGAGGGAAAGGACAACACAAGGTGAGGAGGTGGGAGGGTGAGGTAAAAAATGGGGGTAGAGGAGGTGATTGCCATTGGCAACAAGGTGGTATGAGATTTTGTGTGGATTGGTAAAAGAAAAAGTGAGGTGTGGAAAGATGACTAGGGGAGGAAGGAAAGGGAAGGAGGAGCATCAGAATTAAGAGGAGAGAGGCAGAACCTGGTTGTGAGCCCGGGTGGAGGGGATGCTCTGCAGGCACCTGAGTGCACACAAACTCTCAGCCACCGAGGAGCAGCCCAGCCAGAGAGAGCGAGGCACAGAGCACTGTGTGAAAGAGAGAGGAGGGGAGGCAGGGAGGAGGAGAACCAAGTGGACAGGGTGAGGAAGGAAAAGAAAGGGAAGAGCAAGAAATTTGAGAATGGGTAGTAAAGAAAAAGAGGGAGCTCGATGAGGGGGTTAGAGAAAGAAAACCAAGAGATGAGTGAATGGTTTTTGCCAGTGGGATAGACACATGGGGGGAAGATGGAAGGGAGGTTTTTTTTGTTGAAAAACAGAAAGAGTGATGTGTGGTTTTGTGTAAGAATATAAAATCAATGAATAAACAAAAAGATTTGGTTGAAAATTGGGAAAATGTGAGTGTGTAACCATCAAAAGTGAGGAGAGAAGAAGAGGGGGAGGTGGGGATAGTGAGGGGGAAAAACCAGTATTAGAGCTACACAGATTGGCACAGTGAGCGCAGGAACACACACTCCTCCTCACACAAGCTATAGACCATAAACATACACACAGAAGCATAATTAGACATGAATTTGAAGGGGGTAGGTAGAGGAGAGGGAGGGGTAACAGAATTTATCAATTACTGCCACTATTGTTTTGAGAAAACCCCCACCCACTGTTCTGCTGTCCCACTCACATGAGTACTTACTGAAGAACACTGGGACGATAAACAAAATAAACAGGCACATCCAATATGGGCTACCAAATTTGTATGAAGTTACACATAGTTGATCTTAAAATCTGAAAGTGATTTAGTTTCAACCACATACTGCAAGCATGAATTAGAAAGAAGTTCTTAATTTACTGACATTAGCCTTGTTGGTTTTAGTCACCTGTTCTGTTGTCTTCTGTTTATCTGGGGCCGCATCACGGGGGCAACAGCCTCAGACGGGAAACCCCGGCTTCTCTCACTCTAGCTGCATCCTTAAGCTTACCCCAGGGGCGTTCCCCATCCAGCTTTGAGATATAGTCTCTCCAGCGGACCCAGAGTCTATTTCTGGGTCTCCTCCTGTGCCTGAAGTGCCCAAGACACCTCAGCAGAGAGGCGTTCAGGAGGCATCCTTACCAGATGCCCGGACCACCCAATCTGGCTTCTCTCGATTTGAAGGAGCAAAGGCTCTACTCCCAGCCCCTTATTGTATCTGAGTCAACCTTCCCCACAAAATTACTACAACAGGCACTTTGTTACACAATGTGAATGTGTTGTATCCACGCAAACTATTTTTTTTCTATTTGGACGTAGATTACTGATAAAAATCTAGTTTTCAACCATATACTGAAGTCTAAAAACCATTCACTCTAATTGTAGATAAGGAAGGCCATTTCTTTTCTCCTAATGATGGCAGTAGAGTATTTAATAGTTACACAAAAGTAATATGATCATTCTTTAAAACGATCATGGATTAAAAACAAAAAAGACCTGCCTTTAGCTAACACTTCCTATTTGAGGCCTAACTCTGCCATCTCAAAATTGACTACTCTAAGATTTAACTCCGAGATAAACTCAAGGCAGTAGACATTGAAATCATAAAATTAATTTAAATTTAAGAGAAAAAAAAACAATGTTGAAAGATTTGGATGATGGTTTTCTCTTTCCGATCACTGAAGCATGTAATACTAGTTATGAGATGCTAACATTAGCTTAGCAATTTGAGATTAGTCCACGAATTTAAACCAAAAAAGTTACCCTCACGTACGCCTCATATAAGGGGAAAAAGACTTTGAAGTTAGTAATCGTTGTTTATTATCAGAAAAACTGGATTTTGTTATGTAATAAGTCTGTTTTGTGAAGTTAACATTAGCATAGCTCGCTGCTAATGTTCGATGTGAATGAAAAAGCAATACTTCCCTCTACGCACTTAAATATAAACAGACAAACACTGCATTGTTATGATTATTCGTACATTTAGTTCATCTGCGGTTTGAGATACAATACCTTGTTTTTACAATAGAAATATGTGACATCAACCCACAAAACTACATGAGAAAACATATTGTTACCAATCGTAAGTATTTGATCGACTTGTAGCCTGAGTTAGCTTAGCAGGATGGCTAGTTTGAGATGAGACAGGCCCGGATAAAGTGGCGCAGCGTCACCGCAGTAACGATCCTAGCTGTGTTAAACCAGGTTCCTCACAGAAATCACTTCAACTAAACTCATCATTGATCATTTCATCCAATCCAAAAAGACACAATTCATTTACGTACCAAATTGATCTATGTTTTTACATTTTTATTTCAGCCGGTGTGAGCATTCTTAGGAAGATCAACCAATATTTCCAGGCCCTCCCTCTGATTTCTAGTCAACCCCCCTCCTCCTCTCTTTTCTCCTCTACCCCTCCCGACAAGCCGCCTCAGCTCCCTTAGATCGTCGAAAAGAGCCTCAGCGATTTGCCATTAAAAGCTTCTGATCACTCCGGATGTTCTGTAAACCATACCCAGACAGATCTTACCATCAGTTCCACCGTTTTGTCGTCCATCTCCGGTTCCATGTTGACGATCCCCCCCGAAACTCGCTATGAAAATGGAAACCCAGCCCTGCGTCGGCGGCCCGCAAATTCAGAGACGTCATTCACTTCGCACAAGCACACAGCTTTGGTAGGGTAGTGTCAGAAGAATGGAGGTGGACGCCCATTTAAACATAAAGGGTACTGATTGGAGGGATTTTGTCTGAGAAGGTGCGGCTTTGCCACTTTGCTTTTTATTGATTGGTGCACTGTGGTACCAAGGCTTTCCCCGTTGACTCCCCCAAACAAAAAGGCAAATGGATGCTGTTGCTATCCTGAGGAGGCTAAATCAATCATCCGCATAGCGTTGCTATGTAATGCTGCACAATCCTGCTCATCCAAATCAACTATATAAGGTTAAAATTATTGGTAATACAATAACTACAACAAATTACTAAAATGGTTATCAATATTTGAGATTAATGTAGTTATTGACAGCAAAAAAAGTTGCAACTATTACCAGTTCCCTTGTTCTTTTTACATTTTCTGCATTACTTAATTTTCAACACAGCTTATTTTAGGGCCAATGATTCCAACTCAAAAGTAAACCAGAACAAAAGCAAAATGGATATTTCCAGTTGATTTAAAACAAAATTGAAGTATTTCAAAAGACTCCAATTAACCTGTTTTTGAAATTCATTCTTTGTGGGGTTTTTGTGTCACCTGACAGAGCTGACATTGAAATAATTCATTAAACATTTTTTTAATTAGTACAAAACAACACTCATTAAGCGGTGTTTACTCAACATTAGAACACTAGTTTGTCAAATACGATTGCACTCAAGTGAGGATTTTCATACTGAAGTCACTAATCAGGGAAAGAAAACAGCACTGTAGCATGAACAAAATTAACTACATACATGTAGTCAGCAGAGTGGCATCACAGCCAAAAGGTCAGGGATTGAGTCCCAGGTGGGACTGGCCTTTCTGTGTGGAGTTTGTATGTGCTCCCCCCATGTAAGCTTGGGTTTTTGCAAACCTCCACAAACATGCATATTAGGTTAATTGGCTGCTACCAAATTACCCCTAGGAATGGTGGTGTGTGTGTGTGTGTGTGTGTGTGTGTGTGTGTGTGTGTGTGTGTGTGTGTGTGTGTGTGTGTGTGTGTGTGTGTGTGTGTGTGTGTGTGTGTGTGTGTGTGTGTGTGTGTGTGTGTGTGTGTGTGTGTGTGTGTGTGTGTGTGTGTGTGTGTGTGTGTGTGTGTGTGTGTGTGTGTGTGTGTGTGTGTGTGTGTGTGTGTGTGTGTGTGTGTGTGTGTGTGTGTGTGTGAGAGAGACCCAGCAACAGACTGGCGATTTGTTTGGGGTGTATCCTGCTTCTTGCGTGAAATCAGCAGAGATAGACTCTGGCACCTTCAGGGACCCATTGGGAATAAGCAGTTCAGAAGATGAAAAGGGTTTATAAAGATTAATTATTAAATGTTTACAATTGAAAAGGTAATAGGGGATAACTTCACTTTAATTAACATTGAGTGTGAAACTAGTAAGTTAATATTTGAATCGGCACCAGTGTATTAATTTTTTTTTTTTAAGAAAGTTTAACTACAATTAAAAAAAAAAATCAGATTTAGAAACTCAATTAGTCGTGCACAAAATCAAGTGCTTGAGGATTTCATGATTAAATATGACCTCAAGAAATGATTATAGACAAAAGATATATATCTTTTTGTGGCACCTTTCAATTTAATATGAATCCAGTTTCAATATATGGTCCTTTTTATGTGTTTAGGTGATGATTATTTCGCTCACTTAAGATTGCATAGACTGATTTTGCAAAGTTTAAGACACTGCCAAGGAGAGGGGGGAAAAAGGTCAGTCATGGCACGGAATTGAGACCACATCAGATGAGGAGGTAGCAATGGTTTTCAGCAGTTCAAATTTAATACTTTGTCCCCCGTTCTCTACAGAAACCCAGGTAAAAAAAATCCCCCACTCTCATAAAATACAACAGCAGCAGTTACCAGTAAAAAAAATGAAATGCAAAAAAAAACAAAGAGAGAAAGCATAAAGGGGGGATAGAGAGAGGGTGGGGACGTGAGGCGAGAAAATAAATTTTCTTTATGCATGGAGCAAGTCCAAAGTTCATCTTCAGACAAAGGTTAGGGGCAGAGAGGAAGCTGGGAACTTGCTGTTGTGTTAATTCATAATGGAGGGGAAGAGGGGGAAAAAAAATGGACCAAAATGAGTCGAGTCCAATCCAACTAGGGGAAGGAACCGGCACTCTAAGGCAGGGATTTATTCAGGAGGGGCATTTTCCCTCTCTGCTTGAAAGAAAATCTCACTCCTCTTTAGCCTGTGTAATGCATTTTGTTGTGTTTACAGATGTATTTGCATTGTGTATGCAACAGGAAAATTGGAAGGTGTGTCTGCCATAATTATGATCAACACAGTTGCCTCTCTCACTTGCTGCAAAAGAGGTGGCATTTTCCTTTCCTCATTTCTTCATTCTTTTCTTTTTTTCCCTCCCAATATCAGTCCAAGACTACCTAGTAGTCATCCAAATCAAAGAACTCGTCGTCCTCTCCTTGGTACTCCATGCCCTGGAAATCCACCCTGTACCGCAGGATACCTGTCGAGAAAAACAAGATCAGAAAAACAACTCTTTGCCAACTTAGACCTGATGCAAAACTAAACAGTTTCTTCATAAGTAACTGCAAATTTTCAAATGTTTATTGTATATGCTCCAAGGCTTTTTTAAAAAAAACTATAATTCATATTTTCACTTCACACTGGCCAAATTTTTATTTTCTAATAAAATGTAAAATGCTTAGCCAAAATTAATGACATGGCTTTAAAAAAATGGGAAAGTTGAAAAATTGCAAAAAAACAAACCTCAAAATAATGTAGCTTTAAACGCATCAAAGTGAAAACTTGTTTACTTGAACAAGTAAAAAATAACTTTTTTAAACAAATTCATTTTTGTATATTGTCTGAAACAGAAAAAAAAACTCTCATAAATACCAGACTGTCTTGAGACCACAAATATCTAATGAGCATTATGCCATTCATAATTGTGTTAATCTTATTCCTGCTCTAATCACAAATAACTGGAAGGTAATCTCATTTTCATACAGTAATTGAGCATTTAATCTTTTCTTCTTCAAAACAAAAGTTTAGTTGGAACTTTAACTTTTCCAATTGGTTGTTTTTCAGTTGTAAAAAATACTTTCAAAGATGTGAACTTGCACTAATTCAACAACATTACACATTACGTATCATTGCCTACGTAATATTTGACATCTTGGATTAAATTGAGAGATTACCGTTAGAACTAAGATGAGCTTCAAAAGGCCCTGATTTAAAAAAGGTTTTTTTTTTTTTATTACTTTTACCCGTTACAGAGCGAGTGTAACCGCTCTAGTTATCGGGCAAAGCGGCTGAAAGCAATTGTGGCGATTAACATTAGAAAATGAAATTTTTTGAGAAGTGAACAACTTTCTGTTAGTTCGAAACTGTGTATGTGCGTTCAGGGTAAGACAAGTGAAAAACGTCTGCCCTCCAAAGGGTTAAGCAATGTTATGTGCAGTACATAGAATTTGTAGTTTTATGAATTAGGTGTTTGGTCATTAAGATTTTAGTGCTGTTTGTTACTCAAAGTGCTAAAAAAATAAATAAATAAAGCAATAGTGATTGAGGTTAAATATTCTGCTGAATGAACGCTGAAGCTTGAAACAATACGAGATGCTGTGAACCAACATCTTCTATAGTTTTGTTGCTCTTACAAACATCCACCAGACCGTCTCATTGTAAGTTTGAATAAATATCACTCATTGCGTTAATGTCATGTTGTACAAGACAGTGTCCTCACCCCCAATGCCTCCAAAGCCCTTGACGAACTGGGAGCCCTCCTGGCTCTTGTCTGTTACTATTTCCAGCGTGGCTCCAAATTTTTTGTAGTTGTTTGCAAACCATTCCAGCAGTGGCATGCTTTCAATCAGCTCATGCTCCTGCCCCGTCTAAAAACACAACTGGAGTCAGCAAAGTAAAGAAACGAGTCTGAGGTGTGTGCATTTCTTTATCATACTTGCCTCTTTGTCCGTGAAGTGAGATTTATCTTTTTCCTGCTCCGGCGTCAAATACAGGGTCTTCTCATCTGAAAATTTAAATTGATATAAGATTGCTAGTGTAGAGATATAACCTGATAATTAATCTATAAAAGAGATAAATAAATCTTGTGTACCATTTTCAGCTCCGTTGCTCTCTGCCCCATGAACTCGAAGAACGTAACGCATGGTATCCAAGTTTTCGTAGACAATGAGGATCTCTACTGCCCCCATTTCCAAGGCTTTGAGTGTGTCCTCTACTCCGAAGCAGTACTTTCCTGTATCCTGACTGATCTCATCAAAGTACCGCCCTAAAGAAATAATCATTAAAGAAAAGGGTTTAAACGCATTTCTCGCATAGTAGTCAATGTCAACTAGAAAGGATAAAAATTCTCACCTATGAGTTTCTTCTCTTGGATGAACTTAACATTCGAGAGAACCTCTGCTGAAAGCTCAATTGCTTGATTGAAACCGTTTTCTCCTCCGTAAGAGATGTCGACCAGCTTCAGAACCTTGGCTTGTAACCTCTATGGAAAACAGAAATGTCATGAACATTTTACATCATACAGTAACAATGAAATACCTGTAGAGTCAACATTAAATCTTTCTTCTTTCAGCTTGACAGTATTTCCACTGATCACACAATATTCATTAACAAAGACTAACTTCTTAAGATTTTTTTTTAATATAATTGCATCTTAATTTAAGATGTATTGTGTCTAACCTTAAAATTAAAAACTACAAAGGCTATTTAATTTATAAACTCAAAAGTGCACATGAGGGTTAAATAAACTACAACACACAAAAGATTTAAAACCAATTTTGCACAATCCAAATGCTTATTTCTATAACCAATAAATTTGAACATGCCCTTCTAATATTTAATAACATTACAGTAAATCAAATTGTAATAAAAGAATTTTCAATGAACTTTTATAGTTGGAGAAATGCAGACCAGAAATAACTTTACTAATTCTAAAAATAAGTAATACGTAATTAATTACTCAACATATTTCCAGTTAAAAAAATAGAATGTGAAAAATTTCAATTGTGTGTAACATTATAAATCAAAACTGTGCAGTAAACATTTTGTAAACCTTAAAGTGATCTTTGGTGGACTTTTAGTTATAATAAATTTCACGTTCTTTTACAAATTCTAGGAAGTTTATGGAAACATGTACCTGCTGATGGGAGATTTAATCAATAAACAACTACTTCATTTCTTTGAATAGATGCGACACACCTCATCTATCTCACTTGCAAAACGTTTGACATTTAATGTTAAAGAGTTACGGTTGTCTTTTTCCCGCTCCCTTTCTTAATAATTGTGTGTGTTTCAATATATGGAGACAAAAAATCTGTGGATTGTAGAATGAAAAAAGAAACACAGATGCATACTTACTGGATCAAACATATCTGACTGGCTTAGTTCAGTTTTGAAGTCAGCAGAGCCAGCCAAAACCATTCCTGCCACATTAACTTTGTCATTAGACACAAAGAGCTGGACAGCGGTTTCAGCCACTTTTCGCACATAATTATGTCTTTTCTCCATTCTTAGACGAGCAAAACGGAGAGCAGACTGTCCTCCTCTGCCTAAAAGAAAAAACAGACAAGTTCTTTCACATCAAATAAGCAGGAAGAACATGTCACATTGTCACAAATGTAGTAACTTACCAATATATAAACTAAAACAATGTTACATTTGAACAATCCCCCTAGTATGACCGTCACAATACAAACAGTATAGTCATTGTAGGCCAGTACCGTGCTTCTTGGGTAGGTCCACAGTGAACTTGTGCAGCACCTCCCTGGTGTTGCCTTGCAGTGTGCCAAACAGTGCCCCACTACCATCAATGACAATAAAGCCGAACTTACTGTCATCGGAAAGCAAGGCTGTCAATGCCTGTGTTTGTCAAGAAAGAAAAGTAAAAAATGTGGCTGTGAAAGTCAGGAGGTATTAAAAAAAAAGACCCATAGATGTCCACAATCCAAGAAACTCCAGAAGGAAAACCTCTTACCTCAGTATGGAACTTATTGTCACAGAGATACAAAGAGGTGTTGATTGGCTTAAAAGGCTCAAAGTCAATATTGACTTTCTTCTCCTTGCCTTCCTCTGTTACAATGGTACCACAATAGACAACTAAACCGTTGGGCGGCACTGAAAACAAAAAATTGAAATGGGATAGGTTAGAATGCAAAATTTAGTTACATGTATTTGATCAAACTAGAGATTTGTTTCAATACACAAATTTTACAATAAATTACAGCACATTTCCAAACCAAAAAAGCAAAAAAATTCTCCAACTAAATGCAGGTTTATAGCAATATTCACCCTTGTTGTAGAGTTTTAGTCTTTGTTGTACAGATGTAATGGCCCCAAGTACAGAAAGCCTGTTAACTCGACTCTTGATGTTAGAAGCTGTGCCAAACTCGTCGGCCAACATCTTGGCCACTCTGGATATCTGGTCCTTTGGAGGGATGATCAGTGAGATCATGCTGGTGCCATTGCTGAATAGAATAAATGAGAATATAACGTTAGCTTATTCAAGAAAAGATCCTGAGACATTAGGAAATGCATTCTGTAGCTTAAAAACGTGACTTTGCTAATTAATTACCATTCCCAAAGAAGGCTAGACTTATAACAGAGGTATTACAAATTATTTTGACAAACAGTTCACAGAAATTTTAACAAATCTTTAAAGTAACATCAAACCTTTTATCAAAACCTAAATTCTATTTTGTAAACATAAACTAGCTCTGATGAAGAGTCACCTTTCATAAAGTTTTAAATGTTGAGGCAACAGGAGTGGTCCTTCAGTGACACACTACACTGCCCTTGAAGCCAAGGACTGAGTCCTGGTATCTAACATGTCTCTTTTTTCATGATCTTTCCAGTACATCACCAGTAGAAGTGGACACATCTCTCAAACATAAGTAGATAGTCATGAATGTGGGATAAATTGCCAATGAGTAACATGGCAGAGAGAAAATCTGCACAAGACAAGCTGTCAGGGAGAAAGCACAAAACAAAGACAGCTCGCTCTACATTCATTAAAAACGGCACATTTCACAAGTTTACGGTACGCTGGAACTTTTTCTTGTGAAAAAATAACGCCCAATTGATGTTTATCTCTGTTTGGACATCAGTTACAATGAGCTAAACCTTAAACTCAATACAGAGGAGATCGGTTGCCATGAGGCGATCAACTCGAGCATTTCAGTCCTGACAACTAATCTACGTATAAATCATCATAACAAACCGGATTTAAATTGGTTTAAAGGTATTAATTGTGCCTTGAGAAGCACGTGAAAGTCAATGGATCTAAAAAGCCGGCCTCGCTCTCTCACCATCGTGCGTTTATGTTAAAATATCCCCGTGGCGGCCTCAAAAATGACGTCTGTTAGCCTCAATGCTAACCTTACTTCTACTAAAGTTGTCATCTAAACACAATTTTTTTACATCAATCAGCAATGACATCTTTGTTATTTAAATTAAAATAGATCAGAAAAGTTTTTCACCTAAAAAAAAAAATCGACTCTGCTTTTTATATTTGTTTTAAAAAACGACGGCAGTTAGCAGTTAGCTAACGAGATAACGCTTAAAGCTACATTATGCTACATGCTAAGCTAACCACTCCCAAACTCGGCCTCACATATGCGGCTGGACATCCTTTATATCCTTCATATCCACGTACATTTAATCTAAATACAAAGAGTATAAGTAGTTATGTTTAATGACGCACCCACGGGCAGCTTCCAAACTTTTGATCAGTTTTTTGATTTTCCATATCTCCACGTTCCTGTCCGCCGCGCTGGGGTCGTCCGCCATCTTTCTGCTGTAATCGCTTCAGCACCTGAAATATATTGAATAAAAAGAGCAACATATACAATGAGCGTACACGTAAACATAACTGTTATGCGTCATATAATTAAGGTCAGATTTAAGGTATAAATGGCTGATCTAAGTACCTCCCTGAACTACCGGCGGGGTGTCCCCGCTACACCTGCCGAGCAGGCAGCAGCAGATCAGACCGAAATAGAAGAGCTCTGATTCGGTTACTACCGCCAGTACAGACCGCAGAGAAAAACAGGCCTTTACTCTACCAGGCCCTAAAGTCCACCCTGTTCTTATCTAATACGACCTACTTTCTCTGTGTTCCTCTAAAAAACACATGGCAACCAACTGGCAGCTTTATAAAGGCAAAATACCAGTGTAAACGGGGTTTTTTATATTACCTGCCTCGGACAACGCCGCTCCTCTCCGCTCTCTATTTGCTACGTTATGTCTAGTCGGTGGTCCGAGGAATGACGTTGCTCTCCCGGTTCCTTCGCACGCTACGCGTGGTGCTATCGACAGGAGATCACATGTGGGAGGTGTTGGAAACTCTGGCGTTCACTTCCTGGAAACCACGTAGAAACCAATTACATTTCTTAGTTACTATGCCAGTCAAAAGAAATCGGAAAATCTATTGGACAAAGTGTAAAAACGTCACTGAAGTTGGGTCTCTTCAGTTGAACTCTGGGATATGTAGTTTTTAAAACGCAAGCTTCAATTCATCAAAGTAGATTTGGTTGCTATAGAAGTTTTTTGAGTGTAGATTTGGTTGTGATTGTCTTGTTTTTATTAGCACTTATTAGCAAGGTTATTTATTTAAATAGTTAATTTTATAAAGTATTTTATGCAATAAAAAAACTATTTAGAGAAACAAGGCATTAAAATGGGATTTTATACGTTAAACCAGTATACAAAGAAAACGAAATGAAAGTACTGTAAGATATGACACAAGCATAATACATTAAAAATAAGACTGCTCGGTGATGAAGAGGTTAGCACAGTGGCCTCATAGCAAGAAGCAAGTGAGTCATAGAGGGGAGGCAATGCTTGAAACACTGGGCTTTCTGTGTGGAGTTAGCATGTTCTCCCTGTGTTTATGTGGGTTTACTCCAGTTTACTACTACCCTCCAAAAACATGCTCATTAGGTTGATTGGCTGCTATGAAATTGGCCATAGGAATGACTGTGTGTGTATTGTTGTGAGTGTGTGTGTAGCCCAGCACCAGACTGGTGACCTGTTCAGGCTGTATCCCGCCTCTTGCGTAGAAGAAGTTGGAATAGGCTTGTTTATTTTTTTTTCTGCATAGATTTGAACCTTTGGATGTTTGAACACTGCCACTGATCACCCAGTTTGCTCCACAGTTAAGTGCCACATACAGATGAACAGAAGCTAGTTGTTTTTAGATTATCTAAGTGTCTGGTGTCCTTATTAAAATGATCACTATTCCAAACTGAAAAATGATCAAATGCTACCTTACCTAGGGATATTTTTCAAAACCATATACACATGTTGTGTAGTGTGATAGTGAACCACAGCCATTTTGACTGAATTTAAAGAGAATTGGTGTAATCGAGATATACAGCATTATGAATGATGTGTATAGCCCTCCTAAGGAGGAGTGAGTTTTGTGCAGATTTATAATTATTTCCCTCCATCTCAACACACACAAAAAAAACATAAAGAAAAGTTCATTAAAAAAGTTCACATGTACAAAGGAAAACCTTTAAACTTAGTTTTAAAGGTTTCCACATTTGATCAAAGTTTTATTTTTGCTGAAGTTTGTCCCTCTAGTTTGCAACTTCACAGATTAAAACTGTTAGTGGTCTTGACCCAGGTTTTAAGAAGTGACCTGAGTCTGTGGATCTAGATGTTTTGCTGTATTATCTGAATATGTCACAAATAACTTTTGTGTTTAAAATATTCTTAAATTCTTTTAAAAAGTAATTGTTTTAAATACAATCCCTAAACAATGTCATTTCTCTTTTTGTCTGAGAAAATTTTAAATAAAAGAAGTATTTACTATGACTGGCTGAAATAGCAAAGTTAATAGTTTGGAGGGCATTCAACATTTTTCAGACAACTCGTGTAAAAAAATCAGCGATGGTCATTTTTTTTCCAATTCTCTCTTCGACCCATTTTTGTATTAGCTCTTTATAAAAACAGACTAAAATCAATCTGTTTGACAGATGACCAAGTGTTCTGGAATCTTCTGATGTTTTCAGAAAAAAAAAGAGAAATACACTTTAAATAATAATAGAAATACACTTTCAAAGTGAAATCACATCACTGGGTATCCCGATCCAACAGTCACACACGATCAGTCTTTTCTTTGCCTTCATGAAATGAATAGTCAGCACAACAGTGCTTTAGTCTTTTGTTTCTTACAAAGGTTTTTTTTTTTTTTGGCTGGCTATTATGTCTTTCATCACACTAGAATTCTCTGGAGTTAAAACCTCATGCAATAAAAAGGCTAAAATACTTCACAGAACAAACTAGAAAACTATTCCAGTTAGTCAGTTTTCTGCTTCCCCTTTATTGAACATTTCTTGAACACTAAATTGAATTCAGCAAGTCGGCCCCACGGACTAGAGTTGGCATTAATTGAGTAAATGATTTGTGTCAGAAGGAGGACCATGATCCTGAGTTGGTATCAAAGAGTCGCTGGCGTGTGAGTTGAGAGATGAGTGGGAGAGCAGAGATATGCTGATATGTGTGTTGCTGAATATATATCCCTCACGTGACTTTTTACTTGGCTGTATAGAGACGGGCAAATGAGAAGTTATTCAATCAAATTTGTGTGATATTGAGCAAATTTGACACTCCCACAGAGGCGAGAGAGGCTTTCTTATATACTATAACTTAACTATAGGCCGATCTCCAATCTGCCATTTTTAAGTAAGATCATTGAAAAAGTCTTTTTTTTTTATCAGCTAAATGACTTTTTAAGACAAAACAACTGTTATTATGTCTTCCAGTCGGGTTTAGACAGCACCACAGCACTGAGACTGTTCTGACCAAAGTCATCAATGACACATGTCTGAACATAGATGCTGGAAACAGCATTTTACTGGTTCTCAGTGCTGCATTTGATACAGTTGACCACAGTATAATACAGCAACGACTGGAGTTCTGGGTGGGTCTCTCTGGCCTTGTTCTAAACTGGTTCAGAACATACAGAGTACAGGATGTACTTTGTGTCAATTGGTAACTTTGCATCTGAGCAGTCAGAAATTACATGTGGAGTTCCCCAGTGTTCCATCCTGGGCCCTGTCTATTTAACAATTACATGCCCCCACTGGCCAGGTTATAAAGAACAACAATATTAGTTATCATCGCTGTGCAGATGAAACACAGATATACATTACAGTGTTGCCAGGAGACCGCGGCCCTGTATGGACTCTTTGTAAATGCATTGAGGAGATTAATGACTGAGTGTGTCTAAACTACATTCATCTTCAGTCGGCTTGATTATTGTAATAGCATCTTTACTTGCCTACTGAAAAAAATCAGTTAGACAGCAGCAGCTCATCCAGAACTCTGCCGCCAGAGTTTTCACTGAGACCAGAAAAGTGGACCACATCAGTCCAGTTCTGAGATCTTTACACTAGTTGCCTGTCTGTCAGAGGATAGACTTTGACTTTGTTGTCTATAAGGTTCTGAATTGTTTAGGACCAAAATACATCACCGATCTCCTGATCCAGTATGAACTTACCAGACCCTTCAGGTCACCTGGATCTGTTTTTTTTTTTTTATCAGTTCCCAGAGTCACAACCAGGCATGGAGAAGCTGCGTTCAGCTTCTATGCTCCACATGTCTGGAACAAACTCCCAGAAAGCCTCAGGTCAGCTGAACCACTCATTTTAGTTCAATCCAAGTTAAAGACCCACTTGTTCACAGCTGCATTTACTGTATATAGATTTGGTTTAGAAGTTTTAATTTGCATGGTTTCTTTTCAGCTCTTTTGTTTTAAATCATGCTTTTATTCTTTTACTTTCTTTTCTATAATGTTTTAATGATTTTAATGTTTATGTAAAGCACTTTGAATTGTACATGAATTGTGCTATAGAAATAAACTTGCCTTGCCTTTCTTATACTAGGCAGCTTTGTAATTGGTTATCTAACTGTAAGGATAAGGACAAACTGATTTGAAATGATAATGATTTTTTTTTGTCAGCTTCAGATTAGAACTATGAAACAGTGGAAAACTAGTGAAGCTAAATAGTAATTGAGGTGTTTTCCTAGTTATCGCGCTATAAAGTAAACCATGCAACTGAATACCTAAAAAGTTGTTGTTGGCATCCTTCTGTTTCTACTTACAATGGAGTCTGCACCTGGATACATACAGTATCTATTTAAGCAGCATCGGCTGTGGCTGAATAAGCCGATGTGAGAGCTGCAGCTCCTGCCACACTTGCTGCAAAGGCTGTAGGTGGTATGAGTCATGGGGGAGCAGTGGCATACTGACTTTTTTTGCTCTTTCAGGGTCTTTGTGGCATGGCGCTGGATCTCCCTGTTCTCCTCTGCCAACGTAATATCAATTTTGACAGTTGCATGCAACTGCATGCAACCTATAGCCGTCAGATGTCACAAACTCAAGATCTGCTGCATTGATGTTGCACAACTTCTGATTCCTCTTGTAGGCATCTTTGGCCACGTTTCTGTGGCAAGCTCCCTTGTAGAAGATGTCCTTTGGAATATAACCCCCTAAAAATATCTTGTTCATAACTCTACATGCATTGGCCACAGTTAAAAAAAAGAATGCAAAAGAATTGAAAATTTGGGATGAATTAAAAAAAAACACTGACATTTTGTACTTTGTTTTTTTTTAAAGATTTTTTTTCAAGGTAATTTTACTGTTAGTTTATGGTTTACTCATTTATTGCTTCCCAAAATAAAATAACAAAAATGTAGAAAACATAATGAGATAGTGAAAACCTCGGATGACATTTAGGAACAATAAGCCTATTTATATGGTATTGTTTTTGACTGTAGGGACAAGCTAGTTAAGATGAATCTATATAAAAACCACTAGATGTCAGTGTTGTATGAAAAAACAATTAAGTTCCACATCACATCAGTTTTGAGACGTGGACAGAAAGTACAGTACATGGTATTCCCAGAGCTGAGGAAAACCCCCTGAGAACCTTTACCTACGGGCTTTTCTTGTTTGTTTTGTCCAAACGCAGCAGTTGTTTGTCAGATGTTCTTCAGTTGCCATGGTGTCGTTTGGTGACAAATGTCTTTGTGTAGATAAGGGAACATGGCCAATGATAACCAGAGCAACACTGTTAATCTCCAGTAAACCAAAGAAATAGGAGGAGTGGGATTGCCATTATCAGACACTGTCAAGATCCCCAGCGTGTAAGAACATGTGATAATATATTTGTGCAACTGACTGCCTCTGAAAATGTTTAGAAGTTTTATCAGTGCCAATTCATTGCCATCTGTCGACCATCAGGGCAGTAATGATCTGTCGCCTGGCAAATACAGTAGATAGATGCCACACCAGGAATGGAAGCTACTCCAACAAAAGTAGTAAACCTTTCGATTCACTCAGTTTTAGTAAATTAGCATGAGAAAAAAACAAGTTGACAAGTCAGTCTTTTTTTTGTACCCATGCTGATTCTTTCCCAATAATTTTCATTAATTTCAAATGTGGCCAAACTTCAGATATTCTACCCATGACCTTTCTAATGTAAAAAAAACGTTCTTTTTTTTTTGTTAAGGACAGAACAGTTCAGATAGTTAAACATACAAATAAATACATTTTGTGTAGGGTATTTAAAAAAAATTGGGACCGTATAACATAAATGTAATCAATTACTCGTTCGTCTTCTGAACTGCTTGTTTTTAATGGAGTTGTGAGGGCTGCCGAAGTCTATATCAGCCAAATTCAGGCGAGAGGCAGGATGCACCCTGAACAGGTTGCAACGAACAGGTTGCCACTCTGTTGTGGGGCCACATACACAGACAACCACCCACACATACTCATTTCTAGCGGCAATTTCAAATGAAAATTAAATGAAATGAATTACTCTATTCATACATGGGGAGAACATGCAAACTCCACACCGAAAGGCTAGTGTTTCAAGCCTTCCTTCAGTTAGGGACTCAAACCCCGACATTTTTGCTGTGAGGCCACCGTGCTAACCACTGTGCCACAGTGCAGCCCTCAATTAATGTAATTAAAAATTTAATAGAAGTCAGCTACATTTATCCAAACTATCTGAAAAACAAATCTGGTTTGTCGAAGGATGATTTACACCCAATTAATAAATAACACAAGTGAATTTAATACTTTCTTTGTTTTACTTAAAATAAACAAATTTACAGTATTCGTCGCATATAGTATTCTGGTTCAAACTATAAATACTTGATTATGTGAAGTTTTTGGGTTTTTTTGCATGCTCAATCAAATAAAAACCTCTCTGTAGTTGTATTATTTTTATACCTTCTCTATGCCATAATGTTTTATTGAAAGTATTTTAATAGTCCACTCTGTTATAGTGACATCTGTGTGTGCCTTGGCAGCTAAGCATATACTATGGGAGAGTGTGTATGAGTGCAAAATGACCCAAAGCAGATGCAACTGGGTTCACTGGGGCCCCATTCCTATTCTGTGGCCATCTGCCTTAGTTCAGCTGAAGAGAGATGAGTTAGGGTGGAAGGAGGATTTCTCAGAGGTATTCAAGGACACAGTCTTGCATGTCATAATTAAATGATGTGAGTGGGGTACGTAGACAGGAGAAGTGAAAATTGAAAATTCTCAAATTAGTTTTGACATACTTTGTCTTACTTGTAACCGTTGTTGACATTGAAGAACTATGATCTTTCTTACCCTGTAGAATGATCTGCTCTTTAATGTGTGCAAAGCAGCTAAAACAGGAAAATATTGAAAATAAACTGAAAAAAAAAGGAAAAAAGAAAACAGTTATTCTACAGTGATCTTTGACTCAACGTGTCTTTGTTTTGTATTGTATCTATTCTTATCCCCCAATTTAAAGAAGAGATCATAATCATTACCATAATTAGCTTTTTTTTATGATTAAAATATATCTATTTTTTAAAGAACTTGTTCGCCAGAATGAAAATTCTGTGCCAGCCTCCAACTTGTCTGTGTGAGTCTTTATTTCAAAGAGACAAGTGCACGTACGTTAGTGCCTACAAACAAGTTTTTTAGGAAATCTACAAATGTACAAGTTGACATTCATGTCACATCCCAAGCTCTCTTACTACTTCCCACAGTGAGAGAATGAGATTTATGGATATGGGTCCTAATATTAAGTGGATTAATCAGAAATGGAGAGTTGAGGTTGTCATAAATATAAATGAGTTCTTCAGAAGCATGGGGTGAGGCGTGCTTCATGTCCACACATTGTAGGCTATTAGAAGTTTATTGGAGCAGTGGATTAAAACCAATAACCTCAATTTAGAGGCCGAGACATGCAGTCAATCTTAATGATGCATTGGAAAGAGGTTAAACCCAAAGGTAATATGGACCAGCTGGCTTGTATGTACCATTGGCTGACCCCCGGAATAATCCAATTGTCTTTAACACCTCAGGGAATGAGCAGTTTAATGTGTTTTGCAGTATAAAGTTGACTTAAAAAAACACATTTTCCCTGCTTTTCTGTTATTGTAAGGTAGAGTAATAGATATTTTCAAGTAACTGCTAGAGCTGAGCCATGAGATTGTGTCATTTGCAACACATCAAGATGAAAAAAAAACTTGACACAACCAGTCACTCTAAGAAAAATTATGCAATGATCCAATCAATCTCACAGCTTCTTCTGTGCTTCTCAGTGGATTCCTGCCAGAAATCCATACTGAAGGATTAACTGTAAACATTGAGACAGACCATAAAATCCATTCATCAGCTTGAAGAAATCAGTAGCCACAAGATATCAGCCCAAATCAACACTAAACCCTCACAGAATCACCTTCAACATTAACTTAAAAGAGAAACTTATTTTGTTCTTGGAATGAGATGGACGGCACATGTCAGTAGAACATTCCTGTGACTGCTTGTACAAGCAGCCATGTACCATCAATAGACTTCATCGAGTGTTAAATCTACTACTACAAGCAAAATGATAGACAACATCTGATAGTTCATGTTACAGCAAATGTAATTATTCTTATGAATGAATTAAGTTAATTTCTTTTTGAACAATGCAGAAAATAATGATATATACTGTATATACGGTATATCTTTTTTTACTCATTCTATTGATCCCTCACTAAGAAAATTCGTATGCTGCACTCCTACACCGCAGCAGGCTGCCCACGACGGCACCAATGGTGGGAGAAACGGGGAGGTAGGTGTCTTCTCCAAGGACCCATGACGTGAACTCAGTTGGATGCAAACTTACAGTTGACTTCAGGTCCGCGGGCGAACGCTCAACCCACTAAGCCACCGTCCCCCTCCCTTACCCCTATTGATAACAATACAGAAATAATAGTATTCATCAACAAAACAACAAAACTGTTCAAAAAGGAGAGGGATGAAGTGTAACACTTATTTAATCCCACCCTCTACTCTCTCATCAATCTTACATGTTGTTGTCCTGCAGTTTTCTATCTTTAATAATTGATTCATTCTTAAACTGTAATTCACTCTCAAACTGTTCGTACTGATCTTTGTTTTTTGAGAACACCAACACTGGTAACGTTGAAGCACAGTTTTCTGTTATAAGTTTAATCGAACTTACATTCAATCCTTTTTTCAGCAAAGTTTGCCAGTTGCCCTTTCCATAATTTCCTACTAATGAAATGTACGCCCAAAATGTCAGTGTTATTGTTATCAGTTTAATTTAAATGTTTTAATCTTAAAAAGTAATGTGTTATTGTCTTAGTGAAACTGAGCTGAAACAATATTTAAAACCGTAACATTAAACTTAAGCAAAACAAAACTCTTTAGTACTTTCACAAGACCATCAACCTTTTATTATAAATTCAGAACTCATTAGAATCTGGGCACCCCTCAAAACATGGCAACTGGGAACCCGATTAAAGTCCTCACATTGAAGCAACCACCATGGCAATCGTACAGAAGAACTGATAGAGAATAAAACAGAGAGGAGGTGATGAAACAAGGAAGGAAGATGGTGGAAAATTGATTTTCTTCTTGCTGCATTAATCAAATTGACTACGAAAGGCCATTACCAGTTTAATGGATTTAATACGGTGAATTAAATGAAGACAAAGGCGTGGCTGGCGAAGCAAACTTACTTTGAAAGATGATCGTGGGATTGATCAAAGAGTACTGTCACATGAGTTGAATGGATTAATCTTTTTGTGAGATTATTTGTTCAAAACTCAGAAGTAAAAGGCGTGGCATGTGCATCTATTGTGACGTCTGCAGACATAACCAAATTTCTTTTTCTGAAATCAATGCACCAACGAGGGGTCAGGGGACCCTAAGATTTATTCAGGTAGAGAAATTGTATTTTTAAAATTGCAACAATATTATACATTTCGATTTTCAATCTTTGTCACTTCTGTTTAGACTTTTAGATGGCATAATAGGTGCAAAATTAGGCTTAAAGCTCCGGACACAACCTGGATTCTTCTTGTGTTGTTGATTAAGTTTATATTTAGTCCGTTGAATTATGAGAATTTTTGTCACAAATTTGAATGTAAACACTAGGTCTCTTTGGCTAATTGTGTAGCTACTGAGTCAAGAAAAAGATCTAAACAAATTTTCTATTTCTAAAATGAATACATAAGGAATTCCTCCCAGCAGGTAAGTAGGAAGGCACATTGGTACAGGAAAAAGTACACTATATATTCACTGATGTTTTATAGGAGATGAAAGAATCACACTTCCAGGTCATTAAATATTGCAAATCAGCTATATTTTAATATAAAATATTACAAAGATTTGAAGTTCTTCATGATCAACTATTTTTTCTTTTCACACATTTTACCCTCACATAAAGCATTATGAAGAATAACTGGTAATTTATATACAAAGCATGCCGCTTTGCCTCATGCTGCATTTCAGCTTATAATGAAACTGCATGGTTAAGTTTCAGATGGATGACTATGGCGGCGAAGATCTCTGTAGAAATGTTCAAGAGTTGTTGAGTTTTTATAGCTAAATGTCATTTTAGCCAAATGAAAAGGTTGAAATGACCTGAAAATTTCAATGAGAAAACATAGCATTAAACTGCAGCTTTTTTTTTTTTGGACAATTATTCATTTGGAAGTAAAAAACCTCCACATTTTCTAAACAATAAACTTTTTAGAAATTGGAAATTTGATAACTGGTTTTCCGCCTGGTTTGTTTTAGTAGTTTGTTGCAGTTTGTTTCCATTGAAGCTCTTTTTGATCCTCCCACTGCCTCTTAGGGTTCTGTGGTGTGGTCCGCAATGAGTCTCTGAAGAATACGATCTGTTTCACTCTGTGTGACCCAAATTGTTTTGGACAGACACAATGCGGCTGCCTGTGATCCTATTCCCTTTGTAAAGAAGTGAATCAGATATCTGGAACAAAAGAAGGATGTGAAAGACAAAATGTTCTATTAAGTGCTTTTTTTCAGCAGCAGGTTTCAGGTCAATGTGAACACGTGTGTCAAAAACAATCAAACTTAATATTGTAAAAAAAAAATAAAAAAATGTATAATGGTAGGTTTTTTTTTTTTTTAAAAAAGTATACAGTATGTCATCTCATTCAATTTAAAATATAACAATGGTTGAGCTTCTTCTTTGTCTTTAAAAGTCTGACTACCTAGATGTAACTCATTTAAAAAAAAATTACACACTTGCGTGAATTCACACAAATTTAGAAATGTATAGGCAAACACTGACAGATGGAATAATTCAGACTACACTTTACAGAAATGATGTTAAGTCTTTAAAATGATCTCCAGGAAAACTTGACGTGGGTCTGAAAATACCTCTGGGTCATGCACATGATGTTTGAGGAGTATTTGTGAGTAACATAGTCAATGGAAAGATAGCTGTCAGACAATCGCTCTAAACATAAAAAACAAAATAACAACAGCATGTCAAGGATAAAATGAAGAAGGTGGTGGGGAATATAAACGCTTATTAATCTATTGCTAGGCGCACAGTGGCAAAAAATAAAAGTAGAAAAAAAAATCGGACAAAATTTTGACATAAAAACTCAAAAAACTCCCAAAAACCCAACTGAAGCTGAGTTTTGCTACTAAAAAGCAAATAGCAAATCTAGATTTTGCCTTCTTCAGTATGGTCTTTCGTAATGCAAGCAGAAAGACAGGAAATTGAATCCGGGTCAGGAATTAATTCAACACACTGAGTCTTGAGGATGTCTGACAAAAACTCTAAGTTGCAGAACATCACTTGTACTCAAAATGAGACTGCACTGAGCTTTATATAGGCAGACTATTATTCTCATCAAATACACATTATTGACTTATACACAATTTGGAAACAAAGCACAAGATCAAAACTGAGAATCGTTGTGCTGCTTTTCTTGCTCTCTCGCTTCTCATCAATCACACTTCTGTGTCTTTCATGCGGTATTTTCTCATTCAAATCAATAAGAAGTGGCTGCAAAATAATTTATATTGCGTTGGTCCTTTTAGCTGAGACAGAAACAACCAGAGCCATTTGTGGTTTTGATTACTAGTTTTAACATGAGTGGTTTGCAATCCAATGTTGATGTGCTATTGAAGCAATTGAGTCATTTAATTAGAGCCATTCTGAACCCCAGTTACTATTTGCTCTGACACAAACAAGAAAGAATAGAAGGGGAAAATACAAGCACAGAAACAGAGCAGAGTTTGGTGGTAACTTGAGTTCTAATCAATAAAACTGTCTTATCGAGATAGGGTCTGAGCTCCTAGACTTTGGATCAATAGACAGCATATCATAACTGTTTAAAAAAAATCATAAGGAAGGTAAAAGCAGTGAGGTGACACCAAGTTATGACATCTTATTCAGACCCTATTTATTACTGAGGATTTCAGCTCAGTGGATGAAACAAAATTAGATTATTTTTCTGAACTCTGACTTTATTTTTCTAAACCTAAAGAAAGAATCTAATAAGAAAAAAGCACACACACATGGATATGTGTGTGTATTTCTGGACGGTGCAAGAGATATTTTCTACCGAGTGAGAACTCAAACAAAATTGGAGAAAAACAGCAAATCAGTAGTGGACTTTTGCATCCGTAATTGTCTCAATACTGAGGTCTGTGCCCCATGACCTTACGGGGCAAGGCTGGGACCTGCTTTTGCTGCCATCTGCCTGGGTACATGACGGCATTCCTGGTAAGCTGCCAAGTGTCCCTGCTCAGGTTTGGCGGCCGGGTGCTTGGTCCTGAAATCTTTGGCCTGAACTCTGACTCCTACAGTTTTATGGTTTGGTAGTTGCTTGACACTTGTTTCCGGGGACTCTGTTTCTCTAACAGTCGGCATGCAAACAATACAATTTCAGCCTCTAATAGATACTTCAGCATATAGTTTTCATAAGCCAATGACACATGCAGCGTCTTTTCTTGCTATGTAATTTTTTTTCTTTTTGTCTTTTGCCTTTTTCAGCTAAACTACATTATTTCTGGATGTAGATAAAGTAGACATACAGTAAGCCAAATGGGGAAGTAAAAAAAAAAAACGTGACCAATTATTTGATTGCATTATAATTCTTATACAATTTAGTCTCAACAAGTGACATTATTTGGTCTCTATTAAAGAGTCACTGAGGAAAAAAAAACAAGCAAAATTGTATAATAATTATAATGGACAGGATAAGAGGCACAGCCCAGTTTAGGGATTTTGGAAGTAATGTCAGAAAGGCCAGAGTGAGATAGTCATGATATGTCTAGAGGAGAGGGAATAGATTGGCAGATGAATGCTGAGTAGAGAATTCCCAGAAAGGATGCCTAAAGGAAGACCAAAAAGGATGTTTATAGAAGTGATAAAAGAGGATGTGATTGTAGTTGAAGTGAGAGAAGAAGATGCAGAAGGCAGAGTTGGGTGCGGATGATTGATTTACTGGTAACCACAAGAGGGACAAAAACAAAATACAGGAAGAAGAAAGCAAAATCACTGGAGGTAATTCATATGGCCATTTTCCTCCTTTTTTCTTTATTGTGTTTAATGGAATTTTCTCACATTCCGATTCAGAATTAAAATTTTAAAACTACTTCATTAATACTTAAAGTGGGTAAATATGACTGTTCGATTAGTTGGCCTAGATTCACAAATTTCTGACATACAGGGATAAACGGTTCAGAAAATGAAACAAAACAGTTTTCAAAGTCTAAAGTATCTGACAAATATATGCATAGAAACATTAGGCCCACTTATGGCATTGCTATGGAAACTTGCCAACGTTGTAAAGAAGCATCTTACATTGGCATTTCACATCTGAGTCGTAACACAACAAGAAGAAAAAAAGATTTTCTGAGATGATATTTATCTTCAGCAAACAGATGCGTCCATTAGGCAGCCATAGACACGCCATTAGTCGCGGAGATGTTCAGTGACATGCTATTACTCAGCACAGCACATCCCTAATGCTCGGCAAAAAGCAGGATGGGCTACATCAGAATTTAATTTAACAATATAAATCTCATTTCATGAGAAAGTGGGTGAGTCATTGTTTTGGTTAGTTAGAAAAAAAAATCCAATTACACAATCCCTGTGAGAAGACTAATGAAAAGTGAGATTGGATATGTAAATTACACCAATAAGATAATGTTGACAAGTTTAACCAGTATGAAATAATAAAGCATGTTTCTTGACAAAAGCATACACAGCAAAGACTTCTTCACAATTTGAGCTTGAAATGAACCAAATAAATCAGCATGAATGATCATTCAGGTTTATTCCCAATTAATACATAAAGACATATATGTTAATAGAAGATTTTTTTCAAGGTATGAAGGAAAGGGGCAAAAATACAGATGGTGTCAAAACTGTGATGACTGTGATGTGGATAGTATTTAAAAAGTTCAAGATGAAGCAAGATCATGTAATATTTTTATTGATCTTACTTTATTAATTCCTCATGGGGAAATTCCTGTGCTGTTTTGCATCGCAGCAGGTAGCCAATGGTGGGAGAAGCTGGGGGTTACGTGTCCTATTCGGGGACACTTAGGCATGAGCTCAGCAGGATTTGCTGCTGACAGCCCTTTGGTTAGATGATGGAAATTTTACCACTGAGCTATGCCTCCTATTATTTCAGTTTGTTCTTCATTTTTGAATTGGTTGGTTGGGTCTAGTACAGAGGCTGATGTGAGACTAAGTTCATTACATCATGTGAGAGTTGATCATGAAAGGACATTTGGTCAGTTTACGTGTGACGACCAGGATAAAACGCAACTGTTGAGTTTTAAACTGTAATTTATTATGCACATTTGATACATTTATTTTATTGGGGATTAATTTAATTTTGAAATAATACGTTTTTTAGATTGAGGGAAAAAAAACAATGAAGAAAACTATTTTTTGAGGAATTTGTGTTTACTAGCGTAGTTTTGACCACTAGGGTGCAGAAAGAAGTCATAAAAATCATAAGTCATAAAAAATGTTGAACCCTTCTATGATATTGAAAAATATTACATTAATTATGTTGCTCTCCTTTTCAAACACACAGTGTAAATCCATGGAAAACTATAGCAAAAACGAAAAAGCAGATTAACCCAATACCATCTTCATTTTAGATATGAACATTTGGAAAAGAAACAAATATAATTTTGCATTTTAATTTTCCCCTCTTTACACTTTTTTTCATTTGATTGGCTCTATTTTTTAAAAATAATAATTAAAAAAAAAATCCCAAATGTTACAACTGGGATAACACTAAACTTTTGTTTGTCCTCAATTTTGATTTTTTCTCATTTCACAAACTCTATCTCAGACTCTCAGAAATATTACATTTATTTTCTTCATAGAAAAACCAAACAGATGAACTTTTAGCAATGGAACTAACTATAACCCACTTCAATTACAATGTATTGGTAATTGGGAAAAAATTTCAAAGTTTTTTATGCATAGGTACGTAACTATTTTTCTCTTCAAGTTGAAATCCATTCGGAAAAGTTGTACCATTCCATTTGATCAGTACAATTTTATGTAAAGGCTAGATAAACATTTCAACTAGACATTCTATGAATTCGACTACTTTCAAATTATCCAGTCAACTTGAGTCTGAATTCAGAACGGAAAACTGTGATCCTGCTTTCTACCTTTTTCAACATCTTTCCTCTGTACACTGCCTGATAGTTCTCATTAGATCACCTAAAAAATAAGTCATTTCATCACCTCACACATCTCTATTACAGTTTAAATAATATTTTACAGCTTAAATCTTTGCAAGAGGTGGTAATTGAGTCTGCGATATCTGTCACTCTAAAGTTTTTTGCTCACGTTTATTGACTTTTCTGGGAACTCAAATACCCTGTGTGCCGAAATTCAATACTGGGACAGAGCTGTGCACCAACATTGATGTTTACAGATAATTTTCTTCAGGTATGATCATTTCCTTTTTTCTCATGTACCTAGACAAGTTTTGCTTTGAACAGAATATATAAAAGTCAATACTGTACATAATGAATGCAACAAATAACTGCAAATAACATTGCGAACATACAACATTGCATGGTGCAAATTTGAGATTGGTATAATCGATGTCAATAAATGCGTGATATGGGACAACTCCATTGGCATGCCAAAACATCAAAAGGACATTTGTTTTGTATCACTAGTTCCACAAACACAATGCTTGTAGGCCAGTTTTAATGTCATTCAGTATGGCTTTGCAGGCCAGATGTACAGTATTTACATTGCGGGCTGGATTGGGTCCGCAAGCCAGAGTTTGACACATATGATCCACATTATTATGTTTATTAAGATGTGAAGATAAAAACAACCAACTAAATTAAATCAATTGATCAATCAAAACTGTGACAGAACAGGGAAAAAGCTCACCATCATTATGAAGAAAGTATGTATTTTTGGATTGTATATTTCTGTATGTGTATATTTATTTAAAAAATTTATGCACGGATTAGACAGAGAGAAATTCTAAAACTGTGTTCTTGTCTTCATTGGGTCTATAATATGTTGTTTTTTAGCCACAGCAGGGGTCTGTAGCAAAAATAACTAGGTTCTGATCAGAGAACACCCTGTACTCATGGGTATGTGCTAAGATTCTCATTAAATCTCACCAAAAATGGGCTTCAAACATGTCAGACTTTTACCATAATCTTGCCAATTATAAGAAGATAATCATCTTGATCCAAACTTTCCGTCCCTCTTTCTTAATGTTTGACTAAGTCATTTTAGTGTTTCTCGCAAATATGTTAGAGAATAATTATGTTTACTTTAAAAAAAAAAATAAATGTGTGTCTGTGATTGCTTTCACTGTGGAAGTGCATTAAGCCAACATTGATTGAAACTTTCTATGAGGAGTTTTAAAGGCAATGTCACCTTGGCAAAGAAAATTAGAATAAAAAAAACTGCGTGGGAGTCAGAGACATGTATTTAATGATGCCCAAGCTTATTTTTAAACAAGCACAGAAAAGGCTGTCCTACCAAGAACACAGCATTCAGAAGAAGATACAGTTTTGATTAAGCATACTTGAGTCTGTAGTAATGATCAAAGCAGACATCCTGGTTTAAAGAGAATAAACTCAAAAGAGTAAAAGACAGATGAGTTCAATGTCACGTTTAAAAAATCTTGAACAATTAGAGATGGAATTTTAAAGCATAAAAGAAGCCTTGAATGCCAATAAGAGAAATGACAACATGGTTTAACATCTATAAGAGAAGAGATGGGAGATGTGACGGCAGAGAAGAAACAAAGATGACAAGAAAGGTCAAAGGAGGAAAATAAAGTGCCTTTTATGACTGATCACTCAAAGAGGGAAAATGTTATGCAACAACTCTAATTATCACTGCCATGACTGAGCACTTAGAAAACCAGCATCTTTGTCCACACTTTGTAACCATTTCCTATTTTGCATTAACGGCCAAAGAAAATGGAACAAAAAAACAATAATGTGAACTATTTTACTAGACTTGCACCATCAATTATGACTTTTTCAAAGGCTATTCTGGGCATTTTCATTGAGTTAGAAGCTCTATCTCTGCATATCTGGCTACTACCAGTAAATTGCTTTGTAATTCCCATTGTTGAGAGATTTCAAAATGTTCCAAATCTAGTCTCAGATACTTCCACATTCATTCTGTGTTCACATTAGATGTCTCAGCAGTTAAAACACCACTAAATTGAAGTTTTATTGACATTTTCTCTTTGGATAGAAACTCGTTTTTCTCTGAGACTTGTTGATACTTTTTATTTTAAATGCACAGTTTCAAAACGAATTGTCAACATGCTGATCATATTCAAAAGGAGAAAAATAAAGCGGAGAAGGAGCTTTCTTTAAAGTATCCAATGCTGACAGCAAAGATAAACAAGATTGTGAAGAGGAAAAATGGACTAAGAGCACATCAATAGCTTTGTTCAGCTTCATAAAACAACAATAACTGTTATTTTTCACAGCATTATTGCTAGTTCCAGGAGACTTCCTGTTTGATTCTGATTTTTTCTTTACATTGAGCAATTCGCACTGCAGAGAACAGTAAATGTTTTATGATTGAATCTGCCAATCATTTTCAGTTCTGCGACATGTCTTTTTTTACTGGATGTATTCGAATTTCAGAGTTTAATAATAATAATGAATAATAATAATAATAATGCATTGAACTTATATAGCGCTTTTCTGGACACTCAAAGACGCTTTACATATATATATATATATATATGCATTATTCATTCACTCCATACAATCATTCACACACACAACATTCATTCCTGATGATGGGAGCTACCATGCAAGGCGCAGACCACTATCACCAGAAGCAACTGGGGGTTCGGTGTCTTGCTCAAGGACACCTCGGCATGGACTCAGGGCAGGGGATCGAACCTGCGACCTTCCGGTTACGGAGCGGTCGCCCTACCCACCGAAGCCATCCTTCCCCCCAATCATCATAGGAAAGTAACAACATAAAATAATCTAAATTATAAGCAGAAAAAAGTGCATTGAATAAAGTTGACAAATTTAGCTTAAAAATGATTCATGTGAGCTTTGTAAGTGACCTAATCATAAAGTTCAGGCAAAAAAGAACTGAAAAACTCTCTTGAAGTTGTTCAATCAAGAATCAAAAACTATTTGTTGCCGTTGTCAATGAAAATTCACAGACTAGAAACTCGCTTCAGCAACTAATGTGCAACATTGAACATAAAATCTGTCTAAATGGAATAAAAATAAAGATACAATAAAAAAATACTACAAAATGAAAATAAAAAAAATCCCTCTTCTGTAGCATCAAAAAAGTAAAATAAAATGTAGTGCAGAGAATGATGAAATGGCAAGCGACAGGTAGAAGGAGTAGAAGTTTTCAAGAGTCCAGATTCAGTCAGTCTGATGGCTGATGGGAAAAAACTGTCCCTTTGGTGAGAGGTCTTGGTTCGAATGAACCATAGCCTTCTGCCTGAAGGGAACTGCTCAAAAAGTCTGTGGCCAGGGTGAGACGACCTGCTCGTACCACAGTCCTAGGGAGATACAGGTCCTGGAGAGATGGAAGACTTTGTTCAATCATCTTCTCAGTAGAACGTATAATGCACAGTATTCTCAGCTTGTCCCTGGCAGTGGCCCCAGTATACCACATAGTGATGGAGAAAGTGAGGGTGGATTTGATGATGGCAGTGTAGAACTGCGCCATCATCCGGGCCGACAGTTTAGTTTTCTTTAGCTCCCGTAGGAAGTACATCCTCTGTTGGGCCTTACAGCAAGACAGCGAGGTAAAGATTCTAAGTAGAGAGAAAGGATGGTTTGAAAGAGGTGTGAAGGAAGCCATCTTTGTGAAGAAAGAGAATCCCTCACTGAATCGGAGTGGAGGCTTTAGATACATTCTGCCCGGGATTTACAGGAGCCTTCTGAAGCCATGGACTAAAGATGACACCTCGTGACCCAGATTCACGCCTCTCGTTAGCAGGAATTTCTATTCACTAGGCGATTAGTATTATTATAATAGGGTTCGTTTACTGGTCTGTGGCTATAATAGGAGCCATTCACGGCCATCATAGGTAACACAGGCTCCTTGGTCGAGCCCTCCTTACTATTTTTTTTACCTTTTACTCAGGTTAGTATAAATAGATCCAGTTTTCAGTCCATTTCATTCAGATTGAAAATGATTACCGGATGGAAGTCGAAACGTCTCGATCAAGAATTAAACTGTTCAGAAGACTTTTTTGAAACTTTTTCTACTCTGTTGGGCCTTCTTGATGAGAACGTTGATGGTCAGCTCCCAATTGAAGTCCCGTCTGATGGTGGTGCTGAGGAAGGAGTAGGGGTCTGTGACTGAGATGAAAGTGTCTATCAAGGGTAGAGGGTGTGACCTTCCTGAAGTCACTGATCAACTCTACTGTGTGTGTGTGTGTGTGTGTGTGTGTGTGTATGTATGTTTTTCACAGTTGCTCGATGAGTTGCGAGGCGTCCGATTTCCCATCCCTAGCTAAAATTCACGGCACTCAGTCTGAAAGATGCACTCTGTTTGACGAATGCGTTGAAGCAAGTCCGACTCCGATGCTACAGGTACGCTAATAAATTAAGGCACAAGCATGCTTGAAAACACACGTGCTCCATGTTTTATCATAAAAAAACCAATAAAAGTGAAATGAAAGTGCCGTACTCCTGCTTTAATTAATACTTTAACTTATCTTTTAGTAAAAAAATTGCACATTTTTTATTGTTGGCAAAAAAACCCCAAAAACATTTGCTGCTCTTAAACTTAACCAATGTAATATTTATTTCTCTTTTTAACTTTGACTTTTTTTTTTACAGTTCAGTTCAGATTTATTTTGAAGTATCCTATTTTATTTAAGTAAGAGATATTTTATTTAAATATTTTTCTGTTTGTGAGTTCCACCATCATCCAATTAAAGTTTTTATCTTAGTAATGCCTATTTGTTTTTTTTCTAAAAGTATCGATAAGAGAATTGTTACAGACACGGTTCGTTAGGCAGTATCAAAAAAAGGACTCGTATCGATAATTCCTTATTGATACCCACCCCTACCGATGAGGGTGGTGTTGTCTGCCAACGTTATCAGTTTTACAGAGTCGTGAATTGAGACACAGCAGTTGGTGTAGATAGAGAAAAGCAGAGGAGAAAGGCTTTTCACTTTCTGGTATACTAGACTTAACTCAATTTACTTTCTTTTTAAATTTTGAGTTTTATGTTTTTTAGTTTAAAAATTAATCACAAAAGAATGATAAGAAAATCTAAGTTTTTTGGGGGAGCTGGGCCAGGGAATTTCTTATTTTTAGCAAGTTCGGGTGTAGCCTGAGTATTGGAACACATCCAAGGTTCAGTCATTTTCTGTTTATGTCACCTCCCATTATTATATGTACCTATTTTCATTTGAAAAAAAAAATCACCGTTCTTTATAAGATATTTTTTGGGTTGTTTGGCTCCCAGCTTTGAGAATTATTTTTAGAGTTTGATGATCTCAACAAAGAGCTGTTCCTTCCTCTTCAACCAGGGGGGTAATGTGCAGACAAAGCCAGACCAGGATAAAATCTCTGCTTGGGGGCCGTTTTATCTGGCTTTAGTGCTAAGCCTTAAAAATGTGCTTCAGCAAGTCATTTTGAAAATAGAAAAATGGTAGAAAATTACACAAAGACTTCGGGTGGATGAATTAATCCAATTTCAGACATAACCAAAGATATAATAAAAAAAGTTTAAATAATTGACCAGATGCCAGTTAGATGTCTTTAATTTGAGTGAAGTTGAATGAGAGTTATTTTTTTTTAAGTTTTTATAATGAACGTTTTGTGACTCAATCGCATCAACATAATGTAATGGGTAATGTTGTACTTTGTATATATAAAACACCATTCAGAAAAAACGTGTCACGATGTGGGTGTGGAAGGAGGACCCAATTGCAGGACAACAAACAAAATTCATTAATGAAAAGGAGTCCAGTAATGTTGTAAAGAAAAACACATGGTTCAGTGGAATGTCTAATGGTTAATGTTCCAAATGATCTCTTGGTCAGGCAGCCATGAAGAAATGGCTGGAAGGGATAATGACCCAACCCTGATTGAAAGGCAGACTCCAGGCCAGGCATGAGGCCTGACCTGGGCTGGCTTGACATGGCTCGATTTGGCATGGCTTGACCTGGGTAGAGCTTTCAGCGACCTAGGCAGCAGGCCAATCACCCTCAGGTGTCCCAAATCAGGGAGATGAGGGAAGGTCCTGGGCTCTCTCTGGTGGTAGGCGAGGGAACATGATAAAAAGCTTTTTATTCCTGTTTATTGATATTTTCATTTCAACTTTACTGCAAAGGCTATAAAAATTAGATACAGCATTGAAGACCCAAGCACACTATTTGGCAATATATAACTATTTATACACAGCTGCTAACAACTTAATTTCTTTATTGTTTAAATTAACTGTATAGAAAGAAAGCAGTTTTAATCAACACTGATGTCCTCCGATGGTAATCAGGCTATTTATGAAGATTCATTCAACCGTGGAATCAAATTTGAAACTGACAAAATATATAAACATCCAGCTTGTGGTTAAATCATACACACATAAAAATATTCAACGATTTACTCAATGCAATCAAATTTGACTAAATCATTTACTTTCCTGTGCATCTTTGGTTTACAAAAATGACCTTTGCCAATTAAAGGATTAGCCTTATTTGCCTTTTTATTAATAAACTTTTCAGTCATTTTATGATTTTTTTAAAATGTACTTTTATTGTTACATTTTTGTTAAATAATTTTAATTGTTAATTGCTCTTTCTCAGAAATAGATGGAGGGGCTCTACCATCTGGGATGAGTTTAGAGTGTCCAAGTCAAGAGAAGCCAGATGGGGTGGTTTGGGCATTTGGTAAGGATGCTTCCTTGGTGACTTGCTGGTGAGGCATTCTAAGTGTGTGCCCTTTGAAAGAGAGCCAGAGGCAGACCCAGGACCAATTGAAGGGACTATGTCTCAAAGTCTTAAGATTCTCCTCTCTATTCCAAGTATATGTGTCATGCTTTTTAAGTTTTCATGTCTGGACAGTTTTATCAAAGTGGTACATCTTCACCTCAGAATAAAGAACATTAGAAAGAGTTTTGATAATTAGTACAGGGAATAAGTAGATGGGTTTAACGTCACACTGCAAAGTAAAACTACATTTAGCTTAGCAAGATAACAGTTTTTGCAGGAACTGTAGGTGCATAATTTCTCCTTGACACGTGGCCATCGTGGCTTTGACTTAGCCTCCAAAGTTTTAAAACTGCCATTCCACCTTATACCTTACTATTTGTTAACAAACACAATTACATTTTTATTGTCAGCCATTTAATCTGTTAGGCTTTTGTTCAACTATTTCTCAATGAAAGACAGGTTCCAAATACATTTCTTCAAGAAGTGTTTGAACAGTTTCCTTCTTATTGTTTATCTTAGCTTCTCTTTTCATTTTCTGCTTTGGATACAGTCAATGTTTGAATTACCAATTTAGAATTTCTCCTCTTATGATTCTGATCTCAACGTGAATACATGACAATAAAGTATACAACCTGTTACAATGTCCTGGAACTTTTTATTAATGAATGAATGAGTTACACATGGCTTCACTGTATATACAGTAAGAAACTCCATCTAAATCTTACCATGATGTCTTTATTTCATCCCCGGAGTCAGATATTCTTGCCATACTTCAAAAGTCGCAGTGGTCTTTTTTTGGGGTGTGCAATTTTCTGCTACTACAAAGTTTTTCAATGCATCACTGCATCCTATTCCTTTTTTATAATAAAAGCAAACATGTTAGATTATTTTTTCCAAGAACCTCTCAACTTCACTGTTCATTTCATGCAGTTTTATGACAGCGAAAACAAACAGACCACAGCAGGATGAAGCAAGATGAAATATGGAAACTCTGAGTGCGTGAAAAACAAACATACAAGTTTGATTTCTGCCTGTAACTATCAAGAAAACCAAGGACATTATTCTAAATGAGTCATTAGCATAAAGCCGTCCAATAGAGTTTTTAAAATCCATTTTAGACTTGGGAATTTTTTTTCACTCTTTTAAACAGAGTTTGTTTTATGAAGGATGGTCATCAAGGAATGAAATAGCTACAGTGATCTGTGTTTACAAGTTGTCTGTTTCATTCTTTAAAAACTTCATTTTAGGAATGTTTTAAAATCACTTCAATCTGAACCGTTTTCTACTTCTCAGAAAGTTTGTGAAGGGATTTATAAAAGGGATGTTTTGAAAAGTTTGATAGTGTCACATCCATGTTGAAGCATGATGGGTGCCTTGGGCGTGATATGCTCTGCATTTGAGAATGCTCTCTTGTGCCTGGATGAATGTTGAAGTTTATACCTGCTACATCAGCTTTGATAAATGCCTCATACTAACAGTGACAAAATACTGACTTCAAAAAACACAAACCTATTTGGAGTGTTACTTTTTGGTGTTTTTTTTTTTTTTGTCAACTCAACCATTTTCATTGTGTTTTCTTCTTGATTATTTCAAATTGGGGGTGTTTAAAATGATAAACAACATACATCAGGTAGAATCTCTGATCATGTAGATTTTCAGTTTGACATAATAAATGATGTCATATTAGCCATTGATGGCATTTGAAGTTGTGTTCCAAGATATTTGAAGTTTATATTGTAAAAACTTGAATCACTACAGCAATTCACATCATTATCCAAATTCATGCAAACACATTTGACAAAAAGAATGAAGATTTTATATTTTGCTTAAACAAACATATAATTTGGGATTTAAAAAAAAAAAAAAGGAAAAGCTGTCAATTCAAATTTCTAAGTAGTTTCACAGTTTCAAAATTAGGGTCTTGTGAATTTTGTATCATAATCTCAGATTTAATAAACAAAAATCGTCTGTAGGAATGAATGAGTTTGTGTGTCAATGTTTTTTTGCGTGTGGCTCCAGGACAGACTGGAGACCTGTTCGGGGTGTATCCTACCTCTCACCTTAAATCAGCCGGGATAGACTACTGCTACCCCACGACTCAATCAGCAATAAGCTGTTCAGAAGATGAAACGAATCTCTGATTTAGCTGGTAAAATCTTACATAAGTAACATTTTGACCAAAAAAATAGATCTACATTTAATGTCCCTGTTCTGAAAAACGATGTAAAACATACTACAACTTGGCCAAATCCATTTAGATTATTTCGTACCATTTGACTTAGTTTAATTGGCCTAGTTTGATTTTGAAAAAGACTACATAAAACTTTCTAAAGCTTCATTCCCTTAAACAATAGCTGGCCATACTTTTTTTATGTTTGGATTCTGGAAGAAAAGACTTTATTAATTAGAAGTTGCTATCCAGGGAAATATACTTCAACAATTACAGAGAAGCAGATTTATTTCCACTCTCAAATGAAAGCAAACAATAGACATATAGTACCTGCTGTCTTTTCAAAGTCCTGACAAAAGTTTGCTGGTTTCTCAATAGGTGAGATAAACACTGCTATCTGTCTGTTGTCCAACTAATCTGTTCAACATGTTTGATTAACATGGTGCTAAACAGCAGCAGCAGCTAAAAAAAAAAAAAAAGCATTGAAAGATGGATTGTTTGGCACAGGCACTTTGCTGTGGGAATTTAACACTGTTCCGATACTGTGGGAAAAGTCATTCCAGTGCTAATTAAGGTGTAGTAGTGTGACCCGAAAGCTCCTCTGGATGCAGGGATAGTCTCTCCTCCAAATATGGTGGCTGTTTTTTTGGATGGCCTTCAAATTGAGAAACCCAACTGAGTAAGAAAAATAATATTCTTCACAAATCTATTGTTTGCTCCTCAGAAATCCTAATTTACTTTACTTTGTCTAGCTGATCAGCTCGCAAATGCAACTCGACCAACATTTGCAAACCAATATCCTGTGTCTTTGTGTTTGTGTGATGGTTAGCTACCGCTTTAAATAGAAAATTCTTTACCATTCGCACAATAAGGTCAGCGGTCCATTGACTCACAGCATCCTGTTTAAATTGCAAGTCCAGAGCATTTACAATTTACAAGTAGCTTTTGCTCGCTCTCTCTCTGCCCTCTGACCACACTCAATAGTGGCATTCACACACACACACAACCCTCTCAAATGCATGGTATCCTTTCGAGTTGATAAGACTTTAATTGACTTTATCTCCCTTGAGCAGTGTGCTTGCTCAGTTCATGCTTTATTGCTTCTATTTTTCTCAGTTCTCTTCATTGTTTCAAAGCTTTTCGCAGCAGGAACCATCTAACTGATCACACAAATAAAACAGGGAAATAATGCAGGTGAACGGCTGAAAGCTCAAAAACAACCCCTGAAAAAAGTATTCTTTCATATCGTTATGCAATAATCTTTTAAACCACTGATGATAGAATTTCAACAAAATGCTTATTTGAATGAAAAGTCTCATTCGACTGAATTGCAAGCAGTATAGATCAGCCAATAAAGTATCTAAATGTACTTTCCCTTGATAAATCCATACATAGTGTTAAAGACCACTGCGAGAGTCGTTAATTTGTTTCAGCAGATTTTAAAGAAAGGATCTAAGTGAATTATGGATCACTGCAGAGTCTGATCTCAGACACATGAGATGAAAGCGCTTCCTAACATCACTTCATGCCTTACAGAGAGCAACAAGCTTTGCTTTCACCAATAGTAATATGGGGGGAAAATGTTGAACTTATTTAATTTTTTTCAGACCAGTTTGCAAGGTTACCGGGGTAACAAGTTTTGTCACAGGAAGAAGCAATGACTCCATCCATCCTGTGAAAAGATCACTGATTCATTCAGTAATGGCCCATTTTGACCAACAGCACCCAGTAATGAAAAGGCTGGTGGCTTTTTTTCTTGCTGCTAAATGATCCTTTTAGTTTGGACCTTTCATATCTCTACTTAAATAAAAAGTAAGAAATGAAAGTCTGATGTGCTGTGTCACTCTTCTACAAAATTTCTGGCTGTGGTAAATTGGCTCTACATTATGCAATCATTGTCTACCATCTTGGTGATGTCATGATCTTGTGAAATAATAACACAAGTAACCAGATTAGAATAAAATGTATAATTTTAAAGTATGATTAATTGTAATCTTATAAATTACAAACAGTTAGTCAGGACATAATGATGTTTGGTTTTAAGATATACTGGTCTTGCAATGTTGCTTGTCAAATGGAAAATTTTGCAAGAGATGATCATACAAAACTTTACAAATTGGAAATGTGGCTATTGGAAAGTGAGACTAAGATCTCAGCGAGTGCAGACAGGCTAAGATCCTTTTTGTCTCGGAGAACCTAGTCAAAGATGGAGATCCTATCTGAATCAATAAAGAATCAGAAAAGTTAGAACCTTATCAAGACATAATCACAAAATAAAAATAAATTACCTGTGAATCATTTTACAAAAAAGTACTGTTTTAACAATTCAAAGAAATGCCCTACATGTGATACACATGGTGCACTGCTTCAAATGTTTTGGACCACCATTTGTATTCACACACTGGTATTTATTTTCAGTTCGACTGATTCGATAGATTACAAAACCACATTAAATCCCAACTTTAAGCCTTCAGAAGGTTGTGCCTCTGTGCTGACATCAGACTTCATAAGAGATCATGAGTCATTTCAAAATTATCAGAATTTAACTATTTAATATCTAAATTACAAATTAAAAAAAGTTCAGCCCAGTTCTTCTGGAAAGAAATTATTGTAATATTTCACATCATGTTCTTTGCTCACATCTGTTTCTTTCCACCACTATGCACCTTCTCTCAGAAGTGGATTATTTGGATTCTTACACCTTGTTTTTTGTGCTCGTTCAATAATTTCAGAGTTGCTGCAAATTATTGAGTTACCAATAATTTGGTTTTATTATTTCACCAACAATAAAACGAGGTTTGGCAAAAAGCTCAAGAGGGTAAAAAAAAAAAATACACTTTTCAAAACTACAATACATGATCATTTAATAAGCAAAAAATTGTAATGAAACTATAAAAGAATTTTGAATGTCTGCACAGATGAACAAATGTGTTCAACTTTGTCGTGAAAGATCTATCGATATACATAAATTCTTTGATTTTACTCTTCTTTGTTAGTATTTTAATGTTTTTCTCTTTTCTGAGGGATTATTTATTTGAGTGTTCTATAAAAAATGGTAGTTGAATCCCAAAAGAAATCCAATGAATATGTAACAAAGATAAACGATTGACAAGAAACAGCCTCATAAATTTTCAATCAGATGAAAATGCAGCTGCTGCCATCATCATCATCCTCACCTCACACTCCTTTTATTGGTTGTCCTGCTCACATACATCAGACTGACACACATTTATGGCCATTTTATTTTTATAGCAAATGAAACATTACAATAGAAATAAACTCTAACTAGACGACGAGATGATTGGTGGATTCAAATTATATCAACCAAAGCTCCTCATTGACTCATGAAGGGATAACCTTCACATCTTATGTTCTTGTCTTTCCTGCTACTGGCTGTGATAATGGGAATTTGGCATGCGTTTTCAATCTTGTCATTGATTTCTTTTACAGTGTAATCCATTTCAATCATAATCTAACAAATCTGCTACACATACTTGAAAAAAAGGAAAAAATGTTTAAATTTAAACTCTAATTTAATTTGGTCTCCTGATGATCTTCATCCTGTCTTCTCGCTATTATTTTATTGCACATTTGTTGTTCAAATTAGTCTGTTTATTTCTCCTGTAAACAAAATTCTTGTAACCATCAGAATATAACAGACATTTTAATAACTACAAGGAAGCTGTTTCAAACAGAATTGCTGCAGTCAGTCACATTTTATTGCCAAAGAGGGAGAGCAGCCATGCTTATGCTTAGTGTAATTTTGTATTGGTAAGCTCTGATCACAACTAACCACATTACAATCAGTGTTTCATGTGTGAGAACTGGCTAAGCCAGTGTGTTACTGGATTTATCACTCTTGCATTGTCAAGAAATAATAATAAAAAACATACGTAACATAAGATTTGAATACTTGGGTTGATGTGTGACAAATTATGTGTGGCAAAAAGTCAAACAATAGCATGTTGAATTAATTATTTTTTCATTGTTTTAAAAGGTGCTAGAGGGTGAGTAGTATGATGTACTAGCCGACAATTTTTTTTTCAGTTTTTTTTTTTTTTAATTTTCTAATATCCTAAAAATCCCCATTAGTCTAATATAACACTATATTTAGATTAATAAGTTAGACTTTGATGTGTAAATGCTGGTCTTATCACAAAGAAAAACCACAGTGAAAGAAAGAATATAATCTAAAAGACATCAGTTGTACCAGGTTAAGCCTCTGTGTGAAATCACTCACTGCAGATAGGATGATTTATCAAACAAGAATATCCTACCCAGGGGGCACAGCACTTCACATGGCACTGTAATTAAAAACTCAATGATGCATCATGCGGCTATATTGTGGTACTCTCATCGGTAATCAGCGCAGTCTATGATGGGCTATGAGGTCCACAAGTTCAACTAAAAATAAGAGACAGAGCAGAGTGATTTGTCCACCTGATTATCTTCCCTCCTCAGATTACTGATCTGTCCTATCAAGATGAGAAAAGTCTCAAAGAACTTGCTTCTACTTGCACTTTGCAAACTGGTTAGCATTCTTTCATCTGTCATTTGTAATTAGCTCAGTTTTTGACGGTATGGAAACTATCCTAAACTCAAATGATTGTCTACAGTGGCAGTTGCTCAGACCACATTAGATTTGTTACTTATTAATGTGCTGTTCAAAGCCAGCCCAGCAGTGACAATCAAGTTTGGCAAACTTTTTACTACTCTACTGCTTATGCATTTGCAACCAGTGGAACAAGCAAATTTCACCAATACTTTTACTAATTGCATATATTTGGAAGAAGGAATGATTTGTAGGCTACAGGCCAATAACTTTTAGCTGTAGTTTTTAATGTCGCACAAAGTTCACAGTTTATATAAAACAAAAATATTCCTTCCGCCCTGTTGAGCCGCATTTTGTAATAACGGTGCATTTTGTAATAAATGACTTTTGTTTTGAGTGACTTTTGTTGTTTTTTATGCAATTTTATGCAATTTCCCAAATCTATGTATGACAGAATACTCCAAATATAACTTTAGTTGCCTATTTGAAATTTGGAATTATATAGGCCAATAACTTGTGGCCAAATTCAAAGCTCTACATGGTCTGTCACTCAGCCAGGGAGGGGAGGGCGGGCTGTAATCTGATTGGCTGCTGCATCAGTTCTACAAAGATCATGCGCTGCTTGCATGCTTAATTGAGACAGCCAACAGAGTTCAACATGATGCCAGGTATGAAAAAACTGTGCCAAATATTATCTGTGTAATTGAATATATGGAAGTATAAAGACATTTTGGACGTTTATTACAAAATGCACCGTTATTACAAAATGCGGCTCAACACGCCCATTTGTAAACATGAATCCAACCAGTGCGCATTGTTTTAAGTGACATCAGAAAAATGGAATATAAATATAAAGGAGGAGGTGTTGGCTCAATCATTGAGTGTCCATCCTTAGACCGGGAGAAGCTAGTTTGATTCCTACTGGGCCCGTGCCTATATGTCCCTGGAGCAGACACCTAACCTCGTAATTGCTCCCACCATTGGTGACGTCATGGCTCCATAATGTGGTGCAATGCAACAAAAACAATTTTCCCATTGAGGTATAAATACGGTACAGCAAAAAAAAAAAAAAGAAGACTTGTGGTATGAAAGGTATTCCCTCAAATCAGTCAGCCCACTACTTTGTCACAAGCTCAAACATGTTTCTTATTGAGTGAAAAAACACATGCAGACAAAATTTGCAAAAACAAATGAGCTCATTTGGTTGAGGTTATGACTGCTGATAAAACTTTGACACTTTTTATTAAAATAAGCTTCTCCTCCTGCTTGGGTTTTGCCGTTTAGTTGGCAACTTCTGTCGATGTCAAATTTTGAAGACCTCTGATGCTTTTCCTCCACATTTTTGCTAGCAACGGCCGTCTGACTGGACTGTAACAGATTTGAACACAACAGCTCCATTTGATGCCTTTCAAAACAAAAACTTCTGTCCTTGTTGAAGCAGTAAATCCCATCAATAGTATAGTTTCGCAGTGCAGAATCAAAAACCAACATACAATGAAACATGTCTTGTTGCAGAAGGTTTTGCTGTCTGTCAGATTATACGTCCAATTTCTTCCTGCTCTGTTCACCAGCATTTTGACACAATGTGGCATCTGTGTTGAAATGCCATGACTAAAGTGTACCTGCACTGCTGCTTCATTTGACAACCTGCAGTTGCAGTGAAGACACTGATCTTAGATGAAATAGGATCAGATTTTTTTGGCTGATTTTAGGTTGTTAGTTCTCATTAGGCTTTCACAAGTTTGACAAAAGATGCTCAAGGAGATTATTGTGAAGTAAAGACTATTACTGGCAGCTAACATTCAGTTTCTCTATGTCTTACAAGGTGACTGTAAAACTCACAGGTTTTGTTATGGTAGAATGACAAACTTTCATGATAGATGTGGTGCACTGCATTGTGAACACACATTGAGTCTCACCTCCACTTTCAACTGCATGTTTGGGTGAACATTGAAATAACAATAAAGCAACCAAAATGTGTGAAGAATATTTAAAACAATATAAAAAATGCATTTATATGGAACTTTATTCCTCAGAACATTTTTTATTTGTGGTATTTTCTTTATTTTAACCTATTGTTCAGTTAAAATAAAGTACTGAAGACCATCATGTTATGAAAAAAGTCACACGAGACACTGTCCTTGTGATGTTGTGCAAAGATCTCTCTTACTTTCCACTGTAGTAAAATTGCAACTGGAGCAGGTGCAGTATTTATAGGTTTCTGACCTTGGAGGCTAAAGGCAATGGTCATAAGTTTTTTTTTTTTTTTTTATGATAATGGCAAAAAACAACAAGAGGAAAAACACAGCTGCTTTAAAAATGGCTTACAAGGTCTGTGGGGAACAGTGTGTGACGTGTAGTTTACTACAACCTTGCTTCTCCGAGTCATCTCTTTGTTTTACATCCTACATAAAGATGTGCTAAACTGCTCATACACTTTAATTTTTTCTCAAAACACAAAGTACAAAACAGAAGATATGGGTGGTAGTCATCATTAAAAAATATGGGCCTAATTCCTGGTATATTCCCCACCATGATTCCAGTTACAACTTAGTAATTAATATGCCAGGAGTCTGAGTGGTGCTTCACTGCGGCCAGGAAATATGTCAAAACGTAAAAAAAAAAAAAAATACAAAATGTGGAGGGTTTACGAAAAAGACCAGAGAAATAGAACTAAGCAGGATGTCAGAAGAGGTGCTTTTTTCACAATACGGATTAAGAATAAGGTTAGCATAATTTTTCTAAGTTGGTGGTTACAATTGAAATGCAGCTGAAGTCTTTAAAAACTTTAGTGTTTCTATTTTCCACAGGATCTACTTAAATTAATACTTCAACGGATATTCAGAGGGACCTAAATCTGGCTCCGTATCAGCTTGTTAATTAGTAGATTTTGCCCGTGGCCACTGAAAAAGGCTTCCAAGTAACTGGGGATTAACATGTTTTAAAACCCACAAATTCACATGCACTTTCATGTTAATCTAAAAATATAATTCACAACATGTTTAAATGTACAGACGTTGTTCATTGTAAATTTGTGTTGCGTAAACGTGAGCCACATTGCATAAGATTTCATTTTTCTGGCACAGTTTTAACCATGTGACCATGGAAGCTAAAAGAGGTGGTGTTCATAATATAGCCCTGAAGATCCAAAATGCTACAAGGCATGGCATTGCTTCAATTTTCAATTCAATGTCAGAGATACCAATTGAATCCCAACCCACATGTTTGAATATCAGCCCGGGCATCTCGATTTCATTTTGGTTTTATTTGTTAAAAAATAGAAGAATAGAAAAAACAACTCAACCAAAAAATATCTTTAAAGCTGGCATAATTATTGAGCCTGTTAGGGCTTTCGCACAAACAGGCATGTACACTGTGGAAGTATATCGCTCAACAGATGTTTCGCCTCTGGCATCCCACTCAGAAAATGCTTTGGCAGACTCCTGTGTCAAAGTCTAAAACCAGTACTTTGTTCTTGAGAAAAAAAAACTGTCAGGCACATGCTGCCGCGGAGGAGCTGCTTTATCACCCACACTGGATACAAATCATTACCCTCAGCTAAAGGCGCCCTAATTTATCAAAGTGGCTCAGCTGGTTTGAACCCTGTGAGAAAGTTCTTTTCCCTATGAAGACACAACAAAACATCTCAGTCAGTTCCACGTCCTGGCTTTTCGGAGCCTGCTACCAGCACTGCAGCTTTTGTTCCCGTGCTTTTACTACCTCCCCGTTTCTTTCTGTTATAGTGTAATTTTGAACATCTCTCTCTCTCATAGGCACTTATCTGTCCCGAAGCCCTCATATACTAGTATGCATCAGGGTTTATATCCTTGTTCCTCTCCAGATATATACAGAATGTATTGACATTTTATGGGTTTATGCATTTGTTTGTCTCAGTTTTTTTTTCTCAAATATTGATTACATTCACGCCAAATATAGTTGTACCTGTGTCAATTTCAGTAACCAATAGTTTTAACTTCAGGGTGTACATTTCATTGGACTCTTTTCCATTATTGATTCGATATCACACACTAAGATTGCACCTAAGTGAGTTGAAAACTGTGATATTGACATTAGAATACTGCGTGAGGCACTCTACATCACTTTAAAGAATGTTCTTGTGCCAATGTGTGGGCTTTAATATGATAGTGTGTTTTAGACTGTTTGAGCATATTTATTCTTAAGGCTGCTTCGTCAAATACATTAAAACTTTGGGGGTTTAAAATTAGAGCTGCAGAATGGTTAATTTTGCAACTTTGAAGCAGGTAGGTTTCTGGTTCAAGTCCTTACTCAAAAAAGCTAAGAAACAGTTGCGGTTTAATATAGAGTTTGCCTGTTCTCGTCATGTATTCCTTAAAGAATATCCAGTGTCTTTAATGATGGCTGAGATTGATTGAAGCTTTATGGAAATTATTTTTCCTCTTTTGACATTTCCCTTCAGGGGTCACCAAAGCAAGCCAGTTTTTTCCATCTAATCCTATCTGCTGCATCTTCTTCAGTCACCCCAACTATCTTTATATCTTCCTTCACTGTATCCATGAATCTCAAACTGACTTGCATATTTGTATTTGGCATAGTTTTACGTCGGATGCACTTCCTGACACAACCTCTGCGATTATCTGGGCCCACGCCCATTGCACAACCATTTGGATAGTTAGCAGTTAGATGTTTCACTGAGGAGTACAGCATCTAAACATGCAATGTGAAATTCAGTAAAATTAAAACATTTCTTGATGGCAAGATTGTCCATTCTTTATTTAAAAAGCTTTTTTTTTCAATTGATCGTTTATGAGGGAGGAAAAAAAATATCAAAAGTTGCTAGTCTTTGAGAAGCCATACAGTGAGCTAGAGAATCCCCCACACATGTACTTCTGAGGCTTTTTTAACAGTGACCAGCCATTATTCTGATTTTACACACAGTTTATATGTCAGTCCAGGAAATGCAACTTCAAGCAGGCAGAAAAGGTCGTTGTAGCCGGATGGTGAACCACTAATTCAGATCTACTTGCTAAAAAATCAAAATGACATCTTTTACAATCCTTACCAGCAGATTTTACAATGAGCTGAAAGTTAAAATGTAGATATAACCAACAACCAACCCATAGGAAGGCGTCCAGGCATGCTGTTTGAGAAACAAAAAACACTTGCTCATATGCAGTGCAAACAGCCTGCTCGGCAATTAAGATTTATCCACCACCACCAGAGAGGATCCTACTCCTCACATGGTAGCCGAATAAAATCAAGTATTATTAACTAAAAAAAGAGAAGAAAATAGAACCTTTTCAATGCCTAGTAAAGAAAAAAAAATTAAAAGTTAATGTGAAAGTTTATTTACTATAAGTTTATTTTACTATAAAATTAAAAGTTTATTACTATGAACTTTTAAGTTTATAGTAATAACTTAAAAGTTCAAGTTATTACTATAACTTGTCAAAGGTCTGCAAACCATGTGTGCTTACAGTGTCACACAGAACAATTATATATGAGGAAAACTTTTCTATTAAGACTGCTACCATTTCACATACAAATGCTTATTTGGACCATGTAGCTCTAGATTTGTTCATTTTACTGGTAAACTTTTTCTGAGTACCACTTTGAATGATCGGATTGTGTTTCATCACTAGAGTCATAGTTAGCAGTCTCAGTGAATCCTGCCTTGTAAAAAGACAGCTCTTAGAAAACTTGTGGCCAGATAAAGGTTACATAAATAAGAAATGACGACCTGTCTGTGCAAGTGAACTTCTGCCTGACTCTTCAGCTCCAGTTTAAATTAATAAAAGGAAGTCTTGAAGAAAGTCATGCTTTTCATTCGGTCAAAATGAGAGCTGACCAAAATCCTGCACAACTTGCACAAAGTGAAAGTAAATGCATTCAAAGAATATAAGCATGAAAATACTGCAGTATACATACTATATGTTCTGCAGAGACGAAGGGTAGATGTATGACAAAAAAATCTGAGATGAACCATATATTCTTTATTTTTGTCTCTTATTATTTATTTTGAGAACACAAGTCAACCTGAAGGTACTTTTAATGGGAATCAGGTGGTAGCGGTGAACTGCAGGATACACAAACATGCACAGGTGCACAGACACTGTGGCTGTTGAAGCCAGATAGCCTTATTTGATGTGGCACGTGGTTCCAACCACACTGAGAGCCAATTATACAGAGTGAAAGGATGAGGGGCAGAGAGTGAGAGATACAGTTCACAAAGAAGATACTGTCTTCTTGCCTGTCCTTCTTCTCTTCTATTCTTCTGCTTCGAATGTGCCCTTACAGACCTCACACAGCTATGAGCACAAGGCTTTATTCCATATAAGTGGGTTTTCAAAGGCTTGTTATTTGGGCTAAAATGACTTTGAATTTCTTGTATTTCTGTTTTTTTTTTTTAAATCTGTCTTATTTTTTTAGAAGAAAATATGACAATTGTTGGTTTCCAGTCACGGTTTTTAAAGACCCAGCTTTCTTAATGTATATGGCCACAGTGCTAATCACTGCACCACACTGTTTGCCCGGCAAAGCTCATATTCAGTTTAATTGATTTCAATTTTGTTTTTTAAGCCCAATATCAAACACAATGATCTTAACAGGCTTCACATAGTTGATTGAACATAAATACAACTAAGGAATACAAATTTTCTCATGCACGTGTTTTCAATTGATTAGAGTCCATCTTTCCATTCAAGTCAGTTCTAGTTCCATGTCAAGGCCTCGTCTTAAATTTATCATCCTTGGTTATGAAATGCATGAAATAAAAAAGTTTTCTCAAATTGTCATACATAATTTTCAGGATTCTCTCGTGTTATTTGAATGTGGTTTATTCATGGATTTGTTACATTCTCTACAAAATTATGGCTTTAGTAGATAACAGCCATGATGTAATTTTATTACATATTAGGTTAGTTCATATTAGATAGAAAATGTTTTTTGTTTTATATGGTAGGCAATTCAATTATCACTCCTATATCAAACAGAGATAAATTATGTACATAAATTGATGGGATCATACCAGTTGCCAAACCTAAGCCATTTTATATAATGAAGTTTAATAAACATGATTGGAGTCTCAAGGCCAAATGAAATAACATACAGTGATATCAGAAAAAAAGAGTAAAAACAGAGAGTAGATCTAATTGCTCTTTAAACTGAGAATAGCAGTTCTATCATCTTACTCCAGACTTTGCAAGATTAACATTTTTTTTCTACAGTTTTGTATTGCTGCCTTCTGCTCATTTCCAATGATTGTAGTCTTTTTATTATTCCTCCAAAACCTGAGATATGACCTTTCTTTTGCCAGAACCCCATTAATATTTAAATATCGTCATTTCAAAAGCATTAACATTTGCCTCTTTCATAGCGGCCCTGATGTCATCCATACCTGCCAAAGACATAAAACGAATGTAAAACTGACTTTTGTCATCTTATCATTTCATTTATTGCTTCTGTCTGTTTCGTTTGTCGCAATCTAGAAGAACAGACCTGTCAGTAAGAAATGTAAAATGTCTACAAGGCCCAGAGATAGGATTCAGAACATTATCTCAATAAATGGTGGATATGATATCTGAAGTTATGTTACAGTGGTGGAAGAACCAGATCAAAGCAAGTAAATACATTAAAAAAATCCTCCTCAGATCCAGACAAATCAAAGCATTGCAGGTTTGAGGAATCAACTTTGTTGTGATTCCTCTAGAAATAAGGAAAAAAAAAAGAGGATTAAAGCACATTAATTAAAAAAAAAAATCCAACAAAACAATAAAAATTTCCGGTGTTATCACTTTTATCAGACAGTTCTAGTCTTGCTTCCAAAGATTCAAAGACGTTTTTGTTATTTGTTGGAACTCTGATGAGGCTGGAGTTTATTAAGGAAAGAGAGCTGGATCAATCCATGAGGCAAAACTTCCATTATTGAATTTTGCAACAGATTTGCTGGAGCCAGATGGTCTCAGTGACACGTTTCCAGGGATTCTGCTGGTGATGTGTATCAGTGGCATTCAGGTAACAGCTGCTGCATCAGCTGGACTGTGTGCAGGGATTCTGTGGAGAACAGGCCATTCCTCTGTACCTACTAGGTGATAGTCTCAAAAAGCCTATAAGTAGAGGCTAATATGCTGTCTTCATGGTACAGTTAATAAACAGATCAGATTTGCAGATGTGACTGCAGGGATTTAATCAGAAAATTAAGTAAATTTTACACTGTTTGGCTTGAACAGGTGCAGAAATGTAAAACGGTAAGATTTAGGAGAAAATGAACCCCAGATAGTTTGTTTTAACATAAAAATTAGTTCCAAAGGATTTTGAGTGTGAAAATTTGAAAAGCTTCACGTCGCTCACAGCATGTGTTATGTATTCTCTGATCCCGGGAAAGTCTTATACAAGTTCAGTAGACAAAATGAAGAACAGAAATTGAAAGAAAGACATAAAATAAGCATTGCTATTTCAACTTCTAAACAGGCTTTGCTGAACTGACTCAGGATTTTTATTGTTTTTGCTTTTTGGGAATTGGTGACTAATTAACTGCATCTCAAACCAACAATGTGTTTGTCCAGAAGTTACAATAGAGCCTTGTTTGTAAGTGTTTTAATTGTGTGCTTTTGTAGTAAAGAAACTAAGGAAGAGGGAGTATGTAAAGAAAAAAACTGTTTGTTGGTGCATTTAAAACTTTAATGAATACCAACTTGTTTTGTTCTGGCTTGGAGCCATATAATGATGATCCTGCACATACACACTCGCGTACTCACCCTTTTTTACTTAAGAAAACACCAGGGAGACATTACAGTGAACCGCAACTCCAACTATGTAGGTTATTCAGTGCACAGCTACACAAATTAGGTCTCTTATAGCTGTTCCTAATTTTAGCACTGCTTTCACATTGAACCACAGCACTTTCAAAAAGTTTATAACTTTGAAGTGCAATGATGTGGGGTAGAAGGTCATTTGGGAACCATTTCGTTTTGTCTTGTGAACCACTTTTACACAACGGGAATGCGAGGGGTGCCGGAGCCTGTCCCGGCTGATTTTAGGCGAGAGGCAGGGTACACCCCGAACACACAACCATCCAAACACTCATTAGTGGGGGTGATTTCCTTCTGGTCAATTCTGGCCAAACATGCATGTTTTTGGAGAGTGGGAGGAAACTGGAAAAAAACAAATAGATATGGGAAGAACATGCAAACTCCACACAGAAAGGCCAGTGTTTCAAGCCTCGTACCCACTCTAAGACTTGAACCCTGACCTTTTTGCTGTGATGCCACTGTGCTTTTGTGAGCCCATGTAAGAATTATTAAATTAAATAGATTAAAGTGGCATAAAATATCCCAAAAAAAAAAAACTAAATTAGCCACAATTTTTTTCTTGATTTCTATTAACAATATATAGAAATATTTTATTAGAGGGGTTTACTGTTTGTGTTGACTGTTATGGATGTCTGTGATGCTCCTTAATGCATACATTTTAGCTCGTCCGTACCCAATAAAAGTTATTTAAAAAATCCAACTGACCGACGTTTCTGAAGAGAACGGAAACATATTTAAATATTCGTTCAGATTAATTCAAAAATTATTTTGCATTATTCTGTAACAGTCTAAATGCTACAATAATTGGGATGCAATACCTCCACTTTGTCATAAATAGTCTCCCATTTTTATTTTGTGTGCCTATCATTCCTGAATCTCCTCCTCTCCTAATTTTCCATGGTATTAAAACCCACCTGTTCCCTGTTCATCGTCTCATCTTACCCAGGTTTAAACATCATATGACAGTCCATTAACTACCACCTAATGGGTGTTATTAACACTAAATTGGATGAACTGTTTGTTTAGACCTTGTTTTTCTCTCGTGGATGAAAAAATTGTATGTTTTTTTTAACTTGATGTGTTATCCCTATCCTCCCTCATCGATGAGTCTGATGTAAAACAAAAAGGACAAGAAACTGCGATGTGCTATAATTACTGTAATGTATCAGGGCTGCAACAAGAGGACAGAATGTAAGATTGAAACTCTATAAACATGTTTTGAGCAAAGTTTTTAATGATACATTAACGCAATAGATCTTTTTGAACACTAGTACTAAATAGGACACATTAAGATGCACTGAGATAAAGTAAAGAAAACATTTTTTATTTAAGAAATCACATCAGTTTATTAATGTTGGTTAAACAAAAAACTCTTCTTTTTATGAGGCTATTTCTCCTCATCTAATTCATTAACTTCCCTCGGAACTGCAAGGAGCGTACCGAGGCTAAATTATACCCACACGACCAATACAGCTTCTTCTTTTCTGTTTATAATTCTCACCATGAACACCTATTACTCTTGTTTTCCCACCATTAGGCTTCCCCTGCTACCTTTGCTGCACTTTAAAGTTAGATTGCAACATTTAAAATAGCTGCTTGCTAAGGGAGAAAACATCAACCTATTGCTGTGAGTGGTTGTATACATTTGAACCTAAAGATTAAACACATTAGGTGTCAGTGATATGCTTTGATTTATTTGTAAAGTTATTTCTGTCTTCAATCAGCTTTAGCGTGTTAAAGGTTGAAAGATGAGATTCGCAGAACATTAAAAGAGGTTGTTTTCTGCACCATTTATTTTTCACCTTACGATCTTATCAAATATTTTAAAATAGTATATTTGAACACTACATAATTAGCTAAATTTTCCTCTTTGACGTCTCAAGATTCAGCATGAGTGGTTGATAATATTTTCTAATTAGCTAACTATAACCATGATTAATGAAAGAAAATAGCCTTTGATTCAGATGAAAGATGCACAGTAACATTTATTTTCCTCCATACTCAAGATAAATCATTTTTTCTCTATTGGAAAACAAACTTTGCGTAAAACCTCTGCCTAGTGCGGTGGCATGCATGAAGTGAGCTCACATTGTACAGTTTCCTCACTTCACAGCACCATCATTTGTGAAGGAAAACACAAGTATGTTTTATTCATGAGCTCTCAGCCTGCTACTACAACTACTTTCTTCTACTTACCTTGCCTTTTTGTCTCCATACAATGGAAGGAGGTCCTGGTATAAAATCAGATACATCCCATGGGATTGTAGAAATGTAACTGGAATGTAGAAATGAATCAGATGCAGAGGAAAGATAGGTCAGATTAGAAAATGGAACAAAGGCAAACATTACGCTATAGGAAGTGCAGAGGGAAAGAAGAGACATAAACAAAAGATGGATACAAAACTGAAAAATGTAGGTTTAGGAAAAGAGTAAGAACTCTACTTTTATTTATAAATAGAAAACAAAAAGAAGTTTCATGTTTGTATTTGTGTCGTGTAGTAAATATGGCGGATCTGTTTTTCCTCCTAATTTTTAGTTTTGAGGTTCCATTTTGTTGTCTTCCACTTATACGGGGCTGGGTCACGTGGACAACAGCCTCAGATAGCAAGCCCTGGCATCTCTCACGGCTGTATCCTCCAGCTCACCCGAGGTGTTCCTCGGCCAGCTGTGAGATACAGTTTCTTCAGTTGATCCAGAATCTGCCTCTGGGACTCCTCCCAGTGGGACGTGCGCTGAGACTTCTCACTAGCAAGGTGTTCGGTGACATCCAAACCACTCCATCTAACTTCTCTTGATGGCTCTAGTTTTTAACAACTATTAGAAATTGCAAACCTCAAAATAAATTTAAAATTATGTGGGCTTAAGCTATAAAGTTCAAATTTTCAACACAAATTGTGTGTTCCCACTGTCAAAACCAAACTGATGGGGAATTTTTATGTACTGCAGCCCTTCCCTCTTTGAATCCTGGTTTTTAAATCCATAATTATAGTAGTATGTGAATATTCCAAAACAGAGTCAGAAGCCAAGATTGATCATTTGTCATCCAGCTGTTCAAGCAAAGTATTATGTGTAATGTTGGCTAAAAGTTTCATATAGATTTGGATTGAAAATTGGGTTTTGTAAAACCGAAACGTTTACGTATTATTGGTTTGTAGGAAAATGTTCAGAATATTGTTAATCGTCTTCACATCCTATGGTGATCACAATATCTTCAACAGCTGGCATTGCATCATTTTCACCACTGATTTTCTAATTTGTTCAAGTACAGAAACCATCAGACAAAACCGTCAGAAAAGTAGCATTGTGACAATTGTTTTTCACTTTAGCTGTTAGTTGTTCAATGTAACCCACATATTTCCATGACTCAGAATATGTGCCATCATTGAACTTCTCTTTTTGTTGAGGATAACACTACAATATACACAAATCGGTGGGCTGGGATTATAGCTAAAAGGGTTAGCCCTGATGTAAATTGGAAAGGCGATGCTTCCTGACCAAGTCGACTTGAAACAACCTTTAAGTTGTATCGGGCTGCAGAAATGAAGATGGGTCTTGAACGACAGGTAAGCGGCATGTCTGTCAATTATCCAAATGCTACTAAAATCCATCTGCCACGGGGCATGTGAAATGGAGGGTGGATTGCTGAGTGTAGAAAAAATGACAATAAGTAGAGCGGTGAGATAGAGGCCAAAGACATGAGGGATAATGAGAAAGCTATAATAGCTGGAAGATTAAAAACGCTGCAGAAATTGATGAATGACTGCATCAAAATAATGGCAGAAAATAATGAGGCGAAAAAGAACAATAATCCGGTTTCTCATAAACAGTCATATGTTATTATAGCACATAGTTAAATAACTGAAGTGTGAATAAAATATGTACACCCATAGATATGAAAACAAAAAAAACAAAAACAATACTGTGAAAACAGTCAGTGGCTTCATACTGCAGGTAAACATTAGCATATCATATAAGACCATATGTTCATGTTTTAAAAATGATTGCTATTTTGTAATTATATTTTTCTCCTGGACGAGGAGCAATGCTTGTTTACATTTAACTAATTTCCATCTGTCACAAATGGCTAATAAACAAAACCCCTAGGAATGAGCGTGTGTGTGGCCCTGCGACAGACTCCCGACCTGTTCAGGGTGTACCGTGCCTCTCGCCTTAAATAAGCCTCAGGATAGGCTCTGGCACATCCCGTGACCCCATCAGCGATAAGTTGTTCATGTCACGATCCCCTCACTCTGCCACCTGATCGCCTCCCTCTCCTGGACTCCAGTCTAATCTCAAACACCTGGGTGATTTGCCTGATGCTGATCAGCGGTGCATCGTCAGCCTGGTGCCTATTTAAAGGCAATCACTGCAGACTTCTTTGTCGAGTCATACCTTCCATTCCAGCCAGGTCATCCTGGCTGCCTGACCAAGATATACATTCTAAAACAATAACTCGAGATGTTCCATTGGTCCTTGTGTCGTGGTTTCTCACTCACCACCAGAGGGAGCCATAGACAATCTCACCTTTCCCCAAATCCTACCTAATCTGGATCACCTGCACCTCATTCTCCTACTGACTATTTAAAGGCAGCCTCACCAGCATTCCTTGTCGGGTCTTCATGCCTTCCTGCCTTGGCTGACTCCCGACCCCACGGATATTCTTTTGATACTGAGAAAAACTTCTTGAAAACTTAACTGATCCTTTTTGACTCTTGTTCCGTTGCTTACAGCCTTGCTGATACCTTGGTTAAATAAATCTTGTTTGATGTCCTGCATTTGGGTCGTCCTCCTTCCACTTCACAAAAACTTGTTTGTTTTCATTTATAGCTTTACTGGACGGTCTTATCAATGATAAACCATGTTGGATGTCCTGCATTTGGGTCTTCCTCCTTCAATCTGCACCCTGACGTCTTGACAGTACAGAAGATGAATGAATTAAATTTTATCACATTGTCTCCAGATTTTAAAGGATGTATGGAGAGTCTTTATACATTGCATTCTTATTTTGCAATACTTTCTCGATCTGACTTCTGTTTTGACCCGTACTGTTAAATAGGTGACCAGAGTATGAGAAAAAATAGATCGGTAATAGGTCATGGACTCGAATGAGCATTGAAAATAACATTAGAAACCTCAGTCAATCACTTTGGTAAGATGAGCAAAACTCATTAGGCAAGAGTCTGTCAATCTCTCTCATTTCCTGCTTTCAGCAACAAGTACGTATCGTTATTAGTTGGAGATGCTAACCCAGAAGAGCAAGGCTGGTCTGAATGCATTTCCAGTATTCACAAAGAGTTACTTGGCTGTCTGCCCTACTAAAGGCTATCGAGAGTGAGAGGAAAACAGACAGATTGGTGCAGCCTCTATAGTGAGTAGGATGCTGGCTTGATCTATTGTAATAAAAAATGTGCTGAGCCGAAAAATCAAAGTGCTTAATTTACCTATCAGTCCACATTCCTAATATCAGTTATGATTAATAGATATGTAAGAGGACATCCTCGCTCTCTTGGAGATGAGGTGATGAACTCGACTGCCACGGCATGGACAAGTGAAAGATAAAGTCAAAGTTAAAATAACTTTTAATACAATTTTCCCCTCTAGATTGACAATATAATGGGCAAAAAAACTGTGGAATGTGACAACCAGACATCTTTATAACAGAGTGAACCTTGGCGAGCCACAATAGAAGCAAATGTCATTGTTTTTCAGGCTTCAATGTGAGGTGAACTCATTCGTTAAAAAGCAGTTAAGAAAGTTGCCTACCAAAAGTATTTCTGCTTATAAATGAAGTGGAAAATCATTATATCACTCTTAGAAACAGAGAACAACAGATGGTCTGATTTGATGCTGGATACCCTTTCTATCCAGTTCCTGAAATTGAATCACGAACAACTGGTAATAAAATGCTGTCTTCCCCCTCTTGCTGAGACAAATCAATTACTCAACATGTGTTTTTATGAAGAAGAATAAGAAGTGAGGATATGAAAATATACTTTTTGTGTTGAGTGAAGATTATGCGCAGCTCAAATTCAAGTCAAGTTGACCAAACAATGAATTCAGTGTAAGTGGTATTTATTTTCACTGGCCATCTGCAAAAGGGCATGTTATAACCAAAAGTTATCGTTAATTTTTTTTTTTAAGTATTTCAATAAATCATTACAAAACATAAAAATGTGCTGTGCTTAGTCTATCATTCTATAATCTGCCAGTTTTTTCCCCAGATCATCATCATCATCCTAACGATCCATCATCTTTCACATCTCCGTCGGTCTCATTGTCACTACTCTCGGTAGAGAATATAATGAGCACTCTAAGGAAACAGAGTCCACAGGGAGATCTGAATTAAATTAGTTAGGAATCTGAGCAAAGAATCAAATGTATAAAGTTGCTACCAAGGCAACTTTTTTCAGTAAATCTGATTTTTGTTCCATTGCAACAACAACAACAAAAATCTGTCACTTTCAAATGAAGTGACAACGAGAACAAATAGTACCATGAAAACTTGAATATTTCAGCTGTCCAGCATTGGGCCTTCATACAAATGTTGTTCACAATGGTGAAGATGCAGGTTGCATGTTATTTGGTTGAAAGAGCAAATTGGTGACACAAGGTTTTGAGTGAGAGACCAGGCAAGTCTGGTGCCTATTTTGACCGCCAACTTTAGAGGTTGTAAGATAGAAAAGTTATTAATCTTTATCCCAAAACTGTGCTGAAAATGAGAGATTCTCATATTTTACTTGTTGAACAGGGACAGACACTCCAGCAGCCTTTCCCAAAGTGTCTACAAGGAATATTCATCCTGTCTGCTTTATTTATACAGTTGTGGAAAAAAGAGGTGTGCTCTTACAGAGTAGTGGGGGAAATAAGTTTAAATAAAAACAAAGGTTACACTGTTATTGGTTTTACGTAGTAGTGGGGTACAAACACTTTGTGTGATTCAGCTGTGAGTTGCAGATTGCAGCTGGGAATCACACTATACTAAAAAACATTTTTGAATGATAAAAATAAAAGAGGCGGTAACAAAAGAAGTATACAGAGATTTATATTTTCTACCTCACATAGATTATCCTCTTTTGCTTGGATGTAGGTCTGGTGGCAGGGCCTTTACCATGAGGAACAGGAGAGGTGCCTCTCTGAGAGAAAGGAAAATATAAAATCCTGGGGGCGTTCAGCATTTGTACTTTAATGCTGGTCACGGGTTAACTGTAACAAAAAATTAACACATTTTGGCACAGGTGTACTTGCACATTAAGTTAACGTCAATGAATGTTAAACAATTTATCATGAAGCTGATATGTAGACATGAAACCTCAAGAGTAAAAGCCCATGTAAAGTATTTCCAAATACAATAAAATTAAACTGAAAATGTAAATAAACAGATCAGTAACTACAAGCATGAACACAATAGTTTGCTAAATGGTCGGTTTTTCCAAACAATCAGCAGCTCAATTAACAAAAGACCAAACATTCAAACAGTTCACACTGTAAAGTATGCGTTCAAATTTTCCACATTATCCACAGCCAATGCAGATATATTTTTCACACTGTCTGTGCTAAATGAAATGGAAAATCATAGCTGAGTATGATTTATTGTTTCACCCTCTCCAATCACTCACACAAGCTCTGCTCAGGAGTGTGGTCGCAAAAAAAGCAAGTGAATTCAGATAAATAAAACAGTTTTTGAAGAGTTGGTAAACTACCATGCAAAAAATACTAAGAAACCATCATCCCAATCATTTTGCTACTTTTATCTTTTTCACGGCAGAATGTTAAACCATATGCACAAATGAAACTGTGATGAGCAAAGAACTGACCTTCTGTTGAAGCTGCAACCTGAGTGGGCGACATAAAAACCTTTGAGCGGCAAATTCTTTCTACTTAGACTGCAAAAACAAAATGATTGCATTTGTGTTATGGACCCAAATTGTGTGTTTTGTTTGTGACATATAGCATAACTTTTATTGCAATGTATTTCAGGGGATCAACAAGCAGTTACTGGTAGTGAAAAGACTTAAGAGGTTGAGAGCAAGAGAATGGGTTTTGTGATTGTAAATTATGTAAAACTTGTGAATATCTATAGTCTAGAAAATTGCTCATTCTATGGCTTAAGTTAATCACAATGGTTTCAATGCAAAACTGACTAAAGTCTCTTTAAATTCAGAGGCCTGTGGCAGAAGCAAATCCTTTTAGCAATATTTACTTTCTCTGTACAGGGACCAGGAATGCATCTGACATTTCCAGTTTGTAACAGGCTTTGTGGGTGTGACACAGTTAAGTTTTTAATCACTATTTTCTTTATTGTGGAAGAATATTTAATTGAATATTTATTTACGTGTGTTTGTGTGTGTGAGAGTTTTTGGTTTTCTTCAGAGTTCAAGCATCTGCTCAGACCTTCTCAAAAAGTCCAAACTATACATGACATTTCACCAGGGTTAGTTTGAAGCAGAAAATAATGATTAAAATAAACCGCAAATCTGCATAAAGAAATTAGTGGTTAAATTGGCTCCCAGTTGGTTCGAGTGGCCCCCTGTCCATCTCAAGATTTGTTTAGAAAATAATGCAAGCAATGACCTTGCACCATCCTAATGTGTGAGATTTTGACCCTTTTCAAATCAAGCTGATTTCTGTAGTTTGCTGGGCAACGCTGGGCAGAGCTCCTCATACCTGGTGCAAACAGTTCTTTGTCAGTGGCAGTTTTAAAACTATATTATTCGTTACTTAGTGGGATAAAATGTTTATTTTTAAGTGGCCACACAAATGGTTTTGTATACTTCTACTCAATATTTAGCTGATAATTGGGTCAGAAATATAAATTTGTTGCCTTCAGTATTTCTTTTTATGCCTCCAAGCCTGAAATATGAAAACATAGCACTCAAAATTCAACAGAAATATATGATTCAAAGTTTCTATTTTTTCTTGGGGTCAATGTGTGCCTAATTAAATTCACAGCACATAATTAAGAGGGTACTCGCCTGTCTACAGGAGCTCTCGCTGTTAATGGTGTGTGTTGGAGCGTAAAAGAAGTCATGCGGTAAAACGAATTGTCAGCACACCTGCAAGACAAAATACTGTCAATGCACGCACCTAAGGAACAAGTCTAAGAACAAATTAGCAGCTCTTATTCTCAAATCGACAGGTTTGGTCGCAAAAATATTCTGTCTATGTACAAAGTATATGTGCATATCCTGCAGGAAATATTTTGAAGAAGAGCCTCAACTTCGCAAGTTCAAACATGCTTTTAAATAAAATCCATAAATGGTTTAATATAAACAAAATTAAAAACGCTTTATTGTGTGAATCTATGTTACATCGTGCCACTAATGAGATCTTTGCAGAAGAAAGAAGTCATACATTTATAGATCAGATTTACCTGACATGACTTTTTGTCCTAATCCAATGTGGATGTACACTTTGTGCTGGCTTAAGATGTTTTAAATTCTTAGAGAGCTCTAAGTTTCAGACTGGATGCATCTCTAATACTTTTATGGTAAGCATTTTTAAAAAAGCTCACTTAAGTTTTTTTAACAAGTGAAAATCTTCAAGTCAAATAAACCACTGCTACATAGTTTTCAAAAAGCAACTACTTTGTATTTTACTTTCATTAACACTCAAAACTGAACCAAAATGACCACATTTTTTGGTCGAGCAAGACATCACAGGGGAATCCACATCAACATCCCCATGTTTTTTTTAAACATGCACTTGAACTGTGGTTACTCATCCTTTTTTTTCCCAAATGAAATTTGAAACCAACTGCACAGTGGGTACCACAGTGGTAAAAGCGTTGGAAAAGAGTCCTAGAATGGGGGCAGAGCTTGAAACAATGACCTCTCCTGTATGTGTGGGGTTTGCATGTTCCCCCCGTGTCATGTGTGGAGGACATTTTTAAGCCTGAATATCTATCACCCACTGCACACTACTGCTTCACCTTCCTTTGCAATCTACAGAGGACATTTAGAGCTTTCCAGTGATACCAAATGTAAAGGGGTGTTTTAATTACCCTACAAAGGCTGAAGATTGTAAGAAAAAAAGTAAACAGACAATTTTTTCCCTTGATAGTCAGGAGGTTATGTTCCTGTTAATAATTGGTAGTCGGTAATTATAGTTACATTTTTATATTTGGTTTACATATCCTGCCGACGCAATACAGATTAAACCTATACTCAACATCTCTAAGGACAAAAAGACAGTGTTGATCTGGAACTGTTCTGCAGGCTGCTACCGCTAGTTTGTAACAAAAAAGGAGAAAGAAAAAAGAGAGACCTACAGAAGCAGCTGGATTGGTTTGCAGAAAAAAAAGGCATTCCTGATCTGCCCCATTAATGTAGAAATGCAGTGCAAATGTACAAAAACACTGAAGATCCTCCAGCAAAAAAGCAAAGATGCATGTGAATACATATATAAACACACTACCATAAATCTAGATAAATAGAGAGATGGATAGATCACTTTCTTATCCCTGATATAATAGTTTCCCAAATGAGACTTTTAATTAGAGAAAACCAACCTGATTGAAAGTTTAGTCTTGAAGAAGTTGGCCTTGCATCACCTCTGTGCGATCACTACCTCCCTGCTGTCACCTTGGTTTCCATCACATTACTTTTTTTATCGCTGCCATCTTAATGTAATCTGACAGAATTCCAACAGCTTGCTCCCACACAGACCCACACCGCTGTCTTTGTTATACGTGAGCTGTCATCTGCTGTGTTCTATACATTTAAAACAAACCCGGAGATGAGAAAACACAATCTTTAATGTTTTTCAAGTTCTCACTTCTTTTCTTTTTTTTGCCTCTCTGGTGACATCAAACATATTCCAAAATGTCACTGAGTGATTTAAATGAACCTGCGATAACACTGTTAGCTGGGTTATTTCCAGAGTTGACAAAGCAAATCAATTTTTATGAAAATGTTCAAACAAAGCATAGGATTGAAAAAAAGAATGACTTAAACTCTCCGGTGACTTATAAAAATTTAAAATGAAAAGTGTTTTTATATATGACCTTTGTAAGTCTCGATTTACAAGTTGATCTACGCTCCAACCCTCACCTATGGTCACTAGCTCAGGATGTTGACTGAAAGAATGAGATCGCGTATACAAGCGGCTGAAATGAGCTTCCTCCACAGAGTGGCTGGGCTCTCACTCAGAGATCGGGTGAGGAGCTCTGGAATCCGGGAAGAGCTCGGTCTCGAGCCGTTCCTCCAGGTCGAGAGAAGCCAGATGGGGTGGTTCGGGCATCTGGTCAGGATCACAAATTGCCGAGCGCCTCGCTGGTGAGGTGTTTTGGGCACATCCCAATGGGAGAAGACCAAGAGGCAGACCCCGGTCTGTTTTGTTTCATCTTCTGAACCACTTAACCCTAACGAGGTCACGGGGAGTGCCGGAGCCTATCCCGGCTGATTGAAGGAGAGAGGAAGGATACATCCATGGATACACCCATGGATACACCCACGATACACTGGAGAACATGCAAACTACACATAGAAAAACCCCAACCTTCTTGCAGTGAGACCACTGTGCTTGGTTTGTTCAAACATTAATTGAAAACTTTGTCAAAATTTTACCTTGAACTGTTTAATATGCTTAAATTGACCTTGTTTATTTCAAAAGTTAAAAAATTGGCAAAGACCTAAAACTTAAATGCAAAACTTAAAGTGTAATAATGGACTCATTAACGAGGTGATACAAACAAAACAAGTTAAACCAAATGTTTTTTTTAATTGTTACACTCCTTTCATAACTCATTTAAAAAGTTTATAATGAGACCATAGACGATTCACCTCTGCGTTACAGGTTTCATTTTAATCACAGATGTGATCTAACTAAAATAACAGCCGTGTTGTTTTTTATATTTACTGTATATAAACCAAAATTTTTTGCCTTTACACCCATGTGTCTCATTATAAAACTATGTTCCAGCAGAATGAGATGTTTGAGCATTGCTAACCTTTGTATATTTTATAATAAAATCCTCATGTGGACAGCTGTCTTTTAGTTTCTCTGCATTCAGATTAATCTTACAATGTTTGTTGGAGGCTATGGTGGTGTAAAGCAATCTAAAAATGAACGATATTGACACCAAGTGGTTTGAGGCATCTGTTTGGGACGCCTCCTGGGTGCATTGCAGATGTGGTGTTTATGCATGTCTGACTAAGAGAAGACTAGCAGGGCAGATCCAGGACAGGCTGGAATGATTAGATGGTGTGGTAAATTAGAAATGCTTCACTAAGCCTGCAGGATGAGCTGGTGTGTAGGTGGCAGAGGTGGAGACAAGCTGAACATTTCTGCTGAGACTGCATTACCTGAATTTAGTTTTGCAGTAAAAAAAAAATAAACAATGGATGAATCTAACTTGTGAAAAATTAAGCTGAATTATGATTTCTGATTACAGAAGGTCTAAAATTAATTTTATTCTCCAATCCTGTACCGTATAAGTTAGTTGGTGTTATAAAACAAGTGAATGATGTTTGAAAGGAGAGCAGATTTTAACACTAAATCAAGTGGCAGCACTGGCTAGCAGGGCAAATCAAAGCAAACTTTAAGCAGTGATTCACATTCTTCTACTGGTGGGATCACAGACAGGCGTTCTCACTCACTGGCACATTCTCTTTTAAACTTCAGAAAATATGCCCTTATCCTTGATTAAAAAAATAGATTCAATAAAAAATATTTTGAAAAAAAATGAACATAAGTTATTTATGGGTATGTCTGGAAGTAGACACTCTGGCCCACCTCCCGCTGTTTGTCCAGGGAGAGCAATCCGATGTTTCGGCTCATCTGGCCGGCCATGAAGCCTTGAGTTGTGATGACGGGGTGATGGATATCCTGTCCTTCGGGACATTTTTTCTCCAGTCTGCAGCTAAACTGACAGATGTACATCTCTTATTGAAACCACTTTGTACGAAAACCCTACAAACCTTTGCATGTCAGATAAAATATTTATGATCTGGGATGGAAACATTTGGTAGTTTGCAATTTGAATCGGATAGCTGTGATGTAATTAGAACGTGACCATTGGGATATGACGTGTTTCATTTACTTCCCTCTGTGGCTCATTTACAATTATTTCTTTAATAGTAAAAGGTATTTTCTACTGGATTTTGTGTCTAGCATGAGAAACAATGTATTTTGCATTATTTCTTTTAATGTCAGGAAACTACTGTTTTTGGGTTGATCAGCACATCCACAGTAATTACAATGCTTCATCAGTCTGACAAAAGTGAAGCCATCTCAGAGCTTTTATCTTCCTCTTTCACACCTGATTGTAAATACTGCTCATTTCAGTTAAAACAAAGATAGGTGTACCCACAATGACTTGAGTTTAAGAGGTATTGTGCTGAGCCACAGTAATTTTTCTGTATTTTGTTCACTTAAAGGTAACCAAAAGCAACATGTGCAGGATCAAAATTTGCTTAAAAAAATTTGCATACAAACATATGTTCTTCAACACCTCTGCAAACTTCACTTTCAATAATACAGTCATCCTCCCTTCTGCTATTGGACTTATGAACAGTTTGCACACTAAACACCATAGCAAGTTCCTAGTCTTTGATCCTCTTCAGTGACCATGGCAATAAAAGCATTTCTAATTCTAATTCTAATCCATAAAATCTGAGATTGAACTACTTTCAAAGGAGGAATTCTACTATAAAAAGTGCTGGTAATCTTGTTCTCCATTTGTCCAACAACTACAAGCTGCAAATGACTTTTTTTTTGGTCCATCAGGTGGATTTTTCACGATTTTGTTGTTGATTAACAGTTAACCAACAATATTTTTTATATACCTTGTTGTGTCCAGCATTATGGCGAACATAATGAATATCTGTGTTTAGTAACCTTTTCGATATCGGTACAATAGGGCCAAAATTCTCCACATCAGGATGCATTTGAAACAACAACACAAGTTTCTTTCAAGTCTGCAATGTCACACATCCTGGGGGTTAATGGACCTTGAGGGTATCTGTTCATCCATTTTCTGACTGGATTAATCTTTCACTGTTTTGCAGAGAGATGCCAGAGTCCATCCCAGGGAGTGTTTGATAAAAGGTGGAACTCACGTTTAACAGATCTTTGATATATTGTCAGTCCTATTTTGTTGATGGGCACAAACTTCTTCTGTTCAGTAAAGAAGTACACACATCACTGGGATGTTAGCAATCTTTATTCTACAACCTTCTAGTTTGCCTTCACTTGTTTAGTCACGGAGCTCTCAGCAAAAGAAAAAAAAAGCACAATCCCTTATTTAGTTTCAGTTGTGGGGATTTTCACATTTATCAAACTCATGCCACACACGCCTCCCTTTGTTTTCTTATAAAAGAGTTATGTAAATTAGATACTTGATAAATAGCATTGTTTTTCATGTTTGAGTGTGGTGTGTGGTAAGTCACTGTAACACAAACAACTGAGGCTCCACAGTGACTACTTCTTCATGTTTAACCCAATAGAGCTTTTATTCCTTAGAGTTTGAACTATTTTGCACTGAAAAAGAAGAGAACTAAAATTGCAATTTCACACAATGCAGATTTTTTTATATTGGGTATTTTCCACTGAAACATTTGTTTTACATATTGAAAAAAAAGGTTGAATTAAAATGGTTCATATTATGATATTACAATGTGTTAAAACATGTTTGTATCATGACTAATCATTGGTTTTGAATCTAGGACATTTCAGCCTCGGAGATTTCAGCCACGGACATTTGAGCCAAAAACCGGCAACCTAGGATATTTGAGCCATGTGGGCCACGAATCTAGGACATTTCAGCCTGTTTTCTGAATGGTATTCTGCTCCAGGAGGAGCGTGGGATCCGTCCTTCCAAGCGTGGGAAGATGGTGTACCAGGAGCTTCAGGTTCGTCTCCACAACCTGGTGCTTGACTTAAACACAGGCAAGAAGACCATCCCTGCCTTCCGTGTCATCAGTCACAACCTTTGTGGAGGACAACCAAACTTGTAAAAAATTGTGATATTTTATGTAAAAAATTGTGATATTTAAAAAAATTGTGACATTTTATGTAAAAAAATGTGTTATTTTATGTAAAAATTGTGATCTTTTAAAAAATTGTGATATTTTATGTTTATGTAGAAAATTGTGATATTTTATGTAAAAAATTTATTGTAAATAAACAGTTGCACTACAGAAAATTATTGCTTTTAGTCATTTTTATCCCGTGGCTCAAATAGCAAGTCACCGTGGCTCAAATATCCTAGGTTGCAGTTTTTTTGGCTCAAATGTCCGTGGTTGAAAAGACCGTTCACCTTCACACCATTGCCCCCCTTCAGTTTTTCTAATCTGGGCAACCATAGACAAAGACACATTAGGCTTTGCAAACAATTTTCTGTGCCAAATGAATGTCTAAACCCTACACGTTTCAGCAGAAAAACTTTGCAATGAATATGTCCACAACAACTTTGCAGCATATGAGATCTTAAAGAGCTTTTTTCAGCTCTTTTATTGATGTGAATATCTATCATTTTGCTGTTTCTATTTCAAAATGAGATTTCTTTCTGTTCTTTTTCAGTCAAATTTAGTAATAATAATATTAATAAAACCTCTAACCCCATGTACAGTTTCAAAGTAAGCAGTTAAATAACATTTTTACTGTGTGATTTTAAAATAAAATTCAATAAATCTTAAAGCTAGACCTAATTAATGCAGTTCAAGCCAGAATGACATAAATATATTTCTTTTGCTCATATAAAAAAATCTTAGTTTGTTAAATGTAAGATCATTGCTAAAATAACCCTGCTATTGCTACATTTTCTTCAAATAGTACATCAAAAAATGCACATTGTAATTTGTACAGCATGCACATTGCCCCAGGACCCAAACCCATTGTTTTGAGATAAAGTAACCATAGTGCATTTTTATATTTGAATAAAAAAAGTTACAGTGATTTATTTAGAAGTGTGGATCATAAACTATCTTTTGTGTTATAATTAATCTCAAATTTCTTATCTAAACTATTCAACAGCTCCCTTTTGGACAAATCCTAAGGGCATTAGTTTTTCAAGTGCAATTGCTTATGAAACATATAAGTTTCAGTGTATCTTTCAATCATCAATTAATCCAATCATTTTAATTAAACATAATAATTTCTCTCTCTTCGAAAGCTTAGTTACTGTACATGCAATTTGTGTGCAATTAGAAATTGATACATTTTTTTAGACCAATCATGATTATGACAGGACCCCCTATAAGAAGTTCCAGAATCCATGTGTTTTCATACACACACAAATTTAATCAAGGCTCTAATCACGGTCTAAGGCGAAGTAATTTTGAATCTTGTAATTACTAATGCAAGTCCAGTGTAGAAATCCCTTGGGTGATTAAACAATTGGATTTGCCGGCATGTAGCTCTTGAGTTGATAGTCTTTTCCTTTGGTCTACAGAGTAGTGAAACGGTTAGCAGATAAAAAAGAAATATTTCACAAAAAATAGTAAAGTTGCTGTCCTCCCTGTAACAATAGAAAATCCCGGTGAGAGGAAGAAGCTGTCTGTGCGTTCTGTTTGACTGATTCTATCACCCAGAGGCACTCTGGAGGAAAAGCTTAGACAAGACAATATCTGGCTGATCTGAAAGTCACTTAAAAGTTTGTGAAGTAGATTCCATCTGAAAAAAAAAAAACAAAAAGATGAAACCACATACCACAGCATGCTGTGGAAATGGAGCCTTCTCCTCCTCCTCAAATGTGACAATAAAAACTATAGGTATAAGGCAAGATGTACAGGTAAGACATAGAGTCTTTAAATATAAACAGAATGGCTTTAGGAAGCTATTTCAAACGAAGTTCAGATAGATAAATAGATACTTTATTTATCCCGAGGGAAATTGTCATGGCATCTGTTGCTCCCATTCTTAAAATAGATTAGTTTTACTTGATCAGCAACATCAAACATCTTGTTATCCTTTCATACAGAATTTCTTCATGGATTTTGTAAAATATCTACCAAAACTGGGTAAACTTTTGTTGACAAAATCAATTTGATTGAAAACCAATAAACATTGTAGACTTTTTTTAAGTCTACAATGTTTCAGTTGTTCAGTTGTTTTTTTTAGTGACCTTTTTAGAGTGTACCCCACCCAACTTCCGCAATTGACTGATATCAGTTTTGTCCTTAACACCAAATCTGACAAAGAAAACTGATGTAGGATTGAATCACTGAACGTTTTGTTAAACATGAATAGGGGAATTTGGATCATTTTCATTTATTTTGGAGGAACAAAAAACTGTCATTGCTGTCGGAAAAAAAAGAGTGAAATTAATGTGAAATTAAATATTTGTTCAGTATCCGGGGCAGAGCTCTTCTCCAAGTGCCCTGGACCTAACAGCAAACGAATTTCATTGGAATTTTTTTATTTTCATTCAGAGCATAAGTTTTACCAACATGCATTTTTTTAAGAATGTCTTTAAATGCCAGACAATAAACATACAAATACAATCATACAATTTAGGATAATCTTGATTAGCATGATAACAGCGTGCAGAAAGTACAAGATTTTATTTTTGGTGCACACGCATAAAAGTAAATAACCCAAACTCTTGTGTGGGCTTGAAATCACAAAACTTTGTAAGGTACAGCGATACACTTTTGAAATGGTTGATGTATGTGTGGTTTAACATCATCATAAAAGAAGGAAGTCATTAAAAAGTGAAACAAAAAACAACAAACACAAAGAAGAAAAGACAGAAAGAATTTCAGAGGACTGAGCTTTTGAATAAAATTTCAAAGTTGAAGCTACATAAGAGTTCACCCGCTGAGATCCTATGGGCACTGACACCGATCTCTATACAAACAGCCCTCATTAAGATTTCATTTCTCCACTGTCTGTCCACTGCTCCTGCTTCTACGCAAAGAAGAGAGTATTTCAAATGTATTTTTGCAAAAAAAAAAAAAAAAAAGAGCAGCTTAGTATAAAAACTCCAAGTAATTTTGCTTGTTTGATAAGTTTGAGACGTAGTACCATTTAGAAGAGAGCGATAAGACTACATTCTATTTTGTATATAGAAATGAAAGAAGACAAACACATCTCATCTTGTTCTTTGATTTGACCAAACATAACTTGCCAAACTTACGATGTTAAGGATTCATGTATTCATATTTTCTGTTGTTTTTCAAAGAATAGTGGTTACAAATAAAGGTAAATAAATGAATACATATTCAGTAAGTGTCGTGGAGGGTAACCAATCAATTTTTAAGGTAATTTTCCTCAGTCAGGATTTCCAATTGGTCATCGTTCCCTGAATTGCAAAGATATCCATAATTTATTCAATATAAAACTTTAAATGACTGGCTGTGTCTTCAAAGATTTCCATATTAGAGAGCAATTCTGCAGGCTGTGTCCAGTGGCTAAGATCATGACATCAGAGAATAAAACAAAACACAAAACCCCCAATGATCCACCTCATCATCAAGATCAAAGTTACAATGATGAAAGAGAAATTGAAACCAATGCTAGTAACCAAAAAGAAAAGTCACTCCAGTCAGACAAAGAAATTAATCGCTCAAGTCTGGATGAGAAAATTCACATTGTTTTCTACTCATAGTCATATCTGTCCACGCAAAAGCACACAAATGGCTTGTTCTGTAAAATTGTTGCTGTAATTTGTTTAGAAAGGGAGAAAAGGTTTTCAAGAACTGATTGTTGCAATTTAGCTGCAAGATAAGGGTGTACGCCGAAAACTCTAACTAAAGTTGAAATTTTTCTTTTTTATTATGACATCTTATCCACAGGGAAAAAAAATCAGGTTTATTTCTGTTGCTTTCTTGAATAAGAAATATCCTACTGCTGTAATAAAAACGGATGGTACAAGCACAAAATGTAACTCCTTCAAAAAAGCCATTGCCACCAGTGTTGCTACGAAGGAGGGTACAAATCAACCGAAGATGAAGTAGCTATTAACTTAATTTCTTGATAGACGAGTATTTAAAAAATTTGTTCATTATGTCTTTCATTTTTATTGTGAAGCAAATGACTTGCCATCCATGCAAAGCATTTCACTCTAAAACTTTTAAACCATGTCCTTGTCATTCTGCTTCTCTTTCCTTCTCACTACTTCAGTTTTGACATATCTCCTTATTTTTCTCTTTGAATTTATCAACCTCACTTTTACTTTAATTTTTTTTTTCAAATCTGACACACTGCTTGAATTTAATTCAATCCAACTTGAGCACATTTTGATATTTTTATGTTATAATTTTGAGATGCCCTTCATTTACTTTTATTTCCAATTTTTTTTCAATCCTTGCTCATGTTGGTTAGTCCTTGGATGTGACCTTGGATGTCGCCTCACTTAATGAATGATAGTCAGTTAAAGAAGATGAAACAGGTAATATTTTGCTACTGTTAAATGCATTGTGAGAGGGAGGACTTGTGAAGATTCGAAGTAAAATGTGAAGGATTAAAGTCTATTTAATTGTGACTGCATTATATTGTTTATACCGGTAGAAATGTGACCCTAGAGATGGAAAATAAAGTTAACCAATGAAACCCAAAAAACATTTATGTACATCCACAAAAACAGAAAATGATTGCCTTTATTTTGAGTAGTTTATAACAATTTTCAATTTCTTGAGGTGTCCTCAAATTAAGCCTCCATCAGATTGTTTATATATGAAAAGTTCAATTAGGTCCAAAAGTTCAAATGTTTCTTTTTTTCTTTCCAGGTACTGAAATCAGTTGTCTACATTCCTGATTCCTTAACTGTGTAAGTTTAAAATCTCTCTACTTTTCGGCTTTGCAGAGATGCACCATTGGCTCATTGAGCCACACCCGCTCATTTTAGGATCTGTCCAGATGGTGAGCATTCAAACTTGTGGACCAGAAATACTTGTTGTAGCCAGCTTGCCATCCATCTAATCAGTTGTGCTCAGTGAAAGTTAATTTAATTAAATGCTTGTGACTCTTTGGCAAAAAACCCCATGGTATGGCCTTGCAAGTATTCCGTCTGCTGCTTCAGCGTATTATCATTGTGACATCGTGTGGCATAATCATCAAATAATATATTTGAAAAAATATGTTATATTATAATGAAAATAATCTTTATCATAAATGTGTCTACCGTGTTAAACTTATAAATTCTTTGGTAGTGGTTGCAATGGTGATTGCAATAGTATGAATGAATTAAATAATCTTTACACAAGCGTGTGCATAAGCACTGTTAAACAATTTAAAGATGTTTTGGGACGACATATGCTGCCCTGCAGGTGACCACTTTTTTAAAAAACGATGCATAGCACATTACAACAAAATGGATCCATAATAAATGAGACCAGGTGGCAAACTTGAGGCCACATGCTGCTGAGCAGCTTGAGTCTTATGCCAAGCCACGATAGTGAGGATATATTTATTTAAAAAAATGCATCCTGCAGGTTTGATATTTATGCTGCTTTATTAATAAAAATGTGACTAGAATTAGTATTTTTCCATTCAAAAAAGTGTTTTGCTTAAGTTTATGTTCGCATGCTGAAATACACACATGCAGATCAGAAAAATAAATTTTTCTCTAGTATGTCTTTAACTTGTTTATTAATCAATATAAATGTGATTACTCAGGTATGTCTTCAAAAAAGAAAAGGGTATCATGGATTTTATTTTTTTAAAAAGACTTATTGTCAGATCATCTCAAAACTTTTTTATGCTCGCAATGTGACAATAAAGAAACTTGAACTTTAAAATAAGCTGACACTTCCGCATTAATATTTTCACAGGTATATCACTAATGTAAGTATGTCTCTAGCAAGTCCTTTTGGCAAATACAGAGTGATATCATTTCAGGGCTCTTCGTACCTTTGGTCGGGAATAGAATCTCAACAGGTGATTATTATCTCGCTTTGCATATAAATGATTACTATTCCCCAGGCATGTTTGAATCTGTAACAGCTTGGCCTTTCCCAAACACAGACATAGTTGAACTCCACATTATTTTCTTTTTTGCTGAATGTTCTTTTCTCGCATCCTCTTTATTTTTTTCATTTTGACTACATGCCCCTTTATTTTTGTATGCTACTAATGGTAATCAAACCCATAATAATTTATTTACAAATGATTGGGAAACTTTATATTAATCATTACATCAATGACTACTTGGTCTGAGTAACAAAATATGTAAAAAAAATATTCATACACACGTGTAAAATATTAGTAATGTTAAATTTTATGGCGAAATGAAAGAAAAAACAAACTAATGAGCATATCCAGGTGAATTTTTGATCGCACATTCTTGACTGATCAGTTCAGCTTAATGTATACAAATGAGATAAGTAGATAAAATAATTTCACTCTGTTATTAAAGAATTCACAGGAATTCATAAGAAAAGAAGTTTGGACAGATGTGAAACAAAGCATCTCGTTCCAGTTGTTGGTTTGGTTTCAGTAACGCAGCCAGACACATTCAGACAACATCTGCCAACAAAATGACACAGTATTACAGAAAACATCAAACAAATTTGGCATTTATTCAAAGAAAATTTATTTTCTAGTATGTTAGCGTTATGTCAAATTTTACTGAGAGCTTAAATTATTTTCCTGTCAAAACATTGTGTTCCATCAGAAAGCAGGATTACAAATGAATCTGAAGCAATCTAGTTCAATCAACATACCGTGAAATAATCTGTAAAACTGATTTTGCGGACAATATTGATGGGCAACTGTCATGGGTAATTTTCCTTGCAGCGAGAAAACCCCAAGTTTACTTGAAGATGTGAGGTTTTTTTATGTGGAAATAATATTTACATAACTTTTGAGTCAATTTAATTGACACAAATTTTTATAATCCAATTGAAAAATAGGTATTGATGAATATATACTGTATGTGTCTCATGTGAAGGAGACGTAGACATCTTATAAAGTTGTTTTTACTTTCAAAATAAATCAGGCAGACCAGCTTTAAATATTCATAGTATTTTCTTTAACCGAACGGAACTACATTTGGATGATAGTTTCTGAAAACAAATGCTCTTTATCTAAAAATTGTCAAAGATTATGTCCATAAACTACTTAACATGATAAAAATAAAGGCTCTTTCCAAAGTTGTGAAATATTCCAAAGTGTTGAATATTTTTTATAAAATAAAGTAGGATACAAATAAAAATTATAGGATTGAAGCCAATTACACACAAAAAATCTAAGACTTTGAAATAATAAGTAAAAAAGCAAAAGTATATATATATAAATATATATACTGTATATAAAAACACCCTGCAAAATTTTTAGATTCCATTCAAATAGAAAAATTTAAACAAACTTTCAAAATCGGGGGGAGGCGCTAGCTCAGTGGTAAAACATTTGCCATTAGACTGGAAGTTCGTGGGATCAAATCCTACTGAACTTATGTGGGAGCTCACATGGTGCCCGTTTCTCCCACTATTGGTGCAGCCTACACAGCCAGCTACAGTTTGATGCAGCACACACATTTTTCCTGTTGAGGGATGAATACAGCATATTTCATTTTAAAATTAACTACAGTAGTAAAAAATAGAGGTCAGCTTTATGTAGTTAATTTTTTCTAGAAATTTATGGAAATTGTGATCTGGTTTTAGGAGCAAAATTCTTTGGGTTTTTTCTATATTTGCATAGATAATACCAGGTGAATTAATCATATTATTGGTTTGGACTCACCCTGCAGCTCACTGGAAGTTTATCCTGACATTTTAATGAGTTGTGTTGGCTATGTCTAAACTCTGTCCGATAAATGGTTTCATTTGTAGCAAGCCCTATTTTTTACGCTCACATGTTCTTTTTTTTCCCACCAATTGTGACCTCAGGCTAAAATGTATTTATCCTTTAATAGAAAAGATTGACTTATCATTTTTTTGCCTATATATTCAGTTTCATAATACAACAATTTAGCCGATTGCTGCACCCGAATGGGACACACAGTCAGTAAGCAGCAGACACACTTTTTACAGAAAAATTTATTGACTCTGCTGGTCAGATATGAAAAACTAGCTTGTGCTGGAAATTGGCTTCTTTTCTTTTCAGCCTCCTGTCTTGCTGCTCCCACCTGTCTCCCCCTATTCCCTCACCCCACAAGCCTTTTTATGTCTGATAGCTTAGATCGATTTAGACTCCAAAGGAACAGAGCACACAAAGCCCAGTAGCTCTCTCCACAACACATAAATACACGGTCGATCACACACATGCACACACAGTTTTTTTTTCTTTTTTAAAAAACTTCATCTATTAAATTGAAGGATACACAATCATACATTCGAAACTGTGTTCAGAATTCCATAAAAATGAAGCATCAAGAACAAATAAATGGCCTCATTTGATTTAACTCAATTATTTTTGTTCTGTGATTCTATGGCATAAAAACATTGACAAAATTCTGTTTCGTTCTATTGTCTTCTTCTTATCCGGGGCTGGATCGCGGGGGCAACAGCCTCAGACAGGAAGCCTAGGCTTCTCTCACCCCAGCTGCATCTTCCAGCTCACCGGGAAGGACCCCGCTGCCAGCCATGAGACAGTTTCTCCAGCGGGGTCTGCCTCTTGGTCTTCTCCCCGTGGGATGTGCCCGAAACACCTCACCAGCAAGGCGCTTGGGGGCATCCTGACCAGATGCCCCATCTGGCTTCTCTCGACCTGGAGGAGGAGCGGCTCGACACTGAGCTCCTTCCGGATGGCAGAGCTCCTCCCCCAATCTCTGAGGGAGAGCCCGGCCACCCTGCGGAGGAAGCTCATTTCGGGCGCTTGTATCCTAGATCTCATTCTTTCAGTCACCACCCACAGCTGGTGAACATAGGTGAGGTTGGAATGTAGATCGACTTGTAAGTGTAAATATCTCGGGGTCTTATTCACGAGTGGAGGAAGGATGGTGCGGCGTCAGCAGTAACTAAGATGCTGCATCGGTACAACTAGTAAATCAACCATTAACACCGTGGAGACGGTGGAAAACAGCAGGAATTTCTATTCACTAGGCTTTTAGCATTTTTATAATAGGGTCGTTTACTGGTCTGTGGCTACAATAGGAGCCATTCACGGCCATCATAGGTAACACAGGCTCATTGGACGAGCCCTTCTTACTATTTTTTTTTACCTTTTACTCATGTTAGTATAAATAGATCCAGTTTTCAGTCCATTTCATTCAGATTGAAAATGATTTCCGGATGGAAGTCGAAACGTCTCGATCAAGAATTAAACTGTCCAGAAGACTTTTTTAAAACTTTTTCTACCGTGGAGACAATATAACTAAAATTGCTCAAGTGTGTGTTTGAATTCGACCTGGTTCTGAGGTGTTGCCACACTGCTCTGTAACAGATGTGACACAGAGATGTGAATCCTGGGAAGTTGGCAGCTATCGTCATGGGAACTTCTATGAACAACACTGTCACATACATCTACCAGAGTGCCAACATGGATCTATGTCAACAGCCCTCAATTTAGAGTTCTCACTCATCTTCCTAATCTTTCACTTCTTGCTGAGTGAGATTCTTTGGGTTTGGAGCCAGTGAGAAATACTAATGCACCTGAAAATCTTTTTTTACATATTGAGTTAAGGGTAATATTTAATCATAAGGTTTAAAACTGTTCTTATTCTCATGCTATTTAAAAAATCTTGAGTCTATTTGATTCTATTTCACATTTAGGCTATAATTAAAATTACTTGTGTGTCTAATTATTGTATTAATTTGCATCATTGAGCAATTTATCTAATGTGACAACTGTCTGTTAAATACTTAATTTAGCTACTGCTCACTTCATTTAACTTGCTTATAAAAAGGCCGTTTTCCTTTGTTTGCATACCAAGGCTTGTATTTAGTTCTGTAAAAAAAAAATTACCGGGGGGAATCCATGATTTTCTAAAGGGAGTGCTGCCCATGCCTTTTGAAAAATAAAAGTAATTTTCCTGCATTCTGGTGGACCATTCGCTGACCCTTGACTAGTCCCCTTTCCTTTCTTCTTCTTTTTTTTTTTGTGGACCAAAAGGGGGGGTATGAGCTCATAGTGTGCGTGAACCAAATCACTCTTTTTTTGTTTTGTATTTCAACGTAGTAGACACAAAGTCTGTTGTAGTTTTACATCTAGCTTTATGTGCACAGCGGCCTCACAGCAAGAATGTTTGGGGGTTCAAGTCCCAGGTGGGGTGGGACTTGAATCACTGGTCTCTCTGCGTGTAGTTTGCATGTTCTTGCTGTGTATCTATTGTTTTTTTTCTAGGTACTCCGGTTTCCTACCACCCTCCCAAAGACATGAATGTTAGGTTGATGGGCTGCTGGGAAATTGCCCCTGCAAATGAGTGTGTGTGTCCCTGCAACGGATTTGTGACCTGTCCGGGGTGTACTCAACTCTTGACTGAAATCAGTTGCGATAGGCTCTGGCATTACTGTGACTGACTGTGGTAAGTGGTTCTGAAGATGATGAAGATGACGTCTATAAATCCTCAGTGTATGTCTAAAAATGAGGAAAAATTTTGCCAAGATTTTTTTTTCACACTATTACTCATTTTACTAATCACAAAAGCTGTACAGTAGAAAAGCGAAAAATCAAATAAAAATCGTATCACAACAAAACAAACATTAACATTGAAAAGATCACTTTAATTCTGCAAAATCAAATTATTTCAATATATAGTTTATAAATGAGCAACATAAGTGCAACTATGAGTGTTTTTGTAAAACGTGTGCATCTATTGCACGTCTGTGTGTTAATGTGGGTATAAGTGGGTACATGCCCCATCACAAGGTGCCTCCGCGGGAGTCGGACTGATGTTTAATTGCTGGGGCTCAAAGACTTGCCATTAGAAGAGAGTAGAGAGATTTGCAAAGAGGAAAAGGAGGGAAAGCGGGAGCATAATCCGCCCTCTTGTGAGCTCTGCTCGGTTGTCAGACAATGTTCCAAGGACAAATTTAATTTAGTCCGGGGATTAAGCCCATCCTATGGTTGACTTTGCTTTGTGAATGTTGTACTTCTGGTAGCTGCTGTGAGCCCTTGTAAAAAGCCAGCCACCTTTAAAACTTTAAAATAGAAACTGGCTTTCATGAGGAACTTTTTTTTTATGTTAGTTGCATTAAGAACTTGAAGGACCAAAACACAAACAAGAGCAATTACACTTTTCCTTTAAATGCTGAATCCAATTTAATAGCTAATATAGTTGTTTGTCCAGTGCAGTGGATTTGTGCACCTTTTTATTGGCTAGTAAAGGATGAAGAAAACACAATCTCTCCTGAGTCTTTGCAAGATTTACACTTAACGGATAAAAGTGTGAGCATCTGGTTCCGCTTGCAACTTGCATTCTTTGACCTTCTGGGAAAAACTACAAAATAAATCTCTGGAAAAATCTATAAAAAATGAACACTACCCCCCCTAATACTTTGTTTCCTGTAAAGTGCAGAAACATCCCTGGAGTGTGAAGAGATTTACCAGAAAGAGTTTATGCCTTTAAAAGAAGTCTGCCTGCCTCCGCCCCCACAACTCACCACAACCACAAAAGTAGGTCCCATAGCTCTGAGCTGCCAGGTGCAAAGTTCTGAGAGTTTAACTAAAACAGTTATCGTGGTGTGCACAATACACACACGGGGAGGAAGCAAGCAAGTAGCAACAAAATTTGACAAATAAACATCTTGATATAACATAAAAATTTGGTGAAGTTTAAAAAATAGATCAAGCAAAATCTATATGAGGCAGTTGTAAAAATAACAACAGTACTGAGAGTAATTGGTTTATCATTAAATGTGAAATATAGGAGATAAAACTTTTGTTACATCTATTTGGTTGAGTGAAAAACAAACAATGCAGAGACTTTGGTAATTACTAAGCATATTGATACTGACATTTTAATGTTAAAAACAGCTTCAAGTAATAAGATTATAAATAAAAAAACACTGTTGGAAATAAAAGAGCCAGTTTTGAGAAATTTACCACTTAATGTGAGGTTTTACTGTTGGAAGAAAAGCAGTTGGGCTTTGGAATGAATTTATTTAAATAGTTTGAGGAGAATTGGAAGATGCTCAGCTTTGAATTGAGAGGTTTTGTCTCCTATTTAACAGAATTGAAAACCAAAACTTTTTGTATTCTTTTGTTTTGGGTGATGGCCAAGAAATGCTTTTAAAAAATTGGAAAAAAATTAGTAAAAACTGTAAAAACTTTTAAAGCTAACTTCAATGATATGATAAAATATTTATTATGTGTTTTTTTCATCATAATTTTAAAATGATTGAAAGCGAGCAGCCTATGTCTGAGGCAAAACATTTGTTTTAACAATTTTGCAACTTTTTTTTTGCCTCCAAACATTTGGCCATGTTTCATTTTCATGAAAAAGAACCAAGATAGATACAGAGATATGAGCTGAGAAAGTGATCTTCATGAGGTATAAAACCGAAATTAAGACATGAATAGAGTAAGTGTCAAAGGACTGTTTGTTTAGTTTCGTTCTCTGAACTGTCCATCCCTAATGCATTCGCCGGGGTGCTGGATTCTATCCCGGCTGATTGAAGGCGAGAGGCAGGGTACACCACGAACAATACGACAGCTTGAGGCCATACTGTACACACATGCCTTCCCAGGGGCAATTTTATAGCAACCAATCAACCTAACATTCATGTTTTAGGAGAGCGAGAGGATACTCACGAACACATGGGGAGAACATGCAAACTCCACATAGAAAGGCCAGTAATTCAATCCTCGGCCCACCCAGGAATCAAACCCCAGACCTTTTTGCTGTGAGGCGTATCAAAGGACTACATTCTGAAAATGGAAAGAAACTAAAACAGCCTTTATTAAATCATAACAAAAAGCACCCTTTTCCAAAAACTCTCCTATGTGATTTACCGATGGGGAACAAATATGTTTAATTAAAGACACTGATACGCAAAAGTGGTTTTTGAGTATAACTTTGAAGATTTTAAACGGCTGCCGTTCCAGTAATAAGACAGACTAAAGCTTGCTTCGGGGAGCAGAAAAGCTTGTTTGTGTGTTTTCCTGTCAGCCAACTTCATTCTAACTCACTTCTCCACAAAGAATGAACAAGACCCAGATGTGAAGTCAGCATGTGCTGCAACAACACTACTGTCCTTAAACATCAAAGTCAGCTACAGCGGATGGTACTGAAGCAATCATTTGACAATCAGTGCTGTTGCCCCGAGCAACAACTCACTCGGGAATTAACTCGCTCATTACGACTGTAGCTGATGTGTTCAGAACGATGTTGAGAGATTCAGTCTCGCTGTGTGAAACAGGGACACGTTTGCTGTGACTGTTTCAAAATATATTCATCAAATGATAATCCTTTTAGTTGTAGGTACATTTTTTTATGCAATAAAAATTTATATTTATTTATATATCAGAGACATCCAGGTATTTTGGTCCTTTGGGTTTCTGGTTTTCACAAGTGAATCACAATAAAACTGTCCTGCTGAAGATGCATTTTATGGCTGGAAATAGAAGGAAGGTGTCAGGTGATGCAGTGTTTAGGCTTCATGTATCATTGTATTTAACAGCATGCTCGGGATCATAGAAGAAAAGCCTTTTTGTTTGATATGAGTACCGCCTGAGCGTCCACTTTAGTTAGGAGTGGAGGTGGAGTACAATACAGCTCAGCAGAGATTTACCATCACAAACACAGCCAAACAAAAGATTGTTAACAATATCATCTAGTGTTTTGGAGCGGTTTCACTTTCAAACATCACATGCAGTTTACAGAATCAGGATGGATTTGAATGAAAGTGTATATTTTTCAACTATAGAATGAATAATTCCTCTCTTCATTTCTAGAGTTTCTCCACTGTTCTCATATCTTGTAACGTATTACTGTCAGATAAGATTAATTTGGTTCAGTACAAACTTAAAACTGTACATTTGTTGAGGCTGTCATGGAGAATAGGTAGAATGATTCAGTTGAAACTAGTAAATACACACAGTTTTGGAAAAGAAGAGTTGGCTTGTTCTGTTTTGACTGGATGAGAGTTAAGAATAAAGCATCATCATGTCTTAACTTCCAGAGAATTTAATTACAACCTTTTTCTCCAATACTTAAGTTATGGGGGAAGGATAACTCAGTGGGTAGGGTGACTATCCTGTAACCGGAAGGTCGCTGGTATGATCCCCCGCCCGGAGTACATGCTGAGGTGTCCTTGAGCAAAACACCAAACCCCCAGGTGCTTCTGACGATAGTGGTATCCACCTTGCATGGCAGCTCCCATCATCAGGAATGAATGTGTTTGTGAATGGTTGTATGGAGTGAATGAATAATTCATGTGTGAAGTGTCTTTGAGCACCCAGAAAAGTGCTATATAAGTTCAATTTAACATTATTATTAATTTTATATCATGATTATTTAAACTGAAAATACTTTATTTATCCCTAAAGGAACATTTGAGATTATTATCAAATCATTATTATTGAATTATAATTATTAAATAATTATACTACCTGGAATTATCTCACTGCTAAGTGATGACCAGCTGATGAACAGTAAAATGGTGTGGTGGATTTGGGTAAACGAGTGTCCACGCAGCCTCACACAGATGATAAAAAGAAGCCTGCAGTAACTATGTGTTCAGATACACAGACACCAGCTTTTCCCATCAGAGACAAAGAAAAGACAGTTGAGAGGAATGTTTATTATGACCTGAAACAAAGTTTCTTCATGTTAGCCATCAGGCATCATTATCAGTTGAAGCACTTCTCTTGTGGAGCTCATGTATAGCTGTGACGTTTCTCAGTCTCTGATCAGCATATTTTTTTCCTGTTAATTTATTCCATTAAGTTTTTATTTCATTTGATAGTCAAAACTAAAATTCCTACATATTAAGAATGAATGAACATTGAAAGGAATTTTAAATGTTCTTCAAGGGCACTTGCTATTTTAAAAATATTTCATAACTAATGGCATTTCAAAGGGATTAGTTATTTTTGTAAGGTTGCAGTATCCTCAGTTTCTTCTTCATAATTATCATAAAATGTGTGAAAATCCGGTATTTTTTCAGCAACAAAACATTCTTTTTTTTTCCCACCATGGGTGAAACTCACCATGGCATGAATAAAAAAATAATAGTGTTGGAATTTAGAATAATACTCTGCACACAACAGTGTAACAACAGTAACACCAGCAGCACATTTATACTGTGGTTATACAAAAAAAACCCGTAATGATCAGCAAGCTAAATCCAAAACAGTCTTACATGTTCCACAAACATCATTAAAGTTGGCAAGCTCATCTGGGTGTTTCTTTGTGGGACTGAGATGAGTACAACTGCAGAAAAACACTGAAACATTTTACTGTCAAGACCTTATATAAAAAATAGTTGATGTCAAAATAAACATAGACCATCTGATATAGTTGATAAATGTTATTCTACTACTTCACAGTTTACCTTATTGGTTTTATTTCACAGAAGTTTGAACAAATGAGGAAAGGAGGAAAAAAAATCTAATCAGAAGCGTCGCTACATAAGGAAACAGCTGAACTCAGTTTGACATGAAGTATGTAACCCATTCACATTGACTACATCTTTAATCATTTTCTAATTCCAAAGTCTTTCCTTCCTCTCACGTCTGCCGGTGCTGCAAATGTTCACTTAATGAAATTATGCCAAGGAACAGCTCCGGATCCTGCTTGCAACATATTAAATTATCTGTTTGAGAAAGAAGAGAAAGTAGGAGAGAAAACCCAAGAGATGAATGACCTCTTCAAGTCGGTGGCACATCCCTCTCTGTCTCTCTCTAGGGGATTAATATGGTTTTAATGAAACCCCGCTCCTACAACAATTTATGTCACAGCGGAAAATGAAGGAAGACTGATGGAGAGATTCGGCATTGAACACTTTTATTTTATTTACGAACATGGGGAAAGTGGAGCAGAGCAATGGGTCCCCTCAGTTCAGTTACCCAAATATCTCCAAACTCTTTTCAGGAGTAGCTTTGGGTCTGTCTTTGTGCATTAATATGGTTTTGATGAACGGTTTTATCGCTGCCTGAACAGAAAATTGAAAGGAGAGCAAGTGAAAGATGACAGTTGCTAAGGGGTTCAATCTGGAGCTGCTCCACTTAACTGGAGAATGAACAGGACAGAGACAAGCACAGAGGATGATTTAAGAGAGCCTAGAAGTAATGTGCCATACTATAGCTTCTGTGATGAGAGGATTGTCATAATTCTGGGGTATTTCAGTCTCATACCCATACAGTGTAGTCAGCACAGTCACACTTAATGCAAAGATCTTTTCAGATGTGAACAGAAAGAATATTAATAGATGGAAATCAAAGATTGGGAATTTTAAACAAGATGGTTCAAGCTTGGAAGATATTCAAGACTTTCTTTATTTTTATAGAAATCCACAACCTTTACCATTTCACATGGAACAAATCCTTTGTATGAAGGCAACCGCGCCTTCAGACACATTGTAAAAAATGCCACAGATGTAGGCGGGGTTGACAAATGTAGAAACGGCTGAGTCTGGGAGTGTGGATGGTGGAACAATTGTGGTCAGTGGATCTCACAGGAACAAGTAATTTTATAACATAGAGTTGCCAGAGTAGTGATAGTTTTCATGGTGGATTTTTCTTCATCTCTTTCACTGCAGGTTGAGTGAAACACTAGAAATTTATTTCACTGAACATGGCCAAATTTGTGTTACAGATTTAGTTGGGAATGAACAGTCCCATTTGAAAAGTGGCACAATCAGTCGAATGCGTTTGTTTTTCTTTACTGTAACTTCAAACTATCTTCTTATTTTTCTGCAATGCAGTTGAATGCACTTCAACTCTTGAAGTTACCAGTGAGGATTCCGCAGTTTGATTCATTTTTATCAGTAATGCTTCATTGAGAAAAGAGAAAAATCTGAGAACAAACTTCAGACAACAAATACAGAAAATTGGACTTCACTTGTCTCCCCTTTGGCGTTTGTCCATTGGGCCTCAGGCACTGTGTCTGGCTGAAGCTTATTAGCATTTCAACACCACAGTGTCTGCTGCAGAGGGACAAGATGATACATATTAATGCGTTTTCACCCCGGAGGTTCATATACTGAGAACTTGCAGACTGTCTTTGCACACTTAACAAAGTGGGACTCTGCCAATACAAATGGGTGAAAGGCTTGGTTTGTTTGGTTTTTGTAACTACTGCTACTAAAAAAACAATTTACCATCATTTGTCATTAGAAAAGTAGATTGAAAAGTATTTACAGGAATGTGAACCATTCCATTGTCGTAAAAAAAAGAGCTGAGCCAAAATTTAAATCTCCCAATTGACTGTATGCTCGAGGTACAACCCTCAACCGTCATCGCAAGCAGTAGGTGGTGACACACTGAAAGTCCAAAATGAGTTTCCTTGCAAGTTTCCTAGACCTCCCGTGCAGAAAGGGGGAAGAGCATAGTTATCCTGAGGGGCTGCTGCTTTACCTGCGTCAATGAGTGTCTGAGGAGTTCGCACCATATTCCTGGTCTGGTATTTCAGGCATGTCCCACCAGAAAGTTGCCCCTGAGGAAGACCAAGATTTTTTCATTTCATCTGCTGAACCATTTATCCCTAATAGGGTCGTAGGGTGACAGAGCTTCTTCCAGCTGATCTTGGACGAGAGGCTGAATACACCCAGAACAGGTTGCCAGTCTGTTACTGGAACATACACAACCAGACAACAATCCACACACACAAACTCATTCCTAGGGATAATTTTGTGGCAGCCAATCAACCTAACATGCATGTTTTTAGACAGTGGGAGGGAACCAGAGTACCCGGAGATAACCGACGCATACACTTGGAGAACAAGCAAACTCCACACAGAAAGGCCAGTGCTCGCACTCCAACCCTCTTGCTATAATGAGGCCATCGTACTAACCACTGTGCCACCGTGCAACCCAAGATTGTATAAAAAAAAAAAAAAAGCTTGACACACAACTATCTTTATGAACATTGTTTTAGTACAGTAAAAAGTCTGATCAAACATTTAGTTATTTATGAATTTTGCTTAAACATTTTCTTCTTTTATGATTCTAGTTCTCAGTTTGACACAGCCCTTCGTGGTTTTAAGTGATAATTTATTGATACCATTTGAGGGTAAGAGTATGGATGAAACAATCTTGTTAAACATGTAAACACTAGACTAAATTCTCTTCATCTACAACAATAAAAAGTTATTGGGTTCAATCTTCAGTATTAGTTGGAAGGCTTTGTAAATGTCTAGTTAGTATTTTCTTCTGTTGAATGAATTTAAGAGAATTGATGAAGTAACTTTCCTTTCTAACCAATCAAACCAAATCAATCAGCCAGTAAAGTTTTACCAAGACAGACTAAATTTTAGGCCTTTGTTCATTGAAAGTAGGGATCCTCAACCTTTTCAGCGCCATGGACCGGTTTAGTGTTTGACAATATTCTCATGGATCGGTGTAAAGGTGTAGCAGAAAAACTAAATAAGACCAGCCTGAAAAACTGGCTTTTTTTAATCAATAATAATAAAAACTTAAATCCACCTTGTCTTCACGAGAAAATTTATCAGCTGTGTCTTTATAACATAAAAACGTTCTCTCTGCCCTGCTGCACTCTGGTTGTTATAGTAACCGTGAAACATACCGTCAAAATATAAGACATCACAAAAGCAAAGTGAATAAAAATACCAGTTAGCCTCCCCACCGTAAGACTAGATAAATCGGAGTTCTGAGTTTGTTTTGCTGGAACCAGACAGTCCCATCTTGACCTGAAACCTGAAGAGAGTTTCTAAGGTCCAATCTTCTTCGTAAATCTGTAACTGCCCTTAGCAAAGAAGTATCCATGTATTTTTATTTTATTTTACTCATTTCGCTAGTAGTTTAAATTTAATGGAATGATGCGTCAGAGGAGAGTCATTGCCGAAAAAAGAAAATCTGACGACTTTTCAAATTAAAACATCATTATGGCTCGAATAATAAATCAAATGGAAATGATGGAAGTTATTTCTTCTTTCTGTGTGGCCCGGTACCACATGACCCACGGACCAGTACCGGTCTGGGGACCAGTGGTTGGGGACCGCTGATTTAAAGACCATACTTACAAGAGTTAAATGACACACTAAAAAAAAAAACAATGTAAATGTGTTTATGATTTTGAGAATAGTGTACTAGATTGCCAGCGTGTGCCTTTTTATTTGTTTTTTTTGTACATTTATTTTGTTACTGTTCTGTTTATTTCATATTTTAACAATTCAACATCGTTCAACAACGCAATTCAACATTTTCCTTAATGCTCACTGAAACACAATCATTTTGATCAAGATAAGTTACTTCTCCAATAATTGTTAGTTCAGGATTTCTTTTCCACAGCCACTGGTCTGATGATTGTGAGCGGTTCTGTGGGTGCTTTGTTGATAAATTAAAAGGCCATCTAATTCTATTGGTGATCCTACCACAAAGCCCTCCATCATTGTTCTTGAAATAGGGCTCAGAATAATTAAATTAAACAGCTGAATGGCTAAATCCCCAGTAAAAAAAGAGGATCAAGTTATAGTCTCTTGTAATTTGTTAGATAAATGTCAAACCTAATAGAAAACTGAACTAATTCAAGTAAATCCCTCTAGTTAATTATTTAAAAGTACATTGATACAAAATGTGTAGAGGATTGTATCAATATGCTACACATTGTGTATAAAAGGCATTTAGTTTGAAACATGAACACGCAGGTTTCATCTCACTATTTGTTGATGACAATACATAAGAAAATAATGCTTTGCTTGTTGCACAGGCAGTTTTTTTCTGACTCTAAAAAAAAAACAAAAACATGTTAAACGCATTCTGAGGGAGTTCTTGTTCCTTCACTCTACTCTAAAATGAAAGAATTGTTAAGTCACGTTAAATCAAGCAAGCAAAAGGAATTTGTCTAAATTATTCCTGGTTCCAAATTTTTACCTCTCAAAACAATCCTATGGTAATCCTACTTTTTGTTCTTCTTAAACTAGAAGGACAATGTATAAGTTGTGTTTATTACAAATTCAAATGCCACCACAGGTGTCAGTGTGCATGATTGTTTGCTTTTATCTCTGTGTGTATGAGTGTGTGTCTGAACCTGTAATCTAGCAGTCAACCTCATGGAAAAGCATGTAACAGAAATTGCTTTTAGGCAAAACACAAGAGCCATTCATCAAAATGACTTTAAACTTGACAGTGTAATTTAAACCTGATTTTATGAAAGATTGTAAACTGGTTACAATGGTGCACAGTTAGACGGTGTAGTTTACACCAGTAGATCAAAAACGATTCAGACATGTTTCCCTTTGTACTACATGCCCACACAATACGATGCCTTAAAAACTGCTGTGTTTATGCATATGTTGTTACGAATGCAAAATGCTAACATCTCACACATTTTTAGATTCTTGTGTGAACTCCTGTCATGAAAGCTGTCCAAAGAATAATAACTTATGGATGTACTGTCAACTCATAACATGTTCGAATGGATTTAGACACTGCTATGCACTAGACAAGTACACAAATACGACTGCTACATTGTCTGTCAAATGTGCTGACTATTTATTGGTTAGCTCAAATTGATTAAATCATGTGAGATGTTTGAAATGACACAGAATAAGCATTTCAACAATAGAAAACGGGATAGCTTTAAAAGCATTTGTAGTATTCCCTCACTGCTGTTGCTTAGTGACCTGTGAAACTCCACAAATAGACCATAAGCAACGCAGAGAAACATCAACAGTTTTAATGAATGGAAATGAAATGTTAAGAAATGGCAGTAAACAGTCACACAGTAATGAAAGTGTATGTCTGGTGCTCCCACTGGCTTTGTCTCTGCTTTTGTTCCGTTTTTATTGTCAGAGGCTGTTGAAATTCCATTGTATAGAAAAAAAATTCTCAGAAAAGAATTAACATGCTGTACACAGGTTTTGTAAAAAAATATCTGCTACCCTGTTGTGTGAAGGCCACAGTTTCATCCTTAAAACACAGACAATCCAGAGACTCAGTTAAAATAAAGTTTGTAAACTTTATTTTACTAATTCATTTTTTTTGTTTTTTTGGCTTCAACATTGTTTTCTTTAGTTTTGCCAGAAAACTTTTTGTTTTGTCTTCTGAACCGCTTATCCATAACAGTGTTGTGCGAGAGTGCCGGAGTCCATCCCGGCTGATTTCAGGCGAGAGGCAGGGTACACTCCAAAGAGGTCACAAGTCTGTTGTAGGGTCACACACACAGACAACCATTCACACACACTCATCAATTTTGTTGTGACCAATCAACCTGACATGGATATTTTTGGAGGGTGTCAGGAAACTTGAGGACCCGGAGGAAACCCACGCATACACAAGGAGAACATGCAAATGCCATACAAAAAGGCAAGTGTTTCAAGCCTCATCCTACCTGGGACTTGAACTCCAGTCTTCTTATGGTGAGGCCACTGTGCTATCCATTGCAAAAACCATGCAGCCTGAATTTAAATGAAATTATCCTGCTTCCAAAGTCATTATTTTACAACTTGAATGACATTTATTTATTTTCTGTCAATTATTCAATGTGGGGACTAAGGGTAGATGCCAAGCAGATTGCCAGTCTGTCGCAGAGCCACAAACTAGAATTCCTCCCAGTTTTGTATCCTGAACTGTTTAACAGGGCCTATCCCGGCATATTTCAGGTGAGAAGCAGGGTACACCCTGAACAAGTTGCCAGTCTGCCAGTAATTTGTAATTTTCTCCTTACAGCAGGCAGTAGTTGTCTAAACATGTAGCTTTTTGTTTCACTTCTAAGCTGACTTGACTTGTTTGTGTCCCTGCAGAAAGTTGACTGGTAAAAAGAAAATGTGTCTTTCATTTGTTTTTCTTTTTTTCTTTATGGTTCTTACCAAGAAAGACTTACTGGCTTCAGTTGACCGCAAATCCTTTAGGTCTGTCTACGAGACATGGGTCTTTCCCCAAAGAAATAAAATGTTGTACTTTATCCACAAAAAACTGCTACTGAAAGTAATGTGGATCTTCTAAAAGTGGGATTTCAGAGAAAACTCCTCATTATTATCAATGTAATGTTTTAGATGAGTAAGCAAAACACTCATCTAGCAGCTGGCATAGTCCGGAAGTTAGTTTTTTAGCTTTACAAGCGAATTCATAATCAATCAAACTTCTGCACACTCGTTCTCATTAAATTAAACAAGAAACAATCCCCAAACTGTCATCTATCAACAACAAAAACATAGCTGTAAAACTCACCTCCATGTGTAAGTTACATTTGCATCTTTATGGTAGTCTGTGTCAAACCCAGCACAGCACTTAAAGTTATTGGATTGAAAGATGTCCAGAAGTCACATATTACCTCCATTTATCTTAACTCTTCCCTTTTATCTTGGCATGAATTTGATTAAAATGCAGCATAAGATGCTGCTTTAGAGACAAAAACACAATTTGTTGCAAAGTCAAAAGCAAAACCTGTTTTTTCACAACACCAACAAAATGAACCCTCTATCCGCAGATAGTCTTGGGAGACGACATGATTCTTTAATTTATTAAAAATGCACAGTCGATGAGACAGGATCTTACTATGCTTGTAAATAGTTTTATGAGTCTGCAGAAAAGAGTATGCCTGGTTGAAATTCTGGTTCACAGAGAGGGTAAGAAATGTTTGAGGCTTTAGAACAGACACCTGTCAAGGTCTGACAAAAGGCACTGGTATTTTTGAATGACCAACCTCTCCCTTTGTTCATTGATATATAGTCTAGACTCTTCTTTGTGATGCATTACAGACTCAGAACTCACATTTCTGATCACCAAGAAATAAACCAAACTGCAGGGAAAGATTGCATTTCTGCTTTTGGTATTCAGACCCTTTAATACATACTGACCTTAAGAAAGTTAAAGTCTAATATAAAAGTGTTGCCTCGGGCAAATAACGTGTTCTGTAAACCTCAGTCTCCTCCCTGGGAAGCAGAAGTCAGCGGAATGTACCAACAATCTCTTTTAATGTTAACACTGGAAGAGTTTGATGGAGACGTGAGGTGATATTTTTATGGTCAAGGAATGTACTGTATTTTCATTTTTTTAAAGATATGTAGTATTAATTAGTGAATAAGATCATATTACAACACACTTGTCATTAGTGGATGAATTAATCAAACAAAAGCTTTTTTTTTCTCAATTTATTCTATCCCTATCTATCCTGCTTAAATATGGTTGAAACCAAAAATGATAGAAAAATTAGTGCTTCTTGAAAAGCGTGAGCTGTTCAATGGGCTGATTTGATTAAGAATAGATACACAACCATGTTGGATCATTGCTTCTTTTTCTTTTAAGGTAAATTTGTATTTTCTATGTTTGTTATGTACATCTAAGATTTCTGGGCAGTAAATGAAATGTTTGTGATGTATCAATAGTTTTTTGTCTAATTGGGCAAACATACCGCGACAGACTGGCGACCTGTTCGGGGTGTACCCTGCCCCTCGCCTTGAATCAGCCGGGTTGGGCTCCGGCACCCCCCGCAACCTCCAAGGTAGACAATAGAAGGTGACTGACTGACTGGACAAACACGTTTTTACTGTTTAGGTTCTTTCTTTTAATTTCTAGATTTCTCTGATACACTCAATGTACAATATAAAATGTCATTTGATCAGATGGGTTTGAGATTGTTGTTAACTTCTACAAAACGAAGGGGTCGCTCACTTAGTAGCATGTCAGTACATTTTTTTTGTCATATTTTTATTTATTTTAAAAAAGAAAACGCAGATGTGTGTCTTTTTTTTTTTTTTTTTTGTTACATTTCCCTGATTGTGTCTTGATTTTGCACAGCTAAGCAAACTTTCTGAAACTGAAAGACTTACAGACTTATATTTCTGTGTGGCAGAAATAAGCAGATAGAAGAATATTTCACTCCACTGGTTCTGATGCATGCAGAGCACAAACTCACTAGTACCGATAAGCACACACACACACACACACACACACACACACACACACGTTCAGACTCAGTCATCGCCTGCAGGTAATGCCAGCTGTGACCAGCATTTATCTCATTTGTATCTCATCTAGTCCATTGAATTATACTAACCAAAGAGAAACAGAGGCTTTTGGGGAAATGGATGAGGAGAACCGGTAAACCATTTTGATAAATTAAACACGAGGAAGGCAAATCAGGGCAGCTGTTGTTTTCTAACAATTTTTAAACTGCTTCAGCATCCAGTGCTCCAACACTCCTGCTTTGTGATTTTAGAATTATTCTAAACTGTAGTTTAGCATACCAAATGTGTTGATTAATTTCCTCTTAGCTCATTTGTTATTTCTATAAATTATTGAGTGTCGAATAGGCTTACTGGGGATTTTCATTTGGATATCTTAGAAAATTTACCGGTAAATGAAAACATATGGAGGGTGAAAATTGTTGCCAATTGTGAAATATTGCTAGTCTGGTGTAAGTTTAGAAACTAGCTAAGAGTGAGTGAACATATGGTACATTGGAAAAGTAAAATATGAATGCCAGTTTATTTGAGTTGTTAAGTTAAAAAGAACATTTTGGGGGAAACAACAAAAAAAGATGGTTGGGTGGTTCAGGCATCTGGGCAGGATGCCCCCCGAGCGCCTCGCAGGCGAGGTGTTTTGTGCACGTCTCACCGGGAGGAGACCAAGGGGCAGACCCCGGACCCGCTGGAGAGACTAGTATGTCTCACAGCTGGCCGGGGAACGACTTGGGATCCTTCCAGGTGAGCTAGAGGATGCAGCGGGGGAGTGAGGGGCCTGGGCTGCCCGTTTGAGGCTGTTGCCCTCGCGACCCGACCCCAGAACAAGCGGAAGATGACGGAATGGAACGGAACAACAAAAAAAGAAATTATTAGGCAGTTTCTTTCATCCAAGTTACAAAATCTTTATCAACAAGCGCAATTAATAGGGTTTTAGATCTGGAACTTGTTAAAGAGACCATTCAGACATTCGCGGGTTCAAATCCCACTGAGCTCAAGTGTAGGGTCCCTGGAGAAGAACCTAAGCCCCCGTTTCTCCCACCATTGGCACCATCGTGGCAGCCTGCTGCGGTGTATTGCAGCACACAAATTTTCCTAGTGAGGGATTAACAAAGTGAACATTATTATTATTATCTCACATTTGAATTTGACAGGTTTCTGTTTTTATGAGGTTTTCATCTTTTTTTTCTCAACTTAGAGATTTTTATGCTAGAAAATAAACATTCATTGTGATCAAGTTTGCCACCCTCCTTGTAAATATACTATCTGATAAAGATGTACATATAATTTTTAAAAAGACACACAAAAACACCCATAAGTTACTATTACTAATTATTGAGATGTTGCAATGCTAACGGTAGTTTTCAACACATTACATACAATATGTTCCAAGCAAAACCTTTCATGTTGGGTTGCACGTTCATACAATAATTTTGGATCGAGATCTGTAAATAGCTCCATTTTACTGAAGGGGAATGCTTTGATCCTCCTGTGTGCATTAGCTATGGCTTTATCTGTTCAGATGGGATGTTGTGCTTGGTTATCTCTTTTTCCACCCTCACATCTTACATTTTTCTGACATATTTTAGGTAATAGTTGCACTGAAGACTATTCTGGTTGCCAAGAAGAAAGCAATGCTACTGTAGAAGAAATAGATTGAATTACCTTAATGTTTATTAGACCATCAGAGGGACATTTTTATCCGTCTACACACTTTTAGCTGGTTTACAGCCATAGAATTTTTGACTTTATAGTCAAAAAAAAAAAAAGAAAGACACGTGCATCGAGTTTTTATCTGCACATAATAAAATTTATGATAACAATGGTATCACTATATGATCAGTAATTGTTTTAAATAAAATTTTCAGTAACCTCTCTATTTCCAATTTACATTAGAGCACTTGCAAATATTCTAATTAAGAAATAAAAAAAAAGAAAAGATCTACTTCTGAGAACTAAACATGGGCTGGACGGTGGTGCAGTGGGTACAGTCACCTCACAGCACAAATCAAATCAAAATTTTTTTGTGAAGCACTTCTCCAACATTAAGTTACACAAAGTGCTGAACAAAACAAAAACTCAAGCAGCATTAAAATCCAGATCAATATAAAATAAGTAAAAACAAGCATCCATTAAAAAAACCACACACTTACACAAAACACTGCACACATGCATTGACATACACACAGCCCCCCCCACTTCTTCCAACCACGTTGATTACCCTCCTGGGACCCCACATTTGCCCTGAACTGCTAGCTACTGTCTCTTTAACTGAAAGAAAAATAAACATCTGGCCTGATGTTGCTGTGAGAAAATAATAACTGGGGATCGATTGGCCTACCCATGAGAAGGTTGGCGTTTCAAGTCCCGAAGTGAGACGTGGCTCGGGATGCTGGTCTTTCTGTGTAGAGTTTGCAGGTTTTCCCTGTGTATGTGTGGATTTTCTCTGGGTGCTCTGGTTTTCTCCCACCCTCCAAAAAAAAAACATGTGTGTCAGGTTGCTTGGCCACTATGAAATTGCCCCTTGGAATGAATGTCTGTGGGGGTGGCTGTGCGTCTGTGTATCTCCATGACAGATTGGCAACCTAGTCAGGGTGTACCCTGCCTCTAGCCTTGAATCAGCCAGTATAGGCTCTGGCGCCCTCCATGAAACTGTTCGGGATGGGCAGTTTACAACACGAAACAAACCGAAATATCCCAAAAACAGAAAATATCACTGGTCAAAGTTTTAGCATTTCCTGCCAACATGTGAACTTATTAGATTTTATAACAACGGTGATTGTTGCTTTGGTAATGGTTAACATTTTTGACAGGTTTAAAAGTGCACTTTTCAAAAACTTTCATAAAACCTAAAATTGGCAAGACAAAATCTGGTTATTGATAGGAAAATCACCACATGTCACGAATCCCAGAGCAGAGGCCATCTTCACACAAGTACAAATCATCCTATGACATCCCATCAGAGTGTGAAGTGCTGGCAGAGCCCTGAGGAGAGGAAGGAGAACGGCCAAACACTCACCGTATTTCACGTCTGTCTGTAGGCACTGACATTAACAACCAAAAGTGATTTAATTTCCTAATTCATCCACCTCCTTTATTTATGAGCCAGAAAGGCTTTTTAGCAGGCACTGATGGATTCCTTTTCCTCCTCTTTTTCTCAACCCTGAGGACTTGGTGACATAAAACTAAGATGGAGGTGTATGGAGAAAAGTGGGTAACAAAATAGTGTTGCAGAGGTGTGACAGGGTCATGGTGTTACTGAGCCACCCAGGGTAATAAATTTCATTTTTGATAGCCCTGTATCCTTCTTGTTTTGAACCTGCTCTCCATTTCTTTTACTTTCTATCAATTTAAATACCGTTTTCTTGTCATAAACAGTCTGACTTATCTAAAAAAAATGTCCTCTTCACAGGTAATCCATCTCTCTGCAAACCTGTAATGCAGGCTGTATTTTATTTTATACTTACATATACTCTCAGAATGTCTTATATTTAGGCTAGAAACTCACAATGATTTGAACGTCACACTTTAAGGTTTTCTTATACCTGCAGAATGATATTTAAAAAACACATACACATTGTTTTGTGGAAATAATATGTAGTTTATATCTACATGTTTTAATGTGTCATGTCACATCCTAATTATAGATTTGTTCAAACTACATGTAAAACCTTCTGAACTAATGATTGCATCATGGATACAAGCGGCTGAAATGAGCTTCCTCTGCAGGGTGGCTGGGCTCAATGATAGAGCGAGGAATTCTGGGAGGAGCTCAGAGTAGAGCCGTTGCTCCTCGGAGTCGAAAAAAGCCAGATGGGGTGGTTCAGTCAGCTGGTTAGGATGTATTTGAGGAAGTGAAATTGCTTTAGTTTGAACAACTTGACCCATTTCCAGTTAATGTCAAGAGGGTATAAATTTTAATTTAAATTTTTCTTCTTTTAATTTTTACATACTTTATTCATCCCTCAATGTGGATATTTCCGTGCTGCATTACACCGCAGCAGGCTGCCAGGATGGTGCCAATGGTGGGAGAAACGGGGGTTAAGTGTCTTTCCCAAGGACACCTAGACATGAGCTCAGTAGGATTCGAACCGGCGAAGGGCGAACGTTCTACCACTGAGCTGTCGCCTGTGAAAGTGAAAGTGCAATTAATCAAAATGGAAAATTTAAATCTTTATGAGGGAAAATAAAAACAGTTACATTGTAATATAAATGGCAATGAGGCTGTCATCATTAAAACAAAACACACAGACCTTTTAAACAAAATGATTTTTTTCACAATCTGAGGTTTTATGACATAAACTAGAGATTCTTAGAATATTTTTGTACAGGATAAAAAAAAAATCCATACCATATGACCCTGGAATCAGTTGAAGGGGAGTGTGGGGTCATGATAAGACCCAGCGGGGTCTGACACAAGTTCACTAGCATTCTGGTCCAACCACCTGCAGGGAAAATGGGCCTGTCTGTGAGATGCAGGCAGAATGACCTCAGAGCTGTCTGACACCTTATCTCTCACCATGTGCACACACAAACACACACACACACACACACACAAAGAGCAAATATTCATACGCATACACACACAAACACACACACACACACACACACAAAGAGCAAATATTCATACGCGCAAACACACAAACACACACGCACACACACACACAAAGAGCAAATATTCATACGCGCACACAGACAAACACACACACACACACACACACACAGAGCAAATATTCAATTTTCTTCAAAACAGTACTATACACCCTTTTAAACTGGTCTTGTATAAGACAAGATACGTTTTTAGACTAAAAAAGATGTTGATAAAACAATATTGCAACTAAAATATTAATCTAACAACCTTATGAATATTGTGAAGTCCGTATCGAATACATGCTCTTATTTGAGCATTTTTTAGGACAGCGTAAACTCTGACGGGCAGAACAGTATGAAGCAATAGAAGTTTTTTTTTCCACCTATCAAAAAACTGATATCATAATAAGACAAAAATAATTTATAAAGGGAAACACTTTGGGATTGTCAAAAGACTGCCAAACTTCTTTCAAAGTTTTTATCTAAAATTGTATATGTTGTATCTGCTTGGATATAAAAAAAATTATTAAAGGGGCAAAAATAACAAAAAAACCCAACTCAAAAATGAACTACACACAAAATTATTAATAAAAAAATAACAAATAACAAAAACTTTAACGAAACATAAATTTTAAGCAACAACAAGGTTTCTTCCTCTGTGTCCGACATTTGACTCTAATAAGCCCACCCTCAACCCCTGATTAATTAGGAATTATTTATTAATGTTGACAGTCTAAAATGTTGTGCAACTGAGCATTAAATTTGCCAAAAAATAATTTCAAATAAAAAAGTGTTACTATGAATTGAAAATATAGAAGAAAGACAGAAAGCCTAAAATATAAATAAAAAAAAGATGATTGAGGCCACACGTCCAATGTGATGTTCTCTTTTTCTGTACAATGCAAACTAAAAGGATAAGCCCTTGTAACCAAGGTAATGCCTGTTGAATAAATTGCCCACCCTGAAAAGAACACAATATAATGGCATCCATTTATTCCGGAACCCCATTGAGGACAAAAAGTAATTAAGTGCCCAATGCAAGCAAGATAGAAAAATTCTCCACACACAAAAAAAGGATTAAACAACATACCGCCCTGTGGAAGATTTTTTGAATGCAAACATGCAGAAGAATAGTAACAAGAAAATTGGGCACAAATAGAATAAACATCTTCAACAGAAAACAAGGTGTCAAAGAATATGCATCCACCTACACTATAAATTTGTTACTGTAGTCATTGGCCTTAAAAACCCAGTAAGTTCATCTACAGATGGTACTAAATAACTTGTTGTGGATTGGAGGACAAAGATTGAAATGCTGGTAGATGAAGAAAAAAAAAAGCACAGTCTGTTTCAATAACATTAGCCGTTCACATGGGATTGGCGACGATCCAGGTGGGACTGGATGGCAGAGGAACCCAGCAGGATCAGGGTTGATTGGCTCCTGGGAGAAAAAAACCCTTAAAATCCAAGTACTTTTACTTTTTTTTTTTTGATCCAGAAAACATACACACAATACAAAAAACAAAAAAACAAACCAGTTTAGAAATAGACTGTGCATTTAAAACAATTTTTGCACTATGAGTTTATAAACAATGATAACGTCAATAATCTTGGATAATAGATTAAAATCAGTTTTAGCTGCGGTTAAATAATGCATTTTATAAAAATCAAAATGCTTTTAAATGAATAACCATAAATGCACAAACTTAGTGTGTAGTCCTGTGGAGGAGCACTTTAGTCACTCCATTTTTATTATCTTTTTATCTTTTGTCACAGTTACATTTTGTGCTTGCAGTAGCTATTGTCCAGAATTACACAAAACAGAGCGTGTCTATAGTTATAAACAAACCCCACAAGGAAATCAATAAAAAACTTTGATTCTGTTTCTTTTCTGCTTTCATTGTTAGTCTTTGTGTTGACTGAAGTAATAAAAGTATTAAAAAGGTTATAAAATAACAAACAGACAGACATACGTAGGTCAAAGAACCAGGAAATACGTAAATGTGGTGACCCCAACTTTAACTAGAAACAATCTACGCTGATGTTAAATTGCGTGTCTCTTCCTTTCTTTTTATCTGCAGTTATTAGCTTCTCTCATCTTGTTTCACTCATTCCTAGCTAGACATATTTAATATTTGTCAAAAATGCAGAAGGTACTGTATCATTAGAACATTTAGTCTGATCAAATATGACATTTACCCATTTCCTCATTTCAGAGAGTTACCTGACTACTTATCTACCTGCGGAATAATAATTAAAAAATCTAGCAGAGAAGATCTGGCAGAAAGAGATGATTTGTTCAGAACAGGATGGAAGAAAACTAATGAGAAATGGAATTCTCTATCTTATAGTAGAGCTCATTTCAAACTCGTCAATAGTTACGGCCACATCTTTGGCAGGAACAGTCTGATTTATGTGAATACATAAATGTGGTGCTAAATATTTGATGTGCTGTTGGGAAGGTGATGAAGTTTTATGCAAAGGCCAGATGATTATGTGTCTAGTTAGGTACAACAGTCAAATGGAAAAACTGTCAATAAGCCATTACAGTTTTTCTCAGTTGTCTTTGTGCATTCTGTTAATCCCCATTTGCTTTGGTGTAATGATAAGTGCATTTAAAAAATTATCAAAACAAATAGCAAAAAATAGTTTACAACAATCAAAAGAGTCTCAGTTGCTCAAAACAGATCATTTAGCCTTCAGAAATGAATATACAGTATTCATGTCAAAGAAAGTGTCACCTGGAATGAAAGTCCTTTTGAGCAATATAAGGTTTCCAATCTAACAGTTCAATCTGTCAATGTTTTTCAAAAGTCATGTCTTCGTGAAACTAGCAGAATGACAACACAACACCAATTTGCGTACGCAATTGAAAACATGATCAAAGTTAGCCTTTTAGAGATTGCTTTTAAAATGTTGCTCTTTTGTATTTCAAAGCAAAGCACTGCTGCTGTACTTATCATTGGAAATTAAAGGGAGTTGGAAATGTTAAACCACCCAAATTTTTATTCTAGCAATTGTTTCAAATGTGAAAGAAAGAAAAAGAAACAAATATAAGTGGTATTTTCTTCCGGATGTCGTAGTGCGCAAATCAATAGCCTTTTTTGCTTCACACATGAGGAAGACCCTGAACAAATGAGGGATTTGGCTTTGTGTCACCATAAACCCAAAGGAAAACCAATGTGTGAGCTGCACAGATACAAGCCGATGGCAAGAAAACAACCAAGCCATCGGAACCCTCTTCACCATTAATAGTGCAAAACTTTTTCCAGCACCTTTTATTGTAGTTTCAGTGTAGTTTTGTCAGATCTGTGACTGAAACATTAGAATTTATGTTTCACCTTTTCAAAGTAACTTTTTAATGCATTAACCCTGTTTAACAAAAAAAAATATCACTGATGTGAATTATTGGGTCAAATTTTGGTAGCTGTCAACCTCAACCTGATTTCTGTCATTACATTGAGTAAACATCACCAACATACATCTGTTTCCTTCATTAAAATTGTGCTGCTGAAAAACATGTTTGTTGTTGACTCTCTATTGTTCCAGCAACAACCCAACAACGCAGCGGGAGGAAGCGCACAGCACCCACATTAATACTGATCAAAGCATGAAGATATCAAAGACTTAATTCCTATTCAACACATACATAAGTTCAAGCAGCAGATGCACAGCAGATGTGATCTCATTTCACATTGTTTTATGGTAAAATCTTAGTTAACAAGAAAGTTGTTGGAAAACACAAGCACATAGTGATTCAGCTCTGGCAATACAGAAAAATCTTAATACTTTCTCTTTTGGGCGCTTGCAAGTCAGTTGTATTTGTACTTGGCCAAATTGACAATTTTCACATTTTGGTTGAATTTTACTACCGGAACAATACAATTTTAACTCAAGCTTGCTTAAATTTTGGACTGTACTGTTTGGAGCATCCGTGTGTGTAGAATTCTGGGTTTGTCGTGATATCAAAGTTTTTGAGTCATTTAATTAGAAGTAATTGCTTTGCTTTGCGCGAAAGGGTTTTAGTATGTAAAAAAAAAAACTCACACCCTTACAATGGAAGGTCATCGCTTTGATTGATTAACCAACTAATTTATTAGAACATTGTCTAACTGCATAAAAAATGAGGTTGTTGCAAATCTGAAAATCTCTGTTGAAAGTAATCATCAGCTATTTTATAATTAAAGAAAGAAGAAACAAACAGATGTGGATAACTGCAAATATGGTTTTATCATAATCATATAGGGTGAAGGAGAGGAGTCTGTGCAGCCCCCTACCCATATCTGGCAACAGTGTGGATGGGGATGTGCAGTCACCAGGTGGAGCTCTGTCTGAGTCCGAAGAGGAGAAAGGATCAGAAGATAGCGATGAAACCCAAATCCCTGAGAACCTACGCTGTAGGCAAGGGGAGGTGTTGGCTCAGTGGTAGAGTGGTTGTCTTCAGACCAGGAGAAGCTAGTCTGAATCCCACTAAGGTCCCACTAAGCTGCCACCTAACTCCCACCATTGGCGCCATCGTGGCTACCTGCTACGGTGACATGCAGTAAAAGTAATTTCCCAATTTAGGACTAATAAGGGAATTCTTCTTCTTCATTAGTGAAGTGATCAAATGAAAGACTCCCACAAATGAAGCTGTGCAGTTTCAGGTGCCCAGTGGTATCATTTTTGTGATTATTATTTTTTTTAATTCAACAGAAAATGGTGGAATATAGTGATATCCTTTCATTTAATGAGACATAAAAACAAATGATAACATTTTTAAAAATATAGGTCAACATCTTTTATAGCAATGGGAAAATCTTAATTTATAATAAATTATAATTAGCATTGAAACTTCCAGTTTTACTCTGTGATCATTTCTAAGTCACCATAGTAAAAAATCAAAATACCACACTTTAAATTTTCTTGCGATGTCTCTCAACCAACAGTACAACCAAACTAATAAGCCCTCTAGAGAATACAAACCGTAGTCTCCTCTTTGGATTATGTTCTGTTGACTGGGGAAAGACACCTCGAGTTTACTTGTTAAAGTCCCTGTGAAACGTGGAACTCTTTTCAAAGGCATCTCAAAGAAATTTTTGAGATAAATGAATAAAATATTACCTACTGAAATCCTCCCGTGGTTTTAAAATCATTTTAGAAGAAAGCTATGTAGTCATTTCCCAATAAAAGTATTGTTTGAATGCCAGAAGTAAAAATGTTCTTACTTTCATCTGTCTAACTTTAAATCACAAATCCATTGGAGCTTCAGGAAAACTTTTCTTCAAATAGAAAAAAAATTCTGAAATAATAAAGCGTCTGTGCAAGAAGCAGAAGGGAAGCAGAAAATTGTGATGATTTGTGAAATCTAAGATTATGATTTTATTTTTATCAAAGAATTTAATGTAAGAGTTTGAATCCAAACAGAGGTATCAAAGGTCTTTGGAAATGCTAATGATCATAGTTAAAATGCTTTTACTAAAAAATAGAAACCACATTTGAGCTTGATCCAAATCTCCTTCTTGACAACTGTTCTTTCCTAAAAAAGAGGAAAAAAAAGTTCAATTTTTTTTGTGTCCAGAAAATGAAAAGATGCAAACGTAGATTAAACAAAATTGGACTTGTGGCCTCTCAAATGATGTTGACAAAAGTTTTAGTGTTTTAACATCAGACTTATAAAAAAAAAAACAATACAATAATCCAACCAAACAGTTCAAATTTGGCCAACACGTACAAAATAAAGCAAGTCTGTTGTTACAAAAGCAAAAATCAACACATTAGAACATTCTGCAGTAGTAAAAATAGGTCAAGTGCTATTGCAACAATGTATAGTCCAAACGTGGATATAAAGTTCTATCCATTTAATGAATGCTATACCTAATATCCAGTTAAGAGTATGCCAGGCTGTCATAGACAACCAACCACTCACATGCGCACAGTCCCAGGGGTAATTACACATTGACTTAACATGTACGCTTTTGGAGGGTGGATAGAAGTTTCTGCCACCTGGAAGGAATACATGCATACACGAGGAGAATATGTAAATGCCACACAGAAAGGCCAATGTGTCATTCCTCGGCTGAGACCAGGCTTGAACCTGTGAACTTATTTCTCCAATTCTAACCTCTACATCACTGTTCTGCCTTTCGTCGTTATTGACATACACAAATCTATGTGGGGTGCATTGTAAAAAAAATGGATTTATGGTTGCAAAACAGTAAAAAAAAAAAAAAAAAAAAATCAACATCAGACAGAGGCATGTGCTATGTGTGTTTGTGTTTTTCTCCTGCCATTTGTGCATTACTTGTTGTCAGAGCTTGACCTGCTCTGTAGTTTTCATGCAATCATAACTTGCAAATTTTCTCACAAAGGCCAATTGTTCTCTCCTGTGCAAGAACATTTCTCTATGTATAGGCAAAGAATCAATGCCTGCTTTAGCAGTCTTAAACCATCTATACTGCTTATAGTAAAAAACACCACTGATATTTTTCATGATTAATAATAAATACCCAAACCCTGCCACTTCTGTTCCTTTTGTAGGAGGAGAAAAAGTGTGAAATAAGGATTATACCACTCATAGGACCTAGCTCCCGGGTGAAAACTCACCCTTTCCCAGCCTGATTGCTTCCTTTGGACTTTATTTTTAATAATGCTGGTTTTAATGTAACTTGTCAACCATCATACAAAGCAGTAAATAGAGTTTAACACCAATAAATGAATGCATTGTGGCTGTAAAAACAAAAAAGAAACATATTTTTAATCTTCAAAGTTGCTGTCATATTATTTTTTCTATTGTTCCAACTATAATCTTGATTTTAAATGAATTTGAACAACTTTATTAGAACCTGAGGGATAATAAGAGCAGAGAGGTAAGCACATGATTTATTTTAAGCGCCACAAAAAAATATTATAACCCAGCATGACTCCATAACCCAGGAAGCAAACACTACTAATTATTATGTATGTCTTTTATCACTTTACAAAGCCTTATAATGCGCTCACAATTAGAGAACCAGACACTGGTCATGCACAACACACACATTATAAGTAACCTTGAAGAGAAAGAGAACAAAAATACATGAGAGACCCAAGTTTGGGCAAAATGGACCAGAAAAAACAAGTCAAGGGTTAGATGATATACAAAATGTGTTGTTGCAATTAAACAATTTTTTTGATTGCAGAAAACAAAACAGAAATACCTTAAAAATGTATAATATACATAAATGATCATTCAGATTTTAACAGAAAGCAGATTAAAAGTGAAAGAAACATAAAGAAAACTAGACGCCAGCTATAATTTAATGAAAACATTCAAATTTATGACTGCATGGTGGTGCAGCGATTAGGGGGCAAGGCTTGAAACACTTGCCTTTCTGTGCAGAGTTTGCATGTTCTCCTTGTGCATGTGTGGGTTTTCATCAGGAACTCTGTTTTCCTTCCACCCTCCAAAAATATGCATATTAGGCTAATTGGCCGCTATAAAATTGCCCCTAGGCATGAGTATGTATGGATGGCTGAGTGTGTGGCCCCGCAGGAGACTGGCAACCTATCTGGGGTGTATCCTGCCTCTGCCCTGAAATCAGCCAGGATAGGTTCTGGCATCCCCCGTGACCCCATAAGGGATAAGCTGTTCAGAAGATTAAAAAAAACAACAAAAAAAAAAAAACGTTCGAGTTAAAAAAAAAATTAGCTCCTCTCCAAGAAGTCTGAATTCCTGGTGGTAAACCCCTGGATGAAAATGCAAAACGAGAGACTTTAGTGTATGACTAGTACATAGCTCATGAGATGACTGAAAGTAATGAACTAAGATGGAACAGATAATGGAAACTATTCTCTGTCCCACCGTCTTGGTGGAGATCCGGTTTGTGACCAGAAACACAAAATCAGAAGTGACATTCAGACTGCAGGCTGAGCAGGCTAATAGGCTCTACCCTGCTTATCAGTATAGTGTGCTGTCTGTTAGCCCAAGGGAAATACACAAACACACAGATTCACACACACAAGACACACTTACACATTCTTTTTACATAAAAACTGTGAATGAGTAATATCTGTGAAATTCTAATTTCACGAGTACACATGTTTTTCTTTATAAAACCAGGATGCTATTTTAGTTCCACATTCTCATATTTTTTAAATGAACATAATTTGAATTTTTCTTCTCCATGTTTTGTGTGACAAATTAATCAGGTGACGGTAACTTCAGTTAAACATTATTACTGTGTTGCAACATAAAATGAAAAAACAAGTTAAATAGTGTTTTCTGCAGATGACAAAAGTGATTAACACCATTGGAGAAATAATAGTATGAAAAGTGGACAAGAAGGTATTACCATCAAACATTAGGTAAAAAATGAGAATTGTGAGGCATGAATTATGAGCAGAAAGTATAAACAGGATGATAATATTAAAATATAGAGGAAACAAAGATAAGGAAAAGAATGTGCATAGTCTGCCTCTATTTGTGATTTGTAAAAGATTAAGTCATCTGTCTATCGAGTCAAGAAAATATTTTGTCTAAAGGAAATTCTTTCTTTACCAAAATCAAGCAGTATAGGCAAGATTGAACGACCAAAGAAGAAACAGTACCTTCCTGAATGTAAATTATTTTATTATTAGGAGATGAGTAGCTTGTAAATCATTCATTTGATTTGGTTCATTTTTCTTTTCTTTTTCTTTTTTTTGCTTTGAGTTTTATGTAAACTAAAAACTGCTTGCATTTGTTTGCACTGGAACTCAAATATATTAAGACAATTTTTCATCACTATTTGGGAAAGAATTTTTGGAACTGTGCATCATAGAACATGGAAACACACATTCATGTTGCCTCTATCTTCACATCAGCCAGTTTTTTCCAGTCTACACTGAAGCTGGTCATTACATACATACATACATCCATACATACAGTACATACAGTACATTACATAACAACGCTGGCACATGTTAGAGGTTTTGGAGATAAAGTCAGAGGGGCAAGACTGAGATGGTTTGGACATGTGCAGAGGAGAGAGAGATCACAGCGGAAGAAGGATACTGGATTTGGAACCACCAAGAAAGAGGGCTAGAGGAAGACCAAAGAGGAGGTTCATGGATACAGTGAAGAAAGACATGAAGATAGTTGGCGTGACCAAAGATAGGGCAAGATGGAAGAAACTGACTTGCTGTGGCGACCCTGAAGGGGAAATGCCGAAAGAAGAAGAAGAAGACACTAAAGCTGGTTATTATAATTATTGTAACTTTCTCTTTTACATTTACATTGGGTTTTAAGTCGATACAGCAGGCAATAGTTCAAAATCAGCTTGGAGTTTTTTATTGCAAGTCAACACCAACTGACTCTGAACTCTGCTCCTGTCACACAACTGTTCCAAAAAGTCTCCTGAGCTAAAATGATATCCTGAAAACTAAGCCTGTTCAGTTGAACCATTTCACTAGACACCCAGTGCAGAATTGGACACTACTTTATTTTACAATTCCAATCACAAAAATCTAGTTTGAGAGAGAGGAAAATAAAGAATTCTGAAAAAATAAAAAAGATTTGGAGATTTTTTAACTTTGATCACATGTCCGCATGTTTTCCCTTCACATCATTGGTACCAAAAAAAAAAAAAAAGTATGCATGTTTTAGATCAAAATTCATTTTTGAAAAGGCCAAACAAAACCATATAATTTTAAATAAATTTTAACTTTATAACATGTAGTTTAAAAGTTGGATTACCTTGTGGTCATTGGAACCTTTGTTTCAATCTGTTCTGTGACTGACTTCATGTTGATGTGTCGGTCCATAACTTTACATCCGATGTAAAATGTTGATGGACAACTTTTATTTTAAATTCATCTATGGTTACCCTCTAGATCGTGGCTTTCCTCAGCATACTTGTTAAAAAGGGAAAGTGGAGAGCCTTACAGAAACAAGATCTTTGTAACCAGCTTATTTGACTTTGGAAAATTATGATTGTGCAGAAAGGCTGAGTACTCTGGAGTTCAGAAAAATCTAATATCCTAATGTCAAAGAAATAGTAGTAAACAGATGAACCGATGCCGAATAATAAGCAGCCCATGAGGACAACAACGTGTGTTTATGCCAAATAGTCAGAGGGCAAAGAACAAAGTACAGAAATGAGAGAAAAAGGTGAAAAGCAACCAAAAAAAATATATTATAACTTTATTTCAAAAAGTTTAAAAATTCAACTCAAAATAATGTATAGTGCTCGTTTTGGTAAGAGGAATATGAATCATACAAAACAAAATGACAGATTTAACTAACACAAAATAGATTCATTTGCAAATGACTGTTTTCAATTGTTTTTAATATGTACTAAATTTCAAGAAAGTACTGAAAAATTATGTACATGTTAAAATATTTAAAATAAAAACTAAACATTGAATGCAACTGTTAAGGTTTAAAAAAAATGTGCTTCAAGTAACCTTAAAAACAAAGTTTTTAGTCATATTGTTATTATTTTTTTTTTTTTAAATTACATCTCAGCCACCCATGTAACTCCAATAGACTCTGACTTAAAAGTAGAGCAGAGCCTGGGAATATAATGTGCTTCTTTATCTCCGGATTGGACCAAGTTGTTATTCACGCCACCTAAATATTGAAAATATGTACAGTATGTTCTTCTCATATCGAGAAGACACAAGCCTCACTAAACAAGATAAAAAAAGGTTTTATGTTAATGTCCTTGAAGATAAATGTACGTACATAGTGAAACAGTGACAGGCTTTATTTTATATTCTTCTACATCTTTTTTTTTTTTTTATCAAAAGGTTTATTACAGATTCATCTTGTTTCAAAAGACTAAAATCTTTGGGTGTAAAACAGCTGAAAAAACTGTACCTAACTAGACTGAGCAGATTTATTTTCCAGTAAGAGCGGCACATATAGAAAAAATAGTCTGGCATTGAGATTTAGGATGAAACAATGAATAAACATGTTAAACTGTTAGAGTTTACTATGAGATGTATAATATTGACTGTTTGGCGGAGCAAAGAGGTTTCATGGTCAAAATGATTTACAGTGAATACCAAGAGAAAAGTCCTTAAGGAATTCATTTTGATTAGCAGCTTTTCTCAGAGACAATTATAGGTTAATGGGTGAACGGTAATTAAGAATCAAGCACAAAAAAGGCTTTAATTTCCTATTTAGGCTCTTCCTGATGCAGAGAGACACAAGCTGTACATAACTAGAGTTGTCTATCGACTGTACACTAAAATTACAGACATTTTACTTTGTCATAGCCAGAAGAGATTTTCTCACAAACAAAGCAATGCACACTGCACACAGGACAGCAGCTTTAAATATTTTATCTCCTGTGAGCTGCTTTCTAGACCAAAGGGGGTTAAAGTAATTTACCTCTGACACAAACACAGTTTGCATAGTCAGCAACACTGAAGCGCACACACAAGCTCATTGTTTGCAGCCACGGTTCTCTGGAAACTATGAAGTCGAGGGTTTTAAAGCAGAAATGATAAAGGACTTACAAGAGAAAGCCTGTTCTGTAAAATAATTCACACACATTTGCACACACAAACAGTTTAAAGCTATACTAAACAAGCCTTGTGGGAATTTGAATGCAACTTTCCCATATTTGCTTAGTTTCTGTGTGATTACAAAACTAAAATAGTATTTTTTTCTTCCCTAAATGTAGGCAAAGACTATGTCTATATTTGCTTAGATGGCTTTGGTTAGAAGCCATCTAAGCAAATTGGATCCTCAATGCAAATTGAGGATCCAAATATTGAGTTAAAAAGCATGCAAATAAAATTATGATAACATGGAGAGGCATGAATTTGACTGAATGCCAAAGTTATTTGTTGGTTTATCAACAGCGAACTAAAATGATCAAATGCTATAAGACAAACTAAATTACGGTCTTGTCACCAGCTAGGAATCTTTCTCTCCACTTGTCTCATATGGCTTGCTAAAACTTCTTCACCTCTTTTCCAGACTCTCCATCACTCAAGATGGTTGATGTTCCTGAAGCCCAGCTCACATAAAAGGAGATGCATCAGCATCTAAAAAATCTGCGACAATTTTCCTGTGTGTGTGTGTGAATCACGTGAGATGAAATGGTTGCAGTAGGCGTTGCTTACTTTAAAAGGACTTGTTGATGTCATGTCTGCATTTGAATTGGGAGATGAAGTGATCTAAATTGACCGCATGCCGGGAGAACATCGAAGATGCTGTCTTGCCTGAATGGTGACAACCGACTGTGAAGCACTCGATGAAAGGATCTCGCAGACTGTTAGGTGAAGTATCGCAAACATAATGCCGACACATTAGTGATGTATGGCCTATGTGTATGTGTATGACCAAGAGGCAGACTAGACCTGCTGGAGAGAGTATGTCTCACAGCTGCTGGGAAACGACTCGGGATCCATCCACGTTGGAGGATGCAGCTGGGGTGAGAAAAGCCTGGGCTCCTCGTCTGAGGCTGTTGCCCCCGCGACCCGGTCCTGGATAAGCGGAAGACAACAGAACGAAAAAGAAAAAAATGGTTATTGGAAAAAGGATTTTATGCAGTCTGAGGAAGCACATGGTACATTAAAAAATAAATAAATCATGAAGTAAAAACAATGAGGGCGTACAGTTTGTCAAAGAATGCATGGCTCTCCTCTTTTAAATTAAAGTTTTAATATGGTTCAAATGAACTTCTGAAAATACAGAAATAATGTAATATTATAATATATAGTATGAAAATATAATTTTGCATACGTAAAACATTGCATAAAAATTTATCTCCTATAATAGTGTCAACACCAGCGATGTGGCTGCAAGCGGCCATCAACATATTGTTGAGTACTTTTTTTTTTATGGTCTATTACTTTTGTACGTTGGGTACAAGTAGTTGATCAAATGTATTGTTGCTTTTTCTGTCACTTAAGTTAACACAACTGCAATTTCTACTCAAACATTGTACTCTCAGTGGTTCGAGACTTTAAAATCGCCAAATCAAAACAACCAGTTTCATGTCCAGTTTTATTTTGTCTTCATTTTCTGATAAAATTTCTGGGGGTGATAAAAACAAGAATAAAATTTCAAATTGAAGATTGCATTGATTACATTTGGCGTATCTCTTTGATAACCTAATTTTCACACAGAAATCTTGCATTTCCCATCTGTTATGTCACTTTGATTTTTTTCTTTTGGTAAATTCCCTTCACACACAGGAAGAACACAAAACAACATTATTGCTTCCTAACTCAATAAAAACACATAAATGTGTCCTCACACTGAACCAAACGAGAAACCTGAATGCTTGCTCCCCCTGAGGATAAAAGCAGATAATGACCAATTCCAGCAGACATGTTTTTTAAAAAAACAACCTTAGAGGGGAAAAAATACAGGAGGCAGAGTGTAAAAAAAGACATCAAAGAAGAAAAAAAGACACCTTAGCAGGGAGAGTTTCATCTATATAAAAATAAAAAGTCAACAACCAGGGGAAAAGAGGCATCTGAAACAATTACAGACTTTATCAAAGTGGTAGATTTCCATCAAAATAGGTTCGAGACCACCTTATGAAAACTATTTGCAAAAACTGGTAGGAATTATTCCGGCAAACTCAGTCACTCCATTCGTCTGCCTGTTTTTCTTCATTTTTACCAGTATCCAGACTGTTTTTTGGCAATGCTTCCATCCCTACTGCATCTCCACACCTGACAACAAAACACCAACCCCCCAGTCTGATCACCAGCCACCCATCCGGAGGACTAAATCATTCAAACTTCCAATCGTTCTCGCTCCAGTTGGTGTTGCAGCCTCTGAAGATTGCTACTTGTTTGTCTGTTTGTTTTTCTTCCAAGTCATCTTCAACCTGCAAAATATTCAGTTTTGATACTTGAAATTTGAATTGAGATAAGAGGAAAACAAAAAGGAAAGATGATAAAATGATACTAAATCCCAGATTTGTGATTCCATTACCGAAACACAGAAGGTAAAGTCTTATTATTGTTTATCATAATTAATGTGTGATTTTCCAATGACATACTTAAACACTAAAAAAATAAAGTAGTTAAATAAGTAAATTAGTGTAACATCCATGCTTTTCTATCATGACATACATTTCATTCTAAACTTAGGAATTTTTTGGCCTTGTGGGTGGGATCTGCAGACTTTTTTGAGACCATTAACCAAGAAGCCCTTTAGGAATTGTTTGAATCAGTCTTTTGATATCATGCTAAACTTTCCTGTACAAACCAGGGTTTTGAACCTCCTTTTTATTTTTGTCCCTTTAAACAATGTTTATGTCTACAGGGTTTTGTAGTTGCAAAGCTACAGAGTAAATGTCATGATGCTTCATAGTTCATGTGCCTTTCTGTAGCCTATCAAAAGCTGTCAGCCCGAGCATGCAACCACCTGGCTTTCCCAGGCACTTTGCACTTTGTAAGGGACAAATTAGCCTCACGGTCTTCATATTGTAAAAGAAAATGTACCCTCACTGTCCTACTAACTGGCTTTATGAGAAAAAAATGAAAGACCAGTGGTCAAGCTTCATTTTCAGTCCACCGTTATCTTGCTTCAGATCTTAAAATTGAGAAGATGATTGTATGGATTCATGAAGTAGCATAAACATCCTGGGAAGGAATAAAATGTGTTCACTTGCTCAAAGGTGAGGTTAATGTTCTTCTGCCACAATTAAAATGCAAATATCTTCTTGCAGTGATGCACAATTTTGTTTGTAAAATAATTACTATCTTCACACCTCAAACAAAAACCCACATTAGAAAGAAAATTCATGATAGGCATCCTCCTGAGGTGGTAATTAATATATCTCTCTCACAGCTGCCACAGATTGTTAGTCTCAATGTGACTTAAGGCTGCATCGGTACAAAAAAAATGTCATAGAAAATTACAGTAATACCCATACCCGGGCTGCTGAATTGACAATTTTCAAATGTGAAGTCACTTAGAAAAAGTGTCTTGAAAATGAACTAAATCTTTCTGGAAATCCGTGAAATTCATATGGTTGTAGACACAAGCACACAAGGTAGCAAGTGGCATATCCTGAGAGGAAGAATGACCATTTCTAATAATTGTTGAAAGATTAAGTAAAAAAAAAACATTGGCAGATATAGAAATGGTTTGTGGGTTACACACTTGACAGGAGGCAGAGAAGATAATCATCATCATTCAGGTGAGCAAATATTATTTTCCCAAGTAGGTATACAGTTTCTTCACAAATATTTGAACAACTTGGTTCATTTGTAAGGAGAGAAGTTGGGGAAAGGTGTGGCCCAATCCAAGCGTGAACACAAATAGATGGTGTAAATAAAGGTTCATTTTCCAGACATTGGAGGTAGGCTGGCTGAGGCAGGCATGTGACTGAGGTAGCCAGGTTGACTGAGACTGGCACGATGGCTGTCAAGTGCAGAGATATTAACGAAAGATTTTGTTGTTCACATCTGTATTTGTCTTCTCTTGTGGGGGAAAAATGATTTAATTAGATAATTAGATAGGTCGCGGGCAACTGCCTCAGACGGAAAACCCAGGCTTCTTTCACTCCACCTGCATCCTCCAGCTCACCTGGGAGGATCCTTAGGCGTTCCTTAGCTGTGTCTCCCTTGCCTGGACGCAAACCACCTGGGCCCCTGTGTAGCCAGGCCAGAGGGTGGGGTACAAGAGCAAGGGCCTGGTGGCCGGGTTTTTACCCCTGGGCCCTGGCCAGGCTCAGCCTGAACAGGGGACATGGGGCACCCTTCCAGTGGGCTCCATACCAGCAGGAGGAGGCATAGGGGTCAGACCCTTGGCTGCATAAACAAATATTCCACATACAATGTAAAACATAGCAAGTTTTGACATTTTATTTTTGTTGATGTCGTTAACATCTGAAAACATACCTGCAATCTTGTGGCATACATCGTTTCTAAGTAAACAAATAGTTGGAGTAGCTGTTTATAGCTAATCATGTTAATATACTTTATTTGCTGTTACTGTATTTCTAAAGTTGTGCACTCATACCGTCAAAAAAGTTCTAAGAGCTGCAGGAATACAATCACAGAATATTTTTCTACTGTTGTCCACTTGAAAATACTATGTGCTTGTAATGCAAAATTTTAAAAATATAGGTCCCCAGATTGGTCTGTAAATCCTAATGCATTTACCAGATTTGTCTGTGACACTTTCTAATTCTGACAGACAGAAAACTCATTTTTTGTTCAAATGTTGTATTCAATCACCTGCTAAAAAACTTTTGACAAAACATATTCTTTTCAAAATCGGGCTTGTCAACAAACTCCCAGATGGTTCAGTGAAATAAGCTGTCTCCGCAGATCACACTGGACTGACTGGGTTTGTGTCTGTATTTTTTAAATAAAAGTTTGAAACACACATGCATCTCTATGCACACGTCTTATTGAAGCGATTGCCGTGTAAACAGCATAAAATAATCAAAATGCCAATCAAATCTAAAACAACAGAAAACTGTGAATATATTACCACTCAGAACAAAGATGGCTGTGGGAACAGGAATATTTGAACAACTGCTTTACATTAATATATTCATAGGCCTGCGCAATAAATTGTGTATATTCATATCAGAATCAGAGTGCTTTTATTGCCATGTCCTGGAGACGTACAGGTCTTCGAGAGATGGAAGACTGCAGCCGATCACCTTCTCTGCGGAGCGCACAATGCGCTGCAGTCTGTGTTTGTCCCTGGCTGTGGCTCCAGCGTACCACACGGTGATGGAGGAGGTGAGGACAGACTCGGTGATGGCTGTGTAAAACTGCACCAACATCTGGGCGGGCAGCTTGGCTTTCTTCAACTGCCGCAGAAAGTACATCCTCTGCTGGGCCTTTTTGATCAGGGAGCTGATGGATTGCTCCCACTTTAGGTTCTGTGTGATGGTAGTGCAGAGGAAGCGGAAAGAGTCTACAGTGGTGATGGAGAAGTCTGTCAGTGCAAGGGGGTGTCCTGATGTTGCTGCACCAGGACACCAGCCGGTCTAACTCCATCCTGTAGGCCGACTCATCGCCATCAGAGATGAGCCCAATGAGGGTGGTGTCATCTGCAAACTTGATCAGTTTGACAGAGTCATGGCTGGAGGTGCAGGAGTTGGTGTACAGGGAGAAGAGCAGGGGAGAGAGGACACAGCCCTGTGGAGATCCCGTGCTGATAGTCACGGTGGAGACATTCTTCTCCAGCCTCATATATAGTCATTTCTCACACTACTTTTTTTAACATCTAATGACCAATGACACTACCTGCACTGCATTTCACTTGTATCAACATTTTTACGGCTGTCATAAATTTGGGGTTTTTTCAATACTATTGAAATAAAATGTTTTAAGGTGCTTTATGGAAGTATTCGAGTAGGTCAAGATGAGAAGCTTTGTCATAAATAAAGAATTTTTGGAAAAAGAATATAAACTAAATTGAACATTCATCATAAGATAAAATACTCTTCAAAAAATAAAAACCAAGTAACTTCTTCATAATACAGTATAAAAATATGCACCCACTTCAGGCTCTAGCTGACACCTGCTACTTTACAGCTTAACCAATAATCTTGTTGATGTCAACATAAATCTTCAAACCGATTTCATAGTAAAAATTAAATAAAAGGGACATTGTGACAACCAACTTGCTTCCAAATCTTGTCACATTTTTAAGTGCATCTAAAAAAGGAAGTTCCCACTGTCGGAGTGACATTTCTTGCCTGCTGTGTTTCAGAAAGGCTTGCATCATATTTGTGCGAAATGTAGCCAGAGTATGTTTGTGTGTGTGCACAAGTTGTTTCACGCAAAATAAGCTCTTAAAAGGTCCACTGCACAGTTTAACGCATTTAAAAAATCTATTCTCAAAGAAAGATTTATGGATATTTAACTCTTTTCTGACAGAAAGAAAAAAGATAATCACCAAGCAAATAGTGTGTTCTGTTACCGTATATGTTGTATTTTGTACAATTTATGTGCAATTGCTTTTACAAATGACCCACTGACCCACTGTATGTACCACTAAATATTAGAAGAGACAGATGTGTTTTTATTTCTTTGGATGCCAACTCCAAAATGTCATCTTCAGAAACAAAGGTTTGTCTATTACAGAGACCAGGAGCATAGTTGTGAACTGGGTTGCAGCTGATCGATACTGAGAGCACATTGAAACTCAAATCAATGTAGAACTTTGATTTTTCTAGACTCTCCCATCACTCTGGCGGTGGACCATCCCAGCAAACTGCTTACAGACATGGATTTTCCAGGAGTCAAAGTTCACAGCACATCAATCCTTTCATGTGGTAAATACAAAAGTGCAGCAGAGACATGGGTGTGTGTATGTGTGCATGTGACAAATTGCACAGAGCTGATCGATGTATCACTGACAAAAATGAAGATGATGGGTGCAGTTTTCTAACACAAGAAATCTTACACACTGAATATTTCAAATCTTGCTTTGAATATGCAATGCCAATTGGTAATCATATTTTCATGTCATATTAGATTTGAAATACATTATTTTTAATCTAAATTTATTTATTTATCCATTGCTTTTTTTCTATTTGAAAGACTGACAATATATCCAGAATGTTACCTGTAGCGCGCCTATGAATGACTGGGGAAGACAGAGAACTGACATGTGTACTATTTATATTTTTATGATTTACAAGGCAGTCAATTATGGTAATAGGCAGAGAAGATGGTCATAACTTTACAAGTGCTGCAAATCTCTATGAAAATTACAAATAACAGCAGGGCTTTTTGCCCTCGTGAAGTACACGTGTCCGCTATACTTAAAACTTAAAAACAACAAATCCCATCTATAATCTTCACTCAAGACAGTTTTACACACGCACTCAACAGTTTTACATTCTAACAAACATATACATTTTTTTTAATTATTATTTATTTTTGGTGATAAGGACAGGGAGTGCAGCGCACATGCACCCCAAGTCAATAGCCGCCACTGGTCTCTGGCCTTTTATTTGACCTGACCTGTTTTGAATGTATAAACTCTCATTCAAGTTAAGGTTGCAATGATCACATTTTTGGTAGAAACAAGCCATTGTAAGGATTTATTCTACTATTGAACTCCTCACTTTTCAGACTATCTTGCTAGACAATCTTAAGGCCACGGGAATTGTTCATGATTTAAGGAAAGATCTAAGGCTTACAGAATATCGATATCTTGTTCTAATTTTATTTCTAAAGTTATTTTACTTGAATAAATATTTTATACACATGCATGAAGGTTTTTGGTAACACCCATATCAATTTATTGTTTTGATGTTATTCTTATTCAGTCTTTTTACTGAGGAAACAGTGCCTGCTCATTCTTAAATTGCCTTATTCTGGTTGGTCTTCTTTGTTTCTGTCACTTAACGGGTCAAGTTGCCCAGTATTGGTTTGGGTCCAAAAGCAGCGTCCACAGCAGCATCAAGTAAAATTTTGTGCATGTGTGAGAGAGAGCAAACCCTGTGGAAAATATTTTTTCAAATATTTGCTCCTATCATTTTCAATCACAATAAACTGTTTTAATGTTTTAATGTAAAGCACGTGATGTTATAAAATATGATATGATATTTTTTTCTGAAGACAATAAATTGGAGTTTAAATAAATTATGGAGCATACAAAAATATACTCTATTTTTTTTTAAATTGAAAATGTAAGTAAAGTCTTAAAATCAGTCACAGACATATGAGATCTGAGTTTAAAAGTTTAAAAACATTTTATGTAACTTGCCAAGCGATAATAGCTATTTCAAGAAGGTTCAATAGGAAAAGAGGTGTTGAAAGGTGTGCTTGTCACCGTGCGTCCTTTTTTTGTTAAAAATAACTAGAGCGTGTAGTGTGAGAAAGCAAATGTACAAGACAGAAAATTCAAACTACGTAACATAAATCTGTTGAGCTTTCTATTTTCATTCTTTGGTAACAGTGGACTGTGTGACAGATGAGATGATTGTTGGTGCACGGAAACAATAAAATGTTTGCTCATAAAAGCCTCTAACATTGTTTAAGATGACATATGAGATTAAGACATCATGGCCTTTCTTTCTTCTCAACTGTCCCTTTGGGTGGATTCAGAACCCTTGAAAGATGCACAGATGAACTGAACTGTACATTTTTTACTTGTCTAACATTAATTCTCAATTGATAACATTAAAAAAACATTGTATTTTTTGTTTATAGCTTTTGTGAACCAATAATACCGTCTTTTGTTAGTATTTTTTGAATATCCACTATTGAGTTTTTAAAACTCAAATTGTTTTTTAAAATGCATTTAATTGTTCAATGTGTGTTGATAATTTAGCTTTGTCCTCATATTAAACATTTTCCATATCAAATGATATGGTTTGTCTGTTACGTTTCCCTTACATTGGTATACCAAATGCAATATGATGGTACATGTTCTGTCACATGTGTTAGGGAATGGTGGAAAATGATTAATTTTGGAGAACAGTTAAAATTTGTGATCCACCCCATTGCTTCTTTACATATTAGAAAGAAAACCTTTTTAAATACGACAGCGAAAAAATGCTTTTGGTTTTGTTGGTCATCTTTAGACTTCTTTTTACCCGAGGAAACACTGGCGAGTTGTGTTCTGGTTGAAACGAATAAACTTGGTTAAGTTTATTAGTTTATTAGCTTTTAAATATTGTAGTTTGCTCGCTTCCGACGGGTATCTTTTCATCCGTCTGTTAAACAGCAGTGAAGAAGAACAATTTTGTATTCAAAATTCTTGAACTGTATGAACTGTATTCAACTTACCTTTTTAAGCAAGTTAATACAGAAACTTGTGTTAAATCAGATACATGAGTTTTTAAATAGATAGAACATTTCGTTTCATCTTCTGAACCGCTTATTCCTAAAAGTGCTGCAGGGATGCCGGAGCCTATCCCGGCTGTTTCAGGCGAAAAGCATGATACACCCCAAACAGGTTGCCTGTCTGTCGTAAGGCCACACACAGACAATCATCCAACCACACATTCACTCATTCTTAGGGGCAAGGGAGTGGGGGCAATATATATATTTATATATATATATATATATATATATATAGATTAATACATTTTATTTCTAAGGGGCCTTTCTAGGCACTCAAGGTCGCCGTACATCACATTTGGAAATATAAATAACACAGTAATTGTTAAAAACAACATAAAACATTAAATACATACAAATTTAAACATTTATCGTTATAAAAGCACACATTATTTAAAACTATATATATATATATATATATATATATATATATATACAAAAAAATATTGTTAAAAATGACTATCTGTATAACAATGCTAAAGCATCTATTATAAATGTAGCTTTTCTCACATGGTCTAAAAAAATATTTGGACAGACTTCGCAATACACACTCTATGGTACACAGCTTTTAAAACAACATCTTATGAAAGATGGGATTAACTGCGACCTTAGAAAGACTAAACAACATTCCTGTGTAATTGTGCTTTCCTCAAGTTTCACTTTTGATTGTTGCAAATAAATTCGACCCGAATTTTATTTTTTGAACAATGAGACTTTCCAACAGGCGTTGCAGCACCAGGTATGTACAGAGCACATTTTGTTCAATTCCTTTGTCAATGTAATATTAATATCTTCTATTTTATTATGAAAAAACACACAAAAATGTATTTTATTTTGATGAAAAAACATTAAACATTACAATTTTTGGAAGTCGTATCCTATCAAGTAATAAATTGTTAACAAATTTCTGCGTTATTTCTTATGTTAAACTAAAGATTCTCCATTAAAAATGTAATGAACTGAATATTTCAAACATTAATGTAATTTTAAATCAGTATTAAATCAGTATTAAATACCAAAATTTTGGTCTTCAAATGATCAGAATTTGTATTTTGTTTATCTTTTTCTTTTAGTAAATTTTATTATATTAGAGACTTTTATTTATTATTTTATTTATTCTTATCATAAATTCAATTAATATTGGACATTTTTTGGGAAATTATTTTGTAACACATTCAAAGAAAAGTGACACAGAAGGTAAATAACTAAAAAAAGAACCCCCCTTGCAATCATAAATTAAGCATTATATTTCAAAAAAAGCAAATCAGGTTGGTTGATGTTATAAGTGTATTTTAATACATTTTTGGATTAGTTCCCTACAACTCTTAGTAATCAGCAATGCACTAAAAAGACCAACTTCATTTTTAAAGGTTTTTTTTTTGTACTTTTTTCAATCTGCAATGTAAAACCAGTTGAGTCAATTGTTTTGTGATATTGGACTAAATAAATAAATTATTATAATGGAATTACACAAGAAAAGAACAGTAAAACATGTCCATCTCTCAGAAACAGTGCACATCTTTTTTCACCAGTGACACCAAAAGGTATTGGATAGAATAAGAGGAAGAATCAGAATCAGAGGGAGGTTGTTATTTATATTTTTAAGTTTTTCATTTATAAAAAAGTTTTTTTTTTCAGTGTTTTAATCTTTTCTATGATTATCATTTAAACAGGATATAAACATGGGAAACAACAAGAGCAAAATACCAAATCCAGAATTTGAGATTCTAGAAGAAAAAGAAAATTACTTTGTCGCCAAAAAGAGAGAAGAAATATTCATCATAAAAAAGATCCCACAAAAACAGGTAAAGTGACGTTTTACTTTCTCCCCATTATTATGTTCCCCCACCCCAGAAACAACATAATCCCGGCTTTAATTTTATGAGACAATATTAAAATATTATGGATAGTGAGTTTGGGGGGAAAACGGATAAGAATGTCCAGTAATTAACATAAAACAAAATATATAAAGAGACACAAACAAAGAACGATTGAAACTGTTTTCTTAAGATTTTTTAAATAGTAGTATAACATGTTACTTTGGACTTTATCGGAATCAGAATCATAATGCTTTTATTGCCATGTCAATGAAGAATATCAGAGACTTGCTTTGATACAGGTTTGCAAAAAATAAATAAATAAAAGTAATAAACAATAAAATAAATAAAATGAAGATAATTTTAACAAAACTAAAAGTGATCAGAAAGAAAAAGAAAATTAGTGCAATGGCATAGAAAATAATAGAAAAAAATTGTGGTGCCATTAATTGATATATTTATTTGTTTATGTTACTTTAACAGGAAAAAGCAATCTCAGACATTGAAATCCTTAAAGCAACAAACCATCCACACATTGTAGACATCAAGAATTCTTTCACCGGTAAGTTTTGCCTAATTATTTTACACTAAGTTTGTATCTGTTAGGTTTTTGGGTTTAATTGTTAACGTTACTTTTCACTGGTTAACATAGAGATTTTTTGGAGAGAACTTGCAGAAGTCATTGTCTTTTATAATGAAATTGATATACTTGAACAGTGAGCTGTTAATGAGCAATTAAATCTCTTTTGATTTTTTTAACAATTTTTTTTTAGCATTTTCCCATTACAGGCAAATGCAATTTCATTTGCATTAAGAGTTAAGAAAGTAGAAAAACAAATGAATGGATATTTCATGCCCACTCAATTGTTTTGTATTCTTATAAATACGTAACTTTTTCTATTATGCGTTAAAAAGATGGCGAAAACAACATGTATGTAGTGATGGAGTCCAGCGAGGGAGGAAACTTTGCAACAAAAATCAAAGAAATGAAAGATGAGCCACAAGAATCTGAGGTTTGTTGTATATTTACAAATCACAGATTGATGAGATACAGTAATACAAGTATATCACATACATTGGCAATATTTCCCAACTAAGATGCATTTTTGAGAACTGTTACTTTGTGGTGTCATGTTTTCAAGGTCCTCAGCTGGATGGCAGAAATCTTTATGGCCCTGAAAACAATTCATGACAAAGAACTGCTGCACAAAAATCTCTCTTTAGAGGTAATTACATGATTGTGTAATAAGTAGCAAATAATTGCTCATTTTAAAAGATTATTACACAGATTTTATTATTATGTTATATCTTTGTTTGATTGTATTTGGGGGTTTTTTAAATGATGTATTTAATATTTTTTTTACATTTTTTTTGTTTTCTAGATTTGACTGCTTGTTTATGTCTTTTTGACTTGTCTTCTTCAAGAATTTCATTCATAGTTTTTTGTTCCGTTTTCTAGAGCATTCTCCTCACAGAATTTGGAATTGTGCGCCTTGGTGGTTTTGAGGCTTTCCAAAAAACGTAATGTGCATTGAAAATTTTCCTTTCAGCTTTCAGATGACAGTTAGCAGCATTATTTCCTGAGGATTCAAATGTTCTCTGAATTGTGTGCTTTTGTAGATGTGCAAACGCATAATTTTAACTTATTTTATTTCATATTGTTCATTAAGGTTAATTTTTTGTGTGTAAATAAAAAATGAGTTCAAATTGTAATGAATTAAAAAGTGACATCCTACTTGTCTTTTCTCTAACCAGAGAAAAAAGTTCTGCAAATTCAGAGCAAAATATCAATTATTTTGCACCTGAAGTCTTTAAAGAGGGGTCATATGACATGAAAAGGTACAGTTTTTTTTCTAGATTGCTCTTAGAATGCATGCAAATGAATTTTTGTCTGTCTATCTAATTTTAATGAAATCATATTTTTATAGTGACATCTGGTCAGTGGGGTGCATACTTTTTGAGATTTGCTCCAAAGAGAAAGCGGTAAGTTTCATAATCTGCTCTGACTTAAATCTATGCAGGACTGCAAAGCTGGTTGGCTGAATTAAATTTGTTCTTACCCTGTGGAGAACAGTTGGGACGTCTGCCCATTAGCTGGGGGTTCTGGCATTGGGGACGCCCATGCCTCTTGATGTCGGGGGAAGTCCGGCAAGGGTGTTTCTACCTCACCTCTTGGATGGGTGGGTGGGTGGAGATGGTGGAGACGGTGGCTCCGTGATTAAAGCGTTTGTCTGTGGAACAGAAGGTCGCAGGGTCGCATACCACTGGGTGCACGTCTAGGGTCCTTGGAGAAGACACCTAAACCCCTGTTTCTCCCACCATTGGTGCTGTCGTGGGCAGCCTGCAGCAGTGTAGGAGTGCAGCAAACAAATTTCCCTGCTGAAGGATGAATAGAATAAATTATTATTCTGCTCAGCCTCGCGGTCCCGGCATTGGGATGAGTGCCTTTCTGGTTGCATGTGTCTCTCCCTCCCCCATTCTGGTCTTTTAGGGTTGAAGAAAATCTGTTAGCCCTATAAGCACATGGTTAACATTAACAGCATGTATTCACTCACACTTGCACACTGTGCCATGCTGTTTATTGTCCACTATGTTCCTTGCTCTCAAACAATATAATAGTATGGATTTGTGTTTGACATCATTTGTTTGTTAATTTGTTATTGAGGAATTTGTTGTGTGTGTCAGCTTTATCTCTATTTTAAACTCCTATTGTTTGTTTTTTATCTCCAAATAACTTAGCAGGTTGGTTACAATGCCCAATATTGTAACTACAGATTATCTCTTCACTTTGTCCCCCTCTTTTAAGATGTTCACCAATCTACAAAAACAGAACAAGAGCATCATTGTTTTAAACTGTTTGCAAGTTTTTAAAAAATACTTATGTGATGATGCGTTATAAATAAAATTTATTATTATTATTATGGAAAAGTACACAGAGGACATTGTGCAATTTCATTTCAACTATGTCTAATATCTTTCGTAGTTCTGTGATGAGACTCCAATCGTCCTCATTCCTAAGGTGATTAGTGGTCCCTGCCCAACTCTCCCAGAACAATTCTCACCAGAACTTCATGCACTCCTGAACAACATGCTGCAAAAGGATCGACGGGCAAGATCAACAGCTGACGAGATCCTTGCACATCCAATTTTTATAAACTGTCTCATAGAAAAGGTATGGCATTTTAATTAACTAAATAAAAGTTAATTAAAACTGGAATTAAAAAGTCCAGTGAATATGCCTTTTATTTAAAAATAGCATAAGTAGAAAACTAGTTTGACGATTGACAAATCAATTTCCAGGGTTTATCCACTTTAGGATAGCTGCAGTTATGGATACGCAGGTCATAGGTATTGGTTTGTGCCAGCCTTACTAGCGAGCAATGACAAAGCTACCAAGTTATCAGAAAGCAGGGTGAGGTTTATTCAGTTTTCAAAATGTGGTAAAGTGTGATTACTTTGTGGTTTACTGTAATAATAAAAGTCATGTTTTGTGGTTTCTGCAATGCAACATTAGCTTGTGTGTACCTGATCAATGTAAAATAGAATAGTGTCGTCTGATGCACACATATGAGTACATACTGTAGGTACAGACTCACACACATGCGAAAACTTTGCATGAACAATTGCTAACAAGTAGACACAGTGATGTAAACTTATCTTCCAGCTGGGGCGCTCTAACAGTCTGCTCCTTTTCAGGCTGTGGAGATCAACTCAAAAAGATTTTAAAATTTGCAACTTTTTTTTTTTTTTTTTTTTAAGGGTTTTTATTGTACCGGGTTAATTTGCCATTGTTACACCCATATACTGTATATCAATAATGACATTTTGTTTTTGTCAGTGCAACAAAGGTGTGAAGGAGCTTGAAGACAAACTGAAAGCCCTGAGGGGCTTGGCTGACGGTCTGGAGAGAATTAATGAAAATACCACCATTGGCAGTCTGGCAGGAGGAGTGATCGGAGCAGCAGGTGGCATTACATCCATAGTGGGACTCATACTGGCTCCTTTCACTTTGGGAGCCTCCCTGATTGTCACTGGGGTTGGTGTAGGAGTAAGCGTAGTCGGTGGGATTGCTGCTGGTGCCTCCAACATCACTAAAATGGTCAACCAGTCCTCTGATCGTAAAGCTGTCAATGTTATTATTAAAGAATTTGAACAAAAGATTAATGCAGTTGTCGCCTGGCTTCAGCAGATAAATGACAGTTTCCAAACCCACAATACCAATTGCCCAAAGTTAAATGACACGGATGGCAATGACGGTGAAAATAATCTTGCTAGTGTTGGTCTCAGGGCAGCAAAAGGCCTGGGTAACATCAGTGAACTCATAAGACTAACTCAAGTGATAAACTTTGGTAAGATTGCAGCACAAACTGCCAGGGCTGTGCGAGTTGCAGAGGTAGCAACAGGTGTACTTTCTGGTTTATTTGTGGCTGTAGATGTCTTTTTTATTGCCATGGATGCGAAAGAAATACACAACATAAAACAAGCCAAGGCAGCTGAATCAAGTCAAACAGAAGCAAACCAACAACAAAATCCTAAAATAAAATCAGAGATCATGAGATTTGTCAAGTCAGTTAGGGAAGCAGCAGACAATCTCGAAGGGGAGTTGCAGAACCTACAAGACTTGATCTCATCAATCCCCTCACTTCAGGCAGAGACCAATCTCTATTAGCACTAAATGTAAATTACTTAAAGTTTGGTAAGTGAATTGTACACATAGCACGCTTTGGATCATTTCTATTATCTGATATTATTCTATGTCACCAATGTGTTGGGTTATTTTCTTGCTATCATTTAAGCAAAGGTAAAGGGAGACAAGTGAAGTTATTGCTGACAACAACGATAAAATTCAGTGGATAGATCAGTGCCAGTAAAGTGCCAGTTCCAGCTAGATCTCTTCACACAAGATAAAAGCGTCTGCACGCAAGAGAAACAAAAATGTTTCCACCAACTAGCTTAACTAGTATAGTTTACAAGGCTCGGTGTGCTGATAATCTCCTTTTTTTTTTTTTTTTAACTAAAATACAATTATTTAAATATTTAATCAAACAATTTATGATTCCTTTAATTTTGTGTTTTACTTTTATATTTACTCACAGGTATTATGAGAATCATACTTACATTTTTTATGATTATTTTATGATTGTTTTTTTCATCATTACAGATAGATCTACCTTTACTTAGGGAAAGGGTGTGTAAGGGAACCACTAAGCAAATAACTGATGAAGTGATCATGGCTTTCAATATATGCATGGGGAGAGTGATGCAGGAATCCAGTGTCTGTACTCATATGCATAATAATCCTAATAAAAATAAAATGAAATATATTTAGTCAAAGAGTCATTGTTTTATTTTAGTAATCCCTGTCATAACTTTCTGTTTTTTCTGCTGTTTAGTTTTTGTTATGTTTTTTTTTTTTTTTTTTTTTTTTTTTCTTGCCAATGTTGTACTTATTTGAGAAAGCCACACAATTTGCAAATTGCGATGATTGCATGGAAAAACACACATTTTGCTAGATTTCATTCCTTTGAGACACACCTTTTAACAAAATCTTATGAGAGATAGGATCAAATGCCAACTTTGAAAGACTAAACAGCATTCCTATGTCATTATAATTTTTTAACTTTCGCTTTTGATTGCTGCAAATAAATTCTACCTGGATTTCATTTTTAGAACATTGAGACTTTCAAACAGGAGTGCAGCACCAGGTATGTACGAAGCAGATTTCAAACATTTAATTTATCAATCTAATCTTAAAATCTTCTAATTTATAAGAAAAAGCAAAGATAAATTATCTGGGAGTCACATCATGCAAAGTAGTCAATTGTTACCAATTTCTTTGTGTGTTATTTCTCATTGGTTGTGATAAAAATAAATTACGTGTTAAACTAAATGTTTTCCAATGAAAAACTTATTGACTGACTATGTTAATCATCAATGTCATTTTGTAACAATATTAAATCCCTTCAAAATTATCAAGATTTCTCAATTTTATTGAGTTTTTACAAAAATTCCATTTTGTTAGAGACTTTAAGGGACAGGAAAAACTACTGATTTTTTCTTTTTTTTTTTTTAATCGAAGATCCAATTCAGATCCGATAGTTTTTGTCTAAAAAAAAAAAGACAGATTTTGTAACACTTCCATGGAAAATTGTCACACCAGGGGGCCTTTTTCTTTTTTTAAAGCCCACATTACCACATTGTAAATGGAAATCCATTCAGGTTGGTTGTTATAAACGTGTATTAATACAATGTAAGATAGTTTCCTACAACTCTTATTAACCAGCAACACGTTAGTTGGTCTGGAAAATAAGATAATCTGTTTTTTGAAAAACTGAAAAAAAGTGAGCCATTATAAATCTCTATTTGAAGTTGATTAAAGTAATTAAAGTTTGTCTCACAAAAATCAAATTCTGACAATTTTAAAGAAATCTCAGGAACAGTCCACCCCCGCCCCCTGCCCTCCCATTGACAACAAAAAGTGTTGAATACTGCATCAATTACAAGTTAATCTACTCACTGATACTTCTTTTGTTTGAGTTTTTGCTCTCTAAAGCATACCTTTCCGGTTTGACAAGTTTGGAGTGTTTCTGTTTTAATAACAAAACAGAATTGAGGGGAAAAAATAAAAACCAAACTAAACAACTAAAACAGAATTTTAGTTTTCAGACTGGCTGATACAGGGACCTCATTATCTATTTTGTTTGTTAGTTTAGTTTTTTCTCTTTTCTTTTTTTTATATGGTTGACATTTAATTTATGGTTTTATCCGGTTCATTTGTTCTGGAGTAACATTTAACTTCTCCTTTCACTCGCTTCTCCAGTTTTGCAACTTTTTATATCTGTTCAGACATCAACAGGCCCAGCCTCATTCTGAGACATAAACACTTACACACAACCACAGCAGATCAACCACAAAGTGTTAGATAAACAGTATAATAAAGGTGGGGCTGTAATTCATGTCAAGTCAGTTTGAAAGGTGAGAGGTTTCAGTTCCTGGTTATGCGCACCTAACATACTTGCAGGCACACTCACGCTGACTGTGTATGTACAAAAGACATGGAGACACTGGTTTTGTGCACCTGTGCAACCCCAAGACTTGTGTTTGGGCAGTAATGAGATTGAACCTTTTTATAAAAACGTTTCTAAATAAAATATGTGTGTGTTTTTAATGGTCATTTAGAATGAATTTAAAACTAAATTTAGAAATAATACTGCTGATAAAAACACTTTTGATTGTCCTATGAATGCCTTAAAAAGAGGAATAAACACATATTGTGTTTTGTGTGTTGCAGCGTCACTTTTTCAAATTGTTTAAGCAACAAGAAACCGAAGCAAAGATTTGATTTTCTGTGGCTCAGAAAGCAAAGGAAGTTTCTGAGACACAAAAGCTGCCTGTATCTCAAAAACTACTGTCAGATTCTGTGGTTTTGTAGTTTCTGCAGCTTAGGAGCTTCCTGTTGTTCAGCATATGTTAGTACTGGCCATGACCAATGTACCAATGATGTAGAAGTGAATTCAATTTACTTTATTTTAGGAGTCCAGAAAGCAAACTGTTACAATCGTTTGACTTATAGATGATAATGATTGGACGTCAAATGGTTTTGCCTCTCCTTCAGTCCTGGGTTTAAGTCCTATGCACACATGTGAGCACATACTGAAGGTTCAGACTCACTCACATACAAACACTTTGCTTGCATAAGTGCAAAAAAGTAGACACAATGAAGTGAACTGATCTTCCAGCAGGGTACGCTCTAAAAGGAGATTAATAACGGAGATTAATTTAAAAAAGATTTTAAAATCTAGTGTTCATTGAGTAATACAGTTTGTACTATTATTTACTTTATCAAATGAAGGAATAAAAGTCCAGATAACCACAGTATTACACTTACTGTATCTAAATCAAATTTTCAAACACAGTTCTGCGATGTGCAGAACAGAAAAAAAAAAAAAAAAAAAAAAAAACCTCTAACAGAATTCAAATCCAGATCATAAAACATGATAAATTAGAAGCAAACACAAACATTAAAAAACTCACACACTGAAACAAAACATTGCCCACATGCATCAACATTCACACATTTTTAAGACATTCATGTTTTTAAGACATAGTCTGTTCATAGAACAGCAGGTTCTGATGTGATGTCTATTAGATTCAATTTTATTTGTTCAGCCCAAAAGGTAAAAACTTTTCATATGATTGTAACTCAACAGTGTATTGGTCATCAGGTTATTTTTCATTTCAGTTGTGGAAACGCAGTGAATGAGCCAATGTTCATGTTTCCTCAAAACATAAAAAAGAAAAACCTTACATATAATCTTCAAACACAATCTATGATTTCCAAATACCATCATTTTTCTTTTTACCATAGGTCTACACTTGCTCACCTTCACAATATGGGGATCATTCATAACCCTGACTATTTCAAATAATACAGACAGTAAACATATTGTAGCATTATAAAATAATATGTTTAAATAGGGGTTTTTTTTTTCGAATTAACTTTTGTTTTGATTTTTTCCTACAGGATATAAAAATGGGGAACAACGCAAGCAAAATACCACACAATGACTATGTTGTCCTTGAAGAAAAAGAAGACTTTTTTCTTGCGAAGAAGGGCGAAAAAATATTCATTGTAAAAAAAATTCCACAAACACAGGTGAGGGAAGATTGTTTTCTTCCTTCAAAGTATAATCTAAAATATTACTACCTGCTTTAGTTCCCATTAGCGTCCCAATAATGACAAGACATGATATACTAGATGTATATGAGGCCAGAGAAAAGTGATAACAATACACAAAACTATGTACAATGCCAAAAAGCCAGACAAATCTGTTCATTTGTGATAATATTTATGGTGTTTTTGACAGAAACAAGCAATCTCCGACATTGAAACTCTTAAAACAATACAGAACCCACACATTGTGGACTGCAGTAACTCTTTCACTGGTAAGTTTTGTCAAAGGAAAGACTAATTTATTAACATATGGCAATGTATTAAAAATGATCATCATAAATTGTAGAATAAACTAAATTAACCCTTGTGTTAAGTTGATCAAAATTTACATCATTATGTTGTGAGTCATTTTACCACATGAAGTGGAAATCGATGAAAAACAGTATATTAAAAAAAAAAAAAAAAACAACAACAAACACATAAAACCATCATCTTTATTTTAAATAAGAACCATTGGAAGAAAAAAAGGGTAACCAGAAAACTGGTCAACACGAAAACTGAGCTAATAATAATAATAATAATAACAATACATTTCATGGGTCAAATTGACCTCTAACACAATACGAGGGTTTCAAGGGATATTTTGAGAACAGCAAATCTTAAACTTTCTCGAAATGCATGTTGGGTTTTGTATACCTACTGTATATGAAAGCCACACCAGTTTTTAGACAACAGAAAAATAAATGTACCGGTATATAAAGCATGGAAAATGTTTCTGAATGTCAGATTGTTGCAAAAAATTACATACGCAAGCAGTAAGAAGTTCACTAACAATTGAGGGTTTTTTTTCTAAACTAAGTCAAGCTAAAACCTGTTAACCAATGTTTGGTGGCAATGTCCAAATATAAAAATATACCAAATATAAGTGTATATATATATATATATATATATACTATATATATATATATATACATAAATGTATTTGAAAGAAACAGGTTTCTGTGCTGCAAACAATTTTTGTGAATACCGTCTTTGTATTTTATGTCTAAAACAGATGAACAGAACAACTTGTATGCGGTGATAGAGTACAACCAAGGGGAAAACCTCGCAACAAAAATCCAAAACCGAATGGACGTGCCACGTGAATCAGAGGTATGTGAATGATTTGCAAAAACAATAAAGTATATTATACATATATTGTTTATATTTTACAATTAGTGCCAATAGATTTTTTTAGCTTAACATTTCATAACATCTATTTTTGTAACTATAATTTTGTGGTGTCTTGCAAAGGTACTTTGCTGGATTGCAGATATCTGCATTGCTTTGAGAACTATTCATGATAAAGGAGTGCTACATAAAAATCTCTCTCCAAAGGTAACTTTAATCCCATGTGGACAACAAAAAAAATTATGAAAATAAAAATATATACTGTACATATTTGGGGGGAAAAAAACACTGCTTTTGTTTAGGATATATAATGAAAAATGTTTTTTTTATTATTATTATTGATTAATTTACTGCAGAGAGATTTTTTAGTCAATGTTAAAATTCTTTGTCCATGAAGTCAATTAGTTCTTTTTTTTTTCTAGTGCATTCATCTCACAAAATCTGGAATAACTTGCTTGGATGGCTTTGAAGCGTTTCAAAAAACGTAATAACCATTTATTGCATTTCTTTTTACTTTCACACGTCATAAAGTAAAGTTAGCTTCTTAACAGTTAATGTGTTTCTCACTGCTGTAATGATAGCATACAAAGTGATGTAACTGATGATTAAGTTAGGATATATGTTAGTATATTTTGTAATCTTTTTCATTTGTACTCGTAATAATTGTATTTTTAAATAATACACTTTGTTTTACATGCCATGTGGAAGTGGTTTGATTTGATGTGCAGACCATTAGGATAAAAATACAACTGAAATAAAGCTGTGCTATAACTTAAGTATTTTGTAAATGAATATACTCTTGTTTTCTCTGAACAGTGAAAAAAGTTTATTGAATGCAAATTCAGACCAAAATATGAGCTATTTTGGACCTGAAGTTTTTCAAGAAGAACCCTATGAAGAAAAAAGGTACATCTATCAGAAAACATTTGTAAGCTCAACCAGACTGTATTCCCAGCATGCCTCCTATCAGCTCCTCCCTTTGTCTATCTTTTTTTAACTTAAAACATGCTATTTTGTAGTGACATCTGGTCGGTGGGGTGCATCCTGTATGAAATTTGCACAAAAAACTTGGCGGTAAGTTGCATTTCAATAAAAAAATCTATTCCAACATCTCTGCAACAGTTATGAAGTTAATCATTTTTTTGTTTTTTTAGATCACTCCTCAACTAAAAAATAGTCGGATTGTTATGTTAAAGTAACTTATTTAAATAAAATGACCTGGATCCACCTTTACCACTTACACTATAACAAACACATCAGTGTTTACACGTCTACTAATTGCTGAAGGGGTGCTCAACTATCAACAGTCATTGGTTGTGGGAAAAATGTGCATTTTGGTGTAGAGGAGAGGAGCTTGTATCCGGGATTGAATTTAGTGATGTTTTTTTTTTTAAACCCTCGTCTTCCACCATTGACAGCGGCCACATATCAGACACGATCATTTCCAAAATGAGATTCTGTAAGTGAAGCGCTCTGCTGCGGAGTGCCCTTGTTTTTCCACAGAAAATAGCCCATGTTGGGTTGGATTTTTTTTTTTGCAAACGATAAAAAGTGTATTTAGCGACCAGTGAAATTGTTTTGTTAGAAATAACGTCGTGTATCGCTCTGGTTCGCTTCAAATTCGAGATTTTTTTTTTTTTTTCAGATGTTCGAGCAGCGAGATGTGCTACATGTCCGTTTTGTAAACTTTGCATATTAACTCGAGTCTTTGTCACAATTAGCGGAAAATTATCCAAAACTTTGGATGACTTTGTTTGTTTTTCTTTCCGCCATCTTGTTAAATGTGCCTGGCCACGTGAGGTGGGGTGAAATCAAGACCAATGATTGGCTGCTATCTACTTCTCCTCCTATTTTGGTAGCTCGCATCGTCAATTTGCTCTCAACTGCCACACTTGGAGACCAGTTTGAGTGCAGTTGACAGTAAAAACTGTTTTAGACGATTAATCGATGACCATATTAGCTGGTAACTATTTTAATATTCAATTTTAATCGATTAAATTGATTAGTTGTTTCAGCCCTATATAGATTCCATCCAGGTTTGTGCAAGCTAAAAGTTTCTCAGAATGTTAACTGGCGAGACGTCAATTTAAATGTACACTAATGCATACTAGTTGATGTTTGTAGGACGTAGCTGATTGGTTCTTTATTAAGCTAAGTAGGAGTGAGATAAGAGTTCAGTTTATAAGTTTATCCGGCCAATGTTCAGGTCAAATGAGGACAGCAAAAGTCCAAACATCAACCTGGTCACGCTCTTTTAATTAGGCAGAGTCATAATAAATTATTAATAATTGTTAAATGTCACTATTAAAATGTCATATTTTCTTCTTTAGTTCGCTGCTGAGTCTCCAGTTGCCCTCGGCCCTAAAGTTATTTGTGGTCCAACCCCAACTCTTCCTGAGAACTTCTCATCAGATCTTCATGAACTCTTAATGAAAATGCTGCAAAAGAATCGCAATATGAGACCGACAGCCGATGAGATCCTTGCCCATCCAATTTTCATCAACTGTCTGAAAGAAAAGGTATGTTACTTTAATTTTCTATTTCACAGCTTTCAGCATACATACACGGTAACAATGATAATAAAAAGTCCAGAGAAAAAGCATTTTATTTAGTTTTTCTTAGTTTCTTCAGTACATTTCTCACAACCATTGTTTCTGGACAAAATAATAACAATACATTTTATTTCAAAGACGCCTTACATTTTGAGAAAAAAATTCCAAAGAGCTACATAAAAACTAGACAAGGTAAAAGCAATAAAAACAATTTAAAAACAAAAATCTACATTTAGAAAACAGAAAACAATAAAGTAAAAAATTAAGAGCCTAATAAAAATGAACAAAATGGATGGGGGAAGACCTTTCTTTTGGGTGGATTTCCAGGAAGTTTTTTATTTTTCTCCCCCCACTGTTTTACGGTTTTTTAGAGTTTAAGAGGTCCTCACCATCAGGGAGAGTCTAATGGCAGGAATGTGCAGAAATGATTTAGCTAGTATTTTTCAGTAAGCTTTTAACTGTGTATTTGTGTTTATATATTCTTTTTTTTTCTTGTTTATGTACTTTTTTCAATCCGCAATGTGAAGCTTGTCGGGACAAAAAAAATCCTTTGGAAATGTTTTCAAATACTGATCACTTCTTGGTGAACAGAAATTTTTAGTTTTATCACTTTTGGTAATAATTGATGTTTTGTTTTTGATTTTTTTTTTTGTTAGTGTCAAAAAAATGTGAAAGAAATCAAAAACAACCTGGGGGATCTGAGAAGGCTGGCAGATGATTTGGAGAAAGTTCATGAAAATACCACCATCGGGAGTCTGGCAGGAGGAGTGATCGGGGCAGTGGGGGGCATCACATCCATAGTGGGAATTGCACTTGCTCCATTCACTTTAGGAGCCTCTCTGATTGTCACTGGAATTGGTGTGGGAGTAGGTGCTGCTGGTGGGATCACTGCTGGTGCCTCTAACATCACTAATATAGCCAAAACATCTTCTGGCCGTAAAACTCTTAATGAAAACATTAAAACAATTCAACAGAAGATTGATCTAGTTCTCACTTGGCTTCAGGTGATTAGTGACGGTTTGGAATTTCTGTTCAGCCAAAATCCACAGGCAAATGACTCTGGTTCCAACATCGCCTCAGGAACTTTAACCAGAGTTGGTCTCAGGACAGCCAGGGGCTTAAGCAGCATTCCTGAACTTTTACGATTATTTCAAGTGACCAGGCTTGGTCAGATTGCCGCACAAGCATCCAGAGTTGTGCGCATCGCACAGATAGCAACAGGAATCATTTCTAGTTTATTCGTAGCAGTTGATGCCTTTTTTATTGCCATTGATGCAAAAGAAATTCACAACATAAGACAAGCCAGGGCAGCTGGATCAAGTCAAGCTGATCCAGAGGAACAGGATGGAGAGCCTTTACAGGAACCTGAAATCAAATCTAAAATTATGAAATTTGTCAAGACCGTCAGAAAGGCAGCAGATGACTTGAGAGAAATTTTGAACGAGATAGAGAACATGATTTCATCTATTCCTCCACTTTGACAGAAAAAAAAAAAAAAATTGGCTAAGCATGTGAGTAGTGCAACTCAAAAAGTCTGCTCAGTGAATTGTAAATATGACACATTATCTATGATTGTTTACCTTTCAACATTATCAAAACCAAAGTTAAATTTTAAGGTTAAACACTGTCTACTATAGAAATTTGGTGGAGCTGACATTAAAACGTGTACACCAATATGGTCATAAAGTTGAGAAAATAGGAATAGGAATATTTTGTCAATTCTATTGAGTTAATTCTATGAGTACTATTTATGTTGAAATGAGTAAATAGCATAGAGTAGTTCAACTCATAACATTACGCACAAGTAGGATCAACAAAAATATTTATTATTTTGTGCTTAACACAAATTAAAAAAAAAAAAAACTGAAGAAAAGCTGGAATTGTTTGTGGTTGTGTACACACACACACATGCAGGGAAGTTTGCAGTTTTTAACAAGAAACAGATTTATTCTTGAAACAAACTCAAATATATTCAGGAGCATGATAACTTAAGCAGGTCACAAAACATCTTAAATTCTATAAACCCGATGTGACCTGTAATAAAAATATACTTTTGTCTTCATATCTATATAAATAACATGGTTATTTGGTATCTGTTTGGTTATTGCAAGTAATAATTTTAATATGCTTTATGAAAGGTGGGAAAAAATGGAAACAGGTCTAAAGATGTGACTTGATGACTTTTGAAACGTGCTTGTTTTTATGTTTTGTATAGATTACATTTTTAATTGTACACATTGCTTCTCATAGATACTATATGTTGTGAATAACAATGTACATATGCTTGTACCCAAATTCCCTTCGGGGATGAATAAAGTATTTTCAAATCAGTTCAGTCAAGTTCTAGATAAAATCTGCAAGAGTTTTTAAAAGTCACAAGAAAAGTCTTTATGGTGTTGTGCTTCATGAATGACGTGCTTAATAAAAATCAAATCAAATTTTTGTGGTCTACGACTTATTTATTATCACTTTCATCATTGCTATTATTAATTTCCATTACAATTTTCATGTTCTACCAAGAAAGTTTTTGTGAAGAACTGTATTTTTTTCAACATAACAACTAGAAAGATGAATACTAGTTTAATCGATGAGCCCAGATTTACTCAAGCAGTGAGTATGATTTGTTAGTTGATCCTGAGATAACTTAACTTCTGCAGATATAATACTTCTCTTTATCATTCACACTTTATGCTCCAGTTCTCTGTGAAGCTTACCTGAGCCTACTTCAAAATCTACTAATAAAGTAATACAAAATGCTTTCTTTTTAATTGAACTCAATTCAATCTGTGGCTCCAAAACAAAATTATTCTTCAAAATCTTGAATTTTATTCGCGCAATAATAATTTGGTGCACCTATTAGTTTGCCTTGCTTGAGAAATGGAAAATGTTGGTGGGATATTGGCAGCACTTCACTCGCAAGCGCAATTAAAATGACAAATTTCACATAAAATCTAGACGTTGTTGTGTTTTTAATCTATAACTTTGATGGTTTGTTTGACCAGACTTTTAAGCTAATTTTTAAACTTGCCAGTTATTTTGTGTCTTGGGAAACCACTGGAATGCAGCAGATTTAGTTGAAAGTACATTACAACTTTCTGATCTGTTTAACTTTCACTTTTGGTTGCAAATTGTATAGATACTGCCTGAGGTTCCTTTTAGAGCAGATCTCTGAGACGACTTTGACACATACTGAAGTCAAGCATCTGGGTAGGTACAATATCTGTGAAAAAAAATCCAGTTCTTCATTGTAATATTATAATGATTAATTTATTCAGAAAATTTGAATGACATAGCTAATTCCACAAATAGGTATTTCCCTTTTGCTAATGTAAAAAAACCCTCAAAACTATGTTTGACCAATATTTTTTGAAAGATACTGTATATATGAAATTATTGTGTGTGCTTTTTAAACAAATGATTGGCAAAAACTGACCAAAATACTGATTTTATCAAACATCAAATGTCTCTCCAATAAAATAGTGTTAAAGTGGATGATGTTTTCTTTTTTATGACAAGCGGAATCCAGACAAACACAAGAGATAGTTACACATTCATTTAAAAATATAAACGAACAATGTGACAATTGTAGAGACAGTTTTGCAGTGTATTTCTTTTGTTAAAATGAGTTTTGGAGTTTGATCGTCCTTGACGATTATGAAAACTACGGAAATTTGATTGAAACTGTTTTTGTTTAATATATATAGTATATATATTAAACATATATATATTTGTGAAATATATATTTTTTCACTGCTGTAATTCTGAGATGACAAGATGATGTTTTGACATTAGGTTACAACTCAAAATCAAGGGAAGGTAAGTGCGAAGTATAATTAATGCAAAAAGTAATCTGAAAGTGCTTTTCAGAAAATAATCAAAGTGAAAATTCTAGTTTTATTGTCTGTAGCTACATACTGAGTTGAGGTCTGTTTTGAATTTTCAAGAAGATTCTTCTTGCTCTAAGCTGCATGAAACCAATACGCTGCTTCCCAAGTTCTATCCTCATCAACAAACTCCACACACTCGCCGATCCTCGAGTTTGGGCTTATTTGCATATAATAACAAAGCGTGGTATATCGGATTGAAACAAAGCAGGACAGGGAGAATGTTTTTTTCTGCTTTAATTTAGTCCTTAAAAAGGAGAGTTAGATTTCAACCTGCCTCCTTTATGGTCTCGTGTTTTTTTCTTTTTTTTTTTAATGGCTATAGATTTTAATGGATATTTGTTCTTTGTTGTTTGTGTCTAGTGATGTTTTTCTTTGTTGGTCATCTGGAGTTTCCTCAGCAAATAAATTTTACCTACGGGTACAGTGAAAGAAACCTTGAACCGTGTCCTGAAGGTTTGCACTATTTAAAGCCTTGTTTCTGAGGTTCTCGGAGTTTGACAAGGTTCCGTTGGGTCCAACAAGTAAGAAGTATACCGTGAATATACATCTACACAACCGCCTTTTAGTAGACTCCGAGCAGCAGGATAACAATACAAATACTATATTTCCTGTCGCTCAGAATCAACGGGAAGCTTTCAAGACAATGCAAAACCTCAATTTTCAAAGTTTCTGCAGCTCAAGAGTTTCCTGTTGCTCAAACTATGATCGAACTTGTCACACTAGAGGAGGCAGAGGTGTTTTCACATGAAAAAAATATAAGACAAAGGTCAGTACAAAAGCTAAAACACACACACAGAAAAGATAAACTACTTCAAATGTTGAGGTACAGTATTACATCAAATTGTTCTATTTGCATCCTATTGGATTTTGTATGCATTATGAACAAATAACACACATGATACAAAAAAATTAGATGGTCATTATACCTGTAAAAACAATAATGGCAAATTAACATAAAAACGCAAAGTTATATATATTGATAAAAAAAATTAAACCGTCTTATTGTTGTTTTTGTTTTGTTGTTTTTTTTTTTTTATTTAAGAGCACAAGCTGTGGTAAGTCAGTCATAAACATTAGATTCTTTATCCTTTAACTGTTTGATGGCTTGATCTTTTTTTCATCAGGATAGAAAGATGTGGTGCAAGAAGAGTTCAATACCAAACAGTGACTATGCCGTAGAGGAAAAAGAAAGTTATTTTCTTGCCAAGAAAGGCGAGGATACATTCATCATTAAAAAAAATCCCACAAACACAGGTAGAGGAAGACTTTATGCTAAAAACAATGACAAAACTGTTACCAGTCTTAGTAACAGTAACAGTAACAGTCCTAGTACAAAGTCAATGAGAAACAATGTTTAACAACTGTCACTGCCGTAAATAGTGGAACTTCATCAAAAGACCTCTCTACCCAAATAATTAATATATGTAGTAGTAACTGAGATTACAGTTAGGTGTGATGATGTGTCAATATACTTGACATGTTTTTTTTTGTTTGTTTTTAATAGACACAAGCAATCACAGAAATTGAAATTCTTAAAACAATGAACCACCCCCACATTGTGAACTGCCAGAACTCTTTCACTGGTGTACTACAGAAAAACAAACAAGGTAAAAAACAAATATGTGAAGAACAATTCAATAAGTAAAGTTAATTAAAAATCTTAACATTTTGAATCAGGCAGCACGGTGACGCAGTGGATAGCACCATGGCCTCACAGCAAGAAGTTTGTGGGTTCCAGTCCCTGGTGGGGATGAGGCTTGGAACACTGTCCTTTCTGTGTGGAGTTTGCATGTTGTCCCTGTATTTGCGTGGCTTTCCTCCAAAGACATGCATGCTAGATTGATTGGCCGGTGCCAAATCGCCCCTGGGAATGCGTGTGGATGGTTGTATCCATGTGGCCCTGTGACAGACTGGCGACCTGTTCAGGGTGTACCCTGCCCTTCGCCTTAAATCAGCCAGGATAGGCGTGCCGGACAACTTTTTCCCATAACTTCATTGTATGACTGATCAGTTTTATTCCTCTGTAGTTACCACAACTCTACACATCTCTTTTGTTCTTAAAAATAGGAACCAGCACACTTCTCCTCCATTCATCAGGCATCTTCTCACTTTTAATATCCTGTTAAACAGCCCAGTCAGAAACTCTACTGCCATCTCACCTAACTATCTCACCAGTAATTTTTTTTAATATATTTCTTTAATTTTTCTTTTCTATTTCCATATCCCATTTGATCTTGGAGCAATTAAGTCTCTCCCTCATCACCTTCATCTTAACCTGGAGGTGATGACAGACTCCCAATATTCCTTAGTGTGCTAATCTGGATGAGGCAAGGTCACTAGTCTCTTGTGTTGTTTCCAATATTTCCTCATCCCCACATGGCTATCTTTAGATGTAGGAAGAAGTTCTGCTTCATCGATAAGATTATTTTAATTAAACTACCCTCACTATCTGAGGAATTGAAAAAAAACCCGACGGATTCAGGCCATGAAATATGAATTGCTAAAGAAGCAGAAAGTCCAACACGAATGAATATGAAAATATATATACTGAGCAGGCATCACTTTTTTCCCCAGCCATTTGGATTCATAGAACTTATTGAAATACATCTTTGTTTCCATTTTAAAAAATCACTAAGATTTTTTAATTCACAATGGACAATGATTCAAAGATTTTAGTACAGAGTTGCTTTCTTTGATAGTTTATTTAACATTGAAACCTTTGAATATAGAAATACAGTAGAGACTGCATGCATTTTCAATGCAGGCAACAACATGCATTTATTAAATTAATTGTTCACTTCCCTCTGTTTCTTTTATTAACACTGTAGAAGCATAAATAAATTTAGAACAAATGTTAAAAAATTCTGTATTTCTATTAAAGGTGTGGATCTTTGGAATAATTGTAATGATGAACTTAAATTGTGTTTAAATCTTTTGTGTTTAAAAAAGAAATTTAAGTTATTAATACTTAAAAAATATGCAAGTCTTGATGGTTAAATTCAAGCTTCTATAAAAAGTAAACAATTATGATATGTTATGATTATGTTATGTGTTACGAATATGTATTATGATTATGTTATATGTTATGATGTGTTATGATTATGTTATGATGTATTATGATATTATTATGTTATGTGTTATAACAAATATGATGACTTAGTATTTACTTATGTCTTTTTGCTTTTATTATGACATAAAAAAAAAAAAAAAAAAAAAAAGGGTCGGCGTAATAAGCGTTTGCTTCAGCCGTTACCTTTTCGGTCCTTTGCTGGAATATGGTTATTTTCTTTATTTCATTGATATGAGGTTGCACTGTGACCGAAATAAATAAATAAATAAAAAATAAATAAATTATACTTTCATACAATTTGGCTTTATCAAAAGAGAAAAACAACGGCCACCCATCCTCCTGGATGACCGGCCTGTCAGTCCATGAGAGAATTCAAATATGAATTTAAAATATGTTCTTCTTTCTTAAAATTTAAACAGCATCTTAAATATAAAAGTATTAGTGACTATAAGTAAGTTAAAAATAAGAGAGAAAAAAGGATAATGTAAAGTTTATTGTGGTTTTCTGTTTGATTGGAGATGTGTACTTTGTAAATTTAATTTTTGTTTCATTGTAAAAATGCTGTTCAGTTAAATGTATACAGATGTACAGTATAGGGATAGGCACATAAAAGCCATGCTTCAGCCTATTCCTTTTCTTTGGTCTATTTGTTTCTTTGTTGCAATCTGTATTATTATTACGATTTTGTTAATTTGCATGACCAAATGAATAAATCTAAATCTGAATTCCTTCTCACATTTTTTCTCCTTCACACATCCCAAACCCAAAAAAGACCTTTTTTTTTTATTTTTACAGCGATCCAACTTTGAATTGTTAAAAAGAAGTCAAACAGAAAGAAATGAGGATAGCAAAACTATCCAATAGCAAAACTATCCAAAGATCTGTAACCAATATATCAAATATGTCTCTAAAGCCAAGAAACATATCACCTTTCGATTGTCTGACAAGGCAGGTCAAGGTTGGTTCTCATTCATTGAGTGCATCTTTCTGATTTCATCACTGTCAATGTTATTTGCTGTATTTGTAGTTTTAATGTTGTGTTTACTGACTCAGATTTCAATTTTAGCATTCAACACTTTGCGGCAACATTTCCAGACAAACCAAAGTACACACAATAATTAAAACTACCAGTTTAATAAAAAGTTTGTCACCAAACACAGTTTTTATTCAAACAAGCAGTTGATTAATATTGTGCTCTTTAGAGGAACTCAACATTTCTTTACTACAAGTTTTATTCAGTTGATTTAATATTTAGTGTTGTATATATTGCCAGTAGGGTGCAGCGTCAGAGGTAATTTTGTGTTAAACCCTTTTGTTAAGTCATACTTTTTTTTAGTTCATGTAACCAAATAATGTGATAACAATATTTTTTTTTTGTCTTGCACAACATGAGAATTCTCAAAGACACATGAAGTTCCGTGAATTTATTTAGAGTAATTAAAGTTATCTGTGTGTATTCTCATTCACCTGGTCGTGAATTTTAAGACATAGCACTACTCATTCAAGAGGCTTTCTCCATTTTTGAGCCAAATGTTGGGCTTTTGAGGTTTTAAAACCTGGAGAAATAAAAAAAAACTCAGCATCAACAGGGGCGGATCTAGGTTTTTCTTAGGGGAAGGTGAGATCATTGACAAAGCCAGTCTAGGGGAGGCTGGAGCATTCCCTGCAGAACATTTTGAAAAATAAGTCACTTTCCTGCATTTTGGTGGCCCATTCGCAGGCCCTGTAAGGGAAAAGCTGGAGTTGTCCCCTTTCCTTTCTTCTTCTTTTTTCTTTGTGGACCAAAAGAAGGATGGGGGTTGTGCACCCCTCCCCCACCGCTACCCTTGCCCCTTACTTCTGGATTTGCCCCTGATAAATTAATCAATTTATAGTGGTCACAATTAATAGAAAGTTAAAATAATTTTCAGTTAAAAAATCTTTCAAGACAATGTTGTCATTTGACTTTCTTTTAAATACCTTCATCCCTGTGTGAAAACTATCACAACAAGCAGGCTTTCTCTACTAATTAACTTATTACATTAGAATGAGATGGATGTGTATGCATAACAATACTGTGGTCTATTGTTTCTTTGTCCCAAAAATAATAATAAAAAAATGGTAAGTGGATTTTCGCTGTCAGTGTCTAAAATATTTTGATAAATAACTTTAATTTTCTTTCAGTGGGTTCTAAATAAAAGCGGTGATACGTCTAATTACTGATTAATTAGTTGCGCATTATGAAGCACAACCTGCACCACTGCAATGTCTCCCGTGGTGAGGGAAATATAGCTATAATCCAGCCAATGCTGCACTTACTGTGCCTTCTTGTGAGAAATAAAGAAATAGATATCTTCTTTGTCTTTGTGGCAAGCATCTGACAAAACACAGCCAGAGATGTGTGAACTTGCTGGTGGAAGTCTGAAATAAATGATGAAATAGAATAGATGTTTTTTTTTTGTTGTTGTTTCTTTTCTGAAATGACCCTTACAAGTTATGGTAACTGTAATAAAAAGTTATTTAGTTTTGCAGAATAAAGTAAAATTTGAGGTTGAAAAAGGCATATATGTTTATCAGTTGTGGATTCAAATGGTTTACTTCATGATTTTTACATTAGTTCTTAAAAGTTTGCCACTAAACCTTTGAAATTGTATGCTGGTTAGGTTTTTTTCTTCAGAAATTAACATAAAAAAGCATCAGAGAAAGAAATAAAACAATAACCACGAGTAGATCGTTTGTTAAAGGATTTTATACATACACCATGGCACCATATAAACCCATCCACCACTCCACATCGACTTGTTTTCTTCTCCTACAGCTGTTTTCCTTTCATATGCAGCTTCTCCTGTTAGATATTTCCTTGTGTTGTTTTGATAGTTTCTAGATACTGATAAGCTGCCAACCTCTGGCTGTATTTTCTCTGTCTTGCCTTCTTTCTTTCTAGGAGAAACTTTTCCTTTCTCACCCCACCTGGGATTTATTTGTTTGTCTACAGAAACCGATGAGGGCAAGATGAAGACCCCCTCACAGGTGGCTGCCGCAGTAACAGGAGGCAGGGATTACATTTCACAGCCTGCTTGTGTTTGTAGGCATGTAGAAAGTTATTTCTTTGTGTTTGATAAGAGAAGAAGGGGAGATCTAAATCACTGCCTCAGGTGGACTTCGTAACTTTCCGTAAATCTGGCTACATACAAGTCAAATGTGTTTTACTTATCTGATGTATTTTTTTCTAACCATGTTTGGGATCATACATACTAATCTCACAAAAGATCACTAACTAATTCATATTCAAAGATTCAATGTTATGATTGGGTTTTTAACTTAATAAATCAAAATTGTTCCCTGGTGGACTAAAAGTGAAATCACTAAAATAAAAAATACACATGGCTGGGTTTTCTATTATTGTTTTTTTTTTTTTGCAAATAAATTGGGATACATTGATAATAATTTTTGGGATGTGCAACTTTGAGTGAACTGAAACACATCGGCTCTCCAAGTCAATGGAGAGCCTTTGTGTGCTGAAATAAATTAGATGAGCTCTCAGGGTGGGAGTGAAAACAGAGGAAAGGAGATGTGAATATTCCTTCACACTTGGTCATATTGTACCGTATTTTTCGGACTGTAAGTCCCACCTGAGTGTAAGTTGCACCAGCCAAAAATGCACAAAAAGGAAGGATTACACTCCAGTAACTGGAGTATAAGTCGTATTTTTGGGAAAATTTATTTGATAAAATTCAATACCAAACAAAGACATGTTTCTTTGAAATGCATTTTCAAAAGTAAATAAAATGGAGAACAACGGGTAATACGGTATACTACCTTCACATGACGCATAAACAAACTGAGAATGTGCATTTGTCGATCAAGCCAATGACTTCCAGGAAAGTTGCACAGCGCATTCTCCCAATTACCGTGAAGCTGCACTCTCCATCCTGCATCCACTGCTCTCACAGGTTACGCTAGACTGCCTTAAAGCTCCTCTACACGGAAATATCAAGTGGCTAGAGAATTTTGGTTAACCCTCCAGGAATAATGGCAGGTACGGAGTTGAAAACTTTTAATTTAGTTTTGAACTGTGGTGTGATGTACCCTCTGTGTGCATGCTAGCCATCACAAGCGGAGCTTTGCTCTTTGCTTTAAAGAAGCCATTGTGACACTTGGCACTTTTTAAGCCATGAGTTCAGTATTTCTTGATCCGTCCACAACTACTCTCCCTGCAGAACGTTGTTCAAACACCCATGTATGAACTTGTTCCTCTAACTGTGACCACTTAGCTTTTGGTCCGCGATTAGCTTCTTTGTTTCCTTCATTCTACTGTAGTTAGAGTAACCTCTGCTTTTCACCAGTCCCTTACAAGTTTCTCACTAACTAAGAAATATTTTTCTGCAGCTCAAGTACTGTTTTCAGGTGCATATTATGCTATTTTCAGCTTGTAATCTGCAGGGAAAAAAAATATTTTCGGTTCCATTTTTGTTCTTCCTCCTCAGTTGTTTTTACGTTGCCGGCAAAGTTGAAACTAGAGCGCCCTCCTGCGGTAAAGTGTGAAAATAACTTGCGATAAATTGAGCAAATATTGTGAACTGATGGTTCAAATGTGTTAATATTCCTCCTATAAGTCTATCCAGTTTATAAATCGCCCCCACAACCAAACTATTAAAAAAAACCTGTGACTTATAGTCCAAAAAATACAGTAATTTATTTTAATCTTCATCATCTGCGAGATTTTTAAAAAATAAAAATAAAAAAAATAGTTGTGTGTGATTAGTAAAATTTTACATTTTCTTGATTTGTTCTGTGTTTTTGTTTTTCTTAAAAAAAACAAACAAAGTTGTTAGAAAAGTTTTCAACATGTTCTTGTGTTAAGTTTGACACTTCTGCACTGGAAAGGTCATTTTTTTCAATGGCTCACTTGTATGAAGTAAAAAAAAATAGACACAAACAAACAATAAAAAAACATTTAAAGTAATGCCAAATTTGGGACTGAAGTTACTCATTCAATCATCTTCTAATTCGCTAGTCCATTTCTTGGTCGCAGGGGGTGCCGGCTATCCCAGCTGATTACAAGGGAGAAGTGGGGTACGTACCAGTCTATTGCAGGGTCACACATTGAGATAGACAACCGTTCACACACATACTCATTCTTAGGGGCAATTTCACAGAGCCCAATCATCCTCACATTCATGTTTTTGAGGGTGGAAGGAAACTGGAGCACTTGGAGAAAACCCTGCGCGAACACGAGGAGAGCATGCAAATTTCTCAAAGAAAGGCCAGCGATTAAAGCCTCATCTCACTATTGTCTCAAACCCCATTTGAAATGATGAAGATTAATCTGATTCCTTATTGGGAGAATAAGGACCCCTTTGGAATTGGGGAATAAGGAATAATAATTGTAAAAAGGAATGAGGACCCCTTATTGGGATCCTGCTGCGGTGGAATGCAACACAGATATTTTCCTGCTGAGGGATAAATTTGTAAAAAATGTCAAATATTGTTTTTTTGTTTTTTTAAAGTGAAAGTTAAAGTTGATCTAATTTCTGTATTTGATTCCTTTGTAGGAGAAACAACAGGCGTTTAACCAAACAAAGGTCTCTGATGGGACAACATAACTATAGAGTCCCATCAACAGCTCTAGGTCGCTGGAGGTCGAGCAGGAAACAGAAAATAGATTATTGATTTTGGATATATAGTGGAAAGCACCTCTGTTATTTTGCATTTTATTATGGCATACCCTTATTTCAAAGTGGATTAAATCAGTTTTCTTTTTAAAAAAGATATTTTAAAAACACACCATAATGACAAAAGTATTTTTGAAATTGTTACAAATTTCTTAAATATATAATCATTTAAAAATCTGAAAAAGAGTAAAGTAGAATTTGGGTAGAGAAAAATTTATTCGATCACTTGAGTGAACAAAACAAAAAAGACAGTCACATAGGTTAGCCTTCTACAAAGAACAAGATCGAAAGGGCGTTGGCTGAAGTCAATACTTATAACGCCTAACGAAATTAACATCTACAGTAAGTAGAAGTCGCCACGTGGACTTATACCAAAAGTCACTTGAATGACACGCACACAATGAGAAACAAAATTCTGTGGTCTGACAAGACCAAAATAAAACTTTTTAGAGTAAATGGCAGGTGTTGTGCTTGGAGGAAACCAGTCACCACTCATCACCAGGCCCATATCATCCCTACAGTGAAGCATGGTGGTGGCAGCATCATGTTGTTTTTCAGCAGCAGGAAAAGTAAGGGGTAAACTGAAAAAAACAATGCACAGGGACATCCTGGATGAAAACCTGTTACAGAGTGCTCTTGAACTCGGTTCATCTTTCAGAAGGACAATTATCCAAAGCACACTCAAGACATCGAAGGACTGGCTTCAGAACAACTTTGTTTATGTCCTTGAGTGCCCCAGTCACAATCCAGACCTAAATTCAATCGAACATTTATGAAGAGATCTGAAAATGCCTGAACACCAATACCTCCCAACCAAACGAAGAGAACTTATTGAGATTTGGCAGTGTTGCAACGAGGAATGAGTGAAACTGTCAAAAGGAAAGTGTGCCATGCTTGTGGCGTTACATTCAAAATTACTTAAAGCTGCAATAGATGCTGAAAGCGCAGCAAGTGAATGTTGAGCACAGGCTGTGAATGCACATATACTACATATTATTTTTAGTTTTATTTTATTTTTAATGCATTTTCAATCAATTTCAAAAAGCGTTTTCAACATCATCATTATGATGTCTTTAAAAAAAAAAAAATTAGGAAATAAACAGACTCAGTGGATTTTGAAATGAAGCTGTGATGTAATAACATGTGGAAAAACTGAGGCACTGTGAATACTTTCAAGATTGCATATTTAGTATAATTTATAACACTGGTAATAATTTCTATTTGTCCTGTTTTGAGACTAAAACTCAGTGACAAATGCATTGATCTAGCAAAAAAGTTATAGTTGTCATTCTTCGTCTGGACATTTGATGGAAATCAATAAACATACTTAAACAACGCTTCATTTTCTCTTTTTGTTTTAAAGTGGGGCATCTTCAAACCTGACAATGCCAGTTCTTGAAAGATCCTGTTCAAATCCTGATCATTACTTCCTCTCAGTTTGAAAAACATGCTTTTTTTATTAGTTTTCTTCCTTTTTTGTTACATGCCACCGTGCAGGAAATTTAAGGAACCAGTCACAGTGGTGCTGGCCTGTAGGTGCTGCTGAGTGGGAGGAAATAGATTACCCTTATCAAGGTTTTCTCAAAGGAAAGTTGCTGCTGTGAAAGTTAATTACATTCCTGCTCCACAGAGAACACATAAAATGCTGTGATTTTTTTTTATTTTATGATTTTTTATGAGAAAAAAGAACATTCTTTTTTGTTAAGTCACACGTTGTGTTTACATGAATGTCCAGCACCTTTCTATATTTAACAACTTCCTTTCCCAGAGCAGAGGGTTCCCTTTATCACCAAATATTGTTCCATCTTCTGAACCGTTCATCCCTAACAAGCTCGCAGGGGTGCAGGAGCCTATCTCGGCTGATTTAAGGTAAGAAGCAGGGTACACCCTGAATGGGTTGCCTGTTTGTCACGTGGCCACACATACACAACCATCTACACAAACTCAGTCATTCCTAAGGGGAATTTTATAGCGGCCAATCAACCTCACATGCACACGCTTTGGGAGGGTGGAATGAAACGGGGGTATCCGGAGAAAATGCACGCATGCATGGGGGGAACATGCTCCATACAGAAAGACCAGTCTTTCAAGCCTCTTCATACCCGATACTCAATCCCTGACCTTCTTGCTATGAGGACACTGTGCTAGCCACTGCTCCACCATGACGCCCTTGTAGAAAAGTTTATCATTTTAGTTTGATATTTTGCAAACTGTTCAGTGACTGTTTACTTCTGTGTGTGTCCAACCAACTGTATACCTGCATGTACAAAATTGACTAATTTGCATCTACAAGATTCCCACAACGGAGTTTGGGACTTAGAAAACTACTTTTTTTTTTCGTATTGAAGAAAGCAAGTTATATTTCATGTCATATTATAAACATTTCAGATTTAAATTTTATTGTGTTACTCATCTAGTGCTTACCAGCTATCTTCCAGTTGTTTGGTGAGCAAGAGAATTTTTTGAAAAAATGCTGTCACTGTCCCCTAAGGAGCTATTGATACTCATAACACTATATAAAAGGAAATATGAAAAGGACAAAAGACAATGTTTAATGTTGATATTTGTGAATAACAGCAAAATGCTGGAAAAATATAATCCAATCAAGGTCCAAAAATCAGTTTCTCCAAGTCCTTCACACCCAAATGTATTCCTAAGCCGCCTATTTTCCAGCAGTACAAATCCGTCATCATTCAAGATTTGACATTGATAAGAACTGACTGTCAATTAGGAAGAACTTTTTCCTCCTCTCTGTCAATCAATCTGCCTCATGCTGAAATAGCCTAAAGAGCAAATTTTTTGAGATGTGTTTGAAAATGCAATATATCTCTAAAGGGCGCACTTAAGATTCAACTGGCAGTGCATAAGTTCTGTCTGGAACACCAATAAGAAATTCCAGAGTCATAGAATTGGAGAAATGTGTTGAAAATCTATTTGTGTAATCACACATATGCAGATGTAATCATTTCAAAATTATTTTTAAAATTTAACTGGTTGTTGGAAACACATTACATAGTTTTTTAAGAGAGATCCAGAGGTTGTATGTTTATTAAAAGGACAGAAAAGTAATAGCGTTTAAAATCCAACAAAATCAGAATATTAATGTCATGGCTAACGTCATCATAATTGTTTTTGTAAGTTTTGGTGGGTAATGGTCAACTACGTATTAAAAGATGTCTAATTGTTTATCAGGCAAAAATATTTAATTTAACAAATTTCCACTGTGGCATATTGGAAAATGAAAGCATTTTTTCTTTCAAATGAATACATTTCCATTGCAGGCTTTAATAAAACATGAGGCATTTCTAATTAGCACAGACTCTCATGATGAACAAATAGGAGAAATATGCAAATTCAAAACCATGACAACAAATTCTTTCAAAACTTTAAAATGAAAATTGAGGTCCTGAGAAATCTGTCAGGGAGTCATTATCCTCTATTCATGTACTAAAAAAAATGTTTCAAACACAACCAAACATCATTGGTCCCCCATGTGTGCTTCACATCTGCATGGTTGTTAGCAAATACAGCCATCGGAGGGCAGAGGTCTCCGAGGAATACAAACATAATTTCGAAAGCAAACATGGTCACACTGGAGGGGATCTTGGTGGTATGGATACTGAGACAAACACATGAAACGAGATGGTCTAGACTCTAATAGATTGCTGGGATATGTGTAGTCATTAAATACATCCCAGCACATCCTCTACTTTGGTCCTTTCAGTGGCTACACATTACCCGGCACAATTTTCTTGTCATCCCGTTCTGTTTGTTGCGTTTGAATAAATACATGCTGAAACATGGTGAATGCAGATAATGGACAGAAGGCTCCATCCATATGCAGCTGCATATTTATCACACAGGATGAATGATGCATGGTACTTTACAACGGATCCAAAATAAATAGCTTGGAAGGTCACTGGTATGATATTTGTCATTTTTTTTGTGTTGATTACAATAACATTAGTTTGAGAAAACATGATTTATTTCTTAGTATAGTTTAAGAAACATCTGAAAGAAACTATTCAATATCCCCGACATTTTTCCTTCTTGAGATTGAAAACCCCAACACTATATTAATGCCACGTCAAAATCTTTTTTTTCTTTACTGACTGTGGAAGAAAAATACTACAAAAATATTTAACATTGTAGGTGAAAACTTGAAATCAAACCCAATGCAAGCATTTATATTTTAAAGCAAGAACTCTGTGTATTCTGAAATTTAAAGGTCTTTCGGGCAGTGCATATTGGTTGGATTGTTCCTGAGACACAATAAGTCTAAAAAAAAAAATGAGTGCAGAAAAATACAGAAAAGTTTACACTTTGTCAAGAACAAGGAGATGACCTTTTAATTGAATTTTTTTTGTATGGTTTTATATGTTTTTTTTGTTTTTTTTTCAATTTTTCCTGTTTTTTCCTGAGGCGCAGGGTACACCCTGAACAGGTCACCAGTCTGTCGCGGGGCTTCAATTTTTACTATTTTGTTTATTTTTGCTAAAGTATTTTTGGTACACAATAATGACTTCTCAGTCATTAAAAACTTTCAGAAACAAAATTCTTCTTAGCGTGATAGAAAACAAAACAAACTACTTTGTTTGAAGAAAGAGGTTTGAGATCGAGTTCAAGACTGAGTTGAAGACTTCTCAAGAGTCAGGTGTTAAAGAAAGAATCTCAATACTTGACCCTACTAACAAAAAATATATCAGTTTGGCCCAACATAAACTGGCTATGGCCAGTCTTGGCATAACAGACAATAATGAATTTCCTCAAAGTTTTAGAGAAGACAGGATTGCTCATCAAACCTTCAAAACTGATGCGGCTGGAGGCAAGAGGAACGTCTCAGAAACATATGCAAAAGACTGATCCCTGCTATGTTTTTCTCCTTCTTTATTTATCCAATTGTTGGTGTTGTGGAATAGACAGGAATACAACTTAACAGACAGAAGGATGTGTGGTCATCCGTCTTTTGCTGCTAAGTTATGTCAGAATAAGATGTGCTCAGTACATCTGTGGGGGAAATATTTTAGATAGTAAATGAATACTGTAAAAAAATCATTTTATCTTAGATTTATAACAAAATATCAGTGTGGTGTCTGCAAAGTCCCTTTCCCTATTATATACAGCAAAACCATATAACTAGATGCTGAGACACTTATACTTTTCATCCCATTTACTGGTGCATTTTATGCGCTATGAGTTTTTGCTTTTCGTTTTATGTGGAACGTCAGATGTGTAATAGGATTTAAAAATACCCCCAAGACCACAAAACAAATATGTGAAATATTGTTTAAGAAAAAACCTCATTTAAGCCACATGCCACCTTTTATTGTAAAATGGCCAAAAACTTAATTAAAAGGACACATTTCCAAACCATCATACTGATGGAGGTACTGTATTTTGTGCAGCCATTCTGGCTTAATATGAAAGTTACACTTGTGAGGATCATGAGGCATAGTCCATCACATCCTGCCTTTTCTTTTTAAATCCACTTTGCATATTTAAGCTTTTGTCATGTCTTTCAAGTGTAACGCACCTCGTGCACATGAGCACACAACATTATTTGCATTTCATCATTTTTGTTTTCCTCCTGTACACAGTCTGTCCCTTTACATTTTTGTTGCTGCTTTGTGTGGAATATGTGAAAATACACCTTCTGCTCAGGTTCTCCATGCCCCTTTTTGCTTTATTTCTTTCTTCTTAATCTTTATTATTGAAAATTGCCTTCCCAGTAGATACTCTTGTACTTTTTTGTGGTCCCTTGGAAGATCGTGCTTTGTTGGGAGTAAAATAAAAATAAATGATCATTTAAAAAAGCTTTCATGTCAGTTTCTGTCCAAAGGTTTGAACATAATGCTACAAAATTTGTGGAAAATAAGTTTTTGTTGCTGGTGAAGAACAAGATAAATGATCTGTTGTGTGAAATGTGATGAATAACCTGTGATTTCCTACATTTTGCCAAAATAATAACATGAACATGTATGAAAACCAACAATTGTTTGAACTGTAAATACACCTTATAGAGAATAATCAAATGCACTCTTAGCATACATTGCACTCCATATAACTAGTTGTTTATATCATCAAGTAATTCCAAATAAAAATCCAATTTTATACTATACAGTATATAAAGAAAATAATAGTTTGAAATACTAACAAGAATTTGACAGTGGAAAGTTTATGCATGACCTCATTTTTAAAGTTAACCTAATTTGCCACAAATGTCAGGCTACTTTTAACATATTTTGCAGTTAAAGGCCTTGTAAGATCTACTAAATGTCAAACTCAAGTGTTTTATAATCACCTTGCCCGGAAGCTGCTCATTTACCTTTTGAGTTTTGCCTGTCAGAGCGTCAAACTTTCATGGTTAAACGTGTCACCTTGGACAAGTCCTCAATACTAAGACTGTTGTCAAGTTCTGCAAATAATATAAACAGCACTACAAATTCAATCTATTTTTTATAGCCCAATATCACAAAACGATTGTCTCTATAGGCTTCACACTGTGGATTAAAAAAAGTATATAAACAGGCAAAGAACATAAAAGAAAACATGTACAGTGTATACACAGTATATACACAAATACACTGCTAAAACCTAACTAAACAAAAGCTAGCTAAATTATTTCAGTCCATTCCTACCCTTAGGCCCTCCTTCATGGTGAGAAAAAAACTCCAAAGACCCAGCAGAGTGGGTGGGCTGCAGTGAGGTACTCCTCATGGGGATTCACATGAAAGAGAAATCCCCCTACCAGGACTAAAAGACAATGTTGATGAGTTAATTAAAAGTTTGCTTATTTTACTCTACAGTGATAAATCTGAAGAAATCAATAACTGGGCTTCATTTCGAAGAAAACGGGATGGTAAAACGAGGATAGAGGCCTCCTCTGTCTGGCGATGCTCAGGACAGAAATCAGTAGATGGGCTTAATCCCAAGCCTTCATTCTGATACCACATTCTGTGTCAGCTGTTTTATGAGTTCCAAAGTTTAAATTCCATCTTTGTCCACTGATGTTTTCCATTTGTCTCCTTTTATTTTTCCATTTCCTGCTTTGCTAAAGTCAAAATTGACTTTAAAAGAAAATGTCTGAAGATTAGCTTAAACTTGTGTTTATTAAAACAAAAGTGTATATTTTCTGAATTAATTGTAATTTTCAGAATTTTTTAAAACACCACCGTCTTCAGAAAAAAATGAACCACAGCTATGTAAAATTTTAACCTTGATGAGCTGTATTAAAATAAAAAACTCTAAAACAAGTCAAAAAAGCCTAAGCTGTGTCGTCTCACCTGAATGTAGAAAGACTTTTGTTTCAAATATAAATTTTATGTGAAATTAAAACTTTATTAAAGTGCATCAGTAATTATTTTTTAATTTGTGACTAGAAAATTTGAATTTTTTAAAGTGTTTTTTTCCCCACTGGATCAAAACTTTGATTTTACATGTTGAGTATTTTTTATCTTCCCTGTCAAAATTGCCTACAGTGAGATCCGATTTACTGTCTTTGTTGTTTTTCTTTGTGTGAAAGACTGTTGATATGATCACGTACTTCCATCTGAAATTGAGTGGATGCACAGATTGATGCATGGATGGATGTCAGTCAGTCACCTTCATAACTGTCCATCCCTTATGAGGTTGCAGGGGTGCCAGAGCCCATCCCGGCCGATTTGAGGCAAGGGGCAAGGTACAGCTCGAACTAATCGCCAGTCTGTCGTAGAGACATACACATACAACCATCGACAAACACACTCATTGCTAGGGGCAATCATGTAGTGGCCAATCAACCTAGCATGCACATTTTTGGAGGGTGGGAGGAAACCCATGCTTACACGGGGAAAACATGCAAACTCCACACATAAAGGCCAGTGTTCCAAGTCTCATCCCACCCCAGGCCTCAAAAACCCGACCTTCTTGCTGTGAGGCCACTGTGCTACTGTCCCACTGTGCCACATGGATGGATGTATGAATGGATAAATGAATGGATGGATGAATGAATGAGTAAAAGGAAGAATATATGAATGATTGTACTGATACACTGATAAATGTATGAATGAATGAATGAAGTACGAGCAGAGGAAAGCATCAATCAGTGAGTAGATGGATAAGTAAATGGTATGATTACAGTTAAATGGATGGATGAATGCAAGCAGGAATCCATGGATAATTGTATTGTTAGATAGGTTATTGTCATCCTATTATTATGATCACAATTGTGATTAAAAAAATACTTTAAAAGGTCACAGTAAGATAGCAACTTCAGAGATTAAAACAAGAGTGCATCGCTATAATGGCACCTGACTTTTGACCAGAAATGCACATGAAAAATGTAAAAGCTGTCTAAAGTACAACCAAGAAGGCCAGTTTGCTACTCAGACAAAGCTGAACTTTGGATGACAAAATGAAATTAGAAATGGTTGCTGAATTATAGTCAGTCAGTCATCTTCTTATCCATCTATCCCTTTTGGGGTTGCCAGAGCCCATCCCGGGCAATTTAGGGCGAAGGGCAGACTACACCCCGAACAGGTCGCCAGTCTGTCGCCGGGCCACACACATACAACCATCCACACACACACCCATTCCTAGGGGCAATTTGGCACCGGCCAATGAACCTAGCATGCATGTCTTTAGAAGGTGGGAGGAAACCGGAGTACCCGTAGGAAACCCACGCAACATGGGGAGAACATGCAAACTCCACACAGAAAGGACAGCGTTCCAAGCCTCGTCCCCACCCAGGACTCGAACCCACGACCTTCTTTCTTTGAGGCCACTGTGCTACCCACTGTGCCACTGTGCTGCCCACTGAATTATAGTTTCTGGAAAATCCAAGTACAAAATTTCTTCCGAAATAAGACAAACTGATAAAGCAGAGTGGCCAATGTTAAAGGGAAAAGTTTCTCATACTAATGATTTACGCTTAGACAGGAACAAAAGTAACACATTCAGAAAAAGAAACAAGAACAAAGTAAGCAAAGAAGCCCAGCAGAGGGTCAGAGTATAAATTTTTAAACATATATCCTTTTAGCCTCCACAATGAACGTCCCAGTTCTGTGTCCTATATTAGCTGCTTAGATTAGAAATAAGAAAAGCGCAGCAGCATCTCTGTCCGTGGTGCTGAAACATCTTCCACTGCTTTATCAGAAAACTGTTGTAAGAATCAGTTCAAGCAATTACAAAAGTGGCGATTTTCCAGCAGATGAACGTGACTGATCTGAGGTGCAGAGAGCAAAGCTTTGGAGTGTTTCTAAAATCAAACCCGCGCTCTGAAGGGAAGGTAAAGAAAATGTAAAAAAAAAAAAAAAAAATCAGGCTGAAAAATCAAAGACACGCGAGTGTGTGTGCGTGAAGAGAGAGAGATGGAGAGAGAGAGAGAGAGAGAGAGAGAGAGAGGGGGAGAAAGTGAGGGTTAATGGAGGGATAGGGGGCGGTGTCTGATTGCAGAGGAGGAGGGAAATCTCTCGGTCTACTCACTCGTCCCCGCTGCTCTCTTTTTGCCATCAGTTCTTCAAGCAGTCGGGTGCTATCTAAGTACCCACTGCCGCCGTGGACTTATTATTTTCCCTGCGATCCGGTTGCTATTGGATTCCAGCAAACTATCCCAGGAGGGTAAGTTTACCTTACTGATGATTCAAAAGAATTTAACAGAGTTTTTTCTTGGTTAATGAAGGTAAACTGGTGCTGAGTTTAGAGGTGCTTCTGTTGTGTGTGGGATAAAGACAAAGCTGCGTGGGGGTTTTCAGTTCTGCTGACGTGGTTTAATTGCTTTTTAAATTGGAGGAGCAGATCGTGAGCTAATGGTTTTGCTGTGGCCCATCTGCCGCGGTGACAACTCTCCAATGCATATAATCTGATTAGTAGGAGGATCAGCAGTTTGATGAAATGATCACAGCGCACCTGATCAGACACATGAGCTCGTTTGGACTGTAAAATATTTCTTTTCCTTGTTTAAAGTGAGACTTTTTAACTGTGTTTCACTTTCTTCTTCAGACACAGCTTCTTCTACTTCTGGGAGAGACTTTACCTCTTTATTTTCCTCACCTACTTTTCTTTCTCTTAATGTTCTGCTTTCAGAAGATGCTTTTCTTTCTGCTGCCTGCTGTGGCTCTCTTTCTGAGCAGAGACACGGTGGTCTCTGGTAACACTAACGACAAATGGTCGGGCACCGCGGCTCAGCAAAAGGACAGATCCTGGAACAGATTCAGAGATGTAAGTTCTACCGAGAAACACTAAATCTCACCAAAAAGAGAAAAAATAATGTTCCAATTTACTTGAAAACATGCGCGTTTGTGTGTTAGTTTATGTGTGTGGCATAGCACAGTTATACACCTGGTGAGTACTTGAGCACTCTCCAGCAGGCATAATCCACCTTGTAGAGACTCAGCAGGTTGAAGCCCTGCTTGAAAGCCACTCAGTCTCTTAGACAAACATTACTCTGCACATGGTGAAAAAAAATCTTTCACAGAGCCATTTCTCTTCACAGTTGCAAGATTTTTTTTTGTCACCATTGATTTATTGATTTATTTCCATTAAATATACAACCATACATCATATGCACATCACGGTGTATAAATACATACATTATTTTCTTTTCAGGTTTTCTAACTGAATGAAAGAACCTTAAAAGTACAAATATCATTTTTTGTAATAGTTATGCAAAATTGAATTGAATAAATGAAAAGCCTCGATAAGGGTGAAAGGTTTATGTATTTTAGAGTCCTTACATCACTCAGGGTCATCCAATGCCAACACTGAATCCATAAAGCTCTTTTGAGATCAAATATTTATAATTGTGACGATCTTCATATGAGTTGCTGGAATCTTCAAGGAATATGAGCAGTAACTAAATAATTCTTCAAAATGTCCCTAGAAATTAACTGGATAGATGTCTTGAGTTGAATGTCTTTCAACATTTTTGATGTTAAGTTTTTTGGCACAGTTCCAAATGTTTCAAATAATGTTTACTAGTGTTGAATCGTATTCATGCAATCATAAGTTCTTTAAAGCCCAGGACACAAAGATTTTATACACTAGCCAGGAGTTTGATTTTTTTTTTTCTTCTTTTATTTCTTTTTTTCTGCTCTCTATTTTCTGTGGATGACCTGATTTGGCCTCTCTGAGTTTGATTAAAACTTGGATTCCTTTCAGACGGAACCATTCTGCTTTGATGTAGCTAGGACATAGTTTGTTTTGCTGAAATAAGCAAGTTCTTCATGAAAAAAAAATGCAACACATGATGACCTGAAATCTATATGTGCTATGCTCTGTTTCACACTGGTGGTTGTTGTGTTATCTATACAGCATCACAGGTGCAGGTGTTTGAATAATAGCTAGTCAAATGGAGAATGCAGAGCTGGTTTTGACAACTTTGGATTTAGCTTCATCACCGCTGCATGAAAAATAAATCTTTAAAGGACTGTACAGGTTTCATAGTTTTAAATTCAGCTGTGCATCTTCCAAGACAATGCTGAAGTCAATAGAATCACAGATTATGTAATACCATAAAATAACGTAACGCTGCTGGGTTACGGAAGAGCAAAGGTGCAGGCCTGCATTGTTCCAAACCTGAAATAGGGTTGTCTAAATCAAAGTTCAACATTAAATGCTACAGTTCACAAATTTTGGTCTAAAACTAAAGTATTTTCCAATTAATCGTTTCCTTCCCATTCATTTAAAAAAGATCACTTTGTTTTAGAGGCTTATCCCTTATCTATAAAATATCCTCATAAAGATGTTTCTATGGAGATTTAGCTCGCATTTGTTGCTATTTATTCAAACTGGTATAGGTCAGCATTGCGTTGTCAAATTTTTTTTTATTTTATTCGTCACTAGCATAAATAGTAATTACTATTTGATACAACATTGAGCATTTTTTTGGCAATTTTAAATAGAATTACAGATAATTTCTACCAGCATGTTTGATGTGTTGATTATACTACTCAGAAGTCAGCAAGAGTTTGGCTTTATTTGTCAAAACTTTTATTGGTATTTATAGAAAGAACAATCAGATTTCACATTTCCATGACGTCTCGATGTTAAAAAATGCATGCAACATAGTCAACTCCTCAATGTGATATACATGGGTAGAGATACCTTGAGAAATTAGGACAAAAATGTATTTTTCTCTGACAACATTGAGCATAAAAAACCCAAAAACTATCCCTCCAAGCCACAGTCTGAGCATAACTGGCTTGTAACTGTGATTCGAACTAGCCAAATACCCAGCGAGTGTTGTGCGGCAGTACCAGTAATGATGGCGTGTTTGCAACATTATGACACTCTTCATTGCCGGCTAACATGTTCTCCAGACATTTCAGCAGGCTCGGGGTAACTTTGGCCTTATTAGAGTTGGCCTTTCTTTCACAGTGCAGGAGCTGTGATAAGCAAGATGGCCATGACAGTGTACTCTCAGCTAGAACTGTGTTACCTGAGCTGTCCACTCTTTATGCCGCTCCGCGGTCTCCTGAGCAAATGAAACTCGTTAATGGCAAACTGTCAGTTGTCATGGAAGACAGGTGGGGAGCGAGGGAAAAAGGAAGGGAAAGAAGAGGAGGGGCGGAGAGACGAAGTAGATGTGGTGAGAAAGGCTGTGACATTTATGTTTAATATTTTAAGCAATCCTGCCACACACAACTGTTGCAGTAATGTGTGCTTGTATCCGTGTACGTGTATGTTCCATGTGACCTATCACATAAGGGAACTAGGTGGTTGTAAATTCACCTCCTGCAGCACTGGCTGTTGTTTGTCCCACCGTGTCCTCTGTCTGTCACCATTCTCCGTGAGGGATTTCTCCTCGCACTGACACCAAACCATTAAAGAAAAACAGAACATTGTTCCATATGGGAAATTTTTAGACTGTTTCTAACTTACATCCACAGTGTTAGATAAGGAGTTGCCAGGTAGCAAGATTCTTTGCTTTCAGGGTTGCAATTGACATTTCTTGAAGTCATCCGAATTTGGACATTTTCTTTGTCAAAAAATGTTTTTCATTGCTACTTATGTTATTGAAAGTAGTCTGCCATTCACATGTATCTGTAACTTTATTGTATCAAAATATGGTTTTGCTTTAGAAGCGGATATTAAAACATTAAACAAAAATTACACATTACAAAAGCAGAGAGATTGTGAATATTCAAATCACCCAGCATCACTCAGTCACTGTACAATGTCTGACATTTTGCCAGACAGTTATCTAAATGCCCTCTTGTCTAAAAACACTTTTAATGTACTCCTGCAGCTTTGGTTTTAGCTGTACGAGGTGAACTGCTCTGTAAAACTGTCAAAACTAAATGATTAAAGAATTCCTGATATAGAAGAAGAGTAAATGTGGCACCACATGATTAAAATTCCCTTTTGTCCTCCTGGCTGTCTCAGATGAAAATTAACTATTCTAAATAATTTAGAACTCTGTTGGTCATCAGTCATAATTAATAAAGAGTCCACAGTGAAGCCTGTCAAAATCACACAATCAGAGCTGGTAACTACACTATTAATCATTTCTATTCATTTTTTTCTCTCCAAACTAATTTTATACTGCTATCGGGATAGGATTATGCTAATTATGACTTAATAGGGTAGTCTTTATTAAGGAGCACTTTATTAACAAAGAGCCAAGTTAGGTTAGGCGAAGTTAAGATGTACACGAGAGAAATTAGAATCATAACTGACTTTCAAGGATAATGAAGTTATAAATGTGCTCGAGCTTCCATTGTTTTTATAGGTTAGTAGCACTTTAATAATTCTTTTATACACACTAATTACTTAACAGACCCATTGAGACCTACTAAGGTATCTGGTTCTGTTCTGAAAGATGAGTTTGATGAACAGTGTAACTGATGGAAAAGTTTGCCATTGGTTTAATCAGAAAATAATGAGTTTTTTAACAAACACAACTTCTCACTGAGGTTCATACACTCTTTTTTTTCAGTATTAGCTCCACATAAAATGCTAACTCTGTTTATAGGTGTACTTTTTTCCTTCTCTGCAGCACCGCTTTTGTTCCATTCTCATAGAGTGATGAACTTAGTTCTATCTCAAAATCTCTTTTTCAGCTCATGCATTTCCTCCATCTGTGAAGCTGTGAATGACCCTGTGCCTCGCCAGCCATAGCATCTTTTGTTTCTTCCTCTTTATGGCCGTCTCGCCACTTCCCCCATGCCGTCTCTTATTATATCACTCCTCCCTGTGCCGCTCCTGCTGCCTAGGATGCTATTTCATGGATCCCCTGTGATGAGCCATTCACTCCCTGTTGCATGATCAAAAGGTTCTTTTTTCTGCTCTGGTAGTTAAACAGTAAAAGTTCATAGATTTTCTGATAAACTACCAAAATGTAACGAGCAAGCTACGAACCAGTTCAATCATCTTTTGATATAGGTGGATATCTTTTGGAAATACCCCTTCCAGAAGATCCCCTTTTGGTTAACAAACATGTATTGAGTGATACGATGAAGCACTAATTTTACAAAATAGAAACTACCCCCGGGCCTTGATGTTTCAACAATTACCCCTGACATTCATGACTGCAGTTGCTCATTTGAACGGCTTGAATAATATCAATTATTTCTGCACTTTTATCAACTTTATTCTGGATTTGTGGGTCACGTATAATTTCAGATCCACTTCAACCACAACACTACAACCGTTGTCATCTGAAATTGTTAAAAATTTGGCCATGTTTACACAAGAGTTTATTTGACCTCATTCATTGTAAGTGAAACAAAAGTTGTCTGGAAATATTCCGTAGGCAATTTGGCTTTAATTAAAAAAATACTTTTTTAAATAATTAAAAAAACTATTTATCAAGATCTATAGTAAAGTCTACTTGGAGAACTGTGGGATGCTCAAATGTCACACTGTGCTGTGAGTAGAAAACAGCAGACTGACAAAAACCTTCCTTAATCCTACACATAGTGATTCATGCAGATTTACAGTCTTCAAGCATGTAGATGCGGGCTAAATTTTGAAAGGTAACTTTGGGAGAAATTTGTACAGACATTTTCACCAACAAGCAAATTGGCAGGGAATATAAATCACAGATGACGTGCAACTTTTACAAATTACCAAAAGTCCATATTTAAAATTAATCTAATGCGAGTAAGACTAACAAGTAGTTTGACTGAAGTGTGTATTTGTGTGTGTGTGTGTGTGTGTGTGTGTGTGTGTGTGTGTGTGTGTGTGTGTGTGTGTGTGTGTGTGTGTGTGTGTGTGTGTGTGTGTGTGTGTGTGTGTGTGTGTGTGTGTGTGTGTGGTGTGTTTGTGGCTAAGACTTCCTAACTGTTCTAGTGTGTCTTGTCATGTCTCTCTTAGTTTCAAATTGGACGGCTTTTACTTTAGAAAAAAAAAAACTTGAAAGATTACAAACAACTGTTGTTGTTCTTTTTTAACTTTATAAAAATAATACCTCTTTTTTATTTAATTCCCAATTAGCTGCTTAATGAACTATTTCCTCTTTTGCTGAAATCCCTCCCTTTGCTGCTGTTGTATTTATCTAACAAAACTTCACTTTGCCTGAGGTTATAATAATTCTAATTGCCACACTCTCCAATGCTAATGAAGTGTGGTTGCATATGAAACAGACATATTCACATGCAGTACAGATTCCAGATGTATTTTTGTTTTCGCAAGGGGTCATCTTTGTTTGAGGCTTGCAGCTGCCGAATGGCTTGCTGCATCAAAGTAGTTTGGTTGAGAGAAGATGCGAGTATGTTGTGTCCAGCTGGAACAGTAGAAAAACAAACGGTGAATACAGAAGGAAAACTCACCAGCCAATGTTGAGGAAGACAGCAGCAACCGTGCAACATCAAACACCAAATAGACTTATTCAAATTATCAGTCTCCACTGTCTCGTTTCTGCATGTTGGGAACGGAAGATCAGTCTGATCTTTCCAGAAAGAATTACACTACATATTGTTAATTATGAGAGAACTTTTAAGTAGCAATACTTTATTGTTGTCAAAAGCACAAGCTGTGTCGATAATTACAGTCCTTGACTTCATTTGAATTAGGCAGCTAATTGCTTTGACTTGTTCACCTTAAATTATAAATGGTAGCTCGGCTTTACTGTAGAAACACACACAAAACGGAAAAAAACACTACATACCTTTGCAATTTGGTGTGTTACGAGGTAAAGCCAAGAGAGTAATTCTAGTCTTTGCATCATAGATAATAACAGTTCACTTGTAGACGCACATAATGGCTTTAAAATCATGTGTATAATCTACCAGGTATTGGGTTTGAGTTGCATCGGTTTGACTATATGATGTTAATGACAGGATTGTTCTAGGTGTGAGAATATTTCTAATTACTAGTAATGTTTTTACGTGTTTTTTTGTGCTACTTAGATTGCAAGTTGGTGAGGTTAAAGTTTGTGTTTCTCAGCTGGTGTGCTGTGCAGCTTACAGATGCCTTCACAAGTGAGCCAGTGATATTTTTACAGATGTGAAGCAGCTGCATCTATCTTTGCCACTTCTTTGGAACAGGACACAATATATATCCTCACACAACATCACAAACACCTTGGTGACATGATTTTCTGCTCAGGACAGCTCTGCTCTGTCTTTTCCCTTGGAACCGTAACACACCATGTAAAACCGTACAAAAAGCAGTCATATATGTGTTCAACATTCAAAGCTTTAATCCCCACATATACAGCATAAAAACCCATTTCTCTGCACAATGAGATTTAGTTTTTTCCTGCCCACCTGAAAGAAAAGAAATTAGATACAAAATAAATATACATGCAAATGACAGATAAATGTGGTGAGTGTGCAGCAAGAAAAAAAATAACTGCAAATACATTTTTTTAACTCCCCCATTTACAGTCTTCTGTGTTCTTTAAATAATTTGGGCCATGGCATTTTAAAGACCAATTTTATGTCATCCTTTTGAGCTTTTTCTTCTTTCGTTTTGTTCCCGTTTTTACAATAAAAGCTGTCATTTTTATCCAGTCAGCCTTGCTGCTATCCCTAAGCAGGGGAAAACTTGCTTTAAATCAGCAAAGCTTCTTGTTGTTCTTCCTCAAAGATACTCAAATTCCTTTTTCTGAGTTTATTTTATCATTTCAAACTTCTCCGTTTTGTCTCGATTAGTTGTTTGTGTGTATTAAATAAATATAGCACCCAAAGGAGCATTACATTTATTATTAAAAAAAAGACTGGTCAGGCTGTTTGTCTGGCTGTATATTTTTCTTCTCTAAATTTAAGAGAGGTAGGGTGGTTTTGCTGAACATGCAGGTTGTGCTACACAGTGATCCCCACCCTGAAGCATGCATCTGCATTCAAATGAAATTGCTGTCTTCAGTGTGTTTGTGGCTCAATATCTATGTGTAGCAAGCTTTGATTGGTTGGTTATAAAGTTGGGGGATGGTGGAGCACCAGGTTTGGTGCCCCCACACAATTATCCCCCGTGTCTTCACACCCACAGACACAACCCCTCCTCCTCAACCCCCCTCTAACCACACCATCTCTCATGGAGAATTAGAATGGGGCAGTTTGAAAGTCACTCGTCGCTCCCCTTATTCCTCCTTGTATTTACCCATCTTTGCATTGGCTGCCTCTGCACCTACTCTACACACGTTTTCTCCTCACTCTTCAAAAGAGTGTTAAAACATCCTTCATTCCAGATAAAATTATGACTATAAAGCCTTTGTCTTGCATTGACTCAATTAATCTCATCTTTTTCTTGCTTTCATTCAACGTGAACACTTTATTCACTGACTTTAATTACAAAATTCAGATTGCAGTAGCTTCTTTTAAAGACTTTAAATGTGTAGATGAATACTTACTGAACAGTTCAAGCAATGATTTTATTATCCTGAGCTACGTCTCTCTTAGCTATATGTCTCTCATGCCCTCGTTGCAAACATATGCACAGACAGTATTGCACCTATGTACGTTGAGACATTAATCACCAGATTTGCAGGTAGGGTTGACCCAGACGGGTTGGCAATACAATCAGTAGGTATTTAAATTTTGTCTTGACTATGGCAACACAAGACAAATCATGGTCACAACCAAAAATGAGCCAGTTTGGCTTCTTAAGAGACAAAATAAAAAATCAAGAAGACAGGATGGTTGAAGAAGTGGAGCCTTAATGCAAAGACCATCAGCACTGCTTGAAAAACAGATGGACGGACACAGGAACAAGAGAATAGGAGACTTCTACTTTGTAAAATAAATCATCAATAAGCTCTGTGTTTGTGCGTTTTCTCACAGCTTTGTCATGGCACCCTTCGGTTTCTTTTTGTCTCAGTGGGAATTGTCTTTCTGTCAGCTTTTGGGAGCTGATATGAGGCTCTCCTGCTAAGCTGTTAAATCTTCTGAAGAGATGCTCTCTGATTGGTTGTTTAAGGAAAGCAAACAAACAATTGAAAATGTTGTGTGTTCATCAAACTCTCAGGTTGGCTAAAGAAACATTTTACATTCAGTGACCTTTTTCTTGTAGGCAGCAAAGCGTTGAATGAGTTGCAAATGTAAAGTTACTTTAAAGTAATAAAGGCGGTAAAAAAGTGTTCACTTCACATGTATGCTTTCTGATCTGCTCATAGCGCATACAGTTCAATTCCATTCACTGTTGCACAACCTTATTGATGTGGAACCACATTAAAACATAGCTCATGTAGATCTGCTGGCATCGTGACAAATGCAAAACGTGACATCCCAACTGTACTCACAAGTGAAAATAAAAGCTTTTATAAAAGCATAATGAAACCAGCTGAATGTGAACGGAAGTGTTTCACCAGAGTAAAGTGGAAGACCGTGTGCAGAGAAGATAAGAAACGGATCCAGAAGCCATTATTTTTGTCTCTTTTTAATCAACTCTCTTATTGAGTTTGGCATTTATTAAATAAAAACTGCTTTCTGTGTCTGTGCCTCATTTTTGAGAGAAAGCCACGTAATAATGGTTTCGACAAAATAAAGGTAAAAGGTCTATAGTTTACATTATAAAAACACAGATTAAGAATTTTTAAGCAATAAAATATTCTAATGGTGCATACTTCCTTCAAAAATGCAGTTTTGGTTATTTTGTTCATTATTTCAATACACCAATCCAATAACGCTTTCACTCTTATCTTGAAATTGGTATTTCTATCAACTCTTAAATAGTTAACTGACCAGCATTACCTATAAAAACATGTATTTTTATAACAAGTTATCTTTTTGTCAAATATAACAATCCTTTTGGGTTGTTGCTTTTTCTCTTCATAAGGCAGCTTTTTCAATCTGTAAGGATGCCTTTTTTGTGTGTGTGTGTGTGTGTGTGTGTGTGTGTGTGTGTGTGTGTGTGTGTGTGTGTGTGTGTGTGTGTGTGTGTGTGTGTGTGTGTGTGTGTGTGTGTGTGTGTGTGTGTGTGTGTGTGTGTGTAGCTGTCTCTGTTTGAGGGAAAGTGTGCCTCAGTGTTTATGCCACACTAATGAGCACGGCTACACCTCTTCAAATCTTGCAAATAAAGAACATTATGCAAAAAATTCAAGCATAAATCATCCATAGCCTCATTTGATCATCGTGTTTTGTACGAGGAGAAAAAATATGGAAACATTTATGTCACTGTGGTGTTTTCTATGTTTTCTATGTGTGATAATATTCTGTTAGTGGGATTAATGAAGCTGTCACTCCTGCTGTGCACTGGTTCTGTCATTTGATCTGATTGGGGGGGTTGCTGTTGTTTTTAGCTGTGGCTTTGGCCGCCTCTGCATCTCCCCATATATCAGTGTTTGATTTGTTTTTCTGTAATGTGTTTTATAGGTTGGATCTGTGAGTGGAGATGAGGCATAACATTCTTATTTGCCTGCTTGTTGCTCTGCCAGCCAGAAAATCACTGTTGGCTTAGTGATAGACATTGTTGTGCAGGGAGTTTAAGGTCTTTGGTTCATGCTTGTGCTCTACTCTTTGATTTATTGCTTTTCTTCCTCTAAAATATTTCTTTTGAGTGACGACCCCAAATGTGACCTTCAGCATAACGAAACAAAAATCATCAGAAATGAGTTGCATTTTGTTTGTTTGATACTGGAATTAAACTAAAAATAAGAACCTAATGAATTGTGAGGTTTTGGGGGGCAGGCAAAGATTTCTTCTTTCGGTTTGTTCTAAGCTTTATCAAGGGATTTTATATGTTCTATTTGAGAACTTGACCAGGCATAAAGCAATGGAATTTCTGTGTGGATTTTGCATGTTCTCCCCATGTATGCATGGGTTTCTTCCGAGTACTCCAGTATTCTGACAGACTGGCAACCTGTTTGGGGTGTGCCCTACCTCTCACCTGAAATCAGCCTGATTAGCTGACCCCGTAAGGGATAATCGGTTCAGAAGAATGAACAAAACTATTCTCATATTTTAAATGTATATTTTGAAATGCACCACAGTTTGTGGTCATTATTAGTCACTCGTAATTGTGTCACATGTTTTTCACAATTCCCAGGGGCAGATCCGGCCGCCCCCTGGCATGTGCGTCCAGGGGCACACGCCGGCCCCCTTTTGGTCCACAAAAAAACTTAAAAAAAAAAGAAGAAGAAATAAAAGAGTACTAGTCAAGCTGTTCCCTTGCAGGGTCAGCGAATGGGCCACCAAATTGCAGGAGAATGATTTATTTTTCAAAACATTCTGGGGAGAATGTCTTCAGCCTCCCCTGTATTGGCTTTGTCAACGACCACAACCCTTACCCTTTAGAAATCCCAGATTCGCCCCTGATTCCAACTTTTAATTTATGCTCTTTTTCTCCAGTGTGTCTCTTTCTAGGAATGTTAAGATTTCTTTTTTTTCTTTAGGTTTCTAACCTTTTGCACAAGCCTTTGCTTAATCCAAATGTTTTGTATTCCACTATTCAACTTTGTAGGTAGCTAAAACTAGAGTTTCAGTTTGATTGACTATAAACCTTTCTTCTGTGTGAGATTCTTCATGTTTATGAGATGATGGAGTAGCAGGGAATGCAACTTGATCACCAAAGGTGAAGAAAACTATTTTGGTATTATTTATGTTAAGGTGATTTAACCTGGAATAAAAACTACTCTATATTTAAATATAAACTGAGAAAGTATAATAAAGCAAGGGGATTAGGAGCATTATTTGAATCTATCAAATCATTTTTTATGTGTGGTAGTATCTTACTGACACATTTTAGACCTCCATCTTTCTTTTCTCACTATGATGTAATCCAGTTTATCTTGTGATTTATTATCCAGCTCCATACAAAGATTGATAGTGTCTTCTTCCACTTGTTCCCTGTCATCACCGCAGTTGTTACCAACATGATGAATGCAGTCATTCCTTCACCAGCAGTGATAGCTGATGTAGATAATCAGAGGAACAGCATTCAAATAGCACATCCGTGTTTGGAATATGCAGCCCGAATCTATATTGGACTTTGTGTGTTTGCAAATCAATTATGTATTTGCACTGGGACTTTATCTGCTGAGAGGGCAGTCTTGCACTGATCACATTTGTCATAAAAACTTTTTCTAATCCGAGCATCACATTATGGAATAAATCAGAAGTTGTCCATTTAGCTTTTATTGCGCGCCCTGTTTGATCCTTGTCAGCATCTCTTCTCTAAAAGTTCTTATTTTCTCTCTCACTGCAATGTGGATCATCTGAAAAACCATGTCACATTGAGTTGGTCATTATCTCATTTTCCCCCCCAAGAGGCCAGGGATGCAGTTGCTGTGTGTGTCAGTGAGTGTGTATGGGTTTGAGAAATGTCTTGTCTGCTTCAATAATTCAGTAGGTTTCTTTTGCTACACCTTATGCTGTGCCTAGGGGAAAGAAAGATAGAAAGAAAGTAGAGGAAGCGATGACATAAAGACATGCTGGATCAGACTTTTATAGTTTTTAATATCTTTTTTGGAGGTTTCTGCACCAAATGTTTTAACTTCAAATATTGCATTGGCACATTCAAAAACTATATTAGTAAAAACTTGCTTTTTTTATGTAATTCTTTTTATTTTATGCTATGTCTTTGTTCTTTTGAAAACTTTTATTGTGTTCTTTTTTTGGTTTTAGCCTCATCTCATTATGCCTCTTTCAAAATAAGAGCTTTAAACTACTTGGCCTAAAGTTATGATCATTGTTGAAGCTTTAAATATGCATTTAAAGATTTCTTATAGTTCCTCTAAAGTGGTTTCATGCATCACTGAGAGACTAAAGATGATGATAAAACATGTTTAACACTAATGGTATAGTTGAACACTTCACTTTAAAAAAAACTGCAACCCCTGCCTTTTTAGTAAATCTTTCCTCTGGCAATATTCTGATAAATGTGAACGGCTGAGACCAGTGCTGGGATGTGATAAGGAGTCGTTTGTTGGTCGGTTGCAAATGCTTAACACAGGATTTAATCTATTACAGGGTCAGCACAAAAAAATATTTGACTGATGTGGAGCAATATTATATCCGATGGTCACTTTACATGTCCTTTTAAAATGTTGTTTTATATCATGACATTTAAGTGGAGAGTTTTTATACTCAGCTGTCTCATTTAAAGGTTAAACCTGCATGTATTTTATCAGAACCATGCTTTTCATGGCCCACAACAGGCTGGCGACCTGTTTGGGTGTACCATGCCTCTTGCCCTTTTAGGTATAGATAGTTCAGAAAATGAATGAATAAAAGTTTTTTTTTTACATTTTGTCTTGTGTGTTGTATTGGGGCTTTTTGTGGTTTAGGGGAATGAAAATATTAGATTTTTGCTTGGTTGAAGTTGCTTCTCAATGCAATTCTCGACAGAGCTGTGTGGTAGCTCACTTTAAATGCACGTTTTTGTCCTTTGTCTATTTTGCCTTTTTTGGTTTTGTTTTGTTTGCGCATACTTGTTGTGACCTTTTTTTTTTTCTTGTGTCAATGCTATTGCATACTGCAATTTACCCATTGTGGGACAAATAAAGGTTTTCTTAATCTTAATTTACTTTGTGAGCATAAACAAAATTTAAAGCTTTGGACTTCATCAGAAATGTCTGCAGAATGACTGCACTTTTTCACTTTTTTGTAATACTGAAACTTGAAAGTCTATGTATTATCACTTATTATAGTCAGCCTTGAGCTTAGACGTAACACTCTAATAAAATCAATTTTAACACAGAAGTTTCTATCCACAGAGTCATGCTGCTATTATGAATTGAAAAAAATAAAATAGGTTCTTTTCATGGTGGCAGGATAGAAAATTAGCTCCCCAGCTGTCTCCTCCAGCTGTAATCCAGCTTTAGACTTCAGAACCACAGCCAGAGCCACACTGTGCTGTGATTTTCTTCTTGTGGTGGGTTGAAGTTGAGCCCTGCTCTGTGTTGAGGGTGGAAAATTAAAGCCAAAGTGAATCAAAATTATATGATGGAACAGCATTCTGTTGAGCTGGCTGATCAGCTTGGTATTGGTACAGGCTGAAGGGATGTTTTGTGCTTTCATTGCCAGCTTTGCTTCTGTTTGCTGTGGTGCTGTACAGCCGCTTTTCAGTCAGATGCCACGGTGTTGTCAGAAAAACAGCTGGCTGGACGTCCTGTTTCAGTCTGACTTTCAAACCCACGGAGACATGACTAACTAGATTTTAGCCAGATGGTGTTTTTTAATCTCTCATATTCAATTTAATGTTTTTTTTTTAAGATACAGATTTGAAGGACAACTGGGATCTAAAAGTGGTACGGCATTTTGACTTCTGTTAGAAATGGTATTAAACAATGGCCAATTAGATATATTTTGATTATTTTTAATTGTTGATGTACAGGATGTTCACCTGAAGTTCTCATTGAAAGAGTGGACACATTTATTTTTTATCTGTACGCACTAATATCTTGAAGTGAACAACTTCAATCTTTCATTTAGTATTTCATAATTTCAAATACAAACTAATTCTTTGAGCATTGAGAGTCTGATGCGACCCAATAGTCTTGCATGATGGGGGACAAAAGGGAAACGAGTTCATATTAAAGAATCTGCTCATTCTAACTGGGCTCTGATATATTTACTGGAGATTTGAACATCCATTCCATAAGTTTTAGATGTTTTGTAAAACTTAGATTTCTGTTAACTGTTTGTGCATTGGTGAAAGTCCTAAAGACTTTTACATAAAAGTTTGATTGAACTCAAATAAAAATAAATTGATAACATTACTGTGTATATGCAATACTTCACTATTATACCAATTGATTTGCCGTAATCACAAATTTGTGTGTTTGATACCAAAGCTTTTGCACCCATTTTGTCTTTGTGTTACTGAATAACAAGATAATTGGTTTAATTGTTCTCTATATCTTTTTCTCTCATATAATAGAGTTTAAATTTCCAAGTGTTTTTTAATAGGAGTTTCTGCTGAGTTTGCATTCAGGCGGAGAGCGAACATATTAAATTTGGATTAGATTAAATCACTTCTATTAGGATAACAAAGTACAGTGTTAACCTTTGTTGATCCACTTTTGAAGCACTTTTTATTCTAATTAATTTAGAGATTACTGTGTGGTGATTAGGACAGCATTATGTAAATAGTTGAGTGGTTTGTGATTATTGGGATGTCTAACAGTGACATCTCAGCAATGCTACATGTTTAGCATCTCACTTGCTTTGCAGAAAATTGAGCCAAACAGCACACCATTTACCTGACTGTATAGTTAAGTAAAATAGACTTATTTGGAAAGTGCCTCTTTTAAAGCCCCTATCTCATGCTAAAGGATCTTTTTGTTTCTCATTGTGTCTGATGTACACAAACAACCACAAATTGGGTATTTGTACATTCATAACATGATAGTGAGAATATCTTACAGATTTATGGAGCTATACCATAGATGAGGAAGTATGGAAGCTTGACTACCACTCATCCCCTCACCTTCACTGAGAAAACACAAATCCTGCCTCTGAAATTTGACAAAGGTCAAGCGTGCTGAGTCAGGGCAGGGTCGCAGGGACAACAGCTTCAGACAGCAAGCCTAGGCTTCTTTCACCCTGACTGCATCGTCCAGTTACCCGGGAAGAGTCCAAGGCATTCCCCGGCCAGCTGTGGGACATAGTCTCTCCACCGGGTCCGGGGTCTGCCTCTGGGTCCCCTCCTGGTGGAACATGCCCGGAACACCTCACCTGCGATGCACTCGGGAGGTACTCAAACCAGCTTTCCAAATCACCCCTTCTGGCTTCTCTCGACCCGGCGGAGCAATGACACTACTCCCATCTCCTTTCGGATGCCAGAGCTCTTCCCTCTATCTCTGAGTGAAAGCCCAGCCACCCTGCAGAGGAAGCTAATTTCGTCCGCTTTTATCCACAATCTCATTATTTCGGTCATGACCCACAGCTGGTGACCATAGTTGAGGGTGGGAACGTAGATCAACTTGTAAACCAAGAACTTTGATTTTTGGCTATTGTTCTAAAAAACATTTTGGTGACAAGTACAAGCCCCACACATCACTGTTACATGGTTAAAACCTCCTACATAGTGGATTATGTTTGATATAGGGAACTTAGATTTAAAATGTGCTGCATGTGAAAATCTACTGGCTGGCAAATGCACCTGCTTTCTATTTGCTGTAGTAGGCATGTACAAGTACAAGTGCAGGTGTAAGGGCACATGTAAGGGAAGTTCCATGATCTAGTTCTCAAGCAATTCATCTGACTTTTTCCCATGGAGAAATTACAGGAATGTAGAGCTTGTTGTCTTTAAGCTATACAGTCCAGCAGACCGTGTTTCTGATGACTGGAAGTTCTCCCACTTAATAACACAGAGAGTAATGGACTCTCAGTTCTCATTTTCTTCCCTCCATCACCTTTCACTCCACATTTTACTCCTGTGCCATGTTACTGATACAAGCAGCGTGGAAGTGCTGACAGCAACGGTGCGAATGATAGCAGGTGGGGGAAGGGCCCAGTAGAAATAATGAGGCCAAATGGCCAGTCATGTGTCTGGGTTGAATAGATAGAGATTGATTGGGTGAGTGTCACACTACAGCTGATGAGAAAGAAGAGGAGGAAGGGAGAGTGAGATATATTCGGGTGTGAAAATGAATGCATGCATATGCATGTCGGATTTGTGTGTTGGGTGACACACAAATTGTTTGACAGCTTTAATTAAACACAGTTGAATCAACCTCAGAGCTGCAACTTCAATCACGTTTTAATGAACCACACACCCAATGGCACACATGGGATGAGGCCTGTCTCTTTAAACCTACCTACATTTTCTCTGCCGGCAGAGTGTGTGTTTGTGTGTGTTGCTAACCTTGAAGGGCACCAGCTTTTTGGCTTATTCACATTGACTTCCTCATAGATTTTAGATAATAAGGTGTGGGGGGATGTTGTTGATCAGCATTGGGTGCCATTTCTCTAGTGCTGCAAGATTAAAATTGGTTCAATCCTGTTGTTACAAGCAGACTTGGCCTATTTCGCTCATAGAGCCATTTTAGTTGACACTGCTGTTGGATTAGATTGAGGCATGTTTTTTTTAGTCTGAATTAGATTAGATTTGATCAGTTTGAGAAACTCAACTAGGCTGATTACTGATATATTTCAGAAGTGAACACACATTGTTCTTTAAATGTATCAAAAGTAAATCCAAAGCTTCCCTTTCTCTTTTATTTATTGTCAGTTTTTATCATAAAATCTTTTGGAATCTCTCAAAGAAAGCAATGCAAGTGAAAATACACGATTCACACAAATGCACAATAGGGTGCTTCTTTAAAAGCTGTGCATTGTATTTCGTCATCTCTTCTGGTTGGACTCAATACACAGGGAAAAATACATTCTTAAAGATTGGTTTTATATGTATGTTTTTGTGTTATCTCCTCCTTTGAAATGCCAACACAACAATAACGGTAAGAGATTTGAGACTTTTTTTCAATAGGAAAGGTGGCGTGGCTAGCGCAGTGTTCTCAAAGCAAGAAGGTTGTGGGTACGAGTCCTGGGTGAGATGAGGCTTGGAACACCTGTCTGTCTGTGTGGAGTTTGCATGTCCAAAGAGCTGTAATGCACTGTAATATTTTCTTCTTTTTTTTTTTAATGAATTTAACTATTTTCAGTTGCAATTGATAGAATTAACAAGCCTCTAACACACTTTAGTTTCCTTCACCCTGATGAGAAAACACAAGTTTGCATAAAAGCTCCTGCAAGAGTAAGTTTATCACCCTTGTACTTGCATTACTGTGGCTTGTTATAGTGAGAGCTTTGACATTTAGATAGAAGCACCAACATCAACACTTACTTTCTCTGATTGGTCTCTCAAAGAAAGAAAGCAAGTGGGTGAGAGTTCTTATGGCTCACTTCCAACAGAAGTACTTTTCATAGTTGTATGTATGTGTCTGAGTGGCCATACGGCATAAATTATTTTCATTTAGCCTGTCGTGTTATTTGCAACTTTTTTGTTGTTATTCCACCCAAGTTGATACAGGAACAGCTATCCTGATGGAAACTAAAAAGTTAACTGGATTTACTGCCAATCTCTGCTCAGTTTTCAGTTTGGTTTTCAAGCTTTTCAACAATGTTTAATACAATTATGTCATGATGTAAATCATAGAAAAACTCCCCCTCTTAAACTTTCAACAAACTTGAGGATATTTTTATTTATTTGGACAAAGAGGAATGACTGCACTGCACACAAGATAACCTTTCTTATAAGCTGCCGTATCACACCTAAAGAAATGAAAAATTGGAACATTTGTCCAGATTGTGAGACGTCAGTGTATCCTGAGGCTGGTGTTTTATGTCGAGGGCCTGACAAGAATTGCAAACCATGAATAATACAATGCCTCAGCTCTAGCCATAAATATTTTCCCTCCAGTCAGGTGTTTTTAACTCATTTGCAAGTAGGAAGCCAGTGCCAAAAAGAAGGAAATGTATTGGCGGACATGGGAGTTCACAGTGTAGTGCTTTTACAAAAAACTCACTTTCACCATCTGTGGCTGATTGAACTACTTGAACTACTTATCACACATGTAGATTAAATAACATAATGTACTTTGTGCCATAAGAAAAATATTCTCCTGTGTTTATTTTTATTGTTATGGTCTATTTTATGAGTCATTTTGTGTATTTTATGTTTTACCACGGTGTACTTTGGAGAGCTGCTGCCTTTATAAATGTGCTACATTATTAAAGTTGACTTCATGCTCACATTGAGCATGAAGGGTGTTTCAAGGGTAATAATATAATGCAGATTATTATTAAATTATGTGTGTTTGCTTGTCTTAGTTGAACAGCAGCTGTAAATCCGTTTTAACTTCATTTTATTTTTTCTTTTCTTCTCCCCAAACTGATGCTTTTCCATCAACGGTGCCTTTGCAGGTAAGTTAGCATTTTTATGTTTGCTGAATGTATTATTTATTGTTGTGTATTTGTTGAGAAAGTTGGGATCAAAATATTGGCTAAGCTCTGATTATTCCAAAAAAAAAGCGTTATTTGATTGCTATCAACCAGTATACTGTGGCACATGTGGGACCACACACATCATGATGCTGTGCTCATCAGAGTGCGCGGTTAGGCGTGTTTACTGTTTGTGTGTACAATAATTGTGACTCTTGGGATTTCATCATTTTTATTTACCTATCTTTTGTGTGCACACACACAGTGCAGTGTTTCAAAGGCACAAAGATTTGTTTGCTAGCATGATAGCTTGTTGACTTTGAGGATATGCGCTCAGTTTCTGCCTTACAGGTACAGTGTTGGTTATAGCAGCACGTTTAGCTGGGTGCTAGCTCTACTTTGAGTCTCCACAGGTGATTGGAATTTGATTTCACTGCAGTCAGGTATCATCACAAATACAAAAAAAAAACAGGGCTACCTTTATTCTTCCTGTTGTGAATTGGCATAGTTGACTTAGATTACCACATAAGTGATGATGTACCCCAGCAATACAACGCCAGACGGTAGCATGCTGTAAATTAATCCTGATAAAGGTGTCATGAAATATCCCACAGGCATTATTTAACTCGAAGCAGTATGTGACCGAATAGCTGTAGGAAAATAATCTTCTTGCTGTTGTTCCAAAGCTTTTTGAAAAAACACACCTTAAAAGTTTGAATGAATATTGTTTGAATATTTTAGACCTTTTTATGACAAGTTATGCCAAAAAAAAAAAATCAACTGATGGATGAGTCAGCATGAACTTGCAAACAATGGTTTGGGAAATATAATTTTTAAAACAAAAAACAAAACAATTTGGTTGTCAACAAAATGCCCAATTTGCTGTTATAACTGGGATGATTTGGGTTTAAAATTTAAATTTCTCTGATTTTTTTGTTAATGCTATTTTTAGGTTTTAAAAATGTCAATGACAATCTTGTTTTTAGTCATAAATGACATGTTGTGATGTTCAAATAGTGTGAACAAATGCATTCAACCGAGTACAAAAAGATCAGCATCTTCGATCTAAAATAAATGATCCATCGTGATTGACATTTAATTTTGATTCACACAATGAGACTCAACAAAGGCCAAATCTAAAAAAAAAGAAAAAAGTGTTGCACTTTGGTGCATTCAAGTTTTATATAAGTCAGTACTTTTTGAATTCCTCCCAACTGGAAACGATGTTCACCTTTGGAGCACAATCTGAACTAGTGATCTGGAAAGGTAATTTATCAAGTGCAGCCTCTTTTTTTTACCTCAGTAAAAACTTTTTCTTCTTTCCTCGATCGATGCCATCCAGGTAGAAAAGCACCATCAAAAAATGTTCTGCGTAAAAAACACGAAATGGCATCTTCATACACTCTCTTGTGAATTTTGCTATTTTGTAGCTCATAATTGTAGCAATTAAAATAAATATTTCTAAGTAAGAAAAAAGAATAAATGAAATTGAAGTGGTTTGGATTTGATGGGGAAAAAAATTGTTTCACTAAATACGCCAATACTTTGGTTTCATTCAGTCAGACGGATTGTTTTAAACCACCAGACATCCACATCTACACATGGAAGCTCTATGGGAGAACTGTTAATTATCTATGGCAGCTCATTTTTTAGTTTTGTTGCATAGATTAATTTTCTCTCAAATTTAATGGGTCTGTATTGTCATCCACTTTTTCTTCACACCCAAATAAAATAGACTTTGTTTATTATTGCCGTGCACTTTGAAAAGGGATTTATAATGTCTGATCTGTCTTTTGTTGGGTAATTTTACATGTAATTGCCACTCAGAAGTAAAAGAGCATTCTTTGTTTCATCTTCAGCTTGTGATTTGACAGGAGGATGGTGAGCAATTTGCAAAAGTGGACTGTTCCTTAATTTTTTGATTCTTCAGACTCGTAGACAAAATTATTCAGAAGCTAAATGTTGTTTATAAACAGCAAATTAGCTGTTTTTTTCTGCACAGATTTTAAGATGAGAGTGCTTGTACAAGTGCAGCTGTTAAGCAGAATTACCAAACTAGTTTTGCATAGACTTCTAAAAACTTCTAAAATTGAGAGAAGCTCACTTCCTACAGAGTAACAACTATATTGTAACTTAACTCATACTGCATGCTTTGAAAAAAATATCAGGGCATTTATCTGACCACAACAAAAACAAAGACGAATACTTTAAGAATTAGGTGTACATTTCCTTCCCCTATGTGACTTTGAATCACGTGGTGCAAAAATATGTCACAGTTGAGGAGAGGGCTAGTGTACACACAAGACAGTCTGTTTTCTTTTTTTTTTCTTTACCCAAATCGTGCTGGGAATCTTGAACCCTGATATGATTGTTCATCCCGCTCAGACATTACAAAAAGCAGTGCATTCATTCATCTTCCCTACCGCTTATCACATTTGTGGTCTCGGGAGGGCTTGAGCCAATCTCAGCAGGTTAGAAGCGAGAGTACACCCCGAAAAGATCACCAATCTGTTGCGTGGCAACAAAAAGAGACAGACAACAATTTACGCACACATTTAATTTCCAGCTGCAATTTCCCAGTGGTCAATTAACCTAATGTGCATGTTTTTGCAAGGCTAGAGGAAGCCTGAGTACCTGAGTACCTACCCGAGCGAGGACGCGCACATAAACATCAAGAACATACTGTACAAATTCCACACAGAAAAGACAGGGACCCGAATCCCAAACTTCTTGCTGTGAGGCCACAATGCTAACCAGCTGCGTCGCTGTGCAGCCCAGTTGTACTGCTCAAATCTCATGTTTCATGTTCAATTTAGCTTGTTTCTTTCATGTCCGATACAATGAGATTGAATGAATACTTAGATTGAGTAGATTTTATGGTGACTTTTTTTCGATAGAATTTTTTTACTACATACAGTATATGGCAATGACATATCAACATATTCAGTTAAGCCTTCACGTCGTGCAGAATTGAATAGATGGAAGTAGATAGGAACATTAGAATCTAAATGAGATAATTAGTGTGTATTGATTCTCTGCTGCAGCCATTCATGATGCTGAAAAAGGGCTTTAATCAGCTGTCTGTTCAGCTAACCGACGGTTTAGTGAAACCTTAATATCTTTGGAAGAGTTTTCAAGTTTAGGTGTCCTAATAAAAACTTTAAGAAAGCATGGCTTCCCTCTATTTCTTGTGCATGTTTCTGTAATTAAAATGAAAATGAGTGGATTTGTGTGATTTGTCATCAGCAGTTTGCCACAAGCTGGGTTTGTATGCCTGTTGCTAATGCCAAAGTAATTGTGAAAACTCAGTGGTAATATCTACTTTAGTTTGCACCTGAAGGTTTTAATTGAATTTACACGCTGGTTCAAATCATGCATTTTTAATGTTGTAAACACCAGTCACTCACTGAGTGCATTCACTTTATCGTTTTGAGTATCACTAAAAACCACTACACGATTGTGTATAGTGTTAAAAGAAAATAAAGTCAAGCTCCTCTATATGATTACCGGTAAGTAGTTGCATATTTGACACCACATTAACACAACACAAACCCACTGCAAGTCTACTAAGTGAAATAAAAAAAATAGGTTGTCGCTTTAAAATAAAGTCATGTTTCAAACTAACATCTACATGTCATAATGTTTTCCTTGTCACTATCAGAAAGTCACTCAAAGCCTGTTAATTTACAGTAATTTATCTGTCATCACAGTTATATGTAGACACGTCTTAGCATGATATGCCACATGTACAAGTACTTGATTTATAAATCAAAAAAAGTTGAGAGAAGCAAGAACCAGCGGTTCGAGCATCTGGGTAGGATGCCTCTCGAATGCCTCGCTGGTGAGGTGTTTCAGGCTCTACCCATTGAGAGGAGACACTAGGACAGACCCCAGACCAGCTAGAGAGGCTTTGCCTCATATCTGGCCGGGGAACACATCTGGATCCTCCCGAGTTACCTGGAGGACGCAGCCGGGATGGGACAAATCAGGGTTTCCTGTATGAGGCTGTTACCCCCACAAGCGGAAGACAACGGAACAGAACAAAGCCTTTTGTTGTACACAGAATTTTTTCCCTCAAAAGATGCCTACAAGTATCTCAATTTAAAACAAACATATTACCAATTATAGAGAGACAAAGTTGACTTGTAGGTCATAATTTTTACAATGAATGTTTGCACAACTTTAAAATGCGACTGAAAAGTTGCTTGTATAAAATGTTCGCGTATTCTGAGAACATTTCAAAATGCCTCAGACCTTGGCTAGCTATTAATACTCACCAAACTGTCTATACAGCACCATGATGTTTTGAAAATAAAAATATTTGACCTGCACAAAGTTAAGGATAAAATATTTGACCATCTTATTAGTAAAAATGATAGGACCTGAATAAAGTTAGTTTGAATGTACTGAAAGTGCAACACTCACAAATCCCTGAAACACAACCTCACTGCATAGGTAATGATTTTCGATGTGGTTCCTGTAAAATTTCATCTTCAAAAAACAAGATATTTGATGGCAAGTCATCAGAGGATAACTTTTCTGTTCAGCCTGAAAAAAATGGTCAAATTTATGAATTTGTCCTTGTTTAGAAAAATCTAATATTTTCAGCCAGTTTTGCAGATTCAAAGCAAAACTTCTAGACAGCAATGGATAAAAGTTAGAAAAATTTAGAGAACAAAATGTTGTAACAGCACTTCTGCAACTATTAAAGCAAAATAAGCAATCAGGCAGTGGTTCAGGAAGCGCATCACTGCTAGATGGAACAGGAGATTTAAAAAGGAAGAAAATAAATGACAATTACCTTTGCAGCAAGATAAAGGTTGCAGTTACACCTGCAACTCCACAGGAGAAAATACACCAAAGGGGATAAAGACTTCCCAAAACAGAAACAAAACAAAATAGAAAATTACAAACTTTTTTCATTCAAACATCCATCTTCTGACCTGCTTATCCCCTAGTGGGGTCGCGGATGGTGCCGGAGCCTATCCCGGCTGATCTGAGGCGAGAGGCAGGGTACAGGTCCCCAGTCTGTTGCGGGCAAACTTTTTTCAAGCAAATAGAAACAAAAATAGAAAAACGTATGCGAGTATGAACAGCTTTTACATACAGTGTGTCACAACGTGGGGATAAATGTGGAAGGTAGTTTCTATATGCACATGAGCCACGTAACTTGTTTATGGAGGGAGAGAAAGATTAGGGAATAGAAACAGGTAGGTCCAACTAACTCAAGCAGGCTTATTGTATATTATGAGGAGTTTTTTTTTTTTTTTCCTAAGAATCAAATATTTTGTTGAGCCTGCACCGGACCCAAGCTTGCACCGGCTCTCTACCAGGCTGGCCAGTATGTCTCTTCCCTTGCGTTCTTGTTCCATTGGTTAAAATCAGCTGTGCATCAAGGTCTTACCTTCCACCTTCATCCCCATGTTGTGACTTTTTAATCTTATACGTGAGATTTAAAAGTCCAGACAGTGGGATGATTTGTTTTGAGGTGGTAAGGCATAGTAGCACAACGAGGGAGAAAAACATCAAACTGAAGTGACAGCTCCATTACTGCTATCATCCGTTAATGACTAGCCAGGTCATTATTTTGAGCAATGAATCCTGGAGCTCTCAGAAACAAACACACAGCTAATCTCTGTCCTCACACAGTGTCATCAACCTCTCATAAATAAGAGGGATGGAAAGTGAGTAGTGAGGTGGGGATGGAGGCAAAAAGAAGTGTAAACAAATGAACAATTGGGTGGGATGTGAGTGTTTGCTAATTTAATATTGTCATTTTTTAAAATAAAAAACATTTATTGTTATCTAAAATTAAAAAGGAGTGAATCAAGTGAATCAACCAGCGTTTCGGACCACGGAGCAAAAAAGCTTTTATTATCATCGTCTGAAGATCCATTTAATCTTTAGTAACAACAATAAGTTCTGGAAGACAACGAGATACAAACACAAAACTGAGGCTTAAAACAGGAGACAAATAATAGTGTTTGTTTAAAGAAAAAAAGAGAGAGAAAAAGTGCCCTGAAATTTGTAATGGTATTTTGCTTTTGTTCTTTACTTGGAATTTAGCAACTCATGTTTTATTCATCCTCTTTGTTGTGTTTGTCCTCTTTTTTTTATATTTAAACATTTAAAAAACATTTTTGGATAAAAAAGTGCCTTCTGGTAAAAAAAAAAAAAAAAAAGTAGTCATTAAATTTCCTGAAGGTGCAAAAAAAAACCCAAGTTGTAACTTTTGCTGCTGATTTTTAAAATACTGAGTCAGTACTGTCTATGCCATTTAGTGGAAATATTATGACCACCAGGCAATGAAAACTCATGTCCACATTAAACCAGACTGGTGCTCGGGCCAGTAAGCATGGACAAGGAATACTAAAAGATTTTTATGAGAGTCCAATGGGGTGGGTGGCAACCACTGTGTGAATACCAGAATACAAGGTCTCCCAGGAAAAAACGGTACATTAATAAATGAAAAGTTAAACTCACAAGCGTATGTGAGCAAATCAATGGTGGATACATTGGAAAGAAAATATAAGACAGCAGGGGCTACTTTTAGATGACAATGAAGTGAAACAGCATATAAAAATATTTTGTATACAAAAAAAAGCCCTGCAGTGACACATAAACCAAGGTTTCAATTATATATATATTTTTCAATATCTAGTATATTTAACCTATTTTAGAAGCTCCAATGTTGGGATTAGTCTTTTTTTTATCTAACTATGCAACAAAAGATGAACTAATCTTCCCACAACATGCAAGTGCGTATGAACAGCTATTGTATGAATGGCAATAAGGTGACAGAATCTGCATTCAGGATTCAACCAACCACGTACACTCACTCATTTTGCACACTAAAGCTCACCAATGTTGCTCTGATTCATTGCATTGTGTTGTGGAGTCTGCATTTTAATTGTAATTTGAACCAGCCTGTTTTTGTTGTTACAGTGCTCTCACTGAACACATAAACACAAACCACGGCAGCTATTATTACTGGAAAACGTCTTTGAATTCTAAATATCTTCATTTAATTCCAAGCCAAGCCTCTACTAGTGCAACCCAGCCAGCCTTTTTAAGTCCTTCCAATTTAAATTACAACCAGAAAAGTAGTGCTTGTTCACACTCAATCAAAGATTACTAATGATATAATTATTACAATGGATTAAAAAAACCCTGCCACTTGCACTTACACATTTAAAGATATGGCTTGTAAAAATTTTGTGTTAAGAAACAGACGTGCAAAACTAAATCACTGTAGACAATCTAAAAACAGGAAAAATGCCAAGAGACAGGAAAGTTGTTTAGTGGTTCAGTATAATCACCAATCACACGGGGCTCCGTTCGCTTATTTAATTGCATGAGACAGTTTCTTAACAAGCTGGGAGGGGAGGCCAGGTCAGACTTCCATTGGAAAAACTTCTCCTGGAGGCAGCAGAACTGCATTTATATTAACTTGCACATTATTAATACTGTCTGTATTTCTTGTTTAATTAAGTGATTAGCACATACAGCAGCAGTTACTCCTAGAGTTTTCTCCATGGCCTGTAATTCCACCTCTGCAAATACTGTTAGATCAGCAGCAGTTCTGCATGAATAAAGCCTTCCCCACAAAATTAATCTAAATGACAGAGTATTTTAATTCAGTGGGGATCCTGTACAGTTTGGCATTTTTTAAATAACATTGTAATTATTATCCCCAATGAAGGACAGAGTGTGTTTGATATGCCCTTTCTTGCAAATAATATTTAGCCTAAATCTTTAATTGACAAGAAAAGCTGTTGTGCAAAACAAAGAAAAAAGAAAAAAAATCTACAAGAATATTTTTCTCCGTTCTTGCCCCAACTTATTAAAAATGAGTGTTTACAAGCTTTGGAGTATAACCATCTTTTTAGGGTTAAAATTTATCTAAGACAAAAGCGTACAAAAGGTATAATTTTCTTCAACCAGAGACCGCTTTAAATTCTGCAGAAATTGTGTTTCATCTGTTTGAATAGAATATGAACTAAGTTAACACATACGTTCAAAGTAGAAGTCAATGTAGGCGTCACTGCAAACTCAAGCTAGAAAATTTTCTCTTTTTGCTTGTATTTGCAATAAAAGGTAGTTTTATGCAAGCTCAAACACTTGCAATTTCATGCCAAACAGTTACTGAAAGGACACTTCGCTGCCGATTTGCATAAATTCCACATTTATCCACTTGAGTGCAAAATTTTTATTGCAAGCCAGGATTTTACCAAGTTTGCTGAAGCATGCAAGGACAAACATGTGTCCAATGAACTGGGACTGAGATTTTTTTTTTTTACTTTCCCCAGAAGGAAATTTCCAGCCACCAAAGGCAGATCTACTCTTCTTTGAGTCTGAAACTCCCTCTGGTTTCGGCTGCATTTAAAATTCCTCAGCATATTTATTTATTAGACACCTTCTTGAACTCTTCTTCATTTAGTCCGGTCTATCATCTGTATGTTTGGCTGCTTGCTGTGATGAAACCACCTTGGACTGCATGTCACTGGGGAGCCTGAGGCCCTGATGAAAAAATGATTTAATCGTTCTCTTTCACTCAAGCTCGCATCTGTGTGTGTGTGTTGCTCTGATGTCCTTCGCCGTCCTTCAGCTTTAAATAAATTGGGTTTTGCTTCAATCATACATTTAAAAAAATGGAAATTAATGAAAAAAATATGGATAATGTGATTCCTCATTTGAATAAGGCAGCCTTAAATTTTTTCTACTGAGGAAAATTATTATTTAGACCCTGTGGTCATCAATCTGGAGTTAGTTGATGACACAACGTTTTAAGTTTACCTTGATCTCTGACCTTGTGTGAGGGTTGCTGCAAGCCTCACTTTGATTTGTTTACTACATGTCTGTGTTCTTTGACTAGAAAAGCTCCAGCATTAGAACACTTCAAGCATAGTCCATCTTAGAGGAAAACATTTGGTCAGCTTGGTTTGGTAGACTTAATTAGGGCAAAGGAATTATGAAAATATTTGTTTTAAAACTTTAAACTCTATCTTATTCTAACTTAGTTGGTGAGATGCAATAGAAGTTTTATTTTCTGGTTGAAATAATTATGTTTTCTTTTGTAGTGGTGGGATTTTTTTTTTTCTCAGTTGTTTTTTTTTTCTGGCATGATTTGTTGAGTCACCAGGTCACTTAGATGTTTCTAAGTTTTGTGTTTTAATTGGTTTGAATCAGAGGAAAAGAGTAAAAATGTGCACAAATAGGCATGTGTAAACTTTTAAATACAGAAATAAATGTCTCACATTTTTCAACTATTTTACAAGAAGCACATTTTTTCATCTTATAAAACGAAGGAATAAAACACTGAAAAAACAGAAACTGTCTTTAGTTTGTTTTCTTGAGGAAGAACAAAGTACTTGTGTTTTTGTCGTTCTTTGTCTCTTTTAGGATTTTCTCTTCAGAGGGAAAACCCACATTTCTATTCAAAACAGCATGGCTATCTCCACTTTTTTTTTTTTACACCATCTCTTTTATTTTAGGCTTTCCTCCATTTCTTCCGGTTTGCCTGCACAAACAATCTCACCTCTTTTCTACACTCTCCTTTTCTCTGAACTTATAATTAAGTACTTAAACTTATGTACGCTTGTGTTTATAGCAACAATAGCGACCGTGCTTCTGGTTTCGGTCTTCAAACTATTATTTTTTTATTAGTTATCAGTGGTTCAAAACCAATTAAGTTAATGAAGTTCTAAGTTAAGGATTGTCCTTATTGGTGGTTTACATTTGATTCAGTTAGGCTGATACGTTAGACGGGCGCCATGGTGGCACAGTGGCCTCACAGCAAGAACGTCAAGGTTAGAGTCCCATGTGGGGAGAGGCTTGAAACACTGGCCTTTCTGTGTGGAGTTTGCATGTTTTCCCCGTGTATGCATGGGTTTCCTCCAAAAACATGCTTTTGAAGAAATAAAAGATTAAAGGGCAGCAATGCATTTATAATGAGACTACTGCAGCAAAGAAAATAAGAAGGTTTTTTTTCACCCCTCAATAAATATTTTTTTCTCTTTCTCCCTCATATTTAATTTCTGGGGTTTTGCAAACATGTTCATATGCTTTGGAACACCTATTGTGCTTGTACCACTTAGTCTTTTAAAATCCAAAAGCAATTTTATTGCCATGGTTACATCTTTAACCTTTAGTACTGAATCTTTTGATGGAGTAGTTCAGCTTGACAGAGAGCTGCTGGCCTGTGCACGGCTAATACATGCCAAGATTTTGGACTGAAGAAAGGCATGCTGTTACTTTATTAATTATTGCAGCTGGAGTGATGTGTTCGGCAGCCCAGCAAAACAGAGTTTAAGAATTCAAGATTTAAAAATGTAGGTATGTCAGCTTTAGGCTGCGTAAAAATCACAGCTGGCAGTCTGGCCCTGACTGACTGTCATATTGTCCTTTGGCAGTGAAAAGGTTTTGAAGATAAGTCAGATGAGAAAATTGCAGCCCACTTTTGGCAGACCAGGCTGAGCTTTGAGTGGTGAAAAGGTGTCCAGCTCAGCTCAAAATGTCACACGTGTGAGCGGAAATTTTGCTCTTAAAGCACAGACGTATCAGTTAGAGTGAGAACAAATCCAAGCCAATCTGCAAAAATTAATTTTTATAACTATTGGCAGTGATTCAGAAAAAAGGACAAAGAAAACTTTGTTTAAACAGAAACAAAATCAACCTCATAAGTTTTCTTTAAGTTGGTGGGTAAAAAAATCCACAGAATGAAAACATTCCAGTTTATCTCTTCTCTAGTTGATGCTCAGAACATCTTGGATGCCACATTAGAAATTCCAGCTGCATATACACTTCTCATCTCTGTAATAGAAAACCTGTATGACAAAACTACTGATCCAACCTTTAACCTCACTTTGCATCTCCTGCACTCCACACTCCTTTCTTTCAGCAATAATTCATTTTCTACCTCTCTTTCGGTATGCAGATTATATCTTCACCTCTTTGTTGCTCCTCCACAACCCGAGCCGTACTAACCCCTCTTTGTTATACACACTCACACACACTCATGACAGCCTCTTGCAAACATCGTGGAAAAGACACTGTCACATGGACAAAATCTTTAAGTTGAGGAGGAAAATCCTCCATCTTCAAAATTGAGACAAATACCTTCTCCGTCACGGTGTTTGCTTTGCTGCTTTATGCATTCTGATTAGCATCTCTGGCAGCTTTATGATTATGATGCTTGTGGTGAACATAACTGTTGTGATAATGGTGGAGATGATTGTGCTTGTGATCTCATTGTCACTTGCACAATATTTCATCTGCTGGTGGACTTTGCAATATGGAGGAGAAAAATAACTCCAGAGAAACATTGATCAATAACTGCTCAATGAAGAAGTGGTATCGGAATGCACAAGTATCTGGAAATGAAAAGTCTGACTTTTAAGTCTGATATTAAGTACTTATATATATATATATATATAGATAGATAGATAGATATAGATAGATATATATATAGAGAGAGAGTACATATACATAATCCAGTATATACAGTATATATGTATATATATTTATATAATGCTTGTTAGAAAATGATTTTGTTGAAAGGATAAGTGTGAGATCTTGTTTTAAATGGTTGCATTATTTGGTTGCCATGACGACGTTTCATAGTCCAACTAGGTTGGGTAGAAGCAAGAGACGATTAATTCTGGTTTTCCAGGTTTGAAGCAGAGAAAATGACTAAATACACATTCAGATTTTTCAGGGAATCCTTAAATAATTTAATCATAACGGTGACAAATCAGACTCTATTCACCTTGCAATTGCACAAATAAATAAAATAACCCGTTTGTCTAAGAGGCTTGATTTTGCATTAATTTAAATCGGAAGAATAACTGAATTCCATAAAATTGCACATTACTTGTCTCACATTTTAAATACAGTATGATTTAAATACGTTTGACTTTGTGGTTACCCACTCAAAGCTTGTACTAATTCCAGACAATCCAAAATAATTTGAGATCCAAATGATAAGTGAATTAAATAAAAAATGTCGACACTTTCTTAAAGTTTGTAAATACTTTAAATCAATTAGCAGTAGGGAGTTGATCTGATACTTTGTATATTTTTGTCAATAGTTTAGTTGTTTTTTCATTTAGGAAATTAACCCCCAATCATGGATCCTCCAAATCATGCTTGGTGAAGTGAAGATAACTTTAACAATGCTGCTACACCGAGGAAAAAAACATGGTGACATGAAAGGTACAGCCAGAAAACAAAGACATGGAAATGAATGTATTTATGAATGGTTGTTGGGTTTTAGAAAATAGAGTAAAAGAAGCTGGGAAAAAACAACAGACTTGAGAATAAATGATTGTACTGTGTAATTATGAACTATCTTTGTCCCATTCAAAGATGTACAATAATACACAAAAGGAAAAGAATGAATAGCAAAGCAAATTAAATTATGATTTCTGTGTAGAACTTTTATTATGAAGTGTATTTAGTCAGCCCACCTGACAGGTCTACGAACCATGTCTCAGTCCTTGTACTGAATGACAATCCAGCTGTCTGTCAGGTGAAGGATATGTATCTCTGTCATTATTCACAGCTACTCTCTTGACAAAAAGGAACTCTCACAGGAGGCCTTGTGACTTGGAGAACTCCACCAAAACAAATTTACTTTTTCTTTTTTTCCGGGGAGGGTATTAACTCCTTTGTCACCCTCACTGGATCACTGCTTAGAGAGGATGAAGAGGTGTTGGATTTGTTTCTTTTTTTTACACGCATCTCTTCATTGCGATCCAGGCAGATTTTATCAAGAACTTTAAGTACAGATAACAATGAAGATCCATGAAGTGCTCTTCAGACCAGTCCCTGTCATTCCAAGAGAATTGCTTCAAGCCTCACAATCTCTCTACCTTAGGCACGACTTGAGTTTTCAATATAATCAAAACAATCTCAAAGTTGAGCTAAGAGCATGCTTTCAATACAATACAGTGAGGTATAATGTTTACCTGCTTTAAGAGGTTAGGAAATAGTCAGGGACAAGAAGGCAGTTTGGTGTAAAGAAAGATTATTCAAAGAGCTGATGAGGAGACTCAAGGTGATGATGTGTGTAAAAGCAATTTGTCTGGAGTATGTCTGAAAGAGAGCTGGTTGGAATGGTATCATCATCCTGAGAAAAGATGATACAAAACATCTTTTAGTTTTAATAAAAGATTTATTATATACACAGTACATTATATATCATTTTTACATCTAGATATGTGTATATAGTAGATAGATATCATTAAAATACATTTTGTTTAATACCATCCAAGTTTAGCAGTCAGTCAACTGAACCAGTGAAAAGCATAACTGTTGTCTGGATCACTGTTGGGTAAATTTCTGAGAGCAAATCTAAACATTACTCAGCATGGTAATCTCAGCAATTTACAAGTTGAAATGACGAATGTATGGCACTGGTCTGGTCTTCCGAGATATAGCTGTCTGGATTTAGTGCCCAAGGGTCTGGTTCCCTTAGAGACCAATTTGTATGACCATTTACATGCAGATGGGGAAAATGGTGCCAACCTGCCAACACGAATATATTGGTGACTGAAAATTCTACAGTAGAGTGCATGTCCAAGTGAGCTATTCAAAACTTCAGCATCTAAAAATGAGCTGTTCTTTTACTAAATCTAATTAATAAATCAATCATACATGATATAATACAAGTTGGAATATGTATGAATAGCATGAATTGTGGTTAGTTAGATGCAAAACACAGTTAATAAGACACTTTAAATCCAGTTTACCTGTTCAAGAGTTATTTTTATGGATGTGACCCAGTAAATGCAAAATGGCTCAAAAATTGATTTTCATTGTTGAAATTGATGCTTAACTTTTAAACTGGGTTCATGTTGTTTAGTTATACAACAAGAGGCTATTGGATGATAAAACAGGATGCAATAGGACCCACATACAATAAGAACGTTGTGTGTTTGGGGCAACTTTATGGTCTTTCTTCTTTGCAGCTAAATGTACTATAGTCACAACAAAAGACAAAAAAAAGATTATCTGTTGGATTTTTATAGATTTTCTATAGATATTATAATTAATTGGGTAAACAGGACTTGTTGCAAATTCTCATTTCACCTGTAAAGGTAAATCAGGCTTTCATCAAACAATGAGTGGGTGCACACTCCTCTCAGGAGGCCTCATTATATTTTCCTTTGCTCTTTGCAAATCAGGAAAAAAAACTTTTCATGTCATTTCAGGCATGAGTCATATTTAAGCAACTAGTGATGATCAGATAGAATTGCCAGTTATAAATGTACAATAGAATCATATTACCACTGCACGTGAAGCCCATCCTTCATCTGATCAGTGCAGTGATAAGAGGGTTGGAAAGACCAGTTCCCTTGTGGGCTTGTTAGAGGCTCGGTGTTTGTTTGTCTGTGAGGTGAGATAATAGCATGCTACCATGATGGAACCTGGTGTGCTTCTTGTTGGAACTAAACAAGACAGTCTTCGATCATGTCGATCAATATGAGACATGGTTCATCAAAAATATTACAGCGTGTTACAGATATGATCAAAATTATCAAATAAATAAATTAGTAATAGTTAAAGAGAGTAAAGTGACCAAGTGATGAGCGGATCCAGCTAATAAATAGCTGGATAATAAATAGCTAATAAATAGCTAAGTCCAACAGCTGATAGGAAGGACCTGTTTTTGTGATGGGAAATTCTGATTTGAATGGACTGGAGCCTCCTCCCCGAGGGAAGTGTTTCAAAAAGAATTGTGTTAGGATTTTATTTCTGTGAAAATTCAGAAATAAAAATTTTATTTTTGTGAAAATTCTTGTTTGGAAATTAAACTACTTTTCTTTTACTCTGATATTGTAAGGAGAATAATTTGATTACATTAAAAAACAAAAAGACGATTGGCCAGTAAAAAGAATAAAAAACTTTGCAGGTAAATTCAACTTTAACCCTTCAAAGCACCAGATAAGAAGATGTACTCATGCTCTCAGATGCTTACCTCATCTAAAACACTAAGTCAATTCTACTTCCTTTGGATGAAGGCCATCTGCTATATTCTACAAACATAAACTGTTCGATTGTTGTTTTAGATGAGCTAAACTTCAATTAAAAGTGCATCCATTTCTGTCCTGGGGCTGGGTTTCAAACAGGTCACTGGTCAGTAGGAGTTTTTTGGGGCTTTTTTGCTCTAATTGTGGGTGTATTTTTTTCCCTTTCTTACAAGTTTCACTTTACCAAGACGGGGCATTAAAACCAAAATTTTCTAAAACTGACAGCCCAGCTACTCTTTGTTAATACCGGTCAAGTATTAAGACCCATCTTAAAATGTTTACTTGTCACCAAAAGCAGAAAATCGGGGTGCAAGACACCTTCTGTTTCAATGGTATTTTATACATCATATAGCACACAAAAATGATTGAGTGATATTTTTAATGTTCCGTAAAGTCTTCAGTTTAATCACTTTTTTCTAGAGCATCTATTTGTAAGCACAAGTCCAACCTGTAACAGTGTATTTATGTAATATTGTAAATATTAATTTTATAAATATTGTGCACGTTACCTTTAAGGAAAAGGATGTCCTGGATTTTGTGGCTTTTTTTTTATGTTCTGTTTGAAGCCCTTTGGTAGAAATTTAAGTGAAATACTTGGCCATGGATATTAAACTGAAAACTTTGAAAAGTATTTATGCTTCCAACACTGTTTGCTATCGCTTTTTGAAAATGCGGGCAATCTGTGACCTTGGTGAAAACTTGGAGGAACTAAGTCACTTATTGTATTTTAAGTATTTACTTTGACACTTCAAAAACTAATCATTTTCACTCCAATCTAAAGAAAATAGCACGAAGAAGTTACAAAGAAGTTACAAAAAAAATACCACTGGGTATATACACATTTTTTTCTATAATTTTTGGCTGGAAAAATGAAGGCATTAGCACAGTGTGTCAATTTGTCCATCTTAATCGGGTTAATTCAATTGACACAATAATTAATTTCATCACATTCAACACTGTAAGAGGCAGCGACACGCCACATGTCTTTATTCGCCCATAAATCCATCGCAAGTGAAAAAGATTCCTGACAGCTGTTATGTACTGAAAAGTTTTAGTTAAACCAAAAAAAGCGTAAATGTAAAAAAGGCAAAAATGTGCTAAAAATACTGTTATTCAACAAGCAAAAATGTGTCACATACCAGACCCCTGGCAACTGTTTTGTTTTTTCCCAATCTCATTAACTCTTCCTTTAGTCTTTGATTTTTACCCTATGTTGTTTTGTGTTTGTCTGTTAATAAAGTTCTTGGGAGGAGAAATGCAAGTGTGGAAAGGGTTTTTTTTTCTTCTTGTGGATAAAATTGAAATAAACACTTCTTATGTCTATGGATTGTATATTCCAGGAAACCGAAAACATTGTGAATATTAATCAAATCAAATTTTATTTATAAAGCACTTTTCCAACACAAAGTCACTCAAAGTGCTGAACAGAACAAATAAAAACTTAAACAACAATTTCCAGATCATTAAAAAAAAAACAGTAAGTCAAAAAACAAACATCAAAAATCACACACTTGCATAAAACACTGCACACATGCATTGACGTCCAAGCAGCCCCACATCCCACCCCTCATTCGCCCATCATTCCCAAACCCCCATTTCATGTGAACCAATAGCTACTGTGTCTCTAACTGAAATAAAAATAAGCATCTGGCCTGATGCTGTGAGGAAATAATAACTGGGGATCGATCCAGTTATTCAATTAAGTTATACAATGTAACTTAAACTACAGTTACACTGTTCAATGTACTATAGACGTATTTAGTTTAGGTAAGACCAATTAAGTTGCAAAGAGACTTAATTTGTTTTCATTGGGAGTTTTGTTTGCATTGTAGAAGACGATTTTCTCAATAATTTTGTTGTTCCATGTGAAGTCTTAATGAAATTGATTGCAATTGATGCAACTGATTTATCTGAGATTTGCAATTAAACATTAGGTTTTTAAACAGATTTCAAGCCGTACTGTATTTAAAAACCTGATCAGATGGAGCTCATTCCTTTGAAAAGTAATAATAGCTGCAGTTTTCTTCTGCATTTAATAATGCATCATTCTTTTTTATTGTTATTGATTTTTATTTCAAATGAACCTGAAAAACAATTTTCATTACAGAAAGAAGTGATCTCTGTAAAAACATTTCAGACAGTAAACCATGATGGTCTTTGTTGAACAAATATGGCGTAACATCATCTGTAAAGATGAAAAATCTGTTGTTCATTCATTGCTGTTGTTTTCTATCATAGCTAACATCAAGTTGCTGTTACAACTACTACCATCTTCCATCAATGTTTTCAATGTTTCCTCTGTATTGTTCTTCAGATTCACCAATTTTATTTTTTTGTAAGCCTGCATTCAGCTTTTTGATTCATTCTCCTCATTTTTTTTCCCCCCAACATCAGCACCTTTCTCACTATATCCTTTGTGTCTCTTACTAACTGTTCCTGAGTAAGCCTTTTAAATTCCCAGAAGACAGTGTGAAATTAGCTCCTGGAACTTTGTGTGTGTGTGAAATTGTGAAGGTGTCACTGAGGTCTTATATCTTTTTACTTTGAACCGGTTGGCTGTAATGTGAACCATTCTTTCTGTGCAGTGTTTATGGATGTTACAGTGAACTGCACATTGTTTTGTCAGCAATGTTATGTTGTTACATATTTCATTTATGCACACGGGTCTCATCCACTGACATTCTTCTGCAAACTTTTGCAATTAAGTTTTTTAAGTTTTTTGCTTTTCTTTTCTTTGCTAAAATGTTTGATTCATTTTGTGAACATTCTTGTAAACTGTATATTCATTTGTATTTCCCTTTTTAGAATTGTAATTGCAATTTTCTCAAGCTTGTTCAAATGCCCGAAAAGTCTATTTTTGATGGTCATTAGGAAACGGCACAAGGCAAAACAGAGAAAGAATAAGAGATTCCCAGAGGAATGAAAACGAGCAAATTAATAGGCAAATATGCACAAAATGCTAATTGTCTTTTTAATGTAGTAACTTGTTAATAAGCAATCACTCAAATCATACAAAAGCAGTTTTTTAATTGCTGGCTCTAATTGCTGGGCAAGACAGGTCTCAAGAGAATATGATAAGCACGTGTTTATGGTAAAACAGCAAAAGAAAAAGATAATACGGCCGAAGACATTTTTCGCACATAGCCAAGTATATTTCTACAAATGTATTGAAAGAGAAACAGGTTTACAGTAATATAACGCACAAAATACGTATGTTGTTTGTTTTGGAGAAACAAATGCTTTCAAATTAAATGGTATTTAAAGGGGTTGATTTTTCTTACGTAAAAATAATAATTAACTTTCAGTACCTACTGTAAACGTTAAAGGTCCTATATCATGCAAAACGGACTTTTATGAGGTTTTAACCTTTTATTTTACTTAGTACTACCCCAAACAATCCCCCAAAGTGTGTTTTATTGTGATTCATGCTATTTTGAGATATTTAAATTCAAAGTAAGGGGCGTGTTCTCCAAACCTCTAACGACTGGTGGAACATAGTGACGTACATCTGTTTTTTGTTCAGCCCCCTGCAGCTCAAACACCAATCGCTGAACACCAATCGCTGAATGACAACCAATCGCAACCAACGGGGCGGGTCCCGGGAAAAAAAAAAGAAAAAAAAACTGAAACAAGCTGTTTTGACTTCCGGGTATGAAACTGCGCTCCCAAACAGGGTATTATTTATAACCTTTTGTGTTGACATTGTGGCGGAATGTAAAATTATGCATATAATGATACATAGAACAGGATAAAATAAGGGAAAAAAGGCATGATATAGGACCTTTAATGAAGAAACTTGTAGGAGAGCTTCCCAGAAACAAAATTCAAGATAGAAAGTTGTTGTCACATCTGAATAACGCAAGAAGTTGGAATGTTAAAATTGAAACTGGGAAAGTACTCTTTAACTTTCCCCCAACTAGTGTGGTTGTTCTGTTTTAGCTATCTTAGCTAGACAGGGGAAGTTATCAACACTGCTACAGGCGATGTAGTAGACCTACACTCTGTCATTGCATGGGAAATCAAGTCTCCATTTTTCTGGCAGATTTTTTATAGCTGCTGGCAGACACGGTTTCATACTGTGGAGAATTACACTGAGCCCTACAGGAATACAATCTAAATGCTGACGATGTCCTCATTTCATTGTCATCACACCCTGTAATCAACATTACCTCATGTGGGAGAATTCAAACAAAAATGGGTTATTCGCTTCTTTTAAACAAGTTTTTCTTATTTTATCTGATATCAAATGAAAATATTTTCAAAAAACTTTGAATACCAATCGCTTTTATCATGAATCAAATCTCAAAGTTATATTTTAACTAATACACGCTCAACTGTTTAGTTTAAGTCTTACAAAGAGTTGTATCTGCACAAAGAGAGAGTAAAAATCCCAGTGAGATGTGCGAGCATGTGGAGACCCTTTCAGCTGCAATGAATACACAGGTAATCAGTCAGAAACGGGTGGTTTTGAGCAGAGAACCCATCTGACTGGTGAAAGACATCTTGCTTGAAGGACTTGTAAACATTTGTTTCATCTTCTGAACTGCTTATCCCTAACAGGGTCGCGGGGGGTGACAGAACTTATCCCAGCTGATTCCAGGCGAAAGGAAGGGTGCACTCCGAAAAGGTCGCCAGTCTGTTGCAGGGCCACACACCGACAGCCATATCCAAACAAACTCATTCCTAAGGGCAATTTGGTAGCGGCCAACTAACCAAACATGCATGTTTTTGGAGGGAGGTAGTAAACCTGTGTACCCGGAGAAAACTTGCGCATGCACAGGGAGAATATGCAAACTCTACACAGAAAAGCCAGTGTTTCGAGCCTTGCTCCAATCCAGGACTGGAACCCCAACCTTATTGCTGTGAGGCCACTGCCCAATACACTTGCCAACATCTATAGGAAGATGATGTTGAGAAGAAGGAAATAAATATTTATATCATTTGAAGATCAGAAAAAGACGAACGTGTCCATTCACCAGCAAATCATGCTTATTTCTTAATTGGAGCAAACAAATTAGAGTACAATTTGTGATTGGCTGAAAAAAATTGTTTCTCAACATGCAAGATTCACACAATTAGAATGGCTTCTCTTCAAGATTCAACAGTTTAGTTCTCACAGTTTGCTGCTTGATTTAAATGAGAATATTTCAATCCCATTACAAAAAACTAACCAAAACTCAGAGCAATAAACTCACCAACTCGGCTCTATTCACACTTTTCCTGCATAATTTTCTTCAATTTCACAGTGTGAGCCAACAGATTTGTTTACAGTGTGAAGCCTCACCAACTGTGGGGAAAACGAGTTGAGACAAAGTGCTTTACAACAATGGGAAATTGTTCAGTTTTCATTTTATCGTGCTTTCTTTTAATTCATAAGTTTTTGTGCTGAACAGAAATACAAATATGAGTTTACATTTCGATCGGCATGCCGTGTAAGCTATATACATTCCCATTATTGAGGTAAATAAAACAACAACTCAACAGTTTGTAGCCTTTAGCTGCTTCCAGATACTTCCTTTTACTTGCCATTCACATGAATTATTTAAGTTTTGGGATTCAGAGGAAGTCTGGACAACATAATAAAAGCGGAAAAGGTCATAAACAATTTATAGATTGTACTTAGCGAACCAGCATCCCCGCAAAGGTGATACAGAGTCAAAAGTGGGGGTTTTGAGGATACCCCTCCCCAACAGTAGGGAAAAAAAAGAGACTGCTCTTGCTTTGTGTTGGTAACAAGCAGGTTATGAAGGCATGACTGGCTGCTTGTAGACAGCATCAGCACTCTGTTTATCATCATCTAGCTTGAGGCTGCGCTCTCACGGCTGAATCTCACTTCACTGGGAAGAAAAACTAGAATCCACACTGGAAACACATTATACTGACATACTAGCAGACGGGTGGTCAAGTACTGAAGACAAAAACAAATAGCCAGGGGCAGCAGACCTGTAGCTGTCAGGCTAATCCAGGAACACCCTGTCTTATCTAGTATTTATTACACCATATCCACACACGAGTTTTCACTCAGAGACTATGATCTATGCTGATCTCAGTGCACATAAAAGGCTCACATGATCAGGATACGCTGTCCTGACAACCAAAGGTAACACAACATGGGTACTTACTTGAGCGAGGTGTGTGTTGAGATGATACCTGAATCAAAGCAGTGGGTTCTTTTTTCATTTCTGTTTCCTGCTGTTTCTACCTCAATCTTTTTTTCTACACTGTTTCTATCATTGTGTTTGACTCAAACAACCAGCTCATTTTCTTTTTGAAAATGTGGCACAATGATAGAGGTTGATCCTGTTTAAAAAGGTAATACAAGAACTCGGCTCATATTTACAGACAATTTGCACATTTTTTAGAGTGAGAGGAGAACATGCCAGAGTGTTTTTTTGGTATGCATTTATGAAATCCCTTTTCTTCCATTTATTAACTAAATGTAAACCTATTATTCTTTTTAATTGGAGCAGTCAAAAGCACTGCCCCATCGCTATGGTGTCTACTCAGCTCTCCGTGCTGCTCCCAGCTTGTTAATGATAGCCTCAAATTTATTTCATTCAGCCATTCTTTCTCATCCCTGCTTCCTCCAAATGTCTCCCGCTGTGCATCCTTGTGGTCTAGCCACAATGTCCGTAGGATTGATATGCAAGTTCTGACTTGTGATGTGATGCCATAAAGTGAAATAACGTTGCAAAATGATGCTCCATGATGTAAAAATGAAAGTTGTTACATGCAGTTTCTCATGCTGGGAAATGCCAGGGTAACTATTAGGAAAGTATGTGGTAAATGTCAGTCTACAAAAAAAGTCAAATTTGAGTTTGAAGGTTGTAAAATAAGGAAGAGCTACTTTAAAATGATGTAAGTTGTTCTTAATTCCAGAAGGGGACACAACTTTAAAGCATATTTATTGTATAGAAGGCTTATGGCATAGTGAGCCAAAATTATGTTGAAAAATGATCAGTTTTAACAGATGCCATTACTACAATTCTATCACGAGCTATGAAATCCTAACATGTAGAGAAATCCAGGGGGATAAAGTGTTTTTTCCATTTATATACAGGCAGTTTTGTTCACTTTAATGTGCCTAAATTTTGTTTAGCTTCATTTTCTGAATAGCTTATCCCAAACGAGGCTGCACGGGTGCCAGAGCCTATCCTATTTTATTACTTTAAATTTCTAAAACGGTTCATTTGACTTCCCAAAAGGAAAATAGTAGATTTTATTCCTTTAGGAATATTTTTATTTTCTTTTACAGTGATTCTTTCAATCATTCCTTCTGCAGCAAGTTTCTTTCGTTTAGTCTGCTTAAATGCAGCATTTACCTGATTTTTTTAAAAAATCCACAATCAGTGTTTATTGTATTTTCTTTTCTTTGGTCTCTTATTACTCTTTTTTCCTTCTGCTCCTCTCAGCATACCCTGCCAACTCTAATCTTTTTGACCATTTCTTTCTCTTGTAATCAGTTGGTTTTTTGTATGTAATAATGCAGCACAACATGGGAATGAAGAAGCCAGCTCTGAGAAAGGTTTGAAAAAATAGATAACTTTAGAGACATTAAAGATGGTGAGGTACTTTAAATTACAAACTTCACAATGAAGGTTTTCTTTACTAAAGCAAAAAAAAAAAAACATGAAATGAAATGAAGAAAAAGCACTTTTTTAAAGCTTTAATCTACATTGTTCACAATTTGGATTAGCTAAGAGATGTCTTGAATAGAGGAAATGGGAGGGCAGCTGATAAATGAAAGGTTTCAGAAATAGAAAACTAGCTGCAAAAAGAGGAAGGAAGCAGAAAGAAGAGAAATAGACTCATTTGGAGATGTTGGATTGGCTGCGGATGCTCTGTTGATGTTTCATCGCCAAATCTTTTCATAAGTTAGTGTTCAGGCAAGAAATCATTTCTCTAAAGATTTACTTCTTTTGTTATTAAGTGTGCGTGGGTGTGGACATATGTAATTGTTTACAAGCAGGTGGCTTCACCTTTTCAGCTCAGAGAGCATTATGACTGTTTGCCACCTGTTATTTGAAAGACTACTCAAAATTTGTTTGACTCCAGTGGGGCGTCACTACAGACAGACACGTTTTTGTCCGTTCCTTCTTTTCCAGCTAATCTTCTTCAACTCTATTTTCTCATTTCCTTGCTTCAAACAGCTCTGTTTGCTATTTTAAAAAAAGAAAAAGTCCTCCAATCATGAAGCATTGCTTTGGTCTTTTCCTTGGTTCATTATTATCTTTTGTAGAGGGCATTGAACTTATAAATGTAGAAATTCAGGTCAAAAAAGTAAATTTTTTGAGAATGAAAAGCATTGCAGTTGTCTAGTCTTCCAAACATAGTGGTGAGAGGTTTTTATAAATTTGAAAAATGATGTTTTGCACAGAACTACAATTCCAGGGTGTTGGCTGATTTCAAAGTATGAAAGGATTGCACAATATTTCAGTATCTGTCCTGTAGATGTTTGAACATTTTTCAGATTTTTCACTGTTTTAGACAGCTTTCACATTGACTTAGAAAACCTCCTGTAATTGGTCAATGAGACAGCCAGCCACATGTGATTCACCTTTTTTCTCTCTGCAGGTGTAAATGTTACTGCTGTAACCTTGACAAATTATTTTTTTTCTCTCTATTTCTGTCAAAATAAAGTGTACTACTTTAAATTGCTTGAGTGCTGTATGGTCATAACATTGATAGCCCAAACTGTAGTTCTTGCAGTGTCACACTTGAAACTAATGCAAACAATTTGTCAAGTTTGTGACAGCCAATGGCTTTAAATTAAACACAAGCTCTTAAAAAAGTAACCAGGAAGGCTTCATAAGTCCCAATCCTATTAGCTTCAATCAACATAATGGCTATAACTGCTCCCGTAAAGGCTGTATTAACTGCTAATAGAAGCGCTTGTGACACTTTTTGAAAGGCACATTTATTATGTGAAATGTCAGAGTCAGAGTTTCACGATAAGGTCCTGGCAGAAAATGTTGGTCCTACTGAAATACGTTCAGGGCTAACATTGCCTACTTCTGCAGAAAACCAATGGCAATCTGATGCAGTGTATCTCTGAAAACCACTCCTCTTCTCTGTTCTACTATCTGACCACAAAGCTCATATAGCAGCGTCACTGCCCGCTGATCAGATCAGAGGATGCAGCCTATGGAGGAAAGTAAAGATTTAGTGGAGAGGGAAGAAAATAGAGACAGAGATGGAAAGAGCCATGGATGAGATTGAGAAGTTTGAGGTTTGGGGGGAGATGAAAAATGCCTTGAATAAAATGTAAACAGTAAATTTTTAATGTTGTTTAGTTTTCATGAATGGGATTTGCATCCTGATCCCTTTATTATGACATCTCCGGATCCAACTTTGCCAATTTTGATGTCAGTTTGAAATTCTGCACAGACTTGCATTTATTCATATGTAAACGTAATCATGTGCAAACAAAGACATTCAGGGTATTTTATGTTTTTTTTTTTTTTTTTTTCTGCCAGAAGAAAAGATCAGGTGGAAGCTATGCCTGCATTAGTTCAACTGTGAATCAATTTTGTTGTGTTTTTGCATGTTACCGCATTCCGCCTGGAGCATTTATCAAGATATCAAACACACTGAATAGCTGTATATCCATTATTGCAAAACTAGAGTTTGCAAAAATTGCTTTACCTTCGTTTTTCAAGTTGCAATTGATAGTTCAACTTCCCACAATTTTTGTTACATCTTTCCATGCCAGTCCGTTTTTAATTTAAATCTAGTCTGTTGAACCAGTAACACATTGTGAACCTTTGAGAAAGTATCCCTCAAGACCGGAAGAGGAAATCTCCATACCAATGTTTTACATTAACTGCAGGCTTTCACTCTTCGTAGGATAAAATTCACAAACAATTGCTTGGCTGAGAGTTTAAATAGATTTTAGAATGTCAAATGACCAAAATAATTTTTTTTTACAAAACAAAAAACAAGTTTACTATGTCATTACTTTTTACCTGACTTTAATTTTTCTAACTAAACTAATAGTTTGCATTTTATCTCATAATTTACCCACCGTCGTTTTTTTTCTGTATGCAAGCTGACTAAATGCAATCTTCTTCTTTAATGTGGAGTCATTCAACGGTGTCATCTAATGTTACCGTTTATTTTAACACAAAGATACCTAATTACAGTCATGTGATTAATTGTAATTAAAACTGATCCATTTCTTAGTGAATGTCATCATAGAGGTTTTTTAATTTACTCTGACAGCTGCTGTGCTGGTTTTTCAAATATTTTTTTAATTAAACTCTTTTTTTTTAAAAAGGACCTAGTTTTGCCTGCAAAAATTCTTTTGAGTGTGTACACCTCTGCAACGACAGACTTTTTTACTGTGCATGTAACCGTTAAATATTGTACTTCCTGTTCCAATTCCAACAAAGATGGTGTGAGAACGTTGTTTTATATCCTTTTAATTTCTTTAAAAGGATTGAATGACATTGTGGCAGTGTGCTAAACAGGCAGTTAATGCATGAGAGATTAGCCGACTGAAATATTAATGGGGACTTTTGCATAGAAAGGTCATTTCTGTGACTTAGTATGAATAATAATGTGAATGGTAGAAGCACTCTGATCCCCAACTAACTTCAGCTTGTAGAAAAGAGTGAAAGGTTTTTTCAATATTTTCTGGATGCCGAAGATGACTATCATGGATTTCTGCAAAGGGAAAAGATTAACATTTCTTATGAACACATGGTTAAAGCTGCAGGTCTAAATTAATTTGAAAAAATGTGCAACACATCTAAAATTGTCCAAATGGTTAGTACACAGTGAGATAACAACAAATGTGTTTAATACGCCCCATCTGATTGAAAATCTAACCGTGCAGAAGGAAGATTTTTCAGTAAATTACTGGACAAATATCTCTACTAAGACTCTGCAATCTGTCTTACCCAAAAAAAAATAGTTGTTGTAGTGTTGCAGAAAATGTGGAAAGCAGGATTCAAGAGCAGACACAAGTCAAGTTGAAGCGAAAACAGGTTTATTAGATACTGATAGGGAGGCAGGGTGGTGGAATAACGAGGAATACTGTGAATGGCAGGTCTGTTTCATTGGGTAGACGACCATCAGGGGCTGACTGGAGGGCAAAGGTGGAATAAATACTGCTGTTGAAGTCAGATGATATTCAGGTGTGCAGCCTTGATTGCTGTAGAAGTTTCACACCCACTGGATCACAACATTCAGAGTTACTTCCTTCATTCTAAAATATTTTTAAGGCCATTAACCAAGTTGGGTTGATTTAACAAATCTTCACAGTTTTAAAGATTTATTCGTGGCTCTTTTTTGTGCTCAATGCATTTAAATGACAGAGATAACAAAATTTATATTGTATCTTACTTTGATCAACAAATTTTACTGCTTCCAACTGTTTTTATTGTGCTCACTCTTCACTCATGCACATTAATTTATTGCTTGTATCCTAGAAAAATTAGGAAGTATAAAATAGTTGCGGCTCATCTCCGGGTTATTACGGTTTTCATCTTTTCTGGTTGACAGTTTTACATGCCCTCTCATTGCATTATAGCGTGATAAAAAAGATGATAAAATCATATCTTTCTCCTCTCAACTGTATTTCTAGACACCCCCATGTCTTTCCCACCTCGTTCCCCTCTCTCTCGTCTTTATGCCCTGCTCTGCTCCTCTGCCTCAACAATTTGCCCTCATTGTATTTCAAATTACATGCCACATCAAATAAGGCTATGTTATAAGGCTGAGAGTCTTAGTATGTGTGCGTGTTCTCTGGTGTTCTATCACCTTCTGATTCAGTTTCGCTTTTGAAGAACCTCTGGAGTTGAACTTAGTATTCGAAATGTGTAACATAAGGTTGTAGTGGATCTGATAGACAAAGCATACCATGGCACAATTACTGACCTGTCTTTCTTTCTCTTCTCTCTCCCTTCAATTCTTTGCTGCGCTCCACAATCCTTTAAAGGAAGCAGAGGTAAGTGTGATCATTGTCTTTAACTCAATCAGACTGGTTCAAAGTCCACTACAGTCTCTCTGAAGAAGTATCAAGTTTTGCACAGAGTTTGTCTGAGATGTTTTTGAAGTATTGTAAATGTACCTCCCAAGTTTTGCATATTGAAAATCAAATTCAAGTGTCTTTAGAAACATATTTTCTACTTTTTTAATATGTTTTTTTCATATTGGAATTTATTGAATGTTGTTTGAAGAGAGCATTTCTTTCTCTATAAAGCTAGTATCCAATGATGGCATACCTCTTTAAATTAGCTGTTTAAAGATGTATTTCAAGTCATTTTTATTGCTACTAAATCCTCATCAGACTTATGGATGAGATACAGCATTCATCAGTAATACACATCTGAACATGAATCTCATTTTAAGGTCTATGCTCTTGATCTTTAATATCCTCTCGATTGGAATCATTGTCATTCGTTTTGATCAGAATGTTGTTAGCCATGTAGTTGTCTCTATGTTTTAAAGTTCTCTGCAACTGGAGTAATAATATGCACAACTACCAAGCCACCATTTCTTTTAACAGTAGTGGGGAGCTACACTTATCCAAAGAAAACATGCAAACCCTGTTTAAAATTCATCTACAAAGTCTGTTTAAAATTAACCAAGGATTTCAACCAGTTTTGGGTTTTTCTATTACTGTACTATATTTATCCCCCAATGGGGAAATTGTTTCTGCTGCGCTGCAGCGGGCAGCCACATCAGCACCAATGGTGGGAGCAACCAGGGGGTTTAAATGTCTGCTCCAGAGACACCTACGTAGGTATGGGCATAGTGGGAATCAAACCAGCTTCTCCCAATCTAAAGACTGACATTCTACAACTGAGCTAACATCGCTACAGTTACCATCCAATTATGTAAAAATGATTGAGCAAAAAGGAACCAACAAATGGCTTCATGTAGTAGTGGCCAACAAACTGACTAATGTTCATATTTTGCACCGAAGGAAATATTTATTTGGCATTTCTTGCAGCGTCAAAGAACTTTGATTTGAATTGGTTTGAGCACTAGCTGTCATTCACTGGAGTAAACATCCTAGTGAGGATGCTACTCAAAGGGATGAATGAGTAGGTGCATTTTATCCTTACACATCTCACTTAGAAGTCTTAAAACAGAGAAAATAATCGTACATCAGAAAGCAAATAGACTTTTTTTTCTTTTTATTTCCCAGACCGTAAGACAGCTGGCAGATTGTTCTCCATCTCCCACTGTGATAACTGATGTCTATGGTCATTTAAAAATAATAAACTTGTGTAATTATCTCAGAAATAATGAACCAATGCAGCTTGTTAAATGTAAGAGAAATTTTATTCTGCCAAGTTGCTCTAGCTTACAAATCATCTCCTGGGGCTTGATGCTAGTTACTGGACATGACTCAAATTCTTTGAACTTTGAGCAGTGAAATGAGGCTAAACATTGCCAGTGGGAAATTATTTATTAGTTTTGTTCTGAATGTTGTAAACAGCAGGGACATTGCAGGAGACAGAGATATGGAAATACATAAAAGTAGGCAGAACATTAATTAAGTTCAAGCCAAAGGGAATAGAAAAGTCATTTCATCAATTTAAATTATTCCTTTCTTGGTTAAAGGTTGAGCAGTTTTTATTAACACAAGAAACATTATATTACTGGACTCTATTTGGATTGGTGCATAAAACTTTTTCAAGTGATTCATTTGATAGTCCTACATTTCTCTGCTCACTTCATGTCTCTTGATTATTATTTTAGTAATCGTAATTCCTTGTTCCAGAAAAAGTATTTTTTCCTTGCCCGTCCAACATTTAGTGAAAAAAATCCATCTCAGGTGACCTTTACATTTATGATTGTATGTGTTAACTTTTTGTGACATTTTTGAATAGGAGCAGTAAGCTTGTTTTATTGGATCATGGAAGATCATATTTTTATGCTATATGTTTGATGTTGCACACTATTCCAAAGCAAGTTCCGCCTGTGTGGTTTCATTGACTATGGCAATGACAATAGATAGTTCTTGATTCCTTGATTGCTTCCTTGATCAATGAACATTAACATTTTCTGTATTTGTATGTACTGCAAGTCATGTTTGTAATGATGCAATCAACAGACGCAAATCACACTTTCTTGTAATTGTTACATTTTTAAGAGAACTCTTGAAGAAAAAGCGAGAGTTTTTCTACGTTGGTGGAGTGGGGATGCTTTGTATATCTTCCACTCCCTACTCCACCAACCCCTCCCCTCAAATCAACACTGTTCTCAGCATGTTTATGTCTGTATATGTTTTAGCTTTTTAGTAACTTTGACTTGCCCAGCTGCATCGAGCTGTGGTGGTGAAGCCGTGTGACTTTTTTTTTAAACACCGACTCTACTCGGTGTTTAAGTTGTACTTGGAAATCGTTTTCAATCTTAGAGATTGAAAATAATTTTTCTTTGAGATTGAAAAGGATTTCTGAAAGGAAGTTGAATGTTCTCAATAATCAAATACACTGTCCAGAAGACAACTTTGAAGCCTTTTCCACGATGAATCACTCCTGGATGAATGAGGGATAACATGGACTGATTTTTAAGAGAACAGAAGATAGTGCTTGGAAGCTCTGGAAATGTGCCAGCAGCATTTAAATCTGTTTCTCTGAGTGACTAATCACTCAATAAACACATTAGATGTAACATAACAGCTTGATGTGTATACAACATTTTTGACCAGACTTGACCTTTTTGTGTGTGTGACGTACATGAGGCTGCACGGCAACAATCAATCTGCCCCAAACGTTATTTTCATTGGCCTTTAGGATGGAATGATGTTGATAAATCAAATCAAATTGAGCTCAATGAATCCCTTCTGAGTTCAGTTTATAATTCTAAAACCATTTAGAATTATAGCTCTGTCAAATGTGATATTTGAAACAATAGCGGCTTGTCATTAATACCACTAGTAGAATTTTTTTTTATGAAAGCGATATGTTAATGCTTTTCTGAGTTTAGTTCAATCTCTTTTTGTGCTACAATTGTTTTGTCCTAGTTTGAATATTGTGAGCCTGTGGTTTTCTTTATTCTCCTGTGCGTTGTCTGCAGGTTTCTTTCCTTTTACAGCCTAGTTTTAAATGTCCAAACAATCTTATAGCTGACATACTCTTTTCTTTTATGCTGCAGTCATACATTATTTTTACAACCTGAAAGTATAAAAGTACTAAAGAAGTGAGGATATGTTTATGCTGTATTTGTTTCTGCATGACTATTTCTTTACAACTCAGTTTTTTCTGTGTTGTTTTTCCATCCAGGACGACTACTTCAAAAGTTGGGCTCCTGCCAAGTCTCTGGACCAAGGTAAGCTTTATTTTTTATGTTTAGCTGTAATTTTTTATGTGTAGTTAAAAAAATATGTTTTAAAAAAAGGATTGCAGAGAAGGTGAGATGAAAAACATTTGACCTCATTCCGATCAATTTGTTGTTGCATCTCTAGGTGAGATATTTTGCCCGTCTTTACCAGTCCCTAGGTGGCATCTCTGGTGAATGGACATTCAGTGATGCTCAGACAGATTGTTGACAAGAATCGACTGCCAAGTTTGTATCAGCCTGCCAAGTGCACCTGTGGTTGCACAAGTAGGGTTTCTCACCACTAAGTGAGAATGAAAAGTAAGTGGATGGTGGATTTGCTGTTGAGCGCTTTGGATAAAAAGAGTTGGAGAAATCTAATTTATTATTCAATCAGTTGGACAACTAGATTCACATTTCACCTTCTTAGGAACCTGATCGACCAAAGTGGTGTGCTTTAAACAAATAAGTTTGGATAATAATACAAGTAGCTAAAAACAAAGAGTGGCAGGAAGCGACCCAATAAACTCTGAACAAATTCAGCTTCATCAGTCTTTGGCAGATTAATTTGAAGCAAACAGATTTAATTTTGGATAAGTAAATTTAATTTGCAGAAGGGACACTCTAGCACCTATTTTGAAATTGAATCAAAATTAAATGTGTGAGGGTATGATGAAGCAACTATAAATAATTACCCAAGTCTGTGTTCGGTCCAGCTTCAGTCTGGTTGTTCCTCACCAGACTAATATATCAAAAAGTACTGTAGATTTTGTACTGTTTTATTTGCTTTGAGGTTAAGAACTTATTCAGAAAACATTGTAGAACATGTACTGCGGTCAGTCTGTATTTGCCATACAGGAAATGATGCGTAGATGTTTATGCTCCTGTTGTGTTGGTGTTGGTGAGGAGATTAGTTTTGACAGTTTCGCCAGAAACTCGCCGACATCATCTAGTTTGCTATTTGTTTTATGTTGCTTTATGTTTCACTGGACAGAAACTAATGGAAAATTAATCGCTCTTTAAATTGCAAAGGACAGCACATTCACATCTCACTACACATGGTGGAAAAAAAGCTCAGTTCTAAACAATTCTGTGGTTCCAAGCACTAATGTATCCCCTTCAGAGGCTATCAAGTAATACACAGGATGTCATAAAAATATGCAAATTCATGTCATAAAGTAATGAGAAGACAATTTGTCAAAACAAAAAGGCATTTTAAATAATTAATTCTGGTTGGTTGGTTAGTTAGTTGGTTAGTCAGTTAGATTGAATATTTTAGAGTCAGAATTATGGTGTGGCTGTTGTGGTGAGAAAAATACTTTTTTTTTTGTTCACTGGTTTATTGAAAACACACATTTTCATATGCAATCTGTTTCTAGTTAAATGCAGTTCCTGTTCCCCATGCATGCATTGCTTCAGGACTTACTGTTGCATTGCAATCATGTCAAGTCCATTTCATCAGTCAAACTCTGGTGTGTAATACTTTTAGACCCTCGGTAACTGTCCACCTAACTCAATTTTAACCATCGGATTTCTCATGTGCAAACTCTCAGTCTTAAAGTCGTACACTCACAAACAAAATGGGTGGAGTTAATTGGATTGTAGCTCCCTGAACTACACACTAGAATTTAAATCTTCCAAGTACTGAGCTTTTTTTTTCTTGGCTTGGTTTGCATATCTAGCACTAAAACTGGAACTCTTCAGGGAAAGACTTACTGAGCAGGTTTATCTGGGCCAACTCCTTGTGGATCCAGAGCGTAATGAAAAAAACCTCTGTGCATCAATTCTGTCGTTATCCTTGCAGATGACTTGAAACAAAGGGAATATAATGCTCCCCTCTGCTAATCAAGGTCTAAATCTACAGGAAGACGTAGTCTTTAAAAAAGCCCACTCCTAACTTCCATTAGGAGTACGACCTGATTTAGATACAGAAAGAATTGCTATCAAAGCTGTTGTTTAATTAGCGGTGGGATTGTCTGTTTAACAAAATCTGAACTGTCACTGATTAGTGCCAGAAATAAAACCCAGCGTGCTTCATCATGTCATTAAATAAGGTATAGAAGCAAATTTATCTCTTCCTTTTTCTGAATAAGGTTTCTTTTCCCATAAGACAGCATCACAGCTTGCAGTGTGGTGAAATAAAAATATTTCAACTTTTCCCAAAGTTTTGGAGACAAAAAAAAAGTACTTGGTTATTCTTTTTTTTATTATTATTTATTTATTTATTTCGGTCACAGTGCAACCTCATATCAATGAAATAAAGAAAACAACCATATTCCAGCAAAGGACCGAAAAGGTAACGGCTGAAGCAAACGCTTATTACACCGACCCTTTTTTTTTTTTTTTTTTTTTTTTATGTCATAATAAAAGCAAAAAGACATAAGTAAATACTAAGTCATTGTTATAACACATAACATAATAATATCATAATACATCATAACATAATCATAACACATCATAACATATAACATAATCATAACACATATTCGTAACACATAACATAATCATAACACATCATAATTGTTTACTTTTTATAGAAGCTTGAATTTAACCATCAAGACTTGCATATTTTTTAAGTATTAATAACTTAAATTTCTTTTTTAAACATAAAAGATTTAAACACAATTTAAGTTCATCATTACAATTATTCCAAAGATCCACACCTTTAATAGAAATACAGAATTTTTTAACATTTGTTCTAAATTTATTTTTAATGAACATATCATTTCCTCTTAATTCGTATGGACTTTTCCTAATAATAAACATATTTTGTAGAGAGTTTGACATCATGTTTTTTTTTATCTTAAACATAAATTTTAAAGTGTGTAATTCCACTAAATCATAGAACTTTAATGTTTTTAAATTTATAAATAGATTATTGGTAGGTTGATTATAAGATGAGAATGTTATTGCTCGTATTGCTTTTTTTTGTAAAATATAAATTGGTTTTGTGTTAGTTTTGTACGTATTTCCCCAAATCTCAATACAATAAGTTAAATATGGAAGTACTAATGTATTATATAACATAAACAAACTTTTTTTATTTAGGACAAATCTGAATTTATAAATGATTGCTATTACTTTAGACAGTTTATTTTTTGTATAATTTATGTGTGATTTCCAGCTTAATTTGTGATCTATAATCATTCCAAGGAACTTACTGTCGTAAGCTCGTTCCAATGGGGTGTTATTAAGCATAATTTGAATTTGTTTAGGTACTTTTAATTTTGTAAATACTATAAATTTCGTTTTTTTCAATATTTAATGATAATTTATTTATGTCAAACCATATTTTTATTTTACTCAATTCTCTTTCAACTGATTGTATCATTTGGTTCAGGTCTTTTCCTGAAAAGTAAAGAGTAGTGTCGTCTGCAAACAGTACATAATTTATTAGTTTGGATGTGTAACACAAATCATTGATGTACAGGATAAAGAGTTTATTTGTATTCCTAATACAAATTACAGAAAATGTTGTTAAATTCTACCTTAATTATAAAAAGGAACTTAGTTTATTACAACATTTCATTTTCACTAATGCTCGAATCAGGGGAGGAGGTTCAGTGGTAGAGTGTTCGCGCTTGGACCGGGAGAAGCCAGTTCAAATCCCACTGAGCTCGTATGTAGGTGTCCTTGGGGAAAACACCTAAGCCCCGGTTTCTACCACCATTGGTGCCTTCCTGGCAGCCTGCTTTGGTGTAATGCAGCAGAAAAATTTCCCTATTGAGGGATGAATAAAGTATGTAAAAATTTTAATTAAAAATCACGCTTCTTTGGCAGAGCAGTAATTCTGAAGTTGTTTGGTTTGTTATTGGGTAGCAGGTCAGGGAAACCAGTTTGTTTTTTTGTTTCGTTTCATTTCATCTTCTGAACGGCTTACCTCTAATGGGAACGAAGGGGGTTCCGAAGCCTATCCCAGCTGATATCATGCCAGAGGTAGGGTAGACCCCCAACAGGTCACTAGTGTGCTGTGGGCCCACACAGACACAGCATCACATCAAAATTAACTAAATTCGTCTGAACTTATTTTATCTGTTAAATTTGTGTTTAATTTTTTTATAAATATAAAACTGAAAACAAGTGGACAAAAAGCTTTTTGTTTCTTATTTCAGTGATTAAACAAAGTCCCAAATCACCATTTACGGGTAGGTTTGAGCCTGACGTTTTGTTCCGTGTTTAAGCAAATGAAGACATTTTCATAAAACAAATGTGAACCCATTTTTTTGCAAGAGCGTATGTTTTAATATCAATATTCAATCAGGTTTACAGCTCAACAAACATAGTAAACCTTACAACTCTCTCCTGTTTGTGTTTGTACATTTGATTTTCTACAATTAACACATTTGAGTTCCGTAACATGATTATTTTTTTCCATCACACTACAACAGATTGTCACAATTGCGGGGTCAGATATTAGACATCTGTGCATCTGTTAAAGGAATTTTCAATATAACACATCTTAGGATGAAGTGTATATGTAGTTTTTTTTCTATCCTTGCTATGTTGGTTTTGCTGCAGCATTTCACTTCGGCTGCAACATAACTGCTCCCCTGCTACGGAGTTCGGGACACACTGCAGTCTCTCCCTCCCACTCAGACACCACAGCTGGGAATAACACACAGCAAAATAATTAGACAGCGAATAAGTAATAGAAATCAATCAGACAATCTGGTCTCTTTTGGGAACATTTGCATGGATCGTGGCTCTGAGTTGCTCCTCCAGTCAGATTATCACCCAGATGGTCCTGCAGGCATCACACTCATAGCTGTTTTCACTTTACAGTGCATCACATTTGATCATGAATCATCTACTGTGAAGTTATTCACGAGGTGTGGAAGTTGTTTTCTAAAGCAAAACTTTTATACTGACAGAAATGTTTTTTTTAGGTTGTATTTTATAGTTTGCTAAAATTAAGCTCCACACAACCTCAGATTTGAATGTGATCAAAATACAAATTATATTGATAAATCCAACAAGAGGTCTTGATTGGAAGCCAATACAGCAGCAAGGAAACAAGCATCAATCAACAGCTACTGATTTCAGCCCGATTGATGAATATCAGGTTACCCTTGGAGACTAATCAGTTCCATGAAGGTTGATTGGGGGTGCAAATGCCATCCACTGATCAATCACTCGGAAATTTATGTTCTGATCAGTTGCATAATGGATTCAGTGGGATCAGAAATAGCTTCATTGTGTTATCGAGCAATTAAATCCACTGCTGGTAAATGAGTTTTAGGCTACTTAAGCTCTATAAAGGTCCAGTAGTTTATTGACAGGCTTCTAGAGGATGTGAGAAAAATATTTAACCAAAAAATCAATGAAGATTTCTTACTTTTGTCACAATATTCTGTTGGTTTTTCTGATCAAAAGCTGCCATTAAGCATGGCAGCATTAAAAAAAACTTTTTAACAATTCATCCCCCAACATTCATTTGTGGGCCGTACGGTACAGCAGTAGATAGCACAGCGGCATCACAGCAAAAAGATTGTGGTTTGAGTTCCAGGTTGGACGAGGCTTGAAGCGCTGGTATTTCTGCGTGGAGTTTGCATGTTCTCCCCGTATGTGCGTGTGTTTCCTCGGGGGACTCCAGGCGACCTTGCCTTAAAATCAGCCAGGATTGGCTCTGGCACCTCCCGCCACTCTGTTACGGATAAGTGGTTCAGGAGACGGAATGAAACAGCGTCATGGGTAAGCATTTGGATGGGAGCTGGGATTTCTGTGGAGAGATGGAGGAGGTTGAACACGTGTTGTAGCAAATATGAGAATGAGAGGCAATGCTGGGGGTGCTGCGGAGTGTTGGGTTAGGACATGTTTGTTTCAGTGAGGTGTTTTGTTTGGTCTTCAGGGGCGGGGTTTTGAAGCCTTGTACTCTTTCCTGAGGTGTACAAGGTAGTTGAGGAGGATTTGATTTACTTGGGAATCAACAGATGGCAGTAATGCAAATGTATAGGTGTTTCGTGCCTTTAACAGGAAAAGAAGAAGTAGAAGCATTTATTTGTAACTTATTTCTTTGTGCCTTGCTCTTTAAATATGTTCGTAGTTTTCGTGTCTCACTGTCAGAGGTGTCAAAAGTACCAACATTTCCTACTCAAGTAAAAGTATAAATACCGAGTTAAAAAACTACTTTAGTAAAAGTAGAAGTATCAACTCAAGTTTTCTACTTAAGTAAAAGTAAAAAGTAACCTATTTTAAAACTACTTAAAGTAAAAAAAGTAAAAGTAATTTTCAGAAAAAAAGGAATATTGTTAACAAAAGCGTATGAACATATTTTTTAACTATTATCACATGCTTTAAGGAGCAGAAAATATGATAATAAATGAAAGTGTTTTGGTGAAACTTTATGAATCAGAATTATTTATTTCTTAATAATGGAACCAGCGCATGGAACCAGCGTTGCCAGGTGGGAGGTGCTGGATTATCGTACTAAAGACGTAAAATTATCGTATTTTACAAAAAATATCGTACACCCAGTAAAACCACGCCCATTGACAAAATAACACCCTTTACATGCACTCGTAAGGCAGTGGGAGTGAAGGAAACACACAGGAGACAAAATCCTTGGATTCTTTTTCTAAAATTTTAAGAACTGTAAAAATGAAAAAATAACCAGGGAAATAAGATTTTAAAAAACCAGTAGGGGCGGGACTTAGGAGACGGTATATATAAATTTATATTTATACATATCTACATATATATGTGTACATATAAGGTTTTTTTAATATTAACCCAAACATCTTCATGATACAAAATCTAAGCGATGTGTAGTTTTAATCTCCTCAGTCAGTCTTTATAAACTAATCAATAACATTTTGGATGCTTTTAAGCACAAATACTTCATCCACTACTATTTATGGATTAATCAGTTCAATCAGCTTTGTTTATGAAGATAAAATAGTGCATCACAGGTCAAAGTTATTTTTATAAAAATACCATCTACAACATTTTCAGCAAAGACGTTTACAATAACCTAAGACTGAAAATAATAATAAAACATTTCTTTGCTGTTGTTGTTTTTTTTTTTAAAAAAACTGATAATTCAATCAAAGTTCAGTGTTGCAGCATCAGATACACTTTGATTTCCGAGCCCGAGTCTCAAACACGGAAATTGACGTCCTTGCTCTTTAAAAGTTTGTGGGCGGGGCTACTCGCCCCAAAGTAATGATTGACTGGACCTTTCAGCCAATCATTCATCTGTTCCTTTGTTTGATGCATTCAGGGTTCATAAAAAAAAAAAAATCCGACAAACAGTCGCGGCTTTATAACGGTGACAAAATGGAGAAAGTAGCGACTACTTTTGATAAAATTAACGAAGTAAAAGTACAGATAATTGCATAAAAAAGTAGTGAGTAAAAGTAAAAAGTAGACAAAAAAATAATTACTTCGTTAAAGTAAAGATAACGAGATTTTCTACTTGAGTAAGGTAACGAAGTAGTCTTACTTCGTTACTTGACACCTCTGCTCACTGTGAGCATTCTAGTACCGATATCATATTATCTATTATTTGCAACGCTAATATTATTTTCTGTGTGAAACACACAAATCCATATACAACCCGAAAGAAGAACAGATTTTCTCTCTGGTGGTCTTTTTTTTTAAAAAAAGATTAACAATTCGGTATCGTGCGTAGTTTTGGTTTTTAGCTATTTTTCTACTTAAGGGAAAAAATTTATTAAACATCACTTAGAATCTTATTTGGTTTTCTGCCTTTTCTTGAAACACTAGTTCTATTTTTCCAGTTTGTTTAGTTCTGCTTCATTTACTCTGCATTTTAGTTTTAGGCCAGATATCCCCAAACACTTTCCAGTTCATTAGTTTGTTTCTGCTCCATGTTTCTCCCAAAATTACTATCATTCTTGACATATTTAGTTCATCAGATGATTATTGCATAATGATAAACAATGAGTGACTGTGAATCGACATACCACGGTGTCGTAAACAAACACGCTGAAAGCCTGTGGGAATTAGTTCTTGGCTTTATTCATGCATATTTGATTAATATTTGAATAAGTTTGTTCGTTATTCTATTGGTCCCTGTTTGTATTTATATTCAGGGCCCTTGTTTTATATCTTTGACAGAGTCTTTCACCCTGCAGGGAATCTGTTGAAAAGGTCTAACAGCATGCTGTCCTTTTCATTTCCAGCGCCATAATGTTTAATTATTTTTTACACTAGTCATAAAGCACATTCTGATTTATTGCTTTTTATAGCATGCTAAACCTGCTTCTAACGGCCTCAAATCCAATAAGGAAGTTCCCTTTAGTTAGCCTATTCTGGACTTTTAAACTTGGACTCATCTAAAATTTATTGTTATAACTCGGTAACTTAATTAACTGCCAAAAAAAGTCCTCTTTAATTTGTCAAGGGGCTTCAATAAGTCAGGTGATAGACCTGTGGTCTTCATGCTGCCCCCAATCTGCCCATTGAATTCTAATTGTACTGCATTGTGAGAATGTATTATGAGAAACCTTGTAGAGGCATGCTGGTATAGTTTGGAATGGTTTAAACTTTAATGGAACCGCACATTGCAAATAAATGAATAACATCTTGTTAATTTAAAGGAAGGATGTTTTCAGATTGAAGATTACTTTAATTAAAATTCACCTTTGCTAATGCTAACAACTCAAAGCCTAAAAGAAATGTTTATATTGATAACACTTTCCTGCTCAACTTCTGAAGTAGATCTGTTCGGGGTGTACCCTGCATCTCGCCTGAAATCAGCTAGGATAGGCTCCAGCACCCCCGCGACCTATTGGGAAGCGCGTTAGAAGACAAAATGAAACTTGTGGGTTATTTCTGACCTTTTAATTAACCTAATGTTGCTCAGTTAGAGGTTTAAACACATTTTTCATCTTTACAACTGGATTGATTTTTCAAGTTTGCAATTCTTGCGGTGTTTCTTTATTTTTCACTAGCAGTAAACTGGATCAAGCAGTCAATAGAAGACTACACTCATAATCAAAAAGCATGTTTTACGGTTTACTTTTTTGCTATACAGAAATTACTTTATGACTAGAAATAAATGAAGAGAGATAAACATGACTTTGCTTCCTGTTGCTGCTTGCTGTCTTATTGAACTGAAAACTGTTTTGCTTACCCCAGGTTAGCGAGGGCAATGTGGGATGAATATATATGAGTCTGCATGTACTTGGCTTTTATTTGACGGGCACAACACAAGATTGGAGAAGAAACAGAGCAGCTCATGTGTAAATATTTCTTCAACCACGTTTGTTTTCCGCCCGATTCATTGTTATTATGAACACAGCTCACAGAACACACTTTCTTATGAATATTTTGTCCCTACAAATACACATCTCCCTCTTGTGAAGCTTGTTTTTAACTCATATTCTTGGATTTTGACATCCATCTAGTTCAACTCAGAATCCTTCATGTCCTCCAGGTCGGCTCAAACTTTTTTCACAGTCAAACTTTTTATTCACTTCTCTCTGCATGTCCATTAATTTTTTTTTTTCGCTTGTTCCCCTCGGTAATGCTTTGAGAGTTGTGCGGCACAGCCTTTTAAGCCCGAGCAAAGTGGAGGAAGAGTCCTTGGCAGCAGATAACAGTTGTGCTGTCAGCAAGGCCAATGTTAGAATCATTATTCCAGCTATTTGAATCTGGCTTCTTGTTTACTGGCATCCCCAGCAGAAACGGGTGTCTGTGATTGCAATACAATATCCAGAGAGCAAAGTCAAAGCCAGGATTACAGACGCCAGGCAGTGCCACATTATCACAGCCAGTTCAGAAGACACGGGAGACTGATACTGGCATTGAGACACAAAGAGACAACACAGTTCAGTTGGAGGCAGGGAGAAGACAATACGGGTTAAGGTTAACATTTTCAGGTGTTTCCTGGTACTCCGTCCAAATAGATTATGCAATAAATGAAAGGTTGCTATGGGAACTATTTTGGCAGCAGAAATCGAAGCAATTTGTGATGCACTCTGGTTTGACCACACCAACAAGCAAACAAAGCCTTGGAAATGTGGAGCTTCCAAATTGCCAATCAGCCTGATTAGACATGACACTGTGTTTTCCCAGCAGAGTGTTTGTCGTCGTCGTTCGCATTTCGTCAGCTCTTTCTCCAATTCATTGAGCCTCAGTTGCCCTGCAGATATGCTGCCTGTCTGCTCCCATTTCTCATCAGTCCATCTTTAATCTCCACTGACTCTCTCACTGCCTCTTAACACAGACTCATAAAACTGTCTTTGATCAGCTCCTGAAGGAGCTAAGAGAATTAGAAAGAGAAAAACTGATAAGAAAAGAAACTAATAGAACTACAAACAACCATGAGCCCCTTTGGTTGATGTGGAATGGTGTGTGAGTCAGAGCGAGAACTGCTATCTCATTTCAGTGTAATGTGCTGAGGGTCTGTAGCTTGTTTTCTACATTTTTTTAATCATTGTTTACCAGCTTTATTTTAATGGCTTGTTGGCCACATCGTAAAAATGACTAGCCACAGTGCTCCGCTCTTATCTTGCGCTTTCAGAAGGAGAAACGCTTTCGTTGTCAAGTTTTAGAAGGTGAATGGGAGTATCATGAAACCTACACAAACATGGCACACTGATTTAAAAAAAAAAATTAAAAAAAACTATAAATTAAACAGCAATCAATGTTCTTTGCAGCCTGCTGAGCTGCAGGAGAAGGAAATGTGCTCGGCACTACCGAGGGCATTGTTCATTTAATGAGAAGATGAAACCAGTTATATCAACAAAGCCGTTAAATGCCTGTGCAAATAGGATGGAGAAGAAGATGATAAGAAGAAGAAGCCCCAAAGAATTATAGGCCAAGCAAAGGATCATTAAGAAAAGGTAGACGCTGGTGGGCAGGATCACACTGAGAACAGTTAATAGTTTCTTTCCTGCACCTTTAATTTACAGAGTCAGGAGCTGAGGCAAACAACACACTCACAGCTAAATAAAGAGGCAGATCAATGCACTGCAGTACATATGTGAACAGTGCTGAACAAGCGGTTTTCAAAGAGTCACACACTAGTACATCAACCCGAGAAACAGTGCGTTTATTTGTGTGTTTCGATTCATTTTTTTTTCTACCACAGCCAACATAGTGTCCAATGATCATTGTAAAGCAGGATAAATAAACTTCAGAGCATCCAGGCAGACTGTGGCTGCTCGCAATCTTAGCCGGAGCCCTCAGGCTAAGTGTGAGTACGCAAAAGTGACAACGGCATTACAAGAGTCCCGTAGGAGGAAGACAGGGGACTATACAAACATATATAGACACTCGGCCCAGAGAGAGCACTTGAGAGAGATTGTTTGCAGAGAGAATAAGTCAGAGAGCCATCTAATAACGGGAAAAGAGAGGTCTATAAAAAAATAGCTTTGGGGTGGAGTAGAAGAAAATAATGAGTAGAGGGCACATCGGCAGCATCTGGACAAACTTTTCCTTTCAACACTTTTATGTGGGTTTTATGTCCAGGGTCAGTTTTTTTCTCTCAGAAAACTCTGATAGCCAATAAATAAAGAAGAAATCATTATTCTATGGAATTGATCCTCTCGGTTTGGTAGCGTCCAACCTACAGATGTGACAAAGTCTCCTTGTATTTGACTGCTCTCTATCCTCCCTGAGGCTCTACAGTTTATGCCCTGCTATCATGTATGATGATTTGCAGCGGTATCTGTGTAAAGGAGAGAACCAGAGAAACCACGTTGTCAGTTTAGACACATTATTGAGCTTCCGCTTGTTTTTTTAAAATATCTGATTCAATTCTAAAATGAGTTTAGGCACATAAAGAACCAAAATAAAAATAATCAAATTGTTGAACACTCTTGTATTTTTTTTTTTTATCTGTCGGTAGTCTAAATAGGATTAATAAATATGCTGTTATTGTAATGACAAAAACTATCAAGCAGCCAATAGAAGATTTTGGTTTGTGGCCAATACGGAAAGCAGAAATAACTCCTGTACTTCCTTCCAAATGTGTTACAAAGGTTTGAAATGTCTGTGATGTTAGCAAACTGCTTTTTAAATTTTTCAATGAACTCTTAAAACTTGTGTTTCTGTGTGGTTACTTTAAACCTCCAACATGTCTTGCATGTGGTATCTTTCTTGGAAGTCGGAAAATACACGTTGATTTTCTATAGAAAAAAAATAAAGTTTCGATGTTAGTGTACACAGCTTTGCACCCACATGCGCACACAACCTTCCACTCCATAATAATTAAAGCCATATGGCTCCAAAAACCTTTAATTATCTCAGACACTGAAGGGTGAGTCAAGAGGTCAAATCTGAGAGTAAGACATCCATGCTCTTCATCAAGCTTGTTGTCTTTCATCCTGACCTCCCTTAGAGATGACTAAAGGTCGAAATGACACAAACTCGTCCAGCAGCAACACATGGTTTAGTGAAGAGCCTCAGGAGAGGATTTTATAAAGCAGAATAAAAGCAATGTCTCAACATTCTTTAACTATTTTAGATACAAAGTGGTAAAAAAAATAGATGGAATAGGTTATATAAACTGTCATTTCTAGTTTGTGATGTTAGTGTCATAAAGGCAGCAATGGTATGCCATAAAAATGCACATAAATTATCAAAAATGAATATCTATGACACAACTCGAAGAGTTAGGGAGTTTTTCTTGCACATAGAATTCGGGGGGCAGGCGGTTGTACTTTAAGGTTAGCATTCTGGGCACCAGAATGATCTTAAACATAAAGTTTAGCAGTTCTTACAAATGATGGCTGTTCTTAAAATGCACACAGTTTACAACAGAGGCAAAAAAAATGAAGATATGATAGGAGAAATTGTATTTTATGCTTAGATGGGGACAAATTGGACAATGATGGACCTTTGAGAACACTGTGACAGCTACATTGTTGGAGTTGTGCCCTTAAACCAAACATGACTACATCGCTGAGCCAAAACCTCATTCATAGAAGCTTCCACAGTAACTAGAAAGGCAGAGCATTGGTTCCGTCTATTTGCATGACACTCCGTCAGCTACTTTAATATCACACAGAGCTCGGAGGCTTTTCATCTGTTTATCAATGCGATTGTCAGTTCACACTGGGCAGGATGCGGCAACAACTTGTCAAGCGTGAAACAATTTCTGAATCTTAACAGATTGAAGCGTAGGACATTCAAGCTTTGCATATATCCAAGCTTTGTATATCAACAAAAATATAGCAACTCAGCTCTCTTCTCCTTGGCAAAAATGTGCTGTGACGGACTTACAGCTCTTTTCTTTTCAATATATCCCAGCCTGAATTCATACAATCCATGCTCTCATATCTGTGACAAGCAAATTATCAAATGAACCCTTTCCAAAAACAATATTTATTGTGATTACATTATTTCCCCAATCCCAGGACCGTGCATTGGCAATAATTTTTTATTTCAATTTCAGACACAAGGTTGGCTTTGTTTACATTCACTGGTAGAAAGTGATGAGTAAAAGTAGCACACACGTCCACATGTTTCCCAGTATGTGGTGCATATTTAAAGGAATATATTTAAAGGAATATATTTAAAGGTGTATATTTGCATATTTAAAGAACTCTTTATTTTTTCACTGTTTCTGACCTCTGATTATTTTTTTTTTGTGTTTGTTTTCTTTTCTTTTGGCCCAACCAATTGACATCGATTTGATGTCCACTAATCAGTATCACAAAAATGTCTCCTCAAATAGCGATTAATAGAGTTGAGCAGTAGGATTTCAGGAAGTTTTTTTGTTTTTGACAGCTTTGCAACATAAAATTAGTTTCCTTTCTTCTTCCAAACCACTTAACCCTAACAATGTTAAGGGTGGTTCCGGAGCGTATCTCGATTGATTTCAGGTCAGAGGGAGGGTACACCCCGAACAGGTCGCCAATCTGTTGCGGGCTCACATAAACACACACACAACCAATCACACACACTCAGTCACAGTGGAAATTTTGTAGTGGCCAATCAAACATGCATGTTTTTGGAGGTAGGAGGAAACCGGAGTACCTGGACGAAACCCACGCATACACAGGGAGAATATGTGAACTCCACACAGAAAGGGCACTGATTCAAAACTGATTCAACCCTGACATTCTTGCTGTGAGGTATGTGCTAACCATTGCGCCACCGTGCTGCCGCAAAATAAAATTGTTTTGTAAATTATTTTCCCACGAGTTATCTCTTTTGAGTAGATGAGAATTCACAAGGTATTATTCTAGATTTTTCACCTTGAGCTATCTCCCAGGTTATTTTTTCGACCTGTGTCTTTGAGAAATTGGTTCAGTATTGTTTGGAAACCAGTCTAACTTTAACATCTAGCCTCAAAACTGACAGCAAACATCAGAGAGAAGAATCAGTACTAAACCACGCTGAGCACAAACTTTGTAAAACAACTTTCAGACCCAGAAGAATTCCAAGTTAAAAAAAAAAAAAACCTTACAAAACAAATGTTACAAACTTACTTCCAACAAAAACTGAATGCATCTTGCTAACCAGAAGAAAATTGCTGGACCACCTCACCAGAAGACTCAAAAATTATCTTCTAAATGGAATATGAACAGATTTGTTATACCATTTTTTTCCCCTTTAACGATCTCATTTTAATCTCTCTTTAGGACAAACCATTAAACTTAGTTTAATATGTGTATAAATTCATTCCTTACTTCCAGAACATCATTTATTAACCTTCAGTTTTAATTGATTAATGCCTACATTTTTATGATTTTATACTTATAAAAGATGAACTTTGAGTTAACCATTACATTTTTATATTTTTCTTTGCTTGTGATTTATACAGTGAATAAAAGAAAATCTTTCATATAATTCAATCAATGATTGTGCATGTTTCATTCCTTTTTGACTGCTCCAAATAAAAACCTTCTATCTGTATCAGCAAGACTGATAACACAATAAATTTTAATATGGCGCTTTAATTTTAATTTTAATATGGCGCTTTTGGAGACGGTGGCCGCGTGGTTAGCGCGTTCGCCCGCGGACCGGAAGGTCGCGGGTTCGCGTCCCACGGAGAGCACGTCTAGGGTCCTTGGAGAAGACACCTAACCCCCACTTCTCCCACCATTGGCGCCGTTGAAGGGCAGCCTGCTGCGGTGTAAGGAGTGCAGCAAACAAATTTCCCCGGTGAGGGATGAATAGAGTAATTCAAACAAAAAAATAAAAAAAAAAAGCTTATCAGGTTTTTCAAGCAATAACATTACTGCTTTTAAATTGAAATAACTTTATTATTTCATGTATTAATAGCTACTTCTGACTTAGAGTTCTTAACAAGGTTACGAAACACAACTAACCAAGGAGAAAGTATTAAATAAAATATCTTTTTTCACATCGAAAATAATTTATAAAATAACCCTTTTAGAAAAGTCTCACGAAATCCAAGCCCTGGCTAGACAAAAGTAATCTAGAAATTCAATTTTTCTGCCTCTAGTCACAGATACATAGAAATCCCTACCACTTCATAAATCTTACATATGGGCACTGCAGCTATCAAATAGTTGATGCAATGGTCAAGAATTTTGATATCCTTCTTTCCTGTCAAAATATGTGACCTCTTTGGCATCCAAAGACGGCAGATTGTTGGAGCATGAACGGTTAGAGCTTTGTGAGTCGAAACTACTCAACTGTTTAAAGTTTGAAAAGAAAATATCTGAATGTGTTTTGTCTTGTGTGCTTTTTAATAAATATAAAAATTCAAATTTGGCTTAGAGTGTTGTGAATTCTTAAGATACAGTTTAATTTAATGTATTCAAACTTCTATTTTCAATTCAATGTTAATCTGATTGTTTTGTTTTGTCTTCTGAACCGCTTATCCCTAATGGGGCCGCAGGAGGTGCTGGAGCCTATCCCAGCTGATTTCAGGCAAGAGGCAGTGTACACTCGGAACAGGTCACGTGTCAGCTGCGGGGCCACACACACAACCATTCACACTAACACAATCATTCCTGAGGTCAATTTCATATTGGCCAATCATAACATACATGTTTTTTGGAGAGTGGGAGGAAATCGAAGTACCCATAGAAAACCCACTCATACAAGGGTAGAGCATGCAAACTCCACACAGAAATTCCAGTGATTCAGGCCTTGTCCCATCCGGGACGCAAACCCTGACCTTCTTGCTTTGAGGCCACTGTGTTATCCACTGCACTGCCCTTCTTTTTGGATGTGTGTGTTTTTAAATCAATTTTCTCAATGTTTTGCCATCATTGTTGGAATCTAATCTCCATTGATACAATCACCTGTTCCATTGAGAAATATTTTCTTTTTTATTTAGTCTGACAGTAACCAACTTTCTCTAAAAAAAAAGAAAGTCCTCTTCTAAATGCATCTCTGCTTCGTTTCTTTGAAGCTGCCTTCAAAGAGTACTTGATTATTTGCTTACATGGTGTCCTTTTAAAATTACATCGCTGCCAGCAACAGCTTAACAAAGCTCACTCTTCCAGGGATTCTTACTCCAAGTGCTCTGTGTGCAACGGTTGTGTGGCACTGATGAATATTCAGCTTGTAGGCAACAGTCAATAGCCTCTCCCTCTAGATATTTTTCTCCCTAAAGCCACTGTGGGAGTTTTCCCTGACATTCAAACTGGAGCAGCCTGTTTATCTTTTCACAGTTCCTAGGTTACATCCACAATAATATGATTTGCAGATGTTTTCAATAATTAATTTTCTGGGTGGTGAATCTGTTCCATCGTTACTTCCTCCCAGAGGCTTTTTCTGTGCCTTTCATCCTTCCATCATTTCTTCCTGACACCCCTCGCTCTGTATCTCTTAGGCCAAACATTTCCACCCTTAGGGGTGTTCACAGTGCAGAAAGTTGAATTTTTTTCTTTAATCTCCAGCTCATCTGTTTGCCTCCCGGTAACAAAGAAAGAACACCTTTTTAATTGGTTTATCAAAGCCCAAAAGTAATGCTAATTTATTTCTAATAATATCCAAATTTGACTTGTGGGAATAGAATTGGAGCTTTTGTATGTTTAGTCCCAAACTTGTTTATTTGCCGTTGGAATGAGTTGTGAGCCAGTGTAAACACAACAACACCACACATACACAGGTTTACCCACACACCCCGTTGACCCGTGTCCAGCTCAGCACCGATTAATTTGAGGGCGCTGTCTTTTCTCTGACAGGGCTTGTTGGCAATTTGGCCTCCACTGCTGGGTTTAGACTATCGTTATTATCCAATCACTGTGCTTCATCCTGGCACATGTCCAATACTAGAGGACACAAGAAGAATGTTTTATCTTTCGTCCTCTAAAATCCTATTTTCTTGCCAATTTTCCTCTTTTGTAAGGAGCAGAGGAGTCATAAAAGGGGAAGAAAAAAGGAGGGTGTAATTATGGGGCTAATTTACCATCCATTGTTAAAGTTAATAAATAGATAAAGAAAAGGTATCTAACAATGGAGCGCTGTGAGCCTTTTTTCTCAAAGAACTTTTTTTCAAAAAGTAGGACCATTAAAGGTCTAATTTTTTAGTTTATGTAATTTTGATCAGAATTTTTTTTATAATAGGTTTGCTTTGCTGCAGCAGACAATAAACTGTTTTAAAGCTCTAATGCCCTTTGAAACATTTTAGGCATAAAGTCATTACTTTTAGTAAAATGTCTCTAATGTATCCTACAACCAAAAGGTCTAAAAGAGATGTTGCTGAAAGTCTAGTTCAAAGTGGTGTCACATCTTTTCCAGGGCTTTTTATGTCTTCACAATCATTTCTGCAGCAGTACTTTGAATATGACTGACACATTTTTAAAAACCACAACTAATTGTGAAAGAACACCATACTTTTTAGACATATATGATAAATACTGCTATAGAACTTTTTCATCTCAACAAAGACAAACACTGTGGTCATGCAGAGTTTCTAAATTATTCCCATTTGCAATTGTATCGTATTAGCATGTGCTTCAGACGGATGACTGATTGATTACCCTGTCCACATTCTCGTAAATGCTCTTGCACTAAGCATTTGAGTATGACCCTGTCAGTCCATCATGGAGATGGTGTTGTTTTCGTCAACGATAACGACAATGAAACGATTTTGTTGACGAGGCTTTTTGTCATGATGATGACGTAACTATCATACAATAAATGTGGCTCTTTGGTGACAAGAATGTGACGAGACGTTTTGCAAGTTTCTGTTGATGAGACGTAAATGTATGGAAATAATATGCATCAGACTTTAACATTTCTGTTTGCGAAAAGAAATAGCAGAGTGGCGGCATTCTGTCTCTCACGGTGGCACGCCCCCTATAATGTTTCATGTTCACATCGTCTACCAAACACACCTATATACACCTGCAGCCACTGAAAAGTCACACACCATGGCGGCAACAGCAACAAAGGGGCTTGGTAGTCGGAAACTAAAAGCTTTAATTTCCCACTTATTTTGCACAAAGTAAACGCTGATGTTCTATCGAGACTTCCAGCAAATGCTAGATTGTTGGGCATTGCTAACTTCCTCAGTTAGTTTGGTTGCGCCAACGACTGTTTTAAAGACACAATGCAATGTTTACTTTGTTTACAGCGGGTTACTAAGGGGTGTCATTTCTAAGTATGCATAAGTTACAATGTTCCTCAATCACTGAAGAATTTATATTTATTTTTCTTTTTACAATGTTTTAGATTGTTTTGCACAAGTTAAAGCTAGACAGGATTGTCTTTTTTTTTTTAACAAATAACTTGCACCACATTCTCAGTAATGAAAACACAATTGTTAAAGTAAGAATATTTGTTGTTCTTTGCTTTTTTACACTAGATCTAGACTAAAAACGTTCTAAGTCTTAGCCGACTAAAACAAGACTAAAACTCTTTTGAGCTTGCGTCAACTAAAACTAAAATATATAGAGATGACTAAAATGTGACTAAAACTTAAAGTAATTTTCGTTCCAAAGGCTGCCAAAAACAACATTGCATGGAGGGGATCCCTATGTTCTGCAGGTTCTTCATGGAAAGCCTCTCCATGTCCTGTTCTCTGTGGTCTGTTGGAGAGCTGGTGTAGAGACACCAGCATACTAAACTAGCTGCCCAGAAGGACTGGATCTGTGGTTGGGTCGTCAATCATGTTGAACCCCTCCCAAACCCTTCATGAATCTGTGGACCATCTTTGGAGCAGCTTTGGTGGCAGACTTCTGCAGCCCGCTGCTCGTGGGAGCGGTGCAGGGAATCATCTCTGCCGTCCTCCTTTGGACTCTTTAAAAGGTCTTTCATCCTATATTCTGCAACTGCTAGTTTGATGGTAGTTACCAATTCTTCATTTGGTGTTTCATTTTGCTCTACAACTCAAATTTCTCTTCGGGGATCAATAAAGTATTTTCAATTCAATGACTTACCACCTGAGTTTCACACTTACTAGCCCCTACTGTGTATAGACACAAATCACAAAAGGTTGCAGCTCAGGAAATATCAGGTTTATAATAATTAGAGTATTCTAGTTAAGTATTTGGTGTGATGCAAAGTCAATACATTCAGAAAGTTTCAGTGATTTTGGACAACATGTATCAAACAAGTGTCACCAAAATAAATTTAACACTTTGTATGAAACAGCACATTTGATCATACAAAAAACAGTCATGAACCAATAAATTCTAATAACCCCAAACAACGTCAAAATGACAGTCATCATCGCCAAATATTTCAGCCTGAGTTCCAATGAAAGACATTTGTGTTCATTTGTAAATGATCTTCTGGGGCCTCATGCCCTCGCTCACCTCAGCTTCAGCTCTGCCAACTCCTCCATCTGTCTCACCTCTACAGACTGGCAGCTCTGTTCCCAGAGGGTCATCAGTTATCTTTATATGTGTCCAAGGACGAGTTACTATAGGTGTGTGAGGAAAAGTTTCCCCACACTCCACAAAAAGTTAACTGTAATACAAACACCACATAATAGTCACTTCCTGGTCTTTATCTGCCTCTGTAAGAATTGTACACAATTAAACCTCACCTAAGGTCTTTCGGTGATGACCAAAAGAACAAGATCACAGATACAAGCATCCGAAATGAGCTTCCTTCAAAGAGTGGCTGGGCTCTCACTCAGAGATTGAAGAACAAGATCACAGATACAAGCATCCGAAATGAGCTTCCTTCAAAGAGTGGCTGGGCTCTCACTCAGAGATTGAGCGAGGAGCTCTGCCATCCATGAGGAGCTTGGAGTAAAGCCGTTGCTCCACTGGGTCGAGAGAAGCCAGATGAAGTGGTTTGAGCATCTGGCTAGGATGCCCCCTGAATGCCTCGCTGGTGAGGCGTTTCGAGCATGTCCCACTGGGAGGAGACCCAGGTAAAGATCCCTGATCTGCTGGAGAGACTAGCCAGGTTGAGAGAAGCTTTGGTTTCCCATCTGAGACTCTTGCCCCCACAACCCGGCCCCGGATGAGCAGAATACAACGGAACAGAACTAATACAGTTATTTCTGTATACATTGTAGACAAGGGGTGCAAAGAGTCTGTCCTCTAGTATCAATGCTCTGGAATTGTCTGCGTATCCCTGCTTCAACACACTTGAGTAAAATTAAGTTGATTCAACAGTCATTCTGCACAATGATTTCTCCTTACTTTGACTAGTGTGTTGAAACATGGACAGATAAAATACCTGAGAGATTAGGGTCGTAAAATGACAAAAACGGACACTTCTGTTGAAAATTATCGATGGTGACTTCTAAAACTGTGAAACAGATGAAGAAAGATGTCTTGTTCCAGAGGATTGACCTCTACTAAATTCTTGAAGATCCAAGTTTTTAGCATTATTAAAGCATGTTACTTCTTGCCAAGAAACTATAAATTCTCATAAAACTTTTAACATAGTTGTATTTCCTCATCATATAAAAATCAGACAATGAGAGCAGTTTTCTCAGTTGTACTAAACCTCTATTTTCTAGGCTTACATCAGTTGTACTGTTTAGAGCAGAATAAATAAATAAATAGATGAATTTGGTCGCCATTAACAACACAATCATATCACTTAAAGTTTGTAAGTCGAACAAAACAAGCCAGGCTAGACTGAAAACTATTACGGTCTGAGCATTAATGACCCTTAAAATGAACTAATCTAAATGTGGCCAGTGTCTGCAAATGGGGTGTCAGCATCAGTTCTCTGTCATTACAATCACTAAACTCAACTTGGCAAGCAGGAACTGACAACTGCGTGTGCGTAGTTTCTCACACATGGCGTAAAACCTACCTGTGATGCTCATTCTATTGAGATTTCAAAGCAGCAGTTTCTTTTGCTCATTTTATTATTTCCATAAATCATAATTTCATGCCAAATGTCAATAATCTGCCACTCTGGGCGAAGCTTATACGCTGTAGAACAAACTGTATCATGTGCCTTATGCATTTCGACATTTTCACAAACTTATAAAGTGTGGATGAAGTCAAATTTTTAAGATTAAAAAATGAGTGGAGACTGACAGTAGATGAGAAACTCAAAGTGAGGAGAAAAAAAAGAGGTGGCAAGCTTGTGCTGCAGTGCTCCTGCATTACAATTGATTGGCTGCTTTAACCACCAGAGCTGCTCACTCAAGCTTTAAATAGATGGATAAAACTCTCCTTTGCCCAGCACTCTCTTTTTCACTTCTCCTCCCTACTCTGTGCCCTCTTCATCATTTTGTTTTTGCCTCTCCATTTTTCTCCTTCGCTTTACACTACTTAGCTCTCGCAATTTCCCTTGGCCAATTATGCATACATTCATCCCATTTTGTTATATATATTTGTGTGTGTATGCATATCTATGCATATATTTATAAATATACATTTATATGTTAACATGCTTTGTGTATTTAAGTGACAGTTTCATTATTTGCATAAAACTGCTGCGTGCAGCAAAGTGTCTGCCCTTGCTAATTTGTGTGACTGTGTCTGATTTCCAATTTGTCTGCGAGCAGCTCATGTTGTAATCTTAAATTGTCCTCCAATCCTCCGTTAAACACCCACAATCCTCATGGTTTCCTTGATCTGTACGTTCTCACTTTCCTCTCATCTCCTTTATCTCTCATTTCCTCACACCAGTAATGCCATTTCTCGGCTAAGTGAAATAAGATGGGTTTCCTCCTGCGTTGATTGATGGAATTGAGAACAGGTTCAAATCAGGAGGCTATAAAAACACGTTGCACAAGAGATGCATCTTACCTCTGAAATCAAAGCTTTGAATGTGTTTTTTGTGTGTGCAAAGACATTTATTTAAGTATTTAGATATGACAAATATGTACTGTGATCTATGATTCTCTCCTCTTTGTATCTTCTCTTCGTCTTTACTGTTTTGTAAGTTTCATCTGAGATAAAGTCAGATCATTCCTTATTTCTGGCAGCTTTGTGGATACATGATATGTAGAGTTTATACATTCTCCGGTAGATGATTACACTACTTATAAAAGGGATGAATAAGCCCACACATCTTTCAGATAAACTGGTATGTAAGCAGCAGTTCAGTGTGGGATCTGTTTGGAAACTGGTTTATGGTGACATCAGACACCAGCTGGGGCTCAAACACAACCCATTAAACCTCTAATAGACACAAGACCTTCTCGTTTTCTGATGTTGGCAGCCACATGGTATCGACTTGTGCACATCATAGCTCAATGATCTGTAAATGCAGTTCTCGGTCTCAATTTACTTAGAAGGTGATTTGGGTTCATTTAGCATGTGGTTTCTGTACTCTATCGTCAATCTCACTGATCTAATTTTGAAGCATTGCTCATTTAGTTAACTTTGATGGGCGTTTCACATTTCTTGAATGTGTGTTTGGTGCCTGGCCACCTGTTCATAGATCATTGCTAGTTGTCAGTGAGTCTATATCTTGTTTTGTTTGGACTATTAACTTTTTTGGTTTTGCATCTACAGTAACTTGTTGTGGATTTATACAGTTCTCAAAGTCATGACCTACTTTAAGCTTTTGTCATCTTGGACAACAGTCTGCTATGCCTGGCAATACTGTCACACCACAGATTGATTTTCTAGAAGATGGGCTCGTTGTTCTGAGCAAAGCGTCCTCATTAACAACTCACAACATAGACTGCATCGTTTACCTCATACCTTTTACCAATTTTCTTCTCCATCTTTCTCTGCAAGCCATTATTTTTCTGCCTGCTTCAGTTAGTAGAGAGCATAAATCTGCCAACTGTAAACTTTAGAAACAGCTTGATGTTTCACTGCATCAACTTTTAACTTCAGCACTTCTTCATGCTGATTCTCCTGCATTCTGGTCCTGATGATAATTTTCACAGCCTGGAGGTAAAGTTTGTTTCTGTTGTGTTGTTTTGCTCAGGACCAGATGCCACCAAGGACCCATGTCTGAGAGTCCGCTGCCCTCCTCACAAAGTTTGCGTCAGCCATGACTACCAGACTGCCATCTGCACCAATCACAAACAACCAGCCCACAGGTAAGAAATATCTTGTGCTCAGCCAACCATGTCAAGTATTTTGTTTCTTTAGTTTTTGAAACCAATTAAAAATAAGGTGTGTGCATAATGTCACTGTAGTATTAACAAGTTTTTGAACAACACATTCCAGCCAAATGACTGTTGGATTCAATTTTTAAGACCCAGTGGAAAGTCATCAAACACAGTTAAATTTAGCAGTGAACAAAACGAAAGCAGAATTTGAAACTTTGTATGCAAATTTAGTTTTATTACACGTAAAACATTGCATTGTCACCTTTATTTTTTGTCCATTGGGAAAGCAATCATTTTAGTTGTTATGGAAATCTGACATTTTAAACATACTAACTGATTCCAAAGTCTAACTGATAGTTTTAAAACAAGCACCTTATGTAACAGTGTTTAAAAGATGGCTAAATAAATGGAGTTTGATTTGATCCAAACATCTCTTAAAAGAAATTCTCTGAACTGACAGACAGTACGTGGACTTATTTCTTGCAAATTCATTTCAAACACAATTTATTTGTGTTTTCAACTTTTAGTCATTTTTGACGGTCTTTCAATGTTTCAGTTCTAGAAGCATTTTTTTTTACAAGTTTTTAAGAAAAAATGCTCTTTGTGCTTTTGGAAAAATATTCTCCCCAAGATCCCAAAAAGCTCCTTATTTTAATACTTTGTTGTTATTTTGGGTATTATAGTAGAAAAAAATGTTTCACACACTGTCCCCCTGGACTTTGAACCCAAATTGGTGCTCTTAACTAATATTTGCAACAGAGACAAGATCAATTTATCTGGCAGATATGACATTCACTGACATTGAAAAGAATCACATTAATTTTATTGAAATAAAAATAAAATCCTGTATTAGGTGATCATTTCAACCTGAAAGCAATGTGTTCTTGCATAGTTTTATTTTGAAAACCACAATGAAAGTTAGCAGTATTAGTTCATGAGTAACTGTCCTGCTGCAGTGAGTAGAATTGTTGGCTAATCCAAAACTTTCAGGATGACAAAACTCACTTCAGGGTGTTAAAGAACACAAACATAAAAGAGAAGAACATTACTTCTTTTTGTTTCTTTTAGTTGAGCGAATGCATTCATCATCTTTTTTTTTAAGCTCTAAAGGAATATTTTCAATGCACCTTGAGTTTTGTTCAGTGAATCCAATCTGTCAAATTCAGGACAGGATTTTCTCATGTGAAAAACTAGAGATACAAAGTAAGTTGCAGATATATGAGATCACACTCATTTTTGTGTCGACTTAGGCTAATGTAATCCGACAACACTGATTTATAGACTTTCTGAGTCTTTCTCGTTCACGTAATATTGTGATCAAGATTTCTGTTCCCTCAGTAATCACACCTCCATTACTCATCTTGAATAGTTTTGCCAACATTTACTAACATTAACTGTATCTTGATTTGCATAATGCTTTATACTACTTAGAACCATAATCAAACCGTCCGTTCTTTATTGTCGTTGTATTCATTACCCTATGAAGAGTTTAACTCTAATTCTGTCCCCGCTTGATGGATCAGGAGGCAGCGGGGTGCACAGTAAGAGCACTCAGACAGAAATTGCTGCGAGATTTGGATCAAACATAATTACAGTGGACTGTGAAGAGGTCTTCTTGGACCAATCACGTCCTGTTTCCTCTGACCCGAGAACTAGGAAAACTTTCTCTTCTGCAGGTTACAGATTGAACTAGTTCGGCTACTTTAAATACCTGTGCAGTTATTACAGTAATTTTCCCTGCATGCATATATGCATTCTGCGCTTCACTGGAAGTGCTATAAAAATGTTGGCCTCAGGTGACTTTAAAATCTTTGTCTTATGTTTCCGTGCACACACAGGTGACATCGTATATGCTGTAATGAAAAAGTTTAAAATTCATAACCTTCTAAATTATTTATTTTTTCTCTGCCAGTGTGAAAGCCAGGAAAGGAAGTGTTGGCCACAAGCAGAGGTTGGAAGCAGGGGCTCATGGTAAATGTAGAGTTTGTTCAGCTCTGCAGTCCACTCCTGTATGCGCCTCCGACGGGCACACCTACTCCTCAAAGGTGAGTTATCTGAGCTCCACTTTTTTATTCAAGTTTGTTCTTTTGATATTTTTGCTTTGCTTAGGGTTTAGCATGATAAAATGAAAAGCAAAACAAAACAAAGAGCTGTCACATATCCCAGGATGTAAATATTTCTTTTAAGTCTGTTTTTTGTCTTTCTACTACCTAGTTTTTTTTTCCCCAATTATCCGCATTTCCCATGTATTGGTCCAGAGTTGTTTTCTTCTGTGCTGGTGTCTCTGGTAGTCTTTTGGGCAAATGAGTAAGAACAGAGAAACTCTTTCAAGTTCTTATTTTGCCTAAAAGAAAACGTCTTTGAAAAAGCTTTCAAGCTCCTCATCATTCTATATGTGTCTCATTTCCAGCCTCTAGTGCTCAACCATCATCTCCCCTGGAGCAACATAAAAATTCCACTCAAATTCACAATTTCATGTTTGAGGAGAAAAAAATTAAGGTTTAACCTTTTCGATTAGTCGAGAAGGCAATGGGCAAAGGAAGATTAAATGAGGTGTCTGAGGACAGATAGCAGGTGGCACATAGAAAGGATATATAGAGGTGAAGCTAAACCCTGGATGTAGCACTCTGTAGATTATTATTGACTTCTACTTCATATCATTGTATCGTCCTTCATTTGGCTGGTGGGGGGTGAAATAATACAAATGGACAATATTGGAGTAGAATGTTGGAATATTGGAGTATCAGCTGAGTAGAATTAAGCTGGAATGATTTAAACTTAGACCAGGAAAAGATTAAAACAATAGGAAGTGTGTTGCTATTACTTGTCCATACATAAGCATTGCCTAAAGTACCTGATAGACACAAAGGATAGTAAAGACTTGGATATGAGATGTGAACGGTGCTCTTTTCTTCTTGAACTTTCAGATAATAGAATCTGTTGCAGATAATTACTTGTTCGATGGTGTTGAATTTGCTGGGCGATTTGCCAGCAAGTTGAAACGACAAGTCAAGGCAGGAATGAGGTTTCTAAGATTCCTAGTGCTTATTGACAACTATAAAGTTTTATCGATAAACGTAAAAAGAAAAAAAAAATCCAAGCCTACAGACTCAAATTTGTTGGAAGAGGAAAATTATTGAAGATGCATGAGTTTCTCAGAATTGGCTGAGTTTAAATAAACTTGGCTTTTACAGCAACAGGATAATGAGATTTAATTTCAGTCATTCTGTTTTGCATGTTTAGTCGCTGGATTCGTCACAACTAAGTACATTTTTCTCATTGCAATCCTCCAAATTTTTATATTTAGGAAGTCACACCCAAAAAATACAATAATAATAAAAAACATTAGCTGCACCCACACAGTGAAAGAGCCTGAATCCTTATGTGTTACTTTTTTTTACACTGTAGACAACAATTGCTAGTATTCTTCATTTGTAGCGGCACCCTGCCAGAGCTCCCATGTCTGCCTGACTGGAGGAAAGCGATGCAGAGTGGTGTATCCCCTCAGGAGAGGCTGTTTTCTCCACAACAGCTGACTTCACCACAAAACCTGATAATGATGACTTACCTCGGTCCAGCCATGTATCTGGGAGGCACAGTGAGTGTGAGAGGGTATATTTTCTCACTGTCCCATTGGCAACCTATGCTACAGGAGAGGATGGCTCTAACAGCCCCAGTAGCGCCCAACAACAACATGACCATATTTCTAGCTTGTGTCAGCCATTATACTGGGAAGACACATTTTTGTGGCCATATAATTAGAAAAGTTACCCCAGAACTGTGTTTTTTATTTAGAGAAGTGTCTGAAAGTGGCTCATGTATTACCACATGTCTGATTACCTGTCAGTCTGGTGCCGGTAGTTAGTACCCCATGTGTTGCGTATCTATAAATACAATGCTTCAAGTGAATATTAGCAGCTCACTCATTTTTTTGTGCATCTTCGTGGTGTTTGTTTTTATCTAAAGACACCATAGTGGGTAATGAAAGAAAAACTTCCAAAGAAAACTTCTCTATAAAGTTAAGAAATGAATAATGAATGACGCATCTTACCACACACATAGGGATCCAAACACTGGCCAGTTTTAATTATTCAATTCAAACCTGAAAGATTTCCTGGCGGTTGAATGAAACTAAACTGCATTTGCTTTGAAAGGATTTTTTGTTGATAATGTTTAACCAATTTCAAATATTGTGACCAAGGATAAGTTTTCAAACAGTTTATCTGAACTGTGCAGTTTTGCTGACTGAGATTAAAACGTGTTTTTTCTCGCAATTTTGGACTGAAAAAGACTAAGTAACTCAATCATTTGTTGAATCATATGCATGCATTCTGCAAACACAGATGTTCTTTGATTAATCAAACGAGAATAAGAAATTAATCTATAATCTAAAATGAGACATCAAGAAATTGCTGTTACGTAAAGTGTTTGATTAGTTGATGTTGAAGCAATTGAGAACTCAGTTTTCTCACTGTCATTATTTTCCCATTTTGAAAACAAATTCATCAATGTTTAAATGTGAAGAAACAAACTGGGCTTTTAATTAAATCATCCAAGATGAGTTTTCTCATTTTTTCCTCAATATTTCCAATGTCATGATTTTTTTTTTTTTTTTTTTTTTTTTTTTTTGTTATTTTGAATTACTCTATTCATCCCTCACCGGGGAAATTTGTTTGCTGCACTCCTTACACCGCAGCAGGCTGCCCTTCAACGGCGCCAATGGTGGGAGAAGCGGGGGTTAGGTGTCTTCTCCAAGGACCCTAGACGTGCTCTCCGTGGGACGCGAACCCGCGACCTTCCGGTCCGCGGGCGAACGCGCTAACCACGCGGCCACCGTCTCCACCCCAAAATTTTGCCGTTTTGAATGCAAAATGACTAAAATGTAAAATAATATTATTAAAAATTACTGCATCAGATCATTTCCCAAAGAACATATTTTTTCTACCATTTAAAATTATAGCATTTTAGAAATCATACCAAGTATTTGAAAAGGCTCAGTTTGACTTAGAACAAAAGATGGGGTGATATTTTTACATTTTCGTTCTAAAACTTTCTACTGACTATTAAAACAGACAATGAAGCTGGAGAATATTATTGCATTCATTAATATCTTACCAGAAAAATTATGCTAACATCAGAAGAGCATGTATCGTGTTTTAATGGTTGCATCCATCTTTAAAATCCATTTCTGGTTGGCAAATTTTCACTCGCAGATTTTCTTCTCAGACTTACTTTGTCATTTTGTTTTTTGCCACCTCACATCATCTAAGCTGGAAGTGTGATACAAAATGAAAATGATTCATCTCTGTGGGTTTGAGGAAATTGAAACACGGGTCTGCTTAATGATCTGCCTGACTGAAACTGAAAACATGCTGAGGAAGAGTCACAAAAGAAAAAGAATATGAGCAAAAGAAAGAAGAGGACAGGGAGCTTCCTGTGCTCTCCGTGGTAATTTAGTCTGAGTGGTTCGGTTAGCTGGTGGAGTGATGGGTCCCCGTGGTCCAACTTAAACTCTGCTCACCAGTGAGCTGCTGGTCTCTAGCTTATTCATGTTTTATTATTACATTACATGCCCCCTACATCATAACCACACACACCACCTCACACACACTCAATATCCTATTAAAAGGACAGTGCTCTTATCTCCTGAGAGTCTTTGGTCCTCTAAGTTAAATCCATTACTTTCCTCTTCTTAAATCATCTTTTCTCCTCTCCCCATCTTTGCACCCTCCCTTCTCTTCTCCTATTTTTAGTCGGACCAAGTCAGGTGTTAAAATACTGTTTCATCAAAACCACATTAACCCCTGGAGAAAGACAAACATAAAGATTCATGGGGCTTCTCTGTGTGCTGACAGTGACTAGAGGAGGTCATCTATTTCTTTGACTTTCTCGCTCTTTCTCCGTCTCCCCTGCACGGCTAATTCAATATGTTGTGAACAAGAGCAGCAGTCCTTTGTCAACAAATTTCATTAAGTAACATTAGCAGTGCTATCAGAGAGGTGGCGAGGAGGAAATGATGGATTTGAATTAGAATGTGGAAAATGAGAGCACTCTCAGGATGCGGCTAAGCCCATGTAAGGCACGTTGTGTTCACAGATGTTTATGCGCAGTCATGGTCCCACTCTGACTAAACCAGTCGTCATCATCTTACAAACAGAATTTACATAACTCATTTCAATTTCCATTATTCCTTCTAGAAGGATCGTGTAATTGGATTTTTCTTTGAACAAGTTCAAACAATTTCTCAGTCCTCACTTACCTGAAATGTGATTTATATTTGTTAGATTTTGTTTAATGTTTCTCCAGTGACTAATAGGATGCCATCTTTGCTTCTACTAGGGTGTTTATATGACTGTTCAGCAGACAAATAGGTTTATCAAAGACCGGTCTTAGATTAAAAAAATGTCATCTTTCATCATCTCTGCTGAGAAGATTCACTCTATAGGTTTGTTATCTTCTGCAAACGCGAAGATCAAAATGATTTTTCATTTAGATTATACATTTAACAGACCATTGGACACTAATGCTTCAGAAACACAAACGTGGTGGAAAATGTTTTTTAATGGGAAATATTGTGCTTGTTTTTTGCATAAAAATTAATAAAAGTTACTGTGAGCTTTTTTTATTAGGATTTGTAAAAAATTAAATTAAAAAATTGTTGCATGTGCAATTTTTAGAAGCACATGCATAAATCTGATATTTGAAGTATCATTTTGGTCAGATGTTTCACTCTCCAAAAACATGCATGCTAGGTTAGCTGGCCACCTGGAAATGATTGTGTGTGTGGCTCTGCTGCAGACTGGCGACTTATTCGGGGTGTATCCTGCCTTTCGCCTGAAATCTTTTTTTGTGAAAAGGGGCATAGCATGTTGGCAGTATCTCTAATTTACTTCAAGCTTAACTTGATGATTTTATAACAAAGAAGAACAAGAAAATCTGTAACAATAGATTTCAATGTGATAAAACTATATTAAAACAAGATTGAATATTATGTGGAAATATTCAAAGTCAAAAAGCTATATTTAAGTTCGGAGTGCATTCAACTCAGTTGCAAGTATTCTTAAGAGGAACAAACTCGTGCTTTTAAAATTTGATTGAATTCCAGGCAGCTTCACTTTGACATTATATATATATATATGTGAATGGGAAAGTCAAGGCAAACGAAAATTAGCCTGACAAAAACAAACAAAAACAAAGAAAAACGCTTTGGCTGATGATGAAGGAAGCATATAAAGATGCTGGAAATGTTCTCTGATTTCCATTTTCCTTTATGTGACTTCTCGTTGATGTTCTGCCAGTTCACCATATTTGCGTTCCATGGTTTTTTATGTTTTATTTAAGATATTATTTCAAAATTATTTTGAACTGTTTTAATAAGCGTAGTAAAAGCAGCACTTCCAGGGATCAACACATTTAAACATTTTGCCTCAAACCTCCAATTAAATTGATAAAACAGATTTTTTTTGCTTGCTCTTAACAATTACTTTGCTCTGATAGAACACAGACCTGCATGCTTTTTAGATCATTTTTAGCAATCAGAAAACCGCTTCGACTGCATAATGTGCAAAACAAATATGCTTTTTTTGAGGGAAGCTTCATGAGTTTAAGGCTTCTCTTATTCAGTTATTTTTTTTCTGAATTTACATAAAATTGCTAGTTCATGCAAGAAGGTAAAAATCAGCAAACAGAAATCGGAAAAAGATTGGAAGAGAGAAGGGGAAAGACAAGGAGACACCAGATGGAAGCAACAGCTCTTCAATCAAACAAAAACCCAACTGCACCTGTACAGAAACACCACAAAACAATCTGAAAGCATCTGCAGGAGAACAAAAAATTTCTGAATTTACCCTGAGCTCTTCTTGTTTTAAACTCACTATTAACTTGAGGAATTGCCCAAATGTATGTTTTTTTCTGCTAAACTGCTTGCTCATTTTCTAAATGAAGTTGTTCAAACTAAACCAAATGTGGTTTTGTCTGAGTTTTTCTTTTGCTGTTTCAGTGCAAGTTGGAATTTCAGAGCTGCCTCTCTGGGAAAACGATCTTGGTTAAATGCGAAGGACTGTGCCCTTGTTTGCCCGGCCATGACCTTGTCAAACCACCAACTAACACAGAGAAAGCTGGTCAGTACTGAACCTTACAAACACTCATAATGTCAAACATTTTTTAAGTTTTGTTTTCTGTGTGTGACAAAAACATAACTGCATTGTGGAATGTATTTGTGGAATTTGAATTTAACATTTTTAACTAAGAAAAATAGTTTTTTCCTTTTTATTGTTTGAACCATTGGACTTAGTTTCATTATTTGTGTTAAGGTTATGTTCCTATGGTAAACCACCATCGCTACACACACCTCTCTAACCAATGATCCCTCAACCTGCTTGGTAATTCTGACCGTTTCCATTTCCTTCTCTCATCTCTTTCCTTAGTCATGTTATTTTCTTCCAATGCCATCTCACCCACCCATCCTGTGACAGCTGCAGGGATGGTGATGGAGTGTGTGCGTGTGTCTTATTGTTTGTCATGAAAATAGGATTTCAGCAGATGGATAGGGGATTCTGGTGGAGAAATACAATCTAAAGGAAAGCAGCACATGAAAGGATGGATCGGTATTGTTACAGAATTTCTCCATCTCACATAGAAAAGTGAAGGGATGGTTTCACTGTGCGTTCATAGGGAATTTCTCATTTTATCTCTCTGCATTCCAGGCTAATGACTGTTTAGGAGGTGTTTAGAAGGTTGCCAAGGTTCACCAGCAGTGCTTAATCTAAATGGAAAGTGTTTGCTAATTAATGGGAACGCTCTCCTCACCTCACACACTTTCACACTATCTTAAAGCATGTGTGTGGCCTTTTGCCAAGTGGCCTCTTTTGTAAAATACACTCACAAAAACACACAGAAATGCATTTATTTAGTGCAAGCTATTGCATGAAGGGAATTTTTGGGAACAAATTTTTCTGAAAAAAGAGAGAGAGAAATTATATTTTGTCTGATTTTTGGTTACAGTTCACACCGATTGAACAATTTTATTTTTTCTGATTTTTATCACAATCTTTTCTTTTGTAGTTCAGTACAACGTGTCCTCAGACTGCCTTTCCAACATGTTACGTGTTCACAGCTGACAGAGTCAAAGCGAGTGTGTGTTTGTCACTTTCTGTCTGATAAAATCTTTCAGATCTGCTAAATGTTAAACAGAAGCGGAAAGCAGTGAATCGATAAAAGAAAACTGTGGATGTGTCATGTGTCAGGTTAGATTTGAATTGCAAGACTTAGATGAGTACTTCCCAGTTTTCTGGGGATTTTTTTTTCTGATTACCTCAGGATGAAAGGAGGAATCAAAAGTCATGTTAGTGTTGTTAATATTTTAATCCCCACATCCCTTTTATATTAAAATAAATCATTTTATCTGTACAAGCATTTTTTCACAAGGAATTGGATTTGTCACACCGCTAGTCTGTTTGTTTCTTTTACTCCCAAATTCAAGATGAAAATGCTGAAAAGGGAATCCACAATTAGAGTCTCTAAGTTCTCGTCTGCAACATTAAAACCAAAAGTGTCAGTTAGTCAGTCACTTTCTTAACCGTATATCCCTTATGCGGGTTGCGGGGGGTGCCGGAGCCCATCCCGGCAACCATACACACACAATCATTCCCAGGGGCAATCATGTAGCGGCCAAATCAACCTAGCATGCAGGTTTTTGAAGGGTGGGAGGAAACCAGAGTACCCGGAAAAAACCTGCATAAACATGGGGAGAACATGCAAACTCCACACAGAAAGGCCAGTGTTCCAAGCCTTGTTCCCACCTGGGAGCCCAACCCACTACCTTCTTGTTGTGAGGCCACTGTGCTACCCACTGCGCCATTGTGCCGCCTGGCAATATTTATTTGTTTCACTTAATTCACTTCAATGAAATTGAACATTTATGAACTGAAAGAAGAGAACTGAATTTGAAAAGCTAAGTCAAGAATTTAAATGCTGAATGGTCTTTATTTGAAGAGGATAGATGACTGGTTGTCTTGTAATTAGCTGGACAGACCAAGCTGAGCTAATTAATGTATTTGTAATATTTCTTCCCTTCCAGCAATGTTAAATGAATCCATCAAGACAAAAGCTCACCAAACTCTTTTTATTGCTTCTGAATCACATGCACTATGGGTGTCATTTTATAAACCTAATGTGTTCATTTCGTAGGTAAATTAATTCAGACTGTTCCAGAAATTTTAATTGCAAGAACTATTGATATCAGTGGCATCACAGAGGAAATTATGAATTATGCATTCCAATTCATTATATCCCTACTAAATTATTCACTCGATGGAAAGCTGCTGTTGAGTCGGCCAAAACTAATTTTTCTGCACGTTAGTTAGCGAGGTCTAATTGAAACACCTGTTCGAATTAGTGCTGAGTCCAACATCACACCCACATTCTCTATTAATGCTCTTAATTAATCAGTCCCAAAAGTATTAGGATTAGTTCATGCTCATTGGTTGTTACCCTCTTTTTTTGGAGGGAGCATTTTTGATGGCTGGACTGTACTCAGGACTCAAAATTTGGACTCAAACTAAACATAATGAAGGTTAGATAAAAACTTTAAGTTATTTTAGACGTGGCTGGATGTTGATGTGATTTTTCACATTTTAATTGTTCTGTATTGTACATACGTATTTGTAAACTTGAATTATCACTTCATATCGGCATTATACAAAAAACTCTCTAACCTACATGTGTTCTCACGTTTTGAGGCTTAATTAGCACCTTTTGTATCATCAATCTGATGTGTGCAAGGTAAGTTATTCTTATGAAAAATTCAAAACAAGAATTTTTCAATCAACTGAAAAAAAATTTCTGTGAACCATGAACATCTGTTTCGAGACTAGAGTAGTACGAGGGTTTACACACAATTAAAATATTGTTCAATTTCATCTGTCTGTGTGCAAAACAAATAAAATATCAAGAACAAAAAAAAACTTTATTAGTCCCACAAAGAGGAAATTGCAAGATTGCAAATCCATTAATCTGAGTTTTTGATTTGTGAAGTTCATGCTCCTGTTTATGATTCCAATGTAGAAATTTATATCAATAATATCAATTTGTATTTGACAGGCTAAAGAGATGGGTACGTCAGCTAGACAGTGCAAGAGTCATTATCACTTCCTCCCAGGATCCAGGTTAAAGGTCCATCCCAAAGGCCCTCCTTACATAAAAAAGCGATGGAGCAGCGATGCGTCAATTTGGGAAAAATTGGCAAATTCGAACGCAGCTCGGGCATCCATCACATTGATCGAGCGTCGTCTGCCTTAATTTTTGGCCTATCATTATTATCAGTATGGCTTTGACTTAAAAAATTCTGAAATTTACTCCGAATTGAAAAGGTTGTGTGACTGTCGACTGATTACTTACAGATAAGCAGTAGACAAATGATCGACCACCGGTTAATTTAATAACAGGTGAGTGGTGACGTTTATCAGACTAACATTGTGCAATAATCAGTAGATGTCAGGTAGAAAATGCGTCATTAATCGACCAATTTTGAGTGATCACAGATACGTCATAATCTAGTCTATGACGTGTCTCTGATCACCTGGCAATAAATTGCAGATGAGTCTGATAGTTGCACGACTGTCTCCCGACAATTGACCTCATTTCAAGTGCCTATAGAAAGTTGCTGCATGCATGAAAATACATACTCTTCTGTGTGTAGATCTGCCGTGCGGTGCTATTCAGGATGTCACCAAGAAATAGTGTCGGCATTATGTTTGCAATGCATCGGCTACCAGTCTGCGAGAGCCTTTCATCAAGTGCTTTACGGTCGATTGTCGCCATACAGCCAAGACAGCATCGTTTGATGTTCTCCCCACGTGTGGTCGATTTAGATCTCTTCATCTCTCAATTCAAACGCAGACATGACACCAACGAGTCACTTTAATGTAAGGAGGGCTTAAGCCAAACCTAGCGTTAGATAAGTGGGTTTTCATCATGCAATTTGTAGTTACCAGTCGCATGCATGCTTGTTTAACCCGGAATTATAATTTGTTCTTTGAAGTGAGTGTGTGGTTGTCTGTATCTTTGTGGCCTGGTGGTGCATTCCTGAAAGGTACATGAGTGTTTCTTTGCTACGTCTCTTCTTTACTGCTCCACCTGTGTTTGGTTTTCATTTGTTTTCTGTCGAGTGCCCTCCATCTTGCAGGATGTCTTTTCATCTTTTCCACTTATATTTTTAGTCTTACTCTGGCAGTTTTTGCCCTTTCCTGCTTCGGTTGGCGGACCGTAAACAGGATGCATCTTTGCAAACAGAGTTTTAACCCTTCTCCTTTTTTTTTCTTTTGCTCTGGGGCTTTGGAGTGCTGAATTTAGAAAAGAAAGAAAGCAAACATTTGTTGTTGATCAAAAGTTAATTATCATGTAGAAAATTATTTGGATTGTTAAATATTTTTTGCAGCTGTTTGCTGGATTGTTAACAAAGGCTAATATGTTGACCCAGAGACAGTGAGATGTAATTGGCTCTGTCATCTCTCCCTCGGCAGAGCTGCTGTGATGATAAATATCAACACTTTTTTCATGGAAAACACTGAGTCAAGTTGGCATAAAGTGTAAAGCATGCGTAACGTCTAAAGTTAGTGTACAAATATTAGCTCTTAACAAAACAATCCAACAACTGAATTAGATTATTTTTCTTGCATTTCTATCCTACTCGAGAACAAGCTGTCCTCCCCACTTTCCTATCCTCTCCTAATCTATGCCAATGGTTGAGAAATTTTCTCCAGTGTGCTCACCACAGAGAGAAAATTACCAAGCAATGCCAGGGAAGCATTTTTAGTCCATCTTACCAGGATTATCACTTCCATTTCTCCATGAGTCAGTCAAACAAGTTGGTGTTTTTATGTTTAACTAGCTAAGTAGATAAATAAATGTATCACTTGAATGCTTCAATTAGGCAGTGATTGTGACAGCAGTGTGATCCTACACTTGAAAAAATGTTTCACTTCCACACCCTGATGATGAGATGGCAGCGCAAACACATTGCTGATGGCAGCCTAATGAACCAGACATTAAAACAAGAAAAGCACCACTGACTACTACTGCTGTTTGGAGGCTGATTTAATACAGAAACCAGTTTAATAATTTCATCCTTCAGTGAAAAGGAAAACATTCTATTGATCGGAGTTCATATCGGAGAAATATAAAAAGAACAAAACAGACTAAATATTTTGTCATCTTACTCTTTTTTTAATCTAATGTGCATTGTTTTTAATGGCTTTGCCAGGAAATGCGTGTTCATATTTGCAAAGCATGACACTTACTTGTGTTTATCTCCCTTTTCCTCTCTGTCTGAACTCAGTGTATTACTGATCATTATCTTGGCTAACCTTAACTTGCAGCTTGTGAGATTGTTGTGGAAAGCTGATAGCTTAGGGCACTAAAAAATCAGGCATACCTGGATATCTTTTTAATGAATCTGACCTTCTATCTTTCTCATATCTCAGATCTGAGAGCAGTTTTTTTTCCGTTCACCCTCTGTTAGCTTGTTAAAAAGTGTAATTCTGCCTCACCTACTTTGTACTTCTCCCCTTTTGTCTTGCTTTCATCTTGATATGATCAGACCGAGCTGCCAAAGTCTCAAGGTGATCACCAACCAGCATCTGCCTGTTTGGAATTAGAGACACCTTCTCTTTTATCAGACAAACTTGGTTAATTCTGTGGAGAAGATAAACACGACCACTGAGAGGTTCAAAGCTTGGCTTTTCTTGTTATCAATCAGGAAGTCTGGAGGACACTCGAGCTGAATTTAAGAAGCCTGAGCACCACAAGGTGCACCTGAAAAACAAACCACTGAGGTTTTTGCTAACTTTAAAGTCCCCAACTTAGCTCCATTGTGTTTTATTTATATATTTATGTATTGAGCATGACTTGGACAAGCATCGTCTGGTACAAGTGCACTTAAAAAAGACAAAGAACAAAGTTCCAACCGGCACATTGGGTACCACCATATAAAAAAACAAAAAAAAAACACGAGTAAATCTAATGGCCACTCTATCATAAACCAATCTGCTCAAAAAAAGAAAAATATGTGATTGAGAATTGTTCCTACTTAAACAAGCCTGATATTTCTTTTTGCGCTGATGTTTTCCATTTCAAAATTCCATTTTTGTCAGAATCCCCTTGCCTGCCGCCAGAGGAAGTCCTGGACCTTCCTCATCACCCTCATTAGGGACTCCTGAGATTGATTTCTGATGCCAAACACCTGTGGACCCCGCTGCCTATTTAAGGGCAATCACCCCAGACTTCCATGTCAGGTCATCGTCATCCTTCCCTGGCTGCCTGACCATAAGTCATTTTTACCCTTGACACTTGGAGCAACAAGATTTTTTTTTTTTTTTCTTGTCGCCAGTAGTTGTTTTTCACCTCATCCTAACTGTGATTGAGTTTATTTAAATAATTTTGTATACCTGTTTTAATATCGATATTTGGAATAACTGGCACTGATGGAGATGAAAGTTACACCTGAATGTTTTACTCTTAAAGCCTTTGACTGATGCAGTTTATTCTTTCTTTGCTTCTTTAGCTTTGAGAAGTTTCCTTCTTTGTGAAGGTTGCCCTTTGGACATTTCTCAGGGGAGATGTCATGTCCCTCTGGTAAAACTTTAAGAAAACTCAGAAGTTTCTGTGGTGATTACCGCTCTTAGCTCGCCTGGTTTCACTTCACTGTTTCTGAGGAGGTCACTGGAGAGAGGGAGGTCTGTAATCTCTGCAATGGATTCACACCTGAGACCAGATCCCAGTGAAGCAGTACAGGATGGATGATAGATGAATGGATGGATTGATTTTGAGTCATTTCCTTCCAAGAATACTAAAACCACTACAGGAGGCTGGTGATTCATGCTCAGTAGTTAGTTGTTACCATGGTGAACTGGTCAGAATTTCACACACAAGTTAGACCTGTTATGTTTCAATTTCCGATATTGCTCATAGTCACACAATATGACATAAAACAGACCGTATAAAATCCTCCGCTTTGTGAAACATTATTTGTAAATTGATTTTAAAACAAGAAAAAATAACTAACAAGTTGATGGTAATTGGTCTGAAAGGTTTTTCTAATGCAAGAATCATCCCTTCAGCTCAATCATGAAATAAAAAAAAAAACAAAAAAACAAAAAACAAAACAATAAATCGTAGAGATTTGTTACTAAATGTAATCATAAACCATCTATTTTACTATTTAATAAAAACCTTAATCAGCAGGTCTTAATTCAAACATTAAATATTCAAATCATTGTGAAAAATGCTAATAGACCATTTATTACTGTGCTTTGTTTCCAATTGACTGAGCGTTTTCAATTTCTCCTTTCTGGCTTGCTGCCTACCGTAAGATTTCTCAGCCCAGGCAGAAATAGTGTCAAAACTGTCTGAAATCATTTTTGTCACACGGAGAACAAAAGCGGAAAAGGAGCCCGGTGAGACTCGAGTTGCAGAAAGTGCAAAGGCCAAGAGACTTTACTATGAAATAATAAAGTGAAAACACAAGGGGAACGAAAAGAAAGAAAACATGGAGATTTTTAATATGAAAGTAAAAAAAAATAAATCTGTGGGGAAAAAAGGAAATGAGGCACTTTTAGCAATTAAAGCAAGAAGAAGAAAAGAGTGTGATTCATCAAAGTTGTCTTCTATGTTCAGGACAGAAACTGGGTTATACAGAACCAGATGGGACCGGCATTAAAAACTGAATAAGCATAGACTAGGAAGAAGCAGATCAACCTAACATGTAATCTAAACCAAAAAACGGTTTAAGAGGAGATCAAAATTAGGTTGCTTTTGATAAAAAAGCTAAGCAGTGTAGGAAGTGTTGGAAACACTTCCACATGTAATTTTTTCTCAGTTTAATTCAAAGTTAGCTTGGTTTTTCTGGCTCTTGTGGACAAAATTATGTTGATGAAGTCAGATTGTAATTGACTGCTGGCTTTTTCTATGTATGTTCTTTGGTATAGTCTGAATATAAAAGCACTCTGTGTGGTCCTAAAGAATTATATCACACATCCACGGGTGGACGGAATTAGCCCACCTTGTAATTCCTGAGGTAATGTCACACAGCAGCTTGCAAGATAAATGCTACGCTTCCTCTGCTTTACCTCGGGCTTTCACTGTTTTAAAGAAAACAGTCACACACAATCCCGGATTAAGAATTTTTATGTATGCATGCCAACTTGTGTATATGCATGTCTGGGAATAAACAGAATGATGTTGAACATAATTCTGAAACAGGAAAGGGGAAAATTGTGGAATAAGCTTGACAGAGAAATTTTCACTTTAAAGCATCTTTGGCCTATGTGTGTGTGCAAGGAAGATGTTTGTGCCCTCCACACTAGTGTGTGGCATGTACAAAGTATGTAGTTTGTTTGATGTGCGGTGAATGCTTTAATCCACTCGCAGCAAGGTGGGCAGAGTTTTAAGGAGCAATTAGATGGTTCTATTTCTGTCTATCAGAGTGATTGAACCAAAGATTAAGAAACATTTTTGATCACATTTTAGTAACGTTGTGTTTTCCTCTTTTGCAGCATAAATGTAGAAATGATTTAGATTCTTTAAGGAGGGGTGTGGCGCTTTTGTGGGGTAATAAATATCTTATTGCATACTTTTTGTTGGCTCAGAAATGTTATATTTGCCCAAAAAGTTTAAATACATTTTTTTCAGTTTCATTTCAGTCACGACAATAGATTCCACCTTCCTCTCGATACCTGCTTAGTTCCCCTTTTCAACTCCACTGATTCACCTGGCAGTTCTGTTCACTGCTGCAAAGAAGGAGACGGTGGGGAAGACGGCGGTTCAGTGGTTAGAGCGTTCACCCGCAGACTGGAAGTTAACCGGAAGCTTGAGAGTTAGCATCCCACTGAGCTCACGTTTAGGGTCCATGGAGAAGACACCTAACCCCCTGTTTTTCCCACCATAGGCGCCGTCATAGATGGCAGCCTGCTGCGTGTTAGTGTAGCACACAAATTTCCCGAACAGGACCTGCTTAAGTTTGAATGTGGGCATGACGTAGAACAAAACCCATAGCCAAGAGCAAGCATTCAAATAGCATCCTCATACTGGATTGGAGTGCTGCTAAATTGCACAAACATACACTATATTGCCAAAAGTATTCGCTCACCTGCCTTTACTCATTCTATGAACTGAAGTGCCATCCCATTCCTAACTCATAGAATTCAATATGATGTCGGTCCACCTTTTGCAGCTATTACAGCTTCAACTCTTCTGGGAATACTGTCCACAAGGTTGAGGAGAGTGTTTATAGGAATTTTTGACCATTCTTCCAAAAGCGCATTGGTGAGGTCACACACGGATGTTGGTCGAGAAGGCCTGGCTCTCAGTCTCCGCTCTAATTCATCCCAAAGGTGTTCAATCTGGTTCAGGTCAGGACTCTGTGCAGGCCAGTCAAGTTCATACACACCAGACTCTGTCATCCATGTCTTTATGGACCTTGCTTTGTGCACTGGTGCACAGTCATGTTGGAAGAGGAAGGGGCCCGCTCCAAACTGTTCCTACAAGGTTGGGAGCATGGAATTGTCCAAAATGTTTTGGTATCCTGAAGCTTTAAATGTTCCTTTCACTGGAACTAAGGGGCCAAGCTCAGCTCCTGAAAAACAACCCCAAACCATAATTCCTCCTTCACCAAATTTCACAGTTGGCACAATGTAATCTGAAATGTACCGTTCTCCTGGCAACCGCCAAACCCAGACTCGTCCATCAGATTGCCAGATGGAAAAGCGTGATTCATCACTTCAGAGAACGCGTCTCCACTGCTCTAGAGGCCAGTGGCGGCGTGCTTTACACCATTGCATCCGACGCCTTGCATTGCACTTGGTGATGTGTGGCTTGGCTGCAGCTGCTCGGCCATGGAAACCCATTCCATGAAGCTCTCTACGTACTGTACTTGGGCTAATCTGAAGGTCACATGAAGTTTGTAGCTCTGTAGCAATTGACTGTGCAGAAAGTCGGCAGCCTCTTTGCACTATGTGCTTCAGCATCCGCTGACCCCTCTCCGTCACTTTACGTGGCCTACCACTTCGTGGCTGAGTTGCTGTTGTTCCCAAACGCTTCCATTTTGTTATAATAGAGCTGACAGTTGACTGTGGAATATTTAGGAGCGAGGAAATTTCACGACTGGATTTGTTGCACAAGTGGCATCCTATGACAGTTCCACGTTGGAATTCACTGAGCTCCTGAGACCGGCCCATTCTTTCACAGATGTCTTGTTTCACAGTCTGCATGCCTGAGTGCTTGAATTTATACACCTGGGGCCAGGCCAAGTGATTAGAACACCTGATTCTGATCATTTGAATGGGTGAGCGAATACTTTTGGCAATATAGTGTAGATGAGTGACATGAAAAACCACTGCTGATATATTTTTGACGTGGGAAGGATATTCAAACATGAACAAAACATCAAAAAAGTTGATTTACCCTCTTTAAAATTCACCATGTTTTATAAGAAACTTCTTCACTTTCAAATCAACTAAAAGCACCATTAAGGACTTTTTCACCCTCCACTGCTACTTCGGAGGGTCTGAGTTGACAAGCCGTGTGAAAAGTGGAAAGTGACTCTTGCCCTTCAGCCGCATTCATCAAGTCGGAAAGAGAAACAGAATGAAGAAAAACATATCAATCACATGCAGAAAAAAGAAAAAAAGATGAAGATTGACAGACAGGGACATAGAGGAAGGCGGAAGGAGGTTGAGGTCAGCTCAAAGTGCCGTTAGACTTTGTCACTCCAACAATACAAAGGAAGTGACGGTTTTCTCGTCTTCTCATTTGCATTTTTCAAATGAATGAATTATTAAACACATTGTCCTGCCGGATCAATATTAAACAGAGAAAACTATCAAAATAAAGAGGAGTCTTTCTGACTTTTTCTTTTTTTTTTTTTTGGTTTCATAAAGCTTGATTATGCCGAAAAAAAAAAATCCAAAATGCAAACTCAATTTAAAATATTAAAGTGACCTCAAATTTATCTACTCATTCAATGTCAAATTCTATTTTCATGTCTATTTTAATTAAAATTATTCTTTGTGTTAAATGAGAGAACACAAAAGAGGAAAGAAAACTCCGACGTGTGATGTGTTTTTGTGTACGTGTCAAATGGGGTTTCTATGGCAACTGTCAAAAAATTGAAAGAGCTGAGTGCAATCGCCCACTGTTTGCAAAAGAAAGGAAGTGGGATCAGAAAAAATAACATTAAAGAAAACAAAGTAATAGAAAATAAGAAAGGAAATGAAAGTTTGAAATGAGGTAGAATTTCTTTTTCTCCCAGTGATGTGCACCACAGATCAGCAGTTTCTTCTCTGTTCTTTATTTTGTGTGTCGGTGTGTGTTTCTGCGCAGTGTGCACTGATGCAGACCTCCACAGTCTGGCTGCCAGGCTAAAGGACTGGTTTGGAATTCTCCACCTTGATGCCAACAGAGACCTCAAATCCTCTGACAGCTTTGACTCCACCAATGGACGTGAGTGATTTCCTCATGTTTTAGTGTGTTTGTGTGTGTGTTGCTTAAAGTAAACCATTCCTGCTGAAAGCAAATCTTTCCCAGTCCTCATGAGAGGTGGTATTGATGTTGACAGTGACCCTTCCCCATAATGTCAACATGTCTGAACACATCTCAGCTCTACAAGTGCCAACACAAAAGCACACTTAGACAAACACATAACCTTGTGCAATACCAGAACACAAACGTCCAACTGACTCAACCACCCACTTGTGTTTTAAAAGGTATATTTTCTGATTTTGTTTCTCCTCCTTTCTTTTCTGCTAGATTTTGACACCAGCATTTTACCCATTTGTAAAGATTCATTGGGCTGGATGTTCAACAAGCTTGATATGAACTTTGACCTCCTGTTGGATCAATCAGAGCTGAGTGCTATCTACTTGGACAAGTACGAGCTGTGCATGAAGCCTCTCTTCAACTCCTGTGACTCCTTCAAAGATGGCAAGCTGTCCAACAACGAGTGGTGCTACTGTTTCCAGAAGCCTGAAGGTGAGGAATGAGCCAGGGTTTTATGAGACGACACCTACCGCTAATCGGAAGAGAAGAAATGACTCACAAGTTCCTCTTTGTCTATCCTATTAGATTAGATAGATACTTTATTGATCCCCGTGGGGAAATTCAGGTTGCCAGTAGCATCGTTGATAGGCAGCGAAGTGTGCAAAAAGTGTGAAGCAAAGGGAGAAAAAAGTCTACTAAAAAGAATAAAATAAAACATAATGTAAAACAATGGTGTAAAATACAGCAGAAATAACAATTATGGAGTTCAGTGCAAAGTGTGCCGAAGTCCAATGTTATTTAGTGGCTCAGGTCCTGCTCAAAGACATAAATACATAAATTAAAATGTGTAGCATTTTTTTTTTCTCTGAGAAAATAAAGACAGCGACAGGGAGATTCGTTCAGCACAATGTTGTTGACTCATAAACAGCACTCATCAAGTACGAGGTGAAAAGATCTTTGGTCATAGTCGTTGACTGGAAAAGAGCACAGAGAGTAAATCTCACTGTAACCTGTAGAACAAGTCTTATTCATCACACATTTCCATTTTAAATTTGAAATCACTCACTCTGAGTGTTTCTCTTGGCCAGAGAGCATTTCTCAATTTCTTTTACTTATAGCCATGAGTTCATCTGGAGAATGATTGCATTTTGCTTTGGTTGAATTTCAGTGTTTTGGTTTGATTCAAAAGTGGCAACAATTTGACAGATCTTTCTTCTACAAGCTGAACGTTTTTTCCAGTATTTACCTCCCATCTTTCTTGTTTCATGGCTAAGCTGTTGTTACTTTTTAAATCAGAGGTTTACATTACATACATTACAGTCATAAAGTTTACGTTATTGTTCCTTTGGTTATACTGTTGTGTTTGTTTGTGGTCAGGTTGCAGGTTCATATAAAGTGTCTTGCTATTTACTTGCTAACATGTGATGCTGTGATCCCCTCTTTCATGTGGATCCCCACGAGGTTTCTTATTTTTTCCCCACTGATGAGTTTTTAGGAGTTTTTCCTCACCGTGAAGGAGAGTCTAAGGGCATAAATGTGCTAGTCTTGTTTAGTTAGCATTTGTTAGTTATTTTTCTTGCTGTGTATGTGTGTTAATACATTCCTCTTTTTCTTGTGAAGCCCATTGAGATGGAAATTCTGTGATTTTGGGCAATACAAATAAAATTGAATTGAATTGTAAAACAGTTCTACTGTCATATGAAGCTCCAAGTTGGAAAAAAATGTCGATCAGCCATAAAAGACTATAAATGTATCACGTTTAAGACTCAAGTATGCTTAATACAATATTATTCCAAATACTCGCGCATGTGCGGCCACATTGATGGTATGCACGTGTATAAATAAGCTATTTGCAAAAAAAATCTACAATATCGTGATGTCTGCTCCACGGACACTGAGGCATAAGCCCAGTAGAAATCAACCCATTTTCTCCCGGTCCAAGCATGGATGCTCTACCAATGAGAAAACACTTCCCCTTACAACAACAAACTGGTTTTCTATGCTAGAAAAACTCAATGTTGGGTGGCCATATTTAAAACAGAAGAGCAGGTAGAATAAATTAAATTATTGGCTGACATAGTAGATTCAAAGTTAACCTGGACCAATATTATAGTCACGTAGATTACGTGTTAAAAAATGTATGTAAATAATAAGTCTTTGTAGATTTTTTTTTCCACAATGGTTAACCCAACAACTAGTTTTGTCAACTAACCCTTTGGAAAACAGAGCTCGTCACACAAAATATCAAATGAGTTGCATCTGTTAAACTGCATAAAAACTCTCAAGATCACAAGAAATTGGCTTTATATGGTTGTTTTCCCCTGTAGAAACATCCACAGTCAAACCAATTTGGAATAAACTTGTCATTAAGCTGATGCAACGTACAGTAAGTTTACATTTCCTCTGAGGAAAGTCTTAAGACAGTGATCACTCACAAGACAAAACGAGCAACTCAAACAGATTGTAAAGCAGTTAATAGTCACCATCAGAGTCTTGTTAGAGTGAGTGTGGTGGCAGTACTGCATAAAATGTGGCTAATGGGGAAAACAAATGTGTGCAGAGCAAGAAAATGAGTTGGAAAGAAAGATTGAAAGTATCTGTTTAGGAGAAAAACATAAATAGATATGGGGCTGCGGTTAGAGGATGGTAGCAGGCAAGAGTTAATATTGTTTTATGTGGTAAGAAAAGCTGCAAAAAACATTAACCAGTTTTACAAATTGTCTATTTTCAGGTCTGCCTTGTCAATCTGAGAGAAGCAAGATCCAGAATCAGAGTCGAAGGAAGAGCCTCGTAGGTCAGTATGGATCAGTGACAGCTCACACACACATGCACATACACACACACACACACAACTAATGACAAATGTCATGCTCTTCATTTGAAAATGTGAAAAAAGGTAACAATAGATTTTAATCCCTGAGTACAAGCCACATTCAATCATTTCGTAGACGTGTAACCTGTTCCCAGCGGGTAGATTTTGTTGTGTTCCACCTCACAGAAAAAGAAACTTGAAAAACGAGTGGGTCATATGAAGGTAACAGAAAATAGAAGTGTGTGTGTGTTAGAATGGGTGCGGATGCTTGTTTGTGTGTAACTGAGAGTAACTGCTTCCCCTTAAGCAGGATGTATGGTTGTTGTCCTGCAACCTTCACAGCAGTAATTGATTGTTGATCTCCCTCTGTGAATACAGAAAAGAACTTTGGTTGTGGCTTCAGGGCACGTCTATGTCACCCCTGCTGAGAGGAGATCAGATTATACGTTCCATTTTTATCAACATGATGTTGTTAACCTTTCATTACATCTTTGCCCATTTCTACTTTTCTTTCATTCTTGTTTATTTATTTTTTTTCTTTTCCCAAATTTGTCCCCAGGTTCTTTTATTCCTCGCTGTACTGACCAGGGTTACTACAAACCAACTCAGTGTCACGGCAGCACAGGCCAATGCTGGTGTGTGGATAAATATGGCAATGAGATTGCTGGCTCTAGAAAACAAGGCAATCCCAACTGTGGTAAGACGCCATAATACCATTTATGAAGCCTTTTAAAACAAGCACAGCAGAAAGAGTTACACACATAAAAATTACTGAAGCAAATAGCAAACATCTGAGATAGTAAAATTTTCATTTAAAACGAGATGTTTGATTTTATTAAATGGGATTTGGTGAATATGGCTGCTGGAGGAATTTTTGCAAAATGTTCCCATTTTGGGGTTTTCACTGTGTTCCAGCACAGACGCTAGCATTTACTCATAATTTCATGAGACAAGTGCAGTTTCCACATTTGTTTTCTCTAGACATCCCAAGTCCTGTCACTAAACCAAGAGTCTAGATCAGTTTGAAACTTATTTTTATATAAGTGGAGCCATTCACTGCAGAATGATTTAGCAAAAAAAAATTGAAACCTAAGGAGAAAATTCAGTGACATTTGAAACTGTTGATGAAACCTAAAAAGTTATCCAGCAACAATTTAACATGACAAACTTTACCATATGCACAATTGTAATAAAAAAGTTGAACATTGATATTCCGTTGTAACTCCTAATTTTGTAAGTTTTTCTTATGGTTTGAAGCTCTATAGTATCCCACAGATTAGAGATTATGGAGCTTCTCAGCACAAGTTAAAGCACTATTGCGACCAGTGAGCTGGTTTTAGACAATTTTTCTTTTTTTGCTCTTCAAATCCTCTTTTTTTTGTACTTTTCTTGATTTGATCCCAAAAAATGTATGTAATTTGAGACAAACAAGTATCTTTTTATTATGCATTCATTTCTGATGGCGTACTCATGTGGAATTCCTCAAATAAAAATGTTTGTCAGCAGAGAGACATGTCAGAGAGAAAAATCTAATAAAAAGATTAATTTGTCACACAAACTGACTGCTACATTGGGGAAGAGAGTTATCAAAACCTCCCAGGGAATGCTTTATTAAAACTGAAATATTGAATAGTTTGGGGATTTTGATCCATCAAAATAATCATTTGCAAGGCAGTTGCAAAAACTTAGACAAAATGACAAGGAATACAGCCTACAGAAGCATTTTGGTGAAAATCTATGAAAGGGCAATTTTACTGTGGTGAAAAAGGACAATCATTAACAATAAAAAAAGAGTCCAGGTAGACGTAGTGATTATACTGATTACCAATCAGTCAACTCAGAGACACAGATTACAACTCAGTGGGATGTCAGTCTGGTTTAAAATCAGTAATTGCAACTTCCAATATCGATGAGGTGTCTGTTCAGTCTCACTTACGCACACTTAGAAAAGCAGCTCCTTGTTTCTGGTCTAACAAGCTCATCTAACTGCCAAAATGGCCTCAGGCTGGAGCAGTTTGGAGTTTTCTCATTTTCCCCTGTGCACAACAAGCACTGCAACTCACCACTGAACAACTGAAACATTCAAATGTGCCTTCCTACCAGACCAGATTTATACTAAGGTGTAAATGGCCCATTTTAAAAATATTTCCAAAAGATTCTTTCACTTCTCTCCCAAAAATACTCATGCAGCAGAAGTTTCTATAATGATTCCCGTTCAGACTGTGACTGTACTGGATGCAGCATTTACCGGCCATTAGCCAAAACCCACTGAAGCAAGTTTGTTGACAAGCATCCTCCTGGCTTTTCTCTGGGTTGGATGGAAAAATAATGAACAGCAGGTTTGGTTCTGTTTCTTCATTTCTTCTGCTACTAATTACTGCCTGTATAAAAACACAATTTACCAGTCAGTCACACATTAGATTCACAGAGATCAACTTCTAATAACAAGAATTTATGTTCTCAGTTGTTGCTTCATCAAGAAAACCGATGGAGTTGTGATTGGGACTCTTGCCAATGTGTGATGCTCGCATAAGGAGCCTTATTACTAATTGTGGAACACTAACACGTTCAAATACGTTTTAAGAATCACCATCCAAATCCAGTTGGAAAATTTGGACGGCAAGACGCACCACAGGAAGTCCAATTTTGCTAATTAGATTAGAAGTGTGAGAGTATGAGCTGCTCAAATGAGATTTTGAGGTGTCATCTGCAACCATTCCAACTTTCTATGAGGCAGAATCACCAGAAAAACAGGAGGAATCAGAATTACTAATATCCACACAGACAAACCATGTTTTCGTTTTGTAATCTTGTTTTTCTTGACTCCAAGAATTTTATTTTCTTTTAATCTCTTTCCTCATGTTCATTGTTATCTACCTACAGATGAGGACCAGGAGACATCAGGAGATTTTGGAAGTGGTGGTGCGGTAATTCTCCTCGATGATCAGGAGGAGGAGCCAACACAGAGCGGGCGAAGCGTGCGGCAGAAGAAGAGACGGGGCCGGATTCATCCCAGAGGAACCATTGAGGATGATGAGGATGAGGAAGAGGACAAGGATGATGAGATTGGCTACATTTGGTAGCTCCGCCCCATTATAATTTTGCCATCAGCTGACCCCAGGAAACTCCGGTAACTCAGCACAGATCTGAAGCCATTCCAATGTCTCTTCCACCAGTTACCTTGGCAGCAATCCATCTCCGGGCTCCTGAACTTGCTCTTGTAATCCCAACCCCTCATCTAAAATGCTCTCTTCAGTCGAACTCACACAAACTCTTCAGTTTGAAGTGCTCCACTCTTTCCTCCGATGAAAACGGAGAGCCCGTTTGGTTTCAGCAAAAAAACTGTCAAGTCCTGGTAGAATTCCATTTCAATCTGTCCACTCAATGCTTCTCCCTCTCCCAAAACCAGTAATCTGAAAACCTCTTTGAACACTTCTCTGTTATCTATTTTACAGCTCTTATCTCCATCCTTTATTCTTTCCTATCACTGAATGTCCACATCAGTGTCTCTGGTCAGTCTTTGAGCCCAAATGAATTAGCTGATGTATTTGATGTAAATACAGTATGCCTCGTCCAGAGAGGGTTGATTATGGATTTCCTTCCCTAATGATCCAGCTGATTAGCAGTTCATTCCCATGTTCTGTGTTCCAGCTTTGGGCTCTTTCTGATGTGCAACCACGTCTCAAATTGCTGCCACAGTTTCCGGCTCTGAGATGCTCCCTCTCTGTTATTTCTTGAAGAATTGTAAATTATCTAATTGTTGATCTTGAATGTTCCAGAAAGCCCGGGAAGCAATGAGATTAATGCTGTATTGTCGTTGTTGTTGCATGTTTCTCATCGTGTATCTGTAAAAGAGAGATTTGCCTGGCCAGGTCCAGCTCTATGCATCTCAAATCAGAACGTGATGCCTATTTGGCTGCTACAATACTTTGTTGCTATGTTGATGCTGTCTAGTGTCCTTTTGGTTCTTCTCCCAATCTCAGGAGATAGCGAGTTGCATTGCAGAGAGATAGCTAGGTAATAGAAAAAGTAACTGCAACCACTGCAGTGCAAATTAGTTTTTTTCGCTATTTGGTCTGAAGGTCCAGCTGAAGCCTTTTGACTGTGCATGGACACTGGAGGAGAGTGCTGCTCCTGAGCTGGGAGGACCTATGACTCTGAGCAGAGAAAAGACTCTGCTCTGCCTCCCGACATTGGATATGTTCAGTGATTTGAAATTAAAATCTTCGCCATGTCAACTACGTGAACTTTTCTTTGTAACTTTGAAAATTTAAGTAAAGTGGCACCGAGTGTCTTTTGAACCTTCCTGGTATCTCCTTTGCCTTTGTCTTAATCTCTTGATATTTACTTTTTGCTTCGCTCACCAACTCATTCAAGCAGCTCAAATACACCTTGTCTCAGTTTGAAACCATTTAGATAATGAAGCAAGTTTTTATCTTTTTGTTATTTCTTTTGAAACTTAAATTTCTTCACAGAGGAACGTTCATTTCTCCTCCATTTCTGACCTTTAGCAACTTTGAGGCAGCCGCATGCTTCCCTTAAAAGCAGAGATAAATGGTAGCAGCTAAAAGAATACTCTCATTACTTTCCTTTGAGAGGAGAATCACAAAGCCAGCAGCGACTAAAGAGGACATGAAAGCTTAATGAGTGTTTTTTGTGATATCGCCAGCTAATGGGACAGCTGAACCCTCCAGCTCAGAACAACCAGCTCAGCACTTTGGAAACACTTTCTACCAACAATGAGCGTTTAAAGGACAACCAAAACTCCTGATATAAAAAGGCCAATTCAGCGGTCTGTAACGCACAGAATTGCAAACAAACTGTCTGCATCAATACATTTACTGTATGTGAAAAACCTTTTATCAATTTCAAAATGATGACAAGAGGATTGTGCATCATTAGCTTTTTATTATTTGAGTGAGGAAAAAGGTTTCCCATAGGTTTTTTTTTCATTAATTGAACATGCCTTTGCTGCCTGCATGCTCTTTTCTCTTTATAATTTCGTTCCGTTGTCTTCCGCTTATCCGGGACCAGGTTGCAGGGGAGACAGCCTCCGACGGAAAACCTAGGCTTCTCTCACTCAGGCTGCATCCACCAGCTCACCCGGATCCTGAGGCATTCCACGGCCAGCTGTGAGACATAGTCTTTCAGGCAGGCCCGGCATCTGCTTCTGGGTCTCCTCCCGGCAGGATGTGCCTAAAACAACTCACCAGCGAGGTGTTTGGGAGGCATCCCAACCAGATGCCCGCAACCTTATCTGGCTCCTCTTGACCTGGAGGAGTGACGGCTCTTCTCCGAGCTTCTCCCAGTTGGCAGAGCTCCTCACTATATCTCTGAGTAAAAGCTCACCCACTCTGTGGAGGAAGCTCATTTCGGCTGCTCGTATTGTAGGTCACATTCTTTCGGTCACCACCCACAGACCATAGGTGAGGGTGGAAACGTAGATCAACTGGTAAATCGAGAGCTCTGCTTTTCGGCTCAGCTTTTTCTTTGCAACAACAGACCGATGCAGTGTCCTGATTATTGCGGATGCTGCACCGATCTGTCTGTCGATCTCCCACTTCATCCTCCCTCCCCTCGTGAACAAGACCCCGAGATACTTAAACTCCTCCACTTGGGGCAGGACCCCACCTCTGACTCGCTGGTGGCATCTCACCTTTTTCTGGGCGATGACCATGGTCTTAGATATCAAAGTAGTGATTCCCATCCCGAGCGCTTCACACTCTCTCCAGTAATAGCTTTACTAACTCTTTATTATAGAACACAAATGCTCTTTAAAAACGGTGCAGTCTTTTTTGTGAAAAGGTACAAAATTTAGAAGTGTCCTTCTGAATTATTCAAAAACTAAAACAGAAAAGAAAAAATGAGCAGAAAACATCAAAATAATCTAAAACACTAATATTTTATTCTGCACAACTAACACATCTTCATTTCACCAAGGATGTTTGCCACACAAAACACAGACTATTTTCTCACTTTCCTGAATGCAGTTTCATCTTAATCGCAGTAAAGGGAGTGTGGTTACGTTTTATCCCTGAGGCACCTCAATGCTCTGTTTCATTTCTCTATTACCTGCTTCTTTATTTTCTACAGACGGCCTTCCTCCTAGGTTGATTATCCCATCGATCCAAAGTCCCCATGGAGACGGATGATGCATACAAGCAGCTTTCATTACGATTGGTTGTGATTTTTACATTTTGGTTTTATGGTTACAGTTATTATTTTGTTTCAGACCATTTAATGTTAAGGCTTTTATCATTATGTTTACTGCTTTTTATTGTTTTTCAGATGATGAACTTTAAGATGATTCAAAAAGGGTTTAATGGCACCTGTTGATTGTCTGGCTAGATTATTCCTGTGTTTAGTGGACCTACTGAAAGACCATTTTTATTGGTGTTTTAAACCTTAGCAAGCAAGTTTTTTTTAAAAAAAATAAGCTCCTCCTCGAATGTGTGAGGAGCTCTGTCATCCAGGAGGAGCTCAGAGTAGAGTCGCTGCTCTTCCAGGTCAAGAGGAGCCATATAGGGTGGTTTGGGCATCTGGTTAGGATGTTTCTCAAATGCCTCACTGGTGAGGTGTTTCAGGCAAGACCTGAAGGTAGGAGACCCAGAGGCAGACCGCAGACCCGCTGGGGAGGCTATGTCTCACAGCTGGACAGAGAACACCTCGCAATCCTATCGGACGAGCTGGAGAAGGCAGCCAGAGTGAGAGAAGCATGGGCTTCCAGCCTGAGGTTGTTTGTCCCGCGACCCAGCCCCGGATAAATGGGAGACAACAATGTGTCAATTTCTTAAAAGTTTTTCCAACATTTGTACTGTCTTTAAAGTGATGACCAGTTTGAACGCATTTCTTTAACAGTCAAGCTTTTGTTCCACAATATGCAAATTATTAATGATATGCATCAACTTTTTGAGGAAAATAATCTTTAGAGAAGTGCCATGAATTACTCTTTGTAACTGATGCATTCTGATCAAAATCATTTGCTCACTAAAAGGCTGTTGATGGTTTATTTTCAATACCCCAAGTCCAATTTGTCTCAAATTTACAATTAATAAAAATAAATTTTTTAGTATTAAAAAAACACTAAAGTTTGATTAAAACGCTACAACTACATCTCTACGGTGTCTTAGTCATGTACTGAGACTGTCACTCAGAAGGTGAAAAGTCCGAGTCTCTCTCATGGTTCAGAGCACTTCTCATTTCACCAGTTATTTTCATTCTAGCTGTGTGATCACAAACCGATTTTGACCTGATACCCCAAAGGAGAACAATTAACTACATGACGGGCTGTGAATCTACCAGCCCTCCAGAGCAAGAAGAGCAGATTTTAGGATCACTAGTCTAAAGCTGCCTATGTAATTGGCAGAGACATTGTAATAAGTAGGGATCATCTCTCCCTAATCTGTCACAGCCCACCACTTCTACTCAGTCTCTCTTTCATGCTTGGCTACCACTGAACTAGCCAGCTTGCACAGTCTCTCAACAGATCAGATTCCTCCATGCCCCCAAGCAGAGGTATCTTGGACCACTCACCTTCAAATGTTTCAAACAACACAATTCTAATTCAGCTAATTCCAACCAGAGCTCCCCCTGATAACACTCATTTTACGGCTGCAATCTGCTGCTCATACATTAATCATTTCTGGCAGCAGCAATAAATCAAAATGAAACATTTGAGCGAGAAGTCAAAAACACTCAAAACAAGTGTGTTGGAATTATTTAGGTTCATCTGAATTGGATTGCTCTTTCAAGAAATTTAAAGATCGACTCCAAGTTGCTCAACAGAAATAAAAACACAAATGTATTTTTTTATTATTACTATTGGAATAATTTTATTTATTAACCCAGTGGGGCACCGGCGCACTCTAGTGGTAGTGGCACCTTTGAGTGAGCAACTAGTTCATGCTGCAGGTGCTTCCCAAGGTTTTTTTTTTTTTTTTACTTTTCTGCATCAAGCTTTGTCCTGGTAGCCCATACATCTAATGCACTGACTTGATCGTATTATCGCCCAAATTAATTTGATACTTTTCTCATTTTAAAGTTTACTTTTTGACAAAAACTCAAATAATTGATGAATGAACTGCAATCACAACTGTTTAATATTCATTGTAATTTTTTGTAAATGACTTTGCATACAAATTGGGATTACCATGCATGGATTTTGCATGTAGATTTAACCTTTGTCTGCAAAACAAACAAGACATTTTTGCAGGTAAAAAGAATCCATTTGTCTCGAAAAAAAACCCTACACAATTTTGGATAAAAAACTTGATTTCAAGGCACTGGATTTAAATATATACATAACGTTCACTGCTCCACAAAGTAATTTAACGCTTCTTATATTTAAACGAGATGAGGCTTATGGTTACTTGTGGTTGTCTCAATGCATAGTCGCAACCTCTCCATTAGTTTGGTTGATCTTGGTGCTGGTTACTTCTCACCAGCGGTTACTCTGAGTTGCATCTTCCACATCCATTATTCGTGGAAGTCTACCACTTGCACCCCCTTCGAGATAGCCAGGCTTCACAGCTGGTGTATCTGATGGTCTCCTCTTGCTTTTGTGCAGATCTGGACAAAAGTATTCAACCAAAAATGCAAACAATTTCTGACTGATATACGTACAACCTGGAATCAAAGAGGATTCTCACCAGCGATGGCTAACAACATCTTGCGTCTGGCTCCAAAAGTAGAGACTCCAACTTCTTTCAGGTCGTCATCGGACAGTGTGAGAAACGTTTGGTAGTCAATCTGTCAAATAGAGCATCAAGGTTGTGCAGAGTAGTTATTGATCATAAATTATCTGAGAAGAATTTGTTGACTTTCACTGCATCTCACGTCATGTTTTACCTCCTGTTGTTCAAATACATCAATGTATTTAAAAAGGCCAAGTTGGCTAAGTAGCTCGGACAAATCATCTGTTATCATTGGGGATGGGCTCCGTTGGCTGCAGGTCGAAGCTCGTCTAGATGAGCATCCGCCATCAAAATAACAGCTGCTCACACAACTCTCCACTAGACATAAAAAAAATCTAGGGATTTTGTGATTGTAGGGAGTTTTTCAAAAACTGAAAGTCACTTACAGGGTTTTTCGTTTCTGCTTCTATTCCCTGTTGATGTAAAACCAGAAAAAGGGGAATTGGAAAAGGTTGGTGGGGGTGGCGACAGAGAAGGTGGAGATAAAGAAGAAGGAGAAGAGGAGACTGGAAGAGATGTGGATCCTCTTCTGTCCCTCCAGTTTTCAGAGTCACTTCCAATGCACACCTTTCCCATCTGAGGAGCCCATGTCTAAATGAGAGAGTAACACAAAGAAAATTACATGCTTTTTTTTTACATATGCAGATTTTTCAATGCCAACTTCTCCTTCTCCCTTTGCTAATGCCAAATGACTTCATTCTTACACACCCACTCATGTGTGAGGATAATTATAGTAACATTCAATTGGAAAGGACACATCATGTTTATGTACATATTTATTCATTCCGTTTGTTTGACCTATCACAGGAAAAGTCTGACTGATCTCAGTCTTCTGAAGCTCAGAGGAAGATTTACCTCATCACAGGAATGCCTTAACATCTCTTTTATCTTACTTTAATGCAACTTTAATGACTGAGAAGCCAGTAAACAGACATTTGCCGTGTTTCAAATCAACTTTGCATGCGCTGAAATAGGTTGGTGAAGCGAGTTCCAGGAGTTCCTGCATGGACTGTGGTGATGCTATCAGAGCATGGGTAATTGAGCGTGCAAATTTGCAGGTTTACCACCCGGAGAGATAAATGTCTCAAACCGTTAGAGGGAAACACTAATAAATTAGGCTGCAGTGCGATAAAGTAAGCAGCGGAAAAAGAAAAAACTGCATAACAAGATGTGCATTTTAAAAAACTTATATGATCAAATATTAGCAGTTATTTGGATGAGTGACACTCTTCTTCTCCTTTCGGCATTTCCCTTCAGGGGTCGCCACAGCAAGTCAGTTTTTTCCAGCTAACCCAATCTACTGCATCTTCTTCGGTCAACTATCTTTATGTTTTCCTTCACTGTATCCATGAACCTCCTCTTTGGTCTTCCTCTAGGCCTCTTTCCTGGTGGTTCCAAAGCCAACATCCTTCTTCCGATGTACTCTCTGTCTCCTCTGCACATGTCCAAACCATCTCAGTCTGGCCTCTCTGACTTTATCTCCAAAACCTCTAACATGTGCTATTACTCTGATATACTCATTTCTAATCCTGTCCATCCTGGTCACTCCCAGAGAGATCCTCAGCATCTTCATCTCTGCTATCTTCATCTCTGTTTCATGTCTTTTCCTCAGTGCTACTGTTTCTAGACCAAACAGCATGGCGGGTCTCACCACGGTTTTGTACGCTTTGCCTTTCATTTTAGCTGAAACTCTTCTATCACACATCACGCCTCATACTTTTCTCCACCCGTTCCTGTCTGCCTGCACACGCTTCTTCACCTCTTTTCCACACTCGTCATTGCTCTGGACTGTTGATCATTAGTACTTAGAATCTTCCATCTTCTTTATCTCTTTTACCTGAGTTGGTATTTAGATCCAGATTGTTGTACCTGTTGCTGGTTGTTACTGGTGTTGAGGTAAGGTTTGTAGCTGCGCCGGCTGATGTTGCGAAGCTCTTTAACAGCTTCAGCGGGCATGGATTTAGAGAAGCCCAGGCCACTCCAGGTATCAGTGGGTGTCCGCACTTCTGTGACCACTGGCTTCTTCTGCATGGCTAACAGCACATAGAATAAAAGAATCAAATTAAAACTGTCATCTGCATTAAAAAACTAAACTAATTTATTTATGTACAGTATTTTTTTTTATTTATTGCCAGTGTGGCATGCCGCAGAGCAAATCTGGCACAGGCAGATATACACAATGTTGTAACAAACCTTAAATCTTCAAGTATGATTTAAAATGCTGACAACACTCCACATAGAAATATCAGCAGGATTATTTATTTCATTAGTTTGCATTTGCTCGTGTGTAGCTGTGTGAGTAAACACCCATTCATATACTGGCATATGGGCATCTTAATGGCTTTGTGAGGCAGATGGCCCTTTGAAAGTGCTAATTCATAATGCTCTAAAACAACAGAGGAAATTTGGTAGCATTTGGCTGCAGGTCTCCCCAGCTTCTCTCATTTTGTATGACAGATGTGGTGGTGCTGGCAACATGTGTGTCTGTGCAGACACAGCTATATATGTGTGTGTTAGGGAATCTACATTGTGTATACACTTATGTGTAAAAAGGGTGGAGATGCCAGTTTTATATTTTTGGCACAGTGCAGCACATAAACAGGTCCCCCCTCATCAATTGAGTTGGCTCTTTGAAAATGTTTGCCTGAGCCTTCAATATCCGTATGCTACCACCATCATCATTTAAACAAAAAAAAAAAAAAAAACAGGTAAAATCCATTTGAAAATTTTTGCCTTTAGTTTGAATTCAATATGATTTAATACAAAATTGGAAAGTGTTTAATTCCCAAACAAGACAAGAGAGATTACTTTTAAAATTCACTTTTAAGTTTTAAAATGTTCTTGTTTTGTCTTCTGAACCACCTATCCATATCAGGGTTGCGGGGAGGTGAAAGGCAGAGTACACCCTAAACAGGTCGCCAGTCTATTAGAGAGCCACACACACACTCATTCCTAGGAGCAATTTCACTGTAGCCAATTAGGCTGCATACAAGTTTTTGGAAGGAGGGAGGAAACCAGAGAACCCGGAGAAAACAGACACATTCACAGGCAGAACATGCAAACACCACACAGAAAGGCCAGTGTTTAAAGCATTGTTCCCACTCAAACTTTTTAAATGTGAATTTAACAAACATTTACAAGATATTTTGCCATCGCTAGTTTTAAAAAACATTTCCTGGCTCTTTTGATCCTCAAATTTTACATAGAGTGTGTTAACTTGTTGATCTGCGGAATATCACAAGTTTTTTTTGTTTTTGTTGTTTTTTTAAAGACCATAAATTGTAAAGTAGGCTGGATTATGAAATATTCAGAAGCACTAACCTCTGGTAGCAAGTAGTTTCTTCTTTTCATAGTCATAATCCTGCAAAGGACAAACAAGAAATGGGGAAGGTAAATAATGCATGAAATTGATTTTTTGTTCCCCCTATGGTTACTCAGTATAGGCAACGGGGAAGCTAATTTACACCAAGAACAGGCTCATGCACGAAAGAACAGTTCATGCTACTGTGGTGGTAAACTTGTTAAAGCATCTTAAAGTAACCTTTGAAAGTAAGACGGCAAGTAAGTAAGAAAGGAGACAAACTCAAAAGTCAATACTTGAAGTTAAAATCCCACTGAGCTGCTGTAATCATTTATATACAATAAAATGTTCTGGTTATTTGTAGTCTTCCCATGGTTAATTCTGAATATGCCTTGTTCATGTATTGTGAACTACGAGGAGATTTCTCTGACTGTACTCCGCAAATGACTCCTGATCTGGAGGTTGTTCATGGGTGAAGCACTTGTTCGTGGGTGAAGCACAAATAATAAATTAAATCAGAAGAGGTCAGACAATTCCTGTTATTTTCACCTCTGCCTTGGATGAGTCAGCATGAACAATCTCTGCCAGTGTTACCTCCCTCCTCAGGCTGTTCCTCCTCTCGTGCCTCCCTTCAGGCTCTGCGTTCAACAATCTGGCACAGTTGTGAGAAAAACACACGCACACATCTTGTCAGAAGGTAAGGTAAAAAGTGGAATGGCTATTACAGAAAAAAATCTGTTGTTTTATAGACCCTTCATCTTGGAACCATGAGGTGTTTCACAGACAATAAAATAATGCTTTCCAAACAGCAATTTATCCAGATTAGTTATCATCTAGCTTGGAAATTTATCCAGATTGGTTGTTATAAAACACTGGGAAATGGCAAACTAAGTAACTCCGCAAAATGCTTATTCATAGGAAATTAACAGATTCTTTTTATCCAACGTGGAGTTTTTTTGTGTCTTTGAAGATGCATGAGCTGAATTCTTGACAGATCGGGCACATGCAGGTGTGTGTACGTGTGGGAGTGGTTGTGTGTGAGCACCCACATTAATCACTGTGCTGTGGGAACAAAATCTTAAAGTGATGACTCACCTTCCATCTGGATGCAACATCTTGTTCTCCATACGGATCACTGTTTAATCACTATATTATAAGTTAGTGTCTGTCACAGTTCAACTTACTTAAATACTAAACGAAGATCTTCAAAGAAAGAATAACTTTAACAGGCATCGTCTCAAGCATTTGCTTACCTATATGTTAGCGCCTGCCCCGTTGAATGCCGTCTACCCTGGGTCAACATTTTGGTTATTTCTGGGCTTTGGAGACTTCCCCTACGATTATTCAACCCCATTCTGCTGATGCTGAAGTTCACTGCTTCACACGCTTCCCCAGGTGACCTTGCCATGACCTCTGAGCACTCATCTTCTGATTGGCCAGAATGATATTCATTCTCAAGGATCTAAGAAATTCAAAAGCAGTTCTTTAGCCTTCTTTTTTTTATCAGAAGAATGTAACTAAGCCTTGTATCAGTTTAAATTTCAAACATGAATCATTAAAGACCTTCTCCAGTGGTCGACTCTCCGTCACCTTCAACCCTGGCCTGCCTTCCTCAGTAGGAGAAGTAAGTCCCGGTGGTGGTGAAGGCCGGGATTTGGTACCAGACCCCTCCGTATTTGTAGCAGGTGCAGAACCTGTTCAAGGTGGACATTAAAATATTTGACTAGAAAATCTTATTTTGGTCTCTGAAAAAAAATTATTTAATTTAGAAAACAACTCAGTTTCTTCTCCCCCCAACTTCACCAATCAATATTTCTATGTGTACAGTGTCACACTGTTTCCTGTCTGCTAGGTCCCTTGCTTCTTGCAGTGCCAAGGAACTACAGCATCGTTTCCTGTTTTATTGTAAATGGTTGATTTATTATGTCTGAATTTCTTTTCTCTCGGTTTTATCAGTGGTTGAAATGTGGAGCACATCATTTTGGTTGTTTTCTGCTGTTTCTTCTTTCCTTGTCTCACCATGTTTAAAGATTTATGAAAAAAATTAGGGCAACTGTAGCTTCTTCAAAGATGATAAATTATTCTAATTATTCTTATTCTGAAAGGATTATAATGCGGACATCTCTCAATTTTACAAGTAAATAGTGTTTCTCTGTGGATGCTCACCCTGCTCAGAGAGACGAAGCTGCTGCAACAACATGTTGAGCCAATAGCTGGTCAGACTACTGCCAGGAAGCCCAAGATCAGGGGTCACTCCCGTTACTTTGGCGGACTTGCTGGAATCCAGTCCAAGCAGCAGACGACGAGCCTCGTAAAGGCAGGAGATGTTCCTTTCCAGACCTTTCACCACCACTGACTGATAAATATACATCAACACAGATGATCCCATCAGTATTCAACTTGGTATGGCACTAAAACTACAAGGGGAGCATAGATTTCCATCCAAAATTGAGAATGTGGAGAATTTTTTAGATTTTTTTATAAATAAAATATTACAAATTCTAAATTCCAACACCAATGATTACATATGTATCATTCTTTAGTGCATCAAACCCACCTACCTTGCTGGTCTGTTTTACTTTGGGCTTCACACTAATGAAGACCCCCAGGTTTTGCATTATTTGCGCCAGTTGGCAGGGATCTGGATCACCATCTTCTCGCATGTCAAACATCAAACACGCTGGCAGACAATCCTGGATGGAAGATAAATGTATAGAAAAATAATAGAATGTTATGATGGCAGTAAATCTAGATGTAACATTCACATCAACAAATCCACAAAGAGACAAGCTTTCAACATGACGGTGTGTAAAGAAATGCTTGTTTGCTTGCTTGCTCAGAACAACTCTGCAGCAATCCTTCCGTACCATGAGCTGCTGTCGAGCTAGACACACTCCATCAGGACTGCCCTGAATGAGCAGAGAAGGAGGACTCTGAGGAGCGCTGAGATCCGGTAGAATGATCTGAGTCTGAGTCTGATGCATAACACTTAGAAAGTGGGCACCATTTTGTCCCAGCAGGAAGAGATGCTGGTGGGAGGTGACGTCCAACTGGCTGCTCACTCCCACACCTGTGACTTCTGATCCTAGCAGAAGCTCCATCAAGATGCAGGTTGCCTTCTGTGTTGGATGATACACACATGGTAGTTTAAGTATTTAACAATACAGAGTTTCTTTTTCTATTTTTTCTGTGTGAGCTTTATTTTGTCGTTGTAAAATCTTTCATGCTTACCTTGACAGCTGCTGCGTTGCCCTGCAGCCCCCAAACAGTACAGCAGCTTCCATAGAAAGATGGCTGGCTTTGTATCTGAGGCGGTAAAGCTCTGAAGCTAACATTCACCCCTAAAGTCTGAACCACCTGCTGAATGAGGGGTGAACTGGCATCTGGAAGTGATGGGGGCACCAGACTCACAGGAAGGTCAAACGTCAGAGATAGGGGTTGAAGTTCCTATAAGAAAGATAGTTTTACTCAATCACTTATACCTCAGATGAACAAATTAAATTCCTTCAGATCACTCACTCTTATTCTCCTCCTGGCCTCTTCGACTCCTTCTATCGGTCCAGCAATAGATACCTTACAGATGTAACAAACAACAAGTAGTGGAATTGGCTTCCTCTTGTGGTAGAAGCTGGAGGTTCATTTTAATCTGACTGTACCTGGTTGCTTTTCTCTCCTGCAGCATTGTGCCGGTTAGAGTCAGGAAAGTGAATGTGACAAGATGTCACCTCCATGACCTTTTTGATGTTCCCACCACCTTTTCCAATCACATGGGAGTGCTCTGTGTAAGCCACATCCATTTTCAGAGTCACTTTGTTTACCTTTTTTTTCCAAAGAAATACAAGGCAAGACTAAATCATTCAAAGAACCGCAATATTTAAACTAAGACAAAGTTTGACAATCAACAATAATCTGATTAAAAGAAAGACACATCAAGACCTTTTTATTCTAGGTCAGATATGGGCAAACTACGGACCGCGGGCCACATGTGGCCCGTTAAACGTTTTAATCCGGCCCGAAAAAAATTAAAACAATGTCAAGATTTTATTTCCCCTAAAATTTTGATGCTTCCTCGCTGGATGGCACACTCCAGATATATTGGCTTTGTTGCAAAAACAACAACACTGCTCCCATTAAAATGTGTGTGTTTTCGTGATGTCAAAATAGATTGTCAGGAGATTTCAAACCTACATTTTAAACCTAGCGCACTACAAAGATGCACGCTTGATTTTAACGTCAGCACGCTAGATTACATGGCTCCAATGACTTTCATTATCTAGCACGCTTGTTTACCAAAGCATGCCATCCCTCTGCTCCTGTTCCAGCCCTTTGGCCAAATGTTAGAACCCAATGTGGCCCGCGAATCAAAAAGTTTGCCCACCCCTGTTCTAGGTAAATGAACTGTTGTCAGTTGTCATCTTATTATATAACCATAAATGTCCGTAAACGGGTTCACCTTGGTTTCTAGGACTTCCAGAATTTTCTTCTTTGCAGCCAAAACATCAGCTCGTTTCCCTTCAACTTTCACATGTGGATCTGGGTAGAGTAAAATTATTTAATGTCCTTTTTTTTTTATCATTTTTCTTGAGTGTCACAGAATAAAATCATTGAAATAACAAAGAGTGAAGATTCAGTCACCTTTCTTTGACTTGGCTCCTATTTTCAGCTTTGACGGCCATTTAACCTGAGTGTTAGTTTCTCTCATCATCTGTGGAAGCACGAGAAATGTTGTCATTGTTGGTGCAATCAGAATACCTGCACACATAGATTTCTCAAATCTAAGAATACAAAACCTCATTTGTATCTCAAGGCTTGCAATTATCACCTTCACAAAGATTTCAACAACTTGACGCAGAGTTTGAAACATTAATTAAACTGTGACAGAAATTTTCATTCCTGACTTCAAATAATGACTGGAGAAAGTTTTACTCACTCTTTCAAAAAACTCTTCCCCTGTCTCACCATTCCCTTGCTTTGGAGCTGAAAACACACAGTAGACAAGCAGAGGCTAAATACAGACAAAGTGTACATTTTGCTGCGGTGTGATGTGCCAGGTTCTGTCGGTCAGCACCTTTGTATTATTCTGTTTACTCCAAAGTGTGCAAAGTCAACATTTAAAAGTTCACTTAGTTTAAATTTGCCAAGCGAAGGAACAAGAGATTTCTGGGAACATCAACAAATTTAAAAGGCCATCTCTCCATGGTGACATTTACATGGTTCATGAGGAACCCCAGGAACACCATCACCCCTCCCTTCTTCTCCATGGGTTACGCTGCTCGAAGCAAAGGAATGAGAACAGCTTGGGGTGGGGCAAGAAGGTGAAGGTTGGGCAAGACCACCACAAATGAACTAAGTAACAGATAACTACATCAGAAGCATTTTGCTGACGCAAACACCCCCAATGTTCTTTAAAAAAAAACACACAATCATGTTCTATGAATAAAGAAGGATTTGTGGAACAAATGTGGGGTAAGAAATAAAAAATGAGATATAATATTCAAACCCCCAGTATATATAAACATCAAAAGTAAAATCGTAATTATACTCACATTGAAAGCAAGCAACAAATATCAGAATTGGATTTATTTAAGCACCATTCCATCATGAACAACTATAATCTGTGGCAGCACAGTCAGGAAGCTTCCCTCTTGTCACAGGGGAGGCATTTGTCATAAACCTGCCATGCAGCGATAACTAACAGAGGCAGTTACCTCTGCTTCTCAGACAGGAATGATAATAGTGAATAGGACTCGTGAATGCATAAACCACCGCCGGTCATAAATCACAATGATACAGCAGCACGAGTTTACAAGGTGGCAGTAACTGATGGGAGCAGCAAGGGTGCAGGCAGGTGTAGGCCCTGATGGCATCATAGGTAGAGTTGGAAAACAGCGCTCCATAGTGGGATGGCAGACATCATCAAGAACAACTTGTTGGCAGTGTCATTTATAATCCAAAATTAGAAGAACAACAGAAGTCACTTTATTTCACTCACCATACAACATGGTTTCAAGCTTCTTTCTGTCGATCCTGAACCTCTCCTCCACCCACTCTGGATCCAAACTCTGCTCTTTTACTTTCTCCTGCTCTGCACAAGAACTTACTATACTTTCCTCCTCTTCCTCATCCTCTTTCTCTTCCCTATCACTTTGGGGCTCAGTTCTTGCTCCTGAGTCGGGTTCTATGCTAGTTTCCAGGTCAGTCTGCTGGGGTGCTACGGTGACCGGTGGGACCAGTGAGTTCTCCTCTGTGGTAGTAGTGTCCATAGCAGGACTGAACTTTCGTCAGTGTTTGTGAATAATTGTGACCAGGGCGACTAGCCGAGAGAGAAAAAGGGGAGAAGAGGGCAAGAAACACCCCCTGTGCTTTTTCTTTACATCCCCGCCCCCTTCACTTAATTTACTGCTCAGATCTCCTTTTTCTCTCCTCGAGCTGTTTGAGGATTGAAGGATTTGCTGCTTTGGTTTTTATAGCATAGATGCTTTAAACCGGCTCCTCTCTACCAAACACAATCATTGCTGGATCTTTAATAGTGACTGAAGGCAATCCAGAACTTGAGAATCTCCTTGTTCTGGACAAATCCTACGTAATCTCCTATTCAGCCTTCATAGATTATCTAGTGTGATTTTGAATGCCTGCTATGAGACAGAAAACCAAACATTCATACACATCATGAAGCCACCCTCACAGCAGCACACACAGCTAACAAAACAAACAGGATTCAGCCATCCCCGCACCCCTACATGGTGTCCCTTTACTCTGAATGCAAGCAAAGATGACTCAAGTCTCAAATATAGTTGGTGTCTTTTTCTAAAACGAATCTATAAACATTCGAAGAGGGTCGTTGAAAAGTAAAATGAGCAAGTAATTTTTATAAACTAATCTAAATCACTAGTTACTTATTCTTGTACAGTAATGTGATTGCAGATGAGCGTTCGAAATGATCTTTATAGATTTTTGATCTGTAAATTTTTGGCTATGTCTGTTACCATCAAACGCCAGTTGTTCTTTTATACTCAGTCTTTATTTCTTTGGGCTGTCCAGTTTAAATGTAATATGAATAAATGTGTCCCTGCTATTAAACTTTTTGGTACAAAACAAAGGTCATTGTCTTTCGTCTTCTGAACCGCTTATTCCTACTAGGGTCACGGAAGGTGCTGGAGTCTATCCCGGCTGATTTCAAGCGAGAGACATATACACCTCAAACAGGTCGCCAGTCTGTTGCAGGGCCACACACACAGACAACCATTCACACACACACACACATTCCGAGGGGAAATTTCATAGTCTTAGAATTCCTTTCTGATTTTTGTTGAAGAACCTTAAAAATTCTTTTAGGAGTTTGTACATCTTTTGAAGTCAGAAGCTCTTGACCAAACTGAACTAGTATTGAAAAGATGTACCACAAATAATCACTAAGTTTAAACCTTTATCTCTAACTGAAAGATGTGGCTGTTTAAATTTCAGACAAGTTAAAACCGCATATTTGGGTCAGTTATAAAAAATGTGATCCAAGTGAGATGTGTAATTTATATCTATGTGGTTTTATATTCTACTAATTTGCTGTGGGGTTTTGTAGCACACACCTCATAAAATAAGTATTCAGTAGCCATCAATAAAATGAAATACCCAAGTACCACTTTACCCTTTGATCTCAGAAAGTACTTGAATCTTTTGACATCTCGATCTTTTGTCACATATTGCAGCATCTCAGAGTCTGTTCTCACAATCTGGTCTTCAAATTTCCTGGCAGTGTTGCCAAAAACAGATTGTAACACTCTAGAAAAAGCTATTAAATGAGATTTCAGAAAATTGCTTGGTGCTGTTTGAGTCCCCTTTGTGTTCTTAATTTCTGAAATGTGCAATTTCAAGTACAGACTGAAACATGAGTAAAAAACAAACTGTTCAATTAGTCAGTTCTACTGAGACTGTGTTTCCACAGACTGATGTTTTTCATATAAGTATGACAAATCTGGCCCACAGCAAATCAGCAAGCCTAATTTAGAAGAGTAGAGATTTTGCTAGAATCACAAACTATGCAGGTAACTTGGGTGAGACGGACTGCAAATGAAAGACATGATGACTGTGTCACCATGGCAACACATTAAGAAGCTCATTAGTCTGAGTTTGAACTGACTTCACATCTCCTCCAACCCACCCCTTATTCAGCCCCATCTGACTGGAAAAGTGTGCTGTTCCAGTAAAGTGCCATGGCGTGCGTCACATGTTTAATCAATGGGGAGTGAATAGAAAAGACAAGCCATCCAACAGAGTGACCGATGAGCCCCGGAGGGTTTCCTAAATCAGCTCGATCTATAAATGAATCAGACAAGGACCAGTTCCTTCTCTTCATTCCCCAACTCACTGAGCCAGCACTATTCTCTATGGAAACGAGTATTCAACTCTTACAGAGACTTGAGGTTTGGCAGATATTTTAAAAATTAGGCTTTTTTTTAATAACCTCGGTTATTATGCATTAGTTGGCCTGTTTTTGGAATTTTTACCCCATGTTTAAGTTCCTGCCACAGTTAGTTAGATTTTTTTTCGATGATCATTAATATGGTATTTTTTTGACATTCATTTGAAAAATGATTTTGTATTGACAATTTATCAATCGAGGTGGCTTTGAAAATATCCATTTTAATAGAGAAATTATTATAATTCAGACTGATTGTAAACCAAAATATGTTTTTTTACGTTCTTTACATGTGAGAATGGAGACACAATTCACACAATTCTTTTTCACACCGTTTAAACTTTCCTGCTTTTTGTATATCTCAAGTTTAATCAATTTTTCAGAACAACTGACTAGTCCAACCTCATGCTTTGTTCTAAACTTTCATCATACGTATTGATAGCTCTTTTATTGGATTCTATTAGCATTTTGCAGTAATTATCTCTCCAAAAGTATCAAAATCCTGTGAAGGTATCCTAGTTGTGACATTGAAACAAGCAAATTGACCCGTTTTACAAAAAGTTCTTCTATAAGTAAGGTACCAAGAATAGAAGTATTTAATTATTTCTGCACTGAAGGCTTTGTGGGGTGTTGAGGTCAGCAGTTACCTTCAATCTATCTCTCTCTAGAACTAACAAACCAAGTTAGAAATATGAGGATCATGATGGACTCAGACTTGAACTTCAATAGTCCCATCAAATTTATTACATCTGTAGCCTTTACTACCTTAAAAACATTGTTAAAAACAGAAGTTTGGTGTCTAAAACAGACTCAAAGGTTTTTATCCATGCATTTGTTTTCAGTAGGTTGAATGATTGTAACGATCCACTCACTGGTCTGAACAAAAAGATATTAAAAGTTAAAACAGACAAGTTAAAAGCTGCAGTTTTGTCAAAATGCTGCAGAACCATAAAATATGATCACAATAGTCCTGTGCTCAGGACACTGGACTGGCTTGCTGTGGCTCAGAGAATAGACTTTAAAGCTGCTCTGCTTGTGTTTAAGTATGAAATGTCAGTGCCTTATGACCCAGCTAGAACTCTGAGGACCTCTGGGACCGGCCTCCTGCTGTTCTCTAAAGTCAAGACTAGGGATGGAGGACGAACTTCCTGAGGCTGAGAGACAAGCCAACGCTGTCACAATGTTTAAATCTTGGCTGAATACAATTTTGCTTGACTGTGCATTTGACTGATGATGAATCATTATTTTTGATTGTTTTTATTTTAATTCAATGTTTTGTGATTTTAATGCATTTTTCTGTCTTTTAAAGCACGTTGAATGTCTTTGTGCTATAAATAAAACTGCCTTACCTGTCATTTCTAATAACACCACAAGATGTCACTGTAAAACAACCTTCACCTGCTTCTCTGACTTTCCTGTTGCGTCATCTGTCACACTTCCGGGGTCGTTCTCTTCTGACAACTCGTGATCGGTTTTTATTTACCAGCAAACTGCTAGCTGGATCATGTTTTTAAGAACCACCCCCCTGTTTGAAATGTCAAACAGCTCCCGATTAGCTTGAGCATGGCTATTCAAAGGTAACTCTACTTCTAACATCATACAGAGGACCAACCATGTGGAGAATCCAGGGTTTTGTTGGTAGAGGTGAGTCTAATGACAGCAGAACCAAATGAAAGTCTGTTGTAACTTCTTTTTCTTAAATTAGTGATAATGTTGTCATTACTCAATGAGTAAAACTATGATCTTAGCATATGAAGTTTAATTAGATCTCTGCATTTAAGTGGATTTTATGTACATGTTCATTTTCAACTCCTGTCCGACTTTAGGTTGTCTTTTTCTGACCTTCTTATGAGAAAGTCTTCGTGCAACTCAGACTTTCTGCTGCCACACATATTAAGATTACAAATCCATCTAAATATGTATAGATTGCTCGGTGGTAAAGCAACCGATTATAGATCAGAGAGTTGCAGGTTTGATTCCCTCTGTTAATAATGCCCATGTGTGCCAGGATAAAACACCTAACCTACAATTGCTCCAATCCTGTGGTGTTCAAACCGCGGTCAAGTGAGCCGGGGTTTACTTCGCCGCGGTTCACGCTGGAACCGTTGTGCGCCTTTTTTCCACTTATTACGGTAGCCAACTTTATTCTCAATAATACATATAAACCATAGGTTTTTTTTAAAAAAAAAAACAGACCAACGCGTATTCTATCATCCTAAAATAAGTCACGTGACAAAAAATAAGGCTTGGATCCTTTGTACTTTTGGAATAATTCATCTCTGAAAATGACTACTGTAACGTAGCTTTCATAGTCCGTAGCTTCCGAAGCCAACTTTCAAGCTCAATAAAAACAATTTGGCCCATAATAAATAAACAAGAGTAACGCATTTATATTCTCTAACATTTATACTATCATCATACAAAAAAATCAGGCTTGCATCCTTTGTACTTTTGGAATAATCCATCTCTGAAAATGACTACTATAGCATTGCTTCCACAGTCCATAAACAGTAACTTAGCATCCTAAGTTCATAGCTTCCATAGCCAACTTTCAAGCTCAATAAAAAAAAATTGGCCCATAATAGATAAACCAGAGTAACGCATTTATATTCTCTAACACTTATACTATCATCATACAAAAAAATCAGGCTTGCATCCTTTGTACTTTTGGAATAATTCATCTCTCAAAAAGACTACTATAGCATTGCTTCCACAGTCCATAAACAGTAACTTAGCATCCTAAGTTCATAGCTTCCATAGCCAACTTTCAAGCTCAATAAAAAAAAATTGGCCCATAATAAATAAACCAGACAAACGCATTTATATTGTCTAACACTTATACTATCATCATACAAAAAAATCAGGCTTGCATCCTTTGTACTTTTGGAATAATCCATCTCTGAAAATGACTACTATAGCATTGCTTCCACAGTCCATAAACAGTAACTTAGCATCCTAAGTTCATAGCTTCCATAGCCAAATTTCAAGCTCAATAAAAAAAATTTGGCCCATAATAGATAAACCAGACAAACGCATTTATATTCTCTAACACTTATACTATCATCATACAAAAAAATCAGGCTTGCATCCTTAGTACTTTTGGAATAATTCATCTCTGAAAATGACTACTGTAACGTAGCTTCCATAGGCAACTTTCACTAGAAAAAATTCCATTTATTTACAGGCCAAAGTTTTAAACACAAATGCACACAGTCAGAAACAGATCACAGGTAGAACATGTAGATTAATAATTTATTCTTCTTCTCTCCACATCAGGGTGATCCCTCAGGGGCAGTAGCATGTCTGGAAAAAAAAGAAGAGGAAACTCAAATGAGCAATCAAGGCAACCATTTGTGTCAACATCAGTCATGAAATGAGTATTATGTCACATTTTGGGAAAGAAAATTATTTTTTGTCTTCCTCAGACATTGATGAAATACCGTATTTTCAGCATTATAAGGCGCACCTTCAATAAATGACAGTTTTAAAAACCTTTTTCTATATATAAGGCGCACCGCATTATAAGGCGCTACATTAAAGGCTGTTCAACTTTGTCCTCTAACTGTGGCCATCTCGCTTTGTTCCGCGGAAACTCTGTTTAGTGTTGTTCGCTTGGCGCAGCGCATCCTCTTGCTTCCGTCACTTCCTCACAGAGGTAAGATCCTAAGCCTAAAATGTCAATTTTTATTCCGGGTCGCGTCAGGCTTATCTGTCGCTGACTTTTTTTAAAAAATAAACACATGTTTATAAAATGTAAACTAAAACGATGTGTGGGTACTAAACTAAGGAATACTTGTTATAAAATGAATCATTTCTATAAAACAGAGAAGTAATGTTTAACTACTAAACAGGATCCGCAGAGCCAGCTCATCCTCTGCGCACGTGAACGCCTCTTAATTTCGGAATCCTCCCCTGCGCACGTCTTTATTTTATTTCTTTTGAACTGGTATCCCCGATATGAAGGAGTAAAAAGTTAATGATAAACTACAGGTCGGAGAACTGAAAAGACAAACACACACCGGTAAGAGTGAGGTGTGGAAAAGCGCAAAAAGACTGGCACCTTGACGCTGGCCGGGCATTTAAACTGCTGGACTGGCAAAAGTGATGATCGCTATTTTATCATTTGTTTTAAAGACCGTCGCTCCTCTTCGCGCTAAGCAGGCCATCACAGACAAGTGCGTTATGGGTCATTTAGTGTGATTTATTTTTTTTATCATTTAAAAAGCGTGTTCCTGAAAATGTTCCGTTCTGTCATCTTCCGCTTGTTCCGAGGTCAGGTCGCGGGGGCAACAGTCTCAAACGGGTAGCCCAGGCCTCTCTCTCCCCGGCTGCCGTGAGACATAGTCTCTCCAGCGGGTCCGGGGTCTGCCCCTTGGTCTCCTCCCGGTGGGACGTGCCCGAAACACCTCGCCTGCGAGGCGCTCGGGGGGCATCCTGACAAGATGCCCAAACCACCCCATCTGGCTCCTCTCGACCTGGAGGAGGAGTGGCTTGACACCGAGCTCCTCCCGGATGGCAGAGCTCCTCACCCGATCTCTGAGAGAGAGCCCAGCCACCCTGCAGAGGAAGCTCATTTCGGCCGCTTGTACCCGCGATCTCATTCTTTCGGTCACCACCCACAGCTGGTGACCATAGGTGAGGGTTGGAACGTAGATCGACTTGTAAATCGAGAGCTTTGCTTTTCGGCTCAGCTCTCTCTTTACCACAACGGACCGATGCAGCGTCCTACTTATTGCTGATGCCGCACCGATCCGCCTGTCGATCTCCTGCTCCATCTTTCCCCCACTCGTGAACAAGACCCCGAGATACTTAAACTCCTCCACTTGGGGCAGGACCCTGACCCGCAGGGGGCATTCCACCCTTTTCCGGGCGAGGACCATGGTCTCGGATTTGGAGGCGCTAATTCCCATCCCGGCCACTTCACACTCGGCAGCAAATCGATCCAGCGAGAGCTGGAGATCACGGTCCGATGAAGCCAACAGGACCACATCATCCGCAAAAAGCAGAGATCCGATCATGAGGTCACCAACTGGATCCCTCCAACGCCTCGGCTGCGCCTAGATATTCTGTCCATAAAGGTGATGAACAGAATCGGTGACAAAGGGCAGCCTTGGCGGAGTCCAACTCTCACTGGAAATGGAATCGTCATACTGCCGGCTATACGAACCAAGCTCTGGCTCCAGTCGTACAAAGATCGGACAGCCCGTACTAAGGGCTCCGAGACTCCGTACTCCCGGAGCACCCCCCACAGGAGTCCCCTAGGGACACGATCGAATGCCTTCTCCAGATCCACAAAACACATGTAGACTGGTTGGGCAAACTCCCATGACCCTCCAGGATCCTGAAGAGGGTATATAGCTGGTCCGTAGTTCCACGTCCGGGACGGAAACCACACTGCTCCTCTTCAATCCGAGACTCGACAATCCGACGGACCCTCCTCTCCAGTACTCCCGAATAGACCTTCCCAAGGAGGCTGAGGAGTGTGATCCCTCGGTAGTCGGAGCACACCCTCCGATCCCCTTTCTTATAAGGAGGGACCACCACCCCAGTCTGCCAATCCAGAGGCACTGTTCCCGATGTCCATGCAATGGTGCAAAGGCGTGTCAGCCAGGACAGCCCAACACCATCCAAAGCCTTTAGGAGCTCAGGGCGGATCTCATCCACCCCCAGAGCCCAGCCGCCGCGGAGCTTTTTGACTACCTCGGCGACCTCGACAGCAGAGATAGGAAGACCCATCCCGGATTGCTGCCACCCAATTTTCTGTAGGTATTCAGAACACATGTCTACAGCATTGAAGCCATTTTTAATTATTCACCTTTTCTGATAAGAAAAATAAGCTGTTTTGATCCTTCCTTTGTTGTATTGTGACCCGGGAATCCCCAAATGTTTGCACACCTCGGCCAAGAATGTATCATTTGTTTCGCCACCTTCAAAGTTTTCAGAACTTTGTAGGTCTTTAATTGCTTTCAATATGTCAAGTATTGATAGGGAAACTTTTTTTGTCTGTAACAAAAAAAAAATCTGTTATTTTAATGTTTTGTTGTGACCAGACATAATTCAACAGACTGTGTGTTCACTGAATGTAGGACATTTGGCCCACGGACATTTGGGTCACAAAACTGCAACCTACAGGCTTCTGGCCCACCAAGCATTTATCTGCCCTCTATAAAGATATGGGGTTACACAAAATTCTTTTGATATTTTCTTGTAAATAATTGTGATATTTTTTCTTGATTTCTGTGATATTTCTGTGATAATGTATCCTGTTAAATTGAATAAAACAGTTGCATTACACGACATAATTGCTTTTAGTCAGTTTTATCCCATTGCCCAAATATCAAAGGTTGCAGTTTCTTGGCTAAAATGGCCATTCACGGCGTTGTTTCCAGTGTAATAACAAGGAGGGTCGCGCTTATGTTAACGTCTGTTGTTTGGGGATAAAATTTTACTTGGATTCGTGTGCTCACTCCTTTTATTTACTAAATTTACACAAGTGAACATATCTTTGGTGAATCATGTCTGGTCACTACAGATTTCCAATATTGATATTATTCGCACATTTGAACTTTATGAAAAGGATGGAGAAAACATAAACGTACCTTTACAAAGACTGAGAAAGTATAAACCCTGAAAAGAAAGAAAAGATGATTGAGCACTCAAATACATCAAATGTCTCATAACATCAAGAAAAGATAAAAAAATTTTTTTACACACCCATGTCGTGAGTCCATTGTCCAAAACTTTAGAGAAGACCACAGTAAAATTACAACCTTTTCAGGCTATCGTCAGCTACGGTAGAGAAATTCCAAATTTGATTGTAACAAAATGCAGTATGACTCTGGAAATCCCGCACGGTGTATTATTTTTCTTTTGTTATGTTTTTCGAGTATTTGTTGCTAAAATGTGAAGGCCTTGATGAAAATTGAGAGATAAGAAATTTGGTGCGATCTTTCTGTTCGACAAACACAAAGTGACCAAAATAGGCTGATTCCATCAGCTACTTTAGCTTCTGGACGTCAACGATTCCGTATTGTGATGTAAAAGGGGCATAATTAAGGGCGTTACAAAGATGCAGACACAATTTTCCATTCCTCCAAAACAATGACTGGGCAGAAAGTTACAGCCCAGTCATTGTTTTGATTGAGAAAGTTGGCTTTGGAAGCTATGTTACAGTAGTCATTTTCAGAGATGAATTATTCCAAAAGTACAAAGGATGCAAGCCTGATTTTTTTGTATGATGATAGTATAAGTGTTAGAGAATATAAATGCGTTTGTCTGGTTTATCTATTATGGGCCAATTTTTTTTTATTGAGCTTGAAAGTTGGCTATGGAAGCTATGAACTTAGGATGCTAAGTTACTGTTTATGGACTATGGAAGCAATGCTATAGTAGTCATTTTCAGAGATGGATTATTCCCAAAGTACAAAGGATGCAAGCCTGATTTTTTTGTATGATGATAGTATAAGTGTTAGAGAATATAAATGCGTTACTCTGGTTTATCTATTATGGGCCATTTTTTTTTTATTGAGCTTGAAAGTTGGCTTTGGAAGCTATGTTACAGTCTATGGACTATGGAAGCTACGTTACAGTAGTCATTTTCAGAGATAAATTATTCCAAAAGTACAAAGGATGCAAGCCTGATTTTTTGTATGATGATAGTATAAGTGTTAAAGAATACAAATGCATTAGTCTGGTTTAAATATTATGGGCCAATATTTTTTTATTGAGCGTTAAAGTTGGCTTTGGAAGCTATGAACTTTGAATGCTATGTTACAGTTTATGGACTATGAAAGCAATGCTATAGTAGTCATTTTCAGAGATGAATTATTCCAAAAGTACTAAGGATGCAAGCCTGATTTTTTGTATGATGATAGTATAAGTGTTAGAGAATATAAATGCGTTACTCTGGTTTATCTATTATGGGCCAATTTTTTTTTATTGAGCTTGAAAGTTGGCTATGGAAGCTATGAACTTAGGATGCTAAGTTACTGTTTATGGACTGTGGAAGCAATGCTATAGTAGTCATTTTCAGAGATGGATTATTCCAAAAGTACAAAGGATGCAAGCCTGATTTTTTTGTATGATGATAGTATAAATGTTAGAGAATATAAATGCGTTACTCTTGTTTATTTATTATGGGCCAAATTGTTTTTATTGAGCTTGAAAGTTGGCTTCGGAAGCTACGGACTATGAAAGCTACGTTACAGTAGTCATTTTCAGAGATGAATTATTCCAAAAGTACAAAGGATCCAAGCCTTATTTTTTGTCACGTGACTTATTTTAGGATGATAGAATACGCGTTGGTCTGTTTTTTTTTTTTAAAAAAACCTATGGTTTATATGTATTATTGAGAATAAAGTTGGCTACCGTAATAAGTGGAAAAAAGGCGCACAACGGTTCCAGCGTGAACCGCGGCGAAGTAAACCCCGGCTCACTTGACCGCGGTGTGTTCAATCAGCACAGATTTTTTTTTCTCCTGTGATTATTAAAATATGCAATCATTATTTTTAAAGTTACTGATGAATACATATAGATTTCTGGGGTATGATTGATCATTGATTGCTATTTAGCTGTACAAATAAAAAGGGCTGCTCTTTCACATTAGATAGAAATAAAGGAAAAAGACAGGTTCCCACAAGTTTGGTTGCGATTGCACAATTTCATAAGCATATGAATTAAAGTGCATGGAATTTGACGATATGTTGCAACTTTATGACATCAGGTCAATCATTTCCAGACTTTATCTTGTCTGTGTTTATATTAATATACAATTCATAGGGATTTGAATATCCTGAAACAGGAAATACTATTAAAATACAAAATGCACCATCGGGTGGCTGGGCTCCCACTCAGAGATTAAGTGAGGAGCTTGGAATCGAGATGTTGCTCCTCATGGTAGAGAGAAGTCAGATGGGGTGGTTCGGACATCTAGTTAAGATGCCTCCTGAACACCTTGCTGGTGAGGTGTTTCAGGCATGTCCCAGCAGGAGGAGACCCAGAAGTAGACCCTAGACCGCATGGAGAGACTATGTCTACCAGCTGGACAGGGAATGCCACGGGATCCTTCCAGGTGAGCTGGAGGATGCAGCCAGGGTGAGAAAAGCCTGGACTTCCTGTTGTGAGTCCGTTGTCCCAGAAGACAACGAAATGGAACTTCAGAGGCAACATACGTATTAATTTTTGGAGATAAAGTCAGAGGCCAGACTCGAGATGGTTTGAACATGTGCAGAGGAGAGAGAGTACATCGAAGGATGCTGAGTTTGGAACAACCAGGAAAGAGGACTAGAGGAAGACCAAAGAGGAGGTTCATAGATACAGAGATGGAAGACATGCAGCACATAGGGTTAGATGGAAGAAACTGACTTACTGTAGCGACCACTGAAGGGAAATACTGAAAAAAAAGAAGCCGATACAATCATTTTGTTTGACATCTTTTATTTTGTCCTTTACTCTCTCAGTTCTGCATCGTTACCATGGCAGCAGCACTTTGCGACTACCCCAGAACCACCATGTGGAGGACGAGGTCATCAACAGCTCAACAGCCCTCTCCACCTCTCGACTCTCCTCTGACAACAGGTAACTTCACACATCTTCATCCATTTATTTTACAGTTTAAAGCTGACATTTAAAGCTTCAAATAATAGGTGAAAAGAATGTGAGAAAACGCTTCAAGAGTGTGTGTTTACACTTTGTCATGTTACGACCTTGTTAGCAGTGAATACCAAATCGTTTCATGTCCTTCCATCCGTTTTTTTTTTCTCTCTGACCCTGGTTTATTCAACTGCTCCCCTTTCAGTTAGTTGCATCATCCCTGCTGCATCTTCTAAGTGTGTGTGTATAAGTGGGGTCAATCAAGGCAACAAAGCTTAAACCTCCTTACTCAACTGTCTGTGCTACTTTTAGACTTTAAATGCATGATTCTTATAGATTCTTTGCATATTTTTTGTTGCAGCTCTCAGAGGGACAATGATGGAGGTAAAAGGAAGAAGCAAAGAACCTTTCAGTTTGGATATGCGGATGAGTTTCCACGTTACACAGCTCTGGATGCCGTGGGATGGGTAGGTGTTTTGTGTTGCATTATGAAATTTGTGTACAACAGAAAGTTTTATCAATTATTTTGTCAGAATGCCACAATTTAGTTTTTCATTTGCAAATTTTATACAGGCTTAAATAATCTGATTGACTAGATTTTTTCAAGCAACAGCCAATAGAAGGCTGCACGTTGGCGCAGTGGCTAGCACAGTGGCCTCAGTCATTTTCTGTATAAATTATGAATAATAGTTGGTTAGTTGTTCCTAACCTCTCCTAGAAAGAAGAAAATTGTGGATACAAGCGACTGAAATGAGCTTCCTCCATAGGGTGGCTGGACTCTCACTCAGAGATAAAGTGAGGAGCTCTGCCATCCGGGAGGAGCTCAGAGTAGAGATGTTGCTCCTCGGGATTGAGAGAAGCCAGATGGGGTGGGTCGGGCATCTAGTTGGGATGCCTCACTGGTGAGATGTTTGGAGTACGTCCAACCAGTAGCAGACCCAGAGGCAGGCCCTGAACCTGCTGGAGAGACACTGTCTCACAGCTGGCTGAGGAACACCTCGGGATCCTTGCCAATAAGATGAAGGATGAAGTTGGGGTGAGGGAAGCCTGAGGTTGTTGCCCCTTTCACCTGGCCACTGAAAAATGGCACGTGTGATGAGAGATTTCATGTTTCTCTACAGGGTGCAGCAGCTGTTCTCTTCATGCAGATCTGTCGGAGGATCCACTCCAAGTTCTCCTCAAGCTCTGAGCCTGGTCCCGCTCCCGGAACGCTGACATCTCCTTCAGCTCTGCAGAAGTGTGGCTACCGCATCCTGCTGGAGATTTGTAAGTCTTAAAGCATTTTTGGACCACTGTTTGATAATAAACTCAACAAGAATGAACTTGTGATTTACTCAATAAAACTTTTTCTCTCACTTTTGTTTGTAGTGTCCAGACGAGATGTCCTACCTAGAGGGAGGAGTGTATTGTGCTTGCAGGCAGTGTCTGAAAGTCAGACGCAAGATCAACAATCTGGTCATAGCAGCAGCAGGAGCAGCGAGCATCATTTGACAGCAGACAGTTCCCTATCAGACCACCAAGAGGAGCTGCTGGGCCAGAGCTTATCTCAAACTGGTTTGTTTTTCCACCAGCGAAATGAGTTCAAATGTTTCTTTTAGAATAATACGTTTTTATTCCTCTCTCACAGAATCGTTGCTGTTATCAGAGGCCTTGTCTCAGCAGAAAAAACCCATTCAGGACAACTCAGAAAAAAAAGATGGAGAGGTGAAACTTTCCTCCTTTTCCTCTTTTTTAATTATGACATAAAATATTATTGATTACACTTAATTTGTGTTTTTTTTTTGTCCACATACTGTTGTAGGATTTATTTGTTGAAGAAAAACTTGCAGAAGCAGCACTTAAACTGAGAAGTGTTGGAGAAACCAGTGTTCCTGTTATTCTCAACATCATTGGTAAAAATTTACTAACCCGGATTTTTGAAAAATGATTGATTTAAACAATTTTGTATACTTTGTTTTATATCCAATTACTTGTATCTTTTTATTAATGATTAATTGCCTGCTCTAATCTGCTTAACAGGAATAGAGAGCATGAAGAGGGAGAAGGATGAGGAAGCTTTCAACTGCTTTCTGGCTGCAGCTCAACTGGGTTATATTAAGGCTCAGTTTAACACTGGAGTGTGTTACGAGAAAGGTAGAGGAGTCGGCAGAGACACGGAGAAGGTGAGAAAACTGCAGTGGATTCTCTCCCTTCTACTTCAACTAACAGCCACAGTCACATCAGACATCTTTTTAAACTCACAAAAATAACTCATGCTGAAGGTCGAGGTGTTTGAGTTTTATAGATTGCAAAGTTTTTTTTTTTTTTAAGTGAATAAAAAATAAATTCTCCATAATAGAAAAGTGTATCAAAACAGAGCCTGGTGAAAATATTACTATTATAAATGTCAGTATCAGTTAACCAAACTTTATTTATAAAGCGCTTTTCATACATTAGATGTAAAACAAAGTGCTTTACAAGTTAAAAACCCCAGAACACAAAAAGAAAATAACCATAAGTCCCCCACCCACTGTTAAAAAAAACCCACTTATCCACACACACATTCATATATGTACAAATACAGATAGAGCACACACCCTCATATACATACACAAGCAAACATACACACTCACTTAAAAATGTAACAGGCTGGATGCTGATGAAATACCTGAGAATACGGTGTCTGAGGAGTCTCCGCAGCAGGAGCCGAGGCACACCTGCAATCAGCGGCCATGATCGAAGGCCCCGGATAAAAGACGAGGCCTTAACCAGTAGGCACCCATGTTTTTGGGTTTTTTTCACAATAAAAAAAATAGTTTGATAGGTTTTTTTTTTTTACCTACAAAAAGCCAGATTGGCCACCGAACAGGAGGGAACAAATAGCATAATAACAAATGAAAAATCAGTGTTTAGTCTTTGAAGAGTGTATTGGAGTTCCTTTAACCCTTTAACGGGCACATGTTTTTCACCATTCTAACTCTGAATGGGTGTACACGCTTTCAAGCTAAACAGAATAAGCTCGTTTTCTAACTTTAGTTATCATGGTTGCTCTCGGCTGCTACACCCTGTAATGGGTCAATGATCCTGTACACGTGTACAAACCCTGCCACTACCAATTAAACTGCAAATCTCACATTAATTTGGTCAGTTTACATTTGCAAAGAACCTTTTTTTTCTGAAAATTTTTACTTGTTTTAAACCAACTTAATTGATCCTTGATGTTTAAATAAGATTGTGACATTGGAGAGGTAACTGTGAGGCAAACTGTAATTTTGACTTTTATCTTTATTTCATTAGCTATTAAAAATATAAATATGAAATGTTCCTCTCCTTTTTTTTGGTTCAACAATTATTTTGTGTTGCATTATTATTTTAACATCTCTTCTGTTTTCTTTCAAGGCTCTGCATTTTTACAGACAAGCTGCTGCTGGAGGCCACAGACAAGCTCAGTACCGCTGTGCAAAGCTGCTTCTAGCCAGCAGGGAGCATCAGAGTGTAGAGGAACTGACTACTGTTATCCAGCTGCTGGAAGAAGCAGCAGCAGCAGGTCTCACCAAGGTACCGCAATAAATAACACTTTAAACACAAACTCATTTTACACAACCTGGAACAATGTGAAAATATCTTTTGTAAAATGTTTCATTGAATTGTTTTTATCTTATTTTCAATTCAATTTTATTTGTATAGCCCAAAATCACAGAATTTCCATCTCAATGGGCTTCACAAGAAAAAGAGGAATGTATTAACACAGATACACAGCAAGAAAATAACTAACAAATGCTAACTAAACAAGACTAGCACATTTATGCACTTAGACTCTCCTTCTCTGTGAGGAAAAACTCCTAAAAAAACCATCAGTGGGGAAAAAATAAGAAACCTCGTGGGGATCATCGTGCATTGTGGGGGCAACACCCTCAGACAAAAACCCAGGCTTCACTCACCCCGGATGAGTCCTACCAGCTCACCTGGGAGGATTTCGAGGGACTCTCTGTCCAGCTGTGAGGCATATTCTTTCCAGCAGGGCAGGGGTCTGCCTCTAGGTCTCCTACTGGTGGGATGTGCCCGAAACACTTCATCAGCGAGGCGTTCGGAAGGCATCCTAAGGCAGATGTCCGAACGCAAAGCGTTCGGACATCTGCCAACATGGAGCTGTTGCTCCATGTTGGTGGAGCTGTTGCTCCACCCGGTCCCAGTCAGATACCAAATGCATGTACGGTTTATTGGCCGCTACAAAAGTGCTCCTAGAAATGAGTGTGTGTGGCTCTACAACAGACTGCCGATCTGTGCGGGGCATATTGTGCCTCTCGCCTGTAATGATCCGTGATAGAGTCCGGCACTCTTTGTGGCTCTATTAGCGATAAGCAGTTCAGAAGGTAGAATGAATGAACAAAACCAATAATTATAATTAAATTTTGTGGGTCTTTTTTTTTTGCCAGCTGTATAAAAGTAATTCATTTACTATTTCGGCCTAGTAAGAATTTAATAATGCTCTGCTAAATTGATCATTTTTAAAAACTTTTTGCCAATTGCATCATATTACAGATTTCTGTACCTTTTAAACAGTTTGAAATGCAGATTTTCAATTTGTGTTTCATTAGAACGTCTGGTGTAAAAAATCCCCATCTTTACTGCTTATCTTATTCATCATTAATGTGAGCGTTTCACCCTTTATCACCACAACAAAGTTTTTGCTCACAGTGTTTATTATTATAATTAAAATTAGTCGTAGTAATTAAGTTATTATTTTCTATTGTTTCTTTCAGGCTCAGCTCTGTCTCGCCTCCGTCTTCTCTCGAAATCCTGACAGACATGGCAGCAAGTCCACTCAGTACCTAAAGATGGCAGCAGAGAGTGGAGTGAGTATTCTGGATGTTTCCAGGCTAATGGCCTTTTCCAAGAATAACCTTGCTTCCAGTAACAGATCTGAATACTGCATCATGTCCTGCTTTTGTTTAAAACACACACACTGAAACGTTTCTACTACTAGTAGAAAAGTTTTCTACTATCAGTGCAATGCTTCAAATAACAACTCACCTGTTCGTTTCAGAAAAAACGGAAGTCTTTGAAGCTTTGTTTATTTTGTCCTCAGGATGACACTGCCCTGCTGTTGTTGGGCCAGTGTTATGAGAAAGGCATAGGGGTGCAGCGAAACTTGAAAACAGCCACTGAGTTCTTTAAAAAAGCTGCGCAAGCAGGTAACAAGCAAGCAAAAAGCTTGCTGATGCCTACTAATCAAATGAACAACAAGGGTAAGTGCAGGTGCTCGCACGCCACAATTATGTTGTTTCCTGCAGTTTGTAGCAGCTGCTGTAATAAACGATTTATTTTCTTTTTCTGCAGAAGACATGGTGATGCGCTCCATTCGCTCTGCACCGTGTTTCTATGTGAAAGAACGACCCCCTCAGCAGCCACTTTCCACCTATCTTAGTCCTCAATCGGCCCCTTTTTCTCTCCTCCATCACTCCTGGAGCACTGGTAACCTGCGTGCTGGTATATCATCACTGTCTTCCACGCCTGTGCACCTCTATCCAACCTGCACAGAAAAAAGAGCTTTCACTGTTGGAGTCGGATAGAAGAAAAAACCTGCACTGAGCAAATAGAGAAATGTATTCTAAAACAGTGGCCCTGACCTTTTTTGCTCTACTTTGAGACCACAGACCGGTCTCAAAATAAAGCAAAAAACTAAATAAGAACAGCATTAAAAACGGGTATTTTTTCCGATAATAATAATCAATGTAAATCTACAGCGTCTTTATACCACGCCAGGAAATGTACCCTCAAAATTTAAGACAAAAACAAACAATACCAGAAATACTGAATCAGTTGAAACCCTGAGCTTGTTTTGCTGCAACCAGACAGTTCTTTCTTCGGGTGATAGCTGACAATGAAACCCAAAGAGTTTTACCAAATTCTAGCCTGACCCATAACTCTGTAACTTTGTAACTCCCCCTAGCAAATAAACTTTATAAAAGATGTTTTTTTTAACTCATTTTGTTAGTTTTGGGGTTCAACTTTAGGGAGATGTGTGACATGTCCTATGGTATTGCAGCCCGAAGTGTCAAAAGCGAGTTACTGCCGGATGTAATGGAGAAAATCCTGCGACTTTAAGGCTTGGCTAACGAACCAAATTGAATTAATAATAATATATTTTATTTCTAAGGCGCTTTTCTTGACACTCAAGGTCGCCGTACAACAAAATACAATGGTTGAAAACACCATTAAAAAAATACAAATTTAAACAATACATTAAACAATATAAAATATAAAAAAACTGAACAGTCACGTCAAAAAGAATTAATGAAGCTTCTTTATTCTTTCTAAGCGGCCAAAGGGTTTAGGGTCACTGTTTTAAAATACGACGTTAGGGTTTACCAAAGGAGAACAAGTCAGTGTGTCAACTTTTTGTTTGCTGTGAAGTTTTGATGAAACTTCCTAGATTTTTTTTTTACTTGTCATTTATGTGAATGTTAAAATGGAAAGCTCTTTTTGTTTGGATATTTTTTTACATTTATACTGAATGTGAGGTTCAAGATTTGTTAAAGAAACAGAAAGACTTAGAAACATTTTTTCTAAATGTGCCTTGTACTTTTGCTCTACCACTACATTTTTCTTTTCTTCTTTTTTTAAGTTTCTGTTGTAATTCTGGGTTTGTTCTTCTGAAACTGCTCTCTGTATTTTATTTTTTTCTTGGTGAAATAAGCTTGTGCAAACAGATTAAAAGCTCTTGTAACCCAGACATGCCAATGTGAATTTTGACATATTCAGAGGAGACTGTTACACCGACACATCTTAATACAATAAAAAGTACAACAAACTCTCTGGGTTTTCTTGTGTTTTCATAAATCACAAAGAAACAGAGGACTGCACGGTGACCTCACACCAAGATGGTCTGTGGTACAAGTCCCAGAGTGGGCTGAGGAATGAAAAACTGGCCTTTCTGTGTGAAGTTTGCATGTTCTCCACATGTATGCCTAGGGTTTTCCAGGTACTCCGGTTTCTTCCGACCCCTCCAAAAACATGCATGTTAGTTTGATTGGGCACTTTGAAATTGCCCCTAAGAATGTGTGTGTGGCTGGTTGTGTGTTTGACCCCACAACAGATTGGCAACCTGTTCGGAGTGTACCCTGCCTTTTCCTTAAAATCAGCCGGGATAGGCCCCCCAAGGATAAGCAGCGCGCGCGCGTACGTCTGTGTGTGTGTGTGTTTAATAAACCAGTCAGACTAGTGCATGACGTCACAGGCTGGTGATGAGTAATTTCATCACCTGAAATGTTTGTTATTATTTAGAAAACACTTGTAATAATTACATGTAATAAAAACAATGTTTACATGTTTCTTTATTAAAACAAATAATATTTTCTTTAAATACCTGCGACTGATCACGCATGCGTCCTTTCAGCTCTCTTGGTTGGTTCGATGTAGTCTGAGCTGCAGCTGCAGCTTTGGGTTTTTTTTTTCTGGCGCAGAGAGAAAATCTAGCTTTGAAATCCGTTCCTATGAGGGCAGGATGGGATGTAATATGATGTGATGCGGGTGGACTGGCTCTTATAAGAGTCTTCTAACTCTGTTTCTCACACTTTTGGTGTGTGTCTTCGTCTCGGAGCTAAGAGGTGAGTGAATGTAAATAGATGCTCTCTCCTCCCAGTGCGGTGTTGGTGATGCTGAAGATTTACTGCAGCTCTTATATTGACACAAACTGCTGCAATCATACCAAACTCCACTTATTATCACCTTTCATTTATACCATTCAGATGTTTTTATATCAGTGTGTGATTTTATTGAGGCTGAAAAAAGACAAACAAACGATGGGTTCGATTCTACTCCACCCATGACATCATCGACTTTTCTAAGTTAATTTCCTCCTGCTTGTGCTTTCATCTGTTGCTTTTCTTCTGCTACTGGAATGGGTGAGGTTTTACAGATTTGAGAAATAGAATTGATGATTTCAATGTGACACATCAAGATCTGGGTTTGGAAATTGTTCAATGACTCATGCATAAGACATGTTTTCATGTGATCATCAGCATTTATTGTCATATCTTTAAAAAGCCTACTTCAGCTCACACTGTTGATACGTAAGATTTGACTCCAAATTACAGAAATATAAAATATATCATTTAATTTGTCACATTTGTTTTTCCCCATCTTTTATTTTTGCAAAGGTCCCGAGAAAAATCTTGTTTGCAAAATTGTTATTGCAACACAATTTGTTGCAACTAGAAATAAAAACCATAAATAAAAATTCTTCAAATTAGAGAAAAACTAACATGGCCTTAATGTTTCTGATGCTCTCCACCAGCTGCTCAGATCTTGTTCTCGTTCTGATTGACCTCCTTTGCAATCATTTTATGGCACATAACTGATTCTGTGTGTTAACTGTGTTTAACCGTCTGGCAAACTGCTGTGTCATTCCCACCGCTTTCCCTCTCTAATAACCATCCTTCCTCCTCCACACTCCATCCTGCTTCCTCCCTCTGCCCCACTTTGTCCAAACACCAGAGATCTATCTGTGCTGGGGTGGTGGGAGGAAACAAGCCTGTTTGTCGGCTGCTCAGACAGAATAATTGTGTTTTTTTCTTAAGTGGATGTGAAATTACATCTGTGACTCATGTGACATATTTGCTGGGATGTCCATCTTTCAAATCTGTAGTTTTATCCAAAATATTCCACCACCACCTGGCTGTGAAGTTTGTGGTCGGAACATAGCAACAGATGATGGTGATTGTGTTGCTTTCAGCAGGGGTAATACCGATCCATGATGGCTAGATTTGTGATGAGACAGGATGGTTTTGATGCAGGTACTTTGCACCTGTTGACTTTTGGTCTGAGTCACAGGCCAAGAGATGAGTGCAGATTCAGCACAAACAAGTTGTTGTCTGGCTGCGTGACAGGAGGATACAGGCCCCATATGGATAAAATGTGCAGTAAAGAAAATCTGCAAGCTTTAAAATTCTGCTTGTGTCTGTTCCCAAGATCATATCAAGCTTTGTTTGAAATTTGCCACGTTGGAGTTTTCCATGTCTCTATGAAAAGCCACCGGGCGGTGATGACTACTGCATTGTAAAAAGCTTTGTGTTATGAAATTTTTTGCAGGAGGATTCTATACATCCACATGGTTTCTTACCTGCTCTCCACGAGGTTGTAGCCTAATTATTTTATAAAGCAACCTACCTTCATTGTATTACGCCTTCATATCAGATTTTCTGTCACTGTAATCCATTTGTACTTGATGCTACTGAGCTGATCCACACAGATAAAAGAGGCTTGTCTTGTTCATTAGCAGGCTCTGGCTGCCACTTTTCCTCCCCACAGACTAGCTTAGAAAGTCGGTCCTGTTTGAACAGCCAGAGGGTCTGACTCATCCCCAATATCATGCAAATTTTTTTCTGCTTCAAGACTGTTTTTTTTATCACTCCAACAGTGGCACCTCGTGTATATTTTTTTTTACAGGAGACAGGAATAGAAACTACACTGGTGTATATTTTTTGGCTTGTTTGAGCAGCAGTCAGATGGATTTGAGAGTTAAATACTGAGCAGAATGTTCTCTATTTTGTGATTTAATTTATCTGGAACCAAGTTTATGATGAAAGTGTTTAATATTTTGTTTGCATCAAGTGACACAATGTTAATCTTTTCTTTTATCAGCTTCATCACTGTGGTGATTTTCCAGTGAGCCATGATGTCAGTACAAACTCCTCCTCTGTCTCGATCTGGATCCACCCCTTCCACAGGGGGTCTGGCCAGTCGAAGTGGCCCTTCGGCCACCCCTCCGACCTCGCTTAGCCTTCGCTCTTCATACAACCAGCTGATGGGCCGTGACGTCATCAAGGAGTCAATGGAAACTGGGAGTTCGGCCACCTTACCAAAGAGCCGTCAGAGGTACGCCATGACCAGTGTACGGAGCGCCATGGGAATAAGTGACAACCTTACTTCATCCTCTAAAAATCAACCCACAACTAGAGGAAGGGGCCTCCCTACCAAGTCCTCCTCCAGTTCAGCGCTTTACTCTTCATCTTCCTCCGCTTCACTATTTAACACAACCAATCCCAAATTGGCCAAAAATGGTGCCAACATGCAGAGACGAGCAGAAAGCCAGCAGCTGGAGCTCAGCAGGGCCAACACTTTGGATAAAATTCACAACGATCTCATCAATAATCCCTCTTCAGACTGGGGGGAACTTGGAAAAGACAACTCACAGCTTCCTCCGTTTCGTAGAAGGACCAAGAGCTTCTTGGAGTATCATGGTAAGAGTTGGGACCGGGATTTTAGCTGGGAAAACAAAGAGAAAAAAGAAGAAGAGAAACAGCTGCTTTCCTCAGAGAAAGAGCAGGTCACCCCAGATAAGGAGAGAGAAAGCCAAAAAGAGGAGAAGCAGAGCAATATGCTGACATGCCAGGAAGAAAAAGAAGATGAGAAGAGGATGGTAGAGGAAGAAGAAGAGGAAGATGAGCCCACGCCAACACCAAGACAACCCTTGCTGCCAGTAGTGGTAGAAGCTCCACTTTCACCCACTTCCTCATCTTCTACCAACAGCCCAGAATGGGCACCAGACAACCACCTTCATGACCAAACTCCATCAAAGGTCAAAGAAGAGCTCATTGCGCAGGTTCAGACCCCCCCACGGAGTCCTGCCAAACCTCCTCGAAGCACCCAGCCCCGTGTGATCAAAGTAGAGCTGCACCCCAACAACGAGAACCAGTTTCTGCAGCAGTACCCTCCATCTTCCCCCAAACAGCTTCGAGCTGTTGAGAAACACACACCCAGCAGGAGCCGAGTACCCGCTCCCCTCCCAGAACCAGAACTGGGCATTCCTAAAGTGGGCTTAAGAATGGATCTAACTCCTGACTCTCCATCTGAAGATGAAGACTCAAGTTGGACCACCCTCTCCCAGGAGACACCTTCTCCACAGAGTCCCAAAGATACAGGTTTGAGATGTTTTGGTTTTTTTTTATTTCTTTCAAATAGACACATTGTCCCAGCCTTTAATCAGATCCCATTTATTCCTTCTTTTCATTCCTTATCTTTTTCCATCTCTCTGCCTCCTCCGGCTCTCTTATCTGAAATTTCTTTTCTTAAGCTGCCCAGCTGAACTGCTGGAGCCTTTAGGGCCCCCATGAGCAACCTTCTGGTGCAGAGAGTGATTACAACGTGCAGGACAGGGCACTGCAGAGATCAGGGCGGGGAAACGATGGAAAAGAAGCAAATAGTTTAGAGACAATTTAATAAGAAATAATGATTTGACACGAATAATCAAACTCTTGTTTGTATCATAGATTACATAAAAATATAGATATAAACAAAAGAAAAGTGAGAGAGAGAAGATGTAGAACTAACCAATAAGGAGAAATACAGTTTTACTACATTTTGTATAGTGCTTGGAAGTTGTGTAAATTCTTTTTACTCTAAACTGTATCTGAACTGTTTAAAAAAAAAAAAAAAAAAAAAGAAGCATTACAAATATTGCACAAGACTTACTGAAAAGTAAAAATTTTATACAATGACCTTGAGAGTCCAGAAAGGTATCTTATCGCTATTATTATTATTAATTATACTGTGCATACCTCTGAATTATTTCTGGAATCAAGAATATTAAAATGAAAAGATTTAATTACCTTACAAACAGTGTTAGTCATGTAACCATGTAGAAAGATGTTTGATGCCAATTTTTTTTTTTTTACTTTAATGATGAAAATATCAGAAGAAAAAATGCCATTTTAAAGTATCCAAAGTTTTAAAAAACTACATTTGAACCTAAATAACCATTTTTAATTGGTCTTCAGAGTGTTTTATTATCACTACGCCCAATTAATTTTAATGTCTGTAATTTATTTTGAGAGGATGTATTTGAACATTCTTGCTAAAATAAGAAACAAATTAAATAGAACAAGATTAAGACCATGTTTCATCAGACAATCTCAGAAGTTGCCATGACAACAGAATCTTAGAGAGACATCCTGACAATCAGCAAAATTTACTCTGTTGACTCTATTGATTGTTGTTACATAATGATTGTGTGCGTCTCTATACATGTTGACGCTGTCGATGTGTGTGTGATACACTACTTATCTCTTCTCTGCTAACAACTACCAGATGTATGGAGTCAAGGAGACTTGCCCCCAGGCTGGCGGGAGATCTCCGATTCATCCGAAGTGTATTTCTGGCACATTCCCACTGGCACAACGCAGTATGACCGACCTGTCGCCTCCAGTAGCCAAAGCACTGCTTCTAGCAACGAGCCAGACACCGAACAAGAGCCACAGAAAGATACACAAGAGTCCCTCAAGCTTCCAAATGAGGTGAGACGACCAATAAGCTGGGCAGGATTTTCATATGAGAAGTTCATAATAACAATATGCATTTCCATCTGATATTGCAATGTTATCACTAAGCAGCTGTGAAGCAGAAAGCACAGGAAGGAACACCCAGAGGTCATAAAACGTCCTTTTCTCGTTTTCCACTAGAATGGTTTGGGGTGTAAGGTGTTGAGATGTCAACATTGTTTATTTCTGAATGATAAATTCTGCTGAATATTAAAATTTTGTTTTGTGTTTTGAGATTTTACGACCATCAACACAATAAACAAGCAGTCTCAAGATGTTTAATATGACCTGAATAATGAATTTATTTGTAGTGAGAGGCGACGTCTCAAGATTTTTTTCACCAAGAATAGAGGGCAGTTTGTTTTGTGAGATGATCTAGAATAAGTCACAATTGAAAAAAAAGAAGTTTTATCTCAGGTGTGGGGCTTGGAACACTGGTCTTTCTGTGTGGAGTTTGTATGTTCTCCCTATGTAAGTGTGGGTTTTCTCTAGGTACTCTGGTTTCCTCTCGATCTCCAAAAACATGTGTGGTAGGTTGAATGGCTGCTGCAAAATTGCCCTTATGAATGAGTATGTGTGTGAATGGTTGTGAGTGTGTGGCCATCAACATACTGGTGACCTGTTCGGGGTGTACCCTTCCCCTTGCCTGGAATTAGCCGGAATAGGCTCCAGCACCCCTGTGAACCCAATAGGATAAGCAGGCCAGACGAAGAAACAAAACTTTTATTCTGTGTTTTAATTTGTGTTTAAAAAATGCCAGTGTTTTGTATTTAAATGATGTCAGTATTGATCTTATTAGTTTGTATTCCACCCTTCTGCTCTTTTCTTTTTCTCTCTTAGCGCCCCAGCAGTCTGATATCCGACAGCTCAGTGGAGCCAGTTCCCTCCCCCTCTGGCTCCTCACCTTCCTCCACCTCATCTACACCCTGTAAAGTCACAGCTTCTCCTGGGCAGATTCTCAGCTCCTCCACCTCCACGGTTAGTGTAGGCTACCTTTATTTAACCATATACCTGTTGGTATTTATGAAGCTTCTCAACTGGATTTACTCAAATATTTCAATCTAAAAAGAAACTCCAAGTATAAGACAAATTAAACCAGAATCGCTCAGACTCTGGTTTGAGTAGAATGTATCTAATGAAGATAAATATCCAGCATTGAAGGAATATGGATATTATTTTTAATAGCTACATGTCTCTTTTTTCCCCCAGGAGCTGAAGGATTATCCTGTCTACCCAGATCCAAGTCTTAAGGCTTTTGAAGGAGCAACCCTTCGCTATGCTTCTCTTAAGCTCAAGTGAGAAACATAAATATATATATTTTAAAGTATTTTTTTACACAAATTAAGACTTGAATGATAGTTTTCTCATACCTTTTTTTTTCAGTCCTCCAGCCCAGTTAGAGACTGTCGATCTGAACAACACCTTCTCTGATCCAGAAGCAATGGTAATGTCTTTAAAATGTTTTCAGAAAAGAGGAACAAAAAGAAAGAAAATTGAACACTTAATAAAAATGATTAATTTTAAGCTTATATGTTCCGAAAATATAATTAAAAGATTGCGAAATGTTCTCATGAATGTATAAAAACATTTTTAAAAATGAGGATATTGTTTTAAACGTTATTTAAATGTCTTCTAAAGTTTACTGAATGGTTTAAGCTGAAACGCTTTCAAAACGTTGAGGGAAATAAGCACTTTATTTATCTCGACAAATTCAAGCTTACAACATCATATTCAGAATTCAAAATTTTTACATATTAGCATTTGTAACATATCATTTAAATAACTTCACAACAGCATTTGAAATTTCAGTAAAAGAATTTCAGCCTATTTTTATCGTCCTTTGTGAAAGTAAATAAAGCAGGTTGTGTGTCTGTTGCAAAAACACTGACCTACACTAACTTTAAAATGAAACTGTAGGGGTTTTTTTGTTCTGATCGAAATATTTTAATATAATATATTGGATTAATACAGCACATGATATTTATATAATTTCTGAGAAAATTACATTTACTTAACATTAAAGATTATATGATAAATTATTACACAAACTTGTGCAGGTGGATAAAAGCTTACACCACAGACGGAAATTTCAAACTTGAAGATTTAGTTTCAAATTACATGCTTTTAGTTGAAACAAGATCCCCAATAAAACTCCTCTTCATTTAAACTCACTTTATTCACATGTCATACTAAATTTAAACCAGAAATTATTTTTTTAAAAAGCATGTTACAACTTTCCTTTCTTCTGAAAAGAAAATCGATAATGATGGGAAATTCAAACTTGAGAAAAGGAAAAAAAATAGAAGTAAACATTAATAGATTCAAATTCAAACTCTTCACATGTTCAATAAGGAGTTTTGGAAGTATAAATACAATTCTTCAATCTACAAATGTGTATAATTATTCTAGACTTAACGAGCTGTGTTGAGTTGAGCTGTTTTTGCAGTTTAGTTCAGCCTTTGAGCCTGTTGTTGTTGTTGTTGTTTTTGGGGGTTTTTTTGTTTTCTTTTTTTAGTTATTTTTTTCTCGAAAAACTTTCAGCTACTAATTATTCTGCCACTGGGTACTTTTTTGTGCTGCAGTGCCTCACAGTGGCCACTATGTGAATTAAACCAAGGGTCCCTCTTGTGGAAGATTGTGATAGTTAAAATGCAATATGAAAAGTTATGTACTAATGGCATCTTTTTGTTTGATCAAAGTTCAGATTACATAATAAGAATTTAAACTTCAATTAAAAGTTGGCCAAACTACATTTCCCAAAAATCATCAAGACGAATTTTTATTTGTGATGCCCAAGCTATTTTTACCCGCATTAATTCAGAAAAGGAAGATGTTTTTTTTGTTTACTTAAAATGAGTGCCTAATTTATGTGGATGGATCACTCCTGAAGGCCTATCAATTAATTTAGTTGTACATAAATATCTATCCTAATAAAAGCAAATGAAGGCAGAATCAAAATGCTGAATAATTGTCCTGCTTGTTTTGGATAAAAGTACACTTGGAGGAAATATTTATTCCCTGGATATATTTGAGTCTGATATGCTGTTTATTGCAGGTTTCAAGGCAGCATTAAAACTCAGCTCTAACCAAGTCCTTAAATGACCTTTTCTTCAACAGTCGATCAGTAAACTCTGTCACAATGTGCAGGAAAACCTGCTTACTCTTATTTGTTAGCATCTTCAGATTTGTGTGGTCTGTAAAAACTCATAAAAAAATGAATAAAATTCACCACACGAAAGCAATAACAAAGATTATTGTTACCTCAAATCTAGCTTGGCCTTGCACTACCTGCTTTGAGCAAAGTGATTAAGTCTAAATCAATAAATTAGAACACTGTCTCCTTAAATACTAAATAAACCTGAGATGAAAAACAAAGCTTCTTATTTGAAAAATTGAGATGATTAAAAATTTATATAATAAAATGTGTTTGTGTGCCAGTCATTCCCAGTACGATCGCTGGGTTGGATGGAAATGGCCGAGCAGGACCTGTGTGAAGGAAGGAGCAGTATAGCTGTTCATCACTGCATCAGGCAGCTATCTTACTGCAGGAGGGACATCCGAGACTCTGCTGGTGTCTGGGGAGAGGTCAGTGTGCATGAGTAATACTCTGACTTACAAATATAAATGTGTAAAGAATTAAAGAACAGTATTAACATCAAAACTTTAGTGAGTTTTTTGTCTTTCTCTACAACTTTTTTTCTTTGTTTTTCTCATGTTCTGTTTCTGCCTGGAGGCCTGCGCACTGCAGAGCTGAAACAGCTGCTTGTTTTTCTTTGCTTTCTTCCGTATGTTTTAGTTTTTTCCTTTGAGAAAAATGAATAGGCATCATCTTCCTTTTCTTTTTTCTCCTCTAAGTTAATTTTGGGGGTTAGTAGATCTTCAATGGTGAAGTAAATGATTGAAACATGTGAAAGTTAACATTGTTGAATTTGCCTGAAAGTTCCATCCTCTTGATTTTTAAGGTTAGAGAAAATGCAATTTATTGTCAAAATCAGACAAAATGTCATCACCTGTATTATAATTTTATTATGATATACATTATATTGTCCGGAGGTGTTAGCTTAGTGTTAGAATGTCTGTCCTTTGACTGGGAGACGCCAGTTCCATTCCCACTCGGTCCATGCCTAAGTGTCTTTGGAACAGACACCTAACACCCTAGTTGCTCCTGCCTTTGGTGCCGTCGTGGCTGCCTGCTGCAGTGCAACGCATCAAAAATAATATCCTCATTGAAGGATAAATTGTCATGAAGCGGTGTGCAGGTGGAAAGAGGAGGACTCATTTGCAGGACAGAAAACATGGTTTATTTGTGAATGGCAGTTCATCATTGCTGTTAAAGAAAAACAAAGTTTTAGTGGCATGGCAAGTGGTTTTTGTTTAGAATGTGTTTCTTGGTCAGGCAACCAGGGATAACTGGCTGGAAGGTATGGTAATGACCTGAAAAGAATGTATGGGGTGGTTGCCAATAAACAGGCAGCAGGGTCCATAGGTGGGTGGCATCAGAATAATCACCCTCAGATGTCTCAATCAGGAGGATGAGGGAAGGTCCAGGGCTCCCTCTGGTGGCAATTGAGGGGATCATGACATAAATATATTACAGGGAAAAAAAAATAAAATGGTCATTTATATAAATAAATAGCATGCAAAGCAGTATTTTGTTCAGACAAGCATATGCAGTTTATACTATTAGGGAACAACAGGTTAGAAACCTGACATGTCTCACTATTAGCTGATAATGATGATCCAAGAGTCCTTGTGTTTGTTCCATATAAAAAGTATTTTCACTGTCAGATCATGTTGCACAGCTTACCAGGCTTCTGTTTGCTTTTTCACAGGGTAAAGGGATGCTTTTAGTGCTTCAGGATCGAATGCTAACCCTGGTAGATGCAGATGATGGCAGTTTGCTTAATTCCCAACCAATCAGCAGCATCCGTGTCTGGGGTGTTGGAAGAGATCATGACAGGTAGGAAGTTTTTCTAAATGTCTCACTTTTACTATAAAAACTTTTATGACTTACAAGCAGTGTTTAAAACAATCATGGGAAAAGAAGAGTGGTGTGCATCACAAAGGGGAAAATAACTTTCAGTCTTTGGGATTATAGCAGCAGTTCTGGAAATTGACTAGATTTTGTTTCTCTGTAAATCTTACATTCCTCCACCTCATCTACACCCTGATGAGAAAATAGTCTCTAACTATTTTCAACAAATAGTTAGAGACTGTTGGTCTTTTGACTTTGCATGGATGGATTCGTGTCTCAAAACTTTGGTTATTAACTAAAGTTACTGATTCATTAACTCACATCTTAAATAACTTTTTGTTGTTTTTTTTCCTTGACCTCTGTTAACAGGATGCTTCTGGTCAGTCTTGATTAGTTTGTGTGGTACACAATTAGATACAGTATTGAAAATATTATATACAACCAAAAGCAAAGTTTTTCATTTTCAGCCAATAGAGACAAAGTGAAAAGTATTTACATATTGTCCAGTTTTGGTTAAAAAAAAAAGATTTTCACTTATGAGTTGTTCTGATTAATTAAAATCTCTCTGGGTTTCTTTTTTTTTTTTGCTAGAAAAGGACATCAGTTGCTTTTCTAAATTTATTCATTGATAAATCAATAAGGTTGTTGAACTTGAATTATTTTAAAATGATCTCCAAATGTAAATTAACTAAACTTGTTCGCCGCCGCCCTCACCCCCCCCCCCCCCCCCGCCTCCGCACCCCCCCGCCCATTGAGCTTTTTTAAAAACTTTGAGCTGAAATATGTTTTATGAATCACTCTGGATGATCCTTGGTAGAATTCTTATTGGTCGAGGTGGTGATGCGTGTTTTTGTAGTTCTCATGTTGATTTTTGTCTTTTCTTCTGAGCATGAATTACATTTAAGTTGGCAGAGATTCATAATTGCCATGATTAAACACACACATCTGCCACCCCAGTCTGCACCATAGGATGCAGGTGTATCATTCCTTCTAGAAAAAGCTGAATCAGCTGTTTTGTCAAGTCACTTGAGATTGGAATTTTCTTCATCATTTGTCCATAAATCTTTTAAAAAACATTTAAATATGCTAATTATTCCTGCTCAATGCTCTGGTTTCCGCTGACAACCTGTGGGTTCTTCAGTCGTTTGCTAAGGTCTTATGTTCTTAACCTTTCACTATTGAGCTGGCGTTCTGCTGAGGTTTGCACAGCCGCTAATGGCAGCAAAGCTAAGTCTTCATCAGGTTTTGTCTGGTTTCCCATTAACCTCCAGAACCAAATCAAACATAAACCCTTCACACATTTTTGAACTATAGGAGATGCATGTCGGCACTTATTTTGTATCAATGAGAAAGCAGTTTTCTCATCCATGCCAAAACCGGACTCCTGTCCTGTGAGAATTTGTTCTTCTAAGTGAATTGCTTCAGCACTTTTTTGAGAGAAGGATGAGTCACTTTGGAGATGTGTAAACCAAGGATGGTGCAAATGAGAAGATGTGTGGAGGGTGGAAGTGTGGGTGTGACGTGTGTAACTAGCTGTTTTGGTTTCAGGAGAAAACGGAGTTAAAGCGTTCTCAAATTTTTTCCTTCATGCGCAACGCCTCTATTTTCTTGTGTGTGTTCCTCTACTGCTCTTTTTTCCCCGCAGCCTTTCTCCTCTTTCTTTTCCTCTTTTTTTTATTACTCTTCAACCCAACAGCAGCAACTCTCACCATGTGTGAGGGAGATAAAGAGAGAGAGAGAAGGAAAGACATTTCCTCAACCCTGTTCTGTCTCAGGAGAGTAACAAAACTTTCAGTGGTCCTCGCTCTCTTACCCTCTCTCTCTCTCAGTAATGGATAAAACATGTAGCAAGTAGAGAAGTAGAAGGTCGACTCAGGACAGCTTTTACCTTTACTTCCTTTGCATTTTTTTGTCTTTCTTCTGACATTCAAGTTTTGGTTCTATTCATCATCTTTTTTCCAAACAACTGAACACTGCAGTTTCTTTACTTATGCTCGTGTGTAAACTCATCTATTCCTTAAAGGTTGGCATTAGAAACCAACTCTGTAAAACATCAAATGAATTCTGTTTCTTATAAAGAATAAAATAAGTTTTTTTTTTTTTTTCAGTTGCAGATTTCTTTCTCTTTTTTTTATATTTTTTGCCTGCAGATTTCTTTTTCCTCCTCTTGCCACTGGAGGTCACTGTAGTCAGTCTCTTCATCCTGAGAAAATTATTTTGTGCAGATTTTCAAAGTGTGCTAATGTTTGGGACTAGCAGACAGCATGTAGTTCATGTCAATAAAAATACAACAATCAATAAAAAACAACCAACTTCCCATGTAAAAATGTTAAAAACCGCTTTAAAAATCTCAAACTGCAAACTTACACGACTATAAATAACCACATCAGCCTGTCAGGATGTCCTCTACCAAATAAAATTTTTACGACCTGCCTCTGGATTTTGCTTTAATTTATGACCACAAGAATACACTGTAAAAGTCTTCTGAGTTTATGTTGGTAGCCAGATTTCTCTTCTCGCTGTGCGTTGATGAACACCACTGGGCAACGTAGGAAGCAATTAAAATTTAATGTGGATCCTCACTTTTACTAAGATAGCTAAATAAAGCTCTGACCTTGGCACTAGATCTTTTCTCTGAATACAAATTGTAACATGTGGACTTCTGCATTGTGGGATTGGATTTACTTAAATGGTTAGTTATTTCTTTAGATGTTTTGAAATTGCGTTTGATGACTTTATTAGGAAACTGCTGGAATCCTTATAATTATTTTTCTACCCTACAAGTTATCAGATTATTTGGGGTAGATTTGAGATAAAAAAAAATACCTTGGTATTTAAAAAGATAAATACTTGAGTATTTGCCCAGCAAATTTGGCTGACGTGGGCAAAACTCTAATCCAATTTCCTCCTTCACCTTTTGGGATGACCAGCTCAAAGGAAAAACTTGCTTTAATGGGAATATGTTTAGCAAATAGTTTCCACATTCGAAGCTATTTATATATATCTTTTTACTAAAATAAATAAGACATTTTTTTTAAATGAGCTTGTCTTTTTCTCATTAAAAGATTCACAGAATGATGTTGACCAATAGGAGAGCTAAATTAGACATGTTGTACATAAAGACTGTAAATCATCCCTCTTGGATGATGTTCTGCAATAATTAAAGACAGAATGAATAGTTTTTTGTTATCATATCTAAAGAAAAAAGTTATATACAAAAATGTTTAAATTGTAACCTAATTAGAAAAGAACTGGTTTCCTCCCACCGTCCAAAAACATGCATGTTAGGTTGATTGACCGATACAAAATTTCCACTGGGAATGAATGAGTGTGTGTGTGGTTGTATGTGTGTGGCCCGCGATAGACTGGCGACCTGTTCAGGGTGTATCCTGCCCGTCGCCTCGAATCAGCCAGGATTGGCTCCGGCACGCCCCACAACTCTATAAGAGATAGGCGGTTAAGAAGGTGACTGACTGATGCCTCTTGCTTTTTTAAGTCGATTTTGAGCACGTAACTAAACACAACTCAACAACTCAAAATTATGACTATATTCCTATACAAGTACAGCAAACCACATTATCAAACATTCAGTATTTTAACGCTTCTTAAATATAAAGTGTTGCGGATCGAATTGTGTAAAAAATATCTATATTGTTCCAGAGTTTTACTCCAACCATAGACTCACATCTCTGCTTAACCTTGGTTCTAAACGTTCCAACTCAAACATCAGTGACCTTCCACGATCATAACAACTGTTTCGTGTTAACTTTACAGAAACTCTCAATGTTAGGTTGAAGGTTATATTGTTCACAGAAAAATATAGAATTTCCAAAACTTTTATCTTCAGTAAATCTTCCAATTTGAATAAATCTGACTTTGAATCAATTGAATTAATTGAATCATGGAGTCCAGTACGATTAACTATTTTTAATGCCTGATTATGTAGTTTCATTTAAAATTAAACTCCAGAAATGTTTTACACAAATTCCCTCATATTTCTTTACAGTAAGTTGTAAAACTTACATAAAACAATAGTATTAATAAATGTTTGCACAACATTTATTTTAAATTTATACAAACTACCAGAAGTTTTCTCCCTTTTTTTCTTTTTTTGCAATATCCACAGTAAAAAAAAAAATAAATGAACAAACTACTATCAGCATAAAAAATAGATAATACACTATTTCTATTTATGTTTTATTCCAATACACCTGAGAAATAGGTGGTATGGTGGTGCAGTGGGTAGCACAGTGGCCTCACAGCAAGAAGCTTGTGGGTTCAGGTCCTGGGTGGGGACGAGGCTTGGAACACTGGCCTTTCTGTGTGTAGCTTGCATGTTCTTTCCATGCATGTGTAGGTTTTCTTCTGGTTTCCTCCCACCCTCCAAAAACATCCATGTTAGGTTGATTGGCCGGTGCAAAATTACCCCTAGGAATGAGTGTGTGTGTGGTCCTGGGACACACTGGCGACCTGTTTGGGATGTACCCTGCCCCTCGCCTTGAATCAGCCGGGATGGGTTCCGGCACCCCCCGCAACACCAATAGGGATTGACGGTTAAGAAAGTGACTGACCGACTGACTGTCAATTTGAGATCAATGTTTTGTTTTGTGGCTCCATTTTTCTATATATTTAATTTTTCTTTTTAAATTTCTTTTAAAAAAAAATTCTGACTTCATTCTAACTTTTTTGAAATGAAACCATTTTAACGTAAGTGAATTATTTTTCCACTTGCTGTTTTTAACTGTTTAACATCTTGTCCTGCGGTAAACAAGTTGGTCCTCCACATCTTATGTAACCATTTTCCATATTTTGTAAAGCTTCCAAATTTCATCCTTTTAAATTATAAAAGGGATTTTAAAAAAAAGGAAAGATAAGTTTGGAAGAGAAAAAACAGCGAAACTGTCAGAGGATTTTTCCACAGCCTCTGTAACACACACATCCTGCCTTTCCTCGCCATCGCCATCTTCTCTATTTCTAACTCCTGTCTTTCTTTCATTCAGTCTGCGAGCTGTTTTGTTTCTCCTGTGAGATCTCTCCATCTCTTCTGCAGCCTGATCCAATATGAATGAACAGGGCGGACCGATTATGGGGTGGGCATGGAGGAGGGGTCTTCTTCCCGATGAAGTCATGAGTCTATATCTGGAGCACTCAGCAAGTCTGACTGCGTTAACGCCCGGCTGCGTGCACACGTGTGGGTGTGTGTGCATGTGAGTTTAAACAGATGAAACCATGGGGGTATATCTGTAGAGCTACGTGTGTGATGCTGAGTGAGTGAGGGAGTGGGCGTGTGTGCGTTTCCCCTCTCTCCTCTGTCTCATCCTTCTCTCTGTAACGCTCCTGTGCTATTTCCACTCTTTGTCTCCAGCGCTCATTCTGCTTCTTTTTGGCCATTGGCTGCGAAGCGTTGCCTCTTCTTTGTTGTATCAGTATTCCACTTTAGGGGTGGACGCCTTCCCCCTTTTTTTTTTCGTTTCACAAAGAGAGAGGGGGGATAAGAGGAGCGTAAAAAAACCTCTGACTACCAGAGAGAGAAAGTGTGCAGTGCGGAGAGGAACATCTCTTCCTCTGAGCAGGACCTTGCAGACTCCTGGGTTAGATGCAAAAGAGAGAAAAAGGTATAGCAGAACGAATGGGAGGAGGGTTAAAAGGGGCAGGGGAACCAGGGAAAAGAAACCCAAAGGATTAAAAAAGAAGGAAAAGGAAGAAAGAGAAGAGAACGAAAAAGGAGAAGGTTTACCCCTAGGGAACGTCAGTCAAGGTGCTGAAGGGATGTTCCCGTGCTGGTGGAGTTAACCAAACCAGGAGGTGGTTACCGGGAGCAACAATGTCATCCTGTGTGAGTATCACCTCATTCATCTATTCACTCATCCATTTTTTTCACTTAAAACTCCTCCATCACTGACTGCCCTGCATCCCTCTTTCTCTCCTCTCTACTGACTTCTGACTCCGTTCTTTCTCCACTTAGTTATGCTTTGATTCATTCAGTTCCCTCTTTTTTTTTCTTTCCTCGTTTACTTCTCGGGCTCCCGCTGTGTTTATGACTTCAAGCTGTGCGTGCCATCCCTCCGTCTCTCATCCTCTCTTGCTCTTGGTTAGCCAGCCGGATAGAGGAGAGCAGCCGGTTCTGATAAAAAAGGAAAGGAAAGAGAAACCAGGCAGAAAGAGATGAAGCAAGCGGAGGAGAGATTGAGGAAGACAGGATTAAACAAGTTGCAGGGATTTGTTGAAAGTGTGTGTCACGGATGATTGGAGCTGTTTGGTATTATATCTGGATAGTGTGTGTGTGCTGGGACTCTATATCTTTTGATTTGAACATCTGGATATGCGTGAGAGGACAAGTGATGACGACAAATCGATCAAGGAAGACAATCAAACATCTGTACAGAACAGATTTTTCTGCTTATATGGAGTTTGATTTTCATCCACCTGCTTTCTTTAAGGGGAAAAACAAGAAGTTAAAAGTTGTCACACACACCTGCTGGTCCTCGGTGTTTTAAATTTGTCTGGTGTGACGAAACACCACCAAAACTCTCGTTAGTTTTTCTTTGCTGCATTTTTTCGTTTTTAAGTTCTACTGCACACACATTTACACACTTCCACACACACACTGGTAGCATGGTTCATTCATATTCATTAGCAAACAGCAGCGGAACACTTTTTCCCTTTTCCCTCCAGCTCTCACTTATTTCCACCAACTGCTGACCTTCTGCGGACAGCCGTGGCATATAGTGAAGAAGTGAGAAGCAGAGAAGACGACAGAAGAAGGGAGGAGAATTTAGTTTCAGACATTTTTCAGAGCTCGACACCTCTTGATCCCCTCCCATTTCTATCGATACTGGAGAGTTTGGGGTTTGGCTGCTGGCAGACACTTCTCTGGCATTATTTGCTGATGTGGAATCCTAATTAACATGCAACATGTCCCAGAGATAGCCCACAGGGACGGACCCCAACACCTAGCCCCACTCAATAGACGCCAACGTGATTGATGGCTTTTCCTTGCCACTCCTGGACCGATTTGAGCCCGACCATCACCTTTCTTTCACTGCAAGTCATCGCTCCTTCCCGTCAGCTTCTTCTATTTACCCACAATCCATCACACCCACTTCTACCCTCTCACACACACACATGCAGCTTTGTCAGAGCACCTAACCTCTCAGAAAACCTTAATCTGTAAAGGGTCACAATATTAGCTGAGGTGAGGTCCCAGATGTCTCATTTTATGGTAGTCAGAGTCAAATGTCAGAAATAACCTCTCACACGTAGAATTACATCCTTTTCTACTTCCTGTCCTCTCTCATTCCCCTCTTCTCGCTTCTCTTACATTAGCATTGTTAGGCACACCTGCTATAATCCCTGTCTTCCTGACAGAGTACTTCCCCTGCCCCCCTCAAAGATCCCCTCCCCTCTCCCACCGGCCAATAAATCTCCGGCCGATAAAACCTTCTCCGGGCCAGACTGTGGCACATCGAAATGTGAGCTGATGTTTGCTGATGATGCAGACCTGAACCCGCAGGACCCTTATGCAGGGTAGATCAGAGGAACGCACTTTTTTTTTTTTAACAAGGAATGCATTTGATTATCTAAATATTTCTAGTTCATAAAAGCTTTAGATTATGTCCTCAGCGAGCCACCTGCTGCCATATTTACAAGAATAAATGCATCAGAAAGTAAATTATTGGCTCGTCCTCCTGTTGGATTTTTCACATTGTTGTCACATTTAAATAAAATCAGTCTTTTTTCAAAGATGCACTGCCATCATTTCCTATTATAGAATCCAAACTAATCCCTGTAATTTCAACAGATCAGGGCTTTAATTTTATTTTTGAATTTTAATAGAATATCAGTAAAATTAATAGAAACTTCTTTTTCAATGAATAATAAAATAGAATCATTTCAGTCATTAAATCTCTTCTTTTTTTCATTTATTATTTCTGTAACATGGGCAGCTGCTCCGGCTGGCTACTTGCCCAGAGCAGTACACACATATTATTTTTTTTCTTTTCCCAAAATCACTCTTCTACAGCTCATTTGTTCATCACCGTGAGGGTAAATTAACCTTGTCAGATTGGGTGGTCTATATGCAGCAGGAGGGCTTAGAAGTGCTCTTATGAATTGGTTCATAAGAGTTAGTTTAGGAGTGATCAGTCTTTTTTTTTTTTTTTTTTTTGGCATGTGAGCTTTATGCCAAAGCTCATAAAGCTCACATGCTTTATGAGAAAAAAAGAAATATAGTTGGCATTTAATGCATGAAACGTCATTAATTGTATTTCAAACGTGACATATCATGCTTGACTTATTCTTATTATAAGTAATAACCTGTACTTTGTAAACATGTTGTTACATTGAAAACAGTTCTTTTTTGCAGTTTTAAAAGTTTTAGATTACTGCACCTTATTTGTCATATTGATTATATTAGACAGCGTTTTCAACATTTTTCAAGCCAAGGTACATTTTTTAATCTAAAAATCTAATTTTAAAAGGCACACGACCAGCAAAGATAGTGGAGTGGATTGCAATGCTTACATTGAACAACTGATCCAGGACAACCATACCTGTCTGTAAATAAAAAGAGATATTATACCTGGGGAAAAAAATAAATACTAGCTTTAGTCTTAATACAAACAGCGCAAGATCGACCAAAAACATTTGTTGGGATCTACCAATAGATCGCGATCGACGTAGGAGGTGAAATAAGATAATTTCTACGGCACATCTGACAATCTCTCTTGGCACACTACACTGTTGAAAAACACTGATGTAAGATATGTTTGGCTCCAAACAATGAGCCTGTACCTTTAAGAGTATTTAACCAGAAGCCATAAGAACATTTTTTCGGTTTCAATGTTGGAGAGAACGTGAGCACTGACACAAAACCTTTCATTTTTCTGATGTGCAACAAAAAAGATTTTCCAAAATTTCTCAAAAATTCTCAGTGTTTGAAAGATGAGCAAATAACTTCAATGCATTTTGGGGGGTTGTTGTATAAGAGAGAGGCAAAGGAGAAGAACATCAGAGGGCTTTACTGTTTGGTTGCTATGGTTACAGTGAAACAAGCAAGCAAGCAATCTTTCTCAGCAGACAGCCCTGCCTGTTGTAAATAAAAGATTTTAAACTGGGAATAAATAAATGAGCGCATTTTTCAAAAACATCATACGGACGCACAGGTTCAAGCCAATCCCCATGCTAATAGTGATCACAAACTTACAGTATATACATACTTTTGGAGTGGTGAAAAGAATGGTATAAGCCTCTTAACATAATGCTTCAATGAGCTCTGACCCCTAAGGTGCACAGAGCACAGCAGGGTGTCTTGTTATTGGTAATTTGATAGTGATTGTGTGTAAAAGGCTGACAAAATGGAATTAGTAGTGGTTTTATTCTTTCAAAAGGAGGTAAATGTTATATCCCTTTCTTCTACAGCTCCCATTTTTTTTGCTTTGTTATTACAAGAAAAATTTAAAGTATATCCTGCAGTTTTAGTCAGAGAGCAGCAGTTCAAAGGAATCGGCATAATCACCACAGGGACTGAGAGGGGTTACATTCCTGTACTGTACATGTACGTGGGGGAACATGATTTATGGCCCAAGCCGCTAATTAGGTTACATGCAAACAGTATGATTCCATCCACTCTGTGTGTGCAGCTCAGAATAACTCCATGCTAACTCAACACCAAGTCCCCATCCGCACACATACACGCTTTGCTCAGATGCATGAATGGGGGCGTCTCACTGAAGTGACATCTCACTGAAGCTTTGTCTGACTGCGGAATATTTTGAGGGTTTTTTCCCCTGAACTAAAACACACATGCACACACACACGAATACACACAGATCCCATGGTAATGTGATGTATAAATGATCAAGAGCTGAAAGAAACTGCAGGACATCTTTTCTCCCTCTGTGGCCCACCCTTGTCTTACTCTACCACTCCACGTCTTTCCAGTTCTCCCTCCATCCCTGCTATTAAATATGTAATGAAACAGGACAAGTTTTGACACACGGTTTCTGTATGCGCTCCTCTGCATGATGCCCCTCCCTCGCTCCTCTCTGCCACGGCAAATGCCTAGAACTGGGTCACAAAGCTGCACCAACATAAACTGAGGTTGTGTTTCTACCTTTCAGTGAAACAATGTTCTCACCATCCGATTTGTAAACAGCCACAGAATCAGAAAATCTGTGTGAAATGAAGACCCAATTACAAACTACTACTGTACATACAATCAACTAGAGTATGCTCACAAGTGACACAAATAACCCATTTAATCTAATACTCACTTGATTTTGTCCTATTTCCTGTCTACTTCTGACAATGTCAGTTATTATATCTGTGTGTTTGAGACTGCTGATGTGGGTCATGTAGTAGCTAGGTCTTCTTCTGGCCCCTTGTGCTCATTTTGAAGCTCATCCCAGCGTTGTAAACAAATTTACTGTGTTGAGAGGTAATTACGAATGAACATTTCACATTAAGGCCTAATGGCTCCGAGCCATGACTAATTCTTGGGGTCGCAGAGGGGTTTAGCACGTTCAGCTTCTACACTGTGGATCACAGAAGTCCATCAGGCTATCTGGAAGAGGAGCGATTATATCCTATTTAAGTATTTTTAAAAAGCGACTAATGTGAGAATTTGAATATGTCATTGCTCATTAGTTTTAAAAGACTGAAACTAAATTCTAATAATATACTTTACCCGGTAAATTGCTGGAAAAGTGCAACCGTCTAATGGCTTATTAAGACAATTACAGAGACTGGATCATCCAAGAAACAAAAGACGAAAGTACTTCATTTACAAGAAAAACAAATGAATGAGTACAATTTGGAGAAAGGCGATTAGAAGTTTCTGATTGCTGGTTGCTTCTGATTATGGAACTACATCCCATCCTTCTGCAAGGTTGAAGCAACCTTATCAGAGCACACGTGCCTTAGTCTGCAGCGGATGACTTAATCGGATTATTTTTTGCATTTGGATTCTGCTGCAAGGAAATGATTCACCATACTTAAGGATTTTTTTTTTTCAGAATAATTGTATTACTATTTGGCTGACCTGATAGCTTCTGTGCATGAGGAACTACAAATTAGTTTGGGCATGGACTGTATGATTTTTCTGATTTGACAAAATACTCTTTAATACACCAGGGAATTAAAAAAAGAAACGTTTAACTCAAACTCATTTTGCTCTGACTCCCTATGTTTTTTTAACAGCCCCAAACTTAAACGAACCTTTAAAATCCATCTATTATTAATTTTGGATGGCATCCTTTTGACTGCTATTTAATCACTTTCAAACTTTCAAGCACAATAAGCTTAAAAAAAATAGAACATTTGGAATAATAAACCCTTCTTTTTTTAATCAAATTTTATAACATTAAAACAATCTCAAAAGCGTAGTGTAAAATGTTCAATTACAAATTAGTACAAATATAAACAACTTAACGAAACCAACTATATGGTTCAGTCTTTGTCTCTTTATTTTTTATACATGCAGTTTTATCTCTGGCCTCATTTTCATTCCACTTTGTTTTACAGTATTACATTGCATATCATATTCTATACACTTTTATATGAATGGCACTTAGAGCATGTTGTTTTCTGCAAACACAATTATCAGCACATGAGGCGTCCTACTGTTTTCAATCTATTTCCTCATTGCAGCGTTTACGTTCACATTCAGGAGATGATTACAATTATGGAGAAATGTATGTGTCCAACAGAGTGATATCAGTTTGCATTCAGTAGGATTTTTTTGCTAACTCCAGGTTCACTCAGTATGGTGTTTTCTCATAATTACAGGGACTATTATCTTAATCCTCGTTTGTAATCTTCATGGATCGTTTATGTGAAGAAAACACTATTTGAGTTCAAATGTTCTTGTTGCCCGGAATTATTTGTCATTGCATCAGTTTTTTTTAGACAGAGAGTAAACAAAGTCCCACAACTGTGAGTGGTTTTATAAAAATCCACCTGACAGCTGATCTGTTATTCTCTTTACAGTGTGATGATGAAAGAGTTCTCCTCTAAATTGTGATCCAGCTACTGCTTGGCTATGGTGTTGTTGTCACATTTCGGTGTCAAAACTGGATCAAAACCATATTTTCTCTGGATTTTAGCCAAAAAAAAAAACACAACACTGTCAGTGCCAGCTGGTTTGGTTGAATCTGATTCAAAAACATTCAACACACAAACTTAATCCTACTTTTGGCTGGTTATGTCTCTACTTTCCACTGATTGAAAGCTTGTAAGAGTTTCCTACTCAGATATTTTACATTAGCATTTGGCTGCAGAGTTAGCACATGGAGTTACATTAGCATGGCAGACAGCACTGCCCGGACACATTGGTGAAAATTTCGATAATTGAAGTCAGTGTGATGCCGCTGCGCTCAATCTGCTTGTGTGTGACAGATGGTTTGAAGGAGACATGAGTCTCCGCTGAGTGATTCTGGAAGCCACAGAGCAGAGGAAAGAGCACCAGAACAAATCTAAAGTATATTTACATTCGTGGTGTTGTTGTGGGTAAAGCAGTGCAATACTTTGGTTTTATTTTTCCGGTTTATGCCCCAAAGCTGAATAATGAAGCTTTTTTCTTGTGTCAAGTTTTTGAAGCAGCTACAGTTCATACAAAACTCTGCAAACTGCAGAGTAAAGTTTTCTTTATTTTTGAGCTTTTGATTTTTTGTATTGAATGAGGCAGAGTTTAAATGCATTTAGGAAGTTGCAACACAACCATTTCTGGTTTTAAAATGTAAAAACAGAAATTCAGTTACAGTTAATCAGCAAAGTTTTTCTAAATTTGTGCACCTTTGATCAACTCCCTGATTATTTCTTTCAATTTACTGCATCATTTACAAAATACTGCCTGTCTCGACGGGACCAAAGCCATCATAAGTTATAATAATCTTATACATTCACTATTTAAACTAAGCTCTAGACTAAGTTGAGATAGATTGCATTAAAATGTACCATTTTAGCTTTTATTTTAACATATTTTTCTCAATTTTTCTTGCAAAGTTTGCAACACATTTATTGAATCAAAAATTTAAATGGCTGAAACAATAAATAAAACAAGCTTCTGCTTTTTTAAAAGGTTGAAAAGTGGGATTTTTTTGTCACCTTGGTTGCCAGAGAGTGAGTGATGCCGGATGTTTAAACGCTGAAACCTTCCTGCGACTCGCACAGACCAAGTGCACCTGTACGTCTGCAGCCGTGACCTCATTTAATCAGAGTTGTGCTTGTCCTCTCACAGCAGAGTGTGCCATGCAGCCATCAGGATCAAAGAGAGGCACCAGTAAAGTCAAGTCAACTTTTATTGAGCTCTGGAAATGTGTGGAGAAAAAAAAAGAGCACTCTAGTTATGGAAGTGTTGCTTTAACTCGTCTCTGCCTTTGCGTTTTCATACCTTTCATCTCATGTCTTTTTTTTTTTTTAAAACCTTTTCTTTTTACTTTCCTCCTCCGCCATCCTGCCCTCAGCGGGTCGAACATCCCATTTCCATTCCTCCCTTCTACACTCCTGCCTTTTCCTTCCAGCTTTCTGGCCTCTTGCCTTTATCTTCCTCCTGTCTTGAGACGGTATCTTTTTTTACCATCTTTTCTGCTTTTTCCACCAAATGCTCTTTTGACATGTTTGAGCTCTGTGTGTCATTCATTTAGAGATGCCAGTGGAGCAGTTTCCCTGCAGCCTCCACAAAGCCAAATTAAGCCAACATCTTTCTTTTTTTCCCCATCCAGTTACTGTCAAAAGAGACAGAAAATTTCATTTTATGTTGCAGTTTGTTGTGATTTGGATTATATTTAAAACAGGCTTTTAAAAATTAGATTTACTTCTGCTATTAAACAAATATAGTATGTTGATGGGGCATAAATCTTTTTTCTATACCAGACACTAATAGATCTTAGCTAAACATATTTACTTATAGCAAATATATGTATATGCTCAAACGTGTGTGCGTAGCTGATTTGCAAAGTTTGGTCTCAACAGATAAAAGTATTTCTGAGAAAAGACCTCGCTCCCTTCCTGCTTGACAGCTTTGAGGCTGATGTCACCGGCTGTAGCAACGCTTGAACTTAACATGACCCGATGTGACGAATGTGCTCTTTCTGCCTTTTAAATCTCTAGCTTTGCATATGCTGCATTAAATGCACACCTTACATATGTTGACTTAATAAGTTAAATATAAATACGCACAAAAGCTAACTCAGGGAATTCAAAATAAAATTATATTTCACTCACAACGTATTTATCAAAGCCATGAACAAAAGGTTTTTAACTATTTTTTAAAAAAGGAAAACTTATTTAATTGAATGAGGTTTTTTGTCTGCTCAAACAGTTTTTAATAGAAAAAAGAGAAAACAGAAGAGTTGTAAGTTGGCAGGAAGAGGTCAGACCACTGCAAAAATGAAATTGCTAAATTCAAACCTCAAAGTACAAATGTGAATGCAGACTGTTGCTTTTCTACAAAGGCAGCATCATCTTACAAACTGCCCACATTATCAATAATTGATGATTAAACTTCACAATCATGTAACCAGATGAGACAATTCTGAAATTTGATTGGTTAATAATGTCGTTTGGATCGGATTTTATTCTTGCCAGTGAAGCGATTACTGTGGTTTTGTAGATTTCAGAAAAATAATGATCAGTTTAAATGGTGGGCTGCATGGCGGTGCAGTGGTGAGCACAGTGGACTCATAGCAAGAAGATTGGGGTTTGAGTTCCGAGGTGGGGACGAGGCTTGAAATGCTGAGTTTTCTGTGTGGAGTTTGCATGTTCTTTATGTGTATGCGTGGGTTTTTTCCAGGCACTTTTCTCCCACCCTCCAAAAATATGTATGTTAGGTTTGTTGGCCAATATGAAAAATGCCCCTTGAAATGAGTGTGTGTGTGGATGGTTGTCTGTGGTCCCACAACAAACTGGCGCCCTGTTCAGAGTGTACCCTGCCTCTCACCTGAAATCAGCCGGGATGGGCTCCGGCACCTACAACTCCACAAAAATCGCAAATAAGTTCATAAAATATAGAACCTATTCGATCAGTGAACTTATTAAATGTAACTGAGGATCAGTAAATCACAGACGTCCCCATCATCCCTACAAAAAATATTTTAGATTTGTTAATAGATATTCAATTAATGATTTTTTAATGGATTCATTTTCTTCTGCTGTAGATTTTATTGACCACATCATTTGCAATTTTAAGGACACGTAGACAGTTAGTGGTTTTTGTCATTTTTATTGAGTTGGGTGACACATCTCTAGAAGAATATCTAATCAGAGGGAGTTAAAGATTAATTAAAAACAAGACAGTTTTTTTTCTCTCAGTATGTCCAAACACTTTAAACAATGAAGTTAACCCAATATTAATTCAACTATTCTCACAAACAGATTTATTTCTATTGCATTTTCTTATTTCTCAGCAGTTTAAAACAACAAATCTGAAACAGTAAGGCCTTACTCTCAATCTGTCAGCGTTTTAAAATAGGTAAGCCTTGTCTTGTCCAACATCATGGGAGTTAATTTAAGTTGTTCATTCATTTATTCATACCCTGAACCGTGTATCCCTTTGGTGTCGCAATGGGTACCAGAGCCCAACTGGTTGTCTTAATCAAATTTTACTTTGCTAAGTAGTGTCCGCTCTGCTAAAAGTGTATATTAATAAACTGGGATCTAATGACTGGACTGGGAAAAAAATGGTGTGAAAGGAACAATTTAATTGAGAAAAGATGAAAGAAGGCAAACTAAAAATTTAGCATGTAGGAATAGAAAAAAAGAAAATGAAAAAAGAAAATAGATGTGTCGTTCCGTCATCTTCCGAGCTTTTCTCCCCCCAGCTGCATCCTCTGGCTCACCCTGGAGGATCCTGAGTCATTCCCCGGCCAGCTGTGAGACATAGTCTCTCCAGGGGATCCGGGGTCTGCCTCTTAGTCTCCTCCCGGTGGGACGTGCCCGAAACACCTCATCAGCGAGGCACTCGGAGGGCATCCTGACCAGATGCCCAAACAACCCCATCTGGCTTCTCTCGAACTGAAAGAGGAACGGCTCGACACGAGAGCTCCTCACCCCGATCTCTGAGTGAGAGCCTAGCCACCCTGTATCTGTGACCTCATTCTTTCGGTCACCACCCACAGCTGGTGACCATAAGTGAGGGTGGGAACGTAGATCGACTTGTAAATCGGCTCAGCTCTTTCTTTACCACTTAAGTTTTTAGTTTTCTCTTTCTTAGTCCAACAGTTCCAACCTATGCTTGATTTGATATTGGATAAATAAAGAATACTGAGCAATTTAAATTGTTGTCTGAATTAAACCTTAATAAAAGTGTAATTATGAATAAATAGATAAGGTTTTCTGATTGGATGGCATTCCATGCTTCTAGTGAAAACTAACTGACATATTGACCATCTAGTTTTCAGATTTTTAGCAGAGTTTGAGCTGCTTAAATGTCACTGCCATCGCTTTCCTGCTCTTTGTCGTCACCTGTTGCACGTTACATTACGTGTGACTGGCATTGCTGACATTTTCACTGAGTGATCGTAGACCTGAGGCCATGAAACAGTGGCTTTGTAAGTAAAGAATAAACCTGACCAGGGTTAAGTGTGCGTACACCCAACTGAGTATTGATGAAATGCCAAAACAGGAACAAAAAGATGCACGTCCAGATGTGATTGCCTTTGCCTCAGTCTTGCTGTAAAAGTCAAATAAGGTTGACAGGCCTGTGGGGAGTTTGAAAGATGGGAGCATGCTCACAGTTTGATTTGCTCCTTTCTGGAGTAACAAAGAATTTGAAACGTTCAGACTTTGACTCGTGCAGTGTGCGCCAACTGTTTGAAATTGAAAACAGCTTTTGAGACGTTGACACTGAAATTCAGTTTTACTAAAGTGACAGAAAGAGACCAGAGCAGGGGGTCTGAGGTGGGAAATAAGAAAAAGTGATCAGAGTGACAGGTTTAAAGTAAAATCCCAAGTGAAAATCAAACATAAAAAGAAGACACTTTAAATACGATGGGTGCAAACCACTTTATACATGACAGATCAATTTATTTTTTTTACTGTTGAATGTTGATGCCATTCCTGTACACTGTAAAAAAAATGTGAATATGTGGGCGGGGATTGTTTTTACGGTAAAATGATGATGTTGCCAAAAAGTTTAAGTAAAAATTCAGCCCGAAAAACTATTTCTGTTTACTATAACATAAAATAGTACAAAATATAAGATTGTGAAGTCACTTTTGAGACGGTATGTCATGCCACTACTTGTTTCTTATGGTCAAAAGCGGAAACAACTTTAAAGAGTCCATCCTTAGGATCATCACATTTTTCAGAAAAAAACCCCCAAGAATTTAAAGTGTATTTCCCCCGTTCAAGTCCAGAAATTTGCACCAATCTTTTCAGCCCTTATATTCAGATTGAAAGACTTTCCAATTATGTGCAAGTACTTCAGATTGTAACAGCTACGTATTCAAATGTGCACATTTCAAATATGTATTGAAATAGCAGAGATTCTGCACAGAAAACTCCTCATTAGAGTAAACCAGACTTCTAAAATGACTAATTAAACCAAAAAAAATGCATTGTAAGGTTGATATTTCAAAGATCTTACTTTAATTTAACATAAAAGATAAATGTGTTTTTGGTTTAAATTTTTAAAGTTGTGTTTTATCAACCTCAAACAAAAATGTTCTAACAGTGTATCTTTTTTTTTTATATATAACATACTGTATTCATCCTTCAAAAGAAGAAATTTCTGTACTGCATTGCACTGCAGCAGGCAGCCATGATGACACCAATGGTGAGAGAAACGGGGGGTTAGGTGTCTTCCCCAAGAACACTTAGGCATAGGCCCAGTGGGAATCAAACCGGTTTCTCTTGGTCGTAGAGCGGAATTCTACCACCGAGCTATCGCCTCCTCCTTAAGTTTTACAAAATTTTTCAATTAAAATAATGTTAGATGCACAGTCACTGTACTTTATGAACAAGAAATTGTCAGTTGAAGAAAATTCACAGGAAGTTACTGTATTTTTATTTTTTTTGTAACATGAAACAAATCCCAGTTCAAATGAATGATTTTTTTTTTATGGTTAGTCACTGTTAAAGAAAAAGTTATTTTTATTACTTTTTTGGTGCTTATAGATTTTTACCGTACAGTAAACACACATCTGGGTTACCAAGAGGATTTATTAGATTAAAGCCAGTCATTGTTTGAATTGGCCTTTACCTTATTGATGCTATTCCTATTACAAAATAACACAATTCATTACAGATGCACTACAACGCTGTTATGAGTCATTTCAGGTGGCTCGTGTTGTTTCTCCTGCTGTGCGAGATAACAGCAAGAGGACTCACGAATAACCAATAAGAGAGTTGAGTGAGCTGAGGATGAAAAAAGAGAAGTAAAGGGTTAAAAAGAGATTGAGAGGAGATGAAGGCATGTCTCTTGTTTGTGTTTAAATATGTTGGCACATTACACAAGGTTTTGTCCGATGTACGGTTGCTAAACCCCTTGGTACACAGTTATGAGCACACTCAATGAAATCTTCCTATGAGATAATTTCTGACTCAGTGTGTTTGTATGTTTTAACATTGTTGGTTTTTTTTCTTCTTTTCCTACCTGTCCTCCCCTTGTTTTATCCTCTCCACTCCCTTCGTCCCACCCTGTCCTCCTGCTTCCTGGGACACAGAGAAAGGTAACTGCTCTTTGTGGTGTACTCTAAATGGGATGCTACCTCCTTCATTGTTTCTTCTAATAGTTATGTCAGGGAAATCTCATTTGTCTCCTCTGGCATCAAATCAGTGGCTTTGCCTCGCCTGGAGTTACTGCTGCGTTTTACGAAAGTGCAGCAGCAGCTCCTGTAGGTCCAAATCACTGGAGCTAAATCATCAACGAGCCAGACCGGCCACAGGCTATATCCTATTAGGAGTTGCTTGCTGTTTTATAGTGCCGCGATCCCTCTGAGAGGCTACCAAAGTCATAAAAGAATCATTTGTGGTACGTCAGGCAAGGCCACTCACACTGCTCTGGCGATGCAATGCTCAAATGTCCCTGAACACAGCACGCTGGACACCACACACACATACACACACACACACACACACAGTCATGCGTCCAAGCTCACTTTTCTTTCTGGCCACAGGCGGCGAGCATTATCGACCCAAAGTGTGTGAGCACACAATTAAGCAGAAAAGACAGGCCGGGTAATGGACTCATAAACACAAAGAGGCGGATGTGATAAATGCCAGTTGCGTTTGCCATATTTTTGTTTGTGTCCATTGCTGTTTTTGGAGTTTGTGATGAATGTTTTTGTGCAGCTGGTGACACCGCCAACCAGTTAGCATGTCTCCATCACTCCGTTTTTTTTCCTCTGCATTGTTTGATTACTCTCTGTCATTTGGCAACGCGTCCATTTACCTTTTGTTCTCCAGATTATCTCACGTTTTAATGTGGAGGAAGAATGGACATCTTTCATCGTATGTGTGTGTGTGTGTGTGTGTGTGTGTGTGTGTGTGTGTGTGTGTGTGTGTGTGTGTGTGTGTGTGTGTGTGTACGATCATGTGTGTGGCACCTCCCATGCAGCTGTTTCTATCTGCCTCCCACTTTGGCTCTCAGTGGAGATTCCTCCCTCAACCTCATCCTCACTTTTCTTATTTTTTCTTTGCCGTGTGGTACTGCTGAGATGCTCTTGGCAGAAAGTTTCCTCAGGCATGGGGGAACACATCTGCCTCTGTGCATGAATAATTAGTGAACAAAATTGTAACACAAAAAATGATGCATCTAGGAGCATTAAATCGTAAGCCTTAAGAAGAGGTTGATGTGCTCTAATTGAAAAAGTTTACTTTTAAGTTTTTACATAAGAAATCTGCTACATTTTTTATGGTGAATGGAAATATGTTCCTTCGTAATCTGTTAGTCCTGGCTGGTGTGAAAAGTAATATGATATAGAACTGATGTGGGAGAGGTGACGAGGACAGATGGCTGAGACACAAGTGTCGCATGGGAGCCGTTTATCTTTACACTCACTTCGTACTAAAGTCAGACATTGAGAAGAAAAAGATTATGTTTAGGTTGAACCAAAAAGACTGGAATTAGATGACATCTAATGTTTTAGTAACCAGTTTTCTCTCTCTGACCTGTTTGTTGTCACGTGTCAATGTAGGTTCTCAAACCTTGAGGAACATCTTTAAAAGTCACTAAAACGTCATAAACTATATAAGAAAAACTGAAAATTCAAGCCTACATAAGCATTGACTAAATTGTAGACATTAAAACACAAATTTAATGTTTAATTTGTTTCATATTATACAGTATTTATCCATTATTTGTTACATTAGCTACATTATGCTGTTCTTTTCTGGACTTCAATATTATTCCTCCTGAAACACACCCAACTCAAATTATTGTGTTATTAAGAAGATTTTGCAAAAATATTGGCAGAAAGCGGCTAAGGATTAATTTAATTTCAATTTCTGCACCACAGCATGTAGATTTAATGTCCAATTCCAGTTTAACAGGTTACAAATGCAACATCCTGTGAACCAAAAAATCAACCAGAACTTTGCGTTTACTCTGAGCCAGCTTGCACACAAAAGGAAAAATATAAAGCAGTGCAAAAAGAGAAAAACAAGAAAATTACTTGGTGGAGTTCAAATTGAAAGTAATGTGAACATTTCTGAAATTATATTTAAAGAAAATTGAAGAAAGCTTAAATCTGTTGAGGGAAATACGGAACACAAATTGGCAATCATATGTACACACTGGCAGCAGAATGCGGCGTCCTGAGGGAGATGTCTGAAGCCTTTAACAAAGTGTTTGATCACAATATCCAACAATGTTCAAAGGTGGCTCAGTGAATAACGCCAGGAAGCTTTGAAAGGAAAGCTGTTAACGTGTTTCTAATGTGAGTTTGTGAAGTGGATAAAATCTCATTCTCATGTAAAAATCTGAACAGGTTGTGGAAAAAAAACTAAAAAGACAGAATAAAGTTGTGTTAAATTTATGTATTGAGTTTGTTTTTCAGCCTAAATGATGAAATGGATGAAGTTTAACCCATTGAGAAAATAAATATTAGCATGTGTCTTGTACATGCTATCATCACCAGTGCAGATAGGGTTTTTTTGGTACTCACTTGAACATTGCAGATGTTACTTGATCATAATAAAAAAAAAAAATGCTCACTTAACACGCATAAGTCACAACATGCCTCACATAATGACTAAAGCCAGGATAGACCAAGGGTATCCAACCTTATTTGTCCCAAGATCTACTTTTCAAATATGAAACCTAATGAAATCTACCAGTCCAACGTTACTATCGTAACCCCTCACAGATGGTTTCCAGACTGCAGTAAAACTACCCTCACAACACACTTTGTTGTTGTTGTTACACAGCTATTAGAGATCACATCTCACATACACAAATGACACTGACATTTTCCGCACACAGCACTTTGCGATGAGCCACAACAGCAACAGGCACTGCTCATTTATTTCAAGTTTAACAAAGGGATTTCACGCCACAGACTCCAAAAATCTCCATTAACACTAGAAAAAGCCACTAGGTTGATGCTTTTTTGAAAAAAAAGAAAGAAAGAGCCGCTAAACTTTAGCAATTCCAGTGGCTAGAGGGTCTGTCTGAATATTTGCTAAATGTAGCGTCAAAGGTGCTAAGTTGACAACACCGACATCATGTCATTTTTTTTATCCCCTACGCAGTAGGCAGGCGACTTGCAATTTGTTCAGTAGCTAAGTAGTCCAGTAGACCGCAATCGACTGGTTGGGCGCCCCAAGGGTAGACGGTCAATTGACTTGTAGCAAAAACATTCATTCAGTTTAAGATGAATTATCAAAAATATTTTTTACAATTATATACCGGTATATTTAAACTACTTCAAACATCCAAGAATTACTTGACCCCAACCCAGTGACTTTATGCTCACGCTCATGTTACAGTATGTTGGGCCTTTTCCCGAAGCTGGTTCAACAACTAGAAACAATATTTTTGCTCCTAAGTTGAGCTCAATCGATCAATCTGTTATTTATTTTATCAGGTTTTCAAGTAAAAGTTCAATTTGTAATTTGCTTTTTGTATCCCCGATACTACATCAGTATGCTCCAATATTCCAAAAGTCATTTTTAAAATGACATGTAATCCAAAAGCTGCCAAAACTAGATGAGGACTATGGTTGCAGCTATTTTTTTCTAAACATGGAAAGGTTCTGAAAGTGGGAGTTTGACTGAAGGAATATTGACTGTATGTAAAGATTTGAGGGAATCTTAAACACAGTTTACCTTCTAGACGCGGACGGGATAAAACGCTGTTTTTCACATACGGCCTTCAAACATCACTTTTTTAAAGAGTTTTATGTTGTCAATAAAACACATTTTCTTTAAAATGCATCTTGTAAATGTCAATTTTACAGCATTTTATGTCATTTCATTGCAATTTTTAGATTGAAAAAAAAAAACACTTATTTGTGTGAAAAAAATGCTGTTTTTACCCTGTTTGTGCAAATGTGCCATTTCTGTACGTAATGGTGTTTCAATATTTCTAAAATGCATTTTGATGATCCTGCGTACTTAAGCACCAGTGATGTGTACCTCTGGCTGTAATTGTATTTTTCACGTCTCTTGTCTGTGTTTCAGGGATTTTGCCTATGTGGCCAGAGACAAAAACACACGTGTGTTAAAGTGCCACGTGTTCCGATGTGATACCCCTGCTGCGGCCATCGCTACAAGTCTCCACGAAATCTGTTCCAAGGTGCGTCTGCTCCACTGCCTCATCAATAAGCTTATCACCTGATCACATTAACTTTTCACTCAAGGTACTGCTGAACATCAGTCCTGTAGTTAGAGATGATTTTAATTATTGTTCTAAATTAAATATGCATATTTTAATTTTTTGTTGTGTGAGAGGGAGGAAACATAAGGAAAACAGTGGGGGGGATTTTCAAAGATTAGATTGAGCTTCCAGAGAACATGCTGTGTAATTGTGGTAGGATCCCTCAAAGGAACGATGAATCAGAAATCCTTTCAAGTCAGAGCTGAGACAACAGGCGGAAACAGCAAACTTGTTTGGAATATAAAAGAGTGAAATAGCAGCGGGAAAATGAGTAAGGCACACACAGCTGCATCACTACGTAGGAGGGATTATGTTGTGTATTCTCACCAGTATTTACTTTATGATGACAACAGCTGCATTCCTCTAATAGTTTAGGCAAATGATTGTGTTAAAAAATAATAATCAAAGTTGTTTAATTCTGGGATTTGGTTTTATAAGTTTCTGTTATTACTCTTGAGAGCAGAATGATTATTTATTCAAATGAATTATATACATTTTTGGTTTTGTTTCATTCTGAAAGTTAACTTTGAAATGGGCTGCAAGGTGGTGCAGCAGGTAGCAGAGTGGCCTCACAGTAAATAGGTCAGGGTTTGAGTCCCAGAGTGGGGTGGGGGAGACTTGAAACACCTGCCTTACCGTGTGGAGTTTGCATGTTCTCCCTGTGTATGTGTAGATTTTCTCCAAGTACTCCGGTTTCTTCCCACCAACCAAAAACATGCATCTTAGGTTGATTGTCAGCTCTAAAAAAAATTGCCCCTAGGAATCAGTGTGTGTGTCGCCCCGCAACAGACTGGCGACCTGTTCGGGGTGTACCTGTCTTGCCTGAAATCAGCCGGGGAGGGCTCCGGCACTGCCCGCAACTCCTCAAAAAGTTGTCATTTAACAGAAAAGTTTGTCTACAAGCCAATAAATGGTCAAAAAGGCTTCATTTTGACTCACAATTTGTTTTTTTTATGACATTTCTGAACTGTTCATGTATTATTGATCATAAGTTATACATGTTTATCTCATTTTAAACTCTTAAGAAGACAGATTAATCCCAATACCCTGACATGTACAACTTTAGTATTGAATAAAGGTGTGTTTTCAAATCTACAACTCTACATCCATCCTTCCCAAGCTGAGTTTTACACATACGACTTTCACTGAGGTGTGCGAAGAATAAATAAATATCCTCCCTGCAGTCACATATATCACAGGAAAAGAAAACAGCCCGGTTCTGCCATGCTATTTGTATCTGCTGTCAGAAAACCTCCCGGGTTTCAGCAGAATCACTTTTACATTATAAGCAGTTTCCTCTGCTTTTGACCTTCCTGATTCATCTAGCTTATAAACGTCCTTTTCACACATGAGATACAAACAATAATGGCTACATCACTCTGAGCCATGCAGCCATTCAGACGTTGGTCACTTTTTTTTCTAAATGTCCTTCACCCTTCATAGAGAGGAACGAGGGATTTATGCGTGGGCCATATTTACTATACAGGCAAGAATGAAACATGAAATTCAGTAATAAATAAGTCTGTTGAGTTATTTGATGATAAAAAGATGTATCAGTGTTTGTATAAAACAAATGGAAACAGATGGAAATGTCTCTTCACTATCAAAACTTAAAGCAATCAACTATATCTAAATAATTACATTGCTAAGTTTTGATTCATCCAATCTAAGCACACTCGAGGACAGCTTTTTCCACCAAAAAACGTCTCTGTAATTCCATATTAGTTTCCAAACTTTTCACCATGCGAAAGTGTTGCAAAATGCCAAATTTCTTACCTCATTGCAGCAATTCTTTTCCACATTTTGAGGAAAATGAAAGTTTCAAATGACTAAATTTCAGAAAACTTTTGCCTTTTCCTCACACACATGCACACATAGGCCAAAAAAGAAATTAGCTGTCCCCAGGTCTGCAGTGACCTTGTGCAGGATGAACGCCTGGAACTAAAGATCTCCCTCAGAGGTGTACGACCCACTTTTTTTTTTTTTTTAGCTATAATTTCTCCTTATCTCTAACCCCAAACTAGGAGAAAAGTGTGTGTCACTGAATCCCTATGTGTGTGTGTGTGCCCTCACAGCCTCGTGCTGCTTTTTAAAACTCTGATAGTTTTCTCTATACCGCAGAAGACAAACTTGGTGACCCCAGCGCTGCAGCTACGCAGCACATTAAACAGGCCTCCTGTTTGTGTTTGTGAGGAAACGTGAAGATGCAAACGTCACCTTGCGTGTTCCCCTGCGAGCAGAGATGCAGACTCGACGCAGACTTTGATTAATGACACCTACAATTAATCAAGTGTCTTTAGTTGGTACAAAAAAGCAGGAGCCATGTGGAGAGAACTTCTTTGTTTGAAGATGTAGGAGCACCTTAGAGCAGAAATAAAGGAGTAAAAAAATTGAAAAATGGGGGGTTTTGTTGTTTCATTTCCGAAAAAGAGAGCAGGCGGTCGTAAACATTTCCCTTGAACATAAGGACGGGTTTGTTCTTATATGGGTCACTTGTTTTTACAGGCAGTTGCGACATGTATTTACATCCCACATGAATATAAAGCAACGTGTGCACGTGAAGCATGAAATGAACGTTGATGACAGCAGCACAGTCAGAGAGTTTTTCATAAGAATCACTTGTGTCATTTTAAGAAGAAGCTAAAAGGATTATAACACATTTGCAGGATTATACTGTGTCTCAGCCTTTAAAATAGCAAAAAAAATGTTAATTTGTTACAAAAGCTTTTTTGGCCCTGAAACAGCCTATAAAGGGGAACCCAGACTTTAATTTCCTTAGGAACTTTATGCTCATCTAGTTTCAATGGTGTTTCCTGGTCAGATAGAGTTCCCCGGGTTTTCCTCATGTATGGATCACCTTCTAGCCGACTGAACTTATCTTGTAAGGAATTATAATCATAAGCTTAAGCCACCTCATCTGGCTCCTCCTGATATAGTGAAGCAACTAATCTTCTCCTAAATGACTCTATCTTAAACAGCACTGCTTCTTTTTAATTTATGTCTCAGACTCCTGTTTAAAGCCTAACAGTGAGTATAAGGAGAGTAATCCCACTTAATTGGTTCACAAAAAAATATATAACGCCAGAAAAATAAAAATGCAATTTATTTGTTCAATTCCAAGGTAACTATGGTAAAATATACAGTATATTAAGTTAAAATCATCCACCACCGCTATGTTTGATTCTTCACTCTTCTTCTCACGGCATTTCCCTTCAGGGGTCACCACAGCAAGTCAGTTTCTTCCATCTAACCCTATCTGCTGCATCCTCTTCGCTCACACCAACTATCTTCATGTCTTCCTACACTGTACCCATGAACCTCCTCTTTGGTCTTCCTCTAGGCCTCTTTCCTGGTGGTTCCAAACCCAGCATCCTTTTCCCGATGTACTCTCTCTCTCTCTCTCTCTCTCTCTCTCTCTCTCTCTCTCTCTCCTCTGCACCTGTCCAAACCATCTCAGTCTGGCCTCTCTGACTTTATCTCCAAAACTGCTAACATGTCCTGTCCCTCTGATATAGTCATTTCTAATCCTGTTCCTCCTAGTCACTCCCAGAGAGATCCTCAGCATCTTCAATCAGCTTAAACATCAGTTATGTTTGTGAATTTTTCTTAAACCCCTTTCAGAAAATGTTATGTCACTAAAGTGTTTAATTTATTGTTATTTGTTATTTATTCGAGGTAATCCAGAAGATAAATCTCTTTAAATGTCACTCTTCTGTCTCTTTACCATCAAAAAATAATAACTGAAAAAGTTCATTAATGAATTATAATTACCTTTATTACTTTTTCTTTGATGTGAACAGTCCCACATGTAAGAAATACTTGTTATTAAACACTGGTTATGCTCTGTGAAAGTTATTATAGTAGAAGACAACAGAATTGAATTTGTCAACTTTATCTTCATCATCCACAAGCACTGTTTTTTTTTCTGCTCAACATTTTCCTTTTTTTCTAACCAGATTATGGCTGAAAGAAAAAGTGCCAAGGCTGCTGCTGGCAGCTCCGCTCAGAATGGCTCCGATGTGCCCCTACAAGGTATATACACAAATGCACACACAATGGAGGATATGACAAAGACAATCACTTGCAGGAGATTGTGTCTGTGATAACCAAGGCTAGATAGTACAGTGCTTCACATTCTGTAATTACGCATAGCCCTGGCAAATTGTAATCAAAATAATCAAATTAGATTTGATCAAACATAAGTGATTGGTTCAAATTAAAAGGCTTTTAAGGCACAAGCTTCTAAAATATGAAAAAACATTATTACAGAGGTTTGGTGGTAGAAAAATTACATCTCAACTTTCAAAAATATGCCTCTGCTTACTTTATAAATGCATTGGACGCATAAGCCTTAAAACCTAATCAGTTCATTTGTAGTTGTTACTTAGTAACTATGGACAGTTTCACTTAAATCCTTCAGTAGGTTAGTTGGCTTAGACACGCTGAGCGCTTAATGCCTCACACACATTTTGTGGTATGAGTTGTAACAATCCTTTTTGGGAATTAAAAGTAACAGACTGGTGAAGGCGATAGCTCAGTTGGGGGAGGCAATAGCCCTTAGGCCGGAAGTTCTCCGGAAGTTCATAGGATTGAATCCCACTGAGCTCATGTCTAGGTGTCCTTCAGGAAGACACCCAACCCACCATTGGTGCCGTCGTGGCATCCTGCTGCGGTGTAATACGGCACACAAATTTTTCCGTTGAGGGATGACTATAGTATATTTTTATTTATTTAATCCACCTCTTGTGAGATAGGCTCCAGCAGTCCACAGGAACCTGGCTGGGATAAGCAGTAGAGAAAATGTATGAAAAGTAACTTTAAATCCAAATTTGCTGCAGAGATGAATTATTATGAGCAGCACAGTATCTCCTCGTCACCATCTACTATCATCTTGCCATCATAGTGAGCCTAATGTCCATTATTAGCTTTTTATTTTGCCCCTGCAGGAAGAAAAAACACTGTGATATGAATACAGTCTTTAAACTCATTTAAAAAATTGAAATAATATCAAGGGTTTTTTGTTTTAAATAATAATTGTTTCATATAACTGTAATACAATCAGATTAATATAACGTAATGTACTCCTTTTTTTTTTATGAGTGTTTCTTGTGTAGTTCTTGGATTTATCAGCGGTGTGTTATCTCGCTCTTTGAGGCCACATGTTTACAATTCTTCATTTCCAGAGGCATTTAAATGATGACCGTGTTGCCACCGCGAGCAGTTGTTAATAGAAAAAAAAGAAAAAAATCCCACCGTCTGGTTCAATCCCACACAGAGATAACGCTGACTGCGGAACAACAATCCTACAGCTCCTTTCTCTGTTGTCCCTTTTCACTAATTCCCAGCGCTGTTTGCTGTCAGTCCCAAGTAATTATCGGAAAACATAGAAAAGTCTCCGGTGTGATTTGTTCTCTGCTGTAACCTCGGCTGCTGTGTGAATGGTAAAGAACCACATCAGCCTCTCACTCACACAGACAGTCGACCTCATTAAAACCCAATTAGTTTTTCTTTGAGGCGGCGTATGGTGCTCCATAGTCCCCATCCCAACCCGAGGATCAAAGAACTCAGCAACTCAAACATTCCTCGCATCTCTAAAGGCTGTAACTTGCTATAAGTTGAGAAATAAAAAGAAAGCAGCTGATTCGCAAAGAGAGAGGATTGTAGATACAAAACACAGGAAGAAAAACAGTTCTTTTTACTGTATAAATATACGTAGAGTTAGATCCTGTTGTGAAACAGTACTGTGAGTAATTAGTTTGAAATGATCTTGCAGGGATTCCATCACTGGGGTCGTGACTCTGCTGTTTCGTTGCATCTGATCTGATTGACACAAACACTTTACAGCACATGCATGTTCCGTTCCATTCCATCGTCTTCCGCTTATCCGGGGTCGTGTCGCGAGAGCAACAGCCTCAGACGGGAAGCCCAGGCTTCTCTCACCCCAGCTGCATCAGCTCATTCGGAAGGATCCCGAGTCGTTACCCCACTAGCTGTGAGACATAGTCTCTCCAGCGGGTCCAGGGTTTCCCTCTTGGTCTCCTTCCGGAGGGACGTGCCCAAAACACCTCATCAGCGAGGCGCTCGGTGGGCATCCTGATCAGATGCCCCAACCACCCCATCTGGCTTCTCTCAACCTGGATGAGGAGCGGCTCGACACCAAGCTCCTCCCATGTGGAAAGAGCTCCTCACCCGATCTCTGCGTGAGAGCCCAGCCACCCTGTGGAGGAAGCTCATTTCGGCCGCTTGTATCTGCGATCTCATTCTTTCGGTCACCACCCACAGCTGGTGACTATAGGTGAGGATGGGAACGTAGATCGACTTGTAAATCAAGAGCTTTTCTTTTCGGCTCAGCTCTTTCTTTACCACGACTGATCAATGAAGCGTCCTAATTATTGCTGACGCCACACTGATCAGCCTGTCGATCTCCCGCTCTTTCCTTTCCCCATTCGTGAACAAGACCCTGCACATGCACATGCATGTAATATATTAAAATGTAAGCTAAAAACTACAAATGACTCAAATCAGAATATCTGCTTGTGTATTCTACTACAGGTTCCTTGTCCTAACCATGCAGCCCTAGCTAACACAGTCAGTATGAATACGGGACAGATCTTTAAAACATGAAATAATAGATCCATTATAGAGCAATCTGTCTCAATTATCTCCATTTCCAGAATTTGCCCCAGAATTTATCTGGATTTCGAATGAACTCCTTGTAATGTTTTACATTTTTCCTTGTCCGTGTTCATCCCCTTCTTGTAATGGTAATTGTCTAATGTCTCAAAAGCAAGATCGTCTGAATACAGGTGATCGCTTTGATCATTTAATGTGTGATTCAGTATTCTCCGCTTTTAAGCCCATGCATGAGCGGAGGCGCAACAAGCATAGAAATCAGCCAGTTCACATTCACCATGCTTACAAGCATTTTTTATGCTCTGCCATGTCTGATAGCACAAAATATGAAAATAGTCACCAACCTTTTTTTTTCTTCTTCTTCTTTGTTAGTTTGAGTTTTAAAACACATGCTGAACTTTGATAAAACTTTCCCTCCGGCTTGATTGTGTCCTTTTTTAAAAAATATTTTCCATAGAGTTTCCCATGCCAAAGACTGAACTGGTGCAGAAGTTTCACGTTCTGTATCTGGGAATGACATCCGTGTCTCGCCCCATAGGTAAAATCAAAACACACTCAGAAGATCAGAATTATTTGTTTGGTTCTGTGTTACACGGCAGGGTTTTTTTTTTCCCCCTTTCCAGGTATGGACATTATAAATGGAGCCATAGAAAACCTCCTGTCGTCCACCGGTAAAGAAGACTGGACTCCAGTCATTCTGAGTATTGCAGACACTACGGTTGCTGTCATCAAAGAAAAGGTGGATTTCTTTATTTTTTTAAAGTAAATTATCTTATGATAAGAAAAGCTCAATTCATAAAGGTGAAAAAAATCTACAATTATGCTCATATTCAATGTTTGATTGCTTTCTAGGAAGAGGAAGAAGAGGCGCTGGTTGAGTGCCGCGTTCGCTTTCTGTCCTTTATGGGAGTAGGACGGGATGTGCATACATTTGCCTTCATAATGGACACTGGGAACCAACATTTCCAGTGTCACGTGTTCTGGTGTGACCCCAATGCAGGCTGCGTCTCGGAAGCAGTGCAGGCGGCTTGTGTGGTAAGTTTGAAAAGAAAAATAACACGAAACTAGCAGCTTCACAGAAATTATTAGTAGAATTTTTACATGTCAAGTCCAGCCAGGTGGGTACGAATGCTTACCCAGTGTTCACAGAAATGATGAACATGTTCCATTCCGCCATTACCTGTTCAGCAATTTAGACAGCCTGATTAAAATCCTGTTTGTCTCTTCCTTAGCTGCGGTACCAGAAGTGTTTGGTAGCACGCCCTCCCTCCCAGCGTGCCGGCTCTTCTTCCTCCCCCTCAGCCGACTCAGTGACCAGGCGGGTGACCACCAGCGTGAAACGCAGTGTCCAGTCTCTCATAGACACTCTCAAACCCAAGAAACAGTCACCAGAATTGCCCCAGCAATGACCCCCACCACTCATCACAGCACCCTGAAAACCACTCACATGACACTTACCGAGTACCAGCCGTGGTAACCGATGATGTACATACAGCATAATGAACAGCACTCCAAACCAAGGAAAGAAGAGCAATCCTTAAATATGCCTGATTGTATTTAAAACAAAAAAGAGAAATATAAGCTCACCTGTTTTGTGTGAAAGAATGAAGAAAAAAAATGGAGTCTCTGATAAAATCAAGTGAAAGCCTCCACCTGTTTGTGGATTTCTATACTAGAAGAATTACTTGATCACACGCTCCACGGGCAAGAAAAATATCACATTTCTATTCACAAACTGTCTACAGAGCGATTCGTGGTTCACTCGTTTTTCTTTCCATCTCTGTCTTCTTTTGGACTCAGATTGGATGAGCTATGTTAGCCTTCCAGGACAAAAAAAAAGAAAGAGATCTGTCTTGTCGAGAGGATTTAGCAGGAAAATTAAAAAACAAAGAACTACACAATAAAGCAACATGGATGAAACAACAATAATCAAACTGTAAAAATGATTGTATGTAGAAAAAAAGAGAATGTGAGCACAAAACTTGTAGATAACGTTGGAGGGGAGAGTGAGCTGTTGGTAATTTTTGCATGTTTTCTAGATGAGGGTGTGTTTAATGTCGATCAGTTGGAAGGATGTTAACTTGAAGACTTCTGAACACAAAGAATCTTGTTGCTACAAATAAAGCTCATCTTCTTTTATTCATATCAGCATTTACACCGGCACATTGAAAAAAATCCTTGTTCATACCCAAACAACTGTTTTTTTTCTTATAAAATAAAAACAATTTACTATTTTTTTTCCCTTCTTAGCAAATGATTTAATCAACATCAAAAAAAATTTAATGATTTCTAATGTAACGTGAGGCTTAAGATTGTAATTTTTATTTTGAATTAAGAAGTTCAAGAATGTTTTTGCTTAATAAATTCCTCAGGAATGCAAAAAAAAAATAATAAGATTTAGTCTGGGGTTTTGTGATACACATGTGGATCCATGCACAACTGCACACAAGTGTTTCCTGTACATTAGAAGTGACAAAAAAAACAATAATTGTATTTACAATTGTTTTTGTCCTTCAAAAAAATCTTGCCTGCATAAGGCCCACTCACAGTGAACACACATGGCAGTAAAAGAAAAGAAGTCTTCAATCAGAACTTTAGACAATGCTCTCACCACCTGCACTCTGTCTGAACTCTGTGAAAGCAAAGAAAAAAAAAAAAAGAAACACAACAACCATCTTTTCATTTCTGTTTGCCACCTGTCTCCACACATGTAAATGTAATTCGTTGTGACAATAAAAGCATTACTGAAAAGAAAAAGAAAGCAGCTTCATGACTTTTATTTCTGAACACAGACCCAGTGAATGTTGTTTGAAGGTTGTGTGTGTGTTTTTATGTGATTTAGCAGCTTATTAACACTGTATTCCTTATGGCCTCATACTAGTGTGTGTCTGGCCTTATTGTTAAAGCGAGATGCTCAGAAGATCAGGTCATATGACGGTTTTTGTCCACGACTTCCTTGGTAAAATTACGGGACGCAGTCTGAGTTGACATCTTCCACCTGTTGAAGCCGAGGTTGGAGCCGTAGTCTGTTCGATTGTGCGTGGATTGAAGGAATGTAGGAAACTCAACTGGAGGCAGCATCAACAACACTGGCTTCAGTACCTCCTGCTGAATTCTACGAGGACGAACAAGTGGAATCAAAGGCGTGGCAGGAGGACAAGTCGAATGCGGAGACATGTTTCCAGTTTGGTTGCCAAACAAAGAGGTGACACCTTTGGGAGATTTTTTCCCTGGTTTTGAAAAGCAGGGGGAGGTGCCAGATTCTGGTTTGGGGCTGGAGTTGGACCCCGGGTTCTTTGAAACCTGCAAGCGCTGAGCTTTGGTTTTGCCTGCATGGATGGAAACAATGACATTGGAGAGAAGGATGGACATTAAATTAAACAAAATAGCTGAGCAATGCCTGATGAATTATTTTGATCCTAAATTATTTGTGATTTTTTTTTTAGATCTTTTACCAGCTGGTTAGCTTAGCATTAAAAATAAAAGTTTATCATATAAGAACCAGGATACAGCGTGTTATATCTCAACAAATTAGAACGTGTATTGACTCCATGAGAAAAGTTCAGACTAGATCCAGCAGATAGACATCAGAAACATCTCCACAAAACAAATCTGAACTATTTCTGACTCTCCACAAGAGTGAAAAATAGTATTTCTTAAATATTCCTAGTATTCCTTTTCTATCTGCTAACGATTGGATACAACCAAATGAAGAAAAGTTTATGCCTACCTTGTGATGTTTGCTTGAACTCCTGTGTTTCACACACACCAACAGAGACGCTACTCTTCGTTAGCCGTGTTTTACTTATTCCATTGCAAGTGAGGTTAATCTGAGAGCTGTGACCATGGCCTGCTTTTTTTGTCTTGGTGGGTTTGTTCTCTCTTTGGTTCAGGAGGCTCGGGCCGATCCTGTCTAGGATGCCTTTTGCATTCGCTCTGGCGATCACTTTACCTGGTGCCTCTTTCACTATGTCAGTCTGTGGGTATGAATAATTATAAAACATCAGTAAATCACTGTTTGTGTGAGAAAGAACAATTAAAAAGGCTCTGGATTATTTGATGTAATCAACCATAGTTTACTGACGTATACGTTGTTTATGAAGGAGAAAAGAGTAGACACATCATGTCCTTGCTATTGGCTGCCGGGTCACCTGCTGCATCAGCAGCGACCACACTGCAACCCTCTGCTCTCCTCTGTGCATGAATTATTCACAAACACACTGTGCACTACTGGGACATGCAGGCTGTGTGAGTTTCTTGATGTGTGTGTGTGTTTTTGTAATTGTTCATGCAAATTCCATCAACCATTCCAATAAATTAGTGTCTACAGGTAATTGTATTAGCATAGTGAAACAGTAAAAGTGTGTAAAGGTGCGTTTTACACATCTGCGCATTCATGTTGATGGACCTAAAGTGAAAAGCAAAATATTTGTTTTAGAAGCTCCTTCTTTTACCCAGTCTTTGGCGGACACGGTGAACTTCGTTGAAGCTAACTCATACAGACAGGGGGCGCTGAATTATTCAACAGATACTTTGCCTTGCCTCCCTTTCTTCCCCATCATCTTGGTAAATCTCACTTCCTCTCCATCTCCTCTAACCAACAATGCCATCCTCTGTAAATCACAGATATGTTCCTCTGTACTCATCTGAACTCACACTGCAGCATTCCTGAAGGTGAGCTCAATTGTTTTCTAACTCTTCCATCCTGAATCAATGCATTTATATGCAGCCTCAACATTGAGATTCATAAAACTCACAAAGTAGAAAAAAAATCTATTTGATGAAATTACAAAATAAAGAAACAGCCAAAAAACTTGTAAATGAAAGCATCAATTGTCAGTAAGTGTCCTTCAGAAGAAGGTTGGCTTATACAATCTGCTTTCTTTAGAAATTAGGTCAGAAACACATCACTGGATGCCTTTATTGACCCAAGCTGTTTAGGTATGGAATGCTCATAAAATAAAATAAAAAAAACCTTCACAACGTAACGACATGACAGCCAATAACATTCCAACACTTATATAATTGCTATTTTTATGATACTTTCAGAGTGCCACAATAACTTTTGATTAGCTGAGTTTATTAGTGGTGGCTAGATGGGAAAAAAAAAACCTTGTTTGAAACACCATTACAGCAGTTTGATTATCTTTTCATTCCTATCTGTGGAGGTATAAAACAAGATAGATGGCTAGAGAGAAACCGACACAACCGTGGGAGAAAGCTCTGTCATCCCCTCTGGCGGTATGATGGCTTAATAACGTGCATCAGAAGCATAAGAGCAGATTTTATAATGTGAGGCGGTAACGTCATAAACCTTGAATGTTATGAGGACGTGGGGAAGATCGGTCACAAAGACATGATGAGGTTGTAGCTCCTCTAACTATCTGGTGGAGAAAGAAGGTGGGACTGGCAATTAGAGAACAAGTAGATGGAATTGACTGGAACATTAAAATGAGGTACAGACTTGTGTGAAATTATGAAAATGTGTTGCAAAAACATCAACGAGACATCTAAACGTTCTGTTATTTAAACGATGGACAGTTTTATTGTCCATTATCTGAACTGCTTGTCCAACGCTTGGTCGCAGATGGAATCAAGTAAGAGGTGAGGTGGGTTACATCCTGTACATGTCCCCAGTCTTGCAACTCTTTTCCACTCATGTATACTAAGTATAATTAAAGTTCTGTTGTATTGCCTTCAGCTTATCCGGGACCAGACCACGGGGGCAACAGCATCAGCATCAAACCATTTGATGCAGGAGCGCCAAGGGCGCCAAGACACTCTCACCCCGTCTACATCTTCTAGCTCATCCGGGAGGATCCAGAGGCATTCCCCGGACAGCTGTGAGAAATGATGTCTCCAGCGGGTCCAGGATCTGCCTCTGCGTCTCCTTCCAGTGGGACCAGTGACGCATTCAGAAACCAGATGCCCAAACCACCCCATCTGGCTTCTCTTAACCCAGAGGAACAACTGCTCTACTCCGAGCTCCTACCAGATGACAGAGCTACTCACTCTATGTCTGAGTGAGAGCCCAGCCACACTATGGAGGAAACTGATTTCAGCTGCTTGCGTCTGTGATCTTGTTTTTCGGTCACAACCCACAGCTGGTGACCATAGGTTAGGGTAAGAATGTCAATTGAAGTAGGTTTTGTCTGAATAGAAAATATTGGTTTCATTTCCAATTAACATTTGAATTCAAAATAGTTCTGTGACTGCTTGTGTTTGTGAAGTACGTACTTAGTGCAATGCAAACCTTTCTGTTAAGAACAGCCAGAAAGCAGCCGTTGCTGTGCTCTGAAGCTTCCAACACAAAGAAGGGCTCTGCTTCCTCTGTTGCCTCTCCATGATCACATGAATTAAAAGGAGAAGGATGTATTCTGAAAAAAATATGTGCAGTTTTAAAAAAAAAAAACAGGCGAAAAGGGAAAAATCTAGTTAAAAATCTATTTAAATTTTTTTTTAAATGCTTGAATATTTATTTAGTAATGAGCCTGTTAAGCTGAAATTTGTCTTTTTAAAAAAGATCTGTTTGACAATCCAAATAAACTCCAAATGTAACAGCAAATAGAAGATTCAAAATTTAAAACAGGAATAAATAGTAAAAAAAATATTGTATGATTTTGTGAGCATCAGTAGTGTTGGAGTTTGTTTTAAGATTAATTAAATTATACCGAAAGAAATTAATGAAGCTGAAAACTATAAAACATTTTTTTATACACAATGTTGGTGAGATCAATTCAAATAAAGCTTCCTGTGTTTCTTTTTTAAACCAAACTGAAGTATTGCTAGAATAACAGGACAGATTGCTGCAACGGAGGATCAGACATGCTGCGTGAGTCCACAGGAAAACCTCAACAAAACCATGTATGAAAGAAAAATGTAAAAGTAAAAAAACAGCCATCTGAGTTGCACAAAAATCTATTGTATTGTGTTCTCACTTAGCATTTAAAGGCATGGAGGGGAATCTTTGATATTTATTTTTATTGAACCCCCGTCAGCTTTTGCCTGAGGTCTGCAGAGGCTTTAAAAGAATCCCGTCTGAAGGAAAACATCTCAAAAAGCTGACAGACAGGGAGGTAAACAGACAGAGCACACTAGGGTTCAGAGGCTGTGTCTGACCTGTAAGGGGCTTGTTTGGCTTCCCCCTCCTGGTGTGAGCAGGTTTTGGCATTATGCAGGGCAACGTTGATGACATCCACGGTCTCCTCTGAGTGTGACGAACAGGTTGAATATATCACCGACACAACCGTAGGAACTACACAGACAAAAAATACAATAGAAGAATTTCTCTTTATATGATTTTTGCATTCATATGCACTTATTAAACTCAAGTACTCCTTTTGAAGAATTGAACTTCAGAACAATCATTTCAATATGCACGGTTTAAGCATTTTAATGCTGATTGCAGTCAATCACTGGTGCTTTGTAGATATGTTAGGCTGCTGGCAGTTTAGTTTCTGATAAATGTTTGATTTTTTTTCTAACTTAGTAATTGCACCGAGACAAAAAGCAATTAAATTCTACTGATAAGGAATAAAATATTATTAGATGTTGCAAATCGCTTTCAAACAAATGAAGAAAAAAAATACCTGTGGGCAAAGAAAAGTAAAAAACAATCTGAGATTTGATTTGTTTAAACACAAACTCCATATATACTAATGTGAATGTGTTGTTGTGCAGCAGGTGTTAAATACTCTTGAGTCATGTGCCTTTGCATGTGCATTTGAATTGAGACCACTAACTTAATTGAGCCGTAGTACTCAATACACACCCGCTGTTAATTACCAGTTCTATTAGAAAGCATCTAACCCAGCCAAGATGGTCAAGAGTTGATTAATAGCAGTGAGATCAGAGAAGGTGGTTTACATTTCCACAACCAAGAAACTCCATCTGCTTGATGGGGCCAAACAGACAGACAAACATTGAGTAGAACAAGATGGACTGAGGGTAATGAACCTGGCATTCAGATGGTGAATCGCATAGTGTTTGGAAAAAAAAGCCATAAATTTTAAAGTAACTAATCACAAAATTCCAAAATTAGCCAAAAATAAAAGTCATTATAACATAGGAACATGACTAAGGGAACACGTATTTAAGATATTCTGTGGAAGAAGACAGCTGACCAGCACAGAGCAACATTAGCATCACTAATTAAAGCTGAGAGAATCTCCAAGGAACCTCTCAGGCTTCAATCTAACAGCATATCAGATTAGATAATTGGAAAGCCTCTTGAGGCCTAAGGCTGAAATTATACGATGCACATGCCTAGTTGTTCAGGTGTGTGTCTACATGTGAGTAACTGATTGTACACTCACACTTCAAGGCATGATCGATATCATTCCTCTGCTGTGCAACCAGAGAGTCCAGTTTGCTCTTGGCGATGCTACCTCGGGATAAGTCATGCAACAAGCATGTGTCTGAGAGAAAGAAAGAAAAAAAAAAAGAAATGCTTCAGCAGAGCAGAATATAGGTTTAATTAGCGAGTTTTTTTCACTAAGGTGTGTAAACAACTATTATATAGCCAATCTGCATAAGTCAATGGACAAGCATGGGTGGAAATGGAAATTGGAATCCATATGCTCATCCTCTTTAACAAACTACCTAGAAAAAAACATAGGGGAGATATATGCTTTGAAAAAATAAAAGCTTGTTATATCTTTGTCTTGCAGCATATTTGCACACATTTCTCAATCTTTGTTGCCAAGCTAGAAACATTTGATGTGTTTTTCAAACAAAATGCAGCATATAGTAGATATAGAAATATAGATATTTCTCACATTTCTATCAGTTACATCTATGGCTTGTGGCATTTCTGTGATGCAGATTGTTACCTCCGTTTTCCTGCAGTATAAACTCGATGGGGTTGCTGACTGCCGACACTGAACACCTGGGGATCAACAGGATAACTCGCACCTTTTGAAGCCGCTTATCACCACTTCCCAATGTTTGGAAGTCCTCCGGTATCAGCTTCACATCTACACACAAAGAGTAAAAAGAAAACTGGTTTCCACGGATTGTTTATGCTTTCTTTTTTTTCATAATGTTCCACAATATACTTATATGCCTCGGGGTATTTTTTGCAATTATGAGAATGTCACCCTCAGTTTCATCTATAAAATATTTTTTAATGACTAACTGAGGTAAGAGCCATTATCAGCAAACAATATTTACATACTCCCAAAAAAACTCAGCAGGCATGCTTATTTTTAGCCAGTTTGATTGTTTTTAGAAATTCTAGAGACGAACAACTCTTATAGACATTCTGACTTAGATATTATAAATATCACATTAAATGAGAATCATCGACATGCTTTTCTCTGGAGATCCAGTAGACCCTGGAGATCCATTAGGTCATAGTTCTGCAATGACTCCACCTCATGTACACAGCGCCAGTGAAAAGTTTGAAAACACACAGATTGAAAAGAAAAGTGTGATCAAATTGGCTGAGATTCCACTTCTAATTGTGTACATGTACACTGATAGAGGGAAGGGCTCTGCCATCCTTGAGGAGCTCGGAGAAGAGCCATTGCTCCTCCTGGTCGAGAGAAGCCAGATGGGGTCGTTTGGGCATCTGGTTAGGATGCTTCTCGAGCGCCTCGCTGGTGAGGCGTTTCGGGCACCTCCCACCGGAAGGAGAACCAGAGGCAGACCCCAGACGCGATGGAGAGATTATGTCAGACAGCTGGACAGCGGACATCTCTGGACCCTTCTGGATAATCAGCAGTTGTGCTGGGAGAAGCCTGGATTTCTAGTCTGAGGCTGTTGCCCTGTAACCTGGGCCCGGATAGGCAGAAGACAAAAGAACTGAACACTGTTCCAGTATGATTTTTAAGATTTTGTCCAAAATGATGCTCCAGCATATTTTAATCTAAGCACAGAAGTTTCTTATTTCACACTAAACTGTTTCATCAAGGCAGTAAAGTAAGAATGGTATCAGTTACCAGTCATATTAATCGATAACAAGTCGATTTAATACTCAGAAGAAACCATAACTATCATTTTAGCAAAGCAAATTGACAGATGGCCAATCAAAAGACTGCTGCATCAACCGAGAAAGATTACATGACCCTAAGTTTAAACTGTGTGGAAGATGAATGAATAAACTAGATAGTCCTGAAATTTTTAGTTTTCTCATCCCTTTAATATCATTGCATGCTGCATCTTTGGAGAAGCCATTAAGCAAAATTTGTTTTCCTCAAGATATTCTGCAATAAAACTCTGATATTTCAATTTCCAGTTTGTGTAAAGAATAAAAAGTTTTTTCCCTTCTATAGACCGTACATGCGTTGATTAACACTGAATAAGAAGTCATTTAAAAGACTGGTTCAACTATTTTTTAATACTTTCCTTGTCTTCTTTTAGCCACGTTAATGAGTAAATACTTTATACTTACTTTTGCAGCCCATGGCAAGCACTCTGTTCTGCAGCTCCTCCCTCTCATCCTCTGTATAGTTACTGACACAAACATAGACTGATGATACTGTTGACTTGCTGTTGACGTTTGCCTTTTTTGTGTCTGCAACAAGGCATGCTGTGTGGGAAACAGTTTTACCAGAGAAGTAGCCCACCATGAGCACATCTCCATCCTCAGGTAACAGAGAGCATACTGCGTTTGGACCCAGGCTGCATAACTTGTCCTGTAGACACAAAAGGATCTCAACATCAAAATCCAAGCTAACAATAAGCATCAAGACCGTTTTAAATGGCATTAAAGGATTTTTAAAAAGTGTGTATGAGTGTACACACTGTATTCATGTAAAAATAAGAAGGAAAATTGATGTATTAGTCAGTGCGGAACGTGGTCACAACATCAGATTTAATTATGTTGCGGCGGTGTGTGCTGCTCCTCCCCTAAAGGATAATTCTTTACAGCTAAAAATGAAGTGCAGCCATGTGAGAGGAAGAGATGTAAAATATTTGTAACTTTACGATTAATTTACAGGAACTAAGTCTTTCAGTTAATATGAGTAGGTGTATGAGAGAGGTGAGAGACTAAATATTTTAGGAGGTTAATGGGGCAAGTTAGAAAGATATTTTTTTAAAGTGCATTTTGTACCTGGAGGATCAGATGGTGGTCTCTGAGAAGCTGGGTGGAGTGAAGCTGAGATTTGACTCCAGCCGGGAACACCAGCATGTCTTGACAGTGGTGGTCCCGGCAGAAAGTCTGACCCGTCAACTGATCGATCATTTCCACTTTTGAGAAACCCGTATCCAGGAGAACCCTTTCGACCTCATCAGGACTTGAAGAACAGGGAGAGCAGATTAGTTGTAGGAGAAAAAATAGGATTGCATTTCTTATTGTGATACTTAATTTGTCATTTAAAAAAATAAATTTTATAACAATATGTGCAGAAAAATCCATGAATGCACACACACAATTTGTCCCTACAGGTGACCTTTACAGTCCTAGAGCCAGATGAGAGGAGTTGCTGATTGAATCTGTCAACAGCAGGATTTACACCTAAGTGAATCAGCCTGTCGGGGCGTGTACAACAACACACACTACCACACACATATACACGGTTTAGTCGTTTAATTGGTTGTCAAGTGGCCACATGGTCCATAAAGCATCGGCCAGGACCCCGAGTTAAAGCGGTGTGCTTAAATGTAGGTGTGAGTGGATGCCTGCCCATCCACCCTGTGTGGTCCCATATTTCTGTGCAGGTGTGCATGTAAAGGTGTGCAGCTATCGATGTCTGTGTAAGCTTTGCTCACCTGCTCCTCAGTGTGTTGATCCATCCATATAGAGGAAGCTTGGATGACATATCCTGCTTTTTCTTCACACTCTCAGGCAAAAAACTGTCAATAGCTGAGAGATCATGTTTGATCCTGAAGCGGGCAAGGGAGGCTGCCAGCTTGATTTTGAACCTTTACAAAACAAAAACATTTTTAACATGATATCAAAATTCCCTTAATAAGGAAAGTCTTTTCATAACACATTTCCAAACTGTAGAATTTGATTTCTGACTCATTTTTGTGTAAATGTGTATTCTTTCTTACTTGAGGAGACAACTCTCCACATGTTGAACTTCCTCAATGACCTCCTCGTCCGCGAAACATTGCCGCGGAAGAAACTTTCTGTCCTGGTAGTCGTAGAGCATGACAACAGCCAGCCTGATGTGATCCTCTTGCTGAACCAAACAAACAAAAAATCTGGTCAGAGGAGAACTTTGATATCCATGATTTTCAAGTTAAACCAAATTCAATTTTCAAAATGTTTTGTGGGCAGCATGGTGATGCAGTGGTTAGCACAGTGGCCGAACAGCAAGAAGGTCGGGGGTTTGAGTCTTGGGTGGGACGAGGCTTGAAACACTGGCCTTTTTGTGTGGAGTATGTTTTCCATGAGTATGTGTGGATTTTTTCCAAGTACTCTGATATCCACTTACCAAAAACATGCATGTCATGTTTTTTAAAAAATTCCCCAGGGAAAGAGTGTGTGTGTGGTTCAGCAATGGACTGGCGACCTGTTCGGGCTGCACCCTGCCTCTCGCCTGAAATTAGCCGGGCTAGGCTTATGCACCCCTGCGACCCTGTTAGGGATAAGTGGTTCAGAAGACGAAAAATTTATTGATCCCTCATACATTGCACCACAGCCACAACAACCCCAGCAATGGGAGCAACAAAGGGTCAGGTATCTTGTCCAGGGACTTTTCGACAAAAGCTCATGACGGAAATCAAACCTGCGACCATACGGTCCAATAACAGGCACTCTATTACTAAGCAATGTTACTTGTGACTCTCTGGTCACCTTAAAATTCAGCTGTCGCTCTGCAAATTTGACATGTGCATGCCATCGATGATTTTAGGTACCTTTCTTACTGGTTACCAAATGTGAGGTACAGAGCATATCTGCTGCTTCTAGTAGTAACTTGGGGTCCAAATTTTATCTAGTTTGAAGAAACTGGCACACATATCAGCTGAAGGATGTCCTGCCATGACCCCACTTCCACCATTTAATTAAACCTGGGAGGAAGCTGAGTTATGCCTCTCCTCTACTATAATCTTTCTTCCTATCACTTGCTATACTATCTCTCTTTCTCCACTTTTATTTCCCTGGGGGTGGGAGGGTACCAACCACATTAGCAGCAGATGGTGGTCCATGGCAGCAACAGCTTGCCACATTCACACTGCTGGGCTATCAGGCGGGAAAGTCAGAAAACCACAATGTGCAGACAAAATATTAGCAGGCATTAGTTATCTCAACGACTAAGATTTTTTGTTTTAAGAAAGGAGGATTTCTGACACAATCTGTGTGACTTCACTTTAGTTCTGATCATCACTAACATCAGGTTACACTTGCTCTTTGCTAAGGTTAAAACATGTGTGCGGGTCGGGAACATTCTTTGTCATTAAGCTGCATGGCAACAGTGTCCCACAAGAAAAGACTGCTTCGAGCAAACACACCAGCGGTGATCTAAAATACTTGAAGCAGAAGCTCATCACAGCATGTTCCCTAAATAATTGTCATCTTTATACGTAATAACCATGAGCCTTTATTACATCAGCCTAAAACAGCAGCTGATAGTTCCTTGAATTTAGGCCTGGATACTTTTTAAAAATAGGATCATTCAAATCAACTTATTGCAAACTGAAGATTAGAAATGTTTCTTGAAATTTGGATTGCAGTTTTAAAAGTCTGAGGCATAATTAGTGACATGTGAATTCAACAAATAGGAACAGTTTTCATTCACAAAATGTAGAACAAATATTTTTAATTATTTACCCTCAGAAAATGAGGTTAAATGTAGAAGCAGAGCTGCTTGGAGATTTCATTTACTTTTTACTCAGTCAATGGATCCAAGCTCTTGTTTATCATGGTGAAGGATAGGTAATCAATAGATGAAAAAGTAAACACTGCATTCTCTAATGCTTAAGCCAGGCAACCACCGGAAAGCAGATTAGGTGATCTTTAAGGACACACCACAACCCGCCTACGTCATACTCCTTAGGCCATTTATAATACAGAGTGGCAAGCTCTGCAAACATGGTAGGCACTGAAGATGGAAAGCTTGCTTGATGAAGCAGGGAAAAAATGGCAAAAAAGAACGCTGTATTTTTTTCAGGTATGAGTGAAGCTAAAAATTTAATAGAATTAAATTTAATAGAATTGAAATTTACTGTGCATTTTTTTATTCAAACATTGATGTGATTCAGTTTCATGAATCAAAAACAGATGTTATACATTCCTTAACTATTTTGATAAACTTGGTTTAAAAGTGACAGCACGGTGGCACAGTGGTTTGCATAGTGACCTCACAGTAAGAAGGTTGGGGGATTCGAGTTCTGGGTGGGAGAGGTTTGAAACACCGAAACACATGGTTTTCTTTGGGTACCCTGGTTTCCTCCCATTCTCCAAAACCATGTGTGTCAGGTTGATTAGCTGCAGTAAAATTGCCCCAAGGAATGAATGTTTGTGTGTGTGACTCTCTGACAGATTGGCAACCTGTTTGGGGTGTACCCTGCCTCTTGCTTTAAATTTGCGTGAATAGGCACCAGTATCTTCGCAACACTGTTGGAGACTGATGGTTTGGAAAATGAATGAATGGTTGAAAAGTTTTAAAGCCTTTTTTTTGTAAAATAATTGTGGTTATTTCTTCTTTTTCACATCCCGTCATCAAATCAATAACAAGGTCACTAACCATCCCTGAGAGTGATTTCTGTCCTGATATCTCCACTTTTAGAAGAATCATTCAAATAAATTATAATCGTCATTACAGTAAAAGAGGATAAGAATGACATTACATCCAATAAAAGGCACCTTCAGAATTTTTAAGGATTCATTCAGGCCTGGCCTTATCTCCTTTTAGGTGTGCTGTGCACCTGAAATGTTAGCCTCGCCTGGTTTTAGATCATAATTAGACATTTCCAGAGAGATTTAGGCTTCATTTTCCTCACTGTGATCAAATGTGCTTCTGGCTAAAAGTCTATTTATAGCTTCATTTAGTTTCCCTAAATACCTTGACGTCCCTACTTTACAAAGTTGGTCTTCTCATTCCCATTCAACTCTTTCCTCTCTGGATATCCAGGCTGAACTTTATAGATGGCAGCAATGTTAAAGAAGCTTGAGAAAAGTCCCAAACATTGTTTTATTGTGTCTGGGCTTTATTGTCTAGCAAGAGAGATGCAGAGTAACGACCTGCCACTGTTACATAGGAAGAGCCATTCATTTCACCCAGGGGCCATATTTCACGGGGCTACGATGTAAGGCTACATCTGTGTGTAAGCAGCAAATTGCAGAGCAAACACAAATCTGTGAGTACAAATGTGTTTTAGATGTTTAAGCCAATGCACCTTTTGTCTACCATCTGCAGACTTTTCTGTTTCCTGTTTACACATTTACAGTCCTTAGATTTATTAGTTTTCTCTTTAACCACGCGTTAAAGACACAGTTACATCATGTGCATATTCATCACGTTTGAAAAATACTTCCAAAGACCCTCCCTCTTTCCACAGATTCTTTTATGTGGGGTATTAAAACTAGGGCAAAAGAATATACCAATGTCCCCCAGAGGGTACCTCTACATTTGAGTAGCAGGGTGTTTTTCTGCTCGCTAGCGGCTGCAGGTTCATGGCTCTGGAGGGAATCTTTCTTTTACAACAGCAGAGCTAAATATTGACATTCAGCGTATTTGATAGGTCGTATACAGGGATAGTGTGTGCAGAACACACATAAATGTCTCGAACAAACAGTTGCCTGGCACAATTGTATCCTTCTGATTTCATCGTCACGAAATGTGGGGATATTTGGTTGAGGATAAACACGAGAGGCAGAGTCAAACACTCTTGGCAATGTTTTACCTTTTCATGTGTTACTCCGAGGTAAGTGTGGTTCAGAAAAAAATAGAACAAAGAGCTACGTGAGGAAAATATTTCTATAATATGTCATTGTTGCATTTACAAATGACAGAGAGCAAATCAAAGATTGCGTAGACATAAAACCACAACAGAAAAATTTTATAAAAAGATAAAAGAAAGAGAAAAAATACAATAACAGTGCTTGCGTTACTTGCATTACATGTTACGAAACGGTGACAAATCAAGAATACAATTATTTAATTTAACCATAATTTTTGCACGTTTTTATTTTTTTTAATAAAAATACTGTTACTTTCTGTAAAACTTTGTTTCAAAGTTTATTTGACAAAAAAATTTTGTATCAAGTGGAATGACTTTAAGTACCATGTAGTTAACATTATTTCTTCAAAAACTCAGGTATTTTTATTTACAATATTCTTCATCAAACATTTGAAGATTTACTTTTAATTTAATAAGTGTACTCCACCCCACTTATAATGGTTAAAGCTAGTCTATGTATCATTATTGTGCCAGTACACAGGTAAAATTTACACACTTGCGTTCTGAATACACTCGATGCTTTTGACAACTTGAACTACCACCATGGGATGGTCCTTCAACAAGATCATTCAAATTACTGTTTACTTCTTACCATAAAAAACAAGTTACAGGACATACTCACTTTTTCATACAGTGTAGAATTTACGCCACTAATCAATTTTTTGTAAAATAACAAGTACGAACTACATTCCGTCGTCTTCCGCTCATCCAAGGCTGGTTCGCGGGGGCAACAGCCAACAGGCTTTTCTCACATCAGCTGCATTCTCCAGCTTACCCAGAAGGATCCCCAGTTGTTCCATTGCCAGCTGTGAGACATAGTCTCTCCAGTGGGTCCGATGTCTGCTTCTTGGTGTCATCCCGGTGGGACGTGCCCAAAACCCCTCACCAATGAGGTGCTCGAGGGGCATCCTGACCAGATGCCCGAAATAGAGGAGTTTAAATATCTCAGGGTCTTGTTCAAGATTAGGAGAAAGATGGAACGGGAGATCGGCAGACCGGTGCAGCATCAGCAGTGACTACGACGTTGCATCGATTTGTCGTGGAAAAAGGACAGAGCTGAGCCGAAAAGCAAAGCTCTCGATTTACAAGTCATTCTATGTTCCCAACCTCACCTCAGCTGGTGACCGAAAGAACGAGATCACAGATACAAGTGGCCGAAATGAGCTTCCTCTGCAGGGTGGCTGGCCTCTCACTCAGAGATCGGGTGAGGACTTATGCCACCGTGAGGAGCTCGGAGTAGAGCCGCTCCTCCTCCGGGTCGAGAAAACCCAGATGTGTTGAATGAACAACGTAAACTACACAATTCTTTAAAAACAACGTTTCCTTTCAAAGAGCCGCTTGCATATGCAAAGCTGACATGATTTGAGTGACGATTTACATTTTAAATATTAACCCTCCAGGTATCTGTGCACTCTTACAGAAATGCCCATTGTATTCTACTACGTAACCCATAAAAATGCCAAATGGTATCAACGGTAATTAAAGATTAAACTGATGAGACTTACAATAGGTTGGGCTGGATAAAAGCAGCTGTCAAGCATGATCTCCTCCAGGAGCTCTTGAACTGTTGAAGAAGAAAAAAAAAAGTTGAAAACAAAAAAAAAAGAAAACAAAGTTGAAAAGGTTGATCAAAAAGGAAGGATGTACGTAAGTTACAACTTTTATTGTTTGTTGAGTAAGTGATATCAAACCAGAATAGCACAGTTTTAATCTGCAGAAAATTATCCCAGAAAAAGAGTAAAGGATGTCTTCAAATTAATTAATATTAATGGAAAATATTGAATTGCATCATAATGATTCAAACATTTCTATGACGAAAATAAAAAAGGTGTTCTAAATTATATACATTTTATCATAAACAAATTGTTAAATCTGGACTAGAATTGCTCTTTGGCTACCACATGCTTGCTAAGTTACATAAAAGCAAATCATTTTTTTATTTGATTTTTTTTTTCATCTCAAGACAAGCAACAGTATATGAATCTGCATCTGGATGGGTCTTTCTAAAAAAATCAAAGCGTCTTTCTCAGAAGCCAAAAAAAAACTGTGTTGAAGTGTGTCTCGAAGGGTACTCATTGATCATTCATTCTTCTTCCAAATCGTCTATACCTAACAGGGTCTAGGGGTTGCTGGAGCTTATCCCAGCAGATCCAAGGCAAGAGGCAAGGTACACCCCGAACAGGTCGCAGGTCTGTTGCGGGGCCACATGCACACAACCATCCACCCACACACTCATTCCTAAGGGCAATTTTGTAGCGGGAGGAAACCGGACAATCCGGAGAAATTCCACGTATTCATGGGAAAAACATGCAAACTCCACACATAAAAGCCAGTGTTCCAAACCTCATCCCCACCAGGAACTTGAACTCCTGACCTTTCTGCTGTGAGGCCACTGTGCTAACCTCTGCACCACCAAATAATCATCACTTTTTGGAAATTCATAAGTTGCCTTTTGATGTAACTACAAACAATTTTTTTCCATTGTTCTGTCCTTAGAGAAGTGCAGAAGTTTCCAAAGATTTATTTGATGCAGTAAATAGAGCAACACTGACCAGTCATTCATGTTGAGATTGAAGAACAGCTTTCTCCAAAGACACTTTTGCAGGCTGAGTGTTTGCTCACCACACGCAGTAAATGGGGAATGTAGTTGTGTGTTCAGTGAGATTGAAAAACACTTCAGCACTGGTGCAAGTGAAAGGTGGAAATGAGATTCATGTATCTCAGTGTGTGTGAAACCAGGATTTTACCTAAAAATGTATCTGAAAAAACCTTATCCCATGTGGGGTTGCTCTATGGTACGTTACTTCAAATCCCACGCTCTGAAACACTATGGAAACCAGGGACACTGCTGTTAGCTTATCACGACAAATCATGCCAAACTGTTCTCTGGGTCTCAGCCAACAGCACTGAGCATCGCTGAAAGGGCAGGACACACACATATATCTGCATGCAGGTACATGTACACATTCAAACACACATCATTAGTTTCCCAAAAATATGTTTTCATGTGATACAGCTTATCTTTAATTGAGGAAACACAACCATACAACATCGGCAGCAGTTTTTACAGCTTCTAAGGTTTACAATTGTAACCATTACTGCAGAAGGTCTTAAAGATAAGCCTTCAGCAAATAAGCTCTCACTGCACGCTGCCAACCAGACCCCGGAGGGGGCCATGACTGCTAGGTCTGTGGAGGTCAAAATTGCCCGCGTGCTATAAATCACACACAGCAATTTGAGTAAAACGCAGAAAATTTTTAGTCATAAATCAACTGAAGCAGACATGTTTTCACTGCAAACAAAGCACTGAGATTTACCTGAGGGATGACGTTGAACTTCTCAATTCGAAATGTGTTGTGTATGAGCCTTCCTCCAAAATCCGGAGGGAGGTTGTGGAGGGTTATTTCTTGTGAGGGTCACGATGAGTCTGAATGTTTTGTGACTTCTATTTAAGTCTTCAACAAAAAGCAGTGACTGTAGTCAGTGACTGCTTGTGACTGATGAAGACTGTAGTCAAAGAAATCCATTGCTGCGAGAGCTAGGCTTGGATGCCATCTATAGAACTTGGTCCTGCAATGTTCTGCAACAGTACACCCAATTGCACATTAATCTAACAGTGGACAGGTTAAGAAAAGGTTTCGGCTGTAAGTTATGCATGCACCGAATGCCAAAATGGCCAATCTATCTCACAATCTAATATTTGCTGAGGCAGACTGGTCACTGATCTGACAGTCCGTAAGAACAAAAGAGAAAAAAGTGGTCTTTCTGTCAGGTAACCAGAACAGATTTAAATAAGTCTGGTAGTCAGACAAAAAGAACAGATAGATGAGCAGAATCAAAAAGCAAAAAAGTAATGATTACCAAAAAATTAGTTTAAGAACTATTTTGAAGCGTACATTCTTCGACGGTTAACATCAAACATGAAGTTTGATACGCAGTTTTATCATGAGCGTTCAGTAATCACAAGAACATTTACAAGCTCTTCCGTATTTTTGTCCTGCATACTTTCTTCTTCAAGCACATTTTTTCCAGACCTCAACTCAATTTTAATTCAGGTGTGATAAGACAAGGACATGAATAACATGTCTCAGTATGTGCATATATAGTAGGCGTGACTGTCAGTGTGCATCCATGTCACTGGAAAAAAATCAATTTCTCCACCAGAGGTTGGTCTGTTTGAATGAATAAAAAGAGCAAATTAAACTTTAAGGTTTAGTTTTATCCATGACTACTGTCACGACAAAGTCAACAAAAAGGAGATGCAAATATGTGACTAAAATATAGATAAGCATCTGCCCAATACGGAGCTGACAAGTTTCAAATGTGCTTCGAAGAAATCTAGGATTTAGTAATTGATCTAAAAAAGCAATACGAGCAGGACACATGGCCTACTTACAAAATTTTCACAGGATTAATAAGAGATTGTCATTTTATTTGTCAATTTATCAAACAATCGCAGTATTTTGACCGCTGTTGTCAAATGATAACAATGAAGATGTTTGAGCTCAAGTATTAAATATTTCTGAAGTGAGATGCATTAACAGAAGCTTATCCAGATTCAGAAGATGGACATTGAGTGTGAACAAAATCCTCCAAGACTACAAGAGTGTTCCTGATACCTGACCTCTCTATCCACTGAGAACACATCAAATCGATTCCTCTGCCTATTGCACAAGCACTTGGCTGGCTTTCCCTCCCTTATTGCTATGGTGATTACACACCCTCTGTGACTTTTGTCACCCAGACCCACCCTAGTCCCAGTAAACAGATTATAGCTAAAATTGATCTGGACCATCACAGAGAATTCCCCACGGTCATTAAAGCATTTTTTCATCTTGTCTCTTCTGCACGTCCTTCATCAATCTATCTATATTCAATTTGACCTGTCAATTAGCTTCAGCGTAGCTATTCATTATTATTTTATTTGGCTATTTCATCCATAAGGAATGAAATATGTTTCACAAGTCTTCGAGGTGATTATAACACAGCAGATTCTCAACAAGGTCAACATTAAAACCCTCATTTACACATACATAAATATACGTATTTAAATGCAACTTAAAAGTTATCCACCCATGACAAACTATATGTAACAGATGGCCCATGTTTGAGATGCAAATCACAAATTAGCTTTAAATGTTTTAGAGCAATTTAATGGACTTTAAATTAGTCATGAATTTAAATGTTCACCTTCAGTTCAGTCCAGCAGAATTAATAAAAACCTACTTATAGTTAAAACGAACAATTAAAAAAAGGTTTGCCTTGCAGTGAAACACCAACTCTTAAAATACATATTTGATGAATGGCAATGCTGATGTGCATTTACTGATGCAACAGACATTAAAACAGAATCAAAAGAACTAGCAAATTCAAAGTGTGAAATTACAAAAGCACTCATGAGGGAAGGATGGCTCAGTGGGTAGGACGACCGTCCTGTAACCGGTCCAATCCCGGCCCCAAGTTCATGCTGAGGTGTACCTAAGCAAGACACCGAATCCCCCAATTGGTTCTGATGGTGATTTTGCACCTTGCATGACAGCTTCCCCCATCAGGTATGATCATATGGGTGAATGTGAACTACAATGTAAAAAGCTTTGTGTACCAATGCAGGCAGGAAAGCGCTGTATAAGTAGAGTCCTTTTACAGTGATCTGGTTATTGGAAACTTACATTTCAGTGTGCTGAAGGCCAATTCATAGGCCGAATGCTCCAGCTTCTTGTCTTTAATCTCAGGTAATGGCAAATTCTTGTCTTTGCCATAGTCTACCAAACGATGTGATGCAGGCTTTTCCACATAGTGGTTCTGGAAGATAATCGATGCCAGCAAGTAGACTTTGTCTGGGAAGCCCGTTTGACTTTTGCTGGTGAAACAGGGCTCTGGAGCAATCGTTGGAATGTACGTGTCACATGGGCATGGCTCTTCTATAATGACCATTTCTTTGCTGGTTGCACTCTTGGATGGTGACTTTTTGGTCTTGTGGGATTTGAAGTGACCTCCATTTTTTTTGTTTTTCACCATTTTCCAGGAAAACTGTTCCCTTTCTGACTCCTGAAATCAAGCATACGATAAAATTGCTAAATGACACAAATACACACATGCATACACAATTAGTTTTTACAATAACTATAAGTGTAAGTAAGTTAGTAAAACCAGAAATTAATCATAACAACAAGACGACTTTTTTATTTCTTAGGCCTTTCAGAACATGAATAAAATCTGTGAACTTGTTTAAAGGTGCCCCAAAAATCTGGTTAAAGAAACTAAAAATGTACTTAAAATTTAAACACACAACTAAATTGTCCATTTCAGAAGGAATTATATTTTTAAATGATTTTATCCTTCATTTTAGACAATAGGGAAAAAATGAATTGATCTTGATTTATAAACAAATCAGTTAAACGAGCTAATTAAATGTTATCTAGCAAACAATGACAGATATAATCCACCAAAAATTAATTAAGCAGGTTCATTTTAATTTTGCAATAGATAAGAAACATTAGGGGCTGCATGGTTGGTACAGTGGTTAGCACAGTGGCCGCAAAGCTAGAATCGGGGTTTAGGTTCTGTGTGGAGTTTGCATGTTCTCCCCCATGTGTAGATGGATTACTCCAGTTTCCTCCGACCCACCAAAAATAGGCATGTTAAGTCGATTGGCTACTATGAAAAAGGAGTGTGTATGTGGATGGTTGTCAGCGTGTGGCCCCTCAGCAGACTGGTGACCTGTTCGGGGTGTACCCTGCCTCTTGCCTGAAAACAGCTGGAATCCGGCACCCCGTAACCGCAATAAGGATAAGCGATTCAGAAGATGAACGAAAGAAGACATATATTTTCATTTTATTAAAAAACTAATATAACCGTTATATCGTCTTTTTTTTAAAATGTGCAGACATATGAAACGTTTTCTGTTTTACTTCTATTTTTAGTCAAAAGACGCCTTCGCTGTTCTTTTTCTCAAAATTTTGGGTGTCGGAACTAGTGTTATTTATGAAACAATAAGACAAACTAAAAAGAAATCCAACAAACGCGACAGATTTTTTCTTGAAATCACTCACCAGACGTCTGTCAACTCTTTGGAGCCTTTTGGTTTAGCGTCCAATCTCCATGGCAACTGAAAACTCACTTCAACTCCTATTATAAATCTGTTCACCTCTGAACATCCAAAAAAAATATTAGTTGTTCTTAAATGTTGACGGAATTTTATAGATGCTGGTGAAGAGACACTGTGGAAAAAATAACGTCTGTTTCCAAACTAAGTGTTCATAAAATGAAGAGAGTGTAGAAAAAGATTTGGTAGGAGACAGAAACAACTCCACCCCTTTATCTCTCCCTGATCTGTTACACCTACACTTAACGGTTTTGGTCAATAAGTTAGTTGTCTTTGCTTTTCAATCAGATCCACCAAAAAAATGATATCAGATGTGTTTCTTGGCTTGATTTTAAATAACAGGCTATTTAAATGATGCAGGTTCCATCTAAGCATAGTTCTAATGTTCCTCTGCTACCAGTCAGGGTCTTATATTTGAACCTGATGAGGAGGTCTTGAAGTAAATGGTAGTTTTAAATGTTCCTAAATTCTCCTTCATGAGATACATTCAAATCAATTTAATAATATTTTTACAGCCCAATATTACGAAATAGAATTCACATTGCAGATTGAAAAAAAAGTACAAAAACAAACAAGTAACAAAAAGAAAACATGTAGATATGCAAATACACAGTTAAAAGCTACCTAAAGAGAAGCTAGTTAAACACTTTCAGTACATTGCTGTCCTTAGACCCTCCCTCACGGTGAGAAAAAAAAAAACAGAGCAGTGGAGGAAAAAAAAAAGAAACCTTATGGGGATCCACACAAAAGAGGGATACCTCCCCTGGGGTGATCAGCCAAGCGTTTCAGAATAAATTAGACTACTGTACATTAGCTTATTCCACTCTACAGCTTTAATTCTGAAGAAATCCGTAGATAGGCTCCATCCTGATGGAAACGGAGCCTAGCACAGCGGCCTCCTCAGTCTCGCAACACCCAGGACAGGAACTCATATGATCCATTATGAATCTGAAAAAGAACACTCCCCAAAGGCAGGGGGAAGAGAGAGGTGGACAACATATGAATCACACTGTACCAACTAGTGGTGAAAAACATTAAGTGAAAAGAAGTTAGAGAATAATGAATGAGATGGGGAGGAGTCACAAGAAAGAAAAGCCAGGGATCAACCAAGGGTGATGTGGATACATCAAGCGGCCAAGGCAGTCTGGCAGAGAATAGGAGATAGTAATAGAGGACAGAACCCATTCTTTTCCCTTTTTCTAGTAACCAGCAGCCAACTATTAACTACTGTATATCAGCTAAATGTCTCTGTTTCTAGACTGGTGATAAGCTTGTTCACAGAGGAATGTTTTACAGTAGGTGTGAACCTGAACCTGATAAGGTTTTTAAGGTTTTACCTGATAAGGTAAAAATGACATCATCATACAACCACAATGATTGTCTTCCAAAAGCTCATGATTGAGGAGTAGGATGCCATCTGACAACCAACTGTGATCCGGGTTGTTACTGGCATGAGAAGGCGGTGCTGGAAACTGATTATTGGAAAATTCCTGAAGAATGAAATTCCTAAAGTATAGAAATATATATTTTTTTCTTTATAGCTCTAAGAGATAAATCTACTAAACAAATGAAAGCATGAACTTAAACCAACAGTGAAGTCAGTTGCAAAATTAGGAGGGGCTAAATCTCAAACAAACTATTTTATTTTGCTTGATTTATTTTTTAGCATATGCTATAATCCATAAAATTAGAAAATTCTTTAGTTAATCATATAATGTCGAAGTTTGAGTTTTCTTGGTTAAATTTTTGCAGTTGTTGGTTCTTTTCTTTGTATTTTTCTTTCAACCATCCTATTAAAAAAGCCACAGCATTGCCATTTGGTTATGTTGGAACATTATTGAACCTTTTTGGTGTCTAAGTTCTGGTGTCACAGTTTTAATAGTAGATAACAACATTTTTTTGTTGCTGCTTGTCTTAGTTTTTCTCAGATTCCTCAGGAGGTTTTGTTTTCTGTCTAAACAATCTAAATCTATTTTGATCCTTTTTAAAGAGCTTGCCACTGTTTCTTTTGGGGCTGTGTGAACATGTCGGTTCAATCACAAATATGACAGACAGATTTACTTTTAACATTTTAGTTTCCCTTGTTTCCATTCCAGTGAAGCAAAAACCTTTTCTTCTGCATTTGTTCTATTCAAATATTTGTGAAGGTCTAGATGTCCTTCAGACGGGTTGAGAACTTGACACATATTGAACAGGACAAATAAATGGAAAGTGAAACACTCCCCTAAGTGACTGCAGCAATAAAATGACCACAATAAAATCAGCCAAAATGGAAAAGTAGAAAATATATACTGTATATACACTGCATAAAAATAGAGAGCAACTGTTTCATTTCGTTTTCTGAACCGTTCACCCCTTACCGGGGTTGCCGGAGCCTAGGCAAGGCAAGGCAAGTTTATTTGTATAGCACAATTCATACAAAATGTAATTCAAAGTGCTTCACAAGAAAGAAAAGAAAAAGAATGCATTAAAATCACAAAACAGAATCAAAAAGTTTAAAAAATAAATAAATAAAATCATTAAAACAGATTAAAAATTGAGCAATTAATAAAAAGCACAGTTAAACAGAAGTGTTTTCAGCCTAGATTTAAACATTGTCACAGTAGAGGCCTGTCTCACGGCCTCAGGAAGTTTGTTCCAGACTTTTGCAGCATAAAATTGAAATGCAGCTTCTCCATGTTTAGTCCTGACTCTAGGCACAAGCAGGAGGCCGGTCCCAGAGGTCCTCAGAGTTCTAGATGGTTCATAAGGTACTAACATATCACAGATGTACTTTGGTGCTAGACCATGGAGAGACTTAAACACAAGCAGAGCAGCTTTAAAGTCTATTCTCTGAGCCACAGGAAGCCAGTGCAGAGACTTGAGCACAGGACTAATGTGATCGTATTTTCTAGTTCTTGTTAGGACTCGAGCCGCAGCATTTTGAATAAACTGCGGCTGTTTTAAAGCCTTTTTGTTCAGACCAGTGAGTAGACCGTTGCAATAATCTAACCTACTGGAAACAAATGCATGGATAAGAACCTCTAAGTCTGTTTTAGAAACCAAACCTCTGATTTTGGCGATGTTTTTCAGGTGGTAAAAGGCTGCTGATGTAATTGATTTTATGTGACTGTTGAAGTTAAAGTCTGAGTCCATTATTACTCCCAGATTTCTAACTTGATTTGTCGGTTCCAGAGAGAGAGATTGAAGGTAACTGATGACACTTTCTCTTTGTTTCTGTGGGCCAAAGACAATGATTTCAGTTTTGTCTGAGTTTAGCTGGAGAAAGTTGTTTTGCATCCAGACTCTGATTTGCTGAACACAGCGACAGAGTGAATCCACAGGTCTATGTTCACCTGCTGTCAGTGACACATAAATCTGAGTATCATCTGCGTAATTGTGATAGGACACGTTATTACTGGCTATCAATTGCCCTAACGGCAGCATGTAGAGGTTAAACAGCAGGGGTCCAAGAATTGACCCCTGGGGAACCCCACAGGTCAAAGGCATGTGATCTGACACACAATTTCCAATTTCTACAAAATACTTGCGTCCTTCTAAATAAGATTTAAACCAACTAAGCGCAGTACCAGAAAAACCAACCCAGTTCTCTAGCCTCTGTAGAAGGATCCCATGATCCACAGTGTCAAACGCAGCACTCAGGTCCAACAGGATTAAAACAGAGACTTTGCCAGCGTCAGTGTTCATACGAATGTCATTTGTTACCTTGATCAGAGCTGTCTCTGTACTGTGATGAGGTCTAAAACCTGACTAGAAGACATCAAATGAGTTGTTCACTAAAATAAATTTTGTCAGTTGTTGGTAAACAACTTTCTCAAGAATTTTTCCTGTAAACGGTAAGTTTGAAATAGGCCGATAGTTTTTAAGTACTGTAGCATCAAGACTATTCTTCTTTAAGAGTGGCTTGATGACCGCAGTTTTAAAGGCACTTGGGAAGGTTCCGGTTTGAAGTGACACATTGACTATTTGAGTGATTGGTGCCAACATGCTGGTTAACACAGATTTTAGAAATCTGGTCGGTAATATATCAAGAGAGCAAGTAGATGAACTCAGACTAGTGATAATTTCTTCAACAGTTGTTTCTGTTACTGAGGTGAAGTCATTTAGCTTTAACAATCTGGATGGTGGTAAGATTGTCATTTGAACCGTGGCTTTGATGGAATTTTTGATGTTCTGAACCTTATCATTAAAAAATACAGCGAACTCATTACATTTTGAAATCGAAACCAATTCAGCGACGATTTGAGTTGGGGGATTTGTTAATCTATTTATTGTTGCAAAAAGTACAGGTGAGTTATTATTACAGTTCCCAATTATTTTAGAGAAATACATCTCTCGAGTTTTAAGTAAGATTTGATTGAAGACATGTAAGTTTTCTCTATAAATCTCGTAGTGAATCTGGAGCTTAAGTTTGCGCCATTTACGCTCAGCTTTCCTGCACTCCCGTTTTTGTGCTTTGACTGACTCATCGTTTCTCCAAGGTGCTTTCTGCTTATTTTTAACTGTTTTCACCTTCATTGGGGCGATGGCATCCAGAACATTCATAACACTAGACTGAACAGAGGTAACCAAATCGTTAACATCAAAACTCGAGAAATCTTCAAAATGAACCATTTCCATGAACTGTAAACGTGTGTTGTCATTTATGTGTCTGCTGTGAATAACTGCCGGTCCAGTCAGTGGCCTGGGAGCGACAGTGAGGTCACAGAAGACACAGAAATGATCAGATAAGGCAACGTCAGACACAATCACATTAGAAACATTAACTCCTTTAGTAATGAGGAGGTCCAGAGAGTGACCTCTGCTGTGGGTGGGATCTTTCACATGTTGAGTCAAACCAAAGGTTTCTAAAACACTGTTGAGTTCTTTAGCATTTTTGTCATTGATGTTATCAACATGAACATTAAAATCACCTGTTATGACTAAACCATCAAAATTTGTGCATATGATTGAAAGAATTTCAGTAAAATCATCAATAAAATCTTGGCAGTGATAGGGAGGCTTGTACAGAACTAGGAATAGTATGGCAGAGGATTCTTTTAGCTCAAGCTTAAATGACAAATACTCAAAAGATGGAAATGTCCCAAATGAAAGCCTCCTGGTGCTTAGGTTATCTCTAAAGATCGCACAAACTCCTCCCCCTTTTTTCTTTTCTCTTATTTCAGATTCAAAATTAAAATTAGGTGGAGCTGCTTCTACTAGAACTGCATTACCTGTATTTTTATCAAGCCAAGTTTCTGTTAAAAACATAAAATCAAGATTAAAAGAAGAGATAAAATTATTAATTAAAAATGATTTGTTACATAAGGACCTGACATTGAGGACAGCAAGTTTCACTTTAGCTTCAGTAGGACTAGCTGTTATATTCTTACAGGGAATTTCAATTAAACTTCTGTGTTTGGACAGTCTTCTTGTCCTATTGCGATGAATTCGATTGGAGATGACTGTATTTATAGCACCCGCAGACTGTTCTCTGTCACAGGGCCCCAGCCTGAGCTGAACTTTATTATGACTGTGTGTCCTGAGACAGCAGAGGCCCAGTGCATCCTAGCTCTGAGGAATGGTAGCTTCAGGAGCAGGTGGGGGAAGGTGAGTGGGGAGGAGTTTGGGGGATGATGTAGGTGGATTTGGAGCTGGGTGGAGTTTGGGTGAGATAGGTTTGGGGCGAGGAGGGGGCGGTGCAGGGTTTTTTTTAGGAAAAGGCACAGGAGTACATGGCGTCATCTTGATACCTTCATTAATCAGGTTTTCCAAGTGACGAGGAAGAGCCAGTGGTGAGGGTGGAGATGAAAAGGAGGAAGAGTCTTTTGTAGGGGTGGATGTAGCAGGGAGGGGCTGTCCAGTGGCAAAGGGGGAAACATCCAAATGTGAGCCCTCTCTTGGAACTGCAATAGGGCGGACAACCTGAGGTGGAGACTCTCGTATTGAAGGTGTTGATCTCTGGGTAGATTTTGGTGATGGTGATGCTGGCACGGGTTGTTGTTGTTGCTGTAGAGCTGATGCAGTTGCTGGAACACCGGCTAGGTCTCCAGGTTTTCCAGGAGCACATTTTCCACTTTGATTCCTTCTCTGTTTAGGCACCTCCCTCAGCCTTTCATTGATCCTCAGAGCATGGAGGATGTTCTTCTTCAACATTCTCACTCCATCTCTACTCAAGTACGGGCTCTTTCCCTTGAACAGGTCCTCTCGTTTCCAGAACAGATCAAAGTTCTCAATATAATTCAGTTCTCTCAATGTGCACTCTTTGGAGAGCCATGTGTCCAGCTGGAGTAAGCGGCTAAACTTGTTTTTCCTTCCATCAATGTTAGGAAGAGGTCCACTGATATAAACTTTAGCCGGTACTCTTTGCAACTCATTAAAAAGTTCACAAAAATCTTTCTTCAAGAGTTCTGATTGTTCTCTTTTTGTGTCAACCGCTCCCACGAGTACAATTAACTGCTTTACTCCTTTAAGCACTGTATTTTTGACTAATTTTGTAATGTCCGTGACTACCGCCGAAGGGCAGCAGAGCACTTGGAATCTCTTATCACGTATTTGGGCTACGCACCCATCGCCAAGAAGAAACACTGAGTCTTTGGCCTTGACTTGTGGCACAGATTCTGTGACTTGCTGCCTGGTATTAACATTTGATATGGTACATTCTGTTCTCTTATCTCCCACATTTTCAAACTCTAACTGTGAAAGCGCAGAAAATCTGTTTTTAAGTGGAATTGTAGCTGCGCTATTTCTACTTCTAATATCTTTCTGTTTCTTTGTAGCACCATGTTGGTCCTTAAAGAGTTTCGGAAAACTAACTGTATCATTCAAACTAAAGTCGCAGTCATTCTTGTGAACAATGGGTTCCTTACCCAAAGGTAGCGTCTTATCAAGACTTTTTTCTGACTCCAAAATATTTATCCGTGCTTGTAGGGCTTTCATTTGTTGTTCATAGTCCCAGCATTGTTGTTTATAATTCCAACACTGATAGCAGCAGTTTCTCCCATTCTTTTCTGCCATCGCCGTCTCGTTAGATGCAAAAATGGTCAAAATGTATAAAATCTCAGGTAATCCACAATTTTAGGGTGATAAAAAAGAAAAATAGAAAAATAAAGATGATTTTAAAGTGATTTAAAAGCAAAAGAATTGAAAAAAGCGACAGAGCAAGCAGCAAAGCGTCCTCCCTTGTCAAAGACAGGAAGTAAAAATGCCTATCCCACCTCTTTAAGGCCAGAGGCAGGGTACACCCCAAACAGGTCTCCTTGTCTGTTGTGGAGCCACACAACCCTTCATACACACTCCTAGGGGTAATTTTAGAGTGGCCAATCAACCAAGCATGCATATTTTTGGAGGATGGAAGGAAACCGGAGTAAGTGGAGAAAGCCCACACATACGGGGAGAATGTGCAAACTCCACACAGAAAGGCAAGTGTTCCAAACCTCCCCCCATCCAGGACTCAAACCCTGACCTTCTTGCTGTGAGCCGTGAGCCGTGAGCGACTGTAATCTACATAATTAATTGTCCACCATCACTACATTTACACTTAACCATATATCAAACACTTTATCCAGATGGATTTAAAAGCGAGGTTTGAGGCAAGCAATAAATGATTAAATAGATAAAACATTAAAGAAATTTTCTAAAGAAGCATAAAGAGTAGGCAAGAAATTAATTTTGAAATATTTAGTCTTAAAAATGTGGCCGAGAAGCTTGTGTGTTAAGAGTTTGATTAAAATTAGGAGTGAGGCTAGTCCACACAGAGTTATACTCTTCATTCTCCACGGAGGGACCGATGAGCTGAAAGGCTTTGTTAGGGGCTTGTTGCATAGTGATGGGACCACCAGGCGTTCATTGGCAAAGAATAGTGGGCAGGAGGGAACGAAGAAGAAGTGCCAACGGCTTCCAGAACAGTTGCTGAGCATTGCTTACATCAGACTTGGTGGAGACACAGTGGAATTTAGGCCCAACAGGGTCAAAGGATTTATCGTCAGTGTTTAGCTCTCACAATTCATTGTTGGGACCTTTATATAACTTTTGTCAAGTCTCTATCTGGCCTGTTTATTAAATCACTTTAAAATATCTCTAAACAAAGAACGACAACTGGATCATAGTAATAAAAATCGTCAGAAAAAAGTACCCAAGTACGCAATCATTGATCCTAAGGGGATTAATCCTCAGGGATTGATAAAGGATCTGTATATCTATCAATCAGTCAAATAACCTCATGTTCTATATGAAATATTTTAGAGTAAAACACGTTGCATTAATGTCCAAACTACACCCGAGTTCAGAAATCCTGTTCAAATGCTGTGACCAAGCTATCAAAGTTCCCCATCTTCCACGTGTCTCCCAGCTCTTCCATTTGTCTTCAGGGTGATTTCTCCACACGTCAAAGCAGACAGTAGCTTACTGTGCCTAAAGAAAAATCACCAAGAAGGTTTTTTCTTATTTAGGGACAGTGACACAATCCATTTTTCTGCTTCTCTATGATGAAACTGGTGTTTGCAATTCTAAATCCCTTCTCCAAATATTACTTTCCAAATAAAAACAACATACTTTTGTTATTCATTGTCAAAATTCTGCCGTTTCTTGAGCGAAAACAACAAAAATTTATTTAGATTTTGCTTCAGTTTTACCAAAATATGTGACCAATCAAGCAAGTTTTATGTGGTTCAAAATAATCAAACTTTCTGTTTCTTTACTTGGATTCTTATTCATTTTTTATTAGGAGCACAAAATGTTTTAGCAGAAAATTTGCCGGGTAAAAATTATCCAGTTTTTTACGTGTCATGGACGATAAACAGAAAATACTCTAAACATTTTAAATATTTTAATTCACACATTGATTTATGCAAAAGCATTCTCATTTGAGCACTGGTTAATTGCCAGTGAAATAAATGTAGTGTGTAAGTATGAGCGTGCCCGGTTTGTGTAATAAGGATTGCCTATTAGAGTGTACCACATCTTTCATCCTTTTGCAGCTGGAACATGCTCCTAAAGGGGATTAGGTTAGCAAAGAAGATGACTGGGTGAACTGTATCATCACAGTGATGCTGAAGTTGCTGTTTTATCTGGAAACCTGTGAGATAAAAGAAAGCAGCTCAGTGAAATTTTTTGCCCTACACTTGATAATTTCTCAGCAGTCTATTCCTCAGTGTCCAGACTGTACGCTTCAAATTACACGGTTCACACTTTCTCTGCTTCACCGTGACAATCACTGTGAAGAGGAGAATAAAAAAACAGTTTCTTATTTCTTTTTGTCAGACAGAGAAGAAAAAGTACTGTAAAGGTATGCTGATTCCTTTGGGCCTTTTTTTTTTTTTTTTTGCTTTTACATACTTGACACAAGTACTATTGTTTTAATTTTGACACATATTTATGGTCAAATGTGCTATTTACTGTCACTGGACAAAATGAAAGGTCACTAGATGATTATTCTTCTCTTAAATGTAACATCTTGTTTGTAAAATGTTTCAGAAGATAAAAATAGACCAGACATGACCTGTCCTGTGAGAGGGTATCAAGTCTCTGGATAGCAGAATGATAAGTGAGAAAACAGCGCCATCTGTTGTCAAATTGAGGTACAAAAAAGACAGCTGAATGTGTGTATGTGTGGTGTGTATGCCTGTGTGTTTGTGTGTGTGTGTGGGGAGGGGGAGGAGTGTGTGTGTCTGTCTCCTTTCTGTGTGGCATTTGCATGTTCTTCCCGTGTATCCGTTTTCTCCGGATACTCCATTTTTCGCCCACTCTCCAAAAAAACGTGTATTTCGATGATTGGCCAGTACAAAATTGCCCCTAGGAATGAGTGAAGATAGGTGTGGATGGTTTTGTAAGTGTATGGTACTGCAGCAAACTGGTGACTTGTATGGGGTGCACCCTACCTCTCGCCTGAAATCAGCCAGAAAAGCCTCCAGCACTACGCACGACCCCATTAAGGATAAGCAGTTCGATGATGAAACAAAACTTTTTAATTGGGTGGTTAGCACAGTAGCCTCACAGTATGAAAGTTTGGGGTTCAAGTTCAGGGGTGGGAGCAAGGCTTGAAACACTGGCCTTTCTGTGTGTAGGTTGCATGTTCTACCAGTGTATGCGTGGGTTTTCTTCGTGTACTCCGGTTTCCTTCCACCTTCCAAAAACATACATGTTAGGGTCATTAGCCACTATAAAGTTGCCCCCAGGAATGAGTGTGTGTGTGGATGGTTGTGAGTGTATGGCCTGCAACAGACTGGTAACCTGTTCAGGGTGTATCCTGCCTGTCACCTGAAATCAGCCGGGATAGGCCGCATTACCCATCACGACCCAATTAAAGATGAAGCAGTTCAGACGACAAAATGAAACAGCTCCTTTCAGTTCAAGGCTAGACTGTCCAGTCTTTGACTGGTACAGAACTGTATATCTATCTGATGAATTTGCAAGAGGTCACCAAGTAACCCCAGGTGAGAGCCATCTTCTCTCTCATTAACCAGAGACAAAGGCTGATGGAAACCAGATGGAGGAAAATAATGTTTTTTGTCTGCTCACATTTGCTAATTACCATGGGAGGATGGACTTTTTCTATCATATACTTTAAATTTCAACCTTACAGCCTCCTGAAGGAGTATTTTTCATCTCAGCTTCCCTCTGATTCATTGCTATAATTTTTCGGTAATAAACATCTTTTTTTAACACTAACTTCTCTGTCAGATTTGTCTTTTTTTTAAGTTTGATGGGAAACCAAAAGCCGAAGACCACAACAGTGTCAAATAAGTTTTTTATATTCAAATGTTTCATATCTTGAAAGATTTTTGGAAGGGAGGCATTTCAACAAAAATGTATCCAACTGTAAATTCCCTTAATTTGTAGAATTTTAAGTTTATAGTCAATAAAATTCAAATAAGGAACAGAGAAGTTTAGTTGTCTTGTTTCGGAACAAGACGCTTAAAGTGGAATTTTAATTAGTTGAATGAATTTAGTCTGAAAAATTGAAAAGTTACACATTTAATTTTTTTTGTTTTTCTGTTCCAATCCATCGTCGTCTGCTTATCTCGGACGGGTCGCAGGGGCAACAGACTCAGACGGGAAGCCCTGGCTTCTCTCACCCCAGCTGCATCCTCCAGCTTACCAGGAAGAATCCTGAGTTGTTCCCCATCCAGCTGTGAGACATAGTCTCTCCAGCAGATCCAGGATCTGCCTCTGGTTCTCCTCCCAGTGGGATGTGCCTGAAACACCTCACTGGCGAGGCGCTCAGGGGGCATCCTGACCAGATGCCCGAACCACCCCATCTGGCTTCTCTCGACCTGGAGGAGGAGCGGCTCGACACCGAGCTCATCCCGGATGGATATTTTTTCTTACAATGAAACATACGTTATTTACCATACTTGTAGATTAAAAATCTCTGTTTGTCATAATTACTCTGAAAATAAATTAGGGCTTCCTTCAAATAATCTGTTATGTTTTATTTTAATAGTTAATGCAGCTTGTTGTACAATTGTTATTACATTTGTGAGACATAAATTTATTGGATATATGTAAATTATGTTCAATAGAGACTGGCGACCTGTTTGGGGTGTACCTTGCTTCTCGCTTGAAATCGGCCATGACATGCTCTGGTACAGTGGACAAAACGACGAAGACGAAACACTATTTGAAATATATACCAAAAAAAAGTGTGCAAACTTAAACAGCAGTATGAGTCATAATGTGAAGAAAAATGCTGAAATGAATGAAGCATTACCAGTCTTTGATCATGAGTAATCTTTCTATTAATCTTTTTATTGTTCTACTAGTTCATTCTAACATTTATTTCCTTCTTTTTCAACTCACCCTTTACATCTTTTTCTAGGATCATGCACACACATACACAAAGAAATGCATTCTTCCTGACTTTGAAAGCTGAAGGCATGGGTTTTTTTTTTTTTTGGGAAGAGGGGGGTGTAAGAGTGTGCATGTTGCGTTACATAATTAATGCTCCATATTAACTTACTCCCTCACTGTGCTGGCTGTGCAACAAACAAAGCTCGCTCATTAACTATTCACCGGATGATTTGAACAGAAAAATAATTCTTTGTATCCAGAGCGAGCAGTGATGCTACGCAACTCGGCCCTTGGGCATCTGATTTCACAGCTGTAATTTACAGCACATCTTGACAACAGATCGGCTTACAAGAGAAGATGATGAAATATCTTCACATGAAGGTGATAACTGATGAACAAAGAAGGCAGAATATCTTAACCGTTACTGGAACAAAGATGTACAACAGATTATTAAGAAAGTGGGAAATAAGAGTTTCCAAAAATTAAATATCTCAAGTGATTAAATTGCCTACAATTGATTAATTTAAAAAAAAAATTTGGATCAACCTTTTGATGTGACTTAAAGACATACAATAACTGACTTTCTGTTCAGAATTGATCGTTTTCAAGAATTATCTTGTAATAAATGTTTTTGGATTGAGTCGAAAAGCAAAAATCTTGATTTACAAGTCGATCTACGTTCCCACCCTCACCTATGGTCACCAACTGTGGGTGGTGACCAAAAGAATGACATCGCAAATACAAGTGGCCGTAAGCTTCCTCCGCAGAATGGCTGGGCTCTTACTCCTCCATCCGGGAGGAACGCCTCCCGAGCGCCTCGCTGGTGAGGTGTTTCGGGCACGTCCCACCAGGAGAAGACCAAGAGGCAGACCCCAGACCCATTGGAGAGACTATGTCTTACAGCTGGCTGGGGAACGACTCGGGATCCTTCAGGGTGAGCTGGAGGATGCAGCTGGGGTGAGAGAAGCCTGGGCTTCCCGTCTGAGGCCGTTTTCCCCATGACCCGGCCCCGGATAAGCGGAAGACTATGGAATGGATTAAAACATTAATCTACTATCAATCCAAAACTGCCGTAATTAAAGTCGGTCACCCATCTCATCTTGCTTTATAAATGTTTTAAATCAGATGTTTATTCTTTTAAAAAGAAAAGAAATATTTGTCCTTTTGATTGTTGTTTTCATATCACCAAAAAAAGTTTTATCCAGTCAAATAAAAAAGGTATCTCCGTCACTGTGCCTTGCCCATGATCAGGATGCTCATAAGGAAAACCATGATGAAGAAGATCCACATAAAGAACCTGTCCATGACCTTTGCTATCTTCTTCCATTCTGCACCTTTGGCGCACATGGCCCTCTGCTCTCGAAAACAGTTAGCAATGTATTCCACGTTGCGCACCAGCTTGGTGTCCACATTGGTAAAAGCGCTACTATTGGTGCAGAAGACACACGGGCCGAAGGTGACAGTGGGCTTTCTGTCTTCGGGGCAGCAGGGAACCTTTTGGTCATTCAAATAACTTGGAATTTTCTGATCCTCTGCACAGCAATCGTCCATGTTGATTTTACCATTAGAGGTTTCGTATTTTCCTGGTGCAGAACTAGAAAGGTGGTTGATTTCTTCTCGTGTAATGTGATGCTGGACTTTGACTCCGTGGTGTGGAGGTGGTTTGGAGGGCTGACTTCTGGCATTTTTGTGTCCGTGCCGGACTTCTTGTTTGCGGTGAATTCCAGGTTCGCCGTTAGCATGAACATGGGAGTTGATTTGCGGGTTACAAATATCATCTTGAAGGAAATGTTGGGATGAAGAAGAAGAAGCAGAGACACAATTCTCACCGACTTCATAAACAAAGAAAATCTTGGACATGTAGTCGATGATGAGAACTTTTGCCCACCGTGGAACTGGTTTGGCCTCTGCTCCACAGAAGTGAATGTTCATGATAAAGATAGTAAGGGCTGTTGAAGCCGTGACCATAGTCATCGTCGCAATATAATACTTCCCTGTGTGGTAAAATAGATCATGAGTGGGGAACGTTGATGTTTGAACTCTTAGACATTTTATTATCCAAAATGTTTATAAAATGCAATTTCATCCATCTTGAAAACACTTCCCTTACCTATAAGAGGCACACTCTCTGAGGGGGGCATGCTCTCAGCTACCATTAGCTGGAAGACAGTGAGAGCCAGAAGGACCGTCACCCCGAGGGAAACCTTCTCCCCGGAGTCGGCAGGCAGGTAGAAGCCCAAAGGAGCCAGGAAAGAGATGAGGAAGCATGGCAGGAGGAGGTTGAAGATGTAAAAAGAAGACCGGCGCTGTAGGAGCACTGTGTAAGTGATGTCTGGATACGGGTCAGCGCAACAGCCGTACATTATGACGTTCTTAGTGGCTGGCATTCCATGGCATTCCCACTCCACATTTTCCACAAAGTCTGACAGGTCACCACTGTCCATCCCCATGATGATGTCCACCTGGATTATGGGAATATGGTTAGAAACGTACAGAAAACACAACACATAAAATTTTAAGTCCAAAAAATATTACATATCTGCTTGAAAATGAATATCCTGTACGTATTTATATAAAGCTACAACAGTCTTCTGTCAAATATTTTGGTCCTAAGTCTGTACAAATACATGTTTTTGTACCTGGTTGCCGTTGTAGGTCCATGATCCAAACGTGAGGTTACATTCCTGACTGTCAAATGGAAAATATGACACATCCACAACACAGGAGCTCTTGGTGATAGCAGGAGCATCCCAAGTTATTTCTCCATTGTACCGCAGCCTGACATTGGTGTCCATAGGTCCTGAGAAATCATCATCGGCTCTGGAGGACAACAACAAGTTGACTCATTAAATCAAATGAATAAGAATACACAACTTATTCAAATCAAAACGAGTGTAAATTGTTTCTAATGGGTGTGGGTGGTCTCATTTTGTACGTGGATGGACTGGTGTGGAAATGATGTTGCGATAGAGCATACTTGTTATAAAGAACGAGATCAGGCCTCCACACCAGGCTGCTGGGGATGTGGATAACGTCCAGTCCATCGTAGTCTTCTTTATTCCACCTCAGATATGCATCATGCCAAACCTGCCTTATCCACAGGTAGGCAATCAGCACCTGGTTCCTCTCGTCCTTTATACACAGAAACAGACAAAATCAAGAGAATTTTCACCAACAAATTCAACGTGTTGTTCATGCATCCTGTTTTCTTTTCTTTTTATTTCAAGTGTCTAAACATCAGACAAGGTCCAAGAGACTTCCTCGACTAAAAGCTTCATTAGATTTTAATTTTACTGTAAGAGGAACTTGGAAAGGTCATAACTTCTATTCAATTCTAGGTGGCTTTTTGAAGGGTTTTATATTGTTTAACATCCCAGTTTTTTTTATTTTGCAGTCAAGTTTTTGAATTCAGATTTTGATGTAACTCATCATTCTTCTGTCTAGATTAAGCCCATCTGAAATTTCAAACTTTAAACAATGTTATTGTAAATTTTGCTGCGTCTTCTAAACCACTTAACCCTAATGTGGTCGCAGGGGGTGCCGGAGTCTATCCCGGCTAATTTCAGGCAAGAGGGGTACATTCTCAAGAGGTCCTCAGTCTTTTGCGGGGCCACACAACCATCCACACACACTCCTTCCTGGGGCCAATTTTATTGCAGCCAATCAAACTAACATGCATGTTTTCGGAGGGTAAGAGGAGACTTGAGTATCCGGAGAAAACCCACACATAAACAAGGAGAACATGTAAACCACAGTGAAGTGATTCAAGCCTCGCCTCACTCTGGGACTCAAACCCCAACCTTCTTGCTGTGAGGCCACTGTGCTTACTCCCACCCCATCGTGTAGCCTGTTATTATAAATTTAGATGGCATACTGTTTAATTAACACATCTTGTGCATCTATCCTGGGAAAGAATTCCGCCTTCTTAAAGGCTCTCTATGAGCATTTCTTTTTTCCTGCTACTTGTTTTTGGGGATTATTTTCTTTCCAGAGAATCATAATCCATGGTCCGGAATCTTTTGGGTTTGTTTAGTACAGTTATTACCTACATTAGTTGCCTTCCATCTGCTTGTGTATTAATGAGTGAATAATGAATGTGAAGCCTTTTGAGACTACTTCGACATAGTTTATTAAAATGAAAATGATATTTAAGTTCCCGCAAGGTGAAAACTGAAGAAAGTCGTTATGTTTTGATGTGTTTTCTACGTCTCTTTTATGTTCAGATTAGGTCATATTTTACACGCACAAACACAAAAACACACTGCCAGCTGCACGGTCATTTAAGGCTTCAAAAAAAAGATTGATGTTGCAACTTGAGTTTTTAATGAGAATTTTTCTGCAGCAAGTCATTTAACAAAAATAAACAAATTTATTGCTCAAGGTCAAGGATGTTTAATATGTTGCATGTGAATTATGCTCAAATTAAATAAAAAAATTGTAAATAAAACCCAATTTGCTGTTTAACTTCATAAGTATAGCCTTCTGTTTTCCATGCCTACTGTTCATTAGGACCTCTGATGATCACAACGGCTGAAATTTAGACCTGGCTGTCAATATCAGATGAGTTAGGGCCCATAACATAGGGCAACTGGACACCCCAACACACACGCACACACATATTCATTATCTGGGCCTCATTTGTGTCTACTCAAACGTGAAAGACTGACAATACTGACAGTATGTCACAAACATGCAGGTGGAGAGCAGGTTTTGTCTCACCAAACAATTAAACACACCTTCACAATAAAAGAACTAATTCAATAATGGGGTGATGAGGGAACCCAAACCAACTGAACCACCAGCATGTCAAAGATCTTTTAAATAGCTGCGCCACAGCAGTGGAAATTTAGTCACGCACTACTTTAACACATTTTTGTCTTGGTTGTGGGTTCGCTTGTACCAACTCGATCATGCTAAACTAAACTTGTCACATTTTTGTCAAACGGAACACAGTTTTCAGACATTACACACTCTTTGCTTATTAGTGCATTTCTCAAATTAAACTCACAAATCTTAGATCAAACTTTACAAGGTTTGACATTACAAATATTTCTCTAACTTTGGGGTTTTTCGGCCACCACAGGTTTTTACCCACCATGTCTTTGATCTGCGAAAGGGTGATATGTAAGGTGACATTGAGGGCTCTGTCTGTGTCTTCCACAGGCCGTAATGCGCTGGAGTAGTTCTCCATCAGATCATTCAGAAGCTGCTGAGCAAAGTGACCTGGTGCACAACGAGCCACTAAAATGTGGAAAAATAAGATCGGATATTATCTTCAACTGTATGAGTAACAATACAGAATTAATTTGACCTCAAGTTTTCAGTTAACATTTCTAGACGAATATTTCTAAGTTTGGTCAGGAGGATGCAGGTTCATTGTTATTTCAGCTTTTTTTTTTTTTTTGGCCTTGGCCACAACATGTCTACAAATAAATTGTAGCTTTAAAAAAAATGTGCATTTAGAGACATCATGACTATAGTTTAGCTGGATTGTTTTGAAGCTATATCCAAAATTTAAGCTGTTTACAATGTAAGTAATTAGATCATATTCACACATGTTTATGGTCTTCAAAAGATTTTCCACAGCACACGTTTTTCAAATTTACCAACTCACCTTCAGGAAGCAGAACTGTCAAATACAAGAATGAGATCATCTTGAGTTTTTTTTCCAATTTTAGAAAAAGACTTCAAAATCTTAATCAGCTTCAAGCAGCTTGTACTTGTGATGTCTTTTTTTTCTTCTAACAGACCTACATGGTGATCATTCAACCCTTTTTGAACTCGGTTGCAGATAAACAGGTACTGGTTCCATTTGGCTCCTCTTGTAGCTCTCACTACCTTGTAGAGGAGGCAGCATGTCTGCTGTCCTGGACACGCAATAAAACTCTGGCTATCACATAGCACCAGCAGACTGAGGGAAACAGGATGCCTATGAATCATCGCCTTACCACACACAGGGCTTTTCACCATGTCACACATGCTCTTAGGTGGGCCATGCAACTGATGCTAGAGCCAGTCAGGAAGCATGGAAAAAGTCTTGGATGATCAAAAATTAAATGCATTTTTAATTTGTATTAGAATTAATAAAAATACAAGATTTTACAAGTCAAAAAGAAAAATGGATTTCAGTAATTGAAAAAAAGGGTTTAAAATGACAACTTGTAGAGTATAAGAATTTTTGAGGATTCAGATTTTTTTTTTAACTACATGATCTGCATTTAAATTGAATATAAATACTTTTTAGAACATTTAATGACATGATGAGAGGTGCTGTTTAACTGATCTGGACCATGATTTGCATCATTATTTGGTATGTCAAACTCCCAATTGGCAAGATTTTTTTACAACAAACATATCTTTTAATTTAAAAAAACTACGCAAACAAATAGTAGCAATTATTTTAATGCATCTCCATGCATAATAACAGGTACGTTTCCCAGAGAGTCAAAACTAACAAGTTGGAGTGATAGACTAGTTGTGGGTGATTCATTTTTGCTCAACATACCAAACTAAAAACTGACTGGCTGAATATTTACTTAAAGGTAAATATTGCACAACAATGATCTATAAATAACACATCAGTTCAAATTTGGCTAGTGTTAGTAGAGAAATTCTAACTGCATTGAGGGAAAACCAGCCTTGTCCATTGACCGATTTGCTGTTGAGTGTGAAGCGGCCAAGATAGGAATCAACACCTCCAATTCCGAGACCATGGTCCTGCCTTGGAGAAGGATAGAATGACCCCTGCGGGTCAAGGACATTGGTCCTTCCCCAACTGGAGGAGTTCAAGTATCTTGAGATTTTGTTCATGAATGGGGGATAGAGCGGAAAATTGACAGATGGATCAGTGCAGTGTCCACAATAATCAGGACGCTGCATCGGTCTGTCGTGGTAAAAAAAAAGAGCTCAGCCGAAAAGCAGTAAATTTACCGATGTACCAGTAGATCTATGCTCCCACCCCACCTATGATCACCAGCTGTGAGTGATGACCGAAAAAATGAGATTGTGGATACAAGCGGCCGAAATGAGCTTCCTCTGCAGGCTCTCACTCAGGAATAGAGGAGCTGAGCTCCTGGAGCTCTGCCATCTGGGAGTAGCTCAGAGTAGAGCCGTTGCTCCTCTGGTTTGAGAGAAGCCAGATGGGGTGGTTCGGGCATCTGGTTAGGATGCCTCCCGAGCGCCTCGCTGGTGAGGAGACCCAAAAGCAGACCCTGGACTCGCTGGACAGATTATGTCTAACAGCTGGCCAGGGAACACCTTGGGATCCTCCCGGGTGAGCTACTGTGTTAAAGTAGCCGGCGTGAGAGAAGCCTGGGCTTTCTGCCCCGCAACCTGGTTCATGGATATGCAAAAGACAACGGAACGGAGCCTTAATGAAGGACCACAATCTGCACTGTTTTTTTTCTCCAGATAATTGAGAGAGCAAGGAGTGATTTGGGCTGCAAGTTCTTTTCTGCAGTTTAGATGTTTTAAATATTGAGTTTTCTACAGTCTCTGCAAAGAAAATTTATTTACTTACATCTCTAAATATTGAACTTTGTTGTAAGTGCACCAGGAACCATTGGTTTGCTGCCAGTAGGTCTTGCTCGTACTCACACTGGGTTGAAAAAACAGGTCATTAGTACAGAGTGCATTGTTTGTTTCTCCAAGTGAAATCTACTAACTGCTGCAGGAGAGATGCTTACCAGCACAAAAATGTTTTTTTTTTAAACCAACTGCAAGATACAAAAGCCAGTCACATTTTTCATTTAAATTGGGACTGCTTGTTCTATTTTCCTGCATGGCTATTCCCTGTAGGTTAAATTTCTTTTGGTCCAAAAACACTTCTCTGATTTCTTTAAAAATATACAGAGAAACAGAACTTCGACATTTTAGCTTTGACACAGAAAAGCGTGAACAGATCATTTAATTAGGCTATGATGATCTATTATTTTCCTTCATGTTAAAAGCATTAAAAAAAACATTTATATCCAAAAAAAACACAGTAAAAATCATTAATTTACACAGACTTTATTTTTTTATTTACAGATGAATTGTTGACATTTTATCCGTTGGTGTGATTAATATGATGCAATTTGTGAAAATCCTTGTGAACCATTTTCATCCAGACTTGTCACAGATTGGAACTACAGAACTTGATTTATCATCCAAATTTGTCTTTTTTCTCTCTAACTTTAAAAACAAGTATGTGTTTTTCTGTTTGATGCCAAAACCAAACAGATGTCTTCTTTTTTTTAAAAAAAGAAAAATGTCAGGAGAGATGAACTGGTGAACAGCATAATTGTCAAAATCATACGGGGTGAATAGTGGGGTTCTCTTGCAAAGAGCTGCCGTTTGTTGACTGCTAAGCGGGAAACCTGGCACAATGACAAGTATGGCTACTGTGTGAACACCTTTAAGACACTTAATAAGTAGTTTCCAAAACACGGAATAAGCCAAACTACACGCTGCAATGCATTGTGTTCACTTCATGCATATATAGGACAAAAAATGTGATTGTCCTTTTAAGACCCCGCCCTCCCCTCTTGCTCCTAAAAATGCATAATAACCACAATGAAATACTTTGCTAGCCAGATGTGTTCAGTTATTAGCAACACACCTGCCGTGAAATAAACTAATTAATCCACTATGGAGCCAAAACTCTATTAACGAATAAGTGAAGATAATGGGTTTGTTTACGAGACTACAAAAATTTAATAAATATGCCAATTAAAAACTTTTAGGACTTGGCTTAATCCCTGTTTAGAAAAACAGAACCACAAGTGTGACAAATCAGGAACAGGCCCCGAAAAAAAAAAAAAAAAAAAGAGAAAAAGCATGAAAGAAAAAAAAAACTACAAGTGGCTTGACTCTCTCCTATAAAAGAGAAAACGATTTAAGAAATGAAAGTAAATGCACTGCATAGGCAAGGATAAGCCGCTCACAGCCGCTTCTTGGACAGAGCCTGAAAAAGCAAGGAGACGGACAAACAGATGTGGGCGTGGCTGTAGGTCTGGCGTTCGTTTCAAACGGGGAGGGTGAGAAGTGGTTGGATTTCTGATTGGAGAACTGATTGGAATGTTGAATGAACGTAAGAGTAACCAGAGGTAAGAGCTCACAGAGCAGTTGATTGGTGTGGCACAGCAGAGGTGATGAGTGGAGAGGAGAGATACCACACGGAGAGAAAGGATTGGAGACAACGGGATTGTGTCTGATGTGAAACTGAAGGAGGAAGAGACATCTTCAGACAGCAGGAGTTTGGAGAGAGAGAGACTGTGTATGTGTGCGTGTGTGTGTGTGAGGAGAGAGATGAGCATCAAGATGAAGAGTCGGTCAAAACTCAGTTACTGAGCAGGAGCTCTGTTGCTGCCTCCACATCCCAGGATTTTGATGATAACGCCACTATTACTGCATTCTAGAGACAAAAAAGAAAAACCCAACAAAGTCAAACATCTAATAAGAAGCAGAAGTTAGGAAAATAGTCCGGATTTAAAAAAAATAAAAAAGTTCTTTGGATACATACTTTTTCAAAGCCCATGGCACAGAGTTTGTCTATTTTGCGTGTGTACTCGGCGCTGGAGACGGGGGCGCCTGCGTAGACGTGAGACCAGAGTCTGGCTGTTTGTTTAAACATCTCTGGATTCTGCTTGTACTGCAACAAACAATAACATATTAAAGATATACATCTCAGTAATCTGAGGAAACAAAAAAATGTCCATATTCATGTTCATTTAAATAGTAGAATTACAGTTATGTTGTCTTTAATTTAAGAATCCCCTAGAACTAAGGCTGACAATCAATTAATCTCCTCCTCTCCACTCTCTATGACCTATTTGTTACCGCACAAATAAAAGAAAATACCTTAAACTTATTATTAATGTCATTAAAACCTAACCAGCTGCATTTTTATGACTATAATAAACATAAAAGTTTTAGATTTTTATCAAAATGTGTGGCGCATCCTGTAGTGCAGTGCTCCCTGTGTCTGTTATTGTTGTAAGCGGGACATAGTAGAGAACGCCATGAGAACGTTTAAGTGGGACGTGTAGCCGTGGATCGGGGTATGTGCATTATGCAGAACATCATTGTTTAAAAACTCTGAAAATGGCAAAGAGATAAAGTTTACAGTGAAGGCCATCAGCTACGCAGAGGAAAATGAAAACCGAGCAGCCACGAGAAAATTTAAGATTAAAAAAATTGATGGCTCGCAAGTGCAGAAAGCTGGGAAACCAGCTCCCACAGGTAAAGAAGGCAGCTGAGTTTCCACGGACATAAGGCGAGGTGGCCCAAGTTGGAGGAAAGACTCGAGCAGCGGATCAACGAGTAGGAGAAGAGTTTCAACCGTCACCATTTGACTAAAAGCAGTAACACTGGCAGAAAAAAATGAAAATTAATAATTTCCAAAGAGGTCCATATTGGAGTTTTAGTTTCATAAAACGGTGCCATTTTTTCCATCTAAACACTGTAATCAATACTTAATCAATACTTAAGCACCACCAAACTCAGTTTTGCTCCACCTAAATTTTTTAAAAGGCACACTTGTTTGCTTGTGTGTGTTGTTGTTGTTGTAAGACGGACGTAGTAGAGAACACCATATAAAAAAAAAATTGAAGGGGGTGTGCATGTGGATTGTATATAAAACCTCGTGCCCCCTATAATCAGGTGGCCCTTACGCACAGTATGTGTTAATTACAGTAATGTCACACATAACTGAGACTGTGCCTTTAAATATGATGCACCTTACGGTCCTGAAAACACAGTAAATTAGGCGTTGTACTTAACTGCTTCCCTTTTGTTCCAGATGCAGCTTCATCTAAAATCTGACTTTTGTAGGTTCTTAACTCAACCGTGGCTCAATTTAAAAAGTAGTTTATTTTATGTAAAGCCACATCTACAGTAACTAGTCACATGTTTTTAATCAAGACTTGAAGCTCTTTTAAACCAGAGGAACTTGAAAAACTACTACTGGGTGCTCTGCATTTTTTTCCGGAGTTGACTTATTGTTTTCTTGAAGCATTGGATCTAATTACACAGTCATTGGGAAATTAAGTTTCTAATCATCATGAACAACTAAGGTTGAAACTCGTATAGAAATATTTTTTCTTATTTCAAACAAGGGCATAAATTTTTAAAGAAATTGCATTTACAAAGTACTAATGAACATGTCCAAGAATCCTCCTTACACCATCACAGCGCTTTTTATTTACAGTTTAAGGAACACAGGAGAGCTACTGTCATATCTGGGGTCATGACTGCATTCACAAGAATAAGAGCAATAACGCAGGTGGAAGAAATTTACTTCCCTTTTGATTGTAAGAAACAATTTTATCACTTTTAAATCATGCATTCTCCACCAAATAAAGACTCGTGATCTACAGTATCTTGTAATATTGTTGAAAAATTTTGATGTACAACTCACACAATATGATTTTAAAATGAAACCAAACCCAACAAACTTTTCTATTGCTTCATGCAATTTACTAAATTTGAAACACATAAAAATACAGAACAACTACCATATTTTCCGCACCATGAGGCACACCGTATGATATGGTGCACTTTCAATGGATGGTCCATTTTAAAATGTTTTTTATCTATAAGGTGCACCGCATTATAAGGCACATAGAAAGAAACTACAGTACTGTGGTGTCTGGAGTTGCATTGTGCATCCACTAGATCGGGGCCCCTAAACCGGATGGTTTTAGGACCGGTCTAAAGGTGTAGCAGCAAAAACTAAATAAGTCCAGCCTAAGAATCTGGCTTTGTTAATCAATAATAATAAAAAGCCTTAAATCCACTTTGTCTTCACGAGAAAATTTATTAGTAGCGTCTTCATAACATAACAACATTGTCTCTGCCCTTAACGCACTCTGGTTGCTATGGTAAGTGTAAACATTCCTTCAAAGTATAAGACATCACAAAAACAAATTGAATAAAATACCAGTTAGGCTCTTCACAGTAAGACCAGATCAATCAGAGTTCTGAGTTTGTTTTGCTGGAACCAGACAGTCCCATCTTGACCTGAAATCTGAAGAGTGTTTCTAAGGTGCAGTCTGCTACGTAACTCTGTAACCCCCCTTAGCAAAGAAGCTTCCTATAGATCTTTATTTTTTACTGATTTTACTATTTTAGGGGTTTAAATTTAATGGGATGATGCATCGAAGGTTACATTGACGGATGTAAGGAAGAAAATCCAGTGACTTTTCAAATGAAAAACATCGGTAGCCAAAATGAACCAGTATTGATCCATATAAAAGGCGCACTGTCGGCTTTTGAGAGAATTAAAGGCTTTTGGGTGCACGCCTTATAGGTGGAAAATATGGAAATTCTTCAGGCTGTTTCCAAAGTCAGACACAAAAGAGTTTTTTCAGTTAAAAACCCCAGTAAGAACAGTTTTATATTTTATTTTTGGATCACTTGGTTTTCATTGCCTTCTGTCTAAAATTATAAAGTTTCATTGTTTTACAAACAAGCATCTGGAAAAGATTAAGAGTAGGGAAACAATCTTTCTTTGATGCAACAAGATATTTTCGGGAATGTTTTGAAAACCTGGAGAATCACTGGCATTTTTGCATGTTGTAAAAAAAAAAAAAAAACCTTCCATGTGAAAAAAATAAAAAGGTATGCACTCACCTGATTGGCTACTACAGCATCTTGTGGATCATCTGGTTCTGCAGCTGCCAGTAAAGCTTGTAATGACAAGAGGACCGTCCTCAGAGTCATAGCTGCTGCCCTGGAACAACAGAAGGTCGTAGATACAAAATTTAAAAAAAAAGGTTATAGTAAAAGCAGACTTTTGATCAAGAAAAAAAGAAAATATAAACAGGACTCTGGGAAACGGTTCTGTTTTGGAACACAAGTAAGCGCTGCAACATTGGAAAATGTTTCCACCAGAGTATAAATTAACAAAGCAAGGAGAATATTTCTTAAAATATTTTTGGACTACAGTGTGTGACACAAAAATTAAAGCTCTCCGATTCAATAACAACGATATAGAGAGATGTCAATTATTGATGCGTAATACTTCATTACAAACATGAATGCACAGTTTCAAAAAAACTCAGCAGAGCAAAAATAATAAACACTGATTTGCAAAAATGAGAGTAAAAAGCATATGGGCAGATGAGTCACGCTTCAACATACCCTCAGCATGTGGCTGAGAGCATATGTGCGCATTTGTGCCGTTCACCAGGAGGACAATGCAGGTCCGAATGTTGAACTGCAAAGGTTCACATTGAAAACGTGGGCTGTTTTCACTTACAGCTCATAATATGTTTTGTGCTCCATGTACTGAATGACTAGGCATCTGTGGAAATGATTTACTTTCAGCGTCAACTTATGGGTTATGCTCTTTTACTGATATTGTAGTGACACGTAGTCACACAAAGATGTGATTCTGAACCTTTGATCGGTATCATATCCATGCAATGAAATGACATAGTTGCTGTTATTTACAATTTTTAACTAAATGACCGTTTAAGATGTGCTGCAAACAATTTGGGCAAAATAAAAATTTATACAAACGTACGCTATAATTCAATGACCTAAAAATATTTTTTCCCCATTCTTATATGCACTTCAATTTCACAATAAACCAGTTATAATCAGACAGGAAATTTCGACCAGTGGTTTTAGTACAAAATAAAACTAGATGTTCATGTTTGACATTTGATCAAGTCAAAATAAACCGCATGCATTTACTCACCACTGATCTTTAAGAATATCCAAACATATTGCACCTGTGACCGAGCTGATATTAGGATGCCAAATCTTTGTGATAAACCGCACCTGGATCAGCAAATGAAACAGTAATATACATATCACAATAAATTTTCCAAAGTAAACACAGGTGACGTTGAAATAAAAAGATGTCTTACCTTAGGTGGATTGAACGGATACGTCTCTGGAATTTTAATTTCTAGTTGATATCTACCTCCTGTACAAATTATATCAATAACTTAATCTTTATGAATGAGCAAACATGCTAAATACTACATGCTTCTCATAATATTTTCTATATTTGTACTATTAAAAGAGAAGTTAGTGAAGCTTTTTAGTCTATAACATGTTACAAAGTTAAGACATGTATGCATTTTGATTGATGAGGACCTTACCTTCATATGGCGTGTCTGGTGGACCAGCTATCTCTCCTTTTAATTCTGTGAAGTTCTCATCCACAAGATCAACTTTTATCTGATTTTTGCTTGTCTGCATAAAGAAGAGATGAAGTTACATAGCTATATGGTATATTGGGATGGTGCTTATTGTGAACATGACCACAAACAGAAATCAATTCATTTTAAATCATCAAAATGTAAGATGTAAAAGTAATTCATTTAATGTGTATTTTCTCCTCCTGCTTTCGGATATTGCCACAGCAAGTCAGTTTCTTCCATCTAATCCTTTCTTCTGCACCTCTTCAGTCACACCAACTCTCTTCATGTCCTCCTTCACTGTATCTATCAACCTCCTCTTTGGTCTTCCTCCAGACCTCCTCCAGCAGTTCCAAACCCAGCATGCTCCTTCTCTCTCCTCTGCACATCTCAATCTGGCCTCTCTGACTTTATGTCCTAAACCTCTAACATGTGCTGAACTTCAAATACACTCATTCCTGATCCTGTCCATCTTGGTCACTCCCAGAGAAATCCTCAGCATCATCTCTGCTACCTCCAGCTCTCCCTGGAGAATTCCGAGGTGTTCCCCGGCCAACTGTAAGACATAGTTTCTCCAGTGAGTCCAGGGTCTGCCCTTTGGTCTCCTCCAGGTGTGAAGCCCAAAACACCTCACAAGCAAAGGTTTGGGAGACATCCTAACCAGATGCCCGAACAACCCCATCTGGCTTCTCTCGGCCCAGAGTAGAACTCCTCATTCTATCTCTGAGAGAGCTAGAAAGCAGTAGTTTTGTAAATAGTAATGTTTAGAGTTCAGCCTACTGTCTTTATACTTTTTTATTTAAAATTGAAAGCAAATTGTAAATTATCAAACGCACATATGCTGTATGGATTCCCAAATAAACCAATTAGATTTCCTAAACAAGCATGTTTAAATCTCAAACTAACAAACATGCCAATGCAGAATAAACTGACACCTCTCACAACACACGGAAAAGTTGTGATCAACTTGTTGATCACTTGTAAATCACACAGATTTACAAGTGATTGAAAGTGAAACAAAAAACAATGTAGAACTTTGTCACTGTATGAAAAATAACACCTTATCTAGCTTTGCTATAGCGATCAAGCTGACTTGGCGTGTTAAAAGAGTCATTTACTTAAAATGATACTCCTTTACACCTCAAAATTCACACAACGTTTTGTAAATATTAACTATTTTTTCTTACATTTCACCTCTGCATTGAAGCATGTTGTTAGTTAGCATTAGCAACAAATCTATGACATGTTAGCTGTAGCTCAGCCAGAGACGCGTCACTCATTCAAAATGAGAAAAAGAAGAAAACCAGGCTTTAACATGTCATGACAAATGTAATTACAAACCTCTTCACTCTTAAGAACCTCCTTGAATTCCCGTTTTATCCTTTGAACTGCGATGTTGGCCATTATTTTCCCCTCGTTAGCAATCCGATTGGGGCCTGTTAGCTAATGCTAGCTTGTTCTGACTCACAGCAGTTCCTCACTTTTTAAGGATCAGACTGAAAAATAAAAAAATATGAAGCTTAGTTTTTTTGTTAGCGCCGCTAATTCCTTTGTATTATTTGAAGATTTGGTTATTTAAAAAAAATCCTAAAGGTGGATCTCTCATTTCAAACGTACAACACAATGGTTGATGCTACAGGAAACATTTTAATAGCAAACTGCATGCAGGCAAAGCACAGGCAGTCACATGGGGCTGATAGCCTTCTCTGATTGGTTCATTCCTTCACAGCACATTATTTTTATTCGTTTAAAAAAAAAATAATAAAAAATATATTGCAAATTATAATTAATTCCATTCAATTAAAATAGTAATTATAAAAAGAAATCTACACATGATTTCAACCAGATCTCTCTGATTGCAGTTGAAATTATTTGTACAGGTATTATAATAAAATAATAATTTTAATTACGTTTTTTTTTTTTTTGGTAAAATCAAATTGTAGATAATAAATTTATGATTGAATTTAATCTATTTATTAATTTAAATTTATTTATTTAGTTAGTTCATATTTGATATATTTATTTATAAAAAATTAATTAATTTTAAATAAATAAATTTACAAGTGAAATCTAAGACAATTTTAACTACAATAAGAGTTGCTATTGTTAAAATAATAATTGCAGCTACAATTAATATTTTCTTTCTATTTTCTCTTAAAAATGTAAGGGGAAAATAATTTGTGTTACCGTCAAAAAAGAAAAGTAATCACACTTTACCACTCAAAACAAAATCTTTTCGTCTCTCACATGAATATCACACTAATCAGACTGATCAGAAATTTCTTGTCAAATGACAAACTGCATATTGGAATGATTTTGGATCGAATTATTCATAGCTAGATATACTTGAATTATTTCTTTGCCGATTGTGCTCAAAATGTATACAAATATTAAAATGTTGATCTTGTAATCTGAGCATGATGTAGACCAGGAATGCCCAACCAGTTGATCGCGGTCTACTTGTAGCCCGTGGACAGATCGCAAGTTGACCGCCGGGTTTGTAAGGGGAGATTTTTGAAGTCTGGGACGTGAAATCACGTTGTTAAGCCTGTTTTCAATGAACAGCTCCTATTCCTGTGGCCCCTCCCCTTCACTGCAGAAGATGTGGGTGTGAGGGGGAAGAGGGGACAGAGGAATTTGTTTGTGTGCGTGTTAGTGACAAAAAGAGATATTTGTTTGTGTGTGTATTAGTGACAAAAAGAGATATTTGTTTGTGTGTGTATTTTAGAGGGCGGGTTTGTGATGTGATGTCTAATGGTTGTGTCACAACAACAAAACGTGTTGAGAGGGTAGTTCTACTGCAGGCTGGAAACAATCTGTTTGTGTTTGTGATGTTAACAATGGACTGGTCGATTTCAGGAGGATTGGTATTGAAAAGTAGATCTTTGGACAAAAAAGGTTGGGCACTCCAGTTCCAAACACATGTTGAATTAGTGTTTGTAGTTTTCAAGACCGACACTAGATGTCGATATAATCCCACGATCAAGAATGATCAAGTGTTTGCAAAGATATACATTATCTTTTATTATTATCTTTTATATATTTTTATTATCTTTTATCTCATTATGCAAAGATGTACATTAATGGGGAACTTTTCAAATCAGTTCTATGAAGAATACTTGTTTATTCACTTGTTATATCTGCACATCAAATGTGTCATATTACATAAAAATGTGAGTAATTACAAAACTTCACTGAACAGGAGGTATGGGGTTTTTTTTAAGACGAGTTTTAGTAAGTCTGAAAAGTAAAACATCTTTTTGGATTACTTGCAAAATCCACTGCTATTATGCAAGTTTTGCTAAACAGAAACAGCAATCAATAATCAATAGCTAAATATTGTTGTAGCAATATTTAATGGCCATTTGAAAAAAAAACAGATGGAATTGTGATTACAAGTATATAGAACAATAGAAAAACACATTTGCACAGATATAATTTCACATGTGCTTCACGTCTTACTGAGTCAATCTAACAGGACAAACACACATTGGGCCTCTTTCTTTTCTTCTTCTCCAATTCACCCAGCTTTTAAGTCTTCCTCTTTCTTGTCTTTGGTTTCTTTTGGTGATTATGACAAAGATGATGCTTGCAGCCAAAATAACAGTCGTCATTAGGACACAGCTTCCAAAAATAAGCATTGGCTTGTTCTTGAGCATCCATTCACACGTGGAGCAACTATCTAACTGCTCATCAACCCTACATGGTCTTACAGTGTCATTGCTTGGGATACCACTGTGGCTGATGATCTCTTGGTACACACTGACAGATGCCTTGGCTTGAGACTGGTAATCATTTGAGGTGAACAAGCCGTACTGTGGGACATGTCGATCTTGGAGCTTCCAGATGTAAAAACCTTGCAAATTGACATTGTCGAGATGATAAGCTGAGAAAAAATAAAAGTGAGACATTAATGATTGGTTTTCAGTATTAAACTTAAGCCATGTTTTATAGTTAAAAGCAATCGTATTACTCTAACCCATGTCCTACCTTTAAGTGCCTCCTGAAGGTAACTTCTGATGTAATACTGCCTGACTTCATCCTCTGAAGATGCCTGATCATCAATCCCACTACCTGTAACAATAATAGGCAGAGCTCTTCCATATCTTTTACTCACCCATCTCAGTATCTCCCGAAGACCCCAAGGAACTAGAGCCTGACCGAGGTTGGAGGATGGCCATGTTGGGTCAGTGAGTATCAAACAGTCATGATCAGGGATCGATTTCATCTGAAATTTTGCTTTTGTGTGGGGAAGAGGAGAAACCAAACGAGTGGTAAAATGGTTTAAAGCAATAAAACTCAAGGCCCCTCTCAGCTCCTGACGTTCAGATTCAGTAAAAATTGGAAGAAAAGATTCAGGCAGGCCCTTTTTCTGCTTTTTCTCCTCCAGATATTTCTTCATTTCTTGTGGATAGTCTGCTATCTTCTGTTTTGCTTCATTTATAGTTCCCAAAAGGGGATCTAAGAAGCGGCCGAGTTCAAATAAAAGAAATCGTTCTGCAGCTACAGTGTGGGATTCAAGGTAAGGGTTGGCAGGTTTTGCCCAGTCAGCATGCAATGCAAGTGAGACTAAACCTTGCTGTTGATGGTAATAGTTCTTCTCGTACAGCCGCCAAACTTTTGCATGAGCAAGAAGAAGGTTATGAGCAGCTTGATGCCGTTCAGCCTCTTTAGAAAAAGCATCGATCAATCTGTTTGGTTCATTAATGGTAATCCAGTATTTCACCCATGGACCCAGCTCCTGATAGCAAAGTTCTGCATATTCTTGGAAAGCTTCTACTGTGCTGTATTTCAGCCAACCCCCAGAGGAATGCAGGGATTCAGGCAAGCCCAAATTTGATGATCTGTGTGTTGGATGGTATATTATGACCAAAGGCTCCAATTCCAGCTTCTTGATCTCCATCAGCACACATCGGTAGTATCTAAAGAAAATATAAAGTGTCAACGAGATGACATAAATAATGTTATACAACATTAGATAAAATTGAGCTAAATTTTACTTCTTTAGTTCTACCTTAGAACTTCAGAGTTCAAATGAGCACGATTCCCCTCAGGTAAAATCAGAGACCAGTTTAGAGCAAAACGGTAATGAGATGCTCCAGTGGATGCAAACAGGCGGAGATGGTCACGAATAGCTAAATAATCTGTGCACTGGGCCGGTCTGGTGCGGAGCTTTACTCCAGGGACTGGATGCAATGATCCATCTCCAGTCAAGTTCCAGCTGTAAAGCTGTGGGTCATTGAACTGTGGAGAGAAAGGATAGAAATGTACCTGCAAAACAAACAAAATAGATGTCATTTAAAATTTTTAGATGAATGAATTCAGAGAAGGTGGAATTGATTTATTAATCTCAGCTCTTTCCACTCACCTGCAGGATGGGGTCAGCAACACCCCAGTGAAATTCACAAGGAAAATGGTCTTTGACGTCCACAGAGTTTTCATCACTTGGAAAACCATTTTCAATAACAACATCCCTGTAGTACTGAGCTGAGGTTTTGGGGGTCCTGGTTCTGTTTGGTTGATTAAAGTCAACATAAAAGAGTCCTCGTCTGATATTGTAGCCGTAATTCCACTCAAATCCATCTACCAATGACCAGACCGTGTAACCAAATACCTGGACATCATCAAGCTTGATGGCTACACGAAAAGCAAACAGAAAAAGATTGATGCAGTTAAAAATTTAACAGCATTACGTACTATTTTAGATTTTGTCTGCTTACCTTGCAAGACTTGATTGATAAAACTCTTCATCAGGTAGATGGCCACCGTGTCTTCTCTTCCAACATTAGCATCAGAAAACCAACCTGCCTCAGCCACCAAAACACTAGGGTCTCCATACTCCAGTTTTATCCAGGACAGGAGCTGCCGCATGTTTGGTGTCACACTTTGTCCATAGTGGATCGAATCCCGGCCCAGACGGAGATTGTATGGCCCAAAGGACAAAGCAAAAAAGTCTGCTGTTTTCTGAACCCACAGCTTCTCTTCTTGGGTAAACATGGGCATTCGATGCACATGCTTTACTTTAAGAGAGGTGGGGTAGTCTCCATTACCAAAAATTGGGTTGGCAAACCAGCCTAGAACAGCTTCAATGGATTGCTGACAAAGTTCAACGTTAAAAGCTGTGGCTTGACCTGCATGAGGCTCGACCCAGTGGGATCCTAGAACAATGGAGACCTTGCCCTTCTGAGTTGTCCGGAAGAGAGTGTTGTAGGCCTGCCATGCTTTAGCATGCGCCTGGAAATGAAAATGGAAAAATCTTTAAAAAATAATGCATACATGCACTTACAGAAAATAATAGTTTTGTTTTATTTTATTGTTGAAACTTTTTAACCAAGCATTTTTACATTTGACAGCTATTTGAGAAATTGGTTGACAGATGTGTAAACAACATTTATTACTTAGGATCAATAAATTTCTCCTGGTAGAAGTAATAGGTATAAATAAAGGTGTTTATTGGGCATCTATAAATAATTGTTTTCCCATTTTATCTGCTTGATCTTTACTGTACGTCTACCCATCTGTCCCTGAGTGGAGAAACATAAGTGATTATTAATGAGGCGTATCTTTCTGACTTCCTGACACACACAGTTTCTCTCCAGCACAAAAGTGCTGATGTGGTGGACTTTGTCCTCAGCGTCTTTTTAAGGTCTCCTGTTTGCTAATCACAAACCTGTCAATGTAAATATGGCCAACTAGTTATCAATGAGATAAACTTGAGGCTTTTGCACATAGTTATACAGGATGTTTGCGGTGGCTATGATGGATTTAGTGGGAATGCACCATTTTTTATTGGCGCATTGGAGTCGAGTTGCTTCACTGTCCTGTGACTATATGGTGTTTGCAAAGATATAAACATTCATTCAGCATCATAAACTGGTAAATCTGTGACAGTTCAAAGTTTATCCTTAGAGTTTGTGTCATTTTTGTAGTATAAATTGTTCAAAATCATTTTAAAGAGTCTGTATAACTTACCCTGATCAGGTTGTGAGCTACTGTAAGAGAAACTTGTATGCCTCCTTTTTCTCCAGGAGCATACACACCTGTTCCATAACCCTGTACAGCAACCAGGTATGGATTATGCATAGTCAGCCAATAACTAACATGACTTCCAAATGTTCGGAAACAAAATATGGCATATTTTTCAAAAAGATCCACTAGTGTGTCATTTTTCCAACCTCCATATTGGTCCTGGAGCACTTGTGGAAGGTCTGAGTGATAAAGCGTGACAATAGGTTCTATGTTCTTTTCCAGAAGGCTCTCGATGATGATTCTGTAATGCTCCACAGCCAGTTCACTGGGCTCACCACTGGCATTGCCATCTGGGAATATTCTTGGCCATGAAAGAGAGAAAGAGTATGATTTCACACCTAGATATTCTAATGCTGCCACATCTTCTTTCCACAGGTTGTAGCTGTCACTGGCTGTATCTGCAGTTTCTCTGCTTGAATTATTGCTGATGGATGAGTGGGTGAAATGGTCCCAAATAGATGCTCCTTTCCCATCCTGATCCCAGGCTCCTTCAGTTTGGAAAGCAGATGTTCCAGACCCCCAGAGAAATCCAGCTGGGAAAGTGTCATGAAGAAAATACTGGTCTTTGTCAATGGTTTTCTGCTTGGGTTGCTCCCAGACGCTTTTGCCCTCCACAGGAGAACAGGTTGTCTCTTTCCAACAGAGCATCAACCACAGAAACAGGCAAGTGGTAAAAGATTGGTTCAGCATGGTGTCTTGTTTTGGAAATTTGTTTAAATAGGACAACTTGCATCAATCAATGGCGTTTTTTGTTGAGATGAACTTCGTTCCGATAGACAGGAGATCCATAATGTCGAAAAAGAAAAAGGAAAAATGACCAAAGCCATCCGAGAGGGACATTTGAAGCCTGAAGGTGTTGATGTATCCATCTGACAACCTGGTTAGTCTTCCCTATCTCTCCCTCAGTGTACTTCTGCTCCCACTCCGCCCCTCCCTGGGACAATAACGCTCACAAATACAAAGGTTGACTCATATCCAGACCTGTTTGTATTACTATGCTTCTGGGCCACAAGATTGCTTTCAACTTTACATCCAAACTCCCCCTATTATCCAGAGATTATGTACTCTTTTATCCTTTTAAACAGTCGCTGCATCATACAAAATATGATCAAAGTATTCAGTTATGCTTGCGGGGATGGACCTTTCAAGCTCTCAGCCGTAACATGATTGCTGTAAAAAAGATTCTTGTGTCAATAATTAGCTAGTACCTGGGTCTTAACCTCGCACATAAGAAACTCCACAATCTCTTTGTAATAGCTAATAATATAGATATGCTTGTTTATCGTAACTAAATTAATTGTCGTGCCGTTGATTGAAATTAGAATAATAAGTTTAATGAGAGAAAAAAGAAGCATCTGGCTGTTTCTTACCCTTTTTTTTGGTCACAGTCAGTGAGGGCCGAGCATATAAACATTGTTCTCAGTCAGACAATACCAGGTGAGAGCAGACGCGCCACATCATTTCAGATCATTCAATTTAGCTCCTTTTTCTTTATTTGTATTTGTGACCCCTGGCGAGATGACCACAAGCTCTAACAAACAATGCTGAGAAGTGTGTGTGTCCACAACGGCTCATCTGTCTGCACACATAACTTGTCTATTACCAAGCTCAGCAATCACATTTTAAACCCATTTTAAAATCTCATCTCTCATCCATCTTTTTCACTAAAGTATGTATGGTAATCTAAAGTAAACAACAATCACCCAGAAAACAAAACTGCTTGTAGGTATTGTTTGATTAACTGAATCGAGATGAAAATATTAATTTATCTTCTACAGTAAGTTGGAATCACTTTGGTCACTGTGAAAATGATAAAAGGTTGCCCAAGGTAACAGTGAGCTGTGATTTTCTCATTTCCTCCACTTAAATTATCCCCTGAGACAGCATTTTTCAACCAGTGTTCCACGGCACACCAGAGATTGTCAGGTGTGCAGTGGGAAATGGTCCTATTTTACCTCATACAGTGATCAGGATCTGCTGGTAGCTCGTAACGACTGTTTTGGTTGATCTCATGGTGTTTGTGTAAAAAAAAAAAGAAAAATGGATTAAAGCGTATTTATTTATTTGTAGATTAGATATACTTAATCCATCCCTTAATGAGAAAATTTCTGTGCTGCATTACACTGCAGCAGGCTGCCAGGACGGTGCCAGTGGTGGGAGAAACAGGGGTTAGGTGTCTTCCCCAAAGACATCTAGACATGAACTCATTGGGATTCAAAGCGACGAACTCCCGGGCCAACGGCGAACATTCTACCACTGAACTACTGTATGGCCTCCCCAATATGTTTACCATATGTGCATTATGTTTATCAGTATGAAATTCTGTCATTTATTTCAAAGACATGTGGGCCAGCCCACATGGTTACATGTGGGCTGGCCTGTAACCATAGCAACCCACTCTCCCTCTCTGATTTTTTTTTTGTTACATGGTACTTTCCATCCTTCCAGAAAATCCCTCCTGATGAGAAAATTTAGTTTGTGTTTTGAAGCAGAAACATTGCAGATTCTAATTAAATCTCGGATTTTCTGAAAGATATTGAAGAGGAAAACATTTCTCTTGCATTCTGGGTAAATCCTGTCTAAAACTACATACACAGTGTTATGTATATTGTAATATATCAACTGCCTTTGATATAGGCCATATGTTACAATATGTAACATATTGTAGACATAGGCGGCTTTACTGTAGAGAATTGTTTTTAACATTTTTAAGTGGTGGTGTGTCTTAAAAAAAAAATCCAATGCAAAAATGTAGTTTGGCTTAAAAAAAGTTGAGAAAATCTGACCGGAGACACAAAATTTAATAAAAATCAAATATATAAATTTATCTAAAAAGATGTTCACAGTAAAAAGAAAAAGTAAGAAAGGAGACTTCTTTAATTCTCCATCACTAAAATATCTCCTCCTTCAGTTTAAAGAGCAGTTGAGTGAAAAAAGGAAGTGAAAAAAGGATGTGTGAGAAATAAACATGTCTGACTAATGCAGGAACGGTTTTATTACAGCTTAACCTCAGTCATCCCTTCCCACACACACATGCACACACACACAACCCCTCACCTCTGTGCATACTATTTACTGAAAAAGCTAGACAAATGAGAAGTGGATCCAGATCCTACAAGACTGCTGGTGAAGTTAATTTTTTGGTTTTACTTCTGAACCTTAACTGTGATTTCTTTTTTTTTCTTTAAGACATTGATTTCAGTCAATTTGGAATCTTCCCGTTTTACAACCGAGGTGCTTCTTCCCAAATTCCCAGGATCAAAAGGTCAGTGGGTTTTTTCCCATATTCTCTATATTCATTATAAATTTGGTATTTATGTGCAGTTTACTTTATTATCAATAATAAAATATGCAGTATATAAAGTTTAGCATTATTATGTTGCATAATTTATTTTTTGATTAATTTGAGATTAAACAACATTTTTATTCATTTGACTAACTTTTTAATATATTTGAATACATTTTATTAACTACCATACTAATATAATTGTTTCCAATGAGGAAAAAAAGAGACAATATTCATTAATTTTTGTGTAATCCTACAAATGACTCTGTTTTATTAAAGACAAAAAAATTACAGGCATATTCATTTGGAGCTGTTGAAAAAGGGGAAGTAAAGCATTTTTTATTTTAAAGGTAAACTTTTTATAAATTGCATTTTAAAAAATCATAATGCAGTTGAGACCTAATGATTCAACAAAAAGAAACAAAATAAACTTTGATTTGTGAACATTTTGTGACAAGGTTTGTGTTTTTACTGACTGCACGGTGACGCAGTGGTTAGCACAGTGGTCTCACAGGAAGAAGGTCGGGGGTTTGAGTCCCGGGTGGGATAAGGCTTGTTAATTATGCATGTTAGGTTGATTGGCCGCAATAAAATTGCCTCTAGGATGCGAGGCTCTCGCCTTGCATCAGCTGGGTTAAGCTCCGGGACCCCCTGCGGTCCCTTTAGGGATGAACGATTCAGAAGACAAATGTTTTTTACACCTACTTTGTTAAGATTGAGAATTTTGGCACAATGCAGTCAGTGTCTGATGTACATTTTTTCTCAAATCTGTCTAGGCTGACCATGAGGATCCTGACCACATTTTTCTGGATGACAGCTGTGGCACTAGGACTGAAGAACTGTGCTTCATCTCCTGATGATATTGTTGACCGTTCATCCAGAAATCTCTCCTCAGTCCCAAAAGACCTGCCTCAGACAGCAGAGTCCGTTGACCTCTCATGCAACCACATACATCAACTTCATGAAGGAGACTTCCAAAATACAAACCGTCTGAAGTCACTTAATGTATCATGGAATGGTTTGGAGTTCATTAATGCAAAAACTTTTGTCGACACGCCGCTCTTGGAAGAATTAGATCTGTCGTATAACAATCTTCAGAATCTGTCCGGTCAACATTTCCTCTTTCATACAGGAAACCTGGCCACACTAAACTTGGCTTGGAACCAGTTTCTGAACATGACTCTGGGAAAGGAGTTCAGTCTTCTACTAAAGTTAAAGAAATTACTGCTTGGAGCAAAGCAGATAGGTGTGGATGATTTCAAGAATGTTGCTGAGATCAAATTGGAAACACTGACCCTTTACTTAGAAGAGGAACTTTACTATGAAACAGGGAGTCTAGTGAATGTCCACGCTCAGAAGATCCAGATAGTCTTCAATGAAAATCAAATCATGCTGAGAAATTTTGTTGCTGATATTTTGTCACATTTTGTTAAAGTAGAGATGAATAATTTGACAGGAGGCTACAAAAATTTAACAACAGAAATAAGTCAGAAAGCAGAAATACACACTTCTGATCTTAGTCTCAACAACATGCTCATTGACTGGAAGGAGTTAACAGAGTGTATAAATGCGATTCTAAAAACATCTATTGCTCACTTCAGTGCTGCTGATGTCTCAATGAACAATCCATCCTTTCTAGACACCCCTGTGACAGAAACATCCAACATGGAGTCTTTCACAGTATGGCGTGGAAAAGTCACGTCCTTCTTCTTCTCTATGGAGGCCATGTTTAATTTTTTCATCAGCATTCCGGTAAAGCGCTTTGCAATGCTGGATTCCTCCATCATATACATGACATGTCCGAAAAAACCAAGTCCAATCATCGAGCTCGACTTTTCCTACTGCGCTTTGTCTGATTCAATCTTCTCGGTTGTGAAGAATAATGTCAGGGTTGAATGTGAGACTCTGGTTAACTTGACCAAACTCATTTTGGTGAACAACAACCTTAAGAACCTCTATTCATTGAGTATACGCATGCAGCACATGGTATCTCTAAAACACTTAGATTTAAGCCTCAACTCTCTGGTTTACGATGGTTTCTCAGAGTGTCATTGGGCACCAAACATTAGCATAATGAACATGTCTTCTGGAGGTCTTACAGACTCCGTTTTTAACTGTCTACCAATAGGAGTTGAAACATTGGATCTCCAGAACAACCAGATTTCTGTGGTACCAGAATCTATTTTACATACACTGAAAAACCTTTTATTTCTAAACCTCAATTCCAATAGGCTGCGAGATCTGCCAGAGTGTAACAGCTTTCCTGTCTTGAACAAGCTTATACTTACATCTAACTCCATTCATGCTCCATCTGTGGAAAGACTGAACACCTGTCCCAAACTGAATGCCCTAGATGTCAGTCACAACCCTTTCACCTGCACTTGTGCATTAAGAGAATTTATAACCTTCGCCAACCAAGCTGAAACCAAAAGAAGTCAATCAGACATTGAATTGTTAAGTTGGCCTTTGAGCTACTACTGCATCTACCCAGAGACGGTCAGAGATCAAACTTTGAACACATTCTGGATTCCAGCAGTCTCCTGTAGCGTCAGTCTTCTTGCAGCCAGCATCCTGGTTCCTGCAGTGGTACTGATAGTCACGGTTGTCTTTCTGTGCCACCGTCTGGACGTTCCCTGGTACATCAGCATGATCTGGCAGTGGACCAGAGCTAAACATCGTGCAAGAATGCAACAACTTCGATCTGAAGATCTTGAAGGAATAGAGTTCCATGCTTTTGTGTCATATAGCCAGCACGATGAAGACTGGGTGAAGAACTTTCTACTTCCTAATATGAAAGGTTCTACAGGAGGGCTCAGGATCTGCTACCATGAGATAAATTTTGTTCCAGGAAAAACAATAGTTGAAAACATTATGAGTTGTGTGGAGAGAAGCCGGCGTTCTGTGTTTGTGCTCTCTTCTCATTTTGTTAAAAGTGAATGGTGCCATTATGAGTTGTATTTCGCAAGCCACCATCGTCTTTCTCTGGGTGTGGACAGTATCGTGCTGGTGCTCCTTGAGCCTCTGCCTCAGTATCTGATCCCTGCCAAATATTACCAGCTCAAATCCATGATGAACCGTCACACTTATTTGGAATGGCCTCAGGACAAAGCCAAGCAGAAGATGTTTTGGGCAAACCTCAGAGCTGCTCTACAAGCTAATCTTCCTAGTGTACTTGTGGATGACTTAAATGAGTAATTTCACATCGAACTTCTACTTCTTCTTTCAGCATTTCCCTTCAGGGGTCGCCACAGCAAGTCAGTTTCTTCGATCTAACCCTATCTCCTGCATCCTCTTTGGTCACGCCAACTATCTTCATGTCTTCCTTCACTGTATCCATGAACTTCCTCTTTTGCCTTCCTCTAGGCCTCTTTCCTAGTGGTTCCAAACCCAGTATCCTTCTTCCGATGTACTCTATCTTCCTTTCTCTCTTCTGCACATGTCCAAACCATCTCAGTCTGACCTCTGACTTTATCTCCAAAACCTCTACCATGTGCTGTTCCTCTGATCCTGTCCATCCTGGTCACTCCCAGAGAGATCCTCAGCATCTTCATCTCTGCTACCTCCATCTCTGTTTCCTGTCTTTTCCTCAATGCTACTTTACATCGAACGCTTCATAAAAAATGAAAGATTTACGGGGCATTGTGATTTTTATTTTTTAATTTAAAGCAAAATCTTTAATGCAAAATCACTTTTTTAACTAAATCAACTAATTTTTCTATACATTTTTTTGTGAATGAACGTGACATAGTTTGCATGTAAAATGTTATTACTGCACATTTGAAGAGAAATGCAATAAAAAGGCAAAAAACTGTGTAGAAAATGTATTTAATTCTTTTTTTTTAAAAAAAAAAAACAATGTTTCTTACAAAACATCATCACACAAATGGCTGTGTTTAAACACACAAGAGTAATCTCCAACCTCAACAGTGTTTTCATTCGAAAAAAAAACACAATTACAAAAATGCTGCAAATTTGGAACTCTTTGAATCTCTCTGATGTTAAGTATTAAAATTGAATTAAGTCTGTTTAAAGTGACTTAAAATGAAAAGACGAGGTGTTAGGAAAGTTAGGGAAGCGACTGCATGATGATTATTTTCTCATTAATGCAGAAACGATGAAGAACACTCAGCAGGTTTTCCCCGCATCGCGACACCTGCCTTTCCATCGCAAGACGAAAATCTTCTTTTACTCCTTTGGTGATCCCTCGAGTGACCGTGTGATGTCTGTGAGAAAATAAAAATACAAAAAAAAAATAAAAAGAACATAAACATGATGAGAACGATCCAAAACAAAATGAAGTATTTTTTAATAATCACATAAAAACACGTGAAAAACAACATGTCTCTTTTTTAAATTCAATAAAGTCAAAACATATACAATGTTACACGTATTTAAAACATATCCACAAATGAAATGAGTTTTGTCATGAAAGAGGCAAAACAACTAAACTGACACCTTAACAACCACACCAACATTTTCGCCATATAAACAACAGTGATGACCACATAAAAAGGGATGGGTCGAATAAATGAACGCCGACAGAAAAAAAAAAAATCAAACAACGTCTATCTCTTGATGTAAAATGACAGGCCCAAATTAAAACTGGGGGATGACGAGCCTGGAAGCAAAGCATGGAGGAAGGGTGACTGGTGTGGGCGGGATGGGGACTGTGGGAGGAGGGGCCTGGGGTACCTGTCCATCGTCTGCACCCCTTGTAGCAGAAGGGTATTTAACTCCGCCCCCATGGCGGGGCTAGGATTCCTGAGGGACAGCAACATTCAACAACTCTTAGTCAGTGAAGCTTCATTCAAAGTTTTAAACTCCTAAAGCAACCAACCAATGACTTAGATTAGTTTTTTTTTTAAACCACAAACCCCTTCTTTTTACAAGGCCCGCTCCGTTAACAGATTATTCAGCTCAAAGTAAAATTATCCCCACAGGCCGTGTCTATGTAGATTATCCGTAAATAGCACTGTTCTCTTAAGAAACACACCGACAGAACAGGAGAGTGCAGTCGCCATGCCAACTGAAAAAAAAAACGTTCTGGATTGCTTACTTAATCAGCATTCCCTGATTGGGAAGCAGCTGTAGTTGGATCCTCCCTCCTTCTGGTGTTCGTAGATAAGCAAACTCCTCCAACATGTCGATGTCTGAATTAAAACATGAGCTGATGGAATCTAACATGAGATTTGATGATGTGCATACAGATGTGTGTCGCCGTCATCTCTGCGGTCACAGCAGAAAAGGATACTCGTGACATAATTGAAGAAGTTCTCATACTGAAAGCCGCCTTGCTGGCAGATTTTCTCCACTGCTTTTAAAAACAACACTTCACCTTGCGGCCAGTCGTACTGCAGCAGCACCACCACGTGGCCGAGGGACAGATCATCGCGGCTGTCCGTGAAGGCTCGATGCTGTTTGATCACAAGGTGGAAGAAAAGATAAGAAAGAGTATTATTATCAAGAACGAGAACCGTCGGCAACTTGAAAAGCGGAATTACCTTAAAGCAAGCAAGCATGAGCTGGAGACAGAAAGGAAGCACCGCTTTGTTGGTGCAAGGAAGCAACCTGAGGTCGTTACCTTGGAAACACAAACAAATATGTAAACAAATCAATTACACGTATTTGTGTATTCACACATTCCTTTTTACATAAATCTCATAAGAAAAAACATACTTTCAATAAATAGATTTAAATACAAAGTACTGTTCAAAAACAGGTTGACTTTATTTCCTTTAACAGTTTAGATGTCTTGCATTAATACTTCATGTGAAAGAAAGCATATTATTAAAATTACCTCTTCTTGTTTTGGTCCTAATTTTACCCTGATCATCCAGACGCTTTGTTGGTTCCAAGGTTGAGGGAACTATTTCTCCAACAACATCAAGCAACTTCTCACAAGCCATCTGGTTCACAAACAAAAATACAGCACATCAAGTTCTGGCAGATTGAGATGCTATAAATTTAACTTCACTCAATACGAGATTAATTGTGTTTTTTTATATTTGATTTTAATTAAAACAGAAATCTTGTCTCAGAGTTTAATTTTACAGACAACACCGCCTCCTTCTGGCATAGTACTGTCACTGACTCAGTCACAAGTTTATTTATTACATAATAATATAAATTTAGCAAATATTTTTGCTAAAAGTAACTAGATTTACGAGCAACTTATGACAACACCTGAGATAATTGGGTGCATTGTGTAAAAAGAGTCACAGATTGTCGCTTGAATTAGTAGAAAAAAAAAAAAGTTGTGACCTAGTCTTATATTGTATCTGCAATTCAAGAAACTGTAAAATTCATGTGGTGTGCGAGTATACCCGGTAGTCTCCCAGTGCGTAGTGGCAGGATGCCTGCTGAATGAGCGCCCTGAGGTGCTCCAGACTGGTCTGACTTGATGGGCTCTGCAGGCCTGGCTGTAGCTGCTGCGCTGTGGCCATTTGAAGAAGGCTAGACAGAGCCTTGCGATACTGACCCTAAAAAACACAACATAACTATCAAGATTAGTTTAACAGCAAACACAGAAAAGATATCAGGATGCATTTATTAAGTGGTGTTCTGTCGAGCTGTGAGGCCTCATCGAGATGAGAGGCTCAGCGCTTCTGCGCATGATGCAACCAAACTCCGCCCCCCCTCTGTAGTACGTCTTTGTTGAATAAGATCTTCTCGATTTCACTGACACATACTATTCATTTACTCCTAACTCTGTTATTACTCTAATCCTTCAGTGCACAACTTTTTTTGTCCAAAGATCTACTTTTTAAGTAGCAGACCTGAGATCCACTAGCCTGGCGTAAGTGGCGCAAATACCCACAGATCGTTTCTTGCTTGCAGTAAAACTACCCTCACAACACGTTTTGTTGTTATTACACAACCACTAGACATAACAAACTCACCCTCTCTCAAACGCACACAACGCTTTAGTAGGGACCACAGCAGCACCAGATGCTCCTCATTGAGAACAGGCTTAACAACATGCTTTCACATCAGAGACTCCAAAAATCTCCTATAACTTTAGTAAAAGCACCAGATTGATGCTTTTTTGAAAGAAGAATAGAAAAAGCAGCTACAGGGTCAGAATACTCAGCGTCAAAGTTGCTGAGTTGACAGTACTGACTTCATTTCACAAGTTTTTTCTCTACATACTGTACCTGGCGGTCGACTTAGAATCAGTCCGTGGGCTACCAATGGACCGCAATCGACTGGTTAGGCACCCTTGCTATAACCTTAACCACTACCTTTACTTATGCTTTAACACAATTGCCACCCTAAAACAAAAGCGCCAGGTCACTCTTCTCGACAGGGGATGCTCAATTTGACAGGGATTGCCTCATAGGGGCCCAGTTTGGACGCGTCATAGGAGTTTGGTTGCGTCATGGGCATGCATGGAAGCATCAAGCCTCTCATCTTGATGGACCTCACAATTCGACAGGACCTTAGAATTAAAGAAAAAAAACTATAGGAAAAAAAAAGCAGAACAGATTCTTGCCTGATATATAATCATATCGGTGAGAAATATTCTGAACCACAGCCAGCTGTCTGTTTTCCAAGCAGCACAGATCTTCTTAAACTCTGAGAAATAAAAAAATGTTTGAATAATTGAACTCCATAAACACACCAATTAAATTGAAACAATTCAAAGCAATTTAAAAAAAAAAAAAACTCAACAAGTTTTGTTGTTACAGATTCATGATAGCATGACACAACTGGAACAAAATAATGATGCTCACCAGTTTCCAGGCTCTCATGGGAGTGAAGTAGGTCCCAGCTCTCTCTTGCTGTATGGAAGCTGTCGAGAGTGTCTGACCAACCTGGCATCTCGGTCTTTTTAACTACAATGTGCCGTCCTCTGTTTTTCCCCAGAGCCTCTTCATCATCTGAGCTCTAGGATTACGTATAAAAAAAAAAATAATGTAGTTAAAGTTTTTACACATTTATAATTATAGATTAAACAAGTTGTTAATTCGATTTGTCAATAAATTATTGTTTTTCACCTTTAAAAATGTAAAAAATCTTAAATATTTCAAATCTGTCTTTACCATGGCCTTCTCTCTTCCGTCTGCCAGTTTTCTTTTCTTATGTGCATGTTTTATCGGTCCTCTGTCTAGATCCGTATCACTGTACACCGAACTGAGGTCTTCAACCAAGATCCATGGCCCAGAACTCATTGGACTGACCGCTGCAAAATACAAACACATTAACTTCAGTCCATGAGAGAAATTATAGAGAAACTAAAACAAACTAGAAACTTACTCTGGAACAGTGCAGGTTGAACAGCTGAGACGTAAAGAAACGCACTACGAAAAAGAACAAGTGAAGCACAGATGACCATCTGACTGCAGCACCGAGACCTGGTTTCACCTTCTAGGCCAGGCAGATAACGACAGAGATCCTTCATCCTCAGCAGCATGTCCGTATAGTTTCTAAAACACACGCATAAATACAAAAACACTAAATAAAAAAATGTAACTGGAACCAAATAGGTCAGTCTCATTTGTCTCACCTCTCTTATGCAATCAAAATGTAACTAATTTTTTTTGATTAAACAAATCATTCTATCTAAAATTTGTACAAAAATTGAATTTGCATGCTAATAAAAACTGGTACAAATACACTGAAACTTCCATTTAGTCAAATCAGTTCCAAGCTATACATCCTTATGTGCCACAAAGTAACAAATCTAAAACCGGTAGAGTGAGGGAGCAAAACGCCACCTGTGTCCTTTGTCTCCCTGCCACTCGCTACGCACTCCAATCACAGTGAGGATATCAAGCAGCCTCTCCCAAGGCTCTGCTACCACTGAGGATTTTTCAGACAGGCCATCAATGATATGGCGCTGAGAACTTCTCGAGACACCCGGCGACTTTAGACTCCCAACTTCTTGAGACCCTAGAAAACAAAAAACAAAACAAAAAAAAAAAATGGACTTTTCAGGCAGGGAGAAAATAGGAATGTAAATATATAACGTATTTATGAAACAGATGCAAAGAAACAATCATTTGTTTAATTAAAAGTACACAAAACCTTGGATCTGTACGTCTGGTGATGGTCCACGGGTAACATAACAAATGTAGAATTCAGCTGCTTTGAGTATGTATTTCTGCAGTAAGCTTGTTGGAAGGCGCATGTCACCGCTGTTTATGACCAAAGGAAGGACATCACACACTGCACGAGTAAAAAAAAAAAAAAAGAATAAACAGATTTTAAAAAAATATTCTTAAAGCAGTGATTAATTCATTTAAATAGCAAAATATATTTTTAATATCCGTTCTGTTGGCTTTCACTTTTCCAGGGCTGGGTCGTGAAAGCAACAGCCTCAAGGCCTAACCAGACAGATGCCCGAACCACCTTTTCTGGCTCCTCTCGACCCAAAGGAGCAATGGCTCTACTCCGAGCTCTTCCTGGACGTAAGAGCTCCACACTGTCTCTGAGTAAAAACCCAGCCAACCTACGGAGAGGGCTCATTTTGGCCGCTTGTATCCATGATCTTGTTCTTTCGGTCGCCCACAGCTGGTGACCATAGGTGAGGGTAGGAATTTTGATTGACTTGAAAAATCGAGAGCTTTCCTTTTTGGCTATGCTCTTTATCTACCACAACGGATAGATGCGACATCCTTGATTATTGCGGACGCCGTATCGATCAGTCTGTCGTTCTCCTGCTCCATTGTCAACAAGACCCCGAGATACTTAAATTCCTTCCCTGGGACAAACATTAATATCATATTTAATATCAACCAACCAAAAAGTTTCCTGAAGCAGTTGACAGGTGTTTCCCCATTTTCAGATACTTCAGCTTCCAATAATGTTTCTCCCAGATTGACCTATCAACACAAGATTTTGTCATGATCCATTCAATAACACAACACTGCGCTCTGACATAGAGTTTTGGGGGTTAATACATACACCATGTTGGACCACAGATTCTGGAAAGCGCTTCAAAAGGAGCAAAAGCATCTCTGCTTTCTCTAATGTGTTGAAACATTGTTCTGTAGCTTTCAGGAGCATCTCGCACTGAATCCGTGGAGGGAGAGTCTCAAATAATTCTAAAATAGGAAGGAACAGGAAAAAAGTCAACTTTCAGCATAAAAATCAAACTTATGTGCACAGATGGAGTGATGATCATACCTTTCAGAAACTGAGCATGCTTATCTTGGGAATCACTACGTAGGGCTGTTGTTATTACACCAATCTCACGCCAAACAACAGGTTGATCAGGAAAATTAATAAATCTAAATAATGCAAATGATTAAGAGTTAGCATTAACAAAGATCCATGTTGATTGGAATGTGTTCCATTCATTAGGATGGACATGGGCATGACTTACATGTCATAAAGAAGTCTCCCTGCAGAAGATGTTCTTTCTGCATTACGTTCAATAGTGTACATTTCATACTGTAAAACAAACCCAACAGCAAATATCAGAATTATTAAGATAGATCTATTAATTTACATAATTTAGAATGAACTGATCGTTACCTGGATGTTAAAATCTGTTGGATAAAGAGTTCTTGCAGTGATGAGCCATGCTTTAGCTGCACATGGGTCCTCTTTCACTAATTCCTGGGCTCTTTTCACCAAAAACTCGCAATCTTTTACTGCTGACATTGCAGATTAATTTAGTTTGATCAATTAAATGGAGCAGATTCAAATTCGATCGTCTGATAAACAGAAATGCAGAAAAGCATTGTCTGTTAAACGTGAAAGCTGCTAACTAGTTAGCTTCAGAAAGCCATCTTAAAGACAGATCAATACAATATCTTAACTTATTTAAATGATCCCTTAAAGGTAATAAAACAGAAATATTTTAGATGGAAAAACCCCTTAGTTTACGAAAGTTAACGATCCTTCTTTCACCAATTGTGGTGTGTTTACGCCACTGTCGTAAAAAACAACTGCTTTACGGATTGTCGTGTCAGTGTTTGCTTGTCAAAATGACTAAACTAAATGAGTTATCGAAATGATCAACTCTAACATATAAACAGTCATTATTACCATAGATCGTGTAGAGTTATTTCCAAAGCATGTAACTCAATTAATGAGGAACTGTTTAAAATATTGATTAAACTCAATCGTGACTTGCTAACATCGCGCATGCGCAGTTGGTTCCTCGATGTCACCTGTTGTAAAGTAACAGGAACGACCTAGAGCTGTGGCCCAATTCCTGCTAAAGACACCACTCCACATGTCCACGCGTGGGATCGTTTAATCAGAAGACACGGCAAGTAAATACAAAGAAATAACTTTGATCCACTTCCTGGTTTTTCAATAGATTGCTATTATTTCTCAGCGTCTGTCCGTTTAGTCTGTGGTGAAGCTAACTAGACCTGCTATGATCACTAGGGTTTACACCAGCATGCTGTTTTTATATCTGATCGTTTAGATTTTTTGGTATGTTGCAAAGACGGTCACTTCATAATTTCCTCTAAATAATTGATGATCGATGAAAAATACCTGCAAGTTGCACTGAATTAGCAACTCCTTCTGATTAGCATTGTGTTACATTGTAAAAGAAATCTACATTTTCTATCTTTAACCATTAAAAAAACATCTGATCTGGATATAAAATTAAGCAATCTGGTTATTTTATACCTCATATACAGCTTTAAATGTTGCATCTGTTATCTGTATTGTCTTAGGACTGTATAAATGAGACAAGACATGGCATGTTTATCATCCTGACAATCAAAGTGGGTGTGTTCTGTATTTGGTTGTACATTTTTTTCCCTGCACGATCTAATCCCAGAATATTTTGTTGCTGTGTCATCTATAGTAAGCATGAAATCGGATCGGATAATTGCATGTCATAATGTGATGGGTGGGGCTACTCATTACAAATTATGAAAGAAAATATGAATGGGCTTACTTGCAGGGCAAGTTTATTTGTATAGAAAAATGTTTACAAAAGGCAATTCAAAGTGCTTTGCAAGACACAAAAAATGCATTAAAATCACAAAATGTAGAATAAATATGATAAAGAGTTAACAGAGTTGAGACGTTGCTCCTTCAAGTCGAGAGAAGCCAGATGGGGTGGCTCGGGCATCTGGTTAGGAAGCATTTCGAACGCCTTGTTGATGAGGTATTTCAGGCACGTCCCAACAGGAAGAGTTCCAGAAGCAGATCTCGGACCTGCCGGAGAGACTATGTCTCACACCTGGCTGAGCAACTCCTCTGGATGCTTCCGGATGAGCTGGAGGATGCAGCCGGGATGAAGGAGGCCTGGGTTTCCCGTCTGAGACTATTGTCCCAGCAACCTGCCCCAGATAAATGAAAGATAACAGAATGAACATAAAAAGAGTGATTGATCTTCAGTGAAATGCATGATTAAACAGAACTGTTTTCAGCTTAGATTTAAACATCGTGACAGTGTCTGTCTGTCTCACGGACTCAGAAAGTTTGGTCTCCATGTTTAGTCCTGACTCTACACATCAGCAGGAGGCTGCTCCCAGAGGTCCGCAGAGTTCTTGATGGTTCACAAGACACTGACATTTCACACTTAAACACTAGCAGATTCGCTTTGTATTCTACTCTCTGAGCCACAAGAAGCCAGTGCGGAGTCCTGAGCGCAGGACTAAAGTCATCATATTTTCTGGTTCTGCAGCATTTTGAACAAAACTGCAGCTGTTTTAAGATCCTTTAGTTCTGACCAGTGAGTAGACCGTTGTAATAACTTTCATTTTGATTGCTCTTTTATGTGTGAAACGTATAGTTGGTTCACTCTCGGTTGGATTTAAGTGCTTGATGTGTTAAGATTCAGTTTTCCACCATGTTTTCCCTGGGTTTATGAATAAACAACTCCAGATGACTTACTTTGTATTAAGTTAATCTAAAAGATTTCATTGAAGTTAGTTTTTCTATGTTTTATCACACTTATTGAAGTGTGTTATTTGCTTCAAGCCAATTAGGTTGTTTACTGTGTGCTTGGTACTTAGATTAGTTACATGCTGCTTTTCTGTGACTTAGCCCACAGTTATCAGACTGTTGTGTAATAATCCTTATCAGCTTGTCGGTCGGTCAGTTCGTTCAAGTTTAAAGCAGGTGGTTGCAAAAGTTCAATCTGCTTTAGTGTATCAGAAATCGTTAACTGAGATTGAGTCATTTAGAAGAATTGATGGCATAGTTTATGAACCAAACGATTACAGGTTGTGTAAAGTTTATTTGAAGATTGATCAGATTGTACATTTGATTTCTTTGTATTTTGTGTTTCACAGTGCTGTGCAGTACCGATGTGATGCTGGAACATCAGCTCAAAGTACATTGATCTTCCCATGGCTGTCAGCACCATGGACTCTGAGTCAGCCCGGACTCCTCAACCCCAGGCCACCCTGAAAAAGGCAGGTACCTCTCTGTTGCCAAATGGGGGTCTGAATGCCACCTTGGATTCTCAGGGGAAGCATTATGTCTGTGGCTCCCTTGCAGCTTTTACCAACATTCTAGTGACCTTCCCGATCCAGAAGTTGCTCTTCCGTCAGCAGCTGCATGGCGTGTTGGCTTCTGAAGCAGTGCAGCAGCTCCAAAGGGATGGGCTGAGAAATCTTTATCGGGGCCTGCTGCCCCCACTTCTCCAAAAAAGCACGACAGTGGCCATCATGTTTGGCCTTTATGAAGACTTCTCCAGGGTGTTACTTGACCGAGCAGACAGCAGCGGTATGCCAGAGATTGCAACGAGAAGTTTCGCTGCAGCATTAGCAGGAACTACAGAAGCCATCCTTACACCATTTGAACGGGTACAGACTCTTTTACAAGACCATCGGCACCACAGCCGCTTCAACAACACAGCTCACACGTTCCGGACACTTCTGACTGAGTATGGCATCAAAGAGTGTTACCGTGGCCTTGTCCCCATACTTCTCCGTAATGGCCCGAGCAATGTGCTCTTCTTTGGCCTCCGGGGACCAATCAAAGAGCTACTGCCACAGGCAAATAATACAGCCACTAATACGATTAATGATTTTGTATGTGGAGGGGTACTAGGGGCAGCTTTGGGAATCATGTTTTACCCATTAAATGTTATCAAATCCAGGGCTCAGTCTCAGGTTGGTGGAGCCTTCCAGCCGTGCAGGCAGGTGCTAGCAACAGTGTGGAAAGAGAGGGGAGGCAGCCTGCCTAAACTTTTCCGAGGGGCCCACCTCAACTATCATCGTTCGCTACTTTCCTGGGGTATTATCAATTCCACCTACGAGCTGTTGCTGAAGTTCTTATGAGAAAAAGGAACCAGAGGAAGAATGTAAAAGGGAAAACTCATGTTTAGGATAGTTTAAGATTGCGTTTAGAGTGGATGCAATCTATGTCTGGTAGTGCAAGTGAAAGAGATTCCATTAACGGGTTAAAGCAGAGAAGTCGCACTTTGATGGGGGCCAACAGTGAGTATATAATAACCACCTGCCATTGTTATTTTTAAATGTCGACGTATTAAAATCAAGACACACATTTTAGCCTTCACCAAAAAAAAAAAAAAAAAAAAACCTTGTGTCAAGGTTCAAATGAATGCCCTTCCTCATACATTGTACAACAAAAACAACTCTAGGAAGTGGACAGAACTCCTGCTGATGTGTTCTTTGTTTCTTTTTTATAATCTGTTTGACTATTTTTTTCTGATTGGAATGAGTGTTTTGTAGAAGTCTTTCCTTTTCGTTTTGTGTGACGTGGTGTTTTGCAAGCAGTGTTTAATCTGTCCTTTAATCCAAGAGCACTTCCAATGTACAGCTGACGTTCTGCCTTTGAAATATTTCTGCCCCTCGTCGGTCTCTTATGTTCTTTAAATTGCAACGCAGTAAAGATGATGATACTTTTGATAATTATCATTACACACGTTTTGAAAAATACGGAATAATTTTTTTAGCTTTTATGCCATTAAATAAATTATGTAAAATGTTTTTCAAAATTTAGGTTTTTTTTTTTTCACGTCACATGGAATTTGCCGAATGACTTACCTGTCCAATCAACATGCATCGCCTGGATTTGTCCTTTTTTTTTAATTCTGAAAATTAATAAATATCTATTTTATCAGAGTTTTGTTTAAACAGATTAATCATTTTAATATGTATGATTAGTAAATGGGTTTTTACTCAAGTGCTTGTTTTTAATTGACCCAAAACCTTTTTTTCCCCTCTCTCTGAATTACAATCTTTTCCATCCATTTCTGTCCTGCTCACATGGTGTTTCCCCCTCTTCTCATGCTTGTTCTCCTCTTTCTTCGTAACATCTGTTGACATAATGGGCTCAAATTTCAAGCTTGAGTAGATGCAGTCGCCTCGCCACATCTCTGGATGTGAGCAGCAGCTCAAAGGGAAAAGCCATGCTGCTGCTCGGACACTAAAAGAGACTGAAGAGTAGCAGGACTGAGGGAAACGTGGAGAACAGAGGGCAATGTTTTGGTGGGACAAAAAGCTCAAGCTGCCTTGTAAATGGATCACTTGGCCTATTTCTTTACACCTCATCATCGGAATCATGAACACTATGGATTTTATTAAAATAGCTTGAAGCACAAATCACTGCATTGCTTTGAAATGTCATTTATAAAGTTGCTGAATTCAATTTTTTAAATTCAATCTAATAAAACTCACAGTCTTACCTGGTATTTAATGAGCACAGTGTCATACTTTTTATTGAAATATCAATAAAGCTAACAAGTGGAGGTAAAAAAAATAAGGGACCATTTGTACCATTTTTTTGTACCCAAATTAGAAATCTCATTTCAAACACCTTTTTCCTCGATGTGCAATTCTTTCAATTAAAGAAAGTTTTCTTCAAAGGAAGTACTGCATTAAATAACAGGTGAATGCATGATTAATTTAAGTAGAATAGATGTGATTATAGCAATATTGCAGTACCAGGTTTACAGAGTGTTTGTTTATCCACTGCCTTGTTGAGTACTATTCTAGATTACTGCATCAAGAAGTCAGACTGCAGATAAAGATCAGATTAAGGACAATCTGACAGGGAGGGATTTTGGACTGGGAGGGTTTGAGCGGCTGTGTTTCCAAAGCCTCTCAGCTATCAGTCTCTGCACCCAAACAAGTGTCTTAGGTGTCATCTGAGGTGGAATCATGGCAAAAATATTAACTTGAGATTTAAAATTTAAACTGAGCTGAAATAAAAATAAAGGAAAAAATGAGGACTGATAGAGGCCCTGATCCATTTCCAATGGATCTAGAAATGAACAGATGCATAGTTAAAAGATTTTTTATGTAAATCAGAAATCATCTCCCACCAATCAGAATACAGATAGAGATAAAGTCAGTGTGTCATTTATTCCCAAATGATACATCTTCTTATAACATTGACTATGTTGTACAGAGATACAGAAAAGTAATGATGGATGTAGAAACATGTGTTACTGTATCTTTTAGAATAAAATCATAAAGATCTGATCATATGATATCCTATACAATAAAAAGTGGGATTTTTATTTGAGCTTCTCTAATAAACATCATTTGATGTTATTGAAAATGAACTTTGTGACATTTAGAAGTAAAACTCTTAGTAACTTGGAGAAAATCATCCCTTTAATTTGTTCACAATTTAAAAACAACACTCTTTCCTTAATTATTTATCCATATTAAGTTTCTGCTTTTCAGTATTTTTCTTGTAAAGGTGACTTAAGTTGATGAATCAATGTGCACCATCACCCCAGCTGTTTAGGAGACACAACATCTGTAAACTAATTGAGCAATGGATTCATTTGAATGGCAGTTCACAGACATTGGTATAGACACAAGTCATTATATTGACAAATGCTTTCGCCATGCCACTTTGCAGAACAATGCAATCCATAATGCAGAAAGTTTTCCAAAACAAGACATCAGCTAGCAACATTCCAAAGGAAAAAAACCCCTGTTGTAATCACACAAACACACTCCAATCTTTGTTGTTTTTAATGTTACCACAAAAGAATTATAGGTAAAAAATACAGAATGAGAAGGTGAGAAATTTCTGTTTGCATAGCCGTAAACTAAAGTAGGACACAGATGTGTATGTACAGTTCTGACCCCAGCACGACAAGGTCATTCCAGCTGTTTCTACGGTCTCATACATTTGTGTCTGAAAGGTTGTGGCTCAGTTTTTGTTGTTATAAGACTTTGGATCTTTGCTACATCTGGACAGAGTTTAACAGTCTTTGTGCCAAGTCAGAAATACTTCAAACTACACTTTTAGGTCCCCTTTTTTTCTGCTTGGATATTCCCAAAATATAACTTTAAGTTGTGTATTTTGGATGAAAACTAGACTAATGTTGTAATACTGCATTCTTATGAGTAACGGTTTCAATGAATCATCCACAAACTTTGGACAAGAAAAGATCAAAACAAACACTTTACACACGTTTATGAGTTCCATATTAAAGGTGCAATCTGTAACAGTCAAAAGTGCTCTCCCTGCTGTGTACCGGTTAGGTTTTGTGATTCACATTGTGTGACTGTTGTAAAACTAAGTACTAGAAAAGGTGCAAACTCAGCACATTTTAAAAAAATGAAACATTTTTTTATTCTTATTTCACATAAGTATAATTTGCATGTATGTTTTTTTATTTCTTTACTATATGAACTGAAATAGTTAACTTGAAATGGACTATTTACAGATTACACCTTGTGGAATGAGCAAATCGTAAAAGCAGCTAAAAAAAACAACATAATACTGTCTCAAAAAAAAGATTTATGAAAAGTTCCAGTGACATCCTTTTTTTTGTTTCCTTACCAGAGACCTGCACTATACAGATCACGGTGCAAACATTGTAAAAATAAATAATACATAAATACGTACATGTTTAATTCATCCTTACATACACATGTTGTATCATAAAATAAGAGAGTTATAAGATAATTATAAAATTCATATGTACAAATGCATAGTCCATATGCGTCCAAGTAGAGGCAGAGGAGTACAATTTCTTTTTTTTTTCAGGTTAGGTGTGATATCAGTACGTTGAACGTGGTTGTGGTGTGCATGGCACTTACTGTACAAAAATACAGGAGTAACACACCCTCAAGCTCTGTGCTATTTGCCTCTCGCCTATGGACTCAGTGGTTATTAGTGGGTAAAAAGTTCACAGGTCAAAAGTTGAGAGGTACGTGGCCGGGCGTGTCTGTGGTGTCTGGTGTGCGTGTCCGAAAGAGTTGTGTGAGAGCAAATACAGATGAGATTAGTACAGTGCAGCGTTTGGCTAGCAGCCTCACCCCGTCACTCTCTCCTTGACCCTGTGCAGATCCAGTATTCCCCACACTCTTACTACCCACCCCTGAACCAGTTCCTGCCGTCTCAACAGCTCCGACAAACTCCCGATATAAGCCCACTATTTCCTTCAACTTGTCCATGGCTTGCTGGTCATTGTCTTCCTCCTGCTTCTGGACTAGGCTTCCTTTGTGGCACATGTCACACCCAGGACAGGGATTTGTCCGCAGACAGGCCGCTGCGAGCTGCACCAGAGCACTGAAGCTGTTAGATAAAGAACGGAGTGCTTCATCCGGTGCCCAGCCAACACGAGTTGCGCGTTGACAACCCGATGCAAGCCGTCGAGCTTCTGCTTGGAGAAGACTCCTCTCTGCCTCGGTCATGGTCGTACAGCTCATCCCAGTGCAATTCAGACTTGTTGGAGGTGCAGCACTGCCTTCAGTTCCATTATGATTCAGATCAGTTCCTGTTTTAATGCCCGTGCTTTCTGATTTTAAACTTTCTTGTGGTTGTTCCACTGCTTCTCTCTCTAACACCAGAAGAAGCTGATCTATATCATGACGTAGGGAAGTGAAACCTCCTTTTAGCCCCCCGTAGTTTTTATTGGTAAGAGAGCGGAGGGGGTTGGCAAAAGAAGTTGTAGGTGAAACTGGACATGAAACCACAGGACTTATCTCAGAGGAAGCAGTGGAGAAAGTAGAAAGTGGCCGAGGATTGTCCCTCAGCAGAGATAAGATGTTGGGTTTTGGTGGGGGCGCTGTAGGAGATGGTATAGGGGGTGGTCGGGCGGGGTTGGGACGTATCCGTTGGGAGAACTCGTAAACAGTGAGCTCCTCATCAAAGCTAACCCCATCTTCGATATCTCCACTGAAACAGTTGGCATAAACAGTGCGGCAGCCGCAAGCTTCTCGATGCTGCTCCGGAGGAGTGCTGTCGGCTGCTGAGGAGGTCGGCGAATCCCCACCGATCTGCATGTTGGAAACGCCACACAACCCCACTGCGGAGTGAGGTCGTGATTGTGGCTGTTCTGATGAAACGCTGCCACTGTGGGGACTATTTTCTCTAAAACTCAGATTAGGATGTGATCCGTTTGTTCCGTTAGACTTTTTCATTTGTGCACTGACTTCCTGAGCCTCCTTAATGGTTGCTATAACAACCTCAGCTCCTTCGTCTAAAATACTCCCTTTGCTTCCTGATTTTAAGGCCACTGCTTCCTTTTCTTTGACAGGAGTTTTGTTTAGGTCTGATAAACCACTTGCTACAGACAGTCCAGAGCCAAAACCAGATGTGTCCCCATTGATGGAGCTCGTAGAAGGATAATCTAAAGTTCCTAGAATCTCCTGGGAACGGGTCATGTACCAGGGTAATGACTGGATCTTCCCTCTCAGCGCAGAGGCTGGAAGTCTACCTCCCAGACTGGATGAACTAGTTCTCAGATCTGATCCAGAACCAGATTTTCCTGGCTGTCTGCTCTCCAGACCCCCAGCTTCTTTAGCATTAGGTGAGGTCAGTGATGTGGTGAGAGAAAGTGGTGCATCTGAATTTTTAGGTGATAAGCTCTCATGACTCAGTGAGACTCTCCGAGGTCCTGATTGAATGGTGCCATTGCGGCTGCTCCAAGGGTGTATCCCGTTTGGCGGATGGACCAGATCTTTAAAGATTCCTTTACTTGGGTCAGTGGGAGAGACAGGAGAGCTTGCAGGTAGTGATAATGGGTGAAGATTTAAAGAAGAGGTGGGTTTAGGAGGTACAGGAGGGGGAACGGAGGATTTTGTTCCTGAATTTGAGCGAGAGATTGAGGATGGGTTCTGTGTCTTCTTTGTTGTGTCTGTTTCATTTCTTTTCTCCTCGGGTACAGGCACTCCATCTCCGTCAGGAATGTATGTTTTGTTTTTAGCAGCAACTTGAGGACCATTTTCACACACTGGTTCTTTATTTTGTTTCTGAGAACTTTCTTGTCTTTTTGACTTTTCTTCTGCTTGTTGCTTGGTGGTGTTGAGTGGCTGCTTGCTGCATCGCACTGCTGTGATAAGAGATGATGACATGGGCAAACCACTGGATGTGACAGACTTAAACTCCATTGTATCCGGCTCCATTTCCAAAAGTTCAGAAGACAACCGACCAGAAGCCTCTCCATTACACTGGGCATATGATCTCCCATGTTGTGGTGACTTGGGAGGAATAATTTGAGGTTTTGGCGGCAGCTGGGGCTTCGGTGCAAGTGGTGGTTTCACTTTAACTTCAGGTTTCTGGGATGGTTTTGAAGGGCTGGGTTGCTGGTTGATTAGTTGATCTGTTGGAGCTTTCACAATTTCTGGGCCCTTCTTGACTTTCTGGTTGGATTTATTGGCAAGGGGGGATGAAGGCTCTTTACCTGGAACAGCCGGAAGACCATTCCAGGTTCCACTCAGACGATTAGCATTTCGCCGGTCGGCCAGCTGGGCATCTGCAAGAGAGAAATGAAAAAAAAGGAAGAATAGTTACAGGCATGTGAAAAAATTAGGACATCTTATAAAATCCTGTGTATTTTAAAATATATTTGTACATATGGGTAGTTAATGTCAATTTTAATTAAACTCAGGTATCCAAGTAATATAACTAAACAATAAAAAATTAAGAAAAGCCTTTTTAAAACTTTCTGTAAAATTTAATTAAAAAATAATGCAATTTCTGGTGAGGAATAAATTAGGACACCCCCTATATTATCCCTCTTAAAATGTTGAAAATCCCAAACAGGTGCATCACGTCAGGTGCACATGATTAGTACATCATTACCCAGCATTTGAATGGAGCCTTGCCCTATTTAAACTTCAGATTTAGTTTGGTGTGGCCCTGACAGTTGAGATGTTGAGGTGAGCGCCATGGTGAGGTCTCAAGAGCTTCCTGATGCCCTCAGAAAGAAGATTGTGGCCGCTTACGAGTCTGGTAAAGGATTTAAAAAGATTTCAAAAGACTTTAACATCAGCCATTCCACCATTCGCAAAATTATTTACAAGTGGAGGACATTTAAAACAACTGCCACCATGCCAAGATCTGGCTGTCCGGGCAAGTTTATCCCCAGAGCAGAACGCAAGATGCTCAAAGAGGTCCTGAAAAATCCTAAAGTGTCATCAAGGGGAATTACAGAAGGTTCTGGCAACTGTCGATGTGAAAGTGCATGACTCTATGATCAGAAAGAGACTTCACAAGTGTGACGTGCATGGGAGGTGTGCAAGGAAGAAACCTTTGCTCTCTAAAAAAAACATCAAGGCCAGACTGAAGTTTGCCAGAGAGAACATAGACAAAGACCACGACTTCTGGAATAAGGTTCTTTGGACAGATGAGTCTAAAATAGAATTATTTGGACACCAGAACAGAAGACATGTTTGGCGTAAACCAAATACAGCCTTCCAAGAAAAGAACCTCATACCAACTGTTAAGGATGGAGTGGGCAGTGTCATGGTTTGGGGTTGCTTTGCTGCAGCAGGACCTGGCCAGCTCACCATCAGAGAATCTACCATGAATTCTACTGTGTATCAGAGGGTGCTTGAAGAAAATGTGAAACCATCTGTCAAAAAATTAAAGCTGAAGCGTAACTGGATACCGCAACAAGACAATGACCCAAAGCATACCAGCAAATCCACCAAGGACTGGCTAAAAAAGAAGTAGTGGAGAGTCCTGGAATGGCCAAGTCAAAGCCCTGATCTTAATCCCATCGAAATGCTGTGGGGTGACTTGAAACGGGCTGTACATGCAAGACACCCCTCAAACATCTCACAGCTAAAAGAATTCTGCATTGAGGAGTGGGCCAAACTTTCTCCTGATCGATGTCAGAGACTGGTAAAAGGCTACAAAAAGCGTCTCGTTGAAGTTATATCAGCCAAAGGGGGCAACACTAACTATTAGGGGGTAGGGTGTTCTAACTTTTTCCTCCATTAAAATACATACTTTGTTTTTTTTCTTTTTTTGGATTTGTCAAACAATGTTCATTTTTTTTGGTAAATTGCAATCAAATCACTTTCTTTTTGAAAAATACATATAAACATGACTGGATATTGGTATGTGAACCATTTCTAATTAAAGAGCTGATTATTTAATGGGGTGTCCTAATTTTCTCACATGCCTGTAGTAATTGGTTTCAAATATCTTTCTATTTCTCGTAAGGAGACTATAATGAGAGCTAAATGTTGCAATAAATGAGCAGATATTTAAAACAAACCTGATAGGTCAGGAACTGGTGGAGTAAATCTCTCCTGTGCATCAAAAAATTCATCTTCTGACTCTGAGACATTGTCTTTACCCAAGAGTGCTGGTTTGGGGTTTGGAGATGGAGTCAAAAATAGAGAGTCTTCATCCTTGGAAAGGCGGTTCTCCGCCTTGTTTCCAGGAATGGAACTCGTCCTAACTGGGACTTTGGGAGGGATTTTCTTCTTTCTTTTAATCGGTGATCTATCAAAAGGCGTGCTATCAATTAATCTCAAATCTCTTGAGCTTGGGATTTTAGAAATGCGTCTAAGCTCCTGAACACCCAGATCGTCCTCATAGTCCTCTTCATCATCATCGTCCGTTGTGAGTCCGGGTGGGCTTGGTAGAAAATCCGCCTTGGAGAGGTCAGCAAAGCAGAGGCAAGAGTTGTCATTGCCTCGATAATTCAGGTTGGTGGGCCTTTTGGGGCCCTGTTGCCATTTTGGCTCCAAGAGATAGGGGTGGTGAACATCTAAGCTTGGAAGCTCGTCATCAGAACGTGGTCCACGAAGAGCCTCTGCACGAGCCAGGGCTTTGGATACAGTGCTGCCTTCCTCCAAAGCGGCACTCAAAGAACCACTAGACAAGCTGGAAAAGCTACTAGTGACTCGTGGGTCGGTGTGGTACCAGCCGGTGCCTAGGTTCATCTCATCATCTGCAGAACCACATTTTCTATTTCCTGTTGCTCCAACATCCTCTTCACTCTCATTTTCATTAGCTTCTGTTGTTACTATTATCTTTACTTCCTGTTTGCCTTTGTGCTCCTCTCTCTCTAGCCGCTCCTCCTCTCTCCTCTTCTCTTCTTCTTCTTTCCTCCTCCCTTCCCAGTCCTGACTTGCTGGGTCCGGTCGTTTGTAACCCTGAGAATCCATTGGGTCATCCTCGTCAGTGGAGTCATCTGAGTCGCTGCAGCAGCGAGACACGTAACCTTACGGATGAAAAAAAAACCAAAGAACACATCAGTGGAAATGTAAAAAATTGGTGTTTTAATCATGGATCAATATTAATACATTCTTTTTCTATCCATATCCATACATTCTTCATTCATCAATATAAGATGTAAAAATAAAAGATTTATCAAAAGGCCGAAGCCTGAAAGGGATTTTAAGTGAAACAATTTTTGCTCACTTGATAGGGTTTCAAAGCACACGCCCTCTACTACGGCGAACTTCCCACACACACCTTCTTCAGCAGGGATCCGGTGCACCCTCACTTTTGGGCGCCCCAGACGGAAGACATTAATACTTGGATCCACCAGGAGTTTGCAGTAGCCTCCCAGTAGACAGCCTAAGTCTTTAGCTGCCAGAGAGTCCATCAGTAAGGCAAAGGGCTGCAAGCAGGAGGGTATCGTAGAAGATAAGGTAAAGTAGCGATTAAAGCCAAAGAGTAAGAAGGGAAAGTGATGAAGTGGGAGAAAGAGGGAGAGATAGTCACCTTTAGGTCAGTGAATAACACTACAATACTAATACAATCTGCTTTAGGCTGCATTTAATGATGTTGGAAAGAATGCTTGACCTATATTTATTCTAGCACAAGCATTGGTGGATGAATAGAGTTATGAGGGCATGTTCATGTTATATAGCTGAGTTAGCATAAATCTAATGTGAAAAGAGGCTATGTATCATGTTTTCATACCTTCATATCATGCAGTGAGATGCGCAGCAGGCTGACTTTGTCCGACTCTGACAGTAACTCCACTCGACTGATGCTGCTGAACTCAACTAGAGTGGAGATCACGTTCAGCTTGTGGTTGATGATCTGGCTCATCCCGTACTTGGCACCAACTAACAAACTGACCAAAACTTCTCTGTCCTGAAGCTGATTAGTGGTTGCAGAGAGAGAACAAAAGACAACAAAAACATGTAAGATTCGTGAGTTTTTTTGGTGAATGATGTCCGTTCCGTCATCTTCCGCTTGTTCCGGGGTTGAGTCGCGGGGGCAACAGCCTCAAACGGGTAGCCCAGGCCTCTCTCACCCCGGCTGCATCCTCCAGCTCACCCGGAAGGATCCCAAGTCGTTCCCCGGCCAGCTGTGAGACATAGTCTCTCCAGCGGGTCCGGGGTCTGCCCCTTGGTCTCCTCCCGGTGGGACGTGCCCGAAACACCTTGCCCGCGAGGCGCTCGGAGGGCATCCTGACCAGATGGCCGAATCACCCCATCTAGCTCCTCTCGACCTGGAGGAGGAGCGGCTCGACACCGAGCTCCTCCCGGATGGCAGAGCTCCTCACCCGATCTCTGAGTGAGAGCCCAGCCACCCTGCGGAGGAAGCTCATTTCGGCCGCTTGTTGCCGCGATCTCATTCTTTCGGTCACCACCCACAGCTGGTGACCATAGGTGAGGTTTGGAACGTAGATCGACTTGTAAATCGAGAGCTGAGCGTGAATGATTTAAGCATTGAAATCCTTACCATCATTGTAGCTGTGTAGGAACGTCCACCGTATGAAATCAACTCTCCAAGCTGAGTGAGGTAAGCCAACCGGGCCTGAGAAGCTGATATTACCTAAAAAAAAACCCAGACAATTTATTTAAGTTGGACTTTAAGAAGTACTAAAAAAAAATCACAGACATAAGCTCTACTTTAATTACCCTCCTACATATAATTTTCACTTCTTGCTTCTTTAAACCACACGGATTCTTAGTCTCTGTAAGCTTTTGCAAAAAGAACCCCAACGCTTCCAAAAAAATGTCACTAACTCAGTATCTCACTTTGCTTTGTTCTTTCCGTCTACTTAACTGTCAATCCCCATTTACCTTCTGGCGAGGCTCTAGCAGGGACTGAATTTTTTTGAGGTGGTAGCTGATGGCTTTTCTCAGGTCCTTCTCCCTCATGTTGCTCAGCAGCGTAGGAGAGATAAAGCTGTCCAAGCCAAACTCCTTTCTGTCAACACACAGAGAAATGAGCATAATGTGAAGAAAGAATCCTGATTTAACAAGAACCAAATTTAGAACACTATGTATTATTGTGTTTCTGAAGAGGATGAGTCACACAGATACACAAGCTTACACATGCCTTCTACCGGTAATTAAAACCATTTTCCTCGTGAATAAAATATGTCACATCGTAAACCACGTATTAGCTTGTGCACATTGATTTGCCATTAAATTGGTCAGCAAGTGGAAAATGACCCCCTTTGCAAACATACCCTTAGACATTTTAAATCATGTTCAACCACATTAGAAATAGTTTGAGCAACAGCTGAAGTTAAAATCAAGATTTTATAACTTAGTTTATAGTGTGCAATGCTCATCTTTATAGGAGTGATTTATTTTTGTACCTACCGTATTCAGCCTTCATGGGGAAACTACTTTTGCTGCATTGCACCACAGCAGGCAGCCATGATGGCACCAATGGTGGGGGTAGTAGGTGTCTTCTTCAGGTGTTACTAAACAGCCTTTAGTAAATTACTGCTTAATAATGTGTGGCCTAACTAACCATCGCAAATATAGAATGAGAAGTAAGCTTATCATCTGCAAAGAGTTGTTTTCTTTCCTGAACTAATAAAAAATGACAAATTTGTTATTGCACAATGAATGCATCCCTGGAACAATCTTGCAGATTGGGTTAGGTTTGCAAATTTTTGTTCATTTCAACCCCCTCGTTTCACTGTTGGTCCACAAAACATTGTAAGACTTACTCCCTAGCATCTACAAATATTCTACCTCTTAAATAAAAACATTGCTTAAGTTTCATAATGAACACAATTATCCTTTGTGAGTCTAAAAGTGACAGCTTAAAACATCCCAAACACACACAGATGACTCACGTAATACTCTTAATAGAAGCCCTGGTTTGTCCACAGCTATCCAGTCTCTCATGCATGTGCAGGGCGGCCAGTCGGAGCGCCGTGTTACACTTCATCTCTACTGCAAACCGCTCCTGCAGCACATCTCCAACACTCTGAAAATTCCAATCATAGAGTTAATACAACCAGATGTAACATGTAACATTTACAAAAATGCACACTTATAGCTCCGTGTTTAATGTTTTAGAAAAAATTTTTCTCAGTCATAATCAATGCCAGACTTTGGAAAACATGCAACTCTTGAGTGTCTTTAAGTAAACCAACATTTGGAACCCCAATCTGCCAGAAAAAGCAAACACAGCAGGAAGTAGAGCCTGTTTTAAAACAATAAATCAGCATGACATAAGTGGCAGTTGCATCGCATAAAAATATGCACACATTGTGCAGCTACACATAACAGTGTCTGTGATACTGAGCTTCAGCACTGTATTTTAGAGGGAAAAAATAGAGGGAATGCTCATATTTCCCTTTTTTTCAAAGGAGAACAAAACATTAAAAGACCACAGATTATCAGGTTGTAGCTGTTCCAAACATATTCTTTCATTTAAGTGCTTTTCTTATTGTAAATTGTAAATCAATTATTCAATATGTAAGCTTTCAAACGTAGCTGTTTAAAAGTAGTCTTTTTCTGTATGAAAATCTTTTTGTTTTTATCTTCGATATATGTATCAAACAGCTTCAGGAGCTACATGAAACTCTAAGATGAACAGAGATCGATACAGAGCCGAGCGGCTGATAAGTTTACTGACCTGTAAAAAGAGGTATTCAAAGGCTGAGGGGTCCTCCTGCAGCAGATCAATGGGATCTTTCGGGATGAAACAAACCCTGAACAAACACCTGTAGTCATGCGAGTCTTTTTTTTGCACAACCTAGTAAACAGAAAAAAAATATTAGAAATTTATTTTTGTCCCACTATGCTACTATTTGCATTTTTTGCAGGTGTACCCTTCACCTTCTGTATGGGCTCATCTTCATGCAGCAGCAGTAGTTTGGTGATGCTATATTGTTGCTCTAGTACCAAGGCAAAGTACTCTATAGCCCGGATGGACAGTTTATCCTTCAGAGTCAGAACAATATCCTGGTATGGAGAAAAAACAACAATTCAGACCTTTAAACAAACATGTTTAATCCTAGTCCGCTGATGTCAGATGGACAAATCTCAACACCCTCGGCTTTCCTTTGTCAGAAAATAAGCGCTTGACAACAACTTCAGATGGGGTTGTAAAAATATTAGAATGTTCCAGAAAGCAAACACAAACATGAACGGTGATGATCTCGACAATCTTCAAATATTGACGAGATAAGTAAGCTTCTTAATTTTGATATTTTATCACACAATTACCTTCACAGTAGTGGTGTTGTCAAACTTAAAAGCCTTGGTCTGTCCATTCTCCAGATAGACTTTTAGGACGTTGGGTAGAAAGAGAAGAGAGTTTCCCTGGTGTTGAAAAAATGAACAGTCTAATAAAGCAGGATTTCTAAATCAAAAGGTTGTTTAAGTACAAAAGACATAGATGAGATTTTAAGTGAATTTAGCTTGTCATTTCTGACTAAGACAGGATTTTTCACCTGAGTGTGCCCATTGACCACCACCTCCTCTGCAAAGCGCACTTTAACTGGATTACTCCTCAGACGAGCTCTCTTCTCTGCCGACATAATGGATGACTTGGGATTCTGCAACACACATACATGAGCGTCATGACTAACACATGCTTGTCAGGCAGAAAGCGATGAGATAACACGATTAGGACTGAAAGCACAAAGGTTGAGGCTCAGGTGCTCGCAGCTGGTCGATAGGAGGATTGCCAGCACAACATGATGCAGTTTAAAACAATGTGAAGGCAGTAATCTCAGGAAGAAGATGCAAACTCAGGGCACATGTTAGGAAACAAGCATCTAATGTTCTAAAGAATAGGAGTTTAATGACTTTTACAGGATCGTGTGTTTGTGCTGGGGGTAAACAGTCAATGTTGTCTTTGTACTCACTGTCATGTGCCGCAGGATGGTCACATTGATGCAGTTGTCTAAGTCTCTGTGTGGAGAAAAGACATGTGCTTTAAGACTATTATTCTGGTTCTTTTTGTTCAGCTGTCAGAACACGCACACAATCCTCTGACCTTTGCATGTAAAGTGTCACGGTTTTAAACACGCACACACACACAAAGATGACGATATGTTTAGTCAGTGGACCGACCAGATGCTCCAGTCCCAGTAAGAGACAGATGGAATTGCGTACACACACACACACTCATACATACATATACACACTGAAACAAATAAGTAAGTGAACACACTGAGATTTTGTAAGATCTCCAACTTAGAAATCATGGAGGTTTGCATGTCCACTGTAAGAAACATATTCTAATAAAAATAATTTGTATTTCAATGTATAATTTTTTAAAATAATTTGTTTCTGTGTTACTGCTGAAAGTATTTGAACACGTCTGTCAGCTAGAATTCTCAAGAATCATGCTAAAGTGGTGTTTTTTTGCATACAGGACAGGGCAACTGCAACATATTAAAGAGCTATTTTGTATAGTGAGATTATGTGGAACAACCTCCTTCTCTGAGTCAGAGCACTGAAGATGAGTCATGGCTGGATCCTTCAAGATGACAATATAATCCAAAGCACCTAACCAGAATTACTAAAATAGGTAGTTAATAAGTTAGAGAGGCCTTGCTGGTCTTCCAACCTGAACTAAAAAGATGTTTGGAAGAGCCCTAACCTCCATGTTTCTCAGTGATAGCTCAGTAACCTGACTTATCTAGAGTAGATCTGTGTGGAGGAGTGGGCCAAAACCCCTCCTACAGTGTGTGCAAATCTGGTGAAAAAAAAAAAGCCAATGTCTGACTTCTTTTATTGCAAACAAAAGCCACTCTGCCGAATATTAAGATGATTTCTTTCAATACATACTTGCAGCAGTAAAATACAAACAATAAAAATTATATAATGTGTATTATTATATGTGATTTCCAGATTTTATGGACTCTTTTATGGACTCTGTCTCTCACCGTGGAGATGCACCTACGATGAAAATTTCAGATCGCTCTATAATGTTCATCAATGTATTGATACAACTTTAGGTTCATTTGAATATATCAACGTATGTGTGTGTTATGGTATACGTATACACATTTAGGATATACATCTTCACCTCATGACGTTCTCCACCTGTTCGGCACTCATATCCTCCAGATGTGCATCATTGATCTGCAGCACCTGGTCTCCAGGGAAAAGTATCCCATCTGCAGGGCTTCCTAAAAAATATATATACATTTGCACAATAAAAATGTGAGCACAAGCAAAAAACAACATAGCTGCACACAATGGTAGCGAAGGGATCCGCACACATATTAGCAGTATGTATACACTCAATATGGCTGATTCACAACTGAGCTTTCTGGGACGTGAAGGGTTACAGTAACTCTGGGTCCCTTCCAGCTTTGCTCTGCTTTCTCTGGTTATTTATACTCATTTGTCTTTGGGCAAAAGAGCACGACCAATCGAGGCGAAGCAGTTTCAGCTTGCTCTGTAGTACACACACAGAAACCAACTGGGTGCATGTGTGTGACACATATGATTGTGCACGCATGTTTTCACACACCCTGCTAGTCTGCTCAGTCAGAATCCTTCCTGGCCCTGATTTTTGACCCACTGATGTCACACTGTGCTGCTCTGCAGGCTTTCACACGCACAAAGACACAATCCTACACCCACCCTCCCGTTAGCTCTGCCAATAATTTGATTATGATGATTTGATTGTTGAGGAGTTATTTTTTTTAAGTCATCGTCTCTACACTTTTCTAATTTACCTTCTTTTACACTCATTATGTTCTTTTCTGTCTCACAGTGTGTCCTCTTGCAGACATTTTTCTGTATTACATGTAGTACTTTGTTAACGCTTCTCTTTCTCACTTTAACCCCTTTTTTGGCAGCAGAAAGCAATTACAGAGAATGGTCGGGTGGGGCTCTCCGTTGGGTTTTCATCAGCTTATTTCCAGGCCAGGCATAAAAGTAATGGATAACAACTTCCTGTCTCAATCACCCTCACCATCTTATCAAAGTTACCTACATGAAAAGTGATTGAATTTAGAGAAGATGAGCAGGTGGCTGTGTTGTTTCGCTGGCCTCTCTGGCGCAGCGCCCAGCAGGACAAATGCCAGCAATGCACACGTGTTTGTGACAAAAAAGGGTGTGTGCGTGTTTGTGAGAGAGCTGGACTTGATGCAGGCAGAAACCAGCTGGTCGTTTGCAGAGGGAGCAAAAACACCACCAAAAAAAAAAGATCAAGCTGACACACCTGTGGCGATGTCCCTGACCAGCAGGGGTGCATTTTTGGTGAGGGTAAAGCCGTGTCCAGTGCTGCTGTCCAGGACCGGGTCTTTGGTGATCTGCAGCGTCAGCTTGGCTTGGAAGTTCTGATTGGACAGACTGTTGGAGCGCTGGGACCTCCCATCACCTAGCAACCGCTCTCTGAGGAGGTGAAAGTGTGTAGCATGTTATTTAACTAAACCTTTTTTTCTTTTTAGGAGGTAAATTCAGAGGTATGCACAGAAAAGTAGAACATATTTTATTTCTGCAAACAATATTATCTGTTGGGAAAAAAAAGTTTTATTCATTTGAAATAATAAAATAAGAAAAGTAAAAATGAGAAAGTTGCTAAGATTGAACTATTTTGTTTTTTCAAATAATATAATTATTGCTAAAAAAAATAGTGACAATAAAGATTTTACAAAACCAGTAGGAAAAATAGATAATAGTTTTTTATATTTTATATACATTGAACAGAAATACACAAAGCAAGAGAAAATGATTGATTTAATTTCTCTACAAAAACACAACTTTCTCTTTCAAAATTGCAGCAACTATGACAAAAACAGCATTTTCAACTGGTGTAAATCTAAAAAAACACATTCAGTTGAAAAGTAGCAAATTAGAATTTGCTACTTTAGAAAATTTAGAAGTTAGAATTTAGAACAAACACCTGAAAATTAAAAAAAATTGTGTTCTTAGAGAATTAACATGAATATACTGAAGATATGATGCATGAACATGTTGGTTATTAAAGATCTGCAGGAGTTTCTATTCATTTGTTAAAGTATTTTCCGATAAAATGTACTTCAGATTAACATGTCACAGTGCTCACAGCCTGGGAGTTTAATTACGTCAGACAATCGATAGAATTTAGGGAATCCAGAGAAGTGTCTGGTCTACAGGGAATGAGCCAGAAACCAACTCTGAATGATTGTGATCTGCAAGCCTTAAGGCAATACTGCATTTAAAAGCCAAACAACATTCTTCTGTAGCTTTATGGTCTCGAAAACATTTCTGACAACCAGAGACGATAAACATCGCTCAGTGCATCAACAAATGCAATTTCAGACTCCACCATAAATCATCTACATCCAAGGCGGATTTCAGTTGAAATGCGAAGCTGAAAACTGCCAAGTGGTTTAACAAATTAAAGGGAGTGTTCTTTTGAATTTTGTCATGCAATCCATGTTTTGCAGTTAATTTTTCTCGAGGCTAAATAATCTAGAGATCTGTTTTTTGCACAACTGTGAAGTCTTTTGTTTACAAACGAAATAATACAAAAGCTTTTAGGAGAACCTTCTCCAAGAAGTCACTAAATAATCTCAGTAGGAAATTCAAACAGATAGAAATAAATGTTTTCTATACATGTGGCATTTAAACTGGCAGTGCCACGCCTCCCTTCCCCAAGATAAACCGACATACTGAGCTCCCACTGCACTGCGTCCTCTGCTAAGAATGAAAAAACCCTTGGACAACAAGAAAACGAGGAGATTTTGATGCATATTTGCGGTTCCCTATGGGGTGTGTTTAAGTGTGAGAGAGGGACAGTCGGGGTTTGATTATGTTCTCAGCTGTGTGTGTTTTAACTCCTTGTAAGGAAACACTTAACTCTAACTGTGTTCCTGCCAGGTTAAAAAATGACTTTGTTATCTATTTCTTGTCATCATTTCAAGATTTTTCTTTCTTTTTATGGTCATTTTCAAGCAGAGAAAGTGTTTTTTTTCTTGTAAATTGGAAGAAAACGAAACTCACACACCTTCAGCACACTTTTTTTCTTTTATTACAAACGAACCTGGCCACATGCCCAGGAGTGGGAGAATTTATTGTTTTGAGTGAAAGTTGCTGTTAAAGTTTTGGAATTGATATAAAAAGTATTTTTGTTGTTTTTCCTCAAAATGCCTCTTTTTTTCCTTTCTTATTTATTTTGCTTCACATAAAAAAAAGTTTATGTGAAGCGATATTCATTCATCCATATTCTCTTTGTGAGTTCTTTAGTCTTTTAAAATTAATACTTAGTTTTTTGGACATGTTGTGATGTTTTTAAAGTCTTTACCTGCTTAGAGACTCTCTGGTGCGTCGTATCAATGTTCCCACAACCTGCTGTACCCGGCTGGTCCGCCGGGCTGGAGACCTGCTCCTACATCTCTCCTTCTCCTCCATTTATCTAACATAAACAAAAAAGAGAACTGAATTAGTTTCAGACATTGCTGCAAAGAAGCGTAACACATATGGGACACAGATGAAAAGATTTGAAAAGCCAAAATAAACAAAAAAAGTGCTTGTATTTTAGTTCTCCTTCCGGACTGTGTTATTAGTGCCAGAATTGTGTTCTAGTTAAACTCGCTCTGTTTATGCATGCAGCACATGTCGCAAGCCTTGTTTGCAATGAATAATCAGATATGTGAACAGAAAGCAAGATGGGCTAAGGAGGAAAAGAGGTGGAGCTTAGTCAGCATGAGTATCAGCTCAAATGACCTGATTCTCCACAACAACAACTGCACCATCACACAATGACAGGATTCACAGAGTTCCACTTAAATAAGAGACACGAAGCACATTCACTACAAGTCCACAGTCAATTATTTGATACTAAGCTCTCACTTTGAAGAAGGGAGCGGTGGGGATATGATGAACGATGGAGGATACAGTTGACGATCAGACAAGCAAGAGTCCAAACTTCTAACTCAATTGCGTGGTGATCTGTGTTTCTGTCCTGGGCATCGTCCAACTGTGGAGGGCTTGGTGCTTGATGTATTCGTATTGCCTTAGGCTGATTCCTTGATTTCCTCTCCTGTTGCTCTCATCTCATCCCTGACTCTTCTTGTCTGTGCCCCTAACTACAATCCATTTCCATCAGGAGGATGTCCATCCGATGATTTCTTGATACATATAGCAGTAGAGTTGGATTAGCTACAGTTTATTTGATATGATTCGATTCTTTGCCAGTCCATTCTAGAGGGGAGGATATCTCCTTCATGTGGATCTCCATGAGGTTTCTTATAATTTATTTTTCCATTGATGTTTTATTAGGTAGTTTTTCCTCACTGAGAAGGTCAGTCTAAGAACAGAAATGCTCTGAGTTTGATTTCAGCTTACTATGTGAAGCCCATAGATAGAAACCCCTCTGATACAAACAAATTTAATTGTGTTTGGTTTCTCACAGTCCATCGATACATTGCAAATTTAAGATTATTAAACCTCTACAACTCCTTAAAACATATTTTTTTTAAATTCCAAAATTTGGAAAAAAAAATCTTACTTCATCTTTATTTGGGGATTGTTTTTTTTAACCATATACATTTCATCCACCGCTAACAGCTGCTTCCTATCCATTTAACCGTGTTGTAGGGATAATAAAACACAGAGCGACTTTGGCGATGATGACAAGAGTTGCTACCCAGACTTGATCGATATGAGTAACAATGATGGATGTGCGCCTGCAGACTAATGAGTTACAGGAACCTGGCCAACAGCTTTGTTAGATCAGCGCTTTGAAATCTGGGGCCAACATTAACAAGCCAAGACGTTTGTGAAAGAAGCTCAACATTTTTCTGGTTATCTGCCATACAAGTCTACAGCATTTTGAAACAAGCTTTTATCCAATAATGAGTGAGGCTGAGCTGTTTTTGTCCAATCACTGTGTTTTAACTTTTTCGTTACATGGAAATAGCCATCTCTGCATTGTGATCAATATGCGTTGCCAAGCTGTTCAGCCAAAAGTAAAAGTGCATTTAAACACAAACAGCAGGGTATCAGCTCATCTCTGTGGAAAGAACGGCTGGTTGTGGGCCAGTGCTGACTAGCCTCCCTCAGCAGTAGTAATGCGTGCAATGTAATTCTGTCTTTTAAGAGGATTAGAAGCCTTCATACTGCCCGGACCTGAACTGGTCAGGGTGTCACTTTAGCACCTCCCTCTTATCCGGATTGAGACAGATTGATGTGGAAGAGGCTAAGTGAGGCTAGGGGGCTGACAGCTGCCCACGAGGAACTGAGTACAATCACTGAAACATGTGCCTCCTTCAATCAACCGAGAGGAACAAAATGTGACATCTGCTCTGCACATAGTAGATCATAAATGGTGTTTTGGCTGCTAATGCCGACGTACGGCTACAGTGTTGTAGTTGGCTCGCCGGTGTGTGGATTTGTTGTACTCAAAAGCAGGAAACGCTGCTAAGTCAAAAGATCATTTTTGCTGATATCCTTCTTTATTTGTTCTCTCTTTCATGTTCTCCATCCTGCTCTCTAACCTTCTCCGTCCTTGCAGAGTCAGGCAGTCGTCTCAAATGACTGTCTGTTGGAAGAAGCACTAAGCAGCCATTTCTGATTGAGCATAAACACTTGCATATGTATCTATATTAAATCTATATATAAATTTATCTCTCTCTCTGTTTATATATAGTATATAAATATAGATATATTAATGCATAAATTGATGCATAAACAGACAGACAGATAGACACGTATGTATAGGTAGGTAAAGGGATACATAGGGCTGTGTGTGTGTGTGTGTATAAAAGTGACTTACCGAGGTGTAACTTGCCTCTTTAGGACTCCAGAACACACACACAGCCTCCTCCGCTGAGACATCAGCTTAGTAACCCCTCCAGGATTGGCTAAAAATGGCGGGGCAGGGGTCCTTTCGATCATCAGGGCCCAATCCCAATCTGCTATGGCCACCTGTGCAGAGGGTAACAGGGCTGTTAGTGTGATTTATCAGAACCCATAAACACTGTACATCGACAGCTCATGATTAGAATAAAGAGATTGCAGATTATGTATCATGTCCATCCATCTTGATTTTTTAACCTGTTTAGAATTAAAGCAGCCACACTCCAGTTGTTGATATTTCCAGATTGAAAATCTAAGTTTCTCAACCAAAACAGATGTGAGCCCAGAGCAGCTATGTGGATGTGGTTTCCAAGAGGCCCCTCCTCCGGTCCCAAAGGTTCTCTTGCTCTCCTTCTCTCCCTCTCACCACCAGTCTTTTTCTACTCTCACATAGCTTCAGAAGCCCAGCAGCTGAAAATATGAAGCCCTCTATCTCCGACCAGTTGTCAGACTTAAAAATTTATACAGCCCTGTCCCAGTAATAAGTTGCAACTTGGTGTACACTAAAGTCAAAAAGGATCAAATATTCAGATGCCAATGGTGGAGTAGTTGTTCAGAGAAGCATCAGAGCAGATACAGCGAACCTCAGCCAACTTCTCCTTTAGAGAGAAAAGCACACTACGCCTTTGTTTTTATAAAAGAAAAAAACACATGGCAGCTAAACCAGGAGTGACGCTGAATAAACGTTCTTGATCTTGAGAAAGGAAACCACCTCATTTAGTTCTTGAATGTTGAGCTGTGAAATAAACTCTCCCTTTTCAGGGCTTTCATGTGCAACGGCAAGTAGAAATCAAGAAAGTGATAGCCCCATCTGTGCAGCTTCTTCATCAGGCCTGATGTCCTGCACACAGAGCTCTTTCACAGGGCCCGTGTGTCCCACTAGAAAAGCCATCAGAAGAACAAGACCTGCACAGACTGCAGGGCACATGAATAATGCATAGAGTTAATGCAGCTAGCTCAGCCTCCTGCCGCCTCCTCCTGCCACTTTGCCAACAGGGGCAAGAAAAGTAGCAGAGCACAGAAGAGATGAGAGGGGGTTGCAGCGATGGGGATATAGAGGGCTGTTAAAGGGGCTGAGAAAAGGGGCAGGAACACAGAAAAAAAAAAGAATTGGTCAAGGCAAAAAAAAAAAACGGGTGAGAGAGAAAGAACAGGATATTGAAGGGGGAAGAAAAGGGAGAATTTTAAAGAGGCTGAAGAGAGCGGGGGCAAAAAAACAAGAGGGAAGCAGCAGGGAATAAAAGAAAAAGAACAAAAGTGACTATGGTGGAAAGTGAAGGAGGAGGGTGAAAGATTGTGCGGCATTTCTCAACATCAACAAAAAAGTTCAGCAGGTTAATAAAAAGGTGATAAACTAAGAAATTTTATTTTTTTTCTGCTTGTTACAAATAAAAAATTGTTTGAATTTTTTTGTGATGTGACAGCACATTTAGTTTTTAACCCTGACACAGCAAAAAAACACAAAAAAAAACTGTTTATCTGACTGAAAGCTGATGATGAGTCTGCTTTCTGTCTGAATCAATACCAAATTGTAGATGTTCCCCACTGCCAGATCTTCTGCTCCCTTCTCACTACAAATAGCAAGAAACTTCCCTCTATTTCACCCTCTCAGTCTTCATCTCTTCTTTTCAGCACATTTACCCAGAGAACACAAACCAAATCAAGTGTGGTGAGGAGGACAAGCTTGTCTTAAACTGCTTGAGTAAAAGCTTGCGCCTCCAACTGACCTCCTTTTCTTCTCCTCACACAGTTCATTTCCTCACACAATGTCCCTCTGTCTCTGGCAAAACAGTCAGTTATTCAACCCAACATGCACTTCAGAATAGTGCTCCTCTGCCCGTTCAGGGGATTGTGAGGTGGTCCTGACTGTGCAATTCCTGTGTAGTCAGCTGAACAGAAAACACTTTGAAGCCCAATTAGCACTGCAGAGACAGATATATCCTCCACAGGTCAAATCATCCTGCACACCCTCATGAAATCGTGGAAAGTAGCAGGTGGCGATGGAGAAGAAGAAATGATGCCAAAATCCATACTCTATTTATAACTTATGCGGAATGATATAACAGACACACTGACAGGGGTAATTGATCCAGAATTAATAGAAATCCTTTGTGCTTAGTGATTCTCAGCATTTTGTTAATGTAATGACATCCAGATGTGCACATCATAGATAGGCCCTAATGGTAAGTGGTGTTGCACATTTGCAGTTACAATCACTTTAAATGATCATTTTTTGAAGCGACTGTCTTGATGTTAATAGTTTGATGTTGAAGTTGATGGTTTTCAGACGATCCTCACACACAAATGTTTCCCAAACAGCTGTACTGTACCATCTATTCTTCTACTGAATAAAAAAACTAATAAGAATAAAGTGTCTGGTATTTCTATTTATCAATTTCTCACAAGGGCTGGAACACTTTGCTTTAATTTGTTTCTGAACCGCTTAGCCCTAACAGAGTCTCGGAGGTTGTCAGAGCCTATCATGGCTGAATTCAGGTGAGAGGCAGGATACAACCCGAAAAGGCTGCCAGTCTGTTGCAGAGCCACACACACAGACAACCATTAACACACTCATTCCAAGGGTCAATTTTGTAGCAGCCAATCAATCTAACATGCATGCTTTTGGAGGGTGGGATAAAACCGGAGTACCTAGAGAAAACTCACACATACAAAGAGAAAACATGCAAACTCCACACAGAAAGGTCAGCGTTTCAAGCCTTGCCCCCAATCCAGGAATCAAACCCCTACCTTCTTGCTGTGAGGCAACAGTGCTCTGCTCCACTGTCGAGCCCACCTGGCTTTCGAGTTTCTGAAAAATTTGTCAAAAAAAAAAAAAGTTTTGCAATGCTCCCCCTTGTTGGAAATGACACACAGAACCGGACACAGTTGGACCACACGGTGAAGGAGCATCAGGGATTGGTTTAGCATTTCAACATTTCACGTAAATTCCCAGAGATTCCAAGTTGAACAACAGCAGACATTTGTGAAATTTGAGTCCAACAGCAGCATTCTGGGCCAAAGTTTGCGTGAAAATGTGGATAACTTGAAGTGAAGGAGATTTACATTTATGTGAAGCAGCTAAACCTCAGCAGAGAACAAAGAATATGACTCAGTCAGAGTAAATAAATGCATATGTTTCTGCTTTTGTCATTTGGTTTTATTAAAAAAAATGTAATAAGAAAAGGAATGAGTTACAAAAAAAGGTATAACTGCTTCAAGTTTAAGTATTCTGATAGTATTTTTTTTTTATTGCAGTCTAAATTTAAGGAATTGATTTTGCTCATTTTGATGATGCTCTAACTCTTTTTTTAAGAATCAAACTTTATTGATACACTTTCTGCATTTGCGTACCGTTTTATAAATCCATTTGGTGCGTCTGTGCCCTTCTTTCACACATAATCACATTTTCTGTCCTTTGCTTTGACTTTTAGCTCATTTCATTAGTATTATGAAGCTGCATTATGACGGCAGCCCTCATTTCATTTCTGCTTTTCATCACCGACCCGGCCAAGCTCCAGTTCCCTGGTGAACTATTAAATAGTAGGTCTACTAGCGAGCTATCTTAGACGACAGATCGCTGTCAACACTCCTCATTGTTCATGAGAGACACATACAGACTGACAAATAAAAGAAGATCTCAGTGTCTGAGGAAGTTATTTGGATCAATCAAGCGTGGCGTATTTGCAACAGATTTTACCCTCTGAGAACATTTTAACTTTCTCTTAAAACTGCATACGTAATAATACTTTATTTAAAACAAATTAGCATCAGGTTAAGTATGTCAGGTGTTGAGAACAATAAGGACACAGCAAAAATCTGTGAGGCTTGAAACACTGGTCTTTCTGTGTTGAGTTTGCATGTTCACTTCATGTATGAGTGAGTTTTCTTCGGGTACTCCAGTTTCCTCTCCATTGGGGTTATCTGGCTGTTACGAAATTACCCCTAGGAATGAGGGTGTGGATGTGTTGTGTGGATGGTTGTTTGTGTGTATCGCCCTGCAAAAGGCTGGCGACTTCTTCAGTGTGTATCCTTCCTCTTGCCTGAAATCGGCCGGGATGGGTAGCCTAGGCAGCTTAGCCTTGTTCTGCTCAGCTGTCCTGGGATATTATCTCTCCTGGGATATTTTTTAAGACATTCTCCTCACCAAAGATGATGGTGTAAGGACAGCGACATATCGGGTGTGTCGGTTTAATTTATCTCAAAGCTTAATGAGAAGAAAATTCTGCATAAAACTTGCCTTTAACGAATGTCATTTCTGAAGATGTTTATGCTTTTTAGTATAAAAAACTTGTACCCCATAATCATACTACCGCCATTCAATTCCAACATAGAACAAGCTGTCAAAATAATGAGGTCACGTCTATGTTTGACACTATTGCGCTTTGAGGGGAACACTTTTCAGATTAGTCACAAAATCTATAGAAAGACAATTTACTGATTTCGCCCCTCGGTGTATATCAACAAAATAAATCCATAATATGAATCCACATATTCTAAGGAGGGCTGCACGGTGGCGCAGGGGTTAGCACAGTGGCCTCACAAAAAGAAAGTCCCAGAGTGGGGGCGAGACAATAAACACTGGCATTTCTGTGTGGAGTTTGCTTGTTCTCCTTGTGTATGCATGGGATCCCTCAAAGCCCCAAAAAACATGCATGTTAAACAAATAAAATCACACTAACCTGCTTCTGCTGCATGCGTAAAATTATTTAGCAAACTTCGCTAAAAAAAGCTTTTATAACAAACTCCTGTTAAATTTGGACAACAAATATTAAAGAATCTAGAGTGAGGAATGGTTAACTGGCTTTCTAAGATTTACAGTGTGTCACTTCTTTGTTTATTGTGAGTTACAGTCAGCAAATGTAATACGTTTTGTTTATTGCGCTTAGTTTCAAATTAAAAAGTTGAGCAGTTATGAGTGTTGTGCAAGTATTTATTTGTAGCTTTACAGAACAAACAAAAAAACTGAATCAGGGTTGAATACATACTATACTACTTTTTTAAAAAGTAAATTTCACACCCTTTACTTTAGGAGTTTTTTCATATCAATACTTTCACTATGGAGTTTTTTTGCCCAATTATTTTGCTTTTACTTAAGTACAAAAAGTCATTACTTCATCCACCCCTGCCAGTGGGACCATGGCCTCATCATGTGTATAACCTTCCTTGAAGCCTACTTCACTCCTTTCTGCTCTACTGTATGGATAGATCCCATTCGCTGCACCCAACAAACCAAGACTGTGATATCTCACGTTTAGATGAGCTACTGTAGCATTCAATTAGGGCTGCACGGTGGTGCAGTGGTTAGCACAGTGACCTCATGGCAAGAAAGGCAGAGGTTTGAATCCCAAAGTGGGGACAAGGCTTGAAACACTGGCCTCTATGTTTTGAGTTTGCATGTTCACCCTGTGTATGCGTGGATTTTCTTCAGTTACTCTGGTTTCCTCTCACTTTGAGGTTAATTGGCTGCTATGATATTGCCCCCAGGGAATAAGTGTGTGTGGATGGTTTTGATTGTGTGGCCCTAACAGACTGGTGACCTATTCAGGATGTATCCTGTCTCTTGCCTGAAATTAGCTGGGATAGGATCCAGCACTCCATGCAAGCCCAATAGGAATAAGCAGTTCAGAAGACAAAATGAAACGTTCAATTAAAAATCGAGCCTTGTTCTGCTCATCTGTTCTGGGAAATGATCTCTCATTCAACTGGATTTGAATGATATTTTCCCTTTTCCTCTACAATTATTTTTTTAGGACACTTTTCTAGCCAAAAATTAGGACGTAAGGACAGCGATCTCCTGGGTTTGTTGGTTTAATTTATCTCAAAACTCAATGAGAAGAAAATTCTGCACAAAACTCGCCTTTAACTAATGTAATTTCTGAAGATGTTTATGCTTTTTAATTATAAAAACTTGCCCCACATATTCATACTACCGTCAGTCAATTCCAACATAGAAGAAGCTGTCGAATTAATGAGGTCACGTCTATATTTGACACTATTACACTTTGAGGGGAACACTATCTAGATTAGTCACAAAATCTATTAGAAAGATAATTTACTGATTTTGCTCTTTGTTGTATATCAACAAAATAAATCCATAAAATGAATCCACATATTCTAAGGAGGGCTGCATGGTGGTGCAGTGGTTAGTACAGTGGCCTCACAGCAAGAAGGTTTGGGTTCAATTCCGACGGTGGAGGGTGAGGCTTGAAACGCTGGCTTTTCTGTGTGGAGTTTGCGCCTTTTCTACGTGTATATGTGGGTTTTTGTCTACCTACCCTCCAAAAACATGCATGTTAGGTTAATTGGCCACTGCAAAATTGCCCCTAAGAATGAGTGTGTGGACGGTTGTCTGTGTGGTCCCATAACAGACTGGTGACCTGTTCAGGGTGTACCCTGCCTCTCGTCTGAAATCAGCCAGGTTAGGCTCCTGCGACCCGATTATGGATAAGCGATTCAGAAGATGAAAATATTCTAAGGAAGCAACAATACTGGCAACAATTGTTTCATCACTGGTAGATGAGCCTGTTATGTGCGGGGTATCCCAGTCTAGTCTGCAGAGACTGTAGACAAGATGAAGGGAGCATGGTTGTCTCCATCCAGTAAGTGGGGCAGAGGAACAGCCAGCAGAGCAGATCTAGGCTAAATCTGCCATCGAGTCTGTCCTGATGTGCAAGTTCTGTCCTTTGTGATTTTCCTCAGGCAGAATGACCCGGGGAGCAACTCCCATCACACATTCCTGAGTCACAGCACAATGCCCGCAGCGGTTGTGGATCTGCCCAGCACACGCAATTTTGCCCACGTACACACATGTGCGCATATAGAAATGAAAGCAAAAACGCACTTGATCCCCCGCTTTCTCATTCATAACAGCTCAAAAAACTACACGCAGACCTCAAACATCCGCACATGATGCTTTTAAATAACAGGACGACGCATGAGCGGTCAGATTCTATCATGTCATGCATTAAATGAAGGCCCCAGAACAGCAAAACGCATTGTTCCGGTCTAGTTGTGTTGCGCTAAGGCACGGCATTGGGAAAGAGGCTGAATGATGTCCAAAGAATATGATCAGAGATATAAAAAAAAAGGAGATCGTCCCAGGGTGACTGCGCTTCGCCTACGCCCATTCACAATGTGTGTTTTACAACCCAGACTCCCGTTCCTCTTGATCTTCTAGGATTTAGCCGATATGATGCTGATTTCACTGCGCAGCGGGCATTTCTAACCATACCCCAACACATGGACACGATCACAGATCTCTATCTGTCTGAAATCATCTGTCACATATGGGTCATGTGGCTCATTTTCAGAATCTAAATGAAACAACACATCATAAAAATATTCATCCTAGACTAATCAATAAAATCTTACTGTAATCATAAGTGACCAGAACCTTGATGAGGAGGAACAAAGGGAAATAAATGCTCAGTCTTTTGTTGCTTCTTTTTATAATCGTAATCGGATTTAAATCTCTTCTCTCTCTCTCACTGCTACACGATCAGTCGGGTGTATCCCACAGAAAGAGAGAAGATCATCATGAATTAAATCATTGATTTCAATAGGATGAGTTTAAAATCAGGGAATGACGAGGGCATGCGTTTCATTAGGCGATCATAGAAAAAAAGCAACAAGACTCACCTCGTGGTTTGAGGAGGAGACAGAGGAAAGGACCGGCTGTCTGAGGGGGTTTATCCCCCCACAAAAGATGACCGATCGGCAGGATTTTACGGGATGTGGGGAGTTTATTAATGGGAGATCTGAGGTATCCACCCTGGCCGGATGATGATGGTAGTGGTGTCGGCTATATGCTGGATGCTGTCATCGTACTGGGAATGCTCTCTGCTCTAATCCACAGCCCATCCCCTCCCTCATCCCCTCCATCCTCCCAACCCCCTCCATCTCTGTCTGCCCTGAGGACCCCTTCCTTCACTGCAAGGTCAGCTACTGAAAAACTCAAGAAAAGATTGATTCATTCACTCGGATTATCTTTTTTTTTACACCAGCATTGATGACGGAAACAAAAATTTTTTTGATTTTTGATGAAACAGAAAAAAAATCTGTGTCAAGATTTTAACTGTAGTGTAAATAACAAATCACTATAGCAACTGCAATCTGAAAAACTCTTAAAAACTGTTTATAAATGGATTTGTGGGTTAAATATTGATCATAAAATGTCCCAAATAAACAAAATTAGTTTCATTTAGCACTGAATTTTTCTAATTATTAATAATTATTACCGTTTTTACTCTTCGACGATTCCAATACATTTAAAAAATGATATTCTTTAAACATTTATAACGTGAAACACTAAAATATTTTAAAAAATCATACTCACAGATTGCGATCTCCTGATTATAAGTATTTTTGAAGTAATAAAAAGTGAACAAATGATATTTAACGTTAGATTGCCGTAGGAAGCTATTTTTTTAAAGAACAATGTTTTAAAAACTACAAATCAATTAAAAAAACTGTAAAGTTGAAAGTAAATTTTTCTAAAGGAAAATTTATTTTTTAACTAAATTATTGTCAATTAATTAATACAAAAGTTAATCTTAATGTAATTGGTTTTTAAAAAGCGCATCCGTTCCATGTGTTCCTCACTGTTTGCCGTCATGATGTCACTTCCGCTTTAAACTTCATCCGGGTGCTTTTGGCTCTCCATGCTTTGAAACGCAGCGTAATAATTCTTTTAAAATAAACTAAGAAAAACAACAGTTAAAATGTTCAAATTGGAAGGACTTGGACCTAAAATGGATCCAGAGGAGATGAAGAAGAAAATGCGTCAAGATGTCATCTCATCTTTACGAAACTTTCTGATTTATGTCGCTCTGCTCAGAGCCAGTGAGTAACAGACTAATGACATTGACATTTAGACATTCATTTAAAATCAGTTTATTAAAAAAAGATGATAATCAGCCATGATTTTAAAATTATCTCTGATATGTATTTAGTGCAACTTTTATGTGTCTCTTTCATACGTACAGTATTGTCATTATTTGGTAAGAATCAAGGCTAACATTTCAAAACTAAACAAACATTTTAGTATTAATTTTACTGTAACAATTGAGTTCAAATTGCAAAATCAAAAACAGGATAGAAACTAAAATTTTGTGAAGAGCAAAGTAATACTTTATTCGCAGCAAATAGAAAACTGTGTATTTTATTTAACTTAATTTATAAGCTATTAGATTAGAATTACTTTATTGATCCCACACTTGGGTAATTTGGAAACTATTTTGTATGAAGAGTATAAATCCCAGTCTCATGTAGAATGACTGGTAGGACATGATGGGATATGGTAACAATGGACTCAGACTCCCACCTTGAAATACTTGTCATAATCAGAGGTTTGGTGTCTAAAACAGACTTAAAGGTTCTTATTCATGCATTTGTTTCCAGTAAATTAGATTATTGCAACATTCTACTCACTGGTCTGAACAAAAATATCTTAAAACAGCTGCAGTTTATTCAAAATGCTGCAAAACCAAAAATAAGATTACATTAGTCGTGTGCTCAGAGAATAGACTTTAAAGCTGCTCTGCTTGTGTTTAAGTCTATTCGTGGCCTTTGAAATGTTAGTGCCTTATGAACCATCAAGAACTCTGAGAACCTCTGGAAGCAGCCTCCTGCTGGTGTCTAAATTCAGGACTAAACACGGAGAACAAACTTCAGAACAAACTAAGACAGGCCTCTACTGTGACAATGTTTAAATCTAGGCTGAAAACAGTTCTGTTTATTTGTGCATATGACTGAAGATTAATCACTTTTTAAATTTTTATTTAATGTGTTCCGATTTAAATGCATTTTTCTGTTTTGTAAAGCACTAAATTTTCTTGTCTGTGAATTGTGTCATACATATAAACTTACGTAGGACTAGTCTTTCTCTGCAAATAAATAAATAAAAAACTAAGCTGCTTTCAGTGCTTCAACTGAGCTTGGATTAACATGTTTTTTTTTGTTTGTTTTTACAGCTCCGTATGTGTTAAAGAAGCTGGACAGCATATGAATGAAGGTGTCTTTTGGTTCTCCTGCATCATCCGAGTTTCCTTCCTCATCTACAATATGCAGTCATCGTGATTAGCTAAAACATCTCTCCAGAAAAATACCAGCTTGTCTACCAGGACCGGAGATGTCGTTTATTCTCAGTTCCATTTTTTCATGTTTGCTTTTGTTTGTCTTTTTTTATTTAAAACTCTGTGTTACCAGCTAATTGCTGACTTTGTCTCAAAGTTTGTCTCTCAATAAATGAGACTGTCTTAATAAACAAATAGAAGTTCATGCTCTTGGATTATCAGGTTGTCCTGTCTCTGTGCTTTAATAGTTAGACACATTTCAGCTAACTAATCATGTCAGATCCGACTTTAAAAATGAAGCAGTAGAAAACTAAACATAGAAAGTAATGCTCTCTTACTAATTTTTTGACAATGTGAGTAAAATTTTAGAATGGGATATATTAAAATATTACTAATAAAACATTAAATTCAAATAATTACTTTTATGTATATCTTAAACATTCTATAAATGAAAATTACACAAAATTTTCTTTCAATTTTTGTTTCTTCCTTCATTAAAAAGCTCTCTAAATTTGTAATAAAGTTTGATATTTAATTTAGTCAATGATTCTACACACAATTTTACAAATAATTTTTAATCTTTGCAATTAAGTTAAGTATTACAGATTAAACTCAAAACCACGTCAAACCAGACCTGTTTAACAATCAATGCCTGAGCATCATTTGTTGAAACTTTAAAGCTGATCAACTTCAAGATTTGTGACCACTTTTTAGTCCTTAATATTCATAGTTGTAAAATCTAATTAAATGATATTAAAACTATATATGCATTATATATATTAAAAATGTATCATGTGTATTTTTATTCGCACCTTTCCTTGTACTATTATTAGATTATGATAGATTATAAACTATTAAGATGATTTTAAATGATAGATTATAAACTATTAAGATGATTTTAAATGATAGATTATGAACTATTAAGATAATTTTAAATGGTAGATTATAAACTATTAAGATGATTTTAAATGATAGATTATAAACTATTAAGATGATTTTAAATGATAATTGTATTTTAAATTTTAAATGTAATTCCAGTGGATGACCATGTAGGGGCGCTGCTGCACAAAGACTCAGTGACAGATTTTGACACAATGGACGTAACGCTCGCAGATCGGCTTATGAGCACCCCGGTAGAAATAATCTAATCGTGAAATCGAAGATTTGGGATGAACAATAAAGTGGATGCAAGAGGAAAATAATCACATTTGCTTTTTTGTAGAGAGCCCATCTCAGCATCATTCTGTTCGTCCTGGCCCGCCCCTACTCCAGAGCATCTCTTAGAAAGCAGACAACAGCTAACGGTCAGTGCTCAATCAAAACATCTCTCTGGATGCAAATGACAGTAAATTTAAAGGAACAGTCGATGCAATCAAGGATGTTTTAAAAGGCTGCCTTTGTTTCTCGTTTTCTTAAAGATCAAATCTTTGTGACGTGGATGCTCCAATAAAACCATATGTTGTGAATATTAAACTCCACTGGCTGTCATGGACTTCCCTGGTCACTTTCAGCACATTTTCAAACAGCTCAACAACCAGCGCCTCCATGCTCAGCTGTGTGACTGTGTGGTTGTGGTTGGAGGTCAGACCTTTCAGGCTCATCGCTCCATCCTTGCAGCCTGCAGCTCTCACTTCAAAGCTCTCCTCAGTTCCCATGACAGCACTGATGAAGGATCTGCATCTAACACAGCAGGTGGAGATGGAGGCCCCAGTGTGATGGTGCTAGATCCAGAAGTTGTGACTCCAGAAGCTTTTTCCACCTTGCTGGACATGATCTACACCTCCACTCTTTCTTTAGGTGCTTCAAATGCGATGGATGTATTGTTGGCAGCATCACATCTGCACCTTAATACTGTGGTCAAAGCTTGTAAGCTCCATCTATCAAGAAAAAATTTCCCTGCCTCAGCACCAAAAGGCTGGAGGTCAGTTCAGCAGCAGCAACAAGGTCCATGTTCCCACGCGGAAGGTACATCGCAGCAACAGGTCACATCAGCCATTGAGGTGGACCTCGATAAAGAAGAAGTGAGAGTGGAGGTGAGTCAGTCTGGAGGAGATGGAGATAGTGACATGGAGATAGTTGAGCTGAGCTCGGCACCTCTTCCAAGACAAAAAAGGAAGTTATGTGAGGAGAATAGTGAAGACAGGAAAAGAATCAACAGGTTTCCTGGAGGAATCTACAAGGAGTGTTCACCCACTGTGACCAGGAGCACCGAAGACGCAGGAGATGATTGCTCATCTCCAGACTATTTGAACACAACAAGGAGACTTTGGGAAAATCAAAGAGTTGAGGAAGAAGATGTGAAGTACAAAGCGAGCAAAAAAGAATCTGAGGAAGTCCAGCTGCCAACTCAATCAGACAGCAAGGAAAGAGAAGTGAATGAGTGGAGGAAGAATGACGAGACACACAGTGATGCTGTGGTCAAAATAAAAGTGGGAGAAGAGGAAGAAGATAAGCAGAATTTGGCAGTGGTTGAAGTAAAACAAGAGAATCTCAGCTCATACTCCTCAGATTTAGAAACACTGCCAAAAAATTCTCTTCCATCTCCACTCCAGCACTGCATGGATCATTTAGACGATGAGAAGATAGCCGGTTATACTGTAGCAGGAGATGGAGGTTCACTACAATCCCCACTCTGCGCAGGGCTCCATACAGACATACACAGAGAGGCTGGAGATATTAGTGAGGACACAGTGGATGGAGAAGGGCTGGAGAGTCTTTCAGAGCTAGCTTTTTCCTGCTTCCTCAATCCTAGTAGCAACAGTGTTCTGAGCGCCCTGGAAGAGGAGGACAGTCTAGCCAACCTCACTGCAGCTGCAACCGCTGCAGCAGCTGCTGCTACAGCCACTGAACTTCCTACAGGTCCACAAATTACAGACATACAAAGTAAAATCTCTGAAGAAGCAAGAGATTCTTCTGTTCAATCATCAGATTCCTCCTCACTTGTGTTTCCTGTGACCTCCATGCCTTTGCAGCAGCTTGTGCCGACCCAAAACTCAGGTTTCAGTGACACCATTATCCTCCAACCCACTCAGAACTCTTTGACAGGTTTTCTAAGTGGTATCAGACCAGCTATCAGTGTGGAAACTTCCCTTGTTCAAGCTCCAAAGACAGGGAAAACCAGCGGGACTACAACCTTTCGTCGCATTGCTCCTAAAGCACCGCCTGGATCAGAAACCAGCAATGAAACTTGTTCCGGATCAGGTGGGGACTCTCTGGATCGACCAACTCTTACTAAAGCATCAGACGATGTAATGTCAAAGTGCAAGAAAGCAGCTACTGAAGACAATGTCCTGCTGGTTGAAGGAGAGAAGAAGTACGCCTGCAAAATCTGCTGCAAGACCTTTATGAATCTGACCGACTGTAAGAAACACATTCGCGTCCACACTGGGGAAAAACCTTATCCGTGTCCGAAGTGTGGCAAACGTTTCAGCCAGTCGTCTCACCTCTACAAGCATTCAAAGAACACTTGCTTAAACTGGAAAGACCCTCAGTCTTTTTCAGATTCATTGCTCTAACACTGTTGAACTTTTTTAAAGCATTTTTTTAAGTTCCTAAACACTTAGATAATTTAACTCTGATGTTATTCAGATAAAACAATCAATTGAAAAAGATCTGCTCCGTCATCTTACGCTTATTCAGGGATGGGTCACAGGGACAACAGCCTCAGACGGGAAACCCAGACTTCTCTCACCCCGGCTGCATCCTCCAGCTCACCCGGTAGGATCCCGAGGTGTTCCCTGGCCAGCTGTGAGACTTAATCTCTCCAGCGGGTCCAGTGCCTGCCTCTGGATCTCCTCCCGGTGAGACGTGTCTGAAAAACCAAACCAGTAAGGCATTTGGGAAGCATCTTAAACAAATAATCTTCTGGCTTTTCTTTACCCGGAGGAGCAACGACTCTACTGTGAGCTCCTCCCAGATTGCAGAGCTCCTCACTTTATTTCTCAGTGAGAGCCTAACCACCAAGCAGAGGAAGCTCATTTCGGACACTTGTATCCGCAATCTTGTTCTTTCTGTCCCCACCCACAGCTGGTGACCATAGATTAGGGTAGGAAAGAAGAAAAAGATCCAAGATTTTAAAACACCATTTGAATTGTACCATGAATTTTGAGTGAAATGTAAATAAAAAAGAATACATGTTACATCTGATCATCTTTTTTATTCACAAATCAGTTTTCAACAAAAAATAATTGCACAACATTTTTTTCTGCAAAAAATAAGATGTAAATGTTTTTGGACATAACCCACAGAACTGGAGTGTACTGATGTTGAACAACTAAATCTATACATATTTTAAAGTGCTAAACAAGTTATTTGTTACTTTTAAACTAAAATGCAATCATACTCGCAAACATTGATGACAGCAAATATTTTTTAAAAAGAAATATTTTAAATTGCAGAGAAAGATTAGCTGTTTTCTTCAACAGTCATGTCAGACTAGATTTAATTTGTTAGCACCATATTCGAGCACTTATTTAGAAAATTAGTACTGTTCTTATCCTCAGATTGTTTTAGATATTAGTAAGGAGAAACTTTTAATCAAACTTTGATTTACGTGTTAGAGTTTTTCCACTGTACTTGTACTTCTGGATCTCATCCTTCAAACTCAATATTGCATCAGTTTTTACTTGCCATGGAGCACCAAAAAAGGAAGCAAGCATGCATAGTTTTACCCTCTAAAATTTGAGTTCACTTGGCATGTTTGATTCGTGCAAACCTCCAAGAAGATTTTGAGCTGCCAGAGCTGCCATGATGCCTCTTGTGGAATAAGTGGCACTGCCGATGTGGGGTAACACCACTGCATATGACATCAAAGAGCACGTTTAGTTTTCAATACTTAAACGATGATAAAATTATCACACACCAGTATATACATGGAAAAATCTGTTTAACTAACCACAGTTTTTTAGCTTAAGCAGTGGGTGGTCTGTAGGAAGAGGTTCAGGGGTTGTGACATCCAATCCGGCTGCTGCTATCTGTCCACTGGTAAGAGCTGTGTGCAGATCCTCCTGGTTTACTACAGATCCCCTAGAGGAAAAACTTAATTACATCTTCATCCGTATGTCCTCTATGGCAAAGGCAATTAATTTCGATCACATATGAGGAATAAGTATATGGTAAATTTCTATGGTAATTTTACCCATCGTTTTAGAATATTTTACCTGCTAGAATTGATAAAGATTGCGTTTTTTTTCATCTTGCTGAAAAATACTTTGTCACATAGTCCTTGGGTTTCTGGTGTTAGTGAGCAGGAAACGACTATAAAATCACTCTCAGATAGAAGTGTATCCAAGGGAACTGGTTAACAAAGACATTACAGAGAAGAGGCATATTCATGGTAAGACAGAGTAGGTGTGCAAACATACTTAATGAAACATCTTTATCCCTTTAAAAAAATAGACAAGTTAGCCAATACAGTTTACCCTAATTTAACTCTTTTTTTTTTTTTCTTACCAAATTCTCCATTTACTTCTGCAGCATGGGCCTTTGCTGTCCGTCCAGTGTAAAACACCTTCTTTACTCCAAACGGTATGAGCCTGTGAGCTATGGCCAGACCTGAAATCACAAAAACGCAAGTCTTATCTTTGTAGTTAGCTATTGAAATATTGTGTATGTTCTTAGTGTAAAATTGGGTTTTAAGTTTTTGGTTTTTTGCTGTTAAAGTGAAAAAAACCCCAAAAACAAATCTAACCAATGCGTCCAAGTCCAATGATTCCCACAGTGCTGCCAGACAGACCATAACCACATAGCCACAGAGGTTTCCAGGAGCTCCAGCCACCACTAAAACAAATGAGAACAATATCTTCATTATTTAACTGAATTAAGACAGTAGCTTGTAGTTTGAGTTAAAAAGTGGCAGGAACACAAACAAATAATGACAAGAATGTAAATAAGTAACTTAGTTAGGCTGACTTTTTAACCTCCTCCACTCCTTCTGGTAATCTTCGAGCTGTGGCCAGCAGCAGAGCTACAGTCAGTTCAGCAGTAGCATCTGTCAGAACATCTGGAGTGTATCCAACACGTATCCCACTGTTAGAAGTAAATAAACGTATAACTATGAGGCAACATGTTTAAATACTTTATTAATAGGAGAGTAGTTTGTAAGTGATGCTCACCGCTTTTTTATTTCATCAAGAGCCAAGTGGTCGAATCCCACAGACATCGTGCTGATTACTTTCAAGTTTGGTCCTTTTTTGAAACATTTAAAACAAACAATGTTGCATTGGCATGACATCATAAATCACTGATACTTCATGGGAAAACTATCTAAAATGTCAAAAGTAGTAAAAAGAAACTCCCGGGATTATATATCTCAGTGTACAAAAAGAGGACATTGCTGTCCTGTAGTTTTGCTAATTTCCTTTAACATAGTGGATTATTTTGAACCGTTATGTTCAAGGTCTGCACAATTTTTTTAAAGAGACTTAAAATACAGGCTGTGTATGTGCAGAAAAGCAACAAACATTGTACAACAAGGGTCGACAAACTATCATCTGGGGGCCAAATGTATCCCACTATCCCTTCTAATCTGGGCCATTAAACTTGAGAAAAATCATATAACTATCTTTACAGTAATTTTTCACAAACTACCAATTCCTTGAAGATGTAGATAAATTGATTGTTGTTGATAGTTCCGTTCCGTCGCCTTCTGCTTATCCAGGTGCGGGTCGCAGGGTCAAAAGCCAGACTTCTCTCACCCCATTCACTACATTCTCCAGCTCACTCGGAAGAATCCTGAGGCTTTCCCCGGCCAGATGTGAGACATAGTATTTCCACCAGGTCCGCGGTCTGCCTCTGGGCCAACTCCCAGTGGGATGTGCCCGAAACACCACACTATTGAGGCGTTCAAACCAAATGCCCAAACCACCCCATCCTGGCTTGTTTCAACTCGGAGGGGCAACAGCTCTACTCCAAGCTCCTCCCAGACAAAGCGCGGTTCAAAAACTCCTAATGAAGAAATCAGAATCACTTTATTTATCCCATACGTGGGAAATTTGTGAAATGCACCATGGCCACGTTTCCCTTGCCCGGACGCAGGTCGCTGGGGCCCTTTTCTGGAGCAAAGCCCAAGGGTGTAGAAAGAGAGCCAGCACTTTCTTACCAATGGGGCCTTGCCGGGCTTAGCCCGAACAATGGGGAACTACCAGTGGGCTCCCCACCTGCATGAGGAGCAATAGGGGTTGAGTGAAGGAATAGGGGTTGAGTGAAGTCCCCACAGTTGGGATAGCCAACTTGGCGGTTAGAGGCACCTTGGCGGTTAGACTCTCTGTTGCATAGGCTAGTTCTTGTGTTGATGTTCAGATGCAATATGGAAATGAAAACACACAATAGCACTTTTACTCCAACAAATGATTTAAGGCAACCCACTATGTATCGCCAGATTTGGCATACAAAGACAGTTGTGTTTTCCACAATTCCAAATGTTAACACATCTCTAATCTAAAACTATCAGGACAGCACTTAGAACTTAGAACTAAATTATTCTAAAAATATACCTTGCACATGTGCACATTGTGTAGAAAGTTTAGGAGTACCTGCTGCATCCAGAACTTCAGCATCTATCTTGTCAGTCAGTAAACACAGAAGACCCTGTACTCCCTGAACTCCTTTCAGCAGCTCTGATCTGGGCACTGGTTCATCTGAATCCCACTGAGACACTTCTATACTGTTTGCATGAAGACAAAAAAAGAGGCATGAAGTAAGATCTATTTCAAGCATTGATTGTGGAATTGCATGCAGAACAAAAATAGTTTTGGAGACTATCACTTGCAGATCTTCGTTTATTGCCATTTGATCGCTTTCATATTAACATTAGGTTGTGTATATAGTAGTTATAAAACAGTAGAACAAGTTTTAGTTAGATTTGACATTGTAATAAGTACTTGGTCAGGATCTTCATCCCTTCTGGGGGGATGCGTCTCGTTATGAAAACCTTCATGAGTTTACCAGCTGCTTTCATCACACCGGAAAGGTTGAGAATTAGCAAAACGTAGTTAATGTTACACTGGAACTCAAATTCATTAACCTTCAACTTCTTCAAGACTTAAAGAAACTGCTTAACCAGGAAGTAATGGTGGTTTGTTAGTGCGCATGCGCGAAATATTGAACATGCTGATGATATTTCCTTCCTATTTGAACGTTTTCCTTTTTCTTTTGAAGTAGATTTTGTTAGTTACGTGTAAATAATATTAATTTAGACAGTAATTGAGTTTTTCTGCAAATAAAATATTTTTATGACAACGCAGACGGAATTCCGTGACATAAAACAATTAATCTGATGTTAAATTGCGAAGAATCCGATTGGGCCATAAACGCCTCATGGTATCAATACGCATGCGTGAGTTTGATACTTTATTCCATTAAAGTTTTCTCAAATTTTCTAAAAATGTTACTTAAAGATGCTAAACTATAAATGCTCATAAATATATCCGCAAAAAATGATATGCTCTACATGTGTGTTTTCACATCAATTTGATGCAAAAGTTGCTCTCAACTTATTTCTTAGTTTATTTCAGGGACAATGCGTATTAATTTGGCATTAAACACAATTAAGTTACATTTAGGTCTTTGCGTTGTAATATATTACATTTGAAATTCAAAATTTAGGAAAGTTAAGGTTATGTTTGTGTGTAAACCTTCTCATTTTAAATAAATCCTCTTCTTATCTACCTAAAATATTAAAATACCTATATCAACACTGACTTAATCTAATCACACATTGTAAAAAAAAAAAAAAAGTGGACATTGTTAAAGTCCATTTACTTATGACCAAACTCACCCAACCTAAAGGGTAATAGCAGTAAAACTAGTTAGTTATTAAACAGCTATAGATTTTCTGTATGGACAAGTTTGCTACTTAGACAGTCAGGCTAGGTTAAATATAGTTGAATTTTCTTCTGTTTGCATGTGGGTTGTTTAGCTGTCATGGTTTATTTTTATTTGAAGGGTCTGCAAATTAAAACAATTACAGGGAGTGAGAACCAAATAGGCATGGAAGATTTTAAGTACTGTACTTAGGATCAACAGTCCAGAGCAATGGAGAGTGTGGAAAAGAGGTGAAGAAATGTGTCCACGCAGGATGGAACGGGTGGAGAAAAGTATCTGGTGGAATGTGTGATAGAAGAGTTTCAGCTTAAATGAAAGGGAAAGTGTACAAAACCGTGGTGAGATTGGCCACGCTGTTTGGTCTAGAGACAGTAATACTGAGGAAAAGACAGGAAACAGAGATGGAGGTTACAGAAATGAAGATGCTGAGGATCTCTCTGGGAGTGACCAGGATGAGCAGAATTAAAAATGAGTATACCAGGGGAACAGGACATGTTAGAGGTGTTGGAGATAAAGTCAGAGAGGTCAGACTGAGATGGTTTGGACATGTGCGGAGGAGACAGAGTACATCAGCAGAATGATACTTAGTTTGGAACCACCAGCGAAGAGGACAAGAGGAAGGCCAAAGAGGAGGTTCATGGACGCAGTGAAGGAAGACATGAAGATAGTTGGTGTGACCAAAGAGGATTCAGCAGATAGGGTTAGATAATAATAATAAAAATTTTATTTGTAATGCACTTTATATCTCCAGTGGAGATCTCAAAGTGCTACAATGACCAAAAGGAACAACAAACAGCTAAATTAAATAAAACCACAACACAAAAAAAACAACACTAAAAACTTTGCTGAAAAGCCTTTAGAAATAAAAATGTCTTCAGTCTTTTCTTAAAAGCCTCAACGCTCTGTGGAGCCCTCAAGCTCTCGGGAAGATCGTTCCCGAGCCGTGGAGCAGCTGCTTGGAAGGCCCTGTCCCCCATAGTGGAGAGTTTGGTCCTTGGTTGGTGCAGGCAGTAGTAGTAGGAGGAGGAGCGCAGGTCTCGGACAGTGGTGTGGAGGGTTAGGAGTTCTTGGAGATAAACAGGTGCAGTGCCATGTATGCACTGGTGGGTGAGGAGGCAGACCTTGTACTGAATTCTGTATTTAACGGGTAGCCAGTCGAGGGATTTGAGGATGGGAGTGATATGGTCATATTTGCGCCTCCTTATCAGGAGATGGAAGAAACTGACTTGCTGTGGTGACCCCTGAAGGGAAATGCTAATAGTAGAACCAGAAGAACCTTAAAGGCATGGCAAGTTAAAAAAAAATTGTACTACACAAACAGTATAGCCTAGATTTTAACATTGTCACAGTAGAGCCCCATCTCTCAGCCACAGAAAGTTTGTTCTCTGTTTAGTCTTGACTCTAGACATCAGCAGGAGGCCGGTCCTAGAGGTCTTCAGAGTTCTAAATGCCTTATAAAGCACTAACATTTCACTTGGCTATGGCGAGACTTAAATATAAGCAGAGCATCTTTAAAGTCTAGTCTCAGAGGCACAGTAAGCCAGTGCAGAGACCTGCGCACAGGACTGATATGATCATATTTTTCTAATAAAAGCTGCTCCTATTTTCCACACAACAGCTCTATGGGCCGTTCTTTTATTTCTGTGTTTATGACATAGATTATGTAGCATTTATTGTACAAGAGATACATTTATACAATGATAACCAAGGCATATTTTTGAATTGAAAATTAACATAATGGTGTTAATTGGTGGAGACGGTGGCCGCGTGGTTAGCGCGTTCGCCCGCGGACCGGAAGGTCGCGGGTTCGCGTCCCACGGAGAGCACGTCTAGGGTCCTTGGAGAAGACACCTAGCCCCCACTTCTCCCACCATTGGCGCCGTTGAAGGGCAGCCTGCTGCGGTGTAAGGAGTGCAGCAAACAAATTTCCCCGGTGAGGGATGAATAGAGTAATTCAAAATAATCAAAAATAATAAAGTTAGAAGCTCCCAACCAAACTGCATAATTTTCTCCTTGAAATGAAATCGAGACAAAAAAATTGACATTCCTTTGTGATTATTTCCATATCCTGACAATCTTTACACAGACTTTACATTTATTATAAGTATTTTTTTGTATTATACATTGTATCTAGGGCAGCACGGTGGCGCAGTGGGTAGCACAGTGGCCTCACAGCAAGAAGGTCGTGGGTTCGAGTCCCGGGTGGGGACGAGGCTTGGAACACTGTTCTTTCTGTGTGGAGTTTGCATGTTCTCCCCGTGTCTGCGTCGGTTTCCTCCCACCCTCCAAAGACATGCATGCTACGTTGATTGGCTGGTGCCAAATTGCCCCTAGGAATGAGTGTGTGTGTTGATGGTTGTATGTGTGTAGCCCCGCGACAGACTGGCGACCTGTTCGGGGTGCACCGTGCCCTTTGCCTTGAATTAGCTGGGATGGGCTCCGGCACCCACCGCAACCCCTAAAGGGACAGACGGATAAGAAGATGACTGACTGACTGACATTGTGTCTACATAATTTCATTCCATAGCGAAACTTAAACTCTTGAATTGTTGGACATTATTTTAGGCTAAAACTGTTCCAAACTTGTCATTTTCCTTTAGCACAAAAACACATTCTTCAAAATGTATGCAACCTAAATATCTTTAATAAAATGAGTGTACAATTATGACAGAAGGATTAATAGGAAGATTTTGAATTTTGAATCACACCCGACACCAGTCACTCTTTACTTTCTGTGAATAATTAAGCATGACATATTTTATTTAAACATGATTCTTCTTACAGTATACCTGTCTGGACATTTCTCCAGCTTCCCGTATAGGGGAGGCTTTCATACCGTACAGAATACCCCAAAACCGTATACATTGGACAATGTGAAAATGTGCATGCGCATGCGGAGTCAATCCATAATGAGCCAAAGTGACATAAGGGGAGGTATTGTTTTACGAATTTTGAAATCTACGACGTTTTGCGTAAACCATTTGCAAATGGTATAGCTGTTGTTCTCATTTTAGAAATTTACGCCGTTTGCAAACGGCACAATACTTTATTTAAAATATTTTTTTTCCAAATTGGAATGAAATTAATGGGACACTTAAAAAAATTGAACAAATTGTTATACTCGAAAAAAAAAATTAAATTAGAAAGAAATTAATTGCTATACTTTTCAAAATTGCCGGGTGCGTCATCCTTGCCGCGTTTTGCCGCATACTTCACGTCGTCTACGCAACTTGCAAGTTTATTCGCAAAATAGAGCAAGAGTTCTAAAATAAGTACACTAACCAGTCTAGCTCTGACTGCGCTGTAACAATTGTTACCTGGAATGTACCACAATCAGCTTGCATGCGAGTAATTTTCTAGGCGTTTTAATAAATAACGTAAATCTGTATTTTTCATCGGATTTTTTTTTTTTTTTTGCCCGTGTTGAAATGACGATACGCCCGTATTTGCTTAAATCGCAATGTTTCCGTATAAAAATACTGCAAAACCGTATAGCTTGACAAGTATTTTACAGGCTTAAATATTTAAAACTAATATTATAAACTTAAATATTTAAACCTACTTTGACATCTTTTTTTCTATCTACTTACATATTACTGATAGATTAGCTAGGTTTCTTTTGCCTATGACGTCAGCATGTTCTCCAGCTCCTCTCTCTCAGAGTGGAGCAGCAGTCGCTCTGCTGTAAATGGTCAAATCTTCACCAGCGACAGCAGAAGAGGGCGGGATAAGGAGATCTTAGCACGGAAGACACAAACTGTACCCAAACAGGAAACTAAGAAAGAGGATCACAATCTGGAAAGGTGAGGAAATAACCCCGTTTTATATTGTGTTCTCTAAGAGTGGAGCGACATTAATCGTGTTCTGCATCTGTTTCCTCGATCTGCTGTTGCTGATTTGTAGGTGATTTGTAATTTTGGCACACTGGCTTATATAAACATTCTCGATTCGGGTCCACAGCTCTTAAACTGCAAAGTTAAGTCTTTTTTAATGGTAGATAACGACGTGAAGCTGTGTTTGCAGTCATATAAAATAGGCGTTACCTCACTATTCCTGTTAGTGAACAGATCGAAATGGACTTAAAGGATATATCTATACAATCAAGACTGTAGGTGTGTAACTGCAGACTTAAATAAACACATATTGTCATAAATATGCATGTGATCTTAATTTATATGACGCTATGCATGAAAAATGAACTTTTTTCACCTCTATGTTTTAATTAAGTGGCATGCCTAAATGTTTAATATGATCCTACTTTGTATCTGTGCCTCTGAAAATGAATTTCTGCATCTGAGCAGATGTTTCTACCAAAAATTTAACAAATGTGGTTATTTGAAAAGCTTTTAATCTACTGACAGTATAACAAAAGTCCAGAGGAGCCAGATGGGGTAGTTCGGGCATCTAGACCGGATGCCTCCCGAAAACCCTACTGTTGAGGTGTTTCCGGCACGCCCCACCGGGAAGCGACCCAAAGGCAGGTCCATGACCTGTTGGAGAGACTATGTCTCCCAGCTGGACAGGGAACGCCTCAGGATCCTCGTGGGTGAGCTGGAGGATACAGCCGGGGTGAGAGAAGCCTGGATTTCCCGACTGAGGCTGTTGCCCCCACAACCCAGTACAAATGAGCGGAAGACAATGGAACGGGACGAAGGAATTTTCGTCCGTCATCTTCCGCTCATCCGGGACCAGGTCGCGGGTGCAACAGCTAGTTGCCCTTGCCCGGACGCGGGTCACCAGGGGCCCCCCCTTGGAGCCAAGCCCGAGGGTAGGGCACAAGAGCGAGCGCCTGGTGGCCGGGCTTTTACCCATGGGGCCCGGCCGGGCTCAGCCCGAACAGGGGACATGGGCCGCCCTTCCAGTGGACTCACCACCTGCAGGAGTGGCCATACAGGGTCGATGGATGAAGGAGGAGATGGGTGGCAGCCAACGACGGGACAAAGAAATTAGAAATAAAATGACAAAAAGCACCAAATATATTGATGAGTGGGTTTAGCAATAGTAAATGTTTCAATTGACACCTGTTCCTGTTGGAGGGAAATCAGCACATTTGTTTAGAGATATTCTCATTCAAATGTAAATTTATTTTTTTTTCTGATTTGGATGTTGTGGCTTTAGCAGGTATCATTTTTCAGCCTCACCTCTGGTAGTTAAATGCCACTTGCCTCTCTGAGTAATATATACAACTCAAATTGATTTGTGGAGCACTTTTACTCAGCAATAGCTGACCTGGGTATTAAGACAGTTTTAAAAGTGCACATTAAACATGTTTTTCTAGGAGTCTGTAACAAAATGTTCCAAAGCATCAGGGTGAACGTTAAGTTCTTCTAACCATGAGCATACCTCCCATGTTCAAGAGTAAGTTTCCTTTGGGGAAAATAGAGACAGAACCTATTTAGAACATTTCAAATAATCTGAAATTTTACTTTATTTCGGATTTTTCTGTACGTTGTTTCATTTGATGACGCTTCCATGATGCTCATATTTATTTAATTGTGATACAACACTGCATAAACGGACCTTATTTCTTTGGAAAGCGATTTGATTTAACTTTCAGCAATCCTTCGAGACGTTTTCTCTGCATCTGTCTTAATTTGAGGTTCAAATAAAAGTCTGATCATCTGATTATTTGTGTCTTTAATACATTACTTCCAAAATTAGTCCACGGTTAAAATGAAATCACTTAAAGACTTTTTTGTTTTGTGGGAATATGCTATTAAACACAAAAATATTCAATCGATTGAAGGGGTTAAACGCTGCGGGGTATTTATGCCGGTTTTGATTTGGTATCACATGACCATTTTTAGAATTATGACTGCAAACATTTCAAAGATTCCTTTTTTTTTTCTTTACACAATCACTCGCTTGCAAACTCGTCTGGGAGCTTTAATCCCTTTGGCTTGTTAGACACTTGAGTCATGCGTCTATTGAAAAAAAACTTGTTCGAAAGCAACAAAATGTTTTAGGAGCCTTCCTTCAAATATAATAACTCGTTATGCTTGATTTAAAAACAATCCCATCCTCTTATCAAACTATTTCTTTTCACCAGCACAACCTAATCATCATTCAACCTGACTTCTTCGCGATTGGATCATGTAAATTGTGTAAGTTTTCTAGTTTTTTGTCAAATTCTCTTGTCATAGATAAAATCATATCCAGTCCTATTTTTTTTTTTTTTTTTAGGAGACGCGACTGTTGCTTACAATTTACTGTTGACTGAGGGAACCTGTCGGACCTGTCTGAGCTTGCAAGAAACTGTTATGTGTGATGGCACTGTTGACTCTGCACAGGCTCCCATCCATCTCATCTGCTCCAGTGAGTCCAGTTATCTCCACACCCTTGTTTTTCCATTTCATCCATACTGTCAGATCAGATAGTGGCACACTTGATAAATTTGTCATCGTATTTTGATAGAAAACTAATGAAAAAGATCTCGTACTGTTGGAAATCTGATTAGACAACACCGTTAGTCTTGAGTATGTTTTTTTTAGAGACACTAAGCTAAAAAAAATAGAATAGGAGGGTTGTTTTTCTGGTTTCTATGGATGAGATCCCACTAACAGAGCTGCAAGGAAAAGGTCAGCCACAGACTTTCTGATTTATCTTTTGTTTCTACTCACCGTAACAAAGAATGTTTTACGTTATCTGAAGCTTGTTAAAACACTCTTGTAATCACATAAACTCTCAACCTACTATCATCAGCCTCTGTCCCTTTTTATTCTTAGGGTTTCTTGTAATTAAAGCATGGCTTGTTAATGATCTTTATCACATCTCATTGATAATTTACCTGCGGATCAAACTCATTCTTTGCATTTTTCTCCACAGAATCTAATCACCAAACAATCTTGTGTTTTCTCTTTTTTTTTTTTTTTTTTTTTTTTTTTCTTCTTTACCCCCTCATCATTCCTCCTCCCGACTCCTGTCGCTTCATTTCTTTTTTTTTTCCCTTGACTCTGTCTGGACTTGTCAGTTACGTAAAAGGTAATGTTACTGTCTCGTGTTTCTTTCCTTGTAAACTCTCCTTTAACAGCAAGAGCCGAAGCTACTTCTGTTAAATGGTGTTTCTTTCCTTTTCGTTAAATGCTCTTCTATTTCATTTCTCATTTTCTTCCATATTCACAATGTCATTATGGTTAGTTTTACTCGACCCACATCATTCATTTCACAATACCCACAAAGTAATATCTATGTTTGTCCTGTCACCGTGGTATCCAGATTGTACTACTTGTTGCCTTACAAGGTGCTCAACATCGTTTTTTTGCTTTCTGTGCCCACACATGCAAAAAATACAACCCTTTTCCAGGAAACTTAGAACTATGGATGAACAACAGTTTGAAAGAGTTTCAAATTTATAAAGTGTATTAAAAAAATATCTATTTTTAAAGTCTATTTTGGGTCATGTGTACGCACACTGATGGATTTTATTAAAACATACAAACATGAGCAATTAAACAAAATGCTTTTAATCTTTTAAAATTTTTCTTGTGTTTTCTGATTTGTTAAAGGATGAAAATCTTCAGAGAGGAAGACTTCAGAAAAGGTGGGCTTCTGTTTGCTTGTTTTTGTTGTTACATATGAATCATTTTCCTTGATTAAATCAGTGTGAAGCTGATTGGTCTCCATTTCTGCAGGGAAAGCTTTGCCCTCGTAAAGGGAGCGGTCCTTTTGCTGGAAGACGGAAAGGGAGATGATCCGAACCAGGATGCGAGTCATGTCCCTACTTCGCCCATCAAGCATGGCAGCGGAGCGTCGGACATACAGCACAGACATCTTCACGCCATGCTCGAACAGCTCAGGCCAGAAGATACAATCAAGCTGGTGAGATGTCACACCATTTCTCTTAGCTGTTGCTGCTTTTCTTAACTGTTTTTTGTGGTTCTCTGTGTCAGGCCGTGCAGCTGGAGTCTGTGAGCTCAGTCAGAGTCAGGTATCTGATTGTCGTCTCCACTCTGGGCAACAAACAGGAGAGCATCCTATTGGGCATGGATTTCCCCAGTCAAGAGAGGTAAGTGTAACCAAGATGCCGGTGTACTGTTCCACAATGAGTGTCTGAGATAAGAACAATTCTCCGTTAACCGTTTGGGATTTAACCCTCACAAATTACCATTCCTTAAATTTCATTGCAGCGACGAGTGCACCATCGGCCTGGTTCTGCCCATATGGAGCGACACACAAGTTTACCTGGACGGAGATGGGTAATGTAGTTTTTTAATCGGAGGAAGGACAGTAGGTTTAAACTGATAGCTGTTGCGATGGATTTGTCAGACAGTAACAGAGACCACAGTCTGGTGACTGGGAGACTTTCCAGAGTTAATGTGTTATTCATAGAGCTCGATCCTTTGCTATAAATTTCACATGTTATATATCACATGTGTTTAAGCTGAAATCACACGGTTAAAGTGAAATGAAAGTAGAGCTTGGTTGGTTTGGTGTGTTTAAATTTAAAGGTTAGCAGAAGTTAAATTCTTCACACTTTGGATTGATGCAATAATTTAAGCATAATTTTATGCGATATTTTTTATTGCAATTTTGCATTAAAATGACTGATTCCTAAATTAAAATCTAAAGTCAGAGGTTCTTTCATAGCACAGAGTCTCCAGCGACTGTCATCACATTCTGAGTGCTGTGCGAGATGCTTTGATCGACCGCTATGTTCACCCTCACCAGGCAACATCACACCTCTGACTGTGTTCGTTATTTCTCTCTCTCTCTTCCTCACACGTACCACCACTAATCATCACTGAATAACTTTTCTCTGCACTACAAACCTGACTCAGCTCCGGTTCAGTCGTTCTACACATTAGTTTAACTTCCTTATCGTTCCAATTTTTTTTTTTTTTAAACTGTAATTAGAGCTGCTGTTTTTGTTTTTTCTTGCAGTGGTTTCAGTGTGACCTCAGCAGAAGAGAGTAGAATTTTTAAGCCGGTTTCTATGCAGACTATGTGGTGAGTGTTCCCGGACCTTTTTCAAACAAAACATGTTGTTTTTTGGATCCTTCATAAACAGAGCATAACCTCTTGAAGCAGAAGCAGTCCAATGTAATTAAACAGGCAGGTTTTTTATTGGATTTAAAACTCCTTTTTCACATTTTTAGATTAAAAACCCAAAAGAAACTAAAATACTCAAATATGTAGATTTGCAAATGGCTTTAAAAATAATAATAATAATGAGGAGGCAATAGCTCAGTGGTAGAATGGGAGAGGCTGGTTTGATTCCCACTGAGTCTATGCCTAAGACTCCTTGGGGAAGACACCTAACTCCCCGTTTCTCCCACCATTGCTGCCGTCATAGCTGCCTGCTGCGATGCAATGCAACACAAAAATTTCCTCATTTGAGGGGTGAATATAGTACGTAAAAAAAATTAAAATAATAATGATAATAATTATCTGTGCATAAACATGCACATAAACATGTTTATGTGAATGTGCATGTCCATGGGCATATAGATGTAAATGTGTGTGTGTATATGTAGGCATGGGTTGTAAATAGGCAGATGTAAATTTTTGTCACACTAAATAAGTGCTGCCTGCTTGAATGCAGCAAAACCATTTGGATTGGGTTTTAATCAGGCTGAATGTTGTCCTTTTTTTTTTTTTATTTCTCTGCATGTTTTTGCATTGACTTATTTGCTTCTCCAAACCACTGCTGCCGTAAGGTCAGTGCTGCAGGTGTTGCACGGGTGCTGCGAACGGGCAGTGAAAGCCGCCGTGATTCCCGGCAGCGGGTTGGAGTGGGCCCAACACTACCACAGCCATATCCAATCAGAACGCTTCTGCCTGAACGAGTGGGAAGCCATGAACGATCTGGAGTCTGTACGCAGGGATAGCAACGGACAGAGGTGAAAACAAACAGCCGCTCTGGTCTTTTAGTGACAGTGTGAGAGGAAACTTTGTTCTTTATTGTTGGAGAGGAAGCAAGAAATGCTGTTGAATGACAAAAAGAACTCAAGTTTGAAAGAAAAAAATAGTTTCAAAGACAAAATTGCATCTAAAAATGGAAGTTTTTTTCCATTCATGAATAATTATTACCTGCTTGCAACTTGATTACTTGTAATAATTCACCACGAATCATGGAAACAGGGTGCTTTGATAAATAAATAACCTCTCATTTGTTCTTTAGAGTGTAAATAAAAGAAAACAGCTGCTTTTATGAGGTTAAAAATCTGATAAATATAGCAGGTTAATGAATAGATTTACCCTACTATCTTTTTAAGGAGATATAATGTGGGTTTGAACTGCTATTAGACATTTCCTAATAGTAACACAATCTGAGCGTGTGTAATGGCACAAACCATACTCTGACATCATTTCCTTCATCAACATACACACAATGTCTGTTTTGCACATGTTAATAAATTTTTCATTTGTTTGCATGTTATAGCTCTGCTGACAGAGTTTCGAATGAAAGTTTGATCAAAGAACATCTTCGAGACATAATGAGGACCGAAGATTTGGACAACCTAACATCGAAAATGGTGAGAAACGCGAAGAGAAGATATTGGAGAGGGTGAAAGTTTTTTTTTTTTTTCTTGATTTTATTTGTTGCTACAGGTCCACTCAGCTCTAGAGACCAGGATTGGTTTTGATATGAGACCGTATAAGGAATACATTGACAATGAAATCTTAGTTACCATGGCACAGATGGACAAACCGTCGAAAATATTTGACTACCTTTATCTGGTGAGTGGTTATTATGTGACACACTTTATTAGTTTTATGCTGCTTTATTTTTAGAATCATTTTCTTGGAAGGCCTCACACACCAGGTTGTTGTCATATGACTTGAACTTCCTCTTTAGTTAGACGCATGCTGGCAGTGATAAGGAAGACGGCTTGTTTGCTCTTTCCGTCTTGACATTTTAATCCTGATCTGTTATTTTTTTTGTTTCAGGGCTCTGAATGGAATGCAGCCAACTTTGAGGAACTGCAGAAAAACAAGTCAGTGTTTTTTTTCTTTCCACATCTTTTTTATATTACAAAGCAAACCAAGTTAAACATTGTCTCACTTCATCTTTCTTTCCCAGTATCGGTTACATCCTGAATGTAACCAGAGAGATCGACAACTTTTTCCCAGAATCTTTCACCTATATGAATGTCAGAGTGTACGACGTGGAAGCCACAGACCTGCTTCCTTATTGGAAAGACACATACAACTTCATTAACACTGCGAGGTAGATCTTGGACACAAAATGAGCAGAAATGTAAGAATGCGTGCTCTAAAAATTCTCCTGTGTTTACAACACTTTTTAAAGTTTTAAATTTCAGTCGGGGTGAAATTTACTTTGGAAAATTTCTATAAAAACTCATGCATATCCTAAAATGTTACAAATACAACACGGGGATAAATTCTGTTTCGTTGTCTCCCGCCTATCCTGGTTGCAGGAGCAACAGCCTCAGACGGGAAACTCAGGCTTCTCTTACCCCGACTGCTGGGCTCTCACTCAGAGATAGGGTGAGGAGCTCTGCCATCCGGGAGGAGCTCGGAGTAGAGCTGTTGCTCCTCCAGGTCGAGAGAATCCAGACAAAGAGATAGGTATTTGACAAAAAAATCTCAAAAAGGATCTGAAAGCATGTTGAGAGAATTCTTTTTTGTTACCAACCATATAGTGTTCTGTCAGCATGATGAGGAGACCATAATAAGGACTAAAATAGCTATCAAAAGTCATTTCAACTTTTAGAACTACCTTTTATAACTGTTTGAATTAGATTTGTGACTCAAAGGCTACATCTGGTGAACAGTTTGTGTTAAAAACCCACTTTGAAATCCCTGATTTAAAATACCGATGTGTCACGGTAGTTATTTTAGCCAGAGGGGCTCTTTTAGAGGTTAGATGAGTAGTGGGATCATCCAAGAGGTCAGAGTGGAGCATTCTTTCTCATTTAGAGATAACATAATCTGGTCATCTGATTAGGATTCCTCATTAGAATGCCTTTGTAATGAGGTGTTCTGGACTCTGCTAAAGACGATCCTGAACATGCTGGAAAGATAAACGTAAAAAATATCATTGCTATTGAATAAATGATGCAGATAATGACCATTAATATGGAATGATAGAAACAAAAGAAATGCCTAACCGTGCCTAAAATGTACCTGGTAATTGTTTAGAAAATATTTGTAACTGTTAAATTATTAGATTGCACGACAACTCAACGTCGAGTTAATCTAAGCTGGAGGCTCACAGAGTTTCACTCAGCAGGAAGTAAGACAAGGTTCTGTCAGGCAGAGATGGAACAAGATCAGCTGTTTTGTTTTTTCTTTTTCATTAAATAGTTTGTTTATACGCTTCATCGGTTCGTTGTGGTGAAGAAAAAGCAAATTTTACCAGTCGATCTACGTTCCTACCCTCACCTATGCTGGTGACCGAAAAAACAAGATCACAAATATAAAGTGGCTGAAATAAGCGTCCTCCGCAGGGTAGCTGGGCTCTCACTCAGAGATAGGATGAGGAGCTCTGCCATCTGGGAGGAGCTCAGAGTAGAGCCGTTGCTCCTCCAGGTTAAGAGAAACCAGATGGGGTGGTTCAGGTATCTGGTTAGGATGCATCCTGAACGTCTCGCTGATAAGGTGTTTTGGGCACGTCTCACCAAGAGGAGACCTATAGACAGACCTCAGACCTGCTGGAGAGACTATGTCTCACAGCTGTCCGGGGAACGCCTTAGGATCCTCCCGGGAGCAGCCGGGATTAGGGACATCTGGGTCTTCAGTCTGGGGTTGTTGCCTCCACGATCTGGACCCAGATAAGCAGAAGACAATAGAACAGAACTTTACTTGATCTCAAAGTAAGAACGAGTCCATACTTGGGTTTTTCTCGTTACTGACCTCACTGTTCTCTGCTAAGGGCCAAATTTATTAAGCAAAAAGTCTAAAACCCTCAGACAATAGTTCACTTTGTCTTTTTATCTGATTTAAAATGAGCACCAACATTGTGTTTTACTTAAGCTTGAAAACTGTTCAGTTTATCAGACTGTAGAGAAAATGTTACAAACACAACCAATAATCTACAGAATATAATCTAATAATCTCTTGAATCAGCTTCATGTATCTTTGCGTCTCGTTGCTCAACACCACAAGTACCTCAAAGTAAAAATAAGTGTTGTTTGTAGCTGACTTTTGGGAGTTGATGTGAAACTAAAAAACACCAGCTTACCCTCTGAAACCTGAACGCACTGCAGAATCTTGCCTAAAATGTCAAGTTTCACAAGACAGCAGTTACACCACCAAATATTACACACGAAATCTTCTCGCTTGTTGAATCACTGAACAAAAGAAGCAGGATTTGTCACACAGATGCCTGTAATCAAGTTTCTTTTGACTCTAAGGATGAAGATGTTTGTTTCTGATTGTGTGTGTTTGACAGGAAAAGTGGACAGGCTGTGTTGGTGCACTGTAAGATGGGTGTGTCACGCTCTGCTTCCACGGTGATTGCGTATGCCATGAAGCAGCAGCACTGGCCGCTCGATGTGGCGCTCCCTTACGTCAGAGATCGCAGATCTATTGTCAAACCCAATGAGGGTTTCATGAAGCAGCTGCAGACCTACAACGGCATCCTCAATGCAAGGTCGGAGATTATCAGCATCAAAAAGGACTTTTACAAACACTTCTCAAATAATAGTACTAATTTTTTTATGATTATTAACACTGATTGTTATTTTTACAGCCAGCAGCGTCACAGCACGCTGTGGAGGCGGAAGTCCAAAGACCAGCGGCAGAAGTCGATACGGAAAGATGATGGAGAGGAAAAAGAAATAGAAGGCGGCGAAGAAGAGGATGTGTCTGAAGACGAGGGAGTTGATGATGACGATGAGGATGATGTAGACAGTCCAGATGAAATGAATAATTCAGATGAAGATCACGAGGTAAAAACAACACTCACTTTTTTTTTTTTTTTACAGCAGGGGGGTGGATTCTGTTCAGTTGTCTCCCGCTTCTCTGGGCCGCGGGAGCAACAGCCTCAAACGGGAAACCCAGGCTCCTCTCAGCCTGACTGCTGGGTTCTTACTCAGAGATAGAATGAGGAGCTCGGAGTAGAGCTGTTGCTCCTCTGGGTTGAGAGAAGCCAGCTGGGGTGGCTTGGGCATCTGGTTAGGATGCCTCCTGAATGCCTTACTTGTGGAGTGTTCCGGGCACGTCTCACTGGGAGGAGACGCAGAGGCAGACCCAGACCTGCTGGAGAGACTATCTCCTTCTGTCATTTCCTCCTGCACGCCATCTCGGACCCACTGATGTGCCCATTTCTGTTCGCAGTCTTATGTTTAACACGCCTAGTTTACATCTTCATATATTTCCTGTCTCCTCTCAAACACAGGTCTTTGTTGACATCGCCCCAGAGTCTGATAACGGTCAAGTTCCTGGTCAGACAGATGCAGCTGCGAAACCCGTTATCTCTGTGAAAGAACCAGAGAAGGTGGGTAACCTAACTAATTCCATTTCATTCTCTCACATTAACACATCATTTATCATTTTAATTTCTCTTGTTCTTGCACTTTCAGGTTGTTCCAAGTGTGAATCGCAGCGGTAGAATGAACCTGTTCTCCCTCATGCAGTCCATTAGTGAATTAGATGATGGAGGAAAAGAACAGGTGAATATTTACTGGTTATACTTCTTTATTAAACTAAAAATTATTCAGAATTGAAATTCCAGAATGTTCCCTAACCCGGGAATGAGTGTGTGTGGATGATTGTGACTGTATCGCCTTGCAACAGACTGGTGACTTGTTTGGGGTGTACCCTGCCTCTTGCCTGAAAGCAGCCAGTATGGACTACTGCAAACTTGTTTGGAATAAGCAGTTCAGAAAATTAAACAAAATTAATGTTTCCTGTTGGCTGAAATTGATTCCATCAATTAATCTATCCTGCAACAAAAAATTTGGCAAAAATAAATCTAATCAAATATTAAGTCAACATTGAAAAGTCAATGTTTGAATTGCGATGCATTAAAAAGCATCGGTAATTTTTTTCTCCCCAACTTTGAATATTTTTGTGTTGAAGATGAACAAAATATTTGAACATATTTATAATTTTATTTTTGTGTTTTTTCGAAGCTGCCCGGAAGTCCAAGAAGGTCACCAGGACAACGAAGGCGTAGCCAAGTGCGACGGGGTCTGACCCACCAAAGAGCGTGTGTGGATGTTTCACCTGAGCCACGCAGTCTGCCGAATAGCAGTCAGAACAAGCCGTAAATCGATCAAAAAGATGGAGAACTGGGAAATTAGAAGAACTGTAAAAGGAGGAAAACTAAATGTGGAGGACACACGCCAAGGCTTTTATACATCTATATTATAATTTATACTCTGATGGTGTTTCATCACTTGATTTCTTTTGGCCTCTTCAGTATTGCTGGACTTCTGAATGACAGGATATCTATCAATAAAATCTGGTCTGTGGATGTTATTCTTAAATTTTTGTAAAAAGATATGTTGTGTTGTTTTCTTTTTCCTTTTCATGTCCATCCCCCAGGGATCTATGCAATAATTCTTGCGTGTACTTTCTAATACCAGCTTTTTGTTACTTCCATTGTTTCTCTATTTCTGAAATTGTTCATTCAAGCGGTTCATATTTGGACTAAATCAGAGCCAGTTTTATGGTGTTTGCCAAATTATGTGCCAGTGAAACTATTTCATTGACCCCATCAGTATCTTACAAATGTTTGTAACTTGTTTTATTCTTCATCTAACTTTACACCAGGTCTGCATGAGTGCCTTCAACCTGAGAATGAACTATGACTCTATTGTGATTTTGATGTTTTTATTACGAGGTGGTGGCCACATGAATTTCTCATGTACATTCCAAGTTTATGTGTTCTTAAATGGACAGGGTAAATAAGTATATGAGTGGTGATGCCTGGGTGCATGTTATGTTTTTTTTTTTTTTTTTTTAAGGAAAGCAGATTTTTCAGAGTTTTGTGTGTATTTATTGTATAAAGACACCGTATGAATGAGTTAAGTCTTCATTTCTAAGATGTTCAAACATATCGTCATATGCTGGTATTCATCTTTACCTGGTGAGCTCCTACTAAAGCTTCATTTAACCCGCATGCTCACCATTTTCAGTGAAAACGCGCACTTTATAATCCACAGCATATATTAAACTGCCTGCGACAAGTGTGCTATTATCAAATTAAGAGTTTTTTTTAAAGAAGAAAATAATTCTGTTCACTTGTTTGTGTGATATGCTGTTCACCATCGGCACCACATTCTTGTTTACAAAAGCACTGAGTGGAAAAATAAAGATTGTGCTCTGACCAGTTTATTTTCTGTTTGACACAACAGAATTTAAATTTTGAAAGAATTCAGTTTTAAAACAACTTTATTAGCATCTATTGAGTTGTGGTTCTCTACATATCTGTACAGTTGTGAAGGACCAATTTCTCCTTTATCAAGGACAAAAGTAGCAAAAAAAAAAAAAAAAAAAAAGACAGAAGATGCTTGATTTCAGCTTCCAATATATTTCCTTCTGGGTTCACTGAGAGTGATTCCTCCTGCTTTCATTGCAGTCCTGAAAGCTTGAACCTACAAAAAGAAAATGATGTAAGGATAAATTTAGCCAAAATGACAGTAAAATATTTCTCCCTGCTGGATGTACTTACAGCATCTGAACGATACGTCCAAGGAATCGCTCTGTATACCATTCTGGTTATCCCAGCTTGTGAACATCGAAGTGCCAGTACTTCTCCCACAGCCTGACAAGCTGCCACGCAGTTTGTAGAAGAAAGCTCTTTTTTGATTGCCCACTCTTTAGTTGAACAGGAAATCACCGGATCAAGAGAACCGCTGGCAAACACCTCTGCAGTCACATGGTGCTGGCTGCGAGTGAACATCAACCTGAAAGAGAAGGTTAAAAAAAAAAAAAAAAAACAGTTCAGTAAAAACTTAGTAAGAAATAGATCTGATCAACCAAATTATGTCAAAATAAATTCAGCAAGATTTCAGTCTAGTTGAGATTTTGGAGCAGATTGTAGACACAATTAGTGCTAATGATTGTTTACATGTTATCACCTGAAAAAAAAAGCCCTAGAGGAAGACCAAACAGGAAGTTCATGGATACATTACAGAAATGTGTGTGTGTGTGTGTTTATTTGAGAAAGAGACATTTATCTGTGTTTTTTGAGAAAGACAAATTTGTCCGTTTGTTTCAGAGGGAGATTAATTTGTCTGTGTTTGTTTCAAGTGAGATTCATTTGTCTGTGTGTTTCAGAGAGAGACATTTGTCTGTGTGGGGGTTTTTTTTAGAAAGAGAAAATTGTCTGTGGTTTTTTTTTGTTGAGAAAGAGACATTAGTCTGTGTGTTTGTTTCAGAAAGAGATTAATTTGTCTGTGTGTTTGTTTCAGATAGAGATTAATTTATCTGTGTGTTCGTTTCAGATAGAGATTAATTTGTCTGTGTTTGTTTCAGAGAGAGATTGATTTGTCTGTGTGTTTGTTTCAGAGTGAGATTAGTTTCTCTGTGTGTTTGTTTCAGATAAAGATTAATTTGTCTGTGTTTGTTTCAGAGAGAAATAAATTCATCTGTGTGTCTGTTTCAGAGAGAAAATAATTTGTCTGTGTGTGTTTGAGAGAGGAATTTGATATCAAATTTGAATACTTAGATTGCTATTTTGTGTACATCAAAGACAGATGGCTTTCATTTCAAGTTTAAAGTCAGAAAGAAGTAGAAAAAATGAAGAAACATGGATTAAGACATTTTATTGATACCTGTGGTAAAACTGTTGATGAGGCCAGCTTGTTTTCCAGCCTCGATCCTTCACTCCAAGAGCCATCAGCTCCAGATTCCTGGGATTTCTGTTCAAAAATGTCTGATTCACAGCTTCATTTTTATCCACAGGGAGCTCCGGTTTAACCGCAGCCTGACTCATGCACCGAGCTATCACCAAAAAAAAATCAATAAAAATAAAATGTATTAATGTGGAGAAGGAATATGTTTAGTTTAAATAAGGTAAAGCACTGAAATACTTAAATGACTTTGACTGTATTTAGCTTACCCTTTATGGAGGAAACCATTGGTGGCCGAAATTGTTGAATTTGAGCTAAAAACAGACGAACATTGCGACTAACTTCACTAAAAGCCATTTCGTTTTTCCAACTTTGCTTATGTTAACATCTAATACCAACAATTATTCTTACATTTATATAAAATACTTCTATTACATGTTTTTTCATCGTTGCATGATGGCCGCCATCTTTAACAATCTAATAACATCCGGTTCACGTTGTGCTCTGCTAAAAAAAAAAACCGGTGTCAACACGCGATGCGAGGTTCCGCTAATAAATACATTTTTATTACAAACTAAATAAAAAAAAACTTGTTTAAACTGTTTTTATGTAATCTTCTGAAACACTTATCTTTAATGTGGTTAAGAAGATGCCGGGTCCTATCCTGGTTGATTTCAGGCGAGAGGCAGGGTACACCCGTACAGGGCCACACTCACACGACCATCATCTCACTTTAAATTTTTAATTAAAAAAATCTAACAAAAAATATCTGGTTTATTGTGAGTGGGGGTTAATGTAACAAATTAAAGTGAACTAAATGTAATTAACTTAGTCATTAATTCTATAAAACCTTCTAAATTAAAACTTTTTTATGCATTACATTTTTTTTTAGAATTGTTTCTTTGTACTTATGTGGAGTGACCAGGATGGATAGGATTAGAAATGAATATGTCAGAGGAATAGCACATGTTAGAGGTTTTGGAGATAAAGTCAGAGAGGCCAGGCTGAGATGGTTTGGACATGTGCAAAGGAGAGAGTGCACATCAGCAGAAGCATGCTGGGTTTGGAACCTAGAGGACGACCAAATAGGAAGCTCATGGATACAGTGAAGGAAGACATGAAGATAGTTGGTGTGACTGAAGAGGATGCAGCAGATAGGATTAGATGGAAGAACCCGACTTGCTGTGGCGACCCCTGAAGGGAAATTCCAAAAGAAGTTTCTTTGTACTTGTGACTGATCTCCATGGTTCCATGTGAAAACTATAAAATCTAAACACCAGAACATCCACCATAAAACAAGCTCATGCAGTAAACTAGACCACATGAAAATTCTCAACAAGAAAAATCACATTTTAACACCAATCAAATTTGATAGATCTTTATAGTATGGACTGGCAAAACAATTTAACACAGATAAAAAGTCTGTCACAAGATTTTTATAAGTTGTGGCAAAACAAAAGCAGTTGCGAATTGAGCATAATCTAGAATACATGTTATTAACAGTTCTGTAAGGCACCAGAAAAAACTTTATGAAGAAATAGCTGTGATGTGTTTGGAAGACATGAGGACAAAAAGAACCTTTGGTTTATAAAAATCTTTTAGATCATTCTTGGCTATCAATCGAATATTCTTGCAGTACAGGCTTAACATTCAGCAAGTCAATTACACGTTCCCTTAAACCGAAAACCTAACCTAATTCAGATGTACTTCCCTTTTCAGAACTACTGCATCTTGATACATGATTGGACATCATTTGAAAGTAAATTAGTACAAAATAGTTTCAAAACTGTCGGACAACAGTAAATTATAATGAGTAAAAAATAGCAAAGGGACACAAATGTAAATTTCTTTAAAAGATAAAGTCACATTTCATTCTGCAGAGTTTCATCCTGCTGCAGAAATAACAGTCTGTATTGTTCATCGTGATCACTGTGCATGTTTGTTTAACCATTTCATGGTCTAAAGATAACAGAATATGATTAAGATACACACAAAACACATAAATTAATTCTTTCATTTTGGCAATCATTTGAGCCAATTATATGGCCGCTGAACCGTTGATCAAAGCAGTGAAGGAGAAAGGGCTGAGTTTGTACCCTGATCCACTGTAGAACTTGTTCTGAAACTCCACCCTGTAAAACAAACCAAGTTTATTGACAGTGACTAAAATATTTTCTCAAATCTTTCTGTTCTGTTGTCTTCTGCTTATTCAAGCCCGAGTCGCGGTGCAACAGCTTCAGACAGGAAACCCAGGCTTCTTTTACCCCAACTGCATCCAGTAGCTCACCCACAAGGAACCCGAAGCATTCCCCGGCTAGCTGTGAGACTTAGTCTCTCCAGCGGGACTGGGGTCTGCCTCTAGGTCTCATCCCAGTGGGACGTGCCTGAAGCACCTCACCAGCGAGGCACTCTGGAGGGATCCTGACCAGATCCCCGAATTCCATCTGGCTTCTCTCGACCCGGAGGAGCAACGGCTCTACTCAGAGCTCCTTGTGGATGACAGTGCTGCTCACTCTGTCTCTGAGTGAGAGCCTAGACACCCTGTGATGGAATCTCATTTCGGCCGCTTGAACGAAAGATCTCATTATTTTGGTCACCATGTGAGGGTAGGAACGCAGATCAACTCGTAAATCAAGAGCTTTGCTTTTTGGCTCAGCTCTTTCTTTACTACGACGTATCGATGTAGCATCCTAATTATTGCAGACGCCATACCGATCCATCTGTCGGTCTCGCGCTCTATCCTTTCCCCACTCGTGAACAAGACCCAATTCTATTCTAGTCAAATAGAAGTTTAAAACCACCAGGATTTTAGTCATTGTTTTGCAAAACAATAATTTGTAAAATTAAAACTAAGCATTTCTAAACATGCTTTTAATTTTTCACTTTTTCCTGCCGTTCTTACCAGTGCAGACGGAGAGCGTGCAAAAAAGCTGAAAGTCCCTCCATTACGAGGAGAATAGACACTGTCAGCACAGCAAAGAAGGCAAAAACTACAAATAGCACTGCAGATCCAACGTAACCTTGCCATTTTAAGGCAATACGCATGACCATTACCCACAGCACCTCTGACAGCTCTGTGGAAACACAAATAACTGTTAGAGAAGCAGAAATAGTAGAAAAAGAACATAACAAATGTATGAGTAAAAGAGTATGTCTGGATTTAAAGAGGAAGTCTTGTGTGCGTCATGTGAGAATGATGTGTTAATAAGAATTAGTACTGACGTGCGTGCGCCAAGCTGAGAGCCCAGAGCCGCAGATATGAGGCCGTGTTGGAGATGCAGCCCAGGCAGTACTCTATAGTGTGGATGGCCTGATGCATGAAAACATCTGCAGCATCAAACTCCTGTCGGCATCAACAGTTCAAATTGTTAAACAAGAAGCACGAGTGCATCTGTGACCAGATTTAATCTGCTTGATAAATTCAATTAGGATTGCCCCCCCACCTCCTCTTCTGCAGATTCACCCTCCACCTCCCCCTGACGCGTGTTAACAGAGCCATCATCTGATACTAGTGGACGTCTTTCTTCGTCCTGGTGGTCAAGAGAATAAAAAAAAAACATAATAAAAACCACAGTATAATAATTTGAAAGAAATAATTTGAACATTTTTATGAAAAACTCACAACAATACGTCGTCTATTTTTATGTTTGAAGTATGCACATGTGGGCTTCCCCAAGAGGAGGACTGGAACTGAACACAAAGCCAAAACCACGAGGACTTTCTGCACGATGAGCTGAAAGAACAGAAAACTAAAGTTAAACATCACAGTTTTCAAACATTATGACACTACAGAAATTTTAAACGACTGTATTATTCCCAATACATGCACGGCCGCACCGATCGGGTGCACGTCTACAAATAAGCTATTTGGGAAAAAAAAAAAATCAGCAGGACAAAATATTCATCTCAGTACGGTAACAGGGACCAGCACAAGCTGCACATGCACAGTGGCGCTATTTAAAAAGACAAAGACATGTCAGACTTGAGATAAGTTGAATATGGAAGACGGTGAATATGGGAGACGGTGGATCAGCGCTAGAGTGCTCGCCCGCGGACCGGAAGGTCGCGGGTTTGATTCTCACTGAGACCACCGTCTAGGATTCTTGGAGAAGACACCTAACCCCCGCTTCTCCCACCATTGGCGCCGTCGAAGGGCAGCCTGCTGCGGTGTAAGGAGTGCAGCACACAAATTTCCCCGGTGAGGGATGAATAGAGTAATTCATTTTTTTTTTTTTTTTGTTGGACTAAGCTTTGCAGTTTTCAAGTTTCAGTAAAAAAAAAAACTGGGGTGTGCGTATGCTTCTATTATGAAAAATACGGTAATTGCCAATTACATGTCTGTCCTATAAAATGTCATGATTGTTACTCGTGAATGTCGTTACGGACCCTTTTTTAAAATCTGAAAAATCACACTGTTCCATTCATGTGATAAAGAAAGAGGCGCTTCATGTCAAACTAATTTGATTTGTTTCATACATGCTTCACTGTCAGAAAAGTACGGGATCTTTTACGATTGAAAGCAGCGAAATCAACTAAAACAAAGCTATGGCTTCCTAGAAATAGAAAAGACATTTTCCAAATGAATGAAAAAAAAATGAATCTGTTTCTAAATACACATACCTGTCCTGTGAAAAGCGGTGGATTCTCAGGGTTATCTGTGAAGAGGAACATGTCGATGAAGTGGATCAGTATACTGGGAGCGATTTTGGACTCAGCTGGAGTGAAAGCGATCCACTTAAAGACTACCAGGAAAACCAGGTAGCCGAACAGACACAGCATGAAAAACAGCTCTGGGATTAACACGAAGAACACGCTGCTTAACTGACCAAAGTGCCTGAAAGAAACAACGATAAAAAAAAAAAAAAACAGATGGAAAACCGTCAAAGAGTTGTGGATCTGACACGTAAAGCAAAAAAGAAAATATGCTGACTAACCAGTAGTTAAAGAATGACAAGGAGACGCCGAAAGTCATGTGAATGATACCGATGATCACAGACATCTTCATTTTGTACGAGTTTAGGAAAGTTAACTTGTTGTTGGCCAGGCCCCAAATCTGACAGAAAAGAGGCAGTCAGTGAGGTGATGTTTGGCTTGTACTTTTTTTTTCTGAAGTATCTGACATACCGGATCGATTCCAAAAGGATAAGGACTGGAGAAAACACCAGGCACAACGGGATCCATGGATAAGAACTGGGTTCCTGCCAGCACTGAAGAGCTAGGAGATTATACAAATAAAAGGAGAAACAAGGTTTTTTGGGAGAAATTGAAGACACAGGATATATCCTGATGAGCTGTTCTTACTTCCATATGTTCTTATCAAACATTGGTCCGACATGCCAGGCAGAATTGAAAGTGTTGATGCCTCTGCTGAAGCACTCGTTGTAAATGGCCCCCGTGTAAATGGAGAAGAGTCCCATCAGCAGAATTAGATACCGCCCTCCAAACATCATCCTCCAGATCTAAAAGACAAAGGAAGGGCACTCGTTTCACACCGAAAAGAGGAATAAACACCACAGGAACCTTGTGCCAATACTAAACGATTGGAGATACAATTTAAACATTGAATTTTATACAACTTTACTTGTTTTTTCGGCTCGGATTAGAAGTAACATTGATCATGATATTATTCTATCAATTCTAGACATTAAAAAGACTCTAAAAGAAAAAAAAAACCTCAATCATTCTGTGGATAAAGTTGTGTAAAAAAGGATAAAAAGAAATATTACAATCACCTCATTAGTGCCGTTTCTAAGTTTAGGGTCCTTCTCCTCAAGGACCATCCAAAGAGCAGCGAGGAACATCAGTAAGCCGTGACCCACGTCCCCAAACATCACCGCAAACAAGAACGGGAATGTAATGATGGTGTACAATGCTGTAGCAAAACAGAAGAAAATTCTCATTAATTCTATTATTATTTTAATTACTAAGCTATTTTTTACTTCTTTTTTTTTAAAGACTTGTGATGGTGTACCTGGATTAACCTCGCGGTAGCTGGCCACTCCATAAGCATCTACAATGTTCTGAAAACCAGCTGTGAAAGAGTTGAGGGGAAACAGAGTGGGTGGAGACGTGGTGGACGGCAATCGGTTGTAAAAGGAATCAACACTGCTGCCGCTCTTCCTCTGAGCAAAGGAGAAAAACAGAGAAGGTCAGTTGTTTTTTTCTGTCACATCTGCTCAGCAGTGGCGACTCTTGCTGCGTTATCTTACCCCTCCCTCTCTGAGAGCGCTCTGCAGTTCAGGAAGCTTGGCAGTGGGACACCAGGCCTCAGCGATCAGACATTTATCAGTGACGGAGGGACTGCAGAGATTCAGAACCGTCTGGATTGCCTTGCATTTCTGAACTCGAACTTTCCACTGAGGAAGGATGGCCACCGCTCGCAACAGCAGCTGCTGGAGGAATGTCTCCGTCTGGGCCAACACCTAATAAAAAAAAAAGAAAAATCCTCTTATATTTAGCTTTGAAAAGAAAAATATGCCGTGAAAGTTGTGATCCTATGAATGAAGGAACGATCACTTAAAACAAACTCACTGATTTAATGTCTTCAATTCTGCCTTGAAGCCCCTGTAGGATCTCCTCTCTCTCAGCAGGGCTTTCAGGGTACGCAAACGTCTGTGTGTGGAAACTGCAAATTTAAGCAGATCCAAAAAGTTAATCTTTATTAACACCAAAATGATTATTATTTTAACAACACAACTTTTCTCACCAATCACAAATCTTCTTGACTTTCTGTCCAATCTGATCTCCCCAGAATGAAATCAGGAATACCGTCCATTGCACCATTTCACCCTGAAAACAAGAAATGATTCCAGTGAGATGACAGAAAGGATTACCATGAGATAAAACAGATGATCTGAATACAAACTCCTCACTGTGTCAGGGTGCACAAGTCGATCTTCCATTTCTCTAAAATCCACAATGATATAACCGCGACATGCTCGCCACAGCAAGCGCTCAAACGAAGGAACCTTCCAGGGATGGACCACACCTGCTACAAAACTGATGGACGGATGAATTCCATCAATTAATAAACAAAAAAATAAAAAAACTTCCTAATGTGATGTAAGTAAAAGCTAAAGAGGCACTGAGATGTACCTGAGGCGAACATCTTGGCGGTTATCAAACAGACCGTGGCCTTCCAGCATTGGAGGCGGAGCCTGATAGTCAAACAAATAAAAAGATACATTTGAAGGTTTGTTTCACAATAAAATATTCATATAAAATTTTTAGAACAGAAAATGTTCAAGCTTTTACTTGTGAAGCTGTGAGGGAGTGTGTTCTTGTCAGCACTCCTCGGTACTGGCTGAGCTGGGTTAGCTGAGCACGAAGGCTGTCTCTGTTCCTGGACACCTTGAAGACAGGTGGATGGGCGTCACGCACATTAACTCAATTAATATCTTTTAAACACTCTGATTGAAATAATCTTATTGTTTTTGGATTTTTTTTTACCTCTTTAAGCTCTCTGGCCAGTCTTTCGCTCTCCTCCTCTATGGTGATGAGTTCTCGTGGCTGAGGGGCAGAGGGCATTGGACAAGGAAGAGGGAGATGACCCTGCAGTGGCGGAGATAAGGAGCGGTTGATCTCCTGCTCCAGGAAGGCTGAAAGTAGGACAGTGTGTGTAAGAAATACCTGATTGAGAATTACAGAAAAAACAAAATCAGTTGAATGTGATCACTAACATTCCGAACTCAGTACTTACTAAAAGTCTTCTCAAGCTCCTCACATCGTCTGACCTCCCCTACGAACTTCCTCTGGAAGGCATTCACGTTAGGATTCAACTGAAGAAGAAAGAAACAAGGTTCTTTGTAAAAAAAACTGAACATAAAAAGAAGAAAAATGTTGCCGTTTGTCTCAGAAAAAAAGGCAACTTTCTAATTAAATATCCACGGTTTCTAATTAGTTCAGTTAGCCTTAATTTGTATGAATGTGAACGTACATTTAATCTATAGACAAATTCCCTTCTAACTGCCATCTTTATTCAATTCAACTATATTTGTATGGCCTGACATCCCAAAACAATTGTCTCAACCGACCTCACGTTGTAGATTAAAAAATATTACAAAAACAAAGAAAAAATGTTGATACACAAATACACAGCTAAAAGCTAACTAAACAAAATCAAGCTAAGCTATTTTAGTAAATTCCTGCGAATAGACCCTCTTTTGTGGTGAGGAAACTCCCCAAAGGACCCAGCAATGAAACAAAAAAAAAAAAAGAAGAAGAAGAAACCTCATGGGGATCCACCTGAAAGAGAGATCCATCCCCCATGGCAAGCAGACTGTTATTTAAGTCAGTGTTTCTTAAACTTTTTTTAAGCAAAGGTACATTTTTTTAATAAAAAAAAAAAACTCTGGAGGCACACTACCTGCAAAATGATGGAGTGGGTTGCTATGGTTACAGAAACAACCTATCGCAAGACAGCCCTGTCTGTCTCTAAATAAAAAGAGGTGACATCATACTGAGAAAGATAAATACACTTAAATCTTTTTTTTTTTTTTTTCACAAACCAACCAAAACAAGCTTTTGGGAGACATTGGTAGATCCCGATCACCGCATGAGGCGAAATAGAATAATTTCGCACAGAACACCTTTTTTACCAGTCCTTATCTCACGGTACACTAGTGTGCCGCAGAACACTAGTTGAAAAGCTTCTACTCTACAGCTTTATATCTGATGAAATCAGTAGATGGGCTTCATCCTGATGGAGACGGGAGGGTAGATCAAGCACAGAGGCCTCCTCAATCTTTATGCTCTTTGAGCTTTGCACTACAAGATAAAAAAATACAATAAACCACTCACATCTCTGAACTCCACCAGTCCCAGCTCTCCTAGTTCACTGACACAGTTATAAGCAGAGCCAGATTGAAGGAAGAGCTGCACGAGGCAGACCTCCTCACTTCGAAACATGGATCCCATCACTTCCTGCAATAAAAACAACAAAAATAGTTTCATTAAATCCTCAAAGTTAAACCAAAGTAGATCACATTAAGGTGAGATAAAGATTCACTCCGTTCTGTTGTCTTTTGCTTATCCAGGACTGGGTCACGGGGAAAACAGCTTCAGATAGAAAACCCTGGCTTATCTCACTACGGCTGCATCTTCCTGCTCACCCCAGAGGAGCCTGAGGTGTTCCCTGTTCAACTGTGAGACATAGTCTCTCCAGCAGGTCCAAGGTCTGCCTCTGGGTCTCCACCTGATGAGACCTGCCCGAAACACCTAACCAGCGAGGTGTTCGGGAAGTATCCTAACTGTATGCCCGAACTACCCCATCTGGCTTCTCTCGACCCGAGATAAAGATCCAGTGTGACTTTTATTTACTTTATTTACTTTTATTTAACATGCAAAGTAGATTAAGAAAGAAACTGAGAAAGAGAAGTTTGAACTGATTCCCTTCATGAGTGAATCATAAAAAAAACATTTCAGGTTGTTTTTTTTTAACCACAGAAAGAGGAAGTAAAACATCCTGACTGAAGATCAGGGGGATTTCTATTCTTGCACAAATCTATTTAAATCTAAATCATATTAATTAGTGGATTTCTTTTAAAAAGAAGCAACCTGACACATTAGATTTCTTATTTTTATGAGTGAGTCTCTTAAAAAAATGTGAAAACCAAACAAAAACACATAACTTTAGACTGTTTCAGCTTGAAGTTGTTAGACTAGTCAGACTAACTCTGCTGATAGAAATCATCTGATTGAAACCTAATAAAGTTAGAACATTAGATCAGGCAGAGAAATCTGGAACATCTGGAAGGAGAACAGCTGTAATGAGACTAATAACTTTACAAGGAAAATCAACATTTTTATGATAGACTTTTTCTGCTTTATTTAAACATTTTACACTACTTAAATTTATCAATTATTATTTCAAAGTCAGGAAATAACAGCTTTAAATGTCCATCTTTTAAAATCTATTTATGTTAAAGTGATTAAAACAAAGATTGTAAGAGTTTAGTTTGTCATGGCAACTGTAAGAAACATGAAAACACTTCCTAGTTAAGATCGTTAAATGTGGTCTGTCTTACCTGTGTGCTTCTCAGGTGTTTAATGGATCGGTTTCACGTAGTCCTGACCAGTAAAAACAGACAAATAAAGAAGAATAAATCAGAACAAAGCTGGATGTTTCTCTGAGGTTTTACTTCCAAGTTGTGTTCGTTAGTCAGGACTTCCCGTTACTGAAGTCACGTTACTCAAGTCTCACGTGATTTAGGATGTTTATTCATTCAGCTGGCCACTAGAGGGAGGGCTTTCTTTGAAATTATAAAATTGATTATTTTGCTGTAATTCATTTCTTTTATTGGACAATTTTCTTTCAATTTACTGAACTACATGATCTAGACATAAATTAAGTCAAGCATGTATAAAAAGGTTTTTAATTTATGTATTTGTAGGTTCAATAAAAGTATTTTTATTGAAAAAAATTTTTTTTTTTAATTTTTGAATTTATGAGTCAAAATAGAATTTGACTCATAAATTCTATTTTAAAAAAAATGATTCAGTTGTGTAAATTTGGACTTTTATATTTATAATATTTTTATTGTTGCATTATAGTTGCAGTTTTTGCATGCATTAATTTCAATTTTATTTGGCAATTCTTGTCATTTTCTAATAAGGAATTAATTTAAGTTTGATGGTTAAAACATGTAAAACTACTCAAAAGTTTTTGCATGCATATTTCAATTTGCAATGCAAAAATCAAGTTGCATACTCTGCATATTGAGATGTGTTCTGACACAAATTAATACCTTTTGATTCATTTTAAATTTACTTGTTTTTTGGCAATTGAAAGACCTGTAATTAATTTCATCAATTTTTGGCCACTGAATGATTTTATTAGTACATTAAAATGTAGGTGGTGGCTAGGACAGTGGCCTCATAGCAAGACGGTCGGGGGGTTGAGTTCCAAGTGGAACGAGGCTTGGAACACTGGCTTTTCTGTGTGGAGTTTGCATATTCTCTTTGTATATACACGTTGGTTTTCTCAAAGTACTCCGGATTTCTCCGACCCTCCAAAAACATGCACGTCAGGTTGATTGGTCACTATGAAATTGCCCCTAAAGAGTGCGTATGGATGGTTGTCTGTGTGTGTGGCCCCACAAAAGACTAGCAACCAGTTTGGGGTGTAGCCTGCCTCCCGCCTTGAATCAGCTGGGACAGGCTCCAGTATCCCCCACATCGCTGGTAGGGATGACCAGTTCAGAATGAATAAAAATATGTTTTTGTGATCTACTGAAGATATTCCAAGATATCAAATTAAGCTGAAAAAGATATTTATTTCATCTTCAAAGGCAGAGGTGCAACAAGTAACAACAGTAAGAATTTAACAAAATACAATCGGGAAAACACAGGAGAAAGAAATGAAAGAAGGAGGTTTAATTTGAACAAAAGTGAAGAATCTACAGCTATTCCTTAACTTGATCGGATGTAGATAACAGATTGTTATATACGTCAAAGAAGATAGAGCAATAACACAGTTCCACATAAGAAATCAAACATATTCTTTTTTTCACAAAGTGGACTGTAGTTTTAAAACAACATAATCCCCAAAACACTTGATTAAAAAAGGAAAACACTAAAAAAAAAACATTAGAAGAACTGGCAAACGGAACAGAAATATCACATTGGGTTATACTTCCATGCCCCAAAATTTGGATTTCATACCAGGCAAAGTAGGCTAGCTGATATAGTTATACTGTCGCCATAGTTTCAAACAGCAGGTTGTTTATGTTGTCGTTTTATTGGGCATCAAGACTAAACACACTAAAAGAAGTAAACTGTAAATTTTTTGTTTGTTTTTACTTACTTTTCTAAAAATGACAGATAAGGACAGCTCAGACACACAGATTATTTCTTTCCTCCACTTTTGATCCTGAATTTCTACTTTTCTACATACTATAAAATTTAAGACTTCTGTCCATTCCTGCTGAAGTCAGGAACTTGGCATTTTCTCCAAAGGCCACTCCAGTCACCAAGCCTGAATGATCTAAGAAAAAAAATAAAAGTCAAAGTTAATAAAAGAAATGGGTATTTTTCTTTTAGAGTATACTTGTTTTAGAGCAGTGCTTCTCAAATAGTGGAGCGCACCCCCGTTGCAGGCATGCACAATGACCCTGGGAAAATTGTTTTCAAAAGTTTTCCAACGTTATTTGTCACAGAGCCGTTTTGCCTGACAACTAGTGCGGACGCTACACTCCCGAAAAGATTAAGTGTAATTACACATCCACTACAGTAGTTGGCAGAGTGCACAGGGAGTGTTAACTCTACGGTGTAGGGTTTTTTTTGCAGCAAGCTGGAGAGATGAAGTGCAGAATTTATGCTGAATTTATAATGAAATCTCAGCAAGATGAAAACAGTATTTATGTTTTCTTCATGCTGCGAGAGGGGTAACAAAAAAATAATTGAAGAGCACTGGTTTAGAGTGAAATTATAAACAATGTCTATTTACCTGTGAAGTTGAGCACTTCAGACCACTGCTTGCAGATGTAGACGCGTATGTCAGAGCCTCCCACAGCCAGGTAGGTTCCACTCTGGTCGAACACAAGTGACTTCACCTAAAAACACAAAAAGTCATTCCACTGTTAATCTGAACCTTGCTTTCAGAAAATAAAGACAATTTGTGGCTTTCTAAAATTTTCTTTGAAAATTAAGATTAAGGTCAGAAGGTTTCTCTCTAACTCAAACCAGACTAAAGATGAGACATAGCCCAATGTAAAAATATTTAAAGACTCAAAGTTGTTTCACTCAGTCAGAAATCACTTGTGCCTTGAACAAATTGATTGGAATAAAGACAATTATGTAACACGAAGGTTAAATGAGTCTCGTTTATCGCAGCACGCAGACTCGAAATGCACACTTGCAAACCTTTAATTAGCATTAAAAAATAGTCATTTTGAGACAAAATGCAAATTTATGAAACTATTTCACCTCATAGTTGTTGTCCAGAGTGATCGTCTTGAAGTTCTTAAGTTTTCTGAGATCCCAAAGTTTCAAAGAGCTATCCTGAGCACCTGGAAGAAAACACGCAAAAAACAAAGTTGACCTCTATTACTATCTATTCCATGTATTCAACAAAATAATAATAATAAAAATTTTATTTGTAACGCACTTTATATCTCCAGTGGAGATCTAAAAGTTGCCACAAAATAAATTTAGCTGTGCTAACCTGTGGCCAGGTAGTATCCGTTTTCAGAGAAAGCAATGGAAGTGACTGGTCCGGCGTGGCCTGGGAAGTTGGCCACATTGGTGCGCTCCTTCAAATCCCAGATCTTAATTTGGGAGTCAGCAGTACCGGTGCCAAAAATGAGACCATCAGGGTGGAACTGAGCACAAGTAAGAGCTACAAAACACAAAACAGAATCATTAAAACAAAGGAAACCACCCACATCTCAAATACAAATGTTTGCTAAATATAGTAACGAACCACAGCCAGCGCTTTCGTCCGTGATCTTGGTAAGAACTCTGCCAGTTTGGATATCAGAAAATGCCCAGTACTGCGGAATAAAATGTAAATGTGTTCAAAACAGAAATGATTGCTCCTTAACATTTCTTCAAAATTCAATTTTGTTTTGAAGCTACCCACCTGATCTTCAGAGGAGCTGAGAAGATAATCTCCAGTGGCATGCAGAGACAGACCGGTGACACCCGCCTCATGGGCACGCACTACTTGCACACAGTTGCCACCGGTGACAGACCACACACGGATGGTGGTGTCAGGAGAAGCAGAAAACACCACAGACTAGTAGAAAAAAAAGAGAATTGTTTCAACTCAAATCAAACAATAATTAGATTGATTAACAAATTGAATGATTAAAAAAAGATTTACTTGAGATGGGTGGTAAATGACAGAGGTGACCTTCTTGGTGTGCCCTTTAAGTGTGGCCACAATCTGCTCTTCGTTCTTGTCAAACACCACAACATTTTTATCAGCACCCCCTAAAAGGAAATAAAAACATGGAGGTCAATCTTCTCTGTCTATGTACAGACAGACATGCAATTTAATTATAAATTCAAAAGCAAATTCACTCTACCAGTGAGCACTTTATTGGTGTCTGACGGACACACATCCAGAGCCAAAATACCAGGAACACTGGCACTGTGGAGGCCCTGCAGAAAACACGAGATGGTACATTTCTATCACTTGCATCAATTCATTACCACAAGCAGTTCCAGATAATCCAGACATACAGCATGAGAGGCCACTTGGCGGTATTTACTGAGCTCCTCAGCTCTGACCAGCTCCTCTGGAACAGTTTTTCCTCTCTGAAAAAGACATGTGAAAAGTCAATGTGTGAAACATGTCTTTAAAAGATGATTGCCAATAAAGAAAGAAAGTGAAATAAAACGATTTGAATACCTTCTTTCTTTCTGTAGTAAGGATGGTGGCCTTGTCTTGGAGCTATGCAAAAAAAAAAAAAGAAAGTATTACAATATTTTCTTTCATTTGATTTAAGTACACATTAAAAAGAAACAGGGGAGACAAATAAAGACATCACTTACTTTTTGAACAATCTCTGGAGTCATTCCCACCTGTTCGCTGACCTCCATCGGTTCTCCACCAGCACCCTGAAAAGGAAAATGCAAATTTTATCTTATGGGAGAAAACCCAATGATTAAACAAAAAGTAATCAGAGTAATGATCAGTAATGCATTCCTATCTTCAAAGTAGACACACCCACCAATATATTCTAATATTTTGTGCATAAACAAACATCAAGTGATTTTTATGTACAAGTCCTAATGTTGGTGGCTAGTCTACAGATTCAAAAATGGACCTAACCTTCCAGTAATTTTATATCAGTTCAAGAAGCAATGAATATTTTGATTGGTTATGTGAGAGAAAAAAAAACACTAAATCCAACACTCACTGCAGCAGCGGGTTGAGATACTGGGACAGCTTGAGGAGCCACCAACCCAGCTTGAGGTTTAAGTGTAGCAAGAGCTGTGAAACAAAACAAGCCGTCATTGTGTTTTCTTTAACTTCAAAGTTAATAAAAATTAAATAACTGTCCTACAGCACAGGACACATGAACAGCTGTCCGCTCACCTTCTCTTGCAGCAGTGACCTCTTTGTTGAGCCGAGCAATGACTCTGCATGCGGCATCATGTTGGTAGAGGGCGTGGGACAGTTCTTGACGTGTGGTTTGCAGCTGCTGCCGTAAGGTGAAGCTATGAAGCATGACAGCATCCTAACAAACAAGAAAAAAGGTGGCAAAGAGTTTGTGAAGATCTGCAAGATTTTAGGTAAGTTGTCATAGGATGCCCCCCTCCAAAAAAAAATTCAGTCATAATAAAGAAAATTATTGTGATTTGTATAATTTTTAAAAAATTATTTTACAGATTTTGCAAAGTCACAACAAAATGCAAATGCCATTTTGACAAAAACAATGACAACATGGTTAGCGAGTCCTAAAATGTACCCAATCTTACCCAAATCTGAATATTATGCTACCGTTTCTGGCAGTCCTGCAATTTACCGAATCTATACTTGGGGATCATTATGGAATTCTGCCCAAGAAACCAGCCCCTGCTCATCATGTGGAAGGCAGTGAGGTGCTGGCTTGGTAGAATGTGAATGCTACAAGCAGCGAGTACACCAGTAAGTAATCATTTTATCCCCAATTAATTAATCTGTAAGATTCGCTCAGATCTGGTAAATTGCAAGACCCATGGTCAGCTCAACTAACCAAATTTAAAACAGAACTGTTATCATAAAACCAAACTATTAAAAGGAAAAAAAGGTAAAAGTCATGCTCCAAGTATAAATCTTTGTTTTTCTTTTCAACAATAAGTAAGTAGCCCTCACCCATTCATCTTGAAGGGACTTCAGAATGGCAGGAATACTAGTTGCTGATGGTGCCTTTGGTCTGATAGGATGAGTCACTGAAACATTAAAAAGAAAAAGTTCATGTAAAGCTCATTCAAGCAGTGTCATGGATAATTAGATAAGGAACAGATATGTCATTGTGGTCACCAGCTGTGGGTGGTGACCGAAAGAACGAGATCGCGGATACAAGATGATCAGAGGGAGTGTATGGATGAGAGTGACAGGATCGATGTCATTGTAATGTTCTGTATTGTATTATGTATTCTGTATTGTTCTGTATTGCTTCATATGGTTGTAATGAGAAGGTGGGAGGGGGTTTGGAATCAGTAAGTTTGCTTTATCACCCCCTTTTCAAACCATGCATCCACTGTAATGTTATTATACTGTATATGTCATATTCCGTTGTCTCCCGTTTATATGGGGCTGGGTCACAGTGGCAACAGCCTGAGAAGGGAAACCCAGCTTTCCCTCACTCCGAATGCATCCTCCAGCTCACCCGGGAGGATCCCGAGGTGTTCCTTGCCCACCTGGAGAGACTAAGTCTCTCCAACAGGGCCGGGATCTGCCTCTTGGATGTCATCCTGGTGGGACGTGCCCGAAACACCTCGCCAGCGAGCCTCGTTCGGGGGGCATCCTAACAAGATACACAAACTCAGTGATGGCTCAGTGAGTAGGGTGACCGCCCTGTAACCGGAGGGTTGCCGGTTCGATCCCCTGCCAGGAGTTCATGCCGAGGTGTCCTTGAGCAAGACACCGAACCCCCAATTGCTCCTGATGGTGGTTTGCTCCTTGCATGGAGGCATCCCCATCAGGTACAAATGTGTGTGTGAATGGGTGAATGTGAGCTACACTGTAAAGCGCTTTGAGTGCCGACACAGGTGGAAAAGCGCTATACAAGTAGAGTCCATTTACCATTCCATCTTGACTCAGAGGAGCAAAGCTTCTCCTGGATGACAGAGTTCCTCACTCTATTTCTGAGAACCCAGCCACCCTGCAGGGGAAGTTCTGTTTGTATTTATTTTATTATGATGTATCATATGGTTCCAATGTGTTGTAAAGACTTTAAAATCAGTAAAAGTGTTTATTTAATTCATCTCCTTTTCAAACCATGCATCCACAAGTACAGGTTAGAAATAAATGATCTAAATCTAATCTAAATTATTGATCTTTTTAAAATAAAAGCAGATGTTACCTTTGATATCCAGTAGCTGCTCCTCAGACAGAGGTTGTCCATTCATAGGATCAGTTCCATTCTCAGCAATGTACTTCTCTATCAGCCTGCGCTCGAACACATGGTTGGAAACTGGAGAGATACACGGATGCTCCGGTACCTCGTTACAAACTGAGGAGAAAATTTAAACACAGATTTAGATCCCACAAACCAAACTCCAACATGATCATAAACACAATTAATAATCTCTGATTGTCAGATGGCGGCATGCACGGCCGCTTCTGCTAGCTAAATAGCTATTAGCATTAGCAGCTAGCTAACACACCGCTTCCATCAAATCAATTAAACTTCACTTACTTGCACAGACCAAAGACATCTTCTGAACAAAATCCAAATAGATTTCAACTAAAAGTTATTTAATCTTGTGATGCGTCACCTATTTCCCCCTATTACAGACTTATAGTTTGTCAAAATTGAAAGGAGCACGTCCTTTCATTGCCGCTAGAAAGCAACTGTTTCTTCTTCTACGTTCTTTCCTGTATGAAAGTATCCCACTGATGCTTTATTCTGCACTGCCCCCTGCAGACCAAAACACATCACTGCACTGAACTGGAGAACATTTATTAACTTGATGATCAAGTTGAAGACAAAAGTATGAGTAATTATTCATTCATTAATTAATCTTCTGAGCCATCCATCCCTAAAGGAGAGAGAGGGTGCCTAAGCCAATCCCGAGTGATTCAAGGCGGGAGGCAGGGTACACCCGTAACAGGTCGCCAGTGGCTGGGCCATACACACACACAGACAACCATCCAAACATGCTCTCAGTCCTCGGGGAAATGACATAGCAGACAATCAACCTAACTAGCATGTTTTTGGAGGGTGGGAGGAAACTGGAGTACCTGGACAAAATCAACTCATACACAGGAAGAACATGCAAACTCCACACAGAAAGGTCAGTGCATGACTGATTTCAGTCAAATGTTTTTCAAATACTTCTCAATTGCAAACAATAAATAAAAAATAAAATATTTCTCCTTTAAAAAACGTTTTTGAAGTATTAATTTGCTAAATTAGGTCCTATGAGTATTAGTTTTTTTATTACAGAAATTTTGCAACATAAACCATTAAACCACAGTGAAGTAAAGAAGTAATGTACAAGGATACATGTTAAATAATAATTTATTGATAGAATCGGGACATGTTGATATTTGCTGAGAATAGATAATTATGTGATTTTTTTTTACATAAAACGAAAATTACAAGCTATTGCAGAATTGATAGACATATGTTACACATCACAAAGTTATTATATAAGTATTTCTAGGATAAATGTCTTTAAAAATAGAAACAAAAAAACAGACTTTTAAAGTAGTCAGTACATTTTTCACATGCTTAAAAATAGATGAGAGAGTCTTCGAGTTAGTAATATACCACTGTAAAGTACTCAAAAATCTCTTTTGCAAAATTTAGTGTTACTATATCTTTTATGGAGCCCTACAGATCATTTAACACCAACTAGACTGAGGATTCAGCAATAGAGTGCAGATCAGATTGGTGCTGAGGCTCTGGAGGTAGGTTTCATTGACATTTCAGAAACACTATCAACCAGTGTAATGTGATTCAGCAAGGTTAATATTGAATTCATGCTTTAAAAAAATGAAATCGTTATAAACAAAAATAATAAACCTGTGCTACCAGCACAGGCAGAGGTTATTATCTCTCATAATATCACATCAGAATTATTATTTTCTCACAACAAGCTAGACTTGCTCTTTAGTTTCAACTTTTGTAAAGTCCAGCTTTCCTGATGTATAAACACTACAAGACTCGGAGGTGTCAGTGTCTAGCGGCAGCGTGGAGAAGAATTCGTTCGTTTTGCTCCATCTTTTCTTATTTTCGTCTTTTTTAATCTGAAACTGAACACAATCCTCAGAAGAGTGGAGGCAGTCGGATGCTCCGGGCACAGGAAAGAAAATCCTGTCTTCTTCCTCTTTGGGATTATGATCCTAGAAAAAAAATGAGGTCAGTTAGAGTTTTTAAGAATAACTTAGGAAAACGTAGAGAAATTCACAATGAAAGCAGAGAATCCTTTTACCTCTGTAGTAACATTATGATTGGAGGCACCCTCAGTTGTTAATCCTTGTACTTCCTGATTCTCAGCAGCAGAAAAACTCGCCATAACAGGAGAGTAACCCTGCAGATTTAAAAATAGCTCGTATGTTCTTGCTCGGTCAGTTTTAAGTGCTTTGATTCAGTTATCAGACTTACAGTGTGAGCAGGACTGGCTCTTGGAGTCCATTTCCTTGGTGTTCCCGGATGCTCGGTGTGACTGTAATATGCCGGGGGAGGTGAATGAGGCATACTGTATTCCTGCAACAATATATGTGGGAATACGTAAAAATATATCACACAGATGTAAAAGAGAAAAAACGTTTTTATATGTTAGTACTTTTTAATACACCAACTACTCCCATTTCAGTAAAATGAACGTTCATATATTCTTATTTATTTCTATCTTGTTATTTATTTTAGTTGAGCAACAAGAATATTGTCACAAGCACTTTTTTTTTAAAATAAATGCTGAGCACAGTAATATTTTTTTAAATTAAAACACATAAAAACATCCTTCTGGAAAGAAAAACACAAAAAACATTCAAAAAGTTTTATCTAACATTTATAATCTTCATCCCACCATATTATTCTCATGCGAGGCTTTCAGGAGGCATCCTTATCAGATGCCCAAACCACCCTATCCGGCTCCTCTCAACCCGTAGCAGCAACTGCTCTACTCCGCGCTCCTCCCGGATGGCAGAGCTCCTCACTTTACCTCTGAGTGAGAGTCCAGCCACCCTGCAGAGGAAGCTCATTTTGGCTGATTGTATCCTTGCTCTCATTTGTTCGGTCACCACCTACTGCCGGTGAACTTGAAAATGTAAATTTTGCACAATAGATTGTTCACCAACTGGGTTGGTCAGACATAAAAGATGCAGAGATTCACTTTTATGACATCAGACAAAATTAATCACTGCATTATCTTGTGTTATTTTTTTCCTGTCTACTTTTTTCAGTTTAATTTGTTTCTTCTGTCATATTTTTGTGTGTCTGAACTTCTGGGAAAGGGTTTTTGGGTAGGGGTAGAATATTTTTTAGTTTTTTTTTTCAGGGTGGAGTAATAAAGATAAATTCCTACCACTTTGTGTCACATAGATGTAACCATTTCTGATTGTCAGTGTCCTTGATAAAAACAAATATTAAAAAAGATCGGATGAGGAGCTATGCCATCCGGGAGGAGCTCGGTGTCGAGCCGCTCCTCGTCCAAGTGGAGGGGAGCCAGGTGGGGTGGTTCGGGCATCTGGTCAGGATGCCCCCCGAGCGCCTCGCTGGTGAGGTGTTTTGGGCACGTTCCACCGGGAGGAGACCAAGAGGCAGACCCCGGACCTGCTGGAGAGACTGTGTCTCACAGCTGGCCGGGGAACGACTCGGGATTCTTCCGGGTGAGCTGGAGGAAGCAGCTGGGGTGAGAGAAGCCTGGGCTTCCCGTCTAAGGCCCCCGCGACCCGGCCCCGGATAAGCGGAAGACGACTGAACGGAACGGATGGTTGTAACCAACCAAAACTCATTTGGAATGCTCAATAGAAGGCGATAAATTCTGATTGAAACGTGAAAAACATTCTACGTATGATTGGATCAAATAACAGAAATCTAAATATCAAAACAAGAACTTATTAGATTTGTTCATGTGTATTTTTCAGAATAAAAAAAATGTCTGAAAAACTACAATCCCACATCCCACTAATTTGTATTTTTTTTGCCTGTTGCAGGAAAAGTGGACAAGGCACAATGATTGTTACAAATAAGCAGGTTATATGAATTGTTTACTGGTGTCATCTTTTACTGTAGCAGGAATTGTGTGAATTTGCACAGTCTCTTTTCATTCGTTATCCTCACCTGGATGTTAACATTCGGAAGGTTAGGAGACGGCGTGCGGTTTGACCTCATCCCGTTGATCATCTGTGAGAGGCTGCATGTCGGGTAGCGCTTCATAAACAAGATGAAACCGGCGAGAGACACAAACATGCCGGAAGGAACGGTGATGGACTTAAAGAGTGCTCGCCAGGTGCCGCCCTTTTTTTCTGAAATTGAAGGGAACAAAGATTCACAGCTTTCATTGAACTGCAATCTCAGGCAAAGACAAATATTTTTGGAGATCCTCACCAATCATATGCAGGTAGGTAGATGACACCAGGTTGCCGTCCCCATCTCTGACTTCATACAGACCATCATGCCGTGGTGTGAGCCTCGTGATTATGACCTCATGAATTGATCCATTTCGATTCAGAGAGACAATGCCTCTGTAGCGAAAGTCATGATCCGTTATGTGACCCTCACGAATTAGCTGCACAGGGCCACGTGGGGGTTTGGGATCAAAAGGGCCCAGTGAAGATTCATCAGGAACTCTTCCAGGGGTGAAAATGAGATGTGCATGATGAAGAGGGAGAAATAAGGGGAGGGTCAGTGACTCTTTGGTGAAGTGTGTAACATTGAAGGAGTGTCCTGCATAAGTTTGCAGTCAGAGGATTAGTGGAATATGAAGGAATTGTGATGGTATGAGAGGGTAAAAGATAGAAAAAAAAGAGTGAGTGAAAATAATCACCACTGAAAGGATCCCAAAAGTAGATACCCACAACCGTCATTTCTGTAAGAGCTTACCACGGACAGAGAGGGTGCTGCGGGACAACACTTTCCCATTGTCATCTTTAACAGTGTAGTTGCCTTGGTCTGCTTGAGTAACCCTCTCTGCCACCCAGACCCTACCACCTCGCAACAGCCGCCCACGTCCTGCTTCACTTGCTTCAGGGTTTGTCCGATTCCAAAGGACAATTGGCATGGCTTCCTGTGGCGTCCCGCGTGGAGAAAAGTCCAGGAAAGCAGCGTTTTCAGGAATGCTATGCTCAAAGTTCTCCCCATAGTTTTTCCGGTAGGTTTTAACGCATTCTGGGGAGAGAAAAATATAGATATTTGCAATTACAGGAGATGGTAATGGACTCTACTTATGTAGCGCTTTTCTACCTGCATTAGTACTTAAAGCGCTTTACATTGTAGCTCAAATTCACCTATACACACATTCATAGCTGATGGTGGAAGCTGTAATGCAAGGTGCAAACCACCATCAGGTTTGGAATTGGAAGTTAGGCGTCTTGCTCAGGTACACCTCGGCATGCATGCACTCTGGGCTCGGGATCAAACCGGCAACCCTTTGTTACAGGACGCTCAGCTTACCCACTTAGTCACTCTTCCCCATACAGTAATTATGACAAATTATCTAACAATCTTCCAACATTTACAAAAAAAAAAATGGGAAGATCTAAGGTTCCAACAACAGATATTTTTTGAGCGTTTTTTTTTTTTTTTAGCGAGTAGTTCAACTGAATACGTTGAATAACCATACCTGAAACAATCAGATGAACTGTTTCATAAGTAAATTCAAATGATAGTTTGTTGGCATAAAGTCCCTGATCACTGAGAGCCACTTCTTTTAGAACCAATGTTTTATCTCTGGTCCATTCGAAACGTGGGTCCTTCACCTGCAAGAAGACAAAAAATAATAATAAGTAGTTAGTGACATTAGAAAAATTCCAATATATTGTTACAGTTGTGAACCAGACATTCCGACCAAAATACATTTTTTTAAAAAAGGTTTTTGACTTTTTTTTTTAACTCTATTTTTACTTGTAAACCCATCGGTGCTTTGGATTCCTTTACAAAATTTGATTACTTAATTTGAACAAATACTGCAGAACAATGGAGAGTGTGGAAAAGAGGTGAGGAAGCGTGTGCAGGCAGGCTGGAACGGTGGAGAAAAGTATCAGGTGTGATAGAAGAGTTTCAGCTAAAATGAAAGGAAAAGTGTACAAAACCGTGGTGAGACTGGCCATGCTGTTTGGTCTAGAGACAGTGGTACTGAGGAAAAGACAGGAAGCAGAGATGGAGGTAGCAGAGATGAAGATGCTGGGGATCTCTCTGGGAGTGACCAGGATGGACAGGATTACAAATGAATATATCAGATGAACAGCACACGGTAGAGGTTGGGAGATAAAGTCAGAGAGGCAAGACTGAGAGGGTTTGGACATGTGCAGAGGAGAGAGAGTACATCGGCAGAAGGATGCCGGGTTTGGAACCACAAGGAAAGAGGCCTAGAGGAAGACCAAAGAGGAGGTTAATGGACACAGTGAAGAAAGACATGAAGATAGTTGGTGTGACCGAAGAAGATGCAGCAGATAGGGTTAGATGGAAGAAACTGACTTGCTGTGGTGACCCCTGAAAGGAAATGCCGAAAGAAGAAGAAGACTGTATAACCAAGAAAAATCAAAGTATGGTCATGTGCTCTCTAATAGTCTATAAACCAAAGTTCATAAGAAGTCTCAGCTATTGTTTTGAGACTCATACCACATGTGCAGTAAACATGAAAAGCTCAAGTAAAAATGATCTATAAGGACATCAAAAATCAGATTTATTTTTCCTGATGGTAAATGCATCCTAAACAAAGAAATAAAACAGTTCATCATCTTTTGGTATCCTCTTTTGCTGAGCACTGCTTCCATTGCAACTTAGATTTCATAGTAGTGGTAAAATTAGGACACACAAATCAATAGTCCTCTGTAATTAATCTAACAATGTCATTTATTAATATTAACTAGTAAGACAAACTCCTGTGATGCTTATTAATTGCTCATTCTTTGCAGCTATCAAACATTAAAACAAGTTTTATCCACTCACATTAGTTCTCTCAAGTAGGACTTGTTTCGGTCCTCCAGAATCTGGTGTAAAAGTCACAATTCTGGAATTTGAGTCCACCGGCAAACGAAATTCACTTCCAATGCATATGATCTGGGTTTTCTCTCGATCACCTGTCAGATGTCAAAAACTACAGGTCAGCAAGCTGGTGAGATTGATTTATAATGACTGTGTTAAGACTGAAGTTGAAATGAAGCTGCAGACTCACCAAAAAAATCAAAACCTGTTGGTAGAAGAGAAAAAATGCATAAAATTAGACCAGAAATAGCCATCATTTTACAAATTGCATTAAATTTATTACAATTGTGATTATTATCTAAAACAACTAGCATGGAATTTACAACAAGTAAAATGCACTCGTTTATTTTCAAATGTTAATGAACACCCCCCACCGACCCCCCCACGTGCCAGTTTCTGTTCCTCAGGGTATCGCCAGTATGAACTTTACAGAAATATTTGCTAAACACCATAACTTTCTGCAGTCTATTTAATGTATTTTATGTGTGTGTGACAAAACTATTGCTGCTGGTTGCACAATAAAGTGCTGAAAAAAAATCATCAGTTGAAGCAGGCGTGTACTCTGCCTCAACTAAACGGGCCGCACGGAAACTGGCAGGTTCTTTCTATCTTTCAGCGAGAATAACAACAACTTTCACAACATAGTCAAAGAACTTTTCGTGGAGAAGGACCAGCGGATGAACTTAATTATAAGTAAAAGTAAGGTCATAACTGGTTTTAAGTGTTGGGTTTTTAAAATAAGATGGGAGTAATTGGAGAAAAAAAATTATACATTTTTTTCAGATTATTTTCAGATACAGATTTTTTTTCTGCTCATTTTAAAATGTAAACTTTATTAAAATGTATTGAAGCACCAGAAATTAAAGTTTGAAAAATAACATTTTTTTTTACTGTTGGTCAAAATGAGATCTCTGTACTTTAATTTGTTTACATATGAAAGATTTGTTTAAAAATGAATTTCTATAAGATGACTGTGCAATGCAAACCTATAAATGAGACAAATCATTTCCTGTGCATATGTTTGAGCTGATTTGTGAGTGTGATTGAAAGAGGAATGCTGATTGGATATGAAGCACTATCAGTAGTTGGATGCTGTTGGATGAACGCTGAAATTAAATACATTTTTCAGTTTTTGCATTTGTAAATCTGACTCTTAAGGAGTACAGACTCCATAAGCCATGAACCTCACTGCACGTCACTGACCTCAACAAACTGGCAACCTGTAGAGGGTGTACCCTGCCTCTCGCCTCAGGAAAGGCTGCAGCACCCCCATCAGGGACAACCAGTTCAGAAGATGAAATAAGAGGTTTTCCGTTTAAAATCTTACCTGGTACAAGAGGAAGATTAAAAAGTGCAGTGAGGAGGACGAAGTGAAACATCTCCTGTAAACACAAGATCAGTTCATCTATAAAGAGAATTATCATTCACGTCCATCCTCTTCTCTCTAAAGCAGACATCAAGTCAGGCCATCAGAACTGTTAAACCAGATAAATAAGGTAAAGCTTTTTCACAAGGTGATGCAGAAGCAAAAAGATATTCACACACGCACACACACACACGGATAGCATTAGTCAGCTTTGTCATCCATGATGTCCAGTCTATTTGAAGTCATATCCACTTAGCTGTCCGGAATATTTCATCTTCGACACGCATGCTTTTTAACGACTCGATCTGAACTCACCTGCAGCTTCAGATATTATTCCCTCGCTGAGGAAATTCACCTCATTGTGTGAAAACAGATCGAGGACATTAACGTCGTTGGAAAAGAGCGCATGCGTACCGATACCAAAAACCCTTCTGCACTAGAACACGTGACACTGAGTGGACGGGATCGTATCTGCAGGACAAGGATTAAGTCACACTGGCTCAAATTCATCCTGAAATAATCAAAAATTTAGACAATAGGATGGAGGTAAAATGATAAATTGTGTATTTTATATATTTAAAAAAATTACAATTAAATGGTCCCAAATGTCAATTTTTGCCATAAATTTGAATTACATAAAATTTAGCATTCAAAATTACATTAACCAAATCAGTGTTTCAGCCTTTAAAAAAAAAAATGCCAAGGAAACATTTTTCCATTGAAGAAAATTAATCAAGGTTTACCTCTAGTAAAATGTTAAACACATTTCTTCAAACAAATTTAAATAATTTAATAAAAAATGTGTCACAATCAACTCATTGTTACACTGCACTTTTACATCATACCAGAAGTCTCTAGTTCCAGAGAGTGAGCATCTCAGATTGACTCATTTTGTATTACAGAAAGTCAGATTTCATCAGAATCTGAAACTTTTTTTTTTTTTTTTAAAAACGGAACCTAAAATTTTACATGTCTCAAAAACATGGGACATGTACTCGACAAATAAGCAGATAGGATTGCTATGGTTACAGAAAATTACGTAAGCTGCGCCTGTGTAAATGAAATGACAAGATTTTCTACTGAAATTTAATATTAAACATACATTTAAAAAAAAAAAAAAAAAAAAAAAACCACACACCCCAACCCAAACAACCTTTGGCATATCCCTCTGAAAAACTTCAACATCAGCCTTACACAAAGCACAAAGGAAACAAGTGAGTGGGAAAATATAGATAAATAAATCTCACACCAAAGACAATGTACCTCCATTCATATTTTATTATTATTATTCACAAGTGCTAATGATTGATAGTAAATGCAGGTAATAATTTCCTTTTCATTATAGAGAAAAGTCTTTGTTCAGTTTATATCCCCTAAGGACATTAGCAAAATTCTAAAGGGAACCTTGGAAGAATTTCTTCTGTTGACCAGATCCATGGCTTTCAGTGACATGCTCCTTCAAGTAGTGAATGTCCTGAGAATAGTCCTTGCCAGCTTCATGGTTTTGGCTAAATGTGCTGTATGATCCAGTAGGATACAAGCCATACAGAAGCATCCGGTCAAACCTTGCTGATGGAGCAGGGCGGAAACCACCCAGCTGGACCCCTGGTACAAGAACTTGGGACAAACCTTGCCCAAAACCTGGACCAGCCTCAGAGAAGTCAGCTGGGTAGCCAAACTCTTCAGTCTGCTGCTGGTAGTTGCCCAGGTCAGCTTCCTTAACCACACTGGAAGTCTCGCCAGATTGGAGGGTGGGTCCTTGTGGAGCCAGTGGGGGTGGAGGAAGGATGTCACCGAGGTATTCAGAGTCAGATGATCCAGCTTCAGAGAAGACTGTGGTTGGGACAGTCCACTGGGTTTCTAAAGTAGGGGGAAAATATAATAAAGAGCTTAAATTACCAGTAATAGTCACAGTAGTCATTGAACAAGTACTTTCAAGTTGAGGTAATGCTTGACAACATGATACCATATCTACCTGGCAGCTCATTCTGGTTTCCAGCATCACCACCCGCAGGCTCATATACCACAGGACTGGCTACATATCCAGCCCCTGAGAAGACCGGAGACACTCCAACACTCTGCCCACCCACAGTAGAAAAACCCGGAGCTCCCATTGCAGACAGGCTGGCACTGGAATCTTCCAAGGTGGACAGGCCCGGCCCACCTACACCAGAAGAACCAGGTCCGGCCATGGCAGAAAGACCAGTAGTGTCAGAGGTTGATAGGCCAGTAGCACCCACTGGCATAGATGAACCAGAGCCACCAAAGTGGGAAGCCAGCACAACAGGCTGATACACACTGGGACCATGCCCAAATGTGGACCCATATACATCCCCCACAGCACTGTATGGGGCTGATGCTAAACTTGGGCCTCCACTGTGGTAAGCAGCATAGTTAACTCCAGCATGTCCACTACCACTTTGACCAGTAGTTTGAGATCCTGAACACAAATTGACGCAAGCAAAAGATCAGTTATGAAACCTGCAAATCTCAGCAAATTTCCTTTTACACCTACCTTTTAGGGTGTAACCATGGGTCACCACAATAAAGGTAAAGATGAAAAATCTAAAAAAGTTGAAAGTAAATTGTCAATCTTTGAAGGACAGTGAGGGGGAAACCACCATTTTTGGCTGTGTGACCAACATACCTTAAGAAAGCCCCAGCAGCCATCATGGTGAAAGTTGTGGTGACAACTGAAGGACAAGGTTTATAAATGAAGTCAGAAAATAATCTCGACCAATCAGAGGTTAACTACTTAACAATGCACAGCTGGTATTTGGCCATACAAGGCGGTATGATGAGCAAATATTCAGTTGATGGTAAAAAAAAAAAAATTTAAATTAATATGTGTTTTTGCAAAACAAAGGAGAAAACTTGGGAAATAAACCATTTAAAATGTTTATTTTGGTAATTTCAGTCACCTTCTTAATCGTCTATCCCTTAGGGTAACAGGGGTTGCTAAAACACATTCCGTATGATTCAAAGCGAGGTGAAGAGTCCACCCCGAACAGGTCGCCAGTCTGTTGCAGGACCACACACATACAACCATATACACGCACACACTCATTCCTAGGGGCAATTATGCAGTGGCCAATCAACCTAGCATGCCCGTTTTTGGAGGTTGGGAGGAAACCGGGGTACCTGGATATTTTTGTCATTTTTGACATGCACCAACCAAATAAATTGTTTTATGGGTGTGAAGTGTAAAGATATAAATATACCTAGGATGTAAAACTCTCTTACATAGGTTTTGTGTAAACCTCGTATTTAATAAAAAATTGGTATACTCTCATTTGTGTTTGATTAGATATTAGTTTACATTACTTTATGCTTGTTTGCTGAAAGCCAGACAAATTTACTTTTATTTGTAAAAAACTATTGGAAACTTTTGTACTTGTGATTTCCATCAGTCACAAAACCATCTTCTGCAACATAAATGTTGCGCCTCTAATTTTGCTTTTTAGTCTGAGAATTTACTTTCAGAAACAAACCAATTTTATTTAATCTTCTCAAAACTGTTAGCATTCTCTTTTGCATCCAGTTTGTGTTTCATCTTCCAATTTTTTTTGTTAAATAAAACCCAGGACAAATGCTTAAAAGTTCTCTTTTGGTGTGCACTGATAACTAATGGGTTGTGTACAAATCAAATGCTTTGAATTTTAGATGTGGTCTACATTTTAGAATGAGCAATAAAATATTAAACTTTCACATTTGGGGAAAAAAAAAAAAAAAAAACTTTCACTTTTAACTACAGTTTAACCTTTTATATATAATTTGGCATCTTCTTTACGCTTCAATGGAGAGGAAGGGGAAAAAAAAAAAAAAAAAAAAAAAAAAAAAAAAAAAAAAGTAGTTTGTGGGGTCGGGGGGTAATTAATTATGTATATCCAGAAGAAAACATTTTTAATCTCTGATAAATCCCAGTTCTCCTTCTGGTGGTTTCAGAAACAATAAGTGGCTACCAACAAGTTAACATTCCTTTCTGTACTTTAATATATGTGCAAAGTTCTCTGTGCTGTAAAAATATATATAGGACAGTTAACTCTTTGCCGACCAAGTTTGGTTTTATTTTACATTGAGGAACAGCAACATAGTCAATACAAAAAAATTCTTTTAAGACTGAAAGCCAAGGGAACTCCTTAATACTCATGAGCCATCTAACCGAGTCTTTGCCATGCTGGTTTAGAGTTTTATGAAACCATTACAAGGAACCTTGGAAGAACTTCTTCTGCTGACCAGATCCATGGCTTTCAACGACATGCTCCTTCAAGTAGTGAAGGTCCTGAGAATAGTCCTTGCCAGTTTCATGGTTTTGACTAAACGTGCTGTATGATCCAGTAGGATACAAGCCATACAGAAGCATCTGGTCAAACCTCACAGAAGGAACTGGGCGGAAACCACCCAGCTGGGCCCCTGGTACAAGAACTTGGGACAAACCTTGCCCAAAACCTGGACCAGCTTCAGAGAACTCAGCTGGGTAGCCAAACTCTTCAGTCTGCTGCTGGTAGTTGCCCAGTTCAGCTTCTTTAACCACACTGGAAGTCTCGCCAGATTGGAGGGTGGGTCCTTGTGGAGCCAGTGGGGGTGGAGGGAGGATGTCACCGAGGTATTCAGAATCAGATGATCCAGCTTCAGAGAAGACTGTGGTTGGGACAGTCCATCGAGTTTCTAAAGTGGGGAGGGGAAAAAAAAAAAAAAAAAAAGCTTAGATTAGTTTACATTGGACAGGCACTTTCAGGTTAAATTAACTCAACATGGGAGTCATTCCATATCTACCTGGCAGCTCATTCTGGTTTCCAGCATCTCCACCCGCAGGCTCATATACCACAGGACTGGCAACATAGCCAGCCCCTGAGAAGACCGGAGAAATGCCGAGGCTTGGCCCACCCATGCCAGAAAATCCTGAAGCTCCCATTGCAGACAGGCTGGCACCAGACTCATCCAAGGTGGACAGGCCTGACCCACCAACACCAGAAGAACCAAGAGCACCAGGTCCAGCCATGGCAGAAAGACCATCAGTGTCAGAGGTTGACAGGCCAGTAGCACCCATTGGCATAGATGAACCAGAGCCACCATAGTGGGAAGCCATCACAACAGGTTGATACACACTGGGACCATGCCCAAATGTGGACCCATACATGTCACCCACAGCACTGTATGGAGCAAATGCTAAACTAGGGCCTCCACTGTGGTAAGCAGCATAGTTAGCTCCAGCATGTCCACTACCACTCTGACCAGTAGTTTGAGATCCTGAACACAAGAAATTAGTCAGTAAACTGAGCATTTGTTACATTGGGGAAAAAAAAAAAAAAAAAAAAAAAAAAAAAAAAAAAAAAAAGTTAAAGTACCTTTCAATGGGAAGCCACTCGTCACAACAACCACCAAGGTAAAGATGGGAAATCTGAAGAGTGAAACAAAAGAATTATCCAAAAAAAATATCAATTATTTTTAAGTGAGCTTTTATTTGTGTTGTTGTGTTTTTTTTTTTTCCTGACATACCCCACAAAAGCACCTGAAGACATCATTGTGAAATGTAACGCTAAGCCAGTGGAAATAGCCGTATATAAATGCAGGCTGACAACAGTACCTACCAATCAGAAGTTAACGGCATGATACCCCACAGCTGATGTTGGGAAAGGACAATCAGGCCTGACAATTACAACCTGATAGCTAAATTTGATTTACTGATTTGTAGTGATTATTTAAGAACGTAAATTTCTGTAAATTCTTTTACTATGTGAATCACTTGCATTTGCAAGCTTAAAAATAAAAAACACCTCATATTTAAGAAAAATAATCAAATCAACTATTTTTTTCTAACAAAGTTTTGTTTTATTCCCTCCCCTTATTCCTACTTAAGTTATAACTAGATTATATGTTTGTTTTGTAAAAAATATCAATATTACATATGAGAGAAATCTTCACTGCTCAATGGACTCTGATGTGGGGTTCATTCATTTTAATACTTATAATAAGAAATATTCAGACTTCTTAAGCAAAAGCATATGTGCAATTTTTTCCTATTAGTCATTTGGCTCATCATTAAATTATCTGCAAGATTTAATAAAATAATTAAATTTGCATGCAAAAAACAATGGAAAAGGTTTGTTTCTAGTCATTTTTTTTGTTCTGTAAATGCCTAACTGTGACTTGATTTTAGCAGGAAGTATGTTTGACATTTCAGAATATCTTACCTGCTATTACCCACATAATAGCCCTCTTACTAAATTGAGTTAAGAATATGATGCAGACTATTCTGCAGTTAGTGTATACATATGCATCTATACTATGCTGTAAGATTTAAATGAACCAATTGAGATTGCTAGGAACATTTATTGCAGAAAACTTCATGGGGTCTCCTGTCTGTTTAGTTAATTATGCCCTAATGGAAAAAAAATTGTGAGCATTCATTGTCTAAATGAGTAAACTAGTAGTAAGTATATAAAGTATGTACAGCCCTGCCAGAAAATGGCTTCCACGACACATTTGTTTTTTTTCTATACAATTAAGGTTAACATAAGTACACTGGCTAATAAAAAATCACATGAGTTGTTAAATTTTATAATATATATTTATCCTCAGAATAATAAAAGGCATATTTGGTTCACTTAAATCTTCAAATACTGGTCGAAGAGGGTAGAATAGGATATTTTGTTTCTAGAATTCAGAAATTTTCTGAATTTCTTTTCTTCAGATTCAAGAATTCTTTTGTGCCTTATGCAATCAGACTTTATAATGCAGCCACGTCAGGCAGGAGCAGTAGAGAGCTGCTGTGATTTGACTGATTCCTACTGATAGACTTTTGCGTTCATTTAAACGCACTTTACCCTTTTTAGCCTTTTTACTTGTTTTATTCTTTCTTATCTATTTTATCTTTTATGCATTGTGTCTATGAACTGTTGTAATTGTGTGTCCTGATGTATGAATGGGAGCAACAGATACCATGACAATTTCCCTCGGGATCAATAAAGTACCTACCTACCTACCTACCTACCTACCAACCTACCTACCTACCTACCTATCCATCCATCCATCCATCCATCCATCCATCCATCCATCCATCCATCCATCCATCCATCCATCCATCCATCCATCCATCCATCCATCCATCCATCTATCTATCTATCTATCTATCTATCTATCTATCTATCTATCTATCTATCTATCTATCTATCTATCTATCTATCTATCTATCTATCTATCTATCTATCTATCTATCTATCTATCTATCTATCTATCTATCTATCTATCTATCTACCCTGGTTCACTTTTTTTTGTTCTGTCGATGCATCTAAAGCTTTTATATGTGTAAACCACAAGAACTTATTTTACAAGTTACAAAACAGAGGGGTTTTCGTATTCTCATCAAACCATGATTCTGTGATGGGGTAACTTTGTGCCAACTCCCTTTAACGTATGGAATGAAGATAGGGAAGTATCTTGTGACTAATTACTGACACATTAATTCTGTATAAATATTTATGCAATCTAGCATGTTGACCTACATATTTGGTACCTGCTTGATGTCTGTAAATACTACACATTTATACTCATTTCTTTACTGCTGTTACAAGAATATAGATTTGTCAATGTAGGGCAGGCTTGTCTACCTGCCTTGCTGTCCTGGGCATTTTTATGTATTGATGCATGTGTTAAGTGTCAGAGTAACAGATACCATGACAATTTCCCTCGGGATCAATAAAGTACCTACCTACCTACACCTACCTACCTACCTACCTACCTACCTACCTACCTACCTACCTATCTATCTATCTATCTATCTATCTATCTATCTATCTATCTATCTATCTATCTATCTATCTATCTATCTATCTATCTATCTATCTATCTATCTATCTATCTATCTATCTATCTATCTATCTATCTACCCTGGTTCGATTCCCACTAGGACTATGCCCAAGTGTCCCTGGACCAGACACCTAACCCCCAGTTACTCCTACTGTTGGCACTGTCAAGTACTTTCCCTGTAAGGAATGAATATAGTACCATTAAAAAACAAATCAACAACAAAAAAACCCTCCATTGTCAGATCATCTGCTGTTCTGCTCTATTGCTGCAAACATTATGGTGTACCCTCCACATTCTCTGATCCTCTTCATGTTGCTGATTAACTGCATTAAACTGGTTATGCATCTGGGTCCTACATCTCCACCTTACCCACATTATGACACTCTTGTATTCACTCAACATCACTTTACAAAACCAAAACTGGAGGTATTTCATAGCAAGGACAAAACATAAAAACAAATGAAGTCTTGAAAATAAATTCCCTAAGTCTTTGTTTGAACAATATTTGTTTTTTTTACATGTCTCAAATTTGAAAAACATTGCCACATTCACATCAAAGCGTTGCTTTCGCTTGCATTGACCTTGTTTTGCCTTAGAAAAAAAAATGGCAGGTTTAGAGTGAAACACGAATTTTGTGCAGTCCTTGAACGCAACAGTACGGAACACACCACACCCTTCCATTAGTCTACTCCTCCTTTCTGTTTTGTCGACAGAATTTTTTTAAATTTTTATTCTACTAATCCTCAATCAACGTGTAACTAACCTCTTATTCAAGTTTTACTCGGATCCTGAGTTTAAACTTGATAATGAGACTGTTGATACTCCTGAGTGCCTGTTTTAGTCTGGGTAAGTACAAAAATACTATTTGTTCAGAGCAACAAATACATTTCGTACTGGTCGTCTAAGTTAATTTATATTTAAAGGTTATAAAACATACCCATCAAATAGCAATTAATAAAAAGAGACTTAAATAGATTTAACACATTAGAAATATTTCTGCAGCAGTAATGCCTTTATGTAGTAAAAAATAAAATGCCCTTATTGATTGAACTTACGTTGGTTTTCAAATTTGATGTTTTATTATATCTTTAATCAATTATATTCTGCGTTTTCATAAGTAAAATATATCTATTCAACAACTAATTTTTATTTTTTCTTAATTGATAGAATGACGTATGGCTTGGGCGTTCAGGGGCGAATCCAGGATTTTCTAAAGGGGCCGAGGGGGCGTGTCATACACAAAAAGAGCACCTCTGGAGCTCACCAGTATAGGGAGGTCTAGGGCATTACACCCCAGAATATTTTGAAAAATAAGTATTTTTTTCCTGCATTTTGGTGCATATTTTGCTCAAAGTTTATAATAATCAAAGTAGTAAGAACAGAGTAAGACCTCAGAAGGTGGTCCACAAAAAAGGTACATTTTTCCATTGAAAAAATTCTTGAGGCACATCACCAACCAAAAACGTTTAAAAAAAAAATTCTACAAAGCTGCCTGTATTAACAATATAGTGATTCTTACGAAAGTATCCTAAATAGGAATACAGTTATTTTTTACTCTAAAACAGGCATGACAAACTACGGCCTGCGGGGCACATGCGGCCCGTTAAACGTTTCAATCCGGCCCGCTGAATATTAGGACGTTACTAGATGACGCCAAAGATACAACAACACTGCTCCCATTGAAACGTGTTTATCTCTGTGATGTGCAAGCTGTCAAAATAAACAGTGTGCACGGATATGGAAAGCCATCCAGTCCAATACACGCACGTAAACAAGCGTGTTAGATGTTAAAACAAGCAAAATGTTACATCAAGGGCTTAGATTGAAAACCTAACACCCTAGCGCCGCTAGATGCAGGTTTTTGCGTGCTATCGCACTAGATTTCAGATTTAGATTTGAAATGTAACGCTGTTGATGTAACATTTAGCGTGCTTGTTTAAAATCTAGCCGGCCATTCTATCAGTCTAATCAAGCAATTACCAAAGCATGCCGTTCATCTGTGGGTGGTGACCGAAACAATGCGATCACGGATACAAGCGGCCGAAATGAGCGTCCTACGCAGGGTGGCCGGGCTCTCACTCAGAGATCGGGTGAGGAGTTCTGCCATCTGGGAGGAGCTGGGTGTCAAGACGCTCCTCCTCCAAGTCGAGGGAAGCCAGATGGGGTGGTTTGAGCATCTGGTCAGGATGCCCCCCAAGCATCTCGTTGCAGAGGTGTTTCAGGCACGTCCCACCGGGAGGAGAGGCAGAGGGAGACCCCGGACCGGCTGGGGAGACTATTTCTCCCAGCTGACTGGGGAATGACTCGGGATCCTTCCGGAGAATGCAGCCGGGGTGAGAGAAACCTGGGCTTCCCGTCTGAGGCTGTTGCCCCTGAGCCCCAGCACCGGATAAGCGGAAGATGACGTAACGAAACCATGAAATCAACCAAAACAATCTTTGGGAGTTACCGTTGTGTCACGATCACTGTATTAGTTTAAATAGGATCATTTCCCACGGCACACCTGACAATCTCTAACGGTACACTAGAACGCGGAACCTTGGTTGAAAAATGCTGGTCTATATGGATAATAAGGATAATTAGGTATAATGTCTAATTTGACAATAAAATATTACTAAACATGTAAAACTGCTCATCTTTGTATAAATAATTGGTTGTGTAAAAAAAATTAAAACAAAGTTGCAGAAAAATCTTTGGAATTGTATTTAAATTGTATTTTGAATTGTATTTAAACTATAACGCACAAATTTCCCAAGTGTGGGATCAATAAAGTAAATCTAATCTAATCTAAATGTATAAAAAATACTGTTATTGACATGATTTGTTATTCACATCAATCATATTCCTGTTTTTTCCCCCTCTGCTCTCATATCAACAGGCCTAAGTTACCCAGAGGTATTTTATGGGACGACTTACAGCATCAAAATGCCGTCATGGCTTCACAAGATTGAATTCATGCCACATTTAAGCAGTGAAAGGACAGTTCTGTGGGAAAATGGGAAGACTGAAGCCAGTGACAACGCCAGGAGAAGACAGGAAGGGAATTACTTTGTGATACATAATGTCACACAAAAAGACGATGGAAAGTATTATTTAATGACCACATATGGAACTGCTCTTTCGACTAAGAGCATTCAGGTCAAAGGTAAGAATCTTTTATCTTTTTAATTCACAAAAAGTTTCCGGTCCTGGCTTTTTTCCATAATTTAATGGTGATTTCAATTATTGTTTTTTAAAATAACTCTATACAAACTTCCTTCAAAATTTAGGGTTGGCTTTAAATTACAACCTTCATAAACATTCAATAGAAATTTAGTTAGAAAGATATTTTGTGTTTTCTGTTCCGCTTATCTGGGGGCGAGTTGCAAGGGCAACAGCCTCAGACAGGAAGCCTAAGCTTCTGTCACCCTGGCTGCATCCTCCAGCTCACCCGTGAAGATCCCGAGATGTTTTCTGTCCAGCTGTGAGATATAGTCTCTCCAGCGGGTCTGCCTCTGGGTCTTCTCCCGGTCGGAAGTACACCTCACCAGCAAGGTGTTCAGTTGCCCGAACCCCCCCACCCCATCTGGCTTCAACCGCTTGTATCCGCGTTTATGTTTTCACATATTTTTTTTTTATTTTAAAACACAATGCTTATGTGGTTTTAAAAAGATAAGAAGACAAAATTTACCGTATTTGCACAACCATAAGGCGCATATAAAAGTCTTAGATTTTCTTCAAACTGAGCGGCGCCCTATTGTGCAATGCGCCCTATGTATGTTGTGAAAAAAACAAGCGAAGCAGTTGAACACTACTACACTTGCTGTGATTCTGGGAGGTCTGAAAAAGGAACTCCAACTGTTGGACATCGGCGTCAACCACCCGTTCAAAGTAAGGCTGCGAGCAGCTTCGGAGCAATAGATGACCAGAGGAGACCACAGCTTCACGAAGGGTGGAAGGCAGCGCCGGGCGAGTTACGCCACAGTTTGCCAGTGGATTGTAGATGCTTGGGCTAACATGTCTGCTGGCACTGTTGTACACGCTTTTGCAAAAGCCAGCATCATTTCTGAAGAGCCGCACAGTACAGGAATTGACTCTGACAACGAGGACAATGAACCTGCTATGTTGGATTTAGCACAGCTGTTCGATTCTGAAACAGAGGATGAGGACTCAATGGATTTGATAAATAACTTTATGACAACTGTAACTAATGTTTAAATAAAGTCAACCTAACTCAGTTTTGTTCCCGATCTAATTTTAAATATGCACACATGTCTGCTTGTGTGTGTGTTGTTGTAAGGCGGACGTATGTAGTAGAGGATATGTATTTAAAACCTGCGCCCTATCATCAGGTGCGTATTATGTATGTGGTAGTCTGTTTTAAAAGACAAAATTTAGGAATTTATAAATAATTATTGTAAAACTTTACTAACAAAAACGAAAATCCGCCTCCTGATGCCATACTACACAGCTGTATGCAACAATTTTTACATTTAGTCAAATTGTCATTCTTCTAAATTTTTTCTCTTCCAGAATACAGCGAAAATGTCCTTTCAATTACTGGTACAGAGTTCAATTTGACTTTCAATCTGGAGCCTCGATCCTGCAACATTTACTTCGTCCACAAATTTGGCCATGAGATTCACATAGTTGACCAAGGTTCATTGTGGTCAAGTTCAGATGAAAGAGGGTGCACAGACTGGCAGCTTTTAAAGCCATGTGGGATTTTCAACGAAGCAGTCCAGAAGTCCTGTGCTGGACAGTACGTGGTGAGAGATCAGGACGGAAATAAGGCTATGGTGGTGTATTTGGATGTGAAGGGTAAGTGGTCACCAATTTGGCTATTTTTATGACATTGATTATATAAACATGTGTTCAGTGGCTTGTTGTACAGGCCTTTTTACAACTTTATTTTCAAGCTACAGAATGATTTTTCAAAATTCTTTAGAAAAAGACATTAGATAAATAAACATGGTTCTGTATTTGAAGACTCTGTTACCAGCTACATTCTTGGAAGCATCGTATCTGCTGCTGCTTTACTTTGTGCCTGTTGCGTGAAGTGCTGCTGCTGTCGAAAGAGCTCCTCTGATAAGAAGTCTGATGGTGACGATCGTTCCCCTGCTGCTGCTGATAATGAAGACTCGCCGGTGCGTTTACTTGGGGTAAGCGTGTTTGTCCTTCGATACTGTTGAACAGTTTGTGCTGGATTCCTCAACAATAAATGTGACAATTTATCTGTTTAATTTAATTTCAAAAAAGATTGTTAAGCAAGATGAAGTGATAATAAACCAACCCACTGAGACGCCTGAGATTCAATACCCCATTCAGCCTCCTCATGCTTCTACAGATCCTCTGGTCAGTGTGCTGAGCAGGCATTTTCAGGAAGCTTTCAGATTATTTACGCACTTACTAATAGAAATTATGTTACTCCGCAGATCCATAACCCTCCAACTGAGCTACCTCCTCCATATTTTACGGTACGGCCAAGTGGTTATGCTGGTTTCTACAAACAAGATGAATTATTTGATGTTTATTTTGTAACCTTGTCTCATTTTTACAGAAATCAACTTTAACAGATCAAACAGATGCTCCAACTATACCACTTTGTTCTGACAATGAGCCACGGTTTGAGATAAAAGGATTAAACTTTCTCTCAGACACAACTTCTGATGTTTATACATCTGACAAACTCAACTTCCTCTGAAATGCTTCTGTGTGAAAGGCAGAAAAAATGTGTGCTGTTCTTACTAAGGCAACATGAAAAGGGTTCTGTAATTATTCTTTTTTTATGGCAATATATCTTTTTCTGCATTTGATGAGGTTTATTAGCCGAGTATAACCAGCTTAATTTACTTGAGAACCGAAGAAGAGCATAATGGAACTTTAAAGCCAAACAGGAAAAAAGAAATTAAAATCATTCATATCGTTTCTAAATAGATTAGCAATTTTTCTATTTTCAGAACCTCTTTAAAACTCTCAAAAATATTTCTCAGGTCAAGATTAAATTCACACCCAAATCACTTAAAAGTTTTAAAACTTTTTGTCAAGAGTCATGCAAATGTTTCATTATTATAGCAAGAAATGTAATTACTTTAATATTACTTGTGCGTTTTTTTTCCCCCCACGTCACTAGCAAAGCTAGATTAAAGAACAATAATCCAGTTTGCCACCTGGGAGGGTATTCATTTTAAATTGGGTGTGGAGCGCTTTTCCCAACATTTTGCACTTTTTTGTCATTCAAACAGAATGACAAAAAAGTTTTAAAGTGCAATTAAAAAGGCACTTTAAAACTTACTTTTCATGGTGAATTTTTTTTTTCATTTTTTAGTTAATATACTTTGTTCATTCCTCCCTGGGAAATTTATGTGCTGCATTTCACTGCAGCAGGCTGCCACCTATGACGGCGCCAATAGTGGGAGAAACGAGGGGTTAGGTGTCTTCTGCAAGGACCATAAATGGGCACTCAGTAGGATGCGAACCCGCGAACTTCCGATTGACTTCCGGTTCACGGGCGAACGCTCTAACCACTGAGACACCATCCCCCAAAAAATGATTAATTATTTAACTTTTTGCCACAGTCGGTAAACAAGAAAAAAATATGAGCCTCCCCGTTTAATAAGGGAAAAAAAAGTAAAACTTTATGTAATAAATTTTTCCAAAAGTCATAGTCTACCTCGATATATACACCTCGATATCCCTCGCCCGTATCCACCTGGTCCGGTCCGGTCCATCCCAGTCCGGTCACACTTTGTCTATTGTACTATATGTAACACAGAATAAAAAAGTAGAATGTTTTGAATTCAGGGAGAAGTAGCTTTTATCTTATTTATATGAATATCAAAGCTAATAAGTGTGTGTGTTTTGTCAAAAGAACCCATTTCTGCCATTTTTAATAGCTGTTTTGATAGATGCCACATTTTTTCTGTCATTTTACTCAGTGCTTCTAAATTAAACTATCTTTGTAGTGGATTAAACTGAAAAGTTCTACTGATTTTAATGCTAATTGTAGTGCCCTGTGATAAACTGGTGACTTGTCCGGGGTGCAACCCACTCCAGACCCACTATTACTTTGAATTAATGCAGTTTGGAAAAATGGATAGACATATCAGAACCACACAGAGAGGATTTCATGCTGTATACCACTTTTGAGAATATCTCAAATAAGTACTGTATGCTGTTTAGTTTTGAGTCCCTTTGAGATTGGTGGCAGCTTTTTTTTAATGCCAGACAACCTACAGATCCTCCAGTAACAACCAAGTTGCCTTTAACGATAAATCTTTATCTTGACACTCAAAATCCCAAATGCCTTTCTAATAATCACGTGCATGAGGAAAGTTAATATATTGCCTTCAAACATTTTCTCAAAGCTGCACATTTCATTGTGAAATACCCAATCTTTTTGTTTGTCCACATACTTTTTTAAGATTTACCAAAAGGTGCAGTGACATGTTGAGAAAATTACAAGAATCCACAACATGGAATTGAGTTACACTCAATGTATGACCACATTTGAATTCACTACATCAAGTAGTCCTGTAGCCTGTTGCGTCTGACTGTCTCCTTCACTCTGTGAAAACAGTCTGACCTCACAGACGGTGAGCGGGTACCTTTTTATTCATCCAATTCTTTTTTTTTGGTTAAGACCAGATGTGACGGATGTAGTGTGCACGAAATCACAATCAATGTAGTCTGGAAAACGGAGCGTAACAACAAATTTTACTGCCAGCAGCAGGTCAACCACATCTTTCGCCAGAAATTCTCAATTTAAAAACTCAGTCTCAATCCCGAGATTGATTTTTTTTAAATTCTCAATCTCGGGAATTGTTGGAAACATGAACCGCAAATGGTTGACCTCCTTTTTTAAGCTACTGAATTACAAACATGACCCGAATGGATGCTCTTGTTCATGTCATGAAGTCATCTCTCTTCGCTGATTGGGTAGAACGTTTTCTGATTATTACTGATGGTGCCAGCCTGTTTAATAATCACAATATGATACAAAGATTACTCAAATTAAGCATAGCTATAAAAAGTATGTGATGGAAGTCCATACTGTAGCATGAAGAGTCTTTAGGGCTTACGTGGGGTCAAGCAAAAATAATATGGACCCACATTTGAATAAAAGAAACGAGCAAATACAAAGATGAAGAAAAATAAAAAGAAATTTGACTTTCTGGAAATATAAGTTCCCAGAGGACATATTCCATCTGTTTAACAGTCATAATTTCACTTTTTTTTGTTCTGTCGATGCATCTAAAGCTTTTATATGTGTAAACCACAAGAACTTATTTTACAAGTTACAAAACAGAGGGGTTTTCGTATTATCCTCAAACCATGATTCTGTGATGGGGTAACTTTGTGCCAACTCCCTTTAACGTATGGAATGAAGATAGGGAAGTATCTTGTGACTAATTACTGACACATTAATTCTGTATAAATATTTATGCAATCTAGCATGTTGACCTACATATTTGGTACCTGCTTGATGTCTGTAAATACTACACATTTATACTCATTTCTTTACTGCTGTTACAAGAATATAGATTTGTCAATGTAGGGCAGGCTTGTCTACCTACCTTGCTGTCCTGGGCATTTTTATGTATTGATGCATGTGTTAAGTGTCAGAGTTGTCTATCAGCACTCACTAAGCATGTACTAATATGTGCGGAAACACTGTGGTCTCAGGTTACATGTAAACATAGAATTATAACTAACTTTGTGTATCAGCTACCTCTAATTTTATCATTTATTTTATTTTTTATGTAATAGATAGATGTGTCCTTAACATAGATGATGATATATATCAAGTGAAAGGTTGTTTATCCGCTAAATCTAAAGCACTCTGAATGGAATTTCTGCTTGTTTGTGTAACCTGAACGTTTTCATTATTTACTAAAGTAAATCACAGTTATTGTTTTGTTTTTTTTTTTTTGTTTTTTTTACTTCTGTTGCACGCGAGGCACTGTCTGTGTTACGTCATTCAGCAATCTTCTCTACATTAATCTATACCATAATTGTTTTGTTTTTCTGTTTACAAGGGCTCGTTGTGGTGCATGTTTCTGTTTTCCAAAAACTGATGATTGAAATTCCGTTTTGGTGATCATTTCGAGGGGGCAAAACTTGTGTTAAACATTAGTCTTTTTTTTAATGATACTGGTTATTATTCTGTCATAACCAAAGATGTGCTGATATTGTATCATGTATCGAAATTTGATCAGACTGGTTAATTGTTGGCGTGAAGACTATATCTGAGATCTCAACCCTTCCATCTTTATCTAAGTCTTTTTGTGTATAAATACTTTTTTCTTTTTTGAGTTAGCTAATTTTGCTCTAAACAATATCAATACCTCTTAGTGAACAGTTGGATGCAAGAATGGTTGTTATTATTATATATGTAAATGTGTGTTTTCCTGGATTTATCTCATTAATAAAGTCATGTTTCTCTGAAATATGCACTGTATTTTCATCTTTGTTTTTTCTTGTTTGACTGCGACCCCACCCTGCATTGTCATGTTTGAAAGGCTTTCTAAATGTAAATATCATGCACAATTTACTGTCTGGTTCACTGGAGAAACTCAACAAAGCAAGTTTCATCATATGTAAACCTTTTGTGCTGAAAGGACAAAATCTCTGTTGTGCTTAATTATTTAAAAATTATTTATTGCTTTTCAGTTTCAGCAATACAGGTAAATATTGTTATATCAGTTTTTTATATTCATTTTAAAATGTAAATATGAATATCTACACATAATTGAGGAATCCCATAATTAGCAAAATAATGGGTCAAATCCATGCAGTCCATCCTCTCAGACTGCCCAAGTGGAAGATGTTGACAAGTGAGGTATTCCCCGCTCTCTGTAAAGAGGGAAAAACAAATCAGAACTAAGTGTTGAACAAGTGCATATTTTTATGTATATTTATTTTGTGTACGGTGTTTTTTTCTTTTTTTATAAATGTGTATACGTTTAGTTCACACTTATTTTGTAAAATCAGCAGATTATGACTTCCTATTTCACCCTGTGCAGAGCCAACAGTCCTGCGTTCCATCAAACTAGCTGTTTCAGCTCTATTCCACCAATTGGCTGTTCCACCAAGTGACTGTTCCACCTCTGTTCCACCAAGCTGCTGCTTCAGCAAGTGACTTTGCTATCCCTCTTCCATCAAGTGGCTGTGCTACCTCTTTTCCAACAAGCAGCCTTCACACCTCTGTTCCACCAAGAGGCTTTTCCACCAAGCTGCTATTTCAGCAAGCGGCAGTCACCTCTGTTCCGCAAGCGGCTGTTCCACCTCTGTTCCACAAAGCTCCTATTCCACCAACCAGCTGTTCCACCAAACTGCTGTACCACCATGCGGCTTCACAGCCAAGTTGCTGTTTCAGCAAGCAGCTGTGCCACCTCTGTCCCATCAGATGGCTGTGTTACTTCTGTTCCACCGAGTTGATGTACAACAAAGCTCCCATTTCAACAACCAGTTGTTCTACCTATCGGCTTTTCCACCCACCTGCTGTGCTACCTCTGTACCACCAAGTTGCTGTTTCAACTCCAACTGTTCAGAGGCTTTTTGGAGCTCTCTCTGTTGAACTCCTTGAAGCTACCAGACAAACGAGTTTCCCCAGAAGTAAATTAATAGAATATCTCGTGTGGTGAGAAGTGGCTTTGGCCATCAAAAAGGAAGAGTTGGAAAGAATGAAAATGTAATGATTTATTAAGCTTATACTGTATGTAGTTTTAGTTTTAAACAGCGAGTGACTTTAGCGCCACCTGGCGGTGCAACGGTGAAAACTGGACAAGGCTGTTTTGTTTGTTTTTTTTTAATGATTATTTCTGGGATTTCTCAAGTTTGTGCTCTGTGTGTCTTCTCTATAAATATCAACCGTGCTTTGAGCACTTTGCATATATATCGATTTGATTTGTTATTTTTTTAAACCGTAAATGACAAATAAACTGAAACGAGGAAAGACCTTCAACTACTTCCGGGTAACCATCAAAAAGGGAAACGCCTTCTGAAGATTTTATCCAATCAACAGTTAGTCTCTAAAAATCTTTAACGTATCAAACGCAGGTAAGTTTATCACATGTTCTATCCAACCAATTATTTGGAAGTGAGAAAGCGTTTTCTCCACACAACGAATTGTACCTTCGTTTTAAACTCAATTATTGATAGTTATAAATTCCACATCTGATCCCTAAATCTTGCCTCTAAAGAGTCTTCTAATCGGTCAGTAAAAATCTAAATTTCTTTAAAAAATTATTTATGTGTGTAAAAGCCAAATCGTTTTAAAGCTAACGTTAGCATAGCTATGTAGCATTGAGGTGGTGAACCTATTTGTAAGAAGATACATAGCTATAAATAGACAAAAAAAAAAAAACAACTTTAATATATTGTAACTCCTTCACAATTTTACCTTAAAGTTTTGTAATATAAGATTACTGAAAATCTTTGTTTCAAGATGAACCGACAATCCAATCTGTGCTTAAATTGCTTTTAATATTGATGATAATAATAATTTTAAGGCGCCTTTCTGGGCACACAGTCACCAAACATAATATATTACATTTATATAAAAATACAATATACAACATACAACATTACATACATACAAATTGAGACAGTATAATGTCATTGCTCCTCCCATGGCTCATATCACCTATCCACATTTGTAGCAAGTATGGTAAGAGCTGCAGCTCCCGCATCGACTTATCTAGCTACAACCTACACTGCACAAACAAATAATTGTCCAGGTGCAGACTAACCTACCCTAACCCTCTCTGTAGAGACAGAAGGATGCCAACAACAATAATAAAAAAAACTACATAGAATCATAGATTTAAGAAAGAAATGTCATGATTGAAGAGAACAGGCCAGTTGGAAGAGATGAGTTTTTAATGTGGATTTGAAATGTGAAAGTGTATCAGTGTATAGGAGGTCAGGACCTCCGTTGTTAGGGCGAGCTTCTCTGTTGCTAGGCTGATGTCTCATTCTGATAGGCTATGCAAATGTGGTTGGGCTGAATATTATGTATGATTGGCTAATAATTTATTGCTAGGCTGAGTAAACTAAACATTCCTTATTCGCACCTTGCTGGACAGAGTCTGTTTTGTTAGGATTAGAGTTTGAGTTTGTGAAATGTATCTTTGCTTCTCCTTTAGCAGCTTGGAGGCTGTGTGCACAGGCTGGAAAAGTATTCTCACACCATGGATGTGAGATAAACGTCGTGTTTCATTACATCAGGTTAATTAATGACACCCATTGTCACTTAGATGTTTTCAAAGTGAATATTAATCTTACATAATCTTAATTTTTCTACCACAGGAGGGAGTGGGTTACAAAGATGAGCAGCATCTGTTCCCCATAGTGACAGGATAGTTGGAGAGGACAGGGAGCTGGATAGAGGAAGAGTAGCGGAGAGAGCGAGCAGGTGTGGCAATATGGAGGTGCAAGAATGACTGATGTGATGTGGTTAACTGAGGAAGGGTGTGTGAGTATACAAGCAGCTGAATCTTGAACCAATTAAAGTTCATAAAGAGTATTTTGTGGGAGACCAAACTTGAGAGAGTTACAGTAATCCAGGTGGGAAGTTAAAAGACTGAATGAATACAGCAGTGGACTGAGGAGTGTGAGAAGGTTGGAGACGTATGTTGCAAAGATGGACCTAAATGGAGCAGGTGATGGTGTTAGTAGATTTTTCAGTTTGTTACTGATAAGTTTTGTGGTTGTGTATGTACGACCTGAGGGTAGTTGTCTTCATACACATTGTTCAATTTTCCCACAATACCTCTGAGTTTGTCTGTTACCTGCTGGCTGTGAAAAACGGGTAGTGAGCATGTCATTATTTTCACTTTTTTTTTTTATTTAATTCCCATCTTTTCATAACAGGTGGTTCTAGCACTCTGATAGTGTTTAACATGCAGTTTTATTTGAATTCATGTGATGTCATGTAAAAACTGCAACGTTCTTAATTATAGGTGCCTTTTTTAAATGACCAATCAGGTAAGTTTCTTCCAATTTCAGTTGTGTATAGTGTGTAAGACTGGATAGGGCGACTGATTAGTTTGCAATAAGTTTTAACTTGGAATAAGTCAGAGAACGACCGGTATTGCGTGTGATCTGTAAGAAGATAAGGCAGGCCTGTCCTCGTAGCATGCGTCGTACATTCCTGACATGCTGTACGATAATCTCAGTTATGCACCTCATGAAAAAAAACAACAAATTGCATAATTGTTGCATATGTAATTATTGATCAAGATTATAAAAACTTGTCTTGCTCTGTCTTCAGGTTTGCACCATGGGTGAGCCACAGCAGGTCAGTGCCCTCCCTCCGCCTCCTATGCAGTACATCAAAGAGTACACGGATGAAAACATTCGCAAAGGTCTTGCCCCGAAACCCCCTCCACCCATCAGAGACAATTACATGATGTTTGGCAACCAGTTCCAGTGCGATGACCTGATTATCCGTCCTCTGGAGAGTCAAGGCATCGAGAGGCTTCATCCCATGCAATTTGACCACAAGCGGGAGCTCAAGAAGTTAAATATGTCCATTCTTGTGAACTTTCTGGACTTGCTGGATATCCTCATTAAGAGTCCCGGCAGCTTAAAGCGCGAAGAGAAGCTGGAGGACATTAAGCTTTTATTTGTTCATATGCACCATCTGATAAACGAATACAGGCCACATCAAGCTAGAGAGACATTGAGGGTGATGATGGAGGTTCAGAAGAGACAGAGACTGGATACAGCAGAGCGCTTCCAGAAACATCTGGATAACGTGGTGGAGAAAATCCAGGATTGTCTTGGCTCCTTACCCGATGACCTACCTCAAGTGGGGGGTTCCGATAATACGTGTGAAGGAGCGAAGTGTGCATCTGCTGGAGTTAGCAGTGGTTGTTCTTCTGGGCTTGCCCCGAAGCTGAACACGGAAGCTATGGATGTGGATGAAGTAGGAGCCAGCGAGATGGCAGGAGGTTCTCAGGAAAAAAGTATTCCAAGTTTAAAAAGGGAAAGAACATGGGACAAAGAAGCTGCCATGTGTAATATTATTGATGAAATAGCTTAAATTGTATTTTGTTTTTGTAGTTATACTTCTAAAATATATTTTTGTATTTTATACTTTGTAAATACGACTGTTTGAGGATTGAACACCTGCATTTAAGGATTTTGCTTTTTGCTTAAAGATGATCCGCTAAATAAAATACTACATGGATATGTTGGGATCTCATTTTCTCTATTTAATATCCACTGAGTACACAAGTTAATCATAACAAACTAATTTTAATAATTTTTTATAATTTTAATTTTTTATATTTTTGTGACTTACAAATTTTACCTAGTGGGTCAGTTAGAAGTTGATACGTGTAATCTCAAATTACAGTCACTTTTATTCCCTAAAGCTAGAATTTTCAGCAGATGGCGTTTAGATGGGTCTCATTAGTTTCTCCATACACACTGCTTAGACCATGGAGTGTTGAACACCGGTCCTGGAGGCTGCTGTCTTTGAGGTTTTCCGTGTATTCTTGTATCTCTAAACCTGATCCAGGTTATCAAGTCAATGTGCATTTTACTGTGTATCAATTGTATCAAATCAGGAACACAACAAAAACCGTGAGGACACTGGCCATTCAGGACTGGATCTTGACATCCCCGGCTTAGACAAACAAGAACATATATTTACATTTGTGAAATGTTCATATTTTATGTCTGTAAATTAATTTAGATAGTATGTTCTGTTGTCCTCTGCTTATCTGGATCACAGGTGCAACAACTTTAAAAAAAAAAAAAAAAAAAGACATTTTGATGAAAGGTGGATTGCATTAGTGCATAATGTGTAATCACAGTTATGTATTGTAAATATTACCTGTTTATTTTTTGACTGTATATATAGCATATATGTATACATATATGTTTTAAATGTAAATTGTATTTAGGACCCCGGGAAGAGTAGCTGTCAACTTAACAGCTAATGGGGATCTATTTAAATAAATAAACAACCTCAGACTGGAAACCCAAGATTCCCTCATCCTGCAGCTCACCCGAGGAACCTAAGGAATTCCCTGGCTAGCTGTGGCTTAGTCTATCCAGCACGTCCTGCATCTGCCCCTGAGTCTCCTCCTAGTGGGACATGTCTGAAACACCTCACCAGCAAGGAGTTAAGGAGGCATTCCAACCAGATGCCCGTATCACCCCATCTGGCTTCTCTTGACCTGGAAGAGCAACAGCTCTACTCCGAGCTCCTCTATCTCTGAGTGAGTGCCTCTGTCACTCTGCAGATTTAGATGTGATTTTTTTTTTTAAATAGAGATATAAAAGCTAAACATTTAGCCTGGTTGCACATCTTGTTTGAGTTTGGATAATCCCAGCAGTACTTGAATCTAATAAACAGCAGCACAAATCACTGTGATTTGAGCTGTGTGACAGTTACGGATCTTCTTGTTATGGAACTCAAACTGCGAGCCGTCAACCACGCCCCCTGGATTCCCTACAATAAATCACAGATTTTTCTTATTAATCTTTTATAAATGTGTAATTTGGTAAAAATACGAATAGCACATTTAATTTAATCCTTTAAGTGTAGGGGAATGAAAAACTGAAGGAAATAAAGACGATGTTAGTGGTAGGAATTGTGTTATGAAACTCTGAATCTTTCTGTTTCACAACAGGGCGGAAAGCTAGTGGAACAGCCAATGAGATGAGAGTCTGCTGAGCATGTGACATTTATTTATGTAACGTAATGGTGTTACACAGTAAGCTAGTTCCTGGCTTTGGATGCTTCCTTAGAGGAGTTTAAAGCGGACTGAAGCGATAAAATGGAAACTAATCATTAAAACAATGCTTTATTAATGTCGGTCCTTGTTCAGTTTGAGTGGACCGAAGGGACACGGTGTTGGTTCGAAAGATTTGTTCATTTAAAGGGAAGATGCTGCTTGTCCCAAAGCAAAGACTGAGTGAAGATTCGAAACAATGCCAGTAAATATAATTTATTCATTTCTAAAGTGGATAGAAAAGATTTGAACAGGATTTTTTTTTTTTTTTTTTTTTTGGTAGTTTTATCTCTCAAGTTTCAGTATGACATTTGGATAATTCATATAGAAATAAAAGACAAGAAGCTCCATTCAGGATTTTTTTTTTCTTTTTAGAAAAGGATTTTTTCCCCTTAAAGGATCATTGTGCTTGTGATCGAACCAACTCATTATTAATAATAATGGATCTTCTGGATTGTCCTCTGTGTTTGCTGTGGATGTGTGATCCTGTCACCATATCCTGCGGACACACGTTCTGCAGGAGGTGCGTAAAGGGATATCTCCCTTCAAAATGCCCCCTGTGTAAAGAACGATTAAAACAAGATGAGGTAAAAAACATGAAGAACAACGTTCTGCTCATCAGTGTGGTTGAAAAATGTTGCCCCGATCAGGCGAGATTGAAGTGCCAAATTCAAGAGAAACTCAAAGCCAACGAGTTCTTGGAAGCTTTACGCATGGCGCACGAGGGACTCCACTTAGGTAAGGAAGGTACACATGACATCCAACTCTGATCTGCAAGGTCTTGTGCACATTTAACACGGATCATTGAGTAAAACCTGCTGAATCAAGTTTGGATTTCCTGTTTGACACACTGCACATAGAATTAGTGCACATTGATTGTCTTCATGTCTCCTTTAGATTCATCATGTGAACAAAAATAGGGTTAAAAACTTTGATCTCAACTAAACAAAGGAGTTTCATAAGATTGATTCACATTTTAAATCTCTACAGTTCCCAAACTAATACATTTTGTGGATGCACTTTGCACATTAAACTGATACAAAATATGTATTCATAAGAACACATGTTAGAATGGATCTTGTTGAACAAGATCTAAATGCACATCAGCATTAGAATCTCTCACATGGAGAATTTGTGTGTAAAAGCAGCACAGTATCCATGAAAGATATAGTAAGTATATATAATAAATGAATAATAAATTCAAGGAATAATGTGCATAATGTGGGAAAATTTCTTTTGCATGCAATAAAACAAGTTATGTAATTTAAAATCTATTAAAAACAGGACAGAATGTGCATAAGGAGGAAAAAAGTGACATGTTTGAGGATGTAGTGGAAGATCAAAAAAACATTGCTTTGCAAGTTTTCTGCAGGTACTTAGTTTTCTATCAGAGGTGAATTTGACCTCATTTCCTCCATGTATCAGTGAGAAAGTGAACTAGGTAACTTCTGCCCTAGATATGATTTTGGAACCAGTAGGCGTCCCACATAGTGTTTGTGTTTCACTGAATCAGTCAACCCTTTAGTTTCTCCATGTTTTTACCAATCCACTTAAATACTGCTACCTCTCATGTTGTGGCACAGTAGCTGTTTATATAATCATTTCCTCTTCAGCTTATATTTTTATGGTTCTTAAAGGTTTAAGGTTGAGCCCGGTTGTTTTTATGAGCTTGGATCTTTTATTATTACAAGAACAACAAGTTAGTCGATGGAATTAGGTCTTCTCATGTAAACATTACTTGTGTAACAGCTTTAGGTAACAATCTGAGCCCACATTGCACACTGTTGGAACATTTCCCTTTTAGGCACGTGATGACCGTAAAATCCAATCTTTTTTATTCTAAGAGATAAAACAATGCCATAAACAGTAACTGAACATAGTAAAGTTAAATTAGCATGTAAACACCATTAAATCGATATGTAGATGATGCAAATATTAAATGATGTTTTTCTAATGCCAGTGCATGCTCTTAGCACTGGGAAGTTTTAAATTCTTCACCTCATAAATGACCCCTTCTTGTGTTGTCTGAAGATATTACTGTTACACAAGTTATTTGACGCATGTGATCACATATTTATGTCACTGTAAGAAGAAGGTTATGTGACTAGAACTTGTCGTCCTCCATCCATAGTTCCAGACAACCATAGCTTGAAGTTGTGCAGAGCTGAGGCTAACCTGGGCCTACTGCGTTTCTCCGATGCTCTGACAGACCTCGACTACCTCTGCTGCCTTCATCCCAGCTGGACAGAGGTGAGAAAATGAGGGAATGTATCGAATCAATAAAGATTTACTTTCCTGGCATTATCTGACTGATTTTTTAAAATATTCTGCTCCCTTTTCTGTCTCAGTTGGTAAAAAATGTGCTAAACTGGAAATTATTTAGATATTGCGTTTCCACAAGAATGCATAACCTGGGGGGATTTTTAACACATGGAAGGAAGTGCGATGTAATCTTAATTTTCTCCTTAGAGGGTTGGATTATTTGTGTCTAAATGTAAAACAATGACAGGTATGTGTTTTGTATCGATTTAATTGATTGAAAAAATATCTAATAACATGAAGCTCTTACGATGATCAGAATTTTCACGCGGATGTAAAATATTTAATTAAAAAAAGTAATAATCTAACATCTAATTGTGCTAAATTTGTGCAAAATTTTTCATTCACTTTCAGATGTTGTGTTCTTAAACATTGGTGAGAGAAAAATTATGTTAAATACAACCTTTTTTTCTTGGAATTAAGGCTGTTTTTCTTTTAAAAATTATTTGTTTGAATAAGTCTAATTGCTTTCATGTCACAAAAAAGAAAACAATTTTCACATCTGATAAATAATTTCTATATTTTTTTTAGTTAGACATATTTTCAAAATTCTTTTGGTGATCATTTTTAGCTTAAACAAAAAAATATTAAAACAGTACATATTGATGGCTGATCGAAGTGCAGAAGGCACAAATCTAAAACTGAGTTTGGCCCGAAATGATCTATTAAATTACAGTAAGAACACTAAGAATAACTGACTTTTTTTTTTTTTTTAGTTTAGTTACATCAAGTTGTTTCTCAGACATACCTGCTGGTAGCGATTACTCACAGTCCTTCCTGATTCTTGCCCAATGGCCTGTTTAAAAGTCATATGTAACAGCAGCCACTCACATAACCACTGAAAGAACTTGTAGTGCATTTAAAAAAAATTCCCAGCCAATTTCTTCTGCTTTTGTCACTGTTATGTCATTTAAAGGTTACACAAACAGCTACTTATGTCATGTAATTATTCAGTATTCGTGGGTGGCTTTGATAGAAGAAAAAAAAAACCACCTTCCATGTGATCATTTACATTATTGCACTCTGCTTCCAGAGATGGGTTGTTTTTCGCCACATTGCAGTTCACATGGGTTCAGCGGATGAATGTACCGGTAAATGGTCTTGTGTGAGAATCATTAACATGTTTGTTGTAGTTTCCTTCAGCAGGGAGACCGAGTTGTCTGTCGTGTGCTGATTTGCTTGCTGTGTTTCTGCAGGGCTTCTTTCGTAAAGGGAATCTACTGCTTGAAATGGGTCAGCAGAAAGAGGCTCTCATCCAGTTCCAACGCTGCCTCAAACTTCAAGCTGACTTCAGTCCTGCGAAGAACCAGATTAAGAAGGTTTGTTTGTGTTCTATAGCAGCGTTTTTCAGCCGTTGTTTGCAGGAAATGATGCTATTTCACCACATAGGATGATCATGATCCACCGGTAGCTCCCAAAAATTTTATTGGTTGATCGCATGGTGTTTGTTCTGTTCCGTTGTCTTCCACTTATCTGGGGCCGGGTCACGGGGCAACAGCCTCAGACGGGAAGCCCAGGCTTCTCTCACCCCAGCTGCATCTTCCAGCTCATCCGGAAGGATCCCGAGTCGTTCCCCAGCCAGTTGTGACTCATAATCTCTCTAGGAAGTCCGGGGTCTGCCTCTTGGTCTCCTCCCGGTGGGACGTGCCCGAAACAACTCACCAGTGAGGCATGGTGTTTATGTAAATAAAAAAAAAAAAAGTTAAAGCGTATTCATTTATGTTTATTATTTTCTGCAATAGGTTGTTTACTGTAACCATAGCAACCCACTCTTCTCTGCTTTTTTGTTGCATTATTTGATTAAGTAATTAAATAATTTTTTTTGTGAATTGTTTTTAACATTTTTGGTTGATGGTGTGCCTCAAGATTTTTTTCAGATGGAAAAATGTAGCTTGGCATAAAAAATTTTGAACAGCGCTGTTTAAGAGAGCAATAAAACACACAAGTAGCACCAATAAAAACTTAATAAAGCAGAAAAAGTTGCTTAACTTGGGCTTGTAAAGTATTTGGATGTCAAAATATCCAATTTCAGAAAAATAGTTTGAGCACATTCGACAGTTTTTTATTCAGCGGAAAGTTTTATTCAATCGTTCTTGTTTAGTCTCAAGATCAACCTTTACATTTGATTTTGAACATTCTCAGATATTTTTTTGGGGAATTTTTGTATAGGCTCTTGATTCCCCTTTTGCAAATGTCGGCCATTTTTTATCTATTTTTCGGTTAATGTTTTACTACATTGCTCTGATGAGGTGCAGGGTAAGATTCATTATGTTATCAGACCGGTTACCACAGTTTGTTTGTTTTGACTCTCGTGGCGTTGGGCGTGCCCAAACCTCTTTTATGCATGCCAGCGTTTATAAACACAACTATTTTTCCTGAAAGGCATCACTATGTACATACAAATGATCAACTTTTCCTCTATTTTTTTCTACGTTTTTTTTTTACTTTCTAGGAATCACCTAGCGCGATACCATCTATGAAAAGCTGTGTTATCTTGAAAAATTGTATTCATAAAGAAAATCCACTGACTGCCTGCCTAAGACACACTTTAGAACTGGTTATTTGCATAGTCGTTGAAAATACTGACACTTTTATTTGGTGCCTTTTTTTTAATGAGTGAATGACTCAGAGCTTCGCTTCAAGGGTTTAAACAAATGCACTTGGAAATATTCAAAGACAAAGACCAGGCGGAATGATGAGAACAAGCAGCTAAAATATAAAACTTAAACATACAAAATTATTATTCAAGATCACTTTGGATCTTCAGTTAAACAAAATATGACATAATGAAGACTGTTCTAAAATATCTATTTAAATAATCATATTTTATAGATTTGACTAATTCAGCATTTTTTCTTAATGAATTTCTTCTACAAATTTTGCTTATTAAAATGATTTTGTGAACAAAGTCCAAGAAAATGTCAGTGATCATGGTTGATTTTTTTGTTGTTGTTGGAAAGAGTCTTTATTTCTTCAATAAGAACAGCTGGATAAATTATCCTCTATATTATGGCGAAAAGCTTTGGCTTTGTTTATGTTGCTGACTTTATTGTTTTGTCCTTCACAGATCTTGGAGGTGGAGGGAATCTCCATGCCAGAAGATGTGTCCTGTATTTTACAGGTGTTGACCGAGTACCTGAAGGAACCCTGTCCCATCACGACCCTCAGTGGCTCTCAAGGGCCGCTGCATGGTGAAACTAAGCATCCAAACGGAGGCAGAAGAGATGCACACCAGGTAGATGACCGGCTGTGGTTTTAGACAGGGAATCGGATACAAAATAAAAGGTCTAAACTAATAGAACTGTTTGTGTTTGACTCCAAGATGAAACACGATGCAGGTACAGAGTGCTGTCTCAGCCTCTGCCAAGCTGTGTCCTTCCTCCCTGCTGCAGAGGAAGAGGAGGAGATGATGATGAGGAAGGATGATGGGCACAGAAAAAGTAATATGACACAGCACAAAATACTTTCATTAACCTCTGGAAGTCCTTAATGACCGTAAAATTCTGTCCTCAGTGGAAAGTAAAGAAGATGGAGTGGATACGCTGGCTGTTCTCACTGTTTCAGACTTTGAGTGCCCTCTCTGCATCAGGTCGGTGTTGCTTGTCTCTTCTGGTGTACTTTGCCCATATTGTTCTGTTCTTCTTGCTTATAACTCCTGCACACCTAATTTGATTCCCCTTCCTCTCTTCAGCTGCTCTTAGATGAAACTGCTGTCTCTCTATGTCCTCTGCAGGTTGTTTTTTGAGCCAGTCACAACTCCCTGTGGTCACACCTTCTGCAAAAACTGCATCGAGAGAAGTTTGGACCACAATCTGCGCTGTCCGCTCTGCAAGCATCCTCTGCAAGAGGTACAGATGTTGTAAAGGACATGCAAAAAACTCAACAGCATTCACAATACAGCTATCGGAATTGCATCCTGTTTGGTATAAAAACGACACTTTTTCTTTGGGATGAATAGGAGAATGTATATCGATCTTAAATGCTGATTATAATTCATTGCTTTGCAGACATTAGATGCACTTAAATATTATATAATTAGATATTTGTAATTAGGGATGGGTATTGATAAGGATTTATCGATACTAGTCCTGTTATCGATACCGCTTAACAAACTGGTTTTTAAACAAATCTCTTATCAATACTTTTAGAAACAAACAAATAATTATTATGAACATAAAAACTTTAATTGGATGATGTTGGAACTCACAAACAGAACAATATTTAAATAAAATATACCTAACTTAAATAAAAGAGGATACTTCAAAATAATAAATCACTCCTAGGGGCAATCATGTAGTGGCCAATCAACCTAGCATGCATGTTTTTGGAGGGTGGGAGGAAACTGGAGTACCCGCAGAAAAAAACAGGGAGAATACACAGGCGGAACAATCAAACTCCACACAGAAGGCCAGTGTTCCAAGCCTCGTCCCCACCCGGGACTTGAACCCACGACCTTCTTGCTGTGAGGCCACTGTGCCACCCACTGCACTACCATGCCACCCTTTCTAGTGTTAAAGAAAAAAATATTTATTAAGGTTATAACAAACTTTGTTGAACTTTTTTGTTTCTCAAATGGCCCATTTGGCAAAATTCTGATGTTTAACTTTTTAGTTTGAATTTGTTTTGCAAGTTTTTGGGTTTATTGTCTTGAGTTATTTTGTCATAGTTGTTTTTTTAGTATGTAACTAAACATCCTAATTTGTGCTGGAAGAATAAAAGAATCAAAAACCTTAAGCAGATTAAAATGAAAAAATAACATTACATTTATTTAGGTTTTCTTGCTAAAATATTTTTAATTTTTATACATTTAATCCCAATTTAAAATGTGAATAAATGTTCTTACTGATTACAATTAATGTTGAATGTTACAAATTCAATTTATTGTCAAAAGACAATCAATATAAGAACATTTTTGACATTTTGATTGTGTTTTTTTTTTTCTCGCAGTACTTAAAAAACAGGAAGTACAATCCCACAATTCTTCTCCAAGACATCATGTCCAGACTTTTCCCTTCTCAACTGGCAGAGAGAAAACAAGTCCATGATGCAGAGATGGCCGAGCTGTCCAAGTAGGAAACCACATAATTCTATGAACACCTTATTATGCTTTTTGTTTCTGACCTCAAAGTTTCCTTATTCTTTTTTAGTCTCACCAAGGATATCCCCATCTTTGTGTGCACGGTGGCTTACCCCGGTGTTCCCTGCCCTTTGCACATCTTTGAGCCTCGGTATCGGCTGATGATGCGACGGTGCATGGAGACGGGCACCAAGAAGTTTGGCATGTGCAGCTACGAGCACGGAAAAGGGTGAGTCAGCACACTCTCTCCATCTTTATCCAAACACACACACAAATCACAACCAAATATCTGCTAATGTGCAAAGATTTTTTGTTCAGACAAGCAAACTGTTATGATGAAACACAGACATGCATTTATTCACCAGCTCGTCCACCCACACGTCCACAGAGAGTGGATGAGTGGGAAGAAGATCATCACATTGTACTGTGGCTTAGAAAGTAGCTTTCTTTTTTGACAGGCATCTTTGAAACCAGTTTCTAGCTTTTACCCACAAAATATTTGCATACGTTTATGTATCTAACTGTCGTAGAGATAAAACAAATATGATTTTCTGATTTTGACATGAATAAAATAGTTGTGCTGAAATATAAAATGCTCTCTAAATGACAAAATCGCCTCAAATTTGGCTTTTTATTTAATTTATTTTTCTTATTTAATCATGCACAATTTATCCCACAAGTGGAAATTACTTTAGCTGCGTTGCACTGCAGCAGGCAACCGCAACGGTGCCAATCGTGGAAGTAACTGGGGGCTAGGTGCTTGCCCCAGAGACACTTAGGCATGGACTCGGTGGGAATCGAACAGGCTTCTCCCGGTCCAAGGATGGAGTACTGGCCAGTTCGAGTATTAATAACAGAACTAAAAACAAATTTATTGTTTTCTATTGTTCCGTTCCGTCGTCTTCCGCTTATCCGGGGCTGGGTTGCAGGGCCAACAGCCTCAGACAAGAAGCCCAGGCTTCTTACACCCCAGCTGCATCCTCCAACTCTCCTGGAAGGATCCCGAGATGTTCCCCAGCCAGCTGTGAGACATAGTCTCTTCAGTGGGACCGGGGTCTGCCTCTTGGTCTCCTCCCGGTGGGAAGCGCCTGAAACACCTGACCAGCAAGGCGCTCAGAGGACATCCTGACCCGATGCCCAAACCACCCCACCTAGCTTCTCTTGACTTGGAGGAGGAGCGGCTCGACATGGAGCCCCTCCAGGATGGTGGAACATCTTACCCGAGCTCTGAGTGAGAGCCCAGCCACCCTGCGGAGGAAGCTCATTTCGGCCGCTTGTGTCCGCGATCTCATTCTTTCGGTCATCACCCACAGCTGGTGACCATAGGTGAGGGTGGGAACCTATATCGACTTGTAAATCGAGAGCTTTGCTTTTCGGCTCAGCTCTTGCTTTACCACAACGGACTTATGCAGCATCCTAGTTATTGTTGACGCCGCACTGATCCTCCTGTCGATCTTCTGCTCCATCCTTCCCCCACTCGTGAACAAGACCCCGAGATACTTAAATGCTCTCCCACAGGTGTTCCTGAGGGACAAGCGTTTTTTATTGTTTGGATAGAAATAAAAAATTATTTTTTAATCTTCAAGGTACAGATTCATCCATCAACATATTTCAAGTTTTTTTGGGTTACTCATAAAATGTCAAAGGATTTTTGATTTGATGAGATGAAACAGAAAAAAAACAAGCAAAACAAAGCACAAACGTAGTACTAGGTTAATGTGGACTTTACTCGACTGGAGCGACTATGTCTCACAGCTGGCTCGGGAACGAGTCCTTCTAGGTGAGCTGGAGGATGCAGGTGGGGTGAGAGAAGCCTGGGCTTCCTGTCTGAGGCTGTTGCCCCCCGCGACCCGGCCCCGGATAAGCGGAAGACGACGGAACCGAAAGACTTCTTTGTTGCTAGAGACAGAAGGATGCCAACAATATTATTGAATCATTCGTGTGCAGTTTTCTGTTAATTATGTTTTTAATGTACTTTGTTTGTCTTTGATTTTCACACCATCAATCTGTACAGGAACAACATTTGAAAACTAACCTCAGGCTACAATCTGGTATATTTTTAGTGTTTTAAACATTACGCACTGTCCCTTCTCAAAAAAAAAAAAAAAAACCTCCCTACTCCAAAACTCTAGGTTTTTACACAAAAGTTTTTTTTGACAATGAAATTATCAGAGTGTTAACGACTGACTTAGGAAGAGTAAATTAGTCCAGACAGACACATTAAGATCCATACAAATGACCTAGAGACGCTCCTGGCAATGGAGTACGTAAAATAACAAACGAAGGATTTAAAAAAAAAAAAAAAAGTAGACAAAACAGAGATAGATTAAATGTCCATTGTGGCCTTGATAAAACTTGTTTTTTTATGATGATTAGTAGGCTCAAAGTGTTTTTACTGAGCAGGAGAAAACATCTTAACAATCTAAAAAGAAGTTACTGCTTTTCTTGTTAAGTTTTTTTTATATAGGGTCGTCAAGGCGTACTGTCACTTTCATGGAGATTAAATTAGTATTTAGAAGTATACATAATGCAATAAGACATATTTGAACATAAAAATATTTTACTAACAGATGTGCATACTTGGGCTGCATGGTGGCCTCACAGCAAGAAGGTCGGGGTTTGAGTTCCAGGTGGGACGAGGCTTGGAATTGGCTTGGAGTTTACATGTTCTCTCTGTGTATACGTGGGTTTTCGTACTCCGGTTTCCTCCCACGCTCCAAAAACATGCACGTTAGGTTAATTGGCAGCTATAAAAATTGCCCCTAGGAATCAGTGTGTGTGTGTGTATTGTTGTGTATGTGGCCCCTGACAGACTTGCGATCTGTTCAGGGTTTACCCTGCCTCTATCCTTAAGATCAGCCAAGATAGGCTGAGGCATACCCTGTTACGCCAATAGGGAAGGGCAGTTGAGAAGACAAAACTAAATATATTTGAGCATAAAAGATATCAGAATTTTTTTTTTTTTTTACTAACTCGAGTGCATACTTGTGCACAATTTACCTTTTTAATCAGTCTAAAAAAAGGGGTGATACTTCAGGTCTAAGACCAAAACTTTAGGAATAAAATTAACTTTATTTAGATTTAATTTGTAGAATATTGGATTTTTAATTGTGTCATAACATCTGTTTCTTACAGATTTGGTGTGAGTTTGCATTCAGGCTTGTTTTAACTTCAAAGTCTAACCTGTTCTAGCTGAGAAGAAAGCAACAACTTACCAGACTGTACTTGTCTTTTTAAACAGACACAACTTTTAATGACTTCTTCTCTTTTGGCTTTAAAAAAACCTACAATTACAGCTCAGTCTACTCTTGTATCTTCACGCCCTAAAACCAGCACTTTCTTTTAAATGTAATATCATTTTGATGGGTCTTCATGGGTTTCAGGCAACTGTGTGTGACATTTTCCTCTCTGTGAAATTCACAGTGGGCTCAGTGGAGCCTGATGGGATTGTCAGCAGTACAACAGAGCAGAGGACAGAGATTAAACTGCTCCTATCTGACCCTGAAGAGGTGGAAAATAGCTGCATGATTGCCTGTCTTCTTGGAGAGCTTCTGTGCTTTTAGCTACCCGCCCCCTTGCTAAAGTTTTATGGACTTCATAAAGATTTCATAAACATAGTTATTCTTTTCTGTTTAAAAACATTTCCAAGTAGAAGCATCCTTGTTAAAAAAATACCATCTGAACACTTTCAAGTGTTTGAATCAAAGGAATGTTCATATGTTTATCATAAATATTTTGTTCATGAATTATATTTGTCATATTTTATTTTCCGCTTCTTTTTTTTTTTTTTGTCACTTGCTTATCCGGGACCGGGTCGCGGGCGCAACAGTCTCAGATGGGAAAGTTCAGTCTTTTCTCACCCCAGCTGCATCCGCCAGCTCACCCAAGAGGTCCGGGGTCTGCCTCTGGGTCTCCTCCCAGTGGGATCTGCCTGAAACACTTCATCAGCGAGGCGCTCTGGAGGCATCCTAATCAGATGTCTGCACCACCCCATCTCACATCTCTCGACCCAGAGAAGCAACGGCTCTACACTTATCTACACCTGATCTATCACCCAGATGGCAGAGCTCCTCACTCTATCTTTGAGCCCATCCACCCTGTGGAGGAAGCTCATTTTGGCCGCTTGTACCTGCAATCACGTTCTTCCGTCACCACCCACAGCTGGTGATCGTAGGTGAGGGTGGGAACGTAGATCGACTAGTGAATCGAGAGCTTTACTTTTTGGCTCAGCTTTATCTTCACCATGACGGACTGTCTGTCGAACATCTTGCAGCCAATCAGAATCAAGTACACTCAGATTGCCCTATGATTTCTCATAGATAAATAAAAACATTCGTCACACAGGTTTGCCGACTACGGCTGCATGTTGGAGATCCTCGGGCTGGAGTTGCTTCCTGATGGACGATCCTACGTGGAAACGGTTGGAGGTCGCAGATTCAGGGTGCTCAAACGAGGTCAGAGAGATGGCTACAACACTGCTGACATAGAATACCTGGAGGACATTAAGGTAGGACTTCCAGGAGACCTGGAATGTCACAATCTCTGCCTTTGTCTTACATCTGTTAAATCTTTGCATTCTTTTTTGTCAGGTTGATGGAAGCGATCTGGATTCGGTGCAGCATCTCCACGACAGTGTCTACCAGCAGGCTCAGGACTGGTATCATCGCCTGGGCAACCGCATCCGAGACCAGATCAACAGACAGTACGGCAGCATGCCGGAGAAAGAGGAAAACATTCAGGTCAGTGAGTTGGCGTAACCATGACAGCAGTACTCATCTCGGGTTTAGAAAACACAGCATTTGCAAACAGGCAGATTTTTAACACAGTGTCACTCACAAAATATCTGAAACGTTATGAGATTCATCGGGTTGCTCGTGCGACGGCCACCGTGCATCGGCTGCCTTCACACATATCTTTTACGCAAGCATGCACAATATTGAATAAATCATCTTCAACAGAGTCACAGAGTCCTTACAACACCTCATTTGAGCATAACAGTGATAAGAATAACAGCTTTATACTCCCATCGAGTTTTATCGTAAAGAGAAAGTTGTTATCAACCAGAGGCACTTGACATGTGACATTTGCACCACTGGAAGTCTCATATCTTATAAAAAAAAAATCAGCACGTTTCAAGAAGATCATGAAACTGACTTTAAGAAAAATGGTTGTGAAAACAACAGTGGTGTATGAAACGAGCAAGAACTCAGAGAAATGACAAGAATTCAGTTTAAACACATTTATCTGAAAGTAATTCCATTCCGTCGTTTTCCACCCATCTGGGGCCGGGTCGCGGGGGCAACAGCCTCAGACCGGAAGCCCAGGCTTCTCACACCCCAGCTGCATCCTCCAGCTCACTCGGAGTGATCCTGAGTCGTTCCCCAGCTAGCTGTGAGACAAAGTCTCTGTGGTAGGTCCGCGGTCTGCCTCTGGGTCTCCTCCTGGTGGGACGTGCCCGAAACACCTCACCAGCGAGGCGCTCGGGGGGCATCTTGACCAAATGCCCGAACCACCCCATCTGGCTCCTCTCGACCTGGAGGTGGAGCGGATCAACATCGAGCTCTTCCCGGATGGCAGAACTCCTCACCTGATCTCTGAGTGAGAGCTCAGCCACCCTACGGAAGAAGCATATTTCGGCCGCTTGTATCTACGATCTCATTCTTTCGGTCACCACTCACAGCTGGTGACCATAGTGGAGGAACGTAGATCGACTTGTAAATCGAGAGCTTTGCTTTTCGGCTCAGCTCTCTCTTTACCACGACAGACCGATGCAGCGTCCTAGTTATTGCTGATGCCGTTCCGATCCGCCTGTCAATGAGTTGGATGGATGGAGCGGGAGATCTGAAAATAATGTATTTGGATATTTTACTGACTTTTGTAGGACCAAGGATCTGATGAAAAATTCAGTGCAAATGTTTTTAATCGCTCATCGCATTGGCAAACCAATAGAAAGAATATTTTTAACATGATGTTGCTACAAACGGTAACTCTGATCTTTTTAACTTCCTTCAGGCTTCTATTAACGGTCCGGCATGGTGCTGGTGGCTGCTCTCTGTCCTCCAACTGGACCCTGCCTATCAAACAACTGTCCTCTCCCTCACCTCACTCAAAGACCGCTTGGGCCACCTCCGCCTTGTCCTTGAGTACTTCTCTCAGAGCTAAACCCTAGAGTACACCTGGCTGTGGTGGAGATTGTGGCCACAGCTAAGCCGACAGTCAAATAATACGCACACAAAAACAAGCAAAGACAAAACCCAGTGAATGCAAGCATAGTAATTATTAAGTTTGGGATTACTCTGAATCACTGGGGGGACTGTTTCACCGCAGCACATAAACTGGCCAATTGCAGTAGGCTTGTGCAGAAATGTTGTTTTTATAATTTGAGTTTGAATATTTTGCTTATTACACCAGAGTGACCAAAGATAATTTTTATTCGGGTCATTGAAGGTGAATAAATGGGCTGCACGGTGGCGCAGTGGATAGCACTGTGGTTTCACAGCCAGAAGGTCGGGGTTTGAATCCCGGGTGGGGACAAGGCTTGAACACTAGCCTTTCTGTGTGGAGTTTGCATGTTCTCCCCATGTATGCGTGGATTTTCTCTGGGTACTGTTGGTTGATTGGCCGCTATAAAATTACCCCTAGGATTGAGTATGTGTGTGTCTCCGCAACAGAATGGTAACCTGTTCGAGTTTACCCTGCCTCTTGGCTAAAAAGGGTGAATAAATATTGATAAGCTACAAAAAGTCAGTTCATTTTAGATAGCAGTACCAAATGTGGACACTTGAGTCACAGTTTTACCTGGAGCTTTAGAAAACATCAGCCTAATTTGAACTCTGAACTCTCTGGTGCTCCTGTGTTTTACCTCTGCAGTAATCCAGCCAACTTTGAAGTGACAATAAGCATAAGTAGATAAATCATGCTGAGATTTTGCCCGGATCATGCATGCTGGTGTTTAAGTTGGATTTTCTGAGTGATTGTCATTTGTAAAAGGCCTTTAAAGCCATTGAGCATGGCTCATTTTTTACCACTGAATACTATTAAGAAACGTTTTTATATAAAAACTGCAATAATAATAATAATAATTTCCCCAAAAGCTGCAACAGGAACTTATTTTTATCCTTACTTTGCTAATTATTTGCAAACTATCCAATAACAGGCCTCATATGCAGGAGAGACATGTGAGCTCACGTTTCAGGTGTAAATAATACAGTTGTGTCAGTTTTCATTTTTCACCAGCTCTGTTTTTTAATTGATGCACAGCTACTGTACCGTTTGGCTAACTCAAGGTCAAAGCTGCGGTAACATCTCTCAAGCCGGGATAGCTGCAAAAAATACTTTGGCTTCTACAGTTTGGTTGAAGTCGAGCTTGGACTGACTCCTCACTATCATGAGGATCAAGAATGGGAGGTGGGGTGGCGTCCATCGTGGCCACAGTATCTACCTCAAGTCCTCCGCTCCGTCTCCAATTTAAAACCGGCACATCTAAACAGCAGTTACGGTGCCTTTTGAGTCCTGCAGTCTACTCATTGGGAGACCTGGAAGTCTTAGAGATATTTGTGATTTCTATTGATGTGGAGCTACATTCCATGGAATGTTCAAGCTGCAAAGTAATGTTAAAAAAAGAAGAATTCCTCGCCAAGGCGGGCTTAACTGGGTGATTTTTGTATTACTTTGATAAATGTGCCATAGAAGTCAGCTTTTTATGTTTTCTAGAAATAGTTATTTGAGTTGTCTGTGATTGTGTCTCCTAAAACTCATGGAAGTTAGGCCTTGACCCTCATGCCTTTTCAACTCTGGCCACTGAACTCTTTTTTTAACGGAAAACATATCAGATGAATAATGACCTGTTAATAGACTCTCAAATCAACTTGCTTTGTCAGACCGAGAGTCACAAAGGGGATCTGGACTCATTTCTGAAGATTTTCTTCTTGTTAGAGATTACTAAATAAAAAAAAGGGACTGCGTTTCTTGGAGAAGTTTTGACCATCTAACGCACTGAGGTCTGTCAGCTCTCAAGACTTAAACAAAAAGATTTCTGATCAGCGCTGTGGTTTTTTTGTTTATTTTTTTGCTTCATTGTTCTGTTATTTTAATAGATTATTTAATTTCTGCACTGTTGCACAGTTTACTTTTAATTTCCATATTTAAAATCTCGCCTCTCGCCTCTTAATTTTTAAATTAGCTTTTGGTTTGCATTTGGGGGATTTTATTGATCCTCCTGCTAACGAACCGCAGTGCAGTTAAGATTTTCTGCTTGTTTGCACTGAACACCTCGACTCCCCTCTTTTCAACTCCCCACACGCCTATACACACACTTGGATTGGTTTAACCTGGTCAGATAACTATTATTTCACATCTCAGACAGCCTCCATAACACCAGTAAATCATTTTTACTTGATACACTTCATTTCCTATTTCACACAGAGAATGAAGTCTTTTGCCGTCTGGTTTATTTTCTGTATTCTTCACATCAGTCTCTGTTAATCATATGTACAGTCAGACCCTCCAATCAGAACCAGCAGCGGGAAATCACCTTCAACTGATTATCGGTTACTCGCTTGCTTCCTGGATGACTTTGTATGTGTTATTATGAATAAAAATTTTAAATGAGATTTCTGGATTACCTGGATTTATTGTGTGTGTGTGTGTGTGTGTGTGAGTAGGACAGAAACAACTCACCCGTTTTAAAAGATATTCTTCTTTAAAAGTATATGTTTCTTTAAAGCAGGAATGTCTAAGTCCAGTCCTGTAGGGCCGGTGTCCTGCAGGTTTTCCACAAGTTTTTTTTTTTTTGTACTGTATTCATCTCTCAATGGGGAATTTTCTTTGCTGCATTGCACTGCAGCAGGCAGCCATGACGGCGCCAATGGTGGAAGCAACTAGCGGATTCGGTGTCTGCTGCAGGGACACTTAGGCCTGGGCCCAGCGGGACTTGAGCCGGATTGTCCCGGTCAAAGGCCAAACATTCTATCATCTTTGAACCCCTTCTTCCTGGTTCAATGCAGCTGATGCTCATAAAGTAAAATCAACAATAAATAGATTTTGGCACAATGACTCAATAAGCTGGATCAGTTGTGTAGATGTAAAAACACATGGAAAACCTTCAGGACACAGGTCCTGGAGGACCTGAGTTGGACACCTCTCAATCCAATTTAATTTTATTTGTATAGCACAAAATCACAGAATTTTTTTTAAAGAAAAAACCCTTTTATTGGGGAAAAAATAAGAAATCTAATGGGGATCCACACGCGTGTCTAAGACTATTAGACACACCTGCTATTAAGTAAAAGCGATCTTGTAATCAAACCAAATAAAATATCCAAAATAGAGGTTTTGATACTTCGTTTTCAAATGACCTTTGCTATTTTATGGTAAAAAAAAAATGTATTCCAAATAGCAAAAAAAAGATAAATGTCTTAGGAAGGCTTGTAGTTTCTAGGTGAAATAGCACCAACATTAACCAAAAAGATATTTACCATCATTACATAAACAGTAGGGCAGCTCCGGCACGCCCTGCAATCCCAAAAGGGATCGACGGACAAGAAGATGACTGACTGACATAAACAGTTGTAACGATCATTAATAAACAGAGAGCTAAAAAGGCAATAAAAACCTATATGATTCAGTTAGATCTTTGAGATAAAGAAAGCAATCATGACATGTTTTTCAGAAAATGCACAAACCCACAGTAAAAATGGGAGGATCAAAATCTTGAATAAAAATGCTCATAATTGAGTCTTAATTGTATTGCATTTTTTTTGTGTGCCTAAAAACGAACTGTGCATGCTATGTTCTAATTTTTCACTAGAGGACAGTGTGCTGCTGAGTTAAAAAGTAAAGAGGAGACCACTTTGGTTTTTTATCTGTATGTCTATTCACAGCAACCAGACTCAAACTGATCATTTCAATGTTCATAAAAGAGTAAAAATTACGAGTTAATTATTAACTTTGCAAACTAAAGTATGTCTTAGGAGGTGCATTTCTACAAATAGGAACATAAAGAAATAGAATAGTACAGCAGGCGTTAGGTAAATATCTGGTAACATCCTGTGCATAGGAATGAGGGAGATAAAAATGAGGTTTCTGTGGTTTTGCTGGGCCTCTATAATGCAGCTCAGCATCTACATCAAAGCCCATCCCATCTGAAGGATGCAACAGCTTTTCTCTACTAAATTGATCCATCAGCTTGCTCTGACTCCCTGCTTGTGTGTGAGTAAGGATGACAGGCGTTTTGTAGGAGGGATAGCAAAGAGGGGACTGTGTGTGTTGATTTCTCTGTGTGTGTCCCTGTGTTCTTGTCCTGTCATCACTAGTTGTTTCCTACCAGAGATGGACGATGAGAAAAATCCTCTGCATGATGGATGTTTGGGTTTGTTATGAAATGTTTCTGGTTTGAGGTTATTTTTCTTTTAGAAGAGTTCCAGTGCAGTGCAGAGGACTGAGTTAAAGATGTTTGCTTCCATATTGTTAATCTGAAATGATTATCCTATGTAATTACCGAACGACTCACTGGGGCTTCCTCTGAACTTGCCAGGCTTGCTCTATGTGCCTTCATGTCCAATTTACAACAGAAAAAGAGTCACAGGGTGCTTAGGAGGATGGCTGCTGCTCTGTTGCTATAGAAACAAACGCTGGCGTAAGAGGTAAAACAGGATTATCAATCAAGAAATGGGGAAACTTTCAACCGCTCATGTTGCACAGCATGAGAGAGCTCACATGGAGCTAATTCAAGCAAATATGAGTCTACTGAATCTAAAATGTGTGAACGGATGTGAGAGATACAAGCCTAACGTGCCAAATCTTCCTTTGTGCAGCTTTTAAGCCTGTGTGTCAGTATGTGTTTGAGTGTTTGCCCTCTTGTGGGTGGCAGAGCTGATGAAGCTTCCACGTTCCTTTTTATAATCCTCTGGAGTGTCAACTCTGTGATAAAACCATGAGTATGCTTGTGTGTGTCAGAGCCTCTGAGAGCTAAAAGTAAATATATTGGCCACCTGCTTTTGGTAGCATTTTTTTTTGTATTTCATTTGAATTTAAAGAAACACAAAAGATCTAAAAATGATAGAAAAATGAAAAGATAGTTTCATCGTATAACACCAAAACTTTTTCATTTCTGTGTCTGGAATCTCTTCCGTCTCTCCACAGGAGCACCATATGATTGGAGCTGTTGATATTTTATCAGCAGCGGGAGAGAAATTGACCTTCAGTGTTGCATTGACTTATCAAAAAAAAGAATGAATAAAGCATAAAGTATCTCTTGGTTCTGGTAAACACCCCTGTGGAAGCCCTGATTGAGTGGATTGGGGGGGAGAATGTGGGTGTTCTTTATAATTCAGTGATTTTTGAGTTGCTGATTTGAAAGCAAATGAAGCATGCTTGGATGGCCCGCTGGCAAATGAAGGACAGGAGAAACAGAAAGCATGGGGATGCTGAAGGAGATGTGATGCTGTGCAACCGGCTTGCTGCTCGGTGGAGTCGCCGCCCGCAGAGATGCACACCTGGCTTCTGGGTTTGTTTTTGCTTGCTCCTCACATATGAGCGAAGAACTCTCATGTGCATGTTAATCTGCTTGCCTACAAGGTCCCAGACAGATGTGCCCACGGCAGGTCACTCTGTCAGACTATTTGAATTAGCGGCAATTTAAATATGTGCTGTGGCTAGAAGGCTAGAAGTGAATTTCCTTTTGTGTTTGCACACGCAGAATGACTTTCTTAGGCTCCAATCATATAAGTACTTAAAGTTAAAAAAAAAAAAAAGAAAAGCCGATCATGTTTCGAGCTGCCTGTTGGATTAATTCCAGCATGTGTTTCTGTTTTCTGCTGTCATTCCCTCTATTGTGTGAATGCATGCAGTGTTAGAGAAGCTGATGCAGAATATAAAGCTGTTGTGATTGTGCAATGAACACAAGAAATGAGATAATTATAGACTAACATTCACTTTTAGACTTCGGTTCACAACAACCCAGTTACAAATTAATTTGCACAATTTTGTGATGTAAGATAATTTTTACAGAGACATTATGAAAACTGAATAAAGAGCAAATAAAAATGTATCCACTTGTTTCATAAGTCGGGTCTTCTAATGCAGGGTCATTTGAGCAAATCTCAGCTACTTGGCAGGAAAGAGACAGGGTACACCCTGGACAGCTCACTGGTGTGTCACAGATCCACACATGACAAACAACAAACAATGACAGGGACCATAGTTTTAAAGGAGATCAATCAACCTCAAATGCATGTTTCGGGTGGGATGAGATAAGGTCTTCCATGAAACCCACATTTACTCAAGGAATAGAGAGTAATTTATTGAGTCCAGTCTGTGAAATATTTTATGTATCATTATCATGTAATAAGAAATCCACAGGACTTTGGTTACCACAAGTTTTGCAAAAGTGCTCTCGAAAAAGTATTGATTGATTTTTTTCAAATGACAAATAGAACCGCCACAAGTGTACTCTGATTTACAGCTAAAAAAAAAAAATGTTCCACCTTTAGTTTTTCTTATGTTAGGTAATTATGTTAGGTATTTTCAGACTGGAATAATTTCTATTGCAGTAACATGTTTTTTTTTTTTACCGTACCATATTTATCCCTCAATGGGAAAGTTACTTTTTGCTGCATTGCACTGCAGGTGGAAACCGCAACGGCATCAGCGGTAGGAGAAACTAGGGGTTAGGTGTCTTCTCCAGGGACACTTAGGCATAGGTTCAATGGGAATTGAACCGGTTTCTCCCGGTCCAAGGACTAACATTGTACAACTGAGCCAATGCCTCCCCTTAATTTAGCATTGTTTTGTATGATGGTGGAATGATTGGTTACTTTAAGAACCAGGAAGAAAACACCAAGCTAAACCAATAGATGTTAGAAAAAGACAAGTGACATATTCTACTGCTTAAAACAGGATGACTTGGGGGAGGTATGTTGTGAATACCAACCATCTTAATAATGAAAAACATAGAAGAAGATGATATCTCCATATTCCACTACAAGTGAGAGGATGGTGATCCTGATAAAGAAGATGAAAACAGAAAAAAAAACCCCAAGTGAAATGTGTAAAGAAAGATTCAGGTAGAAGCTGAGATAAGATGGAAATCGGACTGATTCAAAGTGTTGTTTTTGATGTGACAAATAAATGTGTTGAAGTTCATCATCATGCCAGCACAGAGACAAGCATCACCTGTGGTGATTTCAGGATTTCGATTTGTCTCACAGAAAAGATACATCACACAGATTGAGCTTCGTCTGATAAGAACGACGCAGGGTAAATGGGCTAGTTTGGGGTTAACATGACAATCCTTAACAAAGGGACAATTTAAAACAGAAGAATGTGATTGGAAGACAATCCGACGTGAGTAAAAACGCTAAAAAGGAAATAAACTCAGACTATAGTGTGAAGTTTTGACGTGAGTGAGACGCTGTGGATGGTGACTAAGTGATCTCATATGAAGAATCTCTGACCGCAGTGTAGTTCTCACATTTTGATTATTTGGTTGTCATGGCAGCAAAGCAGTGAGCTGTGATTACCATCTGAGGGAAAAAAATCTACTCACTGGGCTTTTCCTAAATGGTTCTCTGTTGGAGGTGGATGCCCTGTGGATCTGTGGTCAATCTCTAAAATGAGTCTACATCCCTCTAAATTGATCACATCCATCTTATGTGCAGATGTTATTTTTGCGCTTGTGAAAAGAGCTTCATAAAATTTGTTACACATCTAAACACAAACACAAATGGATGAAATGGGAATTATTGCAACGCTGACACACTCACACGCCCCTGGCCAAGGTAATCTCAAATCAAGCCAATCGTACAAACAGTAACCCTTTCAACCCAGCACGCAGAAAGCCAATCTTTTAGTTTGGTTTATTAAAAAATATTTTTGAGGCGACGGCACAGTGGTGCAGTGGCGAAAACAGTGGCCTCACAGCAAGAAGGTCGGGCGTTCCAATCCTGGGTGGGGATAAGGTTTGGCCTTTGCATGGGTGTCCAAAAACATGCATGTGAGGTTGATTGGCCACTATGAAATTGCCCGTAGGAATGAATGTGTTATGTGTTTGTGGATGGTTGTGTGTGTGGCCCTGTGACAGACTGGTGACCTGTTCAGGGTGTATCCTGCCTCTCGCCTTGAATCAGCCGGAATAGGCTTCAGCACCCCCTGTAACCTCATCAGGGATGGATGATTACGAAGATGAATGAATTATTGTTTTTGAGGCAAAGTAATCTGTTTCAAATGATGACGATAACGTTTTTTTTTCACTTCTTGTGGATTTTTGGTTTGAAAATTTTAAACTGCTGCAAAGCTGCTGCATACTTTAAAGAGATAAAACAATAAAACACCCAGCATGTAGAAACATTTGTGTGTTTATGCCTGAAAATTCATTTTCATTTTTAAGTTATAATATTTTTTGCAGCGCTGGTTTTAGGAAATACTCTTGAAGCTCACATTGAGAGAAAATCCTTACAACCGAAGACATTTAAGCCTTCATTCCAGAAGGTATGCCATAACCATGTGAGTTTGCTCTCGTATTTTCTCTTACATGTTTGTGTATCATCATCAGAGCATGCACACACACACGCATACATAAGTTGGAGCTCTGTGAGAGTTTTGTGTGTCTTTGGTGAGGGATTTGCAGAAGATAGCAGAGAACGTAGCGGAGGATTTCTGTCATCGCTGAGCACATGGGGAGAGGAGGCTGCGTAGACAGCAGCATTGACAGATTGCATGAATAATTTAGGAACAAAGTGAAAGGCCTCATAGACCTCTGAATCACCACCAAAGACAGCTGCTTGCTCTGACTTTAGTTCCCCTCTCATCTTTTTAATGCATATTATTTCCATAAATACGTCCCCTTACATCTCGAAGCTGCGCCTGGGCACAAAGGGGATAACACTGGATGTGCAGGAGGAGATGGAGGTTGCACCAACAACACGGTATATTTTTAGAAACTGGTGGAGGTAATATCCTCTTGGTCTCTAATGAAGTTATCCTCAAGCAATCAATTCCAAAATTGGGGTTTCAGTCACATATGACAGGAAAATATTGACTGGAGGACAAGTGGATTTTCAAAGAAGTTGTGTAAAAATTGGCTGGTAGAGCAGATGGAGTACATTGGAAATTAAAACTGGTGCAATCCATGGGTAAAAAAGAGAGGTATACATCCGCAGTGTCATTAATCTTTCACATAGACAGATACTGTCATGCAGAAAATTCTGGTTTTCCCGACAAAAATTGCAAATAAAAGCAGAAATATGATGTACCATATGGTTTGTTAAACAAAACCATCTGGGCTGTCCTCCACAAAGACCTCTTCTAAAGAAAGCAGGTATTTTACTCAAGTGTTGGCTGAAACATCTGGCCACAACTTTTTCTCGCAGGTTTTGAAAGATCAGTCCACTTAACTGGTAGAAGAAGATTCTGAGTGGAACTTAGTAGATACTGTACATTGCGTGTAGCTTTGCGCCACAAAGTTGGTAATAATTGGAATTTTACTAACTTCAAGTTAAAAAATGTGGATGTTTTTTACAACATATTTTTATGTTTTTATTGTTTCGGTCTGGTTAAAGTAAAATATTTCTATTGTTTTTTTGTGGATTTATTTCCAAGCAAAAGAAATGTATGGTGATCATTTAAAATTACTCCAATTTTTTAAAAAAAAGTCTTATTTTTTTGGCCATGAGTATGGCCAATACTCATGGCCAATAATAATAATAATATACTATATATCTTGTATATTATTATCTTGTCATAATATACAAGATATATACAATATATTTGTATATTATTTGAGCAAGATACATTATTTATCTTGCTCAAATAATATACATATTATTTGAGCAAGATTTTTTTGGTCTATTTCAATATAAAAAAATGATTTCTCAGAAAAGATTGAAAAACTTTCTAATTATGCTTCTTGCTGTTCTCTTTAATTGTATTAAAAATATTCTAGCAATCAGACAACATGATAAAAAGTTTTAGTGATTTACATAAACAAAAAAAATCTAGATTGTGTTCTAGAAAAAATTTTGTTGAAAAGACACAAGTAAATTGTTTGAATTGTTGCCTAAAAAGAACAATTTTGTGCATTGGTTACAATTTTTAATGAACTGTAAACTTTATTTAACTAATGAACTGACCACATAGTACCAGCTGTAAAAAATTTGATATGATTTCCAACTGGTGACAGAAGAAGAAATATATTTTATTCATCCCTCAACAGGAAAATTTGTGTGCTGCATTACACTGCAGCAGGCTGCCGCGATTATGCCAATGGTGGGAGAAAATAAATAGCCTCTGGCATCCCTGACAACCTCATTAGAGATAAGCATTTCAGAAGACGAAACGAAACATTCAATGCTTTAAAAGAAGAAAATAAAATTTTTCTCAATTTTAAAATTCTTTCAATGATATACACAGTAAATTTGTGTAAACATTTAAACATGTAACCTACAGTATTTTACCCACCATCTTGGTCCACATTTTCAGAGACATCACTGAAGACAAAAGCTGTTTTTGTCCCCATTCAGTATCATTATGGATATTTGCATAATCATCTCCCTGAGGAGGCAAGGACTTTGTTTATCGTGCTGTTATTTAGGATGCAAAAATAATTTACAAGGATATGCAACTTGGAGCTAAACCTTCCTTGGGCTTTGATGTGTCTCGTTTTTTTCACTGTCACACTCAGGCAAAGCTTTAATTGTAGTACTACTTGTGCAATGTTATGCAGAGGGTAATTAACGTGCTTTACTCTATATTTGGATTTCTTTAAGTTGAGGTCTATGCTGGGTCATGCACTGTTTTACTATTAAAATAAAATCCCACTAACATTAAACTCCTGTTATTTAGAAGACTTAAACATAACAAATATTTTTCTGGCGGCTGTGTTGAAAAAAAGTAAAATTCTTTATGTAGTCTTCAAAGAGCCCATTTAAATGCACTTTAAATAATACAAGAAACTTGAACAGTTGTGTATCATCTGCGTAGAAGTAGACATCTATGAATTTAGACCCAGGAGAGTGAACATAATTGCCATTTTTAGTCAATAAAATTCTTTTAAAAAAATGTTTTTTCTGGAAAAAACAGGGAGATGAGAAAATAAATTAGAAGAACAGACATGCCACTATTGAAATGTAGTTTAAAAAAACAGGAGTAGAGGCTGAAAATGTAGATGCACGGCTTTCTAGTTTCTTTAATAGAAATTTAACTTCTGATTTATTGAAGCACAAGAACATAAAAATTCTGAAGGGAAATGCCAAAAGTAGAGGAGGAAGAACATAAAAGTGTAACATACCCACAACTACAGAAATCTCATGACTTTATTTGACTCTCAGCTCATGCTCAGGTTCTTTTTAAGAGAAAATCTCACACTATTATTTCCTGGAGACGAGACTTTCTGGATAAAGTTAATTTAAACTTTTAGGGGATCTCCACTTTATTTCCACTGGCGAGAAAACATGCATGTTGGCTAACTTCCTCTCTAAAGTTTCTAGGAGCAAACATGATTCATTGTCTGCCTCTTTTTGAGGCCTTGAGACTGAACGTCAACTTGTCAAGGTGTATCAGCCTCTCACCTGTGATTGGTCTGCCTGTCATATGTTCTTGAGTTTGAAGGAACAGGTTAGAAAATAGATGAATAAATAAATAAATTCCTCTCTGGCCTGAAATAGTACGTAAATGCAAATTGGAACCCGATGCTTGCCTTCGTATGTAATTCCTGCAGCAATTTTTTCAGAGACATTTCTATGTAAACAAACATAATGTCACATTTTCAGTATTGATGGTGGTGTGGTTTGCTCCAAAAACCAAAATAGGGAACAAAGCTGTATTAATTTCAGCTTTTAAAATAAGTTATTTTGAATATGAATATGGAATTTAATACAAAGTTGGTTTAAATTACAAATGAATCATTTACAAAAGATGCTGCGACTTGTTTTAAATCCTAATTATTCAACAAACTTGGCAGAAGAATGCTGGGTTTGGATACAGTGAAGGAAGACATGAACATAATTCTTCTTCTCCTTTCGGCATTTCCCTTCAGGGGTCACCACAGCAAGTCAGTTTCTTCCATCTAATCCTATCTGCTGCATCTTCTTCAGTCACACCAACTATCTTCATGTCTTCCTTCACTGTATCCATGAACCTCCTCTTTGGTCTTCCTCTAGTCCTCTTTCCTGGTGGTTCCAAACCCAGCATCCTTCTGCCGATGTACTCGGTCTCTCTTCTCTGTACATGTCCAAACCATCTCAACCTGGCCTCTCGGACTTTATCTCCAAAACCTCTAACATGTGCTGTTCCTCTGATATACTCATTTCTGATCCTGTCCATCCTGGTCACTCCCAGAGAGATCCTCAGCATCTTCATCTCTGCTACTTCCATCTCTGCTTCCTGTCTTTTCCTCAGTGCCACTGTTTCTAGACCAAACAGCATGGCAGGTCTCACCACGGTTTTGTACACTTTTCCTTTCATTTTAGCTGAAACTCTTCTGTTACACATCACACCTGATACTTTTCTCCACCCATTCCAGCCTGCTTGAACACGCTTTTTCACCTCTTTTCCACACTCTCCATTGCTCTGGACTGTTGATCCTAAGTACTTAAAATCTTCCACCTTCTTTATCTCTTCTCCCTTTAACCTCACTTTTCCATTTGGATCCCTCTCATTCACACACATGTACTCTGTTTTACTCTGACTGATCATCATTAGACATGAACATAATTGGCGTGATGAAAAAAGATGCAGCAGATAGGATAGATGGAAAAAACAAACTTGCTGTGGCGACCCCTGAAGGGAAATGCCGAAAGAAGAAGAAGAAACTACTTGTATTCCATCACTTTTAGCCACTCTTCATTGTATCAGACTCAAAATGCATCAGACATATTATACGCTTGTTTCAGGACATTTTTTACTACAAATTTCTTCACCAACCTTTGAACTTTGTGTGTCAAAAAACCCCAAAACAACAACAGCAAATCTCATAAATGAATCTCTTATTAAACTTGAATTATATAACTTTGAGTAGGTTAGTTCATAACTTGAGAACACATTGTTTTTAATGAGCTTCATTAAATATTCAGACAAATAAATTATTTGTTTTGATATGACCGGTCTAATTTATTTAGACTCACATAAAAGCCAACATGTTTAATTTGAACCTGACCAACTGTGTTGTATAGTGAATGCAAACGAGCCCAAAGGTGTGAGTGTGATGATATGGGGGCTGTAGAAACGCAGCAGCTGTTTAGAGGGTCCCTGTTACAGCTACTGCTTGGGGATAAATAAACACTGGCTGACAAGATGACTCCCAGACTGCTGAAGCTTGGCAGTGGGGAAATCTTCTGGCATGAAGCAGTAGCACATGATATATATGCAAATGGTAAAAGTTGAAAAGTGAACGACTAACTGGCCCACTTCACTGCATCATGTTGGAATTCAAACCAAGCTGCAGGGGTTGAAGTATTCATGTGAGCTGATGATTAAGGAGGGTTTAAATCCCTGTGTGGGGGGGTTGTTTGTGTAAGTGTCTCGCAGAAAAAGAGAAATAAGGAGTTGGTAGTAGTGAGACAGGATTGCAGGCTGCAGAATCAATGTGAGTCTTTGCTAACTCCGCACCGGTCTTGGACCAATGTTCAGCATCCTCAGAGGTCTCTTCCCAGTTGCTTCTCTGAGGCAACTAAAAACAATCAAGGTAGCGACAGGCCAAATCCCAATGGGCATTCTAATCCCTGCAGGCTTTATTAAAGATTGACCTTTTTCATGATTTATTTTCTCTAAACTGCCTTTTTTTTTGCGCTCGAAGCGATTAGAGGCAGGATTGGTGTTCTTGTGTAACGTACAGAGAGACTGTCTATTTGACCTAATGTAATCTGCATTTTCACCCCCTCCTTCTCCTCTTACCGACTCTTTCCAAAGAAGAAGTTGGAGGTTTATTAGAATTGGTCGCCTGTGATTGTGTTTTAATGAGAGAATGACTGTGGAGAGTAGATAAGGCACCCAGTTCAGGCTGAGAGGTCCTTGGTGGGATTAAAATAATCATCAAAAAAACGCCACGTCTTTAAAAACACACACAATGAACTGCTCCTGTCGTCCTCCTGCTCTAACACTTATTCATCCCTCCATCTCCCCCCGCCAGTCGGCCGATTGACATGCCAGCATTTGACACCCCTCCTTGCTGGAAAGTGACGTTTCTTCTCTTCGCTGAGGATACTGTCTCAAATTCTTGTTCTTACGAATTACAGAGAGATGTGGTAGTTTGGAGCAAAAAGATTTTGACATAATCAGTTCCTACGTTTCCTCTCAACATGTAGAAACTATTCAGGTATTTAACATTTTATTTAGAAAGCAGCTGAATGATGTAATGAAAATGCATTTATTTTTTGAAACACTAATCTGCCGAAGACCATAAAGTGGAGACTAACAAATTTTAAACACAAGACTGACTTCAGGGATTAGGGATGGCTGTCAGAATTGTCTGCATTTGGTCCTAAACAAATATTTTTTTATTTTTTACCAAAGGAAGTGAATTGAATTCAATTTTATTTGTATAGCCCAAAATCACAAAAGTTATGTCTCAACAGGCTTCTCATTGCAGATTTAAAAAGAACAAAAAACAGATAAAAAGAAGAATTCATAATAAACACAATACACAGCAAAAAGCTAACTAACAAATACTAGTGAGACAATTTTGGAAAATATCTGCCCTTAGACTCTCCTTCACGGTGAGGAAAAACTCCTAAAAACTCATCAGTGGGGAAAAAAAAAGAAACCTCATGGGGGTCCACGTGAAAGAGAGATCCCTCCCTTGGGACGAGCGCTACTAAGAACCAAAAAGAATCGAGGTAAGGTAGTGATAGGACAAATACTTATTGAATACATATACGGTATACATAGTATCAATGGTTTCCAAGTTGTCTTCTGAACGAGACATTTTGACTTCTATTCGGAAATCATTTTCAATCTGATTGAAACCCTTTCAACGAGGGATCACTCTTGGACAAATACAGGAACAGAAAGACATACATACGTATATACATACTGAATAAAACTAGCAAATTCTCATGTTTGTCAATTCAGTAGGACTTTTTCTACAATAAGAAACAGTACGGAGATATGAAACGAGTTACATGGAATACATAATTTGGTTGCACAATTTAATGACATTTAAGCATTAAATTGTTGCTAAAAAGGTGTTGAAGCATATTTCCAGTAGCTTAGGAAGTTGCTGCACTGCAGTGTGCTGCCATGGCAACAAACACAATACCATTTTGAGCACATTATAAATATAAAAAGTAGTGCATAAAATGCGCCATTCAACCCTGCATCCTGCATTTCACATTTACATCTGCACAGATATAAAAATAGTGGTTCTTCCACAATGGTCCAGAACGCCATCCTGGGTCACATTCAAGGTTATCCACGAAGCAGTTTTTATGCTTGTTTGAATTTGTTGACTTTTCGCACTTCATCAGTCAATACCCATCCATACTGCTTGAGATCTTAATGAAAATCTGTGGCGTATTTCAGAGTGCAAGCTATCGTCCAGTTGTGGGTTCAAATGAAATGTTGTTTGTTACTAACCTTATAAACAACACAGACTGCAACAATAGGATTCCACAGAGACGGCTGTGTAACTTTCATTTTAATTATCAAACACTGAAAGCTTGAGTGTGATAAGGTGACAAAACCCCGCAGGGAAGGGGAATGTGGACTCTGTTCAACTGGAACTCTTCTTATTTACTTCTCTCTAAACGCTGTTTAAATCACTCCGGCTAATCTGGGAGGCTTTACCAGTGTTGATGTCTGTGTGTATTCAGTGTGTGACAGAGAGAGAAGGTGGGGGGATAGAGAGAGTGAGGTAGCGTTAGTTTAAGGCCTCTCTCTACAGGGAGAAAGGATTATATTTCTCTGCTGTCATGTGTTCTGACATTCAGAATGTTATTAAACTTCAATAGGCAGAGCTCCAGGTTCACTGATTACTCTTACCAAAGCTGAATCCATTATTCAGGGTTTTCTTCACACCCCGTGTTTACCTAAGTCACAATCACACCCGAAACCTTTACACACACCCGCACAAGTTATAAACATCAAATATACATATGAAGAGTTTTACCGTACACACAAGCCATACTTCAATTTTTCTTAACAGTTTAGCTACGCTTGTTAAATAATAAGAGATTTCTTTGCCTAATCATTAACTTTGAGTAGGAAGAGGGATGAGAGTATGTGTTTAGAATGTCTCACTGGTGATTTCAAGTGAACTTTTGTTACTGATAACAAGGTAGAAAAAGATTGACTACTTGAAAGGCAAATTGGACACAATCCATTACAGATCTTTCAGAAGTGTTTCTTTGTGCTAACAACATTGAAAGTAAGAGCTTGATAAATAAAAAATTGCAATTAAATGAAAGAGATCACTCTTTAACCTAAGACAGAGTAGCTACCTGTCCACTGTGTACCCGTGGATACCGTGGAACATCCTGTGACTTGGTGTTGGATGAACTGTTTCAGCAAATAGATGAATAGATTAATGGCTGGATGGTTTTGGCTCTTCCTCAGTTTTGACCCTATGCACCAATCTGATTGGCTGGAAGTCATGCTGGGTTCAGACGGAAGGCGCCCTCACTTTGATCACTGGGGGGAGCACTCTCCTCTACATTCCCCAATCTGTCATTCTGTCTGAGGCGATGTGGAACACCATACATCTCTCCCTCACCACCTCTCCGGCTATCCTGCACATTCTGTCTCAACCTCCTGTTTACGACTGCCATCCATCTTCTCCTACAAGGCCGTCGTTGCCTTCGCTTGCTAAGATGGACAGTTGGAAAACAAAAGACAAGTTGGCTTCAAGGCATCTGTTTTCTTCCAACTTCGGAAGGATTGGTCCACACTTTGACGGTCAAGAACACATCTTTAACAGAGGTGGTCAATCTTAAGAATACTGAACTAGCAGGATCTGTTCTGTTTTACTGTCACTAACTGCCTGAAAACACTTAAAAGAAAGACCTCCAAAAACCAACATTAAAATGATTGGGTGATAACTCGTCATAACCTGATATGTTTTTTTTTTCCAACGCTAAGTAACCACCTAATAGCTTATAAATCTACCGCTAATGAGATCAGTGAAGCTTCAAACTGTGAGTATTGATGTGTGAATAATGCAACTATCCTCCTTGATGGTCACATATTTGTTTTATGCTAGTTGAATGTCAGGTATAATGATCGTACACGCATCACTGATAGACTATAAAGTTCAGAAGGAATGATTCTTTTTCAGTAATGAGGGTAAACAGTGAAAGTTAGGTTTCTTAAGCTCACAAACTGGCTTACTTTTGTCTTTTATAACCCATCAGATATTAAGTTATAAAAAATTAAGCTAAAAAATAGTGATGTTTCTTTTCTGTCAGTAACATTGTTTTTTTTTTTTTTAAAGAAAATTAAGTATTGGTGCATTGGGATCAAAAAGAAGAATTACTTACTGGATGTTGAACCTACAAGATTTACAAATGAACACATTTGTTAATCATTTCTAGTCTATTTTTCTATCTTTTTATTTTAGTCATTAATAAAAAAATACACCGTCCTTTTTTTTTTATAATTCACTCCGACACAGAGTCAGAAAATACAAGTAGTTGAGAGGCATGGCACACTTCGTCACATTTTGAGTTTGTCAAAGGGCCAGACATTGAGACAGACAACCACACGCTCTCATTACAAGGAGCAATTTGGAAACGACTAAAAAGCCTAACATGCATCGAGGGTAGAAAGAAGCTGGGTAGAAGCCAGAGACACAAAGGAAAACCTGCAAACTTCTTACAGGAAGTTTGCATGTTCCAAAATGCAAGATCAATGTTTCAAAATTCACCCTAGCCAGGGCTCAAACCAACAACTTTTTTGCATGTGCAGTCTTGATCACAAAACAAACCACCAAGCAGTCCTCAAAAAATCAGTCCATCATAAATCAGGGTTGCATGTAAGTTGGAAACAAAGGGCCAATTGGTTAGCATACAATACATGTTTCGATTTGTCTGGGGCGGTCTTGGACCCTATGCCCACTGGATACACCCTGAACAGGTCACCAGTCTGTTGCAGAGCCACACACACCGAGACAACCATCCACAAACACATTCATTCCTATGGGCAATTTTATAGCGGCCAATCAACCTAAAATGCACGTTTTTGGAGGGATTGGGGAAACCTGAGTAGCTGGAGAAAACTGGCATAGACACGGGGGGAACGTGCAAACTCCACAGAGAAAGGACAGCATTACAAGCCTCGCCTCCATTCTGTGACACGATTCCCCATCTTCTCGCTGTGAGGCCACCGTGCTAATCACTGCACCAACGTGCAGCCCCAATAGTAAGTTGTGGGTTAAAAAATACATTTGAATATGTGGTCTTTATAAAAACATATGTTGCATGACTTTGACTTCCCCGAAGAGGAGCTTTGGAGACTCAATTGAGCTCAGATTTAGCAAAACTCCTATCTACTTATGTAACATGTTAATTTTCCAAGTGACTGAAGTTCCTTCATTACAGTATTTTCTGCATTTGCATTGCAATTTAGGAAGAATTAGGCAAACTGGTTTGCTGAAGTGTCTAAAAGCGTTATCTGCAGTACACAGACACGGTCGGGTACTGCAAATGTATTTATTCTTCTGACTTGTGGCAGCGTTGCACCTAGCTTCAAGATAGTGCTGAGGTGTGGGTGTTTTTTAGTCTGCTAAAGGATTTACCTGTGGTGAAACAATCCAAAAATAAAGTTGTACTTTTGTGATTTGTGAGTTGCTCTCATAGCTTTGATCTTTCTTAATTTTTCTTTTTAAATTTGCATGAGCGTTGCAGCTTGAACTGTGTACTTTTTTTTTCTTTTCAGCTGATTAATCTTGCTTTTGAATTTGTCTTTACGAACATTAAAGAGCAGGTATTATTTAACATCAATTTTTGCGGGGAGGGGGTTTACCATGTTCAAACGTTATTCCTACATCAAAAACAAACCTAAATTGGTTTTGAAACCTGATATTCTTCATATATGTTAAAACTCCTGATGACAGCTCAGTGTTCTCAGTCTGAATCCCATTGTTGTGCCGCTTTAATTCACAAACACTTATAGACCACATAATTTGAATTCGAGCCAGGTGCTGGTGTTTAAAGTTTCCATATGTTTGAACAGATGTTCAAACTTCAAAGTAGTGACAGCCTGAGCTGCTTTAAACCTTTAATACTTGGACAATCCTCTTGAGTGACATGAAAAGAAACAACAAAGAAAAAATGTTCACATGCTCAAAGACTTCTTTTTCTGCCTTTTTAAAAAAATAAACAAGGTTATATGTGCAATTGTAAGTGAGAATTTTGCACAACGTAAATAAAAAAAAGAGCACAACTACCCGGCAATGTAATCTCCCAGCCACAAAGAATTTAGTTCAGACATTCCTGGAGGTGATTTCACAACCTGTCTTCCAGCAACTTTTAAGGTGCTAACACACGTCAAACACCTGAGTTTGTCCACCGGTTGATTAAATGTTAAGATGGTATGTGCATCATGTAAAATTTTTCTGGTCGCCATATTGGAATCTTGTTTGGAGAGCACAGGAGGGACTTTCTACTCACAAATATCCAGCAGAAAAAAAATGTGCTCGCTTTGTGTCGGATCGTATCTACAGCTCTTTGGATGGTTAATTCCAGAAAATAATTGGTCAGGAGTGTCTTTTTGTCCATCTAGTCCAGAATTAGGCTCTCTGATAGTGGGCAATCACTGCAAGTACTCTTACTGTTGGGAAAGACCTTACTGAATGTTTTCACCAGAAAGGGTAGGGGGTTCATTTGTGAAATCTACTGACATGCTGAGGTCTGTCTTTAACAGGGAAGGCTGACACATTGTGCTGGTGGAGCTGTCTGTTCTTAATGAGCCTGTCTGGTGAGAGCAGTTGAAAAAAAGTTCAACTTGTTGCTAAAATGTGGCCACGAGGTGTTTTCCCGTGGTAATGCATTATTAAGTTGTGGCCTTTACTAAAGTGAGGAAACAAGATAATTAAGTTCTGGTACATAGCAATAACACACCAAGAAGTTGTGTTTTATTCTTGGTGAGGAATTGCCTCTTCTTTTGGTGCTTTGTGATAAAACATTGGATATGGGAATGGAGCAAACTAGTTTGGATTTTCAAACACATGATACTTTTTTTCATGGTACTGGCATTGCTCTACAGCAATTGATTTAGCTCAGTTGCTATTGAGCATGTCCCACAGGGAGGAGATCCAGAGGCATGCCCCAAACCTTCTGGAGAGACTATGTCTCACAGCTGGCTGGGGAACGTCTTGAGATCTTCCCGGGTGAGCTGGAGGATGCAGCCGGGGTGAGAGAAGCCTGGGCTTCCCGTCTGAAACTGTTGCCCCCGCGACACAGCCCCAGATAGGTGGAAGACAACGGAACGGAACAGAACATCACCATAAAAAAACAAACAAACAAAAAACTAAAGCATTAAAATTGATTTGATTTATCAGTGTTTTACAATACCTCTCCCTGTATTGGGTTTTTTATACCTTGTGGAGACCCAATTGGGAGAAAGATCTTCCCTGGATGGACAGACAAATTTTGTGGCCACTCAAGGTATGATGGGATCATCTTGTGTGTTTTGGACCTTTCTTAAATTTCCTGTCCAACTCACAAATTTTCAGGCTATTGTCCACTTACATTTTTCGTTCTTTATTCAAACAGGGTTTATGTTTGACGTGAGCTCATGTGCCCAAAGAGTTAACCATATAAACACATAAGAAAATAAATGGTGTGTGTATTCCTATTACAATTTATGTTTGATCAGGAGAGATCTAAGATCATCCCCAGGCAGTTGCTATGTCTTGACAACATGTCAGATGCTTTCCTCAGATTTCACACAGCCATGAGTGACAGTTACTCAGACTGAAAGAAATGGCCTGAGGGCTTGATGAATGAGAGACGAGAGGTGCTACATGCTGTAGCGAGCCTTTAGACTTGTGGCGTCTCTGCAAGCGGTCTGCATGCCCGGGTTAGTGTGCATGTCTTTGCTCGTCTGAATAGACAAAAACAAAATAAAAAACTTTCCCACTCATAAAATGTGTGCAGCGACCGCCTGGAGCTGCTGGTGGGTGTCATTCACACATAGAAAACGGGAAGTTAAAGTAGAGGACTAGAAGATGCAGGTGAATTGTTTTATGTTTTTGTACATGCGTTTTTATCTGATTTTGTTTTCTACAGTTTTTTCTTAAGAGCACCTCATACTGTTTGTATTATAGTTGGCGTGACCTAAGAGGATGCAGCAGATAGGGTTAGATGGAAGAAACTGAATTGCTATGGCGACCACTGAAGGAAAATGTAGAAAGAAGAAGAAGGTGTACAAGGTCCTGTTTATCCTGGCTTGACTAGATCAGAATGATCACTTCTAAATTTTGGGCTCCCCGAAGGTCGTGAATCTTCAAACAAAAACCTACATAGTTTCTATTGATTTCCTTTCTTTCTAAATTTGAAACATGATTTGTTCCTATGCCAGGTGAAGGCACTGAAACAAACCTCCACACATATTATGAAGAAAAGAAATGCAAACTGATCAAATGACAGTAGCAAAAAAGCAGAAAAAATTCAGCCATGACTCAGAGACACACAGACGCTCCGGAGATAGTGTGTCCTCCTTACAGACAAAGTTTGTGAGCACAAGCAATAGATGTTGTCTGGTGTTTCATGGTACTGATTTAACTCAACACAGTGGCAGCAAGACAAGTCTCCCAAACAATAACTGCCAGGTTCCAGCTCACATTTCTTGGAATTATTTATCCTGCTGTGTGTGCCAGAGCTCCTAGCGACTTTTGGCTTCACACCAAAAACAGAAATAGCAAAAAAAGAGTTCTTCCGAAGACAACATAACTAATTCTTTCTGAAGCAAATAAAAGTTTTAGGTGCTCTACTTGGAACAAAGTCCATGTCAAGTACAATGTGTGTGAGTTTAGATTCACATCTGTTTGTCTGGGTCTCCTGAAACTTTGCCTGCTATTTATTCAAATGCCCCCATTAAGGAAATCTTTGCTTATCTGTCTGCCTGTGAATGTGGAGTTAGGGGTAGGTACGATGTCTCTAATGAGGGAAAGGCTGAAAGAAATCAACACCTATCCAATTATATCTCTTGAACAAAATATTCTCTTTCTGACTTTTTCCTCTCTTCTGTCTGTAGGAACATCAAACATATCAGACTTTTTTATTGCCTGCAGGTGTTTCGGTGCATTTTCATCATCTTGCTGTTGAAGATATAATTTACAATCTAACCCCTGTGGTACGGAAGCCTCGTAGAATAATATTAGTAGATTTATTAATCTACATTGATATGTAGACAAAGATACAATGTGTTTACTTACGTATTACCGAGTGTGTGTGTAGACACTATATTGCCAAAAATGTTCACTCACCTATCTTGACGAATGTGATCTCTTTCCCAAACACGTAGACATTCCTAGAGTGCAGGTGTTATAAAGATAACTGATTTTCGAGTCAGGAATTTTATTAGGGGTTTTGTTGTCAAGGAATATCAGAGTGCTATCCTAGAATTCACTGAGCTAATGAGAAAGGCCTGCTCCTTCTTCTTTCGGTATTTCCCTTCAGGGGTCGCCACAGCAATTCAGTTTCTTCCATCTAACCCTATGTGCTTTATCTTCTTCTGTCACACCAACTATTTTCATGTCTTCCTTCACTGTATCCATGAACCTCCTCTTTGGCCTTCCTCTAGGCCTCTTTTCCGGTGGTTCCAAACCCAGCATCCTTCTTCCGATGTACTCTTCCTCTCTCCTCTGCACATGTCCAAACCATCTCAATCTGAGCTCTCTGACTTTATCTCCAAAACTTCTAACATGTGCTGTTCCTCTGATCCTGTCCATCCTGGTCACTCCCAGAGAGATCCTCAGCATCTTCCTTTCTGTTACCTCCAGCTCTGTTTCCTGTCTTTTTCTCAGTGCAACAGTCTCTAGACCAAACAGCATGGCCGGTCTCACCACGGTTTTGTACACCTACCCTTTGATTTTAGCTGAAACTCTTCAATCACACATCACATCTGATACTTTTCTCCTTCTGTTCCAGCCTGCCTGCACACGCTTCTTCACCTCTTTTTCATGCTCTCCATTGCTCTGGACTGTTGATCCTAAGTACTTAAAATCTTCCAACTTCTTTATCTCTTCTCCCTGTAACCTTAGTTTTCCTTTACAAGTGCTTTATCCATCAAGCATCCCTGTATCTATTCGTGTGTGTGTAGCGAGAGACAAGTAAATTTTTTATTAAAGTGTTCATAATTGACTTCTTTGCCAGCCACAATCCAGTTGAGGAAATAAGTAATTGCACTTTCCTCCTAATCAGTGAAGCAACTGTCCACACACACACAAAAATAAACTGATTAAAAAAAGGAGAACAATGCTTAAAAGCCCTGTTAAATCAGGAGTTATTTTCTCATCACGCTGATTGAACTGTTGCATAATTTCTGTTGTTTTGATTTATTGTTATTTGGTTTATCTGGAATTTATGGCTTTTGTTTAGAGGAGACTTGATAAGGCCATTACAATGATCATTGTGGTAAATAATAAAAATCAGCACAACAAAAATTTGTCAAAAACTTTCACCGTCATGACAGTTAAGGAGTGGCAATGCTTTATTTGGGTTATTAGTTCTACCCCTGAGATGTTGAAACGATTAAATAAAACTAAAACAAAACAACCAGGAATAGTTTAGAAACCTTAGAACATCTTTCTCCAGCTTCAAAAGGATGCTGGAGAAAAAAGGATAAAAAAAAGGAAAAAAAAAATTCCTTTTGTTTGGTCCATTTTAAAAGGGAACAAAAAGTTTTGTCCCAAACTATGCAGAATTGAAAAAAATCTATTCAGTATTTAAGTGTGAATAATTACATGTAACAGACAAATGGAACTCATATATTCATTATTTCACTTTTGGGGTCTTGGGAACTGAAAGTACTAGTTTTATTTTGTCTTCTAAATTACTTAGCAGGGGAACACCCCAAACAGATCACCAGTCTGTTGCGGGGCCACACTCATTCTTAGGGGCAACTTCGTAGCAACCAATCAACCTAAAGCGCATGTGTTTGAAGGAAACAGGTGTACCTGGAGAAAACCTACATGTACACAGGGACTAAATACTGAAGGGCCAGTGTTCCAAGCCACGCCCCACTCCGGGACTCGAACCCCAACCTTTTTGCTGTAGGGCCATCGTGCTAACCACTGCACCACCATGGAGCAACGTAGGTGAAGAAGTTTACATTTAGAAACTTAATATGTTCTTATTTGCGCAGCAAAAGTTTTGCTGTGGTTGCCAACTTAATTCAGTCAGTCCAAAAAAATGTAAAAAGTAGGAAGTCTATTTCAAAGAAAGGCTTAATTTCACCCATTCATAATTTACAGCAAAGACCAAAGCAAAAAATTGATTGTATTGAGTATTCCTCAAAAAAGCTTATCAATCCTAAAATTGTAACAGCAAAGGTAAAAAAAAAAACCTCAAATCAAAACCCTGAGCCGAGAAAGGGAAAAGAAAGACATGCAGGAAGAAGGAAGTTAATTACACAGTAGACCCCAGGCTGTCAGAGCGAGGAAGAGCAGACCCTCTTCTCCAGCTGATGTCACTAATCATGGGGTGTGACCCAGCATGGCATCCTGATCCAACATAACACACATGCATACTTATGCACATATGCACAAATTTTGATCAGTGCGGCAGAGCAGTGACACATTTCTATATTTATATCTTCATTATAATAATAATAATTCAGACAACATATCATGCAAAGTAACTGTTGCATGAAATGTTTCTTCCAGGTAATGAAAGCTGCGTTTTCATTTCCACTCTGTTTGCACAAAAGGAAATTTGCATGTGGATGAGAAAATAGACCGATTCAATTCGAAATAATAAAGCCATTGTGTAACTTGAAACAGCAGTTTCCATCATGTCTGATTTGGTTTGGAAGTATCAGTATATCTGTGAGGAAGCATAGCATCTCTACCTCATTCTGATTAGATTATAGATTTGTTGATTTCTCTGTTGGTAATGATGAGCAAATATGTCTTTGGTTGATTGGTGGAGGTCCATTTAAGTTACATAAGGATGCCAATAAATAGGAAATATAGAGTGGAATTAAAAGATAATGTGCCTAAGAGCTGTGTGAGTTGAGCTTAGAATAAACCATGGATATCAAACTCATAAAGTAAGGAATCAAAAACTAGACACGTAAAAACTACATAAAAACTTGTATGAATTTTGGAAAACATCATGAACAAGTTTTTGGGAAAGCTCGTCTAATTCTTTTTATACTCTTATTCCTCTAAAAAATGGGGTGGAATGCCCTCTCTTGGTCCAGGATAGAGTCCTACCCCAAGTGGAGGAGTTTCACTATCTCAGGTTCTGGTTCACGAGTGGGGGAAGGATGAAGCAGGAGATCGACAGACGGATCAGTGCAGCGTCTGCAATAATCAGGACAATGCATCTGTCCGTCGTGGTGAAGGAGAAGGTGGGTCACAAAGCAAAGCTCTTAATTGACAAGTTGATATAATTTCCCACCCTCACATATGGTCACCATAGGTGACCAGACATACGGTCCCGCCCACAGTTGGTGGTGACCAAAAGAATGCAATCGCAGATACAAGCGGCCGAAATGAGCTTCCTCCGCAGGGTGGCTGGGCTCTCACTCAGAGACAAAGTGAGGAGCTCTGCCATCTGGGAGAAGATTCGAGTACAGCTGTTGCTGCTCCGGGTCAAGAGAAGCCAGATGGGGTGGTTCAGGCATCTGATTAGGATGCCCACCAAGGGCATGTCCCACCAGGAGGAGACCCAGCGGTATACCCCTGACCTGCTGGAAAGACTATGTATCACAGCTGTTCAGAAAACGCCTCAGGATCCTTCCGGGTGAGCTGGAGGATGCAGTCGGGGTGACAGAAGCCTGGGCTTCCTGTCTGAGGCTGATGCCCCTACGACCAAGCCCTGGATAAGCAGAAGACAACAGAACGGAATTCAGAGGCTTGACAACATGTAAGAAATGTAACCATCTTGGTTAAAAAAAAGAAATACAATAGAACAAAACAGTTATAGTTTATTCCTTTATTCAGTTACAAAAGCATAATGCCTTCCTTCCAGGACACTTTGGTTAGAAAAAAAAATGATTTCTCAAAAATCTGACTTTTAATAGTTGTCATTTTTTATACATATCTATATATATTCTTTTTAAACCGTTTAACTGACCATGGTTTAAAATAAACTTTGTAAAGTTGTAAAACCTAAAATAAAGAAACCTGCCCCAGAAATGATGGTTTTAGTAGAAAAAAAAGAGAAAAAACACAAAGAAAAAACTGTAATATTCACATTGTGTTAAATTTCAAGCACTCAAAATCATGTCAAACATCAACAAATGGAGGTAAAACCATCTGAAAATGGCAAATTATTCAACAACTGTTCGTGTGTATTACTTTTATACTCTTCAAAGTGCCACATTTGATAAAATTTCAACTTCCCTTTTATACAAACACAGTTTTTATTTTTTTCATTTCGGTTTTATTCTTTTTTATGAAATCTATTTATGGTATATAAAACACGTTTGCCAATGTAAAGCCTCTGCTGGAGAGTGCTGTGCTGTGTACTAATTAATATGTATTTAGGGAAGAAAGGACACATAAAACAAATCTCAGTTCTGGTACAACGCGTGGTCCAAAACAGAACACTGGAAAACAAAAGAAAAAAATTTTTATATACAGAACATGTGGGGATACGAAGTATAGCAGGACACATCTGCTTTATGTCAATACTATGGGATAGATCATTACACCGTGTTAGGGGCAAATTAAGAAAATTATTGCAGATTTTCAAAAACTTTTTACCATTTAGGAATAATTAAGAATGGTCTAAATGATTTTTGATAAAATTAAAATCTCAGGATTAAAGCCAAAATACATCAGACAAATAAATACTTAAATAGTGTCCTTGCTAATCAGCAGGAAATTATTTCCCAGTGCTCTTGTGGACCAGTGATTTGTCCTAGTACAATATTGGGGATCCAAGCATGTTCTCAAAAACCTAAATTACAGCAAGCTGATTTCACATGTTGTAATTTTTTTTAATTGACATAAATACAGGCTTAAAAAGATCAGATCAGAAACTGTGTGTGTTCCAACTTTTAATCTTGGCATGTGTTGACAACCCAAAAAATTTGATTTTGACCACGTAACAAATTCCAATTTCTTTACAACATTTAGTCTTAAATGGATATTTGAACTTCATCTTCCACATTTTTATGTCAATTGCAATACTTTTACTTCAATCCCAAGACTTAGATTTTTGACAGACATTTTCATTTTAATCCTGACATTATAACTTCAAAATTAATTTTGACTTTATTCTTAACATTTTAAATTTAATCTTGACATTTTGTCATTATTTATACCAAACATACTTAAACTTTTATCTCACATATTTTGCTTTTTTTCTCAACAATGTCCAAATTTTGACTTTCATTTCAACATTTGTAGTTCAAATTTTATATTTTGGCTTTTTTGTTGAAATTTTTATTACAATCTGTTCATTTTGATCCTAAATCTGAAATGCATTTAATATGATTTTTTATATATATTTTCATTGTATTTCTAATTTTTTAACTTTTTAATCAAAAAGTTGAAGAAAGAACAGAAAGCCCAAATCAATACATTTTTAATTATTTTAGTGAACACATTAAAATGCAACCATAGTAAATTTATAAACCATCTTCACTGCTGTTTTTCTTACATTTTTTATGTTGTTAATTTAGAAGTAGAAACTTAAATAAATAAAATAAAGCATGTGTAGGTGTGACAGCGTCCAGGAACTCCGTTCGCTGTGATATATGAGGTCAACTCGAACAAAAGGTATGAATCTAACAATGACCCCTCGGTTTTTAACAGCAGTGGAAATCCCATTTCACACAACAACTTTCCAGTGACTTTTGAGTAGAATTACAGCTTTGTGCCGTTGTGAAGGTGAAAAAAATTCAGTACATTTCAGGACGTTTGTTGTCTGAATGACTGTAATTTCCAACCTTGTAAAACTCAGTTTTTCTCAAACTTGCTTGTACCGAAAAATTCTGTGTACTTCTTTGAATACCTCCTCACAGTGCAAGTACATAAAATGAGTGTACTCTGCTTTAAAAGTTTGAAGGCTTACAAGAACTAAAGAAAAAAAAAAAAGAAAAGATGAAAATTGACCAATGTGTATCTTTAAATGAAATGTGGTTGTATTATATTGTGAAAAATAACCATTAGTCACTTCACTGCCTTGAAAAATTGAAAATGTAATAGTTTTCAAGACTATCTTGAAATCAATAAAATTTGAATAAAAAGACTAACAAACTTTTTTTAGAAAAAAAATAATGCCTGCCGTTAAAAACTCAGGTCAAACTTTTTTTCTTTATAAAGTAAATCATCACGGTCGTCTAAAACTGCTATTCAGAGGAAAAGACATTGATTTTCATAAGCAGCATAAGTCCCTGTACCATTTGTGTTTTGGTGTAAATATACTGTAGAGGAAAAAAAACTTTTAGGAAGATGATTCGTTTAATAAAATTTTGTCCTTAATTAGAGTTTAATTTTGAAAGGTAACATTTAGAGGTTCCCAATACAAAACGTCTATAAAAGTGACTGCATTTAATTATCAAATAGAAACCAAATGTGAAAATGTAAGCATTTTAATCTTTTTTAGTTTTCAGTTTTTATGTCTGCCGTACATGCTCCTCATGATTGTCTGCTCCAAAATTCTATGGATGGAAGAAATGTTAAGTGTTCTGTTTTTTGATAACTCTTCCTGTCAGATTCAGCCTTTTTTTTAAAGTTAAATAAATTAGAAGACAAAATATATTTGAAAATCAATGACCATCTAATATCCAGGGTGCTTTTATGAATTTTTGCAGCCGCTATGCTGAACAAGACATGATAAAGTATTGGAATTTTTGTTGCAGTCAATTTCTGTTCAAACTGGCTTGCGTGTGGCTGAAAATCCAATAAAATAATTGGGTTGAAAATTCCTTTTCATATGTAAAAGCATGTTTTGATGCCAGATTATTTCAAGAAGAGTTAGAATGCTGGGATATTGGTCTGAGTGGGCTGCACGGTGTAGCAACACTCTGCAAGTCTAAATGGCTTTGACTCGCTTCAGAGCATTTTCCCACATCACCAGCAGCCTCTTTGTCTTTTCACATGGATAAACATAGTGCGAGGTGGTACGTTTAGCACATCTTGCCACCACCATAGTCATGCCGCATTAGTCTATGTGGAAGTAAACCAGGTTTAAAAATTGAAAGCAGTTGGATTTCTGTGTTAATTTTCTGGCTATTGTAAATAAACTCGGCTACAAAGTTTTCACATCAGCTTCTTTTTAGTCGTTTTTTTTTGGTAAATCAAACCAAAAAACTGAGCAAAGAAACCCCATCAAAACGAGATTCAGACGTCAAAATCACTCCACCTGGAGGTAACAAATCAAAGCAGAGAGCAACACATGTTAAAAATTTGACACATTACAAGCTTGATACGTTTTTAAAAACACTTCTTAAAAGACAAAAAAAAAACCCAAGCTAATTTAACTTGTTGCCGTTGATTGCAAAGCTGTAGTGGCACACCCAATCTTGCAAAGAACAGTCCTCAAAGTGTAACACTTGAAATCTTTCAGAATAAAACCTTCTGGCATTTTCTGTCATAAAATTTCCCTTAAGGCTTCCTTTCCATTGTAATTTCTCTCTTATCTGTCTTTCTGATTTCTCTTACTTGTTATCTGAAAAGAAGGAAGCCCAGAACAAAGCAGTGTGTTGACCACCTTAACCTTCATCTCCAATAAACACAGATCATAGTCTGTAAATCTCAGCCACATCAAGTGTGTGTGTCCTGCCTTTTCTGCCGCTAGCTAGCAACATAGAGACGAGGCCAACTTTCCTTTTATAGGCCACGCACAATCTGCAGGGGATATGCCACTCTCAATAAATTGCATGTGCTGCCAATGTCATTAAAACTGAATACGTCTGAAAATACATCACAGAAGTGGTTGATTTATGCTGCAAAAATAATTTGAGGAGGATTCCCTTCGTATTAAATTTAAATGTGACAATTTTTTTGATATGTAGACAGGCTGCAAATAGGAGTGTGTGAATGGGGATGTCATGAATGTCACAACAGAGGTGTACAGTATAAGGTCACTCAGTTCTAAACATAGACACAGAACAATCTCTTTTCCTTCATTCTCTTTTCCATTTAGGTCAAGGTAGGCCCTTTCTAAATATGCTTGCCAATTGTTTCCATCTATAAAACGGTACTGGCCAACCAATGACCTGTTAGCAATAAGTGTGCAGTGGATCTGTGAGGAAGTGGTCAAATGGCACCAAGACAAGGCATGATGTGTTCAATGAGGCGTAGCAGCAATGTAATGTTTGTTAAAATAAATCAAACTATTTGAGACAAAGCTCTGTGTGATAACTTCAGTGTAAACCAAGATGGGCGCCATAAGTACCCGGCTATGCTACGCAGAGCGCTTTGTCCGTCTAAAAACAACGAGTTAAATGTGACAGTGAAAAAGATCAAGAAGGTTTAAAGAACCCACATCAAATCATAGAAGCTGTCACAGGATTTTTTTTTTCCTCCGCAATGTCTACGGGGAAACAAACAAACAAAGAAAACAAGTCCCTGACGGGCATCAGAAAGCAACTAGGTAGTACAAAGTCAGCAGTGGAGGTCAGGAGATTGCACACACGGACTAACAGCAACAGCTCCATGGAGATGGCACAGCGCAGGCGACACACTGAAGAGTTACGTTTTTTTTTTTTCCCATTAAATGAACACTGTAAAAAAGTCTTTGTTTTTTTTTTTTTTTAGAAAAAAACCCCACCCCATCTCTTCCCTTCCCAGATTGACGGCTTCTTTATTGCAGCACATTTCCTTCTTTTTTTCTGATCTCTTTTTCAAACATCGTCTTTATTTAAAAAGGTATCGAGTCTCTGCTCGTAAGCAGCGCTTCCAGAGTGCATTTTGGCAGTAAAGTTCGAGTCACGTTCGAGTTGGGCGAATTGACAGCCAGGAGAATAGATCGGCCGAACCAGGGGAGCCGTGATTATTGAGGTGAGGCGCTCATGTTCCGCCTCACCCTGCCGATCCCTCGCCGCCAGCACAGCAACGCTGTGATCACATGCCAGAGGCACCCAGTCCCATGCTGGCGGTGTGGCTCATGCAGGGCAGCGTCTGAACCGTTTTGGGGAAATCATGGGTGAGGATTCGTCCGTTCTCTCCTCCGCTCCCGTTGCCACTCATCCTGGTCAGGGTGGAGCAGCGCATGGCATCGTTGATGGATTGCTGCTAGAAACAGACATGCAGTTAGCTAGTTAGCCATAATTACTGTTGAAAGACTTTATGTCAAAGTCAAACTAAGAAAACTGCATATCAATTTTAGTAAAAAGCTTTATGAAAAAAAATGCAAGTAGTTTTGAGTTAAATACAGAAATATATGCACATTAACAGCTTGTTGTGTTACAATCTGACGTGGTGCTTGCATGCTAACAAGTTTAGAAGAAGAATGAGGGGCTTAGAGTCATAAAGGGTTAGTTTTTTTTTTAACTTATCAGATCTGAAAGATCTCCATGGTAATTTGTGGTGCTGGTCACTGTCTATCAAATATTCTCATTTGAAAAAAAGAAGAAGTGCAGAGCAAAGTGTGGGCAGTAAGGAGAGAGCTCATTGGTTTAATAGCTTCATTCTCCCTTCTGGCGTAATAAAAGCCAAAAGGCTCAGAGGCCGATCTAATGATGCGTGATGCTCATATGTGTGTCTGCGTGTGTGCACGTGTGCTCTTCATTCCCACATCTACAGTTGATTAAATTGGTCAAAGCGAGTATGATCTTGAGCAACCGCTAAGTGCTGCATGGGGATTGACGAGTTCCAGCGGCCTCTAATTGGACTTCTGATTTTGTTTTCTCCAAGCAAAACAGCACAAAGGCGCCGGAGGACAACCACACTATTCACCCTTCTGATCAGAGCAGGTGCCTCTTCACGTGCTGATTAAAATCTAAGAAATTTGTGTAAAAAATCCCCTTCTTGGCTTGTCTTTGTTTTTATCTGTTTAGATGAAGAATTTCTGAGTGAGCTCTAAGGATCTTTGATCCAAAAGAATAAATCAAAGGCAGATCCTTGAAAGTCAATTAATTAGAATAGATGATTTTTCTCAAGCAGCTGGTTGAGAAAACTGACCATCTTCCAGCAAGAAAAAGAATAGATCAACTGGTGTTTTATTTCACATCTCTGAACACACAAAACCGTTTTAGGTTAAGCGGGAATGGAAGACATGCGAGCCGCACCAGGACCGCCCGATGGGATACATAAAAACGATGTTCACCACAATGGGCCCTGCTTTTGCAAGACAACCAGCAAAAAGAAAAGAAGGGAAGAGATTTGCTCAGAGCGACAGAGGTAGATAGATGTACCACTGTGATTTAAATTGCCTTTACACCTGTGATGTGGGGAAAAAATTGTGAAAGGTGTGCACAAGATTATCTTAATATATGAAGTAGGAATATGTAATAACTATAGGAAATCAAAAAAAATGATAGATATTTACATCTTACAGAGGGTGGTGACATGTCCCAGAATTAAAAATACATCCAATATTCAACAAGTTTAAGATTAATAATCCCTATTGTTTTCTCTGTACATTAGAATCTCATGCTGGATTTACTTACTACTGAAAACTGCTGAAAACTGCTGAAAACTTTAGCTCAGAGTTTTCAGATCAGTGTTTTAAGCGTCATTCATAAAGATTTGGACAGATCTTAGGTTGAGCAAGTATTTTTGCTCAGTTTATGTATTCCACTCACTTGAGGGTATAAAAAAAACAGGCAACTCGTTTTACGTACTCTAAGCTTTATAGAGGACACTTGTGACAAATATCAGACATAAGCCAACTTAACTTCAAATATGGATCATGTATGTGACGTGATGCATGTGCAATGTCTCCTTTTAAGAAAAGACAGTTTATGAGTGCCACACACTAATCTGTCAAAAAATAAAATAAAAAAAAGTCCAGACCTTAAAGTAGTCACTAACTAATACAACCCGCTCCTGTTTCCATATTGTTTTCTAGTATTTCTTACTCTTTGATACACTTTTAGTCCGTGTATCCTACATTTCCACTGAGTCATAACAACCCAAGCATCACCACACTGATTTGAAAGTAAATGGATAATAGTGTCACTTAATAATAATAAAAAAGGCATAAAGGCAATTTTAAAATCAAGTGATTGATAATCTTGCAGGGATCAGTGACAAAGACTGAGCAAGGGAGCGGCAGAGGTAGAGAGAGGTACAGGATAGCACTGCGGTGGAAGCCGTGAAAGGCCCTACTGTGATCACGGTTAGATGGGCGGGAGGGGGTGGAGGCAGATGTCATCATCATCATCATCATCAAGGGTTGATCGCAGCATTTCCTACCCCGTGGCTGTGCTCTGCCCTTATATCTTAACAGTGTTGTTGGCGTACAGGCCGTAGCTCTGCAGCTCTGTGTAGGGGGCGCTAGCACCACTGTCTAAGGCTGAGCAGTGAAAGGCCTGAGCAGCTGTGGCAGCAGCAGCTCGCGCTGTGGACACCTTCATTCGGCGCGACTCGGTCCGGGATTTGTAGCAGAACTCCACTAGTGCCACCAGCATGGCCAGACCCAGGCCTCCAATCAGGATGTAGAAAACTCCCGCCACGTTGCTGAGGCTCAGAGCGCTGGTCTTGTCCTGGAGGAAGAAAGGGGTCACAGCCGGGTGGTGAGAGGTCACAGTGGAAAGACATCCCACACATATGACAACACACAAGGTGACAGACAGAAAATACAATTCATAAACAGCACAAATCAGACTCAGACACAACACAGTTATAGGCGATTCCACAAACATACAACCCACGTACTGACAAAAAAATACACAAGAGGCTTGTCCCACAAAGTATGACACACTACTTATCCAAGTAGCCTTGTAGTTGAATTTACCTTAGACTTTGGAATTTTTAGACACAACAATAGTTGCATTTTTGTTTAGACTAACCAAAATAGCCATTGGAACCTTTCACGCATAGTGACCACTACAGTGAACAGTTAATGAAAAGTTTAAAATTTATCTGAAGGGAAAAAAAACACCAAAAAAAGCCATCAAAGTAGCCTATTGTCAACTATAATTTATGCATGAAAGTGTTGGATTAGCTTTTTAGCACATAGAAAATTAAAAATTCCTCAGAGCTTGCCACTTTACTATTCTGTACTGATAAAACTTTACAATAAATCACAAGTCGTGTAGCTAGAACTTGTTCTCACTAAGTAGTAAATGCAGCAGGTAGCTGTAAAACCCATTAATAAGATCTCTGGCTGCATGCTAATGGCAATGAAGGACTCTCCAAGCTTGTTGACATCTAAACTGTCTGACTCATTCCATCACTTTTAGAAACAGCATTGGAGACAACATGCTAAAACCGTGGTAAGTATGATGTATTATTTTGAGCACAACGTTGAGTGGAATTTATTTTAAATAACAAGAAAGTTGTGTGCATGCCATAAATCAAGTAGAAGTGATTTATTAAAGTTACAGTTAATCAATTTTGCGTAATGTTATCTAATAAATCATTCTTCTAGATCACCTAATGCATGTTATTATACAAAACAGTAAAGACATATTTATATATTTTTACCATCGTGTATGTATAGGATACGCATTTTTCACAATATTTGATAAAGACAGGAATCTATTGAAGTCTCAAACCTGTCTTAGGGTGTAAAAATTTTGTTTTGTTTCACTGTCTTCCGGTTATCTGGGGCCGGAACAGCCTCAGACAGTCATGATCAGGGGATCATCCCTGCCACCACAGGGAGCCCTCGACCTTCACTCATCACCCCGATTAGGGACAGCTGAGGGTGATTGATCTGATAACACACACCTGTGGACCCTGCTGTCTATTTAAATGCAATCTCCCAGACTTCTATGTCGGGTCATTGTCATCATAACCATCCCTTCCAGCCAGGACTTTCTGGCTGCCTGACCATAACTTTAATTTTTATATCATTTGAGATTTTTGATCCTGAGTTAATCTTATGCCCTTTGCTTTACAGCTTTACTGGACTTTTGCCTTACTGGAATTTTGGTTAATAAATCCTGTTTTGTTGTCCTGCAATTGGGTCTTCCTCCTTCCAGATCTCCACAACCTGTCACAGACATGGAACCCAGGCTTCTCTCACCCCGCTTGCATACTCCAGCTCACCAGTGAGGATCCCGAAGCATTCCCTTGGGATATAATGGGGTATAATGGTTCCACCAGCCCACCAGCTTCCATAATATATTTTAGTGAGGAATGTTGCGGCATGTAGATATTGAAAACCTGCCAAATGGTGTCCCACAAGGTCTAAAACCAGTACTCCTTTTTAACTTTTTCAGATCTGTATAAATTTAAGCAGGTCTGTTTTCAAAGAGTTTGAATTTTAATTTAATTGCATTTATTAAACTAAAAGTTAATGAAAGTATTTCTTTTAAGGCTACATATGAAAATGACAAGCACAACATTAAACCCTTAAACAAAGACCCAATCACCACATCTTGATCTGTAATTTGTTAGCATAAACTCTTGTATATAAAATGGTTGCTGTATTTCTAGCATTTTTTTTGCCAGAATTTTTCATTAATGGGTTTTACAACTTCAAGTTTTTATTTGCCAGCTCAACTTAAAAATAACTAATATTTTTCAAATTTTGGTTGGCAAAAATGTGTGTTGTTTTTTTGTCTTCAAAGATAGAAAATGATAGTAAACAAAAATCAACTTCTGAGGTTTCAAATTTTAGACTTATTTACTCCGTTTTACTTATGCACATGTTATAAATAGTGATAAGTGTTTTTGTCATAACTTTTTGTGAGACAAGCCTGAGTTACAAAGAACAGAAATAGACTCTATAAGACCACAAGTATTCATTATTTTAAAACTCTCTACATTAATGTGAATCTAATCACTATCCATATGACTGTTTAATTCTAACGTCACGTTTTGTTATAGGGAGGGTTGCAGGCAAAGTTAATCAATGCTCTACAACACATGCATTCATGCCGTAATAACATTATAAAACAGTCGACCTAATCAATGTTGCTTTTTGTCATACTTTATTTTCCCAATCTCCATCTCAATGACAATTATGCACAAATATGTAAATAAATTATGTAAATATGTGGATACAAACTATAAATCATGTTCAATTTATTTGGTAGCGATACTTTTCTTGAATTTCAGTCTTTCATTTTTCTGTTGGAGGCTAATTTAATACAGCCAATTTTACCCAAGCATGTATTTCAATATTATTTCAGCTTGATTGGTAATTTGTTTGCATTAGTTCTTGTAAATGATGTGTTTGCTGCATGCCTAGATTATGCAGGTTGTTACTCCAAATACAGAAACAAATACCGACTTCTTAATTTAAGAAAAACCAAAACAATGCAAATGTTTCCAAAGGTTCTTTCTCAGCAAGCAAATCAAAATGTTTCCATCTTTCTAAAATCAGTCATTTAATTATTAAAGAACAATTAAGAATAGACCAAAAGATTAATTTGGTTAATGAATTGTGTTATTTGGAACGTGGCAAACTAGTAACAAACACAATATAGATTAATGGGTGTTTTAAAGCCAATTTATGCAAGATTGTTTTTGCAGATTTGTTTAAGTCTGGCTACAGTAATGTGAAGCTAACTGAACTTCCAACTCCGCTGGTAACTGCGGAGACAAGAATGCTCTTTCTTTTGAATTTATTTTACTAATTTATTCGTAACCAATTTAATTCAGCATTTGACTGCTTCCTGAATCAGTAGATTGCAGACGCTCATGAAACATGCAAAGGGAGTTGGATATTTGGTGTTGCACAAGTTCGGTGTTGCAAATCAATAGGGTTTGCATGCCCTTTCTACATTAAGAAATAAGGGGCAAAAATCCCTCAATTAGTTTTTCTCTTAAATAATAAACTTCTTGAACAGATTTATGCTCTTGTAAGAGAAAGTTTCCCAACAGCTCTGAAAATTAACTTTTCAAAATCATAGATATTTTTGTAATATAGAAAAATGATTTCCAAATTCCTCTGTGGTCTTGCAGAGAGACGATTCCTTCAGTCTGGCTGTTTGGTAAGCTGTCTTAGGGCATGGTATTTATTCCTAATTATTCTCTTTCATGAACTACAAAACAAATACTGTATTTAGACATTGTAGATAATCAGTTTTTTTTTAAAGAACAGACGCGTATTCGCAAAAGAAAGAAAACTCCAGTGTAACAGCTTATTGTCCTAGTAAAAGATACTCGATATAGGTAAAATAATGTGCCAGATATTTTATGTTATAATCCACTTATTTTAATCAATAACATGGTATTTTCACAATGAAATTTTTATAAACAAAAGCTAAAAGAATATATATTTTTTTGAAAATTCTTTTAAATCTTGATTCTATAGCTAAAATATCAAAGTTTCTGAAGTGCAATTGACTTTTTTTTTTTTTATTAAAAAAAAAGTTTGATACGCTATCTTATTCTGTGCCACATGTTAAATGAAGATTTCTGTGTCAAATTTTGCAGGACAGATTCACTTTTAAGTTTACACATGATATTAAACCATGTGTGGCAATCAAGTCCCAAGTTTTCCTCAAGTTTTCTCAGCAGTGTTTAGTATAACCTCACGTAGACACACATTTAAAAGCATCATCATTGCAGCCCATGTGGATGGAACGAACAGCTTTAATGTAAAAGAATATCTTTTAATTATCTCAAAGTGATCTAAAAAAATAAATGTCCATTTTGTTGAGGTTGGTAAAGGTACAGATAAAAGAGTACCCAAAGAACTTATATATATATATAAATATATATATATATACTATATATATATATTTGGAGCCTTTTGTTTTTTTTTCTTCTGTCCCACAATGCAATTCAGCATGACAAATGTGAGCTTCGTATTTAGTTAAACCAGTTTAATGTGCTTTGCTTTGAAGTGAAAGAAAAATCACCAGTCAAATTTTCTTTTCGAAAAAGGGTTGCTGTGCATGTGTGTGTGTGTGTGTGCGTGTGTGCGCAGAAATGAGGATAAAAAGTCTAACATAAGGCATGTTGAAGTTGTTTTGATTTACAATTAAGTTTTAAAGTGTTTTTCTTCTTCGATAACAGGCATCAAAGTGATTTAATCAAGTGATGTTTTCTGTAAACGGTTCTGATTAATTTTTTTTAACTCTCGAGTTACCTTTGTGCTTTTCATATTAAAAAAACCCAAACATTCAGTTAGTGTTTTTTTATTTTTTTAAAAATATACTTTATTAATCTCTGAGCGTGAAATTTGTGTAATGCACTACACCGCATCAGGCTGCCACCTATGACAGCACCAATGGTGGGAGAAACGGGGAGTTAGGTCTTTTACCCAAGGAACTTCCGGTTAACTTCTGGTCTGCGGGCAAACGCTCTAACCACTGAGCCACCGTCTCCCCTCAAAAGTGTTCAAAATACATAATCATTTTAGAATCAAATTTTAGCTTTATTTGTTGTATGTGAATCTATGTTAGATCGCACCAATTTTAATTTAAAGCTTACTTCTGTGAAATTCTGGATAGTCTGGAAATTCATGCATCTTCTAACTCACTAAGGAAGTTCTCAGGTATGGTATGAGAAGACTCTTCACCTGCATTTGATACTAAAAACCAGGCTATTTAACCAGTAAGGAACTAACTTGTTTGGACAAGCGTGTCAGTCGGCCGATAACCAATTAGAAGCCGAACTTTCCTACTCTCACATTTAATAAAAAAGAACACACTTCTCTCAGTGTGATTTTTCTCCTACTAATTTTTCTATAAAAACATCTTTTTTATTAATGTTTTTTATATTACTAAGTCCGCTCTAAGAAATGTCTCTTTTAACCTTGATATTGAACATACCGACTATAGCAACCACCACAGTGGCTTTTGAAATACTTAAAAATATTTTTAGCAAAATCCGATAACCGATTTGAACCAAGCTCTTATAGTTGGGCCAATGCGACAGTACTAGGGTCTTGAGGGTGACTTGCTCAGTGGTTCAGGCTGTTGGGTGGAGCGGGGCTGGACACAAGGCTGGTCTAAGGATCAGGCGGGATTGTGCTGGAAAGAGCTGTGGGGTGTCGGGTTTGGGTTGTAGACTAACCTTTCTTGCGGCGTCGTTGCTGCCACACTCGCCTTTATCGTACCACCATTTGTTTTTCAGTTTGTCTAAGACGGCTTGCTCATTGAGTTTCAACACCGCTAGGTTTACTGGGATTCTTCCATCCAGAAGGAAATAACATAAATAACATATATCATGTTACTTTATGTTATTATTAATATTAACAAAACAAAAACACACACAAAGCAGCAAATACATCCACACAATGCAGTTTTGGGCTTGCTCATTGGTAAAGAAGGGACATTTCACACACACACAATATGAAGCATAAACATCATTAAAAACATCAGTGACAAAGTGATATGCATTAATACTCCATCTAGCTTGGTTGGTTTGCTCTTCATAGAAGTAGATGTGTATTACTATATCACTTTGGGTAACCGGCTCTCTGCCCACACTCACTCGTGCAATACTGGCATCTCATCTGAGATAAAAAACATCCTGGACTCTTAAAACTAAAAACATTATAACATGTCTCTTTTCTTAAGCACATACATTTTTTTTAACTTCACATTGATTTTTTGCACTTTTAATTGTCTTTTTAAACAATAGAGATTGAAGTGCTGCAGGAGTGGCATGGACTCAGCCAGTTACCCCCACACCCTCTCACCACCCTGTTACCCGCTGGGTTTATCAGACTGGCTCTGACCTTGGAGTCCCCGCCCCCGCTGCCGCACTCTCCCTTGTCGTACCACCACTTGTTTTTCAATTTGTCCAAGAGGCCCTGCTCGTTCAGTTTTAACACCGCCAGGTTTACTGGGTTTCTTGAAGATAATATAAAACGATAGCTGTTAGGGTACACATATGGAGAGATTGCTCGTGTGGTGGTGGTGAATATGACAACACTGACTTGGAATTTGGGGACTCTCCTTATATGAAGCAGGAGGGCTGACTTTTGATGCTAGTTTGATTCCTGTAATGAGCTGGAATGTTTGAATGCCCATACAGTTTGAATCAGGTTTTACCAAGCAGGGGCCTCAGAGAGAGGCAGGATACACACTCATATAGTCTGATGCATTGGATGTGCTACAGCCGGAAATTTCCTTTCAGATGTTTCACTATGCCATTGCTATGGCAACTAAGCTATCAATATTAAACCATAACAAGATTAGGATAAATTGAAGCCTATGTTGATTTATTTATAACAACCAGCCAGCGGGGCTTTAATGTTTTGGCTGCCAGGTTCGCCTCCAAATTTATTCCTTTAAACAAGCTGAAAAGAAATTATATGGCCAACTGTAGACGCAATCATAGACTCATCCAAAACATCTCCCTATGGGTTGTTCTCTCTCTAATGCAAGTGTGTGTATGTGTGTGTTTCCTATAGCCGACTGGCTGTGGGCAAAGACTCCATCCAAACACAGAACGGGCTAAAAGTCCAATCAGAATTTGCATAAAATAATGGAAAATTACTGCCTTGGAAAGACTGACTTTCTCCTCCAATCAGAACCAGAACACATACAGCGGAGTCTTTATCCACAACCATAGCTGTGGAACACACAAGTCTCTCGTAGGCTGGTAAAACCTCTGAATTCTTTCTCAGCCTGGAAGACTTCAAAAGAAAGAAGTCAAAGTGCATGGATGTGGATGAAATGTGAGAACAGCAGGTTATTTTGTTAGTTTGGAAAATAGATGTGAGGAAAATAAATGTAAAGAAACTTGTGTAACTTTGTGAGGTGGAGTGATCAGATATGAAAGTGACCAGTGGCACATGTGTGAAATGAAAGAATCAAAGAAGAAAAGAACGGCCATGGGACATGGAATCAGTGGAGTTATCTAAACACATACCTGTGAAAATAAAATCATTTGAACATTTTAAAGTACAACTTCAAATCAAGATGAAACTCTTTGAAAATGCAGAGTCAAGAAGTTTCTGAGCCACCTCATATTCATTTATTTCAAACTGTTAAGGATCTGTGTGCTACATAACCACTTTAGAAATAATCCCCTTTAAGAAACGGCTGTTAAGAAATGATTCTTAGTAAAGTATAAATCAACTTTAAAAAGTTAATGAATGTCTAAAATCAAAATGCAGGTTCTCCGAAGTTCATCTTCAAAGGCTTCTTTGCAGAAATGTTTCAATTAATCTCCAAAACACTTTTATTTGAATCCAACATTCTAAAAAATTAAACTCAATGACTTTTTAATGGGATTCAAATGAGCCGAAGCACGGAAACATTGAATCTTAAGGCAGCCGGTTGTGTTTGAAGAACTTTGGAAGAAAGTCCTTTGAGAAGTTTAAATAACGTCTGTATTTCCAATAGCGTCCATTTTTCTTTTAAATATGACGAATAGGAAGTGACTCAATGGCTTTTTATCAGGTTAATAAAATTTAAATAAAAACTTTAGACAACTTTTTAAAAAAGGAACTTGTTTTAAAAAAACACCGCAGTCATGATTGAACATAACTACACACAGGTCATTCATTCACTGACATCTGATTTTTAGTGGCATAAACAAGTAAAATCAAGTTTATTTCAGTTTATCCAATCATGGTCATTTGTTCAATCTAAATAAAACTTAATTTGGGATATCTGTGAATGATCGACTTGAGAAAGACTTTCATCACTGATCCACTGAATAACCAAAAAGAGAGAGGTCTGATGTGGACCATCTTCAGCTGCCGCAGTGCTGTGTGTCTAAAGCAACCTCACGGCATGAGATCAGAACAGATTAATTTCACCACCTGCCTGTAATTGCTATCACTAATATGCGGCTTACTCGATGTGTAAAATCAAATTTCCATGAAATTTATAAAGGAGCATCTTAAGAAACATTTCTACTCAGTATTCTGACCTCTGGCTGTCAGCCAAGGTGGAACCCCAAATGAATCTTGAGTAAAAGCTGAATGAAATCTTCCTGTACGGCTCCTTTCATTAAAATGAATGAGGCCTATTAGAGACAGATTAAAAGCTTCAGATGCCACCAGCATCTGCACTTTCTCTCTGTGGTTGCAGGAAAGATTTAAACGAGAAGTTTGTTAAGTTGTTAACACGATGTAGACTGGCAGCTGCTGCTCATGGATGGTAGAAGTAAACTCAGAATGAATTATCAGTCATTAGATCATTTATCACATTGAATGTGAAAATTCAACTTTATTGACTTCACATTCAAGGTGTGAGCCCTGGCTTAAGCATGAAAGCAGCCATGTGGAATACTGACAATAAAAAAAAAGTACTTCACATTCTAACATCATTCAGCAAATTTAGATTTTGTGTCGTTATCTAGTGCATACTCGGGACCAGGTCACGGGGGTAATAGTCTCAGCTGGATGCCCAGGCTTCCCTCACCTGGCCAAATCCTCCAACTCACCCATGAGGATCCTGAGGCATTCTCTGGCCAGATGTGAGACATATTCTCTCCAGTGGGTTCTTAGTCTCCCTCTGGGTCTGCTTCCAGTGGGATGTGCACAGAAAATCTCACCAGATTTAGATAGCCACTTTTTTTTTTTATGATTTAAAATATAACTGGACATGTCAAGTCAGCTTCTCGTGGTCCTACTTTCCACTTCTGCCAGTGCTCACATGATGCCAACATGAGGATAGACAAAGATTTTCAGCAATCTTTGATTCAGTCTTGTAATGACTGTGGATAAAAAATTCTTTTCTTCATCTGATCTAAGTGCGTTCGGGATGCAGAATGAAACACATGCAAGTATCAGGAAGGAATGATCTACTGGATTTATGCAAATATGGATCAGAGATGATTTTCATGCAAAAAAAAAAAAAGCAACAGAAATGTTTTATCTAGTTTTCACAGCAGAGGATTTACCTTAGAAGAGATCCTTTAGGCGTGGCTATTCCATAACCCTTGGAGTCCAAGTTCCCGCCCACCTTCATTGTGTCACATGGTTTCCTCTGCTCTATGTACTCGTTCATTGTGGATTCCAGCAGGTAGGCATACTTGCCCTTAGACTTCCTGACCCTCATCACCCCTTCATCGGTTGTTTTGACAAACACTGATGGGTCGGCTGACTTCATGTAGGACCACATCTTCTCAAACACAGCGATCTTTGATCTCTGACAAGCAGAAATTCATAAAAGAGAGTTTAATGGACAGGAAGTAAACAGAATGAGTTTAAATCCTCACTTATGAGCCACCTTAAAAATGTCCCGTTATTAAACTCTTTTTCTTCTTCTTTTGGCATTTCCCTTCAAGGGTCGCCACAGGAAGTCAGTTTCTTTCATCTAACCCTATCTGCTGCATCTTCTTCGGTCACGCCAACTATCTTCATGTCTTCCTTCACTGTATCCATGAACCTCCTCTTTGGTCTTCCTCTAGTCCTCTTTACTGTTGGTTCCAAACCCAGCATCCTTCTGCCGATATGCTCTCTCTCTCCTCTGCATATGTCCAAACCATCTCAGTCTGGCCTCTCTTACGTTATCTCCAAAACCTCTAACATGTGCTGTTCCCCTGATATACTCATTTCTGATCCTGTCCATCTTGGTCACTCCCAGACACATCCTCAGCATCTTCATCTCTGCTACCTCCATCTCTGCTTCCTGTCTTTTCCTCAGTGCCACTGTCTCTAGACCAAACAGCATGGTGGGTCTCACCACGGTTTTTATACACTTTACCTTTCATTTTAGCTGAAACTCTTCAATCACACATCACACCTGATACTTTTCTCCACCTGTTCCAGCCTGCCTGCACATGCTTCTTCATCTCTTTTCCACACTCTCCATTGCTCTGGACTGTTGATCCTGGTTACTTAAAATCTTCCGCCTTCTTTATCTCTATGTCCCGTTATTAAACATTGAACAAATTTTTGATCTCACACTTTCCAGAATTTATGTAAAAAAATAATTATAAAGTTGATTCCTTACCCTGAAGAACTCCTTGGTGGAGCCAGCATCTAGCGTTCCATAAGCGATCTCTGTTTGCTTCGCAAGATCCTCTGCACTCTCTATGGGAGACACCATCCTCTCCACGGTGAGGAAGGCCGCCAAGTTAGCAGTGTAGGATGAGATGATGATGAGGGTGAAGAACCACCAGACACCACCAACAATGCGGCCTGAAAGAGATCTAAAAACCACAAAGAGAAGATGTTAAGGACTCGTCCACATCAGCTACAAAAGAAGTTGGATCAATCATGTCTGATTGGATGATTGATTTTATGGTCAATTTTAGAGATAAGCATTGGTAGTTATCTAAATACCTCATCATCCAAGTGACCTACATTGCATCACACTCCCTCTGCACTCATACTTCATTTCACCAGGCTTGAGGAGCTTAGCCCAATCTGCTGAGGAAAGATAACCAGCCCCACAAAAGCCCACTCAGCTTCCTGCCTGCCAAATTAATCTCACTTAAAGAAAGTTGCCAATATGTTTCATGCAACCACATGCATTAATTGTTGGGGATTAATAAGTAGAGAACACTCAACCACCGCTCTAATTGCACTTTCAAGAAATAAATAAAATAAATAATGATGAGTAAATCCGCCCTGAGTCAAATCCCCCGTCTTCCCACTCTGCATGTCTCGTCACCTCAAGAGAAGCCAGCTTTAACAGTGACGGCAGAAATCCTGTTGCGTGGCATATCGGGACCCGACAAGCACCAGGGCAGAGAGTGGGGGAGATTATGCAGGGAAAAAATGACACAAATCTAAAACAAAAAGGGATTTTCTGGTTCACCTTTTGCGCCGTCGCACAAAATGGAGCGTGAACATGAAGGCAAGATTAAGTTTGGAGAAGGAAAAGAGGGAGAAGCTGAAACATAATCATTTAAGATGCTTTTCAGATGATGGGTGGATGATGAAAGAGCTGTAGCAGAGTGAGTGGAGAGCAAACTGAGTGGATGCGGTGCCTTTGAAAGTCAGAAAGCAGAACTCTCTGCACGATGTGTGTTGGTGGGAATGACTTTGAACTTCTGAATATTTGATTTCAGTGATTGCTACTCGAGTGAGGGAAGTAAACCCCCAACACAAAAAACATGCCTTCCCAAAATAAAGTATCCCAATATCAAGCACTAGAACGACATGAACAACTAATGAGTATTTTTTTTTTTTTTTAAATCTATTGCAACGCCCTTTTTAGTTGAGTCACATTAAAAAGAAGCTAGCTGTTCCCCAAAGTGAGCGGCCAGAAGGAAAAGAAGACTTCTTGCACAATTAACAACTTTTTGAAAAAATGTTAAAAAAAACTAACAAACAAAAAAACCCAGTTTTTTAACCCTCAAAACATAGTTTTTTTTGGTTTTCTACACCGCTTATTCCTGACAGGGTCATGGGAGGTGCTGTAGCCTATACCGGCTGATTTAAGGTAAGAGGCAGGGTACACCCCGTGCAGGTTGCCAGTCTGCTGTGGGTTCACACATTCACAGAACCATCCGCACACACTCATTTCTTGGGGCAATTTCATAGTGGCCAATCAAACTAACATGCATGATTTTGAGGGTGGGAGGAAACCAGAGTACCTGGAGAAAACCCACACATACACAGGGAGAACATGCAAACTCTACACAGAAAGAATAGTGTTCCAAACCTCGACCCGACAAGGACTCAAACCCCGACCTTCTTTCTGTGAGATCACTGTGCTAACCACTGCACTGCTGTGCAGCCCCATTAAAAAAAACCCAACCAAACACAAAATCCCCCATAAAATTAGTGGTCCATAACTAAAAGAAATTCCCACTCCAACACTTTATAGATGCAGACTATTAAACCGCAAAACCAGTTTTTAGTTACTCTTAATTCAGACTTAAGATGTTTTTTTTTTAAAAATAAATATAGTACAAATTTATTCCGAAATGAGTCCTTTAAAAAGTTCAACTTAATTGGAAAATACATAAAATCTCATAACATTCAAGAGTGCACATTAAAGTTAGCAGCCGTTCTTGTTCCTTCCAAGGTAATAAGATGAGTGTGAGGTGAAGCGTTGTTGCTGTCTGACCTCCAGTATAAAAGACTCACAGCACTATTCTAATCAGCCTAACAATGAGTCTTGACCTAAATCCCATTACAGTAAAAATCTTTGGAGGGAAGAGACGTACGTTTGAAATAAAAGGGACTGCACATTGAGATTTAATATAAAGCAGTAATAGCTACTGAACTTACAGCCCACAAGTGCAGCCGGTTTAAGATTAAGTTTGTATTTCTTCAGTTTATCTCCATAGTAGGATGAAGCTGACTGTAACACAGGGTTGTGTATTGTCAGTGAGAGCAGACAAAACTGAAATATTATTTAACGTGTTGATGTTAGAGGGTCTAAAAAAATCCGCTACTTATCTCTCAGAAGAGCTTTTTTTCCCTTTCAAGATCTGTGAATCAGTCTTCTGCAAATCGGTCTGACTGCACCGATTTGGGATGGGAATAAACGCCTCCAAATCTGAGACCATGGTCCTCATCTGGAAAAAGGTTGGAATGGCCCTTGCAGGTCAGGGACAGGGTCCTTCCCCAAGTGGAGGAGTTTAAGTATCTCAGGGTTTTGTTAATGAGTGAGGGAAAGGATGGAGCGGGAGATCGACAGACGGACCTGAGCAGCGTCAGCAATAACTAGGATGCTGCATCAGTCCATCGTGGTAAAGAAAGAGCTGAGCTGAAAAACAAAGCTCTTGATTTACAAGTCAATCTACATTCCCACCCTCAGCTATGGTCACCAGCTGTGGGTGGTGACCGAAAGAATGAGATTGCAGATACAAGCAACCGAAATGAGCTTCCTCCGCAGGGTGGCTGGGCTCTCACTCAGAGATCGGGGGAAGAGTTCTGCCATCCGGGAGGAGCTCGGTGTCGAACCGCTCCTCCTACGACCCGGCCCCGGATAAGCGGAAGATGACGGAAGTGAACAGAAAGTTCTGTGGGGTTTGGTGTGCACTACAAAAATGGAGATCTGTTGTGTACATTTTACTTTTAAAACAAAGTGTGCAACAGATGCTACATAAAAATATGCACAAAAAATGCACAAATATGCACATATTCAGTACATAAGAAGAAAATCAAAACTCCATGCAGCTTTGTTGCTATCTTTAGTTGCTCTCAAGCAAACAACTGCAATGCTAACGACATCAAAATTTGCCAGAAATAAATACTCATTTGCCAACAAAATGATTGTAATCAAGGATATTTGACATCATAGGTTTGTCTTTGCATGCTCCTGTTTTTTTGCTGTTCCAAATGTTTTTAACCTTTAGAGAGCCCTTATTTGCATCCAGTTCGGGTTTGGGTGGTTCCATTATGTCTCTAGCTTCAACCCATTACAGAAAAAAAAACAACGCTGAAGTTTTTTAATCAAGCTTTACTTGACTCCCCTCAAACAATTTCTGTTCTTGTTAACAAAAAAAAGAGAGAGAGAAAAGTTTCCACGTCGTCCAAAATGTATGACATGATTAATGATGGGCAGCATACTTGTCTTTAATTTATTTAGATTTTTAGAGCATATAATTTGATGGTAATTGGCATTTCTATGAAGTTCAAAAGAGCTATTACAATATCCATTACTGCTGCATTAGTGTTCAATCTACTTTTTAATCTCCATGGCGGTCTGTGGAAAAGAAAATTGTGATGACTCATAGAGCATGGTGGTGGTGGGGGGTGTCATGGTGTGTTGTGTTTTGATGAAACAAGCAGGGAAGAGATGGTTAGCAGGGAGGGGGACAGAGAAATGACGGAGATGAAAAGTGGACCGTTGCAATGACAAAAGGCAAACAGATTGCTCAGCTTTGACTGCTGCTGCCCTCCAGAGATGGTACCAAACAGCTGTCTTTTCCTCCCCTACACTTTTCTTTCTTTCTCCTTCTCCATTTCAACCACCCTGAATTTTTACTGTTCTCTCTGCTTTTGCTTTCTTGTGAGCAACAGAGGTTTGTTTTGGGCTAAGACAACAACGGTCTACAACTCAGCACCAACGCAGTCGAGGATGGATGCGCACACAAAACGCGTACTCTGCCTTCCAGAAAACAATGTGTTAGTTTGTCTGTGTAGGAGAACAATGGGGTCACCGTGTGTGAGTGATGAGGAAAAATGGGTTGTTTGTGTGCGTGTGGGTGTGTGTGTTGAGTCTTCCTCTCTAGTTGAGCAGAGCAACTGGCACACAAACCTGTTTGTTTGTCTTTGAACTAGCTTCCTCTGAGCTTCTCATATATTATTTCACAGCAGCCAACCTCGGTTAAAAACATCTAAGCTGTCTTATTAGAGTAAAGGAAATCTTCCAAGTGGCACCATAATTTCATTCTCTTGTTAAGGCAACGATTAATCAATTATTCACTTCTACTTCTTTTACTGCAATGCGAAGAAAAAGGAACGTTAATGGGAGCTGCGAGAGCACCAAACCAACTGTAACGACGCACAAAGAAATGTAATAAAAGTGTGAATAATTACAGATAGTATTTCATCTTTAGGGGTAAAATACTTTATCTAATAGTTAACTGACAGACACACTGTACAGTTTTTCATCGAGAAATTAGACCCAATTCAGTATAAGCCTTCAAACGTCACAGAATTATCGGCATTTCAAAAATATTATGCGATTGAATTACAAGTATTTGAAAAAGAAAGGGTTACTTATATTTGTTTCCAATGAGCACTGGATCCTTCAAAGCTGCCCTTTTCACCAATTCTTTTTATTGCATTTATGAATAGAAGTTTTTTGAGCTGTTGGGGTCATCCTATTCACTGACTTTAGGATCGGCTTTCTGCTTTTTGCAGAAAATGTGTCTCTTTTGTTCCAATCAGAACGCAATTTCTGGCTGTCAGTGGACCAATTTGCTGGAGAGTCTGAAGTGGTCGGGATGGTAATCGACACCGGTAATTGACAATGCTAAGGCCATGGTTTCACCCAAAATATCTTGGAGTATCTTGGAGTTTGGGTGTCTGGCTAGAATAGACGCCTCCTGAGTGCCTCCAGGTGATGGTGTTTTGGGCACGTCCCAAAATGAGAAAACCAGGAAAAAAATCCATGACTCATTGTAGGGATGAGGCTGCATGATGGCACAGTGGTTAGCACAGTGGGCACACAGCAAGAAGTTTGGGGGATTGTGTGTGGAGTTTGCATGTTCTCTCCGTGTATTTGTGGGTTTTCTCTGGGTACTCCAGTTTTCTACCACTCTCTGAATACATGCATGTTAGGTTAATTGGCCACTATGAAATTGCCCCTGGAAATGAGTGTGTTAATGATTGTGTGTGTGGCCCGCGACAGAATGATGACCTGTTTAGAGTGTACGCTGACCCTTGCCTTGAAACAGCCGGGATAAGCTCCGGCAACCGTTAAGGCAGGACGATTTGGAAGACGAAACAAAAGAACTTTGCAGGGACTTTGTTTTTATTGTCTTTGACATTGTAGTCTTGGATTGAGAACTGTCTGGAGAGATCAAAGTCTAGAATCCCTTGCTTAATTAGCTGCCTTAGAACTTTTACCTCTGTAGTATTCTGACTACACTCTTGTTTGTCCACTGGACAAAGTCAAGCTGTAAACATAAAAAAGAGCAAATTATCTAGTAAGTAATTTTCGTTTCTTCTCGTTGGAAAAAACAGTGTGGGCACTATGTTAACTTTTACTGGAAAGTGTCATGAAAGGAACAAATCTCAGCTCCACATCATCTTCTGCAACACGATCTCCACCCACAACTTCTTTGGAATCTAAACTCTCATTAGAATTCCCCTGGCTGGCCTCCCCTTTTCGATGTAGTAATTAGCAATGACTAATGACTTGCAAGAGTAAAAAAAAAAAAAAAGAGCCCGTGATGGCCATGTTACAATGGATTAGGAATTGTGTAGGTTTAATTGAGAAAGAAGGTGGTCTTTAATTATGTTGGGATCCAAAGATAATTCAGACATGAAGAGAGTGGTACCGACTACATGTAAATATATAGCTACAAAATACTTACATGGATGCCTAATTTTCCTGATTGAGTGCATACATGTACGAAACAACTAAATGTGAGGATACAAAAAAGAACTTGCAAGCTGCATATTGTTTCAATTGAAGCAGAAGCACCTACCAACACAAATTTGGATTCTGAAAAGCTTAACATCAGCCAGTGTTTGCTGACTGATGGGTTCCTGCTGCGCACCGATCTGCTGGAAGTATTTTCTGCACTCTCGATGAGAAATAATGACAGATGCATGAAGGCCAAAACAGAAAATATGTTTTATTTATATCCACATCAGAGGGAATTCACTTTTCTTCTTTGTACAAAAACTCGTAAAAATGTGTGTACTCCTCTTCTTTCTGCACCTACTTTCCATTAAAATAACTTGTGTTAATTACCCCATTTTTAAAGTGTAAAAACTGCTTTCAACTGAGGATAAACATCAACTACCTCATTTTAATTTGACACAGCTTGGGCCGATCCTGTTTTCCTACTGTTTCATCATGCCTGAGTGACATTATAGCAAGCGTGCCTCATAATCTGTTTGGCACATTATTTGTAGTTGTGGATCAGCAAGGCTTTAATTATAATAATGTTCATCAATAAAGCTGCTTTCAACTGGCTTAACAGCCTTATTAGTTCACTGACATATATCACGGGGCTTTTGTAAACGAGTCTTTCCTCTGCTTAGCCTTTGCCTGATGGTAAATGTTGTGAGTAGATAAAAGTTTTATGATTCCTTTTGGTCTCAGCAAGAATAACGGGTTGTTAAAAGCATGATAACACAAGCATGTCAAGTTAATTAACCAAAATGAAGTACAAAGTATTTAGAATTGTTTTAGATTGTTTTATGTGGGTTGGTTCATTTTTAGATTAGCATGTTTTCTGGACAGGTGCAGAGAAGAGAGAGAGAGAGAGAGAGAGAGAGAGAGAGTACATCGGCAGATGGGGGTTAAATTTGGAACCACCAGGCAGGAGGCCTAGAGGAAGACCGAAGAGGAGGTTCATGGATACAATGAGGGAAGACATGAAGATAGTTGGCGTGACTGAAGAGGATGCCGCAGATAGTGTTCAGAATTTCTTCTCTGCGTGACTGTATAGTGCCGAGAAAGCTTTAAAAGCACTCCAAGATGCAGAAACGCATGCACTTTTAAAGATTTATTTAACAATCTTTTTTAGTGCATTAGCAGCTTTTCACCTTTTTCTTTCAATTTCTTTTAGTATCTTCCACTTATTCTGGGCCGGGTGGCTGGGGCAACAGCCTCAGACAGGGAACTCAGGATTCTCTCAGCCCGGCTGCATCTTCCTGCTCACCCTGGAGGATCCTGAGGTGTTCCCCGGCTAACTGTGAGACATAGTCCCTCCAGTGTGTTAGGAGTCTGCTTCTGGGTCTCTTCCTGTTGTGATGTGCCCAAAACCCCTGAACAGTAATGCATTCGGGAGACATCCAAACCAGATGCCCAAACCACCCCATCTGGCATCTCTCGAACCGGAGGAGCAACGGCTCTACTCTGAGCTCTTCCTGGATGGAGCTCCTCCTTTTCTGTCTTTTGTTTTTCTAATATTATTGCTAAGTTATCCACATTGTCGAGTAAATTGTCCTCATCATTTAGATTTGTCTATTGTTATGTTTCTTTATGAATTTTCATGTGACACCAATTAGAATTTAATATCTGTGAAAAATTTCAACTCCAAGGACAAACTAGCATCCAAGCTTTAAAAATTAAATAAAAAAAGAAAGACAGAAAAAAAAATCATGTCACTCCTATTAAAGGTCGGTATTACCATACTATTGAGCTGAAAAGGCAGCATTATGATAATGCTTCCACCCTGAAGCAAACGCACCACAAGCTGGTAATTACTCTCTTTCAAGAACACTATAGAGGAATTTTACACAAGAATTATGTTTCAAAACACTTTATAATTGTTTATTGCTTATTCCCATTGTTTAAAAAGCAATGAAGTTAAGAAGCTGCTTTGTAACATAAGACTCACTTAAGTGGTGAAGCATGGATCTAAAACGGTTTAGCTGGAAGGCAGAGCACCCTGCGAATGAGGACGGGAATCAGTGCGATGGAGATGTGACTGTAATCCTTGTTCATGCGGCTGCAAACGTGTTAGCTGAACGATGTGATGAATGCTGTCTAAGCCACATGTAACCTGAGATAAGTCAGTGCTGGCAGGCTGAGAAACGCTCGCTACGCGCCCACTCTCACACACATGGAAAGCCTCTTAGTCACTCCAGCAGGAACACATGAGTCCAGAGAAAACACTTTGCAACGCTTCCATAAAAATCAATAAGATAAAATAAACCTGCAGTTCTTTCCCTTGCTCTGTAAAATAACAGAAAGACAAACAAGCACCTCCTCGTATATGTTACACTTGATGTTAGATGTATTGCTCTGAAATCCTTTTTTTATGGTTGCCATGGTAGCAAAGCCTGTACAACAAACAGCAGAGCTGAACTGAGAGATTTAAGTCATCTCACTCCTCCTCACTCTGCTTCGTCTCTGTGAGGGCATCCACCTCTTTAGTAGAGACGGTTTGCTATTAAAGAGAGAAAACTCGTCAGGTTTTCAGCTTGGCCTTAGTTGTGTTTTAGTTATCAAAGGTATATGGCCTCAGCCTTGGTGTTCAAGGCGAAATATTCTCTCCTCGTGACATCGGGGTAAAATCTATGAGTCCTTGCTTTATCTGGGACCGTCCTGCATGTCTGACCGACTTGTCAGAGTACACACCTCTAAGGGGATGGTATCTTTGTCTGTGTACAAAGCGTGATGCTCCGGGGCAGACTTTTGGGAGAGAGGGTGTGTGTTTGTGTGTGTAGATGTCTCACTGGTTTCTGCAAGTGGGGGTGCATGCATGTATGATCAAAAGTTGCCTTCATGCCATCCCTGCATAAATAAAACATAAGTTGTGCTGTGAACTAAACTGAACTATTTATGAATAAATCATACCTTCCATACAAATCAGCACCCACGACGAGAGAGTACAGGCAAATGCTGCCCTGATGCAACACAGTGCCACTTAATATCATCCAGTTTTATACTATTTATGACAATTACACATATAAAAAGACAATTGATCCCTTTGTAATATCAGTACTACGGGTTGGGGTGAGGGAAGTCTAGATTTTACTGCTACGGCTGCTGTCTCTGCAACCTGTCCCCTGTTCAAGGCAAGATATGGCATGATACCGAGGCTTGTTGCACACATGAAACCTTTTTTTTCTTATAGCACTTCAAAACATTCTGGGTAATACCTGTCTACAGGAATGTCCTTGAAAAGATTTCAAAACTAGATTAAAAAGGCTGATCAGCAGGAAATAATTTTCACTGAGGTGGGAAAATAATAATTTTGCAGTGTTTTTGTGGTTAAAGAAAGAAGAGAAACCATCCAGTTTGTTACATGCTGAGAAGACAAAAAAAAAAACAAGTACATTTTTTTGTGGTGGTGATCCTCAACTCCAGACCCCATCAGTCAGGGTTTAATTTGGCAATGCACAGTTCAAGAAATTTTGAATCTGAATCTATTGTCTTGTAGAAAGAAAATGTCTGCACTCTCATTGCAGCATAATTTGGAAAACACAGTAACATCTGGTTTTACACAAAACCAAGACGGTACCCTTCTATTTAAACACAGTGACATTTACAATAGTTTTCTGTGAATAAAAAAATGCTGTTCGTAGTGGAGAACCAGGAGTCGTACTGCTCCTACATGTGCTAAAAATTTTAAATTGAGCTTGACTGAAGTGGAAAAATTGACTGGCCCAAAAATAAATTTTCAACTGAATATTTTTCATATTTGTACAGTAATTACAGTTAGACACGAGTCACAGTTAAAATGTGAAACTGTTTTAAAATACTGTTCAACAATCTTACAAGTTCTATTTTTAAGATGTTTTAGTTTACTATTAGATTGAAAAACAAAGCAGATTCCTCTCTTTGTCACCAATCACAAAAATGGTAAAACTATATTAATCATAAAGATCTGTGTTATTTATGAAACTCATTAAATTTATGTAAATGTGTGGATTGTGTTTTTGGATCTTTTTTGTTCTGGAAAAAGCAAATACTGGGTGACAAAAAAGTCAGTTTGACAACTACCGACCCTCCCCGGGTTACCACAATACACCACATAGAAAATCCATTATTGAATGATTCTGACTGCCAGCCTGGGAAATTGCTGCTGTGGCAGTCCATGTGTGAGTGACAGAGCTGATTTATTTCAGCCCACAATCATGTACAGCAGCAACACAGGCAGCGAAGAGTGGAGACAACTCCACAGGACCTCGTGCACTCATGTGCACAGGCACACATCAGACAGACAAACCTAAGTTCAAACCGAGGGTCAAGTCAGGTATGACGAGTGCTCACTTATAATCGGTTCTACAGTAAGGCCTTTCTTTTACTTTAAATGGAAGAGTGAGAATATAACACATGATCAGCAGTCCTAAAATGGGCAGTTTTATTTCTATTTCATCTTTTGGGGTTTACATTGAAGAAAGTTGATACTTTACTCTTTATCTTTTTACAGAAAAGAAAATTAACATTTTACCTTTCATTCAATAAAGATATGTGTTTGAGGGTTTATTTTACTTTTTATTCAATAAAGATATGTTTCTGAATGTTTTATTTTGCTAAGGCTGAGCCCCTGAGAATAAATGCTTACTATGTGTTAAATGTAAGGTTGTCTGATGGGAAGATTGTCATGTTTTATTTTGCTAAGGCTAAGCCCCTGAGAATAAATGCTTGCTATGTGTCTAATGTAAGGTTGTCTGATGGGAAGATTGTCAAGGCTGTTGTACAACAAGACCAGTGGGAATCTAGTTGCAAGAAGTTGCGAGAAGAGAAGTTGAGAAGACGGAGAACGAATGACCAATCGGGAGAAAGAGAAGATGCCTTAATTAAAGAATATTCATGAACTGTAAATGAACTATAAATTTGGCAAACTTAGATGGACGTGGTCTTTTTGTTGTAACCTCACAGAGAGACATAGGTGTGCTCTGTGAGGACAATGAAACCCAGATGCATCTGTTTAGATTTTTATGTTTAGGAATAAATATTGGAAATTGAGAAAATGATTGAATCCTGGTAGTATTTTAAATGCTTGGTATGCATAATATTTAGTGTTTTGATCACCAGCCTTCTCTCTTCAGTCTGCACATGCAAGAAAGACCGGGTGGTGAGATTATTTAATGAATAATAGTTTAAGCGAATATTGGATTTAACCAAAGCCTGAGAAGAAGAAAACCCCCGGATTCTTTCAACATGGTAATAGCAAGGTGTTGGAAAACAATTTGAAATAAATTAGATGATCATAGAAGAGTATTTCTAAAGATCCTAAGATGTAATCTAATTCTTAAAAGCAACTTGGACTCAAAGGACAGAAAGGAAGCTGCTGAAGGCGCTGATTTCTAAACCTAGCACAACCACTAGAAGAGGCAAAGAGATTTCTGGAAGGTGGAGAGCAGAGCGAAGGAGAAGAGGACTGGAAAGAAGTGATGGGAAAGGAAGTAAATGGCTGGATGATTGGATGGATGAAGTGGTGTTAGAGTGTGTGTTCGCGAGGAGGACGAACAGTTTCAGAGTCCACCTGTCGGCAGAGATAAACACAAGGAGGACCCAAAAGCAGCGACTGTGGCTTATGGGATGGCTTGAGTGACAGTCCTGACATTTAGAAAGAGCACAGTAAACAAGGTCTCACAGAGAATAAATAGCACGGAGAGCAGTGTGGCCAATAGACACAGTGGTGTACTGTATGCATCGATGTAGCACACCACTGTGCAATCACACATGTGTACATATTAACATGCACACACACACAGATGCACAACTCCGGTTAGATTGATTGCATTAATGCCCAGCAGCAAACCAAAAAAATGACATTAGGTGAATGTTTTTTATGGATTCAGTGCAAAAGCACACACGTACACACACAGAGGGAAACTAGGAAATGAAAGACCCCCACCGCAATCCAGGACAGAGTGGATCATCAGTGTTGTTCCTTGGCCTTTTGTCTTTGATTAAATGGAGAAGCATGAGAAGCGAAGTGCTTCTGACTGATACTTCACAACTAAATCACCTCTGGATTATTCTGTCCTTACCTACTGCTGAAAAAGACACTGTTACGATGCACTTTAAAAATACTTGTTAAATCCCAGCAGTTTCCGGATGTTTTTTGCATCATTTTGTTCACTAATGTTCAGAGAAATGTATTCACACCGTGTCCATTAATAAGACGTTTTCCGACTTTAATCTTCTGAAAACAGAAAATGGTTCATTCTAAGCAGATGACACTATAAGAAAATTCTATTCTATATTTATTTACCCTCTACAAACAGGATGCACTATTTGTCTCTACAATCCCACACTGATAGACATGAAACAAGTCCAGATTTGCTAAGAACTATTATCTAAAAGTCGGTCAGCGTTCCAGCGTCACTGTAACTCCATCTGCTCACTCTGTCCATCACAACAGTTGGTCTACAACGGAGTTCAACCACAAAATGTTAGATTAAAAAATATAATATGGAACAATTACAAATCCCTTGAACATGACTGATTTCACTTAAAAGGTACACAAAAAAACAGGTCACCAGTGTTTCACGGGACTACACACACACAACCATCCACACGCTCACACATTCATAGAGACAATTTCATAGCGACCAATTAACCTAACATGCATGTTTTGGAGAGTGGGAGGAAACTGGAGTACCTGAAAAAAAAAAATCACGCATACACAGGGAGAACATGCAAAATCCACATAGAAAGGCCAATGTTCCAAGCCTCGTCCCAACCTGGGATTCAAACCTTGCTAACCACTGCACCATCATGCCGCCTATTTAATGAAAAACCAGAGTGCCAAAATAATCTTTTCTCTAACATCCCAGAATGCAAAAGTCTACAAATTTTAGTGATATTCTTACATTTAAAGTTTCTGCATAGCTTTATAATAAAAATTTTATTTATAATGCACTTTACGTATATCTCCAGTGGAGATCTCAAAGTGCTACAATGACCAAAAGGAACAACAAACAGCAAAAGTACGTACATAAAACCATAACACACACACACACACACACACACACACACACACACACACACACACACACACACAAAAAACCCACTACCTTGACTCATACTATGAAGGTGTCACCCCATTCTTAACTAGATTGTTGCTATTACAACGTCAACTCTCCTAGGAAGACTATCCACAAGGTTGAGGAGAGTGTTTAAAAAAATCCAAAAGCGCTACACAAGATAAGGTAAAAGCAATAAAAACAATTTTAAAACAAAATCTACATTGAGAAAACAAAGAACCATAAAATTAAGAATTGAAAGCCTTATAAAAAGGAATGCTTTTAGGTCTTTTTTTTGAAGGCCTTTCGTTTAGGCCCCATACTTTGTGGGGCCCTGAGGAGTTCTTGGAGCTCATTCCAGAGTTGTGGGGCAAAGGCCTGGAAGGCTCTGTCCCCCATTGTGGTCAGCCTGGTACTTTAACAGAAGACCACAGGAAACTGTTATTTATTGCACCTATCAGGAAGTATTCAACAAAGTCAAAAATTCAAACATCCATATTCTTATTTTCTATGCATGTTGTTTGAGGTCATGTCATTTAGGATGGCAGTGACATAAATGACGTCCATCATGTTTTGTTTGACTGCAGAGACTTAATGAGTTTCTGCAGTCCAACAAAACATGATGGATGTCAATGAGCCCTCCCCCTAAAAAATACATTTCCTCCTATGGTGCCACTTCTTAGTGATTTAACTTGTGATGATATTTAATTTGGTCATAAATTTAACTGATGTGTCAATGTAATCATTTCTTAAAAGAAGGGAAATGTTCAAAACGGGTCATATTACAAAATATTCTAACACATCATCTGTTAAAAGCAAATAATTTTTTTTAGTGAAAGTCATTGCTCGAAATTACACAATAAAAGACATTTTTGATAGACTAATTCACAATGCTTGAGGAGAAATTGACATTAAAGTACCTCCTCTATGTGAGTATGTGCTGTGCTAACTACAGCAACTAGGTCACCCAAATATTCAAGAGAAGGATGTTTTCTTTAGGGCAGTATTCAGCAAGGTCAAACATTCACTATGTTGGTATTTAAGACATCCAGCAGCTCTGCACTTTGTTCTATTAAATATTCCAGATTTACATTATATTCTCTCAGATTTTGTCGTACAAGCTTTTAGATTAACGACCTAAGTGATGGTCGTCTTTAATTACGAATATTACTGATCCATTTAAGGACATACTGCTCAGTAAAACTTTACAAGCACCATGTCATCATTCTTCAAAGCAAGAGCAACTCAGTAATTTAACCAGTAGTTTTAATGTGAGACAAAATTTGTCATAAAAATTGATAATGTTGCAATCGAAAGGTGACAGAGATGGCCTGAGGCACAGAAATGATCCATTTAGTCTTTTTAGGCATAGTTAGCTAAAGGTCTTGCATCAGCTGGGATCTCATGCCCTCAAGCAAAACAAATGCAAATGGCTGAAAATAGGCGTGAACAAAGACGCTATCTCTCGCTCGTGCAAACATGCAGAAAAAACAGGTGAATTTCTGCAGCCAGAAAGGAGCTACAGGGATTAAACTATTTGAGGAAGCACAGTGACATTTTCTCTCTCTCTCCTTGTGTGGCATATGAAGAAATCAATAGTTATTGCAGATGCATTTTCCGCCAGCAGGAGAACATTTGGACAATAGGCTTTATCCTGCACGAAGCACAGCAGAGTCTCCAGGCAAGAAGCAGTAAATGTCATGGGAAGGCACATGGGAGGAGGGATTCACTACCTCCATCAGGTACTGCTGAGCACCTAAACGTTCAGATTGCAGCGCTCCAAACACATGTGTTGCTGTTTTTTTCACCCACATTTGTGTAAGCCGGGCAACGTACATAAAAATACATCTTGTAAATGTCACAGATGGCATCCACCGTTTTTATTTTGTCCTCAGTTCATAATGTACTCCATCCATTCTCATATCTGTCTCTAGAAATCTCAATTTAGAGGTAAGACGTTTTTCCCATGTATATTTGAATTAAAAAGAAAAGGTTAATATGTTTGATATTTTTAAAGCATGACAAATATGTTTAAAATAAAGCCTCAAGGATGGCTCTGTCCTTTTGGACTCCATGGCAACAGCATCTTATTTCCAGCAAAAAAACAGATTTATTGGTCTGTTTCACTCAAAGGACATCAAACAAGCATCTAGATTTAATTAAAAAAAACCTGTCCCAAAACAAATCTCTCACTTAACCTTTTTTATCTGAGTGTTTACCTCCGTAGAGCTACGCAGCTCAATGTTTGTCATATATGTGTGTTTAAAAAGAAACTCTTTTCATTCCTAACCTAACCTGTTTCTAAGAGTTCAGTGTGAGCCTACAGTTATAATGCTGACTTTTATCTCCTCATCTCCTCCTAATCCCTCTGGAAAGCTCAAAAAGTCGACCTTAGTGTCTCTAATTTCAGACGCTTAATGAGATTTTTAATTGGTGACCTTTGGAGATTTTATACCACAGCTCATGAGAGCACTCAATGGGAGCCAACACCACTACAGCCCTATCACCACATTCCTCTAGAACACTCTCAAATGACTTGTTTTTCTTCTTCATTTTAAAAATCCTGACCCACTTGAAAGATAAATTTTGGTACTTCATATTTGTAGATAAATAACATTTTACATGTACATTTACTATCTTTAAAAATTGATTTGTCATCTTTCATAATAACTGAAAATAAAGAAATCAAGACAATTGCCACAAATAACTTTTAGATTTAAAAAACACTCAAAATTTATTGCCATAGCTTCTTACCGGGGTGAGATATCACAGCCTTGCTGCATGAAGGCTCCAAGTGAAAACCAAAGGGAGTTGAAGATGCCAAATTCATTGGTCTGTTCTGGACTCTGTTGGTTAGTATTCTGCTGCGTTGGTGTCTGAGCCTGCTGCACACCATTGGAAGCTGCTGCTTGTGTAGGAGTTTGCGGCTCGCCCCCCTCTTCGTAGTCCTCGGCATGCCATTCGTATGGACTGAACCGACTCACAAGAAAGAGGACAACGCTGACGCCAATGTAGGCAAACACAATGCACATCCAGATCTCATAGGCCAGGGGGTCCAGAAATGAAAACACGCCAGGTTTGGATTTGGTCGGTTTCTTGATCATGATGGAAATGCCCAGAGACATAAAAGGTTTGGAGAAGTCTATCACCTCTTCACGAACGAGGGTTATAGTGAGTGGAGCCACGGCCAGATCTGCTTTCTGAAGAAAAGTACAAACAGAACGGCATGTTAACAAGGTTTCCCATAGCTGGTAATCATCTGTCTTCTATAAGCCGACTGTATGGGACCTTGAAAAAATAGCTCAGGTAGAAATCTGATGCTTAAACTAGAAAACAAATAAAAAAAGAGCTACTTGTAGAAAGCTATGCTGCTGTCAGGCTTTCGCTTAACAGATTTAAAAAATGACCTTTACAGTAGTATTTGCTTTTGCCAGCCTTGTCTAGTCGACAGAGTACTGTGATCACGACAACAGCAGCAAAAAGCTTTATTCTGAGGACTAATGAGATTGTCCCTGGCCGTCCCTTTTGTGAACAAATATAGTTACAACAAAATGTAGAGGATTCAGTCTGACACACAACAAACCAAACCGGGGGAGCAGTTTGGAGATGTTTAAAAAGTGACTTCAGGTTGCAAACTATTGTAGCAGGACCATTTTCAGGTGCAGTTTTACACTTCTCTTTCTATTTGTCAACCCAGTGACATAAAAAAAGAGGAGCTTTATCCAAAATGTGTTGGTTTAAAAATAAAGTGTACGTGGGCAGATAGTCAGAAAAAAGAAAATAAGAAAAAAGCTTACAGTCTAAAGTCTACAGAGACATAAATTTTTGCAAAACAAACCAAGTGCCCATTTGGAATTGTTGATAACAGTGGTAACTAGAAGTTATGCAATACAGTACACTATTTGCTGTGTTTTGTAGGTAAGGGACTAACTACAACTTAGGTGTTTTTTAATTTTCAGTTTAATATGGTCATAGGCTGTGGGTGGTAACTGAAAGAACGAGATCACGGATACAAGCAGCCGAAATGAGCTTCCTCCGCAGGGTGGCTGGGCTCTCACTTAGAGATAGAGTGAGATGCTCTTCCATCCAGAAGGGGCTTGGAATGGGGTTGTTGCTCCTCTAGGTTGAGGGAAGCTAGATGTGGTGGTTTGGGCATCTAGTTAAGATGCCTCCCGAGTGCCTCGCTCGTGAGGTGTTCCAGGCACGTCCTTCTGGGAAGAGACCCAGAGGCAGACCACGTACCCGCTGGAGAGACTATGTCTCACAGCTGGCCGGGGAAGGCCTCGGGATCCTCCCGGGTGAGCAGTCATGGTGAGGGAAACCTGGGTTTCTCGCCTGAGGTTGTTCCCCCCGCGATCCGGTCTCAGATAAGCAGAAGACAACAGAACGGGATGTAAATGAACTGGTGCTACTCAGGTCTGTTTTAATTTTGTGCAAATGTATGTGCATTTTAGTCTGTTGTGCTCTCAATGTACTCCTCCCTAATTTTTGTCTCGTCTAAATATGCTGTTTTTACAGTGCTCGGGGGGAACGGTGATTTAGTCAAACCTTCAGTTAAATTTTTCTTTAAGCTATTTAAAAACAAATAAAGTAGCAGCATATCTTCAAAATGGTAAAAACTTCAAATGTTCTTTAAATGGGTTAATATTTAGAAACTGCTCTGATTACTCACCCCATACACCAATTCACCAACCATGCCATTCCACATCTTCGTTTCTGGATCTCTGGCTCCATACTTTCCATCAGAGACTATTTTCAGTTTGTACTGGTAGCCTACATGCTTGGCTATCTCTGCAGCAAGTTCAACGATGTACCCCTCATATTTATCATTCCCAACAAGCTGCTCGTGGTTCTTCTTCAGCATCACATATGGAGACTCCTGTCAGATGTACAACAATCATAATCAGCAATTTTGTGACTTTAGTTAGTTTGAAAAACTATTTTTAAGTAACTAAGCTTGTGTCAGAAAATCATATGCTGCCGCATTGCTGGGACTAAGCAGCGGGTTTTGCAGTCTTTTTGTGGATTTCTTGTTGAGCTAAAGAAAACAAAACATTATCATCAAGGCTTTAGCATGTTTAAAAGGTTTAATGATGGCGAATTTACAGCTAAGAATGGGATTATAAGGATACTTTTTTACAATGGGTTTATCTTTGTTTTTATTCAAGGCTCATGTTCTAGTTTTTGAAAAGAAACAGATCTAAAAAAAAAAAACTCTCACAGGACAAAGAAGTGGATGTGAAGCAACATGGAGAAAAGATAATCACCAACAATTGTGAGGTATCATTTTGGCTTTGTTCCAGTGGGGGATGGTGTCACGTTCAAATACAAAAGATGCCTGAGTGTGATCATCATGCTGGTATGCCCAAAATGAAAGGAAATATGGGAAGATTTCAAAGAAGATTTCATTGTAGCAAGAAAGCTTGACCGTACAATGTAATTTTAAAATCAGGGACATCAGATCAGTACCTTGCTGGTACTGGCATGTGTCTAAAACATCTAGATAAAGCTTTAAGTATCTCAAAAGGTTGTCCATATTCTTCAAATAACATCTAAATTTTCCACTGATTGACTAGCCAGAAAAATCACTTCTGCCATGACAGCAGCAGTTCCCACCGTTTTCACAAAGCTTTTGCTTTGCGGGGAAATGCTGCACTGAGCAAATCCTGCTACCATGTTACCTCAGAGTATTGAGATGTGGGGGGGCTTCCTCGATTTGTTACAGCCAGGCGTGTAGTCTGGCTACTTATAGTTCAGATGAAGGTAATCATTGCTTGACAAAAGCCAAGGTCTGCTTGGAGAAAAATAGCAACCCAGGGAGAGGTCTGGTGTGCAATGCTTTCACAGTGCATGCTTCTGCAGACCACACACACATACACACACATGCACGTATTTAAGACTGGAGAAGGTGTTTAGACATCTCCTGCGGACATGGTCTTATTGACCTTGAACAATTTCAGAAAGATACACTGCCAATCAAGCAAGTGGAATACAATGAAAAGACATTTGCACACCCTTTAATGCTTGTGCAAGTGAAAAATATAAATCCTTAAAAAGTGCTTACACTTTAAAATATACATTGTATTTTTTTATATAATTTTTTCCCTCAAGGTTTGTATTTTCCCATTTCTGGGCTCAAATACATTGATCAAGGAAAGAATTTTGGTAGCAGAATCCAAACGGCATGAATGGTTTCTTTTAGTATTGGTCAGTTTTTTAGACTTAACAAATTGAAGAAATGTCTCATGAAAGAATTACCTAATCAAATAAACCCTATGAAACCTCTCGTTTTAAGGAGAGTTTTAAAAAGACATGCAGCAAAAACATTGTCATCAATCAGTGAACATGTTGTTGACCTTGCCTTAAAAGAAATCCAAAATTTCACTATCAGTTTATCCTCATCAATAGTTTTCCCTAAAACTATTTTTTTATACTCAGACCTACCAAGATAGTAGTGACAATATAAGTCCTGTTCAGAAGTCCATAAGTGTCGTTGCTGCCCCTTATCAGGCTGGCTGTGGTCACATATTTTTCATCTTCATTCCAATAACCAACCTAGAACAAAAAGTACAAGAATTAATCTAACCATTTAAAGGTGAAGTATGAGTTACTGAAGATGAAGTCTGTACGATTTCACACCAGATTAAGTGTCACACCAGTGTCAATTCATGCAAGTGTAACCTTTACTAGAGTACATTCTAACACAAAATATATGTTTTTATATATATATATAAATATATATATAAACTTGGCAAAAAAGAAGCTAAATTGTCTATAAGTTCAATACAAAGATGTAGTGATACAAAGATGACAGTACAAAGGTGTTCTGTCATGACTAAAACAAAAAATGAATAGCTTTTGTAAAGGTTTTTAGACCAGTAGCCCAACTTTGGGCTAACCTAGTGCTTCTCAAATAGTGAGGCTATATCAAGGGGCGCCCGTTTGACCTTGGGGAACTTGCCTTTTTATTATTCTTTCTCTTTTACAGTTCTAGAATAAAATGCAATACCACTCCACTGCATTAAGGGGCAGTGGCGCTCTCCTTGGCAGAGTGTGCGCAGTGATAACATTTGCCGACAGCTCTAACGGAAGTGTTCGCAGCTTTTTAACAGATATTAGCTGTCGGCCTGCTGTAACATTACTTACAGTATGTCAGCCTATAACAATGTAACATAAGTTGGCTGCACTGTAACAATAATTACCAGAAGGGACACTAATTAATGGTATGAAATATTAGGCTTCTAATTTTAGGGTCATAAAAACAACCCTTAGAAAATGTCTTTATGAGGGCAATTAAATTGTGTCATTGGAAAAGAAATACTGTATATCGTGTTTAAATTTTTTTACATAAATTAAAAAGACCAAATGTTATTCTTTCCAAAAGATGCAGGAAATGTTATTTTCTCCTACTTTTTTCTTCCCGATTAAAAATGACATTTTAGAAATCACAGGGGAATAGTTAACCCTTTACAAGGCGTAGCCGTTGCACTATTTGTTGGGGAAAATGCACAAAAGCGTTTGTGGCAGCTAACAATAGAAAAAAAGTTATCACGAGATTCATTGAGACTTCCAGTTGTTCACTACTGATTTCCTGTTAGTTTGAAAGCATGTTCACCCGTTCAGAGTAAAAAAGGTGACAAACATGTGTCACAAGAACGCCTCATCTTTAATTGTTGTAGTTTTTTAGATTTCACTCTGGTTGCTAGGGTCACATTGGTAATAATCTAAGTATTTTTCTCAGTATTACCTACCTTCTTGGGACCAGATGGGGCCAGTTCCATAATGCTGACTGTGTAATTTGTTCTGCGGCCTTTCTCATTAAACTGAATGTGACCAGTTAACCCATCAATACGAACCTGTAACAGCAGCCAAACAAAGAAGAGGTCAATTGCGCAGTTCAACTGTCATGACAGATGGCTACATGCTGTAAAGCTTAGCAGTCCAAGCGTTTGTCTTTATTCATGTAGTACCACAAAACATTTGCATGTCATGTTTACACTGAACCGCATGTTGAAAAAAGCTTGCATGTGTTTGTGTAGTAATCACTTGTGAAATTCCAAAGAGCTCAGGTCCATGAGGAGGTGAATGACAGATGGTGTGCGTGTATGTGGACAGTGCAGTGTGTTTGTCTTGGCTGTGTGATGGAATTAATTGAGCGAACACTGCTTCAATCTCCAGTCTGTCCGAAGGCAGATGGCTAGATTGACTCTGAGCAGGCCTCTGCACAACCACTTTGCAGGCAAACCCATGGGCTGCACAGAGACAGCCCGTTCATTTTACGTCCCACGTTTTATCAATGCTTTTCTTCAAATGACGCAATAACGTAAATAAGATCTCATAAAACTGGAACAAAAACATCATCTTTCTCCCTTGATACAAATGCATAACTTCTTCTAAGTGTCTTCATGAGATCATGAAACCTCACAGCAAGACCAGCATTAGTATTTCGCTGCCAAATAATGCATTTTTTAAAACTCAATTGCTGATGTCATATCCCATGATGATCACAGCTGAGTAATCTTGCCAGCAGGTTTTGTTTACTACCCGTGATGTCACATTTGATACTTGGGAGCTCTCATGTGACTTAATGTGAACTTTACACGACAGAATGAGACCTAATTTGTTCAGCCAGCCCCAACTCAAGAGCCGTTAGCCAATGTGACAGTCAGGAATTTGTGTGAGAGTGCGTCCGTGATGGGATTCTGCATGCGTGTACTGCATGTGTGTACTTAGGCATGTCTGTGTTTATGTGTTCAGACCTGCTGCAAGGCTCTCTGGATGTCTATGCCTTGCCCCCAAGGAGCTGGTGGGTTGGCGAGACACTCTCCAGCATTGCCCCTGCGAGATATGTCTATCCTCTGTCGTCTCAAATTCTGGAAAGCGGTGGACATGACTTTCACTCCGTCATAAGTTAGAGCACCTGTGTACTGCGGACAGAAAAGATCAGAGCATTTTCAAAATCAAGCTTGAAAAGAAAAATTGTAAATGCACATGTATGACTTTGCCATTTAAATATTGCCAAATATCAAATTATTTAACTTTGCTTTAACTCAAACTCAACTTTTCCTCTGTGTTCTGACCTTTAAAATGAACAAGTAATTGCAATAGAGGCCGTTTGAGCTTTCTCAACATCATACATCAACCATTCATCTGTTTTGTAGACCGCTTCTTCAAATGCAGGCTCAGCGCATCATAAATCAATAACCACTTAATTTAGGAAACCTCAGATCTGATTTAGGACACCATGATAGCATCTGTCTTAAAAAAATTGATCCAAGGCCTTTTTTAGAATTTTTTAATATTTTTTAAAGTTGCCAAGCAAGTAAAAAGAAAGTGGTAGAAATTTGAAACGCTTCACCTAAAAAAATCCCCCAAAGCAATAACAACAAAACAAGCTCCAAAGTTTTAGAATCTCTATGAAGATAAATATTTTATAAAGCTAAGAAATATTACTTTCAGTCCATTTTTGAGCATTTTGTTGTCCTTGTTGTCAAACTCCATCCACTGCTGGACGATTCGGCTCACACTTGGTTCAGAGTTGTTGACGAGTTGAAAGCCAGTGATGTTGGCACCGCCTTTCCTCAAGTCGGTCAGGTCGATGTCTAAGAAACCCTGATGGAGACAGCAAAACAGCAATATTTCAACAACACAGCAATTATTTAAGACTAATAACTAACAAGAATATCTGGTATAAAGTCTGTCAACATAAAACACTGTGCGGTGTTGATCTTATGCACATAATAAACTTCTTGCGCCTTCTTAACTGTTTATCCTTTATGGGGTTGCCGAATTGCCGAAGCCCATCGTGGCTGATTCAAGGCAAGGGGCAGGGTACACCCCGAACAGATCACCACTCTGTTGCGGGGCTTGTCTAAATTCATCCCATTAATTTTAGTTAACAGTAATAACTGGATCATAAAAATTCATTTGTGTAAATCAGAATAATATTAATCCAAATTTGAAATAATAAACAATGATAAATGGTTTTGAAGGATGAATTTGTGTGGTAGAACAATGTTTCATATCAACTTCTAAATTGCTTATAGTGTCGCAAGAGGTGCCGGAGCCGACCGCAGGAGGCAGGATACACCCCAAACAGGTTGCTAGTCTGTTGCATGGTGTGGAAGAATGTATGAGAAGATAATTGTGTGTGTAAGTGTGTGTGTCTGTTTGAGTGAAATCAGTTGAAAAAAATGGGGTTTACTGTTAGATTTTCAAACTAAATTTTTAACGTGCTTTCTTTTCAAGCAAACTACTTTGCTATAAAAAGTACCCGTACTCTATGAATAACATTTCATTGACATAAAACTAATAATATTTTTGTCATTGTGAAAAAGATTGTAGAAAAAGAAAAATGTGTGCAATAAGATGTCCATTTCACCAAAATGCAATTTTATCCTCGGTTAAAGCAATAAAAGTTTAACAAAAGTTTTTTGTTACTCAGACCTACCACATGTAATAAAATATCCAGAATGTTATTATTTGTATCAAACTGAATTTAATTTTGATTGATTTTCTCACAAATAAATGATCAACTACCTGAATTCAAAATTATTGCATATAACTTTGTCTCAAATCTGTTCTGTCATCTTCTGCTTAACCCGGGCCGGGTCGCGGGGCAACAGCTTCAGACAAAAGCCCAGGCTTCTTTCACCCCGACTGCATCCTCCAGCTCACCCGGAAGGATCCCGAGTTGTTCCCCAGCCAGCTGTGAGACATAGTCTCTCCAGCAGATCCGGGGTCTGCCTCTCAATCTCCTCCTCGTGGGATGTGCCCAAAACACCTCACCAGCAAGACGCTCGGGGGCATCCTGACAAGATGGCTGAACCACCCCATCTGGCTTCTCTTGACCTGGAGGAGGAGCAGCTCAACACCGAGCTCAAATCCAGAAAATGCCAATTTTTAAATAAACAATTAAGACATGCAAAAGTTTTTCTTTTCTAACAAATTTTTCTTTGTTGCTCTATAGGGTGGAACAAAAAAAAAACCTAATTTTCTAGCAGGTGCAGGCTAGAGGTAATCTTTGCCAAACCCAATCCACATCATTGGCTTCTTTGACCAAACCTTTACACCCAGCTTTGAAAAAGACAGCAAAAGCTTGGCGCAGGAAGGAAAAGATCTGCCTCAACACTGTGTTCAACTTGTGTTTCTAACTAACTATAGAAGCTGCTTTACAGGGTGAGAGAAAAAAAAAACGGAGAACATAAAGCCACACAGCTGTAAAAGCAATGTTTTGAATGATGAGAAGAAAAGGTGGATCTCTGCTTTGTAACCGGCATGCTAACATTCAAAGCATTTTTATATCACGCTGCTCAGACATGAGACATTTCATGCTATTTGAAGCATTGCTTTTCTCTTTGCCTATCTCAAAGTCTTTCTTGTTTCGCTTTCTTTGATCCTTCAATGCATACAGCAAAACAAATACAGACAAATAGGAAGTCTGTGTTGCTAGCCTAAAGTTCTCTCTAGTAGTTTTATTTTCCAAGTTATTTTCCAAGGAAAAGGTCAGTGAGCTGCAAAGTGAAGGCTGCCCCTTTGCATCACCGCCACCTTCCTCATGTACCTGTGTGTGTTTCCAGGTGTCTACATTTCTCAACTGAACAGACAGACTTGTCTTTTCTCCGCTCTGTGAATGAGCTAATGGTGAGCACTGAGCTGAAGAGGTTACTATAGAAACTAGCCTTCGCTAAGCTTGGATGTGGAGGGGTGGCAGCAGGGGTGCCGGTGGGGTGTTTCTGACATATAACGTTACAACATATAAGTGCTGACTGAAATCCAAGCCATTTCCTGTTGAGAAACTGGCACAATGATAGAAATAACACAACTTCATAAGGCTACAGAGACAAAGGAAAAAAAATCTGTTTTTCTTTCATTTTTTTGTACTGGCCTGTTATTGGCCCATTACAAATTACTGCAAGCACTTTGCAGATCAGACATTCACACCATCTGAGCCTTATCGTTTAAAATTAAATCTGGCCAGACAAGAGAGATTGAACCAATCTAAAACCCCTGCAGTGAGAAACTGTTGAAGCCAGCAGCTGCATATTAATGTTGGTATTGCCACAGTTTCTCTCGGTATCAGTTTTATCTTCATTTAACTGCATTTAGTGAGGCTCCATGCAGTGGTCTGTGAACCATTTGCTCTTAGACAATAGCAGCAAAGTCATCTAATGGATAAAGCTCACACATACTGGATGCCTGACCCTTTTCTGTCACTGTGCTTTGCACAGACTTTTGTCTCTGACATTCTTAGCCCTCTTCCCCCACTCCTCAATCCCTATGCCTCCTCTCTCTTGCTATACTCTGATATTTCTGTGGTAGAAAGAGAACAGCTGAACTGGAAAATAGAATGAAAAGATGTAAAGCTAGATAGTTTCATAAAGGTTTATTAAGCTGGTAATAAAGTGCTTTAGGTCTAGACTGATGTCACAGCAATCAGATTTAAATATGATGTGGGCCGTACGTTAAAAAAGATCAGAGATGATAAAAAGCTTTGATGGATTCTTACCAGGTTGGCCAGGATGTAATGGTAGCTCTTAGCATTTTTTCCTTGCTCAACAATCTGAAAGACAAGAATAGAAGCATTTATTAAGGAAGAGCTTGTCGGTGATGAGCAGGACTGTAGGAGTGTGTATGTGTGTGTGTATGCAAGAATGCGTGCATCTCTGTAGCTGACATATACTTTGTAGATGAATTGCTGGAATAAAGACAAATCCTACAAGATCCTCAATTCTGAGTAGAAAATACAAACATGCAATCAGGTCTCATTTCTAACCCTCTAAATCACAGGTGTCAAAGTCCGGTCCTCGAGGGCCGGTGTCCTGAAGGTTTTCCTGGAGGTATCTACACACTTGATCCAGGTTATTGAATCATTGTGCCAAATTTGATTGGTTGTTGATTTCACTATATGTGCATCAGCTGTATTGAACAGAAACACACGGAAAACCTTCGGGACACCGACCCTTGAGGACCGGACTTTGACACCCCCATAAACATGAAATCTGTAAAAAAAACAAACAAACAAACAAAAAAACAATAAAGAAAAAAATAATTTTGTGTAAACGATTTTAGTTTGAACAAATACATTTTATTCCCTAAGCACACATTGACAAACAGAAAAACAACAAAAAATACTGAAAGTTTTTTTTCGGATGAACTGGGAGGATTTAAATTACGTTTGAAAAGATCATAATGCATAAAATCATGTAGAAAACCACATTTCCTTTCCCTTTCCTTTCCAACATTATTCCGCTGCGAGTTCCGATTTGAGCTTTGATCTTATATAAATAACTAAAATATTCTCTTTCACTGAGACTGTATAATTCATTGTGCTGGTGTCAACCTGTGGACAAGTCTTTCTTTTGATGAATATGGCAGGGCTCTGTCTTGAAAGTGTGATTGTAATTGTTGAAGAAAGGCAACCACATGTCAGTCAACTACAGTATTTTACATAGTTTGAGTTATATAAGTACATAACCAGAGATTTACCAGGAGGTTGGTTCATCTTAGCAGCTTGAAGTAGTTATATGAAGACTTAGAAATAAGTTGAGTTTAATTGAGTAGAAACCCAACACAAATGATCAAGGCAACTGATTGGCCACTATGAAATTGCCCCTAGTAATGAGTGTGTTGATGGTTGTCTGTGGCCCCGCAACAGACTGGTGACCTGTTCGGGGTGTACCCTGCCTTTTGCCGCATCCGACACGACCCCATCAGGGATGAATGGTTTAGAAGATGAATGAATGAGTTCATGATTAAAACCCATTTACACCAAAAGATGAAAAACTGCAGAGACTCTTACAAGTTACGAGAATAAGTGAAAAAAAAAAAAAGAATTACTCTATTCATCCCTCACCGGGGAAATTTGTTTGCTGCACTCCTTACACCGCAGCAGGTTGCCCTTCGACGGCGCCAATGGTGGGAGAAGCGGGGGTTACGTGTCTTCTCCAAGGACCCCGCGAACTTCCGGTCGGCGCGCGAACGCTCTAACCACTGAGCTACCGTCTCCACTCTCCACCCTGCCCCATATTCCAAGTAATAGACAACAAATATGTGTTTTTTTTAAATGAAAGTAATCTACATTGTTGGTCCATGAAGGATCCAGCTGAGTGTTTAATTTAAAAAGAATCAAAGTACAGATCAATGCAACTGGAAAACAAAAAAATCTAATCTGAATTTTTCCATCGACAGACACTGGTGACACATCGACCAACAGGAATTATGAGTCCATGAGTGCAGCTATCATGCACACTTGTAACCATGTCAAAACACTTGAGAAACGCTACAAACTAACAGGGTGCAATGGCTACTCAGAGAAACATTTTATGTCTCTGTGTCTGTGGAGCCTCATCAGCAGCATTGGGAAGCAGAAAAGATTTTCAGAGCACAGAAAAAACCCCAAAAAAATCCAGAGATTTTCTATCCAGCTCTCCTGCAAAAACACCAAGACCATTAACTACTCAATGACTCTTCATACCCTCATGACCCAATATTTTCTTTTTTATGATCAATAAAATGAAATGAATCTAGTCAGTTTAAGGCCAAAGTTGATGCAAAATAATGAGCTCCTGTCGGACAGAAACTTGCTGCTGCCACTGGTTGATGCTAATCTTATTTGTCACATGCTTGTTCCAGCCAACAAGCTGCATATTGATGAAATGCCAAAATGATCTCAGAAACCTTTGTTTTTTGAAGAATTTCAATCCAAAAATATCTTCTAGGATATGTTCTCATGTTGTGCACTTCACTGTATTTGGGTCAGAACACAGATTTTCAGGTCGGATGATAGGTTAGCAGACCAGCGAGCTATCTGACCACCGTTGATCTTGTCAGGTCCAGGTTGTACCCTGCCTCTTGGCAAAAATAAAAATGAATGAATGAGGACAGCTTTGAGGAGCGATCTTTGTCCGTTTTGTGGATTTCAGACATAATTGAAATAATGATCTTCCATTCACATTCAAAGGCTAATTTATTTTCATCTTTCTGTCTTTTAGCTGGATAACTTGAAGCAGAATTATTTTCTTTATATTATCCATCATCTCAGATCTGTCCATCTGTCTGTTTAGTATGGCTTTTTTCTATCTAAGCCTTGTGCATCAGACATTTTTTTTCACGTCATAGAAACCGTCTCACCTTGCACCATAAAACTGATGAAAATAGTGTTGGTCGCTGAACACTTAAAATATTTAGAATTTGCATCACCCGGCCTTTCCTGACAATAATTTTGCACCATAACAAACTAATTAGAGCCTAAAACCTTGGTAAAGATAAAAGGGAAATCAGTTAAAAATTCTATGTTCAGATATTAAAAACCTTGACCCACATATTAATAATAGACCTTGTTCATGAATAAAATGGCACGGACGAACCAGAGAGTTTTGATGAAAATGGTGTCCATGTGTGTTGCATGATTCTAGTGATATGCTATAATTACTTATACAAAATCTTTAAATTCACAGATCAAAAAGGCTTAAATAGATTTGTTATTTTGCTCTTTTACGGACATTACAAATTAATCAGTGTGAGAATCTTTTAGTTTTATTGATGAATCTAAAATAATTCCACTAAAAATATACAGCTTTGTACATCTGGAAGTCATTTCCTTTGGCTAGGCATCTTACGAGGCCAGGGATGAAGGTTGAGTTAAAAAAATTTGGACAAACAGTAAAAATAAGAAAAAGTGATCAAATCCAACTCCAATCCTTCCTCAAGAAATATTTGTGGATATCAGATAACAACTAATTTGATAACTCTTAAACTATGAGGTGCCCATGTTTCTACAAGCACAACAAATGAGATTATTGTGGAGACACATTTTCACCCCGTCATGTAAAGGAGAGCCAACTATGTAGAATTAATTAGACGGATGCAGAATCCAATTAAAGGTGCAGCGGAGAAGGACTCCTTGTGATAGCATTTTGTCTTGTGGTTACTTTTTCCTCATTCGTTTGTGTGTCTGAAGATGCTCCAGGTCAGGACAGATGGTGGCATTTGTTATTAATGATGACCCCAGCAACGGGCGAATCCTCAGGCCAAACCTCGGGCAAGGAAAACTAGAGGGTTGGAGAAGAACCACACATTGAACCCTTCTACACACTTACATACGGCTTCCACAGAAGACTGTCAAAAAGAAAAGTTTTGGCTCCGAGTATTTTTAATAATTAGGCATGTAAATTGGAAGAGTCATTCAGAGTTCAACACCAAAAGGACAAATCTCTCTTTCTGTCCAATAAGGAGGAAATTATTTTCAGACAAGCCAAAAGAATATATTTTACTTCAATGAGAAGTGACCCAGGCTACAGCTGAGGATGTTAATATAAGATGGTCCGTGTACAGTATGAGATGAGTTCAGAAGTGAGTTTACAGGGTGACAGAGAGAGAGGTTTGAGCAGGTGTGTGTGTGTTAAATCCTGATTTGGGTGCACAGGCATGGCAGTGTGAAAGTGGTGAGCAGATGTTGGTGATTGATGGTAGCCGTCTGAATGGGGAACTTCTCGGGCTCAGCTTCTGTAAACTGGTGAGAACTGATGCAATAAGCTTAAGTGTAGACACCAGGCCATCAATAACCCTCACACAGAACAGACACGGTGTGGTCTCAGACAAAGAAAGGATGTGTGTGAGTAACTGTACTTCATTTTATAAACAAAAAAGTAATAAATTACTATGTTGTTAATGAGCAAATATTTGACATCTTGTTTCTTTTTTGACTGCATGGGATTTGTCTAAAATTGGTGTGATTTTTTTATTTTTGTATATGTATTCCATCAGATAAAGACAATCAATTAGTCCTCTGGGGTCTGTGACACATGAAAAACAATTCAACTATTTTAAAATATTCATAGCTTGTAGAAAAATTAAAAATATACCAAAAGCAGCAGTTGAATTAAAACCTGACGATGCTTGTGAAATAACAAATTCCATATTTTAGTGTGTCTTTTTTTGTGGAGGAAACTTTATTTTAACCAGCATAAGATCATGTTATTTAGTCCTCAACGGCCAAGTGTCCTTAGCTAATTAAATAAGTCCTTTCCTTGAAAAAGGATACAATGTTTGCACAAATATGAATCAAAGATGTATTTTGAAGTGGTGATAGGTCATCGTTCTAATATTTAAAATAAATAGTGAAAAAAATTATTACTTTGTATATGTATGAAAAAATCAAGACACAATGTATAATCTATATATAGGGGAGACGATGGCTCAGCGGCTAGAGCGTTCGCCTGCGGACTGAAAGTTAACTGGAAGTTCGCGGGTTTGTATCCCACTGAGTGCATGTCTAGGGACCTTGGAGAAGACAACTAACCCCCCGTTTCTCCCACCATTAGCGCCGTCGTAGGTGGCAGCCTGCTGTGGAGTAGTGCAGCACACAAATTTCTCGGTGAGGGATTAATAAAGTATATTTAAAAAAAAAAAAAACCTATCTTGGACGGCACATTTGTGCAGTGGTTATAACTGTGGCCTCATAGAAAGAGGGTTGGGGGTTTGAGTCGTGGGTAGGGATGAGGTTTGGAACACTGGCCTTTCTGTGTGGAGTATGTTTGTCCTCTTCGTGTATGAGTGGGTGGGTTTTCTTCAGGTACTCCAGTTTCCTCCCACACTTCAAAAACATGCATGTTAGGTTTATTGGTTGCTATGAAATTGCCCCTAGGAATGAATGTGTGTGTGGTTGTTTGAATGTGTGTTGCCCCCCGACAGACTGGCAACCTGTTAGGTGTGTATCCTGAACACCCGCTGTGACTGGGTTGTTAAATCATTTTTTTTGTGCAATTCAAATACCTATTGCATTAAAGATTAGAAAATCAAAACATTTGTTGTAGTAAGCTTATATAAAAATTGCATTGCATGTATTTTTGGTTTCACTCACTGAAATGAAGGTGTTATGTTTTAAAACAATGTCCAAGGAAGGAAAATTTTCACTGATCCTGCCTAAAGAAATTCTTTGTGATGGCTTGTTGATGGCAGATCAAGCAAAGCTCAGAAGCAAATGCTAACCTGCCGACATGTTTACATTTTCATGGAAGCTGCGTTGCAAACAATTTTGAGTTCTTGTAATTTCAAGTGCACAAAGTTTCAGCCTTCTGCGGCCACCGCTATTTGAGAAGTAAACTGACTAAGGACCCTAAGTCTTGTAGCTAGCTCACTGTTGCCTAGCAACATGTGCTAACATCTTTATACATTTCTACCCGGTAGGTTTTAGTTTTATTTGCATCATACTTGAAATTTTTAATACTTAATTGAGTGAAAAAACACATTTCATTATGGTTTGAATTTGATCCTTTTTGAGTCGATGATTCTGTCAAGATTATCTTCAGAGCTCCTTACACAAGATTAGTTTTAGCTGAGTACCTTCAATAATAAGTAAACATCACAGATCTCGTTGGGATTTCATCAAATGTAAATTTGCCTGTAAAAATTCCACTGAAACTAACCAGACAATTTAGCAAACACTGCATCCCTCTGATCATTCTAATCTCATTCTCATCCCATGTCCGAGATTCAGTCTGTTTTGTGTTGACTGAATCATTAATTATGGTCATGAAGCTAAATGAGGAAGAATGAGCTTTTATACTTCTGTCAAAATATAACCATAACGAAGAACTCGGACTGTTTGAGTGAAAAGAGACAGGGTAAGAGGGTCACAATCCAGTTAATTTTGTTTTTCTGGTACCACATGTTGAACAGGTGTAATGCCATTTCTGGAATAAATTGGTGAAATAAAGAAAATGACTGAAATTGAATGTGATTCAAGATCCAATTCAAGATTCAAGATTTTTTATTGTTACCATTCTCATAGTGAAATTTAGACAGACTAGTAGTACTAGACTAGTAGTACCTGTAGTACAGTACAGTTCCATGTACTGTTGATGTAGTAAAAATACATCTTTAGGCCAAAATCTACTAGAAAGTGATGTTAATTTCAAACCAAAGAGCTGAATTTGCTATTTTGAAATTTGAAAAATAACAGTCCGATGACATTAGTGTACATTCACCACTGCTTTATCACAATTTGAGATGGTTGTCTAACTTGTAGTTCATTGTGCTTCAGTGTGAATTTTTCTTTCTTTGTAAATTCAAATAAATTTATCTAATGATTTATTTTTTTGTTATTTCTTAAAAACATTGCATTCTTATCCCGTGGTTGTCTGATCAAATAAAACAGATGCACATCTTTTTTATTAGTATTATTTTTTTAAAATGCTGTTGTGTCCACATTGTGTTATATATGTATATTTTTTGTATTAATTAGGATTTCCAAAAAGTTTTTTTCTTTTTTGAAATATGCGTTGACCTTATTTGTAGTTTTTCCTTTCACGCATTCAATTATAACTTTAAAAAAAAACGCTTTACACACATGTAGTACGCACGCACACACACACGACACATTGAAATACTGGGCAATGTAACAAGGTGTGTTTGCAAAAGGCTCGTTGAAAATCCTCCAGTTGGGACACAATAATCACTCAAATATTTGACACTGTCTTTTCTTTGGTGATTTTACAATGGAATTAAAGATTTAAGAATAATTTTTACATTCTTTTGACAAGTCTAGCTAGTAGTAAAGCCAGCCCTGAATCAGCCTTGTGCAGCGCTTGTTTTAACATCAATAAATCATTTATAATTCAATACAGAGTGACATTAAAAAAAAACCCAAAAAGTAATCCACAAAATACTTACTACAATAAGAAATCAACCAAAGACATGCAAAAAGTCACCAACATTCAAAAGAACTCTGATAAAATCTCAAATTTCTGAAGAATAATTGTTGAGACCAGTATTTATGATTGTCAGAAAGAAAAGCCAGTACAGCCCCAATCTTGAAACGGAGCATTTTGCATGAGGAACTCTTTGCCCGTCGGCCTCAGGCTATGCTTTGAAACCTAAAAGCATTCTCAGTTACAACAGCAGAACTCTGAAGTCAAACTGGACAGGATTGGTCTCGAGGGAACAGGAGACAAGCTGCGATAAAACAAGTTTCCTTATCTTTATCACCAGACTCGTGTAAGGTTCCTAAGAAAACCTCATAAATGACAACATGGAATCTCAGAACAGAGGTTATGATAGTGATATAAAACAAAAGAAGCAGAATGACCAATAACATGCATCCATTCAAGTAAAATACACCAACGATGTGACTTTGGGAAAATGTGTATATCTATTTATCTCTTAATAACACATATATTACTTGGAAGTATATATGTTTCTCTCCTGTTACCTCTCTTGCTCTCAAGAGATGTGCATCACTTCATCACCTGGAGAAACTCTGAATTTGACAGGTCTGCCTTGCTTAGTTACCGTTTCTAAGCTATCATTGGACAATCTCTGTTTGTTTGAAGGAAGTTACTGCAGAGTCAATTGTGATGCCAAGATCCTTTTCCGTTTAGAAGTAGAAGAGTGAGTAAGTGACGACCCTATCAGGAACTGCCAGCTTTTAACACCATCGCTGGCTTTTTTTTCATCCTACCTGTCCTTGATGTTCCGGAAGACAAAACACAGGTCAACCTGCAACAACCCCATTTCCATTTAGAACTCCTCTATACCTCCTCTACTTCTAGTCTTCAAAATTGGGTCTAAAATAAGTAGAATGCATTGAACCCAATGGACTATTTAAACCCCATAAAACGATTTGTTTAAAATTTGACTTTTTCATTATCTGATCAAAACGGTCTGATTTTATAAAACAAAAGCAAGATTCTCACCTTTTTCAGGATTCCCGTTAGCCTCTCAGTCTCACAGTCAATAATGATCTGTCCTTCCTTCCTCTTATCCAAATCCTGGAACACCTTTAAAAACGAGGCTTCCGTCATGGTCTCCACATTGACTGATGTCACCAACCAGTTCCTCTCTGCAGCTGTGTCCAGAACCTTCTGGAGCACTGACAAGCCTGGATGGGAGAGGACAATAAAAACATAATTTATCTGTGAACTGTGAGATGAGAATGATAACTGTTTGGATAAAAAGAACAAAATAATTGGTGAATATGAGGAATGAGCAGGTCATCTGGGAGTGATTACTGAAAATCTACATGTTATGATGGAACATCAGACGTGTCCACATGAAAGTAAGCCCCAGGATGGGCCCCACATGTGTAGTTCGGTTGAAGTATGACATAAAAAACAGATAAAAACTTTTGAACCAAACTGTGCAGAGAAGCCTGCTGTTCTGGATGAGCTTATCCATCTGATTCCTTCCTGTGGTTTTGGTGATAAAGTGTAACCAGGTCTGCATTTTATTAGGAAGCTCACAGGTGTGTTTTTGCACCGCCAGGCTAAATAAACACCACTTTAATGCTCACTAATAACCATCTCATGTATCATCTCGGACAACTTTTTGCATCTTTTAAACATCAATTACAGGTTGTGCTACTCAATTACACTGCCTCCGCTGTGCTGCTGGGACACCGAGGCATCGCAGTGACATGGACAGAGCAGCCAATGAGCTGAGGGCTTATGCTAAGATAGGAAATAAAAAGCGATTAGGGAACACATTGATCTTGAGCTTTGATTTACAATCTGACTCAGTGTTGTAGTCCTTCGCTGCTGGCAGTCGACCATTCAGATTCTTCTCATGCTGGCAGTTGGAGTTGTTTTACAAAAAAAAAACAGTAATTTCAGCCACATCAAACTTGCAACCATTATCCAAATGAATTGCAGTAGTTACAACATTTAGAAATGTAAACTAATCCATTACACAACTTTTTTTTCTTGCGAAGCTGCAAAGCTTCACTAGATTTGCCTGTTTTTTTCCTCTACCTCTCTCTCTCTCTCTCTCTCTCTCTCTCTCTCTCTCTCTCTCTCTCTTTTTGCTTGTGTTCATGAAGCCAACTATCAAACAAGAAATGATAGATGTATTCACACAGGAAAAGTGTAGATGAGGCCACGGTTCAACAAATATCTGAATCTAACATATGAAAAGAGGAAATACAGGTTTGTCAACTTCGTTGCATGAAGGAGTTGCTAAACAAGTGTGTGAGGATATTGGTGGCATGCCAGCTCTAAGATGCCGTTTTCTTCGTTTCAATGTTGCTAATGAGTGAATAATTGCAGTTCTGAAAGCTGGCAGAATAAACAGTAGCTGTGAAACTAATGTTGAGAGGGAAAATACAGGAGATGATTAATCATGGTTGTGAGAACGATCTACAGGTCAGCTGTCTTTGAATAGAGATGATTTCAGGTGTCAGGAAAGATTTCAGGACCAAGGACAGCGCCCTGAGCTGTGGCTCAGACACTAATGTTCATCTTCTACTCCCTCTATTTCATCATTTATTCTTAATAACTTTTGTTTTTCTACAAATGTCACTGTTTATTGAGCTGGAACTTCATTTTTTGATATTCATATTTGTGACAGTAACAGAGAACTTAAGAGTTGATGCTAAAGTATATGATTTCAGAAGAATCAGAACGAGACATGAGCAGCACTTCAGTCAGTCAGTCACCTTCTGGACTGTCTGTCCCTCACAGGGTTGCCGCAAGTGCTGGAGGCCATCCTGGCTGATTCGAGGTGAAAGGCAGGGTACAACCCAAAACAGGTTACCAGTCTGTTGCAAGGCCACACACATACAACCATACACACACACTCATCCAAGGGGGAATCATGCATTGGCCAATCAACCTAACAAGTTTTTGAAGGGTGGGAGGAAAACCGGAGTACCTGGAGAAAACCCGTGCATACATGCAAACTCCACACAGAAAGGCCAGTGTTCTAAGCCTCTTCCCCACCCGGGACTCGAACCCATGACCTTCTTGCTGTGAGACCACCGCACAACATTTTATTTTTGTGCTTTTTAATGAATAATAGGACGAGGCTTGGAACTTTGGTCATTCTGTGTGGAGTTTGCATGTTCTCCGCCTGTATGCATGGGTTTTCTTCGGGAACTCCAGTTTCCTCCTACCCTCCAAAAACATGCATGTGAGATTAATTAGCTACTATGAAATTACCCCTAGAATGAGTGCATGTGCTGATGGTTGTGTGTGTGTGGCCCAGTAAGAAATTGGCAACCTGTTCGGGGTGTATCCTGCCCAGGTTGCCGAAGGGGTAGGCTGCATCAACCTCTGCAACTCTGTTAGAGATGGACGGTTCAGAAGATGAAAAGAATAAATAACACTCAATTTCTATCTATCAATCTTCTATACTACGTATCCAACCTAAATTTAAAAGGTTTAGATGAGATGCTATCACTGATCAGGTCTCTGATCAGGTCAGATAATAACTAATCTGATGTATGTATCATTCTGATACTAGATTTTTGTTGTTAATTGTTGGTAAAATCTGTTAAGTACTTCTAACTGGGGTCATCTAGCGGACAACAGGGCTGTATAAGTTGTCCTCTGTAGTATTTGAGCTGTGGGAAACGAACAGATAATGTTGGGTGAAGCGGAGGGACAGCATAGGGAGTTTGTTGCTGTGGAAATAGTTTCCTGAAGGTCTTGAGTGAAGGTACATGAACTCATGGTAGATTGGTGTGTGTAGTTTTGGGCTACAATGGTGAGAGGGATTTTTAGTTATAAAAAAAGCATGATTTTAATCCAGGGTCAGACTTTCTGCATTTGTGACTGACAACGAAGAAACTCTCCCTGCAGGTAAATAAACTTGTCTGATTACTTCTAACCAAGTTTGGTCAATCTTTTTCTTCCTCCACATGTGCAGTATGTGGATAACATATTCTTATTCCTCTATACTTTCATTTTTGTTCATAGAGTACTTAAATCTCTGTGGATTGGTTTGATGCTTACACGTACCTGATGCATCTCCAATAAGTCAAGAAGCAGTCAAAACTGGGAGGCTCTTAGGTATAAGCAGAGTAAAACTGTTCCTGCTGACATCATTATATAATCTGGTTTTTCAGATATATTAAAACCTGTCGGAGGCAGTGCAAGGTGAACCGGGCAGCGAAGAGTCAACGATAAGAAACTACAGTATTTACTGAATATTGTTTATGAGAGACTTAATATTGAACTTAATCTGTTACCCAATAGTTGGCTTTTAGAAATAAAATTAAGTTGGAAATTTATTGTTTTATAACAAGCTGCTGCCGTGCAAATGGGGAGACAGATGTCGGGGCAGAAAATTAAAATTCTTCAACAGGCAGAGAAGTGATAAGTGGCTGTGATTTAGTTTGCATCCTTATCTAGCTGACATAAAATAGAATAAAAAAGAATGAACACTTTATGAATCAAACCAGGGAAAATTTTTATATGATTGTGGACCTGAACAGAAAAAAAAAGATGATTTCAAATAAAAAAGAAACTTTTTGTTGAAAATGTCACAAAGTTAATGAAGGATTAAATGGAGATACACTCGTATACAAATACTGTACTACAATAATTCACTGCAACGACCATCTTTTTTTCTGTAAAAAAATTACGTAACCCCTTGACAGCAATGAGTGTGCAGAGTATCTAGGCAACTGAGAACTTCTCATTTGGACACCACAGGCTCCAATCGGCAATGCCGTCGGAGAAAAGTGACCCTTCACAAACACACAACCACACATACGAGCAAACAAACCTGACTCAGAGTAAGCTATTAAAGTGATCAGAGAAGATAAAAATAATTTCTGGGGCAAGACCTCTTCAGACATCAGAATCAATCTAGCCGGAGATTTCTGGTAATCTTTAGGGTCATTGAAATATTTTGAAGTTTTCTTCAACTTGTTAATTTCTCTTATGAGAGCCAGATGTGCAGATGAGAGGTGGACCCCGTCTATACATATCCAGCAAAAAGAGCACATGCATACTGTATGCATATGAATACATAAGAGGCTTTGTTTTGAATGTTCAAAATAATACCTCCTGAAGGAATGCCCAGTACACTTTGAAACACACCTGGAACAAATGGCGGGCTAGAAGCGAAACCTTTTCGGTGATAGAGCAGGCTGAGGCAGGTGTTTCACTACAGTGTTGGCCGATCTTTGCAGTACTTTAACTTGAATGTAAGCAGTCTTTCTTTCTCTAATAAAGAACTGTAGCGACGTGGGTCACCACTGAGAACCTTTCAATAAAAGCCTCAACCTTTTTACCCTTTATGTGAATCATCGGATAATCAGAGCAGGTCAATGTTTCTTTTCTGAGCCTTTTGTTTGCACAAAGAGCACTGCTGTCGTCATGCCAATATGAGAGCATCACAACAAATGTTTTTAGAGAATAAAATGGATGTCTATACAAGGTATTCACCCACTTGAATGGAACATGAATATAGTCTAACAATAGGAAAGAAACAGCAGTACCTGAATCAGAACTGTACATGTAGACAAACTTTGTCCATCCGTAGTGATCGATGACCCCAACCAGAGCATCCTGAAGTTCAGGCCTCAGCTGGATGACAAACTGATTGGCTGTCTCGATGGGAAAGGAGGGAGTGACAAAGCAGACGTGCAGCGCTCCACAGAAGGACATCAACATGTTGACTGTCTTCCTGTCATAGAGGCCGATGATGGCATACACGCCTTTGGAGAACTGGGAGCAAACTGTAAAGAACAAAAGAGAAAAAAAAACAGAGAAAGAGAATGAGGGATAGCTTTGACTGACATCCAAAGTAATAGTTCAGTTCAATTCAATTAAGCTTTATTTGTATAACGCCAATTCACCCCGTTGGCCACATCATTTCAGAGCACTTTGCAAGAAAATCAATTCAGCCAATTTATAATGACCCAGCTAAGAAAAAAACTGACATGAAAGTGGTCAATAGCAAACAAAGCAGCCTTTGATTTAATGCCGAGGACTAAAAGTCCTGGACAAGAAACAAGCAGATGAAGATTTTAATGGTTGAATTAAAGAGCCAAACATTTAACAGCACAGCCTCCCATTTTTATAAAAGCACCAAACGGAAAAAAAAGATGATTGTTACGTTTTCAAACCTCGAATACACCTGGCACAGACGTGTTTCCTGACAGTATAACAAAAATGACAAAACCTTAGATTCTAATTTCTAGAATTTTGAGCTTAACTTGTGCAAAAAATTGCCACAAAAGTACTTCATATCATTGAATATTAATTAATCAGTACCTTTTTTCATCCAGTTGTACATATTTTTTCATCTTATATGAGATTATGTCTCTTTTTCAAGAGTGACCTGGGCCCTGACACACATGTTTTTGGAGGGTGTGAGGAAACCGGAGAACATGCAAACTCCACACAGAAAGGCCAGTTTTTCAAGCCTCACCCCTACTCTGCAACTTGAGCCCTGACCTACTTGCTGTGAGGCCACTGTCCTAATCCCAGCACCACTGTACCAAACATTTTTGTACAAAGGCAGTAATTCAACTGGCTTCATGGTTTCTATATGAAACCAAAATAGTGAGTTATTTGGCAAGATGAGATATTTATTTTATTGTATTGATACTAGTTAATGTGGGCTCCACAGTATTCTCCCCGTAAATGCGTGTGTTTTCTTCCAGGTTCTCCAGCTTCCTCCCACCCTTCAAAGACATCCATGTTAGGTTGATTGCCCAATATAAAATTGCACCTAGGAATGAACGTGTGTGGATGGTCGTGTGTGTGTGGCCTCACAGCACACTGGCAGCCTATTCTAGGTCTACCCTGTCTTTCACCTGAAATCAGCTGGGATAGGCTTTGGGACCCCCCTGTAACCCAGTTAGGGAATCAGTGGTTTAGAAGACAAAACAAAACTATTTATTCTTTGACCTCTACAAGTTTTTTTGTGTTACAGATTTTGTTCTGTCAGTGATTACCAAACTGAGACAAAACTAATTTAATTTCCTCAATTACCTCCAAAAGTGTCTCAGTTCAACATTCCCAGTAGCTAAGCTTCTCCTTTGTTCCAGCTTTCATTGTTTCAGGAGATAAAATGGAAAGAAACCCACTTGCACGCACTGCTCGGAAAATATTGAAATATCTCAAATGATTCCTGCTATACAGTGAAACCCAAACACACCACAATTCCACAGAAATCAAACAGGACCACTTCAACCACCCTGTAAACTGAGCTAAATCAAATCAAATTTAGAAGGACTTCTTCAGTGAAGCTCATATGTCTGAGAACACTGATTGCGGTAGTGCGAGCCTATTAGTTTGCAGGAACAGATTTGCGCAAAAGATTGTGTGGCTTATAAAGTTGATGGATTTTTGTGAAATTAAAACACGGAGCTACATAAAGAATCATTTTCTACATCGGAAATATACGTACATAAAAATTTTGCATAACTGGTAAACACTATAAACCATCTTAAAAAGATGCTAAAAACAGAATATTAAAAGTCTTGAGCAAACACGGTGGCAGTCTCATCATGGTAACTCAACCACCATAACGAATGATGACAATATTCTTTCCACCATAAGATTATGACCACAAAGTAGCACTCATTAAGTTATTAAAACAATCTTCATAATAATTCAATATTAAATTAGAAATATAAACATGACTTTATAGGTTCAGATTGTGTCCAACTCTGGTTATTTTAGACCCTTATGTTTTACTTTTACCTGTTATACCCCTGACTTATTCGATTCCTTACAGATTTGTGTGCAACCCCTTTGATTCTAATTAGATATGTTGTAGTATAGAACATGTAAAACCTTCAAAGTAACAAAAAAATTAGCGAGTACATACTGTACAAAAAGCATAGTCATCTTTAAATGAATGAAACTGCTTTTGCTCCAAAATTTCTGTAGTTTCTAATAATTTTTTGAATAGATAGTCATTTGATTTTAGGTTGCTGAGGTCTTTGTTTAAAAAAAAATCATTTATAGATATTTTATGGTAAATGTTTTATGTTATAATTAATTACAATACCAGGAAAAATTATGATTTATAAATGTAAAAATTTGAGATGTAGAACCTATTTATATTTCCTCTCCTTCTGGATTTGACACTGTTGTGGTGAGAGGCTACATGCCGTTGAATTATGCTAGAATATGAAAGATAATACTGTAATTTAAGGAGTAAAAAAAATCTTTATGCAGGTGAATCGATACTTCTTTGTACTTCACTTACATTTTAATAAACAAAAGTCAGATAAAACCACATTATCAAAATACTACTCATTAGCAAATAAAATTGTGTTTCTATACCATTGTGTGTTGTGCCATCAGTAGATAAGAACGCAGGTTAGACCAGAGGGGTTAATCAATGCATCCACATAGTCTCATTGGCATTTAAAGGTTCCATCTCATGCAACACACTCTTTTCTCATTGTTGTCTGCATGTATAAATAACCATAATAGGTAGGAATTCTAGCTGATTTGTTGAGGTTTATCACAGACCGCAAAGTGTGAAAGCCTAACTGTTGGTCATCGTCCTGCCCATCCTCAACACTCAGATAGGAGTGGTGAGAAGGGGGAAGTAGTGTGAATTTATTCCTGCTATGTAAAACGTTTTATGTATGCTTGTTCGTTGTCACATGGGAGCGGGCAGAAATCCTCATAAAAACCATTGGGGTGAGAAATACAAGTCCACACATTACTCCTAGAAGTAGAAAACTCTGGAAAGTTTTGTGTGAGATTGAGCGTGTAACTCGCAGCATGAGATGATTTCCATATTTCATTTTTTCCTTTCAAACACACCATCTCTCCATATTCCTTCACTTTGTTGCCTAGTCGCCACTTTGGCTTCCTTCCCTATTCTTTGTTAGCATAAATGACACTAATAGTCATGTTTTAGAAAGTATATCCTCCCAGTAGAACATGATATCTTTACACTTCCAGGCCTGGCCTGAGTTATTTTCTGCTGAGGCGATGGCTGAGCTTCACTTATCTCAGCGTTTGCCAAACAGATTGAATTCACTGTCTGTACCCACGTGAAGGCCAGCCGGCAGCTCAGAACTGAGGAAAAGACAGAGGGAGGATGGCCCCAACCCAAAGAGCCTAACCTGTCACAGACCTGCACCCTCCGGGCAGGCACGTGTGTGTGACGAAGATAGAGCGAGGAGGAGAAAGAGAGAACACAGAGCACTATCACATGAAAATACATACACACATATAAACACATGCACACATGCAGCCTGGAGAGATCCAAAAGCCTGGTGACTCACCCTACTTAAAGCAAGCCCTGAAATAGACGTTTTGCACCTCGCCACACTGAGTCAGTAACAGAACTATCTTTCCTTCATGTTTTGCACACACTCCCGTTTGTAAATGGACGCCCTTTTTTTCTCGTCTCTCTGCAAGCATGCATTAATATTTTCTAGGACCCATTTACGAGGTGTCCTCTGCAGTCTGCCTGGATGAAAGGTAATGAGAGCTTGTTTGACTTTTTGTGCGGCGTCCCATTAATCTGCCCTCCAGCAGCTCTCTGTTTCTCACTAAACATGACTCATTTCTCATTCCTACTGGAAAAAAAAAACCCTCACAACAACAATAAAAAAGGGGAAGAAACACAGAGCCATGTGGCAGAGACCTCCTGCTCTGAGTTGGCAGTAAAAGTGTGTGATCCCCTAACATGACATGAGCATGACACAAATCATTAGTGAGAGTCAGCGGTCCCGGCTCAGATAGCGTTATAGAGCAGAATGAGAAAGTTTGTGTGTGAGAGGCTTGTTAGTGCTGCTCCACATGTGGAAAGACATCTGAGTGAGGACCGGGAGACCCTCCGTGATCTTTAAGACCCCAGCAACACCTGTCCTTCCTGGCATGCAGTCTCCTCACCACAGTTACAGCGGCCATTGTGGCAGGACTGTGGTTGCTCGGGCAACGGCCTGTTTCTGTAGCAGAGATTACATGGCTCAGAATTGCTAAAAGAACTTTTTGTGATCCATTGGACTTTTTGTCATAATTAGGCAGAATTAGCAAATGTGTAAAACTGACTTAGCTTTTAAAATTCCCTGGTTAATTTCTGAAATAATAGAAGATCTTCAGTCCGGCTCTGCTGTGTGTTCATTTTCTAAAAACAAGTCAGGGATTATACCCACTTAGTATTTTCCACTGTTGCATTAATCAGAGAGAAAATTAACCAGAGGGTTTTTCTGGTTTGGATTTACAGACTATTTATTCTCTCCGTTTGTCTGTTTTTTAGTTTAAGAAATTTTTATCATTTCTCCTGTTTGCATAGACTTTAGCTCCAAATGAGCAATCAAAAGGATGGAAGAATATCACTTGCAATGCATGTGCATGGTTATTTATTTTGAATTTTAACCATGAATGAACGAACACCTACTTTGGATTTGCTTTGTGTGATGTGCTGTAGATTGCAAAAAAAAAAAAAGAAAGAAAAATCCAAAACAATAAAGTGACTCTGACCCTGAAGGGATTGATACTCACACAACAGGAGGAGCTGTCAGAAACAACTCATGCAACTCAAGTCTTCCCTGTTCTCCGTTTCCTGTGCCCAGCAGCTGTTCTTCTGCTTAGTATGAGCCAAATATCAAACGACAGACGTGTCTGCGCCGGCTGCACCAACAGGGCATGTTTCTGACACTTGCTTCTGAATTTAAATCTGTAAATGATGGGACGGCTACCAGTGGTGATCGGAGCCGGTTGGGCACCCATAAATATTTAACTATCCAATTTAAGTTTGATTTGACAATTAAATAAAATATTGCATTAAAGCTCACTTTATGTGATTTATGATTAATAAAAAAAGGAAGTAAGATTGACAGATGTTTCAAAATAAAATGCATCAACCTTCATAAAAAATTAGTAACTTCACATTCATTTAAACATCTGCTTTGTAAAAGTGGAAGTTTTTGAGATGCCCTTCACCATGCTACAGTTTGCCTGGCTGCACCACATGAGCTTCAGACAAACTTGTGTTTCTAGCTGCAACATTACAGAGCCGTTCCACTGTGTAGGTGGATGCAATTTTTTTTTTCAATAGCTTGGTTTAAAACAAAATCAATATGGTAGTTGAATTGAATTGTTCTGAGCCCCCTCCACTGTACTTTGAGGGGTTCACAAGAATCAATAGCATGATGGTCTACAGCAGAACCCCCCCACATATCTCATTGCATTTTTCTGGACTGAAGCCAAATGCAAAATACTTCTCCATGTAAAGATGTTTTCAGCAATTTTCTGCCTCCACACGGTGAAAAACCCTGACTATTTTTGTTTCCGTGGACCAGCATGCTTCTTTACTGTGCAACATAAGGTCAGAAATACAGAGGAAATTTCATCTCTGCAGGATGCTGAGTTCAGCTGGAGGGAGTGTACTGATTGGTGGGTTCATGCTCAGTCATCCTGAAAGATCTTTTTTTGTGATACAGTCTCTCTGCAGAGGTCCAACCTGCCAAGTGAGTCCGCAAAATAGGGCACCTGATTTAAGTTGCTTATCTTATCCTCTCATCGGCTGTTCACAATTTTATGTTCTGCATGCTTTTTGTTGTGCAACGCTAACCCAGCCCGCTTTCTCCTGGTGAAAAATCATGAATTTTTTCCTCAGGATGTTGCTGGACAAAGACGTGGAACAATGAGATGCTAAATCCAGCCAAGCTTCCCTGCAGCTTCCCACAAACTGAGCATCAATCCAACATCTATGCCCAGGTTTATAAATCCCAACCAAAGTCACCTTCACACCAGTAAACCACAGCAAATACAGAACAGAGATGTTTGAAAAGGTGGAATCTGTATAATTTACCATACAGTTGTAAACACATGTCTACAACCGTATTTACATGTTCATAAAGAAATATACTATATGCACAGTCCAGCCCAGACGTACTGTAGTCATACAGCTGGCAAAATTTAACTTATAGTTACTTCTAATTAATTTTTTTTCAAACTGGAAGTGACACAATGACAAGATACTACAGAACAGTTATCAAGATTTTAAAAATATTGATCAAATGTATTTATATTGACTGATTTGAAATATATCTATCTATATTGAGCAGGAGGAAAATGCAAAAGTTAAAGAGGCAAAATACCACTAGGACCTGCAAAATCCTGGTCAGCAACTATGAGCACGGTTTCTTTCTACTTCAAGCCTGTAAAAGATCTTACCTATTGTTATATTTTTGGAGATAGGTTGGTTATTCCTAGATAAAACCAAAAATACTTTTAAGTCCAAATTTTACAAGGATAAGGTGGATAATTTCAGGATTAATTAATCTTCTTCTTTCGGCATTTCCCTTCAGGGGTCGCCACAGCAAGTCAGTTTCTTCCATCTAGCCCTATCTGCTGCATTCTCTTTGGTCACACCAACTATCTTCATGTCTTCCTTCACTGTATCCGTGAACATCCTCTTTGGTCTTCCTCTAGACCGCTTTCCTAGTGGTTCCAAACCTAGCATCCTTCTTCCAATGAACTCTCTTTTTCTCCTTTGCACATGTTCAAACCATCTCAGTCTGGCCTCTCTGACTTTATCTCCAAAACCTCTAACATATGCTGTTCCTGTATGTTTAACTATATACATTTAGATGAATAAAATCTTGGTATTGTAATTTGAACCTCATTACATGCCACTATGAGCTACGTTATTTATAAAGTAGTTAATTTGTAAGACTTTTTGTCACATATTAAAAGAACAAAGGGCTGCAAGCAAATTGCCACCTGCGACAGACTGGCAACTTGTTTGGGGTGTACCCTGTCTCATGCCTTAATCAGCTGGGATAGGCTCCAGCACCGCTCGCAACCCTGTTGGGGATGGTCAGTTAAGAAAACAAAAATCATAATGGCAAACAGAAACAGATGCTAATTACTAATGAATCTACATTTACTGTAATAACATGAAGGTTTTTTACAAAAAATTTCAGAATTCTTTGAATTTAAAATGTAAAATATTGGTCACAATTTATTCTGCCATACAAGTCAGCTTTTGGACTTCCCTAGAAAAGCAGTTTTTTTTACATTGCTTTACAAGTCCAATTAGGACTTTCAGAAGAGTGTCACAACATTTTACTTTTTACATTTGACAATCTTAAATACTGTGACTACTTACTGGACAAAACCAGAACACACATGAGAATTTTAAACCTTAAAATTCAACTCCTGTGTGGATGATAAATTGCAATTCAGTGCACAGTTTGACAGCTTGCTCAAAACATCGCAAAGTCGTTGGAAGCTAACACAAGTCCATAAATTCCCACTAAAGCGACATAACTGAGATGTGCAGCATATAAAAATTTGATTTTCTATTCTGTCTCCTTATTGTTTTCTCTAAACATCTATTTTATTACAACAGATGGCTTTGATAAGTAAAAGAAAGTGTTTTTGATTAGAGACTGACTAAAAAAAACGATAGCAATCAGAACGACGCCGAAGCTTGTTTTTCTCAGACCTGACTTGGTGGAGGGGAGAATATACGTTAGTGGATATCTGAGGGAAAACGTGAATACATCTACCAAAATACAGTGATTTAGTGCAATCTAAAGGCACTTCCACCTTGTCTTTTTAGTGTTCATCACATTTCCACTCTGATACGTGTCAAAGGGATATGCCACTTTCTACCTGACATTTGTTTTAACGTCTTCTGTCGCAGCCTAATTTTATAAACTTTTGAAAAGAAACAGACAAATTAAATCTTATTCTTCACTTTTTGGAAGTTTTCAAACCAATAAAGTCAGTCAGTCATCTTCTTATCTATCTGTCCCTTTCCAGGTTACAGGGGGTGCCGGAGCCCATCCTGGCCAATTCAAGGCGAAGGGCTGAGTACACCCCAAACAGGTCGCCAGTCTGTCTCGGGGCCACACACATACAACCCTCCACACACACACTCATTCCTAGGGGCAATTTGGCACCGGCCAATCAACCTAGCATGCATGTCTTTGGAAGGTGGGAGCAAACTGGAGTACCTGGAGGAAACCCACTCAAACACGGGGAGAACATGCAAACTCCACACAGAAAGAACAGTGTTCCAAGCCTCGTCCCTCGAACCCACAACCTTCTTGCTGTGAGGCCACTGTGCTACCCACTGCGCCACAGTGCTGCCACCAATAAAGTAACGAAACCAATCAAACGTGAAACAATCAACAACTAGCTTTTTTAACACATGGACACAAAAATCCAAGAATTATTTTGTTTCGTCATCTGAACAGCTTATTCCTAACTGGGCTGCAGGGGGTGCTGAAGCCTATCTCGGTGGATTTTAAGGCAAAAGGCGGGGTACACCCCAAACAGGTACACCCCAGTCTGTTGCAGGGTCACACACACAAACAATCCACATTCACTCATTCCTATGGGCAGTTTTTGAAGCAGCCAATCAACCTAACATGCATGTTTTTGGAGGATAAAAGGAAACCCACGCATGGATGGGCAGAACAGGCAAACTTCACATAGAAAGCCCAGTGTTTCAAGTCTCGTCCAACCTGGGACTCAAACCCTACCTTCTTGCTGTGAGGCCACTGTGCCACCATGCAGCCCATCCAAGCATGGTAAAAGATAAAATGGTTTCAATCAGCAAACTAATTTTTTTGTATGTACTGATAAAATAAAATTAAGAAAATAGGTTTTAGATGGATCTGATTTGTTTAATGTTGGAAAATTTGTGACGAAACATTGAGCGAACAGAGAAAACTGATCATTTTTTTAATGTCTGGATGACAGCAGCTGGGTGATCGCTGATACATCAGGTGGTAATACACACCACCTTACAAGGATGAAAGGTCACTCAATCAGACAGAGAGGTGAGAAAAACACATGTGACTCTAAGCACAGCGAGACTCAGAGTTATCCTCCACTCACTCACCCGTGGCTAATAACAGCCAGATTATATGTGCGATAAAAAATAGAAGCATGTTCTAGTCCCAGCGGCCCATCCATCTTCTAGAGAACTAATCAGCCATGTTAATGAAAGGCTCAGTTGAACAAGGAAATCACCAAACACACACTCACACACTGACTTCTCAGAGCTGGTCCTCAATATAAGAGTACAGATGTCTCATCCACCCACATCAACACCTCTCTCGATAGTTTTGACTAGACAGCGACTCACAGAGTTTTTGCTTGCTAAAAATCCCTCAGGTGATGGGTGGGGGGTGGCTTGCTCTATGGGCCCTCCAACACAGCATGACTCACACAGTCCAATCAATCTCCCTCTGTGCAGAGGACAGGAAACTAGGAGACCGGAACACAGCTCAACTAGGATATGAATGAAAGTCTCCAGGCAGGACTGAATTAGAGGCGAGTGGGTTTTTCCAGGATTTCCTGCAAAAAATGTTTAATCCCAAACAGTCTGCCTGGTGAATGTGTTCCAATGTAGCCGGAAGAGATGGTTTCATCTGAGAAGATCAAGCAGAGATACTGAGTAGGAAAAGAAAATCATAATTTGAAGATTTTTTTCTTAAGGATGTGCAGTTTTTTTTCCTTCACTGCTTTCCCATCTTTCTAATGTATCCACGTGCCCCCGTGGAGCGCCGCGCTCCAGGGAGGAGTGCCTGCCATTCCCTGGTATAAACAGCTTTAGCTCTTCAAGCTCAAGTGAGATTTACCGACTGTGCGGGGGCAATAAAGCTGCATTTATGACCAAAAAAGTGAAAATGGGCAGGAGCGGAAAAAAAATAAGACAGTAGGAATGAAAAGCACCAGTTAATTTAAGATTTAAGATCTGAAGGAAACACAAAGTAAAGTCATGAAGGAAACATCAAGCTTCTCTTTTAGTGGAATGAAAGTCATTATTGCAGGTTAGATTGTAAGTCGGGGACTCTCGGACACTCTCTCGGAGAGATTGCATTACTTGAAAATAAGGTTAACAAGGATGAGTCTAACAGCCAGTGAGGCCTGAACATGCAGAATAAGAAATGTCTGTGAGAGTAGAGAATGGAGAGAATACTGTGGAGAGAGGGAGCAGATGCCGGCCCGGCAGTAGGAAACACATCGACCACACCATGAAATCTAGATCTTCTCTATCTCCTCTAAGTAATAAAACAATGGCGCGCCATCGCCTCATTAAATGGGTAATCAAGGATGTGAAAGAACTCCCGTCAGCTCGGAACATTTTTTCTATCTCTGGTTCTTGGTGTCTCATTCTCCAACCCTCTCATGCGAAGCCACCGTGTCTCCTTGCTGTTTCTCGCCTTGTTCCCAATCTGCTTTGCCACGGGGCTTCGCCGCCTGCTGAATAAATGCTTACCTGGGCAGCAGGTCAGAAACACAGCACCCAGACCAGCTCCTGTTAGGGGGTACGGAAACTCCAATTATCTGCTTAACAATCATCCCTTCGCAATTATCTCTCCATCTGCGTATCAGTGTCGACAGGTGCAGAGGGCCAATCCCGCTCACACACACACTCACTTCTGTCACAGCGGAAGTGATTGAAGCTGAGCCAAACACACTAAATAAATACCCATTTTAATTTATATTTCTTGTCAAGTGAGCATCTTCAGAAAGTTACTTGAAGGCAATATGGAAGAACTTCTAGAGGTAACAGCCCAGCAACTCTTAATGCTGAATGAATAGAATAAAATTCCGCTCCATCGTCTTCCGCTAATCTGGGGCCAGGTCAACAGGGCAATGGCTTCATACAGGAAATCCAAACTCGCCTCATCCTAGCTGCATCTTCCAGCTCACCCTGAAGGATCCCAAAACATTTCCCAGCAAACTGTGAGACATAGTCTCTCCAGTGGATCCGAGGCCCAGCTCTGGTTCTCCTTCCTGTGGGACATGACCGAACTACCTCACCAGCGAAGCAGTCGGAGGCATCCTAACCACCCTATCTAGCTTCTCGACAGAATGAAATGAATCAAGAAATGAATCAAATTCATCCAATAAGATCTAGAAAGTCTGAACAATATACAAAACATTTGAATAAAATTATTATTTAAATCCAGGCAACCCGTTCTGGGTGTACCCCACCTCTCGCCTATAACTAACCACAATAGCATCCGTGCTCTTGTGACCCTTGTTGGCATAAGCAGCTCAGACGATGTCTCACTTCTTCTTCTTCTTCTTTCGGCATTTCCCTTTAGGGGTCACCACAGCAAGTCAGTTTCTTCCATTTAATCCTATCTGCTGTATCCCCCTTTGGTCACGCCAACTATCTTCATGTCTTCCTTCACTGTATCCATGAACCTCCTCTTTGGCCTTCCTCTAGTCCTCTTTCCTGGTGGTTCCAAATCCAGCATCCAGCATCTCTTTCTCTCCTCTGTACATGTCCAAACCATCTCAGTCTGGCCTCTCTGACTTTATCACCAAAACCTCTAACATGTGCTGGTCCTCTGACATACTCATTTCTGATCTTGTCCATCCTGGTCACTCCCAAAGAAATCCTCAGCATCTTCATCTCTGCTACCTCCATATCTGCTTCCTGTCTTTTCTTCAGTGCCACTGTCTCTAGACCAAACAGCATGGCCGGTCTCACCACGGTTTTGTACACTTTCCCTTTCATTTTAGCTGAAACTCTTCTGTCACACATCACACTTGATACAATTCTCCACCCGTTCCAGCCTGCCTGCATACGCTTCTTCACCTCTTTTCCACACTCTTCATTGCTCTGGACTGTTGATCATAAGTACTTAAAATCTTCCACCTTCTTTATCCCTTCTCTCTGTAACTTCACTGTTATGCTCATGTTATGTTAGCCTCACTCAATGCTGTTGCTAAACATTGATGTTTAAAAACTCCCTTTCCACCACATTTCAAAGTATCGAAAATCTGAACATTGTGGAACTCACAGGTGGACAATGACCTCTTAATCATGTTGAAGAAACCAGGGTGTTGAGCTGGTTGAACATGCCAAGACACCAATTCAATTCAATTTTATTTGTATAGCCCAAAATCACAGAATTTCTGTCTCAAGCATTTCTGTCACCAGCATCCCAAACACGGAAGTCCATGTGGATCCCTCTCATTCAGACACATGTACTCTGTTTTACTCTGACTAATCTTAATTCCTCTTCTTTCTAGTGCAAACCTCCAACTCTCCAGCTTTTCCTCCACCTCTTCCCTCCTCTCACTACAGATCACAATGTCATCTGCAAACATCATTGTCCATGGGGAAGAAGATGTCTCACTGACAATTATTATTTAGTAATTTAGTGTTAAAGACAACACTTCACCAGTCATTTAGACTCCAGAGCTCCCGGAAGAGCCACATTGTTGTTTTGTATCTATGGATCACTCCTCTCTTGGAATGCTTCCATGTTGGGGTAACTATACTTTATTCTGCTTGAAAAAAAAAAGCAGGTAATACAGCCGAGGGCATCAGCAAGATATAACAACAACTCTGCACAGGCAAGCCTAGAAACAGCCTTGCTCTTCTCTTAGAGAAGAATTTTTGGACTCAAATGTCACAGAGGATGTCCCTGAGGTCCCAGAGGAGGATGTCCCAATACCCATAAAAGTGAAGCCAGAAAGGAAAGACTATCCGCCTGCCCTGTGGCCACCAATGTCTAAAAATAGTTAAGATTCCCTTTAAGTAACAATAAAAATAGAAAATAAGCGACAGTAACACAAAACTAGTTTTGACCTACAATCCAAAAGTTACCTGAGACTTTGAACAAGTCTTGAATGATTCGTATCCTTGTCTGAGCTTAAGGGTTATGTGTGTGAACCAACAGAAACGCCTTTTAGATAAAAGTCTCACACACATTTGTCTTTGTATTTAGGTGGCATAAAAAATTCTCAGCATTGACTGTCTATCTGTGAGGGGTTTGCAAACCTGAAGTCCATTTAATCATTTTTCAAAACGATAAAACCCAGATGTGCAGCCACAGTAAAAACTGGTCAAATTCTCTCATTTTAATTCTTTCTTTCTCATGAATTTACTAGGGGATTATCTTTTATGGAAGAAAAGCTCATTCTATCCTACAATTCTTATAATCCGTCACCTCTAATTCATGCTCTGGATCAGTGAGCACCTTATATATTGCAGTCTGTATTAGAAAGTACAAAAAGCACACATGAGGTGAAAGCTTTAATTTGCTTTTTGTGAAACATTTTATGAACATCTCTAGTCTCACCACTACACAAGACAGCTTAATGTAAGTGTAGTTGCAGCGCTTCATCTTTTTCAAAATCCTCTCTCTGCACACTTCTAGCCATCTTTCTATAACCTTATAATATTCATCAGAGAGTTGATGTATAAGCACTTTGCAGACGACCCAATGTAAATGAGCTGCCTTCTCCCAGAATCTGATTAAACAGTAAAAACAATCCCTTCTAAAATCCTAGAACAAGGAGACAACAAAAAGATAAACTTAAAAGAAAACACCTGCTGTTCGATACATGATTTTTTATTTTTTTTTTTTTAGCAAAACCTTACAGAGCAAGAAGAAAGATGCTTGATTTAAAATAATAGCTCAGTCTGCTGCTGTGGATATGTTTCCTTCTGCAGCATTGGGCACCTATGTGGTGGTCTACAGCATTTTAACATCCTCAGACAGAATCAGTCCATTTGGCCCAGAAGCACAGGGGTACTTCAATGATTACAGCTACAAAGGAAAATAATTTGTCCAAGATAGCAGTAAATTTTATGACAGAGACAAGGGCAGTATATTACGTGGGTTGTTAACATTGGACACAGACCAAAAGAAGGATACCCTTAAACACCAGTGTTCAAGCAAACAGGAAGCATTATATATCTGAGAAAATTTCCTTCAGATCCAAAGTGTTTTAGGATTTTTTTATGAGCATATTTACACTGAAATAACACGAGCGGTGCTTTTCATATTGAAAAAAAAAAGTCTTTCATTTTATTGATCCAAGTAAAAATCTAAACAATAACAGTGAAGACAAAGTTAGGACTGAAAGATCAAAGCATTCTGACAAGTGTCGTCTCCTATTAGACACCCTGGGCTCTCCTGACAAGCCTAGATATGTACAACAGAGGGAATAGTTTCAGTTATTAAATATTACTTCTTTAGTTTTCAACAGTTTCCGTTGGTGGTAAATTGGGCTGCAGTCAGTGCGTCAGAAGCAAAAACTTCTTGCAGCAATGAACCGCTGGATGAGCTCATCGTAGATCTCAAAAGTGTCAAAAATCCTAAACTGCAGCTCGACAAAATCTTAATACCACGACCGCTGACAGTAACTTCTAAAACTGCGCTTTTCTTTGTATGCATTCTGCCTTTTAGCTTTTGCTATGCGGCGCCAGAGTCGCATCAGTGGTGCACAGCAGCTAAAGGTTCCACAAAATGACTAAAAGTTTTTCCTTTTTCTTCTGCTCTGCTGCGGTTTAATCAAACAGCCATGTTCTGGAAAGATGCATTCCTCAGATGAAGACAGGCTTTTACTTTCGCTTGTCAGATGCACACAATTCTTTTGTATTGAATTCCTAGACTTGCTCTAAAAAATAGCACAACACCACAACACTGTCCTTTTCTTTGAAACTTTTAGACATCTAACTTTCCACGGACTTGTTGTTCTATTGTCTTGGAACAACTTGAAGATCCAGCAGTAAATGGAGTTTTACAGTCCAACACAAATACATGGGAAGACAGTAAATAATTCTCTACAGAAACAGACACAAAGTTGATTTGATCATTTTTTAAGATTATTTGCCACCAATATGGACTTAACTTTGGGGAGAAGCAAAAAAAAAAAAAAAAAAAAAAAAAAGCAGACAGAAACAATTAGTTGTGTAAAAAAAAAAAACCTAACTGAAACATGGAATTACGCCCCAAAATGCACAAAAACTCTTGTCTAAATATGTGAAAGCCACAAAACAAACTGACTAAACTGGCAGCATGCATGTAATGCATGCATTCATCTCATATGCTTCTTCTTCTTCTTTCAGCATTTCCCTTCAGGGGTTGCCATAGCAAGTCAGTTTCTTCCATCTATCCCTATCTGCTGCATCTTCTTCGGATACACCAACTATCTTCATGTCTTCCTTCACTGTATCCATGAACCTCCTCTTTGGTCTTCCTCTAGGCCTCTTTCCTTGTGTTCCAAACCCAGCATCCTTCTGCCAATGTACTCTCTCTCTCCTCTGCACATGTCCAAACCATCTCAGTCTGGCCTCTCTGACTTTATCTCCAAAACCTCTAACATGTGCTGCTCCTCTGATATACTAATTTCTAATCCTGCCCATTCTGGTCAATTATTAAGATTATTATTTATAGAAAATCAAAGATATGTCAATACTTGTACTATAGGACAATCTCAAGCTTGTTGTTCATAATCAAAGGTGTGACAAATAATAAGTTGTTAACTTCATCACTCTGAAAATCCCAGATTTGTAAACTTGTTTTTACCATGAAATCATTTTTCCTAGAACGTGATTTAATGCATTAAAAATAGTGAAAATAAACAGATAGTTTAAATACCAATCCATTCATCTTCTGATCTGCTATCTCTATAGAGTTGCAGCGGGTGCTAGAGTCTATCTCAGCTAATTGCAGGCAAGTGCCGAGGAGCACCCCAAACAGGTTGCCAGTCTGTTGCGGCCCACACATAGTCCGCAACAGACTGACAACATAGTCAGGGCCGCAACAGACTATGTGCATTCAAAGTGTGTCTTTAAATGCATGAGTGTGCATTGAAATGCACACTCATGCCAAGGGGAATTTCTCAGTGGCTGATCAACCTAACGTGCATTTTTTGGAGGGTGGGAGGAAACCGGAGTGCCTGCAGAAAACCCACATGTACACGGTGAGAACATGCAAACTCTACACAAAAAAGGCTAGTAATACAAAACTCCACCTTGCAGCTCCTTAATTAACTGCAGTTATCTTTTTCAAACGGTTACATTTGGGAGTAAAAGTACTTTACAAACTGTTAGAAAGATCTCCCGTGTAAACCACTCATGGTGTTTACAGTACCATCGTCTTTTACACATGTCTTTATGTTTTATGTTATCTATTTCTCTGCGCCAACTTTCTGCAACTGTTGAGGGTCTGATATAAAAGCAGGTCAGTCATTTAGTGCCGTAAACATCTGCTGATGACAACAGGAGTCTCATGCTGTCAGCAATGAAGCAGTTGCACAATGTCAGATTGTTTTTACATCCTTGTGGGGCTCATTAAAGTCCACTGAAACTCCAGAGATGTACTCTTTGACAAATGAGGAGATTTGCGTCTGTCTTTGGAGTGCAAAAAAAAAAACATGACAGCTGCCATCATCAGACACTTGTTCCTCCATCCTGCAGCACGTATTCAGCTTCTCATCTTGAAACAAGCATTTTCTAATTGCCTGCCCAACACATCCCAACCGGGACCTCCAGTTTCTCAGTTTCTCAGTTGGAAATGGCAGTTTCTCAGCTGCCATTTCCTCTGGAGACGGCAACTTTTTACTCTAAATGCTTGTTTAAAAACGCCAAGGATTTACATCTGGATTAGACAAACAACCATGAGAACAAATAGAAACAAAAGTGGACATGTGCATCAGGGATGTGTGTTTACCGGCTGAATTAGATACGTGATTAAGATATGTTTCTCATTTTCACAACAGAATGAGCAAACCTCTGAGGCATGGGATGGCGATTGGGGTTACTTTCACATGAAGAATAGATCTTAGAAAACGCTTGTGTGAGATTGAGGAGATTAGGTGACAGGTTGCTTATTTTCTGTTCTCTTTTCCTTCCTAGCCCATTTGTGCCTCCCCGTTGCTATTATTCTACAAAACAATTCAAACACACACACGGAAACCAGAAAAACAATCCCCGTCTCTCCTCTGCTCCCCACTTCATCACTGTGCAGCATGGGGAGTTTTAGCTGATCTATACTGATCGCTGTGGACCAGTCTCTATCTCTGGTTCTCTGAAAGAAAAAAAAATCAAGCTTTCACATTTGTCAAAGCAACACCTGCCAGAGCCAAGCCCAAGAGAACTTCTATCACTTCCTTTTTTTTCTCTCTAAGCACTCCTTTGTTTTTTCCTTGTAGAGTGCAAGTCGTGTCCTCAGCAGTCAGGGAGAAGAGGCGTCTTCTATCCATCTCCTCTTATTACAATTTGATCTAAACTCCCTCAAGTAATGAGCAAGTCATTGACCACAGCTGCATCCTAGTGACCGACACTATGGCCACACAATGTCTCAGAGCTCTACCGTCGACAGTCATGTGGCCTAAAATGGCAGCTTAGCCTCCAACAAAACTCTTCCTCTCTGTCTCATAACATTTTCACCCCAAACTGAGTCACTCCATGCACTCCCAGGGGTGAAAATAAGTTGCATAAAATGGTTCCCTTTTAAACGGAATATAGAGAAAAAAATAGTCTTGAATTTAATTTTTTATTTTTTTTTCCACACCGAACTCCGCCCTCCCAAAAAAGGGCATTTTCAAGCATTTCTGTGGTTAACGGAGTCTTTTCAGTTCACTCTATTCTGCTGGGTATTTATTACGTATTTATGCTTTATAAATCTGTGCAGTGATAGCTTTGAATGTGCTGCATTGAATAAAACATTAAATGCTGCACAATAACAAGCCCCGTCTCCTTTTGGCTGCTGTGTGCACACATGAGTGTGGAAACACAACTTTCACCGTGCAGTCACACATCTTGTGTTAGTATTCTGGACACTGATAAGGAATACCTAAGCTATGTGGGATACAGGAAACATAAAAATGAGAAAACACAGCATAAAAGTGCATAATCTTTTGCGTTATCCGAAATTATGGCCCATTTTTTTATCTCATTAATATCTGATGGTGACTTCATGACTAATTCCCTAAGCTTTAGCTTGTTACTGAAGTCTAAAAAGGATTTAATATGAAAATATTTTGAAGAAACAACTTTTTTATCAAGTTAATGTAAAAATTGAAACACTGGGAGCATTGCATTTGAAATGTCGCATTTAAATACGAGCATACACAAGCAGTAATCATTTCTTGCTCATTTTATATTTAATTCACTTAAACTGTGAATTTGCATTGCATGTTTAGCTGCTAAATAGACTTGTTTTTAGCCTAAAAGCTTATGATCTTTTTATTGCATTTGGATGTTTTGTTGATTCTATCAAGGAAATTTGCTTCAAACAGTCTTCTTAATAAAAAACAGAACATTACACAAACGCCGAGTGATGCAACAGCTTTATGTACTGGGTGTTGACAAGAAGGAGAAGCCTATGGGTATGTTCGCTCATTTATAACTGAACACTTTTCTCATGATGCTTGCTTTGCAACCGCTTTAAATCTTCAGAAATCTAACTCTCGACATGCCAAATGAGCCACTACAGATAGCGGATTTTGACAAAGTTGGGGAAAAAAAATTCTGCCGCGGTCACAAATAGCTAAGAATTTTTGTCTCAAATTTAGAAAATATCCAAACACTTTTTCTAGTTTTTGGCCATTTCACTTAAAAAAAAGACAAAAAACAAACTACGATTTGACTTGGGGATTGTTGACCAACCTAATTGTGTCATTCCAAATTATTGTCAGCATGAATGTTGACCTAATGAATTTTCAATGCTCTCTTGTTCCAAACTTTCTCAGATTGGTTTAAATATTTAGATATTTTCTGATTTTTCACTGCCTATTTTACCATCTCACATCTCTGCAAGCTTTCAAAGTAAATATGACCACACCATCTATCTCTTCTTATCACCAGAAAACACACTCAGTAGCATCTAAGTACACTATCAACATTATTTATGCTCTGCATTGGCAGAACTTTCCTCTGAACGTTCAACAATACCTAACGTGATTTACAACCAAGGTTTCACCATCTTCTGGACTTCCCTCTGCTTGCATGTGGGTGCTTTGACATAGAACTGTGTACATCCCATCAACCGGTTATAATTCATATGTGTCCTTTACGCATGCCTGGCTGAAACACCCCACACCCACATCCTCATTCGTCCTGTATTGATTGGCTGGCCTGGCCTATGTGAAGAGCCCAGTTCATTGATCAAGACCGCTTCATAGATCTTCCCTGAGTCCTCTTTAACTGACCGTCACACATCAAAAGAAATACAGCTGCAAACATTAGGGTAACAACATAAATAGTCTTTTCCACAAGCGCTAATTGCTACTAATGAGCGCTTTGTCTTTTCGATGGAAGTAGAACTAAATGCAGGTTAGTGACTCACAAAGTTAAAAAGTACATTAATGAATTTATCTTGTGTAAAATGAACATTCTACAGATTTCTACCTTCTAATGTTGATGTGTTGGCGTGCATTTGTCACCAACGTGTTTTTAACAATGATTTAACTTTTTTGTTGTGTATTACTGCAAAACGAATGGTTGCTAATTATTCACACGCTTGCCACAGTGATGAGGCATGTAAGTTATGGGAATACTTTCAAACACACTCGAGCCACTCTCATCGCTGTTGAACCAAAGCAACAACAGAAGCTGTTGCAAGACAAAAAAAAAAACAACCCACTATTAATCGATAATATTTATCTGAATCCACTGTGGACTCACTGTCCAATTCCATTTTACACACATAAGGCTGCACGAATGGAAATACCATGACAAAAATATTCATACAGCTGCCACCAACACAAACAACTGTGTACCTCCCTTTATGTGTTGGGCGGAAGATGGGCGGTTCAAACTGATTTTGGAGGCATAGCCTGTGCTTTCCCAGCACGGATGTGGGGTTGAGTAAAATGTCCAGATTACACTTCCTGGTCTGTAATATAGATTTATAAATCAGAATGACTTTATTAGTACTGTGTTATGAATGTTCAAAACCCAAATTGTGGTTGATAAGAGAAAATAGTTATTTTGCTTGAGATTCCCACCATCTGACAGGTTGAAATAGGCTGCGGAGTGCAGCGTTGAGTAGATAGGACTGAGAATATTCAAAGCTCTCCCCACATGGCTGACATCAAAGAGGAAGTGGTTGATACAGGAGCGAGCCTTCAGGCTTTGACACAAAGCTGGTGAATCAGTGACGTCCGTCTTATAACGCGAGTCAATAGCAGATTATGCTAATGTGAAATCTAACTTCGGGGAACAGTGACTAATGTTCTACACGTACAAACAGTATCTCCTACAAGCCCCCTCACCGAGGATGCAAAAACAAAGGTACAAATATACAAAAATCCCTTTCTTGTTTGCATCCAACATGGTGTCTCTCATCCACCTTCAACTGGTACCTAATTAACCCTCGTAAAGTCACAGAGTGCACCCCAACCAAACAAATCTGCACCGCTTCGCTTGATCTTTTGGCAGGTGTTAGTGAGTGTGTTCCAGCATATGTGTGTGTATGTGCATGTGGTGGGCGGATTTGCTTTGAGGAAGCGCCTGCTCGTAGGAGCCAACTCATGAGAATCGCGCTCATCCGGAGTTCCATTCATCTCAGGGCACAAGGGTCCATTCACCGTGCTGCTTTTCACACTGTTGGACCCTCCGAGAGCCCCGGGCACGTACCCACATTCATACGCTCTCAGAGGTGATCTGTCACTCACTTCAGACATCCTACACAAAATAAGCACCCTGATCTAACATCACACACACTCCTCCACATGAGCCTGAAAACCCGAGAATAGGCAGCTTTTCTCATCTGACTCATTATAAACAAGCCCCGAAGTTCTTCTTTAAACCCCCCAAAACAAACCCATCTCTTCAGCCTCCACATTCTCTTTTAGAGCAAGTGACACACAGCAGGACGAGGTGTCACTTTCATTTCTGTCATCTCCTTCCGTTTTAAATGCCTCTGACACGCTTTTACCTCCATCCACCATCATAACCGTGGACAGCGATGATGTGCTTGACATGAGAAAAAGAGAGGATGTAAAATTGTGCATGGAGGGTTGACAGGGTGACTGGAAAGAGAGAGGAAAGAGGGAAATCTGGGGATGTGCAGAAAAAAAAACTGGGTTTTGCAAAGCTCTTGTACAACCAGAGTCTTCAATTTGATACTTTAAACTATTCCAGTTAGTTTTCTACCATTTAACTTGATAAAAGCTGTTCTTCAGGAGTCAGCTGCATTATTGTTCCTCTTGTGGGTGCAGCATGGTGGGATATAGACATCTATATAGACCACAAGCACCTGCTTTCTATTCCACTACAATCTTAATCCAGAGGAGAAATACCTCAAATCCTTTCCAATCATCTTCCTCTCACGTTCACATCACTCTCTCTTCTGAAGACAAAACAGTCTCCTAAATGGGGTCTCCTAAGGTGTGTTTCTATTATAGTATTGCACAGCCTTGCCTGGCCTAAATGGTGGAAAGAGATGGTTGGCTGGAAGTCAGCTTGGGACTTCACGGGTTTTACGCTTCATTCTTGTTCAAAACGTGTAAAGAACATGATGTAATGGGAAGGCAGGTGTTATTACTAAAGGATGTGAAAAACTCTGGCTAGAAATGAGTAAATTTGTTCTTACAGGTGGTGTTTAATGCGCTAAAAGCTAACGGTGTCGGCAAATGTACACCTGCTCTGTGTAAAGCTTCACTTTAAAACTAATTTTAGGCTCGTAATCGACTCTCGCAGGAGCTGTTGTTACAATATCACCATAAAAAACAAAACAAAGAAGACTCTCATTCCTGTTTTTTCAGTTAAATCTTTATAAAAAACCCCACTTTTTTTCTGTCTCTCTAGTATTATCCCTGATCTGCTCAAACAACTGCTGCATCTAAAGGTTTTTGAATTCCAAGGAGGCTTCATTGTGGCGATGCAGTAATGGGATGTCTGTCACCGACACACACACGCACATTGGGAGAGAGGCACACACATACATTGGAGAAGAGACAAACGGACTCAGTTGTCAAAGGGTATCTCCTGGAAGTGTGTGACTTCACTGAAGTGAGTGTGAGTCGAAGATGGAGTGAGGAAAACATGGCTGAAAAGCCTCAAGGGCGACAGGAATCTTCTCCGAATACAAGAGAAGGATAAGTGTAGGAGGAAGAGAAGACAAAGCTTTTCAGACATGACTTTTTTTTTTCTAAATCTCAGCTCTGAGCTGTTGTTTGTCTGAAATAATCACACAAAATATCCACAGTTTCTCCCCCTCCCCACTCCAAGGATTTAACTGGAACCAGTCAGGCTTTGTTTTTTTCTCTGCAAACTGTGTTCCTACTGCTTCTTTTCTGTCCAACACATTAACACATTCACTCCTAAAACACCCACAGGTTTCCCTGTGAATCAGACTGGGGTCTAAAAAGTTCAAACATCTATTTTGTGTGTGTGCATGTGTGTGTGTGTGTGTGTGTGTGTCCAGACAATCCTTTTGTATGCATCCTTCACTGTAAGAGAATGACCATGTGATGCGTTTGGGGACATTTTTCTTTCTTTGTTTGGCATCTCAGCTCTTTTGTTTCCTCCATCACGATGAAGACAGCGGACTAAAAGAGGAATAAAAAGCGCACTGAGCGCAGTGGCTGCAATAATCGGTAAAAGCTGATTTTATACGACAGCGGGGTTCTTCCGCTGGTTTTAAATCCTCTTTCCTTCCTCTGAGCGCAAATCATGAAGAAAAAGAGTCCCTCCAAGATCCCATGCAACAGTTCCTTAGACAAAACCCTTTGCAGAAGATCTCTAATATCAGCAATAAAAGCTGAAACCGTTTATGTTTCTTTTTTATTATTTAAACCCAAAACCAGGAGTTCAAGACGCGCGTTCCAAAGTCCAACAGGCTGGATGGATGAAGCGCGCATAGACTAGTCACATCCCATAATCAGCAGGTTTTTATCAACTCATACTTACAGGCATATGTCATGGAGAAGCTATTCCCCATTTTGACCATGTCCACCTGCGGCACCAGTTTGGGGATGTCCTGGTGGTGGGAGAGCGCAAACCTGAACACCTCATATTCATGTGAGTCTGTGGGGAACAATCCTCCTGTTGAACAGCAGAGTTTATCATCAGACATGATGGAAACAGACCATCTCACACAAAACAAGATCAACTTGGATCAGAATGTATTTTACCTATATTGATGTTACTTGGGAAACTTGAGCTCGAACCCAAGCACATCCCCAGTAAACTGGTGTAGAGGATGGTGAAGCTTCGCTGCATATTTCCTTTTGCATTGGCGAAAGGGAAAGGAGGTAAAATCCGAGCATAGGTCTGTCCGTGCGTGGATCTTTCTTTCCCCCCACTGATTCTCCTCCACTTAGAGCCGCATTTGCACCGACATCGATTCTCAGCGAGCCAATTATCACAATGGAGAGAGGAGGCACCTTCCTCTTCTCTTTCTCTCTCTGATGATGCTCTCTGTCCTTGGATGAGATGGAGAATGACTTCAGCAGGAGCTGCACTGCAAAAAAACACGCCTGTTTAAAAAAAAAGAGAAGACAAACAATAAACTGTTGATCTTCTATCACTTGTTATCATTTTTTTAAAATTTCCAAACAAAATAAGGATTTTAATTATTATACATTGGATCATAATTTGTTGCATATCAACATAAAAAATAAAGAATAGCTCAAATAATAAATAACAAATGAAATTAAATATGATTTAATGTCATGTCCACAAACAAGTGTCAGCTTTTCATCCAACTAGAGTATACCATCCTCGAAAAAAAAAAGAAAATGGATATTTTTCTCACTCATTACTTGTTTAATGACCTGCAGATGATTATTTTTTGCAGTGTGCACCCTCTGAGCGCAGGCGCGCACATGGTGTCTCTAAAGAAAAGCACTGGATTCCAAATCCACTCAACAACATGTATGTGTCTGTATGCATACCTGTACATTTATTTAATATCAGAAAAGTGTGCATTGCCTTTTAGAAGTCCTCAAAACACAATTTTAAACATTGAGTTCCACCAGTTTCACCATGTTCTTACAAATATATTCACTCTATTACAGAATAAATATTTTTAGATACCGAAGGTATTATTTTTCTTTTAGCTTTTTGTTGTTGATAAAAGTTGATAAAATCTGTAATTGTCTTTTTTTCCTTCATTTTTTTCGTATTTGCAAAAACTCTCAGACAATCACATACCGTATCATACTATTTGGTTACCATACAGTAACCAAATAGTTTGGAGGTTTGTGAACACAGTTAGGTGGCTTTGCTGAAATTCATGCACAAATGCATGCATTGGAACAAGAAAAGGCACCATTGAGTGCCACCTCAGTCCATCTCAATGGAGAGTGCGGAAAAGAGGTGAAGAAGCATGTTCAGGCAGGCTGGACTGGGTGGAGAAAAGTATCAGGTGTGATGTGTGGCAAAAGAGTTTCAGCTAAAATGAAAGGGAAAGTGTACAAAAACCATGGTGAGACCCATCATGCTGTTTGGTCTAGAGACAGTGGCACTGAGGAAAAGACAGGAAACAGAGATGGAAGTAGCAGAGCTGAAGATGCTGAGGATCTCTCTGGGAGTGACCAGGATGGACAGGATCAGAAATGAGTATATCAGAGGACCAGCATATGTTAGAGGTTTTGGAGATGAAGTCAGAGAGGCCAGACTGAGATGGTTTGGACGTGTGCAGAGGAGAGAGCGAGTACATCGGAAGAAGGATGCTGGGTTTAGAACCACCTGGAAAGAAGCCTAGAGGAAGAACAAAGAGGAGGTTTGTGGATACAGTGAAGGAAGACAAGATGGTTGGCGTGACCGAAGAGGATGCAGCAGATAGGGTTAGATGGAAGAAACTGAATTGCTGTGGCAACCCCTGAAGGGAAATACCGAAAGGAGAAGAAAAAAAAGAAGATTGAATGAAATTTTAACACACCACCATCATTATGAGGCTAACAGATCTTGCTTAGCAGCAGTTGTTCATTTACATGTCTTTCCTTGCAGACTCAGCAAACTTTTGAAAAAGCAACAATCACCCAAATAACTACTCATTACAAACAAAGCATTTTTTATGACTCTAGAATGCACAAAGCGGGTTTACAATAGCAGGGAAAACCAATCAGATGCTGCTTTAGTCAAATAGAGTGTAGCCTCTATAAGAAATTGAAAAATACCAACATGGACTTCTGTGTTTGGGATGATGGTGTCAAATACTGGCCAGAACGGTAATAAATTGTGTAGTTAGGTCTAAGTACAAATATTGCATGTTCAACCAGCTTAGCACCCTGGTTTCTTCATCATAGTTGCGAGGTCATTGTCCACCTGTGAGCTTCACAACATCTAGATTTTCAATTCTTTGAAATGTGGGTGAAAGTTTTTAAAAATGAATGTTAAGCAACAGCATGATGTGTCATATCAATATGGATCAAACTTTCTAAGATCCTTTCTGATCCAATCTAAGGTGCCTCTGAAGAAAAAAAAAACGGTCCAGCACAGTTCCAACTAAAAAGAAAAACGAAAAATGGTTTGTCTCAAGTTAAACTTTACAGAGAAATATAACACTGAATTACATTTTAACCTAGAACCTTCTACGTGTGAGTTTTTAGCTACAATACAAGCATCCCATTGCACTACAAATCTACAAATACTGTTTGCAGTCAAAACTAGTTTTTTTCTATGTATCGCCGTTTTAACCGGTTAAAAAAAATGATTAAAGGTCTTAAAACAAAATGAGTCATTGTTTAGTCGACGGGTAACACAAGATAAGAAATTAAAAACAATAAATGCAACAGAAAACACTTTGCAAATGTGTTTTCTGTTGCTGGGGGCAACCCATGCAGATTGCTGTTTGAATTGCAAAGAAGAATTTTCCTTTTTAGAAATTCAGGTGAGAAAATACTTTCTGAAAATTGGACTTGAAGTGATTCTCCTTTAAATTGGTTTGGCGCAAAACCAACTGTGAGAATTTTGACTGGGGATTTAATATGTATTGTGGGGATTGACTGATGAACAAAAACATAAATATATATACTCTGGAATGCATGCATATTGCTCCTTGTTCTATAAAGTTTAAATTAAAAGTAATATTTCCATGAGATGGATGACAAACCACACCACACTATTTAATGTTGCTTTCAGCACAGTCAGAAAAAGTCCATCTGTCACCCAAAGTGTGAGTGCTTTATAAAATTAAAATCCCACTTATTGTTTTAGGAACACATTCAGACAGAAACACGTCTCTGCCAGAAAATGAAATTTAAAAGATTAGAAGCTTATGCTGAAATAGATTTCTAGTGTTTCCAAATGAGCAGAAACATTCAAAGCCTGACTGACTTCCTCTGGTACGCTTGAGAAATAAAAATGCAGGAAGTAAAAGGTTATCTAATTTATGGGTGATGGATGTCCTATAGATTCAGGCAGAATGGTCAATTTTTCTCGCTTTTGTTCCGAATGATGAAGGGTTACCTTCGACATAAATGGATGGGCAGACTTTCATTTCTTCATTCTTTTCCTCTCACATCTTTTGGCATTTTCTTCTCCATGAGCAAGGAGACATTTGATTAATGCTTTTTTATCCACCCAGTTTGATGGTGTTTGCCCTGAGAGTCCCGAGAGTAATTAGTGCCATTAAATCATTATATTAATACTGACAAATAGATAGTAGAATAGCCTTGGACAAATGTTCTTTATGACTAAGCGGAGTTCTAACAATTATGTACAGAATAAGCTTGCTCCTTTATATGGCCTTCAAAACACTTTACAAAAGCAAAAAGTACATTTTGTTAAAAAAATATGTTTTTAAAATACTAAAAGTTTGTCTAAGAGTTTTAAATTAAGCTGAATTTAAAATAGTAAACCAGTCTTTGATCAAAATCTCATAGTTTTGGATATTGGAAAAGAAAAATAAAAAATACCACTTTTATTAGTTATGGCTTTCAAATATTAAATTTAATAAAGCAAAAGTGGTTGTTAGAGAACTTCAGCGTTTATAACAAACTCAAAGCTCTTTCAAAGTTTGGAATAGAATATACGTTATTTATCCCCAAAGTGAAATTTTGAGTTTGTTGCAGTGCAAAGGCCTCGATGCCCCCTTGCCCGTATCCACCGGCATCCCAATCCAGTTGCACTATGTCCAACCTGGCAACCCAAAAGCAGGAGTCTTGGATGGGTCCACAAAGTCAGGCCGCTGTGAAGAACACCATAAAGACAGTTGGTGTGACCAAAGAGGATACAGCAGCTAGGGTTAGAAGGAAGAAACTGACTTGCTGTGGCGACCCCTGAAGGGACATGCTGAAAGAAGAAGCAGAGTATTGGAAATGATGGAGGGAGGACCCTTCATTCCTCAATGTTCTTCAAACTGTTGCTTATGGTGCTTCTCAGCCATCTGCGTAAGAGGATGGTAAACGTTTTTCCAATCCACCCTGTACTGTAGTGCATTAATGTGAAAAGTTAAGTCAAGCGTATTGTTTTTATGGGTTTTCTCATGGGTAGCAGGTCTATTTTGTTGTCCAGCGGTTCAAAAGTGATCAGAAAAAGAAGATGAAAAAGACTTTAGCCCACTGTTGTGCCTGCACACCTGCCTCCTTTCCTCTGTTTGGTTTCATGGCTCATTGTTTTATATTTAACATTGCTCTGTAAGCAAGGGTCTTTAATGATAATTCACTCTTTTTCAAATAATTTTTCTCAAAGTTCTTTTATGTAAGACACTAACCATTCACTATTTATAAATATATGTATGATTTTACAGTATGGTAAAACAAAAATGAAAGGATGGAAAAATGCCTTAAGTCTGTCTGGATGAGTTTTTGATGAATGTGTTTATGTAAGAATGATCAATGGACGTTTCTGTAAAGAAAAGTCATTTTCAATTGTTCACGAAGCTGGAAATGTATAAATAAATTTTGTTTTGAAAAACGGTGAAGATGAGTTATGAATCAATAGAATTACATCAGATATATACAACAAAAAATACTTTAACTCATCACAGATTAAATGTTATGGATGTGCTTTGTTAGTATAGCTTACAAATGAAAATATGTTCTTAGATCATTATAATTACAGTTTTTTTTTAAAGACTTTCACTTTTTTATTGCTTCATCTGAGACAAGGTTAGTACAAAAGCAGGATCACGAAAGCAGAAGACGTATATGCCGGTGAAGAAAACCTATTTAACTCCGGATCATTCTTACATATGAATCATTTTACATATTATAAAAAAATGGCATATATTTTTGTCTCAAAATATGACAAAAGCCAACAAATCTTTATGCTCGGAAACCAAATGTAGCAACTTGTTATGCTTTGTCTACATGTTAGTTGGTAACTAATCATGTATTGAAAAGACAGCCATAGTAAAGAAAGAAAAAAACTGAAAAAAAACCCCACCAAAACTCAAATACAAACAATTATTTGAGCATAAAGCCAGCATTGTAGTTTGTAGAGCAGTAATAACCTATTGGATTTTTTTTAAACCACTGTGAATGTGAGTCAGCTTACATTGTCTTAGAGGTATTTGCAACAAACCAAATTTTACTGCTTGCCCGGAACTGTTTATCTAATTTTTTTCACTAACCTTTCAATATGTGTCACAAACATTCAGATTTCAGTTTATTGGTTTTCACTTGGTTAAAGTTTTACTATTGCATGAGTCAGACATGTAGTATCTCATAAAAGACAAATATCAAACCTGGGTACTTCATTTACTGGAAGAATAAAAATAGAGAGCGAGCCATGGGTATTTGGCCACCATATTACTAATTAGAGTAGGGAAATGTAGCTCTACCTGGACATTGATGGACTGTGTGTTCATGCTTCCCTGTTGTGGACCACATGCTCAATTATACAAGGGAAAGAGAGAGAGGATGGGTTTAAATGAAACATGTGTTCCATCAATTCCTCACAAGCTATCTGGAAAGCATGTCATGGCCCAATCTACAGCTGTCAAGTGATTAAACATTGCAGATCCAAATAATTAATCACAATAATTTGCCAATTGATCACGCAATTATTTAACTTGCAATCTGTTGAAATGTTACTCAAATAAATTGCTTTTTGAAACAAACACAATAAATACTAACACATATTTACTGAGCAGCAGATTGAGTGAGATTTCTTTAGCTCAATAATAACTTGTCCCCTTCTCAAAAGAATTTGGAAGCAGCACTTTCTTACACATGGAAAGTAGTCCCTTATGCCAGAAGGTGGGTGCTTGCAGAGCTTCACCTTCAAGCCTGAAGTAGTAAAGTGAACAGTCCACACACATACTGTACATGCATTGTTACAAACTAGTAATGCCGTCTTATGTTTGGCATCAGGTTTCATCCTCTTTTGTGCCACCAGGTTCTTACTTGAGGATGAATTTTTAGCCTTCAAAATTGATCAAGTGAATTAACAAGCGAAAATTGGTTAAATGCCGAAACTCATCAATTTCCAATCTTGAATTTGGTTTTAAAATTTGACACCAGGAGCTAGTGCTTTGATATGTTCAGTAAAAATTTAGTTTAGCTAATTTTCTTTTGATATTTCTCTAAAAGTAAAGATTTCAACATAAGAACATAGAAAGAAAATTTATTCTTATTTTTCTTTATATTTTACGTTCGGATCTCCCTTTTTGGAAAATAAGATTTTAAACAAAAAGAAGCAAAAGACATACTTTCAATTACAGCAGGAGCAAACGTCTCCCCGAATTTCAATAGTGAAAATTCTAATAATGTAATAAAACTGTTTTGCAAGCTTACCTTTTTTTTTTTTTTTTTTTTTTTTTTGTACCTGTCCTGTCCGGCGTTTTGACAAGCAGAATGATGATCTGTATGTCAAATATTGCTGGGCAGTTTTGTTCTACCAGGGTCAGCACCATGTGCCAGCCCTGACAAGCTTTATTTGTTTATTTTAAATGCTTTACAATCAAAATATATACGCTTTCTGCGCTGGACCTGACAGGAATTACAAAGGAGAGGGGCGGGGGTAGGTGGGGTGAAAAAGAGGAGGAATAGGGTACAGAAGAAGAAGAAGAAAGGGGGAGAGAGTAAAAAGAAAATCTGAAGTTGCAGTATTCTGCATCACAACCAACCTGCTGGATTATCTGAGGGGAAAAACAAGTACAACCAAGAGTTTAAACCAGTGATAAAGCTGTCACATACAACAAAACCTTCTATAGCAAATGATGTACAACACAAACACATGTTACTAGAGATATAATAATATTGGTTGGGAGCAAGGAACATAGCGGACAGTAAACAGAGTGATATAGTGTGCGAGTATGAGTGAAAGTCCATGCATGCTGCCAATGTAAACCATGTGCTTATTAGGACCAACGGATTGTCACCAGCCCCAAAGGATTGGAACGAGGGAGACAGAGACACACGCTACCCGGGCCCACGCCCATCCAGACCCGGGACCCCGAGGCCGGGCCGAGGAGCCGCCCACCAACCCAGCAAGGCGCATAGAGAAACCCCTGCCAGGGCCACCCCAGCACCAAGGAGCACGGGCCTCCCCGATGCCAGGACCCACAGGCCTCGGGGCAGATGCGGCAACCGTACCCCACGGCCCTAGGTGAGCCCAGGGGGTGACAGAAGTCAAGGCCCGGACTGAGAGGGGAGCACTCACCCCAAGGGCCCAGGGACTCGACATTCCCCGAGCCAGGGCTCAACCGGGGGCCCACCAGGGCCAGGCTACCCCATATGCAGCCACCACAGCCCAACACCCAGCCAGGTGCCCGACCCAGGCAGCCAAAAGACCACCTCCGCACACCTAACGTCCCTCTTCACTACCCTAGTCCCTCACCTGTAGTCCTGCCAACTCTCTAGTGATGCTCACCCCTGTGCACCTCTTAACCCCAACTGGTGACGAGGGGCCCCGGCACGGCCAGACCGCCCCGGGCCCGTTTCCCCCATACAAAAACCACACAACCGTATCTCTGGGTGTTTCCCGCCCCCCGGAAGCGGGCAACACAGAAGTGACTGGCCTCCAAGTCCCGCAAACCCAGCCCCCCTCCAGGCAGCAGAGCCCCGAGATCCCGGCCGATTCGAAGGTTACCTTAAAAGAAGCTTACCTTAAAAGAGTTACAAACATCTGCAGCCGGCTTTTTCTGACTTCAGAACTAAGAACAACACGATGAAATACATTTTTTTCTTCACAAAGGGGTCAAATAGATGTAGCAATCAAAAGATTGAGGTGTTTTTGTTCACTTTTTCATTTATTTGCACTCGTTTCTTTGTCTAGTTTAAAGTAATGTCATAGAGAAAAAAAATACATTGCGTACTTCTCAGAGGAATCTGTGAGTAGGTCTTTTGTAATAGACTTGAGTTCAGTATGAATGGCCCTGATTGCCCAGGAACACACTGAAGATGCAAAACCTTTGATAATCTTTTTCTTGGGTGATGCATTCATGTTATGATTTAAAATACAATACAGCATAAAGTTGGATAAAACAGAAGATGAGAATCAGAAAATGAGACAAAACTGATCAGGTTAAGTAGACAGAAAGCTCAGAGAAGAGACAGGATACTGAGTTGACTCTCGATTTGATACTGATTTGATGCTGGATCTGTGGTTGGCCTGTAAATCATGTTGAACCCCTCTTACACCCTCCATGAATTTGTGAACCATCTTGGGAGTAGCTTCGTTGACAGACTCCTGCAACCCCACTGCTCAGAGGAGCAGTTCAGGAAGTCATTTTTGCCATTCTCCATCTTCTCCTTCATCTTTTGGCATTTCCCTTCAGGGGTCACCACAGCAAGTCAGTTTTTTCCACCTAACCCTATCTGCTGCATCCTTTTCCGTCACGCCGACTATCTTCATGTCTTCCTTCAATCTATCCATGAACCTCCTCTTTGGTCTTCCTCTAGACCACTTTCTTGGTGGTTCCAAATCCAGCATCTTTCTGCCAATGTACTCTCTCTCTCCTCTGCCGTCCTCCATCAGACTCTTTAAAAGGTCTCTCATCCTCTCGTCCTCCTGTCTTTCTATTTGCACTGCAGCACTCGGATTTCCCTTCGGGGATCAATAAAGTATTTTAAATTCAATTCAATTAGGTCAGAAAAAAATTCTGAATTAGTTTAGCATAGCACCAAGATGAATTTGGTGACCAAAAAAGTGATACCCCTGGAAATGAATTCTCTTGGTTTCTTGTCAAATTCCTATAACATCTGTCACAAAATGAGTCATTTCTAAACTGCTATAACACATAGAAAATGAGATAATTATGCAAACATTTTATTTCTTAAATTAAGACAAAATCATTACGTATCTATACTGAAATGTTTATGGTCAGAATAGAAAGAGGAGTGGAAAAATTAATGAATGTATGCTGATTTGAGACACATCTCCATTATATATATTTTTTAGAATTTTCTTATTGAAAACAAATCACTTTATACACTGTTGGTGTCTCATCATTCTTTAAAGAGTTTTAGGCTAAAAGCACATGTATCCTCACCTCATTAGCTGCAAACATCATTACCACAGCTCTGTTTTGGGGACAAAACGGGAAAAGTAAATGAAGGCCGTCTTTGTTAATGGATTTTCTTAGTTTTGGCTTATTGCTCACTTCATCTACAAGTTTGATTTATGCCACTTGTTGAATTAACGGACCAGCAATGTGGAAGTATCCCACCCTTGAGCAAATGCCTGGCATTAGCATAAAATCAATAATAAGAGCGATGCACACTGAACCCACGCCTGAGTTTAATTGGGATGAGTTATTGACATGCAATTAGTTGTCCCTCATAATTGATTTAGCACGTCTGCCTAAAGACCTGTTTTTCTGGAGTGTGAGATGATTTAAACTTTAGATGTTATCAGTGTTCAATGAGAATTTAATGTGTTTGGACATCTTTTTAATAAATATAATAATTCCAGTTAAAAATAATTGTTTAAAAAATTAGGATTTGCAAACTCAAAATCCAAAACAAAGAAAATGAGATCAAATGAAGTCTATATGAAAAGAACATGATGCATTAATAATTCACTCTTGTCCTGAGGTGCTACATGCAAGAACAGTGGTATGCTCCTTCAAGGCTCTTTGTATCTCAGAGTAGTTTTCTGTTATCATATTATGGACAGGTACCGCTGATGGCCACACTTAATATTAACATAATTCCACCACATAAATCCAGAAAGGCTGTTTCTGCCTACAGAACACTTTTTATCAAATAATGCCAATGATCAAAAAGGAATACAGGGCAAAGATAAAACCATTAAGTAGCATTGGGAATAAACATGCTCCCATTTCTTTCTTTTTATTTTCATTCTGATGCTCAATCTCTATTTCCTCCTCTCTCTCCAACTCTGTTTCTACCTCTCTCGCTCTCATATGGTACCTGCATAATTGCCTTTCCCCTCCACTGGCCGCAGGGGATGTGGAGCTCTCACAACGTTACTGTGGTAATACTGATTGATGGAGTCGATACTCGTGTGGTTCCAGAACATCGAGCATCGGCGAGCACAGACATGACAAATTTCGGGGAACAAATTATAATGGTCTGCATCATGATTAATCCCCTCAGAGGAAATGGAAATATTGTGAATACCCGTGAACTAAGGGAGGACGTGGCTGTACAGTAAGACTCAACTATGGAAGCTTTGGTTTTTATTGGTGTGCAGTACAGATTTTGTCAACATAGACGTACAGGAAGTCCATGGCTAAGGTTGGTCGGTAATGCATTGTGAAAATGGGAATAAAGCGTTCAGACAAGCATTACCCAAGAACCTTCCATTTTTTATTATTATTACCAGATATTGTTGTCAATTTTTTGTGAGTTTTAGCTGTAAAATTCTGCCATTTTGGGGGAAACTCTCTGTTAAAATTTCTCAAAAAGAATTGTTCTTGATTCCACCAACACTGAGATGCTTCAATAAGTTTGTTCTATTACAGCAAAGTGTTTGTCACATGTAGTCGACAGCTTGCTCACTTGCAGTCATTATAGTTGTCTGCTTTAATATTTATCATCTCTGTTTGATGCAAAGACAGATTAAAAGAATAAAAAGACTAACTCAAAGTAAAGCTCCACAGAAAAATACAAGCCATACACCAGGGGAATGAATAAAGTACCAATATAGGTCTCTCTGGTATTTTTATGCGAAGAGACACATTTTGTCAACATTTCTGCTTTCCGTTGGCCTTTTTTTTGGGATTGTTCAAACCACCACTCATTTACATTTGTAGTTGAGATTTTATGCATACGTTACTATCTTCCCAAGATTGTGTTTTCCAACTTAAACCAGTAAAAACGGATTTTAGCATTATTTTAATAAAGACACTGAAATGAAGGAATGGTTCAGTAATACATCTCGATTGGGATCATAATTTAGCAAAAAGCTATCTAAAAATCATACCTTGAGGTACTTGAAAAAAAGTGTCAGCTGTTCACAAGGACACATAACTTGTTCCCATTTCTTTCACTGCTTGTATGGAAAAATCCCAGTGGTGGCTTAACAAGCATAAAATAGTGTTCTTCCTCCAACAAGGTTGTTCCAGACATGCCATTATCAGACAGTTTGGGATATCTCGGCTATGTGTCCTCAATAAAGTTTTACAAACAAGACAACTGGAGATAAAAATGAAGCACCAGTTCTAAACAAAATTGTCGGACTCAGAAGAGAATACAGTAATAATTCTTCTAAAAAATAAATCAATTTAGTAAAGACGTGACAAGATTGAAGAAATGCTTCTCATTTTTTAGTTTATTCACAAACTGAGGACTCTATAGAAGAGTTGCTGTCTTAAATCAACAAGGTGATCGATTGGATGATTTTGGCTGAAATTAAATGAAAATGCTATTGTAATTTGTTGTTGTAAATTACGTAGAGTTTTGATAGAAGATCTTTATTAATTACGGTTTTGCAACATTATTCAAAATTGCTTTCACTGTGAAGTCCGCAAAAAATCAGAAATATCTTCAAATTATTTTTGTAAAGTAAGCAAAAATCATTAGCTCATAGCCTGCCAAACACTGACTTCTTGATTTTGACAATACATAATTATTCCTCTCATGTTATTTCAGGGACATGGACGGATTTTGCACGTAGTCTAGATCAGATGCCACAATTCCCTCTTTTTCTGCATCCTAAATACATTTACCGTATTTTCATGACCAAAAGGTGCATCGTATTAAAAGGAGGACCTTATGGTCGTGAAAATACGGTACATGTACGTATATACAAGAGGTAGTCACCTGAAATGGTTTTCACTTCGAAGGTGTGCCCTGTCAGGTTTAATAAGTGGGATTTCTTGCCTTATAAATGGGGTTGGTACCATCAGTTGCATTGTGGAGAAGTCAGGTGGATACACAGCTGATAGTCCTACTGAATAGACTTAGAATTTGTATTATGGCAAGAAAGAAGCAGCTAAGTAAAGAAAAATGAGTGGCCATCATTACTTTAAGAAATGAAGGTCAGTCAGTCCGAACAATTGGGAAAACTTTGAAAGTGTCCCCAAGTGCAGTCTCAAAAACAATCAAACGCTACAAAGAAACTGGCTCACATGCGGACCGCCCCAGGAAAGGAAGACCAAGAGTCACCTCTGGTGCGGAGGATAAGTTCATCCGAGTCACCAGCCTCAGAAATCACAGGTTAACAGCAGCTCAGATTAGAGACCAGGTCAATGCCACACAGAGTTCTAGCAGCAGACACATCTCTCGAACAACAGTTAAGAGGAGACTGTGTGAATCAGGTCTTCATGGTAGAATATCTGCTAGGAAACCACTGCTAAGGACAGGCAACAAGCAGAAGAGACTTGTTTGGGCTAAAGAACACAAGGAATGAACATTAGACCAGTGGAAATCTGTGCTTTGGTCTGATGAGTCCAAATTTGAGATTTTTGGTTCCAACCACAGTGTCTTTGTGCAACGTAGAAAAGGTGAACGGATGGTCTCTACATGCCTGGTTCCCACCATGAAGCATGGAGGAGGACGTGTGATGGTGTGGGGGTGCTTTGCTGGTGACACTGTTGGGGATTTATTCAAAATTGAAGGCATACTGAACCAGCATGGCTACCACAGCATCTTGCAGCGGCATGCTATTCTATCCGGTTTGCATTTAGTTGGACCATCATTTATTTTTCAACAGGACAATGACCCCAAACACACCTCCAGGCTGTGTAAGGGCTATTTGACCAGGAAGGAGAGTGATGGGGTGCTGCGCCAGATGACCTGGCCTCCACAGTCACCAGACCTGAACCCAATTGAGATGGTTTGGGGTAAGCTGGACCGCAGAGTGAAGGCAAAAGGGCCAACAAGTGCTAAGCATCTCTAGGAACTCCTTCAAGACTGTTGGAAGAGCATTTCAGGTGACTACCTCTTGAAGTTCATCAAGAGAATGCCAAGAGTGTGCAAAGCAGTAATCAAAGCAAAAGGTGGCTACTTTGAAGAACCTAGAATATGACATATTTTCAGTTGTTTCACACTTTTTGGTTATGTACTATACTTCCACATGTGTTAATTCATAGTTTGGATGCTTTCAGTGTGAATCTACAATGTTCATAGTCATGAAAATAAAGAAAACTCTTTGAATGAGAAGGTGTGTCCAAACTTTTGGTCTGTACTGTACATGTATATACATGTATATATATAAAAAATCAGAAAAGGCTTTCCAACTTTTAAATTGATCTTGTAAACGTGTTAAATTTCCCAGGGTAACTCTTTACACGTGAAAGGTACATTCAAAAAAAAGAGATTTATTTGCTTAGTTATTTTTTATTTTCAAAAGTACGGTATATATAAAATGGCAACTGCAAAATATTAGCAACAGTGAGTCTGACACGCTGAGTACAGAAACCAACATGGTTTAAGCAGATTCCGATAAAGATATTAATTTGTGTAGCAGCGTCAGCTCCGTATGAAGCCAGAAAAGACCTGGTCGGATCAAAAGCGTACATACATAAGTCACCAAAAATTTTTTGGGCTCTCAGGAGTTTAATATTTTCCATGCTTCTTTAAAACATGAGAAAGCTAATTAAAGCCCTTTCTGGTTATGTCAATAATTAAACCAGCCTAACATGAATCAACAAGCTTGTTTGCATTTTGCTGACTCTGATTTTCTTGTTTCCTTGCCCGATTTTCTTTGTCTCTTGAACTCACAGCCTCTTTCCCTTTTCAGAATTTATTTAAAAATAGGGACTGAATTTGGTATCTTTGAAGAGTGTCTCAAAATAAAGTTTTATTTGCTACCCATTTGCCCCTTTCTTCACAGTAACATCTATAGCAATGTGTGTTGCACTGCGGAATATTTCGCCTGAAAGTGGAGTCTTCTTCTTCTTTGGGCATTTCCTTTCAGGGGTCACCACAGCAAGTCAGTTTCGTCCATCTAACCCTATCTGCTGAATCCTCTTTGGTCACACCAACCATTTTCATGTCTTCCTTCACTGTATACATGAACCTCCTCTTTGGTCTTCCTCTAGCCCTCTTTCCTGGCGGTTCCAAACCCAGCATCCTTCTGGCGATGTACTCGGTCTCTCTTCTCTGCACATGTCCAAACCATCTTAGTCTAGGCTCTCTGACTTTATAACCAAAACCTCTAACATTGAATTGAAAATACTTTATTAATCCCCAAAGGGAAATGTGCTGTTTCTCTGATATACACATTTCTAATCCTGTCCATCCAGGTCACTCCAACAGAAATCCTCAGCATCTTCATCTCTGCTACCTCCATCTCTGTTTCCTGTCTTTTTCTCAGTGTCACTGTCTCTCAACCAAACAGCATGGCTGGTAAACCAGACAGCATGTCCGGTCTCACCACGGTTTTGTACACTTTTCCTTTCATTTTAGGTGAAACTCTTTTGTCACACATCACATCTGATACTTTCCTCCACTCATTCCAGCCTGACTGCATACGCTTCTTCACCTCTTAATGCCTGTCTGTATTCATTTAAATATCAAGCCGTCCTTCCTGACATCTGGCTTTGTTCGCAGGCCTTTAGGTTCAATCAAAACAAATTAGCTCTGCGTGCAACTAATCGGGTCAACCCAAATTAGATCAAATTGACCTTAAAAATGGTGAAAGAAGAATAAATGATTAAATAAAGCTCAAACTGTCAATATATTTAGGCTCATCTCTATGTACTTATACTGTATATAATGTTATGAGAAATCAACTTGCTGTTAGGTATAAAAAAAATTACACACCCATTCATGAGGTATAAATGCAAAGACTAAAATTCTACTTCTACTCCTTAACCCCCCTACAATTTAGATAGAATGACTGTATTTGTAATAAAAGTAAAATCACAGAAATAAATAAAAGAGCAGATTGAAGGCCCTCGTTCACAACACGACCAATTCTTTTCTGTAAAAGCCTAAATCCTATTATGCGATTCATAAATCAGATATGCTTCACTAAACATGATGATGAACCAAGTACATTCAGATACTGTAGTCTTTGCAGAAAGGTGTGGATTTATTTGGAAACACACCTCATGACAAACTCATTTATTCTGAGCGCATTTCTCGCAAAAAAATACGATCAGTTTATTTTGTAAAGCAACCATTTGTAATATTTTCTTTTATTTTAAAACATAACAATTCCTTAATTGTCTTTTTTTTTAAATTGAAAGTAGTTCTCAACTGTAAAAATGCACAGATAATGAGGACGGAAACAGATGTAAAGGGCAGAAAATTGTTTTTAGCGAAAGGGTAAAGGGCGGAATAACTAAAAGAAAATCACAGACTTACAATGTAGACGGCACATACATGAAACATATTGTACCTTGAATAATTTTTTACATAAGGAGCATGATTATTGATGAGAATAAAGTAAGATATTTTATCTCAGACAGTCCAGTGACGGTATTGTTTGCATCGTGAGTGCAGGAAGAATGAAACCTATTTTAAACTGTGAATCATACAAAATTATTCAAGTGTTGTACAAGCAGAAAAATAAGTGAGGGCTCCGGATGACCATGTACGTCTGACTTTGAGGCACGACAGAAGCTATTGTTCTTTGTAAACTGAACATTGTGGCTTGGCAAGAGAGAAAAGGTCAGGAAAAAGTGGTCGAACAAGGTCACAGGCAAGTCTAATACTACTATCTAATATTAAGTTAGCGGTAAGAACACTGGAGAGGATCTGAAATGAACATTTTCAAATGTACATTTTCAAATGAACATTTTCAAAGGAAGACAAAGGGAAGGCTGAATGAAAGACTTAAACAAGTTTTAGAGCGGTAAGTGGTAAATGGTGCACAATACAATATTCAAAAACGTTTGTGGAGCGACTGCAGTTGAGTTATAACGCTTCAACTTTGGTAAGTTGGACCAGGCATGATGTTTCAAATTAGAGATGTTTTAAGTGTCAAAGCACAGATTCACAAACACATATAAACATTAGACATTTTACATGCGTACAAAAACAATTTAAGTAAAGACATTGTTTCTACATAAAAAGACTCAAGAGAGTCCTTTGGATGAATGACTGGCACCAAATTAGTCTTTGGTTGGTGGTGAAAAAAATCTGCAAAATTTGTTGCATTTTCAAACCACCTAAAATTGCTCTTCTAACCAACCAATCAGAATCCAAAAAAAATCCCCAAAAACATTAGGTGTCTTATAACTATTCATCCACCCACCACAGTGATGGAACTGGTAACAGCTCTCACAAAACCCTCCTCACGTGGGTGTTTGGTCACCTGAACTACTCTGTGTGGGTTTTTACACATGCCTCCCATTCAGCGTCATAACTCACTTCTTTCCGCTGTTGCTTAGCAACAAGCATAACTTTTCCTCCACAGGGTTTTCATGCCATTTTGCAAATATATTTTTGTAATTCTAATTCCTCTTGGCATTTTTGTGACAACCACAGCCAGTGAGTGAAATCACAAGTGTTGGAAGGGGGTGAGTATCAGCCAACATAAAAACAAACAGGTTGATTGTTGAACTTTTAGGAATATTTTACACCGTAATCAATTCGTAGTTGGTTCACTGGTAAAATGAATCATTGTAGAGATTTTCCTTTTGCTTCTGGAACATGTGATAGATGATGTAAACACAAAGCAAGCACAGACAAACCGAAAATATAATCTGAATATCAAAAGTAACAATCACAGGGTTAAACACTTAATTCTCTAAATAATTTAAATGCTGCTTAAAGCTACAAATAGTAGATGGACACTAATATCCAAGCATTAACTGAGAGGTAAAAGTATTACATTTTAAACCTTTAGGAGAAACATTCCACCTTAATATCCCGCCTTTCAGTGAAACACAGTGGTAGTAGCATAAAGGTATGGGCATTTCTGCTTTTTTTTTTTTTTTTATCATTTCTCCATCCTGATGTTGGTCAAACCATTTAAATTGAAGCATGTTTGGACTGTCTGTTACTGTCTTTTTCTTTTGCAACTGGTTTGACTTTTAAATTATTATGCTGATGAGCCACAGGATCCTCCAGAGCCTACATGTCTCTGAAGGATCCTGCATGTTTGCTGCTTTGTAATGGCTTTTTAGCAGTTGCTCTCTTGATCTGGCTTATTTGTCTGGCAGATTTCTTCCTCATCATGCTTTTATCCTCACGCCACAATGTAGGCTCTGAATCAGCTATTTAAATGCTAAAAAGTTTTTGCTAAAAATGTTGAAAAGTTTTTTATTTTGATTTTATTCACCTATTTTCTGCTTGCTAACAGCAAAGATATTTTTCTTTCCCAGATTGCCATAAATAATTACTTGGTTAACAATGTAAAACAGCGTTTTATGAGTTTTTCTTCAAATGGGCTGAAATAACAAACTGATTACCACAAAAATGTGATTTCAGAATTCAGAAAATTGACCAGTGAAAAGAGGAAAAAAGTTCACGATAGTTTTGTACCTTAAATTATCCTCGGAAGTTTCCAACTAGCGTCGCACAATATCTTATTATTGAATTTGTGGTGAAACATAAGGATTTGTTTCTAGGTAGTGTGTTGCCTGTAAGTTAATATTCAAATGCATCTATTAGACAAATCATTTACACCAAGGTTTAGTGATGGCAATAAAGTCCCTTCATGAGGTGAAGAGTTCAGAATATTGATGTAATCTACTGTGAAATGCTGAAGGGGCTGTGACAGCAACAGTGGGACTTGTTTGAAACAAACAAGGATTAAATGTGGCTCAATCCTCGTGTAGCCAGGAGAAAAGGGGTCTGTGGGTGTTGGTGAAGGTCACAAAACACTCTAGCTGCTGAGAAATCAATTTCCTTTTGAGCCAAGATGTCCCCTGTGTTTTATTGACCCATATGTTTCAAGTCATCCTCTTCATTCTCTGGTCACCCCCTCAAGTGTCTCATAGTGCCAAAAATGAGCCACTGACAAAAGAACAGAAGTGTCTGTTCTATACATCAATACCTGTTCATGAGAGTGTGCGCATCTGGAGCACTTCCTTCAGCTTGAGTAAAATTTTCTCTTAGAAACTCAGAATATGAGCAACATGCTAGCTGCAAAGACTTTTTCTGTTTTGTTTATGGATGCCCATGAGTGCTCACCCATATGAGTGTATGTGTGTGTATGTGTGTCAAAATGCAAAGCTTGTGCTTTGCTTTGAAGGACAGGAAGCCAATCTGTTCCTCTGCAGATTAGCGCTCTCATTCCAGACCCCTCTTTTCACCAAAACACCCACTATCTCCTGGACCCGGTTCCTCTAGCCTCTTCTTCCTCACACTATCCACTTCCTCCCTTCACTCTCCATCTCTCTCTCTTGCTCTCTGTCAATCAGGCTACCTGCATGGGCTGCTGTGTATTTGTGTGGGGGAGTGAATAATCTGAAGCCGTGGAGGCGGTGTGGAGATCCACTGTCGTCTTAAGAACATAGCCTTCCCTTTGAAATGGTCTTTATTCAGCAGGGGCCAAGGAGAAAAATTGCCAAGGGAACTGGCCAAAACTCAGACGACAAGTCAGGGAGAGGAGGAACTGCATCAAACTGCTCATGGGCATGATTGCTGTGGGGAAAAGAGGCTGTTTTTCACTTCATTCAGAGACTTGAAGTGAATGGTTGGCTTTCCTGTCCAATTAGCAGAAAATCCAGCTGCTTCCTCTTTGAGAGAGCAGCAAAAGGCTAAGAGACCGAGGAGGAATGGAGACAATGAGAACATGTGAGGGAATGAACTACGCACCTTTGTGACCCATAAAGACCTTTTGCATCTCCTTCTCAGCCTCCCATCCAAGCTTCAATGAGGATAGAGGAAGGGGAGGATGCAACATGAACAGACCAAATGCTGAGTGGAAGTGGTGGCATTTGGAGAGAAAAAAAGAAACCCTGTGGGGTTCTGCTAGCTCACCCACACATGTCTCTGTTTTTAAATCTTTTGGTAATTGAATTCTGTGCTGAATTCTCTAAAAGAGGTAAAGATAGCAGAGCAGAGGAGACGAGAAAAGGTGTGTGTGTGTGTGTGTGTGTGTGTGTGTGTGTAGTGCAATGCGCAGGGGGTGGCACGGCATTGGGTGAGGGGATATGAGAGTAGATGCTGGGAAACAGTGAGGGTGCGAGCACGCCGCGTGCTTTCATTAGCACTCTAAATGCTAATGAATAAGTTCATAGCTTTGAAGATGCCACGACGTTAAATATGCATGGGTTATCCAACACGATACAGAACCAGGAAAAAAAAGGGGTGGGAGAGGAAAAGAGCAGGAGATACAGTAAAACTGAATCAGTAAAGACAAGGAAATGGGAAAAGAGGTGGGAAAGTCTCTCCTCTTTCTTTTCCCTTTCCTTTGACATCTCATCTCTCATGTCATTTCCTATTGGATGATCTTGTTAAACCCTAAACACTAAAATGGCTAACAGGCCCTCCTGCTAGCTCATAGAAAATTCTGCCCTTTCCTCTTCCAACCCATCATCTCGCCTTCGTTAATGGGACATAATTTCTTTGAGATGGCTCTATAAAAACAAAGCAATGAGCTAAAAACCACCTCAAGAAAAGCAGAAGAATTTCAAATTGCCGCCCTAATTGTTACAAATAAGAGTTAGCAGGACTTTTCATAGCTTTCCCGTCTCAGCTCCTCCCTGCAGGGACAGAAGCAGAGTCAGTCATTAGTGTTAAGTCAGAAGACATTAAGCCAAGCTGCTTGTGGAGCGGTAATGACCCGGCAGTTTGAAGCAACGACAACACCAACGAGGGACAAATCTCCACGGAGAGCGCTTTCATTTTTCACTCTCTGTCGAAAGGAGAGAAGGTTACAAATATCAAGTTAGAATAAAAACAATAAATACATTTTATATAGATTTTGAAAAGCAAATAAATCAGACTTTTGCTCATTTTTTGTTCGCTTGAGGTCTTATTGTCACATTTCACTTCACACGTTGACTAAAAAAAAGTATGTTACATATGCAACGTGGTGGTCATTAATGGGTTAAGGGCTTCCATTTATACCTCTGTAAAAGTGACAGAGAGAAAAGAAGAGCTTCTTCAATTTGATTTCCAATTAATATGTATGAGAAGACCTAAGAGGGAGATGTGATATGAAGAAGAGAGCAGAGGTGACAAAGCCATCTGATGACTTGGCTCAAAGAGGAAGTAGTGACACCATTAATGTCTCGTGACCAAAACGGTGGGCGAGCACAAAGGCTGGGCAGAGCATGTTTAAGTATTTCATAAAACATGTGTAATAGAAAAATCTGTACGTGTGGGCATTAAGTTTATATAAAATGGACACTTGGACTTCCAGATGAGAGATGACGGCTAGTTATTGTGTGGTAAGTGGTTTTTGTGACTTAAAATTAAAACGAGGTCTTTTTTGTGTTTAATGATGCATCTGAATATTTTTGTTAGTAAAATAAATATATAATTTTATGCCCAAATATGAACCGATGCATTTGGCTTCTATCTATATTTTGGGGACTTATCTGTTCATAAAATTGGAGTGCAATTGATGTTGCAGATATTTTTTCACCTTTTGGTTTTCAAACCAACATTTTATGATTTCGGTTTCTATGACACTGACAACTTTTTTTCTTTTTTTCAGAGTTTTTGTTTTCTGTCCTTTATTTGTCTTTGTGTCTTTTCTGTGGTCCCAGGGATAGCTTGGGCCTAGCGGGAATCAAACCAGGTTCTCCCGGTCAAAAGACAGTATCTCTACTACTAGACCAACGCCCTTGGAACCAAATATACATATATACTTTATTCATCCAGCAATAAGGAAATTTGTGTGCTGCCACGTGCTCAGTGGAATTCCATCCTGCGAACTTCTGGTCCAAGGGTGAACGTTCTACCACTGAGCTACTGCCTGCTTAAAGGTTTTTTTTTTTTTTTTTCCTTTGTGTTTCAGTTTGAGTGTGAGCAGCCCCAGGGGGAATTAAACCAGGTTCTTCCGGTCAAAAGACGGCAACTCTGCCACTAGGTCAACGCCCCCTGGGACCGAGACTGATCAATTTAACAAAAGATTTGCGGAAGTGTATTAACATGCTTTCAAGAGACTAAAGTCAGCAATGTTTTGTAAATACAGTCTTGAGACGTGTGTATATGGTCCAGTAAAAGAAAAAAGGAAGCTTTTGCAGGGAAAACAATGTCAACAAATAGTATTAAGTAACTGAAGTAACTGAATATCAGAATCAGAATATACTTTAATGATCCCACACATGGGAAATTTATTACCTTCAAACAATAATCTAAAAGAACAATTTGGGGGGAAAAGTCTAAATAATTCCCCAATTGCACCAATTCCTAAAGATAATTTGGTTTCATTTCAAAGAACTCCAGTTTGGTTTCCAGAACATATTAATGTTTTCTGTGCTCCATCAGGAGATAGAATGAGAGTGAAGAACATGGTGCTCTGTTGCAAAGCATACTGACACTGTTTGATGAACCAGGCCGACTGTAATTAGACCTAAATTTCACATGGATGCACATCAAGTTGGCTAATTCCGGTGGCAGGCCATTTAGATCATGCTTTAGGTTTTTAGGAGACACAAAGTCATTCCATCAGGAACAAGATCCAGACTGGGGGCTGACTCGCAGGGTCAAACACTGGTCAGCAGTAGCACCATCGTCTGAAGCCCAGAGGCTCAGAGGGTGATGAAAGACTATGGCGGTGGCAGACTTGTGCACATTTACAAACCCTGCAGAAACCGAAGTGAGAAAAATGGTTCGCTAATGTAGCCTGGGTGAGCTTACAAAGTCAGGACATGAACTACACACCACAGGGAGTAAATCTAAAATAGGAGAAAGATTTAAAAGAATATTGTGAAATTAAGAGCATTATGAGGCAAAATTGCAATGTCATTATTTAAATGTAGTGTTCTAAAAAGGAACGGTCCAACCAATATTTATATGTTTTACATTTTTATAATATCAACCGTACAGATTTCAACTTTAAACAAATGTTTTTTCAAAATCTCAACTTCTTTAGAATTTATAATCTAGTCAAAAATTAGTCAAGTACAAGTTCTTATCTAATTTATCTAGCCACAAGGGAAGTTGGATGAAAGCAAAACCTGCAAGTTTGATGCATTTATACAAAGACTATGTACCGCTGTCCTTAATCAAAGTGTATAAATAAGAAGTTAAAGTCAATAAATTTAATCTACATTAGTTCAGCTAATAATCACCATATTCATCGAGCCTAAAAAAAAAGAGACCAAAAAGCAGCAGATTTTTGAAAATGCCTTTTATTCTTGAATTTGAAGTATCGAGAGTGGTGGGAATCTAAAGATCAGCAGTTGATTTGTCATAATCATGAGTAATGCCAGCTCTATAATGCTGGAGGAGCATCTTGTTCTCAAATAGATGTCTGCTTCCTATCAGCTTATAATTCTTGCCCTCCATTCCACTCTTACATGGGTTGTGGGTAATCCAGGCAAACTAATATGAGTTCCGCATTTACACTCGTCACCTCAACATGCAACCCAAACTTTTCTTTCTTTCTTTTTTTACTTAAGTGTAAATGATATAAACCAGACGTGTCCAGCTTAACTCCTCAAGATCTCTGGTCATGCAGGTTGTCAGCAGACTCCTTATCACATCTGACTCATCATGCAGAACTTCATTGATTGTTGGATCAACTTAATTTGAGTTTGGTGTGATGAAAAATGAAAGCATTAGAAACCTTCAGGACAGTGGTGCCAAAGGACGTCTATGTTTTAGACCATAAAACCCCTTTGCACTGCTTCATCTCCTCCCGTTTATCTGACTCCCATGAAACTAGATTTATCAGAAATATGAACGAGAAAAAGGACAGGGAGACTGTTGACAACCCGAATGAGAGCCATGGAAGTTTTATAAAGCCTTTTAAAGTTGAGTGAAATTTACATATGTAGGCATTGGGTGAAAAATACCTCCCAACCCCCGTCCTCATTTTAGCATAAATCCCATGGAATGTGTCATTTTGCATTGGGAATGCTTTGATGTAAAAGCGAAGCGCTCACAGTAACATATTCTATGCAAATGAAAGCAGTGCTGGTGCACCTTCCCCTTTTTTTTCTGTGCATTGATACGGCTGTTAATGACCGGCTATTTGTCTACTCACGGTTGACAGCATTAAAGCGTATTACTCCTCCATCTGTACCACTGCTCTCTGTGTTATGAATTATGCCGTTTAAATGGATTCCCTCTTTTAGAAGAGCTCTGGGCAGGGTCTGTAGAGAGGCATCTAATGGCAGCTAAATGAATTCATGCCAAGATAAGGCGTAGGCTGCAAACACAGCAAAGTAACAATAGCTGTCAAATATGGAGGGGAAAGCAGAAAGGGAGAGGGGAGCAACAGAGTGAAAGGGGAGCAGAGATGGAGATAGGTACAAAGATGGAGAAACAAAGAGAGAAAAGTGTGTGCTATGCAATCTGGTCTTTCAACAAGTGTGTGTGGGAGAGCAGAATGGAGAGTGGCATTGCTGGTGAGGAAATCTATTGATTGCAACAGCAGCCATTATTCTCCAAGTCAAGACACTGAAGCAAATAAAGAAAGAAACAGTGATGAATGGTATTTGAAGTTTTTTTTTTTTTTTGAGATTGTCCCTTTTGGGGGGTATTGATTTGTTATTGATGGTGTTGGTGTGGCTGTCAAATGTCTTAGCCTCCATTTTCATCCTATAAATTATATATTTTTCAATATGTCGTCTATCTTGTGTGCCTTAGCCCTGATGTTCCAGCTGTTGCCACTGATTGTTAAACCTATCGTATAATAAGAGATGAATGACAAAAAAGAAGAGATGCATTTTTTCATTTCATCCCGATGTGTACTTTCCCAAAATGCAGTTTACGTACTGTCCTGCTTTAACTTGACGTGAGCAGACGTGTGCTGAAGGGCAAAGAAAAGGAGGCAGAAAGTGTAACAACAAATGAGGGGGAGGTAGGGGTCTTTCTGGTGGGGGCAAAAAGGGGAGGAGGGAAGCATTTTACGTATGATGGATGAGAGGTGGAGAGGGTTGCAAACTGTCAGATGTTCCCTTTATCTCTCTCATGCGTTTTTGATTCTCAAAGTGTGGGGAGGTTGGTGGGTGGGCGGGCCTAGAGGAGAAGATGGAAAGCAACAATAGAAAAGGCTGGGGGGATGAAGGAGAGAAGCTATTACATACGTACCTGGCAGAATGTTGCCAGCACCTCTGTTCGCCCTTAATGAGGCCAAGAGGAACATTATGCAGATGAGCTTTAATGGAGCGCAGACTTCAGCCCCGATGTAGGGTCACTGATTACTGTGTCTGCATCTTCCTCCTCTTTGTCTTTCCATCAGCCTTATTCCTTCCACGCCTCTGCATCGTCTCTATTTTTCTGCTTCGGTCATTTACCCTCATCTTTTTACTTTTTTTTCTTTCTTAAAATCTCCTTCAAACATTTCTGAATTTGCTTTATCCTCACTGTCAAAACGACCGAGGCATCCGTCTTCACCGTAGACCTGCTGGCTGATGAAGAGATGAATGAGGTCCTTATGATATAAAGATGAGATTTATAGAAGATAGCATGCCTTCTCAGCAACAAATGGTTGGTGAGAGGGAAGCAATGAAGAGAAGGAAATTGAAAACAGGAAGTCATGAGTGGGATATGAATGCATTTTGTGTAAAATTTCAAGAGCCATTTCTGAGTGATGGACCATCAAACTTCATTTTGCATATCATACGTAATTGCTTCCAAAACCGTTCCTATGGAAACTGCAGTTTTCTTTTAAGCTGCTTGAGGGAAGGGGCGTTCCTCACCTTTTTTTCTTGGGGTTCGCTGCCACTATTAAATGTATAGTGTGGCTTAATAATTCACACAAAAGAAAGACCTGCTGGCTGGGCCCTGGAGGATGAGCATGATGTCTCTTGGGAAAAATGTGAGTGAAGAAATGTGAAAGGGGACTGGATATACCTTATGGAAATATTGAATGCAAAACTTGTCACATGACACAATTCAACCAAATAGTCTTTTCCATCAACGTGTTTCTGTTCCCAAATGTGCAGAAAACATTTAGAAGACACTGAATACACCCTCACACAGAAACTGAAAATGTAGGACAATTCCCACGTGTCTGACACAAAGTGACATTTTTATTCAGCTTGTCAGGATGTGGAACAATAAAAATTGTACCCATGTCTCTATCTCAAAACCACAACAAATTCCATTTTTCTCAAGACTTCGAAGTCTTAATCAATGTGACTTGAGTTGCAAAACGTATTTACACACTTACTTCTGATCAATTAGCTATTTAAAATTTACGTGAATGCGAATCTTGTTTTTCTCATACGTGTATGAACCTGAGCATGCCGGTGGATGTTCACATAAGTAACGAACAGATATTGAGCAGTGCAGGTTTAATTATCAAACAACTCGAAACCCTAGAGCTATATGTTGTCCTCAAAATAATCCAATAAGTACCTCATAACAAAAGTAGGCAAACTCAAAATAATTTGCAATATTCCAACCTCATCATCGCTGTCTACAATTCATTTCTATTGATAGTTTGAACTTGTGGGTCTTTGTGCAATTGGAAAATATTCTTGGTCTCTTTTAGGCAAACAGCTAATCGTATCTGCATCCCGTCTTTGCTGATCTCCTGCCTAGAGCGTCCCACCCTGTGAATTATGCATAGCTCTCTAAATAATGTGTTGTTAACACAGAGTAATGAGGCTGATACTGGTACTGGATTATGCATTTTAAAATAGGAATCATCTCTAATATGGCTGTGTTGATTCTTAGTTGTGCTGATTTGGGTCAAAAACCCAAACTTTAAATATTAAAACCATCTGGAGGTGTTTCAGTTGAGGATTCGGCTCACTATCCGTTTTGCAAAATTTTGAGAAAATTTGCATGATGGAGACATTCTTTCTCACTCCAGAACCTTTTAAATTTTTTTTTTTTTGCAGTGCGTAAACTACTTCTGCAGTTTGAGGAGAGGACAGATTAATAATTGAGCTGCCAAACTTACAGTAGTCTTTTAAATCTAATTATTTTAGGGATTTTGTTTCGGTGTCACAAAATAAGGGACAGATATTTTGTTGGTGGTGTTTTCGGGGCTTCACAGCCTTCTGAAAAATTGAAAAAAATTTGCCAAAAACTTAACTAAATCAAGCCCAAATTTCAAGCAGGGTTGATATTTGGGTGGAGACGGTGGCCGCGTGGTTAGCGCGTTCGCCCGCGGACCGGAAGGTCGCGGGTTCGCGTCCCACGGAGAGCACGTCTAGGGTCCTTGGAGAAGACACCTAGCCCCCACTTCTCCCACCATTGGCGCCGTTGAAGGGCAGCCTGCTGCGGTGTAAGGAGTGCAGCAAACAAATTTCCCCGGTGAGGGATGAATAGAGTAATTCAAAATAAACAAAAAAAAAAAAAATAATAAAAAATATTTGATTGATTTCAAGGAGAGTTTTACATATATTTATAAATGTGACTGGACCGCCGGTTTAAAACTGGGCGGGGAGTTCCAGGGCAGCAGAGGCACAGACTATAAGAAACAGTTTCAACATTTATTAAAATATACTAAAATGGCAGTCCCTAAAATAGTCCATATGTTTGTGTGTAGCCGAGCGGCACTTCCTCGTGCTGGTCTAAAACCTTAACGGGCACACTTGTCATGCCGGGTCAGCTCTTTATGGGCCCACTCGTCTGGACCGCCGACAGCAGGATCTTCTTGCTTCTTGCTGTGTCTCTTTTCAGGGGGAGCACTCACCGCACGGTGGTGTGTAGTTCAAGAGGAGAGCTCCCCACTATATGTCTTTCGCTGCAACTCTGTGGTCTGGCTCGCCTCTACCCCTAGCTGCCTCTTATAAAGCAATCAGGGACTGCACCACTTCTTAGTAGCAGGTGACGTAAATAAAATAATTAAAACATGCTAAAACCACAAGACATTAAAAACATGCAGAAAAACTTCTAAACAAACAGGAAGGGGGCGGGAGGGGACCATGTAAAACTCAGCATATTGCTTCCAATAGACATTAAAAGATAAGCATGAATAAGTTTCTGGAAATCAAAGTCACTTCACATCCTCAGGAGAAAAAAACCTTTATGAAGTTAGAGGGTTTAGAAGTTTGTATTTCTCAGGTTTCTGTTGTTAACAGAATGCCAAGAATAAAAGACCTGAGGTTCGACCAATTTTGTGAAAGGTTGAGAGGTCATTTCCAAACAAAGTATATCATTCTATAGTGAGAAAGATCACTTTCACGTGGAAATATTTTCAAGACGATTTCCAATCTTCAAAAACGTGGATTTCCAAGACATGCTGTCAAAGGTCGACGTGCTGGAGAAACTGCAATGAAACACCAGAGTTATATTTCAAACTTTACACGCTTCAGTCAGCCTGTTTGATGTTTAAGTTTATGAAAGCATATTAGAACATGTAGACACTCCTCACCCCCAGTACCAGCTTCCCACAGGATTGTGTGCTGTGCTTCCTACTTTTAACCCACTTTACAAAAGACTACCTTCACCCCAGAAACATCATCATCATGTTTGATGATGACACCACTGTGGTGGAAATGATTTATCTGCTAATCGGAATCCTCAAAACTACAAAGTCAAAGGAACTGGCACAAAAAAAAAAAAACCATAAAAAATAAACCAAAAAATAGACTGTTGTCCATTAATGTAGATGCTAAGAGAGGGTGCTTTCAAGTTCCTGGGCATCACCCACTTGAATTAAAGATGGCTGGTTTCGTCTCAATGGAGGAGCATTTTAACATACTGTCATACTTGTGCCAGCGCCTTGTTTGCCAGTCGGACAGTTGCAGATTGAAAAGGTCTCTGGAGAGTCCCCACCAAAGCCTACAATATCATCGGCTGCCCTCTTCCAGCTGTACAACTCTCACTGCCTGAAAAAGTTACACAGCATTATTAGTGAACCCACTAATAATTAAACAACAGGTTTTTGAGTGTAAGCCACAAAAACATTGGAAAAATAGAAAACTTGAACTTCCTTTGTCGCCACAAGTTCTGCACAGGCCAAATAAAAAAATCACCAAAATAAAAACCAACCAACCAACCAAAAAAAAAAAACAGCTGATATGTTGTTTAAGACGTTAAGTCATCTGTCCGCTAAAGCTAAAGAAAAATTTATTTGTGTTGCATGTGTAAAAGCAGCAGGTTTTTTTTCAAAAACTTAGCCCTGGTATGTAAAACAGTAAAATGAACAAAATACAGAGTTGAAGTTGGATAAAATGCAACGTTCGAGTCACAATTTTTAAAAACATTAATGATCTTGTGCAGTGCTGTGAGAAAAAGTGGGTCACACCAATGTGAGGATAACTTAAAGATAAAAAGACGTTAATGGCTTGAGGTCAGTGCTAATAATTGTGTATCTTTTCAAAAAGGGTTTGTACAATTTTTGCCTCGTACTTGTGTTTCTTTTTGTGAAATTAAGAACTGAACTATATGATTTTGTTAGCATGCTCATTTGAGCTTGTATTCCAGATCTGGTGATTATCTTGAAAGAGAATTTGTGTTAAAAAGTGTCTCTTCTGTTTGTTTTATGACTCCATCAGGGATCTCTTAAACTACCCTGCCCTATGTGCATCTCACAAATAAACACATTTACCATCTGTCTGGATCTTTATCTGCTAAAATGTGGTGATTTAAAGTCTGTACCACAAAGTTTCATCAGATAGGAGTTCCCCTACAAGCTTGAAGTATTTACAAAAACAGCAACTATGGGCAACTGATGTTCTTTGTTTGATTCCAGGCTCTGTTTTTTAACCTTATTTAAATTTAAATATCAGTTAGAAACATGTTTACAACTAGTGATATTGCAAATAAAAAGTTGAAGTTTACAGAACTTTTAGTTTCTCAGTTATACGTCCTTCTTTCCTGAACTTATTTGTTAACTGGAAACCGTTCCCTCATAAAATAGACAAATGCTAGCTGGACAGGGGATTTACACATTTCAAACAACTAATTGGTTGGGTTTCTTTGTTTGGCCAATACTTGGAAAAGGTCAGCTAGATACCTTGTATTTGCTAACGGCGCTCTTCTTGGCATAATTAATTTTAGAAAACTGATTTGACCATATCTTATAGGTGGAAAATAAATGAGTGTGTGGGAGTTATTTGGTGGAGTTATTGTTAGACAGAAGAATTGGAGTTTGTTCTTTAAAATTTATATAATTTTTTTAAAATGTGTGTTTTTTTTTTTATCTTCATCAACATCAAAGAAACTCTAACCCTTCCTGTTAAATGATCCAAGTGTGGAGGAAGATGGAAAAAGGGCCTGTGGGCTCAAATTTGCTGGCAAAGTCGATTGTATCAAACACAAGCTCTGAGTGACTGTAGTGTTGCTTTTAAAAGCTCTTACCATGCAGACCTGAAGATCATCAGTGATCTTGTGTTTTGCTGCTAACTTAATGAAACCTTAACTTGCATTCCGAGTCCACCACGGAAATTCTTACAAATCCTCAACCTTGACTTCGTTGAGCAAATTTCCTCTTTCTTCTTTGAAAAAACCCCTCATTTTGCAGAGTTTATTTATTAAAGTAAGCACAATTACTAGCCTGCCTCAATGATGGTCATGAAAGAGTTAATCGGTATTGAGGCCATGGCTGTAATTGCTGGTTTTACAGAGCCAATCAACACGGTGGTTAATGTAATGGAAATTAAAAACAAAACTGCTTCTTTGATGTCTGCCTTTTAAGCCTGACAACAGGGAGTGAAGGTTAAAATCCAGTGAGAGCACTCTTTTAACAAGAGATGCTTTAAAAAATGGAGAGTGGAACAACTCCAGCAAATGCAATGCTGGCCAGGGCAAAAAGGATAAATGCCTCATTTCAGTTTTTAAAAAGCTACACAACCTTTGAAGAAAAAAGGACCAACAGGGTTTGTTCTGTTGGAAATTTGACTGTCAGCTTAAAAAACATTTTAGTGGAGTGATTTAACTTTTCCTAATACTAAATAATCAGAACTGCTTTCAACAATTATTAAATTATGATTCATTCTTCTCCAATAAATTATTATGTTGATACTAGAATTTTAACCAAAATTAATTGGGGTATTCACCCCCTATTCCTTGCAATCAAGTTTCAGATACATCCCAAAACATGTGAATAGGAAAGCATCTGTTCAGGTGTTGGACTGCAATGTATATATTTTGGTATTTTTTATATGAATTATATCACATACATTAAGCGTTTGCAGAAGAATTGTGAACTTTTATTTCATCTTCTGAACTGCTTATTCCCTAACAGGGCCGCAGGGGGTGCCGGATCCTATCCCAGCTGATTTAAGTCGAGAGGCAGTGTACACCCGAACAGGTCTGTCACGAAGCCATACATCCACAACCATTCACACAGACACTCACTCCTAGGGACAATTTGGAACCAGCCAATCAACCTGACTTGCATGTTTTTGGAGAGTTGGAGAAAACTGAAGTACCCCAACAAAACCCTTGCATTTGTTGGGGAGAACATGCAAACTCCAATCAGAAAGGACAGTGTTGCAAGCCTCGTCCTGCCCGGGACTTGAATGCTGGCCTTGTTGTGAGGCCACTGTGCTAACAACTGGGCCACCTTGCCACCCTGAATTGTGAACCTTATTCTGTTAATTAACCCCACAAAACAACAGCTTTTTTTCCCCACTCTGATATGAGTTATCAGCAGAGCGGGTGCACACTTCAATTAGCACAGTGACGATAAATTACAAGAGTAGCCTAAGTTTGAGCATTTGCTAAACAGGGCTTATCTCCGACTGGCAGCGGAACATGACTTTAATAGACCTCTGTGAAGCTGGCCCATCTTAAGAAAACTATATAAACAAAAACAAACAAAAAATATGTCAATCGTTTGTGCTGTGTTTGTGCTGTTTTGTGCTGTAAAAGTTTTGTTTGTGCTATTTTTGTTTTTTATTTTAAGAAATACAATTTAGACGGCGATGCCATCAAAGATGGCGACGTCCAGAAATAAATGAAGGTCTAGATGACGTCATCATCCAAATCGTATTTCTTAAAAAAAACTAAAATAGCACAACCAAATTTTTTTACAGCACATAACAGCTAAATGTAGCACAAACGATTGACACCATTTTTAGGAGTTTTCTTGCATTTTTAAGCAAAATGAGGGGCTGCATGACCACAAATTGACCTAGAAAAGAATTGTAAATGTCTAAAAAACTAAAATAGCACTAACAGCACAAACAATTGACATATTTTTTGTTTATTTTTGTTTTTATATATATATATATATATACATGTATATATATATATATATTTTAAAAGGGGCTAGCTTCAAGGAGGTCTCTAATAGTTATGAATAATAGTCACGTACTAGTTGCTTCCACGCTATAATACTGCAGGTTTCCTTACATTCTCAACATTGCTGGCAAGCAGCTGGAGGTTATAAAATGAACATTGTCCACTCTCACTGTCATCTCTTCCTCCATCAATCACAATAAGCCCACATTTTCTACACTTTAGCCTTTAAGTCTGACCGACTAAATTAATTCCATTTCAGACACAAAGATATTGCTCTGCTTCTGTAAAGCTCACTACACTGTCTAACGTCTATAAATCAAAGTCATGAAGCTCCTCCACACAATAAAGTTTTTGGAAAAGTGCTTTTTGAACAACCTCCATTCAACCTATCAGGAAGATGGACAGCTCTGTGACTCATTTACCAATCTCTTTTTGCCATACGACACTCGGCCATGTGGATGGATTCAGCTCAGTCTTCTCAGACATGAGAGCTTTAACACAGCACAGAAACTTTGATAAGCTGCAGATGACAAGTTGAAGATTCAGAAGGTTTCAGCTTTTAATAACAGAACCTCAGAGCAGCATTGATATGTCCTTCTTTTCAATGTTCACTCCAGAGCAAGATATCGCAACAAATACTGGCCAGACTGCACAGACAATTTGGTGGAGATAAAATGGTTCCATGACTATTGATGGTTTTGGTGACCTCATGGCCTTTCATCTGGTACAGCGAAATTGCCTCATCTAAGTGGCTTATTTGACCAGTGCTTTCATCCTTGTTCCTTTTTTATGGATGAATCCTGTGATCAGCTTCTGAAAGTTTTTGGAGCTTTCAGTCAACATAAACACGGTCTCACTGAGAAAATAATTGGCTTCCATCAAAAGTTGTGTTTACTGCCCTCAAAAGCTTTCCTATTGAGTCAGTTCTTACAACTAAGAATCACTGATTGCTTATAAAATGTTCCTCTGAAATAAAATATCAAACTTGTTCACACCTGATTTATGTATTTTTTTTCTTCTTTTATAGCAGCACAATTTAATTCTGGATATTTGGAGTGTCAGACCTTTGTGGACTTTATAATGTGAAAACTCACTTTTTCAAAAAATGTCTAACCCAGCTTTCTGTGAGACACAGTCTCTCCAGCAGGTCGGGAGTCTGCCACTTGGTCTCCTCCCAGTTGGGTGTGCCTAAAACACTTCACCAGTGAACCAGTTTGGGAGGGATCCCAAGTAACCAGATGACCGAACCACTCCATCTGGCTTCTCAACCTGGATGAGCAACAGCTCTACCCTGAGCTCCTCCTGGAAAGACGAACTCCTCATTCTCGCTCTGAGTGAGAGCCCAGCCACTCTGCGGAGGAAACTCATTTCGACCGCTTGTATCTGCGATCTCATTCTTTTGGTCACCACCCACAGCTGGTGACCATAGGTGAGGGTAGGAATGTAGATCAACTGGTAAATCAAGAGCTTTTCTTTTGGGCTGAGCCCTTTCTTCACCACAACGGACCAATGCAGCATCCTGATTACTGCAGACGCGGCACCGATCAGTCTGTTGATCTACCACTTCATCCTTCTTCCACTCATGAACAACACCCCGAGATATTTAAACTCCTCCACTTTGGACAGGACCCTGACCTGCAAAGGAGCATTCCACCTTTTTCCGGACGAGGACGATGGGCTTGGATTTGGAGGCGCTGACTCCCAAAAATGTGAAAATAAAAGTATTTAGAATCTTTTAAACAATTTGCTATTCAGTTATTTTATAAACCAAACTTTTTTTTTTTTAAAAATTACTCATCATTAACAAGGAGAAAAAATTTCAACCCAGAAAAGTTTATTAAAAAGCAATACTAAGTCAATAGTCTCCTGAGTAATTACGCAAAGCAAAACTAACTAGAAAAAACATACATTTCTTACCATTTTTTTCTTCTTTTTTTGTTCTTACACATTTCAGACCCCTTACACACAAACAGTTTTGATAATGACTCTGCCTAGTGATCTAATTCACTGTCTATTATGAATCATAATGTGATGCAGCATTAAGCTCCCTTGCTGTTCTTGCGTTAACAATAAACTACCACGATTGCTTATATCTAGCTGAGGGTGGACAGATTCTCATAAGTAATTCTGGTTTGTCAAAATAATTTGCAGATGAAAATAATTTATTAGTCTCAATCCCATGGCAGTGAATCGCGGCAATCAAATTAATTGAATGATTTTAGCATTCTTATTTTGTAGCTTTACACAGAGTATTTGTTATTAAGTTCAAGGAGAAGAGCTAGATTACAGTTTTGCCAAAGCTATCTAAATCCAGTTGCAACAGACTGTCATGTTGGGTTGAAAGATGTTAGCATGCTAGCATGTAAAAACATGTTCAAACTGTTGATAAAAGGACTGTAAAGGTGAAAGAATGAAGCATGTAAACATGTGACGGGGTCAGTGGAAATCAGAAGGTGGGCTTCAATAGAAAAAAAAGCAGATTTTGAGCCAGGATGATCAATTTGTTGAAATATCCTGTCCGAAAGGAATTTGCAAAAACAAAGGGGCATGAAATGTGGAGCTTAGATGAGTTTGAGGAAGAAAGGGTAAAATAACTTTACCAGAAGAAAAAAAAGCAGAGACAGGGAAATTCCAAATTTATGAAATAAAGACTTGATAATAGGATTTGGACAATGTGACAGCTGCACGGTGGCACAGCTAGTTAGCACTGTGTCCTCACAGCAGGAAGGTCAGTGGTTCAAGCCACACATGGGGTGAGACTCAAATCACTGGCCTTTCTGTGTGGAATTCACATGAACTCTTTGTGTATGTGTCAATTCTTTTCAGGTGATCTGATTTCCTTGCACCTTGCTAAATCATGCATTTTAGGTTATTGACCACTGTGATATTGCCCCTTGTGCCTTGGAATGACTGGGTGTGTGAATGGTTATCTGTCTCTCTCTGTGGCCCTGCAACATACTGGCCTCACACCTGCAACATACTGGCCTCACAGGTAAGAGGTGGGATCTATACCACTTCTTACCTGTAATCAGCCGGGATAGGCTACTCAAACTAGGATAAACGGTTCAGAAGATGAATGAATTAATGCAAAAACTATGTATAACATTTGCAAAAAATGTACTGCAAATGTTTTTGTGTTGAGGTATTGCAAAAAAAATTTGTGAGAAATTGAGAACAGCAATGCATGCTTTTGGTTCTGGATTTAAAAGCTGCTGAACTGTTGAGAACATGAATTCCCCGCAACTTAGTGGCAGTTGCTCAAGAAATGCCAACACACAGCAAACAAGACTTGGCTGGTGTGGTGTGTAACTTGTGATGAATATTTGATATTGCACCCAAACTACATTCAATATACATACATACATACAACATACATTCAATTTAGGTTTTAGTCAATAAACACAAGTGAAGTAGTTGCAGCTTTAACATTCAAGTGGATTTTGGACTATTCTTTTACTTGGAGAAAATTTTCAAAAGGATCTGGCATTCCTTGTGTGTTTCATGGTGAAATGTTAACAATTCAAGATTCAATCATAGTCACAAAGCAGGATAATTAGAATCAGACAGCGAATGGGTTCAGGCACTGAATATTTACTGTGATAAAAAGCCTGATTGCATCCCATTCTTGAGCGTGTCCAGCAAATAACCACTGGCGTTGAAGTAAACAACCACCTCCCATACTTAATCCATGTGATTACAAGCAGTTTTAATATATTTGCTAAATATTAGCACTGAAATTCTATATAATCAAAAAAGTATCACGAATCCTTCACAAACTCTGCATGTGTTATTTAACGTCATGAGACTAGATAAACTTTTTTGTCTGGTTCCAAGAAATCTTAGTACAGCCAGTATTAAATACCACACACACTTCAGTCTAATCTGGTCCTCTTTAAGTTGTTATAGCTAAAAGCTTCCATTAGAGCTCTCCAAAGTGTGTCTGCAGAGAGGAAAGTAAAATGCAATTTCATGCACAACAGTGGCCTGTGCTGCTAAACTTATAAGCAGTCCCACATGTAAAGAAATGACAGATAGAAACAGCAGAGGAGCCAACTCAGACTGACAGAAGGTTGAGCAGAGAGATGTTTTACTGCGCCAGATCAAATGATTGAACTCCATTTGCAACATTATCATCGTAGATTAACATATTTATGAGTGTGTGAAATTACCCATGAACATCTATTGCCTTGCAATAGAGTCATGCACACCCATTCTTGTGAATACAAAAGCTTAACACACAGATGCCTTTTCACATAATCTGGTTTGGGGGAGGAAAGCATCATAAATCTGCTGGAGGTTTACGCTCAGGTCACCTCAGCCCAGGCTCCCATTAAAATGTCTAATAACAACATTGCTCCTCAGTGTCCAGTAATTTAGCTCCACTTTATGGAGGCATTTTTTTCGGAATATGAGTTTTTGCTGTATATTGAATATTATTAAAGAAGATCTATGGAGTGAATTTTGTGAAATGATTTATGTAAATCAGAGTCTGATAACTCTTTTTTTTTGGTCACCTAAATTAAAACATCGAGATTGTTGTCTGGGATGGTTAGGGTACAAAAAATACAAATTAAAACCCAAATAGGGTTAGGTCTGATCTTGCTGCCTTAACTAATTTGGATTAGCACCAAAATCTGCTAAGAATTCTATGCTGTGAGATTGAATTGGAAATACTTTTTTTATCCCCAAAGGGAAATTTGAGTGCTGTAGTGACACCATCATACAGTGTCTTTTTTTTTTTAGCTGTTGTGAGTGAAAGTTTAAATGTTAGAAAGTGAAAGGCTGAATATTTTGATGGAGGACGACAGAAATTATTTTCTGTACTGTTCCTTTGAGCAGTGGGGTTGCAGGAGTCTATTGCTGAAGCTGCTCTTCAGATGGTCAACAGATTTATGGAGAGGATGGGAGGGATTTGGTATGATTGATGACAGTTTTGCTTTCATTCTGTCCCTCGCCAGTTGCAGCCATGTCTGTAGAAAAATCTTCCCTGATCGACTTCGAGACTCTGATAATTCTAATCAAGTGTGAATTCACATGTCTGTGATTCACTGCTTCTTGTTCTAATGAGTTGCCTGTCATGGGTTTCCTTATCTAGTTTTTTGTCGGTCTTTGAAGTAAATTGACAATAAAATGTCTTTTTGTGTCCTTTTCTCGTCCTGTTATAATTTCACACTCAAAGAAGAAAACAAAAGTTGGTAAAGACAAAACACGGAAGCACAACTTGAACCAATGTCACGGAAACATTTCAAAATGAAACAGATTATAAAGACAATCAACTGAGAAACATTAATAATATTTATTCTCCCATGCCGATGTCAATTTAACACAAGCATTGAGGTATGATTTCCAGATCATAAAGGCTTAAAATGATAACCCATTCAAATTTTGGGTTCAAGGAAGAAAATTGGAGGAGAAAAAATCTGAACAAAACAAAAAGCTGCAAAGAACCTTTAAAAACGGGTTCTCTCAAACCGAAGTTAGCTTTTTAAGTGTGTCAAACTTTTTTTTTTTTTTAAACTTGGTTGAACAGTTGAACAATTTATCATAATCTACAAAAATAACTTTTACAAATCAAAATCTTCTATTCTGTCTCTAAGTTCCATGTTACTTCTCTGTGTTGCTGATAATCTTCCACTTCGGTTTAAATCTGCAATATTTTTGGGGCATTGATGTCAATTTTTTTTATCGTGTAATTAATTTGACTTTTTTGATCAAATGCAGAGATTGATGACAGGAAATAACAGATAGATTAAAACTCTCAAAAAGTTTCTGTTTTGAGAATTAAGTCATAATTAAATTCAGTCTACAAAAATAATTTGACTGTTCAAACTTTGATCAAACAGCATCTTGGCTTCTTGTAGCTCCTAAGCGTGGTTTAATCCAGTTTTTAAAGGATGGATTTCTTGAACTTCTTCCCTGTGGTTTCTGTCTTACGCATCATAAAATTGCCTGTTTCAGGTTGACACTTAACATTTCACCAGTTGTTTTTAAGCTTTAAACTTTATAACTCCATCATACATGTCAGAGCTGCCATCTCTATACTCTGGTTAGAGTTTTGAGGGTCTTCAATCCTGCTCTCTTTATACCATTTTAATCTAAATGTGACACTGCCTCTTCTGGGGTTTCTAAACTCGTCATGTCTGAGCCTCTCTGATGTACGCAGGTTTAAACTTAAGTATTGAATTCACGTTCAATTTAAACTAACATTTTTTTTTTCCAGAGTAAGCTTGGGTTGTGTCATTTATGAACAGACCCAGTTCTAAGCCTTGTCTTCCCGGTGAAGAAAATCTTTTTTAAAAGCCTAATAGAGGTGGGAAAAAAGAAAGAATCTCAGAAAGGCACACGAAGGTGAAGTTTTATTGTGGTCCATCAAAAAAACCCCAAAAAAACACCTGTTTTTAATCTATGTAAATGCCAACTGAATATTCTTTTTTTTCTCCTGAAAGCAGAGCTGAACTCCTCAACCATATTCATAACTCCATTTAGTGTTTATTTGAGTTTTGTTTTTCTTTTTGAAATTTATATTGTTGTACACATAGCAATCTATGCTGAGTCATCCAATTGTTTAACAAAAAATTTTGTTTCATATCATCTCTGAACCGCATCCCGTTACTTCCTGATGGGGTCACAAGAGTAGCCGGAGCGTGTCCTGGCTGATTACAAGAGGCAGGGTACATCCTGAACAGGTCTGTTGCGGGACAACTATCCACACACACATTCCTAGGGGCAATTTTCTTGATCTGACATATAGGATTATGGTTTTTAGAGAGTAGGAGGAAACCAAAGTACCTACATATTTCTAATGGGATTCACAAGTTTATTGCCTTTTGTGTATGTGATGCACAAACAGGAGCCGTCCATGACAAATTGCATTGGCTGCAGGATTGATAGGGAAACAGTGTCAGCATGCTTTGATTTGGAGGTTTAAATTAGGTCTAATTTCAGATTATTGTTTTTCTTTTTGCTTACCTTCACCTGCGATGTCGACAGAGTCAATAACCTAATTATCTTAAAACTGCTTAGGTCAGTGTGTTGGTAAATGAATGTGGAGTATAACCTCCTCTTTTTATTCACAGATAGTTTTAATTCTCTTTAAATTGCTCTCAGTCAAAGTGTTTGTTGGCTGGAAGGCATACGAAACTGTGAAACGTCTCCAGTCTTGCTGTAAAGTGATCACTGCTGCAGAGCCCAACTTTACACGGAATGAAAGCTTGTGTGCAGGTTTTTATCTTAAAGCCCACATGGAGGAATAGACTGCATCATCAACCTGAGCCTTAAGTCAGCCACAGAGCTTCTCCATAATCTTGTTGCTACATTAACCACAAGGATAAAAGCATATCCTTTTCTCACACAAGAGACTTTATACACACAAACATAAATATATCTGCCAGCTATCGTAGGCATCCCAACATAAACTATACACACAAATAAATGCTTAGTTAAACAGCTCACTGGCTTGCCAAAGAGGAAAAATTTGCATGATGAATCATAGCTTTAAATTACACGTTTGGTGAATCTTTTGAATATGTACAGAGTGTCTTGTAAAATCTAAAAACATAAAGCTGGGAAAAACAGATTTCACAGATTTTTAAAGATAAAAGTCAGATCAACGAGCTGATAGTATTCCCTGTAACTCCCCTCACCTCCTAAATTGTTTGATGACAAACTAGACTCTTCCAAACACATTCATCTTGTCACCAAAAATAACTGTTCAACATCTTCAAATCATCATCTTCCTTTGTTTTTCTCAATAGCTGAAATCTTCATGCATGCCTTCACCGCTTTTAACACAGTCTATCTTTAGTCTCTTCATCGGCATCCTTCACAGCACCAACAACCTCCTCAGAAGGTTTCAGTATATTCAAAACTCTGCTGCTCGCCTCCACACCCACACCTGTTCCTGAGACCACATCACACCTGTCTTTCAGAGACTTTGCTGGCTCTCTGAAGGCATCAAATCCAGAATCCACCTACTTCTTCGTACAGCACATGTCTGTACGGCATCAGTGGTGAAAATACCCTAGAGAGACAGGAAACAGGTGGGACAGGAGAAAGTGAGATGTAGAGTGTGCTCTATGAATCTTTCATTCACAGCACATTCCCCCCCAACTTTTTTTTGTTTATGGATGTTGTTCTAGTGTATAAAAGTCATATCTGGATGAAAAAAAAAGATATACGAGGACTGAAAATAAATGAGTATGAGACAATAAATACACATGAGGAACGTTAATTTTATCTAGCTGGATTTTAAGCAGGTAGTTGGCTGTTATTAATATGATACATTTCACTAGTTATAAATGCTTCTTTGAGGCATTTCCATCTGAATTTGAAAACTGTTGACTTCGCATGAGGAGAAAGTCAATTTGCAAAGATTCCTCATCTGTTGTAAGAGTTTGGGAGTGTTTTGATCCCAGATGATTTGTTTTATGAAGCTTCATTGAGCTGAGAGATTGATTCAGTAAAAGATGAAAAAGAAAACAAAAAGTGGATAAACAAAGTGAAGTGTTGACCACCAACAAAGTCCCTTGGTTGTAAGATGCCTTCATTGTAGCGTGTTTTCCAGCTACGCTCCATGACTGCTGTCACCGTGATTTATGATTCCTTTTGGCTCGGCACATCACTATCAATCACTGTCAGCACAATTATTGGCCATTGCTTTTACGTTGTATGTGACCTTTCTGTTTTGGGTCACATTTATGTTTGTTTCTCCCGGGTTCAGTTATAGTTCTGTGATTTTAAAATGTTCAAGCAACGCATCAAAAAGCAGCAGCATCTATTCCATATGTTTAATTTGTACAGTGAGCAGGCTCGGTGTTTTGAAAGACTTGATACTAGCCTGTTGTTGTTCCTGCTGTCAGGAGGAGGCAAAGCTTCTTTGTGAACGGCGTCACTGTTGACAAGTATTATGACCGTGAGCAGTACTGAAAAGCCAAGTAGACAGATTTCATTCAGCTCATTGATGACTCAACCCCAGTGAAGGGAATTCTGGTGCCGTGCCTTTGAAATAGTTAAAAGCTGCTGAAAACATATCCGTACCATACCATGGCTTCTTTGTTCCTGCTGCTGTCAAGAGGACTCCTGCTTCATACTTCGGGTAGAAAAAATAACAAGAGCACGAGGCAAAAGAAAAGACCCAAACAAAACACTGTAAACCTGAGCATGTGTTAAGAAGTTTAAAGACATGCAGAAAATTTATTGCTCTTCTGAGTCAAACAAAATTAAGTGATCAGAACGAGAAAAAAAGCCAGCTTGTCAACGACAGTTAACAAGATTTTAAAAAATGTGTTGACACTGAGTATTGATTAATTATGGAGCGGAGGTGATAGCTCAGTGGTAAAATGTTTGCCCTTGAACCGGAAATTGACGGGATTGCATCCCACTGAGCTTATGTCTCGGTGTCCTGGGGAAAGACCCCTAACTCCCCGTTTCTCTCACCATTGGTGCCGTCATGGCAACCTGCTGCGGTGTAATGCAGCACACAAATTTGTCCATTGAGGGATGAATAAAGTATCATTTATTTTTTTACATACTATTCTATCACATGATCTTGACAACGATGATCATTGGTGACCAGCTGGGTGCTTTAGCTTTAACACCCAACTAAATGTCCTGTGTAGGGATCGAACATTCTGAATTGTACAAGAGAAAAGCACCACCTGAAGTCACAACCCTGCTTGAGACTAGATGTGTATATGTTTACCATCATTACTTTTTTCCTCTCAAGTTCTGAAAGAAAGCAAGCAGAGGAGGTCAGGTTGAAGAAAACAGTGTGGGCTGACGGACTGAGGATAAAGGTAGGATGGATAGATGCTGCTGCCAGGGCCTGTCACCGGTGACAAATGGAAGCAGCGCAGATGAAGCAAGTAAGACATTAGAGAACAGTGATGTGGTGAATCACCGCATTGAGTGTGAGTGTGTGTGAATGCAAGGTGTATGCAGACCTGGAAGTGTTTTTGTGTGTCTGCTTGGGTGCTTTAGGGACTATGTGGGTGAAAGTGAATGAAAGAGAAGTTATATGTGTGTGCGGGGATGAGTATAGGTGTGTACCCCAGCCGCAAGGTGCCAGCACTGACAGCAACCCTCCAAGATGGGAGAGTGCTGGGAAATTGATTTAGGTGGTGTCTGGGGGCGACAGAGATGAATCTGTGCGCCTGATTACAGAAGAAAAATGGCAAACAGCATAAGATAGAAAAGTCAGAACCTAAGAAATCATCTCAGATGGGGTGAGAATGAAACATTGAAAATAATGACAAACATAAAAATAACCAAGAAGTGCCTTGCATCTGAAGAATGTAATTATTTTAATCTTAAAAAATCCATTTCAACCAAAAACTATTCAATAATAACATCAGCTCTTTTAGGAAAATGATAATGAAATGATTTGTAGCTTCACCTAAAACCCATTTAATGAAAGCTCCCCTCAGACTGTCACACTGGAATAACATCGGGCCAGACGCTGATCCCATTGCACATAAAACATTTCCAAATGACTTCTTATTCACCTTGATCACCACTGGAGAGAAGAAACTGTGTTTATGTCCCTGTACAGCATAATAAAAAGTAGATATTGTTGCAAGCAGAAGAGGAGAAGGAGACACGTACATGAGTACAGCTGAACCGTCAAACTAAACGACCTCATATATTCTTTTCATAAGTATTTTCACAGGAAAACATCCCGAGATAAAAGACACATAGTAAGAGTAACTTATCGGAACTGAGAAGAAGACAAATGTAACACCAAGAACCTGAATCCAAAAAAGAAAAGCAGTCTTCTAAAAACAAGTCTGTTCTCCTCTGCTGCATGACTGTTGTTATTTTCTCTTGCAGAGCTGAGAATAGATGAAATGTACATAAAAACAGGAGATAAAAAAAAAAGTTGTTGACTTAAAAGCATAATTAAATGCACTTAACAGTGAACACAAAGTGGAAAAATTCAGGTTTTTCAAGACTGTTTGTACAAAATTAATTTTCCAAAGGAGTTTTTGTCAATCGCAATAATCATAGAAATTTCTTGTGATTTTTATCTCGCAAAACTCTGTTAAAATTCTATAACTTAGGCAGTTACAACTTGGCCAACAGTGAGACTGTTTGAAGATTTTGTCAGTCAGTCACCTTCTTAAAGGTCTACCCCTTGCGGGGTTGCCAGGGCCCATACTGGCTGACTCAAGGCACACCCCAAACAGGTCGCCAGTCTGTGGGGCCACACATACAACCATATGCACTCATTCTTAGGGAAAATTTGACATGGGCCAATCAACCTAACATGCATGTTTTTGTAGGGTGGGAGGGAACAGGAGTACCCGGAGGAAACCCACACATACACAGGGAGAACATGTAAACTCCACACAGAAAGGCCAGTGCTCCAAGCTTCGTCCCCACCCGGAACTTGAACCCACAACCTTCTTGCTGTGAGGCCACTGTGCCAAGCACTGCACCACCGTGCTGCCCTTGAAGATTTTGTAAATGTTTTAATTTAACGTAATGCTACTGAATGTATAATTTCCCCCAAAATACTCCATAAAATAAATGTAAATGCATATATATGTTTTTGTGCTATTTTAAAAATGAACAATTTAATCATCAACTATCAAACAATCAAACTTGTAAAGGTCATTTCTCAGCTGACATCGGTGTTGTCGCGAGGTGCAGTCTACCAATAAAAAGTGTGTACATTAATTTGTCAAAAACTGTTGTGTAATATTTTAAAAGCAATTGGATTTTAAAAGCTGAAAAGAAAAACCTAGATGTTTTACTGGGAAAAAACTTTTTAAAAATCCAATTGCTTTTAAAACATTACACAACATTCTTTTAGTTTGGAACAAGAGACTCATAGAAAAACATAGCCAGAGATGACAGATACAGCGTAACATGTGAAGCAATTAAATGCATTAACATGTTCAACAGCAGCGTTGATAGACATATTGACGTTAAAGCTGCGCATGTGACAAATTAATGTACACACTTTTTATTGGTAGACTGCACCTCGCGACAACATCCACGTCTGCTGAATAATGACTTCTACCAGTTTGCGTGTACCTCTGTTCATGCAGTCAAGCAGGCAAAGAAATTTCTGAGGTGACACATTTCAGTGGCAACAACAAATTAATTTATACGAGACAGGATTTTAAGCGTTTCAGAAGATGAATGAATGGGTTTCATTTTTCTTTTTTAAACAGGTAACAGTTTGTGTCATTGATGAAAAGGGGCACAATGTTTGACTTTATCAGAGCTGCTCCACATAGTTAAGTAGTAATAACTATCACAATGAACGAAGTGATGAATCTCCAGATTTAACAGACCTGTACACTGTTAAACGATGCAAATATTGATACGTTTAAGCACTTGAAATAAAAAAGAGACTTTTTATTCAGCATTTTCTTCACAAAGACAATTTTACATGATGTCCCAATCACTGCAGATGTTGCACCGATTTGTCTGTCACTTTCGCACTCCAACTTACCCTATATTAAGAGCAAAACTTAAAGATTTTTAATTGGATTGAAATTGAGTCTTATTTAAGTATGTTTCAATTAGGTTAGGTTTTAGGAAAGAGACCCTTTAATCCTTCATTCATCCAAAATGATCCCTTGTAGAAAGGGTTTCAAAGTTGTCTTTGGAACAGTGTGTCTGATGATCAAGACGTTTTAACTTTTTGCAAATTTTGGTCATTTAAAAGCTGATAACTATAATTTGTATTAACAATATTTGTAAAGGAATGAACAACAACAAAAATACAGATGCCATTCTTCAAAAAATTTTGGTCTGGATGTGAATTTAGCAGGAAGAGAATGTATTGGGTGTAATACTTGTAAAAAAAAAAAATTCTAAAATGTTTGGGTAATTAAAATGAATTCTTCCTGGAAAATAAAAGAAATAACAAACTTTTTTTCTGTGAATCATTATTTTTTAATAAAACACATGAAAAACTTTGCAAATACATTTCCCCAGTCTGACATATTTATTACTCATCTCAATAAAACAAATTTGACTTATTCATGTTCAGTTATTCCCTATTTAGCCCTCCAACCCTAGTTTGACCCATTTTACATGAACATCATCAAACAAATGTATTATTTAGTTGAATCAATTGTTAAATTTATTTAAAACACAATTAGTTTTTACAGTGCACAACCTCGGCGGATTATGATGCACTGTTGCATCACAAAATCTAAGCATTGCATGTTAATTGTAGTGATTTTGAGAGAAGAGCATAAGAGAAAGAATTTACTAAAAATTTTCAAGCCATATACCGACATTTGAAAATTGACTCGACACAACTGTTCAAAGAAACAACGGCTACACCTTTTTTCAGTTTTATCCACACTTAAATGAAAAAGAAAATTTTGGCCTAATATTGTTTCCATTTGGCCCAAACCCGTTCGTTATTACTGTGGCACAATTCAGGTCATTTGCTTGTTTAATTCAAGACAATTGTTCAATGAAGGAGGACAATAATGAAAACCTACAGAACTGAGCTGTTCTTAGGACACAACTAAGAAGATCTGGTCCAAAAGGTTCACTGGCGAACAATGGCATCAGCAGGTGCCGGGCTTCCCTCCATAATTTAGCACTTTGCTCTTTGAAGACGAAGGTTCTTGTGTGAATATTGATACAGTTCCACCATCTTTTCATAAGATCCCTGTTGACATCAACTCAATACCAACAACACACATTACAGTGACATATCCCATAACTTATTGTGCCAAAAAGGTGACATGATGGATGCTCGTTGATGCACATAGATCATTTTGTTGCCTTTGGCAGGCCGTTCCCGACATCTACTTTCATATCGTCACCCACTTTTTCTTTTTTTCAACATGCAATCTCAATTTGTTCAAGGGAATGTACTTTGAAAAGCTAAATTGGATGTTTAGTTTGTAATTTACATCGTGTTTTGTATTTTTAGTCCCTGTTACATTCTATACCTCGTTCCCTTTTTCCCAAATCACTCAATGCAACGGTTTACTCCATTTGAACAAAACCCCTTGTGCAACTTCTATAAATTAGACGAGGTTGTTATTTTGTTTCACTTATCATGTTGCTCACATGCACATGATAAATTTCTTTGATGGCTTTTGCAGTCACAATGGCCAAGACAGAGTATTTTCTCTTCCTTAGCCTCAGGCAACCCATCTGGAGTCGCTTCTGTTGGTCCAAAGGTCTCATCGGATCTGCCAGAGCGATCTTCCTGAACACCAGAAATACTTATAGAGTTGGCCAGAAAAGCACATTAGTGTCACAAAACTGTCAACACCACATGTTCCTCACACCACCAAAAACCAAGTCAGCACTGATTCAGCCTCTCTCACACACACTGAATTATATTGGTGCAAAGGTCATGATGTTTTTGTTTTAATAAATGTACAATCTCAGGTTTTATAGCGATACAACATGCATTTTTGTCTTAAAACGCTACTGATTCCTGTGTTTGTCATTGAATGGAGAGAGAACAGGTTTTCCAGCTTTGTCTTCCAGCCTCTGGTATCCCAGGCCAGCAGATTGATGTCACACCTGCTGTTTGGGAGAGTTATTCTGAGATGAAAAAAAAACAGGAGTCACTACATAGAAAAGGATTAAATGAAAGTAAGTAGAACAAATAAAGTGACAGAGCAAGGAAAACTATTGGAATGAATTTGACTGTCTGAAGGAAGCGCAGAGAAGAGAGGCAATGCAACATTGCTGCTAAATTAACTTTAAACAATCCGGAGTCTATCTTCTGCTAAACACAAAGAATATTTTCCTATTCCGAAGTATTTTGTGTTTCATTTATAACTGTTGGAATAACTTAGCCTGTATCATCAGTAAGACTAGGAGAACCTTTAATGATAGAAAACCAGTTGATTTTCTATCATTAAAATCAATGATAGATTCTAACCTTTAATGATAGGTTGATAGAACCTATCATTAAAGGTTCTATCAACCTTTAATGATAGAAAACCAGTTGATTCAGACGGTCATAAAAAGAAGTTGGTATTAGTTACAAACTTAGAGAAGATGTACTGTATGTGTCTTCAGACAGAGAAAACATTTGTTTTAGAAGTCAAAACAGACCTAATCTCACATTCTTCTTCTTCCTCTTTCGACGTTTTCCTTCAGGGGTCGCCACAGCAAGTCAGTTTCTTCCATCTAACCCTATCTGCTGCATCCTCTTCGGTCACACCAACTATCTTCATGTCTTCCTTCACTGCGTCCATGAACCTCCTCTTTGGCCTTCCTCTAGTCCTCTTTCCTGGAGTTTCCAAACCCAGCATCCTTCAGATTCCTCAGTCACATCTTCCAACACAGCCAGGTCTAGATCAAATGGTATTCCAAGACATATAACCGCTCCAGCATATGCAAGGTCTTCCAGGAATGATTTTTTTTTGGAGTGTCACACTATCAGGGGAAGAGGTGTCCTCACCAGAACCCTGTGTCACCTCTCTGCTCTAGGGAAGGACTGATGCCACTAAGTTACAAAGCATTTAATAGTTGTGGAGTACTAAATCCCCATTTGCTGTTATTTGTATGACCAATAGTCACAATTTCTCATTTCATTGAACTGTTGTGCCATAACCACAACAGCTTCAGTGATTTTCCAGATTAAAAACCAACTGATTTTATGTTGCATTGCATATGACCAGAAACATGTTGGAGGTTTGACTTCACCATCATTTGCTTCCACCTCACAACGGCATGGACATGACCTTTTGCAGACCTTTAAATCTGTTTGCAGTCAGGGATCAAAGCTGTGGGCTGATCTGCACAAAACCAGCTGTTTATCACCAGCAGCACATTCACACACTGCCTTTCTGATACATAAAAAAACCCCACACTGAACCTTAGTGGTAGTGAATAAAACTGGGTGTTATTGGCTCAGTATCGGCGATAAGTCACTCTGACCTGATAATTCAGCATCTGTTGATGAAGGTTTATTTGGAGAAGCCTTCCAGCAGCCTGTGCAGTCGATTTGTTTCAGCTATAATGAAACTTCTCTTCAGTAATAATACAATAAACCATCTGAAAGTGTAAACAGTGTAAATCTAATGATGGAGATTTATAAGGACATTATTTTAGGTTAAAAATTTATTTTATGAGTTCAACTAAAGAAATTAAAGCCATGACTTTAATAAATCTAAACATTACTTAACAGAGAGGAAAAAAGAAAAGCAAAAAAACTTTTTATTGTAAAATTCTGTTTGTAGCCTTAGACATTGAAGGTGAGGAAGCCAGTTTTAGAGAGAGTAACAGTGATGTGGCTGAGCTATAAATACAGTGCTCCAAAGGCCATATTGACATTTAGGTGCTGATTTATCCGAGAGCCCAAGTCTGGTTTATGAGGTCTCTACCTCCATTCACAGGCAAATGTGATGCTATCGAACCTTTCTCTCCAAAGTAGTTTCAGAAAATGTGCTTTAATTGCCAGAAGCTGTTTACTTTTCTTTTTCTCTTTGCTCCCTACCATTTAGAGTTGGACTCTGCTTTTTGTGTTAAGTCTAAGAATCAAAGCATACGCATCATGTGGAAAGAGAGTTGTTCACAGCCTCCTCCGTTCATGATGATAGACAGTTAGAGAGGATGTACAGAAATAGCTCCCGGCTGGCTCATCCCTGTGAAAGCTGAGCAGCAGCATTGGGGAATACTTATTTCAAATAGATTAAAGTAAATGGTAGACATCTATGTGGAAGGAGAAGTTGACTACATTTTTAAGGTGCATTTGTTTGGTTACATGGAAACCAGAGCATTCAACAATGGATCAGGTGTTGGCATGGCATGGTATACTCTCCAGGATATAAGAAAAAACCCTCACAATTTAATGAGAAAAATTATGTGTTATTTTTTTCAATAATATAATTAGTGACCTGTGGAAGATAAAAATTAAAAAATGGGGTTAGCGCCTAATGCGCCTCGCTGGTGAGTTGTTTCGAGCACGTCCTACCCGAGAGGAGACTAAGCGGCAGGAGACCAGGAGGCAGACCCTGGACCTACTGGCTGGGGAACGACTCGGGATCCCTCCGGGTGAGATGGAGGATGCAGCCGTGTGAGGGTAGCCTGGGCTTCCCGTCTGAGGCTGTTGCCCCCGCATCCCGGCCCCGGATAAGCAGAAGACAACGGAATGAATCGGGGTTTGCAGGAACATCTGATCAAAGGAACTAATCGATATTTTGTGATGTTGTAACATTACGAAACACCAATTTTTGGGATTCTAATCTGTAGGTCATTAGAATAAAACCTACAGTAACTAAAATAACAATTTGATCCAGCCCTGGTTTCTGACAAAGTAAAATAAGTGACATAAAATCTTTGACTTAGAACTTATCATTGTATATATCTAAATGAAGACATTTACAGATATAAAGTTGTATGTCTCAACACATATCAATGAAGCCCATAGGAATGCATGTGTTTGTGGATGGTTGTGTGTGTTTGTGGCCCCACAACAGACTGGTGACCTGTTTGGGGTGTACCCTGCCTCTCGACCTAAATCATCCAGGATACGCTTTGGCACATCCCACAACCATAATAGGAATAAGCGGTTCAGATGAAGAAAAAAAACCTTCAGCACATCTTATATTTCATCTTTTTAATCCCTGTCAAATTTATGCAAATTTGATTGGATGAAGAAAATTCTGCCAAATGACAATAACAGGAAACATTTGGGAACAGAGTCTAACATTCCTTTTGCCTTGTCATCTATCCTCTAAGACCCAAAAATAGATTAAACGATTAAAAAATATATGAATAAAATATTAAACATCTACCCCAGTTAAATAAAAAATATGCAGATAATGACCAGCCGATGAAATAATAAAAATAGGTTTAGAAAAATCAACAAAGTTAAATAATTTTGAAGAAAATATTAAGCAAAAAATAAAACTTATCTACATGATGTCCTGTATGTTTGTGATTTTTTTATGAATAAACTGAAAAATTGACTGGACGTCTAAAATCTTTCTTTTTTTATATCCTTTAAATTTTCCCTTTGTTTATTTTAAACCATGGTAAACCTGCATCTCTTTGTCCATGTCATTTATTAATAATTTAGTAATTATCTAGACTTCCTCAAAACAATGCACAGCACTTCTCATGCCGCTTTGGTTCTGTTTATAGCAGCTAGAATGAATTCAAATTTACACTAGTACTATTATTCCGTGTTTACAACATGGTCTTAACGTCTTAGGGCTGTGAGTAGTATTTGATTCTGACACATCGTCCTTAAACATGTGCTGACATCATAAAGCAAACAGCAGTCATTGCAAAGAAGGTCACGTAGTTCTTCACTGAGAGAAGTTTGCATCCACCGCCTGCAGCCACACTGTTTGTGCTTTCTTTTCTTCCTCTCCGGCTTGTCTTCATTATGCTGCCAACAAGCATATGGCTCTGTGCTGACAGAGTAATTATATACATTTCCACCCTCATCTTTTATTTTCACTCACAGCCTTTTTTTCTTCTTTATTCTGCGGGTGTTGACTTGTGTGTAGTACAACACAAAAAGTATTCATGCTGCAAGCCTGTGTCAAAAAAAACAAAAAGGCAACATGAGAATTAAGTGGTTTTAAGAGTGGCTGCGGAAAGCAAAAGTTAATCATCTTGTTGGTCCTCTTCATATCACTCCATTTGGAAACAAAAATGATGGAACCAATTTGCTGTATTGGTTCTTCCTTTTAAACTAAGGAAATACAATTTGTTTTATTCAAGATCAAATGGGTTCAGATGACCCAGAGGATTATTTAGAAGATGATTGGAAACGTAATGACAACATGTTGGTGTGTTTTGCCATGCTTGTGTTGAATAAGCAGAGGCTTTCCTAGCATTGATCCATCCAGAAGGTGGTGAATTATTCACTATATGGTTGGCAGGAAGCCTTGGAGATGATGAAAGCCCTGGCTTCCACCCCGGGAGGCCTGAGAGCTGGGAGGGAAACAGTTCGAGGATTCCTGTCCTCCACCTCTTCAAGCAGTCAGCTAGTTTGGCGTAGTTACTGGTCAAGCAGCAGTTTGTTCATTAGCAGTCCCTTGCTTGGTGATAACATGCAGTCAGTGTCAATTAGACAGTCACAGCCAAACAGGTGGGAGCATTACTGCCGGGAGGAGAAGGGTGATGAAGCGGAGAGCCAGGAAAAAGCTATCAAGGTTAGCCTCTGGGATGAGCTTTGGTCACTTGCCAAATTGCCAAACTTTGCACTGAACACATGATTAGTTACAAGTAGCATTGGGAACATATCTAAATATAGACGTTAAGATGACTGAAGCAACATCTTTCCTCTTCAAAACTGTTCAAATGCATTAGGTAGGAGAATTTAAAAGCTCTTTTGGAAAAAAAACATGTCTATTAAATTGACTTTCTGGAAAGTAAGGTGCACATGGATGGATTATGCACTGAAGCCGAAAGTAAAATATAAAATCAATTATTAACACAACAATGTTTGACTGACATAGAGTACATGAAAATGCTTTGCTAAACTTTCCATCAAAGTTTTAAAGGGATTCAGAGTGCGAAAAATCCAATTTGTGTTGAGTGAAATATTCAGAGTATTAATTAAACAGTATTCTTGTTATTTTTTGTTGACTAAAAAAAGTTGTTACGGTCGAGGTAGCAACCTTGTCGCGACTTTGGTGGAACGTCGTTCACAATGTAAGATTGTTAGGTGGGTACAAACATTGTAACAATGTCGCCAGAATGTCAGGGATGAGGTTGGTCACATTGACGTTGCGTGAAGTCTACAAATGGACGTTGTAAGGACATTGTACAGCAACGTCGTGACACGTTAAATTGTTAGCTGGTTACAAATGTTGTAACAATGTCGCCAGAACGTCAGAGACGACGCTGTTCACAAGTCTACAAATAGACGTACAGTAACGTCTACACGACTTTGGTTGAATGTCGTGACAACATTGTCATAATGTAAAAATTTCAGCTGTGTACAAATGTTGTTACATCATCAGAACGTCAGGGATGACGTTGGTCACAAAGTCTAAATGACATTAAGTGGAGTCTACAAATGGACGCTGTAAGGACGTTGTACAGCAACGTCATTGCAACTTTGGTGGAACGCTGTGACAACGTTGTCACAAAGTAAAATTGTTTGCTAGGATAAACATCCAGGGTGTGTGTGTGTACCTACAAAAAATAAAAGTGGACAAAAAGAGTGAAATGGCAGATGAGATAATATTCTCTCCACTGAAGCAAAGCTCCTTTCACACATCCTTAAATTTCTTAGAAAACATCACTGTGCAATAACAGCTGGAGTGCTGAACATCTGGTTGTGTGAGTGAATAAATTAAGTATTTACACTCACACCAACAACTGTCATACAAAGTACTTAAAGGTAAAAAAAAAACAAACAAGAAAAACCTTGAACACATGGAGCTTCATTGCAACATGAGTCTATTTGAAATAAGTAGGTCGAAAATTATGAACTAGAAGTTGGACATTTAATAAATTGAGCTTTTTGGCTTCATTGTATGAAACCAAAGTAGTTCTTTATAACGTATTTCAATAGCAGAATTTTTTTCCACAGAAGACTGGATACTAGTACTTAAGTGTAAAAGTGTTTCTTGCCAGCACAGTCATTCTTATAATTTTAAATTGCTATCAAAATGAGATGGGGAAAAACTTCTCAGAGTTGTTTTTAATAACATACAAGCAGATTTTAGTTTGCTTCCATCCAATAAACTGCCTGTTAAACATGTTAACTTCAAGTCTGGTTTATCCTTCAGTTTAGAAATCTGATGGTAATCTGATTTTCTACTGAGTTGCTGTGGAAGAAGTTTGAAATGTGATAAGATGATGATTTAGTACCAACCAAGTACCCTTGAAAACAAAATAAAAAAGAGAGCTACTTCTTTAAGATGGAAATTGGATTTTGTGGAGTGCATCAATCAATTTGCACATAACCTTTGTGGTAGATTTAAAAATAAAAAGACATTTTAAATAAAAAGGCACAACAAAATGCATCATTTGTTGCATCTAACCTGCTGCTTCATTAGATAACTCATCAAATATCATGTCAAATACTCACATGATGACAATAGAATGAAATATTTCTGAATAAATTCACCTCATAGTTTATGTCACTGACACGATGTCCTCTTGTTTGCACTTGTTTTTTTTCATATTCACCTTTTAAAGTCCTATTTTGAATAATTTAACATGCGCACAAATACGCTTGGTGCAGTGGTTAGCACAGAGGCCTCACAGCAAAGAGGTCAGGGTTCGAGTCCCAGGTGGGACGAGGCTTGGAACTCTGGTCTTTCTGTGTGGAGTTTGCATGTTCTCCCCGTGCATGCGTGGGTTTTCTCCAGGTACTCTGGTTTCTCCCACCCTACAAAAACATGCATGTTAGGTTGATTGGCCGCTATGAACTTGCTCGTAGGAAAGTGTGTGTATGTGTGTGTGGCCATATGACAGACGGGCAACCTGTTCAGGGTTAGCTGGGATAAGCTCTGGCACCTGCTGCGACGCCGGTAAAGATAGGCGGTTTAGAAAACTAATCAAAACAAATATGCTTCTTTTTTGCCCATAATTAAAAGAACAACAAACTTCTCTTTTCCTCAATAAGCTCTAAATAGAAACTCATTTGGAAAGTCATTTAAAACCCTGCAAACTAACAGAAATTACGTTCTGAAATATTACCTTCATACACATTTTGTAAACAATGACTATAAACTTTATTGTGCATTTGCTGGCAGCCTAGAAACATCTGGATGAACACCAAGTCATCTGATTGTGACAGCCGGTTCACTACTGCCTTCTGTTTAAAATCACACACAAAATGGAATCAAAGTTTTCTGACTAGAAAATATTTCATTTTTACTGACTAATGCCTTTTTTCTTGTAACATTATAAATTAAAGAACACAAAACTTTCCACTTAAACCAATATTGTTTTTCTTTCCTTTATACAATTGTGACTAAATTGTCATGTTGAATCCATGATTCAGGCCAGCGTGACAGTAAATCTGTTGGTACACATTTAGTCATCATACTTGGAACAAAATCTGAGTCTTTTGCCACAATATTACTGAGTATGTGGCCCATGTTGAATTATTTTGAATTTTTTAACACTGAGAAGTATTTTAGTGATTCTTTGCAACATATTGAGCATTCAGATGGAAAACTGAATCCAGATTAAGCTGCAGAAGTTTCTATTTTTTTTACCTTTGTGAAACTTGACAACATGGCTATCTGTGTGAGGAATGAGTCGCTTTAAAAATACCACTTGCAGCACAACACTTGTTATTCCCTCGCTGGCGCATAATCAGCAGCTCATTTATATTTTAGCTCTATTTAATTTCTCTTTTCACATTGTCTGCTGCTTTCCCTGAGCTGGCTTCTCAGAATGTCTTCACCATGAGTTTTCCAGCACAGAAAAAGAACATTTGATACAAGCAGCTTTCAGTAAAATCTCAGATGAGCTTTAGGCAACATGTATGCAAATGTACATCTCAGTCTGAAACACATGCAGTCAGTCTTCCACATGCACGTACCCTCACACATCAAATCCTTAACCCCCACAGAGGATCTAATCATCGACCAGTCGAAACATGTAGTTCACCTCCTTTGGGTAAGAGAAAACCTCCCTAAATAAGAATGTCGCAATAATGAGATTTTCTGATGGATCTCCAGTGTTCAGACTGACCTTGTTCGACACCTTATCCTCATTTAAACCACAAATTCATCTGCATGATCAGAAAGGGTAATCTTTAATTAAATGTGTGAGAAAATTGGAAGACTTATCATAGTTTTTCCCATTTTCCCATTTGAGTATAGGTTGTGTTATCTTTTGTTTCAAAAATTGTCAACGCATTGAGATTTCACCTCACGCTGCGACTCTTTAATGCTTTCCTCAGTGTGACTGACTGCTTCCAAAATAAGGAAATTAAATGCTCAAAGCATCTCTGTGAAATCCCCCAAGTGTAGACAGAGTCAAACATACCGCTCCTTTCTGCCCTAACAGGAGCATTGTGTGTTTTTCATCACTGAACCAGAAAAAAAGTACACCTCTGACATTTTCTACATAACAAGCTTCACCACAGAACACCGCCTGTGGCAGGAATTGTCCTTTGTGTCTACAAGGCCTGAATTGTACATCACCTTCTCATACAAGCCGTAATTCAGAACCGGAGGGTTTAATGGTACAAAAGTTTGCATAAACATCAGCGTAACATTTCTGAGACTCATGCGCCCGGTTTTCTTTTTCTAGTCATATCGTTATAAAAAAATCTACGAAGTAGCAATATAAAACTGACTCAAGCTTTATGTGTAAAATGCATCATTTTTAATTAGACCATAAAACTGTCTGGAGGTTTCTCTTGTCCTTCTGGGTTCTATTTGTCTACACACATGTCCATGAGGTCAACAAAAATAGTTTATTGTTGACATGTAGCTTAAATTATTCATCAATGTGTAAAACCACACTATTTCTTGTTTTCCTGTCTCATTTCTCAGCTTGTTGTAGTTTCTCTACCTCTCACTACAATCCTCTTTTCTGGTCAGGTAAACAAAATCCAGGGTGAATTGCTGCAACTGTGATTAATGTAATGCATGTATTGCATTGCTCCACAGAGGGAATGGACAACTATCTGGCCATGAATGGTGCAAAGATCACAGTGCAGTCATGTAAAAGTTGATGCAACACGTAGACAAAAATAGCCATATTTCTGTATTGAAAATCACCAAAGAGTTGATGTTGGACCAGAAGTTTGCAACAGTCAGTGTTCTCTTATGGAGAAGTTTTCCAAACAGATGAGCTAAAAGGCAATAAGGATGTGATGTTATGCTGAGTTAGCTCTCTTTATCTGAGGGTACATTCACACCAGGGAGGTGTGACTGTGTAGATTGATGCAACACTAAGAATTACTAAAGGAAATACAGAGACCTTTCTCTTATCCGTCTTCAAAACCGTCCATCCCAAACGGGGTTGTAATGTGTGCTGGGGCCTATACCGACTGATTCAAGGTGAGAGGCAGGGTACACCCAAACAGGTTGCCAGTCTGTTGCGGGGCCACACATATACACTCATTCCGAGGGGCCAATCAACTTAACATGCATGTTTTTGGAGTGTAGGATGTAACCAGTGTACCTAGAGAAAACCCACGCATATAGGGGGAAAACATGCAAACTCCACACAGAAAGGCCAGTGTTCCAAGCCTTGTCCCCACCCGAGACTTGAACGCCCAGCCCAGTCTTCTTGTTGTGAGGCCACTGTGCTTAAAATGAAGACTGACCAACTCTTGCTGATAAAAAAAAAAAGGATTCAAACAGATCACGTACAATAAAAACAAAGGAAATGATCCAATCCTGGCTGAGACGAAGAAACTCTGTCAGACAAAGAAACATGATGAATTGTTCTCAATGATTTTCTTGCTACCATGCTGAGACATCTTTAGCTTGCTGTATTGTCACATTTGTCTGTTTTTCGGGAAGTTTTTCTCCACAGAGCCACATAAAGACCACCACCCTTGCCGAGGATCATAACATACTGGTAATATGAATTCTTTTTTTTATTCATTTTTCCAAATAAGGCAAACTTTTCCATCAAATAAGCTCATGTTAGTGAATCTTAAAACATCAAAACATTAATGACATATCACTATCTCATATTTGAACCTTTGGTTAAGGGAGCAGAGGTGCTGATGGAGGAGTAGGATGTGTGTAGTGGAGTATTATTGTGTGCATACTGTATGTGTGTGTCTGACCATCATCAATTATATAATGCAAAGTCCCTTTGTCATGAATAGGATGATAAAGAGTATCCATAAAGTCTCATTACAATTCAGTAAACATTACAAAAGCAATTGATGAGATATCTTGGACAGATTTCCTACCGCTCTTTTGCCACATAAAAACATCTGTTTGTTTGTTATGTGCTTTATAGGCTGTTACAAGTTCTATCAGTAATCTTTTGCTCAGATTTTGCTTATAAAATCCTCCCATTTTTGATTGATACATGTAGAAAATTAGTAATGCCTTGTAAAAAAAAATATATGGTGATATCTGGAGAATATTGTGTCCATGGATCATTTGGTGGTCCGGGCATGTTTGGGTGAAGAACTCATTGGTATGCAGTTCCCGATGAGCTGGGGCATTTCATAAGCAATGTTCCCTCTAATTTTTTATGTGTCTGAGCAAACATACAAGCTTCCTGAGCAAAAGGGGACGGAGCAAAAACTTTTACTCTTTTGTGACGTTAGCAGCAGTGACGAGCCAAACTCCGAAGCAGCAATTTGAAGCAATTTCTTTCTTTCAGAAAGAAGAAAGATATATGCTCCAGAGCTCTGTCTCTTTTTACCATCTTCAGCTTAAATTGAGTTTCATTTTGTGCACTGCATAGGTTTTCTTGAGGGCTATTAATCTGCAAGCAGTGCGCAATTGCGCAGGCGCGCAGCTTAGTAATACATTGTGGTAATAGATTTAAAAAAAAGAGAGAAGAGTAAAGTCAGGGTAAGCATTTCTCTGAGATTTATTCAAACAGATCTCTATTTGATGCCAATGGAAACGTTAAACTATGGACTCTAATTAACAAATCCAATTAACTTTCTTAACAAATTACAAAATCATTAAGTGACTTTTTCTCTTGTCCATTATTATGTCCTTAAAGAGATAAAACATTCTGGTGTTCAAACCATCTGCTCTTTTTTTTTTTTTTTTTTGGTATCTAAAATTAATCTTTACCTGAAACGTAAAAAATTGTGCAGCTTTCCCCAAAATGAAAAAGACTTTCATGTGAGGAACAATTCTGCATGACATGCTTATGATCTCCTAAAATGGGAAGATAAACCCAAACTCTTAATTGGAAACCTGTCAGTGAGACCAATGTGAGGAATAATCCCATTACCTACAAAACATCACTGAGGGGCTGGTCATTGCTCTGCAAGATGACTAGAGGTTAAAAAAATTAGAAGAAACGAGACATCCATGAGGGAGAAATGCAGCTGTTTTATTTTAGCAGGAATAATCCAACAGAGACAAGTTTAATTTCCGGATGGCCCACAGCAGTGACCCGAAATTAATTGTTCCTTTTACAACGGAGGGAGACCCCTAGAGACAGTCGGGGGAGATGTGGAATAAAAATCCGGGTAATTAAATAAGTGTAGAGGACTTTTTAGTGGGGATGAATCATGTAAGTTTAAAAGAAGAGTGTTGACAGCACAAGCAAAATAAGTCAGAAAGAAAGGCACATTGTTTGATGATGGTTTGTGTGTAATAAGACTTTTGGGAGCTACAAAAATGAACAATTAGAACATCAAGGGAGATTGGTTCTCTCTTCACATGCTGATTTGTGATATTTGCACATGTGAACAAGAAAAAAAGAAGGAAGTTCTGTTCACATATTTCTATCATTTACAGAGTCTAACGAAGATTATCATAATGCAAATATGTGTGTTGGTTCGTATTTGTTAGAGTAACACAATTAGCCCACAAAAAACTCCTCCAGGAAGCGTTTTAACGACTCAGGACCACACATCAAGAGAGATTGTGGCCACTTTGAAGACAGGGGTTTATGAATTCTTAGCCTCGTTTCCCACCTCCAAACGCATCCCCTAATTGCATCGCACCGAAAAAGAAATACCCAAGCTGTGACTGCATTGTTGTTTTTCTGCTTTGCTTTCTAAATCATAAAAAACGTTGCTCCATAGTTTTTTGTGTTTTTTTAACAGAGCTAAAAATGCAAAGTAGCATGCACAGAGGTTTTTTTAGGATCTTTGAACGTGTGAACAGATATATTCTTTAATGTTTAAAATTAGAGAACCATAAATATTAATGTTGTATAGGTTGTTTTTTATTCTTTTGGGACCAATGCTCAAGTATTTCTTTTGATAAAAGTTTATTCTTGAGTTGTACAACAAGATATTTAGAACATAAAGAGAAGGAGGTGAACGTAAAGGTCAGGGTGAAGAAAATATGAAAGTAGAGTTTTTAATTGGAATGTTCAAATATGCTATTTTGATCATTTTCTCATTATAAAAAAATTGTATTTTCCAACGTTCTGATGCGACTTGAATCTTACATTTTCTCACTGTCACTGAAAGAAAAGTCAGTAAAAATTAAACTTACTGTAATCTTTGAAAAAACAATTGAAGATGTTTTGAGTTTTATGGCGTTCTCCTTTTGACATCCCAAGATGATCCACCTACCTTGGTTTGGCTAATTTGTGTTGGATTGTGGCAACAAATCCATTCAATTATTATTTTTTAACCACTTTTCTAAGTCCTAATTGTGGTGCATACAAAGCAAACTACAAGCAGGGTACATCCTGGACAGGTCACCATTCTATCACAGGCTTCTTACAGAAAGATAGAAAACCACACACAGACTCCTGGAAGAAATTCACAATGACCAATTAGTCTGACAGTCATGTTTCTGGCAGGTGGAAAGGGGAACCCACACAAGCGCAGAGCACTACATGCAAAACCCCACAGCCATGAAATGTGCCAAAAAATATCTGACACTACCATCCGTCTGAATCATTGAAACAAAATAACACAAATCTTTTCTGTACCCTAAATTCTTTGTTCATGATTTTTACATTAAAATCCCAGTAGAGCCACATTTTCTAAAATACTTGATCTGGTCTGGCTTGTGACGACAAACCACTAAACTTTCAAAATTACTCAAGACTAAATGTAAATGCAGGTGCTGGCAGATGATTTCAGCAACTATCAGAAAAAAAAACAACAACAATAACATAAAACTGCTTGATATTTCAGAAAAAAAAATGAAAGTAAAGTAAGAAAAATTATGTCTAATTTTTGGAATAAACCAAACTTGCATCCCAAGACATAAACATTTTTCATAATCAGGCGTAATTAAATCACTAGAACTCTGTTGTTGTTGTTGCTCCATCCAGCGGCTTTCTTTTTACTGATATAACATTCATTTTTCTCTTTTTGTTATTACTCATGGAATAAAATCCCACATCACTAGAATAACAAATATCCCTCCTCTTCCACTGACACACACACACACGCTCTATTTCATCAGATTTACTGTGCCAGTAGCTTCCATACGACAGCAACGCTGGGACCACAAAGCGACAATTTTCTGCCTCATGTGTTTGTTGACTGGGGACTCTGCTTCCTGACTCTGGGTATTACTGTTTTTTTAAGCTTTTCTCCTGAAGGTTGTAATGCGCTATTGATTTGTTTAGCTAATACATTTGTTTCTGCTTCCTTTTTTTTTTTTTTTTTCTGAAGATGCTGGCTCGGCTGGATGGAAAGGCTCAAAGAAAGACCTCACACAACAAATCTAAAAAAAATCCACGTAATTGATCAGTTGAAAAAATGAATAAGAAACATATTTTGAAAAAATATATTTCTAAACAGAGTAGAATCTCATGTGTAACCTGCCACTCATTTCCTTACTTGCTGAAAAAAGGCCACAACCGAATCTCTCCTACCACCCTTATTTCTACAACGACCCTTCTTTGGAAGAGATGGTTTGGAAAATGAATGGATGATATTGCCATTGTCTCACCTATCACTTTCACCATCTTAAAAAAATCCTTCAGAAGAAGATAAACCCAGATCAGTCACTGTTAATTCTATGTTCATCCCTGAGGTGATGGGATGTAGAGTAAAAGGTCAAGTAAGCAGTAATAGCTCACAAATCTCTGTCTCCTACCCTGAGTGAAACAATTTCAGAGAAATAGCTCTAACTGGGACATGGAGTGTGTGTGAGGGTTTCCTTGGGAGCTCCTGTTAGCCTATCAGGTTGGCGCAGGAGAAAGCCAGAGAAGACCGAGGACAACCCCTGCTTCAACGATAATCTTCAAATAATGACTTAGTGCTAGTGACACACTATTAATCCATTGAGAACTCATTACTATCCATATCTTCATCCACATCTGAACTGTACCAATTAGAGGTACAAAGCAATTGTGCCACATCTAAACCACTAGGAGTGAATTAACATCATTAAGTTACAATGAAGCATGTGGGAATCTATACTGTCAGGGTTGCAATAAAATGAACACTGAGCTACCGAAACTATAATCCTGTAATCACTTGGCAAGATGAAGCTCTAAACACGCGCACGAGGTTTAGAACTGCATCGTTATGTTGATGTTTATCCTTTTGTGGGAATATTATGAGATAGATATTATACACATTCTTGGGTGCAAAATGAAAATCTGCAGTTTTATTCAAGCAAATTTTTCACATGTTTAATTTATGAGACAAAAAGGAACTTTTCTAATTTAAACAGAAAAAGAAAAACCAAGTAACATTTTGAAACAGTAAGCTCCACACAAAAGAAAATCCATTTGCAGTTCTTTTACAATCATTTGAATTTGTTCTTCCACCAATTTCTTCATTATTAAAAATGTATTCCGCCTCAATTATTGTTGTGCATGTTGGTTCTAAATTTCTCCTGTCGACATTTTAAAAGATTCAATAAACTCTGTTTTGGCTTTGTAGCACAATGTAGTGACCTTATTGTGCAGCTCTATTTCATTTACATTAACCTGATAGGATAATGTGCTCTGCTCCAGAGTCTTCAGGAAGACCTTAGTGAGTATTATAGAGGAGTGAAGCGAGTATTGAGCATCCACCACCGTGGAGTGGCCTGCTGACCTTGATTGAAAAACACAACAAAAACCTCAGTGAGTTCCTGAGCAGCACGGCATGTGATGGAACCTGTTTGCTACACATATGGAGAGAAATACGAGTGTGTGTGTTTACTGACCAGGTAGATTCCCGTCACAGAATGAAGTTGGGGTAAAAATCTGGGATTCCAATAGGTTAAAAATTGGAGGAGAATTTCACATTTTTACACATTCAGATCTAGAAATATATTCAAAGTGGTAGCACAGTGACCTCACAGCAAAAAAGCTGGGGTTAGAGACCCGGAGTAGATGCAAGGCTTGAAACACTGGTCTTTCTGTGTGGAGTTAGCGTCTTTTCCCCTGTATTTGCGTAGGTTTCCTCCAGGTACTCCGGTTTCCTCCCACCCTCCAAAAAAATGCATGTTAGGTTGATTGCTGCAACAAAATTGCCCCTAGGAATAAGAGTGTGTGGGAGGGTGGTTGTGTGTTTGTAGCCCTGAGTCAGACTGGTGACCTGTTCGGGACGATAAAAAGTTCAGAAAACAAAACAAACTATTTTCAGTTGTGAAATAAAATTGGACCACATCTCAAGCTGTTATGACCCTGGAATGCTTTGTGGTGTGCAGCTCTGGTGAAATATTGTGCAAAATTATTTTCTGGTCAAAATTCTGGGTTTGTGAAAATTGTGCTTTTTCTTTTTCTAGCTTGTTTTTTAAAAAAAGTCTTGATTTCCAGTTGATGGATGTCCACTGGATGTTCAAATTCAAATTACTCCAGTTATTTGTTTTCCAGGTGATTTTACTTGAATGACTTGTGGGAAACAACACATGCACAAACACACAATGACGACCTTAGAGAATGCATTGAAACCAAGGGAACAGAGCAACCAATGGCTGCTAACTTTCAATAGGAAGTTTATGGCACTCAATTTGTTGAAGCAAGCTGAACTTCCTATTTGGCATGCAGTAATATACAAGCTTTCAATGTCCAGCTTTTTATTTACAGTCTTTGGGTTGATCAGCATAAAATACCCTGTATGTTCCTTAGATTTACTATGCACGCACACACCATAAAAATAATTAACTTCAAATTTATTAAGATTAAACTAGACTTCCTGATGGCGATATGATCCCATGTACTGCATCTACAAATGTCACAATCTGGAGAGTAAAACCTGATGTACATATGAAATAGAAGCTGGAAGCGTTGGCACTACATCAGTAGACTGTAAAAATAGCTGCGGCATCTTTGATGTCATCCACATTTTGCCAGTATGGCTTGAAAGCTTTAATTTGAGCTTATCACTTACTGCCATCTTCCTATTTAACAGGGCAAGAAAAGCCTAATTTAGTCAGATATGTGGGTGTCTGGGTGGAACTAAGTATTAAGCATCAGCATTGTGTCTGGCGGGCTTAAAGTTTTTTTCTTCTTTTCCTCTTATTCACTCTTCAATGTGATCTTTTTTTCTCCCGGAGAAGACTGATATGAACAGAAAGGAGTTTATGTTGAAACTACATTATAAGTTAAAATGGGTTCATTTGATGTATTTATTCCATTTTTTTTTCCAACCCTGTCCTGTCGGGTGTTTAGACAAGCAGAATGGTGATCTGTGTGTCAGGACAGATTTGCTCTTTACCAGGGTCAGCACCAGGTGCCAACCTTGGCGGATATTGTTTTATTTATGTATTTTTTACTTTTACTGTATGTTAAATCCTAAATGTCTGTGTTTTCTGTGGCTTGTTTTGCTCGACCTGACAGGGATTACAGAGGAGAGAGAAAAACCAGATGGAGTGAAAAGGAAGAGAGATAGATGAGGTGTAGAAGGAAAAGACCGGGAGGATAAAGTGAAAAAATAATCTGTTTTTATTTCATCTTAAGAGTGCACAAGAGCAATAAGATAACACGTGCGACCTGGCTATGTTGCTATCTATTATTTATCTTCTTTCTCTCATTCTTAATAAAGCCCAGATAAAAATGTATACTGTTCTTTGTAGAGACATAGAATGTCCCATGTTGTTCTGATACCGATATCCTTCCAAATTTTATTGAAAACTTTTTAGAATATCTGCAAGTATTCTAATATGGTCTTCCATATTGACGGCAGCCAGAAAAGCTAACACATAACAAATAAAACATCCAAAAAGCTGCAATTCAAAGCTTGCACAAGGCTTCTTTTATGTATTTTTTTCACAAAGCATCCTAAGATCACAAAAAACAAGAAACAAGAAAAACCATCAGACAGACACGGTTTTACAGGAAGTGTGTGTATTCGAAGGGGAGTAAAAAAATCTCAGCAGCTTTGAAGGTTTTGAAATGTAAGTATGAAAAACAAACAAATTCACCTCCAAGTCTGGGTTGCATAGAAAACAACATGGTTTTAAACTGTATTAGAACGCCTGCTAATTCTTCAAATCTGATGAATGCAGGGCCACGCCCTTTGCTTACCAACAGATTCAATTCAATTCAATTCAATTTTATTTGTATAGCCCAAAATCACAGAATGTCCGTCTCAATGGGCTTCACAAGAAAAAGAGGAATGTATTAACACAAATACACAACAAGAAAAATAACTAACAAATGCTAACTAAACAAGACTAGCACATTAATGCACTTAGACTCTCCTTCTCGGTGAGAAAAAACTCCTAAAAAACCCATCAGTGGGGAAAAAATAAGAAACCTCATGGGGATCCACGTGAAAGAGAGATTCCTCCCCCGGGACGAGCAAACAATGTGTCAAAGATTATTGTTTAAATATTAGCTTATTCTAATCTACAGCTAAATATCTAAAGAAGTCAATAAATGTTCTTCATCCTGATGGAAACACGGGGGACTCCTCAGCCCGGAGATGTCAAGTACGGGGATGAGTAGATGTTCTTCATCCTGATGGAAACACTGGGGGACTCCTCAGCCCGGAGATGTCCAGAATGGGGATGAGTAGATGTTCTTCATGCTGATGGAAACACGGGGGACTCCTCAGCCCGTGTTGGGGTAAAAATCCCAGATTTCTTCCATCTAATCAAAACCGTTGAACGTAGAAATAAAAATATCTCTTCCAATATTTTTTTGCTCCTTCACCGTCAATTCCTGTCTGAATAATCTCAATCCCAGTGGGCAAAAACCATGACAAGGCAATCTGATTTTTTATTATAATTACTATAAAGATGCATCCATTGAGGTTTCACACCATAAACAATCCAGTACACAAACCCGATCCAAATGGTGTGGCATCCTGACAATCTGTGCTGCTCTGAAAACAATACACATACAAAGCAACACTCCGACTTGTTCTCTCTTCATGTTCAGTATTCTGACAATGCGGTCGCAATCCAATGCCAAGTACTTCTTTCCATTAGGAAATGATGTACCATCTGTCTGCTACATGACATTAGGAACGCCTCTTGTGTTATGTTTAATTAATCAGAAACTGTTTTCGAACCAGAAAATCACAGAAAGAAAAATGCATAGTGTTGTGGAAATGTTGAAGTTGTCAAAAACTTGTCATAAAAAATCGTCTCAGCTGTAAAAGGAGGCTGTTAGCAATTATTAAGTAGAAGAAAGAATGGCAGGATTGTAACGGAAACCGAGATCAGAGAAATAGTTTCGTATCAGTATGCTGATATAGTATCTTGACTGAACTCCAGAACAGTTTTTGGTCAAAGACAGCTATAACTTGGAAACTATACAGACAACAAAAAATTTGGAACACAGTCTAGAGTTTGCATGTTTACTCTGTGTACGAGTGGGTCTGTCATGTGTCCTTAACCAGCTCTGCTCTCAGCATCACTGCAATTGCCAGATTTCTTTGACACCATCTTGCTCTGCCCCTCCGTTCTTGTCATTACCCTTCTGTTCTGCACCTGTACCCCATTTATTTGTACCTTGTGTTGGTCCAACTCCTTTGCATAGTGTTCGGAGTTCATGTCAAAGTACCATGTGCTTTTGTGGTCCTTTTTAAAATTCTTTCCAAAATAATTGTGTTCGTGTTTGGCATCAGGTGTTTCAGTGACCGTCCATAACCTCCCTGGTCATTTTTAGTCTAACAAGCTCAGTGAAACTCTTCTAGATATGACCAGGAATCATTTTCCACGGTTTAGTGTCATGGATCAGAGGGTTTTTGTTTGATTCCTTTATGAAAGTAAAGCTACTGTGTGCCTGATGTAGGGCCAACTTGCCAATTCAGATTGTATGAAGTTGTTTTTCAAGAAGGTGTGTCTAAACAGAAACAATTAAAAATGTCATAAATCATTCATTCATCTTCTCAACCGCTTATCCCTGATGGGGTCTCGAGGGTGCCGGAGCCTATCCCGGATGAGCCTAGGCAAGAGGCATAGTACACCCCAAACAGTTCGGCAGTCTGTCGTGGGGTCACACATTCATTCCTCTGGGCAATTCCGTTGTGGCCAATCAATGTAACATGCATGTTTTTGGAGGGTGGAAGGAAACTGGACTATCTGTGGGAACTCTGGCTTACATGGGGAGAACATCCAAACTACACAGAAGGGCCAGTGTTTCAAGCCTTGTCCTCAGCTGGGATTCAAACCCAAACCTTCTAGCTGTGAGGCCGCTGTGAGGCCACTGTGCTAACCACTGCGCTACCGTGCAGCCATGTCATAAACTATTTGTTATTAATAATTTTGAAGCAGCTAATTTAGCTTTTGTTTCTCTCAAAGTGTTGTTCTCAGTCAAGGGATTGAACTTTTTTTATCACAGCGATGCCCTTATAACGAAGGTACAAAATTTATTTGCTCTCTGTCGTGAAGGAAATATGAAAAAATATGAATATATTCTTTTAATGGACTGAGCAGGTTGGGCAAAGGAAATGAATAAATTCTCTACATCTTATTTTTGAAGACACAATTGCAGTGCTGTGCACATCATCTCAGACCTAATCTTCGCTGATTGTTTTGATTGAATCTTTTTCTTTATGTGTTTTGTAGTGTTACCTATTTATCTTTACGTATTCAAACTTATTTACTACAATACTAGCAGATATTCTCTAGCAGAATATAGTAAACTACATTTGACAACATTACGATTAGAAAAACATTATTTAAGTCAAAGAGGATGTGATCCAGATTATTGTCTTAGTGCTACAGTTTCTGACTGGCGATTTCTTCTGAACCATGATCAATCATCAAATTTATTTATTCAAACAAAAGATTTGCTGAAAAAAAACATTAAACGAGCAGGTAGTGATCTGTATCTCACTGTATTGTGCCATTTAACTAGATGTCGGATCACGGGGCAGGGAAGCCCAGACTTCCCTCACTATGGCCACTCTTTTAGCCCATCTGCAGAGTTGATGGGCGATTGGAGTGGGCACCACAGGTTGTGGTGCCCACTCCAACATGCCTGTCAATAACCCGTTTCATCCTTCCTTTACTCGAGGACAAGAACCAAAGAGACATAAACTACTTTACTTTAGGCTGGATGTCATCCCCTCACTGGCCACCATATGGTGGTCAGTGAGGAGATAAGAACGCCCTGGATCTTCCCTCATCACTCTAATTAGGGACACCTGAGGGAAATTAGTCTGATGACACTCACCTTCATTAAAATGTTATCATTTTTGGACTTAAAGACATTCCTTTGGATTAATCTTATGCTATTGCCTTACAGCCTTGCCTGACTTCTTTTGAATAACACATCACAACACATCACAAAAATCCAAGACCTGTAAAAATATCCCACACTTTTTTAGTCGAGAACCAACAGAGGCATCGATTCCCATCACGGCTGCTTTACATTCATTTGCAAATCAGTGGGAATTGAAGATTACGTTCCAATAAACCCAATACAGAAACCCATATTCTGCAAAATATAAAGGCCCAATCGTGTGGCCACAAAACTGAATCCCCTCACCACCTTAGCAGCACCTAGAAAGTTTGTCCGTAAAAGTAATGGACAGGATCAATGACAAAGGGCAGCCTTGGCAGCCTGATCTGATTTACTACTGCCAATGTGGACCAAGCTCGCACATAGGTTGGGTTTCTGGGGCACCAGACACAGACAGAACGGCCCATCGCTCCGGTGGCCGACACTCACAGATCACCTCCCACAGGTGTGTATTAATAAAAATCACATATGATTTATATGACCCAATGATCCATCTACCTAAATCTACTGATGTTTTAATACTGTTGAGACATAAGTAAATGAAGGAAAAAAAAGTTGAAAAAGACAATAAAAAGTTCCAATCTTGTTATTTCCCAACATAAAGTTGATTAAAGTTTTGGAGCAACTAAACAAGCAGAAGGGGACAGCTTCTTTTTCTCCAGCACCCGTCTGTAAAAATACTGACACACAATCAGATTTCCTCCCACGTGCACACTCATGCACACATCAAGCCAGTGCTGACTGCAACGAGCGTCTCAGGTGAGGAATAGTCAGCCTTAGTGAGAAGCGATTAGAGCTCCCTTTGGTCGCCACGGAGTTACAGATGATTGATGTGATTAATAAAGCCGTTGTCATGGTGCCCTCTCTGCCACTGACTGGAGGCCAAAAGACACAGAGGGGGAAAGAGGAATTGACACATAGAAAAAGGAGACAGACTCTAAAGGCACTCGTGCATTTAACGACTGTGATTTATCCTGCTACAGATCCAAGACAATCCCCACTCATCAAATTATTATTTTACTCTTCGCATCCCCTTGTCAGACTATTCTAAGATAAAACAGCATCACAAAACAACTGATACTCGTGCTGAAACAAAGTCCTACATGTACAATCTATTATAGTATATAGTGATAATCAGAGTTATTTTACTATCAATGCTTTTTAAATAAATTTTTGTTTCATTCCATCGTCTTCCGCTTATCCAGAGCCGAGTCGTCGGGGCAACAGCCTCAGACGGGAAGCCAAGGCTTCTGTCCCCCCAGCTGAATCCTCCAGCTCACCCGGAAATAAATTTTCTTCATACAAAAAAAAAGTCAGATTGCGAGACAAAAACTACTAATTATGGGTTTCAGCAAAAAAAAAAAAAAAAAATGAAGACATTAATACATTGTTTCTATTTCTCCCAGTGACGTTTAGATGAAATCTCATCTTCTCCAAAGAGTAAATTTCTTCCAAGATGTCTCTGCATTGCTTCAGTCTCAAGGGCTCACTTTTAAACAAGGTATGTACAGTAATATCAGTATATTTTCAGGGGTCACCTGAAACATTTATGACCTCTATTTTATTGTCTCCTGTTGGCAATATGACAATAACTTCTCAAAATGTATAATTACTTTAAGACTTTCAGTTGGGAAGCCATCACTTGAGTTACAGAAAACAACCTTTGTTCAGCACATGGGGAGCAGTTGTAGAGGTCACCAACCTTCCAGACAGACCAGTTTTCGTTAATTAGTTCTTGAGGGACTCAACCCAAACTCAAATCTTCAAAGACAGGTGAGCAACATGAAGAGTGTGAGCCCAAGTGGAAACCTCAGAGCATCATGTTCAACAGACAATTAAAGCAAACATGTCTTTTATATTATTTTAATACAAATTATGAACTCAAACTTAATGCCCTTAATTTTAAGTGCTTATTAGAAAAAAAAAAAAAAAAAAACAACAAGGTCAACATGTTTTTTTTTTGTTTTTTTTTTATTATGTTCAAGTATCTGAAATGCTTTTTTATATTATTGTTATTATTTATTCACTGAATAAAGATGAGCCCTCTTTGAGGGAGTCTTTATGAAATGCAAACTACATTCTGAATAAAATGGATTATTGTCATCATTACTGTATTACTCGTAACAGTTACAACAGCTTAGCATAGTTTAGCACTGAAAGGTAATTGTTTTCATCTTCTGATCTACTTTTCCCTAACGGAATCGCAGGGGGTGCCAGAGTCTATCCCACAAGATTTCAGGCGAGAATCAGGGTACACCCTGATCAGGTCACCAGTCTGTCACGGGGCTACACACATTCATGCTTAGGGCCAGTTTCATAGCAGTCCATCAACCTAGCATGCGTGTTTTTGGCGCGTGGGAGGAAACTGGAGTATCTGGAGAAAGCTTGTGCATACATGGGGAGAACATGCAAACTCCACACAAACTCCACACAGAAAGTCCTCGCCCCACTCCGGGACTTGTACCCCAACCTTCTTGCTGTGAGAACACTGTGCTAACCACTGCACCATCGTGAAAGGTCAGGTGGTGATTTACAAGTCGATCTACATTCCTACCCTCACCTATGGTCACCAGCTGTGGGTGGTGACCGAAAGAATGAGATCGTGGATACAAGCGGCCGAAATGAGCTTCCTCCGCGGGGTGGCTCGGCTCTCACTCAGAGATCGGGTGAAGCTCTGCCATCTGGGAGGAGCTCGGTGTCAAGTCGCTCCTCCTCCAGGTTGAGAAGAGCCAGATGGGGTAGTTCGGGCTTCTGGTCAGGATGCCCCACGAGCGCCTCGCTGGTGAGATGTTTCGGGCATGTCCCACCAGGAGGAGACCAGGTGCTGCCCGTGAAAGGTAATATCTGAAATATTTTTCCTTACATATTGTGTGATTCAGCAAACAATGAAATTTTAAAGATTCTTCTTTTATCAAAAATAAAGAAAACATTGAAAACCTGCACCCCAGAAAGATTTAATTAACAACGTGTGCTTTGTTCTAGTTTGTAAATGTGTCTAAATAGCAATCTTAAACAGAGGCCATCTGTACTTTAGACAAAACAAAAAAAAATCAAATAATTAAAAAGTGATAAAACTGTATGAAGAAACTGTTTTTTAGAAGAAAAAAAAAACATTTTTGGAGGTTTCTAACATGTTTAAATGTCATTCATGGATCAAAACCACATCTGATGAAGTGGGGTTCTACTCCCTTTCTATGAAAATACACCACAATAAGGATACAAATATATGCAATAGCTTTTTTTAACATAATGTGCTTTATATCATATTTGAGGCACAAGATTTACGTTGTGTCATGCACATACCAAGTGAGCAGGACAAAGCAGCCAGCAAGAGGAAGGGTGTCAAAACATAAATGAAACTGAATAAATGTATTTTTCAGTCTTTTTTTTTTTTTTTGCTGAGTATTGCATTTCTGAGCTAACAAAATATGACATGTTTATCTGTAAATGATGTGCAAATAATTATTTACCCACAACTTTAAACCCACTTTAAAGTTTTCTCCATACTGAAAAATGAGAACCTCCAAACAGCATCCACTGGTGACATTTTCATTTTTTTCCCAGACCTCTGTTTCAATTTACTCAATATATAAATGACTACATTGTTTCAGCCAGTTGATACCTGCAAGGCTTTTTTGTTTTAATTACTTTTTAATAGTTTAATAGTGAATTTCTGTAAAAACAAAGAAATGTCTCAAAACAAATAGAAAGTTTTACTTGACTGAACATGGACAAATAGAAGTCTTTTCAATTTCCTTCATATGTTCTTTGACATTTTAAAACACAACATGTTTGTCAGCTGCATTTTGAGCAGCCGCAGAGGGTCGGCAGCCTCTTATTGTTTCAGGTGTCTTGTGGTTGAATGGTGCAAAACACAAAGCGGAGGAACATAACGTCATTATGCCTCATGAATGGTTTGCCGTGTAATTAAGAGGTAAATTAGCTTGATGCCTGTTCGCACCTGGTGGAGTCAAATAGCTGAGATAATGATAGGATTGTTAAGCTTTCAGTTCAGCTGTCGATTCGTGTGATTCCGGCATGAACAATCAGAGGTTTATGCATTTTTAGTTTTTACTCAGATTGACAAAGTCAACAAAGTTTGGTTTGATTTCCAGAGTTTCTCTCTTGTGCCTCACTTGGACTTCGCTGCATTGTGAGACAATGACACAATGACAAATTACTAATTTGATACCACGTTCACGATTAGTTTGTGACCTGCTGGGTTTAGAAACGAGAAAAAACTGTTACTTTATTGCTCCAGACAGCCAGAGGATGTGATGTCTCACACTTATTAACTGAGAACTGAATCAGAGAATAACAAAACCTCGTGTATAGAGCGAGAACACAGGAAAGTGCAAGATGTGGAAATGTCTGTACAATTTGTCCAATTGTTCTTTAAAAAAAAAAAGAAAGAAAGAAACTTGCAGCATTATGACCTCAAACGGCAGCTTTGTGAATGAACAAATTCTGGTTGCACTTTTTATTGCTTCACTGTGACAACTGTGATTTACTTTGGCAAAAGACAAAAGCTAGAAGAAAAACATGCAGCCTTTTTTAAAATTTTAGATGCAAACTAAGTGAGACATTGCCCTGGGGAACGACAGGGAGGCTTTAGGTCCACCTGACACTGAATGTAGGCCACTGGGTGAGAAGGAGGGATAATCTCAAAAGCACCCTCGTTTTCCTCCTGCCAGGAAGTAGTCCTAACCTTCGGCGATTATTGCAGGCATGACAGGCTCTGCTCCGACATGTTAATATTATATGAAACTGTTAGGGATGACAATGAGCCTGAGGCAAGAGGGAGACATTGCACTTTTTTCTTCCCTTTATGAGATTTTTTTTTCTGCCGCCCCGCCATCCGTACTTGTGACTTTAAATAACTCGTGACCTCATTATCTAAATAGAATTGGGAATGCACACAATAGCATATAATTAATTTGATTCTGGTTAAGTTAGTTCATATTCTGTTTATACAATACTGTCTGTGAGATTCCATTGGCGATTCAGACTTACAGCCCTCTGCTAATGATGTGAACGACTGAAGAATCAGACTCCTGATTTGCTTGATTTATAATTGAGTGCAGAAACCACAAAAGGCTTAGCTTGAACATATGCTGGCAAAAGTCTACATGTTTGGATATTTATACTGGGCTATGTTTAAATCACTGATTAAAAGCCCAGGCTGCTACATAAAAAAATAACAGGTTTTGAATCCCATTCATGTCTACCAAAAATAACAAATGTAAATTGTGACTAATTTGAAATCCAAATTTAACTTAACTTGGAAACCCTTTTTTGCATTGGAAGAAAATAAAAAGATGCACAGCTACTTTGCTTAAAGACAACCTCATCTTAGGGTAAAACCTCTCTGACTTACAATCAGAGCAAAGTAAAATTACCCAACAGTACAGCTGTTTTAAAGAATGTCACAAACACAAAGGGCTCTCACTCAGAGATCGGGTGAGGAGCTATGCCATCCGGGATGAGCTTAGTGTCGAGCTGTTCCTTCTCCAGGTCAAGAGGAGCCAGATGGGGTGGTTCCGGCATCTGGTCAGGATGCCCCCCGAGCACCTCACTGGTGAGGTGTTTCGGGCATGTCCCACCGGGAGGAGACCAAGAGGCAGACCCCGGACCTGCTGGAGAGACTATGTCTCACAGTTGGCCGGGGAACAACTCGAGATCCTTCTGGGTGAGCTGGAGGATACAGCCGGGGTAAGGGAAGCCTGGGCTTCCCGTCAAAGGCTGTTGCCCCCGCGACCCGGCCCCGGATGAGCAGAACATGACAAAACAGAACAGAACAAACACAAAGGACAGCTGGATTTTTTTTTTACATTTATAAAAGGTGATAGGCTGGATTAGTACAGTAGTTTGGCAATGCTTCTGCAAAAACACTGCCTGTTTTGGCCATACTATGAAGCCATGTGACAATATTTTTTATAGATTTTTTTTTTAATTGAAGAGGTATGAAGTTGGAATGCACACAAATAATTACAAGTACGATCAAAATGGCCTAACCCTGAGCTTACTGAGTTTTCAACAACAACGAACTATTTAAAGATGCACCACACAAAATGTTACTGTTTTCCAGTCACACTTACCCTGTCGATGGCTCATTAGGCAGATACATTGAATCTTAACTTTACTAGAGAAACATAAGATCAATAAGAAAAGTCAGCATTAGGTCTTTTTTTTTTCTTTTGATATTAAATAATTTCTTTGCTGAAGTATCAAACTCAACTGCAAGCAAACTGCTGGCAAGCACTTATGTATCTGAGCTAGTATATGAACAATATATGGTTGCCAAATTTGCTTGTGGGTAGTTGCCTGTTTCTCTTTAGACCTAAAAAGTTTATACAGTTTAAACCTAGCAACCTCCCTAACAATGGAAGAGGCGTTGGCTCAGTGGTAGAATGTCCATCGGACCTGGAAAAAACAGTTTGATTCCCACTGTCTCCATACCTAAATGTCCTTGGGGAAAACACCTAACCTCATGGCTGTCTGCTGCGGTGCAATGCAGCACAGAAATGTCCCCATTTGAGGGATGAATACAGTACATAAAAAAAAAAAGTTGTGGGCTCTGCCTCTTTTTTTTGTGAATAATCGGGGGCTGCTTCATTCCTCAACGACTGCACAGACTCACTTCCAAAATGTAGCAGTGACATCTTATATTCAGGAATGATAATTGTCAAAACCATAAAAATAAATAATAAAACAGTATTTCAAACATTTTTTCTTTAAGACCCAATTAAACTTTTACATTTTCGATTTGGCTCAATTCAGATAAAATTTCACTCTGAACTATAAACTAATGAGATACATCTAAATACGACTCTGTGGAAATTAAACCAACATTTAAACAATAAAAAAGTAACAGCAGCTCCTTCTCAGGAGCAACATTTCAGCTTGTGAACATCTGGAATATGATCCAATGTCTGAGAAGGAGCCTCTCAGGAATACAGCGGCAGCTGAATGACATCGGCTTAATTTTTCCCCGGGTAGAAACCACTTCAATAACAGAATAAATGTTCTTTATTGTGTTTTCTAAGCATTTCCTGTTAGTAATATATGTTTGTTTTGGTAATTTTATTCATTAAGAAGCAGTACAGAGTAACGTCTTTAAACCGTGTGAAGAAACATGTGATGTTCACAAAGAATACTAAACGCATTCGTGTGTATCACTGCAAAGGAGTCACATGTTTCTGGAAACACTGAACGCAGGTGCAAAATGGAAATACCAATCGTTCATGATTCGTTTTATCTCTGAATTATACATCAAGCTTTGCAAAATAACAATAAAAAAGCTTTTTCCTCCACGGCATCTCCAATCCATTGTATTCATACATATTGTATTTATAGATCTTTTACTTTACAAAAAACACCATTTCTCACCTTTAAGGCTCTTCACCTTCTCCTTCTGGGTTGTTTGCATGGTATCTCATGCATAATCTGCCCCATTTTCCCCACCTACCGCCTTTTTTCTCCACATCTTGATTCATCCCTCCAAGGACACATTCACTTAGTCATTATCTTCCTCCTGCTGGCATAAATTTAAATCTTTATACACACAAGCCCGCTTCAAAACATAAACGCTTAAATGTGCTCCTATTTGACCGAGAGCACTTATTTGATGAAGTCAAGCAGAGCCAAAGGGCAGTCATCTCTTTTATAACCTCTGAGCTTCAGTTACACCACTAGAAGTGCACACGTCACTTTTGCCGTTTGTGCACATTGGAGGGCCGATCCCTTCCAATCCGGCCCAATAAAGTGGGATAAAGTGAGCAGAAGGCATTGGGGTGGCAGTTTATGACACAAATATGCTGGTGTTTAGTGAGTGATGTCGTATCATACATTAGGCTGCTGCAGCATTGGTCTGTCACCGAGCTGGGGTAACCATGGCAACAGGCTGGCAGTCAGAGAAGTGAGAGTCAGAAGGATGGAGTCGATGGGCCTTCAGCTTTTGAACACAGAAAAAGATTATCTCAGTGCAAAAACCTTAAAACTTGCACTACACATGGTGCTTTGAAGGGTTTTGATGTGGGAGCAAGTGGAATTCACTAGCAGAGGGGGGTACAAAAAGTTCTTAGCCTAAGATCTTACCAAAAAGTTGACACAGCAAGTGCATCCTCTCAAATCCAGAGCAGTTGGGAGTGTAAAATTATATGAAAAGCTAAAATAATCCAGTTATATACCAGCAATCATGGTGATTTGCATCTGTTTTGAGCAGTGGATCAACCCCGGAGATTAATTATATTGTTGAGAGTTGTGAAACTCATTGTCATAATGTCTGCTTCCGATTGCCATGGCAATGGAAAACAATGAGCTAAAGAGAGATAAAAGACAAGTGCTGATTACATAACAAACCAAGGGCAAGAAGTGAGGGGGCTTAACGAGCAACAGAGTGAAAGAAAAGCACGCGAGTAAAGAATAAAACTGAAAAGAGGAGACTGTAACCAGGAGGTGAAGGACCAGATGGTAGGAACAGGGAGAAGTAGAAACAAGCAGCAGGACGACTGATTTCTAATCTTTATGCGTGCTTTTTGCGTACATTGTGAGGTCAAAGATGTAATAGAATTTCATATTTCCGTGGTAGAAACGCAGGTGCGTTTCTGCTAATGTATTGGAGAGAACTACATTGAAGTAGGTCTTCATTTCATCAATCACTTTTACCTACTTTTTAAAGTTCAAAGAGCTTGGATAGTACAGATTAAAAATTACAGTGACTTATAAACTAAGGAGAAAATGTTTCTGTGTCGTGAGGAGCTCCAGTGCTACTGGCAATGATAGCGAGCTTTAACGGTCATGAAGAAAAATCCCCATCTTTATGTAGTTACATAGTTTTAACAATGTAATGGCATTGATCAATTTACCTCTTCCAGACAGTGTACCCAGCAGCTTGAAACTGTCTGCCAGTTTCTGGTTTACCGAAGAAATGATGTTCTGATTTTATTTTGAGAAAACTATATCAACACATCTAAAAATATCAGATTAAGTTGATGATTATCGAGCTTCCATAAAGAAATAGATTGACTGTGTGAATTTCATTACATTTATATAAAAATAGTCATTTACAAATGTTTTTCTCTTCAACACTAAAACACACATAACAGACTGATTGGTTGTTTTATAAACCCATTATTTTATTTATTGATCCTGTTCATTTCGGCGTTGTGACAAGCACAATGGTCATCTACGTGTCAACTATTGGTGTACAGAATTGCTCTAATAGGTTCAACACCATGTACCACCATTAGCAATTACTGTTTCATTTTTTTTTAATGGTGTATTCCAAGGCTTGAAACACTGGACTTGCTGTGTGGAGTTTGCAGGTTCTCTCCATGTATCTTTGGATTTTCTCCGGGTTGTCCGGTTCTCTCCCAACCTCCGAAAACGTGCATGTCAGGCTAATCGGCCACTACAAAATTGCCCATGGAAATGAGTGTGTGTGGATGATTGTGTTTGTGTGGCCCCGCAATAGACTGGTGGCCTGTTTGAAGTTTGGAAAACATGAGGAGAACATTTGTAGTTACAATCTTAGACATCACAACCAACATGCTTAATCATCTAAAAAAAAGTTTAAACCAAAGATGAAATGGTAATACACAAAGACATCCTTCTATAATGAACTAACAATTTATGTTGAACACAAACTAATGTGACCAAAGCTACAATAGTGATAGGGAACAAAGAACACAGCAGACAGTAAACAATGTGGTACACTGTGGACGTGTGAGTGAAAATACTTTTCATACATGCTGCCGAAGTAAACCATGTGCTAACAGATCAATTCCAGCTGCAAAAGGCTGGAAAAAAGACCTTTCCTGATTCCAAAAGGCTGGAATGACGATGGAAATAATACAAGTAACCCGGGCATAAAAAAAAACAAAACAGAACAAAGATACCCAGTATTATGGGTGTGTTGTATGATTGGTTTTCTGTCTTCCTGTGTAACCGTGGGAAAGACTGATGACTTGAACAAGATAGCCATGCCTCTCATATGCAAAATTGTCGGGAAAGACTGCGGTAACCCCCCATGGCTCAAGGAACTGGTTCAGAAAAAAATGAAGCACTATCATTATAATTTATCTTTCCCTTCCTTAACATTTGTACTATAGCTTCATCTCAACACAGAGGTTTAAAACACAGGCAGTGTGGCTTTCTAACAAGACATTAGTGGAGTTTGCATGCTTTCAACATGTGAGCAGTGGTTTTGATTATCGAAGACATGAGGCCGGCAGGACATACACACACAGTGTACAGTTCTGAGCATTTCTCCACTGTGGGTGCCGGAGGCATTGCCTGCAGGTAAAAGAAATAGAGGAGGTCCTCCTGACTTCTTAGCCTGAAGCTGTTAACAGAATTCCCTTAAACAAATTATAAAGATGCTCTGAAGACTTTTCTAAACAAAAGCAAAGTTAAAAGTAATACATTTTTAAAATCATACAATATAAGCCACTGTTATGAACAAAATTTCTTTTTTAAACTCCCTACTAGATACAAAACACTAAATTCAATTTAAATCACTAAAACCCTATTAATTAATTGTTAAAACAATATGTATATATATATACATATATATAAGTTCAAAAACTGATTTAGTTAATGGACTTCTTTTCTCTCCATGCTCTGTCCAAGTCTAGCAAAGACCATTTTTAATTGCAGAGTTTTTGCAAACTCCCATATAGTCCAACCCCTAAGGAGCTGTACTTTTCTCTCCCCAAATATCAATCACTGGAATGAGATTGTCCCATTAAAGGAGCTTTAATAGGTCTAATCACTGAGGCGGGAGATGAATTGTGAATCAATTAAAGAGATTTGTGTAAGAAGAGACTCTGATGTGACTTCCCATTTTATTCAGGAAGAATTTTTTTAAAAATATGACAGACAGGTTTTTGTTCTGTAGGAAGGTGTCCTTCTAAATCGTGCTACCTCTAGCAGATAATGAGAAATCCTCACAGGGGATATAGTTAATCTGATGAGATTGGAAGTCCTTAAATCCATTTCAAATTGTTTATTTGATTAATCATACAGTATCTTTACAGCCAAAACACATGTGTAATTATGTTTTCTAATATCTGTTGAGATTTGAACAAACACTGACTGTGTTAAAGGTGCACTGTGTTAAAACTACTGGCATCTGGTGGTAATAATGGGTTTGGGAACATCTCTGAATGCCACATACAGTAGCTGCCAATGAATTTTGATTAACATTGGCATCCATTGTTCCAGACATGAACAAATCTGCCAAAAAAAAACCCATTTTATAAAGTGGATTAAACAGTGTGTAACTATTTATAGTCTTCTAAGGTACGGTATTTATCACGCTGACCAGTGCTCTTACACCAATCAAAGACAGGACAGTAGTTTTGAGTGCCAGTTCACCTCTCTGCACCAAGTTGTTTTCTTTTCTTTGTCTTATTGTCCCCTTCCGCCATTTGAGTTCTTATTTTGCATTCGATCTACTTTGGAAAAGAAGATAGAAAATTCAAACGTGTGCGTTAAAATGACAGAATCTACCAGCGTGTTCTGTTGTGGCACATGTCATCATCCCTGTGGGTGCAACATAATGCTTATAGCAGAATGATAGTATTTTCTTCAGATTTCTTTTCTTGTTTTCTCCCCTTTTACTTACAAAACTAAAAGACAGCAATTGGCAATTTACATAAATGTCCAAATATATAATACAATCTGCTATCGGAATTACTTGCAACTTGTGTAGGGTGCTCCCTGCGCTTTGTCTGGCGCCAGGCAAGATAAGCTCTACCCAGGATTGGAAAGTAATTCGGAAAATGAATGGCAGGATAACTTAATCCCTTCATGCCAAACTGTCCTAGGAATAGATATTTGAATAAAACAAGTTCTTAATTTGTATTGAAAGCAAACAATAAAGAAAATTGCAGTATTTAACTAAATTCTAAAACAACTTTTACAAAAAGCATCTGATTTGTTAAAACACCAGATTTTTTTTTTGGCAGACCGGAAATTTAGAACCTCATTTATTCAAAAACCTGTCATGAATATTTTGCAGTGGTGCACCACCCTTTGGTCAGAAATCCCAGGAGTACACTATACCTGACTGCCAGTCTCCAATGACAACTCCAACCACTTGGCTGTGGTCTAGTTTTCTGCTCAACCATCGGTGTAAGAGAGAGAACAGAAAAACAGGGGAAATGAAGACAGCTGATGCATTTTTCATCAAGGTACTGTGTACACTGAGAATAGAGTGAAAAAGAAGACCACATGTTGGATCTTTATTCCTGTTCCGCTATGGTTTGAAAAGTATGATATTTGGAAGCGACTTTTTTGATGGTGATGTTAAAAGGTAGCTATCTTTGTGCTTATCAGGCCGACTGTCCTCTATGTGTCAGTGTGGATACTAGTTCTAAATGTCAAACCTTACACAAAATCATAAAATACATTTTAGTAATTCCGTTCAATTTATGGTAATGTACTTTGTTCCAATTTTATATATCATAATGTAAGTAGGTCAGATATCACACTATTTCATGCAAATTAAACCAAAAATTAGCAAGTTCACAAAAAGTTCAGCTTCATCACAAGAAATACCAAAGCTGAATTATTAAGAATACATAGACACCAAACCTTCTACTTCAAGCTTGTTTGCTAGAAAAATCTGGTTTGTTGTGAGAGATCAAGAATGCTGATGCAGATCAAAGGAGAAAAATCTTGTTTCCCATCAAAGGTAGGCCTTAGTTTGTTTCCAGTGAACAAAACACAAGAGACAAACTTCAACTCAAAAGAGCAGTATGGATCCAATGCCCTGCAAGAACTGAAACAAATGTACATGTGGGATGATGGAAGATGTAGGAAACCAACACAGTGAAGGGCCTTAATAAAAGAATGTGAGAAAACTCCTGTACAAAAAAATTGCTCAGCGAGAAATAAGTGGTTCTAGATCAAATAAGTGAGTTTTTTCTTGCTAAATTATTGAGTCTTCTCCTATTCTTCTATTTATGTTACGTACAAGGCTAGCTGACCAACTAGTTCAACTGCCACCATGTTTAACAATCCATATTCAAATGATCTTCATTCAACCTACAGTTGCAGACCACCAGGAGTAAAGTTTTCCTAAATGATCATTGACAAAAACGAGTACCTCAAGGTGACCTTTATCACGTCTTTTTTGGGGTCATTTGATTGTTTGTTCTGTTTCAATCTACAAGCAACCTGCATCAACGATCATTCAGAAGCCATAATAATTCATAAAAATTCATTTTATTTAAAAGTGCCTTTCTGGGAACTCAAGGACACTGTACAACGAGAATAAAAATATTCATGAATATTCCTGGTTCCTGGCCAGACTATAGTTTGCTTCGTAGAGTGCCTTTGAGAGATTTTTTGAAAATGAAGTGTATATATATATATATATATATATATATATATATATATAATATTTTTCATTTTCTGCTCACATTTCAATTTCTGTGTTATTTTTGTGATACCACAAAATGATTTAAAAGGTTGGCAAGTTCTGACTCTTCAGCTCTTTGTGCGTCTCCAAAATTGCTTAAGGTGTTATCAGTAAATTGTTTTTGTTTCGCCCAGTCGCACAATTGGAGAAGAAGCTTCACATCTAACCGTCTTCCTTCTTTAACCCCGAGCTCCTTAGAGACATGACATGCTTGACAGCCAGTTACACTCAGTCAGGCTGTGACTTGTGCAGCCAACCGGATCTCACATACTGACTGATGGTGTCAAAATATTTAACACACATTCAAGCTTAAAAATGCTCTGTGGAAAGCTTCACATATGCCAGGCTGTTTTTTTTCTTCTCTGCTGCATGGATTGTGCTCACAATATGATTTTATTTACTGCTCAAGTGGCCTTTATAGCCACTGTTCAGAGCTCTCTCCTGTAAGTGAACCCCGGGCATTTCTCAGCAGAGAATAAAAGCAGCTACATCCCAATGCCACTGAGCAGCAGAGAGTCTCTGTTCCGGTTCGTATGCTCCGTCCATTGCTCCTCAGCGGGATTAGGATCGCTTTGTGAGATGTCAACAGGAGTTAATGAATATCTTCTTCACAAAGCTCGGGTAATCCTGCCAACAAAATGCCCCCTCCTTTTCCTCCACTGATAAGATCTGCCATGATACCAGGAGGGACCACTGGCACACTTCTCCCAACCAAAGAGGGATTTTTCATGCTTTGATGCCTAAGCCGCATTCCTCTGAAGAAATTGGGTGCACTTATTATTATGGAGGATTTGTCGCCGGTGGTGGCAATAAAACAGTCTACCTCCCGTCTAATCTACCCTCCGCTAGCTCTTCTTTTGTTTAATTTTGCCTCTGTTATTTTCTTCAGCTCATTGCTGTTTCATCTTCAAGGTTTAAAAAAATAATTGGAAGATATACTCGAAGTAAACTCCTTTGGTGTATAAATAAGTTTTTTTCTCATGTTTTTTATCATTATAAAAGAAAAATATCCTTTTTGTTGTGAATCCAAAAAGACTTTTGATGTTAGATTTTTGTCTCTTTGCCTGTGAGTCAGCTACCGTAAATCTTTTTCCTAAATTTTCTGAATTTCACGTTTTCTTTGTGCACACGTAGTGCACAACAATGGAGTCCACCTGTTTGTTAATTGAAGGTTTAAACACGTATAATTCAGGCATGTCAGATCATTCAAAAGAAAGACATGACCACATGATTATATACATTAAATGTACTGCCAGCACAAATATTCAGACAACTTTATTACAGATAAATTCCTTATATTCTTTTTTTTTTTTCACATTCTGTGTCGGTATTCACTTTTTTTTCCATTCAAAAGGTTTATTTTTTGTCGTAGAGACTGCTTATGAAAGCATGACCTCCATTTGTTCTTTAAAAACCTTGAACTGTGAAGAAGCTTGACATCCTCTGTTTTCCATCCGAGCCTTTTAATCACTGATGTGTGGCCTGCGGTCAATGAAGTGAAGAACAGCAAATGGAAAATCTCTGTTCAACAAGAACATTTCACACACGTAAAACTATATAAAAAAAAAAAGAAGTCCCGAGGATACTATTGACTTTGTCAGTGTGTTTAAACAAGCAAACGTTTGATCTTCATAGATTTAGCTGTTAGATAGTGGAAAAGTACAGCAACAAAAAATGTCTTTCAATTTGAAAACAACTTGCTAAAAGAAAATCCTTCTATTAATTATTTAAACAAATAATATCAAGTGTTTGGGGTTTCAGAATAAGAATCAGAATGTGTTACGTTTACTGGGTTCTTATGTGATTACAAAAAAGCAGTAGAGGTACTCTGGTGGGTTGAATACCTATTAGAATATTAGGGAATTAGATTACCTATTTGTGTATTTCCTGCTACTTGTTATAAACTTTAGTAATTCTGAACCACACTAATTGTTTCACTTTGCTTGTTGTCAAAAGAGGTGCACATCGTTGACATCCATTTGTCTCTAGAGACAATGAAGTCTGCTTCTGGATACTTATTTGTTTGTGCAGCGTCGGCTGTGGCTGATTACGCCGATGCAGGAGCTGCAAATCCTATCACACTTGTTGCAAATGTGATAGGTAGTATGGATTATGGGGGGTAGCAGTGGCAGACTGACTTTTTTGCTGTTTCCGAGTCTTTGTGGCCTCGCGTTGGATCTATCTGTTCTCATTGGCCTGCTTGACACCAATTTTCATGTTCATGCCACCTCTGTCGGTCAGATGTTACTGACTCAAGATCTACTGCTATGAAGTTGCACAACTTCAGATCGCTCTTCCAGGCATCTTTTGTACAATAGGGCAGGTCGTCCAGTTGGCCGCATTCCTACGACGAGCTCCCAATAGAAGATGTCCTTTGATAACTGATGCACAAGCACACATACTGTACATTGTCAAAATCTATGCTGTGTCTCACATCAAATCTGTTGGAGCGCCTTTGGGCACATCGATGGCAAACCAAAGGAGACTAAACTCAACCTTGAAATTGCATGTTAGCAAAGAAAGGTTGTGAAGTCCATTTTTTAATTAAAAACCCTTTTTATCAATAAAAAAGTTATAAAAAATATATTTTACTATCATTTAAAATGCCATAAGAAGCAGCTTTCAAAGATTGTTAGTATAAAATGTTTTGTCACATTAAGCTGAATGTAAAATTCCAGACTCAGTTGATGTGCGCGATACTTTGATGAAGCCTGAACAAAGTAAGTCTTTGTTGGCATGTTTTCTGCACTTAAATGAACTTGTTCTATTTTATTATGCAACACTAAAAACAGCAATCACTGAACATATTTTAGAAACTTGGTTTTTACTCATCCAGTGTTTTGATTGTTATGAGTTTCTGCAATAAGCTATCTAAATATGTATCCTTATCTAACCATGCCCTCATCCCAGGGGAAGGTTCTCTCTTTTTTGTGGATCCCCTGGAGGTTTCTTCTTTTTTTTCCCCCTTCACCTGCAGGGTTTTTTGGAGTTTTTCCTCATTATAAAAGAGGGTCCAAGATCAACTCAAATATTTACATTTAGCCAAGATTCTAGTTAATAAAAGAAAAATCCATTTTTAAAACTGTAGTTTGTTTAGAAAAGACAGCCATAATCATACTGCTTATTTGCTTTCAGCAATATTTTGGACACCATTGTGGCAATTTTTTTACATCAAATTACAGATCACGTTAAATTTAAAAGGGGAAATTTGGAGTAAAATTATGGGTGATATTGGAAAAACAAAAAGCATGAGGATTTTCACTCTGACTTCCAATCGAAAATAAATATCTAATTGGAATGGAGTATTGCTGATTACAGGTTCAACACATCAGAAAATAAATGATTATTTTGATAAAAACTCTTTGTGTCAGATAATTGCTGCCATCAATCCATCAAGGAATAAACAAAGTGAAAATGACACAATGAACCAAATGCCATAAAAAAGTGCCTGATTATGAAACTATAAAATTGAGTGAGACTTCTGCTGGCAACATGCGGTTACAACAGAGATCAAGTTGTTTGGCTACAATAAAACATTTAGAGCAGATCAGAACCAATTTAATTAGAGGTGCTTAAACTTAATATTGGGCATGCATTATGTGAACTGAGGCTGTTTATCTGGGCAGACTGCCAGGAGTCTAATAAAATCTATCTCATATAAAACTTTGAAAATCTGTTGGAAAGTTGGAATCAACTAAATTTATCATGAGAGAAGTGTTTTATGGTCATTGCTTAGAATACAGAGGAAGTCTTAATACAGACACTGTAATACAGTATTGCTTTGTATTTGACAAAAATTTCACCTTAAACCAAAAACATGATGCACGGATGCCTAAACTTGAAAGTGAAATTACGCCACATATTTCTATCCGTATACGAAATACAAATTATGTGTACACAGAGGAGTCTATGGGATCACATGTCTTCAGAGGAAAGTTCACAGCACAGAAATAACAAGGTTTTCAGTCCTGCCTGAAGGTTGGTAAAATATATGCACTATAAATGATGGCTGGCTTTATCATTTACTGTCTGGCACAACCGTTATCTGAGCAATTTCCTCCTCCATCTCCCAAAACAATTCCAACTCTAACTTGCAGAGAAACGCTGGGAGTCATGATAACAATATCACACTTCAAATGAACTGTAAATCTCAGGATTAAAAGTTAAGTTGTGTAATGAGATGGAGACCAACAATATGAATGTAAAACTCTGAGGGGAAGAATCTGGAATTCAAATCTTACTGGAATCTTGTTAGAGGATCTTTTTGCATCTCGATTAAAGGACAAATAGTATTAAATCTGCCACCCATTTAAATTTAATGAGGAAGTGCATCTCTCACTCATACTAGGACTTCCATATATTCAAATCCTTTATATCTAAAAGGGTTTTGTACAATTTCCATGTGCAAAAAAAACCCAACAGTTGAACTTACTTGATTATATAAAGTTGTGTTGCACTTTCTGACACAAAGATTTTGTTAGTGTGAAAAATTCAAGGTCTCAGATGAAGCTAGTTTAAAACTGCGTAACTGAACTCTGGAATCACCTTGAAAGTTGCTAAAAGAGACCAATTCAACATTTATCCTGCAATTCATTTTTTCGAGTACTTTCTATTGGCTGTTATTTTCTGAATTATTTAAAGTGGGTATTTAATTAATCTTTTTGAAAGCGCTGGCTGTAAATTTTAAACTAAATATAGCTGTTAAAATGGCCTTGAACATAGAACAATTGTGAGTTTTATTTAGTCTTTAGAAAATAGCAGGACGAGAAAAGCTTCATTGAAATACAAAATAAATGGCAAAATGTCCCTTTTTATTCAAACTTTATTGAACATTTTATGTAATAGCAGACAAAGTGTATTGTCAGACGCCAGACAGTGTCAGAGAAACCTGAATGTCAACTGTGGAGGAAAAAAATAGATTGACCAAACTTGGTGAGAAGTAATCAGACTCTTTTATTTAGTTGCAGCAAGAGTTCCTACCTTTTCAGTCACAAATGCAGAAAGTCTGACCCTAGACGAAAATCATGCTTTCCTATAACTAAAAATCCCTCTCACCATTGTAGCCCAAAACAACGCACAACCTGAGTTCATGCACCTGGCTTCAAGGCCATGTTCACCGCAACAAACTCCCTTCGATGTCTGTCCGCTTTACCCAACTTTATCTGTTAGTTTCCCAAAGCTCTTCGCTGGCCTAAAAGACTTCAGAAGACAATTTACAGAGTTCTGTTGCCCTTCATATGAACCTAGTTGGAATAACTTGTGAAATTTTCTCAACACAACTCTCCAATCTACCTGAAGGCCAGGAATAAGAAAAAAAACCTGACCAAAAAAGTATAAAAAGAATAGGAAAAACTGGACAAAAAGAAACACTGAACTATTTAGAAATAATAAAAAAAAACAATGTGCAACCTTAACATTTGAATAGAATATTGAGCTAAAAAATTCAATGATATTGAAAATGAAAACAATGTTTTTTTTCCATAGATACATTGGGCTTGTTCATAAATGACTGGCTCATATTTGGATGCATTGGATTTGCTGCAAATGACATCACGACCTTGTAACCAGGCAGGATTATTTCAGATTTTTGAAGGATGTTTCTTTACTCATAAGGTTTTGTCAAATGAAAGTCATGTTGATGTCATTCTTTGTAGCAAGCGAATCACAATTCACAATCATTGGCTGCAGTTTATGTGGGTTCAACTCTTTGTCAAAGACTTTTCGTGAACCTAAGGCGAATAAAATCAAGTCATGACAAATGTGTGCAGTCAGAACACTTTATAGAATTAACATGTCAAGGCAAGAGGTAGGACAAAGTTTAAAAGACCATCCTGTCAGGCTCAGTGTGAGTTCTAGCAGATCATTAAGCCTTGACCTTCTTCCACTTCACTTCATCACATGAACGTGAATCTGCTTAATGTAAGCAGTAGCAAATCACCTCTCAAACTTATTGATCCTCAGGCCACTCTTTGTCCTTTAAGTGTCATTTTGTGTGTGATACCACACTCTAAGCCGATACTAATATGCATGATAGCAACTTCATTGAGATTCTCCGTCGTTAGTCCACATGCCATTAAATGATACGATTAGGCACCTTTTAGACGCTCCAGATAAAAAGACGGTTTCCTTGGAGACAATCTTGTAAACCTGTGACCTCATTCTGCAGTGGACTGATGTTTTCATGCTATGCTCGTATCTAAAATGCCGTGAAATTGCAGGTATTTGAAGGAATCAGTCACACATCGCTTCATTTAATTACACCGGATATAAAATTGCAGATAGATTATTATGAAGGTACTTTGTATTCCAGATTAGTGATAAATCTTTGTGGTATGTTGCATTTAATTCCCTCATGTCTAATTTTGTAATGTCCTCAGATTTAAGGATGCTGTTTATTAGACATAATTTCACTTCCATTGTTTTGACATGAAAAGACGCATGGTCATTAACTGTTTTTTTTTAGCACATAATCAGTAATGTGTAATTAGTGTAATCAATATCAGTGAAATAAATCCCCCGTGAAGCCTGTCGGCTACCCAGAAATAACAAGGTTGGAAAAACAACATGACGCTTAACTATTTTCCTGCTGACGCTGAAAAATGTTATTCAGAGTTGCTCAGAAGTTCAATGGGCTTTGCCATATTTTTCTTAAGAACAGCTGTATGTTCCTTAATCATTTCTGCACCATTTACACCTTCTTGCCCCGCATGCTTCCTTCTCACCCTATATAGGACAAATGCTTGTTATATTTAAAAGCGGTTGTCATGACAGTGTGCTTCCTGTCATAGCTGAAAACAGTGGGAGTGATCTGAGTTGAGCATTGTCGTATCTGGCGTGGGCTGGTTTCCATCTGTCAGTAACTGCGAATGATCAGAGAGAAATTTCACATCTCTCCCTCTCCTCTCGCATCTTGTGCTAATTCATTGCCAATTTGATTCAAGACATCTCAGCACAAATTGTTGGCTGGCTTATCCTACCCTCTGAATCCTATCTTTTAAGACTCTGGAGGAATTTAAAGACAAAAATGGTTTTGTTTGCCCTCATTTCTACTTGTTTAAAGTTGTTTGCTGTGATAGCTTCAGCTGAAGGCCGCTTTGTTGAAAGTGCTTTGAATAAAAGAAGTTCTTCAAAGATGAGTTGTGTAGATTGTACATATTTGGAGGAAGTTACGGGATGAGAAGAGTGCATGTGTGTCTGTGTGAAAAAGATCACTCAAAAAGTAATGGATGGATTTTCAGAACATTTTCAGGATATACCCACAATGGGGAAAATAAAGAAAAAAGATCAAGATTTGGGGGTGACCTGGGTCACTGTTTGGTTCCAGGAGTGTTTTAAAGGTTCTCTTTAGCTTTTTTTTGTCAGCTGTTTTAGCTTTTTAGCTAACTTTAGCACTTTTTTTGTTGTTGTTTTGGCTTTTTAGCTAAATTTAGCTTGTTTGTCGTTGTTTTAGCTGATTAACCAACGTTAGCTCTTTAGCTAACTTTAGCACTATTGTTTTTCTTTTTTGCTCTTCAGTTTCCGAGTTCTTTGCTAGAAAATAACTGAAATCTAAATTTATTTTAATGTAAAATGAAAGGAAAGTTGTACACTGTGTGTGAGCTAGCAGCAAGTAAAGCAGGGTAAAGTAAACAAAAATGGTGAAAATCTCATTTCAGATCAGACGTATTCACGCTTTGAGCGACGATGGACTCTCGGAGCAGATGTAACTGTCTCCTTGAGTTGGTGTTCATGGAGCTGCTAAAGCAATCTAAAGAAAGTGTGTTATAGGCTTATCTGACAGTGCAGTCAAGAGACAGCTAGTTACAGCTCCCTAACACAGAACTAACTGACTGGGAAAAAAACTCCTTATCAGACAGAAAGCACAACCTTCTGGGCAGAAACTAAATCCTTCTTTTCCAACAGAAACCCACACAGTTGCATTTTATGTGAGTGGTCATCTGTCTGAAAATCAGAGGAAGCTCCAAAGGCTTTACTTTCACCATTCCAAACAAACTGGTATCAATAATGTGAATAAACACATAGGAAATTTATATGGCTTTGTTCTCATGATAAATATATTTACATTAACCAATCCAGTTTATGTGACACCCAGAAAAGTGAAGCTATCAGAGAAACGACTCCCAGATGCAGTTCTATCAGCAGTAAAGCATGAGCTGCATCATCAACATCCACTGGAAAACATCTAGCTGCATTACCCAATTGCTCATTACCCTCTAATTTAATTTTTGAATAACATGGTCAGTAAAAAGGATTCAAATCGAATTGTGGATTGCTTCGAGATATTAGCCGAGTTGCTGCTCATGTGGTTGTTGGAACTAAAGAGAAATCACAAAGTATTTTAGCACCTTCCCACACATAATGCGCCATTTCATTTACAAACACTTACACACAAAATGACAGCCTGTGAAAATCCCTTGGCCAGGAGGGAAGAAAAAAGACAAGATAGAAGACATTTCTTTTATTTTACACTGTAAATAGATCTGTTTTGTTTATTAAGACAAGAAATAGTCTTTAGGGAAAATCATGTTGCTTTAAACGGTCTGCACAACTAATCCCGATGCTGTTAGATGCTTGATAAACGTTAAAATTAAAGTGGAGATAAATTGAGATACAAAACTTTACGCTTCATTTAAATGATGCACTAGAGTGAAGCAAAGCAATCAGAATCAGTTCTTTTTCTAAAGCATCCCTGGAGAGAATCACAGCACTGATAAGAAGCCTATGATACTGTGCAGGTGTTTGTAACGGAAATCTAAGTGGATATTCAGTATCTCACACAACTAATTCCAAACATGAGCATGCATGCTAACAAGTTAAATTAATGCATTTGAATGGCTGTTTCTGAAATATATAAGCAAGAAGGTGTTGAAACTCAGCCAAAATAGAACATTTTCCAAAGAGTTTGTAGAATTTTTTTTATTAACAAAAAAGAAAGACAAAGAAGTTATCAAATATTTAAGTCAAGCAAACCTCTCACTAAATCCCACACTGTCCTGACTTGGGTCCTGTCTACCTTTTCCAATTGTGGATTTGATAAGCTTTCTCCGCAGGGTATATGGGCTCTCACTCAGAGAGAAAGTGAGGAGCTCTGCCATTTTGGAGGAGCTGAGAGTAGAGCTGTTGCTCTTATGGGTCAAGAGAAGCCAGATGGGGTAGTTGAGGTATCTGGTCGGGATGCCTCCAGAGCTGGTGAGGTGTTTCGGGAATGTCCCACCGGGAGGAGATCAAGAGGTAGATCCCGGACATGCTGGAGAAACTCTCTCACAGCTATCAGGGGAATGTCTCGAGATCCCCGTGGGTGAACTGGAGGAGCCTGGGCTTCACGTCTAAGGCATTTGTCTCCACGACCCGGACCTGGATAAGCAGAAGACGACGGAACAAATGGATTTTATGAGATGGTTCATATGGATCTGAATTGTTTCTGGATGAACAGCAAGATCAGGGATCTTTCTGTGCCCCCCTTTACTCATCTTTTTGTTAGCTTGGTAAACATGGGCCGGAAAAATCCTACAGACACCATACTAACATGTTTTATTTTTCTTTCCATGTCTAGCTTTTTGTGTAGCGGCATAAAAATGTCACACAAATTCAATGTGGTGGTGTGGAAAATAAAAGTTTTTGTTTGTCATTTTATTTAGAAATTTGTGGATCTTTTTTTTTTTTTTTATCTGAACGTAGGAGGTCAGAAAGCTTCAATTGGGTTGCTGAATGAGTAGCAGCTGGAAATATTCCACAGCTTGGTTTAGTTTGAAAGTTTCTAACGTTCTTTTTGAAAAAAAAGTTGAGTCAAAAATAAATTCAGTCGTTTTTACTGTGATCTTAATCTGGAATTAATTAAATCATTCGGGTTCAGTGTGTGCAGGTGATGTTTTGTTTCATACTTTGGTACAAAAGCAAAAACCTTTATAGTGACTCTAACTCTAAATTTGAAGCAATGTTTGGTTGGCGAATGGAAAATATAAAATGTTTAAGAGGTAAAGATCTAAATAATACAATTTACAATATATATACAGTATAGCTTTCTACGAACTGGTAAGAGGAATAAAAAGATAAGACGTTTTTTTTGTATGAAGCCAACTAATCACCTTGTTAGTAGATCAGGGAAAGAATAGAAAACAATGTTGGAGGAAATTACAATTTACTCACATTAAGATAAAAATAAAAGCCATTTCATCTGAAATAAACTTCCAAGGCCGCTTATAGCTTGCAGGATGACGAGGAAGAAGTCAATTATGTGTCACATTATGAAGATGTTAGCTTGTGAATATGAACTAGCCTTGAGCATTGCAATGCTTATTCCTTTTTCTTTATTCATCTGGTGCACGAGCCTGTTTCTGCATAAATTAGCTTCATGCTTGAACTAATCCAGATCATTTAGAATGAACATACAACATGTTCGACAGTTTACTCATTAAGTGGGGCTCAATGTAAACTGCAGAATGAATGCAGAACTTGCAAAAACATTTCCAATTGATCCAGATACCTTATTTAAAAGGTGGCACGGTGGTGCAGTGGTTAGAAACCTTACTGCTTTAGTGGTTAGTCACTACTACACTAGTCACATGTCACAGCATGTTCAGCATGCGTGGGTTTTCTTCGTGTAAGGTTGATTGCCTACTATGAAATTGCCCCTAGGAATGAGTGTGTAAATGGTTGTTTATGTGTGTAGCCCCGCAAGAGACTGTCGACCTGTTCGAGTTGTACCCTGCCTCTCACCTGAAATCAACTGGGATAGGCTCCGGCACCTGCCACGACCCAGTCATTGATGGGCGGTTTAGAAAACGAAGCAAAACCTTATCTTAACAAGACTAAAACCGAAACAGACAGCTGATCTTCTTCTTTCGGCATTTTCCTTCAGGGGTCGCTACAGTAAGTCAGTTTCTTCCATCTAATCCTATCTGCTGCATGTTCTTCGGTCACGCCAACTATCTTCATGTCTTCCTTCACTGTACCCACAAAACAGATAGCTGATAGTTGCAAACAAACAAAATAGAAATTACATAAAAACGTTAAATTTTTGTGAACAAACTAGAATAAAATTTTACATTCTGTTCCTTTTTTAATGGCAGTAAGCCAAAGGGGTTGCCAACAGTGTTATGACCACTTCTTAAATCTAATTGGACTCACCGGGTAGCACCTGAAGTGACAAGAGAAGTTGAAGGAGAGCAAAAATGTTGTTTTGGAGCTGCTTGGAACACCACCAGGAACAGTTTGAAGTCAATTTGAAAGTGTGAAAGAGAACACAAATGGGGAAGATGATAGATTTTTCTGGGATGTCATGCTCTTCAGACATGTTTCCCTTTACAAGCATGAAGTCTTTTACCAGTGGTTTCAAATCAGTCTGACAAAGTTATTAGTAGAAGACACAGAATTTGTGATCTACAAATGAATGAAACAAAATTATTCTGATGCTCAATCAGAATAATTGGGCGTTATTATGTCCATCTTGATAATGGATCTAAATGCTTTCACAGTTGTTACAGATTAAAAAGACTTTGGTTTGGAAATACTGGCACAACAATGTTTCTATGATTGGAACCCACATTAATCCTTTGGCAGTGCTCCATCACCCTGACTGGGCAATCACCTGCAAACGAAAGAGGCACAAGTTCCAGTAGTAAGAGACTCCATAAGAAAAAAACATAAAAACAACAAATAGACAAACTGCACCAAAATAAAACGAATACCTATACAAATTGTGGGAAGCATGGTGGCGCGGTGGCTAGCACAATGGCCTCCCAGCAAGAAGGTCGGGCTTCGAATCCCAGGTGGGGACGAGGCTTGAAACACTGTTCTTTTTGTGTGGAGTTTGCATGCTCTCCCCGTTTATGCGTGGGTTTCCTCTGGGTGTTCCTGTTTCCTACCCCCGTCTAAAAATATGCATGTTAGTTTAATTGGCCACTACAAAATCGTCGCTGGGAATGACTGTGCATGTGGATGGTTGTGTGTGTGGTTCTGCGAAAGACTGGTGACCTGTTTGGGGTGTAACCTGCCTCTTGCCTTGGATCAGCCAGGATAGACTCCACCACACCCTGCAGCTGTTCAGAAGATGAATGAATGGATATACAAATTGTAATTTAATCAAAACTGCATAAATGTTGTTTTAAATGGAAAATCCATCCACTTTCAAAACGACCTAATTTCACTCTGGACCACATTAGAAGTACAAAATGATCAAATAAAAAAAAAATATGCGAAGGAAGAAGAGAATATCTAAATGTCTATTTATCTTCTGTACAACTTGTTCAACTCTGGATTAGACTCCAGATTCTATTCTGTAAAGGATAACGCAAAAAACAGGGTTTACTGTATACAGGCCACAAGTCTGTCGCTCAGCCACACAAACACAAACCAGACAGCCTATATGTATGTATTTGGGAAGTGGGAGGAAGCAGGAGAAGCAACACATACACAGAAAGAACATGCAAGCTTCCCGTAGAAAGAGCAACAAGTCTTTTTCAGGCCAGGCTCAAACCAGCAACCTTTTAAATGAGACTGCAGGAATACCCACCACACTATGATGCATCCCTAGATAAAAACAATGTCAGAAAATAAAATCAATGCTCGGTTCAACAAGAAGGTTATGAGCCTCTTAAAAAAAAAAAAAAAGCTTTTATGACAGATCTTGTCTTTTTTTTGTTACGGTTTTTGTTATTGTAATTTTTTCATTTCAAGGTTTTTCTTCTACCTTTTTTAATTGTTTAAGTTTTACATCAAATACTACGACTTATACAAAGAAATGTTTGCGTCGCACAAACAAATACATGTGTTACAACAGCATCACCATTTTTATTCTTCATGTAAAGTGTGTTAAGAGGTTTTTACTTTCATAACCAAACTTTTTGACACACTATTTATAGAAAAAAATCCCACATAGTCTTCCACTTTACTTTCCTCAGTCACTCATTCCTGATTCAAGAAAGTGAACTTTTATTTTGTCTCCTAAGATACATCCTACATGTTTCCCACTCACTCCACCATCATAGTCTTCTACCTCTGAGTCTCTTCACTCTTCCGTCACTTCATCTCACTCCGCATCCCCTCTCTCGATCTGTATGAAGCTGTTCCAGCATGTGATCAAAGGCACAGTGTGCCAGAGTTCTTTCCTCCCTCTGTCAGAGGTACCGAGACAAGGAAAACAAAGGCCCCACAGTTGTCTGCCACAAATAACCTCTTCACTCGCTCACAGACACACAAACACATTCATACGGGCACAGCCTATGGCAGTGGTAAGAAAAAAAAATTGTGTGACAGATCTGTCTGAGTGTATCCTGCCACTTGTTGGGTCTCTATAGTGATTTCCAGCATTAAAGGATGCAGCTTCTAATTATCTCCTATTCATGACAAACTGACATGACACTTAGAGGCTGACTTGACTGAGGGGAGTTGACTTCCTGCTTTGTGGTGCAGAACAGTAGTTTGAAAATGTGCAGCAGCCTGAATGACAGCCCAAACAGAGGAGAATACAGGTTATATTAAGTTGTATATCAGGGCCAGAGATGGCTCGATGGAGCCTGTCGATGATGTTTTTAAAGCAGATAAACATTATCGTCATCTTGGGGGTGTTAATGTAAATCTTCCAGGAGTTTCTAAGATGTATCCTTTTGTTCTGAATTTGTTTTTTTTCCTTCATTTACTCTGCACTTACTCTCACAGCTCCACTTCACACCATAAACTGCCAACATCCCACATTATGGGTTGTTTTTGCATTCACCTGCAGCCAAAAAAAAGCTTTTCAATCCCGTGTATCAGTCCAGATGAAACCTGCTAATGCAAAAAGCTTCTGGATGATGTTAGAAAGGAAAATAAAATTAGGTGGGGGTTACTCTGGTTTGTTCCAATTTGGCCCCCAGCAGCAATAGAGGATGATGAGACTTCTGTGGATAGACATGAAACAGCTGATAATGAGGATTGGACTATTTCTGATGGGATTTTTACGAGCCTGATGCAGCTGCTGGAACATAATACCAGCCTAAAACTTGAAAAGATAATAATAAAACGTGATGGTGAAGAGATGGATATCAAACTGAAAAACAGAATCCCAATGGGTCGTAGTCCTTCATTTGCCCCATGTTTGTCTGTGGAATGTCAGAGAACACAGTTGAGTTGCATTGCTTAATGCAACTCATTGCTTAATGGAGACGGTGGCCGCGTGGTTAGCGCGTTCGCCCGCGGACCGGAAGGTTGCAGGTTTGCGTCCCACGGAGAGCACGTCTAGGGTCCTTGGAGAAGACACCTAAGCCCCACTTCTCCCACCATTGGCGCCGTTGAAGGGCAGCCTGCTGCGGTGTAAGGAGTGCAGCAAACAAATTTCCCCGGTGAGGGATGAATAGAGTAATTCAAAATAAACAAAATAAAAATAAAAAATTAACATCTGGATTGTCCATTATTAGGTGAGGTAATTTTTGGATTCAAATTTAGGCCGAATAAAGACATTCACCAAGCAGGTGCTGCTCAGAAACAAACTAGACCCACACAAGACCGTTCACACATAAAAGAGATAAATTTGGTAAGCCCTTTAAACAGATTGTCTGAATGGAAAACACGAGGAGACAAAAGCACATCTGTGTGAAAATAGAAGAGGAGGCTGAACGCTGTAATGAAGCTGATGCTACCTGACATATTCTGTAAGGGTTGTCTTCTTACACTTCTCTCTTTTAGGAAACAGCAGCACCACAGATCTCTCACTTAGCCCCACTCAACACTCATGTCACATAATAAACTCATCAGAAGGCTTTTTCTGCACGGGAGAAGACACCAGTGCATCTGTCTGGACATATTTGTCCTCCCGGTACACTATCAGGGAACATTTTCCAGTTCTTCTGGGAAATGATGCATCCATACCAGTTATGGCAATCTGATGTCCCCACAGTGTCATTTCACGCCCACTGTGAGGTTTGTTAAAGGATGTTTGCTTGGTTTATCTCATTCTACTGATATCCGCAGATGGATTTTGCCTCCAAATACACTTTTTTTGCCAAAGTGACAGAAGCTACGAGTTCTATCACAAATCATCACGCTTTCAACATGGGAAATGTAACCACGTTAACCTTCTCAGGTTTTTAAATGTTATCTGCAAATTGTTTTCATGCAGTGGATTTATCTGCTGTTTGGATCGTAATTGTTGTCATTGCGCCCCGTATCTGTTTGAACAGGCATGTGGAATCATGTAGAGAGTTGGTTTGAACAGAGGTGGTTTGTTTGGAGGAAACAACATTTACAGGATTTGGATTGTTATTTTGCTGAAATACAAGATGAACCTAAGCAGTAATTATTCAGTTAGAACTCATGAAAATGAGCTGCTCGTTTGAATGACTTAAAAACATTTATAAAGATCTTTTTAAAAGCATTTGTTTCATTCTTTACTCAAACACTGGCATCACTCAAAGGTTTGTCAATTTGAAACGAATTGTAAAACAATAGAAATAATGGGATTTTCTTAATTTAAAATGTCTTCATCGACAGTATCTTAATTCCGTTCCGTCGTCTTCCGCTTATCCGGGGCCGGGTTGCGGGGCAACAGCCTCAAACAGGAAGCCCACGCTTCTCTCACCCCAGCTGCATCCTCGAGCTCACCTGGAGGGATCCCGAGTCATTCCCCGGCCAACTGTGAGACATACTCTCTCCAGCGGGTCCGGGGTCTGCCTCTCAATCTCCTCTCGGTGGGACGGGCCTGAAACACCTTACCAGCGAGGTGCTCGGAGGACATCCTGACCAGATGCCCGAACCACCCTGTCTGGCTTCTCTCGACCTGGAGGAGGACACCGGTATTTAAATGATCACATTTTAAATTAAACTGAATGTCTTGGCACAACCACATCTTCTTCAACTCCTGTATTTAAGTCCACAGTATTTTCCTTAGTGATGTCTCAGTTTTCCCATTTAGATCAACAGTTTCTTCCGTCCACTATGTTTTACCAATCACTCATGTTTGGTAGAATCACCTCACACAAAACTCTCCAGATGAACAGTCCTGACAAAGTGAAATCATAAGCTTCAGCATAAGCTGCAACTTTTCCTTTAATAAAAAACAGTCTTGAGTCATCTCATTGTTCTTTGTGCTAAGATTTATGTATCTTGTGCTTAAGGTCTTATGCAAACAAAGTCTTTTGGAAATCCTTTCAGCTCTGGAACTTCACAAATATCCTTTTTTATGAACACAGCTCAGACAACAATCCACAAATCCATGGATCTAGAACAAATAAAGAAAGAAACATAAGTAAAAGGAGATGCTGTTGTCTTCTTCTGATGAGAATTTGTTTAAAATGTTCAAATTTAAGCTAAATAGCATAAAAAATTCTATTTTTTTTCAGAAAATCTTACAACACTTAGTCTTATGAACTAAAAGAGAGTAAAGCCAACTAGTTTGCTATCATTGGGTTTGGAGTATGGATTGATACCCCAACAATTAACTAAAGAGGCGTTGGTTCAGTGGTAGAATGTCCGCCCTTGGACCGGGAGAAGCTAGTTTGATTTCCGCGGGGCCCCTGAAACAAGTGCCCTTGAGAAAGACTCCCAAACCCCTGTTTCTCCAACCATTCGTGCTGTCATGGCTGCCTGCTTGCTACAGAAATTTTCCCATTTAAGGGATGAATACAGCACGTTAAAAAAAAATAATAATAAAAAATTGGCTCATTCAAATGTCTCCACAACATTTTGTTAAGATCTGTTCGAGTTTAGCAAGTTTTTGTTATACTTTTTTCAATTATTTTCAAAAATTTTCCATTTTTATCAATGTATGTTGGTAATAACTACATTCTATTGTAGACTGGTTTGAAAGGTTTTCATCTGGAGAGTTTTTTTGTAGACGGAGTATTCAGACGTGACATAGGCTCTAGCACCCCCCGCGACGCCGTTGGGGAACAAGCGGCTCAGAAGACAAAACAAAAACATTAAAACCTGGGTTTATTTTAAACTATTAAAAAAGTAAACTTTTTTCTCTCTCTTTCTCTTGTACTTTCTTTTTTTCTTAAACATTAAAAGCAGGTTTTACAAAGCAATAGAAAACTTGGCTGTGGTTTGGATATTTTTTTGGATTATCTGGTTTCTTAAGTTGAATGTGTCATGTGACTGATGATGGAATTTACTGAAACAGCTCAGTGAAAGACTAGAAAGCCCCACAAACGTAATCATGATAATATAGACAGTAAAATCCCATTAAGCAGTCAACTATTAATTTAGTAAATCATGAAGAATATGAACACGTCTCATAACAATAAACAGCAACCATCGCAACCTCCTGGCTTTCACTCAATCTCTGTGGCAGAAAACAGATCATCCACTGCACTATCGCCCTCTTTGTGTTGGCCATAAGCTTAGAGAAACCGGCGCCCTCTGTAGTAGGCTTAGGCTCAGATCTGTTCGCTAGCTCAGCCATCTAAGCGCTACAAATGACCCACAATATGCCAGAGTGCCCACAGGGGAAATAAAGCTTCCAGACATGAGACTCCATCATTGCTGCGTTCAAGTGAGGGAAATGGAGGGGCAGAGAGCATTTAACCATGCTTGCTTCACTGGCCTCTTGCGTCTTGTTAAAAGCCAATGGGCACTTATGACAGAGGGGATAACCAAGATGATGAAATGTAATGGACCAAGAGGAAAGCAGCTTGGCTAAAGTGGTCTTGAAAGTAGGATAGAAGAAGGTGGATGCATACAGGGGGTCAGTAGATGGACTTCATTGAAAAAGCATAAAGTGTTCCTATGAATTCACACGTAGCGTCTTGGGGATGGTGATGTCCTGCAAGGGTCTGAAAACTGGAGGCAAAGTAAACTTTTAGGTAGTGAGCACTTTCTTTAAAAGTGAGACCGTATTCAATGTAAGGTTCCTGGCCACAATAGGGGAAAATATGTAGGTTTGTTACCACCATTTCAAGAATGATGCACACCAATACTAATAAAGTGACCAGTCCACTAAATTCAGCCCATACCAGCAATTTACAGCTATTATTCTGCAATATAATGTTGGATCAAACACAAGTGGTGATGTGGTTGGCTGAGAGTGGAAAAACGATGCGTCAGGCAAAAAATTATCATAGCAAATTTGGTGAGCTTAACAAGCCAACTGTCAGAGAGATCAGATTTACAGGGGAATCTTCAAGAGCACTAGAATCTTTAAACAAGTCACACACAAACCTGGTTGCCATGGGTTTAAAAGATTTTGCCGCTGAATTTTATTGGCTAACTAAAGGTTTCACACTCAGTGGCTGTACACTCAGTGGTCGTCTTCTTCCCTAATGGTATCGCTGTCCACACAGTGGTGGTCTTCTCTGTGAATTTCAGACAAATAGTCTTCATTTCATTGTTGGATTGATTTAATGTTCTAACTGGTATTTAAAAGCTTGTTTTCTGGTGGAATTTAAGATACTCCAATATTTATATCTACGTTTAATTCAACCCTTTTTACTTCAACTTTGCAAATGAAGTTTCGAAGCATCTCTGGTCTGTGCTCTCAACAACTTTCTTTTATTTAATTTTAAATCCACAACTTAGTTTTTCCAAGAAGCAACACTTTCAGTGTTTTTATCGGACAGATGGATGGTTACCTCAGCCAAGAAGATTATGAGGCTAAAGCAGGATTTGTTTTGTGTTTCTCCCAGATCACACTTAGATATTTTTTAGTTGCAGACAAATGAAGCTGCAGAAACAAAGTGGAAATTGAATTCAGATGGTTGATTCACAGTTGTCATGAAATCAGGAGAACATATACAGATGTGATCTGATAACTTTTTACAGGGCCTTCCTTCTAAACTTTATGTCCTAAATCTTGTAGACAGTTTTTTGTTCTTAGCTTTGCAGACATCATTAAACCTCACCTACATCCTTCCTCCTAAACATTGTGGAGATCCTCTTCCTAAGCGTTGTTTGGCATTTACTCTCATGGCTTAATTCTAGATTCATCCGAACCATTCCAGTTTCGTATGTCCTCCCAAATTAACTTTTCGCATTATATTTTTTGCAAATAAACCACCACAATTTGGCTTAAAAAATGTAAAATTTCACTGATTTAAGGAGCTTGATCACTGACGGGAAGTATACAGTAAAAGTCTGACTATTGTTCATCCTCCCTCCTTTCCTAAGAAAGCACAGGTTCTACCTCCAAAATTTGACATGAGTCCTAACTGAACCGCTCATTACTTGTCCTACTCATAGGAGTGAGAAGAGTGGGAAGAGCATGGAAGGAGCAGAGCGTGTGTAAAATGCTGTGTGTGTCATCGCTAAAACATGCACTTGTTCGTTGTCCCCTGGGAGAGCCAAAGAAATCTCAATTTTTTAAAAAAACAAAAACTGAATAATTCTAAAACTACTTTGGTGAAAAAATACAAAATCCACACGTAACTATTAGAAGATAGAAAACTCTGAAAAGATTGGTTTTGCATGGAGTTGTGCTCATGTACAATTGTGAACATGTTTCAGACGACATTTGTAAAATTCAACAGCTCCCCAAAATCCAGTGAAATGGAATCTTGGCCAATTTGTCTGTTTCATGTTATGATTAGAGCCCATTTTAAATTGAACTGCTTCCCTCTGAGCTCCAGATGGGTTCCATGCAGTCAGATTGTCAGGGTACACATGTTGGCAGGGTCTTATTTGTCATCCTCATGCTGGGAGAAGGTCAGCACCTCACTGTTCCAGAAAGCTGTGAAAAGCACTCTGGAAACAATCCTGCACTTATCAGCATGTATAAAGGATACAGTTTCTGACAGGAGGACTTACCAAACACGGTAAGCTGACCAATCACGTTTTAGATTTATAATCTGTGTAATAATAATTTTTCCATTTTAATAAAACAAACTTGTTCCATCTATCATTTTTTGCAGAGAAAACAAAACAATGAGTCATATTTTATCAGACATATCGTTGGATTTCTCAAGTGTAATACTTCCAGAATTTTTCTATTTTGGGGCAATTCAGGAAAATGCATGTGATAGCCACGTATTTTTTTTCTTTCTTTTTTTTAGGCATGAAGATGTTGTTTTCATCTCTGATTGCTGAACATGTCAGCTTCCCAGTTAGACCAGATGTTATTGACATGTAGGATGGCTTGGAGTTTATTTCTCTTGTGTATGAACAAAGTGGATCTAGAAGCCACAGGAAAATATTGAACTCTTCTCAGATTGAGGATGTTCAAACTAATCAGCAAATCATTTTTATCCACGTCTAATATAACTTTATTTAACATCAGGGTGAAAATGTCACAACAGTTGATTAAAGTAAATGCCAGAACAGATTCAGTACAAGGATGAAACAGCAAGCATCTAATGACAATGTTTTTAGCCCTAATGTGTTTTCCTGCAAACTAGAATCACACATTCCTAAAGGTGAACTTGTCATCAATTACAGTGTTCAAATATTTGTTCTGCTGCATGGTCCCTGCTACTCAAACCCCAACGACCGTGGAAAATCAGTTGGATTTCTCTTTAAATAGACCAACATCTTTCTGGTTTCACATGCAGAAATGCAGTTTGGCGTGTTCATTCGCTGACTGGCTGGAATCAAGGTCATTAGTTTTTATTAAAACGATGGTTGAGACTCAATGCCATAATGTGTGTCAATTTATTTCAATGTACCAGGTTATTTGTAGAAACTGGAATCACTTGTTTTAGAACCTAAATTAAATTTGGGTTAATACTGTAGATAAACATGCATGTTCACAAAATGTCGCAACTATGTAAAACCGCTATTACATTTATTTTTGTGTAGCATGCTTTATGAAGTCTATAGCATCTAAGATGTGGCTAATTCTTTTATTTAAACATATTTTAAGAGCATCAAGTTTTTGTGAATTTCAGCAAACTCTTCCTTGAACATTTTTTGTGTAGTCATTCATATTTAGTATATACAAATTTCATATATGTACATAGTTATATGAAAAAACTATGGTGTGACAGAGGAGTTCAGTGTGGGGGTGGGACTGCACCAGGGATCTGCTCTGAGCCCTTTGTTGTTTGCTATAGTGATGGACAGGCTGACAGACGAGGTTAGACAGGAATCTCCATGGACAATGATGTTTGCAGATGACATTGTGATCTGTCGTGAGAGGAGGAAAGAGATGGAGGAAAAGCTGGAGAGGTGGAGGTTTGCACTAGAAAGAAGAGGAATGAAGATTAGTCAGAGTAAAACAGAGTACATGTGTGTGAATGAGAGGGATCCAAATGGAAAAGTGAGGTTACAGGGAGAAGAGATAAAGAAGGTGGAAGTTTTTAAGTACTTAGGATCAACAGTCCAGAGCAATGGAGAGTGTGGAAAAGAGGTGAAGAAGTGTGTGCAGGCAGGCTGGAACAGGTGGAGAAAAATATCAGGTGTGATGTGTGATAGAAGAGTTTCAGCTAAAATGAAAGGAAAAGTGTACAAAACCGTGGTGAGACCGGCGATGCTGTTTGGTCTAGATACAGTGTCACTGAAGAAAATACAGGAAGCAGAGATGGAGGTAGAAGAGATGAAGATGCTGAGGATCTCTTTGGGAGTAACAAGAATGGACAGGATCAGAAGAACAGCACATGTTAGAGGTTTTGGAGATAAAGTCAGAGAGACCAGACTGAGATGGTTTGGAAATGGGCAGAGGAGAGAGAGCACATCAGCAGAAGGATGCTGGGTTTGGAACCACGAGGAAAGAGGCCTAGAGGAAGAGCAAAAAGAAGGTTCATGGATACAGTGAGGGAAGACATAAAGATAGATGGTGTAACCGAAGAGGATGCGGGAGACAGGATTAGATGGAAGAAACTGACTTGCTGTGGCGGCCTCTGAAGGGAAATGCCAAAAGAAGAAGACTATAATATTAGATTATATTAGTGATAACGTAAAATTATGGAATAAGTGTGTAATATCAAAACAACATAAAATAGGTAAGATTCTGCCACATCTGAATGGTAACAACTTGCAAATAATATGCCTTTAGAATATTTCTAACCAAAAGCAATAATTATCATAAGGGACAAAGTACAGATAGGACTGGTGTTGACACTTAATTTATCCTCTGAGCTGAATTCAACTTTAAACCTAATGTGACTCATATGTACTATGTGTTAAAATTCCCTACATACACTCTTTAAACGGGAATGTGTGTTGGCTGTCGCCTTTAACTGTGTTACTTGTTGCAGTGTCACATCCTACTCTTGACTCTCATGAGAATCCACCATCCACCATCTTCGTGTTGGAGGAGAGAGCTCAGGGACTCCTAATCTGTGCTCGGCTGTCTGAATGATTTATCCAGCCGGCAGAGAAACATATGGACGTCTGTGTATGTGTGTGTGTATTATACTTTCCATGCTCTGTCTTTCCATGTTGTGTGTTGGTGAAGTGTGTGTCAGCGAAAAAGAGGCTGGAGATGTTGCTCATCCAAAATACCCCCAAACACACACGTACACACACACACACCAGCACGATTGTAATTTCAAGCTTCTCGGGGGTCATCGTGTGGTGCATTGACTGGGTGGAGATAACCGGCTGAGGCGAACAAACACATCCTGATTCTATTCTATCTTCTGGTACAGCCCACCAGCATTCCCCTATATTTGTGTGTGTGTATGTGTGTGTGTGTGTGTGTGTGTGTGTGTGTGTGTGTATGAGGTTTGTGCGTTCAGAGACAACAAAACAGAAGCAAACATAAAACGAAGAGCTTATAGCTGCGGATGTTTTATGCATGGCTTATAATGACACGGTGTCATATCTCTCCCACTAGTGGATACCTGCTGTCACATCTTCAGCACATGTGCACGTAGATATCTGCCGTCCCCACAGCAAAGCTCGCTAAGCCAGATGCCCTTGCTCCTGAAGATAAACCCCTAAAGCTTGAATGACAGGTTGAGCACTTTGAGGCCACACACAGACACTTGTACCCACATGTACGCACACATCCCCCTCTTTCTCAGTCTTTATTTCCTTTTATTTTTGTCAGTAATTATTCTCTTGTCTCTCTGAGCACTGATGGGTCAGCTCCCCCCAATGCAACAGAAATGTGGACGTAATCCTGTTCCTAAGTAAACTTTACTTCATTTCTTTTTGGTGGCCAGTATTTTTCCTCATGTGTGTATATTTTCAGAAAAGTAGGAAAAAGGAATGCTGGTTGCTGCAAAAGATTATCCTCAAACCTGTTTAACAGACCACAAAGGATAGAGACGTGGCAAAGGTGGGAGTGGGACTCACAACCATGACAGCCCCAAGTTTACAGACTGCTGTTGGAGACAGTGGAAACATTTCTTGGTCCAATGTGGAAGAAACCAAAATAAGTTCAAAGTATACAACCCTGAGACAGACCAGTGGACTGCCCAATAATCTAGACTACCACAACATTTAGAAGCAGCTGGTCTTGAAAGACAAATCCAATCCAGCCCACCATAGACATGCTTGCATATCCTTCCACAATATGGCAGACGAAGGACTTTAGCCAGAGCCACGGCAAGGAGGTCGAGGTTCAAATCCTGGGTGGGACAAGGCTTGAAACACTGGCCTTTCTGTGTTTGCATGTTCTCCCCGTCTATGCGTGGGTTTTTATCAGGTGCTCCGGTTTCCTTCCACCCTCCAAAAACATGCATGCTAGGTTAATTGGCTGCTGGGAAATTGTCCCTAGGAATGAGTGTGTGTGTGGATGGTTGTGGGTGTGCATGGCCCTGTGACAGACTGGCAATCTGTTCGGGGTGTACCCTGCCTTTCAATTTAAATAAACCGGGATAGGCTCCGGCGCTCACAGCAACCCATTGGGGATGGACGGTTCAAAAGATAAAAGAATGATCTCTAATGATCCACAACAAAAGTTACAATAACTCAAAAATCACAACAAAAAATTGGGGTTGTAAATAGCAAGCATGTCATTACATGAGTACAAAACTGATTATGGCTCCACTAGAATACCAATGACCAACTCAACAATAGCATTAAAAAACAGCAAATAGACATCCGAGTAAAACTTTAACTTGTATGACATTGATAAAATTATTTCAATATTTCAAATGTTTAAGAACACTGGCCAAAATCACAAAACAATTGTGTCAATAAAACGCCCGTTGAGAATATTGTTTTGTGATATACAAATATAATCAAAATGAAATTATGTCCCTTTAAACTGAGCTTTAAACAAATAATGTGATACATTTGGAAATGCATTATTTCCACTGGTCAAAAAGAAAAGGTTTATTTAGAAGAGCTGCAGCACATCCCCTCTCTGCACCTGCTGTGCCTTGTAGCTGTGGAACATTTATAAAGCACAATCTGACCAAACAAGAATGAGACCATCATTAATAAACCTGTGATGATTTCAGTCTGAGTACATTTGCAGTCAAAGGTGTAGAACAAATGGTTCAAAAGCCACAGATCATCAGATAATCAGTCCAAGTACAAAGAAACAGCTCAATGTGTAACTTAAAAGCAACCTGATCATTTTTTAAAGAAATAAATCCACAATTTCTTGAGCTCTCAACCCATTTCAGTGTCGCTAAAAGTTAAGTAAAGATTTAAAAACAGACTGATAAAGCAAGAAAAGAGATGGATCTCAATATGCATATAGGTGGTCATAGCGCAAAATTTATAAACATGCAAAGAAAAAGTTTTACTTTCTAAAAATCTGGTTGAATGCACCAATCCTCAAATGTGCGTGCAAACTGATAACATTTGTTACAATGTTTTGTTAAAGTTCTTTTCAAAAGAAAAATAAATCACAAATTGCACCTAATCTTCGAGGCAAAAATGTACTTTGCAGAATCATGTAAATTTTTTCTTTTTTATGTTGGTTGTAACTAATGTTTGATTTAGTTTGGATTTAGGTAGAAAATAAATATTAGGTTGACAAAGAGCTGAAGCAAGCAGCAGTTGGTTGATGAGACTGGAATAGAGCTCCATAGGAGTCGCAAAAAACTCCAAACAAAAGAAATAACTTCAATTAGAGCAACAGAACTACTCACATCCTAACACCGCTGATCCACCGAGGTCTTTTAATCAGTGGCCTGCTGGGATTTAGTGGGGACGTCAATGAGTTCTGCATGCCGAATCAAAACTCACAGCAACCAGAACGTTTCTCTTGTTTTTTTTCCCCCTTTTACTTTTTCTGTGAAAATGGTCATTTTTACAGGAAACCAGCAGGTCCTGCCTGGAAAAAAAAAAACAAAATAGTAAAAGAGCGCTTAAACCAGTCAAAATAACTGTGATTACAGAGTGTTATATTAAATATTTCTGTTTGGCTTAAACAGTGGCGTAGAAATTGTAAATCTGCAGTTCAGAGCAGATTGGTTTAAAAAACATGAATCTAATCAAATTGTATTTGTAAAGCACTTTTTCAACATAAAGTTACACAAAGTGCTGAACAGAAGAAATAAAAATGCAAACAACATTAAAATTCAGATCATTAAAAAACAAAACAGTAAGTCAAAAACAAGCATACATCAAAATCACACACTCATACAAAACACTGCACACGTGCATCAAAATTCACACAGCCTCCCCAAATACCTCACCCCCCTCACACGCACACACACACACACACACACACACAAACACACACACACACACACACCTCCCAACTCCTGCTGCCTCCCTATTGCCCTCTTTTCACCTAGCTACTATCTCTTTAACCAAAATAAAAATAAACATCTGGTCAGATGCTGCTGTGAGGAAATAATAACTGGGGATCAATTCACACCAGGAGTCACCAGGAATGGGTAGGTAGATGGATAGATGGATGGATGGATGGATGGCTGGAGAGATGAATGGATGGATGTACATTTGACCTGACCAAGAAAAGGACAGATATATTGATATTGTCTTCCTTTTTCTCTCTGGTGAACCAAACTCCAAAATGACAACAACAACAAAAAACACTTAATCATTCATCTAGCAACGAAAATAACTGAATAAGTACAAATTCATTCATGCTGATGATTTGTGATGTCTCTGTATATTATAATGCTAATATATTTACAATTAATTAATCTTTCTGATACTTTATCACAGCTGTGCTAAAAACCTCAATCACCGATTAAAGTTTGCCCATTGCTTTAACTGGTGATTTTGCATTGGAGATAAATTATTTCAGAAAAAAAAAATCAATTACACCATCTTTTCATTTGTTGAGGATGTTGTGTTCATAACTTATCACTGTCAGCTCTTTGTCATAAAAGTTTGCCAGTCTCTTTCTCAAATGATACACTGTTATCTATAAAACACTCAAAGGTTGCTTATTTCTAGAACTAATTCTTTAAGAGTTGATCTTTTCCTTTGTGTTACTCAATAATGCTCTTGTGTTTTATTCCTTTAAAAATGTAACTACATTTTTAAGTGTTTTATTAAAATATAAGATTTCTGATGAAGTGGTGAACTGGTAGGAAGATTTTTTTGTGGACGTATTTTGTTTTCACAAAGTGTGTTTCTCCTTTCCATGCCCAATGTGTTGAACCATGGAGCACACAGGGAACATTATCCAAAAGAATCTGCTTTAATGATCTGCCTGATGAACATCGCACCATTGATCTGTACTTCTAAAATGAGCTTTTATCTTTAGCATAACAATAAAAACCACACTGGTAAAAATAGTAATTCATCCTGCTCAGGCTGACATGGATATCTTCACTACGGAAGAAAAAAAAAATTTTTTTAATTTTAAAAATGTTTAAAATTTTCCAAGAATCTATTTAACACGTTTGGTGGACAATTTAAAGCAATAGTCCCACTTCAAATCCTTTTAAGTGCAAATACCACCTTTCTGACTAGAGCTGGTCATGTTGAACACACACTTGAACAAGTTACACACATGTCCAAGCATACAACTCCCCCTCACGGCTCACTCAAAGCTTTGCCAAAAGGTGCACAGGCTGCTCAAAGAACTGGCAAAATGTCATTTTCCGGAGTGGAGATTTATCAAAGGATCATTTGGAAACATCTGGGCATACAATCAGCCTCTCCTCCTTCTAATTAGCTTCCACTGCATCCTCATTTTGCCCTCCATCCTGTCCTTCCTGCCTTGCATCTCCCTTTCCAGCTAAAAATCTCTACTCTGCTTTTCATTTCAAATTCATGCTCCGACACTTTTTTTGACTCTCTCTGTACCAAGAGGCTCTTACTTTTTTTCTTTTTGACATTAATGGGAGCAAATGCAGGAATACTCAAGCACATCAAGAAAGAAAAATTCCCAAAAACCAAGAAGGCACATACATATATACAATTGGATGCAAGCTTGGTTTCTAATGCCATCGTCATGGTAACACTCCCTCGCTCCTTTGTTTGCACAAATGAACAGAGCGTGTATCCCGGGAATCCGTGTGGATTCTTATGTAACTACACAACCCCACGCACAAATAAAAGACACACAGAAAGACGGACAGATAGTTGGGAATGAGTCAGTGCTAGACCGCACAGTGAGAGCATCTGTCATCAATGTTATACCTTTCACTGTGACAAGAACAGTATGTACCGCTGTGCTACTTCAGGCTCATTATAACACACATTTTAGCACACATGCACCCAAACACACTTCAGAGGCGTCTTCAGTGGTTTACTACTGAGAAATAGAAGAGGTTAGCTGCTCAACTATGGCAACACCACTGGTTCATGTAACAGCATAGCAATTAAAATTCTTTCTCCCCAAGGGCACTCAGCATGGAAATGATATTGGGTGGACAAATGAGAATAAGGTCAGTAGGGGCATCGGTGTAGATTTAATAAAGTGACCAGTAATTTTTGTGGCAGTGCAACATGAGATTAGATCTTGTTGGAAACATAAGCCAGAGATAACGTCTCTTGCTGGACTCTTTCTATGCTGTGCATCATTTGAAGTGCGAAGAAATGAGGAAAGGGTAAGTGTGAAAACATATGAGTACATAGCATCTTGTTTCTGAAAGGGAAGATGATAGATTGTTCTAGGATGCCACGCGCCACGTCCTCAACCACATGTTTAAGTTCATAAGTGCAGAATATTTCACTGGGTGGGTGGGGGGGGGCGTCGTTTCAGTGTGTGATGGAGAGGAGTGCACCAGATGTCTGATACATGACCTACAAACAGACAAGAAGAAGATGGCAAATGAGTGATGAGGGAAAAAAAACTTAATGTTGTCTTGTTTTTTTTCTGCTTGCCTTGTACTTCACTTGAAAAAGAAAGAATCTGTTAAATAACTAAATATAACATTGAGTGTGTGTTGAATTTATCTGATTAATCATCAAGTTTTATTTATCCTGACTGCAAACAGCTTCTCAAGTTTGTTTTTTTCTTTTCAAAACAAGATGAAGAAGACTTCATTATTTTAAAAAAGTTTACTATTGCCAGCTGGGGCAGTTGTAGAGAGATGGCCTTGATCCAAAATAGGAATTGACACCCTGTATGCCTCATCAAATATGGACGGCCCAGTAAAAGAAGAAGACAAGTATGTGCCTGTGTACTATTATGCATGGGTGAGTGATTTTAAGTCCATTTGAAGTGTTTTGAATAAACGTGGTGAAGAGCTCAACCAAAAGTTCTCGACCAGTCAATCTACATTCCAACTCTCACCTATGAGAAGAAGAACGAGATTGCAAATGCAAGTGGTCAAAAGGAGTTTCTCCCACACAGTGGCCAAGCCACTTCCTGAATGGAGTAGCTCAAGAGTACAACTACTGATCCTCTGCATTGAGAGGAGCCAGATGGGGTAATTCGGGTGTCTGGTAATGATTCCCCCGGGATGCTTTACTTTGAGTTGTTCTGGACGTCCCACTAAAAGAAGAAAAAGAAACAAACCCAAGATCTGCTGGACAGGCTATGCCTCACAGCCTGCCAGTAAATGCCCGCACGTTATTGGGTGAGCTTGATTATATGGCCAAGGGGGGACAGCTGACCCCACAACCCAACACCAGATTAAGCGGAAAACAAAGACACTGTACTTGCATGCGGGGCCAGTTTAATCTTTGACCTTTGTGCTTTACAGTGATATACATTTTGCTGCAGGTTTTTGACAAGATTTTTACAACCACAAACATTTGGAGGGGTCTTAGCCGAACGTTAGCTTGTAGCTCAGTGGCAGTGCAAATTAATCCAGTTTTTGCCCTTGCAATGGCGAAACCATACCATGTTAAATTTTTAGTGAATGAACTTAAAGATTACAAATAAATTCTGCTCAGGTCAGAAAAAAGTGAAGTAGGTTTACCAAATTAGAGGACAGAATAAATTGTCTAAACACAAACTGGTCCCAGAGCAATTCAAGAGTATAAAATGCTGAATTGTTTGCAAAAGAGCTAATTTTTCATTTTTAAACAAACGCTCAAAGTTGTCTAGTTTGCAATTCAGCTATGAACAGCTGGTAGTGATTCATTTTTAATGCAGATTCCCTTCCTCACTTATAATGTATGTTAGATTGTTTCGGTTCATTAACACCAAGCAGCAGACTGCAACAACCAGTTGGTGGTCTATGCTTTGGTGATTGATTCTGTTGTAATTTATTTGCATAAAGGCATAAGTATTTTAAGAATAGTTGATTATACTTGTTCATTTTAAAGTTTACAAGTTAATTTCAACAATGGAATAGCAGCTGATAGTATATTTAGAAAAATGACAAAAATGAGTCTACACCAATGATAGGACATACTGTACTACTAAAATGTTTCTAATAAAACTAGGTTCAGAATACCATTCAAAAAAATTCTATAAAAATGTTTTGGCTTTAAATTCCTAAGCATTATTAGTATTTTGAAAGGGTAGTGACATTTCCACCACATACTGTATGTATAGTACTTTTTTGCCAAACGTTGTGCCTACCTTTGACTTTTGCCCAACTTAACCAATTCCAATTCCTCCTAACTGAGGTGTTTTGAATCAACTGCATGAACCAACTGAGCGGGCGATATCGACTGAGAAGAGAAGTGGTGCTTTTCCAAACTTCCCCAGATGTGGAAGTACTTCGCCTTATCTCTAAAACTGACCCCAGACAACATCAAGAACACTTATTCCATTTTGTCAGAACCCAGATTAAATGCTGTGTTCTTGCTGTGTTGTTTAGAGGTTGGAAAGAAATTGTCCATTATGTTCAGCGAATTCTTCAGATAGTCTTATTTGGAGACTTTACAACTGACCCAAGCCTGGGGATGACAACTTGAATTATTTGATCAATTTCTTTTAAAATCTTTAACTATGTTGCCCAGAGAAATGGTTCTAAAAAAGCCTTTCTCAAGTTCACACTATTTTGAAGAGGCAGTGCCTTACATTCAGTTATAAATTCCCCCCCGCACACTAGTAATCATTGATTGACTAGCTAACGATAATGTAATCCCCAAAGAGGATATAACTCCAAAGTTCCCCATTCTCTAACAACAGGCATGTATAAAGTTTGTTATAACTACAATTGAAGAATTGTGACATTAAACGCAAAGACCAAAACCAATGAATGAGCTAGTTTAGACCAAGGAAGTAGACAGATTTTGGGTGGCTATTTGGTTCCAATAAGCTGACATGTCCCACGTAAAGTGGTAAACTTTTATAAAAGATGTTCACCTTCTGGTAAAAAAGACATTAAGGAGAGATTTTGGTATTTGGAAGTTTGTCTTAAAATTTGAAATGAGAAAAGGTAGGAATGAAAGCCAACTTCACCTTGGGCTTACATTGCGGACCCATCTTTTAAATGTATTACTTGTCTTAGAATTTAGTCCAATGGAGAGTGTGAAACTGAGGTGAAGAAGCATGTGCAGGCAGGCTGGAACGGGTTGAAAAAAGTTCCAGGCGTGATGTGTGACAGAAGAGTTTCAGCTAAAATGAAAGGGAAAGTGTACAAAACCGTGGTGAGACCGGCCATGCTCTTTGGTCTAGAAACAGTGGCACTGAAGAAAAGACAGGAAACAGAGATGGAGGTAGCAGAGATGAAGGTGCTGAGGATCTCTCTGGGAGTGACCAGGATGGACAACAGATACAGTAGTTGGTGTGACCGAAGAGAATGCAGCAGATAGGAATAGATGGAAGAAACTGACTTGCTGTGGCGACCCCTGAAGAGAAGTGCCGAAAGAAGAAGAAGCAGACTTGTCTTAGAATTTACACTATATGTTTTGGAAAGTGTGTACAGCTGGTGTGTACTCTCGGCCATTTGCCCTCCTAGTAATTTTGCATTACTGGAACAAGGGGGCTCATTTTAGTACAAATTAAAACGGGCAAAAATACTTTGTGCTCTCCCTTAACCTGGTGTTCTTTGGAACAATAAATGTGTAACTAGTTTCCTTCTGGAATTAGGGTGAATCCTCTTGAAAGAAAATGCTCATAATTTAAAACCATATGTATGAACATGAGAAAGTCTAGAGAACCAAAAAAAAAAAAAAAAAAACTCAAGTGTTCAGTTAGCATACTTAGATAAAATAATTGCTGTCAACAAAAATAGATAAACTAAAACACAATTGTTTTAGTGTAGATCACTATTGAAATATTGATAGTAAAATCCTTTTGTGTCTTGCAATCTACGTATATTTGTCCAAATCTTACAATCTTTGTGGTCAATCACATTAAGGTGTGGGTGCCTCTAGTTCAGAACAGTAGTTTATTAAATCGGTGATAAAGTTCCTTTTACCCCTCGAAAATTGTAAGGGCATTGTCCACTTTCCACGGAATGGATAAAAAATATTTCTACTGTATCTAATTCATTAACTACATTGACTATATTGCCAATAGTCTGCAGACTGATTTATGTGAATTTGACAAACTCTCAAAAAAGGTCAGTTGTAGTCACGTTTATCATTTTGAAAAAGTAATATTTATAGATATGTGTCCATGTTTTAACAGAATCCTCCTCCAGGGTGAAAAATTTTAGATGAATACAGTTTTACTTCTCATTCCTTCATTCAAGCTATAAAGTGTTGTTGCAACAAAACATTCAAATAATCTGAAAAATTGTTGGTAGATTCAAGATCATATCTGTTTTTGGTCCATCTTACTGACTTAATTTAAAGGCAGCTACTTTTCTGCAACTTTCTAACAAGCTGCTTTGGGAAGATTGGGTGAGCGGGTGTAATAATTGGTGGTCTGAGGCTCACACACAAGTGCCTCTTTAAAATCGCTGCACTCCAAAAAGCCTCGAGAAAGCCGCTGGCCAATCATTGGCACTACTCTGAGTCTGTTTGTGGCATTGCCTGTGATGCATGAAATCTGGGTGTCGGGGTCTGCCGATGCACCTGTCAGCAGGCATGCACCATCGCATCAGCTCATACAACAAGCATGCACACGAACAAACATGCGTCGGAGTTGGTAATTGGACTCATGAAGCCAAAGGACAAGAAACAGCAACTCTCACTTTCTATCGTTGTGCTGGGTGTTTAGTTTGTGAGCGTGTTTCATTTTAAATGCCTTGGCATACCGTCGACTTTCTAAAAACCAGGCAATTTCCTATGAGGCTATCCAAGTGTGACAGCAGCAGGTGCCTAATGGGCAAAGCTTAGGAAACAGGGCATTACCACAATCCAAAAAACTCAATTGTATTAATCCTGTGGATTAACAGCTTTAATTCACATCACGTTTCCAGTTAAAAAGTCTTTTTTGTCCTCACTGAACATGGTAGTGGAATGTGCTGTGAATATTTAACCAATCCCAACAGAGTCTTGGAAGAGTTTGCTGCTTTGCTTTTGTAAGCAAAAGGTTGTTTAAACATGACCCACAGGTGTAATGCATCTTGTAATCACTCTACGAGCAAAAAAAAAAAGTTTCTCCCTGGACGATAAAAACACAAGTCTGAGAAAAATGTGTGTGTTTTGTATGCGCCTGTTGTAATTGTCAGTTTCTTGATGAGCTTGGTTCCTAATTATTCCTGTGATCAATCTTGTGCTGATACCAGAGACCTGAAGTCTTAACCTGACTCTGCACATTACCCCTGAGACTGCTGAAAACTGTCAGTTTTAATCTTTCTTCCAGACCCCCTACACACACAGACACAGAGCTTTTCAAATAAGGGATTTAGATTACAGTGAACACTGCTAGCTTCGTGATGATGAAGTGTGTGTACTCTGAGGGTGAGCCTTATTGGAATTCATATGATGTTTGTTGACTACCTTCATATAAACAGGTGGCTGTGTGGAGATAACGTTCAGCATATTGCGCCGATGATGGTGCACCCATACATGCACACACACACGTGGGTTGTAAATTTGTGCATTTCTGTTAAATCCTAAAGCAGTCAGTGAGATGTTTATTAATCTCTCTGTTTCAGAAGAAGCGCGACAAAGCCTTTCAGGTGTATGAGCGGGAATTCCTGAAAGCATGTCAACTCGCATCCACCTGACACGAAGCCTCAACAACACAGTAAAAACTTGCTTTGTTTTGTTGCCATTGCTGCAGAAATGTGCATAATAAAAGGCTCAATTTTCCTATTCCCCATTGCCTACCACCTGCAATACCCTGGATGTGCTTCCAGTTTATTATCGTGGCTCAATTTTAGCTGCTCAGAAGTCATGGGAGTCACCACACAGAAGACGACTTTATTGAGATAGAGTCAGAGTATTTTTGGGGTTTCTGAGCATGCGCAATCACACATGTACAGAAATCCTTTTCAGCTCTATATTGTCAAGGTAACAAGAACCAGGCTGTCTCCTCATCATGAGTCTCAGATCAAGATAAAGCAGAAGCACTCAGTTGTGTGTTTGTCATTTGTCTGCAAGTCTTGGTGTGTATGTCTGTAGGTGAAGCACCAGGCTTTGCAGAGATTGTATCTTCCTTTGATCCTAATAAGAGATTTTTTTTCTCTTTCCTACTGATGTCTTTCCTAAAGCTACATCTATGTGCTGACCTTGTCGCTTTGGATCCACAGACGAGCCAACATCGGTATTGATCTCTTGTTTAAAAAGGTTGGAAACACAAGCTGACAGCAGCCATTACGATTCATTATGGCTGAATCAAAACCACTCTAGACTGAGTTGGAACATTTTCACACACTTGTTAAGCATCTTTTATGCAATTCTTTTATTTGGTAAAATTGTTTTCCTTTTTATTTCTCCTCAAGCAGTTTATGTGAGTACAGTGCATCAAAAGGTGGGCTGATGATCAGTCGTGTTCATGGCAGAACTAAAGAAAAGTATGTTGAAATATTCTGAGGGATAAAAAATGGTTCATTGCTACAGACACTAGCTATTATTGGCCATTTTCTAACTCAACAAAAACTAAAAAAAAAAACATTAAAAGCTTGTTTTTAACCAGCAAGTTCAGGTTGTGTAGGTGTGTAGTAGCGGGATTTTGTCTACATACAATGTTTCCTTTAAAAAGTTTCACACTGAATCACGCATGTCAGTAGAAACTATGTTTTGTTATTCCTACTGTGCGTAAAGCCAATCTTTTTGTTGGAACGCATAACAAATATTCGTCCCAACAGAGACGAGGTTGAGTTTCAGTTTCGTGGTCATCAGTAGAGATCCATAAATTACCATCTAGATAACCAGGTGCTTTTGCAACTAAGTAATTCTCTGTTGGAGCCGCTGTGACTCATTCAGCCCACACAGCTTTTATTTGAATAATACAGTAAACTACTAAAAGCTCTTGTACTGTAAAAGGTCAATGTGAGACTGTGTCCTGATTGGCTGCTAACAGACGAAGGTTCACTGGCTCAACAAGATACACAACAAATATCTTCTTTGTTTTTTTTTTATCAAAAGTAAAAATTACACAGCTTTTAATAACAATGGGTAAAAAAAAAAAAAGACAAACTACTTTCAAAACACGGAAAAATCATTTGTGTGTTTGATCTCAGGGAACAAAGCAATACAATTCCAACTCATTTTTTTTGTTATAGCTTTAAAGTACAAAAAGGCATCTTAAAAAATTAAAAGATAAAGATAGAAAGATGTTAAATAAAATGTGTTTTTATTAAAGCATACTCTCATTAAACAGTTAAAGAAGAAAGTATTTTGTTGCCTTCGTCTTGCTCCTGGCTAGCCAGGAAGGTTGAAAAGATCATGGAAAAAAAAAACAATGTGAATCTTTCATCAAACATTCCTTTTAATGCATTATTGAATTCTATACATTGCCATGTTTAAATGCCCAAGAATGAAAATCTACAATAATGTGAGCACAAAGAATATTTAAAGAGAAGACAAATCAGTTATTTTTAAAAAAGGATGTCAAAAGAAGGGATGAATAATACCTAAATGTTTCTAAATGACTGTAATTTTCTGATCCCACATTTATAACTAATCTTTCTCTTCATCTGTGTGCTGATTTGTTCAGCATTCTGCCTTTCCCATCATTCCCATTGATGTGCTCCATATGCACAGCGTTTTGTTAGTAACTGTTGTTATGAGGCTGCAGCTCCCTCTTCTGTTTATTTGCATAGTCATGATTCGTCTTTTCAAAGAAATTGATGGGATTATTTGAGGTGGCATTAAAAGTTTGCTCTGTAACAAACTTGTGACCTATACAGGTCGTACCCCGCATTTTGCCTGATACCACCAGAGGTGGACTGTGTCATACCCCTACGCCTCACAACAAGTTATTTTAAAAATAAATGGAGGAAGTTGAATATTAGGATTAGTTATCTTTGCTGATGTATTTGCATGACTTCTTTTTATGCTTAAGCACGCTATCCTCCAACACACACACACACACACACTTATTATATACATTATAACAACTACAGTAGGTCATCATTTTGGTTTCAGTAAATTGCTTATTTTAAAATTTTTATGTTGTTATTGTCATTGCTGTTATTTGTGTTTTCCCTGTCTGTCTTTTTTAAAAAAAATCTTATTGTTCACCTAGTTTTTTGTACAATGATTGCCTGTCTTACAGTATAATAAGTCCTTTTTGTGATTTTCAACCTTACCATAAAAGGTCTGGATTATTGTCTGAGTAAGTGTAGGTGATGTTAATGATTGTAATTTATTGTAAATTCAGATGATAGTCTGTCCAAATGAAGTTCCTTCCGATAAGTGTAGCATTGTAGGATCTTTGTTTTACTGCGAGAGTGTCATGATCCCCTCCCCTGCCACCAGAGGGAGCCCTGGACCTTTCTTCATCACCTTCATTAGGGACACCTGAGGGTGATTAGTCTGATGACACACTGGTGCCATTTTAAATTAATCACTCCAGGCGTCATCGTCACCATCCCTTCCAGCCGGGTCTTCTCTCCTGGCCATAAGTTGCATCTTTTAACTGTTATATTAATTGAAATTTTGATCGCGACTAAATCCTGGGCCCTTTGCTTTACAGCTTTACTGGACTTTTTGCCTTATTAGACTTTTGGTTAGTAAATCCTGTTTTGTTGTCCTGCATTTTGGTCCTCCTCCTTCAACATCAGAGACAGAGAGTTTTGTGATAGTTGTCTGATTTGTTGCATGAACGCTAAACAAGCATGTCTTGTTGTGGCTCATTAAAATTGTCTGGCTTCTTCAAAACGCCCCTAATGATTTCATGTCTGACTGTAAGTCCTCCTGATTTTCATTTGCCTGCTTGGGAAAGCCCCCATTGACTGTATGCCCTTCTGTAGGTGCTCCTTATGATTATTTGCCTTCTTGGAGAAGCCTTCAATGATTGCCAATCTGATTGTTGCTTTGGCTTTTTGAGGATGCTACAGGTGAGTTTCTGTTTGCTTCTGAGGTGAACCATGCTTTCCTCCCCTCACTCAATCATTAAGTATTCAGTTACACAAATAAAGGTAAAACTGTCTTGGCAAATAGATTGACCATCACAACAAAGACACAGTTTGTACTAAACTTTAAAGAAAAATCCTTTAAACAAATTTGTTGTAACATTTTAAAAGGAAAGTAATGATACCAGTGAAATAAAAATCTGATGCAAACATTTGAAACCGTTATTGAGTGTTTTCTCATTTAATACTGTATCTCTCCGAGTTGTCTTTGAATTCTTATCATTTGAAAATATTCGTTTTTGAATTATCTGCTCAGAATCTGCAAAGCAGGAGCTTTGTTTTGTTTCAACTCGACTTTATAAACCAAAGATTAATGGACTAACTGAATTTGTTGTTCAGTGAGTAGACAAAAAGCTCATTTTGTTTTCAGAGTAGAAAAGACTTTCACACCACCATACATCATCACAATTACCAGCACTGAAATAGAGCAACAGAACACCATGTTTAAATTCAAACATATCAAATTACACAATCATACATTTGATTCATTTCTAAGGCTATTGTATTAAGTTATCCAGACCAAGAAGAAAAATATAGCATAATTTTTGTATTTGTGTAATTTCCTATCTCGTTTGGGCCAAAAAGAAAAAAACTTTTTTTTTTTATTTCGTCAGTTGACAGGAAAACATTGGCGTAAAAGAAGAACTGAATTTAAAATGAGAAAAAAAAGGAGCAGATTCCTTTAATCAAAACCTACATCAAGATTGCAGGGTCATTTAAATGGACAGAACGTCCAGGTGCTACTTGTGTTGTGATGTGAAAAGAGGAGGACTCAAATGCAGGACTTCAAAACAATGTTTATTGAACAAAAATCAGGTAAGTCTGTAAGGCACAGGGTACAGGATTAACTCAGGATCCAAATGTTCAAATGATATGTCAAAGTTCAAAGATAACTTGTGGTCAGGCAGCCAGGAAGACCTGGCTGGGAAGGATTACAATGACCCGACATGGAACTCTGGGGTGATTGCCCTTAAATAGGCAACAGGATTCACGGGTGTGTGGCATCAGAAATCAATCTCAGGTGTCCCTAATCAAGGTGATGAGGAAGGTCCAGGGTTCCATCTGGCAGCAAATGAGGGGATCACAACAACTTGAATCTATAACTCCCAATTAAACAACCTTATAAAAATATTTTATGGTAACATAACGTTTTAACAGCATTTAAACATAGGACAAGTGCTACAATTAAAAGTTAAATATTTGCCTGAAAATGACTAAAACCTACAAGTCTGACCTGGTTCACAATCATTTTTGCTCTGGTGGCCAACACAATGAACCTAGTTAAAATTGTGCTATTTCAAAACAAACTAAATTAAATTGTTTTCCAAAGTGAATATAATGTTAACATTTTTTAACCCAACTATTTCATAGTAGTGCTAGTCATGGATAAAGATTATACAACTTGGAATGGTAGCTGCAAATACTTGTGAATACTTAATGTAATACATGTGAACATAATGTGAATTATAATGAGACAATATGAATGGGAAGGTCTCAGGAGGATATGTTAAAGATAAAACAACTTCCACATTTATTCAGACATAATTATTCGTTTAATTAGAAGTGTTGAGCAGCTTTCATTTTTTGTTGATTTTATTTGGGAGAAGATTTGTAAAATTAGCATTCATATTTGATTATTTTCTTAGGAATGGTGTGTTTTCTTCACTATGAAAAAAAAAAGTCCTTTTTTTTTTTACTTAACAGTCAATTCTTGTCTTTTGTATCCTTATCTCCATTTTCTTAAACATTCCACTTTGCTTTTTTTCTTCTTATTGTTATCCTTTTCTTTCTGAGTCCCCATCTTTTCTTATCAATAGCGGCTCTTAGAAGTAAATTAAGGTATGCACACACTCTAAAAATTAGAAAAAGTTGACAAAAGACGCTTCACACATATAAAACTCCTCTTTGCAGTAAAATAAAACCGAATAACTTTCACATTCTTTTATATAGAATTATAATTATTTATGTTTAAATTATAACTGATTACTGTTTTAATTATAGCTGATGAACAGTTTTGCGCTTAGTTCATTTTTAATATAAGAATACCCATTTTATTGGCAAAAATATTTGATCATTTGTTACCAATGAAGCTTAAAACTACTTTCCTGAATAATTTTGTACAGAAAGAAGAGAAGGAAATGAGAACGAAGGAAGAAAGAACACATGTTTGTAGCATTTCTTATCTTTCGCCACAAGTACAGATACTGGGTTTAAGACCAATGTAGTAGAGAAAACAAACACACACACAATAAAAACACAAATAGTTATAGGCGTCATATTCAAAGATTGGCTTTACACCCTGTTGTCTGATAAGACATACTGTATTAAAAACTTGTGTTTTTTTTTTTTTTTTTTTTTGTGGCTATAGCTTTGCTTTAATCTGTAGATCTAATCTCAGACTCTTTCCTCCCTCAGTCCACATCTCTCTCCATCTTCTCTCCTCCCTCTTTGCTATTTTCCTCCCTCTCTTTTCATCTCTGTCACTGTTTTCCAGCTGGCTAGGTGAGATAACTCCTCCACACCGAGATACTTTCAGCTCATTGGCCGGATGATGGAGCACAGGGCACCAATCAAACCTTGCATCATAACTTGTGGGATCACAGACCTGGCCTGTTTTTTTATCTGGTTTTACTGATCAGCTCTTACCCATTTCATGCATTCAACAATTCCTCTGAATAACATTCAAATTCTTTTAGATGTGAACTTAGCACTCATACAAGGGCTAACACTGTAAAAAAAAGAGTTTATTATCTTGTGAATTTACATATAATCTGCATTAAAGTGTCTTCTTCTCGATGGTTTAGAGCTGGTAAAAATGCCATGTGAATTTCATTTGTGGCCATGTTGCTTTTGATTATGCATCAGCTAACCTTCTCGTTATTCAAAAACATATCACCGCTCTCTTTTTTAACTTTAATTTGCCTGCATTTTTCAGTAAATGTGACGTTATCTTTAATAAATCTGAGTATAGCAAATACCTACTTTTCAGGGCATTGAGGCAGAAAGAAAAAACCAAAAGGACACTTAGAGAGCAGCTGAGGCCAATACTGTTTTGGTACCTTTCCTGGTGCACCACTCCTCCATCAGATTTCAACAAATACAACTTGATGGTCTAATCTCACCCACTAAACCACAACGAAGAACAACAGGAGGTGGGGAAAGCGAGTTTGAACACAAAGAGAGAGAAGAATTATGTAGGAAATAACACTTTTAAAGGCCGACACTTTAAATGGATATGCTAGCTTGTACGCAGCAATAAGAGAAAACAAGGTGGGATATTCTTAGAAAACACTGGATATCTACTTGAATTGATGGATGAATAAAAGACCACATTTGACAAAAGATTATATGCATTGCGTAAGAAATATGAGCTTTAATTTCAGTTTTTAAATATAAAAGTTTGCATGTTCACAAACCATTTATGTTTTCTTTGTTCTACTGAAGAATTGAGAAGAACCACAAACTTATTCCTACGTCTCTGTGTGGATGAAGCCCAACTGCTTTTACGGTTATTCTGCTTTGATGTGACACCAGAATATTCAAGGAGAAATCAATTATGAGATCAGCATTTTGTCTTTGCTGTGTGAAAATAAAGAGTAGGGACAAAGAACCATCAGTTATTTGGCTTCTTATTTAGCTTGTAAGTCGTAGTTTGGACCATTTTATTCCTCTAAATCCATTACTCAAAGATATACAACACATGTCACAGAATTACGGTCTGTCTCCTGTGTGAGTTCTTCTATGTCTAATCAAATGATTAGTCAAAATTAATCTGATTTCAACCACATGCTTCATCAACTTTTGTGTGTATGTATCTGTTCATTCAAGAAATTGCCCAAAAAACTCATCTTGAGGACTAGTTGCTACAACAGTATTGCTAAGCAGCTGGAAAAGCTCTCACACTAATGGATGATATTTACTGTTTTCTGATTGACTGGGGAGTAATTTTAACTCGTAAAAATTTGGTTTAATGAGAAAAAGTGGAGAGATTCCCTTCCAAGATGGACAGGCAGAATGTTCTAAGGACTGTGCTTTGTTTCGTCTTCTGACCCGCTTATAACTCCTAGGGTCGCGAAGGGTGCCGGAGACTATCCGGCTGATTTCAGGCGAGAGACGAGGTACACCCTAAACAGGTCGCCAGTCTGTTACAGAGGCACACACACACAACCATCCACGCACACACGCATACTCATTCCTAGGAACAATTTCAAAGTGGCCAATTAGTCTAACTACATGTTTTTGGAGGTTGGGAGGAAACCGTAGTACCTGGAGAAAACCCATGCATACATAGGGAGAACATGCAAACTCCACACAGAAAGACCAGTGTTCGTAGCCCCACAACCACTCTGGGACGCAAACTCAGACCTTCTTGCTGTGATGCATCTGTCCTAACCACCACACCACCATGCAGCCCACGGACTGGAAATTAAAAACTATACAATCGGACAACATGATTCCAGTTTGCAAGGTGTGGCAGATGGGCTTTATCCAGATGAATATGGTAGAAGTTCTCAAAACCATTAGGGAATTAGATGAAGGACCAACAGGTCAGAACAAGAGGTACGATCAGCTGAGATCTAAACCAGAGTGACACTACTGCGAAAGTGTAATACTTTGAAGAGTGAAGTGTGTTATAAAATCATTTTAATGATGACAGGGCTTTAACAGCTGCTAAATGTTGGTTAGGTGTGAAAGATGAGTTTCCTCTGGGGTTTTTCACTGATAATCTCAAAGCTGCTTGGATTTAAACAGTCCTGTGCTGCCATCCTGTGTTAATGTACCTTACACTCTGCTTCAAATTAAGCCACCTTAACAGGATTTCACTTTGTTCATCTCATGCAACACCATCCATCCAGACATCCTCTAACCAGAGTAAAAGCCACTTGGTTTAAGAAAAGTTCAGTGGTCTGTCCAATGCTGTCCGATTTTTCTGACAGCTCATTTGGTTTCCAGATCTGACCTTTGTCAGGGAGCATCTCATCTCCACGCTTCAAACACGATGACATTTCCAACAGAAAGGTTAATAGGAGGACCCGGGCAAATGAGAGAAGGTCAAAGATCTTCCCTACAGTACCACCACTGAGACACAACAGTTCGATGAGAACATGTGCCTGATTGGCTGACTTGCTTGTAATTTGAAAACTTGAAATCTAACGAGCATCAAAGGGCACAAGAGTTTCTACGTGTGTCCTTCCAAGAGCTTTGTGTTGTGTTAAAGTGTAACTACACTGTAGGATATTATTCAGTTTGCTGAATGAATACGAGTGTCACTAGGTTTTACATATAGCAAGTCGACACACGGCCTTTAGGTGGTGCTGCAGCATTAATAAAGAGGATTAATCTTGAACGATGACGTGTTGGTGAGATAATCTAAGAAAAAAACTTTCATTCAGTAAAGTGATGTCACATATTACCTGCATAGTTGCGTCAATTTGTTCAGTCTATATGAGTCTATATAAACACAGGTCAGGATGAGTCATGCTTCTGTTAGATGACTTGTTTTTTAGAGGACAGATTTCCAGACAGAGGACAGATGGTACCAATAGGAAGATAAAAGATGTATAAAGTACCAACAGTGATCATGATGTCAGGAAAAGACCATTAGCTTTATATATCTCAACCTTAATAGAGAATAGCTTCTTTTGGAGTGGTTTCATCAAGCAAAAATAAAAGATGACTAACCCAGGGGTGTCCAGATCTGGTCGTGGATGGCCGGTGTCCTCACAGTTTTTGTTGTCTTCCTGATTCAATACAGCTGATGCACATGAAAAGTGACTCAATAACCTGGGTCAGGTGTGTAGATGCAAGAACACATGGAAAACTTTCAGGACACTGGCCCTCCAGAACTGGAGTTGGACCTCTCTGGACTAACCTATCTGTACTTTGCTGTAATATTTAGGTAAAATCTACGTGTAATATGATATTTTATTTATTAAAAATCTAAAAATAAAACTGACTGTGGAATGCTTCACACTACAAGCAAAAAATGACTGATTTTTAAAGGTTAGCAAAGGAACTCACATTCAGTGACAAGACTGTAACACGGGTCATGATAATTATCATAACCATTTAAACCATGTATTATTTTGTTATATAAAGTGAATTTAATTAATATTTTATTGATCTTATGAAATATTAAATAATAAATTGTGAGTTAAAAATATAGTTTCAGGTTTCTTTCTTTCTCTGACATCATGTCAGAAAACAGCAAGATGTCTCTGCCAATAACCTGGTAAAATAATCTTTCCTTCTCTCTGAACAGCTTGTTTTTCTGGCTCAAACTGGACAACTAAGCTCTGCACAATCATCGATGTAGTTAGGGAAATTTAGGATTTTAAAGAGGCCATCCCAAAAGTCAGATTTATTTTGTGTTTTGGTTGATGACCAACTGGAACAACAAACTGTGTCCAGCTGGCAGAAAAACCACCAGCTGCAGTCGGTCATGAACACTAATAGAAAATGACGAGTCTTAGTGAGTCATGCTGTGTTTTAGAATTCCAATCACAAGTCCAGTAAAAAAAGAAGCTATTTATTTTTATGATTTTGCAAGGTCTGATAAACAACTTCCATCTTTATTGTGTTTTACTATTTGACTGTAATGTTTTGTGCAGTGTTTTGGAAATGTGCTATATTATTATCTTCTGGCCATGCATGTGTGCAAATAAGTTTTTTTTTAAAGTTTTTTTAAAGTCAGTTTTGAAATATTGTATGTATATATATATATATATATATATATATATATATATATATATATAGTATATATACGTATATACTTTGTACTATATCATCATTTTTTGGTAGAAAAAAAGAACATGTCGATCATAAAACCTTTTTTTCATTTAGATCAGTTTATAAATGGTCGTTATTTATTTATGTCTTTTGCGCTGAAAAAAACAAACGTAGAAAAAATAAAAGTCTATAAAAACTTTCGGGTCAGATCACAACAAATAAAAATGAAATCCTCATATTACCCCAAAAAATTAACTATACACTAATGAAAACCTTTTGATCTTTATAGACAATAGAAACAATGCCGGTTTCAAAAATAATCTAAAAAATCAAATATGTTAAATCTACTACGTGGGATTAGTAGATTAGCATAGTAGCAAATCTACTAGGCAGGGCATAGATTTGCTCCGCAACAGACTGGCGACTTGTTCAGGGTGTACCCTGCCCCTTGCTTCGAAGGGAAAACAGATAGACAGTTAACAAGATGACTGAGTGACTAATAGATTTGCAAATACTTTTGCCATAATGCAGTGTCATGTTTTCTGATCAATAAAAAGAATCTTAGTTCTTAACGGGTCCTTCTAGGAAACACAAATCAACAAATAACAAGAACAATGAATCATTTTGGCATGTCTAATTTCTAATAAACCATTAAAAGTCATCATAAAAGTTTATAAAAATGAAGTTCATTCCAGTTTTTGTTCCTTGTACATGTGCATGTATGTTTTTAAAATAGTAATACATACTAAATGTTAATAAATGATGAAAAACGGATTCATATCATCCTAAATAAACAGCTGTACTCTATCCATGCATGTTTGCGTCTTCTTTTCTCCTTTTTTAGTGTTAATATTAATGACACACAGAGGCTGACTGAGCACTCAGTGACTCTCTCTACTCCCTCCCTCTCTCTCCATCTCTCTTATACACTGGGTGCTGGAAGGCACATACACACCGGCAGTCTGCCTCAGCTTCCTGTCTCACTTCTGCCTTCATCTCTGCTGCTCTATTCCTCCCTGTCCTCTCCACTGGTGGATTTCAGCTCTCAGCTGTGTGAAATCTTGGTAGGAAATGTTCCTTTTTTCCTTCTGCTTGTTATTTACTTGTCTTTGTACCTGTGTTTTTATCCTGATTGTGTTTTAGCATGATTCAAACAAAGGGTTGGGGTGTGGCTGGATGGACAGAAGCTGGTGCTTGGAGCAGAGGATTGATGGGAAAATCCAAAAGTGTACAACTATAATAAATAAGAATGCTTGATATACATAAATTGTGGTATTAGGTTTATTGAATAACTGAAAAGATGAGGATGTGATTCCTACTGATGGATAAAGGGTGGTATCATCTAAACTGCTTCATTTGTAAATCATTTTAAACTAATCGGATGGTTTAGATTTAAAATACAAGAGTAACAATTTGACCTTTCTTATGAGCTACTCCTAACATGTGGATTTGTTAAAGCTCAGACTGATTCAAGCAGACATGGCTGGGTAAGTCAGTGTAAGACAGATTAGTCAGACCTGAAACAGGTCTCACTGCAGTGGAGCATGTTACCATCCTCATGCCTGCAGGGGTGGACGCAGAAGAAGGAAAAGAGACAGAGGAAGGATGTAGAGAGAGAGAGAACAAAGAGTTTAGCTTCAGAGAGGTAAAAACCAGAGACAAAGAAAAGCAGACACAGCTACATGCACATGTGGGAAAAGAGAGTGAGCATGTGTGGGAGGTAAACAGCAAACATGCTTGCATGTGGATGTTGTATGTACTGCACATGTGGTAGCCACTCCCTTTAGGTGTAGTCAATCCATGTGACACATCAGATTAGAGGACAGCCGATTGGTTAAATTTAGTAGTGTGTGAGGTGGTGCCACATTGACAAGAAAGGTCAACACATGGCAATGAGGGATCTTTTTTTTTTTCTCACAGGCAAGATGTCTGACAAACCCGACATGACCGAGATCGCCCGCTTCGACAAGACAAAATTGAAGAAGACGGAGACTAAAGAGAAAAATCCTCTTCCCACCAAAGAGAGTGAGTCTCTCTCTATACATACAATGTGTTTGTGTGTTTCTGAGCAGGATTGAAACCATGTTCATTTCCTCCCTGTCTCACAGAAAAATTTCTCCACTCATCATCTCTTTCTCACATGCCAAGCAAGCAGGTTGCTATGTCAGCATAAAATGCAGCAAACCTTCTAAAATACTTTCTCTTCTTTTCCAGCCATTGAGCAAGAGAGGAAAGGTGATGCCACACCTTGACTTCAGCACATGAAGAGAAGGAGCTGAGATGCAAAGAGCACTTTCCTTTTAATCATCACAGTATTAAAATCACCCATGTTGTATTTGGAAATGGGTGCTTCTAAGCTCCTTGGGGTGCTATGAGGGTCTTTTGCATCCTCACATGGGGGTTTCACCACTCTGAAAGAATTCCGGCTGGATGCTTGCCTCAAACTGTTAGCCTAAAGCTAGCATATCTCCAATATTGCCAAACTGGGGAGTGGTGTAGTGATGTAGAACAGAGGAAGAGGCAGGCATCCAGATGGGGAAGGGAATGGTGGGGTTGGGAGTTGTCTACAGACGTGGGGTCAATCATCACATGTGGGATGTTTTCTTATTAAACTTTTTACTTTTATTTAAATAAAATAAATATGAACACATGGGAACCGTCTACGTCTTTGTCATTTCTATGAATGTTCAAAGTAATAACGGTACAAATATTTCTACACAGTGTACATGTATTGCATACATAAGCAGTTTAACAACCCAATATTATTAGATCGGTGCGATGATGTGTCTTCTTTTTAATACAGAAGTAAAGAGGCTCTTGGTTTTAGTTTCAATGACCTAGTAGGCATTACATCAAGTTTTGCAACTATAGGAGCTTCAGTAGAAGAAAAGGCTAATTTGGGGCTACAACAAATATACAATTAAATGTGTATTCACTTGTTTTGTGCAGAATTGTGTTCAATATTATAGATGACAAAACCCTCTCTGTATTCACATGATACCGGCCAAAGCAAATCTCCACAACATTCACTAGGTTGATAGGGTGTTTGGGTGGAGCAAGAAGGGTACTTTATAGCTGCCGTAAAATGAGATCCTAGCAAATAAAACACTGATATATAAATTATAAACATATTTATACATACATAGATACATACTGTACATATCTGGGCAGCAATATACAAAGACATATACATTTCTATGGATATGGCTTATTCAATTTATTGAATAAGGTTAGAGAAAGCCAGGGTACACCCCAAACAGGTCACCAGTTTGACAGAAGGCCACCCAGATGACAGAAAACCATGCACTCAGTCACTTTTTCAAAGGTTGGGAACAAGTTAGATTGTCACGGAAAGAACATATACATACACAGGAGGAACATGCAAACTCCGCATAGTAAAACAAGTGCTTTGTTTCACAGATTGGACTATACAGCTGGTATTTTTACACCACACCTCCCTCTCCTGCTCATTATCTGCCACACCAGTGTCCAATCCCCTCCCATGGAATTCACCTCGCTCCTATACAACCCCTTAGCACTCGTCCAGTCCCTGTCAGATGATCATTTGTGACATGATGACTCAGTCCTGGAACCGTGAACTCCTGTCAGCCTGTTATTAATCAGGGCTGTCCTGGCTTTCCATGATCTCCTGCCCTGGTAACCTGACCTGCTGCCTACCTCCTGGGATTACCCGGTCTGTGCCTCAGCTTCCATGCATAAGGACCAGCCTCTGACAAAACTCACCTATGAACCCAGGGGCGGATCCACGGGTAAGGGGGTACGCACACCCCCTTTTGGTCCACAAAAAAAAAGAAAAGTGTTCTTACTATTTTAATTATTATAAACTTTGGGCAAAGTATACACCAAAACTGCAGAAAAATTACTTCTTTTTCAAAACATTCTGGGGTGACTTCCCCAGAGCCACTACACTGGCAAGCACCATAGGTGCTCGTTTTGTCTATGACCTCACACACACCCCTTTAGAAAATCCTGGATTCACCTCTGAGTCCACACACCACCATTCCACCTAGAGGTGACTCATCCCTCTGTGGAACTCCAGCTGGATCTTAACCACCATTCTACCTTTCAGCAAGTTTCCTGACGTGTTCACCATATTCAATAAACTGAAGTTTAAATCTTGAAGTGTTGTATTTTGGTCCTTACCCGTCACCACCTTCATACTGTATGCCTGGCACCAGTCTGGTCTGGAACCAGCAACTTCCTTGCTGTGAATCCATAGTGCTAACACTATGCCAAGGTGTAGCTTTCTCTCTTTTGTTTAAATAGGAAGAGTGTGCATGCTTGTTTAAATATGCACACACGTGTGTGTGTGTTTGGGGGCGGGGGGGCAACCAGTAGGAAATAAAATTAAGAATTAATGCTCTTATTTTGATTAATTAAACATTTCTATTTGAGTATAATTGCTAAAATAGCAACAAAAAAAGCAGCACTTTAAAAAAATGTTATTTTAAAATTACTCATTAATTTATTGTCTATATAATTAATGTGATTACAGTGAACACAGGTTCGACAACATATGTCTGTCAGACGTGTTGCTGACTGGCGTCTCCACTCCTGCCACCCCTTCCTCAGACTGTCAAACTTTTCACCCTCTCAGTCTTCATTGCTCTACTTTTCTCACCTCATGAAACCCATAAATCACACTTCCTACACCTACAAGTTGTTTTTAGTTACATTAACATAGAGAAGTTTTTATTTTATAAGATCGTGATAACAGGAGCCTATCAACTGTGAAAATTGTAACATTTGAAAGAAAAACACAGAACGCATGTTTGTTTTACTGATGCAGCCAAAAAAAGAAATGACATCTAATGTCTGACTAGTTTTTTTTCTAATTAAAATTTTGCAAATGCACAAGATGGTGAAGTAAAATAGATTAATTAATGAGACACAATCCGATCACCCATGTGATTTGCTCTTGATTGGCACGCACACCCAAATAGAAAAATGCGCCAACCCCCGGTAGCCCCCCTCACCCTCCCCGCACCAAACAACTAAGGTCTACTGCAGTGTTTTTCAACCTTTTTTATGCCAAGGTAGAGTTTTCCATCGGAAAAACAAATCTCGTGGCACACCAACAACCAAAAATGTTTTTAAAAAACAATCCTCTACTTATATTAACAATATTACAATATATAAACAATTTTTTTTCGAAAAGTGAAATATTTACATATAAGCATTGTAGAGGAGACTGGCGACCTGTTCGGGGTGTACCCTGCCCCTCGCCTTGACTCGCCTTGAATTGGCACCCCACGCAACCCCGCATTGTAGATGACAAAGATATGATCTTATTTACAGTATTTCAATAAAGACAAATTATGCTTGAATTTAATTTAAGTACTTAATCAAAATTTATTTCTAATACAACCATGTGTCATAATGAGCACTTTTAAAAGTTCTGCACCTTATGTGCCATGTTCACATGTTTAGTCCCAGATAATGAACCTTTCAGAGGATTTACCCAAAGTTAAAGAGAATTTTTTCACAAAAATTTTCTGCTTTAAATCGCAACATAAATGTCCTCATAATGTCTCATGAGCATGCAGAAAATATGATCCACTAACTGGAGTATTTTTTGGGAGGGATAGACAGCAGCATGCATTAAAAGAAGAAGCGAAGAAGAGTGGGTTGCCATGGTTACAGTAAACAACCTATCGCAGAAAAGCCCTGGCTCTTTCTGAATAAAATGACAAGATTTCATACTGATAAACATTAATAAATACATTTTAATCCAGACAGAAACACCAAGAGATCAACCAAAACTATTTGGAATTTACCGGTAAATCCTGATCACCGTAGGAGGTGAAATAGGATCATTTCCCACGACACGAACACTCACTGTGTGCCGTGTAACACTGGTTGAAAAACACTGGTATACTGATATTAACCAACTAAAACAATTAAATGAGCTTTCACTTACCATAGATTAGAAATGACCCAGCACTGACTCTCATTCTTGTGCTGAAGGTTGCAGGTTTCAGTCTTGCTGGAAAATGAATGTGTGTGATATCTAATTAGTAAGGATTATCCTCACACTTGGAGTGGCTCTATTGTGAGGAAAACCTCACCCAATCATCAAGTTATTGTCCTGCACACTGAGTGAATTGTTGTTTTAAAGGATCTTGAGTGGCTTAGAAGGGATTTGACAAATGTGAGCAATTTAAACAGACATTAATCACTAACATGGCAACTTCTCCTTAAATACATTTATTTACTGAAAAGACTGGTAATGATGTAATGGTTGGAAACAATGATGCATATTAAAATAAACACTGGAAAAGTTCGAATTAATTAAGATGAAGTGAAAGGAATAAATTCATTTTAAAAATCTAATCAATTTTACAATGCAATTTAAAAAAAATAAAAGTTTCAATATAATGTCAAACTAGGTTTGGACCTTGTAAATTCCAGACTATTTTCACACCAAGTTGTTTCCCAGGAAAACATCTATTATCCTATTATCATGTCGATGCCAATTTGGCTGATGTGTGAGGGAGTATTTACATGATTATATGGGCTCAGCAATGAAAAGCTTTAAGGCTTTGTAGTCACTGTGTGTCCCCCTGGGATGCTGGTGCCATTTCCCAAACGCTTTTACTGAGAAAAAAAAACCCTCTTCAGGGTTTTCACTGCTTTAATTCCTGAATGTGATTTAATTTAATGATGTACAGTATACAGGCAATTAATTTACATGGTTTCCAAGGACTGAATGGTGCACACAATACATAGTTTTTAAATCTGTTATTTTTTCTTGGAAGTGAGTGCAATATTTTCTTCATTTTCATCCTGATGGGATATTAATATGATCTAATTTGTATTTATAGGATGTTTTAACAACGATTCAGGGTTTTATTGAACATTATAGTCAGATAATCTAACTTTATTTTCAACAAAAGTTAGAATTGGTGGGAAAAGCATATAAGGATGAGGGCCTGGGAACGACAGGTGAGTGAATGAGGGGCTGTTTAAAAGTCTGTGTCACTTCTTTGAAGTGCACTGATGGCTTCTATTTGCCTGAAGGACTCTGCAATTCATGCTGCAGTTGACGCATTTTCACAGTGAAACGTTACCTGCAGGACAAATCTGTCAATCAAAGGGGTATTGGCATATAAAAATCATCAGTGTGACCTGAGAACTACACCAGTTGGCTTTCTCCATCTGCTGGATCACACATCTGGAATACAGTTAACCAGTGTCTGCTCAGACCAGAGCAACTATGGCACTAATAAATTCTTTTCTAACCTTTTCTCTGAATATGCTGTGTCATGTTCAGCTTGGATCATCATGGTAAGCTGATCACTTTTGGAAACATGTCTTTACAATGTTTTTTTTTAATGGCTATGCTTTTTTTTCTGATCAGGACAGTGAACAATTTCCTCATGACGGGACCTAAGGTATTTTAATTCGTTTAGATGTAACAAAATAAAACAATCATTTATTGCATGTATTGCAATAATAACGTTTTGCTTTTTTGTTCAAAGGCTTTTCTGACCTATGCAGGCAGTGTTCAGATAGGAGCACAGAGTGGAATTCAGGAGTGTAAATATCAGTTTGCGTGGGACAGGTGGAACTGTCCAGAAAGCACTCTCCAGTTATCCACACACAGCGGTCTCCGAAGTGGTGAGACTTCTAGAAAGACCCGTTAGTTCGTTTGTTATTTTCTGAAATCTATGAAAAACTTTATTTTCTTTTAGCCACAAAAGAAACATCTTTTGTCCACGCCATCAGTGCAGCTGGTGTGATGTACACACTTACAAAGAACTGCAGTATGGGGGATTTTGATAACTGTGGCTGTGATGACTCTAAGATTGGACAAACAGGTTTACATAACTCTTTATTAGATCATAAAATAAACTTGTTTTTAAAAAATCTTTACATTTTCCTAACATTTTCTTTCCAGGAGGTAGAGGCTGGATTTGGGGAGGATGCAGTGACAACTCTGCATTTGGAGAAAAGATTTCCAAAAGATTTGTGGACGCGTTGGAAGGAGGCCACGATTCACGAGCAGCGGTTAATCTGCACAACAACGAAGCTGGCAGACTGGTAAGATCTGACTCTGAAGCTCATGTTAATCTCTTAATAAATTTATTTTCAAACTTAGTTATTTCAGACACGTTCATATGTTTTACGCACGTGTGCGCAACAATGATAACTTTATTTTTCTCATAGGCAGTCAAAGCAACCATGAGGAAAGCCTGCAAGTGTCATGGAGTGTCTGGAAGCTGCAGCATCCAAACCTGCTGGATGCAGTTGGCAGACTTCAGAGAGGTGGGCAACTACATAAAGACAAAGTATGAAACTGCCAAAAAGTTGGAAATGGATAAAAAACCGGCAAGAGCGGGGAACAGCGCGGACACCCGCAGCGTCATTGCGCACACGTTCAGAAACATCGCCAGAACAGAACTTCTATTCCTGGAAGATTCTCCAAACTACTGCATCAGAAACCAAAGCCTTGGAGTTCATGGCACAGAGGGGAGAGAGTGCTTGAAGGGTAACAAGAACGTCTCCCAGTGGGAGAGGAAGAGCTGCCGCAGGCTGTGCCGGGAATGCGGCCTCAGAGTGGTGAAAAAACGCACGGAGGTCGTTAACAGCTGCAACTGCAAATTTCACTGGTGTTGCACAGTCAAGTGCGAAAGATGCACGCAAACTGTGACCAAGTATTACTGCGCACGCAAAGATGGTGCAAAAAGAAGCCAGAATAAAACAAAACGGAGGCAGCGTACACAGAAGCAGTGATTACATGATTGAGTGGATTACAATCTAATTGCTAAAAAGACTTTTAATTTATAATTAATTTTCCAATCAACTGAAATATTTTATTGCACTTTGACTTTTTAGATTGTACAAAGCATGTGGCTCAAATGAAAAGGATTTAACTCTGCTATCCAAGCACATGGAAGTTTAGGACGTGCTTGGGTTTTTTTCTTTTTGCAGTGGACTTCTCTTGTACCCAAATTCTGTAAATATTGCATTCTTAATTTTAATTAACACCGTGATATAATAAATATTTTTCTACAACACGCACTGCTCAGTTGGATCTGTCACCAATAGCAACCTGGTTAGATTGGGTTGGGATTCCTGGTGGCACACAGCCCAAGGGAAGGAAACACCATCCTTTGAAATGCGCATAGAGGCGTCTCCTACATCTGGTCACCCAATCATTCTCCTGGACTCAGGAACAAAGAACAACAGTGCCATTTGTCCCTAAATCGAATAAAAGGGAAATTTCCAGCCCACGGGGACAAATAAGTAAAAAATCTCCAAACAAGAGCTGAAAATGACAACTTTTTTTTGGGTCTTGCTTCTGCTTCTTAGGACACATCTGGGACATGCCTGGTGAGAACCCCACATTCTATGCATCACTTTATTTAAAAAAGAAAAAAACATAATGATGGATTTATTTCTGCTCCATCTTCTCAGGATGGCCAGTAATGTTCTAATGACAGGACCAAAGGTAAGCAGGATAGTTTGAATTGGAACAAAACATCATTTACAAGCAAAATGATTACCTGATGGGGAAAAAAATCCTGCCTCTTTTGTAGGCCTATTATACCTTTGCTAGAAGTGTCCAGGTGGGGACACAGAGAGGGATTGAGGAGTGCAAACACCAGTTTGCATGGGACAGATGGAACTGTCCTGACAGTGCAACTCAACCCAAAGGACTCAAACTGGGTAAGTTTTACTTTTCTTTCTGGGAAAAATTATGTATTTTCACGTTATCACTTTATAAAACATAACAATGTAAAAAAAAAAAAAAACCTCTCTACTCTGAAAAATTAACCTGCATCCTGCCGTTCATAATTAATCTGAAGTTTGCATCAAGAAAAATTATCGTGACCTAGTTGTACTTTGTTTTATTAATCTTTGATTTGACAATTTTCTGTTTATTTTAAGCTACCAAAGAGACGTCCTTCGTTCATGCCATCAGTGCTGCTGGGGTCATGTACACTCTCACTAGGAACTGCAGTATGGGAGATCTTGAAAACTGTGGTTGTGATGTTTCGAACAATGGAAAACCTGGTAAGAAAGCTAAAAAGTCTCAATGTGCACATTGTTGTTATTCTGGTTATATTTTAGTTGTGCAAGAAATGCTGCTTATGTTTCTTAGCATCTCATGAAGTCTCTTCGATATTCAGGTGGAAGAGGCTGGCTGTGGGGCGGCTGCAGCGATAATGTGGATTTTGGAGAGAGGATTTCCAAACAGTACGTGGATGCCCAGGAGTCAGGACAAGACTCCAGGGCCGCTGTAAACTTGCACAACAACGCAGCAGGACGGCAGGTATGATGTTATTTTACTTAATCACAGAATGAGCTAACTTGTTCATCACATGTCTCATCTAGTTATGTCTGCTCTCCAACAGGCTGTGAAGGCCACCATGAGGCGCATCTGCAGATGCCATGGCATGTCTGAGAGCTGCAGCATCCAAACCTGCTGGACACAGCTGCCTGAGTTCAGAGAAATTGGCAACTATTTGAAAATAAAACACAGTCAAGCTCAGAAACTTGACATAGACAAGAAGCAAATGAGAGCTGCGAACAGCGCAGACAGCAGAGGGGCCATCGTGGACGCGCTCAGTGGGATCCCCCAGACTGAACTCATCTACCTGGAAGACTCTCCAGACTACTGCAAGAGGAACAGCAGCTTAGGCCTGCAGGGCACGGAGGGCAGGGAGTGTCTACAGCATGGTGACAGTGCAACGCAGTGGGAGAGAAAGAGCTGCCGCAGACTGTGCCATGACTGTGGCCTGAAAGTGGAGGAAAAGCGTGCAGAGGTGGTGAGCAGCTGCAACTGCAAGTTTCACTGGTGCTGCAGGGTCAACTGTGAGGACTGTGCTCAGGTTCTCGTCACACACGTTTGCGCGAGGAAGATCAATGGGGACGCAGGGAGACGCAGACATCGCGGACCCAAATGAAACATCTTTATGAGTCATCTTTTTTGCACTTTTAACCTCTTGTATAAACACTGGAATGTATATTTATAACTGCAACTTGCTTTGTGAAGTTAAAAATAAAAGAAATGCATAAAGAATCCCTCATTAATGACTCCAGGAAACGTGGTTGATATGCACTGCCTTTAGAATAAGAATGAGCAGAATCCACTTAGTAAAGGATTACAAGGCTAACATGGTGCAGGTCACACCTGGCCAGGAGTTGATCCTTTGCTTAACTTTGATGTCAGTGTGTATTCACTTCATTCAAATGAGCTTTAAAAGGCTAATTTAGGGAACTTTTCCACTTCCAGGAATAAAATATGCTATTTAGCCTGACAATTCTGCATTGCAGAGCAGCTTGTGTCACTACAAATGGGACAATTACAATGCATGATGAGAAAAAAACTTCAACTAATGAAAGATAGTATTTAGGGTTTTATGTGAACAGAAGAAAACTTTCTTACCGTTTGCCTGAGGCAAGATCACTTCTAATCTACTTTAAAAGCAATTACATCAAAGAAGATTCTTTCCTCTGGCCTGGAGGAGTCATTCATTGGTTTCCTTCTCTCCATTACCCCCTGTATCTCCAAAAATCCCCTTCTCAGCTGGATGTGTCATAAATCTGCCATGGTCTCAGTTAAATGAGAGACGACCTGGATATTACCCTCTTAAGGGGTCTGCGCCTGAGGGAATGGAAATTTAAAAGAGAAGGCTTGGCAAAAAGTCACTTATGAGAAGTTATAAGTTAATTATCATCACAATAAAAGTAATTTGGTGTGACTATTTTTAAAAATGACACTGAATTGAGTCTTTTTCATCCTGTTACATTTAGTTATTTTTCTGATTTTGACACATCATCATAAAATATTCTAAGCTGTTACATATGTTAAAAAATTGTAAACAGGTATATTAAATTTCTAAATGATAATGAGCAGGAATGCAATGAGGTAAAACAAGTAAAAAGGCAAATTGGACTTTTCTCCATTTGTCTGTCTACATACAGGAGATATTGTGTTTCCCATTGTGCCCTGCTGTGTGTTAATGAAAGTTTCTCTCCACTGGAGGTCTTCAGCAACCCACCCCTCATCTCTGGTTCAATCTTTATCCCCACATGATGCCCGTTTTTCCCTCCATCATGAAAACCATCATCACTGGTTTACTACCAACTGACTTTCCAAATTATCCTGCAAGTTTTTGCACATAATTTCCCATTGATTCAAACAAAAATTTAACTTGCACAGCAGCGGAGTTGTGTCTCTCAAAGAGAAAAATAGAGAAAAGTGAAGGGCGAATCTCTCATGAGGACCCCCCAGTGGTATTCATGTATTGACCCAGACAGTCCTGGGGGTCTCTGACTGTGATTGATCATCCTCCTCTCCTTGCTCCCCTCCTCTATCACCTGGGTGTGACATGCCAGGAGGCCTGACAGAAATGCAGCTGGAATCAAAGCTCGGAGGCAGACATCAATGTAAAACAAACAGGAGAGAAAAGTGAGTAAATTGTGACGCTCAGAGAAAGAAAAAACACAAAAAACTTTCACTCATTTGATTAAAACTCTATTAATTGCATTTGATCATCAGTCTGTTTGTTTAAAAACACGACTGAAGATGCATGCTGCCTCATGAGAGCACAGACTGCAAAGTGGTCTGACAGGAAGTACCCTCTAAGTTTAGAAAGTGACAGTGCTCAGTTAGTGCATGCTCAAAATGACCCTCCTTCCGCTGTACAAAAGGTGAGAAGATGACACATTTGGTTATCTACATTTGGCATGATTATGTCTTGGTTTTACTTAAAAGATTGGTTGAATGTGACTGTGCAGTAGAGCAGCAAAACGATGAGTCTGAAGAACGTGCCCACTGAAGAAGAGGAGATGGAATGGAATTCAAAAACTCTGTCAGACTACATGAAGAAAGTAAGTCATGTATTTCTTTTTCAATGGATTTTATTGTTCTAAAAACCAATTGAGCAGTAACAGTTGGTCAGGTGGTTGACTCATTCTCAAACCACTCATCCATTCATCCATCCATTTATACGTGTTGCAAACTGATTGTGGTGTATTTCATCTGTCTAACTCAGGACAATGAAAATGTTTATGAGAAACCGGATCAGAATGATGGCAGCGTTGGGGCTTTTTCCAAGTTTCAAACAACAGAGAAAACCTGCAGTGTCACAATAATGAAGAGCAACAGAGCACTGCAGAGCTACACATGCCCTAAGGAGTCACCCCTACTGGAGCTACAAAATCCAATCCAAATTCAGGATTGTCACACAGGTAAAAAAAAAAACTAAGGAACATTTGGAAACACTGATTCTTATCTGTTCATTAAAATCTAAAACAGGAAGTGTATGTTGAATAATTATCTTTGATTTTACTCTACCTATCTCTAACTCAAACTGATCTGTTTTTTTTTCCTCGTTCTTATTCCAGCTCTCTATTCTGATCTAAAATTAGAAAAAATTAAGAAGCCAGATTTACCTTGTTCATCATCAAGACACACAACAAAATCAAGTAAGTAATAAGCATCACTTAATCATGGAATGCTTTGTGTGGTGATACAGCAACAAACATATAACCTCTCCTTTTTGTCCATAAGAGGGCAGCTTTGTCATTCCTTTTATGCCAAAACAGCTTGTCCCACACATGCCCAGCAGGTATGCAAAATAAAACATGAAAGAGTCGAGCAAACCGTTTCTTTTGTTCAATGTTTTATTTACTTTCTTCAGAATGGATAGACCTTCTACATATGTTGAGATGAAAACACAATTTTCGGAAATACTTGAGGAAAGTAAACACAATAGAGATACAGTGAGTTCTGATACTTTAACCACTTTCACACAATAAACAGCAGATGGTGATATTGTTACAAATACAATACAGATTCTTGGTTGTTGAAAGAATAGAAGAAACAACTTTTTATTACCATACTAGGAAATATAGTAGAAAAAATACCATTTTGATGGTTTCTTTAATTTTTTATCTAGGATTTGAATCCTAGATGGTACAGAGGAAAGATGTCCAGATGTCAAGCTGAAAGTGTTCTCAGAGAGGTGAACAAGGTGAAATTCTGCTCCTTCCATCCTGTTTGGATTTCATACAAAAGACACACAAAAATTCACATTAAAACATGTTCTTCATACAGAACAGAGATATGGTTTGATTAGTTTATGTGTGAGGTTTGTCATCTTGAAGGACGGAGCATTTCTAGTGAGAGACAGTTCAACGGACTCGACAGACCACCTCTATACCCTGATGATCCTGAATAAAGGCAAAATATATAACATTAAGATTCGTAACCAAGGTGACTCCTATATGCTCGGTAGCGGCCTAAGAAACAATCAGGTAAACTTCTATTCATGACTTTAAAACCATTTTCCGTAGTTTACTGCTGCAGATTGAGATAAAACTTTACCATCTTGTGGCTTTTGTGATACTGAAATTATGCTTCTATTCCATGCTATGTGTCATTAGCCTTCTGCCATTTTTAGCATATATTGTTGTGTTTCAGAGCTACCCAGGAGTGAGGGCAATAATTAACCATCACACACACAACCCTTTGCTGCTCATTGATGGCAGGGACCAGTACACCAAAGATTATCCTCAGTGTTGTCTCCTGCATCCTGTGGGACTCTGACCAGTATCAAGTATCATCTGGACGCCTACATCTTGTCTTCATGCCTAAATCTTTATTTTACATATATAACTTCTCCATTGATATTTTTCTGAACAAATAAAAATAAATACATGGCTTTTTAGCCGACATGGTACAGTGATAAAACATTTTCCCTACTTAAATGAATGAAAAAAAAAAACGTACCTCAGACATACAGCATTGCAGTGCCTTCTCACATCTCCATATCAAGTCAGGCTTTAGCCTTGTTTTTTATCTGGGATGTTTTTGGAAATCGCCAAAATCAGATCACGTAGCTTTAGATAGATTTCCACTGCAGATAGAAAGAAAATATCTTCTGTAATGGATGTCCAAGGTCTACATCAAGTGCAACAACACCAAACCTGAATCGCAAGGTGATAAAAGTAATTCTATATAACTGTTTATATTTTTCTCATTACCTTTAAAAGGCAGCAGTGTTTCATGTCAGTGCAACTCATATTTTTTCATGTAGGTGGCAAGAAACCGACTAAATAAAAAATTAAAGCATAAAATAGAATAAAATAATAATTTAGTGTTTTTTTTAAACTTCATTTTGTCTAACGTAATAATTGTTATAAATAGTGCATTGGAACAAGTTTTATATAATTTTTGGTGTAAACCACATATACTGTATATGCTGCCACAACAACACAAATCCAGCCATCTATCAACTTTACAGTTTAGTCAGTCAAATGTTAATGTTTGTTTTAAGGCTTTGAGACGTTCAAGTGAGGCATTTGTAAAACTAAGATAACTGTCCCCCATGGCTGAATGAAAGCTGTGTCATTACTTTATGTCTCATATTGAAAGCTAGGTGTGAAATCTTTCAGTTGCGTCTTTCTGCCCATCAGTGAGGCTAAACATGACAGACGACATGTAGTTTCATGTACGTTCACGACACTGACATATGCAACCAAAGCGAAATGGATGTCTCTATTTGCTCATTGCTTTTTTTTTTTTTTTTTGAGGGTTCAGTTTCATCAAGTACTTTGCATATTTGAAAACTGATAATCTTTTACATGTCAGAATGTTTTAGAAACGAAAGATAGCCAGACTTACCAATGAGTTGATCCAAAGTGCGGTTCATAGAGTCTAGAATACCCAGGATGTACTCCAGATTTAAAGGATTGATAGAGTTGTTTTCCATCTGAACAGTAGAAATAAATGATTTTAGTTTTTGTAAGTAAAAATGTTTCGGGATACCTACGCATGCAAAAAACCACCCAACCAGACAAAAAAAACCCCAACTCGTTACATCACTACTACGAATAAAACATCCTGCTCCAATCAAAGAGATTAGTAACTAATCTGAGTTCCATCTTTGTCATAAGCACTCATGATAGTGACATGACAGACCGCCTGCTTGAACTACAAACCCTAAAAGCATGATGGGAAATTGGATCTCGGTATTTACCATATACACATGTTGCTGTACAAGCAGTGTGTTATTGTATTTTATAACTCAGTATGTCTGCCATAGATCACTCAAATTTATTAGCTGTGTCAAAGACCGCTCAGTATCATTTGGTAATTGTACTATAAAATATACAATATATAAAAGTGTAATTTATTTAAAATAAATACTGTGCACCTGTGTGCACAGTAGTTAACACTGTACCCCCACAGCAAGAAGGTCGGGTTCGAGTACCAGATGGGGAAGAGACTTGGAATACTGGCTTTTCTGTGTGGAGTTTGCATGGTCTCCCCTTGTTTGTGTGGGTTTCCCCCCACTCCCCAGACACATGCTTGTTAGGTTGATTAGCCAATGAGTGTGTGTGTGTCCCTGCAACAGAATGGCGGCCTTCATTAGCCTGATATAGGCTCCAGCACCCCTACAACTTCTTTAGGGATGTATGGTTCAGAAGATGAATGAATGAATGTTACTTTGATGCGCTTATTTCCATAATTGCATAAAGTTACCGTTTAGAACACTACAACCGGATGTTGTTAACATCCAGTTTTTGTTTTCTAAATTGTGGAAAATATATCTGACTTGTACTTCACCTCTTCCTCTGCGGCGACCATCTGCTGTCCTTTGCAATCAAGCCTATGGTAATGTCTCACTGACATATTCAACGATGACTATATAAAAAACAAACCCAAAATCAAAGGCTAGGTTAGCCTTTAGCACGAAGCAGCTAGTTTGGTGACGCAGCGAGCAGCCAAACTAATTTGGTGTCAAACTCTTCTTAATTGTCTAAATACAATTCTGTATTGATCAATGGGGATTTAAAGCTTTAAATTTCTTAAATACACATCTAAACAGAAACAATAACTCACGATTATATCCGTAGACAGTAGAGAACACGTTGCAAAATGGCGGCGGGCGTCCCTCTGAAATATGGAGATTAGAGCATGCGCGTTATAAACAACCAGGAAGTAACAGGATATAGTAAATAAATAATATATATTAGGTAATAAATACTAAAAAAAAAACCCGTCCCCTGCTGCGACCCCTTGCTCTCCTCTGCAATCAAGCCTATGGTAATGTCTCACTGACATATTCAACGATGATTTAAAAAAAAAAAAAAAACACCATTACCATTAGCTAAGTTAGCCTTTAGTACGTAACAGCTAGTTTGATGACGCATCGAGCAGCCAAACAAATTTGGTGTCAAACTCCTCTTGATTGTCTAAATACAATTCTGTATTGATTAATGAGGATCTTAAACTTTGAATTTCTCTAACACATCTAAACAGAAACAATAACTTACAATCAGTAGATAGTAGAGAACACGTTGAAAATGGCGACGGGTGTCACTCTAAAATATGGAGATCAGAGCATGCGCGTCAAGAACAACCAAGAAGTAACAAGAATGAGTAAAAAAATATCTTGTATTAGGTAATAAAAACTAAGAAAAATATGTACAATTTTAAAAAAATTAAATAACTGATTTTAAGAAAGAAAGAAAAGAAAGGGTTTTAAAATTCTTAGTGTAAAGGAGTTTAAGCAAACTACAGAAAGTGAAAGGGGTGCCATATATAAATAAAAACTCAATAAATTCACAGGTTTAATTAATTTATTGTAAAAACTTGTTATTGAGAAAGAAGATAAATGATATAGCTGTCAATGGACACATCATGCCTCCTTTATTAAGGGCAGGGCAGCTTTCCTGTACTGAGTACTAAGAACTAAAAACTGTATACATTGGCAGATACTTTGGGCAAAAAAACATTTACTGTCAGATTATTTTAAAAAGTACACAGAAATGTTTATGAATATAGTTCTACATTGTTAGCTACATGTTCAGATACCAATATAGTATACTTTATTGATCCTTTATAGGAAATTAGATTAGATTTACTTTATTGATCCCACACTTGGGACATTGGTGCATTACAGCAGCAAACAAGAAAGAAAGAAATAGACAGCATATATACAAGAAGGACAATGAAAAATAATAAAATATTAAAGAAAAGAAATAAAAAAATAGTGGGATTATTGTGACTAAACATCAAGGACAATAAGGACTGAATGTGCATAGGGAAGCAAAAAAGTGACATAAGCAATACAAAGTGACAAACAGTGATGAATTACATGAGCATGAACCAGTTGTATGTTAGTTTGTGAGTTATTTTTGAGCGGAGCTGTCTGAGCCTCTTGGAGAAGGAGCTCCACTGTTTGTCCAGAAGTGGGTAGAGAGGATGGTCATTGTTGTCCATGATGGATAAAAGTTTGTTCAGTGACCTCCTCTCCACCACTGCTTCGAGTTTGTCCTGTTGGCAGCCAATGACAGAGCCAGCCTTTCTTATCAGTTTATTAAGTCTGTTGGCGTCACTGGCTGCGATACTGCTCCCCCAGCAGACGACAGAGAAGAACAAGGTGCTGGCCACCACAGACTGATCTTGCTGCACACATTGAAGGACCTCAGCTTCCTTAGGAACTAAAGTCGGCTGCAGGTGTGTCGTAGCACTCCAAGCAGTTCAAGAGACAGCTCCAAAACAGCAGCTGAGATATTATTGTAAAAAGAATATTTCTAAACTTTTATTGACATTTGAACAAAAGTTTGCTTCTTCTTCCTTATTCTAGCTCAGTATTCTGCTCCTAAAGTAGAAAAAGAACCAGATTTATCTTGTCCATCACTGAGACCCATGATGAAATCGAGTGAGTAATAAGCAAAACCTAATTATGTGAAGCTTTCCGATGACACAAAAGTGAACACCAAATTAAAGCCCTTCTTCTTGTTCACAAGAGAGAAGCTTTCTCTTTCCTTTTGGATCCAAGATACCTGAACAGTTTTTCCCACATATGTCCACTGGGTATACAAAAAAAACATACATGATTGCAGCAAATCACTTCCCCTAGTTTGATGTTTCATTTTCTTTCCCCAGAATGGATAAATCCTACAAATGTTGAGATGAATATTGAGATAAAAATGCAAATTTCGTACTTGCTTGAGGTAAGAAAACCCAATGGCGATGCAGTGAGTTCTGATACTGTGAACACATTTACACACTAAACAACAGATGGTGATGTTGTAATTAAAAGTGGATTCCTTGGTTGATAAAAACAACAGAAGAAAGAACTTTTTATTACCATCGAAGAAGTACAAAAAATTAACACTTTTGCCGGTCTGTTTAATGTTTTATCTAGGATTTGAACCCTAGATGGTACAGAGGAAAGATGTCCAGATGTCAAGCAGAAATTGTTCTCAGAGAGTGGAAAAATGGGGGAAGTTAGGCTTCGTCCTTCCTGTTTGGATTTTAAACACAGGACATACATAACTCTACATTCAAACACACTCAGGCCACAATGCAAAGGAGAAGGTTTGATCACATTAAACAGAAATAAATATCAAATAAATATAAAAAAAAACTGAAATAAATATCTATATAACATTATGTTAACACAGTTGCTTCTGATGATAGTAGTCTGCGCCTTGCATGGTAGCTCCCATCATCAGGAATGAATGTTGCGTGTGTGAATGATTGTATGGAGTGAATGAATAATGCATATATATATGTAAAGCGTCTTTGAGTGTCTAGAAAAGCGCTATATAAGTTCAATGAATTATCATTATTATTATTATGTGTTTGGTTCGTCATCTTAAAGAACGAAGCATTTCTAGTGAGAGTACAATGACCTCAATAGACCTCCTCTAAACCCTGATGATCCTGAATTGAGGTTAACATAAAGGTTATAACATTTACTGTAGATGCGTAACCAAAGTGACTTCTTTATATGCTGTGGTTATACAGCAATGAAAATATAATCTCTCCTATATTCCATCAGAGGGCAGCTTTGTCATTCCTTTCCTCCCAAGATGCAGGTATGCAAAATAAAACATGAAAGAGTTGAGCAAACTGTTTCTTTTGTTTAAAGTTTTATTTGCTTTCTCCAGAATGAATAGACCTTCTACAAATGTTGAGATTTAAACACAAATTTCAGAAATGCTTGAGGAAAGGAAACACAACGGAGAAACAGTGAGTTCTGATACTTTAACCACTCTTATAGAAAAAAAATACTATTTTTGATGTTTTTTTTTTTTTTATCTAAGATTTGAATCCTAGATGGTACAGAGGAAAGATGTTCAGATGTCAAGCTGAAAGTGTTTTCAGAGAGGTGAACAAGGTGAAATTCTGCTTCTTCCATCCTGTTTGGATTTAAAAAAAAGACACACAAAAATTTACATTAAAACATGCTCTTCATAAAGAAGACAGAAGGTTCGATTAGTTTATGATTAATTTATGTGTGTGGTTTGTCATCTTGAAGGACGGAGCATTTCTAGTGAGAGACAGTTCAACGAACTCGACAGACCACCTCTATACCCTGATGATCCTGAATAAAGGCAAAATATATAACATTAAGATTCGTAACCAAGGTGACTCCTATATGCTCGGTAGCGGCCTCAGGAACAATCAGGTAAACTTCTATTCATGACTTTAAAACCATTTTCCATCGTTTACTGCTGCAGATTGAAACAAAACTTTACCATCTTGTGGTATTTGTGATACCGATATGTGCTGCGTCATTAGGCTTTTGTCATTTTTAGCATATGTTGTTGTGTTTCAGAGCTTCCTCGGAGTGAGGGAAATAATTAAACATCACACACACACAACCCTTTGCTGCTCATTGATGGCAGGGACCAGTACACCACAGATCATCCTCAGTGTTGTCTTCTTCATCCTGTGGGACTCTGACCTGCATCAAGCTTCATCTAAGTATCTACATCCTGTCCTCATTCCTGAATCTGTAATTAATACGTGTGACTGCTTCATTTTTTGTCACTCAGAAAATAAAATTTGAAAAACATATTTTGGCGTTTAGCAATACAAAAAGGTCACAGTCATGAAACATTTTCCCACTTAAATTTAAAATAAAAAAGGGACACATTTCTTTATTTTTTTTGACGTACCTCAGACATGCAGCATCGCAGTGCCTTCTCACACCTCCATATCAAGTCAGGCTTTAGTCTTTTTTTTCATCTGGGATGTTTTTAGAAAGTGCCAACTTGTCAGGGTGCCCAACACACATAATCAGATCGCATAGCTTTAGATTGACTTGCACTGCAGGTAGAAAGAAAATTTCTTCTGTAATGATTGTCCAAAGTCTACATGAAGTGCAACAACACCAAACCCGAATCGCAAGGTGATAAAAGTAATTCTATATAACTGTTTATATTTTTCTCATTTTCTTTAAAAGGCACCTGTGTTTCATGTCAGTGCAACTTGTATTTTTGCATGTAGGTGGAAAAAAAAAAGGCTACCTAAAAAAATGAAAGCATAAACAATGAATAAATATTTAATAACAAAACCTTATCTGTTGTGTTTTTTTTTAACATCATTCTAGTCTGATGTAATAATTGATGTAATAATTGTTATAAATAGTGCATTGAAATCACCTGCTCATTGAGAATCACCTGCTCCTCAATGTGGACAAGACCAGGGAGATGGTGATTGACTTCCGGAAGAGGAGGAGGACTGCTTTGCAGCCGCTCTGCATTCTGGGTAGAGATGTGGAGGTGGTTGAGGAGTACAAATACCTTGGAGTGACCATCGACAGTAGACTGAGCTGGAGGAGCAACAGTACTGCTGTGTACAAGAAGACTTGCAGCCGACTTTACTTTCTAAGGAAGCTGAGGTCCTTCAATGTGTGCGGCAAGATCCTGGAGACCTTCTACCAGTCTGTGGTGGCCAGCACCTTGTTCTTCTCTGTCATCTGCTGGGGGAGCAGCATCGCAGCCAGTGACACCAACAGACTGAATAAACTAATCAGACTGGCTGGCTCTGTCATTGGCAGCAAACAGGACTCACTTGAGGCTTTGAGACGTTCAAGTGAGGCATTAGTAAAAACTAAGATAACTGTCCCCCATGGCTGAATGAAAGCTGTGTCATTACTTTATGTCTCATATTGAAAGCTAGGTGTGAAATCTTTCAGTTGTGCATTTCTGCCCATCAGTGAGGCTAAGTATGACAGACGACATGTAGTTTCATGTACGTTCACACCACTGACATATGCAACCAAAGCGAAATGGATGTCTCTATTTGCTCACTGCTTTTTTTGAGAGTTCAGTTTCATCAAGTACTTTGTATATTTGAAAATTGATGCTCTTTTACGTGTTAGAATGTTTTAGAAAAGAAAGATAGCAAGACTTACCAATCAGTTGATCCAAAGTGCGATTCATAGAGTCTAGAAGACCCAGGATGTACTCCAGATTTACAGGATGGGTAGCGTTGTTATTTTCAGCTTCTTTTTCTGTGTTTTCCATCTGAACAGTAGAAATAAATGATTTTAGTTTTTGTAAGTAACATCGTTTATGGGAATACCTACGCATGCAAAAACCACCCAACCAGACAAAAAAAAAAAAAAACAACTTGTTACATCACTACTACTAATAAAACATCTTCTTCCAATCCGTGCGATTAGTAACTAATCTGAGTTTCATCTATGACATAGATTCTATGTCATAAACACTCATGATAGTGACATGACAGACTGCCTGCTTGATCTACAAATCCTAAAAGCATGATGGGAAATTGGATCTCGGTATATACCATAGGTACATGTTGCTGTACATATTGTGAGTTTGTGTATTTTATAACTCAATATGTTTCTACACAATTGTGCCATAGATCACTCAAATTTATTAGCTGTGTTAAAGACCGCTCAGTATCATTTGGTAATTGTACTATAAAATTAATTACTATAAAATTATATAATTAATTACTATAAAATTATAAAATCTAATTAGGGTTAGATGGAAGAAACTGACTTGCTGTGGCGACCCATAAAGGGAAATGCCGAAAGAAGAAGAAGACTATAAAATATATGAAAGTATATATTTGTATGTATTTAATATCTTATGTTGTTTTTAATTATTACTGTATTTCTTTATATTTTTAATGTGGCGTGCTGCGACCTTGAGTGCCTAGAAAGGCGCCTTAGAAATAAAATTTATTATTATTATTAAAAGTAAGTGTAATTTACTTAAGATAAATACTGCGCACCACTGTGCACAGTGGCACAGTAGTTAGGACTGTAGCCCCACAGCAATAAGGTCAAAGTCGAGGTCGAGTCGAAATGAATAAATCTAAATCTGAACTGAACTGAGGACCGGTGGGGAAGAAGCTTGGAACGCTGGCTTTTATGTGTGGAATTTGCATGTTCACCCCGTGTATGTGAGGGTTTCCTCCCACTCCCCAAACACATGCTTGTTAGGTTGATTAGCTACTGTAAAATTGCCACAAGGAATAAGTGTGTGTCCCCGCGACAGAATGGCGACTTGTTCCTGGTGTACCGTGCCTCTTGTCCTCTATATGCCGAAATAGACTCCGGCACCCCCGCAACTCCGTTAGGGATTAATGGGTTCAGAAGATGAATGAATGAATGTTACTTTGATTCGCTGATTTCCATAATTGCATAAAGTTATCGTTTAGAAAACTACAACCTGATGAAAGCCAACTTCCTGTTTTTGTGTTTCTAAATTCTGGAAAATATGTCTGACTTGAACGTACTTTCCCCCGTTCCCTTCTGCGACCACCGGTTCTAGGACATTTCAGCCACGGATATTTCAGCCACGGACATTTGAGCCAAAAAACTGCAAGCTAGGATATTTGAGCCATGTGCGCCCCCTAGTTTAGGACATTTCAGCCACGGACATTTCAGCCACGGACATTTGGGCCATGGGCATTACCAGGAGCTTCAGGTTCGTCTCCTCAACCTGGTGCTTGACTTAAACACAGGCAAGAAGACCATCCCTGACTTCCTTTGTGGCATCAGTCACAACCTTCGTGGAGGACAACTAAATTTGTAAAATATTGTGTAAAATTGTTATTGTGTATTATGTAAAAAATGTAAAAAATGTATTGTAAATAAACAGTTGCACTACAGAAAATAATTGGTTTTAGTCATTTTTATCCCATGGCTCATATGATATTTAAAATTTTTTTTTATATTTTATGTAAAAATTCTGATATTTTATGTAAAAATTTTATCGTAAATAAACAGTTGCACTACAGAAAAATTGCTTTTAGTCTTAAAATTTTTTATCGTGCAAAAATTTTTATCGTGCTTTTAGTCATTTAAATTTTTTTTATCTTTTTTTAAATAAACAGTTGCTTTTTATTTGTTTTTAAATAAACAGTTGCGCCCAGGTTGCAGTTCTTCAAATGTCCGTGGCTGAAATGTCCTAGTCACCGTGGCTCAAATATCCTAGCTTGCAGTTTTTTGGCTGAAATGTCCGTGGCTGAAATGTCCGTTCACCGCGACCACCGGCTTTCCTCTGTAATCAAGCCTATGATAATGTCACACTGACATATTCAACGATGATTTTTAAAAAAAACACCATTACCATTAGCTAGGTTAGCCTTTAGCACGTAGCAGCTAGTTTGATGACACAGCGAGCAGCCAAACTAATTTGGTGTCAAACTCCTCTTAATGGTCTAAATACAATTCTGCATTGATTAATGGGGATTTAAAACAGTAAATTTCTTAAAAATACACATCTAAACAGAAACAATAACTCACGATTTTATCCGTAGACAGTAGAGAACACGTTGCAAAATGGCGGCGGGTATCGCTCTAAAATATGGGGATCAGAGCATGCGCGTCAAGAACAACCAGGAAGTAACAGGATACAGTAAATAAATATTTTATATTAGGTCATAAATACCAAGAAAAATATGTACAATTTTTCTTAAATAATTAAATAAGTGATTTTAAGATAGAAAGAAAGGAAGAAAGAAAGAAAGGAAGAAAAGAGAGGGTTTCTAAAATCTCAGAGTAACGGAGGACAAGGGGGGGCTACAGAAAGTGAAAGGGTTGCCTTATCTAAACAAAAATTCAATAAATTAACAGGCTTAATTCATTTATTGTAAAAACTTGTTATAGAGAAAGCAGATAAATGGCATAGATGTAAATGCATTCTTCATGCTTCCCTTATTAACCTGTACTGAGTACTAACTTTTCTGTTTTCCAGTATAAAACATTACAGATTCAGATGCTAATCAAAACAAATTGATGGCCATTTCAGCATGGAATTTCCCAGTCAAACGTACTACAGTAAAACATAAAGTGGTTTTGTAGTTGAAAGAGTTTTGTTATAAAATCTGTAGACATTGGCAGACACTTTGGGCAAAACTCTATTCATTGTCAGATACTTTTAAAAAGTACACAGAAATATTTATAAATATAGTTCTACGTTGTTAGCTACATATTCAGATACCGATACAGTATACTTTATTGATTCCGTATTGGTGAATTAGTGTGTCGAGTAACACTCCAAGCAGTTCAAGAGATAGCTCCAAAACAGGCGGTAGTACCGAATTGTATATTGCTGTACAAAAATGACAATTTGCTAAATGCTAAAACTGCATTTTTCTCTTAATAAAATACGACATAACAGTATCGTTTGACGGTATGAGATGGGGAGGTTGGGGAATCTGGATAGAATGCCTCCTGTATGCTTAGTGTGGTTTTCCGGGCACATCTTTTCCACCAGGAAGAGACCCAAAGGCATTTGAGAGACTGTTTCTGTCAAATTCTGACTTAAAATGATTTTAATCCAACATTTTTTCTGAGTAAAACTGTAATTAAACAGGCTTCTTCTAAAATATACATTAAAGAGATATCGAATTGAATCAAAAAGTGGAAAGAATTGTGGAAAGAATATTTTTAAACTTTTATTGACATTTGATCAAAAGTTTGCTTCTTCTTCCTTATGCTGGCTCAGTATTCTGCTCCGAAACTAGAAAAAGAACTAGACTTGTCTTGTCCATCACTGAGACCCACAATGAAATTGAGTAAGTAATAAGCAAAACCTAATTATGTGAAGCTTTGTTGATGACACAAAAATGAACACCAAATTAAAACCCTTCTTAGTCTGCACAACAAAGAAGCTTTCTCATTCCTTTTGGATCAAAGATGCCGGAACAGCTTGTCCCACACATGTCCACTGGGTATACAAAAAAAACATGTTTAGTGTAGCGAACCACTTCCTCTATTAAAATATTTTGTTTTCTTTCCCAAGAATGGATAAATCCTACAAATGTTGAGATGAAAACGCAATTTTCACACTTGCTTGAGGTAAGAAAACACAGTGGAGATGCTATGAATTCTGATAATGTGACCACTTTCACAAATTAAACAGCAGATGAAGATGTTGTAATTTAAAAAAAAAAAGATGCCTTGGTTGTTGAAAGAATAGAAGAAACAACTTTTTATTACCATATTAGAAATACAAAAAGAATGACCACTTTTTATGGTTTCTTTAATGTTTTATCCAGGATCTGAATCCCAGATGGTACAGAGGAAAAATGTCCAGGTGTCAAGCTGAAAGTGTTCTCAGAGAGGTGAACAAGGTGAAATTCTGCTTCTTTGTTCCTGTGTGGATTTTATACAAAAGACAGACATAAAACTACATTCAAACACACTCTTGCCACAGTACAGAGGAGAAGGTTTGATCACGTCAAGTGTTTGGTTTGTCATCTTAAAGAATGAATCATTTCTAGTGGGAGACAGTTCATTGAACTCAACAGACCTCCTCTATCAAGAAACAAGAAAACCTTTATTTTTTGTGGAAATTGTGGAAAACAGCATGGGCACAGGAAGAAAAAAAAGGTCACGACAAGTATGCACAAACAAACAAAAACAAAAAAGGCAAAATAGACAAAGGACAAAACATGCATTCAAAGTGACCTACCGTACAGTTTGGGCGAGAAATAGCAAAAAGAGCACATGGTTAAAATTGCTCATTGTGGAGTCTCACAGCAGAAGGAAGGAAAGACCTCCTGAATCTCTCGTTCACACAGCGAGGGTGGAGCAGCCTGTTAATGAAGCTGCTTTCTAGTGCAGACAGAGTGTCCTGCAGGGGGTGGGACTTGTTGTCTAGCATGGATGTCAGTCCCTGATGATCCTGAATTAAGGTTAACATTTAGGTTATAACATTTAGATCCGTAACTAACTTGCTGTGGTGACCCCTGAAGGAAAATGCTGAAAGAAGACCCAAGATTACTTCTATTTGCTCAGAAGCGGCCTCAGTACCAATCAGGTAAACTTCTACTCTTGACTTTAAGACCATTTTTCTTGGTTTACTGCCGCAGATTTAAATAAAGCTTTACCATCTTGCGGCATGTCTGATGCTGACTTGTGCTGCATCATTAGGCTTCTGTAATTTTTAGCATATGTTGTTGTGTTTCAGAGCTTCCCTGGAGTGATGGAAATGATTAACAATCATACACACAACACTTTGCTGCTCAATGATGGCGGGGATCAGTACATCAATGATGTCTTCAGTGTTGTCTCCTGCATCCTTCGGGACTCTGACCAGCATCACGCTTCATCTGGGTGTCTGGTGCATGAATTTCTATTTTACAAGTGTGACTTCTTGATGGTTTTTTTAACCAGAAAATAAAAATTCAAAAACAAGCCACGGCTTTTAGCATTTCAAAAAGGGGAAAAGTAAATAGCATTTATCCACTTGAAAGATTGAAATATATGATTAATATGTTTTTTTTCTGTTGGTGAATAAGTTTTTCTTGACCTACTTCAGACATAGAGCAATTCAGTGCCTTCTCACACCTCTGTGTCAAGTCAGGCTTTAGTCTGACTTGATATAGACACAATTTTCTTGTGTTTAATTTGGAATGTTTCTGAAAAGTGTCAACTTGTAAGCATAGCCTACACATATTCAGAATTTATATTTTAAGTATACCTCTTAAATTTAGGTGGTAAAAAAAAAGACTACAAGTACAGTAAAAATTAAAGCATAAAAATGATGAAACGACATTGACGAGAAACTTATCTGTCATCATTTTAAACGTCATTCTAGTCTAACGTAATACACATAAATAAATAAAAGAATAAATGAATTACTCTATTCATCCCTCACCGGGGAAATTTGTTTGCTGCACTCCTTACACCGCAGCAGGCTGCCCTTCAACGGCGCCAATGGTGGGAGAAGTGGGGGTTAGGTGTCTTCTCCAAGGACGTGTTCTCCGTGGGACACGAACCCGCGACCTTCCGGTCTGCGGGCGAACGCTCTAACCACGCGGCCACCGTCTCCATAAAACAGTGCATTGGAACAAGTTTTATAATATCTTGGTGTACACATCATACATGTGCTGACACAACAACACAAATCCAGCCATCTATCTTTTTACCATCTACACAGTCAAATGTCAAATGTTTGTTTTTAGGCTTTGAGACATTCAAGTGAGGCAACAGTAATAACTTAGACAACTGTCCCCTGTGGCAGAATAAAAGCTGCTTCATGCCTCACATGAAGCAATTGTGTCTATCTGCCCATCAGTGAGGCTAAATATGACAGACAACATGTAGTTTCGTGTACATTTACACCACTGACATAGGCAACGAAAGCTAAACTGAGGTCTCAATTTGCTCACTGCTTTTTTTGAGGGTTCAGTTTCATTGTGTAGTTTGCATATTTGAAAACTGATCTTAAACATGTCAGAATGTTCTGGGAAAGAAGGATAGCCAGACATACCTATTAGTTGTTACATAATGAGACACAGTGTAGAATGCTTAAGATAGATTTACATATTGAGCTTTGATTTGTTCTGCTTTCTTTTTTGTGGTTTCCATCTAAAAACAGAATTTTAATTTTGTACATGCCTCTTGAAGCAATTAACTAGACGCATTGGGTTCTTTTACCAGGGAGTGATCTCTCTTTCGTGTAGGTCCCCATGAGGTTTCTTCTTTTTTCCCACTGTATTTTTTTGGTTTTCCTCATGATGAAGGCGTGTCTAAGGGCAGGAACATACTGAAATTGATAAATTAGCTTTTGTTTACTTAGTTTTTAGCTGTGTTTATGTTATTTATCTACTTTTTTCTCCCTTTTTGTACTTTTTTCAGTCTACAATATGAATGCTGACAAGACAATTATTTTATGGTATTGGGCAGTACAAATAGAATAGAAGCATAATTTGATCAACTAAGCTACATGTGCCTATAGAATAAAACACTGCACAATATATTTAGATTGCTTCAAAAATTTTTTATTGCAAAACAAAAATAGATTTTTAGGGAAACAAAAAACCCTCCAAACAACTCACGATCAAATTAATACAAAATAAAACATCCAGTATCAGTCCATAGAATAAATTTTGTTGTGGGTGATATTTTGGGAGTTCATTTCATCTCTCCAAATCTTCATTGCGGCTTCGCATTTAGCGTATGCCTCCTTCAGTTTCTGCATCGAAGCCAACAGGTCAGGGTCGGTCCTCTTGCTTAACATGGCATGGATCAGCATGGTCAGGTTCACTGAAGGTAGCCAAAGAAGAACAAGTTACTGCAAAGACAATATGTAAAACTAGACACAGTTAAACTAGTAAAAAACAAACATGTCAATGCACCATTGTTGCTGTCAACTTCATCAATCATATTCTCCAAGTGCATATTCATCTCGATCATTTGATCTGGAGTCTGCAGTTTGGCGGAGGGAGGTTTTGAGTTTGCCATCTGTCAGAGCAGAAATTGTAAACGTCTCAATAGAATTATGAACATGGTAAATAAACGATCATTATAAACCATTGTTTCCATATCAGTTATAGTATGAATAAAGCGCCAATCCAAAAATGTCTTTAAAAAAATGTACCGTTAAATGTTCGCGAGGTTAGCCGTTAGCACGTTAGCTTTCTGAAACAACAAACACATTTACTGTTAAACTCCTCTTATGTGTCTAAATACAACTCTCTATTGGATTCATATCAATTATAAACTTTAAATTTCTCAAATAAACATCTACAATAAAACAATAACTTACAATTTATCAACAGAAAGTTGAATCAACGTTGCTAAACGACAGGCGTCTAAAATGTAAAATTTAGAAAAAAAATCCGCGCATGCGCGTTGAGAAACCAGGAAGTGGGGGATTGGCAATGAAATATTTTGTATGACGTAATAGAAACTTAAAATTATAGTAATAGGTCATTATTAAATTATTGAAAATGTAAAGCTAATTAAAAAAAAGAAAGAAAGACATAGAAGAAAATATATTTTAAAATATCAGAGGCGGGTATAAAAAATCTGCGGTCGAAGGAGGATAAAGGGAACACTGAAAGTAAAAGGGGTGCCATACTTGAAGTAGCTGAATAAATTCAGAGAGTCCAGGGTAGTTGGGATCGATGGTTAGCATGCATGCTGGACACCTATTTCAAAGCAAGTGAGGGTTTAAGGGAAAGCCTTTGAGTCCTCTCACATGAGCTTAAAGAGCATGGTGCTAGATGGGAGTTGTCAAGTCTTCCCCGCTTAGGCTGCTGCCTCCGCAACCATACCCCAAATAGGTATGGTTGTAATAATAAAAAAAAAAAAAAGAAAAGAGAGAGAAACAACAATACATTATTGTCATTTGATGGTGGCAAAAAACATGCAACTCACAGTTAGTTAAGCCCTGCCACAATCCCAACTTAAAATAATTTAAACCATACAGATTCTCTGTATTATCTTATTGTTAAACAGGCTTCTTCTAACATATGAGACAGTGTTAAAAGTAATATTGTAAAAAAAATATATTTCTTAACTTTTTTATTAAAATTTGAAAAAAGTTTGTATGTACAAAGTCTTTGTATCTGATTAAAAAAGATTCAAAGTAATATTGCAAAAGTTTAATATGTTAGAGATTGATGATAGATGGTCACTGAGGATTGTTAGAAAGGTTTAAAAAAAAAAGAAAAAGAAACAGACACTAATTCTTATCTGTTTGTTAAAATTTAGAACAGGAAGTATATGTTCAAAACTAAGCTTTGAAATACTTTGAGCTGAACAAGTTAACACTTAATTCGGTAAGAATGGGATCAGAGAACAAAAACGTCACTAACTGATGATAACCTTGCAGATCCTTTCAAAAAGAAGAAATGAGTCATTTTCAGACTTTTAAAAAAATAGCAATACAAATATCAAGACATAGATTGAACCAGTAAAAAAAAAACAACAACAACAACAACTAAGTTTGTGTCCATAGATTAATAAATTCTGATTTGTTTTTGATCAGCCTCGTGAAAGCCACCAATAGGTTGTTGTTTATTCTGCTAAAAACCCCATCAGTTTCTTTTTCACAAAACTACTAGTGGTTAAGTTTTTGTTTCGTCTTCTAAACCGCTTATCTCTTATGGGGTTGCAGGAGGCAATCCCGGCTGCTTTCAAGCTAGATGCAGGGTGTACCCCCTACAAGTTGCCAATCTGTTGCAGGGCCAAACACACACACTCATTCTAGAGCAATTTAATCGTAGCCAATTAACCTAACAGCAGGTTTTTGGAGGGTGGGAGGAAACCAGAGAAAACCCACATGCACACCAGGAGAATATGTAAACTCTACTAAGAAAGGCCAGTGTTTCAAGCCTTGCTCCCACTCTGGGACTTGAATCCCAATCTTCTTGCTGTGAGACCACTGCACCACTGTGCTGCCACTAATTGTGGTTTAAACCCAAAATGTTTTTGTGAATCTTCCATCCATTAGCTTTTTGAGTGCAATAACAGATCTGGGGTTTTTTGATCATCGTCATTCCAGCTCTGTATTCTGCCCTAAAAATGGAGAACAAATATAGAAACCAGATTTATACTGTACATGATTGAATCTCACAACAAAATCAAGTAATAAGCATCACTTAATTATGTAAGGCTTTGCTGTCGATACAGCAATAAACATATAACACTTGCTTAATGTCCATAAGAGGGCAGCTTTATCATTCCTTTTAGACTCAAAATGCCCAAACAGCTTGTCCCACACATGTCCACCAGGTATACATAATAAAACATGAATAAGTGTAACAAATCGTTTCCTTTGTTTTGATCGTTTCTTTTTCTTCAGTGGATCTTGAAATGAAAATGCGATTTTATGCTTGTAGAAAAAAAAACAAATCAGTGCAGTGAGTTCTGATACTTTAACCACTTTCACACACTAACCAGCAGATGGTACTATTGTTATTAATACATTACGGATTCCTTGGTTGATGAGAGAATAGAAAAAACAACTTTTTATTACCATAGTAGGAGTAGTTAAAAATGACCACTTTTAATGGTTTCTTTAATGTTTTATCCAGGATTTGAATCCTAGATGGTACAAAGGAAAGATGTCCAGATGTCAAGCTAAAAGTGTTCTCAGAGAGGTGAACAAGGTCGAAATTCTGCTTCTTCCATCCTGTTTGGATTTCATAAAAAAGACACACATAAATTAACATTAAGATACGTTCTTGATACAGAACAGGGGTGATGGTTTGATCACTTTTGTGTGTGGTTTGTCATCTAAATAATGGAGCATTTTCTTGTGAGAGACAGTTCAATGATCTCAACAAACCACCTCTACACCCTGATGATTCTGAATCAAGGCAAAATGTGTAACATTCAGATCTGTAACCCAGGTGGCTCCTATATGCTCAGAAACGGCCATGGGAACAATCAGGTAAACTTCTACTCATGACTCTAAGGCCATTTTTTCTTGGTGTACTGCCGCAGATTGAGATAAAACTATACCATCTGGCGGTATGTGTGAATGTTGACATGGGCTGCATCATTAGGCTTCTGGCAATTTTAGCGTGTGTTGTTGTGTTTCAGAGCTACCCTGGAGTGAGAGAAATAATTAAACATCACGTACCCTGCATCTTGCCTGAAATCAGCAAGGACAGGCTCCCGCAACCCCTTGACCCAGTTAGGAATAAGTAGTTCAGAAGACAAAATGAACCACACAATCCAGTGCCACTCGTTGATGGCAGGGAAAAAGATCACCCTCACTGTTGTCTCCTGCATTCTGTGGAAGCATCCTGTCTGCATCTTGTCTTCCTTCCTGAATCATTATTTTAAAGGTGTGACTACTCTATTGATTTTTCTCAAGCAAATAATAATAAAAAACAGGTCACGGCTTTTAGCATTTCAAAAAGGTCACATACAACCCTTTTCCCGCTTAAATGAATAAAAAAAAGAAAAGATTTTTTTTTTATCTGCTGGTGCACACATTTTTCTTGACCAACCTCAAGCATACAGTTTTGAATTTGTTTCTCATAACTTCATGTCAAGACAGGTTTGTCTTTAAATGGTTTTGCACAGCTGGTAGAAAGAAAATATGTTCTATTAAAATGTCAGAGTTTTAAACTTACTACACCGTAGCCTACAACCAAACGGCAAAGAGATGAAGTGTAAACTTGTGTCATTGTTTACGGTTTTATCATTTTTTATAAAGGGCATAAGTATTTAATGTCAGTGTAACTTGTAGTTAAGTCTATGTGTTGCATTTGAATGGAAAAAACACAGTACATTAAAAAATAAAGCATAAAAAAGATCACGAAAACCATGACAGCAGGGAACCTATTTGTCATCATTTATAAGCTTCATTCTTGTCTAAAGAAATAATTGTTGCAAATAGTGCATTGGAATAACTTTTACCTTCTTTAGGCATAAATGAAATAGTGTCACAGAACCACAGCAAACCCAAATGCCGCCATCCATCAACTTTACAGTTTAGTCAGTCAAACGTCAAATGTTTGTTTTTAGGCTTTGAGACGTTCAAGTGAGGCAACAGTAATAAATAAGATAACCTGTCCCCCGTGGCAGAATAAAAGCTGTTTCATCTTGTCTTATATTGAAAGCCACGTGTGAAATCTTTCAGTTGTGCCTATCTGCCCATCAGTGGGGCTAAATATGACAGACATCATGTAGTTTCATGTTCGTTCACACGACTGACATATGCAACCAAAGCTAAACGGATGTCTCCATTCACTCATTTTTCCTTTTTTGAGCGTTCAGTTTCATCATGTACTTTGCATATTTGAAAACTGATGCTCTTTGTTGGGATGTTCAGGGAAGGAAAGACAGTCAAACATACATGTTAATTGTTCCACAGTTAGTTGTTCAAACCAAAACAAAAAGAAACAACATAAAAACCAGCTCACGATCAGACTAAAACTAAATCAAAAGTCTCATTTAAATTTTCATATTAGGTTTGTTTTGTAGATGGTGCTCCAGTAGTTTATTTCTTTTGCATTTCGGACTTTTTTTTTTAATACAGAAGCTTCAAAGAAGCCTCAGTCAGTTGTTCCATAAAGACCAACAGCTCAAGGTTGGACCTTTTGATCATCATGTCTTGGGTCAAGCAAGGTCGGCACACCTGCCCTGCAGGAGGAAAAAGAAGAACAAGTTACTGCAAAAAAAGATATGTAAAACTAGACAGTGGGACACAGTTAAAATTGTGATTAAAAAATGTCGATATATCATTGATAATATCAATTTCATTGACCATGTTTTCCAAATCCATGTTCAAATCCAATATTTTGTTGCTCGCCTCCAGTTCCGTAGAAGGAGAATTTGACTCGTCCATCTGTCAGAGCAAGTTATCCTAATGTCTCATGTTATCCTGTTATCCTAATGATGTTATCCCAATGATAAACAATAGTAAAATAAACTATAATCATAAACAATAATTACGCCATATTAGTTATAATTTGGATCAAGTCCCTTTCCAAAATGTCTGAAAAGAAACGAACTGTTCACCGTTAGCTAGGTTGGCCATTGGCACGTAGTGGCTAGCTTTACGACGAAGATACCAACAATATCGGTGTCAAACTCCTCTTATTTGTCTAAATATAACTCTATATAAGATTCATATAGTTCATATAGTTCTCCAACTCAATAGCAGCAAAACAGAAGCCATTCTCATCGGCACGCCTCACCAAACCCAGTCACTTTCCCTCGGTAGTATCCCCATTTTTGGACACAGCATCCCTCTGTCATCCTCTGTAAAAAACCTTGGAGTCAAAATGGATTCTAACCTCACCTTTGACTCCCACATTCACCATCTCTGCAAGGTTTCCTTCCTCCATCTTAAAAATATAGCCAAACTACGTCCATGTCTTTCCAAACCTGACGCTGAGAGGTTGATTCACGCTTTCATCTCCTCCAGGCTGGATTACTGCAATGCCCTCCTTGTAGGGATCCCATGCAGGGGCTTACAAAAGCTCCAGCACATCCAGAACTGTGCTGCCCGGATCCTGATAAGGAGGCGCAAATATGACCATATCACTCCCATCCTCAAATCCCTCCACTGGCTTCCCGTTAAATACAGAATCCAGTACAAGGTCTGCCTCCTCACCCATCAGTGCATACACGGCACTGCACCTGTTTATCTCCAAGAACTCCTAACCCTCCACACCACTGTCCGAGACCTGCGCTCCTCCTCCTCCTCCTCCTACTGCCTGCATCAACCAAGGACCAAACTCTCCACTATGGGGGATAGGGCCTTCCAGGCAGCTGCTCCACGGCTCTGGAACGATCTTCCCGAGAGCTTGAGGGCCCCACAGAGCGTTGAGGCTTTTAAGAAAAGACTAAAGACATTTTTATTTCTAAAGGCTTTTCAGCAAAGTTTTTAGTGTTGTTTTTTTGTGTTGTGGTTTTATTTAATTTAGCTCTTTTGTTGTTTCTTTGGTCATTGTAGCACTTTGAGATCTCCACTGGAGATATAAAGTGCGTTTACAAATAAAATGTATTATTATTATTATTATTATCATATTGAGTTTAAACTTTACATATCTAAAATTCACATCTATAATAAAACAATAACTCACAATTTATTTGAAAAATTGTCTACAAAAGTAGTAAGGGGTTTGAAGTTGTACATACATACATCATACATAGGAACTGTAAATTCCAAAAATAAATGAATAAATCAGACTTTATTAATTACATGGAATAATTTGATCACTTTCATCACTTTGATCATTGTGTGAGATTAAAAGTATTTCTTAGCTCTAAGGTAGATTGAATGAGGCTGTTGAATGATGCACACTCTTTTTTTTGTTTTTTTCCTCAGTAAGTATTGGACATAATTAATATATATCTCATAAAATGCATCCAAACCCTCTTGTCTAAGGTGTGCTGAGCAAAGCTTTGCCTAAATTTCTAATGGAAATTGATGATCTTTCTAATTGAATTGAAATACTTTATTCATCCCCGAAGGGATATTTGAGATTTGATCATTAGAAATTCAATCTTTGAAGGAGATCATGAGGTACAGGAAAGATGACCTCATGAACAAAATTGAGCACCCAACAATTGGATGATTGACTATTTTTAGAAACAAAAAAGTTGCAAGGCAAAAAAATCAAAACAAAACCACATGTACAGTATTCTTTTTCCCAAAGTAAGGTAGTTCTTTTTTTGAGGACATCAAAATCAGAAGTACATCATCCCACAAGTAAGGCATTTGGGTGTTATAGCCGCCCTGTAATCATAAAAAAAAAAAAAAAAAAAAAGAAATTATACAAGTAATAAGGGAAGAAAATTCTAAATATACAAAAATATAAGATAATGTGAAAGAATAACAAATAGTATAAAAGTAAGAAATATAACTAGTTACTGTATATAATTTAAAATCTATTAACAAACAGTACAGAATGAATGTACGTAAAGATGTTACAAGCTGCAATTGTTTAAGTTTTTCATTAAATATGTCCATAGCCAAAAACAAGCCTCTCTATAGATTTCTATTATTATTTAATAGAAAAATAATTAGTTTGGTGTTGAAATGTGTTTGTCTGCTTACTAGAATAATCTGTAACATTTCAAAACAGTGTATTTTAACAGAATTTTAGGGCAGTTCAAAAACTTAAAGAAGGTAAAAAAAAAAAGTTATCGAGAAAACCTCTTCAAATTTCAAATATTTAAATATAACCAGTTGTTTTCAGCCTTAGCATAGCAGTTGAATAAAATAGTTATATGGAGTGAATTTTATAAAAAATATTCTATATAGAAATTTACCATTTAAAAAAAGGATTGAAAATGCACACAAAATACTGTGAAATCTGTTAATTTTGTTGTAACAGCATGAGTGGAAAAATTATTTAAATGGTTGTATACAAAAGCCCTCAGGGGACAGAACTAGCTGACAACATGAAAAAAAAAGAGGCAGAAAGAGATAGACCTCTTACCTGAGAAAGCAACCAATCAGACTTCACAGGGGGTGTTTCTAAGAGAAAAGATAAAACAGGTGTGACAGGTGACATCTTGGCATTGAACAAGGGCAACCAGTCAAGAACGAAGAGGATTAAAAGCAGAAAGCTGTGAAAATCAAGAGGCTTTTCTTTGGACAAACTCCCATTCCTGTCAGAGACGAAAAAAGAACTTTGGAAAAATTGGCAAATAGAGGAAGCGCAATCCATAATCTACGGAGAAGAGTACAAAGGCAATGTCTTCTTTTGAGACTCAGAACCAGTCTCCTCCTCGCTGTGGCCCACAGTTCCCCAACCTTGGTCAGGAGCCACCCGAACTCAGTATGTACAGCGACTGTTACTATCCTCCTCCCTCCCTGCCGAGTCCTCAGCGCACAACGCCAACCTCTTACGACCTGAGTGACTATACCACCTCATCTCCAAACCCGTACCTTTGGTTCAACGGGACTGGGATCAACACCCCATCGTACCTGCCGACTTCTGTCCCGCCTGGCAATCCCGGTCCACCTTTTGTCCCTCAGCACTATGGGATGCAGCGACCTTATCTTGGTCCAGCTGGACCCGGGGGTCCAGGAGGCGAACTCAGTTGGTTTTCACTTCCCTCACAAGAAGATTTGATGAAGCTTGTCAGACCTCCATACTCCTACTCAGCTCTCATTGCCATGGCTATTCATGGAGCTCCAGACAAGAGACTGACCTTAAGTCAAATTTACCAATATGTTGCAGACAACTTCCCTTTCTACAACAAGAGTAAAGCAGGCTGGCAGAATTCCATCAGACACAACCTTTCCCTCAATGATTGCTTCAAAAAAGTACCAAGAGATGAAGATGATCCAGGTAATTCCTAGATGACTTGATTATCAGGCTTTTAATGTTTTGTTCTATCAAAATTTCTTGAAAAATTATATCTTGCACATCTTCAAATATGTAATCTGAAATTTGAATGTCATCCAATAGGTAAAGGCAACTACTGGACACTTGATCCAAACTGTGAAAAGATGTTTGACAATGGAAACTTCCGTCGTAAAAGAAAGAGAAAGTCTGATTCACTTTCTGGTAGCGATGGCAATTCAGGGGCTCCGGAGTCGGGTGACAGTGAGCGGGGGAGTCCCAAACACCCAGCACTCAACATGTCTCCAACACCAGACAGGATTCCCTCTCCTTCCCTGACAGGTCCTGCACCCTGCATGAGCAGTTTCTTGTCTGAGATGTCTACAGTATCTTCAGGAGGAACCAGTGAGGTGGGGGGTGATGGGTTAAGCAGGGCATTGCAGATCAATCTACCCACAGATGGGCCTCATAGACCCAGTCAGCCTGGAAGTTTTGCCAGCTTTTCTTCCAACTCAAGTGGCTCAGAATGGGTACCACAAGTACCAGCTCCCCCTGTGCTCACATCTTCACCCACTCACTCTTCTTTAGGTTACTCTAACCCAATCTTAAACCAGTACAATGGCTCTAACGGGCATTTCTACCCAACACTGGGATCCACAGGGATCATCTATCATCGTGAGGGTACAGAAGTGTGAAAGACATCACAGAGGAGGGGAATGGGGTATAAGTTGTTTAGAAAGGTAATTGAAAAAAATGTTTCACCTGTCTGGTGTATTTTTGTTTTGCTGTTGTGAGACACAGTTCACACAAAAAGAAAAAAAAGCGTGTTTGCGCTGACAGAGACGGTTGGGTTCACTAGCGTGTGACAGCAAAGTAGAAAGGCTTTGATTCCCACAGGAACAGCTGAGTCAGCTGCAGCGGTCATCTACCATCACTGCCTGAAACCACATTCAGATCCTATTCTCAGCTTTTATTCTAAATGAAGCTAGTCTCTATCAGATCTGACTCATTATTAACAGATCCTACATCTGATCTGCTGACACCAGGCTCTTCTATATTTGCTGGGTCTCAGTGATGGTATCATCCTTTACTATGCACATACAGCACATTTAAATTTGTGGTTAAATTACCCCACCGTCATCTATATGTATGCTAAATGAGAACAAACATGTGAAGCAGTACATTTATGTTGGGCATTGCTGAAAACAAAACAAAACAAAACAAACTAACTTACATTGTAGGTGATTGATAAGCAGCTTTGTACATAAGTATAGGTTTTGTGTAAGTTTATACATGACTCTTGGTTTCTTGGTGCAATGTTCATTGTGTACAATAAATTTGTAATGTGTGATGCATATTGGAAATTGTCTTTTTGTATATGAATAAAAAGTTTTAGAGTTATTCTGTTTTATGTTTATTTCCATTATTACTTCTAATAATAAAAGAATGAGTGAAAAAAATAGAAACTAAACATTTGCTGACTGAAAACAGTCCTGTCAGGAATGCAATGACCAGTAGTGTGGAACCTGCATATCAGTGTAACCTGATCTTTGTGTGATGGATAGTTAACTGAATCTCCTAAACGGTGAAAATGCACATTCCCATGATGCGCCCCTTCCATGCACTCAACAATTCTAACCCCCTATGTCACATACTGCTGACTAGATACAAGAAGCTATATTGGGGAAAAGCGGGCAATCATAAAATAGAGCAATAAAAGTTTTGCAGTGTGAGCAACTACTTTAAACCCTGTCAGTGAAGTTTACAAGTACCCAGAGTTTCCTAAAATTAATATTTTCTTAAAATGAACATAAATAAGCAGGACTAATGTGTCATATTAGTGTAGGTGTGCCAAATGTAATTCAACTTAACACAAACAGCACTTTTTAAACATGGTGTGATTCAATACAATTTCAAAAACCAATTAAAAAGCATGAAATCTTGATTTTTAAACAAGAAATGGATTTAATGTGAAAAATATTTCTTCAATACATTCACGGATAGTCAAACAGATGCACACACATCAGCATTTCCATTCACCACTCAAACTAGTCTTTTTTTTAACTTCAAACTGCTCATTTGTGTTCAATTCGCTCTATACAATTAATGAATTAAAAAGAATATAGAGAGATGTGTGCTGTGTGAGTGTGAAAAAAAACCAAAGCAATTAAAAAAAAATTAAATGTGCAACTAAACAAATAGCAGTCGATCTAAAATGTTAAAAATTACAACAGATTTCAGTATCAAATAAAGGATATTCCACTGATCTGCACTGAACTGTGCACATCTTTGAAGATACTGTACATATCTGCTTACAATGCATATTCTTGTGTGTATAAGAGATAGATGTTTGGATAGATATACAGTACGTGGCCGATTCACGTACATGTGTGGATCTACGTATCTGTATCCTGTATCAACATATCCAAATAAACATATTTTGTACGTAAGCAGATCTTTTTCATCTGTAAATTTTCCCCAAATTAGCAGAAAATTAAAAATCAAGCAGCATGATAAATGCTGAGTTTAATATATCAAAAATAAATATGTTTAAAACAAAACATCACTGTGTTTTTACCAAACTATGAACAATGATGGATAAATACATCCAAACAAATCTTAACATCACTGCGAAGATTAATTTAAACTTAATATTGTTCAAATTAAAATAGGCTAGGATGACGTCAAATTGTTGGATTTTTTTACTGCTCATCGGCTGATTGGTACATTTGACATTTAAATAAGTAAGAAGTCAGTCATTGATGTCACCCTGAGGCCTTTATTTAACCAGAAACACAGGCAGCATGACACACATTTACACTAAACACAAAAACAAAATGAAAGAAAAGTGAGGAGAAGAAAAAAACGAGGATCAAGTGGAATTTAACTTCTTGGCACAAGCAGCAAAGTGTCTCAGTGGTTTGAGGTCAACCTGTCAAATTTGCATAACTGATTTTAAATAAGTGTTGTGGTTGCCTTTGGATGGATCATAAAGTTCTTTTTTATTAGTTGGGAGAGACTTTGTTGGTCTATCTGATTTTCCTGCTAGTGAAACGCTGAGCCATGCTGCAACATAGACTGCGGAAATGGCTTGTCATATTCGTTCAATCTCATCTTGCTAAGAGTGGTGTTTCATATTCACAATTTTATATAAAGAAGAGTATAAAGAAACATATACATAATCACTTCCAAAATATACTAAAAAGTAAAAATACTCAAAATTGTATTCAATTTTTTAAATACAATTCTTTCACTTCAAATCATTTTTCTATCTTTTCTCATTCTCTAATTTCTTCTCCTTTTTTTCTTCATGGTCAGCATGTTATTTTATGTGGACAAGAAATTCAACAACAAAAAAAAGATAGTTTGTGAGATTGAGATGAAACTGTTTTTTTCAAGAAAATTCAGAATTTCTTGAAAAATTCAAGAAATTCAAGAAAATTCAAGAAATACATCTAATTTTCCTAAAATACATCTGTTTTATGAAAATTAGATGTATTTTAGATGTATTTTAGATGTAGTTCGGATCAGCAGCGAACCACAATTTGCTCTTTTATTCAGGAACAAGCTCAACAAAATCAGAGAAAAGTCTTCTTAACCTGAAGGAGCAAACAGAGCTGTGAAAGATCACATTGTTACTAACATGAACCTATTGTTTTCAGGATGTGGATCAACTTGTTCCCAGATTTTTTTAAAAAACTCAAATAGGGGATTTAGAGCTTTTACAATAATACATTTTGTATTGATTTTTTCATCTCTAATGAATGTATTTGTTGAAAGACCCTTTGAGGTGTTTGATGAATAAAACATCATTTAGCAGAGAACAGACGTCAGAAAGAGAAATACTTATCTCAACATCACTGCCCGAGCCCAAACTGCCAATTTTTCCCTTTCCCCCCCATATCATGTTCAGCCTTAAGTGACGACAGGTAGGAGATAAAGCATGGAAAGCAACAGTAGTCTTCAGCTTAACTGATCCATTTGTGTTTCACCATGAACAGACACATTTTGGGGTCTTTTATGTCAGGGACTAATTACCTACACACATCACCTTTGCTGACTTCTTTGGTCGGTTTTATAACAATGCAAATTTCTAACAGTTCATCACACCTTGGACGGGAATGACACGTTCAGTCGGAGACTTTGGAGTTGTAGATGGATCTCTGCTGATAAGAAACGGTAAAACCTGGGGATTTACTCCCTCAAACCAAAGTCAATTTGTTTTTATTGAAACCCACACCACTTTATCTGTCAGTATCTTGGAACGTCCCTTGTCTCTTCCTTGCCTCATCCAGAGCTCGATCCTTCCCCAGACTAGTAGCATCATGTAAAAGTTTACAGCTGCAAATAAAATCCAGTCATTAATTTTTTCCCTCCTGGCACTTCTTCTTTTCTTTCTTTTTTTCATTGCATCCTGGTTTAAACTGTCATCACCTGTTAAAAGTTTCTTTTACCCCCCTCGGGTTGCAGGAAATTGTGGCACTTATAGTTCAAAACCCAAGATGTTAAACAGTTGTTGGGTCAGCTGAGCTACAAGTTTTTGGGGAAACTCAGAGACAACATTCATCAATCACATGTGGACGATGCTGGCCTTCGGCAGTCAAATTATTGCTCAATAGGGTGCCATGATTAAAATCTATAAATCCTCATCTCCACCTGTCGCCTGGCTTGTGGCAGTCTTCCACACACCTGTCGAACTAACGGAATGCACCCGCACAAAGCAGTGCGTATAAGTGTGCGGTGTTTGCAATATAAACTCACAGAACAATTATACCAGAGCTTGTTATGCTTGAGAAATTTTTGTGTATAAGAACTGTTCTGATTATGGATTTTAAGAAGAGGAAAAGTCCCTCCTTAGTCTGAAGTGGATCAGGTCAGACAGTTAATATGTTCAAGTTTAGAAAACTTTGGGAGTGAGGAGATTCAGAGGGTCACAGAGGATTAGCCGAAAAGAGGGGAACTTTCTTGGTACCAGTTCAACCCAAAACACACAGGGACACACACTTGCACGTCCTTTGTATTTACTAAAACAGTGATGTCCTATCAGGGCTGTTTAGTAAACGGTAGGACAGAACTTCAAGCCTGGAGTCGTATCATCACGGCCACTGCTACAGCAATGGATTACCAGCCTGCTGTTATGGGTAAACATCTACACACACTCCAGACACACGAACACAGGTGATGAAAGGGAGAAAAAACAATAGTTTTCCACTGGTCTGGATGTCATTCAACAACCTTGCAGTATTCTTTGCTCCTTAAAGGTCAATGAAAAGCATCAAAGATCAACTTCTCTGATGGACAGTCGCTCTGATCAAGTTCTTCAGGTTTTGCTGAGATCCAGAAGACTTCTCTTGTATTTACATGTTTTGTCCCCTTAAATTTTTAAATAAAATACAGACAAACCTAAAAAAATTATATAACTATAGAAATGTATCCATTTTCCAAACATGGCGATAGTTATTTTTGATGCCAACCACCTGAAATTACAGAAAAAGTCCTTGTGAGTCATAGAAGTCCATATTTTCCAATTTAGAAAAAAGAACAAAAATGCAGCATTTCCTTTGCTGGGGAGATGATTATGATGTATCCCGGTGTGCAGAAAATAAGCCAGTGAAAGATCTCCCCTTTGTAAACATGGTTTATATACACGATTTGGGGAAAAGTGAAGTTTGAAGACAAACACAGAAAGCAGTGAGAGCGTGTGTACATATGAATCAATGCTATTTCTCCCTTAAATATTTTCCATGTCAACATGCAGTAAACATAGAGATATGAGGAGGACAGAGGGAGGGAGAAGATAAAAAAAGATGGGTGGGGTTGGCACTATGTGAATGGTAATATTAGTTTTCATATTTTCATCCTCTTTATGACTCACACATGAGTCAACATTTCATTCACATCAGAGGGAACATACGGAAGTTTTAATCTGGGACATATTGAGACCTTAAGTACTTATTGAGGTATTAAATGATATACTGTTTAAATAAAATGGTCTCACACAGTTTGCACTTGGTATTTTACAATAATGTCATGGAGTTTCTTGATTTTATTAAAGATGAGTTTTAAAGTCAGCATCAAGTGTTAAAATGGTGGAACTTGGTCTCACTCTTGCCTGATGAAGGTTTCATTCTATCTCTCTCTGTCTCTCTGTGTGTCTCGATCTCTCACTTTCTGTCCGTCTGTCTGTCTGTCCGTCCATCTTTACACTGATGTCATTTTTCTGAATTTCGTTAAAATGTCCTGCAGAACAGAAAAAAAAACTAAATTTGTCACACTCTAAAATTGGGGAAAAATTGTATCTAATTTATTCTTCTCATTTATACCTATTAAATTCTTCGGCAATAAATTGCTAAGCAACAAAGGCACATTTTTTACTTTAAAAAAAAGCTCCACGCCTCCCCAAATCAATCTAATAAAAGTAGAGACTTCATTTGTCACAAATTTGTTTTTTTTTCCCCCAGATATTTTAAAATCTAATAAATCTAATCTAATATTTTTTTAATTGACATATGTAGTGAACATTGTATTTGATGAAAATCTCTGTCAGCTCTAAACACAATAGACAGTACAGTATTTTCCGAGTTTAGGTTATTCTAATAAAAAAAAAAAATTAACATCTCAAGATTATTTTTTCGCATCTGTCTATAGACATATTTCTTTTTCTTTATTTTAGCTTCACAATCTGATAATTAAAAGTATTTTGAAAAGAAAAATTGTATCAATTGCACTCCAAAGTGGATTAACTCTGTAAAAGTTCTATGAAAAAAAAAAATACAATAATTTAGTCTTTTTTTTTTTTTTTTTGCTCATGACATTTCATTTCATTTTATTTTCAGAGCAACTTTCAACACCTGGCAGCCCTGATAACAAACATAAGCAATATAATTAATCAGGAGTTACCATCACCGGCTCGTGAGAAGCCTGTTTCTATTATTTCCAGAATAAAACCTGAAATTGCTTCTTTGCAAAAACTGATTGGATTACTGGTGAATTTGAAACAAACAAACAAATGAAGAAGAAAGCTGCAGTTTAGATTCCTGGGTGACAGCCACATCGGCTCAGCAGGGCTTCCGTTTTTGTCTCTAAAATGGAATAAGAAATGTATAACTAAATGTACAATCCCCAATGATTTTGATTGGTTTTGGATTTTTTAATCAAAAGTTAGTTTAAAATGGGATGTTTTGTTGATAGCTATATTGGTTACTCTGTGTGCCTTCCTTCTCTGTGGGACGTTGAATATTTATTTTCTGTTTTCTCATTATAAAGCAGATAAAATCCCACCTTCTTCATTTCCATCTAAAATATATTCTTAATCTTGCCACCTGGCTCCTGACAATCACAAATGCAGCTTTTTCTTATTCTCACACTGAGCGTGTAATGGTTCAAACCGTGCAGCAGCATCGCCTCAATAAATCAGAAAAAAAAAAAACAGTTTGTTTATTAATCTTCTCGTATCTGGATGAAAGATGAATGAATTGAGTTGAACCAACAAAAATGCGCAAGCTACCTTCTTTTATAAATAATGAGCATTTAAATAACAGTTGGACAGAATTTCTGTTTTTGTAGAAAACATCATTAATAATCATAATGTTTGAGTGAAATGACATTTTGTGATTGATCACACCCTGAAGGTTATCAGTGAAGGATTACATGTCAGATGTACTGTGTGAGTAACAGGAAATTTCCAACTAATCCGTGGAACTTAAACGCTAATAAGCATCAGATAGGTACATCTTTTAAGCCCCCATGCTGTCTGTGTTGTGTCACACTGCTCTGACTTTGGCGACAAAAACAAGGCAACTGCTCTGTTAAATGCATCTGAGGGGGTTTCCGTTCAGTATCTGGAGGCTTGGAAGAAAATGTCTGATACAAGTCAAAGTTGAAAAATTATTTTTGTAGACTGACTGGATTCTATGAGCCCTCATGAGATTTCGATGAGGATAAACAACAGTAATGTTCTGGATGAGACTCCAAAATAAATCTCAATGGAAGGTCAGACAGGGATAATAAGGTGACCTTTCTTTTACATGAAACTGAGCAAATCTACCTGACAGTTAGGTGTTTAAAAGACAAGTTACAAAAAAGTTCTTTCAAAACACTGACAGGACTTCAGTTATCGACAATAATGTTGTAGCTTTTGATCGAATTTAAATAAAAGACTTTTCAACCAGAAAAATGTAATTAGGACATTTGTATGGATTAGAAACATTATTAAAGGATCACTGGTGGAAAATGTGCATGATGATTTGCTTGATTCTGAATAGTTTCATTTCGTTTTTTCCGCAGGTGATTTGGGGTCTTTCCCTGTTAAACCAGCTTGTGTCTCTCAGCAGATGATCAGACCTCCTTGTAAGAGATAGCTTTAAAAATGCTGCTATCTTCAGATCTCTTTACTTTGCATATTACTCATCCCAACAGACAAACGGGCCAGGTGTAGAAACAAAGGTCAAAAAAGGGAGGAGACCACCTAGTGGTCACCCATAGCAATTCTGCAATGTCTATAGAAACAATTCTGGAAAAATAGTTTGTTTGATGTATTTTAATGTACTGTGAATGGCGATGTGTACTGTATACTTTCTAAATGAAGGTATAAAATCACTATGGTCTAATGAGCTCATTTGTTTTCTGATTACACTGCGAATCTGAGGGGGTTGATTGTGGGAATCAATATAAAATTAATTACCTGTGTTGTCTTGGTGAAATAAGAATTCCACACATGGTTGATTTGAAAGGTAATCAACACCTCTAACTTTTTGTAGTGGTCATTTACTGAAGATAAACAGTGTGAGCCACTGTTGTATCAAATTTTATGGAAGAAAGAATCGATTCATTGCCAATCATTTATGCATTTTGATTCTTTTTGTGAGAAAGGCACCTCTTCTCAGGGTTAAGCATTTCATAAAAGGGGATACGCTTTCATAAGAGCGTTTTTAAAGATCCTTCTGCTTCATATATTTTGCATCATGCATCATTACCCTGCATCATTAAAGACAATGTTTTATTGAAATAATGCTCACCTGTGGAGGCAGACATCATTAAAAATTGTTCTCTGCTCAAGGGATTTAAAGTTTGAACATAAAAAAAATTAAGCCAGAGAAGAAAAAGGAAAAAGTTGGGAGGATTAGCAACAGTGGGTGGACGAAAGAGAATAATTCCGAGTGTCTGGGAGGACGGACTAGAGACAGAAAAATTAGAGCAAAAGATACAGACAAATGAGAATTTGTTTTGATGAGGAGAACTGAAGTGTGACTGTACCAGCAGAAAACACCAGGGAGAAAGAACACTCTCAAAGGTGGAATAAATGAATCCTATTATAATATCAGCCAGGGCTGCACGTGGTTGGCAGAGTGGTCTCGCAGCAAGAAGGTCAGGGTTTGAGTCCTGGATTGGGTGAAGGCCTTGAAACACTGGCCTTTTTGTTTGGAGTTTGTTCTTCCCATGTATGCATGGGTTTCCTTTGGGTATTCTAGTTTCCTCCCACCCTCCAAAAACATGTGTGTTAAGGTTAATTGGTTGACCCTGGGAATGAATGTGTGTGTGTGTGGGTGGGGTGGTGTGGTTGTGAGTGTGTGGCCCTGCAACAGACTGGCAACCTGTTTTGGTTGAACCCTGCCTCTTGCCTAAAATCAGCCGGGATAGCCCCCGCGTGTTGTGTGAGGCCTTTATGGGCCTGCATTTTCCTTTTTTCTCCTTTCTCCCCTTCTGCAGCACTCACAGGTGCTGGATGGCTTCTGATGAGAGATTGGCTGATTTCCCCCAGCTGCGTGTACTTAACCATTGGACATAAAAGACCTGGTCTTATCTACAGTCATCGTCAGTTCTTCAGCTAACCCTGTGGTAAACTGACCACTTTCACTATGTTTATTTTTTTTGTCACATGAACTTATATTTTTCATTCTTCCCCCAGGAACCATCAGCCTTTCCTCTTGGCCATCCAGCACTTCCCTTTGGACCCTTCCTTTGTTACATACTTTGAATAAACTGTTAAAAACCTGCACGTGGATCCTCATCCCTTCATCACCACACCGCGAGCAGCCGTCGCCCCCAGCAACCTTGTTAAAAATAAGTCATTCTGATGACAGAACAAAACAATATCAGCCAGTTTAAAAAAGAATACATTAGATTCTAGATTAATGACTCTAAATGGAATTCAGATTATCTACCAATTCGCTTTTTAAAGCGCATGCTTCTATTCATTAAAATTGCTCCACCTAAATTATTGTAAATTCTACCAGTGCTTTATAGTCTGTGTTACTCTTTAGTGCAATTACCCACTAGAGGTTTAAATTGAGTTGAATTGAAGATGCTTTATTCATCCCCAAAGGGAAATTTCAGTGCTGCAGTGTTACTATCATACAATGCCATACAACAAAATATTTTTTTTTTTAGCTGTTGTGAGTGAAAGTATAAAGGTTTGAAGGGGAAAGGTTAAATATTTTGATGGAGAACAGCAGAAATGATTTTCTGTACTGTTCCTTTGAGCAGCGGGGTTGCAGGAGTCTGTTGGTGAAGCTGCTCTTCAGATGGTCCACAGATTCATGGAGGGGGTGAGAGGGATTTAGCGTGATTGATGACAGTTTTGCTTTCATTCTGTCCTTTGCCACCTCCTTCACGCAGGCAAGGGTGAGCCAACCACATGTCCAGCTTTTTTTTTTTTATCAGTTTGACTAATAAATGCCAGTTTAAACATGAAGGTTTTGGTCAAGGGCAAAGGAGAATGTGGGAAAGAATTAAAGAAGCAAAATTTTTTGTGTGATGTGTGATAGTGGAATGATAGCTTAAATCAAAAATTTCACAGAGAAAGTCAAAGAGGCCAGTATAAGAGAATTCGGACATGGCTTACTGAGAGATAAGGGAAAGTTTAGCAAAAGGATGGTGTGGTACTGCCAAACAAAGGACCCACAGCAAGACCAACCATGAGCTTTTTAAATGACGTACTGGACATGAAGGTAGTTACTGTGATTTGAGTTACCGAAAAGATGAATGGAATAGAACAAGGTCTGGGAGAGGCACTGGTGAAAAGTTTCTAGAATAAATAACGTGGTGCATTTTTTTATATATATAGCCTAGGCTATTTATTGTTCAATAAACAGCCTAGGCCACTTTCACCAATAACCATCTTTTGTAGGTTCAAGGCTTTCAAGAAAACAAAAACAAAAAACTCACATGAACTTTTAACTTTAATACAAACTTTTAAAAAGATCAAATCAACAGCAAATAAATATAAAATACTCTGAGAATTTATTCATCATCTGATACATTAGAGTGAAATATCTTTTGATTGTGAAAGTTTACTTTGTAAAAATTTCACTACTGTTTGAGTGATTAAGTTTCCTCCTTCATGAATGCATTCAGTGGTACTTTAAAGGCCAGGGTCAGGTGTTTGTAACCCACCACCATTCAGCCATGTGCAGCTCTGCCGGCGCGTGGTAAAAATAAATCTGCATGGGAAGATTTATTTGCATTCATTAACCGATTACATTTCCCACCTGAAGTGGGACTGGACCGTGATGTATTGTGTCATCCTGCATTATAATTCCTGTGGTAGAAATATTTGGATGATAAAATATGAGCAACTAGTCTTAACATGACAAAATCTCTGCAGCTTTTACAAAACCCGTAAAACATTAAAAGTGGTTACAAAGAAACCATTTGACTGTATTATTTAAAAATCTAATGGTTAGTTCATTTCACTGAATTGCCATATCTATCTATAAAAAGAAAATTAAACCATAAATAACATAGAAAGACAGTGAGTCCAGGTTTCCTGATTCCTGAAAGACTGGCATGTGAGTACGCTCGATAGCAGGCAGCATACATCACCCACATGACACAGAATTTACATATTTATTACTGTTATGTCAAAAGCCATCCAAGAAAAAGAACTCAGAGTCTTTTTTAAAAGACGTTATTAAATTATTTTCATTGACTTGGTATCACAGGCAGAGACAAAATGACAGACTAAATGAGGGGAGCATGTCTCTTAAAGTCCACTATTGTGTAATTGGTTGTTTAGCTGAAATCCCCATGGAAATCTTTACATACCAAAGAAACAACTAATTATTTTCACAGGTCTCCAGCAGTAATGTCCTGGGTAGACACAGTAAATGACCTTCTGAGCCCTTACCTCCCCAACGGGCTTTTCTGCTGATCCTGAGTAAATCAACTGGTGCATATAATTGGTGTGTCTTAATCCCTGTGGCAAAAGGAGAGACAGTATGTGTGCACATAGGAGCAAACCCTTGTGTGTTTGTGTGTGAAAGAGACAACTGGACCATGCAGATGAGTTGGATCCTCCACCTGGAGGGGAAACCCTTCTTTGCAACGTCAGTACAGCAAATCTATTTAAAAATCATCTCCTAGCCCGCATGCACACAGACCACACATCGACAAGGAAACCGTGAGCATGTCATCTTTCAAATTGAGAACATTATTTCTTTTTTCTATGAGCACAATTTTGAATGTAAATATTTTTCTCATTTTGTCTCAAGTTAAAAAGTGGGTAGAAAATCTTCATCTTTGTGTAACTTTAAAAATAAATGAGTAAAAGCCATTGGCTCATATCCTGTCATTCATTTCAACTCTTGGTTTTGGTGATAAGTATTTTTTTTTTTTAGATTTACACAAAATAAACTCTATCATGTTTTTGTGCAGCTACTTTTTTGTATGAAAATCATACTTGTTGTACCAAATACTGGTAATGTCAATGGAGAGTCTGACTAAATGAGTAACGAGTCTGATAGAGTTTAAATAAATGCCATTGTACACAAGAAATAACATGTGCACAGTTGCTTGAAGACCATAACTGCCAGGAAGCCGAAAGAAACAGAAGTGAGTCTCATGAATGTGCCATAATCACAATTCTTTATAAACAGTTGCGGGATTCTCGATGTTGTAACATTTTCTATGCTGCCTTTAATGGTGCAAAGTTCCCGAAAACGCACTTTATCGACATCTTAGATAAAGAATTTCAAGCAATGAATAAAAATTTGGAAGTTAAACTCCAAACACCATCATCACACAAGTGACTAAAGTTAAAAAAGGAAAAAAAAAACAAGATGTCAAAAATGATCATTTTTATACAAAGCATTAATTCCCAACAAGATGTGGGAATTTGACCAGAGTATTGAACGTTAGAACCACAGGTAAACTTTAGTTCTTAACATTTATAAACTGATGGATAAAACGTTTTTAAGGTTTGTAGTTTTTCCTCAGAATCTACCAGTTTTTCTATTGCATTTTTTAAATAAATAGATAATAACAATCTTCTTCATCTGTTGGCATCTTCCTTAAAGTTTCTTCCATCTAACCCTATGTGCTGCATGTCTTCCATCTCTGTATCTATGAACCTCCTCTTTGGTCTTTCTCCAGCGCTCTTTCCTGGTGGTTCCAAACCCAGTGCACTTCTTCCGATGTACTCTCTCTCTCCTCTGCACATGTCCAAACCACCTCGGACTTGCCTCTCTGACTTTATCTCCAAAAAATCTAACATGTGCTGTGCCTCTGATATACTCACTCCTAATCCTGTCGATCCAGGTCATTCCCAGAGAGATCCTCAGCATCTTCATCTCTGCTATCAATGACACCACAATTTACTTGAATGAGTGTCTTTCAGAGTCTCTTCGGACACTGTACAAAAAAAACGTCAGATCAAAAAGACACAAAATAACCAAAATAAAAAAAAACAGAATTAAACATTATAATATCGATTATTTATGAGGGCTACAATTGTGTAGACTCGATTTGAAAATTAATATTAATTTGAAAATTAATATTTGGACAATAGCGCTCAAAAAAATGTCCATTTTAATCAGAGCGTACAAACTAAAAGGTAGTGATCATGTCAGTACAAGCTGCTGCAGAGGTGGCCTGGTTTATGAAGCAACAAGGAGGGGATTGTGCAACCAAGAGAGACCACCCAGAGTGCATGTGTAAGTTTTGCATGCGGCATGAATATTTCAGACATACTGTGTGAAACACAAAAAAATCTGATCAACAACCAGTTCACAAGTGTCACTGGTTTTTTTTTAAAACAATGGAAAAAAAAACATCAAATGCTTACAATATCTTTAAAGCTTCAGGCAGTTTAAAATTTATTTTAGTCCCCCACTGTGAGACGGACATAACTGGAAGACAATATTAACCCATTCATCATCTGCACACGAGGAAGGCATGTGGAAGAATTTACAAGTCTGATGATAACAGCTGTTTTACACAATGCAGAATGGAGGAATACCAAAGCAGAATTCATCTTGGCTTGACCATCAGAGCTGATAGGACGGCAGTAGCTTGGGAATAAAATCCCTGCACACCTCACCTCCTTCTCAGTCTCGATGATAACCATTCCTGACGTTTCCACTCATTTAAATTTCAAGTAGAATGGCGAAAGGGATGGGATACGCTGTGGAGAGAAGGGCTTGTTTCAGAATGAGAAACCCTGTGTCTGCAAACCTTTTTTTTTAACAAGTGCCATGAGGCTGAAGAAGTGCTCAGCACAAAAACAAACCCCACAAATCTACATTTCATGTGAAATAAGAGAGCAGATTCTGTGACCATGAGAGTAAGTAACCATTCCCACCATGGTAAATTTACAACTGCACCAACTGGAAACACTTCCCATTCCTGATAAGTCTTATCTTTGTCTGTGTGTGTTTGCCAGGGCCGCAGACGATTAGATTGCACAAATCAACAAGAAATCCCCTGAGACCTGCCAAGCTTGTTGATGAATTCACTCTTCGGTCACTCAATACAAACAGCTCAGAGCAACTAGAGCTGGAAAGAAGGGAACAAACTGTTTCACTCCACTGGCTTCACAAGAAGTGGTTGATGGAAAAATGTACACCAAAGTTAAAAACTGTAAAAGGGTCAGGAAACGAGATGAGGTCAAAGTAAAGAGAGTTTTTCTGTTGTAAGATGTTGCTTCTGCACTTGTCCAGTCTCTAAAGATTTGTAGCTAACAAGATTATGTGTTTTTTTTTCTGTGTAGTGGGCTGCTATCTGCCGCCCTTGTTCAAGAACGTGCTGATGGAAGCTTTAAAAAAAAGCAGGCTATAGTGTGTTAAGATTGCATGTGGACCTGGAGACCATCTGCTAATCAGTGAGAACAAAGTACTTATTAAATTATGCCAACAGTTACACTTTCTCACTTTCTACAAACCCTCTAACAAGTACCAGATTTGGTTACTCCATAGAAAAAAATAAAAATAAAAAAAAAAAACTGGAGTTGTTTTCATAGCCAAATTGAAAAGTCAATCCCAGAAAAAGGGCAAGATGCAGACAAGTGGAAACCAATGTGTTGGTAATGACCTAAATCCTCAGCATGAGTAATAAGGTTGTTTTTCCTAGAGCAAAGTTCTCCATTTACGAGAGTTTCCTCTGTCCGTGCTCCATTTCTTAGATATTTTTTCTTGAAATGTGTCTGCCTCATTAAACACTGTTTCCACCTGCAGTTCACCAATTTCACTGATGACTCAACATTTTACTTCTCAAACTGGGAGTCTTTACTCATCAGGGTCATAGAAACATTCCATAGCTGGCACTACTTTCTGAAATATTAAAATTTTGCAACCACACTCTGCGTAAAAGCATTATCTCTATGGATAATTTGATTGGATGGTGCTTCATAGATAAGTGAATGAGAGTTTGTTTTGGCTGAGTGAAAAAAAACAACTAAATCAGGGTAAAATAAGTAATTATTGCTTAATCAACACACAGTTTGCCTGTTACAAACACTTTGGCCTCAGCAGAGAAGGATCAATGCTAGTTTGCTAAAGGTAGAGCTGGAGCCAGAGAGGTAATTATTCCTGGCAGTCTGGACATTGGAGATTAGGTGGTTGAACAAAATTATGCAAATTTTCTTTGCTCTGCTTCACCATCTCTCAAACTCCACTTTCCCATGAGTCAATGTTTAGTTTGTATTTTTTCGCAGTAAAACCTTTTCAAAACATTTCAGATTGTAGCAGCCAGTAAGTTGCATGCAAAGTTTTAACACCTCAACAATTTTGCAGTCATTCATGAGACAACTGTTTGAAGAAAAAAAAGCTTCGTAAATCCTAAAAACCTCATTGCAAAACTACACCAGAGCTTTTGATTGATTCTGTGTATTTATAACAGGTTTTTCAATCTATTTTTGTTTTCAGAACTACAAATTCTCTCCACAGACCATGCTACCCTTTGTGATGCATACTTGACTTTGCAAGGTAAGCAATGAAGGGTGGATGACCCGAGGAAAGAATTGTAGACTGAAAGTCTAGAAATGTTTGATTGATGAGTAAAATGTACACACATATGAAGGGTGTCTGTTTTCTGAAAATTTTATGTTTCTTCACCTGTTCTACTACCCACTGCTTATTTTGCTCTTTATCTTTCAATGACGAACTGAAACGTCTCAGCTTAGATGAACATTTAGGCCCCGTCAACACGTAGCCGTGTATTTTTGAAAACGCATATATTTTATCCGTTTGGCCTGCCGTCCACACAAAAACAGTTTTTTTTTCACTGAAGACCGCAGCTTTTCAAAAGTCCGGTCAAAGTGGAGATTTTTGAAAACTCCATCTTTGCGTTTGTGTGTGGACGTGCGAAAACAGAGATTTGCGGTTTTATGCATCACTACCTGCGACAAGTAATGCACATACGTCATTCGTGTGCATCCTTGTTTGCATCTCAAACAAGGTTTGGGCAGCATGGACCCAATCTATATTTTCCGGTGTTTGATTAACTTTATAGTCGATGACGACTTTTAAAAGCAATTCCACCTCCTTGTCGGTCCACACAAACGAGATGCCTGGCGCGATGTTTCAGGTTTTGACGAGAGAGGTGCTCTGATTGGACATCAATACTGCCAACTACTGGTTTGGCATGCTCATAATCGCACTCAGAAGCGTATTTATACGGCTCCGTCTGGATGCAGATATTTTGAAAATGGTTACGTGTGGACGCGAGCGTTTTCCTTATACGGAGGACAGCAGATATGCGTTTTCAAAAATACCCGGCTACGTGTGGACAGGGCCTTAGTCATCTTCTTGATCTTCATCTGAGTAATCCATGGCCCGAGGACCATATGTGGTCTAATTTGCCTCTCAATCTGGCCTGGAAAACTTAAATAAATCATGAAAATAATCTGAATGTTGTGTTTGTCATGCTATTCAAGTGTTTCTGCATACGTAGATGATGCATTGTATACTTTTTTTTTTTTTACTGTGATGCACCTGGAAGACAAACTTGCAGGTTTTTGTTTTACTGACATTAGAGAGCGAACATGAGAATTTTCTCGTTTGTAAAAACATTCTCTTGATCAATTTGACTGCAAATGAACACACTGGTCCTGGTTTGGCTCTTTGGAGAAATTTTAGAACCTAATGTGGTCTATGAGTGGAAAAGTTTGGTCATCCCTGCTCTATACCGACCAACATCCTCCCAAACATCTACTGCTCACCATCCAAAGAATTCAGGTCAAACAAAACAAGTAATTCAGTCAGCATAGTTTTTGTAACAAACTCCTATTCTTGGAAAATTTCTCATTAACACAAAGTGTCTTCTTTGTTAAATCCCAACTTAAAATCCCAATTATTTGTGTTTGTTAAGATTCACGGGGGAGGGATCTCTCTGTCGTGTAGATCCCCACAACATTTCTCACTTTTTCCCCACTGATGGGTTTTTTAGGAGTTTTTCCTCACCGTGAAGGAGAGTCTAAGGGCAGAAACATTGCTGTATGCTAACATTGTCTAGCTAGCATTTGTTAGTTAGTTTTCTTGCTGTGTATTTGTGTTGATACGTTCCTCTTTTTCTTGTTTTTCGTCTTTCTGAATCTGCTATGTGAAGCCCATTGAGACAGAAATTCTGTGATTTTGGGGTATACAAATAAAATTGAATTGAATTAAATTGAATTTGGAACTTGGCTGTACCTATTTAAGCCTTGGATACAATACAGACTGGTGTTAACATCCTACTGTTGTCGCCTGCCGCCAGAGGGAGCCCTGGATCCCCCTCATCACCCTGACTAGAGACACCTGAGGGTGATTATTCGAATGACCCTCACCTGTGGATTCTGAAGCCTATTCAACGGCAGTCTCTCCTGACTTCCAGGTTGGGTCATCATCATCCTTCCCAGCCAGGTCCTCCTGTGTGCCTGACCATAAGTTTGATTTCTGAACTGTTATATAATTTAAACTTTTTGATCCTGAGTTAATTCTTTGCCTTACAGACTTACTTGACTTCTGTTAATAAATCCTGTTTTTGTCCTGTATTTGGGTTCTCCTCCTTTCACATCACAACACCCACTTTATTAGCAAGACAAGCAAGCGCTCACGTAGACCTCTTTTTCCAATAAACAATCAAATGTCTCAGTTTAGTGTTATTTTTAATTATTCATGTTTTGCCAATAAATAATGAGCTTAAAAGAGCCACAAATCATTGCATTCTGTTTATTTTTACCATGAACCCCAACATTTTAGAATTTGAGTTTATTTTATTTATTATCTGATTAATCTTCAGATAAACCTCACATCCACCGAATATCCAAACACATTTTGTAGTTAGAGTAGATTTGAAGATCAGACATCTAATGCATTACAAAGAAAATAGGCTAAACTCATTAAATTTTTAACATCAATTTAAACCTTAACTCTAAGTTGGATAAGCGGGTCAGAACATGATGAAGAAATGAATAACTATTTGATTTTGCGAGGCATTTTTACTCCTTCAGTCAGATTTCTGACCCGCAACTTTTAAAAGACAAATAATGGCAATTTTGTCACATAAAAATACAAACTAAGAGTTCAGAGCTACACAGAAGGGCAGGCCTAAGCTCAAGGGATAAAAAGCACACAGGCCACATTAATTCATACACATCCCCTGTGGATACGGCAGCCGTCACAGTTATTTAAGAGAGATTTTTCCCACTTGCTGTCATGGCTGGTCTGTGACATTTCCATTTGTTACAGTACAGTTAAACACTAGGTGGATAAACTGGCAGCATAAACCTCACCAGGTAGCAGAGGCCATCAGAAAAAAAACATATTTGGATAAAGAAAAAGCGTACATTAAAAGATAAAATTATCCCACAGAGGTTAATGGGTTATAAGAATGAAAACCAACTAATACAACACCAACTTAATAAGATACATCCTACCAAACAAATAAATGACTCAAGAATGGTTGCCGTGACAGCAGGGGCTGTCAGAGAAATTAGAGGACCTCATTTGTTGTATTTAACAAAACAGCTCTGTTAATGAGATATTGCCCTTAATGAGGAGGGCTAAAAATGGAAGGTTTATGCCTATCGGGAATATACAGTCATGCGCACACCTAAACACACATTTAGACACATAATTACACACAACACACAACAAAACAAGGACACCCAATGTGTTTGTCTGTTTGTTGTGAATCATCTGCATGTCTGCATGTGGCATATTGTTTCTTTCAACCATTTTTATTCCTCTAACAAACAAAAAAATGAGCGAGAAGTAAATATCTCTTTACAATCAGATTTTTTTTAATCAAAAATGAAAATAATTACTGTCAGTTTTTTGTTCTGTAGTGGAAAAGATTCAGTTACTGGCTATTATTTCGAATAAATAGTAAGGAAAAAAACCTTGTCAAAAGTTGAAAATGTTGAAACTTGAACCCTTTTTTACATTCACCCAAATCAAATGATAGAAATGTTTCTGTCCACTCATTTTTTAATAAGAGTGATTAAATTCGTTGCTTTTTATGCAAAATTGATGCGATATCTGTAATAATCAGGATGCTGTATCAGTCTATTGTGGTAAACACAGAGCTGAGTCAACAAGCAAAGCTCTTGATTTACCAGTCGATCTACGTTCTTACCCTCACCTGTAATCACCAGCTGTGGGTGGTGACTGAAAGAACAAGATTGCGGATACAAGCGGCTGAAATAAGCTTCGTCCACAATGTGGCTGGGCTCTCACTCAGAGATAGGGTGAGGAGCTATGTCATTTGGGAGGAGCTCAGAGTAGAGCCACTGCTCCTACGGGTCGAGAGGAGCCAGATGGGGTGGTTTGGGTATCTTGTTAGGATGTCTCCTAAATGCCTTGCTATTGAGATATTTCAGGCATGTTCCACTGGGAGGAGACCCTTTGGAGAGACTATGTCTCCCAGATGGCCAGGGAAACTCCTCCGGAACCTCCCTGAGTGAGCTGGAGGATGCAGTTGGGGTGAAAGAAGCGTAGGCTTCCCGTCTGAGGTGGTTGCCCTGACACCTGGACCTGATTAAGCAAAAGACAATGGAAAAGAAAAAAAGCAAAATGCTTGCATCAGTTAACTATGAATTCTTTTTTTAAGAAAAGTTTCCAAATTTTTATGCATCTACAGTGTCATCAGAAATGACAAAAAAAAAAGGAGAAAAATGCAATGTAAATGAAAGAAGACCCAAAAATATTGCAAATGCGAACTTGAATCAGCAGGAAGATTGATGCACAGGTCGAGAGCTGTCAACCAAACACTGTACCCCTTCTTAGCCAAACCAGACAACCTGTCTGAGGTCTATTTGTGTTTTATTTGCATGGACACTGGTACCTCTGTGACCTTGTGTTAGACCAATCAGCTCATAAGATGGATGGACAGATAGCAGAAGAAGCAACGTGGAAAAGTTTTTAATCATTTTAAGAAGAAATAAAGAAAAAAATTCTGAAGTAGACAAGCAGTAATCCACATGAAGCAGGAGTTTACAATAATCCCACAAGTTTTAGATCCAAATGATTAGATCATCAAGAGGATTTGATGGGCATATGTTTGGTGTTGTAATTAAATGTTCGTTGTGTTGAATCAAAGAAGAAAAAAAAATCCTCAACTTCAAAGATAGTGACGCTTCCCCGCTAAAATAAGAGCTTGCTGGTGTAACGCCTTACGAACATATAAATGGATTTTAAAAATGACTCAATCCTAGAGTTAGGCTTTTAGAAAAATAATTGTTTGTAAACTTATTTGTGGTTCAAGCCTACGATGCGCAACTTTTACAACTGAAAAAGACCCGTTAGAAACCTTTCCACTGTAGGTGACTCATTCTCTCTGTCCTATTTTATTATTTGGATTCTTTCCTCTTGCTTTGTATGGGTTTGCTGGTGTCCCCTATGATGATTATCTTTTTCTTGCTTGTATGGGTTTGGAAGTTGCCCCTCCTATGTATCAATAATAGAATTGTAATTTTGTTCTTATTAATCATTTTTGTCTTTGCATGCTTTTAATTCTTGCTAACTCCTAATTTTTTCTATGCTCCAACAATCAATCAAACAAATACAAAAAACTCTTAAACTAATAACTAAAATGACTGAAAATTTGACAATAAAGAGTTACCATTGACAACGCAAACTTCTTTAAAAAACAGATGGTTAATATGACAGCCACCATCTGTTTTTAAACGGAGTGTTCGCATGGAGGAAAAATATTCCAATCCAAACAGTGCAACCAGCATGTCCAAAAAGCCAGGTTTGCAGACAGGTAGCTGTCTACAGCTCAGACATCCCTACTCAGGCAAGTCATTCATCAGACCTCCATTTCACATGTTAAACATTCATGTCTTCCCCTCAGGTGCTTCACAAACGTCTCCATCTGTCACTTTTACTGTCTATAAATGTATGCACTTTGCATCACACGGTTGTTGAGGTGAATGCAAATCAGATTCTGCTGCTTCCATCCAAACCATCATCATTAGGAAAAAAAATATTATTACAAGCATTCATCTCATAGAGAAGTAAATTAAATGGAAGACAGCTTGGTAACTCAACTGCGTTTCAGACAAAATAACCTGGGGAGTACAACATATTGGCTTGTTAGCTTTATTAGCAAAAGCACATACTGAGTGGGAGTACAAGCACCTGCAGAGGGATCTCATCATGCACTGTTAAGCAGAATAGTATAAAGACTTTTTAGATATGCTAGAGCTAGAACCAGTGGGTTCCCGAAGGTCAGGCTAAGTAATTACATCTGGAGCTGAGCTTTAGAGCCACAGGAGAGTACCGATCTCATAAAGATTAATGACACAACACCAGCAAAACTGGAGATAAATGGTTGTTTCACACAGGTAACTGCAGAGTGTGAAGCCGCCATCGTCATTAGAAATGCCAAAATTGCTGTAATAACAATCAGCTAAACCAGCAGCCCTGTGGACACATTATTTTTTAATGCCTTTCTGGTGTTAAATGCTAGTGAGATTTAATCAGAAAAAAAGCATTTGAAAATGAGCCACCTGCTCACCGTTTGAGAGACCAGGCTGAGAGGACACTAACTCAGGTAGTGATGCTGATACAAGGGGGCATACATCAGAGGTGAGGACGGTGAAGGAATGAGACAGCAGAGACCTTGGGAACCTAGAAGGTGAGGCAGTGTGTTTGTAAATTGGCAGAAATGGAGGTGTACAAGGATTAGGTGCCAGAAAGATGAAAGGTGTGAGGGGGAATAAGAGTAGTTAAAGGGATCAAGTAAGTGCATGTGTGCGTTGGTTTGAACAGGTTGTTTGGATATTTTATTCATGAATTTGGTTTTAGTTTAGATTAGATGTAGGTGTTTCTGGTTAAATTATTGTCTGAGTGTGCATGTGGATGGAGGGGCAGTGATGGAGATGCAGCTCAAATGTGATGCTGGATGGCGTAAACTGAGAGAGGGATAAAAAAGAGGGTGGGCTGCACACAGGCTCTGTAGGGAGATGAACACAGCTGTGCAGAGAGTCGGTAGGAGTCGCACAAACAGTTTAAGAACTGGGAGCTTCTCACACCACAGGAACCTATTTCATCCATAACTTCATGGATTACTGATGACAGGGAGATACAGTGGGACCTAATGACAGAAAACTAAGAGGCAGGAACAATCTTGGGCATTGCAAACACGTGGAAATTAAAGGAAGGCAGTTGGAGAAAGAAACAAAGGACAAAGCTGCAAAAACAGGAGGAGTGGGAGGCAAGAACCCGCAGCAGATTAGTGGGGTGGACCAAAACCGGTAAGAAAAACTTCATGCCATATGTGCAGAAATGTTTACAGGATGTCATTTGAGAGATGTGTGAATTACCGTGGACCTGTACAACTAAAGAGACAAAAAAAAAAAGAAATTAGTTAAAAGAAGAATTACTAAGGTGAATATGATGGGATTTAGTTAATATTTTAAAAGAAAGCAATAAGAGACTTAAAAAATAAGGTTACTTGATTAAAAAGCACAAACACCCTAAAACCACTCTGTTACCCTGTGGTTTCCAAATTGTTCAGCAGAAATAAATTCATCTTGAATGCCATAACTTCTCAACATCACATTTTTGATGGAAAATGCATCAGAAACACAAACACAGATATTTCAGATTTGCATTAACTGACTAAAAGTGGGACGTTAAAACCCCAAAGTCTATTAAAGGCAATGAGATTTGTCTTGGCGATGAGCTGAGAAGCGAATAAACAAGTAGAGAGACAAGTATCTTTATGAGTTAGTGACATAATTAGTTGTCAGGAAGCCCGTTTGAATAAACCATGAGCTTGTGGACACATAAATCAACAAACATGTGTTTCTTAAGGCTACAAAATCCTGCATACAAAGATTTGAAATGTGTGTGTAGAAAGATTTTTATGTTTTTAAAGGCATGAGGAAGTGTAATGGAATGATTGGTGATCTATCAATGGCTGCTGGAAGGAAAGAAATCAATGCCTTTACTCCGGGCAAATAGAAAACTCTCTATATGTCCTGGATATAAGAATTAGATTGGTTTTGTGCTGTGAATTTCCCCTGAGGTGTGTGTTCCCATGCAGCAAGGTGCTGCCATCACATGGTGGAGAGAATGACTTGTTCAGAAGAGATGACCAATTTAGTCTTTCTTATTTATCTGAGCAGTACCGGTGACCTCTTCCTGCTGAGCCGCAATGTCGGTCCAGCTGTGTGAGCTTCTCGTCATCTGTCTAGCTGTGACACATAGGTGAGGGATCAGAGGTTAAAACACACAAAAGTTATTTTAAATGTGATGTTCAGCTCAATTTCACAGCAAATATCCATGTCTTATCCTTGTCTTTTTTTTCTCTCCCCACTTTATCAGTGGTGGCATGTTCCCTAGCAACCATTGGGGTGAATGGAATGACTCTCAGCTTCAGCCAACAATTCAAAAGCTCATGAAAGGATACAATCGCTACCTCAGGCCTAATTTCAACGGTACCCAGCAGCTTCAAAAAGAGTTTTTTTAAACATTTTTCATTCCTTTTTTTTCCCAAAGTATTTTTATGGTTTCTAAATTTGGCCCATTTTCTAATTGTTTCTGCCTCTTTGTAACACAGAGGGTCCTGTGGAAATTGGAATGAGTCTGGATATTGCCAGCATTGACGCCATCTCTGAAATTAACATGGTAGACCCCTCTCTCATTTTGTTAAATCCAGTAATAGAGGTGAATGTTTCTTTTTTGTTGTTAAACAAATCCTCTTCCCTGACTCATTTCAGGATTATACTGCAACCATCTTTCTAAGACAGCGCTGGCGGGATTCCAGGCTTGTGTTTCCTGGGAATGAGAGTGTGAGCGTGGATGGACGGCTGGTCTCTCTGCTCTGGATCCCAGACACCTTTATTCCAGACTCAAAGCGGTCCTTCCTGCATGACGTCACGGTGGAAAACCGCCTCATTCGTATCTTCAGCAATGGAACTGTTCTTTATGCTCTTCGGTAGATTGTTTTTCTTCTCTTTGAGATGAATTGACTTTAGGTTTTAGCAAAATAAAAGTCATTCATGTGTCATAATGCGGTCATATAACTTCAGGGGTTGGACCAGACGTGTGGTTGACCTCCTAAACTATAAAACATGTTCTTGCCAGGGAAAATCGACGTGATCTTCATTTTAGCTGAAGGAAATTAGGATGATGCTGATTCATGTTCATAATTGGGGCAACTGCGTTTACATGAGTCACGAAGACGCCTTTGTTTTTGCATTCTAACAACGAAGTATACTTCACACAAGATAGTACATTCAATTTGACATTGTGGTCCAGTATCAAAACATTGCACCTATGCACACACAGTTGAGCAAACAAAAAAGTCCATTCAGATTTAACACACAACACACGCAATAATTGAACAGATTGAAAACATTCCTGTCCATTGACTCTCCTTCTGGTTGAGAAAAAAACTCCAACTCCACTTTTAGAAATCCCAGGAATTACCCAATATTTTGCGTCAGTGGGCTGTTTGGTTACAGCACAATATGACCATCAATATAAATGAGGCCACACTGTTTAGACCTTCTAAGTTAACAGAGGGGTTTAAATTTGATTCTGAAGCCAGTGAAGAGAAGCTAACACAGGACTAATGTGTTATTTTTTCCTAGTTCCTGATGAAAATTGTGTTTCAAAAGAAATTTCAGGGCATTCTTATAAGTTACAGTGATCCAACTTGGATGGAATAAACATATTGAGGATTTTTTTTTTGTTAGCATCACTTTTATACTGTGGAAAAAAATGTTTTTTTTTATTCTTAATGTGTGTCTTTAATAATTTGACCAGTATGAAACTACCAGGATCCCCATGGCAGAACTGGAGGCTACACTGCCAATGTCTAGAGGCTAGACAAACATTAGTATAAACAGACAGGTCTTTTTCTTCATTAATGCCTTGAACTGTTCCAGTTTTTAAAGAGCTTGCTTTGATTACCCAACAGCATCACCGCTACAATCGCTTGCAACATGGACCTGACCAAATACCCCATGGACAAACAGGTGTGCACCCTGCAGCTGGAGAGCTGTGAGTACTTCCTGTGCCTCCATCAAGTGTGTAGATGGCCTTGAATCATCATCTTCATCTCATCTTCACAATGACCATTTTTGCCTCATGAATTTAGTGAGTATCAGACTGAATAAGAGCTTACTGTTGCTGAGCTGGTTGGATTCTGTAAAACATAATGGTATATGTGTGTCGTGTTGATTAAGGGGGCTACAATATCCAGGATGTTGTGTTCTACTGGACCAGAGGGAATGATTCGGTTAGGGGTTTGGACACACTGCGGCTGGCTCAATACAGCGTGGAGAGTTACCATACATCAGTGTCAGAGGCTGTGTATGAAACAGGTACCTTACAAACCAATGTGATAAAAGAAAACCTGCAGCACAAACGTAATGTTTCTAAGGATGTTGTGTCTTTTCTTGTTGCTCAACAGGACACTACCCCAAGCTCATCCTGCATTTTGCTCTTCGTAGAAATGTCTTGTTCTTTATCTTAGAAACATATGTTCCTTCCATTCTGCTTGTGGTCCTCTCCTGGGTTTCATTTTGGATCAGTCAGTCTTCTGTTCCGGCTAGAACCTGCATTGGTTAGTATAAAATTCCAAATTCATTTCTAACTAACATAAATCACCAGTCATTTAGACAAGCAGGAATCTTTCAGGGTGTTATGTCAGTTTCTTGCAAATGGTTTTACCCAAGCAACATATTTTTCTTTTGTTGTCTTTCATCTGGAGTTTTAATAGATTCTCCTGGGGTTTTTGCCATTCAAGCAACACAATACACGCACTGCTCTGATGGTGCTAATTATCAGTAATTGGCAGAAATAATTATGAAGGAAAGAAAGAAAACTTTGTGGTACTTGAGTTAGGATACCGCTAAGTCCACAGAGCCTTGCCTCACAGCCCGGAGCATTTGTCAGACGAGTACAACAAATGGGCACATTGTCTTTTTCTCAAGAAAGAACAAACTCCTGTAGAATATCGATGGGCTCAGCTGGTGTGCAGTCATTTCTACATCACAGATCAATCGATCTGAAGTCATTTCCAGGCATTCAGTTTAATAATTTCTCCACGGAATCAGAACAGCAAACACTGTGGTCATGGTGAGGAAAGTGTCATGGTTTTATGATGTAGAAGGATGAGGACCCAATTGCAGGACATCAAAACAAGGTTTATTAATGCAATTTGAGTAAGTCTGTAAAGCAAAGGGCACAGGATTAACTGAGGATTTCAAAAGTTCAAATAATAGCAAAGTTCAAACATGGTCAGGCAACCAGGGTGACCTGCCTGGAAGGGATGGTATGATCCATCCTGGAAATCCGGGATGATTGCCCTTAAATAGATGGCAGGGTCCACAGATGTGTGGAATCAGGGATAAATCTTAGGTGACCCTAATCAGGGTGATGAGGAACATCCAGGGCTCCCTCTAGCAGCAGGAGAGGGAATCCTGACAGAAAAAGCCTCGGTTAGCACACTTAGGACAAGCAAATTGAGATTTGTTCCATTTTTATTGTTTTGATTCTTTTGATTACACATTTTGAAATGTAAACAAGTTATTTGGTGTGAAATGGCTCTAAAGGACACCACCAACAGATGGTGACCATAAGAGATTATAGGAACATAAAAACTGATAAATCAAGAGCCATGCTTTTAACTCTGCTCCCTCACCATTGTGAATCAATGTGAAGTCCAAATTCCCAAGGAAATTATGCTGTTTCGCTTGTAAATCTCTTTACAGGTAATTTTGTAAATTAGATTTAAAAAACCTAAACTTTTTTATCTGATCTTCAGGGGTGACCACAGTCTTAACGATGACCACTCTGATGATGGGTGCACGCACATCTCTGCCAAATGCCAACTGTTTTATAAAGGCCATTGATGTCTACCTGGGCATTTGTTTCACCTTTATCTTCGGTGCTTTGCTGGAGTACGCCTGTGCCCATTTCTACACCATGCAGCACCAAACCATCGAGGATTTACACCGGGTGAGAATCACCCTGCTCTCTATACATGATAAAAACACCATTAACCGTTTTATCTCTATTTTTCAGGAACTTCTGAGGGAATTTTGTGAGTCTAATGGAAATGGCTCCATTCCCATTGTCACCTCCAGCCAACCAAACCAGTCTGTGGAGATTGGCACCACTGCAGAAGAGCCTGCAGAGGACTCAGTGAACAGTGACATTAAAAACCACACTGCATCAAAGGAGAAGGCATCAAGTCAGGGCTGCGGTTTATCATCGGTGAAGGACGCATCTCGCAAAGCGGCATCTGTCTTTGTGGTGGAAAACCCACACAACATTGATCGCCACGCCCGCACCGTCTTCCCTACAGCTTTTCTCTTTGTCAACATCCTCTACTGGCTTTATTATCTTTTCCTCTGAGTACCAGGCCATGGAAACATCCTCCTCATCATCCTAAAACTACTGCACCTTCTCGTTGGAGGCTTAGTCCAGTCTTTATTTAACAGAAGTGATCAGCCTCATTTTTCTAAAGCTGTTTGAAACTTTTCATGAATTTAGAGAGGGATCAACCTCTTTACTGGCTGCTTGTCTCTTTTAGATCCAGTTTAAAAGTGTTGCTTGTGATTCTTGATGATTTAGCTGACCTCGCAGTTTTTTTTAAATTTATTTTTACCGTCTTCTTTAAGTGCTGAGTCCTAAAGAACAGAAAATCCTGACTTTAGTAAATTTTGCCAAATTTAAGATCTGGTTTAAAAAATAATCATTTTTTAATAAAAACTAAATTACACTGGTTAATTTCCCCCTAAATATGAAGATTTTAAACCGATTTTTATAGTTGTTTTTTATTACCATTTCGTCATATTTTTTTAAATTGAATTTCTTTTTTAACTTGTTCATTAGTTAGGTTACCAATAGGTGTGAAAAGTTCTGTTCTGTTGTCTTCCACTCATCCGGGGCTGGGTCGCAGAGCTTCCCTCACCCCAGTTACATCCTCCAGCTCACCCGGGGGGGAACTGGAGGGGTTCCTTGGCCACATGGTCTCTCCCCTCTGGGTCTCCTCCCAGTGGGATGTGCCCAAAACACCTCACCAGCGAAGCATTCAGGAGGCACCCTTTACCAGATGTCCGCACCACCCCATCTAGCTTCTCTTGACTCAGAGGAGCAACAGCTCCACTCTGAGTTCCTCCCGGATGGTAGAGCTCCTCACACTATCTCTGAGTGAGAGCCCAGCCATCCTGCGGAGGAAGCTCAAAAGTGCTCTATAAATAAAGTTTTGATTGAGTTTAAAATGGATAAGAAGCTGTTCCGCAGGACTTGGTTCTGCAGTGGCAGCAACTATTGATCTTGTTTGAATTAATGACTCTACATATAAGCATGTGGGAATGGTGATAACGTTTTTATTACCTCCAGAAAACCCATAAATTTCTGTAAGGCATGAGAAAAATCGCTCAAAACAATATTCTGCCTGCGATGCTGAGCTGCTTATAAAATGCTTTTAGTAAACAGTTCATGTAAATCTGCTTTTCCTCTCATTCTGGTTGGTTGTATTTATTCTTCACAAAAACTAACTGCAAATAAAATAACACATACTGTCTTGGATGAGTGGTTTTATTTAGAATTGTTCCAATGTGTGTGGTGACAAATAAAGACTGATTTGATGTTTTTTAAATATTTTTTTTAGAAATAGTGATATATTTTATTAGTCCCACATCCAGGTAGTAAAGTGCAAAAAGTCTGACACAGATTCATCAGATGAGCTGTTGAGAAATATATTTTTTCTAATTGCACCATTATGTTAGAATAATAAAAATCTCTGACATGATTAAAATCTCTACCAGTCTGCAAAAGGTTAAGGTATCTATTTGAATTTGACACGTCAGATTGCACATCAAAAAAATCAGGTAATAACAATGAAACATAATTCTCTATATTGGAAAAATTGTTTAAATATGTAAAGAAAAGAATGTGCAAAAGTTTAGGACAACAAGAAAGCTGGTTAAAAAAAAGAAGAAAAAAAGGAAGCTTTTGGTCTTAGGAGGCTTTTGATTCGTCCAAAATGCAAATAGTTTGCAACAAAAATAAGTAAATGAATAAAATAAAATGGATTTGATCTGCTTTATTAATACCCGGAATGTATCGTGGGTGGTTTCAGGCGAGTGGTGGGGTACACCAGTCTGTCACAGGCCACACAAACAATCAGCCAAAAATGCATGTATTCGTTGGATACACCAAGACAGGATGAAAACTCGACACAGTAAGATCTGTGTTCTGAACCAGCAAACACAAAATGACTCTTATAGACGTTGTTCCTGTTTGAATGACTCTTTAAAGATAAAACAACTCTTTTTAAAATCTTTACAATTTTCACCTTTTCTGCAATGAGAAGAAATGTGATGATGTGAAACGTATCAAACTAAAGACAAGTTGTTTGATGAACAGACACAATAAAAAATAGACAATTCTATCATGTAAAAATGCTTAAACGGTGACTTTTATCCTCCAACAAATCACATTACTCAGGTTTTCTTTGCACATGGCACCTGGATTTACACACATAACTCATTGTGTCTTTATACACAACCATTTTTACACTTGCCCTTTCCTTTTTACACTTATATTCATGCTTTAGTTGGTTACAAACCCTTCTTTTTTCCTCCTAAGACAGAAACAAATTGCATCCAGAAAATGTGAGTAGATTATTTTGTAGGGGTGTAGCGCCGCCCTCAGGTGGAATTATTCTCCTACAGTTTTTGCATCATCCCTACTTTGGAATGAAAAGAGGTTTTTCAGATGAGGTGAAGAAAGTTCCACTTTCTGATATCTGCAGTCTGATCTGTCCAACACATCCTAGGTTCCTTTCTTTGACTCCCATTCCTGTGGAGATAAAATTTTACAGGAGAATGTGGAAACTTATTTAGAATTATGGAAACGATATCTACCGGTATAAATCTTTTAAAGCATATTTAATGTTTCGTTTTGTCTTCTGTGCACTTACACCTAACAGGTTCACAGGGGGTGCTAGAGCATATCCTGACTTATTTCAGGTGAGAGGCAGGGTACATCCCGAACAGTTCAGAGTCAAACACTCATATAACCATCCACACACACAGTAATTCATAGGGGCAATTTTTATAGTTGCCAATTGAACTAGCATACATGTTTTTAGAGGGTAGGAGGAAACCGGAGTACCCGGAGAAAACTCACACCCACCCAGAACTCAAACCCCGACCTTCTTGCTGTGAAGCGACTGTGCTAACCACTGCACCACCATGCAGCCCGTTTTAATAACGTTCTTCAACATGATCTAGTTTTTTTTAGTTAATTTCTTAGTAAAAATATGCAAATTAAACTCTAAACAGATGTAATAACTGAACTTGTTCATAAAAATGAATGAAAGGACTACAAAATTGAAAATAATCAATATATTTTGAGTGAAACCTTAAATACTCAGCTTTTTAAAAAAAAAAACAAATGTCCAAACAAAGGCAGCATCGTTCATATATATTGTACAAGCAAAATGAAATTTATGCTACAATTTAATTGTTTGTAGATGTTATTGGGAAGGCATGTGTGCAGAGTCAGGCAGGAAATGAGTTTTTCATAAATCTGATCACCCCCACCTTTGCTTTCTGCATGACTGTTCCAGAAGAGGAGGCGTAAACAGATGGAGGTCTCCTTCGCATCTCGGAGGCACAGTTGACCGGTAAACTATCACTATAGATATTCTGGACTTTCCTACAGAAAGCCTGTATAATAACCAAAAGAAACATAAACTGAATGGATGTATGCTTCAATTTGATTTTATTTTTAAAACAGCTTAACATTCATACCATAAGAGGTTGTTTAGACTCCACAGGAGCCCCCAGAGCTCCACCGGCAAGACTTTTCTTCAGGTTCTCTTTGACTTGAGTGAGTCGTAGCTCCAGATCCACTCTCTCTGCCTCTTTAGCTCGACATGCCTCTTCCAACTGTGACACACGCTTATTTAGGATGGACTTCCTTTTTTCTGTTCCATAAACACAACGTGGATGCAAAATGAGATTAAAATGATCTCAGATACACAAAATATGTACAAATATCGTTCTACACAAACTAGTTTTATCATGAATGATATAAACCACAAGTTTCTACTGAGACTTTTTTATCAGGATAAAGTTATTAGCACAGAATATTTCACGTGCAGCAACAGGAAATTAACAATTAAATGGTGAAGACATTTTTTCATAAGCACGTTATTAGTTGTAATAGTATTTTTTTATTATTTCTGTGTGCGTTTGCAGATTAAGAGGGAGCCCCTGTTGCAAGGCTGTTTAAATAATGAAGGTCACTGAGCAACAGCAGATGATGGGAAATGAAATATGCATGCAAGACAAATTTAATCATCAATTTACGAAGATTTTACTCTAAAACACTCATCTTTTCTACTCTATTTGTTTAAGATCAGGAGTTGACAACCTTTTAAACGCACATTTCAACACAGTTTCTAAAAGATAGAAAACAATTAGTCAGGAATACTTTTAAATTTCTAAAATGAAGATATTTCTGTACAGTGCAGAGATGCTACGTTTTTGGCTTCACAAACAGGGAGATTTTGAGGTGGGGCCAAAAGGAGGAGGGGTTATGACTTGACATGACGTCACCCGCCATGACAGTTGGCATAAGACACACCGTTCAAAACATAAGAAAGCAGCTGGAAAATTGTGTGTCTTACATGTGTCATCACCTAGCATTCAATCAGTACGAAAAGGAATTACCACCAGAAATACACCACTGAACTGCTCGTTTGCACTTTGTGTTGCGGCTCACGCACATAAGCTGTCACATGAACAAAGTTCCCGGATGTCCGACTTCTTCCATACATTCACCAAAAACAATACTAGTAATAGACCATACAGATTGCTACAAGTGGCTTTCAGATGCACAGCTACAGCAGCAGGAGATGCCATGTTCTTAGCCTCATTACACCTAATCGTGTTCATGGAATGCACTAGAGTGTTCTTTCATGCAGGAGTTTTACTAGCCTTGGCGGGTGAGCGTGAGACAGGTCCTAATTGCGGGTGTCTCCCGCCTAATGCGGGAAAGTTGGCATGTCTGACAGTGGGTCATTATAGCCTGTATAAACACATCGAAACCAAGTCAACGAGGAAGCAAATTTGTGTGGTCTGTAACAATCCAGTAGGATAAATAGAAATAAAAGGCAACTGCTCCTTGGCAACTAATAGGATTATTGTTAGCTTGAAGCTACCTTAGCACTAGCTGCTCTAAACAGTGATCATTCTGAGGCAACTTCAAACAGAAAACTCAGTGCTCACCTCTTAGATATGCATGTTCACTCAGAAAAAATATTCTCAGTAAGTAAATAAAAAATAAGCAATAAACTTGCCAAACTAAGTGCAGCTGGAGATATCATCTTGCCACATAGCTGTGAAGCGTTTGAGGACAATTTAGCTATTTGACAAACCCAAACAATTTTTAAAAATAGATTTTTATACTTTGCTTATCCCGTTCTGTTTTTCAAATCTGAAACATTTTCTTTTTTTATTTGGGTGGTTTTCAGCTTGTGGTTTCGGTTTAGCATTTATTTTAGTTCTCACCCGACGCCGTCTTCAGCTCCTCCTTCAGCTCTCTCTTCTCCTGTCGGAGGGTCACCAGTGCATTTCGTATCCCATCCTTCTCTTTTTCTAGCTCTGCTTTTTCTCCCAGGTAACGTTTGGCATCCTCCTCCGCTCGTGTTTTCCCATATTTCCCATACTGGTTGGTATCTGTCCGAGGAACAGAGGTGAAAGGTTAAAGGTGCAGAGGTTGTGGGAAGAAGATGATACATCCTGACGTGATTTGTCTATCTGTCTGATCACGCCGACGCCCCTTAGAGAAGCAAGATCACACCTCCACGTCCAACTAATCCGACCTCACTGTCATAACTCACATTGGGAATTTGGAGGAGAAGGAAGAACACGGTGCGTGAAGAAATAAACAATCGCAAAGACAATCATCCAGAGTTAAGGGTCACAAGGCCAGCAGCAGATCTAATGTGAGCATCCAATAAATCTCAGATCACATCCTGAAGTTTTCAGCGCTGGGAAAAGCCAGGCTCTTTGAAGTGGCTAAACTGCCACCACAAAGAAACGATGTGGAGGTTAGCAGCATTGATCCTAACTACTAAGCTGCACATCATCCAGTGAGATAAAAGAAAAAAGAGAAAAATCGAGGTGATTTTTGTTCGATATGATAAATTACTAAGGGGACGGTCCTGAACCAGACGAAGAATCGAATTATGACTGAACAGAACTGATGGGCGTATGGAGTTTGAAAGCTTTCCTCGTGGAACTTCTCACTCCGATGAGTGATGTGCCTGCAGGATTATAATGGAGGCCATCTGCTTCACTTCTCATTTCCCTTGTGTAATATTTTTTTAGGAGTGACACAGATGGAAAGTAGGGAGGGGCATTAAAATGACAAAACACCAGGAAAAAAAAATGTTGCAGTAATAAAGTGACTCTAGCGGGATGCAATCAGGCCTTACCTCTCCTGATGTGGTGCTCTATCTCCATGATACAAATATGGTAATCATGGAAATGCACCCATATCACAACATGCTGTCACTTTTTTTTGCAGAGATGTCATGTTTCAAACTTTGTGAAGCTATATAAAACTTCTAAATTTGGAAAATTATTTTCTGAAATATTTTAGAATAGTTATTTTTCTCTAAATCAAGTTTAAGCTTTGATACAGTTTGGGTTAGGTTGCGGAACCCCTAATCTAATCCTGTGTTTTATAAGAAGCTTAAAATAGATGAATTGATTAGTTGAAGTACCTTTTCTAAGTTTAGGTCAATTTTGATTTGTACTGGCTATTTGATTTCAAAGCTAAAAAAGGAATTTCAACCCAGAAAATCTAATGCTAATTTTTCTGTAAAGCAGGTCTTCATGAAGTTGGAGTAATCAGTCATGGCAAGGTTACCACTCACGGGTGAGAAGGAAAGAACTTACGGGAGTCCAATCGCTTGAGAGAAGCTAATGGTTTGGTTCTGTCTGAGTCACTGCTTGAGAAACTCGACCGTCGCTTCACTTGGTTCCCAGCTTGCTGCTTGTGGTTCTCCCATGACTTGGGTGTAGAAAAGAAGAGAGGAGGTAGGGGGGGCATTGCAGATGTATGATAAAAGAAGAGGGAAAAAAGTGAAATTTTATTATCAGTCTTAACATCAAGCTAATCCTCCTGTTTTCTGATAAAAGGTTGCTAAGGTGTGAGTGTTGATTCAAGCTGTCGGTGATGCAAGATGTGTGTGTGTTAGTGCATGTCAGAAGGGTTAAGAGGAAAGTTTATTGGCTGTAAAATGGCCATGACCTCTGGCATGTGTCTTTTTTCTCCCACCCTTCGTAAAGCATGCAGCAGTGTGTATATATGGTTGATAAAACACAGTCTCCTAAAGAGAGCTTCCCACGTAATCTTTAATCTGATTGCCTTAAAGAGAAGCATCACATGCTACTTTTTGAAAAATTTACAAAAGGACGTGAGCATATGCCTCCCACCTGCGTGTCCTCACTTGGGACCTCATCGTACGTCCGGGAATCAGTGGAAGTGCTGCTGGAGGAGGTAGCCCAGCTAAGATCAGAGAGCAGAATGAGGTCAAGACATCACTGGAGCAAACCATCACCAAACCTTCACTAACAGGAAGGAATGTCGTGCAGCGTCACGGATGTTAGCAATCATATCAACGTCCACATAGTCGTAATGCAGAGACTCCGGGTCTGCAGTGGAACCCGTTTCTGCCAAAAGGATCCCGAGCCACCGTCCCAGCTCCTCGGAACAGCTCGCCTGAAGAAACAAACACATCGCAATCTGAATATACACATCAGATTAGTTTTCTGTTGGGAAAAACTTGAAAAAAAAACCCCAACAAACATGGTTGATCTTTAAACTTAGTTCAAGTAGTCTGTTCGAATCATATGGCTCATTATTGCTTTATAATACATTGATTTAAACATATTGTTTTACAAGCATGAGCTTCCAGGGCTAAAGCCAACATGCTACTCATTAACTGGAACACAAAACCATTCAATGTACGACCATTTGTTTTTGCATTTTTTCCCCTCACAACCCAGACAGGAATAAGCGGTACAGAAGATGACTGAATAAGTGAATGTACATTTTTTTAAGTTTACCTTGTTAAGTTTATTGTAGTAAAAATAAGTTAATGGATGATATTCTGCTTGCAGAAGGTTCCTCCAATTTGTCTACATGAGTCGATTTTCAGATGACACCACAAACTGTGTCTTACCTCCAGTGCGGCCACCTCCGTACTGTTTCGCAGAATGCGGAAAGCAAAAGGATGTTTGGGTCCAAGTCCGGGCACCACCTCGCAGCCGCGCAGAGGGAGGGAGGCCAGCGTGGTGCGAGGGTCTCCTCTGTCGTAAAAGAAGTGCAGAGAACCTCGGCACACACAGCACCACTGTTCCCTCCACACTTGATTCACCAGCACAGACAAATAGCCTGCCAGAGAGAAAATGATGCATGAGCATAGTTTGACATACTAGACGGAAAAAATCAAGGTCTCACCTTGTCGAGGGTCAATGTAAGCCGTCCTGGATTCTCCTGGTCGAGGGGGTTTCTTCTTAGAGAAACTGATAATACGTGTAATTTTACGGCCGGCAGCAAACGCGCCTCGTTTCACCTTACCTACAGAGGAGAGAAGATAAAAGAAAAACTATTATCAACTTGGTGTGTTCAAGACGGCTTTCATGCATTAACAGTTTTTTTGCAGTTCTTATCATGGTTGAATGTTATTTCTTCATCAAAAACATATCTGAAGTGGTTTTCTATTTCATTCAGGAATCAAGGTGACAACCTGATGCATGAATGAAGGTGGCGGCATACTGCCTTTTTATAGACAACCTTTTCTCATCGCCTACATGAATCTGTGCACCAACTGAGGAGGAGACACCTGCAATCCTGCTGCTCAAAGTAAGCATACAATGTCTTTTCTGACATTCTTGTTTAAACTCGTCATCCGCCAGACTTTTGAATATAATATACATATGAGGCCGACGTCATGTAACAGTGATGGGAATTTGGGTTCATTCATTCATCTTCTGAACTGCTTATCCCAGTTGGGATCGCAGGTTGAATTTGGGTCTTTTTTTTTTTTATAAAAATGTCTCCATTGAATTGGCTCCCAAACCGTTGTTTGGGTTGAATTACTTTTCGTCCAAAACATGTGGAAGTCATTTTTAGTGTTGAAAAAAAATTCAATGCTTGTTTATACCATGAATAAATTTGTATTATGTATTTAATTTAAATGCAAAAAAAGTCAATTAAATTAAAAATCATCCAGTCTGTTGTCTTAGACATGTCAAGGTAGGTTCTCTAACAACCTACGGGTGGAAACGATTATTAAAAATTGATGTATAAATAATTTCTAAAGTATTTATTTTTTTCACTTATAACATATAAAAAATTTTTTTTCCATATCCTACTCTTTGGATCCTTTGATTCACTTTTTTGCTAAGTTTCCAGAGAAGTGTGTTTGTAGCAAAATTAAAAATGATCTAGAATAAAGGAGACATTGTTGAAATACAGTATGTTTTCTGTTCTTCTACTTTATCCATACCAGGCGCGGATCCAGAATTTTCTAAAGGCGGGGGCATGATATCATTGACATAGCCAGTATAGCGGAGGCTGGGGGCAGTCCCTCCAGATCATTTTGAAAAAAAAGAGTCATTTTCTTGCATTTTGGTAGCCCATTCACTGGCCCTGCCAGGGGATAGCTTGACTAGTCTCCTTTCCTTTCTTTTTCTTCTTTTTTTTTTCTTATTTTGAGGACCAAAAAAAAGGGGGGAGGGAGGGGTGCGCCCCTCCTGGATCCGCCCCTACATACATCTATCTTTTTGCACAAAACTCTTCTCACTCGGAAATAACTATAACAGACACATGGAAAGATAAATTATTTAATTAATAAGTCTTGCTCCATTAATGTATGCAAAACATTTTGATTTGATTTAGTCAATTCTGTTCATTTGATCTCTTTTCTTTTATTGTTGTGATTATGTTTGTATCTGTTTCTTGGCTTCAGATCTATTGTATTATTTTTTTAAATGAAGATAAAAATAATAAAAATGGCATCACAGAACAAAAAGCAGTTGGATCTTAAATCAATGTGCAAATGTGTCTGTAGGAAACAGAGTAACTCTAGCTGGAACGTGGATGTTTGTCTCACCACTGTCTCTGCTCTCTCCCGCTGACACGCCCACGCTGTCCGAATCCGACGTGTTCCTCTCTGCTGATAACCTCTGAATGAGAATTATAATCACACCTTAGGACGTCCACTGGCATTACAGTCAATAAATCACAGCTGCTCATTTCTACTTTTATGTAATCCTATTGAAATAAACAGTATCAAAACTTGTAATCTAAACATCTTTTTTCACGTGAATCCAACTCGGGGTTTAAGACATTACTTCATGCAACAAATTATCCCGTTTTCCTCCTCCTTGTTTGTACTTCTGGACCAGAAGCTTTACAGTTTATATTCTAACAAATTAGTAAGCTTTAGATGATGTTTCCACCATCCGTGACTACCCACCGTCCCCTGTCATTGTTACCTCAGCGCCTAATCACTCCGCCTAGTTGCCCTTTCATTTTACTGAAAGAACACTGCTATCATGGCGTGGAACCCCAGGGCAAACGATTGTTTAGGAAAACCAATGATGACAACACAATTGGTACTCAGCGCAGACTTTTCCTTACCTAACCTGGAGGATTATACCTTTGGGAATAAAAATTACAGGGGGCATCAGTGTGAACATCCTTCTTAAACTCACCTTGTCGAGTTCAGTTTTCCTTAAAGTGACAGGAGAAGCCGGTTCCTCAGCTCGCACGCTCTCCCCTCTCACCTCTCTTACAACCTGAGGAGGTGTTTTACACAGATCAGAGTTGTGTTTTCCCCTGCAGGAATGACCGCTGCAGGTCTTGTTTGTATGGAGATGGGGATGCTTACTGTGAGCCATGTGTGAGCTTGCTCTTTGCTTTGCACAGCCAGCACTAGGGCGTCTCCATTGGGTAGCGTGAATCTTAGCTCATGGTGCTTCCTTTTGCTGTCTTTGGGAGCATAGACCACAGTGCATTGGGGCAGAAAGAGGTCTACGTAGGGGGACGTGTCCTTGGAACTCTTATAACACTGGAGAAGGGAACAAACGTAAATATGAGCATCATAAAGAAAGTTAAAAATGAGACAGATAGGGCGATGATGACACTACAGAGCATCTCACCTGTAGTCTGTTCTCTCGTATAACGGTGAGTTGTTTGGCCCACTGACCGAAGCGCTTCTTACGCAGCAGGAACGCACAAATGCGACAATCCCTAGCGGGAGGCATGGAGCTCTCATCTGAGGGCCACTGGTGAGTTAGTCGGGCACCTGGGCTCCTCTCTTCTTCGTCTTCTTCGTAGGATTCATAGGAGCTGCTCAAGGCATCCGAATCGTTGTCTGTGCAGCCAAAGAGGAGATAAAAGATACTTTAAACCCCAAAACACACCATGTACTCCTTAAGTGATGTGAAAAATGTGCTCTTGGCCTTACAGGAGTTTTTACGGTGAGAGTTTATGCAGGTTGGTGGGTAGTTTGTTTCTGTATCTTCATACCCATCTTCTATGGAGTTAGGAGGACTGGGTCGGACTGAAAGAGGAACATTTACAGTTTAGAACAAGTCGTTCTTTGCCTTCATGTGAGGTCTGACTGGGAGGATCTGATGTTTAGGTCGACTGATGTAGACGCGCTGACCTCGTGTGATTATGTACTCAGGCAACGCGCCAGGACTCAAGGGCACCGCCTCTTCGTAGTAGTCCTCAGGAGGAGGCGTTGTGGGCAGTGGGGGAGGAGAGTCAGCAGAATGGGGGGCTGGGGAGTCTGCGGAGCTCTGCAAACAGGAGACGCATCAACATAAACAAGCTGCTTTCCAAAACCCAAAGATCTGCAGTGCGGGACGTCCCACAGCAACTGATTGAGCTAAATTAGACACATGGGTGGACCCCGACATTTTCAGCCCTCCAGCAGGATAGATGAGTTGTGACCACGGGAAAACCCCACAGAGTGTGTATGAAACTTAATCTGTAGGGTTTTCATCTTGATCTTTTTCATCATGTAGAATTACACACACATGTAATGTGTGTTTGTAAAGTTCATTGAGAAAAATTTGAAGCAAAGTGGGTGGAAAATGTTCAAATGACCTCTTTGAAAGTGTCTTTTTCTGTGTTTTGATCTTCTTTGAGAATGTCTGTGACATCGTTCAGATCTCCCAGCTCGCAGTCTGGAAAACACCAAAACAGGATTTAATGCCAAACCTCAAAAAAGTTCAAAAAAATGTTTTTTTACTTGGAGTTTAAATAAAACTCAAACAAACCAAATGTGTCAAAGAGGGACTCCACAAAGCTTGTTCCATTTCTGTACACTGATGAGTTCATGTAGATGTAGTCGGTTCCAGACACTGAATGAAAGGAGAAGAGAACAAAGATGGTCAGGAACGCCAAGTTTAGATAAAGAAATGTAAGTAACAAATTATGTAAAAAGAAAAAAAAAAAATTCCCCATGATTTTACTTTTTTGGGGGATATATGTGTACAACATTGTTTGGAAATGTTTAGTAAAATCGATATTATTTTCCTATTTCTGCATAAAAATGATAAAAAATGGTTTCTTTTCAACTATTTTAATAAAGCTAGCATCGCAACTTGGTTCAGCTGCTAAATTTAGCAACTTCTGTTCATTTTTCCAGATGTTTTAAATCTCATTTAAGTGTCCATTAAAAAAAAGCAAACACATAAAATATTAATATTCTTCAGATACACAGATCTATATACTGTACAATATGCCCCGTAAGGCCTCTCTGACCTGATGGCTGAATCTGTTGCAGAAGGTTCCGCACTGATGTCTTTTTCTCCTGAGTGGTGGAGCTGAGGGTCTCTTGGTCCAGCATCTTCAGCAGCACCCCCAACTCATTCACCAGCACCTCCATGGCTACAAGGAAGACAGAGACAAAAAGGTCACAAAGGCAAAGCTTTAGTTTATAACCTTAGAGGTTGAAGGTCAGTCTGACAAGTCTAAACAAACCCCAGGTGTATGTCCGAGAGGTTTTTTCAAGCTTCACTTCATTCAGGTCAGTCTTTCATTTTTATCACCCACTTTCTGCCCTCTCATCAGTGTCTCCCCTTTTTCAGTAAACCAGACTAAACAGCAACTAACGGCTCCGCTGGCAAGAAACATGCCAGCTAATGGTTAATTACGCCAGAGTGTGAGGAAATCTTAGGCTACCAAAAAAATAACAAACCCATGCACAGAAGTTCCTGCAGCTTGGAAATACTGCTGGCTTTCTAACAATTTGGCTCAAACACAAACTTTAATCAGCTGTCATTTCTAATCATAAGAGAGTAAATTAGACACTCCGCCAAAGCTGCTGGCAGAAACACGAGACCCTGCTCAGAGACTCTCTGACAGGATCAGTGGATAAAGCAAATGGGGAGAAAATAATACGGAATACTGACAAGAATAACCAAAGGACCACTTTGCAGAGTTCAGAGTGAGCCAGCCAGATAATAGTTACTCACAGAGAGCTGATCCCAGTCATAAAAATGGGATTTGATAGGGTTCTGTAACTATGAACACTAAGATTAAAGAAATATTTAATTCCCATCATGTACGGTGAGCTGAGAGGTGGGAGCGGTCCACTCCCTGTTTTCAGAGAAAAACTTAAATAAACCAACCCGGAGACCCAGCTGCTGAACACCGTGAGAAAAGTTTTCCAACCTGCTCCTGATGTAGCTGTGAATTCCCCTTTTACCTTCATATATTTTTTTTTATTTATTTTACTAAGAAATAGAATAAGAAATGATGGCAGGTTCTTTTTTTCTTTTAAAAACAAGTTAATTCCTAAATTCAGCTCATGGCTGTGAAAAACATTGTTAGAAACTCCCTGTCTAAAAAAAAAGAGCGAGACAGCGCTCTAAAACACACTCATAGTGAGAATGAACTTATTAACTTAGAATATTTTCTGAACAAACAAAGTTTTAATGTTGTTGGTAAGGATTATAGGACTCTTGACAGTTTTATGTGCGCATGGCTGCAAAAAAATGCTGATTAAGCAGTGAAAACAATGCATGATTAGATATGGTGCCTAAATAAATACATTTTTTTTAAAAAAACCTGCTTTAATAATTTATAACTTTGCCAAAATCCGTTCCATTCTGTCAACTTCTGCTTATTCAGGGCTGGGCCGCGGGGACAGCTTCTCACACACTGGCTGTATTCTACAGCTCACCCAGGAGGATCCCGAGGTGCTCCCCGGCCAGCTGTGAGACAAAGTCTCCAGCAGGTCTGGGGCCTGCCACTGGGTCTCCTCTCGATGGGAAATGCCCGAAACACCTCACCAGCGAGGTGCTCGGGAGGCGTCCCATCCAGATGCCCGACCCACCCCATCTAGCTTCTCTCGACTCGAAGGAGCAATGCAACTCCAAGCTCCTCTCAGGTGACAGAGCTCCTCACTCTATCTCTGAGTGAGAGCCCTGCCCATTGCACTGCAGAAGAAGCCAGATTGTTTTAAATTTTCGATGTATAAAACTACCCCGGCCAATCAAGGCTAAATACATCCAAGCATCCACTCTCCATCTCTCATTGTCCTCTGGCAGTGTCTACATCCTAACCTACATTTCCTCTTCCAGCCTGTAATCTGTTAGACAAAAGTCACTTCTGGCACAGTCGTCCACACCCTCCTCCCCACCTGGCTTTTCACTCCTCTTTATCACTACATTTCCACAGTCCAGTGGAATTAGTGCCACTGAACTGTGGAGGTAGCTGGGGTCAGCCGCAGGACAGCCGCTGAGCCAGAAAAGTCTTTCCTCACTGGGCGCTCACATGGAAACAAAACCTGTTACACTAGACACACAAATGAATGTCTCCACACACAAACACTGACAATGTGTTTTTAGTGGAATGTTTTCATACTTAACTTTGATTTGTGGCTCCATAAACAACACACAAGCCACTATTTGGGATGTTTTCCCTCATTGTAGTGATCCTGAATTCCTAATAACGTGTTACCCTCTCCTTTTATACAGACATACTTTCTTGAGGTGGGTCTTCCCATCCAGTCTTCTACACTTTAAGCTGCTTCCTTCAATTGTACCACATAGCATGCTAATGTCGAGATGTGGGCATGAGGAATTAATTAATTTAGGAAACCTGGAATGTCTCTTCATTAAAAGTCCATCTACCCAGGGGACTTAAAGGAAGTGGAGTTCATGGAGGGAGAGGAAGCTCATGAAAGTGGGGTGTGTTGGCCTGGTGGATGTTGTCCCTCTGCCAAAAGCTCCAGCTGTTTAGATTCTGGCTCTAGCGTAGTGTTGGGCTTCCCCTAACCGAGCGAAAGACAAAACCTTTCCACAGCATGACGCATTCGCTGAGCAAAGATACTGAAATTTACACCAGTCAGGCTTGAATCAGATATAACGGAGGAACCAAAAAGCACTTTTGAGGATGCTGGCGTGACATTGGACGTCACACCCGCATCCTACACCACTTAGATGTGCTTTTTTAAGGCTGGATGACTGCAGAGTTTTTATGTTTGTGCCAAAAATGAGCAAAGATGATCTACTTTAGAGTTTTTTGGCACAAAGACCACTTCTATATCAGCTTTCATTGTTGGAGAACCAACAGCACGCTTTCTACATGGTATCCACTTTTGAAAGTTGATCATTTGAACCTTTGCTGAGAAAAAAAACAAATTATTCAACCTACCACTTGATGCTAATTGCAAACACACTTTCTGTCAGTAACATAATACTGGTTATTTAAACCCTAACTGATCAAACTTTGTTGCAACGTGCGGGTACTTCAAGCAATAAAAACAGGAGTGTGTTTGGTGTTTCAAAGTCTTGAACAAACTCAAGCATTTATTTCTTCACACTCGCTTGACAACCACCATTAAACATGAGCCACATTCCTCACCTTGTTGATAGGGCAGGACTCTGCAAAGTGTGTTTGTGTGTTTAAGTGTTCGCTTTTGTGGATCAGGGAGAAGTTTTTGTCTGACACTGCAAAGTCAGGCGTCTTCTAAGGAGCTTCCTTTTGCAAGTTTTCTGTTTCAGCTCAACAGGGGATGAGAAAGGGTGGGGTGGAGTAGGTGTGTAACGCTAGTGGGTTAAACACCTGTGCTAACATGTTCAAGAAAATTTGATCCAAGGAATAAAAGAGACTTAAATAGAAGACATTAATAGTCATATTTTTTTCCCTAAAAAGAAAAGATCTAGATGCTAGTTTGTTTCCTTGTGATGCAACACATCCATAAATAAAAACCCAATGTGAATGAACCACATTTAAACAGCTCAGTTACACAATATTCTTAATGTCACCCCATCCCGGTGATCACACAAACATGTGGAAACCACAAAGAGTCTTTGGAGGATTCAAAATGTGCTTGTTTTAAGAGGGAGTGTTGCTGGCAAAGGTTTTGCTTTTATCATAAATCAATATTTCAGGAAAACAGCAATGCTGAAGCAATAAAAATCTTTCCTACTTGTCCTCTGATGTAAGAACGATGCTCTCACCACATAACCCTAAAACTAACCCACTAACCCCAACCATTCCTTTTCCAACTGAAATCCTGGTACTTGAACATATCTGCTCCGAACTGCAACTTCTCAACATGTTTGTTTTAAATGAAACTTACCCTCTACAGTAGTGGAGGAAAGTCCCACCATTCTGCAGGAGAAGCTACTTCATTCATACACAAAGTAGATCCAAGAGAGTGTGTATTCCTTGCTCCCTGTGTCCTGGAAAGTCTTTGTAGTGCAGTTAGGCTGAATACACACTCCCTTCTCTTCTCCCTTCCTCCATCTGTTCTCTTATCTCCCTCCACCTCTAACACTTTGTCTGCCCTCCTCTTTTTTTCCTTTTGGGAGGGCATGCTGTGGGGAGATGATGGTGCTCTTGAAGTGTGCGAGTGTGTGTGTGTGTATGTGTGTGTGTCAGATACACTGTAATCCTCGGGATTGAATGGCACCTGGGAAAAGCTTGCTGTGTAAACACACAAGTAGACTAATGGCTAACCAGCATTCTTTATTCTTCCACATTCTTTTTGAGCTAACGTTATTAACTTTTAACAGACTGCACACTTCCACCAGATGCCAATGAACTCTGGAACAGCAGACCAATCTCAGCCTCCCTGCTGTAATGTAGCTCCAGGGAAGTCCGAGAAAAAAAAGATCTTTTGTACTTTTCTTAAACCAGGAAAGAGGTAAAGAAAATGAATAAATTCCTTTATTGGGGTGGGGGCAAGTTGAGACTTTAAGGAGTTACACGTGGATGACTTGTTGCCTTGAGGCAAACATGTAGCAGCATGTTGTTCTCTGAGACATAAACGCAGACAACCAGGCACACAGTCCTCCAAAACTACACACATGACAAAGCAGAAAGACAAACTGGTCTGGACAAATTATCACAGTAAACATGATTCATTTAAGTCAATTTGATGTTTCATAGTTACACAATTCCTAATGACATTCTTCTTAAAAAATATTTGAGATTTATTTTCCCCAATTTGAAGATTAGTGGCAAGGTTGTAGCTCACCGGTTGATCATCACTGGTTACGACAAGCAGTACAGAAAAACACTGTCTGGTATTTCAAATTCTTTGTATAGTACTTTTATTAATATATATCAAACAAACAATTATCATTCGAAAAACATGTAGACTTTATCAAACTAGTTTAAAAATTTGATTTTTTTTCAAAAAACAGTTTACAACTAAGCGATTCCAAATACTTGATTTAAAAGAAAAAAAAATTGTATCAACACAAAAAAGTTTGTCAAAAACTACCCAAAAAATGTTAAATTGAGAAAAATAGAACTTTTTAATACCCTGCTCAAGACTTTGACCTGTCCAAGGTGCACCCCGCCCTTCACCTGCTAACTAGCCAGGGACTAGTATGAATTTTTTCATGATGAAAGTTCCAGAACGGCCACTTTGTGAACTAAAAAAAAACGTCAAAGGCAGATTACACATCTCATAAAAAGTTTATTAGCATTTCTTAAAGGTGACATAGTATTCCTGTTTCTAAACTAAGCTTTTAAGAAGCGATATTTAAAGTGATCAAAAATTTAAAAACCAGACAAAAAAGACTGATTCAGGCTTTTTGGGTCAGTTGATCCAAAGATTTGAAAACAAAGCTTGAGGTGTTTTCTATCGTATACATTCTACCATAAGAATCTTACAAGTTATGAGTCTTCATGGTTAAAATACATTACGTCTTTTTTTCTTTTTTTCTTTCTTTTTTTTTTTTTTACTAATTGAGCTTCATCCAAAACGATTATTGATACCAAAGCCAGAACTTCCCTGAGGTATATAAAGTTTCCCTGCTTTTTGAAAATATCCCCCAGCTGTGACAAATACAACAGGCACACCCTGTTAGGCCTTGATATGGTCGGAAAAAACACTTCACACTGAGACTAAAAGTGAACTCTGGCCTCCGAAGTGAAGCTATGACCTTATCCAGAGCCAACAAGACTGCAGGAGACACACCAACATCCACCGGGCTGTAAGATAACACACTCCTTTCCACTGAGAAAGCACCAGAATCCAGCTGATCTCATAATCTAAACTCAATTCACTGTTCATGACAAACAACATCCGTGGAAGTCAGGTTGCCTTTGGTCTTCCAAACAAAGCTGCTGTATGAACCTCAAAGAGCTCCGGCATCTGTGTCTCCACAAGAGATCCAAACTTAATGAAAACAGCCGGATACCCCCCTTACTTATTGTCTTTGCTTATGTTAGATATACAACAATTTTCCAACCTGATCCAACTTGAAAGAACCCGGCAGGTTGACCAACTCCTCTGGAAAGAGCGTGGGTGTCGCTGTGTCAGCTGAACACTATCATCCTTAGTTTTTTTTCTTTTTATGAGAAAGCAAAATATCATCTCACATAAGGTGAGTAAAAGGAGTGTATTTTCATTGTGGAGACAGAGAAGTAGACCTGTCTTCATTTATCTACGCCTCATCAAAATGCCATCATAAAATCTGAGACTTGCTTAGCCTAATTGAGTAAGAATAAAGTTGCTCAAATAACATTTCCTCCTTTTTCTTTTAAGTGGGACCAGCATGTTGATAATGATGAGGTGAAGGAGATCACTAAAACCTGGGCCAACAATGGCTTGTCTCAAAAGCCTGTGGGCTATCATGATGAAATGCCCTTGTACTCTACTCCTTAGATTCCAAGCATTTTCTGAGGGTGATGGTCTTCCTGCTTCTTTTCTATTCACACTGCATTAAACATGTTTGGGCATTCACAAACCGCTATCTTCTCCACTAGCAACACATAAACAGAGACAGTGCTGCTTCACTGAGAAGATAAGTGTCAAGGTGCAGCTGTGACTAAACAGTCTATTTGAAACTTTGTTGAAGATATAATGCAATAGCAAATGTGCTATTTTACTGTCAACTTTCCTTCAGCATGACTAAATAAGATAAGTGTCATTTCATGTTATTCACTGAAATAATTCTGTTACGACTGTTTAGTTTACAAACAAAATTTTTAATTTTCTACGGTTGAAACATGACTTACGAGTAAAAGAAACCAAAAATAAAACAAAATAATAAAAAAAGAAGAGCCAAGGAAAGACAATTAAGAAAAATTGTTGAGAATTTTAAGTAATTAGTTATGGTTTTAGACGTTCAGTATGTGGTAGCTTAAAGGTCTGCAAAATTGCCCCCAAGAATGAGTTGTTTGTGAATGGTTGTCTGTCTCTATGTGTGGCCCCGCAACAGAATGGTGACCTGCTCGGGGTGTACCCTGCCTGTTGTCTGTAATCAGCCAGGATTGGCTCTGGCACCCCCGCATTCCTCGCAGCAATAAGTGATTCAAAAGATGAATGAATATTTTTCATTCATTTATCTTCTGAAACGCTTACCGCTAATGAGGTCGTGAGACAGCCAGAGCCCATCCCAGCTGATTACAGACAAGAGGCAGGGTACACCGCAAACAGGTCGCCATTCTGTTGCAGGTCTGAATGAAAAAACATCAATTTCAAAATGCTTAGGCAATCTTAGGGATTTATGAAACTTTATTGCAGACCAGGAAGTGTGAAAGTATGACAATTGCTCATCCCTGTGCCACGCCTGGAAAAGCAAAGGCTCAGACACTGCCCGTCCTCCGCCCAACTCATAGAATAGTTTATGTTTTTAAAAAACAATAAACCAAACACGGAATATAAGAATAATGGGGAAAAGCACATAATAAATGGCATCTAAAAAAGTTTAAATTCTTGTGTTGAATGTAAGTCAAGAAGTAAACGCTACATGGCAGATAAATCCTGTTAATGCTAGCTCTGATTTGTTTTTTTACTCACTCAATATTTCTTCTCTACTACATCGCACAATAGTTTGGACAACTGTCTAATGTTGCCTGTTTGCCCCCTACAGGTTTGGACTTCCTTTTTCTGCTGATGACATCACATATCGCCCCTGGCCTTCTGTTTCCTCGTCCTGTCAGCTGACCCATTCTCACTTTTACTGTAATGTCTCTGGTGACCCCGTTCTCATTGGCCCAAGAAGATTTATGCTAGATAGCTTCTAAACGTCTTTGTTGGTCGAGCAGAAGGAAAGACGATGTAACAAAGCTCTACTTTTATTTATCCACAACATATCAACCCTACTGAGAGTCTGAATATCAATATGTTAGCCTCACACAATATTTGTCTGGATATTTTAGCTGGACAAACTACAGTAAATGTCATGTGCCAAATCCAGACTACAAAGCAGAGTAGGAAATAAAGACAGCATGTGGAAAAGTTTATTTCGATAGTTTTAAAGGTACACAAAAAAGGGGGTTAGAGACAGAAAAAATCTCCCTACTGTTTTTATTGCACTTAGGAAGAGGCTTCAGGTTGTCATAAAAATACAGCAAAGATCCCACACTTGGTGTGTGGCGTATCAACGTTTGTGTTCCTCTGAACAGATCATCGATTTAAATAAAAAAAAAAAAACAATAAAAAAAATTTAGTTAGGTCATCAGACATTGGTTCCAAACAACAAAATAGTTCTGGGGCGCTGCAGTCCATGACACATGCAAGTGTACAAACAGATCATGTTTCAAAGATGGAACATGTCCAAAAAGTATGTTCAGACTATTCAGTCCCATCAGCAACAAACTGGTACGCATAACAACTTACAAATAAATACTTTACAAGATTACTAATGACAACGTGCCATTTCACCGTCTTCACCTTCACGTGTAAGTACATGCATTCCACAACCCAATTACCCTTTTGTCTTATCAGAGTCTAAATCTCTCTGAGAACAAGGCTGACATGGCGCTGCAAAATATTCAGTGTAATTATTGCAACGAGGGCTTAAAAAAGATCCAGCTTACCCAGTGTCTGACAAATCTGGAGCATGAGCTCTTTCTGACTAATTAGACTGGGCTAATTTGTTTGCTGCCCTCTGAGTCAAAAATCAAGGCAAAGTTACAAAGATTGAATGAGACATTTTTATGGCGATCATGTGGAATTGTACAGATATCTGTACATGTACTAATTTAATAATGAAGGCAGGTCATTATGTAGAACATTATGTACACTAGCCAAAGAACACAATGTTAATGAACGTAATAATTTTTAAATTCTGTTGCGGCCACACTATTTGTTTTACAGCCAGCGGTGTTGCAGAGAAAAGCACAAACTGGTACAGAAGACCATATCCAGGAAACTATTCAAACAGAAACAAAAAGCAAGCATGACAACTTAAATGATGAACACAAATTTCCAGAGAAATCTGTTTGAAAGAACTTATTGCCGTTTTATGCTTTCCATTAAAATCACAGGTCTTATTTAACACTTGACAGGAGGATGATGTTTCATTTAGTCTTCAGAAATGCTTATACTGTACCTAATAGCGTCGCGGGAGGTGCTGGAGCCTATCCTGGCTAATTTCAGGTGAGAGGCATGATACACCCCGAACAGGTCGCAGGTCTGCTGCAGGGTCACAAACACAACCATACACACACATTCATTCCTATGGGCAATTTTGTTGGGCCAATCAACCTAACATGCAGGTTTTTAGAGGTTGGGAGGAAACCCAGAATACACAGAGAGAACATTGCAAACACCACACAGAAAGGCCTCGGCCCAACCCGGGACGCAAACCCCTGACCTTCTTGCTGTAAGGCCACTGAAATAGTAGCAACATTTACTTTATATCAGATTAAATAAAGCAAGTCAAATGTCTGACTGCACAACGGACTTCCCTTTCCTCTCTCAATGCATTTTAGGATATTAAATCCTCTCTGTGAAGCCTTTATTAAAAGACATATGCAAAAAAAGAGCATAGGGTGAACAGATGGAGAATCTAGTGTGATAACAGAATAGTAGCAGTGACCAGGTGGCTGAACATTTTTCAGCCTGGACAGATGCCACAGGCCACCAAACTGATCAATATGAAGTCATGTCTCCACTTTGCACCCTCTCACCCTCATGGTCCCATTTTTCATTTTTTACTTTGATTTATTAAAGTCTGAGATGGCACAGAGGGTTTGAGTCAGCTTGCTGGCAGACAAAGGATCCACAGTGCAGTCAGATCCCGTATCTGCCCTCAGTCCAATGAGATCACCACCATGCTATGTCTCAGGCACAAAAAAGTATTCACACACTAAGAAAGATGCTATTTTGCAAGCGGAAACCCAGCTTCACTGATGCTGCCCAGACAAGGGGGAAACACACTGAGCAGACAAGCCTACAAAAACACCGGAGGAAAAGAGACCACTTGGTCTTAATTTGAGAGGTGATGGGTTGATGAGAACTTGACCTGAGCTTTGACCACCAGTCTTTTTAGGAAAATCTGAAACTCACTTGTGCTTTTTACTTCATTTAGCAACCACATTAGAAACTAATCCCAGGATTTTAGATTTAATGTTTTATAGGAGGACCCTTTGGCAAAATAAAGCTGAATCCAAAACAAAGTCTGACACTTTTAATACCCTTAGTAAAAAATAGACTCATTACAAAGATTACCAAAAAATATTGAGTTACCACAAACATTTAAAGTATTAATATTAGCAATTGTTATGTGACTAATCCTTGAGATATTTAAAAAAAAACTGTTGGACAAATGAGCAAACAAAGATTAAAATAGAATTAATAAAAAAGTCAAATAATCTAATGACTGTTTTTTTTTCAAGAATGAGATGTACGTGTTGTTGACGAAAGCTATTTATAAGTTTGTGTTTCCAGCTGTTAAACCCGCTGGCATACCTGGAGGGGTGGTAGGCTGTTGAGGAGTGTTTTGTTCAATCACGCCCGATTACTGAGGAATGGGATCATTTCACAGCTTTGCACAACTCTGTTATTACGCTTAGCAAATGAAATGAGAAGAAATTTTGGAAATAACCGCTTCTATAAAAAAAAATTCTGTAAATATGTGGAATTGCAATTAAACAAAGTTTAACAGAACTTTTAATACAAAAAAAATTAATAGTTATTAGTTAGAAAGCCAATTTACTTACAAATGCAATTTCTATTTTTTTTTACACATTTTTTTTATTCTTTGACCACGTTGGCCATCCCATTGTTACATGCCTTTAGTCATCTCTGTAAGGGAGACTTGTTTACTTAACCTACTTGTCTTTGTTTGGTGGGAGGAAGCCAGGGAATCCAGAGAGAACCGGCACACAAACATCTTATTTCTCAGAGTTTAAACCCTCCCCAGCGACCTTGCTTTGAGTGCTTCACACTACAAAACTGCTTCCCAAAAAACACCACACATGGACACTTTTATAGGCTTTATTCTTAACAGCAAAAAAGAAGAAGAAAGGAGACCAAAGTTACACATATATCCTATCTAGTATTAAGAAGATGGAAAAGTTTGAGATAGATTTGTTCCCTCAAAAACTGATATGAATAAAACAACCTGAATGTTAATTTGGTTAGAGTGCATTTCAAACGACCCAGTATATTGCCAATAAAACCAGACAATAATTAGAAAACCTAATGTTAAACTATACATTTACATTCTTTTACTGAGGTGACATGCTTTAAATTTTTAGTCTTGTACTTCCTTTTGAAGTGTTTCTGTGATTTTATCAGGGTAGGATGGCTCAGTGGGTAGGACGAGCATCCTGAAACCAGAGGGTCAGAGGGTTCGATCCTCTGCTTGGATTTCATGCCAAGGTGTCCCAGGGCTAAACACCAAACCCTCAATTGCTCTTGATGGTGGTTTGGACATTGCATGGCAGCTTTCACCATCAGGTATGAATATGCGTCTGAATGTGAGCTACAATGTAAAGCTCCTTGAGTACCAAACTCTGCTTATACAGCGTAGAAAAACGCTGTATAAGCAGAGTTTATTTCCAATTCTCATTGGGATACAAACATATTTTTATAACTATTATCAGTTTAAATTTTACCTTTTTATTGCCCACCAGGGTTCGAAATTCTACTCTACAATCAAATATGTCCATAAACAGTAAGTACATGTGTGCCATCTACATTTTTGTTTTAAAACAAAATTAGCTTTGGAATTTTAAACCTTTTCAAAAAAAATGTGTTTACATTTGAACCTGAGGCTTTTTGTCTTTGGTAACCTATTTGCATGGATAAAATAAATGCCAGCAGAAGTCAGCAGTAGCTAAGTAGATCAGTTGGATACAATAGAGTGAATTGCAAACATGGGGATTCACAAAGCAATAGAAATATCAAAGGAGCCTAGAAATTTTATCAACATGGCAGAAAATCAAACAGTACCTCAATAATTATTACACATTGATGGAGGTCACCATGTAAAATTAGTCCCATTCAAATAAAACTTCACAAATGTTTTTTTTTCTTTACATCACCCTCTGTTTGTCCAAGCAAATATTCAGTTAAACTCAGTGGGACCAATACGGCTATAATATGTGTGGATTATGTGAGGATTGTGTGCGCTCAAAAACCGCCCGGTACCGGAAATCTTTTATTCCCAACACAATAACACCTTTTAATAACTCACAGAATAGCAAATAACTGGTTCATGCTCATGTAATTCATCTCTGTTTGTCACTTCATGCTTCTTGTGTTACTTTTTTTTTTACCCCCTCTGCACTTACAGTCTGTATTGACCTCAATGTTTTGTTACATTATTCCCTCTATTTTATTATTTTAATATTTTATCATTTTTTATTTATCTTCTTGTATAAATACTGTCTATTTCTTTCTTGTTGCTGCTGTAACGCACAAATTTCCCAAGTGTGGGATTAATAAAGTAAATCTATCTATCTATTTATACAGGAATAGATGGAAAGGACTCAATCTATTAGAAATTCAAACAAAGTATTTTGGTAGAAATTGCTTCTTTTTTGCTTCTTAGAACTTTTGCTTTAAGTACGTCCTGCATCTTCAACTTTGTTCTTTCCCCTGATTTCTAAAAAAGTGATGAAGACAGAGGAAAGTTTTCCTACATGCTCAGACATGGCTGGAGTTTAACGGGTTGCTTTCCATTTTTAGCTTTGACAATCCACCATACTTTTGTGAAAGATCAATATATTATCTTTATCTTTTCATCAAAATCAGAAAATGTTTCAAATACGAACCAAAAATTGTTTTAAGAGCACATTTTTAACTTAAGCTGTGGGCTTTTTCCAACATTTGTAAGGTTTTTTTCCCTAATAAAAGTCCCAGTTTATTTAATTTCTTTTTCCAAATTGCATTAAAATTACTGGGTCTAGGATTGTGATAGAACCAGTCGCTGCTTGATAGCAGGTGAGATGGGGTACATCCTGTTCAGAAAGAAGAGGTGTGAAATGTATTGTTTAAACCGATTCAGTCAAATTTACAGGTCAAAATGACATATGTACTGTATATGTTTTTATAAAAATGTATTCTTAAATCATTTTTACATGCAAGTGGAAGCTATGGTGCCGAATGCTCTAAATAGTTCCATTAAAGTGCACATCTGAACATTGTAGAGTCACAAGCATGAGAGTGACTGAGGGAAAGCTGGTGCTTGTACCAAAAAAAGATGTTGCAGTAAATTTTATAGCTTACCCGTTTAAACTAGAAAATCCAGTGCTTTAAATTTTGCATTAGGCACTTAGTCGTTGGTGATTTTTTATTTTTTTTTAGGCCAAATTGTCCAGCTCTATCAGTTTGCGATAGAGCTGGACAAAATTAAGTGACATTTTCAGCAAACTAAGTGTTTGCACAAAAAGATTTTTATTTAACTTTTGTAAAAACAAGTTTGGGCAATGGATAGGGCAGTGGCGTCACAGCAAGAAGGCTGGGGTTCGTGTCTCAGGTGAGACAAGACTTGAAACACTGGCCTTTCTGTGTGGAGTTTGCGTGTTCTCTCTATGTATGTGTGGGTTTTCTCCGGGTACTCCGGTTTCCTCCTACTCTTCAAAAACATGCATGTTAGGTCAACTATAAAAATTGAACCTAAGAATTAGTGTGTTTGTGGATAATTGTGTGTTTGTGTAGCCTATCAGAAGACTAGCGACCTGTTCGGGTTGTACCCGACCTCTCGCCTGTAATCAGCTAGGATAGGCTCCAGCACCCCCGCAATCCCTTTAGGGATAAGCGGTTCAGAAGACGAAACGAAACAAGTTTGGTTAAAGTGTTGGCGATAACCCTTCCCAGCCAACATATTAACATAAACAACCGGTAGTTATAGCTGCTGTCATCCATCATAAATAAAAAGCCAACAAAAAACAGGATTAGTGAGTGTGATTTTCCCAAACCTGCCAATAAATCTTTTTTTTCTCTGCTTGTACCTGTGTGCACGCACACCCGAGGCATTGTCACATTATGCAACTAAACCTTTACAAGTGCCATGTCCCTCCTCTGTTTCTTTACAGCATGTCTCCATGGAAACTTCTATATAAACAGCGGTCATTCCCAGTTTAAAATGCACATGTTCACTGCCTCATGCACAGATTCATGCAGATATCCAACACAAATCTCAGCCATATGAATCCCAGCAATCCTTTGGGTTAAAGAGGGAAATTCCAGATCTTAGAGGGTCACAACCACACATAAAGCAGGATGGGAAACACATATCACAACCAATGTGTTATTATATGCTTGTGGTTGATTGCTAGAGTGTCTGCAAAACACTTTGATGTCTAAAAACTCCTGATAGTGTCTCATCCTTACTGAGAACTTCAGACCTAATTGCTTATGAATTGAAAAAAGAAAGTTTTACTTTCTTTTTTTCTTGAGAACTATCAGTGAGGGAATTATTAGCACGGTGCATGCGAGAATAAAAAAGTAAATGACTAAAACTATATTTACAACATTATTAGTAGACATATTTAAGAACTTGAGCTCTTTTTGTTCATTGCAAAGAAAAATTTGATTGATTTGCCAAATGTACGCCCTGTGATAGACTGACGACATGTACAGGGTGGACCCTGCCTCTCACTTAATTCTTCCAAGGATTGGCTCAGATGACTAAACAGCATAGAATTGGACAACCGGTTCAGAAAATAGACAGATGACCAACTAAACTGTTTAATATTTCCATTTATGGAAACAAAATGCTTCGGAGTCAGGCCAACGTTATATTTGTTAAAATTTCCCAGATACACTAATTTATAAGTCTTAGTTATCCGTTGTATATCTTTGGTTACTACAGGTAACAAATTTTTCAGCAAACAAGCTGAAAGTCTGTTTGAAAAACGCTGACGATTTTAAGTTTCAGATCTTTGGAAATCCCCAGATAATAAGCAGTTTATTTTCGATAGCTTTCTATTACTGTTCTCTTCGTCTTGCTTTGCTTTTGTACGTGTTAATTTTCTCTCTGCCTGTTCATGTCAAACAAAAAAGAAGAAACTTTCTTGTGTCAGCTTTAATACCACAACATAAACCAAGCAACTCCATCCACAAAAGTTTCACTCTTATGTTAACAAAAATTTAAATGCACTTTATTTACAGCAGCATTTTTTAAAAAAGTCTTTTTCGCATGGAAAATGAAGCTATTGCAGATAAATAACCAGACCTCTTCAATGACTAGTTTGAGAGCAAAAACCCAGACCTAACCACCAGGAGTTAATTGTGTAGTGTTGTAAAAAATAATTGCAAGAGAGACTTCTCTGCTTGACAGTTACTGGTTCATACAGACACCAGAAAAACAAGTTGGCGGGTGGCATCCTGTCCATAATTAACTATTTAATGGTACCCTGTGAACAACAGACAGCAGTGATTGTACAATTTTTGCTCTAATTTGGATAGAACTAGGGAGAGAAAAACTTCCCCAAAAATACCAGGATTAGTTAGTTTAAAATTAAGTTTCTTCCATAAAACTGTGTTCTATGATCAGTCCTCTTTTTCCCTTGAGGACACAATACTGCATTTAAATCCGAAGCCACACTACATCATGTTCCTGTGAATTCTGATCTCTAGTTTCTCAAATTGATTTTAGCATGTAAAATAAATAAACACAAAACTCAGTGCATAAATCTTTGTAAAAATCTGGGCTAAGATGGGCGTTAGATGAGTTGGAGCATCATGTTCTTCTCCTGACATGTGCTGGCATCAGCAGCATGTAGCATTTAACTTTTACTTTTGACACCATGTAGCAAATCATTGTGAGCCCATAAATTGTTCCACATGCTCCAAACAGTCCTGACAATAGCCACAATTCATCCGATCAGCTGATGAATCCCAGACAATCCCAGCGATGCAAGGCGTCTCTGCAGGGAAAACCTCTCCCCTCTCACACCCACCTGATACTCTGCTTTCCACAGTGTACACTCACACAGACTTCTACATATCCCACAGATGACTTAAACTTGTGTATTTTAGTCTCTGAAATACATTTAGTCTTTATTACTTTGCTTAATGTTTCAACTTATGGGATCTTTTCATACAATCACCTCAGACCTTCACCTATGCTAGTCACCTCCTCCTCTTCCAACAGAAAGAAATAATATCTCCACTGAGTCCCAGCTCTGCCCTGAGGCCTCCTCCCACATGCTGAAAATCCTCCCTAGGGAGACTTTAGGAAGGCATCTCTACCAGATGCCCAAACCACCTAAGCTGAATGAGCTTCTTTGATGCGGGGGAGCAACGACTCCACTCAGGACCCCTCCAGGATGACTGCACCTCACACTAAACCAGCACCAACACTGAAACGGGATCAACCAAAGTGGTGGTGAAACTAAGAAACTGTAGTGATGCTTACAAATGTAAAAATATGAAAGCAGTTTAATAAATTTTGCTTTATTCACTGCAGTATTTGGTTAATTATTAAAAACAATAAGAATGTCATCATGCTTCTTTCATATTTATTCTGCTGCTGACCCATCCCAACCTCGCCCTTGTGTTTTATCTTCTAAGAGGGTATCTGTAGCAGGAAAATCTGAGGTTGTTAAATGATGTGAATATGATCTCTGGAAAAAAATCTGGCCTCAATTGTCCGCACATTCTGCCCAACGTCAGTGTTTATGTGTGAAAACAAAGTTCTGGACCACATGGTAAAGAGATTGAAAGGTTTAGATGTCAGAGTTGGGTCTAAACTTTGTCATGGTTTACTCTATCTTTTGGAAACTTAGAGTAGATGGTATTAAATTCGACATTTATATCAATTTAAGGAATTGCAAATTGAATGTCAGTCATTTTAAAGATTGTCTTTCTAAACAGGAATAAATATATAAACGAAGCACTAACAGTGATTTAAAAGATAAAGATAAATAAGTGGATTTATTAGTTAATCTCCATATACAGTATATCAGCATATACACCAAGCTGATACTTCTGATGATTTTTGGATTTCTCATAATAGATGGACAGCCATCATTAATGCAGGGAGTTGGAGAAATTATGTAATAAATATTAAGCCTGACACCCACTGTTAATTCCACAAATTAAATTATTTAATTTACAACTTCTTGTTGAAATTTAGAGTTTTTAATTAAAACAAAAATCACAAAATGAACTAAACTGACTGTGGACGATCTGAATGAACACTAACAGCTTTAAAATGTTTGTAGTGAAGTCAACTTATTATGGTTGACAAACTAGATGAAGATGTTAAATCAGTCAACTTGAAATTGCTGATTTCATTTAAAAAAAGGAAATTGCATCCAAACAGCATCAACAATAAAGTTGTGAAGTACGACAGTAGCTTACGACCTTTTCCCGCTTATCCGGGGTCAGCTCTGTGACAGCAATCTCAGCCGAGAAGTTCAAACTTCTCTCACCAAGACCACTACTTCCAGTTTCTATGAAAAGACCCTGACGTGTTCCTGGACTATGAATGGGAAATACCCCTTCCACCAGGTCCAGGTTCTATCCGAACCAGATAGTGGAACCACCTTAAAGATCGAATTGATGAAAAACATAATCCTAATAAATTGTAGTTTTAGACCTAAAACACAGATGACAGCTGTTGGGTTCGCCGCTGAATGAAGCAGAAAGTATAAAAGCACCACTGCAAATATTTCCAGACATAAACTTTTGTGTTAATTTCATTTTGATACTACGGTGATATTCATTATGTGCATACAGGAGCCTCTTTGCCCCTCAGCAATGCCTTGCTTCAGGGCCTTGCTTCAGCAACTGGTTATCAACAAGTTTCTATGTGAACCATTACTGATTCAGCAGAGAAAGACAGGAGGGTGTTGCCAGAGAAAAAGACAGAAAGAATATAGAAAGTGAGCAAGTAAAATTGGCATTCACTAGTTAAAGAGAGCTCTGAGACTTCATGAAGTAACACTAGAGCCTTATTAGCCTTTGTTAGGGGTGTCAAAGTACAAAAAGTTTTCAAATTTCAGCAGACGAAACCTGCAGTCTGAACAAGTTTCCAATTATCTCAATGCACTGGTATCTAGGGTGGATTTTATTTTCAATATTTTTCAAGTACTTTAAAACTAAATAATGAGGCAGTAAAAATTGCTTGTGACAAAAAAGTTCAAAGTCTGGGCTCATTTAGAACAGACCAAGTGAAAGTCATCTCATCAGCCAAAAACCATGTGTTCCTGGAGATCAGCATTTGTTTACCGTGGTGCTGTTTACCTAAACACACAAATAATCTGTTAAGTGACGCTCTTGTGTGTGTGAAACTGATAGTGATGATAGATGGGGATTACTCTCACCTGTTATATGATCTTAAGATTTTCTTCCTCGGTGTCTTAGTACACAAAGTGAATTCATGGTGAACAGTCCCAGCATTGTTGTTTTGTAAAGAAAGAATTAACGAATGAAAGCATTTTTTTTTCTCATGTTGACCTCCGCTGGAATCAGGACAAAGCAGCACATCTGTAGTTTGTGCCAATTCCTTTCAGCTCTATTCAGACGGATAACAAAATGTTCATTAAGCTGAACATTATAATCACTTTCACATGTTTACCAGCCAAGCAGCTGGAAACAAGACATGCAGCTTTACAAGCAAAGATTGCAACACAGGAACACAACTTCTCCATCTACCTGAGAATGTCTGAGTAACTGTGATGATGGAGCATAGCTTATTTGCTGCATGAGTGCATTTTAGATTAAACAAATAATTGCAGTAAATCCCCAAACGAAGTGAAAAAAGTTTTGAAACTTGGTAAAAAGCATCATGAGGGAGCGAGTCCAGGCTGAGGAAACGTGATGTGGAAACACATTTTCATTTCAACACATAAAAGCATGTATTGCAGAGCTGGTGGGGTGCAAATTAGACTGATTCAAACACAACATGCCAATCGTTTTTTGCTTTTAAATAAAATTTCAAAGCTTAATCCTTTACTAAAGAATAATTAGATTTACTTAGATTTACTAACATGGATGTAGCTTGGTTTCACAGGTGCAAGTGTTTTGTCCCCTCTGACCGCTATAGTAAGTGTGCAAATGTCAAAATCCGTATCAAGCAGGCTGAAGAGAAGAGAGAGAGGCCACGAAGATTCGGAGACACCAAAAAAAAGTAATTCTGTCACTGCTCCCCCTATGACTCATACTGCCGATCACATTTGCAGCAAGTGTGGTAGGAGCTGCAGCTCCCGCATTGGCTTTTTCAGCCACAGCCTTCACTGCACAAACAGATAACTATCCCAATAACACGTATCAATGTTATTTGTAATCTTGTATGTTCTTTTTAAGCTGATTTTTTTATGCCTACTGTTTTTTTATATGTCTCATAAAGAGAGAAAAAAAAGGATGAAAAGTTGCAGAAGAGGATGAGACTGAAGAAGTTTGGTCAGCTTTAGTTGAAAGGACAAAATAAAGTTAAATGGATTTAGGTGTGTTGAAATAAATCATTGTTAAACACTGCATGAAATTATAAGAGTATAAAAACTTTGACTCACATAAAAGACACTAACATGTTTTATGTTCTGTTCATCAGGAGTTATAAACTAGTAAACTTACATGTGGTGCTGCTTGTATCCATTTTGCAGTTTCTTCAGTCAGAAATGTTGAAATTCACAGCGGACCCATGGTGACAGAGTGTGTGTGTAAGTGTATGAGTGTGTGTGCAAATCCGCTCTCTGACAGATTCACTGACTTCATTCTGATCAACAGGTTCCTTCATTTCCAGATCCTAAAGCCCACCATGTATATGAAGGCACACACTGAATCAGTAAACTTGTAAATGTTAAGATTTGATTTAGATTTAGAGTGTCTGAAGTTTCTTTTTCTAGTATTAAAAAAACACATCATAATGTCTCCATTGAGATTAACAAACCGATCATGTCTTATAAAGAGCTTTCTATGCAAATAAAAAAAATCTTTTCAATATGGTGTTTTTTTAAAAAAAAAACTTTCTCTTTGTCTACTGATGTTGTATTGAATTCCCCAGGGCATATTCCTTGTGCGTTATTTTTCAACTTCACTTGAACTTGTAGCCATAAAGTTATTATTAATGTGCAGAATTCTGACAGGTGCATGACCCCGACGCTTTCCATCATGTTTGTTGCTACAAGCCTTCAGCTTGAAAGTTAACCTTAAAATCAAACTGAACTGTAGCTTCAAGATTAAAATCAGTCTGTATTTTTCTTATTATCTCATAACTTTCTGTCAATAAAACTCTTCATCTTCAGATTCCAGACTCATTTTATTCCAGAGTTGTTCATCATATTAGTGCTAATAAACTGCATCTTCTCACTCATCAGTTTGTAAGTAGGTCATTGTGTCCAAGTTTTGCTTTAGACACACCACAGATGTGGGGGAAAAAAACTGCCTTGAACATGAACTGAGGATGATTTAGCAAAGAAAATGAATGAATAAAGAATAAACAGAAGAGGATGGGATAAAGCTCACAAAAAATTTGTTAGTAACTATTTCTGAGAGGCCAGACTGAGACAAGAGTATCCAACTGCGCAGAGATTGAGCAGCCGACTTCCGGGAGAGGAAAAATGGCGACGACCAATGCACTTCTGGGACAGAGGTGGAGAAATGGCGGCGCCCATGAACGCCACCTTGACTGCAGTTGGGTACTCTTGCTCGACTGAGATGGCTAGACAAGTGCAGAGAAGAAGGATGGCAGGAGGCCAGGGGGAAGACCAAAGAGGAGGTTCATCTATACAGTGAAGGAGAACATGAAGATACGTAGTTGGTGTGACTGAAGAAGATTCAGGAGACAGGGTTAGATGGAAGAAACTGACTTGCTGTGGCGACCTCTGAAGGAAAATGCTGAATAAAGAAGATTTATACCTGAAAGTTTGTGCATGTTTGTATACAAACAATGCCCGATTAACCATAATTAGAAGTGTTTGCTGTGAACATTGCAAATATTTTATTGATCATTTTTAAGGCTTATGTTTAACTTTTCATACACGTTTCTTTTAAATTGCTGTTCCACAAATATCCACAAGGAGGATCACCAGAGATCTCAGCCCACCTACAGAACAAGGCCCCCACTAAAGAGGTCATGTTAGTGACTTTTTTCATCAAGTTTTATGAAAATAAATAGCAAATAAGGCAGCAGAAGTTTAGGTAGGAGTTATTTACTTTGTGGCTTCTTCTTGTTTGTACTTTTATATTTTACACATGAGCTTTACAGGCCAACACCACCCACACATTTCCCAGTGGGGCCCTGTTTGCTACAAGCACCGCAACCACAAGTTCTTTACTAACATATTAAACTACACAAAGAATGCAAATTACAAACCGTTGGTGGTGAAGAAAGACCGAAGCCGTAAAAAAAAGCTCTCTGTTTATCAGTCGAACTATGTTCGACCCTCATCTAGCGTCACCAGCTGATGGTGGTGATCTAAAGAACGATATAGTAGATAGAAGTGGCCTGCAGGGTGGCTGGGCTCTCATTCAGAGGTAGACAGATGAGCTCTGCCATCCAGGTGGAGCTCGGAGTAGTGCCATTGCTATTACAGGTCGAGAGAAGCCGAGAGGTGTTTGTTTGTGCATCTGGTTAGGATGCCTCCAGAACGACTTGCTGGTGAGGTGTTTTGGGCACGTACCACCGGGAGGGCACCTATAGGCAGATGCCGCACCTGCTGGAGAGACAATGTCTCACAGCTGACCAGAGAGCGCCTCGGGATCCACGTGGGTGAGCTGGAGGATGCTGCTGGGGTGAGGGAAACCTGGGTTTTCCATCTGAGGCTGGATGGAAATGATCAGTACCAGAAGGTTGCATGCATGCATGCATGTATGTTTAGCATGATGCAGGAAATGGCCTTTATTTTTCTTGTGATTTTTTTTTAGATCACTTGTAAATAATTTTACAAGTAACAAGAAGTGTATTAATCAGCTTCTTGCCACTTACCATGCTGACAGTGGTAGAAAACATAAATGTTAAAGACATGATGGCTGAAAAGTTAATAAAAACACCAGTCTTTGGTGATAACACCCATGCTGATAAGCTAAATGAGTCAAATTAGGTTTTGAGCCAAAGCATAAATATAAAAGCTGTAGTTCTCATCTCCAGTGCCCTCGGGTTAACAGTAACCGAAGGCCATTTGCATAATAGATATTCTTGTGTAATCAAAATGAGTCAGTTGTACAAAGTTTTGAACTTTTGCACTGTTGCACTAAACAATTGCTGGAAATGTGAAACAAATTAAATTTTGAATAGATTTTTACCATTCTGTTTTAAAGATATGTTTTGCTTGCACAAATTTCTTATTTTAATTGTTTGCGAATGAAAGAAGCCCATGAGTCTAAAACTTGGCTTTTAAACTGCTTTGACATGTGCATAAGTTAGTTACTGTAAAGAAGCAAATATTGGAGAAATAATAAAAGATATTCTTTTTTTGAGTAATTGAGAAACTAAAATCATGCGTATTTTCAACAATGCTTCAAAAGTTAGAAAATGGCATCAAATTTGCAAATGATTGCTCTTCCTTTAGCATTTTAACCCAACCAAACACAAAAGTCAGAACAATAAAGGACATTTTTAAAAATAAGTCAATAAAAGTCAAATAGGGATTATTGAAGGGAAATTATGTTTCGCTTTTATATTGCTTTTGCAAAATCAGCCTCCCCTGAATCCCTTGAAAAAGACCTAAAAATCAGTCTGTAGTAATAAAAAAAGAGGAAACAGCTAATAGAATGATGCAATGGCCTCAATTATTCCATATTAGCAGGGAATAAAAAAAAAAACAGCTGCTGCACCAGGAAGAAAACAAGTAAAAATCTCAAACATCTGCCAGGAGAACAAAGCTGACAATTATCAGGCACAACAACAAAAAGTCAGACACGCTGGGGGATGAAAAATAAGTTACAACAAGTAATAACAATAAAAAATCAACAAATACATCACCATCAAATCCAGATGACTGCATGAAGTCATAATTAAAGTTTATAAGTGTGTGAAGAGATGGTGGAATGTAAGGCTGAACGATATGTGCTGATTGTACACATTATGACTAACCAGTCAGGCCTTTGTAACTTCTTATCATCAGTAAAGATGAGAAAACTAATCTAAATGAGATTACACTGGATTTTTGCAGCATAATAATATAATAAACCACTTCTTATTGTAATATTTGTATAACTGCTGCATAAAATTTGGACTTCTAATTGGTTGGTTCCACCAAAGACACCAATATTGTAATTTAATGGCCCCAAAAGATGCCATTTATTTTTCATTTATCACTAAAACATTTCCAACAAAGCCTTTCTGTTCTTAAACTCCTCCTTGCATCAGTTTTGTCTTTCAAACACCATCCCACACACAGGAGTCAGACAGGGTTAAAAAGAACTTGGCAGGAAGTACAGCTTGGTGCATGCTGCCCAGATCATGATGTAGAGGAAACTATCTTTTTTAGATCAGGTTGTCATCGCGTAAAGCTTTCTCCGGTTTGTTTTGGCAATATAAACAGCAAAGTTTTGGGAAATTGGGATGTTTAACAATGTTCCAATTTGTCTTGCTAGTGTTTTTAGGATTTATTTACAATTTCTAAATCTCCTCTGTTCAATGAACTGTAACTCTATCTCTGTATTAAAGGTATTTGGTAGTAGAATCTAAAAAGGTATAAACACATCAGCTAAATTAACATTCATTCTTAAAAACAGGGTTGTCTGGGACTAGTCTGAAAAATACCGTTTGAGCTTCAGGTAACCAGTCTGTAGCAGGATCACAAAGAGATGGACGTACAAACATACAAACATCTACGGATAAATTGCTGCCATCTATTAGCCTAATCTGAATTTTTTTTTTAATCGGCATACATGGGAACAGCATACAAACTCCACATAGATTGGTCAAAGTTCAAGGGCCCGCCTCATTTCGACCTCCAACCTTCTTTCTGTGCAATGTTGGTCCTCAAGAGTTTCCATCACAAATATTGTCTGTGTCATATGAGCAGTTAGTTGATTTATTAATAAAATGACTATCAATCAGATTAATGTTTTTTATTTTATTGCATGCAGAATTGCCCCGCGACAGACTGGCGACCTGTTCGAGGTGTACCCTGCCTCTTGTCTCGAATCAGTCGGGATGGGCTCCGGCATCCCCGGCAAGGGATAGATGGTTAACAAGGTGATTGTGACTGACTGCATGCATAATTGGAGCAGTGAATAGCACAGTGGCCTCACAAGAAGAAAGTCGTGTATTCGAGTCCGTGGGTGGGGATGAGCCTTGGAACACTGGCCTTTCTGTGTGGAGTTTGCATGTTCTCCCCGTGTATACAGTGATTTCCTCCCAATCTCCAAAAACATGCATGCTAGGTTGATTGGCCATGACATGATTGCCCCTAGGAATGAGTGTGAGTGTTTGGTTGTGTGTGTGTGGCCCTGCGGCAGACTGGCAACCTGTTCGGGGTGCACCCTGCCCCTCACCTCGAATCAGCCGGGATGGGCTCCGGCAACCCCACAAGGGATAGACGGTTGAGAAGGTGACTGACTGCATCCATAATTAAAAACAAAGAGACCAGTTTGAGTTCCAGTTTAATTTTAGTGAGAAAATCAAAAATCCCAGTATTCAAAAGAAGAAAGTTTTCAACCCTGGATCTTTGTGTTTAATACCTTACAGAACATCCATGTGCTGGAGGATAATCTCTGTCGCTACAAAATCATAACTCATAATTTCTGAAAGAATATAAATAATGATGAGTGTGAAAGTATAGGGAACTTTAAAGTAGATCAAAGCTGAGATTCAGGTGGACAGAAGTTGTCCTTTGCTTGATTGAAAGAATAAATCTATTGGATCATAAATTTTCTGCACAGATGCACAATGAACTACCGGTGATGTATAACTACTTTCACCCAATATTTCATGATCTAAAAAGCAGATTTTTTTTCTCACTTTGGTTTGAATTTATTGTAATTGATCAAAATTGAGCAGAAGTTGCAAAACTTTTGTCCACCTCCGATTATTTTGCGTCCACATGTAAACTTGAGGGGACGTGTTTTGTGATGTGGTAAAAAGCAAAAACTGAACAGATGATCGAATGCCTTCAAAGAAAAGTGATGGCGTTTTAGATAAATCTTTTTTTTAACCTAATCATTCACTCCTGTAAAGTATCATCCATGATGAATGGATCTACATTCTACTGGTTTAAGATTGCTGGTGCTGCACAGTCAAAACTAGAGAGCATAACAAATAAGGCAAAGCCAAAATTCTCCTCATTGTATTTTAGTTCTACAGCTCCGATCGCTCGCACACGCACACACACAAACGCACGCACACACACACATTTGGGCTGTCTTTTATAAAGCACAACACTACGGTAGGACAGTCTCTATTGCTTACACTTCGCTCCAGCACAGCCAGAGCTGCATAAAACCTCCACTGCTTTACATCCGTATCCCAGAAATTCCACTCTGGTCTGAACAGAATTTGGTTTCTTCATGTGAGGAGATCTGGAACAAGTTCTCAGGCATGGCAGTGTAACTGGGAAGAAACTTTCTTTCCTTCTTTCCCTTCTCCAGTCAGTCAGTCTCCATCTCCTCTTATGGCAGTTTGTAGCACATGTCTATATGTCGTTAAAACAGTCGCGCCTGTTTCTTCAGCTCGTTTCTTTTCCACAGAGCCAGTCGGTCAAAATCTTCCATTGTCATCCCAAAAACTTGAAGAAACTCCTCTGACGACAGATGGCGCTTAGAAATAAAATAATAAAACTTAAAATGTGTGTAATTTTAATGTTATTATAATTATATAAGATAAATAAATTAAACAAAACATTTGCTAAATACGTACAAAAACTTTTAACCAACAAAATTCAGTTTAAATTATTTTTCATAACTTACTTCCAGCCTGGCTCTGTCGACATCTTTAGGAAGCCTGTTGCGTCCTCTTGTGGTAACAATGAGTGACTCATAGGGGTAAATCTGCAGGTTGAAAGATACATTTGATCCATTTTCTGACAAAAACCCTAGAGTTGATTTTTCACATCAAACACAGACAAAAAGTCATTTAAGCGATTAATGGTTTAAATTTTACCTTGTGGTCTGCTGGAAGAAAAGAAAAAGAGATTATGTGAACTCAGGAGATTAAATGGCTGGATTAACTACTTCTATTAAAAGAAAGCTGGTGTTTAAATCTCATTAAAATTACCTCTACTCCCCCAGTTGACCTCGCTACCACTGTCATACTGGTACTGGTAGCAATCTGCACTCTGAGGCTGAAGGTGAATTGAAAGAAAATGAGAGAATAATAAGCACCTTTACTGTGGGAATTCTAAAACAAAAATGATCAATTAAGATAAGAATAATAAAATGAGGGGAAAAAAACTCAACATGAAATGACATAAAAGTCCAGTATGAGTTATGTATGCATGACCTCACCCTCTGAACGCCGTTACGTCCATATCCTGGTAGTGAAGCTGACTTGCATACAAAATCTAAAATGTATAAAAATAAAAAAATTAAGAATAAAAGCACTCTGATTTTATTCTAATTGATAGATCGGTGCAGCATCAGCAATAACTAGGACGCTGCATTGATTCGTCGTGGTAAAGAAAGAGCTGAGCCAAAAAGCAAAGCTCTCGATTTACAAGTCGATCTACGTCGATCCCACCCTCACCTATGGTCACCAGCTGTGGGTGGTGACCGAAAGAACGAGATCACAGATACAAGCGGCTGAAATGAGCTTCCTCCACAGTGTGGCTGGGTTCTCACTCAGAAATCGGATGAGGAGCTCTGCCATCCGGGAGGAGCACGGTGTCGAGAGAAGCCAAATGGGCTGGTTCAGTCATGCCTCCTGAGCGCCTCCCTGATGAGGTGTTTTGGGCATGTCCGACCGGGAGGAGACCAAGAGGCAGACCTCGAACCCGCTAGAGAGACTATGTCTCACAGCTGGCCAGGGAACGACTCGGGATCCTTCCAGGTGAGCTGGAGGACGCAGCTGGGGTGAGAGAAGCCTGGGCTTCCCGTCTGAGGCATTTGCCCTAGCAACCTGGCCCCAAGTAAGCGGAAGACAACGGAACGGAATGTTAGTGGGGTCAAATTTATTTAAAAATTTGTTTTCAGCGATTTCAGTCATTGCCAGAAGATGGTGCCATAGACCAAACAAAATTCATCCAGTTTAGGACCTGTAATCCTAGTCTAGATGATGAATACAGTAAAAACTGTTTTTTGGCAAACATGCTGAATTGTGCCCAAAATAAAAACTGACATGTAAGCTTTACAGAGGGACAGAATGACTACTCAATCAATATTTCACGATGTTTCAAACTCACCACTGTCTGTGCTGAACTGAGAGCGAGGAGCTGTAAAATAAAATAAAAAAATTGTACATTTAGGAATTAAAATGCTGAAAAAATTTGATTAAATTTATAGATAAGAGAAACAGAAAAAGATCCAAAATATTCTTCTCAGCGGGACGTAAAAATTCTTCCTATTTCAGCAAGAAGTAAAATAATCAGAACTAGGTCTTTCTTTTCTGGATGTTTTCGAATCACCTCAGTCTGATCTCTCTGACTTTCTCTCAAAAACGTCTGACATATTCATTTAATTAACTCTATCTGGGTCTTGTTCATCCTGGTTGCTTCTGAAGAGAACTTCAGCATTTAATCTCTACAACTGGTTATATATATAAAAAAGGAAATTATTCTAATTCTAGGACTCTACACAAACAACTTGCCCCACTTTAAATCTTATATTTGGCATTTTCACACATCATCTGAACATGTTTGGAGACATTTCCTGCAGCTGAAGTGAACAAGATTGTGAACACAAATGGCTAAAAGAAATTTCCTCCACAAGGTGGCCAAGCATCTGCTCAAATTGCTTCTCAAATGCTTTTCAGGTGAGGTGATCTGGGCACGTATCGCCAGGAGGAAAGCCAGAGGCAGACCCAGGACCCACTGGGGTTTTATTTAGCTGGCTTGGGAATGCCTTAGGATCCTCCCAAATTAACTGAGATATGTGGGTGGGCCCAGGGAATTTTTGGACTTTCCAGCTGAGTCTGCTGCCTCTGCAATGCAATCCCACATGAAGCTGAAAACAATGCTATTTTATTGTATTATAGTCTGGTAAATTTTTCCCAATTACTTCAAAAATTGAGAGCGATTGATGCTCATGAGACATCAAACATCCCCTTTATATCTTCTGCTTCCACTGACCGTTGACCTGCTGCTTACTTTCTCAATAAACCACCCAGCCTGCAGCAGCCATGACCCCTACAACCTGCACAGATAACCTATAGCCATCCTCACTCCATAATGACGGCAGATATTGAGGCTCATAAACCTTCATGTGATCACAATGGGAGGGGTGACAGGGTAAGGAATAACAGTTGGAGACAAAAAGAAGAGAAGAGATGAAGTGAGTAGTCTCTTACAGCCGTTTATAGTGTTGTTGTACAACGTCGTGCTGTAGCCTGTTGTGTTTAGCGTTTCCTTGCTCCCACTTCGAGAATTTCTCGCACTGCCCCAGGGGTCGTTGTCATAGGAACCAGATCTGGCTTTCATCTCCTCCTTAAGGATCATCCTTCCAATACCACTCCCAATCTGAAGGGAACGAGTGTGAGGTAGAAAATAAAAAAGAGGTGTTAGAAAAAAAGGGTCTGTGCAGTGTTAACGCCTTAAAAAGTGCTTCATTCTGATGTTTCTGAGAAAATCTGTGTTCAATTTATTGCAGGAGAAACACAAAAAACAAAGAAGCTCTCACTCTTTGAAGACCCTGACTCCAACCTTCTTCATCTCCTCCCGTTGAGAAGCGTCTTCTCGGCGCCCGATAGGCTGAGAGAGATAAAAGAGATCGTCCTTCTTTGAATATAGAGCTCAGAGAGGGAACACAAGTGAATAAACATGACAACAAATCTACAAAATGAACTTTGTTTCTTTTTCTGTCTTTAAGGAAGGGAAGTAGCAAGTTGGAGATGAGAGTGTTCCTCACCTCTGGGGGAGCTGGTGTAAGGGTAGTAGTCAGATTCTGACTGTGTGTATGGCTCTGGAGAGTAGGTGGACAGTCTGGAGGATCTGAGGATATCCTCACTAGTCCTGCTTTTGGTGGCTGCATCGATATGATTGTCTTGAAAAGAAACAAATCGAGATAAAAAAAAACCTCAAACTGGGGCAAAGAAAAAACAGCTTTACATCACATAAAATATGTTCTTGTATGACTTGATTATGAATAAATATGCGTATAGGCATCACTTTATGTATTGCACACAGGTTTGCCCACCTTGAACACCAACTCATTAGATGTGTTAGCTTAGCTTAGCATAAAGAAGACATTTATTGTAATTTGGCTGTTATTCAAATTCATTAGATTTGTGTCAAACTAAAAAAAAACTATCTTTAAGTTAAACTTTAAACTTGTAAAAGTGCACCTACAATCATGCAGCTCTGCTAACTGGGCTAACTGCTTCCCTATGCCTTCAGTTTTTATGCTAAGCATAGCCAACATGTCTATGCATACAACAATGAACAGACACCAACACTGATCAGTTCGTTTTGCCTTCAGCAAAAAAAAAAAAGCATCCAACATTTTTTTTGCTTTGAGACGGCGCGCTGCAGTCTACAAAGAGAAATTTTTGTAATAAAAATGACAAAGCTGTCCAGCAAGAGGGCATTTCAACACTATCTACAGACATCTTCACCTTTCCTGTCAGAGCAGATCAATACATCATCTAATGGTGGGAAAATAACTTGCATTATACAGGGTTCAGTTACAGTTAAACCTGAGGCTGACAGTAACTTTACAGGCGTTGCGATGCTATGATATTGATGCCAGTGCATAAGAAAGCGCAGCCATTGGAAATCAGTGCAGGGTAACATGCAATGTAATGTCAAACACATCTCTCCTCATTCTGGTAGCCATTAGCCATGCTGGCCCAGGATCACTTGATACCTATGTGCATAGTGAATCACCTACAGCAACTTGAACTAAACAGCGATCGACATACAAGCACGTCCAACTATTCACTAAGAATGACTGAACAGGAGCGGAGGGAGATACTTACAGTAGCAAGGTCACCAGGCAATGTGAAGCACAAGGTGTGAGGAAGTGAATAAAAGTGATTGGATGCGATAAAAAAGAGGTAAAAAGAAAAAGGAAAGTTACTGGAGCATCCAGGAGGGAAATGGAAGAGCTTTGCTGCCTGTACAGAAGACTAGTATATACCTAAGAAAATAATTAACGACACATCCTATGTTTTCCATACAGGTAGCAAACTCAGCTAATAAATTGGTACATGACTGGCCATTTGTTACTAACACAACTTTGTTTCACATGTTTGCCAATGAAGGTTGTTTGCCAATGAATTGTTTTTAATGCTGAGACAAGAGAAAGTAGTAATCAATAGCAATTAACGAGGCTATATGGCAAGATCGATGAGAAAGATGGACATTAGCTGATTGTAGTGTCACTGGTTTTAGCTGTAGCAAATGTTAGCTTGTGGCTTTACATAAACTCATGGCCAGTAATGAACTAATCTTATATCAGAGGAAAGAGGATGAAAGTGTCTAAACACAGATAAAAACAAAGTGTTTAGTAGCAAATACACAAAATATACAGCACAGGGACGCATGCAACAACATAAAGTATTCTCCATCAACACATCCTGTGACAGGGGGGTCCTGCAATTTACCAGATCTCACTAGATCTGAGCCCCAAATGAACGGTTTTGCATCATAAAACCTCTTGGTATGCAATTATATACAGTTTCTAATTCTCAAAAGAAGTTGCTCACTGACGTCCCATAATTTTCATAGCAGATTGTCGGTACAGGCAGTGGCGCCACCTAAAGAACATTAGAGTGCTACATTGACTGCAGCTACAATGATCCGGTCAGATTCAGTCAGATCCAACAAAATTGCAGGACCCAATTTTGACGCCAGAAGATCAAATTAAGGCTTAAAATGGTGACACAGGAGTCTTATGGGTCTACCAACTTCATTTATATGCCATCAACAGTAGGGGTGGGCGGATCGATCCTAATATCGATAATATCGATACCAACGCTAGTATCGAAATCGATCGATACTCGAACCACGATATCGATACTTTGGTTGAAGTTTTACCCCTCGCACTTTGCTTTTGTTTTTTTTTTTTTTTAAAGTTAACCTAACTTATCTGTCTGCAAAATATGCGTAAATGCTGTGTGTCGCACCTGTAACAAAAAAAAACGCAAGTTGGTAAAAGTAGAGAGAGATGAAAAAACGAGAGTAACCGTGTGGCTGGACTTTGAGGCTACCTGCATCATTTACAGAAAGGCTGTTAAAAAGCAACTGTTTATTTAAAAAATATTTAAAAAAGATAAAAAGCAACTGTTTATTTAAAAAAAGATAAAAAGATAAAAAAAAATTAAATGACTAAAAGCACGATAAAAATTTTTGCACGATAAACCACGGACATTTGAAGAACTGCAACCTGGGCGCAACTGTTTATTTAAAAAAAGATAAAAAGATAAAAAAAAATTAAATGACTAAAAGCACGATAAAAATTTTTGCACGATAAACCACGGACATTTGAGGAACTGCAACCTGGGCGCAACTGTTTATTTAAAACAAGATAAAAAGATAAAAAAAAATTTAAATGACTAAAAGCACGATAAAAATTTTTGCACGATAAAAATTTTTAAGACTAAAAGCAATTTTTCTGTAGTGCAACTGTTTATTTACGATAAAATTTTTACATAAAATATCAGAATTTTTACATAAAATATCAATTTTTTTTAAAATATCAGAATTTTTTTATATGAGCCATGGGATAAAAATGACTAAAACCAATTATTTTCTGTAGTGCAACTGTTTATTTACAATACATTTTTTTTACATATTTTAATTTAATACACAATTTTATTTAATACACAATAACAATTTTACACAATATTTTACAAGTTTAGTTGTCCTCCACGAATTGTGAAACTGCAACTAGGCTATTTACAAAATATCACTATGTTTTACATAAAATATCACAATTTTCTACATAAAATAGGTTTTTGGCCCAAATGTCCGTGGCTGAAATGTCCTAAACTAGGGGGCGCACATGGCTCAAATATCCTAGCTTGCAGTTTTTTTGGCTCAAATGTCCGTGGCTGAAATGTCCTAGAACCGTTAAATATAGGGGTAACACTACAAATTAAAGAATAACCCCAAAGAAAAACTTCAGAAACGTAGGAGAAAACCCTGACCCCATCTGTTTCCCAGAGGCAGCACTCATTAACAGAGATGTGAAAGAACAACATAATCATCTTTAACATTAGTTAACATTTGTTTGTGTGCAACTGGGCACTTGTATCGATCTACCTACCAACCTGTGTATATCCATATACTTGGTCATACTATATATATGACCCAAACCCTTGATGCAAAAATAGTCATTTAAAAAAATTTAAATATCGGTATCGATATCGGTATCGGCGATATTGGTCTGGTATTTACTTGGTATCGGATCGATACCAAAACTTGCGGTATCGCACACCCCTAATCAACAGTAACATAATAGTCAGATCCAGTCGAGTTTGGTCAGATCCGGTCAGAGCTGGTAAATTGCAGGACCCATGGCACAGTTATGATCAGATGGGTTATTTCACAATGAGAGTAAATGTTGCATTTGGGCTCCTTGTATAACTGAACTATACAGCTTGCCAAATACATATCATTGCTAACTCAAGCCGTATAACTAGATGAGAAAATGACAATTGTAATTATAAATGTAAAAAATGATTTATCTTCTCATGTAGCTTTGTTCTGCCTAATTTATTTTGCTCTCGTGAAACATATGCACAGAGTCTCATGTACTAAAAACACTTGGGCCTGAGTAAAATATATCATCACTGATGTAATTCTCAAGTCTTTTTCAGCCAGCAGGAATTTATCTGAAATTCAACTAATGAGCAGTTTGATACATATGGTGGTGTCATGTACATAAAATGTTTGACAGCTCTTTTTCGATTTGATTTGTTTAAATTTAGCATGTGCATTCTTTCATTTTTATAAACAGTTTTTATAAACTGGTTCTTATATAAGATGATGCTGAGGGCTCAGGGGACCGAAGCGAATATCAAACACAGTTTGACTACACTAGCAGGAGGACAGGCAGGCTAAGGCGAGGCTAACTGCACTGTACCCGTTCTTTTATAGATGGGAGGCTTCCTGTAGATGTTGGGATCCCCTGTGGCTGAGGAGAGAAAAAGGAAATGAAGAAGTGAAATATGGAAGAGTAAAGAAGTGGAAAAAGAGAACTGCTGCTGAAATGATGGCATCGGTAAAAAGAGGAATGAGAAAATGTCTCTGAAAGAAGTTAAAGAATAAGAATACGCTTGGATGATTACAGTTGTATAGAAATACAACCTTATGATATTCCCATGGAGAAAAACTTTTCTGAATGAGTCAGGTTAGTGAATAGAGGTGAAATATTCTGAGGACTGTGACCTGTCGTAGTGGGGAGATGAGGAGTCCTACCTGGCACATGAAAATGTTTAGGGGGCTGGTTTGTGGTGGGTGTGCTTGACCGCCCCTCTTGGCCGTAATAAGGTGAACTCCTGCCGCTCTCAGAGCCTGCAGCCAGCCATAACCAATCACAGCAAAGGAAAAACGAGCATGAGGAAAAGCCAAAACACATGCAAATGAAAGCTAAAATCTTACTCTACATTTCAGAATGGCACCAAACAACTTTTCCACTTGTGTAATGACATATTGTCAGCTTTTAAGCAGCACAAAAAAGCATTTAGGAAGAGTTATTAGTGTCACTGCACATGTGCAAGAGTTACATGAAATAGCAACCAAGAAGTTAATGAGGCAGCCGCGTGAGGAGTAAGAAATCCTGTGAATCCAAAGTCATGTGACTTTATCTTGTATGAAATGAGATGATAAACAGATAAAAAGGATAAATAAAAATCCTTTAGGAAGACACCAGATTACCTGAAAAGCCAAAGTGCTGAGGAGAGCGGGGCATGATGGGAGACATGCCCTGACGGCTGTATGTCGGAGAACTGATGTAACCTGGACTAGGGCAGAGGCGCTGCTTCACATCCTGGTTTTCATAGTCCTACAAAGTGAGGAGGCAAGCTTACTTAAGAGGAATGAGAAAAGAGAATTGCTAATCCATAGGTATAAATGTGAACAAATCCTTTCACATTGACTAGAAAATTTCTCACCTGAAAATAGGGTGAAAGAGTTCCGAGTGACTGTAGGATGGAAAGTGGAAAGTTAGTCTTTGGATTGAAGTTGTGGGAAGGCAGAAAAGAAAGCGTTTTCACTATAAAATGCAACCAGAATTCCAAAATAAAGTTGGGATCAGGTAAAATTGATTTAAAAAATGACAGTGTGAGCTGCAGTTGGAAAGGATTTTAATTTTTTAGGGTCTGTGTAGCATTGTGGATGTTCCACCATTGATTGGGGGTGAAGAGAGAGGTCAGTGAGATAGTTGAAGCTGCTTCATTTGCCAGCTGATTTACTATCCAACCATCATTTTAAGTCCAGAAAATGTAGAAACATGGAATTAAAATACAGATTTAAGCTTTCCTTCCAGTGAGGTTGGTAGTCAGCATGTGGTCATCATCAGTTTTCAGAAAATAATACAAACTTTCTGTACTTGATTGTGTTATCAAACTGCTATAAGTAGACCAAGATCGTTTTGGTAACTGTGCTGAGACATGCTGTCATCATCAAACGCATTAATGAAGACTTTCATAGATCTTAAGCTGAGCAAGCACTTTTGCTTCTTGATTCTGTCCACAAGTGTCGTTGTTTCCTGCATCATGCAATTTGCGTACAGCAGCTGTTGACTTGGCTTAGTGGTACGCAGTAGTTAACAGACCACATCAGCTTCATAGATAGCTCAATTGGAATGCAAGTTGACATATGCATATTTTGGTGTAAGCATGCGTTATAAAGAAGGCTCCTGATCCTTGTTTTTGAAAATAAAAGGTTTTGTTGAGTCTGGTATAAAATTTCCAAACTGAATCACCATAGTGCTTGTTGAAAAGAAAGTGTCTCATATTCAACATGTTCCTGTGTGATTATGTTCCTAGTTTTACCCAACATCACAGCTTCATTTGGAATATGGTTGATTTTACTTCATTTAAAAAGCGCAACACAAAATTACACTGACTTAGTAAAGATATCGTCTAATACTTAAGACTATAAACATATTGATTTTGATACATTAGTATGTTAATAGTCAGTACGAATGTCATTACTACTTTCATGTCTACCCACCCTTAGCTGCATTTATTTTTGTTTCAGCATTATTTTAGGCGATCAGTCTCAGCCAACTGATCTTGAGGCTTAGATGTTACTAAAACATAAAATGAGGAGAGAAAATCAATATTTGGCCCCTAGTGTGTGGTAGTAGTACCTCCCCATAGCAGTAATTGTCTAGCCTGTCATCAGAGGTGTATCTCTGGTACGGCTGGTATGAGGAGGACATGAGGTCTGGTTGTTGGACCTCATATATGGCCTTGACCTTTGGCAGGGCAGCTAGGTCCTTATAATCTAGGACCTCATTCTCCACTCTGGCCTGGAAGAGGACAAACACACCCACCAAAGACAAAGCAACAAGACCCAACATCAACCAGATGAACAATGCAAACCATAGCAGAGGTGTCATTCATGTGTGAGAGGAGTGAGGAAGACATGTATGGATAGACACATGCATACAGAAGAACCAGCTGTAAGTTGTTGACCTTCAGCCGCCTAATGTGTGCAAGAAAGAAAGCAGAGGGTGCACAGAAAGACAGAAAGATGGAGAGGAGGTGTGCAGACAGTATGGACGGCATGCCTGCTTACACTGCGTTTCTCTCTCATCCATCACCTTAAACAGAAAGGTCATTGATTATGAGAGGTGAGGGGGGCAGAAAGCGGTGACTTCGGCATGCATGCAGACAACCCCTGACATGCTAATGCTGCCGTCATGTACAGACACATTCAGGAGAGGGGCCCAGCAGGCTGACATTTCTGGAAGTGATGGAACGGCTCCAACTCTGCAGTGCAGAGGGCAACAACCTAAATATCCTGTAGACATCTGCTTACATTTCTACACAACATACAGTAGTGCACACCAGCTGGAATGCAGACATATATTAAAAATATTGAATGATTTGACGAGGACTTAAATGTCCATTTACTTATTTTTTTATGTTAAATTCTCTTAAGCAATTAACTGTACTTTCACCAGGTGGACAGGGTAATATAAAATCATCAAATGGCTCTGCACAACTAATTTGCACGGTGGGACCCTAAACAGCAATACACCCGAGTCGACCAGCTTTGAAATGAATTTGTTTGACGTCATCCACTAAATCAACCTCTTCACTGGGTCCAACTCTCACCAGAGACGAAGCCTGAGATTCTTTAACTGAAACTTGAACATGACTAAACGATAAATTACCAAACAAATTAAAACTTGGTTGTGAAGCATTCTAAAAAAGTCATTTAGAGTTGTCTGGTTACTAAGATTTATCTTTTGTCCAGCAAAAACATGAGTAAATAATCTAGAAAAAGTTGATTCACCACTAACTAAAAAAGCCACTTTTTCAACATATATAGTACATGTTTTTTTTCTCAAATGCAGTATAATAGGGTGCTGATGGAAAAGCCAAATCTACAAAATAAAACCTTTTGATATACAATTTTATTTAAAGATTAGATTTAATGGGAAAAAACATGCATAAATAACAATCCTAATTAAGTCCTACTACGTTGCAACTTCAAATTTCTATTTTATCTCCTGGAATGAAGACAGGATCTAAATCTGGGTGTATTTAATTGGCGACTCTCCAGAGCGCTTCAGCCTGCTGTGCCTACATCTCTGATTTGCATTACGTGTTATACTGTGCATTCCTAATAGCAGAACACATGAGTGATGAATTCATTCGTAACTTTGCCTTGTTGTTCATTGTGTAACAACAAGCTGATGAGGACACAGGTTAGAATCCAGCGACCAGGCCGAGGGAGTGAGCAGCATTGTGTTTTGGTGCATTCAGCTAGAAGAGCTTTTGTTTCTGGTGTTTTGAAATTAAAAGCAATTAGCAGCTGCTGAGTTGTAGTTTGCTTACACATATAACTCTGCTGGGAGAGCCTATGGAGGATCCAGGCGGAGAGATAGAAGTCTCTGACAGGCGTCTGTGCTGTTTTACAGACAAAAGATGATAAATAGTTTTAAAAAATAGAGTTATTTTGTTTTATTTGTACATTTTTAATCCACTCACCCTCAATCTCCTCTCTGCCCTTGCCGCCTGCTTGCATAAAGGGTGCCACACCTCACAACCTGAGAGTGAGAAGGATGAAGAATCAATGAGTAGAGGAGCATAGAGGATGTGGATGAGCTGATGTGGACTCATCTACCTCCACATCGGCTCAAGTGAGAATTTGGTTTTACCTGTGAGGTACATTTCCTCTCCCTCTTTAAACATCTGGTCACAGCGTGCGCAGCGAGCACAGGACGGATGATACTGTTTCCCTCCTGCCTGAGAATCAAAACACTGATTATTATCAAGACTTTGTTTCCATATGACCACCAGTAGGTTCTAACTGCTTCACTCATCCAACAATCACAGTCCAGCATCCATCCTTCTTAATTAGAGCAAACATCCCTCTAGGTTAGTCACGTGTGGAAAGACGCACATTTGTGTGCTATCTAAAGCAGGAAAGTCATGTTGGTGAAGGACACAGGAATGTGAAACATGTTCACCGACGTTCAGAGCACCCTGAGGGGACTCAGACATTCATAGACAATTCAGAAGAAATGGACACCTAAGTGATACAGAACATGGGCTTATTGTTTCTCCGATGCAAGACAGATAACCAAGGAAGGGGTCTTACTACCTCTGTCTTCTTCGACACACCATTAGAGGCTTCCTATTTATAGAAACTCCCACTGACAAGCAGACCTGAACTATGTCAAACGAACACACCCAAGTTGAAGTGTGTGTGTGTGTGTGGAGAGTATCATCTTATGCAATTTCATGCTACACTGACTCTTCCTGCACTTCATATAGCAAATCTTTTTTATATGGTTGCCAACGTGCGGAAGAATCTTAATTGTATCTAAGGAGCGTCTTAAACAATTCTCATGCAGGCTGCTCAGGTTACCGTGGAAGGAAAGATGAAAGCGGATGCAGCACATCCTGTGAAGAGAAGTATGTACTGTATGAACTCATGAAACCAGTTCTTTACATATTAGTTTCTTTTCTACTGCGGAAAAAATAGGATGTAAAATTTATTGCAAAACTGAAATGACTAAGTATTTTTAAAATAATTTATCATACACTTTGTTTTTCCCCTAATCTTACTCTTTTTTTTTTATCCTTCATTTAGCCATGAAGATCCCGTTGAGATACAATATCTCTTCTTCCAGAAAGTCCTGGTCAAGAAAAAAATAATTGTATTTTTTAAAAAAAAAACAAAAAAAAACTTCAGCTCCAGACCAAACACACATTTTCAATGTGTATTTAGTTCCAAAGTTTTAGTTTTTACAAGACAAAAATTTTTGGTATAAAAACAAAACATATTTATATAACTACATTTCTTGCTGTTATGTTTCAATTCATATTCTTGTTGAAGTTTATTTTGAGATGGGGTTTTTTTTTTAATAAAGATACAACTCGTGTCTCCTGTTAATTGAAGGTCAAATCCGTTGAGTCAGCATCCTAAGCAGAGAAGGTAGCATATCCTTCACCCCAGCAACATATTCCTTTTTATCAAGGATTCCTAACCAGTTGCCTTAACCACCCCATCTGGCTTCTCTTTGTGCGAATATGCAACACCTCTATTCAACGCCACACTCGGATGGCGCCCTCAGCTGGTCAGAATGTACATCGAATGGTAACTCAATCTGGCTCAGCTTCCTTTTTACCAGAAAATACATTTGTCGTGTCCTGCAGAGACTGCACCGATTCGCCTGTTCATCTCCCACTCTATCATTCATTCACAAAGCTCTTCTAGAGGCGCAGAACCCTGTCCAAAAGGAGCCACTGCACTCTTTTCTGGTTTAGAATCATACTTTTGAATTTGCTTATTCCATTTAAAATCCAATTCAACCCAGAAATAGGATCTTTTTCTGTCTTTTTCACTGTTTTTTAAGTGTCTGCGTAGTTGTTGCTTGTAGCCTCCTACTTTGACATAAAGGTCTACAAAAGTTCTCAAGGGTTAAAAGCCAGACAGAAATCCCAGTTTAATCTCAACAGAGTTTGTTTAGCAACAGAGTAGTGCTGGTGGTATGATAAAAGAATTATGATTAGCATGAGGTTTTATGTCAAAATTATTTTGGATTTCTGTGCCACCGCAATAAACTGGCGACATGTTCAGCGTGTATCCTGCCTCTCACCTGAAATCAGCCGGGATAGGCTCCAGCTCCCCTGCGGCCACATTAGGTATAAGTAGTTTAGAAATTGAATGAATGTAATGAACTCTACATTTTGCTTCTGGAATGTAAATCTTGTGGTGAGGATATAAATTCCAGGAACACTTGTATAGATCAGTCCTGGAGTTTAAGCTATTGATCCTAATTCACTTCACAGAATTATAATCCTGTTTCAAAGAAATTGTTTACAATTCTTTAGATGCCGGTCAAAAAGAGTAGAAAAGGTCGTCCGCACAATCTACTGTTGTTTTTCTTGATTGTTAGCAAAATATTCTGCACACATGGAACAAAACAGATCAAGCTGTGAAGCAGACAAATAACAAGCTGCCAGATAAAGAAACGCATGACAAGAAATTGGCACAAATATGTGCGGACATGACAAAACATGAGACAGACATGGAGGGGAAAGAAACAGACTTGCGCAAAAAAGGCTGACATGTCCTCATACCTATAAATAGCCCTGAGAGGCTGACAGTCAGGAACAAAGCACTTTACACCAGCTATTCAGATAAGCAAAGGGCCACAGGGACAATGTGGCCCCAAATATGTGTGACTGCGAATGTGTTTGTGTGTGTGTTTGACAAAATGTAGCTACATGCACTTCTATCGGTGAGGACACAACCTCCAGAGACTCTTCCAAACATTTAATTAGCATCTGCATTTAATCACATTCATTATTTCCTCTTTGTTCCGTTCTTGCACTCATCACCTGGACACTTTCTACGCAAGCACACAGGAGAAAATTTCTCACTCATCATCCTTGCTTTTGATTATCATTTTCCTTTCCTTGTTCAGTCACTCTTTTTTTTTTTTATTCTTTGCCGTCTATTTCTAAATATAGTTCAAATTCAACCCATTTATTGCACAAAATTTTAGATCCAGATTCACAAGAAAAATTCAGAAAGAGGAAATTTTCTGATGTCGGTCAAACAGAGTTTAATTTTTGAGTTGAATAAGACTGAAGCTGGTTTTTATCTCATGATCTTAAGTTGCTCCCTGATGTACAGCGGAGCTTAAGCAGACCTGAGAAGAAAACAGGACGGCTCATTTCTGATAACACTCATTACCTTCATTGCTGCCAAATGTTCATTTCGGTCTGGTGTGCAGCTCAATATCTGCTGGCATCATCTCAAACTAAAATCTCACCTCCAGAACCCTTCCACTGATGTATCTGTTGCAGGTCTCACATTTCACCCCGTACTGGGCGTGGTAATCTGCCTCACAGTATGGAACTCCATCCCTAAAACACATAAAAGAAAACCGCTGCAGTGTGTGAAACAAACAGTTTCCTGTAACCAATCTGCAGAAACTAGATATGAAGGTCGGGCTGAAAAACGAGACATTTAGAGACAAACAAATATCTGTGTTTTATTCTCTATTTACTCACTTGCTTATGTATTCTCCGGTGAGGACCATGTTGCAGGTTTGACATCTGAAGCAGCTGACATGCCATTGTTTCTCCAAAGCCAGCAGAGATTGTCCCTGCTTGATCTCAGCTCCACATCCAGCACAGTCTGGACAATCATGTGGAGGAGAAATAAAGGAGGATAAAAACTCAGATACATCAGATTAGAACCTGCTGTATCTCTGATAGTTTTTAAACTCCACAACACCTTCATTAATATGCAGTTATATTACAGTGAGATGTTTTTGTTTGATGTTTAGATAAGGGTTCATTTCATGCAGATAAAATTTATTCACATCATACTGTCCTCTCTCCCTGTGGTTCCTCGTGATCAGATATATTGTACAGTCTGTGACGAGTGACCAAAGCTAATTTTATTGGAATGTAGAATAAGGACACAGAAGCTGTAAATGATGCATAGCAGCAAAGAGAAAAAGGTTCATTTGTTTCAATCTGAAAAATGTTTGACTTCACTCAATCGTTCTGAACCTGCCCGCTAACCCTATGTAAGTCATCAGGGAGGGTATCGCCTTGCACCGTCAGCCTAAAACTGTGCTTTTTTACTGAACTCCAGCAATGCATAGTCAGGTTTCTGCAGCACAGATAGATTCTAACTGTGACAATATCGCTCAGTATAGTCAAGATTTCTGCTTCCGACTGAAGGTGTGTCCAGCTGATTTTCCAATGAGTCACTACGCTTTCCCGTTATAGCTGCAGAATAATGCGTTACTCATCCAGTCACCTTGATGTTAAATGTGGCGTCATGAAAATGAGTGTCCAAAGCAGGGGTCTAAAATGTGTGGTTTGAGGGCAGTTGTGACTCTGAAGTTGCTCATTTGCAGCCCCCAGTTTAATATAAAATATTAAAATGACTGCTGCCTGCGGGTTTCATATGAACGGCCTTTTACTGCAATGTTTTTGGCACTGACTAAACGACTGCATATTAACATGTATATATACGTACTTGCATATTCAATACTTATGTTAATGTGTGTGTGTGTTCTGTAACCTTTTTATTGACAATAAGTCACACAATTTCCCACATTCTGTCCGTGTTGCATTTAATTTAACACAACCAAAAGAATTTACATAAAAGTTGAAAGTTTAAGGCTCATGAAAACCCCTTTAGCTGTTAAACCATCTGCAACCGGTAAGATTCCTGCTCTCTATCTCCTTCAGGTCTCACTTTGTCTTGAGTTTTTTTGCTTATTTATAAGATGCTGAGTGAACAAAATAAACTGTTCCTGTCTCTTCAACTTTTACTCCTCTTTGTCTACAAGACTGGTCTCCAATCAATTTATTTGGTCTATGTTTTTTTATAGGGTGGGATAGCCTAGTAACTAAAGTGCCCAACCTGTGAAAAATTGCCTTTCCCTGTCTAATCAAGAGGCAAAAATTGAGTTTGAGACCGTTGTTTAAGGTTGTTGGTAAAAATAAAAAAACAAGATCCAATAAATCATTTTATCAGTCATCTGTTTCTATTCAAACAGTCCATTAGAGCAGATAAAAGTTTTGTATTGCACTTTTTTTAGAACTAGCTCTATTGGGAAGTGTAATTCAGTATAAACACACATTCCTTAACATCCTGTACTTCGTTTAATTTATTGCGTGTCCTGTTTGGAATCTCATCTCACAAAGTGCATCCTCATAACCCGGAGTGATAAACATGTACCAAGGGAGTCGTTTGGATTTTATTCTCCAGAATAGAGTTATCTGGGGAGACAGTTTTTCACCCTTTTTCTCCCATCTGCTGTTGCTGCTTGGCCAGGCTGCTGTCAGCACGCCACACTTCATAAATGATTCATTATTAATCAGAATCGTTCTTTGCTAGTCTTGGTAGTTTATCATCCTTAAACTTAAAGTTGAACTGATTCAATGTGGGACACACAAATCTCAGCTGAATGTTGAGTGACTTAAACGTAAATTTGACTCATGTGTGAGAGAAAAATGATGGAAAATCATCTGTGTGTTTGGTGCTGGATACACAGGACGAGTGACAGGTTTGTCTTTGTGTGTAATTATAAGCTCAATCAACACGACAAGCCTGACGACTGATTGGACAGTTGATTTGTCTGAATAAGCTGAAAGGCTGGGGTGCGCAGTGGCCCTAACCAAAGCCGACAAAGCAATGCTGGCGTTGAACTTACGGCTGGGTCCATGGATCTTGATTGGTTCATTTGACTTGACAAGTGTGTGGGAGCACTGTTGGCACACGCAGTCCTTTCCACTGAACGTCACCCTGTCTCCAATCGGAAAGGGTTTACTGGGTGAGAAAAGGAAAAGATTAGACGTTAGTGCCAAAAATGGGATCTTTTACATTTAAGTTACAAGACGTGTATTAAGAGATTGAAGGATTTAGACTGGTTTACAAAAAGGCTGTGAGTCTGCTGACACAAGCTAAATGTAGTCTGACATTCTCAATGAGGCAGAAAATACATTCACAAACGAGGGGTTAATCGGATGTTGGTTGTAGCAGAAGCACCTGGCTCATCTGTAATTAAAGGGGTGATAATGCGATGCTGCCATGAGCTTCTAAAAGGAAAACCAGTGATCTCAGGGTGAATAAAAACTTATTACAGACACTCTGTGGTGTACATGCTGATCTTAACTGCCTGTGTGGCTGTTGTGTTTCCTACGTCTACTTCATTCCTTTCACAGCTCTGTAGCCTACATCCCTACAGCTGTGTCATAGTAAAATAAAAACTCATTCTCATGGCTGCAGACATAACAGCAAAACATCTATAAAATTTAATTTATCATCACAGAATGCACTGTTTAGACTCCCTTCGCTCTCCTTCTTCGGGGGACAGATTGATTTCTTTTATGACCGGGGAGGATGGAAGAATGAATGGGGCGCTAAAAGGCTTAGGGAAGGCTGTTTAAAAGACACAAACGACTGTAATCCTTTTACTCCCCCGCCAAGGCCCAGAGCCAAAGCCTAGACCCAATGGGAGGCTTGAGTCTCACATTCAGCACACGAGTGCAGTCTCCACACATTCACTGAGAGATGTTCAGAGTCAAGCATGTCAAGTGTCTTCTGTCTAGAGAATGCAGCTGTGAAGTTTGTTATCCTTCATGGGATTTGGAACATCTGCTTTTGACTATAAATTTTTAGAAATCTGGTGCATGTGTTCATAGCAGAACAGACATTTAAAAAGTTATAAAAGATGGGGGAAAATGGACCAAAGGCTGAATAAGATGTCTTTCTTTATTCACATCTTTAAAACACCTTGAAGAATTATTGGGATTACAACCCCGGTTCATGACCACTGTCATAACTTGAGATTGAGATAGGTTCGTAGATAATTCTAGATAAATTTCATGAAAAAGTTAATGGTCAGCTGAAAATAGAGTGTTGATAGATTAATGTACAGATGAGCCGTTCCATTCCATCGTCTTCCGCTTATCTGGGGCCGGGTCGCAGGGGCAACAGCTTCAGACGGGAAGCCCAGGTTCCTCTCACCCCCAATGGGGCGAGAGAAACCTGGGCTCAAAACACCTCACCAGCGAGGCACTCGGGGGGCATCCTGACCAGATGCCCGAACCACCCCATTTGGCGTCTCTCGACCTGGAGGAGGAGCGGCTCGACACTGAGCTCCTCCCGGATGGCAGAGCTCCTCACCTGATCTCTTAGTGAGAGCCCAGCCACCCTGCGGAGGAAGGTCCTTTCGGCCGCTTGTATCCACAATCTCATTCTTTCAGTCACCACCCACAGCTGGTCACCATAGGTGAGGGTAGGAATGTAGATCGACTTGTCAATCGAGAACTTTGCTTTTCGACTCAGCTCTCTCTTTAGCACCACGGACAGATGTCCTAGTTATTGCTGACGCTGCACCGATCCGCCTGTCGATCTCCCGCTCCATCTTTCCCTCACTCGTGAACAAGACCCTGAGATACTTAAACTCCTCTACTCAGGACAGGACCCTGTCCCTGACCTGTAGGTGGCATTCCACCCTTTTCCAGTCGAGGACCATGATCTTGGACATGGAGGTGACGATTCCCATCCCGGCCGCTTCACACTCGGGAGCAAATCGATCCAGTGAGAGCTGGAGATTACAGTCTGATGAAGCCAACAGGACCACATCATCCGCAAAAAGCAGAGATCCGATCCTGAGGCCACCAAACCAGATCCCTCCCACACCTCTGTTATATTCTGTTATAAACTAATAAACAGAATTGGTGACAGATTAGCATTTTACAATTTTGGTTCCAATGTGTCTTCTTTTTTCTTGTAGGATTAAATCTTATTCTTCTCATCCCTGTTTCTCATACCTTGAAAGATAAAATTTTAGCCTGTGAGACAACATGCTTTCCATTGCTGTAAAATATGCAAATTTTGCCCCTTTAATCATTTATTTTACATGAAAACAAAAGGCTTCCATGCATGAATAAAAAAGGACAAACAAGTGAGCAAAAAACATTTCCAAGGGGACATTTTAAGCAAAAAACAAAAAAAACTCCCTCAAAAAACTAAGATTAGCTAAACCGTAAACGCTGACAGAGCAGAGGTGGAATATGAATGTTGCTTGGTTTGATGCATCTCCGTATAATAAATCATGACCATATAATTAACAGAGTTCAGTCTTGACTTTTAAGTGAAAAATGCTGTCATGGTTCAGGAAAGACTTCATTTGACCTTGTCTCTATCTGCGTGTTACTTCAACTCACTCAAGACATTTCTGCTTTGTCAGCTCATCTCAGTGCTTTAAAATGCACTCTTTTTACATTTTTAATGTAATTTTTCACCGTGAATACTGACATAAAAAGAAGAGTTGCTTCTGGAAAGGGGATGGGCCCAAAAAGTTGTGATCACGAGTTCTTAAAATTAACAACTTTTATTTTTAAAACAGAATCAAATTCCAACAGAGCAATAACTTAAAGGTCCTATATCATGCAAAACGGACTTTTATGAGGTTTTAACCTTTTATTTTACTTAGTACTACCCCAAACAATCCCCCAAAGTGTGTTTTATTGTGATTCATGCTATTTTGAGATATTTAAATTCAAAGTAAGGGGCGTGTTCTCCAAACCTCTAACGACTGGTGGAACATAGTGACGTACATCTGTTTTTTGTTCAGCCCCCTGCAGCTCAAACACCAATCGCTGAACACCAATCGCTGAATGACAACCAATCGCAACCAACGGGGCGGGTCCCGGGAAAAAAAAAAGAAAAAAAAACTGAAACAAGCTGTTTTGACTTCCGGGTATGAAACTGCGCTCCCAATCAGGGTATTATTTATAACCTTTTGTGTTGACATTGTGGCGGAATGTAAAATTATGCATATAATGATACATAGAACAGGATAAAATAAGGGAAAAAAGGCATGATATAGGACCTTTAAGAGAAAAATGAAGAAAATGATGAAAAGCTTTCAATAAATTCAATTATTTTTTTATATGTATAGTCCAATATCACAAAAGAATTGTCTCAATAAAGTTTCAATCAAGCTAGTTTTCTTTCCCATGGAAGATACACAGTAAAATGTATTGATGAGATTTCGAATCCAGCTATTTGTGGCCCAGGTACCCCACCTTCAATTTTTTCCGGCTTGATAAGTTTCAGCCTAAATGGTATTGTTAAATGGTTAAACAGCTTGAGCCAGAAAAGGCTCAAGCTGTCGCCAGAAGAGCCAGAAAAGGCTCTTTATATCGATTTGACTTAGAAAGATAGACAATTTCCCACTATTTCCTGATTGCTTTTTTTTTTTCATGCTCCAGTGCAAAGGGGAGGGGCTGCTCATGCTCTTAGTCACAAGTATCCCTCTTCAGACAAGTGGCAACAAATACCTGAAAATAGAGCGACCACTAGGAAAGGCCCAGTGTGTGGTTACGTTTTTTTTCTAAAGCAGATGCACAGAGAGCACACTAGCTCAAATGAAACAAAAATGTGTCTAACACAACACCAGTTACCGATAGAAACACAAGCAGAAAACACAGAAAACATGTAAAAGTTCCAAAGTATTTGACCACATGTTTGATGCTGGTGTTACATACTGTATGTCAAGCATAAAACTAAAGAGTTGTTTGTCAAAGTGCAAGAAATTTTTATTTGAAAAATAAATACAGCTACAAGCGCTCTAAAAATTATATTTCGATCTGTTCCGTTGTCTTCTGCTTATCAGGTGCCGGGTTGCATGGGCAACAGTCTTGGACGGGAAACCCAGGCTTCTCTCATCCTGGCTGCAGCCTCCAGCTCATCCGGGAGGATCCTGAGGTGAGTCTCTCCAGCGGGTCCAGCATCTGTCTCTGGGTCTCCTTGCGGTGGGACATCCCGGAAACACCTCACCAGCGATAATCCTAACCAGATGCCAAAACCACCCTATCTGGTTCTCTCAACCTGGAGGAGCAACAGCTCTGCTCGAGCTCCTCCCGGATAGCAGAGTTCCTCACTCTCTGAGTGAGAGCCCAGCCACCCAGCACAGGAAGCTCATTTCGGCCGCTTGTATCCATGATCTTGTTATTTCAGTCACCCCTCACAGCTGGTGACCATAGGTGAGGGTAGGAAAGTAGATCGACTGGTAAATCAAGAGCTTTTGCATCACGGCTCAGCTTTTTTTATTCCACAACAGACCAATGCAGCGTCCTGATTATTGCGTACCTTTGTTTTTTGCACAAAAAACTAACAATAAGAAGATTGATAAAATACCAGAACAAAAAGCAGCATTAATAAAAAGTAGTATTGATAAATCTTAATGATACCCACCTTTAGAAAAATGTGGGTAAATGTGACTGGGGGCAGATAGAACACAAAAAAGAGATTTGCCCACAGGCTTTTAGCTGTCTAATCTACGTAGTTGACTCTTGTGCAGTGACACACACATACTAACTCCGGTCAGACTGCTCTACAAAATGCCACTGGTCACTGAAGGTTACATACTTCTGTTCCTTTTCTCCTTTACAAGCAGCTTCTGATTGTGACTACAGACACCTAATACAACACACACACTATTCACCTGGAGGGAAGTAAGTTAAGATCCCTCTCATATGAAACTTACAACACAACAGATGGGTGAGGCAGCGGAAACTGAGGAGAGACAGCAACCTTCAAAGGCAGATAGACCCATTGAAATAAAAGGGGGTTGCATCACTCTGAAGCACAATCAGGAGGATCTGACTGTGATCTGAGGAGAGATGGCCTAGTTTCACAGAATATACAAGCTGGATTCTAAAAAAGTTGAGTTATTCTCTATGTATTAACGAAATGAAAAGGTCTTTTAGTCACACCCCTAAATAGATCACACACTGCTGATTGAATAGTCAAAAGAAGGTGTTTTGATTGATTTTTTTAACAAAATGGTCACATGTGAGGCTTTTTATTGAGCTCATAAATTTTCCCATTGGCGTGACAGAGCGATAGCTGAGTGCACATGCACAGTGTTAACTGTCAGCAGTGTTCTCAGGACCTTTTAGTACCTTTCTATTTTTTATTTCAGAAGATGCAACTTTGCAGAATCCTTGCAGAAAGGGCTGCATGGTCATGAGTTAAACTGACTCAGAGCGCTCACATGAAGCAAAATGCATTTCTTCTTCAGTCTCTAAACAATCGTTCTACTATTTCAATTTCTTTTTTAAATATTTCTCTGCAGGCTGATGGAATTTTTTTTCCCCAGAATGAATAAAAACAGAAGATAAACAAGTCAAATGATCTGCACAAGATACATTATTGCTTTAAAAACCCATTAAATAAATATTAAATACCCATTAAATAATCCTGGGTGATTCAAGGTGGGAGGCAGGGTACACCCTAAACAGGTCATCAGTCTATCATGGTTGCCACAAACACACGCACTCATTCCTAGGGGGAAAATTTATAGTGGCCAATCAACCTAGCATGCATGTCTTTGAAGGGTGGGAGAAAACTGGGGTACCTTAATAGAACCCATGCATACACAGGGAGAGCATGCAAATTCCACACAGAAAAACTAGTGTTCTAAGTCTCGTCGCCCCTCGAACTCGAAACTCGAACCCCAGATCTTCTAGCTGTGAGGCCCCTGTGTTAACCATTGTGCCACCGTGCCACCCTCACTGATCTATGAAAATTATTTTTTTGGAGTCTGCAAAATACGGGTAACATGCGCCAGGTGTACCCCACCTCTTGCCTAATACTTGTTCAATAGTGATCGAGAGTTTTACAAGTGGCTTAGAAAAGAAACTGATGGTTTCAGTGTAGCAGAAAAAAATATTTATTTAGAAAATCTGTATTTCTTACTGTTGATTTGTAAATGAAGGAGTAGAACAAGTCAAGGTTAATTAGACTATCTGATTTGTGTGTGCTGAAGGTGTGACAACCCACCTGCAGACACTGCAAACAAAGCACTTGGGGTGGTACGTGCGACCCAGAGCGGAGACCACTTCTCCTGTGATGAAGCTGCTGCAGCGGTCGCACCGTGTGCCGTACAAACGCTGATAGTCTGCTGTACAGACGTACTCACCCTTCTTCTGGAAGAAGCCAGAGTGTGCCAAATCACAGTTACACACTGCAAACAGAAGCAGAGATGTACAATAGGTAGGTATGTGGGCATCATAAATGCCATTTTTAGCATCTGACTCATTTTAATGTGGTTGTTTGTCTTTTTTTTCCCACGTGGCTACTTCAGATCAAGACAGTGGTGAGACAATTTGCTCCGATGGGGATATAATGACATAATCAGTGGAAATTTTATTGTACGTCGAACAATGAGGAGCAGAATTCTGGAGAGTGAAACGCCTCACATCGGCTACAAACTCATTAAGCGGGGATGGAGACAAAAGGGAAATGTCTTGCATTGAATGTACAGAGTCAGTGTAAAGTTTTTGAATAAATTCAAGTATAATTAGTAAGCAATATGATCCACAGTACTTCCAAGTGAGTGTGTTACTAGGTTTGTTATAAGTTTGTTATAAGACCTGGTAGAAACTAGGAAGAGAATTGAACATCGGTCATCTGAAATTGAGTTATGGGATTTTTAGCCTTTAATCCAAGATGCTTTACTTATTTTAATTTTCAAACCTGGTAGAACTTTGCGAGTGCTAAACCCCTTTATTGTCTACCATAGTAGACATGAACCTATAATGGAAGTTTCAGATCCCTCCTTAATTTTCTGTAGCTTAAAGATGCATTTAACTTGTGCTAATGATATTGTAACTAATGATATATTGCCATTTTTCTACTTAGTACGTGAACGTCTTTGTTTTTTGTGCTTCAAGAAAATGTCTCAATATCTGGAAGAAAAAATAAACTTGAAACTACTGTGTTTATAAGTGCAAGGCAGGAGGTCTAGGGGAAGACCAAAAAGCATGTTTATGGATGTAGTAAAGGAGGATGTGAAGGGAGTTGGAGTGAGAGACGAGGATACTGTAGTCAAGACTTGGTCTCAAACTTCCGAGTATGAAGCGGCCGGGATGGGAATCGGCACCTCCAAATCCGAGATTATGGTCGTTGGCCTGAAAAGGCTGTGGTTGGGCATCTGTTTAGGATGCCTCCCGAGTGACTTGCTGGTAAGGTGTTTTTGGGCATGTCCCACCAGGAGGAGACCAAGAGGTAGCCTCAGACCCGCTGGATAGACCATGTCTCGCAGCTGGCCGGGGAACACCTCGGGATCCTTCCGGGTGAGCTGGAGGATGCAGCCGGGCAGAGTGAAGCCTGGGTTTCCCGTCTGAAGCTGTTACCTCCGCAACCCGACTCCGGATAACCAGAAGACAACGAAATGGAAGTAACAAATAAACACAACAAGTGTTATTCATGTAAATCTTTCTAATATTTCATATTAAGAAAGAGGGTGCAAATTATCGTCCCGGGCCACAATTGGCATGCATGTCGTGAGTTTGAGACCATTGCTGTGGACGGAGCAAACTGACTTACTATGACGTCGCTAAACCAAACCAAAAGGAGAAAAAGAAATATATTACAGAACATACACTGTATATACATACTACAGTAACAAGTTATATTACCTTGTTATATATTACAGCAACAAGTTACTATTTATATTATCTGTAAGAAGAATCTTTAAATAGTTGTACTGCCTTGCCTTTCGTGAGACCGGCCTCAAGCAGATGTGCTTTCTCATGAAGGATGGTTAACAGTTAACTTGAGCATATTTCCAGTCATGTATATTTGAACACTTTTCTGAGGCTTTAAGGCATGCAAAGCCACAATTTTCCGTGACTTCTTGAAAACACAACCCCAAACCTCTCTATTACTCTGCCAAAGGCTGGGTTCATGCACCATCTACAGAAATCATAGCACTGAGTCAGGCAGAGAGAATAAAAACTAATAATCTTATTTTAAAGTTTTACATTACACAATATAGATAGCATATTTACACACTGTTAACTTGCTATTGATGTGTATGTATATCTATATGTATATATTTTTAAAATAAAGACACATCTGTTTTCTACTTTTATACATTTTGATGTTTCAAGATCCCCGTCTCTCGCATAAAATCAGCTGGGATAGATTCTGGCACCTCCCTGCGACCCAGTCAGAGAATAAGCGGTTCGGAAGATGAATAAAATGAATGAATATGTTTCAAGATTACATTTGGGCTGCTTGGTGACACAGTGGTTTGTAATGTGGCCTCACAGAGAATATGGTTTTTGGTTTGAGTCCCAGGGTGGGGAGGTACAGAGGACGAAAACGAAACTATGGCTTCCTCCCATCTTTCAAAGACATGCATGTTGGATTGATTGGTCACTGGGAAATGACCCCAAGAATTAAATTTGTGTGTGAATGGTTGTCTGTCTCTATGTGTGGATCGCAACAGACTGGCGACCTGTTTGGGGTTGTACCCCACCTTTTGCCTGTAATCACTAGCGATAGGCGAGCACCCCCCTGCAAGCATGACAGGAATATACAGTATGTTTCAAAACATGAACATATGAAGATGAAGTTAGATTTTTTTTTTCTAGAAGAAAAATTAAAAGTTTGCCTGTTTTTTATTTTACTTTAATCAAAGCAGGTTTATTGATACTATTATATCTTCTAAATTTCTCCAGTCCATAAAATGGGATTGCTTGTCAATTATTAAAGATCTGCAAATGCCTCTTTACACGGTAACTGTTTTGTGATTTCAAATAACCTCAAAGTAGAGTTTCTTGTCAGTTGACACTCTTCTGAAAGGGTTTTATTTTCCCCTCCTGACCAAAACTATTTTTTGGTTTGCCTAATGTTCATAACTTGTACTCATTCCTTCACTAAAAGCATCCTTAGGGTGGGAAACTTTTTTTAACCAACACACTGGGTCACATGCTATCAAGAGGCTGAACAAACAACCACTTTTACTGTTTTGAACAACCGCCTTTGTTATATTCCAAAACAAAAACCATCACAAAAAGTGAGGAAAGCTTGCAAAATGAAAAATTAATAGAACAAAAAATAAAAACGAACACAAAACTGACACTTTTTAGAAGAATTTTATAATAAACTGGACACTAAATTTGTCTGATGAGACATAAAATAAAGTTGCATAGAGCATTACTTAAGAATAATAGCTCAGGGACACCAATGCTCAACTTTGTAGTTTTTTGTTGAAAATTGAAACATTAAAAAATATTCAAATAAAAACAAGCCCCTTGGGTACCGACAAATGAATGTTTGCTCATTTCTGCAACAATACGGTCACACAATGTTTTCCAAAACTATTCCTAAGGGCATGGCCTCAAATCACTGCTTGTATAGTTCTTACACAAGCCTGCACAACAATTTTTTAGCATTTTCTTGCAGGCAGTTCATCGCCACACACATGCACATAAACCCTTCAAAGGGGCTCATTTAATCTCAAGCTGTTTATGAGTGGATCGTATTGACTTAATGGTGTAATAAAAAATCAATGGCCTCCCTCGCTTAAAAACAAAACAATCTCAGTTCTCTCGAGGGGGAGGAAACACATAAATCCATCCCCAATGAGATGGCACAGAGCTAATGCAGGGATGAGCTAATGAAAAAGGACAACATGCACAGTGAGACATGATCATGGGCCTTTATCACGGTGACGGATCACTATATCAGTGAAATGTGAACACAGAGTGACAGAAGGGCGTATGGCGGATCCACTGAGAGAAGAGTTGGCTGTGTGTAAAACTGTGCGTGCTTGTGCCAACCACATTTCCAGAACCACTGTGCACTAAACTTCAGAAAGTACCCTGATTGCATTACAAACCAGACCAAACTGAGACTCCCACCAGAAACCCAAATCACAGGCTATCCAATCACTTCATGGAAAAATGAGAGTTAAAGCATAAATGCTCCCATATGTTAAAGTTCTTTACCACTAAAAAATATCATACTTAATCATTTTTAATCTTTTGAAGTTAAACTCCAGAAAATTCTGGGGGTTTTCTCATCTTCTATCTCTTGCCGCTCTCTGATTTGCTTTTCAGCCTCTCCTAGATGAGTTATTAAACAACTGAAATGTTCTTAATTAGCGTAATGCATAGACCACATTTGCATATGAACTACCAATAATAAATCTACATCTAGCAAACTGGGTCTGACCAAGCCGGAATGCTTCACCTGTTGGCTCATCACAGTTTTCTTTGCAAAAATGGATGATTGGCTGGAAGCATCACAAAGGACATCCCTCTGCACAGTTGCCAGGAGGACAAAAAGCTTCCACAGTTACCCTAGAGACAGCCAGTTTCCAGCCTGATTGATGTTCTGGTGGTCGGTCGGTGGTGAGGACAACATCTTTTTTTTTTAAAAAAACACCATCTGTGTTTTTACTCATATTCAGACCTGTTTTTGCCTCTGACCTTTTTTAAAAAAGAAATTTGTCATTATTTAGTTAATTGTTCTGTTGTTTAAGTCAAAGACATTCACATTTATCACAAAGTGGTTCTAAAAATGCATTCATACAATTAGTGTGGGAATTTATGCATTCACAATAGGGCAATCAGGACAAAGGATGAATTAGTTTTGCATGTAAATAAAAACAATTCAAACTAACATAATCTGGATTAAATCAGGCCGATACGTCAGGAAATACATCTATAAGATACAATGATATCAAATGAAAACTTGATTTATCTCAGTTTCTTCTTTTGAAAACAAGAATGTCTTTAACAGATAAAAATAATCTTAAAACAATTGCATAAAAATCTGATTTTTTTTTTTTTTTTTTTTAGAAAAACACAGTACAACAAGCAGTTTCTTCTTCAGATGATCCATTTACCGGTCACTGAGCCCCATCGGAAACAGTCCCCATGGTTTTTAAAAAGTCATGCTCAAAGAACTAGCCAAGATAAAACTTTACATATACATAAAAATGAACAGAAAAAAAACATGTACTACTAGATCAATGATTTTGTCCCACAACTCAGATCATGTTACTGAACTATCATTCAAATAGCAAACAAAAAACCCCCGCAAAATATCTAAAGAACTGCTTTAAAAAATCATTCAAGGGATCTGAAGAACTGGTTCTCAAGGAAAAAATGTATTAGCAAAAGAGGAGATTTACAAGTCGATCTACATTACTACTCTCACCTATGGCCACCAGCTGTGGGTGGTGACTGGAAGAACGAGATTGAGGATACAAGCGGGCGAAATGAGCGTCATCTGCAGAGTGGCTGGGTTCTTAGTCAGAGATCGGGTGAGGAGTTCTGCCATCTGGGAGGAGCTTGGTGTCGAGCCGCTACTCCTCTAGGTTGAGAGAAGCCAGATTGGGTGGTTCGAGCATCTGGTCAGGATGCCCCCTGAGTGCCTCGCTGGTGACATGTTTCAGGCACGTCCCACCGGAAGGAGACCAAGAGGCAGGCCCCGGACGCGCTGGAGAGACTATGTCTTGCAGCTGGCCGGGGAACAACTCAGGATCTTTCCGGGTGAGCTGGAGGATGCAGCTGGCGTGAGAGAAGCCGAGGCTTCCCGTCTGAGGCTGTTGCCCTCGCGACCCAGCCCCGGATAAGCGGAAGACGACAGAATGAAAGTAGGAGATAAAGAGTTTTTTCTAAATAGAGATGTGAAAGCAGATTACAAATACACAAACTATTCTGATATTCATGATTTTTAATTGTGCACAAGATGGACCTTCTTGTTTTCAAAGAATAAATTGAGAGAACTTAAACATTACTTTGGAAGTTGTGCTATTGCAGTAAATTCTACAATGTTATACATGAGGTTTTTCAGAAATAATTCATGTTTAATTAATATCAGCAGGGAATATGCTCTTCAAACTGTTATATAGCTATGTTTTGTGTTGGTTAAGATTAAACCCCCAAACAACTCACTTAAATACTTTGCGGCTGGTTTAGGTTAGGATAAATTCTTTATAACACAACCACCCTCAGCACAAAGATATTCCCACAACAACCAGAGTTTGAAATTTTTATTAAGCAAAATATAGTTCATTTTGGTCGAAAAAGCAATATCACAGTTAAAGAGTTGGAAACTCTTAAAGGGAATTTGATGCAAGACCAGGTTTTGAGTTTTTAAGATTAGATCAATCCTTTAAACTTGATTAAAAGCATCCTAACATTTCAGAAGTCCTGTGTAAGCAGCTTCTTACTCCTGATAATGATCAGAGATTTTAAACATGTCAGCCCTGCACAGTGGGTGGGGTTGACTGACTTTTGCAGATCTGCTGCTCGGGGAGTTGTGGTTTTGCTTGGCTTTCAGAATAAAGATTTTGGCTACAACTACATGACCGACACCACATGGTGTGGACAGCCACCCATAAAAGGCAGCTCTAGCCTGTCAGCTCTGGTTTACTATCCTATAAATTGCCTTTGGGAAACTTTTGCTGCAGCTACTTGTGGAGAAAACAAAAGTTAAAAAAATACTGGTAGAGATAGTTTTCACGTTAGAACAAGGTCGTCTAATTCAGTTCCTTGGTGCTTGGGTGCTAAAGATTTTTGGCATGTGTTCCTGGTCAAAGACATCTGATTCAAATAAAATCATCAACTCATTGAGTCAAATGTGTTGATACAGGAAAATCTTCCAGAACTGAGTTTAACAACCATGTTTAACACTGCATTGAAGTAGCGACCTACTGTATATCTTGGCCTTCAAAAGTGCTTCACCTTCATTAACCATGTTCTCCCAAAAACAATTTTAGGGGTATAAAACAACCTTTCTATACTGATATACGATACTGGCAAAATATTGCTCATGCACAACAGATGAAAAACTCCACAAATAATGCCCTTATTCAGAAAACAATTCAGTGGGGAAAAGGTTTCCAGCACCGATACAAAAACATCCATTGAGACTCTATAAACTTTATAAAATAGATGAACATAGGCACACTTTACGCACCAAAAACTTGAAAAATCATCTCTTCTAATCTTTGCTAAAAGTTAACCTTCTCCTGTATTTCTCTATGTTTGCTACAGATGTAAACATGCTACTCAATTTTTTTTCTTCTTTTAAAAAGTCTGTCACAAAAATTAACTTTAAAGCAATTAAACCTCCAAATCTATTTTGTTTCCTTCCTTCCGTTGTTGTTGGCAACAAAATGTTATCTTCATTCACTTAATGAAGATACACAGACGCTGTTTGCTAGATTAGCTGCTATGCTCTGCTTTTAGCTTTTAGCCTACCTGGCAACAAATGTTGGCTTGATCAAATGTTTCGGATGCACCGCAGCAATAGGAAAAGCCACGAACGAAAACAAACAAGGCAATTTGGAAATATTTTATAAATATTAATGGCCAAAAATGTTATTAATACCAGTTTCTGATTCAGATTTTTCGTTAGGCTGACAGAAAGGGGTCTGAAGGCATTCCGGGTCTGCCACTGCTGTGTGGAGGGATAGACAGATTGGGTCGTCCTCACCAAAATGTTGTAAGAACCAAACCAGATCAAAGACCTCATTTGATCTGGTTGCTCATTTCTAATCTTTCACTCGATGGGACCCTAATGAGGAGAACGAAAAGGTGATGCTATTCTTTTTCAAAGTCAACATTTATAGATCTTAAATCTGGTGATTAGAAGTTAGCGTCTAAGCAGCTGTGGTCATTAGTACAGCGCTGATTAGGCATCCACATGGGGTCTGCCTGATTGGGTATTTATCTCCAGCCAGCAGATGGAATTAAAATTCTGTTCTCAAAGTCGACCAGAGTCGGGACCCCAAATTACCCCCCACCCTGTCCCTTTTCTCTTTCTTTCTTTATGTTTCAAGACACTGACCAAAATTTGCAGCTCTGAGCAGAAAGAGTTCACTTTATCTCAAATTGCACATGTTCTCCTCCTTCTACTGAACTGAACTTCAATGCAACCTAACCTTTCATAGAGTTTACCTTTTTCACCCGAATGTCTTTGACTTTGTGACTCCCAAAGAACACGTTTTTAAAGGGGCAAAAATCATTTTCATCCTTCTGGCTCAATGCAGAGCTCCAATTTATTTCTAAAGACTTTTAACAGTTAAACACAAACAGACAACTGCATATATAATAATTCAGTAGCAGCTTACATTACTTCTATTCATTTCCACAAACATTAAGTGTGAAGCTGCTTGGCCCTCTTCCTGTGCCCCTGGATCCAAGCCCCCTCTGCAAACACTTCAAGAGTAAATAATGTGTTTTTCTCAAGTTGTGCCAAATCACAGGGGAAGAAAAGGTGAAACAGGCAGGAAAGAAAGAGAAAATAAAAAAGTACAGCTGTATTAGGAAAGTGCTCAGCGCCAAAAATCAATGGCTGACTCCCCAAGCTTTTGTTTTTATGCTGATGTGTGCAAAGTTGGCACAAATTTCTCCAACATTCGATGTTCTTTTCAGCACATTAGCAAATATGTCATCCAATGCTAATGTAATGGGGGACAATGGAGCAACTGGTTGGGTAAATAGTAGTGAACAGTGGGATTTACAAAAAGCTAAATCTCCAAAATATTGAGTTGCAAGTGAGAGGTGAAAATAAAAGAGTTACTTCATAAATTTCAAGTTGGAAATTTTTTCTATTAATTTTTTTAATAGATAAGTGGGAGACAACGGAATGGAACTTAAAATCCAAATAAGACGAAGTTAAACTTTAAAACTGTGCATGCGTAAAAGGAATTCCCTTGTTTCTGGCTTGATGAAAACAGATGTGGAGTCCTTTCATATTAACAGAACTCAGACTGAAAGTCTTTTGTTTATACCCCTCTGAGGGCCGATAAGCGACCCAGCTAAGGGGAAACTAGTGTGAATTAGCTCACAGATGACCAGAGCGACGGTAATAAGCGATAAAAACGTGTTGACGCGTGTGTTTAGTCTGACACAGCAGGGTTCCTCACTTCATTCTCTCTATGTTTCATAATTCACTGTACTCCACTCACTTGAGCAGTTAAAAAAAATGTGGCAGACACACAAATGTGTTCACTTCCACAGCAAAATCCCTGAGGGTTTCTGATGCTTAGGAGACACAAACAGGCCTATAATCCTCATCATCTCTTCTGAATCCAGAAGAGTCAACAGGGAAAAGCTCTGCTTCCCGCCATGCTCCCTTTTCCCTCCGCCGGAATCTCTCCCTAGCAACCATGCATTGATGTGGTGATTGGACCAGTGTACCAGCAGTTGCTATAGCTACAGGAAGCTCCCCTTCCCTGTAACCCCCTCACATTTTTTTCCCTGTGCTGTGTCTTTGCTTTTCACCGCAACCATGCTTTATTTCTTTCCTCTGTGTTTCACTTCATTCATCTCCCTGTTTCCTTTGTTCGTTCCAATCTTTCCCTTGCCTCTAAAGTGTGATAGCGGTACAGTACGAGCCGTTGATGCTAATAACATTGAGGTGGAGGAATGGGAGCTAATGCATCTGGAGGGTGAACAGACTGACTGAAACAAAACAACAGGGAAAGAGCAAAGATGCTACTGTTTTAAACAAGCTCTGGTGAGAAAACCAAATAAAAAAAGAACATTACCAGAGTATGTGTGTGAATCTACCACACTCAGCAGTGCTGTTTTATGAGAGAATTCTGGTTTGTCTCCAAATATAAATATCAACAGAGAACAATCTGAAGAAATATGTTTGTTTGAGTCTTCATCATTGTTTTTTCTGGTTGGCAAGTTCATTATTAATGTGCCTGTTTGACTATTGCATAAAATTTACAAGCGCCAGTTGCAGGCCTTGCTGTTTTTCCACAATCTAAGAGTGCTAATTATTACTTTGGAGGATCAGTAAATTTGGTCACTATGTCATTGGAGCAGTACGCACGCACAAGTCTGCCCATATTTATGTAACACAACACCACATTATCCATATTCTGGCAGCCTGCTGCTACATGGAAAGAAGATATGAAATCCACATAAACTACAAAAACATCCCCACTGCTTTCCTTTTGTCTGCTCCAAGCTGACTTCTGTCTCCTTCTTTCCATGCTTTTTTCTTGGCTGAATCTTTGTTCCATAATCAGCTACAGTTTAATGGGCTTAAATGAGAGGTTAAATGCGTATGATTAGGGATTTGCTCCTCTGACTAAAGCATGAGAGAGTAATTCTGACAATGTGCTAGAGATTATCACATGGCTCCATAAAATGCTTAATATTGGGGTTGCATGTGTTTTTACAGGATGAGACTGTGTGTGAAAAGAACTCTGACTATGCCTTCCTATCTCAAAATGAATTATCAAGATTTTTAGAAGGGCAGACTCAGCCTATTTGATGAAAAATGAGACTCTAATAAAGAAAAAAAGAGGCAGAAATTTAAGGGAAATATGGAAAATAAGTAAGATTTAGTATCATAGAAGCTTTGCATTAGTAATGAAGATAGACTGAGATACACACCACAAGACTGGTTCGGGTCGTTAAAATTGAAACATGAGCCGATGCTTGGCGAAGACAAAAACGTACGGCATCAAACAAAATAAAAACCCTTCCAGCCACAGAGTTCATAAACATGCGTAACAATCTGGAGGCAAATGACTCCTGGCAGCAGAAAGTCTTTGTTGCAGATGGAATAGTCAAGTTCATCTATAAGCTGCACAATCTCACATCCACCGTGACAATGTCGTCCAGAAGCAAGATGAAAAATTGATTTCATGCCTGGATGGTAAACATCAATAAATTGAGTGAGAACGTACAAGAGAAGCCCAAAAAACTAACTTAAACATCTTACAGAATTCTCTGTTAATATTGATTCTTAAAAACTGCCAAAAGGCTGAGATCAGAATAAGAAGTAAGAAATAAGAAGTTTATAAAATACAAAGGAGCATGCAACATGTTTGTGAGGGGAGTGGTTCACATGCTGAAAGGCCTTTAAGTACTGCTGAGTGTGCAGAATTTTACACAGGGGTGCACAAAAAGATTCTCGTTAATTCAGATTAAGTCTAAAGAAACTCAGTAGAAAAAGACAGGTGACAGTGGTTATCTAGGTGTGTTAAAGTCATAGCACACTACCATTTTAACAAAAACAGAGGATTTTATGAGACTCCTATCAGTATTAAACTCAAGTGGTGATGTAATGTTTGTGTGACACAAATAGCACCCCCATCCTCCTCTTCTTCTCTTTAATACCCACTTTTGGTGCTCCCCCTTTTTCTCCGGGGTACATAACCGAGCACTCTGATTGGTTATTGCCAACTTAGAGATGCTGAGAATATCCACCAACCAGCACCCAGGTGCCCCCCCCTTGCACCGTTACCACAGCAACCTCTCATGACAACAGTGAGCATGAACACATGTACAGATGTGCACATTTATATAGATGAATATATGTGAGCATGTTTTCAATGAAAGTTGAAGGGAGTCCAATAAAAAACGTAATTTTCTCAATTATTAAAAAGCGTCGAGTATGAAGAGCCAACAACATGTCTGTTTATGTACATATCTAGATATATAAAGATATTTATATTTCTTCGTAGCTGTAGGAATATAGATATAGGTCTGTACGTGTTTACAGGCTGTACAAGTAGGAGGTGATTAATATTGAACTCTTACTTAAACAAAGTCCTTCTGTTTTCCGTTTTTGTGTGGGTTGTCTCAGGGTATTACAGTTTACTCTCACCAACTAACAACATGTCGTTTAGGATAATTGGTCATGCCCCCAGGAATGAGTAACTGTGTGGCCGTCTCTCTCTGTGTGGTCCCATTGTGGACCGGCTCCCTGTCCAGACTTTTTGGCTTTTCCCTCAGTGGGGCGTCACAACAAACCCGTTTCCTTCATCTGAAACTGCTTTCAGCATTCTTTTTTCTCACACCAAAAGTTTGCAAGTCTTTTTTCATCCCACTTATAAAACTTCTCGTTGGTCTTCCTCTGGGTCTCTGAACTGTGAGTTTAAAACTCAGGTACACATAGAGATACAATACGCAGATAAAATTCAATCAAAAAATAAAACTTCAGCTCCAACTTTGGAACAATCTTAAAGGAATTAGCAACTAAGACAACAGTTGCTGAGAAAGCAGCTGCAAAAAATTTGTTTGGTAGCCGTTCCAATTTAAGTAATTAATCAATGTTTTTGTAATATTTTGAGTCATTATATTTCCTGTTCATATCCATCCTCTTGTAACGTATCTTTACCCTTCATTGTGGAAGCTCAATAGAGACACTATGTTCAGATAAGAATTCAAATATTAACTCCAAGGTAATAGCGATAGCAGAAATGCACAAGCAGCTCCTTGTACATAACTTTTTAGCTATAGAAAACAGAAAATTGGGTTGATTTGGCTGAATTGTCAGCTCTTCAGTGCCATGTAAGTAGTATTTCACTTCTCTGAAATTAGGATTCACTTGAAGAAGTGTTTTGAATTTCTTGTTGTTCTAGTTATTTATGTAAAACTATAGCAAAACACGTGTGTTTCATATCTTTTAAACACCTCGTCCACTTTTTTCTTACTCATCCTCCTTCTTCTTTTTTTGGCACTTCCCAAAAGGAGTCGTTACAGCAAGTCAGTTTTTTTCATCTAACCCTATGTGCTGCATTCTTTTTGGTCATGCCAACTATCAACATGTCTATGAACCTCCTCTTTGGTCTTCCTCTAAGGCCTCTTTCCTGATGTATCCAAACCCAGCATCCTTCTTCCAATGTACTGTCTCTGTCTCTCCTCTTCACATGTCCAAACCATCTCAGTCTGGCCTCTCTGACTGAGATGAGACTCACTTATCCATTCAGCAGAATGTATGTGAATTCAAACAATATCTTTTAATTATCTGATGTTTAAAAATATAATTTTACTATATAAACATTTGACTTGGCCTTTCTGTGTGGAGTTTGCAAGTTCTCCCCGTGCACACGTGGGTTTTCTCTGAGTACTCCAGTTTCCTCATATCCTCCAAAAACATGCTTGTTAGGTCAATTGGCTGGTATGAAATTGCCCCTAGGAATGAATGTGTGGATGATTGCGTGTGTGTGGCTCTGCGACAGACTGGTGACCGATTCAGGGTGTATCCTGCCTCTCGCCTGAAATCAGCCAGGATAGGATCCGGTACCCCTCGTTATGTATAAGCAGTTCAGAAGACAAAACAAAACATTCAACTCATCCAATTAAGTCTTTATGAGAACATTATCACATTTTTCTTCAAACCACATCAAACATTTTCTATTAGGTCTGCCTCTACATGAAGTTTGATCTTAACTGGTTCCATTAGTGATCACCAGTGTCCACATATAGAGATGCTGAGCTACTTAAGTCCAACTCCTTTAGCCAGTGTGTAAAATGAAATAAAATCCTCTCCAACTTATCGGTACCATAACAAGCTACCTTTGCAGGAGCTGATGAGCCCTGCTAGGCACCTCTGATCTATCCCAGTCCCTACTGTGGGCTAATAATACTACTGAGTGTGTGTACGGCACAAGATCTGTCAAACATGTGTGCAGGTGTGTGGACTGGTGTGTGGACTTTCTCAACCACATCAATACATGATGTGGTTGAGAAAGATGTAATATTAATGGCCTATTACTGCTTTTTCTGTATTTAAAGCTGAAAATATATTTATAAACTCAATACAGTTTTTGTGGTGTGTTAAAAGATAAAATTTCCATTTCTTACCGGTGCAGGTGAAACACTTGACATGAAAGTGAGTGTCTTGGACTCGAACCACCTCTCCTTTGCAAGTTTCCCGACATCGGTGACATCGTATGGGTCCAGAGCTCTGCTCAATGTGCTTTGAGCCTTGGTGAAAAGCTGAAAAACACAGAAAAGTACATAATGTGGTTTTTCAATGTTGCATCATAAGAATCTTAATTTTTTTCTTTGATTATGTAATTGTTCAGTAATTTCAACACTTGCTACACAATGAAATGCCAATTAGATTTCAAAAGGCTTCTCATAATTCTCACATGCGTTCATTCATCTGTTCGTTGCCAGGACTTTTGGTTTGACTAGCCTTCAGACTGCGCTGCGTGCACCTCACACACCACAATCAGTCTTTAGCTCCGTCAACACTTGTTATGAAGCTGTGAGGTCTGACACCTATAAGCTGGGTAAGCTCCAGGCTTTCACTCCCACTGTCTCCATTTTTCACACACTCGTAGTGGATAACACACATGCTCGAAAAAGCGAATGGATCCTCTTACCTCATTATGCATTAGCTTACATGCCTGACTCCATTCCTGAAAGCCCCATAGCTATTTCAACCATTCAGAAAAGCAAGCTGTAACAAAATACCTTCACACTACAGTTGTGAATTCCATTAAACAAAGTAAAACCTATAGAAATAAAAATTATACTTGAATAAAATTTTAAACAGACAAGGAAGCTTGACCATGAAGAATATTAGAAGTTTTTGCGTAGGTGCATCCCGTCCTCTGAGCTTAAACAAATACTCCAGCATACAGGCTAACAATGCTGACTGTGGGTGCTTGTACATCTGCACTCAGTTTTTTATATCTGCATTGCTCATTAAAGTAGCACAAGTGCTCCAACTAACTAGTGAGATTTTTAGCTACCTGACAGTAAGAAGAACGAACTAAAAGAGTCCTCAGCTTTATTGGGATGAGGATTTTATTTTACTCGCTGAGTTCTGAAGTGCTTACATCACTTGAAAAGCCCACATCTCAGCACATACTCAGAGACACCTGTGAATGAAAACTTGAACATTTAATGCTGTTTTCTCAAAGCTTTCCAAAGTCCATCTAATGAAGCGAATAAAGTAGAAATACAAAATGTTTGTGAACTTGGGCTAAAAACCTGTTGGTTCTAAAGAAAACCAGTGTGTGCAAAATGTGCTTTCTTCATAGAGTAGCTGGTCTTTCCTTGAGAGATAATGCCCAAGTGGGACTTGGAATAGAGCCAAAGTTACTTCAATTAGAGAGGAGCTAACAGGGGTGAAGATTCAGGTATGTTTCTGGTCAAGATCCCTTCTGGACGCCTCGCTGGTTAGGGGTTCAGAAACATCCCACCGGGAAGTGACTCCGAGGTAAAGCCACGACCCGCTGCAAGGACTAAAGATCATGACTTCCCCATGAATGCGTCGTGATCCTCGCAGATGAGTTGAGAGATGTAACTGGGGTAAGGGAAGTCTGCTCTTCCCTGCTCTCAACAGTTCGCATGGCCCGTAACCTAACCATTGCTTAGTGCATATGTGGACAAACTGCGGCCCGCTAAACATTTTAATTCGGCCCACTAAATGTAATAAAATTAAAAAAATAAACCTTGTTAATGTTTTATTTGCTCTGCAATTGTGATGTTACCTCACTAGATGGCGCACTCCAGTTATATAGGGTGTGTTGAGAAAAAAGAAGACCAACACAACACCCAACACTACTCCCATTAAAATGTGTGTCTTTGTGATGCGAATGTTGTCAAATAAACAGTGCATGCAGACATGGAAAGCTATTGAGCCAATACATGCACGTCTACAAGCCCGTAAGATTTCAAACCCCGCAAATTAAGCACTTAATCCTCCAAATCCCAAGATGCATATTTTTTTCCAATGAGGTGAGGTTACCAAAATATACCATCCATCTGTTCCTGTTCTGAACCCTTTGTCAAATGTTAGTGCACAACGTGGCCCGCGAATCAAAAAGTTTCCCCATCCCTGGGTTAGAGGATGAAGGTAAAGCTAAACAGATTAAATGACAAAAGGCCATGGAAATGTAGTAATTTGGCCTTGAAATAGATTCCTGCAAGTATCAGTATGTTGAAATGATAATAAATACCTCACAGAATTTTTTTGTTGCTGCTTAACAACACTGGAAGTCCAATGAACTCGAGAATTTGTGAAGCAGGTCCACAGTTGGAGGTCATTAAAATCCTATTGACAAATATTTTTATCTAAATGTTTAATCCTCTTTAGTTCTGACTTTCACCTGGATTTTTCTTTTTCCAATGATACTAAATAGATCAAATTTAATTTTTCTAGCAATGAAAAAAACCTTTAGGATTAAGCTTGACATATGTGGGCAGTGTGAGAGCTCTGATTGTGAGGAAAAATGCACTCACACTGATTGTTTGTTTTCCTGCTCAGGGTAAAAGTGTGTGTTATTGAAATATGCAAGAATGATTATTTCCCACTCGCCATCTCCCACGCTTGAGCTTGTGTTGCTTCATTGTTTATGTTCACAATGCTGGCACCACCACTGGGAACCACTACCCTGCCTGAGAAGAGTCTGGTTGCAAGTTGAAATTCCACCACCTCAAAGTTTATTTAACTTTTCTTTTTTAAAAATGAACAAAACGGACACCTTATTTGGAGATAAACAAAGTTAAATAGTGAGGAGATTATAGATATCCCTGTGGACACTTCTACTGAAAGGCATGAGGTTGTCTCTTGACCAAGCTGACCTTCTGAAAGTGGGTCAAAAACAAACCTCAGGCACAGTCAAACACCTTCTCTTTCCCAGCTCACCCAGTCGATCTGAGAAAAACACTAGAATCTTGAATGTGGTGAAAGATTAAGTTCATCAAGACATTTTAAAATGACAAAAGTAGATAAAAAGTTTCAAAAAAGAAAAAAATCAAGCAGGTTTTGATAAGTAACATTTTACTTCCTGAGCAGGTGAAGCTGGAAAGCAAAAAAAAAAAAGAAAAAAGAAATCAATGCAGGTAGGCAGTCAGCTTATTCCACACACAGTCACTATTTTCTTTCTCATTAACTCAAACAAATATTTAACTTTCAAAAACCAAAAAAAGATTTCTTAAAAACTTTAGTTTAGGTGTTGAGTCATCCTTCTAACGATAGCCACCGGGCTACAGATGTGATCCTATGACTCCACATCAGTGTGGAGCACCTCAGGAGAATAGAGCCTCCGGCAGTCAGGTGATAGCAGCGCTGTGGTCAGAGATGCAGACAACATCCCCGGGGATTTAGGGATCACTGCTGTTTCTGGTCCTCACCTGACAGCCCTGAAGAAAACATGCTGGAAGCTGAGTCACAATGGCTGCTCGGTGAATGGGTGATGTTCTATGGGAAAAAATGATAACTATCGAGCAAAATCAATGAATTACCTATGAAAATTTGACAAATTTTAAGTTGAATTTTCAAGCAAACTCTCTGGAACTTTGTGTAACTCATAAAATAGGAAATGTTCTGCATGGTTGGTGGTGCAATTCGTAGCAGAAAATTGCAGCGATAATGGCAGCACATCTAAATTTTAGAATGTAGTTCTCAATCAAAAAAGTGTGGAGTGTCCAACCAAGTTTTAGAATGAGGTCTTTGTCCTTATGAGTCATTTATGAGTGATGTAAGGATGAAGTGGTAGGTCAACAGGTGAATTAGTGGAGCGTCCACAGTGTTTAGGATGCTGCAGTCATTTGAGGAAAAAAAAAAAGAGCTGGGTCAAAAAGCAAACTCTCAAAACCAGTCAAACCTTCCAGACCAGCCGATCTACATTTTTATTCCTATCCCTACAATCGTTCCCCCTAAGGTCATCAGTTGTAGTTGGTCAGTGAAAAAACAAGATTGTAAATACAAGTTTTCTTCACAGGGCGACTAAGCTCTCTCTTACAGACATAAAGGGGTGGGAAGCTCTGGTATTCAGAAGGGGTCAGAGTTGAGCCGCTGCTCCTCCATGTGCAGAGGAGCCACATGGGGTAGCTCAGGCATCCAATTAGAACACCTTCTGAATGATTCTTTGGAAGGTGTTCTGTTCACATCCCACTGAGAGGAGGCCTTGGGGATCAGCCAAAATACGCTGGACAGGCGACTTGTTCGGGGTGTATCCTGACTCTCGTCTGAAATCAGCGGGGATAGGCTTCAGCACCCCATTTTGGATAAGTGATTCAGAGATGAAATTAAACAAAATTATGAGCTGGAAGAAGTGGAGGGTGAGAGAGTTAACCCACAACCCCATCAAGGATAGGAGGTGAATGATGGTTCAATATTGTAAGTTTCGGAGTGATGTTAATAAATGTAAGAATTGATGAGTGTGTCTGTGGGCATAAATGTATCACTATGTCATCGATTTGGAGTTATTTTTAGGATCACACAATCTAATCCCGGCCACTTTCTAAGATCTGTTAATGACCACCGAGACCAATTCTTACATTTCGATAATTGATATGTCTTTAAGGATAATTTTCTGATGCTTGGTATGCAAATGGAAATCCAAAAATTGGATCATTATAAAACCCAACTTACCATCAGCGAAAATCCCACAAAAACACGGAAAATTACTGAATGATTAATCCTATTTGAGTGAGCATTTCTTCCATTAAACATTGTGACTTGTTATATTAAAATAAGACTGAATGAACATCCATCATTTGTGTTGGTAATCTAGTGCGGCTATTGATCAGGGCTCTTCATGTCTTCTCCAAGACCCACTCTTATGTCTTCATATCCATCAGGACCTTGGGAAGGGGCATCCATCAGAGCAATATATTGTCCACAAATAACACAAACATGTCATCATTCCACAGAGAAAGAAAAGAGGGGGCGATTGCCTCTGACAGTCTGAATGATTACCCAGTTCTATCAAAAGTCAAGGTCATCATGACAGCATCCTTGAGGATGAAGCCATGGTTTTGTAATATAATTTATGTGTAAGCTTGTACAACTTCACTTTTAAACTGTTCATTCGTAAAGAATAAAATTGAGTTAATTACACGAGTAAAAAAATCATCAGCAACAAAATAATCAAATGTAAATGGTGCGTCATTATGTATGAATATTTATTTGTACATCCGAGTCTTGCTTAAATTTAAACATTGCTGCCACATGATCATCTATAATCATAAATGATATTTTATTTTGACAAATTTCTATTTTTTGGCAAATCAAATGTGGAATAAAGTACAAGTGATTCATTAAAACCAAGGCAATTATTAAATGGAAGGATGTGCTGCCCAACCAGTTACTCAGCAAAATGAGCCAGAATTCTTAAAAGTTTCAACATGTTGCACTTATTTCTTCTCTTCCTCCTGGATATTTTTTGTATGATAACCAGGACTGTTTCTGCAGAGTGCAAACAGAAAGACCAATAAAATGTCAGTTCTTTTGATGTATAGCTCTACAGATTCCTTTAGGTCCCTGAGCTCTCCGACCAGTGCACGGACAAACATATTGTTCTCCTCTGAAATGCAGAACCACCATGTAAAAAGAACTCACAGACTTATTTACACTATGTTTTTTGTACTTTGATTAACTTATTAATAAACGAGTAAACCTGCTTTGCTCAAAGTTTTTCCCTGGACTCAATATCCATTATAAAAAGAGTGATCGGAAAATTTACAAGGTTGAGAAAGACTTTAAAATTGCTGTGGTTACTTGTCGTGTGTCCTAGGGCTGCTGGCTATCACCCATTCAGTGAAAAATGTTACACACTGACAGACAATGCAGGCTAACAGGCTCAGTCACGTCCAAACCTTGTGAACACTGAAGACATGAGGAACACTTTACCTGATTGACAATGAAAAGGAAAGAAGGCAACAGGAAAAAAAAGACGCTCTGTTTAAGGCTTACACGCCTAGTATACCTCTGAGCCTTAAGCTAAAGCAGACATATCACACCACCATCTGTTAGACGTGACAATATTGACACACATGCATGCAGTGTGCAGGTTCACACAGACACACACACAGACGTCACTCGTATGTGTCCAATCCTGAAAAAGCACATGCTTCTTCACCACAAGAGTTTGTGACAGTTTCTCACATGCTAGCTATGCATGATTTTTACCACCCCACAAAGGCTAAAGAAAGCTACACACACACACACACACACACACATACACACACGGAGCCAGCTGCACGCACAGCTGAGTCCAGAGCGCTGGATGAATAATGTAATGCCACACAATGACATGCTAGATTATGAATGATGCAGTTATCCCAGAGGGTGGACAGAAAGTGACTGACATCATCACTTTTCTACGTACCTGGAGCACATCAACTCCAACCAACCTTCTTACGAACACGAGTGGAGAAACAGGGTTTATGACTTGGAAATACAGCGAAGCATACATCGGTACTCACACATGTGACACCCACTCTCCTCTCTCTCACACACACAGGGAAAACAGGAAAAGCCCTGATTCAGCGGACTGAGGATCAGGGTCACAATCAGCTGATAGAAGGTCAGCTTAGCATCATAGCCTTCACAGAGCTGGTTCAGGGTGAGGATGACAGGAGTCCCTAAGGCTGTCACTTTTATGTCACATGCTGCATCACATATGAGCCCCTAGAAACCCCCTCTCTCCCTCTTCCACCCATCTCCACACCCCACCTATGGGGCTCCCTGATCCTGCAATGAATCTGGAAGAAGACAGGTGGTCTTCTATTAGGCTACAACAGCTGCAGGCAGGAGTAGTCTCCAGGGAGTGGTGGCGAAGAAGGTGAAAGAAAGGTGACAGAAAAAAATTGAGCAAATGTGAAGACGATCAAATAATTTTTTTAATCCATTTGATAAAAGATTATTATTTTTTAATTTTATAGATGAACTCTGGACCACTGCCTTGTTGACCTCAGGTATTTTTAGCCCCACTATCCTCCCTAAACCTGTTACAAATCTATTGTAAAGGATTTAGCTCAGGTTTATGTTTGGTTTAAAGATTTACCAACTATTTAAAGAATTGTATTTAAAGGAGTGCATGATAATTATCCAAGAATGTTGAGGGAGTTTCTGTTTGGTCTGTAAGGTGTCAGAAGGGTTTGACTTACCACTGGAACTCATGACAGCCAATGTCTTCTTCCCCCAAAATAAAACTCAGGTGTTAAAAAAATAATCCCATTAAAGCAGAGGAACATCCACCAGGATTAATCCACTGGCTTGTCTGCATGGAATTAATATGAACATCCAGTAAAAGCTCCAGTTCACACCAGTGCTCCCAGTCAATAAGAAGGTGGATGCTGACAGGAGAAAAGAAAAAAAAGAGGAGTAAAAAGCGGGGTTTGTTTCTATGGTAACATCCGATGCAAGATGCAGTGCGTGTTTTTCCAAGTCAGAATAAAATGATGCTGCTTGTTTAGAGTCCACATTCACATTGTCGCTCCGCGTCTGAGCGCACCTCACACTCTGTCATCTCACACAGCTACCGGAAACACACCGAGGAGAGAACTTTCAAATTAAGAGAAAATATTTCAAACGTTTGATTATTTTTCCTTCTCACATTTAAAACATAATTTCACGTTTTACCTCTAAAAAATGCATATTAATTTGTGATGGGCAGATCTTAAACTTCGGAGGAGACGTAGTCATGATCCTCCTCTCTTCTGGAACATTTCTCACTCTGCCCTAATTCTACACACCTGGTCCTAATTGACGTTCCCTGATGTCACCACCTGTGTCTCGTTTTCCCCTGGTTATTTCACTCTGGCTGTTCTGCTCTCCTGCTGCACCCTTCACGTCGTCTGTTCCCCTCCACGTCCTATTCCAGGTTGCCTGACCCCTGATTATCTGCAATTAACTAGTTAAAGCTGGTTGTGCATCTGGGTCCAACATCTCTACCATCACCACCTCATGGCAGGTATAGAGAAATGAAAGTTTATCACTCACATTTTTTCTGGATGTGTATCCCGGTATCTTCTCAAACTGAAGAAGATACCGGAAAAAAAAAATCTAAAACCTTTCTGGACGGGATTTTTCAGACACTTTATTTGTCCCGAAGAAAGATGTGCATGGCTTAAAAAAATGGCTGCAAGAAAAGGCAACTCCAAAATGTTAGCTTGAATTAGATTCTTTACAGCAAAGATACCAGATTCAAACTGTGGGTTATGTGCAATGCAAATGATGACATGTAAAACCTGTCATCAAATAAAATCAGACTTTCTTTGTAAAGCACTTTTCAAACATAAAGTCACAACAAAATGCTGAACAGAACAAACGGAAACTCAAACATAATTACAATCCAGATCATGTATTCTTAATCTAAAAGGTTTTAAATATGACAGTCAATTTTTTTGTGGCAACAGTCTCTCAAATAAACCCATGTGAGTCAATCTAAATAATAATAAATTGAAGAAGATTTAAAACCCTACTTAATTGCTCTGCCCAACTGATTGATTGTAAGTAAGTCTGTGTGTAAGAGTGTGAATGCAGTTTGGGAACCACTTAAGTGAAAAAAAGTTTACATAAATGAAAAAAGAAGAAAAGAAACTAATAAAGTTTTCACTTAAAGTCCTCGATTTGTTTCAAAGATATTTCAAATTTTCCTAGCGCAAATATTTAGATTTTTAATTTTATTTTGAAATAAAGTGTTTAGATTCCGGTAATTTTATATTACTTTACTATTTTCACTTTCAGTCTCTTCCAGCGACGTCACTTTGGGTTGTTGTGAAGCTCCAGGAAAAAGAAATCCCTCATTTTTTGACAAGTTTTCAATTTTTTTACTTACGAGTTAGGCTAACATCAATTTTTTACAATCATTATTATTGTGTAGCCATATATAAGTATATCTGTCTTTTATTTTATGTTTTATTTTACTGTTTACTTTATTATTGTGTGTACGTATAAATACTGTATATACTATCTATATATTTATTTAACTACTTGTTTTTATTTTTATTATTATATGCATCTTGAAATGTTTGTCTTTTATTTTATTATGTTTTATTTTACGACTCATTTTATTATTACATATGTATAAATATTTATGTCTGTGTTTATTTTATTTGACTATTTTATTTTTAATATTATTGTTTTACATGTATAAATATTTATTTCTATATTTTTATTTTTACTGTTTATTTTTGTTTTGTTATTTCTATATGCATGCATAAATATTTATGTCTTTTTTATTATAGATTGTGTTTATATATTTAGTGTATTATAGAAGGAGGTTGTAAATCCCTGGCATCGCTTTGTGCTGAGCTGGTTTTGTTACTAAAATTGTCCTGACACCGCCCCCTTCTGGAAAATTGACGTAAGCGTATTAGCTAATTGGATTGTTTACAATATAAATCCCACTGAGGAGACCAGGTTCATTTCAATGTCTTAGAAGCAAAGCCAGACTCAGGTAGAGTAGCTGTAACCTGCTCAGGAATTAAAGACAAACTCCTCATGCATACCAGAGATTTTCCTCTGGTCTGGTTTTATCTGATACTCACCATCAAACTGGAAAGCTCCAAATGACATCATTAAATAAGCATTTTCATTTTCCTTTGCAGACATAAGTCGAACCAAGTAAAACTAGTTTGAGGTGACATCAGCTGCTCTGAAGGATCAGAATGTGCACAAGAAATTTTAGATGTATACCTCTACAGACATGTGTATTAGGTCGATTGGCTGCTATGAAATTGCCCCTAGGGATGAGTGTATTATGCAGATGGTTGTGTGTGACCCTGCAGCAGGCTGGCGACCTGTTCTAGGTGCACTCGGCCTCTTGTCTGAAACCAGCCAGGATACGCTCCAGCACCTCCTTTTAGGGATAAGCTGTTAGGAAGATGTAGATGGAGGTTTGCACTAAAGAAAAGAAATGAAGATTAGTCAGAGTAAGATAGAGTACATGTGTGTAAATGAGAGGGATCCAAATGGAAAAGTGAGGTTACAGGGAGAAGAAATAAAGAAGGTGGAAGATTTTAAGTACTGAGGATCAACAGTCCAGAGTAATGGAGAGTGTGAAAAAGAGGTGAAGAAGTGTGTGCAGGCAGGCTGGAACAGGTGGAGAAAAATATCAGGTGTGACGTGTGATAGGAGAATTTCAGCTAAAATGAAAGTGTACAAAACCGTGGTGAGACGGGCCATGCTGTTAGGTCTAGAGACAGTGGCACTGAGGAAAAGACAGGAAACAGAGATGGAGGTAGCAGAGATGTAGATGCTGATGATCTCTCTGGGAGTGACCAGTATGGATGGGATCAGAAATTAATATATCAGAGGAACAGCACATGTCAGAGGTTTTGGAGAAAAAATCAGAGAGGCCAGACTGAGAGGGTTTGGACATGTGCAGAGAGAGTACATCGACAGAAGGATGCTGGGTTTGGAACCACCAGGAAAGAAGTCTAGAGGAAGACCAAAGAGGAGGTTCATGGACACAGTGAAGGAAGACATGAGGTTAGTTGGAGTGACCGAAGAATATGCAGCAGATAGGGTTAGATGGAAGAAACTGACTTTGCTGTGGCGACCCCTGAAGGGAAATGCCGAAAGAAGAAGAAGAAGATGAAACGAAAGTAAACCAACTCAATTATACCACTGATGAATGCACATTGAATGTTAAACAGCAACATGCCAGACAGTAAGATATACTTGAAATATGGCTTTACCTGGCAAAAGTCTTCATTTCTGTCTAAATCTGGTTTTCACAAGTAGTCTGACTATTCACCCTATTTTAATAAACTAAGCAAGTGGCTGTGCTTGTGTCCTGAGGAAGCCCTGATTCTAAATCTATTAGGAAGCTGGACAATGGCGGGATATGAGAGGCGGCCTTTTTCTCTTTCTGCTGCCCCACACGGTGTAACTTCTTCAATTCAACAGCTTAGAATATGTACAAGATGTTCTCTTTGATTCATTCCTTTTTCACATTAGGTTATCATTTCCAGCTCACAAAAATGCCACAGAGATTTTGGAATTTGTTCAGCTAATCATGATGAATGTGTTAAATGTGTTAGAACTTCTTAATATTAACAACCATCTCTAGCCGTGTGTGTTTTTGTCAGTGCTCAGAGAGATCCATTGGGGACATGACGTTTGCTAGTTGCTGATGTTGCTTGTATGTCAATCCTGCATGGGGCTTTTGTTCTCCGAACTGATGGGGCAGAAAAACAGGAAGTTGGCCTTCCTGTGAATTGGAGGTTATGGGGCAGGAGACCATCAGGTCAGCACTGTGTTGTCACTGTCTGCAAAGGCGCCAGCAGCTCCTATAGTCAACAACACGTGTGTCCTTACTGGAACAAACCTGCACAATGTCGGGTTTTTCTGCGACTACCGGTGGGAACTGTCGCTAAGAAGCCTACAACAACCAGAGTCAGCACAAACAGAGCTTTGTGTGTGCTGCTGAACACATGACAGAGACATGATCAGGTTTTCACTGCTGCAAACACCACATATTGTTCAGACTGAATAACAATCTGTATTTTTAGAGGTAACATGTTTCTTATTTGTTAGTCACACAGAAACCGTGTGTAAACCTGATCAGCAAGATGCTTGTCTCTGTTAGCACACAGAGCCCACAGGGGGGAGCTACACAAACAATATTCCAATACATGCAAATACTGTAATCTCCCAAATTAATTCAATTTTGCTCTTTGTTTCTCTACATCACACACACACATACACACAAAAAAACTGGATGAACACGCATGCCGATTGTCTCATCACACGCACAGAGGCAGGATGATCATCAGACTTAGTTAGACTATATTCACACAGTTTTAAAATAAAGTAAATAACACACAAACAAATGCCATCTATGATATTTTTTTATTCACATTGTCACTCACTCATAAACACTGTGGTGCATTCCATAAAAATTCTGGGTGTGTGTTTGGTTAATAGAAAGGTATGTGTAAATACATTCCTGCTTGAAAATGAAGATAATGGAGCTCATGCATGGTGTGTATCAGCTGATTGTTCGAGCATGTAATCTGCTGTCATTGCTCTGGGTGAGTCACACCAGGCTGGTGAAACCGGTGTTGCAGAATGAGGAATTGAGCTGCAGGATATTTTACTCCAACTTCTCTGAGATATTAACACCTGCTGACACCTGACAGTGTTAATGCTGTGAGGTGTTAAACTATAGCTAGGTAGTGACCTTTCACATCTTGAGCTCTACTTACTCACAGCTCATATATTTTATGGTGAGTATTTATGTGTGTCAAAAGAATCGTTGGTGAGGGAGGAAAAAAAAAGAGGCTGGAACCTCAATCCAAAAAGAGTTCATGGGAGGAGTTAGAGCTAAAACTTCCTCAGTCACTGACATGCCCTTTGATAGCCTGCGAGGCACACACTCTCACTCACTGTATTTTTTTGCAGTCCAGTGATTTTGACAGGGGAAAACAACTGTTTCTGAAGCTGTCATGACATGCTGTTCACCGGTTATTTGGTGAGAGAAACATGGATCCAAGGAGACATTGAGATTTGCAGTCACTCAAGCAAGAACGAATGGAATGAACTGAGAGGAGAAAAGCTGGCACTAACACAGAGGTAAGTTTCCTAAAACCTGTTTTGATTCAGCTGGACTTTGTACTCCACCACATGACCATAAAGTTGTTGTCAATACAGCACAATTTATCTGAAAGAAAACAGTTACTAAAGGATTTTTAGAAGTTATAGAAATCACATGATCAGTTTTTTTTTATTCTGCCAGAAATGACAATGTGACATCTGTTTCTGTCTCCCTTTTAGTCTCTAGAAATGAAAGAATGTCAGAATGCCAGTTTTTCTTCAGGCTTTATGAATTCTTTGCAATACTTAAAAAAATGTTTGTTCCTGTGTAATAAATGTCTGGGAATCTCCCTGCAGGGAGCTCTATCTCAGACATAGAGGCATGTGAGGGAGCAAAAAGGGGGGCTAAGTCTAAACTTAGAGCCAGTAACCCCCTTCTCATGTTACTCTGCTTATGTCTTCTAAATATTCTCAATCCACAAACCCATGTAGTACACACACACACCCTCAGACACAAATATGTCAAATAACCACATTTAAACAGAAAGTGAAGGCAGCGTCCATGTGGTACTCATTTGGCTGAACATTATTGTCATAGAGTGTCACAGCTCTACTCCAGGCTTCAGCTGTGGCTTCAGGCTATAAGGAGGCTTCGAGGTCATTCACAGTGTGGTGATTAGCCCAAACTCTCCTGTAATTACTGACAGCATGAGGTATGTTGATGATATACAGTAACATGTCTGTAATGATATGTTGTCAGATGTATGTTTGTTAAAAGCTGTGTTATTCTTCATAAAAGGAAGGCTTTTTATCTGCAGCTGCTGGGAAACAATAGCTCTGATCCTCAGGTGTTTTGTAAAAGAGGATATTGCAACAATAATTATAGCAATAGAAGAAGAATTGTGTTCTTTTATTGGCATTTTATGTTTTTTTTTAAAGAAGTTGTTGGTACGGAAAACTTCTGACCCCTGTGCCGCTTTCATTGCAAACAAAAGGGCTACACATGTGACCACACATATCAGCCTTGAGAAGTCTGTGTACAAAGTATATTAGATTAGACATCTGTTTCACTACGAGGAACAAGCAGAAGAGAGTGAAGAGTGTCAGGATATGCCCTGACACGCCTTCAGGCTGTTTACAGCTTTCTGCATCACAAGATACACATGCACAGATTCAGTCATGACCATTTAGCTGCCATATAAACAAGATAAAGAGACTGATCTCGGGCATGAATAGCAAAACTTTGGCCTCCAGTACATTGATATAAAGTAGGGTAATGAGCATGTGAACAGGGTCAAATATATTTTAGCTTAATCATCGAACCAAATGTATACCCTTTTGAAGTCAATGCTGTGGAGGTTTTTTGTACACTGAGAATAAAAAAAATCAGTGCTTAATGTTGTGTACTCAGAAATCAAAAGCGAGAGTTCTAACGATCCGGATGGAAGTGTCAGATGTTCAGAAACAAAAAGTACCTTTTTTTCTTGTATTTTTTCTTTAGATACTCTAGTTGGGTTGCATGATGAGAAAGTGGTTTACTCTGCAACCTCACAGTTAGAAGGTTGCCAGCTTGAGCTCCCTGCCAGAGACACTTGCCTTTAATGTGGAGTTTACATGTGCGCATGGGTATTACTTTAAAAGTGGACCTGAGAATAAGTGTCCGGGAATAAGTTGTATGTTGAATGTGTGCCCATATGATTAATTCCTGACTGGCTCCAGGTGTACCCCATCTCTCACCTGATACAAGCTGGTAACCAAATGTTCAATCACGAAGTTCAGAAATCAATGGATGAAGGATTCCTCATCAAATATACATTTTTTAACTATTTGGTTTTCAAATTAAAGGTTTTTTTTTCTGAGACATTCTTAGGTCGTAAGTATATCACTGTTCACTTGTTACAGAATAAAGTTAGTTTTTACATAAACCAAACTGCAAAAGTTCCAGTAAGAGTTTTTTATTAGCAAACTATGCAATGGAAGACCGACTTTCCAACACAGTGGTGAAAATTCAATCCTTTCAGCATCAACAGCTAAAAGAAAAGACTCAATGTGGGTTCTTTATCAGTGTCTCATATCTGTTACAATCCCTAGAGTCCTAGACAAATGTCTCAAACTATTTTCTTGAAAACGAGGATTGTGTTCATTGGAGAATACGAGTGTGTGTGTTAAATAAACTCACCAACTTTCACAAAGCAAGATAAGCGTCACCAACTGGTAAAAATAAAATGAGTAAAAATAAAACATAAAAATGATACATACAGTCTTTGGCTAACATATCATACTGGCCATGATGTACTGATTCATTCCAGTTTTCAAATCTGTTCTGGTGTACTAACCTTGACATTTACAATGGATTTTTTTTTCTATTTTAAACTAATCCCACAAATGCTTTTGGTATTTGCTTGTGAATAATGAATTAAACAAAACACTGATGTGGGATATGTTTATAGACTAATAAAAGTAATTAAAATAAGGCGAGATAAAATGAGGAATGCAATCCATATAAAAACTATAACTCTATGTTAAACTTTTTTTCTTTTTACAATACGTAATAGATTTAATTACTGTTAATAACAAAGCACAATAAATTTGAAGGCCACATGAAGTTTGGAGATGTTGAGTGATTGAAACTCTAAAAAAGTTGTCAAACTCTTGTCACTGTAAACCCATTGACCCCACGTCATCAGTTCACAACACTTTCAGATTCTTATGATCCAGGTTAAAATTTATTTTTGGAATAATTAGGAACCAGAAAAATTTATCACAGAATTTCTTCTACCAGGGCTGCACGGTGGTGCAGAGTTTAGCACAGTGGCCTCACAGCAAGAAGGTTGGGGATCGAGTCCTGGAATGGTAGTAAAGCTTGAAACACTAGCTTTTTTGTGTGGAGTTTTTCATGTTCTCCCTGTGTAGTATGTGTGGGTTTTCTCTAGAACACAGGTGTCAAACTCCTGTCCTGAAGGGCCGGTGTCCTGAAGGTTTTCCATGTGTTCTTGCACCTACAGACCCGATTCAGGTAAACGAGCTGTATTGAACCAGGAACACATGGAAAACATTCAGGACACCGGTCCTCGAGGACCGGAGTTTGACAACCCTGCTTAGATACTTTGGTTTTCTCCTGCCCTTCGAAAACACGCACGTTAGGCTGATAGGCCACTACAAAATTGCCCATAGGAATGAGTATCTGTGTGGATAGTTGTGTGTGGCACTGCAACAGATTGGTGACCTGTTTAGGTTGTATCCTGCCTTTTTACCTGCAATCAGCTCGGATAGGCTCCGGCACCCCCTATTACTCCATTAAGGATAAGCAGTTCAGAGGATTAAATCAAATTAAATTTCTTCTACCAGTGGCAGTGAAACACAGTTCCAGACTAAAATTCACTGAGCTCCTCAGAGCAACCCATTCACTCACAACTGCTTGTAAAAACAGTTGTCAGTAGTTGATATGACTTACTTTTTCCATGGTAGTGATTGAAACATTTGATTCATTTATTTTAATTGTTGTTTGAATACTTTTGCAATACAAAATATATGCTTTAAGTCAATTTCGAGACCTACAGAAAAAAATGTTGAAGCAATTTATCAGACGTAGTCGTAAATTTAAAGCACATAAGGCAAAAAAATAAAATACTTCTTGTGTTGCTGCAGCTTATATTAAAAAAACACACAAATGAAGCTAATAAAACTTATTTGAAACTCAACACTTTTGCAACAAAAAGCTTTAAAATTATACATAGAGTATATGTAAGACAGATTGCAACCAGAGCGATCCCTGCGGTGACGATGGCATGTGACATTTGAGAATGTTTGGGAAGATTGTTGAGTTTTTCTTTTTTATTCAATGATACAATTTGTTTCAGATAGACTAACACTCTCATACTTCAAGTCACAATATATGTAAAATGTTAGCTATTTTTGTCTGAAAATTCCCACAATTTCAGATTTCTCACAGAGTGAAAGCATTCTTAACAAGTACCAGGAACTAAAAGTTACTTTTTACTGGACATCAGCACACTAAATTGGGATCACGTAGATACTTTATCTTTAAAAAAAAAAACACAAAAAAAACACAAAGTAGATTAAATTATATTTCTTAAAAACATAACATTTATTTATAGTTTTTCCAAGATGAGTCAATGAATACACCTAAGAACAAAAAATAAATTGTGTGTCAGAACAAGTGCAGAACTCTGGACAACAATTTTTTTTAAGTATAACAAATTAATTTTTGAAAATCAAGACGAGATGAATCCCTTTTACTTACATTGTTCAAACACTCAATGCCTGAGTGTTCTTCAAGGTGAAGCCACCGTTGGCGCTGTCTTAGCTGCCTGTTGCAGTGCAATGCAGCACAGAAATTTCCAGAGTTAGAGGGATAAATATAGTACATTTAAAAAAAGCCAAACTGTTTACTGAATCGTTCTGATACTGTGTTACAGTGTTATAAATACAGTGTGATCAAGTTTTTATGCCTTGCAAAGGGAACATATTTAGATGTGAATAATTTATAGACAGATTATATAGACATATCTACACATTTAAAGAAGGCTAGATACAGTATGGCCAGATGTTTCTATCTTTATATCTGTATATCAAATATTCGTCTTTCTTTCAATGAAACTTCTTAAATTAAATCAGACATTATCTTAGAAATAAGTAGCTCTCTTTCAGATGACAATGGGTCAGATAAGGTCACTAATGTTGTGGCTCACATGATATGAATAAGAGGGCTCAGTGGCCAGCAGCTCCATTAACTTTCTTAGTGTGCGATCATTGGCTAGAATCTCTGCTACAATGTAACTTTGACCTCTACTGTGTTGCAACCTTGTCGTGTGTCTCTGTATGGCATTGCCTTACAACAGGTCAGCGATACATTAGCCCAGGAATACACACACATTGTCTTTGTTACACACATTCTGTGCATTTTTTCACTGACACACACACACGCAGATGACACATTTGGAAACTCACTGAGGCTTGCCCCCTACACATGCTCATTCCAATCGGAGAGAGTGCTTTGTGCATTCACTGACTGGCCGGGCAGCGAGTGAGCAGAGGGAGAGTCCGGTGGGAGGGGGATGATGGAGACAGCACGAGACAGAAATATTACAAAGAGAAGCAGAGCCAAGCAGATAGAGTAGAAGAGGGGACAAGGCATGCAGCAGGACAGTGGAAACAAACCACGATAACACAAACTGGGAGGAAGATAGTGTTAGCAGGGCAGGAAAGGGACCACAGGAAAGGACCAGAGCTTGTGCAACAGAGAGGAAGAGCGTGAGCAGCCCTTACGGAGGCTTAGGGAAACTGATGGGATGGCATTGATCTCTGGAAGCTGCCGACTCTTCAGCCAGATGGTGTCTTGTTGCTGCAGACCATTCCTCAACTTCTCCTGTTGTCGACCGCTCATCAAAGTGTGCCTCTCCTCCTTCACAGGTCGGTCCCAGCCCGCTCTCTGTGCTCTACTGTCATGACTTGGACTTCTGCATTCAGATAGGCAGGAACATAGGTCAATATGGGTAACACACTTAGCCAAGAAGGTAAAAGGAGCATGATGTGATGCTGTGCTGTAGGCATGACTCATTTGGTCCTGTGGGTGCTCTCTGTCCTCTGATGTGAAGAATTGGCTGTAGTCCTTTGGCGTAATGTCATGTTGCACACTGTCTGGCTCCCAATTGTGTTGTTAATGCTTTGCATCAGGAAAATAATGTGTTGTCACACTGACATGGCATGTTAAAAAACTAAAGACAGTTTTAAAATAAGAACTCATTTAATAGCTCTCTTTTATTTGATGGTGTGACCACACGCCCCTGAAGCACACAGCAGATAAAGGTGCTTCTTTCAGTTGAGCTGTGTGTGTAACACTCTTGTGTGTGTTCGGTGTCATTGTATCCCTCCCCCGACAACCCCTCAAACTAACCAAAAGCATAAACCTGTCATTTTCCAAATGAGAAGCTGAGTTATTACCCCGGTTACGTTTAACACTTCTGTGCACAAACCTGTTTGTTTGGATGGTTGGAATGGTTTTAGAAATACGTTTTCCTTCTTTCTTGCCACAAAAAAATACATCTATGCAGTAAAGCTACAACCAACTGACAATATGTTTGACTTTGAAGAAGTTAAAGCTGTGTTTTCAGTCGCTCTAAAAACTTTATCATCAGAAAACAACTTGTAACCGATCTCCTCCAAATGGTTTAGTTTATAATCTAACACCAAACAAACCTATTGAATAGCTTTAAAGAGGCACAAAAGCACGACATGTTTAATTTGGATTGTGTCCTGATTGCCATTTCCTCTATTTCCGTTCACACCACACTAAGCTAAGCTCAGAGTTGCTGGTTGTAGCTTAATATTTACTGTACACATGAAGATGTAGTTATGTCAAGAAAGAAGAAATGCATGTAGCTTGGCTACTTAAGAAACCTTAGTTTGTTGTATAAAAACTACACAAAATGTGACGTCATCCGGCGGATCATTGACCTGAAGAGATCAGGATGGACTAAACTTTCCTGTTTAGATTTTGGATGTTTGATTTTCTTTTCTCTTAGCAGACATCTCTCCTGCTGAGCTGGATGCTCTGTGGAGGGAGCCACCGTACACTCTTGGAGGAACAAATGAGCTCTTCACAGGAGATGACATCATGACTCAAGGTATTTCAGAGGAACAGCCGCATGCTTTGGTGCAATTGATCGGTTTTATTAAAACTCTCTTTTAATTCAGAGAGCAAACAACTCATGAGGCTCATGTGAGGCGGAGTGTGTAAGCTTCCCTCTGGTCACAAACTGAGGAAGCGTTTGAGATATCCTCTCTGCACAATGGAACAAATCAAGGGAAGCCCGTCATGGCTTTATTAAAAAAATATATACATACTGTCGCCAGAATAATTATTTGTGTAAAGAATGATGTCAAACAAAAGAAAGGGTCATAAATGCTTTGGTTAAGTATGGTTAAACTAATTATAAGCCACTGATAAGCTCTTTAAGTGGACAATAATTAAACACACGGTATTTGCACATCTTTCTTGTTTCATTTTAAACCCAGTGAGAGTTTTGTGCTGTGATTAAAGCAGTCCTTGAAATGACCATTTTGATAAAATTGTTTGCTCATACAACACAGCTCACATTTCTATCCACGACATCCTGTTTAACCAACAATAGATTAACTTTTGCTGCTCTCCTTTATGGCCTTGAACCAGAAAATAACTTGTGTTTAACCCTGCGGTTTCCCTTGACCTTCCTCTTTCTTTCATGTGCAGGGGAGGAGGAGGACGGGGCTTTGAGGGAGTCGGGTGAAGGAGGGGTTGAGCATGACAGCTACTGGAAGAAGAAAGAAGCTTTCCTTAGAGGAAGTACAATCTCAGTTGGAGAGAAGTTCTCCTCAGGTACACATGTCGGTTATCAGCAGGAAAACTGGATTTTTTTATCAAACATACAGGCATTTTTTTAATCAGCCATAAGCTTCATGCATATTGATGAAGCATATCCTGCTCATCTAATGTTTTACTCAATCAGCGATTTAGCTTCATCCATCAGATTCCCTCTAGCTTCTTCTTTTTAAATGGATTTAAATGGCTACGTTCAGAGTCCAGTAAGAGGTCTAATAGCTTTGTTATTCCTCCAGGGAAGCAAATTGTGCTCACAAAGCATCTCTCTGAAAATGAACCTCTTACAAGACATCTTTAATAAATTCTTGGAAGTTTAGTTTCTGAGGAAAACTCCTTACATTTTTGTTTCTCCGTTTTTATGAAGCAAACAGAACTAGAGAATTTTTATTGAGCATGTAAAAACACTCAAGTTGTCTTTGCTATTCATTTTGAAAATAAAACAATTTAAGGTGGATATTATTGATCTGATCAGACTTGTTTTTTTATCTAGAAATCGTGTTGTTGTTCACTGGGCGAAGGCGCTCCACTGAGGAACCTGACCGGTCTCTACAGGAGGCACTGCGTACAAGACTCCGAGTGGTGGAGAGCAACAGCAAAGATGTTATTCAGCTCTTCAAGGTGAAATTCAACTGGCTTTATGTCCATTTATCTGCAAATGCTTTAATTTAATAATGAACACTTTTTTGTAATCTACAAGATCTAATAAAAGTCATTCTAATGTATTTAGTTGCATGTATGTGGTTTTAAATAGCGTAAATCATATAGGATATCAAGAAAAATAGTACTTTTGAAACATTTAAGCTTTATTATTATTATTAAATTTGTTTCAAATAAATTGAATCAGGTTTCGCTCTGTGTCTCTGCCTGCCTTGGCTGCACAGTTGCATTATTTATAATCCCACCATCCTCTGTGGGTGAAATTGAAGTGAATTTAAATCAATTGAAATGTGACCTGAGGCTTTTCTCCTGCAGGATTTGTCTGCACGTCTGGTCTCTGTCCATGCTGAAAAGGATAGCTTTGTTCTCACATTCAAGACAGTGGAGGAAATCTGGAAGTTTTCGACTTACCTTTCATTAGGTAGGACAAGCAAAGATTCCTCGTGGTTGATGAGGTTTCTTTGTTGGTGTGCATGGTTTGGTTTGTATGTAATAAAAATTTTAGCTTCTAATTAGTCGTTGTAACTTGCAGGATACGTAGCTCGTTGTTTGGAGAACTTCTTGTGTGATCAGTCGATGTGGTTGGATCCTGAGCTTCTCAGTGATTTGGAAATCACTGTTAAAGTGGACGAAGAACATCTGTCAACACTCTACCTTGAACTTGTACTCCAAGAAGGTTGGTGGTGTTTGTACAACAATTAAATCTTTTTTTTTAGTTACCAGCACTTTGAAAAGCAAAACCATGAGAGTCAAAGTGACATATTTAAATGAGTTAAATTTTTTGTGTTCAAACTAAGTATAAATCTTCTTTTTTTTTTTTTTTAGTGGGCAGTTTTCTATTATCATCATGCCACAGCATTTTTCTTTCCTGAAAATCAACCAGATAGATTTCAATCATAAAGTTAATTACATATCATCTGAATGCAGCTGCTCCTTCAGCCCATTAGTCCTAATTCATTTCTTATAGACTTCCATTAAATCCGGGAGGTACCAAATGAAAAGACCGCCATCAACAGCGATAGAGGCAGCACACTAGTGTAGTTAGCGGTTAGGACAATCCCGGTCTCCACCCATCAAGGGGATTCCAGGAACCACCGCTGTGGTCTTCCTGGAGAGACTTGTGTTGCTGTGAACTTTGTATGATTGCTATTTTAATCCCACATCCCAAAAAACCCTTCAGCTTGGTTAAGTGGTGATTACAATTGGCCTTGTGCACACATGTATAAACATAAATATCTGTTTCAGTCGTGCTATAGACTCTCATGGTGTAGCTGGGAGGAAAACTAGCTTTACCAGAATGAAGTAATTATTGAGATCCGTCTTGGATTTCCACGGCTTGAATGAGACTTTATGTTTTATTTATAATTATTTGAGAAAAAAAATGTATTTAAAACACTTAAAGAAGTGTTTTCTTAACCTAAATGATCCCTGTGGTTTCCTTGTGAATGCATATTGATTGGCTCCCACCTGGCACATGCAGATACCGTTCCCAGAGCAAAAAGCTTCACGGAACATAGAATAAGACTGCAGTGCTGGCAAATAGTGATGAAAATTACATTACCATAATAGGGGGAGGACATAAAACATCCATCATCTACCATTTGCCGGTGACTTAATGAGGCCACAGCAGCAGCTCTAGTGATCTTTAAGTGCATCAACTTTGATCAAAAACAGACTGTGAAAAACTAAACATATTTCGTCGTGTATGTGTTTGTTTCATTAAGGGTCCTTCTTTGCTAAAGCACTGTACACCAGGGGTGAGCAGGAGGCAGAAGATGAAGATCAGCTCTCCTTCAAAAAGAACGATCTGCTGATGGTGAGGGATACAGGACAGGAGAACATGTGGGAGGGCACCATGCTGTCCACAGGGAACCACGGCCTGGTGCCGATCAGCAGCATGCAGCCGCTGCCTTACCCCTTCTACCAGTGAGTCTCCACAAAAGATCTAAAGTCTCTCCATTTCACGTTATTGGTGAACGTTCTAAATATTCTGTGGAAACTTCTTGATGAATGAGTGTAACAGTGTTTAATGGTTCTGAACATTTTAAACAGTAGTTTGAATAATTATGTCTAACTAGACTTCTTGTTTGAATAGGTGGTTCCTGAGGAAGTATCCAGGTCATGCTGGTTGTTCACCAATCGAAAAGGAACTATTTGAATATCCTATTGGTAATTCTCTTTGCAAAATATTTCAAATATTGCATATTCTCAGACTGTTAAATATAAAGAATGTTTTCGAGCTTAAAGAAGGGGTATTATCTAATAATTTCAAAGCAACTTTTTGGAGTTTGAACATTATTTCCACATTAAAAATATACCTGAAGCGGTTTTCCATTTCATTTGTGTATGATTGAGCAATTTGTGAGCCCTTCCATCCAGTATACAGATACTATTCAAAGACTGCAGATTGTTCATGACCATGGATTTAGTTCAAAGACATGCTAACGTGAACAGTCTTTTCGCAGCAGTTCATGCACTCTGTTCACACTTAGTCCATCCCCTCAGATTCTGATTTGAATCTAATATTTTTTTTATGTAAACGCATCAAAATAAGAATGAAAAAATTTGTACTTGCTTTGCTGACTTCATACACTTTTTTTATGTATGCAGACTCAAACAAGATTTACGCTGTGGCGGGAGTACTAAAGGGGAGAGTTTATTAAATTTAAAAACTGTATTCATAAGATTTTTTCAGCAAAATTCCCTTCCTGAGCTCAGAATTGATGCTGTGTTTATAGGATATGGAATAAGAATTATTACCTCACAAAAGCATAATATCCCTTTTTAATTATTTGTGACTGTTCACACTGCCCCCATTTAACCCTGCCCTCCTTCTTTTTCTCACTTAATCTCCAGTGACAGGTTCCTGTGTTGCTGTTATTGACTACAGTCCAGCAGGAGCAGATGAGCTCCAGTTGAACCAAGGAGACATTGTAGAGATTCAGGGTTTGCTGCTTCGAGGTCTTGATGTTTTCATTGCGAGACACACTTCCACAAGACGAATCGGTTTTGTTCAGAGGGCCCACGTAAAACCTCTGGACATCACACCACTGTAAGGAATTCCTATGTTTTATTAGTGGTTCTTAAACACAGAGTAGTGTGTGAAAAGATGTTTCCAAAGTAATATACAAGATTTTCTAGTCCTGGCAGCTGTGTAACTATGTGTGAATCATTGACCTACTGAGTGTCACGTCAATGGCAATCAACTCCAATGAAATCAATGCAACAGTTATTTTCTGACTCATGAACAGCACCATGTTGAATTTTGAGCGACAAAATGCAATCATTGGTCCAGCCTGCATTAACATAGCAACCACTTTGCCAACCATCCATCCAGCCAAGAGCAATCTTTTTAAGGTATACACCCCTGCCACTGGAGACTGGGATATTCCCAATCCGTCTGACTTTCTACTTTCATTGGCTAAGTAAAATCTGTCTATTAAACCTGTCAAACATTCCCACATCGGGTGACAGGTTTTTTTTGTTTTTTAAATTAATACATTTGATTGGCCAGTTTTTAACTTGAGCAACTCATATGGCAACAAAAAAATTCAAACAATGTAGAGAACATCATTTAACCCTTTCATGCATAGAAGTCACTAGAGTGGACAACTTTTTAATTGCTGTTTTTCCTTTATGAGCAAATCTGAATATCAGAATTGCACAGAATTGAAAAAAATCCTGGAGTTGTCATAATTCCATTCCATCATAAGCCCATTGAGACAGACATTCTGTGATTTTGGGCTATACAAATAAAATTGAATTAAATTGAATTGAATTCATGCATGAAAGGGTTAAAAAAAACACAGAAGCAGAATGATTATTGTGACCACAAAAGTGACTGAACAATAGTTTCTGATTTTTTTATCGGAAGTCAATGGACTCTAATGCTTTTTCTGTGCCTGAAATGACTTCCTATTTGGCACGCAGGCAGAAGCAACTTGCTATGTCTGGTTCCTATTTACAGACATTAGTGTGAATGGGCAAGTTTCTTCAGGATTTGCGTCTCCAACCTACAGCGATATGTAGTTGCACCAAAATCAAGAAGTTGGAGTGATTGATATGTAATGGACCAATAATTTTGTTCACCTTACTACGTAAAAATATTTGGCTGAGGTTTTCAATGTTACACAGAGTTCACTGTATAAACATGGGTATATTTATTTTTCAGTACATCCATATATGAACACATATCCAACTTGTAACGACAGACAGATATTGCAAAGTATGAATTTCTAAAAATCCTCTATACCATCTGTTAGCCTCTAATATGAAAATTTACATTGATAAATCTTAAAAATCTAACTTGTGATTAGTCTTTTATGAGACCAGATTTAGTGTGTCTGCAGTCTGGATTGGGTGGAGCAGGCGAATAAGAAGATTCAGTTATTCAAGATTATAATACTGGCATTGTTTCCCTTTCACAGAGACGGACAATTAGTCTTTCTCACTGAGGAGGAGAAGGTCAGCCTGGCTCAGGTTAACCCATACAGCTCTGAACAGAGCGACAGCAGTCTGCTGGAAAGGCTCTTCTCATCCGACATCAGCTCTGTGTACAGGCTAGGTAAAGGAATAACTGCATGATAAAATATTTAAAGGTTTTGTTAAAACAGGGAATAAATGCAGGGTTTGTATCAGCAATATGAGTAATGTTTAACTGTGGTTAGATGAGCTTGCTTGTTTTCTGTTGCTGTTTGCACTTCTTCCAGAGGAAACAAAAAGTTTCCATCTGGTAAAAGAATCCTTAAATTGATTTAGCTTGTGTGCTTCCAGACAGACTGGATGAGACAGACTTCACATATATCCGGAATCGCCCGACACATGGTATTTAGTATTTTAGGTCAGAGATTTTCAACCCTTATCTGTCTTGGACTGACCCTGTTTCTCTTTGGAACAGATCACAAAGGGTACCATGGTGCTCGTCAGAGTGTCATGTCAGACAGAAGTGGAGGTACACCATCTCAGTACTCCCCTCGCACATCTGTATCTCACTCCTCTCCTCGAGTGTCTTTCTATCAGTCTCATAATCCTCTGCCACGAGAAGGAGAGCGCTTTTCCTTCACACTGGAGGACACTTTCAAGGAACTGGATGAATTCCAGGAGGATCCTCCGCTGTACTTGGAAGAGAACAGCTGGGATGGGGAGGAGTCTGAACTCTGCGACCCTACGCTTACTCTGCTAAATCACGAACACTTTCAGGTCAGTGAAGTCACACTTTATTCATTTAGGTGTCCATTAGAGCACAGACAGAAACATATTACCTTTTGTTTTCCCTTGAATAAGATGGAAATGTTCCGTTTATCAAATGTCCCAGACTTTTTTTCTTGTATATTTGGAATTTTTGCTTCATTACAAAGGGGGTGCCCGGCTATTTAAAAAATAAAACATTTAGGTGATAAAATATGAGGAGTCTGTAGAATTTATTTGCTCTTCTTAATGCAACATCTTCACACAGCTCTCCAAGTCTTGCTCGGATGCTTTTTAAACGTGTGCCGATTGTCCGCCCATTAGCCAGTAGACCTTGGTAGCATCCGCTGGCGTTGGCATGCAGTGTGATCATCAGACTCACTTCACTTAGAGGAAAAGGAAGTAATAACCAGCTTTCAAATAAACAAAAAAGTTTCGTAATACACTCCTCCTGGCAGAGATTTCCTGTCAAACCTGAAAATTCACAACTCTTTCTTTCGCTTTGTTGTTCCAAAAACCAAGTATTGTTTGTTGTGTCTCTTCCAGGAAGACTTCCTTCCTCTCTATGATTTGCAGTGTTCTTTTTTGTGGGTGACATTTAGCGGTAAGACTGAGGAGGAGCTTTCGGGACAGCTTGAAGGTGTGAGGGAGTGTGCTAAGAGGATGGGCATGCACTGGGCCCACCGACGTTCATGCTTTGTTTTGGGCCGACTCTGTGCCAGGAAGTTGAAGTTCTCTCAGGTATCAGCAGTATCTCATGAGTGAAACCAAATAAATAATCTATGTACTGAGGTATTTTATGTTTCTCTAGGCGCGTGTCTACTACGAGGAAGCTCTTAGTGTTTGTGTTGATGGATTCTCAGACACACCACTCCTCGTGGCTCTTCTCACAAACCTGACGGCCATCTATCTGAAGCAGCGAATGATGGACAAACTACCCCAGACTCTGGAGAGAGCCAGTGCCTTGTTACTTTGTTTACCAAGTCATACCTTTACATCAACTGATGAAGTCGAGTTGTTAAAGCTCCTGCTGAGGAGATCAGTGGTCCTGGGGGACAAACGCTTAGAAGCTCGAGTCTGCTACCTCTTCTCCAGTCTCTTCTTGCTCCTGAGGAAAACTGATGATGCTCTTCCCTTCATTGAGCGACTCCAGTTCCTCACAAACACTCTCTCTGCTGCAGAAAGTAGACCTTTAGCACCTTTGGACCTTAACTGGCTCCTAAGCTGGCTTTATCATCGTAAATACATGCCTTACCTCGCTTTGGCCTCTCTGAGCTTGGACTCCAGAGAAGACCACTCTCTCAATGATGCCTTCCAGAGGATCGAACTGTTCATCAAGAACACTGTTCGTCTGAACCCTTGCTGGAAAGAAGGAACCTCTCTTCTTCATGCCCAGATTGTGGTCTACCTGCAGCAAGCCTTGGCTATCGCTGAGCAGGGAGATGATATAAAGACTCAGAGGGACCTGTGTTTGGGACTTGCGTCCATTTACCAACAGTATGGTGAACTCAATAAGGCTGTGTACTGTGCTCAAAAAGCCGTGGAGGCAGGAGGACACTTTGATGAGGAGGATAGCTTTAAGGCCTCTGTGCTGCTCGGATGGTTACTGGTGCTAACAGAACAGTCTGAAAAGGCTCAGAAGGTTTTAGAACCACTCCTAACGTCACTGCAGGTACTGAAACCAACAATAAAAAGTGAGTTCCAAAAAGTGCAACTGATGTCGCAATTAATGTGTAAATCTTTCTACAGAGCACAGACAGCCCCACTCAGCGAGGTGTGATCCATAACCTTCTGGCTTTGTGTCTGAGGCGTCAGGGTTGTATCAGGGAAGCCGGTAGGCAGCTTTATTCCGCTTTGACAATATCCAGAGAAAGTGGAAACCAAAGAAACCAGGCTCTGGCTTTGGCCAACTTAGGTTGTCTGGCTCTTGATGCAGGAGCACCTTCTCTGGCCGAACGCTTTTTGGTCAGGTGAGACAACAAATTTATCTCTTAATGCGTGGAAGTAAAAAATAATATCAGATGTAACATTTTCTATATTGTCTCTACTAGATCTCTGTGCCTTTTTCTGGAGCTTTGGGAGAGCCCAACGGATGAGGAGCACGTTCAGACCTACCTTTGGCTGGGGCGGAGCTACAAGGATCGGGGGAGGAATAAGGAGATCAGGGCCTGCTATGAAATGGGGCTACTTATTGCGCTACATGCCAGAAACTTGCACAGTATGTAATAATGATAATTATCTTAAAGAGAAACATCGATTTGATGTGAGCAATTCTGATTTTTAAAGGTGAATCTTTCCACAAATTATTGGAGCTAAAAAAAAAAATGTGTGCATTGTTCAAACTATAGGGTAAAAAAATGATCTTATTAGTTACAGCTACTTGATACAAGAAGTTTCTTTTCCTTCTCAGGTCAGATGGTGGTAGCAAAGGTGCTGAGTCGGCTGTACGCTGAGATGGTGCTTTATGGTCAGAGTATAGTTTACTATGAACATTGTGTGGCAGTGTCAAGAGAACTGAAGGACAAAAGATTGGAAGGAGAGTATCTTGAAATTCTTTCCAGCCTCTACCTCTCACTCAACACAGAAAAGTAAGTCTTTTTTTATCTGTTTTTCAAAGGCCATCTCCCTTTTATAATTTCTTCAATCATTTTTCTGTATTGCAGATCATCTCGTAAATCTCTTGACTACACTAAACAGAGCCTGAGGATCTCAATTGACCTGGGAAAGCGAGAGGAAGAGTCAGAGACCTGGCTACAGGTGGGACGTATTTACTACCTCATCCAAGAGGAAGAGCTGGCCGACATGTATCTGCAGGTGAGGAAGAAGGTCTGAGAGAACGTAATGGTTGCATTTTTTGGTGATTTGTTCATCTTCTTTGCCTCTTGTTTGTGTCGTATATTGTTTTTTAAAAACTCTGGTATTCAGCAAAAAAAATTTTGTTTAATTGTTGTTTTAGAAAGTGTTTTGTCCGATACGAAGTAACAATAAAAGAATATTGACAGGCAGCAGTGAAGACAGCTCTCAGGATGAATGATTCACACTTTGCGATGAGCATCTACGAGGAAGCTGGAGATGTTTACTTCAAAGGTCACAGGAACCGGATGGCTTCTCTACCTTTCTACAGAGTAAGTGCAAGCTTGATACGTAGTTGACGATTTGTTGACATCAGAATAAACAGATGTAAAATCTATACATATATATCACTAATGTGTCCTAAGGAGACTAACATTCACCTTATTATGGCTAGAAGGAACTTGCTTAACTTTATTAGTTAAGAATGTATGTATGGTCGAACTGATGAATGCTTAAAAATATGACTGGAAAAAAAATGTTCTTAGTTGACCAAACTATGGCACATCATCTGGTTACGTCCTAAAACAAAAAATTTACAAAAACATAAGAAGAGTCCCTTTAGTCCTATTAGCAAAAATAAATCTGAAGTAATCATTATGTATCAATAATAACCTTCGACTGCAAGGTAAATGTTGTAACTTGTAACTTGTTAATGAGTTTAATTGTGTGTTGTTGTTTTATGAAGGTGATGCCTGTGGACGATGCTTGTCTGTTTTTTTTAGCAAACCATAATTTTTTTTCTGTCATATATACATTAAATTTGTTTTGTATTAGAAACCAAGTTGCTCATGGACTACAGGTCTATAACCTGGCACCAGCATCTTTCTGATGGTTTCATATAATGTATTGTTTGGAATGGTTTCTATTTAAATAAATGTTTACCTTAACTTTAAATTCTTGGAAATTGTCTGTTGAGTGAATTTCATCTTTTGTTTTCAGGATGGCAGCTTGCCATTTGCCCGGAGTATCAGAGACATCCATTCAGAATTTCGCTTACTTAGCAAAATAACCGAGCTGCTGATGAACCAGGGAGAACAGGAGGAAGCTCTACAATATGCCACGTTGGCAGTTCAGGTTGCAAATACAACAGGTAGGAACTAGACCACAACTTGCGAGTTTCAGGCCGAGCACATGAAAAAACATTGTTTGGAACTTCAACCATGGTGTTCCTCCATCTTTTTTTTTTTTAAACCAAGGTATTGCTGTGAATGAGAGGACAGCCTACCACAGATTGGCTACAATTTACTACAACATGCAGCAGTATGAGATGGCAGAAAACTACTACTTGAAGTCCCTCTCTCTGTGTCCACCGGTCCTGCAGCACCCTGCAGAGGCACGCTACTACACCAAGGTTTACTGCACGCTGGGGAACATTACTCTGCACAAGCTCAAGGTAATGGAGAAATTATAACATGCACACGCTCGAATATTTTTTGTACCTCCTTCAGCTTTGATTACACAATGGTTTTAATAAACATGCCGCACAGCCATGTACAGACTGTTCAAGGCTTGATAGGTGCTTCTCTTCAAATCCCGATGCACTCTGGAGGAGGTTAAAATTGAGTCCAATTTCTATGCTTCCCAGTAAATGAAAGCTGTTTTTTTTTCTGTTTACCCTCATTTGTAGTTTTATACACATTTGTACAGTCCCAACCTCCTTAGTTCCCTTCACGTTGTGCATGTGGAAATGCTCTCATTTTGAATATTTAATATAGCTCTGAGTTCCATTGTTGTTTTGTTGAATTTGATTTTCCCAAGCATTCAAGTGAATGCCTTCTGATTTTTTTTCTGAATTTCATTCAGATTTTTTTTTCTGTGCTCAAGGACAACGAACATTAGGTCATTTTAACTAAAATGAATGTAGTTTTTGTTTCTCATAAGCTTGAACCCTTTTCAAAAAGATCAGAACCAATAGATAGAGTGGGAGTTTCAACATGGTTGTTTAGAAATGAAAAAAACATCTTATTCCACAAGTTGGGATTATGACTTTTTACCAGCTAAGAATTTATTTTTTCTTGCATTATTACCCACGATCTTTGTATTTGTTTGCTTACTTAAATCCAGGCGACAACTTTGTAGAAAGATTGTTTAATCTGTGTTTTCTTTCAGGACGCTTTCGATGCGGTGAGCTACTTCCAGCTGGCCCTGGCAGCTGCTCTTGAAGACCAAGCCAACCCTGAGTCTCTTTATGTGGTTTACATGAAGTTGGCTGAGATCTACGGCAGCCACATGCTCAATTCCCGTTTGTGTCAAGTTTACAGAGACAGAGCACAAAGTTTGAAGAAGATTTTGGCTGGCACGGCAAGCCCTGTTGTTGTAGAAGAAAATTTGAATCTGGGTTTAGAATCTTCCCAAAATGAGGAAGGAAGCTCTGCGGAGTCACACTGTACTTTTCAATCTGTACCTGAGAACCGGACATCTAATGATAATTCAGATCCAAGACACAAAGAGTTAGAAGAACGATGTGAAAATGTGAGTCTTAAAGAAACATGTGTGCAAAAAGATCTTAATTATCAACTTCCTGATTCCAGTAGTCCTCCTATAGACATACAGAGCTCTGAGACTGACACCATCGCCAGTCGGTCTTACACTGACAGCATTTTAAGTGAGTCTTTTGACACAGCTAAAGATTACATCTCAGATTCCAGCAGCTCCACAGATACGTACCAGAATCCAGCAGATGAGAAAGAATCAGAGATTGACTCCGACCACAGCATGCCAAGCCAAATACCAGTTTATGTTAGTGATCCCACTGCGAACACAGACGTCAGAGACACAGATTCTGATGTTCAAGATGAACAAAATACTCCCACTAAGGAAACTTCAGAGGATTTCACTGACAGAAAATCTGATGGAAATGAAGCTGTGAACAGTGATGAAGATTTGGAGAACGATTGTTATCACGACTCAGAAAGAAATTAATCAAATTCACAGGAAACCCAGTGAGCAGACACATGTCAGCACACAGCTTCCCAGCTGCCCTTTATGTGTTTAGGGGACTTTTTTCTTTCATCTGGTCACACGTTTGTCGACCGGAAACTGGAACTTTCCAGCAAAACGGCACTTTTTATCCATCATGAGATGTTTTTACTGTAAATACAAGCATGTGCCTTTCTTTAATATATACAATGGGATTAGAATGCATTGTGCTTTTAATATATGTTTTTTACACTGTTTAATTTTTTTGAGAATGATGCAAATGAATAAAAAATCTATTTGATTTTTGAGTCGGTGACTGTTAATTTAAAAAAAAAATGTCAATCAATAAAGCAAAAACCCAACAATTGATGAAGCAAAGAAATATTTAATGTGCCAAAGGTGAAGAAACTTTAAGCATGGCTAAACAGAGTCCAGGAGTTTATATGAGGTCTTTTCCTTTGGTGTAGAGACTCTGTGAATACTCCATAATTTCAGAGATACCGTTACATTTCAGAGGCGTTGGCCCAGTGGTAGAATGTCTGTCCTTGGACCGAGAGAAGCAGGTTCGATTCCTGTTGAGCCTATGCTTATGTGTCCCAGCAGCAGAAACCTAATTCCCCTACTTGCTCCCATTATTGGTGCGTCATGGCTGCCTGCTGTGGTGCAATGCAGCAAACGTAATTTCCTCATGAGGGATGAATATAGTACATTAAAAAAATAAATCTCAAAGAATGAAAAGTTCCTTTAGCTGTTTTTCGTCTTTTCTACTCAATGTTTTTTTTTCACAAGAAATGGACTCCAATATTGATATCAGAGTCATGTGATTCCGAGTATAAGTTCATCTAAGCTTCTGATTTCTAGCTCTTATATTTTCATCTCCATCCAATCCACCGCCCCAAAATAATAATAATAAAAAAGCCCCTGATGTTTCTACCAGCCTCCTTTGCCTCCTTTTTTCTTCTTCTGCGGTGCTTTTTTGCGAGTTTTGTTAGACCTGTTAAAACTCTACCATAGACAACATCAGGGTTCTTTTCAGAGATTTCTTTTGTTGTACAACCATTTCTTAAATTAAACTAAACAAAATCCAAACGTGTTCAACTAAAATTGTGAGAAAGCTCTGAAGTTGTTGTAAAGTTGGATGACTGAAGTACTTTCACTGTCCTGAGTGACTTACTGTATGTGTGGCTGAGTTTGTTGGACCGTTCTTAAGAATTACCACAAGAGGACAGCATAACACCAGTGCCAGCATTTTCACCACAAGTTTTTAGTGGAAATCATGCATTTGGATATTATATAATGACCTTCTTCCCTCTTTCTACTGTTAGACAAAGATGACTAAAAGTCCACAACACTTGCAACCAAGTGCAAAAAAAAAAAGCATTTTCTTTTCCTATTATTCCACTTGCTACTGATTTCAAAGTGTGTTAAGTAGTCGAATTCTCTGGTCTGCAGATGAATTCTGTTTACAGAACTATTGTAATTGAGAATGCATGGAAGGTTTCACACCCACTGGGACCAGTTCTAGTTAATAGTCTCATTGGAAAATGCTGTTAAGATCTATTTAAATAAAAAAGCAGCAATGTAATTATTTTTCCCGACCCATGCAGTAATACTGGACTGGAACCACAACCCTAATGGTATTTCTCTCATTATAGTGGTTAAGATAAAGGCCACAGTAGTGTGTTTGCCGGCGTGATGGAAAAAGCATAACTGCGAGACCACGCAAAAGAAAACAAAGTGGTTATCAAATATGAGGATGTTGCAACGCTGTAATTTAAAAGATGGTTTACTGGTATGATCTGCATGCTCAGGCTGGAAGTATTTCTTCACCCAGCAGAAAGAAGAATGGCACAAGTTCAAAACAAGTGCAATTCAACCAAACACAGGCTCCGAATAGGTCCTGCATGGTGGCCCAGTGGTTAGCTCAATAGGGGTTTGAGTTCCAGAGTGGGGGTGAGGCTTGAATCACTGGCCTTTCTGTGTAGAGTTTGCATGTTCTCCTCCACAATGAAAACCTTCAAAACACCAGCCCTCTAGGATCTGATCTTGACACCTCTGCCTTAAGAAAACTTTAAAATGATCATTCAGAATGTAATCCATCATCAATCGAAAAGTATAAGAGAATAGAATTCTCACTTATACAAAAAGCAGCTAAAACAAGGAAAATAAATAGCTATTGTTACATCTGATAACATCTCAGTGATCATCACAAGCTCAATGAAACATCTGCTGCTTGTAAAAGAGCCTCATGATCAAATCCAGATGCTGATTTCTTTTTGTTTCCTTAATCTTCTCACATCTCTGGGAACTTCCAATGATAGAGAACAGTTATAGGAGGTACTGTATGTAGCTCAGTGAGAGATGTGAGGTTTTTGGGGCATATCAGTGACTGGATGGGTTGCTGATGTGAATAGTTGGATGGTAGTTTAAGTATAAACAGTTTCAATTTAATCCATTTTATTGAGTTTTTAATGAAAAAGTGTGAAAAAAGAAATATTTATTTTTTTTTCTAAATAGTTAATTTGAAATAGAAAAAATACTATTTGTCTCTTGTCTTCTTCTTCTTTCGGTATTTTCCTTCAGGGGTCACCACAGCAAGTCAGTTTTTTCCATCTAACCCTATCTGCTGCATCTTCTTCAGTCACACCAACTATCTTCATGTCTTCCTTCACTGTATCCATGAACCTCCTCTTTCGTCTTCCTCTAGTCCTCTTTCCTGGTGGTTCCAAACCCAGCATCCTTCTTCCAACATACTTTCTCTCTCCTCTGCACTTGTCCAAACCATCTTAGTCTGACCTCTTTGACTTTATCTCCAAAACCTCTAACATGTGCTGTTTCTTTGATATACTCATTTCTAATCCTGTCCATCCTTGTCACTCCCAGAGAGATCCTCAGCATCTTCATCTCTGCTACCTCCATCTCTGCTTCCTGTCTTTTTCTCAGTGCTACTGTTTCTAGACCAAACAGCATGGCCGGTCTCACCACGGTTTTGTACTCTCTCCCTTTCATTTTACATGAATCTCTTCTATCACACATGACGCCTGATACCTTTCTCCTTCCGTTCCAGCCTGCCTGCACACGCTTCTTCACCTCTTTTCCACACTCTCCATTGTTCTAGACTGTTGATCCTAAGTACTTAAAATTTTCCACCTTCTTTATGTCTTCTCTCTCTGCAACCTCACTTTTCCATTTGGATCCCTCTCATTCACACACATCTACTCTGTCTTACTCTGACTAATCTTCATTCCTCTTCTTTCTAGGGCAAACCTCCACCTCTCCAGTTTTTCCTCCATCTTTTTCCTCCTCTCACTACAGATCATATTGTCATCTGCGAACATTATTGTCTAAATGTTCACATGTAAAATAAACCTGTTTTTAGTTACTATTTTTCATAGTCTTGTTTATCAACATAGTACAAGAGTTAATGAGTTTGAGTGGTCGATGTGTAACGCAGGTGAAAAAAAAAATAGCCAAACATGCAGAATTTGTTCAAATTTGAACTTTCCAGAAAGATCTGAGTAGTTTTTTTTTTGCCTACCTGAACAGTTTTTTTTACAACACGTACAAGTGTGCAATCTCTCAGAACTTTTTGTGCCTCCACATCTCAGCTTTCACCTCTCCTCTTGGATAAGGTCTCCTTCTCTGCTGTAACAGATGAATGACTCCATCTCATCTACCACCCACACACACTAACCTCACACACACTTTGCATCATCATTTTTCACTTTGTCCCATCACAGGTCATTGGAGAGATGGCAGTCTGTGATATTACAGAAAGTTGCTTCAGAGGTCAGCGGCTCTGGTGAAGATGATCTTGCAACTATGTGTACCCTTCTAGAAATCAGCGCTGTGTCGTGTTTTTCAATAAGGCTGTGCCGGATGGCGTGATGAAAGCTCAGGCACCAGGATTTAGGTCTGTTTCAGTTCCCGCTTTTACAGATTTTCATTAGAGAAGGGTTATATTACACAAGAGAGGCCTTTTCTTCATAGATTTAAAGTTGGAAGCCTGTGAGGTTTTTCAACTTTCATTTCTCTATGTCTCCATTATTTTAAAAATATTTTTTTAAATATCAACCAGGGCATTAAAGTTGTGCAGTCTGTGATCTCTGTAAACTTTTTTATTGCTTCTGGCATTTTGTGTCCTTAATTTACTGTCAATTCTGAAAAAAAAACAATGCTAGTGAGAAAAACCCCAAACCCTCCAATCTTGCAGAACGTGTTCAAATCAGATGTTCAGATTATTTAGGCGGCATCCATCAACAGAGATGAAGCACGCACATGCTGTTTCAATTTTAACATTCGTTTTTCAAATCTTTGTTGGTGGATATAGTTGTAAGGATAGAAGATCTTATCGAATCTAAACTGTAGTCTGCCCCATGAGGGAAGGACCAGCCGCACAGCGTTCCCTTTATGGGACAATTTCTCTTTCCCGCTTGTTCTGCCCTTTGCCCTAATTCCTCACACCAGGTCCCAATTGCTTCTCCTTAACATTTGTACCTGTGTCTTGTTCCCCCTCTGAAATAAAAGCCCTTCTGTGCTTCACTCCTTTGCCAGGACATTTTTTTGTGCAAACTCAAAATTAAAAACATGTGGGGTTGTTTTTTCCATTTACAAAAAGAACTTTTAAGTTATTGAGAAATATGGTTGTAAATGAATCTGATTTGTAATTAGGTTTGTTACAGAATAGTTGTTTGCTTGTTTTGTATTTCTTGTTTTTTCCTCTCTGTATTAAAAAAAATAAGAATGAAATGAGTGTGGTTAGGTGAGATGAGCTTTGCTTCTGCCTTTTCAGTCATCAAATAAAGGGTACATTCTGATTTTGTTGATGTTAAATGAAAATGTCACATGTCGCTGAAATAAAATATGAACTAAATTTTTATGTCTCCATGTCTGGTCCAGTCACACCAGTTCCCCTAAGCCTGCACAGGTTGTCTACCAAGCTACATCTGCCTACTCTGCTTGTTTGCTTCATACTAGTTAAACTTGGTTTGTAAGTCTGTGTTCTACATGTCCACTTTCACTTCATGGCACGCTCCCCCCCCAATTCTAAACCTGCCCGATATAGGGCCACATCAATGTATGGGTAGAGGAACCCACTCCTTCTTCAGTTCATTAAAACTTTGTCTACACCAGATTTAGGACCACTTGGTCATTGGTGACCCTATCAGTGTTTTATTTCTTCCTCGTCACTGGCACTTTTCCACCATCTCTAGTTCAGCCACACCCATTCTGTACCTGATCATTCACACCTGGTCCCTATTACTTGTCTTAAGGTGTAACACTTGTCTCATTGTCCTAATGACCCTTGTTCTCAGTTTCCACACCAATCTCCCTCCTCTTTGCAGCAAAGTAATCTATAGGACTCTCGTTTTCTTCCTCAAATCACAACAATAAGGACTATGAGACCTCTGGCAACATTCAGCTCCTCAGTTCACAGGAATGCGCCAACCCTTTCAGCACAATCAAGTAGTGACTCAACTAAGATCGGTGTTTGGATGTACTGGGATAATTTTCCTAGCAGTAGCGTCCAGCCAATGAGATGATATTTGTCTCCTTATTGGGTGTGTATTAGATGGTGAGCTAGTAATTTGTATAAATTTTCTTATCAAATGTTTTTCTTCTTTTGCGCTTTTAACCTTAAGGTAGAAGGATTTTTTTTTTTTTTTTTAGAGGAAAGACAAGAAACAGTTGTTTTCTGAGTGCTCGCGGAGACAGAAATGAATAAATGTGATTACACAATCAACAAATGTCTCCACAGCTCCCTAAGCTTCACTTGTACTGCATAAATGAAATAAGTGGCAAATAAAGGCTGCAAGGAGCTGGCCTGGAGTAGGCGGATTTCTGCAAACACCTGCTCAAGTACAGAATGGAATTTTGCAGCTTTCCAGAATGCTGAGAACAGGTGCTTAGCATCTTCTTAAATATGAGATCAAATCAAATTTTATTTATAAAGCACTTTTCCAACACAAAGTCACACAGAGTGCTGAACAGAACAAATAAAAACTCAAACATTAAAATCCAGATCATTAAAAAAAAAACAAACAGTCAAAAAACAAGCAAACATCAAAAATCACACACTCATACAAAACACTGCACACATGCATCGATGTTCACACAATCCCCCCAGCTCTCATACGCCCATTCTTTCCCAGCCCCCATTTCACCTCGACCACAATCTACTGTCTCTTTAACTGAAACAAAAATAAGCATCTGGTCTGATGCTGTGAGGAAACAATAACTGGGAATCGATCCACACCAGGAGTCGGCCTGCCCACGACAGCAGCGACAAAAACCACATGGTGCACAGGGGTCCACCCAGCTCCAAGAAACACATGTACCCACAGAAGCCACCCGGCTAAAGTGAGGCACCAGCACCACCCAGGCCATGTTCTTGTCTTGTAGATGTAGTGTCCCATTAGTATGGGGTCAGTCGTTTTTGTGCAGAAACATACACTTTTAAAGATCTCTTGGTTGAAAATGTGCTCATTCTTGATGAAGCGTGCGTTCAGAAAAAAAAAATCTGGAAAAACTCTTGGAGTTTAAAGAGTTCAAGAAGACAAGGGCAAGCTTATGTGTATCATTTAACAGTTTGTTTGTTTAGGGTGAGTGTAAATTGTTACAAACCCCCAGATAACATGTCAAAATCCCTTTAAATTAATTATTCTCTCCAGCCTGTGTGTTTTCTATCAAAGTTCCAATAAGCTCTCTTTACCGTATAATCCAACTAAGATTACGTCTCAAATTACCAGATCCCAGGAAGTGGATTTAATTGAAGTCTAAAGAAATAAGACCTGTGTGGATGTCTCACAAATAGTTCATTGTTAACAGAATAATTCAGTAATGCAAAATAAATCAGTATGGAGGTAGTAGAAATGTACATAAAGTTAAACACTGTACATTAAAAAAATTAGATGAGATGAAGACTTTTTAGTCTTGTGAGGAAATTTATCTTCAAGGCTGATCAGAAGTCAATTATTTCTTCAAGTAAAATCTCTCACAACAACAGTACGAGAAATAACTAATATGACAATAGGTTGTTAGTTTTGTCTTAACGTTTATCCCTAATGAGGTCATGACAACCACAAGTTTTACAGATCAAAAACCATTATTAAAAAGAAAATTTAATTAAGATACTACGTTTCTTTATTGATAATGTTACTACGTCGAACCTATATCCATTTCACATGAATGTTGTGAAGATTTGGTCAAATATTCTCAATGCAAATGGTAAAGGGACTTTGATAGCGCTTTTTACTACCTGTATTGGTACCCAAAGCACTTTACATTGTTGCTCATATTTATACCTGATGAATATCCAAAGGATAAGTACTGTGATTTTGCAGATCAGAAATTAAGTGATTCTAAGAACATCTGAAACTTTTATTTTATGAAATCAGTGAAGTCTCCCAAACTTTGACTATAAAAGACTTCTCATCTGCTATGTTTACAGATTTTTTTTTTCATTATCAGCTGTGGATCTAATTGAGGAGACTCATCAGTAATTGTCTTTTTTGTGTAAGAAATAAAAACATTTCTGTTCATCTCCCTATAGTAGATTGAAGTAGTTTCAGTCTAAATCAAGAAAAAATGGGACATTGCACTTTAAACAAGCCATCAGTCTCCTCAGTAACTGAATAACCAGAGTGGAGCTAGATAAAGAGGTTTGCAGGATTTGCTATGACAAAATGAAGAGGAAAGCAAGTGATAAAATGGACTGTGAAGCATGTTGGTTTACACAGTTTGGAAAGTCCGTATGACAGTTCATCATCAACATGATTTGTTTTAGAATTTCAACGAATTGCTATAATTTTACTCGCTCATCTGTCATGCAAAGAGTCCACACAAATGTCAGTCTTGTTATCCAATTCAAGACACCACTATTCAATACGATCTGCTGTATTTGTGCATTTCCATATTAGGCCTACAGCTGACAGACATGTTTATGTCTCATTACCGTCTTAGGAACATTACTGGAAGGAGATGAGTGTGGTGTCAAAGGGAGGAAGAGTTGTTGCACAAGTCCAAGCATTGAAGGAACAAACCTCTCTATCTACCTTGTGTTTTTGTAATTTGACATTCAGTTTGCATACATTTTACAACTCCTAAGAAAAAACAGCTTCCTCTTGGAGTGAGGAGCCCTGCCATGTGGGAGGAGCTTGGACGAGAGCCGTTGCTCCTCTGGGTCGAGAGAAACCACATAGGATCGTTTGGGGCATCTGGTTAGAATGCCTCCCGAATGCCACCTCGCTGGTGAGGTGTTCAAGGCACATTCCACCAGGAGAAGACTCAGAGGCAGATCCTAGACAGCTGGCCGAGGAATTCCCCGGGACCTTTCCGGGTGAGCTGGAGGATGCAGCCACGGTAAGAGAGGTCTGGGTTTCCCATCTGAGGCTGTTAAGAAGCTAGATAAGTGGAAGACAACAGAATGGAATGGTCAGATGATCTTTTCTAGAAATTCCAGCAGTAAAACAACATTGTCTACCTGAACTATTTCTATAACGTATGGTTTAAGCATGCGTCAGCAGTCCTAAAAATTGTCTAGACTCACTCATCACTAGCACATATAGTAAAAATATACACCATTATTTCTGTCGGTTTAGATTGAAACTATAAGGCTTTAGCCTAAAAGACAAACTAGCTGTAGCTGAGAAGAGCAGGAAAAGGTATCACATTGTGAAACATGACACTCGCTGTAAAAAGCAGGCAGTCATTTTAACTGCCAATGATAATTTGAAGTCTCAACATTCAGATCTTTTTGCGAACGGCATTTTGATGATGAAACAAAGTTAGAAAAAACATTCACATATTTAGAAAGAGTCAGGATCCCATTGATCAACACATTTGTTTTTTTTTTGTAAACATAGTTTTACAGTCAAAAGTACCCCTTTGGTAGTTCTTGTGTGTTCTTTGAAGTGATACAGTGTGTAGAAATAAAAGAATCCACTAAATGATGGTTTGATTCTGCGCTCATATAATTTTCCAACTAAAAATTGTATTGTTATTAGAAGTTTCCTGCTTTCTCATTCCTGCTGGTGGCTCTGCTGTGCAGCAAGGACTTCGCAGGTTGGTAAATGTCAATTCCTGCTGCTTGGATAACGTCACAATTACATCCAGCTCTGTTAAAACTTCCTCGAGGATTGCACAAGACTTTGACTCTGCATCATAAAGCTGATGAAAGTGACTCTTTACAAAGCCATCAACAAATAATTGCCAACCATTAAGAATACAATGCACCAGAGTTGGCTCAAAGTCAAATTGATTACTGAGAAGCAAATCAGGACGGTTATTTTGCCTGAAAATTGAGACATTAGAAGAAGAAAAGAAAAGACAGACCACGGGTGCAGTTAAAGTGGAATCATTACACCACATTCCCCTCGACTTGTGTCAATGTGGGAGTCATTACAAGTGGAAAGAAAAGCTGAAATCAAAAGCTAACACTTGAAATGAAGTATGAGAAGACCCCCTGCTGACTGAGGGCTGCTGACTTATTATATTAGACCACATGTACATAAAAAATGCTTGGCCGCTGACAATTGCCACATAATTGGTATTGAAAATGAACATTTTAAACCTTACTATACACACTGTACATGGAGCATTAGAGGGATATAAGGACTCAGAAGCCACTTCAAACATCCAATCTTGAAATGCCGGAGGAAGAAATAAAAGCAAAAGAGAAGCAATAAATAAGCTTCCAACTCGTTAACAGCAATGGCTTTTGCCTTTAATTATTTAGTGATTTATAACCATGGAAAACAAATATAAGAAAAATATTTATGAAAAATGAAAGATGGAGAAAGGGAAGGCTAAAAATAAATTTTCCTTTAATTAAATTGAAGGTCCGAAATAATCCAAAACAACTTTCCAAAACTTCTAGTAATGACGCGTGGGCCTTGCTTTTATCACCAAAGTAATTGTTAGAATTAGTCAACATTATGTTCCGTTGTCTTATGCTTATCCAGGGCCAGACAAAAAAGCAAGACTTCTCTCACCCTGGCTGCATCCTCCAGCTCATCCGTCAGGATCGAGAGGAGTGCCCTGACTAATTGTGAGACAGTCTCCCCAGCAGGCCCGGGGCTTGCCTCTGGGTCTCTGACCGGTGGGACGTCCCTGAAACACCTCACCAGCGAGGCGTTCAGGAAGCATCTCAACCGGATGCCCAAACCACCCCATCTGGCTCTTTCCGGATGGCAGAGCTCCTCACTCAATCTCTGATTTAGAGCCCAGCCCAATGAGGAGGCTTATTTCAGTTCTTGCAGTCACCACCCACAGCTGGCGACCGTAGGTGAGGGTAGGATGAGTTGTTTGGGAAAAAAATCTATTCGTATTTCGGCCTATCTCGCATTAGATAACAAACAAGCAGTTGCTACATCGATTATGTTTTTAACCTAGCAAGAAAAATTTCAGACAAACGTCTATCATCTTGTCTGATAACCTGCATAAATTTACTGGTAAATTTTCTGGGATGGACAATTTGAATAAATTCTCCAAACATTATAATTTTTAAATAAATTTACTCACTGTAGTTTTACACTCCCATATCACCTTCCATACTAACAAAACCTCTGTCCTATGAAGAACTTTGACCATTTTAAAAATATTGAATAAGAGTTATCACCCAGCAGAATGTTTACAGATTTTTTTTTTTCATGAAAGAAATCAAAAGTTGATCGTTTTTTTTGCCATGTTACTGTGTGTGTACTTATGTTTAACAATTAGGTTTACTTGGGATTGTTAATGTTTTTTAAAACCTAAAGAACATTTCTTCTTTCCTTGAAACATAAAACCTGGGACTTTTGTCCGGTGACAGGGATGCTGTGTCTTCTTTCCAACCGGTTTTCATATGACTCGGTTTATTTGAAAGATGGAAGGGCTGAAAAATAATCTACTGCTTTTGTCACACTTTCATTCTTCTGGTGAAAGAAAGAGGGTCAAGACAAGGAGAGAAGATGAAAGGATGTCAGCACCAACAGCTGCTGTCACACTGGTAAAGAAATTACTAAACAACTTATCATCTTCAAAAAACTTTCATTAGAAGCAGCTACCTTAAAAAAATGTAAATGTTGCAAAACCATCTGACTTGACTAACAGGAGTAGAAAGACTTGACTAGCATGCATGGTGAAGACACAATATCTGACATAGTGATGATGCAAATATGACATACTCCCAGAGAAAGATCAGAGGCACATCAGGCGTCACAGCACTCAAGAGACCAGCCACCACTACAGAACACAAATCCCAAACCAGCTCATTACAGATGTGACCACATACGCGCCAAGAAGGCGGCAGGCGATGGCTCTAGTTGGGGCACCATGAGGCCCAAAGCCAAGACCGCTGCTGGGCCATAGAGGGAACAGATAACAAAATATTGTGTCTGAGAAATCCAAGCAGCAACCACTCTCTGAAAGCAGTAACATATGTCCAGGATGGCCAGGTGTTGAAGACTCTCCGGGTGCAGATTGCCATTCAAAACTAAATGACAGATTCTTACCGCACATTGGCATAAAAACAATTTGTGTGTTACAATGTAGAAAGCATACATAGTGTAACGTATCAGTATTGTCGCACCTAGTAGGCGCTGGTGTTTTTTTTATTGACAAGAGACTTGTTCAGTAAATATAAGGAAATACAAGCATAAAACTTTATTATAATTGCTGTTCCTTCCTCACTTTGTTCCACTCTGAGAACAAACAGTATCAAACTCTCAACACTTTCCTTGTGGTAATTGGATGCATTTCCACCTTACACTGCAACTTTTTTGTTTTACTGAGCTGTCCTCGACCATGACATCTTTGTCTATAATTCATATTAAAGGGATTTAATCTGCTTGTTTGGAAAAAGTAACTTGGCAAAGTTGGAAATGACTCATCATGTTTGCATTTGCAAGATTGTCTTTTCTGCCTCCCCAAAAAAAACTAGAACGGAGCAATACATGCAAGTGGGCTGTGTTGTCATTCTAACAAAAAGGAGTTTGATCTGTTGATATATTCTTTTGTCCAAATATCAGATGACAGCACTATTGGAAAATCTTTACAGTGAATTATCTTAATAAAAATAATGCGTTGAACTTACATAGCACTTTTTTGAATACTCAAAGACTCTTTACAGATGCATTATTCATTCACTCCGCAAAGTTCACAAACGCAAAGTAAGGCAAGACTAACCATGACGACGGGCAGCGTAGGCGGGGCTTATCACAAAATCCGGATTGAATCCACATTCAATCCTGATGATGGGAGCTACCATGCAAGGCGCATACCACGATCATCAGAAGCAACAGGGGGTTCGGTGTTTTGCTCAAGGACACCTCGGCATGCACTCTGGGCGGGAAATCAATCCAGCGACCTTCCAATTACGGGACAGTCGCCTTACCCACCGAGCCATCCTTCTTATTGTTTTAGATCACAAAAACTTATGAAAGCAAAACTCTTAATTACCAGTCAATCTGAATTCCCAACCAGCTGAGACCAAAAAGACAGGATCTAAAATTACAGGCAAAAAAAGAGAAACATTTTTGGAGTACTTCTTGAAACTATTTAGTATTTTAAAATGAACAACAACAGTATTTTTTCCCCTTTTGTTTGGTTCTTAGCTCCCCCCTCATCCTGATGATTACCTCCACCTGATCTCAATCATCTCTATTTAACTACAGGTTTTCACCTTCACTCTGCCAGAAGATTTCATCTTGTCTATGCTCCATGTGTTTCATTTGTAAAGAAACCAGTTAAAACTTCCCTAAATCCACTTCTGCGTTTGGGGTCTCGGAAACAATCCTAACACTTGTTGTTCAATTAATGGAAAAAAATTACAGCATTTTAAATGGTGCACATTATATAAGAAGTGAAAAGGTTTTGTGTAATTAGTGCAGTAGTTTCACAACAAGAAAGTTGGAGATTTCTTATCCCTGAGTGGGGTGAGGCTTAAAAGACTGTTCTTTCTGTGTGGAGTATGCATGTTCTTTCCCATGCATACATGTTTTTTTCCCAGGTAATTCAGTTTCCTCCCACCCTTCAAAAACATGCATGTTAGTTAATTGGCTACTTCAAAATAGCCTGACTTTGTGTTACAGATTGTTGACCTGTTTGGGGTATACCCTGTAATAAGCTAGGATGGGACCTGGCACCGACAATTTCGGTCATTTATGGGAAAAAAGCCTTCAGAAGACAATCCAGTATAAATAACCTCAATGCGTGTTTTACATTTAAGACCCGTTGGGAATAACCTTAGAGTTTATAATCTTTGTGTAGGCAGAAACTAACTTTAATAGGGCGAGTTGCTGATCTGTTTTGCCCTTTTGTGCACACACATGCATGCTCAAAATTCCCATAGGAGGAAAAATACCGCAGACTCTGTGGTGCCTTAATCATGGTAGTACCAAGTCTCTCACTGTCTGGTGATACATAGCAGTCTCCAATTTGTACTAAATGTTCTGATAAAAAAACTCACTTCACTTCTATTGCACTCTTTCTAACTGAGATGGCCTTTTTTAATACTTTGCTTTTTTAATGTTAAAAGCCCTCGGGGGCTGAAGAAAAATTTCAACAAGAATTGGTAACTATGAAGGCAAAAACATTTTCTTCAAAATAAGTTTTACTGCGCTTATTAAAGTGTCTTGAAAATGGTTGATAAACCTCCACAGAGCATGTCTGATCTCTCATATCTGCACAGATCCCAGTGGATGGGCCTTTGTGTTCAATTAAAAGCTGGAAAAACACAAAATTGTTGTGACTAGAATTGAAATTATTCCCATGCAGTGGGGAGGGATTAGTTTTTTAAAAGATCAGCGGATTAGACATAAAAAAGTAGCCTCTACAGATGGTGGTGTTCATCAGTAATCCCAGGATAAATTGATTTCTCAGTTTGGTACTGTTAGTTCTATCAATTTATTTACAGTTTGCCAACAAGCAAGAGTCCAGTTTTAATAGTAAAATTTGTTTCTGAACACACAATGTACATAAGCTATTACGTAGTTGGAATAGCGTGGAAAGTAACAATGCTCAACAAACCATTTTAATTTGAGATTTAGATTTTTGCGGGTTTTTATTTTAGTGTATGAAACAAGATTTTTTGTTTTTAAACCCACTGTGCCTGTTAATACTATCAAAGTCACAATAAGTAAACAGATCAATGCACTTTTTCAAGATAGCAACTTTATTAGCAAAATCTCAAAAATCTTGGTAGATTCCCTGATTGAGCCAATCAAGAGGGCTAACACTGACTCATTAATAGTCTGTCAGGATGTGTCTTAAACATCAACAGCAGAGTACATTCGATAAATTGAATGGTTTGATGGAAAATTACGAGATACTGGAAAAGCAAGAACTGTATTCTAGGCGGAACAGTCTTGTTGTATTTGGAGTACCACAAAATGATCATGAAAATATCAACAAGTTGGTCACAAGCATTCTGAAAATACCGGTTTCTGAAAATCTGCTTAGAAAAAAAATATGGGGTGAGTGACTAAAGACAATGAATGGAAACAAACACCAAATTTGTTCGTAGCTTACCTGCCAGTAAGGTGAGTGTGGATCTACGGCGAAGTAGTAAGGGAGGACTGGGAGAATTGCAGTTAAATTCAACAGCATTTAACAGCCTGAAATAAAATTTTATCAGTGGCTGTCCTACACCCAACAAAAGATAGAATAACCAGAGAACCTACCCGGAAGAGCTCTGACCCTGCACAGCACACCTGATGCATGCACTCCAGATAGGGTGAGGGGCAGGGAAAAACCAGCAGGTCTCAGATGATCCTGCTGACCGTGGTGAGGTTTGGGTTATCTGAGGTAAGGCACTAAAATCTCCACTGACAATTCACACATTCTGCACTCTCACTACACCCTGTTACCATCCGATCGCAGGTTCAGGTCCATCTCATTCAAGACCAAAATAGCCACATCCAGCTTTATACCTACCTCAATCCCACTCTTGAATTGCTGAGGAGCCTTGTGTATTCTATCATTTATTTATTTACTATGCATTTAATGAATGTTGTTTTTATGCATCTGTCTGTGTTTATCCCGATGCTGTCAGCAAATGAAGTTCCTGTCGGATAAATAAAGTTATTATTATACTTGTTTGTCCCAAAACTCATCTACGGTTACCAGTTGTGAATGTTGACCAGAGGGACTAAACTGCAGAAATGAGTTTCCTCAGCATAGTGGCAGGGCTTTCATTCAAAGATTGGTTGAGGATGCTGCAAATCTACATAAAGAAGAGCCAGTATTGGCATCGGTCAGGATCCCTCCTGGGACCTCACTGGTGAGTTGTGACAAGTATCCACAAAAGCAAAATGCTTTTTAATTTACCTTTGCTACTTTTACTTAGAAGTCTGCATCTTCACCACTGATGACGAACACATTAAACTGCACTGGAGGATCATTGTCTTGTTTTTACTTTGGGAATTTGATCAAAAAGGTGGGCTGAAATTATGGAAAGTTGCTATTGGACTAGACTGACTTGTCATGTCGTATATTTACAAAAAGTAGTCTGATTAATTTCACTTTTTGTTTTGTGTTTTTTCACCCTTAAAGACACAACTAATTTTATAAATCTCAGTTTTCATCCCAAACCATTATTGTTCATGTTAGAGAACATGAACAATACTTTCCACCCAGACTAGGAGCCAAATAATGAGATTTTAATAGTTGCATTATGTACAAATATATCACTACTGTGTCACTTTGATTATAGCAAGTTTTAGTGTATTCTGGAAACATTTTTCATTCCATCCCGTTGGTTTTTTTGGATTGCAGACTGATGATTTTTGCAGCATTCAATAACTTTAAAACTCTCAGCAATAGAGGGTTTTTTGTTCAAGGAGATAAAATGTGCTGTTTGATTCTTTTATTATAAAAGACACATTCATGAGCACATTACATGCAACATGTACATAACTTATTTCAATAAAACATGTTACACATCACACACAAATTTAAATTTTTTGTTTTCGTAATAAATACCACAGGGCACCACAGGCTTCAAGACCTTGAACAGTGACAAGAACTTGTGCGAAAATAGCAAACATTTAGTAAACATTCAGCTGAGTGACGATGTTTTCACTCCGACCACATAAAAGTTCACATATGACAGGTTTGCTCTTCATGTGACAGCTAGTCATATTTTGACAAAATTCACATTTAAATATTACGTCAATCTCTGTAAATAGTCTCCATTAACATCGGTTCTGAGAGTACTCTTCCTCTCACAGCTTTGTGTTTTAAATTATAAAAACAAGTTCCATATATATAATTGTAAGTATGAATAGGCAAAGTGATCATAGATTGTGAACTTGAAAATGTGTTCAAAGGTTTAGATTCCTCACACATGTGCCATGAAAGTGCGATACAGTGCTGCTTGAGGTTGGTGAGCAAATATACAAAGTAATTGATGAATTTAAAATAGTAGAGAATGAAGGAGGACAGTATTGGCTTTTAGTCAGCTTGGATTATGAATCAGTCTGTGGCATACACTGTATGCAAATACACAGAAATATGTGTAATGTGTGTGTGCCAAACTACTCCATGACCTCTAAGACTCATCGGTGCTGTGATCTGTAATCTTCTTCTAAACAGCCAAGTCAGCAGAAGCGCATTGTGGGTGAAGTGCCCAAGACCATCCACTGAAGAGAGAACTGAATGTGCATCGTAAGCGTGATATAAAACATCAACTGTGCTTGGAATGTTCTAGTGTCAGCTCATCATTCAAGACTCATTGCACATAACAGTGTTGTGTCCTCAAGCATGAATGAATTACATTCCTTGTTTTACAGGGATATTGATGAAACAGTTACCATTTCTAACTGCAAAGAGAAGCCACTGCCAGAAGGGTGCAGTGTGGATGTATAGTTCACAAGCTGCTCACTTGGACTAAAACAGATCAGGAAACTGCACTGAAGTCAACGAACACAACACCACTGATACATTAACATGCAAACAATTACTTCCACAGAGCTTCAACATTTATAGATATCAGAAGAATTAGGAAAAAAAAGTCACAAAATCAGTGCTGGCTCATGTGTTAACCAAGTGGACACAACATAAAAAAAACTTGGTCTAATATTGTTTTGGGTTGGTTTGAAAAAATAAAAAAGGTTTGTGCTTTCAGCATGCTGTACAGTGAGAATGTTTGTAAGGAAAACCCCATTTTTTTAGACATTCAACCTGCACATTTACTTTATCGTAAAAAAAAAAAAAAAAGAAAAACAAAACTAAAGATCAACATGCTGGAAAGGTTGTTTTTCACATGACACTGACGCATGATGACACAGTGTTTACGTCTATTCCTAATGTTCAAATGATAACAGTGCTGACTAAACCTTGCGATACAGTACATAGAGATTTCCTCTGGAGGGAACAAAGTTCACAGTTTTGACTGTGTCAGCTGATCCAGCTCCTTACAGAGGCAATGCTATATGCACTAAGAACACGTCACTAGCACCAATTTAGACTTGTCAGAGAATCCCTTTCCCCCATCTTACCTCCTATCTTCAGACCCTACATTTAGCTTGTTTGATCAGATCATACCAGTCACTCCCAAACTTATGGGGGAAGGACTACATTGAAAGTCACACCTTTGTTGCTTCTCTTGAAACATATGATCATCCAAATTGAAAAAAAAAATACCCTGAATTCCTTTATTAAAACCTTCCTTTTTAAGTGCTTGCTGTTCGTTATAGCTTCTTTACATAAATACAAATTACGTCCAATAATCCTAAAAAAAAAGGTGATAGTCCTATCTCTGATTGGTCCATTAAATCTCGTTACAACCTACAAATTGGAAACTAAACTGTTTTTTGGAAAGTCTTATCTGATCAGTTATCTAAGCAGCAAAGATAATGTATTCATATTTATCCACAGCCTGGGCTCAGCTGGTTCCAGGCGTTTCCTGGAGACTGCACATCAAAAACTGACTGAATCTGACTGTAATAAGTGGAACGGCCAACAGGCCTCGTCAGCGTATTCCTGGGTGTTGCATTAGTTTGAGAACAGAGACATCTGAATACACTGTGGACAGTCTGGAAAATGTCAGGAAGTAGAGACAAAGGTGTGCAATCCAAGTTTTTATCATTGCTGTCTAGCCCAGAAGCCAAGCTGCAACATCTTTATCGGTAACTTTTAGACTTGCTATGTAGACGCCCTGCTTATTATTATGTGTGATTTGTACCCTTGTACTATGAGGAAACAGCTACTCTGGTTGCGGTAAACACTTCTCTTACTGAAACACAGCAACCACTAAGCTTTGATAAACACACAGAGTTTCTGCAGGTTCAACTTCAACTGTTGCATAGAAAGGAGAAAAAAAGACTTTCTAACACTTATGCAATGGCCGTAAAATGCACCTTATTGCGATGTGTACACCACATTTTTTAGCCTATTTGTGGAAAAAAGCATGTGATTGGTTTAGGCTTTATGGCAAATCATAAAAACAACTATTCATCAGTGCTTTGAAGCTGCAAGCATTTAAGTTCAATGAACCACAGAATTCATAATGCCTTTGGTTTTCCACTCAAAGATATCAGATATCTTTACGGTTTCTAACATAATCTTGTTGTTAAAAGAAACTTTCAAGTTTTATCATAGTATTTGCAGCAGCAGCAAGCCACAGGCTCAATCCAGAGATTTAGATTACATATATCTGGTGCATTCTGCTGACAACAGAAACTCAGATGTAACAGGCTGTGCAGGAAAAAGGCTGAGGGGGGGTTTAACTCATCTGTAATGAGTCCAATAATCCTAACCTTTAAAACAAACAAATAAACAAAATAACACAAAAGTATGCCAGATTATAATCTTAGCTGATTTGGAATGCATAATTGAAGCACCTTAAGGGGGTTGCATTTCTATTTTCAATTTCTTGATCCAATTAGGTTGTTTATTTTATGTGCTAAGTGGGCGTGGCTCAATCAAACTTATGGTTTCTATTACATTTACCTAGAAATTTGAAAATATTTTCATGCTGTCATTAAGGGCATCATTTTCCAAGAACATGGAGACTGAAACTCTGCCAAAGACATCCAGTTAAAGCTAAATATAAATCATCCACTGACAACTTAAGGCAAATAAACAGCTGAGACGCAGCCCCAGAATGTGAAAAAAGTGACATTAAGATATAAATATTTCAAAACAAGGTGTTATGAGGTAGATGATCTAAGTACAAAAAAGTTTTTTAAAAAAATGACAATGATCTTTCACTTATAATTTACTGTACAAACAAAGAAAAATATACTTTTCTTAACTCAACATCCTAATTGTAGTCTCTCATGGCCGTCACCAGTCACTTTGACTAACCTTACCTTCATCAATCAATTGAGAATCAAAAAAGTTTATGAAAGTTGTGTAAACACAGCTGGTCTTCCATGTGCACTGCAGAGTTTACAAAGTGGTTGTTACAGTTGTTAAGCCTTTGCTGCAGTTACCATTTGGGTCCACAATTCGGTCCAGAACACTGGAGACCCCTGCTGCTTTCACCACACACCCTTCATTGGTCTCACTGTCTTCTGAGCTGCCCTTACTCCTCCCTTGCTGCTCACTCTGCCAGCTGTGTCTACTGTAGATGTATCCATTAACTGGTCCCGGTTTACTGAGACGGTTACTCTTAATCCTCAGGATTTCTTTGAAGGCGTACCTAAATTCAGGACTTCGGCAGTAAATGAATGGATTGAATGCAGAGTTCGAATAACCAATCCAGTTGAGTATCCGAAAGGTGTGTTTGTCCACTTCACATATGTTCATCAATACGTTAAGCAGAAAAAATGGCAGCCAGCAAAGAGTGAAAGTCCCCATGATGATGCCCAAGGTTTTCAGGGCTTTGTGTTCTCTCAGACAAAACTTAACCTTCTTCTGGGAACGTCCATTATTGGCTTCCATAGACTTTATGTCACTGATGTCGTTATTGTGGAAACGTCCAACGCTCTGATCAATCTTTTTGAGCTGTCGCTTGGCCTCCTGGAAGACCCGACTATAGACAAAAACCATGATGACCAGAGGGATGTAGAAGGAGATGATTGAGGAAGTGATGCCGTAGTAAATGTTGGTGTCAAACTCACAACATTTGGTGTCATTTAAACAAGCTTCAGCTTTGGGTTCTCTTGATATCCACCACTTCATGTGAATGGGAAGGTATGAGATCAGGGCAGCGATCACCCAAACCAGGATGACCACAATTCGAGCTTTGCGCTTTGTAAGCAATGACTGATAGCGAAAAGGTGACGTGATGGCCAAATATCGGTCAATGGCTATGACACAAAGGGTTTCAATACTCGCCGTCACGCATAACACATCAGTTGCTGTCCAAAACTCACACCAAAAATGTCCAAAGTACCAGGTGTTGAAGATAATGTGACAGGCACCAAAAGGAACCACAATGAGACCCATAACCAGGTCTGCACATGCGAGGGAAGTTATAAAACAGTTGGTGACATTTTGAAGACGTTGAAAACGAGCTATGGCCGTTATCACCAGGATGTTTCCAAAAACGATGCACAAAACTAGCAACGACATGATCATGCCCAACAAGATCATGATGGTTTCACTGTAGCGTTCTTCAGTCTTAGAGGGTGAGGACGTGTTTGTGAGGTCCACTCCCAGTGAGGAGCTCATATTGACGTATTGTACAGGGGTTGTACTTTCCATCTGCAAAAGCCATGGCACGATGACAAGCACACACAAACACACACATAAAAAGTGAAAATCATAATTTATTTATCAAATGAAGTTTTTTTAAAGAAAATAATTAAACAAGCAAACTCTATTATCAATGCATTTAAATCTAGTTTTGATTTAAACTCAATTATAAAACTAATCATGCCTCATTAAATTATTTTTTGACAATAGCAAACTAAAAAGCAGGTTGAGCATAGAATAAAAAAATTACAAACCTCGACAGGTAGTTGTGTTCCCTGCCTCAGTGCATGGATAGTTCCTGCAAAAAGAAGTTAGAATCACATGCCTGTTCCACTTTCTGTTTGACTTGATCTCCGTGTCTCACTGCTCAGTCTGTCAGTTGAGCAGTGTTTCCTCTAATGTGTCTCCCGGGCTATTTGTTAGAGCTCTTATAACATGCTGTGGTGACATCATGGCCGTTGCTCAGCCAATCAGACAGACAGCCTTCTGAGGGTGCCGAGAGCTCTCAGGAGTTTGAACACACTGTCCCTGCAGTTCTATAGCAGGGCTGCATGAAGCAGATGCTGCCAACAAAGTAAAGACAGGTAGTTTACATATTTAAAATTTCTGTGAATCCGTCTCACAATGCATGTCCTGTGTAAATTTAAGGGGAGGAGTTCCTGGCTTTTGGTTGTCTGTCTGGACAATTTGGAAAAATGCAAAGTGTAGCTTAGTTTTATAACATCAGATGAAACGCACAGGTTGTCCAACCAATAAGTTCACATCAGTATCGCTACTAAGAATGATTTCTGTGTCTCTACGTTTATCCTAACAGTGCGTTATAGTCTGCTTTTTTCTCTCTTCTCAGAAATAAAGTCTTTACAAAACAAATAAAAAAATACTTGGCTCAACAGAACTAGCAGTAAATAAAAGACAAATCTTTTCCAGTGTGTTAAATAACACAACATAAAACTTAAAGTCACTTTGTAACTTTTGGGGATAAATATTCATACTTTAAAATATAGAAGATCCCTTCCTTAATCTGAAATGATTGCTTCTGAAAGAATAATTGACTCACCATGAAGAGACAGCTTCTTGCAACAATTCAAGAACAACTTTTACAATACAAGTGTAATTGATAGCAACGTCGTACTGCAGAAAAATCACTTCTAGTTGTTTAAAATACATTTGCAAACTCATTGATATGACAAAAGATAGTTTTCACTCTTGAACAGAGATCATAGATGGGAGCAAAAAGCTGGATAGGAGGAAACATTTCTTTGTTTTTTTTTGCAAACTTGCAGAAAATGAGTCAATGGCCTGAAATCTGTAACAATCAGTAACATACAGGTTCAATAATGAGGATTCCTTCTAATCCTCCAACACTAGTAAAAAAAAAAAACAGCTCAAAACACAAGAAGACTATGACATGGATGTTAAACCTGGATGTTTGGCGTCTTTTTTTGTTTTCAGGATATTATGGGTGGAACAAAGTTTATGGTTTGACGCACTGAAGCCCCAGTAAGGAATGGAAAGTGCAAGGGGGCAAAGAGGTTCTGGAGTTCTACTTCACACCAAACTACTGTAACACTACTTGAACATATTTAAAAGAGTTCATGTTATTTTCAGGTCAAACATTTGCATATGTGTAAAATTATTGTGCAGCCTCTGTAAAGAGTTCTAGACCATTGAAAAATGGAATTTTTTGTGATAATAGCATCTAGATTATAAAATATTAGATATTGTTTGGAGAACTTACTTGTTTAAGTTTAATATTAAATTCGAGATTTTTTTTAAGCAATATATATTTGGTATTGATTTCTAAAAAAAATAGCCATGGTTGTACATAGAATTTCAAATAATGATGTCACCCACAATAATTCATTTGTTTTGCTATTTTAATAAAGATAAAAAAAATTCAAATTCACTAGATTTTACTTTATTAATCGAATTATTATCTAGAAAGAAATGATGGGAATAAATCTACAGGCAATCAAAAGCCGGAAATTTGGTGAATTGATTCTCTGACTTCAAATGAAAAACAAAAATCAAGGCAAAAAAAAATCCACCTGAACTGTACGAAACACTGGGAGGTAATTTGAAATAAACTATAAATGTAAAGGAACTCAAGGTGTCCTGTGGATCTGTACGAACAGAAACCTCTGTGGCCTCTTAGTTTGGGCGTGGAGCCATGCCCTTCATGTTATGTATGGCTCGTCCCAAGGGATGTGGTGATCGTTTCTGGATCGTGTCTGAATTGAATGCAGTCTCCAGAGAGTTATACTGAGTAAACAAGTTTCTACAGGCAAAAAATGGAGTTTTATTCAGTTAGTCTCAAGGGTGTTTCCATATCATAAAACCAGTTAAACATTCTTCTACAGTAAGTATCTAAACCAAAACTACACCCAGTCGATTACTATTCTGATCCATGTAAAGTTAAACTTATAAAATGAGGATTTGTAAGATTGACTAGAACATCTGTTCAAACCAAAAAGAAGGTAATAAATGAAGAAACGTGAGAAGGGACTCGTCTTTATGTGACAGCCTACAGGACAAAGATTAGTTGCATTCCTTTCCTCGTAGTAAGCAGTAAATTTTTTTACTATTTGGCAAGTTAGTGGCTTCATCTCTAGATTTTTTTTTTCTTTACATTGTGTCCTGGGGCAAAATGCTGACTCACATGTACTCTTTACTGTGTTGTAAAGACAAAAATGTACCAAACCCTTCCACAATATTCGTTTGAAAACTCTACAGTTCCTTCGAAATAATTCTTTAAACCAACTTTGGCGTCTTACTAATTTTTTTTTGTCTTTATGCTTTACTATATTTCAGTTCACATAAATTAGGTCAGAAATCCCTAGCTAAATCTGTTTTGATCAAACAATGAGGAACCATTTCGCTGAAACATGACACACTTACAAAGAATTCAAAAATATTCACACCCCATTTAGAAGATAGCATCCATACACTTGCAGACATTCTATGTCGATGTCGGCAGATAGCTTTACAGGAGTTTCTTGTTGTGCAACAAGTCAGATGGTGTTTAAAGTAATCGAGAGTCAGGATAATTCTCTAAATTAAAGGTCAGTTAAATGTCATGCATTTTTACACTCTGCACTTGTCATTATAGAATATACACCCTTGACAGGCCAAAGAGGCAAGCAGGTTTGAGTTAGAAAATAGTTTGCATGTGCAGATCTATGCTGTTCACATAGAAAGCATTGGCATGATGTTTTCCTACATTTAGCTTTCAAGGAACGCAGAAACTTCAGACATCAGAGTTCATCCACATTCCCAATAAAAAGCTCCCACAAAGCTCCATGTGATCGATTGTGTAAATCCAGATGCACACTGAACACAAATCTCAATGCTGAGTGTTTTCACTGGGGCAGCAAATCATATTCTGATACTTTATATACAGACAAAAAAGTCATGTTGTATAGTCTAGTTCTGCTGTCTGTCTCTTCTTCAGAATAATCATGGCTTACATCAGGAGTATGTTGATTCTCAGATACGTTGACACAAAAAATGCTTCATTACAAAAAGAAAACTTAATTTTGTTGACTTTTCACCTTGTCATATTAGTGTTTGCTAGCCATGGATATCCTTATCCATGGCTCCATGGCGGGGATGGATAGCCGTTGAGCCATTGTTTACACTTGCAAAAAATGTGTACTCTTTTTGCAAGTACACATACTTGCTCATATGTAGATTACTTGATACTGTTAAGATCTTTGCATTTAAAAGCACGAATACACCTCGTTAGCATGGCCTGGAATTTTTCAAGACCTTCCTGAGTTTTTTTTTTTTTCTGAATCAAAATGAACAAACAAGCTCAAGTAAAATTTGCTGAGTTTGCCAATCCTCCCAGCTGACTGTACATATTTGATTTCACCGACCTCTTCGTCCTTATCTGTTACACAACATACATGACAAACTCGTCATGGTTTGCCTAACCACGGATCGATCAGCATGTTATCTGTCACTTCCACACAGAAGGCAAGTTCAAATGCTTTGTCATGTTTCTGCCCCCATCAGAAGTAACTAGACACAAAGTGTTTTTTGAAGTTCCTGCCTATGAAGTCAAAGCATTACTCTCATTGGTTGATAGCTATCTACAATTAGTGAAATTTTTGGCCCACATGTTAATATATGTAAATTTTTTTCAACTTTACATTAACAAAAACATTGCTTGAAATTAGTTTTGTTGATTGTTTTGTTTTGGAAAGTGCTAGAGAGACGGTCCAATAAATCACAAGTGACTTCCTAGCTATGTGACGTTTGTCTTCCTGTATCCTGTCACTCCCAAGCAAACCTTTGGATAACCCCTCAACTGTCTTAGACCATCCAACATCACAAAGGTGAGCGGACTGGATCCACTGCCTCTCTTTTTGATATTACTTCTCTTTGACTTAGAACGTTTTAATATTGACCTAATGGCCTAATGTACTCCAACCCCTCCGCTTTATTTTTCCTGTAGAACAATACCTGGGAGGTGATTTTCCTTCAGGGCAGTGGTTCTCCAACTGTGTGGCAAGCCCTCCTCATGGGACACAGAGCTGCTACAGGGGAATGAGTGGTCTGATGACCATGGGAATAATATATTTAAAAATTGACAAGAAACCTCAATATGAAGTCAACTGAGTTCAGTCTTTACTCCTAACCAATGAAACAACAAATGTGTGCATTCATATCAGATAATTACAGGAAGATAATTGTTCAAATCTGTGTGTCGATATAAATGAATCAAACGATTAATTTTTTTCTGGTTTACAATTTTCTTGAAAGGAAGAAATAAAATATTTACAATCTGAAAAAAAAAAAAAAATCTGAGCGAATTTGTGTAGATGGAGCAAACTTTCCCTCTTGCTGACTAATCAGTTGTGACTAATCTATAAAATCTGCTCTTATTCTAGGAATTATGGTCAATGTCAATCCTGTTCCTGATCTAATTCAATGGAACAAAGACATGAGATTGATTCAGAGCAAGGACCACTAATTGGTTCTGTGGTAAAAGCCCAAAGGGAATTGTGAGAGACTTCCTAAAAACAACAAACGCACCATCAAAGACTAAAATCTCAAAGCCGTCGTGCACAAATGCGTCCACGCTAGTCTTAAATATTGTTTGGAAAAACTAAAATAGAGGGAAAAAACTATTTGGAATATTTAAAATAGAACATACCATAAACAGGCAAAGACACTAAGCGCAACGTTTACAAGTCATTGTTTCTTTGGTTTTACTCTGATGAAGTTCAGACAGAGGAAAGGGTTGTAAAAACACTTTACAGCACCATTCAACAACGTGGCCTGGAGGGTCTAGATAGAGGCTTAAAGATAAATAACACTGTTCTCATGGGGGTTTAAGCAGTGCAGCAAAGATTGTAAAGGACAGCACTGTGTTTTACTGCACACATAGAAAGGATAGCATCGCACAGCAGCAGAGACAAGAGGAGTTTATCTCATAACCAGAAATATTTCTAAACCAATTTGTCTTTTTTTTTCACCTTTGCAAGTCCTACTCTTTGGTATTCATCACAAGTTTTTTTGTTAGCATATATTTTCTTTTGTTTGGATGGGAGAAACACGGCCAGTGTCAAAGAACTGCTTCTTTTGTCTGCTTTACAGATCTTTACACAAAGGCAAATAGTCTTAAGTAGGATTAGTTTTCTTGTTAAACAAAGTGCAGGGAAAGACTCAATTATTCAGCACAATGTCCCTTTTTGACTTAAGATTCTAGAACAGAACTTGGAAACTTTACTTGTGACTAAAGATACACAAGTAAAGACCAAATAACTTATTTCTGAAATTAGCTTAATTTCAGAAACACGGGTCAAAAACTGGTAGAAAATGTTACCAGTTTTTTTGTTTTCATAAACTGGTAGAAAAAGTTAAAAAGTCATTACCTTTACAGTATCTTTATGCATTTGTCTGTGTTTGTCCTGGCGCTCTGCCTGTAAATGAAGTTCCTCACGGATAAATAAAGTTAATATTGATTGATTGATTGATTGATTGATTGATAAACAAAAAAAGAATAAAAGTGCGTTTTTTGCTAAGATTTGAATGATTTTTTTTTCTCAACCTGTTCTTGAAATAGGATCTAAATTGAGGTATGAATAAAAGAACAGCTGGTATTTTTCATTCTCAAATGTGTGAAATGGAATTGACTACCACCAGACTCACCACCAGATGTGCTGCTTTATTAAATAAATGAAGTATTTATTGAGGTTTATCCTTTTTCTTCTTTTGGTTTTCTGGTTTTGAGCCGATGTGTCAGATTCACATCCTCTTGTTGGCTGTTTTTTTTATTTTAATCACTAATGTAAAGCTATTTTTTATTCACTTTACAGCTCTATATAAATAAATTAATTTTCTCTAATTAAAGAACTTGCATGTTCATGAGTTCACAAATCTATGTTAAGACAAATGAAAATCGGGCGGACCCTTAAATTCCTGCTCTTTTGTTTCTCCAGTGATTAATGTACAAATAAACAGACTAAGAGCAACGCTTTTCCAGCCACTAAAGGAAGCAGCCTCATCCTCCAGCAACTGGCTTCATATTCTATGCCACCTTCAAAGCCCTTCAGTGGTATTTAAATCCTGGAAAAAGAAGTTACCTTTTTCCTCTCTCCATGTCAACAGAGGAAAACATCTATGAGAGGTATTTTTCTGAAAAACCTCATGTCTTGTTTCTGTTCTACAAATCTGTAAATTGTAGGAATATTGCAGCGTTCACGTATGAACGGGGAATAAAAGACAAGAGACACCCAGTAATTAATGTTTCATTTATCATTTTGTAAGAACATAGACAAAAACAAGCTGAAGAGACAGATTGGTATTTATGATAATGAAATTCTATGTGACAATGATTCAGCCAGTGAGTCCGCTGCCTTTTCAAAGCAGGATTAGCAGGGCAAAGTTACATTTTAATTAACTCTAGTCAACCCCTGATGTTGCTCTTTTCTTTTTGTGAGTCCTCCAATACAAACAATCAATCATATTGTTTATGCAAAGTTGGGGCTTTGTTCCTGCCCTAATCTGGCTCCACTATCCACAAATCCGTTATCCATTTAACCTTTTAACACAGTATTGGAATATTCAGAATGTACTCTACAGGCTGTTATTATAAATGTATAAGCTCTAATTACAGGTCAAACATGGTCAATCTGTGTACATGATGGATGACACGTTACAGCTATGAGGATCGGATTATAGTCATACACGTAACAACCTGATACTTAACCTTGTATGTGACATTCATCTAAACTTATTTAAATTAACAGAAAAAACAATGTTATGTGTTATGACCTCACCTAAGGTCACCAGCAGTGGGTGGTGACCGAAAGAACGGGATCGCAGATACAAGTGGCTGAAACGAGATCCCTCCGCAGGGTGGTTGTGCTCCAAGCTCTGCAATCCAGGAGGAGCTTTGAATACAGCCGTTGCTCCTTCTGGTTGAGAGAAGCCAGATGGGATGGTTCGGGCATCTCGGATGCCTCCCGAACGCCTTGCTGGTGAAGTGTTTTGGGCACGTCCAACCAGGAGACCCCGGACCTGCGGGGAAGAGTAACCCGCAACATGGCTCCCAATAAGTGGAAGAAGACAGAAGGGAACAAGTGTGTTAGATTTCAATTATTTAACTTTAAAATGTTTTTAAATGACTGAGAATCACTTTAAACAGAATGAACTATTACGTACTTTTTGGCTAACTGATGTCAAATATAGGACATCCTATATGTGTCACTTTTGAAACATCTGGAAAAACGTGACTATTTCATGATAAAATGAAGCAAAAGGAACCCAAACCCTGGATCAAGAATTGCTCACAACTATATCAGCACATTAAGATTTGTTTTAGAAGCCTGGGCTAAAATCCATTTCGATATCTTCAGCGTGGAATTCTGAAGATATTTCAAAATATGTAACATAGTAAAATAGTTGCCTTGCAAGATTTTTCTTAAGTTTAAAGTGAGTTTTTTTTACATTTTTGTCAGAGTAGATCATTTAAACACCCCCATCACAGCTCACATTCACACTTGCTGGTAAAACATTTAAGCTAACATAAATTTCTTTGAACTGTGTGAGGAATCTGGAGCACTAAAAATTTCTTGAGACATGAGCTTCAACTTTAAAAGGCTCCAAGCAGCATGTTTGAATAATAACTTTGGAGCCCATATGTCTAATACTCAAGTGTTATTTAGGCCAGATGTGTACGTTGTGCTGGGTATAGATTGTATGGACTCAAACACAGCTGTATTGCATCAGCAGGTTGTTATGTACATGCTGAAGTTCAAAGTTACATCTTTCCCATTCAAACACACTTAAAATTGAAATTTGCTTCTCTGAGCCGCTGTTTAACAACTACATGTTAAGATCAGTGACCTGATCTTGGTTACAGAAAGCAACATGTGGAGTTTGCTTATCTGCAGCACATGCGCTGAAGCCTAGAGCTGGAGTGGGAGGGGGTGGTGATGTCAAAATTCTAAGGCAGACCATTTGTTTCCTTTGCTTCTGAAGTGGGTCTAAGAGGAGGATTGAGAAGTTTCCGATGATAGCGCCTTACCATCAGACCATCAAACGGACAGAATGGGACACTTCTGTAGATTACGTAACACTCTAATAAAGAATGCAGGCACACTAGTAGTTTATTATAGTTTTACATAACTTCATCAGCAATGCACATTATTTAGAAAGGGCTGGGGTGTAGAGGATAAGATAGAATGAACTTTGTATTTTCATTGCTGATAAAAATCTAATTTCCCTTTTGACTTGCTTAGTTCCAGTCCACCTCAGCCAGAGTTTTAATCGCAGCTCTTTTCTGACCACTGAACCCATAGGGACCAATAAAATGAGCTTGGATGCATTATAAAGACTGTTGCATCACTACTGTTCTTGTATGTGGTGTAAATTTACATTATGGAAAGAAAAACGACTCCTGAAGTGATATAAATTGTAAATTTAGTCACCCTTTATGATTACCTATACTACTGTTTGGTCTCAGTACACCTGCAGTTTGTCAACCCATTCACCGCAGACTGTTTAGATAAGAACCATTTGGCTTTACTGAGTTTCCTGATGAAAAGCAGAACACATATGTGATGAATTAAAGCGTCTTACTGGATTGTTCTGGTTTCCTTCCACACTCTAAACACATGGATGGGGATTCTATACTGATCCCACAAGTGAATGTATCAGTTGCATAATGAAGCCCCTGTTAACGCTGTGAGCAGGTGAGTGGTGGGCTCAATTCTGGACATGTCAACAATCCACCGCCAGATTTAACAAAGTTTAATCAAAACAAACTTTTGCAGACATATTTATTGTTTTATTTTCTTGGTTTGAAATCTATAAATCTGCAGAAAATTTTTCTTTTCCTTTGTCTTTGTCCTTCACGGACCACCACAGCAAATCTGTTTTTTCCATCTAATTCTCTTTTTCCATATTCACTACATTGATATACTTCCTCTTTGGTCTTACTTTAGATCTCAAATTTAAACTTAACATCCTTCAGCATATATATTCCAAATCTTTCTTCTAGACCTGTCTAAACCATTTCATTCTGGCCTCTAACTTTATTTCTTTATGACTAAAGACAACTTTGTCGTAATTTAATGTAATAAAGAAGCTGAAGTACTCATTGAAGCAATCAAAGCAACTAGACTGCTAGCAATGTAGTTAGCAGTCTAAATGCAAAACTTAGAAGGTCAAGCTATATGGTCTTTCTTTGCCCCTATTGAGGAATTTTTTCTAGATGCTCCGGCAGCAGAAGATAGGGGATCCTTTATTCATCCGTTCCGTTCCACCGTCTTCCGCTTATCCGGGGCCCGGTTGTGGGGGCAACAGCTTCAGACAGGAAGCCCAGGTTTCTTTCACCCGGCTGCTTCCTCCAGCTTACCCGGGAGGATCACGAGTCATTCCCCAGCCAGCTGTGAAACAAAGTCTCTCCAGCAGGTCCGGTGTCTGCCTCTTGGTATCCTCCTGGTGGAACGTGCCCGAAACACCTCACCCGCGAGGCGCTCGGGGGGCAGCCTGACCAGATGCTCGAACCACCCCATCTGGCTTCTCTCGACCTGGAGGGGGAGCGGCTCGACACCGAGCTCCTCCGGATGGCAGAGCTCTTCACCCGATCTCTTACTGAGAGCCCAGCCACCTTGCGAAGGAAGCACATTTCTGCCCATGGTATCCATGATCTCATTCTTTCAGCCACCACCCACAGATGGTGACCATAGGTGAGGGTGGGAACATAGATCGACTCGTAAATCACGAGCTTTGCTTTTCGGCTGAGCTCTTTCTTTACCACGACGGACTGATGCAGTGTTCTAGTTATTGCTGATGCTTCCCTGATCCGTCTGTCGATCTCCCGCTCCATCTTTCCCCCACTCGTGAATTGGACCCCGTGATACGAAACTCCTCCCCTTTCGGAAGGGGTTCAACATTTCATCCCAATGGTGAAATTTCAATGTCGCAACACAAGTACAAAAGAGGCAGAAAAAATACAAGATGGATATTAAATTAGTCATTGAAAATGATCTCTGAAAGAGTGTATAGTTCTGTCTCTTTTTGATCCAGTAACAGATTAGCAACCTTTTCAGAGTGTACCCTACCTCTTGTCTAATTCTCGTTGGGATATACTCATACACCATTTGGGACTTTGCATTGGAAGAAGCGATTTAGAAACAAATGGCTTGCAAAATTAAAGTAAACTTTCTAAAATAGACATTTTTCCTCTCAACAAACCGCAGGACTATTGTGTGACTAAATTTGATCCTTTTATCAGACAAATCTAGCTTTATGATAGAAACACAGGTAAAAGTTTTTCTGTTAAATGTTACTTGTAGACAAACGATGATGTTATTCAGTGAACACAATCACTTGAAGAAAAACAGATTAGTGTATATAGAAAAAACATGCAGAAATAAATGCTACTGCTGGTTTTTCCTCAGCTTGCGGCTCAAATGAGTCTAGTCTTCCACCTGGAGCAGACAATAGGGTTTTTGTATGACTTGTGGGAGTTATTATACATTTTGATTGGTTTAGAGTTTGAGATAATAATGTCGTAATGATGAATAATGTCAGTTTTATTACTTTTTTTTGTTTTTTTACTATGCTCTCGCAGGTCATTTTCAACTCATAAAAATTACGTCACATTAAAAAAATAAAATGAAAATAGATTAAACAAAAATTCAGGAAACACACAAAGTTTATATTGCTCATTTGTAGAGCACTTAGCAGCAAACACTCCACAATACTATTCCATGCCTCACCCTGAGGCAGTTCATATCTGAGATCATGTGCACATGGAATGAGGGGCTGACAGTAAAAAGAAGAAGCAAGTAAGAAGACAAGAAGGTTGATGATTTGAACTCCTTTCTGTGTAAAGTTTTCTGTTTTTCTTCTGCGATTGAAGATTCTTTCCATGTACTTCCCCCTTGAATGTAGGTGTCTGTGTATATGTGGGTGAGCAACAACATGGGAACTTGTTCTGGGTGCACCCTGCCTCTTTCCTCCATTGTAGCTGCCCAAACCCCCTTTCACTACGTCTGTGGAAGATAAATAAATTAACTAAAAGAAATAAATCTATATAAAAAATATCAGGGTAAATGACACTAACAAGATATAAACTGAGCAAATTAATGCATGGAAATGATTGCCTGCACACTTTAATATGGATTTGTAATTCTTTGTATAGTTTTGTTCTGTTGTCTTCTGCTTATCTGGGGCCAGCTCGTGGGGAACAGTCTCAGACAGAAAACCCAGGCTTTTCTTACCCCGACTGCATCCTCCAGCTCACCCGGGAGGTTCCCGTTGCGTTCCTTGTCCAGTCGTGGAACATAGTCTCTCCAGAAGGTGTGCCTCTGTAGGTCCCCTCCCAGTGGCACGTGCCTGAAACACCTCACCAGGGAAGCGTTCGGGAGGCATCCTAACTTGACGTACAAACCACCCCATCTGGCATCTCTCAACCCAGAGGAGCAACGGCTCTACTTCATGCTCCTCCAGGATGGCAGAGGTCCTCATTCTATCTCTGAGTGAGAGCGCAGCCACCCTGCAGGGGAAACTGATTACGGCCACATATACATGTATTCACAGTCTCGTTCTTTCAGTCACTACACACAGCTGGTGACCATAGGTGAGGGTAGGGACATAGATCGACTGGTAAATCGAGGGCTTTGCTTTTCAACTTAATTCTTTCTTTACCATGACGGACCGATGCAGCATCCTGATTATTGATTATTAACGCTGCACCGACCCGTCTGTTGATCTGCCGCTCCATCCCTCCCGCACTTGTATACAAGACCCTCCACTTGGGGAAGGACCCTGTCCCTGACCTGCAGGGGGCATTCCACCCTTTTCCGTGTAAGGACTATAGCCTCGAATTTGGAGGTGCTGATTGTGCCGTTTTATGTACACTCCCACTCTAGTTTTATGACATCTTCTCACAAACCAGCTTGTTGTCGGGACTTGTGCAGCTAGCAAAGATTCCTGTGTGGATTTAAAAAGAAACTGACACCTTCTTATTGTTCAGTCATGTTTTGCTGACAGCAGATTTGTACAGTCATGCTTAAAGTACATTTGGTATGAGAATCAACATGAACAAGTTCCATGATACCAGCCATGCAGGTGTATTCCCAACACAGACAAATTAATGTAGGCTGTCTAACTCACGGACTCCGTCTCGGTTGTATAATTGCGATAAAAGCAACTTATCTGTTCCCAGTTATGGGAGTTTTTTTATCTTTGCAATGAGAAGGATGGGATCAGTTTACTAGAAGATGCAGATTAAAGCACATTATCACAGAACAATTTTATGGTACAAATGACACAGCCTGTAGCTGTGTAAAATCACAGATTAAAGCCAATAAAATGTCTCCTCTTTGCTGTTTGTCTTACATAATTCTACACATCTGCTTTGTGGTACTTTTGTTTATTTTTTTTCTCTCTCTAGAAACAAATTTCTTCTAAATTTGCCTATCAGAGACCGGCCCGTTGTGCAGTAGAATCAACCCGCATGAAACTTCCTACCATAGATGTTATCAGCTAATCTATGACTTATTTCTGCACAACTGTGGCACGCATACAGCCAATCAGACACGTACACATGCAAAAAGAAAATTACTTAATTTATTCTTGTTCATGAAAATTATTTGTAGGTTTAGTGAAAGGAATCGAAATCAAACACCAAAATGTTTGAATAATTTCAAGCTATCTCGATTGAGTTGGAATTGAAGTTTGATAAAAACTTGAATAGTACTTTTAAATAAAAACATAAAGCAAAAAAAAAACCAGAACTCTTTGCTTCATGTAAACTATTTTGTGGTTCGCTCCAGCGTGAAAGGATTAGCCTGTAAAGAGAATTTATTGTATGAAAAAGGAGGCTTTGGTACTTGGAAACTCCCACATAATACAACCTTGACACGTTACAGGGATTACCCAAGCCTGAAAACATGAACAGGCAACCTCATCTTTTGATTTAGTTTCTTAGTCAAAGTCCATTAGAACCAATAACTCTCCATCTTATCTCCACCTACAGCCCTGTATTAGTTCTCTAATGTCCCTCATGTTGCTTTCTGCCTCTATTTTAATGAGAATTCAGGCTGAACTATGAATAAGACTTTTCAAACATAGTGCTCTGTTGTTAGCGATGCAAAGCAGCATCCATCATCTTGCTGACGTCTAACCTACTAGCGTACCAGAGCCCAGTGGTAAGACTATATATTTAGGCAGAAATCCAGCAGCAATTAGCAGCAAACTGCTACTATATTGGAAATGCTTTCTGCAAAAACAAAAAGAATCAAGATGGTATAAAAATAGAGAAAAATGTTGTGTCCTTCAACCCCGATCGTCTTATCTTTGTAGCGTCCTTATAAAACCATCTATTGATAGTTATAAAACCAAAAGCCAGCACAGATACAAGATGCGAACAGATTGACCTGTTACAATCCAAGTCTAAAATAAACTGCACATCTAATCTGTCAAAAACAAAGTAACAGAGGCAACAATCCAGGCACAGAGTTTACTTCAGATGGTCAAAAAAAAAACATTCAAAAGTAAATAACACAGCGGCTAAAGAGACTAAAAGCAGCTTTATGCTAAAGCTCTGTGCAAGTATTAAAGACAAAAAGACATCATTGCTTAAAAAGTTAGACTAATACTGGTATTACCTGTCCCTCTACAACTGAACAATAAAGGTACACACACGGTTAGTCATTACTTGGCATTCCATTTTATGATAGAACAAGCAGTCAAAGCATTGCTGTAGATGTACCTGAATGTGCTTGTGAACACTTCACTCCCAATGTGTGCATTCAGAAAGTTGTTTATACCTTGCATGTGTTTGTGCAATGTCATCTGCATTTGCATTTATGCATTTATCTTGTTCAGACTATCAGACGGTTAGAGTAGGAATGATTTGCATTGTAGGACTGGACTCTGCTCTGTTTCTTTGCTGCAAACAATGACGTTTAGTCTCCCAAGTTAACTTTTCAACCACCAGACAGAAGCTCCAAACAATCTAACTGCCTGACTAATTACACGTCTGGCCTGTCACTGCTTACTTCTGTGAAAATCCCGCTTTATCACAAACATGAACAAAAACTACATTTAAGAGCAAGAGAGTGTAAGAGAGAGTAAGAGTGAAAAAAAAAAACTGTTAATTTTTTTAGACCTAACTAATTGAGTGATTGCAGGTTCCAGTATGTTAAAGTTGCTTAAATTTTGGATTAAAATGTTTATAAATGTTTTTTTTAACACAGTGTCTATTTGAATGAATATCTAGGTATGTGGCATCTTATAAACTGTATCTGTCAAGGTAGTGGAGGTTGAAGACTTAAAATACAGGTACAGTTGATGAGAAATGAAGACAAACGAAGTCCAATGATCCCAGTAGGCTATTCTAGGAATGACACGCACACATGAGGATATGGCTGAGAATAAAAGGAAAAGAGAACTTATAAAAAGTCAGACAAAAATAGTTGGAGAGAACACAGGTGAGTCACCAGGGCGAGACAAATCATTTGTTTTTTGATAATGTGATAACAGGGAAGGAACCATAAAACAATAATTACTTTTTTATGTCTTAACTTCAAAGCTGTTTGCAGTATTTTGAACTTTTCGTAATTGCTTGTTTAATTGTTTAATTGCTAGGTTAACTTCAGCAAAATTAACCATGTGGGCTTGTATGAACCAAAACATTTTATTTTTTTTCTTGAGAGTCTAACTACCTGCAAAATTTCATCTGTTATTTTTTTATTGCTGACATTTTCTAAAAAGTTATTTTTTTATCTTCCTACAAAATACTCAAAAAAAATGACAAAAAACTCAGATCCGTATATTTTTTATTTTGTCACTTTAATTATTGTTGCTGTTGATTCATTTAAATTTGATGATAAAATATGGACTGAACATTTTGTCTTCAGGTTCCTGAATGGATTTAAGATCTCTACTTTCACAGACTCTTATTCTATGTTAACGAGAGAACTGATGAAATTTTGATTTTCAAGTAAAGACGTCAAACTAAAGACAAGGGATGTAAATCTTGTGACTCAGCTCAATAAGAGAGGAAAGCAAGCAATCAATGGAGCAAGCTTGTTAGTTAAATAAAGCCAGAGAAACATCTGTGAATGCAAAACTTTATTTAACAGCATAGCGCCCATTATTCAGATCTATTGGCCCAAAGTTCACTGTTTCTTCTTTCAATGATCATGAGGGATCAGCTGGCCAACCGTAATGGCAGACTGTGAATTCCTTTTCCCCCAAGGAATACATTAAGTATGAAAATTTGTATTATAACGTTTGTCACAAATCTGAAACATCTTAGTAACAGTATGTTCAATTTCTTTAAAAGGATGTTTATAGAAAATAATAGATGTTAATAATAATGTTAATAGATGTTAATAATAGATGTTAATAGAAAATAATGTTTTCTATTATTTTCTATGACATTGCACTACTTTTCTTTTTCTTCTGAGCACTCTTAGTTTTGTTAAAATTATTATTTTTATTTATTTTATTTTTATTATTTTTATTTTATATATTATATATTATATATATTATATATATATATATTATATATATTATATAATATATTATATATTAATATATATTAATATTATATTTTTTTTTTTTTTTGCACACCTGTATCAAAACAAGTTCCTAGTCTCTGATATTTTTCATTGACATGGCAATAAAAGCATTCTGATTCTGATTTAGTAAAAATTGTTATATGAATAAAAAAATGCTCAGCAGGTAAAACAAGGTAACTGTGGCTACATTCTGGGGCTATGTGCATCCGAGTTCATAAACGACGTTGGCAGCAAAGTTCCAGGTAAATGTGACCGTGCGTCAATCTGGAAATTAATCAACCCACCCTCACTGTGAGAATTTTGTGTTACCTCTACCTTACATTTTCATGTAAATGCAGATGATGGCCTCATTCCAAAAGACATCCATTTATGGGGAGCTCACCACAGGAATGCAGCCAACTGAACAACCTGCCCTGCAGCAGAAAGATGTCTGCAAGAGGTATCTAAAGTTGTGCAAAATTAACGCAGTGGATCTCGATTCAGTAACCTCTGACTGCGATAGGTTGCATGCAACAGTCAAAATCAGGATTGAGTAGCTCGAGGAGAACAAGAGATCCATCATGAGGCCACAAAGACCAGACACAGCAAAAAAATCAGTCTAACACTGCTCCTCCCATGGCTCATACCGCCTATCAGCTCCCGCAGCTGCAGCTCCCGCATCGGCTTATTAAGGCTTATCCACAAACTGATAAGTATCCAGGTGCAGACTCCATTGTCTCTGGAGACAGAAAGATGAAAACATTTTCATGCTTTAAATCCAAAAAGGATTGATGATTTAATTGTAATATGTTTTCTTTTATTGTAGAGAAAAACACTTCAAGGTGTCGGTCCTGTGATACCTCCTCAAAACCAATCTTAAACATAACATTTGATAACTGAAAATGTTGACAACAGTATTTACAATGACGATCACATTCTAAATCCTAGAAGGTTTAATTGTTTGAGATTTATTGGGTGCAAAGACAATTCACAGCTAACCTGCCATGTTGTGACAATTTTTTGTGTAATGGCAAACTAAAATTAAAAGTGCTTCTTCAATTCTTGTTCTAAAAAAATAGCTGTATTTGTTTTGCCAATGTGAATATTTCCATCGGTTCACCTTATAATTAAAATCTGATTGTTTGGTCTGATTGTTTTTTAGTCTTTCTAACAAATTATGACTTGGCAGATTCAAAATTATATGAGGACATACTAATTTCCAGAGATCAGAAAATGGTTTGCTTAGCCACCCATTCTTCACAATGATTTTCAGTCTTTACAAGACTCCTTTGAATCTAGTCCAAACCAAGTCCAGCCTTTATCCCTGGTAAAGAAAACACTGAGTCAAATCTCTCATTGATGAGAAAACCCATCTCTCAAAACACTGAGGCTTATTATATTTTAGACACAAACACACAACATTCACTTTATTTTTTTTAACTTTTTATCTGGCTTTAATTGAGGATGCTGACAGACACCTCATGGTGCTTAACTGTGACATTTTGTGACATTAATTGAATTTGATAGAAACTATACCGTGTTTGTCATAATCCTCTCGGCTAACCCCCCAGCTGTAATAGATAGACATTAACAAAGTAGCAAGACACAGCCAGACAGAAAACATTATTAAATAAGTAATTGTGCCCTTCAAACTTTTCTGCACTATGGATTTACCTGAACTATAATCAATACTTGGTAGAGCTCTCCTCTGCTAAGATGTTTTTTCCACTGGATGGCCTTTACTTTGTTGGTTCTAACTATGAAATGTGCTGTCATGAGAAAGTATTGACTCTGCATACTTCTGGAATTTATTATCCAGAGTTGGCAATTGTGAGGAAGTTGTTCTACATTGAAGTGAAACAGATGTGGGACTTTTTTTTATTAATATTTAGGATTTACTTTATTGTTCCAACGTTCCAAAACAGGGGTCTTCTTCTCTGAGCTCATTCCAGATGATGTTTGTGACCTTTCTTATTTCTGAAGGAAAGCACTTCAGGGAAAACCCATTTATTCTTTTGTAGTTGTGATGTGGTTATTTGGCTCACTGCCCACAGCTTAAAATAATAAGAGAGAACTGGAACATTGATCAACTGGTAAATCTAGCTTTTTCCCCACCATTAAATAAATACTGTGTTCTAACCACAGCACACGCTGCAGTCGTCCACCTGTAGATCTCCTTTCCAATCGTTTCCTCATTCATGAACAAGAATCCAACTTATTTGAACTTTCCCCATGGGATTATTTTCCATATTAGGACCATGGTCTTCACAAAAAGACCTTAATTTACCCCTCTTTTAAACAATATGATGCATCTCAAGGGGTTATCTTTTATAAATTAAATTAATTATTTTCAATCTCCAAGATTGAAAATGAAAGCTGGTGTTCACAACCCATTGAAGCCAAGAGTGCAACATCTTCTACACTAATAGGAAACCCAGTCCTTGGGCTACTAAATTTAATCGCCCAAACCCCTCAATATTTTGCCTGTTAAAGTTCAACAAAGAATCTTGACAAAAGAAGCCTTGCATTAGCAATGTCTCATTAGGAATTAAGTTATTTGCAGCGGAATTGCTTCTCAACCAAAATGTTTTTTTGGTTTTTTTTTTATTGTTGCATCTAAACTTTTATGTCGGCTTACAGCTAACTGACAAATTTGTAAATTTGAGTTAGGGCGTCGGGTTTGAGTTGGGTTAGGTTTTGCAAACAATGGGAGATAAAATCTGATTCATGATATACATTTGTGCTCGTCTGTGCTTGTAACTCGATTTGGAACATCTTCCAGAAGACTTTTCCTATGTCACTAATGCCCTATGCAGTATGTTTATATTTCATCTGATGCCCTGGCTTTTTTCTCATGTCTGGTCAGGAAGAATAAAGTATTATAGCCTTTAAAAAAAAGAAGTAGAAAAGAAGAGAAATGAGAACGGAAGTGTTCACTGTTAAATTTAGGTCACTAAGCCATGCCTCTGGGAGGTACTCTAGTTTTTCTGCTTTGACTTCACTTCTAGTTCCTCTTTTTTTTTCATCTAGAAGCACGCAATGTCCTAAACGAAACAATATGTATGCACGATGATATTCTATGAAATTAGCAACTTCTTTTGGAAGAGTCATCCGTCACTCCTTCTTTTCAACACAAAGTATGTTGGAATTTAAAAGATGAGCAACCATAAGTAGTTGGATCTCAGTGGTTATGTCGTAAGGGATAAAAAGGAATGAAAAATCAGAACAGATTTGAACCAAATTCCATTTGATTCTGACATGTTTTATTAAAATTCTTTAGACTGCGTGCTGCTAAATTAAATATAATCTCAACTATAGTTACAAGATAAAAACTGCACGCTGCGGAGATAAAATGCAAACTGGAAAAGATTTATTAAATAGCAGAAAACATAAAACTACAACAAAGATAACTTATCAAGAATTATAGATTTGTTACTTATCTTTTTATTTGTTTGAATAATGGGATGTTTTCATATTGATTTCTAGAAGTGTGTCCACGTCTTAAAAATGCACGGGCTATAACTCTGTAGGATGACTTGAAACTTTAAACAGAAGCTCTTACAGATAAATCAATACGTTTGGACAAGTTGATTCACATACCCTACACACAAGCTGTTATTGAAAAAAAAAATCTTGTTAAATGAAAAACAAATTTGTCGGGATTTTTGCATTATTATCTAGTTACATTTGGTGAATTAATGATTCTTTGTCACTTTTATTGTTAATATTTGTGAAACACAGAGCACCTCCAGTCAAAGTCTATTTCACGTAATTGCTCATCTTGTTTTGATCACATTATGCTTGCTGATACATCATCGGATTTTTATTTAGAAACCAATTGATTAATATCTCCATCATTTTGCTCGACTGGTTGTTTACTCATCCATAAATTCACACTGTTTCCTCGTCTTTAAAACTAGAACTGTGCTTTTTACACATTTCTACACTTCTGCATAAGGCCACACGTGTGTGCATGTGTCAAAATACTGTAACAGACGCAGACAGAACCAGACACAAATCATTAGAAGAACGTGTGGCCTCTTGTCAGGTCTTCAGTATGCAGAGATATGGCCTTGCTTTGCTATTTGTTCCATTTCCTTAGGGAGGAAGATGAACATCTGCTTTCCATAGTTTTGCTACGCACCAAAAATGCTTCAACCTTCAACTCTCTTTCACTTGTTTTTTATTTAAGATTAAACTCTTGTTGAATTTAGGGCTGCTATCAGTTATTTCAGTAAACAATTTCTCTATTGATTCTTTTGCGCAATTAAACGATTGATCTGGTACGGCATGCTTTGTCTACATTTCTTTTAAAAAACATTATTTGATAGTAGGATATTTTTTTGTGGCTAAATACTTGTAAACACATTGAGTGAGAATTGCATATCAAAAATAACATAAAATGCAATTAACGGTAGACTTTTAAATGGAAAATGAATGATCTGCAATGTTTTGCATTTACAGCAGTTAATTTTTACCCCAAATTTCTAATGAATGAATCTCTGGCTCAACTCTGAAGGAACCAATTATACGTATGTTGAACCTTTTGCTGATAAAATTATTATTTTCAGTGAGATTTTTGCCATGCAAAAATATGAGCATTAACAATTTGAACTCTGCAGATTTCTGTACTACAGTGCATCGTTTTCCTATTTTAAATTTTAAAATAGTTCCATACTTTAGACAGATTTTGTCATTCCCTTAGTTTTTTTTGTTGTTGTTGCTTGAACTGCTTTCAAACTTTTTGTCGGGACTTTTTACTGCTAATTTATTTTAGTGTGCTAACTACAATAGTGCGGCCTTGCGGAAACATGCTCTCTGTGCTAAAGGTTCTGCTCCAGCATAGCAAAGACAACGTTGAATAAAAATAAAACAAAGCTTTGAGGCACCAAAACAAAAAATTAAGAAGTTATTCTAATCAAATCACTTAATTTACTCGAGGAATCGATTCAGGCCTTGCTTCTGTAGCATACATGTTTTCAATAATGATTACGGTATTCTGCAGATTCATAGCTTTTAAAGTGTTTCTAGGAGCAAATTTGGAGAGAAAGGGTGTTTTGATTGAGTTCGATTGCAGCGTCATTAAATTATAGTTATTCATTGAGAAAGAAAACAGTTAAATCTATACGCAATGATGCAATGTTCTTCTTAAATTATAGCTCTTTGTAAAGGTCTAATTAAACTATAACTAAATTTACTGTCCTGTCCCGAATCTGCATTGAATGACGTTAGAAAAATAAACCTTTAAAACAACAGAGGTACACAGAGGGAGGTCAGCCATGAGTCTCAACCAGAGAGGCGATAAAAATCACAACAAAGCCAAGAGTTTAAATTCTTTCAGCCTTCTGTATTCCCAGCAAACATCACGAGCTATAAAAGTACAGCTTTTCTCATCTTGACTCAATTTTCAGCAGCTAATTACACCGTTTACAGATAAATGCAAGATGAAAATGCAACGTTTGAAAAATAAACAAGACTTTACTCTGACAAATGACAAGAAAAACAAAATCTTTTGTCAAACTGGAAGATCAAAATTTGGAGGGCAAATAACTTACCTTGTTGGTTCTTTGTTTTTTTTTTTATTTACTATTGTTCATTAAGACATACACTTTAAATGTTCTCATTATCCCCATCAAAAAAGTCAGAAGTTAGATTTCACAACCCGGGTATGTTTTTGTTTGTGTTTGCGGCATCACTCTGTCAGAAGTGGAACAACCGACAACTGTGTTGTTTTTGTGGTTGAACCGGAATACTTATTGGATCCATAAATCCTTAAAAATGAATCACAATTACCAGCAATTTCCTCAGAAAAGTCAGCAACAATCTTCTGTCATACCAGTCTTGTGACCTCCGTGGAGCCAATAAATTAATCTTAACTTCAGTCTTATTATTTTCATAATTTTTTGAAAGACGCAAACTTCTATATGAAACCAAACAAGTCAACATATCAAAAAAGTTATAGTTAAATTGTCATGATCTACTCACCTGGAACATTTCCTCCCTCTAAGTCTGGTCCTCTGCCCTAACTCATCACACCTGGTCCCAATTGCCACTCCCCGATTCCTCCACCTGTGTCTCGTCTTCTCTGGTTACTTAAACACTGGTGTCCATGATTGCAGTGTTGGCATCGTGGTGCAACCATGATGATGGCGTTGGTCCATGTCTGTTCCCGCAACTGCCTGTCCTGCTTTCCTGTTACCAGCAATAAACTGGTCAAAACTAGCTTTGCTACAAGAGCCCTACTAATCCACCATCATGACGTATGAAACTTTAATAGTGCGAAAAATAACTTGCTTGTTCAATGTTGCATAAATACGTAAAATACCTTATTTTAATTGAAAAATAAGCTCAAGCATTTTGTCATTTGTAAAATGGCGCCTACAATGTTTTCATGTAAATGTTTAACTTTTTTGTTAGATCCTTTTGATTTTTTTTCACTGAGTGTTTTCAGTTTCTGCCTTCCCTGTTCTAAAAATAAATTATAAATAATAGGATTTGATAGGGATGGGAAATCCGAGGCCTCGCGACTCATCGAGCAACTTCAAGCAACTGCGAAAAGTCGACACGGGGAGTCGGCACATTTGCAGGCTACGCATGCGCAGATAAAAAACAAACCCCAAGAAAAAAAAAATCTACGCCTCAAATTTTGTTTTACTAGAAGATGAAATGTGGGTTATTGTGGGGCAATTCCTCTTGAAGTTTATTTTTTTTATCATGAAACGAGCTTACGTTAATTCGTTGCCATAGTAACATTTACCTAAACAATCAAATTTCACTCCGTTACTGACAATGTAATTAAATGTTCAATAAAGCCCACATTTGACCCATTGTCATTTGAATAACTAGAGCGGACCAGCTGATAGAATCTTACGGAAGGGAAAATGAACACACTGATCAAATTAAACAGATGTTTTTGTGCGAGCGCGCAGTAGAAGATTTCGTAAAGAGTTTTGTTTTGGGAGAGTGTGTGATATTTTCATTTGTGTCCAATTCGATGCTCTCCAAATCAAAGTATAGAAAAAGTCTGTTTTGATATTTTAATCTAAAGCACTTTGTAATGTTTTGATAAGAGAAATACTGTATAAATTAAATTCGATTTGAATCAACAATCCGTGACACAAGCAGCAACATTCAGGGAAGACGTAATAGTCTCTGCGGCTCTAAAATAGCGCAGAAATTAGACAGGACAATTGTAAATGTTTGTCATAGATTTTTTTATTTGAAAATAAAATCTTTTCCACGGTGGTTGGCTTTAGTCTGCTCCTCTCCAGACTGACTTCCTCTCCCACTTTGGATAAGACCCGCTCACCGGGCACCGAGGTTGCTGGCATGTGGAGATGCTTGGCCAGTTTGTGCAGGTTTGGGTAAACTGTTGTCCTCGATGCCCAGATGCGAGAGGGTCTTCTCCCCTGAAGAAGTAGGGATCCGACAGGCATCTCTGAACCACCACTGTGGCATTTGCCTTCGCGCACTGACTTCCCTGGTTTTCACCTAGAAAAAAGTAGTTAGGATTGTAAAACCATGTAACATGTGGACATCGTAGATCAGATGAAAACACGTACCAACCCGGCTGTCCAGCAGGTCCCACAAAATGTCATTCTCCGCTGAAGATGACGCTCCTGGTTGTGACTATTAAAGCAGAACTTGTTCTCCCTCCATTTACAACTTACACACAGAAACACACACTCACCTTTCACTCTCATACAGTCAGTCAGTCAGTCAGTCATCTTCTTATCCGTCTATCCCTTTGAGGGTTGCGGGGGTTGCCGGAGCCCATCCCGGCTGATTTAAGGCGAAGGGCAGGGAACACCCCGAACAGGTCGCCAGTCTGTCGCGGGGCCACTCTCATACAATTCTCGCAAAAACTCTTTCAACCTCTCAATTCCAAACAGTATATTTGTGTGGGTGAATCCTAAAAACAATCTGATAAATCTGTGTGTGCGTGTGTGACTGTGTTGGTTGAATGTGTGTGTGTGTGTGTGTTTTAAGTGACACCTACAAAAGGTCTAACAAGATCAAAGTGATCTTATTGTGTACAATACCTACTGTGATAAAATCCCTGTAGAATCTAAAGTTGTGATGTCGCAAATCGCTAGAAAATTCCTTCCTCGCAAAAAACCCACGTCTTCCTGAATGAATGAAACCCTTTTATATCTTCTGACTGATTGACCGACCCGCCCATTCAAACTTTCCGAGCTCTTCGACACCTGGCTTCACGTGATAGTAGCTCAGATTTTGGGTCGCGCGATGTTTGACATTCCGACACACGGAATCGGAGCAATTCTCGCGATACTTTTGTGTCACTCTGTTCGGCTCAGCTCGAGCAGACAGGCTCGAGCTGGCCATCCCTAGGATTTGATGGAGGGCCCTCCACCAGACCGGTGACCAGTCTAGGTGTGTCAAGTCTAGGTGTGCCTAGTCTAGGTAGACTTGTCTAGGTGTGTCTTCCTCTCACCTACTGACCAGTGGTACTCTACCCACCCTACCCACCTTTGCTGACCAGTCATTGGGATCTCTAGCAACAATCATCCCCATTCCACCCTTTAGTAACCCCCTGTTGAGCAAACCAGTTTAGAGATTGAATGGTGAGATACTTATTTTGGCTCAAATCTGCTGGGATAACAATAAAATATATCAAGACCTCAACATGTCAACTCCCACCTTCTTTGGCCCCAAACACTTAGCTCCAGTGTTTAAGTGATGAGAGGATCGGAGCAAAAACACAACATAAAACTAAAAGCTCATAAAATGTCACATGAGTTTTCTCATGATGAAAACCAGACTTAAACTCTTTTGGAGTTGTAGGTAAAAACATGTTGGGTATCATTCCTATGGTACAAAATATAAAAGATTAGAGTTATGCTCAAAGTTTTCAAGTATTAAAATGATGTGGCCAAAAAAAAAAACGAGTGAGATTGATCATGGACGGTAAAGCATTTTAATTGCTTTAGAAATAGGAACAAGCTTTGTAATTTAATGCTTTAACAGGCACACGTTTGCACCTTTCTTGCTCCGAACAGGCGCACACCCTTTCAAACTAACATAAAACCGGAAGTGAACTTTCAGATTGATTTATTCAGTCAAAATTTGTATCCTCACGTTATCAGTCAGTCATCCTCTTATCCGTCTATCCCTTTCGGGGTTGCCGGCTAATTTAAGGCGAAGGGCAGGGTACACCCCGAACAGGTCACCAGTCTGTCGCAGGGCCACACACATACAAACATCCACACACACTCATTCATTCTTAGGGGCAATTTGGTACCGGCCAATCAACCTTGCATGCATGTCTTTGGAGGGTGGGAGGAAACCGGAGTACCCGGAGGAAACCCACGCAAACACGGGGAGAACATGCAAACTCCACACAGAAAGGACAGTGTTCCAAGCCTCGTCCCCACCCGGGACTCGAACCCACGACCTTCTTGCTGTGAGGCCACTGTGCTATCCACTGCGCCACCGTGCTTAGCAAAAATAAAAAATAAAATAAAGCAAAGAAAATTGCTTCTTGAATTATGACGTTTTCAAACGTCAGTTGCTGCGGACAGTTTCGGCCATTTTGCCCGATAACTTGGCGAGCTGCTCATGGAAAGCTTTCAGGCCAATATACTGTACGCACATAAGCAAGCGCGTTAGATGTTAAAATAAGTGAACTAGATATAAAATCAAGCGCTTACTTTAACTTTGAAAGTTAATTTGACATCATCCTAGATATGATTCAAATGGCTCCTTTTCAACTATGATGTATGATAAAGATTAGAACGCACAAAGCATTTCCATAGTATTTTAGTGGCTGAACTTTTGCTTTATACCCTATATTACTTTGCAAAAAGGTCTTATTCCCAAGATATTATGATTAATAAAAAGGTTGTGGTTTTTGTCGTCAAAGAAATCAAAGTCAATAATCTGACCACTCTGAAAGTTTTTGTTATGGTCCACACATGTACTAAAGTTGAGTTTTTGCTGAGTCAGTCCATTTTAATACATTGTGTTCCTGTGAACTATTCCCATTCATGCCCTCTGAAAATAACCTGTAGGACAATGAAACAGTGTTTGGATATGTTTCCCCTGCGATTTGGAATTGCAAGAATCTAATTTGCAAAGAAATCTCTCTCCAGTTACCGTAGACAAACAAGCTGAGCTTTGACTAATTACAATCTTGCTGCGACACACTCTGTGCTGTTCCTGATCCTTTTGTGCTTGCTCTGAATAGGTTGAGACCCTAGTCCAGCTCCTTAGTTATGTCATGCTGACAAGATCAATACATCTGTATGAGACACAGCTTTAGCACAAATCCAAACTATGAATCAGACACTCTGGCCTTTAAGCCCCCTTTGTATCATCTAACTCATTTCTCCTCATTATAGACCTCGTCTTCATGAGTTGGCCCTTTTCAGTGATTAGCCACAGCATTGATCTTACACTCAGCAAGCCATCTTACAAATGAGTTGCACATGTCGTTGAAGATTATTAACAACTAGGTTTTTTTTTTTAACTTATTAAAAGTTTCCTACTCTGAATGGGAGAATCTATACACATACACTTAAGTTTTGCAAATTTACTTACAATAATTCACTTTGCTTAATATTTTACAATGACATTTATAATGGTGTGAATATGTTTTGTATCAAAGGGTTTTAGTTTTTTTGTTGTTTATGAAAAAAAATGTCTTTCATTGCTTTTCTGTATGAAAACTATAGGTAATGTGTTGTCAATGGTTGAATCGGCTAGGAAGGAGGGTGCTAACAGTTTGTCAGTGTGTTTGTGATGATTAATGACTCTCATAAGCCGGTTCTTCAAGCAATAGCTTCTCACGAAACAAAACAATCCACTACCGGCTCCTACATTTGGAATTATCTATGAGACTCTGCACAATATGACAACATTGTACAAGAATCCAGAGAATTTCTTGAAGAATCAGTAGGTGACACACACTTAATTTAGTTCAAATGGCATGTTCATAACAGAAATAGATCTTGACTCATTCTGAGTTTTTCTTGGTTCACTTTGGATCGTGATGTACTACTTGTTGCCTCCACCCACACACACATCCTTCAATGGCCAGACAATTAAACCATCCCTAATGAAGCTAAAGATACTCTGTGAGGCCAATTTGCGGCCGCAGACCGGAATGTCCTCTACAGGTCACACAAAGAGGACATCAGTGTCATGATAGTTTACATCAATGCCCTACATGAAAGACATTATTGAAAAAAGTAGTTTCTTATCAAAATCAAACCCAACAAAACTGTTTAGTGTAAAAAAGTAAGACCTCTGCAAGTGATATGAGATGTTGGAAACATAAATTGAATATGTATTTACATGCTTGCATTGAAAAAACTTTTCAGATTTACCAACTCAATGCACATGTGTACAGCAGATGATTGAGATGCTGAAGTAGTCAGTGACAAACAATAAGTTTTCAAACAGGGTAGGGTAGTTATTTGTAAAAAGTAAGGGAGACAATCGACATGTCACAAACACAAATAAAACAACAGAGATAATGGAATTAGGAGATATGGAAGTTGGAAAGCTGACTGAATGTTTATCACAAACAAAACAAACCTTATTAACTAATAGAGCCGAGATCCTTCAACACTTCCTGCAAAGTGCTGCACAATTTGTTTTATGATTATTGTAAACATTCCAACTTTATTTTATTCATGTGCATGTCTAATATGTCAAAGTCAATAAATCTGTGAAATAAAAATGAAAGAGAGCATAAAATACAAAACAAATATGACTAACTATGGAACCGATTGAATTTGGCATGATGCCAAGAGTCACATATTACTAAACAGAGTTTCATTCTTTTTTGTTTTGATGGTTAAATGAGAGCTTCTATGTTGCTGCATTGACACTATTATCTCAGATTCCAAATGTGTGTCAGATTCAGCAGGAGATGATTAGAACGATATAATCACATATTAGGAGACAATTCTAAGCAGATGCATAAAGAATAATGAATTTAAAGGTGAACGTGCTGAGATAAGCTGATGAAAGGTCATCTTTGTGAGCCATATAGCCTTGTTTAGTATTCACTAAGAAGGTAATATTTCCCTTCCCTTATTTTCTATTCATACTTTCCATAACCCTGTTTCCTTGTTGTCCGGGGTCAGTTCTATGACCCACCCTTTTCTCTTGTTTTCTGACCTTCATCATACACACTCCACCACACCACAGTTCCTGTCTGCACCAACGTGGTGATGGGAAGCCACAAAGTGAGCCTCAAAACAATGGAACAAAGTGTGACAAGAGAAGAGATCAATCATGCTGGTTGGGATGGACGTCTGAGGTGATGAAATCACTGTGCTGCCATTTTAATCAAATTGATCTGAACAGTTAGAGCTGAAATATCAAAGTGTCTCTTTTGGAGTTTTGGATGTGGCAAAATGTCTTCCCATGGGTAGACGTCAGATGTACTTGCATCAGTAAATGCACCATTTATTGTCCGTTTTTTAATATATACTGTATTTTCCAAATGATTTATTCTCATAGCGGTTCTTCACCATTATTATTACTGTTCCACTTATCCGGGGCCGGGTAAAAGGGGCAACTGCCTTAGACAGACAGCCCAAGTTTCTCTCACCGCAGCCGCATCCTCCTGCTCACCAGGGAGAATTCTGAGGCGTTTCCCGGCCAGCTGCAAAATATGGTCTCCTTAGCAGATCCAGGGCCTACCTCTCAGTCTCCTCCTGGTCGGACATGTCCAAAACACCTCACCAGCGAAGCGCTTGGGAGGCATCCTAACCAGTTGCCTGAACTACCTCAGCCGGCTTCTCTCGATCCGGAGGAGCAATGGCTCTACTCAAAGCTCCTCCCGGATGGGAGAACTCCTCACTCTATTTCTGAGTGAGAGTCCAGCCCCCGGTGGAGGAAGACCTTCCGGCCACTTGTATGTGTACATGCACATTCTTTCGGTCATCACCCACAGCTAGTGATCATAGGTGAGGGTGGGAACATAGTATATTTTTTCATTGATCGTGCCATTATAACAGCTTTGCTGTTCAAATAATATGTTCAATAATCAATAAAAAGATACTTAAAAACATTAACAAACACTTATTCATGGTGTATTCCATTCCTGGTTATTACGTCTTTAACCAGCCTGAAGTATTTTTTTTTTCTTTTTTATAAAATAAGGTTAAATTACAGGTGAAGGCCTTCCTAGGAAAATATTTTATTAAAAATTGAAACTCTGACAGGTGTGAAGCACATGTAATTATTCAACCAGCCCACTCACCTCAATATGAACACAATGTCTACAGTTTAAGAAAATTCAGTTTTACATAAACCAAAAAAAACATATTATGTTGTAAAATTTGCCTTTATGTCCATAAATCCAACTTTTTTAAAGAGTTTGTAAATTTAAACTTTGCAGCAGTTTTCCATCTAGTAAATCAAGTTAAATACTGATGAGTGTGACCAATTATGAGGTTTACATGTTTATGAAAAATATGCATCATATGATGGATACCACACCACAAATCACGAGTTCTTCTTGTATGAGTAAATTAGACAAAAAAATGTGGTTACAGTGTGTCATTTTAATTTCTTCATAAATCTTCAAACACAAGTTCTACCCTAACAATTTATTTTAAATTCATTACCATGGCAACATGCTTTGAGGCTGTTTTTCTGCTTTACGACAGGCACAAAGAATAGCAAGTGATTTAAGCTCATTGTGTGCTACTTGTTTTGTATGATTGGGTGTTTCATGCTGAAAATACTTAAATTTGTCGAAGGAAAAAAGCAGAACAAAAACAGACAGGCCTTTGCATTTCAATCCTTGGAAACCTCAAATGTGTGCTGCCTCAAGTGAAGTTGTTAATCAGACAACTTCATGCACAAACGACAAACAAAACTCAAAGCAAAACCAGTAAAATGTCTTTTTTTATTTTATCTGAAACACCTTTTGTCTGCAAGTTGGACAAATGAAGCCATATGCATTTAATAATGTGAACAATTCCAGAAAGAATTTGTCTTTTTTTTCTTGAATAAATGAGTTTATTTCTTCTCTAATTGAAAATTAGAACTGTGTGTCAAGTTTAACTGAGGTTCAGCAATAAAAAAAATAATCTTCACAGCGCTTGAGCATCAGTGAAACAACGAATCATGCGCTCAGCTCATTAAGCAGAGTCTTCTTCTTCTCCTTTCGGCATTTCCCTTCAGGGGTCGCCACAGCAAGTCAGTTTCTTCCATCTAACCCTATCTGCTGCATCCTCTTCGGTCACGCCAACTATCTTCATGTCTTCTTTCACTGTATCCATGAACCTCCTCTTTGGTCTTCCTCTAGCCCTCTTTCCTGGTGGTTCCAAATCCAGCATCCTTCTGCCGATGTACTCGGTCTCTCTCCTCTGTACATGTCCAAACCATCTCAGTCTGGCCTCCCGGACTTTATCTCCAAAACCTCTAACATGTGCTGTTCCTCTGATATACTCATTTCTGATCCTGTCCATCCTGGTCACTCCCAGAGAGATCCTCAGCATCTTCATCTCTGCTACCTCCATCTCTGCTTCCTGTCTTTTCCTCAGTGGCACTGTCTCTAGACCAAACAGCATGGCGGGTCTCACCACGGTTTTGTACACTTTTCCTTTCATTTTAGCTGAAACTCTTCTGTCACACATCACACCTGATACTTTTCTCCACCCGTTCCAGCCTGCTTGAACACGCTTCTTCACCTCTTTTCCACACTCTCCGTTGCTCTGGACTGTTGATCCCAAGTACTTAAAATCTTCCACCTTGTTTATCTCTTCTCCCTGTAACCTCACTTTTCCATTTGGATCCCTCTCATTCACACACATGTACTCTGTCTTACTCTGACTAATCTTCATTCCTCTTCTTTCTAGTGCAAACCTCCACCTCTCCAGCTTTTCCTCCACCTCTTCCCTCCTCTCACTACAGATCACAATGTCATCTGCAAACATCATTGTCCATGGAGATTCCTGTCTGACCTCGTCTGTCAGCCTATCCATCACCATAGCAAACAGCAAAGGACTCAGAGCAGATCCTTGGTGCAGTCCCACCCCCACACTGAACTCCTCTGTCTCACCTACAGCACACCTCACCACTGTCTTACAGCCCTCATACATGTCCTGAACCGCTCTAACATACTTCTCTGTCACACCAGACTTCCTCATACAATACCATAGTTCTTCTCTAGGTACCCTGTCATACGCTTTCTCAAGATCTACAAAGACACAGTACAGCTCCCTCTGACCTTCCCTGTACTTTTCTATCAGCATCCTCAAGGCAAATACTGCATCTGTAGTGCTCTTTTTAGGCATAAAACCATACTGCTGCTCACAAATTCTTACTTCAGACCTTAGCCTAGCTTCGACAACTTTTTCCCATAACTTCATCGTATGGCTGATCAGTTTAATTCCTCTGTAGTTACCACAACTCTGTACATCTCCCTTGTTCTTAAAAACAGGAACTAGCACACTTCTTCTCCATTCATCAGGCATCTTCTCACTTTCTAATATTCTGTTAAACAGCCCAGTCAGAAACTCTACTGCCACCTCACCTAAACACTTCCATACTTCTATAGGGATTCCGTCAGGGCCGAGAGCCTTTCCACTCTTCATCCTCTTCAGTGCCCTCTTTATTTCTACCTTACTGATCCTAGCCACTTTCCGGTCCACTTTGGTAACGTTTTCTACTCTTTGTTCTCTTTCATTCTCTTCATTCATCAACTCTTCAAAGTACTCTTTCCATCTTCCCATCACATTACTGGCATCTGTCAAGAGACATCCATTCCTGTCTTTAATCACCCTAACTTGCTGCACATCCTTCCCATCTTTGTCTCTCTGTCTTGCCAACCTGTATAGGTCCATCTCTCCCTCCTTGCTGTTCAGCTTAGCATACAAGTCGTCGAAGGCTGCTTGTTTTGCCTTTGCCACCTCTACTTTAACCTTATGCTGTATCGCCCTGTACCCATGCCTACTCTCCTCAGTCCTCTCAGTGTCCCACTTCTTCTTAGCCAGCCTCTTTCTTTTGATACAATCCTGCACCTCCTCATTCCACCACCAAGTCTCTTTATCTATCTTCCTTCCAGATGACACACCAAGTACTCTCTTGCCTGTCTCCCTGATCACATTAGCTGTAGTTGTCCAGTCATCTGGAAGCTTCTCCTGCCCACCAAGAGCCTGTCTCAACTCCATTATAAAGTTCAAGCAGCACTCTTCCTTTTTCAGTTTCCACCATTTAGTCTTCTGCACTCCCTTCATCTTCTTAGACTTCCTCACTGCTATGGTCATCTTACACACGACCATCCTGTGCTGTTTGGCTACACTGTCTCCTGCTACAACTTTGCAGTCACTGATCTCTTTCAGATTACACCGCCTACACAACATGTAATCTACCTGTGTACTCCTTCCTCCACTCTTGTAAGTCACCCTGTGTTCCAGCCTTTTCTTGAAATAAGTATTCACTACAGCCAATTCCATTCTTTTCGCAAAGTCGATCACCATCTGACCTTCTGCATTCCTGTTCTGGATACCAAACCTGCCCATCACCTCCTCATCATCTCTGTTTCCTGCACCAACGTGGCCATTGAAGTCTGCTCCAATAACAACTCTCTCACTTCTAGGGATGCTCTGGATTGCCTCATCAAGGTCTGACCAAAATTTCTCTTTCTCCTCGACCTCACATCCTACCTGTGGCGCATACCCACAAACAACGTTGAACATTACCCCTTCAATTTCTAGCTTGAGGCTCATCACCCTGTCTGACCTTCTTTTTACCTCCAGAACATTCCCAACTAATTCTTCCTTCACTATAACTCCTACACCATTCCTCTTCCTATCTACACCGTGATAGAACAACTTAAACCCCGCTCCCAGACTTCTAGCCTTGCTGCCTTTCCATCTAGTCTCCTGGACACACAGGATATCTACTTTTCTTCTCTCCATCATGTCAACTAACTCTCTACCTTTACCCGTCATAGTACCAACATTCAAAGTTCCTACCCTAAGTCCCAGACTCTTGAGGTTTCTCTTCTCTCTCTGCCGATGTACGCGTCTTCCGCCTCTTCTTCTTTGACCTCTTCTTCTTTGACCACCAGTAGTCCAATTTCCACCGGCACCCTGTTGGTCAACAGCACCGATGGCGGTCGTTGTTAACCCGGGCCACGACCGATCCGGTATGGTATTTCTTGAACTGTCTTGCATATTTTAATTTGGCAAAGTTTTACGTCGGATGCCCTTCCTGACACAACCTCTGTGATTTTCTGGGCCACTCTGCCCATTGCCCAATCATTTGGATGGTTAGCGTTTAGATGTTTCACTGAGGAGTACAACATCTAAACAGCTATGAAAATAAATACATACTAAATAAAGGATTAAAAGAAAAAAAAAGTAAATAAATTTAACCTAAAGTAAGTATGTAACAGCAATGGCTGGAACATGCTACAAAAACTTTCAAAATTCAAAAAAAAAAAAAAAAAAAAAAAAAAAAAAAAAAAAAAAAAAAAAAAAAAAAAAAAAAAAAAAAAGAGAGAGCAGAGTACAATTTGTTTTATACATCATTAACCTTTTCTCTAGTTTCACAGCAAATGTCAGGTCATGGAGATTCACTACAATACAGGAAGACAGTCGATACAGGTGGAAATAAGAATCTTCTCCACCTCTAGCAACTTGTCAAAGGAGTTCAAGATAGCTTCAATTTCACAAGTAATCCCTCTTGTTCTCAATAAATTGTTACAAAGGCTTTCTGTTTTAATATTTAAATTAAAAAGTAATCAAAAGTTTCTACATTGAAGTCTCTTCAAACAATTGAATTGAAATTATTTTTTAAAGTTTCAGTTTAATGTTGATTTAAGACTAAAATGAATTCTCAGAAAAAGTAAAGGATTTATTAATGTGATATTTTTCATTTTTTCTGGTGGCTTGACAGATCTACAAATTGATGAATGTCCTCATAACTAATGATAAATGTGTAAAAATGACAAAACACAAAATACTTCATCCCATTAATAAAGTTGGATTTCAACTCATTTCTCAATAAATAGTGACGCCATCTTTATCTATTTTCACAGAGATAAAACATTATTAAACCAGAGCCCCCCTTTAAGTCTCATTATTTATAATGTCTCTCAACTACTTGGGAACATGTTTTTTTATTATTGCCATGCTGGAAAGTTTAGTCCTGCCTCAGGCCAAGAATATCAGCTAAATGTCGTGTGTTTTCGTCCTGTCTCTTAATGTAGTCCAGACCCAAATTTAAGAGGGAGCATGTGGAGAATTCTTTAAGTCCAGTGAGAAAGTATGGATGCTTTCTGAACCAAAGAGAGATGTTGGAGAACAAGAGTGTTTCAAAAAAATTTTGTGAAAGTATGCAACATGTTTATTTTCAGTTGAAATAGATGTTCATTAAATGCACAATTTGCTCAAAATGTGCATTTTAAACTTTGTTGTAAAACATTGGATCAACTGAAAAGCACTTTCACTTGTCAGTTTTGCCTAAATAAATAGCTTAAAGTAAGCGGGAAAAGAACAACTAACAAAAATAAGTGCGGCTATAGCTTAATGTAAACTTTAAAAGAAAGTCACATTATTGGACAACAACTCTTTCCCGTGGATACAAGGTCTAACTCTACCACTCTATCTGCCAAGTCAGCATTTCAGACAGACATAAAACTGCAATAAATAATTGAATCTCCAGATATTTTCCCTAAAGTCCCCTACTGCCATTGTTTTGTGCTTTTGGTGCTGTGAGGGATGTAAAACTTTATACAATCATTTGCGTTCAGAAAGTGGATTCCTAAAAAAGTATAAAAAGTCGTGAAAGTACAAACCTGCACAAAAGAGATTAGAGGCAATTAATAAATCAGTTGAATGACTAGTATTTTTTTTACATCCCAACAAAACTAATGGAATGCTTTGATTGTCCTAAATGAAGTCCATCAGAATCCAGCCCCAATGTTTTTCCTTGATAAAGTGTTGAATGCACCACTTTCTCTACTCAAACTGTTTGTCCATAAGAGCCAAAAGGAAGCCCACCCACAACCCTTTCAGCAGATGGAAATAACCTTTCCAGATTGTCCCTGTTGGAGATATAATTATCACAGCAGCCCTGGCTGTTAGTGGAAGTGTTCATCTGACCTCTGAAAATCTTGCCAAGTTCCTCTGTGTCTGGTTTCGCGTCATTACCCAAACACTAAAACTTCCAGCAGGAGAGAAGTGGCGTATAGTTCTTACTCATAAGTACCATCGTATGATGGTGAAAGTATAAGTTTGCCACCATCTATAAAAAACACTGAAACCACTTGGTTCATTTTGTCTGATTTAGTGTTGATGGCTGACTTCAAAAGCACTCTACAGTCTGGATGAAGTCCATGTGCTATAGATAATAAACATGAACTTTGTTATTGTGGACTTACATGAGCAAATCTTTAATGACCAGATCCAGAAAAATTCTGCCAGTCCATTTTGTGGGAAGATCTCTCTTCTGTTGGCACCTTGTGACTTTGAAGCGGTTAGAAGATGAATAGATGGATTTCTTTTTTTTTAACTTGGCAGTCATTCCTTAGTGAAATTAATAAATTGAATGAAGGCAGACTGAAAGTTTGATCCTCTGAGTGTTACAACATTGGAACTGTTGGCTGAACTGGATCAGACAAACTTTCACGTATGAAACAGTCAGATGGTTCAGCAGCTGTTTAATGTTCTGATGTTGTACTTCAACACAAGCTTTGTTGTGGGGATTTATGGACATTGAGGGGTAATGGGATTCGTTCAAGTGTGGGAAAGTTCCTCAGTAGAGTAGAGAAAGAAACACTGTCATGAGAAAGAAGAAGAGGAGCAAATAGATGCAGGAGGTAGTTGTTGCTCATGTGTTTCCTGGAGGCAAAGGATGTGCAATCTGTCTGGCTGAAAGGAAAGGGAACTTTATGTGCAGAGGAACTGGTGTGAGTTCGCTCTGCTGATGCAGACATGTTTAGCCGTCCTTCCCATCTGCCTGCAGAGAAGCCGTTTTTATTTTCATTTCGTAGAACCTGTAGAGCAAGATAAAAAGCCTTTCCTACACACAAATGCCTGTGAGGCAGCAGACTTGTGATTAACTTGAAAACACAAGACTGCAAACAGGAGGAGACACTCAGATTCCCAACGAGTCTACTCTAGAAAAACATGTTATTTTTCTAGTTCCCCTAATCAAACGTGTGGGACTCTTACTGCTGAGTACTTCTCTGTGGAGGGTTTTATGTAACCCTGGCTGGTGATGCAGTATGATTTGACACCAGGGATGCTTCCGAGTGCGACGTCAAACGGGAAACTGTGTACATGGTATCGCATGGTGCAGGTCACTGAGGGGCTTGAAATTTGAGGTGCGGCTAAAGGCCAATGCCACATGTGGAAGGCTGGCGGCAGTGTGTGTACTGGTTCAGAACCAGGAACATACAGGTGTGCGTGGGTGTCAGCTAATGTAAATTCCAATCACATACCCAACTCCCTGTCAGGTGTTGGTATGTCTCTGCATGCCTGCATTTGTCTTATCTCACTGTTCCCGAGCACATGATAGCAGTAACTCCCAAGTTGACGCCATGTGCGTCCACCAAATGAAACTCTGTACCGCTGAGTGTCCCTGATAGCTGGCAGTTCAGACCGGGACAGCATGGGGCCAAAAATGACTTCGGGACAGACAGACTATTTATAACGAAAGATACTTCTCATCACATGACAGTGCTTGAGAAACTGTAATTGCAGTTTTAAAGTTGGGTAGAGCCATTTATGCATTTCAAAAGTTTTAAATAATCTGAATCACACGAACACTTTTACAGTGTAGGTACAAAAATATTATCAAAACAAATAAAAAGACATTTTCAGTGAAGATTGTCATATTTATGTATTATTAACTGGAGGGGTTTTTTGTAAAATGAACAAATAGGGCTTAAAATAATTGCTTTTTTCAAAAATCTAATTGATAAGTTCTTTTAAAAATAAAGCAAAAATGCCATTTTTGACCAAAAAAAAAGTCCAAAAAGAGTTTGAAGAAACACCGCAAAGTTGCCAAAGGGCCCTTTTTTCTGTTTAAATGAAGATCACTATAACTTAGAATCACACAGCTTGATTCGTATAACTCAACCAAATGCCTGGACATCAACAGTCTTCATACTGTGTTTTATCGACAATAAATGTCTTGCAGTCGCCACCTACCCCGGTATTTATGACCAAGAACACTATGTGATTTGCCAGCAGGCAGAAATAGAAAGGTATGAATGAACAGGTCTGGCTGGTCTGCTGACTTCCTGAAACTAATCTGCAAAGTACCACAACAAAACCTTCAGGTGGCTCACACCTCCAAGCTGTAGAAGCATGGCAGCTGTACACTAACCACTGCAATGCAAGCAGACTGTGCTGCTGTGCCATGAACAGAAAACAGCTGCAGAGAAAATCTGTGAGCTAGGTCTAACGAAGCCGAATATAAAGACATGCCTGAGTGCTGCTTTTAAATTGGAAAGCATTTTAGTAATTGCGTCGGAGAAACGTTCTTCTGCCTCTCGCTATCTTACTTTCTGCAGGTGTTGAGCAGTCTTAAATTGCCCGAAGCAACTTTTCTTCAATAACAAGAAGTTTACTGAAAAACATTCTGTTATAAAACTCTGAACAAGACAGTTACCTTAATAAATGTTTTCATCTTTGAACAAATAAGATAGGGGGTTAAACCACTGATTTGCTTTCCTATGAATGTGTAATGATGGGAACTTGCCTCAGGCCCTTTTCTGTTTTTACCAGTAAAGTTCAAACGTATTTTTAGGTTTTGGGTGTGAGATAATTATGTTTTAATTATTATGACATGGTTTTCCATAAGTGCTTTTAAAGGCGTTCGGACCTGCTTTGGGAAGTAGCTGGAGCAATTACTACAGCTTAAAAAAAATACAAAAAACCTCTTCTTTAAACTTTTTCTTTAAATTGATTTGCACATTTGGTTGTGGATGAGAATGACTCACCCTTTGCTTTTTTCTAACCTTTATTGCTGTTGCTCTTGGTTGCCATGCCCACATAGATACACAGGGAGAGCAAAGGGTTTGGGAGAGATACACTTTCCTTCTGTCTTCCTTCACTTAGGAGGAAGCTTAAAAGCCCAAACGATGAAAGCAACAATTAAAGACTAACAAAGTAGAGCAGGTTTGGTGGAAAGCTAAAAAAATATATATAGGAGAAAGAAGAAACGAATTTTTTTGTGTTCTGTAAATTAAAAAAAAAAGGTAGAATGTTCTATATTTATATAGAACAAAGCTCAACAAATTGTTTCATTTTTCTCTCCAGATTTTTCTTAAAAAACATGATTCAAGCAGAATGAAAAAGATATTTCTGGGGTTTTCTGTTTTTTATCTACACAAATATAAAATTTTAGTCGAGACTGATTAAATTGTTTTAGGTTATATCACAGAATAATGGCAATTAAAAGGAGTCCTATTCTGAGAGCAGACAGGGAACATTGGCTTCTCTCCGGGTACGCACACATCTTCCTCAGAGCCATCACTAAAGCTTATTAACTCGCTAAGACTCCAAATGAGCTCAAAAACAAACTGCAGTGATCTTTTGGCTCACAAAAAAACGAGTTTCCAGTTTAAATGATCATGACTTCACCATAGGTTTTAATTATTAATGTTCTTTGCATTAATACAAATGCTGCATTTTTTAAAATCCTTCTGGAACTACTTACTCTACATTTGCAATAAAATGATCAGAACAAATCAGAACAATACCTAATTATTAAGCAGCTTGAATCATGTGTTAAATTTTTTTAATGCCTTAATACACATCTATGTTTGACCAGTAACTCCGTCATGTGAAATTGTAATAGAAAATTTTCATTTTAAAAGTACGTTTTACTTGTGGAAAAACTTAACTCAGATTGTAATTTTGGCATAATTGGAAACGCTTTGTTCTCAAAATTTATGTTTTATGCAACTTTTTCAAAAGATGTTTGTTGAATACAGTCGGTTTTCTTTTGTTCCCTGTAAACAAAATTATTATGTGGGTTGTAAAGTGGTGCAAATGGGGGAGGATGTGACGCAGTTGATCTTTTTTTTCTATCATTTTGAAGAAAAAAACAGATAAATTTGTCTTAAAAACATTCACATTCAGATTTATTATAGATGGAAAATTTCCAAAGACAACACAGTAACAGTAAATGAGGCCGTACAACCAAACAGATTTAGTCCAATTTTAATAAACTGACAGAAAAAATTAGCATTAAACTGCAGTTAAAACATAAACCCAAGAATAAGAAACTTGATGAGTTTTCTCGTAAAAAAAAAAAAAAAGTCAATAAACTGGAGTCAAATTATGAAGTCAAGCCCATTTATTTAACAAGTAGGAGTCTGATTGCATCTGATGTGACTTTGGGATTAAAAGAAAAAAGAAAAAAAAAACATCTATAAATGTCTGGCAAAAAAAATCAGTTCAAAATGACCAGAATGGTTAATTTTTTACTGACCTCACAATGACCACAGCTACTTTGAGAAAACCTCTTTTAAGCTTGTGAATGTTCATAATGATTGCCTGCGTCAGTACCTTACTTGCACAATACAGGATGTTTAAAGATTTTTTTCCATGCTACTTTCTTTGCAGTTTGCTCGATTAAGGCTTTCAATTCTACCAAGTTCCTTACCGACATGTATTTCCATAAGATGTTATTAAAAATAGAAATTTAAGTTCAACTGTCTAAAGGAGGCTCTAAAACCTAAACCTTTCTCTTTAAAAAGTAGAGTTTTTCTCGTTTCGAGTTTTTCTCTGATAAACTATCATTCTGCTGCTGAAATGCTGGGTAGGACAAGCAAAAAAACTCTTCTTTTTCCCCCTCAGGCACAGTCAGTTGACGGGCTACAAGAGCACATAGAAGGTAGCTCACAGGTCATAAGAATCATAACGTGGCTACTCAGGTCATGGGATTTAATACCAAATTTAAAAGCATATTAATCTTTTGCGAGAGGGGAAAGAAGTTAAATGCCAGGCTTTCATAGAAATCTTGGTTCTGTTTATACCAATCCATCTTCTGCACTGAAAACCCTTCGGGCAACAGGAAGTTTTTAAAGAGTGACTGTCCAGTATATGAACTTAAGTGAAAGCGCAGAGGGTTTGAATGAACAAATTCAAGTAAAAAAGGAAGCAGTAGTCATTGTTAGAGTCAATTTAAAGTTGGAACATAATTCAATAAGACGTGGTGAGATTGATCACACCAAACTCTTTAAGAATACACTTTAAGAAAAAAATGATAAATAAAACTGAATTTTATCTAAAGCCCATGTCCTGAGGCAAATTTCTCTGCCCAATTAATTTAATTCTATTTATTTCACTGTAACTAAAAATGAGCCTTCGGTAATCTACCAGTGACTAAACAAAGGGAACAATCCAATCAAAGTTGCTTACATGCTTTTAAACCCAAACTTGTAAAAAGTTTAAGCAAAGTTCATAAGTGGAAGCTCACCTGGACGTGATATTTTTCCAATGTAACATAAGGTGCAATGTAAAGGGTGGAGGCATTAGCTCAGTGGTAGAATGTCTATCTTTGGACCAGGAGAAGCCAGTTTGATTCCCAATGGCTCCATGCCTAAGTGCCTAAGTGGAGAAGGCACCTAACCCCCAGTTACTCCCATCATTTGCATTGTCTTAGCTGCCTGCTGCGCTGCAATGCAGCAAAAGTAATTTTCCCATGAGGGATGAATATGGTACGATGAAAATAAAAAAGAGGAAAATTTTACTGGGTGTCATTAAAACAAATCAAGTGAGTGTGACTGATCTAAATGAAATCCACATTATGTCACTGTACGTTTATATTTTAATTATAAAACAAAGGCAGACATTTCCTGCTTCAACAACAGCTGGAAGCTTGAAATAATAATCCTCAAAGTGTGTCTTCTGGATGATTAGGAAACAAAATTTTGCAAACAAAAGCTAGTATGAAACAAAAATTAAATGCTCGATTCTACGTATGACAAACTGAAAAATGTCTATTCGCTGCTCAAATTTTACTGAAATAGGTGCAAGTTTTTTGTTTTCAGTTCATATGAAGCACCAAGCGAGGTGTTCACAGCTGCTGTGGCCCATCTGCTTCCAAGTTAAATTCAGGTAGATGAGTAATGCCTAAAATACTTCAAGTGGGCGTGATTTGTTATGCACAAAAGAAACAGAGAGCTGATGATTGTTATGAATTGAAAGAGCATGCTTTCAATAAATAGGTGCCGACCCATGATGTTCCCTTTTCACAGTCGTCAGAAGTGATGTGCTGTTTATGAGCAAGACAGCTTTTGTAGCCAATTCTTTGTAGTGAATGATACAAAAAAATTACTTCCGGTGCAGAACCTTGTGTATGTTTGTATGGCATCATCATTATTGTGCTGCATAAAACCATAAAGTTCTTGAACTTTCTTTGACCTGTTTGCGACACCAAAATACTTCCATGCGATTGGTCAGTTTAGAATTGCATTATTGTGTATTTGTGATGCTTTTAAAAGACTTTTCAAGGCCCCCATTGTAGACAAACTGGAACAAACCCCTTTGTTTGGTGAAAAAGGGCTTTATGTTCAAAGTTTGCATGAAAGTTTGATTAAAATTTAAACCGTTATGGTTTGTTTGTTTTTATATAATTCTCACAAGAATTGCAGAATTCTTAACAAAGAGCTAAATCTTGGCATTTCTGATGTTATATTAATGATAGTTTAAGGAAAATTGAAGAAAACATTTACTTTTGCTCATGCAAATAAATTTCTAAAAGCAAAACTTTATAGTGTGTGTGGGGTGGTGGAGCATTGAAGGGGGCAGATTTTTTTAGAAGTCCAGAAGTAAAGCTTTTGCAGAATTAGGGCTTAAAACTAAAAAAAAAAAAAAAAAAAAAAAAAAAAAAAAAAAGAAAGAAAAGTTAGGCAATGAGAAATAAGAAGCTGAAAAAGCCAACAGAAAGTACAAAACTTTGAGAAGAGCTTGATTTGCCCATTTGCTTATCTGGCATTTACAAAAAAAAGAAAAAACAAATTCAAACCCCAAGAAGTTTGCCTGCCCTTTTTTACAGACTTGAATGATCTGAGTTGCTGTTACAGGATCAGCTGATTAGCTATTTGTGTCAACAGGCAATAAACCTAATTGTAGCTAATAAAGAGGCCAGTAAGTGTAGACACTGTTGTACACGACAACCTTACACGTCATGTCAGATAATCAATGTGCTGAGGCTGCTTCTGAGATCACATGGTGACCAATCTAGTAAAAATGCTCTTTGATTATAACTGCTGTTGTGTTTTGAAAAGAAACTTGTAAAAAAAGAAAAGTACAACTTTTAAGTAACACAAGTAGAACTGTGTACCGTATACTTACAAAAAACACATAGATTTACGTATGTGTGCTCCCACAAGGGCTTACGAGTAGGTTCTTTACAGATGTTTGAACTACACTGAGTTCCACATAAGTATGTAAATGGATGTTTTTGTAGAAGTTTCTGCAGAACTGCAAGTCTCTGGAGAATCACACATTTTGATGTTGGTAGCACTTCCTGTTTGTTGCTTTTGTAATGTAATTTTAGCAGCTGCTCACTTAATCCGGCATTTTTGTCTGGCAGAATTCTTCCTCACTGTGCCTTTATCTGCACGGCACAGAGTTCTGAATCAGACACAAATCTCTGAACGCTCAAATTTGTGTGAAATATGGAAAATTTTCATCTACCAATTTCCTGCCTTCCAGCAGCAGAGATTATTTTTCCTTCTCAAATTGCTGAAAATACTGGTAAAATATTTATTTGGAGTTTTTTTTCCAAATTGGGCTCAATGGACCAACTGATTACCACAGAAATCTGACTTTTTAGATTCCAAATACCACTGAGATACAATAAAATCCAGATAAGCCAAAGCCATAAACTTGTTGATACTTAAATTTTAGTTGCATAAAAATTTGGTATGCACTGTAATAAAAGAAATTCACCCATGTAAACAAGTAAAGTTACACAAAGAAAACAGTAGGTGACCAAGTGATTTAAACTGTGGATCCACAAAAAGCTAGCCTTAAAGCAAACAGGTCAGATGTGATCACACACATATCCCCACAAATTTATTTATCCATTCCCTTACCCTGTGAGAGTTGCAGGGGGTGTCAAAAAAATTTTATACTCACAACTAATGAAAATGCTTCTCCTTGAAAGTATTTTTTTTTACTATCCTAATAAAATTGGGACATTTTAACCACTTCACTTTAAGCAAATCACTTGTATTAAGTGGTACATGATGAGCTTCTGCTTTTTCTCCCCAATTTTGTGCCTAGATTGCAAGTAATGAATAATGCAGATTTTTTTTTTAATTCACTATTTTACTGAAAGATGCATTAGCAGGATCTCTAATATTAGCGTTGTGTTCCAGAAGAGATTGAAATTAATTATCGGATGCGATTGCTCCCCATATTCACCATCATCTCTGACGTGTTGTTTATGAAATAAAATCTAAAGCATAATAGACTGACATCCAGCAGCTTGCTCACCTGCATATAAATGGGAATATTTAGTACTGACTAAAACTGAATTTCAAAGAACCTTTGAGGGACAAAGATGCAGAACGTTACATGCTGCTTTTTTTTTTGGTCCTTCCTGCTTATTTTTGCTCTTAAAATAAATCTAATTACAACTGTTTACACGCTGGTTATTACCTATGACAGGTGTTACAAACAAACAGATCATAAGCCAAATTTTACCATTTAATTTAACATAATAAACATCCCAAGGCTGGGTGTTTTTTACTAAGATTAGATTTTGAGTGAAATATTACAGGCGTCACCGTTGCAGATATCATGGTAAATTTAAGCTGAAGTCGTCTGATGTATTTTTCTGTTTTGTTTAAGAAGTACAAATTATACTGGATGCAAGCGTCATTCTTGACAGCAGGTGCCATAGCAACAAAATCACAGATGTGCCACAAAAGATTTGGAAAGAAAAGGAATTGATTAAAAAAAAAAAAAAACTCAAAAAGCACACACCTGTTCAACTAAATAAAGTAAATTTGAGGGAAGCAAAGATGAGCACATTGATGCATCAAAAATAAAACTTACCCCAGCTAAACGGGAAGGCAGATGGTGTAGATAATATGATGCGGAAAAGCTCTGAGCATTTTTAGCCTGCTCAATAGTTTCTTTTCTTATCTTTTTTAAATACAGCTGGGTACTATAATACGGAGCAGAGAGTTGTGATATGACATTTACATGTAGTGTGTTTTTTTTTTTTTTTTTGAGTGCAGTTTAAAAGCTATTTTTCTGTGCCTGAACTTGAAGTCCTCGTTGCCTTACCGGACTCTCGGAGAGCTGCTTTGATAATGTGTCCATTAGTAGGACAGAAAAAGAAGAGCAAAATGGAAAAAGCATGCAATAAAGCTACTGCGGTTTATTTTTCCAAATAAGCAAAAACATCATTATTAAGGTTTGATTGAACATATGAACATTGAGTTTAGATTTTCTACAAAGTACTATTACTTATCTATTGTCATGAATTGACCAGAACATGTTCATGCTTGGGGATCATTGTAGTATTCACCCAGATTTAAATATGAAAATATGTCATGCCTGACATTTCCATGACTTCTGAGGAACAAATAAAATGCAATTTTTTTTTTTTTTTTTTTAAAAAGGATAAAAAATTTGGTCCAAAAGGAGTGTAAATTCTCCATTGTAAATGGAGTGTAAATTAGGGGTGAGACAGTGGCTCAGTGATTAGAGCATTCACCCGTGGACCGGAAGTCAATCAGAAGTTTGTGGGTTTGCATCCCACTGAGTGCACGTCTAGGGTCCTTGGAGAAGACACCTATCTCCCGTTTCTCCCACCATTGGCGCCGTTGTGGCAGCCTGCTGTGGTGGTAGGAGTGCAGCACACAAATTTCCCCGGTGAGGGATGAATAAAGTGAGTAAAGATAAAATAAATAATAAAAAATATCACAAGTTCCTATTTTACATTCCTATGTAAAGATTAAAGAGCATTTACGATCCAGCATCTATTCATACCCAATGCCTTTATGGAACCAAGATAATTTGATCAAGCTTTTCTTTGATCTATAGTCCTCTGATTTTATTTCTCCCACACTCCTTTAGTTTACTTTCATGTTACAGCCTTTGTTCCTCAGAGGAAGCTGCCAATAGCTGCCTCAGTAGAACAGACCACCGGAATCTTAGAAGAACAAATACTTTTTAGGCTTGTTCTCATAGACAAAATCATACTCCCACAAAAAAAGGGGCAGCAGAGGAATGGTTTGTATCTCAATACAGGAAGGGGACCCAGAACAAAAAAGATTTTGTTTCATCTTCTGAACCGTGCATCCCTAACAGGATGGCGGGGTGCCCGAGTCTATCCTGGCTGATTCAAGGCGAGAGGCAGGGAACACCCCAAACAGATTGCAGTGTGTTGCAGAGCAACACACACAACTATCTACAAACACACTCCTAGGGGCAATTTTATACCTGCCAATCAATTTAACATGCATATTTTGGAGGGTGGGAGAAAACCGGAGTACCTGCAGAATTCCACGCAAACACAGGGAGAGCATGCAAATTCCACACAGAAAGGCCAGTGTTCCAAAACTTGTCCCACCTGGGACTCGAACCCGACCTTGCTGTGAGGTCACTGTGCTAACCACTGCACCACCGTGCCGCCCACTAACAAAAGGCATAAAAGAATATTTAATTATATAAATATATAACTATATAAAAGTACATTTTTTGCAAAGCTTTTAAATTGTTTTAAGATACAGATAAAATAATTAGGTTGACGAGATCTACTGAAGGGTAGTCATTTTTGGATTTAAACTCAACATTACAAATGACTCTTGAAAATTAAGATGATAACAGTTTATTTTGGCCACACTCACATGACTTGTATCATGCATCGTCTACAACAAGTTCAAATCAGTCAAAACTTTTAATAATAAATGACTAATTCAAATTATTCTGAAAAATGTTATAGATTTACAGACTGACACGCTGAAGGAGTGCAATGCTCTGAAAAACTCTGATAAATATACTGTATATCACAGACCACATTGCTGGGAGTTCCCCATACATACAGAACTTCCATCTATGATTTGCAGGAAGTTAAAATAACACCTGTTTTTCATTTAGTTTTTTTGTAGAAGAAAATAATGTGTATCGTGTAAAAATCTTTGGAAAATATTTTGCTATAAAACGTTCCTTATGTTCTGATATTAAGCCAGAAATTTATGGCTTCATGGTTCATATTAAATTCTTAACACATCATTCTTGGAGCATGTGTGTGCAGAAAAAAAGAGGAGCCCTGAGGGACGGAGGCAATGCAGATTGTATGTAAGGGTGGTTAAATCCTGATTAAAGATGTATGTCAAGCTGAAACCAAGCCCTGCTGTTCAAATCGATTGGTAAATGCAGTTAAAGATCGGTTTCTTTAAGGACATAAAAACTAAAATCCAGTTAAGGGTCTGGATAAAACCAGCACATTTGAGAGGTAAATGTGTCAGAGTCGATGCACAGAACTCAGCCAATACGCTTACGTGAGCAGAAAATAGATAGAAAAATGAGTTAAAAATTGGATAAAAATAAACGAATATCAACATGAGTTTGGCTGAAACCGTGAACAGAGTTAACTAAAAGAAGAATGTAAGTTCACCAGAACTGAAGAACCTGTTGCCAGGAGAATATTTTTAAATTGAGCGTTTGACATTAACGTCCTAATTATGGGAAACATGCTTCATATTTGTGGCGTATCTGCGAAATTTATGTTCCTCATCCTCCAAAGTGATTCAAAAAGAACTTTCTTTGTGTTTGTGAAACAACCGTGAGGGTTTTTTAAAGAATGAATGAGTCCTTGTTCATGTTACAAGTGATCATCTGCTTTGCTGCAAGCGTTTATTCAGTAAACAGAAATACGTGATCACATCTACGCTCCTACCAATCAGTCCACTGTGCTTCATTTTAAATCTTTGTTTCCTTATGAGATCACTTTTTAAAACTAAAGTCTTCTTTCTGTTCTTTATTATCAACACTTGCTTAGTTCAAACTCTGCCATAGATGATCTTTGCAGTGATGTTTGACCTGGGATTGATGGACCTGAACAAAGATGAAGTTCTTTGTTCATGAGAGAGGAAAGATGGATGATGTTTCATTTATTGTTTCGGGGATTCCAGAAAAAGCTGAGATGGCAGTTCAGAGTGATTACTGAGCAGGTACGGTTAAACACTGCAGGAGGATGTCAAGGATCCAGAATATGAAGCAAAAAGCTGGACAAGATTACAACAAAATACTATAAAAAAGTGGTGTCATTTTTTTTTTAGTTTCTACATTTTCTGACCTAGCTTTAAGTTACGCAATAGTCCACACTGTCCGCCACCTTAATCACTCAATTTGCGTAAAAGTTGGCATGCTCGGATTTGGTCGTAAGTACACTTCATAAACAGGGCACTTGATTTTAAAAGGGGAAATTTGATGGAAAATCAATTTTTTCAAGGTTTTGACTAAGTTTGAACATTAATTTCACATCAAAAACATACCTGACGTAATTTTCTATTTCATTCATGCCTTTTTGAGTCATTTGCAAGCTTTTCCGGTCAGTGCACAGATACTATTCACACTCCAGATTGCTCTTGGCCATGCATTTTGTTTTCCCCCCTCACCAACATTCTAATGCTAGGGGGAAGTGTTTTTGTACAAGTACTCTCCTCTCAACAAGGAGTGCCATTTGTGTGTAAAAAGAGTGTAAAATAAGAAATGCTCTTTTAGGGGTGGAACAGTACATGTATTCATACCAAAAAAATTGATACAGGGTATTTTGTTCAGGGCTGTGTATGAATGATTACAACACGATACTACATGAGCGCAGCTGTCATGCATATGACTGCATGGGGCAAAGCACGCTATTTCAAGTGTGCAATGTTATGTTTTACACCCGGTTGCAGTTTATTTCTGCAGGTAAGTGTACGTAAGTGTGTGTACAACACTTATGGCTTAAACTTGATGCCACAAACCATCAGACAAGTTTCCTCATTGATATCAAAGAGCCTTCTCTCCTAAATTATCTGTGTGGCTACTGCTAGCCACCAACCAGAGCTTGAAGACCCTCCTGTGTCGCTTAAGTCTCCTGTTGGAAACACTGGCTTTCTGGATCAATAATGAAAAAGGAAAACAGGAGGATAAAATGCTGACACTGTTCAGCTGAGGTCAGATACCTCAATGACAGCATGTCAAACGTCCCAAGAAAATTTTGCTGGTATTCTGACAAGAAAAAAAAAGTACAAACACAAGTGGTCAGGATTCGAGCAGCCTGTCTGTTAATTCAGGTTGTGCCAAAGTTGTAACAACAGCTACTGGTGTGTTTATAACCGCGGGATAGCATAGGATAGCGTAGAAGTCCTACATCTCCACCTCCTCCATCATTAAAGAATACCCACAAGATTGTGGACCTTCAAGATCGAAGCTGTACACTGTTGAAATATGTTTCTTTCTGGGGTTTTTTTTAGCCCAGCATCAGCCATCACCTCTAAATTTGGTGCCAAACTTGCAAATGCTGCCTATAGAATAAATACATCCGGCTTCCTGCTCACACAGTCTTCTTTTGTTACACACAGCTACATCACTAATGGTTTCTACTTGCGTGCTACATGGAATGCACATGGAAGCTGGTTAATGCCACAGACCAGGCTGACCAATAGCTGCCTTCCAGGCCATTGCCCCACGACTTTGAAATGAGCTTCCACAACTCCTCAGGGCCCCACAAAGTGTGAAAACTTTTAGAAAAGGCCAAAGGACATTCCTTTTTAAGAAGACTTTTAATTTTTGATTTTTTGTTTATCTGTTGTTCTTATCTGTTGTTCAAACAGGGTCTGTGTTTCAGGATGGAGCTTTGTGTCTCGGGAATCAGTGCGCATTCATCAACATGCACACACATGCATGCTTCATCAATTGGTCACTCTAAAGTCTCTAGGGACAAACATGAGCATGAATGGATGTTTTTATCCATGGTTTGGTTTTTCAAGGGAATAACGACACATCCTGGTCGTCTCCTGCTTCTTGTTAGTGGAATGCTGGGATACTCCCTGATTAACTTTGTAAGTTTTAATTAGATTTAACAGGACAGAAAATAAATCAAAACCATTGCATAACAAAATTAATGGCTACTTTGATACTTTTGAACATTGATTCATACATTTTTGGGGTTTCTTTTTCCCTCCCAAAAAAAGTATTTATTGTCATTTATTATCGTTTTAAATTTGCTTGTAATTTTGTTTTAAAACCTCTCATGCTGATTCAACACAAACATTAATTCTCTTTACAGATTTGAAGTTTCAACTAACAGCTGAAATTTTCTTTTTAAAGATGCAGGTGCTGGCAAGGAAAAAAACTGGCTACTTAAGTGTTAAAGATTACAAAATCGCAACAACAAAAAAGTTGGTGATTCTCATGCAGAACTTCTTGTGTGAACACACAAGCTTAAAATAAAATAGTGGTAAAGTTTCTTAGACCACAGCCTTTCATCCAGTTTTGCTGCATTAATCTTTGAAACCCAAAAGGAATTTATTTTCTTTCTGATTAGTTCTGGGCAATAATTAAGGAATGAATTCATCCCTTTAATACTTCAGATTACACAAAAAAATACAAAAGACCATGTGAATAGATATAGAACGATAAAGAGAAGACTTGTGGTCGATGTTGAAACACCCGGTGGCTACTGGTCGCAATTACTTCTGTTTTCTGGCAAGAGTTTGAATGTATTTTGAACTGAAGGGTGAGAAAACAGAACCTTGGTATGACTCTACCTTTGAAGCGGCAGTCTGACTGGACATTTTACATACCACTGGCACAACATCAGACGTCTACTTGACCGTGTATCAGCTGGTTCAGCTCAGATAAAACTGTAGACTAAAATAGGCCATCACAGTGATTCCATGTACACATTACTAATTACACACTCTTTCATCAACGATCCCACCTGAATGCATTTTCTGATAAAATCACCACCTATGATCAAATACACAGACTTTAAATAAACCATAAACCTCTTTTATATTCTTCCATTTATTCTGCTCTTTGAGATCAAGTGCCTTTTCAGAGAAACACAACCAGCCTGCTCAGCATCACTCAACAGATCGAGCTGGCAGGAATAACACACAGCAGTTCACAGGATTGTCCTCTTCTCCACCTGTTTACGTAATCTGCATCATGGCAACTTTTCAACATGTTTCTGAAGATTTGAGTATGCTGAGCAACTCATAAACTCTTTAATCCAGAGTTTTACAATAAATTGATCGGGTGGAGAGGGGTTACTGTAAACCATAGTTGGTGAGTTTGCTGCTTTAAGGACAAAAACGGGCTGAAATGTAACATAGGTGGTCTAAAGATTTCCAAATTTAGTTTGCAAAATAATTGTATTCATTCTTGGCTGCAGTGATGTGATGCAGTGTTCATTTTTATGACACATCCTTCAAATAGTCACCTGGTGTATTTCAGCATTTTTGGCAGCCCACATTTTTAGTTTAAAAATTTGACTTTTTTTTTTTAAATCTGATTAGAAACCCATCCAACTGAGGTATTTACTGTATCTAGCAGCAGGTCTGGACTGTGTGGGAACATTATATACATAATGGTTCGTGTCCATGTGTTCATCCACATGTCAAGTTCAAGATTAGATTTTCTTTAAAACAACATCATCCCAGCTTTAAACTGTCAATTGAAAGAGTGTAGCTGCCTTTGCAGAACTGACAGGATCTTCATGTTCTCTTTGTCTACTGTTTTGTTTTATGAAAATCACTGTGCATGCAACAATGACTTTGTGTTTTGATGTCTTTGTACATCAGTAAACACTACAACAGTCCTATTTTTTATGGTTTTAAGTTACAATAAAAAGGCTCCTGTGCAGTCCCATGCTTCTTAAAAAGAGTTTAGATATTTGCTCTCTGTCACTCTTCAGACACTGTGCATTTATTAAGGGAAGAAAAGGATATTGAAAACAGGAAAAGCATATTCATGTGTGGGTTGGCGCCAAGCCTAACATTTGGAGATAACAGCTAGGTCAAAGGTTGAGTTTTTCAAAGCAGATTCAACATCACCAGTTGGACAGATTAAATTCCCTGCGTACAGGCACACACTGGAAATAACTCTTAAAAGGAAATAATGTGTGAGTCACTTAGCTTATTTGTTCTTATTGGCTTTAAATGAGGACATTTTATGCACACAGTCAACAGTCCCCTACCGGTCTGATAAAGCCATCAGACACAAACAACAACATCTTGTGCATGAACCAGCTCCTTTTTATAGTTCAGTACCACCCACAGATTAATGAAAGAAAAAAGACTAAAGCTCCATCTCTTTCACCACAGGCTCACAAAAAGAGACGTCTGTGCTCTGTATGTGGAATTAAAGAAAGACATTAGCAGTTTAAACAAAAACAGCTACTGTGTGATGCTGACACTAATGTCATACAACCAGATGACTTAGATTGTGGCAAAACAACCTTATTTCATGCAGATCCTCGTATTAGTGTGTGACGCATATTGTATTTGACACAGGTTATCATACTGACTGCTCAGTTCTTCTTACGCAATATATGTTAAGAAAAAAACCAACTTTATTTTCCATCAACATCACAAAATGTACATCATCAACATTTTATAAACAAATCATTCAAATAAATGAGACAATAACCCCAGAGTATAAAATGTATGGTTCTTTGTAAAGGGAGGAGGCATTGGCTGAGTGGTAGAATGTCCGCCCTTGGACCGGGAGAAGCTGGTTTGATTCCAACTAGGCCCATATCGAAGTGTCCTCGGGGAAAACTCCTAACCCACGATTGGTGATGTTGTGGCTGCCTGCTGCGGTGCAATGCAGCACAGAAATGTTCCCATTTGAGGGGTGAATACTGTACGCTTAAAAATAATTTACTCAAACCCCTTAACAGTGTTTTGTTTTATCTGCTGGAGATTCTTTAATGACATTAAATTGAGTTGAAATGTTGAAAATGTTCAAGCTACAGCTCTAATTTGTGACCATTGTATTGATCATGTTGATAATTTCTGGAGTCCCTCAGGGATCAGTTCTCAGACCTCTTCTGTTCAGCTCCTTTTCTACACGCCTTGTGGACCAAATATTTTGGAAGAATTATGCATTGCTATCTCCTTGTCTCTCAAGCCAGTAACTATGTGAGGTACAGACTTTTTTGTGGAATCAATTTTTATAAACCCCAAAGTACACTTGCTGGAAAAAAATGAGTCCAAACCATCTGGAAACTTGGTCTTTTAACAAAAAAAACGGGGCAACTTAAACTGTGTACTAACAGACTTAAACCCGAGGTACAGCAACCAGATAAAACACCGCCTTCGAGAAATCAACTGGAACATTTTTGTCTCCTTGTCCAGGCTAAGCTCATCCATATAACTGTCTTCCTCAAAGTGGATTATTCTGAAGTTTCTGAACAGGGCAAAAAACAGCTGCAGTTCATCTGGAAACACCAATGCTAAAGTCTTAAATTAACAGACTCAGGTCAGATTAACCGGAACATATTCCAGACCAAACACGGAGAAGCAGCATTTAGACATTATGATGCAAATAAAAAAAAAAAAGTGGAGATTAAACTTCTACCAGATTTAAAAACATTCCAGTCCTGGTTGGATAATTGTCATATAAATGAGTTCTGAAAGAGATTTAAAAAAAAAACAAAAAAAACTTTTGTGTGGTTTTTAATGCATCTCATTCCTTTTCAAAATTTTTTTTTTTTTTTTTTAATTTTATCTGATTTATTGTGTCCCAGTTGCACTGTGGTGCAGTGGAAAGCACAGTGACCTCACAGCAAGAAGGTCAGGGTTTGAATCTCAGATGGGGATGAGGTTTGGAACACTGGCCTTCCTGTGTGGAGTTTACATGTTCTCCCCATGTATGCGTGGGTTTTCTCCAGGTACTCTGGATTCCTCTCACCCTTAATAACATTCATATTAGGTTGATTGGCTGCTACGAATTTGCCCCCAAGAATGATTGTGTGTGTTTTGCGCTGCAAAAGACTGGTGACCTGTTTGGGGTGTACCCTGCCCCTTCACTTGTATCAGCCGGAATAGGCTCTGGCACCCCCCACGATCTGGTCAGGGATAGGCCGTCCAGGAGATAGATAAATGAATGAATGAATTACTTAGTCCCATTAACATGACATACTTTTTTGTGCTGACATCAAACTGGCTCAATCCCTCCACTGGCTACCTGTTAAATACAGAATTCAGTACAAACTCTGCCTCCTCACCCATCAGTGCATACACGGCACTGCACCTGTTTATCTCCAAGAACTCCTAACCCTCCACACCACTGTCCGAGACCTGCGCTCCTCCTCCTCTTACTGCCTGCACCAACCAAGGACCAAACTCTCCACCATGGGGGAAATGGCCTTTAGGGCAGCTGCTCCACAGCTCTGGAACACTCTTCCCGAGAGCTTGAGGGCTCCACAGAGCGTTGAGGTTTTTAAAAAAAGACTGAAAACATTTTCATTCCTAAAGGCTTTTAAACGGAGTTTTTAGTGTTTTTTGTGTTATGGTTTTATGTACTTCTGCTGTTTGTTGTTGCTTTTGGTCATTGTAGCACTTTGAAATATCCACTGGAAATATAAAGTGCGTTATAAAATTTTTTTTTATTATTATCAAATTGTTCCAGTGAGAGGTAACATCATAAAACTTGTACCCAATCCCCCCATCATCACTTACAAATACAATACAAAAACAATGTCATCAACATTTTTTTTCTTTCTCTTTATTTGTGACAGTTGAAAGTTGTGTTCATAGACTTTCATATTCTGTCAGAAAATTTCTGGGAAAAAAAGATAATTGTTATTCAACTATTTCAAAATTTTAGACAAACCAAGTTGACTTTTGTGTTGGAAGAGAAACTCTTAGGTTGGTCTGGAAATACGTGATAGAATTTCTCCAGCATCCTCTCCTGCAAAAGAGGTTACCCTACACTGGCCTTGTTTTTCTGCAGGAGAACGATAATTTTTGGCCAGCCTACGTTTCTGCTGAGTTATGATGATAGCAGCACTTGTGAGTTCTTTTTTCATGTAATAAACTTCTCATCTGTTTTGAAACTATCTCATTAAAAGTTACTTTACTGTTTGACCTTTCCACAGTTTAAAACATTATTTAAAGCATTATTTCTGCTGTTCAAGATTCAATGGTTGTATTTTGACCAGCAAAAAATATTTAAGGTGATAGTGGAAATAAAGTAACACTTGCTGTTCTATTTTGAAGTGTCCAAGAATAAAAATATTTTAAAAAACCCACTAATTATGAGGTGTAGTTATATAGAACTGTATCCTCTGCCAAGTTAAAAGTACTTACGACATTATGTGTGAAAACCCAGACGGTGAATCAAATGCAAATGGATATGCTCGCATTTAGAGGTCAGTAAAAACAGGAAACATTATTTATAACACCAGTTCATAAGATCACCAGGCTATCTGTTTGTTGGTTTTACTTGTCACTTCCTTTTTAGATTTGCATTATCAAACCTACCTGCACTACAGAGTTTTGTTCTACAAACTCCGAGGGTTCAACACAGTTTCATTATACATGATTTTCTTTGGGGTTATTGTGAATGAATTGGAACAAAATTGAGCCAAACATGCTCCAAAGCATGACCTACTCCTTAAAGATAAGGTTTTTATTCCATCAAGCTTTATAACACAGAGCACATCCTACCAGTAATCACTTAGAAATTACATGGCACATTAATTTAGGATCACTGTGAAGAATGTCAAAGCCACTCTCAGACTAGCTTGTAATCGCGGTGTTTAGCTTCAGGTACTTATAAATCCACAACCATGAAGATCTCTCTTCTTATTGGAATGCTGAGGGCAAGATCGAAAGACAGTGTGTAACATTTGCATTAAGAGGAAACCACAGTCTTTGGTTTTTTTTTATGTAGTGAGAAAAAAACATAAATGTATTTGATTGCACACTCATATATACAGTATTTTGGCTGTAGTTTTGCCCACTCCACAACCTCTTTTACCTCCACTCCACAATGTGCACACATATACATTACATCATCTTTGTACTCTTTTTTTTCTTTTGATTCTCTACTTTCCATCTCTTAAAAATGAGATCACTGCACAGATTCTTTTCCAGCTGTTTCGATTTGACTGCATCTGGGAGACGTTCCAGTATGTAACTCACTGATCACAGGCCCATACAGAGCCACCCAGCTACAGTATGCAAGCCTCAGCAGCTGCTAGACATTGAGTTATGACACTTAAGCTGGAACACCAGACGCACTCAATTAAATGACAATCTATGCTGACAAGAAGTGCTTTTTCACCAAAGTAAAATTGATTTAATAATGTTTTCTGAATTGCTCCAACATGATAACAGATCAAGCATCCAAGATTGATTGGAAAGTGTTGCTGCAGCTTGTAAAACTTATGTTATGATCTGCTGCCATCTGATGGGGGAATGTGAACATTGAGCACTGACAATGATGCATTTCTGGTCTTTTCTTTCTCCAAGTATTTCACCGATGGAGATAATTGGTTGTCTGGGAAAATGTAATTGATTGGTTTTTGGTACTTTAGAATCAACGTTAGATCATCTACTAGAACTGTCTAACCTTCTTTGTCTTCATCGTAGCCTTCCATAGCTCGCCTGTAAAAAAAAGAAATCAATGTGCTTAATATAGTTTATTACAACTGTTTTAACACAAAAGTAAAAATGGTCCACACTATTTGCAAAATTCTATTGTATTTAGATAAACACCTTCACATCTTTGCACAATGTTACACACGCATGCTTCACTTTTTTTTTTTTCAAAACATTGCACACAGTGATTTGTAAAACTCCACACACATTTCTTTATTGCAGATACACACAAAGATTTTGAGATTATTTTTTGTCAAATCACTGGATTGCCAATGAACAAACGAAGGAAAAATAAGACACACATCCATCAGGTGTGGCAGTACACGTGCTGATTTTAAAATACAGGCATGGGTGTGCTCTAAGAGGCAGCAGATGACTTTAATTTTTTGACAAAAATTGAAGAAGCTGAATGAAAAGGATGAATAAGAGGGTAATCTCAAGAAAGATATGAAGGAAGCCGAGGAAGAGGGAAGATGTAGAAGAAGAAAAGGACCCGAAGAGTTTATAGAAGCTAAACAAAGAAGATGAGACGAGATGAGAAGAGAAGATCAGACTCAGGACCCTTTGGAGAACTATGTCTCACAACTGACCAGGGAATATCTCCCCTCGGCTTAGTTAGACGGTGTGATCACGGTGAGGGAAGTCTGTGAGGCTCTTGCCCCTGCAACTTGACCTGGAATGAAGATAAAGATTATACTGTGGGTAGGTTCCTCTTATCCAGAATTGGTTCCATAAGCACTATACAGTAAATTGAATTCTTGTACTTTCCACCGCAATTCCTGTTCTTGAACTCAGATAAGTTTTTCTCAACATGGTGGTGGAAAATGCACGACCTACATTTGTATGAATGTATGGTCCTCATTCAGACCATGTGCCATGTCTATGATCAGATTTAAGAAACTTTTTGTAGGAGGGTATTTGCCACGCTAGATTATTCATCTATCAATACATTGCCAATAAAAACAATCTGTGATGTGGATGAAATCTTACGGTCTGACTTGTTATTAATAGATAGAGAGATGATTTGTCCCAGTACCATCGTTGTTTTTATAGTGAAAGTATGGTGTTTCGGCAATAGAATTTTATTTGTCAACAGATTTTATAGGTTACCGTTTTTGTTTACAGTGACTGAAAATAACAATAACGGAGGTATTGGAAAACAATTGTCATGATTCCCTCGCCTACCACCAGAGCGAGCCCTGTCCCTTCCTCCGTCAACCTGGATTCCAGTCTGATACTTAACACCTGTGGTCATTAGCCTGAAGCTTATCACGTGCGCGTCATTAGCCTGATGCCTATTTCAAGGCAGTCTTCCCCATCGGGTCATCATCCCTTCCAGCCAGCTCTTCCTGGTTGCCTTATCAAGTTATAATCCTTGAACTCTGTGTTGTATTTTAACTTTGACCAAAAGACATTCCTTTGTGCTAATCTTTTGCCTTACAGCCTTGCTGGATCTTTTATTAATAAATCCTGTTTGTTGTCCTGCATTTGGGTCTGCCTCCTCCTTCTCCATCATAACAACAACAATACTTAAGTACTTGAAATATTCACTGTGTAGCATCAACGATGTGGTTGGTAAATGTATACTTTACTTGTGAACATCCTCCCTATAATTAGGGAGTCAAGATTGTTGGCCTGTTTATCACTTCATTTTTTGCCACAATATTCCTCTACAGTAGATGAGGTCATAACTTAAAAATTAGTTTTAAGAGATGTATTCTTAACGCAACACACCACTGTGAAAATGTTTGCACTAGCAACTTGATCATTGAGAAATTTGTTAGTGAAATGATGACCAATATTATTTTCAGATATGTCTAAATGTTTTGAATGAAATGTGAATGTTTCAATGACAGTGTCATTTTGGCAAAAATTTTGGGAATTCTTCAAATTGAGTGCCGTGTTGATGACTGTTTTATTTTGAGAAAAATAACTGCTTTCGAAAGTTGAGCGTAAACAATAAAACAACTGAGTTAAAACAGCATCCACAAGAAATGTTCAACCTCTAAATATCTGAACACTGGCATTTTGATTCTCTGTGAATGACATTGCTTTCTTTGTTCATGTTTTTAGTTGTGGTCAGCCTCTTTCTGTCATGGTCTGTGGGAATTTTTGTTTATTAGTCAACATGGTTTACAGATCTATTATGACGACATATGCCGAAAAAAAAAAAAGAATTATGTAACCTTTAGCCTTACCCCCCCAGCAAGACCCTCACCTCAAACAACATTCTGAAGCATTGGCTCAGTGGTAGAATGTCTGTCATTGAACAGGAATAAGCTGATTTGATTTTCACTTGGCCCATGCCTAGGTGTCCCTAGGAGCAGACATATAACCCCTAGTGGCTCCCTCTATTGGTGTCGTCGTGGTTGCCTGCTGCAGTGCAATACAGCAAAAGTAATTTCCCCATGAGGGAAGAATGTTGTATGATTGAAAAACTAAAAAACATTCCGGCTGTTCTCAATCCTAATTTTTTCTGAATACCCATATATTTAATTGTTTTTCTTTTGATATGTGATTCTCCTTTTCGTTAACAAGACTGTGCATAAATAATATATTTATCATATTATCTTTTTAGTGCTTCGGTCTCTCAGACTGTAACTACACAATGTGACTTCTAAACCAAAATAACTCTGTATTCCTGGAAATAGAGGCCGCAAACTTAACTAATCGGAAAGTTTTATTCCTCTTCTTTACCAAAAGTTGGCTACCAGTAAACAAATCCAGCCTACTAGCCCACACCTTTCCTTCTTCTTGTCACTTTGTGGACTACGTACACACACCTTCAACACGTAATGTGTTTACTACTGGCGGTAATACTGACGGGAAATGCCTAAAGCATGTTTTCTTTTTACCTGTGATTGAAATTTTTATTACAAATTCCGGAAGGAGCTCGGTGTCGAGCCGCTCCTCCTCCAGGCCGAGAGAAGCCAGATGGGGTAGTTCGGGCATTTGGTTGGGATGCTCCCCGAGCGCCTCCCTGGTGAGGTGTTTTGGGCACCTCCCACTGGGAGGATACCAAGAGGCAGACCCTGGACCTGCTGGAGAGACTATGTCTCACAGCTGGCTAGGGAACGACTCGGGATCCTTCCGGGTGAGCTGGAGGATGCAGGCGGGGTGAGAGACGCCTGGGTTTCCCATCTGAGGCTGTTGCCACCGCAACCCGGCCCTGGATAAGCGGAAGACGATGGAACGGAACGGAAAATGAGGTCATTAGTTATTCAACAAATTTAGTAGGTCATTTGTGTTTCACAGCTGACATCATATAAAAACTATTTTGTGCAGTCAGTTCTGCATAATGACGAGGAACTGGGTCATTTTTCTCACATGGTGATAGCACACCTTAGGAAAGTTCCTAGTTTTATGAGACAGGTTGCATCAGGTTTCCTTTTCTATGAGAAAGGTATGAAAAAACCCAGGTGTGTCTGCGGAATACAATTAGGTTTCAGAAATTTCCACGAGGATTGCCATAAAAAACAACTGAGCACATGTTTAGAGCATGGCGTCATGAATTCTTTTTGAAAGAAAAAGTAAAATTGAAACCAGTCAGGCAGTTGGCAAATTACCAAAGCTGTGCCAAAGCTTCATAGGTTTTACATGTAGAGGAAGTGATCAGATTTCATCTTTAAAGTAGTATTCTGTCAGCTGAAGTCAGCCATGTGGAACTTCTTCTTGTCTTACGTCACAAAAGGTGAGAAATTTCCCAACAAACTGCTCTGTTATAAACGACACACGATGAGAAATCAGAGAAGTCTCACTAAACCTGGAAGTTATCAACATGGTAAAAAAATTTTGTCTGTATTATTCAGAATTTTGATTCTTTTAATCAAATGATGATTACCTATTTAAATTAGCTTTTTTTTTTTAATTACATGATTGCTATGTTCAGTTTTAAAATTCTGGCTTTAAAATTTATTGATGCCATAAGTAACTTTTAAATATATGGAACTCATTTTATCCAGATTTGTTATGCTACTTTACATTCCAATATTCAACTATTTAAGTATCAACTGGTTATAACTAAAGTTAATTGGTATAATTGCTGTAGTTATTTATCACAATTTGTTTTTTATGCTTGGTCACTTTTCCTTTCTTTGCCTTCCAGACAAATCTGATTCTTTTCATCCTCACCTGCTCATTTGTTCCAATCATTTCCCAAAATCCTCTAGGATCTTGGACTCTGCAGCCAAACAGTAAGTTGAATCGTCATCATACATTAAAATATTCACAAATTATACCACAACCTCTTTTTTCTAATCCAGTGGACGTAAATGTGTCTCATAATAGTTCTGGTTGTGGACGTAGATGGTTCTCGGGGTCAGCAGCCTTTGACTTGTTTGGAAGAGGACTTTCTACATGGAGACAATCAGACCCAGATTCACTGGAGGAAGAACGGAGGAGATACGACGCAGAGGGGGAACTTATACCTGATACAACTGACTGAAAGCCTTGGAGGGGGCAACTACACCTGCCATAGCCCTGATGGATCTTTTCTTAATCACACCGAGGTCCTTATTCAGCAGGTGAAGACCGACAGAAGGATTTTACATAACACAAAGCAAGGTAACAACTTCTGATGGAACTCTATACATCTACAGCAGATCATTATTTATACTGTACCTCTTGAGGATCACGTCCCGGGTGGGATGAGGCTTGAAACACTGGCCTTTGTGTGCAGAGTTTGCATGTTCTGAGCACATGCACAGGTTTTCTCTGGGTACTCTGGTTTCTCCCATCTTCCAAAAACACGCATTGATTGATTGGTCACGATAAAAATTGTACATAGGATTAGTGTGTGTGGCCCCACGGCAGACTGGCAGCCCTGTTTGTGTCCCCTGCCTCTCGCCTTAAACCAGCAGGACAGGCTACGGCACACCAGCGACGCTATTAAGGATGAACGGTTCAGAAGGTTATATTTTTTTGGACAAGAAGTAATTGAGGCTTCTTCCAACATATGATAAATAATGCAGAAGAAATAGTTTTGTGCAACATATTTCTTAAACGCACACCGAACAGATATGTACTTGTAAAGCTAGCGGTCATTGCTAAAGATAAATAGGATTAATCAACTTTTTCTTATTCACTGTTCTCATTCTCTGTCTTATCTAAATAGGAAATTATTTAACGTGCTATGCTAAGAATCATAATGGAGATTTTCATTGCTCCTGGACCTGGCAGAGTGGCCGGCGTGGCACAGTAGCATTCATCGAAGCTCAACGGTAAACATTCATGAACAGAATTAGATTAGGTAAACGTGTCAAATGTAATCGGAAATAAGTTATCAGGTGTCGGTGATAATTTCTTTTTTATCCTTCCTCAGTGCATCAGATGACAAGAACACTCAGTGTTCTGTGGATGACAGTAACCTGCAGTGGAAGTGCTCCTCACCCCACGTAAACATCAGCTGTTTTGTGGACTACGACAGGCAGGAGATTTCCTGCCGGGACGAGCAGCACTGTCCCTATGCAGAGGAGATCCATCGGATCAACCTCACCATCGGTCTGAGGACTGATTCTTTTATATTAGAAAGCTATTCCGAACACTTCTTCTTGTCTGAAATTGGTGAGCTTAAATGTTTTTCCACTGCTTGTGATTTTATTACCTCACTTTGTATCTTTTTTTTTTTTTTACAGTGAAACCTGACAAAGTTCAGATCAATAAAGTCAACAAAACCCTGGTGGAGTGGACTTACCCAAACTCCTGGAGCAGGCCCCACTCCTACTTCCCTCTCACCTTCCAGATTTTACAACACAGACGTGGCTGCAGAAAATGCACCGATCCGTGCATCGTTTCAAACCGCACAAAGGTAAGAGGAATTTCCAAACTGGGTGATTGTTTCTAAAAGCAAAAGTAGAGTGTTATAGGAACGATATGATAGTTATGGTAAAAAGTTTTCCATCAGTTGAAAACAAAGCCCAAGATGAAGTGTTAAGCAGGAGTGTGATTTGATGTTTCTCTTTCAGAGTTTGACATGTGATTTCACGGACATTTGTCAATATAAAGTGAAACAGAGAACGGTGTTTGTGTGCGTTAGAGCGAAGGATGCTTTCTGTAACTCCCAATGGAGCGAGTGGAGTCATTACAGGTCAGTGGTTTGACCTGGAATATTCAATGTTTATCCCCCACCACGGTGGTTTTCACTACCCTCTGACCCTCTGTGTTTTTTGTCACCACTCCTCCCAGTAAATCACAGATAACACACAAATCCTTTCTGCTTTTCATACCTGTCTACTAACCGTTGGGGTTTTTTGTATTTTCTACAGAAACTAGTGTACCTTTTAATGCCGAAACTGTTTTCAAAATGAGTAAATAAGTCACGCTTTTGTGTTTAATTGCAGATTAAAGAAACACAAGAAGAAGAATTTGGAGTAAATTGATTTTGTAACAGAAGAACATCTCAATCCATGCTTTGAAGCTGTCTCTTATTTATAACATGATGTTAATATTATATTATTATCCTGATGAAATATTCACTTTTTTTAAGCATAAATAGAAAAAAAACAATTATTACCAAAAAACATTTATGGTTATTCATCATTTCAGATATGTCTCAATTATACATTTTTGTCCAGGTTTTTTGTTGTTGTTGTTTGAGGGTTTTTTGTTTTTTTTTGCTTTTTGTTTAAAAAAAATTAAAATGTCTCGTTTATTCTTTATTTGTCCTTTATTTGTCCTTTTTTCACAAATCAGTAAGAGGTTTCCTTATAAAAGTAGGCTAACCATTTTAAAAGGTGATTAGTCATAGTAAAACACTTTATGGTCTAGTAGTGCTAGCTGGATGTGGACCCAAACGCAGGACTCAGATTTAGAATTTGTTTCCAAAAAAAAAGACAAAAAGTGTCCACAGCAGCGCTGGCAGGAAAGTACTTTGAAAATGATCTCTGAAAAAAAAACTAAAAAGCGACAAAAGGTTTCAAGAGGACTCAAGATAATGCCAGTGAGAGGTCATTTCAGAAGGGGCAAAAGCTTTAGAGTACTTTTAAGTCTGTCCAAGCAGTCAAATATATATTTGAGTTCTGTAAGGACAATGGTAAAGTGTACTGTAAGTGTGACCGGTGAAACAAAGAGGAGGTGGGACTGCAATCGTCTTTGAGTCCTTGTTTGCAATGCAAAATGGACAGTCTGAAATTATACACCTTACAGTGAAAGCTGGGAATAGTTGAAAGAACAGCTGGAAAGGTGGAGCTTTGCCCTTGAGTGGAGAGAACTGAAGGTTAGCTGCAGTAAGACAGAGCACATATTGTAAGTGTGAATGAAAGACAACCAAGTTAAAGAATGAGGTTACTGGAAGAAGAGTTTAAAAAAGGTAGATGATTTTAGGTAATTAACTCCAGTCCTCGAGGTTCGGTGTACTGAAGGTTTTCCACGTGTTCCTGGTTCAATACAGCTGATGAACATAAAGTGAAATCAACAGCCAATAAAATTTGGCACAATGACTTGTTGACCTGGATCAGGTGTGTAGGTGCAAGAACACATGGAAAACCTTCAGGACACCGGCCATCAAGGACTGGACTTTGACACTGTGGTCTAGAGCAGGGGTGACCAACTCAAATCCTGGAGGGACGGTGTCCCTGCAGGTTTTCCATGTGTTCCTGGTTCAATACAGCTGATGCACATACAGTGAAATCAACAGCCAATAAAATTTGGTACAATGACTCACTAACCTGGATCAGGTGTGTAGGTGCAAGAACACGTGAAAAACCTGCAGGGACATCGGCCCTCCAAGAACTGAGTTTGACGCCTGTGATCTAGAGCTTTGGGTAGTGTGGAGGAAAGGTGAAGAAATATTAGAAATGAGTGAGGGAAACAATCAGGTGAGATGTGTGATAGAGGAGTTTCAGAACAATGAAGGGAAAAATGTTCAAAAAGATGGAAATGGGTCGCAGATATACAAGCAAGAGAGGGGATATATCGGCAGAAGGATACCGAGGTGGATGTAGAGAAGAAGGACATGTGGAGCCCATTGAAACAGAAAAATCTGTGATTTTGGGCTATACAAATAAAATTGAATGTAGTTGATGAAAAAAAGAGAATGTAGAAGACAGGGTTTGATGGTGATCACTGACTGCTGTTGCACCCCCGAATGAGAAAAGCTGAAAGAAAACATGCATTTGCAAGAAATTTTATATTCCTGAAAAAAGGTTGTGAGGAAGTACAGCAGAATTTATTAAATACATTATCAGGCCTGAATTTTGTGGGTTTTTTATTCAGACATTTGGGCTTTCCCACCATTGTAAAACAAAATATCTCATTGTATTGTTACATTATTTGAAACAAATGCAAGTTTATATTCTTTCACAGCAAAACCACAAAAACCAAATTGTCCTTTAAATTTCGGAATAACTTGCAAACAAATACAAATGTTCCTAACATTTCTGTCATGTGCGAGGAAAGTCCTACCAAACACCATCTCATGTATGTACCAGTGAGATGAGTCATTGGTCAGGAGGTTGTTTTGAACACTCTGCTCACTTCCCCATTAGAAAAAGCAGAAGTGGTTTATTTAGATAGGCACTTTTGTAGCTGTCAGACCAGGAAGATCAAACCAGATGTCACTGACGTTTGATATTTTAGTGGCATGCAACAATTTTACATTATTTAATGCCTGTAGCTGAATGATAAGGAGAATCTGTTTAAGTATACATTCATGGTCTATCTTCACTGTGATTGAACGTTACTCATACCAGACTATTGAGTGAGAGTTTCAGATACAAGTGTTGTGTTGATTTTGCCACTTATTAAAGTTACTTGACGTGTTGTCTCCTGTCATTGATTCCTGAAACAAAACATTTTAATCTGACTGGAAACTTTTTCTATAAGACTGAGTAAAAGCTATGTCAGAATAACATTTTTATGGCAATTGAAAATAAACATTTTAGTGCTTTTACAGCTTTCTTCTTCTTAATTTGATTCGAAGTTTTGTTGCCGGAGTTTTTTCTGTCATAATGTTTTTTTATTTATTATTTCTCTGCAATTTCTCCAGGTATTTATTATCCTATATTCCACTGTGTGTGGTTTATCATATTAATACACCCAGCGGAGCCACTTTCTGCGTCAGTCGGGGCTTTTCAAAGAGTTCTTCTTTCTTAGATAAAGTTAAAATGTATTTCCACCGATGAGACAAAATCAATTTGATAGTTTTTCTTTTTGATTTTTAAAGAAATAATAGAAAATTTAAGAAAAAACTATTTGCTGGTTGATTTAATAAAGTGACAAATTTGATAATATTAGGCATTCCCCTCCTGTGAAGACATTTTCACCAGCAGCACTTCTTCCATGATGCGAGAAGTGCAGGACAGCTGAATTATTCATGTGGACATGAGTCCCTGCGGAATGAGACCAGAGGACAGAAACACGGTCAAGTCATTATTTTTTATGAAAACAAGGCAGTTTGGTTACGTTACGATAAAAAACTTTTTTTGTCTTTTTTTTTTTTTTAACTCTTCTCATGCATTTGCTCTTGAACTTTTATTTAGGTATGAAAAGACAGCTTTCTGCATAAAATTGGTGACCTGTCCAGAGTGTACCCTGCCTCACATATTTGTGAAAGATGTTCTTTAGCTTAGGCAGCACGGTAGCACAATGGCCTCATAGCATTAAAGGTTGTGGGTTCAAGTCCTGGGTAGGTATGAGGCTTAGACCACTGGCCTTTCTGTGTGGAGTTTGCATGTTCTACCTGTGTATGCATGGGTTTCCTCTGGTTCCCCGGTTTCCTCCCGCCCTCAAAATATGCATGCTATGTTGATTGACCACTACTTGATTGCCTCTAGGAATGTGTGTGTATGGTTGTTTGTGTGTGGCCTGGTGACCTGTTTGGGATGTACCCTGCCCCTCACCTCGAATCAGCTGGGATGGGCTCCACCCTCCTCTCAGCCCCTCCCTTCGTAACCCCGTAAGGGATAGACGGTTAAGAAGGTGACTGTTCTTTATCTTTTGTTAGTTCTGCCTTTCTTTTCTGCTCCAGGTCTCCAACAAATTAGCTCATTTGATGAACATAATTTTTTTTATTGCCTCTTTAATAAAAACATTGGTCGGAACTCTTTTTTGTTTCAGTTCGCCTGCTTTTTAACTCTATCAAACGGCCACCTGAGAATCAGTCTGTGAGCTGGTTTTGACTTTGTGACTTTGTTTTTCTTTCTTTCTGCTCGCTTATCTCTCAGAGGGGTTTTTATTTGATTTATTTAAGAGGTTCAAGACTTTGGGAGCTCAGCCACTCTGCACTGCCATCATTATAATGGATGAGGTCAAATAAACCAGTTCCAGGCCTCTATTATCTTTCTCAGCTTCTGTCTGGTTTCTGTTGCCTTGGCTTTATCAAAACCAAACAAATTTGATTTGTAAAATATCATGATGGTTTGTACTTTCGCCCATCTTTTTCTGAGTCCTTAAACCCTTTTTTCACTACATGTCACTTTCACCCAATCACACATTCACTCATACCCTTATGGTTGGAGGATTGTGTCCATGAAGGCTTCAGCATGTGGTCGGAAAAAGTCTGGGATCAATCCACTGGTTTTCCAAATGAAAGAAAGCCCTTCTTCCTGAACTATAAAATTTGTTCTTTTTATTTTCTTTCTACTGAGAATAAAAAAACAAACCTAGTTTCTTCATGTGATGACAGTCTCGAGAAACAACAGCTCTGAAATTACATCTAATGAACACTATCTAAACTCTGAAAGATGTCTTTATGAGGTCAGAAAGTTACAAAGTACAGACCGATATACAGACATGCACACAGAGGACTTTAACAACCAAGAATGTCCAGGAATGATCGAAGTCGATTAATCCGGCTGAAAACACACAAACATAAAAGCTTAACAAAACAGAAGCAAACAAGCTTGGCTAAGCATCAAAGTCAAGAAAAGATGTGACAAGAAAAATCATAAAGCGTAACAAATGCTTTAAGTTGTCCATTTTCTATAGAATCAGAAACATACAAACACCATATCGGTACATGCTGAACTCAGGATGGAAACAGTAGTTTATTTCAACATTTTTTTTACAAACTTATAGTTTAAAAAAACACAAAAAACTATGATTAAGTAAGAACAGAAAACACAAAATCTTTAAAATGTCTTGTAAATCTTCAAACAACCAATAATCTCAATTTAACTTGAAACTGAAATTTTTCTTGAAATCAAAAACAAAAATGAGAAATTTGGAGTAAACAAAATTAACAAAAACCAACATTTTAAACAACAACAAAAATAGTGAAATCTATATAAAAAAAACTATATAAAAAGTTAATTAATGCCACACAAAGCAACAATAAAAATAAAATAATAAAAGCAGAGCAAATGAGGCAGCACAGTGGTGCAGTGGTAAGTACAGTGAATTCACAGCAAGGTCGGGGTTCGAGTCCTGGAGTGAGCAGAGGCTTGAAACACTGGCTTTTCTTTGTGAGGTTTGCATGTTCTCTCCAGATACTTTGGTTTCCTCCCACTGTCCAAAAATGCACATTAGGTTGATTGGCTGATATAAAAATAGGAATGAATGTGTGCATGTGGCCCTGCTACAGAATGGTGACCTGTTTGGGATGTACCCTGCCTCTCGCCTGAAATCAGCAAGGAAAGGCTGTGGCATTCCCTGTACCCTTATTAAAGATAAGCAGTTCAGAAGCCAAAGCTAAAACAAACAATGAATTATTTACAGAAACGCGACAATACAGAATAACAATAAAAGCTTTCAAATATTTCAGAATAAGACAAATCTTTGGTTTACTATAAATGTTGAAGATCCATTGGTTTGAATTTCAGATGCAAGGAAATTGTGTTTGTACAGAAAAAAAAAAATTCTCCACTGATCCATAAAGTTTTTGTTAATGTTTTGATGTAGAAGGAGGAGGACCCGAATGTAGGACAAAACAGGATTTATTAACAGAAGTCAGGTAAGTCTGTAAGGCAAAGGGTACAGGATTTACTCAGGATCAAAAAGCTCAAATGATACACCAGATATCAAATATTAGAAAGATTCAATGGTCAGGCAGCTGAAGAATGACAATAACCTGCTGTTGAAGTCTGGGGCGATTGCCCTTAAATAGGCAGCAGTGTTCACAGGTGTGTGGCATCAGAAATCAATCTCAGGTGTCCCCAATCAGGGTGATGAGGAAGGTCCAGTGCTCCCTCAGAGGGCAGGCGAGCGGATCACGACAGTCAAGTTGTGTTTTAATAGTTTTTTATTTAGTTGTAAAAGTGTGTTCCTAAAAAAAAATTCAACATTTAACAATTAAATTGATTTCTCCTGAATCTAGTGTTTATTATACTTTTCTATTTGCTTTAATCATTAGACATGGAAACAGCTTTTTGCACAGATGGTAGGTTTTTTTCTTTAATTTCATTCAAAGATTAATTCATTAGTTCATTAAACCAGTAAATGGTGTAACATCTCTTTATTACCACTAGATGGCAACGTTGCATCTGTAATGCATGCAATTCTTTCTTCAATTTTGAGTTTTTTTTAATAAAATTGAATTTAAAAAATATTTTCCAAAAGTTTAATCTTTAATTTTTCTAAATATGTCCTTAATTTTTTTAAATAAATAAATTAGAAAAATAAGATTTATAAAAATGAACAGATTTAGTTTTTTAAATGTTACATTTCAGCAGGAGTTCCTTTTAATTGCCACTATTATGTTTTATTATTTCCTCCATGTCTCCATATTCAAACTGTAAATACTACTAGTCTGATCTGATGTAAATTATAAACATATTGTTGGACAGAAGGTCTTTTCTCGTCAGCATATGCCTAATTTTTTTACGACTTCTCTCAATTCAATCAGGCAACTATGATCATCCATCCAACCTTTTGATTTAGGGGAACATCTGGTAATTGTACAGAACTTCTTTCTCATCACTTACTTTTAAAATGTCTGCAGGAATTTTAATAGCTTTCCCATATGTGAACAAGACTTTCCACACACACACAGTCACACACACCTTAGCACTGTGTGGAATTTTGCAGGAACATAGTGATCAAAGATGTTTGTTTGGCTGCCAACGAGTTAGTAAATCACAGTATTATTAACATGGCTGGAAACTCATGGAATCTGACATATCTGTTTCAGGACGCACTGATATTTAGGCTGATTGTGCATGGATATAAATACATGCCACCCAAGAGGCCTTCTATGCTGGCCAGCATGCCAAACAGACACACAGATCATGATCAGGCCCAAAATCAAACTAATGTGCTGAAGGATAACTTTGGACCTGTGTTTCTGTGCACAGCCTTGGGTCAAATTCTCTACAAGTAAAGCTGGAGATCAAATAAATGTAATCTCATGTAGATGTTATTTCTCACTTTTTTTTTTTTTTTTGCTCGTCCTCCAGTAGAGGTGAATAAAACTGGCAGACAGATGGAGGGATGAATTCTCCATCCTTCACCGTTTATGACATTCAGCAATTTCCATAAAGAGTTCTTCTGCTGCTGCCCTCTGCCACTTGAACATGTTAGTTTTTATTGGACTGAAAGGAAACTCAGTTTTCAGCTTCATTTCCTGGAATCGCTTACTCATATTTATATTTAATTTAAACTTTTATATCAATCTCTTCTTTCTAACCAAAACAAAGTCACGCCACTCTTTAATAAATCTTTAAGATCATTTGATTAAAATTAAATGTACATTATGATACTTTTAAAAAGAAGTGTTTTTGAGTTGATTAATTTATGCAAATTAATTGATTTTTTTTGTAAAAATTTGCAAGTAAAAACCAGCAAAAAGTGATGAAAAGCTGATTTTTGGTGCTGATGCGTTCACCATACACTTTCAGTTATTTAGTTTCCCTCTTTTCATTTGCGGTTTCCCTCCTTTTTTTGAGTGATGAGATTTTTTTTGGAGCAGTTTAGCAGCCTAATCCTCATGTTTGTGTTGGATTCAACATTAAATCCCGCAAGATTTATGTAACACATCCAATCAAAGCTAATTTCAAAGTATGGCTTGTAAAAAGAGAGAGAGAAAAAACTTACTTAAGCTTATAATCTGATTGATTTGATGACAGATGAATTTTTGGACCGTTCAGCTTTTATGAGGGAAACAGAAACATTTTTGTCCAGTTCAAATATTTCTGTAAAAAGTTTTTTTTCTGACGGAAAATGGCTTTAGTTTCAGATATTTGTTTAACATTTCGTTCTGAACCGCTTGTCTTTGTTTGGGTTGCGGGTTGTTCCGGAGTTTAATCCGACTGATTTCAAGCGATAGGCAGGGTACACCCCGAAAAGGTCGCCAGCCTCTTGCGGAGCCAAAGTGTTCAAGTTAGATTTATTTTTTTTCTTTAATCGTAATAAGAAGAAAAGAAACTAAAATTTTTAGATTGCGATTTTAACTGATGATCAGTTGTCATTTAGAGAAAAACGATCAGCTCTTCTTCTCTTTTTAAGCAGGTTGATTCTATCATTAGGTGATTTTTTTTTCTGTTTCTCCTGAAATTGCGCTGCGCTTTTACGCGCACAGTGCGTGTTTTCCTGGCTTGCTGGACAGCTGATTGTCCGTCTTTTCACCACGTTGGAGGGCGTTCCTCTCCTCCTCTCTGAACACGCCCTCTCACCTACTACTTTTCTTCTCTTTGCATCCCTGAGATGCTCCAAAGTGATTCCTCAGGGAAGAAAAAAGGAGCGCAAGAAGCCGAAGCGGATCGAATAAGGAGGACAAAACATTTACCATCTTTTTTTCTTCTTGCAAAAAAGACACTTTTATGTTTTTATCCGCTTCTTGATGCGCAAACTCTGCGCTTCCTTTTCTTCCTCTCTTTCTCTGTTTTGTGGCAGACATGAGGTGCAGCAGCTTTAACCTCAGATGCTGACAGATTCTTTTTAAGTGAAAAAGACCGGGATACTTTGCTCCGGTGCAGCGCGATCAAACGGACGCAGAAACAGGAGGAGGAGAGAGTCACTAAAGGAGAGAGAGAGAGAGAGATAGAGACGTTTAAGGTGCGTTTTGATGTTTGGCATCCACGACAGCATCCAGAGGAGTGGGAGTAGTATGAAAGAGGAGCCCATGGTGGCCGGGATGAACGCGGTTCGGACATGGATGCAGGGCGCCGGGGTGCTGGACGCCAACACAGCCGCCCAGAGGTGAGCCTGAGGCGGCGTGGAAACAGAGGAGCGCCCGCTGTTCTTTTAAAGACTGATTCACATGGGGCCCAGTCGGGTCCCCTGAGGACCTCTCCTCTTCTTTTTTTTTAAACAAACTTGTTAAAATACTTGATGCCCCCTAAAGTGGATTTAAAGATTTCTTTGCTGCCCGCAGGATTTTCACTTTAGAATAAGTTTTTTTTTCATGTGGCAGAGTTTGATGACAATCAGGAACTTTTTAACATTTTAAACTGAAAGGTTTTAAAGTTCATGTAGTTTGATCTTTATTCCCTCTCTGATTTGTTCCATTTCTTATCAAATTGAACAAGTTTGAAAGCAATTAGGAAATTAATTAAAAAATAAAAGTCTAATAATGAGAGCACTTAGAATTAATTTAGATTAGACTAAATATTATTTAGTAACTAATTTTCTTTGTCAGTTTTAATAGAGTTGTTGGTAAAGTTTGTGTTTTTTTTTTCTGGTTCAGTTTAGTTCATGCATGCTGTTTGTGTGCAGTTAAAAAATGAGCGGCATCAGTTGTTTAAACACTTTTTATGATTTTTTGGGGGATCGATCATTCCTAATAGCAGTGCTTGTGTCTGCAGCGGAGTGGGTCTTGCTCGGGCACACTTTGAGAAACAGCCGCCCTCAAACCTCCGCAAGTCCAACTTCTTCCACTTCGTCCTGGCTCTCTACGACAGGCAGGGTCAACCGGTGGAAATAGAGAGAACCACATTTGTAGATTTCGTTGAGAAAGAAAAGGTAAGTTCAAAAAACGAAATAATGGATTAAATTAAAAAAATTGATTTGATTTTGTGAATGATTTGTGCCTTTGAGCCAAACGGACTGCAGGGACTGATTCTCCTGCTGGATTCAGTGATGTGATTTTTAGATTTAATTTTCTCAACAAAACAAGTTTTTAATTTGATATTTTTTCTTTTTTTATATTTGCTAAATTTTTCTCAAAATCTGCTTTTTACATAAACTTTGAAACTCAGTCTTTTCCTTTTTTTTAACCTTTTTTGTTCTATCATCATCTTTATTTCTCATTTTCTGAGTAAAAAAAGTCTTCTTTTTTGCATTGGTTGAATTTAAATATTAAGATCTGATATAAAAAAGTTTTCATGTTTGCACGAGGCCTTTAAAATGTTTGTTTTTTAATTTAATCTAGTTTCATTGAGATCATTTTTTAATAAAAATGTTATTCATTTTATCAGAATAAATTTTTCGACTAATAAAGAAATTGTTGTTTAATTTTTATTTCACTAATTTTTACTAAAAAAAAATGCCACTAACTTCATGATTTATATTTTTAATCTACAGCATTTATTGTCATTTTTAAACTGTTCACTTGTTTTTTCAATCACTTAAACAAGTCTTCACTTCATGAAATAAATGATCATTTGCACTGATTTTTTTTAGTTACTCTGTTAAAAAAAATCTATAACATAAGCATTTGTTTGCAACTTTTAAAAACTTGCAAGAACCCTAAATCTTTCTTCTTTTTATGCTTTGAAGACAGAAATGAAAGAATTTCAATAAGATCCAAGTTTGAGTTTTAAGATGTTAGTTTTCTAAAAATACCAGGGTTTGGAGGAGCAGTGGAAAGGTCCCAGGAGGAGATGTTTGCTCGCTCTGACCGCCTCTGTTTGGTTTAATTTTCCTAGGAAACGACGGGGGAAAAGACCAACAATGGCATCCATTATAGACTCCAGCTCCTCTACAGTAACGGTGAGTTTGATTTTAATATTTTTTTATGAAGGAATAACAAAAGCAGAGAGAAAATAATCCACTAAACTAAAGAGAAGAGACTCCGGCAAGAGAAATTTTGAAATGTCAAACCTGTGATATTTATTTAAGAAGAGCTCAATATATATTATATTATTATTTATTTGATTTGAAAGGTTATGTATTATTTATCTATAAACTGTCTGTAAATGTCTCTGCATAGAAATATATGTATAGATATTTTATATAGCTGAAAAAATGTCTGTGTTTATATGCAAATGTAAATAAAGACATTTATAAATATATAAACAGAAAATCATATAAAAATGTAGAAAATTACTTTTCAATCCAGTTAAATATAAAAAAAAAATTATTTACTCTAATTAATCATTTCACTATTATTTCCTATCTTGTCGTTAATATTTTTTTTATTATTATTACTTATCAGTCATTATTAATATTTATTAAGTGGGATCATTTTCCCGTGCAGTTGAAGAATTGAGTCAATTTGAACTACGCCATGAACCTCAAACTGTAACTGAAAGTTTTTATTCCGAGTCAGAACTCACAGATTTCATAAAACCTCGCAGGGGAAATCAGAGTGAATATATTGTTTGATGTAAAAGATCCCCGAGTGGGTGAATCTTTCAGTCCGATGTAATGTGAAACTACATTTTAGCATCTTCGTGTGTCTGCAGGGATCCGGACAGAGCAGGACTTATATGTTCGGCTCATTGACTCCATGACTAAACAGGTAAGAGGTCCTGCTTTGTGTTGGTTCAAACGTTACCCCTCACAGCCTACAATCCTCATGCCCACCCCCTTGGTCTAGCTACATGCTTGTGTCTGTGGGACCCTCAACTTCAGCACAGCACTGCCGGCTTGATAAACGACCTGTCTTACCTGTGGAATACATTTACAGAGGCCCAGAAAAGTAGAGGACATGTGTCCTCATACTTTACCTCTGCACAGCAGTCAGTTAGCGAGGATAGTGTGTGTCTGTGTGTGCTCTTAGGAGGCAGAATATGTATAAAAATTGGACGTGTGTGTGTTTTAGTGTGCTAGAGACGCTGTGTGAAGCAGAAGTGGTAGTGTGCGCTGGTGTTGGAGACAGTGATGCATGCCAGCTCACTCTTTCAGGACCTTGACCCTCATTTCCTCAATGTGAAACAGAACAAACTATCCCAGAGTGTGTTATGGCCAATTCAATCACACAAAGAAATACAGAGCAGCGCACGTTAGCTGGCGTGCACTGAGGGAATTCTCCATGAGGAGGAATTAGACGACGCAGAAACTAAGCCCCCTCAACAATGTTTTCATATCAGCTTTTTTGTTTTGCCAATTCTGCCCGGAGTGCCATTAGGCTTGGAGAGTTTGTCTTAGAATGAAAAGAGTAGGAGGAGATGCTGTTTGTGTGTAAGTGTGTGTGTGCAGGGTGATCAAGCCCCGGAGAGCGTGCTGAGTGGGGTTGGAGGGGTAACCAGACTAGGTTTTTGGACGCGGTGCTGTATGGACCAGATGGTGCACTATACTTCAGTCTGGCAGTCCAACTGCTCACTGTACACGACGCACAAACACACGTGCACATACAAACACACATGAACATGCAGCAGTACACACAAGTGTTCACTCACGCAAACAATTTTTTCTCTCTTACTGTCTCTGTCAGAACAGAGCGTTCCTGTTCAGGAGGGCTGGATTCCCACGATACACACATTCGCCAGACAGACAAACACGTTTCCCAGATGAAACATGCACACAGTTCTGTTTTTTATTTAGCTCTGATTTTTATTGGACTTTATTTTCTGTCAGCACTGCACGCAAAAAACATAAATTAGAATATTTTTTCTAATCTTCTTTTCCTTCTTTTGTGTCTGTAGGCGATTGTTTATGAGGGCCAAGATAAAAACCCAGAGATGTGCCGGGTACTCCTGACCCATGAGATCATGTGCAGGTGAGGCAAACATCCCCAAGCTCCATGTCAGAGATGATTTTCTCACTCTGAAGGTGTCTCTGCGTGGTGTAAAGAGGGGGCAAAGACACGCGGAGAGCTGCTAAATTACAATAGAATTTTTATCATTTTTCTGAAAGTGGGTTGGGGAGATGGGCCCTGGCCTATTTCCGCTATGTGTGTGTGTGTGTTTGAGGGTATAAGCTCCACTGTATATGTGTGTGTGTGTGCATCCCTCTCATGTTCTGCTAATTAGGACAAGGAAAAGCTCATTACTCAAACCCATCTTCCTCCGTCCGTGTAATACATGCAGTTTGCAGTGTCCTGACAGTGAGCTATGTAGAAAAGGAGGTGGAGGGAGGTGGGGGTGCTCAAATTTCATGTAAAATTCACACACACACACATAGAGATACACTTAAAAGTCAAACGGATGAGAAACTCCAACAAGCGGCGTGTGTGTGTTTTCGATCGATAAACGCATCACTCGGCTTGTGATTGTCTCTCCCAAAGCAAGCAGCCAGAAATGCACGAGGAGCTCCGTATGGAGAAATGGCTGGTGGCAAAGTGGAGCCACTTCCTGGTTATCACACAAGGCAATTTAGACCACTTGTTTTCATATGCTGCAGGAAACAGTGGAGATCAGAAATCTGATCTGGCTCTCCGAAGCCTCCTGTCCTGGGGGAGCTTGGAAAGCAGGGGGAGGGTCAGACTCTGCTGTCTTACCCCATCTCCTCCCTCTGACATACAGTAGATGTAGTTAGACGCAGGAGGAAAAGGTAGACATGCTGGTACTTTTTTGGGGGGCTGGGGGATTAGAGGTAGTTTCGGAGTGGGGGGGGTTGGTGATGGCACACTGTTTCACTGCTGTACTCAAATGATTCAGAGAGGACTCGTCACATCAGTATGCAACCCCCTTCTACCCAGCATGCACTACTCTCCAGGTCCAGTGGGACCACTCTGTGACCCACTTCTGAGCTAGAGAAAGCGCACAAGAGTGAGGCGGGATAGAGGGAGGGGACGAGCACAGAGGAAAAATAGAGAACATAAGATGTCTGCTTGTGTGATGTCTGACAGAAATGGAGCTAACCTGAGCCCTAGAGGCTAATTCAAGTTTCTATCAGGCTCCATCCCAACATTCTGCTAACACTCTCCTCAAAGTTTGCCTAAAATCAACCCGGTGATCTGACAGGAGAGCCATGGTTTTACCTCACCAAGCTGAACACAAATCCAAGTCATGCCTCTTCTTGAACTCTCTCAGAGTCTCACGCCCTTTTTTTACTCCCATCTTCTTCTCACTTCTTCTTCCTGGATGCTGATCTGACTTTCTTTCCCTCTGTGAGCTGTGGCTTATCTCGCTGTCTCTGGTGTTCACATGTTGGTGACTAACTCTCCTTTGTCTGCCCCCCCCCCTATGTTTTTGTCACCCACCCTTCTGTAGTCGATGCTGTGATAAGAAGAGCTGTGGCAACAGGAATGAGACCCCATCAGACCCTGTCATCATCGACAGGTAAGCAAACGTAGCCCTCTGAACCCCGCCGACACGAAGCTGCGCTGTCAGTGCAAACACAAACTCGGCATGTTCCACCACGTGTGTGTGGGAAACAAAACCCAAATAGTAAATACGACGGAAACATAGGGAAAGTCCCGACAACATTACACCCAGAAATTCTTCAATGAGAAGGCAATTAGAAAGCCTCGTAAAGAAGGACCATAGTTGTTTTTGGAGCAAATGTAACTCTCTGTGGAAGCCAAAATGTGTGAAATGGCTGTAAATTATGTCCCGGTGGCATGAGTGTGAGGTGGAAGAGCAATCACGGTGTGGTTGCTTTAAGTGTGGTCAAACAGAGTTGTGTGGTTGTGGTCATGGCTAAACACAAGAGCTTTTGGGGCTTCAACTACAGTATGTAAAAAATATATATAAGTAAATATCTACATATGCGTACAAGTGGTTGAATAAATCTTCTTGGAGCGGTGCTTATGGTTGTTAGCTGCTTTTCACACACACAATTTTTCTTGAGTATGCCTTTCTCCTGCTGTCATAAAGCCCCTCTGAGCAATACAGGGCTGGTGTGATTTAAAGCCAAGCAGGAAAAAAAAGAAAACGCTCTGAGGATTTACTGTCCGGTCTCAGCTGCATGCTCGAAACACACGTGTGGACATGCAACTGCAGGAGGGGGGAGTTCTCCGACCTGAGTGAGAAGCAGGATCGGGTTTGGTTATCAGGTAAAATGAAGGGAAACGTCTGTTTTCTGTCTGATTTGAATTTGTAACATGGCGGCTTATTTGTGTGCGTGTTAATGAGGCATTGACCTGTGCTATCTGATGAACGCAGCTGTCCTCTTCTCACTCTGTCAGAAGCTACCCTTTTACCTGTGTTTGTGTGTGAGGGTGTGCGAGTTGGAGTGTGAGCGTTCGCCACCCTCGTTCCGCTCCGTTGAAGCGGAAGGCCTCACCTCAGCGCTCCCTGAGACAGCTGCACCCCGCCACGTGGCCCGAGACAACACGCCTGCCCATCACTCCTTGCCATATTTCAGATTTTTGTTTCCTGGCAGCATACTTGTTGAATTTCTCTTCTCTTCACCCTCTCTCTTCGCCTCTATGAGCTCACAAACTTCCCCCCCTCACAGTTTGAGCCGCTTTAGGTGGATTGGGTCGATCTCCTGCCAACAGCTTTGCCCACACCGAGCATGTGTTGCGGCCTCTGTTTGGCAGTATCCCCCTGGGGTCTGATGGCTCAGGTGTGAGGGCAACATTAACGAACAACAAATTAGAACAGGGGGAGGGAAAACAACAGCAATATCTCTGTTTTCCTCTCCAGCGAGCACTCTTTCTGGACAGGAAAAATAGGTCAGGTGAGAGGAGAACTACCAAATAAAGGGGGTTGGAAGTAGTTTTATATGAGAGACTGCAGGGAAATAAGAGGGAGGAGGGCTCATACGTTTGCTCATTTAGCACCAATATATTCTTGGCAATTGTAATAATCAGGGATTCATAAGCAAACAAACAACTGTGAGGCTGAAACTGACTCAATTACCACGAGTTCCCCCTCCTTCAAATTCATAAAGAAATACCATCAGCAGCTCTCTCCACCCTTGAAGTTATTTAGTTCGTTAAATAAGGGCTCGTTAGGCCTGTGCTGTTTCGCAGAGATGATTAGATTTTACAGCCTTAATTAGCTGGGCTAGCTCTAACTCTTCTGGAAGAGTAATGGGTCTGATTGCCTAATTAGCTCTCTCTCGTTAAGATTGGAGAAACAGGCCACTGCAGCAAAACCGCAGGAACGAGGAAAAATAAAGTCAGCTAATGAGAAACTTATTTGATTGTTAGGAGAACAAATCTGGTGTAGTGTGGATCAGCTGCGCTCTGGGTGCCTGTACATCCTCCTCCAACCTCTTCATCGCACAACTTCTTAAAAAGATAAATTTGTTTGGGACTTTAGGTGCTTAAATGAAGACGTGATCTAGGATTTAACTATGAAGTGTTTTTATTTAGGCTGTGGTTGTAGAAAAGAAATTACACAGCCCTTTCTAATTTTTTCAAAACAGATTAGAAGTATTCCGACTGTTGGATGATTGGAAAAACACTCAATTTTAAATATGTGAAGTCCTCTTTTGCCGTCTGATCGGTCAGCGCTGAAGTTGAGGACAACTGATGCCATATTTTATGGATTAACCCCGAAGAGGGCGAGTTCTCGGAAATCCAAGCAGACCTTGGCGTGACATGCTGTGTCTGTGCTTGACACTGGGCAGGAGAAGCAGCCGAAAGGTGAGAGGCTTCTGTGCGTCTCCTCCCCAGGGATACATGTGTGGTCCACTTTAGCCTCTTACAGAGGCAGGATAATACGAAGCGAGTCCTTAACCCCCCCAACCTCTATTTCCACTTCTCTCTATCACTCCTGGTTAGCATAGGGTTAATCATATGCAGCCGCTGCATATGATTAGTCCAACATGTGGCAACATGGGCTTCAAATCACAAACATATTTCCCTCCTACTCATGTGCAACTTGGTTATATCTTTGCAAATACACCAGTTCAATTTATTTTCCCATAAAATAATTGTATTGCACATCTTCGAACGATGATGGATGTAATATCTACCTTTTCTCAACCAGAAACAACGGGATGGAGAAGGAAAATCTTGTTTGTTTGGTTTAGAACATGCAATGTGTTCTAAACCACCTTGCATAATTTGAGTATAATAATATTTTTGATGTTTATATTAATTGAACAACATATTACCTCTACCAAGTTAGAAAGTACAAAAAAATATATAAAAAAAAGCTTTTTCAGGGGGGTTTCAGTCATATACGTATGACTGTTTACGAGAAAATGAAAATTGCTATCATATTTTCCAAAATTCTTTGTGCTTTGAGTTAAAACAGGACAGAAAATAAAATAGTAATACTCTTAAAAAAATAAAGCCTGTAAAATAAGTTGAGATTAAACATAAAACATAAATCTCAGTGTTTCTGGTACCTTTATAAACAACAACATCAAGCTGTTTGTTTTAAGATTGGCTCGACATGAATAAAAAAAATTCAATTCTTTCCAAATCTGTCAAATCCACTCTCTTTGGGAGTATGACTCCCCCTCCAGGGCCATGTGTCCTCCCCTGACTTCCACCACCTGTGTCTCCTGGCCTTTTCCTGCTCATCCAGTTCCCATAGGCCTGCTGCGGGGTGTCCCTCAGGCAGAGAGAACCTCTCAGGAGGGGGGTTAGAAACACTCTGCAACCAGAGATAAGGATCCACTGGTTAGCCCTGCAGAGCTAACTATCCCCTTTTTCCATCTAGGAGGGGCAAAAGGGAGCCAACTTTAAATGTACTGACAATGTTATTTCAGGTTTATTGGCATTTTTAAGCGTACGCTTGCATGTGTTTGGATTTACGCACACTCCCGCAGCACACTGTTGATGTTGCCTATTTCCTTGCATGCGTGTCCCTGCTTGTGTATCCGCATCAGTGTTGCTTATTTCCCCAGGAGCGAGTGGATGTGTTGATAGAGGCCATTTCCTGGCGAGTGTGTGTGTGTGAGTGTCTTGAGTGAAGAATGTCGGGCAGGAAGTGCTCCTCCCGGGGAGGATGATGTCATGGCCGATGGTTTCCTGTTCTCTGAGCCCTCTCAGCTTCACAGTTGGTAGATCGTACAACTGCTGGACCAGGTTTAGGTTCAACTTTCTAAAACGTCAGGTCAACAGAGGATTAAATAATCCAAAAAAAAAATTTTAATCTTCCAGATGTGTTTAGAGGGCAACATTTTAGAGTTGAATGCATCATCTATTTGTAGGGAACCCCCTTATTGTTTGGTTGTTATGTTTGGATGCACTTCCTGGGGTGAGAGGTCATATGTAGCTTTGGCTGGGCTAACGTGCACTAGTGAATAATGTATGTCATTGACTTTATGTCAGGCTTGCCAGCCCCCCAAGCAGAGCCCACCCATGTTTAATTCATCCATCTCATCTGTGCGTGTGTAAGAGTGTGTGTGTCTACAAATATGTGTGTGTCATTTAGAAGCCCAGTCTGCACCTGTCCAGCCATTAGCCCCCTTCTCATTTGCATTAGATGCTAATGCGGTTTACTGGCATCCCCTTCCGTCCCTTTAGCTTAGTTTAATTTTCATATCCATGACTGTAACGGTGAGAAGGTGGAGGCATGTTTCCTCTTAGATACTGGTGACTCTGTCTGCTGACATCCAAATTTCCAAGTTTGCTTTTCTCTTCGGTACCCCTTTTTATTTTGTACATCCCTAGGACTATTTTGTCATATTTTCTGTGTTCTACTCCTTTGAAAAATGTTTGGTTTCTCATGTGTCTTTGATCACTCATCAGTAGCATGACTTCCCTAGGGTGACACCATGTGTAGTTTTACAGTTTCTTTTTGCATTATCATTATTTCTTTTCTTAGAAGGAGAGAATGCAGAAAGAGTGCATCTTACTTCAAGACTCTTTCTCTTATTCCTCTTTTCAGATAGCATTTTTTTGTGTGTGTGTTGTTTCATTTGATGCAGTACTGGTGGGGCACAGCTGCATCAAATGTTATGAGCGGTTTGGAAAGGACGGGCCCTGAGCTGGTTGGGGTGTTTGTGGAGGGCTTAGGGGCGAAAAGGCAGAGTTGCTTGCTCATCGATATGCAGGCAGAACTTCTCTCCCTCAGGTGCTAAATTTGCCTTGCTACATGTAAGAAAGCGCGCACACACACACACGTGTAGAAGGATGCAGCTCTCACCCTCAAATAAACTCCTACACAGCACACACACATGCATATGCAAACACACGCATGCCAAGTTTCAGGACTCTACAGGCGTGCATGGAAACACTACGTATTCACACATTCATGCACTCATAGATGCACGCTGACCTGCAGCTTTATGCATCTGTTTGATTGTATTTTTATTTTTTCCCTGCGGTGCTTTTCTCGCCCGCACCTCCTCCCTGCGCCTCCCCCAGCGTTGGAGGAAAGCGTGTCCCCAGGGGACGGACGGCTGCACTGATTGACAGCAGGGAGTTTGGAGGTCGAGGAGGTTCTGAAACAGCGCTGCCTCCTTCTCTGTCTCATCTGAACCTTCAGCCTTCTCAACCTCCCCGCCCCCTAACTTGCTCTCATTTGTGAAATCCTCACACACACACACACACAGAATGCATATACCTGGATTGGTTTTGAGTAAGTCAATATGATGCATTAAATTAACAGAAGCTATCTTTGTTCTGTGGTAAGGACCACATGGGAAATCAGTATTTTTCTCTTTTTTTTATTAATGCTTAACTTTTGTTTCCCCAATAAACTGAGCAGCCCTGCTTCATACTTTATAGGTAGTTAAGTTAATGCTCTCCAGATGAACGCAGGTAACAGTCAGTTTATTAGAGCATATAAAACATAATTTACAAATGCAATAACAGTGAAAAGTTCTCTGTTTCATGACATGAGTTTTCACTTTTTTGGCTTCAGGAGCTGCTGGAAAGGTTATATTTCTCCTCTAAACTGCCTCGTCATTACTCCTTCACATTCCCCGCTTGACCCAGCCGGTCTCCTCGGTCCTTCCCTTTGCCTTTGTGTTTGCTCCCTCCTAGAATGAAGGGGTTAGGCCGGCCAGAACTGACCCAAATGAGTAGCGTCCTATTTCTCTGAGAGCTATTTAAAACATTTTTGGTGTTGGAAATTACAGGCTGTAGGGAGTGATACGGATAGAAGGAGACCTGAATAGAAGCTGGGATATATTTACCTTCTCAAAGGTCTCATGTGAAAGTGTGTGTGGTGCCGCGAGTGAGGAAGGAGTAACGTTTTCCAGGATTTAGTCCGTGACTCGACCTAGAAGATGCGCTCAATTTGCTTTTCAAATGAGGCGTGAAGAGCGCAAGTGTGCGCTGCTTAGTGTGATGCTCTACGTTTGGGTCTGCATACCTATGTGTGCGTGTGTGTGTGTGTGTGTGTGTGTGTGTGTGAGGGGTAAAGCTTTGTTGTCTCAGTGCTCTGATGTGTGTGGACATCTCGCACGCGGGCCACTAAGTGCTCCTTCTCACAGCCAATGTGTTACATGGCCGCCTGTGTCGCTGCTCCTAATTGAAAAGACACGGCAGCCCATCACAGGGAGGGACATTCAGACCTCTTCTCCCTTCAGGCTGAGCCACGTGTGTCTTAGAGCAGCCTTAACCTGCTTTGATCCCACCTCTGATTCATTGTTTACTGATTATTTCTAAGTGAGAACACAGACAGCACGATCCATGCCAGCTTAGTCCCCTCCACCCTCGCCTGGTCAACTCACTTCCTGCAGTTTCCATTCCCACCCTCCTCCGCTGGTCTTTTGCCTCCACATTGAAGCCCAGGATGTAGGTCCAGGTGTCCAGGATGAGTGCTTGTGACCTGCTGAGTGAGATGTATGCTCTGTTGATTGTTTTCCATCAATCTGTCCAGGAAGAATGGATCGCTGGCCAGGCCCTGTGAGCGACGCTCTCAGTTTCACATGTCACAATAGAAGGAAAACCTGCACAGCATGGGAGTAGAGGGGGTGAAACAGGAGGGGACAAGTGTGCTCTATGATACTGTCGCTGTGATTCACCAGCAAAGTTTTAACATCTAAATCCCTTTCTGACTGTTTGCGGTTCAATTTTTCGTTTCTTTTTTTTCCAAGAAGGTTTTTAATTGTCTTTGAAAACAGATAAAAAGTTGAACATAGATGAGTTGTTTTGTAACCATCAGTCTACTTCTGCATATCTGCTCTTCCACATAAGCTGGGTGACATTGAGCTTGACTAATTTGAGCTGCACAGTTAGGAGACAAAAAGAAATCTTCAAGGGAGAATGTGTGCCATAATTAAATGTAAAGCAGGGACGTCAGCGTGAAGACAATTCTGGTCACCAGCATTGTTTCATCAAAGGGATGATATATTCTTATATTCCTAATATATTCATTTCACACTTTGCATTAATCACCAACAAATGAGACCCTGGCACATGTCACTGTTCCACTTCAAAAAGCTGAGCTGAATTTAAAGGCCTTTGTTTGTGTTTATGTAACCCAAGAGGGGAGACAAAGTAAGGCGTAGGCAATCGACTCAGACACTTTGTTGTTTTACACCGCCTCACCCCTTTGTGTGTGTGTGTGTGCGCGCGCGCGTGTGCGAATGTTGTTGCTTTGTTTACCGAGTGGCTTGACCTCGCTGAGAGGAATGTTCACTCTTTTTTTCTTCTCTTCCATGTCTTATCCTGTGTGTTTCTTCTACTTTTCTCTTCCTTCTTTCTCCATCGGCCTCTCCGTCTGTGTGTCTTCTGCTTTGGTCCTCCCACTCAAAACTCCAGATTTAACTCTGAAGGTTCTTTTGGTTAATCACGCCAGGAATTTTTCTCCTGTTTGAACACTCCTCCTCCTCCTCGGCACTGAGCTCTTCCAGGATCTGCAAGGAAGAGTCCCGCTAATTATCCCGGTTATTGGCTTCTCCTGCTCGGAAGCCGTGATTTACATGATGTGACATTCAGTTCAAACGCACAGACCTTTGCAACCTTTTTCTGGAAAACAATTAACTGTGCTGCTTTCTCCTCTGCTTCCCTCTTCGTAGTTTTTCCCTCTTCCACTGGTTATTGTCTTTACACAAACAGGAACGATTTACAGCCAATGTAATGGACTGAATGAAAGTATGAAAAGTAGTCCTAATCACTTGCTTGTTAGTTATTTCTCAAGTTTTAGGTAGTTCAAAAAAGCATTGTTATTTTTCAAATCTGTCATATTTCTAAAAAGAAAACCAAAAATGATGCCAGTTTGTCTATTTTTTTCTGCACTGACCCCTGTACAAACCCACCTATGAACAGACATATAGCCCACAGAGGCACGTTCAAACGCAAAGACAAACTTACAAGCACGACGTTAATGAAGCGCATCCCTCTTCTGTCATGACGCCCATGTTAGCATGACAAGATGTTTACACACACAATCACGGCAGCGCCTCTGATGTGGGCTGAGATGAAAGAAAGATGAGAGGAGAGGAAAAAGAGGAGGCAGAGACATGATCGTGAGAGTCGGGTATTGACTGCTTTTCTCTATTTGACAGCAGGATGGTTGTAACAGTACCCCACTGAGAGTGAAGGCAGAGGGAAAGAGAGAGACAGATAGGCAACACAGTGGAAGATGTACCTGCAGAAATACATCCTGAAAAGAAAAGATCCCTCTCTCTCTTTCTCTCTCCGTAGAAGACTTCTGTGAACTCAGCTACATCCTCCAATCTTGAGGAAAACAATTAGATCCGCCCGCTTCCCCTTGTCCCGCAGTGTAGATTACAAATGAGCAAACCTGGCATTTATCACATTACTACAAACATTTATTAAAGCCGGTTCCCCTCTAAAGCTGCAGAGATAACAGTGGGTAATTGCAGAGACTGGCTCTATTAGTTAAGTATGCCTAATGTCACTGCCTCAGAGCATTAATGGACGCCGTAGTATTATGTTCCTGCGCTCATTACCACCCCTCTCCCCTTCAAACACACACAAAACCTCACACACACGCACAGAGACGCACGCACCCTCTCCCCCTTCCATTGACCCTGCAGCAGGAGTCTGTGGCACTCTAATGAGAAATGGAAAACACCAGCTCCAAGACACACACATGCACACACATACACATATACCCACCAGCATGCACACTCAACGGGAAACATTACAAGGGGACAGAGGAGTACAACACCATAATCACACACGCCCAGGGAAACAATTGTACCGTTATCAGAGTGATCACATTATAAAAGTTTAATAAACAGCAAACGGGCTAATGGTGAATTAGCCCGCATCTGGCCCACGTTGTGCCAGGCTATAATTAGTGATTTAACAGAGACAAACAAATGTTTTTAGCCAGGGCTTTCTACAGTCAACACGTTTTTAGTCGGACATAAATTAGCTTGTTTGTCTGGAATTAAAGAGATGGAAAGGATGTTTTTATTTTCTGATTGGGCTATTAGATGAGCTCCTCACACAAACACGTGCACACACACACACACACACACACACACGTGCACACATGCATACGGAAAGTCTGAGTTTGGCGTAAGCTCCAGTCTGCTTTTCTAAGTGGTACTTGAGTTGTGTATGGATGGAGGCAGACGGGTGCTTGAGACTGTTGAGGAGGCAAGTGGAAATGAGGAGGGGTTTGGAAGAAAAATAGTGAATGAAGACAAGATAACAGGAAGTGGAAACTCTTTTCTTTCTCCCCAGAGAGGAAACGGAGAATTGAGCATCTATCGGGAGGTGTGTGTGTATTTGCATATGTGGGCAGGTGTGTGTAATCGATTGTAGTTTATAATTTACAATCACAAGGGCCTATCACTTTGTATAGGGCCTTCATCCTCATTCATCAATATTACATCAGGACTGTTCTCGGTGTGAGGTGGCAGGAGGGTGAGAAAACGGCTGCGTGGAGAGAAAATGGCTTCGGTCCAAACTGTGTGTGTGTGTGAGTGTGAAGGGGGGAGAGCCAGCCAAGGGGGAGGAAGAGGGCATCTGCTGAGGTTGTAGAAAACATCGCTTGGAGCATACACAAATGTGCAAACGCATACGCCACCTTGCATGTGTGTGTATGTGTGTGTGTGTCTGCATCTGCTTGGCTGCTTTTGTGTGTGCATGTGTGTGTGTGTGTTGTTGCCAGCTGAGTGACAGCTTAGTATTGATCTGTGGGAGGCCCCGGTGTCATTAGACCCAGTATGGACCAGCAGGCACACGTGGAGGTCAGGGCACAGAGTTTGTATATGTGTGTGTGTGTGTGTGTGTGTGTGTATGTGTGTGTGTGTGTGTGTGTGTGTGTGTGTGTGTGTGTGTGTGTGTGTGTGTGTGTGTGTGTGCGTGCGTGCGTGTGTGTGTAAGTCTGGGGGACCAAGTGTTCAGTAGTGACAGGCTCAAGCCTGTGAAGGAAAATCAATGGTGTCATAAGAGGAAGGTTTCCTCCAGCCTCCTGCTCCTTCTTTCTTCCCTCCTCCTCTTCTTCCTCTTCTCATCTTTGCCCCCCTTCCCTCCTTTTATTTCATTTCCCTCATCCAGGAGGTCATCCACAGAACCCCCCATTTATACATTTAACACCCCCTTTTCTGTTTTTTATACACACACACATGCACCTACTTGGAGTTGGTCCGGGTCAGGATGGGGGTGCGCAATGTGTGATGTGTGGATCAATTTAAGGGGTTATCCTGGCCAAAACAGAGCCATTAGTGACAGAACTGATCCAGGATCAGCCCTCATTAACTAAAAGGGCAAGGGGACAGTTTGTCCAGATGAAAGAAATGACCCCGAACCAGGGGAAATTAACTGAGCTGGGTAGAACCAGTTGCACAGTGCTGATGTTTTGCGTGTCCAAAGAGGGTTTCATGCTAAATCAACTTTTTGGATGTTTCTACCACATTTGAGAGTTATTCACACATCAAAGACAAATCTGAAGTGTTGAAGGTTTTTTGGTTGAGTGTTCGGATACTAAAACATCAGGTTGTTCTCCGCCATGCCTTTTGTTCTCTGTGACATCCACATTCTAAGCACAAGCAGGAAGTGATTTTGCAGTAGCAGTTGTGACCAGACCGCTGGTTCTGAATAAGGTGGGGAACTGCAGGAAAGCAGAGGCACAGACCACAAAAACAGCCTCAACATCATTTCTTTAAAACCTATTAAAATGGCAGTCGTTTTGGGTTTAGCCCACCGGCACCTCCTCGTCCCAGTTCACAACCTTTACTAGCCTATTCGCCGGCCCGGTTTCACACATTTTGGGCCCATTTGTCGTCCCGGGTCCTCCCTTGACGGGCTCTTTCATCCAGACCGCCGACTGCGGGAATCGTCTTTGCTGGTGGAATCCACAAAGGACATGCTGTGTCTCTTTTCAGGTGGAGCCCTCGCCACATGGTGGTGTGCAGGCTGACACACTACCGCGCCACCAGCCCATAGTTCAAAAGGAGAGCTCCACACTGTGTGTCTCTGCTGCCACTTCTGCTCTGGCTCTCTTCTCTCCTCTGCCCTCCTCTTCCCCCAGCTACCTCTTATATAGCAATCAGGGACTGCACATGTCTTAGTAGCAGGTGAAGTAAATCAAATTTAAGACAAGTAAAACATACTAAAAACACAAGACATTAAAAACATTCAGAATAAAACTATAAAAACCATGCAATGAAATACTCCACCTGCTACACAGTGATTATTGTGTATGTAAGGATGTACAACACAGAGTGACGTATGTAAATGCACGTATTATGTAAATGCACCAAATAATATAAAAAATACAGTCCTGTTTCCCGGCCCCAGTTAAGCGGGAAACAACTGTACGGTACGGGAACAGCCTTGCTTTTCTAACTCTGTTGTCCACGTGCACGACAAGGTGTGAGGTGGGGGAATTCATTGTCAAAAACAAAAGTGAAATTGTATAAATATATTTACATGTCGTTTTTTGGGGGGGCAAATATCGCATCTCTGAGTTAACAAAAGCTACCACGGGTATCAATCTGTGCTGTGACATAAGAATTATTACCCCACAAAATCACAATTCCCTCTCTTTGACATGAAAAGAAAGCGATAAGACTTTGTGTTTTTGTGGATTGGAGTTGTCCTTCAGTTATTTATCATTAACAATGAGCACACACACACATGCACATACAGGGCAAGCATCCACCTGTTCTCCTCTCTCCTGTTTTGCCTGAGGGAACTAGTATGGTAGATAACAGTTTGAGTGGGTCTGCTGCAAAACACTAATCAGACCTAACACTGCCTAATTAGCACAGAGTCCACTGATTGGCTTACAGCAATAATTAACACAGGTGAGAATAATTAGCTCCCCATAGACCTGTTTGTGCGTGTGTGAGAGAAGGATGTTATTATGCTGTGTTGGTCCCCAGTGAAAGCGAGGAGGCAGAAAGAAGAATCAAACTCATTACTGAAACCAGGCCAACCTGCGTTAGGTGTGCCGCTTTCCCACACCCCAAGAATTAGCCATGGAGAAATCCACCCATTCTTTTTTCTTTTACCCTATCTCTACGCTGACTCTTTCTGTTTTCCTCTCTCCCTCCCTTTTTTTTTTTTTTGATGACTGAAGGTGCAGTTTGTAGTTGTAGTTTGAGGAACTTCACCGCTAAGTGAACCTGGGGAGATGAGATGAATCACACTTTCTGAGCATCTCTTCTTTCATTTCAGTCTCTCTGGTGGTCTGCTGCTCCTAGCCAGCCTCTTTTGAGGCACATTACCTCTTCAGAATATAACCAAAAAAAATGTTAAGAGCTTTTAAATAGCTTAATCGCTTAACTTTTCTCTGGGACATAAAACTGTACCAAACATGCCAGGAACGACTGGTAGCTGCCGGGCAGAATCGAATGTGTTCTGCCAGCACTTTATGTTTATCTGAAGACAGAGAAAAAAGATGTTTTGTGAGAAGACTGGCCGTCGTTCATCAGTCTGTAAGCAGCATGGTGTCCTCCATCTCGCTTTTTCTGGTTATTTTTACAAAAGTGGTGCTTCTTTGATCAAACTAACATCACAGTGAAAAAGATGCACATGAAGAAACACGACAAGTGTGTGTGTGAGAGAGAGAATGGAAAAGAGAGAGAAGGAGGGGGTTAATATTGGAACACAATTGACGGCTTGTCACTTTTAGCTCCGAGGCACCATCATTGCAAAGTACTTAGTTAGGTGCCAGAGATGGATATGGAGAGGGGGGTGTTACACTCACTCACGCACACACCTACACCTCTCGTGTGCTAAATAAATAACAAGCGATGATGTAAATTGGTATTTTCCTGGAGTGTGTGTCGTCTTCGGGGATGTATTTTTCATGTTATGGTATTTTAGAGTAGTTTAAGGAGAGGATGATACTGATAACGTACTTAACCTCAAAACGGTGTGGAGACACACAGACACACTTTTTCTCTGTCTCAAAGTAGAAGATGGGGCTTTTACCTGACCACAGGTGCACAGCCGCATTAATATGAACCATATTGAAGCTGATTCCCACCCCATCTACCTCTTTACACAACTGTTCTCCACCCACCAGGATGCAGGGAGGTGCCAACGGCGACATCAGCTCGTAACCAGGAGCTAGTAGAGACACAGTTGGAGCGGAAAGCTCATTGTTGGCTGACTGATCTCCAGTCTCTCGATGACAAGCCTCCCGTGTTTGCAAGATTTGTTTTTTTGTTCTGTTCACTCGTGGTAAACACTTGCCTCTCATAACCGGCAGCCACTGCTTCTGTCACACAGAGCCTGTCAACACAACGCTTACCTGCACTGTACTCCACATTACACAGATATACACACACACAGCAGTGGGGTGAATGTGTGAGGGGGAATAGGTTTACTGAAAGGCTGCTAAATGCATGTAAGAGTTGTTAAAACTGTGTTTACGGGATCCATTTGCATAGTGTTCAAATCCCCTCTCTGCTTCCAGTCTGCAGCCTGCACACATATACACACAGACTGATGCTTATAAGCAGCAGCATTTATCTTCTCAATATGCTTTCCTCACTTTCAAAAGAAGGAAGAAAAAAAAGTTGATTGAGGCAAAACAAGAAAGGTTGTTTTTTTTTTCATATTTCCTGTTTCAATAATTAATATGCATGAGTTTTATGGCCGCTTAAGATGCGATCAATTATTCATTAACAGCATGTTAATTGCATCCACAGTCGTGAATATTTAACCAAACACTAAATCAATGGGGTCGAATGAGCAGCAATATGGACATTTTATAAGCTTTGCCAAAAATGAGGGAAGGTTTTAATGAAAGCGGAGTGGAGCAGATTGAAAAGGAGGAAAAGCAAAGAATGAACTGACTTAACAAAAGGGGGGCTCATGTGTAGGACCCGGGTGATATGAATAAATGCAAAGTTGTTGACTTGTAATTGTATAGAGACTCCAAACCTTTTCTATTGCTTTGTTTCTTTTTTTTCTAAATCTTCGCAGAGAATGTAATCTTTCCATCTCTGCCCACTGTAGCCAGCCTTTTTCACTCTCAAAGACTCCAGACTCCTTTGTCCTGAATCTTTGTGTGCCTGTGAGTGTGTGCGTGTGTGCACACCTCTTGCTTGGGTGTGTGTGTGTGTCACAGCGGTGTCTGGACAGTGACATTTCTCTGCTTGGATAACCATCGCGCCCTCTGTCCCTCTGTCCCTCCAGCCATGACGCAGGGTAATGTCACCTGTCAGTCTCAAACTCCCACTTACAACTGCTGTCCCTCCCCTCCACACCCGCGTCCTCTCCCCCGTCTGTTCCCAAATGGAACATCACCACCGCCGACCATACGTCCGCCTCTCACCGTGACCCTAACTGCTTCCATCCACAGGACTTCACCTGGGAGACAAAGCTCTCACCATCTTCCCCGTCCAGCTCCTTTTGTTCCTCCTCTTCACCACCTCATAAGATGCTTCGTCCTCGTCTGCTCTTTTGCTGCCATATATCTAAATGGCAATCCATCTGTATTCCCCTTATATTTTGCCCTCAGGACTCTGGGATATGGCATGGGAAGACAGCACATATAGCACGCGGCACAGCCGAGGGTGGGAAGCTGACTTTTTGCTTGGACCCCAGTGTGTTCCATGCCTGTTTTCAATTACTTTCCCTGCTCTGGCAGGGTGGAGGTTTATGCATTATATGGGAATGTAATTGACTATAACTGCCCTCTTAACATTAACCAGGTGTACTGGCTGAGTGTGTGAGATTAGGCCCCAGGTCCTGGCCATTATGATGTGTGTGGACTGTCTATGGGATTGTGTTGTTGTTGATGTATTTATACCCTACTCCTGTGAGGTGCTGCCCATTAGCACCACATTTAAATGTGCCATTTTCCTATGTGTGTGTCAGTGTGTGTGAGCAGTTTGGAGAGTTTCATCATGCCTCTGTCAGTGTGTGAGCGCGCGTGTGTAAGAATAAGAGGGAAAGTCAAGACAGAGGCAGGATGCAGATACGGCTAGCTTCAAGGGGGGCCTGACTTTACAAGGACAAAGTCAAAATGCGTTCATTCATGAGGCTGACGTGCTGTGATTTGTATGTATAGAAGTGTGCAGCCTGCAGGGCACTTGCCCAGGGGCTATCACCGACATCCAGACCAGAACACCAGCAGGGGGAGGAGAATGCGGAGGGATTTTATGTGTGTGTATATGGGTGTGTGTGTAAAAGAAGCATCAACAGGCTGTCAATCAAGCCTCAACCCCTGCTTGTCACTCCTTCATAGGGCTCGTCCAGGGGAGAATAGGAGTCCCTGGGACCCTGAGAGGGGAGAAAAGAGGAGGAGGTGCTGGAGGGGAATTGGAGGCAGTGGGGAGGAGGCGATTGTCTGTCTGTCTCAGCGACTCGAGCTTGATTTGATATTTGATACCGAGCATGTGGCATTTGAATGCAAATTTGTTTTGATTGTCTCACTGTCTGATAGGGTTAAGAGGAGTCTGTAGGGGATATGCATGTATGCATGTGTACCACGGCGCTGGCTGAAGGCACGCACACATAGAAAATAGGAAAGGAATTATTCAGATGGATTCTATTACCCACCAATTCACTTGCATCAGGGTTTTGTTCCTCTCAGAGCAATATAAAGCATTTAATCAGTTTATAATAAAACATAATGGGTCAGATGTGAAAAGAGTTGGGCTACGTCTCCTTGTGGTTATTTGGGGACTGAGCGTGGAGTTGATTTGGAAGTAGAAAGTTGGCAGCCCATATGAACAGGGACTAGGCTCCTGTGTGGCTTAAATCTGGAGAATAATAAGTTTTTCTATATAGAAAAAAATTATGATTAAAAAAAACAAAACAAGCAAGCCAGTGGATAGGCTGGTGGCCGGGTGAAATCAGTCTTACTGTAGTATGGAAATTCAAGGTTCTTTTACCCCCAATTAGAGTTGGGACTTCTGAAATGCCATAATGCCCATTAATTAGCAGGCGACTATTTTCTCACTGATTTGGCTAATTAGTCTGCTCGGCTTTCTACACTATCTGGACCATTATTATCGGGTTAAAGCCATGAAAATGCACTCATTGGAGCTGAAACAGTGAAACACACACTGCAAGAGCAAAACATGCACGTGCTTTGCACACTGCAACGATTTTACACAGCTGACTGACCCTAATTCATGTGACACTCCCATAAGCTTCGGTAGCAGCAGAGCACAGCATGAGCGAAAGCTAAAGAAGGAGGAGTTGATTACAGGTTAGACACACACCGCCCTCCTCTTGCTCCTTTTAACATACTATTACATTCCGATAAACCTCCACAAACAGTTCCATCGCCCCAAACAGCAGCATTTTAAAGCCTTGTAATGACTTGGCATGTGCTCCCGCTGTTCTCTCTACGCTTCGACAGTCCATCAGTGTCTCCAACCGGACAGACAGGCCACTGACACAGCACCACGAGGCCGGGAAACCTCTTCAATCACTTCCTCACTTTTCCCTGTCAGGCTCCAGAAAGACCTGATTGATTTGTTGTTTCTCCACACTGGTAAAGGAACATAGCTGTGCTGGAGTAAAATAGGAAGGTCTGTTCTGTGTGACAGCCACTTTCATAGGTTTATTAATTGTTATCATCAATAATGCAACCTCGCTGTTGGTTGTCTTATAGCTTGTGTGTGTTTGTACGGTTGAGCGTAAGAGTGAGTGCTCACACTCCTCTCAGCTCAATGAACTTCATAAGTGTCCCATCACCACTTTAATCAAATTACTTATGAACCAAAATTGACAGTTTTCATTAATTATAAAGGATTATTCTAATTGCGATTCAAATTTATTCATTTAGAACAGAAGGCATTCAATAATGTTTCAGCAAATTTGCATATTAAATGGAGAGGCTAGGCTATTAGCTATGCTAATGTATGCATGATTCCTTATTTTGTGATTGGTGGGCCATATGTAGCAGGCTGGGGGTGTGCAGGTGAGGGATCTGGAAGGAGCTGTAATATGTTTGATAAACACTGAGGAACGTGTGGCCAAAACACACACATGTATGTACACATACACACAAACATGCACCGCGGGATGCCTTTCGTCTTCGCTCAGTCTCCCTCCGCCAATCTCACTCATTTTTCTCAGCCTTTTTCTTCCTTCTGCTTCCATATTCCTCCCTCAAGACCCATCGGAGGAAACAACTTTTCACCCAAGAACAAACATGGCACACTAATTAAGTTTTTGATTTCTGATCCTGCTGCATTTAGAAACATAACCTTGAGCCTGTGTACAATCACAGTCATACTTGTGATTTAATACGGTGCTTAAATGGAACAAAAAGAAAGAACTTTGCAAGCGGCACATTCATCCACACAATGTATGGTGCTGGTCTGGGCCTGACACGGTGCTCTTTATCAAGCTATATATAGCCGATGCATTATGCATTAAGTTTAACGTGTGCTTAAATCAACAATATTCAATATGAACGCTCCGGTATTGAACTAAAGCAGAAAGGAGAACAGTTAGGGTAAAGGACTGTACAGGGAGGTGCACAGCTGGACACGCACACTAACACGGTCACACACACCCTTCGGCTGTGCAGCGGTGTCTACCCTGGCTGATGACAGGGCCATTATTCACTGGTCAATCCCAGGAGGGCAAGGTTTGGGCCTGGACAGGGTAGCACAGCGTCCCAGCATGGCAGGACAGCACTGAGGTGAGGGGGACCAGGACCCTTCATTACTCCTGTGTTCAGGGGGCCTGGAGCCCCTCTCCTTCTCTCTCTTTGTCTCTGTCTCCATCAGATTAATGGGCCCGGCCCGACAGAGGAAGTGTTTCAATCAGCACCGCCTGCCAAGATTGTCCATCACCCGGACAGCCACTTATTCATCATGGCTTTGATGCACGAGCACATGCACGCACACACATACGTAGATGTTTATTTGGCTGCTTTTTTTCCCCCTGTTGCTGTGGTTTAAAGTCATCCCACAGGTAGCAATATTATCAGATGACAAGTAGTGGAACTGAACACTTTTTTCTTTGGCGCTCTTTCCAAGATGGAGAGAGCTCGTCGCCTGTCATTCCAAGCTTCCTGGATGATTTCTTAGTTGAATTTTGAATGATCCTTTTTGGATGAAATGGATGAAACACAATTGGTTAAGTGTCTCTGGGACTTCTGTCCCCAAGCTGGGACCGTAGATTCAGCTTCACGGGAAGAGTGGAACGATCTCTCCCATCCAGGGCCAGTCCCAGAGAGGCGGAAGCACAGCGAGGATCCCCCCATGACCCACCGTCTCCCTCCTCCAGGGTCCATTTGTTCTGAGAAATATTTAACGACGGGGCAAATTCAGCTGACATGACATGCACACACATCAAGGAGATAAAGAGGAAGATGGGACGATGCATGGAGTGAGCTGGAAATGAATTTTTCAGCGCAGTGAGATGTTCTATTTGAATAAATCATGACACTTAAGATAGACATGAAGGCAATATAGAGGTGGGTACCACTATTCTGAGGAGGAGCACTCTGAAGGAATGAAGTTAAGTTAGCGGATGTGTGTGAGGTGGCCTCTTCTTCTCGATCTACTTCGGAGTTTCCGAGTGTTCAATTTAGAATTTTATTGGATATTTTTTCCTGTTAGTGAAACTACATCAGTGTGATTTGCAGAACTCGATGTTTCTCTTCCAGTCTGTCTAAACTGGGCCACAGCAGCCTGTTATAGCCCTGTGTCCGAAGCCAGACCTAGAGACAGACCTGGTTCTGGATTATTAATGTCCCCCCCTGTGGAGCCAGGCCCCCTCCCCCACAAAGTGCCCCCCTACACTCCTGGGGTCAGCCTGTATGGCTCCTGGTGTAAGGACCCCCTCATAAATCTCCCTAAATTAGTGTGTGTGAGTGTGCCTCCATGCTTAAACATATACTGCTGGCAGGGAGACAGGTCACCACAAAAACAAGCCAGTCAGGCTCTTGGTTGAAGTGTCAGTGATGCATGGCGGAAAGAGCGAAAGAAAGAGTTGCACAGGAAGGAAAGAAAATGAGAAATGAAACACAAGGGGAGGGAAAGCAAACACACAAGGCAACAGACAAGAAAGATACTTGATTCAGTGAGAGCGCCAGACTTCAACTTCAGTTTTGACATCTATTTGTTATTCTTTTTCTGGAGTGGCTGCATTGGATGTGCTCGCGAGTGTTCACGCTTAATCTTTGCTTGCATTGGACTTCATTACCATCGATTTCCTGAACAAATCTTAAAGCTTAATTGCTAAAGTGCGGGATCTTCCAACCTTCTACCTGCCTAGATTAGTTCAACATGTCCCACGGTGCTAACAGGCATGTGGAAGTGCTGTTGTGTCACTTAGTTAACCCCCGAGACAAATGGCTCCCCTCCGGAGCACAGTGAATTACACACCTCATGAAGCATATTAGGAGCCAGACACACTGCATTTCTTGTGGAGATGATCTGTACAGCTGAAATGGATGGAGAGAGAGAGACAGAGAGAGAGAGCAAGAGTAACGCCATCAAATGTAGTTTTTTTTTTTCTCTCAGCACATTTAGATCAGATCAAAACGGAATGACTAGAAATAAGAGGGGGAAAGTCAAAAGGAATGGAAAAATGGCAGATTGGAGGAAATTATTCTTAAAACTATGTTGTGAAAAAGTTACCTCTGTTAAATTTGACAAGAAGAACAACTCTTTAGCTCATTTGTGGCTTATGCGAGAAAATTATTAGAAAATATAACAGAATTGTCCCTCGGAGGCTCCTGTGCTGTTAGCTAATCGCTTAGACAATCTTTATCACTGCAGTAATCATATTTAGATGCTACAGGGATTACTTAAAAGTTGTGTTATAATTGCTTTCCTTGTTTTCTTTTTTTATGGGCAGAGGGTGATTTTGTGTTTAATTGCTCCAAAGTGACAAATAATGCCCGTTATGATATGATGAAAGTCTGAGATCATTAAATTACCACGGCAACCAGCTGCATGTGTTTATTTATTCCCTTTTTTATTCTTTTTTTTTTTTAAAAAGCAAATTTACGCCACGAGGCTTCGGGAGGCCAAACAGTTATTTACACAAATTCACTTCCACAGCCGTTTCTGGATTCAGGGGTAATTACGTGAAAGCAAAATGGTTTTATTTCATTTAATCCAGCCGGGGCAGCAATTTGCACAAGTAATATTTGTAGCTGTGGAGCTCGCTTGGTTATAAGAGCACAAAACCATTGAGAATTTAGAACGCAAACAGGGTGGGGGTAATAATTGAAACACAGGGAGCGATGTTTCCAGACCAATAGTAAAAGATGTGACAAAGAATATGAGATGAAAAAATTACTTTTGAAATGTATTGTTCTGTATTAAATGGATGAATAAATATGAGAAGAACTATTTAGGGTTTTTAAACTTTACAGATCATTGAGTTTTAAACTGAAGCAGCGTGTCCTCAGTATTTTTTTACTTCAATGAGTCAGAGCTGTCACACCTTTTGGGTGAGAAAATTACGTAAAAGTTTCACATTAAAAACTACACAAAAATGCCATCTGTTTGCATCTTTATTTGTCCCCTTGAACATGTTGGACACTACAGAAAATAGTCTCAGAAATACTGTTGAGACCAATTATTTCTCTTTAAAATGATTAAAAGAGGTAGAATTTAAATTACAAGTTATCTCTCAAAATAAAAACCACAGTGCTCTGAAAATAGATGCATGAAACATAGACCCAGCTGCAGAGGAAGGAAGAGACAGACCATTGCAAACACATCCAATGTTAGATTGTTACTGCGTTTACTGTAGAGCAACACACTACGGACAAAAAACCTCAAAGTTATTATTCTGTTTGATATTAAACTTTGATTCAATATTAAACACAGTTTTTATTGTTACATGTAGTTTTGCAATAATTGTCAAATGATAACCATGAAAATGAAGCTATAAAGTCATGGGTGGAATGAACATTTGGACAGTATGTAGTCACTACTAAATGGAATTTTTTTGACACTTCAAAACTGTTTGTTTCGAGATATATAATCAGTGCCCCTTTGTGTGTTTTTGAGATAGAAATTACAGCTTTTTTGATTAGCGAATTAAAGCTGTTCAGATTGAGGTATCAATTTGATATCAATATATCATGCAGCCCTAGTTTGCAACCTGGTCACATGATCACAGAGACCCAATGGGGCCATGTGGCTGCAGAAATCAGGATCTGTAAAAATGTAAAATATTGTTGAATTACTGTCTTTTGTCCGCTATCTGCCCATATTTACCAGTCAGCTGCCAATCAGATTATCCATAAATCCGTGTGGTAATCGCTTTGCTAGTACACATCAGCACACATTGCTCTTTATCCATCTTACTGCCACTCCGGCACACACTCACACTGTTGATCCATGTAAATGTGTGTCGTGGTAATTTCTGTGTGTGGCTCCCGCGGAGACGAGACAGAGCAGACAGACGGAGCACTCGCTGCAGTTTTGTAGTGTTTCCATGCGGCTGACTCCAGACACCTTAAGTCATGTAAATAATGAATCAGATGATCAGTGCATGAAGGAAATCCAGAAGACTGGCTTCCTTTCAGCAAAACATACAAGCTCTTTGCTTTCTCTGAAGTTTTTTTTTTACCACTTTATCCTTCTTTTCTTCTACGAACTCTAATATTTAACCCACTGATTTGGTCATCTCTGACCCAGATGACCTTAACTTTCCCCCATCTTCTTATCTATCATCCATCCATCAGTGAAGGAGCAGAGCTGTTGCAGAAAGAGGGGAATCAATGAATTAAACAGAAGGTGCAGTGAGGAAGGTGGAGTATGTTGGACAAGTGGATGTAGTCCGCAGCTGTCTGTGAGGCTGCACCCTGACCTCGAAGAGATAAGAAAGTTTGGAGACCCTCGGTCTGTGGGGTCTAACAGCCACTGAAAAAACCTCCATCTCTCTACTTCATGAATTATTGAGGTATTGGCCTACAGCTTCTAAAATATACAGAAGAAGGGAGGGGAAGGGGGTTTGGATCTCCTTTCAGATTTCACATACCGTCTACCTCGTCCTTCTGTCCATCCATCAGTCTTTCCTCTTTCTGCCCCTGTGCTCATTCAGATTTGGCCTCTTGTGCCAAGCTGATCGTAAATCAAAGCACAAAGAAAGCCAAGAGAAAAGAAAACCGAGCAGCAGAAAAAGACAGTTTGTTATCGAGATCATAAGAGGCCTTTTTCTTCTTCACTTGAAGAGGAGCATCTACCACTAACCAGCTGTCACGCATTTAAAAGCTGCTTGGGATAAATCCACCACTTCTTGTGTTACATCAGATGCTCGTAATGCACACAGCAGTAGGCTGGCCCTTGAAATGAGACAGAACTCCTCTCTGACCATTCATCTTCTTAGCTTTTCTTTTTTTCATACTTACTTTGATGAAACAATTGTCCAAGGCGCACCACTGTGTATGGTGTTGCCCGTGTGTGTGCGTGGTTATATCTAAGGCGTTTGGCTCCAAACGCGCTGCCCAGTGCAGAATCGTAGCCATAACAAATGAACAGTGGGGAGAAAATAAGACATATGAAAGAAAAGCTGAGCAAAGGAGTGATTCTCTCTCTGGCTGCTGGAGATCTGTATTGTAAGCAGTTTCAGCTGTCAGCACTTCTTTCAGCCACCTCAAAGGGAGGAGGAGGGTGGGGCGGGGGCGGGAAATGTTGTAGTTTTATTTTCCCCTGTTTGAGGCTTCCTGTTTATTTGTACACGGCTCTGTTTATTTATTTATTTTTATTTGATTCCTTTTGTTTTCTTTCCGAAAAAAGACAGAGTAGAAAAGAGAAACATCGCAGCGGGTCGCTTACAGAACAACTTGTCAGGTCTCAGGCCTCGAGGTGGGGCAAGGGAATAAATTGTCATCTGTCCCCCTTTTTGCTTTCCAGCCTGGCCCATCCCTATCACCCACCTCCAACCCCAAGTCTCTCCTTTACTCCTCCTCCCATCGCTCCCTCCCTCATTAAGTATTGATGCGGGTAGCCATACTTGCCATCTCAGCCTATTAATAATGCATGGCAGGTGCTGTTGATGTGGTCTCTCACACTGAGATTGAGAGAGGCAGGAATGGCAACACACTGCTGCAGAGTAGCTACTGCACAAACTCCGTCATACGGCTGTGCAGCTGGAGGGATGAGGGAGGGTGGGGTGAAGGGGTCTACATCTGCCCCGGTGAGTTTATGGCAAGCCGTGAAAGCAGCTCGGAGATGGATATACAAGGTAGCACCTCAGTTACTGTCTCAGAGCTGTTTTTACATAGAAAGCTGCATCTGTGATGAACAGCTGATGGATGAGGGCAGGGTGGAGTGCGAAGCTTGTCTGCCAACGCACTTTGATTTGTTTTATTTGTACTTTTGCACTTTATTGAATTGCCTGTCTCTGAACTTTTAACTATGCACAGATGTTCTTTTAGCAGCTCTTCTGATTCTCTCTATCTCCCTCTTTATTTTGTCATGTGCAGATTCTTCCTCAAGTTCTTCCTGAAGTGTAACCAGAATTGCCTGAAGAACGCAGGGAACCCTCGGGACATGAGGCGTTTCCAGGTGACACATAAACTTCCCTATGCATTAAGTTTGTAATGACTCTATGGAATGAATCTGCACTGATTTGGTATTTTAACAAGGTTTCAAGTTTTTCACTGCGAAAAACACTTAGTAACCACTTTCCCTTTAAATCATTCAAGGCATTTACAAGGTGCTTATCAAAGCTTACATACTAACAAAAGGGGCTCTAGCTGTCTTTTAAAATCAATAAAGGAATACATTCTTTTTTTTTGTACTTAAAAAAGGGACGAGTGGTCTATATTCTCCATCTTCTTAGAATGCCATCAGAACTGCTTACATTAGATTGAAAATGATTTCCAGATGGAAGTTGAAATGTCTCTTTCATCAAAAACACTGTCCAGAAGACAACTTTGAAGCCTTTTCTACAATACATTACATGTCTTTATGATTCATTTTAGTTTGTGACATAGACAAATCAGGTTATTTATTTATTAAAAAAGATTTTTTGAACACCTGGACTGACGATTTGTTTCAATTTGTCCTTTCATCATAAATGATTACAACAAAAATGTATTCAGCCATTCTACATCACAATTTAAGGCTGTTTCAGACATTTACGGAGAGATTCATGATCAGTACTGTTCTGACACGACCTCTCACCCCCATACACTCATACAAACACACAGATTACTCTGCTACTAATAAATAGCTGAGATGTAAGATTGAAAAGTTCAGGCAACTTCTGGGCTTCACTTTTGGACACGAAGTTTTATTATAACACAAAGTGCATCTTTTCCGACTTTGACTTCTGACTTTTCCACAGTAGAGCTAAAGTACTAACACATTCCAGAGCAGCTAAGAGTTCGGATTGTGCATATTTATGGCGATATCCCATGGGCCAGCAAATTACTGCAACATATGAATGTGCATCTGCTGGGTATGTCAATGCCCAAGTCTTTAGTCCTAAACTCAGAGTTTGTGGCCCACATTAATGGTTTGGGCTATTCTCAGATCCACCAGCAGTAAATAGAACCACATTTGTTGTGAAAATTATGAGCATAACTTAACTAAAAAATATGAAACCCCGACTTTTCTTGGAGACCAGATGAAGCTAAAACAAGTTGCTGCAGGGTGTGAATAGCTGCAGGGAAGGAGTGTCCAGCTACAATACTGAAGGCTCTAACCCTGCAGGTTTCCAGTGTTTCTCTGCTTAAACACATACTTAAACTAATCCTATAATTCAATTAGTTCATTATATTTTGTGGAAACGTAAAAACATCAAAGTACAAATAAAACAGATCACTTTATTGTCATTGGACCACATATATATTGCAGATCTAGCACACTAAACTTGGAACAAAGATGTAACAACAAACAACTTGTGTCACAAATTATGCAAAGCCTAGGATCAGGCTTGAGGCTAGGGTTTGGGCTTAGGTTAACATTGTTTATGGTGCGTTCATCAGCAAATACCACTTCATATTTTATACTGATCACCTTGTTATCTCCTCTTTTTCTTTCAAAGGTGGTAGTTTCGACTACAGTAAGCGTGGAGGGACACGTCCTCGCTGTGTCCGACAACATGTTTGTGCACAACAACTCCAAACATGGGCGCAGAGCTCGAAGATTGGACCCATCGGAAGGAACGCCTTCTTACTTGGAACATGGTAAAAAAAAAAAAAAAAGCAAAACATCTCTCATACATCTTTCTTTCTATTTTTCTTCTCTTCCTCTCTTTTCATTCTTTCCCTGCCTGTCTGGCCTCACTCTCCACTTGTCTTCCTGGCTTCACTGTGTTCTACTCAAACAAGCTTTTTTTTCCTTATCTCGCCACCGTTTCCTCCTGGATTCGGGCTCTCTTTGCTTATAGGGTTTCTAACTCGAGCTAAAGAATGAGTGGTAGCTAGTGAATCTTCTGCCTCTCCCCTGTGGCGTGCTCCCCTCAGGTCTGTGCCTCTGGGCTTTCTACTGTGCCTCACATAAGCACTATGTGTCTTATGAGGTCTGTTCTGCTTAAAGCCAACACTGGCTTTATTTCCTCGGAGACCTGCTTTTATCCTCTAGCCCTCCATCACTCCCCATCCCTCAGGTTTTCAAACACACCCAGAGACGCACTAAAAAGCCCATGCACACGCATACACACCCCCGCACAGTCAAACCCAAACCTTTAATACTTCATAATGACATGTGCACATGATTTAGGAGCCTGCACTGATTCCCAAGTCCCTAATCCAGTTATTTTCTCATTTCGATTTCCCAGACATTGAATAAGAGAAACATATTTTTTTCTTTGAGGAAAGTCAACCTCAGGGATGATAATGATAAAAAAAACTAAGAAGGGATTTACATGATGGCCTGTTGTAGATTGCATTAAGATTGAATGTTATGGTTAAGTCTTACTAATGACTGTTCTCCAGGGACAGAATGGACCACTTGCCCTGCGACCAGTCTCGCAGATGATTAGAAAAGTTGGCAAAGATGAGACATATTGGAATCGTCAGTGAGACTTAGGTATTGCACATCAAGAAAAGTACACACTGTACACAAACAGATGTTCTCTGAGGGATTTGTTTGGGAATCTCCTCGTCTACAATTCTTTGTTGTCCCAGTGACCAGAGTTAAAAGAAGAACAATAAGAATAGTAGGGCAAAACAAAGTGACAAAAAAGCAGGTATGAAGATAAAAAAAATCTATAAACATATCATAAAGAGAAGGTTAAATAATCCAAAAGAAAGAAAAGTTTCTCTTTGTTTCCTTTCTTTCTTGTATCTGTGATAAATACACAACTTCGGGGCCCATTTCAGCAGCAATAGATGAGCTGTGCATAGAGTTGAACAGATGGCACAGAGGAACACCCCAAAGTATAATCCTATCACATGGATTCACGTTCCACCATCTGGTTAATCCACACATACACACACATATATATACACACATGCACATTGAGCGCACATAATATCAGCGGCTGTGAAAGGGAAGCATCTTAGGGCCATGATTACGGCCACAGATTGCTACTCGGTGAACGCTGATCTCTACAGGCGTATCAGGGGGCTAAATATCATTCCAGCTTGTTGGGGAGGATCAACAGAACAGGGAGTCAGGAAAAGAGCAAAAGCAAGGCTGGGGGAAAGAGTTAGCCTAGACTAAAATGGATTATGCCGCTTTCCAGAATTACAGCATGTCTGACAAGCTGCATATCTGTTAAGGAGAGGAGATTTAGCTTGTATAAACATGTATTTTCCCATTGCTGTTCTTTTCTTAAATTACATCCAGTAATTGCCCAGTCTCTAACATCCGCAGATAAGGTCTAAAAACACACTAAAGACCATTCATTCAAAATGTGGTTTATTGTTCTTTAACTTCCATTGATTTAAAAAATATGCTTAAAGAATATAAACTAAATGAATATAAACACAGTTCTTCAATGAACTGATGTGCACTTGTGTTTCGAGGCTAAAATCTGGAGATAGCTATCTCATAGATATGTGAAACGGACAGCTGAACTCCAGCTTAGTCTTTGGTTAATGAAGGCGGCATATTCAGAGGGCAGAGCTACTGTTGGCTCTTCTATGTTCCCTGGTCGCGTGGCCTTTGATCAGACACTGAGCACACCTGACATTTACACGCCTGCACGCTTTGCCACGTGTCATAAAACAAGCGCACCGCTGCTGCCCTCGCACACAGGGCATGGGTGATGTTTAATAACGGGGTGCGTATAATCACTCTGATTAGTATTCCACATCCGCCTCCGACCCCTGGGAGGAAGGCAAGAGGTGATCTATGCGTGTCTGCTTGTGTGTAAAAGACAGAGATGGAAAGAAGAAGGGACAGTACACAGTGCCAATGGCAAAGACCTTTCCAGGCTGTCATTAGGATAGTTAGTACCTAATCTATTATGTCTGATTTTTTCCAGCAACCCCTAGCATCAAAGCCATCAGCCCCAGTGAAGGCTGGACCACAGGGGGCGCAACAGTCATCATCATCGGGGACAACTTCTTTGATGGTCTTCAAGTCATTTTCGGAACCATGTTAGTGTGGAGTGAGGTTAGTTATCATCTGACATGCTGATGAACACATTCAATTCAATTATATTTGTATAATTCAATAAAGAAGTTGTCTCAATGGGCTTTTTGAAAAAAGTACAAAAACAAAGAGCAAAAAAATGAATGTACTCAAAAACACTAGTTAAACAATTTCAGTGTATACCTGCCATTTAGATCCTCCTTCTCAGTGAAGAAAAACTCCAAAAAAAAAAAAAAAACAACTGCAGTTTGGGGGGCGGGAACCTTATGGGGATCCACATAAAAGAGAGATCCCTCCCCCGGGAAGAGTAGCCAATGTATCTAAGATTGTTAATGAAATATTAGCATATTCTACTCTACAGCTATTTACCAGACGAAATCATTAGATGGGTTTCATCCTGATGGAACAGGGATATACGTAGATCAAGCACAGAGGCCTCCTCTGTCTCGCGATGCCCAGACAGGAAGACAGAGGATCCATCAGGAATCTGAAATAGAACTCTCTTCCAAGGAGGGGAGGAACAGAGAGGTGGAAAATGTGAATCATGCTGCATCATTTAGTGGTGTAAAACACTTAATGAAAGCATTAGAGAACAATGATGAGATGGGGAGGATGCCACAACACAGGAAAGCCAGTGATCAGCCAAGAGCAATGTGGATACATCAAGTCTGGCAGAGAATAGAAGGCAAAATTAGAAGACAGAGCCCCAATGTGCCATACTTTTCGCAGCTTCTAGTATTTAGCAGCCAACTAATTATATCAGCTAAATGTCTGGCCTGGTGTTGAGCTTGTTGAAAGAGGAATGTTTTAAACCTACCTTTAAATGTAGGAACTGTGTCTGCCTCTCTCACTGGAGCTGAGAGCTTATTCCCTAAAACTGGAGCCTGGTGGCTAAAGGCTCTACCTCCAACTTTGTTTTTAGAAATCCTAGGAACAACAAACAGCCTTGCATTGTGTGAGCGGAGGGCTCTGCTTGGTTAATAAGGTGTTATAAGATCACTAATGTAAGAAGAGGCCATACTTTTTAAGTTAGTAGGAGGACTTTAAACGGGGAAAACCCAGACCCTTTTTGCGCACAGAAAAATCTATGCAGCGCACAAAATAAAAATCAGTTTCAACTAAAGATGGGAAAATGAGACAAAGCTCCGGAACATATCTCTTTCTTTCTCAAACAAATTGCTTCAAAACTGCTGCTTTGGAGTTTGGTTCGTCGTTGCTGCTGACATCACAAAAGAGTAAAAGTTTTTGCTCCGCCCCCTTCTACTGAGAAAGTTTGTGTTTGCTCAGACGCATAAAAAATTAGAGGGAACATTTGTTATATGTTCCGTTCCGTTCCGCCATCTTCCGCTTGTTCCGTGGTCGGGTCGTGGGGGCAACAGCCTCAAACGGGCAGCCCAGGCCTCTCTCACCCCGGCTGCATCCTCCAGCTCACCCGGGAGGATCCCAAGTCTTTCCCCGGCCAGCTGTGAGACATAGTCTCTCTAGTGGGTCCGGGGTCTGCCCCTTGGTCTCCTCCCGGTGGGATGTGCCCGAAACACCCTGCCCGCGAGGCGCTCGGGGGGCATTTGTTATATGTACGTAATAAAATGCAGAAGAGACAAAAATGCTTTTACATAAAGCTATAAATAGTAGAAAAAGTTTCAAAAAAGTCTTCTGGACAGTTTAATTCTTCAACGAGACGTTTCGACTTCCATCCGGAAATCATTTTCAATCTGAATGTAATGGACTGGAACCTGGATCCATTTATACTAACCTGAGTAACAGGTAAAAAAAGTGTAAGAAGGGCTCGACCAATGAGAATGTTCCTTAAGATGGCCGTGAATGGCTCCTATTGTAGCCACAGACCAGTAAACAAACCTATTATAAAAATGCTAAAAGCCTAGTGAAAAGAGAAACCTGCTAACGAGAGGCGTGAAACTGAGTCACGAGGTGTCATCTTTAGTCCATGGCTTCAAAAGGCTGCTATAGATACCGGGCAAAACGTATCTAACACCTTCATTCCGATTCAGTGAGGGATTCTCTTTCATCACAAAAATGGCTTCTTTCACCCCTCTTTCAAACCGACCTTTCTCTCTACTTAGAATCTTCACCTCACTGTCATCAAAAGTGTGTTTGGTGGATTTAAGATGCAGATGTACGGCAGACTGTGGACCACTAGAGGCTTCTCTTCTGTGTTGGTAAAGTCTTTTGTGGAGTGGTTGCTTTGTTTCCCCAATGTAGTTTTCTTTGCAGCTCCCTTCACTGCACCGGATCGAATAAACTACATTGCTCTGTTTTTCCGTAGGCATCTTGTCTTTAGGATGTACTAGTTTTTGACGTAATGTGTTGACCGGTTTAAAGAAAACCGGGATGTCATGTTGTCTGAAGATTCTCTGTAACTTCTCGGACAGTCCTGACACGTAGGGAATAGAGACTCCATTTTTTCTCTTCTCAGTTTCTGTTTCCCTCTTCTCATGTTTCTTGGACGCTCTCACCCTATTCAGGGCCCATTTGGGGTAGCCACAGACCGAGAGGGCTTTTCGGACATGCTGTGTCTCCTTCTCCTTAGCCTCTGTGCTCGTGGGTACCTCCTCCGCCCTGTGTTGTAAAGTTCTGATGACACCCAGTTTGTGTTGCAAAGGATGATTAGAGTCAAACTGTAGGTATTGGTCTGTGTGCGTGGGTTTCCTGTATACCTCCAGGTGCAAATTCCCGTCCTCCCCTATGATCACAGCGCAGTCTAAAAAGGCCAACCGGTTGTCCTTGGAGTCTTCACGTGTAAACTTGATGTTCGGATCCACAATGTTGATGTGTGAAGTGAAGGCATCTTAAATCCACCAAACACACTTTTGATGACAGTGAGGTGAAGATTCTAAGTAGAGAGAAAGGTCGGTTTGAAAGAGGGGTGAAAGAAGCCATTTTTGTGATGAAAGAGAATCCCTCACTGAATCGGAATGGAGGTGTTAGATACGTTTTGCCCGGTATCTATAGCAGCCTTTTGAAGCCATGGACTAAAGATGACACCTCGTGACTCAGTTTCACGCCTCTCGTTAGCAGGTTTCTCTTTTCACTAGGCTTTTAGCATTTTTATAATAGGTTTGTTTACTGGTCTGTGGCTACAATAGGAGCCATTCACGGCCATCTTAAGGAACATTCTCATTGGTCGAGCCCTTCTTACACTTTTTTTACCTGTTACTCAGGTTAGTATAAATGGATCCAGGTTCCAGTCCATTACATTCAGATTGAAAATGATTTCCGGATGGAAGTCGAAACGTCTCGTTGAAGAATTAAACTGTCCAGAAGACTTTTTTGAAACTTTTTCTACTATGGATCACTCCTGGATGAATGAGGGACTACACGGATTTGTTGATAAAGCTATAAAAACAGCAAATTGATCCATTTACAGTTTTTTTCTGCTATTAGTACGTTTTTATATGGAGGCAAGGTAAATACCTTGCCGAAATTTACGTTATTTGATCATTATTGCAAAAAAGTCTTCACTGAATCATACTGTAAACCAAGTAAACAGATGAGTTCCTCATAATTAAATTGATATTTTTTTGGGTTACAGCTACACAAAGAAATTGTTATAACCAGTCATCAGGGAACATAATAATTAAATGTAACTCTGTATATCAGAAATATTTTACAATCTGAGCTGCAGCCTGCTATTTTATTTCACTCTGCTGTTGCTCTTATTTCTGTCACATCTCTGTTTACCTCGCCTCCTGTCTTTTATTAGGCCGCCTCTGTATCTCCTTTCTTGAAATATGTGCACATCGAACAGTATGAATCCCTTTGTAAGGAGCATCTGCCACGAGTAAAATGTAAATGCAGTGTATGTGTGAAACTGAAGGTCAGCGAGCGCTGCAGCTAAACAGCTTTCTCTTTAGTAAAGGAATAATTCTATAAAAAGCTCCTATATTATCTCGCTGAGAGGTGAATAGGGCCAGACAATGGTGAAATGAAAGCCTAGCTAAGTGAGCAATGAAAGGGACGGTTAAAACAACACACGCCACACACATTCTCATACACAAAATGCCAGCAGCAGCATTGAGCGCTGCTAGCTTTGAGTACCAGTTCAGTTCTAATGTGCAGGAAACGAGCACTCAGCAAGGTCTTGTCTCTATTTTGTCATGTTACCATTTTTCCTTCAAAGACCCTTCAGCTTATGCACACATACAATACAAGTGGGCTCATCAGCTGCTCTAAGTGGGCCTGTTTAAGACTCAGTGGAGCTTTTATGTGGCTAATGGCAGCTAGACTGTTTCAGCTGACAGACACAAAGAAAGGGACAGCCGAGGTAAGCAGAGCATACATTTACTTATTGCATTCAATAGATGTATGCAGAGGAAAGTCTGTTTTATTCATAACTGGATAACTGCTTTTGAACCCCTTTTACAGAGTCTATGTCAGCACTGATAACCATCCTGAGTCTCACAGTGACATTGCCTTGGGCTATGAGGCCACCTGAGGGCTTTGACACTAACAAATAATTTTCAGGCGTGTTATAGAAAGAAAGAAAGTCAAAGCTGTGGCAGAGAGGGTTGAGACAAGCCAAGCGAAGTCCCTTGGGAATGCCATAAGATATGAAGTTTCATTGCATTAATCTGCCTGCCCTCTGCTCCTCCGCAGTTGATCACCCCTCATGCCATCCGTGTGCAGACTCCGCCCAGACACATCCCAGGGGTTGTTGAAGTCACGCTGTCCTACAAATCCAAACAGTTCTGCAAAGGCACACCTGGACGCTTCATCTACACAGGTACAACCTAAAAGCAAAACTTTCTCTATAAATGTTCATTTTAATAACAAGTAAGTATAAAGTTAAAAATAAAATGAAATCGACTTTAATTTACCGACCTGTCATCTTTTCTTACATAATTTATTTAAGATTCTTTTATTTTCTCATAAAGGGAGAAAACACACTTTAATCAATAAAATTCTTTCCATTCCCGCTTATTTGGTCTTGCTTCTTGTGCTATATCTGCTGAAAGTGATGAGGTGAACATTTTAGATGCTGTCATCACTCTGAACTGCTTCAGGAGAAAAACGTGCATGCTAAACAATTTAGAATTCAATAACATGACTCAATAATTCAGAAAAAAAAAAAACGCCTGCTGATCAGTGGAGGAAAAAATGTATTTGCCCCCTCATACGATGCAGGTGAAGGTCACGGGGAGGTTTAACCTTTTGATTACTGAGATTATCTAGAATTAACCCCATTGGAGGTGTGATTCAGAGAGAGTCCTGCGCTGAGATTGGGACTTCTGCTGGGAGGGATGGGAATAGCCTGAGCGTTACATCAGAGTTATGGCTGTGCAGTGAAAGAATGGCAGAGCGAGTGAATGTGAAGCAGTGATTAACAAATGCAAGGCCACGGTTCCTCTGGGAGATTGTGAATCACATAAATCTGTCTGTAATCTCAACCACTGATAGACTTAGGCAGTAAGCTGTGGCTGGAATTGCCAACATTTGACAAAATCACAATTGTGAGAGTGCACGTGTGTCACAACAGCATGCATTATTCTGCATATTGTTTGTGTGAATGTTTGCGTGTGTCCTTAATACACCACATGTATAAAATCTATCCATGGGTCTCAGTTTGTTTCTTAATAGCTTGTACCCCGATGGAAAAAAAAACATGCTCCTGTTTTTTAGTTGGTATTTTTGGACCACAAAATATTTAGACATTTTTATATGTAAATAATAAATTTATTACTTACATATTTATGTCGTGTGTGGCAGATGTGCTTAATCAAATTGAAAATGGGAAAATGTACTAAGTTGGCAACAAGAGGAAAGGGGAATTCACCATGTTAACAACGGACGTCAAACGGAGTGAATGTATTTAAATGATTTTTTGGGGGGATAATATCACCTTTCTAAACTAACAATACCCCCTCTCTAAGCTAACTTTGTTTTAATAGGGAGGAGGAGGCGATAGCTCAGCTGTAGAATGTTCGCCTTTACACCAGTAAAAGCCAGTTTGAATTCCACTGAGCTGATGCCTAGGAGTCCTTGGGGAAGACACCTAAACCCCTGTTTCTACCACCATTGGCACCGTACTGGCACCCTGCTGCAACGCAGTGGAGCATAGAAATTTCCCCGTCGAGGGATAAATCTTCTTCTTCTTCTCCTTTCGGCATTTCCCTTCAGGGGTCGCCACAGCAAGTCAGTTTCTTCCATCTAACCCTATCTGCTGCATCCTCTTCAGTCACGCCAACTATCTTCATGTCTTCCTTCACTGTATCCATGAACCTCCTCTTTGGTCTTCCTCTAGCCCTCTTTCCTGGTGGTTCCAAATCCAGCATCCTTCTGCCGATGTACTCGGTCTCTCTCCTTTGTACATGTCCAAACCATCTCAGTCTGGCCTCCCGGACTTTATCTCCAAAACCTCTAACATGTGCTGTTCCTCTGATATACTCATTTCTGATCTTGTCCATCCTGGTCACTCCCAGAGAGATCCTCAGCATCTTCATCTCTGCTACCTTCATCTCTGCTTCCTGTCTTTTCCTCAGTGGCACTGTCTCTAGACCAAACAGCATGGCGGGTCTCACCACGGTTTTGTACACTTTTCCTTCATTTTAGCTGAAACTCTTCTGTCACACATCACACCTGATACTTTTCTCCACCCATTCCAGCCTGCTTGAACACGCTTCTTCACCTCTTTTCCACACTCTCCATTGCTCTGGACTGTTGATCCCAAGTACTTAAAATCTTCCACCTTGTTTATCTCTTCTCCCTGTAACCTCACTTTTCCATTTGGATCCCTCTCATTCACACACATGTACTCTGTTTTACTCTGACTAATCTTCATTCCTCTTCTTTCTAGTGCAAACCTCCACCTCTCCAGCTTTTCCTCCACCTCTTCCCTCCTCTCACTACAGATCACAATGTCATCTGCAAACATCATTGTCCATGGAGATTCCTGTCTGACCTCGTCTGTCAGCCTGTCCATCACCATAGCAAACAGCAAGGACTCAGAGCAGATCCTTGGTGCAGTCCCACCCCCACACTGAACTCCTCTGTCTCACCTACAGCACACCTCACCACTGTCTTACATCCCTCATACATGTCCTGCACCGCTCTAACATACTTCTCCGTCACACCAGACTTCCTCATACAATACCATAGTTCTTCTCTAGGTACCCTGTCATACGCTTTCTCAAGATCTACAAAGACACAGTGCAGCTCCCTCTGACCTTCCCTGTACTTCTCTATCAGCATTCTCAAGGCAAATACTGCATCTGTAGTGCTCTTTTTAGGCATAAAACCATACTGCTGCTCACAAATTCTTACTTCAGACCTTAGCCTAGCTTCGACAACTTTTTCCCATAACTTCATCGTATGACTGATCAGTTTAATTCCTCTGTAGTTACCACAACTCTGCACATCTCCCTTGTTCTAAAAAACAGGAACTAGCACACTTCTTCTCCATTCATCAGGCATCTTCTCACTTTCTAATATCCTGTTAAACAGCCCAGTCAGAAACTCTACTGCCACCTCACCTAAACACTTCCATACTTCTATAGGGATTCCGTCAGGGCCGAGAGCCTTTCCACTCTTCATCCTCTTCAGTGCCCTCTTTATTTCTACCTTACTGATCCTAGCCACTTTCCGGTCCACTTTGGTGACGTCTTCTATTCTTTGTTCTCTTTCATTTTGTCGAGGGATAAATACAGTATGTTAAAATAAAAATGAAAAAGAAGCTCTTCCAAGGAGGAATATTCAGAGCCTATCATTGAATAGAAAAACTGTTTCCCTGTGAACTTGTTGTTTGGGCTTAGTAGTTAAAGGCTTTATCTTCAGATGTACCTTTAGACATCTAAGGAACACCTGCCAATGGAGAGCAGAGTGCTCTGTTTGGTTGGTATGGCCCTTTGAAAGCATACATGCTTGTTAAATGTCTCATCTCATTCAAAATCAACTTTTCAGAGCTTGACTCAAATTAAGTCAATCCATGAACCAAAGTTTTTTCAGAAAATTTTGTAGAAGTATTTCTGCCCCCCTTCTATGCAACAATGAACGAGTACGTGTCAAATTACAGAAATGACTCTTTACGTTTCAGGAAGCATTTCAAACACCCTCCCCTCTCACATCCTCCTCTTGCTCCTTGCCTCTTTATGAGTTGAGAGGTGAATGGGCAGTGTCAGTTTTGGAGAAATAGCATGTGTTTTCTCAGGATGAGGTGTGGTTGTGGAGATGAGCAATAGTTAGGCTTTCACACTTCCTGCTCTTTGTTACCACCTTAAAAATGAGTAAGACTTTATAACATGTGTGTGATGGATTTAAAGCCTAAATTGTGGTTTATTATGTACTTTAGATACTATGAGAATACAGTTATTTTATATGAGATGAGACCTTTAAAAGAACAGCAGTAAAGGGACAGAAAGAAAGGTGAACAGTCTTTACTTCACCAGTAGCCTGCAGTCTGCCAAAGTAATGGGAATGTGTATGCAGTGCATAGGATGATGTAGAAGTCCAGGTGCGTGCTCAGCCTGTTATTGTGCAAGACATGTGGAAAGCACATGTATAAACACTGCATTACTTCTCAGCGCTCCACTCTTTCAACTTGTCATGTTCACTTACTTTAAACTTCCTCTTTTGAATAATTTCATCCTTTTCTTTTTTCTTTTTTTGCCTTGGAGGCAGATAGAAGAATAGTCTCAACAGGTGAGAGATAGTAAGAGGTTACCTGCTGTTGAGCTTAGACTCTGTAAAGCTTCTTGCCAAGTGTTAGCTTCTTCATAAATACATGGTAAACTGCAGTGAGGGTGAGCACCTACCTCTACTTTTCTCACACTCCACCTTTAACCACCACTATAAACCCTTCATGGGTATTTTTCGAGTAAGTTCTGTAGAACTTGCTTTTCTCTTGCTGCTGCTTCCTATTGTGTTGGTGTTGGTAACCAGGTCCGTATCCTTCCATTTACAGTAATCGTCTTAAGGTTGAAACAATATAAAATGAATTATTTATTGTAAATATGTATCATATGAGCACTGGGGGTGGGGTTAAATAAGTTTTCTTCCCCCACTCCTTCTTAGACACTAGAAACTTTGATTTGTGCACTTGTTATACCTTCTTATTATTTCTATTGAGTTGCTGCACAAAATAATGTTTATGTTGATTTGAGAACATTTTTACCTCTCACATTCACACCATTCAACTTCGTGGCAAAGAACCTGGTCACGCTTGTTATCTTGAATAAGGGGCGGGTTGAATAGCAAGGATGAACACAGCATTCGGAGCAAAAAGCCAATTGATGTGGATGACGAGGAAAAGTGGAAGATGAGAAAGAAAAGAGAAGGATGGAAGATTACCACGGGCCATGTTGCCCTCCTGGGTCTGTTTGGCACCAGTTTGAGCCCAGTTGCCAGTGGGTACTAATCATAGAGGATTGGCAGCCCTGTGTGGCAGCTGGCAACTAGTACACATCAACACAACCCCACACCATCAGACATGCATATACTCATATATTACATGTGCATGCACAATCACACACGCACACTCTGAATTACATTGGGGACAGCTGGCATTGCTAATCAACTTCTGCTGAGGAGAGGAAAGCGAGCAGCTCACAGACCTAATTAAGTCAACACATACCCAATACTGCTGCTACGCAAACACAACCAACAGACACACACAACCTTATATTTCCGTCTGTAGGTCTATTCTCCATATCACGGGCTGCAGGATTATTGATATTCCAGGCCGCCACCACGTGGGCAAAAACTCAGCTGTAACTTCAGACAGAGGAGACAAGTAGGGGACTTTTGGTGTAGATCAGATTCTTTGAGAAGCTATTACAGTAGTGCACCTTCTGCTGTCTCTGAGGACTCCTTCAGAAAGCTCCAATTAGACTCATCAAAGGCAATTAAACTAGCCACTGATAAGAATGAAAGAATGTGTTTTTTCATCCCCTGCTTTTCCGTTGTCTTTTATCCCTTTATCCCTTTTCTGTTCCACGCTGTGCCCTCTGCCTTACCCACCTCTGGGGGCTGAAAGCTCCCCCTAATCTCCCTCTCCCCCTCTATATCCCTCTCTCATTATCGGGTCATTGCCTGCCCTCCTCCCCTCAGTGTGAATGCATCTTCACGTTTGGTTGTGTATCACCTTTTTACTGGATTGCGGTCGTTGGCACATTCATCAGAGAAACTCTCTTTCTTTTCTCCACGCAACACAGAGTGATAATGCTCCACCAGCGGGGTGCATGTGTATACCTCTCCATGTGTGCTTGTATTGGTGTGTGTGACATGGATACTGGCCGTAGATTGGGGAGTTGATGAATCACCAATGTCGTTCAAAAGGCAATCCCCCCCACCACCCCTTCATGCTCTCTCCTCAGTATGCAGCCTTGTCTGCTTAGTGCTTCCACCACAGCTTCTCCTGATATTAAAAGGCTCTGCTGGCTCACATTAGGGCCGGGACGGACACGCATCCATGCACACACGCGCACAAACATTAGGGGTAGTTTTTCAGCAATGAGTGCAGATTAGGTGTGTCGGAAACATCAGTCAGTTGCAGCCAGCAGCGGTGAAGACAGCGAGGGAAAAGACAAAAGTCAAGAAGAGAATTTAAACCAGCTGCTGCTGACATCTCTCACTCTCTTTTTCTCTATGTCTGCCTGTTTGCTCCAAATCAGTTTTAAGACTAGGGAAAAGATTGAACAGATGATGATTGTATCATTTTACACGCCATGCACCAGATGACACCTTGGTAATTATGAAGGAAGAACACAGTTTGGATATTCACAGATTCCAATTGAAAGATTCGGCTTTATAATGACACTCTGAAAACGATGGCATCAGCACTTCTAGATTTATCTGCTGGTTGTAAGGATGCAAATAAACTTAACACTAACTTTCAGGTGTAGATATACACAGATACTCATGTATCCACGCACGCATAACTGAGATGCACTTAAATTCATGCGTGAGCTCTTTTGCACATTACAAACACACAAATGCAGCCTGGAGTCATCTGGCAATAAACTGGGGTTCAGCCACGAGCTGGTCAATTGCTTGTCTTGCTCCTATTTTGTGAATGCCGCCTTTTATTGAGCTTGGGTGGGTGCCTGCTGTTGATTAAAACGGCCGGTGTACAGCTGGAGACGAGGCCAGCTGAGGTAGCTGCATACATCCACATTTACTCTGCACAATCTTAACTGCAATGAAATCTCCAGCCGCTTTTTTTTTCTTTAAATTGAGATTAATTTTCTGACCCATGTGGCTTGTCTTTCCTCTTTAGCAAGCTTCCTTCTTATTACAGGAGCATCTGCTCTATGATGATGATGTAAATGAATTTCCAGTGTAGATTATTTCATCCCCTGCTAAAATGAGCAGCGAGCGTGCACTGGAGGCCATGCTTTCTTGCATTTTCTCGTGTCTCAATCCGAGCGCAAACTTTCCAGCCGGGGTTTCTCTTTTCCAAATTTGCATTCTCCCCGTGAGCATCCACATTGCCACGTATTGTTAACAGCCAACGTTCACATTTCGCAATAGATAATTAGAGCTTACGTTCTAGTAGCATCCTCACCTCCATTGATTTGTTGAGCCTCTATCTTTACCTCCTTCTCTCACTCTCTCTCTCAGCCTCTTCCTTGCTTTGGGAGCAGAAAGCTCCACTCATCTGTTTTCTCTGTATGAATTTCCAGCCATGCATTAGTCTCCCTGACATGTTCAAGCGATGCTTTATTTAGCTTGTCGGATTCTGCAAATAAACGCAATCTCAGGGTTTATGGAAAAATGGATAAAAATTAGATTGTAAGGTATTGATCTGGATTGTGAGTAGTCTGTGGGGGTGTTGTAACGGTGTGTGTGAATGTGTGTGTGTGGTGGGCAGCTCTCATCTGTGTGAGGAGAGGGAAGGAGAGAGGAGGAAAAGAGAAGGAGGTGGTGGTGGGTGGAGGGGTAGAAATGAAGCCGTAATTCAGGGCTATTGAACCCCCTGCCACTGGCGGCATCGATCGCCAGGCAGCGCTTATGAGATCACACCTGAGCACTGGAGACTGCAGAGGGGAGGGAAGGACAGGGTGCGGGGGGAGGAAAAGAGGGGTGTGACGAGGAAAAGGAAGGGAGAGGGTGAGAAAGAGGGAGAAACAGAAGGTTGTGATATGATCAGCTCCTTACCGGCTGTCTGAGGGCCTGTTAAGGTGTTAACATCGAGCCTCAGAGCCAATTACCTAACCCTGCAACTACACTGTTGTGACACTGGAGGAGAGAAAGACGGGGCAACTGGACACTGGGGGTAGTTTCCTCTCCTTCTCTTCATCCATCTCTCTACCAACCTCTCTGTTTTCAGAATCAGTCCACTATTTCTGACCTCTCAAGTATTCGTCAACCCCTCCCTCCATCCACCCTTCCTCATCCATCCACCCTGTTTTACCCCTCACCCCTCGCTCTTCCACCCAGGCTTCCTTTCCTGCTTCTCCTCCCCTCTTTCACCCATTCATACTCACTCCCCCTGCAGCTTTGTGGGTTATTATAGTGAAATATGAAGCGATGTGGACTCTAGGCTTCATGAAATTTCCATGAGCATTGATCTGATCTGATGTGGGTGATTGCTAGGTGAATCCCTCCAGTCCAGGGCTGTTGCTCATCTATTCATTTATTTATGGCAGTTATGTTTTACTGGCTTTGATTTGCTCTTCTGGAGAGCGACAGCTAAGGATTATAAATATACCTGGATAGGAGAGTGTGCTTTGAATCCTAGAGTGTTGTAGCCCAACACTCCTCTTTTTAGTTTTATTTATTTATTTATCTATTTTCATCCAGCACTAATTCTTGGTGTGAAATGTAAGACACAGTGCATGGATATGAATGTAGAAAAAGCCGAGATGATCCCCAAAGAGATAAAGCCAGGTGGTTAGTGAAGTGCATTGTCCCATCACCATTTTTTCTCTCTTGTTTATGAAGCTTGAAAACAAGCAGAGACAATATCAGTAACTTCTAAATGACCAAAATTATCTCTTTATTTGTAATAGGGGTATCTCCGTGCGTCTCAGGGTTTTATGCGATTGTTCACTCGAGGCTCATTTAACACATTGAGCAGAACTGATAAAAAATTCATCATAAAAACAAAAGCCTTTGAGACGAAACAGAGGATGTTGTTGGAACAATCCCTTCCTCAGACTGCAGGCCTAATCCAGTTCAAATCCTCCTTTAGGCTTTAGAGATCAGAGAACAGGGACGTAATGTCAAGTATTTGTCCTTAGCGATATTTCACACTTTATTTGTTGCATGTGATCATTTCATTGTTTTCTGTTATTTGCTCACTGTCGTTCGTTGGAAGATAAGTCTGCCTCTGGCACCCCACTTTTCTACTTTTGCCCCCTGTGCTGTCTTTGCTCGCAGCTATTCACCTTTCCTTTCATTCACCCTTATAGATTACTGGGAGTAGTCCTCTGGGAGAGCTGTCCAGTTTGTGTTGCCAAAACAGAGCATCACCTATTCTTGTTTCTATGCTCTCTCTTTGGTCCGTGTGTGTGTGTGAGTGGACAGCCCAAGAGGAGCCATGGTGAAGTCACTAGAGGTCCAGCAGGACAGCTTGTACTCATAGCCTCTAGGGGCCTTTTTCTAGGGGCCGCCTAGTCAGGCTGGCTGCTCAGATGTGAGGCGAGCGGGGCATCAGCCCTCAGGAAACGTCCAAGCTGTGACCCACAGGGGAAACAGACGGACAACACAAACACACACGGACTATTCTCACGATTTATCATTCCTTTTCTTTTAAAGCCACACATGGCAGTAAACTTATTGTATTGCAAAAACAGCGCCTTGAAATCTGGAGTGGTGAAAAGTACTCAAGGCTGGACGCTGACTCCCCAGGGCAGACATGTAAGGAGGGGTAAACCCTGAAGAGTCAGGCAGAGACACTACATTAGTATTAGAGTTATCTGGAGAGAGCACTTATCCTGCAAGCCTCCTCTGAAGTGTTTGCACTGTAAGCCTCAGATCTTCATTGTATTTATTCTAATGTTTAAATATTCATGGTAAATCTTCTCATATTCAATTACTGTAGTGCGACCACAGCATGCAGAGAGAGCGCTTCCTCCCTGCTGCCAGGATGATCTGACTCTCTGAATGTGTGTTTTTGCGTGTGCATATCAGTGTATGCAAGTGCGTAGTGTCGCACGTGTGTGTTTAGCTCTTCCCCTGGAGCGATCAAGCCTTTGTTATATTGGAACCAAGCTCTGTAATTGCTTATATTAGTCGCTGATCAACGCAAGACCACAGGACACACACACACGAATGCATCCACTCCCCCTGATTCCTGACAGTCTTTTTATTAAGCACCAAAGCAGGAGACGGAGAGAGGATTCATTACATCACAGGCAAACAAAGACACACACCGGGCTTAACAAAGAACACCCACATTTCAGCTGCTTTGCTTCAATGTTGAAATATTCATAAAAATAAGCTTGTTGTGTTGAAGATCTTGCTGTAATTCTCAGTTTACAATTGCTGTTTTTTATTAACAATAATGAGAATGTAATTCTTTTTTTTTTTTTTTCGTTTCTCTTTTTTCTTGTGAAGCACTGAACGAGCCAACCATAGATTATGGCTTCCAGAGATTACAGAAGGTCATCCCGAGACACCCCGGAGACCAAGAGAGATTACCGAAGGTACAGTGATTCTTCTCAAGTAGCCAATGGAAACTGATTGATGGAGTTTAGTGCTATCGGAGCAGATTGAAACATACAGAAAACTTCTCAAGTTTTACATTTGATGTAACTATGTACAAGAGAGGGGCAGTAATAGTTCACAGTATGATCTACAGAGACAGAGGAGAATGCATGATAGTGTATGGGACTTTATATAAACATTTACATGTCTGTTTATAATCCTTTTATATTAAAAAAAAAAAAGCTCTGAGTTTTGAACGCACAGGCAGCTCCATTCATCCTTCCACTGATACAAGGTCATTAAGACTGGCAAAGTGGGAGAGAAAGGGGTTAGATGGAGGGAGGAAAAGAGGTAGGAAAGGAGGTTGAGGGGAGAAAGGAAGAGAGAGGCAGAAGCAGGTTAGGTGATCCATCATAGCTGTCCGGTCTTACCTCCTGCTGGGTCAGTGGATCGAAGTCAACCCCGGGTGGACTTTATTACTTCCAGCACACATTCACAAAGCGGCACACACTCGTTGAAATGCACACACACTTCTGCATGGTTGCGCACGCACATGCACGCACCTGGTGTAGAGAAGTCACCATGAGGTAGAGATAAGGTAGATGTAGAGCGAGAATAGAGAAATCACTTGTCCTCGCTGCATGTCTGCTGGATGGGAGACTCGTCCCTGTGAATTCTGGTCTTTAGCCTATCAACCCCCCCATATCTCTCTAAATATCTTTGTGTCCATCCATCTCTTATCCTCCTTCTCTCTTGCTTGGTGGTGTCTCTTTCTCCCCTAAATGAACAGTGGTAGCTGGCAGGCCCGGTTGTTCATTTCAGCTCTATTGATTTGTGCCTTTATTGAGGTAATAACACTTTGTTGACCACACTTCTCCCAACTGTTGGCCTCAATCATTAGAGAATGGGCAGACTCTGGCAACGCCTCAGTTAGCTTGGCCACAACCTCTTTGTGGTTTGCTTCAGTCGATATTAAAACGAGGTGAAAGTGACTAGGACCTTAATGTATCCCACTCTAACAGCACCTCTTATAGTAAGGATTCTTAACAAACAAACACTTAGTGGGAAAACTTGCCAAAAGCTGTTTAAAGATCCCATCTTAGGCAAAATAACTTTTCTTATAGTATCTCATGCACATAAGCAATCCCAATTTGTTCCACACCTCCTACATATGTAAAAAGTATCATCGATGTACCCAGCAACAAATTATTTGTTCATGGTCACCAAGGAGGAGTGCCGAAACACTAACGCAATATTTTCAATAAACAAAAATTGATGAATCATTCTAAAAACCTGTATCAATCTGAATACAGATTGATAACGGAGTGGTGTGGAGTTAGACTAACAGGCTATGGTCTGGCCAGGGGCTCTGGGCGCAGTTAATAAGTGACCAGTCTTCCAGATGAGGCCAGGCTCTGGTCTGGATCAGGTTCCCTTTCCTGTTGTTGTCTCTGTGGGCCTGACTTTTACTGGAAAAGACCCTGCGCCCAGGAAATGGTCTCCCCTTACAGCAGGGAGGCAGTGTAGTGCTAACCACATTTATCTGTTTATCAGAATGACTCTGGAGCTCTGCCTAATCAGGTTTATCCGCTGGACAGATCCCCACGTTAACGAGAGGATGATAGGTACAGACAGGGTACAGGACCACAGGACAAATGATTAATAGAATAAAGAAGTGGAAGACAAAAGAAAGAAAGTCTGCGGACACAGGTAAGGAGAGAGAAGGGGCTGTTTGGTATAGAGCTTTCCTGCCGGAACACCGTTACACTCCAGCTGCAGATCTGTTTGTGCCCTAATGCTTCACACTCTCCTCATTTCCCATACTCCTCCTCCTCGTCATCCCCTGCTTCTCTCCATACATCCATCTACCTATCTAGCAATCCCTGGGAGGCACGGGGCGTCGAGGAAAAGCAGAGAGAAGGAAGCGAGGAACGGCGCATACATACTAAAGAACCACTTACCTTCCTAGGGCCGCCACGTCTCTCAATCACCTCAAGCAGGCCTCCTCTCTAGTCACCCCTCTCCTCCCCTCCTCCCCCTGCCTCCCTCTTTGCCTCCCCCAGATAGTGCTAGTAATGGGAGGTTAACACAGAGGCAGCGCTCCCATTATTGAGTGAATTTAGCACCTCGGACAGCGCTCTACAATCTTTATTGCTTTGCTGACCCTCTCGTCATGTCTCGGGTGTGCTCGACAGCCTCCACATGCGCACGGCTGCGTGTGCGGCCGTGCTCGTCTGCGTGTGTGTGTGCGTGTGAGATATGAGGTCTGATTGAAAGGCGGTGTGTCACGGAACAGAGAGCACACATGCTCCAGGGCTTGTTCGCAGCGAGGGATACACTCAGGAGAGTATAACGCACAGCGTGTGTGTGCGCCGGTTGGAGGAGAAAGAGGGAGAGAAAGAAACGAGGGGAAGGTTGGAGGGGATGTGTGGAGAAAGAGGGGGGGCTGCAATTTTCTGGTTGTCGCGCCTCCAGCATATATCCTGGCCCCGGCACATTAACTTTTAAAAAGGGTTTGGTAGGGCTGTAGGTGTCTACATCACACACATGCACATTTATAACGACTGCCTGGAGTCACACACTCATAGACACAGGCAAGAAAAAAAGAGAAATAGAGACATAGAAAGAGAGGGAAATGAGCGTGGAGAAGCGGTAACACTACGTTAGAATAAATGTTTGATGTGGGAAACTCCACTTGGTGGTTTTCACCTAAGCAATGATGTTCTACATTTATCACACAAAGTGGATGCAGGGCCATTCGCTCGCATCATTACAGGGGTTAATACAGGCCAGGAGACGGGTGTGTTCCCTCCGCTGCGCCGAGTTGTATAACCGTCATACTGATGATATGTTGTGTTAAATGAGATTGATGTCTGATCATGTGCCGTAGAGTCATGATCCGTCAGTGGCATAAGGGAGGGAGAAGATGGTTGACTGATAGAGAGATATAGGCTCATGTTTTATTCACAGATAACAGTATCTTCCTTCTGCTACTCCCAAACTGCCCAGCTAGTAACAAAGTGCTGGGATAGGCCCATTTCTCTTCCTCTGTCTGCCTCTTTCCTCTCTCACACTCTCTGTTCTGCATTCGCAGCATAATGGAAGAAGTGAAACGTAATAAAAGTGACTGAACTCTTTGGGCCGTCACAATCGTGATCAATCCTTTTCCCCTCTTTGCGCTTGATTGTAGGAGGTGATTTTAAAGAGAGCAGCAGATCTGGTGGAGGCCTTGTACGGGATGCCTCACAACAACCAGGTAAACACACACGCACATAATTTTTGCTCAAACATCTCATTTCATCTTAGACAAAATTATGTTTGTGGCCCAGACCAATGCTAGCATCAAAGACGGTGTCTCCGTCGGCCCTGCGGCACCCTACTGTGTTTTCCAAAGATCTGTGACTCACGAGCATACGCAAGGGAATATGTCAGTGCTTTTATCAGTTGGTGGGAAACAGAAAAAATGAAGCAGAGAAAAAGCTAACTGTGGAGGGTGGAGAAGAGAGAGAGAGAAACCGAAAAAAAGGTGCCGAAGTAGATGGAGAAAAGGAGGCGGAGAGGGATTAAGGCTTGACTTTGAAGGTGGAGTACACTAAAAGCCCAACTCGGAGAGGGAAGAGGAAGGAAAATGATGGGATGAGGCTGTTAATGAGCCTTCCCTCCATTTACTAGAACTAATCCCACTGCTCCCAGTGACCGCTGATAAAACCCACTCAGCTCTCTTGGCTTTACATATGCAATATCTCAAGTGGAGATCTAGCATTCTTGTGAGGCGATAAAGCCGGCGCGGAGAAGGGGAATCATATAATGATGCATCCTTTCCAGTTGATAATAACAGCTGTTATCTTCTTCTCAATCAGGAGATGATTTTAAAACGAGCGGCGGACATCGCGGAGGCACTCTACACAACGGTGCCGAGGGGGCATAACCAGCTCGCCAGTCTCGGAAGCGGTTCGGTCCACGCTGGCATGATGGCTGTAAACTCCTTTGCTGGATCAGACGTGGCGCAAACAGCCAATCAGGGTGAGCAAACACAACAAGGATGGAAGTCAATCGTCACAGGAAAAGTAACAGTATTTTTCTTGGCATGATAGTAAAAGATGAGAGGTGTGATAGAGATTTTATTTTTCATGTGGGAAATTCTGAGGGGGTGATTTAGTAGCACAAGGAAAATGAGTAAGGACCAAAGGAGGTGAGGGGTTGGAGAGAAGAATAAGAAGAGGGGAAAAACCTGAAAGCAGGAGCGAGCTCCTGTGAAAGAGTGAAGAATGGAGAAAAAGCGAGCCATGGATGGAGTAGGATGGAGAAATATGAGTGGGTCCTCGGGGTGCGTATATCAGCCTGGGGTCGGCCCCTGTCTGACAGAGAGAGATGTGGGTGCAGTCAGTGGTGATTCATCACATGTATCAGGGGAACGAAAAGAGAGTGGATGGACCGGCCTCTGGATGTGTCTCAATAATTCCGATGAGCTTCCTGTGCCCTTCATCTTCATCTAGAAACATCTGCAGATGTGGGGGAAAACAGACGAGATCAGCTGCTTATCTGGTAACGCATAAGTTCCTTCCAGTTCATAGAAGACAAGATTGGGAAGAAGAAGGATGACGAAGAAAAAAAAAAAAAAACACACACTCTGCTTGTCGCACCAGAGTTGGAATTTCTGATGTTCAATTCCAGCTGCTTTTCTTCTAGCGTCAGCATGTTGGACCTGAGGAGGACATTTGTCGTCCTTTTCCACATATTGTCCGCCTGGTGTTCAATTCTTCTCTGCTAGAACCGGATTAATTTTTTATGAGTTATAATAGAGCTACAGAGGTCTTTAAGTGTTAATTGTCTTATCAATGTATCTAGATTTGGAGAGGAGCCAGTGGGGTTAAAAGGCCTCTTGTTTCAGTTGTTGGAACCCTCTAATATTATTCTTCCTCCTTCATTGCTCTCTCACTTTGCCATATGTTAGCCAAGATTTTCAAAAAAAAAATTCTCTGGCTTCTAATGCTACATCCATTTGTCTTTTATGAATAGAGTATTTTGGCAGTGCTGCATGTAGGCTTTCTAGTTTGGTTTTATCTCCCATCTGCTATGCCTCCTAACACTGTTTTCTTCTCTCTTTCTTTTCTCTCCCTGTCAATAGGTTTCAGTAGGAGTACAAGCAGTGTGTCCCCTCATGGTTATGTCCCCAGCTCTACCCCACAGCAGAGTAGCTACAGCTCTGTCTCCACTAGCATGAATGGTTACGCTAACTCTGGCATGGCAACCTTGGGCACCTCGCCCAACTTCCTCAATGGATCCGCAGGCAACTCGCCCTATGCTAGTGAGTAAATACACCACATCAACCAGAATGAGGCGGTGGTACCCAGACACAAAGTGCAAAATCAGGATGTTTTGTGCAAAGCAGAAGTTTCTGAAAGCGAGAATTGATGTGATCAACATGTATCGCAGTTCAGCTGGCTCATCTGTTTCTTTAAGAGCAGAGTGAAACGCAAATCCCCACTTTATTGGACAAGGGAGCGAATCACCTAGTGCCCTCTCGGAAATACACACACACCCCGGCACCTCAGCACGCACGCATTCAACCTCTACATTAAAGACCCTTGATTAAATCAATAAACTAATTGCTAGAGAAGCAATTCCATTTCAGCTCTTTGATTCCTGGGTGTTAACAAGTATTTTAACAGGCTCATCGGCCCCACACAGACACTTTCAATCAATGGCTACTATGTCTGCCTTTGTAGGTCCAATTTTCATTAATTGATTAGTTAGGCCCCTTCATAAATGGATTATGACTTTATTGCAAGGATTTGTCAGGAAGAGCTATAAAAGCTAAGTGTTGGATAATAACAACAATAAAGGCAGACGCAGGTATCAGAGGGCAGGTGAAATACGACTCAGTTGATTGTAAAACCAGTGAGGGGGAAAATGCTTTTAGTGTATTAGGCGACAAAAGACAAACCTGGAAAAAAGGAGGGATGAATGAAATGATGTCAGGAGAAGACAGGATTTTGCTGGAAGATAACTGTCTAGTCAATTTTTATTCGGGTATGGCGCTCATGATTACAGTAGCCACTGTAAATCCAGCTAACAGCTGCCACGTCAAAAGCTTTCAATTTAATATTAGAAATTTTCCATTCAAGTTCACGGAAATTTTGTCCCAAAATCCTGTAGTTCAACATTGGATTTTAAATCCATGCATTATTCAATGTGGAGGTTTATTAATGATGTGCAGCTGAATGTTGAGAAAGTTACTGGTGAGATAAGGAGCTCTGGCCATGGCTCCATTAAAAACAAGATGATTCTATAGCAAAATCAATATCTTACAGCATAATTAAAATGACCGATGCTTAAATCAGGAGAACTCCGACCTGAGAATCAGAGCATTATCTAAAGGCCTATGTGTTTGTCATCACTGAGCATTGCATCTTGAAAATTCACATTCAAACTCCTAATATTCTGGCAGGATTTGAGTATACTAGATGAGACCCATTTTCTCTACATAGCTACATCCTCCAGCACATTGGGGGAATCCTAGAGTGTCCTTAAACTATCCATGAGGCACAGTTCTTCTAGTATGTCCTTTGTCTTTCACTCAGTGGAGGTCTTCTCTCAGTGAGATGTACCTGGAATATCCTGATTGAATTTGCCCAAATTAACCAAACTGTGGTAGAGCCAAAGCTCAACTTTGAGCCTTTCCAAAAGTCTATCCTATCTGATCTCTTGGGAAGAAACGTCCCTTTTTGGAGGAAAACTTCAGCCACTTGAATTCACAGCCTCATAATCTCTTCTATTTACCATAAACAACCCACAGTTGGTTACCATAGATGGAGGTTTGAACCTTAATTGATTGATAAATCGAGTGCTTCCAATGAAATGCATTTATCAGCATTAACACCAGCTAGCTTTCAGCGGTCAAAGGGCAAACGTCATTACATCCCCTGAACAAACAAAAACTTTATCACTCATAAAACAAAACACTAAAGTAGGAATTTCCAACATGACAAACCAGAAAGAGCAAGTTCCAGTGTGTATTTGGTTCTCATTTTATTACTGATAAAAACTTTTAAAAAACACATTTTACATGCTGAGCGTTATAAAAAATTACAAATGAACAAACATCTACTTATTTATTTTTATTTAATTCAAAATTGTTTTTCTTTTTTATTCAAAAGTCCATTCTTATCCAAAACAGCTGTCTTCTCATTTTATATTATCCACACAAACAATTATGATTTGCATTAGGTAGGCCGTTCTAATGTCATTTATGATAATCACAAGTAGAAGGGATTTTAAATCATGGATTTATGATGGAAACTTTTTTTAGGGTCTACAATTTTTATTATTATTTTTTTCAATGTACTTTATTAATCCCTGACCGGAATATTTGTGTGCTGCATTACACCACAGCGGGCTGCCACCTATGATGACGTTAATAGTGGGAGAAACGTAGGCTTAGGTGTTTTCTCCAAGGACCCTAGACGTAAACTCAGAGGGATGCAAACCCGCAAACTTCTGGTTAACTTCCGGTCCGTGGGCGAACGCTCTAACCACTGTGCCACTGTCTCCCCCTAATTAGTCTTCTAAAAAAACATTTAAAAGAAGAAAGTGTGTTGAGAAGTTTCTAGTGCCAAAAAAAAATTGTAAAATTTCTAGTTGCGACTTGACGTGTACATTTACCCAAGACACTTTAAAGTCTGAGCTAGCTGATCTGAGTCCAAAATGTTATCCCTCCTGCCATCATCCATTGATCAGTCCCTTTCTGTTCGTCCCGTCTGCCCGTCCTCTGTCCACGTTCCTCTCTCTAACCCTTTTACTTTATCATCTCTTTTCCTTGTTCTTCATTCCTCACATCCACCCTGCTATCCCTCTAAAACCCACACCCTCCTGCCCTTTTCTCTCCTCTCAGTCGTCCCGTCCAGTCCGACCATGGCGTCGTCCACCAGTTTGCCCTCCAATTGCAGCAGCTCCTCCGGCATCTTCTCGTTCTCTCCAGCCAACATGGTTTCTGCTGCTGTGAAGCAGAAGAGCGCCTTCGCGCCAGTTGTCCGACCTCAGAATTCCCCACCTCCCACGTGCACCAGCGCTAACGCTAACAGCCTCCAAGGTATGCAACTAATTACACAGTCCCTTGTCATGTTTGTGTAGGCATGACACTGCACAAATTTACAGTTTTAGTTAAAAAATAACTGTTTAATTAGAATTTTTTTCACCCACAAGCTTTTTTTCTGTGCTTCCACTTTTAACAACGTCTCAATTTTACCCCCACTTCTTCCTCTAATTCTTTTCTTTCCCTCCTCACCTTCTGATTTACCTTTCTTTTCCCTCCTGGAACCCCTTCACTATCCTTCCTCCCCATAGATCAGTCTTTTGTGGACTCTAGCAAGTACTCATCAGCCAGCTCTCTGCAGGGTCTGGCCTTCTCCTGAAGTACGTTATCCTCTTATTTCATTTTCTGCCTCTGTGTTTTGTTTGCGCTTCACACCATCCCGGAACGCTCATTTGCACCATCCTGCCCTACCCTTCCTTCTCTTTTTTGTTTTTATTTGTCACTCTTGACTTGTCAGAGAGATGACATGAAACACCATATGTGCTCTATTTCCTGTTTTCACTTCCTGCTTCCTGTCCATGCCCCAGTGAGTGTTTCTGCAGGGAGCGAGAGAGGGGGGTTGCTATGCCGCTGCGGGTCATTCTGTTCTCCCATTTCCATCGAATGCAGCACAGGGTCTGTTCGTCTCGGCAGGATGTCGTATGGTGTTGAGATCCTGAAAGAGAGAGAGATGATGGATGGGAATCTTTATCAGAGCCCCAAGCTAAGCACTTCCTCACTTCCTCTGGCAGCGTTGATGAGCGCTGACCACAGTGACCCATGGGCCAATACCCACTGAGCACCGATCACACACACACACAATCATGTTCTGTTAATCCCAACAAGCTGCAGACACTTAGGAAATAACCAAGGAATTAGTGGATTGAAGAAGGAAGGGAATCAATAGGGAGCCAATAAGTTATATGAAAAATTTCTCCCTGTGATCGTTTCTGTGTAAAACGTGAGGAAGGAATGATGGGGGAGGGGTCTTGTTATGAGAAGATGTAAGAGTTGGAAGCAATAGCATGATATAGGTGGGTAAAATGTGAACAAAGCCGGCTGACATTCCATTTTTACTTCCATGTTTGAGCCTAATTTCATCACCTCTGTCATCCCACGTCACCATCAAGTTTGAATCCCAGCCTGTGATTTACATTTGGCCTACATGCTGTAACTGCAAACAATTAGGAGAGGCAGCTCTAGCATGAAGCTGCGCTCAAAGTGTGTGAGAAGTTGAACAATGTTGTAGCTGCATGCCAAGTTAGCGGCGCAGCAGAGAAAAATGTTTTGATTTTGAGGCCTCAGAATAAAGAGATAATGAGGGAGAGTCGTCTTTGTTCGCCAGATGCTGGAGCACATTTCTCCTGTGTGAGTGCTGTGATGACAGATGAAACCCAGCAATCACATGACTGACCTCTCTTTTTTTCTCTCTCAACATCTTTTCCTTACCCCTCACTCTTCCGTTCACTCCCCTCCTACACCCCCTGTTTTCCCACAAAGCAGCAATCCCTGGGATGATCGTTCCACCCATGTAGAGGATCGAGGATAGCTGGAGATTTGGGAATGCTGAGAGGAAAAAAAAGACAGTAGCGGAGTCTGGCAAGTCTCTGTTATGCTCCGGAGCTGTACTGGAGGAAGTCAAGATAAGACGTGGGACTCTGTTAAACTCAGGCTTTTCCAGTGGGATTTCATCTGAAGGGATAAGGGAGAAGAGAAATCGAACAATTTGAACCTTTGTGATGTTAGTTCCCTCTTGGTTGAATTAGTGTAGCTTCTTTGACGCTGCGTTGGATGGAGTGTGTGTAGAGACTAATCATTTGCCCACAGTGTGACACTGACCTCATGCGAAGAGCATTTATTTATCTTTATGTTTATGCCTGTAAGGTTGGTTTACTGGAGCCCCTCACCCCCAACGCCATCTCACAACCCCAGGACCTGCAAAAACAGCTGCAAAGTGTTCACAAAACTTCTCTTTTTAACACAATTTAGTCAAATAAAACCACCTAACATCAAACTGGTATTTAAGATAAATGGCACCAAAAATGTGAAAAAAAGAAAGAGCTTAAAAAAAAACTTAATTTTTTTAGCTGTTTCGCCATAAATCCAAAAGTAGTCCCTTAAAATGCCCTACTCTTTCAGCATCACAGGCCTCTTTTTTTTTTTTTTTTTTTTTTTTGTTGGACTTCTGATAAAACTGTGAGGATTGAGCTGCTTGCAATATTATTTTCAGCTTGTCATGTGAAAAAAAAATACATTTTTGTTTTCTTTTTGCAAAATTGGTGCTTTTTTTCCCCCGGAATTTTAATAAAGACTTGAAAAGCCCGAGGATGTGCACGTCCAGCCAGCACTGTCACCGGAAGAGCCAAACAAATTTGAGTAAAACACGTAATATATGTGATATATTTTTGTATATATTTAAAAAAATGAATTTTTTCATTTGACATCTCTTTCCTTTATCCAATAGCTCTAGTTTGAACTATAAACATTAAACGTCTTAAGGCAGCTTCTCAATACAGACAATAGATTTACTGCGTTGTCAATATTTCATCTGTTACACACAAGAAACATGGATTTGGATACAAAAAAGGGGATTCCTGTAAAATAACCTATAAATAATGTATTTATCCCTAGTATTTGTACATTGACTCTCACCCTGGTTTTTTTGTGTTGTGGACTTTTTATTCAGTAAGTGAACATATCTCACAGTGTTTTTCTTTTACGATGTAGTCTTGTCTTTCACTATTTAAATGTGACTTTTTCATTTTTTTTTTTCTATGTCGTCTGTTTTATTTGCCATGCTTTCATTTGTCAATTTTAAACATACCGTTGTCTATTTTTGTATTATTTGTAAGTTAATAAAAAACTTTTTTCTTTTTTTTTTCTTTATAAAAATGTTTATTGTATGGCAAAAAAGTAGCATCTTATTCAGAGTATTTGGTTTGAAGTAGATTTTTTAAGAGTATAAACACATTAATATATACTGTAAATCTCTAACATTTTGTTTGAATCTTTTGAGGCTTTCAGAATGAAACCGTTCCTGATAATATGCATGGGTTCCTCTCTTGAGTGACTTTTTTCTTTGTGTGTGTGTGAAGAGAACTTAGAAAATGCTGGGGATTCTTTTTTCTTTCTTTGCGTTTCTATTTTTCACTTCTGTTCTTTCCTTTACCGTGTTATTTATGCCTGCTTACATGCTGTATCTATATATTCTTTTTTTTTTCTGTCACTGTAATCTTTACCAGCAGTCTAGATGCCTTAACAATGCAAACCCATTCTCCATTCAATCACGTGTACAGTTTTTTACCCTCACCACAATTGTCTATTGCCACAGAGGAATTCATGAGAACTTGGGGGACAAAGCACAAACCCACTCTGTTTGGTGCTGAAGCCAGACTAGAATACAAAGAGCCATAATTCAACAAACACTCACACCCCAATGTACTATATGCTACATCGATGGCACGGTTTGAAAAGCAGAGCACAGCCTCACTTCACTGTGCTTACAGCACATTAGTGTTTACATAAACACGCTTCCTTTTTTTTTAGCAATTATGTAGCTTTTTTTTTTTTTGGATTAATAAAATAATTTTTACCACATGCTGGTAGATATTTTCCACCAACCACACACACGATCACCACAAAGCTTTTAAATTGTAGTACAAAGGGCCGTGGAGTGGAGACAAACACTGTCACAGCACAATTTTAAATTCGCACATGGAGTCGTCTGTCTGACTCCAGTATCCCCCGCCCACTCTTCTCTACCCTTCCTAGTCATCCTGTTGCTGTAAAAGCTGCAGGACAATACAGCTTCATTACAAGCTAAATAGGACAGAAACATGTCAGGAAGCATGAAAAGGAAGCTCACTGACCCATCAGCCATTTCTGTAGTCTTTTCATTGTGTGTGCCGTGTGTCTTCAAGCTGTTGCTGGACAGAGAATAGGGCTTTTCTCTCTGCTTTTCTTTGGTTTTGTTAAGTGGGTAAAAAGGAGCGTTTTAACAGAGGCGCCTGCTGAAAGGCAAGTGTTTTCCAGGCACTTGTGTGCCTGAGCCGGTCCGGGCTGGGGCAGGAGGGGCACAACATATCTGTTTCAAATGAACTACAGAGGTCTGTTGTCATACAATAGCATCTTTGTAAGCAAAGTTCCATCCTGAATATGAATATCAGTCATGGGTGATGAAGTTTTTGTATTTAGGTAACAAACAACAACAAGAAAAAAAAAGTTGCAAACCAAATAGCTGTTGTCTATTTTTTCCTCTGTTTGTCTCTGACTGCAAATACACTGAACAGCTCTATGATATAAATGAAGTAAAAAAAATTCTACTGTATAGATTGTTATTGTTTTTGATGAAAACTGAGCTGTACAATAACTTTTGGACTCTCACAATGTTAATTAAAGTTACCTCTTGTCTGTGACTTTGTCAGGTGTCAGTTTTTTAAGAAAACAAACTAATACCTAACATACACAAAAAAGCCCTTTCTTGGTTTTTACCATCAAGATGAATAATTTTCTTTTAAAATTTCATAAAATGTGGTTTCGTCAGTCCGGCTGAGAGGCAGGCAATGGACTACAAACAGAATACAAGTAATTCCACAGGTCAAAAAGAGGCCTGCGCCCGCTCCCCCTCTCTGCTCCTTTCTCTAATGAATCTAATTCATTAATGCATTACTGATGGCATGGTGAACATGGTTAGCCTGACAAGTTTCCTCCTAAACATATTAGTTAATGATGATTCCAAGGTTATTAATTGCAAAGGCACCAGCCCACCCTAATTGAGTCATCATTTGCATACCCAGTCATCAGCAGAAAATTAATTTCTTTTTTATTTTTTTTTGCATATCTAATTTAGAAAGCTGCGATTGGATTAGCTTGTGAAAACAGCAGATCCCCTGGATTCTGCTGACCTCAAAGTATCCCAGGGTCTCCACGGTAACTGGAGACTTCCGTAACGCCAAAAGGGGGGAGAGAAAGACAACCTGGAAGTACTGATGAAATAAAGACTCGTAAACACACTGTGAGCTTGTGTGTGTGTTTGCCTTCTTAATTGCCTGAAGCTTTGTTGCTGCACAGGCCTTTTTTCTGCGCTATATCTAATAACAGAGTTGATAGTTTGCTGACAAACAGTAAAGTGGGAGGTGGTGTGCATGGTTTAGCAGTAAGAGTTGTGTTATTGAATTATGGAAGCTGTACACTTAGTCCACAGGAAAATGAGTCCTAAGGCCTAATGTTTTTGATTAGTGAGCCGAGCCAACCAACGCTGAGTTGCACCGGGCTGCTCCAGGGACTCCCAAAATGCGAACTTGCAGTGCAACACACACGTTTATATGAGCACACACTCATAAATCATAAGCGCACATAGACAAAAGGTGAACCCATTTTGCTCTTTATTTCCAGCTGGTTTTCAGGCCTGGATAGACTGGTCAGTGTGGGAGGAGGACAATAGGAGTGGGAGGCAGAGGGCAGCATGGAGGCAGCAGACCTCAGCCCTCTGGAGACCCAACATTAAAGGAGCTATTGCTGGAGAACACTGGATATACTCGGCCGAGCCTTCACACATCAAGAGGGGTGCTGTTCAGGGGCCGCTGCTACTGCTATCCTAATGAAATATATTAATGCACACATTCCTCACTCTCCTACTCCTCCTCCTTCTTTTTCTCATTCTCCTCCCTGCATGGACACATGAGGAGAGGAAGAGCGGAGAGGCATATTTGAAAGAAAAACAGGAGTCCCCATGGGGATCCTGGATAAAAAAAAAAAGAGGAAGGAAAGAAATGGAAAGGAGAGGAGAGAGGATGGGAGATGGTGTCGGGGTATGTGGGGGGCATCTGGAATTGAAACAGACCTAGACAGAGAGCAAAACACAAGGAGTGAAGAAATGAATATTAATAATGTTCAGTGCTGGAAAAATAGTCACAATGGACATCACAGAGAGATGTAGACGAGGCAGGTTGCATACTTGGCCTCAAACCCTGCGCTCATGCACATTAAAAGATGCACACGAGTCACCTTTCCTCATCCGTGTATGCGCAACTGTGCCTGCCAGAATGTATCTGAGAACAGGCATACCAAGGATGAGTGTGCACTAACATTGGGGTTTGCGCTCTTGCTTGTGTGGTCGTTTCCCACAGTAATTACACCAGTGACTGTGGGTGTCTGTGTATGATCTGTGTGGTACCTGTCAGAGGGAGCCCAGCAGAGCCTGTGCTTTATACTCCCTGTAATTGCTGCTGCTAATTTACTGTGCGTTGCCCTAATGAGTAGGGAAGTGAGGGGCTGGGATATGTAATGGATGTTTGAGAGATAGAGATAGGGAGATGCATTTCAACACCGACAGTAGAGAGAGGGAAGAGGGGAGGAGGTCTGTGAACCATGTGTGTTAAGCAAGCATGTAGAACACTTATCTTTATTGTTCTACTAAAATGAAAAAACAACAAAAAAAAGATAAGCAATTTGTCCCCCCCCTTCCTTCCATCCATTTTTCCTCTCCCTTTTTCTCATCCTGCCTTTAGCTGACGTACTGTGGTGAGCACATTAGACAAGCTTTTTGTTATGTTGATTAATGATAAAAGCAAATCCATAAATAATATAGATTATTTATTCCATTTATTCACATGCTAATTAGTGCTAGAAGCAGATACCTCAGAGAGATGGCCTTTTTTTTCTCCTCATCTACAGTCAGATAGACCTGCTGACATTCACACAGAGCCACAGACAGCCACATATTAATGTCATTCACACTTTGAAGCACCAACGATATCTTGTGATGGGGGCCCGTCCACCCTTCATTTCTCCCTAATGAGGTCACGATAGAGGCCAGTGGTTCCAGCATGCCCACACACCTCTGTTTTCATTCGCAGGCACACCCTTCGATGCAAGCGCTGGATTGACAGGGTCGTCTGTGATTGATGCTCCGCGGCTTCTCCACATGTTCTACAGCTCAGTCATTTAATTATGTTTCCTAAGCATCATTAAGTACCATTATATTCTATCATATTCTAATGAGAGAGGTGGCCAGTCACAGGACAAGCTAATTGGTGATTAATGTTGTGTATCAGTGGGAGACAACGCAAGATTGGCCATTTAATGACACAACACTGTATTTAAGTGCTGAATATGGAAAAATACAAACAGACGAGGGAAATTAGAGAGATTGAAATCAAAACAGATATTGCCTCTTTAAGACCTAATCTCTCGCTCTAACACACACCACTTCAGCTTTATCTCTTGAATTGTTCACCTCTTTGCTACATTACACACATTTGGTCAGATAACACTCCAACCAGTGTCTGCCGACATAACTCACCTGCTCCTCAAGATTAACCACTAACTCGGTATTGATGCACCGCTTTGCAGGTACACGTAGATAAACACACACACACAACGCACAGACACAAACATCTTCAACTGGTATTGACATGCCGTGTGGCTGTAGGTGTTTCCATTTAAGGTCAGTCAATTGCCTTAAGTATGTAATGTTAGGAGGGGGTCCGTAAACATGTCAAATTAGTAGTAATGAATGACCAGGCACCGGCAGGAGGAACTGTCAGGGTGCACGCTCAGGACAATACATTACCCTGAGTTATCCTATCCTGGCCTCATTGTAACACACACAGTGACTGAGCAGACACGGCGTGTAAACTAGTGGGACCCATTCAGCGGTCACACACTCGGCTTTAATGGCCTGCTGGATGGCTGAGGGATTTGAAAAGCAAATGCCTCAAATACAAAGTGGACATGATGTTGTAGCAACAAAAAAAAGTTTGAAGTGAAATATCTTACAAGTTAGAAGTAGAAATTTAGGGAAAAAAAAAACCTAATGAAAGTGATAGAGAAATAGATTAAGGACTAAGCTAGAGGGTAAAAAAACAAACTGGAGTATTTATTTTCTCTTCTCAGTTTTGAAACAGGAAAAGGACCTCTGGTTTAATAAACCATGAATCCTTTCACAGAGGGTTTGTATGTTATTCTTCGAAGATATGTGGGGAAGGAAGGCGAGAGAGAGAGAAAGAAAGAGGGAAGAAGGGAGCAGCAGGGAGAAAAGGAGATGCTCTACAGCCATATGAATCTGCCCCCCTTCTTTTTCACCAATACACACACATTTATGCATCAAGTCCTCAGCCCACTTCCAGTCTGTGTGTTAGTTTTGGGTTGGAAGTAGGGGGTGAGAAGGGAGGCCAACACATCCTCCTCAGTCCAGTCTGAGAGGTAAGCGATATAGTTTCCTACACTAAACAATTCAATTATTTTTTCTTCCTCACGGAATTGACAGTTTTGTGAAAATGTGTGTATAATACTGTATGTTCATTTGCAGAGAAACAACCCAACCACCCCATCGCAGCAAGGCCCAGTCATTAAGGAGGATAAATATCCACTCGTCCACTTAAATTTCTACTCTTTGCACTTACTGTTTGTGCACGGCTGTGGATATAGTGGTAAATAAACATGTACACAAACATGAACCTACTGTCTCTGTATCTCCCTCTTTCCTCGCTCTCCCTTCCCCTCGTTCTGACTCTCCTCTTTCCTGTAACAAAGGTTACATTGATCATGTTTCTAAAAGAGTCTCTGTATTTCCACATGGCTCTGCCTCTGATATATTTTTCTTGGCAAGTCTGACTTCTACTTTTGTCATTCACTCAGCATATTTTAACAAATTAGAAACATTAGAAACCAGGATCGCGGCAATGTTTTGGTTTGGTTTCGAAACTCTTACAGTCCCCACAATTATATTTCAAAACACGGCTGAATTGTTTGACAGCTGAGCGGAATAAAACCCTTAAAACAACTTTTTCATCAGAAACACATGCTCATGCAATTAGAACCCGTCTTTATGTTAATGTGTGTTTGCGCTGGTTCATTTGTTGTCGTGTGAAAGGTTATGCCGCCAAAGTGCATGTCTGCGTGCACGTTTGTGTGTACTTTTAGGGGTGCGAGTGGTTCGCCAGTGTGTGTGCGTGCGTGTAAGGGACAAAGGGACACAGTGCTCCACATAACAGCATTACAGATGGCTGTTGTGAGTGGTTGTGACAGTGAAAGCGAGTGAGTTCCCACTCCATACAGATGTACTCTGAGTGACCTTACAAACACTGTGGAACTAAAACAGGCCCCCTACCTCTCGCTCTCACTCTGGCACACACTGTCAATTCTCACTCAGCCCTTGCGGGGCACTAAAAGTTGTTTCCTGCGCCAGGAATACATGTAAGGCCAAGAATACATAAGCAGCAAGCAGCAGAGATGCATAACTACGCCTCAGGAAAGCATAACTTGGACTGAGAAAATATTGGGCTGAAGGATTAGTAGCTTTTGCCACCTATAAAAGCAAGACTGGTACGCCAGTTTGCATTAACGACCGCACGCTCTGACTTTACCGTGGATTGTTTTACCAAGGAGCATACTGTGGAACAAGAGGACATTTCAACAAGATCCCTTTATAGAGGGAAAAGGGGGATAGTAACAATGACCTTAACAATCCCTCCTTTCCTTTCACTAACTTTTGGGCCATTCAAAACATGATTAGTGTGAGCAGGGGAATAATCTTCATGTTTCACATTATGAAAAATCAAGACCTACATTCAGTGGTACTGGGTCTCTTTTTGACTTTCCTCTTTCACTCCAAGCAATTTCTATCAAGTTGTGTTTCAACTTCTTAAAGTAAATCATGAAGAGTTTTAAGACACTAAATTGGATCTCGTCTGTATTCCTCAGAGGTGTCAAAAGTACTAACATTTTCTACTCAAGTAGAAGTATAAATACCGAGTTAAAAAACAACTTTAGTAAAAGTAGAAGTATCAACTCAAGTTTTCTACTTAAGTAAAAGTAAAAAGTTACCTATTTTAAAACTACTTAAAGTAAAAAAAGTAAAAGTAATTTTCAGAAAAAATGGAATATTGTTAACAAAAGCGTGTTAACATGTTTTTAACCATTATCACATGCTTCAAGGAGCAGAATATGTATAATAACTAAATGATTCAGTGTTGTGGTGTGAAACTTTATGAATCAGAAACATTTTTTTCTTAACAACCTTTATTGGAAATTAATGAACACACTCAAATGTTTATTAACACAAATAGGGCAAAAAGCAACATTCCTGCAGCTACCAAATTTCACTCTGCATCACTGCCAAAAAAAAATTTACCAAAAGGCTTTGTTAAGCCTCAAAAGCAGCTGGTTCTCAAAGTTCTTTGAGACAGTTCGTGCTCTTCTCGGGCAGAAGACGAGTCCGGCAACACTGAACAGTCTTTCACAGGCTGCTGAGGCTGGGAGTGCCACATTCAGCCTGCGTGACAGCTGGAATACAGCAGGAAAACATTTTAAGACTTCTGATGTGTCTCCTGGGCACCCAAGGTATGCATCCAGTTGATGTGTCATTTCAAGAGGGTTAGTCTTTTTTAAAGAGGAAAACAAGTCGTCTTCCTCAGATGAAACAGAGCTCTCGCTGGCGAGATTCCCGACCTGAACCTTCAAGTGTGTTCTAATATAATCAAGGCCTGCAGAATAAATTATAATACAAAAAGTTAGTGCAGATGAAATAATATAAGACTATTGTAAAATTACTGTAATGTGCAATGGCTATTATGTGTGCTTGTGTGTGCCAATAAATAAAATGTCAGCCTCATTCCAGCGGCTCCAAAGAAATTCAAAGAATTACAGGACAGTTGAGCACTTACCAAGTTTCAGGACATTTTGATCACTTGTCCAGCAGGTCTTAAACTTAGGAACAAGAATGGCAGAGGCTATCAGCTCTGGGTCAGCAAGCATCTCTCCAAACCGTTTATCAAGGCCTAAAAGAAGGGCAGCAATCAAAGGCTCACAGAACTTGGTAGATCCACATAAATGCTGTAGTTTATTCTTCAGCAGAGTTATGGTAGGGACCAACCATCCCATCTGCACGCTGGTTTCACTTTGAAGAACATCAAGTGCCTTAGCAACTGGACTCATTGTTTTTGCATATTCTGAGAGAAATGCAAGTTCTGCTGGTGTAAACCTGCACAAATACAAAAAGGAAAATAAAATAATATAAAAGATTCAGCCGAGTTGATACAACTTCAATCTCAGAAAAAAAGATTGTTCACTAGGGATGGGTATTGGTGCCATTTTATCAATACTTCTACTCTTCCTCATACCGCTTTGTATTTGATATTTCGTCGGTATTCTTATTGATACTTTTCAGTGTGAAAACAAGTAGGGAAGAACAAAATGAAAAACTTTTAGTTTACAATCATTTTAAACACATTAATTCCCTCTGTGCTCTTACATAGTTCTGCTGCTAGGGTGAAAGAACTTTTCTCAAAAAGTTTGAAAAATAAATTATTCAGATAAATTACTTTGTTTTCTAAATTTATTAAAAAAGACTTGACAAGTAACTTGGGTTTTACTGTGGTGTTTTAATTAGGTATGTATTGCAATTTATCAAACTAAACTTTCAGCCTGCTAAAATTAAATTTGTGTTTGTTTTTCACAGTTCTGATAACAGTTTTGATAATTTTCTGTCTTTTTAATAGACATTTTAAGAGCAACACTTTAGTTAATGTACAAAAGTAGAAAATTGTTGAATCACGTTAATTAAAAGGCAAATAAAACACTTACTGGGGTCTGCAGACAGCTGCAAGTGCTACTTCACCCCTTTCTTTTATTATTCTCACTAGTCTTTCAACGGCTGAGAAGAATGAATTCCATCTTGTAGGAACTGGCCTTACAAGTTGCAGTTTGCAGTAGTCTTCGATTACTTCAGCTGCAGTTGTTGATCTTGAGCTTAACTTCCACAGACTAGCAGATTTACCAAATGTGGACCTTGATATTTTCTTGTACACTGGACTGTCCTCTGCCTTTGAGGCATCAACTGTGGAGACTAGATTGAGGAGATGGCATGCACATCTGTGGTGTTTGGGTAACTGGAATTCTACGAAATCATCTTCATCCAAAAGTGCTCCAGTGTCAATGAATTCACCCTCTGTGGTTTCCTCTTCATCACATTCATCATTTTGGCCACCACCATTTCCTTCCTCACCGTCTCCATCAAACTGAATATCGTTCTCTTCTGTCTGCCCGTACACTCTGAAGGCCTTCAAAAAGTTTGACCCATTATCAGTTGTTGTTCGTACAATCTTTTCTCTTATATTGTATTCTGTGTAAATGTCATTTAGGGCTCCAGCCAGGGTTGAGAAATTATGAGATCCTTTTAGTTGTTTGCAGGCAAGGGCAGCACAGAATCTTTGCATTGTTTGTGAGCAAAACCAATGGGCAGTGACCCCAATAAAGCTGCGGCGGTGTGCGGTCCAGCAATCTGCAGTAGTTGCGATATACTCAGCTTCACCGAGAACCGCTTTGACTTTTATCTTCATCTCCGCTGAGGCTTTTGCAACTTTATTCACAAGAGTGTTGCGTGTCATAACATTCACATTCGGCTGAAGTTGCTGAACAAGATCAATAAAACATGGTTGCTGGACAATGTGGGGTGGGTGCAAGCCTTGGACCACAAACTTCAGGACTGCCTTGTCTACACTTTCCTGGGAGACTCTTTGATTCTCCCACAACTTTGATTGCTTTATGGGCGGAGCCAACAAATCTTGTGTGGATGATCTCCTTTTTTGGGTTAGTTGGATGTACTTTTCCAGCTTTGTGGGGTGTTTCTTCTGTGGAGAAAGTAAAGGCATATTGAGAGTTGTGTCATTTCTCTGGAATCACAAACTCAGATTATCTTGTACTGTGGTAGTAATGTCATGCTTGAAGTTTATGGATGAAAGTAAACCCACCAGTTAGGGATTGGTTCCACTGGTCTATGCTACTATCTTGACATTACTTCAAGAACCACAAGCCAAAACAAGATGTGGAGTAGGTGAGCTTGGTTATATGTGAGAAAATGTGATTTGAGTTAGGATACTAATAATTATACAATCATAAGACTGTGTTTCATAAGAATTATGTTACATGTTAATAAATATCAGACCAACATATATGATGCAGTTGTGTTTTTACAAAACCTTCACAGTATCATTCTGTGTGAATGTTATTAAATTAATAAAGCATACATTAACGGTCCCATCTCGTGCAAAACAACTCTTTCCACATTGTATCCTCTGCACATACACACGCAAAATGTGGGGTTTGCAACATGCATTACATCATAGTTATGAAAATATATCGATTTGGTGGAGCGCAGTCACAGACCCGGAACTATGAAAGGCCGGGTCTGCTCATCCCTCCGCCCATCCTGAGAAAGTACAAGCTCCGCCCTCTGCTCTCACTGAGCCGCTATTCCTCCGCCCATCTCTGAGCGGGAGGGGGAAGGCGGGCGTAAACCCGTGCGTAGCGGTTTGGTAGCGTCTGAAATAAGATTTTATCATGTCGATTAATCTAAAAAGCGTGTTCAAGCAAGAAAATAAAAAAGAGGCAGAGCAGCGAACCAGCCTGTATATCGGACGTTGAAAGTGAGTTTGTGAGGGCGTAAGGCCGGAGTGGAGGCGGGTGAGGAGGGCGGGTGGTGAGGAGGGAGGGTTTGCTGCGGAGGGGGGCGTGTGCGAAGTCCGTCCGGGCTACGTCAAAATGCGTCATACTTTAGACATCTGCTCATTGGTTGTTTTGTCTGAGCGTACCAGAAATCCACAGAAAAACGGGCTAAATCAATCTAGAAAGCCCTTTGGTGACATATACAAGGCCCGGACATCACTCTTACAAGCTAGAAAACTCTGGAAAGTCACTTTTGCATGAGATGGGCCCTTTAATGTAAAAATGTGTCTGTTTCTTAAGCGATTTCACACACTGAAATCTGCTGGATCTCTAGGATTTAAAACTCATTCATTGCACCAGTAACTAAACTATATAATAGAATCAACAATAATAATAATAAAGAAAATCTTCCATTTAATGTTTACATTACAGCTTCGCAAATCAGGAAATAAGAAAAAATGGTAGATTTGTTAATATTTTAAAGAGCTAAAAACTGCTCAATATTAAGAATGAGGTTTGAAATTTTATCTCAATTTTATTAAATAATTGTTTCAAAGTTATGCAAGTAAATCATTACAATAAAATTGATTGTAACTTTTAATGAACGGTGTAAATAATTTACTGTCTGTGTTTTTGTTTAATGAAGTCTAAAAACAAAAACTGAAATTAACTTGAACACGTATTGACTTGTTGCGCTTCTTCAACAAATTAGTAAATTTATTGTGTAAAAATTTTAAAGCGGATGTATGTAAATGTTACTTTCTGATCTTGTTTTTCTAAAATAAGAAGAAACTGTTTTCTCATAGACTTCCAGGGGCTTTTCCCCAATCCTTGCAATGCTTGGTCTTATCTGAAATCCATGAAATGCGCAAATCATCTCGAACACATCTAAAGTTCCTGCTCTCAGTTGTTACTGAGTGTTGCATGCATTTCTATCTCATTGTTAAAGCAGTCGATCCACTTAATATTAAAACAGTATTACACAAAACAACAATATTAAATCACACAACATCTTGCAATCAAAACTCTAAACAATAATTTAACAGAGAGCTAATCAAACACAGTTCAATGGTTACGAAATAAAATAGAACCAGGAAGTAAAGACAAAGTGTTAGCATGCAGCTCGCCATAGCTAGCAAGGCGAAATCCGTACGCATGGCGTACTACGATTTAACTAGGTTGATCATTATTAGGTTAGTAATATGTTTTCAGCTTACCTCGACATGTTTCCTCAAATTTGAAGGCGAAGTTTTGAACGCCATGAGCTCGTGTTTCTTTGGAAGGCAGAGTTTGCAAAGCATTTTCTATGAATCGTTTTTTCGCTCAACAAAGTCAAAAATCTCTTTGAAATAAGGCCATGGGTGGGCTAAACCAGTTTCCTTTTGGGTCTCATCCTCTTGTTTATTGTCCCGATCCCGGGTATCCGCGCTCGTCGATGGCTGGCTCATTTTTGCTTTAGGAGTCCCGTCCTTCTTCGTTGTGTGGTCCTGTGTGTCTCATGTCGGAGATGGAGCAACAGGAAGTTGCGTTGAGATTGCGTTGACTAGGCTCATCCAATCACATTCAAACTGAATGGCGCGAATGATCCGATTGGTTTTACTGACTTTTTCTTTATTTTTAACAGTGACAAAATGGCGATAGTAGCGACTACTTTTTGAAAAAAAAACGAAGTAAAAGTACAGATAATTGTATAAAAATGTAGCGAGTAAAAGTAAAAAGTAGACAAAAAAATAATTACTTCGTTAAAGTAGAGATAACGAGATTTTCTACTTGAGTAAGGTAACGAAGTACTCTTACTTCGTTACTTGACACCTCTGGTATTCCTATGTGGAATGCTTTCCCATCTTGAGTGTTGCATGTGCAGCAACATGGAAGCTAATTGCTAAAAACTCTCACAGAAAACTTAAGATTACACAAACAAAACTAAACAGGTTGTTTTTATCATTTATATAAAATGAAGATGTCAACAGATAAATACAATTTTAGAGTTAAATGTACCAATTGCGGTGCTACACGATGGAGCAGTGGTTAGCACAGCGGCCTCACAGCAAGAAGGTCAGGGGTTGGAGTCCATGGTGGGACAAGTAGGGGATTCATTGTTGGAGATGAATGGTAAAAATGGTAAATGGACTCTTCTTATATAGTACTTTTATATACCTGTGTTGGTGCTTTACAGTTGGGTTTGGAAGACGAAACGAATGTACCAAATTAATCAGAACATTAGATACAGACCCCTGTAATCCCACTTGGGAAAAGTAGCAAAGAATATGCCTGACATTTGACACTGGTGACTGTATTGTTAAAAGATTTAGGAAAAACAGTGTGTGTATGCCCTTTTGTTGATTGCACATGAAATCACAACTGTGACTGAACTTAAACCCCTCCTACAATGGAGTAATGGATCCCAAGAGTTAGGATTGTATTTAATTTAAGAGCATAATAATAAACTTTTCACTCCAAACTTACTTGTTCCCTAAAAAAGAGATTTTATGCAAAAGTTTGCTAACATACATTTGAACATTATTCACTCATTAAGAAAAAAAAAACATTTCTGACCAGACCTGAGTGCAAAGATGTTTTTTACTGTCTTGTTATTGGCCTATCTTTCACTGTTTGATGATGGTTATTTTTGTGTTTGTGATAGTAATTTGAATCATTTTGCTCCAGTGCAGTGTGAGATTTGATTTACAGACTTATTCTATTAGAGGATAAAAAAAGTAGAAAGGAAGACATTTTAGTTAGGGCTTAGTCTCTACTGTTTGGGTTTTGTCCAAGGCTACCTTGAAGTTAGTGTGGCTGTAACAAGCTTAATGTGCTTAAATGTCATGTAAAGTTGAAGGTAAGAATTGCAAACTGAATTAGGACAATATAACAGGAAAAGGAATCCTGGTCTTTCTGTGTGGAGTTTGCATGTTCTTCAAGTGTATGCATGGATTTCCTCCAGGTACTCTGGTTTCCTCCCTCCTCCAAAAACATGCATGTTAGGTTAATTGGATGCAATGAAATTGGCCCTGATGGATGGCTGTGTGTGTGGGCCTGCAACAGACTGGTGACCTGTTCGGGGTGTATCCTTCCTCTCGCCCTAGATAAGCTAGAATAAGTTCTGGCACTCCCCACGACGCCCTTGGATATAAGCAGTTCAGAAGATGAAACAAAACAACTGGAAAAAGAATGAAAACTTAAGTAAACAAAAAACCTTGGTATTATTGTTCCTCAATTTGGAGAAAACAAAAGAGAAGTGGCAAAAACAGAGGGTTTTTTTTTTTTCATTTTTACTAGTTGCTTTTATTACACTGTGTACCTACACTGATAGATCACATATTTTGTAATGTAGTTTGTGTCAAATATTGTTGCATATACAATACATTCACACACCTATGTAAATTTTGAACAAAATATGTTTTCTTTATGAATCACGCACTTCCCACAATACAGTGTCGTCTCAATTTATACACAACAAAAAAAGAAAAAAATGAGACATGTTTTTAATTTTGCATAAAAAAAGGAAGCGACTTTCCCACGTTGATGAAAGATCTTCAGAATAATGCTGATTATTTCCAGGAGTACTTCATCAGAAGGTCTCAGCGATGGTCTGCTGACAAAAAAATAGAAGAATGCATGCAAAGCAAGATCACCAGTTCCTGCAATTCATTAAACCATTTTTTCTTCACATTGTTTGTCATATTCAGCTTAGGAAATAGAAACAAAGCGATTCAGTTTGTCACATGTCATTTTAAATAACGATGTTTGCATATACAGTGACTTTGAGTGGGCAAATTGTTTTTACAAAGAGTTTGGCTGATGCCCACAAGGCAGAAAATCAAACAGTAATGTAAACCATAAGCATTGAAACTGATGTGTAAATGTGATTTATGTGGTTCTTTATTATGTTTTTATCATGCAACAATAAAAAAGTCATAAATGTAGACATGAACGTTTTTTAATTTTATTCACCTCGTCATGTTCAACCTCAAGACATGCAGAATGGTGGTGTGTAAGTTTTATTTTTGTCAGACAAACCGTTGATTTATTTTGAAAAGGTTTAATTGAATCCACTTGTTTTGTGTTGAAGATTTAAATGTAGAGTTTGATCAACAGATAATTTATTTGTTGTAATGTTTGATTGTCACGTAGAGTTACCAAAGTGTTCAAGTCACTGTTTGTACAGCATGATGTGTTGAGCTTAATTAGACATTTCTCCAAAAAAAGACAGTGATACATAAGACAGTCACCATTTCATGTTTTTCTTTTTTTGTTGATGCAGAATGTAAAGCATTGCTGGACAGATTTGCTCTTCCAGGGTCAGCACCATGTGCTGGCCTTGGCAAGAGTTGCTTTTATTTCTTTATTTTTTACCGTAGATAATAAGTTACATCCTAAACATCTGTGTTTTTTGTGGCTCTTTCGCTGGACCTGACAGAGAATAGAGAGTAGAGAGGGGAGAGGAAGGATGAAGAAAAAAATATGAGATGGAGAAAAGAAAAAGTGGAATAAAGTACTGAGATTATCTGTAGTAACAATATTCGGTATCACAACCAACCTGCTGGATTGTATGAAAAAGGACTGTACCAAGACAGGCGAAAGCACAAGCAACCTGGGCACTCACTCACTCGATGCTGGAACTCCGAAGCTGAGAGGGCTAACCACCAACCCAGCCAGGTGCAGAGGAGGCCTCACAACACACAATAAGAGTTCCCCCCTTTACCATGGAGGATAGGCATTCCCAATGCCAGGACCCTCAAGCTACAGGGCTAATGTGCCACCCATACTGGAAAGCAGAAAGTGAACTCAGTGGGTGCTGGAAGCCCAATCATCCCGTGCACCCAGGAGCCTCCCACCATCCAGTCAGAGGCTCAATAGGACCTGGTCGTCCCATTCCTAGCCACCACGGGTTAGGGTTAGGGTTAGATTAACCAACTTCGCTCCACCCACCTGTGTAGTCGGTGCATGTAAGTGCTGCAGATAAAATGGGCTGGTTCCTACAAGGTGTTGTACTCTCCCACTGCCAAACGGCATCGACTCCCAGACTGGGATCCCCTCCATGTGTGTTGGGTGAGTAGTGTGTGTGTGTGTGTGTGTGTGTGTGTGTGTGTGTGTGTGTGTGTGGTGTGTTATTGCGCAATAGGCAGTGTCTAAGTAGGAGTTTAAAATTGAGGAGTAAGGGGATGTCGGTATTTGAGGAGCATAGGTGACACTACAAGGCACCTGCCTTGTGTGGTTCGGGGAATGGTTCCCCGATGTTTCAGGCAAATGTTTTAATTTTTTTTTTTCCTGCTAAACACATTAAAACTAAATGCTTACAGAACTAATCTCATTTCGTTCTAAAGAAAACCTCAAGCGTGCAAAATATTTTGCATGTCTCCTTGCTTCCACATTCAAAGCAAATCTAAAAATGGAATAAAAATGTCAATTCTGTTTTTGTATTTTTTTTCTTTAAGTCACCATAGTTAAGTTCAGTGTTTACGGAAATTTATATATAGAAACATGGCATTTTGAATTCAAGATAATTTGTGAAAAATAAACTTGACGAATTGCGTTTCAACCAACATCTGAATTAAAAATATTGTTTAAATAATAGATTAACCAAAATGAAGCAGAGAATGACATTTAAAATAGTTTAGAAAATATAAAAACGTATTATTGTAGTTGTGATTTTACTTTTTTTGTATGTGTCAAATGAATAAATTAGAAGGTGGTAATATTGAGATGGAAATAAAGAGAAAATATTTATAACGGAAAAATGCGGACGTTTTAACCACGAGGCCCAGTGAAGACCATAAGGGGATGTTCTGAAGGAGGACATAAAGATAGGTGGTGTTAGAAAAAAGATGGTGGAGACAGGTTGAAATGAAGGAAACTGATTTGCTGTGGGGCAAAATGAAGAAAACATGAATGTAATAGGGCTGAAAGGTTTTAATTTGGTTGAAATGCCAGAAATTAATAAAGATTCACTTCTTTTGTCACATGCTCAGATTTTTAAAACTTTTAAAAAAATATATAAAATTCTTCATACAGAGCTCTGTGATAACTTGGTGATCTGTTCAAGATGTACCCTGCCTCATGCTCCAGCAGGCTGTGGCCCTCTCTCTGCTCAGTACCCCTTTTTAAGGCAAAGTTTACTATAGTCCACTATTTTTTTGTGTGTATCTTAACTTTAGAAAATAGACTAATTGCCAAACCAATGTGACTAAAAGAGGCAACAAAAGCAGCTGTGTCCATTTAGAGACTCAAGCCTGCACTTTTAATGCCTTTTTTCTCAGTCTTCTTGTTGTCAACAAAATCAGTCCAATAGAAGAAATGATTCTGTTTTCCATTGCAGGCAAATTTCTGTTTGAACATCTGACTGAGTTATTCCTGGCAGTCTTATACTGACCATTTCTCAACCATAGCTATTTATCACTATCATCTCTTTGTTCACACTGCACCAAAACCACAACATCACAATGTACCCTGTGTTTGTTTGACTTGAAAGAAATTGAGAGTGACATTTTTGTAAAGGACCTTTTTTTGCTGGCATTTGGTTTAAAATCCATTTTCAGATTCACACCATCCAAAACAACACAGCATTTCCAAGTAAACAAATCAGGGTTTAAATTAGAAGAGCTGCATTCTGAACTAAGTTTGTCTCTCCTAAATTTTCTAACACAATGCAGGATAATATTTTCTTTAAAATGGTCTGAGAGTATTATGCAAAAACGTTTGCACGATCTGCCAAATAAAGTTTTTATGGTTCTCTGGAACTTTCTCACCAGGCAAACTATGCAATTTTTCATTTTTGCGGAATGCTTTGTCTTCCATGATAACATTTGTACATTAACCTTGGAAAATCGTATTTTTCTGAATACAAATATATCTTCAAAGATCTGTCATGGAACGTTTGTTCTCCTGGTTGTGATGTTGAAGCTTATTTGGATTTTTGTCTTTGCTAGCTCATTCTTCTATCCCTCATGTGAGCCAGCTTTTTTCTGGTGGTGGATTGGGAAACAACAGGAATGTTTTCTATTCTCATGCGGCCTTTCCCACAACATTTGTTTTCAATTTGAAAGATTTTCAGAAAGAAATTCTTAGCAGTGGAACTGATGGTCGCTTAATAGCCAAAAAAAAAAAGCTTTTTTGACATTTTTTTTAAACCCCATGTCCCTCAAATGTCTCCTTTTACCCTCAATGTCCCTTTTCCCCCTCTACTTCCTTCTGCTCCACTCCTCTTTCCTGTCTTGGTTTTAAGCCAAAGAAAGTCACCTCATCGGGTATTGTGAGAAGGATTGTAAAGTTTTCATTGAGCCCATGTGGAAGCGATTTGGCCGTAATCCCCTATAATTGTGAGTGCAACACAGAAACGGGCTGGAACAGATTGGCCTCATATTTTTCGTCAGGGTCACAATGGGCTTATCTCAATATTTAGCGTCTTGACTGATTGAGTTATCATATCACATTTGCTGTTAAGAGCTGAAAGAAATCAACAAATGTAACTGAAGTGTACAAACACTGTTTTAAATTACAAAGAGGAAGGTTCTTGTTTGAGCAAAGTACACACATCAATGTCAAAATGACTGTCTCGACTTTTTTTTATTTTTATTTTAAAAGTATGAAATTTAAAAGCGCCAGTAGACATGTGAAACAAAACTGCTCTTATAAAAGCCTCCATTACAGAGTGACCCATCGTGGATCTGAACCCTTGTAACACACTTTCGGCTCACACAGCCAGACAGAAGTCAAGAGCACTCTGCTTGGTTGTTGGTGAGGTGCAAATGGTTTGTCTCGATGCATCACTGACCCAACATTGCTCCTTCACCTCTTCTCTCCTTTAACCACTTCTTCTTGACTCTGTCCATCAGAGTTTCACCTCGGGCACCTCGCTCTCTTTGCACTTTTGTCTCTGTGCCCTCTCCCAACTCTTCTTTTTCCATAATTTTTCTCTTTGTCCTCTGCTGGTTGTACTTTGCGCCTTTTTTTTTTTTTTTTTTTTAAGTCCCGATGTGTTTTGTCTTTGCTCCCTCAGCCCCATGGCTTTCACTCTCACACTCTGATGAATGAATAATCTTGTTGCATTGTACTCAGCCATCCTTGACCATGTTTCATAATGGCTCATTTGATTCCTTCCCACTGGTGTTCAGTAGATGGCGAAGTCTGAGAGCTGGAAGCGATGCAGTTATCATAAAAAGCATGTCAACTGTGAAACCACAAAGCCTACAAGTGATTAAAACCCTTCAACTCCAGGTTACTTCATCACAATCATTTGTCTTTTCTTGTCCTACCTTCTGGCTGTTAAACCCACAGAGTTTCACCCTCCCTATTCGTTAATAATATTCACTTTGCTTCTGATACATTAGCCGGTGAATGATAGGGCAAAGCCCTGGCCTAATTGCTTTTCTTCTTGTAAAGTCTCAATTCATTTTTGCTGAGAAGACACAGAGATGTGTGCCCGTGTTACGCACATCCATGTGCAGACACACATAGGTGTGCGCACACACATAAAACACACATGAAGCGTAGTTTTACACACTTGTACTTAAACGCACACACACAAAAAAAAACCCACCTTCCCACTGCTGTTTTATGATGGATGGGGCTGAGGATACATGGGGGAGGAGGAAAAAGAGAGACTCTAAGGCTGCCAGTGTGCAAGTCTACGTGCACGAGCAAGTGTGTGTTTGTAAGAAAGAAAGAAAAAGGGGGAGAGAAAGAGAAGCTGAGCTGAGGAGCTCTGATTAACGACACAGAGAAGGGGTCCCAGAGGAGCTGGGGGAAGAGCAAAACTATCTGGGGCCAGCTGAGATAGAAAGAAAGTGTGCGTGTGTGTGTGCGAGAGAGGGGGCACAAAAAAACAGGTAGAAAATGAGGGCTGGGGCGTGAAGATGTTTTCTTTTCATGCCTTTCATTACAACAGCTCCACAAACACGAAACTCTTCGTATCCATCATCATTATCATCTGCAAACAGGAAGATGAGCTTCATCTATTTCAGCCCTACTTGTACTCTTCCTCCCATCCACCTTAACCGTATGACACATGCGTTTCAGATTAAATCTTATCACCCCAGCTACCTAACTATCCTGGAGCTCTGAGCCTCAGGCTTCTGTCCACAGTGCTGTCAGAAGGGGAAACAGGGTGCGTATTGCTAGAGTACAGGCCATCACCTCTCACTGATTGCACATGAGAGTGGAGGTAATGGGAGTGTAATAGCACCTTAAGTACCTTGCTCTCACCGATACCGGCTGTGTAGCCTCACCTTTTGTGTGGCAAAGTGTGTGTGGATGAGGGTGTGTATGCATTGGCACATTGGCATGTTTTTCTTTTAGCCGACCCATTTGTAAGAGTGGGTATGTGCGCACAGGTCTGCAGAAAGAATCTGATTGAGATTTGAGTGTGCTGTGTTTTCCCTCAGGGTCGTCTGAGCCACAGCGATCAACGAGAGAGATGGAGGTTAACTGACCAGACCCGAGAACCTCCACTGAAGGACCTGAGGGACTCCTCTGTGTTAGCCCAGGTACCAATCATCTGACACGCACATAAACACACAATCAGTGGAGCGGTGAGTGTAGATCGGGGCAGTTTGACTGATCCAGGGGGAATTAAAGATCTGTAAGGCCCAAACTAACTTTGTCACTTTGCTCTCCGCTGCCGTACCTTTTCACGCAGTATCCATTACCTCACTTGCGTTGCTACAAAGCATCAAATAGCTTTACCCGAACTCCTACCTCAGTGCTTTCAGAAAGATGCCTTCCACTGATATGGTAGTCCTGTAAAGTGAGTATAAGTTATATAGCAGGGGTCCCTGGAGGAAAACTCAATGACTAGTCTTGTACTAGAAAGTTAGACTGTATTCCAGAGTAGCTCAAAGTATATCGACTTATGCTGAAGGGCTGAAAAAGGTGCACTTCAGCTAGAAGTTTAGCTGGAAGTTACATTTGCAATAATAATAATAAAAAAAAATAGCGGGGTTGAAAAAACAAGTGTGTGAACATGTACAACTGTGCAAATGGGAAAGGGTGTGAGTTACTGGAATGGGTGTGCAAATGTGTGTGTGTTTGAAAATGAATGAGAGATAACCATCACAGGCAGCTGCTGTGGTGAGGATAGACAGCCAACACCAGCTAGACGCAGCGAGAAGTTTGTTTGGAAATCTTGTAGACTACTTGTTGATTCCACGGCTGCTTATGTCTGGTGCATATTTTATTAGAATCAAAACAATGCAGATTTCTTACTAACATGTACTAATCTGATTTTGAATCCCATTCACGTCTTGAATTTATAATGTGCAGGAAAAGTTTTAGATAAGCTTGTGTGGTTAGAAATGAGAAATTCCAAGTCAAAGATGCCTATAATAGGTCAATTAATATTTTTAATTTCTTTATGCTTCAGTAAATTTATTGGTTCAGATTATCACACTTAATTACAATGTGACCAGGAGATACGTGAATGTTTGGTTGTCTCACATAATTCTTCTTTGATTTGAAGAAAAAAACATCAACACGCAGAAGCAAAGTTATGTTAAAGGAGGGGATATTAATTTTTTTAAAGGCACTAGCTCATTTTAGGATAGTCCCACATACAGAGCTCAGCACAATGCACCAAGATGCTGTCCAAAGGGAGATCTGAAAAAAAACTACTTACTGTATGTCCAAAAGTACTTATTGAATAAATGTTCTTAGGAAGGATGCAGATGAAATTTACACACAAAAAAACAACACATCACTAATACATTTTTCCAAATATGATCTTAATGTGTAAGTAGTAAAAGAATAAGGCAAATAATAGCTTGTACTTATAACATGGAACATTGGAGTGGATTCAAAAGCAATGATGCCCAATGAAAGTTTTCAGTTTCCCTCTATTATAAGTTTCAAACAGAAACTTTGCTGTTTCAAAAAATGATAAATGTAAGAAAAACAGTTTTTGTAGTTGTTTTTTTTTTTTTTGAGAAACTAAAAAAACAAGTTGTTGGAATTTTTATATTATTACAGCAAAACCTGTGGTCAAAGACTAAACCACTGCCTTGTAGAAACGCCTATTTATTTAGAACATTGAATTTGAGTCATAAAATTGGGTAATTTTACTTTTTATTAATACCATGTATCTCAGGATATTTATTCATCATCAAACTGCTTTAAAAAAAACAAAACAACCACACACACATGTTTTTTGTTTTGTTTTGTTTTTCTTTTTAATAAATGAAACATGTAGATGGGGTGTTGTAATTTTGATGGTTAGGTTACGTATTTTCCCAAGTGTTCAAGGCAACATTGAGGACTACTTTAAAACCACAGAAAAAGATTGATTTAAAAAGAGTAATTAAATGGAAGCTTAATTTCCAAAACAAGATGTGCATATTCATTAAATTGGATTTGATTTTTAATGCTGTGGATATATTGAGGTGTGGGTAGGTTTCATTGTGTTCCTGGTTCAGCACTGCCGAGTCAAAAAAAGTGAAATCCACAGCCAACAAAATTGCAAAAACACATTGAGAAGTTTCAGGACACTGGGCCTCGAGGTCCATAGTTTGGCAACAACTAGTTATAAAAGAATAATAAAAAAAAAAACATTTGCCATCACAACTCAAATATTTTGTAGATTTTGATTAGGTTGATGTTGGAAAAGTTTCTTTAACATTTGAACTAATCAAAATGACCAATGTTTCATAGAACATGGAATTTTAATTAAATTTGTAATGTTTTGAGAATTTTGGGTTTTTTTGTAATCCGTAAGGCATTTAAGAGTTTTACAAAGTGTACCAATTAAACATCAAATGTTTTTTCGTTTCTTTGCACAAACCAAAGCCTTGTTCTTGAATTGAACAAAACTGTCACAGAAAACAATCAAAAGCCAAACTGTTTCACTTAGCTATACAAATTAGGTTTTAAACTTTTCTAAAGTGGCGGCACAATGGCGCAGTGGATAGCACAGTGGCCTCACAGCAAGAAGGTCATGGGTTCGAGTCCCGGGTGGGGACGAGGCTTGGAACACTGTCCTTTCTGTGTGGAGTTTGCATGTTCTCCCCGTGTTTGCATGGGTTTCCTCCAAAGACATGCATGCTAGGTTGATTGGCTGGTGAAAAATTTGCCCTAGGAATGAGTGTGTGTGTGTGGCCCTGCGACAGACTGGCAACCTGTTCGGGGTATACTCTGCCCTTCGCCTTAAATTGGCCGGGATGGGCTCTGGCACCCCCCACAACCCCGAAAGGGATAGACGGATAAGAAGATGACTGACTGACTTTTCTAAAGTCTACAACATCTAAAGACTGGGGTTTTTTTTCTTTTTTCAAATGAAATCAAACTTTATTCATCAAGCACTTTTCAAATTATGTCCTTTTGTTGTTTTCTTGTGTCTAAACAGTTAAAAAATCTAGCCAGAAATTTTTATTTGGCAAAATACTGTGATTATTTTGAAACAACATGAAATAATGGGATTTATGAAGAAGCAAATTAGTCATAAAAAGTTCTCTTAAGTGTAAACACACATGTGTATTATGTCTCTCCAGATCTCCCTATTTCAGTTCTTTGCTGCAGTGTAATGTGACCATTGTTGTCTCATACAGTACACATTCAAGCTGCATTTCCTGTATGCGAGGAAGTGTCAGCTATTCTTTTCCAGGAATAAAAAAGTATATCCCCTTTTCTCTCAAGTTAAACATGACCCCAATGATGACATTGAGAGCTGGGTTGTTTGAGAAGGTAATGGCAGGGTGTGGGTCTGTGTGCATGTTTGTGCATAAGCAGGGGGTGGGGCACGGGATCCTGCTGCTGGGTAACATCTCTGTCAGGACGGCTCTGCTCTATCACCACCCCGCTTTCACGCACACACACGCACACACTCCGTCAGCACCCGCTCCATGCTCATCAGTCGCAGTGGCGCACATGTGGCTGGAGTATTCCAAACAAAGCTTTATAAAGAGCTCAACTTGAACTGCCCAATGTGACAGTCAGGCTACTAATGAAGCTTGGAGACCACTAAACATGCCACTGACAGACCAACAGCTTGCATGCCAGGCTTACACACACATGCACGTACAGATCACACACTTCCTTTTATTTTGGTATGCACTAAAAACTTGAACAAAAACATTGAATGGGACAGAGCCCTGAATGCTACAAATCAACAGATACACACAAACTCATGAGAACACACACATACCTTGTGCCCAAGGGCATCTGTCCGCAGCCTAAGAGCTCCCAACTGTTGAGGAGAAACAGCTCAATTAGCTCAGTGGAGGAACTAACGAAACACATCTATCTATGCGCACACACGCCACCCACACACATACACACTCGGTAAGGCATTGATCCTTTCCCAGTCTGTGGCTCTAATTGGTGTGTTGATGATGCTGCAAGCGAGTGGGATCCTTCAGGCAACCATAGCTTGACTTCCAGCTCTTTATTTCTCATTTAAAGTTGAAGTACACCCACAAAGTCTCCCAGTCGCACACCACACGCTCTATTCTACACAATATTCCTCCTGCAAGTCTTTCTTTACTTTGGTTTTTACTTAATCTAATTTTATAAATGTTTTATAGGGAAATGCTAAACCTGATCTCATTCCTGGATGACAAAAACACATGGTGCAGTCCTAAAAATGTCTCCAATCCAACAAATATTTAACAATTTGATAACTTTGTTATTCCCTGTGGGTTCAGTTGTTACAAAACCATCTATGCATTATGTGCATGACTAATAAAATTACTCATACACATATTCAGTGAGTACCTTTAATTCCAGTGTATAAGACACACAGCCCTCCCAGAACAGATACACACTGTTGCAGCAAGTTATTGAGAGCAAATGAGGTAGAGTTATTTCCATAAAGGGTCTCAGTGGGTCTCAAGGATCTCTACTCCTGCCGACCGGGAGCGATTTAGTGAGGCGCACTTTGGTATATTAGTAACTGAAGACGTCTGGGGACAAATCTGCTCCCTCTAAAACTCTATCCCTCTGTGTGACCTCAGGAGCATTCACAACTGGGACTGTGGGGTACTCTCCATCTTCTCTCTTTTGCTGACTAGTTTGTTCTTTTTTGCTTTTTGACTGTTGGACCACGACTTTTTTTAAAATTCTCATCTTTCTTTTTTTGAATGGCGAGTTATCTTTTTTTACACATCAATTTATCAACCAACCTCCCCTCCTACATCAACTTTCTCACTTTGCATTCTACTCATACTCTACCCTCTTTTACCACATTTCTTTTTCTTACATCCATCCGCTGTCTCTTTCTCACTCCCCATCTTTCTCTCCATCTCCCCCTTCTCTGCCTCCGTGGCCCCAGGGACGGACTGCTGATAGACTGTGTACACCAGCTGCCCAGGGGCTATTTTTAAGGAGCATTTGTCCTTCTCTATTCCTCTGGAGACTGACTCAACCCAACAACATCTCGTTCATGCACACTCTCATGTACGCACAAAAACACACACGGGCATTAACACATGCACTCATTAGCCCATGAGCATGCAAGCCCCACACTTTCTCCCTCACGCACACACACACACACCCTCCATCCAAGGGCATTCTGTAAATGTTGGGGCAGCTTGTAGCTCCGTAACTGACTGCTTAACTGCACAGGAGCCCAAGCGCTCCCTAGCCAGCCTCAAAGGGCTCATAAAGCTACCCTCCTCCTAAGGCCTGGCTAATACGCTGCCTTGTTCTAACCATGCCATACAATAGTTTGTAAAACAATACTGTAAAACACTGTTGCCGAGTGTTGCGTCAGGCTTCTTTCATCATTAAACTCATAGCATCCAATAGAGACGCTTGAATAATGCATCCAGGAAGTCAGAGACTCCAACTTTGTGGTATTGGCACTGTTATCTTATTTGCCATGGCATTAACACATGTAGAAATAAAAGAGAAATCTAAATGGAACTGCAGCACACGCTGTACGTATTTGGATCTTTGGTAAAATTGTTTCCGTGATTAGTCAGTTCACTGTAAACATGGGCCTGAAAATTTCCAAACACATTTCACTTTTCTGTCGTAACCTTGGTAATAATTGTAAAGGAATTTGTTAACAAGCACTGAATTATGTTCAAAGTGTGAAATCTGGGCTGTGAACTTGGCTTTTGTGTTCTGTGCAACTGCTGCAGCTCAAAGTAGAAGTGAAAGATAAAATGAATTCTCAAACAACTGCTCCACCAACCTCGTTAAGACATTATTTACTTTCATCGTTAGCCAAGGAAGAGGACACTAAAAATCTGTCGGCAGCCTGAATCGCCTGCTTGAGTGTCTGAGCACTGTTTAATTGTGCCATTTATCAGCCAAAAAAGCCTACATACTCATAAATAAACACAATGCCCATGCACAGGAATTATAAAAATGTCATGCCGAAACCCACAAGTGAGGCCAGTGCTGATGCATATTAAGTGATTTAGTCAGTGAAGGAGTGGAGAAAAAAATATGATGGTTAATTTAAGAGTCATTAAAATTGTATGAACGTGCATTGCACTTGCTTAGTGTGGGATTTTCTCTGATCGGTAACGAAGAGGGAGAAAGAGCAATGCGGGCTGCCACACATTGTGGTCTATAAACTCACTGATTGATCAGGACAGAGACAAGAAAACCAGAGAGGCCCAATCAATGTGTCTGAGACTATGCCCATACTGGTGGATGCATATGTGTGTGGGCATGGGCACACCTAAATGCAAGCACGCACTATTTTGTCGGTTTATGTTTACAACCTTGTGTGTTTCATGCATATTGAAGCGTGTGGTTGGGTGTGTGTGTTTGTGTGAGAGAGATTGTGTGTTTCCCTCATTTGAGGAAAGACAATGTTCTACATTCCACAGGGGAACAGAGTCATTACTGAAGCAGGAACTCAAGCCTGGAGGCCACGGCTCTGCATGTAGTGTGAATAGATTGAGCTAGTTTCTTGCTGAGACGTGCTGTGGAACACTCACTCTGCCATTACCAGTGCCCTGCAGTTCAAACATCACTCGCACCTTGTTTCAGCTGGAAGAAATGGGAAAAAGTTGACAAACAAACAAATGTCTGACTATGACAGCTTAAGTGAAAGCAATTATTACTTTATATCCAATTACTGCAACCACCTGGAGGGACTTGTATCAAACATAGAGTGAGTGCTGTTTGGACATTTTCAAAGTACACACAGATTTAACCAGCGTGATGTCCTGGGAGTGTATTTGGCAAAAACTTCTTGGCTTGGCCTCTGAGGAATACAACAGCTCTAAAGCTCTCTGCTGCTCTCTATTGGTTGCTGTAACTCAACAAGAAAATCCCCCCAAGAGTGCAGGTATGGACACATGATAGTTGTTTGTCACCAAATAACAGGTGCACGCAAATGATTTTCTCCATCTATTTTTTTCTTTTTGTCAATTTTCTTTTCGGAATGAAGCAAACCAAGAACAGCTCGGGTTAATTTGCCTTGTTGCTGACATATACGAGTCATTAGCATGACCCACAGTAAACTATTGTTCCATTATAATAGACAGCAATCAGAGGTGAGCTCTGATAACAGCTGCTGTCACCTGATGCTCTGTCCGTTTGTCGCTCTCATTATCTACTTCTGCTCTCTTTCCTTCTTAGTCCACTTTACATTAAGGCAGACACTGTGATTTGCTTGTGCTTGCAGATACATTGTGAATTCGCAGTAGTTTGTAGGTTTTTTTTTTTTCTTTTTCTCTGTACTCTTAGCCACTAAATTAGGCATGACATATCTGGGTTGCGATAGCCTTCACACTATTGTTAATGCCTCTGTACAGTGATAAGTCTCTTTTTGAAAACAAATGTGCACAAATTGCACACATGCACACACTAGACCTAGCCCACAAACCCTGCTTTCTTTTGTAACCCCTGTCTTTTCATCTTTAAAACAAATGCCGCTGTCTTTCTTCGAAGACTCCAGGATTTATTTATTTGGTTTAAGGACCATTTTTTACGACAATTCTATTTTTTTTTGGTCCAAAAATTTCTTTTTGTACTTTGTAATACCTTCTAGTAGTGATGACAATGGGTTTACCGGACCTGTAGTCATTAAGAGTTTTAAGATTTCAGCATGCTCCCAGTCCGCCACAACAGATTTGATTTTGATTGACACCCCTGTTGATGTGTAAGAAAATATGAATATTTACAGTATTAGTATTAGTCATGGTAAAAATTCCAGTCACATCACATACATACGCTTAAACCATCCTTGATCTATAAACAGACTGGGAATGAGAGGCCTTGATTGGCTGAGAGAATGACTGACAGTTGAACGACTGGAACCTTTGAATGTGAAACTCAAAGGAAAGATGGGAAGCGTGTTTGTGCTGGTCCCATGGGGGGAAAAGCCTGGGTTTTACACACACCGGCACACACACACACACATGCACACAACACACACATTGTGATCTTGCTCTACTTTGGGCTGTGCTCCACATGAAAGCATCAATGCTTCTTGCTGGTGGAGATGAGCTGCATGTTGCTCTGCAAAAGAACATTCAGGTCTGTATGTAGATATAGATGGACAGGTCTGCATGGTGACGGGCTGGTGTGGTCGCGTGCGTACTGGCCTTTTTCTTACTTTCTTAACAACTCTGCCTCATTCATCCTCTCTGCAGATCTTTCTCATCTATCTTTTCTGTTTCTTTTCCTTCTTTTTTGCCCCTTGAGAGTAACAAGAATTAATTTCATTCATATTTTTCACACACTACAGTGACAGCAAACAGTAAAACTGCATCGTTTTTAATCATTTTAACAAAAATGTTTTATATGCAAATTAAACTTGCCCACAAATGTTGAGAATTCAGAGTTTAATTACAATCATATTTCTTCATGTCAACAAATTACTGACTCATCATTCCTTCAAAATAATGTTTAATATAGAAAGTGAATGTATCATCGTGTTCTACAAATGACACTCCACAAAAATGTGGAGGCACCATGCCCTTGACTATCCCCCTGCTGAAAGTAAGTCTTAGCCAATTAACAACGTCTTCCACTAGGTCTACATGCTCCCACACAAACACACACGCACATGCACACACACACATTCAAACCTCTCAGCTCATGGGACTAAACCTCATTAACTGCTCTGAGACAGACACTCTCTCTTTAATCAATCCTTTTCTAAGACTGCGTGCACACGGGGAAGCGTTGACAATACCATGTGAACACACACACACAAACACACAGATATGAGGAGGGAGAAAGGAAAGCATACATCCATACACACACTGGTCTTCCAGAGAGAAAAACATGGTCATTTGCCAGGGTGATTCAACTCTAAAACACCCTAATTACATCGACAATGCTACTTTGTTTTGGTGCAGGATAGAATGTGAATGATTTAGCATATTATTATTATGCCTCTGAAATATTAACCAACCCCGAGGGACTTTATCTGCTCTTTTAAATATATGCAAATTACTTTATTTTGGTTTGGTTTGTTTCCAATGACTTTTGTGAATTGTGTTTGGATAATTAAATGAGTGCGTGCAGATGTAGAATCGCAAGCAGCACCTACATGATATGATGATCTGCCAGATTAGCATACAAATTAGGAATGTTGTACCTCGACTGCTAATCGGCTAACTTTTGTTTTTGCTTCAACCTTGACCTATTTGAAGCATCCAGCCACTGTTGTGCCACCAAGTGGATTGTAAAGGCTGTTTTCTGGCTTTTAAATGATAAGACGTATTTCATATTGTCCTTCATACCAGGAACTTCTCATTTTGGATGTGTCAGGCTCTTTCAATTACAGCTGTCCTCCAATCTCACTCTGCTTATTCACATAGCTCCGTAGGACTGATGTTGGGCTGGAGATTTACTGCTACTGCGAACACCGAGGCTTTGCTCTGACCTAGCGCTCCCCAGCACCGCCAAATCAGTTGAAGTATTTCTTTGTGAAGCTCTTGCAGCATTTTTCGGCTTTCTGGACAGGAGAAGTTCTTTCAAATGACGTACATGAACCTGGAACAGTTGATTTGCACAACCCCAACCTTTCAGCTCTGTCTTACTTCACTGATTGCTTTTGTGAATCCCTGATGGATTCCGCTTCGTACATAATCATTTCCCTAACATGGGATAATTTGATTCTATTACTCCAACAACAGCGCAAACAAATTGCCAATGTAATTTATTGTGCCAATAATAGCAAAACCAGATGTGGTATTGGTTCTGTGGGTTTCTAACCTCACATTTATATGGACTTAAAACAAACTGACTATGTTGGTTAAAATACATTTATGAATGCTACCCCATCCCCCTTTCAGCATTCAAATATGTGTAATTGTGGTGGGTGAAGTGGTAATCTTTGGCCTGAGTTTCTTCATTTTTGTACCCACACAAATCAAGATGTTTTTCCAACTCCCCTACATGGTATTTCATAACTTCCCCACAGCTTTCCCACTACTTCTTCTCTCCTTGTGGAGGGGATTTTCTGTAAGTAGGGTTAAGGCAGAGAATAAATTTCTCCTTAGTGTTTCTTTTTACTCAAATACAACACCTATCTGCATCGGGCCGCCTACTGAGTGCTCTCTACCTCTTTTACTTGTGCCCTCCAAAGCCCTCTGCTCTGTCCCATTTCTCCTATTGCCTCGGGTTCTTTTTGACACCCCTGGCATGTTAATGGGCCAATCACAGACACTGTCCTTGAGAATCTCACTTCGGCTCATTTTCATACCCCTCCTCGCCCAGATTTATAACCTCTGCAGCTTAAAGCTCCAGATGTTTTGTTCTGGTTTTTACTCTCTGTAATTGCTAATTCAATCTGGCTGTAAAGGAGCAGATGCTCTCATGGACTTCAGCATACTTGTGTGGGTTTCTCAGTGTGTATGTGATCAGCTTGTACATATAAAGCAACAGGATTTACTGTAACACCCCGACTCATAAAAATAACGGGTCACAATTGCTCCAATCTCAGTCCATGGGGGAAAAAAAAGACAACAGGGTATTTTAAGCTTTAGAGAATCTCACAGTGGTGTTCGCTGTCGTTACATACCACATTCCCACCAGCCTTAAATCACCATTTCTGAGGTTTGCAGGTTTAACGATACAGACAGTTGGCTTTGAAGGTTTAAGCTGTGTTGCAAGTGTTCTTTGTCACCCCCTTTACATTTTTTTAACTTTTCTATCGTTCCCCATCTTTTTTCTCACTAGAGAAAGTGGCAATCCACTCCAGTTTACAGAGAAAAATAAACAGACTGGTTATCCACAGGAATGTGAATGCTACTTTAGTCCCATTAGGAACATGTGTGTGTGTGGCTTGAGATCACAGCGGGTTGTCTCTGTGACTTTGAACATGTGACCAGCGGCCTCATTGTTTTAGCATATTCAGTATCTACATACAATGCCAAATACATTCAGCTCAGATGGACAAATACTTGCACATTTCCATGAAATCAAACGCACACATTAAAACGCGCACCCGACCTATCATTCTTTGCTCGCATGCCCACACACACTCTCCAGTGGACCTGTCATGTGTCATGCAGACAGGGGTCAGATACTGTGTGATGTGTGTGGGGGTTATATCGCTTGGGAAAAGGACTAAAGAATCTTACTGGGGTTGAAAGAGGGCCAACAATAACAGCCTGAAATATAACAGCAGTGGAAGAACCCTCACACTGACAGGAGGAAAGCTGGGCCCCAACGAGTGGCTCCACAGATCAGAAACTCTTCCACGGACAGACACAAAGATGGGCGGGACAGCTAATTCATAGCTAATGTGCAAAACAAAGAGCATTGTTTTGTAATGACATTGTAAAATGGCAAAAAATAAATAAAAGGACTGCTCTGGGTCTTTGGATAGATTGAAAGCACATGTTTGTGCAGAGAGAAGAAAGGCTGAGCTGTAGCAGCGGCATCTCTTTTGCACACATTCCCAGATCAAAATGATGCTTTAACCACATTTGTCATGGGAATGCAGCCACATAAACACAAAGCTTTGACTCTATGCCTACACACACACACACACACACACACACACACACACACACACACACACACACACACACACACACACACATGTGCAGATGCTGAACACACTCACCCTTGTGTGACACTCAGCAGTCATAGAGAGCAGAAAAGTCAGAGTGCCCCCTAGTGCTCTTTCTGCTCTGAGTACACGATGCACATCACCCTCACTATTTCATCTCCTGCAACTCAAAAGTTATTACTGACAACTTGGTCTCTGCAGACCACATTGATGATGGATATGATGAATGGGACATGATTATAGAACATAAGATATGAAGAAAAAGCAGACATTTTTCCCATGAGCAAAACTAAAATGCAGATCCGTGTGAGTTTTTATTTGTTCTTTTCTCTAATAATGTTGCTCAATACATAAGTTTGAAGTCAATAAAACTAATTGAGGTTAAATTTCGACAAATACGCAAGAAGCCATTTCAGTTTCTCCTTCGACTGGTTACCATTTGACTGAATTTACAAAATAATTTCCCAAACATTCGATTCCTGTCTCTGCCACTCACATGCATCTCCTCCATCAAAATACACAATTTTGATCTTTAAGGACACGAGGGTTTTTCAATCAAAGCTATGATTGAATGCTTTGCCATCCTCAGCACTCACACACTTACAAATACACACACATTGTTGACAGACAGAGTCTTGAGCAACATCATTTACCACTTAGGCCCCTCCCTGAGGACAGTGCCATTCCTAATGTGAGGCAGATAGGTTGATAGCTCTGGTTTCTGTCGAGAAGTGCATGTCAATCAACAGCTTGTGTCAACGTCATGAAGGCAAAGTGTTCCTGAAAGATCTTTTTACTGAGTGCCTTTCTACCCATCTCCTTCCAACCCACACACACATATAAAACACACTCAGACATGCACAACACACACACAGCCATTTCCATCTAAGCAATCACTTCTTCCAGACTTCTTCTTTTCGGACGTGTAACAGTAATTGAGGTTGCTCCCCTGGGTGGAGTGCATTCTGGGCCGTTAAGTGCTGTTTCTTGTTGTTTTTTCCTCAAATGGGTGGTATTTTAGCTATTGTGCTGTTTCTTCCTGCTGCCCTAAAGAAGTGTAAGCAATGGGGCATATTTACATGTATCATTAGAAGATAGAAACCTTGTCAACTGTGGGGTACCTAAGGGCTTATTTTGCCCACTGGAATAGCAATCAATATGACAAAAAGTCTTAATACTTTTCCCCCACTCTGAGTCACAGGAGGATTGAAATAAATAAATAAAATGACCAATGGCAGTGACTTCGCTCTTCCATTTGAAAAAAAAAAATTAACTACACAACACCGATTGATCTTAGTCACAAGCCAAGCGTGCGTATATTTAAGATGACAGTCATTCAAGGGTGTTCAGTTGCTACACTGACCTCCCTAGCCACCACATCAGGCCTGGCTTGAGTACACCCTGTGACCTTTCTGCACGTTGATGACGTTGTCTGTCCAGAAGAGGGAGTGATTGATCTGGATTGACACAAACAGCCAGTGCCCTGCCTGGCCTGTCACACAGCATCACTGGGTCACTGTAGCATGCCTGAATGCCAGATGAGGAGAGGTGGCGAGCATACAGGGTGGTGACCTGCTGACTAACATGTAGGCCATATTCTAGTGAAGCAGTATGGAAAGAAAATGAATAAAATAAATGAATAAACAAAAATACTGTAAATGGTCATACTGGGAACAAATTGTGTCTTACCCAAAAATTATAGATGCAATCAACTGAGATATGAAGCGATATTGACATAGCTTTGGGTGCAACGTCTTGAGTTAAAGTCAAACATTAACATTCGAACTAAATGCAGTCAATCCTGACCAATTGTGGGATTTAAACAAACGCTGACACAAATTTAAAGGGTCCAAAAAGTTCAACTTCCAAATAAATTGGTCTTTTTAAATTTTGTTTAATATTAATGTGTAATAATTTCAAAAAATCATTTTTATCTTTGTGTTAAGTAAAGGCTGTCACAATCAATGCTCAAATATTAAACAATGTTTAATTGGACTACACCTCAACGTAAATCTGACGACAAAATGTCAGAATTCAAATATTTACTGGTGTGATTACAAGCATTTCTTTAAACAATTACATCCTTTTAATTAATGTTTCAATAGAATTTCATTTTTAATTTAATTTAAATTTGAATTTTTCTGGGCATTGCCAGCTGAAGAGGCCTCTGTGCTTGATCTACCATCCCATTTCCATAAGGATGAAGCCCATCTTCTGATATTTTCAGATACGTAGCTTTGGAGTACAATAAGCTAATAATTAATAAACAGTCATACTGTAGCTTCGTCCGGCCATGATCTTCAGCTCTTGCTGGACAGATTCGCTGCTTAGTGTAAAGCGGCTGAAATAGAAGTCAGCGTATCCAAATCCTCACCTGGAAAAGGGTGGAATGCCCCTGCAGGTCAGGGACAAGGTACTGCCCAAAGTGGAGGAGTTTAAATATCTGGGGGTCTTGTTGACGAGCGGGTGAAGGATGTAGCAGGAGATTGACAGATGGATTGGTGAGGCATCAGCAGTAATAAGGACGCTGCATCGGTCTGTCATGATGAAAAAAGAAATGAGCCAAAAAAAAGGCTCGCAATTTACCAGTTGATCTAATATACATTCCTACCCTCACCTATGCTCTTCAGCTTTGAGTGGTGACTAAAAAAAACAAGATTGCAAATACAAGCAGCTGAAATGGGCGTACTCCGCAGGGAGGCGGGCTCTCACCCAGAGCTCTGACATTTGGGAGGAGCTCGGAGTAGAGCCAATGCATCTCGGGGTGAGAGAAGCCAGATTGGATGGTCCGGACATCTATGTGGGATGTCTCGTGAACACCTCACTGGTGAGGTGTTTCGGGCACGTCCTACTTGTGAGGAGATCCAGAGGCAGACCCTGGTTTCACAGGAAACACTATGTCTTACAGCTGGCCAGGGAACACCTTCGGATTCTCCCGGGTGAGCTGGGGGATGCGGCTGGGGTGAGGGTAGGCTGGGTTCTCGTCTGATGCCGTTGCCCCTGCAACATGGCCCCAGATAAGCGGAAGACAACGGAATGGAATATCTCGGGGACATTGGCTGCTCGTCCCAGGGGTGGGATCTCTCTTTCATATGGGTCCCATGAGGTTTCTTCTTTTTTCCTCACTGTTTTTTTTTTTTTAATTTTATGTTTTTTTCCTCACTGTGAAGGAGGGTCTAAGAGCAGGAATGTACGTAAATTGTTTAGCTAGCTTTTGTTTAGTTACTTTTAAATGTGTATTTGTGTATCTACAGTTTTATATATATATATATGTTTATTTAAACTTTTTACAATTTGCCATGTGAAACTAATTGAGACAATTGTTTTGTGATATTGGGTTGTAAAAATGAATTTGAATCAGAGGTTGTGAAAATGTTTTGTCACATAAGGCCCAGATGGGACAAAAAGGTAATCACACCGTTAGCATTTAGAAACTACTCTTATATTAAAAGTAATGCTAATACGGGTGTTTGTTGACGTCAGAAGGACATTGTTTCTCCACAGCAACCTTTCCTGTCTGACAGGCTGGAGGTTGCGCCTCCTGTCTAAAGGGAGGTGAAGAATACTTTACAGAGTTCAAGGTTTAGTATCGCTGCTTGACAGGAGTTAACGCTGCCGAGGCATTAAGCCCCGTTAAACTCACCAAACATGCTGAACATGTGGAAAGTCAGAGAACTGGTTGACAAAGCGTGAGTATTTTCTGATTAAATTACTTTTTTTTTTTAACGTGGATTAAGTTTACCTGTTTGAAAGAGACACGTACCCAAAACTTTGACGTCACGTCACTCGAAGTTAGCTAGCTTGGAAGCTAACAGAGGTTTAGCTTACTACTACTAAAAATGATATTTTTACCTGTGATACGTGTTTGTAATGCTATATAATTTTACTTGTAGTTTATTGGTGTTCAATATGAGTTTTCTGATATGTTTCGGCTTGTTTAAGTGGAGTTATCTCCGACGTTATAGGAAAAAGCTGTGGAGCTAACAAGCTAATTAGTTAGCATCTTAGCTTATCAGGCTAGCCACCTAAGCTAGTTTGACAACTCTACGGTTGACCAATAAAACAGAATTTATTCATATTTTTGTATAAATTTATGCCATCCGGTGGCTTCCCCCCTAAACAATCTACATATAACTCATTTTAAACTATAATTTCACTTGTAGCTAAGCAACACAAGTTACAGTTGCTTTACTGTAAGTTTTAACTGAATGTTTTTCAGTCAGTTTAATGTCTTAAAACCTAACTTATTGTTCAATCAAAAAAACAAAATCTTTTGATACCACCTCAAAATGCCTTTAAAAGATGATTGATAAGACATTCATGTTCATTGCTACTCTTATTTAGTAACAAAACTTGCAATAAAGGAGTTATTGTTTTATGACTTCCAGCAGCAGAGCACAACTCGTGCTACCAGTCAGCTCTCAGTTCTATGTGTTGTTTTACTATCTTTGGGTGTTTCTTTATTCTTTTTAATCTTACCTGTCTACTTTTATGCGTTTTGTAATAAAAGCACAGCTCATTTGTGTTTTTGATCTTTCTTTGGTCTCTTAAATAGCTTGTGATTGGATTTGTGATAAGGTACTAAATGACTTCTTGCTGGTGCACATCTTGTCATGCTTTAGGGCTGCAGTCTAGTTTCTGTGGCTTTTAAATGAGCCTGCTGTGGTATACTGCAGAGTTTTTGTAGGTTGTTGCACAATTTGTTCTTTCTGTGAGGATTTAGTAACATATTTAGTGACAATAGTGTGTTATTGAGCCTTACTCAACTTCAGTCCTTTGAATGCACTCTTGAACATTCACACTAGTCTCAGGTTTCATCTGGATTGTCATAAAAAAAAGTGGATAGTTTGGATTCTAGTTTTGTTTTTTGTTTTTTTTTTTATTTTTTACTTATTTGTGTAACAAGTCTGTGTACACCCTCATTTGTCCGGGAGTAGTCTATAGTAGAAAAAGGCTTCTAAGTTGTCTTCTGGACAGTGTAATTTATGATTGAGACATTTCAACTTCCATCCGATAATCATTTTCAATCTGATGAATTGAGATCTGGAAATAATTTTGAGTCTGATGGCAATTATTTCCATATGGAAGTCGAAACGTCTTGATCATTAAATGCACTGTCTAGAAAACAATTTTGAATTTTTTTTTTTTTTTTTTACAATATTTATTCATGTCTTTGTTCATAGCTTATTGTATATATGTATAAAACTGAAAACATAAACTAAGATTATTTATTTTTTTGCCAACATGGTTACTTTGTAACTACAAGTGAAAAGTTTTGACACAGTGGAAATGTGTATGATGGTGTGTCACTGTGAGAGTATCACAACTTCTGTTTTATCTGACTGATAAGACTGCAGCTGACTGTGTGGATACAGTATTGCACCAGCAGATAATGTCTTCTTGATTTTTGCTGCTCAATCCTCCAAATTTTAAGATAAGCTTAAGAGACTTTACACACATTGCAAAAAATAACTTTCTTCCAAAATAGTGCCAATGGATTTTGTTTTTGAGACTTTTTAGCTATTATTATAAGTTACGGTATCTTTTACTGTTAAAACCTATTTTAGCCATTCATGATACATCAAAATACTTTTCTTTGCTTTAATCTAATCAGAGGGTGAAGTTAGTATGTAAACATCAAATAGCAACTTTCAGGGTTACTGCATTTTGTTCTGAGAACTCACATTAGCTCCAGCTTTTAAACAAAGTTGTTGCATGTAACAAATTCTTCTTGTGCCTCACCCTGAACTGAGTTGTGTGTCTGGTTAGTTTTATTTTCTCTTAGAAAAATATGTCTATCTTGTTTTGGGTTTTTTTTTTTCATTACTGTGTCAGAAACCTTGTACGCCTATAGATTGTGGCTTGGGTGTGTGCTAAACATACACTGAGCATTGTACCAGGCAACTGAATAAACTTCTATGAAAAGCAAACTGTACTGAAATTGTGTCTATAACCAGCTTATCCAGTTATTGGATACAGGCCAAGCGGTCACACTGATTTGTTATGAATCAAAGAAGGTCAAATTAGGATTTCAGAATCTTCTCTGATGTTTTGTTTTTTTATTTTTTGTAATAAAAAATTCTTTTTCCAAGACGTCATTTGTTCTGAATGTTGCTACACACCCTGTTAATTGGTAATACATGTACTCTGTTGTCAGAAATAGTTTTGGCTAGCAATGCACCTGCTAGTTTTTATGAACACAAATTGTAAGGGAAATAATGAACACTGTAGTTAGCTTCATGTATGCTACATGCTACAGAGACTACCACACTTACTCTACACCATTTAACTTGTGTTCATTTGTTGGGAAACACATTTGCATCAGCTTATCTAATCCTTCATATGTGGGTTTGACCATCAGTCCCTTTGTTTAACATTGCTCATTAAAATGAGATGTGCATGGGAGTGGTTAGCGTGTGACAAAAGTAGCATCTATCATGATGGTCCAAGATGTGTGCAGCGAGACTAAATTTACGTTTTCAATTTAACTTTGCAGAACCAATGTGGTGATGAACTACTCAGAGATTGAGTCTAAAGTCAGAGAAGCAACCAATGATGACCCCTGGGGCCCATCAGGACAGCTGATGAGTGAAATTTCCAGGTAAGAAGATAATCTTGTTTTACAACATAAACTATTTAAATCCATGCAAATATTTTTATTCAAATGAGACATTTATGTTTTACTTTCCTTAACATGTATTTCCATTTGGGCACCTTTTAAATGGGCCGGGTTCTTTTAGAACCCGGCTCTTAAGGCCGGCTTGTTAAGGCTTGTTAAGGCCGGGTTCTTTTAGGCCTTAGAATAGATGTTTTATGAATTATACAGCTAGACACATAATACAGTTGTGAGTATGCATAGCGAACACCAACATATTCGCAGCTATGCCTGTAAAATGACTCATTATGATGATTGTTTGTATAAATAGAGCCACCTTCATGTATGAGCAGTTCCCAGAAGTGATGAACATGCTGTGGGCACGCATGCTGAGGGACAACAAAAAAAACTGGAGGAGAGTCTATAAGGTGAGACATAGCACAGCTGGAGTGTGTGCTTTTAAAACACATGGTTTACTGTGGATCTAACTGAATAGTACAGTTTGAATTTGAATGATATGAATCACTTTCCTCTAAATCTTTGTTGTTTTCCTGTTTGCAGTCTCTATTGCTTCTGGCCCATCTGATCAGGAATGGGTCAGAGAGGGTTGTAACCAGTGCCAGAGAACATCTGTATGACTTGAGATCGTTAGAAAGCTACCACTTTGTTGGTAAGATGTAATTCTAAACCACATTGTGAGGTCTTTCTACCTCGCAATACGCCAGTGTTCATCAAAAACATTTTAATGTGTGGATGGATTTTCTAAGTGATGCTTAACCTATAAAATAAACATTTATATCACACACACAATCATTAAAGCCAGTATTAACATTTTCCAATTTTGTCTGTGTTATTATGTAGTATTTAAAGTTCACGCAGTTCAAGCTTATTACTATAACTCGTTCCTGTCTCAATTTTTTTAAAATTGACAAGTACATTTGCCCCTTATCAGACGAGAATGGGAAGGATCAAGGAGTGAATGTGCGTCAGAAGGTGAAAGAGATGGTGGAGTTTGTTCAGGATGATGACAGGCTACGAGAAGAAAGAAAAAAAGCAAAAAAGAACAAAGACAAGTACATCGGTGTATCCTCTGACAGCATGGGATACCAACGTTACTGTATGTAAACTAATCCGATTGTTGTATTCATCTGACCAAATCTCATATTTCTGTTCCTACAGTTTTCCTCACTGGGATGTTTGTCATTGTAATGTTTTCTCCTGTATAGCGGGGGACAGATACGACTCCAGCGATAATAGAGGAAAGTGGGATGATGACTGGGATAAGAGTAAAGGACCATTTCCATTCAGTGAGAAGTTGGGGGAGATCAGTGACAAAATAGGCAGCACCATTGATGATACTATAAACCGATTCAGAAGGAAGGACAGAGATGACTCACCAGATAGATTCAGGTAATAAAAATGCATTGTGATCAGTTTGGGGGAAAAGATGAATTGTCTTGAAGATCAACTGAAAAGGACTTCCAAATATTATTGCTCTCGTAGTCAACATAATCTGAGCCAAAACTAAGCATATTTTCTGAAACAAGGCAGCATTAACTTGGTGCATGTTTTCTAAACTAAAACAATAACTTGCAACAAGAACAAGTAAGGTTCAGTTTCACTGAACTTTTTTTTTCCCTTCAGTGACCATGACGAGGACCGAGATCGTGAGAGGGATCGCGATCGCTCATTTCGCAACGGTCAGTCAGGAAAAGAATTCAAAGATGAAGAAGAGACAGTTACTACTAAAAGTGTTCAAATTGTCCAAGCCACAGAGACAACTGCCACACGAAAAAGAGGGACACCATCGAAAAAAGTAGATCTAGGTGCCGCAGCTCACTACACAGGAGACAAAAGCCCAGACATCGCTGCCAAACAGGTAGCTATGACAACATGACTGGAAGAAAAACTTTACTGGTATGTTTGATTTGTATTCATTTTTATCTTGTTTCTTGTAGAGCCAATCAGCAGCAGCAGCCACACAGCCGTCCAGCACAGGCCTTGCTGACTTATTTATGGTTGATGCAGCACAGAGTCAGCCTGCTGCCACAGGTAAACCCAGACCGTAATCCTTTTTTCATTTATATTAGATTAGACTTACTTTATTGATCCCACATATGCATTTATACACATAGATTTATAACACTTTTCAGCAAAAGTTGTCATTAACAGTTTTATTGATGCAGTTTTCACACACAGAGGCCAAACATCTTAAACATTCACAAAAAAAACAAAAATGAGAAGTTGTGACCAAGCAGAAAACACACTCTAAACTCTGTCGGCCCAGCTGCTGGAACTAGCTTCAGCTTTTTGGGGACAGCAGGCGGGGGGAGTTGATGTATAGAAACTAAGTACACCAGATGTTTTCTTTTTTTCCCCCTCTGAGGAGTCCCCAGTGAACAGAGAGAGGGGTTGGAGTGCTGAGCAGATGTTCAGCAACATCTACATCCCCCTCATCCCCAATTCTCACACTGAAGGAATGCTAACTATACAAGAATGACACCTGGAGCATACCTGTTTAAATCTCAATTGTTTACTTTTACTTGTTTTCCAACACAGACCTGATTGGTGGATTTGCTGACTTCGCCTCACCTGCTGCCTCTGCCGTAATTTCCACAGGAGCCGGTTCGTTTTAAAGAGATTTTTCTTTGTTTCTATCTCTTTTTTTAATGTTAGTGTTTGCCCGAATACGCTGTCCTGTTGCAGTCGTACTGCTAGAATATTCAGAGGAATGCTGGGAGGGAGGCCTGGCCATATGGAGCCTGCTACCTGCTCAGCATAATAAGAACAGACACATATCAACTCCTGTTATGGATGACAAGGAGACAGGGACCGGAGAAGGAGTTGTTGGGGGTGGAGTAAGCGTTGAGTGAGGGGAAAGGAACAAGCCAAGCCAGTTCATTGAAAATTTAAAGCACACACCGGCCACCAAATTTATCTTGCAACATAAAAGATTTCTTTCTAACAGATTTTGTTGTGTGTGTGTGTTATGTGTGTATAATTCCTGCACTGGCATAGTCAACACACAGAACAAACTTTCTGTACTTTTCTCTTTGTGTTGCAGTCACATCGCCCTCCAGCCCCAACGGAGAATTTGGAGAATGGAATGCATTTCCAGGAGGTCAAATTCCAGCCGCTGCTCAGAGTGTCGACATCAGTGGGAACGACCTTTTTGGAACGATAACAAGTTCCGCTGCTGCCTCAGCTCCACTCTCAGCTGCTACCTCTGCTCCCGCCTCAGCAGACCTGTTTGACTTGATGGGGCCGAGTCAGACTCTCACTTCTTCCCAGAGTCTAAATTTTAGTATGAGCAGCTCACAGAGCATGAGCTCCACCGGCTTTCCTCAGTCTAAATCACAGGTACGCATGATTGCCCTCATGCACACTCCTGCTCTTTTCTATTATTTATTCATGTACATATCATTACAAGACATGTGTATTGAGCCTAAAAGGAAAACAAACAAAATATCCACTGGCCATGCGAAAAAACACGTGGGTATACAGTACATTTCGATGTGTTCAGAGATTATGTGGCATCCAGTTGAGACAAATTCAAATAGTTTTAAAATAATCATTTTAAGGAATATAATGGAAATATGTTTGAAAGTTTCTTTGAGAGAGCATTAATACGGCACTATGTGTTTCCTTATTGTTGACGGCTAATAATTCAAATGAACTGATGAACTATTGAAACTGAACTGTTGAAAGAGATGGTGGAGTTTGTTCGGGATGATGACAGGTTTGGATGACACTTTAAAGCAAAATAAGTGTAAACATTTATAACTAAATTAAAACGTGTGTATACAATAGATTTCAATAAGTTTATAACGTACAAAAATTCTCTGTCGCTATTCAACTTTAGAAATGAGTTACTGCTTTTGTTAACATATTAAACCAAAGGTCACTCTTAAAAAGTCATCAAACTACGAGCCGTACTCTGCAAAGTAGAATTTTTTATTTTAATGGTCTGGGATCCTTTTTTCTTTTTAATAGTATAATGTCCTCTGATAAATGCCAGGACATCAATAAACTGTTACTGACACACATAAAAGTAATACGTCTCTTAACGGGGTAATGAATTCTTTTCACTCCTTTTATCTTTGGAGAATTTCAACTTTGGCCTTTCAGATTTTTTTTGTGCGAGGGAAATGATGGATATCTAAAGAAGGTCACTAAAATTGTGTTTTGAATGTTAGTGAAGCTTGAGTATTCAGTTGGTTTGTAGAGTCTGATTGTCATAAGTGAAGCTTGGGCAACTGAATAATGATGAACAAATGAAATTTTTGACTGTCCAAATTTTATCAGGTCACGCATTTCTATCAGTTTGGAATTGGGAAAATATTTGATTGCATTTTTGTCATTGCAATATCAATTTAATTCTTTGTTGGTATGGGGTTTGGAGGGTTTTTGTTTCAAAGTGGCAAGCTAAAAGTTCCTTCTACGTTAAAGTGAGCTTTCACGCTACACAAATGATTAATAGTTTCTTTCTTTGTAACACTGCTTTTTTTAAAATCAAAAATAGTTTCATATAAGCTTCCACCTTGTTTAGACTATAAAATCTTCTCTTTATCAACCATTACCGCTATTTTGCCATTTTCTAACTCTTTACCTTATAAAAGTACGTGACAGTGTTCACTTGTAGAAGAAAGAATATCCTAATGCGGTCATCTGATCCAATCCACAACCGAGCAGACTGACGCATTGTGCAAACAGAGATGTCGTGTGAGATAAAAATTAAACAAAAACTTAAAAAATTGTAGCTGTTAGTTAGACTTAAGTGTTGATATAGCAATATTAATTCTGCATTGATATGCTGTGCAGCTCTTGTTTACTTTTTTGATTCACAAAGCTTTAGATCAACAAGAATCCCTTAAATTAGGCTGAAGAAGGTTATGATGCAGATGTCTCCATCAATCAGTTTTTATTTATAAGATGAGCATTCTTCTCAATTAAATTAAAATCACAAACAGGCAGGGCGGCAGTATTTGTCTAGTTGCAAAAGACAAAATGATCCTGTGTGATGATCATGCATAAAGCGCAGATTAGATACTTTAATTCTATTGTTTACAAAGTTCTTCTACTTCCTGACCAGCTCGGTCTACTAGGCTGTTTGATAAGAGATTACACCTTGTGTGATTGAAAGTACAGCAAGCTTGATGGTAGATGGCGAACACGCAGCATCACCAGATGCTCATCCACCTCCCCAAGAGACCACCCACTCACTACCCACTCATTCACAGAATGAAAGAACCAGTTTCCAAAAACCATTAAAAATCCAACAAAAAGCTTGCAGATGAAAACTAGATTTTTGTGCTAAAAGGTTGTTGACCTAGTTTTTTTTTTTTTTTTAAATCTAAGATAGCTCCCACATTTCCTGATTTCTAATGAGTTCTAACAGCTTCCTCCAGCTTCATCAGAGATAACTGTGAGGGCTAAAGGTTAGAGAGGTGCTTGAATTGTGGAAAAACTGTGTCTTCCACCATCGGTACAGGAATGGAGTCTATTAATGTTTTTACTACAGTGTAAAGCTGTATAGTGGAAATTTTATCTTATATCTGTGTATAATTCTTTTGCTGGCAGCCCATCCAGAACATTGGGAGTCCACTGCATCCACAACCTGTGCAGCAGGGGAGTACATCCCAAATCGCTGGGGCCAAAGCATCTCTTCCCTCAACCTGGTCAGATCCTTCGGTTAACATCAACCTGGACTTCCTGGGACATGGCATGCAGCCCCCAAAACCCAACCAGCCCAGCCTCTACACCCTCCAACAAGGTCAGCTTAAACACTGACACACACTGTATATATCATTTTATAAACCACTCCCTCATTGTAGGAGAATTTATATTTTATTAATTTCCTTTTATTTCAGGCAATCAAGCACCGGCCAGCATGCTCTCACAGGGATTTTCTTCAATGGGTCTTGGACCCACAGTCCGTCCACCTGTTAATCCCATGATGCACCCTGGAATGGGGATGGGCATGAATATGGGAATGGCTATGGCTCCTAACCCAAACATGATGGGGATGGGCATGAACATGGGGATGCCCAGCGGGATGGGAATGACCATAAACCCCACAATGGTCCAACAGCCCAAACACGATGCCTTTGCTGACTTTGGGAACTTTGGAAAATGAAGGAGATGGTGAGCAGATTTAATCAGGAGAGGGGGTAACCTCTCTGTCTGCCGGTGAAGAATCGTCATGAGCTCCATACAAAGAGTACTTGAATAATCACAACTTTCTGATCAACAAAACTTATTTTTATAAGGAACTTAGTCTTTTGATTCTAAATGAATGTGTTGATTGAACCAATGGTCTCTGTGGTCAGAGATTATCACATAGGCTAATGATACTGTTTTGTTTTTGTTTTGTTTTTTTGGTTAAAACAAGAAAGAAAGTGCTTCAAATAAAATGGCAGAGGATTTGCTTAATAATTCCAATCAATTCAAATCACACAAACTGAAACAAAAAATTAGTACCTTTGTAATTTTTTTTTTTGGCCATTTTAACTGTCTAACAAACCTTTAAAAAGTACTTTTTTTTTTCCCCCATCTTTTGTAGGGATGGGATTTTTGTCTTCCTTTGACTTGTAAATAGAAATTTGGAGTCCTTAAAATAAGTTATAAAGAGGCGGTGGTAATATATACCATATAAACCAAATCTGAAGTAAATCCTGCATCAATGCACAATAATGCTCTTTTTGTACAGAAGCACATACACTCCACCTATGGCTGAGCAAATTGGGGACAGTGATGTTTTTTGCAGTGAGTTATTAATTTAAGTGCTTCTTTTGTGGCCTTTTTTTAAGTGGGAAATATATATATTTAACCTCTCAATTTACAACCATGTGAAGGAAACCCATCTTGCACAGGTTGTGGGTTCTTTCGTAAAGCACAAGGTGCCTGATGCAAAGGAAACGTTTTAAAACTTTATTGTGGCTGTTTCTGCGCCCGAGTCTGACTTTAGACTGTTAAAACTGTTCAATGCTGCAGATTAAAACAATATATATATATATATATATGTATATATATAGAGTATATACATACACACACACACATTATCATCAGTCCGGTGCAAAAGATCGTATGGTGGGGTTGAACACAAGCAGTGTCTGATGCTACAGGTTAGGACGTCACAAACAATCCCTGAGAGATTTTGTGTTACATGTACATAACTCTGCCCCACTGGTTCAAGTGCCTATCAAGGATTGCTTCCTTAACCTCATATGAGTGATTGATAATCAAAATTGAATTGTAGCGGCTGGACATTTTTTCACATGTCACCAATGAGAATTAATTTACTGAGGGTGTTGAGAGATTGAAGCAGTTGAGCACGTTTTAAAGCCTTGTAGCGATGTCTAAAACAATGACCAAAATCTCTTTGCTATTTTTCTAAGATTTATCAGTAGGAATAGTTGATGAATTTTTTTCTATCTAAAATCCTGGTATATGAGATGGTATTGGTTACTGAAACACTAGTTTATGCAGATGATGTGAAATTTTTGCATTATTCCCGTTCCGATTGGATCTTCACATCCAGATTCTTTATGAATGACATTAAACAGTTGATTGAAATTTGTTAATGATGTGTGTTATTTGGTGTGTTGTGTCGTTAAGACTCATCCAAAAGTGCTTAAAGCAGCATGTTGAATTCTGCAGGACGAATACAAAGTGCACTATGATGTCAGGAGTTATTGGGACAAGCAATTAAGTATAGATTTTTTTTTCTCCCTTGAAACATTAAGTTGGTGTACTCTCTTCATAAGGTACGTGGCCTAATTTCTTCAGATTACACACGGTGCCCTCGTATCGTATCAAGGTTTGTTGAAACACTTGTGACAAACATGACTGAAACACCACTTTGCATTAAACAATTGACCCCATTTTCCATCTCTGGAGAGGGCTGTTAATGGGATATACTAATAAGATTCTAATACATAAAAAACAATATGTACAGCAAATGAAGTAAAGCTTCGTTACTCATAAAACACGTCCCACTTATGACAAAACCCATGGAGAAAGGGGGTCAACGTGCATAAAAATTAGGAGGAACTAAACTAAGAAAACACATCTGCAGAGACAATAACACAATCATTCTGTGATTCTCATCATCTGAAACTAACCCGTCATTTAAAACTGGAAGGGGTATGGGGGGGAGGCATCTTTACAACTTCCACGAGATGCAGTAAATTGTGCTTTTATGGGTAATGTGCCCATTAAAGAGTAAAAGCAATCTGAGACGTCAAGACAAATGACAGCTTTTGAGTGCCATCTGCAATCCCGAGCTTCACAAACTCAATTATTCATAATGCATTTATGAAGTCCGCTGAGACCGCGCTGTCATTCCCAGTCAAACTAACAGAAAAAGCAACATAAAGGGACAAGCTCTGCCAGGAGACAATGGTCCCCCAATATGTTTTTATGTGTTTAGTCTGCCCTCTGTTGGGAAACAATTATAACACACTCAAATGTAAAAAAATTAATAAAAACACAAATTACAAATGAGATTTTATTCCACAGTAGCACAGCTGAACTAAAAACAAACATCCATATCAATATGATATAAAGTCTAATTCTTCTAAATCGTCTTGGTTGGGCAGTTCTCACACTGATTCCTCAACTTGAACCTTTCACGCAGTCTTTTCTTTTGTCTCAGTTTATATGAGAAAATAAGTAGATCAGAGAGGTTGTAGGTTAACCAGGATTACATTCTCACCGCGGATAAAAAGCTGACTGATATGACTAGTATGAACCTTCCCATAGGTTTGGGATTCCTGCTTCAGACGAGGCGTAGCGGCACGGGCCTTTATGGGGACTTTGTATTGATCCTGTTTGCTTTCAGGAGCCTCTGACAGCTCAGACTCTGCTGCTCTGACACCGTACCTCCAATTGGCCGGCTCAGCGCCCCAGCTTTTCACAGCAGCTTTGGGATTTGTGGCTTCGGGCTCACTGGATTTTTCTTCGGCTTTTCTGCTTTCCTGTAGATTCAGCTTCTCAAAGAGCTGGACAAACAGGGAAAATTAAAGATCAAAAACTATAAATAATGATCTCTGAAGACATTCAAACAGTTATCCCCTCATATTATCCATATTTTAGTAAGATTACAGTCATCAAATTAATAATCTGTTATCTCGGCACAATTTTTTTGCACTGCATTTTAAAATACCGGCAGCCCTGTTTAAACGTTCTGCTGTAAACTTTTGAAGGATAAAAGAAATATTCAAGTTGCGCAAAACAGACCAATTCACCATCTCATGTGAATGAGAAGTAAAACTGCCTCAAGATATTTTATAGAGGAAAAAAAACAAAAGATAGTATTCTCTTTTTCTAGGATTTTTTTTTCCTTTCACAGCAGCCCTGAAAATGTCAGAGATGTTTTTGAGTTTTGTGTCACATGAAAAGCTGGAAGGTTTCTCATCGTGTTTGCTCCAGGCCTGATGGTAAGTCCTCAGGAAGACTAACAGATCATATGTGACGCTCATTGTTTTTACGCCCTTCCCATCGTAAAAAATATCGTTGCATAATTTATTTCCTTTGAGTACTTTTAAAAGTCATTTTAGGCTTTTAAAACACCAGCCGCATGCGAATGAAACCTCCAAATGATTAAAATGGAAGTGGACACACCTTGAATTGTCTCCGTGTGGACATGACCTTCATTTTAACAACTACACAACCTCTGGACAGTTTTGAGAACCCCTGTGCTCTGTGGGCACCCTGAAGGGTTGGCAAAGGACTTCACAAGAGCACATTTGGGATCAATAATGCTTTATGAAGTCATTAGCTAACAGAGGTCAGTGGACCCACTCATAGTGGAAAACATGCTGAGATCTGCAAGAATTTTGGGCCAATGATGACTATCGTTCAGTCACAGCTCACCACGTTAATATTTCACATTGACTATACATCATTTGGCACATTGTAACTTTCAGGTTTGGACTTTTGAAGGTTTCAAACAATAACATCATTCCTCAGGGTTCCATTCTTGTCCTAATCTTTTTTTTTTCTTTTCAGGGCAACTTAAACCCACATGGCATGCTGGAAGTGAAACTGATCTCTGGTGCCAATTAATCGTAATACTCCACTCCTGCTGAACCTGATTTTTTTTTTAAAGGCAATTTTTATAGTAGACGAAGAATGAACAAAGCTATTGTACCTTTTCAACAATGAAACAGTAAAATAGCTACAGATTTTCTTTCCATTCTTTTCTATGGACTTTCTTAAAGTCATGTGACTGCCATATTTTTTATTGCCTGGAGAAGAAAAAAATAGATTTTTTTTTTGGTTGAAAACGCAACAAAACAGCATCAATTTTAGCTGATTATTTGCTTTGATAACACTTCTAGCAACATATACACTATAGAGTCATAATATCTGGTTCAGTTTTGTCTGGAATTCCACAGCCTTGACACATTTAAAATAACTGAAAAAAACAAAGTTAACTACTATACAGATTCCTTCTACTGAAGGTTGTTTTTAGAATATAACTCCCGTAATTAACGAGGGATCACTGTATAGTAGACCTTCGTGTGTGGTTAGGCCAAAACTTCCGGCACCTAAATCAAACAAAAAACTCAATGCTTTCTGTTTGGTGCTCAGATCTACCACTAAAAATGTCTTCCTTCTTCTTTATGGCAGTTTTAAATTGAGAGAGAAAAAAAAAATTGACAACAGGACCAGAACAAGCTTTTTTTCAATTCCATATTTTGATTAAGAGTTATTTTTTAATTGCATTGATCTTTAAAAAGCATTTTTAATTTTTTATTTTTTTAATCACTTTGGAATGCACCAGTGCACTGAACTCTATATTGGTGTTTTCAAGTCGTCTCTGGGTGGATACAACTGGTGCAGAAGGATGCAGCCAGTTTTTAACAAAAACGTGCAGATGTGGACAGGGTGAATGTAGAAGAGTAAATCTTGGCTAACTAATTTTAACACTTAGTAATGCTGTTATTCATTATCTTTTTGTATAAATATGTTATATTTCTTTTTTTTTTCATTTTAATTCAGTTTTATTTTGGAAAGCACTTTGAATCTCTTTCTGTGTCGTTTTGGACGTTGAATCTTTGCAAACTGTACGAACCCGTGAAATGGTGAGAGCTTTCTCATGGTAGAAGGCCTGTCCTAATAAAGGCTCCCTGTACGTCTCGTCTACATCCACCATAGCCTGTAAAAAAAAAGAAACGTGTCAAAATGACCGATGTTTAATGAACCGACTTTAATGGAAGACTTACCAGGTTCCAAAACTTGTCGAAAGCTACGATGAAGCCAGAGCACACGCCCCGCAGGCCTTTGAAGGTCCTGATGTGAACTTTGACTCTTATCCTCTCCTCGACACAGCGATTCAGCTCCCCTAAAGGACTCCCCTTGCACACTGGAAACACATGACATGTCATGTTATTCTGCTGACTCTGGCACATTTAAATTATTTAAGGAACTCATCTGAAAACACAAACTGTGTCTTATTGCATGATAGTTCTTATCAACTAGGGTTCAGGTAGGCATTTAGACGGCTATTTGATTGTTAAATATTTTAAATATTTATGATTATATGTAGCTTTTAAAATCACAAGCGGTATTTAACGAGAAGAGCCTAATTTTATGAATATGTAGACCCTGAAATAGGATGGTTGTTTTTTTTCTGAAATTTCCGCTAGTACAGTACAATTCACATGCCAACCTCTCTCGACATCCTCCTTGGAAGAGAGTTCTGTTTTAGATTGCATCTACTGTAATGCATCCTCTGTGTTCCTGTCCTGGGTGTCACCAGACAGCGGAGGCCTCTGTGCTCGATCTACCATCCTGTTTCCATCAGGATGAAGAACATCTACTGATTTCATCAGATATAAAGCTGTAGAGAAGAATATGTTAATATTTATTTAAGTCTTATAAACATTGGCTGTTCATCCTGAGAGAGGATCCCAATGAGGTTTCTTTTTTTTTCCTCACCGTAATTGAGGGCCTAAGAGCAGGGATATGGTGAAATAGTTTAGCTAGCTTTTGTTTAGTTAGCTTTTAACTGTGGATTTGTGTTGATACATGTATGTGTGGGTTTCTTCCGGGTACTCTGGTTTCCTCCCACCCTCCAAAAACATGCGTGTTAGGTTGATTGGCCGCTATAAAATTGCCCCTCGAATGAGTGCAACGGTGGCGACCTGTTCGGGGTGTACCCTGCCTCTGAAATCAGCTAGGATAAATTTCTGCATCCATGTGATTCCATTACGGATAAGCAGTTCAGAAGATGAAACAAAACTTTTTTTTTCTGTTTGGTTCATTGTTTTTGTACTTTTTTAAAATCTACAATGTGAAGCCCGTTGAGACCACATTTTGTGACATTTGACTAAACAAATATAATTGAATTAATGATAATCTATTAGATACACTTTTTTATGAGACCCACACTGATACAAAACATACAGTATATGTTCTCGCATTAAAATATATTGTTTGTCATTTTAATTGTGCATTTCACCTTTCTCAAATGAATATAAATATTACAGTACTACTAGGTATTTTCTAATGTTTCATCCTGTTAATTTAAGTCAGTCTACCCCCATGACTCATACCACCTATCATATTTGCAGCACCTGTGGTAGGAGCTGCAGCTCCTGCATTGGCTCATTCAGACACAGCCCACACTGCACAAACAGATAAATGTCCAGGTGAATACTCAGTTGTCTCAAGAGGCAGGATGATGCCAACAACATCCAGTAAATTTAAGTAGTTAAATGAATTACGGTTTCAAAATTTTAATGTATTTTTAAACTTGGTTTTCATTTTGTAACTCCTCCTACTCACCAAAAATGATACGTACATCTGTGAACTTAACTTCTAACAAACCTGGGTTTTAATGCTTATTCTAATCTTTATTGATTTATATAGTTCTGATCTCTACATCAGCATCAAATGTTTAGATCTGAGTTTATTGGATGGAGATTGTCTCCAAATAATTAGTTATATCTAAATTATTTTCTATTTGATCTGGTTTTAATTTTTTGTCATTTCATGCTAGTTTTTGAGTTTGATCGTCATAAATTAAAAAAAAAAGAGTAATCTGATTAGGCAAAAATCACACAATAATGGTATAAAATGTGATCAAGGTCATTAGATCTTATACAGAGCATGCTGTAAAAAAGAAAATATTCCTCTGGTTTAAATTCAAATGTAAAAAGCATGCTGTAAATAAGAGAATAGCTTAGATCAACAGTCTTAAACATTTCTCTGTTAGGTTTAATTATCAAATTACAGTTGATCTAATAGAAATCAAATGTAAAATCTGGATTCTTGAACCAGATTTGGATGAACTTACATGTCATCTTAGTGAGGACATTCCTCGGTGTGATGTGTCTCCTCTTCGGCTTGACGTCACTAATTTCTCCTTTGTTTACTTCTAGTTTCTTCAGCCTCTCAATCCGATCAGGATCTGCTACTCCTTTCATCGCCTTCCTCCTTCTTTTCTCCACATTCTCTGGCTTTGCTCTTCCTCTTCCTCCTTTCAGAAAACTCTCATATTCAGCCACATTGTTGAAACACTTGATGTTTGGAAAAGGAAGCAGAGGAACAGAAGGAGAATATAAAGCTACAAGAGGATCAAACTTATCAGAACAAACATTCATGTCATCACCGCAATCAGATTCTGGGTTTAAAGTTAAACTACTGCTGGAGGCTGATGCAGTCTCTTCTTCATCTGATTTTTCACTTTTTCTTTCCCTCTCCTCCATGTTTGAACACAACAACATGTGGTCAAAGCAATGAATCCTGGGAAATTTATGTCAGTTTTTTTTCTTTTCGTTTTCCTATTTTATATTTTAATTCCTGTGAACTCGTTTTTTTATTATTATTTTTTTTGTTGACAGATTCCAAGTCATTTTCTTTTTCTTTTTTTTTTCTTTTTTTTTTTAAACTACAATTTTTTTAAGAACTACAATTCCCATAACCGCTTCATCCAAGTGCGTGTTGCAATATATTTTTTAACACAGGGTGTCGCTTCAGCCCTAAATATAGAAATTTAGTCTGTTTAAATTGGATTATTATGAAAATTATTGATATAGCAGTATGAAATATTTCGTATGAGGTGGTGCAATTCTAAACTATTCATTAAAAAAAAAGTTGATTTCTATTTTTTATTTTAAGGTAAACACCGGAACCTTTTGTCAGGGAGTTTGTTTCTGCGGCGGGTTTAATGAACGGACTATATACATTCAAACGTGCTGTGATGAAACAAACAGACAGTTGAACAGGTAAAAATAAAATTACAATCAAATTAAAATAGTTCTATTAATTATGCTTGATATTGAAATAACAAAATTTTCCCTGTTTAGGAAATCAAGATTCTAACATTCTATGTTTTTTCTTTATGTTATTATTAGGATTAATAATACATTAACAAACACCAGTTACACTTTGAGCCTACTTCTAATAAAAAGGATTACTTTTCTACTTGTTAAACTTCAAACGTAATGATTGATTTTATGCTGTTTTTCTATTCTGAAAAGTTTCTTAATGCAGATCAAGAAATTCTACAGTCTAGGTGGTTGTTTGCCTGTATTCGCTCATCCCTTCACCACTTCCAGCAACATGGCCAAAAGCAAGTTTGAATATGTTCGTTACTTTGAATCAGATGACACTTGCCTCAGGAACTGCTATATTGTTGTCAGAGTGGATGGTCGTAACTTTCATAAGTGAGTTTTTTTGTTGTTGTTGTTTGTTTATTAAATATATTGGTGAAAATAATAGTGTTTGTTCACATGTTTTTTTGTTTTTAGGTTCTCTAATGAACATAAATTCCTGAAGCCCAATGATAACAGAGCTTTAGGACTAATGAGCCGAAGTGCTCGCTCTGTCATGGAAGAACTGGATGACATCATCATCGCTTATGGACAAAGTGATGAGTTTAGCTTTGTTTTCAAAAGAACTTCCACCTGGTTTAAAAGAAGAGCCAGGTACTTAGTTTTCTTCATGTCCAATCTGTTCGTTGTGTATAACTGTAGAGTAGAATAAGCTGATATTCATATTCATTTACGGGCTTAGACTCATTGGCTGCTCCTCCCGGGAGAGAGATCCCTCCTTTAAGCGGATCCCCATGAGATTTCTTCTTTTATCCCCACTGTTGGGTTTTTTTTTTGGAGTTTTTCCTTACATTGAAGGAGGGCTTCAGAGGAGGAACGTGCTGGAATTGTTTAGTTAGCTTTTAACTATGTATTTGTGTATCTACACGTTTTTGGGAATGTTCCCCCACACCTGTAACAGAGATAAAAGGTTCTGAAGATGAAACAAGCACAATTTAATTGAATTATCCTTAAAAATTTGATTTCCTCTTTTCTTCCCTGGCAGTAAACTCTTGACCCATGTGACCTCTCAGTTCTCCTCCTCATATGTTTTTTACTGGAAGGAGTTTTTTGGAGAGCAGACTCTTCTTTATCCACCAGGTTTTGATGGGCGTGTGATCTTGTATCCTACCAACCGTAACCTTAAAGATTATCTCAGCTGGAGGCAAGCAGACTGTAAGCACATGTTTTGACTTTTTAATCATAAGTCTATAAAGATAACGTACAAGATGTGTATGACATATATAAATCTTTGTTTTCAGGTCACATAAACAACTTGTTCAACACAGTGTTTTGGACATTAGTGCAAAAAGGAAGACTCACGCCTGCACAAGCAGAAGACCGCTTAAAGGTAAGAAACCAAACTAATATATTTTATTGTTGATTGTCGTAGGTGATCACTGTGTAGGATTTTTCGTTAGGTAATTTTCGTTTCACCATTTTTAATACAGTTTCGGACACGGTATTCAATACCGTTTTTATATAGTTTTTCGGATAACATTTCTAATTTGCTCAGTTGTAAATACCTTTTGAACATATTTCAGAAAGCATTATCCTTTTTGATCTGGAAACACATTGAACAAATGAAGCCATATTTCCCCATGAAGCAGCAAACATTGGTTTGGTTTGGATTGTTGCTCCTATGGTAGGTTTATAAAATATGACATTGAGTCTTTAATTGTATGTTACCATTTGAGGATAACATAGAAATGATCTCCACTCCATGAGGTAAGCGCAGCAGACAAAGCCAGACTTCCCTCTTTGTAACTGCATCCCGCAATATTTTAGGTCTTTATGACAGAGTTTGTCCTGTGTTTCCGTGGAATTCACCCTTTTGTTATAGGCCTTGATCACCTCGGTGGTGCAGTTATTCGAACTAGATGTCTAAAACCACCCCACCCTCTCTTCACAGTGGATCAGCAGCTCTTCACAGTGAGCTCCTCACTTTATCCCTAAGGAAGACCCTGGCCACCTTACAGAGAGAAAACTGATTTTAAACTGGTGACCATTAGCTAGACTGCCTTGATTCAGTTTAATTTCACTCCCACTACAGGGTCAGGGATTTTATATATCTCCAGCCAACTGAGATACACAAATCAGCAAACAGAGATGACATCGTAACAAACACAAGTATCCATTAAGGTCTGTTTTGTACTTTAGTTGCTAAGTATGGAGGTTGGCCAAGCTATAGGGTCTGTGTTAGCAATGGTTTCTGAAATTTAGCATTTAAAGTTACTACAAAGACAATGTTTAGAGAGGCTTTTTCAGAAGAAATACGAGGTTGCCCTGCTGCTGATGGACTTTGGGAAAAGTTTCATTTTTACGACCTGCTTTCGACTACACTGACTGTTTAGGCGCATTACGCACGTTACATCTGTCCAAACTAGAAAGCAGCATTTGGTTAAAGTTAAAAAATACTCACACACCATGGAGCAAATGAATCCCAATGGTGTGAGGTCAGACTGTTTCCACTGTGGGAAAGAAACTGTCTGAGATATCAGGCACTTTCTTTCCCCCACCTGGTGACCACAGGTGAGGGTAGAGCTGTAGATGCCCTGGTAAATTACCGGTAAGTGTTTTCCTTTTTTGACCCATCAGACCGATGGAGGTTTGTCATCACTGCAGATACTGTTCCAGTCTCCCGTAGTTGTTGCCTTTATCCTTTTTCCCTTTATCTTATTGCTCTTCTCCTTAACGCTCTTCTCGTTGAGGACCATTGTCTTGAATTTAGAGTTGATGCTTTAGGAAACACTATTTTAATCTGCCAACAAGAAAGATTTTTTTCTAAGTGGATGTACCCTACTGATCACAAGTTTAGAACAGAGAATAGCACAATGCCATTCATGAAAGAACAAAAATTCCCTAAATAAACAGAACTGCAAATACTTTCAACTCAAGATTGGTTGTGGTAGCAGTGCAGCACTATGTGTGGATCAATTTAGTAATCACATAATAGGCCACAGAGAAAAATGATTGCTGAAAAGATTCAGATTGTTGCTTTGTGAAGCAGTTCCAGATATATTTAGATGAATAAACAAAGTAGTTTATTGTGGATGAGATTAGGACAGAAAATGTCTCACTAATCAACTAAACTAAGTTTAAACTTTAAAGAATTGATGAAACCTGGGTTTTTTGCTCATATTAGTTTCTGAAGAGAATCAAAATCAGAATACTTTCATTGCCATGTCAATGAAGAATATCAGAGACTAGGAACTTGCTATGATACAGGTGTGCAAAAAAATAAAATAAAAAATAAAATAAATAGAAATAATTTGAACAAAACTAAGAGTGCTCAAAAAGAAAAGTAGTGCAATGTCATAGAAAATAATAAAAACTAATAAAGATTAAAGTGACAAGAGGGAAGTGACTAAGAGATGTGGGGATCCAGGTTATAAAGTATTCATTAGTCCAAAGGCAGAAGGGAAGAAGCTGTTTTTGTGGCGGGACGTTCTGGTCTGAATGGACCGGAACCTCCTGCCCGAGGGGAGTCGCTCAAAAAGTTCATCCAAAATCCAAAGCGAGTGTATGAAGTTAGTTGTTTGTTTCGAGAACTAAACAGCGTGCTCAGCAGTATTGCTAAAGCTGAATCATATGGTGTGGTGTAAAACTCAGACAGCTTCAAATACTGCTGGCTGATAATTTATATCAGATGTATGATGGAAATGAAAAGTAGGGGAATCAATCAATCATGCGGAAGCTGTTTAAGATAACAGCTTAAATGCTTCCTTATTTCATACATAAGAAATTATTCTGAAATAGAGGAGCAGGGAACAGTGCAGGCAAAAATAAGTTTTTATCTGTAACTCCTCCCGTAATGACACTCTACACTGCACAACAGAATACTGGTGTCAAAACAGCTGAATGGTGGAATGATTACTTTCACTTCTTCAGTAACTTATATCAAGATACAATCTGTCAAAGCAAGACATCGGAAGAAAACAAGTTAGAGGCACATTTCTGAAACTCTTTGTTCATGTATGATACAAACACACTCTTCAAATCTGGGAGATAAAGTCACATCTTTCATCAGAAAGCTTAACTTGTTATTATTCTCAGAAGACTAGCAGCTCTAGAACACAACGATCCAAAGCATAGGAGCAAACATATCTGCTTTTTAAAAAATATGACTAGAACCATATCAAAGGCGAAAGAGTTTATCAGTGACTGGTCTGACTCAGTTATCAGCGTGGAGGTGAGGAAAATTGCCCACGTTTTATATCAGAAATTTCCCACCGTGTTCTTACACCAAAATAAAAAAAAAAATGTTCGGATTATTTCATACGAGTTTATTTCTAAATCAAAATAGATTTATGTAAAAAATCATTGTTAGGCTGCTTATGTCTGATTGGTGTGTGTATAACTGTGTGTGTTTGCGTCTCAGTGTATGACGAGCAAGAAAAATATTCCCATAAAGAAAAAGGGGCCCCTTTGGAAAAGCTTGAATACCAGAAGTGACATGATCAAATTCAGCTTTGTGGGAGACTTCTTGTTGTATTTCAAGAATGTGTCAAATATATTTATTTTTTGGAAAGAAACTAGATGATGATGATGCACTTTTTGAATTGTCTGTAATTTTTTATTTGCAAATTTGACTGAAAACTGACTCCAGATGAGTTTTCTTTCATTTTCATCCATCCTAGAATGCAGCATCTTCAGTTCTCCTTTTAGAATAAGTCTCATTCTGATTTAAACTAGTGAGTTTAAGGAGCCATTTTAACAGTATCTTGTTAAAACATGAACCTCCTGTGGACTTTGCTAACAGAGAAGTGCAGAGTAACTGAGAGAGTGAGGAGCTCTGCCAAGAGGAGCTGGAGTAGAGCCGATGCTCCAGAAGCCAGATGGGGTGGTTCGGGTTTCTGGTTAGGATGCCTCGCTGGCCAGTTGTTTCAGGACTTCCCCCGGGAGGGGACCCAGAGACAGACCCCGGACCTGCTAGAGAGACTATGTCTCACAGCTGGCCAGGGAATGCCATGGATCCTCTCAGGTGAGCTGAAGGATGCAGCTGGGGTGAGAGAAGCCTGGGCTTTCCCGGCTGAGGCTGTTGCTCCTGCGACCCAGTCCAGGATAAGCATAAGACAACCTAACGGAACAGAAAGAACCGCCAATTTTAGGAAATTAGTTTGTGACAAACGTAAAGCCACTTGGCTTTAAATAGTGTATTCATTAGCCCTCAAACTCTTACACACTCCCCGTGTTGTGGTATTTTAACAATCTCAGCCACACCTCAGTGATTCATTCATATAAACTAAATCTTTTTTCTGAACTGCTGTAAAGCAAAATGTCTGGATTTAAAAAGCACAAGTGATTCCCCAGTTTTATGGGAGATGTTATAGTTGTACCATATGACCATCAAGTGGTAGTATTGTGCTTCAGGGTGGAGCTGGGTGAATCCCAAAGTATCCCATCTGGACTGAGCTGTGAATTCACGATTTAAAAAGAGGCTGTTGTCATGTTTGCCTGGAGGGTTTTGACCTAAACATGGCACTGATACGCTTCAACTTGAATAAAAATACAAACAAAGAGCAGAAAAATTTTCTTCAGAATACAACTCTACTGCCTGCTAACATTTTCTGTGCATTTTCACTGGATAAAAATAGTTTGATTAATAGATAAAGCTATTTATGTAAATTTAAACAGACTGTATTTAAATTTAACTGTGCTTCCTGTCTGTCTTTTCGGGGAGCAGCTGGCCGTGACCAGCACAGCTGTTCTAGAAGTCTCCTTCATTACCAGACTTGTGGCAATGTTTATCATGTCTGCATGTTTAAGAAACTTGATCCAGTCACAGCTTAACCAATGTTTGGGATTCCTAATTTATCCTGGTTGATGAAAAACGTGGTGAAAAGAATGTGGTAAAGAGTCAGATCTCTTTAGTTGGCATTCATTCAGAACTAAGTGAAGCTCTGTGAGGGTGATGCTTTCTTGACAAGTACTTGTTTGAAAATATAAATGTTAAAGATATTTTTCAGAATGTTCATATCAGCTAAGTTTTAAGTTAACGTAATATGAGATTAACGTCTGCTTACTATGTTTCTTCCATCTCAGGGAACATTGGCTTCAGATAAAAATGAGATCTTGTTCTCTGAGTTCAACATCAACTACAACGATGAATCCGTTCTCTATCGGAAAGGCACCATCCTCATTTGGGAGAGGGTAAGCCGTGTCATGAGCGAGATGAGCTCATACCAAAATCATTAGACTTGTGGTGTTCTTTTGTGAAAAACTACTCAAGTTTCAGTTGAGTTTGTAATGTAATCTTCTACATTTCTTTTCCTCCAATCCATTTGCCCTTGTATTTAAAAATGACTGGGTAATATAGATGTGATCCAGCATCCTCATGTTTTCACATGCATGCTAAATTGTGCAAAAATGTTCCCTTGTACAATTAAAAATTGGTTCTTTGGTTTAAAAAAAAAGATTTATCTAATTTAGGCCACCATTGTGTTGAACTTTCCATCAGAAGATGGTGCATGTGCACCTTAATTTCTGATTAAATTGAGTATGCATCATCACTTCAGTAATTACATTCGGCTATTAACTTGTCACCAGTGAAAAATACCGATCCGGAAAAAGCATGGGCTTCTCCGAAGTGCTCTGTAGAAACTACCGTTAGCTTTGCCAAAATTACTTTTATGTTCAGTGATTTAGAACCTGCTCTTTTTATGCACAATCAATGAAGATAAAAAGGGTGGGTTTTTTTGTCCTGTGCAGTCACTTGAAGGTGCGGATCTGCCTTAATGTCTGAGCGTTGTTTTATTTTTAATGTTTTGAAAGTTGAAACCTTTGGTATGAGCTACTAATTTTTAGGCTACACAATATTTGACTATTGCCAACAATATTTTCTCCCCCACATAAAAAAAAAACAATAGGAAGCAGGTGTTCGAGAGTGACCACAGGTGAACAGAAAAATGAAAAAATGGAAGATTGACTTCACACTTTATGGCTCAGGGAATTCCAGGGTGAAACTCTGTCAACACCCGCACTCATGAGGAATAACATCAGCTCCGCCTCTGCTAATTAGATGGACATTTACAAACTGCAATGGGATGTTAGGCCACTAGGGGGAGTGTCTGACAGATAGAATACAATCGGATGATACGAAAGAAGAAACTTGTACTGGTCTGCTGAACTATCACACATGTTGATAAATTTTGTTTTGTCTTCTGAACCAGTTATCCCTTATGGGATCGCTAAGCCTATCCAGGCTGATTTCAGGCGAAAGGTAGGATACACCTCGAACAGGTTGCCAATCTGTTATGGGGCCACACTCACAGACAACCATTCACACACATACTCATCCCTAGGGGCAATTTTATAGCAGCCAATCAACCTATCATGCATGTTTTTGGAGGGTGAGAGGAAACCGTTTGACCCGGAGAAAACCCACACATACACAGGGAGAACATGCAAACTTCTCTGACAGTGATTCAAGCCTTGCCCCCACTCTGGGAGTCGAACCCCTGACTTTCCCTACTCCCATCAGGGATGAAAGGTTCAGAAGATAAATGAGTGAACGAATACTTCTAAAAAGAAATCAATTTCATACCACTTCTTTGTCACTGTATTTGACTTTACTTCTTCTATTAAAGTACCCTTATTATTTATTATTATGTATTTATTATTTTTATTTATTTATTATTATTTATTTTATTAAAGCACCCTTTTTATCTTCATTGATTGTGCGTAAAAAGTGCAGGTTCTATATCACTGAACATAAAAGTAATATTCTTCTATTAAAGTATTCTTTACTTCTTCTATTAAAGTATTCTACTTTACTTGATGTGTAAAAAAAAAATTCTGTTTAACTTTAGATTTGAATTACAAAACAACACAGTTAAGCTAGAAAAAAAAAAAGATTATGAATCAAATCATTACAGTCAATAAAGTAGATGATATTTTTAGTACAGACTAGCCAAGGCTTATGCATTTTTGTGCACTTCCTCCATCCAGATGTTTATCCAAGCAGATTTAAAGTAATGTTTTACCCAAATGTAGTTACTCTTTTTGTCATCTACTTTTTCTCTTCTAGCAAATTGAACCTGTCACCAAATGCTCGAGGCAATCAAACAAGGAAGGAAAGGCAGAGACCGTTACACGCAAGAGGAGGCTGGTGGTGGCCCACCACTGTGACATTATAGGAGACCAGTTCTGGGATGAAAACCCTGACATCCTGGAAAATGATAACCACTGACAGCACTTTTTCTTTTGAAGCCAAACTCTTCATGAGCTGTGCGGTTAAAGTTGATTCATCTGGTGACAGAAAAGGCGTGGCTACATTTCCACATTGGTTTTGTGTGAATGCATAAAACAAGAATCTCAGTTTACTTGAAAAAAAAAGTTCTAAGAACAAAGTCTATGATTTATTTTTCTGTGACCACACTCATAAAATTCAGCATTTTATTTATTTTTTATTTTTTTATTTTAAAATGTTGCATGGTGAAGACCATTTCTAGCTTTTCTTTGATGTCTGTCAAGCACTGGGTATTGGGTTATCATTGGAATCTATCTCTTTTCCAGATCGACAACTTTCATGTGGTTGTTTGTCCCAAAAAAAAATTTCATCTTATAATTATGAATGGCATTTAAAATATTACCACCATTTGAACCCAAGATATGTCTTCTCAGTCAACTTAAAATTTTTCCACAGTTTGGTCGTTTTCTATCTCAACTTTTCTTCTCAGTTCCACATTTCTGTCTGTATTTATTTGGGTTTTACAAAAATCAATGAAGGCAAATGATTTTGTGAGGCAGGAAAACTCACGAGTGAAGCACAATCCAATACTTTGACAGGATCTAGTGGCCTTGTCGGATAGCCAAGGCGCCACTTAGAGATGTGAATGGATTCACTGGCTTGGCACTGTCATCAGAGCTAAGAATATCTCACACACCCTACATACACCCTAGTCCTCTGACATGTGCTCTGTGGCATATTTATCATCTTACTTGGAGTGGACCGACTCAGTATGAACCTACTGTATTCGTTACTATAGTAAGCTCAGTTACTGGTGAGTGACACGGCTGTTTATAAATGGTTCTGTGACCTTGTTAAAACTATGTAACTACCTTACTGTACTTCATAGCAAGTTTAAACAAGGTTTTTATTGATTTTGTTAGGATAAAGTGTGCAATGTGTTCGGTCAGGTCCATTCGCATGGAACGAAACCTTAGAAACTGTAACATGTTGAGGCAAATGGTGGAGTTATTTAGGGATGGCATATATTTACATGCTGTGCTCAAACATAAGCCCATTGGGTCACTGGATGGAAAAAAAAAGAAGTGAAAACGATGTACTTAAATGCAACCTGGTACTTTAATAGGTCATTAAATCATTTCCTTCCCTCTGTTGTGACAAGTTGTTTATCTAATACCATGCAACAGTGTTCACATGCTCGAAGTCTAAACTCTTTGTAAGTTACTTTAAAATAATTGAAGAAAAAGCTATACATACAGATGATGGGAAATAAATGTTAAAGCATTCCATTCTGTATTCCATTGTGTGTGGTTAAGCATCAGAATTATATCACAATACATTTTCATTTTAGCTCATTTAAAACTGATAAATTTACAGAAATAATGGAACTGTAACTAAACAACAATCAAAATCAGTATGAAGCAAGCCAAGGAGAACGGAGAGAGCCAATGCGAGGCCAGAAAGATCCAGAAACAGCAAATAAGTCCGTCTGCCACTGCTCCACCTGTGCAGTGACTGCAGCTCCTGCATTGGCTTATTCAGCCTACACTGCACAAACGTATAAGTATCCAGTTGCAGACTCCTTTCTCTTCAGAGATAGAAAGATGCCAACATTAAACCTGTTAATACTTCCTTCTAAATACTCAATAATTAATAATCAATAGTAGACATTCAATAGAGCTTATAGTGGTTCCATTTAAGGGTAGTGGTTTGGAAAAACAACCCATGCAAATACAGCAGACATTCACAACATTATGAAAAATAGTTACAAATTCATGTGATGGCAAATGTGATTATTATTGTTATCAATATTTTTTTTGTATTAGCCAAACAAAATTGTCAGGAATGAACTTTACTGAAAAATATAAATAAATCAATAGTTCATCATTTCTGAAAAGTTGTCCTTGGTTTTTGCATGGAATAACCATTTTGTACACTTTGAAAAATGGATTTTTCTTTACTTTTTCACCCTGTTAGTATTCTTGCCTGACGCCCCCCTCCCCCAATAGAATCATTCTAGATACGGCCCTGCTGTTTCATGGTTTTTAAATGTTCTCCAAAAATAAGAGTTTTCAGTGTGTAAAAGATCTCGTATGGGAGTGAATCATGCTAATATCCGGTTAGAAACCCCTTCTCAAACTGTTGCAAACATTCTATTTCCTGCAGAATACCCTGATCTCAGCATGAAAATCTCTCTTTTGTCTTTCTTTTTTTCCATTAAATCATTCTGCAAGCAAATATTTCTATGATCTACTGTATGTAACAAGAGTATCCCTTTAAGAAACTACATTTAAAAAAACTCTTAAAGAGCCAAAATCATTTTGTAAAATGATTTTCATGTAGTGTTTCATGCTGCACGGTGTTGTCATGTCTCTATCAGGTTTTTTATTTTAATCTTTTTTTTTTTGTGCACATTAAGCATCTTTTCATCATATCCTGCTCTGTTTTTTCTCGGCTCAACAGACGATCGGTGTGTGTGTGTGTGTGTGTGTGTGTGTGTGTGTGTGTGTGTGTGTGTGTGTGTGTGTGTGTGTGTGTGTGTGTGTGTGTGTGTGTGTGTGAGGGGAGGGGTTGATATTGAAGGAGAAATGTGCAGCAGTCTGCGAGCATCTCATTCAGACCAGCAGCTATGTCTCATCGACACGTCTGACAAAGCCAGATCTTTTCCATCTAACATGATCGTCCTGCAGGCTGATTTACTTACTATATATGAGTGAAATCAGAGAATCTGTGTTTGGATCATGCATCCAGGAGGTGATCCATCTCCTCCATCTCTCCATGCTTTCTTCTGTCTCCTGCTTGTTCTCTGTGTTGCTGCTGCTGATCCTGAACCCAACATTCACAGTGAGTATGAGCTTTTCTAACATCACTTAAACCCTGATTTTATCGCATTCAATTTCCTTTGCCTTCAAAATGAAGCGTCATGCTGATTGAGATAGATAGATTGATAGATAAATCTTTATTAATCTCTAATCTGCTCTAATCACTAATATGCAGGAGAAATTCTGGTGTCCAGCAGCAACAAATCACACAGGACATACATACAAAACAATAAAACAACATACAATAATAAAAGTTACAATGGCTAATAGGTGACGGTGATTTTTCAGGATGCCTTGCATTAGAGCCCTCATTCTCCTCTCCAAAACAACTCCCACAAGGTCCACGTTTCTCCCCACTACAGATGTACATTTCCCTATCTGTCTTTCCAGTTTGTTTTACATTGATATTGACTGCATTTTCTGCTTTATTCAAATGCATATTATTATGTTTTCTGTCAGTTTTAGCATCTTTTTCTTTTTTTAGGACTAAGCAACCAAGATACACTAAAGAGCATCTTTGAAAACACACAGAGTTATGAGGTTACTCATCCTGTGTGGCTCAACCCTCTCAGGGACAGGAGATCCACTAGAAAAAATGTAAGTACAGACAGATCAAGATAAAATAATCTGTTGTGTTTGGATCAAAATGTCTCTACAAAAGTGAATAGAATAAGCTGACAGGGAAACATCTCACTGTGTTTTTGTTTTTTAAAGAAAACCAATCTATTTTTTGTTTTTCTTGCCAGCATCCTGTGTTTCTTCAGGTTTTGATCTCAGCTGAAGGCCAGGAGCTCAAACTCAACTTGGAAAAAAATGAGTGAGTAACTAATGAACAATACTGTTTTTTAATACTGATAAATGTTGGTCGAAATGAGCGGTTTAGAGTAGAAACCCCACCGGAATAGTCAAACAAATGCTGGAAAAAGCAGGTTTTCCAGCTGATTAAATCAACTTTGAGCATCTTGAGCATCACCTCTCTGGTTAGACTTCAGTAAGACAGCTCTGGTTGCTTGTGTTTATTTGACCAGATGTTCGCTGTCACATTCATGCATTTATTAGGTCAGTGCCCCCGTGGGTGATGAGAGGGGGAAGATGGGGAAGAAAGGAGGTCAATGTTTCTGGACAACAGAGGGTTGACACCCGATCCGTGTGCCTTGGGCTAACAGGAAGTGAGATTGTGCCTCTGCACCTAACATCCTGCAATCTGATGGAGAGGTTCCTGTCTGATAACAATGGGATGGTGATAGGAAGAGAGCTGAGGAGCTTACTCATTTTATAGACACTCTAATTGCAGCTCTTCATATCCCAGCAGTGACAGTAGAGAAGGGGTTTTATCACTTTTGGATATTAGCCAGTGATAGACTCTACCTGTGATGAATATGAGGACTGATGTCCAGTTTTAATCTCCAACCTTGTCATTGATGCCCGGTGGAGTCGTCTAAACATGGATGTGTCTCCACCGTGTCTGACTTTGACTAACTGTCCCCTCAGGGATTTGCCCCTGCTGATCTATTCGCCCAGCAGGTGGTCACTGAAGTTTCCTCCAGGGCAAGGAATTTTCATCAATCACAAACTGTCTGTGGATGTGTGTTGAGAAAACAGAGGAGCGACAGGAAGTTAGTGTGTTGTGAATCGGAATGAGTTTATTAAACTAAATAAGATCCATATTATGTTCACAGTTTTAAAAGAAATACTTTCATTCTTAAACTGAGAAGTACAGCACTGTATTTTGAAATGATTGTAGTTGAAATGTGTCGCCTTTCCTGGAAGAAGAGAAGTTTAAAAATGGCTTCACTTCTGCAATTTTTGCTGTTTTTTTTCTTGCAGGATTACCAAGAAAAATTTGAACATTTTCTTAACCATAACTGTTGCATTTAATTTATTTGGATACCTCAGAATTTGAAATAAACTGCCTGTTTTATATTCACAATATCTATGCAAGATAACAGCAACGTTACTTTTTTTTTCCCTCATTGGACAAATTACTTTTGCTACTTTGCACCGCGGCAGGCAGCCATGACGGTGTTTAGTTGAAAGAAACAAAGAAATTGACATGTGAATGGCATCATTAGACTTTTTCTATGTGGTCATGTTGAATGTTTTATGACAGTTTTTATCCCATTATGACAAATTTTAAATCTAAATTTTTTTTTAATTTTCTTTTTGAGTCTAATGAGCCCAAAACTGATCTGTTTATTGACCTAAAATTAGTTTAATGATGGGTTGATATGCACAGGCTTATTAGGACAACTCACAACATCAATTCTAAAGCCGCATAGAAAGCAAACTACCTGAGAAAGTTTCCAGTTATCATTTATTATCTTAAAATAAGCTGAACGTACAAAGATACGAAAAGGATGTGAACAATGATGTCATCAACACCTAAAGTCAGGAAACGCTGACCACTTCCAAAGACCAACCCTGTAAGCTGGGCTCAAACAAAGGCCAGACAAAACGTGAAAAATGGAATAAAACATCCTACATTTTACCCACAGCGAGTAGAAAAAAATCTGTTCATTTGCCTTTTTTTACTTAATTTAAATTAAATACCTGCAGCACAAAACCTTAACTAACCTGACATGGAATAGAAATGTTGCAAAGTTATATGACATTGGTAAAAGAAAAAACAGGTCAAAAGAAATGCTAACCATGAAGAGAGGATGAAAAACACATGTTTTTTTTATTTGTCGCTTAGTTCTAAATTACAGCAAATTGTGTATAAAAAAAAACGTGACTAATAAAAAGAAATACTCAATTTTTTTTGTTGACAGAGTTAAGATTAAAGTTTTAAAATGACAAACAAGTAGAAAATCAAAAAATGATTTTTTTTCAGAGATACATTATACTATCCATTGCAATATCGATATTGTCAATAAATAAGTAATTCTTTCTCGATACAAACCCAAGTCTGCTTTCTTAAAAATTTTATTTGACTTTTTAAGTACAAATCCCACCTTAAATAGTTGTTTTTGCTCATGTTCGATTCTTAAAACAATAAATTCAAGTAAGTATTATGATGGACAGACGCACTTCTTAGAAACCAAACTAGCATGGTCACACCATGAGTACTGATAACACAAAGATCTATTCCTAGCAGAGCCATTGCTTGCCTCTACTCGCCCCCATTAAAGCAAACAGGGCACTTTACTGTTGCTGTCTATTATTTCATATCCTGCGACGCTGGCTTTTACAGTCTGAGAAAATCTATTCTTTGCATCAGGCGTCCTGCCCACTCTGAAAATCTATATGCATCGTCTAATACAGAATAGTTTTACTGCTGTCTGGATGAAACTGGCAATCTATCTGTGTTTAGTCATTATTAAGTCTGAGATTTGCCACTTCATTTTCCTACCAGCCAGGGATTTCCCAAACACTTGGTTGTAAATAAAAAAACCTCTATTTGATTTGCTTGGTATTTATTTGTGCTCCTATGTAAAGACATATATTACTCAGAGAAACTAAAGGCTGGACAGAGGAAGGGGAGAGTTTGTATCCAGGAAGATTGATGTTAGAGCTGGGATAGATGCCAGAGAAAATGCTGCCAGTACCTACATCTGTGTCCTGGCTACTCCCTTTGTGTCCTTAATGCATCTAAAACTGTGTTTTCAAGACAGGCGGGGGATGAAAGTGGGATCCAGTCCTCTGTTCAGCTGTCCTCCTTTTCATCCTGTTTCAGCCCATCTCCTTTTACCTAATGAACAAACCAACATAGAGGAAAACACCAGCAAATGTTTGAGCGGCATCACATTTCTCCATGGCTGGAATCCAGACTCTTTCCCTTTCTGTCAATGTGCACATGCGCACAAAGAGTTTTACTTCATTGGTATGGATGTGTGTAAGCGTGTATCTGGGCTTTTATTTTAATGAAATGCTCCAGCGAAGGTTTGATTGAGTTAAGAACATAAAGTGGGGGTCGTAATGTTGGGATGGGTTGGTGATGGAAAGGCCAAGTGAAAAAGGGAGGAAACTGTGAGAAAGTGAATGATGGCAGGAATGGGTTGAGGTGGTACAGGTCATGGAAAAAGGAAAGTGGAGGCAGCAGAGGTTTTCTTAGGTTTTTGTTGGATTCATTTGGTTCACACATGACTTGGTTATCTCTGCTTCCTCCTTTCCGTGACTTTCTCTGTTCTTCAGTTCACTGCTCTTCCTGCTCACCATTAGTGCATGAACCTGAAAAAGAACTCCCCAAGGAAACTGATCCAGCTTTGTTTCTCCTCTCCTTCATTTTTTTCCTCTTATCTTGTCCTCACGTCATATTTCTTCTACCGAGCAGCTCAGAAACAAGCACCCTGTTCTTTCTCATCTCTTTTCTCCTCTCACCTCGTCCAAAACTCCCCAGAGCTCCAAAACAAATATACAAGTCCACTCCCCATCTTTCTCTCTCGTGTCAGAGTCGGGCGTCAATGGCCACACGCAGACAGATGACATATACACACTCACTTTTACACACACACGACCCCAAAAGAACACAAACAAGACTTAAAGATCAAGTTTGATGGACTGCAGGTCAGGACAGCGGAGAACAAGCAGTAAATCCCTGTCCTGGTTTCTCCTGTGTTTGTGTGTTAATTCTCAGAGTAGTAGTTTTGTCTTTTGGACGTCTTAATCTAGGCCTGTGCTTTCACAGATCCTCCCTTTGGAAAGAAAGCCTCTCCATCATCTGTTGCTGAGTGGTATTTTGACTTTGCATCAGACATCTCTGTCCCGCTCCCCACACTAGTGCTATGATGTCATCCGATACTATGAGGGAATGCAACCCACTGACCCTAATGCGTTACCCCACATCTCACCCCCTCCTCTGCTATCTTCCAAGTACATTAGCATTGCTCCCCCACTCCTTTTTTTCTGCTCCTGATGTTGAACCAACTCTTTGTGTCGGGCCTCGCTGCCAGACAGCCTCTGATTCAGCCACCACGATCATCCTCAATCGCAGTGTGTGTCTGTGCGTTGGCCAATTTCCAAACATTGTCGAGCACTCTCTAAGAGTTTTTCACTGTCCTGATTTGAAAGCTTTTGCATCAATTATCCAGAACTAATTCAGACGTAGTGCTTGGCTAAAAGGTTGTTTCAGGGTTTGATGTTGTTTGACTAAAGCCTTAGAAGGAAATTAGGTTGATTATGGTGAATTTATTATAAGACTAAATCATTTATTAGATTTTTTTCAGTCTTTTCTACTTGATAGAGAATAGGATTGAAAATTTAGATTAGATAAATTCGGAGATTGCAATTAAAGAAATAATCAATTGTGCTTCACAATGGAGTGTTAAATACATTGCAAACTCCAAGATATTTTTTTTCCATCAAGAGCTGGTTGTATGAATATGTTACAGTTGCAAGTTATACAGCCATCATTTTTACTAGTTTACACAACCCAGACATTGTAAGTGAGTAGGGTTTAGTTCAGGCTCTTGGCTGGTGACTGGCATGGGAACAGAACTATGAATAAAGAACAAGTAATTATTTGTTTTCTTAATGGAGAAGTGATTACCTTTCTAGTCTTGATCATCTGGAGGGTCATGTTAGGTCAGCCGACAGCTCGTAAAATGGCCATTTATCCTACAAAAGTGAAAGATAGAATTAGGGGGATGAGAGAAAAAGAGGATAAAAATCTTTGTGAAGTTAAAGCAGGAAAACAAAAGAAAAGCCATGTGAGGTCAGGAGATCAACTCTCAGCATAGCAGGGGTTACCCCACTCAGGATGACATCAGCCGGACACATTACCACTGAAGTCTCCTCTTATTTAGTGCATGTGTGAGCAAATACAGCCCCTCTTCACACTGAGTGGTAATCTGTTATAGGGTAGAAAAGCCTTCTGTTTGACATGTTTTATCACAGATTGCATCAACAGGCTGTCATTGTTTCAAGGAGCTCATCTTCCTTCAGGCCGTCTGAAAAGGAAAGAAAAAAAAACCTCCGTTCATTTGTCCTCATCACACTTTGAAAGAACAGTTTGAGGTTTTGGAAAATGTGCTTCATTAAAGATGGGATGTTATTTAAAGTCGTCATTTTGAAGGTTTTGGAGACGGTGGCCGCGTGGTTAGCGCGTTCGCCCGCGGACCGGAAGGTCGCGGGTTTGCGTCCCACGGAGAGCACGTCTAGGGTCCTTGGAGAAGACACCTAGCCCCCACTTCTCCCACCATTGGCGCCGTTGAAGGGCAGCCTGCTGCGGTGTAAGGAGTGCAGCATACAAATTTCCCCGGTGAGGGATGAATAGAGTAATTCAAAATAAACAAAAAAAAAATAAATAAAAACAAAAAAATAATCATTTTTCCCACATCAAAAACATACTTGAAATGTTGTTCTATTTGAGTCATTTGTGAGCACTCGCATCTAATATTTAGGTACTGTTCAAATGCCAGAGTGTTCTTGGCCACCAATTTTGTTCTTCGCCTTCCCCACAATCTAATGTTAGGAAAGTAACTTTTCAGCAGCAGCTGCTCTGCTCAGACATGGTCCCTTCCTTCAGGTAGTACTCTCCATCCCCTCACATTTTCATATAAACACACTAAAATAAGAATATTAAAAGGGCTACACGGTGGTGTAGTGGTTGGCACAGTGGCTTCACAGCAAGAAGATCGAAGTTTGAGTCCCAGGTCGGATGACGCTTAAAACAGTGGGCTTTCTGTGTGGAATGTGCATGTTCTTTTTGTTTATGCGTGGGTTTTTTCCAAGTGCTCCGGTTTCCACTCACCCTCCAAAACATGTGTGTTAGGATGATTGGCTGCCATGAAATTGCCTCTAGAAATGAGTACGGTATGTGGATGGTTGTGTTTGGGCTTTGCAACAGACTGGCTACCTGTTTAGGGTGTATCCTGCCTCTCGGCTGAAATCAGCCATGATAGCTTCTGGCATCCCCCACAACCATGTTATTGATAAGCGGTTTGGAAGACAAAATAAGATGTTTGAGAGACTTGTAATAATACTTTCGGGTAATATTCGGGTACTATTCAAACGCCGGCATGTTCTTGGCTATGGATTTTGTTCTTCACCTTCCCCACATTCTTAACGTAAGGAAAGTGCAGCCGGTCTGCTCGGGCTTGGCCCCTCACTTTAAGTACTACTCTCCATCCCTCACATTTTTGTGTAAATGCACAAAATAAGAATGTAAGAATGTAAAAATATACACAGCTTTGCTGATTTTATGGGGTTTCAAACAAGGCTTACTTTCCTGCTCTCATTTATGCGTATCTAACATAAACTCAGCAGTAAGCCTAACTCCTTCTGGAAAACATGCGCAGAGTCAGGATGTAGCGTCCAAGCTCCATTTTAATGACTACTGTATGAAAAAGATGTCTTCAGAACAGAGTAAAACTGTAAAACAGAAAGAAAATATACACTTAATATAGTGCAAAAGTATGTTTAAAGTAGCTTATCACCATGAAAATAGGCCTACATGCGGTAATAAACATACAAACTAGCAGTAGCAAAATACACACTTCCAAGCGTCCTTTCACACAAATGAGACATTAATATTGTACTTTATGAACATATAAAACAAACTTACAGACTGTGATGTCAAAAGGGGATTAGAAAAAATAGACGAAAGGCGGTGGATAACTGGTAGCTAGCTAACTGTTATGCTAACTCACTAGCGGAAGCAAAATTGCTGACTTCTCCTCACAACTTCCTGTTTCTAGTTCAGCCTTCAAAATAAAACACAGGAAACGGCCTTCAAAATAAAAGACAGAAAACTTAAAGAATGTAATCTAACTCTGAAAATAAATATTCCGCACAATTATAAAGGGCAAGACACTCCCCGCCTGGTGTCTGTAAAGATGCCATATAAACCTAAAACATGCATTCAGTCCTTTGATTTCAGAAGAAGAATGACCTCGGTGACGGGCTGTAGGAATGTCTTTGTAGATCCATCTTTGGTCGTTTTAATCTCGATTTTTCGGACCTTTCCATCGCGTCCTGGAAAGGTTTTAGTCACAAGAGCCATGGGCCACTCATTGCGGCATGTCTGGGTGTCTTTCAGTAAAACAACATCACCTTCTTCGATGTTGGGACTTGACGTTTGCCATTTATGACGTACTTGTAGTGTATGCAGATATTCACGCTTCCAACGACTCCAGAATTGGTCTGCAAGCCTTTGTACTTGACGCCACTGTTGCTTGAACAAGTCTTTGTCGGTGAATTTCCCTGATGGAGGTGGAACACTCTGTTTCCGGGTGAGAAGCATCGCAGGGGTAAGTATTTGAGGAACCTCTGGATCAGAAGATACAGAAACCAGGGGTCTGGAATTGATGATGGATGTCACTTCTGCCATGAGAGTGCACAGGACTTCATTGGACAAGCTTGACGAGTGAATTCGCATGAGCATTGAATCTAAGATCCTCCTTGCGACTCCGATCATGCGTTCCCACGCACCACCCATATGTGAGGAGTGTGGTAGGTTGAAGTGCCATGAACATCCTTGATTGTTTGTGTACTTCTGAACGTCTGATCCCTTCAGCACTTTGTGAAACTCCAACTCTCTGCAAGCGCCGACAAAGTTGGTTCCACAGTCTGAGTGAAGCTGTTCAGAGGGGCCACGGATAGCAAAGAATCTCCTCAAGGCGTTAATGAACGACGACGTGTCCATCGCCTCTATTACCTCTATGTGGACAGCACGTGTACTCAAGCATGTGAAGAGAACGGCCCAGCGCTTGTTTTGTACAACACCTCCTCTTGTCCGTCTGGCTGTCACAAGCCAGTGTCCGAAGACGTCCACACCAGTGTATGTGAAGGGAGATGAAGTGCTCAGCCGCTCTTGAGGGAGGTCTGACATTTTTTGGTTCTCTCTTTTCCCACGGAGCTTTCGACAGGTAACACATCCATGAAGAATGCTACTTATGCGTCTTTTGCTACCGATCAACCAGAAGCCGGCAGCTCGTACCGCGCCTTCTGTAAAGGTACGGCCTTGATGTTCCACTTTGTCATGGTAGTAGCTTATGAGCAGAGTGGAGACGTGATGTTTGCCTGGCAAAACAACTGGATGTTTCTCCTGATCGCAGAGATCAGCTTGCTTCAACCGGCCTCCGATTCTCAACAATCCATCTGATCCAGGGACTGGATTGAGTTTTGACAGTGGACTTTTCTGGTTTACGTCAACTCCTTTTGAGAGGGCAGTGACCTCTTCATTAAAGCAGTCCTTTTGTACAGCAAGAAGAATCACTGAAGTTGCTTGAGATAGCTCGTCCGCTGTGCGAGGTTTGCTACACTGATGCCAGCCAGTACAATCTATAACATTTTTGTTTGTTGACTTGAAACAACGAGCTACATGGATGAGGTTTGCAACCGCTCTTTGCAATGACTTCCAAGTTGAGAATTTTTCGAATCTCTTCGGATTGAGCGACTTATCATCGTGGCTGGTAACGCAACTTGTCACTTGCGGTCTGACATCAATGTCCGACTCTGGATCAATAAGCTCAAATGTTTGCTGCTGATCACATACTGTTTGAGGCTTGTGAAGGAATGCTGGACCTGTGGACCAGTTTGTTTTGGTGAGCAGAGAGGCTTGAACGGATCTGGATGCATGGTCACTTGGAGACTTGAAAGGAAGGGGGGCGACCCAACTGTTAGATTCATCCTGAAAAACTTGTTCATCCATGACTTTGATAAACTGTTCGTCCTCTACAGAGAAGGCACGTTTCTCGTCATTTGCAGTTCTAGCAAAAACAGTGAGCCCGAGGGAGTCAGCGTCCATGTGCAAGCGACCGTTTCTGTGTCCGTTTGTTTGGCTTGGACTGATTACTTGGTTAAGATGGACGTGACTTGTGCATGGCTGAAAAAGTGTTGGTCTGCCATCTCCCAGTATGTTTGTTTTGTAGCTGTGAACTGTGGGCTTATGGACTTTTCCCAAACACACATCACCGACCAACACCCATCCAAGGTCAAGTCTTTGAGCAAATGGTGTATCTCCAGGGCCATTTATCTGTTGTCTCACTTTATGTGCGCGAAGAATGTCACGACCCAGAAGTAGAAGGATCTGAGCATCATTGTCCAGAGGTGGGATTTCTATGGCGAGATCCTTGAGATGGCGGTGGTGGAAGGCAGCCTCAGGTGTTGGTATTTCCTCACGATTGTCCGGTAAGTCCTCACATTCAATCAGTTCTGGGAGTGAAAAGCTTATTCCGCCTTTAATTGCTTCAATCTGAAATCCAGTTGCTCTTCTGCCAGATGTTGTGGTCAGTCCAGTACACGTTCTCAGAGTGTATGGATAAGTGATGGCTTCGATTTTGAAAACATCGAAAAACTGCGACCTGGCTAGAGACTTGTTGTTCTGATCGTCGAGCATTGCATACATTTTCACTGCTTCATGTGGGTGGTTCTTTGGGTAAACCTTGACAAGACAGATCTTCGCGCAAGATTTTGACTTCAGAGCGTCTCCGCAAACCTCGGTACAGAGAGGACTGACTACTGAATTTGCCTCTTTTTCTTGCTCCCCGCCGTTATCTTGTGGGGGGTTTGACTCTTTGTTCGCCCATTTAGGCGGGCCAGGGTGAAGGGCCGATATGTGACTTTCACTGTTACACTCATCACATTTCACCGTGGCTTTGCAATCCCGGGCGAGATGAGAATAAGATGAACAACATTTGAAGCAGATGCCTTGTCCTTTTAGATAAGCCTTTCTGTCTTCGAGAGTCTTAAGTCTGAATCCTCGACATTTCTTTAGGGGGTGGGGCTTCTTGTGGATAGGGCACTGCTTGACTAAATCGTCTTTAGAAGGCACTTCCGTTGGACTTTCGTCGTTTGTCACCTTGGTCTTGTGCACCGAAACCGCACCTCTTGGACTAACTCGCCTCTGCACAACCTGTTCTGAACGAACGTTGTTTCCAGAATATGAAAAGCTGGGATCGTTCCTTATTTTAGCTTGGTAGCAGACGAAAGAGGTGAAATATGAGAATGGTGGATAACTGACTCGAGACGTTTCTTTGTACTTAGATCCCTGGTTGAGCCACTTTTCCTGTAGGCTGTATGGCAACTTCTCCACAATTGGCTTTATACCACGTGCGGTATCCAGATATGACAAGCCTGACAAGTATCCATCTTCTTTAGCTGCGAGCACCTCGTTTAGTAGATCTCCGAGCTCTCTCAACTTGTAGTTTTCTTTATTAGAGATCTTTGGAAAATTATCAAGCTTCGAGAAGAGAGCACTCTCGATGACTTCTGGAGCACCGTAGCAATCATCGAGCCTTTCCCACGCTGTTTGTAATGCGGCGGCTGGATTGGCTATATTGACCGCTCTGAGACGTTTGACGTGTTCACTTGATTCTTTTCCCAGCCACTTCAAGAGCAAATCCAACTGTTCACTCGCAGACAGATCCACGTCTCTGATCGTGTTGAAAAACGAGGACTTCCACGCCCTATATGTTTCGGGCCGGTCATCAAAACGTGATAGGCCAGTGCATACGAGTTCCTTACGAGCTAAATATTTTGCCATATCCATCATTACTGAAGATTCTGCTCTACGTGTGTGGGATGTGTCCGCGTAGTTTGGAAAGCTTGACTTGGGTTTAAACTCTGTCTTTACACTGCTTTGAGTGGGGTTTTTAGTGTGCTGTTGTGGAGACGGATGATAGTTGAGCGCCATCTGGTGGGGGTGAGAGGGTACTGTCCTTTGTGGACTTTGAGATGATGCTGACCAGGAATCTATCACAACATAGTCCTGTGCTCTGAAGATGTGTGGTGTTGGGGGGTTATACTGGGGCTCAATACATTGCTCTGGGGTGTCCTGACGGTAGACTGGAGCAGGCCTGTCGTCAAGGTGACCATTTTGTTGTTCGACGTAATGGCTTACACGTTCATGTGTATTTTGGGCTGGAACAGGGGAGCTTCTCGTGCTACGGGTTTCTCCGTCCTCTAGTTCTGCTGCTGCTTCCAGTGCTTCTGCTTTGGCGTTAGCGGCTGCAGCCTCTCTTTCATATTGTAAAGCTTCCAGATCGGCCTCCAGATCGGCTACCAATTTGGCTTTTTCAGCTTCCAATTTGGCTTTTTCAGCTTTTATGGCTTTTTCTTTTTTAGCGAATGCTACACGAGCGCGAGCGGCTTCAGCATCTGCTCTGGCTTTAGCTGCTGCGGTGCTCACAGATGAACGATTGGAACTGGAACTTCTGAAAGTCTTCACTGACCCGCCATCTTGGGAGTTATTGTTGGGTCTAGAATACTGAGTAGGCTCCGGAGTGAATTCCTGATTTACTTCGTCCATGTTTGATTATGTGCCGTGCTGTCCTATTTTGTTATCCGATTGCGTAAGGTCTCTTTATTTTTTCAAGTCCTTTTTACTGTTACAGTCTTTTTACTGTAACAGTCCTTTTTTCTTCTAAAGTCCTTTTACAAAAAGTCTTTTTACTTTCCTGCTCTCATTTATGCGTATCTAACATAAACTCAGCAGTAAGCCTAACTCCTTCTGGAAAACATGCGCAGAGTCAGGATGTAGCGTCCAAGCTCCATTTTAATGACTACTGTATGAAAAAGATGTCTTCAGAACAGAGTAAAACTGTAAAACAGAAAGAAAATATACACTTAATATAGTGCAAAAGTATGTTTAAAGTAGCTTATCACCATGAAAATAGGCCTACATGCGGTAATAAACATACAAACTAGCAGTAGCAAAATACACACTTCCAAGCGTCCTTTCACACAAATGAGACATTAATATTGTACTTTATGAACATATAAAACAAACTTACAGACTGTGATGTCAAAAGGGGATTAGAAAAAATAGACGAAAGGCGGTGGATAACTGGTAGCTAGCTAACTGTTATGCTAACTCACTAGCGGAAGCAAAATTGCTGACTTCTCCTCACAACTTCCTGTTTCTAGTTCAGCCTTCAAAATAAAACACAGGAAACGGCCTTCAAAATAAAAGACAGAAAACTTAAAGAATGTAATCTAACTCTGAAAATAAATATTCCGCACAATTATAAAGGGCAAGACACTTACACTGTGGCTCGCCTCATGGAGCGAGACCACTGAAATGTGAAAAACAGAAGTGAAACTGAATAGGTGTATTTATTCACATTTTTTGAAAGATATTAGATTTGCGAGCTACCAAAAGGTACCATCTATATGAGACTTATTAACCCACGAAACACAATTTCCCCTCTTTAAGTAACTATGAGCTGCTATTTGATTGTCTGACAGCTATTTGGTCACATTGGGGTGTTAGCTTAGCATCAAGCTACAGCTAGCAAAAACAAGCTATAGTTTTATTTTAAACTCAATTTAACTGAATCTATTATTATTATTTTTGTATATGATTTTAAATCACTGTGCCATCCCATTGCAGCTGTAGCCTGTTTGATGGATCAGACTGAAAGCCGAACAGCGATGACACAAGATTGAGAGACACAGCAAAAGAAAACCAGCTGTGAGGCAGACAAAGTTTATGAATGAAAACAGGAAGGAAGAATTGAGACACAGTTGGAAGGAGTAAGACAGGAAAATAAGCAGTGGAATTGGTCAGAATCCAAAAACACTCACTCACAGATGGAAAAGAAGATAAATTTATTCTACTGTTTAAATAGAATAAACTTCTTCTAGGACTCTGATTTTTTTTTTCTTGCTGTGCTTTCTGAGTTGTACAGCAAATGGAAAATGTTTTGTTGAAAAAATGAACTTTGAGTGCATCAGTAAATACTCGCTCTCTCAAACACGCTGTTTGGATATTCCAACAATTTAAACTCTCAGCATGAGGAAGACATCGTCTGCTTTCTGGCTAAACTTCAAGATGTATAAAGAATTCATTCTGAAAGGTACACACGGGTTTATTATAGTGATAAGTTATTCATATTTTGTTTCTCCCCACATGGTCTTTGTGGAAATCTTTATATAAAACCTCTCAGTAGCTGGGAATGTAAATGAGGAGAAACTTTTTATGTTTATTTGGGAAGATCTGTTCACATTTTCTCATCATCTCACCTTCTCACTGTTACATATATTTGACCATCGGGGGTTCACGCATTTTCTTTTAAAAGATGTGTTTGTGTTTACTTTCACCAGGCAGCTGTTGGCCCCTGGTTTTCAGGAAATATGGTACAGTTCAGAGGGAACTCGGAGGTCCTCATCTCTATCTAGCACTGTAAGTCTGGAGAGGCTTTTACAGATGGATATTATAAAATTATCATTGTGCGAAAAGACTTTAATATTTTACGAGGGTATGTATAAATTTTGAAGTTTTTTACTTTCAGGGTGATTGTTTCTACCATGGTGAGGTTCTAGGCGTGGAAGGTTCCAGTGTTGCTCTCAGCACTTGTTCAGGACTCAGGTAAGAAAATGATTGTTATATGTTCTACAAATTTTGAACATATACAACGAGTCTGTGTAATTCCTCATTCATCCAGGAGTGACCCATCGTAGAATGGGCTTCAATGTTCTCTTCTGGACAGAGTATTTGCTGATCGAGAAATTTCGACTTCTATCCAGAAAACATTTTTAATCTGATCATTGAAATACTTGAAAAATCATTGATTTTTCATTTTGATTATTTTCAATGAAGTTTATGAAGTCTATGAAATTAATTAGCTTGAGCTGGTTTAATAGACCAAATCTAAACACTTCTCAGCCTTTTTTATTCTACACAGCAGCTGATGTGTCCTCCTGAAAACATGCAGAAAAATAAGACTTTCCAGCTGCTGAGGAGGAGGTCTGAGTGCAGCCAAAACTCATAGCCTATAGGAGTGTTTATGTGGGTCATCGCTGTGCATCTGGAAGGCAAGCGAATAAAACGTTTTAATGTAGTTTCTCCAGAGGAATGCAAACAAAGCGAGGACTGATGCTGACATGTGGGCGTCTGATCCTCCAGATGTTCTCTGCAGCTGCGTGACCTGCTGCTTTGTGTACGTTTGTGTCTTTGTGTTCATATGTAAAGAGGCACAAAAATTATGTACTGCTCTCCCAGCTGAACTTTGTTCATCATGGCAATAAATCACAGGTCAAAGATCCCAATTTTCATTTGCAATTCTGCCCTTTTCCCCCCAAAACATCATAAATAATCCAATTTTGTGTTTTTAACTGAGGAACAAAGGATTATTATTGGTGATGTTAATTTTTTGGAGCTGATTAAACAGAACCATCTGTGTTGTTTTGTTTCACCAGGGGTGTGATTTTTCTGAACTCGAGCACCAGCTACGTGATCGAACCTCTTCCTAATTCTACGGATGCTCAGGCGCATGCTGTAATCAGAGCAGAGAACCTTCATCTACCGAGGGGAAGCTGCCAGTATCACCATGGCAACGAGGAGTATAGAGAAGGGCTTAATGACTTCCTGCGTGGAATGATGTTACCACAGAGGAGGAGGGTAGGTTCAGACAGAAAACCAGCAGCCTCTTTCTAACTGGACTGCAAGAGTTTTACTGAAAAACATGATCATATTTCTCTGTTCTGGTAGGAAAAAAGGGATGTAAGCCAGTCGATGAAATATGTAGAGCTTCTCCTGGTAGCAGACAAAGCTGAGGTGAGGATTTTGGTCACTCAATTGAAAATATTTTTTGTGATCGTCACAAGTTTCTATGAGGGTGTTATTTACATGTGCGGGTGGAATTCATCATCAAAAGATAATGTGAAGACAACTTCCTTTTTTGATCAAACATATGACATGTATGCAGTCATTTAAGGGTTGTTTTTAGCTTTTATGATTGCTCACTAATTTTAAATAACTCATAAACTTCTATTTAAAGACAAATTCTTTCTGTAAAAAGTTGTGAATCACAGCTTTATTTGAAGTTTGTTTTTATTGCCTGAGAAAAAAACAGATATGATGTTAACGCCCTTTTTGTGGTTTGTGTTATGTGCAGTTTGAGAGGCATGGGAGTAATTTGGAGAAGACCAAGCAGATATTACTGGATGCTGCCAACTTGGTTGATAAGGTAATATTTTATTATAAAAAATACAATAAAAAAAATGGCAGCACGGTGGTGCAGTGGTTAGCACAATGGCCTCACAGCTAGAAAGTCGGGGTTTGAGTCCTGGGTGGGGACGAGGCTTGGAACACTTGCCTTTCTATGTGGAGTTTGCATGTTCTCTCCGTGTATGTGTGGGTTTTCTCCAGGTACTCCAGTTTGCTCCCACCCTCCAAAAACATGCATGTTAGGTTATTTGGCGACTTTGAAATTGCCTCTAGGAAAGAGAGTATGTGCGGATGGTTAAGTGTGTGGCTCCACAACAGACCTTTTTGGGGTGTACCCTCTTTCTCGCCTTAAATCAGCCAGAACAGGTTCCAGCATCTCCCGCGACACCATTAAGGAGTTTTTTCTGAAACGCTTTCTGTCTTGTCTCCTCATCACCAGTACTACAAAGCTTTGAATATCCGCGTTGCACTGATCGCTTTGGAAGTCTGGACCAACCAGGACATGATCAATGTGTCTGAGAACCCGCACAGCACTCTGGCCGCATTCCTGTCCTGGAGACGAAAACAGCTCCAAACTCTCCCCAATGATAACGCTCAGCTTATCACGTAAAGTCCCATCACTTCTCTACCTACCATGCATAAACGTCTCTTACATCTTAAAAAAGCCTGTTGACCATTTTAAGCTGGTGTTTCAATGAGAAGGGAATAATCATTGTGTCCTATTTGCAGGGGGAAACCATTCCAGGGTACCACCATCGGACTGGCACCTCTAAAAGCCATGTGTTCTGACTACCAGTCTGGTGGAGTAAACACGGTTAGAAACTAAATGTTAAATGTTGTTTTGTATCATTTTATTATCATGTCTTCGTAAAAACTTTAAGAGTCCCCTTTCTTCTATGTTGAACAGGACCACTCAAAGTCTGCGGTTGGTATCGCAGCCACCATGGCGCACGAGATGGGGCACAACTTTGGGATGAGTCATGACAGTCCAGGCTGCTGCCAGGCGAAAGCAGAAGATGGAGGCTGCATCATGGCTGCTGCTACCGGGTATGATTTACTAGGTTAGATCATTTGATTTTTAGTCAAAATAGATCCTAATTTCTCCTTTATTTGTCCCCCTTTCTTTTCCACAGAGATCCTTTTCCTCGTGTGTTTAACGGCTGTAACCAAAGGGAACTGAGAAGCTACCTCAACTCTGGGGGAGGAAAGTGTCTCTTTAACTTACCAAACACAAGGGTGATGTACGGAGGGCAGCGTTGTGGCAACGGTTACCTGGAGGATGGAGAGGAATGTGATTGTGGAGAGGAAGAGGTCAGCGTGCAGTTTCTGTGTATTGTACCAGTTTTCCTCAGACCTTCTGGTGTTTTACTTTGCTATGTTTGCTGTGTAGGAGTGCACGAGTCCCTGCTGTAATGCCAACAACTGTACTCTGAAAGCAGGTGCTGAGTGTGCCCATGGAGTCTGCTGTCATGACTGCAAGGTAACAGCCGGTTATTCCTTACTTTTGTTTAGGCAGCAACCACTGACTACTTCTGCTCTGTCCACGTAAAGCTGAAGAGTCCTGGTGTGTTGTGCCGTGCTCCCTCTGGGTCGTGTGATCTACCAGAGTACTGTGATGGGAAAGCAGAATCTTGTCCTGCTAATTTCTACTTAGCAGATGGTGCATCGTGTGCACGTGGGCAAGCCTTCTGTTACACAGGGATGTGTCTGACTCTGGAGCAGCAGTGCCGGTCCCTATGGGGACGAGGTGGGTCATAAACATGTATAAATAACATACATACGTAGATAATAATAAATAAATAATACATTTTATTTGTAATGCACTTTATATTTCCAGTGGAGGTCTCAAAGTGCTATAATGACCAAAAGGAACAACAAACAGCAAAATTAAATAAAACCACAACACAAAAAACAACACTAAAAACTTTGCTGAAAAGCCTTTAGAAATAAAAATGTCTTCAGCGCTCTGTGGAGCCCTCAAGCTCTCGGGAAGAGCGTTCCAGAGCCGTGGAGCAGCTGCCTAGTGGAGAGCTTGGTCCTTGGTTGGTGCAGGCAGTAGGAGGAGGAGGAGGAGCGCAGGTCTCTGACAGTGGTGTGGAGGGTTAGGAGTTCGATGAGAGATAGATACACAATGGATATGTAGACAGGAAAAACTAGGTCGATCCCGTCTTATTCAAATAATTCTAAGGTTTTAACCAAGAAACTTAATCAATACTTTTCTGCTACACGCTGATAATAAATAGTCATGTTGCACAAGCTTTTAGCGCTCAATTATTTAAACCAGTTTAAGGCTCTGACATTTAAACAATATGCCCAGTGATGCTTCATTGCCTTTTTAGCAACTGATTAATTATTCATGTTGTGCTTCATGTTGTTTTTGAGTCATTTTCATTTCAAATATGTCACAGATACCTGGTGTTTTTAGCAGCAAGGTTCCATTTAATTAAAGATGAGAAATCATTAGGCAAAAGAAAAGAAATTATTCATGGTCAAAGTCCACAGTCCTGTTGTTCAGAGCTCACTATGAGTCACATCAGTTGTAAGAATCAAGGAGAAAAATATCTGTTTATTTATTTTGACTTTTTAATTCCCAGATAGCCGTCCAGCTCCTGACTTGTGTTTTAAGAAGATAAATGAAGCCGGCGACATGTACGGAAACTGTGGAAAAAACACAGTTGGTAAATACAGAAGCTGTGAGGACAGGTGAAAACCAAGACATTTATTACTACATTCTAGAAACATCCAAAAATGTCTTAATTTTAAATGTATTTTTCTGTAAATGACAGGGATGTAAAATGTGGCAAAATCCAGTGTTTAAGTTCAGCTTCCAAGCCCATTGGGAACAACGCCGTCCGTATTGAGACTACAGTGACTTTAGGAAACAAGAAAATTCTGTGTCTGGGAACGCACGTGTACAAGCTGGGTCAGGGTGACCAGGAGCCACAAAGCGACACTTTGGACCCCGGTCTGGTCATGACAGGGACTAAATGTGGTGAGGATTCGGTAAGACAAACCACATCAATTTTATAACAAATGAATGCTTTAAATCACTTTCTGAGCTCTAGAACATATTTTGCAAACAGGTTTTTTTTTTAACACATTTCCTTGTTTAACAGATGTGCTTTAACGGAGAGTGTCGAAATGCTTCTTTTCTCAAAGCTGATGAGTGCAACAGCAAATGCCATGGACATGGAGTAAGTTTTTTCCTGTTTTGTAACAGTGTGTGTAGGGGAGAAAAGAAATGTTTAGGATTGACAAATTTAAAGTGTAATATCACGTTCTGTTCCTTTCCGTTGTCTTTCGGTTATCTGGGGCTGGGATGCAAGGGTTACAGCCTCAGATGTGAATCCCAGGCTCAGATGTGAGAGACGGTATCTCTCACCAACTGGAGAGACTCTCCTCACCAATGAGGTGTTCTGGAAGCATCCTAACCAGATGCCCAAACCACACCATCTGGCTTCTCTTGACCCAGAGAAGCAACGAACGGTTCTTCTCAGAGCTCTCCCTAGATGCCAGAGCTCCTCACTCTATCTCCGAGAGATAGAGTGGCTGCAGGGTGGCTGTCCTCTGCGGCCACCCTGCAGAGGACATTATATTACGTCAACCTGAAAAAGAGCTAATTGCCGAATCACATTAAGTAACTTCATGTTTAAACGCATACTGATCATCAGAACAGGGAAGAAGAGAAACGTATGCAACCAGAACAGATATGTAATATTTAACAAAGTCTTCATCTTCTGAAATTTTCACAAAAAAACAGTAATATTTAAAGAGAATAGTTGCTAAAACAGAAAAACAGAGCAGCAGTTTACTGATTGACTATTCCACATTAATATGAAAAGAAATAGGTTGGATTGGTTAGAAATATAGAACTATAACTCGTATAACCACTTTACAACTAACCACAAGGTGTTTCCTGTGTCATGTATGAACAGGAAACCGAGGTGACAGTTTGCAGTTTGGCAAAATTGTACAGTACGAGATTGGAATACGTTGCCTGGTCTGACGAGTTCCTGTTTCAGTTGGAACATTCAGAATCTGGGTTTAGAAGAAACTAAAGTAATCAAGGGCTCCAATCTGCCTCATATTAACAGCTCAGGCAGGATGTTTTTCTGTCTGATCGTCTCGATGACTGATCTAGTTACTATTTCTTAACTGTCAGAGAAATGTTTCCATTTTTTTAAAAATCTCATGACATAAAAACTCAAAAAATTTAAGTAGCAAAGGAAACAGTAAAAATGCTAAAAACAAACAAACAAAAAAACAAGCATGTCAGTATTTTACATAAGTACAGGTTTGCTCATCATAACATTTAAATACCTGTCTGTCATTGGGCTATGGACCAATGCGTTTTTGATTGGTTTTGAAGGTGAATGTTTATCTCTTCTCTAACCAGCTTTGCAACAACAACCATAACTGTCACTGCGATCCGGGCTGGGCACCACCTTGGTGTAACCAGAAAGGATCAGGGGGAAGCGTGGACAGCGGTCCTGTCATAAGCCAGAGTGAGATTATTTACATTTTATCATGTTATTAGATTAAAACTGCAGACATTTTCTCTTTTTAACTTTCATGTCATTTGTCTTTTCAAAGTCAATCTCCTTCCGGTCCTGCTCGGTCTTCTGCTGGCATTCTTTGTTCTGTTGGCCGCTTTTGGACTTTGGTGTCGCTACAAACATAAACTTGGTCCATTAAAACCTCCTCCTCCTCCACCACCGGTGCCAAAGTATGTCAGTAATTAACATTAAATAGTGGCTTTTCAAGGGGATGATGTTATATTAAATTTTCTGTGAGTGACAGATTGTTGAGTTTTCTGTGTTTTATTTTGCAGGTGTTCAGTCCCAGTGGAAGCTAGACCTTTGCATACTGATGCTTTAATCAATGGTCACACCAACCCAACATTCCTACTTAAAAAGCAGGACTCGGTAAAAATAACAACAAAAAAACCCAAAACTTTTTTAATGTTTTTGATTCTTTGAAAAATCTTTTATTTTGAAACTTGTGCTTTCTTATTTTCATCCGTAGTCTTCTCCTCGTCCAAGCCCATCATGTCCAAGTCGGCCCAGACCTGCTATTGTACGTCCAGCTGTAAAGCCTCCTCCTATACCTGCCTATACAGCCGAGCAGAAGGACCAGAAGCTGCAGCCTAAGCCTCCACCTAAAGTCTTTCCTCTGAAACAAAAGTCTTCTCAGGGTCATAACCCCTCACATTTTAAATCTGCCGTGGTGGCTGGACAGGCATCTGCAACCTCACAGGAGCCTAAAAGCCAGACACAGCCACCTACCATTAGTAAAAGTCGCCCAGATCCTCCGAGTAGACCTCCTCCTCCTTGCCCTGTCAACAAACAATCAGTGGTAAATACATTTGTATTTTGATGATTGAATATATATCTTTTGTTCCGTTCCGTTGTCTTCTGCTTATCTGGGGCCGGGTCTCTTGCCTATGATCACCATCTACAGCTTGTGATCATAGGTGAGTAGGAATGTAGATCGACTGATAAATTGAGAGCTCTGCTTTTCGGCTCAGCTTTTTCTTTACCACCAAGAACCAATCCAGCGTCCTGATTATTGCAGATGCCACACTGATCTGTCTGTTGATATCCTGCTCCATTCTTTCCCACTTTTGTTGACTTGTTCATTTTTTATAGGAACAAAACAAAGGGAAAAATTCAGCTCCTCAGAACAGAAAAACTGCTTTGGCTCCATCTGCTGGACAGACAAAGCCAAACAGGTATTTATTTTTTACTACAAGAAATTCAATCATCACATTGGTAAAATATGTCTAATGATATTTTTTTTTTCTTGGTAGATCCTAAATCAAAAGCTCAGGGAGGCATCAGGGACCATCGTTTACATCCAGTGGAGGACTGCCTCAAAGTTTAAAACATAGCAGCAGCATTGTGGAACAAATACTTGACACTGTATTTTACGCTGATGCACATTTAGAGAACAATGGTATGAAATCAAAAGGGAAGAGATTGTAGTGAATATGTTTAGTTTTTATGTGTCTTCTCTGTCCACTTGAAACAGCTGGTGCTGAAAAATCATCTAGTTCTTTTCCAATTATTTAAATCTTCCAGCTATCAAAGGAAATGTGAAGTTCTCAAGTAGTATTTATTAAAAATGAACAAAGGATGTTAAATGTTTACAGTGCGACCTTTGTACAGAACACAGTGCCTCTTGAAACGCAGTTAACTGTTGAAGGGTGTCTTATATTAAGAGACGATGTTAATAGTTGCATTGTTGTGCTTCTTCTATAATAATAATGAGGTAGTAGTGGCTTTTAAGGTGAGCTCAAAGTATGCATGCTGTAAGTAAATGCTTTTTAAGAGAGAAATGTGTCTAACATGTAGCAAGAAATGTAAGGGACTGTTTTTATATCATTTTTATTTCAACTGTTTTAAATTTTTGCAGCGTTGCACTTCATTCTTAAACCATGCAAAGGTCTTAAAAGTGGAAAATATTTAAAAATTTACTTCCAGAAGGCATTAGTTGCCTCCATTTAGACCTAAAAGGGGTTGCGGATTTAATATGATCATTTTAACCCTTTTTTTTTGTCTTTGTTATATTTCTTAGTAAACGCTAAGCTGAGCCATGCTTTGTTATACTTATCAAATCTGCAAGTAAATGTGATTGTTCAAACAAAAGTTCTACTAATACAGCTCAGTAACTCTTTATGCTTGACCAAAAATGCTTTGAAAACCAATCTGTCTTTTGGGAAAATTTTGGGTGAACTTTTCCGTTGTCTAACGCTTATCTGGGGTCAGGTCGCAGGGGCAACAGCCTCAGACGGGAAGCCCAGGCTTCTCTCACCCCGGCTGCATCCCACAGCTCACCCAGGACGAACCTGAGGCGTTACCTGTTCAGCTGTGAGACGTAGTCTTTCCAGCATGTCAGGAGTCTACCTCTGGTTCTCCTTCCGGTAGGACATGTCAGAAACACCTCACCAGCGAGGCATTTGGGATGCATCCTAACCAGATGCTCGAACCACCCCATCTGGCTTCTCTCGACCTGGAGAAGCAACGGCTCTACTCCGAGCTCCTCCTGTATGGCAGAGTTTCTCACTCTATCTCTGAGTGAGAGCCCAGCCACTCTGCAGAGGAAGCTCATTTCAGCCGCTTGTATCAGTTTTTTCTGAAAAATTAAGTTTTTTATTTACAGACTAAACCATAGAAACAAATTTAGTATCAAGATGTCATCATTATTTCTGGGTCATTTGAAAATTTGGATACATCAAATCTCAAATGAAAAAAAAAGCTTGTCAACTGCCATGTATAAATCTCATTATCTAACCTATGCAAACTCGGGGAGATGTGCAGGCCTAAAATAAAAACTGGAAAATGTTATGTGCAAATAAAAATGGATTTTTTTTAATGAAAAAACTTTGATTGTGTGTTTTGTTCACACTTGATATCGCACAAGGTACTTGGTTTTTTTTTTTTTGTCAAGAGTAGGAAAATGACTAAAAACTGAACAATAAAATTAGACATGCAGCGCTCATAATCATAGCTGCATGTACAGTTTATATGTCTGTTTTCTTTTAAAACATTTGTATTGAGTCCTCAATATTTCTTCCATAATTTTAGTTGATTCATCACATCAAAAAATATTACTGAAAAGAATTAAAAAATGATCATAAAGATTTTTATATAGGAATAAGATAGTGTTTATTGAAGAATGAGTTGGACAGTAGTTCAATGGCAGAAAAAAAACCCTGCTGTTTCATCAGCGGGGATGTGGCATTAAATGGCTTGTCTAGGTTTGGGTGTTCTCACAAAGTATCTTTAGGTTCTCTACAATCATATATTTTCTTATTCTTTCTACCAAGTCCTAACAGCCATGGCAGTCCAGGTTGGGAAAACCAGAGTGTAATAATAACTGTCTGCCACTTGGCGGCAGTGCTTCAGGAAACAGCTTAACGTTAACACTGTAAACCTAAAAATGACTAAATGATATATTTAAACTAATTGTGGCAGAATTCACATGATTTTCCCTTTAAACATTGAGTTATCTTGAATTTCCCCATCAGGGGATGAATAAAATATATATTATATTGCATCGTATTTTGTTCTATAATACTATCCTGGGCCACTCTTTATGCGTTCGACCATAAACGATGGAATCTTTTCTTTGTTCATTTTTTTCTTTTTTTCAATTATTACTAATAACAAAAAAACTTTCTAGAATTGGGCTGAATAATTTTTCGATTTCTTATACTTAGTATTTTAGTTTGATTCATTATGGTTTGAAGAATAAAGTTTGAACAACTTCCTGTAAAGAAGACTTAAAGATCAGCTCCTTAATGAGATCATCTGGATCCAGGTAGGCACGATTTCATTTATCTGTAACAATTGACTGTAACTAGATTGATTAAAAATGGAAATTACTATCAATAACTAGAGATTTTGCCATGTTTAAAGCATATATAGATTTAAGAAAGAATATTTGAACTTCCTAACATTAGGCTAAATCCACTTAGCTATTGAATTTTCTCTGGTCAGATTTTTTTTTTAGTTCCTCAAATTTGATTTATATGTCATCTCTGCAAGGTTTTGTGACGCCACAACTTTATACAATCTTTGAATCTAGTTGCTTATTTTACACTTAATCTGATTTATTAAAATAAATAAAAAAATTAAACCAATGTTTACAGTAATTTGCTCTTTTAAGGCTCATCTCATGTGAAATCAACTTTTCAGAATTTAGTATGCTTAATAGTAATAGGTGGGCCTTTTATTTATTACCAAAGTGTTTTTTAGAATGAGCTAGACATTTTTGAAAACGTGTTTTAGTATTTAAGACCCCATTGTAAATCCACAAACTGCAGGTTACAACATTGATGACGCACAAGCTACATTGATGATGAGTGTCAGATGCAAGAAGCATTTCGTACACATTCTCACTCCTTCATGAGTTCACATTTCAGAGGAAGATTTTGAAAGGGAAGGAGCAATATTCAAACGAGCATTTACACTTCTAGGATTGTAATCAAGCCAGCATCATAAATAAGGTAGATTTCATAATTGATGTTCCAAAAACCAAATTGTGATTGCACATATGCATTAGATCAAGGCAAAGCAAGTTTATTTGTATAGCACAATTCATACAAAATGTAATTCAAAGTGCTTCACAAGAAGGAAAAAAAAAGAATGCATTAAAATCACAAAAACATAGAATCAAAAGTTTAAAAATAGATAAATAAAATCATTAAAACAGATGAAAAGAGTAATTAATCAAAAGCACAATTAAACAGAAGTGTTTTCAGCCTAGATTTAAACATCGTCACAGTAGAGTCCTGTCTCACGGCCTCATGAAGTTTGTTCCAGACTTTTGTAGCATAAAATTGAAATGCAGCTTCTCCATGTTTAGTCCTGACTCTATGCACAGCAGGAGGCTGGTCCCGGAGGACCTCAGAGTTCTAGATGGTTCATAAGGTACTAGCATATCACAGATGTACTTTGGTGCTAGACCATGGAGAGATCAAATGAGAAAAGGTTTACTTTTCATGAGATGGGACCTATTAACAAATATCTTTCAAAATATTAATATGTGTGATTAGTAAAATATAATTTGATTTTTTATACCGTATATACAGTATGTGCATATCGGTACGTAGATAAAGTATATATACATATATACGTATAATTTAATTTGATCATAATATAACCAGATTTATGATTGTGTCATTGGATCACATCCATGGAAAGGTGTTTATCAAATTTGAACATGTCTAGGCATCTTTATGGTGCTTAAAGTCTTTGACAAAACGTCAATAAGGTGTGATGGAGAATTTTTATCCAATCTGATTCCAGAACACCCATTTTCTAATGGGTTGGAGTCGAAGTAGGATATGGAGATCACCTCAGGATCGCCATATCTTTTCCAAAGATAAAAGGTCACTTGTGTATTTTAACCACAAGATTGACAAATACCATGGCCAGGTCTCCTGAACAAATCCATCTCCGTATCAACAATTGTGTACAGACAAGAATCTCTGGGACCAAAGTGAGGTGAAAAGAACTGTGTGAGTCCTATGCAGACAGCCAAAGGTTTTTAGTAAGTACTTTAATTGCCAGCAGTCTCTCCTGCGGAGCATAATTAGTGATAGCCGACATGTCACATCCTGTGGAGTTCCATTTATTAGAAATGATGATTGGTTGCTGGATAAAAGGTAGGGGTGACACCCCCCCTTGCCCTCTCAGTGGGAGGGAGACACAGTCATTGGAGAATCTCACCTGCTGAAAGCTCCCCTGCCAAGTGGAATGACCCAATTAACCCAAGTTGTTTTCCACTTATAATCTTCATTATCCCACTAATGTTCTCTGTCATATTCAGTTTTCTACTGACGATTTCAGTCATTTGTCCTGAATTTATTTTGTTTGTTCTATTAAGAGTTTCATTGGTATTTTATTCTATAGGAAATACTTTGTGCGTACATATTGCCTTTGATAGTTTATGGGTTTTTAATTAGTTTTTCAAGTAAAGCACAACATTTTTGGATTGAAAATCATTTATGAAAAAATACACATTTGAGTGACTCACCGTGTGAGTTTAGGATTGATTCATTTGGTTTAGAAAAAAATACATGATGAAGATAAATCATATTTCACCTAAACATTGGCAATAGGTTAGCCCCGACACAATGCGGTTCTAGTTCTATTACTGATGTGCAATAAACTGCACTAGATCATCTTGTTCTTCAGGTTCTACTGCTTCATTCATTCATTCATTCATTCGTCTTCTGAATCGTCCACCCTTTAAGAGGGCTTCAGGGGTGCCAGAGCCTATTCCGGCTGATTCAAAGCGAGAAGCAGGGTACACCCCGAACAGGTCGCCAGTCTGTCGCGGGTGACACGCCGACACGCATTCACACATACTCATTCCTAGGGGCAATTTTAAAGCGGGCAATCAACCTTACGTATGGTTTTAGAGGGTAGGAGGAAACCAGAGCACCCACAGGAAACCCACATATTTCTTCCATTGCTTGGAGTTTATGACTAATAATAAGCAACGTACGTAACCTCTAAAGGTTGCAAAAAAAAAAAGTTAAAATAATTAACAAAATTAGCTGTTTGAGAAATAATTGATTTTTGTGAAGTATACTGTTGTGTTGTTTCTGTCCTACTGTATGAACAGTATATTTATGGAGATTAGTACCACACAGGAGCTCTAAAGACGGATGTGATTTATACAGACTCGTCCTGTTTCACACACTTCTACGTCAACTGCTTCAGGGCTTTCTGCTGAAACAGAATAAAATTGCACAACTGCGGATTTACTGCCTCATTTGTCAGGGTGAATACCAGAGCTAGAGGTGTCAACGAGAAAGGTTGGGGCATCATTTTATTATTTTACTTGTTTAGCAGTAAAGGTTAAATCTTCAGTACATTAATGGCTGAGCAGCTTTTTTTTTTGTGCCTTTAGTGTTTATCGCCAGGTCACCTCCCTTGGGACTAATGGTGGGTTATACTGTTAAGTGTTTCTCCACCTGAGCAAGTTGCTTCTGGCAATAAAAGGTCAACATAAATGATTAATAAGAAGAAAATGTCAAAAGGGAGGGGACTGTAAGAAAAGAGAGATGACTATGGACTAAATTTTCTGCTGCCGCTTTAACTTTTTAGTAATTTTGATTTGTACTGATAAGTGACATTTAAATTTGATTACAGAGGAACAGAACATTGTTTACATTTGGCCTTTGTAATCTATTAGAAATTGATTTTTGACTGTGCTCAGAAAAATCAATTACAAATCCACTGAGACACACTTTTCACATGTTTATCTCTTTAACAGTAGGTTTTGATTGAGATCTTGAATTCCTCAAGAGGTTTTAAAAGAGGTGAGTCCCCTGAACACCTCTCTGAGCAGAGAAAGAAGCTTTTTTTCACCTCTAATTGGAACCCCTGACAGCTCTAACGCTGTCCTTATCGAAGCATAACTAATGACCTAATGTCAGCAGGAATCAATCTCATTAGTTCTGTTCTGTACCCACCAGTGTGAAAGTCCAAGTCTAATCCCAACATCACTCGATCATTGCAAACGTGACAAAACAGGAGGTTAAAGTTTATTTTGACAGCATCTTTATTAAAACATTATATCATCCGAATTCATGTCGGAAACTTCACGTCACCTCTCAGATTTATGAAACATTTTAAACCAGGACTGTACGAGTACAAAACACTGCATTGAATAGATTTTTTTACACTTGAACTTTACATCAAGGGCAAAATATATAGCAAACACAAAAAACTGCTTTTCTAGATATTTCCCTATGGACTTCAGAAGCTATATGAAAGAGGAAAGCATTTCACGTCCATTAAAACATTTACAGCTACAGGTTATCCCTTCACAGTAATTATAATTTTTACAATCTATAGAGTAGTTGCTCTATTTAAAAGCGATATTCTCATTTATGCCACTTCCTACCTTTAAATTAAATCAGAGGACAAACTACCAATGATTTACATTAGCTCAGAAGTCCGTCTTGAAGAGATCTCTTGTTAATCTTCTACATAGTATTTAAAGCCTTGTTATTTTTTCTCCTCTTTGCTTTGATGCTCCCATGGCACAGGATCATTTTCTTCTGTCAAAGATCCAGTCTCCCTCTCGTGCCAGAATTGCTCTACATCAGGCAACACAATCCCATCTTTGAGGCTTGAACTGTCTGCTTCTCCTCCTCCTTTTTCTGCACCTTCCTCTGACTCGGGCTGGGCTGCTCTGTTGGGTTCCTGGCTGGAGCTGGATTGAAGGTTGTTCTCCTCCCCCCTTAGCTGTCCTGAGGTCTCCGGTCTAGGACAAGGTGACTGGAGAGATGTAGGCTTGTGGGGTCCCGGCTTTGGCTTGGGAGGAGGTTGTTTGCGAAGGGTGAGACGCCTCCAGAGCCCCCTGTAGCTCTCCCTGAACTCTTCAGACAAAAAGAGCACTATAAGAGGGTTCACCAAGGAAAGGGAGAAGGTAAGGAGTTGAGCAGAGAGGGTTAGAAAAAGGGGAGGAGAGGAAAATAAAGGCTGAGGTTCTTTGACTCCTTTCTCTGCTATGTGACGCTCCCAAACCCAAACCACCCAGTGAGGCAGCCAGAGGATAGCCAAAGCCAGAGTGAGGCCAAACAGCATTAAAGTGAGCCTCCTAGATCTGATCTGGGTACGCAGATTCTGGCTTTTAGTGGAGCGCCGTTGGCATTGACCGTAAGCCTTCCAGAAATACACGAGGGCAAAGATGATGGGTGCACAGTAGACACCCAGAGGATAAGCTTTGACATACACTGCCATAAAATTTTGAGCTTCAGGTGAAACAATCAGCACACACACCAGCCCATGGATCTCTTTTTGCAGCTTTGCAAAGAGCCAGAGAGGGATAGTGACTGAGCAAGCAGATAACCAGATGAAGAAGAGCACCACCAGAATGGAGCCTAAGTGGATGCTCACCTGCTTGGTAGGGTTGGACACATAGCGGTAACAAGCCTTGGCCATGATGGCAACTGTAAAGCTCTTTGCCACCATGCAAGACTGAAGGAACCAGTCAGCTGTCTTGCAAACCACCCAGCCCAGATTCCAGCTTGCCTTAGAGAAGGATGCAGCCTTGAAAGGCACCGTGAACATCAGCACCAGCCCATCAGCAAATATCAAGTTGAAGATGAGGGAGTTGATTAGGGACAGTTTGCCCCGGTGTGCATTTGAAAACAGGATTACCATTGCTGTGAGGTTACAAGCCGCACCCAAAACGCAGATGACTCCTAGAATAGCTGGTACCAGAACCCGAAGCTCACCCGGGTCCTCCTGTTGGAAGGAGCCAAGTTCATTGACCGACCACTTGTCCATGGAATTGTTTACTACAGTCATGTTGTTCCCATTTAGCTTATCCATTATTCCCAAAAAATAGCAATTAGGTGAGAGAAAAATATGCTAAAAAAAAAAAGGAAGATGAACGTTTCAAAACCAAATCTTAGAAAATCAAAAGCTATTTAAATGTATCAAAGAATATATTGATTGACAATCAAAGATCCCAGTCGAGCTCTTGTCTGTCCTCGGTTGTGTCCTCAGATAGAAGACGCTGCCTCTTATAAAGATCCTGTTTGATTGACAGCTGCTGTTCCCAGCTGTGTGCAGACTACACCCACATGGGGCCAATTAGATAAACCTCTGCATAATGTGCACACAGATGAGTGTATGGGATTATTGTCAGTGATTATGAATTAATAGTCATGACATTAATTCTTTGATATCATACAATAGGTGTTTTGAGAAACTTTTTAGAAGACATCATCGCAAATTAAGTAAGATACACATTTTACTTATAAGTAGAGTGGATTTCAGCACTGTGAATAGAATGTGTGATTTGTATAATGAATCAATCAGTAATTGATGCAGTAGTGAAAAAAAACATTCAGAGCAGTCATTGGTTTTGCCCACATGAGGGAGTCCTTATTCCATAACGTCATGGGAAATATAAATTCATGTGCATTTAGAAAACACTGTAACACCATAAGCATTTGCTCACCTGCTTTGGATCACAGATGAACTGAAGTGACCTCTCATTCCTACTCCGAATGGTTCAGTATGTTTTCAATTCACCTTCCACCCTTCTAGGAAGGCTGTCCACATGGTTTAGGAGTGTGTTTATGGAACATTTTGATCATTGTTCCAGAAATTAATATGTCAAGTCACGCACTAATATTGGAAAAAAGTCGGACTTGTTAGGAAGAGATCGAGACTGGCCAGGCCAGGCCAGTCGTTCACAGCAGTCTCTGCTCTGTGTCTTAAAGGATGTTACTGTGTTCATGCAATTCAAATCAATTCAATTTTATTTGTGAAGCCTAAAATCATAGAACTTCTGTCTCAATGGGCTTCACATTGCAGATTCAGAAAGACGAAAAACAAGAAAAAGAGGAATGTATAAACACAAATATACAGCAAGAAAGCTAACTAACGATTGCTATCTAGACAATATTAACACATTCCTGCCTTTAGACTCTCCTTCACTGTGAGAAAAAAGTCCAAAAAACTCCAAAAAACCCCATCTTCCCCTTGGGGAAAAAAATGAGAAACTCCGTGGGGATCCACACAAACGAGAGATCCCTCCCCTGGGATGAGCATCCATGTTAGAAGAGGAAAGAGTTACTTCTAAATAGGCCCCACAAAGTTGGAAGAATGGAATTGTCTTAAAAGTTTTGCTATGCTGAACCATTCCACGTTACTTCACTGGAATTGAAGGCCCAAATGCATCTGCTAAAGAACTACCCCACACCATAAGTCCTCTTTCACTGAAATGCACACTTGGCACAACAAAAACAGACAATTTTTCTTGTTTTTAGAAATTTGTCCAGTACATGAACATAGAGAAGAGTGACAAAGCTCTAACTGGATTCAGAAATTGCAGAAATTTGATGATTTCTTCACGCTATACTCCTAGAATCAACTGGCCTTGTTTGTCAGTTTACTCGGTTAAACACTTGATGGGGTAGTCACTGTCATTTTCAAACACTTCCACATACAGCTGATTGTGAAATATTTAGGAGACAGGAAAAGTTGTTAGCTTGTCATCAATTCTGTTCGCTGGACTGATTTCCTGTCGAGTGTGAAGCGGCCGGGATGGGAATCAGCACCTCCAAATCTGAGACCGTGATCCTTGCCCATAAAAGGGTGAAGTTCCCCTGGAACTACAGGGAGGTAAGGGACAGAGTGGTGCCCCAAGTGGAGAAATTTAAGTATCTTGGGATCTTTTTCACGAGTAGGGGAAGGATGGAAAGGGAAATTGACAAACCAATTGGTACAGCGTCCGCAATTATCAGGACACTGCCTCGGTCTGTCCTGGTGAAAAAAGAGCTGAATCGAAAAACAAAACTCTCAATTTACCAATCGAGCTACGTTACCACCCTCACCTATGGTCACCAGCTGTGGGTGGTCACGAAAAGAAGTGGCCAAAATGTGCTTCCTCCAGAGGATGGCTAGGCTCTCACTCACAGATAGGGTAAGGAGCTCTGCCATCCGGGAGGAGGTTGGAGTAGAGCTGTTGCTCCTCCCGGTCGAGAGAAACCAGATGGGGTGCTTTGGGCATCTGGTTAGGATGCCTCCAGAACGCCTTGCTGGTGAGGTGTTTCGAGCAAGTCCCACTGGGAGGAGACCCAGAGGCAAATACCAGACCTGTTGGAGAAGTTATGTCTCACAGTCAGACAGAGAACGCCCTGGGATCCTCTCAGGTGAGGCCCTAGATAAGCGGAAGACAATGTAACGAAATGGAAATGTCACAATTATATTTGTAACATCGACAACATCACAGTTCCTCCCTGGAATTAACATGAATATATTTGCCAGTGCAGTTCAATTTTTTTTTGGTAAATGATCAAAGAGAAGGTCCACTAATAGACAAATTAGGCTTGCACATCTTTATTCTGTTTTATTCAAAGAGAGTTCAGTAAGCATAAAGACTGCATGGTATTTCATTGCATTTCAATACATTCTGAGCTATAAAAGTTGTTTTGTTTCAATTAGAAGGGTCACAAAGAAGATTTCTTTTAGAAGGAATTACCGGTACTGTTAAAGGAAATCACACTGAATATTCCCTGATTTCACAAAGTACAGTTAGACCTTTGACTGCTTTGCTTCATGGGATTCACCTCTAGGACTGAGTGCACCCTCAGAACTAATCTGAGCTGATCCCAGCATGTTCAGCCCATCTTCCAGCAAATGGAGAAACATGCAGAAGCATGACAGCAGAAAGAAATAAAACCTTTCTGAAATAGTTTCACGAGAAGGAAACCACTGACCACATGGTGCTTCAAATGATCTGTGGATGCTCAAATACTGTAACTTTATGCAGGTTGTCGCTTTCATTACAATTTGAACCAACATGCTAAACAAATAACATCTAAACCTGCTGGTCAAAAATTATCTTGGATCAAATTGACGTGATGCATTTACAGATCATTTTCAGCACCATCTGAAACAAATGAAAATGCAATGAGTTCAGTTATGTTTCTTAACCAAAATATAAAGTAAAAAGTGTCTTAGTCATAATTCTTGCAAAATGACAACATCAGACTTTGTACAAACCACAGCATCCTCTCCTGAGCTTACAAGCATGGATCCAGTTGCTTTGATGTAATAGTGACTACTTTTTTATTTGGATAACTGCGTGGAGCTTTTTTGTTCATTTTTTGTTTGTCGAGAAAACAAGAAGGGGAAAAAAAGAACAAAAAGTTTCTAAGTTAACATTTCATTGGAAACATTCACACATTCCCCATCAACCCCCCTCCCACTACATCGAACCCCCACATACCAAAAGAAGGCACCACAGCTTCTAAACAGACTCATTGACCGAGAGAAAGACTCAACAGAACAACAGTGTTAAATAAAACGTTGACACAGCCTGGAAGGGCTTCATTCACATTACAGACTACAGTGGTCTCGCCAAGGAGACGCAGAATTGGTGCTAGTAAGACCGACTGTGCTGGGTCAGTTTCCAGGGTCGGACTTTAACAGTCTTTTCTTGTTATGCAGCGGGCCTCACCTTTTAAAACTTCACCTCTATCAGAGGCTGGAGGGTTCAGCACGTGCGGTTTAACTTGAGCAGATTAAAGTATAGGGGGCACTGTTGCTACATGACAATGAACCACCATCATGTGAGCGTGGTTTCTGTCTGTGTGCTCTATTTTTTTTTCCTTTTTATATTCAGTGTTTTCATGTGCGCCCATTTCTTCAGGGTCCACTGGGCTGCTACATCACAGATATTCATGCAGCAATCCGCTTGTTGCATAAATGCACGGAGTTCAATACTTCAAGGTGTCAGCATGGCTAAATAAATTAACGAGTCAAACTGTGGGATTAAACATGAATCCATTTCCTGCTTTCCAAAAATTCAAACTCTCCGCTTCCCCGCTTCAGTCTTCCAGATTCTCGACTCTGCTTTTGTGCAGCAGAGCAGGGGAGTTATAGACAGCGGCCCACTAGGTGTGTGCAGGGGTAAGGGTAAAAAAGGGGTGGGGCAGCTTTTTTAGTTCACCTTATCCTGGAAGATGTAAAGGTTGTTTGTGGCTGCCACAGCGATTATGTTCTCATGCGGGTGCCACGTTGTGTGAAGAATCTTTTTGCTGAAGTCAAGACTGTCTACACTGATTTCATCCTTCCGACGTTTCCCGCCAACACACACCTACAGGACAAATATAGGGATGGTTAGGTTGATGACTTCATCTGAGCACTCTGTTTTGTTAAAATTATTTTTATTTATTTTATTTTTTATTATTTTTTATTATTTTCATCTTATAATATTGCACAGCTGTATCAAAGCAAGTTCCTAGTCTCTGATATTCTCATTGACATGGCAATAAAAGCATTCTGATTCTGATTCTGATTGTGCTACCTGTGCTTTAGTGCTGAGCTTGGATTGCACAATTTGATCATTTGAACATATTTTAGATGACCTTTAAAAAGAAAAGGATCATTTATTTCACATAATGAACAAAATTGTCATGTGCAGAATGAAGATTAAATACAGCTTCCAGAGTGAAAATAAAACGTTGAAGCACTCATGGTAGTAGCTTACACTATCTTTTGTACATTATTCATAATCATATGTGGAGTCGACCACACAAACTGAGAGTCTAAATCTGGTGGATTCTGAGTTCTATGAAACAATTGTCCTGTGGAGCAACAGCCTACCTTGCGAGGCTTCAGAATAGCTCTGGGTTTGCTGTTTTCTCTGGAGGCTTCTAGCGTGACATCGCGTTTTGTATTCCGATCGAACATTCGGAAAAAGTTGTTGTAGGAGCCGGTCATTATGACGCTGTGGACGAGACAAACCGAGACAGGAGAGGGTTGATGTTTTCATGTTTCATGTGGATTGTGCCACTGACAATAGGAAATAAAAGTCTCACCTGTCTGATCCGTTCCAGACGCACTCAAACTTGTCAAAGATGCAGTCGTTCTCATATAAAGAACAAAGCTTGCCCCGTAAATAGTCGTGAACCTGAAAAACAAAGCAAACGTTCTTATATTAAATCTAATGTTTATTGTAATGGTTGTGAATAAGAAACCCTAAACTGTGTCACCATATGCTCGACTTTCAGTAATCTTTTAGACCTGTTGACCTACGTTAAGTTGGCAGGTAGCAGGTGGAGGTCGTTGAGCCAGGCTGATGGCTTTGTCAATCATGACCTGCCCTAAAATGGCTTCTTCCTATCAGGAAGGGTGGATCTGACCCCGCTGACCACCCAGTGGGACGTTTTACCCTTAAGGCTGCATCTGGACCATTACTTTTGTCTGATGGACACTTGGCTCAATAAGCACTCTGGAGGTAATTGCTGAAGATGACAAGGTTACAGAGTGGTAGGGCGATGGTGAAACAGGATTACGCCCAATGATTATCTTCAAATCAATACGTTTTGATTTGAGGCCAGCTGTAATTTATTATCTTTACCAGCTGGGAATTTTCTTCTACTGACAAAGAGAAGCATGGCAGGAACATGCCTGGTAGGTCTCGAGTGGTTTGTTCTCCATTTGGAGGTCCCACACTTTGACAGTGAGGTAGTCCCTTGTCATCAGGTAACGTCCGTTGTGGCTGAACTTCACATCAGAGATGGAGGAGATGATTTCGGAGAAAAAGGAACGAGTGGACGGATCCTCGGGCTCTTCGAAGTCTGTAAATAAAAGCAGAGGAGAAATTTACGCTGCAGGAGGTAGACGCTTGGAGGACTTCACAGCGGGTGTCGTTTTTACCGACAGAAAAAAAACACAATATTGGAAGCAACTGCATCCCTTTTTAAAATTATTTAGGGAGATAATGGCAGGTCAGCATGATGGGTAAATATTGGTTATGATTCATATTGATTTTGGCAGCTGCTGATCTGCGTTGAGACTAGCATGCTGAGGATGGCATTCCTCTGTTAGCTGTCAAGGTATTGTTCCTGCTCCTCTCCTCCTTTTTGCCTCCCACCCTTCTTCTCTACTCTCTCTTCCATCTCTCCGAAATAACCCATCCCTCTCCCATTTCCTCCTCCCCCCAGCTGAATCCTTCTGTGATGTGTCAATGGGGAGTCCAACTAGGGATGCAGAGTGAAAGATGAAAAAATGGGGGATGAGGAAAGGATAAGAAAAACAAATCAATGTCAAAGTGCGGGGCCCGTATGAGCCCCGATGGATTTGTGTGTCTGCGCCAGAGACAGTGTGTTTATGAATAAGCAGGAGTGTATGTATAAATGTATGTGTGTGCATCCCTGCCCTCCCACACCAGGGGTGTATAATAGGGTCCCTGGGGAGTCAACCGGGGTGATTGTTTGGTGCCTCTTGCTCTGTCCTGATGCTCAGTGTAGTGGAAATCCCCCGTTAAACCCCTCATTCACCCCTCACCCATCAATCTAGCCTGTAACACTGATTGATACCAGCAGCCTCCCAGATTTATAGGTATGGAAGGATGAAGAATATTTCTGAGTTCATGAGATGATGTGTGTGTGGATGTAACTGGATGGAGGAAGTGTATCTGCTCTGGGGACTGCATTATACGATGCTCCAAGCTTAGTACGTCCATGCACTGAAGCAATAGATATTAATAAACCTGTCCTGAAGCGATCTGTAGCAACTGCCTGCTTTCTGGAAGAATGTGGGCGAGCAGAAGACTTCTGTCCAGGAATGGAATATATGAGACTAGAAGTCGATTCTAAATTAATTTATATGAATAAAACATCTGTAAATGTTTCTTCATTTAATCAAACATGAGGAATTCAACAAGCCATGATAATCCACGGTCCAGTGAACTCATCAATCTGTCTAAGGAAATCAGTGACATTATTGGACAATGAGGTGTGTCCATCAGGGACCAATGCAAGCTCCCACCACATCGATTTTCCAGTGAAAATGTCAATGTATTCATTATTCATCCAACAAACGTGTTTGCATGTGATGTTAAGACTTAAAGAGTCAGTTCTTGGTTTGCGATGCATTTATTGATGGGTTATGAGTCGTGGCATTTTGAACAAAAGAGGTCTGCTTGTCGAAGCTGGAAAAATGAAGCTGGAATAATTTTACAAATGTGGAAATATTGTTTCTTATTAAAGTTAAATATTCTCTTTTAATATGATAAATTAAAATTTAGAATTTTTCTTTCAATTGCGGAACTATGTTCAGGAAAGTGACTTTTTAAAAAAAACAAACAAAAAAACAAACAACCTTTTGTTTGAAGAACATGTACATTGGAAGGTTTTAAACTGAGTTTAAGCTCTATAACAACATAAACACATACAGTACAAAAACATGTAAGTAAGCAAATAAATCAATTTAATCGATTATCTTTGTTTTTTTCTTACATCTTATCAAGTTTTGCATGTAAAAAAGAGAGCTGATCAGACTCTGAAAATGGTACAAATACACTGAAATTTATTTTCAATTGATTTACCTTCAAGATTAATTTGTAATTCACTGTGATTTCACAATTGTCAGTATCGGTTAAGGCCATATTACTTTTTAAAAATATTCTATTGTACTATATTCATTCCCTACGGGGAAATTACTTTTGCTGAGTTGCACTGCCGCATGATGGCACCAATGGTGGGAGTAACTGACGGTTAGGTGTCTTCCCCAGGGATACTTAGGCATGGCCCAGTGGGAATCGAACCAGCTTATCCTGGTCCATGGATGGACATTCTACCACTGAGCTAATGCCTTTCCTACAGCTTATTTTTTAGCTAAATACAGATGTCAGATGTTAAAAGGACTCTACTTATACAGTACTTTTCTACCTGCATCGGTAATCAAAGCCCTTTACAGTGTATCTCACATTCACACACCCATTCACATCTGATGGTGGAAGCTGCCATGCAAGCTGCAAGCCACCATCAGGAGCAATTAATTGGAGGTTCAGTGTCTTACTACAGGACACCTAGGCAAAACTTCGGGCAGGGTATCAAACCGGCAACTCTCTATTTACAGGATGCTTGCCCTGCCCACTGAGCCATTCTACCTAGTGGGAATATTTACATTGAAAAATAAATCCAATTTTTTTCAATCCAATTTTTGGAATACTTTGTCTCATTCGGATATTTCCTCAAGTCCTCAGTTTGTTTTTATTGAACAAGAGCAAACCAATCCTGATTAAAAAGCTCCACATGACAGAACATCAATAAATACAACCACTGTCCTGCTTCTGCTTTTCCCTCTCCTTAACTTCTGACATTTTTTCCCATAATGCACTTTGCTGGTACTTACATTTGCAATGCCTGTCACAGAGAGCAGCCTGTCTCATGTCGCAGAGTCGTATGGAGCCTTTACTGCTGCTGTAGGCGAAGGTGTGACAGTGCTGCGGATGAAACTCAGCTGAGGTGATGACTTCCGTCAGTTCTTCCATGTTGGCTGGTTTGATGTCTACAATGTCTGAGAGACTCGATGAGGAATATTTCTTTAGACATGGACATCTACGCAAATACTTTAAGTGGCAGCTGATAATGGGTTTTGTGTTTTTTTTTACAGTCAAACATTATACTAATTATTAAAGAGACAAAAAAATCTGATCTTTTAAAACTCAGGGCTTTGAAAAGAACCCTAATTTAATATAATTTACTTTCAGCCTTTCAGAAAATGTCCCGATATCTATTTATAAATTTATGTATATAGATATATGCATAGATATATTGTATACTGTAACATGAACCAGTTAAGATTTTTGTTCTGAAACAAAAATAAAGTAAAAACCTGAAGGACAGTGTTTGTTCCTCCCACTCTAAAAAAACTCCATGCACCCAGTTATGATGACATGAATGAAAAATTCATTAGAATTTAACAATAAATGCATTTCTTCTGCGTGTTTGCAGATTTATAGAACGAGGATACTGAAGCTGCGGTCTGTGATCTCCAAGTTCCACAGGTTTACTCGGAGATCGTCAGTGGAGATGAAGGTCTGAAGGTCGGAGTTGACAGAGATGGAGTTGATGTGGTACGTGTGAGCGTTGCTGAAGACACGCCTGGCTGTGGCCTCCACCATCAGATCCATGGGCTGGAGCACCGGTACCTGGATCAGATGAAACATGTAGATCACATGCAGGTATTTGGACTAAATCTTGGTAAAACCAGTAAAGGTTCCTCATGAAGTTCAAATATGCTTTTGATATAAAGTTGGTGTTATAGAAGTAAATTTAAAAGATCTGCTTGTGTTTATTTGAACGTCAATTGGTTAAAAAATGTTTAAAACTCAGCAATCAGCCTCTCATTGATCATCCCTTTGCTTCCCAAAAAAAAGTCCTGCTCCTCTCTTTTTTGTACGTGTACATGTCAGTCAAAGAAAACCAGAAAGGGGTTAAAAAAATAAAGACTGGCTTGAGGGCATAGCACGGCCCTGCTGAGGAATGATAACCCAACTCCACTAAAATTAAGACAAACTCACACCCACCCACACACAAACACACACGCTTTACACAAGCTTCAAAGATGCCCAGCACCAGCCTGCATGCAGCCCCCCGTTGGCCAGATAAAACCCAGACAAAGAAAGAAAAGAGGGGAGGGAGCCAGGAGAACAAATCGACTCCTTCTTCCCTTTTTTCTCTCGTCCATTGCTGGCACTGGCAGAGAGACATGGAAGCCCAGCAGGCTGCTGTATCTTCGTGGGTGTCACTTCATGTCCGTGTCTTTCACTAGCTGTCCAGAGAGACGTGGACCTTATTAACCCATAACCCACCACACTGACAGATACATCAAACAACTTGCCCTTTCACCTTGTCAGCCATCGAACAGACTCTTCCTTGTTGTGTATGATACACTTAGTTCTTGTAACTGTTTCCTATTTAAATCTGTACTTACAGGGAACATCAACCATACTCCAATGTTTCTTATGAATGTTTTTGTCTCCATTTTTACCAATATTCCCATTTCCCTCAATTTCGCAGCCTGTAAACAGGATTGCCACAGTCCCGGCCTGTCCTCCAGGTTGCTATGATCCCCCAGCCAGCCAGACAAAGAGGGACAGACACGCTGAACGCAGCACTAATCTGCTATGGCAGACACACACACACACACACTTCATATTCACACACAGTGTTGCTGGTGTGTGACCTCTTTGTGTGAAATTTTAATAGGTGGTGAAGTGATAAGAAGTAGAGAGAGTGAGAGAGGATCTCTCTACGGTTTCATTTCACTGCCCATGCTGATCCCTCTGTCTCACTTTCTACAACCTATCTGAGTCTAAAGAGTTTGAAGAGAAATAGTTCACACTTTTTTAAAAATAAAAGTGGTATTAATTCTGAACATTATTTGTCCATCTCTTTTATCATTGATAAGCATTAAAAATAGCATCTTAAATCACGTCAATGACAATATTTGGTGTTTTTGGATAGAAAAAGCAGCTTGTGAACATTTTAAAGTGCATAGTTGTGCATCTGACTTTAATAGGAGTCGATTGAGGATAAAAAAATCCACAAACATCTGATTCAGTCTCCAAGATTTTTTCAATCAAAATGAAACATTCTGTAATGGATTTATAGTTGAGATTAATGTGTGTAAAATTAGTTTTTCTTGTGGACATTTATTTCTATTTTATTCTCAGAAGAAGAGCAGTGTTTGTGGACGATACAACGACTGGTGTGAAAGTTTAAACCATTTTGTTAAACTTCTCTCACGTCAGCTGGAAAAACACGATGTTGGTATGCAAGCCAAGTTTAAAAAAAAATCATGCTTGGCTGAATAATTTTAGATTGCTATTGTTTAACTTTGTTTTTCTTTAGCTCAGCCTCCACACCTAAGTGATTATAAATGGATCTTGAAAAGAAGAAAGACTCAATTTAAATCTAATTACGACCCCTGAAAGCTCTGCAGCTTTTCTTTATGCACCGCTCCAAAATTTACCTCCATTGTTTCAGTTCTACTGCAACGCCTGTAAAAGTGGGAGTAGATGTAAAGTGGGTTGAAGCATCAAATTTTAGAGGTGAACTTCTATTTTATTTCCTTTTAAATAAAGCTATAGCTACTGAGACTTGCTAAGGAGGCTGTTTCTAGGTTAAGAAAATTGATGGAGCGAAAAAAAAGCCACAGATGAGGATTTAGACACGTGATGTTCAAAAAGCAGGGATTGAGGAAAAAAAAGGATTTTGGACATTATATGAGCTGAAAGCAGATTTTCACAGAATGATATTAGAAAATAAATCCATCAGAATGTCTACTTCATTCATTTCTAATTTTAAATTTAACAGTTTAGATGCTGAAACCAAGAGAACACATTTTACATTTTTGCCATTTTGTTTGTATCTTTATTTGAAAGATGAAAAATAATTCTATTTTGCTTTGGGTTCTGGTTTAAAATGCGACCCTTTTTTCAAGATGTCATCATTTTTGGTGGCCTCTTACCCGCAACGAGGTGATGGTTGATGGGTCTCGGATCCGTCCATCCTCATCCTTCAGGTTATATCCTTCCGGACGCTTGTCCCTTTCACTGATCTTCCACAGCTTCACAGTCTTGTCTGGGAGGGGTACGTCAAAGAATCACACACACAGAAAAACAACAAAAAACACACATTTAAATCACGGTTCAGAACAGGGATGCTGTTACAAGATGGATGCGGGGGGTTGGGCAGCCAATCTGGCAAGTATCTGGGCAGCAGCCAGCGAGGATGATGAATGGTGGTTTGTGTAGAGATCCTCATGTTTGTTATATATATCCACAAATTGACTTCATTTCTCTTTTTACGTGTACACTTCGCCCTGAAAAAAGCCATCTGGGAGCTTTCCAAGTGGGTTTCACATAAACACCAGTTACATCTCATCTTCTCGGTCTACTGAAGTGGATGGCAGCAGCAGTCAGGTTGTTTCCTTTTTTTTCTTTTAATTTCCACTGTGAATATTGGTGTCAAAGCAGGGAGGCTATCGCCACAGGACCCTACACCATCTGCTCCAGCTACCACTAGCACTTCTGCAGCAGCCATGCATGAAGCTTGCAATCTGCAAGATGCCTGTCTGCTGATGTGTGTGTGTCTGACTGAGTCAGTGAGCCGCTATACATGTGGTGGCACACGCCTTCATATATGTGTGTGTGTGTGTGTGTGTGTGTTTCTGCTGTGGCAGCCATGCATGAAGTCCTTAATCTGAAACTCTTCAGCTGGTGGCACCCGCTCAGCCAAGCAAAACACCAGAACGCCCACACAGATCGTCAAAAAAGCATTTTCATGTGATATCAACGTCTCCCTTTGCACCAGCTGTGGATTCATTCTACCGGCTGAAGACTTAATCTGTTACTTGATACACTGACTGACTAACAGCATCCACATGTAAACACACTCAGGTAACGGATTACACATCCCTTTGATCAAATTTCCATTTGTTACACTCCTACACTACCGAAGCTATCTCACCGTTTGTGGAAAGCAGAAAGTAAGCTGCATTCTGCTGCGGCAGCCATTTGATCTTGTTGATCTTCTCCTCAATCTCCAAACTCTTCAGGTAGTCAAACTCGGGTTCGTGGCTCTGGAATGTGCTGTAAACATTGTACTCCCCTCGACGATGGGGTTGTGTTTTACTCTGTGAACGCGAGAGAGAGAAAATAAAAGTCACAGACAGTACATGTCTTCAAATACACAGTTCATTTCAAAAGATTGTACTGATGTATTCCAGATAATAAACAGGAATAAAATGAAACTAGAGCTATCTTCTAAAAATGATGTCACTTAACTGGTCATTTAGTATTACAGAGAAATAAAAGGAATGCTGACGATCATATAGAGTTGATATTTAAAATAAAACATCAAAGCAAAGAAAAATGGAAGATTTCTCATCACCCTCGTGTCTCATACGGACAGCATTGGGAAGGTTTTGCATTTACTTTTGAGTGAAGCTGTGGAATATGTTAAAGTCTGAGCCAAAACAAAGTCCTAGCATGACCTAATGTAAAAGCATAAGACACCTTTTTATGGAGCGTGAGGTGGAGGATGGACTTATAGCTTCTGCTCCCATACATTTCTGCAGTTTTTCCATGTTAAAACAATGTATCTAGCTATCTATTTATTATATATAATTTCTTTTAACACTTTAAAGAGTGAATATTGTGCTTTCATGGGATGATCATTCTTATCGCAAACATAAATTAATAAAGCGAATACCTTTTATTAGCTCAAAAATGTAATATTTGCCACAAAAAAAGAGTGCATGCACTGCTTCTGCAGTAAAAACATTTCTCTCTTATATTGAAATGTATGATGGAGAACAAAATCTGTGACCAAGAACAACCTGACATTCAAGTAATATATGAATCCAGAATGGGAGAGCTTGAAAATTGCTTAAGAATGCAGGAAAGCTTACTAAAGGTAAGCTTTTGATGTGGGAATGGTGTTTAAACAAAGTAGAAACCTCCAAAAAGACACCATCTTTACACCATCCTGTGTTGGGATGGACGGTGGGGTTAGACATAAACGTTTTAGGGAAAGCCCTCCTTATAACAATCTTCAATGTTTTGAAGTTGTCAGATGTTTTTTTTAACAGAAATGCATCTTAATTATAATTGAGTTGTTGACATTTTCTACCTCTTGCTCCCTCTGGAAAACAACCACTCTTCCTCCTTTATCCCCGGTGGCCAGCAGCTCCCCTGATGAGTTAAACTCCACCGTTGAGATAATGTCAGCTGCAACACAGGAAGAAAAGCAGAGAGAGAGAGAAAAATGTCAGCGTACACATGGACACCCTTATCAATGCATCAGACAGACGAAGAAAAAGATTTTAGTAAAACATGAAGGAAAACCCTAGAAGAGAAGAGAGGGGGGAGGATAAACCTTGCGAGAAAACCACAAAGGACTTTTTGACACAGATACCAGCGATGCTGAAATGTGGGTTAGAAGAAACTACTGGTTGAGTCACTGCATGGTAATTTAACCTCTTTTCTAGCAGAGATGGAATGATGTGCGTTGATTCATTCAATCATTTTTTTTCAAGATGATATAAAGCCATTCATCTTACTCCATAAGGTCCCCCACACAAACTACATTTATTATCTTACGGGTGTAGGAGATGGAGGAAAAATGTGCCCCACTGATTGTGTGGTGTCCATCTTGACTGTTCCAGAGAGAATAACATACCTACAGTCTTACTGAAGAGTAAATAACACACACCTACCCTGAAGCTAGATTCACCTCTCCTCCAAAAGACACATACATCTGCCTGGATTAAGGAGACGCTAATGGTGACTGTAATTATTACTCACCCTGAGGCTAAAAAGCCAGAGTGTTATCCCTGTTTTTTTTTTAACACACACACCTACCAGTGAAGGCTAGCCCTGTTTAATAACGAGAATAATTTTAAACAGAAATAGAAAGAGCTTGTTGTTTCGTACCCCCACACCCTCAGTGGACCAGCTACTGGCGGAGCTTCGAACAGGAGAGGGGAACGTTGCCATGGAGACCGTTTCCATCTCTAGCAGGAGTCAGAGTGTGTGTATGCGCTTGTGTGTGTGCCAATAGCTCTCAGACTTAGTTGCTGATGCTAGCTGGAAATCGGTAGACACACAAAGTGCTGCAACGGAGGGAAAAGCTGGGGGAGGAAGTGCAGACCAAGGCAACGCACAACTTCCTGTACACACATTCATCTTCTCATATTGGGATGTTAGGAATCATAAATGTGTGTGTGCTCTCCCTTGTTTCAGTTAATTGTTACAGAGGTATTCCCACCTACAGATGAGACCAGAGGGATTCTAATGCGCTCATAATGACAAGAGGTGGGGGGCCAATACTAATCATGTTTGATTAAGAAAACTAATAACCTCTTACAGACAAGACAAAGTCTGACCTAATTACAGCCTGCTGGGAAAATACGTCTTGCACTCGTGTTGTTGGGGGACGCACAGGTGTGCACTGATGGGAAAAATCCTATACCTGAGTTTAAGTATGCTGCAAAGTAAATTTTTATTTCAAACACAGTTTGGGGGTTCCTAAAAAGCCAGTGAAGGACAAACTCCACTGGCGTGAATCGAGTTGAATCGGCTTAGCAGTCGCCATTCTTGCATCAAAGTCATTTTCTCTCTTTTTTGTCTTTCATGCCCCCTCTATTTCTCCCCTACATCCCCCTCTGCGACCCTCTTTTCCTCATCATCTACACATTAAGTCAGAGAGAAGAAACAGTAATTGATGGATGTCTTTTAACAAGCTTACACATGGGTCTGTTCTTCAATCATCTTCATGGCAGAACCAGCAAAGCGGAAACTTGTGTTTACTATCAGGAACGCTTTCCTAAATGAGTTTTTTTTTTTTTTCTAAACATGTAAATGAATTTCAAACGAGGAACTGTTATCTTTTTCACCCTCGACCACTGATGAAGTACAGCTTCATTTGAATATTTTTTCTAAGAGAGACGTCACTTTAGAGGGACTTATTGATTTGGCAGGTGGAAGGTTCAGGTTTCTTTGGAATCAAAATACAAAAACAGAAGCTTGATTGAATGTGTACTTACACACTGTCCCTGTCTATCTCTCTTATACACACACACTGTTTCATCAGCAGACCATAACCAGACGAAGCCCATAAATCCTGTGACCAGCCAGGTTTAACAAAGACAGGTCAGCGCTTCTTGTCGTATCGAAGTGATGGTTCAGATAACAAACATCCATCACTGGTAATAACATAGACAAGCCTGTTGGCCTGCTGTTGTAATCAGTGTCCACAGACTGAATTAAAACAGCCATGTCACAGCCTATCTTTGTTTCTGCTCCCCAATTTGATTCCCGGTAACACCCTTCAGCAGTGTTATTGACAATGAAACCAGCAGAATGGAAAACAGATACGCATTGATTTTGGAAAAGAAAAAATGCATGAGTAGCCAGAAACATATTGGATATGTTCACAAATCTTTGTGCATGGTAGAGCCGGACGAACAAAAATGCCCAGGATAAGTTTGTGATTTAGAAAAGCTCAAATAAAAGATTGTACAACAGGACTTGTGGGAACAGACACATCCATGGCCCAAAATAGGAACGTCCTCGCTAACCTCTATGCATCACATAATCCTGTGTTTAGTGGAACCAAAACAAATGAACTGGAAATAGCTAGTACACTGGATCCCATCCAGCAGCGGTGAGAAGTTGTGTAAGACATAGAACAATCCGTCTCCATGGACAAGTAGTTGTGCAAGCTGGGGGAAGGATTTCCAGGTAGATGGATGGACGTGAAGAACGTGGTGCCATGAAAAAGCTTTGTTACTGTTAGACGTGGAGAGGAGAGGATTATAGCACTTGTGCTGAGCCGCCTGCGTCAAAGGATCAGGCCGACGGATAATTCCAGTCTGTTCTTGCACTCTCTTTCACTTGCCATTCTTATGGCTACGTTGGCAATCAAACAATTGTATCATTTGGATCTTTTTCTAGCAGGAACATGGACAGGAACAGTCCCCAATGGGTTCAGTTAATAAAGACTAAAAGCGTTTTTGTGCTGAACAAGCACCGAATAATTGCTTCATTTTACACCTGCAACAATAGAGATCAATCAGAATTTTGTAAAGGAAAAAAACCCAACCATCGGCCTGCTACCCAGCCATATGATTAAGGATTTATTGGTCTTTATTAACTTCACACAAAGCTGCCGAGCACAATGCAGCTCCCTTCATCTGAGGAGCATGACTCTTTGTAAGATCTGGAGTGAACAAGCTAATTAACCTGGTTTCTCCAGGATTAGTCCCTTGAGAATGAGACAGGGTGCCCGTGTGTGTTTCTCTGCTGAGTGTAAATGTGAGTGTAAGTCTGCATTTGTGCTTGTATTTTTCTATATCCTTACAGTCTGGTGTGTTCAGGGCAAAATGGGCGAGACAGCTTCGCTTCTCGCACTTCATTAACACATTGGTGTGGCACACATCTGACCGCAGACACAACACAGGGCAGGACGGAGGAGAGGTGGGGAAAAAACTGAAATCCTTGTTCAACCCACATTTGCCACGCTACATACCGAGGGGAGTCATTTAAAATGCTTGTTATTTAATATTCTCTTAGATATTGAAAGCATGAAAAAGGGGGGATGGTGGGAAGAGAAAAGCCTCAGACTCAGAGTTCCTTTGGAGAATATTTTTCACCCTGCTGACTCCAGGACTGGAATTAACCAAAAACTAGTTGTTTGAAAACTTGCTATATTGTTGAGGTTATTTCTGAAACAAGATTGTTTTCAAGGAATACCTTGACTGGACAAAGAAATTAGTCATCAAAACGTACAAATATTTTCTATAATGGAGAAGCGGTAAGGTCAAAACACTGCTTATCTCGCGGGCTAGAATAACACAAAAGGACTTAAACACCACTGACCAAGTAGGTAGCAATTTCCCAGCAGAGAAATTGGATATTTTTTGTTATTATCCTACTGTAGCAACACCGCGGGTACTCTTTAATAAATTCTCATTAAATTTTCATGGTGCTGGAGACTTAATAAAAAGCTAATCAGCGGATGAAAGCTGCTGCTGAAGGAGTGTGACTCAACCCAACTTCACAGCTTGCCATTAAGCTCCAACTACCCCCACCCCAATTCCACACACACATATGCATTATCTTTCCTTCGACTATGAGGTGAGGTGGGGCTCAGCGATTTGAGTGTTTGGTAGTGAATAATGGATGGGACCTGAGGGTACGGCGGGCTAAGTCTTTTATGCTCAAGTCCTAAAGTGTGGCCCAAGGCCGTTTGGCTTGGCATATGTAAGCAGGCTAGGATACGTTCTCATCAGAAGCAGCTATAAACACTGTAAGCTCTCTGTTCCAGACAGCATCAGTATTCCAAAGGGCCGAAGAGGTCACATCGCACACAGGGTTCTACTCACATCAACCAGATGTACAACAGCAACACAGCAAGATGGAAGGAGACGAAGAAGAGGTGAGCGATGAGAGGGAGGAAGGGATTACATTTCCTACCAATAGATCTTTAGGTCATTGTTCCGGTGACTAAATTGTAAAGGACCAGAAATCAATACAGACGCAGACATTAGGTTAGGTCCTGCCTCGCAGCGAGGAAGCCATTTACATTTTCCACCCCAGTGTGGTGCTATTTGACAGTCATTCATTACCCCAACACTCACCGTGGAGATAATGAAAATGAACTGAGACAAATGTTAGAGAAGCATAACAGTCAATTGACTCATCATAAATATATACACCGACAGAAAGACACAAATTATCCATTCGCATCAACATTAGTGTGCAATGTGTCATTTGCAGGCGCTGGCTGAATACAAATCAGAACATAATGCAATGTTCCTCCTTTGAGATAATGATGATGTCTCTGGAAACTTTCCTTTGGCTTTAAACAAGACTTTGAAACTATGAAAAACCAGTAAACACTATCGTGTGAATATTAAGAGCCAAAAAAAAAAGCCAATAGAGTCACCGAAGCTTGGTATTGGTGCAAGATAAAGGTCAGTGTGAGTGACATCATTAAAATGTGACATCATTAAAGTGTCCTGCTGTCATGAGTGAGCATGGCCTGAAGGGAAATCCCAACCATCTCCACACTGCTTACCAAAGGCCTGTGTGTGGTCTGAACAGACTGGACTTGATGAAGCATGTGCACTTTGGTGAATTTATGGGGATCTGAACATTGGTGTGTATGATCTCTGACTGCACACTGAGTACTTAGCACTTAACACACACACATGAACACATCTACATGTATTTGTGCTATACGAAGTGTGACGATCAGTCATAAATTACAGCAATAAAAAAAAAAAAAACAACAAAAGTAGATGTGTAAAAAGCACAGATGGCCCCCAGACTAGACGGCTCTTTTCTTCAAGGAGACACATTTTACAATCTGTGTGACTCTCATCCACATTTCCCTGCTCTGATGAAAGTGTGAGACAGAGGCAGAAAGAGAGAGCGAAAAAGAAGATCCCCCCTCCTGCTTTTCATCTCCGCTCAAACATCAAACAAAGATATCCATCACTCCCACCCCCAACACGTCTCCTCGCCGTGAACCAGTTACTGTGTTTAGTAGTGACAGGGAATCATCTAATAAGTGCTGGAGCTGAGCAAACGGCACTGCTGCCCTGCATGTGAATAAAGATGAGGGGCAATTGGAAAACAGCACTAAAAAAAAACAGCAGAGACTCATGTAAGAATAAGACTTTTGACTTCCCTCGACCTCCAGCCGATAAAGGTTTCTGTAACCTGAGCTGAGAGTGAGAAGGAGTTTGGGCTTTACTGACTCACTCTGCAGCAACACACACCCTCAAACAACCTCAGTTCTATTCCACTCAAACACTGATTTGCATAAAATGTTATCCCCCTATTCCATCATGCACAGAACAGTAACATTTGAAATGAAATCATTCTTTTATGATAAGTAGGTGATAAAAAAGGGTGATGTGAAAGGGTCGAATACCCTTTATGTCATTTATATTCATACTATTACATATGATGTGAATTTTTTTGCCACTGGAAAATGACACAATGTAAAATAGCATATTTGAATCTGATTTGGAAGGCTGAGTTAACCTACTCCTGACACACAGACAACATGTGCTGATATGTAAATGATGATATTTAAAGGGAGATACATCACAGCCTCGTGTCTCATTGTGTCATTTTCAACAGCTCTCAAATCACAATTCCATTTTTTATTTCATAAACACTCTGCTTAATTAGCTGTCTAATCTACTCCATTTCTTTTAGTGTTAGTGTTACATAAAGGTGCGATTAAAAGGCCAGGTGCAGCTAACTGATGGTGGGCGATACAGAAATCATCTAAGCATCAAACAGGTTGACGTGTGTTCCCTCGAGACACATTCATGCAGCCGAGCTGCATATAAAGCTTGCAGAAATCACAGCTTTTGTTAAATACTGCTGGGTGTAAAGCTCTACGACGTGCGTGTGAGTGAGAAAAAGAGAAAGCATGGGGAACACATTTTATTGTACCTCCTGGGTTTGGATCATCCTTGTTTTTCAGATCCTTTCAACAAGTGAAAGATGAAAAATATATTTTCAAAATGTTGTACACATATTAACACAGAAATAAATCCTTATTTGAATCTCTGACTGAATTTGATATCCCATATTCTAGAAAAGAAGTAGGCTGGGATCCACCTCATCTCCATTCACATCACCCAAGCTGAATCTCTAAATAGCTGTAATAGTTCTTTAATAACCCCTCTATCAGCTTACAGTGAGTCTAGGGTGATTGAATGGGCCTTTAAAGTGATCAAATAGAGCTTTTTTAGTCAATGTAATATGATTATGTGATTTTTTTCCTCTCTCGATGGTAATGATATCTGCAGATCTTTGAATCTAGCCTCAGGTTTAGACCTTAGCTGAGTTTGATATATGACTTGAAATACCTTCGGTTGCATAGTTGTGGTCCCGAAGGAAGCTGTTGTTAATTTTTCGGGTGTCACTCTCCTCCTCCATTGATGTATCGGCTGGTTTGAGATGGTGTAAGCTGCAGATTTGCGCCCATCCTGCTCCGGTACCGTCAGCAGGCGGGCTGTGAGACCACCGGGGGGCCTGTCATAACTCCAGATCTCCAGATAAATCAACACTATCAGGACCTGATGATGGTGAGGATGTAAAAGCAGGTCCTACCCACGCATCAAACACCCGCTCCACGACGCAACACGATTGCAGTTAGCGGCTTCAACGCAACTGGGTCATCATCCAAATAACGAGTGTATATTCCACAAGGTTTTAAAAAAAATACTCAGGAGCACCAAATAATCTTCATAAAAATAAAACCAAGAGAGATATGTTGCGTCTTCTGAGAGGTTGAACCCGTAAATCTCTTCTGTAGGATTTCAGTGCGCCAGCGGGGCGGGTGGGATTATGCGTCAACAAGCTTCCAGCACTTCCATCTAACACACTCTCCACTCTTGGATCTTGGTCTTTTTCCGCACAAATCTGACAGGGTTTCCTCACGAAAAGACGCACAGCTCCGCTGACTCACTGCGCCTTTTTACGCACAGCTCAGAATGAAGCTGCGCCCAATGTGCAGCCGGTGCTGATGCTGCTGCTGGTGCCCCTCCCTGCTGCCTGGAAGCTGCCTCTTTAAAAGCCCTGAGCCACCACAGAGAAGAAAAATCTTTCCCTCTGTGCTTCCCCGTTTATGTGAAGTCTTCATGACAGGCAGGTTAAACCCAACATCCCTCTATCCTGCTGCCACAGCAGAGGAATCTGTACTCTGTCACCTCTGATTCAACAGAGAAGCCTTTTCATCTGCCTTCCTTTGCATCTGGACCCATCGCTACCAGCTGCCAGAGGAGGACAACAGAGGTTTTAACACAGTGGTGTCAAAATCAGGTCCTGAAGGGTCGGTGTCCTTAAGGTGTTCCATGTGTTCTTGCATTTACACACCTGATCCAAGTTATTGAGTCAATGTTTCCTTTTCTGAACCACTTATCCCGAATGAGGTTGGGGTGCTGGAGCCTATCCCGGCTGATTTCAGGCAGAGGAAGGGTACACCGCAATCAGGTTACCAGTCTGTTGCAAGGCAACCCACACAGATATCCACACGCACACTCATTTCTGGGGGCAATTTCATAGTGGCCAAATCACCTCGCCCCCATTGTGGTACTCTAATCCTCACCTTCTGGCTTTGAGGCCACTGTGCTAAATACACTGCACCACCGTGCCACTACTTGAGTCAATGTGCTAAATTTTATTGGCTGTTGATTTCACTGTATGCGGATCAGCTGTATTTGAACCAGGAACACAATCATTTCTGTCAGGACACTGACCCTCCAGGACCAGATCTCGACACCCCTGCTTTAAGGGATTTGTTATCAGAAGTGGATGACATGGCAAATTTAGCCACAGAGCAACGAATTCATTAATAAATCAATGCAGATAGGCAGACAAAACAGAGAAAATTGAAGAGGAAATAACAGGAATTACAAACAGTAAGGACCATCTTCCAGCACTGACAGATCAGTAACTCTGTGAAAACTTCTTTTCTGGCTTCTTTTAGGTTTGCATCTCCAACCAATATAGAAACTAACTTGCCACCAAATTCAGAATGTTGGAGTGATTATGCCTGGGAAATTTAGGAAGCAAGTTCTCTCAAAACTCCTTTGGTTAATTAAGTTAGAAATTGATTAAGTCGGGAACTCTCAAGAGTTGATTTCAGCAACCCAGGTGATTAAGACAGCACCTCATTCCAAATAATTCTTTTATTAGTGTATCTTGTTCACATATAAGACCACAATTCAGGTTTTTGAACATCCATAATTATTCATTATCCATTAGCGTCATCACAGACCAGGATGTGTGAAGGCCTGATTATTACTCATTGTCCCATCTGCCCTGACAATAGCACAGGCTTCACCTCTGAGATTTTGTGTGGATCCAGAGAGAACCACTCATCTTCTGCCCAACACATAGAGGAACAGTTAGGGGGAGCAAGAGGAGCCTGGGGTGAGTAGTGCATGTGCAAAGTGCTATCTGCTTTGTAAAAAGCGTCATCAATGCAGGTAGTAGGGCCCTCGCTGTAGCAAGAATTCATTCATTGTCACTTAGGAGGGGAAAGAAAAACAAATGGATTTTTTCCAAAACTGCTGAATCTTTCCAAAAAAAAAACTATTTGGTGGTAAATCCAAGCCCCTACTAGAAAATATAACATTCTGATAGGTTTATTTTGATTGAGATGGGAGATTTAAGTACAGTAAGTAAATAAGCTAGACTTTGATCGATTATTAGAAAGGAAGATCACTGTGCTTTTTGCTAGAACAATCTCATTTCCATGTTGAGTATAAAAGCAAGAGACTTCTTGGTCATCCCTAATCTTTGATGAGTGTGTATGTGTGTGTGCAGTATCAGTGTGTGGTGCATCTCTCCTCTTATCTACTCACTTTACTCTAAATCTCTCTCTTTCCACAAAGGGACCGAGTATCTTCCCTGCATGAGCTTCAACACACATCGCTGCAGCAGCAATCAGGAGATGGTGGGGCCCCCTCTCCTAAATGCATTAACAGTCTAATCCACGGGAAGCATTTGCACACCCAATCCTCTCCTTCTCTACTAATGGGGATCTGGCTGTGAGGGAGCCAGGCTACTCGTAGGATAAAACAAGACCTTCCTACACATGCTATTTTACACCCCATCACCCTCCAACCTCCATTTCCATTGGAATACATTATGGGACATTATCCATGCAGGGGGATAATGAAGGTTTGGAGTAGGTTTGCAATTCATGTGTGTCTATGTTTACACTCCTCTGCTCCTCTAATAAAATGTGCAGAGAAATCCTGCCATCCTTGACCCTCTTAGACATAACTGAGCGGTCAGCGGTGCTTCTCATCTCTATCAATATTTAATCAGGTTTTAAGAGGACAAAAGAAACACACAAAGACTCCAGCTAAGTTACAGCTGAGCAGAGCGAATGAAATTGAAAGTGAGACAATGTGTTTGTAAGAAGGAAGCCACATGGATGAAAGGTTCAATTCTGTTGGATTGTGTGGAAATGAGGAGGCTTTATGGGGGAGAAATGTGAACTCTAGGAGTGGAATTAAAGGCACCCAGTATTATCAAACATTAAGCAGAAAATGCTTCAACAATGCAGCCCTGTTTTCATCATCTACCATTCTTACTTGGAACTTCACTTGTTCATAGAACCAAACGATTTCAAATTTGGTCAAGAATCTGATTATGGGGTGTACACATACAATCTGAAAGATTTTGTTTGAAGAGGAGGTTTGGTGCAAAATCAAATTTTTGAAAGTTTCAACTATGTTTGAAGGCTATTCTCACATCAAAAACATATCTGTGGTTTTGTTTACCATTCCTGCATGTTTGAGTAATTTTCAAATTCTTCCTTCTAGTGTTCAGATACTCAAATTCCAGGTTGGTCTAGGCCATGGATTTTGTTAACCATCAAGCCCAGATTCTAACAAATTTATCTTTTAGTACACACACTCTGCTCATGTTCAGTACCAACGCTAAACAGAGCAAGTGCCATATTTACAGTATGTAAATACACCAAATTTAGAATATTTGTGAAATTTGCTAACTTGGTGCAATTTGCACTGTATCAGCGGCCTCAAACAAGATTTATGCTGTGTCATGTATACACCCAGGGTGTGGGACTAAGTGAGGAGCAATATATTTTTTACCTTTTATATTGCATTTGTGAGCTTTCAAATTATACTATGTTCATCTACAGTATGCTATGAGATACAATTTTTTTACCCCAGAAATGTACAATACGCCATCTTTAAAAAGGCTCAGAAGAATGCACTTCCTAACTCACATACCCACTTCCTCATTACACTCCGTCTCACTGTCCACTGGGTCAGAAACCGGTGACAGAGCATCCACAGCCCAGCTGCTATGCGGAAATGCTCTGGGGGCCACCAGAATTGGAGAACATGTTCCCAATTCTCCTCAATCGCGTGAACAAAGTGGGTTAAATTAGGCTGCAGCGGCAGCAAACATAGGGACACCATCACATGGCAATGATATTTTAGTCATGCCCAATTGCTCTGCTTGATGTGTGGTAATTGCTTGACCTGGAGACGGTGATGTAGAGCTACAGGCAGCAAAGACACCGTCTGCATACCAAGCAATGTGAGTCCACATGATGTGTAGATGTTCGATCTCACATCTACTGTGCAACAGTTATTCTTCAATATCTTCCTTGCAATTGGTCTGTGTCTTCGTGCTAATATTATTGATTATTCAAAAACGATGGTCTAACTTAATCAGTATTTACTTGTTTAACCATTTCTTCACAAAGAAATAGAAATTCCACACGCATCCTGCACTGCATTCTGATATTTATTTAAAGTTATCAAAAAGTATAATAAAGATTTTATTGATGACTTTTATTACTACCTAAGTGACTATTTTGGAAACGTTAGCTCTGTTGCTAGGCTGGATAGCTCATTCTGATAGGCTGTGCAAATTTGGTTGGGTTGAACATTACTGTATGTTTGATAGGCTAATAATTTATCACTGAGCTGAAGTAACTTAATATGTTGTTATCTTGCACCTGCAACTTGCTGGACAGAGGCTGTATTGTTGGGATTGAGTTCATAAAATGTATCTTTGCTTGTCCTTGAGTGGCTTGGAATCTGAGTGAACAGACTGGAAAAGTATTCTCACACCATGGACGTGAGATAGATGTCTGGTTTCATCACATCAGGTTAATTAAGGACACCTATTGTCACTTAGATGTTTTCAAAGTGAAAATTAATCTGACTTCATCTTACATTTTCTACCACAATATAAATGTCAACCCTGGCCTCAAAGTAAGGGGAAATTCTTTTTCTATACAAACAGCCCGGGAGAAGCCGGTTCGATTCCCACTGGGCCCATGCCTATGTGTCTGTTGGGAATTTTTGAATTTTGAATTACTCTATTCATCCCTCACCAGGGAAATTTGTTTGCTGCACTCTTTACACCGCAGCAGGCTGCCCTTCAACGGCGCCAATGGTGGGAGAAGCGGGGGTTAGGTGTCTTCTCCAAGGACCCTAGACGTGCTCTCCGTGGGGCGCGAACCCGCGACCTTCCGGTCCACGGGCGAACGCTCTAACCACGCGGCCACCGTCTCCAAAGGGAAGACGCCTAACCTCCCGTTTCTCCCACCATTGGCGTCATTGTGGCTGCCTGCTATGGTGCAATGCCGCACAGAATTTTTCTCTTTTTGAGGGACGAATACAGTATGTTAAAACAAAAAACTCACCAATATACAAAAGGCAGTTGTGTTACAGGTTATTTTTTCTACAATAACATTAAAAACATAGTTTAGCACATACGTATATGTTTCATATGAAAGAAGATGAAATGGAAAAATTGAATTAAAATAGAAATAAAGTGTAGTCATAGCATGGAGCTGCTGTGTGAAATATAAACAGCAAAGCCTCTTTAGCTCTCAAGCTGACTTGATGTGACATTCTTCGCTGTGACAAGCCATATCATGGAGCGCCAGCTAAGCAGCAAAGACGTCATGGTCATCATTTTCTCTCTGCTCCACTGGTTTTAGATCTCTGTGTTATCAAACAAATCAGGATGATAATCATTGAGTAGCATGAGATTCACCCTCCAAACCTCCATTGCCTTCCATTAGCCAAGCACCCCACTCTGGTATTAAGAGCAGCTAAACACATGGGTGTAATAGGATTGGCCCGGCAGTCCATCTGTCAGAGGACTGAGTAACAACAAACTGGAGGGAAGCAGCACCATATCCAGCTTACACCTTCTCAGTCTGCCCTTTCTTTTCTCTCAAGATACTTGCTCAGTATTAAAACTTAACCTCTGTAGAAGGAAAACAAAACCATTCAAGTGTGTAAATGCCACAAAGTAAGTAAAACGGAAGAGAAAATACTCTCCGGGAGGTTTATAACCATTTACCTTTAAATATTATAAACAGGCTGCTTCAAGTCCATTAATAGAGTACAGATGGAGATACATGGCAGTAGGTGAATGAATAGAATGTAAGACGGGGATGGGGGAGGGATTGAAAAGAGAGCAAAGGGCCTAGGATGGGAAAGGGAAAAGATAAAACGATGGATACATAGTTTTGGTAGAGGGCATTAAATCAAGCCTAGAGGCTGTCCCTAAATCAGGGGGCTTTACTCTTGGTGTCATTCCAATTACAATTGGATGGGACTAATGCTCTATTGCTCCAAGACTTCAGACCAGCAGGATTGGATTTTCTATTTCCCCCTGACTCTTTCCCCCATAGTCCCTCCCCATGCCTCCCTTGATAATAAATTAATTGAAAAAGAATGTGTGTACAATGATTAGCCCAGGACAGGAAATTTTTGGGTGAAAATTAATCAACTGCAACAATTTTGTTTGCAGTAGGACATTTATTTCATGTTTTATACCTCTAGGGTATGCACCAGTGAAACGTGTGCATGGCTAGATAAAAAATGGACCTTATCAGAAAACCTGAACATTTGTAATCGTTTCTGCTGCAATGAAATATGACAAACAATAACGCAGACTGGCCTGAAGGTGAAAATGCAGCCATGTGCTCAGATTTCGCTTACTTTCAGTGAACACAGAGTACAGTCTTACCGAGGAGGAAATGATGCCACTTCTCAGAAAAATCGTTGCACTGTACCTCTCCGGTTGCTAGGAAACTGCAATTGAACTGGCATTGCAACGCAGCACAACAGCTGCCCACGTAATTGGACAATTAAGATCTTAAAATGTCATTATTTTTGGTCATATTCATCACAATAAAGCTTCGATCACGTCCCAACACATTTTCTACCGGTTGGGTTAATGAGACGAACACAGAAGGTTCATGTTCAGAGGAAAGCTGGTTTGCATCAGTGGAATGATTGAGGGTGCAATAAAAGAAGAGCTTGAAGAAAATATTAAAGCAAACACAGGTTTGCTTGGAAAGCGTGTGTGTCATTTAGTATTCTATATTTATCCTACAGCACTTTCCTCTGTGTGGACGGATGAAAGACTGGTCAGTAGAAAGTAGGTTAAGCAGGTTAGTGAGTGGTTACAAAGCCACCTCCTTATGTAGAACCAGGGAGCCGTGCACAGCTTATGTTCAGCACCGTGGACAGCTCTTCGAAGCGGAGACACCAAGACGAACATTGATGGAAAAAATGCAAACAATAAATAAAATTTGACATCTCCACTGTATATCTTGCTTTTTATTTTGCAAAAAATGTATCCTGATAACATATTTAAATACCAATAAGGCATTTTACACATGGATCAAAATGGCTACAACTATACAATACACCTCTAACGATCTAAAAACAATAAAATGAGTAGTTTATGAGTCTTGGTTCTTTCAGTTTTCCCTTTTTTGCACAAAGCCTTGTTTGTAATTCGGAGTTACAAAAATATCCATTTACTCTCATCAATGCATGTGGCTGGCCACCATGTACTCATCTGCACTAACGTCCAGGCAATTGGTAAAGCTATAATCATTATTCATCATACATATCAGAGTTTCTTCAATGATGCTGTAACAAAAATATTAAACCGTCATTACACAGTAAAATAACTTACAAGACAACCACAATCTCCTATACTTTACTACACATGCAGGAATGAGGAGTATTAAACTGGTATGCAAGTGTCTAATCAACAAGAGTTTGGGTGGCTAATAAGACCTGTGATGCAGTGGAAAAACCCTGACCCCACATCTGAAAACACCCCATCCCTTTTTTTATTCCAGCGTGCCAGCAAGGGTTCCCTGCAGCCATTCAGTCATGTTTCAACCAGCCCCATGTGACAAAAGAACATGAGAGCATGTACTCCGTGCACCTCAGCTCAAGAGCTCAGCTCTACCCCTCCCCACTCGCATATACACACACAACAAACACACTGTTTTATTATAATAGTCGGCACCCACACTCTGTCAACAACAAAGACAAAAGCCGTGCGAGCGTGTCACTTATAGGCTGTAATCTCCAGGAAAATCCCATTTGGCAGAGCAGCTGCCAGCGTGGATCTCAGCTAGGTTGTAGTTGTGCTGCCCACAGGGTGGCAAGCTGTCCATCCACGCTATTCTGTCAAGGAAAGACACACACACATGCGTGCACATTCAAAAAGACAGGCTTAAGGTGGGATCAGCCCTCCCTCCCTGTTCTTATGGACATGATAAATTATTGCTACTTTAATAGAAACATGTCAATAAGCTCAAACAGTGTGTTTCTCATTCCGATGGGGGCTTAATTTTTATTGCTGGGTTTATTGATCTGGTATTAGGGGGTCTCGGTTCCATCGCCTCGGGTTTGACCAGTTTTATTTAGCAAATAGAGAGAACACATGCTGGTAAAAGTAGCTGAACCATCTGTTTGTTTGTCTTCCTGGCTGTCAGTTAGAACTACTTTCTTATTTCTGCCCAATTATCCATGTTTGCATAAATATATGTACAATACGTATGTATGTGTGTATAAATGTATATATGCATGTACGTGTACTGTATGTATCACTGTGTGCATGCATGTGTATCTATGTATGCATCCATTTATCCATCCATTCATTCCAAGTGGAATACATTAAATATATTCACATGGATCAGTAGTCTCTTTTAGAAGATGATGAAAAAAAGCTTGCGATAATGTTAGAGCTCCACCACCTGGTAAAAAGAAGTGTTTGCCTACAAATGCATGCACCATCACATCCACCACAAAATCAGACAAATTTCTATTGACTTCACATTTTTTTTAACTATTTTTTTAAACTCACAGTTTTAGTTGGATTGTACATGTGAGGGATCACTAATACTATTTGAAATTAAGGTTTATTCTTCAATGTCAACACTATAACTACACTTGCAGGAGGCAGGATCCTGCTGGGCTTTTAGTAACAACAAGGGATTTAAAAGTAATTCTGGGATTGTTTTGGATGAGACCTCTGGATTAGTCAATCAAAAGAAAAGCTATGCAAAGTCAAGCTTCTTTCATAATGAAGCCAGCTGAAAATTTTAAGTAAAGAGGAAAAATTTTTGTAGAATGATGTTTACATTTTTTTAGACTTCTCTAACAAAGCTTTTGTCTTCTGAACCGCGGAGTCTATTGCAATTGATGTCAGGCAAGAGGCGGGATACATCCCAAAGAGGTTGCCAGTCTGTTGCGGGGCCACACTCACAGACAACCATCCCCACACACATTCATCCCTCGCACTTTGAATGACCTGCCAAATGAAGATGACGAAATAAATATGTTGTTTTAGCATTAATAGGGATGAAAACTTTTAAATTTACCTTATTATTAAATGAGTCAGTAAAACTGAATGTGTAACGATATACTTTTAATTTTAGTAACAGTCTCATTTAATTTATTTGATTTTTCTATTTTTTTCTGTGTAGTGATTTTTTTATATGTAATTTACTGCTGTTAACTTATTTTTCAAACAGTATTAAGAATAATCCCATTAGGAAGGAATAAGTTTTGGGGGTTTTCCAATTTCAATAGTCTGTGCCAGTAGCAGCTGACGACAGAACACCCACTTGAATGTGTAATTGCAGGAGACATCTGTTGATGACCTTTTGTACAAAGAGGAGCATTTAGACTGTTGAACATAAACGGGCACAAAGGTAGTTCAATAGATATCTAATTTGGTCCTTTTTTGTTCTGTTTGTCTCCAGTGAGGTAGAAATCTCTTTCAGTTTGTTCTTTTTCACGAGTTAAAATCAAATTAAGAGCACCGTTTTTTAATATATTAGAGCATCTTATTCCTGTCTGCACTCATACGCTAAGAATTCATCTCAAATATCAGTCTGACTTTACTTAAAGGTTTAATGTTGCCAAAATAACTTGATGTTAATGTGTTTGCGTCTGTGATGTTTGTATCATATTACAATCGATCTTGGACGAGGATATTGCTTCCATCCTGAGATCTTTGAAATCATTGTATTACATAAAAAAATATATATAATTTGCCCTCATGAAACCACATAAGGACAAATCAGGTCTGTTTACTGTATGTGTCCCTGGTAAACACACAGCAAGCGCTCTGTCTGCATGCAATGTGACAGCATCAATATAGGATCCATATTTTGTCCATGCACGGTCTCAGAGAGCAAGCAGAACTAATTACTCTGGCAGCACAGAGACTGCAAGCTGCCAGCTGAGGGCCTGCATGAGAGCTCTGAGCTGAACCAGCAGCCAGGGGTGGAGATGTGGTGGAGCTGTGATCCTGTCATTTAGGTATCCAGCACAGATGTTTGAGGTTAAACACACGGGTGTGTGCTTGAGTAATACAACGCCCTTGTATGCATTGTTGAGGAGAGTGGCATAGAGAAGGTGCCTATCATCTAAGACAGTAAGTTGGACTTGTTGACTCTTTAGTAATCCCACATTGTATTCTCTCCTAGTGAAAAAGTCTGGTTCATGTCCATCTCTTAGAACCTAGTCATGATCGTAAGCAGTAGCTTCAACTACAAAAAGAAAAATCACTAAAAAGTTATTTTTTGTTGCCTCTTTTGATTCTAAACTCACGCAGAAAAGTTGAAATAAACTCCTATGCACATTATCAGACATATCTAAAACTGAATAGCTTAAGTTTTTAGTTAACAGTAAACAGCCTGTGTGCCAGGATAGCTTGGCCTTGCTGCACACCATCAATACTAATGACATCAGGATACAAAGTATCTCTATGGAAACCAGGAGGCCCTGGCTCCATCCAACAACCCCCTATACTACCACAAGACAAAAAAAACAGCTAAACTGGGGTGATGGGAGACAAAGAGTTAAAGTAAATTTAAAACACAAAATGAAACGCAGGGAGAAGCAAAAAACGAGTGATGATAAAAACAAGAAAGAAAGATGTGAATCAATAAATCAAAGCTATAAAAGAATAGGTGTGATGTTAGAAGTTGGGTGGAAATGGTGAGTTAAATCTGGTTTATAGCCAACACTGACTGCTCTGTATGAAAACAGGCACAGCAGTGTGTCACAGCCAAGCTGGAGTTTCAACACCGTCAGAAACAAGCTCCTTCTCCCTAAAAAAAACTGCACACTCATTCCCCTCCCTCCATCTATCACCCTGCTCCACTCCACTGCCTTCGCTTTGCTTTCACTGAGCAATGCTTTCCAGCAGTCCAGATGAGCTGGGTGAATTTCATCTCATTTTCTGCAGCTATCTACATCACTGCGTTGCTACCGCTTCCAAAGAGCTGCTTTTGCTTAATTTGAAGCAATATTCATGCAATTATAGCAACAAAAAGAGGGAAAATTGATTTTTCTCTGCATACATAAGTCAGGCCAATTAAAAATGCACTAAAAGTCACTTCAAAGCATATAATTGGCAGCTTGTGTGAAACCTAATTAAAGCTCAGCACCCTACTTAGTTGCCCAATGAACACATTATACACTTAGGTGGGTCACAGAGCTATTTAGTCTGATCAATATGACCTAATCACACAGAGCAAATGCGATAAAAGTAAGGACAGATCACTGAAAATCAGGTTAAGGTTACAAACTAAATGATGTAAACAAGTAAAATTAATCTTAAATTATGTCTAAAATCAAATAGGGAAACAAATTTTATTAATTTTAAATGTAATCGTCATAACCAGCCTTTCAAATTTTCTTCTCCATACTTTTAATTGCAATTGATTATTTTCTTTACAATAAATCATTTTTCTATTGAATACTTTGTACAACAATTGATATAAAGAGACATCTTTTCAGGATATGTCAAGCAAATGAGATGACAAGCGTTAATCCAGCTCGCTGTCATTCTGTCACGTCTGCATAATCCCAGTTATGTTCTTTTGTGGCGGTGGGAGCTTTTAAATCTTGTGAAGGCTAGTGAGACAAAGCTGTTTCTCGAGGCTGATTCAATTGATCTCATTTGTAAATCTTAAGCAGTTGGATTCTATTCTCATCAGACAAAATGCAGGAGAGCGCTTACAGGAAACCAGTGAGTAAGACAGACCTTTTCTGAATTTTGCTTGAGAATGAGTTAAAAAAACACTGATCTATTGTAAAGGCAGGAATTTACTTGAGAATAAGGAAATATTTTCTTCTTTTTAATATTATAACACTAATGAATAAAAAATGTTGCTTTTTAATAATAATAATGATTATATTAATACATCATACAAGTCACATCATGTCTTTATTTCTGAACAGAAAGTTCACAAGACTTCTACAATTTTCATAATGGTTGTCTGAAGCGTGTGGCCCGCAAGAGTCTGGCGACCTGTTTGCATCTCGCCTTAAATCAGCCGGGATAAGCTCTGGCACGTTCATGACTGTAAAGGTATTGTGAATGCAGCATCATTTTGTATAAACGTCACACTGTTTTGGTCAAAATTAAACACACAAAAAACTTCTTAAATTCAAACACAATCAAAGACGATTTGGTGTTAGTGCTGGTCTTCTTCTTTTTACGGCATTTCTCTTCAAGGGTCGCCACTGCAAGTCAGTTTCTTCCATCTAACCCTATTTGCTGCATCCTCTTCGGTCACACCAACTATCTTCATGTCTTCCTTCACTGTATCCATGAACCTCCTCTTTGGTCTTCCTGTAGGTCTCTTTCCTGGTGGCTCAAAACCCAGCATCTTTCTGCCAATGTACTCCCTCTCCTATGCACATGTCCAAACCATCTTAGTCTGGCCTCTCTGACTTTATCTCCAAAACTTCTAACAACTGTTGTTCCTCTGATATACTCATTTTTAATCCTGTCCATCCTGGAAACTGTCACTTCCAGAGAGATCTCCAGCATCTTCATCTCTGCTGCAAACATCTCTTTTTCCCTCATTGCCACTGTCTCTAGACCAAACAGTATGGCTGGTCGGTCTCACCGGCCATTGACTCAAAATGGTTTTTATCTTAAACTCTTTTTGTGAATCACAAATTGTACTAATGTTGATTTAAATACCTCAAGCTTTAAAAAAGTTCAACTAACACAGATTAATTTTGTTCCATTCCCTGATTTGGTGAAGTTAACTTTATCCAAATGAATCTATTGAGTTATTTTAACTAAACATGATTTCATACCAAAATAGCTGTTTTTTTTTTTAACTGCAATGACTTATGAGAAATGCAATTCAATAAATGTCTAACATTTTATACTAGCCTGGCTATAAATATATTTTATGTGCTTCAGTGTGTGCATTATGTTTGCACCCACAGTGAGACTAATCATCACAACGCATTAATGTTTGACTTATTCCAGCAATAAAAATAAAACTAGTGACTCACATTTAATGTTACTCCTTTCTCTACACTTGATATACTCTTTCTTTTTCTAAGAAATGGAAGACAGAAAAAAAAATGTTTTCAACGGAAGGTTAAGCTTCTTTGAGATTAGCATAATATTTCATTTGGAAAAACTTCAGGTTGGGCTGCACAGTGGCGCAGTGGCTAGCGCGGTGGCCTCACAGCAAGTAGGTCAGGGGTTTGAGTACCGGAGTGGGGGCGAAGTTTGAAACACTGTCCTTTCTGTGTGGAGTTTATATGTTCTCCATGTGCATTCGTGGGTTTTCTCTGGGTACTCCGATTTCCTCCCACTTTTCAAAAACACCCGAGGATTGAGTGAGCGTGCGTGCGTGCATGTGTGTGAGTGTAGATGGTTGTCTTTGTGTGTGTGATCCTGCAACAGACTGGCGATCTGTTTGGGTGTACCCCGGCTCATACATGATATGAGCCATGATAGGCTCTGGCACCCCTGCAACCTTATTAGGAATAAGCGGTTTAGAAGACTGAACAAAAACTTCAAGGTTTACTTGGAAGTAACAACAAGTAACTCCCATTATACAATTATTTGCGATTAATTAGAAGAATGAAAGAAAAGTTACACAAAGCATAATGGGGTGGAACGTTGTGTTTAGAGTAAAGAATTGTCCAGCAGCTTGTGCGTCATTCAGTGTGTACAGAGCCTTCTTTCTTCATTTGATTTTAAGTTTTCTCCCACCCAAACAAAGACTTTTCTTCTCATAATACTTCAAGATGACATGTATCATCACAATGCAGACATTGAAGCATCCTATATTTGTCACATGGAATTTACACATGTACTTCTTGTAGTGTGTTCAGTTATTCAGATGAACTTCTGTAGACCTGGGTTCCTTCTCAGTGTGACTCAGATGCAAGTTGCAACATATGAGAGGACTTAGTCTGACAAAGGCAGGATGGCCAGTCCTGTGTCATCCATCTCCATCCATTCACTGTGTTGTATGTCATAAACGTCTGTGTGTGTACGTGTGTGTGTAGACAGTTGGCAGGAGGACTGGTACTCCATGCTTTGCCGTCTCAGACAGAAGCATTAGGCTACATTATTTATCCAGCGCCATGTCTCATGTGTAGAACATTCAGACAGAACAGTAAAAGCTTTCAGTTCAGTATGAAGGACGGTGTTGTGTCTTTCCCCATTTCTCTCACACACTGAAAACTCAACACAAACTGAAAACAACAAATACCTCCTAACCTTTTATTCCTCCCCACAGATACGCCATCTCTACTTTCAGCTTCGTTTTGATCCTTGCTCCACATCGACCCGATACCTCTGGAGGTTTACTCAAGCAGCACTGTGATGACTTAGCAACTACTGATGTCTATTTTCAGAAGTTTCCAAGTTGTATTTTCTTTTGAGGAAAGGCTAGGAAACCTAAAATAGCTCAGAAACCTACATCAAACTGGACCACAGCCATAGCTCCCAGTTAGAATGAGTTGAACTTTAAACTGACATTGACAGGATTGGTTTCTGTCTCAGAAACAGTTTTAAACCCATATATGAACACAACATTTATCCCTCTCTTGTTTTCATTTTGTTAGGTTCTGCTTATTAGTGACGATGGTCAGGGATTAGAAAAGAACTAAGCATTTAAAATCAATGACCACTCTGTGTGCTTCAAATGTAACCTGAGTGAACCCTTAAATGCATCTTGAAAAGTAGTTTTCAAATAATGGTCAATAATCAAGCAAATATAGAACATCTTATTTGTAGAAAACCCAGGTATCTCAACCTCTGACCATAAACTGTAAATTAGAAGTAGCATATTCTGACTTTTGTTTTCTGTTTTCTAAGAGCAGCTATAGAGGAAATTTGTTAAATTGGTTAATCATATTATTGAGGTCAAAAGATAGAGGAAAGGGGCTGCGTGGTGGTGCAGTGGTTAGCACAGTGGCCTCACAGAAAGATTGAGGTTTGAGTCCTGGGAAGGACGAGGCTTGGAATGCTGGGCTTTCTGTGAGGAGATTGCATGTTCTCTCCATGTATGAGTGGGTTTTTTCCAGATATTCTGGTTTCCTCCCTCCCTCCGAAAATATATGTGTTAGGTTGATTGGCTGCTTTGAAATTGCCCCGAGGAATGAGCGTGTGTGTGAATGGATGTTTGTGTGTGGCCCCGTGGCAAACTGGTAACCTATTCGGGGTGTATCCTGCCTCTTGCCTTAAATCAGCCGGAATAGCTTCTGGCACCCCTCTGCCCCTTTAGAAATAAGTGGTTCAGAAGACGAAATGAAAGGTCAAAAGATTATTTCTATTACAACCTTTTGAGCGGTAAACAGTGACCAGAATAAAAACATGTGGATTTAAGTAGATATGTGTTTACAACATGAAAACTTTTTTCAGTTTTCTCCACAAATTTGATATCAAATTGTTATGCATAGCGTATATTTTATGTCACATTCAATAAAACCAAACCGGTGTAACTCATCAGATATAAACATTGACAGCAAAACAGACCCCTCTGACATTTGCCCACCATTAAGAGGTGTGTCATACGACAGTGGATTCCTAACTATTTCCGGATGTTCCAATGCGATCAATTGTTTTTTGTCCTTTAAAATAATGCTAAATTGAATTTTCAGTGTTAGGCAAAGGTCAAATGTTCCTCCTTTGTCAGGTAGGAGGTGCAGTTTGGCAGGTCTTGAGCTTAGCAGTGAGGGTGGCTGACTAATAAAGAATATCATTCATCATGTCTAGCGTCAGAGTCTAAAATAAACTGTGAATAGATCACGTAAAAGAGATTTTACTGCAGGAAAAAATCTCAAGATTTATTTAGATTTGAACAAAACGTAGCATATTCAAAGTTATAAAGTCATTCCAATCATTCCTATTCATCAAATGAAAAACTTTTATTGGCTTTTGCAAAACTTGAATCACAAAATAGCTAACCAGCTTTTGTTGTCCTGCTAGAATTTTGCCTGTTAATCTTTATAGGCTCCAAATCTTCATGTATATCCTATTTTGGATCAAATGTGAATAAAAGTTGAGAACTATTTTGTCACAATAAGATTTTTTCTACAGTAACTACAAAATCCACACAAAATATAAAGTAATAAATCTGTTCAAACAGCTGTAGAAAAAGCTCAAAGTTGTCTTGTGGACAGTGTATTTGATCATCAAGATGTTTTGACTTCGATCATCAAATACACTGTCCAGAAAACAACTTTGAAGCCTTTTCCACGATCGATCACTCCTGGACGAAAGAGGGATTACATGGACATCCAAAAACAACTATTTCATAGTCTGCTAAATAAAGAAACTTGTCATAAATCAGTTTTTAATAAGTGCATCTAGCTCTTTGGATTTGCTTACTGTTACCCAGCTCGCTCGAGAAAGTCAGGAGCTTTTCTAAAACCACAGAAACAGACGGGTGGAGGAGGAGGCAGAGAAAAGAGGAAGCCCTTCCTGATGTTCTATATTTACCCCAATCCCAATAGTAGCTGTGTCTCTGCTGCAACCTTGTCAGCGAGAGCAAAGGCCCAGCAGTCTTACTTGATAAGGAGTCTCTTGATCAAACTCTGAGACTCCCGTCAGAGGCAAAGTCAGTACTGGCATTACCCTACAGGCCAGCAGTAAAATGTTTATCCTGGTTGGGGATACTGCAAAACAGAGATAATAAAAGAAGGAATGATTCTTTTTTTTTCCTGAAATGATTCGTTAGTTTCTGATTTATCCGCTTCTTTCCTTGTTTTTAAACATAAGCTTAGCAGGAAGTGTTTGTGGTAAAGTGAGATTGTTAGCAAATGCTACGTGAGAGAGATACAGATATGCTGCAGTGTTTTCTTCTCCACGTGACAGAAGATGTCATGTTGAGATTCACCTCAGTGACAGCTAATGTTTTACCCTTCCGCCCACACAAAACTTAATCTCATATTTGTGTTCATATCTCTTTTCCCAAAGAGAATGAACAGCTTTTATGCTCACGTCCCCTCAGGTCTTTATGTTTTCCTAAGTCTGATTCAGCAGGAACTACCGTAGGTGTTGCTGAATGAAGGTGAGAACGTGATAGGAGCCCAGCTAATGTTTTAACACAAACACACTGAAGCTTTCACCTGACTCGCCATTTGTATCAGCTAAACATGACACAGAGGTCAAATTCCTTTCCCATCAATTAGATTTCAGTGCCCACACACAGACTATCAGTTGAGTAATATTTACTCATACACACACAGCCAGGGACCTTCAGCTATTTGTACAAGACCAGAATGTTCGTGGAATGAAACAAAACCTTCACAAATAAACCTAATTTGAACTTTTTGTTTGCAATAACTTTTTATTCATATTGTCTCCATTTGGGTCTCAAGAATTTAATCTGTATGAACAGTTACTTTTTAAAGAAAAGGGTTTCTTTCTCCAAAACTTTCAAACAATTGAGTTATTTAATTTCTATTGCAAAAATGCAAAACAATTTAAAATGCTGACTGAGTAAGGTCATGCAACTTCTGTTTCCTTTGGAATTTTTTTTTTTTGAGCATTTCCTTTGGTGTGACCATGTCAGAACTTCTGGATTGACAGACATCAAGTGTTTTTAGCTAATTGACTTAAGAAGTGACCTCATTACTCTTCTAATATTGATGAGCAGCAATAGTTGCTCCTATGAGATCACTGCTGGTCATCTTTTTTTTTTGGGAATGCGTAAACAGAAACCAGAGAAGTCTGGTTCAACAAACTGAAAAAGTCGTACATTAACTCAATGTTTTAACCTTTGAAAAGTGTGATATCATTTTAATAGTAGCTATGTTTGCTTTATATTAAAACTGGACCCACATTTTCTTAAATAAAAAAGTTTCATTGTTATTCCACTTGTAGCTAACGTGAGTAATTAAACTAAAAGTGTTGCTTCATTTAACCCGTCATTTAATAAAACTGTGGGTTAGTCCATCACTTCCTGTTCCACCTTCCTCCCAGCTAGTCACAGCATCTAAAGCTGTTTCTACTAATGTTTTATATTTCTTATCATCTCCTGCATCTCTAGATAAGCCCGCTGAGGTTCACACAAACACACTGATGTCACACTGATGCTATCATGATTGTGTCTGCTTAACAGAACACATAGTTTTAACATATAAGAGCATGTTGAAAAAAGAGGCTTTTTAATGGAATCATAAATACAAAGTTCTTAAAAGACGAAAGTAAACTTTATTCAAGCATTTTTTAGCATTTTCTTTTTCCCTTTCCCTTGTTTGAAAAGCTGACAAGTTTCAACAGACCATCACGTGTACAAGTCTGTAAATTACATGAGTCGTGGATGCAGTTTGTCCCCCAGTGGAAAGCAAGGACAGGACAATCATGAGGAATGTGTTCTGAGCCGTGAACTGCATGTCTGTCAGGCTAACAACGACACAGCAGGATGCATGATAACAAACACTCACACCAGTGTACATGCGGTGCAATCTAAACACACTTGGTGTTCCTTTATCAAAGTGACGACAGAAGCTGCCTCCTCCCCCCTGTGCAACTTTTCCAAGGAGCATGCTGTTTTCTCATAAAACAGTGCACAATTGCAAACATCGGTACAACGGAAGTGTCATTTTGTCATCATCTACGATATACAAAAATATAACAAATAACTACATTAATGGGCATGAGGACTGAATTGGACTGGCTCTGACTGACAGCAGTGTTAAATGTGATGAGGTGTCACTGTGGGACAATTTTTTTTTCCTGACTCAAACACAAAAGAGAGGCAAGGAGTGACACACCTATCACAGACATTTAGGTCCTAATCCGTCAGAACAAAACTGACAGACTGATGAGGGACAGAAGAAAACTGAAAACAATGAACATAAAGGACAAAAAATATAGCTGAGATATAGCTGAGAGTTTAAGAAAATGTAGGCAAAGTTACACGAGGGTCAAAAGAAAGAGACAAAAGTTGGCTGTGTGTCCCTAAGGATGTGGACCCAGGTGAATCCGAATGATGCTGGCACACAATCTGCTGGCCCAGATAAACACAAATACACAAACATAGGGTCCAAACCAAGGCTTATATAATGTAATTCCAATGCCATTCTGCACACTCATCTTCCCAGGGGTGAACTCTGCTCAGCTGGAGGCACCAGACATGAAGAAGGGATTTCAGGATGTACTGACCAGGCTCATCAGGACATGTAGGGGGTGTAGAACATGGCAACAAGGTCATATTAGAATGAACATACACTCTCTTTGCCACACTGATGTAAGAAAAAAAATCTCATTTACAACTTTCTAAAACATACACATAAAATGAAAGCTGAGGAGATGGTCTGTCCTTTTTTTTACTCATCACATTTCTGGGGTCATTTGCTGTGTCATCATCGCACCCTCCAGCACAAAATGTAACATCTCCAAGTCTTACTTTATGCCTGCAACTGTTTTATGGTCTCCACACAAGGGAAACTGGGATCATGTTACTGTGGCTGAGCATTTCAGCTTCATGTTTTGTGATGCATCACTCCTATCACACTCACCCCCACCTGTGTCAAGCAGATGGACTGAAAGTCAGAAAGAAAATGTTGATGATGAGAGTAAATAAAGAACAGGGCAAGATGTTCTTTTCTGTTGTATTTTAATCTCTAAGAGTTTTACTCCAGTTGATACACTTTGATGTTAGTGCTTACCACGTTAAAATAATGTTGATGACATATTTAATAATCTGTGTCATCTGTATAACTAAGAGTTATTAATGGACTACACAATATGTCATGACATTGTCTTACATCCTGATTTGTCATCAGGGTGAGCTGTGTGACGGCAAAGCGCAGGAAGGACTTTCAACCCTGAGGAATGTGCATCTGTATAAATAAAAGACCAAAGAAATGTGGAAAAAATAAAATAAATGAATATTTTATATTTTGCAATCCTGATAAGTTAGAACATAATATTCCAAAAAAAAGTTAAAATGTGGAATAAAATATTTAGCATTTATCGTTAAACCACACTTTTTTCTAAACTACATTTCACAAGCTCAAACTCAACTTACGATCCCCAAAATCCCAGCAAACCCAATCTTTTCTTGTTTCAAAAGAGTAGCTACTTCCTCATAGAAAGCACATACTTTAACACTATTTAACTATCGGGTTTATGATTGGTTATTTATATTGCTTAACGTCTCCCAGTAACTACAGAGACTTTGTTGCTCCAAAAAATATTTTAGACCTATTTTGCTTGTTGGTCAGTTTCCAGTTAACCTAATTAGTAGTCAGATCTTCTCAAGTTCTATTTGATTTAGGTCAAGTCATTTTTACTCCTTTTTGAAGATATTTTGCTTTCGTGTACAGTCAAAAAGTTAGATGGTATTTAAAAAAAAGTGGTAAAATGTTTACATTACAATTACATTTTATCCAAAAGGTGATTTTTTTACTTGTCTAAACTGTCAACTAAAAATGTCATAAATGTACTTATTATAGTTTCAGACTTTGTACACCATTTATGTATACTGTATATAAAAAGCCCCAAGTTTTTGAGGAGAAATCGAGCTCACAGTAGGAATCCGGAATTTTTTTAATGAATTATTTTAAAGATTTTCTTCTTCTGAGGAAATATGTATGTATCACCCCCAAACGTAACCCAGTTGCAACTGGTGGGGTTTTTTATTTGCTTTTTAGTCATGTCATTTTCTTTACCTTCTCATTCTGGTTATGTTCTCCTATCGGATGTCCTGTCATGAGCTACAAGATCTAGTCATTAAAAGATAATGTGTGACTGTATAAATCTCAATTGCAAATACTGTCCTTCTAAAAAAAAAGGTGAATATTCTAATAAGTAACTTAATATTTATGTTGTTTTCTTATCTAAGTTTTGGAATGCACTTGGTGTGGCTTTGGGTTTTAAAAGTCCTATATGTTTGTAAAGTTTTCCCCTTACAAATATCTTGAATTACCAACTAACCAGTGGAAACTTACAACATAAACTATAGTTGAGAAATCAAACAAAGATGCCGCTGAATAAAGTAGTCACAACATCTATCAGCAAATCTAACTGAAGGAAATAATATGGATTTTAAATCATATATGTGCTTAGAAGAAAGACGGAAAGTTGCATTGGAGAAGCATAAGTTTGTAAGGGAAGAGTAAAATACACAATTATGTGACAGATGGAAGCTTAAATACACTACATGTGTTTCTACTCCTTTATAAACATCTGGAGTATAGAAATAACTTTGCCACATATCTGTGATCCTGATTCAACCACCATATTCCAAACTTTCCCTCTGTATATATATCTTCCTGACTGTACCACAAAGCTGAGGGCAGAGGGAGCACAGGAAGGAAGGAGGGCAACCATGCAAAGCTAAATAATGCAATGCCTCAGTCTCCCACATTATGACCCAGTAAATGGCTGGTTATACAAACTCACCCTACAGGGGTGTGTTGACAGCTCAATCAGAAGGATAAATTGAAGCTAGTATTTGAAATAGTTTAGGCTACAGCTGTCCTCGTGCCTGAATAAAACATGTTCAAGTCTGAAAGTCCATGGAAATGACTGCTTCCTCTCTGTGGGTCATCCTGAATGGGAAAGGTTCTGAGCAAGCCATGTTCTGAAATGAGTCATTTAAACTGGGTGTTGTCTCTAAACAAAGTAAGATTAAAGAGAACTTGGGGAACTTAGTACTTGCTATGCAACTTCACAAACTGACTTTATCTATTGGTATGCTGTAGGCCAACATGAACACAAGTAATAAGTAAAAAAAAAATAAGTAAAGAGTGTGACTCTTCTTAGAAAAGCTCAATGCAGCCTATATGTTGTGCTTTTTATTTTAGAAATATGTCCTTACACCCCCATGTCTATGTTTAAGATCTGCACAGACAACTTCACCAATCAGATGGACAATGCAGTCCAACTTCTTCTCATGTACAATTTTATGAACCTAAAATGAACCTAAACCTTCAAAGTAAGCAAAGTCTGTGTCCCACCCTACCTTCGGTGTGGCAGGTGGAGGATAGGATGGTGCTCGGAGGGCGGAAGAGGTACGGGAGATAACGGGAAAAACATTTCATCTTCTCCGGTGCTTGCCGACAGATGAAGAGCGTTGCGTTGCGAGCTCCACATCCGCACTGCTGCCGCGACAGCTAGCCAAGGATGATCCGATGAGGTGTGAGGGGGAAAGAGGCTGTAGATCCGCGGTGCAGGAGGGCTATGACAGCATTACTTTACCCAGAGAGCCAACTGTGTGCCGCCCCAACAAGCAAACAGCCTCCGCTTTCCTGTTGGGATACTTCACTACTGTAGATGTGTGCTCGAGTTGTTCAGGCAGGATAGTGAATCCTATCTATTCACGGCTGGGAGATCGGAGCGTGTGTGATCTACTGAAAAAAAAACCCCACCCCTAATACACTACTCATCAGCTGATAAGATCAAATAAACAGTTAGAGAGAGAGATCGAGTCTGCAACTAAATGAATCATAAAGAAAACTTGTCCACTACCAGGATGTTGGTCCGTTATGTTTGGTGCCACCTGGTGGAAAAATCCTGCCTAACACCCATAACAGGTATAACGTTAGCATGTGAATAAAAAATGTCAAATTTTAAGTGAATTCATATGTTATTCTACAAGTCATATCATGGCACATAATTATCTCACGCTTTGTATCTACACAGGGTATGGGCAAGCTGCGGCCCGGGAACCACATGCGGCCCGTCGAACTTGAAATAATTAAATTAATAAATTAAATTAAATTAATAAACCTTGTTAATGTTTTAATTCCTCTGCAATTCTGAAGTTTCCTCACTAGATTGCGCACTCTAGATATATTGGCTTTGTTGAGAAAAATGTGACCAACAACACTGCTCCCATAAAATGCATGTCTCTGTGATCTGCGCGTTGTCAAAATAAACAGTCCCAGCTTAATGAAAAGCTATCGGGGCCAACACATGCACATAAACACACGTGCTAGATGTTTCATTTAGAGTGTTAAATCGCGCTAGATTTTAAACCTAGTGTGCACGTTCTGAAAAATGGAAAGCCAATGGGGCTGTGCAAGCATTGTATTCTAGTGCTAGATTCGAACATTTGGCACGCAAGATTTAATATTTAGCACGCTAGATTATGTGCGTGCTGCGGCCCTGGCACGGAGGGAATATGCCTACAAGAAAGAAGATCGGCTTTGCAAGAAACAGGGAGGGGATGTTATGTGGCTATTAGGGCCACTTCACGCACGTGATCTAACGTGCTGGATTTCGAATCTAGAGCACTAGATTTAACTTTTAGCGCGCTAGACTACGTGCGTGAGCGTCCCTGATGGCTTTCCATATTTTAAGCGCTTTAAGAAATCTGTGAATGTAGCATTTGAAATTTAACACACTTGATGTAACATCTAGCATGCTTGTTTACATGCGTGTTGTGGCTCCAATGGCTTTCCATACAGGCTACCAAATGCCCAGGTTTGAATTTATATATATATGTATATATATATATATACATATATACACACACAGACAGACATCAAAAACACAATTAAATATATATATATATATATATATATATATATATATATATAGTTGTTTTTTAATGTTTTCTAGTTGTTATCTTTTTATGTTCAGTTTTTAATGTTATTTTTGTATGTTTAAATTGGGATATTAATTCAATAATCATTTTTATGATGATTCATGATTCATTCACTCAAAATATGAAAACAGGGAAGATAATATCCGAATATATTGTGCATATTTCAAATAATTACTTTTTTACAACTTAAAGCATTCTTTAGTCATAGTTTTATTTACAGTCATCTCATGCTGCACGAACTTCCACAATCTCGCGAGAGTTGAGTGCGAGCATTTGAAGCGGAAGTAGATGTTTGTGCTCTCTCTCTTTTCGGCCGGCCTTACCACAGCGAACGGCAGGGTAAGATTCTGATGTAAAATATGTCGCTAAAGTTATCACAATCCATCCTCCACAAAATCTACTTATGTGGCCATGTGCACAATTATACATCATTGAATCACATGAACGTATCAAATTAGGATGGTATTAATCTGATTCTTTATATAGATTCTTGTATATTTCAGGTTAAAGTCAAGAGATCCAGCTTGAATCCGCATGTCTGCTACTGCTAGTTAAGCAGCTAAAGTAGTAACACCCATTTGGGTTTATTACGTCTAATATTAAATGTTAGAACTCCTTTACTTGCCTGATCGCATAATTATTCGCTTCTAATTGAAAATGCGACATGTGTTTACTATGCTAATTTTTTAGCTAAATGCATTAGCTTAGCATTTAGCTTTGAGTCTTATCAAGGGAAAATCTAATGATGTGTTTTAATTAGTAGTATTTTATTGATCCACACGTGGGGAATGTGTGTGTTATCAGCCGTACTGTAATTACATCAAAAACTAGGAAGTAAATATATAAAAACAATGGATCTAATTTAAGATCTATAACAAGCAGTACAGACAGAATGTGTTTAAAGGTGATGTAAAGGGACACAAAGTGTTGTCTTGAGAATGAATGATTTTGTGGGCAAACTGTCTTTTATTACAGTAGTAACTGGTTTGGTCATAGGGTGGATACCTAAAGAACAAGATTACAGATACAAGTGGTCAATATGAGCTGCAGGGGGGCTGAGCTCTCACCCAGAGAGAGTAATGGCTAGGAGAAGAGCAGTTGCTCCTCCAGGTTGAGAGAAGCCAGATGGGAGAGTTCGGGCCGAACACCTTGCTGGTGAAGTGTTTTGGGCACGTCCCATGGAGAGGGGACCCAGAGACAGACCCCAGACCTGCCTTGAGAGACTATATTTCACAGCTATCCAGGGATGCGTAGGGGTTCTTTCGGGTGAGCTGGAGGATACAGCCACAGTGAGGGAAACCTGGGTTTCCCATCTGAGGCTGCTACCCCTGCAACTCAGCCCCGGATTAGTGGAGGACAACAAAACAATAATGCGTTCAAGCTACGCTGCTTGAAATTGTGACTATATTTTGTGTTTGATTGGCAGCATCATGAAGGTGAATCCATTCGTAACATCTTCCCGTCGTAAGAACCGCAAGAGGCACTTCAATGCCCCCTCACACATCAGGAGGAAGATTATGTCCTCCCCACTGTCAAAGGAGCTCCGTCAGAAATACAACGTGAGGTCCATGCCCATCCGCAAAGATGACGAAGTCCAGGTATGTAACTAGCATAGGATAACATGATCTACACCTGGGGTCTATGTTTAATTTGATCTGCTTGTGTTGTCCTCCTCAGGTTGTTCGTGGACACTACAAGGGCCAGCAGATTGGCAAAGTTGTACAGGTCTACAGAAAAAAGTATGTCATCTACATCGAGCGTGTGCAGAGAGAGAAGGCCAATGGAACTACAGTTCATGTCGGCATCCATCCCAGCAAGGTGAGAGAATCTTGAGAACATGCTTAAAAATCAAGCTGGTTGTGCTATGAAGAGATCATTGTAAGGGTAGGATTTATACATAAAATTTTCCATCTATTTGTGTGTGCATATTGCTTAATATTGCTTTTCATGCATGGAGATAGAGTTCAATTTGAACGAGTTTAAATCTCCAACTTATAGCCTTTGATTAAAGAAAAGTTTGTTATAAGATGTTTGACATTTTTGGGGTTGTGTCAGCTGGTTCTAGTGCATAGTTACACCTGGATATAAAAAAAAAGATAAATGTTTTTGAGCATACATTCTTCATATTTATTCCAGCAGAACTCTTATCAGTTTTTTAATGTACAGGTGCTTATGTGATGACTATTGTGCCTCATAGTGCTTCCCAAAGTAAATTCCACTTCCAGCTTTAGGTTGGGAATTCAAAGTTTGCAAATGCTCCACTAAATTTCTGCACACTGAACTGTAATTCTAGAAGTCCTGCTTGTTAACAGTTTGTTTTAATTTAAAACATAATATTCTGATCAGGCAAATGCATGTATTTTAAAACAAAAACTTTATTTTTTTGTTTTGTTTTCTGTAAGAACTTGTATTTGAGGTCCGCACGTCAGAGTTTGTGTGCATATGTATGTTTGTGTTTAATTTCTTTAAAACGCCAATGCATTTAGAGTGAATTAATTATAAAGGGAAATCGGCTGGCAATTTTACAATGTGGGTTGTCATGGTGACAGACATTTGCAGGACTGGCATTGCAATAGTCTAACTGTGGGCACAAAAATGAACATAACAAGCATTGATCTAGAAAAGAGCTGGATGAGCCTAGAAATATATTCTTTGATTTTTTATTTTTTACATCATTTTTGATATGCTTTACTTAAAAACAAACAAGAGATGAAAAATAGAATCTCAATTGTTAAGATTAAAAACAGACTTGTGAGGCTGACCCCTGCAACTGCACGACAACATGTGTTTTTCAACCTAGCAATTACACCAATAAGCTTCAAACTTTTAGGTTTAAAAAGTATAACTTTTTAACAAACAGTAAATTATGACAACCAACCACACAGCTATTGAGTGTAAACAATAGTTGTTGATTTGGACCCTTGTTGTCAGAGTGAGGTCAGACACAATGTTTTGCAGCTCCAGTATCTTAAACAACTTTGTCTATCATGTTCTTTTAACAGTCTTGCATACTGCAGTAAATGTCCTCTTATTGCTATGTGCCATGTACAATCTGATAACTACACAAAACCATTAGAGAATTTACCCCGACACCTTTCTTAGTACAATCTCCAGCTTTCACTCAGTTGCTGTTATGCTTGTGAATCTAATATATTTGGGGTGTGCCATGTTAACGTATTTGTGTGGAGTAAGGCAGGATTTTAGTTCTGCTTGGGAAAAAGAAAACCTGTTTATGACAGCACATAGTTTAAAACTGTAAAATGGAATGAATCAATATATCACTCACCTCTATGATTTTAGAAACATTTTAGAATGGAATACTTTTTTTTCCAGCCCTTTGTACTTGAGAGCTTGACCCCACATTAAAATGAAAAAGAAAATGAGTTTCGACTGCTATATTAGTGTCTTATGAATGACTGTTGCTTTTTCTTGCGTTCTCAATCGGGGTGTTTGCGTCTTTTGCAAAGGTTTTTTTTTTTTTCCACTGAAAATTACATATACAAATTATAAGTAGTTGTTTTTGCTTTTTTTTGTTCTCAAATTTCAGTGACGAGCAGGTTTTGCAAATTACAGTCAACTTTGTGGGTTGAGCAGGATAGAAATCAAAGTTTTTTGTTTAACGTCTTGATGTTAAAGTTGTATAAACAACTCTATGCTGTATAATTTGTCACTGAGAAGGTTTCGTTGGAGGCTCATAATACATGTTTCCCATGATAAATTGGTTTCCATCCATCTGTATGTCTGATGAATTACATTTTTTAAAAACTCTCCAAAAGGAATATTGTCACGTCTGGATATTTAGAAACTTTCTTCAGCAGAAAAATTGATGCTGAGAATTTTGCTACATTTGATAAAACAGTTTCTCAAATAGTCAAAAATTTGTGTAAGACTTGATCCACTTCCTCTGAACAATCAGTTGAATTATTGTCATTTTGTGAGCAATGCCTGAGAAACTTTTAATGATTTAATCAGCAGCTATTTTTTTGTTTTATGTAGGTGGTCATCACCAGGCTAAAGCTGGATAAGGACCGCAAGAAGATCCTTGAACGCAAGGCCAAGTCTCGTGCCGATGGAAAGGAAAAGGGCAAATACAAGGAGGAGACCATTGAGAAGATGCAGGAATAAAATGATCTTTGCTATCAATAAACTGTGTAAATGGAGCAAAGTTTGTTTGGAGTTTTACTTTAAACTAGATCTTTGAATACCAAGAAACTTTGGGGAAAAAAATGAAGTGTTACTTGTTTTTATCATCACCATATTGTCCTAACACTTAAAATACTGACACAGAATCAGTTCAATTATTTTTTAAAGATTTTAAATCCAAACTTTTCTTCTTGAACTTTACATATTTCGGGGTACTGAGTTTGCAGTGTTTTGTATTCTGTTCCCATTGAAATTTTATATCAGCTCGGTTATTTTTAGTTTCAAACATGCAAAATAAAATGTTAAACTGAGGCTCAGATACTGAAGTTTAAGAATCAAGGTGCTGCTCAAATGTTAAACATTAGTTTCCAAACAACAGTTTTTCTAAAATTGGGGCTTTAACGTCTGAGGGCAGTGTGGTAGAGCAGATTGTACAGTACTATTCATATCACCAACTGAGACAGATGTTGGTACATACTTCTGTCAACTCATTTGAAACTATGACAAAACTTCAATACATGTACAGGTAAACAACATTGAAATTTCTTTAGTGGATACAGTAATCTAAAAGATGTTTGATTTGGTAATTTAAAGATCAATATTTGCAATGATATAAAGTTATCTCGTCTCCTCTCGTCCATCTCGTCTGAACCGCTTTTACCTAAAGGGGTCGTGGGTTCCCAGAGCCTATCCTGCCTTATTTCAGGCAAGAGGCAGGGTACACCCTAAACAGGTTGCCAGTCAGCTGCAGGGCTATACACATTGATTCTTAGGGGGAGTTTTTATAGTGGCCAATCAATCAGAGTAGAATTGAAGAAAAATATGCCTCCATCATGTCTGATTTGCATTTACCTCTTAAATCATTGCTCTATTGGCCCTCCTCCAATATTGGAAATCCCTTTGATCGCTTTGCAGATTTATGCTATTTCATTGGGATTTGATCCTCCCCTTGGACATTGGAGTTGTCTATACATTATTAAATGTTCAGATCAAGGAAGAATCATTTTGAGTGATTGGAAATAAGCATCTCTTTGTAACCTTAAAAACCTAAAGGTTTAGGCTTTTCAGTTAGTAATCAAGACAAGTTGAGATGCATTTCAACCCATTTTTCCCATCATTTAAAATATTTTATGAGCCCAAAACATCCACTAAACACTTTTTATTCATGGATCATCACTGTACAGTGTTGATTTCTTATAATTACTATGTGGAATTTTGGTAATAATCACTTTGATTGTCCAAAGACAGAAGTCTGCCATTTGTAGGGTAAATTAAAAATGATCAAATAAATCCAGCATAACCTCAACATGGGGAGAGATTCAGAAAATAATAATACTACAAAAAGCAAGTTGCAAACCACTTTATTTGAGAAAAGAAAAAAGGAAATTAATAACTCACAAAAAGGAGGTTTGCTTCATATTTCAATTATTCAAATGTGTTCAGTTTGTAAAGCATATTTGTAACTGTAAAAATGTTAAAGCGAAAAATATGTTCAAACAAAAAAGACCCAAAGGTATAATATTAAGTTCTATTTTATCTTTAAGTTAAACTTGTGAATCCAGCACATAGACCGATCCCAAAATATATCACACCCAGCATATAGACGAATACCAAAATTGATTGAATCCAGGACATAGACGAATCCCAATTTTTTAAAAAATCCAGCACAGAGACGAATCCCAATGTTTTTTTTAAAATCCAATACATAGATGCATCCCAAAACGTGAACTTTTCAGCAAATAGACGGATCCGCACACATTTTACTTCCTTCTCAGTCAGGTGACATACACATGACGTCGACAGGAACTTCATTTCTCCCTGCTAAACTTTCCTAAAGTTACTTTGGAAGTAAAATAAAAATCTGTATTTTTTTTTCTTTTATTTCACACCATGGCTGATACTAAATTTGCAATCGTCGTGTCTGTTATGACCCTGTTTTGGGCTTTTGTCGGTGGAGTTGTACCTTGGTTTATTCCTAAAGGACCAAACCGAGGGTAAGTTTGGTAGCTTAGTTGCTTTTATTGCCTAAAAACGAACAAAATTAGTCTTTATGAGATGTTTTCGTTCTATTTGACAGTTTAAAAACAATCCGAATGGTCGGCGTTAACCTATTTGAACTGTTTAATTTGTTAACTAATGGAAAAGTTACCATCAGCTCAGGGAAGCTAATTTAAATTATTTATATTTCACAATAAATATATTTAAAATGTCTGTATATGTGTTTAAATGATTTTTATGAGCAAAAATACAGATAGATACACATAAACTTTTTTAAATGAAGATAAACTAAATATTTAGAACTTCTCTTTTTTTTGGCAGCATTGTTCACATGTAAGGGGATTGTGAATGTAGTGCTTAATTAAAATCTATTAACAAATGTATATATTTTTTTCTTACAGTGTAATTGTCACAATGCTGGTATTGACTGCAATCTGCTGCTATCTTTTGTGAGTACCCAAGTTTGCGTTGATGTCTGGATTACCTCTATTTATTAAAAATAACTAGAGATTTATGTAAAAATTTACTTTAACAAATATTACTGTTAGGGCCAAAGAATCAGATTTTAAGATTTGCTTTGTTGCAGTGACTCTGCACCAGAAACTTGAAGGTTTGCTTTCAATTAGCTGATATATGTGATTTACATGTTTTATTTATCATGGATACAAGTGGCAAAAATGAGCTTCTGCTGTAGGGTGGCTGGGCTCAGAGATAGAGTCTGCCATCTGGGAGGAGCTCTGAGTAGAGCCGTTGCTCCTCCGGATCAAGAGAAGCCAACTGGGGTGGTTACGGCATCTGGTTAGGTCGCCACGAAAGTGCCTCTTTGGTTAGGTGTTTCGGGCACGTCCGACTGGGAGGAGACAAAGAGGCAGATCTCAGACTCGCTGGAGAGACTATGTCCAACAGCTGGACAGGGAACACCTCGGGATCCTACAGGGAGCCGGGGGATGAGAGAGGTCTGGGCTTCCCGTCTGAGGCTGTTACCTCCACGACCCGGTGGCAGATAAGCGGAAGAAGACGTTATGGGAATCAAACAAACAAAAAACCCGAATATCTTTATCTGTTTAGTTTGCATTTTTGTCTGTTCACTTCTTTCTATACATTTCTTTTTCTCATTTAGTTGTACGACTCTGTGAGTTTGTGAAGGAGAAAAAGACATTTTACTGTGGGGTCCAGTTAGCATCTTCATTTTCCTTCAGAAATTTCTTTGTTTTGTCTCTGGATCATGCTCACTACGCTACAGTTTTTTTTTTTTTTTTTTAAATGTTGAAATGGTGGATTTTATGACTCATTTTGAAATGATTCATTTAGAAAACTTCTCTTTTCCATGAGTTTTTACATACATTTATATTCTTTCATTGCTCTTTTTTGTCCCTGCACATTTAGCTGTGGGATCTCACATGTAATCCATACTATACAGTATTAGTTATGCAAGTTTCATTTTAATAATAAAATATTCATAATTAGAAGTCGGTGTCAGTTTTGAAGTGGTGTCATGTTGCCCAGCTGCGGGCAAAAGAGGGCAGTAGAGACAAGTCTGCTTTATACTGGGATCATCTGACTTGCAATAAACCACCAGCTGGAAGTAGATATCAGAGAAACAGTGGTGCATTAATAAACCTTTATTGATACTGTATTACTGTTGTCAAGTGCAATGCGTTAACAGTTCTCATCTGGATATTTTCTGTCCTTCAGCTGGTTAATAGCAATTCTGGCCCAGCTAAACCCACTATTTGGACCATCTTTGCACAACGACACCATCTGGTACCTGTATTACCACTGGTCTTAAATGAACTCCGTAGGACTTCACTTTCAGGTAAAAATCCCAAACTTTTTTTTTGTCATAAAGTAAAACATTTCCAGAAATCTACATTATACCTAATCTACATTTTTCTCTCTCTCTTGTGCAGTAAATCTTTTGTTTGTGACAGACTGTCTGCAGTGAAAATTTCACCAGAATTGCTTTGAAGCTTGTATCCCTTAGATTTTTCCATCTTGTTCACATTGATGCCTTGTTCAGATCTGCAAACAATGTCGCTGTGAATGTACCTTTTATTAAATCAGCCTTTATTTGTTGTTTGGTGTCAGTAATGTGTAAATTTTACAAAAGCTGTTGTCAATATTACATTTATTAAATTGGTTTGTGCTTGTAACGCAATCTTGTTATTTCTTGGATACAATTCAAACACCTCACCCCTGGCCACCAGCAGTGGTGGTGACCGAAAGAACGAGATCACGGATACAAGCAGCTGAAATTAGCTTCCTCCGCAGGGTGGCTGGACTTAAGAATTAATCAAGAAAACCTTGATTTGTCCCACAATGGGGGGATTGCAATCTATCTCAGTCTGTCTTGTCTGTCTATTGAGCTCTGCCATCTCGGAGGAGCACGGACTGAGGAGCTCTGCCATGCGGGAGGAGTGAAGAGCTTGTTGCCCCTCTGGGTCGAGAGAAGTCAGATGAGGTGATTTGGGCATCTGGTTAGCATGCCTCCTGAATTGCCCCATATGAGTGGAAGACAATGGAACAGAACAATTCAGACACTGAAAATGAAACAAATGGATCACTTATTAATAATTTCTGTAATAATTTCAGATACGCTGGTATCCAGTCTTTGCTTTGTGTGCATTACTAAAAAAATTGACATTACTGTACTTCCATATTTGAAAATGTTACCCACTGCTTCCTTTGTTTTATTGTAGTTATTTAGATTTAAACCCAGATCATTTACTCATTAATATACACGTAATTTTTTAGGACTCTCTTTAACTCAAATCTCTTTTCACCAATGAATCTCTTAAAAATGATGTGTATTGTTCATGCTTAAAATGTCCATCCAAAATAAGACAGAAATAAATCATTACTTATATGTCTTTATATTTACACAATATAAATAAATTGACAAACTCAACGTTATTAAATAGATAAAACTTAAATTGAAAATAAACAATGCCAAAGTCGAAGTTTAAACGTGACTTCCCGCTTGCCGTAGTTTCAGTCATCTACGTTGACAACATGGCGCTGGCAGATGTCTGTGTTCATGGATGTGAGCAAGAAATACTCAAGTACGACTTGAAAATCAAAGCTCTTATCCAGGTGCGAATATTTTTGGTAAGATTATTCAGTGTTTAGTTTAGATGTAGAAAAAGTCTGACTTTTATGCGCGAATGAACCGCTTAATCTCGCGTTATCACACCTACAAGCTGCTGTACATTAGGCGTCATCACAATGCGCCTTCTGACGTCAAATTATGAGACGTGGATAAGTAAAAGAAATAACTTTCATAGAATTGTAGTTTTATTGGTTATAATAAATTATTATTATTGTATAAAACTTTTGCCAACATCTTAAATAACTTTCAGTAAATGAACTATAAGGATAAACATGTTTAAAATCAGAAGTTGTTTTTTTTCTGAATTAAAGATGATCTTTGTGGATTAAATTTGCCTTTTGCCTACAGATTAACCATAAATTTTTATTTTTAACCTATGATCAGTGAATGATTTTGTAATAATACAAAATCTACTCATTTACGTGTGAAGTAGGAGTTTTCTGATTTCTTACTGGATTTAGAAATGGTCTTGGAAACAATTATTTTCATGTATCAATCAGTGTATAAAATATTAACTACTGTTTTTTTTTCGGTGAAAAACACATTTTCTATCTAATCATACTAATAATTATGGACAGCAAATGAATACATTTAAGGTCAGAATTAATTTGATTGTCAAGTTTTTTTAAAAAAAAAAAGAATATTAATTGATATATTCATATACGCCAAAAAAAAAAAACAGTACCCCGGCTCACTTGACCGCGGTTAGTGATTGTTTAGGGTGAGTTTATTAAGAGTAACAATGGAAGGATATCTTTTAAAAAATCTGATCATGCAAAATTTGTTCACACCTTTTCTCACAAGTTTTTAAGACACACTGAATAAATATGACATTTATTGAAATGAAGATTTGTAAGAAGTTCAAAACGAATAGAATTGGGTGGAATTGAAATAGTATCTAGGTTGCACTGCACATTGGTGCAGTGGTCAGCATAGCTGCCTCATAGCAAGAACGTCAGGGTCCAAGTCCCTTGAAACACGTGTATGCATGGGTTGGTAGGACCACTATGGTTTGCCTTTAGAAATGGATATGTGTGTGGCTTAGCAACAGCCTGGTGACCTGTTCAGGGTGTATCCTGCCTCTTGCCTGAAATCAGCTGGGATGGGATCCGCCACTCCTCGCGATCCTTGCGATAGGTATAAGCTGTTCAGAAGTCTAAACTAAATGTTTTTTCCACATTGACTTCTCTTCAGGCTTTCTTTTTTTTTGCTTCTAGTTTCTAGCTTCTAGTTTATTCGGCACAGCAATATTTATTATTTTACTAAAAATGATAGCATATCCAAGCTTGTAAATTAGAGTAATCAAATGTTTGTTTATGTCTTTATTTGTTTAAGATGGAAAATTTTTCCCCAGAGATGAATATGTTCTACTCAGACAGTTAAAACACAGTCATTCACTTTTGAAACAAAACAAAGTAGCGGTATGCGCTTTTACCATCTCATAGCTTTTAATGTTTTAAGAACTGCCTCTTTCTTCTCCTTCATATTCAGCTTACTTTCATGGGCTCAATCCAGTTGCATGTCACTGAACGCACCGTTATGTCTCAACAGGACATCACAGAGTTGACTGGCCCTCAAAGCAAGCTGACAGAAATAAATGCAGCTGTAAAAAAATGTTTTCACAACCTCAGATTAAAGATTCAGGTGGGAACTCTCTTCAGATGACAAAAAGTTCTTAACCAAGTGTTTCTTCTACAAATATAACAAAAAAAACATATTTTTACTGTGTATTATTTCAGGAGTTTGAGCTGCTGGCGTTGGAGCAGGACAGAGAATCAGATAAACAGGCTTTGGTTAGTCAAGTGGAGGGACACAGAAAGCAGATGCTGAGGTACGAATCCTACCTAAATGTATAGAAACACGGTTTGTGATGTGTTCGTCTTCTTCGCCATGAAAGAAGATGGACTCGATGGAAGATGGACTTGATCTCTGAGATTTGTTTTATGGTGAAATATTACTTGGCCCAAGTCAATGAACAATTATCTTTAAAATTTTTGTATATATTTTGCAGTAACCAAACAGCATGGAGGAAAGCCAACCTCGCCAGCAAATTGTCCATTGATAAAATGGAAAAGCAGGCTCTTTTTAAAGGAGCCAGTGATGCCATGAGACAGAGGTGAACATGCCTTTTGTTTATGTATTATAAAAATGGTAACGATGCACTTTATTGATTCATGATCCCGACATGAATATACTGTATATATGTTCTTGTCAACACTTGACTAAGACTTTAAAGAAAAATGTCTAATTTTTACCAGAAAAGTGACCAAAGAGGGTCTGGCTCAAACCACCAGTGATATCACAGAAAATTTGATGAGCATCAGCCGTATGATGGCTCAGCAGGTTCAGCAGAGCGAAGACAGCATAACAACACTGGGTAACGACAGAAAAACTTTTAAATATTTCTCTTTTAGAACAGTTTTTACAAGTTTCAATCTCTGCTTTTCAGCAACATCTTCCAGAACTATCCAGGAAACGAATGAGGAGTTTAAAACCATGACGGGCACCATTCAGCTCGGGAGAAAACTCATCACCAAGTATAATCGCAGGGAGCTCACTGATAAGCTGCTCATCTTCCTGGCAATGGCTCTCTTCTTTGCCACGGTCCTTTACATCTTAAAGAAAAGACTTTTTCCCTTCATATAAACCATTTATTCTACCATTTAAGGAATTATCTCAGTTGAAATCAGGCACGTTTAAACAACTAATGACCAATTCATATTAAAGGGTACAAAATACCCTCCAATTGACTTGATTATAATGCTGCTTAGAAGAAAATATTGTCCATAAAGAAGAAAAAAAAATCTGCACATCTGGTTGTTTGTAATGTCTTATTTTAATTATTACTGAACAAACAAATTGTTTTAGAAAAAATTGTCATGACGTTTTGATTAACATCCATGTAGAAACGGCGGTAGAAGTTTATAAATGTGTCCATAATTTTTTTCAAAAATACTTTTTATTTAAGTTGGTCAAAAAAAAATCTACAGCTAATGATTCACAGACAACATAAAAAATTGCTTAACTTTTTTTTTTTTGCTGTCATTATTTGTAGTTTATTATTGCTGGTAAATAAGTGTATGAACTATTTTTTCTGAAGAAATTTGTGCAATAACAACACTTTCCAACATATTTGAAGCCACTAATGCTGTAATTTAGTTTTGTAATTACTGGTAGTTAATAAAAAATGCTACAAATGAAATTCATGGCCACGTGCTGTGTAAATTATAAATTGCCTTATTGTCTTATTTTAAATGTGAATTTTAAACCCCCATTTGCATCATACAGGTCCAAAGCAAGATCAAAAACTTTTCTCTGGTGTCTTTGTCTGCTCGGTAGCTTCCGTGCTGCTGTGGGGCCGAGCCCGAAAATCTCGCACCGGCCGAGATAGAGCCCCACGCACCTCCTGCCTTTCTTCAGATAAGACCCGGAAAAGCAGATTATTGCGACCAGTTTCCCCATCTCTCTCTCTGGCTTCTGTGCGAGTGGAGGGTGTGGGGGGATATTTTTAGGCCTGTTCAGCGCTGTTATCTGGCATCACCTTTTCAACACCCCCGTGTAGAGGGTGGCCAGAGAAGCTACATGACCTTGTTCCCCTCTATGCAATTGCCTGCCATTGCTATTCTGTTTGCTATTTGCAATTTCAAATTTTGACTAATAGTAAAATTAAAATTATTCTGATGCTTAAAAATTTGTTGCTTCTTTTTATTTGTGCTTTTTTGTTAAAAGAATAAATATAAATGTAAAGTATGTGTGGAGAGACGTAAGAGATGTCTAAGCATCTCTTACTCATGTAAAGTGGAGGCAGGAGGACAGAGCTGCTTCGATGCCTGTTCTTATAACCACACACTTAGACAAAGTCCTCTGGCTCTATGTTCAGCAAATGGGATTATTCTTGCAGTTTGGAGTGAGCTTGAAGTCTGAGGAGAACTTATTGAAGCTCATTGAGAAGAAAATGAAACAATAGAAGTTATACTACTTTAGTGTCATAAGGATTTTACAAGAAATAGTTCCCCACAAATATTCCTCATTACACTCACATTATTACTAATTAATAAACACTTTTGTAGTTCAAAATGAAAAAAAAAAAAAGTAGAGATAAAACCTACTTTGTCTCTAACAAAATATAAAATTGAAGAAACTGATAAAAAAAAATTCTAAATTTACTTTAATTATCTGATGTTTTTCTCCAATTTTGTTTCACAGATTTCAGCATCACCTTATTTGGTGTAATGATTGTAATCCAGTGTCCCTGACTCAGCTGCATTTAAAACTTGTGTAATATGTGGTTGAAAGTGGGTTGTAAAAAAAAAGTAAACCTTTACCAACCTTTTCACCTTGTTTAAGCAAATTGAGCGAAGCTTTTTAACAGGCACTTGAACAATTTAAATAGACACAAACCATGGCAGGATTTTTTTTTCCAAAAGTAAATCTTTGTTATTGATATTTAGAACCATTGGAATAAAAATACACTAAACTTGTTCATTACTATAGTTTGTTTACCAATTAATGTGAAAAATCAAGACTGGAATCATTCAAAGCTGGCAAATTCAGACTTTTTATTTGGTTTGAATAATTGAAAATGATACACATTTCTTTTAAAACTTATTTAGGACAATGTTGAAGAGGTCTTATGTAAAAAAAAAAAAATATTTCTACATTTTATTTGAACAAAAGGTTGCACGTTCAAAATTATTCCTAGGCTTCTCAATAATTTCAAAAAGCTTTACATTTTTTTGTTAGAGATCATCTTTCCACATGTCCTGTTGGTGATTTTACTATTTAAATTTAACAACAAGCTCCAGATTTTCAAGAACATGTCACCTTGTTTCAATTGCAAAGAAAAAAGTTGTCGAGAAATTAATGTATTTAACACAATACATTTTTTAAAAATGTCTTGTTTTCTTTTGAAAGAATCCACTGTTATTTCAAGTGCATTTTTTTTCAGAAATTTAAAATAACCTTTCAAAGTGTAAATAATTTCAGCCTCACACTTGAATACACATTTAATTCAATGTCAAAAAGTGTTTTGTAAAAAAAAACCAAAAACTACAATGAAGTTATGTATTTTTTTATTCTTATCTCATAAAAACCTTAAACACAAAAAAGAAAGCTTTAGTTAAAATTAAAAAGTGATTAGAACAAATAAAAAAACTACAAAAGTATTTAAATATATTGCTAAAAGCATTGAATTTGAACACAAAATGCATGCAATCTTGAAAAAAAAATCCATCAAAGTAAATTAGTAGTATTTTTGTTGTTTCCTACCACGTCCTGATTCCATGTAAAGAAGATACCCCATTACTGGGGGAGAAGCTGTTCTGAGCATTATTCAGATCTCCCACTCCAAAGTTGATGTAGTTGCTGTTGGAGGTCTGCACAGTCTGCATGCTGGCTGCAGGGTAGCTGCAGCTGGGGCTAGGGTAGCTGCTGAAAGAGGGGTAGTTGTTGTAGGAGAAATGGTTGATGGGACCCACACTGTATGGGGGGTTATATGGCGTTGTCTCTGCAGCCAGGCAGGGTTTTCCATCCCTCACCAGAACTGGGACAGACACCCTCCTTGGTGGCGGTAAAGACACCATCTCCAGGCTCTGATCTTGCCTTTGTCGTTTGCATTTATACCTCCTGTTCTGGAACCAGATCTTGACCTGAGTTGGGGTGAGTTTAAGCCCAGCTGCAAGGTGGTCTCTCTCTGGAGCTGACAGATACCTCTGCTGCTTGAAGCGGTGCTCCAGCTCATACACCTGGGCCTGGGAGAAAAGGACCCGTGGCTTTCTGCGTCTCCGAGGTCTGGGCCTCTCAGGATCCTCTGGTTTTACGTCTTCTACAGGCTGGGCTGGAACACAGTCCTCTAATTTAAGCAAAAATATACCCCAAAAAATTAGAGTTAATTACAGTAGTTTTAATGATATCAAAATTTTACACACAAGTTTTCACTGAAGTAGAAATTTTTAACTTTTTGCTAGGCTTGATAAAAACAAATTGATAACGTATATACTATAAAGTAAATGAAAGTATAATATCTATCATTTTAGTTTCCCTGGAACTTGTCTTATTTTTGAAAATTCACCAGATCCCAAGTACACTTTTTCTAAAGGCCTCAATTTTTAAAAATAATTAACCAGTTCACCTTTTCTCCTCTTCTCCCCAAACGTCTCTGATTTCCCTCCTTTCTCACAGTCCATCTCCATCAGTGATTTTCCATAAAAGCTGGATGCAAAGTGAAATGTTCTGCCCGCCTTGGAGTCCTGGATCTCCTCCCCAAATAGAGATCCTACCGTGGAGGAGGACATGTCCCTCAGAGGCTCCTGCTTCAAGCGGGTCAGCATGCATGAAGAAGAAGGCACAGTGCAACAGTCCATCCGAGGAGAAACATCCAGAGGAGAGACCATAACGTCGTGATTCTGCTCCAAGTTTAATATATCCTTTACAGAGAAAGGAGTGGATGTGCTGGGACTTGGAAACATTGCAAAGATCTTTAAGAGGGTAGGGGGAGAAAAAAGATCAACCTGTCATATGGCCGCAAAAAAGATGTCAACAAAACTTTTTCCCTTCACTGCTTTTAAGTATTAGTTTGCTGAAGTAGATTGAGCTTGAGTGAAGGGTGCATTTTGAATGTCAACTCTGTCTCGAAACAGGCCTTTCCTTTCTGTGACGCAGGAAGAAAGAGGAGGGGGAAACAAATCCAGGGTCCTTGTCCAGTGTTGCTGCTCCAATAGGCCTGTGATGACGTGATGGGATGCCTGTGATCTCAAACTGTACATGAGCATGGATTTTCTCACAGTTTGTCTACTCGAGAAGAATTTTAAGTTAATAACCTATTCAGTCAAATTTATAACTTTTTGGACAGTTTTGCTGGATTATTGCAGATTAAAATCTCTGTCCAGAATTTTTACATTTAGGCAGTTTAAAATGATCAAACATCACTAGTGTGAAAATATCTGAGCCACTGAGGAGCCAAATTAACAATAATTAGGTTTTGGAAAAGGAATCATTAGAGTGGAGTGCATCACGAGTCTTTATTGGGATGTTGGTAGTTCCTTCATCCAAACGGGAAACACAGCAGACAGTGAGTGTGTGTTTTTGTTTGTGTGTGATGGAGGATCAGACAACAGGTTGGAGCCACGAACAAGGAACCTGAAACCAGGATTGACACACTCTGACTGTCTGCCTCCAAGAGATTTTGGAGCCACTGTCTGCCTTATCAGCGTGTGATAACAGAAGACAACAAATCCACACACACACTCACACATGCTCCCACCCACGCTGCAGGCCAGGTTATCCTAAACAAGTGTCATGTGTGACACTTTAGATTTGGAAAAAAATTAGTCTTTACTTCATTAAACAAGTTATTTCTTTTAATTTCAGACATTTTCAACCTTTACAATAATAGATTATTGCCTTTTATTGACTTAAAATGAATAAAAATCTAACATATTTCCTAGGTTGTCCAAATGTGTGCTTAATTACGCACATTTCCCTTCACACAGTTGGTGCTAAACTTGCCATAATGCCTGTGGAGACTGTCTGAGGAGACAGACAGTATTATCGTTTGTTTTATCTTCAGGTTTAGTACAGCCATGGGGTAAAAGGGTCCTCCTGTCTCAGACCTCACGATTGTGTTTATAGTTTTAAAGACTATTTGTGCGCCTCGGGAGCTGATGAATGACTGTGAAATCTTTCTCAACACACACTAAGCTCTTGCTGTAATAATTGGATAAACAAAGTAAAAGCAAATGAAGAGAATTGCAAACATGCAGGAAAATGTTTCCAACCCTGTCTGCATGGAGAGATGTTTGCTTCCTTTTAAAAAACAGTTTGATAGAATTAAATTGGTTTTGAGGGGTTTTAAATAATCTACTGTATTCTCTTCTATGGGGATGCATTCACTGTAATGTTATGTTATGCATAGACAAACAGGTTTGAAATAAATAATCTAAATCTCGAATCATTAAACAGAAAAAATTCGGATTTGGATTTTGGATAGAAAGTTATTATGTAGTGAACACAGCAGGCCTGGCATATGTTTCATATCCTTAATGCTTCGTGCTGCACCAGCCATGTGCTCCCCTTTGACCTGTCTTTCTGCAGCACATCTCCAACTCAGATAAAGTTCCAGATAAGGTAGCTTAAAAACTTCCGCTGGATGAGCGGGTGGGTATTTTTAAAGACTTTGTGTTGGAGAGACAGGTCTCTTACTGTGAGGGATATTATGCTTTACTGGTTTAAATAATCCTGGCTTTATTGAGAGGAAATGTGGAGGAAAATCTGGAAATTTAACATTTATTTTCTTCCCAAAATGAAATGTTTTATATTTAAAATAATCTAAGGATTAAATGTTAAAAGCTTCCAGTAAACTTTTTAAACTTTAATGCAACTCTCTCGTTATTTGATTTCTCTATATATCATTTTAAAATATTCTTAAAATGTCGTAATCATTTGTTTTGTTTATGGCAATTTTTAACGGTCAGATTTTTTTTTTTTTTAAAAAGGTGTCAAAATGCACTTCTGATTGGAAAGTCATCCTATTTTGACAAAAAAGTACAAAGAAGAACACATGAATTCATTCTAAATTCAAAATGAAAGTTCAAACTACAGCCAAATGTGATCAAAAATGTGATTAAGAGTCTTTTAATATTATTTGCAATGAACATTTCACCTTAAATTCATGTTTATTTCTTTTTCACTTGTATCTTTTTTCACCTGAGTGCATGAATAGAATTAGATAAAAAGTGATTGTTTTAGGCTTTTAGTTGGAGTCATTCTCTTTCAGTTCAGCTTCATGACAAGAATTGTGTTACAAACAGAAAAAAACTCAATTGGTTGTCTGATTCCTAATGTTTTTAAATGATTCATAATAAAAACTCTAAAGAAAAAAAAAAGAAATCCAGTACAATTTCTGGCAAACTTACACTGAAACTGCAACTGAAACATTGATAAAAACAGGATTCAATGATCAGTTAGAAGTAAATGACAAAGTTGAGAAACAAATCAAATCAATCGAATAAAACCTGTAAGCTTCACATTGAAGTTTGTGAAGTGGAAGCAACACAGGTTTAGTCAATCTTAAAAAAAAAAAAAAAAGTTCTCCTTAAATTCCAAACTAATCTGCAGCCAAATGACTTCACATTTCTATGATTAGTGTGCCATAAAATGCAAATTGCTTTAAATCCAAAAAAATACAACTAAGTCTTTATTTGAAACAAAAATACACAAACTGAAAGAACAATGTGATAACATTTAATTAGGAAAACTTATTCTTTTCAGAAATTTTAGTAAATAGTTGGACAAAAAGTCATTTTTTAATGTGAGACAAAGAGATGTAATGTTTTTTTCTTTCAAATGTTACAACACAACTTATCTGAATTAATGAGCAGAAAAATCTGTTAGAACTTGTTGGATGGGATGCTTATGAGGGTTTGTTTTTATCCAGAGGAAAATTGCTGTCAAATATTTTTGAAGTTAAAAGGAGCCACTTTCAATTTCTAGCTCTTTGCAAATTAATTTTTTGTATCATGCTTTCAGAAAAAACTAAATGTTTTTATACTAGTTCGCAAATGATAAATTTAGCAAATTAAGATTTTTTAAGCACATTTTCTATTTTTTTTTTTATTTGAAATCTATTGGGTTTTAGTTTTGGTCCACTAATTTCATCTCAAACTCCAAAAACATTCATATTTCCATGAAATAATGTGTGAGTGTGTCTTTAAATGACCTGTTCAAGGTGTACCCTGCCTTGCACCTGAAACTGTCTCGTATAGACTCCTACACCTGTGCAACCCTGGATATGACAAGCAGTTAAAAAAATGGGTTTATATTTTAAAAGCAAGTTTCCGTCAAATAATGACTGGATCACAATCACACCGGACTCACCCAGGGAGTCCAATGGTTCCCAAATTCGAACGTTTGAAATATCAACCCCCTGCTGCATAAAACCTGATTTTGTCATGTTTTATCAGAGTATCACACACAGTTGTTCTTGTATGGCCAGGTGGACTAAAAATCCTAATACTCTATAATTTTTTATCTGTGCTTATTACAGTTTATATCACATTACTTTTACTGAAATATTCTATTTTCTTTGGACGGTCAGTTGTTAAATGATGCAGCCCAGTTTGCATATAGTCTTAGGTTCACTCATACGGAGAGTCTGTGTTAGTGGTGCCTGTTTTTACATTAAACCTAAGTGTGGATTTCACACACTGACAAGAGTGGGGTGAGGTCTTGGTCAGTAGGCCAACATGTTTAGTCTCCCTAATGAGCTACAGTACCCCCATGTGGCTACTGAATGCAAACCATCAAAGACCCTAGAAGCCAGGAGGAACTGTCCCAGAGATCACCGAGAGGTCAAAAACCACCGGTGCAGCAAACCTGCTGTAACCGGAAACTCACCGATACTGATGTGGAGGGCCATCTGTCTTTGCATCATTTGTCTTGTCTGTGATGGCGCGAGCAGCATCTCTTCATCTCTCCTCCTTCTTCTGTGTCCTCCTGGGCACTTCACATTGCCTCACACACTGCCCAGGTCATGTTCTTACACTTGGCATAGCTTCACACAGTCCACTGCAGGGTTCAAGGTGGTGTGAGGGCTCTCATGAGACAAAAAGAGGATGGAGCTTATTCTGCAACTATTATAGTTTAGTCTACGGCCATCACAGCTGACTTTGAGGTCAGAGGAGGGATTTTGTTTTGGTATAGATGATTAATGGATTTTATGGATTAAATTGGGCGAAGTGGAAAAACAGAAAAAAGGGCAAACCATTACTTAGTTTTAATCTGTTTCCCAGAGGTTATTTTGGAGTTTGTGGAGATTTGTGATCTATTCTGCAGCTTTGAATATCTAGTTTATCTCCTGAGCAACAGACACTGCTATGGCATTGCATTTTAACACCCTTTTTAAATCCTCTGTAACCAAACTTTGCAACAAGAATTTTCTCAGATGATCAATGACGACATCTTACCTTAGCAATTTTTAAAATGCAAAACACGTTTTTACAACAGTTCTGAAAACCAAGAATATTATGTAGAGAAAAAAACCTTTTCTCTTTTAATTCTAATAAATGTCTGACACATTATTTAAAACATAAAGCAGGACTTGCACATGTCAGAAATTGATATTTCAATTAAACTTAAAAAAAACAAAAAAAACACCAAGAATGGAAGGAGAAAATTGTGTGGGAAAAAATGTGAGCATTAACCTTAAATTTGACACCAGACATATGTTTAAATAAAATAAATAAAAATTTGAAAGAAGCAGGAAGAGTAAGTTATGCTGAAACATGAAGGAACATGGCAGAGGTCCAGACATAAGGAACAACTGTTTGAACAAAACCTAAAGCTTCATCTCCATGGAGGTCAACGAAATCTGAAATAGAAACCAGAGATGTTGCATCTGCTGAACCAAGGAAGAGGTGAACATCTGGCTTGTAGTCAGCGTGTAATGAACAACCACAAACATGTTTCAAAGAAGAAGCTGTGGGTCAAACACAACTGTGTTCTGCTTTGGTTTTTGACATGTTGCTCTTAGGTGTGTGTGTGTGTGTGTGTGTGTGTGAGTGGTTTACTGTCAAACTGTACAGGGTGTAGTCCACCTCCTACTTTCCCAATTAAGTTCTGATGTATGAAGAAGAATGGTTTTACTGACATTTCCAATAAGTTTTTTCATATGGAGTTGGACTAGCACTGATTTATTGATTCTTTAATAATTTGACTGTAAATAATGTTAACCTTTATCACAGTTTTGTAATTTTGGCTTATTATCTTCAATCATTTTAGTTGTTGAAAATAAATAAATAAAGGCAGAGAGCGTGTGTGAAATGCTTCCTACTATGTGAAATGGATCATAAATGTAGCTAGTCTCATTATTGCCTGTGGGAGCAGAGCTAAAATACTGATACAGTTTTTTAAAAACGCTGTATCATTTTAAAAACCACTTTGGGGACAAACACAAGATCCACACATTAGTATTAGAAAGTAGAAAGTTTTGAAAAGTTCATTTCACATTCAATGGGACCTTTAAAAGTTGGGTATTTGTTGTTTGTTCACAACTAAATATTGGAATAAAGATATGAATTATTAGTCATATTAAGTATCTTTCAAATTGCTCTTGTGATCATGCTTGTCTACATGTGTTTAGCCCCGAAACAGACTGGAGACCTAAACAGTATATACTCTGCCTCTCGCCTGATTGTTTTGTGGATCAGACTGAAGCTATCTAGCTTAGGAAGAATTGATCTGGAAAATGGATTCTTGGATGAACAGATTGGACTATAGCCCTGGGAAAATAAAAATAAACCACAGGAGGGCAGCAGAACCTTTTTTAATACCCATTTCTTTCCCATTAAAATCTCCAAATTTGTCATAATGTTCCCAAATTCAACACTTGTCGCTTCTAATACCATATGTACTATATTGACAAGCAGTGAAAAAAAACACATATCTTCTAACACAAATTACGCTTGTACAATATGTTGGAAGATGTACTTTGCTTCATTCATTTTAAAATACAACCCAATCCAGTCTTAACAGGTATCAGTTTTTATTAATGCAGAGTCATACTGTTGCATATTTAGATATTAAAACATTTTGCAACGTCTCAGTGAGCCTGTTGCTGCTTTCACTTTATGGAGCCTATTTCACTAAGCCTTCCCTGAGCCTACAGTATTTACCATGCTGACAGTCCTGTTTTCCATGCAACTGGAGTTGACCAAGAAATGAGGTAACAGCATTACTAAGAGGCTAAATGCCCAACACTGTAGTAAGGCTTCTCAGAGCAGCTTAATTTCGTCACTTGACTTTGTCCCCGCATGGATAATTTATGTAGGGACAAAGGTGGTGTGGAAACAGGCCTGTGCACGCCTGTTGTCAAGGACGAGTGAGACACAATTAGATAGATGTGTAAACTTTTAGTAGTAACGTTCATCTGGCCTGAAAGGTCACAATGTTATTAAACTACTTTGTGTGTCCATTTTTATCTTTAATTGTGTGGCATGCACCATAGTATCAAAGCTTCAGCGATGCTGTCCTTTTTATGCCACATGGATCCTCCCTGGGTGGGTCCAGACCTTAACCCATCCCATTATGGCTTTTTGTTTAATGTATTAAACACACTAGTTGGTGTAATCATTATTCATTCAGGAGTGATCCATCGTAGAAACGGCTTCAAAGTAGTTTTCTTGAAAATATATTTTTGATCAAAACGTTTCAACTTCTGTCAAGCGGTCTGGTTCGGTGTCGAGCCGCTCCTCCTCCAAGTTGAGAGGAGCCAGATGGGGTTGAGAGGAGCCAGATGGGGTTTGGGCATCTGGTCAGGATGCCCCTTGAGCACCTCGCTGGCGACGTGTTTCGGGCACATCCCACCGGGAAGAGACCCAGAGGCAGACCCCGGACCCACTCGAGAGACTATGTCTCACAGCTGGCCGGGGAATGACTCGGGATCCTTCCTGGTGAGCTGGAGGATGCATCCGAGGCGAGAGAAGCCTGGGCTTCTCGTCTGAGGCTGTTGCTCCCGCGACCCGGCCCCGGATGAGCGGAAGACAACAGAACGTTTCTACTTCAATTATTTTCAATCTGATAGAAAATGACCAATTTCAGCTTTCCGGAAGTTGAAATAAACTTTCTGGATGGAAGTTGAAACTTTTTGATCATCAAATTTACTGTTCAGAAGAAACTTGAAACCTTTCTTATAAAACATTCATTCATTCATTTTTTGAACGGTCCATCCCTATCAGGGTTGCGGGGGGTAAAGGAGCCTGATTCAAAGTGAGATGCAGGGCACACCCCGAACAGGTCACTAATCTGTCGCAGGGTCACACAGACAACTATCCACACACACACACATTCCTAGGGGCAATTTCAAAGCAGCCAATCAACCTAACACGCCTGTTTTTGGAGGGTGGGGGGAAACCAGAGTATCCAGAGAAAACCCATACATATACTGGGAGAGCATGCAAACTCCACACAGAAAGGTCAGTGTTTCAAGCCTCATCTCTATTAAACATACTGATCAAATTCAAAACAAAAAGCTGAAAACCAGATATGGAAGTTAAAATACATATCAAGTGCATTCTGTGTGTGTTGACGTAAAAAATATGTCAGCTTGCTGCTGTATGTACAGTAGTTACTGTACAGCAAAATGAGGGTGAGAGTGAGTGTACTTGTGTGTTTGAGAAAGAGATAGTTATTGTGCATCCTCTTCCTGTCTGTCCTCTCTGCCTGTCTCTCCCTCTTTAATGGGGACAGTATGAGAAGAGAGCTTGTGCTCCGTCTGGACCTTTCTAATTGCCCCTGCCACAGAGGCCTGATACAGCAAGACCCTGTGTTCCCAACAGGTCAGGCATATATGTGTGTATTTGTGTGTGTGTGTGTGTGTGTGTGTGTGAGAGCAAGAGAGAGAGAGAGAGAAAGAGAGTGCATGTGCAAGAAAGAGGTAGTGAGGGAGCCTGGGTAGACAGAATCATCACTCAGGTGGTGGTCCCTTGGGCCCGCCAAACATATTCAGGCCCCACATAGAGAACACCATTCATTATAAATATCAGAGGTACAGGAGCAGGCCAGTAGTGACTGGATGAGATATTACAGATGAAGAAGAAGGTGAAGGAGGAGAGCACAGGACAGGAAGATGGGCAGAGAAAAAGTCCGGAGGTATACAACTTAGGTGAGATTCTTGGAAGGAACACACATTCCTTAAATAGTGATGGGAGTCAGAGACATGGTGTGCAGTATAACTTTGCAGTGATGGATTATTGGCTCCTAAAATGGTTTGATGAAAGGTTGATAAATAACTAATACTTTAAAATCCAATGTAGTCAGAGGGCTTTGTATCTAAGCAAAGCATATTTAGCAAAAAATGTGTGATCATAAAGAGAAAACAGAACGCTGGCTTCCGCATAAACTAAAAGTTTACGTATATAAAAGTCATTTTAAAGGATGAAAGGTGAAGGAAGGACGCAGGGTGTACTTCTAAAACCACAAGGGAATGCAGTTAAAACACTGATTTGTATCACTGTTATAACTGGGTGTGTCATCATCTGGGTGAAAAGTTGTGTAGAATAAATAGTTTTATAAAATGCCTTTTTTTATTTAACAAAATTGGGCAGCATGGTGGCGTAGTGGTTAGCAGAGTGGGTTCAAGTCCCAGAGTAGAGTGGGGCTTGAAATACTGGCCTTTCTGTGTGGAGTTTGCATATCCTCCCGTGGATGAGTGGGTTTTCTCCAGGTACTCCATTTTTCTCCTAACCTCCAAAAAGATGGTTGATTGGCCACTATAAAATTGGCCTTTGGAATGAGTGTGTATGTCTGTGGGAGTATCCCCACAACTGACTGGCAACCTCTTCGGAGTGTACCCTGCGTCTTGCCTGAAATCAACGAGGGTAGGCTCTGGCAACCCTATTAGGGATAAGCAGTTCAGAAGAGAAGATAGAAATTGAAGAATGATTTGTTTTTTTCTGTGGGAAGCATGTTCAGTTTAATTTGATGCTTTCAGTTCTCCATTTTAAAGCACAGAGACGGGGGTGTGATGAAATGGGTGCAAAAAAGGTGCAAAAAAAGTCAAACTTTTGCAGAGGAATTCCGGCAAATATACTAAAAAGGACTAATGAATAAGACGACTGTCAGATGCACAATGATGGCTGTGGAAGAAACTTGCAGATTTAAAATGATCCAAACTTGGTGCCAAAGTCACACATGAGAAGAAAAATGAAAAGGTGTGACCCAGCCAAGTGTGTTGGCTGACCTGAATCTACTAGAGCACCTTTGGGGTATTTGACAAGTAGTGAAAACTCCTCCAGAAAAGAGTAGATCGACTTAACAGGCCACAGAATACCAGAGTTTAGAAGGTTACGTAAGATCATCAATGTACACGTCTGCTTAACCGTCTGTCTTTATTTTATTTTGATCATTTTTAAATTAAATAATGACTATGTATACTATGTATTTTAATTCATATCTTATATGTATATATGTATATTTGTACGCACAAATCTATTCATAAATCCATTAATAAATGTACATGTACATATTAATATATTTTTGAATAGATTTATAGATTCATATATATATATATATAATCAGACACCCTGGTATTCTTCTCAGAATTCTCTGAGAGGTGACAGTTTTTAACCATTTCACAACCAGGCGATACTGCAGGGGAGTGTAATCACTTCTGTTATAAAACTGTAGGCACACAAATGCCTGAAGCTCCATAATTTCTGAGCACATAATCTCCTCGTAGCCTTCAGACTCTCTGCCAGTGCCAGCACAGGTTATGAAATCCGCCCAGGGCCAAGTTACAAAAATCCTCTGTGGCATCTGCCAGGGAAGGCAGCTCCATGTTGACAGATGGGCAAAGCATTCCTACGCCTCAACCATACCCACTCTCTGCCAGGAGCTGGTCTCAGGGTGCCATGGAGAGGCTGAATGGCATTTTTTTACACCTATGTGCTTAATTTCTGTGGCAACCTTGAGGCACGTACAACATGAGTTACATTCCCCGAATGCTGCTCCTTCAAACTGACATTAGGAGAGTGATGTGTGTTACTGAGAAATGAATAACCTGCAGCCAAATAGATTCACTCATCAAAACTGTGGCAAAACAAGCCACACTATTGATAGCGGCAATAATTGACTTTTCTTTAGTCATTTTGAGGGTTTTTTTTTGTTCTGTAACCACCGAACTTTTTTAATTAGTGAGATTTGAAAAGTTACACTCTGCAGGTTCACCAGCACAGCTGAGGCAGTATTTGTATCATGCATGGCCTAGTTATGTGATCTATGTGAAGGGAAGGAAGAAAAGTTTGACCCCTTCGCCCATGCCTCATGCTGCTTCCACAGGGATAGTGTTTTACATGCTAAAGGTGAGTAGAATACCAGTGCAGCTCCATAAACTCGTTACTCGCTTGCTGGGCCGTACCTCCCTGCTGTTTGCCCTGACAACCATCTGCTTCACCTCTCCTCCCAAAGCATGTCATTTTAATAAAACCTGTTTAACAAAATAGGAGCTTCACATAGTGCAGGAATACTAGAAAAATGAAGGTTCTGAAGCAGAGGTGTCCAACTTGGTGTAAAATAAAAAATGAACTACCTCATTTTTTCCAAGTCAAATATGAAGTTTGAAGATAAACACACTGGCACAAGTGAACCTTTTAGGCTGGCATTTCTGCAAAAATTATGCTACATTCTTCTCAATCGTTACATTTAACATTTTGTAACTGGATGGACACAATGTAACAAAACACAGTGCACAGAGGGTGTCCTGCCAACCTCTCCAACACAGACAGATTACAGTGACTACTTCGAAAACTATGGCCTGATATATGCATCGGGGAGTTGATCTGGGGGGGTCCATGGTGTATATGTGTATGTGAAGATGTGTATGTGCGGGGATGGACAGGAACATTGGCAAGTTCCACTGATGAGAACAAAAAAGAGCAGCAAACGTGAGTGAGTGACCTCAAAATTACTGTTAAAACACTGTGTTCCCGTCTGGTAATTATCCTCCTCCAGAGATGAGGCCAGGCTGAAAATCAGTTAAAAACAAAGTAGGATGATAATGGCAGTGGTGACAGTGGAAACAAGAATGAAAAGGAGAGGAGAAGAGGACATGACAGAGTGAAAGCGAGTGAGAGAAAGACAGGAGTGGAACTCACTGCCCAGTGTGAGTGAGCATGGGAAATGCGTGGGACTTACGGTCCATCGTCAACTACAAGTGGATCTGTTTGTAACTTGTATTTACATACATGTAACACACACAAAAAAAATTTAAACATACTGTTGACTTTCCAACAGTTACCTTTTCTATTTTTCTTTTTCTTTAGAATGATCCAAAATTTGATTGGATCTAGTTCTTTTTTTTTAAAGCTAACATAAAATCTTTCTAGCAATATCTTTAAAAAGCCATTTACTGTCAGTTTAATTGATCAAAAAGTTCTTCTAAATCTGTTACTTATGCATACAACATTGATAATCCTATTTATTTCTTTAAAAGTCTTTAAGCAAAAGGAGTGTTGGATAAAGTGCTCCACCAGAGGGCAAAATCTTGTCAGAAACCACAGCGGGGAGGCCTTGTTGGCTCTGTGTGTGTCTGTGTCTAACCACAGATATATACGCTCAAACGAAAGCTAGATGTACTTATATTATCATAAGCGTTAAAGCTCACTCAGACATCTCCAACTGTACATACTCACGGTACACCATTCCCACATCAAATTTAAATCCATGGTAACATATGTACAAGAAGTCTGTTCATCACACACCATAAACCTTTACCATCACACATTCTTTAGAGTGCAGATTTATTACAACTGTCATGACATTAAAAAACCCCAGACATACACGTAAGAACAATGTGATTGATTGTATGCAGAATTTCCGAACAAGGTAGCTGAAATCTTTGAGCTGTGATGTCTTCAGACAGCCTCCCTAATCCTCTGACCTGGATGTGTATATCTATACAGGTTTCATTCTACTGTGGGTTTTTTCTGTGTAGGTTGATTTATTTGCCTCTCAGAGTTCTGATAACTCTTTTAAAATTAGCTAGTTTGCTCAAATCTTCCAGGAGTGGTTAATATGAAGTGTTGTGCAATGAGGAGGAGCGCATCAAATAAGATGCAGCGGCATGTTCTTCGCAGCATTTAATGTTGCAGACTTCGTCCATGAGAACCATGCCACCCTGTGCTTGGGCAGCTTTACCCATGCCAGTTTTTTATGTTTCCTATATATGTCTGTACAGGGATGTTAGCTCTAGGTGGTTTAGGTCAGCTGTTGTCAAACCCACACTGAGGTCCAAGGGAAACAGAGCTGCAGAGGGCCATGACGTGTACTGTTACTGCATGCGTGTGCACTTTTATACGGCTTTAATTACAGCCTGTGAACACAGACAGACTTGTTTATTCTTCTGCGTAGTATACACTGAGGCCGGGTTGGCACCACAAACACACGTGCCACACACATCATTTTGTAGTAGTAAAAGTATCTATCCTGGACAGCACAGGTTGTACCAGCCAATTGAATGAGTCACTTTTATTTCCCATCTATTAACTCAGTCTTTTATGTCTGTCTGAGCACAAAGTATCATCAGCAACAGGCATTGCTACGTGGCATTAAAAACTTCTTGTTCTAGTCTTTTTCATTATTTTTTTAAAAGATAATTTACATCTTCTTCATTTTTGCGGGGATTAAGAACATCAAAGTTTCCCCTAAATGTAACAAGCAAGTCTAATATTCACAGCCTAGACAAACAAGCTATTTAAAGGGCATCAGATAAACATAGACTGCTTTATTTTGAGTGGATGAAGACAGTATAAATAGACTTGGAAGAGAGCAACAAGAAAACGGTTCATGTGAAATGGCTGGCCTTACATCACGGCCTGAGAAGTACTGGAGAGTTACAAGGATCTCTGGGCCAGCCATTATGGTTTGTACTAATGTTCTGGTTTCACAATCCAAACATTCTAAGAGTTGTTATTTGCGCTCTTTTTTTTTCCTCTTTTCGCTCAGTAATTCAGTTTCTTTCTTTTTTTTTAAAAGAACGAAGCTGTCAACAAAGGAGAAGAAAGAGCTTTACGAGGGAGACAGAGGAGCGATGAGATGAAGACCAGAGACACTTTCAGGTTGAGAGATGTACAAATTGTGGGGTTAACTTTCACAGAAAAGAATAAATCATAAAAAAAGATGTCATTAAAGCGTGAAATCAGTTTAGCAGCAAGGTGTTTCTCCACACAGACTGTCTGAGGACTGAGTAGACTGTTGGTGAGGCAGCTGTGTGGTTTGCACTGCAACTCATCATTACTGTTGGCTTCAGCTTGCACCACTAAAATGAGTTGTATAAGTGAATAAGGGCTGCTATGTGAGGTTCCAACTGGTAGCTTAATCATAGGACAAGCCATCATGCATGTCTCCAGCATTTATCCTCTGTCAGGACCAGCTCGTTCTTTTTATTTTTTCAAACACAGTTCGGTGAGAGCTGAATCAGCATTTTACTAACACCGAGCTTGTGTCTTTATTGCGCACATGCATATGTCATTCCAAATAACGTCTGGTATTTTCAGGGGGAAAAAAAGAACATTTCTTTTAGTGAGAGGATGAGAACGCACCTTGTGGTGTGGACAATGTCTGTCGTAGTGTGCTACATGTGAACCAGGACAGGCATGTGCTTCATCTGAGGTTGTGTAACTTTTATGTATTCCAGCAGTCATACAAAAATTGGAGCGGATGCAGATGAAGATAAAATCTCTAATTGGGATTCAGAATGAGCAGTGTATAACATTTTGATTACCGGCAAATTGAATTCGGAAAAAGGATTTTCTTTTAAGAAATTATATTGCTTACTTTTATAAAAGACAACTTACATATGCAAAGACAGCATATTTTATTAGTCAATGTGTGTAACATAGTTTTGTGGGCATAATTTTTTATCTTCCAAGAGCTTTTTGTGGATGATGTGGTTCTGTTGGCTTCATCAGGACGTAATTTCAAACTCTTGCTGGGCCGATTTGATGTCGAGTGGGAAGTGACTTGTCGGAGAATCAGACCATAGTTCTTGTTCGGAAAAGGGTGGAATGCCGCCTGCGGGTTACGGACAAGGTCCTCCCCCAAATGGAGGAGTTTGAGTATCTCGGGGTCTTGTTCATGTGCAGGGGAAAGATGGAGCAGGACACGAATTGGTAACAGACAGATTAGTGTGGCATCCGCAATAATTAGGATGCTGCATTGGTCCATTGTGGTAAAGAAAGCTGAGCTGAAAAACAAAGCTCCCAGTTTACCAGTCGATCTACATTCCCACCCTCCCCTATTGTCACCAGCTGTGGGTGGTGACAAAAGAGTGAGATTGTGGACACAAGCAGCTGAAATGAGCTGCAGAGTAGCTGGGCTCTCACTCAGAGACAGACTGAGGAGCTCTGCGATCCGGGAGGAGCTGGATTCGAGCCGTTGCTCCTCCGGGTCGAGAGGAGCTAGATGGGATGGTTTGAGCTTCTGTTTAGGAAATTAGCTTGTTTGCTCAAACCTTCGCGCCTCGTTGGTGAGGTGTTTCCGTTATGTCCCTCCGGATTCTCCTGGGTGAGCTGGAGGATGGGTTTCCCGTCTGGGGCTGTTGCCCCCACGACCCAGCCCTAGATAAGCAGAAGACAACTGAACAAAACAAATTTTTAATCTCATTACTGCAATTTTTTAAACCTAAGGAAGATGTGGTGATGTTGTGCTGTAATTTCAGCAAATTATGGAGGATTACGGAAAACTTTTCATTTAGTTAATTAATTTAAAGGAGTCCAACTTCATTTGCTCTTAGACCGGGGGAACAGTGCCACCCCAAAAAGGTTAACGCAGTTGGAATTGGTGTTTTCTACCACAGGCTTTCTGAGTCAGCTGTTCTGTTTTCATTTACCATATTGTGTTGTATTTTAAAAGTAGTTAGTTGTCTTGCACACACAGGTTTCTGGAATTCTCTCCATCTCAAAACTGTTTGACTTATTCCTGTTGTTTCTAAACACGTGCTGCCTCCAGTTTGATTTCTATTTTTTGTTGTGTATTTATTGGTGAACTTTCAAGATACTCAGTGGCAGATTCTGGTGTGGATAAATTAATACAAGCACATTTTAGTTAACAATAATCAACTTTTGCAGTTTAGGCATAAAAATGACAAGGATTACTTAAAGAAATGGCAAACGACTTGACTCAAATATTTCCCTGTGTCTTCGATCACTTAACCCATTTTTAGTTTTGCTACATAATTATAATTAAAGAAACACATAGACCGAACTATTAAGTTGAAAGTTTCATTCATCAAGATATTTCAGCCAAATGGTCAGCAACTTTAAATAAATAAATAGAAATAAATGAATTACTCTATTCATCCCTCACCGGGGAAATTTGTGTGCTGCACTCCTTACACCGCAGCAGGCTGCCCTTCGACGGCGCCAATGATGGGAGACGCGGGGGTTAGGTGTCTTCTCCAAGGACCCTAGACGGTGGTCTCAGCGGAATCAAACCCGCGACCTTTGGGTCCGCGGGTGAGCGCTCTACCGCTGATCCAGGTGAAGTTTCTGCAAATCAAATAGAAATGTGATATTTTGACTAATAGAGCACAAGCTGAAAAAGGTCAAATCACTTCTGGGTCATTGAAGTAGTTATTGGAATATCAATTGTTTAAAACTCATGCAAATGGCAGGTCCTGAAGAAAAATGTCAGTCCATTACAAAGACAAATGTTGGAAAAAGTGAAGCCTTGTACCAGCTGTGTTCTTTTAAAAAATGGCATGCAGTTAAACCCAACAATTGGGCTTTCACCAGGTGTTGGACTGCTAAAGGCGTATTTGTCAAAGAGCTGCCATTATTTCATTGACTCAAGTTGTGTTTTCTTAATCTATACTTACTGCGCAATTGCAAACCAGCTGTAAAATTATGGCCAAGGCTTTTCACAGCATGCTCTTGCTTTGAGTTCATTTAAGCAGTTTGTTGACAGTAATGGTTCAAAGTCTGATCAATTGAGTCGTTATGAAAAGTGAAGAAAACTTTAGAATGATATTCCTGACACCTGGCAGCATCCATCTTTTGAAGAATCTGCTTGCCAACAATGAATGCACTGTTTCAAGACCTCTTGCCATGAGCCTGACTTTAGGTGGTGAGTTATAGAGTTTTTCTGGTGCTTGACTGCTGTTTTAGGGAAAAGAGTTCATTGGGTGATTGTCTTGGTATCTCAATTCTACCCATGGTATTCCTCTTACAGGCGACACAAATGGTCAAGAAGGCTGAATTCTGGGAAATAAAGAAAAATGAGCTGGGATCAGACTGCCTGAGGTCAAATTAAACACAAGATAGCTTGGACATCTTGTCAACACATTGGGAAATAAACAGCAATAAGTCACTGCTCACAATTTCTTCAACAGAGCTCCACAGTGTTGCAAATTCAGTATGCTGTGTGAGACTTTGACAGAGTGCCTGGCATGGTTGGCACGATGCCATGGTCTGTGCTGTCTGCTGCATGCCACTCATTTCTGTGTGTAGCTGAGGCTGTCGCCACATGGACAGCTGGTTGTGAACATCAGAATGCTATCTGGCAAATCCTCTTACACCATCAGTTAGTCACAAACACACAATTCCCAAAAATCTGCGTTGCTTTAAATCACAAGTAAAGAAAATTTGTCTGAATTCTATGGAAGTGACCTTACACAAGTCAGTGGAAACAAAGTGACACCCTTCGGCGTTCAACAGCGGTGCAACAAGACCCTGTCCTGAGTTAGATGAGCCTGCTTCCAATCAGCTCACATCAGGCTGTATATCAGGTTTAATTAGTGTATGTGGGCCTGCAGCGCAGAGCTCAGTTTGAGACATGAGCCTTTCGTGCACTGCTAGCTCTTCCCACATGGCACAGCCGGACCCCATGTCTATACGGCATGCATTGCGTGGGATGTGACGCACAACTTTTATGGGCTCTCTATTTCTCATCTTAACAGCACATGTGTCACGGTCTGTATTAGATTCCACAACAAAGGGATCAAAAACATAACAAAACAGACATCTCTTTCCACACTGCCCCCACATAAACACGGCAGCTTTTATCACGGACGAAAGTCTTGCAAGGTTATTCCGAGCAAATGACCCAAGACTTGCTGAGCTGGAGGGGAGGAAAATTAATAACTGATACATTTTTGGTGAATGCCTTACACACAGAGCAAATTCAGAGACATCTGTGGTTATTAAAGATAGTGTTAAGGTTATAAAAGATGTATTTTTAGAAGAAATATTGCTTGAATATATAATTGTCACAATAGGATGCAGATTTTATATGTATTGAATTTTTATTCTTCCTTAGATGCCTTGTCAAAGCACTGCTAAGATTATTCCAATGACTGTCAAAATTGTGGACCATTAAATTGAGGGCACAAATACAGTATACTGTATATGTCCTTCCTCTTGGAGAAAAGCTAAATTGTGGTTGATTCCGGACACTTTGCTGATCAGGTGTTCTGGGTCCATCCATTATGGGGAGGTCTAGAACTAGACTCAGGATCCTGTGAAAAGACTGCCTTGTGGCTGGCATCAGAATGCCTTGCAGTCTTCCCATTGGATGAGCTGGGTTGCTATTTCCGCAACCCGTGGGAATAGCTACCTGTGTGTCCACAGGTCAAGTTTTTAGCCCGAAAGCACAAACAATACAGCATGTAATTTGGTGTAACTTTTGGGCATGATAGCATTAATATGAAGGCTGCACATATTTGAGACCACAAAATAAAATACATTATTAAGACTGCATCAAAGAAAATGAGTTTCTTAAGTTTTACTTGTTAAACAAATCAGTGTGAGTATGCACGCACGCCTCTCAACTTTGAGTCAACATATCCCAGTAGCCCAGCACTACACTTAGCTTCTCAGACAGATAATTATGAAGTAGTTATCAAAGGCAAGGCAAATGAGAAATGTGGTAATTGTAAAAAGAAAAATCTTTGGTAACTGTAGAGCTGAGCAAATGATTGAGTTAACAGTTTTACGGTTGGTGGAGAGTGTCCACTAGTCATCCAGTGTTGAGGGTCACAATGCACCAAACTAGCTAAACGCAATGTAAAATTTAGACTCTAGCCACATGCAAAGAAATAGGTTACCAAGTACTACCTCCGATCTGTCTCGCAAAAATTTAGACTTCACATTGGTTGCTAACTGGACATCGCAAATGAAATAATGAAATCCATTTCTGCAAGTAAAATGACGTCCTTTATTTCAAGGTATGATCAAAGAGCTGATGTTGGCAAAGTTGTGTGACTTTATTGGGAAAATTACAATAAATGGTGCGGTGTGGATCATGCAAGCTGGGTGGATTACTGACAGGGGAATTTGCTTACTGGTTTTTGGAGACATTCCTCAGTTACACTGTGGCTGTTAAAAAACTAATGCTTGCAGTAAATCATGACATTATACATCCACACAACTAAAATTACCCGCTAAAGATCAGGCACAATTTGTGACCAGGGTTTGGCCGCATTCTGCGAAAGTTCTAGCAAGTCAGAAGCGAAGAACCAGATAAACATAGTTCTATCACTTCAGCAACTTTACGCCATTCCCTGACAATGTCAAAACATTGCAATTTCAATTTGCATGCCTAGAGTCATTACACAAAATGCAGGTATTTTAGGTAGGCCGAAATTGTTTTATTATTTTTAACACAGTAATTGTAAGGCAAATGGTCTTAATTGTAACCCCGGCCTCTGAAATAAACAAGGCTGAAAAATGAAAGTGGTGATTATGGTTTCTTTGTGCTTGATGTGGGATTTGTAAAGCTGCTGCCAGCCGCGTATTCATGTGATTGCTTTGAGTTCCCGCTGAATATAGACGTACTGGATCACTCATCAGAACACATGCCTTAATGCAGGATAGTTCTGTCCAGCTCAGGAAAGATGCTGAGTCCGTCTACCCCCCTCGTTCCATCCCCAGTGGAATGTTCCGTGTGCTGAAACCTCCACAATTACCCCTCGGCTGGTGATGAATGGTGGAAAAACTGGACTTGACAAATTATATCTATCAATGCTTCTTTTTTCCACAAAGTAGTTAAATTGTTACAGTGCAACCAGCAGACATGTACAAATGGCATTATTAAACGGGAGGAGCTTCAATGCTTTGGTTGGAGTATTACTCGAAGAGCGGCAAGGACAGTTACCACAGATTTCTGCAATTTGCTGCTTTTAGTCTTACTTCGACAAATTTTTGGCATTTTCACATCCGTTTATAAACTTCTTTAATTATTTAAGCATACATTCAATTCCACTAAGCATTACCAGCTGTATGGTGATGTTTTGTTGAAGACATCTACTGTACAAACAAATACTTGTCTGTCAGTTAAGTCTGAGCCATGTGGTGGTTAAATGCACTGTAGAGCGAAAATTATTGCAAAGGCTCGATTGCATCTTTCTATCATTCTTGCCACCTCAGCCATACTCTTTGGTTCCAGTCTTTGTTATTATCAAACCCATGCAATAGTTTTTGTTTCATTTCGTCTCCTGAACCGCTTATTCACTAATGGGGCTGTAAGGGTACGGGAGTCTATCCAGGCTGATCTAAGGTGAGAGCCAGGGAACACCCCGAAAAGGTTAATAGTCTGTCGCAGCGCCACAAACACAACCATCCACGCACACACATTCATTTCTAGGGGCAATTCTGTGGTGACCAATCAACCTAACATGCATGTTTTTGGAGAGTGGGGGGAAACCAGAGTACCTGGAGAAAACCCATGCATATACTGGGAGAACATGCAAACTGCCAGTGATTCAAACTTCGTCCTACCCAGGACTCGAAACCCTAACCTTCTTGCTGTGAAGCCATTGAGCTAACCACTGCGCCAAAGTGCCGCCCGACAATAATTTTATTTTTTGAAAATGTTTTAATTGGAGAATTGTCTACAATTAGCTGGTAAGTACATCTGTGAGAGTTAGAGTTAAATCATGATTTGATTTTGGCTTTATCACCGATTTGCACAATCAGCACCTGCAAATAGGAAACACTGCTCAGTATGGTCATTTTGGTTAATTTCTCGGAATTCCATGAATAGGCTTTATGACACACTTCCGGACTCCAGCTTTTGGGTTGCCACGTTGGACACAGTGCGACCGAACTAGAACGCCATTGGATAGGGGTCAGGAGTCATCAAGGTGTTTGTATTGCAGCACTCAAATTTACCGTTGGGGATTAATAAAGTATATTCAATTCAATTCAATAAAAACTTGCTATGAGGAGTCAAATGTGACACAAACTAAACAGCGCACAGTAAAATTAAGCGCTGGTGTACAATAGCCCAATTATTTAACATACTATATTCATCCCTCAATGGGGAAATCTTTGTGCTACATTGCACCGCAGCAGGCAGCCACAACGACACCAATGGTGGGTTAGATGTCTTCCCCAAGGACACCTAGTTGTAAAATTAGTGGGATTTGAACCAGCTTTTTCCAGTCCAAGGCCAGAAATTGTACCGCTGAGCTATTCCCTCCCCCAAATAAATAGTAAATAATACATTTTATTTATAGGCGCCCTTAAAAACTTTCAAGGTTGATTTACAGACATAGAGAGAAAGCACTAACTACACAAAACATAAAACACTCTGTACAGTAATTAAAAAACAAGAAAGAGGAGGCAGACTTGAACAAATGAGTTTTGATTCTGGATTTGAAGAGAGGGAACGAGTCAATGTTCTGGATGTCAGGTGGGAGAGAATTCCTGAGATGGTGACGGTGAGACGGCAGGGGGAACAGGGAGATGAATAGAAGATGAAGACCTGAGGAAGCAAAAGCAGGTGGGGATTTTTTTAGATTTTGTTTACATTTTTACAGACGACCCAATTTGCATAAAAATGTTCTTTTGAAGACATTTGATTCCTATTGGGAAACTAAACCTCTGACACAATCACCGATATTTAAAAATGGTCCATGGCAGACAGTGGGCTGGAATGGGAACACTTAATTTGCTCCAAAAGAAAACTAAATGATGAAACAATAAACTGTGTATGTGTTGACAAAGACTGCATCTTTCACATGTTATTGTTGGGCCAGTTTTAGAAATGACAATGTTTTTCTGACCTTAAAAAACTCCCTTACAAAATAACTTTTACACGTCAGAGTAGTTATGTAATGGTGTTATTGATTGAGATTGGACTTGTGCTTGACTCGACACTGGCAGCACGATGAATAGATCCTTTCTACACCCCCTGCTAATTGTTTGTTCTTTATTTAATGGAACATAAATGTCACAGTGAGGCTTTTTCAGAAGTTGCAGAGATAGTTTTTTAATGTAGGGTTATTTCTGTGTCCAGTTAAGTGAAAGAATTAGTAAAAATTTGCATTGTTACCAGAAATCAACAGACGTTGATACCATGGGTGTCATTTGTGTCACTTTTCTAGTCTAATTTAGGATTCAAATGAAAGGATTATAAATGAACTGCATTTGATTTGTCAAACTTGGAGAGAAAAGATTAAAAGTGAGTAGCTTAAGAAATTATGAACAGCTTTTCCAATTATTTTAAATTAAAAACTCTTCAAGATGATCGTTTGCTAATTTAGTCCCACAAATTAGGTTTACCTCTATCTAACTGTGAGTTTGTGCTGTGGTTATCAGAGGTGTCAAGTAGCGAAGTAAGACTACTTCGTTACCTTACTCAAGTAGAAAATCTCGGTATCTTTACTTTAACGAAGTAATTATTTTTTTGTCTACTTTTTACTTTAACTCACTACTTTTTTATGCAATTATCTGTACTTTTACTTCGTTAAATTTATAAAAAGTAGTCACTACTTTCTCCATTTTGTCACCGTTGAAAAGCCGCGACTGTTTGTCGGAGTTTTTTTTTTTTTTTTTTATGAACCCTGAATGCATCAAACAAAGGAACAGATGAATGATTGGCTGATAGGTCCAGTCAATCATTACTTTGGGCCGTGTAGCCTCGCCCACAAACTTTTAAAAAGCAGGAACGTTAGTTTGCGTGTTTAAGACTTGTTGCGGGCTCAGAAATCAAAGTGTTTCTGATGCTGCAACACTGAACTTTGAGTGAATCATCAGTTTTATGAAAAAAAACAACAGCAAAGAAATGTTTTATTGTTATTTTCAGTCTGCGATTATTGTAAACGTCTTTGCTGAAAATGTTGTAGATGGTATTTTTATAAAAATAACTTTGATCTGTGACGCACTATTTTATCTTTAGAAACAAAGCTGATTGAACTGATTAATCCATAAATAGTAGTGGATGAAGTATTTGTGCTTAAAAGCATCCAAAATGTTATTGATTAGTTTATAAAGACTGACTGAGGAGATTAAAACTACACATCACTTAGATTTTGTATAATGCAGATGTTTGGGTTAACATTAAAAAAAACCTTATATGTACACATATACATGTAGATATGTATATGTATAAATTTATATATACCGTCTCCTACTGGTTTCTTTTCTGGGTTTCTTAAAATCTTATTTCCCTGGTTATTTTTTTATTTTTACAGTTCTTAAAATTTTAGAAAAAGAATCCAAGGATTTTGCCTCCTGTGTGTTTCCTTCACTCCCACTGCCTTACGAGTGCATGTAAAGGGTGTTATTTTGTCGATGGGCGTGGTTTTACTGGGTGTACGATATTTTTTGTAAAATACAATAATTTTACGTCATTAGTACGATAATCCAGCACCTCCCACCTGGCAACGCTGCCCAGGCTGTATGTGGCACTCCCATACTTACCAACTTGTTAAAGACTATTCAGCATTGCCTCAAAGAACTTTAAAAACTAGCTGCCTTTAAGGCTTGAAAAAGCCTTTTGGTCATTTTTTTTATTTATTTATTTTTTTTTTACATTGAGTGTGTTTGTGTCTGCTGAAGTTGGTTAAATTAGGTGATGCAGAGTGAAGCTTGATAGCTGAAGGGAAGTTACATAATGCCCTGCTTATGTTAATACATTTGATTGTGTTCATTAATCGATTTCCAATAAAGATTATTAAGAAATAAATGTTTCTGATTCATAAAGTTTAACACCAAAACACTTTCATTTATTATCATATTTTCTGCTCCTTAAAGCATGTGATAATAGTTAAAAAATATGTTCATACGCTTTTGTTAACAATATTCCTTTTTTTCTGAAAATTACTTTTACTTTTTTACTTTATGTAGTTTTAAAATAGGTTACTTTTTACTTTTACTTAAGTAGAAAACTTGAGTTGATACTTCTACTTTTACTAAAGTAGTTTTTAACTCAGTATTTATACTTCCACTTGAGTAGAAAATGTTGGTACTTTTGACACCTCTGGTATCAATCTGGTTAGGTCTTTCAATAACCACCTATTTTAATTGCATAATAGCACTTCTTTTTTTAAATTGATGAAATTATCTTTTGTCATTTTTTTATACCCTGTAAATCAAGCATTACTGGACAGATTTACTCTACCATGGTCAGCATCATGTGCTGACACTGGGAAGCATAATTTTATTTGTTTATTTTTTTAGATCTAATGTTATATCCTAAATGTCAGGAATTTCTGTGGCTTTTTATTTCTTGCTAGAAATGAAAGGAAACATGAAAGAGAGAGAAAAAGGGAACAGAGTGAGAAAAAACTGAGGGATAAAGTGAGGAGAAATCTGTGATTACAATTTTTTGGCATATCAAGCAACCTGCTGGATTGTCTGGGGGGGGGAAACCAACAGCCAGACAAAGAAGTTTAAATCAAAGGTGAAATTGAAACACACATAGGCACCCTGATGCAGGCTCCCACGGTACCAAGCTGAGCATCAGGCAGTTCAACCACAGGACCACCCTAGACCCACCAGACCCAGGCAAAAGTGCCAGCCAACGGTTCAACCCGACAGCCCACCACAGCAGCCGACACTCAATATGGCCTACCACTGCTGCACCAGGCCTCTGGCCACAGCCAGCCCCTCACCCAATAGATGCCACCCAGGAATCTCCACCATCCTCACCGCAACTGATAGCCACGTGAGCCACCTCTCAACCCCACACAACCAAGATCTCAAAACCAGAACAGCACCAGACCCTGTGGACACAGAGAAACCCATCCCAGCCCCCGGGAGTAGTCCAAATCCAAACTTAATATCACCACTCCCTTACGAAGTTAGGTAACTAAGAGAAAGTCACTGAGGTTGACAAGTTACAAATTATGTTTGGAAGATGCAGACATGATCTCTAAACTGATGTGGTCTGTCAGAAATTCAGAAGAGGGAAGAGGTGAAGGAAAAGCTGGAGAGGTGGAGGTTTGTAGCAGAAAGAAGAGGAATAAAGATTAGTCAGAGTAAGACAGAGTATGTGTGTGAATGAAAGGAATCCAAATGGAAAAGTGAGATTACAAGAAGAAATAAAGAAGGTGGAAGATTTTAAGTACTTAGAATCAACAGTCCAGAGCAATGGAGAGTGTGAAAAAGAGGTGAAGAAGCGTGTGCAGGCAGGCCTGAATGGGTGGAGAAAAGTATCAGGTGTGATGTGTGACAAAAGAATTTCAGCTAAAATGAAAGGGAAAGTGTACAAAACCGTGGTGAGACCAGCCATGTAGTTTGGTCTAGAGACAGTGGCACTGAGGAAAAGACAGGAAACAGAGATGGAGGTAGCAGAGATGTAGATGCTGAGGATCTCTCTGGGAGTGACTAGGATGGACAGGATTAAAAATTAGTATATCAGGGGAACATCACATGTTAGAGGTTTTGGAGATAAAGTCAGAGAGGCCAGACTGAGATGGTTTGGACATGTGCAGAGGAGAGAGAGAGTACAGTACATCGGCAGAAGGATGCTGGGTTTGGAACCACCAGGAAAGAGGGCTAGAGGAAGATCAAAGACGAGGTTCATGGATACAGTGAAGGAAGACATGAAGATAGTTGGTGTGACCGAAAAAGATGCAGCAGATAGGGGTAGATGGAAGAAACTGACTTGCTGCGGCAACCCCTGAATGAAAATGCCGAAAGAAGAGGAAGAAACGACAACGCATCGACAGACACCATTTGCATAAGAAAATGATCCTGAGACAATAAAAACAAAAGGTTTTGTTGTCTAATTAGATGCCAATACAAACAATTGTTTCTCTGACATTATTGTTTTAAAGTATAATGAAGTCTTTTTGCAGCAACTACGGTGGGCCTTCATGTTTTCTTCTCTTTTATTCCTCCTTGAGGTAATTAAATTAACTTTTTTATCTTGACAAATCCCTTAATAGTTGGTGGCAGCTTATCCATCACAACACGAGCTACCTTGCCAAGCTTTTTCTCAGCATGTTTTAGACTTATACAGACACACTTTTACATCCAACCCCTGTAGTTACCAAAGTCAAACCCCTCTCAAATACGAGCAGACATAATTCTGAACTAATTTAGGAATATTGTTATTTGGTCCTGAGGAAGAGGATGTGGTTCATCCTGTGGAGATATTTTAATGGCCAATGTTGATCATCATAATCCACAAAGCAGGGGGCTTATGCCTCCTCATTTCAACCTTTAAACTTCTTTGAGTCTCTAAATTGACGTTTTTCTCTACTTTTACAGTTTTAATGTTAGGGTGTAACTTGTTTTTTACTTCCAATTATTGTGGCTTTATCTTCTGCTCAAAGCAGTTTCTTTAGATACATTTTAATAAACAATTAGTGAGTCCAAGATTTGTTTTTGATAAGAATGTCCAAGATTAGCATCACCCCATCAAATTTAGCACTTGTGACATGTGATGTCTTGAACATTTTCAAATGACCAGATGTCCACATACTTACCCTGAATAATTAAGCCAAGCCACACCTTTCAAAAAAACAGCCTTCTTTGGCTATTGCACCTCTCCTTAAACAGCTCAAGTCCATTAAAAAAAAAAAAAAAAAAACTTGCTTGCTCATTGAGCATGGGAAAAAAAGAATTAGAAATGACACCACCACCACCACCATGACAACTTGTTGAGTCGTCATTGCTATTTTGAAATACAACAGGAGAGTTAATCTAAGATATGCACTGGGCACAAACTCAATAACGAGACAAAGTCGCAGGCCGACTTTGATATTGACTGAAAACCTCCAGATTTAAAAACTCTTCTCATGCCAACCACACAAGTTTTACTTGGAGGTCCCATCCCATACCAAATGAACTTTTCAGGGTGTTCTACTTTCTAATAGTGATGTGTGGACTTTGCAAAAGGATTCAACAGTTTTGAACAAATCTTTTCGATCTTTTCTTATGTTTAAACAAATATGATTTCTACAGCGATGATACCATCAGCTACATCGAAAATGCTTTTTACGTAACAGGAAGCATTTCACACATACACCCCTACCTCATCTTTGAGGACAAGTGTCAAACTTTGAATGCTCCAAAATCCAATTTGCGGTTGATTTTGCATGAAATGCGACTTAATAACTGAATATGGAACAAGCAAGGATTAATATTGTTCAGTATGTTTTGTTTGTTAACATTACAAACACGCAAAGTTGGTGTCTGTAGGCAAGATTTAAACATAAACCAAACAGTAAAATCAGAGCTTCAGCTTTTTCTTCATCTCTGAAGTTCAATGTTTTGTTCACTTGCATTGGTTAGTATGAAAATTAGAAAAACTATCTCTTCAAAAAGAAAGAACCCCCCTAGCAAACCAGGGTTTAAAAAAAAAAAAAGCATTATGATCGGACAAGCAGAAGATGACGAAACAGAACGGAATGATCAGTTTTGTTGGTTGTTTTTGCATTATAGGTAAAAATTAAAAGTACTGTTTTATGAAATAAATATAAGACAAAAGTTTTATGTTTTCCATCATCAGCTAATGCACAGAAAAAACGTTTTCAGATAGCATTGAAACAAAAAATAAATAAACTTTTCCATGCCTTCCCATCACATCGGAATTTTCCGAAGGTGAGAATGGACTTTTGTTTCTAGTGTCCATACAAAGAAAGAGAAAAGATGTTGTCATCACTCTTTGGCGTAAAGCAGGAGCTCGAATGCAAGTATGGAAGGATGAAAGGAGTGATGTAATGTTGGATCTCAGTAAGAAACAAACACAAAAAAGAAGTGATTCAAAGACTGTCCTCTAACCAACCAGTTTTCAATCAATTAACTTAATTATGTTAATTTGGCATGCACTCCATGTTCCCTGTGGCTTTCAGTCTATCCAGCACCCAAAGGATGAGCCAAGACACAGAAAATGGGGAGACAAGCTCACTTCCTGCTGACCGATGAATGCAGACATGAAACGTGGAGCCTGAAGGCTGAATATCCTCCTGTGAGGTCACTGCAAGCAGGAAGTGCAACACATTTCCTTTTATTCACCATTTGGCTGCTTTTAAAGGTTTAGTGGAATGTCTTGTCTTGTTTTTATTTGGTATCTTATTCTCCAGAGTTAAATGGAACCCAGTTTTTACGAGCCTTATTCTATTTAAGCCTAATGAAGCAAGACACCAAATCTGCACATGTAAATGTGCACCCGAGAAAGGAAGAGTCACAAGGAGGAGCCAAAAAAAAAAAGGAAGCATTCTTGGTATCCTCGCAGGTGAGTGGTTACATCTGTGGCTTTTCAGAGTGACATTAAATAGTTTTTGTTTTGCTTCAAAGCGCTGCAACTTCAGAAGAAGCGGTAATTCACGACAGTCAAGGACTAAGCATTTCCTGGTTAAACCTTCACCCCACATCAATGCCATTTAAATGACCCAGAGAAAAAGTCTTGACTAAAAATAAAGCGACAGAAAGGCCAATAATAGGCATGATAGGGTGGAGAGAATCACTGAGCGATAAGCTGTGATTCCTCCACATGCGGTCGGATCACGATGTGGCGAGGAAACGCAAATTGGTACCAGCTGTGCGGCCTTGGAGTACGCTGCTGCAGACAGGAGACAGGGTCCAACTATGTGGATTAATCATTTACTCATATAACACAGCCACGTTGGAAACCTCAGGCACTCACTGCATTTATTTCCATTCATGTGTGGTGGCACTCAGGCTTGATGTGTGTGTTGTGTGTGTGTGTGTCTGGCTCCAAACACAATACTGGCCTCAGTGTCCAGCATCTTCTCCATCAGGGGGGAAAACAAGAATGCTAACTTGACTCAGTGTTTCAGTCGCCTTTACACTTCGAAAGAAGCCAACAGGCTCATTTGAACACATTTTCATCCCAATCTGATTTCCAAACAATGCCCTCAAATGAGATTATCCAAAACTTCTAAGTGTCACTTTCTTTCCACTTTTGACTTTCGTAGAAACCATTTGGCCCACATTTTGGTTTCATCGACATTCCAGAAAATTAACACTCAGATTTCTAGGAACAGCATATTCTAGGAAAGCTGCGTATATAATGTTTCAGAGAACTGTAACTCACTGGAGCTTTGTTTTGTTGAGATTTGGACCGTCAAAATTGTGGGAGAAGTCAGCAACAAACAAAACATTGCTGTCATGACAAATTTACCTTCAAGGAAAATGTGACATGTCACCACAACTGCCATTCACACAGTTCTTTAAAAGACTACATTCAGTTGAAATGCTTCAGATGTGTGGGACTTGTTCTGTTATGTCTCATAAATTGCTCAGTTCACATGCATTAAATCACACACCTAATTTTACAGATGAGGTTTAAAAAGTCTACGTCATAATGACAAGAGTTTAATGGCTTTATACACACACAGCAACACACACATAAAAATACTTGCCTTGATGAGATGTTGGTTTACAGGACGAAACCCCCAAGTACAACTCAGTGAAGCCTCTGTTTATGGTGCTGGTTTTACAGGTCTATAAAATATTTGTCTGCTCTGCTCTTGTATGTGTGAGTGCAAAAAAGCCACACGTGAAGCCCGCTGATTTGTCATGAGTGCTGTGGAGAATAAGAGCTGATGCCATGGCTTGGGACACTAGCCTAGAACAACATGAAGTTCTTCGAGGGTCCCACTACGACAGCCAAAACCACAGCCGGGTGCACATGTAGCAAGCAACATCAAACACTCTCCAGAAGACCAATGCCGTGTTTACTGACCGACATGTATGGTCATTGGCCAAGAGCAGCTTGCAGACATCAATCGCTCCCCTGACATCACAGAACATTTCATGTGAAGTGGATCTGCCATCCACCATGAAACTAAATAACAAAGAAAATCACATTTTCCTTAAGCCTGTAGTGAGGAAGAGAGGAGTCACTGTTTGTTCTGTTATCCCCAAAGATTAGTTTGAACTTTTTTTTTTTCATATGAAAAAATGAATAAATAATGGACCATATGTCAGGGTTTCATGTCTTAGCTGGTGGTTTTGTCATACATTCAGTTTCTTTCCTGTTTTATTTTGTAATACTGACTTCCCTCTCATTTCAGATGTCTCAAATTCCCCTCCTCGTGCTCTTCCTTCATTCTGGTGATTACCAGCTCTCTTCCTAATGTGTCACACGAGTATCGTATTGTTTCTCTTTTCCTGTCTGTATATCAGAATCAGAATATACTTTAATGATCCCACACATGGGAAATTTGTGTGTCACAGCAACAACTTCTTATCTGCTAAGTGAGTCATTGTAGAGCCCGATCCCGTACGGGAAGAAAGATCTCCGGTAACGAGATGTTCTCGAGCAGAGCTGTCTGAGCCTCTTGGAGAAGGAGCTCCGTGTATAGTGTTTATAGCTATATATAGTGTATATATAGCTCTTAGCTATATATACAATACACTATATCTCTCATCTTTGTTTCTTTGTCAGATTGTCTTATGTTGTCTTTAGACTTCAGGTTGACTTCAGGTTGTTTGTTCTTGAGATTTGAGATGTTCCTAGAAATAGATTTGTTTCCTGTCAAAATTGCAACTGTCCTGCGATTGTGTCCGCAATTTTACACTCAACTTGACACCAAAAATTTTTTTCCGCGGAGCTGAATGACAAAAAACAAAACAAACATGAAAGTCTATTAATTTATTCTGGAGTTAAACAAGTGGATTTTTAAAAAAAACACTTCACTGAAAGGTTTTCAATTGTACCCGAGCACATTAAATACATTTTGAGAGTCATACATGTCAGAGAATTATTTATCAAAGCAGCATCTAATACACAAATGTACACTGAACAAATTAAACAACTAGATAATAAAAGTACATGGAAAAAAAACCTACAACAACCAAGTATTTAACTAAATATTTTAACAAATTGTTTAATTTCCCAGGGAACTCTGAAGGTAATCATAAAGTTTATCATTAGATATGCATTAAAATACCATAGGATTTAATAGTAGACAAGTTCACATTTGTTTCAATTCCATGAAACATCAAACTAGAAAAAACAGGGTTCTATTAATTTAATGGGAAATGAACGCCACAAAAAACCCCAAAGCGGAATAGACTTGATTGATTTGCAGACATCAGACAACAAACAGGATTATTTGATCATCAAAATCAGATTGACTGAACACTGTATTCACCATTAAAAGGAACTATTTGCAAGACATCCTGTGGTGGTTGGAAATACCAAAATGAATTATGTTTTGTAAAGTTATGTTTTACTATTACACAGAAATGCTGCTTATTACAACCAAAATATAATAGTTTGCAAATCACTGATGCAAAATAGGTTTGGAAAACAACCAAGAATACACATTCAATTTTGTTTTCTGTAAAATATCCTAATGAATCAAACAATGACCTATAGATGTAGGGGGAAAAAAGACAATAAGGTAAGAAATCTGGTGTCCACACCATGTGTACCACTTTGTGTCCTTGATGCATGTACACACATTATGTACAAAGTGCATAGCATTGACTAACCCAGTATGAAGAATGTTGTCCAGTTAATATCTGGGATAGAGTTGACAGATGGCAGAAGACAATAATTACCACATACTTCCCATTACTGTTGCATTAAGAGCCCCTCAGTCCAGGTCAACATAACCCAAACCGTCAGGGCACATAAAATCAAACTTCATCCAACTCAGATCACAAATATGAGTGGAGCTTTAGGATAGCTCAAGACAAGCCACAGCGTATTAGTTTGCTGAGCTATTAAGCAACAGTCTTATCCCAAGACATATACAGTAGATTTAAGCTAACTTAAATCATGTGGTGCTCCTTCTGGGATCAGCTCTGACCACAAAAGCTTTTAACCGCCGGAGCACTAGAGGAGCATTGTCTGCCATGCTCACAAACCTACCATGACAGACTCCACAAAGACCACTTTTAGACCCGGGGCTGCTCCTCACACCATAAATGCTCAATTCACTAACTGTCTGCATCTCCCACCCAACCCACAGGTATGACTGCATAAACTGGAATGCCCCAAACATTATAATCATCAGATTGGGGGTTAGAAAATGTAACCATGAAGATCAGTGGCGCCCTCCATCACAATATCGCAGCACCTTGTTGAAGTTCTCTGGACGTTGCTTTTCTGTGTACTCCTTTAAAAGTCATCTGAGAGCCAAAAGGAGGTCAACGGTGGAGGGAAGTATTAACACTGCAACCAAGTACTTAAGATTCAAGTTTAGCTCTTGCTGTACTGGAACAGACTGTTTACACTACAGTTCTCAACCTTTGAGTTGATGCTATTTCTGGTTGCTTTTTATGCAAACATTCAAATGGGGTAACGGGGGATTTATCATTTATATATATATATACATTTTTACATTTAGGTGTGAAGTAGAAAATATGCTCACCCACATATTGAGAAAGTATTCACAGCATGAAACATTCCTTCCTTTGAGACTTTACCTAAACCTTTCAAATGCTACAAGAAACATCTTTGCAAACCTTGTCTTTAAAAAGGTTTAGAAAGACAAGGTTTTTTAAACTTTGTCTTTAAAAAGGCTTAGAAAGACAAGGTTTTTTAAACCTTGTTTTTTAAAAGGTTTGTCTTTTACAAAAAAACCCTTGTCTTTTACACGTACACAAGACATCATGAGCCTTGTGTATGTGTGTATATAGGTATGTACATATACAGTATATACTATATATATGTACAGTATATACATATGTAGCACCATGCACTTTGGCTGTTTCTGAGAGGAAGGATGAACAAGTTTTCCAGGGTTCATTGAGTTGGTGTGTATGCACTGCCCTGACCCCCCTCTGTTCACTCAGCACTGATGCTTGCCCGTGCTAGGAATGTTCACACACACAATTACAAACACAAACACTCAAGCATAGCCTCTAAACTGGTTGCAGGTGATCCAACATTCCTAACCAAAACAACACTGGCTTTAACTTGGTTTTTTTTATCTTATCAGAGGAAACAAATCAAAATGTACCTTTTTTCCAGTTTTATTTGCTTTAGTTTTTGGACTGACATGTATTTGGGATTTTATTGATGATACCTCTTGTGATCATGTGGATTGTGACTGTTGTTTGTTAAAAAGTAAAATGAAATGGATGGTAATGGTTTAAATTGCTACTTTGAACACATCTCAGGAAAGCATCCCTTCAACTTTAACATAGAAAGTTTCTCAATGACTGCTGATTTAGCTCAGCATCCTCATGTCAAGCAGTTCATGTCCAAACCAAAGCTAGTATCATATTAGCTCTGAGGTCTTCAGGTCTTTGGTTCTGACTGCATATATACAGTATCTCTTCACTTTTTTGGACTTATCACGGACCAACCAATGAGTCAGAGGACACGGGACATCATTTGTCAAAACAGTGGGTTTTTATTTAACCAAAGTAGACAAATAAGCTGGTCTTCAATAGAAGTTGACAAAAGATTACATTTCTCAAAATGAAATCATACTGAACTGAAGAGAGAACAGACCAAAGGTAAGACCATGTGAGACAAACTTACATACAGGTTTGACTAAACCTATTAAGAGACACAGGTAGGAAACAAATAAATATATAAAGAACTTTCTAACTAAACACTAAAAAACCTCATAGTCTAGCTGCATATGGCATGGTCCGATGACACCACTGCTACACGAAAATGTAATCAAAAAGCCATTTTCAAGGCTCTTCAGTCCATCCCTTAGTCCATAAAAACTGGACTTCATAAAGGTGCATATATAAACTCAGCGCTGCATATTTGGGGCAATATGACAAGGATTGTGGGGTAGCTAAAATTTAATATTATCTAGTTAAATTTTGTCTCAGATTGTAAGGAAGGACAGTTGGCTTCAGCAAGCCCAAACACGTTTTAAAAATCTTCAAGGAATGTATGTCAATCTCCTGTTGGCTAGAATTTTTATTCCTAGAACTTCAAATATTTTTTACAAGTCACAAGAGTGGGCTGTGTTACAGGCTTCTACTGTCAATGAGCCCAACCTATGACTAGTTGTTACCACGTCTTGGGTAACTAGTGAATATAACTACTTTTATTTCAATTGATGAAGTTCACCAAATGTTTCATTTATCTATGCTTAGTGACAAGGTTTAGGCAAATCTATAAATGTAATGTCTCTTTAAGAACTGATCACTGCTGCTGAAACTTCTCTCAGTTTGCACTTGTAACCATGGATGTACATTAAAGTAACGTTTCTGCCAATTAAACATATTTTAGTTATTAAAGACATGTCATTTGGTAAATAATAGTTGAATTTGGTTCTTGTTTTGACAAAACCACATCCAAAATTTGGCCATATCTAAAAATGTTTGAACGTTTTACTATCAGCATATTTCTTCATCACATGTGCAATAAAATCAGGAAAGTGTTTTTTCTTGCGAGGCAGATGTGGCCTGTTACATCAGACTGGGTTTTTTCACTCCAGACTTTACACATCTTCACCTTTCTCTATATTTACGAATGATGTTAAAAAAGTTTTGTTGCTTCAACCTCTCAACCTCTTTTCGCGCAGAATGGTGCAGATGCCAAATTCTGAAGAGTGCTATTTTGGTCAAGCATGTGAAATAGGAATCTAACCTTGATTTTTTTTTTAATCTAAGACATTTTGCTTCCATTTTAAATTCAGTTCTATGTTTACATTTCTAAAAGTGTAGTTGCAGTATTTTTAATGCACACAATTTTGATATTAATGCTTTTTAGGAAACAAAGGGCAGTGAGCAAAAAAACTTATTTATTTTCATTCTAACAACTTAAAGACCTGTAAAAGACTTAAGGATCCAAGATGTCTAAAGGTGTAAATGATCTGTTGGCTTGTCTGTAAAACATTTAATTAAATCCTGTTTTTTAATTCAGAAATATTATGAAACTGAAGACATGAGCAAGTCACACAAATACTATCATGTTAAACATGTCTATCATTGTGTCATTGAGTTTAAGCCATTTTAAATTTACTTTGTGTAACAGGTATCAAAATTACGCTTTTGCCTCTGATGTTGGTTTAAGTACTATTGCTTCACAATAATTAGTAGCTTTTGAATCTTTGGTCCAAAAGCCCCCCTGAGAACTTTTATAGTAGGTTCAGAGTGTTCCAACTATTCCGTCTGACTTTACTCCAGCATCACTATACTTTCTCCTCGTTTTGCTTTTTTTGTTGGGCTCTATTCATCAGTTCAGCTCTTATTTTCACTCTTTTTTTTGTCTCTTCATTCTGCAGGAAAATGGGAAGAGAAAGCAATTTATTCTGCCAGTGTCAGTAGCTGTGACTTTGTCAGCCGTTCAGTGTCTGTGATGGAGCTGCAAAGCTGTGGTAACCATACTCATAAGCGCTTATGTCAGAAGTTATGAAGTGTCCACTGGGCTTCATGAAGGACCCTTGTGTGTGATGTCTAATGAAGGGCTCTTTTATTCCCAAGGCAACTCATAAAGTGGTCTAGCCAGGATCTTCTAAAAATAAATACATGCATATGCATTTTAGGAGTTAAAGTAATTTCAAATAGAGAGAATACATGCATATTTTAATGTGCCACAAACGATTTGGAAGATTTTTTTTTTAAACAAATTGTTTTTTAATTGACAAATTTGACATTTTGCAGAATGACAAAAGCTGACTTGTGACCTCTTTTCCAAACTGCAACCGGACAAGGTTGGGAATATGTTGGTCAGCAAAGCTGTTTACAGAACAGAAAAGTACATAAATTAATCTTCCCTCCTATTGAGTTGACATATTGTCAAAATAGTAGTAACACTTATTAAGTGAGATTTTCTCATGGAACAAAATGTACAGAGCTAACAAAAACACCCAGAGTGAGTTTATACCTCCCACGACTCGCTGCAAAGAATTTGTGTCCAAAAGTACGTCTGGCACGTGAAATGAGGAGGCAGTGTATGAACCTGGGCTTTCAACACATTAAAACAGCTCAGTATAATTGTACAGATACACATACATAGATGAAAACAAAGTATCAAAAGTTTGTCAAATGAAACATATTTAAAATAACCCGATGAAAATGTAGCATGCAAATTTTTTTTTTTTTTTTTTTTTAAAAAGAATTACTTCTGATAATATTGTTTTGTTTTTTCGCATTGTGCTGACTGTTTATTACTTTTCTAAAAAATTCCAAATAATAGATAGGTAGGCAGATAGCTATTTGATTAGGTGCCCAATTTACAAACGTCACTCCACACTAAACATGTCTGCACTATATACCCTAGAAAAGGAAGAAAGAAATGAATGAAATTATATATAATGGCATAATCTACTGTGGGGCTGCACGGTGGTGCAGTGGTTAGTATATTTGCCCCACAGCAAGGAGGTTGGGGTTTGAGTGCCAGAGTAGGGGAAAAGCTTGAATTACTGGCTTTCCTGTGTGTAGTTTGCTTGTTCTCTCTGTGTATGTGTGGGTTTTCTCCGGTTACTCCAGTTTCTTCTCACCCGCCAAATACATACATGGTACGTTAATTGGTCACTATAAAATTGCCTTTCACAATGAATGTCTGTGGATGGTTGTGAGTGTGTGGCCCTGCAACTGACTGGCGACCTGTTCGGGGTGTACCCTGCCTCTTGCCTGAAATCAGCCGGAATAGGCTCCGGCAACCCCCACGACCCTTTAAGGGATAAGTGTTTCAGCGACTAAATGAAAATCTAATGTCTCAGTGAAAACTGCTGTGAAGTTGGTAAAGTATGTGACAGTAAGGAATCTGTTTTAGGACCATATCAGGATGGGAATTTTTTGTTTGTTTGTTTTTTCAGACTTTGTTCAGCCTTTACAGGTTAGGTTGGGTTCTTGTATGTGGGAAAACGGCCAGATCTCAACAATTATAAGTTTCCATACTCAAGACTTTGAAGTAGAATTTTTATACTGACATAAGTTTATAAAACTTTGATTTTTTTTTTGAATGGATAGATGGATGAATGGATTAGACGGTGACTAACACATTAATTTGTTTTACTTTTGAACAGCTTATTCCTGTCTGGGCCGCGGGGAGTAACGGAGTCTATCACGACTGGTTACAGGCGAGAGGCCAATACATCACACAATCAATTATTCATGATTGCAAACCAATAATTACCAACTCCAGGGTAGGATCCAGAGAAGACACAACTGTGTTGATAACCATCTGCAAAAAATGTATTCATCTGGCCGTCAGGTACAGATGCGGGCCACAACTAAGCCCTAATTTATTGGTACAAACAAAATTGTGAAACTTCTTTACTAAATGATTAATCACATAGCGTAGATACATCTGTCACTAACAGATAATTAGTCTCACTAACACTAACACTAACTATCATTGGATCCCCGCAAACTTTTGACAGGTTAAGGGACAATAAGCTAAAATTGGTTGGGAATTGATACAGCAACAATGGTGACATACCCTTTGGTTGGTTGGGTCATTTAAATAGAAAACAAATTGAAAGTGTTGAGGCTAAACCCATTGAGTTTTAACACCAGCGATTCAATAAGTAACTGGAAACGTGATCATATCCTATGGGAATTATTAAGAAATTGTGCTAAACTCAGAGTGACTATTAGACTTGATTGCACTCAGCCAAGTGGTTTTTCAATCAAGTGTAAGGCGGCAATTTTTTTTTTTTTTTTTTACAATAGGTTGTTTTCGCAAAAAAAAAAAAAAAAAGGTATTTTGATTAAACTGAGCTTAAAAACGAGCATATCTCAATTTTGTATAAAGAGCTTGTTTGTGCTACCACCAAGTGGTCGGAGCCAGCAGGCATTATCGATTTGAAAGATAATTAATGCTCAATAACTGATTCTGCAATTTAAACTGAATTGTAAAATCATTGTGCCTTCTTGCACATATTAGTCGAAATGCAGTTTACCATCGAGCAAAATTCTACCTAAACACCAAAAAATATATAAACGTATAAAAATCAACATATTAAGTGGATAATATGTAAATGAGATGTTCTAAACTGAATGAACTAGCGCTCCAATAGGGGCATGTCATACCCGCTACATGCTGAAAACAGCGGCGTTAAATGGAAAGCTTTAAGTTTTGGTCCTACTATCTTTTTTTTTTGCTCTGAGTCTCTTCATCCCTCTTGCATCCATTTATTTTCGTCATCCATGATGACACTAGCTGAGCAGTAACAGGAATGCGTGCATGTGCTTGTATGTGGGTGTGCATGTGTTCACTCGGCGCTGTTAGTAAATGAGTGTTACAGTGGTGGTTGAACTGTTGGGCCTCTGCTCTGCGGATGTCATAATTAAGAAGTGGAATTCTGGGAATTCCTGGGAAGTTTAGACAATCCTAGGAGGCTTTTCATCTGCTACAATGCCCCAGCCCCCACAAAGCCATCGGCCTTAACGGAAAAATACAGCATGTTCCAACACACACCATCGCAGCAATCAATTACCTCTAGCTGTAGAACACACATTGTAAACAACAAATATCCCAAAACATCCACCAATTGTAACCTCATGGCTTTGAGGTTCACAAGCATCTATGACATGTTGGTTTCATCTGGACCCAACCACTAATTCATGAACTGACTCATTAACCTCAACTATTCTAAATATATCGTGTGCTTATTTATACCACCATCAAAAAATAGTTTTACCATGGTGCCTTTGTTTTCCAAACAGAAAAAAAAACTGCATATGGTCCTCCTCAGCAGTACAATAAAAAGCTTTCTTCACACACAGGTATGTAAGCCTTTTGTATCAGTATTATTAGTAAGTGCTGTTTTCTGCAGATGCGGGTGCCAGAACAGGAACAATGCTTCTAAATGAAGCCATGTCAAACAACACTTTGATAATGAGCTACCTAGGGTTATTACTGCTTACCAATCTACAGTCCTGCAGAGTGGAAGATGTGTACATAGAGTTCTTTTCTGATCAAAACCAAAAAGAAATTTGGATGTTCTGAGCACATTAATGGATCTCTGGATAAAACATGAGGTGGTTGGTCAGAAAATTAACTTGAAATTTTTGGGCAAAATTTTGTGATTAGCTTTTTTTTTTTTTTTTAAACCATGTGAACTTTAAAAGATGGTTTCATTTTTTTAAATAGTTTGACTGTCTTACTTTTTGAGTTGTGGTTAATGATAAATGCAGAATTTTATAGCATCTGGACATTTGATCTAATCTTCAAAACTGTTACTGAGTTTGAGCCTTTTCCAGTTTGTAAGCTCGGGAGGTACACAAGTATACAATGCGGTAGGGACAATGTACAAGTCACCAGAGTATTAACACCTCTAAACCCTAGTTACTCTCGCCATTGGCACTGTCATGGCTGCCTGTTATGGTGCAATTGGGCGATAAGATAAAAAAAAAAAAGAGATAAGAATACACTAATCCTCATGTCATAGAAACACGAAAAAGCTTAACAATGCTAACAGCATCTACTAGCAAGAGTTTTTATGGCATTTTAATTTAGTTCAATTCTGCCTTGTGATTGTGTCATAATTTAAAAAAATATATATTTAAAAATAATAAGTATGAATTGTTTCCTCTTAAATTTGAGTTTTTATGCCATTTTTTTTTTTAAAAATGCCAACAACAGGATCTCATGACCACTCATTTAAGAATAAGCCATGATTGTCATAATGAAACACAGAAATGGTCCTCACTCTTTCATGGATAAACTCATCTATAACTAAGTTGTTTTTATGTTTTCAGGGAGTGAATAAATTAATGTATAAATTGATTGATAAAGCTGCTCTGTATCCTCACAAACCCCTCTACTACACACAGCCAAGATTAGGACCTCACAATGGAAAGAGGTATTGTCCTACTACAAGAGTACTGTGAGCCAGCTTGTCTTCTAACACTGTCTAATGAGGCAGGGACAAATGAGTATCCACTCTAACACTCTTTCTCTACGTGCACTTCTCCGAATATTGTCAATTATCCCCCATGTCTTGGCTGACCTGACTCTGAATATGGGTCACAGGCTACACAATCACCTGGTAATTACCAGAGAGTAAACAAGCCAAGCCAGGGGAGAAGTTTTAATGATTGTCAGGCTGCCACAAAGAACCCTTCATCTTTAATGAGGGGTAAGTGTGTCATATTTTATTGCACAATTGTAGGACCTAATCATTCTGATAAATTTAGCATCTCTTTATTTCACAATCCAGAATTGGGTAATTTTTGGGGTATCAGTGGAATCAAAATAAGGCGTAACCTGGAAGGACCTTTGCTTCAATGATGACGTCCTGACTATCCTTACATCACAAACACATTGGCCAATTCTTGAAGCAGGATATTAATTGCTCAGGAGTCTTTTCAGCAGCTATGACACTATGTGCCACCCACGGAGTCCACACTGCCCTCATGTCTCACTCTCATTAAATGGGGCCTTTGTGTCCCAGCTGCTCTCGTTTGTCCCAGCATGCCCACCTATCAGAGGGGTTGACCCCCGTGTCTCTAGCCATGATGACATCACTTCATCGAGGCTGGCGCAGCCAAGGTGAGGGCTCTCATGGGTATCTACAGCCCATCTCTTTCCCCTTATCAGTCAATAACTTCTTTGTCCTGGCGAGGCCTGTGGGCTTATATGGACAGTAATGAGACGGGGCACTTTGTAATCTGCCAGCACTGTAGTAATATAACCCATACAGGGCAAATTCTATAATAGCACATTGTTCAAGGCGAGTTAAGTCTGAGATGTGGCGCTTTCACACCAGTTGGAACCAGAGCCCAGAGCTGGCATGCTGAGCTGGGCCAGTAAAACCTCTCTTTTCACGAGTCAGGTGAGTTAACACACCAGAGAGAGCATTAATGGTTGAGAGGCAGAAAAAAAGTGTGCACCTTTTTGCTTCAAGATGGCACATTTTTCTGCTGAAAAAACACATGGTTTGAACCCATTTTTAATGAAACGTTTTTCACTTTCTCAAACTGTCTAAAAATGACCAAAACTGCTCTATTTTCTGAGCTAAGAGTAAAATATTTTTAATAGTGACTCCTGCACAGTGAACATTTGGTAGACACACGTTTTCTACATGATCATCTGATGACTTACATACACACACGGCACACACAGTTCTAAAACAAAACTAAATTTAGCAACTAAGATATCGTCTTCAGGTTCCTCGAAGACTTTGGTATCTGATATTTCACAGTTTCTTCTTCTCACAGCTTAACATCCTTGCCTTCTCATGCTCTTTCTCCTCTGCGTGACTTTATAAGTCACAGTGTGTTTATACAACGAGACCTCAAGCACAGCTGTGATTTACTGCTCATATTTCTTGTCTGGATTGTTCAGATTGTGTTTCTGTGGCCATCTCCTCGTGATGGCCCTCTTGTGTAAAAAAAATAGAAAAATGACATAATGAAGAACGAACATCTGGCAACCTCGATAAGAGGCATGTGGAGATGCATCCTCGCTCAGCTGCAGCAGCTTTTTGCACGTGTTCGATTAGCACACACTTATATTTTCCAAATATATTTTAGAAATACACAGCTGATTTTGTGTTTTAGGGTTGAACAGAGCTGCCAGGGTGATAGGAAAAGCAGAATACAAGATCTGAATGACAAGCAATATCTTTGCAGAGTACTCAGTTACCTTCTTGGAAGGAGGGAGGGATGGCAAAATCAACTGTTTAAAAGTTTTTACCTCATTTGAACATTACACACACATTAAAAACATGCCTGAAATGACTTTCTATTTTAATCATAGATGTTTGAGTAACTTGCACTTGTATTCAGTTAACGGAAACTATTCAAACACCAGGTTTTTCTCGGCCATCTATTTTGCTCTCCGCCACACATACGTACATTATAGCATAAGTAAGAAGGGCACTCTGTTCACACTCGGTTCTTCCCCTCTACAGGGAGTCCCATTTTTATGTAATTGCACCAAAATAATAGCATGAGAAAAAATGTGTATGTATGTTAACTTGACTCGCAGTACACTGTATTTGCAGCCTCATTTGTGGCCAGATTTGTGCTACGTTGTGCACGTGCCCTAAGGGCAGGCCTAAGCATGTAGCAAGAAGAGGGGGATAGCAAATCAAAACTAGAAGTGAAACTAAATGAATGTATTTGAAAGCTTTTTTTAAATTAGAATTTAATTTCTTGGTGAATATGTGAAAAGGTACCATGTTTATCCTTAAATGCTGTTTTTGTGTAAATGTGTGCATGTGTTTGAACAAATCAGAATCAAAGAAAATGACTCCATGCTCATTCTGATTTTCTCACATTACTGTGCAGGCTCTGATCACATGATGTACACACCAGCTGTGCTTCCACATAGCTGTGTTATGTATAAAAGGAAATAAAGTTGATTTTTTATTTCATTTGACTCAACAATATCAAGTGTAGCAACACTTTTCTCAATAGTTTAACTAAATTAAAGGGTGGAGTATTGGTTTGTAGGAAACACCAGCTAGGTCGGCTTTCTACTACAAAGCCTTAACTTGTAGCTAAATTACAGCCACATGCTTCCCGTAAACTGCAATAAGGAGTCTGTAAACTAGTATCATTAATTGCTATTATAGAAACTTTCTTTCCAGCGAAGCAGCTCCTCTCTTCCCTTCACCTCTTCTCCTCCCCAGTTCACACACAAATGGTTGTCGCACACACACCCCAGCCTGGCCTCTCTGTTGTGGTTTCATTGGTCGGTCACTTGCCAGGGCCCCAGGGGTCCCAACTCAGAACACATGTCTGCTTTCTGTATGTTTACAGTACAGCAGTCAGAGTGAATGAATGCTGTGGCTATTGAAGCATACTTGTCTATTTTCTGGAAAGTGTCACTGAAAGAAGACAATGTCCCTTTTCCTGTGTGAACATGACATACATTCTTAATAATCCTGAATTAGACCACTTTAGAGAAAAGAAAAAGCCCATCACCTTTCTGCAAAGTGACTGGCAGTGCACATACTGTAGACACGTGCTGTTCATTTCATTATCATTACATTTTGTCTCTTCAATAAATTTTTTTTACATAAAAGGATGCTGAAGGTAGATTTTTTTGCATGATGCACAGATTTTTCACATGTTGTATGCTGTTTATTCAATGCCAGGCTAGCAGTGTGCATATTATGTGATGTCCCAGCATGTTGGAACTTAATTATGGCTGAAAACTTGTGCGTAAATCTTTACATGTTTGTCAACTTTGTAATTACATTAGTTAGTGAAGTCACAATTTTGTATATTAAAGTTTAAGCTTAAAACTGAGTTAGAAGAAAAAAGGTACTTTGTGTAGATTATAATCAATAATTATTTTTCTTGTCACAAGTGTTATAAAACCATGCTCATTTTTATCTTTTGTACTTTTAACATTTTTTGTACATTGCTCGTCTTTTTCCACCTTTTAAGAAGAATTCAGTGCTTTGTACCTTTGATATTCAGAGATGTTTGATGTTTAAATATTTGCACAGGTAGTATAAAATCCGGTCAGTAAACAGCCATTATATGTGAACACAAGCCTCTGGTTGGAGATCTCTAGCAGTTTTTCCCATAGGACCTAAATGCAGCACCAATATGCCTTGGTGACACATACTTTCACAAGCCTGCAGCTGATTGGTTTAAATCGAGGGTGTGTGAACAGGGTGGGCAGCGTTTACCAGACATGAATTAGGCAGGAGATTTCCACTTTGTGGTATAGTCTCGAATGGAAACCTAGCTCATCTCCAGAAGCGTGCCATGGAGTGCCACATCCCCTACGTGAGCTTGATGGAAAACCAGTAGTCTGCATACTCCTGTCAAGCTTAAGGCTTTTTGTGACAGAGAAATTGGAACATCTTTCTTTTTCTTGCTTTTTCTGATGGGATATTAAATTTAATATTTAAAGTATAGAAGGCCAACTCGGACAAGATAATCATAAATCCAGAGTAGAAAAAGTCTACCACGTTGACCATAACGGTATTATGGGATATTAAAATTTGAGGTTTTCTGTGCTGCACCATCTCCTGACCAAAATACTTCCCATTTCTTAGCCATGGCAACTTCTCCTAAACTTATTCTGCTGACTAAAGGAACCTCAATTAAAACGATAGATACCACTGTCTCAGGATGATAATTATCTATATTTAGAGCTCTAAGTGATCATCATTTTGGTTAAGTCAGAACAGGGGTCCAATTCCTGCTGTGGGCTCGTTTCATTGATGATCTAAATATAGAGTTGGGTTTAAAGTTTTTCCAGCGACCAGAGCCAGACTCTCCCATGAAAAGGATTTAATGAAAGTAAATTAAATGTTATCATAAACAGATTTCAAAGTTAAAGATCTATGAAATTTGGTCAGCCATAATCAGATGCCTGTTTGTCTAGTCTGGTCTTTTTATTGGTCTTTCTCACACACACACATACGACCAATCGTTTCCCTGTGTTCTTTCATGGGGTGCTTCAGCATTGGCGTAATGCATTTGTCTCAAGTTCTGGGTCACACACAGACACTAAACCACCTCCCTGCTTCTCGGTGTTCTTTTGCCGAGTGATGGAGGTGGAAGTTTGTTTCACACCTGGAAGTTTTAACAGTAAACCACCAGCTGTGGTTTTGAGAGTTTGCATGTCATGTCAACTTGGGTTTCCTTGAGGGCACGCATACAATCCAAAGACATTCCGGTTTGGTGAGGAGAAAAATCTAGAAGGCCTGATGTTTGTGACTGTGAACAAATCTCCCCATCTGTGCTGAGCCTGTGTTTGGTTTATGGACAGTTGTTAATGTTGGAAGCTTGATGATGAGGTTACAGTAATGCAGTGTGGTAATTAACAAAAGAACGAAACAATTAGTATCACTGGGCCCTCTAGAGTTTTAAAACCTCTCTACAACCCCCACCGCTCCCCACTCATGCCCTGTACCTTCACAGCCATTTCCTGTCATTGGTTTCTCAACACACTATAGACCTATGGAGGGCATTAACCAAAAAGTAACACTCCTTTGTAGTAACTGGAAACATTAAGATGACTTAGACCTTATATTCAGATTTATTTTATCATCAAGCTTCTCTTGAAAAAAATTCTTCCCCAAAATAAGAAGCTCTTGAACTCTATTCTTATAGATTTGCTGATCTCATTGTCCAAGATTAAAAGCAGGCTTTGTGAAAAAGCTCTTCATATTTACTTCCTCATAAAAGTGAGTCTATTTAAAGAAGCGTGAAACTGCAAGTAAAAAATTGTTGTAGTTTTTGAAAATGAATATATTATGTTTGAATTGGATTTCAAAATTCAGTGTGATGGTTTTTAAATGATTCCATTCTAAAAACATGCTTTTATGATCTTATTTGCTTTCAATAAGACTATTGATTCTGTTATAATTGATACTCCTATCCCTAGAGGAGTTTTACACATAACTTTCTCTTGGGTTTATGGATCCAGTTTTATTGCAAAAAATGAGACTTTTACTGGACACTCCCCTAAAACCCTGGACGTGGAATTCTGCCTCTCTGATTGGTTGTGAAGCTCAGACCGACAACACCTGCTTAACTCCTTCATCCAAATTGACACCCAGGGTTTCTGAGAGATATAGTCAGCATCCCTCCTGTTCATGCATTCAGTCTCCCAGCTGCTCCATAAGACACCAAACTGCAGCTGATCACTGATCCAAGGTGATCCCCTTGCACTTACATACACACACATACACACACACACGCACCTCACTCACTCACTTACTCACTCACACCACCGGATCTTTCACTGGGAATAGAGGCGCACACTGTCCGAGACGCAATGTTGGTCAAGCTGGCCGTTGCGCTTCTGATTTTATCAGTCTTGGAGCAAGTAGTGGGATCGGATAATATTGATATTCACGACAGCCTCCCAGAGAAGCCTGTCAGCCAGAAAGGACGCCTTTCTTTACAGAACACAGGTAAGAATAAAAAAAGAAATGAATTCTTAGTTGATTTCAGATTTTAACTTGTGGGAATTTTTGCGCCGGACACGTGCGTCTGCGCGCAAATTGAAGCTTAAACAGGGAGGAAAAAAGCGGTGAAGGGGGGTCGCACGGGTTGTGAAAGCCGTCTTTTGACATAAATCCAGACATTTCACCTGAGTGGTGCTTTCCCATCCCCAAGGGAAATCTGATCTTTAGTAAATACTGCAATCCAATCTGTTAGTAAAGTATTAATAGAAAAGCACAAGGTAATAATAGGTAACGCATGTGGCAGCAGATGTAGGTGAGCGTTCTAACTACTTGTTTTAGGATCAAAAGCAAGAAAAAAAAGTTTGATTTCCTTTGCATGGAGTGTGTGAGTTAAGATGAGAGGTGATTTCATCAGCAGGTCAGCAGAGGAGAGTTGTGGTGAAGGTGAAGACAAGCTAAAGGAGGGTTGATTTAACCACCTTTTGAGCTAAAAGCAAGTGTGAATCTATTCAACTTCACCTTTCTGTCCACCCTTCTTCTAATTTTGCGCACACTGATTATGATCATGCCATCACGATCTCGCAAATCAGTTTTAACACCAGGCTTAATTGTTATCTATCCCACACATACATACAAAAAGAGATTCAAACTCCAGTTTCGCAGTGGAGACCCCTGTAACACTACTGTGTAATTCAATGCACGTTGCGGCCGAGCTTGTACGATCCAAGCACATTCCCATGATGCCAAAACAAGCCCCACTGACAGAGGATCACTTTTCCTGCTCTCTAAACTTCAGCTCCGTTCAGCCAAACCTCCTTTTCTAAAGCAATCTTAACCCCAAACACAATCTCTTTGTTGCGATCATTTATTTGTCGTGTTTTATTCTTTATTTGCTTTGGTCAAGCTGGAGGTTCTTCTGCGCAACCGGTGCGCAAAATGTTCTCACGCCTAAAGGTCATCACGACAGCTAAAAAGCAGCACTTAGCTCATCATTCAAGGACTAATCCTTCACAAATTGCTTCTAGACACAATCTGAATCTATAAAATTAGTTTCAAATTAAAAAGGTGTGTTTTAGAAATGATGTGCAATCATTTCCAGCAGGTTTTTCTCAGGGTTCCACGTTTCATCCAATCTAGTGCATTTCAGGCTATAACTATGTCGGACTTTGATTAGACTTGTTTTGTGCATATTAATAGACACGCAGAAAAAGTGGCCCTTCAGGGCTGGTCAGTAAGTGATATATTTATATTCCCAGGTTTTTTTCTGCATTGCTGCTCTGCTTTTTCTTGGTTTGCAGGTGTCAGTGTGCAAATGCTATGATGAGAAACTTGTTGATTCTCTTTTAGTCAAAGTGCACAACTGCATTTGTGGTAGTAAAAAGGCTGTATCTGCAATGCACCATCCCCTCTCAAAGCTAGACAGTGCAGATGGATTGTGGTGCAGAATGACACAGTAATATCTGTCCCCTAGTCTTCCTCTGCAGGAGTCCTTCAGCCTGGGAAATTAGACTTCTCTCCCTCTCTCCACCTCGTTTACACCATTTTCCCCCACTCACCGACTCTTAAATCATAAAGACATGTGTGACTGCCTCTGTGAGTGTGCAAATAGTTACATTCCTCATAACCTCAGAGATTTGTGCTGAGGTGAAGTTGTGCCTTTGGGCCATGCAGTCTTCATTGCCAACACCTTTGAAAATTGTCTCTGCTGTGAACAGATGATAAAGTCCCTCCCCTGTAACCTGTTCTCTATTTCCAGCTGAGATCCAGCACTGCCTAGTGAGTGCCGGGGATGTCGGCTGTGGTGTGTTCGAGTGCTTTGAAAATAACTCCTGCGAGATTCGAGGGCTACAAGAAATCTGCATGACGTTCCTGCACAACGCTGGCAAATTCGACTCTCAGGTACTGAGATAATCTGTGTGTTTGCAGTTATGGTGTAACCAGAGGCAACATTCCTTTTTATTGCTCCACTGCTCACACATATCTTCTACACAGCTGAAAGCATATCTGTTTCTTTTCCCTTTTCTTTTTTTCTGGACTTGCAGTCATTAATACACTCCCCTAATAATCTCTTTTCCTTTTTTGGGATGTGAAATTGTCTCTTAATGGATGGAGATGTGTACTGTTAGAACGAGGGTCATCAGCCAGCTGGCATGAAGCCCGGTTAGCTCTCCTTTCATACATAGTAGAGATTGAATCGCTGCCAAGCTGGACTGGAGCAGAGTGTTAATATGCCTATGGGATCATGTATTAAGAATTTAAATCTTTGACTGAATAGTTTAGGAGAAATTCCATCTGTAAGTCACCCCAAAATTATTAGAACAGGTGCATGAATTCTTCAACGTACAATATGAAATCTCAGCCAAGTTAGTTTTACATTCAGTTTCAGTCAAAGGGATTTCCAGTGACCTTGTCCCTGCATGTGCACAGGGAAAGTCCTTCATCAAGGATGCTCTGAGATGTATGGCACATGGTATTCGTCACAAGTTTAGCTGCATCAGCAGAAAGTGTGTGTCCATCAAGGAGATGGTGTTCCAGCTCCAGAGAGAGTGCTACTTAAAACACAACCTGTGCTCTGCTGCGAAGGAGAATGTGGCCGTGATGGTGGAGATGATCCATTTCCAAGATCTTTTTCCTAAAGGGTAAGAGTTAAACTTGAATGATTCATCTTAAAACCCCTGATTTCTCAATTCGTTCTGTTAATTTAATAGAACACCATATTTAGTCATTATTTTCCACTCTTCGATGAGGTGTGTGTGTAGATATAAAATTTGAGGATTCATGTGAATGTTTTACCTCTCTCTGTTCAGCCCATATGTTGAGCTCGTGAACATTCTCTTAAGCTGTGGGGAGGAAATAAAGGAAGCTCTGACGAGGAGTGTCCGGCTGCAGTGTGAACAGAACTGGGGAGCTCTCTGCGACAGCCTGAGCCTCTGTTCCTCCCTTGCCCCATCTCCTCCTGCCAGCGCTGCAGGAGAAAACCGCCGCCACTCCGTGCCTTCTCACCTGGAGCCAGAGCACCCTCGGCACTCCCGGCAAGGAGACAAGGATAAAGCCGGAAAGATGGGCTACAGCACCCACCCACGTAACCGCAGTCAGGGATCCCGTCGGCACATTGCAGAGTCTGGAGTGGTGGCTGAACAGGAAGACCTCAAGGCTGCCGACATCCGGAGGTGAAAGCTCAAGAGACCTCTGACCCCCACCTCTCACACCTAAATCCTCTAACATTTAAAAGCAACACTTACAGACGCATACGGGCCTCTGAGCGATTTTTTTCGCGCACACACATCTCCAAATGTGCACAAGTTCCCCAACAGACACAGAAGGAAACAAGCACCGACTTTTCCTGTTCTTCTTCCGCCTCTCCAGTCATTCCAACAGTCCCACATGGTAAACTTGCAGGGTAATTGTGGTGTAGCTTGTACCGTTACACCGGATTTTAGGCCACAATTTTTTGAAAAAAAAAAAAAAAAAAAGAAGCAAATTACAAATGTTTCTTCCACAATTATTTCAACTGTTAGGACTATTTTGACTCTAATATAGTATATCTCCTATCATGTAAGATTTGGTTATACTTGCATTATTTATTTTACTCTTTATGCAATGTTGAAATATCAAAATGTACATAGAAATACACTTATCTATATTTATATGAACATGTATTAATATGGATACAAGAAGCATTACTGATATACTATGATCATAGTATATGATGAACGCTTTGTTCTCTCAGCGTTGCACCCATCACACATCAGTTTGTAGATATGTAACATACACCATTTGCTGTTTCAAAGTGGGAATGTGTATTATAACTAGAAATACTTGATAATTAAATACAAACTGTACAGGTTTTGTCCAGTTCTGGCACATATGAATCTTAGTGCATGGGGGCCGAAAAGCCAACAAACTTATACTTTCTAAAAGTGAAAGTCCACTCTAAAGAGGATGTACATGTAAAACTATGAACATAACAATTACGTCACACTTGTGTATATAGATGTGTCTCTTGTTAAGCTAGAAATAAGAAAGCCAAGAGCGATCTCTGAAGTCATCCAGCACTGCTGGGAGCAAAGAGAGCAACTTCTGTTCTTTCAGATATTAACTTACATGCATCTCATTTTAATGTAAAGAAGTTGTTCTCTCTATTTTTTTGTGGTTGTTAATAACAGAGTTTCAGAAAACTGAAAATGGGAAATGTTGCTGTTATTTGTCGGGTGCATCGTCTCAGGAAACGTTTTAGTTCCAAAATCAAACTTTTAATGGAAATACGTTTTCCAAGAGATGGTTTTTACTTGACTTTCAGCAACCATTAGAGGTGCAGCCAAGAGAGGATTCTCTGTTTTAATATAAAAACTTCACATAACAACAAGGTGCCTAAACTTTGTTAATGTCCACAGCGACCGCTTTTCTGTGACTTAAGTGAATAGATGATATTTTGTCAGGTGAAGATTTAATGTTGAACTATTTTTATGATGGTGTTGAGCCACAAAAGTCTTAGATTTTGCACTTTGGATAATTCTTAGTTTGTATTGGACTGCTGTTGCTTGACAAAGAAGACCACATTACCAGTGTACTTGCCCTCTAATCAAAGGCTATTTTTCATTTGAGCAACCAGCTTTTCCAATCAAAGACAGCACTAAGTCCTGCACCCTCACATGGCTCTTTAGGACCAGATTGTGCCCCATTCTACAGTTGAGCCATGTTGCCCTTGCCTGGTGTCCCAGTGGGCAGAAAAAAAAGCTTGACAGAAACCTTCCAGATCTCTGGCCATCTCTAAATTAGCCCTTTTATTCTGCCCAGTAGAGCCACAGGCAACCCAGCGAGGACCCGGGAACTGGGTTAAGTCTACACACGGGAGCTCTGGCACTGTTATTCTAAATGTTATATTTACCGAGGTCACCAGAGAATTCCTCTGGGCAACAGCCAAGAGCCATCAACCCAGAGAGGAAAGGAGCAAGAGGGAGAGCTCAATGCCTCACTTTTTTTTTTAATGTGACATTAAATGTGACATTCACTCTGTCTTAACTTCTCCTGGAACAACCGTTTCTCTATTAGGTCACAGTTACAAGCTTTCGACCCTCTCAGGCTGATCTTATGTCTTAGTTTAGTAGTGTTGTACTTTACACTTCATGCTGAAGAGAATTTGATTCAAAACGGGCGGGGGGACTCAGATTTTGTGGCTCAGTTGAAAATTTCTCATGTTTTAGTTTTCCAGATACTCTTAGGGTAAAATAATGTTCCTCCCCAGGTATTTATAGACTATTGTAAGTAAAGCTTTCAGGTGTTTTTTTTTATTATTATTATTATTTTGTTGTGGAAGTTGGGATTATTGTTACATCCCGACACAGACATAAGCTAATCTTATTGAGAATGTACTGTATGTGTTTAAAGTGACAATCTGTTCTGCTCTCTGTCGTAAGGTTTAAAATGGCTTTTTGTAATAATGTTGTGGCTGGAAGTAGCTATTCTATATCTGCTCAGAGGAAAGTTTTTTTTTTAAAGAAAAACTAACTGTTTCCTTCATCATTAGTGCTCCATTGCCACACGACTTGCTTTCCTCTTTTGAGCACAAGGACTTTGTTTCACTGCTCCAAAAGATAGAACATTGTTTAGAAGTTTATAACTCACATGTAAGGGCATAAAGCCCCAAAAGTATCTTTGGACTCTTGAAGTTGGATGTATCTACTTCTCATTAAAGTATTTTGTGTCATAAAGTGTTTCTTTTTCTCTGATACATGCGTAAAAAGTAGTTTAAAGAATACCTTATTAAGGCAAGGCTAAAGTGTCATCCAGCTTGAGGCCAGCTTTGAGAGAAAGAGCATGGACGTCTCAGGTGTACACACAGGTTAAAAGACACCATTTTCTCATTTGACTTGCTGCCTCCTTCCTGACAGTGAAATACAGGCTGTGTTTAAAGTTTTAAGGACTGGAAATATCCTCCCTATTGAGAGGCCCAAACGATTACGTCAGCAGCTCTGGATTGTGTGCAATGCGGGAGGTGGGTTTTAGGTGTCAGTTTTTATGAGTTGTCCCAACAGTGTACACTGCTTCACCAAACATTTAGACAGTACTTTCATTTGAAAGGTATCCTTCCAACTGATTAAAGGACTCACGTGTTGTAAACTTGTGTTAAATGTATAGTACTGCCCTAGAAATCCGTACGTGGAGTCGGTCATTGAGATTCACCCATTTTCCCCTCTTTTTCTATAGTTTTACAGGCATGAAGCAACAGATCGTGTCATGACATACCAGGCATCTCCTGTAACATCAACAGTTCTGCAGTTACAGTTTTCTCAAGTCAACTGTGAGGATGTAGAGATGTTAAACACCACTGGGTGGAGACACATCTCTGCAGATCAACACAGATGATTGAAGCAGGTGCATGTATTTGATTTGACATAGCAGCAAGAAGCCCCATCAATTCTTTAAGAGCAAAATCCAATGACCATGAAGTATTTTATAGTCAGGATTTGATTTAAAATACTGCAATAAAGCACTCTGGAACATTGATAAATTGTTACAAGGCAACATGAAATGAAACAGCAAACACATTCACCTACTTAGGACAGGACATTCAGTGTACTTTCACAAAAGGTCTTAGAAAAACACTAAAGTCTCCCAAATCATCCTCGATTTTATAGTTGCCACTTGTATTAAACAAAACGTTATTTTGCAGCAGTGAATAACCAGAAGAGATTGTCCTGTTTTACTGATTCACTTCTGTTTTTGTCTGAAAACCAAAAGTCAAAGTAACCATTTTTGCTTCTAAGTGATCCAACCCACATTTTTAATGTCTCAAAAAGGAATTACAATCAATGGCAAATGAAAATGTTGCAGTTAAGCAGCCCAAGTACAGAGCATAATCAATTTCTATTCACAGTTCCCTGTTTTTTTTTTTTTTATCATTGTTTGTGTGTGTGCTTTTTTTTTTTTTAAAAAGCTTTTCTTTTGCAATGCATGCTCGGGAGTTGCTGTAGTTTCACCATAATCCCTTTCCTCATTTCAACTTTCATTTGTGACAATGATTCAGTTTAATCCGTTACAGTTTTAAAGCTACTTTTAGAATTGGTTTGCTGTGTTAGGCTGTTTCTCTCAACCTTTGCATCTATATTAAAATGACATTTATAAAGAAATGATCCAGTTTTGGTATCAGCTGTTCGTTGTTATTCAGCAAGGTAAGAAGCAAAAGTCTCAGAGCATGAAAACATGCTGTGTCACACTCACTTCTCACAATAATACTCAAGTCTGAAATGAATGACCTTGCCAAACAATAGGCAGTTAGCTGGACCAGAAATCTCCCAGCTTGCATGGTTGGTATAGCAACGGAGCTCTATCAATATTGGAGGCGACCATCTGAGAGGAGTCCGAACCATATAGGGAGGCTGCACGTCTGAGCAGAGAAACCTGAGAACGCTGGCCTCAGGCTCTCTGAATGTCTGCCCTGTGCTCCACAGTAAACTAATGAATTAATGACCGGGTGCCTAAGTTACATGGATGAATCATTTAAGAACCTTTTGGGGAGAATACTTGCACCCCATTTGTGCCTTCTGTTAGGCCTAAAAAAAGGTCATTTCAGAGATTTATGCTATTAAAAGCAAAAAACTAATGTCATGTGCTTTGCATAGAATAGTAAAGGCAACCGCCTTTGCTGCATAAAACTAGAGAAACTCTGCACTACAGCATAATTTCACAGAGGGAAACAGAGTGGTGCTCTCGGGGAAATAAATGCTGACACGACTCAGAAGGTTTATAGCACACAACAGCACGGAGGATAAAGCACACACCTCGAAACACATCATTACAGCCGGGCCAAGCCTTTCCCACTCCATGGTGAATGCTATTCTGTATGATCTAGACTTGCAACACCTGGACAAAATGTGCTATTTTTTAGGAGAAACCAGAAGCTCAAGACACATTGTGTTGCTAAACCACCCCAACAGGCCTTGCAGAGACTGGGGTGGGGTAATCCAGCAACTGGAAAGTACTAATGAGGGGTGGGTCTGCCTTAGGAAACTGAATAAACACAAACAGTTAATAATGATCTGAACACTACAACAGAAAGTAAGTGAAACTAAACCAGTCAGGCTGCTGTCATGTCTTTTGTTCATTGTTTTTAAGACCTGCAAATCACAAGAAATTTGTGATCAACTTAATAAATATTCTCAAGTGTAATATTTTTCCAAATAAACACAGCATCAGTTTGAAAGGATCGTCTAACAATCAAAATATTGCTATAAAATTGATGTGATTGAAATTGAATTCAATCTGTCTTTCTTAGATCACAAATGGTTAAAGCAATCAATAGTGGGAAACTAACATATTATCATTAGATTTCACTGTTCAGTAACAAAAAAGTTACTTTGATTAAATTTCTTTGATTGCTAAAGTTTTTAACTTCATTTTAAATCCTCCTTATTTGGAAAATTTATCTGCCATTCATTGAAAAGCAGCCATGTGGGCGTGTCCATTGAGCAGTGTGGGCGGGGTTTAGAGGCGGAAGTGTCCCCCAACTGGCCCAGCTGTCATCTAGAAGAGAGGAGACCATTTACACCGGCTCGTTTGGAAATGCAGAAAAAGGGAAAACTTTAAATTATGGCAACATCAAAACGATAAGGTAACGACGCCGAACTGACGGTTGCTATCGCTGACATTAGATCAGGTAATCTCGCGTGACGACACAGAAGGATCGCCGTTGTTTTCTCGCATCGTTAAAATGATGACAAGGATTGGTTTGGCTGTGTGACATTGAACATACAGGACACGAAACCAGTCGAGGTCGTTTAAAGAGGCACACGTCGTTTTGAATATGTCATAATCTGGAAAATATGGTGTAGTTTGATTAGATTTAAAGGGACTTTAACACTGGAGGTTGCTTAATAGCTCCTAGCTTGTTGGTACATATGCTAAAGTGGGGCTGTAAAGCTAGCTTAGCTCTAGATGCAGACAGGAGACGTCATCATTTTCCTCGATTTAAATGGTTGCGTATGAAGAGGTCATTGCTGGAAAATCGAGATTAGTGGGTGAGTGGACGTGTCGTGGGTTTCAGCAACCTGTGAGCTTGTGTTCTGTCTTTGATCTTTAAATATATGTAAAAATCTGTGTGTTTAAAAGGGCGCATGGAGCAGCTGTTAGCTTCCTGTTAGCTACGCAACGACCTTTAAACACGACAATCCGACCATCTCACAGCCTGATCTGGTTAAACTGTGTGTTTTCTGTGCTGGTCTGCCTGCTGGAGTGTTGTATTTCACCCAGGCCTCCCATGGCCACGCCAGTCAATGATTTAATCTCATTGATTGCATCACAAGACCAGGCAGGGTGCAGCCCATGCACATTCACTGCGTTTCAGGCTCTGTTTGTAGTCTCATAGTGATCACATTGATATGACATGGTTAATCTGTTTGATTTCATTCTCTCTTTTCTCATCCATCTTTCCTGTGTCCATGATTTAGGTTAAAAGAAGACGGTGAAAGCCAAAAAGTGAAGTGAAGATTTACTTTGTTTCCTAAATGGGGGACTACGGCTTTGGAGTTCTAGTGAAGAGCAGCAGTGGTAATAAATCTGCTTTCCCTGTCAGGATTCCTCCTCACCTTCAACCTCAGCATCCTCATCACCCCTCCAATCCTCCCAGTCCCCCCTCCTTTGGAAACAACACCTGCTCCACCAATGGGGGCAGTGCTTGGCTGTTTCCGTCTGTAGCACAGCACAGTACCATGCAAGATGAGATTCTAGAGTCAGATAAGTCCAAGGGCTTGGATCTCCAGGAGATACAGGAGAAGTCTCAGGTCCAGGCTCAGCCTCAGGCCCTGTCTCCAAGCCAGCAGGAGCCTGGAGGAGGCTTGGCAGAGCTAGAGGGAGCTCTGCCTGAAGATGGCGGGTTGGAGAAGGGCTCCCTGGAGAACAGTGGTGGGAAAGAGAAGTTGAGGATTGAGTCACCAGTGCTAAGTGGTTTCGACTACCAGGATAGTCTGGTTATGGGCACCAGCTGTGCACAATCTACTTCCTCTTCATCTTCTTTGACCAGCTTTAATAACTGGTCTCCGGCTATCCCATCCACACAGTCTCCTGTGGTCGGGGAGGATGTTGGAGGGTTCTTTGGTCCAGCTGGCTCCAACACAAACGGACCACCATTACTGTTCCAGAATTTTTCTCACCATGCCGGCTCTGGCTTTGGAGTGGGAGGTAGTTTCTCCCCACAGATCGGACCCGTCTCCCAACACCATCCTCCTGCGCCTCATCCCCAGCACTACCACCCACACGGTCAAGGAGTTCCACAGCAGCACCGACGCTCTCCGGCCAGCCCCCATCAACACCAGCCTTCCTTCCCTCCACATCCCCACCGCACTGGGCCATTCACCCAGTTGCCCCATCTGGCTCCTGCTCAAAGCAAGCCTCCCTCTCCTTGGGGTAGCTACCAGAGTCCTTCAACTCCTACATCCACCTCTTGGAGTCCAGGCGGCTATGGCGGCTGGGGAGGCACACAAGGTGTTCGAGAGTACAGGCGGGGAGTAGGTGGAGGCATGACGGGCCTCAACTCCATCTCCCCAATGAAGAAGTCCTTTCCCAATAATCAGGTAGATGATATAAATCTGCTTGGTTTTTTTTATTATGTGCATGTTTTTGGAAACTTTTTTGGAACGTGTCTGTTTTTTTTCTGTAGGTTCCTTCACAAAAGTTTCCACGAAATACCTCTGGCATCAATCACAAGGGCTGGGTGGAGGACAGCATGAACCGCAATGACAATATTTATCCCTTCCAGGTGGGCACACGCTATTAATCTTCAAGTTTTTTAAGGTCTAAAATATCTAATTTCAGTCAATTTAGTAGAAATGGCAAGAAACTTAGACTGTAGTTAATTTTTTAAATATAATTATTTCTTGTGTTTATATCTCGGGGCGAATGATGTTAAGGCTTGTTAACATTGTTAACATCTGTGTCAAATGTAACAAATAAGCCTTTTAGCCTCGAAGGATACGTGACGGTGGAGCCAACTAAATGGAAGAATTGAAACTTGTTGTGTGTGTGCTTGTGTATTTATTCTTATCTAGATCATTTGGTTAAATGAGAACAGTCTTATCATCTGGTGTGATCACATGTCTTTGCTCTTGTCCTGATTAAAAAAAGTATCGCAGTCCTCTGCAGCTTAGCATGCTCCCAACTTTCTGGATAATCATTTTTTAAGAGTTCTTGTTAATTCATTTGATTGTTATATTTATATTTTGACTCTTTTCAGATTTCTCTCATCCTTAGGGTGATTATTGTTTAATTGATCATCACACCGTTTTAAACAATGATAAAGACGTTGCAACCTGTTCGTTTTAACAGGTGAAGAGGAAACAAAGAGACATAATTGTTTTCTTCCTCTCTTTCAGCAGGAGAGAACACGGCCTTTTGATGGTTTCAGTATGCAATCTCTGGAGAACTCCCTGATTGACATTATGAGGGCTGAACAGGATTCCTTAAAAGGTTGGTTCCCACACTAACAATCATGGAGCAGATTGTTTTTCTCACCACAAACTGCATACAAATTCAGAAGTGGTTGTGATTAACAAAAAGTACATAATGACTATAAATTCACTGCTTCATATCCATATTAATATGAATGTGGTTGACATCAATATTTAACATAATCCTAGTCCTTTGAATTAGCTGTTTTAGCACAAACAAAAGTATCGTTCTTGTGCAAGAATGGCAGGGCATCACAACGAGGTGGAGACATAGCCATAGATTACAGTTAGAGAATTATTAAGAGGCTTTTAGGAATAAAACACTCGTGTTTTCCTTTGACCTGGATTGACTTACATACAGAATGCTCTTAAGCAACACTCCACTTGTCATTCATTCAATAAGAGAAGTAAAGGCTTTCTATTCACAAGAAGTACACATTGATTGAAAAAGGGGCGGAATGGCTTCTAACGGTAACATCTTTGCCATATCCAAAGAATTTGATGCACCTCTTGGGCCAAAGGCAACACGATTGCTGCACATTGAGGTTGAGGGAGATTCTAGCTGGATCAAACAATCCCAATTCATCAGATGAAAAGAACAAAAGACAGTCTGATTGTTTTCTTTTTTTTTTTTTAAACACAGATGTCTGCGGTACAGTACTGCCGTAGTGTTCTTTCCTATTTTTACCCTCTACCAAGTTCTTTTTAAGGCTTCACATCCCCATGTGAGCATGTTTGTGTTGGAATATTAATGCCTCGTCATGACGGCGAGGGTTCCATAAATGAATGGTTTTGCTGTTATTCTACATGTGGCCATTAATATTAACCTCATTACTTCCAACCTCAGCGGAGCAAACATAAAAACATATATTAATGCAGTTGATGACAAGTTCTTCATTTTTCATACTGTTACAGTTCTATGGATTAAATCTGTGCTCCTCAATTATTTTCTGTTGCACCCCACCCTACCAAGAAGAAAAACAATTTGCACCCTCCCACTCAATTGTTTACTGCACTTCGTATCACCTGCTCAGTGCAAAAAAAACTCTACACCATAGAGCCAGTACTTCCTCGCATATTCTGACAATGAAAGCACCACTGCCAACTACTGTAGTGGATGTGCAATTACACTTTATTCTAGTTTTTAAAAAAAAAGCATGTTCCCCAGGGTCACATGTGCCTGCCCTGGCATGGCATTGGGCGTGTCCACTATTTGTGAAGCATTGGATTAAATCAACTGAATTTCTTTGATAGGGTTTGTAACTAACAAATAAAACAATTTAAAAATTCCCAGTGAGGGGAAATGTTTAAAGATGCCCTAAAGGACACTAAAAGATTGCTGTTATTCATTTTAATAAATATTTTTTAATCTTAGTTTTCTTCTTGTGATAGGAAGGTCGATGTTGACTGAACAGTTCGAATGTAAATTTTGGTTGCTTTTTTCAAAGATTGGAGAAGAAATGAAAGATTTTTACTTGCTGATTTAAAAAAAAAAAAAAAAAAAAAAAAAAAAAAAAAAAAAGCTTAGTGTTACAATCTCCAAGTCTCATAAATACTATATTGGTCAAATTTGAACATGTTACCTTCCAATTTTCTAATTGGATTGTACAAAACTTCTTTTATCAAAACTGAATTATTTACAAAAAAGCACATCTCAGTGTGATACAGACATTTTTTCTATTAATTTTTTATATTTTCATAAAAACCTTGAAACAATAAAAATTGTTGCCTAACCTCGTAAATCACTTTAAAAATTTCCCGCTGCCATTTTCTTTGCAACTAAAATGGATGAGTATGATTATTGTTTCAAGACTTTTGCAAAATTGTTCAATCCAACTCTTTAGAACTTGAATGTGTGTTTCCTTTTGTCATTCCAAACATCGCTTTCCTTTAACGTGGCTGGGCTCAAGAGGAAAAAAAAAATAGTTTGGCCCTCAAGTGCATCAGATAACCCTAAAACACAGATAGTTTAGATTGGAATGCCTTTGTCTTTTGCTTGTTTGGATTTTTTTCTTATGAGTCAATACATTGATGCTTCAGTTTAAGCAACAATTTGTAGTTTTAAAAAAAAATACTTTTTTAGTTTTAGTTCAAATCTTAAGAATCAATTATTCATTAATTAATTCATCTTCTGTCGAGGCAGCCTGTAACTAGCTGGGATTGGCTTGTTAGTTGTTACAGAAAACAGGAGTAGTTGGAGGGAACCCACACATACACATGTTCAATCATGTCTCAGTTAATCCAGTTTTTCTAACAAATTCTTATTAAATCAGTTGATGGTTAAAATATATATGAGTCACATCATTTGCTAAGTTAAAAATTTTCACCTGCAAGATTTATTTCCATCAGCAGTCATAAAATGAATAGTTTTAGGTGCTGCACCAGTTATGAGTAATAGTCATACAAAGTAGTGGAAACAATCTGTTCCGTTGCCTTCTGCTTATCCAGGGCTGGGTTGCTGGGGGCAACAGCCTTAGACTGCAATCCCAGGTTGCGCTCACCTCGGCTGCATCCTCCAGCTCAGCTGGGTGGATCCCGAGGCATTCCCTGGTCAGGTGTGAGACATAGTCTCTCCAGTGGTTTCGGGGTCTGCCTCTGGAACTCCTCCCGGTGGGACGTGTCCGAAACACCTCACCAGCATAGTGCTCGGGAGGGATCGTAACCAGATGCCCGAAACAAACCCTTCCTGGCTTTCTTTTTTACCTGGAGGTGCATCGGCTGTATTCTGAGCTCCTCCCAGATGGCAGAGCTTCTCACTCTATCTCTGAGAACCCAGCCACCCCATGGAGGAAGCTCAGTTCATCCCCTTATGTCTACAATCTCGTTCTTTCGGTCACCACCCACAGCTGGTTGACCATAAATGGGGATGGGAACGTAGATTAACTGGTAAATTGAGAGCTTTGCGTTTCGACTCGGCTCTTGCCATTCCACCACTACAAGAGATATTACAACCCTCTGTTTGGTTGAATAATCAGGCTTTTAATTAATTTCTGTTAGAATAAAACATAGCTAAATCATAAATGATACTGATTATCTTTTTGATTTATCTTTAATCAATGCTTTAGTTGAGCCACAGTTTTTTTTTTTTTTTTATTTAACTGACATTAAGTGACATCTTTTCAACTTGTTTTTTTTTCTCTTGAGTATTACCTCAATCTATCCAACTTCACATCCCAGAATGATATTTGTATGTGTGGATTATAATTGGCTGAAGCTTGCACTGTTTTGTCTTGCCAGGGCGTTACAGCTTCTCCCACCAGGCTGGTGATGGTCCTCTGCCTATGAACGGTACGTGAAATAATCCATGGAACGTTTGGCTTGAAACTGTTGCCCACCACAATCAGATTAAAATTAGGGATGTTAAGTAAATGAGTTTTATGAGCTTAAAAATACCACTTTTAATCTTACTCATTTAAATTGTATTCCTATTTTGATGTAATAATCCACTTTGAACTAATGCTAAAAGTTGTTAACGTGAGTAGGAAGGATTTTTTTGTGTCTCTGAGTGACAACCTTTCAAATTGCAAAAAAATGCAAATAAAATCAAGCATAAATTAATTGCGGTAGATATATATGTAAACTGAGCCTCTTACAAGTAATTTGCCTTGAGTCTGTGTTTTGCATTTTGCCTCATGGAAATTTCAAGGTGTGTGTGTTAGCTCCGAAGTTAAAACAGCGTTTAGCGTGGATACAATTTAAGCTCTAATGATGGTTTTAAAATGTAAGATTTCAGTGTGTTTTCAAGAGTTTTTTTTGTGTTGTTTTACATGCAGCGAGAAGTTATGGCAGGAGACGAGGTAAAGCTTGACTGTGTCTTGATAAACTTTAATGCCATCTTGTTTTACTTTTGTCTCCTTTTTAATTTTTTAAAGATTTCTTTAAATTCTTTTGGCTGTGTCAGCAATCATTCCAATGGGATAGAAATAATTTCTTTCCATGTTGCATATTTCTATACAGGCTCTCATTTAAAAGCTAGGGGTAGTAAATAAATGTTGCTTCTAACTTGTCCTGAAAAATAATGACCATATTGTCTGCTTCTTATTACACATTTTCCATTTGTTTGTATTCAAAATCTGATTCATTTTGTTTTCTACTCCTCATGAAAATTCTAATCATTTGTAACGTTTTTATTATTTGTTGGTGAACCAACATTTTTGGTTCAATTATTTTCTACCGTAGGTCATTCATCTTTGTTCCCCATGGAAGATGAACGCACGTTTGGAGAAGATGACTCGGGTGAACAGGGCCTCGCTGGCCTCGCTTCGACCCACTGTTTCCCTCACCTGAACGGAGAACGCGTGGAGCGGTATTCCCGTAAGGTGTTTGTCGGAGGGCTCCCCCCAGACATCGATGAAGGTGAAAACACATTCTGGCTCACTTTTTAGTTTCAAATAACTAACTTCTTGAATCATAGTACTTTTTGAAAATTTACATGTGTAACTTTTAAATTTTTTTTTTTAATTTTTTTTAGACGAAATCACTGCCAGTTTCCGCCGATTCGGCCATTTATTCGTTGATTGGCCCCACAAGGCTGAGAGCAAGTCTTACTTTCCACCAAAAGGTTTGTTCAGCCGAACATTACCTGTGCATGCTGAAAGGTTTATTGTTCTCACGTGTTGTACAACTTTTCTAGGATACGCATTCCTGCTGTTTCAAGATGAGAGCTCCGTGCAGGCTCTGATTGATGCCTGCATCCAGGAGGATGGAAAGCTTTACCTGTGTGTGTCAAGTCCCACCATCAAGGACAAGCCTGTGAGTTTTCAGTTCATCTTTTCTGGAGCAAATAGTTTTACATGTTGTCACAAATGCAAACCTGCTTTTCTTTTTGATTTTGTAGGTCCAGATCCGCCCTTGGAACCTTAATGACAGTGACTTTGTAATGGACGGCTCTCAGCCTTTGGATCCTAGGAAGACCATCTTTGTCGGAGGCGTTCCTCGTCCCCTGAGAGCAGGTACGTGGATTAGGCTCCCAACGTCGAGTTTGTGTTAGACTGCTGAGTTATTTTAATATGCGCATGTCATTTCAGTTGAGCTTGCTATGATCATGGACCGTCTGTACGGTGGTGTGTGTTATGCCGGAATCGACACGGACCCTGAACTGAAATATCCAAAAGGTGCAGGGAGGGTGGCCTTCTCCAATCAGCAAAGCTACATTGCAGCCATTAGTGCCCGATTTGTTCAACTGCAACACGGCGAGATTGATAAGCGGGTGAGACGAGCTGCTCCACAATCAGCTGAGTGTGTATTAAAATCTCCTGACGTTCATCACCTTCCTCCTCTGTTTTCTCAGGTGGAAGTGAAGCCATATGTCCTGGACGACCAGCTGTGCGATGAGTGCCAGGGCACCCGATGCGGGGGAAAGTTCGCTCCTTTTTTCTGCGCCAACGTGACCTGTCTGCAGTACTACTGCGAGTACTGCTGGGCGGCTATCCATTCTCGGGCCGGGCGTGAATTTCACAAGCCGCTGGTGAAGGAGGGCGGAGACAGACCGCGACACATCTCCTTCCGCTGGAACTGAGGCGAGGAGAAATGTGGGCTGGGGAGGTGGGGGGGTTTAGGGATTTAATGGTGCAGAATGAGGGCGGGACAAGTAGGGAAGGGATACGGGCTGTGATATGAAAAATAAATGCACTTTTCTTTTAAGTTTAAATAAAAATAATAATTTATTTTTTATTTTTTTTTTATTTGGCCTTCTAGAAGAAGCAAATGCTAAGAAGAGTGAAATCCCATTTATGTTTTGACTTTAAGTGTGCATGAGCATATAGATGCATTAGATTTGTATTTAGGTTTTATTTTTGTCTTTTTTTTTTTTTTACTTGACTAATTTTTTCTCCTTTTTTTTCTTTTGATATTAGCTGGCAAAGCTGCTTACATTTGTTGTTTGAAAGTAACATAAAATTTTAGTGGGGGTTCATCATGCCTAAATCAGTATATGAATTACAAAAAATTTAGTTTGAGAAGGGTGCATTTTTTTATTTTCGCAGGAGTAGAGAAGAACTTTCCCATTTACCAAAGGTTGATTAGAAATTATTAGAATTCTGTTTTCAGATGATTGGACTGGGTTTTTTTGTTTGGCTTTGTTTTTGTTTTTTTTCCCTAAGCAGCTCGGTGTATAGCATCTGGCCATGTCACAAAAAATAAAATCTCCCCTAGGTTTGGCACGTTTAGATAGATGGCAGGAGTTTTCAGGACTTGGAGGGAAAGTTGATACATTAATACCAGAAAGGGCAAACCAAAGATTGGCCTAAGTACATTGTTAAGGAAGAGGGAAAAAAAAAAAAAAAAGTTGTTGATTTGAGGGTTTTGGACTAATGTCCTCTCTTGTCGTCTAAGAAGAGGAAAAGCTGCAGTTTGGGTTTGTGGGTTTCAGCTGATAGAGACAGCCCTCAGGGCTCAGGTATTTGGCTGTAGTATTTATTCACTTTGTATCGTCAGGGATATTAGCACTGGACGCTAACGTAGTACTAACTAATGGGAATGCACAGTCCAGTCTCCCTGAGCTGTCCTCATGGTGTACCACTGCACGCTCTGCTGTGACTGGAGCTTCTATCACAAGTGTTGTGGTTGGAAATGGTAGTAGCTAGAATTTGCTGTCACAGAGATAAAGATATTATTTTATACATGGCCTGCTGATTTTTGTACAGTGTTTTATAGCTGATTATTTTGTCATGAACATATATACATTTATTATGCACTACTTTTTCTAAATATTTTTTTCAATAGTCATTTTAGGCACATTTTTCACAAATGGGAGAACTCCTTTTGCAATACCTCATTTTTTTCACTTGGTGAAAAATAATTTTGTACCTTTGTTACTAAAAGATCTGCATTTATGGTAACCTTAATTTAAAAAAAAAGGATGACAATATAATTTTCAATTAGCTTTTATATATTTAAGTGCTGGTAAATCTAATAAAAAAATCTGTCTGGTGCATTGATGTGATTCTGTAGATTAAAACAAAAGAAAAGAATAAAAGAGGCTATCACTAGCCAATCGTATACAGATTCTCCTTTCTCCTATTAAACATAATTACAGGATCCTAAGGCATGGCAAGACCTTTCTAAACCAATTTTGATAGTCTTGAATATAATCTGATATTTTGCTCCTAAGTGTAGTAAATAAGATGAACATTATTCTGATTATTAATAGGGTAAATGTTTTGGCTTTGGTCAATGTGAAATCTTCCCTTCTACCACTGGAGTGGGTATCAGCTGTATGAATATTTAGATCCTCTTTCTGGGACTGCCTGTAAGTTCTACTTATTCTTGGCATGCATAAGAGATAACATGGCTAGTGAAAATGCAGGACCTAATGTAATGCACTAGATCTCTTTTCTTTTTTAACCTTCAATTCTTTTTCTCTTTGAGATAGCCTCTCTTGTAGCCTCTTTCTCTACATGACGGAGTCTGCCTTCCTAACACAGACATGATGTTTATGCAATATACACAATGATAACACTTTTGGATGTGTTGTTTTTTTTGTTTTGTTTTTTTTTTTAATGTGGAGGACACTCGGTAGAACATAGACAAGGAGACTTGATCACTTGACCCCCCTTTGTGATGTGGCATGCTTTGGGACATAATCTGAATGTGATTTAATGTTGCAAGTTATCTTTGAGCCATTATGTGCAATACTTATTCTTTCCAGAAAAACAGTTCTCCGCAGTGTAAGTCAATTCGATTCATATAAAAAAAAACATGCAGTCTTTTTGCAAAATTTTTTTTTGTTTTTTTTTTTAGTATTATTTCTTGTTTTTCATGCTGATGTCTGCTAAAGAAGAAAAGTAATTTATACCTGAATTTATTTTTAAATATTAGTTTTGTGCTTATTTACTTATTTTGCTACTACCATGCTACTGTGATTGATTGAAAGCATTGTATATACTAGGTCGGTAATGTATTTAGCATTTGCTATATTTTCAATTGAAATTGTAAAACTATCGTTTTGGATCAGATTTTTTTTTTTCCGGGTGACGTGTTGAACTCGTTGATGTGTCTAGTTTTTCTAATTGCTGTAACGTGCTCCACATTTTCACATGAAAAAAAAATATTGTGTCTGGTAGTATTACTTGATTGGAAAATTTCAATAGTTTTTAATTGAACGCTGGGAAGGCTATATTTATTACCTTTTTTTTTTTTTTTTTTTTACATATTTTTTTTTTAAGTCATTTCACATTTCTATGTAAGTTCCGTCTTTCATTTTCTTTTTTTTTTTTTTTTTTAAAGTTTCTTCCTGATTTAATTTGTGCTACAATATGGACATCAGTTTTTATAGTTGGTTTGTAGTATTGAAGTAAAAAAAGATTTAATGTCATATTCATTTGCTGCCAACTGTTTGTAACTGTATGCATACATTTGAAGTATTTGTAATGTGAGAAGTTGAACGAATAAAACAGCTGTGAGGAAGAACATTTGTGTATTGTTGGCTCAAGTTAATTATGTAATAATTTGAGGTATCCTACTGAAATAAATTGATTCTTGGGTGAACTCTGGCTGCCTCAATACATTAAGTGCTCAGCGGTAAATATTTTGATCCAGTTATACAAAGTCAATTGCCAAACATTCCCAAACACATCAATCGATTATTCCATTTTTTTTCTTAATTTCCAAGTGTTACTCGAACAATTTTTAACTTCTGTCTTTTATGTCAAATTAGTTCAGTTGGAGCTCTGTTTTAGTTAACAGCATATGGACGCTGGGTTTGGAAACACCAGAAAAGAGGCCTAGAGGAAGACCAAAGAGGAGGTTCATGGATACAGTGAAGGAAGACATGAACATAGTTGGCGCACCGAAGAAAATGCAGCAGTTAGGGTTAGATGGAAGAAACTGACTTGCTGTGATGACCCCTGAATGGAAATGACCAAAGACTGTGAAAACCAACCTGTACGACAGAAGCTATTCATTTCTGGCTTAATTGCTGTAAAATAGATTTGTGAAATCATCTACAGACTTAATGAATTAGATGATGAACTTGAGTCCAACAGGCATTTGTTTTGTTCTGTCATCCGAACCGCTTATCCCTAATGGAGTTGCAGGAGGTGCCAAATCCTATCCTTGGTGATTACAGTCAAGATACACTCCAAACAGGTCGCCAGTCTGTGGCAGGGCCACACTACTCATTTCATAGCGGACAGTCAACCTAACATGCAAACTCCACATAGGCCAGTGGTTTCAAGCCTCATCCATTAGTTGTTATTTTGCCCTGAAATACAAAAGATATTAAGGAAACACAATGTTGAAAGGAACAGTGAGAATTTTATGATCACCAAATTCTCAGATGAGTCAAAATAAATGATTAAACACAAGCTCAAGGAGAGCCAGACCCTGAACATAACGTCACTCTTAGCTGATAGTCCAAATGAGTTGATGGAAAAGTCATTTCGGACATACGTTTATTTTTTTATATATATAAAATTTATATATAAAATCTTTGGGGAAAAACTTAAACCATTTTCACATGAAAGGATTTAATCTGCGAAATTAATCAAAGAAACATTTTTTTTTCACATTTGAATAAATTTATGGATAAATTTACATACTCTTTAGTCAATATGTAAACTTTTACCATAACATTGCAAACTAAAAAAAAAAATTTTTTTGGCAAAGACTGGAAGCAAAAACTGTGTTGGATAACTGCTTTGAACTCATGCTTTTTAAAAAAAATTAATTACAGTTATAGTACAAAAAATACAATAACGAATAAACGTTACACAAAGACATAAAGTCTTGTACAAATTGAGTGTTTTAACGGCTTCTGTTTTTTTAAGGTCCCGCCTAGAAGTAGCTTTGAACTCAGACTTTTTACAACAACAGACTTTTTACAGAGTTTAGCCAAGAATATTTTATTTTTTTTACCAAGACACAAGTGAACTGTCACAAGACTCTTTCAAGGTAGAAAAGTATTGGGTAGAAACTTAGTAATACCTATAATTTAATTAGTCTACATATGATTCTAGAATAGTTTGTAGTATTTGTTGTAAACATTTTTTTTCTGTTGATCCAATCATTCTAAAGACGTTTGAAACCGCTAAAAAAAAAAGAAAGTTAGCAACGTTTTGTTGTTGCCAACAGAACCTTTTAACAGGACATCAAGGAACTCTACTGGTTGTTCAACACTGCCTCTCCAGCAAAAGAAACATGGCACCTTGGAAGAAGGCAATCAAGATCCGATATCTGTCCAGTCTATTGACAGAATTGGAGGAAGAAAACCAAGAAGAACCGAGAATGGACCCAAAACAGATTGAAGAAAAAGAAAGACAATCTTCAACGCTGACTTATCATATTAGAATACAAATGTCTGGCGTGAGCTGTTCTGAAAATTTGACAGCGGAAGATGTCAATATTTTCAATGTACAACAAAACCGGAAGGGTAATACAACTTTTTTTATTATTATTATTGGAAAATGTAGTTTAAATAATTTTTACTAAAAACTGATAGCTAGTTAGCGTTGGCGGCCGTTAGCTCGCATTATGGGAATATCATAAAGTTTTGTTTGTTCGTTTGTTGTCTTCCGCTTATCCGGGACTGGGTCGTGGGGGCAGCAGCCTCATTTGGTAAACCTAGTCTTCTCTCAGCCCGCTGCGTCCTCCAGTTCACCCGGGAGGATCCGGAGGTGTTCCCGGGCCAGTTGTGAGACAAAGTCCCACCAGGTGGTCTGGGGTCTGCCTCTGGGCCTCCTCCCTGTGGGACGTGCCCGAAACACACGTAATCAGCGAAGCGTTAGAGAGGCATCCTAACCAGATCTCCGAACCACCCCATCTGGCTTCTATCGAGCCAGAGGAACAACGGCTCTATTCTAAGCTCCTCCCAGCTGACAGAGCTCCACACTCTATCACTGAGTGAGAGCCCTGCCACCCTGCGGATGAGGCTCATTTCGGCCGCTTGTATACGCAATGGTGTTCTTTCAGTCACCACCCACAGCTGGTGACCATTGGTGAGGGTGAAAACGTATATCGACTTGTAAATCGAGAGCTTTGCTTTAGGCTCAGCTCTTTCTTTCCAGGACAGAGTCCTTATTATTGCGGATGCTGCATTGATCTATCTATCGATCACGTCGTAAAGTTAAAAGTTGGAAAATCTTTGGTGTTCATTTTGTAATTTCTATTACATCTGAATTAACTGCTTGGACTGTGTTCACAGATAAATGTACCAAAAATGACAAAATACATGAAAAAACTTTGGCCTCTTCAGAGCTTTAGAGACATCTCCCAGTCATATTTGTGGTGAATTTTTTCTCATCGAGAAGGAGAAACTAAAGACACGGATGGCCTACCTCTGTTTTCGTTCAAAATTAGCACCTTTGAAGGCAAGATTTATTTGTAGCACAATTCATACACAAGACGATACAAAGTACTTTACAAGACAAAAAAAAAATGCATTCAAATCATAAAACGGTATAAAAATGAAAAAATATTAAATGAGGGATTAATCTTCTATAAAATGCACAATTAAACACAACTGTTTTTAGTCAAGATTTCAACATTGTGACAGTGTAGGCCTGTCTCACAGCCTCAGGAAGTTTGTTCTCCATGTTTAGTCCTGACTCTAGACACCAGCAGGAGGCCAGACCTAGAGGTTCTCAGAGTTCCAGATGGTTCATAAGGCACTTCACACTTAAACACAAGCAGAGCAGCTTTAAAGTCTACTCTATGAGCCACAGGAAACCAGTGCAGAGACCTGAGCACATCACTAAGGTCATCATATTTTCTGGTTCTGCAGCATTTTGAAAAAACTGCAGTTGTTTCAAAGTCTCTTTGTTCAGACCAGTGAGTAGATTGTTGCAGTAATCTAACTTATTGGAAACAAGTGCATGAATAACAACTTCTAACAACTTGTCTGTTTTAGACACCAAACCTCTGATCTTAACAATGTTTTTAAGGTGGTTGAAGTATAATCGATTTAATATAACTATTAAAGTTCAAGTCTGAATCCATCATGACCCCCAGATTTCTAACTTAATTTGTTGGTTCTAAAGAGAGAGAGAGATTGAGGGTAACTGCTGACTCTTTCTCTGTGTTAAACAAATGTTTGTAATGTTTTGGTTCAACTAAGCGTGTTAGAAGCTTGTTGAGACTACTCTTGTAACATGGTATTAGTGGATGCAAGGTGTGTGTACATTTTCTTTGGTCCAGTATTCAGATGAACACTTAGAGATGTGACCTGGTTCTTGTCAAGCACTTCAATTACAACTGGAAGAACACGTACAAATTTTACAAAACTTAAAGAAAAGCATTTACTTTTTTGAAGATTATAATCATTAACTCACCTACATTCCTACGTTAAATGCATTAAAGATTATACATGACATTATAGACATAACATTATCAAAGAGTAAGGCCCTATTTTTTGGTTTTGTCTCTGTCTACGAAGCTAAAGGCCTGCTTCATACACATCTCTAAAACTTAAAGTTAAAATAATATTATTCCAATGTTCTATGTTCTTTTAAAATGTTGTTCTATTGTTCTTGTGGCAAGGCGATCCGGAATCACCCATTGAAGAAGAAGTCAGTGAAGGTTCTTTTCCTTTCCTTTTTTTTTTTTTTTTTTTTTTTACCTGTCCTGTCTGGCGTTGTGACAAGCAGAATGATGATCTGTATGTCAAGTATTGCTGGGCAGTTTTGTTCTACCAGGGTCAGCACCATGTGCCGACCCTGACAAGCTTTATTTGTTTATTTTAAATGCTTTACAATCACAATATCTGTGCTTTCTGTGCTGGACCTGACAGGATTACTAACGAGAGGGGCGGGGGTAGGTGGGATGAAAAAGAGGAGGAATAGGGTACAGAAGAAGAAGAAAGGGGGAGAAAGTAAAGAGAAAATCTGAAGTTGCAGTTTTCTGCATCACAACCAACCTGCTGGATTATCTAAGGGGAAAAAAAGTACAAACAAGAGTTTAAACCAGTGATAAAGCTGTCACACACAACAAAACCTTCTAGAACAAATGATGTACAACACAAACACATGTTACTAGAGATATAATAATATTGGTTGGGAGCAAGGAACATAGCGGACAGTAAACAGAGTGATATAGTGTGCGAGTGTGAGTGAAAGTACATGCAGGCTGCCAATGTAAACCATGTGCTTATTAGGACCAGCGGATCATCACCAGCCCCAAAAGATTGGAACGAGGGAGGCAGAGACACACGCAACCCGGGCCCACGCCCATCCAGATCCCGGGACCCTGAGGCCGGGCCGAGGAGCCGCCCACCCACCCAGCGAGGCGCATAGAGAAACCCCTGCCAGGGCCACCCCAGCACCGAGGGGTTCTTTTCCAGTGGCATCCACCTCAGACAAAAGAAAGAAAAAGGCAAGTGAAAAAAGTATTCTGAGATATATGTTGTGTCCATCTGAGTTTATCACCATAACATCAAGTTGGAAACCTACACTGTTTAAACTTTTCTTTTCTTTTGAAGGGGCAGAAATTGCAGGCTGGAGTTCTGTATAACATAAAAAAGATGATCAGGCTAAACCAGAGAGACAGAAAGCGACTGGCAGCCTTAAGGGTAACTATCCTATCAGTCTTCCAGCAGTCTACTAATTCATATGTTTTAAAAAATATATACGTTTCAAATTTTTCTGGAGGACACTCAAAATGACATCCATGACCCTCAGGAAGGACTTTGTATCACAGCTGGCTAGGGTGACCTCCTCAAAAACGTGTAAAAGTGGGACAGGTGAGGGGATTTGGTGGGACGGACTCGACAAATAAAATATTTTTTATGATAAAAATGTTGTGAACTAAATATTTTGGTTATACAAACAAGCTCAAAAAGAATGATTTGGAACTTGAAAGAATCTCATCAGACATTCTTTGTTAATATTGTCTAGTTATTTATTAGACCCCTTTTTAAAAATATTAAAATGTCCTGTAGATATTTGTATATGATTAAACAATGTTTCTTGTAAATCATAACCAGTAAATTTAGTTCACAACAGTTTTATTATAATAATTATTTTATTATCACTTTTGTATTTTTACGGTGGAGTTGTATGCGGTTTGGATGGCAGTGGAGTGGGGAGTGAGAGACAGGGGTGGAAAGATTCTTGTGTGCACTGACTCGTTGTCGGTGGTCAAGGTTATTGGGTTGGGTAAGATGAGATATCACCAGGGTTTGCTGTGGGATATTCTCAGTATGGTGTTGGGAGTGGTGGGTGGGGAGTTTGTGTATATGTGGGTTCCGGGTCATGGGATTGGAGGGAATGAACAGGTGGATAGGGTGGTGGAGAGGGTCGTGGCTCTGTCCAGTGGTGAGGTGAAGGCGCTTGTTTGGGTAGGGGGGATGAGGATGTGACGAATAGAGTGGGAGTCGGAGCTTACGGGTCAGGGTTTGTATGGTATTCAGAGGGTGGTAGGGGAGGGTGCTTCGACGGCAGTGAGAAGGTGGTCGCAGGTGGTGATTAGTCGGTTACGGATAGGGTACACGGGTTAAACGATTCTCTTAGGGTGATGGGAAGGCACCTGGATGGAAAGTGTTTTCTCATTTACAACAATGACCTGGGCCGGAGTGGCACAACCAATAAATTAAAACAATATAAGATTACAAACAAAACATAATACGCTTTGTATGTCTACCAAGACATACAAAGTCTATGAAATGCCTGGCAAGAATGAAGGAATGATGAATGATCTGATCAGGATGCTGCCCCAGAACCTGGATAAAGGTTCATAACTGTTCATAATGTATGACCTCCTCAATTAAAAAAAAAACTCAAATTGTTTTAGATCCACTAGAGGGAGCTCCTACCTCTATTATAGATTGTTAGAACTGATTGAGTCATTTTGAAATAAAAATGTCAACAGTGATGCAGTTTGCATTCAGTTAAACCACAATCATTAAATGTCCACAATACATGTGTTTATACTATGATAAAAAATGAACATCGTTCGTTATTAATGCAGAATGATGATCCGGATACTTTGTTGTGATTTATTTAATCAAAATGAGCTTCATTGAGAAAACAATACTTCTGAAAATGTCATCATTTTTATTGTTTTAAAATAGTGAATTTACATATTAATTCTATGATTGATGGGAACAGGTCTTTAGACTGGTAAAGGGCAACTGGTAGAAATAGAAAACCACACACAGTGAGATCTGCCTATTTTAGTCAATTGGAATCTGAGGTCGAGAGAAGCCAGATGGGGTGTTTCGGGCATCTGGTTAGAGGCCTCACGAGCGCCTCGCTGGTGAGGTGTTTTGGGCACGTCCCATTGGGTGTAGACCAAGAGGCAGACCCTGGGCCAACTGGAGAGACTATGTCTCACAGCTGGCCGGGGAATCGCTCTGGATCCTCGGGTGCAACCGGGCTGAGAGAAGCCAGGGTTTCCCGTCTGAGGCTTTTGCCCCATGACCCAGCACCGGATAAGCAGAAGACGACAGAACGGAATCTGAGGAGGAAAAAAGCATGTTTCAAGCATGTTTTTGGTGTAAAGACACTCCAAAACTGTTCCTTGACCAAAATATTAAAAGCAGCTCAAAGTTTGTCTTCATGAGCGTTTTGAGAGAAAGCCAAACTTGAAAGCAGCATATGGCTGCAATTATTTAAGCTGTGGAGTTGGACAATTTGATTTAAAGCCTTCTGTAGTTTCTGAATGCTTTGATTGATGAGCCTCATTGCCTATGTTCAGAGGCCAGTTCTTTTTACCCTTTTCTGTCCCAGAACACAATGTGGCAGCCTTATCAGCGTTCCTCGTAAACCGGCAAGTGTATGTGTGGAAATATATTGCTTACTATGCAGATTTTTGTATTTACAAAGAGTAACATTTAACTTGTGTTTGCTTCAGAGTACAGCTGCTTGTTTTGTCAAAAACTTTGAAGGGATTTGGCGAAGTATTATTTATTGGAATAATAAAAATAGGTTTATGAAAACCATTCATCATAAAACGGGTTGTTCATTAATTCAAACTACTAATACATGTAGATATACTGTACATTTGTTAGACACATGCCAAATAAATTTGCATTTGAAGCTTTGACTAATGTGATCATGAAATGCTAAATATAATTTTTTTCACAAGTCTACTTGAAGCCATTTAGAAACAACCATTCAACTCCACAGGCCATAGTAATTTGTTGCAAATGCTGAATAAAATAAATTGTTTGACTTTAAAAGATCAAACGGGCATATTATTGAGGGTTTTGTGATAGCGTTCAGGGTAAATGACCCGATGTGAGAATTGGCTGGTACCATAATAGTTGTGGTTTGTCAGGAGACCAGCAGACTGCAAGTACTGTATGTCCTGGCCACGTTGCTGAGCCTGTTGATCAGTAGTTCAGAGTAAACTGTTTGCTTCTTTGTTTACAGAAACCCAGAGGATGTGATTCGGCTCAAGACAAGCAAGATTTTTTTTTTTAAAACCTAAAACGTCCACAACAGGAGCCACCATCAGGCTGAAGAAAAAAGAAACTTTAATTAAATCCTCTGTTTTCAATTTTTTTTTTAAGATCTTGTAACTTTGTTGCTTCTTTTTTTAAAAGTGTTTACAAATCAACAACGTAGGCTTCTTCTTTTCAAGCATTTTTTGTCTTTGACTTAAGAGCGCATCAGTCACCTTCTTAACCATCTATCCCTCACAGGGTTGCTGGGGGTGCCGAAGCCCGTCCTGGTTGATTCGAGGGCAGGGTATACCCCAAACACATTTCCAGTCTGTTGCAGGGCTACACATACACACTCATTCCTAGGGGCAATCATGTCATGGCCAATCAACTTAGCATGCATGTTTTTGGAGGGTGGGAGGAAACCATAGTCCCTGGAGAAAACCCATGCAAACACAGGGAGAACATGCAAACTCAACACAGAAAGGGCAGTGTTCCAAGCCCCATCTGTACCCGGGAAGCGAACTCACAACCTTCATACTGTGAGGCCACTGTGATACCCACTTCGCCACCGTCCCATGCAGTGTTGTACATGTGCAAAAAAAGAGCTGAGGTAATAATACAAAGTAATAATACATTTTATTTATAATGCGCCTTACATTTTTAAAAAATCCCAAAGCGCTACATAAAAACTAGGCAAGGTAAATACAATAAAAAAACAACTAAAAATTTAAATCCACATTCAGAAAAGCAAAGAACCATAAAGTACTCCGGTTTCCTCCCACCCTCCAAAAACATGCATGTCAGGTTGATTGGCCACGACATGATTGCCCCTAGGAATGAGTGTGTGTGTGGATGGTTGTATGATAATAATAATGTATACTTTATTGATTCCTCACCAGGAAAATTTGTGTGCTGCATTACACCGCAGCAGGCTGCCACGATGGCGCCAATGGTGGGAAAAATGGGGGTTAGGTGTCTTCTTCAAGGACCCTGGACAAGAACTCAGTGGAATTCAAACCCGCAAACTTCCGGTCTGAGGGCAAGTGCTCTACCACTGTCTACACTGTATATACACCGTCTACACTACACTGTATGTGTGTGGCCCTGCAACAGACTGGCGACCTGTTCGGGGTGTATCGTGCCCCTCAGCCAGTAAGGGCTCCGGCAGTCCCCACAACCATCCATCCCTCGTAGAGGGGAGATCGCACTTTGAAAATCCAGCCCAACTCGGCCCGCGGGTATTAAAACCCGACCCGGCCTGAGCGCGACCAATTAACTTGATTTGCAGACCCGAGCCCGAAGCAAACCCGAAATGTCATATTTTATTTGTTAGGACTCGGGAGGAGGAGGGTTATTTATAGGAGCATTTTCAGGAACACGCTTTTTTAATTTTTGTAGTATACATTTTATAAACGTATATTTATTTGAAAAAAGTCAGCGAGAGAGAAGCCCGAGCCCGACCCGAAGTAATGATTGACATTTTAGGCCGGCTTGGGCTCGGGTTTGAGATCTTACATTTAATCCCTCGTAAGGGATGGTGGGATAAGAAGGTGACTGACTGACTGACTGACAATACTGTGTCTAAACCTTCCTAAATAAAACACCCCTTATTCTTATAATATTGGGATTACAAGTCACACCATTTATGTTTCTGTTTTCCTAAGATACCACTTCTTTAAAAATAGCATTTTATTGTTTTTACTAGCAGGCAGTCAGGATGCCGAAGTTGGCCTTAAAGCCAAAGCTGACACTGAGTTTCATCAGCCCGAACTATGTCAATGGGGAGCATCTGCTTTCATGTGCAAACAGCAGAAAATGTTCACTAATCTTCCTGTCCTCTCTTCCCTAGTTTTTCCTGCTTTTGCTTTGTGTTTCCTAGTTTTGAAGGTAGTTAAGTGTAATCATGTTGCTTTGAGGAGGTGGTAAACCCTGGAGCAGGAACGTCTGCAGATGACTCTTACATTCCATGTGCGTCTTACATAAAGAATTATGAAGGGACTCTTAATTGTAAACTCATTTGGAAACAACTCAGAATTTTACATTAGAGTCTTGATTTTGAAAAGAAATTGGGATCACAATCAGAAAATAAAACAGGCTTCACAGTCTTGACATAATGAATTTGTCATGAGGTGGTGACATTTAATCAGATTTTGGACTAGTTTAACAATGCAGATAATTAGGAGTAGACATTTGCTGTTTGGAAACTGCCGTTGATAAACATAATCATTGCTACAGCACGGTGAGGGACACCATCAGGAGCGCGGCACAACGCCGCCTTGTTCTGGCCATGGATTGATAGACAACCACAAGACACAGATGGAGAGCGGAAACATCAGGAATAGGCCTTTGGGACTAGATGTGCATAATGAGGACAGAGAGCCAGGATTGAATTGGGGAAATGGTCCAGAAGAAAGGAGTAAAATAAAAAGTTGAAAAGTGTGTAAATTCTTTTGCATACAATTTTTGTGTAATTTATTTAAATAAAAAAAACAGACGCAATGTTTTTTGTACAGATGATTGATAGAATAATGTCTTTATTTTCTGAACTGCTTCTCCATCACATGCCCACAGGTGAATGTTGGTTCTTGTACTAGCTTGTATAAGGTTAGAAGAAGGGTGACCTGTGCATCCTGGACAGGTCACAAGGCTGGTCGAGCAAACAAAAACAGTCATACACAAATTTATTCTTGATTATTGCGATAAAGAGTTCCTTAAATAAGTTGGGTCAGCCTTTTTAACAAATATAATAGATGATCCATTTATTCTATAAAAAGTGCTGAATTCCTCATACAAGAAGTTGTAAAAAGTCCTTCTAGTCTCTTTAATTGCTTTAGATGTTGAGTATGTATTTTAATAAGTTTGCATACATGATAGTGATTAATGTACTGAGCAGCCTTTCTTCAACTGGGGAGTTTGCGTTCCTAGATAAGAGGTACTAATTTAGATTTTTGGTAAATAAACAGCCTCGGTGGCGGTTGCTGTCAGCTTCATAACACAACTAATCTTCAGACATTCAGGCCGCCCTCTAAACATAATTCTTTCTTTAGACTTTGAGGGAGGAAAGCTCATTTTAGTTTGAGCAGTAATGCATGCTAACCGATACTTATAACAACATTAAGCATCATTTCTATGCTAGTTGGTGATGATTCTGTTTAAATCCTTTCTGAGATGTTTATTTTTACTGTCTTCAGATGAAAAATTGATTTGGTCTTGATTATTTCTGCAAAATAATCACCGGGTTTTATTTTAAATCTTTTGAAGATGATGATAAAACAACTGATGAAGATTCAGGTCTAAACAGAGTCACGTAATTATAATTACAACATTTCTACGTATGTTTGGATCAGAACATGTTGGAGTTGGTTTGTTTGACTACTAACATGACTTTTTCTGGTTTTTATCATTTTAAATTCATCAATTGAGAGTTCCTTTTGTGACTCCTTGTGAACCATCTAATGGTTTTGAGATAAAATAAGAATCCTGTTTCTCCAATAATTTTTTTTACTATCATTGGCTACAAAACCCTCATGCTGATATGTAGTGTGAGCATATCAGCATGGTCCAACCATAGACTTGGACCACTCTTCTCAGACAGTTTTCTGTCTTAGATTTGTTTCTAGCTGAGAGTCAGAAGATAAATTGTGCTGTTGACAGATTACAGGGAAAGATTCTGGAGTTTTTCTTAAAAAAATACACAGGCTGCTATTTTTTGTTTGATATTTTTGGATAGCTTGAGAACGCCAGAATGATAAAAACACTGCACCATCAAAAAAAGAAAATGGGTTTAAGAGTTTTTATTGTCACAATACGAGCATGGTGAAATTTTGACAGGTATCTGGCTATGAGTATAAAAATATAAAAAGTAGAAATAAAACTAAAAGGCGTCAGAAAAAATAGCATGAATAGACATTGTACATTGAGACAAAGTGAGAGGTATTAAATGATTACGCGCAGAATAATTTACAGTACAATATCGTAAGTGATTACTGTCGTTACCGTGAGTGTTCCCGTAAAGTGTCCTCAGTGCCGGTCAGTTGGCTGTGCAAGGAGAGATGTAAGGTGGTGGAGTGATTTCTTTCACTGCTTTGGAAAAAAAAATGTCTCTAAACTGTGAAATGGTTGTCTTGATAATCCTGTACTACTTCCTTGATGGGAGAGGTATAAACAGTCCATTACTTGAGTGGGTGAGGTCAGTTGCTATGCATCTGGCCTGCTGGACTGCTGCTGCTCAACTTCTCTCAGTAAAAGATAGATTACTAAAAATATGAATGAACAGTAACAAATTCCAGTAATGAAAACAAAATAACAACGGAAAAAACAACACAAACTCCATTTTTATATTAGCATGTTTTTTCCCACTAACATACCTTCAACGTATTAGGAATATTATTCCAATATGTAAATGGACTCTAGTTACATATATACAGTAGCTCTTTTCTACCTGTGTTGCTACTCAAAGCAATTTACATTGGAGCTCACATTCACCCATTCATAATCTGATGGTGGAAGCCGCCATCAGGGTTTTGGTCAAGGACACCTCGGCATGAAGTCTGAGCGGGGGATCAAATCCATAACCCTGTGTCTACAGCACAGTCTCCCTACCCACTGAACCATCCATCTACCAAGTCACAAGCCAGTGTTTGCCTGTAATATATATAAAAAAAGGGAGGATTGTGTCGGCAATATCCCTCCCTCAATATCATTTTATTTTTTTAACTATCTTGCCCAACTCTGGATTCCACAAATGCCAGGACCTATCCCAGCTAGTGTCGGGTAAAATACAGGGTAGACCCCAAAGTGTAGATATGTGTAATCTAAGTTTTGATAGCTTTTTTTTTTTTTACATTCTTACTCTCAGTGAAAAAGGATGAAAGATGTGGTATTCCAGGTGATCTAAGCTTTTTCAGGAACTCTTTAATTCACCAGTTCTAACCTGAGTGTGGAGATGACATCTACCAGACTTCTTCGGCAATCCTTGAATTGATAGAAAGAAAAAAAACATTGATTGTGTATTTAAAAGAATTCATAAAAATGGAACTTTGTTTATGTTTACATGTTTTAATAATTAGCAAGTGAGTTTTTACTGTATTTAGAGAAACAGAGGAGAGCTTTTCCTGCTCATTATAAATTACATTTACTCTGATTACAGAGCTTTGGACGGGGTGCTTCATTCACAGGTGGTCTTTGCGGGAACATTCATGAGATGAGTTCAGCAGATACACTGAGATTGAGCAGCAAATGAGCCTCTGAGCACATTAATTTTTCGTCATCTCACAGGCATGCCTGGTCTTGACTGAACAAACACCCCATCTCATCATGTCCCGCTACCTTTGGGATTCAAACATCTGGTTATTTTACAGGACCCTGCATTTCCTGATCCTTCTGGCAGGTTGGTTTGAGGTGGTAGTTAAGAAGGCAAGAGCAAGTTGTTCCTCTTAGAATGTTTTTCTGATGCCGCGGAGCTCTGCTGGTATGAGCTTCAAAATCAGCGAGACACCTCTGTCTCCACTAAGAGGAGAGACTGGAACTAATCACACTGGGCGCCAAAGAGTCCAGGAAGGTAGCAATTTTCCATCATTACTGTTAAATCCTGCTTAAAAGAACTGGATTCCACTGGCCTAATTACAAGGTGTTAATAATAACAATGTAATGACAGTGATTTTAAGGCCTTCCCAACACCCTAATCCATCTTCCAACTACTCTCACATCTAAGTACCTGTTTTCCACACAGTGATGTCTGAATTTTAAAAGCACCATGATTCTTATTGATTATTATTGTGATATACTCTTTTAGCTGGGATGTCAGGCTCTGCAAGTACGGGCTTGATGAAGGGCTTTTATCAGCTTTTGAATTGATCTCCTGACTTTAAGTCTCTTTGATGCTTCTTATCCTAGTGGTGCAGACTGTCCAGGTCCTGTCCAGACACAGTCCACAAACCTAATTGCTAGAATGAGTTTAATTTAAGAGAGAGTGAGAGTTGCATGCTTGCAACCTTTTAAATTCTCAGTAAACTTGCAATTAAAATCAAATTAAAGCTTGACTTTCAACAATCAGTGTGCAGTTTAGGAGTAAATATATGAGATTCATTTAAGAAAGAGTTTGGGGAGGTTTTGACCAGTTGGTTGGAGGTGTGGCAGATCCACAGTCCAATCAACAAGCTTCTCCCACATTTGGCACCAGGACTCATTTGGGTGAAGGTTCCACACTCTTCCAAGAGTTTCACAACTTACTCCAGTAGGTTTTGTGCTGTTTTTTCTTGGAAAACTGCTATTTTTCTGGAACACATGAGCTTTGAAGATTGGGATATGGACAAATAAGGAAAAATGTTTGCTGCTGGAAACCTGAGAGAAGAGAGTTCTCCTGATTTGGATCAGAAACCAGCAAGGCTGAAAACACGCACAGAGCAGGTGCACAACTTTCCCTTCAGTGTGGAGGAGCTCATATCAGACAGGAGGTTCATAAACAGCAACAAGAAGATGGGAATTTACTCATTTACCAATGAGGCTGTGCTCAAACCAGAAGAAAATCCACATCATTTAGACTCCATTAAATCAGAACCATCAGAACCAGAACCAAAGATCTCCACAACAGTCAAGATCTCAACATCAACTTGTAAGTAAAATCTGATGTGATTTATGTTTATTTTATAAGATCAAAATTTTTGGGCAGAAAAGACCAATCCAGCTAAAAAACCCCCACAAGATCTATGTTTTGACTGAAGATTAATCACTCTTTTATGTCTTAATTTTTAAAAAAATGTTAAAACTTTTGATTTTTATTCAATGTTTTGGAATTTTAATGCATTTTTTCTGTCTCGTAAAACACTTTAAATTGCTTTGCGTATAAATTGTGCAACAAAGGGTTTTTTATTTTAAATAATTTGACTTGAGGATTTGACAGTTTTCAGATTCTTTATGTATAACTTCTAAATAAAGGCAATTTTTAAAATAAGAGCTGCTAGACTTAAATAAGAATTCATTTGAATGTATTTAGTTAGTGTTAGAATAATAATTTAATATTTATGATATTCCAGTGAACTCAGTCCATATTCATTTTATCAGCATCCAGAATAACACTTGATTTCATTTCATTTCTTGAACCAGTTATTTACCGAGTGATTCTGTTTGCTAGGTTTGATCAATCCTTCAGTTTGCTCCTTAAGGAAGCACAAAACCAACCGGAAGCCTCGCACTCCTTTCACCACCATGCAACTCCTCGCCTTGGAGAGGAAATTTCACCAGAAGCAGTACTTGTCCATTTCTGAGCGAGCCGAGTTCTCCTCTGTACTGTCACTCTCTGAGACCCAGGTTAAGATCTGGTTTCAAAACCGACGTGCCAAAGCCAAGAGACAACAGGAGGCTGAAGTGGAGAAACTGAAGATAGCTGCGGGATCTAAAGCCCTCTTCTACCCGAGCTTTTCTTCCGTGGCTTTTTCACAAAGTCTTCAGTTGCATGCATTTTCAGCAGGGTCTTATAGACTGGGATGCTCATACAGGCAAACACCCTTCTTTCCTGCATCACACCTTGCCCTGCATGCCACTCATCTCGGTTACAGTCTGTTCCCCTTGTCCTAAGAAAAGATTGTGTTCTCAATTGAAGACTATCTTTTTGTCATGGGTTATAAAGAATAAAAGAATACTTTATATTCATAGAAAAGTATTTTTTTTAATTAGGGAAAACTTCATTTTATGGGAAAGTCGAAGATATGACTTCTACATAGTTTAACTTTGCTGACATAACTTATTCTAGTTACAGCAAAATATGTTTCACAGCCATACTGTATTCTAATAATGATCTGAGTGATTTTTATTTTTTTTTACTAAATATGTTGGAAGATTGAAGAACAACACTTTAGTTGGTGATAAAGAGTTAGTTTTCCTGCTTGATTCAATTTATATTTATTTGTGATAGTTCTTGGTCAGAATAATTACGGATGTTTATTTACATATTTAAAGAATGATATTTGTATACATTTTATTAAAAAATATTGCATACAACTTTTTTCTTCTGCTTGTGTTTGATCAATTTAGATTTTGCTTTTATTCACCTAACCATCAGCTCTAAGGTTCTCAACTATGTTGTTTAGATTTCATACACTTAATTAGCATTCCTAAAAACATATTTACAATATGATCTTATCGCTTCTGACAAACGGTTCAAATTATTGATCATTTTTCTGTTTTGCTTTTGATGACCAGCCAATTATGAATTCATGGCAGCCATTTTTTTACTTTTTAAAAATGGTCTTTTTTTCTATTGCCACAAATAGAAATGTCTTCAGAGGGATGTGCCATCAGAGCTTTGTAGATTTTTACAACAACTGATCATAAACGGGTTAGACGGGTAAAAGTGACAACTCTGCACGGTGCATCACAAATTGTCCACTTTATCTGTCACTTCCTGTCAGGAAATGGCTCAACTACAAGTTCAGGGTAGCTTGAGTTCAACATAAACAGAGAAAACATTTGATTTATTAATCAAACTGAGGTGGTTAGAAAGCAGCCCATCTGTTTGTGTAAGAGTGTTGCGTTCCCAAGTGAAACTATATGAATAAGTGACTTCTCTTTTCTTCACTTATTAAAGTGATATCGATACAGTAACGTGCAGAAAAATACACACATATCTCGTTGGTAGAGCAATCATCCATGTCAAATTGTCATTGCACTTTCCACATTTATTACAACAGAGACTTTGATAAGAGAAAGCTTAGTGGGACTGAATAATTCTAACCAGTCAGCAGTAGAGATTGCACTGGAGATTGAAAGCCCAGTAAAGTGCAGTAGGACTGATTACTGCTCCTATGATCTGTGAAAAATGACTTGAAAATGTGCTAGGAGACCGACATGAAGAGCAGTTGTGCCTTTAAACATTTATCTCGTCAAATGTGCCTTCTGTTCGTAACATTTCACTTCTAGTTTGATTTGTAGCCATGTGATCATTGGAGATGTTTGCTGGCTTCTATGAAAACTTTGTAATCAAGACAAACCGTTTTACAAAATATTGGCGACCGGTTGAGAGTGTATCCAGCCTGTAGCCTGCTAACCAGCTAGATAAAGCACACCTTCGATCATGGATTGGAAGAGGGGGTTTAGAGAATGGATAAATAAATTATGTTGCTCTTCAAACCTTGCAAAACTGCACCTTCTTTTGGCTGTCTCGATGTGTTTCAACCTTTTTCAAGCCGACATACATTTTTCCATTGGAAAAAAAATCTTGAGGCACACCACCAACCAAAAATGTTAAAAAATTATTCTCTGATGCTGCCAAGTACTATATCAAGAATATAGTCATTCTTACAAAAAGGAATTAAATCAACACATTAAAACCTATTTTGACATTTTTTTAGGAATCTTTTTCAAATAAAAAAGTACAATTACTTTTTCCTCATGAATGTCTTGCAGAAAATGTGAGATTTCATTAGAATACTGCAAATTTTCTGCTGTAAACACAACCTACATTTTCTCATAATGTCTCAAAAACATGTAGAAAATACAATCCACTAGCTGGGGTAGTTTTTGGGAGGGATGGACAGCAGGATGCAACAAAGAAGAAGAGAAAAAGAAGAGTGGGTTGCTATGGTTACAGGATAGGCCTATCTGTCTCTAAATAAAATGATGGATTTTCCTACTGAAAAAATATACATTAATGCTTTTCCTTTTTTTCTTCTTGGTATCAACCAATCACCGCATGAGGGGAAATGGGATAATTTCCCTTGGCACACCTAACGCTCTCTTATGGTACACTAGTGTGCCTCATAGAACACTGGTTGAAAAACTTAAAACTATAGGGAAGGTTTTAATCATTCTTGTCCAAGACCTGTGGCTTCAAAACCCTGAAATGTTATCCTCAGACTCAGTAATAGCAGAACAGGAATCATACACAGCTGTGGGTAGTGACCGAAAGAATGAGATGCGGATACAAGCGACAGAAATGAGCTTTCTCCGCAGCGTGGCTGGGTTCTCACTCAGCGATCGTGTGAGGAGCACTGCCATCCGGGAGGAGCTCGGTGTCGAGCAGCTCCTCCTCTAGATCGAGAGAAGCCAGATGGGGTCGTTTGGGCATCTGGTCAGGATCACCCCCGAGCGCCTCACTGGTGAGGTGTTTCGATCACGTCCCACAGGTCAGAGACCTAGAGGCAGGTCCCGCACCCGCTGGAGAGACTATGTCTCACAGCTGGCCGGGGCAATGCCTCGGGATCCTCCTGGGCGAGCTGGAAGATGCAGCTGGGATGAGAGAAGCCTGGGCTTCCCGTCTGAGGCTGTTGCCCCATGACCCGGCCCCGGATAAGCGGAAGACAATGGAACGGATAACATATGGTAGTTATCTTTTTGTAAACTTGGAAAGAGCTTGTTACCATTAACACATATCACAGACCATTTACTTTTCTGTGCATTATGCTTGTATTAAAGCCCCTAATAACTTTGATTAGCTAATAACCACAATCTCATTTTCACTGACAATTATAATCTGGAAAACATTTCATCGGATTTTATTGAAGTTCGCAGAAATCAGACAAAGGTTGATTGTTGATGAGAGGTTGTGTGAATTTTGAGTGAGCTAATCTAAGTTTCCCAAGCTGAATAATCAATGAGGGTTTAACTAAAGCAAGCTTTCTAATGCCTGGAAGCTGAAAGGGCAAAGTGCTTCAACAGGGCTTATAGAAGCTTAAAGGATAAATTCACATTTTTCAACACCATATTCATTAATCAGTGCTCACATGCACTTAACATCCGATAATCATTTCTACAGTTCATAAAACAAATCTCTCTTTGAACCTGCTTTCACTCAAGAACACGAGGGACAAAATTTGCTTGCAAAAGGGATCACATTTTAGCTGTTACAGCATTATTATATTTCCTTTGTCTTTTCAAACTTTGCTGCAGTGACAGGACAGATGGTTAGTGGAGGCTATTAGACAAAAGTATTTTTTTTTTTTTTTTTTTAATTACCATGTGCTCAGGGTTTTGAATTTTCCACTTACTTTCATGCATAAGCCATTCCCTAAAGACCATTCAACATAGAATAACAAAAAGTACAGTCATCCATAACTAATAACCTCTGTGAATGCAAATAAAACATCAGGCGTCTTTAATTGTTTTTATCATGCCCTAAAAAACTCCAAACTTTAGCTATCTAATTAAAAAAATACAACAAATTTGATAGAGATCAGTAGGTGTTAACCAGCTCCTGGCAGGACTGGAACCATCTTGCAGTTTTGACTAGAATCCACTAGATGTAGCAGCTTACTTATTACCAGCAAGATTGTTTCGCTGTGTGGTTAATCTCATTCAAAAAGCATTACCCAGAAAGTTGGGTCACTTACAAGTCTCCATTTTTTAAGCAATGTTTGATAAATTCCTCATGAGTTCTCTAATGAATAAAAGATGGTAGCTTGTGATGAGTTAAAAGGTCTAAAATATTCTAGATTCTTTTGCATGCATCATTAAACACAATGATGCATCATATTTGCTGATAGTAGATTAAATGTAATCAGATTGTGATCTAGTGACTCATGTTGTGATTTCTATTAAAATAGATGAAGACGAACACTGAAATAAAGAGTTGTTTAATTCTACCTGACAGTTGGATTCGTCAACATGACAGGACATGCTTTATGAATGAATTTATTCAGTTGAAATCTGTTTTCAGGCTGAAGGAAACATTTAAAGCCATCACAGTGAAAGGGTAGAAAAGCTGTTGAGGGATTTCTCACTGCCCCATCGCTCTGCTGCCCCGGTCTGATAGGCAGAAACTCAGATTCAAATCAAGCTTTCAACATGCATCTGAATGCAGCTTTACTTAGAAACACTTCATGCTTCGTAGCACACCAGCACAACAACAAAACACTAACAACAAAACAAGAACAGTCACTCCTCTCACAAAGGAAGGTAATATGAGATGTGTTAAACACATGATCTTTCTGTGTTCACACGAGACTATACTGTACTAGATCTGAAATGCTGAAAAGGCAAACTATATTTAAAATAAAACAAATGAGCCCCAAGTTACTTTTTTAGCTCAAACAGCTGAGACGATGAAGACGATGAGGTCATGTTTGTTGTTCTAATGAATCATAGAGCTGATGTAGTTGACTTTGCTCCACTGAGCACACAATTTTCTCTACATGCATCATATTCGGTTGTTCACGAAAAGTCAAATATTCTCTTTTTTGTCATCTCGCATCTGTGTTTCTAGGTTGTTGGATGCTGAAAGCCACTATACATTAACATGCTGTTCAAAGTGCAGTAATAAGAAAAAAAAAGTGCTTTCATCTTGTCTTCAAAGCTGCAAAGCAGGTGTGTTTTCCTGGACAGTCACGGCCTTGTTTTCTAAATTTGCTGTAAATTTTCATCTGGACCTCAATGAAGAAAAAAAAAGTCAGTTTTCATTAGTGTGTGGCTTTGATTCGGTGTCAAGTTCATAAATTCCACACCAGGGGAATTTGATCTTTACTGAAACACGCATGCTCGCACGCATATGTAGACCTTGAGTAATCCCACCTCCAGCAGTTTCATTCCTTTGTTTAATTCTTTCAGCTGGTTTTCAAGAGAAATTTCCCTCAAGCCGGTCGGTCCAAACAACCTGACCCATTTAAGCATAAAGACACACCTAAAAGCGTTGAGCTTGTATGATAGAAAGAGAAAACCTCTTTCTCTATCTCTGTTTCTCCACGATTTTGTTGAAAGATCTGGGACAATGAGCACAAAGATATTAGAAACACTCTGGCATTTTTTCTTTTGTATGTTTGCATGTTTAAATATTTGTGTCTTTTTAAATTTAATTTTTTATGTTTTTCTCTTTGTTTCTATCTAAAAATTTGATTAGAGGTGTATTTATTTCCTCTAGATTGTTATCAAAGGGACATTTTTCAGTCTCCAGCTGTCTGACATGATTACATCTGGAGATAAAATTGCTGACATTAACAATAAATGACATGAAATAAATTATTAGTTAGAATTTTCAATGATTCACCTTGTACATCATTCATTTAATAAACCTCAAAACAGCAAAACAAAATTTCCTTAAGAAGTTTTTGAAATTAGACACTTTGTTATGGAAGTTAGCTTCGAGCGGTGACACCCATACATTGCTGTGTGTTCTTACTTTTCCCAGCATTGGCATGCGTAGACTCCACCATTGTCTTTCTCTGCTCAAATCTGTGTCTCTGCTCCGTCTCCTGAGATCCTGTGACTCATTAATTTCCCTCTGGGCTTCTTTTTCAGTAAAACAGACCCAGTGGCCCAGCTCTTTCTGGTATTTTATTAACATACCTCAGACATAAGATACAGATCCAGACACACACAGATTGGTTCGCTCTGATTTTTTAGGACAAATGGGAAAAGCGCCTGTGTGATGTACGGTGACATTTTGCTTTGCTTGCCTGTGTGTTTTTACTTTGGTTTGAAGCTATTTAGGGAACGTGGTACCATTTGTTACACATCTCTTTTGTATTTAGAATATTTATTTCTTTAACACCACCAAAGTTGCTGTTCAAGTTAATTTATGACAAAGGATTTAATAAAGGATCTATCTAATCTAAAAAATAAAACAAGTTGTTATTCTCAACAAGTTATATGACTGAGTAAAAACCCTGAAAATCAAAAACAGAAGATAAGAAAAGCATCAAAATTTAAAAGTGAATTGTGTTTATTTTTTTTTTGGAGATAATGTATACAATGCAAGTTCTTTTTTTGTTGTTGCTGTAAAACAAATTTTCAAACTAAAAGTCTGACTGATGATTTGAATTTTTTTTTTCCAGCAACGCCAGACATCCTTTCCAACCAATCCCTGCAAGACATTTGTGTCCAAACCACTTTTCTGCCTGGATTTGGACCTTCTATTAAACTACATTTAACTTTACATCACATTTGGGATTCTCAGAATTATTATAAACATTCAAAAAAGTTGTAATCGTTTTAGGAATAATGGAAAATATAAGTTTACTGTAGATAAAAAGTCATTCATTTCCTGCACCATGACGATACCGGTTTCTATTCCTACTGCTGACAGATGAGAGAGGGTACACTCTGAACGCGTCGCCAGTCTGTTGCAGAGCCTACATAAAACTTCACGTCGTGAATTGTTAGTCTGTTTGTTTCATGACGTAATGAGTATTCTAGTGTAATGATTAGTTTACGACAGATGATCAACGCTTTCAGCATAAAGGATTTTGAGAGGCTTCTTTTTATTTATATTGTTTTGGATTCTGAATAAAACATTGACATTTATCAATTTTATTACTGTCAAATTTTTGCTTCGGTCATATCTTTGAGGCAGTACATGCCTCACAAGCCATTGGCCCACCTCAAATGGGTCCCATATTGAATTATTGACGACCAGTAGGTGTTCAAAGCAAGAGAGTAGATTTCTATTTTGGACAATTAGAGAGGATTAACAAGATCCTGGGTAGAACCACTCATCTTTACTTCCTCTCCACGTCTGTGTCTTTGCAGTAATAGCATAGTTTACAGACTATGTGTTCAAAGAACATTTGCATTCTCTCTCATACGCTTTCAGGGATATTAGCAGCTTGAAACTAAATATTACTTTCATATCTGAGCATTTGACCGTTTGGTATGGTGAACAGCACTGACATATTGGTAAAATATGTCAGTGCTGTCGATTAAGGTAAGCTAATGAGCATGTTCTTCTTCTTCTCCAGCATTTCCCTTCAGGGGTCGCCACAGCAAGTCAATTTCTTCCATCTAACCCTATCTGCTGCATCCTCTTCGGTCACGCCGACTACCTTCATGTCTTCCATTCTTGTATCCATGAACCTCCTCTTTGGTCTTCCTCTAGGCCTCTTACCTGGTGGTTCCAAACCCAGCATCCTTCTTCCGATGTACTCTCTCCCTCTCTGCTCTGCACATGTCCAAACCATCTCAGTCTAGCCTCTCTGACTTTATCTCCAAAACCTCTAACATTGTGTCTCATTGTACAGAAACAAAATCTAGAAAAATGCCTTAATATCAATGTGAAATTGAAAAATGGTATTAAAACAATACCATTTTTTAATACTGCAGTTTTTTTCTGTTGAACAATACGGTTTGAAAAAATGAATGGATAAGCAGACATAGAAAATAAATGTTGACACCATTTGCTCCAACTTGATGATTAATTAGTTTTATTTTGTTCACACTAAATCCAAAGAGAAAATTTGTAGTAACTTTTGACTGGTTGTGCATTTATTCCTTTATTTACATACGGCTCCAGCAGAGAACACAAACATTGGCCGAGATGTCTGTTTCCTGGAGACCAGCTGTCTTCACAGAAAGCCTATAGATGTGGGTTGTTGCCCCTGAGACAAAGCCACTGGAATAAAAGCAATCAGTATTATAGTGGTTTTCTCAGAGTGTATCCACTTCCATGTTAACTTTCATCTTAATGTCGCTAGAGCTGATCAAAGGAAAGAGGAAATTAATGGTTATGCTAGACTTTACATATGTACTCATACGCAAGCAAGCTCCTTAAATTCTTTTGATAAAACAATTAAATGCATGGAGAGATTTTACTTTAATTTTCACCTACCGCTTCATCTTCCCCGACGTGTTAATTTGACTGTGCAGGCAAACAAGGTTTTATGTGACGTAAACAGATGCTTGTATGGGTTGTGCCTCCCTGTTTGATGGCCTGAAGGTGACAGAAAGGTCTCATCTTCCAGTTGGTTAGAGTATAATAGTCAATTAAACCGAAATGTGAAAGTGATAACATTTTAGGGCTCTATGACTGTGACCGGATGAAGGATTGAAAATGCCACGGTTTCCCAGCTGTGTCCCTGCTCACTATGTTTGTGTGTGCCCATGAGCTCTTTTATGCCTGCTCCTGTGGTCCCATCTGAACTTTCCAGAGGGTATATTACACTCCTGCTGTGGTCCTGTTTGACATGTCTCCTTCTAAAATAGGCCAAATTTTGTTTACTGACTTCTTTCTTGTTACAGAGTTAAAAACCAAATGGGGACAGAAGCCCTTTAAGTATTGTGAGTCCAGTATCATGAGAGTTCAGCCAAAACCCCCCCTGAATTGTTTGAGTAGAGGAAGGCTTTTCTTTTCTATTTCTTCTTCCAGCTTTTTCTTTTAGGGTTGCTGCAGTAAATTAATTTCCTCCATCTAACCCTGCTTTCTGTTTCTTCTTCTCTCACACTGTCTATCACCATGTCCTCCTCTACATCCTCTTTGGTCTTCCTCCAGCAGTGCCAAACTTAACATCTTTCTGCCTGTATCAATATACATATATAGTATATAGTTTAGCCTCGAATTTATCATGAAATGTTTATCATTCCCAGTGACATAGGGGTTTTTGCACCCAAAATGGTAAAAAAAGAGCTGAGCCAAAAAGCAAAGCTCTCAATTTACAAGTCAATCTACGTTCCTACCCTCACCTATGGTCTCCAGGTGTGGGTGGTGACCGAAAGAACGAGATAGCGGATACAAGCGGCCAAAATGAACTTCCACCGCAGGGTGAATGACTCTCTGGTAAATGACTTGGGATTCTTCTGGGTGAGCTTGAGGATGCAGCTGGAGTGAGAAAAGCCTGGGCTTCCCGTCTGAGGCTGTTGCTCCCGCAACCCAGGCCCCAGATAAGCGGAAGATGGCGGAACTAATGTACAGTACATATCATTCCCAGTTTGCTCAAACAACGGACCAGCTGCAAGATCATTTAGCATGCAAATTTTGTAGTTTTTTCCTTGGCTATATTAACACTTAACCAGACATTTTAAATATATTTTTTAATTGCTTTTACTTGTAATCCCACCATATTCTGTTGTCTTTATTGTTATATAGTCAAAGATGTTATATAGAATGATGAGCTTCTTTACATTTGGTTTTCTACGCCCGAAAATCTTTTATTTGGTATTTTTAGGTGTGTTTTTCATTGTGGATGTTTTAAAATATATTTTCTTTTAACGACTACACATCGTGCACTTGACTGTTTGTAATGTCGTTTTTCAATATGGTTTAGTATCAATGACAAATAAATCTGAAAATGTATATTATTAATAAATCCAAAAACAATGCAATATTGCTGGAGCAGATTTTCCCAGTGAGTATGAGGTCAATTTGTACTTATTGGCTTCAAACAAATGGTAAAATAAACTGTATTACAATAGAATTAAAACCCCTCTTTCATCCCTTTAATTACATAGTCATTTTGTCTTTGCAGGCTCTGCCCGCTTAATATCACTGCTTTAGTTCACATTTTATTTCTAAGCTTGACTGATCCAGTAAAATCTGGAAAATATAGAAAAATAAACGTATGTCTCTATTGACCTTTTGCACAGACAGTAATTGATTTATGAGGTACTAATAAGTTTAATAAATTTAAATAATATAATTTTTGATAGAATTTATTTTTTCCTTCATGCAAAGTCCAAACAAAACCACTGAAACCTGAAAGATTATTTTCCATTGTTTCAATCTACTTTCAGTTTGTTCACAAACTCTAAAGCTAGACCTTTTTTTAATCCTATCATCCTTATCTCCCTCACTTCCCTCCTATTTTTGTTTCTCTGTTGGGGATGTTTGTTCAGCTTGTCACCGTGCAATTGCTTGAGTGGGATGTCTGATGTTGAATGCTCTTCTGTACTTTGCTCCAGCTCTGTTAATCCCCTTTTCTAATGCACTGAGCAGGACCGCAGAAATTTACCAGGCATACAGTCTCTTGGGTTTCACTATGAATTATTGCTGTTTGTGTTTATTTTTCTCGATTGCTTGTCGATCAGATAGTTACATTTGTTCAATTTCATAACTAGAAAAATGTATGAATTTTACAAAAAGTAAGAAACAAATTTATCCTTCTTCAAAAAGCTGGGACATGTTCAGCTCTTGATAGTAACCACAAAAATAGATTTTCACAAACAGTGTTTTTTATATAGATTTTTTTTTTTACGGAACTATATTTATCCCTCAATAGGGAAATTACTTTTGCAGCATTGCACTGCAGCAGGCAGCCACAACGGTGTGAATGGTGGGAGCAAATAGGGGATTAAGTATCTGTTCCATGGGCCCAGTGGGAATCAAACCCACTTCTCCCGGTCCAACGACAGACATTCCTAATCCTATTACATTACCAAAAGTTCATAAGTTCATGAGTATTTGCAAACATTTTTAATTATTGTTCAGAGTGAAAAAAAACCCCAAACTCTATGCTTCTTATTTTGCTCCCTAGCACCCCCAAACAGGGTTAGGCAAGGCTGGCAAATGCAAAGCTGTGCTGAATTGGGTTTTAAGCCGAGGATTGGGAGAGAAATTGTATAACTGAGGCTTTTCAGTGAGTTATTGTCATTTCAGCTTTGATAGAAAAGTTGTGGCGGCAACATTGGTGGGAGAAATGGGAGGGAGGGGGGTACAGTAAAATCAAACGCCAGATGACCTGAAGACGAACCTTTCAAAAATTTGTCTTTGTACACGACCGATGTTCTCAGACTGACTTTTTAACAGAAATAAAGTTTAAATAAATGTTTATTATGAATTTATTTTTGTAAAAAAAATCATCTTTTTCCTACTATTGTTTACTAATGCTGAAATATTGAAGCAGGAGACTGAACTGGACACCTGGACTTTTTTAGGCAAGGATACATCAGTTTGTTGTGGTGAAGAGAGAGCTGAGCCAAAAACTGCAGCATTGATTTACCGGTTGATCAGCGTAACGCCAAATGTCAATTTTCTTGGGAGAGAAAGTTGTATAATACAAGTTTTAGTCAGCCTCGCAACAGATTGGTGACCTGTTTGGGGTGTATCCTGCCTCAACCCCACTAGAGATAGTGGTTCAGAAGACGAAACGAAAATGTCTCCACAAAATTGTCAGTGTTGTAAAAATATTGTTCAGATATAAAGCATTGCTTTAAGCAAGAAAAATGTCAACTACAGCAGCATTGTGTCCTCTTTGGTTTGGATGTAAAAAAACATTGTTACCAATTAGTATGTAGAGTCTTTTGAAGGTTAACTACTTACTACATTTTGTCTATGAATCTCAGATTTCAGATTTTTAGATTTATTCATTTGGTCATACAAACTTTACAAAATCTTAATATAAAAAATCTGGTTATAAAATGTAAAATTTACAGAAGTAAATATACCACGGGACAATCCTGTGGGAAACAATTGTATTGCATGATAAGTTGTATAACCTCACCAATGACAAATGTCGATAAGTTATGAGACCGTCACCACCGTTTCTGACAGTGGAGATCTTCTCCATGCTGTGAAATTAATGATTGTTTGTTTTATTTTTTTTAAGATATAGTTGAAAACTTTTATCTGATTCCTTCTAGCTTAATTACTTTTTGTAGACGCTGTTGAGTTTTCTGAAAATTTCTTTTTTTTTTTTTTGTCATGACATTTCTATTTTTCCTGGTTATTGTACCATAAAGCTCTAAGTGCTTTGATGTCCTAATGCGACAGTCTCCACAGTGGAGTTTTCCATCTCCTTGAGGGTTATCTTCAACCTCTTTGTAACCTATTCTAATGTCCTAGTCGCGTCTCTGTCATGCAGTGATTTCTTGGCAGGCTTGTTGTGGTGTCTTATTTAATTTCTTTTATAAGACAGAATTTAATCTGGCTCTGTGGGATATGTGAGGTTTAAAACTTAATAAAACTTCACCCTGATCAGAGTTTGTCCCAGATGTGTTGGGAACACTCCTCAATTCACTTGCTCAGTGGTGCAGCTGACTTCCAGGTCCGGCATTAAAGTTATGCTTGTCGTAAACCGTGCATGAAAATCCAACTACCATCAAATCAATTTTTGATTTATAAATCACCTAATACAAAAAGTAGCACAAGGTGCTGTCATAAAACACATTAAAACACAATAGCAAAAGAATAAAACAAACAGACCCATACGCACAGAGGACATTGGGGTCAGCGAGGGTTCATTGCTAACAAGCAATTCGTATCAAAAAGATGGCCCAAGACTAATAAGACTTCTTAAAACCATTAAAAGAATTTTTTAAAAATTAATTCTGTAACTCACAGGGAGTCAATGCATCGATTTAAAACTGGTGCAATGCGTTCACGACCCCTAGCCCTTGTAAGAACTTGTGCTGCCGTGTTTTGAAGTAGCTGTTAAATTTAAATACTCTTCCTAGAGACCAGAGAGCATGGCATTGCAGAAGTATATTCTACTAGACATAAAAGCACACATCAGAACCTCCATGCTGGCAAAAGAGAGAAATGGGCAGACTCCTGACAATGTTTTTAAGATGTTAAAATCCTGTCTTTGTGGCATTTTTGGCATGTGAAATAAATCCAGCTCAGGGTAAAAAAAGACACCCTGGTCTTTGTTACACAGTTGATTTGAGACTTCAGTGTTGTCCCGGTTGACCTGTAGGAAGTTCTCTGCCATCCATGGCTTGATATCTAAAATACATATTAAAAGGACCACTATGTCTTGTTTAATTTTCCCAGCTTTTCATCTCATTCTTACCTGATGACTCAAGTAGGAAAACTGAGTGGGATCCCATGGATTTCTGATATAGTTCTTTGTTTGGGTCATTATCCTAAATTACTGACCACTGGTGAAGGTAAGAATAAAGATCAATAATTTAAATCCATCTCAGTTTAAAAAGTCACTCAAAACTAAAAACAAATAAAAGGAAAGAGTATTGTTGAAGCATGAAAGATAATATACAGGCTGTATAGTACCGTGGTGGTTGGCACAGCAAGGTCACTCGCAAGCCCTGCTATGGTGGAACTTTTTCTGAGAAGTTTGAGTATTGGCTGTTTTTTCAGAACTTCTGTAAACTGGTTAAAAATACATATTATATTTTGACATTTTCCCAGGAGTGAGTTTGAGTGATTCTCTGTCTCACTGTGTGTTTCTGTGATGGACAAACAACCTCTCCAGGGTGTACCCGAAATAGGTAGAACAGACTCTGCACACTGGTACTCTGAAGTGAAAGAAATGGAGTGAAAAATAAAAAAATGAACAAATGAATGTAGTGAAGCCTCCTCATAATATTAAGCCTGTAAAGATTTATTTCTTTTTATATTTGTACAATACTTTGTAACAAATTTTTAACTATGTTTGGCAAGATGGACTTTTTGTGGTATTTTGATAAAATAGGAACATTTTGTGGAATGTTTTTAAAATGAGTCATTAATTCAAATATTCTGAATTCAAATTGTTTGCATTCATATGGCATATGAATGCAAACAATTTCTGTTGGATAAAATCTCAAATGATCATTCTCTGCTCAAAAAAAAAGCTAATTTATGATTAAGTAGTAGGTTTTGATTCTTCTCATAAAAATGGCACATAGTACTTTTTTATACATTAAAATGTTCACACAAAGTGTGCATAATTTTGTGATCAGTTTCCCAAACAACCCTGTGCAAAAGACATATTGCATGCTTTCTTTTTTTTTTTCTTTTTTTTAAATGAATGCACCGTTGTTTTTTTCACATCCCGGCATCTTATTTCCTCAATTTAGACGAGTTGGTACAAATAAAAAAGAGAAGGGGAACTTTCAGGCATGAACATACTGTTGCAGTGATGTCAGACAGTATTTTGCCACACTTAGCAGTTCTTCATTTTAACCATTTTAATACACTACGTTTTATTTTGTCACATAATTTTTGCTTGTGTAATTAGGCATCTAACCGTCTTTGAATGAGGAAGACATAGAAGTGCTTCATTGCTCATAGCTGCATCTGTTTCCGAAAGGATCCCAATGTTTGAATGGTGTAAAGTTAAATACCAGCTCAGCAGTGAGTGCAGAAGCAACGTATGGCAATGGAAAATGGGCTTAACCTGAAGGGATAATATATTGGAATCATTGACTATAGAAAGGGCTGACCCTGTCTGTGTGCAGACTCTCTATCAGTTTCTCTATACTGCCATTGATTGGAAATTAAAACGGGGTGTTCCTTTAACATTTTCAAGCTGTTCTGTCTTCTTCTGCTTATCCGCGCCTGGGTCATATGGGCAACAGCCTCAGATGGGAAACTCAGTCTTCTCTCACCCCGGCTGCATCCTCAAGTTCACTTGGGAGTACCCCGAGGCATTCCCCGGCCAGTTAGGAGACATAGTCTTTCCAGCGGGTCTGGGATCTGCCTCTGGATCTCCTCCTGATGGGATGTGCCTGAAACACCTCACCAGCAAGACATCCTAACCAGATGCCCAAACCACCCCATCTGGCTTCTCTCGACCTTGAGGAGCAACTGCTCTACTCCAAGTGAGAGCCCACCCACTCTACAGAGGAAGCTCATTTCGACAGCTTGTTCTGTTTCGTTTGGTCACCACTCACAGCTGATACGTGAGAGTATGAACCTAGATTGTTGTAGATTAAAATTTCCAAGCTGAAAATATAAGATGAGATGAAAATACATAGTTTAACAACCACAAAAATCATCTATTCTGTAATAGCATGCCTTAACCTGTCTTATCCTAAGTCCCTTTTAGTCCTTATTGGGAGTCTTTAGCACGTTTAGGTCTGGCAGATGACAACTTCTTACTTTCTTTTTAGTATTGACAGAAATAACTTTGTCTTTTTGTTTGTTTGTCCTGTTGCTGATGTTGCACTTCTACAGAAATTAGACATATTTCATAATCCCTACATGCTACTGGATTGGTATAAGCATTGTAATAATTCACCTTTGGGCATCCTACCAGTGTGCACATTAACGCTAGTATCCTTACAGCATGTCCTCTGCTGAGAGCCGTCTCACCCAGACAGCACATCTCTCCAGCTAAGCTGCAGAGCACGGCTGGAATGGACATCACCCCCGTTGAGAAGACCATTCATCTGCCAATTTAATTTGTTCTCTGCTCATTATTCATTGTATAATTTGATCAGTACTCACTCCCATAGCTTATTACTCATTTGACGTGCTTCACTGATCATTTTCTACCTGATTTCACTGACATTGGAGGTGGACTGGAAACGAGAGGGATAATTATGCATCTAATATATTTGTGACGTATTTCAGCTGGTCTAACTCAATACCCAAACTTCCAATCCTTAAAGTGCAGAGTAAGTATTTGGCTCTTTTCAGGAATGTTTGGTGTGAAACTTTTTTTGGGTCATTGCAGTGTTACTTTCCGTCACACAACTTCTGCTTTCTGAACAATGAGCTGTGGTAGTTTGATTTTATCACGTCAATCCCAGAATAAAGAGATGTGGGTCACTTGTAACATAGAAGTTCTCTCTAGGCCAGATACTGGCGCCATCTACTGTGCCCACTTTGTGCCCAAACACACACCCATGAAGCCCCTAGGCAGAGTTTTGGACATCATACCAGACAGTCATCTATATGAAAACAGAGAATACATAAGATATTCATGATAAAAGTATATGTAGTTTGAAGATCTCTGTACTGCAGATTGTCAACAAGCTGCAGGAAGAAAGGATTATTTCTTCCGCCAAGATAAAGAGGTCATGTTTTTGCCGGTTTTGGTTTAATTATCTGTTTGCAAAGTAACTTGAGAAGTTAAGAACAGATTTTAATTAAAACTTTGTGTAAATGTTCACAATTGGACAAGAGTTAAATCAAGTAAGTTTTGGTGGGGTCACAGATAAACATCTGGATCCAGAAATATTTAAAGAACTGGACTTTATTTCCTCCGGCTTGACCTGACTTTTCTGTGTCCTGAATATAATCTCTCCTACAACGAGGGTCTCGTAGCACAGGACAGCGAATCAACAGGAGGCACTACACCAGTATTGCATGTTCATGTAGTGTTTGTAAGAAGCACACAATGCAATGATCCATCATACCTTCAAGACAACACCCTGCTTCTGTTATAATTGACTCATGATGAACTTCAGCATCCTGAGAAGGATGGTGACCACACTTCACTGAGCTTTCAGTCATATTAAATCCACATCTGCTACATTTAGCAGCAGGAAGTCAAATTATTATCAGCTAAGCAGAATGCACATGCCCCAATTACACAGTCTACAACTTTGCTGACTGTGTTTAATCAAGAGATTTTAAGTCTTGTCAGGCATGTTTACTAAAACTTTTCACAGATTTATTGCTGGTGTAGAAACCAAATAGAATGTCAAATTTCGCAAACGCTTTTTTTTTTACGTAGGCTTTCTTAGCGTTATTATGAAAATACTTCATGTGTAAGGTCGTCTGTATGGGAAGTCCTGTGCCAGCCTTTACAAAAAAATAGAATGAAAAATTTAAAAATCTTATGCCTTAAAATTTTTAAATTTTATGCCTTAAAATTTTTAAATTTTAAGGCATGAGGCATTTTATTTAAAGATTTTTAAATAAAATTTAAAAATCCTATGCAATTTGCTACTACCAGGGAAACCAGATGGGATGGTTTGGGCATCTGGTTGGGATGCCTCCCAAAAGCCTCGTTGGTGAGGTGTTTTGGGTACATCTCACCAGGAGGAGACTCAGAGACAGACCCCGAACCCACTGCAGAGACTATGTTTCACAGTTGGCCGAGGAACACCTTGGGATCCTCCCGAGTGACCTGGAGGATGCAAGAGGATGCCCCTGTGACCTGGTCCCGGATAAGCAGAAGAAAACGGAGCAGAATGGAATCATATGCAATGAAAATAATCTCCAACAATGACTATCCAAGAAATGATGACTACACAAGTTAATTCACCATCACTAAGTTCTAGGTACAGGTTTGCAAGAAAGCAAAAGCAAATTATTTTCAAGCAAATTAATTTTTAAGAATGAAAAAATTTGTGATAGATGTAGTCCTCCATTTCTATATCACTCTCCACTCGTCCTCCTGCGATGTTTCATTTTCCCTTGTTTCATCGCCTCTTCGCTCATGGTGAGGTCAGAAGGCCTGTCCTATCCACTGGAGCCACTCGGAGTGACGAACGGCAGTGCTGCTTTGCCAGCGGCCCACACCATGGACAGTAAACAGAGCGAGGGCGAGAGATGAGTGCGAAAGGGCTGGGATTAAAAAAAAAAGGGACAAATGAAGAGCAAGAACAAATCCAGGAAGAGGGATAAATGTGCTAGTTGGGAAGGACAGGCATGAAAGGTCAATATCATTCAGTGGAGTTTTTTAACTCGAAAAGAATCTTTTTCCCGCATCAATTTAATATTTTCTAGATCTGTACTTATAAACCAGAAGCTGATGTAATGGGACACTATTGAACAAAAGCAGCTTTGTCTCCTCGTGTGGAGGATGGATTTATGTATGACCATCAGTTTTTAACTATGACTCATTTTGTCTGAAGTCACAACCGCTCTCTGTCATCTAAGCTTCTTTTGTTATGAGTTATCTATTTAAAAATGTGTCAGGCTTTATTATTTATGATGGTTATGATTCGTGAAAAAAACAGATGATTGGAGGCTTTCTGATATCTGTTTATTTCTCAAAGAAAAAAAATCCTAATAGATCACTGAAATGTGACGGTTCCATCATTTGAAATGTTTCTTCAGTCTCACAAAGAGGTTTTTCTGCTGAGTTATGTGGTATTTTCAGAGCAGCATTTCTGTTCTTTTTTAACTTGCTGTTGCTTGTTTCTTACATAAGACCTCGCTTGTGTCCTTGCCCCTTTCATTCCCTTCCCGTACCAGTAAATTATTTTCCTCAGGGCCCTTTTATTAGCATCCTCCGAGGTTGCCATCCTTTGTATCCTCCTTTTGATATGCCAGTCTAAAGAAAAAAAATCACTTAGAAAACCTTAAAGAAAAATGTGAACATGTTCCTGTGACATTGTGAGGACTCTGCGTTGGGCTTGTGGAGCAGGTGATAACGGTATCACACCACAAACACATAAACACACACATTTAGCCACACTTGTGGATACGCCTCTTCTTGTCGCCATCACTCTGAGGGATGTCAGTCAAATTAATTGCCGGCCCTTTTCTGTGGCACGCTTGAGGAGCTTTTTACAGAAGCAAGGACATTCCAGGGCCGGAGGTAAGTGGACATTAAAGGACGACTCTGTGTGAATCTTTGTGGGACAGAAAAAATGACTCAAAACTTCAGTATAATAATAAATGTTTTCTAAAACCCCTTTTATAAAAAGTTGTCATTGTAAAACTGGTTATTAAATATTAAATTCACTCTTTAAAGGGTCCAAAATAAACTAATAAAAATTTAGAGAACCAAACACATTAGCAAATATATTTATTCATGTCATTTCAGAAGCGAACATCAGATCATCTTAGTGCTTTCCTCAAGGTTTGTCCCTCAGGTCTTGTAGGTTAATAACAAAGAGGGCATTAGTGTGTCTTGTAAAATAAAAATCTATAGCTTGTCCTTGTCTCCGCCATGCCCTTTGTTCACACTTCACTTGCTTCGATTTTATTTCACACACATTTAGGTTCTAAAGGCAAATGACTCCCTTTAAAATAAAATCTATGACAAAGCTGTTCCTGTCACTTATGCTCCCTGTGGTCTGTGTATGACAACAAACATGTAGATGAGGAAAAAAACAGGTTTAGAAATACATTGTTTAAATACTCAAAACATTAACATAGTTTTTTTTTAATTCAATTAATAAAAAAAATGAGGGTACAAAGGTGCCACAGCAGTTTGACTACTTTATTTTTCGGAGCTGTTCAGGAAGCCAGATGGGGCATTTCACTTTGCTAATGATGGCAATACATCACCAGACTGAACAGACAACACGAACAGCAGCGAGATGTGAAAAGAAGATGTTGGAGGCAAAACACAGCTGGTCCCATTAGGTTTCACTATTTGGATTAGGGTGTGAAATTTGCCCTAAGATGTTCGGCATATAGAGGTCAAACTTGCGCGGCCAATCACATTTTAAACCACAATTTATGAAAATAAAAACAAAAAAACAATAACAAACTTTTACATTGATAGGTACTGTGAAAATCTCAATTTGGGCAAAACATCAAGAAAATTTTAAAATCTCTTATCTTATTTTGTAGAATAATATTTTGTTTTTTTTGACACACTTAGTTTATCGTGAATGATTCTATTTGCATATGTCATGCAGAAATAAACGAGTCAACTTTTCAACTTCAATTGATTGTGTGGATTTTAGTTAAATGTTTTCTAATTTAATTTAAAAATCTAACAACAATCAAACTGAATAAACCTGATGTCTTGCTCACAAACAATTATTAATTGAACACAAGTACTAACATTCAGAAATTGTACCAACAATCAATTTGGTCAAGCTTTTGATTAGATGAAATGAAAATAGGTTTGGAAAGGGTTTGGTTATTAAAAAGAAACCGTGTATGAACAATAACTTTAGATTACAAAAAAGAAATAGCTTGAACACTGAACCCTTTTTCATGATCATCGATGATGAACTAATTACATTACTGTCAGAGAAGCTACCGAAACTCCTTTAAATAGGGTTTCAATCAGGAGAAAAGTCTAATTATTTCTCCAATTACCAAACGGTCCACTTTGAATATACTTAGTGTGGCTTCTACCAAAGACGTTTTACTCAAACTTCTATCAGAGGAAAACAAAATATTCACACCTTCCCAACATGATCCCATTCCCAGGAACATAATTAGAGATACATAGCATTAGAGATTCTACACTGGACTGGTTTTACTTTCATCGTTTAAACAGAACATTTGCAGTCAATTTTACCTCCACCTCATTTCCAAATACCTGTGGTGTCTCTCAATGTTCTTTTTTAGGGCCCATTTTATTTACCATTCAAATGCTCTGCCGGCCGTAAAGTGTCCCTTCACAGTTATGCAGGATGCCTGCTGCTGGGTGCCAAGAGATCCTGTGTATTAACTAACAATCTTAGACTTAAAGCTTCAAATGTCACACCTCCTGCCAAAAATCCAAGGGTCCCATTTGATTTAGATCTCAACTTTCAAAAAAAGTTACCCAATTGTGTTTCTTTTATCTTTGCACTTTAACAAAATAAAACCTGTCCTCTCTTGCCCAGACTTGGAAAACGTAATCAATGGACTCATCTTCTCTCTTCCTGATTATCACAACTTCCTTTGCAGCGGTGGCAGCTCCCAATCCATCTCCCACCTTCAACAAGTTCAAAACAAAGCAGAAATACATCACCACTATTTTAGTTTATCATCATTGACGGGTTTGAAACCACCAGGAAAGAGGCCTAGAGGAAGACCAAAGAGGACGTTCATGGATACAGTGAAGACATGAAGATAGTTAGCGTGACCAAAGATGATCCAGCAGTTAGGGTTAGAAGGAAGAAACTGACTTGCCGTGGCGACCCTTGAAGGGAAACGTCGAAAGAAGAAGAAGATGATTGACTTCCTTTGCTTTTTAAAAGTCTTTTTAGGGGCTTGATCTTGCAGTCTTAGATTTTCTGGTTGGTATTTGTTAGCTGATTCAAGGTGAATCACCTCTTCACAGAAGTCGGATCACACTGACAAACTGTCAGGAATTTTTTGAGAATCTTGTTCTTGCTGTACCGGTAGGATTAAAGCTTTTAATGGAGGTTAAAGAACATCAGCAACTTTTACACTGAAAATAAAAACCTTGTCATCCCAGGAGGACATACAGTATGTGTGTAAAAAGTTTGTGATTAGATCTGAAACTTCCTACGGACTTTAAGATGAACCTGGCTAAGGGCTCGATCAGTGGGATGTGCTGCTGTTCCCGCCGGACATTCCAACACAACAACAACAGTTAACTACTGGTCAACAAACAGGATGTAGTTCATGCTCAATGAATAAACGAGTCTTCATTTTTCATATCTGCCCTTTATCTCACTCATCAATCACCCCATATGATAAATAACATCAGATATCAATCAGCAGTTTAATGATCTATTTGGGATGGATGGAGGAAATGTTTCCATGGGAACAACCTTCACACTCAAATCTGCTGCTCAAACCATAAATCATTTCCCTTCACACGTGGCATCATTTAAATCCAGTCAACATCAAATTAAATTAACAATGGATTATCATAATTATGGTAATTAACAAAAGTAATCATATTTACCAAATGAATTTTAATTTTTGTTCGCAACATATCTCGTTTATAAGCTCCTGGAGGAGCAGATGTAAAGGGTGATGGGCTCAGTAGCATACCTGGTACACAGAGAAGTCTTCCTGCACAAAAAAAAAAATTTGACCAAACACAAATGATCTCACTTTTTGTCCCAAGTTTTTATCAGAGCCAAAATAACAGCAAAACCCGTAAACACATCATTCACATTCCAACACATCAAGAGGTGGACTGTTCATCCCTTATTTCATTCATTTTTTTTAGTTTGAGCTCAGGGTCTGCTCCAACTAAGGCTTTGTTTGCAATTTTTTTGTCTTTTTTTATATAAAAAACATTACCCACTTTTCTTTGCAGTAAATGCTGGAATTAACAAGTATTAATAATTTATATTGTTATAAAAAAAGATTGTAAATGTGTATTGTTCTAATTTTTCTACATTAATATAATATATATAAAAAGTCTTATCATCTATGAGTCGGATAGGAGTTTGTTTTGATTGCTTTAGTTCCAGAAGTTTTTTTTTTTTCAAAGATGTGTGAGCTCAATCCAATTTTAATCTTCTTGGATTATTTAAGTCACTTGTGGATGTATTTAACCTGCAAAAATGATTCGGTACAATGCTTGACCTCTGAAGTCCATTGCAGAATTGAATATTTAAACATCCTGCATGAGAACAATTCTGTGAACTCTTATGAGGAAGTCGGCAACCTGTTACGTTGCATTTGGCGGTGTTCCCTTTGATGATTTGTGTGTGGTTGTGTAAGTCCGATGGTAAGGAGGACAACAGTATCTGACACGGTTTGCACTGCCCAATTCTGAGATTATCTGTCCCAGCGGCATGTCGGCACTGCTGCATCATCAGACCTCTGGCACAACAGCAGAGAGTTTTAATCCAAATCTTCTTGACTCTCTCAGGAGCTTCTAAAGATCGTGAGCAAACACTGCAGACCTCATGGGGCGCTCCATCACCTAATACAGAGTTGTGAGCATTCCCAAGTCAATCTGAGAGAACTGAAACACAGAAAGCAGCATCGTCGTTTGTAATCAGTGTGACAATTGTGCAACAAGAACTCCGAAACTCTGCTGAGTCATGAGTCATTTCTTGTTTAGACTAGCCGTCTCTATGTTGTGTGCTCCTGGATAAAGTCTATGGCAGCCCAGCAGGATCGAGAAGGCCTTGCGGAAATCAGCGTTGAAGGCATAGATGATGGGGTTCAGAGAAGAATTAGCCCATCCAAACCACACAAACACATCAAAGGTGGTGGGGTTGATGCAGGGGAAAGCTCCCCCTCCGCTCGACTCTTCACAGAAGGGCACCATACAGTTCAGGATGAAAAACGGAAGCCAGCAGCACACAAACACTCCCATAATCACAGACAGTGTCTTTAACACCTTTGTTTCTCTCTTAAATGTCATTTTAAATGAGCTCTCAGACTCTGTGATACTGGAGTCTCTCCCCATGCTGTTATGTCTGTTCTTGGCAGTTTCGGCTGCCCGCTCCAGGGTGGAGATCCTCCTGATTTGTCTGTGTGCGATACGGTAGATTTGTGTGTATGTAGCCACCATGATGACCACTGGAATATAAAAGCTAATGAGGGAGGTGGAGATGGCATAGGTTCTATTAAGGCTGGAGTCACAATTATCTGGTCTCTGGTGAGATGTGCCATTAGTTCTGAGAGACACTAATGACTCGGTGAGAGATTTGTAAGATTTAGTCTGGGCCTTGTGCCAATTCAGCTGCACTGGGATGAAGGAAATAAGGACAGACAATGTCCAAGCCATGCTTATCATCACACAAGCAACTCGAGGTGTCATCTTCCTTTCATAGCGAAAGGGGCTGGAGATGGCCCAGTATCGGTCCAAGCTTATGACACAAAGATTCAAAATAGATGCTGTGGAGCACATAATGTCAAAAGCCACCCAGGTGTCACAGAAGGATCCAAAAGGCCAGAATCCGGCAATTTCTGTCACCGCCTTCCACGGCATCACCAAGATTGCAACCAGGAGATCACTCACAGCCAAGGAGATCACAAAAAAGTTGGTCACTTTGGAGCGCAGGTGTCGAAACTTGGTGACGGCAGCGCAAACCAGAGTATTTCCCAGCAGGGTGGTGAGGATGAGCAGTGAGAGGAAACAGCCGGTCAAAACTCTGCTTGATGGTGTCTCATCCAAAAAGCCGTCATCGATCACAGTTGTAAAGTTCATGAGATCCATTCCTTACACCTGCTCAATAGGAGCGTCTAGGCCATGCTGGGAGTTCGACTACATCATAACCACTGGAACGCAGGAGGCTGTTGATGTAGGAAAAAAATCCTCATCATTCTTTCTGCTGGTAAATGATGCAAGATGATTCGTCTGAGGCGAGTATGCTCTGGGAAAAACATTCTCCGGAATTTGTAAATTAGACTTGACATGGTTTGGGCTGCAGTCATGAAGAGGTAGTTAATTCCTCAGATTCTTTTCCTTTTGTCTGCTCAAACTAAAAGTGATTTCAGGAATCCTGTTTGCTTCATAAGCTCGTCAGCAGTCCTGGGGATTAAAGAGATTAATTAGTCTAAAAAACACAGCATGGAAATTCTATCTGTCTGCATATCTAACTATGGTAAAGGCAGTGCTTTTCTACCTGCGTTGGTACTCAAAACGCTGTACATTGTAGCTCACATTCACCCATTCACACAAACACGTTCATACCTGATGGTGGAAGCTGCCATGCAAGCTGCAAACCACCATCAGGAGCAAGTGGGGGTCCGGTGTCTTGGTAGGGACACTTCGGCATGAACTCCAGGCGGGGATCAAACAACCCTTTAGTTACAAGACGCTCACCCTACCCACTGAGTGACGAATACATATACCTGTGCATGTATTATGTAAAGCTTCCTGAATCTTAAACGTATATATTTATCCTCATGTATATTGATACATATTATATGTGCTATGTCTACACCCGTGCAAATCCCGTAGATGCTCAAAATTCTGTATTTTTGTCCATTTGTTTGTGACAAAAGGGTGCATTTATCACACTAAAAAGTTACATTTTTCTGCTGAAGCAAACTGGGATTATAAAATATACCTTGACATTGAAAGCATTGTCTTGTGAGAATGGTTAAGTTAGGTTTTTAAAAAAATATACTGTATATATTACTTACACTCACCTCCTAAAGATCTTGTAGCTTGTTTCTTCAAACATCCCACTCCTTCCATGAGAACTTCTTGGAACAAATCTTCTCCAGTCAACAGCTACATCCTCCAGGAGCTCCACATCTATGATTAACCTGATCAGAAATCTCACACCAATAGTATTAAATCTCTAGTACTCTCTGATTGCATCCTCCCATCCTCCATCCTCCCAGTTTGTGTCAGCAGCAGCCTGAAGTTGCACATGTCCCATTCACAGAGAGGCGCGCAAAGGAACGGTGCGCCGTGGGAAAAAAATCACTAACACGTCACTCCTGCTTTCTCTTTTTTTTCTTTTTAGTAATCACATGCTCTTTGAGGATCTTTAAGAAAAGAAGTCATTTTAGACATTCCTATCAGTCATCAGAGAATAGAGATGAAAAGAATCACATCAAACTGGAATTTCCAGTCTTTTCTGTTCCATTTATCCACTAGAATCTGCTTTGGTGGAGTTGAAGTGATTATTTCGGATGATAAAATCTGGAAATGGGTCAAACATGGCAGTCCAGTAGGTCTCTAGGTCCACCTACAGGAAAAATAGAATTCTTGCATGTGAATAAGAACACTCAGGATGTTACTGAGAAACATACCCACCAAAATTTTAATTAACTCACAAATAAAATATTTTGTTCAAAAGCTTAAATGAAAAAAAGAAAATAATAAAATGTAAAGAAAATGTATGCAGCATCAATGTGTTCTTTCCTACTTCTCATCCTGTCTGTTAAGCAGAACATAATGGCCTGAGATGCACTGCATGAAAGATGCAAAGAGATGCAAAAACAGTCGTGACATGCCAGCCGTCACCTTGCAGTGATCTGAGTACTTCTGACAGTAGGAAATGAAACAGCGCTTACCCTTTTCCTTTCACAAACATCCACTCTGCTAGATTAGAAGACATGACTTATTTGACAAGCTCTGCTCCAAATGACTAACAAGTTTAGATTTTTTTTTTAGATTAGATTTAGACCATTTATTTCAAACCTGCAAGTACTGTACGTATGTACCATAATAGTACAGCGTGCATGGTTTGAAAAGGGGATGGACGAAGCAAACACTTTTACTGATTCTAAACCCCTTCCCACCCACTCATCACAATACCTTAGAACCATATGATGCATTATAATATAATCCAGAACATTACAATGTCAAATAATCCTTTCACTCTGACATCAGACAGCCCGAGACCCCCTCTGATCACTCACCTTTCTCCCTTTAACTCACAATGCTGAGGGCATCACTCTCTCTACTATAATTTTTCTGTTCATTATTACCTTTTTTAAATAAGTAAATGAGTTTGAATAGTTTTGTACATAATTATTATTTTCTGTGGGTGAAACTGATTTTTAATTTGGGAACAGTGTGATCAGCTTTTCATTTTTTTTATTATACTAGTGATTTTTGTCTCCTCTGTGAGTGCTGCTTAGCTTCAGGGACAAGAAGGACACAGCAGCCTGGCAGAGTTGAGAGTTTAAAGGTCAGAGAGCTGAGTGCATCACTGGCCTATATTTCAGAACATCTCCCATATCTACCAACAGCCACCTCTATCGTGGCGTCTTTTTAAGAAATACAAGATATATTCATACAAATCAAAGTTGTAACAGCTTCTATTGTGACTCGTATCTGTGCTGATTCAGACTTTAAAACCACATAAAGCTTGTTAAATGATAACTGTCAGGATTCTTGAAATCTTTCCCAGCTTTCTTTTTTTTTCTACTAATAAAACGAGATATTTCGATGTGACAAATCCTCTGCGTAGCACTTGATGTCACGACAACACATGAGCTTTTTTGGTCTGATGCAGGATGACAGATGCCCAGCCACGCAGAAAACGCACAAACGCATAAACGCTATGAGTAAAATGGCTTCGAGCCAAACAGCCTGTTCTGTCAACAATAACGAATTGGAAGGAGAAGAAGAAACCGTCGTCCCTTTCTTCCTTACATGTTTTTTGTGGATGTGTAAGATGTAGTTCTGTGATTATGTAATTTATCAGCCATGCACATCCACATAAGTAAGCTTAGTCCATGTCAGCGTTTGTTACTGTTGCCTCCTGTATTTATTTTGTTCCGCATGTTTGGCTGCTTATGTAACGCCTCTACAATGTCTTACAGTTTGGATAAAACAGAAGAAATATTTTCAAAATATGATCCTGCACTTTCCACCCCTTTTTTCTACTTTCATGTGAATTTGTCTGTTTGCTTGTGTGTGTGTTTAAGAGAGGAATTTGTCTGTGTCAACTGTATGTGTCTGTATGTATTTGAGAGAAAGATTGAAAGAGAGAGAAGAAAGAGAGAGAGAGAGATGGAGAGAGAGAGACGGAGAGAGAGAGAGAGGAATTTGTCTCTGTGTTTGAGAGAGGGCGAAATTTATCTGTGAGTCTGTGTGTTGGAGGGAGGATGGGTTTGTGATGTCCAATGACTCTGTGTCAACAACACAATGTGTTGTGATGGTAGTTTTACTGCAGACTGGAAACGATCTGTGAGTTTTGTGATTTTAACACTGGACTGGTAGGTCTCAGGAGATTCGATACTTGAAAAGTAGCTCTTCGGACAAAAAATGTTGGGCACCCCTGATTTATGGGTCTGAATTGATAAATACAGAAACTGTGTATACCACACAGAGAGGTTGACAGAGGAAAAAGTCATGCTTAAGTTGTTTGTTTCATACTTTTACCCTTCTTTGCTTTCCATAACTTAAACCAAAAGGACGTGCAAATAACCATGTAGTGATAAATTTATAAAAAAAAAAAACAAAAAAACAACAATGTGAGGCCAAAGTCACATATGTAGAATGTGGTAAGACAGCATTGTCATTTTTTTAGCATACCCTGCTCTGCCTGACAGAGGAAATCTAGTCCCACCACATAAGAAGTTACGTTTTAGATTTGGCAAAAGCAACGGGTTCATAAACAAAGAAAAGATACAGAGATATGAAAGATAATAATTTATTTGAAAAAAAACCCAACAGATCACAACAAGTAATTTGATCAATTCAAGCAAATAAATAAATAAATAAATACAAATATAAATAATTATTTTAAATAGTCATTTTAAAAAAGTTTAAAAAGTTGGTTAAAAATCTAAATAAAAACAACACATTCAATAGTCTGCATACATGTCTAAATTTGGGGTTTAACCATTGAAGCATTTTTGCATGGGATGTGGTTGTTTAGGAGCAAGAAGAAATTCAGGTACTCCTGAATAATCCTTTTGATCGGTCGTTTATCAGATAAACAGCTCCGGTCATCCTGAGGGAGAAAATTAAAAAATTGTTGTTTTGGTTAATTTGCTACATTTCTGAAAAAAAATCAGTTATATTTTTCTTTTCATTTATGTTTGTTATTTTTTACTAACCACCCCAGTTTTTCCAAGTTTCTTCAGGTTGTCCTCAAGTGGTTGGAGAATTGCTTTGTCAGTCATGTTTACATGGTCAAGAACTTTGATCAGCCCATCGCTGAGAGTCTTCACACAGGCACACTGGAGTAGCAAATAATACAATTGAGTTTACTCTGCTTTGTCGGGAAACATAGATATTGTCTCATTGGAAGCTAATTTTCAGACGAAAAAAAAAAGAATTAAGACTTACAGGACGAGTTTTTAAATATTTGAGAGCTGGCCGAGGATGCATGGACTGGGAGAAATGTGCAAAGAAAATGAAAAGTTTCTCATTATTTTATATTTGAATTTAAATTGTGACAAAAAAGCATCAAATGATTAAAGAAATAATAGTAGTAATTCATACTTACAGAATTTAAGCTGGCATTCTTTCTGAGAATTTCCAGGTCGTTTATAATCTCATTGTTCAAGTTAGGATCTAAGCAATCTAAGCATCTGCTGCTGCAGAGTTGCAACAAGAGTAGCACTGACATGATTTTTAATAAACTGCACATGTTGCAATTTTGTCTCGTTTCTTCAACAGTTCCTTGTTGTTAGCTTGAGTGGTAATGTTGAGATGATTGCTATCTAAACACTCTATATAGCAGAGGAATGAGGAAGTCATGACGTAAAAAATGAGTAGTAATGGAAAACAGTAACCCTGGGATTTTATATTTTGTAGGTTTCATTCTAAAAAAATATTAAAGAAAAAATTTCTGAGATGAAAGTTTCCTCACACCCTCCAAGTTTTTGCTTAGGGTGAGTCATATATAATACCTCTATGAATGAATGTTAAAAAGCCAAGGTGTGACGGAGCTTTGAACTACGTTCTTGATTGGAAAAGTTTTGGATTCTGTAGTTTAGTTTATCAAATATAATTGCACCAATCATGCTGAAACATTTGTTATTCAATCCTTTGAACATTCTTTCAGTAGGTATTTCTGTATTTGGTTGACTAAAATATAATTCTAATGTAATTGAAATTGAAGTCTCGGGTCATGACTTTGATATTTACTGAGACCGTGCACATCTTCTCACCTGGCCAATGAGAAATAAGTTTCGTACTCCAAAACAAACAACATTCTATTGATTTGGTCTCGAGGAAGAAACTATGCTCTGATGTCACTTCAAAAAGTGCCTTTGAATATAAAGAAACGGGAAGTTCTTTCTTGAAAAGAAAAACACTGCTGTGACACTGTCTATTAATATCCTCGTACTTTTTGAACTGTTGTTGAGTTCTTCTAGACTTGCTAAAAATGGCCAGTTTCTCTTTCCCTTTTTAGTTTTTCAGATGACTCCCGACACCAAATCACAGTAGTATTTGTCACTATTTGATGATGACATTTCAGAGGATGTGGCCAGAACGCTATCTCCTTTTGTTGCCAGTCAATAAGAGGTCACTGCTAATGTTCACACTTAGTCACTGGGAAATTTCTCACACACGTCTCACCTTAATGCCAGCATGGTCATTGTAAAAGAGTTATTCACCATCTTGTCCACCAAAGCTCATAATATTTGTGTATATCTTATTTTGGATTATTACTGTCATTGTCCAGTGAGTGAGAGACATAATATTTAAACAACAATACATCGTCTACTGAGGAGAAAACAAGTGACATCTCTTTTTAAATGGTTCAGTCAGAATGTCAAAGTCCAAAGAGATGTAAAATATTAAAAACAATTATCCCTTTTTAGGAAACAAGAAACTTTTTCTTAATTAAAAATTAATCCGGCGGTAAGGTTTAGGTTTGTTCATTTGCACCTGGAAACCCCAAGATCACAAGACTTGCCATTCCTTCCAGGGCAAGGCTGGGGGAAAAAATCCTTTTATCATCTCTGTTAGCAACCAAGTTGAGACTAAGTTTGAGATTCAAAAGGTCCACAATGTGGATGAGTCTTTACGTACAAAACCAGCTTCAAAAAACAAACCAAAAGTGTGTCAATCAGCAATTGATGTAATGGATTTTAGAAACAAATAAGCCATTTAATGAACTGGTCCTGTACCTGGACCTGTCAAGGTGTACCTGCTCCTTTCTACTAGGGATAGACTTTTCCCGTAAAAATAAAAGACTAAGAGCTGAAATGAAATTCTTCCTCTTTTAATTCATACTTTGTTTCAGGCGGCATGGTAACTGTGTGGTTAGCACAGTGGAGTTAGAGCAAGGAGGTTGGGGATTCGAGTCCCGGGTTGGACAAGGCTTGGAACACTGGCCTTGCTGTGTGAAGTTTGCATGTTCTGCCCATGTATGTGTGAGTTTTCTCCAGGTACTCTGGTTTCCTCCCACCCTCCAAAAACATGCATTAGCCACCATGAAATTGCCCCTAGGAATGAATGTGTGTGAGTGCGTGGCCCGCGACTTACTGGCGACCTGTTTGGGGTGTGTCTTGAATCAGCCGAAAAAAGGCCTCCAGCTTTTTGTTTGACGTATTGTTTAAAATTTATTCACAAAAAAGTACTTGGAATATATTTTTACTGTTTTATTTCATTTTTATTTATTTGCCGTTGTTTAAATGGAAGAAAAACTTATGGAGATTAAAAATCTTCTTTGCAAAAGTGTCCTTTAAATTTATTTTTTGAAGCACAAAGCAAGAAATCCTCCATGATGTTTTTAGTCTTTCCGTGTGGCTCCAGTCTGTCATCCTAAAAGTATACTGGCCAGTGAGCATTGCGGTAGAGCGATGATAGGCTGGGGTTGTTTCAGGGGCATGCAGTCGGAACATGTGGTTTTGAGTCTCAGATTTTAATCAAACAAGCCTCAGCAATGCCTTTCAAAGAACTTTCAAAAAATGGTAAAAAGATCAAATCAACATGTTAATGTAATTGGGCCTTTACAGTAACTGCAACAACGTCATGGGGACTTTTATAACTATATGAAAGATGACCTTTTTATTTAAATAAATGTGATAGTGTGAAAGACTGATAACATCTCACAGGCAGCATTTTGCGTATCACTGAGTAAGATAGTGTATAAATAGTTTACTTATAGTCACAGCCAGAAGCAACGGTTTTCTGAATTTGAATTTTGTGAAACTTGTGGGCAGGGAGATTCTGACACGGTCACACATTTTATATAATTACTTGTGTTGACCTCATCAAGAAGCAGCTCAGACTCTCAGTTCAACCAGCCAAATATTGTCAGTGACATCTTTGTCTTGCAGAGAAATGGCATCAAAGAGTTTTTTGATGTTATTCTGAACTTTTGTCTGAGTTCAGATACTGTTGTATAAGTTTTTCTCACACATTTTGCTGGCTCTCTGTTTCAATCTGGAAACCTGTATCTCTGCATTGGTTTCAGTTAGACTGCTGGATCAGTTTTTCTTTGTGAAAGTTAGTGAAGTTTTGTTGGTGAAGTTTTTGCCAAGTTTATGCAATCTTGGAAAGTTATTTGGGTAAATAAAATAACCAGTTCTATTTCTATAAACAAAAAAGACTACTTGTGGCATATGAATAAAATACTATAAGTAGTCTTCCTTCACCGCCCGGTTGAATAGGGCCGGGCAGTGAAGGAAAGAGCCCAGGATAGGGCTGAAGAACCGGGTTGAAGGGCCCGATCCTGGGCTCTTCAATAGGGTTAGATGGAAGAAACTGAGTTGCTGTGGCAACCCCTGAAGGGAAATGCCAAAAGAAGAAGAAGAAGATTGCATATGAATAATAATAATAAAAAAAAAAAATCCTTGAATGCCTTTTTTTAGTTAGTTTTTTACCTGACTTATTTTAATATATCAAATTAACATTATCTATTCTTTGGGTCATGTTGCTCTAATAAAAAACATGTTTCACTAGATATACCTTAATACTGTTATTATTAGGTACTATTACCATTAGGTACCATTATTACCTAATTTTTGGGATTTATAAGGATATTCTGATACCTGATCTGATAAAAATCAGGGAGTTTTTTTGTCTGCTTTTCAAACATCTTAAGACACATCAATGTCATTTTCTCTTTTTTCTTAGAAGAATTCCAGTGGAATAAAGAATCCTCAAATGAAGATAGTTGTAAAAATTCTACCTGGAAGACGAGTCTCTCCACCCGTCCCATTTGATCCTGTCTTCTTATGACCTTTGCTGTTCACTACTTTCATTCTGTCCCTATATTCTACTAGCAAGAGTATTGAGAGTTCTTTTCTCAACAACCGCCAACTTATTTTTGTTAGCATAGCATTTGTAAGCGATCTTTTTCTTTGCCACCACCACCAGGTCAGGCCTGGGATAACTTAATTCTTCGGCTCCTCTTCCTGAGGATTTTCATACCGGGTTCTGCTATGTCAAAGATTCTATATTCTGCCCTCAAGAAGTACTTGAGTTCACCCAGTCTTCTGAGTCTCTCGTGATTGAATTATAGTTGCATGTTAAAGTTCCGGCCTCACAGTTAGAAGGTCGGGGTTTAAATCACAGAGGGGGACGAGGTTTTGGAACACTGGCCTTTCTGTGTGGAGTTTGCATGTTCTCCCCGTGTATGTGTGGGTTTTCTCCAGGGTCTCCATTTCCCTCCCGCCCTCCAAAAACATGTGTGTTAGGTTAATCGGCCACTACAAAATTGCCCCCTAGGAATGATTGTGTTTGTGGATGGTTGTAAGTGTGTGGCTCCGCAACAGACTGGTGAGCTCTTCGGGGTGTACCCTGCCTCTGACCTTGAATCAGCCAGGATAGGATCCAGCACCCCCGCAAACTTTCTTTGAAAGACTAAGACATAGCTCCGGACATCTTCAATAAACATTTTTCATCTGTTTTGTCCAAGAGTCTTTTACTAGTTTTATATGGAGCAGCCAGGGTGAGAGAAGCCTGGCCTCGCTGTCTGAAACTGTTGCCTCTGCTGCCCTGGATATGCGGCAGTGTTGTTTTCACTGCGATGATGACAACAATGACGACAACGAAATAATTTCGTTGACGAAGCATTTTTTATGACGATGGCATAACGATAACGAAATAAATTTCTGTGACGAAAATTTGACGAAACGTTTGCAAGTTTCTGTTGACGAGACGAAAATGTAACGAAATAGGCGTCAGACTTTCATGTTTCTAGAAGTCTGAGAAAAGAGAAACCACAGCGGCTACATTCTGTCTCACACGGCGGCTTGTTTGCGCTAACGACTGCTTTAAAGACACAATGCGATGTTTACTTTGTTTACAGGGTGTTTAAGAGGTGTCATTTTAAAGTATGTATAAGTTACAACGTTCTTCACTCTCTGAAGAATTTATATTTATTTTACGTTGTTTTACTATGTTTGCTGTTTTGCGCAAGTTAAAGCTCGGCAAGTTTTTTTTTTTTTTTTAACAAATAACCTGCATCATTCTCAGTAATAAAGCCATGATTGTTAAAGTAAGTTTTTTTTGTTTTGTTTTGTTTTTACACTAAAACTAGACTAAAAACGTTCTTAGTCTTCCCTGACGAAAACTAGACGAAAACTCTTTTGGGTTTTCGTTGACTAAAACGAAAATACAAAGAGATGACAAAAACGTGACTAAAACTTAATTAATTTTCGTTCCAAAGACGAAGACTAAAATGAAAACTTAGATGGCTGCCAAAAACAACAATGATATGTGGAAGAAGACAAAGGAACAAATAAATGTATGTGAGGAAATGTAGAGAAGTAGGCAACATGTTGGCATTCAGTAGCCAACATGTTGCCTACTTCCCCACTTTTCAGTGATAGGCAGTCCTATTTCTCTAGAGTTTGTTGATAATACTATTTTCAACTTCAGTTTTGTGGAAATTCAACCAGACAACCACAGGGTGAGATCAGATGAATAATTTAAGAAAATTAACCCAGGTTATGTAAGATTGTGTTTAAATGGAACAGAGACAATAATTATTTTATTTCATATGTTCCACACACTCATGGCGCCTGACTGGGCATGGTCTAGCCTCTGGAAGCTGGGATTTTTTGCCCAGCCACTATGTTTAGCTTCAGATTAATCATGGGAAAGTTGAAAATCCATAGAGATAGTACAGAGGAGGAATTCATTATCTCCTTCACAACATAATGATTACACTTACCTACAACAAACTGTCAATGTGTTCAAATTGCACTCAGCCTCTTGCCTGAAAGCAACTGGAATAGATTCTGGTAATCATTGGTTCCCATCATGACACTGCCGCGGGGCCACTCTTATTTCTTCACACTATTTCTGAAGCAGGAATACACTCCCAAACCTGAGGCCAAAGCTTTTCTCTTTTATCTGCAGGAATGTTCTCCTTGTTGACATCAGGACAAATGCTCACAGTAGTGGAGTATATGCCTAAAATAATGATAAACAGGTTCTTGGTAGTGCTCCTCGAAAACTGCCTCACTACCTTGTAACTGTTTTTCTTTAAGTGTGTATTTTAATGTCTATGTATGTATGTATTTCGTATTGAATTTGGATTCCCTTGAAAAAGAGGTTTTCAATCTCAATGGGACTTTCCTGGGTAAATAAAGGTTAAATAAAAAAATAAAAAGCTAATTCAGGGTCATAAAACCGTGTCAGTTATGCAGAAATATGGTATAAATACTTGCACTGTGGCAAAAACAAATGCACTACATTTATCTTTTCTCAATAAATCATTTATGATAGAAAAACCAATACTTCTAACTGCTGATCTTGCTGAAACACATATGGGGAACTTTCTGTTTGATTTTGGAATTTAAATTTAGATTATTTCTACATAAAATTGTTTGTACTCTCTTTAATGCTGAAGGTCAAGTTTAGCTTCTTGTATTAGTGTTATAGCTTTAAATTTGCTTTAGGGATAAAAATGTCTGCAGGTCAGAATTTAAAACACTATTGGATTCAGATCTCTTTTTGACCAGGAGAAAAAAATGAACCACCACGGCTAAATTGATGTTGTAAGCTTATGTCTTGAAGATGATGTCTTTCACCTAAAATAGATTTGTTTTACTGTTGCAGATTGTCTCTGATATGGAGCATGCATAAGTTGCCAAATTTTGTGTTGGAGGTTAGGGTAGTCCCCTTGTCTTTACACCATCAACAGATTATGATTCAAATGGGTGAGCAGAAGTCACGGTGGAGAAAAGAGTGAACTCTTCATTTTAGAAATGATAAAATCTCTAAATAGATCAGCAGTTACAATAAATGAAGAGTAGCCAATGATTTGCAATTATAATATTGTTTTTTTCTGGTTTAGCGGTGGTAATCTACACTGAGGGCATCTAAAGTTTAAGTTGTGTTTCTAATAATATAAGTTAAGAAAAATGTCAATATGAGTTTGCTCAAAAAAGTGCTCAACAAGCTCTGATGAGTGTTAAACTCCAAAATTCAGGACTGCCATCTTTAACTTTCCATTCTGTTGTCTTCCGTTTATCTGTGGGCAGGTTACGCGTGCAACAGCCTCAGATGTTCGGAAGCCCAAGCTTCTCTCATCCCAGCTGCATCCTCCAGCTCATCCGGAAGGATCCCGAGTCATTCCCCGGCAAGTTGTGAGACATGGTCTCTCCAGCGGGTCCGGGATCTGCCTCTTGGTCTCCTCCTGGTGGAACGTGCACGAGTCAACTCACCAGCGAGACGCTCGGGGGGCATCCTGACCAGATGCCCGACCCACCCCATCTGGCTTCTCTCGACCTGGAGGTGGAGCAGCTCTATTACGAGCTCCTCTCAGATGGCAGAACTTCTCACCAGATCTTTGAGTGAGAGCCCAGCCACCCTGCGGAGGAAGCTGATTTCGACCGCTTGTATCAGCGATCTCTTTCTTTCGGTCACAACCCACAGCTGGTGAGTATACGTAGGTGAGGGTAGGAACATAGATCGACTTGTAAATCGAGAGCTTTGCTTTTCGGCTGTAGCTTTCTTTTACACTCATGAATAGATTATAGATCATTTATAGATTTAGTCTCACCCAAAAATGTTCCTTCCTCATAAGACGGACTGGGGAAAACCTCACTTTTAAATTTTTTCAGAGTGTTAAAAATGCACGGAAAAAATTGCATTCTCATCTATAGAACTTATTTGTTGTAGTGCTAGTAAATGCAGTGTGGGTAAACCTCAAACTGTTGACTGAACGCGGGGAAAACTCTAGTTAACGCACAAAAGATGGTGTGATGATAAAAGGTGAAAAGGAGTTTTCCGCTGAAATGATGTTTAATTTTTTCAATTTGTTTCCATTACCATCCTTTGACTCTAGTTTTGTTAGACGGAGGGAAATATTCACACTCTATGGTTTACACCGCTCACTGGTCAAGCAAGATAATTACACAGGAATCATGACTAAAATTTAAAACTGGTAATGGACACACAATGTGACACACAACAAAGATTGTACCAACAATCCAAATAAAGGCAAACAATGCAATGAGTCATCCTCCTCCGTTCACTGGTACTAATATGTTGTGTTGAAACAGATCCCAGTGTGTCATGTGTGTCTAAATATTAGTCTCTGATAAAAAAAATGTCTGAGTCTAAAAAAAGCAATAGTCAACTAATTAAAAATTCAAACTTTTAAAACTAATTAAAAATGCTAACATTTGCTTCTCCAAACAAGATTATTTTACTGCTTCCTTGGTTTGGATACAAGTGTTAACAATGTGCTAGTGGAACTTTCTGATTGAAGCTTATTTAATAAGGAAGTCAGAAAGTAAAAAACTATCAGTCAAGGTTTTCAAAAATAGTTTTATCGATCAAATTGTGTCATAAAATTAATTTAAACATTTTTTAAAACATTTTTGTTTCAATCTGCTTTGATTCTGCTTCCAAACTTCTGTAAAAAAAGAAAGTCTCCGTGTGGGTGCTGGTCCTGTTCTAGATGATCCACTGACATGTTTTTTTAGGGAAAATTAGCTGTATACCAGTGGTTTTTTGTGGATTCTAAACTATTTCTTTGCAAGACCTAGTGAAATCTTGTGGTTTTTGTAAGGCAAGAATGGCACAGTTCCCCATTTCAGCCAAACTTTCAAACCTGGTCCACTTTGTTGTAGAGAGAAGTCACTGGCCAGATTAAAAGTTAGAAAATGAAACTTTCTAGCCCTTTGTTGAAGGTTTCTTGTGCATAAGTCCACTTTTCTTAACTTTGCTTTCAAGCGTTAACCAAATTCCATGCCGATTTTATCAGGAGCTGATGCCATACAGCAAAGATCTCAACTTTAGTGGAAATGAAACAACTGAGTTATTTCTGAAGGTCATGAGTTTGGGTACTTGACATATAAGACGGGTTTAAATTTGTCTTGTAATAAAACCGGAGCAGGCCCCACGACAGACTGGCGACCTGTTCGAAGTGTACCCTGCCCTTCGCCTTAAATCAGCCGGGATGGGCTCCGGCACCCCCCGCAACCTCGAAAGGGATAGACGGATAAGAAGATGACTGACTGACTGACTAAAACCAGAGCAGAGATTGTAAAACTTGTGTAATTTTTAAAAACTCTGAGATTTGAATAAAATTGAGCTGTGTGTGCTTGAAAATGTCTTGGCTGATGATCAATCCGGCAATCCAGTGTTTTTCAAGGTTATTGCGGAGACACACTTTTGTTTCAGTTAATGTTCTTAGATTGGGTAGAAGCTGCATCGGTAAAAACTAAAAACAGATAAAATAAAAAACAAACCTTACCAGCGCATATAGTTTAGAAGTGAGAAAATCAAGTTCCTTTAAAGATAGATGAATAACAAAAAAGCTTTGACTTTATTTTAGAAATGTTTGACTCAAACTTATTGTAAATGTGACACATGTGGCAAAAGCAATGACCGTTGTATGTGACAAACAGGCAAGAATGGAAAATATAATCATCACATTGGTATTACCACCAATAAAACCAATGAATAACAAGAAATAAATCAGAATCAGAAATCAGAAATGCTTTTATTGCCATGGTCAATGAAGAAGATCAGAGACTAGGGACTTGCTGTGGTACTAGTGTGCAATTATAAACAAAAAAAATAGGATATGTAACTATGGTAAATAAAATAAAAAACAAACAATTTTAACATAAGTGAAATTAAAAGTAAGTAACGTTTAAAATAAGTATTCCTTATATTATCCTAATATGAATTTGGAACAAACACTTGAGAATGGCCCCTGTAAGTCAGGGAGAGTGTTCTGCCCCAAGTGGAGGGGTTTAAGTATTTCTGGGTCTTGTTCGCAAGTGGGGGAAAAGGATGGAGTGGGAGATCGACGGATAGATCAATGCGATGATGCAATAATCAGGATGCTGCATCAGTCTGTTGTGGTAAAGAAAGAGCTGAGCCAGAAAGCAGAGATCTCAATTTACCAGTCGATCTATGTTCCCTCACCTATGGTCACCAGCTGTGTGTGTGTGTGTGTGTGTGTGTGTGTGTGTGTGTGTGTGTGTGTGAGGGGGGGGGGGGGGGGGGGGGGCCGAAAGAACAAGATTGCCGATACAGGCAGCCAAAATAAGTTGCTTCCCCAGGGTGGCTGGGCTCTCACTCAGATATAGGGGGAAGAGTTTTGGCATCCAGGAGGAGCTCGGAATAGAGCCATACCATGTCCGGGTCAAGAGAAGCTAGAAGGGGTAGTTCGGGCATCTGGTTAGGCTGCCTCCCAAGCGCCTAACTGGTGAGGTGGTACGTCCCACCGGGAGGAGACCAAGAGGCAGATCCTGGACCCACCGGAAAGACTATGTTTCACAGCTGGCCGAGGAACGCCTCGGTTCCTTCCAGGTGAGCTGGAGGGTGCAGCCTGGGTGAGAGAAGCCTGGGTTTTCCGACTGAGACTGTTGCTTCCATGACCCGGCCCCAATAGACGCAAAAACAAAAAAGAACTTGAGAGATAAAAAAGTGGGTTGGAACCTTTAGGTTAGGTTTTTTCCACATAAAAGGCACATACAAATTTTTTCCACAAGCTGAGGATGTTAAGACGGGTGGGTGTCTTCATTTCTAATGAATGAAGATATATTAAGAAAAAGTAAACTACTGAAAAAAATGTTTCAACAACCCCATTTATTTTTGCAATGTTTGTAGTTTTATTGTCAAAATTAAAAAAAAGTTAAACAACTTACGAGAAAAAAAAAATAGGTGTAGACACCTTAACTTAAAATATTGTTAGGAGGGAGAATGGTCATTAATGCATTTATAATGGCAAATAAAATAATTTAATAAGATCGTTTAAAGGTTGTTATTTTTCACCACCTCTTTTGACACAGATTGGAAATGCCTACTAGGAATACACACATCACTAAACAGCCATAGAAATGCTACAGGCTCAGTTGGACTTCACTTTAGTGCCACCAAGTGTTTAGAAAGTCAGTCCGATGTAAATCATCTTTCTGTTTTCTGATTTGATTGGTCAGGTTTTTTCTTCTTCCATTTTTCAAACAGCATAGCCCCTTAGCCAAAGCGAGAGGTGCCGGCACCTATCAATGCTGGTAAGCAGGGTACATAATGGACAGGTCATCAATCTTTTCAGTTTTTTAAAAACGGAATGTAATAAAAATATATTTTGCGTATAATGTGTTTTACAGTATGTGAAAAAATATTGACCCACCTATGAAACTTCAAATCTGGAATTTGTTGCCGAAGTTTTGATTATTCACATCTCTTCAGCCTTTCTCCTTCAGTGCTTTCAGTGTGATGGGGAGGCCCCCCGCATCACAGAGCTGGAATTCCTCCTCCAGTGAATCCTCGTGTGGCTGCATACCAGCAAGGAGGTCACAATCCGCTGCGGCATCAGCATCTCCTTTTTCCTCATCTCCTTCAAAGTCATCCAAATACTCCACCACGTCTGAAGCCTCAAGAGCTTCTGAAATGATGATAAGCAGGAAAGTATGGGTGGAGCAAATTGCCTCTGAGGTTTTAGGAGAAATGTGGAAAAGAGATGTGAAGGGATGATCTAGTGAGATAGTTTGAGTCCCTGCAGATCTAAAATAAAACAGCTGTTTCTTCAGTAAATGAAACATTTAGATGAATTAGTGTGTGGTAGTTTTGTCAGCTCCCACATGCGGATGCCCACAAAGTTTGACATTGTTTTTCTAAAGATGATAAATCAAGCTTAACTGTAATGATAGTATTTAAATGTTAGGCAGTGCTCAATCTTTTCTGAAGAAAGAATTGCTGTAAAGACTGTATCTCTTCAAACAAGATTAAAATATTTCAAAGGCACTTGAAACCAAATCGTACCCAACTGTATGAAATCTCTTTAAATAATGGTACATGTAATTTAGTTTTTTATTCATACCAACAGACTCAGAGGAGTTCCTGGCAGATTGTTGACTGAGTTCCTCAGATGACAAAGTTCCATCTTCATCAAAATCCTCTGGATAACAACAGCTGGTGTGTGCATCATTACTGAAATCATCCTCCTCCTCTCTATTAGAGCAACAGGCTGCCAGCATCTCTTGCTTGTTTCCCCGAGAGTGGTATTGAGTGAGAATGTCAGGGCTTTGTGCGTTGTTTTCATCTGTGTTTCTCACTTCGGTCGTTGCATTCTGTTTCTCTTGGAAAGACTGAAGGTGACTTTGTACATCAGCACATCCAAGTATGGACGCAGCACTGGGCCTGTTGTCTGGATCGAGGCTGAGCATGCTACAAATCAAAGCAGACATGCCTCCTGAAAATATGTTGGGTACAGGGTCATACTGTCCTTTAGTGATCTTATTTATCAGGCCCAATAGACTTGTAGCTTCAAATGGGGGTTTGAGTGCACATAGTTCATACAAGAGACAGCCCAGAGCCCAGATGTCAGACTTACAGCTATATGGGATGTCCTGACATAGTTCAGGACTTAAGTAGCTCGGTGTTCCAATGCATGTTGATGCCATGTCCATTGTTTGAGTTAATACTTTGGAAATACCAAAGTCCCCCAGCTTTACTACACCTTGCTTTGTCAACAAAACATTAGATGTTTTAATGTCTCTGTGTATAATTTTAGCCATGTGGATGTAATCCACAGCAGTAGTGACCTGTGCAAACCATTCCATCACAGTTTGCTCCGTGAAAAAATCCTCTTCTTCCCTCTCTTTTACTCTATCATTCAGCGTTCCTCCGTCGCAGTAGTGCATCACGATATAAATGAAGTCTCCCTGGGAGTGGAGGAAGGTATCGGTACACTTCACAACGTGGGGGTGATCCAGCTTCCGGATGATTTCTATCTCTTGCAGAACTGCGCTGTGTTTTTTGGAGTCTTTTCTCTCCATTTTAATCCTCTTCACTGCACGCAGAATTTTCTGCTCCACGTGTCTCATAAGAAACACATCTGATGTTCCTCCTTTGCCCAAACACAAAATGCTCTCGTACTTCTCCATAGCTGGTCTGCGAAACCGTCTTTTTATTTTTATTTACCGCTGTTGTAGATGGCTTACACGATCTGTCAATGTTTCGTAATGTTTATGCACGTTGCCATGGCGACTGTGTGAAACTGGATGAGTAAATAGTCTTAACTGTCCTCGCGGTGTTAGAAAGAGAGAGAGAGACAGAAAGAGAGGTTTTCGTCTGTGAGTGTGTGTTTCTGTGTGTGTGTGTGTGTGTGTGTGTGTGTGTGTGTGTGTCTCTGTGTGTGTGTGTGTGTGTGTGTGTGTGTGTGTAGGGGGGTGGGGGGGGGGGTTGGAGATACGTCTGTGTTTGAGCGAGAGAGAATAGATCTGTCTGTGTGTACTGTATATGTATGAGAGGGAGGAATTTGTCTGTGTTTTTGCGTGTCTTTGAGAGTAAGAGGGATTTGTCTCTGTGTGTATGTGTGTGTGTTTGAGCGAAAGAATAGATCTGTCTGCGTGTATGAGAGGGAGGAATTTGTTTGTGTTTTTGCATGTCTTTGAGAGTAAGAAAGAGGGATTTGTCTCTGTGTGTATGTGTTTGTGTGTGTGTGTGCGTTTCAGCAAGAGAAAAGATCTGTCTGTGTGTATGACAGGGAGGAATTTGTCTGCCTTTCTGCATGTCTTTGAGAGAAAGAGAGGATGGAGGAGAGAATAGAGAATAGATCTGTCTGTGAGTATGTGTTTGAGAGGGAGAAATTTGCCTGTGTATCTGTGTGTCTTTGAGAGAAAGCAAGAGGGATTTGTCTGTGTGTGTATGTTTGAGAGAGAGAGTAATTTGTGTGTCTGTGAGAGAGAGCAGTTTTGTGATGTGATGTCTAATGGTTGTGTGAAAATGACAAAACATGCTGTAATAATGGTAGGTACTTCAGGTTGGAAACAATCTGTAGGCCTGTGCGATTTTGACACTGGACTGGTAGATCGCAGAAGATTTGCTACTTGACAATGACGTAACAATGATCCCATGTACTGCTGTTGACTGGAATGCCAGGTGTCTTAGGGAGTGTGAAGAAACAGACTAACACTGTCCCCATCCTTCGCTTCCCATCTGACTCCAAGGCTGAGGACTCTGTACTTCAGTTGAACTATCTAGGGGCAGGTTAAACCTTCAGTACAGCAATGCATTAAAAGTGGTACAAACAGAAACTTGGGGAGAGATCTCTCCAGCTCTTCACTTGTGCACATGCAATCCATACAATAAACTTGTAAAGAAATAGTTGACTTATTCTTCTAATGAGGCAGTTTTCCACCACACTTATTTTGCCACGGTCAACGCTGCACAAACAGATAAGTATCCAGGTTCACAAAAGAATGGTTAGTCATTAGAAATTTTTTGTAAGTACATTATCAAAGTGCAGAAATAATAATAATGGGAGCAATAAAAACAAAATAATTTCTTTTTTTATTTCATAAAGATGCCTTTTTGTTTTATCACTATTCATCTAAAACTTGAAAAATAACTCTGTCAATAATTAATTGGCCAAAACAACACATGCATTTTTTGTTTGTGAGAAGTTAAAAATGTTTGTGAGTTTATGTCAGAAATCAAGAAAAAGAGACCACCAACCCAAAAGTAGTCAATTGAATACAAAAATGAAGAGCGATGATCATATCTGTCAAATCATATGGTCTCGCTGTATTCTAGTACAGGGGGGGAAAACAATTTTAGAAAATATGGGTGTATTGTCATTTTGATATGGTCAAAAAAAAAATCCAATGTAAAAAACAAACATTTTTGGTCAAAGAGTGTCGTGTATTAAAACGCCAACAAAATGTCGTGCTTTCAAGCTGATTATGATACATTGCAGGTGGCCATTGTTACAGTAGAGTCAGAGCTAGACTGGCTACCTCTCCTTACGTCACTCTAGCTCAGGACGCGTGTCCATGCACAATTTCGTGTGATTTTCAAAATGGCCGATGAATACGGCTTTTAGGCGCTCAGTGGGGTTTGAAAGTCTCCCAAAACGGGAGGCAGGAGTAATGCCTTGAAAGGTAGAAATTATGTACTTCAAAAATTCCCAAATGGCAATGTCATGCATGCCTATACAGCTCATGAAACCAAACTTAATTCTTAAAAATGAAACCATAAAAGCTATTTTTAGGATTTAGACAAAAAAAAAAAATCTTGAATGAAACAGACTTGACTTTGTAACTCATCTTTGGTTAGGGATCGTTTTGAGAAGAAAATTCTGATTTTGAACACTAGATGGCAGGTTAGAAATGTGACATGAAATATTCACTAAAAATTTTCCAAAGAAGAAGAAACAACTGCTCTCACCAGACGGGCGTCACTGCGCATGTGTAAAGCAACAGCTAAATTGCATGCTGTCTATATTTTTTACTCAAATATCTCTAATTTCTTTACGATCTAACTTAAAATGCCACCAAAGGGAAAAGGTGGCAAAGGTGGTAAAGGTCAGTAAGTCACTGGATGATCTATGTAAAGGAAGGAGTAATCTAAAGTAAACCAAATGATAGTTTTTATGTTAGCCAACATACATTCAATCAGTTTTTTACAGCCATTAAAATGAATATGTGGATCTGTGTGTAGGAGCTGCTTCAGGAGGTGCAGAAGCAGACAAGAAGGAGAAAGCTCCTAAAGGAGGAACTTCTGTAAAGGTAATGTTTTAAAAATGGTGCATTTGTTTAGAATCTATGTCAACGTCTAATTGTATCTGAAGGTGTAGATATAATTAGCATCTGAATCTCTTTTCTTTCTTAAAAATAACCTCCTTTGGACATATTTTACTTTGCAAAATTAAGAAGCATTCATTCCAGCTTAATCTAAACTTTGAAAGTTATTTATCAAATTTCATTTAGATATATTTCCCATTCCACATGCTTTTAAAAGATAGTTGTAGATCATTATACTTTACACAGAATCTCTGATGTCATGTAATCCAACTTGTGATTTTGTCAAAATTGATATTTCCCTGCATTTTGTGCCTTTCAGGTTCGACACATCCTTTGTGAGAAACATGGAAAATGCATGGAAGCTATGGAAAAACTAAAAGCTGGAGTCCGTTTCAGTGAAGTAGCATCTCAATATAGTGAAGATAAAGCCAGACAAGGAGTGCGTGTTTCAAATTCAATATTATTTTAATAACTTAGTCTAGTCCAGGCTAAGACTAACTAAGTCTAGATTAGGGAAGGTTGGCTCAGTGGGTAGGACGACCCCGGTAACTGAAGTGTTACCGATTTGATCCCCGGCCTGATTTTATGCCAAAATGTCTTTGAGCAAGACACAGAACCCCTAACTGCTCTTTGTTGGTGGTTTGCACCATGGCAGCTTCCACCATCGGGTATGAATGTGTGCGTGTGAATGTAAGCTATTATGTAGAAAGTGCTTTAAATTTCAATACAGATAGAAAAGCACTGTACAAAACCCTTTCAAAATGTATCATATCATACATGTATCATTTTACCTATTACACTTCAACACCAAACCAACAGGAAGCTGAATTAGCTTAGAATATCTAAGAATAAAGCAAACTTTTAATTCTTTGTTTCTACAGGGTGATTTGGGGTGGATGACAAGAGGATCTATGGTTGGACCTTTCCAGGATGCAGCGTTCGCACTACCTGTCAGCAGCATGGATAAACCTGTGTACACGGACCCTCCTGTCAAGACAAAGTTTGGGTATCACATCATTATGGTTGAGGGGAAAAAGTAACATGAATCAATTTAACATCCTAAAATTGGATGTTAAAAACATGACCCTCCTCGAATGTGACTTTTTTAAAAAATGCTTTGTTTAATAAGTTTAGGAGAAAATGTGTTTGTTTTTTTTATATTTACACTACCCTGAGTGTGAATAAATATTCTTGAAACACTGATGTTTTTCACGCAAGTGTGATTACCAATGTAACATACACACCTGAAAAATAGCCAAATAAATGCTTTTACTTCATGTAATTTATAGTCTGTGAGGACCGTTTTTGTAAAAATGGAAAAGTAAAAGTATGCAACTTATCCACTTTATTTGAGGTAATTCATGTTTAAGCCTCCAACATTTCAACAACTAAGTTGCTGATTATTTTGTCAGACTTCAAACTATTACAAATTAAGCATAATATGATACCGTCGTATGTTAATTTATCAAATCAAAGATGTTTAAAACAGAAGGCTCAATTTGTATTTTCCAAACTGGTGTTGCATATTTAATCAAAAACCCTGTATGAAAAATTGTGCTACTGTACTGATATGGAAACTAACAAAACAGAGACATACAAACATGGACACAAGCATACACATTAACTGGATTTTATGTTCATACCATAACTACATGTCTGGCTGATAAAGTTTGATGGAGGATGATAGAAATAACTTTCTGTAACATTCCTTTGAGCAGCAGGATTGCAGGTGTCTTCTTTACGGTTTGCCCCCAGACTCATGTAGAAGGTAAAAAGGGTTATTTATTGAAAGTAGTGTCACCATCATGCAGCATTTCCCTTCAGCAGTCGCCAAAGCAAGTCAATTTCTTCCATCTAACCCTATCTGCTGCATCTTCTTCGGTCACGCCAACTATCTTCATGTCTTCTTTCACTGTATCCATGAACCTCCTCTTTGGCCTTCCTCTAGGCCTCTTGTGGTTCCAAAACCAGCATCCTACTGCCAATGCACTCTCTCTCCTCTGCACGTGTCCAAACCATCTCAGTCTGGCCTCTAACTTTATCTCCAAAACCTCTAACATGTGCTGTTCCCCTAATATACTCATTTTTAATCCTGTCCATCCTGGTGACTCCCAGAGACATCCTCAGCATCTTCATCTCTGCTACATCCATCTCTTTTTCCTGTCTTTTCCTCAGTGCCTCTGTCTCTAGAACAAACAGCATGGCTGGTCTATCCACAATTTTGTACACTTTTCCTTTCATTTTAGCTGAAACTCTTATTACACATCACACCTGATACTTTTCTCCACCCGTTCCAGCGTGCCTGTACATGCTTCTTCACCTCTTTTCCACACTCTCCATTGCTCTGGACTGTTGATCCAGAGCAAGTACTTAAAATCTTCCACCTTCTTTATTCCTTCTCCCTGTAACTTCACTTTTTCCATTTGGGTCTGTCTCATTCACACACATGTACTCTGTCTTACTCTGACTAATCTTCATTCCTCTTCTTTCTAGTGCAAACCTCCACCTCTCCCTCCAGCTTTTCCTCCACCTCTTACCTCCACTCATTACAGATCATAATGTCATCTGCAAACATCATTGGCTATGGAGATTCCTGTCTAACCTCGTCTATCAGCCTGTCCATCACCAAAGCAAACAGAGGGCTCACAGCAAATCCCTGGCGCAGTCCCACCCCACACTGAACTCCTCTGTCTCACCTACAGAACACCTTACCACTGTCTTACAGTTCTCATAAATGTCCTGCAGTGCTCTAACATATCTCTGTCACACCAGACTACCTCATGCAATACCATAGTTCTTCTATGGGTACCCTGTCATACACTTTCTCTAGATCTACACAGACACGGTGCTGCTCCCTTTGTGACATTTTTCTAATAAGTTGTCACACAAATTAGAGGTAAAAAACAGAATTTATTGAATTCCAAAAGATTAAATCCTGCAGCGTTGAAAGTTCATGTACACCAAAGTTTGATCAGCAGAAGTTCAAAGATTTAACCAAACCTCCATGGTTGAAGGACCTCTGTTGTTAGGGTGGGCTTCCCTGTTGCTAGGCTGGATGTCTCATTCTGATAGGCTATGCAAATTTGGTTGGGCTGAACATTATATTTGATTGGCTAATAATTTATCACTGAGCTGAAGAAACTCAATATGTTGTTATCTTGCACCTGCAACTTGCTGGACAGAGGCTGTATTGTCAGAGTTTGTAAAATGTATCTTTGCTTGTCCTTGAGCAGCTTGGAGTCTGTGTGAACAGGCTGGAAAAGTATTCTCACACCATGGATGTGAGATAGATTTCTGGTTTCATCACATCCGGTTAATTAAGGACACCTTTGTGACTTAGATGTTTTCAAAGTGAATATTAATCTTACTTAATCTTAAATTTTCTACCACACTCCCTCTGACCTTCCCTGTACTTCTCAATCAGCATACTCAAGGCCAATACTGTATCTGTAGTGCTCTTTTTTTTTTCTTTTATATCTCTGCTCACATTTCAAATGCATCTAGTAGCAGCAGACATAGGGGGCGCTGCAGCTTAGATTCTAAGATGAATTGCTAAGCCTTAGAAGCTAGTGAAGCATTTCATCTTCCACATCAGCAGGGGGCGGTCATACTCAGGCTGCATAGCACAGCCTGCATCAGGAAAAGACAGTTGACGTTGTTACGCCTTGCTAGTTGATTGGCGAGGTAAGATGGCGGCGCCAGAGGAGCCAGAATTATCTCAGGCTCAGACGGAAAAACTCCTTCAATTTCAGGTAAACATGATACAACCACTTTCATCCACGCCTGATCATAACTATACGAGTCAACACGTCGTTCCCGGTGGCTAAAAGCCGCGGACAGGCCGAGGTGTTTGTGTGAAAAGCTTTTTTTGCACAGTCAACTTGGATAACGAATCTGCCTTCACGTCAACTTGAGTCAAAGCTGGCGTTAGCCAAGCTAGCAAAATGAGCTAAGCTAACTAACAAGTTAGCAGACTTCAAACAACATGGTTAGAATGAATTAGCGAGAGGTTTCCTGCTTGTGTCTCTTTTCCCCGTTAAAATGTGTAAATATGTTGTGTTCATTAAGTGTCAGAGGTTTATTTAAAGCATGGGATGGATTTCTTTAGACGCTCCTGTGAAGTCTACATTAGCAGAGCTGTCATCAGACTGACAGTCAAGTTTCAAAGGAAAGAATCTTCAAAATAAGTGTGTTAGTACATAATGAAATGGATATTCTCCTCATTGTCTTTTAGTAGCTAGTTAATGATCTAAACATATGAATCACTTCAGGTCATCTGTTTAAAAAATCTACATCTCCAGAATCAGAAGTACATCACACATGTTGGACATTTGTGTCTTACAGCAGAACAGTAATTATTAAAAAATAGTAAGTCAATAAACAAAACTAAGGAATAATACAAATAAAAGAGATAATGTGCAGATAAGGGAGAAAACAGTCCAGTTTATTTCAGTCACATTTGATATTTAACATCAACCAAAACTCAATATATACTGTACATTTTTAGTTGAGTCTGATAAAAGTTTAGGCAGAATCAAACCTTATTGATGTCCACCCAACAACAGTCTATATCATCCTTACTGAGTTTTTAAAATATAAAGGGGAAAAAAGAAAACAAAAATACAAGCAAACTAAGCTACAGCAAACTTATTTGCCAATAAATTAAATTTGAATTGCTATTTCTCAATCAATAACTTAAAGAGTTATAAAAGAGCCAGATGCGATGGTTTGGGCATCTGGTTAGGATGCCTCCCGAACGCTTTGCTGGTGAGGTGTTTCGGGCATGTCCCACTGGGAGGAAACCCAGAGCCAGACCCCGGACCCGCTGGAGAGACTGTCTCACAGCTGGCCGAAGAACGCCTCAGGACCCTCCTGAGTGAGCTGGTGGATGCAGCTGGGGTGAGAGAAACCTGAGGTTCCCGCCTTAGGGTGTTGCCCCCACAACCCGGTCCTGGATAAACAGAAAACAACGGAACGAAAACAACTCAAACACTACTTTTTATATTTGGCAAAAGAACTGCATGCTATTTATTGTGAGTTTGCGCTGTTCAAAACTGAACTCATGCAAAGGACACATATCTCGTTTTAATAGATTAGACCAACTTGCATTGGTCTCAAAGTTCATATTTATGCTCAGAAATAGAAAAAAACCTCTTGATACATTCAGGAAGGGTTTTTGTTTCTGGTATAAACATAAGCTGCATAGTTCAAGTGATCTAATTTCAAATCTATTAACAAGCAGTACAGACAGAATGTACATAAGGTATATACACACAAGGCCTCGCTTCTGTCAGCTTGCCCCAGAGCAGCTGTGGCTACAACAGTAGCTTACTATCATCTGGTATGGCATGAATGAATAATGCATACGTATGAAGCGTCTTTGAGAGTCCTGAAAAGCGCTATATAAATACAATGTGTCATTAGTATTATTATGTACAGTAGGTGTGACAGAGGAGTTCAGAAAGAAGGAGGGAATGCATCAGGGATCAGATCCTGTTTGTTAAGGTGATGGACAGAAGAGTACACACATAAACAGAAGTTTTGGAAATAGAGAGGGGACATATCAATGGAACGAGGCTGACTTTGGACTCAACAGGTAGGAAGCCTAGAAGAAGACCAAAAATGTAGTTAAAGAGGACATCAGGGTAGTCGGTGTATCAATGAAAACATAGAAACTGGAACATAAGTCGTTCCCACCTGCATGCCAAATAAGAAGCAGTGTCTGGCGTCAAAAGCCTTTGTGCCCGATGAAAAATCAGAAGCTTTTACTGTTACTATTGTTGTCACAATAACCATTCTTTCACTGTTACGTTTGTTGTAATGCATTCTCTGTAGTTGTTTTTATTTGCCCTGTAGCCCAAATCTCCTGAGTTAATAACTGACCAATCAGATGCGTCCAATAAAAAATGTAACAGCTGTTCACCCCCATGCAGTGGACCAATGACTACATAGTTCTGGCTCCTACAATTCAACATGGGCCTGTCTGTTAGGCAGAAAATTGCAATTGAATAGGCTTCATGCTTTTGGAGACGAACGCCATGGATGATGTCACGATCATTAGTTCCACCCTTTTTACAGTCAATCGGTTAAGTGGGGGAATGAACTCACTGTTCCGCTTCCTGAAGGAAAAATCTGAAATGAGAAAGTAATATTTCTAGGATGTTGCTTACAAAAATACGTATGCTTTAGCTTTGGTTACACTAGTAATTTTCATTTAAAATTTGACATGTTTTTTTTCCCTGTTCGGCGTCGCAGTTTGTTCTTTTATTTTTCTTAATCTAGCATGAGTGATGGGTTTTCTTCTTCCAAACCTTTAGCTCATCCCAAAAGTTTTGTCAAGGGTTGAGGTCTTGACCAGTTTACGTTGAGAAAATGATCTGTGATGCTTTCTGTACTTTCACACTTCTACCCCAATCAATCCTCTAGAATTAACAATAATAAAATCACCAATTATTTATTTAATGCATTATTTATTTTATATGCATGATCTGAACATATAACGATATGTTCAGATCATAGATGACTCAATCTGAATTGTGAACTAGGAAGGACATGATGACTAGAATATTATCTTCCTCTTTTCTTACCCTGTTGCTCTCATACCTCTGGACAGGGTAAATATGAACTCTCCAGATCACATGACCTTTCTCCTTTGCTTCAGAGTCTGATCTTTGCCACACAGCATAATAAAGCTCTTTTTTAAAATGAGCCTAACTGATTTCAAAATAACTTTTTTGCCCAGGTAGCGTTTCTACAAAACTCACGGCTGCATTTTGACAATGCATTGTTTACACAAGCCTAGCAGCTTTTGTAAAGAAAAAAAGAAAAAAGCATGAACTCGCTTTTCTGCTCCTGTGAGCAGTTAGTGATCTTCTCTCTGACCTTACGCTCATGTTTAACAGGATTTGACCGGTTTGGAATCGATGGACCAATGTCGTCGAACATTAGAGCAGCATAATTGGAATATAGAGGTAAAGGAGACATGCCTATTTCAGTTCCATCACATTTAATACATTCTTTTAACAGAGCTGTTATAGTGGGAGTATTCTGATTTGCTTGAGTGTGTGTGTTTCAGGCTGCAGTCCAAGACAGACTTAATGAACAGGAAGGCGTTCCCAGTGTGTTTAACCCTCCACCAGCCAGACCACTTCAAGTCAACACAGCAGACCATAGAGTATATAGTTACATCGTCTCAAGGCCACAACCCAGAGTAAGTGGGTCTTTTTTTTCTTTTAGATTTTCAAAATAAAACTTTCAAATAAAAAAAGGGTCACTTTGTTTGGATCAGAAAAACAGTTAAGATTAATCTATAAAACATTCAGACTTTTTTTATGCAGTAGACGCGAAGTAGACATAAAAAATACTGTTTTTAATCTGGATGTCTTTCTGCAGGGATTGCTAGGATGGAGTTATTACTTGATAATGCTACCATTCAAATTTACATATTATACACTCCTGGATTTATTCAGGTAAGTAAAATATATAAAGTCATAATTTACACACAAGTTTCTGTGATTGATCTTGTTTGTTTTTCCAAGGTTTGCCCTTCGTTTTATTCGTCCAGACCCTCGCGGCCGTGTGACAGACCCCGTCGGTGATGTTGTTTCCTTTATTCAAAATTTTAAGGAGAAATATGGTCAGTCACACCCAGTCTTTTACCAAGGGACCTACAGCCAGGTGAGTGCATGAGCGAGGAGTTAAAAAGCCTTTGGAACAAGGACATAAATAACAACCATGTCTTTGGTTTTGTTACAATGAAACATGCAGGCGCTGAACGATGCCAAACGGGAGCTTCGCTACTTATTAGTGTATCTTCACGGAGATGATCATCAAGACACGGATGAGTTTTGCCGGTACATATTTTTTCTTTCTGCTTGTATCAGTAGATGGATAAAAATTTTCTTTGTCTGACACAGACATTAGCAGAAATTTGCTTTTGCGTTGTTTAATATCAGTTTAGAAAATCTTAAAGAACCTCATTCAAGATCACATAAAACTACAATACAAAAAAAATGAGTAACATCATTTAATGGGTTTGAAAAATTTACACAGGGTTCTGATTGTTTAGACTTTTCTCATACGGCTGCTAGGGTTTGAAGGATTGTCAGTCTTTTTGGTTTTTTTGTTGCATGTTTCGAGTTGTAACTTTTTTTTTTTTACCATGCCAATCGATAGATAGATACTTTAATTATCCCGAGGGAAATTATTTTGCCGTCTGTCACTCCCATTCACACATCCAAATGCACAGTTAAGAACAGTTCATAAATATAACAGGTAAAAAAGTAAAGTGCTTGTAATTGGATGCAATTGTTCAAGCAATCAAATCAGTAAAAAAAAAAAAAAAACCTTTTCATTGTAAATATTTGTGTCTAACATCTGATCTGTCACTCTTCAGAAACACATTATGTACAGAAGAGGTCATCACCTTCCTCAACACACGGATGCTCTTCTGGGCATGTTCAACCAGTAAGCCTGAGGGCTACAGAGGTATGCTAGTTTAATTTTATGTACAAAATCCAAACTATATTTAGTTTTCAGCACATTCTGAAACACCGGACGAAATAACTTCTATTGCTTGTGAAACGTAATAAATATGTTTGATTTTAATGTTACCTGTGGCAGCAGGTCCGGGAAAATAAAATTAGAACTGTGTTTGCTTTGATGTGTTTTAGTGTCTCAAGCGTTGCGGGAGAATACCTACCCATTCCTAGCCATGATAGTACTAAAGGATCGCAAGATGACTGTGGTGGGCAGGCTGGAGGGTCTCATTCAGCCAGAAGATTTCATCAATCAGCTCAACTTCATCATGGAAGCCAACCAAACATATCTGATGTCAGAACGCCTCGAACGGTGTGTTAGATCAGACCCACATTATATAACTGTGAAACATCTCTTTACATTTAACAGAATGTTTTGCTAATAGTTTCGGAAAGTTAATTTTTTTTTTTTTATGTTTGTCATGATTACAGTTTAAAACATTTTGGAGTAAATAGTCTAGTTGAGGTGTGTCAAACGTAGCTGGATGGGCTGTTAAAAAAAATAGCAAAATAACCTTTTTTGTAATCCCAAAACAAAACCTCAATTTTTTTTTTTTTTTTAAAGATGCTCTTAAAAACGCTGATTATTTTCTGGTCACTTATTTTGTAAATGCTACCTTTTTTCACCATTCTTTAGTACATTTAAACCACCAAAGAAAGGTTCTATGGGATTTTCTTTCTGTTTTAAAATCCTTTGCGTTTTTTTTTCTCTCCGTGGTTGGGGCTGAATGAAACATTTCTCTGCTGGTTTATAAGAATCTAGAGGTCTGGATCTGACCTCAAAACTTTATGTTTGAAACCCCTGGTCTAAGTAGTTGTTAAACAAAGCATCACAAAACACATAAATCTCTCTTGTGGCTTGTTTCTGTAGACAACCATCTCACCCTAGCTTCTGCAGTGGTGTTAGTTGTATTTATTCTAAACAAAAGATTTTACGCTATGTGCCCACAAAGCACATTTGACTCCTGAAGAAGCTGTTATTTGACTAAATAGAGCAGCAGCAGCAGCAAAATGAGGGGATTTGTTTCTGCAGCTTGTTCTCCTTAAAATTAGCCAAGGACAAGTGATGTCTGAATAGTATTCACATACTAGACGAGAGAGCTTGCATATCACTGACACATGCATGAATAAAATTGAAAACTGACTTTGGTATGTTTTTGCTGTGGAAATAATGTTCACACACTGAAAAACCTCCCAACAAGTTGGTTTTGTGTATTGCACCCCCTCAAACGTACAATAGTGTTTAGTGAGAAATGTGTAAAAAGAAGTTATTGACTAAAGGTTTTGTTACAGCGAAGAGAGGAATCAGACCCAAGTGCTGCGGCAGCAGCAGGATGAAGCCTATCTTGCTTCTCTCCGTGCCGACCAGGAGAAGGAGAGAAGGAAGCGAGAAGAGATGGAGAACCGAAGGCAAGAGGAAGAGAAGGTTCGACTAACTGCTCTTGCTGAGGAGCGAAGACGAAGAGTGGGTTTCTTCATGTCTTTTTTTAAAGTTTTTCCCCCAACCAATAAAAACGCAGCATCTGATATGTGTTGTCTTGTGTGGTTTTAGACACTTGAGGAGGAGAAGGAGCGTAAGTCTGAACGTCTTCCTCCTGAACCGCCTGCAGACGACCCAGAAAGCGTCAAAATAGTGTTTAAGCTGCCCAACGACACACGAGTAGAAAGACGATTCCTGTTTGGGCAGTCTTTGACGGTGAGAGAAGGCTTTTAGAGAAAACTCTCAGCTCTATGAAGATATGTGCATGGTTAAATTCTTGTCTATGTATTAGGCTGGCCGATGATTTAAAGGCTCCGTAACATGCTATTTTTAAACTTCAGTCTTTTCAAAGCATATTTCTGACGTTACTCGCAGTGTGCAAACCTCAGTACTTATGAAATATTCCTCAATGCTCATGACTCAATTAGTTTTTAGCCAATCAAAATTTACAATTACGCATTTGAATCAGTCAGCAGATGTGCTTCCTTTTTATTGGAGATGGGTAACAGCCAGGGGCACTAGTAAGAAGAACCAGAGATCAGTTTTCCTGCTACAGGATAGGTAAGCCAGGAGTCAGCCAATGGGGATGAGGATACATCAAGCATATGAGCTCCTAATCACCCTATTCTGTGATGTCATCCTCTCTCCTCATGTTGTAGCTGTCATTTGTAAACTTAAGAAGGTGTGCGCAGGTAATTGTAAGTGAGGGACAAACAATTTATTTACAATGGCAATTTGTCGTGTTGTGCTTTGTTTTGTTTATTCCTGCTGTGTCGTCTTCCGCTACATTAACCAGAACAAACATCTATTTTCAACCCAAAACACTTTTTCTGCAACTAGATATGTTATAGTTGTCTATAAATGGCAGCTACAGAGATTCCAGAGTGAGGCAGAACAAACAGGCACAGGAGAGAGACCTATGCAGTCAAGGTGATGTTGCTAGATAAGGAGTACATCCTGGAGGCGTGGTTGGTTTTAAGTGGCATCAGCCCATTTCTCTGCTGCTTTGATGATAGGATGACAAACCAGGCTTAAACACAAACATACAAGAAACCATCAGAGGACCACTTCAGACATTTTTTTAAGCAAAAATGGGTCCTTTACAAGTATAAAAACTGACATGGGTTCTTAGGACATAATCTACTGAATGTGTTTGGAGTCTCCAATCAGTCGTGTTCATTGTTTGTTTGTTTGTTTGGTTTTTTTCTTTTCTAGGTAATATACGACTTTCTGTTCTCTTTGAAAGAAACTCCAGAGATGTTTCAGATAGTTACAAACTTCCCTCGCAGAGTCCTGCCCTGCCTTCCGACCGAAGAACAACCCAACCCTCCCACATTGAAAGAGGCCGGACTCAGCCGCTCCGAAGTCCTTTTTGTTCAGGACCTTACGGACGATTAATGGATCAATACCTCTTCTACATGGAGAAAAATCTCTCCTATTTTCTCTATTTTTTTCTTTTTCCATATTTTGTTTAATGGCCATTACAAATGAGGGATTAATAGATAAACCCTAACCTGGAAATTAAAACCACCCTGGACCCATTTTCTTGTTTGGTTGTTTACAGGGTTCCCAATAGCCTGGAGAGTCTTGAATTTTATCAAATAAATATTTCTTGAATTCCTTCCTTGAACTCATTATATATTTGACATGGTTTCCATTTTTTTATCAAATACCAGCTAACTTCCGCCTTCGATTACTCAGTTGCTTGAACCCACCGAGGCAAAATAATAACTTGGTTTGGAACCATATCTTGCTGGCTGATGAAGACTGGTCTGTTAATATTCACTTCCATCATTGCATCGAGAAGTATGGATTTCTGCGGTGGTGCAAATGCCTTGGTAACTTTTTTTTTTTTTTTTTTTATTATTTTAAGTTGACTTTTGTTTGCTTCAGTTGTCCTGGTATAACCTTCCTTCTGCTTGTAGTTCACACTTCCTCCAGTGATTTACGGCCTAAGATGTTCTCTGTATTGCCAGGATTGTAAATCCTAGAGAAAGCTTCCAACTACATGGAGAAGGATGGCAGACAGGAATCAATAATGGGAACCCTGTTTTTTTTAATGAGCCATTATCTGTACATAAGTTTAATATTTAAAATCCTCCCCGGACTTCCCTTGCATATTGTTTTATTTTAGATTCATCTGTGTCATAAAATGACCAAATGCAGGTTTGTTACTATGTAAAGCAGACTGCCTCAAGCTCATTAAGTTCAAACATCTAATATTTAACAAGAGGCCACAGCTTTTCCATGTGGCTTTATCTAGTATAGTACAAGTCTGCCCATAGTGTGCCTGTGGTTACTCATAGATGCCTGTTTGCCTGTAACACCTGAATGGGCTCATGTAAAGATGTAATTTTCCAACTATAAATTAAAAAACATTTTAAAAATGTGACTTTATGAGAATGTTGCGACTCTTCGTGTGTTGAGATGTGGATCCCAAAAAGTAACTCAAGGTATTGTGGTAATTAACTTATAGCATATACAAACATGGTAGACTTTTTTTTTGGCTCTAAAATGCAATTTTTACTTTTAAAAGCTTATAAATACTTTTATTCAGTTTTGTTTTCAGTCACTGTCTTAACCATCTATCCCTATCAGGATTGCAAGGGGTGCCAGCCCATCCCGGCTGATGTAGGTGAAGGGCAGGCTACACTCCGAATAGGTCGCCAGTCTGTCACGGGGCCACACACACTCATCTGTAGGGGCAATCATGCAAACGCCACACAGAAAGGCCAGTGTTTCAAGCCTCGTCCCCACCCGGGACTCGAACCCACAACCTTCTTGCTGTAAGGCCACTGTTCAACATTGAATTTTCTCTTGGCATAGCTCTTGTTCCGTTGTGTTCCGCTTATCTGTGGGTGGGTCGCCGGGGAAACAGCTTTTGAGGAAAGCCCAGGTTCTCCTCACCCCAGCTGTACCCAAGGCGTTCCGCAGCCAGCTGTGAGACAGTTTCTCCAGCGAGTCCGGAGTCTGCTACTAGGTCTCCTCCCAGTGGATTGTGCCCAAATCCCCTATCTGGCTTCTTTCAACCTGGAGGAATAGAACGGAGTTCTATCTCGTTCTTTTGGTCACCACCAAAAAGGTGGGAATGTGGATCGACTTGTAAATCAAGAGCTTTGCTTTTCAGTTCAGCTCTTTTTTAACCTTGACAGACAAATGCAGCATCCTGATTATTGCAGATGCTGCACCAATCCATCTGTCGATCACCCATTACATCCTTCCCCTACTTGTGAACAAGACCCTGAATTTCTTAAACTCCTCCATTTGGGGCAGGATCTGTCCCTGATTCTGTATGGGGCATTTCACCCTTTTCTGAGCAAGGGCCATGGTGTCAGATTTGGAGGCGCTAATTCCTGTCCTGGCCGCTTCATACTCGGCTGGAAATTGCAAATCGGCACAGCATAAGTCATCATTTGAGGCCGTAAAAACAATGTAAAAAGCATCAGGCTCACTTGAGAATGGCTTTCCCTGTTAAGGCGACGGAATTGAGCGTGAGAAAAGCCCATGCACTGACACTTCCGGCTAGTATCAGAATTTTGTGAAGAACAAAAGGCTGGGCCAAGAACAACCTGATGTTCAAACATTATCTGAACGGGATGGCTCGCAAATTCCTCAAATGAGGAATTATTTCATTCATGCAAACATGCATGAATGATGTAAACATGCATGAGTGAAATAAAAACTAAAGCAGGCATGTTTTAAATATGGGAATGACGTTCAAAAATCACAAAAACCTTTAAAAAAAAAAAGTTAATTTTGCACGAGGCCCTCCTTGTAAAGAAAGATTTTACACCATCGATATTGGTATACATCATACATTTATTAGTGAACAACCCTCTCAAATCAGCCACAACGATTAAAAAAAAAGGAAAAAAAATGATTGCACTACTTGGTAAAGCATAACTAGCAACTTTCATTTAAAAAAAGTACAAATCTTAAAAATTTCAAACAGTATACAGATGTATATATAATACACTAACTAGTTATGTTAAATGCTACAAACAATATGATTCCAATGGAATGAAAAATTATAACATTAATAAGAACCATTTTCTATATATAATATATATTAGCTGTTTTCTCCCCCACCCACTCAATACAAACATGGGAAAAAAAATAATGAGGTAACTGTAAATGTGCAAGTACCAAAGCAAAAAAAAAAAAAGATCTGCCTAACACAGAACACATGCCCCCTGGCTCTGTTGGTGGGTGGGTAATCTGGTGTTCAGGCGAGGACCCTTGGAGGCCAAGGAGAGTAAGAACAGTAAACCACTCTCCCACCACAGTGTAAAAAAAAAAATCCTCGGTAAACAAATGGCATCTACAGAGCAATCAATCACAAATCCTAAATAAAACTTTTAGCTGCTTATTGGAAAACGTTTTTGCACCACACAAGCTGTGAGAATATTCATTAACAAAAAGACTACAAGACTCTATTCTCAGTCGTCGTTAAAATTAGCTCATAATCTAGGGCTTAATGAGAAGTTCTTTTTTTAAATTCGACAGGGTAGCTGGATATTGTCAATTAAATATTTAGTCATAAAAGAATAGTGCTAGCATTAACATGAATTAAGGTATCTATATGTGAACAATACATTTTTTAAGATATTGATACACTGAGAGCAAAAAGCCTCATAGGCAGGTACAGTACTACACTGAAATAAGTATGACAACACTTTTTCTTTTTTAAAATCCCTTAAACTATACTGATTTTCACTGACATTGTTTAGGGGTTATCGGAATATAACATGCTGTAAGAATACATGAGATCCATGACAAACTATTGCATTCACGCAAGTGAGTTTTTCATACCTAAAAGCAGAACATCTAGCACCTTTTCACTATGGCTTTTTGATAAGACTACAGTAGTTTTCAGAGCATGTAATTTTCAGTCGTCAGGGCAATAACAGTAACACAACGTACGTAAGAATTCCTGGACACAAGACCAGTCTTTTTTTTTTTTTCTCTATAAAATGAAGTTAGCACAATAAAATCTTGTAGTCATTCAGTTCTATTACAAATGTGTGCAGTACAATGCATGGCAGTTATCAGCTGAGCGGTACGATCCAAACTCCCAGAACCCCAAAAGCCAACTAGAGCTTAAATGAAAAGAAAAATAAAACAAAAGAAAAAAAAAGTTAAATCAGTTGGGATCTGGTTGACAAGCATGCATATTGTGCACCGATAAATAGGTCCCCCATCAGATTTTTGAGATATCCTCCACTAAAACACACTTATTTTTTTAATTAGTTATTTTTTGCATTTTTTTTTCTTTTTTCTAAGTCATGCAAACACTTCTAAAAATCAATTTAGAAGTGCACTAGGTAGGATAGTGTGCACAGTGGCACATTTAGAGATGGGATCACAACCGCTATGTCCGCACATGTGGGTTTTAGTACAGGAACGAAAGTCAAACAAGTCGGAGTAATACACTTGTAATGAGTTGCAGTGTACATTGCTTCTTTTCAGTGAAGATTGTTAACATATTTACTGATATTTTTTCTTCTTGCATGCCTGTCTTTAAATGGTGTAATACCTATATTTCAGACAAAACAGAATATTATAATTGATTACATTAAATTATTTATGGTCTAAGGGAAAGGACCAAACTAAATTCAGTTATACTCTTTTCATGGCATCCTTTCCATCTGAAATGGACTGTTCTCCTTTATTTTCATATACCGAGAGGCCCTGAGTGTTTTTTTTTTTTTTTAAACCTACAATATATGCCAGCGATTAGATATGTACACATAGGTTAATTCTCAAAGCTGTGGGTTTAACTCATTAAATGGCTTTTTTTTTTCACTTGAAGGTGGCACACGTCAAGACTCACATTCACTTAAGAAACAAAGAAAAAAAAAAAGGCAAGATCCCTTTACGAGTCAAAGTAAAGGTTCAAACCTCCTGTTAGTGCTTCCTGGGGCAGTTGAGAGACAAGAGTGAATCCAAAGAAAAAGTTCATTTGTTGCTCTTTTCCTCTCCCACCCCGGATATATCCTGTTTTTTTTTTTTTAAAACTAGCATTAACACACACGTAGGGGATTAGAAGTCTTACAGTGTTTCTACACTACTGAAAGCTCCGTTTAAAGCTCCACCTGATCGCTGGCAGGGGGGGCAACAGATAGCTGGTGTTACCGTGGAGCGTCACCAGTGACTTCTACGAGTGTTTTCAACATTCTTCTGTCTTCGAAACGTTTTTTTTTTTAAATCTAAAAAGCATTCACACTGAAGCTATACAACATCATCACCATCGGCCTAAAACAACGACCTGACCAAGTCACCAGATTATAACACACACCTTTAACAACAATCCATAGTGCTCCAAATTTTTTTTTTTTTTTTACTTCAATGAATTTTCTCTTAAGGATAAAACCAATAAATAAACTTTTTTTTTCTTAACTAGCTCAAATAAGTGAAAACGACAGTATTCTCAGGATTAGTAACAGGGTTGTGCTTGTCAAGGTCATAAAAAGGCAGATCTGAAATCTTCGACAGTAGGCTATAATCGTATATTGAATTTGGCTCACAAACAACAAAAAAAAAAAAAGCTCCAGCCTCCCTGAAAGGGGAAGAAAAAAGTTCATTTAAAACTCACCACTCGCTGCACATATTGCTTTCTGGACAAAACGTCAGACGGGGTTTCCCCGTCCAAACACAGTCAGGATGGAAACCATGCTAGTCTTTTCCTCGTGGTGCTTTCAGAGTGAGCGAGCAGTTCTTTAAGTATGCGTCTTTGTCTCTTCTTTTTTCTTAAAATTGGATAATTTTGGTGGCAATGCTTGATTAAAATATTGCTAGTCTGAACAGTTCATGCAAATCCTAGCATGCTGCCCTGTATCCAGTGGTTACACAATGCATTGGCTCTGTGAACAGGACAAACACACACACACGCACACAATATGCACACACACTCACGCACTTGCCAGAAGAACAATGCTGACGTGGAGGGTGGATGTAGCACTTGTGCAGTTATGTCAGATGACCTCAAAAAGTTGCAGCCCATTAATCCGCGCCTGCCGTCCGACAGATCTGTGTTCCAGAGTGGATTATCAGGGCCAGGAGAAACCCTGCAGCTGCACATCCCATCACCCCCAGTCCAGCCAAACATGTTTCCATGGAACACAGTAAGTCACGCTTTTCACAATAGCATTGGCAAAGTGGAAAAGAAAGAATGAGTTAAACTGTTAGAAAGGATTGATACATTATTGCAGAACATACATTATTAACAAGTCACTTTGCCGAACACTAACACAAACATGCATCTATGATGGTTAGGCGCTGCCTCCAAACACAGATACTCAGGTAGAAGCATCACTAGTACTTCTTCTGCTAATTGCACAAAGTGTCCAGCCCATCATCCTCCGGGCTTCAGACTCATCTCCTCCAAAGCTGGACTCACACTATTTTTTTTTTTTTTAATGAACACCACAACCGAATCCACTAAATAGAAATGAAACCCTGTAAACAAAAGCAGCAGAGTGCATTGTAGGGTAAATTCTTTGGAATCTGCAACAAGGGGGCAGAGAGAGAAGTGGCTGGCGATTCTCTGGCTGTGGGCTGCGGTAGGCAGTGGGTTCTCATGAGACTAGGACAATGAATCACAGCAGAGGTACGACGCGCACCAGGAAGGATCCTGGATTGCTTATTGTTTAGAAGGGGCAAGAGTGTTGGGCTGTCAAGCTAGATTTACTGGAGGACGCGGGCTAGGTGGCAGGGGTCCCCAGCGTTTCAACAGACTCTGGCGCGTGCAACTTTCCAGTTCGGCACTCGAGAGATTGTTCTCACTCCACCTCGCGGTGTACGTCCGAGGCGTCGGCTCGACAGATGGGACAAGTGCGATTGGTCTGGAAGGCCAAAAAAAAGTTTGTTAAAAACAATCATCGTTACGAATAAAATTCTAAGGTTTTTCTAACTCAGGAGAAAATAACTATTTCCTGCGTCGCAATATTTAATGCTTAGTATGTTTTCTTTTATTTATCTAGTTCTTTTGGCCAGCTCCAAACTACCACTCAAATTTAGGGGATCAATCAAAGTCACAAAATCGCTGTAAACTGGGAGAGATGGAGCTTCTTGCGAATAATTTCATTGCATTTGTTTTGTAATATCAGTTCGATATTGATACCTTGTGCAGCTCTACTCTAGTCAAAAAACCAGACTCACCTTTAACCATTTATCCACACACTTAGCGTGGAACTCATGGTTACAAGGTAATACCCGGAGTAGCTGCCTACACTCAAAGTCACTAAAGCACACAACACACCTGCATGAGAGAAGAAAAGAGAAACAAGTTGTAATGACGTGCACGATGAAGAGTATAATTGAACTGAGGTGTAGCGGGACAAGCTTACAGCGTTTGTTCGGATAGATGGTTCTCTGAGTTGAATCTGTAGGATGGAAGTTGCTCTATGTCGGCTTTTGTAAGTCCGCGGGGTTTCGCTTCACCCAGCCTTTCTGCCAAATTCAGCAATGCCTGGAGAGAAGAGAGATCAACACCTGATCTTAGAGAGAAAGTACATCTAATTAAAAATCCTGTGTTAAACATGTTAGTACAGTATTAGTCGGTTGTTTTGGTGGTTCTACAAAAAGTGGTGATTTGAAACCTTCTAGCGATGGACATGGAAGATGCACAAGATGTATAGAACTAAAACACAACCGCATTTTGTTTTTTTTACCCCACCAGTAAACAGATTGACTTACTTCATAATTTTCCATCTCCACATCGTCCACATCTAGGTCTAAGCTGATAGCCGGACCCACTGCTGTTGGAGGCACAGGAAGCATTGACCTAAACAGAAAAAAAAAAAGACTGTTACCAGATGGATGTATTTGGAATCATATTCACAGCTTTTCACACTTTAACAAATATGTCTTGAAAGAAAAAAACTATTTATTTGTAAACTATCATCCAGACAAGTTAATAATGAAATGATGGTCAAGTCAATTTAGCTACGAACCAAAACTAAAAAAGTAATATTAGGCCCTGCAAGAGGTTAATTTCAAAACAAGACTTAAAGCGTGGAGGAGGTGGCAAGGGACAGAATGAAAGCAAAACTGTCATCAATCCTGCTAAATCCCTCTCCCGACCACCATAAATCTGTTGACCATCTGAAGAGCAGCTTCAGCAACAGACTCCTGCAACCCCACTGCTCAAAGGAACGGTACAGAAAATAATTTCTGCCATCCTCCATCAAACTATTTAACCTTGCACTTTCAAACGTATAACTACTTTCCATTCACAACAGATTAAAAAAAATTATGTATTATTGTAGCATAAATAATAAATAAAGTATTTTCAATTTTTAAATTAAATTGAACTTCTGATGGTGATTATGTTTAAAAAAAAAAAAAAAAATAGAACACAGTGATATTTTTACGTACAAGAAGTAGGGTAGGAAGCCTGGGTAGTATGACGGAGGGGGAGGCGGTGGAGGGAGGGGTTGTTGCAGCCGATATCTCTGTCCATTCACTCGCCGCGGCAGCACGTTGGGATATGGCTAGAAAGAGACAAAAAGGAGATTAAAAGATGTGTAAAAATTCTGATCTGCTTCACTCCAGTTACTGTCCAATCACATTGGGCAGGGTCCAATTAGATTACTAGCTCAGTAATAGAATGTTCGCCCTTGAACCGGAAGTTTGCAGATTAGTTGTAAATGAATGTTATGAAAAAAAAAAAAAACAGTGAAATAGTTGGTGTCTTTTGAAAAAAAAAAAAAAAAAACAACTTGGAAAATAGAGGTTTGAAAATGTCTAACAGGCTGTCTCACCACTCCGAAGGGAAGCTCCTGGTGCAAAGGCTCTTGAGGAAGATACTGTAGGGGCAGTGAAGGAGGCAGCGCTGGTGGGTGATGAGAGGGAGGATAGGAAAAGCTGCCCAATGGGTGCTGGTCCCCTCTTAGGTCAACTTCATTCTCTACCCTCTGTAGAGGCTAACGAGCAAAACACAGATGAATAAAGTCACCCTGTTCAACAGGTTAACCCATTTCTAGTCAATGAACTCATCGACTCACCATGCGTGGGTGCTGAGGCTGTAAAGGGACAAACTGGCTCAAAGGAGTAAGGTGCGGCGGCTGGTGGGGGGGTACGCTGGGGGTCGGGTGCAATACAAAATGTTCGCTGGAGATCAGGGGTGGAAAGGCTTGATAAGACACAGGTATGTGCTGCATGGTGCATGCCTGTATGAGCTGAGGAGAAATAAAAAGAAAACAAAGGGGTGGACATATTTAAGTCACTCAAACTTCAAAAAAGTCCAAAAAAAAAGTCTCGATCTAAACAAATATGTTCTTCTCCTGACATTCCCGATGGGCCAACTAGAACAGATGCATGTTGTTGGCATGTGGTGAATAGAAGCGATGCATTGGATTAAACACCACTCACAGAACTGCCACAAGACCACGCCAATTTATAAAATACCCACATCTGCAACATTAAGAAATAATTGCGCATCTAAACCATAAAAAAAAATAACCGTACGTTGCTCAGTTGTTACAAATAAGTACGTTACGACACCAAGCAGCTAGTTGCTCATACACAGTGACAAATTGCATGGTTTGAATGGTGTGCTACATGGATGCCACTGACATTTAAGCTCTTCCTTTTCAAACTCACAGGAGGAGGAAGGCAGCAGAGCAGAGAGAGCTGTCCACTGAACATTACCGAGCATGCTGGGAGCTGCTGAGTGTTGCACCCTGGAAGGGGCTGCCCGGTGTGGATGGGGAATCCATGGGTCGTCACCGTGGTAACAGTGTATGAGATGGGGACTGATCCTTGGTGCATCTATTAGGGGAAGAGATAGAGGGGTTAAATTAGTAAATTCAATCAAAATCCAATACGAGACTATCTCCAACTTAGTTGCTTCAGATCAATGAGGAGTTCTGTAACCTGGTCGTGTAGATCCACCATGATGGGGTTTTGCTGGGGCAGGTGAGCAGCAGGGTGAAGCATGCGGGGTGCTGTGCTGGTGTGGCTGTACTGTCTGGACTCATCTAAAGGAACCTGTTGGTGGTGCTGTGAGAAGAGTAGATGATGGAAGTTCTCATCTTGGACCGGAGAAGTGTGCAGCACAGGTCTGTCTCTTCTGCCCCACTGACGTCTCACTGGCGGGCTTTTTGGGATCAGACAGAAAAATGGAGTTTATTGTTGCAAACTGGTAAGATAAAGTTAAAATACTAGTTATCAAAATCTCAGTGAGTTTGCAACATCTGTGCAGCTGTTAAACATTTAGAGTCTGACTAATAACCAGCAGAATGACTCTGAAGTAAACACAGTCATGCCCAAAATATTCCATACAATACATACATATTTTGCACACATAATATTTGTGCAAACCAATAAGACAGTGGTCAGCAACTATTAATATTATTTTTTTATTCAGTGAGAAGCACGATAATAGCTTTTAAAATCCAACCTTTTGTTTAAATATAAATAAAAGTTTAATTACAATTTTCACTTAAATAATACCTTTTTAACATAATTTATGATATTTTAGAAGAAGTCTGCGTCAAATCCACTTAAAAGGATTTAAACAATAAAACTGTCCTGATTTACAATAAAAACAGGTTTTACCTTCTCCTGAGTTGCACTGGGGCGTTGCAGGGCTCTCCAAGGAACCTCCTCGGGTTTAAGGGGGCTGTTGGTGGCAGCCTATTTACTGCTATTTCCCATGGTCGCATTGGTGACGTCGTGCAGACGAGTCACACAGTGGGAAAGGAAACCTTACAGTGGAGGCACTTGGATGTGGCCTCTGATTGTCTGAACCTGTGAAAAAAAAAAACCACAGCAAATGTTATTCCACGTTAGCAATATTAAAAACTTTAAAGAATAAACCGAATGGAAATAATGAGTAGAAACTTGAGCGTTGCTCTAAATTTGAGACAAATACTTAAAATTTAATGTTTTGTTTCATCTTCTGAACAGCTCATCTCGAATAGGGTCGCAGGGAGTTCCAGTGTCTATCCTGGCTGATTACAGGTCAGAGACAGGGTACACCCCGAACAGATCACCAGTTTTTTTTTTTTTAAACGGGACCACACTTAGACTAAAAGAAATCTTCGTTCTTGCTACACCCATTATCTAAGTAATGAGAATAAGATTGAGGTCAAATCTAAAAAATAAAAGTCAAATGTGTTGTGCATGTTAAGAACATTGATGTCAAACACAAGATCTGTGTGCAAGAAGGGAGTCTCAATTCGGCCAATAGCATAAAATTGATCTGGCTGTCCACGTTGGGGTGAACTGCTGCCACATTGTTAAATAAGTGCATCTAATTGGTCAGTTTTTAACTTAAATTTTTTTTGTGCAATGGAGTAAACAAGGACAAAAAATCAGGACAGCCAGAATGATTATTGTGACAAAAATAGTGTACTAGTACTGATTTTTTCAATTGGATCTGTATGAGTGCTGGATTTGATGAAGCCGGTTTCTATTTGGCACATGGAAGGATACCGGCTTACTATGATGGTTATTACCCCTTTTCTTGTAGTATTCATGTACTATCTTTGCAGCCACTTTATATAAATTTTCCAGGATTGGGATCAATAGATAATTACAATTATTACAAAGATGGCACCAATAGGCAATGCCAAGTTAAAGTGTATAAAAATTCACATTTTTTGCAATCGGAAGCAATGAAACATGTACAACGTTATATTTTGTTTCCATTTGCTCTTAACTCCTTAATATTGTACCAATTTTGCTTCATTATAATTTTTTCTTAAATTTTTATTTTGGTCCATGTAGCAGAAACATTTCGTTCTGTCTTATAAACCGCTTATACTGGATGAATTTCAGGTGAGAGGCAGGGTACATCCCAAACAGGTCACCAGTCTGTTTTTTAGGGCCGAACACATATTCATTCCGAAGGGGAATTTTGGAAACATTTTTGTTTCAAATTTTATTTTCAAGTGTCACTATCTTACTACTATGATCACCATTGTATTTGGTTGCATGTTTTCATTTGATACAATTTGTGAGAAAAAATATTTCTTTGAAAAAAATTAATTAAAAAAGGAAGCGAAATAAGTTTTGGTTTTTTTTCTGAACAACTTATCCCCAAAGGGGTCACTGAGGATGCCGGAGCCTATCTCGGCTAATTGCTGGCGAGAGGCGGGATACACCCTGAACAGGTCACCAGTCTGTTGCATGGACACGGACACACACACATTTCTAGGGACAAACTCCCAGTGGCCAATTTAACCTAAAATGCATGGTTTTGGAGGATCGGAGGAATTCTGAGTACCTGAAGAAAACCCATGCATACAGGAGGAGAACATGCAAACACCACACAGAAAGTCAGTGCTTCAAGCCTTGTCTCACCCTAGACATCAACCCCAACAATTGTCTGTCATTGAAACAATTTTGACAACATTAAAGCTTATTAAAGCGGTTGTGAAATTTTACACATTCAATTTGGGTAAAAATAAATCAAACCATAAAAATAGGGCATCCTTGCCAAACTCAAAATTTAACTTCACAGCAACAAACATATTTTTGCACAATCAGGTAACTTTTAATTATCAGTTATAAGCATATGGATCACTTTAAACACGCACTTTTTTTTTATGAATAAATGTCAGTTAAAAGTACAGTATAAGATTACATTAGCTGGAGGTGCAGCTGTTTGAATGTCTACCACCTAAAATCTATCATAAAAAAGTATTTAAATGTACATCATCTTATTTATTGGGCTAAACATTTTTCATATAATTGATTTCTATTAAATTAACTATGATCATCAGGTCTGATTGAGATTATGGGTTGAATAGGGGTCGCTGCAGTCTGGCTGAACAAAAACATGGGAAGCCATGTGCTCATGAGACAAAGCAACAACAAAAGATATGCTAGGCAAGCAGCACTTATGCTTCAAAATAATAAGAAATCCCCTTCATTTTGAGAACATTTTAATAAAAGACACAAACCATGAGTGGATGAGCAATAAAATAAAACCTAATAAGGCTTCTGATGAGCTGTAGATCGTTCTAACTGGAGGAAATGCAGTGTCCCCTGTTGAAGGAGAGATGCTAACTTTAGCCAAGCTAAGCTAACGCTTTGTCAGACAACATGATTCTCCACCTGCTTATGATCTGCATGCTAATCGGAACAACGGAATAAAAAATACGTTCACTTTTCACTCAGAATACAACAATATAACACGTTACCACATGTAAAAACAGTTATTTAAGTGTAACCCCAAGTTGTGGGAAATAACAGATCTTACTTTAGAAGCTAGTTTGCTGGCCCCGTGTTTGTTAGAAGATCGCAGGTGCTTCAAATGTCGAGTCACATCAACTTATTCCAGCATTAAAAATATTAAGCGATCATCATTTCGTGGAAGGAATATCTCAGCGGGAAATTAGCTTCTGGATCTTTCTCGATTTTTTTTTTCTTTTTTACAGAAAACGTCCATCCAGAACGGAACTGGTGTTAGCATGCTATGTTAGCCAGTTATCAGACGCTCTCAGTTGCTGCATAGAAAATCTGGTTCATCCAGAAAGAGTTAAACGCCTGTTGGTTTGTGAGAGCTTCTACCTGAGCGATAAATAGCCTTAAAGGTTCCGAAACAGGATCGTTAGCCTTGATGAGAGAACAACATTGCTTGGCGCCTGGATATTCCTTAAAATGCATTGTTATGACGAGGCCCCGCCCCTCCATGTAAATATCCAATCAGACTGCAGAAAACACAGACATCCAGACAGCCATGAAAACATCCCATAATTTCCAAGCAGGAGCAAATACATGCTATTTATAAGATAGTTTTTAAAAATTTTGTTGCATTTAGAATATTTTTATAATTTAGGATCGATTATTGTAACTGTTTAAATGCATCTATAACAGAAAATTAGACATGAAAACATAAAGATAGAGCCTTTATGTCAACCTCCTCTTGGTCAACATTATTGACTTTGGTGCAACAAATTCCCTGAATCTGTCAGTCAGTAGCATGGCAGCAGAAGAAGTGACAACACTTCTGCTGCAAACATTCAGACTACAGGAGATGATCAATGTTCTCCAGATCTGATCTGTCACCACCTCCACTCATTCATGGATGCACAGATTGTGTTCTATTCCGGGATCATGCCATCACATATTCCCACATGTAGTAAAGACAGAAACAAACCTTATTGAATTGAAAATACTTTATTGATCCCCAAAAGAAAATTTGAGTGCAACAGTGCAAACAGAAAAATCAAGAAGAGCCTGTAACTACCTCCAGATTAGACTACAGAATGATTGGTTAAAGAGTTTGGAGGAGGACAGCAGAAATAAATTACTGTACCATTCCTTTGAGCAGCGGGGTTGCAGGAGTCAGTCGCTGTTATCATGCATTTTAATTACTACTTTGTAAAAGCGTCTTTTCTTTTTTTTTATTTCAAACCTGATAACGTTTGCTTTGCTTCTGAACCGCTTATCCCAAATGGAGTCACGAAGGGTGCAGGATCATATCCTGCCCGATTTCAAGCAAATTTTAAGAAAGAGGTAGGGTACACCCTGAACAGGTCGCCAGTCACACACATTCCTATAGGACATCAACTTAACATGCACGTTTTTGGAGGGTGGGGGGAAACAAGAGTACCTGGAGAAAATCCAAGCGTAAACGGGGAGAACATAGAAACTACACACAAAAAAGTTTAGTGTTTTAAACCTCTTCCCTACACCTGGACTCCAACCCGTAACCTTTTTGCTATGAGGCCACCGTGCTAGCCACTGAAACCGGACTTGATGACTTCTATTTCCAAATTAATATTTACATAAGTCTTAACATGCTGATTCTAAATCACTCGAACATTGCAATGACCTACATATTTTATATGTTGACCATTTGTCTATTTTTTTAAAAGCAAATCAAGCACAACCAAACCCATCAGCCATCCATTGCACTAAAAAGTTTAAAATAATTTTAAATAAACATATTAATCCCTGATAAAAGATGTTGAAGTGAGATTTTATTTGAGATGTCATTCAGATTGCTGCTTTCCAGTCAATCTCAGAGGAAGTCACAATGTCCTACTGTAGACTATACTTAGCCTGTTATGTAATATTACCAATGCATGATCAAGTCAGAAACCTCTCTCTCCATCTGTGATCTGAAAACAAGCATTTTCATTTGATTTGATTTTAAAAACAAAGATGTTACAGCTTATGCATAAAGTAACACTTGATGATCATTTTTAATTGGGTCTCAAACTGGGGTAATTTAGTCTAGAAAGATTTCATAAAACTAAACTGATGTGGTTTAGATGTTTAACAGGAAGGTATTTGGGTTGATTTGATGTTATGATCTCTGTTAATGTTTGATTTGATTCTTGTGTGAATGAGATGCTGAATGTAAACATTACAACATCACTTTAGAAGCAGCAAAACAAGGAGGGGCGGATGGAGGCTGAGCAAGATGACAAGCCGTCAAAACACCTCCGTGGAAAAGATTTCCAACTTTAAAATAACCCCCATAAATCACAGCATTAATAATAATAATGGAATTACCTGATTGTTAAAATGCAACCATCTGATCGGTGATATTCTCCTTGTAATGTTCACATCTCGTTAGGCTAAGTGCGGCATCCTGTAGAAAATTCCCGGGATTTCACCACCGTTAGGATAAAAAAATCTTTTTTTTTTTCTTTTTCAAAAGAACCTTCACATCATCGGTGGATTTGGTTGATAGATTGTGGCAAACGGTGACCTTGTAAAGCGGATTGTTTCCGTTACAGCCACATTGTCGTTACGGAAGTAGAAAGCCAGCCTTGCGGATGTTTTGCCTCCTGCAGTCCGCTGTTACACCCCCATTTCTGCGTATGGTAAAAAGCAAAGAGCGCACGCTGAGCGGCCATTTTTACCGTAATGGATGGAGAAAGTGTGTCAGCCTCAGCAGAAAGATCAAGGCTCACTCAAAACGAGAGATATGCATTCAGGGAGGAAGTATAGAAATTAATTTAATGAACTTGGACATTTTTTTAGATTGAATATTAAATATTTAAAATATCAGGTGCTCAGAGTGGAGCTGTTGCACCTCTGGGTCGAGAGGAGTCAAATGGGGTGATTCGGGCATCTGGTTAGAATACCTCGGGAATACATCACCGGTGAAGTGTTTCAGGCACATCAAACTGGGAGGAGACCCAAAGGCAAACCCTGTGTAAAAAAGATAGATGCATTCAAAGAGAATGTGCAGAAAATATTTTTAATGAATGTGAACTCTCTTTTTTTTTTAAAGGCATATTAAATATTGAAACTATGAGGAGCTCAGAGTGAAGAAGAAGATTAGTCAGAGTAAGACAGAGTACGTGTGTGAATGAGAACAACCCAAATGGAAAAGTGAGGTTACAGGGAGAAGAGATAAAGAAGGTGGAGGATTTTAAGTACTTAGGATCAACAGTCCAAAGCAATGAAGACTGTGGAAAAGAGGTGAAGAGGCATGTGCAGGCAGGCTGGAACGAGTGGAGAAAAGTATTAGGTGTGATGTGTGAAAGAAGAGTTTCAGCTAAAATTTAAGGGAAAGTGTCCAAAACCGTGGTGAGACCGGCCATGCTGTTTGGTCTAGAGACAGTGGCACTGAGAAAAAGACAGGAAACAGAGATGGAAATAGCAAATGTGATGATGCTGAGGATCTCTCTGGAAGTGACCAGGATGGACAGGATTAGAAATGAGTATATCAGAGGAACAGCACATGTTAGAGGTTTTGGGGATAAAGTCAGCGAGGCCAGACTGAGATGGTTTTGTCCATGTGCAGAGGAGAGAGAGAGTACATCGGAGGAAGGACGCTAGGTTTGGAACCACCAGGAAAGAGGACTAGAGGAAGACCAAAGAGGAGGTTCATGGATACAGTGAAGGAAGACATGAAGATAGTTGGTGTGACTGAGGAAGATGCAGCAAATAGGGGTAGATGGAAGAAACTGACTTGCTGTGGCAACCCCTGAAGGGAAATGCCGCATGATGGTGACACTATTCTCAATCATTAACCCTTTTTACCTTCTACATGAGGGAAATGAAGGAAGGAGTATGAAGGAAAATGCCGGAAGAAAAAGAAGAATGTTCAGGTGCTGCTTTTCATTGTTACCAACCAATGGTGTAACACCAGGAAATACATTAAAATAGGACACTGTTCACTGTGGGAAAAGCAATCTTGCTGTTCCCTACGTGCAATTAAAAGATTATTTATAGGCCCTTCTGAATCAAGGTTCAAGCTTTTATTACATCCAAAGATTTATGATTTAAAAATTATTTGCATTACAACATAATAAATATTATCTGATCCACCATACAGATGAAAAACAACAAGGGAAATGTTACACTGTGTTTCTAAATTCATGGAATACAAAGGAAATTAATTTAACAACAAAAAATAAGAGAGTGTTTGACAAAATATTCTCGAATAAGAGATTTTGTCCATTCATCATTCTGTGCATTCTCGGTCATTTTTAAATCATGTAGGGTTTATGATTCATATATTCCTTTATTTTCTAAATCCCACCGGGGTGGTAGGGAACACCTTAGACAGGTAATCAATTAGTTAATTACCCCTTAGAATATATAAAAAAAACACTCAGAGAATTCAAATCTACATCATTAAACGATAAAAAATTAAAAACATGCATACATTCAAAAAATTGCACATTTGAACAACAAGCTATACACATGCATCAACTTTTTCATACCCTTCACCCACACACAGTTTCCCCAAACTGAGTTCCCCGAACGAGTTAAAAATAGCTGTAAATAAACAAACATCTGGCCTGAAGCTGGCAATAAGAAACAATAACTGGGGATTTATCCACACCAGGAGCTGTTTGCCACGGATTGCAGGGGTCATAGCCAGTGGGGTCACCTAGATCCAGCAGGCATGGGCACCTACAAAAGTCACATGGCTGAAAGGAGGGACCGGCACCAACCAGGCCAAGCAGCACCCACAGCAAGAACCCCACAGATTAAGCAAACAGAGCTGCTGAGATGGAGGATCCCCATGAGGAAACGCTGAATTAAAACAATAACAGAATAAAACAATAGAATAATAGCTCAAACCAGTAAAATTGAAATTAGAACTGTTTAGGAAAGTAATCCTAAAAGTAAATCAGAAGATTTCAACTGCCTAAAATAAATACATAAATAAGAAGATGAGAGGATGTGATACACACATAAAATCAGATTAAACAAAAATAGGTAAAAATTAAGTAAAAACTAAGTTGATGATGCCAACATCAAGAAAGTTTGATACTACGATATTGGGTTATTGTTTTCACTGCTTTACCCCGACCAGACAATAGAGAAAATAGTTGGATTAAAAAAAAAGAAGTTATTGTTTGACTGTATCTTCTGTATCTTTTTTTTCCCACACTGTTTTTTGAGGATATAAAATTTTAGAACCCGTTTTTTTAAATTGACAGTTTTACAAGTTGCTCTTAATATGTTGCTGTGATTTGCCTCTGACAACAGCGGGCTTAAATTAGACTAATGATTTAGTCACTTTAGTCAATGTAATTTGTAAAGTTTACTAATTAAAAATGTCAATACTAAAAGCTCTCTTTGAGATACAAATAATCTTTTAAAATAAATTTATTTCAAGAGATTAAAATAAACTTCTACTCACTCCATTCTTTTAAATTCCTTCTGCAAGAATGGAATGTACACACGGTACATAACATGGACCATTTTTTAAAAAATTGCAGTAAAATAATTCATTTGAAATCCCTCACTCTTTGTTAGTTAGTAACATTGAAGAATTATTGGTTAATAACCTCTAAACACTTGATTAATTTGTCATGTACCAATTAAGACAGAGCATTTTGTGTAGTCAAGAAAAAAAGCATGATGAAAAACAAAAACATACTCAAATCAAATAAAATAACCCCTGGTGAATGATTAATGTTTAAGGACTTGTTTTTAATAAATCCCAAATGATGGTCAGACACAGTTGACTAATTACTTTTGTTAACAAATTACTTCAACAATGACTAAGGTTTAACCAAATCACAACTTCCTGGCCCTTCCAGTAGTCTGTGTAATGACTTCATTTTACATGACCTTAAGTGCACAATATTTATGTCATCGAGACTTTATCTTGTCTATGTGGACCTTCAGTTCCTTCATCTACCCTGACTTTAATCCACATGTATGTCATGTTTCTGTTTACTGGAATTGCTCGTGAATATTTTTTATTGTGTTTCCACCCACTGATATGTACTTTTTCCAATGCTGTAAGTCATAAACCAAAGTCTAACTGGATAAGATGGGAAGGGCTTATTTTCTGGGATGTCAGGCATCAGTAAAATTGAGCAGCTGTGAGTGACTATCAATCTAAATGATCCCAAAAGATTTGCCATTGAGACTTTTGTTTGGTCTCTGTTTAAAATTCTGGAAAAATACTGGTGAAACACAAACCATTGATGAAAAGAATTTCATATTTATCTTTGGAACCTTTATAAAGGCAAAAAAATAAATGAATAAATAAAAAAAGGTTTGTGTAAAACTTTTAACTGCTATATCAATTTTTCTTGTACAACCAATTTGGTCTGTAATCTCCTCAATTTATGTTTATAAAAATTTCTGTCCATTATTTTGGATCAAAGAGACTGAAAGCAATCGAATAGCCTTGCCTTTGCCTGACCCTAAATTTAATCTTCGTGTGCTTTAATATCAAACAACACTGAATAACTACTAAATGTCTGTTGGACTATTGTGTGGAATCTCCAAGTAAAAACTTTCTTCAAATACATACTGTATCTCAAAGTATTCTGATAATACTCTGGAAGTGGAATATGAAAATACTTCTGAGTCGCCACAGCAAGCCAGTGTCTTCTATCTAACCCTATCTGCTGCATCCTCTTCGGTCACGCCAACTATCTTCATGTCTTCCTTCCCTGTGTCCATGAACCTCCTCTTTGGTCTTCCTCTAATCCGTTTTCCTGGTGGTTCCAATCCCAGCATTCTTCTTCCGATGTAGTCGCTCTTTCTCCTCTGCACATGTCCAAACCTTCTAAGTCTGGCCTCTCTGATTTTATCTTCAAAACCTCTAACATGGGCTGTTACCCTGGTATACTCATTTTTAATCCTGCTCATCCTGGTCACTCCCAGAGAGATCCTCAGCATCCTCATCTCTGTTACCTCCATCTCTGTTTCCTGTCTTTTCCTCAGTGCCTCTGTCTCTAGACCAAACAGCATTGCTGGTCTCAACACGATTTTGTACAATTTTCATTTTAGCTGAAACCCTTCTATCACACATCACACCTGATACTTTTCTCCACACGTTCCAGCCTGCCTGCACATTCTTCTTCACCTTTTTTCCACACTCTCTATTGCTCTGGACTGTTGATACTAAATACTTATAATCCCCAACCTTCTTTATTTCTTCTTCCTGTAACCTCACTTCTCTGAAAGCGAGATCATTACAGTATATAATATATTTTACAAAAAAATTACATATTTCTTAGAATATATAGTATGTTTAAGAGGAACACACACTTCACATCTATATCTGTATCCTACCTGAAGTTGTCTGTTGTTTTTCAGTGTAAGTGCACCACACCAACAATTAGAGGATAAAATAAGTTTTCAATAAAATGCTTTTGCTGGTTAACTTTTGCTCAAAACAAATCCATGTGGTTCTCAAAGGTGAACCTATCTTCTATTATCTTGCCCAGTTGTTTGTATCGGAGGAGGAAATTTTCTTCTTTACGTAAATCCACCCAAATATTTTTGGTAAATCATTTGTAAAAGAAAAAAAAGTCTTCAAAGTCAGACATTACAAGGCCATGTTTTGTCTCTCAAACTTAAAAGTGACACAGAAACAGTGTTTTAGTTTATCACGTGAGGTTCAACACTTGTTTGTTTACAGCACAAAAGAAATATCAAGAATTATTAAAACATTATGCATTGAAATACACAGAATGATAATGGGTCGTGTTCATTAATTTTGAAAGCCAATAAGAATAATTGTTTTAATCCTGGATTTAAAACTAAAATCTGTACAACCTTAAATCTTCTGGGGCAGATTTTTCCAGCGTTTCAGTTCTGCCAATGAGAAGGCCTGAGTACCCTAGTTTTTATATTTAGGTCTACAAGCATGATCAAATTTAAAAAGTAAATATTTTTTTTTACAACAGTAGTTTTGTTTGAAAAAAATCTTTATACAAATTGGAAGTGAGATCATTGTTTTGGGGAGAAAAGTCTCGGGATATGACCCATGCTAGATCCAAACTAACATAATCCCTTTGTGCAAAGCTTTTTAATTGGGAAACTAAAATGAGAGGGGGTTCATTATATGAATGCTTTCTAATAGGACATCAACCCACTGATTGCTTGTGATGGGACACGTTTTCAGAAAGCTCGTTGATCACGTTGGGTTCAGTCGGTGGATGCAAGCAGTCTACTGTTGTTGCTATGGCAACAAAAGCACTAATTCAGACAAAGGGGTATTTCAGACACTTCTAGTGGAACTGGTAAGGTCACTGGTGGCCCAGCTTGGCACGATGCCTTGAATTCTTTGTAACAGGGCAGTCAATGATGGGGTGAGGAATTCTTTTTTGTGGATGAGGTTCTCATTACTACTCGTGGATAAAAGTCTATTTACAGGGCATACGCTGAGAATAACTAAGTTAATTTATTTGAACTTTTTACATTTAGAGAATGTTGCAGTTTATGTAACATTGTTCGACAGAAGGAGGGGTCCAGTTGTGTTATTGGAAGGATATTTCTGCGCATGTTAATCATTTATGTTTACGACTCTGCCTCGATAATCGCAAGGAGAGACAAGAAGCAAAGGTCCCATCCGGACGTCAGTACAGAGAAGCTCTCTGTCAGGTAAGTCAAGCAGCTGTGTTTTATAAATCAAATTTTTAATGTACCACTTTAGGAGGATACTTCTAAAAAAAAATTGAACTGAACAATAGACTGGACTGATTTTTGTGACGAATGAAAATATGTTTAAGTAATTTAACTTGATAAAAGGATCATTTACAAACTTGTTGTGTTTAAAAATTACAAGATAAAATGGAAAGTTGTTTAAATTGATGTAACTACTGCGGGGCTTTGAAGAATTTAAAAATTATTTTCTATTTCTTAATACAACACAGTTTTTATGGTACTTTTGTTACAAAATGATACTAAAAAGATCAACCACTATTTTTATGGAGATTGAATGTTAAATTGTCTCATGATACTTCTTTGGTTGATCACAGTTTTGTTTTTTCACAGTCATTATATTACTTGTTTGTGGAGAACTACTGCCATATCCTCGTTTTTTAAAAAGTGCTTCCGCTTTCTATGTTCATGAAACTCAAGGTGTTTTCACTGTATGCTGTATATTGGGTGTGTCCTGATGTGAAAGTTGCTGTAAAATTTCTGCAGCTATAAATCAGAATATGAACATTTTTTCCATTGCTGACTATAAGGAAGCGCTTACAGTCATCAAGAGGTCACTAAATGATCTTCAAGCCTTTACGTTGGCAATTTTAAAATTATGGCGCAGGTGTTCAGTGATGCAGATAGCTACTATTTGTCAGATAAGCACAAACAGTGAACAAGGCTGACGTAGATACCACTAACAAATCCTAAATTTTATGCTGGTTTGTTCACCTTATCTTCATTACAACATTAACCTGAATTGGATTGTTTGCAGGCTGAGACTTTTAATGCAACTTTAAACTAATTTGACGGAGTGAATAAATAGGTTTCAATTTATAAATGACCAATGGAAACTGAACCCGTTGAAGCAGAAAATATGCCTCATTTATCCATAAATAGATTCAGTCAGTCAGTCACCATCTAAACCTTCCATCCCTTTTGGGGGTTATTTTGACAATTACAAGAATATTCCAAACTGAACAAATATAAATTTTTTATAGGAGGCTACTCCTCATGGATAGACCGTAGGCAATGCAGTCTCAATTAGACATTTTTCTGATTTTGTCACACCGTCTTTGTATTGTGACTCTAATTGATGTTATACCTGACCCCAAATATGCTACGCCCCTAAAAGTAAAATAAGGCTCATATATTGGGACCATAACATACATGTAAATTTTTGTAAATTTATTATGCAGGACAAAATAAAAGAAATGAGAGTGCCGGCCAAAAAGAAGAAAAGGCTGGGGTAAGACTAACCCTGCAAATGGATCGGTCCGGCATAATGCCCTTCCTAATGCTGTATCAAAGCCTATTAAATAAAACCACACCAAAATAGAACTGCCGGAGACTCCCGACCCATAAGCAAACAAAACAAAGCTAATGAATGGCATTGGCTCTGGTGGGCATGGTCTCTACTCTTTTTATAGACCCAGTGTGGACATCTTGGCCAAATCCTGATGGTGAAGGGGGGTGAAAAGACACGTGATAAATTGGTGGTCAAAACAAATTAACAAACAACCAATCCCTCACAACAATAATCTTAGAGTTCTGAAAGAAGCTTTTATAAACTTTTAGGGTATTCACTGTTTGCAATATTTTAACTTGAGATTTTTTTTGGTGAAACTGTTCATCAGGCTGGGTCTCTGCCCGTTAGCCCTTAATTTTGTATGTCCACTGAAATAATACAAATTACTTCCAAATTTTCATCACCTCAACAACACAACTTATAGCTTGTTGTTCTGATTATTGTTTGTTATGAAGTTATTCAGCATGTATATGTCGGTGTATACGTGCTTTGGCTAATTAAAAACTGAATGAACAGTATTTTTTACCACTGATCTGACTATTGAATTATCTTTCTGGTTTTGCTTGTGCAGACATGGGTGGGTTCACTGGAGCTTTTTTACTATTGTGTCTCGTCACACTAGTGAAAGGTGAGTAATAAACACCTCCCAATATATATATTTTTTTATGTTTCTAACTTTTACATCACCATTTAACAATTCTATGTTATCTGTTTCTGCAGCCAATAACAGTCCGACTATTGGTACCCGTGTTTACACTGTGTGTGAAGATGTCAGCATAGGTATGCATGTGTAAAATAAATTGCATCTGTTATTCAAACTTCCTTTAGTGCACAGTTTTAATTGTTATTCTGTTGTCATTTGCACAGGTGGATTTGCATTTGACATAGATGCAACTGATCCAGAGAATGACCCAATGACTTTCTCGCTTACTGGAAATGGTGCTAATTACTTTAGCGTAGATACGAACACCGGGACGGTCACAGTGAAAAGTAAACTAGATAGAGAGGTGAAGTAATGTGTATTTAGAACATCTTTACATGCTCTTATTTTGCTTTTATCAAGCAAATAATTTTTTGATTATTTGTAGACTCAGGATGTGATGACTCTTGGAGTGACTATCAGTGACGGTCTCAATGTGGTAAGAAATCATTTGAATGGCACTATTTAATACATTTTTAATTTATTGAGTTTTTATTCTTTCATATTTATATAAGGTGTCATCTTTTGCAGATTACTACTGATTTGACCATAATATTAGCAGACGCCAATGACAACGTACCCTTTTTTCAGCAATCTGCTTATAACGTTGAGGTCCCAGAAGTAAGTGAAAGACCTCACCAAGATTTTTTAAAAACATCTTAAAGACCAATTAAATCAGTTGGTGTAGTACTCTGATACTCTGCTTTGTGTTTAATCTCTTGTTTTGTCTTCATGTTTTCTAGAATGAGCCTGTAGGATCAACTCTGTTCAACGTGTTAGCTATAGATTTAGACACTTCACTTGCTGGCGTTGTGAGATACAAGATTGATGAGGTAAGATAGTTTTTTTATTTGATGTTTCACAAATAAAAAATAACAATTGACTTCTTTCTTCCCTTTTTCCAGGTTTTCCCCAATAACATAGAGAATCCATTTAGCATTGTGGCGGCACATGGGCAAGTGATTTTAGAAAAACCCTTGAATTATAATTCTTTGAGCTCCTTCTATCGATTGAAGATCACAGCAACTGTAAGTAGAGTTCTGTAAACTTCTTAAAAATTACTGTGTGTGGTGGAAATAACAAAGAAAAGAATTTCTTTCAAACTGACAGATGCCTGAATCAGTACGCTTTTAAACTAAAGTGTTTGATTTCTTTTGACCAGTACTGTGGAGAAGTTCATAAACTCTGTAAAACCAAGCGTTATTCTGGCAGCTAAATAATAATGATTACATGCAAATACAACTAACCAACTCTGTGTGCCTTGTACAGGATGGTGGAGGAAATTGTGCTTCAGAGGAAGTTGTTGTCAACTCAGCCAGTGTTTTCTCCTTCATCACGGTCGTAGATGTCCCAGATCTTGATCCGCAGTTCATCGGATCTTCCTTTGTGGGTAGCATTGAAGAGAACTCTGAAGTGGTGAGTAAATCCTGTTTGCTATGCCATTAAACCCGAGTCAGTGAAAAAATAAAATAACATCTACATTCTTGGGACGGTAAGCATGCTTGTTTTGCGAACTAAGTGGTCATAAAACATGCTGCCCGTTGTATGTACACTAGAATGCAACACAGATTTAATTTACAAAACAACACACTACAAACCCCACCCGACTTCTCCCAGGGTACATCTGTTTTCCAAGTGACTGCTATCGATCCAGACACAGGCATCTTGGATACAATGATCTATTCCATTGAAGGTGAGATACAACAAAATAATACAGAACTCATGGTTGTTTTTCTGGGTGAGTAATTCACACTTTTCTGCACCATTTCACAGCTTCTACAGTGGATGATTTGTTTTCGATTTCAAGCGATAGTGGCATCATTTCTGTACAGTCAGCGATTGACAGAGAAGTGGTTGGTGATATCGTGACGCTAACAGTGAAGGTAACAATGCAGGTTTCCCACATTGATGCACATGCATGCTATGCTTGAGTCAACAAGAACTAGAACAGTGTCATAAGAAATACAGTCAGTCAGTCACCTTCTTAACCGTCTATGCCTTACCGCAGCCCATCGAATGAGCCGGGATGGGCTGCAGCATCCCCCGCAACCCATCCCGGCTCATTCGAGGCGAGGGGCAGGGTACACCCCGAACAGGTCGCCAGTCTATCACGGGGCCACATACACCGATACACACACTCATTCCTAGGAGCAATCATTTAGTGGCCAATCATTCTAGCATGCATGGTTTTGGAGGGTGGGAGGAAACCAGAGTTCCTGGTATACACGGGGAGAACATGCAAACTCCACACAGAAAGGCCAGTGTTCCAAGCCTCGTCATAAGAAATACAAATAGAGCAAAAACTAAGATTTTTAATATTGAACGTTGTCACAGAGAAAGATTTCAAGTCTTTAATGTCGGAATGGTGAAATACCAGATTTCTGCTTTCTTTTAGGCCACAGAGTCCAATAAAAACATTCATGACGTCTTTGCCAGTACAACAACTGATGTACAAATTAACATCCTTGACATCAACGACAACAAGCCTGAATTTTACAAATGCGATGAAACTTGTGTGCTCACAAGTGAATTCACAGGAGAGATCAATGAACATTCAATGGGTGCTATTCCCCTCAACATGAAAGTCAAAGATCTGGATAAGGTATAAAAAACTTGTTCATTTACAGCAGTGAGGTAAAAGTACTATTAATAATCAAGCATTATTTATTGTTTTATGATTTTACAGACAGCCAACACTGAGCTTCGCCTTGAAGGAGAGGATAAGGATGTGTTTTCTGTTGAACCTGCATTCACGCAGATTTCTGAAAGTGTGGTTCAGATTATTGTCAGCCAATCTGAAAATCTGGATTTTGAGAAAAAGCAACAGATGGTTATCCAGGTAAAAAGAAGCATAAATTATTCACACTTCAGCCAAACACAAAAAATATTTGTTTTGTTTGGCTTTCTAACCCGTGGCGTGTTTATTCTGATGCAGGTGATTGCTGTGGATAAAGAAACCAACCTTGGCTCTACTGCCACAGTAACCATAAATATAAAAGATATCAATGACAACAGCCCCACATTTCCAGAGAGCACATATAAACTTAGCGTGGCTGAACACTCTGTTGAGAACACAGTGGTGGAAACTATTACTGTAAGTTTTTCGACAATCCGAAATATTCTTCTTCTCCTTTTAGCATTCCCAGTTTCTTCCATCTAACCCTATCTGCTGAATCCTCTTCAGTCACACCAACTATATTCATGTCTTCCTTCACTGTATCCATGAACCTCCTCTTTGGTCTTCCTCTAGGCCTTTTTTCTGCTGGTTCCAAATCCAGCATCCTTCTTCCGATGTACTCTCTCTCTCCTCTGCACATGTCCAAACCATCTCAGTCTGGCCTCTCTGACTATATCTTCAAAACCTCTAACATGTGCTGTTCCTCTGATATACTCATTTCTAATCCTGTCCATCCTGGTCACTCCCTGAGAGATCCTCAGCATATTCATCTCTGCTACCTCCATCTCTGTTTCCTGTCTTTTCCTCAGTGCCACTGTCTCTAGACCAAACAGCATGGCCGGTCTCACCATGGTTTTGTACACTTTTGTAAACTTATCTATCACACCTGATACTTTTCTTCACCTGTTCCAGCCTGCCTGCATGTGCTTCTTCACCTCTTTCCCACACTGAATCTGAAACTATCTGAAATATTCAACAATCTGAAAAACAGGGGTCTTTGACTTATTTTTTCCTCAGGCACATGATCCAGACACAATGGATGAAGGCAAACTCACTTATGTGCTGCTTCCTGAGAGCATGTATGTCTACACTTAAATCTCAATTTACAAGCAATCATCTCTGTTTGGTTTTTTTTACATTTTGACATAGTCCTACTAAACTATTTACAGTGTTTTTTTTATTTTTTCACAAATTGTCTCTGTGTTTCAGTTTGACATACTTTGATGTAAAGCCTGATACTGGGGAAATCTATGTGAAAAACCAAGCTCTGCTGGACCGTGAAGCCAGATCCCTGTTTTCAGCCACTCTCCAGGCCAGGGACACAAATGGAAATCCTGGCAGCACAGTACTGGAGATCACCCTGACTGACATCAATGACCAGACTCCCGTCATGAACAGAGACTCATACTCGCAATTTGTTGCTGAGGGGGATCAGTTTGAACTAAAAATTGAAGTAAGCCTCAAAGTATTAAAAAAAATCCAGTAAACTCAGTGTTTTGTTTTCCTCCAAGTTCATTTTTACAGAGCTGGTTAGCTTGGTACAGACAAAGTCATCCCAAAATAAGAGCAGAAACATCATTTGAAAAACCCCAATAACTTGCTAATGGTCCAGCTGTGAGGCATGATCACAGTGCAAAATGACAAAGCCCACATTACTGTGGCCCTTAACATGCCAGCACATGAAATAGAAAAAGCTTCTTGACCAGTTTACTCTCATGTTTGTGTTTGTACAGGCTTCAGATGCCGATGAACCCAACACACCCAACAGCGAAATCGTGTTCAGCCTTCAACCAAGTGACTACAGCTCAATGTTCTCCATCAATCCCACCTCTGGCATGTTAACAAATACAGATCAACTGGATCGCGAGGCCCTCGATCCAAGTCTGGATGGAAGGATTGTGCTTAATGTGATGGCTACTGACAAAGGAACCTCCCCATTATCCAGTTCAGTTCCAGTTTTTGTCAACGTGCAGGTAGGTCCTGTGACCAAATACTGAATAGGAGACTTTTTAAATATGAGTGATTGTGCCAAACCGGAAGTGCCAATCATCTCCTCTGATACCTTACAGGACGTCAATGACAATGCACCGGAATTTCAAGACCCGTCATACGTATTTTCTGTTAAAGAAGGAGAAAAAGGCAAGTAGTTTGGTTTGAAAAGTGTTTCCATTCATGGTATGAGTCAAGATGACAATTGACTATTTTTTTTGTCATCAGGTGCTGTGGTGGGTTCTGTTCAAGCCGTGGATTTAGATCAAACCACAGAATTCAACCGTATTTCTTTTGGCATAAGCAGTGGGAGCTTTGGCAGTTTTGTGATCTTAACCTCAAAAGGGGAGGTTGGTTACACGGGAAGAATAACGGTGGACCCTGATGTTGAGTTGGACTATGAGAGTCCTCGTAAACAGTACAAACTCCAAGTGGAGGCGATGGATCTGGGAAATGCGAAAGCTGATGTGATGGTGGAAGTGAATGTGCTAGATGTCAACGACGAGAGGCCCGAGTTTGAGACAACAAATCCTGTGTCTATCAAGGAGAACACCACCATTACTGAAGCCATTGGAAAGTTTGTAGCTCGTGATAAAGACACCAACCATATGCTGGTCTATGAGCTGGAATCTGTCAATTGTAAATGTAAAAATTCCCTAAAACCATGCTCCTGGTTTGTCCTGGAGCCAAATGGAGATGTTAAAATCAATCCTGAGCAGGTGGTGGATTATGAGGAGTGTGACCAGGCTGTGGTAGAGGCTCAGGTCGTAGACGTGAACACGGAGACCGGACAGAACAACAGTGTCATACCAGGTCAGAGCCGAGCTGCAAAAACTTAATCAAAATCCAAGTTTTCAATTAAATGAGAACAATAATAATATTAAAAAAAAAAATCTGAATAAGATCCTTGAAATAACTGTTTATAAGTGTTTGTTGTGGACCCTTTCAGGAAGAATGGTGATCAACATTGAAGATATTAATGACAACATCCCACAGTTTGGTCCTCCTGAATCGGTTTTTGGTAAGCTTTTGGAATTTGTACTATTGGAAAAAAAAAATTACAATGTGTTGTATTTGAGGCCAATTTAAAATTAGTATCGGTTAAGGCCACGCAACATTGGCAATTTTTTGTTGGGTATCAATTCGATATTTAATATTTATTACATGTGAAACTTGTAATATAATAACAATGGAAAATGTGAAAAAATATTTTGTCCTGCCAGTTTTAACTTTTAAAAGTAATACTGACACTTAAGAAAAAATTAGTCCCAATTGATTTGGCTATCTTAAAATTTTGAAAGTAGTTGTTCGACCTAGAAAGCTCTTGCGGAATTTTAAAGTAAATCAAGTCTATATTTTTATGTGAGATATAAAACAAGCAAAATGTTACATCAAGCGCTTAAATTTCAAACCTTGTGCCGCCAAATGCCCGTTTTTAAGCGGTATCGCACTAGATTTCAGACCTTGCGCCGCTAGATTTGAAATTTAACGCTCTTGATATAACATTAGCACGCTCATTTAAAATTTGGCACGCCATTCTACCGACTTAATCTGGCGTTCACAAAAGCATGCCATCCATCTGCTCCTGTTCCAATCCCTTTGGCAAATGTCAGAACTCAATGTGAACTGCAACCTAAAAAGTTTGTCCACCTCTGACTTAGAAGCAGGATACACTTTATCACATAGACGTATGAAGAGGTTTTGAACCAAATCTACATTTTACTAAATTGTCGTAACCCAATTCTCTCTTTCACTGACTAGTTGTCGTATCGGAAGGTGCAAGTTTAGGAACATCGGTTGCAAGGGTCACTGTGAGTGTATAAAGCTACATCTAATAGATAACTTATCAAATTAAATGTGGTGATCATGGCCTAAACCTTGTTTTGCTCTTGCTGATTTCAGGCTACAGATTTAGACTCCGGAGAAAACAGCAGGATAGAGTTCAAAGTGACTAAAGTCCAGTTTCAAGACACAAGTGGTCAAACAAATGACATAATTAACCTGTTTGAGGTTGTGACTACGCAGCAAAATAACATCTATGTTGGTCTCATTCAGTGAGTATAAAATCCTCCCTTTCAGTCTTATTATCTTGTAGATTCGAAACTTCTAAAACAGAAATTTATTTTGCCTTTGCCTGCATCTCAAATTTTATTTCCTTTTTCAAACCCTTCACAGAACTATTCAAGCTCTTGATTTAAACCTGAAAGGAAGCTACTTGGTTACAGTTAGAGCATCCGACACTGGAGGCCTCTTTAGTACCACTGTAGTGGAGGTGGGTGACTTTTTGTAGAATTTTTTTTTCTATTTTCTCATTATTAAAATCCTTTGTTTCTCTTTTATGTTGCAGATTTTCACAGTTGATGTTGCCTACCGAAATGAACTTGAATTTAGTCGCACAGTGGAACAAGTGAAAGAAGTGGAAAACGACGTTAAGTTGTACGTCTTTTTATTTTTTTAATACAATCTGAATTTTTCTGAAACATCTAAATTAATATTTTATTTCTATTCAGGATATTAACAACGGCCACTGGGTCTTCTGTCAAAATAGTCTCAATTACATCTCTAAATAAAAAAGAAAGCAGGTAAACTCTTTTTTAAAAAGTATATTTCACAAACTAACGAGACATAACCGCTAATGATTGTAAATATTTGAGTGTGCATGCTGTTTTTTACCAGCTGGTGCTTAAAAACCTGCTGATAATTTTGAGAAATTAATATTTTTGTCTGCAGTCCGTCATTGTTCACAAGGTGGTGCTGGTGAACCAGTCGAGAAAATCTGTTACTGATAGATTATCTGATTGAGATATAAGATAATAAATTAAAAATTAGAGATTTTTCTTTTAAAACACACAAAGCATACATGCTACGGTCTTTTTTATGAGTGTGTTTTCTGTTTTTTGCTTAGAGATACAGATAGGACTCTGATGGTGGCTTATTTTGCCTATCTCAATGGGACTGCTCTTACGTCTGCTGAAGTAGAAAGAATGATTTCACAGCCTGAGTATATTATTGCCCTGAAAAATCTTGGTCTAACAAACCTGGTACGTTTGGAAAATTTCACTCTTTTGTGTGTGCAGATTTTCATTAAAAATAAAAACAATGTCTGCTTTTTTTGTTTTTAGGGAGATGGTATTGCACCTGAAAAAGAGAGTGACCCTGTGCAATACGTCCTGCTAGGAGCAGTTGGAGGTCTCGTCATCGTGCTGGCTGTTCTCACCACATCACTCTTATGCACTCGCAGAAAGTAAGAAAAATGAATTTGAAAACAAACACATTGAGCAAAATAATTTGAATAAACAGGTTTTTTTCCAGCTAAAAATAAGACATTTTGTAGTGGCTTTCATCAAAAAGCTTGTTTTTTTCTCCACAGCTACAGGAGGAAGCTGAAAGCAGCCACAGCTATGAACTCTGTATCCATGGTGAACGGTGACAACCAGAAAAGTGGTCCAGTGGTACCTGGAACCAACAAATACACCATGGAAGGGTGAGTGTGAATACAACACAGAACAAAAAAAAATCCACACCATGTCATTTTTTCTCCTCTGATATGAATCTCTTCTCCTTTGCAGTGCTAATCCAGTACTTAACCTCAACATTGACACAGCCTTGGCTCTTGACATGGATGAAGAGGAATCAGACGTGGACAAAGTCAGGTAACAAAAAACATTTGATTGTTTTCTTTTTACTATATTTTCCTTTTCTTTTCTGGACTTTGACTTATTACAGTGTGTGATAAGTATGTAACCATTCAAGAGATGTAAACTTTTTTAAATTGGAACTCAATCAAATAAATCTGATACATTTTTGCTTCTTTTCCACTCAAGCCTCAACTCCCTGGACTACAGTGATGAAGTGACGAATGGAAGAGACACAAAATCCTCCATGGTGAGTCTATGGTTTTGAAAGTTCACCCTTACTTTGATTTATAAAAACTTTCTAACTTCATATTGTTTTCTGCATCACAGCAGAGTATCCAAGAGGAGGAGGAAGACAGCGGCCCACCGGAGAGCAATGAACCATTGGGTGCAGCATTGGCTCATCGGGGGCAAAGAAAAGGCAATGACAAGTCTCCTGCTGGTTTCACCAATCCTGTCTTTGACACAACAGACTTGTGATGAACATCGGAGGGAAAAGCTCAGACCGAGAGACCTAAGAGGATCCTTTCACAAAAACCAAATGAAACATCTTTTTAAACAAGTCTCAATTCTGATAATTAGAAATGGCCTATACAGTGTGGGGTAGTGCCCAAATGTATTTTGGTGCCAGGTTTATGCCTCCTCACTGGCAAAGTATTCTAATAATTCATTAATTTCAAGAAAAAAATACCAAAAGAGGAGAAATTTTTTGTATTAAAATAATACAAGATACAATGTTTTAGGCTGAAGAAACTTTGCTTGTAATCAGTTGCAGTTCTATTTGTTTAATTCAGACAACCAAAATAGATTGTTTTCTTTTATTCTTTTTTTTTCACTGTTTCCATTTCTTGACTTGAGCTGAATAAAGGCCTAGCAAAAATTTCTTTCAGAAAACATTAAAAAAGTTAATGAGGCTAGCAAAATTACAAACAAGGACAATTGAACATTAAGACTTGAGAATCACTTTATTTCTGTAAATGTCATAAAACATATTTAAAAGACCTGCGTTTAGATTTAATGTCAACACAAATGATGTCTCATATTTCTGCAAATGCTACAAAAAGTAAATCAAAATGTACAAGAATAGTATGTATTGTGTGTGTGATGAATAAATGCATGCCAGCCAAAATCTTATACTTGTTTATTTGTTTGTGTTTGATGCATTTCGGATAAAAAGATTCAATGCAGCTTTTTTCACAGATTCATGTTAACTGTTCAAAAAGTGTTTAATAGTTTACTGACAACTAAACGAATGTATCACAAGTGCAATTTGGGAATAAAATCCGTTTTGTCAAAAGTGAACTTTTGTTAAATTATTGCACAAACACCAAAATCACAAACACAGCAGCAAAAAACGTAATTGAAACACATTTCAAAACTACTTTGATCATATATTTTACAGCTTGACACATTTCTTGGCATCTAAATACAGCATGGAGGAGAGCCCAAATGCAGCCTGATGCCAGGCATCATTACTTTTATCAAAAAGGTGATTGTACGCGCAGTTGTTACATCTAATTTCTTTGACTACACAACAAAAATTAAGCAAAAACTAGCAGATCAGACATTTAAAAACAGCTCGGACTGCTATTACTCGCTCATCAAAACATAGATGTCAAACGACCCACGAGCCACACTTATTCAAGATATGGTCTAATGTAGGCCACTCAAGCAAATATGTAAATATTAAGTATGTAATGAGAGCAACACATTCTATATCCACACACTTGCTTTCAGATTTTTAATTCATTTTTTTATATTTAAAGCAAATGAATTTAAGATATTGCATCAAATTAGATAAAGAAAAACCCATCAATATCAAATAGAGACAAAAAACGTTTAAATAAGCGTGAACATCACGTTGTTTTATATTTTAAATTGTGATGTTTTCCAAAGATGCTATTGTCTGAAAAAAAAGAAAAGATTAATTTGGGAATTGCTCATTTCCCAAGCAATTTCCAAACTGACCCAGTTTGACCAAACTGGCAAAATTAGGACTATGGTTTGTATGATTGGTATCTTTAGACCTAACATGACTTTTATGTAACCCCTAAACTAAATTAAGATCAACCCATTTTAAAGCAATTGAAAATCTTTTACATCCATTTAGAATCACATTCTTAATGCACCTGCAAACCAAAAATCTATCATTTTGCTCAGTAGATGAGTTAAGCTTGTTTCCAACCAGGAGCAGATCTGGTTGCCATGGTTGCCACGGATGTATAACAAGCTCTGGGAGCTTAACGGATGACTAAATATGAAAACATTAGAGTAGCTGAGCTCATAATGATGGTTTTGCAACAAGGAGTCCATTGTTCAATCCATCTGTGCAAAGAGCCAAAAGAAATCTCAGGAAGTGAGAAAACAACTAATGTAAAACAGCATGGCCGTCCTTGTGTGATAAATGCTTCATGGATGTACTGATTGCTTTTCTGCTCATTTTTAATGGGTTTTTTATTTAGCTCCTTCATAGATGTTTTTTACTCCAACCACGTTCTCTGTTTATTCAGCAGAGTGAGCTCTGGAGCAACAATGTGGCTGCTGCATGTTTTCCATTAGCTGACGGAATGGATTCCTCCTGCGCCTTCTCACTTTCCCATCCCGTTCCCTGACCTTCCCAGCACGGCCCTTCCCTGATCCTCCTTGCATTGGCTCAAGTGTGAGAGGTGTAGCAGAGGGATTTAGAGGAGGTGGAGGGGGCAAGGAGGCTTGCCTCTTCTGCTTCAACACTTGCTTCTCAAGGTGTTTCTGTATTGCCGAGCCCAGTACAGCCACTTCGACCACTGCACCATAGACCTCCCATGTCATCCCTTTCTCATCCCAGTTCACCTCCTGAACTGGCTCCTCACACTTCTCCTCGGTTTTCTCCTCACTATTCAGGACTTGATTCTTCTCCATTTCCACTTCCTCACATTCTTTCTTCACTTGTTCCTTCTGATTCTCCTCCACCTCTAATGTCTTCTCTTCAATGCTAAGTTCTTTCTTGATCTCAGGAAAAGTTGTAGCCACTGGAGTTCTAGGAGTCATCGGGGCTGTAGCAACAGAGCGAAACTCTACCTGTGTACCCACCTCAGCGTCTTTTGTGTCTGTGCCTAAACCCGCACACTTTCCAAAAGAGCTGGGGAAGTAGAAGGCTTGGTCTCCATCAGGAGGCGTCATGGGGCTAGTGGCAACAGACTGACACTGCACCACCTCCAGGCTCACCTGCGTGCGCATGTTGTGGCAGCCAAATGGAGCAGGGGATTCAGGAACCGGTGGCTTTGTTCCAGAAACGTCTGGCAACTTCTCACATGTATCTTTGACATCTGAACTTTCATTCTTCATACATATTTTTACACCATCTGCTTGGATTTGCAGGTCGTTCATGTCTGATGTTTTCATATTTGGTGTTGTTTCCTTCACATCCTCTTTCGGTATTTGGTCGTTAACTTCTCCAACTCCTTGACATTCATCTATTTTCACCATCTCCGGCTCAGGAGAATGGTTACATGACTCAGACATTTCTTCCTCCTCCTCATTATTGCCGTAGTCTGTCACCAAGATTGTTATGTCTTGATCCAAACTCCCCATCCTATGCTGCTTACTCGGCTCATTTCTGTCTTCGTGTGTCACTTGTGAATCTTTCACCCCGGCAGCCAGGCAGCTATTTGAGCTCTCCAGGGACCCAGTGAGCCCAAATCCTTCAGTTGTCTCTTCAAAACTGACACGTTTAAAAGCCCTGGTTATTTCTGACTCAGCCTCTGCTCGATTTTCTCTTTCTGTGAAACTTTTTTGTTGGATATTTTGTTTTTGCTGCACAGTCTCTCGCCCAACCAGTTCTGGGAAAGCTGTTACTGATGGTGTTTTTGGAGTCATGGGGGATGTAGCAACCGAGCAGAACTCCACTTGCTGACCCACCTGCAGCTCTGCATCTTTTGTATCAGAACTCGTGGACACAGATTTTCCAAAAGTGGTCGGAAAGACAAAGGAATGGGCGCCTTCAGGAGGAGTCATTGGGCTAGTGGCAGCCGAGCAGCACTGGACCACCTCCAGGCTCACCTGAGTGCGCATGTGGTGTTGCCCAAAAGGGGCAGGGGAGCGGGGGTCTGATGGTCCGGGTGTCAGTGGCACAGAAACTGAAATGTTCTCAATGCCTGCTTCTTTTCCTTTATTAGGAACGTTTTTATCTGTGGGATCTTCATTTTTTGGAAGGCTGATAGAGATTGTTGTGTTGTTTTGTTCAGTTGTTGTAGGTTGAGCAGTCAGAGACATGGCATCAGTTTGTGCACATGCGACAGAGTCACCACAAACCACTCCTGAAAGCACTTGATTGTTAGATGCTGGGTTTTTGTTTTTTTCCTCAATGGAACTGACACTCATGCTCACGTTTTGCTGAAACTCCTCTTGAGTTGTTGACTTTTGACTCGTGTGAAGTGGCCCTTCAGCCCCAGCGTTGCGATCTACACCGACTGGACATCCTCCATCATCTTTTTTCTGACAAGGCTGGCAGTCCTCTGTGAGACTCCTCATTTCATCCTTTAGGCTTCCCATTGTGCTTCTGCATTAACGTGGTGGAAGAACCTGCAGGGCACAACACGGCACAGACATGCTGTTTGTGATAACTGCAATCAGACACCAGCCCACGCTGGAGCACAGGATTAAAACAACAGCTTGTATTTTAGAGAAAAATATTCTGTAACATCAATGTCGAGCATTTTAACACACTCTCTCAGGTTGGTTACATCACTAAAACTATACAATAGAAATTTATTTACAGCTTATTTCCACATTAGCAGATTTTGCAAAGTAAATTCAACACTTTTACCAACTCTGTTCTTTATCTGAGAGTCAAGCTTTTTCTACACCAAACAGTTTATTCAAACAGCTTCCATTTGAATTCTATTTTAGTTCATTATCACATGCATGAACCCAGATTTGAGCGACAAAAACATGCGCAACAAAACAAATCAACGTCACATACCTCAGCAGTTAAAAGTCAGACTGAAGACTCTCCAAAGCTCTTCGTCAGATTAATCTGAAACATCACAAATCTCACCCCTGATTGATTCCAACGTCTGTCCGCACAGCTCCTCGTTTGATTTACTCTGATTGTGCTGGCTACAGGTTTGCCTCTAGAAGAATCTATCTTAGGCAATCCCTGCTCTTTATTGCTGTGGCTGTGTCTACTGAAAAGCTTCACATTTCCAGTTTCCCTGGAAACCACGGTTGAGCACTGGCAAGCGAGTGGTAATGTAATGACAAAATCTCTCTTCAACTCTATAATCATAAGTAAATCATAGTAATTAATTCCAGGTCCTCATAGCATCACAATGGCAACTTGGGGCAGACAGATAAGCCTGTGATGGTGCGGTTTTCCTAAAGGAATCTTCAGCAGAGACGCAAACTGCTGATGAAAAGCTCCCACGTCACTTGAAATGATCAGTGTGAGGGCCTCTGGATGGGGAGGGTGAAGTGTGAAAAAGTGGGGTTCTTCTCCCTCAAAAGAACTCTTTGATTTTAGGGGAGATGGTTGTTTGAGTATGTTTGCAGGTGTGTGTGCTGGTGTGTGTGCTGGAAGACCAAATAAAGTCAAAGATTTAAAGACATTTATTTTTGAGAGAACAATTGTAGTAAAAGGTTAATTGTTTTTCTATAAATTATGAAGACACATGCTCCTTTATTTCTCAGGTTCTGTGTGGAACTTTTGAGGAATCTGTCAGGCTGTGGATGTTCTGCTGCAGCTCACATGAAAGACAACAGAAATATCCAGCCTGAAGGAGCCTGGAGGAGGCAGAGCTGTACCTCCCACACATACACACAGTTGTAAAACATTCTTTAACACTCCTTCCTCCATCTGTCCTCTCACTCTGTAAACAGTCTTCTTAAAATCACCTTCTTGTTTATGATAAAAATTCAGTTAATTCACATTTTGTTTTCATTTTTGGAATCTTCCAGACGTTAATTTTACTGTCACGTTGAGCTTGGCCGGAACACTGCGTACTGACAGAAGTAGTCTCACCATCAATTCAAATGAATCCACCAATCCTGAGCCAGTACTGAGTTCTGTTGCCTAGAAACCACGTAGTGTGATGGAGGGAGGTGTGTTAGCAAGGACTAAGGTAGACATCTCTGATCACACTCTCATCAAGGGCCGTCAGCCTGCCAAAGGCCATCTCCTTGGCAATGTGTCGGTAATAACAAGCACAGTGATTCATTGACAAGTGATTTTCCCTGTTACACGTCAAAAAGGAACAGTTCTAGTTTCTAACAGTGTTCTCATCACTGTACCCAGCAGGGTATCACATATCATGAACCGACAGAGAAGTTGGTATTTGTTTATTTCCCAAAATAATCTGATTTTGCAAAATATGTCATGAAGCAAGAAACACAATTTGAAATGAGAAAATGTAAACAATTTACTAACTTTTTCTTCAGGAATGTTTGCTCAAGTGTTTAAGCATGATCTAGTCATTCTTTGGGGTTCTTTTAGCATCAATTTTCTGTCCAAACTTCTTGATGGTGTCCGTGGTTTTGTCTGCAGCTTTCTCTATGCTTGTCTGCAGCTGCTTGTTGGCTTCGTCAGTGGCTTCAAGGAGTAAAGATAAAGCAGAAAAGAAATATTAAAATAATCAAACACATTCTTAGCAAACAATAAAAAGTGTGTATCTGGGAAAATATCAAATTTTCCATATATTTTCATTAAGTTGTCAGTCAAATGGAACATTCTTCTGGTGTCAAAGCTCTAAAACTTTGACACCAGAAGTTAATTAAATATTTATATAATAATATAATTAAATAAAATATAATTAAATATTTTGCCATCTAATTTTTTTTAAATAATTGTGAAAATGATTCATAGGTGCCAAAATGCATTGTATACCTGCATTAACAGTTTCTTTGGAGGCGTCTGCCACCTGCTGCACAGCATCTTGAGCTGCTTTCACTGGAAACACATCACAGTATCTAAAACCTGTTCCTTCATTGTTTAAAATGAGCTATTGCACGAGAGACATGTTGTACCTAAAGAGATGTGTTTTTAAAACCTTTAATAAACTTACAACAAACTTATAATAAATGAGCTTTTGAATCTTCGTACCTGCTGTATTTGAGATCCCTTTGGCAGAAGAATGACTTGTTTCTTTCATGCTCTCAAATGAGTCTTTAAATGAGGCCATGGCTCCTGTTTTTACTCACAGCAGCTTCCACACATCCATCTGAGCTGACAGTAATGGGAGCGTCTGTTTAATACCTCCCCCGTCTGAACCAGACACCACCTAACCCACACGTTCCAGCTGGATTAACCAAAACAAAACCGGGCCAAAGAAGCCTGATCAGTTTGGCATCCTGAGTATGGCAGAATTTGCCTGTTCAGCACATTTTTACTCATCCAGTGAAAGAAAAAACACCAGGATGCAAAAAAAAAAAAAAATGCAAAAAAATAAAAGATCCCAAACAAATTTCTTCTTTTTAAACTTTTTATTTACAGAGGATTTGCATGTCTGGCTTAACACATAAACCTTTATATAGACAAGATCTGTAATTTAAAGCACATATTGATATGACAACCATTATGATTTCAAGACATAATATCGACTTTAACTTCTTAAAATCATCATTACACACAAACACGCACACACACACAGACATGTATACTCTGTCGATTTCTAACAGATAATTTACTGGAATGATTTCACAAGCAACTATAAAGATACCATGTAAAAAACTCTTACTTCATTAACAAATTAATCTTCAAAAAAATGCATAAAAGAATAAAGAAAAACCCACAAACAGGCATTGTTGACACTTAGGAGGATATTATTGTAATCATATCTGCTTGCAATCAGTCATATTAATATTTTCCCACTCCCAATGTCCCATTGGAAGATGATGAACATCTATTGCACATTTCTAAGTACAGATACACACAAGTACAAAGTCACAAGTCCCGACCGGTCTCATTTCATTGGGAGGGAATCAAGGAAATGAGACTGAGAGGACAAATCCTACATCTCAATAAATACCTACACCCAGCACGTTACATTAAGAACATGACATTTACAATATATAATAATAAAAGATTTGTTTTTGAAGGAAGAACATTTTCAGTGGGAATGCTTGTTTTTGTTGGAATTTCTTTCTTTTTTTTTGCAACAGGAATATAATTGTGATAGATTCAGCATTTGTCCTTTAAATTATTAGAAATATTATTGTGCTGCTGGTTGGACGGGGATTTGGAATGATACGTTTATGCGTCTTGGTCGTAGTCCTGGCTCTCCTAAAAAAAAAAGAAGAACAGATTTCAGAGGACAGTTAGATTCTATTGGCATCAGAAAACGGTTAGCGGTTATTATTTTTAATTGTAATGTAACAAACACAGAAACTAGTTGGATGGATTTTATGGGAGCATGTGAGGGGTTGCTGGTGAAGGTGACGCAACTGTCACAGCTGAGTCCCTCTGCTGCTTCAGCATTTCTTTATGTGCAGCAGAGGGCAGCAATAGTCTGTGTGAGCTTCAAGGACGAGTCGTGATATGTTTCCTCCATCTGGACGTCTCACCAGCATAGTCATTAAGAATAAAACAGAAAGAAAAAAAACAACCCTCCTGATGTGTAGTTGTACTAACACACTAATTAAATATTTTATTCCCCTAAGAATGAATATTCTTACAGCAATCCTGAAGGACCCTGACATTACCCACAATGCATGCAGACACAGAGCATCATCACCACACCCATTCAGATGGAGCTTGTACATCGCTGGTGTAACAGAGAATGGGGGAGGGGAAAAACATGCAGACGAGTGCCAGAGAAATGGAGGAAAACACACATGATTTAGATACTGCTGCTCTAAAATGACTTACAATTAAATCCTACTTTCATGGTTGTATACTATTTACAGCTTATTGATGCTCCATATTTATACCAGGCACTATAAGAAAATCCATGCAAATACGTTGAGAGTACGTTACAGAAAATACATTTGAATCAATTCTAATTGAGAAATACTGATTTCCACAATTCAAGTTAAAGTTTAGTATTTTTAAATATCAGCTTATATTTATCTTTTGAAGATGCTGGTCCCAGTTTATTTCACCCCTCAGAGTCAAATTCTAAAAATAACCATCTGTGTCAGTCTCACATCCTGCCTCCGTGCAGGCTTAAAACTACATCCACCACACACTCAGTGTTAGTAGGTGTTGCTCTATTCTGTACTTCACTTACACTCTGTGGCAACTGAATTGTTCAACTCTTTCCCGGAGAAAAATAGAATGACCTCAGCTTCAAATCTACAGTACTGTTTGTGTGGGAGATAAACGGAGGGCAAGAGTAGGCTGCTATCAAAATGCAATACAGATTAAGTAGGGATCCATTCAGTGGTTGTGGATAGTGATAAACCTCCATCAACACAAAGTGAATGAAGCCATTTCAACCTGCTATTCACCTCTTCAGAGTTATCTGCAGTACAATCATTGTTTCATTTAAGCCTCGTGACATGTGATACTTTGGAAGCAGACACTTGCATGGGGTTATTACCTGCTGGGTCTCATCATATGTCTCCCCTTCTGGCTCCAGCATTGCTTCTCCCTGGCCCTCCATGGCCTCCTGCCCATACTCCTCAGGCTACAGAGAAGGGGAAAAGAAAACATGAACATGCATGTTGAAGAGAACGTTTTACTGTTTCATTGAATTTAAGAAGCATAGGAATAGGTTTCGTCTTCTGAACCACTTATCTCTAATTGGGTCGCCGGTGCCCATCCCGACTGATAACAGGCAAGAGGCCACCAAGAACAGGTCGCCAGTCTGTTGTGGGGCCACACACACACACACTCCTAAGGGCAATTTCATTGTGCCCAATCAACCTTACATAGATGTTTTTGGAGGGTCTGACGAAACCAGAGTACCTGGAAAAAAACACTCAGCCACGGGGGAACATGCAAACTCCACACAGAAAGGCAAGTGTTTCAAGCCTTGTCCGGCCCAGGACTCAAACCCTGACCTTCTTGCTGTGAGGCCACTGTCCTAACCACTGCACCATCACGGTAGTATAGGCATAGATTAGAGTTATTTAAAAGCCTAAAATGATTCTCATTTATTAACAATGTTACTTTTCACACATAAAGTAATGACATGTCATTGAGTTGCCTTAGTTGATACGAATTCAGTTTGGTGTGATTTTTGCAAGAAAATGAAAATGTTTTACACATAAAAATCAGTAAAAAATGAAGCATTCATTTTTCCAACTGCAGAGCGCAAAATAATTCTACATCGAAACTCTTCACACAAAGTAAGACAGAAAACATAAAACACACTTAAAATGTATGCAAGTTAATAAATCAACACAAAAAGGATAAAAATAAATTTACAGTGACTGAACTGAATGAGTACACACAGCCTGACTCTGCTTACTTTGATGATGTGTGTTATATACACTTTTTAGTTCATAAATCCGAATGATTGTGTTGACATTTTATTGATAAAAAGTAAATGGAAACACTCTCTATTCTTATATTTGATCAGTTTAATCTATTATCCAATTCATCTGTATTTTTTATTTGCCCATTAGTACGCAAGCACAGTTTTGGTCGTGTATTCGTGATTGGTTTAAAGCAAAGTGTTTTCCGTCATTTATGTACTCAATATACAATATAAAACTGGATGAAGAAGAAAAAAACACACCAACAGTGGTATGAATTATGATAGTTGTTTTTCTGTTTTATGGCACAGTTTGTAAATCTCACATTTAAATTTTTAACTAGAATTTTATTTGTCGCTAGGTTGGTATCTGGTTGAATTATAGTGCATGTTTCACGCTTTAAACAACCACATAAAATGATTCGTCTTTTTGAGTGCATCATCGTTTCCCATCAAAAATAGCAGATAAGATATGAGTCAGCAAATTTTAATCTCGGGTGTAATTTGCTTTGAAACATTCATCCAAAAGCTGGGTTCTTAATTAGAAACTCGGTTGTGTGTCCAACTAATGATCCGCATCCTAATTAAATGTCATAGCGAGAAAAATGCATAAATTTTTATTCAATTTGTTTTTTGCCCTGTAATAAAGCTCTTGATCTTATATGGCAGCTGTTAGCATGCACCCTGACATTTATAATAGATGAATTTATTATAATAATAGATTATAACATTAAAATGGATTAAATTGGTTGCAGAAACGCACTAAAAATGACTTTTCTATAAGATTTGATATAAATCACCACTTAAAAAGCTTCTAAAACTGGTACCACTACTATCAGGTTGAAAAACAAAGCTAGTGGGTCGCCAGCCATTTATTTTTAAACCCAGCACTAATCAAGTCAATTAGGTCAGAGAAGAACAGAGTATAATCCTTTATGCGGTATCAAGCAAGTGTCAGCAGTAAAGCTCCAGCAATAAGATTAGCATGGCCTTAAGAGTTTTACAACGGGATCTCACCACAAAGACACACCTAATCAGATGGATGACTGGTTAGGGAAAAATAACAACAAGGAAAACACTGTCTGGGAAATTATAGCAGAACAGAAAGATAAATCATGTCTAATTTGCCTTGTTGCTTAATTAAAAAGTATTTAAACATGAAAAAAAATCTTTTTTTTACTTTGGTGTACAACAAATTTCAAAATCAATTTGCAATTTTTAGTTTTGATCTTTTGCAATTCCTTTAAATGATGATGTGCAGCAAAATAACCTATTTAAATTAATTACAGAACAAATAAGATAAACTTAGAGGCTTTAAAATCAAAATGCCCTCATTTTGTGTACAGTACATACATAAAACTCTGCCATACAATTCTCAACCTGCACCTCATAATTTGAGATTGTTAGAAAAGAAAAAGTCAAGCAATCTATTTACACAAGACAAAGAAGGCAGTTGAACATTCAAATATCAAATAATTAAATAAAGTTTCCTCCAGCACATGCAACCAAGAATACACTGTGGGACTGACAAATACATGATACCAGACAAGACATAATCATCATGTGAATTTGACTATTAATTAGCGAATTATTTGAGATAAAACGTTTCTTGTGTTTTGAAATTTTGTGCTTACGTCTAGTGATCATTGTGTGTAAAGTTAAACTAAATATGTTTCTAATCTCCGGCAGGGCAGAACTTATCCTGGCAAGCATCCGGTGAAGAGGTAAGGTACACCATGGACAAGTCACCTGTGACAGGTCATCTCTCACATGAAAAGTTGATATAATATTTTTGTTTGATTCATTAATATTACTTCAAACAGTCAAATGTGAATCAGAAGTTCAGATGGAAGTTTATTGTTGAAACGTCTCTGTAAATTTTATATTTCAAACTGTGAGGTGCCGAGCTGTAGTAGTTGGCACAGTGGCCAGGTGTAGCATGAAGGCTGGTACCCTCCAAAGTTTCCCTCTTGACAGCAGGCACTTGTAGTCTCACAGTTTTATCTGGTAAAGCGTATGATGATACATTTAACTACCTTGAAAGAGTCCAAGTCATAAAAAAAGTCAGGTTGTAGGGAGAAAAAAAAATAAAAATGAGGGGTTAGAGCTAGCAAATAAAATGCTAATGCAAACAAAATTCAGGTCGGACGAGGCAGAACACTGGCCCCTCTGTGTGGAGTTTACATGTTCTCTCCGCTTATGTGTCACTTTTCACCGGGTTGTCCGGTTTCATCCCACTCTCTAAAAGACATGGACGTTAGATTGATTAGCCGCTATGAAATTGTTCCCAGGAATGAGTGAGTGTGTGTGTATGGTTGTCTGTGTCTGTGGCCCCGCAACAGACTGGTGACCTATTTCTGGTGTATCCTTTCTCTTGCTTGAAATCAGCCAAAATAGGCTACAGCATTTCCTGCAACCGGTAGGGATAAGTAACTCACATGACGAAACAAACTGTAAGGTACCACTAATGATTTATACACGTTGTACATCAATAGATAAGAGTGAAAACCACAACAGAACCTCACAATCAGAGTACGTTACAGATGCGTTCATCAATTTCCAGGATTTGTTGCTGTGTCACTTGTTTACATTTCCAGCACATTATTTTTTACGAGCCATCTCATTTTGTTTCACTGACTCATTGGTTTTAATGTTATAGTCAATGAAGTTTCTAAAAGGTAAGAGGAGCACCAATGAAGCAAAAGCACAACCAAAAGGTTAAAAATGTGTTCCTACTCAAACAGTGTGTTATCTAAGTGTTGGAATGAGAAGTTTTAGTGCTGTGATTGTGCCTCTGAGAAGCCTATTAGAGCAGTCTGCCAGATTAACTAGATTATAGAGTCACTGGAGAGGGCTGGAAATGAGTCCAAGTCTAAAGAATATAGGTTTAGAGCAGAACGAAGAGCAGAATAAGGACCTCTTACTGTTCAACTGACAGTCAGACACGGATAGGCTAAATGTCAGCTTCCTGACAGGGAGTCAACCTTTTATTAAAGGGGAAGTCTGTGCACATGGAAGCACAACCTTTTCTTCACACGTGTTACTGATATTTAAACATTTAACCTTCACGAGATATGCCAAATCAAACCTCTTTTTGTAAGGGAAGTTATGATGATGGAGGATGGATGTTGTAGGAAAGCAGATAGTCCCAAGAAAGACTGCGTGGGTCAGACTGTATCTGAAAACACTTTGAACTGGAGCCTATTTATTCATATGCATCTTTACCGGAGAAAGCAATAAAAAGCACAAGTACCGTTTTTTTATCTCCAAAAATAACTTGTGTCATTTGTAAGGAAATGTTTAGCAGAGCAAACATCTAATTTAGCAGCTGAGGAACAGCATAGTTGGAATTCAAGACGAACAATTAGTATTTAGCAAAGCATATGGAGTTGCATTATATTTAATCCTCTTCTCTCTATTTTTAGCTCTGCAAAGCAATAAACCAATCTGAGCTGCTAATGATCATCACTCAGAGAAAAGAACCAGATGCAATTAAACCAAACTTTCTCTTTTGTATGTGTGTGTGAACACACTGCAGAAAGTTCTGTCTGGTGACTCAAACCCACTGTGGAATATCGAGGTTTGGATTTAACTTTCTTATGATGACAATAATTCAGTAGTAAGTAGTCTTAAAAAGAATATGAGACACAAATCTGTCAAATAAGCTTGAGGGTACTACCAGTCCCTTTTAAGATGAAGTTTATATGAAGCTTCTTAAAAAGGAATTTTAGGAATATTTAGATGAGAGGTAGCAATGGAAAGTGTTACGTATCTTTTCTACTGGAGTTTAGCAATAAATCATGGATGTACTTCATTAAAAACTGAGAAACTGCTTTAAAATTCTTTCTAATTTAACATTTAAATTTCAAAATATTTACTTCATATGTTTGACACTTTTTACGTAGAATAAGACGTGCGAGAAAAATGAAGCTTGTAAAAATACAAATAAAATACAGCTGAAAAGATGAGTGTTTTCTACTGTGACTATAACTTATTTAGACAATCAAAGCATTATTTTGATACTTATGGATAATTAGATATAATTTTATGTTATTCTGCAGCAGGATTAAAAACCAGATTCACTGGGAGTACAATCTTTAATTTTGTCAAAGAGTTTAAGAATGAAACTGACCTGACTGGTGCAGATGAAAACTTTATGTAAACATGTAACAGTAAATTTTGTTGAATCAGGGTAACCGTTAAATACTCATTTCTTCATGCATAGAATATGTAGTGACTTGTATCAACTATGAAAATGAATTGTTATGATTTTACACGAAGTGTAAATTTCTATATTTGAACATAAAGGCTTGGAAAAAAAAACAGCAAACGGCAAAACAGTTGAACCTTTCTTTGCACAAGTCACTTTCAGAGGCCGGCAAATAAAAACATGAGTGATGATACAAATTTTTAACTTAATATTTCTTTAACTCCATGGAAACTAACAACGTGAGTGAAATTAAATTGAGCGGAGGCACTAGGTGGCACCAGTCTGGCTATCAAATTTGGGGATAATGAACTGTTTGTGAACGTTCTTCTGATTTATCATCTAATTAGCAATGATAATTATGTTGGGGTAATATTTTTCTTAAAATATGATTAAATTATGGTAAAAATCTTCTCTCTGCGTTTTCATTTTCAACCCTGAATGTTACGCCGTACTCACATTCATATCAGATGGGAACTCGTCCTTCTTCACGAGGCCGGTGGCAGCAACAATGTTCCCCATGGCTCCAGTGGTCTTCTCAGCCACTACAGACACACACACGCACGCACGCACGCACGCACACACACACACACACAAATGTAACATTATCTCAACAGGCGCTTTAGTGCTCCCCAATTGATTATTGAACAGAGTGCCCTCTCATATGCCACTCCCTTTAACAATACTGTGTGTTGCCGTAATGAATCCATCATTTCATAGAGATCTATCTACGTGTGTGAGTGTGTGTCTGAGTGATATGCAACTCCTCAGACAGCAGAGTTTATCGGTCTATTAAGATTTTAAGAAGCCCAAAACTCACCTGTGCCCACGCTGTCCTTCGCTTTGTTTCCTGAAGAAAAAACGGGGAAATGAGTTAGAAAATCTTCCAAATCAAGAAGCTTTTACCTTATCAATTTTTTTTAGTTTTTTGTAGAAAATCTGTTTTCTGTTCAAACTTTCTGTCAATTCTTCACTGTGTCAGACATTAATTAAATAATTAGTTAACATTTTAAAGTCACACACTAATTTTTAATCAAAGCAATAACATTGTTTTGTTTTGTCTTCTGGAATGCTTAATCCTAATGGGGTCAAGGGAGATGCCAGAGCTTATCCTGGCTAATATCAGGCAAGAGGCAGGGTACACCCCAAACAGGTTGCCAGTCTTTTGCGAGGCCACACACATAAACAAACATCCTCACACACAGTCTTTCCTAGGGGCAACTCTGTAGTGGCTAATCAATCTAACATGCATGTTTTTGGAGGGGGGGAGGAAGCCAGAGTACCTGGAGGAAACTCACACATGCAAAAGGAGAACATGCAAACTCCATACAGAAAGGCCATATTTCAAGCCTCACCCCCATCCAGGACTCAAACCCTGACTTTCTCACTGTGAGGCAGCCTTCCTAAACACTGCACCACCGGGCAGCCCACAATAAAGTTGTGTGTTTTAGAAATGTATCTTTCCAACATGACACCATTAAATTTTCTAAATCCCATCAACCCAGATCCAATGCTCACATTTGTGACCTTTGGGACATCTTTTCAACCCAGACTGTTTTCCATCAAGCTTTTTGAGCAATTTTTCTTTGAACCCATTGCTGATGATCACTCAGGCCCTGACAGCAACTCAAGTCTTCAGAAAATACACATCTTATTGAACCCTCAGGGCCTTCAAAAGCCCACCAAGGAGAGACAAAATGGGATTTTTTTTAAAAAAGAAACCGTTCTACAAAAGCGGAGCCTTACAGCTAGCGATGACATGATTTGATTATTGGCTTTGGTGAAGAAGCAAATATAACAAAGTCCACTTTAACACTGATACACAGTGGACTTCTTTGAGACTTTAAAGTGCAAGCCATCTCAAATTGGCTCTCTTGAGATGAAAGCCAAAAACTTTTTATTTATGAGTACAAACACATGGTCAATTAATATTGATTTTAAAAATAGAACCAGACAACACTAACTCCAAAAATAGCTACAGTAAATTTCAGATGAAAATTTGTTCTTTAAACAACATATCAGCACAATCACTACCAGCTATGCAATGATCTAGAACAGGGGTGGGCAAACTTTTTGGTTTGTGGGCCACATTGAGTTCTAACATTTGACAAACGGACCGGAACAGGAGCAGATGGATGGCTTGCTTTGGTAACCGCTAGATTAGACCGATAGAATGGCGCACTAGATTTTAAACAAGCACACTAAGTGTTACATCAAGAGCGTTAAATTTCAAATATAGCACGCTAGGTCTGAAGTCTAGTGCGATAGCGCTTAAAAACATGCATTTGGCAGTGCTACGTTTGAAATCTAAGGGCTTGATGTAACATTTTGCTTGTTTTTAACATCTGACACGCTTGTTTACGTGCGTGTATTGGGCCCCATGGATTTCCATATCATACAGTGTGCCATCTAGTGAGGAAACATCAGAATTGCAGGGGAAATAAGACACGTAACAAGGTTTATTTATTTGATTTGTTTAAGTTTGGTGGGCTGGATTAAAATGTTTAACAGGCCGCATGTGGCCCGTGGGCCGTAGTTTGCCCGTGCCTGTTTCATCTAATACAACTCTTAGCCAAGAGGAAAAAGATTATTTAGATGCTTTGACAAGACTACACACATTTAGTGAAGTTTTATATGTCTACATAAAAAATGACCATGGGTTTTTTCACTATCCAATGGTAAAAACAGATGTTGTATGAATTCATTTTCAGTGCACAAGATTAAACTGAATCTTGTTTATTCTTGCTTCTCTCTGATGGGTAGGATGGGTGGTCTCATGCAGCAGCAGCTGTCAAAAGGTGGGCCAGAGACCTATCAAATCACTGTTACCCCTCCTCCAAAAGGAGCCTTCAAGCATAACACATAAAGCTTTCTAGGGCACCACCACGTCCAACAAGCAGTGACAGAAACACCACAGAAATCCTGCCGCATGGACAAAATGAAAAATTAGTTTGGGCATGCATAAACCCAGCATTCTGACATGTTTGGGATTCTAGTAAAGAGATTGTGAAATGATTCTAAACAGGAAAAGATGACACATCTTGCAAATTTTTGCTTTAGTGCATGACATCTCTGCAATTCAAGTAAACACAATAATTCTGTAGAAATATCAACAGAAATAGTAGAGATGGGAACACTGACTCGTGGTTCCATTACGTTTTCCGGTAACAATGATGCCAGTCTGACTGGTGTGATCCAATTCTCCTGAGTCACACCTGAGCCTTTCTCAAATAACAAGTTTTACACCTTACAGGAAATAAAGTCCAAGGACTAAATGGGTTTTCTCTTTAAACAGAATAAATAACAAATTACATTTAAAAAACAAATAACAGTATATATATATATATATATATATATATATATATATATATATAAAAACTAATAAAAAAAGCTGGACGAGTGGTTGGCTCACCCTCGCCTGCGTGAAGGAGGTAGCGAGGGACAGAATGAAAGCAAAACTGTCATCAATCATGCTAAATCCCTCTCACTATGTATCTCCATAAATCTGTGGACCATCTGAAGAGCAGCTTTAGCAACAGACTCCTGCGACCCCGATGCTCAAAGGAACGGCAGAGAAAATCATTTCTGCCATTCTTCATCAAAATGTTCAACCTTTCACTTTCAAACCTCTAACTTTCACTCACAACAGCTAAAAAAAATAAAAAATAAAAAATTATGTTGTAGCACTGCAGCACTCAAATTGGTTATTTACTTTTTTTTTAAAAAAAGAATGCAAAATTAAGCATTTTTATTGAACGTATCTTCCTAAAGACTGAATTTACACATTTTCTTGTCTAGCTACACCCAAAAAAATATTTATGTTAAGAACTTCTGCTTCAACATGTTCTGAGTGTGTCTGACTAAACACACACCAAATTACTACAATTTTAATCAATTTACATTAAGTGATTTTTGAACATATGGTTTCATTTTTAGTTTTATTCACATCTTTTTATGAAAATTCTCACATTGTTAAGACAATGAGTCATTTTTTTTTTTTTAGTAATGTCACAGTTAAAAGAATCTTACTGACTCTTCACACATTACACTGCAGATTAAGTTAGTTCCATCTCTGCCTTTAGATATAAAATATCACAAGAGCCGCAGTGGGTCGTGCACCAGTGGGAGCACTGGGACAGGCCTCACCAGAGCTATGCAGATGGCATACACAGAAGAGCACACAGTATCTGTTCAGAAATGTGCTTCCAGGGTTTTTTCTAGCAAAAACTTATGAAGTGTGCCACGTTTTCAAATCAAAATTCAAAAAGCAATTTGTCAGTTATTTTATTATTAAAGTTCACATCCCTCATTTTTATTTAATATATGCCTCACTTAAATTTTTTATTGTTTTTGTGTGGACTTTGCCATTTGGCCATAACTTTTTTCTTTTTGCTTCTTCTATGCTCTGCTAAGGGTGATGTGTCACGTCAAATAATTTACCTGCAAACATCATTACCTGCTTAATATTGGGTTGACCATATCATCAAATGAGTTTTCATGCCTGTTTTTTCCTTTTTAACAAGAGATTTGCCTTTAATAGGAAATAACACAAAGGACGGCACGGGGGTGCAGTTGTTAGCACAGCGGCCTCACAGCGAGAGGGTCAGGATTCAGATTTCGAATGGGACGAGGGTGGGAACACTTGCCTTACTGTGTGGAGTTTGCATGTTCTCCCTGTGTATGTGTGTTTTTTCTCCAGGTACACCAGTTTACTCCCACTCTAAAAAAACATGCATGTTGAAACTGCTCCTAGAAATGAGAGAGTGTGTGGATGGTTGTGTGTGTGGCCTCATGACAGACTGGTGATCCGTTTGAAGTGTACCCTGCCTCTCACTTTCAATCAGCTTGGATAGGCTCTGGCACCTGCCGTGACCCAATAAGGGATATACGGTTCAGAAGACGAAACAATCCATTTTTTTTTTAATTGAATTGAAAACTTGTTACATTTGCAACACTGGAATTAAAATACGGGTGTACAAAGTTAGAAACATCCATTCAATTTATGTATGTGTAGTTTTCTGTTTTCTTTAAATGAATGTGACTGTAATCTGAACACGTCCTGCATCATCTTGCATTACTTACAGATATTGATCAGCTGATGGAACATGTTGGGAGGGGGGATTCATCATATCACTGCAGCTCTAATGAATGGTGCTGATTTTATCAAAGGCGAGCACTTTCAGTTCAGCTAAATGGAAGACTCTCCTGCTAAACACGGTCTATAAATAGCAGTAATATCACCCCAACTTGTCTGGTAATCTTGGACAAAGAAATAAAAATGATAAAAAAATAAAGAGGATGCAAATTTGTGGTAAACGATAAAAACGGTCCAATTTAGACTTTTTTTTTTTTTTTTTTCAGAAAAATGAACACATTGTCTTTGCTTTTCCACTCCTGCAGGTGGCAGGGGATGTGATAAATCTCATGGGTTTTTGTGTGATGTGCATGTGAAACATGTGCAAACACAAAGATGGATTCTTACCTACAAACATGACTCCTTCTTTAGTCTTTTCAGCTGCAACTGCAACTCCTTCTTTAGTCTTCTCTGCAGCCACCGCCATCCCTTCTTTCGCTTTGGACAAACCCTTCATAAACACATCCATCTTGGCCAAGCTAGTGGAGAGATGCACATTAAAATGATTGTGACAGTGCACGTAGAAGGAGATCAAAATTTGAATAGAAACTCTGAGAAAATTAAAGATGTTTCTATTGTTTAAATATAAGATTGAATCATCATATTTCTTTTATGTCTGATTGAGGTTAATATCAAACAGTTTAACAGTCTGTAGGTGCAGGTGGTAGGAGGCAGCACGCCTCCTGTGGTAAATCGTGACTGCTGCAGTCCAGCCATCAGGCTGTAGTAAAAGCCCCCTGCTCACTCATGCAATCACCTCCCTTTTGAAATATTCAAAGGCAAAACGATTCAATGAAATGGCTCAACATTGAGAGGGATCATTAATAATTACACGTTAATAACGCAGATCTCCTTCATCCTAACATCTCTTCCTTTTTATTAATTTTTAATAAAAAATATTTGATTGCATTTATTTAAAAATCCACTTTAGAATGGGGGAAGGGAGTAGGATGGAGGATACAGTTGGTGATATCAGCAGGCATTACGCATTTAGGAACAGGTTGTCCGATCGATCACATGCAGGGAGAATGAGGAGAAACCAGCTCAAGATGCAGAATCTATTCACCTGTAATCTATTCAAGATCAAACCTACAAACACACCTTTATACACATTTTATATTTAAGATAAATCTACACAGATGACTGTGAGAGGATGACGACGCACAGGCTTGCTCCTCAAATGGAGATGACCTCTATTCATTTCATGAGAGCATCATTACAAAAAGAAGTAAAGCATTCTTACCTATTAACAAATAGCCTTTGACTTGTCCCCTTATGATCCGATCGGACACTGGAGTCAAACTATTCTCTAAATGGGAGATGATCACTAAGTGGGCCTTGCAAGGGCTGATCTCCACGAACAGGGACAGCCCCCTTCACTGTGCAGCTGAGAAGATCTCATACCCCTCCCTTTGCCTTCTATACTCATCCCTCCTCTCTTTTTTTTCCTCTCTCTCTACTATTGGTGACATCAGATCTTTGACAGAATGGAATGTTTTAAATGGATCCTCTCCATCTGATCCTGATTGGAAAATCAAGATGAGAAAATTCAAGAAAATCCAACTGTTTCTATTATTATTATTATTAAAATCATGTTTGGAGTATTTTTTATCTCTTTGCACTCAATTTTTATGGGAATTTTTTTTCTTTATTGCACCATCATCCTGACCTAATATGATCAACCCGATTATAATATTTATCAGATAATAAAATCTGATAAATATTGTATTTATCAGATTTTAAGCCAGTCCTTAAATTGTGTAGTTTTTTGTAATTATTTCAAAAGCAGTTAAACAATTTGTTTCATTTGTCAGATTTAATTTTTGTGATTGCAATCCAACTGATTAAATTAAACCATATTTAAAAAAAAAAAACAAACTCCAGTAAATATTAATAGCTTACTGTGTCCAGGCTACAGCGCATGCGCACCTCAGATGAACTCACAATTAATTTGTATCAAGACTAAATTAATCTGGTGGATTTTGGAACCACTTCAAACCAGTTAAAACTACCATTTTCCCAACTGGTGGTAAATTGCATATATTTTTAAATTGATATATTAAATGTAATCGAGGAATAAAAATTTAAGTCCATCCTCTTTTTATCCTCTGACGTAATCCTCCTGACGTCATCGTGCGTGGAAGGGTGAGTGATTACGAAATGTTTTCTCCCCCTTTAACCAACACCTTCTTCAGTCCCAGGAAATCCCAGCTGTGATTGGGCAGAATGTGGTCTCAACCCCCTTTTTTAAAATGAATTGAACAGAATGTCCTATGAAATCATGATGAACATGTTGATTCCAGTCATTTAAAAGAGGAAAAACACATCCCAACATTTTCTGTTACTGTCCAATCAGTACTGGTGCTATCCATGGTGCTGATCACACACTCTTCTTTCCTTTTGCAAAACGTAGCTTCAAATCTCTCCAGTATTTTTTTACCAGGAGGAAATAAAGGACTGGATTTATGACTAAAACCAGTTAATATGTTTTTAATATTAATTTAAAATAAAGTGAAAATGTTATTTATGTGTGTTTTTACAGTCCTCAAGCGACCTCTTGTGGTAACTCTTAGTAATAACATGTTTACTCTAAGAGACAGAGACACACCTGCCCAGTACCTTTATTGCTTAATTTCAGTGTTTTTCAACCAGTGTTGAGCGGCACATTAGTGCACGTGAGAGATCATCAGGTGTTTACTGTAACCATAGCAACTCACTCTTCTTTTCTGCTATTTTGTTGAATGCTTCTGTCCATTCCTCTATAAAACTACCCCACCTGGTGAATCATATTTTCAATATGTTTTTGGGACATTATATATAAAAAAATTAGGTTGTGTTTTAAAGCACTAAAATTGTGAATTCTAACGAAATCTCACATTTTTTGCAAGGAAAAGGTTTCTCTTGAATTCTGACTAAATCCTCTGAAAGGCTCTTTGTCTGGAACTAAACATGATAATATGTCAAATAAGGTGCAAAACTTTTAAAAGTGCAAAATAACAGAGTGATCATTGTGACACTATGGTGTCATAATTGTTGCACAAAAATGCTTTTGATTAAGTAATTGAATATTTCAAATTTGTTTAGAGAATTGTTTTTTACATTTTTGGTTGTTGTTTGGCCTCATGAAGTTTTTTAGATGAAAAAATGTACCTCGGCATAAAAAAGGTTGAAAACATTGCATTATTTAATCCCCTTTTAAAGAACTTCAAAGCTAAATAAACCTTTTAAGTCTTAGTTGAAAGCTTTGATTATTATTAAGTGCACATTCAAGAAAAATTTTCCAGCTGTTTTTGCTTTTTATTTTAACACTTGTTTTTATGTTAATATCAATCAGTTAAAATTTTGGTCATGATTTCTTCCGAGTTGTGCTTTTCTTTATAACTCTTTTGAGATATGTAAAGCACTTTGAATTGTCTCGTGTATTTTCTTCTTCTTTCGACATTTCCCTTCAGGGGTCGCCACAGCAAGTCAGTTTTTTCCATCTAACCCTATCTGCTGCATCCTCTTTGGTTACACCAACTATCTTCATGTCTTCCTTCACTGCGTCCATGAACCTCCTCTTTGGCATTCCTCTAGTCCTCTTTCCTGATGGTTCCAAATCCAGCATCCTTCTTGCAATGTACTCTCTCTCCTCTGCACATGTCCGAACCATCTCAGTCTTGCCTCTCAAACTTTATCACCAAAACCTCTAACATGTGCTGTTCCTCTGATGTACTTATTTCTAATCCTGTCCATCCTGAAACATGCTTTATTAATAAAAATCTTTTGAATCAATATAGAGTCCTCATATGCACAAATATTAAACTGAGATGATATTTCAGTACATTAAAACCTACTCAAAATTTCCCAAACGTGTAAAAACTTTGAAAAAACTACACAAATGCAACAGTGAATTTAAAACTAAACAAGTTTAAATACATCACCAAAGGTGTGTAAAATGTATTCCATTTCTTAAAAACCAGAAGTGACCCACCTTCAGGAGATCATTTATTATTCAGCTTAGTTTTTAGAGCAAATGCAATTCAGAGCTGTCTTGTCACTCAAAGTTTTAAGTAAGAAAAAAAATACTTGTAAAATATGTCAAGGCTCAGAACATCATGTCTCATCCATAACTTAACAGTGTAGTTTATGTGGTGGTATTAACAAGTACAACCATCACATTTTACATGCTGCCTTAAGTACAGCAGTGACTGTACCACACTGTACAGCAGTACAGTGATAGTTTATATTCAGATCTAAGATTGAATTTTCTTCCGAAGGACACATAATCATGGATAAAAAATAAGAAAAATTACAAAAAAAAAAGAATTAAAAGGAGACCAAGATTTTATCTTTTCGACATAGACAAATGTTTGGTGCATAATTGTTTCATTTGTCATCCACATATACATTCACTACATTCTTCTTTTCTTCATATTCGATCAGTCTAATTAGCACTTATATGCACTTGATTAGTATGCCAGTTCATTGGTTGTTAATAGGAGGAGTATTTGGTTGTTTGGTGTCACTTCTTTTTAAGATGTTCTTTCCTGTTGCCAAAAACATCGTTCTCTAGTTTCATCATTAACTTTTCATGCAGGAGTTCTGACAAGCACCTTAGGATTTTTTGCTTTTTTCTACTCTTTAGCCACACTTTCGGGGAAGGATGGCTCAGTATGTAGGGCAGCCATCCTGTAACCAGAAGGTCACTGGTTTGATCCCCTGCCCAGAGTGCATGCTGAGGTGTCCTTGAGCAAGACACCGAACCCCAGTTTTTTCTGATGATAAGGGTATGCGCCTTGCATGGTAGCTCCTATCGTCAGGAATGAATGTGTGTATCATTGTAGAATTTTATTCATACAAATGAGCTGGATATTGAAATTGTTAATACGAGTTAAGGCAGAAAAAGTTACATTTTTTTCTTGGAATAATCTTTAACAAAGTCATTAATTTAAATTTGGCAAGTTTAACCAAACAAACATCTGATTTAAAAAAACAATGGGTATGTCAAAATTGGTCATGCATTCAGATTAAATCATTTGTTTGTTTGTTTTTTCCTCAAAAGAGTCTAAAACTTGGACAATTCGCAAGTTTGGGTTCAAGCAAAAAAAAAGAAAACCCAAAAAAACCAACCTTGTTTTACATATTTGAAATCTAACTTGATTGATTTTGGAAAGTTGTGCCACTGTAGAAGAGTTTTATTTTGACAATTGCAATTTCTTAATAATTGATTAAATCCTTGAATAAAAAAAAAACTTTTTTTCTTTATCAGCAATTACTGTATGTTTCATTATTTTTGTGGGTTTATAGAAGAGATGTCTAACAGCATTATGACAGTGGGGAAGCACGAGTTAATTCATCTTATAATCCCTCATTTAAAGCTCACAACCAAAATTAATAACCACAATCATCACATGAGCCCCGAAGTCTGGTAAATAACTTACAAAACACAGTCCCTTTTCATTGAACCGAACAACTTTATTACAGTGACTGAAATACTACAAAACTTATTGTACCAACTTGACCTGCTTTCTAAAAAAAACTGCAGGTGTTCGATGTGGACCAGTATCACATCTACACAGTTATGGTTATAAAAAAAACTACGTTTTAGAACTTTCATCCATCAAAATCTCGAAAACGACCTGAAGGTGGAAATGTTTTAATTTTATTATTGCCTCAAATAATAACGTCAGCAGGAGGGGATATTAACTTGGATATATTGTACTAATATTTTAATAGAGAACCTACAGCAACCCTTTAGTATATCTGAATGAGTTGCCATGTGATTCTGAAGCAGGTTGTCCACACGCCACCAGGCCAAAATAAAGCTGATTCACAATGTGTTATATTCTTGGAAATAAATTGTGCTATAAAAAGTTCTCTGCATGCAGTTCCTAAAATGCAAGCCCAGCCAGATTCACAAGCCCAGCTGGCAACGATCCCTTCAGACCCCAGTGAACCTGCTTTTATCTATCATGGCCTCTTTACGACCCCAAGCTTGTGCATGATGCCTTTGCTTTTTACAGATCCATTGAGTGGAGTCAGTCAGTCACAGTAAGCGTAATATAATTCCAATCAATTTGTGGTATAAAATCTTGACATAACCCGTGACTGCCACGCTGCAGAGATTTACAGCTGTTTGGACTGGAAGTCATTTTTCCAGGATGTGTGTGTGTGCGTGTGTGTGTACAGACCACATTTGCATGCAGAGTGTGATGAAAACAAAAGCCTGCCCTCAGAGAGACTTCAATTGCAAGTTTTACCCTTCTCCATGAAGAATCGGGTACATTTACTACCTTGGATTGCTTTAAGTGTTGCAGCAAGAACCATCACAAGCAGAGTGGTGTGTACACCACATGATGGCAGTGGAGACCTTCCTATGGTCAGAAATGACTGGTTACCATTAACATCTGTAACCAGGGAGGGAGCAACTCAAAACAAACATGGATCAATTAAATTGAATGCTTCTCCATCCATCCAGAGGATAAATTATTTACCTCTTTTGAAAACTCTTCTGGAGCTGAGTGTGTTTGTTATCAGACACAACTGGCATCACCTACAGCAATTTTCTTTTCTCTCTTTCTGTGTTCCCAAAGATGTGGCAGACCAGAAGGTTTATCTCCAGCACCCAGAGTGAACTCTCACCTTAAAATCAAGATGAGAAAAGGAAGGAAAACAGACTCTGCGGCTGTTTTCAGGACGTAATGGTGCCCAGTCATTACAGACTCTGTCTGAAGCCCCCAGAGACAATTTGTGCTCTATTGGGCCTCTTTTTTTATTGCTTATCACAGATGTCTGTGTTTGTCATGGAGAATACTGCAGTGACTTCTCCATGTCTCTGAAGACCACCCCCGCAATTTATATGTGCAAATTCATGCAACATTGCTTAATTTGTTTGTTTTAATGATCCTTCATGTGAAATGTGTTTCATGTTTTTTGCAGATCCAACTTTCCTTCAGGTCTTTTAGTGCATTAACTAACTTAAAAAAACATTGACTATGACTATTGCTCACAAAATGCTCAAAGCTATCCTCTATCTTCTTAATGAGTGTTTGTGGGAGAACTGTGAACCATTATTGAACAGAAAATAAACTAAAAAGGATGCATATTATGTTACATTAGGTCATAAAAATATACAAAGCTGGCTTTAGAAAAAAAGATGGTGCTTTACAATTCATGCAAGTGAACTTGTGTGGGGTTTTATTTAGAATAAAGTTGCCTTTTTCTTTTGTTTTTTTATATTTGGGTGGTTGTGTAAACCCATCACAGCCGGCTGGTTGCCCACACGATTGCCTGCTATTAATTTTGATGCATAATTGTGTTGCATAATATGTTATTCCACCTCTTCGAAGAGTCAAACAGCTGTGGCTGTGTGTTGTTTCTGCTGTGCACAGACTGAAACTCACTCTCCTCCAATTCAGAGCCAGACAACAGTTTAATCATAAATGGGAAATGTTTCAGGTCACTGTCAGTTTTATGTCATATCTCTGCAGCCCTTAAATGTATTTTCTCAATGAATTGTGAGATTTGGAGTCTAGAGAGGTTTGATTCATTTCTCTTCTCTTATCGGTCTGCTGCTAATTTAAACACAGCAGTTGTACAATGTCATCAGTGACAGGCAGAGAAATCAATCTCTGTTACAGAGCGGTGGAGAGGATGGAGGAAAGCAAAGCATTTACTGCAATGGACTCTTGCTTTAGGTCTTCCCAGCAGATGGTAGTGCAGCATCGCAGAAGCTCAAAAGGAAAATGGTGCAGGAGACAGGCCCTCTGAACAGGAACGCTGTCTAATCTGAGGTTTTGCATCCAGATGAGATAACAGGTTAATATCCTACCTGTGCCAGTATTGTACACGGGAGTGTGTTCAAAAGCAGAAAAAAGAGAGAAAATCAGGGATGACAAGAGCACATCTTTCAATGTTCTCCATATGGTGTACCCAGGGGGTTGGCTAAAAGTGGAGCACAGTGATTTGCTGGGTGAAATGAATGTGTGTGTGTTGGTGCAGTTTTAAATTCAGTCACTTACGTAAATGAATCCATGACTGAGTGCAATCATAATATTCAAACAGCAGATTAAATACTTGATACTGGAAGAGCAGAGAGCAAACAAAGATCAGAGAAAATGGCAAATATGTTTGGAGGTGATTTGTTGGAGGAGTCTATTTGGGCTTATCTCTGTCACAAATCTATTTTATATGATCATCATACACAGATTATACATTCATATTGTTGGCACGTGATTTTACGGTTAATCAGAGCTCAATTATGAAACAGGTGACTTGCCAGTGTATGTCGGACTTTTTATGTACACTATTTACATCCTAATTGTGATAAAGATTGATCACTAATGAGATAAAATTGAACTCTTACACATAGTTTGTATGTGTTTCTCACACTTATCTCCAAACAACAAGTAGCCACATATTCACAAACAAAGCAGCCTCCATGTTTCAGAGTAGGTTTAATAACAGACAGAGGGCTTTCTAAGGTTCAGCATGCCATGCATGTTCTGACAAAACATGTAAGTGCTGCAAACATCAGCCTGAAGTTCTAAAGCTGAGCCGGATCCTTTGAAGTCATGCAAAACAGCACTGATCAGATGAGCGCTCTGCAGACTGAGACATGCAGTATGAAACAGAAAATGCTGTGATTGGAAACCTGGTAAGCTAATGAGTTTGCACTTCTATCTTCTCAATTTGTCCCATCTTTTGTACCAAGGGCTTTGAGGCTTTTCCGTGCTGGGTATCGTAATGGTGTTCTCATTGTCATAATATCTTTTCCTGAAACTTTGGGGGAAACCGTTGCATTTTTTTCCCCTTTCCTTTACATAAAAAAATGGGGAGCACTGGGAAAATGACTGAATTATGGATTTTGTTGCAATGAAATTAAAATGATAAAGAAATGGATGAGAAACTGGATCCAGTCTTAAAAAGCTTACGAAGGTTGAAGATTTCACACGACTGCATCGATGTTGCAATGCGGCATAACAAGTTCTAAGTAGCTCGTTTTGAAGCTTTCTAAAACCATACGGCTCATTACTCTTTCATCCCTTCCATGTGTCTGCCTGAGAGACCAAACTTGTAGTTTTATAGGCAGTGACCATCTGTATTAGTTATGAGAATTCTTGTATAATGTGTGTGTAAAACTTTGATTTGTTGCTGTGGAAGTAGAATTACGCGAGACTGGTTGCATGAGTTGTCCCAAGGAACAAGTATGTGCATGAAAGGTTGCCTGTACTTAAGTGTGGACCTGTAAGAAACTGGCGACCTGTTTGGGATGCACCCAGCCTTTAATTGTAATAAGCTGGGATAGACTACGACACCCTTGTGACTCCGACAGCGATGCTCAGATGATGAATGAATGAATGAATGGTTGCATGATGCCATTTCTTTCTATCATACCAAAACACAACTTTAACCGAGTTAACTGAGCTACTACAAATGAAAGAGGGACTTTCTCGAGGGCTCAGATGATCGGCAGGGCAGTGACCACTGTGCTTATTTGAGCTAAGACACAGGCTGTTGAGATTTGCTGGGAGCCAAACTAGAGGCTGTTTAAGTCTGTGGGCATGCCCAAGCCAATCCATTCAACCATTAATGCCTGGAAGCAGACCAGAGGAAACATTACAGCCCTCAGATCAACCCTCCGCCAGATAGACCATGATGGTTCCCTCTTCCTATGCAAATTTACAGCTTCTGTTGCCCAGCTTTGGTAGAAATTCAGTCATTCTCACACACATGGCAAGACAGCACAGAAAGCTCCGTATCCTCCTCTTCTCCATTCAAACACTGTCCTCTCCGCCCTTCAGTGTATGCTCACATTTGATGAAGTAATGCCGCCATGTCTGGCTAGTTTGAGATAAACTTGCTGCTGTTTGAACAGTTTGACACTCTAGTGTGTGTGTAAATATTCAGTAAAACATGTTCAAGGGGTCATTTTCCCAAAGAGAAGCCTTGTTAGAAAGCAATTCAGTGACACTAGAAACAATTGCCTGCTTTTTAAAGAAGGGATATTGTGCTTTTGAGGAATGATATAATGTGTTCCTAAAAATACTGTAAATAAAATGTGTAATAAGTCTGTGGGTTTTTGAATTTTGTGATGACCAGTTTGTCACTTGAGCCCAATCAAAGAAAATACTCCAGAAGGCTTTTCCGCACCATTAAATTTATCAATATTCCCAGCAATCTGGGAAAGAAAAATAATCTCTGCTGCTGGAAAAGGTGGATGAAAACATTTTGTTTTTCCCAGAAATGTAAGCATTCAAGAACATTTGCATCTGACTCAGAGCCCACACTGTGCTGTGCAGATAAAGGCACAATGAGGAAGGCATCTCCCAGACAAATATGCTAGATCAAGAAAAACAGCTGCTAAAATGACATTAGAAAGCAGCAAACATGAAGCGCTTCCAGCATCAAAATGTAGGATCCTCCAAAGACTTGCAGTTCTGCAGAAATTTCTACAAAAACATCTTATCCGCATTATTATTCAGAACTTAGTTAATTGGTAAATATTGTTTGCCACAAATACAATGTAGAGTGCATCAAATCAGCTAATATTCTTTTATATTCTTAGCGCAATTACATTACAATGGAACTCCCTTAGTAGGGGAGGGACTGAGCGGGACCCGACCATGTGCCCTGAAACACTTTTTGCTCACAACAGAATGATGGTGCAGCGAAGAACAAAAAGCATGACGAAGGACATCCTGGCATTTGAGTGGTACCCGAATACTGGACCGGAGAGTTTGTTTATTATACATATGCACAAATTAAATAGAAAACCACTTCATGTTTTCTGGTGGCACGGTGGTGCAGTGGTTAGCACAGTGGCCTCAGACCAAGAAGGTTAGGGTTCGAGTCCTGCGTGGGGACAAGAGTTGAAAGATATCCTGTCTGTGTGGAGTTCGCATACTCTCTCCGTTATGTGTGGCTTCCCTCTGGTTCCCTCCAAAAAACATTCATGGTTGATTGGCTGCTATCAAATTGCCCTTAGAAATGTGTGTGTGTGCGTGTTGATGCTTGTATGTGGGTGTGATCTGACGACAGACTGGCAACTTGTCTGGAGTGTACCCCGTCTTTTGCCCTAAATCAGCTGGGATAGGCTCTGGCTGACATAACAAATGTAAGGTAACAAAACATGTTTTCTTTTTTTTTAAGAGCAGTGCAGTGATTAGCACAGTGGCCTCACATCGAGATGGTCTGGTTTCAAGTGCCACGTCGGACGAGACTTGAAACACTGGCCTTTGCTTGTGGAGTTTGCATGTTCCCCCCATGTAGTATGTGTGGCTTTTCTCCCACCCTCCAAAAACATGCATATTAGGTAGATTGACCGCAATAAAATTGCTCTTGAGGTGAGTGTGTAAGTGGATGGTTGTTTGTGACCCTGGAACCAACTGGCGACCTGTTTGGGTTGTTATCTGCCTCTTGCCTAAATCAGCTGGGATAGGCTATGGCACCCCCCTTGACCCGTTGGGAATAAGCGGTTTAGAAGACACAACAAAACATAATGTTTTGATGTGGGAATAATGTTCAAACATGATAGAAACCTCAAAAAAGTTGATTTTGCATGAAATCCCACTTTTAACATGATGTTGTTGTTTTGTATAATTATGGAGCATGAGACATCACCGGCCACGCACAGACACACACAGTTTTTCTATGAGGCTCAAGGTTGTCGTGCTTATTGAATATATCAACTTAACCACTGATGTCATTGATCAAAAATCCAATTCCAGTTCTATTATTGTGTTAGAGGGTAAAACAATTGGCAAATGACTTTGTAAGGTGCACTCACTTGGTAAACAGATCTGAGATCCATTAAAGCCTCACAGATTATCAAGCCGCAGTCCAACAATTTGTGGAGATTGCTCTAAACACCTTGTTGCTGACCTTCCTCGTCTCTTTGAAAGTCAATGGGAAATGTGGCAAGGAGCCCGAGCATGCCACAAAGCGGACTCCTGCACTTTAATTATCCTGCATCTCTCGTCCACTCACCTCCCTTACTTAACTATGTGTTCTTATCAATACCTCGGATGAACTCATGTAATCCAGATGTGTCATCAGCCTTGCACTCCCTCCCTTTCTCACCAATGCATTCGAGCAAATTAATCAGAACATCTTCTCTTCATGATATCTACAGTGCAGCATGGACTCCATCTCATTAATGTTAATGTCAGGACGCAGCTTCATGTTGACTGTAGCTGCCTTTCTTTGACCTCTGACTGAGGAGCGTGGATGTTTTCCATGTGCTTAATCATAATGCACAGTAGCTGCTGCGCAGATAGGTTAATGCACCTGAGAGGATCAATGCAGTCACGAGGATGTCTAGCACGACAGACATTTAAAGCTTCGGGAAAAGCTTCTAACACCAAAGCAGTCTGTCAGGATCGTGATCTGGCTTAATTAAACAGAGCTGTGTCATGTCTGGTACTCGGTTGTGCCTTCTCTTGAGCTAATTAGTAAAAACAGGAGAGTTTAGGAATGCAAATTTGACAAAGAGCTCATTAGAAACATTGAACAAAACATAGATCTTAGTTCTTGGTTTTGTCTTTTCTTTTTTACAACCAACCAAGGCCTAAATTTGATCGAACTAATGGTTGCAATGATGTGTTTTTGGATAACAGATTAATAACGCTGCACTTATATTTGAGGATATCTGATAATTCCCTGAATAGAACAGGATGGCCAAGGATGAGCAGCTAAAGCACTTTTTACACGGGTAATCTTTATTATCTTCATAAAACCACATCCAAATCTGCTGGGAGCAAATCTCTGCACACGGAAAACATAAAATAATTAAAACAACTGCTTTCTCTACTCTGAGTAAAATATGATCAGAGATGTGATTAAACAGTATATGGAGTGAAAACAAAAGTGTTTTTCTCTGCTAATGTTTATACATTGGAAAATAACACTAGGGTTACTGTCGCTTTTATCTGTTGAAGAGGAAAAAAGCTTCTTCGTGAATACAGAGGGAAACATTTGCCTCAAATGAATAAATAATGAGGGGAGAAGAGGTGCATGCATTAATTTGCAAGAAAAAAAACAGAAATTTTCTCAGGCACATGCATTCCCCTGGATTTTGGTTGAGATATTTTCTCCTGGTATCATTCCGACACCCAAAATAGCAGCAAAAAAAAAAGTTTAAAAATTGTTAAGAAAATGACTTCGTCTGTGTCCTATTTTTCTTAATGAGTTACACTTCAGATGTAATTTAATCTAATAGTTGCCATAGAAACTGCTTGATGCAAAATCTTTAATGGGAATTTACACATTCAGAAGAACAACTTTCCTTTTTTCTCTTCATCTTGTACCTGTTTTGCATAATTATTTGTGAGATTCATTGAGAAGAGTCAAACAAGAAAGCTCTTTTTTATTTATTTTTTTTTAACACGAAGCCTTTGCAAATCCAACTGATACTTTTTTGTGCCAGAACCGGCAAATCAATGCAGGGTTTCCTGGTCCAAGATTTATAAAAATGTTTTTTTTATTATGAAGATCTAAATGTGTGTGGTTGCTGTTGTCCATGTAATGTAGACATCGATCCTTGTACATATTGTGAATCTGTCTTCTAAGCATGCAGTTTAAATCCTGCTTGGTAGAATTATGCAGCCTCAAACATGCATCTCAACAGGGGTTCTCACCTGGAGAAACAGTGAAGAACTAGCTTCTACTCAGCATTGCATCATCTCACTCTGGGATGTCTCACTTAGCCTTTTTTAGGCTGATCATAATAATGAGAGCAAACATTTAAAAAAATCTTTTCTCTTGGCAAGATTTCTAACAAAATAAATAAGAGCAATGATTTGTCCCAAATGGGAAATTATTTGTGATTTTGAAGCATTACATCACTTAACTTTGAGCCGTAAGTGAAAAAAAAAAACTTAATTAGCACCTCTAGAGAACAGAGACAAGTCCAAGATATCAAGGGTAACGCTCGGCCAATATTTCAGCCAATATATTATCTCACTTGAGTTGGTACCCTGCTGCAAAAAAAAAGCTCCCTTTTCTTTCAGAGAAATACAATATGGCTGGCATGATGAATAAATATGAGTCCTGGTTGAAAGCCCAAGTATTCTCCTTGTTTAATTAACCAAGCTGTCATCGAGCTACTCATATTCTTCTTTTATCCAAGTCAGGCTTGTCTCATATCATCAGTGTGTGTGTGTCACTGTGGGAGGGTCACAGCATCTTTTATGTTTTCGGTTTCTATTGCTATTAATAAAAACAGATATCAAAGCTTGTGTTGACCTTTCAGAAGAAAGACTAGATGTGCTGCCAACATGTGATTTACGATATAGCCCAACAAATTCTGGTTCTAGCTCAAGGTCCTAATTGGCATATGATTGCCTGCCATGAGTCATCAAGGGTATGATGCTGTGTTTCTCAATACCGCTCGCTTATGTGCAAACACAGGGGTCCAACAGATGGCAACATTGTTCCTTCCTTAGTGGAACAGGTTTGTTGGCAAACTGCCGGTAAGGTAGGGGTGCATCGAGAAACCCTCAAAAATAAAAACAGCCATCAAATACAAGTGTGGGCGATGACGATGTGACTAATTGTTGCCATGGTGATCCGGTCTTTGAGATAACGTCTAATGGTAAGGGAAAATAAGCGATGTGTGCAGACGGCAGGGGAGAAAATGAAAGAAGAAAGGAGATTGAGAGGGTGAGAGAAGAAAGAGCAGTGATATTAGGTGTGGGTAAAAACCGAATAAAGAGATGTAACCTCATAATGAAAGGCCAATGCAGTGTCTCACAGTTTATTTACAGATGTAAGCATCATGTCTTTAAGAACTTTTTACTTCATAATCTGTGAGATTCTGAATGGATTTTAACTCAACTTGGGTCACAGTCTCCAAGGTTACCACAGGTAAAGCTTTTTGTAAATCAAAGGTGTCAAAAAGAGCTGAGGGAATCCTTTTTGCCAGATTTAATTATGTTTATGAAATGCCCAAAAGGGTAGCAACATGATTACAGTCTTAGATTAAAAGCCTTCTTACTCAAGTCCTCCAAATGTCAAAAAATTACATGTTGCTTTATTTCTGGATGAAAGGAAAATTGGATGCACACCTGCCAAAGCAGCAATTTGGAAGATGTAGTTATCCCTTCAATCATCCTTACAATGTTTTTCATCCAGCTTTGTGTGAAACTCGGCTGCTGGTGCCATTGTTTTGTTTCCTCAAACAGTTTTCCACTGCAGTGACTACTGGGTCATTGTGTGCTGGGTTTTATGGTGTGCCGTGTTGGGCCGCTTGGCCGCAGACCATTGCATCAGCCTTTTCTTTTGTTAAAAAGGACAATGAGGAATAGATGCTAGGAGACCCAGGACAGGAAAAGTGAAGGAAGAATAAAAAGCATAAACAAGAGGCTCTTCATTTCAACAGTATGACATCATCCGGTTTCTTTGTCCTCAGTTTTTGTTAAACGAATAAATAAATAAAAATACTAACACAGTTCCTCCTGCAGTCAAGGTCAGTTCTTTAATAAGGCAGATATAAATCATCACAGGGCTCACATTTCCCCTCGGTGCTATCTGAGAAGCCACTGTTGTGTTGTGTTTTATCACATGGGAGTTGTGAGTGGTGTGGGAAACTATGCTGAGCTATGGCTTGTCACCAGGCTGTGTGTCATATGACAACCTGCTACCTGGCAATAGTTTCCACTGGGGCTAGGTGATAAGAGAGGTGTTAGAGATAAGATGTCTCCTGGACTGGATGTGCCAGGAGGCCTCTGCCGTTTACAAGGGAAGGGCTGATAATTTATAAAGTCAACTCGGGGGCTGGTAGAAAACTTGCAATAAGCTGAATTTGTTTCTCACAGCATTTGGTTTCTTTCGTGTTTGATTCGTCCAGCTAAAAATGTCATTACAAGCAGAAATGAGTTATTTCCATTAATGAATGGCAAGTACAGAAACCCCTGTACATGACTTATCATCACTCACAACTCTGACTGCGACGTGCCTGATAACAGCAGGAATCTGGATTCACCCTCACTCCCACACACGCTTTGCAAAATGACAGTGAAGTGACGGTTTTGACATGATACACGTTGCCTTTTGCCACGCAAAATTCGTCAGCAACACCCCTCATGTCGCCGATCATCACCATGCCACCACTAATCATCGCTGTACCTGTCACTGACGTTAAAAAACACTCTGCCTCTGTTCACCTCATGTTCTGTCTCATCTTCTCTAAAAGTATCTATATTTGCAGGAAAATTGGTGCAAATGTTTTAGTTCAGGCACTGAACAAGGTGGGAATGTGTTTTAGTTCATGTAATGCACTCCAGTGTCCTCTTTGCTCTCACCCTCACCCGGTGTTTACAGGACACTTTATTTCTGCTCCAGCCTTTGTAGGAGTGTGTTAACTTAGTGAACTGTGTAGGAGCATGTTTTAAATTCCTTTTCTGTCTGGAATAGTTGTATGTGCTCACTACTATTCTGTTCTACATAATAGCAATCAGCTAAGGCTTCATTAAAATGTAAATTCTCCTCACGCTTTTTGAGTCTTTACTGTGCTTCTAAAATAAAACAGTAAAGGCCTTATGGGGGCTTAACTTAAGATCTAATCTGTGTGTCTTATCTGAAACCTCCTCCTCCCTTTGTGCAAGCACAATTTGAACACTGTCTGATTTGGAGGCAACAGAACAATCGAAACCGATGTCTGGCCGGCTTTCAGACTGTCCCGCTTTCTCTGTTTGTTTGCTTTTCAAGAGCAGCACAAAGCTAATTAGACTGCTGGTATTGAGCCAATTTAGGTCCCTCAGTCTGTTGTTTACCCACTTTCTGCATAATGCAGATGTGATTGTTGACATCCAATGATGTGGCTGCATGATTGCTACTAGTCATCTGCTATGTTTTTCCAGCCCTAGTGGTAGAATGCAAGTGTTTGTGTCGTTATTGCCTTTTCAATTTGATTTTTATTTTCACCAATATGCATTTTAAAATGTCACTTTTCTTAAATTAATTTGAAACAAATGCATAGTTATGAACATTTACTCCATAAGGCCCCAAATATGACGGCCATGTGCAAACGGCTTCACTTTTATTACAATGCTTTCAGTAAACAATTTTATAAATGAATGAACTGCTGTGTTGGTTTTCCTTGATAGGTTTACAATGACTGGTTTAAATAAGTACCGTAATTTCACGACCATAAAGCACACATAAATGTATTGAATTTTCTTCAAAATGTGCAGCTCGCCCTATACTGCAGTCTGCACTGTGTGTGCAAGACTGATGAAGGCCACAGTTTTACTAAAAGAGGAAGGTAGCGCCAGGCGGGTTACGCCACAATTTGCGTATGGATTGTTGATGCTTGGGCTAACGTGTCTGCTGGCACTGTTATTCGAGCTTTCGCAAAAGCCGGCATCATTTCCGAAGAGCTGCATGGCATGGAAAGTATGGAGATTTAACGCGGCGGTTCAATTCAGAAATAGTGGTTGAGGACTTCAATGGGTTTGAGAATGTGCTTGTTTTATGTTTTATGTGTTTTAAAATGCCAGCACCTATTTATGATATATTGCTGATTAAAAATATCTTTGTCCTTTGTAATCAATACAACTTGCATTTATGCTATCACGTAGCACTGGCATCTCAGCTAAGACTTTCTCTTGGATAATGTATTGTTTTGCACTATTCACGCAAAAATAATTGCATGCCATATTTGCATGAGAGCAAATACAATTGTAAAAGAAAATTTCAATACCCAATGTAATTTATTAAAAGGCTGTTTAGTACCCTGAGCAGACATTAGAGCAAGATGCTACCCTTTGCAGAGTAAATACTGTACATTCAGCACATTTAGGCAGAAAGACCACTCTTTTGCATGACCATGCTAGATGGATGTCTTCAAAAGTTATATAAATTGTGTTAAAAATCTTTCAAAAGAGCCACTTTTTTGATAAAATATGATTTTTATTTTTCTGTATTTCATTTTAAACATTAACCTTCACAATCTCATTATAGAATCCCCACCATGTTCCATAATAATGTCCTGTCAAAGCTCTACAATTACGGTACAATTGCCATTATCGCTGCATTTAAATAAACCTTTGGTGCACAATCCGAGCCCGTATCAATGTGTTTATACATGCTATTTAATCTCCTATTCAGTCGTGCAAAATGAGAAATAGAGGTGAATGTGCAACCTTACAAGATCCCATTTGACACCCATTTAATGTACAGATTGAACCAGACACAGAAGTAAAACATTGTGGTCAAAATAATCCTCCTATCAGTGAAACACCAAGATGATGTCGCTTCTTTTTTTTTTTTTTTTTACTAATCCGATGCATGATTCTAATTCAAGAAATGTTACAAACCATGAGGTATTTTATCTCTTGCACTACAACCAAATTCTACGATTGTTTACCACATGCGGGACTTCTGTTAATGGTAATTCTAATACATTTACCATTGGGTTTTATGAAAGCCATTTCTGTAAATCACCTGACACAATCTATGCAGACATGTTTTTTCTATTGGGGTTGAGTTTTTCTCAACAGTAGTGTATGTGCCTTTGAATATCTTGCTCTTGTTTGTATTTCTTTTAATTTTGCAGCATTGACCTTTTTTCTTATGGATATTTTTAAATCTATAAAAAGAAACATAAGAAAAAACCTTTAAACATTTATTGCATCCACTTCAAATGTCTGAAATCCATCAAACTCTCCACACAAGGATAGTCCATTGAGAACATGATTATGGGGTATTCTTGCACAGCATGTAATGACCTTAATGGTTGTCCTGTTGGCACCTGAGCTGTGATTTCTGCAGCTACTCCTGATTTACCATCTCCCTCTGCTGTTTGTCTGATTAGGGCTCTACCTGCCCAGTCTGTCAGTTTAGGTGGACAACCATGTCCTGGTAGGTGTGCAGTTGTGCCAATCTCTTTCCATTTATAGGAAGTGGTTTGAACAGTGCTCTGAGAAGTCATTCTAATGACCAAAACATACACACATGACCTTCTAGATTCATAATTCTGGACTATTATTGGGTAGTTGTCTGTTTTTATCAGACAATGTCATTAATGGTATGGAATTATACGTCTATAACAATTTAGCACATTGTCATCAATAATCTTTACATTTTTAATTATCCTCAATAATTACGTATGTTTTTGGGATTTCACGGTCATAAGGAAGATGACTTCTATGACTATCTTTTGACATTAGAATGAGATTAAATAAGTTACACTTCTTCAAAATTTGTTTTGTGCAGTTCTTTTTATGTAATTTCTTACAGACACTTGCTGGTTTGGAGAATTTACTGTGGTTTAATATAATTTTATAAAAAGGACAAAAAAGAAAAAAAAAACCAACAGTGCTGCACTCTGGGAGGAGCTTGGAGTAAAGCTGTTCTTCCTACAGGTCAAGAGAAGCTAGATGGGGTGGTTTGGGCATCTGGTTAGAACGCCTCCCGAATGCCCTTCTGGAGACCAAGAGGCAGGCCTCAGAACTTCAGGAGACACTGTGTCTCACAGCTGGCCAAGGAACGCCTCGGGATCCTCCTAGGTGAGCACAAGGATGAAGCCGGGATGAGAGAAGTCTGGGTTTCCCGTCTGATGCTGTTGCCCTGTGACCCAGCCCCAGATAAGTGGAAGACAACAAAACTGAACAAAAAATATTTCTTGCTGGATTCATGCAAAGCAATACTTTACATGTTTACTTTCTGATGTTGAATTTTGTTGTCAAATTGTACAATTATATTGGTAAAAAATAAATTAAATAAAGAATGCTTCCAATCTTTTGATAACCTTTCTCTTGCTAATTTGAGGATTTAATAAATCTTTTGTATATTTTTTAGTCATCGAGACTAAATTATACATAATATTACGGTCTTTAGAGACTGCAGTGAATACGTAGGTGACGTGCTTGATGTGTCCTGTCTCACCTGGATGCTAGATACTGTAGGATGAACTTCACCACATTCTGTGATCCTAAATTGGAAGAAGCAGCTTCTTCTTACTTAAGAAAAAAATCCCTTTTTTAAACAATAAATTAAAAAAAATTGTAGAGTAAATGTGCAAGTGAGCACTTCTGAAAGGCATCTTGAAGTTATGGAAATGCTTGTTACAAAGTTATATAATGTACGCTATGCCAATAATCTGGAAATGAGAGTTCAGCATCTAACGTGTGCACATTTTCTTGCCATGTTGTCATACAAGCAGGTTTATCAGATTAACCCGAGTTGTGTCCTTTACAAGCATGACAGCTTCGGCTTCTCCAGAATTTAATCAATACATATCAAATCAATGCACATGGACAGCTTACATATTTCCATCTTCAAAATTCCAACTCTCATCAGATTTTCCAGGCAAATCAGAGCAAGTCAAGTTTGAATGTTACTTTGAATGTTTGCCTTTTGTGAGATGAAATGAATACGATGACGTGCAGGACATCAGCGTTTCCAGTTGGTTGTGCTTTTAATGTAAAGTCAATCGGTCAAAGTGTGGAAGATATGAAAACCAACTAAGGAAGATTTTTCTGTCAATTTATACATCAAACTTTGATTTCATCCATCTCATCACTCACAAACATGGAAACAACTTGACAGAGGAAGACATCCCATTAGTGATTAAAATTTTATGTTGCATGGATTGAGTCATATTTTGGTTTGCTACTCTTTTTTTTCATCCCATTTGATATTAAACTTATGTTGGCTTTTTAATAGCATAGAATAATATAGCATGCAGTTTGCAATTCATCCTGTAATTCAAATAAATGAATAACACTGTAGAGATGGTAAAGCAAGCAGACATAAAGATCAGAGGAAAACTATAGAAGTGAAGAGGCGGGTACACCCAAAACAGGTCATAAATTAAAAAAGCGTTGAATATACTTAACATCAAACATTTAAAAATGCTGTAAAAATGAAGTAAATTCAGACAAAGTTTTTGTCATGATTCCCTCCCCTGCCAACAGAGGGAGCCCTGGACCTTCCCTATCACCATGATTAGGGACACCTGGGGGTGATTAGTCTGATAACACACACCCGTGGATCCAGGTGTCTATTTAAATGCAATCACTCCTGACGTCTTTGTCGGGTCATCGGCGTCACCACTATTACCATCCTTCCAGCCAGGGCTTCCGTTCTGGCTGCCTGACCATGAGTTGCATCTTTGAACTCTGTTAAATTATTTGAACTTTTGATCTACAGTAGAGTTAATTCTGTACCCTGTACCTTACAGCCATACTGGACATTTTGCTTTACTGTACTTTGGTTAATGAATTCTGTTTTGTTGTCCTGCATTTGGGTCCTCCCCCTTCCATATTTCCACATCCTGACAGTTTTCTTTCAAGAATTACAAACCTTAAAAAAAAACAAGTCATGAGATAACTCACAAACTGGAAGAATTATTGTTGGGTGTTCACATTTAGTATTTTAAAGTTATAAAAATTTATATATAAAAAAGAGAAAAATATGTAGTCGTTTTAATTAAAAGGAAAACTGACTTCATTGTAGGTTTCCATAAACGAATCTGTACTGATTTATTCAGAGAAAGCAACGGTAGTTTATTCTTGGAACAGTAGCCTCAAAGTTTTTTTAGATAGAAGATTACAGTACAGAGAAAAAAAAAATAAAGGGAAAAATGGAATGGGGTAAATTTCAATCTTATAATTTAAGTTATTGGGGTTAGCAACATACCCATTAACATTTGTTTGAAACAGCTATCATCATTAACGGGCTGAACTGGCCTCAATTATAAGAGAGCACAAATTGATGTTTGTTGCATGTGTACCTGCACATGCATGCTTAACAAACGGGTCAGGTAGAATACATTTTTAATCAATTAAAGTGGGAAGTGTAGGATGCCGCAGCCCCAGCTTAGGCTGCTTAGGGCTGGTGTTTATTTTCACAATGACGCTGTACCAGTGGCGGCTGGTAGTAAAAAAAAACTTGGGGGGGGCGCACATTTTTCAAACACACACAAAAATTTTTTTTTAGATATATTATATAAAAGTATATATAAATATATATATAAAATAAATATAAAATTATTCGTGACAATATGTGTCTGTTTTTGGTGACTTCTTCATTATGTTTCCTTATGCCAGTTCGGTAGCCTTCATTTATTTGTGCCAGGATGTTACTACAGCCAAAAACACCTAGCTTATAGCTACTATCAAGATGGGTGCGGCAAGTTTCATGACGTTTGCACTTTTCAGACAAATGCTTCAAGTCACTCACCCCTGTTGATATCCACACCTTTTCAGTTGCTGCTGAACTAAACAATAAGCAGGGGAAACAAAAAAAGTGTTTCTTATGTTGCATCCAGTTAGCCACCGCCACTTTTGATAGACAGCAGGCGAAAATCCTCTCACATAAAAGCTGCCGCGATCTCCACTGTTTTGGTGTCCGGTCCAAGCTCCTTCACTCTTCTTTTTTCTTCTTCAGAACGCTTAGAAAACGGATTTCTGTAGAAGGGACAACACTGAATTCTCTTTAAGAAAGCCACTAGCGTTGTTAGCGTCTGAACTAGCTTCTGACGCCATGATGAAGACTGTTTCCCAGAATTCCGCAGTGAAAAGAAAGGGCGTGGGTGGGATTTATAGGTCAGCTTCTAGCTAATTGATTGGTTCATGTAACAGACTGACAGAGAGTATAACCTATCACACACCCGATGGGCGGAAAATATCTGCGCCCCGCGGGCGTGGTTATGGTTTGCATTACACATGAATGGAAAAAAATTTAGAGCTGACGTCACGTTTTTTCCATAAAAACTGGAAGCCACATACACACTAATACGTTTTCCTGGTAGGGCGTACATACCCTTCGCCCTCGTTCCGGTTTGCACAGGAAGTAATAAAATGAAATAAAATAAAACTGTGTAAAACATTATTAAAGGTCCCCTATTATGCAAAACTGACTTTTATGAGGTTTTAACCTTTTATTTTACTTAGTACTACCCCAAACAATCCCCCAAAGTGTGTTTTATTGTGATTCATGCTATTTTGAGATATTTAAATTCAAAGTAAGGGGCGTGTTCTCCAAACCTCTAACGACTGGTGGAACATAGTGACGTACATCTGTTTTTTGTTCAGCCCCCTGCAGCTCAAACACCCTCCCCCACTTCTACCTGCTCTCCACCCTGATATCCACCCATTTCCGTGCTTCACTCTACTGTGAAGCACACCTCGCCCCTCCCGCTCCACGCTGTGCTGGGTGGGTGGGGAAATCACAATGAATGACAACCAATCGCAACCAACGGGGCGGGTCCCGGGAAAAAAAAAAGAAAAAAAGACTGAAACAAGCTGTTTTGAGTTCCGGGTATGAAACTGCGCTCCAAAACAGGCTAGTATTTCTAAACTTTTGTGTTGAGATTGTGGCGGAATGTAAAATTATGCATATCAGATACATAGCACAGGATAAAATAAGGGAAAAAAGGCATAATAGGGGACCTTTAAAATGCATGTAATCTTCACACTCGACAGTTTTGCATACTTATAAACACATACATGTTTATATAAATGTATATATATATATATATATATACATATATTTTTTGGTGATCAGGGCGGGGGGGGCGGCGCCCCTGCGCCACACGTCACCAGCCGCCACTGCGCTGTACATTATATGCTTTCATAACTGCAACAGTTTAACAGCAGATCAAATAGATACATTTTGAATTCTTCAAAGAACATTCACTTTTCCACCGAGGCTGAAATTTTCTGCACTTACTTTCTACCTTTCACTTCATTGGTTCAGACATGTTGAGTAGTTGCAGGTACAGTATATTTCTTCTCTGATTGTCCATTTTGCTGGAGCAGCTGACTTGATCAATAGGAAGGGGAGGCCCTGATGTTAAAATTAAGGAACTAAATACACAACCGCAAAAGTTGAAGGGTGGGGCATGTACATAAATGACTCTATCGAAGCAGTTCTTGCGGGCCAACAAAAATTGGACTGTGGGCTGCAGTTGGCACCTGGGCCACAGTTTGGATACCCCTAGGTTATTGGAGCAAATCTCTAGAAAACATGCCAGTTCACTAATGGGCTATCCCAAGACCAGTAAGAACTTCTAAACATCTTTTGCCTCTATGACACAACCCCTAATTCTTGTACAATGTTTTCTGGTCTAAGAAGTGCTTTCAAAGAGAACCAATATCAATATTTCAACTTTATTTTTCATTCATTTTTTAAACACAAAATGGTCACCTTGCTCAAGTAAAGTAACTCTGCAGGTATCTCAACAGAAACAACATTTTCTGTTTTCTGGCTTGTTTTTATGACTCACAATTTTTGAATTATCCGTCTAATAATTTTATGTTCATACAAAAAAATGGGAGGAAATAGCTCGAGCAAAAATGTGATTTAGGACCCTAAATCTTTTAAGAAACTGTTCAAGGTAGAACGAATGTCAAAAAACTTCTCAATAAAACAAAACTTCAACAAAAATGTGAATGATTGAAAAAAAGATATCGTCATAAAACATCTTCTCACAGTCAAAACTTGACAATGATGCAGGATGGCTTCCACATTAGAGAACAAACGACAGCAAATTTTGACAAAGAGCTTTGAAATGTTGTTTAAGAATCATGGTAAACTAGCCAGACTGGCGTCACCAGAGTAGCTCCTGAATTTCATGCCACTCAAGTTGCTAAGTTAAGTATCAATGAATTGGGGACTGTTTAATTGGCCAATCAGAACATAAACATAAAGTTGTGACATCAAACACAAGTGTTCATATGTGTACGTTTATAGTTTGGCAACAATATCTGATTTTCGTGTTTATGTTCTGCTCTTTAGACAATACACTGTTCTGGCGATGTACACACGTCCAGTCTCGACCAGAAAGCACTGGTTGGTGGAAGCAAAACTTTGGAGCAAACAAATCCTAACGACAGGAGTTCAGATGGTTTCCATGGAGTGAAAAATACCGGATGCATTGGTAAAATTTTCCAAATTTTTCAAATATCTAGCTAGTTGTAATGGGGCTGAAGTAATATGCTATTCTACCCAGTGAAGGCAAAAGAATTGTTAAGGGATGTAGGGTAGCTTTTCAAGTTCTTTAATTGTATTCAACACACCAGAAAAATACTGTGCTAGGTTGGGCTTCCACCAACTATGGATGAAACCAATCCATCTTCTACAAACCTGTGGGTCCCGATTTGTGTATGCTTGTTCATGCTTGGAAATGTACTGTCAACAATAAACTTTTTTAACCATCAGCTGTACTCATTACTTTAGCAAATATTTCACATCATTCATTCTGGTACATAAATACTTCAATGCATAAAGTCAAAACAATAACTCAACTAATATACATGAGATAAGATACCCACTCAAAGACGACCTGAAATCAACCTTCTGCACTGACAAGGATGGATTTTTTAATGTATTCTTAACAGTGAAGATGAACGCTAACCATGAAGTATAGAAATGTTTCTAAGAAAGTACATTTCCAAGAAAAAAGATTTTTACAACATTTTTTTAACATGATCAAACTTTAACACTTTTAAAACTTTTAAGATGACAGTGAGGCGTGATGTTGAGTTGAATCCAGGAGAATAGTTTGAACGTAAGTGCTAATGGGATGTAAAACATAAAAAACCTCATTCTGACCTGCAGCTGTGCAAAGTGATGGTTTCTACCCAAACCACATCCTGCACATTGAATCAAGGCCCCTTGAGTGAAGGCCAAGGAAGACATTATTATTTGAAGAAAATGCAGAAAAAGATGTGATGAACGTTTCCAGAAGCTTTCAAATATAAGCTATCCTGCTTTGGTAAAACTTTAAAGACAAACTAAGCCAAAGTCGATCTCTTTGAGAATGTAGCGCATCACTTTGTTTCCAGTTATAAAAATGAATGCGCGAAAACCAAACCCATGGGAAAACATGTTGAAGGTTCATTCAACATGGTGGTGGCTGCTTTGAAGGTTGTTGTACTAGAAGCATTAAATGCTTTTTAAAGGAAACTTTTCCACACTCAGAAATCTGCACAAAAGTTCAGAACCAACTTACAATGAACCATAAACCCAATAAAATATTTTAGAGTGTATTTTATGAAACATACTATTTTATTGGTTTTAATAAAAAATATTACTACTCATACATTTTGAGTACTAAAAATTTAGTACTCAAAATATTAGTACTCATCCAGAGTGTTGGCTATCTCTGACTCGAAAGTCCTAAGTTGTTGATATATATTCAAAGACAATCCCATGTTTTTATTTTTACTTAGTTACGTTTATTAAGATCCAGGTAAGGTTCTGAATTTTATTCAGTCACTAATCTTCCTGGTGTCTTTTTTATCATTCAAATTTTTTGCATTTACTGTTTACTTTGCCCACATTTGCCACAGAACGTATGCAGCTCTCAATATTAACTGATTAAATTCACTAACTTAACTATTGTGTGAGCAGAAAGAGTTTGTGCCTTTTTAAATTTTTTTGTAAGTTTTTGTTCAATTTGTTTTCTTTTTAACAAATTTCATTTATTGTTTACCTTCAACCTCATTTTTTTTCAAGTTCTACATCAAAGCAATTAGTAACTATCAAGAAAAGATTTAATAATAATAAATGAAGAAATTAAGTGTCACAACTTACCTTAGGCTGCACGGTGGTACAGGGGATTAGCCCAGGGGCTTCACAGTTAGAAGGTCCAGGTTTAAGTCCCAAAGTGGGAGTGAAGCTTGAAACACTGGTCTTTCTGTGTAGAGTTTTCCTGTTCTCCCCATGTATGTGTGAGTTTCCTCCAGGTACTCCAGTTTCCTCTCACCCTCCAAAAACATGCATGTTAGGTTGATTGGCTGCTGTGAAAATGCCCCTAGGAATGAGTGTGTGTATGTGTGTGGTTGTGTGTGTGTGGCACTGCAACAGACTGGCGGCTTGTTCAGGGTGTACCTTGCCTCTAGCTTGAAAGCCGCCGGGATAGGCTCTGCCTTCCCCCGTGACCTCGTTAAGGGTAAGTGGTTTAGAAGACAAAACAACTTACTTCTTTTGGTCAGATTTGTCGTGCACAATTTGACACAAAAATTTTAAATCCTCGTGTTAATTTGATAGCTAGGGAGGGTAAGATAAAAAAAAAAAAATCACGATAAATTTTTATCCATCCTTACATATATTCTATATTAACCAGTTCAGCTAATAATAATCATTTTAAAGGATGCTGAGATGTAATTTTGTCTCATTTCACTGTCCCTATAAAATCCCTTTCTCCAGAGGCTAATAAAAGAAACAAGTGATATAATTCTCTCTAATAAAAGTTTATTGATGATAATGATTAGAAATAAAAAGTGGATTAACAGCAAAGGTTGAATCCCCTTACATAAAGCCCGACAAGTAGCTGGATTTTATTAATAATCCTGCAGAAAGATGATGAGTCCCCAGTTGGTAGCATTTCCTTGAACTTCCTTTCAAATAAGCAGCATGGTTATTAATTGTGCTCCAGGTTGAGACTTCGCTGTCTGTGAAGCTTAGCTCCCCGGTCCCTCTTTATTCTGGAAGTCTGGTTCTTAGCTGCTGGAGGAGCTTTCACTCAGACAAGATATTGTAAATTAAACCAACATGTTATTGTAGTTTTTATTCTTGTACTTTAAGAAAAATGCAAACCCCCTCAATAAAAATAAATACATTTTTTGTCTTTGTCGTGTGGCTAAGCTGAGCAATAAAAAAACCAAACTGATGTTTGTGACTGACTAAAGTCAGACATTTGATCACTTCTATTTTGTTAATTATTTAGAAATCAACTTAAGTGTTTATACTTGATTATTTCTATAAACTGTGATTCTGATTTGAAGGTAGTGATCACATTTCAGATATTATTTCCTAAAACTAACATGCATAAATATAGAATGCAGGAGACGGTGGCTGAGTGGTTAGAGCGTTCGCCTGAGGACTGGAAGTCAACCGGAACTTCACGGGTTTGTGTCCCACTGAGTGCACGTCTAGGATCCTTACGGAAAAGACTCCCAACGTTGCCCCCTGTTTCTCCCACCATTGGCGCCGTTGTGGCAGCCTGCTTTGGTGTAAGAGTGCAGCACACAAATTTCCCTGATGAGGGATGAATAGATTGAGTAAAAAACAACAACAACAAAAAAATTGTATAAAGTTTAAATATGTTTAAATGTGTTCTTGTTTGCAAATTTGGATGTGTGTGGTTGGTTGTGTAGCCCCGTGACAGTCTGGCCACCTGTTTGGGGTGCACCCATCCTCTCGCCTTGAATTTGCCAGGATAGACTCCTGCACCACCCGCGACCTCGTTGGAGAGAAGTGGTGGTTCAGAAGACAAAACGAAGCTGAAACCAAAGCTGAAGTGATTAACAGGCTGTCTTAATAGTTCTTGCTCACCATAAAAAAAAGGATTTGATCACTGGATTTTAATCTTCAATAATGTCCACAGTTTATTAAAATGATTTGTTTTTCCTTTTTAATTTTTTTCCCACATATTGTTATGTACACTAACTATGTACAATACTGAATCTTGAATCTGTATTTATAAGCACAAATCAGTCCAAAAAGTTGACAATATCTTTATAAAATTCGTTCATGGCAACTTTAATCAGCCATATCAAGTAAATGAAAGCAAAACTGTCATCAATCATGCTAAATCCCTCCAACCCCTCCATGAATCTGTGGACCATCTAAAGAGCAACTTCAGCAACAGACTTCTGCAACCCTACTGCTCAAAGGAACAGTACAGAAAATTATTTCTGTCGTCCTCTATCAAACTATTTGACCATTCACTTTCAAACCTGTAACCACTTCCCATTCACAACAGTTTAAAAAAAATCCTTGTACATATGATTGTTGATTTCTTCTTCTTGTCGATTCTTCTATGGTTCTCTGTTTTGCACTGCAGCACTTAAATGTCTCTTTGGGAATAAAAATAGTATTTTCAATTCAAAGAAAAGGTCTGTAACAAAAGAAGAATGCAAAGGGCTGAAGGCAAATTTATCATTATCTTGTTTAATGTGTTTCACAGAATAATCTTTTGTCAGTCTTTTTAACCATACAAATCTGCTAGAAAGACCTACAATTCTAAGATGTTACAACTTCTTAAACACCACATGTTGCTGATTCACTTTGTTATCCAGATAATGAACATGTTGGCCAGAAAAGAGGAAGTATCAGACCATTTTTAGATTAGAGTGTAAAAATGAGGCCTGCCGCTTTCTTTTATTGTTTTCAGGCACACTATTACACATTTGAAATCCTCTTCCATGGTTTTGCTCAGAAGTTGCAGCCTTACAGGAATCGTTTTAACAACTGAGAAGCCTGTGATGGCTACTGGTATTTCACACTCAGATTAAACATCTAATTGTACCAAAAAGCTTCAAAATTGTAGCAATAAGGCATATCCAGGACGTTTTGGATGCCTCTGAACAATGGTGTGCTGTCATAGCAACGCAACACAGAGTTATATGAGAATTTGGATTTTAGGGTCAGAGAGCCTCCTGGTTGCTATGCTCTCTGATCATCATTGTGGGATGTGTTGATTCACAGGTATAAAGGAGTTAGGTTTGAGTTGATCGGATCCCGAGAGACTTCACTGAAATATTTGTTTCCACTGTCTGAGGACTGTTTCTCAGCTGATTTCTTTCTAAGCTCCCTCAAACATCTCAATTTCCAACTAATAATACAGAAGCAGAAAAGTGTGTTTTCTCTCTAAACAACCTAACCCTCCAGTTACTTGTATAATTTCCAATTGTGATATCTCTTCATCAACAAAAATCCCTTCATCCCCCTGATTCTACCACAGTTTGTTTTTTGAAATCAGACCTGGACTACTGCCTTAAGTGCCACTAAATTGGATACATCTCCAATCTTTTCAAAGCAATCTTAGCGTGAAAGGTCATGTTGTGATTCCTTTGACTTTCACATTATTGAAGTAAGGACAGATGTTGAAAATCTTCACTATTTCCCAATTCCTCTCTGAGCGAACAGCAAAGGTTACAACAAAATATTCTTGGGATGTGTTATTTTCTTTGTCAATCTCATCTTTCTTTTTTCCTAGGGTTGTACAAAGGCTAGCATTTTTTTTGTGATTTATATCCTAAACAGGTTTTTCTGTTCAATACACACACTAACATATAAAACCACACTTTTTCATGCATACCTGTATAACATGCTTTTCAATGCTTTTGATAACACTAGCAGAATGTCAGAAATTGGTTTATGTTCTCTAAAAACTGAGAACATTAATAAAACTTTTAGATCTTTAGACAAATTGACAGCCGTGTGAGGAGGGATGGGTTACGTAACTTCAGTAAACATGTTTGCATCTTAAATGCGCGTTGTGGCACATTCAGCAAAGAAACACCAACAAAGATATCATACGGGAAAGTGAGGAAAGGGAAGAAAGGGACAGAACAAGACATAGAACAAGAGTTAAATAACATTTTTTACTGACAGAATAAAACTCAGAGTACAGCTCAGATGAAATATGGATGCTGTGCTAATCATTGATATGTGGATGACTAACATATATTTTTAAAAGTGTCTTTGAATCTAAAGTTTTAAGAAGTAATTGCCACCCAAATATGTTGAACAGAATTAAGTACAGGTTAGATGGCTTTAATAAAAACCCATACAGACTCAAGTCTTCATATGTCCATCTACACTAGCTGAGAACTGATGAGAATAAAATAAATGTTTTTACATGTTGAAGGAGGTGAAGAAGCGTTTGCAGGCAGGCTGGAACAGGTGGAGGAAAGTATCAGGTGGGATGTGTGATAGAAGAGTTTCAGCTAAAATGAAAGAGAAAGTGTACAAAACCGTGGTGAGACCGGCCATGCTGTTTGGTACTGAGGAAAAGACAGGAAACAGAGATGGAGGTAGCAGAGATGAAGATGGTTTGGCCACTTGCAAAGGAGCGAGAAAGAGTACATCGGCAGAAGGATGCTGGGTTTGGAACCACCTGGAAAGAGGCCGAGAGGAAAACCAAAGAGGTGGTTCATGGATACAGTGAAGGAAGACATGAAGATAGTTGGCGAGATCGAAGAGGATGCAGCAGATAGGGTTAGATGGAAGAAACTTACTTGCTGTGGCGACCCCTGAATGGAAATACCGCAAAAAGAAGAAGTTTTTAAACGTTATTGTAACTGTGACCAAATGAAAACAATTACGTTTTTTTTTTTCCGCTTGCATTCTAATTCATTCCACAATCCAAAATGCGCAATGGGTTTAAACGAACAACCCAAAATGTGTCTATAGCTGCTATATCCCTGAAGTAACAAAAGTGTTTACGTCAAACATTTTCTCTGAGATTTGTCATGGAAAATACAAGGACATGCTGGAACTGTGAGCATGGAGCAGTATTTTGGAACACCTGTGATAAATGTAGCACATTTTTACAGCTGCCGTCTTGTTGCCCCATTATTCAACAGGGTGCGAGGATGCACCTAAAGGGAAGATGATGAATGCTCTCACTGCATGCATTATGACACTACAGGAAGTCCCTCGTCTGTCGTTCATAACGATTGTCCTATTGAACTAAGTGAATTTCTTTTTTCAAATAGTTATGTTTGCTTTGCAGATGAATTTATTAGAGCAAGTACGACTGAAAGCGAACCTTGTTTGCCTTACGAAAGGCAAGATGTGTTAGATGTTAAAATTAAAAGAGGCAGATATGACTAGATGAAATGTTGACATACAGTATGAGGCACCAAAATGCCTCAAAGTACGGAATAATTGGTTTCTTGGGGACTGGTGACCAAGCCAAAAGGTTACACTAGGTCATCAGACATGCGACTTCACATACAACAAATGATAATGAGCCCACTTTAATGTCTTGAAGTTGATCATTTATTAATATTAAAACTTGCAGTCGGAAACTTTCCTCCTGTTGAATTCAGAGTAACTCACAACATCGAAAAGATCAAAAGTAAACTATGTAAAAAATGTCGAGCAGATTGATTCACAGGCCCGTAAAAAAGTAAAAAGAAAAACAAAAGAATAACAAGAATGACAGAGGAGACACAACTCTAAAGTGAGTACTTCCTCATTTATTTGTCAGGGTTTTGGGTGTGTGTGCAGGAGTGTGCTTTAACTTTCCTTTCATGTGTCTCGCAGGCAGACTGGAAAAAGATGAAAGCTGTATTTGGATAGTGAGCTCTTTGTTTAAACGGGACTCATCATTTCCTTTTGTCAAGTGAAATTCAGATTGCGACCCACCGCTTGTGTCAGTCATTCCATCAGTCCAGAGGGGAAGAGTCTGCTTCCTCAACCAGACCTCCTATCCACTCATGTCCTTTTTTGTTTCAGACTCTATTCATAGAACTTGAAAAGTGTCTCTCACTTTTCCTTTTTTCTCTCTAATCCCATTCTTGTCCTTGTGTGGCTTTATTAAGTTGTCGTATGCGGGGATGGATCTTCTACCAGCCTATTCATTCTTACTAGGTCATAATTATAAGAATAGAAACATCTTACATACCTTCACACACACACAGACACACCCACATCACCAACGGGGAAGACCACAAAAGGGTGTCTTTTGCCATCAACAAACAAAATCAATCATGTTATGTCACCACTAAGTATCCTTTTGTCAAAGATTAAACTAGCTATGAAGGAGGCATGCTCAAAATACCTTTTTGTCTGTTACCTTGCATACTCATGTACCTGTGTGCATGTGTGTATGTGTGCCTGGTTGCACAACATGCCTGTGTGATCCATGTACAGTATCTGCTCCCAGAGTACTTAGCCAGAGGAGCTGTCTGCTGTTTGAATAAGGGCAGTCAGTCACCGGCACTAAAGAGAACATTCATCATGCACTTTCACGGCTTACACCTGTTTCTGCTGGCTAAGGCGGACAAGCTGCGACGGCTCCGGCGCCACATCACTCTCCATGCTCTCTCAACTATTCCTGTGGAGCCATACACACATATTGTTTCTGATGTTTTTCACATTAGCTCCCAGCAATAACCATCACTATTCATGAGTAATAATGATAACCGACCCTTGGTATGGCAGGAAGCCATAAGAGCTGCTGTTATTAGCACACTTAAATCACCAAAACACCTGCACCTGCATGGAGGATGCACATCAAACAGCATGACAGCGGCATCATCTCTTATGTTGGCGGATGCACCAGTAGAAGGGGTGTGTGACCTTACACATGACCAGGGATGTGATACAGTTGTTAGAAGAAATGGGAAAGATGCATGGTTCGTGTTTCTTCTTGATGAGGGAAGTGTCTTGCATATGTAACAGTGGTGTTGTGGAGCTGAGTGGGGTGTGTGCTGTGGAGTAGCTACACCTTTGAGCTCCAAGCAAAACTTTTACAAGCATGCTACCTCACACATAATTGATGGATTCTCTCTGAAGTGAGCTCTGGTTTTGGGCTCTGGAAGCTTTACAGCAGGGAAAGCAAGTGTGTGTGTGTGTGTGTGTGTGTGTGTGTGTGTGTGTGTGTGTGTGTGTGTGTGTGTTTCACCATCTTTTAGGGCCGACTTTGTTGAGCATTTACTCATATTGACAAGGTATGGTCATTATTAGTGTGATCCATCAGAGGATATGTGTCACTGCTTTCCATTCTTTTTCACACACCTCCGCTTTTGATATCACACTCTCATCTTCTGTGCACCGCTGTTGTCTGCCATAACAGAAAAAAAGCCTCTCTGTTCCTCTAACTCGCACAGCCCAGTCACAACTCCATCGATTTCCTTTAAAATTTTCAGAAAACATGAAGAATGTGAGCTTTAATATTTCCCACTCTCTGCAACACCTGGTCCAGGTTGCTAGGTAACACGTTGCGTAGCAGTGTTTGATGTGTGTGTGTGCTGTTCGTAAATGGCTTTGATCCTCAGCAAACTGACAGATTCTCCACAGTGTTACCTTCCCCTGGTAGTTTTGGCACCTCATCACACTGCGGAGCCTAAAACATATCTGAAAGCTCCCAAGTGAAATGGAATACCCACCTTGTTAGGCAAAAAAGACAAGAGAAGCTGTCGAGAAAAGTTTAAGCTTTAAACTATTTTTATCAAGATTGTTTGAGACTACGTCGAAGGTTCTTCCAAGTCAAATTTGAGAAGATTGCAACCCAATGTTCTGCTACGTAGAAGGTTGTTGAACATTGTCATGTTGGACAATAACCAGACGAACACAATTTTTGTACAACGTAACATACATTTTTAAAACACACTAGAAAATACTATAAATTTATAATAAGATGAAGGTTAATGAAGCCTTGTGTCATGGTTCCCTCGCCCACCAACCAGAGGGAGCTTGGGATCTTCCCTCATCTGCCTGATTCAAGACACCTGATGGTGGTTGAGCAGCTGCCTGTTTAAAGGCAGTCTGCCATCCTTTCAGTGTCAGGTGACCATACCTTCCAGCCAAGACTTACCGACCATGATACTCATTTGGAACAATAACGTCAAGACATTCCACTAAACCATGTGGTTTTCCTTTTCAGCCTTGCCGGACTGCCTTACTTAAATAAACCATGTTTCTTGTCCTGCACTTGGGTCCTCCTCCTTCTTCTGCACCCACATAGTGACACTTGGAGTCCTAAAAGTTAGTTTTTCCATTTATACGCATGCGCATAACTAAAGAAATACCTACTTGAGAACAATTTATGTAACACTACTTGTTTTCATTTTACTGGCAGAAAAATTATGTCGTATATCAGAAACACAAATTATGTTTCTCATAAAATGTAATATGCATATATACAACTAAGTACATTTTGATTCCATTGACTGGATTCAAACTAGACCAAATATTTGACCAAATACTGCCAAGATCCTCCTCCCTTTCCTCCTTCCTAATATGGCCCTCTTCCCCAATTCAGTACACCTGTTCCAATTGCCTCTCCCTAATGTCACCTGTGTCTCATCTTTCCTCTGGTTACTGAACCCCTGGTGACCATCGCTCCATTGTCATACAATCTGCTTTTCTGCTCTACTACAGCACTCATAATGGTGTTTGATCCCCGAGCCTCACGTGTCCCCTTTGATGGCTCTTCTGTCTGGTCCTGCTAAACCTGCCCAGGATGCACAAGCGTTCCCCTCTTCCCTAACCCATGATTAACTGTTATAAACTGGTTATGCATCTGGGTCCTACATTTCCACCATTACCACCTCATGACGATTATCTTTTTGTCAAAACCACAACAAATTACTTTCAAACCTTACAATTCTTTTTAACCAAATGACACTGCGACATTCTTTAAAAAAAAAATATGGAAATTGTTTTGTGGCAAGAAACCTTGTGTCTGCAAATCAACCTGGAAGTAGTGTGACAGGTTTATTTTCTTTTATGAGATGAGTTACATGCCTGTGGCTATACAGTCTGTTCACATGCAACATGTGGGCATACAAAATGCATTATGATCTTATTATGCAAGTTTTTTTAAAACTTGTTGGTTGAAAGGGGGGAAAAAAGCAAAAAAAAAAAAAAAAACAGGATGTAATTTAGTAAAAGAATAAACTGATGTTGAGATGTGTCAGGGCAGAGACCCAAAAAATCATATTCAATATTAAACTAAGGATAAAGTGCATTCCCCAGTGGTTGTAGTAAAATACATTTGGACACAGAAGAGAGCTCTTTTTTGATCCAGCAAATGGTCATTGTGAAATGCCCTGAGAAATGAGTGCAGGTGAGTATTTGCCTGTTTCTTGGAGTGGCCCAGAAAACATGGAAGGGCCCCATCACGGCTGCCGCAGATGATCTGGAGTTAAATAACCAGGGGAAGGTAAGACACAGGCGGAGGCATCAGGGAGAGGCAACTGAAACCAGATGTACATAATTAAGGCAGAGGGTCAGATTTGGAGTGAGGAAATGTTTCAGAAGAAAGGAGGATCATGACCGTTTCTTGTAGCCCTGCAACAGACTGATGACATGTCCAGGGTGTATCCTGCATCTAGTCTGTTGCTCGCTGGAAGAAACTCTTTGGGTCTGAAAGTTCTTCAAGTAGGTGCAGGTTGGTAATCATCTTTTCGCTCATTTGCTCGTAAAAATGAGCTTTCATTTTAAAATAAGAAGTCAATCTCATGATAGAAAGTCAGTAAATATTGAAAAATTTTATCTACTGATTTGCATCTAAACACACAGTACTTGATGTCAACATACAGAATGACTCAATCGTGTATGCAGAAACAGGAACATCTCTTGAGAAGGCACTACAAAATGACTCCTGTTTCATATTCAATAAGTAGAAAGTTAGAATTCAGAGAAGTTGAACCGTAACCACATACAAACGCAACTGTCAAGAAGAAGAGCTGAGTTCAACTTGTCTGCTGCGCACCCATCTATTTTCTATATCCACTTCATTTCCCTGCCATCTGAAAAGAGGTGGGGTATACACTCAGTGTGTCGGTCCATCACAGTAACTGCAAGGAGATGAATTAACAACACAAACTCCTGAGGTCGGTTTAATATTCTATTTATTTTTTGGACATTTAGACAAGGACAATATGCATCAACAATGCAAGACTACAACACATCCAAACATCCTCACCCTGGATAATCTGTCCAGAAAATAAATTCTTGTTCATTCTTTTGCACCAATAATTCATGTTTTGAGTCTTGCCTTACATGGGAATGGAAATAGCTGGAGACTAAGCCAGAGTTTTTATTTGGCAGACAAGATCACAGTGATGGGAGAGAGTACTGAAGCCAGGTAATACACATTACTCTAGGCCAAATTCTGGGTTAACAAATGGCACTCGGCTGGGAGTACAAAGTCTGCTAGAGAAAGAGAAGGGCATGCAGCCAAAACAAATGGTCAGAGCAAAAACTACAATGGACGGTGAAAAAAGAAAAAGTCTTTTCTAATTGCTACTTTGCTCTTGATGATTAATCTGTTTTATGTACATGTGAAACACAGTCTTTGACATTTGCCCTTTAATGCTGTCGATGGAGAACAAATAATTTACTGTCATAGTTAAATTTTCATGGAAATATAAATGTTTTTACTGCAAAAGTGAACTATTGACTGATACGTATCACTGGCCTCAAATTTTATACAATTTTATCTTGACTAATGGTGATGACCATGCTAAGTCACATCTTGAGGTAAAAATATAATTTCAGGTGCAAGTCTGAACCTAATAATTGAGTCTCCAGTTTGCCATTCTGCATTCACATGCATAACATTTAGATTTGGCTACGGGAAGATGTGGGGAGGGAGAAATGAGATGCACACCGCCTGGCCCTACACACAAGTGCATTTCAGGTTGTGTGAGGTTATTACAGGTTTGATTATTGAGTTCCACAGGGCAATTGGCTCAAATGAGGGCTGACAGCTTTGGAGGGCAGCAAACAGCTGGAGAGCTCATCTCTGCCAGCAGCCATATTAAGACCATTTCACTCCCAGGTGCCACAGCTGCTATGATCTGTGATTAAGGCATAACTAATGAAGAGTTGATGGAAGTAATCAGGTGCCACTGCATCTCCAGGATGCTGTTTCTATTGCTCATGCCCCAAGAAAGCATTATCAGAAAGTCGTTACAGGAACGCTTTTAATGCAAAACTGAAGCTTAAACTTTAAAGAGGGTGGATTTTGCTTTTGCGTTGGGCGTTAAGTTCTGCTTCCTATGTGCATGCATGACACAGCGTAAAGTTTGTTTTAGGCTTCAAATATACTTTAAAGTGCATCAAGTTAACATTTGTTCTTTCATGTTGTTATTTTGGTGCATTTATATTAAAAATGGCATCCCCTGTTGTGCAGTCTTACACGTACAATTCTTCATCCAAAATGGAGCACAGAACACAGCTGCTAGAAGGTGGGCATGGTGGAACAACCAAGTGTTTAAATAGTATTCAAACGGTGGATGAGGGGGCTCACATAATTTTTTGATGTGGAAATGATGTTGAAACATGAAAGAAACCTCCTAAAAGTTTATTTTGCACGACACCTTTTTAATTTATAAAACCAACTTTGGCTGGTTATTACAAGGTGTGCTGTTTTTATATTCAAATAATACAAAATGAACCAATTTGTTATAATCACAAAAAATACACCACATTTCAATGAAATATACAGAGATGACTCCACTATTTAAACTTCTGGCTTTACTTAGTGATCAATTAACCAGCCTGTGGCTCAAAATTAAGCTGAGGCGCTCCTCTGTTAAATTCAAAGGCTGCATGATGAGATGCTCAGCCTCTTCCAAGAGTTTACTTAGGGTAAAATTAAATCTTAACTAAACACCATCTATGTCATGAAATTATCTTTTAAATAGTTTTTTGCTGAGGAGTTGAAAGGCGGTGGCTGAAGTGCAGGTGCATGAATTTTTGAGTGTTACACTGACTGAAAAACGATGTCAAAGCTTGTTGAGAATGAACTGACATAATCTCTCCTTAGTGCAATATGTATGCGCAGCCACTCACCGTGGCAAAATAAAATCTGGCCTGATGCTCAGCGCAGTGTGGGTGTAGGGACCCCTGAGCATCAGGTAATTGCATTTCATAATGCTGATTTCTTCCTTTTTCTCTGGGAATAGAAGATAATGGAGAACTGTGTAAAAAAGGACCGATTATGAATACAAAAGATGTTTTTGATTTATCTTTTTACAGAAGTTCTATTAGATTTGGATCCAACTGAATCCACAGACATCCTGTTGTTAAGTGGGCAGCGCTCCCACACACACACTGATATTATCAGTGGGTTTCATTCATCACTTAATTCTTTGGAGATGTCTCATCAGCCTGTCACCCGTCATGCTGGCGGTAAACAAGAATAAATGATGAATTACAGAATTCAATTAGGTGGCAGCAGCCATCACCAAGGCTGGTTAAGCTATTTGCAGCACTAATTCTGTGAAAGTCTGGTGAGAGTATCATACCCTTCCATGTCTCCAGTCTTCCTCATAGTGCATCCCCTTTTATTTACAACTGCAACAACACTGCAGACGACACAAAGATGAATTGATCTCACGTCTATTTCTTTATGATATTCATTGTCTTCAGAGTACACAGCAAACTCAACTGCTGGATCAAAAGCAGCAAAAATGAAAAGCACCTCAGTGTGGAGGACGAGTTCACTTTCACCATCTTTAATATTCAACTCTTTAATCGAACCTTTTGCCAGAGAAGAAACATCTCTGATTGCTTTCAGGCATAAATAAACGGCTGCATGTTTTGGGAGTGTAACCATCGATTTATGCATGAACACATGTTTCATCATCTATCAAGCAAAAATGCCAAATGAAACAGAAAATATGTCATTCTACATTATTATATGTATGTTATATGTGTTCAAAAGGGTGGGAGACTCTGCTTGCCCGTGCTTGGTTGATTAAGTTTCTTAACTCAAGCTGGTTATGCATTAAATTAGCTTAAATTAACTCAGCCGCTCACTGTGCAAATAAGGGCATCAAATAATTTCTGATGTCATGAAATTATTATGAAATTATGAAAAGAACTCATTTAAAGCTCTGAACATGGTTAGTGTGCCCATGTAATGCTGTGTCACAGCAAAGAGTTGATGTTCAAACTCAGAAAAAGAAATCTCTCTTTATAAATTAAATCATGTTTTATGTATGAATATTTATAATTTCCACTTTGCCAAAAACATTTCTTCAGTGTCTTTAGTGTCTAGTGTTTCTCTGTGAATACGTAATCTTATCTTTCTATCTGCAAGTTCAAGACACAGAGACTCCGCATTAATTCACCCTTCACTGAGATTCCTGATAAGATGTCGACTCTTTTGTGATTTCCTCTTTTTGTAAGGGTATGTGGTAGACTCAGCAGACTAATTTTAGACTTGATTCATCTCACGACCAACAGGATATGCCTTTATATTCAATTCGTCACCCCCTCTCCGTCTCACCCCATTTACAGTAGTGATATATTGGAGTCCAACCAGTTCATTAAATATCAATTCCCAATTTCCTGGGCTTGTGGAGATAGCTGGCCTATTAGAAATGTAGTTTTCTTCATAGAAATCAGTTCTTTTAGATGCAAAAAAAGTGGATATTGGCGTTTGCGAGATACAAATTTTCTTTGTATCTCGCTATTTTCTTCTACAATGGATAAAAACTCTTAAAATTAACTCCAAGAGAATTTATCTTCTCATTAAAATGCAACACAAATAAAAATTTATTGTGGAGAGTAGTTTCTAAAGTGTTCTTGTTAAAAAAAAATGGAGTAAATCTAGACTTTTAAATTGAAAAAAAATGAGCTTGTTATTTCCGCAAGCCTCTTTTACTATCATTTTTGGATCTCCCGGAGCAACTAAATTTTTTCTTTTTCTTGTTTCATAATGTCTGAGTTGTTTGGTTATCCAGTGCGTGCTAAATGAATATCCACATCCTGTGTAACATTAATAAATAAATAAGTGAAACAATGTCTTTTCTGTTACGTAGAGGTAAATACTTCTGACATTTCAGGTAATCTGTTAGTACAAACCCACGCCACAGCCTGAGATTCAAATGACATGCTCCCCAACAACACAAAAGCAGCAGAAAACAAATGTCTACTTTTAAAGACTTTTCGTGCATGTAATTGTTTTCACATAAACAAAACAGAGGTTCATTTGGAGTTTATTGTGAAAATGAGTGTTTAGCGTTTCACAAAGAGACATTTTTACAGGCATGAAATGGGTGTGAAATCGCACGTCAGTGCAAGAATCAGAATCTATATGAGAACAACTGCATAATTCATGTGCAAACTGAAATAAAATCTATATACATTTAAATAGAAAGAGAATTACTACAAACTAATCACAGAAAAGACAGTGGGCCTTTTGTTACTGATGAGCCCATCAATGTCTGGAGTACTGATGATAATCTGAGGTGTTAGATTGATAGAATACTTGGTCCATGAGTGAAATGTGGCATTTGTAATAGCCTCAGCACACACGTCCCTGACGAGTGCAAAGTCACCCAATAATCCTTGAATCTTTGGGCGACTTGACAACTCCACTTCAGCAAATAAATACAACTGACTCTAAAAAAATGTCTACATTTATATCAGCTTTACAACCGTTCGTCACCTTATTTCATTGCAATGGCCCTTTACATTGTTTTTTCAATGAACCTGAAATAACATGTTAGATTGAACTGTAGAAGTTTATAATCTATTTGAATAAAGGAGTGCTCTCTGACAAAAAGACCCTGACCACACTCACTCACTGACTCTGTAAGTGTGGTGGATTTCTTGATTGATTGCAATTGAGTGAAATTGAATGGCCGCAATAACCTGCTTCACAGCCTTGATTCTTGTGAGACTCACTTACAGCCACACTAGTTTTGAGCCATCGAGCTATAAGCACCAACATTAAGTCCAGCAATGGTAATGAAGATATTGACTCTGAAACATGTGTGTTAATTACTTATCCCTTTAAATTTGCATTCTGCACATTATCTGTGTCCGAGTCTAGGAACAGAATATTAAATATCCGCTGTTATTAAAAAGCAGAAGAAGTCGCTATTTTATTACAAATGATTAACTGTCATGTATTTTGTTACTTTTATTTTTGAGGCTGCACAGTGGTGCAGTGGTTAGCACAGTGGTCTCACACAAGAAGGTAGGGGTTTGAGTCCTGGGTGGAACGAGGCTTGAAATGCTGGCCTTTGAGCCGGAGTTTACGTGTTCCCCCTGTATATGTGTGGGTTTTCTCCAAGTACTCCGGTTTCTTCCATATGGTTGTCTGTGTGGCCCTGCGACAGACTGGCGACCTGTTCAGGTTGTATCCCACCTCTTGCCTTAAATCAGCTGGGATAGGCTTTGGCACCCCTTGTTACTTTGTTAGGGTTAAGCGGTTCAGAAGCTTATCTTAACTATTTATCAGAAGCTTGTCTGATCATTTTTCATTTTGAAATGATCTATGATAAATGAATAATAAAGCGAAAGGTCCTTACTTCTTGAAAAGGGTTTTCAAAAGGGTCGGCGTGACAAGCATCTGCTTCAGCCGATACCTTTTTGGTCCTTTTGGTATATATAAGTTCAGAAAAAATGTAAATTTATTTATTTGTAAATGTACAATTTGACCGAAATAAAAGATAAAAGAAAAGAAAAAAGAAACTCTGACATAGCAATGAACTGTGTAAAATGTTAGTGTTGTATTAAGTTAAGTTATACTCTGATAAATTGCAAAACATAAAAAAAACATGCTGTTATACCTCCAAATATTTGATATTATGAGAGTTATATAAATTAAAAAAAGTAGTGTCACGGCAACCAGTAACTTTAGGTCGTACGGTTCAACTCACGAGAGAGGGAGGAATTTTTTCCGTAGACCTTGGATGAGTCTGGCTATGTCTACAATATATTTTTTCTATTTCTAAAAATTATTATTATTGTTTTGCACATTGTGATTTTTCCCCATTTAAGTGAACTTCTTTACACAGCAAGAAGGTCGGGGTTCAAGTTATGGGTGGGACGAGGCTTGAAACACTGGTCTTTCTGTGTGGAGTTTGGATGTTCTCCTCGTGTATGTGTGGGTTTTCTCCGGGTACTCCGGGTACTCCGGTTTCTCCCACCCTCAAAAAAAAACATGCATGTCGCCACAGCAAGTCAGTTTCTCCATCTAATCCTGTCTCCTGCATCCTCTTCGGACACGCCAACTATCTTTATGTCTTCCTTCACTGTATCTATGAACCTCCTCTTTGGGCTTCAAAAAAACCCCTCTTTGGCCTTCCAAAGAGGAGGTTAGTGCTTCACATGTTAGTGATCAGTACGATCCATAGTAATCATCAAAATCATAGCTCAATAAAGCAATAGAAATAATTTCAACATGCAGATTCTTTCTTGCAAGTGCAAATGAGAGTGTGATCAGGCAATCAGCTGCAGTGGAATTAAAGGCCGTTATAATGATATTCACTTGCTAAATGGACAAAAGCTGTTTCAACAGTTCTTGCTCTAAGCTGGATTTAAAAGTAGCTGTTGCATGAGTTCGAAGCCTAAATCTCTGGCTTATCTGATATGTATGCACAGAACAGTCTGTCTGCTTTAGTATTCTAAACATATGGAGAAAAGTCATAGTTATTTCACATCTAACAGCTTTTCAACTACACGAGGAACTCCAAGAGTACTCACAAATCTATTATAGTATTCACAATATCTCAGCTGGAAGGTGATGCAGAGGTTCTGACCTACAAGTCAAATAATATTTTTGCAAACATGAAGTCAGAAACTGGGCAGGTTGAAAATAGCAGAAATTGTCCGGTTGGGTCATGAGGATACACAAATAACTACCGAAAATTATGGAAAGCTGGATGGAGAGTTCACAAAAATATGCCAATAAGTCTGAACTGGTCTTATACAAAACAGTTCTAGCACAAAAATGGTTTGTGAATAGAAAATTCTTCTCAAGTTGAACAAACTTATTTAAAAAGTATAATGAGAAAGACGTTCTGAATAGCCTGAAAAGATCCATCAAGCAGCAACAATGAGATTTGAAACAAATGGCTCACATTGTTTTCACAACACATACAAAACTTAAAAACTCTTTTATGGACTTTTAGGTCATAGGTAGAGCTTTGCACACTTTTTTTCCATTTCTCTGTGTGGGTCTAGATGTTTGTTAGGTTATACAGACATGACATACCATGACTTTAAGTTATCTTAATAGTAAATAATACAGACGTAGACTTGTGCGGTATGAGACAAACTGAATTGTCTTTATTGAAAACATTTCTAATGACTTTCTGCGTTTCTACTGAGGTTGGGAAAATCTATTTTTGTTCTAAAACATTTTCCCTCTTTTTAAAATGTACAAATCATCTCACGACTCTCTGGAGCTTATTTTAAGAACTGAATAGCCATAGTGTCCGTGAAGCAGTGAATTGGAGCTCCACCCGAACTTAACTCATACATAATAACACAAGATTTTTTACAGAGTTGAGTGGGTAATAATACCATAGAAACAGGATGTGATATGCACTTCTGAAACACCCCCTCTACGGCTGTGAATAAGATATGTACTGTGAGCTCTGCAGGAGTCTTTTCAGGAATTGGTTCTGTGTGAAAGTAGCTCAGCTCTGCAGGTCTGCGCCAACACAACACAACATAACATAACACAACATAAAGGTGTCTGGCTCAATGTCACACTGAGAGAATCAACACACAAGCTTTGCAAATCCTCTTAAAATTTTCGTGCTTAAAGCTGTACATGTGGTGGAGTACCTGACAGGTTTGTCAAACGACTACATTATCATAATATGTACATGCACAGAACAATAAATTGTTTCCATTTCACAGCCATTCAGTCCAATGTAAACTTTAGTATTTCAATAAGAGATGACATTTCACAATGATGTTTGAGAAAAAGCTATGGTACAAAGAGAAGAGGTGAGCAGGATGGGGCATTGAGCCGGGCTGCCTTGTGGGAATTACTTCCTGACAGGCACATTGAAAAAGAAGGGGGCTGTGGTGGAGTTTGACGTGTCTTTGAGCAAGGCAGGTTAAAACCCTCTCTTTAAATGGATCACAACCTGATGCAAACAGGCCTGCCAGCTGTGACGAGATGGGATTTAGCTGTCACAGAGAAAGCAGGTTGAGGATCCAACAGAGGCTAGTATGGTCAGAGGAGGTGAGTCTAACTTGTCTAACATTTCACTACAAGGGGAGCCAGCTCTTTGTGCATCATCACTTTCATTCCTCCTATACCAAAGGAAGACAGCTGTAGCATTCAGCGGTATATAAAAAAAAAAAATCAAAGCACCACTGTAGGTATTTCTTGCCCACGTGGCTGCAGCAGCAGCAAAAGGACAGGTTACTCACAGTTTGTTGGACATTTGCCAAGCTGACACAGACCAGGCAGTAGAAGAGCGTGCCCAATGAGGAGTGGTTGAAGTAACAACCTGAGCACAAGCTGCCAAAACTTACTACTACTCCCTATCTAGCAAGTCATATAAAGTGACATTGCTGGCTTGCAGCAAACAACTAAGCACAGCAGAGCAGCGAAGGGTCAGGAAGAAAAACCAGACTTTGTCTCTTAAGCAAAAATCCTGCAGTGAAGCAAATTTATCTCTGCAAAGAATACCACTTAAAAAAAATGACGCAAATTACATTCCTTGAAACCATGTCTCTTATCAGTTAAACCCTTAATCTTTTTTTTCCCTGATGGTCCACGATTTTGTTTTAAACCATAAAATTCTGAACCAAAACAGAGCTGTTTAGCTGGTTTATTCAGAAGGAAAAAAAAAAAAAAAAACGGCAAAAAAAGTTCCCCTGTCTGGAAACTTCATGGCATTGATTCACATCTATCCCCATGTGCACGCAATCACATAAGCTGTCACAATGCAGAACACATATAAAGTCAGAGAGGCCAGACTGGGATGGTTAGGAGATGTGCAGAGGAGAGAGACAGTACATCGGAAGAAGGATGCTGGATTTGGAACCACCAGGAAGGCCAAAGAGAAAGTTCATGGATACAGTGAAGGAAGACATGAATTTAGTTGGAATGACTGAAGAAGATGCAGCAGATAGGGTTAGATGGAAGAAACTGACTTGCTGGGTTGACCCCTGAAGGAAAATGCCAAAAGAAGAATATTTATATATAAACCTACAAAGTCGTTTTTTTTTTTTTTTTTTCCCAAATATTATAAAAAACTGGAACAGATTTAACCATGTTTGCGTTTTCCACAAGAACTTGAACTTGCTTGTGTTGTCTCGGAGTGACTAACTTGAGCTCACGCTGCGTGTGGCTAAATGATGGCTGCTGGTTGATAGAGTGTATGCTTATGAAAGCCATGTCTCCCTCAATCTGAGTTTTATTCTGAAATTTTCTTATTGCAAAAATGCACTCTACTGCATACGCTTTAATTTTTTCCAATCATTTATTTTTGCTTTGAAAATTTACGTGTCTTTAAAATGAGGGCACAACATGATAACATGTAGATGAATGTCTCAGAAAAATTCAGCTCTGGTTTGAATCAGCTATCTATTCGCGATGATATGACAACTCAACCACTGGAGTGATCCTTCAGCAGAGCATCTTTTTATAAATAAACGGGTACAAAAAGAGGTATTTCAATCTTTTAAAACCAATATTTTCCTCATGGCAGTCTGCCTTTCAAATCTTCCCGGTGCATTCCTGTGCAGGCTATATTCATGCTTGTGTGATGTGCCCCTAAATTTCTATTTACATGACCTGGATTATCGAGATGCCAGGTCCTGCCGGAGAACAGGTTCTGCTTCAGATGAGCAATTTAGCCCTTGGTAGTTGTCAAATGTGCTTCTAAAAAAGCTTAATATACATTTACAACAGCCTTCTCATTTTTACATTCTGTGGGGCTGTGTATTGGAGTGAGAATATGATTTTGACAGATGGAGGTTAGAAAAAAAAAACATTGAAGTATTTCCCTTGAGAACATCTTAAGGGGATTCATTTCATTCTTTGACTGCATTTCTAAATGGAGAGAAAAGCAATGAGCTGACACATCAAACATTATCGTGGCAAGTTAAAAGTGGAGTTAAGCTCTTTATGTCTACCTTTCTGATTTGAAGTTTAGGTAAAACCCTTTCTGTGAACCCATCTATGGTACAATTTGATCCTGTTCTTCATCTACTACGCAATGTTTTCCAGCTTCTATAGATCCCCTTTTATTTTAATAGGTGTGTTAAATCACTATTATCACACATCTGTGAAAGTTTTCTGCCTTACTTTCCCAGGATTCCTCAGTTTATTTGTGCTTTAACCTTGAATTGCAACTTGAAACAGACAGTCGGTTTTAGGTTTCTACACAGGACATAAATCAACCTTAGTCGGATAATACCTTCTGCAGTACATATATTATGTCAGTAAAAGGAAGAGAGAGAAATAAAAAAATATAGTCCCTCGTGGCGCTCACATAACATTTCGGTCTTCTCTGAGGTTTGGGACATGTCACATGGTGACAAAGCTTGCCAAAAAACAGAAGGAGCCAAAAAAAAAAATTGGAAAGTCAGACTTCAAACTTTTGATTGATTTACTTGATCTCTGTTGGTATACGTCAAACGTGGCCAATGGATTGTGTGAATTTCACCTCATCACCACAGACTTTACTCAATTAGCCAGCTGAGGTTTTAGTAGACACTTAACAGGATCTATTGAGGCAAATAACAATAGACAGATGGGTGATATTTTTCATTTTTGGTGGCTTGGACTCAAACCTATTATTTTTTTTGTTTGAGTGCCCGACTCAATGAATAATCTGCTTAATTAATAAAACCAGTCACTGCAGCATATTGTTGGCTCCTGTAAATATGAAACCTTACGTCTGTGTCAAAAGGGGGAACTTCTCTGGTAGTGTATGTTTTCACTCTTTAAAATCTTGAGGGGTAAATTCTTTGACATTGTGATGTCATAAATTTACTGGCAACACACAGAATTTTAATTTATATCACCCAGAAAACACATCAGTAACTGATACCTATTGATTTTAGTTTTTGACCCCCCATAACTCTTTTTTTTTCTCACTTAAGCATCTATATTTTACCACCCACTTGCTTTTGTCTTCTTTAGCTTATTTTTTACACCTCATTTCTTATTTTGAATATTTCTCATATCCGTTTCTTCATCTACATACCAGCCTCCTCTCTTTGCCTCCTAATCCATCGCTCACTTCATATCTCCTGCTTTCTGTACCCGTCAGTGAGCCCACCCTGGCAGCCTTGGCCCTCTTAAATGCATCATTTCTTCCAAGAGATATCCTTCTGTGCTGACCTCTGTGCTAGCTGGCTGCCTGCCATCTCCACTCAATGGACTCATCAATCCATCTTGGTTCTTGGATGGCCTTGATTTTATTGTCTCACACAGCCCTCTGTCATCCTGTTCATCCCTCATCCTTAATGTCATCCTTTCAGATTTTAACATGTCTGCATTTTTTGAGCACACAGTATTTGATTACATTGAGCTGGAATGGCAGAGTACAGGTGGGCCATTGTAGTCAAGTCCTTGCTGGGGCAACAAATGCACAGGTACGCGTGTGCTATTTTTGCAGAGTAGGGCACAAAAGCTAGAGAGAAACTCGATTTATTTTTTTCCCACTTATTACTAATGATTGATTGCACCTTTTAATGCATTGATGCTTTACATCCAACGACGCTCTCACAGTCTTATCAATCACGCTTGGCTGCCAAACCATAAACAGTGTGGACTACAATAATGTTGACTTAGATTACATTTGGACCTCTGTGACAAATTTACAGTTAAAATAACATAAACTTTGTACATTTCAGATGCCTCGCCAGCTAGTCTTGCTCTCTGTGGAATATGGTCTCACAATGCAACAATATCTGGGATATTGATGACACAATTTTCTTGATGGCACAGCGTTGATCACGCAAGATCTTTTTTTCTATACAATTCTGGAAGGTTTTATAAAGCCTTCTACCACCATACAGCTGGGTCTTTGAAGTCCCTCGGTTCGTAATCTGGATTCCTGTGTTACAAAGGTTAGGTCTTCAGAGAAGTTTGTCAGTTTGATAGAAAATGTGTTATATTGATTTGTGTCCCTAAACACAACTCCCTCCTTTTTTACACGGACACGAGGCTGAAAGAAAATAGAAGAATCACATCTTAAATTCCTTAGAAAACCGTTTTGAAATACATGCTTAACAAGATTTGCTTTGCTTGCTAATTGACACTTGTGAGTGATATCTTATGCTGCTAATTTCTCAAAATGTAGTGTTATTTTTACTAAAACCATTGAAAGGGGCTGAAACTGTTAAAAAAAAGTGTCCAAAAACTGAAAAACAAATTTCTTTTTCTAAACTAATGAGAAAGGGCAGGTTTTTAATTTGACTTGTTAGAGTTCAGACATGCTCAGATATTGAATTTCACATATTAACAGAACTTTCTGCTTTTTCTACAGTAAGTTTCTTAGTGATTCAGTTTGTGGATTTGTGAATAAGCACCACAAATGAAGAAAGAACACCAAATATCACAGAGGCAGTGCAGTATACAACAGCTTGTTTATTAACAACGAGAAAATGATAAATAGACTATACATATAACTCCTTTCTACCTGCATTGGTATATTTTAGCACACATTCACACTCAGGAGCTTGGAGTGGAGCCGTGGCTTCTCCGAGTCGAGAGAAGTCAAATGAGGTGGTTTGGGTATCTGGTTGGGATGCCTCCCAAATGCCTCGCTGGTGAGGTGTTTTGGGCATGTCCCACAGGAAGGAGACCAAGAGGCAGGCTTCGGACTTGTTGGGGAACACCCCGGATCCTCCTGGGTGAGCTGGAGGATGCAACCGGGTGAAGCCTGGGTTTCCAGTCAAAGGCTGTTGCCTACGCGATCCAACCCCAGATAAGTTGAAGACAATGGAATGGAACATTCCTACCTGATGGTGAAAGCTTCCATGCAAGATACATACCACCATCAGGAGCAATTGGAGGTTTGGTGTCTTGCTCAGGGAAACCTCAGCATGAACTCCGAGCAGGGTATTGAACTTGCAACCCTCTTGTTACAGGACAGTTGTCCAACCCACTGAGCCATGCTTTCCCTCAAAGCCTCATTAAAATTACAATGAATTAACTGGTAAATTAAATCACATTTTTCTTGCCTTTTTATGGATTTATTTTGAACATGGAAACACATTCATTTTTAAAAGATCTGTGAAAGGGTGTGGTAAAAATGTATGGTAAAAGGTATCTTTGATGTATTCCTTCACACTTCAAAGTGCACTGTAACATAATTATGTCTGACTTCTACGGTGACAAGGTGAGTAAAGGAGAGTTTTGCATACAACATCATATTCCAGCAGGATGGTTTCAGTGCAAAACCTCACAACACCACACAATCAGAGAATAATAAAGTAGTTAATAGCAATTTGGCTGGTCAAACCCATGCCTAATGTGCTTTAGAAAGATGTCTCGATGCCAATAATGACGTGATAGTCTCTCTTGAGGGCTAGGTGCTTTAGCTGCCAGTTATGATGTAGCTTTATAACATTCCAAAGTGAAGTTTTATTTTTTTCAAATAGACAAAAATAGACAATCTAAGTTTCTAATTTTACACAAATAGCATGTCTTCTTGTCCTTTTTCTTCATTGACAGGACAAGCACAAAATAGGGAGTTAGCAAGAAATTCTAACTTGCAAGAAATTCTGTGGCAAGATTGTGAGACGGCTGCACATTTAAAAAAATATTGCACCATCAGCAATAAGGCACATCCACTCCAGTACAGTTTTTACATTTAATGGAACAGGGAGGCTGTTCTTTTTTTAATCAGAAGTGTGTAGCTCCACCCTTTAAGAGTCACAGTCCTGCAAGTATTGGCATGATTCTTATTCAATCTATTGACTTATTGCAGAAAATATCAATAACTGTTGATAATAACAAATTGGAGACAAGTGTATTCTAGCGGAGATGCGTTTAGAAACGTTAGATCTCTGCTTCAAATCACAATGCGCTATTAAAGTGTGCAATTTTGAGTGGGCTTATTTGGCAATACAAAAAATAACCAATTAACTCTAGAACTAGTGCTAAAGTACCTTTTAAAGACTACGGGATATTTTAAGAAAAGATTTTTTGTAATGAAATATTTGTTTCCATTACAAACAAAATGCCTGAAATTTTCTTGAAAACAACCCAACTCACAAACTGCACAAACTATGCTGTGCATGTCTTTTAGTTTTTGGAGTTTTAATGTATTTTTATTTGTTACCTCACAAGTCAATGATTAATTTCCTTTTTTTGGTTTAAGAGGGTTTAACAACACCCAACACGGATCGTTTTGTTGCTAGTAAGAAGTTTGTTTCAAAGAACAAAGACCATCATAAAACGTTCATCCACTAAGATCTGGGTTCTTAAAATGAAAAGAAGCAAGTTCAGGTCAGGTTAGTTCATAAAACTTTAAAGATAATTATTGGAAAGTTTGACTTTTGAAGAGTTATGTGGCTGACCTGAAATAGTTGATTGATGTACCTTTGAGAGAAGCCACTGATGGTCCTTGGTGGGAGGAGTGGTTCTGTGGGTGGGCGATCTGATGAGTTGAACTGATTAATCTATTTGGAAACTTCAACTGAAGTTGGCTTCTTCCAAAGATGGAGCAAACGTGAGTGAGCTACTTCTAAAACATCTAGAAAGATAAGTGAGATCAGTTCAAAGGGATGTGACACTCAGGAGGAAACTTTCATTCCTGCGAGACTCATGAAACAGTCCAACTACAACCCTCTTGCAGCAAATGATCTGGAAGAATCTTGGAGCACAAACTAATCTCTCAGTGATGCTCAATGATGAAGCCGCAATTAAAAAAAGGTGGCTGAAGCCAGGGAGAATTATCTCACAGCTATCCTAACCCACACATAAAGCAGTGAAAGCACCTGAGACAAGCAACTCCTGTGGCAGTACTGCAAAACGAGCTGAAGTACTTTTAGAATTTCTTTCAGTATTCCTAGCATTGAGAGGAAAAAATCTAATCAACAGCTAGGCTAATCTTGCTGTTGATTTGATTTTTTAAAGCTATTATCCAGTCATCTTTTGAACCATTTATTCAAGTCAGGGTCACGAGTTATGCCAGAGTCCATGCTGGCTGGTTACAGGTGACAGGTGGGGTACATCCTGAACAGGTTGCCATTTTGTCACGAAGTTAAAGACATTATGTCATCTAAACACGTGTTAAATTCTACTATACAAGAGCTTTTTTTTTTTTTAGAAATATGTCTTTTTGCATAATTTATTCTTAATTTAAACTCTCATTATGTGTTTAATGAGACTTTTAGTTACACATGAGAACTGAAGGTGGAGATGTAGGACCCAGAAACACTGCCAAGTTTCACCAATTTTTTGGGGGGGAAATGGGTGTGGGAAGAGGGTTAGGTAGGTGCAGCTTGTTGCCAACCTGGGCAGGCTTGAGTCCTGCGCAGGCATGGTGAGACCAAACTTGGTCTGTTCCCAAAAATAAGGGAACAGACAGAGGAAAGAAACCATGACACCAGGTGATCTAAAAGGTGTGAAGGACACCAGGGCTTATACAACAAGGGAAGAATACAAGACCCAGGTGCAAATATTGGCGAGACGCAATTGGAAGCAGGTGGGAGGAATAAGGGCAAAGGGCAGAAGAAGGAGGAAGTGCTAGAAGAAAGAAAGATCATGGCAGAATGTGGCACTCGAAGATTTTTAACCAGCGCATATTTCCAATTTCATAAAAAAAATTCTCAAAATTTTTCAGTATCATTCAGAGACCCTACCTCTCTCCTAAAATCAGCTGGGCTAGGCTTTGGCACCCCCCTGGACGCTCTTAAGGATAAGCAGTTCTGAAGACAGAGAAACCATTTCTATTGTCTGCATGTGTCACGAAACTACATAAACATATGGCCTTGACATTGAGGGACCTCCTGACCTAAATGGATCATTTTAGGCACAATAAACTACTCGGTTGAAGAACCTAAACCTGTCACATCCCCTATATATCAAAAAACTATTTTTCTACTCCTGTTGTTATAAAAGCCACTTTCAGCTCTAGGAGTCCCATTTTGGATTGGGCATTAAAAATTCTATGTAACTATAAACAACACAGCCAGTAAACCATTTCCACCAAACATCTTAACAACCAAATTTTAGTTTGAACACATTAATTAGATTTTTCTAAATGATGCTTTAAAGCAAACACAACCGATTGTTTTAACAATGTGAACAATTTTTTGGTAGATTTCAGTGTGATAAGAGCAACAGTCATGGAAAAAGTCCATCGCTGCAAAAGGAAGTGCATGCTTGTCTTTCCAACTAAACTGTATACCCTGTAAAAAAAAACTGCCATCAACCAATCCTGCCCGAAAAACCACATGAACAAACACTTATTTACTCTGCTATTTGCTGAGAAGCATTTATGAGGTTCTGCTGATCAAAAGGATCTCTAGGAACAGGTTTTCAAATACTACATGTGGACTTTCTTAGAGTCAGCCAGGCTCTTCAAGCTCTCCAAACCAACATGAGCAGTTGCTCTGCAGTATTTATAGAAAACCTCAGCATGTTTAGTTGCGAAACACCTGACCCTTAAAATCACACCCCACTGAGTTGAGGATTGAAAACTTGTTTGTTCCATAATGGATTTGATCTTTACTTCAGCTGGAGCATCACTATTTATTTTTTAAAAAAAGAAGAGGAAGAAGCATCCCAAGTATGTTCCGGCTGATGTCGCATCAGCATTTCATCGCATCTTTTATCCATGTCTTTTTCTGATACATATTCTCTCTTCCTGAGGGTCTTCCACCTATTGACACTGCTTCTTCACAAGAGGCTGCACTACCCAGAGGCGTGTACATGCATCACTACTTTTGCTTGAAAGTGCATGTTTAGAGCTTTTCCTACACATGCATGAGGGTTTTCCAGTGACCTCAGTGCTTAGGTCAAACTTCACAAAAAGGGATCAAAATGAAGGTGTGCTCACTGGTCACACACTTCACAAGAAAACATCTTTTGTCTTTTAGTTTGACTTAACTAGTGTTTTTTTTTGTTAAATGCATTCTATCAAACACACACTATCTGAGTTTTGCTCAATTTTTCAATATAAATGATTAACAAAATTAAAACATGCACATTATCACGACAATTCAAATGTGTTTTTCATTTGGTCACATAACAAAATCTATTAAAATGTCAAGTTTCTAAAATAAATCTAGTTACGAATGGTTTTCTAATGCCTGCACATTTATTTTTCTGCCTATAAAGACAAAATGGCATTTAATTGCTACTGCAAATGTACATCTGTGTGTCTGTGAATATAAATGAGACTGCTGGGCCTCTTGTTCTCATGGTAACACACACAGAATGTGATGTGCTGATTGACCTTGAGGGTGTGGAGTTTGTTTTTTTTCTTTACATGAATGTAGCCCAAAGGTGGGTCCAGCTGTCTGCACGGAAATGCTCCTGCTGTTTTTGTGATAGCAGAGCTTCAAATATGATTCATGTTGGTTCATTTTCTTCAGCTGCACACCAGTCGGAAGAATTCCAGATAGTTTACGTAATGAGAAAACTCGTCTGTCAGAGAAATAAATAGCATTCATTTCATTAACTGCACTTATCTTATTAGGAAATGACTGCAACCATTCAGGTGATCATTGTGTAATGTTTCAATTTACACAGCCAAAGCGTTGCAATGATACATGGGGTTGGTTTATTATGTCGACTGGCCTGTGGGAGGCACTCCAGCACTGTCTGCAACACCTGTTCCTCTACTTTCTCCATTTCCACTTTTCACCCAGCTCCCCATTTTCTGGTGTCCTTTTGTTCTGTGACTCTATCACTCTTTCTCTCTGTCTTTCTTGTACCGCCATGCTTTCTCATCACTACTTCTAGTCTCTGCTCTCTTTTTCTCAAACAAATCTCAACAAATCCTCTCGAGTTCTTTCTACTCGTTCACATACGGTGGACACCTACTTTCATGCTTTCCCCGTCTGCTATTTTTTTCTGTACTTTTAATCGATTTTGACACCCACACTCCCTCCCTTTGCCCTGCAGTCCCCATGACATAAATTGTACACACATTAGCAACAAATTGCAATGGAGACAAGTGGCTTGACCTTCTTTATTTTGCACACATTCATGCAGTGTGTTTTATACTGCAGCAGGTTGTAATTAGAATGGCTATCCATGCAAGAGTATCATGAGAGTGCAGATAAATTTTTTGAAAAAGAATGACAATGGAAGACAGATTACACCGGACATTAGATTTCATTATATTTTTTTTATTAAATTGTAGTTTGATCATTCATCTGTCATGATGATGTTCATTCTTTTGAGTATCTATCTGCCCATCAAATTAAGTGAACACATCATGAGGAAATGGTCAGAAATGTAAAAATACATGTGATGTTTTGACAGCTATTGGCTCAGAACCCAGTGATTCACTCACCTCTCTCTGTCTCTTTGAAAGGAAAATGGAAATCTTAAATCACTTTTGCTTTTGCTCTAAATCATTTGTAGATTCGCAGACAACTCCTCGGCCATTTAATCTTGTTGGAGCTCCAGGCTTGAAAGTGTCTTCTCAAGTGGACAGATATTTATCTCAAATATGTCACAGTGTCAAGTGTTTTCAGTCACGCTATGAGTTGTAATGGAGTTGACAACATCTGCACCTGCAGACTAAATGAAAAAAGAACAATTTGGGCTGACAGACTGTAAATATCACATAGCATTGGTAAAAACATGGTTTATTTCTATAGTTTTGTGGGACATTTCTTGGGCAAATCGACCATATCTTTATCGCTGTGGACAGTTATCAACACACTATTAACTTTTCCATCTTGTGTATTTTTGTGAAAAGAAACAACAGGGGGGGCAAATTCAAGGCCATAACCCCAGATTTTAATTAAAGATTAGCTTTTATATGCATTACTTTGCAAGAAAATGACTGGTGGCTGCTTGGAGGTCGATGACTTGAGATGTAAATTACCAATGAGGGAGCAAACCAAGAAGACAAGTTGCATAAAGTGCCCATTTTTAAATGACATGTACATAATACCACTCATCTAGTACGTGGTTTCATGCCCAATAAAAACAGAGATCATATTAAAATGATTTTTCAAGTTTAATTAAAAAAATATGAATGTTTAATTGACTAATGTGTGCAAGTGGAATTAAAGTTGATGAGTATGTGGTGCATATAAATTGACCAGTGGTCTGGGTTCAGCATGGATGGTGACGTATCACAAAGAGCATGCCATTGGTTTAGTGAGACAAAGTAGTGGGTTGATGTATTCTAACCACTCGTGGAGAGTGCACCCATTAAATAACTAAGTGTCCCTTTTTGATAGTGAAAAATGATCACTTTGCTCTGTTCATGGGCTCCTGTGAGACCTCGCTAACCGCAATTACTAAGAAGACCATCACTTTGTGCCAGAAAGTCCATCAACATAGAGGAACAAAGGAATTGTTAAGCTGTTTTCTGTCAGCTGGTTTAGCAAGCTGGAGAGGGACATGCTGGTTTGTTCGGGTCACATGGGATGAGTTTAGTTACTTAAAAGAATAAGAGTCCTCTCCAGGAGTGAAGGATTTGCTTTTGAGCCTCCTGGAATGATCATGTCATGCTGAGAAACCCAGTAACATCAAATGAGAAAATTGGACAGAAGACAGAGTCTGAAGCATCAGTGGAACAGGGTAAAAGCTATTTAAGAGTGTTTAGAAACCAATGGAGAACACTTATATCACACTCTGGTACTTGTAAATGCTATGGAGCTCTCGTACTTATCTAAAAGAAAAAAAGAAGGTCAAAGCAAACATTTGCACCTTTTCTGGATGAAAAATGTTAACAAACTCTCTGAAGTTGAATCCAACATTCTTCTATTCACAGTTAAATCTTTTCACTGAAAGAAATTCAGTTAAATTAAATTTTATTTTTAGAGGCCAGTATGATAAAACAATTGTCTTAACGATCTTTAAACAACAAATTGAACAACAACAAAAAACAACCTAAAAATTGATAGAATATCAAATACTACAAAATACTAAATACTAGTACAAAATACTAAAACCTGTGTTCCCACCCTCACCTATGGTCACCAGCTGTGGGTGGTGACGGAAAGAAGGAGATCGCAGATTCAAGCCGCCAAAATGAGCTCCCTCCGCAGGGTGGCTGTGCTCTCACACAGAGATTGGGTGAGGAGCTCTGCCATCCGGGAGGAGCTCGGTGTCGAGCTGCTCCTCTTCCAGGTCGAGAAGCGCCAGATGGGGTGGATAGTGAACGCCTCGCTGGTGAGGTGGTTCGGGCAAGGCCCACCGGGAGGAGAACAAGGGGCAGATCCCGGACCCGCTAGAGAGACTATGTCTCACAGCTGGATGGGGAACGACTTGGGATCCTTCCGGGTGAATCTGGAGGATGCAGCTGGGGTGAAAGAAGCCTGGGCTTCCTGTCTGAGGCTGTTGCCCCTGGAGCCTGGGCCCGGATAAGAGGAAGATGACAGAACAGAACTTAAAATCAGTCTGAGGATAAACAGTAACTAATTGTTAACAATAGCTAATTATTTAACAAAAGAAACACATGACATCCGTGTCTTTTTCAAGGACCCGTTTTTTCACAGCTCATCATCTAACGACTCAATATTAATTAACATATTTACTTACTCGCTGAATCTTGTTTTTCAGACATTTTTCACCCTTCGGCCAACTCCCTACAGAGCTGTGATAGGAGTGACATTTGACATTTCACACATTTCAAATTAGAGTCTCGTTGATCGATGTTTTTTTTCTTCGAAGGTCTTTCAGTCTCTTATTTAAATTGAACATCTTTTCTGAAATTTGAGTTTTACTTTAAAAGCAATGGCTTGCACTTTTATTTTCTAATGAAAACTACTTTTTACATGACATTTACACAACGATTTACTAAATAGATATTTCATTCAACTCAGACGCAGTGTTCCCTCTACGCTGCGCGCCTGCGCCAGAAAACCTATGCAGCGCACAAAAAAGAAACTCGATTTAAACTAGAGATGGTAAAATGAGACAATACTGCGGAGCATATCTCTTTCTTCTTTCTTTCTGAACCAAATTGCTTCAAACCGCTGCTTCGGAGTTTGGCGCGTCGCTACTGGTGACGTCACAAAAAGTAAAAGTTTTTGCTCCACCCCCTTCAGCTCAGGAAGCTTGAGTAAAAAAATAGAGGGAACATTGCTCAGAGGTATTTTTGGATGGCACTAAAGTACTTATTGGACACTGTGAAGCCTCTTCCATGTTTTCACGTTAAATTACTATCCTTGACTTTGCCACTTCCCATAATTTTTCGCTGGGGTGACACTTTTAATTAAACTATAAGTTAGCCAATGCAGTTTCACAGCTGAAGCACCGGCATCACTCGTTTGCTCAGTGGCCCTCAGCACCTATATCGTGGATCTGTGCATCGCCTGCAGGTATGTCCTCACAGCTGAAGTTGAGCTTTTTGCTATCGACAGACACCTCTGTTCCATTTCACCTGGATGTTGTAAGTGAATGACAGAAATGGTGTCCTCACTTCCATTTCGATTGAATAACCTGCACTTGCATGCCACAACCATTACAAGAGAAAAGGTAAAAAGGCTTCTGTGATTTTTGTTCGTTTTATCACCCTGCTAAAGGAATGAGAGAAAACTGTGATAGTTTGAAAAAGTTAAAGTTTGCTGGAAAAATACAAGCGAAAGCATCATCATGTGAGAGCACAGAAAAAGTGAATTGTGATATCGTGTTGCAATGCAGCATTATCCAGGGAGAACCCGGTGTTACTGCATTCATGAGAAGTTATATTGGTCTGAACAACTCACATAAACAGAATTGCTGACCAAGCTAACTTTCCTTCTTTTTTTAATCCAACAAGGAGTAGTTGGTGAAACCCCACATACAAAAAAAGGAAATGGAACAAGGAACTACAGTATGTAAAAATAATGCATTCCACTGCCCTTAATACACATAATGGAGAAATAAATCTATAAAAGTTTGACTTTTCAGTTTCTACTGATAGTTTTTAAAAAAGGTTATTTTGAAAAAAAAACTTCAAGATGTCTTTTTCTATGTTCAGCTTCTAAAAATCCATTGAATTTTTTATGTCAAATTGTTATAATTTGATGAAAGAAGTGGTTAATAATTTCATTCAGAATTTCTGATTTGACTTAATTTAAATGGGAGTTTCATCAGAAACACTTTGGTAATACTAGCAGTTTGGGGTCTAATTATCAGGGTAATTTATAATGTATACAACAGTTGATGCAATTAAGAACAAGACAGGATAAGTCATCTGGAAACGTTACTCCTCCATTAATTTAGCGTGACTCACTATGGGCATGTCATTTAATTAATGAGTTTTTACAAATCTGTGTCTGGTGGTTTGATAAACAATGATCTATCATTAATCTGTTTCCTAAAGAAAAGATAAGGAATCTTCCATCATTTATAAGCTCATAAATAAATGATCTTTACCCACATGCAATGCTTGATTAGTGAAGAATAGCACACCCTGGAAAATTGACTGAAGGCCACATTTGCACAGTGGTTAACATGGACCAGTCCCAGAATATGGATCAACTGGTTTAAGAATCAGAGGTGGATAATGTTTGCTACATAATGAAGGATTATTTTGTCAAAGCATGGATCATCTGCCAATACGAGGACCGAAACCCACACCGTGTGGAGCTTAGACAAAAGCTGTGGGACATTATCGAGACAGGTCATTACTGTGCATCAGTCTGGGCTGAGAAGAGAGAACGACTGCTAAAATTAGCGGATCAGAAAACAGCCTCCACGTTGAGATGTTGGATAAGAGAAGTCTCCGTCTGTGCAAAGCAGTAGAGGGGGTTCTCTGATTTTATTCAGTGTTTCATCATGGATCTGCTTCTTATGTCTAAAGTACAATTAAAATATCATTCGCTATGCTGAGGGTTTATTTCAGAAGTACGTCTCACTGTGTATTGTAAATACCACTTGTTCCATCCTGTGCAGCAACTATGGATTCAGGCTTATTTTGATGCTAAAATTCTGCTTTCTTATAGTCCAACCTGACGAGTAGGAGGTTGTAGTACTATAAAATGTCACAAAACAAACATTACATTTGCTAAAATGCTGTTTTTCCTTAATGTCACACATTTGCTGCAATTACGAGCTACGTGAGTAGGAGTAGAAATCCCTGCCACTGCCTAAGGTCTGCAGAACTTTTGACCTTTATTCACTCTCTGGTTTTGAATGACAGTTCAAGAAATACACATATATTTAAAAATCCAACTTTGAGATTGAATTTCAAAATCTGTCGACACACGTTTCTTAGCAGAAACCTTTTACTTTTAGGGGGTATGTTTCACCAGAGACAAGCAAATACTTTTTTATGTGTTGTTAAACCTGGCACACTAATAGTAATGTCGAAGCAACAAATGCAGGAGTTCATAAAAAAAAAGTTTACACTTTTGTCTTGTGCTCCTTAAGTAATTCATAAAAACTTTCAGGCTCATTATACAGAAGCTACATGTTCTCAGCATTGCTTTTTAATTCTGTTTCTACATTAAAAGGTTGACCAGCTATCCACCACAAGACTTTCAATTCCATGCTACGCTGTCAATTCTAACAAGCTCTGAGACAAAAAAGGCCTTCAGGGCAACATTGTTTAAGTGTGCCCAACTCAAACAGACTCCATGAACCAACAGCACCATTTGCTTAAAATCTTACAGCCTTTTATTTTTATTGTGGAATGCTGAGCAGCTGAAAAGTCGTCGTTCTTTGCAGACCCCTGCAGCTCAGCGAATCAATGAGCCAAAATGTATATAAAGTTTATGCCAATATCTCCCCACAAATCAAAGCTTTATGACTTCATAGCAACTTTTTTTTGTACTGGAATGGCTTTGGAGCTTTTTAAAACTCTCACTGGTGGGTCAATCAGAGATTGTTCTAAAGTGCTTCTGTTAATGCTGAACTTGTCTCATCTGTCATCAGAAGCTGTTGGTTAAAACCCACTGTGGGTTCTCAAATTTTTTTAAATCAAATATTAATCTTGTATTTATATGTTTTATCTACAAATCACACCTGATGCCAACACTTGAAAGGGTTATTCTCTGGATCTCTAAAAACAGCCTGGCCCAGTTTAGGGGAGTTAACTTCCCTCAATGCCTAATCCAAAGAATTTCAATTCAGTGGAGCTCTCAGCTATCCTGCCTTATAGTCACAAGCTAAGCTGTGCAGCCAGCAGGTCGGCTTTTACATGCTCTTGGTTAGCTCATTAGCTAAGCTGCAGCTGACAGACAGTGCCAAGGCTCTGTGAACATGCCAGAAATTAAAGTCTGGACCAGCCAAAGTGACTTCCTTGGCAATGAGCTTTGGTGTGTGCATTCACACCACAATAGCTGGCTTACAAATGAATGCTGGTTCAGTTTGACACCCAGATGTCGAAGCTTCGAGCTAAACTGACAGGATTTGGTGGAGATGTATAGGATATGCTTTTGCTTTGCTTGACCAACTTTACACTGATTTATGGTAAGTGCATTTTCCGGCTTCAGATTATTTGCTAAATGTGAGCTATCAAGTTTTCCATGATGAAAGTGAGTAGTACTGACCATCTATCTGACCCCCGGGTTTTTAATTTACTTGAGTTTTCTAAACATACTATATCACACCAAACAGTGCTGCTCTTTCCATTTCAACGATATTTTCTTAGAAGATGGGTTACAGCCTGCAGCAGCTCTCGCTCTGCTTTTATTGTGTCCACTGTAAATTATGTACATAGAAGGGAAAAAAAAAAGTTGTTGGTTCTCAATTAGCAATAGGGGAGTCATAAGGAGCCGGGGCGGGGTAGAGGGGCAGCAGAATAAATGACTGTTTAATGGACACAACTTTCCTATTTTGCTTCCCGTCAGCACAAAAAAGATTTGTTACACCAAATCTAATTTATTTTCAAAGTGAACCTTGCCATCAACGGACAACAGCAAAACAATTATAACCCTCACAAGCAAGTTTTTCTCTAACAGTCACCTGCAATGAGCATCCAGCATCAACAACTTAATTTGCTTTTCCTGCCACGGAGTGCTAACCATGCCTATATTGATTAGCTTTACATATCAACACAATGTCAGCACAATGGTTTTACTTTGCTTGAGAAGTTGGAGCTAATCTGATGCAATAATGTGGCTTGATTTCAACAAGAAGAAAAGTTACAAGCACTTGTAACCAAACTGGTTGTACAGTTTGTGTTTATTATCTCTTTACAAGCCATGCAAATGTGTGAAAAAAAATATTTTATTGTTATTTAGAAAAAAAAGGTGCAATTATATGAATCAAAACTTTGTTTTGCAATTTTTCAAGGGTGCAAAATAGTAAATGTACAACAAAAAAGAAGGGAAGGAGGTTAGCATAAACATTCCCGAGGCTGTTTTTATCAGTAAAGTTTTGACTAATCCTTAGAGACATTTTCTCATATCTGCACTGTTCACACGAGAAAAAGTTATGTAAGTTCAACAAACAGAAATAATTTAACAACAAGAATTGTTACTGCCAAAAAAAAAAACTTCACAAAACCACCTAATTTAATTTTTTTCAGTTGAAATGGTTGATCAAAAAAAGGCCACAATGAAGAAAGACATTTAGGAGAAAATACATCTTGTTTGGTGCAGTGTCCACAATAATCAGGACGCTGCATTGGTCCGTCGTGGTGAAGAAAGAGCTGAGCCTAAAAGCAAAGTTCTTGATTTACCAGTCAATCTATGTTCCTACCCTCACCTATGGTCACTCCCTGTCGGACCGAAAGAACAAGATTGCGTATACAGAAGTGTCCGAAATGATCTTCCTCTGCAGGCTGGGCTCTCACTCAGAGATAGAATGAGGAGCTCTGCCATTAGAGTGGAGATCAAAGTAGAGCTGTTGCTGCTCCGGCTCAAGAGAAGCCAGATGGGGTGGTTCGGGCATCTGGATAGGATGCCTCCCGAACGCTTCGTTGGTGAGGTGTTGCAGGCATGACTCACTGGGAGGAGACCCAGGGGCAGACCATGGACCTGCTGGAGAGACTATGTTTCACAGCTGGCTGGGGAGCAAAACGGATTGGGAAAAAAATATTTGCGACTGGGGAATTCCTCAGGATCCTCCAGGGTGAGCTGGAGGATGCAGCTGGGGTGTAAGAAGCCTAGGCTTCCTCTATTGCAACAGTTTGAGATCAGCTTGTTAATATTCAGTAAAAAATCCATTCTGTATTTCCATAATTTCATATTTCCATACTTAATCCTTAGTACTTTCTCCACTTTTTTATCTTGATATAATAAAATGACTATAAATGTTCCCAATCCTCCATTCCCCCCAAATACCCCAAACAAACATTGAAGAAGTCAGAAAAAATAGTGATGTCAAAAATAATGATGTCAGATGAACTATTTTCTACATCTCAGACCTTGCAGGTATTTTTAAACTCCTTCAAAGTGAAGTGTCCCTGCTCCGTTTGGGGAAATCGACCCATTGCCTCTCCAGTCATAAAGCGTATTTATTTTACATCATCAAACTCAATGTAATGTGATTACCGATGTTCAGACATCCTGCAAATTTTCTTTAAAAAGTGCACATAGTCCTTTGAGTCAGGTCGCATCAGCTTGTCCTCTTCTGGCTTGTTCATCTTGGAACACAGACGGCCGAAAAGTGTTACTCCTGAGGAATTTTGATCAGAATCCTGAATACAACTTTGTTTTCCATCATAAAATTTGAAACAAGAAACATTATCTAACTTTTTCTTTCAAATATATAAAACAAAGTGACTTTGGGACAGTTCACCTGCCTTCTGTTGTCTCACAGAGAGTGTAAAATATTGTTTGTGAACATACGAGTTACTGGATGATGTTATAAAAAAAACACACTTTGTGTAATATATTCAACAAAGAGAGACTTCAGTCTCAGTTTTTATGGAAGTAAAGTCAATGGAAAGCATATTAAGTCCCTATTACTCTAAAACTTTCTCTCCATAAAGATGCCAGACTGAAGCTGTCTGACCTGTGCCCTTCCCCAGACAATAACAAGGTCCCCTGTGTGGCTAAAGCTGAGTGGCCACAATCCTAATGCCATGTCTCATTATCAAATTGGCTCTCTTTCTCTTCTTCTTCATCTTCTTCTCTTCAGTAACATAACATCAAGAGAATATCTGTGCTTTTGGATAGATCCACGAGTGACACTAAGGTGGCCAGTTATGCTTCAAGCAAAAGGATCCCACTCATTTCCTTTTCTAATAAAGCACACACGGAGCGGCAGCCAAAGAGCAAAGATATTCGAGACAAAGCCTGGGATATGGTGACTCACTCCGAATGAGCCATCTACGGATCAGGCATAATATGAATACCTTCTTCTTCTTATCCTGGCAGATGAAGGGGCGACCAGCAGCAGAATAGCTTACTGGGGAGTTGCTGAGAAGTCTTGGTCACGCAGTGTGATATTAGGGGAAAATAGGGGTGTAATTGACCAAAAGCCAGTCTTCACAAGAATCCATACAAGATGAGAATAGTTCATTGGCAGCGATGGTTTAGGCTGTTCAAAACAATGTGTCACTACACATTTCAAACTGATATCCTGCTGAGACGAAAAAACATTTCTCTTCTGTCGCTGGGCTGACGTAAGGAAAAGCTGAATCCCACGCAGACAGCATCATATTAAAACATCCAGCGTCATAACTTTATGGGAGAGATTTTTTTTCTTTTCATTATGTGTTGCAAGTTTTCATTTATGTGTACATTTAAAGTGATCATGCTCTCTCTTAAAGAGCGCACGTTTAACACGTTAGCAATACATTTCAAGTAAAGAAAAAAGGAAGTAGATTAGTGAAAATCATCAGACTGATTTAAACTGGTGCCTCAGTCCACAGATTGAGGAACATGAAACTGGCCCCCAGGAGATGGTGGGTTTCATATACCACCATGATTTATGGTCTACCATAGCAAATCAACAAGTTTAACTTTAATTGTTTTCTTTGCGATGGAGGTGGGGTAGTTAATACCAGGCGATGATTGATAGCACTGGGCACTATGTTTGGCTGGGTACTTTGTCTTTTTTGGTGCAGCTCAGGAATTGAACCTGCTGATAGAAACAATTAATTTGTGGGATTTTTTTTTATTGAGGAAATGGTCTGGTTCTAAAAATATCCAACAAATTGTGCTGATGTGAGATTACCCATCGACATCTGTATAATTATATTTATAAATAAAGTAATAAAATAATGCCTTTTTGCTTCACGATAAGCAGAAACGTGGATCTTCATTTGTGTCCAGAGACATTACCATTTCTAGACAGCTCCTGTGAGTGGATGACATTTTGTTTAATAAAGTTATCTTGTGTTTCGGCAACATTAGTTTTCTAAGTAAATGAGACAACCATTTAATTAAATGCTTTGCTGATGATGCTTCTCTTGGATGGTGGTTGTTAACCATTAATCACTGGTGCACACCTAATCTACAAGGACAACAGTGCAGGAATAGGGCTTGCCCAGGAGTGGAAATGGTCACGCTGCTCCATTAAATCACCATTAGTAATTAGTGAGGGTGGTGGCTGTGAACAGCACTGAGGATAAATTCTGATTGTTCTGGATCAAGCTGATAAAATATCATGTATCGGTGACATCACAGCCGATCAGCACTCTGTAGATCATAGCATAGATCTTTAAACAGAGTATAACTGCGTTAATTGCAGCCATGTGGTCCAAAGGTGCCTTTTAGAGATTCACAAAGTAACCTTGCAGCTCCTGCCAGTAACTCACTGCATGCCAAAGCAGGTCTATTTATTTTTTGCATTTGTTCCAGATTGCTGCCTACTGATGCAATAGACTGAAGATGATTTACTTCTGTTGATTATTGAATCATGGAGGAAGAAAACAACTGCATCGCCCAGAAAGATACGGCTGACTTTTAATTAAGTTTCGGACAAAAACTCTTCTGTCCTTAATCAACTTATAAGAATGACCTTGATTGTGACTTGTAAGCTATAAAGTATGGTGAGAACAGGTTGGACGAGGTGGCTTCACACCGTTCAGGAGTTGGAAAAAAGATGATTATGATTCTGTGTGCGATGCTGCACAAAAACTTTTTGTTCTAACAATGACTAGAAAACGCACACTGGAACTACAAAGACAATAAATCAGAGATAATTGATTGCAGCACTGTCTTGCACTGTTTTCGCGGGCATCAATCAACGTTTACAATGAATTAGAGGAGCCGCTCCAAATGCTTATGATGCAGGGCGAGCAGAGATGGACTCACCACAACAAACAAATTATATTGTTGCGCTCGCAGCTGGAAAGGTAAACAAGCAGAAACTGGTTAATCAATTTCAGATTCAAATTAACAATGCAATTGACAAAGTCAAAATCACCTCATTAGACAAATTAGCTAGACATTAATTTCCAGATTTTCATTTATAATGTTTCAACGCTTCAGTGAGGAACAGAAAGAAAAGGACATTGTAACAGTTTATAGGATTGTCAATTTTCCAAGTTTACATGAAGGTGGAACATTTTAGAAAAAATATGTGAATGTTTTTGAGTTGTCTTTTGAAATCAAATTTGTTTCGTTTCATCTTCTGAACCGCTAATCCCAAACAGATCACTGGGGGTGCCAGAGACTATCTTGGCTGATTTAAGACAAGAGGTAGGGTACACCCCAAACAGCTTGCCAGTCTGTTGCGGGGCCACACACACAGAACCATCGACACACACATTTCTAGGGGCAATGTCATAGCGGCCAATCAACCTAGCACGCATGTTTTTGGAGGGTGGAAAAAACACAGTATCTGGAGGAAACCAACACATACACAGGACCAGTGTTTCAAGACTCGTACCACGTGAGACTTAAACCCGACCTTCTGACTGTGAGGCCACTGTGCTAATCACTGCACCACCATGCCAGCCTTCAAATCATATTCCCAAGTTTAATGAAAGTAAAAAAGATTAAACATTTTATCTCTTAGACAATGACTTAGCATGGTTTTTAGGGTAGCATGGAATTTTACAACAGAGCAGTGAATCTTTTATTACCATTTATCTGGGTTTTTTAAATTTAATGCAGGACAAAGACCACATACTTTACTATTATCCAGCCTCGTTGTGATTAATACCAGCCGTTAAACAGAAAAATAATTCTACCTAACTAACCCAATCTCACAAAAGAATATTTTTCTGACAGCCCTCTCACTTCATAAGTCCAAAAATGACCAATAAGTGCTGTAATTAAAGCCTTTTAGTTTAGCGCTGGATGCAGGTTTTACTCTCTCTACAGTAAACTGTAGGTTTGGAGAAAAAAAGGTTTTAAACACTTTGATGGAAACTCGGTCTCTGTGACAAAACAAATGCACAAATCCTTGGTCATGAGATTTTCTTTGGCTTCTGCTTTTCTCTTTTAGAAACAGAGGTCAAAGTTGACATGCCTCACTAATTTTATGCTGATTTGTTCAAATTTTTTCTTTAGAAAGGTGCTAAAATTTTGCATTTCGTAACAACAAAACACTTCAATTTTGTGAGGCTGATTTTCAAACAATGACCAGGTTTTATAGAGTTTGTGTTCCAACTTCAAAATACAGTTTTCTCAGCAGCCTTTACTGTTTTGTTTAGTGAAATGATATTTTAATAGCATAGAGAGAAACTTTAGTGGCTAAATGATACCAACTGTTACTGTAAAAGCAAATGGCTAAGCGGTGAAAAGGTTCATTTGGGAGAGAATTTGCATAGCGCTGTTTAAACCCAATCTGTGGTTCGGTGGTTCTCAAATCATTTCACCATAACCCAGATGTCATGTTTTGAATTCTTGTTGGGTGGCAACTAAAAGCTTAATAGTTTTAAGTAATAAACAAGTCATTTAGAGAAAACCTCACAATATTTAAACTGTCAGTGTGTGGGAATGTGGAATGAGGAATGACCAAATTGTAGGACAACAAAACAGGATTAACCAAAAAGTCCAGTAAGGCTGTAAGGCAAACTCAGGATCAAAAAAGTTCAAATAATATAACCTGGCTGGGAAGGATGGCGATGGTGGTGACTACGACCCGACAAGGAAGTCGGGAGTCATTGCCTTTAAATAGGCATGATGATCTACAGGTGTGTAGCATCAGAATAATTACCCTCAGGTGTCCCAATCAGGGTGATTAGGAAAGGTCCAGGGATCCCTCTCGTGGCAGGGGAGGGGGGGGGAATCATGACATAAACTTGCATGAGAAATCACTTAAATGTTTCTGTCCAACACAGCAAATTTTCCGAGCAACAGGATTCTTTTAAGAGTCACTCAACTCTGATTCTAAGAATGTTTTTTAAAATCGCATTACCTCATACGCTCTTCCAAAAAACAAATTCAATGTTCTCACTTGTAATCACTTTTACAAAATGTCTGAATGAATGATGATGTACATCGAAAGGACGCGAATATCATTAACTCATGAGTCTAAAGCAGTTTGGGGTTTTTGTTTCCCAAATATGACAGTTTTCACCTTCCGTTTGTGGGGGACATATAGTCAGTGGCTCAGAAGGAACCCGACAATGACAGCTACAGATATCCAATTTTTGGATAGGAGAAAACATTGAAAGTGCTTTGGACAGATGGCAGGGCATATCGACTGACAAGGATCTGAACATTAAATTGATAAAAAAAAAAATTGGAGTAGGCTTTAAAAATCATCCGGAACAAAGTAATGGGAAGCTAAGGGAGGCCGGTTGTCAAGAAGATTACAAACTAAAGGCACAAATGTTAAGCCAGAGGAGAAATGTCAAGTTGAATAAGCGTTCACCTGATGGAAAACTGGTTCTGGAGGAAGTTTGACATGAAAAAACTGCAAACAGTTTAGCCCAGTACAGGTCATCAGTCAGTCTTGTGGGACCTCTATTACTAACATCCCCCACCTTTAATTCACACTCATCTGAGCTCATCACAGTCTGTCCACATCTCTGCTCCTTGCCTGCAGTTCTGGTTTCACTACAGTAGCTCAGTCATAAATCATTGTGGAAACAGAGCCCAATAAGAACCCTTTCATTTAATTATTTGATTTTAAATGTGCTTCACATGTGTGCAAACTAAATATTTGGTTCCAAGTCGATCACACTGGCAAAAGACAAAGTTAATATTCTAACGTTCCTAAAGATGTGCAAATAAATACAATACAATTTAAAAGTATGTGATTTTATGAGTCCCATGTCATCAACTTTTCAGTGCTTTACACATTCTAATAGTGATGTACACACCTCATATCCCTCACCAAAGTGGTTTCATTTAGTCTTTTGAAGCGCTTGTCCCTAATGGGATCGCAGGAGGTGCCAGAGTCTATCCCAGCTGAGAGGCGGGCTACACCCCAAACAGGTCGCCAGTTTGTTGCGGGGGCCACACACTCCTGGGGGCAATTTCATTGTGGTCAATCAAGCTAACGTGTGTGTCTTTGGAGAGCGGGAGGAAACCAGTGACTCAAAACCTGACCTTCTTGCTGTGAGGATACTGTGCTAACCACGGCGCCACTCTGCAGCCCCCAAAAGTAGTTTTTGGAATGATATCATGGTTTCTGCGTGTCTGCCCACCTTTTATGTGACAATGAATGAGTGCTAGCTACTTTAATGACACGTCTTACATAGCCTGAAGCTCCCCTCATGCTAATTTACCCTTTTCACTGCACCTCTATGAGCCTGGTGGAGGACGGGCGGTTCACTCAGGAACCATATCAAATTTTGGAGATGGAGCCTGTGCTTTCTCAGGGGCAGGGGATGAGTATGAGTCAGACTTTTACACTTCTGTGATAAAGTTTTATGAATCAGTAAGACTGTATAACTATTGCATAACTGATGTTCCAAAACACAAGTTACAAGTTGTGTTTGTTACACAAGATACAAATAGAGAAAGCGTCATTTTGCATGAGACAGGACCTTTAAATGAGTCAAACACACACAACGCACACGGAATTATACTTCCTGTTAAATGCTCAAACATTATCAGTTCTAGATTAACTTCTTGTAACTGTTCAATTGGCAAACAGAAAGCAAAGTGAAGCATGTAACATACTGAAAGGCTGTAATCAAACATTAAGTGAGGATTATGTAGCTGCTTCAGTTGCCACTTGGATGGAACGAAAAGAACTCTCCCATGGCGTGATTTACTGTGGTAAAGATGGGAACAGACTGGGAAATGTCGCAGCAAACACAACAGAAGGGGTCTAATCTAAGGTAGTTACTCGCCAAGAGCCTGGACACAAATACAAATGCAGCACAGTTAAAAATCAAGGTCTTTCTTTGGCCAGTGGAGGCACTCTACGCTATGTGATTTTACAAAAGAAGAAAAAATAAAAGCAAATTTTTGGTTGGGTATCATTTTAATTATGTTATAAAAAATAGATTGAGACATTTTTCCAAGGCTTGATCACTGGCTTTTCTGTGTAGAGTTTGCATGTTCTTCCTGTGTATGCATGGGTTTTCTACGGGTGCTCTGGTTTCCTCCCACCCTCCAAAGACATGCATGGTAGGTTGATTGGCCACGACAAAATATCCCCTAGGAATGAGTGTGTTTGTGGATAATTGAGTGTGTAGCTCTAGAACAGACTGTTCGGGATGTAACCTGCCTCTCGCCTGATATCAGCCAGATAGACTTCGGCACTCTCTGCGACCTCGCCTAGGACAAGTGGTTCAGAAGAGAAAACTAAACATTTTTTAATTAAAACTACACAAATAGTGAACATTTTTAACCTTCCGAACCCAAGTCACTAAAAAACTCATGTTTCCACAAGTTGAATCCATGTTGTAAAAGCTATTCATCTATCCCACAGTCCAACTAGTCTGTTTTGTATCTAAAAGACACTGACATCTGACTTGGTTTCGATTTAGATCATGTTGTAATGGTTTCTTTCCACAAGGTTGTTGATAAGTGACTTGAGATTCCGAAAACTTCCTAAAAAATAGACAAATCAATACTAAAAGCAATGTTTTCTTAGGAAACCTTAATGACAACAAAAAGCAAAAAAAGGAGCATAGAGTTTTAACTGTTCTGTTTTGGGGGTACCACCCACTGAGATAAGACCCTCTGTGAGTTACACAGTCTTTTGCTGACAGTTTGGCCTTTGGTGTTTTGTTTCGCCACAATCATAAGCATCTAAAAAGTTTGACTAGAAATTGATCCTTAGCCCATTTCGTCCTGTTATTTTTATTTTTTTTTTTTGCAACAATTCGCATTGAAGACAAACACATCACTCCCTATTTCTTGCAAAAAAAAAGATTAAAGAAACACAAAATAGATTTATGTCAGTTCATTGTTTGCTTTTTTTTAAAAAAAATACTTTCTTCGGCTCTTAATCACAATCTTCAGAGCTCATACTATTCTTTGCTCCAAAACTGACCCGAGGTCCTTTTGTGAGCATTTAATGATGTATGCAAATGCAAACCAACCAAAAGACATCTTGGAAAATTGCTGCTGAACCTAAAGGGAATGAACAGAGAAAGACCAGCAGACTTTTTCCACTTTCAGAGAGATTAATTTCCATGTAGAGTTTGAAAAAATACATTCATAAAACCAGTTCAGTAGAAGAAACCAATTACCCCTCCCTTTCCTGTTCATCTGTACAACAAACTCTCTTATTGATCTGGTGATAATTACCTCAGTCACATCATAAAGCACCTGGAACAGATTGGTGGCTCAAATTATTGATTACCCCTGGGCTACCCTTCATCGTTCATTGTATTGCTGCTATACATTACTTGATGAGATCTGCTTTGCTGTGCTTTCCTGGGCAGTTCTCAATGGTGCTGCACAGGGATACATTGACAAAGGGGTTTGGTGGTCAAAAGCACTCTTTCAAAGTCATTTGTCTTCTTGTCCTAGCCTTCGGGTTACCCCGCTAGCAACCCCAAAACTAAAGCTAACACATACTATACTTCTTATTAGGCAGTGCATGAACCTCCTTGCTGGCACTTCAAAACACTGGTTTAATCCACACCAGTTTTTGTCCAACAATGACCTTTTATCTGTGGTTGTAACTGGAGGCTTGCCCAGGCAAACGCCAGCTGTGTCTAAAGCTTAATTACACACCTTCCTAAAGGCATGTGTATGACCTCGAAACACCTGCCCACTGGCCACACATGCCTCCGATGTCCAAATCACTGACCACCGTCACAACAACACAATGACCTCCATCGAGGCCAATGCATTTAGTCAGCTATAGACATTGAAAGTGGAATTCATGCTCCATTTTCTCCCACATGCACTTGTCACTGCTGTTTTTTTCACAAAACTTGCTTGAAGATGCCAATATTACTTTACAAACCTAAATTTTTTTTTTAGATCACAATACCACCTTGTCAAAATCTTCTCCCCTGCTTGTTTCTATTGAAGAAAGAACAAGCTGAAAACACAACAAGGAGATGTACTGCTCTGTTACTGAGTCAATGTGAGCTTTGGGGGTGTCTGGTTATCAGAAGAAAAATGGCTCTTGGCATTTCCCCATTTTCCTTTTGCTTAAGTCATGAAAAAAATACAGAATTTAAACCAAACATGTTTGCTGTACTTTGGAGTTTTTCTTCTGCTTTCTGTTAAAAATTCCTAACCTGATGAACTCTTGATTGTCAGCATGCTAATTTGATTTAAATTTACATTTTTTTTAAAGAACCAAACCCACTCACAGGTTAATCCGTGGGTCAAGCACAGCAAGCATTTTATCTTTTCAATCTTTTAATTAGGCTGACCTTACATGTTCTTTTGAGGAAAAAAAAGAATAAATACCACAATGTATAATTAGTGCGTTTGGTAAGTGGGATGCATGCTTTACTGAGATTCACAAAGCATATCTGTATTAAAAAAAAGAAATCACTGCGACATAATCTCTTGTGTACAGTAACAAGCTTATCTGATGAATAGTTTATAATAAATACTGCCGATCTGTTTTGTGTATCAATGCCACCCCGACAAGCGCCTTAATTAGGGGAGTGATTTCCACCACGGGAACGTTATCCTTAGCACTTTTTCATCCACAAAAAATTGTGTTGAAAGATGGGGAAATAATCCACAGTTCAGGACAAAACGGCCTAATTAGCTGCACACAGCGTGTGCAAACTGAACAAAAACTGCACGAAAGCCTGAATAAAAACTATATTTCTTTACAGGCCATTTGTTTACGTGCATTAGCTGTAGAATGATTACATTATAAACCAAATGTGTGATGTTGGACAACATTTTAATAGGATGAAAAGCAGCTTTGTAAATCGTGCGTGTTCAGGATTGTACTGATGATAAATCCATCTCCCTCATCAACGCAAACTCCATTATCTCTTTCGACTTTACAGCTTCTTGTATTCAATATTCAAAGCTAATATACCACTGGAGAAAATGCTATGTTGTAACAGCAGCTTTTTAATACAGATCTCTTTGCACACGAGTCGTGCAGAAAAGGTTTTCGAGGATAGGACGCTCACCTTAGCCAACTGCATTGAACCAAACTGGATCTGGGCAGGTGTTCAACATGGCCAGGTGCAAAGCAGCTGACACAGACATAGCTCCCCAGTGCTATTTGTCACTGTAAATAACATTTGTTTCCTCAATATTAAAATTGGACAGGATCGTATATCCAGCCAGTCTCTCTCATTTCCCTCTAATTTAGCCCATTAAAAGAAAGGTCATGTGGGCAAACAGATGGCTTGACTTTAACTATAGGCTGAAAAGATGACGGAGACAGTTGGCATTTACTGCACGTGTCATTCACATGTTTAGGAGACACATGTATAGGAAAGAACTACATTAAAACCTAAATGACAGCTATATTGACGAGGTAAACTAAAGACTGTACTCATAATGTGAGCAAGATTTTAATGCGGAAGATGACGGAACAGAAGTTCAATGGGATACTTTGGTGTCGGCCTTTGGACGTCCAAAACAAAAACTAATCACAGCGTTGTTTTCAAACAACACATTAAAAAATGATGTTTTTCTTTGTAGTATTGTGATCCTGTGCATTATGCATTATTAATAAAGTGAAAGAAATATTTTTAATGAAAAAGGCTGAGTCAGAGGAGGGTTTGAACAATGCTTTTATTTCCGTCTCCCTCCGGTCATCCTCCTCAGTAAAAGCTGTTACATGAATAAAAACTATAGAACCAACTCCAAGTGCATCAGACAGAAAAAAAAAGTTTTTTTTTTGGTTTTTTTTTACGCTGAAGGACAGGACAATTAACGCAAAATAAAGTCTGGGGAAGTCTAACAGCCTGGAGAACCTCCCCAGAGTTTCATAGGAAGCTTGTGTAGGCAGTAAGGTGGGGAGGAACAGCAAACAGAACGTTGTCACACTTCCACTCCCTGTGGAGTCGAGCTAAAAGAAGGAGATGCACAGATCTGGAAACAGCACATTGCCTCCAGGTTCTGTTATTTTTTTTTCTGTCAGACTGTTTGTAAAATTCTTGCTGATTAGGTGGTTGTGGTGGAAACAGTGCTTCTTTTAGTTTGACTAGTGACTCTGGGAGAAAAAAAAGATTACTACAAAAGAGGTTTGCTGGCTCTGCAAGGTATTGCTTTGCATCATGGTTTGAATCGGGTCAGTGGAAAATATGTGTCCACTTTTTATTCCAGCATGTGACCCTGTTGTAGGTACAGTACACAAACACTGTGCAAACAATATTTGCTCAAGGGATTTTGTCCTGTGAGGGGTTTTTGTGTGCCCGTTTTCATCATCCACAGTTGTCAAGGTTCAATGGGTCTTTTGAAGTGAACAAAGATGGTGAAGCGTACGCTCTGTGACCCACCATTTTGTTTCAGCTTGCTCACCATTTCACCCAGTAACACAGCTGCTGCTGGGCTGCGGTGAGATGAAAGCTGTCCTCATACTTCAAAACCTACTGTGTCTGCATTGAATTTTAAGATTTGAAGAGTTTTTCTGCAGGTTTTTGAAGTGATTTTGTGCGTCTTTAGGGGATGTTAACTTTTTCAGTTTGTACAGCATCTGACAACACTTCACTGGTAAAACTAGACATGTTTTTAATGCAAAGTGCCACTTGGGCGCTCACACAGATCTTATCATCTGCTACTAGAAAATCTGTGAATTTGTGATGATGTGTGTTGAAATTAACATCTGCAAAGACGCAGATTGCTACAAGTGTAACGTAGACATTAATACAGACATCGCCAATTAGTGTCACACCCCAAAGGCCACCAAAATGAGTTTGCAAAGTTGCAGATAAGACAACCAGAAACTACATTTTAATATTGTTGAATCCATAATGACATGTAATATTTCTATTTTGTGCCAGCGGCAGGGGCATGTGACAACAATATGCTCACTCTTAGTTGGCAAGGTGCAAACCTATACTGGTCTGATGACTGCATATTTCCGGCTCTAAAAACTCAATATGACACCATTTGGGGAGACGGTGGCCACATGGTTAGAGCGTTCGCGCGCGGACCGGAAGGTCGCGGGTTCGCGTCCCACGGAGAGCACGTCTAGGGTCCTTGGAGAAGACACCTAACCCCCGCTTCTCCCACCATTGGCGCCGTTGAAGGGCAGCCTGCTGCGGTGTAAGGAGTGCAGCAAACAAATTTCCCCGGTGAGGGATGAATAGAGTAATTTAGTTATTTGTAAGATAGAAAATAGGGATGGAATTGACTTTGTTTAACAGAAATAGTGGTGGGAAAATGGTACCTTGTGAAGCATCAATACCTCAGTTGCGGAATTGTCTCAAACGGTTCAATGTATCTGAAGCTTTGGAAGAACAATCACGTCTTATGGACAAATTTACTTGTTTCAAAACTGCACACTATTCGCAATTTTGGAGCTTAAAATTGTATTTTTTTTTTAAATTTTATTAAAGTTATAAACACTGTCTATTCTACTTTGAACATTTAGAAAATAAATACAACAATTTATATATCTTACGTTTTATAAAGAAATATACTGGCAAACAGGCAGTCAGACGGGTGGGCGGGGGGCACCCGTCAAACAGGGAGGCAGGCGGGCGGGCAGGTAGGCAGGCAGATCAGGCAGGCGGACCAGGCCGGGAAGGATGACAATGGCCCGACTTGGAAGTCTGGGGTGATTGCCTCTAAATAGGGCAGCAGATAGAATGACCCACAGGTGAGTGTCATCAGACTAAGGTGACCCTCAGGTGTCCCTAATCAGGGGGATGAGGGAAGGTCCAGGGCTCTCTCTGGTGGCCAGTGTATAATTCCCAGTATTTTAAGGGATTCTCATTCCAATTAGTTGAAAAGAGGCAAGTCTGAACCAAACGTACTACAGTATCCCAGTGTTTGGTTTGAATGTTCACAGGTGTGAGTGTGTCTGGTTTCCCTGGTGTCCCAGGAACACAGACACCTGTGAACATTCAAACCAACCAATCAGTGTAATACACATATTGTTGGTGGTGATAGCAATAATTTATTTCTTTATATTGAGTCTTCGGGCTGTGAGGCCCAGCACTAATCATCACAGCAAAACAGATTAAACTTGAAAATCTAGTTTTTATCTTACTGAGACTTAACTTTTTACTAACTTTATGAAGCAATATATTTATTGACTTTTTATTTGTAACTTCTCCACTGTGTATAAAGTTGTCCACAACTTTGTTCTGACTTCATGCGTCGCTAAAACTGCTGCTGTCCCAAAAGATGTAGTCATTAGTCAATGCCGACGGTTTCTCAGCTTGCCCCAAAACATATCGAACCCCATCACAGAAGATTAAATTGTTTTTCCACTCAACGTATTAAGTTTATTCCTACATATTTGAGCCAAACGGCATAAAAAAAAGTTTTTAGTTTAACCAAAACTTGGCAGTGTGCAGTCTTCTGTGTTGTCTGAGCCACCTGATTTATATTGATGATTCCAGTGCTGAGTCTCTCTAATTTGGTCTTTTTTATTTTCAGAGCCAGACTGTGTCACACACAGCAACACATTACCTGCGGTGTCATTTTTGCAAGTCAGACACGGAGGCTCAGATCGATAAGCTCGTGTCTTCTTCCATGCCTCCGATTACTGCTTTATCTGCGTCTCCACTGATTTTTTGTTGGATCACTGGGCACACGCCACCACAACTCAACATGTCTATCTGGGAACACATTTTCTTAATAATCTTTGTATTACATTAAAAAGACAAAATTGTATTACTTAGTTTGGTCCTTTGCACATTTTATCAAGTTTTATGTCCTGAAATTCTTAAAATTTCAAAGAGTTTAACATTTTTTTCTACAAATAAATGGAAGCGCTTCATTTAAAGCTTAAAATTCTTATCTTTTTTAGGAATGTCTGGAATGGAAAAAGAAATAGTTTTGGTGCATTAATAAAGGCAGTGATTTTGTGGCGCGGTCGTCATGAAGTGTGCACTCCAGCTCTTGTTAATTAACACAGTTTAGCTTCATATGGAAATTAAGAAGCCTCCTACTGATGGCAATGAGTGTAAATGAGGGCATCATTGGGGTGCAGAAATTGTATTTACATTTTATTGCTTTCTAAGTCATTTTGAATCCCATATTATGCCCCAGTACACTGTGAAACACAATATATTTAAACTATTCTTCCATAAACACAATCATCATAACCACCCTGTTAACTTTTAACCCGTTTGTATTGGTACTACAACCTGAGCAGAAACAGTATAATTGAGTTAACCTCTTCAGAAAAGACTATAAGTCAGCTTTTTCTTTCCACAGGAATGCAAGGTTTGTTCTGCATATTCAGCACAAATCACCACAGATGCAAAGCAAATGCTGGCAGAAAGTGAAGTTGAGCGTTTGGTTTGCTGGAAACGGAATATTTTTTGTCTAGAGGTAATAAAGCCAACCTTTAGGCTTGGTAATTACAAAACAGTGATTTAACCTTACAAAGTTGCGTGGACATTGGGTGTACTGGGAGATCACCCAATTGGCCACTAAACAAATTAGCTGGCAAACCATGCACAACACAAAATAATCAATCATGATTACCTAGAAGTGCATGTCTAAATATGGTTGGCTTACATCTACAAAAACACTGTAATCATGAAAGAAAACTTGATTAAATGGACACAGCGTAGCATTGAGGTACCATTATCTTTGAAAGGCGGGATTTAAAAGTCTATTTGTTGACTATGATTGTTGGCACAAGTTTGATCCACCAAAGATGAAAGATGAGGCGGGGTGGTTCGGATTGCCCATGTGTTTCCACAAGTCTCACATGCACAATGTCTGAGCACTTCAGGACTTAACTAGGTGTTTGATGTATAATTTCAGTAAAGATAAGTTGCATCAATACTGGGGTTTCCTTTCTCTCTGGTATGGTATATATCTAGTATATTCATTCCAGGCTGTTATATAAGAAGCATTAGGATGCCTTCAAGTGTTCTCTTACTCCATCATTGATGTTTTTTGTCTGTTGTTCAGACTCTTTTGGCTGCTGCCCATCGTCTCATCATTAAGGTAATGCATCAGCACAAGTACTTGCTTATCTCTCTGCTGCATGGACGAGTAAGTCTGGCATGAAGTTGGCTACTTTTTCAAGAAATAAAAGTGAAACGAGGGAATGACAGATTCATTGTGAATGTGTTTGTGGCAAAGCTCGAAAAACTGAAATAATGTCATGGATTAAGCGGTTTGGAAAATGAAATGTTGGGAAACAAAAAAAATGAGTTAAACTATATTTATATTTGATTGGGGATGGTTTTGAATATGTGGAAATGTTCCCTAAAAGTTATATGTTTTGAATCCGGGTACTGAGATAGGCACGTTACACAAGAGCCTCTTACCAGACCAATCTTCTGCAAGAAGCGTTCTTTATCATTTTTGCTCTTAATTTTTTTTTTTAATATAAAAATTCTGAGTACATTTTTTAAACGTCTAGCTGAACTAACTACAAATTACTGAGGCATAGAAATTCAAAGTATGTTGATACGCTGTCAGATATTTAATGAAGACACACAATTCTAAACATTTAGACATTTTCCAGAATTTCCCAAATTAAAACCTGAAAGGCAAACTTTAGCCATTTAATGTTTTTACATAGACGCTACTTGAAAAAATTTGAAACATGTTCGAACAGCAACTGCATACTCTTGATGATTTAATTAAAGTACAAACTGAGTGTAAAATGTACTTGTACGAGGTAAATCACAGTCATGTAGTCTGACAAGAAATGACACCCTCTGTCACTCCATCAAATTGGGTGCTCTCTCTCTGCTTTAAAATCAAAGGACAGCTGTTAACTGTCTGTGTCTGAGGTTTAAGCAGGATCACCCTGAATCCTAATTGGAAGAGGACTGAAACACCATGTCGTGGTATAATAAAAAATGACATTCATTGATATTATGTGGGCAGTTCTCTTACAGTAGGGAAAAGTAATTTGGGAGAGTAGTTTATTAGCCCTCTGCCCTTTCAGCCAAAAATGACCTTGTAGGCCTCTCTACCAGAAAACCAGCTGCAATCCATGATTCATTTAACACCTTCTGGGCCTCCAGTAGTACTCAAAGCACATGCACTGTTGATTAAACGCTTTGTGGGAGAATTCACATTTAAAGCATACACCACATGAAAATGACTGATAACCAACCAGGCTGCAGAACACCACGCAGACGACGACTTATGAGAGATTCACTCCAATTTACAATTTATTCCGTAATCACAATGTTTCCTCTGTATGCGGCATAATGTAATGCACATTTGAGAGTGGGTGGAATTATAAGGAAAATGAGTAGGCTACTCACAAAATGATATAAATGTCATTAAAGTGCATTCAAGCAAATCTAGCACAGGGAACTGGAGATTAGCCGCTGGGCGGGAACGCTCCACATATGCCCATAAGAGGCTGACAAAGTCACTGAGTGAATGGGTGATTGAGCAAACTGCTGAAGTTTTTGTGGGGTCCTGAGTATAAAATTTAACCAATGTTACATCTTTGAACCGGCTTGCAATAATTTTTTTAAGGATCTGCAAGGGTATGTTTCCTCCCAAAGCTTTCAGTGGTGAAAGAAAACCGAAAAAAAAAAGAAAACTGAAGGAAAGAACAGATAAATTGCTCTCTGCAGATTTATAGCCACTAAAAAATAAAAGATGTAATTTATATTTAATCCTCTGGTTGATGCCTATCACGGTCTCTCTGTCAACTCTTTCAGCTTTGGAATTTAGAAAATATTCTTCATTTCCTCAGTAGTTCGTACTTCCAGGAACATTGCACTTCTCGAGCTTAATACAGCATCACCAACAGCTTGCTGATAGAAGACATCAATCATGTTGAGTTCAAGGGTGTACATCAGGTCTGTGCTTTGTGGTCACGCTTCCAGATTCAACACCCTGCCCCCCCATCTGCCGTAGACTTGCTTCAAGTGTCATTTTGCATCTGGCTGGCTGATAGCTCTGTTTGTAGAAATACTATGTTTTTACCAGCCTCTCTGGTCACACTCTTGTCTTTGTTTGCTTTCTTTTTGTCTAAAAATGAATACTGATATCACTCCTTCAGCACTGAGAATCCAATACAGGATTGTTCCTAAAACAAACTCTCTTTATTCCGCAATATTATCTACGAGGTTAGCATTTAATGATACCGTACATGGTACATAATTTTGCACTTACATGGTTAGCAAGATTTTAGGCACAAAATACAAAAATCTTTGTTTTCTGTGCCTGTTCTTTATTAAAATCTGGCATTTAATTGTTAAATAATAGCGTACAGACAGCTCTGTCCTTTCATTTAAATAATTCCAGGCCTGCGTGATTATTGTGACAAATTCATGAGCTTCTGTGTGAGAATTGAAAATAGCCCACATAAAATTTGTTACAATTATGCTATGAAAGGATTTCTAAAAGGCTAATGAGTCTTGTTTTGATCTTCCATGATTGGACATAGCAGGAAACATTCATGCATAATGCATCCAAATGTGTTTTAATGGGCTTGTTTTTACAAATAAAGGGTGCTATATAACAGTGACTACATGTAGATGTCATTGAGATAGAATGCAAAGCCTGAAGCCAGGCCATCAGTATGCTTTGGTCATTTAAAAGTATGTGCTTATATGTAAATTTTAGATTCAGAATTTTGGGATTAGTCCATTATGGTTTCACAATCATCTTAGTCATTCTGTTTCGTCTTCTGAACCGCTTATCCATAATAGTGTCGCAAAGGATGCCGCAGCTTAGCCCAGCTGATTTCAAGTGCGAACAGGTCACCAGTCTGTTGCAGGGCCACACACACAACCATCCACACACACCCATTCCTGGGGGCAATTTCGGAGTGGCCAATTAACCTGACATGCATGTGTTTAGTGGGTTGGAAGATGACGGGGTACCTGGAGAAAACCACACATACACAGAGAGAACATGCAAACTCCACAAAGAAAGGCCTCGCTCCCACTCCGGGACTCAAACCCCCAACCTTCTTGCTGTTAAGTTGCCATTCTAATGACTGTGCCACCATGCAGCCTCAATTAAGTTTTTACATTCAAAATTGTGTCCAAACAAACTTCCTTAATATTGTCATTTCCATCTGTGTTTACCTTTAGGATATCATTTGAGTTGCCAGGATGGCACCACCTCAAAATATTTTCACTGTTTTACTAACTGTTGAAATGGATTAGCTTATAACTCAAAGGCCTCTTACAACGGACGGCCAATCAGCAAATAGAGATGACAATGTCAGCACAAATGCATCCATCCTGGTCTGTTTGTACTTCGGTACATAAGCATGGAGGTTGACCAGTATTTATAGTCTCTGTTAGGAATGATTACAAAAAATTGAAAATTTACAACCACAATACAACACTTGGAAAGTTTACACAGGGAGAAGATGTGATTGCCTTGGTGGCGATATGATCAAGGTTAAGTTTAATATTTGAGTAGCTCTGTTAGCGCTTTGCACCTGTCACATACATTTCAAATTGGTTGAATTAAGCAAAAAAGTACCGATATTGCGAGGTTGGACTGTTTCACAGAGTGAAGGAAACATCTGATATATCAGATTAGTGTTTGAGGTTTAGAAACGTAAGTAAGTTTTCATACATTTGTTGTGATGGAGTTTAAATTTCAGTGATTTTGCGGCATGGTTCTTTAAGATGCCTGCTTTCTGGATGAGGAATGTAGAAGAATTCACTGTTACACCATGCAGGTACGACAAAACCATGTCCATACATGTTCAGCATACAGGTATGCAAACACTGTTATAACAACAGAATACAATTCTGACAAAAAAATTCTACAGCTATACTTCTCAATTCAAAGGTATTTCCCACTAATGTACGCATCTTTTCTTGGATCGGAATGTTGTGAGATCACATCATGCCATGTTTGACATCCATGATCATCATGGCACCTAAAGTTTTGACACCTGGGAACTTGCCCGACAGCCGAGCTGTGGACTCCTTTTGGTTGGATGGCGATGATTGTCTTCAGGATGAAATTAGAGGGTAAGCAGCTGTATTTTGGTCTGAACTCCATCCTTTGCACCTGCACACTTCATCTATTGGAGACTACGACTGTACCAAAACTATTTTGTAGGACATGATTATCTAAAATGTTGTTTCACTTTATTGTTTGTGTTGTATCTCACAAACTACTTCAAACTTCAAGAACTCACCATTTTCAAGTTAAAAGCAAAGTTCTTTTTCAAATTTTAAAGTTTGAAGCAAGAATAGAAATTCATCTTAAAATAATAACAGTTTCTGCAGTGTTTTTACTCAATCAGTCTACTCAGAATTATTTTAAGTGGATACTTTTTGTCAAAGTACAGAAAATGCTCACATTGTGTCTGAATTAGTTTGCAAACAGAACAAATATTTTTTTACACATCTCAAAATCGACAGATGCTTTTTACTCTACTTTTTCCTAACAGATGCAGTTGATGATCACATTCGTTTTTTAGGTGCAGGTAGTCTTCTACTGTTGTGATGTGGAAGGAGGGGGACCCAAATGCAGGACAAAAAAAGGATTTATTTACAGAAGCCAGGCAAGTCTGTAAGGCAAAAGCATAGGATTAATCCAAAGAAATGTCTTCAAGTCCAAAATTATAACAATTTTCAAGATACACTTGGTCAAGCAGCCATGAGTACCTGGCTGGGAAGGATGACAATGACCCTTAATGGAAGTTCGGGGTGATTGCCCTTAAATAAGGAGCAAGGTCCACAGGTGTGTGGCATCAGAAATCAATCTCAGGTGTCCCTAATCAGGTGATGAGGAAGGTCCAGGGCTCCCTCTGGTGGCAGGCGAGGGGATCATGACATCTATGACACAAACAGTTTGCAAAAATGTAGTCTTTATAGTTTTAAAGGTATACGTTAACGTTTTTTTTTTTTTTTTTATCATCGTTGCTATGAAACATAACAAAAACTCAAAGTTTTAATGGTTCATTGTTCAAATTTACCTTCACTTCCAAAAACTTTCCCAAGAAGTCTTTTAGGCATTACTTGAGTCATTTTTTTCAATATAAAACTGCCATTAAAAGTATGCAGACACATTTTGTACAACTGCTGAATTTAAATTAAATTTACCCTCAGGGCTTCTGTCACAGTCTTTAAAGTGACTCAACGTGTTTTTTTTTTTTTGTAAAGTTCCGAGTCAAATCATTGAGTCACATTTTACAATAATTTTGGGGACTTTGTGATAAAAACCCACAATTATGTTCAAAAGAGTAACCTAAAAAGAAACTCTTAGAACATATTCACCTTCTTTTTAAAATTCTTTACATGGCATCAGCTGGGAAATGTGAATTTGTGTGTGTGATGTGGCCCACAGACCGCACAGGCAAATAACCCAATCAGGATGGACTATAACAATGAAAATTGAACGAGTCATCATTTTTTTTCTGTCTGATTACCCTGTTACTCTTCATAAAAGAGTCAAACTAGTTAATAGTTTCAACTATTATAACTTGTGCTTATCTGGGTCTGGGTAGTTGGCCACAGCCTTAGTTGGCAAGCCCAGGCTTCTCTCACCTCGGCTGCATCTTTCATCTCACCCAGGAGGATCCTGAGGTGTTCCCTGTCCAGCTGTGAAACATAGTCTCTTCAGCAGGTCCGGGGTCTGCCTCAAATTCTCCTCCCGCCGGGACGTGCTCCGAAACGTCTCACTAGTGAGGCGTTTGGGAGGCATCCTAACCAGATGCCCGAACCACCCCATCTGGCTTCTCTCGACCCGGAGGAGCAACGACTCTACTCCGAGCCCTTTCAAGATGGCAGAGGTCTTCAATCTATCTCTGAGTGAGAGCCCAGCCACTTTGGGGAGGAAGCTCATTTCAGAATGTAAGCAGCTTTAGATCTGCAGGTTAGTCCACAAACACTTGCATGGCACAAAAAACAGATTGTTGCATAAAAATTCCAACCTTTCCTGACCTTTTAAATACATTTACATGTTCTAAAAGAAACTGCACGGTGTAACTCTTTAAATATTTCTGAAAAAGATTAAGACAGTAAAAAATGAATTTGATTTTTTAAAACAAGAATGAGTTACGGAACATAAAGAAAAAACATCACACTATGTTTTCAGAATACAAAGTGTCTACTTTTTCTCTCTTGTGGGTGATGAAATACTGTTGAGTATCAGATATTTCCCTTGGTATTAGACTGAGTTGTAAGATTTAGGTATTACGACGACCTGAATTCTTTCTATCAATGAATAGCAATGTCCCCCTGGAGCCGTTAGTATGTGACAGCTTGCTTTACTCTCTCACCCTGACTGACTGGTACAGATGGCCATTTTCACTGTCTGGTTCCACTAGATTTTCATTCTAGCAAAAAGAGAAAAATTTCTTTTTATTGGGAGTATTTTTATATGCACTGTAATTTCTGTGTTAATCTGATTAAAACCTCCCTCCTCCCATCTAAAGAGCACCTTTTGATCAGCCTGTTTCAAATAAATTTCTGTATAAACAGTAATCAATTTAAGAAATCCAGAGGAGCCAGCATTTCTGTGAATTATGCACCTACCTACCTCGTATGCACTTCTTATTGTAGTTTTTATGGCAGTTTGTGACACTCTCCTGAATTACGACGCACACATTTATCTCCCATCTGTCATCTTCAAGGCGGCAGTTTCTGCTTCTGACTTGTTTCAACTGATGGATTTATGCTAATGTCTCAGGATATGGAAACATCTGTTCCAAAAGCGGGGGAAAAAATATTTGCAGCCAAATTGGGAACAAATAGGCATCATAATGAAAAGCTACAAGAATAATTGGTCTAAATATTTTGATACAATTCAGAGGGATTTCAGTGTCCTTGATTCTAACTCACAATGATGCAATTAAATATTTCTTACATGTTTAAATTGAGGTGGTATGGTTGCTTCTTTTAATTATTTAAATCAAGTTGGGCTGCATAATCACAGTCCAAACTAAAATCAATTTATGTTCAAATCAGGAAACAAGTTTTTGTTTCATTTTGTATTTTGAACCACTTATCCCTAACAAGGGGTGCCGGAGATTGTCCCAGCTGTTTCAAGGCAAGAGCCAGGGAACATCCCAAACAGGTCGCCACACACAAACTCACTCCTAGGGTAAATTTCAGAGCAGCAACTCAACCTATCATGCATAATATTAAAGAGTGGGAGGAAACCGGAGAATCAGGAGAAAACCAACACATGCACGAGGGGAACATGCAAACTCTACACAGAAAGGTCAGTGTTCCAAGCCTCGTCCTATCCGCAGCTCAAAACCCCAACCTTCTTGCGGTGAGATCACTGTCCTACCCACTGCACCACTGTACCGTCCCAACAATAGTTTTATAAATGTAATATTAAAAACTTAGAAAAAAAAAAATCAAACCTACACTCCTCAAAGAAAACCTCTTTTTTAAATATATCAATGTTTAAGTATGAACATTTGTTTTTTTACATTTTTAGATTTTTTTTAATAATTTTTTTTTTTTTATATACAAGTACGTATTTTTTTATTTGCTATGTATCTATGCTTCAGTCTTTTCAGCCGGTCAATGTTTCTCATTTTTATCTTCTTTCAACTCGAATTGTTTTTAGAGTAAAAGCAAACTGATCTATTTCTTTCTGTTTAGACAATGACGGCCAATCTTCCAGACTAAGACGTCTTGTGGCAAAGAAGGAATGTTAAGTGCTGTCACACAATCATTGTATATACTGATGTGTAAAATGAAGTCAGCATGACAGCAAAAATATGGAGTTTGGCAAACAAAGGGAAATGAGTCACATTACCCACAAATTCATAATCTACAGGTATAATAACAAAATACTGGGCCTGATCCACAGCCCTGTGGCACACCACTCACAACATTCAAAAACAGGAAAACCTTTGGAATTCAAAGAACAGTCAATGACTGTTCAAGTTGACAAGTCAAGTTAAAAAAAATCAACCTGAAAGGATAACAAGCGTTGTTTTGAATTTTGAGCAATCATTTGTGAATGAAGATTTTTTCTGGAGTAAAAAACATATGTTATTTATCTCAAGGCAAACGGTTTGTCTTGAAAATAAATTATATTATTATCTGACTCTGAGAAGATAATTAGCTTTATTTCCAGGAATTTTGTTAATGTCCTTGCAAACCAGTGGAACAAAAATACACAATTTGGAAAAGGGACAATTGTTATTTAATAAAATCAAATCACTAGATTTTTATAGGACACAATAAAAGTTCCAATATCCCCAATGAGCACATGGTTCACATTGGCAGCATGCTTATACTGTACTTTCCCTTACACATGCACACTGTGCCACACTGTTTACTGTCTGCTACGTTTCTTGCTACCATCATGATGCTTTGGTAACATCAGTTTGTGTTGTACATACTTTGTTAGTTCCTTTTAGAAGGTTGTCTTTGTGTGTTACTCAAAGGCCTTCCCTCTCCCCCGTTCTCTGTAATCACTGTCAGGTCTACCAAAAAGCAAAAAGCAACTCTGTCCAGTAATTCCTGACATATAGACCACACTTGTGCTTGTCACAACACCGGACAGTACAGGGTGTTGTGATCCCTACTCCTGCCTTGAAGGGTGTGTCTGTCTCCGTGACAACCAGCTCAACACAAGCAGATGATCAGAGATCCTCATCGTCAAGCTACCTAAACCCCCTTGCACCTCCACCTCGTTGGTTACCAAGCAGTATCAACGGTCATCCATAAGTAAATCTTTTGTCTGCCGATTTTCCTGCCTGTACAGTAATGTTTTGTTTCCTTTATCCAAACCTGTCTGGCTGCACCAGCCAGCCAGCCATCCTCCCATAGCCAATCCGCCTTTACTTTTTGGAAAATAAATCTTTATTTACACCTTGTATTTGTGCCTGCACTTGGATCCTGCCGCACCTTTCTACAAAACGGGGGGGGGGTAAAAGTTCATTCCCAAATATAGACATATTATAATTTAAATGGTGATAATAAAAATGTGTGACAATGATTGAGCTCAAAGACCTGCATAAAAATTGGGATGGAGTTTATAACTTCACAGCCCAAAAATGGTGGATTAGCACAATTTTGATAAATGGGAACATGATTATTAAGTAGGGACGGTACTGATTTATAATCAGAAACTTTTTCAAACATGGAGCTGGAAGAAAAAATTCTGTTGAAGTAGTTAAGTATTTCTGATTTGTCCGACATTGTGACAAGGGTGACTATTTTAGAAGGTTACTCAGGAGACCGAGACATACCAGGAAGAAATTTTATGGTCTAGAAAAACTCTTTTAAGGCCATTTTGATATTTTATAGTTTGAGATAAGTAACATACTTGCTTTACTCTTTTAATGGAAACCGTATATTTTTTCTGTAATTGGCCGAAGAGCTGCCAACCATTTAGAAATTTCTTTTGTCAGTGGCTTGTGAGGGCACAGGGATCAAACCCAGGCATTTACAGCACTTCAAAGAACATGCTTAGTTATAGAAACGAGTAAAACCCAAATAATTGTAGGTTAAATTGTGACTCTAGCAAGAAGAAGAAAATACAGTGGCCAAAACCAATGTGTGTTTATGCTTCAAATTCCCTTTAGTCTATTATTGCACCAATTACAAATAACCCTTCACATCATGTCCAAACAGCAAAGTATTTCTGCAGTAGATGATCAATAAGAGCTTTGGAAGAAATGATTTATGAGGACAGTTTGGGTTAAGATGAGTAGGACTTTTTTTAATGACTTACCAAACTGAATACAATTAAGTCAATGAAGAAAGACTGTGTGCATGGATTTTGAGTATTGAATTTTTTTAATCAAATAAAATAACACTAATTTAATTGTCTTCTTTTTTTTCAGTACCTTACAGATTCTCTGCTTTATTCAAAACTATTGCTATAAAATTTTACATATGAGGAGACATGCAGTAGGCCAGGAGGATTTCAAAATTTTTCATTGACCCACAATAGATAAATCTTTGAGGAGCTTACTTTCAGCTTTCTGATTCTGGACACATTATGCAATAGCACACATGTATTGGCATTATAATTACATGACTGAAGTGTCAGATCAGACACATAAATTCAGCATAGCACACTTCTAGTCACGATTGTTCAAGAGGAAGACTTGTGTTACAGGACAAACTGTGAGTGTAAGAGTGAAATGTGGATATGGGCTTCTGATTGTCAGAAACTAAGTGGAACAGCTCCTCAAGAGTCAAGCAGAGCTCCTTGTTTACCTTAGTGACAGTTAATAACCCTGCAGCTTGCTGCAAATACACCCTAGAGCTCAAGAGTCTCACCTGTAATTTCCAAGCACAACTTGGAGGCTGAAATAGTTTGACTCATTCTCTAAACTTCCAGCGATACCTAATAACAAAAAATATTGCAATCAAAACTTGTTCTAAATTCTTAAAATGTTTGGATGTGTCATGATCCCACCCTTCAGACCCTTTTTCCTTTCTTTATGTTCTGTCGTCTGCCATGATTCCACACACCTGGGGTGTATTTACCTTCCACCTTCCTCCATTTGAAATAGTATACTTCTTGAAAAGCTAAAGTTTTACGTATCAGTCTGCTGTATTGTTATTGGAGCAACTCTGCATGAAGTGAGCTGTTGTAGACTTAGTTTCACCAATCGTTACTGGGATACATGTAACCACTGTGATATTGATTTTAGGTAATATCAGCCAGATCATAGCTGAAAGGACCCACAACAGATTGACAGATGAGTGCAGCTGCTTTTAAAGCTGTTGCTTTGTCTGCACAGTCAGTGCACACCAGGTGGTACCGTGTATTCAAGCTGAATGCAAAATAAATTTTAGATTTGGCATGTGTGGCATGGTCGGCACAGTCAGGTAATGATTAGCTAGACAGCCAGAAGTTTTTTTTTTCTTTTCAACTGAGGTTTTTTAATAAACTTCTTGTGTCTTTTGTTTTCCATATCGTAACGAGCAACTAGGTGAACTCAAAAGGTTGAGTAAAAATAGATATTTATATGTCTCTGTATTTGACCAGAGATGAAATGGTGACCTGCCTATAGCTTTTTGGCTTTTTTTTAACCTGCACTGGGAAAAGCTCAAGCTTCCATAAAATTTTGCCTCTGACATTTTTAGGAAACCACAATATTCACTGGAATAGATGAAATTTTCAAATGCGCAGGTTGGAAAGTGTGAGTTATTGAAAAGAAAAAACAACTAACTTTTAAGCTGGAAAACCTTCAAGACTAACTGGTTCCAAAGTGGGCACGTAAAGAAAGTGTAGGTCGTGTTCTGAGACTAACACTGGTTCTTTTAGTTACCACTCACAGCTGGCGACCATACAAGACCCTGTAACACCTAAACACCTTCATCTGCAAGCAGTACTCCATTCTTTTCAGTTTCAGGACCACAGCCTTTAGTTTGGAGACACTGATTCCGTTTCTGGCTGCTTCATACTCTGCAGTAATTTGAGCTAGAGAGTCGGAAATCACAGTCAGAAAGCAAACAGAACCACATCATCTGCAAAAAGCAGAACCCAATTCTGATTCCTGAATTATCTTGGTTTCACCTAGAAATTTTGGCCATAAAATTCACCATGGGTATACGTAAATAATCATGAGCATCACTGTAATAATTGTTGGTGAATCATCTTCACAAATATTTACGTGGAGGTTTCTTCACCTCATTCCTAATTTGCATCGTTATGCATGCTCACAAGATGGAGCTGGTGCTTTTCCAGGAAAGGCCAACTTTCCGAACATAAAAATGTCGCTGGACAGAGGACAGTGTAATCTTGTTTCCACTGGCAGGTAGTGTCTTATTTGCCAGCTATACCACCTGTAGGTTTAATGGTTGGACATTTTAAATTGCTATGTGTGACTTAGCAATCCTACTCGGACCATTTACCTTGACCATTTCTCTTGGTAATGTGTTCATTAACAAGAGCTACAATGGAACAGTGGAGCAGAAACACACTACTTGGCATATTGCATTAACTTAACCAAACTAATTAAAAGGTGTAAAGTCACAAACCAAGCAATGCTAAAAAGAAACGAGAAAAAAAAGTTCCACTAAGCTGCTACAGCTGTCTGCTCATCGACAGTATCGACCGGAATTTATCAAAGACTAGTTTTTTTTTCCCAACAATTGCGTGCATGTCGCAGGGAGAGAGAAAGAAAAAGTCTCTCTTGTAATTATACTGTAAGTATAAGTCACGCATCTTGCTTCGACAGCCTGTATTTGCCTCAGAGCTCGATGTGTGTGTCTGTGTATATGCATCTTTGTTTCTATGTCACTTCAAATGTCTAAAAGGATGCCATTTATCAAAACATAACTGCCGAGAGAAACTTTGTGAGAAGGAGGCTAAAAGTGGCTTTTTATTTGCCTTGTTTTTGTTTTAACTGAAACTAACTAAAAAGCGTGAAAGTACTTTATCCGTGCAGTGTGATTTTGCTTTGTAAAAAACAGGTGCATCACATAGAAAAAAATTAAATTTAACAAATAGATTTGTGCACATGTGCTTTTTTTAATTACTAGAAATGTTTTGCTTATTTAGGCATTGAGACAAAAATCACATTAAGTAGAAGAGAAAAATTTAGAACAATGTGGCTATATTTTTATTGTTTTATGGGAAATTCCAAAACAGAGTTCACCATTTGAAGCTTTCGGTGATATCTAAATGTGACAAAGAATCAGTATTGTGTTGATAACAAGACTTTTTTTTCTGCTAGTTTCAGGATTTGCTTTTTTTGGGTCAAGTGTTCCCCTCTCATCCTCCCCCGAGGATCCATCCATGTGGAGGAGTCGTTGCTCCTTCAGTTCGAGAGAAGCCAGATGGGGGTGGTTTGGGCATCTGGTTAGGATACCTCCCGAGCGCCTTGAACTGCCACATTATTGTGGTGGAGGGGTTTGTGTGCCCCAATGATCCTAGAAGCAATATTGTCCGGGGCATAATGTCCCTGGTAGGGTCATCCAAGGCAAACAAGTCCTAGGTGAGGGCACAGACAAAGCGCAGTTCAAACACCCCTATGATGAAATCAAGCATGGCCAAGTTGCCCTTGCCCGGAGGCAGGTCACCGGGGCCCCTTTTGGTGCCAGCCCCAAGGGCGGGGCACGGGAGCGAGTGCCTGGTGGCCGGGCTTTTACCCATGGGGCCCGAACAGGGGACAGGGGCCGCCGTTCCAGTGGACTCACCACCTGCAGGATGGGCCATAAGGGTTGGGTGAAGGAGGAGATGGGTGGCAGCCAATGACGGGGACCCTGGCGGTCAGACCCTCGGCTGCATAAGCTAGCTCTAGGGACGTGGAATATGAACCGTGGTGTCATAAAAGGATTTTCTGAAAATACTAATCGTAAATCAACTAACTCCTTTTTAGGAATGGCACTCCCCGACAGTAGTATCATAAAGACATGAGAAGGTTTAGAAAACTAAAAGGAAGGCATAAATGAACATTCTACAGAAAAATCTTCCACCGTGTACTTCATGTCCCCTGGAGCATGTCAACAAATAAATTTACACTCTGAGATTCATGTCTTCACAAACTGTATCATCTGCATTTTATGAAAAAATTACACAATGTGATAAATAAATTAAAAATTGAGTACATTTTGAAGACGTAAACCAGTATTCACAGGTGGGTTCGGGAAATTCAGGAGATATTTTTTACCACTGATCTTGTAAGAGTTCTTTGATGATGCTCTATAGAACTTTCAGTGGTTTCTCAGCAACACACACCCCTCCATTGATGGCTAATCCCGCATCCATCTTCCATCCTACGTGTACTGTGAAATCAGACAGGGTAATATTGATTCATGTCTGAACACTTACTCTGCCCATTTCCTTCTGTTTTTTTTTTTCTCTCCTTCCAATAACGTCTGTGTTCCTTTGATGATTTAGTGATGGCTTGGGTTATAAATGACCAATGAAAGACATAAAACCAAACTGAACTGCAAAGTCACACAATTGAGAAGTTGTCTTTGTAGCTTAGGCTGACTTCAAACTTTCCAGACATTTTATGAGTGTGCTCTGGTCAAGGCTCTTATAGGTGCACGAGGAGTCCCTACAGCACTAAATATTAGACGGTAACACTGTTTTGACTCTTTGAAGTGTGCTTGTTGTAAATCTGTGTCAGAAAATAACTGTCGCCTTCCGAGTTCATCACATTTCATTATGCATGCATTATCTTCCGCTGTCCATGTCTTCAGTGTCCAAGTTGGCTCGGTGAAAGTGAAGCCTCGGGCTGAAATGTCGCTACGACAGCCCATCAAATTGAGTGACAAGCACTGGCCTAAACCGCGTACCCAAGGGGACAAATAAAGGACTCGCAGAGTAGTTTGTTGCCTCAAGGTGAAAAGTTGCATATTGTAGCCTTCAGGAAGTTTAGAGTTATCTTTGGTGATGTTGTATTTCTTTTTAAATGAGAACAAAGAAAAAGTTTTAACATCATGTCATGTTTTTTACAGCAGTATCATGCAATCCATTGCAAGAGCTTGGTGTACTACGGCTGCATAACTTACTGCAGGTTTTTGCTTTATGAAGTTGCCCAAGAAAATATCAGACAATTATAATATAGGCAAATGAATTGGTTACTCAATGTTGCAGCCAATTAGATTAAATTTAGTTTAGATTAAATTTAGTTTGGTTGACATTTTTTAGCCTACAATATAAAACTTGATATTTTATTGAAATAAGTTAAATAGTAATATGTGATTTAAAGCAGTTTTATAAACCATTTTCATGCCAAAGTAAATTTTTCCATTGAAAAAAAAAAAACTTGAGGCACGCCAACCAAAAATGATTAAAAAAAAATTCTCTATAGCCACCTTTATTAATAATATATTATTACAATATATACAACAATTCTTATATTTCGTTTCAGACATTAATTCTGGATTTACCCGCAATGCGAGAGAAACTTTTTACTCTTACATTTTTGCAGAAAATGCGAGATTTCATCAGAATCCACAATTTTTCTGCTTTAAAATACAACCTAAATTTTCTCATAATGTCTCAAAAACACGTAGAAAATACTATTCACTAGCTGGGGTAGGTTTTTGGTAGGGATGGACAGGAACCTGCAACAAAAAAGCAGAGGAGTGGGTTACTATGGTTACAGGTCAGTCCTGCCTGTCTCTTGACAAAAAGACAAGATTTCATCCTGATGAACATAAATAAATATACTTTCATCCTTTTTTCCCACACAAACATCATGAGGTCAATCAAAACAATCTTTGGGAGCTACCAGTAGATCCCGATCATCATATGAGCTGAAATAGGGTCATTTCCCAGTGCCCACCTGATGATCTTTCATGGTCTACTAGTGTACCGCGGAACACGAGTTGAAAAATACTGATTTAAAGTCTGTAGATGAGCTCACCGTTCCATCTAACATCCATCAGGTAAAATACTTGTGCTACATTTTAAACTTAAGCCTTATTTTTTTGCTGCTCACCAGTACTACCTCTTTAGTAAATGTCCATATTAGCTTAATTTTCGAGTATTAAATAAGAAAGAATTAGGACCATAACGATTTGCAGACTTTTTATTCATTAAATCCACTTGCCACTGAGAATAATTAAACTGATAAAAATGGCACTATGTTATCTTCAAACTGAAAAATGTGACTTTATCTTCTAAAGAAGGAACAATTTACTAAAATGATGTGGTCCCAGATCAATCTTCATGTGCAGTTTATGGAAATGTTACTTTAATATCCTAATGTGCCATATCTGATGTAGCTGATAGTATATTTTTGTACCAGAGGACTAGAGTGTTATAAAGTCACGGGAAAGCTGATATCATCAAAAGTTTTGTCATCATATTTAACGACCCTGCATTAACCCTGCTTGTAATGTATTTGAATGGTAATTAGTGGGAGTTGAGTTCCAGATTAGACCTTATTTTAGCGTAATTATGAAGTTGATGCAGGCAATCAGTTGATTGTTAGTAAATTGGACACGTCTCGTTCCAAAATGCAGTTTTATTGCAAATTAGAATGTTCTAAATAAAAGCTTATTGTCCACCAAAATTCAGATTTTATAATAAGAACAATGCTCTAAATCAATGTAAAACTGTACAACAAAACATCGTTTTACACAAACTAAATCCTACCTCTCTCATTCTCTTCCTTGGGAGAGAGTTCTGTTTCAGATTACTGATGGATCCTGTGTGTTCCTGTACTGAGTGTTAGCAGATCAAGGAGGCGCCCGTGCTTGAGCTAGCATCCCTTCTCAATCGGATTGAATAACATTAAGGGATTTCTTCAGGTATAAATTGTAGAGTAGAATAAGTTAAAATTTGATTAACAGTCTTTGACGCTGCTCATCCCAGGGAAGGGATTCCTTTTTTATGTAGATCCCATGAGGTTTCTTTTTTCTCCCACTGATGGTTTTTTTTGGAGTTTTTCCTTATTGTGAAGGAGGGTCCAGGGCAGGATTGTGCTGAAATTATTTAGCTAGCATTTGTTTTGTTAGCTAAATGTGTTTATACATTTTTTCTTTTTGGGTCCTTGTTTTGTACTTTTTTCAATCTGCAAATTTGAAGCCCGTTGTGACCATTTTTTTTAATGATTTTGGGCTATACAAATACAATTGAATTGAATTGTTGAACTGAAGAAAAGTAAATGCTGAATACAACTCTCCAGTTCATTTTCAATGTCGATTAAACATTGTGGTTCCTATGAAGAAGTCTTTATTGTGTGTGTAACACACTTAAACACCTACTGTATTTGGTGTTACAACTAGACCAGGACCATAAGATACTTCATGAATAAACCAACTATTTACAAGAGCTAACTGTTTGAAGGAGCGAACATAATGCCAGAAAGTTTGAAGTGAAAAAGCTAAAATGTTCACTGGAAAATCCTGCAAAATGTAACAGAAATGTGTGATCAGAGATGGAAAAGATCATTGCCTTTGAGGAAAATGTGGATCAGACAGATTGAAGTTGGAGCGGAACGAATGCGTTCAGGTCAGAATAACACTCGACTTACTTCTCCCCTGCCTCCAGTCGCACTGACCTCATAGCCTCCGCAGACCTAAAGCCTCACTTCAACAACCAGTGTCCTCCTGCATTAAATTCTCCACCAGTGCAAACAATAAAAAAGATGGAGGAAAGTTAGAAATCAGTCAAATAATGGCTGCACATAAAACCTTTTTAATGTTAGAACAACACAATTTAAAGAGAAACATAGATAGATAGCTGAGGAGCGAAACTGATGAACAACGTGAACTTTAGAGGTCAACACAAGATAGAAAAGCTTGGTGCTCATTCAGTGATGTTGGGTGGAAATGTCACCTTTTCATTTAGAGCAAAATGTAACTTTTCAACATGCCGTCGAGACAAATAGTCCTTCCATTTTCAAAATCCTTTCATCCCACCCAGAGTTGAAAAGAATGCTCAAGTCGGAGTTAGAGGTCACGCCAGATAGGTCACCAGTGTTTTGCACGGCCACAAAGACAGACGATAAAACTACCATGATGACTCCTAAGGGCAATTTACAACAAACTAACCTAACAAGCATGTTTTCAGTGAGTGGGAGATGACCAGAAAACCTGGACCTATGCTACATTGAGAGAATTGCAGACAGAAAGGATCAAGACTTATCCCAGCTAGCCCTCGAACTAGCGTCCTTCTAGCAAAGAGACTGCAGTCGTACCCACTGTGCCACCTTGCAGCTCTGAGATGAAACAAAGTATCTGAAATAATCTGCTTTTCGACATGGTCTCAGATGACTTTCACATGAAAGTGGAAGCAGAGCTGCAGTGTCTATCTGAGTTAGTCTGACCAAAGCATGTCATAGACATTTATAAAGACTTCAAGAAACCTTGATAGAGAATGATGTGACTTTATTAATAATTCCAATATGATCAGCGTTGTCGTTTGCTTTGCACCATGTGTCACTTTATGCTTTTCTTCCTTTACTACTTCAGACATGGCCTAATGAAGATGCCTGCTATGTGTTCAAAGATCCACCCCTGGTGGGTAGATCACTATAGAAATACACAGATTTCTATGGTTGAAAGTCTACTTGGATCTTGTTGCAATTTTTTTCTTATTTTCACTCTTTTCACACAAGAAACATCTTTGAGCAAAATAGTTATTTTTTCCATTTGTGAGGTAAATATAACAAAATATCTTGATGCTCATCAACATCCTTCCATACCTTTACCTTCAGTAAAGCCATGTTTGGACATTTTAAATCCAGCTGTTTTTTGTGCTACCCTCCACAAAACTATCTACAATTCAAAAAATCCTCTTCTAAACAGAAAGGATGATGAACATTTTACGCAAGTTGGTTAGTAAAATACTTGGAATGTAGTTAGTACGTTAAAAAAGGGAAGGGGTGTTAGCTCCGTTCTTTCCACCAACATCACCAAATGAGCACCAAGCTTTTCTATCTTGCGTTGACCTCTAAAATTCACATTGTTCATCAGTTTCTCTTCTTAACCATGTAGAAAAAGCTGATTCGATTCCCACTGGGCCCATGCCTAAGTGTCCTTGGGGAAGACACCTAACCAGGGGCAGATACAGGATTTTCTAAAGGGGGGTTGTGAGGTCATTGACAAAGCCAGTATAGGGAGGGCTGAGGGCATTCCCCGTTTCCCTTCTGCTCCTCCCCCCTGAAACATTTTGAAAAATAAGGGTTATTTTCCTGCATTTTTGTGGCCCATTTGCTGGCTCTGCAAGGGGATAGCTTGACTAATCCCCTTTCCTTCTTCTTCTTTTTTTGTGGACTATAGTTGGATCCGCCCCTGCTAACCCTCAGTTGCTCCGCCTATTGGCACTGTCATGGCTGCCTGCTGCGGTGCAATGCAGCAAGTCATTTCTCCACGAATATATTACATTAACAAAGAAAACAAAGTCATAATTCAGTCTGATCTACTCACTGAACATCTTTTCTTAATTAAAAATACTTTATTTATTCTCAAAGGGAAATTTGTAGTCATAATTAATGTAGACGTAAAGAGTTTTTTTGCATTTAAATTTAGCGTTTAAAAACTACATCGAAGTAAAAAAAACCAGATGTTTTATTAATTTTTTTTGTAACACAAATTTGTTTTGATTGAAAACATAAATGGCAGCGTATTTTAAAACATCGTTTTGACAGACACATTAAAAGAATGTAATAATATTTCTTGTGGAACTAAAGCAAACATTTTTCTATTGCTGATAAACTCATTAATGATATGTGTATAAATTCTCTGAGAAAATCCTCCAGCCTGTCATCTTCAATTAAGAATAATCATTTCTAGTCATGTTAGAATGGCCTCCATAAGAGCAGATAAGACAACAAACCAATCTTTGTTCGTATAAAGTGTCTCTCATGCTTCCATGTGTGTGGTCCAACGCTGCCTTATCAGTTCATTTGGCCATTGCAAATGTTCCTCTGGGGATACTGGAGAACAATGGCAAAAAAACTCCTTGTAAAATTGTTAGACCTTGTAGACCCCATTTTAAACCATGAAAGGGTTCTTTAATTAATGACCTTGTTATTTTCAAAGTAAAACTAGGTGCAAGTAAAGCTTTGCTTGGCTAATAACGACTCAAACATGGTGTATTCCATGCATGATGTCAACCACTGAGATAGCGCTGGATTTGTTTTTCCATTTTCTAAATGAGGTCTGTGAGCACCTCCCTAATGTAATATACACACGTCCACACACACACATACATAAACAGTCTTACACAGAACTAAGTGGAACATGTTTGCATGCCGGTCACATGCAGGAATGATTTTAGCTTCCAGATAATGCATTTGGGCAAATAACACGTTTTTATCTGTCGTTCTCTTATGGATAAACAGTGTAATTTAGAGCTCTTTCACGTCAGCAATAAACACTGTCGCTTCCTATCTGCCATCAGTCAGCTTAATTGTTGCCTGCATCAAATTAAAAGGGATGTACAAATTTTCTAATCTGGGTGTTTTCTGTCTGTTTTTAAAAAGTGGTGGTAATTGGAAGCTTTAACTCACTTTGCTTTTTTATGTTTTGTTATAAAAGCATTTCTTAAGCAATTGTTTTTTATTTTAAAACAAGAATAAGTTGACATCAAAGTGTCAAACAGTATGTCTCAGTCTGCCCTACGTCACAAACGTTATTGTTTGTGACGTAGTTGAGGTCTGTGTGATGACAAGGTTGATACAGTCATCAGTGTAAAATTTTTAAGTGTTTGCATTTGTGCAACCAAAACCTCAACATTTGTGACTTCGTCCTTTGGATGCACGACCCTGAAAAAAACTTGAGATGACACTGAGTAACTGTGTGTGAATGAAAGAGATCCAAATGGAAAAGTGAGGTTACAGGGAGAAGAGATGAAGAAGGTGGAAGATTTTGAGTACTTAGAATCAACAGTCCAGAACAATGGAGAGTGTGGAAAAGAGGTGAAGAAGCATAGGTAGGCATACACCAGGCTGGAACGGGTGGACAAAAGTATCAGGTATGACGTGTGAAGGAGAATTTCAGCTAAAATGAAAGGGAAAGTGGGTCTAGAGACAGTGGCACTGAAGAAAAGACAGGAAACAGAGATGGAGGTAGAAGAGATGGGGATGCTGAGGATTTCTCTGGAAGTGACCAGGATGGACAGGATGAGTATATCAGAGGAGCAGAACATGTTAGAGGTTTTGGAGATAAAGTGAGTGAGGCCAGACTGAGATGGTTTGGACATGTGCAGAGGAGAGAGAAAGAGGACATTGGCAGAAAGATCCTGGGTTTGGAACCACCAGGAGAGAGGACTAGAGGAAGGCCAAAGAAGAGATTCATGGATACAGTGAAGGAAGACATGAAGATAGTTGGCGTGACCGAAGAGGATGCAGCAGATGGGGTTAGATGGAAGAAATTGACTTGTTGTGGCGACCGCTGAAGGAAAATGGTGAAAGAAAAAGAAGAAGGCACTGAGTAACTGTAGTCAGTTTAATTAAAATTCCTTCTGCGGGTTGGGAAACATCATATTCACAAGTGTTATGGAAGCATGGATGCCCAGACAGATGCACGGACAGTACGGGTGATAAATGCCATAGAAAATTGTCAAAATCTTTAGGCATACAGACATTTCTTATAACCAGTGTTCTGATGCAGTGTGTGTGTTTTTCTTTCCATCCTTTCTTTTTTCCTCAGAGCACAATATCTAGTTTGGACACTGTGTAGATCCAAATGTACAAATCTGTTTCCCTCAGGAAAAGTTGCTAGAGGGAAAATGGCCTCCTGGGGGTGTGCACACCGTTGCTGTTCCTGTCTGTCAAATAAGATTAAAATCTGTTTTACCTTGTTTAGAGCACTGTCGGGAATACAGCTGACATGGCGCCTCTTTCCTGGAAATATTTTCTGAAAGTCTGAATACAATTTCAGTTCATCAAGTTGACAATATTTTATAAGTTGGCTGCATTAAAAATGATTGTTTTACATGATTTGGTTTTGAGATATTAGGTGTCAATTCTTTATGCTTCTCCTTTCAGAAGAAGACGTGAACAGATGGGCAGCTACGGATATTCTCTACATGCTTCCATCGTACTGGAAGGAAAACATTAAAAGAGAATTCATGGGTTGAAAAAGCTGTTCAGCGTTGTTTTGACATTGTTTCAACGCATGAAAAGAAAATACAACCTACTTGTAATCTCAACCTTTATTAGCGTACGCTAACATCTTTGTCCATGCAAAGTGGCAGCTGGTCTGCCTCTATATTGTTTTCGAGTGTATTTTTCTGGATGCAGAGATTGCAGCTCTCCTCACTCACATTGTTTTGGCTTTGAAGGCGAGCTGTCATACATGTTTGATCACAAGCTAACACAGACATTCAGAAGTCCCCTGCAGATGAGAGTTGTGCATTTTCACCAGTACTGTGTTGCATCTCCGTATAAAATGTTAATCTTGCGCTACTTCACTATATGCATGGATTTTTTTTTTCTCCCGACCAGTCACACTTTCAGAAACTGACAGATAATACAAAAGCTCCACCTCAACATCTGTTCCCTCCGTCTGAGCGGTCCCTGGAGATGTGACAGACTCGATCTCTTCCTGTTCCCCTCCTTTCATGCAGCTTCCCCCCTATTTACTTTAAGGGCACTCTCAAGGAGCAGGTTGTTGTGGTAACAGATGTAGAAAAAAAAATCAATAAAAGAAGCAAAGACTTCACTAATATTCCTACCTAAATCCTTTATGGTGGGTTGTGATTCTGACCTGACCAAGCATTAAACATTTCATGTTTCCATCATGAAATTTTCTCCACGGTAGGATTCAATCTTTAAACATTTGTGACTGAAATAAAATCTGTAACTAAAGAGATCAGCCATGTTTGTATCATAGAGCCTTCTGCTGGCTGATGCCATGTCAAGAAACTTTTCAAATGAGAGCTGAAAGAAGACAAAATTGATAACAAAATATTCTGGAAATGCTGCGTGCAGACTTGGAGAAACTTTATCAATGAAAATGATCTTATCCTGGTTGGATCTCGTACTTTCACAGATTTATGTCTATTTGAAACATCTAAATAAATTGATGCCTCCAAATTTGAGGTCATGGTTCTCAACTGAAAAAGGGTGGGATGCATCAAACTTTGACTCTTTTATCAAGTCATTGTATAAAAAAAAGCTGTGGTAAAGGATGCAGTCTTCAGCCTTTTTTTGTCTTCAGCAACTTTCTGCAACACCTCCTGGGGCTTTTCAAACAGCACCCACGCAAACTGAAAGATATAATATTTTGTGTATGTTCAGTTTGGCTCCAAGACCTTTCCTCCGATGCCCATGGCCGTAAAACCATTAAAGGTTGCTGAACTAGATGCCTCCTTATCAGCTGTCTGAAACACTTTAACCAGTTCCCTTCAGTGCTGAGGAGTGGATATGCCTTTCTGGATGCAACCAACCCATGGTCACGCTCACAGTCTGATAAGCATTTTGACTGAAACACATTTACTCACAATCTGCTCAAGTTAGTGAGCTCTTTTAACCCCTAAAATGCGCCAGAAGATATTTCTTTTCTTTAGAAAAAAACAAAACCCATGACCTCAAAAAACAGTTTGATTTTAATCACATTAAGGTCTCTTTTCACAGCCTTATCAGGAGTTTTTTATTTTTCACAACAACGTCCAGAGGAAACAAATTTATCTGCACATGAGTCTCGGTAAAAGTGGAAATTTAATATGAAATTCATATTTATTGGGTTGAATTTTGCAGACTGTTGATGGACAGACAGGATTGTGCTCCTTTTAAGCTTTAACAAGTCATAATAAAACACTCTTATAAAACATTTTATAGACAACAAACATCCTTGAATGTACACTTACACTTTATATTTAACCATTTTAAAAGTAGCACAGCCGCACATCAACTCAGCGGAGGCATTCCGAGAAATCTAAACAAGATTTCCAGACTGTTGTCTCATTTCTTATTGACTGTTTTATTTGTCTGATAAGTGCATGGAAAATATAAAATATCAGACCTTCAATGGACATAAGAAACCAATTCAATGCTAAAAGAGATGATGAAAATAAGTGGAAGAAAACATGCTCTTTGCAGGTTACATTTTCTGAAATATTGGATGAAAACATTATGTAAAAAAAATTGTGATGATCGGTGATGCTCTAACACATTGGTTTGCAATTAAGTTTGAGTGCTTTCATATTAAATACTGGAAATGATTAAAATGGTTTAAGATACTAAAACTTAATGTAGCTGTTTCAGCTGTAATTGAATAATAATGAGCCTCAAACTTTTGGGAGATAATTTTTATAGCTTTTTATCATGCAATAAAAAAATCGCTGAAGACATGTGAACTGACCGCGAGCTACGTTCAAATAAAATGTGGAGCTATAGCAATAAACTGTTTTTATATTGAATCCAGAAAGGAACAGCAGTAACAAGATTGTTCTTAAATCCACACTAGTATTCAGGGACGGATCCAGGGGAGGGGAAGGTGGGAGCACAGCACCTTCTCCCCCTTTTTGGTCCACTAAAAAAAAAAAAGTGTTTATACAACTTTAATTATTATAAACTTTGGGCAAACTATGCACCAAAAGGCAGAAAAATTACTTATTTTTCAAAATGTTCTGGGGGAGAAGGCTCCAGACCTCCCTATACTGACGAGGTCTGGCGAGGGAAAAAAAGTTTAGGATTGTATTATTGGGTGAGGAAAAGGTGGTTTCTCTTTGGGCTTGTGTAAAAACAAGCATTTTGCCAAATGGGCGTCAATGGCTTGGTCACGCCTATTTGCATTCCTGCAGTTTGGGAAGTGCTTCTGTTTTCCCAAGTTGATCACCTTGAGAAGTTCAGATTTAATTTGACTTAATTTCATCCTCTAATCTGCTTTCACCTTCAATGGTTTACTATAAGAGTTACACTGAGCTAGCGGGCTATATTATACAGTATATATTACTACACAGCTCTAATGAGCTCATTGTTGTTGCCTCATTTCCTTCTGCTGATTTTGGAGTTCATCACAAAGTACCAGCAGCATCGTCTCTGATGGATCAGATCTGAGCTTCAAAGAGGTCACATTTTCTAATTCTAGTGTTGATGTCGGGCAAATTCAAATGAGTGTTTGGTCCAAACAGTAGTATGTAATGTTTTTAATCTGGATTATGTATAATTGTGTTGATACCAAGTAAGTACAGGGTGGTATCACCGGTACTGATGTTGATAATGTTGAAAAAAGAAGGTGGATATTTTGTTATCATCTTACACGTTTGATTATTTATTTACAGTATTGTTATTATTTTGAAGCTTTCCTTTCGTCTTCTAAACCCCTTTCAGGGTTGCAGGGAGTGCCAGGACCTATCCCGGCTGATTTAAGGCGAGATGCAGGGAACACCACATACACCACACACACTCATTCCTAGAGGTACAGTGGTGGTCAAAAGTTTACATACACTTGTAAAGAACATAATGTCATGGCTGTCTTGAGTTTCCAGTTATTTCAACAACTCTGATTTTTCTCTGATATAGTGATTGGAACAGATCCTTCTTTGTCACAAAAAACATTCATGAAGTTTGATTCTTTTATGACTTTATTATGGGTAAACTGAAAATGTGACAAAATCAGCTGGGTCAAAAATATACATACAGCAATGCTAATATTTGGTTACATGTCCTTTGGCCATTTTTACTTCAATTAGGCGCTTTTGGTAGCCATCCACAAGCTTCTGGCAAGTTTCTGGTTGAATCTTTGACCACTCCTCTTGACAGAATTGGTGCAGTTCAGTTAAATTTGTTGGCTTTCTGACATGGACTTGTTTCTTCAGCATTATCCACATGTTCTCAATGGGATTTAAGTCAGGATTTTGGGAAGGCCATTCTAAAACCTTAATTCTAGCCTGATTTAGCCATTCCATTACCACTTTTGATGTGTGTTTGGGGTCATTGTCCTGTTGGAACACCCAACTGCGCCCAAGACCCAACCTTCGGGCTGATGACTTCAGCTTTTCTTGAAGAATTTGAAGGTAATCCTCCTTCTTCATTGTCCCATTGACTCTCTGTAAAGCACCAGTTCCATTGGCAGCAAAACAGGCCCACCGTGCTTGATGGTAGGCATGGTGTTCTTGGGGTTAAAGGCCTCACCTTTTCTCCTCCAAACATATTGCTGGGCATTGTGGCCAAACAGCTCAATTTTTGTTTCATCTGACCACAGAACTTTCCTCCAGAAGGTCTTATCTTTGTCCATGTGATCAGCAGCAAACTTTAGTCGAGCCTTAAGGTGCCGCTTTTGGAGCAAGGGCTTCCTTCTTGCACGGCAACCTCTCAGTCCATGGCGATGCAAAACACGCTTGACTGTGGACACTGACACCTGTGTTCCAGCAGCTTCTAATTCTTGGCAGATCTGCTTTTTGGTGCTCCTGGGTTGACTCTTCACCCTCCTGACCAGTTTTCTCTCAGCAGCAGGTGACAGCTTGCGTTTTCTTCCTGATCGTGGCAGTGACAAAACAGTGCCATGCACTTTATACTTACAAACAATTGTTTGCACTGTTGCTCTTGGAACCTGCAGCTGCTTTGAAATGGCTCCAAGTGACTTTCCTGACTTGTTCAAGTCAATTATTCTCTTATTCAAATCTGTGCTGAGCTCCTTTGACTTTCCCATTGTAGCGTTTGTGGGTGTTTTTATCCAATGAGCCCTTTTTAAATGGCTTCAGAGAAGTCACCAGCTGTAGTCACTCATAATCACTCACAAGAAGTTAAGAGGTCATGCTATGAAGCTCATGTCATTGACACAACTTTCTAAGTCTCCAAAATTGCTCATTCATGTTGCTGTATGTATATTTTTGACCCAGCTGATTTCGTCACATTTTCAGTTTACTCATAATAAAGTCATAAAAGAATCAAACTTCATGAATGTTTTTTGTGACAAAGAAGGATCTGTTCCAATCACTATATCAGAGAAAAATCAGAGTTGTTGAAATAACTGGAAACTCAAGACAGCCATGACATTATGTTCTTTACAAGTGTATGTAAACTTTTGACCACCACTGTAATTACATAGCAGCCAATCAACCTAAGAGGTACATTTTTGGAGGGTGGGAGGAAACCCACGCATACACAGGGAGAACATGCAAACTCCACACAGAATAGACAATGTTTCAATCCACGTCCTACCTGGGACTCGAACTCCAACCTTCTTGCTGTGAGGCCACTGTGCTAACCAATGTACAAACGTGCCGCCCAACTTTGAAACTTATTGCAAATTCTACATGGTCCTGTTTTTTTTTTTTTAGCTGCAAGCATACAAAAAATCCCAGTCCTAGGAAAAACATTCTACCTGATTTTAAATTTAAGTGAACGTCACAGAAATATTTTGAATTATAAAACCAGAGCAAACATTGCAACTCTTGGACATCTAATTTGTAAAAAGTATTTTTCTTTCTTCCAAATGCTTCTTTTCTAACAACTGTATCACGATATAACTTAAAAGTAATTGCAGAAAAAAACATATGGAAAGTCAACAGTTGTACACATGGATTTAAACAACGAGAATACATGTTGGGTCATTTTCTCCCCAAAAAAATAATAAAATTGTTTAAAAAAAACTTAAAGCACATTTTTCACATCTTTCATTTTTCCTTTTGTTTAGGCTATTTTGCAGCACAGCAACTCTTGTTCACATTAATGTTGCCCAGAAACGTTGCTGCATTTGAGCCAGCTGCTGTGCTGTCACTGAACCATTCAGATGTTACATGAAAGTATTGCTCTAGGAAGAGAGTAATAAAGGCATGGATAATTTTCTCACCTTCAAATCTGCCAGCATTGTTATAAAATACAGAATTTTTTTCTCATTATAGAAACAGCAGGATTGTTCAAAGATTGCTTTCAATCTGCTGATTTCATGTGGAACGATTTACTTTTGCAGGAAGAAACCTGAGGCAGAAGATAAAACACAGCTACTAGTTTACACCGAATGGTGAACTCAAAAGAATGCAACCATAAGGCTGTTTTGAAGCAAAAAATAATGAACAGACCAGTCACTACAAACTCTGCTCAGAAAGGTTTTTCTAATGTAGTCATATAGGTTTCAACCAGGAGCATTTGCAGATAAAGCCTATATTCTAAAGTAAAGGAGAAACAAAGGTAACCCACATTCTGGGTAGCGCAGTCATGTGTACCACCAAAGCCTGTTCCAGCTCAATTCCGACAAGCGGCTGTTCCAGATCCACCCCACCCAACTCGACACCACCTAGCAGCTGTTCTGAAGCTGTTTTTGGAGCTCTCTTTTGGACTTTGGAGCGCTATCGGACACACAAATTTTCCCAATAGGCAATTAATTGTCATGGTTCCCTTGTCCACCACCAGAGGGAACCGGGGTCCTTCTCTTATTTGCCTGATTTTACACACCTGAAGATCTCTGTGCAGCTGCTTTTAAATAGGCAGCCTGTCTTCCCTTCAGGTGTCGGGTCAAACCATACCTTTCAGCCAGGTCTTCCTGGCTGCCTAACCATGCAACACATTCAGAACAATAAGCTCTTGCTATGCCACTAAAACTCTATGTTTTTCTTTCACAGCATTACTGGACTGCCATACTCAAATAAACAATGTTTTCTGTCCTGCAATTGGGTCCTTCTTCTTCCACCTGCACATCGCTTCATGACATATCTTTATATCTGTAAATAAAAAGGGATGTGAATAAAAAAATTGAAAGAGAGCTTTAAAAATGATCATGCAAAGATAAAAAATGTTTGCCTTTGTGCATAAACCCCTTTCAAAATACATTTTCAGACATGTCAAACACACATCAACATTCACCTGCAACATAATCCAAAACAAATTGAGTTTTTTTTTTTTTGTCAATTTGTCATCTATCAGCAATTTATTAGAATCAGACCAAGTTAAATGAAAAAAATCTGTTTGAACTAACTTCACTTTAATGTTACATAACCAATAAATAAATCAACCTCTTCTTGCAAAAACAGAACTGAAAGTTTATGAATAAATAAAACACAAATAGTGTATAGCATGATCTTACCGAACTTGAGTAGTGTTTGCTAAATTATATAAGAACCAAAGTATCTTCTTCTTCCCTGTAATTTCAAAGGGACTGTATGGAGTCGTCACGCCTCAACTATTCTCTTTTAACATTATAATGACATAATTACATGTGCTGCTTTTCTTTTAATTGCACAGTGAATCTGGTTATTTAATGAGAGCATGATCAAACCACATGGAATCTTTGCTGTAAAAATGGGCAAAGAAAACCTAAGCACCTCATTACAGAGACTTTAAACAAACAAACATTTTTCTTTTTTTACTCCCACCGTCAGCGTGAATGTAGTGGTTTTACTCTTTGCTTGTCATTTGGTTCTTAAATGTTCAGGAATGGTTTAATGCCAAGCTAATAAATCATATCAACACATTCTGTTAGCATGGTTAGCAAACTCCAAATCAGGGATGGGCACATTTTTCAACTTGTGAACAACAAACAATCTGTAAAACAATTTAGATAAACATCCTAAAACTGAAGTAAAATTAAACATAAAGAAAGTTGATTTCTATGTTTTATTCCAGATTAAAAGGTTTTAAAGGCCAAGTGTGGACCTCGAGTCATGGTTTGCTCATTCCTACTCTTAAAAGCAGTACCGCTTCCGAGTGTTCCAGAATATCCACTTGCGTTTTTTGTTCTGACATTTCCCATTGTGAATCTGAAGTCTGGCCTAGCAACCAATCAGAATGAAAATCACTTTTTAATCAACTCGCATCAACACAAAATATACTTTTCAAAACAATTTGCTGTGCCATATTACTATTAAAGTCAATTCTATTCCTAAAGTACATATAAAGTCATGACACATTTTAAAGTTTCTTTTTTCACATTGAACCCGTGAACAGGCGACCTGTTCGAGGTGTACCCTGGCCTCGCTTCGAATCAGCCGGTATGGGCTCCCCCCGCAACCTTGTAAGGGAAAGACGGTAAAGAAGGTGACTGACTGATCCCTTGAATGTGGACCTCCAGGACATTGATGATGAAAGCCGTCTTCTCACAACAATAACAAAGAGTTCATTCGAGCACAAATTCAAATTTTTATTTATAATTTTAATTTGAGATCTCTGTAAACTTTGTAAGAGTCCTGGAAGACGTACACACCACTGAAATCATCAAAACATAAAGAAAAGTCACCTAACCCATATTTCAAAACAGCTGCAATCAAACATCACTGTTAACATAATGCAAATATTTATTAAGGAAAAAGTACAAATTAATAAAATTCAAACATCAAAGTAACTTGGATACATTTTACTCTCTGTGGAGTGCTTTTTAAGAATAGTTTGAAAAAACATCTGAAAAATGTCTGCCCCACTGCAGTCTTTTATTTATGATGCACTTTAATGATGCATTTATTATTTCTCTATCTTTTGTAGAATTGTTTTCAAGGGATTTCTTTGTAAATAAAAAAAGGGGGGTAGGGAGTAGGACAAAATCAGAGATAGAGTGATGAGCTCTGCCATCCGGGAGGAGCTCAGAGTAGAGCCGTTGATCATCTGATTCGAGAGAAGCCAAATGAAGTGGTTCGGACATGTGGTTAGGATGCCTCCCAAGTGCTGTGCTGGTGAAGTGTTTCAGACCGGGAGGTGACCCAGAGGCAAGCCCCAGACCTGCTGGAGAGACTGTGTCTCACTACTAGCAAGGGAACACCTCGAGATCCTCCCGGATGAGCTAACGGATGCAATCAGGGTGAAAGAAGCCTGGGCTTCCCGTTTGAGGCTGTTGCTCTTGCCATCCTTCCCCAGATAAGCGGAAGACAAACAATCGGACAAATGTGAGAACACACAATACACAACATTATAAAATAAACTTCAGATACGTATATCAGAGGTCTATGTTATATGGCACAAATTCATTTCATATGAACATATTGCTTTAAGATGAAGACTTTTAGAAATGGTGGAAGCTTTGTATAAAGAACTGCATGTCCTCAATCTCCTGGCGCGTTGAATCCAGTTTTAATTGTTGTATGTCTTTGTCTTGAGTTGGATGTGCTGAAACTGTCAATTTGTTGTTCCCTGGTGGTTGAATGACAACAAAGTCTTCTGTTCTGTTCTGAAATAGTGTGGAGATATGTTTCAATTTGTTTAATTAATATGTGGGAAAACGAGGATGATGAAAAATTACATTCATGGATATTTAATTTGCTGAAGTAAATAATCAGATTCATTGTATTTTTTTTCTATTTGAGTCTACATTTTTATTTTGAAAGACAAAATTGATGTGTTCAAATGTAATTATTGCATAATCTTTTGACGTCCTAATGGAATAATTTTTAAGATAAACAACAATTCAGTCAACCATGCAAAAGTCGCTTCAATTTAATCTCATCACTTTATTTTTTTACCTGTTAAAAATTGTTTGCATGTCTCCATAATTTTTTGTATTTTTATTTTGTGTCATTTAAATTTTGATGGCATGAACATGATAATCTCTAAAAAGAATTGCAGTAAAGTTATTAGTTTTGTGTCAAATTAAATCTTTCACTGCTTTAAAACAATTAAAACAAACACTGAAGCATTTTTTATTCTGGTACTTTACTTTTTGTCATTTATTTGATTTCAAATAGAAAAATGTGCTTTTGATGCAGGTAATGCTTATTATTTCCTTTTTCCTGCACCAGTGGTCAGTACTTAATTTAAGTGCTATTGCATGTGCAGGTAATTGCTTCCTTTTCTTCTTCACGCTGTTTTCCTGCTGTTGGTGGTACAAAGTGGTTCTGCTCTGCAGCACAGAGGCATTTTTATACAACATCAAATGTAAAGCTTTTTTTTTCTCTATTCTGTTTCTATCTGTAGTTGGATTTTTGATCTGTTAAACATCAAAGCCACTTTAAAAGTCTTCAAAAAAATTCACAGAACATTATTGCTTAAAAAGTTCTGTGAGATGTCCTCAGCGAGTTATTTGTTACAGGAAAGGTAAACAAGCTTTTCCAAAACACTTTCCGTCAGATTTATGATCCTGTTTCCAAAACAAAAGAATTAGAATTATTTGTTTATTGTTTTGATACTTTATAAATTGTACGTGTTAAACTAGATTTACCTGAATAGTTTCTTTGGATGGTGCATTTGTGCTTGGCAAACTTCTACAAACAACGGGATGTAATGTAATGTTGCCTGACGGACAGCAGTAATGGATAATAAATCCCAGATTCAGGTGCTGTTTGATCGTAAATCACACTCAGACTGTTTGCCAAAGTCAAATCCATCAGACGGCAGAGCAACAGGGAGCAACGGGCTGGAGAAGTGTGAATAAAATCCATTTTATATAATGGTCAGGATACAAGGGAACATGAAACAATTTGTTTTCATGAATCTAAAACATCCCCACAAGCTAAACAGGTCCAAAAATGTGCAAGCCGATACATTACATGCTGTACATTAAATCATTTAACTGGATAGCTGCATAAAAAATAAAACTCTCAGCTATAATTTTAATCTTTTTGATATATTTTTTATAGTTGTCCACATTCATAAGTCTGAGGAGTCCAGCGAATCTAAATGTATCATCTACGCCGTGGCAGAAATGCAAGCAAGGGGAAGAAGTTGAAAGGTTCGCTAATATGATGTTTTGCTGCTTGTTTCTTTTACTGCAAGGTCATCATAAAGATAAAAATAATCCCCCGTGACAAATTTGTTTTCAAAAGGTTTCTCTCTCCTTCTCTATCATCGCAGTGAAATACTGCCCGATAGTGCTGACGCCAACCAAATTCTTTGATCGAGGTCTGATGTATTACCCTGGCTTTCCTGTAATTCAAATGAACCCACCACTTCTTTTAGGGAGGAACATAAGAGTGTGAAAGGCCCCTTTGGGAATCTTACTAAAGGGCATCATTATTCCGAGACACATGTTGAGGCATGTCGGATTTCTAATCGGATGAAAACCTATGTTCCCACACTTGAAAGGTGATTGTATGAATGCAAACGCACACAGTTGACTGGTGGGTGGGAGCATTGCAACACAGCTTGATCTTCTTAGGCTTTTTTTTTTTTTTTGCTTTTTTTTTTTGCTTCTTCTGACCACAGTTTTTGCTTTAAGCATTGCTTACACCGGACTAAGTACCAAGCGAATATGTGAGCTGTCTACTTGCAGAGGTGTAATGACTTGCTGAACCATGGGCTTTGTGTTCAGAATCTAATGGAGCGTCTGATCAATGTTTTCATTTTTTGCTTATTCTCTCAGTTTCTATGAATTTGAACAGTGCAAATGGCAGAGTATGATGTGGATGTTCATCGTTAAAAACGTACGACATGCTCTCTGGCAATTTGCTTCAAAGACGAGTTCGATGATTTATACAAGAGTCTGTCGTAGAATGGCCAATTATCCAGGGTGCCTGAAGGAAACAGTGCCATATGTAATGAGCAGAAGTTCAAATATAGTAGTAATGTGTAAGCACTAACAAGCTGTCAGTAGAACATAACGTGGACATTACATTTACACACTGGGCTGGAAAATATTTCTCAACTTATGTTCTATGATTATTTGTCTTATTCTCATTTTGTTGTGACTTTTTAAAGAAGGATTTAGAGAAAAACTCAATGAAACGAAGTTAAGATCTGCTTTGTGTCTTGATCTTTTTGGGCTAAAAGCAAAAAGGCAGCGTTAATGTAACCTAATGGCCACTCCTCTGTTACTACCTAGAATAAATGCAACCTCTTTTATATACCTAATGATGAAAAGCTGAATAGATCTTAAAAGTGGCTTTGAAGAAGAGGGAGGGACGCAGACATCTGCTTTCCGCTGATCAATAATTTGTTGGAGCCACTTCCTCTTTTAAAAGCCAGTTGTCAAGGTCAGCAAAGCATAAACATTTGCATTGCACTTTTACTGTGGACAAATTGTCACAAATCACATTTTAAAAAGCGAAAAGTGCAATTTTTTTGTGATGTACCTTAAAAGAACTGGCTTTTAAAAGAAGGTATCGAATGATCATAATTGTTGTAATTGGTTCCATCTATTTAAAACAAGGACAATTTTACCTACAGACATTGAACACGGTGGTGCAGTGGTTAGCATAGTGGCCTCACAGCAAGAAGGTCTGGGTTTGAGTTCCAGGTGGGACGAGACTTTAAACACTGGCTTTTCTGTATGGAGTTTGTATGTTCTCACAGTGTATGCAGAGGTTTCCTCCCACCCTCCAAAAACATGCATTTTAGATTGATTGCCCACTAAATGATAGTCCCTAGGAATGAGTATGTGAATAGCTGTATGTGTGTGGCCCTGCGACAGACTGGCGACCTGATTGGAGTGTATGCTGCCCTTTGCCTTGCCTCCACTGAGCTCTGGCAAGCCTCAGAACCCTGTTATAGACGGTTAAGAAGGTGAATGACTGATATTTTAACTTTGAAGTCAAGGAATCTAGACCAATTTTTTTTATTTGAAAGAACTGTGGATTCAAAAAAGTATTAAACGGTTGCCATTTTACTTAAAGTTGCACTACACATTTTAAGCATTCAAAACACCCCATGACCTTACTTATTTTGCAGGATGATTTGGTTGTACAGAACATTGACTCATGCTAAACAACCCAAACCGTATGAAAGGACAGATTATTGACAGTTTAGCAAAAAAGTATTTTAATTTTAGGACTTAATGAGACATGTGTTTACCCCTGTTTGTTGACACTGCAAAGAAAAAGTGACAAAAAATGACAATCTTCCCCTCTTGGTACGATCCCGATTTTTTCCCCATAATTTTACCAGTGATAGTCAAACGTTTACCCGTGGAGTTAAATAGAAACAATAGTTTCATTTTGTCTTCTGAATCGCTTATCCCTACCAGGGTTACAGGTGTGCCTGGAACTATTCTAGCGGATTTCAGACAAGAAACAGGATACACACTGAACAGGTCGCCAGTCTGCTGCGGGGCCACACACATACAGAACCATCCACACACATTTCTAGGGGCAATTATAAAGCGGACAATCAACCTAAGATGCATGTTTTTGGAGGGTGGGACGAAACCGGAGTACCTGAATGAATGAACAATTCTCAGATTTAATATAAAATAATAATAACTCAGGCAGATGAAAAAAAAACAAGTTTGTCCTGTGAGGTTCATTTGCACCGGCCTTGCAGAATCTTTTGAGGTAAGAATAAAGACGTTTCAGAGCAATCTCTACAAGTACTGTATGTTAGTTCTGGATGTCGTTCCCTTTAAATGCTCCCTTTTCTTTAGATGAAGTATTCTTTTAATATATACTGTGCCAGGTTTTTTGTGTTTCTTTTCTCATTCCGATGCCATCTCAGCCACGTTTAGAAAAACTCTTATAGCTTTACCACCAAAAAACTTTCAAAGATAAACGCCTTTGTGTTCTTTTGAGTTTATAACAGCATATATTTTCATAAAAAAGACGTTTTTATGTGAGACCACCACTTGTATTCATAAAGTATAAGCACCGCAGGATGATTGTAACATTTTATTGTGAGATTTTCTTCACATTGATGAGTAGAGATCCATCTCTCAGAGAATAATTTAGCGTAAAAATCTAAAAAACCTGAAAAATGAGAGAAAAAGAACATAAGGTTGCATACTTTTCTGTTGTTAGTTGCCTGGCAACAGTGAACTCTGGGTATGGGTAGTACCAAACGGAACATGTGCTGGACCTCTCATGTTGGAACACATTATCTTGGTAATGTAACATGATGAAAGGTAATGCTAAAAATGCTGTGAAATTTCCATTTCCTATTTTGCTGTAGGGTTTTGGCTCATATTTTACTCCAAATCATAAACTTCATTGACTCAGGTTTTCTTTTCATGCCCCACTTTTTTTATCTTTATTTTGTAACATAGGTGTAAAAAAAATCCCCATCAGCTCAGCAGCATCTTTCTTGCACAAGGGCTTAAATACAATATTGTTACATGTGTCATAAAATGTGTGCGAAGCAGCTAAAACCATAATCTGTATTGACTTTTGCTTAGGCAAGCCTCGCTCCACTTTAGAAAACAAGCAACAGTAACAAGAAAGCAACACTTGTCTGACAGGGAGACGCTGATGTCTTCTAAACAAATGGCAGTTCGCCATATAGACAAATAACAAAGACAAGCCTCCTGAGCAGGGCACTGCATGGAGGTAAATGATTTTTAGTTTCCCCCGAACTCGGGATAAACAGTTCTTTGAGGTGTGCAACACAGCAGGAAATGAAACATCGTCCTTACATCTTACGTTGTGAGAGATGACATTTACCTTCAAATAAGTTGACATTGTATTACATATTTCCGACCCTGAACGCAGAAGTCTTGCTGGTCTTTGGAAAGCAGTTTTTTTTTGTTTCTGCTGCAAATCTGTACATCATCTCAGAACAAATGCTCATAAAAGGGCAATAGTCATTTCAGTAATGCATTTATAATTTTCTCTAAATCACGTAGATAAAACCTGTCTGAACTGTATGAACTACATATGTTTGCATGCACGAGAAGCACACTCTCCTACAGATAGATGCATAATGGTACACGCAAGAACCCACTGTACCTTTTAGTTTTCAGACCCAAGTCTCTCAAACCACAAGTTCTCGTTACTATTTCAACCTTCATAAACCTTGGTTGAGGAATTTCTAGCTCAATGAACAACCAACTAAAAGTGCCCAAGATTCAAAGGTTAGTTGAGGAGGGGCACCACAAGAGCTCCCAGAACCTGCGGTGCCGCTGGTAATGTGTTTCAGAGGGCCTGACAACATACTTACAGCACTTATCACAGAGACCATCACAACAACAGAAGATAAGGGACCAAAGTTCTGTCCTCATTTTCCAGTTCATTTTTTATTTCCCCTGCCGCACTCCCTTCACTACTTCCTCTTTCACCAGTGCCGAGGTAGATTGTTGAATTTCACCTCCTGTAGCTATCATCCTCTGAGTTGACAGAATTTTTCACACAGCTTTTGGCTTGGATCAGTGAAGCACCTTAGGCAGAAAACGAAATATAGAACTGGTACGGTGAACTACACACTATCCTCCTGCAGCAATTCCCTCCCAAACAATTTCGATTGCAAGGCCAGCAATGTGGGTTATTCCCTCTGTAATACACTACCAGGCCAAAAGCTTGTTCTCCGCACAGTAGAGAGCACTCGCTTTCCTCGGCATGACTCTCTCTTGACAGTCAGACAAACAGGCATCCAATCTCCACTTTGGATGATTACACTGCCATTGACCATGACCTCATCGCTCGTGTAGTTTGCGTGGAAGAATTCAAACACAACTGCAAGGTGGAAAATTTAGCCACACTTTTCTATTAGGTAGGAATGGGAATAGGTGAGAGGAATGGATGACAGTGGTAGGGATTTTAATTACTTTTATTTTTCTTTTCTTCTCCCGAAATTCCCAATAACATTGAGGCTTGAGACTGTTACCGCTATTAACTAGGCCAAGTTTTAATTCGCCCCACCTCTGAGGCTTTTTCTGTTATTTAATGAATAAATCTCAACATGGGGTTGAATTTCAACCAGACAAAAAACTGCTGGTAAATAAGGCATTAAACTTAGTCATTATTAATACCTCTTGGCATTAGTTGTGAAGACGATTGAAGTTTTTTTTTGTACTTCAATCATGTTCATGAAGTTCAAACAAATTGAGGTGATATTTTATTTAAACTCCATCATCTTCAGTAAAATATTCACGAAAAACTCTCGTCCTCTTTGTGATGCTCTGCAGATAGAAAAGGAGACCTTTAGTAGAGCCGGTTATAATTTACACAAAGCACATCTTCCTTTGTTATGGATGCAGCAGCAATAACCTGAGATACTTTTTCAAACTAAACTGTGTTCCTCTGAAGCTGCCTCAGACTTCAGGAGGGAACGAGTTACATGGGGGAATGTTAATGTTCAAAAAGTGGCTTTAAATTTGTGCAGCTAAATGCAAATGAATGCCTTTGAAGTACAGCGATGTTTGGGAATTAGATTTTTTTTTTTTTTTAATTTTACATTGCCTGAATAACACTGCAAGCAGCAGACATTGGTACAAAAAGAAAGCAGACTAACTGAATTAGAAGCAGCTCTGATAATGGTCAAAGGCAACAACGACCATCTAATCGAGAGAACTGTTAATGTCAAAGCTAAAAAAAAAAAGGCAGAGTGGGTAAGTGGAGTCAGTCTTTCCTGTATTTAGTTGCATATTTTTGTTATTGAAGAGGAACCTCTATCAGGGATGTGCAGGCAATTACACCAAACGCTCCCATGCATGAAATCCCAGCTGGTTGTTATTGATAAATTTCCAAACACCTCCAAAGACTTTTCAAATTACCTCTCTCCCTTATTAAAACTTTACTCATGCATTTCATTTCCCACCTCCTTACCCCCACCTCTACCCCACCAACCGTATTTCTTTCTGTTTTTTTCAAAGGGTATGCGCAGGAGTGGTGTTTGATAGTGCAGAGCAGAGGGAAGCAGAGAAATATTGTCAGTAAAGGAAGAAATCGAAGCAAATGAGAAAAGAGAAAGACCAAAAAACAAAACAGAAATGTGATTGTAGGTATGCTGGACAGAGCGTCATTAGCCAAATATATGTTAAACCCTGTCTGTATTCAGACTGCACAGTTCTGCATTAGCAAGAGTAATTTCTCTTTACATGGCTGAATGAGATTCTTTGAAAAGCCTTGTGAAGGTCAAATGAACCCCATATCCCCAGCCGTCCACCACCCTTCATCCCCATTCCTAAATACTTGCATTATAATCTGCATTTAATAGATACATTTATTTGTAAAGACAACTTAATTGCATGAACACGAATGAGCACTTATCACCTAGGGGGGATTAGAGGTTATGCAAAATACATTTTTTTATCCCCCCGTCAAAAACATACCTAACGTGTATTTCTATTTCATTCTTGCATGTTTGGGAAATTTGCAAGCTGTCCTTTTGGCCATGGATTTTGTTCTCTGATAGCAGATAGCGTTTCAATAGATGGACTCTGCCTATGCTCGGTCGCTACTCTCAACAGGGGGCCATTTTTCTTCACCCGTATTTAACATTGTATTTGAGGCCTCAAACAAAATCGCATTTAGGGGTGGGACTAGTCAGGGTGCGGCAGGAAGGGGAAAATGAGTGTCAAGCAAGAAAGTGAAACTAAAAAAAGGAATTGTCAACTTTTTTGGACAAATTTCACATTTTTTTTAGTTAACAAAATATAATGTTTTTTGATCTTTGGACACATGAGCTATACTGAGACCTTCCCAAAGAGGAGCTGCTTTTCTTTTGTTGCTCCAAATAGATCCAAGCACAATCTAATTAGCAGCCGAAAGCAAAACCAACAACTCTGGCTGTAATCAGGCTGCACATTTACTATATAAAAGTGGTGACGAGCCGCTTTTACTGGCCTTTCCAACTCTTATTTCAATAAGCCATTTATCTTGGCTGCCATGGGACAAATTTGTCTTTCCTCTCGTCAAACACTGAAAACCTCTGATTGCTTCAGATTTGAACTGTGGTGTGTAAACAACCCACAGGGGATTTCTGCTGCATTCACAGTTTGGTCCAGCACCTGTCGTAGACTTTGTTGTCTTTACTGTTGAACCCATCTTCGGCCTCACTGGCAGATGAGACAATCCCACCCATAAGTGCAGTTAAATAAAAATACACTCCCATGAAAAGGCCTTCATGAATAAATACATACTTCTAACTGTGACAGGGCTTTATTATACCGCATTTAATCATCTCATTGGGCCAGAGATTAATAGCGAGAGAAAATTAAATGCGTCTCTGTTCACTGTGAACAGATTGATTTTGTTCTGTGAAGCCTCGAAAAAATAATGAAAGGTACAAAAAGCATTCAAATAAATGGCTGCACATTTTTTTAGTCCTAAAATATTTACTGTGCACTACTATTTATTAGCAAAGTCTTAAGAGACCCAAAATACCAGCCATTGGGGCTGCTTTAGAGAGGAGCACATTTCACTGTGATAGATGTGAACTTTTTTTTCGCTTGAAAGCATAATAATGGCACAGCTTTGATGTCAGAATCTTAGTAGTTGCCCTGAAATGCTACATAAAACAGCAACCCCATTTTAAGCACTTCCTATGTCACAAAGATGGACTGTGCTCATGAGGCTCTACTAGTAATGAATTACACATTCCCCTCATGTGTTTGCGTCCAGTCCTTTGAGAAGCAGAAATAAACCCGTAGTCATAAAGTAAATGCACAGTAAGACCTCTCACCCTCCTGGATAGGCCACTGGAGGCCAACGCGGCTCAGACGAGTGATTCTGGTGCCATTCAGCGACACAAGGAGGCAGGCTGCCACTTCTGACTGGTTTGTGGGCTGCAGAGGTGTCTACAAAACTCGATTCATATGCACCATCTGTCTAGAATGATGGTGTGCCATGACAAAGCACAGGTGGGAAGAGGGAACGTTCTCACTGAAAAAAGCAGGTTTTCTTTAACGCTTTAACACTTAGGGCTGTCATCAAAACAAGATGTCTCCGTCTTTTTTTTCCAATTCTTTATTTTTTCTCCATATCTCTCATGTTGTGGGTGGTGGCAGAGTGGAGCGGTGGTGATAGTTGAAACGCTAAAAAGAGCTCATGCATCTGTTGCAAAGTTGAACAAAAGGAACACAATAAGCTTCTTTTAAAGTTAATTTACTGCCTGAGTTCACTAAGAACATATTCTTATTCATAGTGACAATGCAAGGATCAGTAACAGTGAGGATTTTTCACCTACCCCAGCACAGACAAGGGCAATTTTTACTGGCACTACTAATATTGACATTTTTGTGCAGAAAGGATTGCGGCAGCCATGCTGCAAGAACTGCTCTTGGCATTTGCTCATAACTTTAACTGCTTCTTTTGGTGATGGTATTTTACATTACAGAGCTGCTCTGATTCATATTTGACCTCCTTGCCTTTGCTGGCTGCTCCTGAATGGTATGAAAATGTAGGAGTCTTCATGACAGCAAGGATGTGAAAGTATATTCATAAAATGTTCATGTAGATGTAATGTAAAAAGCATGAAGAAGGTTTCCTCCTGCATTGACAGTTAATGTCTGCACGTCAGCTGGGGTAAAAGTGAAATTGGAATACCGATTTTCTTTTTTCTTTCTTCGTGTGAACTTGCTGCAGCTGATTTGCATGGTTTGTGGTGGTTGAATCCTATTTTTACACTCCATGGTTTATGCCTGTGTTGAGGGGATTTTTTTTTAGGTTTGGCAATCCATTGATGTTACACTGCATCAGGCATGAATCTATCAGTGCAGACGGGATGAAATATGCTCCAATATTCATTCTTCTAAAATATGCTGGTCAACAAGATGATGTCATCAAATAGGAATATGTTTCACCTTGTTGTCATCTTCCCCAAAATGTATGCAGATTATGAAATCTATATTAAATGCCATTACTCATGTGAGACTGCTTGTATCTGACAAAAGCAGGCACCAGCTAGCACCTCTCATCAGAGCCGCACTTTATTTAACATGAGCTGTCCGACAGATTTGTCTTTGTTTTACACACACACTTTGCAACAATGCCCTTGTTCAGTACATATAAAATCAGTCGACTAGTCAATGTTTTTACTGAATGTTTTTTTTTTCCTTATGACCTCAGACATGGTTTACTATGTTATGCTATTGTCACCACCCCAACTCAAACACTGACAAAAAATTAAACGTCTGTGTGTCCTTGTGTCAGTGATTAATGTTACAGCTGTCGATGTTATGTTATTAATTTGCTTGAGTGAAAATAATTACACGGCGTCCCTTATTTCATTGCTTAGTGAGTTCGAAGGGCACAAGCATGAGCGGTTGATTTGATGGAAAATGTTCTTCACTTGGCTGTACATGAATGGTGTTGGATTCTTATGAGAAGGTCTCCATAGCCCTCTGGCATCACCTACTCTTCCATCCCCTGTTGTTTCATTATGTCACGTGAGGAAGTTACGGCTCAAAGCACACACCTGCTGGGCTCTACTCTCCTCATCTAATATTTTTCTTCTTTATATGCACAAACTGTGTTGTCAAGTTGCATCACGCTGCATGGCTTTCAGACCCCTTCGTATCTGAATGGCGAACAACTATCTTCATCCTCAGTGCATAAACACTGTGTTGTATTGTCAGATCACATTATGGTGGGAACAGGCAGTCATACATTAGCTACATGGGGCATAAAAAATCTTTGATTTCAGCAGCTACCCACATATCCCACGGAACTCTTTGTTCCTTGTTGTTTGAAACCAACAACAAGACTTAATGGTAGAACTGACAAAATAATATTTAGTGCAGTTTTTTCAATTCAGCGCTTCAAATCTTTTTATTATTATTGGTGGAGCATTTTTGAGGATCCTGGTGCACAACTATTTAATCTATATTTTTCTCAAATATAAACTTTCTTCTTCTTTCGGCATTTCCCTTCAGGGGTCGCCACAGCAAGTCAGATTCGTCCATCTGACCCTATCTGCTGCATCTTCTTCGGTCACGCCAACTATCTTCATGTCTTCCTTCACTGTATCCATTAACCACCTCTTTGGTCTTCCTCTAGACCAAAGAGGGGAAGATCATGCTGGGTGGTTCCAAACCCGGCATACTTCTACCGATATACTCTCTCTCTCTCCTCTGCACATGTCCAAACCATCTCAGTCTGACCTCTCAGACTTTATCTCCAAAACCTCTGTCATGTGCTGTTCCCCTGATGTACTCATTCCTGATCCTGTCCATCCTGGTCACTCCCAGAGAGATCCTCAGCATCTTCATCTCTGCTACCTCCATTTCTCTTTCCTGTCTTCTCCTCAGATCTACTGTCTCTAGACCAAACAGCATGGCAGGTCTCATCACGATTTCTCACACTATCCCATTCATTGTAGCTGAAACTTCTATCACACATCTTATCCGATACTTTTCTCCACCCGTTTCCAGCCTGCCGGAACTCGCTTCTTCATCTCTTTTCCACACTCTCCATTGCTCTGGACTGTTGATCCTGAGTACTTAAATCTTCCACCTTCTTAGGTCTTCTACCTGTAGCCTCACCTTTTCCTTTGGATCCCTCTCATTTACACACATGTAATCAGTCTTACTCTGACTAATCTTCATACCTCTTCTTTCTCGAATAAAAAACGTATTTGTTTATTATATTGGGATATTTGAGAAATATTCTTTAATTTAGTAACAATGCCTTATGACAAATTAATTGATATCTTTATCATTTCTGGAGAGCCAAAGCACATTTTATACCTCTTTATTTGATGAAATAATGGTAGATGCTCTATTTTTAATGCCAAAGTCACACATAGATATTGCTTTCAGTTTAAATTAGAAGATTTGGGACCCCCTTATAATTTCTTACTCATGAAACCAATCTGTGAAGCTTCGTACCCTGTACACAGAAGAATTGTCGCATTATGAGTCCACTCTCATCTAGAACGAAATGTTTCATTATAGGACAAAGGCAGTCCCTCAAAACAGCTTTGCATTGATTTGCAATGACTCTTTCTTCTATGGGGACAAGTGAGCCAAAACCATGCCAATGAAATGTCCCAGACAGCATAAAAGAGCACTCAAATTCACTGACTGTTGAGGTTGTGGGTTCAAGCAGGAACCATATGTCATGCTAGTAGCTGTCCTTATTGAAATGATCTCTGGCTCCTTCTCTGTCATTCATTTCTTAACAAAGAACTCTGCCCGAGTGACACTCAAATCTTTTCTTCCCTCCATTATGTTATAAATGATAAATAATTGAGCGTTGATTGTCAGGTTGCAGGGCTCAATACTAATGGTTTAATTGTACACTGTGGTATTCACTTTAAGACAATGCCGTAAATTACAGACATTTAAAATAACTTCTTAAATTACAAACTTGTCATTAAATGAAGACACAGACAGACATTGAAAAATTGAACATTGAGGAAAGTCGACTTATCAAGATTTGTACAGAACTTTTGTTTGAAAACAAAGATGGTAGTATTTGCTTTTCTTTCGGTTGGCAAATAAAGTAAACCTTCAGGACTTAAATTACACCACCTTAAACATCCCAACAAAACTGTAATGGGGTGATTAAAAAAGCTTTAAAGTAAATAGACGTCCCATTCACAGATACTCTGAGATCTGCTACTTAAACTATGCTAAAGCAAAAAGTATTCACATAAAAAGCATCTCAAAATGGCTTAGACTAAGAAAAATCTTCCATGTTTTTTTTTCTCTAAATTTTGTGTCTCAGCGTAAGATTGTCTCATAGAGTTCGGGTATTTTTTATGTGTTACTGAGCTCACATATCAGAAATGAAGCCGTGTCTAAATGGGACTGTTACTTCACTCATAAGCTGTGAACAGTACAAAATCTCACCATTTACCTTGAGTGATGCCTTGACTGCAGGCAGACTAAAATCACTCACATTTAGCTCTACTCTGGCCTTCCCAAGATAAAAACTCCAAAGTCAACCTGCCCTCTACTGATCACTGATTCTAAGCTACTTTCATCCTCACTCAAGTGACCGGGAATCTAAACGAGAGTCCCATTCTTCCAACCTCACAAAAGATAGCTAAATGCTTAACCTTCAGCTTGAGTGCTATATTGAGCTTAACTCTCTAAAGCTGACATATTCATATCAAAGAAAGCTGCAATGAAAAAAAAAAAAGCCTGCATAAAGTCCCATATTATACTGAATTTTTCTGGAATACAAAGAAATATACTTAAAGATGTTCTGATGCCATTTTTGCGTAGTCAGCATTGAATTTGCTTAAATGTATATATTTGACCTAAGCATATCAAATAAACTAAAAAGCCACTTTGGTTTAAAAGTACTCTGCACTTTTGTTTCCCTACAGGGAGAAATCTATTGATTTTTTTACACCTGCTTTGCCTCAAAAGCCATTTGAGTTTAAACTTTTCTTCTTTGTGTGGCAGTGTGCCCTATTATTAGTGCTTTGGACAAAGACAAATTATTCTTTTATATATTTGAGAAAAAAACAAAGGGTAACAGAAATACAAAACGGGAACAGAATTGAAAGATATTTTCTGACCACAGTGGACAAAATTACTAGTTTCTTTTTTTTTTTTTTTTTTACAACTAGAAAGAATATAAAAGGATTAATTCTGAAGTAGAGGAAATACAATTTACAGTCAAACCTAAAAAGCCATCATCCTTTTCCATAAACCTAATCATCATTAGTCCAAATTAAGCTTATTAAAGTCATCACTTTGCATTAAAATTTATTGTATGTGACAGATTGTACTTGTGATAGGACAATATGAAATTGTGAATTGTGTTCAAAAGTTACAGAAAATAAAGAGTTTGAAAAGGAATTTTTTGTGTACAACTTTTACTTGCTCACATGGTATTTCACAGTTTACAAGGCTCTATTTTAAGAATAAGTATTATGTAAGTGAAATAAATCACTTTAACAAAAAAATGTAAAAATAACGGAATTATTGGTTACAACTAATCGTAAAAAAACTAACAACTCAGTGTTCAAATATCTACATTCGACAACTGCTATTACAACTAAATTGGCATGGTACAATATAAATGCTATGGGAAGGTGTGCCAATTTGGCAGGTCAGAAAGGAGATAACATTACCGCCCCAATCACAGATTGGGTACAAAACCCAGATGAGTACAATTACACGAAAGAAGGAAGCAGCTGACTTGAAAGATAAGGTCATTGCAAGAATGGACACAAGGCAATCCAAACTCCAATCACTACAAAAATCAAGTTACTACTACTTACTGTACTATCTGAAAATTTCAAATGTGTGAATGGGGCATTGAGATTTATTCCTTTCGAAAGAATCCAAAACAATGCCTGTTAGCTGACATATATTTCAGCATCAGTGATGCTAGAGGCTCTTTGGTTGTAAGAGCAACCATGGGAGCTATGACAAACAGTATTCACCATAGAAACAAAGGTTGTAGGGCTTCGAAGAATACAACACCTATGAGGAACACCCAGATGTCCATTCCTTAAGCACAAAAAAAAAAAATTTGAGGTTTTAAGCCTTGGCTGGCTGATGTTTGAAGAGGCACGAAAAAAGATAATTAGGCCTGATGATAAAACCAGAAAAGAAAATGCCTGCTATCCATAAGTGCCCTAATTGCTCTTTATGGTGCTTTGTGCTTTGCATGGCAGCTTCTACCATCAGACTTGATTTTGTGTGTGAATGGGTGAATGTGAGCCACAGTGTACAGTGCTTTGCGTGCCACTGCAGGTAAAAAAAAAAAAAAAAACACTGTATCCCCAAAGTCTATTGGCATACCACCAGGGGATAAAAAAAATTTATTGTAACAATGTGGCAAAGTACCGGATATGTGTGTCAATATAGGAGCAAAGCACAGAAGGACATTGATACTGACACTGGAGGGGCTAAACATCAGCTTTTGATTGTCAGTACAGCTCCCAAAGATCCTAGCCTGTGCACAGCCTGAAATGAAATCCTATGTTTGAGTGCCACACACAGAGATGGAGATGTACATCATAAGCAGAACTCTAAAAACCTTACTACAATCCCAATGGTGTTTTACATAACCAACTTGATGCCCAATGGAAACCAGATGCCTTTGCGTTAATCAGTCAATCGTACAGCTATCGCACAGCTATACAGCAATCATAAGCAGATATGGTGTCTCTCCAGCCCGTGTTTGTAGCTTTGAACTACTGCGTCTAAATAATCAAGACGACAAAAACAGGGTCTCCAAATACTCATTCCAAACGTCCCCTCTTTTCCACAAATGTCATAAAATACCATAAGCAATCAAGACAGTGACTCATCATATCATTTGGGTTGGAGAAATTAAGTATAGAAAAAAAGAGAGAAGGAAGACCACACAAAATGGATCTCATTTATAAAAAGAACAGTTGCAAGTCCAATGGGTAACAGAAGTTTTAAGAGGTCAATAGCAAGAACAACGTCCAGGCAATGTTCTTCCAGTGATCAGACTTTGTGGTCTGTATTTCATCTTTTTGTTGCCTTTTCGTTTCAGCAAACATCAAGACATCAAAGCTCCTCTTCATGTCTGGTGAATTATGCCTTGAATTATACCATGAATATCATTGACTCATTGACCTAAAAGAGTTAGTTTCAAATGACAATTGACCTCTCAACACAATAAGGTACATAGATAAGATTTAAATGGAGCTCCTATTTTTCAACAGAAATATTAATGCCAGTAAAGACTTTGTCCCTTTTGCTCTAAGCGATATTATGAGCTGCAAACACGTTGCAATTTAACATGAAGAAGCATTGTTTTTTTTAAGCTTTCTTAATCTACTGACATTTGTTTGAGAAAAAGATTTTTATGATTCCATTCAATCAATCAATAACAGTAACTCTACCTCTGGCACATTTTGATGAAAAGTTAAGCAAAAAAGTTGCTCAGAAAACTCCACGCTCATCTATACTCGGAAATATGAAATGTAAATCATGAGCAAAGGCAATACCAAATAAGCTTTTTCACAAGCTTTCCATAAGTTGTGATGAGTTCAACTACTTTGTCATGATTCCCTCCCCTGCCGCCAGAGGGAGCTTCCTCATCACCTTGATTAGAGACACCTGAGATTAATTTTTGATGCCACTTGCCTGTGAACCCTGCTGCCTATTTAAGGGCAATCACCTTTAAACTTCCACATTGGGTCATTGTCATCCTTCCCTGCCAGGTCCTCCTGGCTGCCTGACCAAGTTTATATTTGAACTCTCTTATATCATTTGAACTTTTTGATCTTGAATTAGTCCTGTGTCCTTTGCCTTGCAGACTTACGTGACTTCTGTTAATGAATCCTGTTTTGTCCTGTATTTAGGTCCTCCTCCCTCAACATCACAACATACTCAACTGTAGAATACATGAAGTAACTCAGCCACATAAGGAACTGATAGCAATCAACTTTGTTAATCCATTCATTTTCTACGTGTTGCTATTAATAAAAAGCTAAATTAAGATTCAGTTTAAATCATTTGAAGTATTCATTTCTATACAAAAGATAGAAAGTACCTTCTCAATAAAATTTGACGTGTACATGCTTCCAACAGTTTTTACATAGTCATTATCTGACTTTTTTTTTTCTAACAGGCCCATTAAATTTTTTTTTGGTTGATGTTGCTTTAAATATGACACATTTTGCTCTTCTATAGCTGTGTTAGGCAGCTTCTTCCTTTACTCTAAGTTTTTTTTCTTTATATCCAACCCCAGGGTGTTGTACATGTCTCCAACTGTGACAGAAGCCTTTTCTGGATTTCCCCTCTTTGTAGCTCGTAAAACATCAATATCAAGAAACTGTAGTATTTTTTTTAAAACTTATATTTCTATCTTTCTTTTTTTTCTTTTTTTATCTTTTATTTCGGTAATATTGTACATTCACATTAAATAAATTTACTTTTTTTTCTGAACTTACGGTATATTTAACAAAAGGACCGAAAAGGTATCGTCTGAAGCAAATGCTTGTTACGCCGACCCTTTTTTCAGATCATCATGAAAACAAAATGATATAAAAATATAAACAGAAATTCATTGTAATACATAAAAAAGTAGCACATCAAATGAAGAGTATTACAATTACAATTATTTAAAAACTAAAAAAAAAAACATCTGATCTATTTAAATGGAAGTCATGTGTTACTCAGTGAAATCAAAGCTTTGCTTATGTGATGCAGGTTCTTGCTTCCATCTCTGCACCAGAGAAATATAAAGTGTAGTAACAAGTGGTGGTAGAATTTAATTTCCCTGATAAGCAATAGACCGGTGAACCTGGGTTAACAAAGTAGTCCTTCGTCTATTGGCTCACATAACTCACATAACCTCACATAAGTATGAAGCTTGGAATATGTTTCCCAACCCAGTTACAGTCTACAACAGTTAAGCAGGGAATAATTATCACACTGTCTGATTACATTAGACATTGTATCGTTCGTCACGTGTATAGATTTTGTAGCAGTAACAACTCATCTGTACCAAAGACATAAAACAATAGATATCTTCAAATGTACAAGGTCACCCTGGGTTTTAAACATGAAATATTTGACACATTTAAGACTAGTAGTATCTTTTAACAGCATTTTTATAACAACACATTAGGAGCTTGTAAGATCAGATTGAGAAAATATTTCAGTCAAAACCAAAGCAGTGGATGCTCAGCCATCCACAAATAGTCATCTAATTACGCCAAACTTCAAGAACAAAAAGTCCAGAATGAAAACTAGCTTTAATAGTGCAGTTTAGTGACACATTTTACCACTTACCTAAGAAATGCAATCATTCTGGAAGTTTGGTAAACTATAAAAACTTTAAAAGACAACAATTAAAGCTCTAACTCCTTTTCCTCGGATTTAAAATCTTTATATAATATTGTTTTACATGTCGATTCTTTGTGTTGCTTTACATAAACATATGCAATCGATCGTCAAATTATATCAGCACCCCGAAAGGTTTTGGCAGCTAAATTGACAACAATTTAATTGTATTTACCACTTATCATCAAATTTGCAGTTCACAAAAAAATTCAAAAATGAAGTCAGCAGAAGTTAGGTCTTGGTTTTGTTTACTATTGCAATATTAAAATGCAGTCAGTGGTATTTTAAGACTCTCTGAGACTAATTAATAATTGTTGTGATGCAGGCAATGGCGGGGATCCAGCAATGGTTTTGTGCCTTTGTGAAAATGACCTTTGTCTCTGAGCTGCGAACCGGCACAGTGGAGATGAGTGTTGTTCAAAGTGTATGTCACAACCCGCCCTGAGGTCATGAGCAGTTCTGAATACTTTGCCAAGGGCTCTATCTCTGAAGCATTGAAAAAAATACCCATCTGTTTACACAATGTATTATTAATAGTAAAGTCACACAAAATAACAAGTTCTGAGAATTCAAAATTCAAAGTTCTTTTTTCGTTTAAAAATATGTTCAAGTAGTTTTCAACATATTCTGCAAGTTAAATTTTCTTAAATTGCTATGAGATTTAGTTTTCTTTAATAAAATGTTTCCCTTAAACCACCAACAATAATTAATTCATTATGCGTTTTTTTTAGTCAAAGAAATAAAAAATGCAGTGCAGAATTCTTGTCTAAGTCTTGTACAAATATCATTTTAACCCTTAAACAGCAGGATGAATTGTGTATAACCCACACACCACTACGACAAAATATTCAGCCATTTATGATTTTAGAAAAATGAGTTATCAAAAATTCTCTGTGTGCCAAATAACTAGCATTGGGAAGAACAGTCACAATGGCCTGGTGTCTTTTCAGGCTGCTCGCCAGTTTGGTTACACACTGTTGTGGGGTAGCACATGGATATTCTCCAAGAGGACAACGCTCACCCACACAGAGCAGGATGTGCAACCCACAAACAACCTGTGCAACCTGTGGGAGGAAGCCAATAAGATCCCATGCATGTGCAGAGAGAATATGCAAACATTTTAAAAATCAACCAGGACACTTGCTCATCAACTCTAATTGTGCATCAACTTATATGTGTTTAGTACATGAGGCTACGCTCAACGCTGGGTGTATAATTCAACCACCTGTAATTGCACAAATTAAGCAATTTGTAAAACATTTCAATATTTAAAAATGTTCATTATAATTATTAAAACTGCATTTTTGGCATCTATCGCATTTTATCAATGTGCTTCTCATCTATTCGCTTGCATCAAATTTTCTGAATTTTTTTGTTTCCTTCATCTCATTAAAGAGAAACGAGCAATTTCTACCCGACTCTTGAACAGATGTGTTGTCATTGTATTTGGTTCACTGACGCCATCTTGAATGCAAACACCCTATAAAGACACAAACAAGCAATTTGGAACATTTATTACCTACTAAAGCGTATATGACTGCCTGGGAATACAGATTTTTATGTATCGTTTTACAAGACAATTGACACTGTTCTGAATTGCACCTGAAGGTAATAAAATTTGATCAAATAGTCGAAGCTCACAAGAAAAAAAAGCATATTTGACATGCAGTGAATATAACATATTTGACATGCAGTGAATTATAGTTTTCTATACTGAGCATCTATTTGTAAGTTTCATTTTCATCAAAAATAAAGTCTGACAAGAAGTATGATGGAGCATTTTATTTTGTACTCATGTAACATACCCTGTTTCTCATTCTGAAAAACATATTCAATAAATACCAGATTATTCATCAAAGCTCTGGTGTCAGTTTGTGTGTTTAATCACTGGGATGAAAGCCGTGTTCAATCGGCCAATTCATTACCTATCGCCCCTGAACTCAGTCAAGCTCCTGTTTTTGCTGACACATGGAAGGTCATGTTGGGACAGATTATTGGGTCATAAAGCATACATGCAGCTTTGACACTGATTTGCATGTGTAGTGTATTCTGTAGATTTAAATAGGACGCCTGAGAGGAGACTACAGACAATTATATTAATATATCATGCTCTCAAGGAATTCAAGAACATTTCAAGATTAACAGCCTCGTTCAGTTACTTAGAGAACCACTCAGTGGTTCTGCAATAAATACTTAGATAATCAGCAAAGCCCCTTATATAATTGCTCACAAATACTTCATCAGAAAGAACTGTACTGCTGTGCAATAGTTTTTACCGTATTTTCCGTGAGTGCACTTGTTATAAAAGGTTGGTCGTATGCAGGCACTAAAAGCCCTGTGATGGAACCATAAGAGATAATCAGCGTTCACATTCCTCAGGATAATCTAAAGGCAATTAAAACCTCTGCTTTACATGGTGCTTAGTGTTCTTTGCTTTTGCAGCCAAAGTGTGACCTTTAAATCTTCAATCATACCTCTGTGGAACAAAAAGAACTAGAGATGGAAAGGAGCTGTGAGAAAAGTACAAAATAGGGAAGAAAAAGACTGATAACTTGTGCAAGATTGACGCATTTCTGAAAGGATGTGATGCTTTTTACTGAGATTGGTCAAAAGAGTTGCTATCATTTTCTATTTGCCGGCCAGATTTTTAATTCAGCTCTGTGAGACTGGGAGACAGCTTATCACCAAGGAGTTTTACAGGTTTTCACAGAAGGTTTTGAAGGAAAAAGTGTTACTTTCTGTGATTATTCTTTTGAACAGCTACCCAGAGTTTGAGATGGACAAGTTGTATTTTTTAAACTATCTTTTTTATTATTTTCTTCCACATAACCAGGGCTGGGTGAACAAGGTCACCAAAGAATTGTGGACCTTGTTGTTCCCAACTTCTTCTTCATCTGTCTTGGGTTGTTCCCAGGGCTTTTTCCTACAAGCATAGGCTTGTTCATGAATGTTAAATAATGTCAAATAATCCTTCTGCCTTCTTTCATATATTTTTCCAAGTGTTGTTTTGCTTCTCGACAAGTATTTCGACATTAAAACACCTATCCAATATTATTTCAACCGACGTTTGTTGCCAGGCAGAGACAAAATCCTGATCTGTTCTGTTTGCCCTCAAACACAAAGAAAATTCTCATGAAACACTTGATCCAATACATCATATTTTGAGAAAATGCCACCAAAGCTTCAGCAATGTGTACTAGCTACAGCTAGAAAACAGCATCTTGTGTTTTGTTGGTACAATAGTTATCTGTCAGCTCACAAAAAAGATCTAACCGAAATCCCTGTCAGGGCTACTTTCAACAGCAACTTTTCAAAAAACATTGTAAGGGAAAAGTGAGTGCCTAGGACAGCTGTTCACATCTGTATTAAATTAGGATAGACTACAGTGGCTAAAATTAAGCGAGAAGATTCGTGGAGTTGAAAATAATTTTTATTTGGCGTATTATGGCTCAACGTGATGTACAGTACATTTAGGGACGAGGCGATTAGGAAAATAGCCTGATGAACCGAGTCACTCCCCTGGTATTTGGACCTGGTGGCTAAACTAAATTCGACTCATTTAACAATATAACCCAACAACATAATGCAATTAACTAAATTGGCTTCCCACAGAAAATTGTAGAAAAACTCTAAATGGTTATCAAATTGCTTAAACTGCACTGAGCAGATCCAAAACAAACCTGTTCTTAGACCCTTTCTTTAGTCAGTCAGTCATCTTCTGTACTGCTTATTTCATCTGGGCTCGCAGGAGCCTGTCCCAGCTACTTACGAGTGAGAGGTGGGGTACACCCCAAACAAGTCACCAACCTTTTCCGGGCCCACATATAGAAATAGACATCCACACCAGCGCACACTCAGTTATAGGGAAATTTTCCCTCAAACGTGGGGAACATTTAAACTCCACAAAGAAAGGCCGGCATTAAGAACCTTACCCGTACGGGCATCATAGCCAACATTCTTGCTATGAGGCAACCAAAGTGGTAACCAACTGTGTCACCACGCAGGTGAGAAAAAACTGCTTTAGAAAAAGAGAAAACCCTAGAAATCTAGTAGAAGGGGTGATGCCCTCTCAGGACAAATAGGGTGGTCCATGGAAAATTGGAGATGGGTAGGTGAGTGCTTGAGCTGATGATGGACTTGTGGTCCCTATCAAAGAGATGGCAGCTTTTAAAGGCGTTAAACAAGTAACCAGTGCAACACTGATTGGTGAGGAGTAAGCTCTCTTCTAACCACCTACACTAAAGAGGGTAAGCAGTAGCAAGAGTGACACAAAAAACCCACAAATGGATAAGTAGAAAATGACCAAATAGTCAAGCTTGATCGGTGAAAAGAATTAAGGAATTTTGTGTTTTAGAGTTTTATGTTTAGCAGTGACCACTCACGATTCAATGTTGTCCCCCAAAAAAATTCCAAATCTCAAGTGTGGTAAATGTTGCAGGTTTTCTAAAATAATACGCTTTTTTTTTTTTTTCTTTTTAGTGCATCTCACGCCTGAAGCTGAAGCAGTATAATACTTCACCTCTGGTTGTTCAGATGTCTGTGATGTAAAAGCTATTGATACCATTGTATTGCATGAGAAGATGTTTTTTTTAACAGCTAAAAATTTAGTACGCACGCGCTATTGAGGGCCAAAAAGTGAAATGTACAGAACAACACATTCAGTCTACGTGTAATGTAAATAATTTAAACCGTTTTTAAAAGGTATAAAAAACAAAAGCTTACGATAAAACAATTTTAAATGAGGCAAAATCCCTTCACCTTAAGGAAAAAACGGAATGGAAGTTTTACAAAAGCATAAGATGTGCCAGTTTTATTTCTCATAGAAGCCACGCCCATTAAAGTACAACAAATTCAATTTATTAAAAATGACATTTATCATTTAAGGAGACGTATCATTGTACATGTCACAAGTATTTCGGAGGACAAGGTCTTGACATTTTATGAAGAAAAGAAAACAGAGCACTGACAGTCAATCTGATGTTGAAGGTATTTCTTTGCCTTTAGGCGCTGTGCCAAGGCTGACCTCTCTTCTAGCACAAAAAGAAAAAAACTATTTTTTATTGTGTTCTCACAAGACAGAAAGATAAGAGCATCCCAACAGAGAGAGAGAAAAAGAAAGCTTTTCTTAAGTTTGTACCATGTCAAAAGCACTTCAGCCACTCAGCCTACGCACCTGCAGGAAACTCCGACTGAATGATGCTTTTCACATCTAAAACTGTCTTCACTCACCAGGTTGAAAAGCAATGAAAAAAGTCTAAATTAGATTAATATGTTAAAGTTTTGCAACTCTGCCCAAAAATATCTAGCTTCTATTTCCTTTGTGCTATACAAAAAGCAAAAACAATATAAAAACATTAAAGATAATAATTAAGAATACTTGAAAATTAAGATTTTGTTATTCTAAGCAATACATCTGAAGAGTTCTTTGATGGAGTCTTAGATCCAAAGAAGACTTTGTGATGAAAGCTTGTTTGATTCAAGCTTATATTGTTGGTGAAAAGGATAAAAACACAAAAAAACAACGTTAAGGCAGGTCAACGAGTAGAGGACATTTCTTCTGAAGGTATCTCAGTTCTTTTTTTTGAGAGTTTGTCCTGTTCAGATGTGGATGCATTAATTATTCATTTTTCGTTCTTGAAATAGTTGTGCAAAAGTTACCCTTATTTCCTGAAGGCCTCATAAAACCAGATTTACTTCAAAGTTTAAAGCGGGGTCAGTTTTCGTTTAAAAACACCTTGCACACACATTTCTTTCTATTTTTTTATTATTATTTTCAGGAAAGTTTTGACTATTGGCCGTTCAAAAAGATCGGGTACAGAAATTTGCTGAGGTTTAGTTCAGAATGAATCTGCTCAGACCAGGTAGTATGAGGCCAAGCTGGCTTTAAGCAAACAATAATCTTTTTAATTGCTGATGATGATGGATTATGTTTCTCTTTATCCTACTAAATTGTTACAGTCAACACAAATCTGAGGAAGTGAATATATCACAGTAGTAAGGTGTTTTTTTCTATTGTAACAAAGTTTACTGGTCTGCTGATGAAAGAAAAATGATTTAATAATGACAGTGGTGAGGTGGATTGATGTTGTGTTTTAACGCCGGCTTGAAACCTTCATTTTTTTTCTTCGAAACTGCTTATCTCCAATTGGGTCACAGGGGTGCCAGAGCCTATTTCAAGTGAGAGGCCATGCATACAGACAACCATCTACACACACGTTCATTCGTAGGGGCAATTTTGTACCAGCCAATCAACCTAACATGCATGTTTTTAGAAGGTGGGAGGAATCTGGAGAAAACCCATGCATATGCAGGGAGCACACGCAAACTCTGCACAGAAAGTTTGCAGTGTCAAAGAACAGTGTTTTAAGCCGCGCTCTCACTCTGGGACTTGAAGCCCAATCTTCTTACCTTGAAGCCACTGTGCTAACCACTGCACCACCGTGCAGCCCCCTGGCTTGAAACCTAACACTAAGAATGTTTCAGACTCAAATATATTCAAAGAATAAATATTTCCATCGAGGAGCTGATGAAGAAATGTACTTCAAAACAAGCAGGAGAATTATTCAGTATTTTGATTCTGCCATCATTTGCTTTTATAAGGAAATGTATATACATATGGATATATATATAAAAGTGGCAGACTGTGAATTTCACACCCAAGCCTTCAGTAGTGCTGCATCTACATATATCAGCTCCTCCATTTATGCTTAAAAACCCATCCTACCACACTAAATTGGTACAGTTGTAAAATAGCTTGGATGTCACGAATAAAAAAAAAAGTTTTAGGTAAGAATTTTCAATTTTCTCTGCAAGTTTTGTTTGCAGGGCAAATGTTCACAGCAAACTATGTGAAGGTCATTTGAAAATGAGCAATTTTGTGGTTCTATGCAAATTCACATGTATTAATCACCATAATTTACCAGTAATTGTTAATTGTGATTAGCCTTTCTGAATTTGTGGTTAAGTGTGGGATATTTTTCAGATTTGAAAAAAAATAACCTTTTTAATCGATTTTCGGCCCTTCATGGCAGGTGAGCAGTTTTCATAAAAATGTTCTCTTGCTTAAACTTTTACTTTCACCTTTGCTGCTGTTTTTTATGTTAATTTTTTTGACTTTTTAAAATTAAAAGAGGAAAAATGTTGTAAAATTATGTCTTGTTTCATAACCTTTAAATATATCAAATTAATGATCAGCTTGATAAGCAACTGCTTGATTGTACTTGTGGCTGTTACTTTGAGGAACAAAAGTTAGTAAAATAAAGCCTTTTTATTGCTTAAAATGTAGCCCTTCCTCCCAATTACTACTGCTAACATCAGCTTTGCACGACAATTGTAAAAGTTTTCTTTGTCCTCATCTCACCTAAGCTCGACTGACTTTTACATGGAGCTGCTTTTACTTTAAAACCATGCAGATTAAAAAAAAATGAATGAATAAAATTAATTAGTCTCAAAATTGTTTTCTGTTACTTTCTGACCTGAAAACTTGTTATGGTTTTGATAGCACACTGACATTTCCATGCACCATCCTGAAGCTGTCATTGTCATGCAGTGTCCTGAGGCTGAGAAACCACACTTCACAACTTTTGCTTTCAGAACATTTTGTTTTATTACAGCTGAGTCTGGATTGATGCAACATATCCCATGCCAGAAACAATATCAAAACACAGTTTTGAACATCACGACTGATTCCTCTCAGATACAACTTCTCTCTAGATGAGGTGAAGGCACTACATGTTACTGAAATTATTAAAGTGAAAACCTCTGGGATGTAAGTAAAATTTCTTCAACAAAGTTATGAAAATAGACATTTTTTTAAAAAACTAAAAAGTTAACATCATTCAAATAACATCTTTGCGAAGAGTTACTCTGTCTCTCGAAACTGTTTTCTGTCATTATTATTTTCTGATTCTGTCATGACCCCCTCACCTGCCGCCAGAGGGAGCCCTGGACATTTCTCCTGGATTCCAGCCTTATCCTGAACACCTGGGTGATTGGCCTGGTACCAACCAGCTGTGCATTGTCAACCTGCTGTCCATATAAAGACAATCATCCCAGTCTTTCTTATCGGGTTGATGACATTATGACTGAACTCTGTTATTATTTGAACTTTTAATCCTGTGCCCTTTGCCTTACAGCCTAACTGGTCTTATGTTAATAAACCCTGTTTTGATGTCCTGCAATTGGGTCCTCCTCGTTCCACATCATAAGCCCTGACAGGTATAAGATTCTTTTTTGTCACTGTTCTCACAGTGAAATTTAGACAGGCGTCGGGCTAAAAAACCTATTTATAAAAATAAGAAGTAGAAATAAAAGTAAAAGTAAAACTAACAAAAAGCTTGTCAGACTTGAGTTAAAGTTGCATATGGGAGACTTATTTTTGTCAGACTTAAACTATGCTGTATTGAAGTTTCAGGAAAAAACAGGGGTGTGCTTTTATTAGAAAGTGTGCTTCTATTGGGAATAATACGATTAACTGTCAATGCATTCCTCCTGCCTCCCGTATTGGGAAGGCTTTCACACCGTAGTGAGTATTTAAAATCCGTATTTACTGGCCATTTTAAAAATCATAAACTGTTGCGTGTGTGCAGTCAATTTATAATGAGCCAGAGTGATATACTAGCTCTGATTACGCTGTACCAACGCCCGCCTGGAATACACCATGTTCGGCTTGAAAGCTAATAATTTTGTAGGCGTTTTAATGTACGCCACGTGTTGACAAAAAACTCTTTTTCTTTTAACAATTTTTTTTTGGGCCGTACAGAAATGCCACTATGCCCTTGTTTGCTAACATTGCATTTACCATACCCCATTGTTACGGTTTATACAGAAAAAACATTAAGATGCATTATATTGTCATCGCCTTCCAGCCTACTTGTTTTTTATTAATTTTCTTTTTACCAACCATAAAAAATGCCCCTATAGCTGTCTTCACATGGTGCCACATATAAATTCAAACTTTTATATATTTTTTTGCATTCCTTTAGGAAGTCATTTAGATGTACCTTTATTACCGTGCCTATTTGCATATTAGTCCATCTAAAATTTGTTTGCACTTGGGGAAAGAAGCATTATATCGCCTTCTTCTTAAACCGTTCTTAATGACTCAATTAATGAACGCATGATGGTGTAGATCAGTTTTACATCTCCATGTTGACTTTCAGTCATCAAGATTTAATCCCTGTTGAGACACGACTGTCTTTAGTCAAACACTTCAACTAGAATTTTAATTATTCCACTTTTTATAGGAGCATTTTTTCTGTTTCCTACTCTGATGCCTTTTGTGGATTTTATAAAATCAACTCATGAAGTTTTTTTTTTTTTAGATCATGATCATAGTTTAAATAAAGAGGACAACTGTGGTGACAAAGCATTGGATGAGCAACTCTTAGTGAGTGTAAATGCTAGAAGGCTTTGTCATTTAAACATATGGCAGTTTTAAACATTTGCTGGCATGAATAAAGTGTTTTGTTTTTCTCAAGGGGGAATCTTAAAATAACACCAACAAGATAGACTTAGACGAAAACTGTACTAATTGTGAAATTATCAAATTTATCCTGGTGCGTTTGTGTGAGGAGGATGGGGTCTGCACGGTGGCCTCACAGCAAGAAGGACGGGTTTTGAATCCTAGGTTGACGAGGCTTGGAACACCGGCTTTTCTAAGAGAGGTTCCCATGTTCTCCAGGTGCACACATGGGTTTTCTCTGGGTACTCCAGCTTCCTCCCACCCTCCACAAACATCCATGTGAGGTCAGTTGGCTTCTACGAAATGGTCCCCAGGAATGAGTGTGTGTGTTTGTGGCCCTGCAACAGACTGGCGACCTGTTCAGAGTATATGCCGTCTCTCGCCTTGAATCAGCCGGGACGGGCTCTGTCAACCTCTGTGATCCCATCAGAGAAAAAGCCAATGAATGAATACATTTTGTTGTGGTTCCATACCCATGTAGCGAAACACACATGATGCCACAACAAACTTAAAAAAATAAAAGCCTGGTCCGAAAATAGGTCATACAAAACATCCAAAACGATGTCTAATGGCATGCGGTGCGATTCGGTCTTAAGAAAACCATTTTACACTATTTGTTTGAGTAAGACAAATGACAGTCAGTCCAAACAATTTGTCATCACTTTAGCATCAAATAGTTTAGCTTTGCTTTGCAGGACGTGGCCTGGCCCTATAGCCAGGCCACGTCCATGTCTTTCCAAACCGGACGCTGAGAGGTTGATTCACGCTTTCATCTCCTCCAGGCTGGATTACTGCAATGCCCTCCTTGTAGGGATCCCATGCAGGGGCTTACAAAAGCTCCAGCACATCCAGAACTGCGCTGCCCAGATCCTGATAAGGAGGCGCAAATATGACCATATCACTCCCATCCTCAAATCCCTCCACTGGCTACCCATTAAATACAGAATTCAGTACAAACTCTGCCTCCTCACCCATCAGTGCATACACGGCACTGCACCTGTTTATCTCCAAGAACTCCTAACCCTCCACACCAGTGTCCGAGACCTACGCTCCTCCTCCTCCTACTGCCTGCACCAACCAACGACCAAACTCTCCACTATAGGGGATAGGGCCTTCCAGGCAGCTGCTCCATGGCTCTGGAACGATCTTCCCAAGAGCTTGAGGGCTCCACAGAGCGTTGAGGTTTTTAAAAAAAGACTGAAGACATTTTTATTTCTAAAGGCTTTTCAGCAAAGTTTTTAGTGTTGTTTTTTGTGTTGTGGTTTTATTTAATTTTGCTGTTTGTTGTTCCTTTTGGTCATTGTAGCACTTTGAGATCTCCACTGGAAATATAAAGGATATAAAGTGCGTTACCAATAAAATTTTTATTATTATTATTCAGTGGTGGAAGGTAATGAAGTACATTTACTTCGTTACCTTCCACCACTGAATAATAATAATAAAAATTTATTACTAGTAATAAATTTATTTATTACTAATAATTTATAAATACTAATATTTAATAAATAAATTTAATTATTAAATTAATTATTATTTAATTATTACTATTTAATTTAATATTTAATAAATACTAATAATTTATTTATTAGTACTTCGTTACTGTACTTAAGTAAAAAAATGTGTATCTGTACTTTACTTAAGTAAAATTTAAGACTGCTACTTTTACTTCACTACATTTTTAGAGCAAATATCTGTACTTTTACTTCGCTACTTTTTAAAAGTGTGTTTTATATTTTACGTTACATTTTCGATCAGAAATTTGAAAAATACGCTGTTTTTTTAGTGCATCTTGAAGCCGCATCGCCAAAATCAAAAGAAGCAGTTGATCGGGAGAAGAAGTAATGAATCGAGAAACATTTTCCGCATTCATTCAGCGCCAAAAACCTAACATCAAAAATAATACAAATTAAAAAGAGTCAGAAGATCGTTGTTTGTTGTGTTTACTTCTAAATAAAAAGTTGAGCCACCATCATTCCACAGAGCAGGGGCGGATCTAAAATTTTCCAAAGGCGGGTGCGGCTTTGACAAAGCCAATATATAGTGACTGGGAGCCTCCCCCCCAAAACATTTTAAAAAATAAGTGTCAATTTCCTCCATTTTGGCGGCCCATTCACTGGCCCTTCTAGGGGATAGCTTGACTTGTCCCCCTTCCTTTTATTTTATAAATTTTTTTTTGTGGACCAAAAGAGGCGGGAGAGGGGGATCACACCCTTGCAGAGTATTTATCCTGGTTACTATGGTGACACCCTATAGCACAACAAATAACATTTGAATTATGGTTGAATACTTTGACTTTTTACTTAGAAAGTACAATTTACACCAACTACTTTTGTACTTTTACTTAAGTAGATTTTTTTTATTGGTACTTTTACTTTTACTTAAGTAAATTTTTTGCCTAATTATCTGTACTTTTACTGAAGTACAAAAAGTGAGTACTTCATTCACCACTGTTATTATTACCCTTTCAGTTTGTTTAGTCAGTTTTTACAGATAACAACCCATCGAGCCCTTTTCTTTCACAGAGTGACCTCAGCATCATCGAGAGCAGACAACTTCTCTCCTGTTACCCTCTGCGTTGTCATACTAGAACAGATCACGGTCATATTAATGAAATGCCGACAGGTACACTCTGCACCTCCTCGCCCCTCAATGATAGACAGGTGTCAGCACGCGCTCGCTTGACATTCCTGCTGTCAGTAAAGTAGAGCCAGCTCTAATCACACCTCCAGCAAATCCTGCCACCCACATCCCATATTCCTCCTGTCTGAAATATCTGATGCATTGTTTGATCTCCAAACAAAAAACAGGTTTAAATCTGATGCATCAGAAACAGTGCAATTACCAGACGAAGGTTGGACTGGTAGAAAGGAGCTGCTGGAAGCCGGCTTTTTCATGTTGCCACAAGAGAGATAGACTCGCAGTTCTGATTTGAATTTTAAATGTAAACACGGTGAAATGTAATCAAATATTCCCCCAAAGCGCTGACAAGAGACTTAGCTGAAACTTGTGAGGTTTAAATACATTTTAACCAGTAAAGTGTCTTTGTGAAATGTTTGTAAAGACACGCTGATGTTTCAGAAACCAGGTTTAATAAAGCAAAACTACAAACATGTAAATCGGATACCAGCCGCAGCGAGGGTGAGCCAACAAGAGTTTTGCTTTCTCACTTTCTGATTCCCAAGTATGAGAGATAGTCTGGCAGTCTACAAGGTTTGACTGGTGTTCCAGGTAACGGTACATTCCCCTGAGGCAGCTTTGTATCCTTGCGCTGACTATCTGGCACACTGCGTCAGACACTAACAGCGTGGCCTGCCCTTGTAATCCAAGAAACGACATCACTGTCCTACTCCATCACTGAACCTCTCTCTGTAAAAAATAGAAGACCAACTTCTTACTTTTTCCTTGTCGCTTTTTAAAATGGCTGTCACTGTGTAAAAGCAACAAAACAAAAAACTCCAGAAAACTGTGTGCTACCTTGTCCTCATTAGTGTCAGAAAACTAAAACAGAATTACACTCCACTCTATCTCTTTCATTGTGCAATAAAATGTTTGCTGCTGTGCCATCTGGATTTACATCCCGCAAACACATGTTGTAGATCATGTGCAATGTTGACATGCAAGAGAAGCGCAGCATCAAGTTAGAGGAAGATAGAGACAAAGAATGTGCAAACATTGACTATGTTCCATCCAGAAGGGTAAAGAAGACATTCATCACCAACAGTCATATAGTGTTTACTCTGTACTTGGTAAATAAATGTAGTTAGCTAGAGCAGGAATTACTCTTCCATCTATTTTAAACAAGTTATGCTAAAAAAAAAATAAAGTGGCCAATATTTGTTTGATTTTTGTTTTGGCTTTTCCAAAATAGATATTCAGGGATTGGAAAAAATGGGAAAAAAATAAATTTTGGGAATTAAAATTACTTTAAGTCTAAATTAGCCACAGGTACAATCGACTACAAATAAAATATTAACTTTCTCTAACAGCAAGGTAGGTGTTTGAAACCAGCCAGCTGCAGAATATGTTTGGCTCTTTATGGCAGGAAGGTTTCAATTAACAATTCTGAAGTACTAATAAAATGAATAAGAAACTTTTGTAGTGAAACGTTCACATGAATGAGTTGAAGAAGCCCACTTAAAGTGTTTGGTGAGGCACAAATCCTTTTTTTTTTTTTTTAATAGATGTTTTCCAAAGCAAGATTACCTGTTCCAAGTTCTGTTGAGGGGACTTCCACAGCCTCACAAATTTCAAGAGTAGTCTATTTATGATGTCTTACCAGGACTGGATAATCTCTACATATTGGACAAAACTGATAAACTATCCTGGCCCGAATATGCAGGAAAGGTACCCCGGATCCACTTAACAGCTGTCCATCAGCCCTTGGGGACTGATGCTATCGCTGACACCAGTTTTATTTGCTCAAGGCAAATGTTGATAGCTTAGCCAATGCCATCAACACCCAAGGGCCACCACAAGCTAAGGTCCATCCCATTCTGTAGACCTGGAGAAAATCCAGATTTACAACCACAGGCTTTGACTCATTCTCCTCTGCCACTGAAAAAAGGGGGATTTAAAACTCAGCAAACCACCAAACAGCTGAAGTTTCCATGTGAAAAACATACATATGAGTGCAACATGATCAGAGAATAGACCATAATTACAACAAGAAGTTGATAAAAACCTGGAGTTTAATGAGCCATGGGAAAAACACATAATTGAGGCTAACGAGCAGAAGTGCATTAATTATAAAAATCTTGTAGAAAATTTTAAAGAAACCAGGTTGGAAAACCTGCTGTGAAAGTGTGTTGCAGAATTTTCAGGAAGGTCACTTTGCAAAATGTTCACGCTGCTGGACACAATGGAAGGCAAAGAAAAGAACAATCAGGTCAAGAACTGAAGTTGTAAAGCAAGTCACAAGGTGACAATAAATCTTAAGGGCACACATCTAGTGACACATGTTACTGCAACATATCCTGAGGTCTAATTAAATCCAGTCAGGTCATCTAGATGACTATATTTGATATTGTAAGACCTAATGACCCCATCCATAAGTTATATCACTCACTTCGTTACCAAAGACATGTCTCTGGGATTTGTGAAGATATTGTCTTTTGACAGCATGTCGAATTGAAAAGTCATGAAAAAGCTTTATTATACTTCATGTTTGCAGATGACATTGTGATCTGTAGTGAGAGGAGGGAAGAGGTGGATGAAAAGCTGGAGAAGTGGAGGTTTGCACCAGAAAGAAGAGGAATTAAGATTAGTCAGAGTAAAACAGAGGACATGTGTGTGAATGAGAGGGATCCAAATGGAAAAGTGACGTTACAGGGAGGAGAGATAAAGAAGGTGGAAGATTTTAAGTACTTAGTATCAACAGTCCAGAGCAATGGAGAATGTGGAAAGGAGGTGAAGAAGCGTGTGCAGGCAGGCTGGAATGTGTGGAGAAAAGCATCAAGTGTGATTTGTGATAGAAGAGTTTCAGCAAAAAGGAAAGAAAAGTGTAAAAAAAAAACATGGTAAGACTGGCCATGTTGTTTGGTCTAGACACAGTAGCACTGAGGAAAAGACAGGAAGCAGAGATGGAGGTAGCAGAGATGAAGATGCTGATGATCTCTCTGGATCTCTCTCTCTCCACCAGGATGGACAGGATCAGAAATAAGTAAATCAGGGGAACAGCACATGTTAGAGGTTTTGAAGATAAAGTCAGAGAGGCCAGACTGAGATGGTTTGGACATGTACAGAGAAGAGAGAGAGAGTACATAGGAAGAAGGATGCTGGGTTTGGAACCACCAAGAAAGAGGCCTAAAAGAGGAGGTTCATGGATACAGTGAAGGAAGACATGAAGATAGTTGGTGTGACTGAGGAAGATGCAGCAATAGGGTTAGATGGGAGAAACTGACTTGCTGTGGCGACCCGCGAAGGGAAATGCCGAAAGAAGAAGAAGAATACTTCTTGTTTGCTTCACTGGAGTTTGATGTTTGGCTTGCAAGTAAGTTTGGATCTCCTGGTTTTCAAATGAACAGTTTTACCTCTTTTATATCCACTACAGTGTAAACTAATGTTCCCAATTTTCGAAAAAAACAAAAAAACCCAATACTGTTCATAAAAGCAGAACAAACAGTGTCAACATCAATCAAACTAAGATTTGCTCCAGAAGCTTTATGCAAGAATCTAATCAAAATTACTCAGTTACTCAGTTTTTTTTTTTTTTTTTACACACTGTAAGTCTGAAATTTTACAGGTTACTCTGCAGTATTTGATCAACAGAATGGCCTTTAACGTTTTTATTTGATGAAAAACAAGTCCTCAAAGTCATTGGATATTTCATTCCTAATTCAACAAATGGTTACTGTGTTTAACTGGCAGATATAATAATCCACTTTATTATCAGCGCTTCAATTCTTTGCAAACAGATAACTGCAGATGCCATTTGGTAGGATTTCTTTCAAAATGTTCTGTTGTTCTATTAAAATATTTTCAGCAGTGATATTACACAAAGCCAAGAAAAGGCACTAACAGAAAATCTGTTGGAAATGTGAAGGTTCCACTTATGTAATGATTTCAAAGACAGCAAGGCCACTGATTAAAAAATAAGCTGCTGCAGAACTTAGTTTATATGCAATGAAGAAACAAGGATTCTCATCTAAACAAATGTAGAGAAAATGATTTGTTAAATATTGTATTTTGTAGATGTAAATAAATGTTTTATTCAGTAATTATGAATGGAAAAGCTTCACTGTCATGTTTGTGCATAAAGTCTAACCGGTGTGCTAACGTGCAGCCACGGAGGTGCCCTTGAAGGGATAGTATTATGGTGAAGAAATGAAAGGATTTTCTTTGAACAGCGTGATGGCTCATTGGTAATCACTGCTGTGTCGCCATCAGACGCTCCAGACTGTTTCCGTCCCTTCTGTTTGGTGCATGCTAGCACACCCTCCTTGTCAGCTTGATCAGGAATGAGTCAGTTTGCAGAAAGGATCAAGGAATGATCCTCCAACAAGAGACGAAAATGTTCACTGTTTCAAAACCATGCACAGTTCTGTTTAGATGGAGAATGTTTTTTTTTTCTTTTGTAAACTTTAGATGTTTAATTATTGATGTGGAATGGGATCATAAACCACGCACTACTAAAAACTTGTTTTAAACAGTATATAAACTGTAAAATAAAGGATAATTTCAGCAGGCATAAACATACCGTTTATTTTTTAAAAAAGCAAATAAAAATCTACAATGAGATGCATTATCAGCAAACATCGCTACTTTTTCATGAATCACCCAACGGAGCATTGCAATATGAAGTCCAAAACAGCTGAGATTCTTTAGAACACCAAGGACGTCTCAGACTTTTTGACAGATAACAATAAAAATGTTGAAATGAGTTTCCTCCGCAGGGTGGCAGGGCTCTCACTCAGAGATCGGGTGAGGAATTTTGCCATCCAGGACGAGCTTGGTGTCAAGCCGCTCCTCCTCCAGGTCGAAAGAAGCCAGATGGGGTGGTTCGGGCATCTGGTCAGGATACCTCTCGAGCACCTCGCTGGTGAGGTGTTCCGGGCACATCTCACCATGAGGAGACCAAGCGGCAGACCCCGAAACCGCTGGAGAGACTAAGTCTCTCAGCTGGCTGGGGAATGACTTGGGATCCTTCCGGGTGAGCTGGAGGATGCAGCTGGGGAGAGAGAAACTGTGGCTTCCAGTCTAAGGCTGTTGCCTCGTGATCCGGTCCAGGATAAGTGGAAGATGACGGAATGGAACAGACAATAAAAGTAACAATCAATGCAAGAAAAAGTCATAAAAGTTTTTTTTTTAACCCTGAACAAGCTGAAAATGTTTTTTTTTTGTTACATTTGTAGGCCATAACCAACTTTAAATGGGTCCACGTAGTTTTCCCACAAATTCTGAACAACTTCAGTTAAAATCAAGGATCTAAATCCATAAACTCAATGTCAAAAATGGTGTTTTTCCAGAAAACAATAAATAACTGTGAAGGCCACAATAAAATACTACTAGCGGTTTGATAATTAACTTGTTAATTTTTTGTTTTAGTCCAATAATTTTCACCCATCGTCCCATTCTTGTTAACTCAAAGCAGCAGCAACACATCTGTCCCATCTGCACCAAACCCCAGCGTATTCATCCCATTAGAAACAAACAAAGCCCAAACAGATGCCACATCTAATTTGGAAAACACAAAAGTCTTGCACTTGCTTTTCGAAGTCGGTTGATCACTGTTCTCTTTATCTGTCTATTTCTTGCAGATGGAGAGAACATTAACATATTAAAACTCTGATGGTGTTCACTAGTCTGAATTCCTGCCTGCTTACTTTCTCCTCTAAAGCCTGAAGCACTGCCGTGACCCCGCCTGGGAAGATGTGGTTTAGAAATGAATGAATAGCATGCTTATAGTTCTATTAGATTTCCTTACATATATTTCTTTTTTTTTTTTTAGAACACATAGCCTAGAGCTGAATTACTTCAATTTTAGACCTCGGTGGGATAAATGTAGAAAAAAGTTTTACTGACTCACTTCAATTTTTACCTTGGCACAGATTCCTGCCTTTACTAATTTAAGTCAAAGTTGAGTTTTAAAGGATTAATAACTGCTGGAGTTGGACTTTAATCAGTTTCTAGGCCATGCGTTGGCAGTACTAAAAGCTTTAAATTCAGCAGGCAGTTTAATACCTTATAAAATGATAGAAGAAACATTTTTAAAAACTTTATAAGACACGATGCAAGCCATACATTCATTTTACTTTCAGATATTTTTTGTGTGTGAATGTAGTCATTCCTGAGTTTACTTTGAGAGGAAATAACTTCCTAAATACTCCACAGTGGTTTTGAGATATCTCTCCAGCTAGAATAAACATAACAAATGTACTTTGGAAAAACATTTTTAAAAAAATTTCTTGTTTTTGACAGATTTTTATTAAGTATAGACTTCTTTGTGATTTAATCCTAGTGTAAAAATATTTTATCAAGTAAAGTGGATTTCACTTGCATTTAAAATATTCTTTACTACCTCATTACTTACATAGCTTATTTTATTCAGTCATCAGATTCAGAAAAATACATTAGATAATAATAAAGGTAAATAAATAATAAATAATATAAAACAATTTTAATGACCAAAAAGGTTCAAGTTGATGTACGATTTACTTATTGTGCCTAACTCTATTCACATAGTAATGTAAAAACAGGTTGTTAAAGCAATGCATAGTATCACCAATAATTAACAACAACAGATGACTCAGAGCAATGAGATGAAAGCAAAACTAAAGAAAAAAACAGATAAACGTATTAATCTATATCATTCCATCTTTAGCGACAATGGAGTCTGCACATGGATACTTATTTGTTTGTGCAGCGTCGATTGTGGCTGAATAAGCCGACGCAGGAGCTGCAGCTCCAACCACGCGTGATGCGAATGTTAATGGTGGTATGAGTCATGGGGGAGCAGTGGCAGACTGACTTTTTTGCTGTTTCTGGGTCTTTGTGGCCTCGCGCTGGATCTTTCTGTTCTTCTCACCAGCTTGATTCTGACTTTCACTGTTGCATGTCACCTATAGCGGTCAGAGGTCGCTGACTCGAGATCTGCTGTGTTGATGTTGCAATGTTAATTCACGATAAACATAGATTAACATTAACATGCAACGAGTGACCAAAATGATCCTAAATAAGTACTACACTTTACAAAAAGTTTTTATACTGATAATGTTATACTGCTAATATTTGTTTTCAAAGGTTTCTACTGTAAATGAAGTTTTTAATTAATTATTGAAGCTGTTGCATAAACTAACTTGTTGAAAAAAAATACAAAGCCGTTTTTTTTCTTAGTTCTGTCGTTATCTTTTTTAATGAACTCGTTCTGAAATAATTGTTACGCTTTTTCTTGTGAAGGAGAACATGTTTTTCGTGGGTTTTCTACGTGTACTCCGGTTTCCTTCCACTCTCCAAAAACGTCTGTGTTAGGTTGATTTGCCGCTATGAAATTGCCCCAAGAAAGGAGGGTGTTTGTGTGGCCCCTCAACAGACTGCTGACTTGTTCAAGGTGTACCCTGCCTTGCCTGAAATCAGCTGCAGCCCCTTTAGGGATAAGTGGTTCAGACAGCAAAACGAAACGTTATTACCATTGCATTCAAATCCTCAAAATCAAACTATTTCAAGAGCTTCAACTTCACAAAACAAGGCGTGTACTCACAAAGTTCTCTGATTGGTTACTTATTTTAATTTAATAATAATGTTTTGTATTCCAGCATTGAACGGGTCACAGACATATTGGACGATCCAACTCTCTGTGAGCATAAAACTCTCGATATCAGAATTGAAATTAGATCGGCTGCTCAGGACATAGTCATTGCCACATAGATTACTGCCTCACTAGATTCATTTAATAATGCTTCTGCTTACATGTAGATCAATACCATCGCCAGGAGGAAGTCCTCCACTTTGCCCTTCATATTCACCACGGTAAATGAGTTTCAAAAATCTTGTAAATTGTCTGCCAATGCCAGGAGGAGTACAAAATAATGTAAGCCCTTCTCCAGGGCAGCGCATCGACATAATATAAATAACCTCCTCAGGCTTCGAATGCAGAACGGTCAAAGGTTGAATTTTGAAGCATTAATATAAAGTTTGAGCTTCTGTTTTTGCATCAGGGTCTTAAATTATCTCTTATTATTCAGCTTGTGAATACTTGTTATTCTTTAAACATCTTTGAATTTCACACAAAAATAAGCCAGATAAAAAAAGAGTTTTCATCATTTTATGTCTGAAATGACAAATTGCTGATTCACCACATAAAACCACTACTTACAGATTTTTATTAAAATAAATTCTTGATAGAAAGTTCATGTGATGCAAATGTGAAGCTGATCAAAGGACAGGAAGTAATGTGAACTGTTGGACTTTGATGTGAGGTTATGTTACAAACAGTAATGGAGAAAATTACCATAATTTTTCAAAGAAACACATTCCTGCATGTGGGAAGATATTAAGTATGTGTGGGTATTGAGTGAAACAAGTAAAGCTGTATTAATGATGTTTTTTGGCTCAATCAGTTTCAATCTCTGAGTTCTCCATGACCGTGTATACTGTATGAGTTTGCTGACATAAGCAGACAAAAGCACAAAAAATTTCAAAAGGAATTGTTTAAACGTGCGCAAACCAGATGTTTGACAATATTAGATATAGTTTGGATATCATAAATAGATTTAAAGTGGCCGACATAAAGCTTCTTTAGCTATACAGTAAACAGTAGAAGGATTAGCAGTCGATGTCACTTCTGTCACTTCCGTCACTTCCGGCTGCATGCGACATGCGCAGTGCAACTAAATCAGGCATGGGCAAATTCGGCCAGCCGAACATGAAAAAATGAAGTATAGAAAACTTGTTCATGTTTTATTCTGATGTTTCCTCTCTAGATGCCGCACTCTAGATAATATTGGCTTTGTTGAGAAAACATTACTGCTCCCATTAAAATGAGTGTGTCTCGTGATGTGCACGCTGTCAAAATAAACAGTATGCACAGATATGGAAAGCCATCGGGCCCAATACAGGCACGTAATTAAGCGCGTTAGATGTTAAAATAAGCAAAATATTACATTGAGCGCTTAGATTTCAAACCTAGTGCCATTAAATGCACGTTTTTAAGTGCTACCGCACCAGATTTCAAACCTAGCATTGCTAAATGCTAATATAACATTTAGTGCACTTGTTTAAAATCTAGCGTGCCATTTTATTGGTCTAATCTAGCGGTTAGCAAAGCATGCCATCCATCTGCTCATGTTCCAGCCCCTTTGTCAAATGTTAGAACTCAATGCGGCCCATGAACCAAAAAGTTTGGCCAACCCTGAACTAAATGATAAATCTTTGCATCTTTCAGCTAATTTTCTTTATCACAAGGCAGTAAATTATGGTAATAGGCAGAAAACATGCTCATAACTTCAAGATTGCTGCAAATCTCTATGCCAATAACAAAGAACAGCAGTGCTTTTTGCTCCCGCGATGCGCGCGCATCCGCTTTGTTTACAAACAACAAATCCCTCTCTAGCTATGTCTAATCTCTGATATTTACAGTTTGCCATTGTACGGTGAAATACCAGTCTATAAAAACAGTTTTATTACAAGAATCGACCACAGCTTCTTTTGCTTTACTCAGGTTCAAAGCTTGAGAGAAGCAACCAAAGTGTATAAAAATATTTTACTGTAATAAAGCCATACACTGGTAGACACAAAAGAGCCTGGCTAATTCTGCTCTCTCACTAATAGCAATGACACAGCAGGTCTGTATTACCCAATTTTCTGCAACAAATAAAAGTTTATTACATTCTGATCCCAAAGCTGCTTCAATATAGCATTTTTTCCTCTTTCGGCTGCTTTTCATTCTTTTTTCTCTTTTTATTTTGTCTTTTTTCATTATGAGAAAAGCATTTCAATCAGTGGCGTCATGGGATATGTTAACAATAAACTAAGCTTTATGATGCAGGGTTAACAAACATAAAAATGAGTAAATTGTGTTTTCTAAGGCCTCGAGTGCTCATATTTTCAATTTATTGTACTCCAGGTGCTCATTTAAAATTGTGAGTCTGAGTATGATTTACTTTTTTGCATTTAGCCTGATATAACATGAACAGATGATGCCTCATGGAAGAAATAATTGTTGCATCCGCTCTGCTCCAGTGACTAAAAGAGGAGGAATCCTCAGAGGGAACCGAGGGAGGACATGCCATCTGGAGTAAAGCGAGAATTCCTGATTGACTGAGAGGTTCAAGTTCATCCCACGCTCTGAAGTCCATCATGTTAAGCCAGCCCGGCTTTGTAAGCAAGTCTTTTTGTGCAAGAATTGTTTCTGGCTGCCTGTGTTGTCCATAAATCTGAACCAACCAGTGAGTGTTCCATTCCCTTCAGGGAGCTGTCAGAAATACCAGAGTTAAACACGAACGAAAGATATAAATGAGGAGGTAAATGCTATGGGACAGTCATTAATTCCTATATTTTGTTACATTAACTTTGTCGGATGTAATTATGCCTGTTTCTACACATGAGCATGCACAAAATGATTAGTGCATGAACCGCCTGGTTCAGTCAATTAAAGGACCTTTAAGTATAAATTTGGGATTATGGCATGGAAAAAATATTCCAAAGTACAATAATGAGGCCATATTGATGAAACACTGTCACTCTATCACAGTTTTGTGGAGCAGTTGCTATTCGCTTTATAGTTTTGCATTTGTTTACACAGGCGTTCTTTGTTGGCTGTTTATTCAATGCTCCAATCATGAATTTATTTCTTCAGCAGCACGCACTCATATTCTTAACGTTGGTTGACAACATTTACATTCATCAAGTGTTTGCTGGTGTCTCTGCTAACCCAAATTCATCATCTCGTGTTCAGTTTTTCCAGACTCAATGCAGCAATTTTACTTATTTTGCGCAACACTGGTTTTTGAAAAGCATCTTTTCTTTGCTTCTTTGTCCAAAAAGAAACCGGCATCGTTTCCCTTTTGTGATACAATCAGTGCCATTTCTACAGGATGAAACTTTCAAATTGCAACTGAACATTTATTACATTTTCAATCATGAGATGTTTCTATAATTTTCTTCACAAAACAGAAGTGACAAGCTCGAATCAAGCACCAGCTATTTAGCGCCCATTTGTACAGTTTCTTTTTAGACACATTATCCAAATGTGTCAGAGAAACAATGCGTTTTCTCTGCCGATTGTTTTGGCAGATTATCGTTGTCGGCTGAATAAGTAGGTCTTGTAACAGGTCTGTATGTTTACTGGAGTTCTGGGAGCTTTGTGAATCTCTCCAACACTATTTGGAAATGCTCGACTGACAAACTGAGAACTTGTTTTGTACCTCTATAACCTGATGCAATGCAAACAAAATAGACCTCTACAATTTGAGGCTACAGCAGAAAGGTAAGTGGTACAGATGTGCTGTGTTAGAGTTAAATGTGATGGCAATAGGCTGGAAAAGGAAGAGCTTATTAAAACTAATGAGGTGCAGTAGCTGCCTGGGCAACAGTCACAATATAGAGGGATACTGATATTATCAGCTTTCATCAGATCTGCTCATTATTATTTTTTTATTAATAAGGTTTCAGGTTAGGACTTCAGAGCTAGAAGCCTTTACATAAAACGCATTCCATTTACACACCTCTGGACAATGAAGCGAGGAACCACGCTGTCTCTCTAATGATTATCTGCAGGAAAGGAAAAAAAAAAAGTCTCTCGTTTCCGCATTCTAATTGGTTTATTTGCGGTGTGAAGTGATTCATGGAGCCAATTCTACTTCCCTGTGCATGAGAAATAATTATTAAGCTGAAATTTATTATAGATTATATATTTGTGGTATGAAGGGAGCAGGAGCTACTTGGTGTAGCATTTAGGCATGAAAAATGACACTAATTTTACTTTGACTTGCAAATAAGAGCACAGAGCTTCTTTCAAGAGCAAAGAAACACCGAACGGTGAAAATGTTCAAAGCAAAGGACATGCAATCATTCCCGTAACCGTTCATGGGAAAAGTATATGGTAGCTACAGTTTGTATCTAATTTGTTGTGCATTAGTTGCAATTCTTTGATATTTTTCAGAGATTTGTTGAACCAACTAATTCTTTATTTACTTCAATAAAACAGAATTTTAAAATCCAATTATATTTATACCAGTTTTAGAGATTTTTTAAAAAGTTTATAAAATGAAGCATTAATTGGTTCCTGGCAAAAAATATATATTTTTCATACTGAATGGTTGTCTGTGTGTGTGGCCCCGCAACAGACTGGTGTCATGATCCCCCTCACTTGCTGGCAGAGGGTGCCATCACCCTGATTAGGGACACCTGAGATTGATTCCTGATGCCACACATCAACACATCTGTAGACCCTGCCATCTATTTAAGGGCAAAACCAATACCATTCCTTCCAGCCAGGTCTTCCTGTTTGCCTGACCAAGAACACAACCTGACAATAACCTTTTGCCATGCCACTGAAACTTTGTTTTTTCTTTTCACAGCAATACTGGACCACCATACTTAAATAAACCATGTTTTCTGTCCTGCAATTGGGTCCTCCTCATTCAACCTGCACACCGCTTGACAGCTGGTGAACTGTCTGAGGTGCATGTTGCCTCTTGTCTGAAATCCCATTGTGACTCCATTAGCGATGAGCAGTTCAGAAGACAAATGAATGACTAACAAGTCAGTCAATATAATTTACTGGATCTGTACCATTTTAAACAAGTTAAAATTTGAACAAATGTTAAATCAAAATGATTTTCAGTTTTTAAATTAAAATCTGATTTTGTTTTTTCAGTTTAGAAATAATTGAAAACTTAACACAAGTAGTTGTATGAGGTCAATAACTTGTTTAATGTTTAGTGTTTTCTGTAGAAGTGATCAGTACTTTTTTTTTTTTTTACAGGAAAGACATCAAATAAGCTCAAAATGCATCAGCCTGTGCCTTTGCTTGGTGTTCACAATTTAAATTATGTGAACAGAAGCAACATTTTGTATTGTTTAGTTTCTAAACCGGTTATCCCTAACGGAGTGACGGAGGGTGCCAGAGCCTATCGTAGCTGATTTAAGGCGATCGGCATGGTACACCCCGAACAGGTTGCCAGTCTGTTGCGGGGCCACACATACACATTCATTCCCACATACAATTTAATAGCAGCCAATCAACCCAACATGAATATTTTCAGAGGATGAGAGGAAACCAGAGTACCCAGAGAAACCTCACGCATACACGGGAGAATGTGCAAACTCCACACAGAAAGGCCAGTTGTCTTGCCCTTTATAATTGTGCGGAATATTTATTTTCAGAGTTAGATTACATTCTTTAAGTTTTCTGTCTTTTATTTTGAAGGCCGTTTCCTGTGTTTTATTTTGAAGGCTGAACTAGAAACAGGAAGTTGTGAGGAGAAGTCAGCAATTTTGCTTCCGCTAGTGAGTTAGCATAACAGTTAGCTAGCTACCAGTTATCCACCGCCTTTCGTCTATTTTTTCTAATCCCCTTTTGACATCACAGTCTGTAAGTTTGTTTTATATGTTCATAAAGTACAATATTAATGTCTCATTTGTGTGAAAGGACGCTTGGAAGTGTGTATTTTGCTACTGCTAGTTTGTATGTTTATTACCGCATGTAGGCCTATTTTCATGGTGATAAGCTACTTTAAACATACCTTTGCACTATGTTAAGTGTATATTTTCTTTTTGTTTTACAGTTTTACTCTGTTCTGAAGACATCTTTTTCATACAGTAGTCATTAAAATGGAGCTTGGACGCTACATCCTGACTCTGCGCATGTTTTCCAGAAGGAGTTAGGCTTACTGCTGAGTTTATGTTAGATACGCATAAATGAGAGCAGGAAAGTAAAAAGACTTTTTGTAAAAGGACTTTAGAAGAAAAAAGGACTGTTACAGTAAAAAGACTGTAACAGTAAAAAGGACTTGAAAAAATAAAGAGACCTTACGCAATCGGATAACAAAATAGGACAGCACGGCACATAATCAAACATGGACGAAGTAAATCAGGAATTCACTCCGGAGCCTACTCAGTATTCTAGACCCAACAATAACTCCCAAGATGGCGGGTCAGTGAAGACTTTCAGAAGTTCCAGTTCCAATCGTTCATCTGTGAGCACCGCAGCAGCTAAAGCCAGAGCAGATGCTGAAGCCGCTCGCGCTCGTGTAGCATTCGCTAAAAAAGAAAAAGCCATAAAAGCTGAAAAAGCCAAATTGGAAGCTGAAAAAGCCAAATTGGTAGCCGATCTGGAGGCCGATCTGGAAGCTTTACAATATGAAAGAGAGGCTGCAGCCGCTAACGCCAAAGCAGAAGCACTGGAAGCAGCAGCAGATCTAGAGGACGGAGAAACCCGTAGCACAAGAAGCTCCCCTGTTCCAGCCCAAAATACACATGAACGTGTAAGCCATTACGTCGAACAACAAAATGGTCACCTTGACGACAGGCCTGCTCCAGTCTACCGTCAGGACACCCCAGAGCAATGTATTGAGCCCCAGTATAACCCCCCAACACCACACATCTTCAGAGCACAGGACTATGTTGTGATAGATTCCTGGTCAGCATCATCTCAAAGTCCACAAAGGACAGTACCCTCTCACCCCCACCAGATGGCGCTCAACTATCATCCGTCTCCACAACAGCACACTAAAAACCCCACTCAAAGCAGTGTAAAGACAGAGTTTAAACCCAAGTCAAGCTTTCCAAACTACGCGGACACATCCCACACACGTAGAGCAGAATCTTCAGTAATGATGGATATGGCAAAATATTTAGCTCGTAAAGAACTCGTACGCACTGGCCTATCACGTTTTGATGACCGGCCCGAAACATATAGGGCATGGAAGTCCTCGTTTTTCAACACGATCAGAGACGTGGATCTGTCTGCGAGTGAACAGTTGGATTTGCTCTCGAAGTGGCTGGGAAAAGAATCAAGTGAACACGTCAAACGTCTCAGAGCGGTCAATATAGCCAATCCAGCCGCCGCATTACAAACAGCGTGGGAAAGGCTCGATGATTGCTACGGTGCTCCAGAAGTCATCGAGAGTGCTCTCTTCTCGAAGCTTGATAATTTTCCAAAGATCTCTAATAAAGAAAACTACAAGTTGAGAGAGCTCGGAGATCTACTAAACGAGGTGCTCGCAGCTAAAGAAGATGGATACTTGTCAGGCTTGTCATATCTGGATACCGCACGTGGTATAAAGCCAATTGTGGAGAAGTTGCCATACAGCCTACAGGAAAAGTGGCTCAACCAGGGATCTAAGTACAAAGAAACGTCTCGAGTCAGTTATCCACCATTCTCATATTTCACCTCTTTCGTCTGCTACCAAGCTAAAATAAGGAACGATCCCAGCTTTTCATATTCTGGAAACAACGTTCGTTCAGAACAGGTTGTGCAGAGGCGAGTTAGTCCAAGAGGTGCGGTTTCGGTGCACAAGACCAAGGTGACAAACGACGAAAGTCCAACGGAAGTGCCTTCTAAAGACGATTTAGTCAAGCAGTGCCCTATCCACAAGAAGCCCCACCCCCTAAAGAAATGTCGAGGATTCAGACTTAAGACTCTCGAAGACAGAAAGGCTTATCTAAAAGAACAAGGCATCTGCTTCAAATGTTGTTCATCTTATTCTCATCTCGCCCGGGATTGCAAAGCCACGGTGAAATGTGATGAGTGTAACAGTGAAAGTCACATATCGGCCCTTCACCCTGGTCCGCCTAAATGGGCGAACAAAGAGTCAAACCCCCCACAAGATAACGGCGGGGAGCAAGAAAAAGAGGCAAATTCAGTAGTCAGTCCTCTCTGTACCGAGGTTTGCGGAGACGCTCTGAAGTCAAAATCTTGCGCGAAGATCTGTCTTGTCAAGGTTTACCCAAAGAACCACCCACATGAAGCAGTGAAAATGTATGCAATGCTCGACGATCAGAGCAACAAGTCTCTAGCCAGGTCGCAGTTTTTCGATGTTTTCAAAATCGAAGCCATCACTTATCCATACACTCTGAGAACGTGTACTGGACTGACCACAACATCTGGCAGAAGAGCAACTGGATTTCAGATTGAAGCAATTAAAGGCGGAATAAGCTTTTCACTCCCAGAACTGATTGAATGTGAGGACTTACCGGACAATCGTGAGGAAATACCAACACCTGAGGCTGCCTTCCACCACCGCCATCTCAAGGATCTCGCCATAGAAATCCCACCTCTGGACAATGATGCTCAGATCCTTCTACTTCTGGGTCGTGACATCCTTCGCGCACATAAAGTGAGACAACAGATAAATGGCCCTGGAGATACACCATTTGCTCAAAGACTTGACCTTGGATGGGTGTTGGTCGGTGATGTGTGTTTGGGAAAAGTCCATAAGCCCACAGTTCACAGCTACAAAACAAACATACTGGGAGATGGCAGACCAACACTTTTTCAGCCATGCACAAGTCACGTCCATCTTAACCAAGTAATCAGTCCAAGCCAAACAAACGGACACAGAAACGGTCGCTTGCACATGGACGCTGACTCCCTCGGGCTCACTGTTTTTGCTAGAACTGCAAATGACGAGAAACGTGCCTTCTCTGTAGAGGACGAACAGTTTATCAAAGTCATGGATGAACAAGTTTTTCAGGATGAATCCAACAGTTGGGTCGCCCCCCTTCCTTTCAAGTCTCCAAGACCACCTTTGCCAAACAATCGAGACCTAGCTATGACACGTCTCTCCTCACTGCTGCGTACGCTAGAGCGCAAGCCAAAGATGAAAGAACAGTTTGTCGCTTTCATGCAGAAGATCTTTGACAACAGTCACGCAGAGCCAAAGCAGTGGCGTTATGTGCCCACAGAACATAACCCAAGTGACCATGCATCCAGATCCGTTCAAGCTTCTCTGCTCACCAAAACAAACTGGTTCACAGGTCCAGCATTCCTTCACAAGCCTCAAACAGTATGTGATCAGCAGCAAACATTTGAGCTTATTGATCCAGAGTCGGACATTGATGTCAGACCGCAAGTGACAAGTTGCGTTACCAGCCACGATGATAAGTCGCTCAATCCGAAGAGATTCGAAAAATTCTCAACTTGGACGTCATTGCAAAGAGCGGTTGCAAACCTCATCCATGTAGCTCGTTGTTTCAAGTCAACAAACAAAAATGTTATAGATTGTACTGGCTGGCATCAGTGTAGCAAACCTCGCACAGCGGACGAGCTATCTCAAGCAACTTCAGCGATTCTTCTTGCTGTACAAAAGGACTGCTTTAATGAAGAGTTCACTGCCCTCTCAAAAGGAGTTGACGTAAACCAGAAAAGTCCACTGTCAAAACTCAATCCAGTCCTTGGATCAGATGGATTGTTGAGAATCGGAGGCCGGTTGAAGCAAGCTGATCTCTGCGATCAGGAGAAACATCCAGTTGTTTTGCCAGGCAAACATCACGTCTCCACTCTGCTCATAAGCTACTACCATGACAAAGTGGAACATCAAGGCCGTACCTTTACAGAAGGCGCTGTACGAGCTGCCGGCTTCTGGTTGATCAGTAGCAAAAGACGCATAAGTAGCATTCTTCATGGATGTGTTACCTGTCGAAAGCTCCGTGGGAAAAGAGAGAACCAAAAAATGTCGGACCTCCCTCAAGAGCGGCTGAGCACTTCATCTCCCTTCACATACACTGGTGTGGACGTCTTCGGACACTGGCTTGTGACAGCCAGACGGACAAGAGGAGGTGTTGTACAAAACAAGCGCTGGGCCGTTCTCTTCACATGCTTGAGTACACGTGCTGTCCACATAGAGGTAATAGAGTCGATGGACACGTCGTCGTTCATTAACGCCTTGAGGAGATTCTTTGCTATCCGTGGCCCCTCTGAACAGCTTCACTCGGACTGTGGAACCAACTTTGTCGGCGCTTGCAGAGAGTTGGAGTTTCACAAAGTGCTGAAGGGATCAGACGTTCAGAAGTACACAAACAATCAAGGATGTTCATGGCACTTCAACCCACCACACTCCTCACATATGGGTGGTGCGTGGGAACGCATGATCGGAGTCGCAAGGAGGATCTTAGATTCAATGCTCATGCGAATTCACTCGTCAAGCTTGTCCAATGAAGTCCTGTGCACTCTCATGGCAGAAGTGACATCCATCATCAATTCCAGACCCCTGGTTTCTGTATCTTCTGATCCAGAGGTTCCTCAAATACTTACCCCTGCGATGCTTCTCACCCGGAAACAGAGTGTTCCACCTCCATCAGGGAAATTCACCGACAAAGACTTGTTCAAGCAACAGTGGCGTCAAGTACAAAGGCTTGCAGACCAATTCTGGAGTCATTGGAAACGTGAATATCTGCATACACTACAAGTACGTCATAAATGGCAAACGTCAAGTCCCAACATCGAAGAAGGTGATGTTGTTTTACTGAAAGACACCCAGACATGCCGCAATGAGTGGCCCATGGCTCTTGTGACTAAAACCTTTCCAGGACGCGATGGAAAGGTCCGAAAAATCGAGATTAAAACGACCAAAGATGGATCTACAAAGACATTCCTTCGGCCCGTCACCGAGGTCATTCTTCTTCTGAAATCAAAGGACTGAATGCATGTTTTAGGTTTATATGGCATCTTTACAGACACCAGGCGGGGAGTGTCTTGCCCTTTATAATTGTGCGGAATATTTATTTTCAGAGTTAGATTACATTCTTTAAGTTTTCTGTCTTTTATTTTGAAGGCCGTTTCCTGTGTTTTATTTTGAAGGCTGAACTAGAAACAGGAAGTTGTGAGGAGAAGTCAGCAATTTTGCTTCCGCTAGTGAGTTAGCATAACAGTTAGCTAGCTACCAGTTATCCACCGCCTTTCGTCTATTTTTTCTAATCCCCTTTTGACATCACAGTCTGTAAGTTTGTTTTATATGTTCATAAAGTACAATATTAATGTCTCATTTGTGTGAAAGGACGCTTGGAAGTGTGTATTTTGCTACTGCTAGTTTGTATGTTTATTACCGCATGTAGGCCTATTTTCATGGTGATAAGCTACTTTAAACATACCTTTGCACTATGTTAAGTGTATATTTTCTTTTTGTTTTACAGTTTTACTCTGTTCTGAAGACATCTTTTTCATACAGTAGTCATTAAAATGGAGCTTGGACGCTACATCCTGACTCTGCGCATGTTTTCCAGAAGGAGTTAGGCTTACTGCTGAGTTTATGTTAGATACGCATAAATGAGAGCAGGAAACCAGTATTCCAAGCCTCGTTCTATGCTGGACTCGAACCCTGACCTTCTTGCTGTGAGGCCACTGTGCTAACCATTGAAAAAAAATAGAGAAAACCACAGCTGTTATGCACTTCTATCAATAGTATCATTTTTACCATTTTTAAATGATAGCAAGTAAATTACTAACATAAGTTTTTCACAAGACATTAAAGGCCAAGTTACTTTATTTTGAAAATATTTTTCTTTCCTATAACATCTAAAACAAGACAATAAAATTAAAAGCAAATGCTGAATTTTGTTTTTCTAAAATGTCAGTGGAGATAAATGATTTTTAGAGAAACATGTGAAACTATAATTCATTTAGTGGTTTTGTTGTTCTCTGGTACAGACGGGTGATGATGAGGGGTAATTATGGTGGCCCTTAGGTCCAAAACACAGAGTTTTGCAAAACAACTCAGCCTCCCCGATGATGTTGTTAGTCTACATATTTTAAAAGCACATTCACTCTGTGCAAGTTTATTTCCTATGAACATAGCAGGTGTCTCTACCCAAACGTGACAAATTGGTTGTAAATTAACAGGTTGATTGAGAAAACTTGTATTTTTTATGACAGCATGTGGGATTTTATTTGCTCTCACTAATGAGTGGCTTACATATCTCAGTTTAATTAAGTAACTTAGATTTTCTTGTGTTTTCCTAGATGAATATGTTGAATAATATAAATATCCCAGCCATGGGACACGAGGGAAGCAGAGGCATTCACAGTAAATCCAGAGTAGTGGAGAAGTTTTAATCCGGATTTGAAGTGTTGGGGAAAAAGCAGATGTTTTGGAAGCAGCAATTCTCATCAGATTCATCACGCTTGAGTGATTCTTGCTGGGTCTGTACAGCAGCTAAATGGTTAGCACGTCAGCTTTACGGCTAGAGGGTTGCTAGTTTGAACCTCTTCTCAGCCAGGGTATCAGACTTCGGCCTTCTGTGTGATTGTAAGGTTCTCGTGGATTAATTCTGGGCCTTTTGGGTCCTTCCCATGCGATACTAGCACAAACTTTAACAGTCAAAATTAGATTCAGGTATGTGTTTGTTTGAGTGATTGTCTCTATGTGTGGCATTGCTACATAACTGTGACCAGTGTGGGCAAGTAATTGTAAAGCTGTAATAAACTACATATTAGTAGGCAGCATATTTTGTTTTGTTGGAATACCTATGAGTATGTTGTTCTATGTCCTTCTGAATGGGGCTGTCTTCTGGTTTTCCTTTCAAAATGTTTCTATTATGGATTTTTACCATGGCGACACTGAATAGACACAAACATAGACACGCTGCCATGATAAATCGAGCCCTTTGGGCTGAAGCGAGACATATTCCACAAAAATATCATTACTATTGAAGTTGCTGTTTTTTGTAGATCTAGTGAAGAACTGAGAGGCAAAGTTGAGCCACATCAGAAGAGGCATTTTCAGAGCCAAATCACTGTGTGTGTGTCTGTTAGGGAGAACAGTCACAGCGGCCCACGCTATTGTAAACACAAACATTGTTGTCTGATTTCTTTAAGGAGGCAGGTTTAACCACACGCTGATACGGGACCAGTCGGTCTCTATTTGTTTGAATATACATGCATTACAATACCTTCTCACAGGGAAAAGGTCTTGGATTTGTTGGACTTCTGGTGATGCAAACAACAGTATGTAAAGTCAACAACAAAGGTAAGCTGATGTAACTTGAAGGTACCCTCAAACGGGCTTTGATCAAAGACAGAAAGCTTTATTCACCTTCGGTAACTTTTAAAACCAGTTTCAATGGACTCACACAAACATAAAACGTGAAAATCTTCCTCAATGGGCTGACAAAATTACAAAACTTGGTAAACCACAATTGTTATTTGGATATTCACTGGTTTCATTGAGACCAAACATATTTGTCTGTCTCTTTTATTGTTAATCAGGGTCTGTGTTGGATGAGAAAGCAGCCTGATCAGTGCTCCAAACACGAGTGAGGATGCACCTTCTCATAGCAGGTATGCTGTAATATAATTTGAAACATATTTCATCCGTTTATGGCATTGTCAGTGTTAATAAACATTCAGCTAAACAAGCAAAAAGTGCATTAGGAAAACTACAGGGACTACTTCTTCTTTTCATTTCCAACCACTGACATTGTGTTATGAACAGCGTTGGCACCATGTTCATTCTGTCATCCGTCTTCACAAACTGGCTGAGAGTCAAGTTAAATTGTGCAGCGTCCCCTCCCAATGCAGACACAAATTCGAAAATTATAGCTCACCAGAAAGACTGAGGGGGGAGTGTAAGAGGGTTGTAAGTGTGACGTGCGGTTGTGCGTTTAAAGGTGCGTTAAGGTTGCGGCATTTCCTTAAATTTTTGAATGTTATTCTTTACTACTGTACTAAAAAAGTCTCATAAATGGTGCATGAAGCTGATAAATGTGTCTGTTTTTCCGGAACTGGGAATGACAAGGTTGCTTTTTTTTAATGCTTAGCTTCATTTGTTGCAACAACTTAGCACAGGTCCCAGAATTTCAGTGTTCTATACACCACTGATTATCTCCATCAATTTTCATGTGAAATATAATTTCTAAATCCTCCAGGCAGGTAGCGAGAGTCCTGTGTTGCTGTCTGTCAAAACAGAAGTAATGTAAAGAGGTTGTAGTTCTAAAAGGAATTGCAAAACGCCAGCTAAAGTTGCAGCAGTCTTTTGCACTTAAAAACGTTATTCATAACTACAGTATTTAAAAAGCTGTATTAATGGAGCGTGACCTTGATAAATGTTTCTGTTTTTTTCTGGAACCGGGATGACGACGATTCTTCTTTATGATGCTTATTTTCATGCGAGTCAACCTCAAACATTCATTTGTACCACTTTACCAGATGTCAGAGGATTCCTGTTTCTACATCCCACTGTGCATCTCCATCAATCAATATGCAAATTAAAAAATTTCAAAATCCTTCCCCAAAAAGCTGGACTTCTGAGTTGCCGTTTGTCTATCAAGCACAGGCTTAGAAAAAAACCTTTTAGCTTTTAAAATAAAACTGTTCTGTGTCTGATCATAACAGAAAACAGGAACTGTTCCCACTTTGGGATGTGTTCTGTAAAAGAAGCAGCAGCAAAGACAATTACTTCCACAACATGAACCTAGAAGCTCATTTGAAATTCAAACTGCAGATAAAGTCTATCTCATCATACATTCAGGCCATGTTTTACCTCAAAGGAATTCCAAATATCAGTGTTTGGATTTTTTTTTTCTTTCTTTAGGTTCGATGTGGATGGTTTTAAACTTGTTCAGACAGTAATAAGTGTTAACGTCTGTCACCAAAGATGCAAATACGGGCTTATAGCTCAAAATCAAGATGTCATCTCCTGATAACGGTACTTAAAACTTTTCAATTAAAGTTCAAGTGTGGGAGCGTTCCCAGTCGGCACGTCTGAAAAATCCTTCTCCAAACTCACAGCCTCTGCCGAGAGACACTCTTTTAAATAAGGGATAAAGAGCAAACTCCCAAGCCCGTTTCATCCATCCCAGGGAGGTTAAAACTGTAAAGGCAATTCACTTTGGCTTCCCAGAGGACCACCTCCACAGAGATGACATATGTTTATCGTCTGTTACCTTCTCAGTGTTCAGCTGACAGTAAAAATAACTCACAGACTCTTTTCAGGTCAGAAAAGCAAGCAGTGGGATTTTTCCCGTCACATATCCATACTGGATGTAAATCTAAAAATTAGTATATGCTCAGTTACTAAAAATTAAAATGCACATTTTCTTTAAAAAAAAAAAAGAAAAAAGATTAAAGCTCCAAACATTCTTTTTGTTTCTTCTTGAAGTTCTTTGATAAAGATTCACTTGCGTTTTTCTTTCCTTTTACTTTTTCAACTCGGTTGTTTGAAGTAACAATAAAGCATTACACATCCAACCCATGTCTTTCTCAGTATTTATGGATTTATTTTTATACTTTTCAAGGGCAGATAAAGGTAGCATGCTAGCTGAACCTCCGCTCAGTGACATCTGTCACATCAGAAATGATGAGCCTAATAGCTTGTGTCGTTCAGAGGCAACCATACGAACTCAAACTAACATGTTTACTGAAGCAAAAGATTATTTTTTTGAATTTCAGGAACTAAAAAATTGCATAGAAAACATAAGCCCTTTCTCTGAGTTATGTGACGTTTTCAGTCTCTAATTATGAGGAGAGATACTGTATACAGGCCGGTAAATAAATACTCCTTAAAAAAATAACTTTTCCAAGCATAGATGGGAAACAGAATAATTTACTTCCAGTAAAATGTGTCATTCGTGATAACAAAGGTTATTTTTGTCTTTCTCATGCTGTTCTAAGACACCACAGGATTTGCTTTATACTATGAATTTCCTCTTGTCTGAAAACAAGGCAGGATGACTGTACGTGGCATGTGGGAGTCCTGGCAAGAAAGACTGAATACAGTTACAGCAGGAAGATTATAGTATTTACTGGGAACAGTGATTTAACTGTGGAAGATTGGGTATTTTGTGTACGCTTCTAAAAAGTCAAATTACTGCTTTCAAATGCTCACCAGTTGTTAGCCAGCTTAAAAAGTAAAATATCTGATCTGCAGCATGTCCTTATGTTTCTTCTTTTGTGAACGCAAATTAATGAGATGCTGTATTTATTATTCATGTTTAACAAACCATACTTACAGCCAGAGATGCTTGGTACAGTTGTCTGCCTTTGAGGAGTTAACAAAGCAGGGGGACAAAAAAAGAAAGAAGAATTAAAAAAGAGCCACAAAACTGATAAAAATGGTGAGAAATTGGAAGTAATTGTTGTTTAAATGAGCCTTAAGGACAGTTCTGTTGTATGATCAATAGTGCTTTTAATGAAGAGAGTATTTCTGCTGCAGTCGGGGTGATGCTTGGTAAATTAGAAAGGAGCAAAATGTAAAAGATGCTCTTTAAGTTTTTTTTTTTTTATTCGGGACAAATGTAGATCACACTTTCCCTGTGTGCCTCTGACTTCCCCAAAATGTAAAGTTCAATAATAGATTATGCGGATTTGACTCCCTTTTAATCATGTATTTTATTTCCACTTGGGCATAGACAACACTACAACTGCTAAAACGAACATTTAGCTGAAAACATTTCCATTTTTTTCATTTGGTAAAATTAAAAAAAAAAAAAAAGGTCGAAACAAGATGACGTTTATAATTATAGCATCTTTCTTCTCTATCTGTAAATGTCTGAGAAGGAAAGAAACTGGTCGTTAGGGTTTTGGAAAAGGAATCCTGTCAAAGTAAAAAATTCTTGCTGCTCAGCAGTCCTACGTCTTCATTATGGGATGTTTGGTTTAGTGATGCTCCAAATGTTCTGTGTTGGTGAAAGGTCAAACTACTGGTAGACCAGTTCAGTACGGACCTGTCTCTTACAAAACAAAGCTGTGATGGATGCTCGGAGAAGAGATCTCTGTTGTAATTGGGTGCTAGCACCTTTTTTTTTTTTTTTTTAAAAGCATGATAGAAAATATACCCATATAAATCTATATGTTTGTACAGTTTATATAAAAAAATAAACTATTTTATTGTATTAAGTCTTATTTTGTGTTTTTTAATTGTGTGAGAACCCCATTAAAGACATCTTTATTATAGTGTGAGCTGAAAAGAAAAAGAATTGAAATTTGTTATTGTTGGTAAAAGCAAGATAACTTTTTGTTCTCCCTCTTACCCACATCCTGACATAAGCAGGACATATTTTAGGGCACATGTTCTGCTCATGCTCAGTCCCTCTCCTAAACATAAAGTGTCATTGTCAGGCTGATGCACCAAATTACAAAACATAAAATGTATGTGCTTTCTTTGCTAACTTGATGTGCTATTTGAGGGTTCAAACAAGATTTACGCTGTGTTGAGAATGCAATTGGAGGAGAAAGTGAGTGAAAAGAAGGTAGAGCGTTCACCCACGGACCGGAAGTTAACCAGAAGGTTGCGGGTTCGCATCCCACTGAGTTTACGTCTAGGGTCCTTGAAGAAGAAACCTAACCCCCCGTTGCTCCCACCACTGGCGCCGTCATGGCAGCCTGCTGTGGTGTGATGCGGCACTTAAATTTTCCAAGTGAGGGCTCAATAAAGTATACATAAAGTATATATAAAGTATACATGAAGTATACATGAAGTAATATGATTAAGTGGAGAGCAAAAGGAGGGGGAATTCCCAATCTTATAAATGGGTGTAAAACTGAAATAGTGTATTTAAACATTTCTGCAAATGTTACATTTCCGAGTTCAGAAAAAGCAGATTCCATGGAGCTTTCAAACTTTGTTGCCACAGTAACCCACATTCCACCCAGCACAGAGCCAACTGCTGTGTGTTCCACCAACAGGCAAGGAACACATCTTTTAATCTGCCTATTCCTTTTCAGAGTTTGTGTATTTTATTTGTAGTTATTTTTTGTTGTTTTTTGTGTTAACAAATGTCTGATTGAACTGAATTGAACAGCTGCTCCGGCTCTGTTCCACCAAGTATCTGTTCCACCTCTGTTCCACCAATTAGATGTTCCAGCTCCCCCAAACCAACTCACTACCACCTAGCGGCTGTTCTGAAGCTGTTTTGGAGCTCTTTCTTGGACTCTGGAGTGCTTGAAGACACACAAATTTCCCCAAAGTGGATCAAAAAGTATATCAATATATTTGTCCGTATATGTTAAAAGTCATTACTTCATGGAAGCTCAAGACTCCCACTTTAAGGCCATGCATGAGGAAGAAAAACAGAAAATAAAGAAACGTGCTGCACTAATAACATTTTACAATTTCATCATTTGTTTAGAGGTAGAGTTGATCAAAAAAAAAAAAGCAACACATGACACTTTTTATTTTTTAAAGCAACCTGAATTTGTCTTCAGCAGTACTTTTAGAAAAGTGTGTTGACAGCTTTGGGCATGTTTGCACAAGTTGTCAGGCCGCTGCCAATCATGCTTGATCAAACCACGCTCACGCTGCTGTTGATAAAGCACAACCTTGTTTTTAAATGTCAAACTACTCTCATTTATTTATTTAACTTTCACATATTTAGATAATGTTATATAAGTTTTAGAAGTCTTAATAAAGCAGAGGTAGTGATTCTTTTTTATTTCACAAAACTTGTTTGTTTCCATATTCGTCTCAAGATGGATTCCCATTACAAGGATGGCTGTTATCAAGTTTCTAAGTTATTGCATAACTGTAGACATCCCAGAAATCCCAATGAGAGATGCTGCTTTTTTTTTTAAAAGGGCCAGACTAAGCAAATGCCTTTAAAATGCTGAAATGCATGATGGAATTCAACATGTCCAAAATACCGTGCATTTCGCTTCTACCCACCATTTACAACCTTTATGCATCTATTATGCTTTGGTTTTAAACTTAAATATGCAGACAGCAGGGGACATGTAAATTTAGAGACGGAAGCTGAAGCGAAATGACAAAAAGCAAAGGTCATGCATCAAAAAGTTTCATGTGGTTTCGTTGAACAAAATGTAACGAGGCCAACCACATGCACAACACTAGAAGTGGCAGAGTTTTATTCCTCCTGCAGACATCCTCCCTCTAACGTTCAACTACTTTAACAAAATCATATTTTTTGCTTTGCTAAAAACCAGTTCCTATTTTTCTTCAACTTGCGGGAAAGTTCCTTTCTCTTACTTTCCTTAAGCTCAAATTTTCAGATTGAAACAAAAGACACAACAAGTTAAAATATGTTTTTTTTTTTCTTAAAAAAAAAGAGAGAGAGAACGAGAGAAAGAGTACAGCTCAACACTTTGTGATAACTCAAAATTTATAAAGCGATGAGTCAGGATTTTAAAACTTGATGAGTCAGCATTTTATTGTTTTTTTTTTTTTTAATGTGCTGATTCATCACTCAAAAAGCTAGATTTTGGTCCTTACTCTCAACTTTTCCGTCTAAACTTCAAGTAGTAAAACAAAATTACTCAAAATGTACTATTTTTACTAGACTGCAGGTGTTTTATTTGACTACAAATCAGTGGATCTGTAGACCTTGTCTACATTCGCCAGCTGTTCTTAAAAGCTGCCACCAGCTTGTAATCAGCTGATACTGCTGTTGTGTGAAATCATTCACGAATCATTGGTCGTACAACAGCAGTGACTACAAAATTAAATTTTATCCCATATTTTTCAGTCCACTAGGTGACATAATATTCAATATTCTAATATTATGTTCACATGACTGTGCTATGCTGATCAAAACATGTTGTGTCGTACTCTTGCATGGCTTGCATTCCTGGATCAAATAAAAGGGTTCTGAAAATGAATTGATGGATTTCTATAATATTCCTTTTCAAGACAAGTGCTCTACTTTTATTACTTCAAAACACACACACAAAATTCTTCCCACTTCAGCGTAAGGTCAGAGAACCACAACGAGTTCCTGCTATCTATCAAGAATACTTGATTCTGCAATATGACAGATTTTAACTAAAAAAAACCCTGCAGGTTTGAACAACTTTGGTAGGGTCTTCTATTGAGTATAAGGCATCTTTGCTTGGTTTTTAATGTTGTTCTTCGTGGAGATAAAATTCTGAATTCAGAGATATTTCAGCAACTTTTTTCTACAGTTTTTTGGTGTTCAAACAACAGTGTGTCGGTGTAACTTCTCTACACGTTTATCAGCATGGCTACACAGTGGCTGGCATGGCAGTCTCACAACCAGAATGTCGGAGTTTGAGTTCTGGGTGGAACGAGGCTTGGAACACTGTCCTTTCTGTGTGGAGTTTGCATGTTCTCCCTGTGTATGCATGGGTTTTCTTCGGGTGCTCCGGTTCCCTTCCAAAAACATGCATGTTAGGTGAATTGGCGACCATGAAAATTGCTCTCTAGGAATGAGTCTGTGTGTGGCCCCAAAGCAGACTGGCGACTTGTTCGGGGTGTACCGTGCCTCCTGCCTGAAGATGCATACTGAACACTTCCAGCTTCTCTCAGTGCAGTGCCCTCTATTGAAAGCAAATACAAAATCTGTCTTCCATTCTAGCCAATATCTTAATATTAATAATAATAATAATAATGCATTGAACTTGCAGTAAATAGCGTTTCTGGACACTCAAAGACGCTTCACATATGCATTCTTCATTCCCTCCATACTATATACCCATTCACACGCACATTCATTCCTGATAATGGGAGAACAAATGTGCAAGGCACATACCTCTCTCATCAGAAGCAACTGGGGGTTCTTAGTTCTTTGGCTTGATTCTCATCTGTCAGTAAATGTTAGATTTTTTTCGGTAGATCCTCCACAAAGCATGGTCCACCTGCTGATGAATTCATGTACTGGATGCGCATGTCAAAAACCAAGTGATGTACCATCTTTAAAACTGAAACCACACTGCTCCTCCTCAATCTGTGACTCGACTATCCGACAGACCCTCCTCTCCAGTACCCCTGAATAGATCTTTCAAGGGAGGCTGAGGAATGTGATCCCTCTGTAATTGGACCAGAGCTTTCTCATAAAGAGCGACCATCACCCCAGTCTGACAATCCAGAGGTACTGTCCCTAATGTCCATGCGATGATAAAAAGCCATGTCAGCCATGGGTTTCCTGTCTGAGGCGGTTGTCCCTGTGACTTAGCCCCAGATAAGTAGAAGACAACAAAACGGAACGGGACCATATTAAAAACAATTTAAAAACATTTAAATTTTAAAACATTCAGCCCTTCAGAGGTTTCTGGCTATAAATTGAATGGCCCTGTTGCAGATCTCGATGATGCTGCAGATCTTGATAGAACATTGCATAAAAGAGAGAGGATTTAATTCTTAATAATTTTTTGCACGTTTAGTACATGGTCTTACTTTTATAGTCATATTTTGATAACATAACACAGTTCATACATGGGTGTTCACAAAAGAGTTGTGCTTTTACTTAAATATTAATAGTGAATACTTCTTTCAACACTGCTTTAGTGCTGTTGACTAAAAAAAGTGGCATGTCTCTTAAAAAATACATGCAGGAATGTCACTTAAAAGCACATGTACTGAATGTGGTGGGAAGGGTGCAAACCACTGCTGCTGACTACATTTAGCAGAAAAAAATGGCTAAAAAAACCTCATTCTCTAAAAGATGCATCATCATATTAACACATTTGTGTATTTATGATTTGTGATTTTTTTTTTGGAACTCTCTTTTTTTTCTCCTACTACTTTCAGTCCTTTAATATGACAGCTAAAAGTTTTTCCTCCTTGTCGAATTTTACACCAACTTTACTATCCCAATTTTAAGTTTTATTATCCTGTTTTAATTGTAAATTAAAATTTACTTTTGGTGCCTTAATGGACTTAGGAGTTACTTTAAATGCAAAAAAAGTTGTTTTGCCCACTCTTCTTGCTTACAGACATTTACTTTTGGGTTTGTCCGATCTAACTCATTTTCACATGATTTGTTTCTGATGGCAAAACAAGTCTGAAATTAGAACAGAAAAATGATCCATTAAACCTGATGCATGCCATTAACCTCAAAGCATAATTGCCCAAGTCCTTTTTTGGCTAAAAAATTGCATCTTTCTGACTGTCCTCTAACTTGGGCAATTATGCAACGAGGCTAATGGTATGCCCGTTCATGGTCACTGCCAGAGTCATTAAAGACTTCTGCTCTGCTCTGATAAACGTCTTGTTTGACCAAACTATTTGCATATACAATAATCATCAGGAGAGAAAAATAGATGCAGCAAAACGTCTGCGATGGTTTCAACACGTGCAGGTGCAGGCAACTCGCAGGTGCTGCTGTGGGCTGCTGACACAGTGAAATGAAAGCAGAGAGAGGTTAATTCATTTGTAATTGCAGTAGGGGGTCCGAAAAATAACTAGTTCTAACAGCAAAATCGCCAAGCTGGACGTACTAATCTCGGCCAAAAAAACATTTCAGTTGGCATGTTGAATATTTGTTCCCGAAGCATGCAGCTTTAGACCCTGACAGGAACATACTGCTTCAGGACACTTTGTTGCTAGTTATTGGTAATAAGACAGACACAAGTGTTGAAGGATACTTTTAACTATCAGGAAGTTTTTTTTATGGTTGTAATAAAAAGTTATGAGACACAGAGAAAGGTTTCCTGCTGCTTAAGTTTAAAGTTTACTCAGATAAATAAACCGATCCAGCGTGTGAATTCTTCTGTAAATAAACCTTCATGGGGGCACTCTGCTTTCTGCAGTAAAAATTAGCATAAACAGATAAACATGGTACATTCAAGCAGTTGGCAACGTAGGATAAATATGCTTGTTGTGTTTAAGGAAAAGTGCCATTGGTCTTTGTTAATCATTGTCGCTGGGTGTAAAAACTCTCTGTGTGAACTATTACACTGCAACACGAGTGCTCGCTTTTAATTTAACATCTGTTCTACATTATTTTACCAGACGTCAGAGAGCTAAAAGTGCAGCTTTGAAACACTAATAGCATGTTAGAAAGAATCTGGTTATATTTAGCGGGAGAGACGGATGAGAATTAAGTTCATTCATCTGTTCAACACAAGCAGACTGGATGGTGAGGTGGGAATTAATATGCTTTATTTACTTAACAAGATAACATGTCATAAGTAGTCAGCTTGCTTCATCAGAGCCTAAATGTGCTACCGACAAGTATGTGTTTAACATCTCATATCTCATTCTGCTCATATTTAACTTACTCCGACATACTTCGGATAGTGTTTGGCTCTAAAAGTTGGAGTAATTCTGCCTCTGGCTAATACAAGTTAACAAGACACCAAGGGGACTCTAAATGGATTTCTGTGAAAATCAGAACATTGTTTTCAACATGATGCTTGTTTGAGAAGATATATACCCACAAAAGACTGAAAAAAATGTCACTGTCTTTGACAAAAAACAAAACAACTAAAAACTCCCTTTAGAATTTAACCAGATACTTTTAATAGGCAACATGTTTTTTTTTCTTATAAGTTTTGCTTCAACTTCTAAAAAGAGTTGATTTCAAGTTCTTTCCAAGCAAGTAAATACTTCAATGTTGACTTTCATAACTTGTAAATTAAAGACTGACTTTACGTATTGTCAATTAGACTGAATTCATCTGCGCCGGTGATTATATCTGCAATATTCCAAGCAGCTTCTCCTCGAACGGTAAATTACTGTTTTCTATGCAAGCTTTGTATTTGATTAACACGTTTATCTTGGGAACATGCAATTATGAAGCCTCCATTAGCTCTCCATTGTCTCCCCCTTATTGAAATGGATTTTTCTTCTAACCACTTCTGTGGTGGCCTTAATTTAATCTGGATGGTGAGCTAGTATGAAAACATCAAAGGTCTCTGAGGCAGCACCTTGCTCTAAGTAAATCGCAGCTAACTCTCTTTCTAAAATAAATGTCCCCCTCCTCATAATTGGTGGCTGGAGTTCATGCTCATGTTTGCTGTGATTTTTTTTTTTTGTTCTTTCCACCCTATCCTCTCTTGCAATACGAATCCTCCGTTCCTGCAACCACATTACTGCATAGTCACTGCGCCAGAATCCCCATGGCAACAGACATGTGCAACAGTGTGCCCTCCCTTCCCGATCCCGTCCACCCGCAGAGCTCTTTTTCTCTCTGAGAAACTCGGTGAGCCTGAGAGAACAAACGTGCAGCATCTCCCACAATGATCCACAGAGGTGGATACAGTCGAAGGGAGAAAAGATGTCTTTTATAATAACGTGTCAACTCAAAAATCTGTTTTAGTTCTGCTGGTTGCTATTGGAAACTGAGGACATGGAGTTAAGAGCAATGAGCTGGGAGGAAGTAGGTGGGATATATTCATTGTGAGCTTTGAGTTCTTGGACGTTTCTGGCCCAGAAAACAGCCCTCAACCAGTTAAAAAAGAAAGAGATGAACTGTTACACGCTCAAGCCACCTTTCCTTTTCCTAAGTAACAAAATTGGTTGCTACAAACACTTTGTCCTCCCATTTTTTCTATCTTTACTTCTTTCACTGGCTCCTTCAGATGCTCGTTGTCTGGTCGCTTGCCCCACTCTTCCCTCATTCTGTGTTTGTTCTCAGTCTGACCTTCGCAGTAATAATATTGTGAATTGGGGTTACTGTGAGTGGAGAAGTCAGGCTGACCGACAAAACCCTATTTCCTCCTCACACTACGTCTCATCACAGAGGAAACGACTTGATCTCTCCATTCTCTTCTTTCACACTCCTGTTTCTTACTTCAAAATAAACAGAGTCACAGATCTAATCTTGTTTGCTCTAAATTCCCCAACAATTAGTAAAAGAAAATTGGTTCTTTTGCAGCCATTTGAAAGTTGTTATTGATGCTCAAAGGGGGGGGGGGGGGTGTTTATTATAATCAACTTTATGGAGGTTCCTACTATGTTTGAAATGGAATCCAATATGAAAAACATATCTGGGGTCATTTACTAGGAATTGGTAGAACTAAGTCTGAGCCAGCTTGTTTACTTTTTCCATAATTATAATTATATGTAGGATGTGAAATATTGCACCCCTTTAAAAATTAGTTCAATTGACACGATTTAATCATGTACATGCATATTAATTAACGCATGTACACATTAATTAATGTGCACATACGTACACAAATACAAAAATCATAGTCTGAATTTTTTATGAGTGATTTTTAATCATTTTTGTGCTTCTTTTAACACTTTATTTCACTATTCTCAGTCCACTTCAATTTCAATCCACGACTGTTGTCTTTACACCACCTCTTGGCATTTGCGTACAGCATCTCCTGAGTTTCCTTAAGGTACCGAAAAGTCCACACATTCTACCATCTTCATAAATCACTCATTTTGCATTTAAATCCTCGCACGCACTGATATGGCAGCATGTACACTTGATAAATGATGCCCTGGAAGTAATTTGCAAGCTCCCCCGTCCAATTTTTTGGATTTGATTCAAACTTCAGGTGGATCTTGGCCATGCATTTTGTTTTCTGCCAATCCCACATTTTTATGGAAAGGCAACAAAACAAGTGAAAACACAAAATGCGCTAGTTTTTCTGAATTGATACGCTATACATTGTATTTGCAACCTACACTGTATCATGGAACTGCCACAGGGACAGCAGTGTTCTTGTCTTTTTTTTTCACGCTTTTTCTTCATCTTCCCTCCTCTGCAACTGTCTAGCACACAAACCATAACCTATAAACCTAAATACTTATACTATACTAATTTGTTTAACGTTATCCTCTTGATCCTTTCGCCTGCCACCAGAGGGAGCCCTGGACATTCCTCATCACCCTGAATAGAGACACCTAAGGATGATTAGCCAGATGCCACACACCTGTGGACCCTCCTGCCTATTTAAATGCAATCACCCCCAGACTTCCACGTCGGGTCATCATCATTTTCACCATCCTCCCTGATGATGAGATACATCCTGGAACTCTGTTATACTATCTGAAGTTTTTGTCCTGAGTTAATTCTTTTGCCTTACGGACTTACCTGACTTTTGTTAATAAATCTTGTTTTTGTCCTGCATTTGGGTCCTCCGCCTTCCACATCATGACAGTTATAGTTTATGATACTTTTACCCACTCTTTTGAGAAACCAGCTTAGCTCTTACAGTAATAATAATGTCTTTTTGGTTAATTCCAGGTACCTTTTTTTTCTTCACTTTTTGCAACTGAAATGAATACTTTTCTGGTCACATTTTCTGTTCATAGGTGAACAATGCAGGGATTTCCAGTTCTTCTTCCTGATACCTGAAGTCTTAATACTATAATATAGTATTTGCTCTGAAACTGCAAGTCTTGTCAATTTGAGTCAGAAGTGTTAAAGAAGAAAATTGTCGAACATGATTTAGGTTGTTTCAAATATGATATACAGTGAGTCTCCATTATTTTCAGTGCTCAAAACTAATGAGATAAATATGACACGCATGTGTTGTTTTGCATTGAACCACAAGCTGGCAGGATCTTTTAAACTTAATTTGATTATTTTTCTATGTTTATCTACCGGGTCTCTATTTGACTGCTTCTGTATTTACACAATATTACAAGGTGAATTTACCATTTTACTGTAAAAAGTTACAAATGTCTCATATCTAAGTGCCCTTCAAGATTTTGAATTGCCTCCATAGTATCATGCCATCCACAGTTTTTCTTTTAACTAAAGCTCATGCGCTTTGATTTAAAGACACCCTGGCCATTACAACCTGCAGTGATAAAAGGGTGAACTCTTTAACCGTGATTAGCAGTAGCACTAGATTACCTCAATTAGTGTGTAATCACCTCTGACATTAAAGGTGAATGACCTGACGCCTGAGCGGTTCTTGAATACCATCAGTCCACGCCCATCGCCACCAAAATCAGAGAGAGCAATATATTTTCCCTTCTATCTTCCTTTGCTTTTTTTTCTCTCTTTCAAAGCTAATATTCCCCTCAAGGGTGACTTTGTCCTTTATAAAAAAGGAGATCATATCCATACATGCCACAGAACATCAGTACATAAGCGTCCTCACATGTCATTTGTATTTGTCATGTCAACGCTGCCAGTTGACAGCAAATTCCAGTTGTCGCAACAAAATGTCAAACTCGGTGACATCATAAAAGGTCACTAAAGAGCATTTTGAGGTGTTTTAATATCACTGCAGCTGACTGGCAATATCAGAAGAAGCAGAAACAGAACTGATGGTGTCCACAGTTCGAGAAGATTTCAATTGAATTAGGGATAATGAGGACTCACAATTGAGTCAGTATGACTGATGTGTTTTCCCATCATTGCGCGGCTGGGATTGGGGTCACAGGCTTTGAGGCAGAAAAGTCGAAGCACCACTGAAGGCTCTTTTGTTTTCACTCCTTTTAGTTCTTCCACCGCTTGATTTTCTTTTCGCTTTTAAAAAAGATGCTCACAGCCCACAGCTTTAATTTCACTGCACACGTGCGAGCTTTCACAAATGAGCAAACATGCACGAAAGAAAACACATGCATACGATTTGTACCTTCATTTTCCTAAAGATTGATTTAGGTGCATATAAAGTAATATGTTTCAGCGTGACTTACACTCATTACAGGCGCTCTAGTCTAATGTTGCAGATGTTCTTCCAATTTGAAAACAACCCAAACATTTTCCCCTAGACACTATTATTTAGTCGTTTAAATCGACTTGTGAATCCCAAAGTCTGGGAGGAAGACAGAAGAATTAACCAAAAAGCAAATGGGAAGCCGGGATGATATTCAATTCTCCAGTGGTGCCTAATCTTCCTCAGCAAGGGATTGTTTAGTGCCAACAGGAGTCCATAGCAGCAATGCCTGGGAGCATGTCTTGGACCATCTCTTCCACATTACTTATAAATTGGACGTAGAAGGAACCCCAGGTGGCCTGTAAACTGTCTCTGGAGACATTTGCTCCTCCCTCACATCCATCTTACTAATTAGTTATCCATCCTCATTTTATCTTTTCTTTGGTATTCTGAGGGCAGGCCTCTCTTAATTTGTCCTGGCCAAAGAGCTCTTTCCATCTCTGATGCTAAGAGCAAAATATCTCTTCATCACTGCCACAGTTTCTTGATAGGACTAAAGCACTTCACCCTGGAAAGTGTAGGGCAATTTTTAAGAAGGAAATAATATCCTGCTTTTGTCCCTGCACCTTCATTATTAACTTTCTTGAATCATCTTTGCTGTCATTTCTAAGCTGACCGGGTCATTTATTCATTAGAGCTGGTTTCAATTTGCAGCATAAAACAATGTCACCAGTGTCCACCCTAATGACTATATCACAGGAGTTTACAGGCTAATTTACCAACACTCGGCCTCTTTGGTATGCCAAAGATTCCTCTGCACTCTGTTCTCATTAGTTGGAACACATGTGATATGACTCAACTTCAAATGACTACCTATTACAACAGTGTGAATTCATTCCTATTAAATGTCCAAATGCCTGTTTTTTCCCCCTTTTTATCTTTCACTGTTCTTTCTCTTGTTGCTGCTTTATATTTCTTTAAATCTTAAAAACCAGCTTAGAGATCATTGTCTTTTTTTACAGAAGCAAGCAAAGTTTTTTAAAAGTTCAAACTTTTATTTATTCAATTTTTACCAACTTAAAATGCAAAGACCTCACAGTGATGATGTTTTTATATCAAATCATTTTCTTTATTTACAAAAATGTATTTACTGTATTTGCACATCCATAAGGCACACCTAATTGGAGGGCACTGGTTTAATATAGAATCCACACCCATACTTCACCCTTTAATGTTCTCATGGTGTTCTCTACTATGTCCACCTTACAACACACACAAGCTTACACAAGTGCATTTTTAAAAAAAATAGAACTGAGTTTGTTTATGATTTATTTAAGCATTGATTACAAAGTTTAATCATCAAAAAATCCAGAGAATAATAAATAAATGCAGATGACTACATAAAAATATAATTTAAAATGATGTTGTTGGTTATGATTCTAAGGGGAAAACAAGCCACCTTCTTACTTATAATTTTAAGCATGGTCAAGCATGGTCATTTTTCTGATATCCAATAGAAATCTGTTACAGATTTTGTCGCAACTTGGTTTGAAAACCAAGACCTGGGAAAAATCTTAAAGAGAAGTGCTATCACGGTTAATTTAGAGTTTCAAATTTTTGTCCACCATTGAGCTGGAGGATGTAGCTGGGGTGAGAGAAGCCTGGGCTTCCCGTCTGAGGCTGTTGACTCCGCGACCCGGTCCCGGACAAGCGGAAGACCATGGAACGGAACTTTTGCTCATGTCAGTAAGTCAGTCGCCTTCTTAACCGTCTGTCCCTTTTGGAGTTGCAGGGAGTGCCATAGCCCATCCTAGCTTGTGTTGTCTCACACACTCACACACAACCATCCACACACTCATACACACATACCCTCATCCCTACGGGCAATCATGTAGTGGCGAATTAACCGAACATGCATGGTTTTAGAGGGTGGGAGAAAACCCTAGCATGCACGGGGAGAACATGCAAACTCCACACCGAAAGACCAGTGTTCCAAGCTTTGTCCCCGCCCGGAACTTGAACTTACGGCCTTTTTGCTATGAGGCCACTGTGCTAACCACTGCACCCCCGTGCCGCCGCCCTCATGTCATGTATCTCATTTTTTCCTCTCTCGCTTTTTCTCCAACTTTCTCTCCCTCCGTCTCACTTAATCATCTGCATCTTCTTTAAACACACATCACCCTCTCACAACATCAATAAATCTCTTCTTTGGTCCTCCTGTAAACTTCTTGCCTGGTAGTCCCAGCATCACTACCACTTATATTTCCACTTTCACATCATTTTACTTGTTTTGTAACCACTCTCACATTAAATTCCAAACACTTCAACTCCATAGAACGTAATGGACTGTGCATAAACAAAGGGAAACATAAAAAACTGCGCTTGTCGTCTGCTAGCTCTTGATTTATATCTGTCATTTCCCTCCCCTTCCACTGCCAACTCTAAGTTCCGTTTTGGCATTTGTTATCTTGATTATAGACTGGAGGATTATAATTGAATATTTATTGGTCTTTGTCCATGCACAACTCCACATTAATCATTCCCCTTCTAATCCAGCCTGTCTTTTATCTTCCCACATAAAGGAGAGTTAATCCTTAAATCCCTGTTTAGAGCACGCAGGCATTTTTTCTACTCACTTGACGAAGTGCCACTGGCTACTTCTGTCAGGTGATGATTGAAAGTCTACAAGGTCATACAAAATACTTGAAGGTAACTATTTGGTTTTATTGCCCAAATAGGGTTTTTTTAAAAATGTCTTTTTTCTAATATGTCCTCAGTTGACTTAAAATGCCCTTAAACAACTGAACTTCATTGAGGTTTATTTAATCCTGCCGATACAGTAATCTGGTTTTTAGAATAATAATGCAACACGTCAACTACTTGCCTTTGTGCAGGAGAATATAAATTCGAGGTCAGAGAAGGAAATTAATCCTTACTGGCTTAAAACTCCAAGAGTAGTGAACTTTTGGTCCCAGTTTTCTGGAGTAAAAGCAGTTTATCAATGTTCTCAACCTTGGAAAGCCACACTGTTCATCCACGATTCAGTGAAGCTGTGGAAAATATACGGAAGTTGCGGTTTATATTTATAAAGGGATACACCACTAAAAGGGGCATTTTCTATTTTAAAAGGGAAAATAAAAAGTTAAATTTGAAAAAAATAAGCATTTCACTGTCCAGATTGAATCATATTCTTCAATTTTGTGTAAAGTCCGTAATCATGCAGAAAGTATTCAGTCCTTTCAGAAAATTGTAATAAAAATCACAAATATTGCTTTAGTCCATAACTCTCCAGGTTGTTAAAAATGTTGTGGTTTGATCAATAAAAAGGGTTTCCATGATAATGCATCATGTCTTTGAAAAGTTTCACTTCGTCTTCTGATCCGCTTATCTCTAACAGTGTCACGGGGACTGCTGGATCTTATCCCAGCTGAGGCAAGAGGTAGGATACACCTCCTGTGGTGTATCCACCCTCTTGAACAGGTCGCCAGTCAGGTGACACACATACACATTGATTCTCAGCAGCAATTTCATAGTGTCCAATCTGTTGTGATATGGGAGGAAGAGGACACAAATGCAGGACAAAACAGGATTTATTAATAAAAGTCAGGCAAGTCTGTAAGGCAAAAGGCACAGGATTAACTCAGGATTCAAAAGTGCAAATGATACAACAGAGATCAAACTTATGGTCAAGAGGACCTGGCTGGGAAGGATGACAATGACCCGAAGTGGAAGTCTGGGGGGATTGCCCTTAAATAGACAGCAGGATCCACAGGTGTGTGGCATCAGAAATCAATCTTAGGTATCCCTAATAACGGTGATGAGAAGGGTTCAGGAGGGCTCTCTCTGGCAGCAGACATGGGATCATGACACAATCAACCTAACATGCATATCTTTAGAGGGTGGAAGGAAACCAGAGTACCTGGAGAAAACCCATGCATGCACAGGGAGAACATGCAAACTCCACACAGAAAGGTCAGCGTTTCAAATCTCGTCTCACCCAAGATTTGAACCCTAACCACTTTGCTGTGATGCCACTGGGCTAACCACTTCACCAAAAAGTTCCAAATTATATTTGAAATGATTTTACAGCAATGGTTTTGATTTACAAAATAATTTTTCTAACAGGTATTGTCTATGCAATCCAGAACGGAGACATGTAAGAAATAAATTGTTTATCACCAAAGATATTTATAAGAAAAAAATGTGTAAATTTGGTTAGTTAATAGAACCCAGTATGTTTCCAATAGTGTTTGTTTTCTCAATGTTAAAAAAAGTGCTTTTATGTGTGAACTTTCAACACAGAGTGTAAAAGCATGACATTTCTGTGAGTTCATGCTCCATACTTGTTAGCCCCTGTGCAGCAGGTATTTATCTAGAGCTTAAGCTTTTATACTTTTCATTAAACATACAAGGTCAGTAGTGTGGGTGACACTAACCAGCACAATACCTCCAGGCAGGATGAAAAAGTAACAATGCAAGGTAAATGAGGTTTTATATTGTAATATCACTGTTCAACTTATGATACCCCAATATACAAGACATGCTGATTACAAAGGGGACATTTAGGACAAAGTTAAGAACTCCCAATTCATTTCTGATCTGACACCTTATCTGGAAGTCGCTTTCATTTCATAAAGTATTCCCCATTTGCTGTCTTATTTAGGGTCTATTTGATATAAGTAGATCTGCCACAAAAAAAGAGTTTGATTTTTGACTGAAGTGACAGAAAATCAGTCAAAAGCCAAAAATGTTCGGAGTTAAAATGAGTGTAAGGCGAATGCTTTCAGTCGGGTTAATGAAATGAAATCCCCAACCTCCCTCTCAACTTTGAATTCATATTTCATGCAGTCAAAAATTTAAATAGTCTTTTCTACATGATCAATCAGGGCAGCCATCTGTGTTAATGTCAGTGGTGGTACAATTCCCAGACGCAGAGAAAAGAGGCTGCTTGGTGCAAAACACTCTGTTTACTCATTTTCCTGCCCACCCTAACCCATGCACATGTGGAGTTAGTCTAAGCCTCTATTCTGCATTCATCTTTAGTATTTGTCCTTAATAGGTAACATTGCTCTAAAAAAAAAAAAACACTCCATTGTCTAAAGCATTTTATAGTTTTGAAAGAATGTGTATCAAGGTGGTCTTTAAAATATCAATTTAAACATGAAGAATAAGAAGAAATAAAATGAGTAAGACCAAAAATGTAAAAAATACATTAAACGACAGGTTTAATCTTCCTCTTTATGGGTTATTCATTAGTCCAACCAACCTCACTCAGAATGAAGCTCCACATATGGTCGGGAAGTGACTCCAAAATGAAATGAAAGTGCTCATAGTAAAAGGATAATGTAAGGTTTCATTATTCCCATAATTTTAGACTGTAAATATAAACTCACTCCTCTTGGATCCCATTGGAGGATGATAGTTTTACTTGATTAACAAACTAGTAAAGATGAACATCTGGCAGCAATTAACCTTCAGACCTGTATTCATGCCCGTGGACCAGCATGCATCAGCAGAGCTGGGCTTTGCTCCAGTTCTCTAAAACCCAATTCTCACTATCACTGCTCCACTTAATTATCATATAGAGAAAAGAGTTGCTGTAAAGTGTGTGTTTTGTCAGATTCTGGCACACTAGGTCAAAGACCCTTTTTGGAAAAAAGCTGATTAACACCAGAATATAATCGAGAATTGCAGTCCTGGCAGGATTCTGATTCTCTACAAAGATCCAGTGTTATAAAATAGACCCAACAGCCAGTCTGACTGTAGAACATCCACTAATTCATCATGTTTTTTTCTTTTTAAATGATGTGTAAGTGATGGTAATTTATCCCCTTCCTTTTATCCTTGCTTTTTTTTTTCTTCTTAAAGCTCGTCTCTTGATGCTGTGCCGAGTGGTTTTTACCAGGCTTGTAAAATTCATCCAGGTTTCCACATATACCTTTGCCAGTTCTCTGCACACAATTCAGAAATGCTCTGTGTTTATAGCTTTTTGGAAGAAATCAAATCTTACAGACGGTAGTCTTTATCCATCTGATCCACAATTGTGTGGCCAAGGTTAGAGATGTAGCACAATCTCAAGAGTTGGGTATAATGATAGGTCTGTCTTGTGTGGGATGTTGGAAAAAGATGGACGTGGGCTGTTTTGCATCTGTGGGTGGTGCATTCAATTGCTGCGGACTTTCAGAATATGATTAAAAATTATGGCTGCACAAGCAAAATTATTCATATAAAGATCCCTCAAACAAAACAGTAATTAAACGTGATGCTCGATGGATGACAGCAATAATTAGTTTGTCAGTTTTCATCTTTAAAATGGCTTATTTTACTATTTAATGGGTTGATTTTTTCCAATGTATCACAACACAAGTGTCCGCTATGTACACGGAGCAGCTTGGAGCAGACTTCATCTGAGCAGCTTGCTAAACCAAATGGTAAAAAAAAGGCAACAAAGAAAATGCCCTGCTGTCTCAATAACGTAAAAAAAACTAATTTAATTTTCTGTTCATGTGTGGAGTAAAAAAAAAAAAAAGCTCATTGTTTTCTTTCTGTATTGGACAGTTTCACCAAAACTTTAAAGATACTTTTTTTTAAAAAAATGAAGGTTTAAAAAAATATGTGGGAGTTACAATTCATTAAACTAGGAACAAAGTGCACCAGGTTAGTAGGTGCAATGACAATGACCGACTGCTGACGGGACAATTTTCTTAAAGAAACTAGATAATAAGGTAGATGAAATTAAACAAAACTCAGGTGATCAAACAGGAACAATTTTTGGGGCAATTTGAGCCGCTCCTCCTCCAGGTCGAGAGAAGCCAGATGGGGTGGTTCGGGCATCTGGTCAGGATGCCCCCAAGCACCTTGCTGGTGAAGTGTTTTGGGCATGTGCAACCGAGAGGAGACCGAGAGGCAGAGTGCGGACCCGCTGGAGAGACTATGTCTCACAGCTGGCCGGAATACTACTTGGGCTTCTTCCGGGTGAGCTGGAGGATGCAGCTTGGGTGAGAGAAGCCTGGGTTTCCAGCCTGAGCCTGTTGCCTCTACGACCCGGCCCCGGATAAGCGGAATACGACGGAACAGAACAAAACAGATCAAAAATTAATGAAGGACTACACTTAAATGTTGAAAATGTTGAAAACAATGAATGTCAAATGTTGTAACAGAGATATCTTTAACAGCTAATGATTGTGCATTTGACAAGATAATTCTTTGACAGTTCTATTTTTCGTTTTCACACTTCTGATATCTAAGTGAAAATCTGAAGATTTTTCTGTTTCTTTTTTTGTCATTGAAGAATTAGTCTGTTTGATAACCACCCGATTCCATTAAACTGCTGATTCGCCTCTTGAAGTTGTTTGTTATTTTGAACTTTTTTCTTCCACTTGGGAGGTTTAGTCTTTCATCTTTCATATTGATTTCATTCATCAGATGTTTTCAAAGAGCGTTAAAGCAATGAGTCATGACCTGCCCTACTCACTCTGTGATTGGCACTTCAACTGAACATCACATCTAAATCTAACGAGAGTATACAATCAAAGTAATAAGCAGTATTTAGTCAGAGAGGGTCCATTGACTTGCTACAGACTAATGAATGTGATGAAGAAAGATCCTTTAGGCAGAGATGCTCTCACTACTAGCACGAAAGAAAAAAAATCCTTTACTGATCAGCTGCTGCCGAATCGTCTCAAACTTGGATTACGTGATCAGTAAATAGGACTTTTATATTTTACTTTTTTTTTTCCAGTAATCCTCTATGAAATGCAAATATAACTCACCCCTCCCCAAGTGTTTGGCTTTGTTCCCTCCAGGCAAGTGATTTAAAGCCCATCAGTCATCCTCTGAGACCACTTGTAGACAGCCTCTTTTTGCTGATTGGAGTCTGGCCTTCTTGATTTAGCTAATTCTGTATGTGTGAAGTTGTTTTTGTAACTCAAAGCTTAATGTATTGATCTTGTGATGGCGGGCTCATTTTTGGTCTGCCTGAACGTGCTTTAGACTTAACCGATTCATTTTACACAAAATGTTAAGAGGGGTCATGCAGTGCCTTTGGTTTGGGTACAATTTGACACTAAAAAAAGAATGTGTTAGTTTGGAAAAGTTATTTCCAAAGATGTTATCTAAGAAAAAAAACATGAAGTCTTAAAGAGAAGAAGTCTGTAGTTTTAATCAAAGTATTCCACATCCAAGTACTGATTAATGCTTTCACGAAGCTTTTGCCAACATTGACTTTAAAGTCCTTAATTGTACAAAATCAACTTTTCAGAGCTATTCTGTCTGGAGAAGTTTGGGTGTTAAGAATGATTCAGTGGTTTTTGTTAAAAAAAACAAAACAAAAACTGTGTTAGCAGGAATCCAAACAGGAACCATAGCAGGACGAATTTAACACATGCTCCAGCTCCCCACGTTCACCGCCATGAGTTTTGCGGTTCAATCAGGACCCATTTCAGAGGAGGAACTTTTGGTTTCTAAAGATGGGTGGGAGGAGCAATAGTCAGATTTTCACACTTTCTGCTCTGTGATCTACTACTATATAACTAGGTTTTGTTACTATTGTGCATTGGAGCTCCACAGTTCTAATTGTGGTTGTTTATATACATACAATCAAATGAGAAAGCAGTTATTTTACATTAGATGGGACATATAAAGTACCAAGGAAGTACACTCAGGGCCTTGCATTAGTTGTTGTTAATAAGATTAAACATCCAGTTGTAACGGAAAAAGCTTCAATTTAAATCTGAATGCAGCATACATTGGGCCAAAGCCTGCTCTTTTGAAAAGGACTTTATTTATTGCAATTCCACCAAATGCATTAGCACCATGACTCTGTAGGCAACAGCACTTTATCCTTGCAGACCTTTTAGAATATAGCAAATGCGTTGTGAAGTTTTATTGATGACTGCAACTTATAGTTAATGTGCAGTCAAACCCACATAGATTTTCAAGGCTTTTTTTATGAAATGAGATTTTGTAAAGAAAAAAGAAAAACAACCGAAGGCCAAGCGTTTTGACAAAAGTATTCATATAGTACTTTTTTTAATGAGGTAGGATGCAGGCAGCCTAAAACTGCTTAAAAGATTATCAGAAAAAAAAAATGTCTGTATCTAAAATCAATTAAACTCATTTGCTGTAGTGAGGATTCTTAGGTGCGTCACTTGTGCATGATGTTCAATGTGTCAGAGCACCCAATATGGTGTTAGCCAAACGGGTACAAAATTGGCTATTGGTTGTTTAGGGTTAGATAAAGGCCTGGATAAAATTCAAAACTACGGTTAAATAATTTAGCTTCTTTCTGAGCAAGGGAGACAGCTTTTCAAACAAACTATGACCGACAAATTGTGCATACACCTTGGAAAAACTTCTTGAACATGTTGTGTTAAAAATCTAGTGAATAAAGTAAAAGAAACCCAAAGTGAAGGTAGTTTTGTAAATGAGTATCTTTCTATTAGTTGATGTTAAAAGTGTCATAAAATTGTGTTCAAATTCAAACAAAGTTGACTGTAAAAGATTCAGTAAAGAAAATAAATGAGCTGAACTGATTATTTTTGTTGTTATAAGACACAAATGCAACGATTAATGTCACTCTCACATCCGATTCATAAACTTGTTGGGAAGCCCCAAAAAATCAATGCATTTTAAATAAACGCAAAGTTATGTTTTCCGTTGTTGGCAAATCAAATTTTAATTTGGACTAACTTGAGTTTTTTATTCTGAATCTTTATTTAATAAAGTGGTTAAAATGATCAACATATATTTTTTTTTGCATTTACTTATGGGGTTTATGAATTTAAGCATCTACTAAAAATGTTTGAGAAACTGGGTGAACAGACTTTCTGGTGGGCCGAAGAGCCCAGAGAGGGTGACCCATTGAAGCTAAGCAAAATTTAAGTATTTTTAACTTAACAGATTTTGGATACAAAGAGCTTATCAATTAAATTGAAACTAAAGGAAAAAATACTTCAAAATGCTTGTGTCTAAAAACAAAGAACAGTTTTTGTTAAACTGGAGGAAAATAAAGTAAAATACCAGAAAATTTATAAGCCAAAAATCCTATTTATTCCATATAGACTCAGCATTTTGAGTAAGTGCACATTGGAATGTGTAAAGTGCATTGATAAAATGAGGCTTGCAGAAGAAGTTTTGGAATCAATGTGGTAAACAGTAATAAAAGAAACAAAAATAAAATATTTTCAGAGCTATACACCCTTTTTCTAATCCTATTCTACTTCACTATTCTATACTTTTGCTCCTGTTGACACACTGTCCTCATCCTCATATCTGACAGTTAACATCATTATTTGTTGCACATGCACTAGAGGATCATGTAGTAAACATGTCAATGGTTGTAGTCCATGCTGACTGCATTGGCTGATGGGTTTGCCTATTTTTAACTTCCATTTTTTTGTTCCTTCATTGTATGCTTGAATATTCAATTAGTACTTAGATATTTTCCTATTTGCAGGAGACACATACGCTATAGGGGAGGGCTTAAAAGTGAGAAAATCAATCTGTGAAAAAATTAAAAAGTCTATTCACTCATTTTATGGACTGGTTCAAAAATAAAAAGACAGAGAACATAGGAAAGGTGTTTTGCCAACTTAGCAAATGGTAACGCTGTCAAATATCATATTCATTCACATTAGGAATTTTGGTGGCTAACAACTCAAAATTGAAACCATACATTTCTAAAAAAATGAGTTGTTACTCGGACAGCATGTTTCAAAAAGAAAAGATAGTGACCATCAAGTGACCATCAGCAGCCCTGCACTTCAAGGCCCTTCTTGATTTCATGTTGCAAGGTAGAGGCAAATGCACAAAAGAAGGTCCTCCTTGGATTTTTCTTTACAAAATAATATTGGGCTTTTGTGCTTCTTCATGCAGTCACTACAACAAGCTTCATCTGTTTTTCTGTATCTTGCCAACTTCTGAATGGTAAAAAAATTAAACACTGTCCTGTTTGACCCAGCATTTTAAGATTATGGTCGTCCCTCAGCAGCTCTAGTGAAGCAATGTTTCTTTCATAATTTTGGTTACAAAACAGCTCCGATTTGATCATTTTATTCCTTCCTTCCTAAAAGTGGGGACATTAATATTTCCTCTTCTTTGTGAGAAAACAACACATCCTTCCAGAGCTGATAGGCCTTCAAACAGCTAACAGGCTAACACGACGAGCAACGTGAATCAATATTAACTGTTGTTTTCAAGCATTTTAGCTGGTGAAACCAATGTTTGGAGCACTGAATAACACTGTTTAATCCATGCTGGTTTACAGTCCATAAAAAAAGAAATCCTTTTTGTTTTCCTTTTTTCTCCCTCTTGCTTTCGTTCAACAGCTCCCCACAGCCCAATTGAACATTTAGATCAATCCAAAGCCTTACAGGCCCACTGTGCCATTTTAAGCTTGCTAGGCAAGAATTGGAGAATTGCTATTTGGGGAAGAGGATTAGTGAACAGTCAATTACACTGGCATATTGCAAATTTTCTTTGTCATTCCTTCGTTTAACTCAACTTGAGCAGCCTCAGCACTCATCATTAATCTACACGTTTTCTCTGCAAGGGATGTTTGTTTTTTTCTCACTCTGCTGATGTCTAACATAGTCCCAACGCTCAAGACCCTAATTCACAATAAAAAGACCAAAACAATTGTTTTTTTTCTCTGCTGAGAGAATTTCTAGTTACGTATAAACTGTCTTTAATTTTCTCTACGAAAACTTGGAGTAAATCGATGCACCCACGTCTCAGACGAGATGTTCTCAAGTTATTAAATTAGTAAAAGTCCAGGTTTAAAAATTTACCAATAACAGTGCAATCACACATTTTTTCGGATAATTATACCATCTAGCAGCTTCAGTTACCCAACGCTTGTCATAGCAATCATTTTAGCACCATAAACATACTTCCGCCTATACTTGATTTAATATCATTTTCACATGCCTAATTTATCCCTCAATGGGAAAATTTCTGTGCTGCATTAGACCGCAGCAGGCTGCCAGAATGTCACCAATGGCTGGAGAAATGGGTGCTTAGGTGTCTTCCCCAAGGACACCTAGAAATGAGCTAGGTGGGATTTCCCCTGGCAAACGTCCAGCGAACTTCCGGTCCAAGGGCGGACGTTCTACTACTGAGCTATCGCCTCCTCCACACAATTGGTTATTGTGTGTTAAATCCTGAAATGTTGGTAATAAGTTATACTGTTTTGGTCAGACACACCAACATTCTGTCATTGGGACCTGCTGTCTTTAATGTTTTAGACTTCTTGTTGCTTTAACGCACCCGATTCCCACTGAGTTTATTCAATAAAAATCTGCATAATTACTCAAAAATTTGAGTCAAATGTGGTGAAGATAAGGCACATTGAGACCCACGGAATTGTCCTTCCCACACATCTTTGTTATAGATTCTTATTGTTCCCGTTAATCTATGAAATGCTACACCCTGAAGATGTTGATGCATTCACTCATCTAATGAAGAACCATACAAACATCAACTTGGGCTTAGCTGGTCTTGTCATAAAATGCTGGGTCTCATAAAACTTCTAAATTCACTGGTGCGCCTGGGTACTTCTTGCAAGCTGAGAGGAACAATAAATATTCTTGGGTCACCTCTTTTGCAAAGAAAAAATTAAATCAACCTATTTCAAATTTGTTTACTTTGTGGCACTGGTAATTTATCATAACTATTCAGATGACTGTGATAAGTTGTTGAGCAGTCAGAGGAGAGGGATACTCAGGAACTGTACCTAAACTGCTGCCTCGGCATTATAGCATGTTCATAAAAAGCTTTTGGCTTTTCTATTGTCAACATCTATGAAGATCCACCTCTTTCCTGGGAAATAAAAGAAACCTAGAAACAGGAATTGATGCTCTACTTCCACAGAAGAAGTATCAGTGAGTTGTTTTTAATAAATCAAAGGATTTTTTTGTGGTTTGCATGAGCTCTATTACCCAGTAAACACAGAAGCAAGAGACTCACAGATTATCCACTCTGATAAAATACAGATTCTAAAACACTTAAAAAGTTTCAGGCTTTATAAAAAACCAAGTACAATAAGTTAGATTTATGGAAAAAAGAACTATCCCGTAGTTTAAACTTCTCATGGTTTTGAATTACCAACCTGTCATCATCACATTCCAACCCTTGCCTATACCCCCCGCCCCTGTTTCTTGACCTCGGTAAAGCAACGAAAGATGTTACAATAGAATTATTCTAATTTTAACTATGTTATGTCGTCTTCTGAACTGCTTATTGCCTGAGAGGGTTGCGGGAGTGCCGGGGACTATACCGGCTGATTCGAGGCAGGAGGCAGGGTACCCCCCGAACAGGACAGGGGTCTCTTGCAGGACCACACGTACAACCATCCAAACACCAAATAAATCCTATGGACAATTACGTAGTGGCTAATAAACCTAACATGCTTGTTTTTGGGGGGTTGGAGGAAACTGAAGTATCAGAAGAAAACCCATGTACACACTGGGAGACTATGCAAACTCCACATAGAAAGGCCAGTGTTCCAAGCCTCGTCCCCATCCCTACCTGCTTGTTGTAAGGTCACTGTGTTGACCACCGTGCAGCCCCTGCTTTAAGCCCACTGTACTAACCACTGCACCACGTCTTGCAAAATTAAATGTTCTTTTTTTTTTTTTTAAACTTTGTTCAGTTTAACCCTTAAAGAAAAGAACAAAAGCTTTTGCTTTTTTCTTTTTCCAGTAAAAATAAATAAATAAATATTTTTACACTTTCACAACTTCTTCACATAAATTCAAATAATCGTAATCCTCTTAATAATGTGAATTAAAACATTGGAAACACAAGATTAGTCTAGTTTTTATTAAATTTAAGTAGAAGTTGATATAAATCCAGGAGGATCATTGTTTAAAACTGTTTAATTATGAGGCACCATCTTGAACAAGGCGTTCAATCCCAACAGTCTTTTCTGTTTGTTTGCCTCTCCGTTCCTGAAATAGAAGAAATTAAAGCAACAAATCAAATCATTGACCTTTAAAGCTGGAAGTAAAACAGCACACACACTAATCACAAACACTTTTATAAATAGCAAAAGAAAGCAACAAAACATCATTTTATTGAACAATTACAGCGTGTTTGTAATCAGTGTTATACCTGAAAAATTCCACTGATGGTGGAGGTCATGGGATCAAAAATTTTCTGCAAATTGTATCTTGTTTGAGCAGCTTAATTACCCCTGAAATTCACAGTTTTGTTCTATTTTTTTTTTAAATTGTTACAAAATTTGTATAAAAGTTCATAATTAAAGCATTTTTGAAAATGTATTTTATGAAGGGTCAGTTTTTATGAATGGGTGCAAGTTGTGCACGAGGTTGTTTCAAGTTTTGTTTTATCAGTTTTTTTTTTCTATGAATAAGGAAAAATGTTTTGTGCTTAATTTTGTCAGTTAATTACGTATTGTATTGTATTGTTGGGCTTTTAATTCAACTTTTGTTTTGACATCTACAAGTTGTGACAATAAAACTGATCAGTTTTTTTACATACTCTATTGATCTCTTAACGGGGAAAATTTGTGTGCTGCACCTCTACAGGCTACCACGATGGCACTAATGGTGAAAGAAATGGGAGGCCAGGTGTCTCTAGATGTGAACTCAGCGGGAATCGAACCCGCGAACTTCCAAAAACTTCTGAACGCTGTACCACTGAGCCACCGTCTCCCCCATAGAATTATGGTGAGTTTTGGCAGTTTTTGTTTTTAAGAAAATATTTGACTATAATATTTTACTCCTCATTGTAAAGAATTATACCTAATTTTCTTTTAAATTTATTGCCTTCCCATGCAAACTATGGTTCCTCAGTAAAAGATTTAACTTTTAAAGATGGATTTTTTTTTTTTAGCTTTTTGACATCATACTTGGAAAAACAATGTCAATATTTCAAAAATCATCAAACACTTTTTTTTAAAGTCTGATACTTTTTGGATTGAAATTGTCAAAGTTGTTTCAGTTTTAGTCAAAGTTTTTAGAAACATTTTTTAAACGTGCCATTACCTGAGCAACATAATGTAATTGTGTGCATCCTAAAGCTTTATCACCAAACTAAATCTACTAAAAACCAGTTTGTTCTCATTAATTTCAAACTTTTTAATTAACTTTTATTTCACAATGAAGTCTCTGTTTTATTACACTGTAGCATCTATTGATATTCAGATTGATCTGCCCACCACAAGCTAAGATGATGAACGAAGATGATTTATTCAGCACAGAGTTGCTTGGAGTCATGGAGTTCAGATGCATCACCCAAACCGGCTTCCTCATTCACCTGACATGTTTATAATCTTTTACTAGGCAGAGATTAACGGATGCACGGCTGCATCTCTCCGAATGAAACGCCAGTTCCTTTACCAAAGAGTTCCCGTTCCACCAATGTACTGTATGCTAAGTCGGTCAAAAGTTTTGGCAGATTTTGTATGTGATTCAATGAGAAAGCTTGCTCATACCTACGGTATCAACCGTCAAAATTAAAAAGATGGACAATTTTTCAGAGAAGTAAAAGACATTTAGATTTCTGAGAAGTGTGTGGTGATGGATTTAATGGCTTTTAAACGTTAAATTAAAAAAAAAAAATAACCCGTAGCAGTCTACTGCAAATTATTTTTAGAATATTACTCCCACAATAAATGAGGAGACTGCTGCGTCTGAAATGATGCCCCTTTTATAATGTATGATCTGTTCTGATATGGTTCCACCTTCGTCCCATTAGCGGGAGCCCTGGCCTACCTCTCTACCCTAGATCACCTCCTGATATGACCAAACTATGCACCCAGCCAACCTGGACATCATCGACATCAACTGTCATCAAAAGGGTGTTCTCCCCGTTTCCTCTTAGTGGGTCTTCACACATTGTTTGCCTCCTTCCCTGACCTCCTGGTTCCTTCCCTGCCCTTTTTGGAATATTCTTTTGAACCTTCAGTTTTTGTGGACTACTTTTAGCTTTTTATTTTTCCCTACCAGCATTGCTGCAGACACCTTTAGTTAACCTTTTTATGTCAAATTATATGTTCTGTCCTGCAATTGGGTCCTTCTTCTTGGCTCCTGCAAACAGAACATTTTCTGTCTAAATGAACAAAAGTACACACACATACATTTGGTTTTACTCAAAAGTTTAGACTTTCTTTGTAAAACAAATACCAAAACTTTAGGCCAGGACCATTAAAAAGTGTTTCATCCAGACTAATGTATATTATACAATTGGTGTTTAATGAGCATGCTGTGGTAGTTCAGATCTGTCTGAGCTGGAAGCCTGTCTTCATTTATTTTAGATGAAGTGCCTGGAGAGGTAGCACATAAATATTCATACGCTGATGATTACAAGAAGCAGCCAGAGACACTTCTCCACTACAAAGAAAAGTCAAATGTAAACATGTGCAATGTGCTTCATGACATTTAAATGGCATGATTTCCGACCACACTGGCCTCCATTAAAGGGATTTTTTATTATTTCTCTAGAATATTTGAAACAATGAGAAAACTTTAATAAGAGAAGACTGAAATCCCATTGATGAAAGTTGGAAGAGTTTCCTCCTGAGTTTCCCAGAAGAAGCAATAAAGAAGTATCCACAAATAACCTGTAATAAACATCTGCACTGATGAGGATGGGCTGCTCTGCTGCTCTTTCCTCAGACTACTATAAGAGCTCAAACATCTCGTATGTGGAACCGAACTTGCTTGCGCAAGCAGATATTTCCACCAAGGATTTCAGCTTTGTGCTTCTGAGGCATCACTTCATGGCTGATGTGTGTGGATGGCTGATTCCCAAAGTAGCAGAGGTAGGTATTGATTTGCTGAGGATAAGAAGGATAAGCATATATCTGAGTGGGACTGTGGGGAATGAGTGAAAACGCTCTAAGACGCAATGGAAAATTGTTAGCACAATTCAACGTTCACCAACATTATCATGAGATCAAATACAAGTGCACATTGGAGACTTTGTATTTCTTCCCTTTAAAATACCTTTTAAAGAAAATGTATGCTTTTTTGCAAGACAAGTATATTCAAGAACTTAAATCTATTTTTAAAAGATAATTTTAGTAGATAAAAATGTGAAAAAAAATTCAATCTAAATTTTATTGACAATAATCACATTTAGATTTAGAATTAGAAATGCTTTTATTGACATGGTCAATGAAGAGGATCAGAGACTAGGAACTTGCTGTGGTATTAATGTGCCAAGTGTTCATAAGTCCAAAAGCAGAAGGTAAGAAGTTGTTTTTGTGGCCGGACGTTCTAATCTGAATGAACCGGAGCCTCCTGCCCGAGGGGAGTCGCCCAAAAAGTCCATGCCCATTTGTCATCAAATCAAATTTCATTTGTAAAGCACTTTTAAACATTAAGTTACACAAAGTGCTTATCAGAGCAAATAAGAACTCAGACAAGAATTAAAATTAGAATTAAAATTTAGTTAGACAAGAGTGCGTGGCATTACAATAATCTATTCTACTAGAAATAAAAGCATTCATCAGGAACTCCATGCTGGGAAGAGAGAAGTGAATGAACTGTAGGTTAGCTCTTTGAGAGCAGGGAATGGACTTAGTTTTATTTTTCCTAAATACTCTCCTTCTTTTCCATTAGCCTGATCTGATCCACTGATTTTATTCTTGTTAATCAGTCTCATTGTGGTTGTCTTTTAATCCAAAAGCAGAAACATTATCCCTTTTTCTGTGAAGTTTCAGGAGATTTTTTTTTCTGACTTGAAATGGTTGAATTTTCTGCCCAGCCTGGAGAAAGTTTTTAACTCGCAATAAAAAAAAAAAATTCTGAACGCTTGACTTTTTTTTCAAATAGATTTCTTCGCGTTATTTGTATCATACTTCCTGCTGGTCTGTTGGGAAAACAGCTGGAGATGAAAGACTCAGCTTGTTGCAGAGAACAGTTTATTAGCATCAGGTAAATAAAAAATCTGCCAAATTCTGTTGCTAACCTGGAAAATCAGATTGCTTTTTGTCTGGCTTCAATCCTCAGCTGGGTTTATAAACAGGTTAATAAATACAGCAAACCACAAAAGAATACCTTTTGTTTAGCACATTAATACTATCACAACATCTCAAATACAATGTCACAAAGGCATCTTTATTAACCCCAAAAGACAAATTAGTGTGAAGTCAGCAGGAATACACAGCATGCAAAATATATGGAAAAAAATAACACAACTCGACACATACTGATGCAGTCAGAACTAAAAAATGACAATACTAAGTACATCAGGGATTGTGGTTTTCTGCGTTAATTATTTGCATCCAGGTGAGTTGTTCCACATCTCAGTGGATTATTTTCAAAAGCGAAATTAGCATTTTTTAAGAGGTCTGTTCCAAACACCAAACCTTCACAAGAGCCCAAGAGCGAACTATGTTTCAAGGTTGCCTGATTTACAAATAAAACAATGTTCTGACAATAATAAAAGCTCAGTTACAGCTTGTAAAAAGGTTTTAAAGGAGGTCGAACGGGTGTTTGTGACTGTTTATGCAGCTAATCATGGTTAGATTTATGGCTAGGACATCTTTTGTATTTTAATTAATGTATATGCTGAGGATCTCTCTGGGAGTGACCAGGATGCACAGATCTAGAAATGAGTATAACAGAGGAACAGCACATGCTAGAGGTTTTGGAGATAAAGTCAGAGAGGAGGGACTGAGATGGTTTGGACATGTGCAGAGGAGAGAGAGAGTACATCGGAAGAAGAATGCTGGGTTTGGAACCACCAGGAAAGGGAACTAGAGGAAGACTAAAGAGGAAGTTCATGGATACAGTGAAGGAAGACATGAAGATAGTTGGCGTGACGGAAGGAGATGCAGGAGATAGGGTTAGATGCAAGAAACTGACTTGCAGCGGCGACCCCTGAAGGAAATGTTGAAAGAAGAAGAATTTTATGACATACGTACATGTCATTTTCATTTTATAAATGGGGTTTTTAAAGATTATTTTGCCATCAAATTTTAAGTGTGCTGTCTTTGCCAAGGTTCCCTTGGAAAAAGAATTCTAATATGAGACTCAGTTAAAAAAAATAAATACTGTTTCACTATGATCATTTTTTAAATTATTACAATGCAAGAACATCCCCCTGCAAACAGAAGATATTATAGGGTGGGAGGATTACTAGACTTCTCTTCCTTAAAAAAAAAAGGCTTTCTTATTCCTCTTGATTTTAACAATTATGTTGTTATTCTATTCTAATAAAGTTTAAATTAAATTCAGTTACAAAGCAGACACGTATAAATAAACAATTTAGAAGAAAATTGTAAAGCAAACAAAAACTAATCAATTTTATACAGTTTTTATCAAGGCTTCTCTTCAACTTAAACCGTTTTAATTAATGAATAAAACTGGTTATGGTCTCTCTTATTTGGTGCATGTGTGAAATTCGTTGCTCTAAGGAGTGCTTCAGAATTATAAGCCAAGAAACATGAGTGGTCAAGGACAAATCAGAAATTATTTTTAAGCTTTATTTCTTATGCATGCTCAGTAGCAATTAAGGCAACGAGCCTGTTTACTCTTGATGTGTTTTTTTTTTTGTATTACTTTAAATTACACGTTTGTTTTGCCACATTCATACATCACACGGATGATTAAAAAGAGCTATTTTAAACCAGATAATTAGTTTTTAATTTACAACTCTAGAGGTTACGATGTATACCAACTGAAAGAAACAAGTTTGCTTAAGTACCAATACTAGATGAGTACCGATGATGTTGTGGTTGTTAGTGTCCCTCTTGTAAGATTCCAGTCAGAGTCATAAAAGCTCAGGCCAGCATTGGATGGGACCACTTTCAAAGATGAGATTTAACAGGAGTAAAATATTTTGTGCCACCGATGGCATCATGATACACCTTCTCCACTGACAAAAGAACACGAATAAACATGATTAATATTCATTAGTGCCCTAAATGGAGGAAACAAAGGAAAAAACAAGAACAAATGCAAAGATTTTAACTTCATTTAGATTAATTGGATTGATCTACGATGTGCTTTTTTTTTCAATTCTTTTACACTCTTCATTGGTTTCTATTTAATTATAATTTAATCTTTGTCCTTATAAGGCTGAACGTACAGCACACAGTTAATCACGGTGGCCAAATCCAGTCCCAATAAATCATCAGTTTTTTTCTTCTGCTTTCCATGTCAGAGACGTAGCTTTATTTTGACAAATTGCTTTTTAATTCCATTTGTTTACTCTGATGTTTACGCCCTTCACAAAATAACAGGAGGTTAATAAACCCATGAAAAAATGTTTTTGTAGGTTTTTTTTTTTTTTGTTTCTGGGGCCAGCTGTTAGCAGATGCTTTCTCATCCAGAAAGAATGAGTCTGCTTGAAAATAAGACTATCTCAAACCAAGTTAAACGAGGCACTTCACTGTGCTGTTGGTCTTCCCATGTGTAATGTTTCTTGTAAACTGCTGTTTTACAGAAAAGCTAATTGAGTTTTAGGGATTAATTGAAGAAAAACAGGATTTTTTTTTTCTGCTTGTAAAACTGCAGGTGACTGCAGTTGAATTAACATGATTGGGCCGAAGTGTTGTGCTCAGCTGTTTTCTGCAACTAAATGAGACTTCTTTATCTCTTTTCCAAACCTGTGATACACAGATTTGTTTCAGTGATAGTGTTCTGTCTAATAATGCTTTTGGCAACGTTGATCATTTTCTCTCTCTTTTCGTTGGAAGGGGCAGTATGTTCTATACAGAGGCGTAATAGATCAAAAGTTTGTGAAAATATTGTTCTCAGTGTAATAGCAGGTATCTATTTCCAAAATTTCTGATTGTACCAACAAAACGCTGAGGTCTTTCCTGTTGTCTGGTACATTGTGCACCTGGAAATTTTAGTTTGATCACGTACCAAGTTTTCTGGGCAGCTTGCAGTTTTTTTTAAGATTATAAAATGCACAAAGTGTGACCAAAAGTTTCTGAAAAAGAAGGACATCGCAGTGTACGAAGGACTTAGTGTTTGACTTGTATTTTTTTTGTTGTTTATCAGTGACACTTCATAACTGTAATAATGGATTATTGTAGTTGCAAAACGCCACAAGGAAAGAACCAGCTTGCTTTATGCATTGCTTCAATATCAGTGTACTTATTTATTTTTACTCACTCTGTTCATCCCTCATCGGGGAAATTTGTGTGCTGCACTCCTACACCGCACCAGGCTGCCAACGACAGCACCAATGGTCTTCTCCAAGAACCCTAGACGTGCACTCAGTGGATTGCGAACCTGCAAACTTCCAGTTGACTTCCAGTCCGCGGGCGAACGCGCTAACCACTGAGCCACCGTCTCCCCTCACACAGTAAGTTATTTAATCACAGGTTGAGATTTAAGCAACTGTTAATTAAAATCAATAATTTAAACAATCATTTTATGAGTGTAAGAAATTCAAATAAGATTAGGCATTTTTTGCCCAAATGTGAGGCGCCACCTGGGAGGACCTTGGAGAAGAGCCAGTGCTTCTTTGGGTTGAGGGAAGCCAGATGGGGTCGTTCGGGAATCTGGCTAGGATGCCTACGGAATGCCTGGCTGGTGAGGCTTTTCAGGCATGTCCCACTGGGTGGAGAAACAGGATCTGCTGGGAAGAATATTACTCACTGCTGGAATGCCTAAGGATCTTCCTGGGTGAACTGGAGAATGCAAGCGGGCGAGGGACCCTGCAACCTGGTCCCAGATAAGTGGAAGACGACAAAGCGGAACGGATAGATGGGAATTTCTCAAAAACGTTTCTTATTAAATAAAACTAAACTTAACTGTTTGTCGATGTTTGTGAACAAAATTTTCCAATAGAAACAATGAAATGAATTGGCATGTACAGTACATCATCCGATCTAACTTCAATACTTCTTTCAAAGGAAGGAATGTGTTTAAATTTGAAAAAGTTAGATTTAGTGCATTTTAATTTTTAAAAAGTCAAACAAGTCAAACAAAAAAAAGCTAAATTCATTTTGGGAATAGGTTACAAAAGAATGAAAAGGGTTGTGGAAACACTGAAGCGAACCCACTTGTGACAGATTTTCATAAGTGCTGGGAGTAAATTAAGAAAAGCAGCTTTTAACAGCTTGAAACTCTCTTTTATAGCAAAAGGATGTGGAAATGCATTCTTCTTGTGGTTCAAAGACATGATTTGTGGTTCATTTACAATTCAACCCGTCAACCTCAGCTTGAAACTCAGTTGCTCCAGTCACTTGTCACCAATCTGACAAAATTCTCCATGTGGTATCGAGGCAGCTTTTTTTTACTTTAGTGTTTTACTTCTTATAAACCAGGGTTTATTTTTAATTCCTTGTCCTCAAATCCTTCTTTCTCTGAAATCAACCTCCATATCTGACTTTGTTAAAACATTTTATTCAATAAACGGTTGTTTTCTTTGCCTGAGCCAAACCTGCGAGCCAATTCTCTCTCAGTCATTTGCAGCTCTCAGCCATTCCTATTGATAGAAATAAATAAAAAACCTTAAACCACCTTCTGAACTGTCTATCCTTCACTGGGTTTTGCGGGTGCCTGAGCCCATCTCAGCTGATTCGAGGCGAGGGTTAGCGTACACCCCGAAAAGGTCGCCAGTCATACACTCATTCCGAAGGGCAATCATGTCGTGGCCAATCAACCTAACACGCATGTTTTTGGAGGGTGAGAGGAAACCGGAGTACCCAGAGAAAACTCACACATACACGGGGAGAACATACAAACTCCACATAGAAGGGCCAGTGTTCCAAGCATCGTCCCCACCCGGGACTCAAACCCACAACCTTCTTGCTGTGAGGCCACTGCGCTTCTCACTGCACCACCGTGGTGCCCCTCATGTTCCATTCCGCTATCCAGGTCGTGGGCAACAGCCTCAGACGGGAAGCCCAGGCTTCTCTCACCTCAGGTGCATCCGCCAGCTCACCCGAAAAAATCCCAAGTCATTCCCCAGCCAAATGTGAGACATAGTCTGTCCAACGGGTCAGAGGTCTGCCTCTTGTTTTCCTCCCGGTGGGACGTGTCCAAAAGACCTCACCAGCGAGGCGCTTGGGGGTATCCTGACCAGATATCCAAACCACCCCATCTGGCTTCTCTCGACCTGGAGGAGGAGCGGCTCGATACCGAGCTCTTCCTAGATGACAGAACTCCTCACCCGATCTCTGAGTGAGAGCCCAGCCATCCTTCGGAGGAAGCTCATTTCGGCTGCTTGTATCCGCGATCTCATTCTTTCGGTCACCACCCACAGCTGGTGACCATTGGTTACATCTTACATGTAACTCCAGAAAATATTAAAATCTGTATGTCCTTTAAGTGTTTCCAGATTTTAATTGTATGACCAGATAGTACGACGTTGCGGTTTGTTATTCGTAGCATTTTCGGAATATGAATAAAATTAGAAAGTTAAAGCTACTAGTAATCCTGTTGAATAGTTGAAAAACAAAATATTAATCACAAACAAATTGATAAAGGAAGTGAAACAACACAGAAACTAAATCAGATATCCAATATGAATTTGTGATTCCTGAACTTCTACCCTGAGGGGACGACTATTGATCACAAAAGGTGCAAACGTTTTTAGGCTGGGAGCTTAAAAACATTAAGGGGGAACATCTGTTAACTCTAATGTGATGAGCTCGCTTAGCTTGCAGGTTTCTCAGCATCAAATTAATGATGAAAAGAGATTCGATTGGGGGGGCCCTATTAAAGAATCATTAGCAGTAGCTACTTAAGCAGGTTCTGTCCACTATTTAGGCAAACAGCCGTGTTTTTCAAGATTTTCATACAGACAAAAAAACTTTTAAAACTTCTACTTCCTTAGTATGATATGAAACTATTTAATCAGCATTCAGTCAAATGATTCTGCCTTCGATGTTAGTTTTAATCAGCACAACAGCTAAATGTGTTCACTAAGTTTGGCTGATTGTTACCAAATGTCTTGCATGGATTGTTTTGGACTAAACAACTCGCAGCAAAATTAGATGAAACTAACAGACTTTGTTTTATTTTTCACCTTGATGTTTTTCTTTGTCTCGCTGTGTACAGCTGTTGTCAAAATTAAACTAGCAAACAAGGCTGATTGTTTCCTGGTCGTAATTATCAAAGACATTCTGTACAATACAGCGTCGAGCCGCACTTTCATGTCTACATGCAAAAGGACAGGCTTTGATTGGCTTTTATAAATACCTGATCAGACACTGTTCATTTTGCATAGAAGCCGTGGTAGTTTATAAAACAAAAATATCTTTAAACATTCAGCCGGAGCACATTAACGCAGTCAACCATTTGTTTGCAACTATCTTCATTCATTTGTCATATGTCCTCAGGCATCAGTACAATTTTCTGGGAACTACTAAGAATGAACCTGCGGTATCTCATTAAAAAATAACTGTTTTCTCATTGTAACCTCTGCATGTTCTGTTCAGTCATCTTCCGCTTATCTGGGGCCGGGTCACGGGGGCAACAGCCTCAGACGGGAAGCCCAGGCTTCACCCCATTCATTCTCCAGCTCACCCAGAAGGATCCTGAGTCATTTCCTGGACAGCTGTGAGACATACTCTTTCCAGCTGGTTCAGGCTCTACCTCTTGGTCTTCTACCAATGGGACATGCCCAAAACACTTCACCAGTGAGGCGCTCGGGGGCATCCTTACCAGATGCCCGAACCACCCCATCTGGCTTCTCTCGAACTGGAGGAAGGAGCGGTTCGACACCAAGCTCCTCCCGGACTATTTCTCATCTCCATGCTGTCCTGAGAAAGCACAGGCTCTGGATCCAAAATGTGACTCAAACTCCTCATCCACTGTTAATCTCAGAGTGCAAAGAGCATAGAAGGAGGATAGCATGTATAAAATGCTTCCTGCTACTCAAAAATTATTGATGTAGCATTCGTTCATTGTCACATGGGAGGAGGCAGAAATACTAGTATGATTTTCTTTATTCTAAAAATGCATCAATGCAGAAAGCACTTTGGAGACAAATACCCACAATTTAATCAAAAGGGATAGATAGGTACCCACAACAAGTAAGTTTCATCAGTCTAATCCCATCTCCTGCATCCTCTTCGGTCCTTCACTGTATCCATGAACCTCCTCTTTGGTCTTCCTCTAGGCTCCCAATTCCAGCATCCTTCTTCCAATGTACTCTCTCTCTCCTCTGCGCATGTCTAAACCATCTCAGCCTGGCCTGTTTGATTTACCTACCTGGATTAATGTAGTTTGGTTTGGTTGTTTCCTTTACGTTCAAGAACTCTCTCGTTATTCTTTTTTTTTTCCCCAGATATGGGATAGTGGGGATAATTTTCCACTCACTTTCCTACCCCATAAACCTAACTTCAACCATCTCAAAAAACATACCTAACTAATCCAATGTGTATTGCTCATTACTCTTTGTTTGAGCCCTCTAAGTCCTCAAGTCCAAATAACCTTCTCTGGCTCCGTTCTGAAGAAAGCACAAACTTGCTGATAGAACTTTTATTTGCTCATCTAGTTCAACCATTCATTTTACGAGGTGAAAGTACCACTTCATTCAATGCAATAAACTGTAACAACATTGGTCTTTTGGACGAGATTGAAAAGGTTGATGTGAGGGGAATCTGTGTAGATAAAGAAAAATGTTTGAAGTTCTTTCACCTTCGACATTTTACTTTCTGTACTCAGTCACAAGGCTTGTATTTCAAATGTTTCTGTAAACTGTAGATGTTTTTTTTCTCCTCAAGTCACATGCTCGTCTGTAATTTCACAATGTGGTAACTTGGCAACAAACGAACACTGAGACAGAGGATAAAACAGGCCTTCAAAGTTCAGACGTGGTTGAGCCAGCTCGCTTTCACTAGTTGGTTATTCTTTTAAGCCTGATCATATAATAAGGCTCTCCTCCTGGAGATGCGCGTGTGTTGGCAGAAGTTTCTAAACAAACCACATTTCTGGTCTTCTTTAATTTAAAATCTGGTTTTCCGGTGGGTTTTATACCTTGCTCAAATCAGAAAATCACCTGATATTTATATACCTACCGCATCACAACTGGATAAACAAGCATGTTTGACTTGGTATCCACTGAAAGACGGGTAGTTTTGTTGCTCTTGGAAGGAGGAGTAGTCAGTGCATCAGTGCAGGGTGAAGCACTCTGCTCCAGATAAGCATAGAAAGCAGACTCACACACGCATGCACACGCACACACGCACGCGTGCGCATATACACACACACACTGGCTCTGTCTTGCATGCATGCAAACTGAGTTCACTCAAAAGTAAAGCAAAATATTACATCGGCTCAGCTGCATTCACATCCCCTCAGGTCTTGTGGCAGCCTTGCATGTATCCTGGTAATTAAACAAAACGGACTTTCTTCACAAAAAAAAAAAAAAGATTATAAATTTTGTTCCAGAGTGGAATACAAAACAAGCTCCAACCTCACATAACCTCTTAAAACACCTTAAACCCTCTCATTGTACTTTTATGTTAGCAATCAATGTTTTACAAGTTAAGCTCTAAACCTCTATAACAGTCGCACACAGATTTGTTTTATTGAAAAAAAGACCAAATTAGTCACCAAAATGATTATAAAAGTAATTTCTGTATAAAATGGGCCTGCGTATCCTCTCTTTTACAAAACACAACAAATAAATATTTCAGAGTGTATAAATGTACCTTCAATTACGTCTATTTCATTCAAATTTATTGAGATAGAATCAACCTGAAAGATTAAATAAAACCTACAAATGTTCAACAATTGAATATGAAAATGGTCTGTAAAGGAATTTTGTTTCCTCTTCGTGACAACAAAGAGAATGGTAAAGGACCCCCCTCTGAGCTGAGATGCCGGTGCAGCAGAGAAGAGATGGTGGTGGAAAATGTTTGTGATAAGATTCTAGCAGAGGTAGGAGAGAGGAGGGAATCATGACTGTAGGTATGAAGAGAGAATGACAAAACACAAAACAGATTTAGAAAGGCTTGATAAACAAGAAGATCAGTGGAATGGAGTTTTAGATACAAAACTCGTTCAATTTTTTTTTTACTGTCAATAAGCTACTTAGTGACTAAGATCACAATGTGTTTTTTTTTTTTTTTTTAGATCATAGGCAGCTTTAGAAACCCAACTTCTGAATCTGATGGGAGAATCCCTACAAATTCTTTGGTTGGCAGGAGAGTATAGTCTGGTCTCCCTAAAGAGGAAACTCAATCTGGTTGCTTGTATACATAGTTTGTTCTTTTTGTCAGTTCTTGATGCTGAGTTTCGAACTGCAAGGTAGAAAACCTTGAGGAAGATGAAATAAGAGCCATATAGATGAACTGAAAAAGAAGAAGGTTGTTGGTGTGAAGAAAAAGAAAACAGAATTCAAGTAACTAGACTGGTGCCATCAAGGTCCTCCGGTCAATTCTATTTCCCTCCAGCCAAAAGGTCAGGAAGTGAGACATTGTATTGTTCATGAAACCTTGAAAAACGGACAACCAATCAAATAATGAAGATCAGACATGGGCATCAAATGTGTCTATCTGTGCTTATTTGACACTCAGGTTGACTCTCAGGGTGCATTACACACATAACGTCTGATTCCGACTATAAAGCAGCATTTGGTTATAGCAAAAATATACCCACCCGCTGTAGAGAAGACGAAGCCCAGAGTTCTAAGGTCAGACAGTTTTTATAGAGTAAAAGAAACCATCTGATGCATCAGGCTAAGGAAACTTGGTTGGATAGAGGGAACTTGCTCACTATGGTGACCTCAAAAGGGAAAAGTCAAAAGGGAAAGAAAATAATCAATGTCACCTTTACAAATCACTCCAACATATAATGGAAATTTGCCTGGAATGCCAGGTATTTCCTACAGATTGAACTTACCTGCCATTTAAATGGAATGACACAAATTCAAATGGTCTGTTTTAAATGTAAATAAAAATCTTGTGAGTAGAAACAAGGTTAATCTTACTTCAAAAATGCACAATTAGATCTTTTGAAAGCCGATTGGGCCTTGAAGTGTTTAACATAGAGCTTAACATAACTCACACGTTCACATCCAATTAATACACTTGTTCTCTTCAAAGTGGAGATGTGGTTTGAACACATGTTGTGTGTCTAGAATTTCCCGTATGACATTGTGTCATGGTGTCTAGGATCAGTGCGTCTTACATTGTTTGAGCAGCAATGAAGTCGAGGATGGGAAACTTGAGCTGCAGGCTTGTCGGGGAAATGTGTCTGATCTGCATATTCATAGATGTGTTAATAATAAAAGAGAAAAAGGTGCAGAGTAACATTGAAAGAATTGGAAAACACAAAAGGATTCATTTATTATACAAAAAAGGATGAGATTTTTTTTGAATAACAAATTGGAGTTTTAGAAGTTTAATTAATGACTCATACCTAGAGACGAAAAGAAAAAGATTCAAAGAGGTAAAGGAATTTATCTCGGGTGGAAATTATTAGATTGTTTTGGACAAAAATGATCAACTGTAATCCCAAAAGAGCAAAAAACAATGTTGTAAAAGTTCGGCAAAAGTTTTCACTGGTTTTATTTTGTATGTATTAAATGTTCACAACTCAATGAACAACTTTTTGTGAAACGTCATATCTTCATGACAATTTCTGATTAATCGTCAATGAATGCAACATTTTCATACTTTTTTTAGTTAAATCTGAACAACATAATCATATTCAGAAATGTTTACAAACACTTTTGGTCTGATTGGTCCATTTTAAATACACAAGGGAAAGAGAGAACTTGTAATTGGTTGTTTTTGACCGAGTGGCCCTCAGGAAGTGAACAATATATATTTCAACCACAGTAAATGGTTACTTTTCTACCTGTGTTGGTACTCAAAGCACTTTACATTGTATCTCACATTCACTCATTCACACACACATTCATACCTGATAGTGGAAGCTGCCATGCAAGGTGCAAACCACTATCAGGAGCAATTGGGGGTTCCTTGTCTTACTCAGGGACACGTTGACAAGAACTCCGTTGGCAGATCGAACCGATAAACCTGTGGTTACAGGACGGTCATCCTACCTACTGAGTCATCCTTCCTATAACTTTTATGAATGTCATTTTATTAAGTTAAACTGCAAATTTTGATTGTTATTTTCGGAAAAATATGAGTGCACAATTCTGTTTTAGAAAGTGGTAAAGATGGCGTGAAGGAGTGTAAGAACTGTGAAGTCCAGCTATAGATAGCAAACAAGACATGGAATTGCAAGAGGACAACCAGTTACAGAAAGAACAGAGCAGGTAGTTCTTATTAAAGATGCTCAAATGCTCGAGTGCTGTTGTATTTAGTATCTGCAAAAGTTATTGAACATATTCAGCTAGTCTTAAAAGCCTGCATGTGAGACAGTTTGGAAAAAGGTGTTCAGAGAGGTGTTCACATTCCATTGTGGCAAATGTATTTTCCCCCAAACAACATCTCCCAAAAACACTTGTATAAAATATTTAGTTTAGTTTTTGTAGTATTAAAAATGAAAATAGTGGAAATTTGACTCACTAAATGCTGTGAAGATTTTTAAAACTCGTGGTATTAAAACATCTTCAGATATAAAAATGGTTTACGTACATGTCGTGACTTTTTTTTTTTTTCGCTCCTCCCTGCTTCAGACTCTTAAATCCAGCCAGTAGGCTGTCATTCTGAATGCTTACCGCTCACTGGGATAATATGAGGAGAAAGAGCTTCACACAGTTGAAAGCAGAAAGGAGGAAAACAGGACAGGGAGAAGCACAGAGATGAAGAGAGGGAGAAATCGCACTGTACTTGTGTTAAGTTATTCCGTCAGGATGACACAGCCAGAAAATATCTGAAACATTATAAAGAACACCTCGTACAAGTTAAATGGGGCCTTAATAAAAACAAATGCTGCTACTTTGTTTGACCTGAGCTCACATTTTGAGTTTGGTTCAAAAATAGATCCGGCTCTGTGCACTCAGGACACCCACGGTTTTCTGTCCTGGAGACTGACTGTGCTCCAGACGACTCAGTGAGCTAAAAAAGCAACCATTACTTGTTCAAGGAAGTGCACTGCACCATATCTAGTAGACAAAACAAAAGTGGGATTGCATCAACATTTTATGTCTAATGCTTTGATTCATTATGAACAAGGCAGAGCTCTCGGTTGGCATTTTGGAAAGGAAGGATTTGTCTTCTTTTACATGAGTGTTAATTAAAATTGCAACTAAATTAGCACGCCCTAAAGAGCTGTGAAATCTAAAAATGACTGTTCAGCAACTTCATTTTGTATTAGCCATGTTAATTAATTTTGCAAGGTTTTGAAAAGTTTATTTATTAAACAAACTAACTAAAAATGAAGCTTCCATTGTATAGCAGTTGTGTTGAAGGATGGAAGCATAGAGATACTGTTCCTAAAAAAACGAGCATATTATACAGTACATATTATGAAGTACATCTAATTTAGAACACAGATTAATTCATGCAAATTTTACACCTCAAAACTTGATCTTTTATTAAAGCCTATAAAATAAAACATCCCAGAAAGACTAGTAACCTAATTGAACTAATATATGTTAATATTTAAATGAACATTCATTGAGGTATAAATAAAAAGAACCTGAGATTACCAATGTGAATACCGTACAGTGTATACCATAATAACAAAACAGAGAGGGGGTACATTGGCAGAATTGGATGCTGGGTTTGGAACCACCAGGAAAGAGGCCTAGAGGAAGACCAAAGAGGAGGTTCATGGATACAGTGAAGGAAGACATAAAGATAGTTGGTGTGACCAAAGAAGATGCAGCAGATAGGGTTAGATGGAAGAAACTGACTTGCTGTGGCGACTCCTGACGGGAAATGCCAAAAGAAGAAAAAAAAGTTTATTCATGTTTGCATTAGCAAACAATCCACCGTACTTGCTGATCAAAGAGAAAGAAAGTCATTCATTCATCTTCTGAAGCGTTCATCCCTAACGGGGTCGCGGAGGTGGCGGAGCCTATCCTGGCTGATTCAAGACGAAAGGCGGGGTACACCCTAAACAGGTCGGAAAGAAGTCATATTTGTAATTCTTCTGCTACACTACATTGTAGCGTCATTTTAATCAGAGTATCAAAAAGTCCTTGCTCTTAGTTTAGATAGTGTTTAACTTCGGTTACTGTTATTATAAAGAGCTACTTGCATTATTGAGGTAACCTGTTACTGAGAAAAGAATATACCACAGCAACTCATTACATTTAAGAAGTTTCACTACAACACTTGATAGCAGTATTATCCACACTGGTGGGAACATTGTAGTCACCCACCAATAGTAAAAAATAAAAATAAAAAAACGTGATGACCTGCATTGTGTTTAACTACTTTACCACAGACTGCAATAAAAACAGTTTTCTCTGGTTGCTTTTATATCTGGTAAAAAATGTAAATAATGATGAGCCAGTGGATACCTATCAAAGCAAAAAATCTCCTGAAACATGTGAAGTTCAAGGTGCTGATGCAGGTTTTGGTTATGCTGTTAGTTGCTTAACCAAACTTTGAATTTTCAGTTTCCTAACAAGAAAAACGACGGATTATTGAATTATTTTTGAAACCATTCATTTTAGTTTCTCTGTTCCAAAGTACAATATTAGCTTGTACCTCATTTAAACTTGACATACCATCTGCAGGGGCGGATCCAGCATTTTCTAAATGGGGGTGTGAGATCATTGACAAAGCCAGTGTAGAGAAACCTGGGGGCATTCCCCTCCAGGACATTTTGAAAAATAAGAGTAATTTTCCTGCATTTTGTTGGCTCATTCGCTGGCCCTGCAAGAAGATAGCTTGACTAGTCCCCTTTCCTTTCTTCTTCTTCTTTTTTTTTGGATCAAAAGGGGGGGAGGCGTGCGCCCCCATGCCGCTCCGCCCGTGATCTGAATCAACTTAAATGTACAAGTATCTAAAGAAACTTTGGAAAGTCAGAAAGTAATAATCAAGTTAGACTATGATCGAATTTTTTTTCAGCCACAAAGGTGTAGCATTGCTTTCAGAGAAATATGATGCCAAAGTTTTTTTTGTTTGTTTGTTTCGGGGTTTTTTTACTTTCTCCAAACTCCATCTTTGTCCCGCGGAGGATTACAGCTGGTCAAACCAAACTTTGATGGAAAAGTTTGATGGTGATGGAAACGAATGCAGAGCAGCATCACTCACTCTGTTCACGTCTCCAGCTCTGACTGTGTTGGTGGAAACTCTTTCCTTATTCAGGGTGACTGACGTTTCGGCTGACAGTACTGTCAACATGCCCAGGAGAAGAGAAGCTTTGTGGCCTGATAGGATTTTATAACCAAACCGTGACCAGGATGCACACATTTATTTCTTTCCAATGCTGACTTAGTGAAAATCTCAAGGTTTTACTTCATTGTGACCAAAGCTCTGACATCCAAGAGCTAAACCATGAAACTTAGAGCTCAATAGCTTTCATTCTTTACAAATAACATTAACATTTTGCACATAAAGACATTCTGAATAGCAGACATTTTCTGATATTGTGTGGCCATGCAACAGCTTGGCAAAGTACGTTTTGAAAAAAGAATAAAGTGATAAAGAGACAGATGGAAGGACAAATAGATAATTTAAGTATTTAATCAACTTTTAATCACTGAAATCGTATTGCTGTTGAAATTACACAGATTGCAATGGCTACATTAATACCTAATTACTTGATGTTAAAACAAATCTCAGGTTTTATTTTTAATGACCATGCAATAGTGGAATAAAAAAAGTTAGCATTCGACTATAGAAAAAAAAAGTCAACTAAAATATGGACAAAAAATTGAGGATAAAAACAGATACAGAGGACCTCCAAGAAGTACCTCCGCAGACTCCTGACTGCCCTCAGACAGTACGTTTCACAGTTAAGTAAGAGTACAGAGCTAAGATTACATCCTTTCGTCTTGTGTTGATCCTGGTATGCAGACAGAAGGTGTTAATTACATGTTAACGGTGACATTCAAGAGTTGGAAAATCATCAGGGCATTATTGAACTGTTCCACCTCCACACCAACAGGGTGTCTGTGCTGACAACTATTTCTACATGTTGCTACACAACTCAAGCAGAGCAAATGATGGGCTGGCAAGTTGAAACATCTGCTCTCCTCCTAATGAGTGTAGAACAATGTAATCCATGTCATCTCCTTATGTAAACAACATACATTGCCACAGTCGGATGCGATTACATGCGAGGAAAACGTCCTGCTGACCAGAATATTCACAGTTTCACAGTCAAACAGACGTCTACATAAAAGACTTTTCACTCGACTCAGAGAAGAACAGATGTTTCTTCTAATGCAGCTTCTAAAAAGTAATGTCTGTGTGTGTAGATTTAACAGGATCCAAATCTCTATTTGATTTGAAAACTTATCTTTAGGACCAATAAAATTTATGGATAGTTTTTCGAAAAGTAATTGTTTTTTTTATGACACATGCTCATATTAATTTGGTTAAAGCAGGTTCATTAACATTTTGAACCACTGCGATTTTTTTCTAAAACATGAACAAACATGAATTCTCACTAAAAAAATTTTTGATATTCCCTGACTAACTTATCCCCTACAGTTCAACGTTTCAATATTTCAGTTCTTCTGTCCTACTCTGTGTTTTTTACATTGACCTTGTGTCTTTCCACCTTTCTGAACTGCTTCTGATTCATGTTCTGTGCAAGTCTCTAAGATCTGTTGTTACATTATTTTACTCATCCCAAGGACAAGACTTGGGGTAAAACAAGATAAGTCTTCTAAATTTTGAAAGAAGTTTGAAACAGCAAACTGACTTTTCTCAGCCTGTTTTTAAATCTTGCATGAGGATCTTGTTTTACTGGGACTGTCTCTGTGTAAGTTTGCATGCATTTATGTGTGTGAATGTTAAAAAAAAAAACAGCATTATGAATACATATTCATACATATTCAGAGGTCAGGAGCAGGGTCCTTCACTAAGTGGAGGTGTTTAAATATCTTGCTCAGGGATGCAGGAAGAATGAAAAGATTGTTACTGTAAATGAGGACGCTGCATTGAAATGCAAATGTATAGTAGGTTAGTTTTATGGATGCTCTTGTTTGTTGGGATGCGTTGGCTCAGTGGTAGGAGTATTTGTCCTTGGACCAGGAGAAGTTGGTTCAATTCCCACTGAGCTGCCTAGGTGTCCCTGGAGCAGACACCTAACCTAGTTGCTCCCACCATTGATACCGTCGTGGTTGCCTGCTGCGGTGTAATCCAGCTAAGTAATTTCCCCGTTGAGGGACTTGTAAAGATATTCTTCCTCAATTGTGTCTTACAAATAAAATAGAACTGGATGCAGAGTAAATAAGGAACTGAATAGAAAGACGATAAGGTATAGATGCTATTTTGCAAACTTTGCTCCATTTAATTGTTCATTTCCTGTTCAAGAAGGCAATAAAAAAACATGAAAAATGCAGGATTAAACCTGATAAATACAACCTAAAAAGAAAAGGGTTTCCAGATCATTTGATTGAACACAAATGATTAAAAAGAGGAAATGTTTTAAAAAGGAAGTAATTTTTTGTAAGCTATTATATAGAGGTAGAATTTTTAAATGCACTTTTTATGTTCAGTTTTGATTTTACAAACAGAGAAAAAAAACTCCACTTACTTGACCCCAAAATAGCTTGAAGCAGCTAGAAAATTCTAAATGTTTCCAGACTTAATAAAAAAACTACTTTCTGGAAGGACAAATAATAAAATGTGCATTTTTTTTCTTTATTTGGATATGTATTTAATTGCAGAATATACAAATAATTATGTTTCTCATTAATGGAATTATTTTTCAGCTCCAGAAATCTAACAGTATAGATTTTTTTTTAAGAAGCATAAATTATTAAAGAAATCCATGTCATTCTAAGTTATTTTTGTTTTGGATTTGTTTGGGATAACCACTGATGACTCTTTGTGCTCTCAGCCTGAAGTAGATGGCACACAATTATTAAAAAAATAAAATAAAAAATAATTGTTTGCTTAAAACACACGGAACAGTTCCTAACTGTGCGAGGGTTCACACCAAATGCTGCAGGGCCCAAAAGGTTGATGCTGTCTCTAAGTAAAGTTGCCATAGTTGTTTTTTTGAACGGTATCATTTTTTCAGTGATATTTTCTAATAGCACGTTGTGTATCAAAGCCTAAGCTGTGATGTACACGGTTACGTTAATGCTCGTTATTTCTTGTGGAGAGACATTTTGTGAATCCTCCAGCCTCTGAAAAATATTTCAGAGAATTAAATGTTAGCAAAATATTAATCATTTGCAATTTGTAAAGTTTTTCCTCAGATTTTCACATCTTTGTTGTTTTCTTGGAAAAGCCCTGTAATTTTCCCAATTTGAGATTGCTAGTCAGACTTTATTTTGTTTGTATATTTCAACGTTGTTTATCCGTTTTCAGGTCACTCTATTGCTTCTGAGAAGATTTTTTGTGTTTGTTTGTTTATTTGACATCCAAATTATTACTTCATTTTGTCATTTTCACTGAGTTGCACGTTCCGTGTGCCACTCAGATTTGGAAATCAGTGTCTTCAGTTTGAGACATCTGTGGCACAACAGACTTGACATGAAAATGCAAGTTTTATGTCTCATTTATACTGACATTTCAAAATATCTCATGTCAAAATGGCTAAAACCAAAACGCCATGAATAAAAAGTGGTCTAATTTATAATAAAAACAATTATAGCAAATCAGTAAATAATTCAATGATTGGTTTGTGTGATTTATTTGACATTAATATATTATATTTAAAAGCCCGTGAGAATTGATGTGCACTAGTCATTGCAACTGAAAATGCAGGCATGCATGCAGATATTGTTCAGTTCGAGGTAAATGCAAAAAATGAGTCAGACTGTCTTGCCATTAGCAACTACCAATTCAGGGGAAAAAACAGGACCTAAGTGTATAATTAGGCTTTATGGGTTATTGCTTTTGGTAAAGCTTAACAATCTGAATATGTGTGTATATTTTCTGGGGTTAAAGCAATGCACATGTAAGGTATTTAATGCTCACACCTTGGATGTCTTATAAGCACCGTCCAGCAGGAAATGAAACCAAATTGTGCATGAGTTTTTGGAACCATGCAGTCAGTCAATCACCTTCTTAACCGTCTATCCCTTACAAGTACTGGCGCCCATTCCAGCTGGTTCAAGGCGAGAGGCAGGCTACACCCTCAAGAGGTCACCTATCTGTCGCAGGGCCACACACAAACACTCATTCTTAACGGCAATCACGTAGTGGCCAATCAAACTAGCATGCATGTTTTTGGAGGGTGGGAGGAAACCAGAGGAAACCCGTTGCATACACAGGGAGGGCATGCAAACTCCACACAGAAAGGCCAGTGGTCCAAGCCTCGCCCCTACCCGGGACTCGAACCCACAACCTTCTCGCTGTGATACCACTGAGCTACCCACTGCACCACCGTGCCGCCCCCGGGACCATGCAACTTTAGTAAAAATGACATAAAATTAAATTAGTGAAAGCCATGTTTTTGAAGATTGAGTTCATTCTACATGTGTGAATGTGGAACAGATGGATCCTGTGAAGAGGCACTCGAGTAGTGGAAATAGAAGCAAATTGTCATTTTTATTCTTCATCCATCTACGCATGGACTTTCCAGTTCAACTCCTGCCACCCAGCTGTTATGCATAATCCAGTCATCTTTCAGAGCTCGCTTCAACTGTAATGAGTAGACCAAAGTAAAGGCCATGCCAGTATTCTAAATGTCATTTCATGCACCATTCAGGTGGACAAGCTGAAGACACATTTGTAAACATTACAGTGTTGCTTTCCAGAATGAAATAGTATGCATGAGGCTAAGACCAATTTTTACAGGAACTATATTCCTCTATCTCATGAATTTCAATGTCTATCAAAATATTGTTTCCTATCATCATGTAACTTAGATGGGATATGCAGACAAAATAGGATCCATCCAGAAAGCAGATGTAATTTGTTTGTGTTCACGCTTCATATTTGTATTGCTTTTTCAGAAACTGCAAAAAGACTGTCATCAAAACATACACAAACACATCATCCCCAGATTTTTTTTTTGTTTATTAATGTGTAACTAATCTATAGTAATTTCAATATACATCATATAAATGAGTCATTGTCTTTTTGAACCGTTATGTTTACTGTCGTTTGATTTTTTTTCTTTCTTTCTGCAACTAGAAAACACCATTTTATTCTTGCTTTCATCAAAATGTCCAAGAATCTTGATGTCTAATTTGTCTTGGTGGCTTGTGTCACATGCCGTTGGGAGTTATTCACCAGCATAAAACACAAACACACACTTTTAAAAAAACAGCAAAACATTAACACTAGAAACCATTTCTCAAGGCAGGAATGGATTTTAAATGCTAGTTTTTTTCCCAGATGGTACTTGGAATCAACAGTTTAACAAAGCTAAAGTAGGTTATTTGTGTTGCTAAGGATATAAAAGAACACAAATCATCCCAGCTCCGATGGAAGTAATAAAATTCATTGTCCCCGGTTTATTTAATAAAACACACTGTGGGAAAACAGGAGCTGCAAACACATTTACATCAGTTTCTACGGTTGACTGATGATGTGTACAAAAAAAGGAGGCATCTGAGCACTTTATTGTAGTCCCTATACATTTATTTCTAACATTTTTCTTTTTCTTAAGCTCCTATAAGAGTATTAATCAGCCCTAACGATGCCACAATAGCTAACCATCATGACTGCTAATGACATATAGGCTGAGCTGGACTTTATGCTAATATATATCACAAGTTGACGAGTCTATTGCTCTTATAGAGGCCTTTTTGGCTCTATGTTTTAGTGAAATCATATGAAGTTATACTCCTGTTCTCTAAAAAATAAAAGCACTTAAAAGGCTAATTTAGCACCCTTTCCTCTCTGTAAATCTCCACCAAGTGAGCAAGATTTAAACCTTACCTATTTTCCCTTTTTTATTCTGCTTTTTTGTAAAAAGACCGAAAGGGAGCCATTGAACATTCTGCTGGAAATTGAGTAATAAATTCACCAGTGTGGAGCTAAAGAGTTATTCTCCAAAATAAAAATGTAAATGAAATCATTGTAAGTGACCTGTTATGTGAGGTTGCACAGAGAAAATGGTTCCCTTTTGGATAACTGTCATTTATCTGGATTTATAGGGCCAAGTACTCCACATGCAAAATAGTTTGTCACCTTCTGAAATAAATGTCCTCTGCTGCTTGTTAAAGCTTGAGTTTGACAAAAGCAATCCAAGCATAGTGGTGTGAAAATATAATTGGGCTTAAAGCTGTTTAATCTTGCCCAAGAAAATTTAATCCTGAGATGGTCAAAATCTATCTCTACGGACCCCACAGTCATCAGCAAGCACAATTTATTATTACATCTTATTACTTTTAAATAATAGCAGCAGTATGGTTTTATGCCTAAAAAGAGCACTACAGATGCAGTATTTGCCTTGAGGATGCTGATTGAGAAGTACAGGGAAGGTCAGAGAGAGCTGCACTGTGTCTTTGTAGATCTAGAGAAAGCGTATGACAGGGTACCTAGAGAAGAACTATGGTATTGTATGAGGAAGTCTGGTGTGACGAAGAAGTATGTTAGAGCAGTGCAGGACATGTATGAGGGATGTAAGATAGTGGTGAGGAGTGCTGTAGGTGAGACAGAGGAGTTCAGTGTGGGGGTGGGACTGCACCAGGGATCTGCTCTGAGTCCTTTGCTGTTTGCTGTGGTGATGGACAGGCTGACAGACGAGGTTAGATAGGAATCTCCAAGGACAATGATGTTTGCAGATGACATTGTGATCTGTAGTGAGAAGAGGGAAGATGAGGAGGAAAAGCTGGAGAGGGGGAGATTTGCACTATAAAGAAGAGGAATGAAGTCAGAGTAAAACAGAGTACATGTGTGTGAATGAGAGGAATCCAAATGGAAAAGTGAGGTTACAGGGAGAAGAGATAAAGAAGGTGGAAGATTTTAAGTACTTAGGATCAACAGTCCAGAGCAATGGAGAGTGTGGAAAAGAGGTGAAGAAGCGTGTTCAAGCAGGCTGGAATGGGTGGAGAAAAGTATCAGGTGTGATGTGTGACAGAAGAGTTTCAGCTAAAATGAAAGGAAAAGTGTACAAAACCGTGGTGAGACCGGCCATGCTGTTTGGTCTAGAGACAGTGCCACTGAGGAAAAGACAGGAAGCAGAGATGGAGGTAGCAGAGATGAAGATGCTGAGGGTCTCTCTGGGAGTGACCAGGATAGACAGGATCAGAGGAACAGCACATGTTAGAGGTTTTGGAGATAAAGTCCGAGAGGCCAGGCTGAGATGGTTTGGACATGTACAGAGAAGAGAGACTGAGTACATCTGCAGAAGGATGCTGGGTTTGGAACCACCAGGAAAGAGGCCTAGAGGAAGACCAAAGAGGAGGTTCATGGATACAGTGAAGGAAGACATGAAGATAGTTGGCGTGACCGAAGAGGATGCAGCAGATAGGGTTAAATGGAAGAAACTGACTTGCTGTGGCGACCCCTGAAGGGAAATCCCGAAAGGAGAAGAAGAAGACGAAGAAGAAGAAGAAGACTTTTAAATCCAAAATACATTTAAAATGTCACATTTCTTTTTTTCATGTGTTGGGAAATCTAGTGGGAACTCTTCAACATGAACCACTACATATTTAAAAACAAAAAACATTAAAATGAGCAATTTTAGTTTGAACAATTAAGTTAATTGTTAAACTCTGGACAAGTCAAACTCTCCTCTCAACTACTGATGAACTTCTACAGAGCTACTATAGAAAGCATCCCGTCTCTCAATATGACTGTGTGGTACGGCAGCTGCACCACACAGAATAAAAAGGACTTGGCCTGGGTGGTGAAGACTGCACAGGGGATCGTAGGGTGCCGGCTGCCAGATATGGATTCAGTCCACAGCTCCTAAGTTCAGCAGAAGACAAGACAGATAGCGATGTACCCCACCCACCCAGGCGATGGACCTCACCCACACAGGTTACAGACTGTTTGTACCTCTCCCATCAGGGAAACAGTACAGGACCATAAAAACCACCACTTCACCTCTCAGAGACAGTTTTTTCCACAGAGCTGTGAAAGCAATCACCCCTCCAACCTCCATCTTCTTGCACACTCATCTGACTAGTACTAAGGACACTTTATAGCAACACAAACTACAACGACATTGCACTATTAATTATTTTTGTATAAATTATCCAGAAGCCTTTTTACACTGTTTTTGTTATTTTTACTTTTATTTCTACTTCCTATTTTTATATATACTGTGCATATTTATGTTTTTTAGCCTGACGCCTGTCCAAATTTTACTGTGAGAATGGTGACAATAAAGAATCTTGAATCTTGTTAAGGAAAACAATCTGAAGAAAGTGAGTAAATTAAAGGCACCCCAGTAAAGAAAGTGTTCAAATATCACACAAAAGATTTAACCTTAAATAAATATTTTTTAACTTTTACATTTTTTTACATATGACTTTTTATGCAGGAATGCACGGTGGTGCAGTGGTTAGCACGGTGGCTTCACAGCTAAATGACAACTAACACAATTAGCTAAATTTACAAGATGATACTTGTACAAAAGTACTGACGGTATGTCTCATTAGTGCTCATTAGTCCCAATGAATCGTATTATCATATCAACATATTTAAAGCTTTACTCGAACAGAAAATGGAAGATAGATGCTTCGTACCAGGAGACTGAGTAGGAAGTTGCAGAAACAAAAAGCAGTGTGTCAGCCTTTCATTTTGCCTTTTTTTTTCTTTATAAACTATCACTAGATGAAAAACTATCGGGAACTCAGCTGTTCTCGTTACAAACTCACAAAAAGTTTATTTGCCGACAGAATTTCATTTTCTTGTTTTCGAACTCGAAGGAAATGTGAAGATGAGGGTAGGCCTAAGGCACATGCAAATAAGAAGCCACTTTGGGTCCAGGTAACACAAGTTTCTGCTTCAGTAACAAAACAAAATCAATCATAAAGTTATAGTCCATATATAAGCAATGCAAAGGAAAGGATGGATTACATTTACATTGTATAAAATGATCATTGGTAGTGCTGAAGCGGTGCAGGCCCACAAATCAATTTTACCCTTAGGCTCCAAAGAGGCTTAGCTCAATTTTGGCACAAGCTAGTAAATATGTTTAAGAAGAGGCATTAGATAATCTGAATCTTCGTAAGGAGCGTTTTTTATATGCTTTCCAGATATTCAATAAAGTTGGGTTTTGTTGCCACTGGCATCGGTGTGCAAGTTATTTCACACATTTAAACATTACATAAAATTATTAACCCTGCCAGGCAGAGGGAATCTTATGACACATTTGGGTTTATATACATGGGTTTACTGTTTTCTTGCAGATTTCTTTTGCATTCCGCACCATCGGTTTAACAGTCCAATTAGATATCATCAAAGTGGGAGGAGTCAGCATGCCCCAGAAGTCAGATCCAATTTGTTGACACCTTTCAAACACTATTTGGATACATCATTGTGTTTCATTGCTCTGATTGGCTAAGATCAATCAACAATCAACTCGAGGTTATCACTCAATATTACACCAACTCCTGAATGTTGTCAGTGGGGGAGGTTCCAGATGAATACTATGGAAGAACTCTCGCAAAAATTCCCCATGGATCTCATAATATTCCTTTAATTTTTGGGATTTATTATACTTTGAGGGTATTTTGGCCGGGGACATTTTCCTTTGAGATAGTTTTGGATACATCTGAGATACTTAAACTCCTCCACTTGGGGCAGGACCATGTTCCTGCCCCATCTCTTGGGGAGGTGTTTCGGGCACGTCCCATTGTGGGGAGACCAAGAGGATGACCGCGGACTCGCTGGATAGACTATGTCTCACAGCTGGCCGGGGGGACGACTCAGGATCTTTCCGGGTGAGCTGAAGGACGCACCTGGGGTGAGAGAAGCCTGGGCTCTCCGACTGAGGCTGTTTCCCCCGCGACCCAACTCTAGGTAAGCGGAAGACAATGGAACGGAATATTTTTGGATAAATTCTTACCTAGAAAATTAAAGTGCAAAGACAGCGCTTTCGAACATGATGGTTAAAGTCATGATTATATGAACAACAAATTCTTTTTACAGAAAAGAACTATATCAAACTCAAGCAAAGTGTTTATTATTTTATTATCAACCAATTATTATTTTGTTTATTACATTTTTATTATTGAATATTCTGACGTTCCGCTTCACCTTGGAGGTGACACTAGCAGTATATTCATGCAAGGTCATTTTGGTAAGAACGAAAAAACTGCTTCTATGGTATGTGACATATGACAGCAAGATTTTAGTGTGACCTCGGTCAAGGCTACACCCACTCAATACGATTCTACACGTATGCGATTGCAAACATCTCTCTTGATTATCCTCAGTTCTTATTCCTCAACCTATTGGGAATAAGTTTTTCTGCATTTCTCGTAATTTCTTTCAATATTAATGAAAATGACCTAAGTTAACATAAAAAAAAATGGGTCAACCGTGATCAGCTATTCTTAGAAATGAAATATTCGTCAGTTTAAGATACAGTTCACATATAGTTTTATAACCTTAAGAGCCACCTGTGGGAAATTTCACTGCCTGACACATTATTTACGTACTTCCTTATGTTTTAAGAATAAGAAAAGTGAACAAGACTATCTTTGGGAAGGCACAAGGGACCAAATTTGTGGGCTAGACGAATTTTGTCCAGTTTGAATAAAACTTTCTCTTTCACTCTACCAAATGATGAACGAGCCAACATTAGATGAATGTTTTTACATTCTAGGTGGAAAGTTCCCTCATTCGCACTTAAATTCTGAATTTAAAACAGGAGTCAGCTTGTACCAGCAATACTTATGAACAGAAATAGCTCCAAGTCTGGTCATGGTCCAATTTTCAATATTTGACAAGCAGAAAAAACTGAAGTAAAAAGAATTCTTTTGTGTCTGAATGATATATTTTTCATTTTTGGAGAAAGAAAATGTAAATTTAAGGTGCATTTTATCACAAGTGATGAATAAAAAACAGGGTAAAATAGTTCTTTCGTTTTGTAAGCACACAATATCTGATAGTAAAGTTTGAATAAATGTTATTTCATGATAAAATATTTAAAAGTCTAAAAAAATAAATGGAAACCTGTTTTTTTTTTTTTTTAAATCTGACATGTTGAATTTTTGTGCCCAACTTGGCCGATAACGAGATTATTAACATTTTTAGTCCTGTTCTTCAAATAGTTTTAGGAATTCAGTTGCAGAGTCACCACATAAATGAGAAAAAATGTTCAATGAAGACATTTCATATGTAACTAAGAAAAAGTCATTTGAGTTGAATCCAAAAACTTTTCAGAATAAAACTTATGATCACAAAAATTCACGGTTCAATCATTCACTGTCTAGAAAATCTTTTAGTATTTTATTTATATCTATGTTGGTCTAAAAGTAGCTTATATGTCAGTGATGCATTGGAATTGATTCACAATTGAGGCGTCAGTAATAAAATTACATTTTTCCTAATTATCTAAACCAATCTTAAGCCAAAATGGTGTTTCTGGTCAAAAATAAAAGCATAACCTTGTTTGATCTCTTGGAAGTCATCTTTAAACAGAAAACGATAAATGATTTAGTAAAGTTTTATGGTTTCCTTGACAGAATGTTCTTTGGAGTTCACCTCTTGGCAACATAAGTTATTTAGTTTTACCCCTTCAGCCTCAAAACTACGGTATGGGACTTGTTAAACAGAAAGTTTGACAACGTTTGCTCAAGAATGGAAATATATTCACTATCTATATTTATGTATGTTTTATAGATGCATCATCAGCAGGACTTGTTGCCTGATGTTGGGATCCCAAAATAACCTCACAATCCTCACACATCCTTTCTGTTGCTTCCACAGACTCGTGTTGAATAAAAAAGCTTGAGGAATAGCACCTGGACATAGTTTTACAGGAACAAAAGTGATTTTTTTTAAGCAAGTTTTTCAAATTTGCATTAAATTAGACAGCATTTTGACAATTCTGCACACTATGCACACCATATACGTATGTCTTCAACCTCTCCTTCAACCTCTCAAAAACTTAAGACTGCTCTGTCTAATTCAGTAAGAAAAAAAGAGAGTTTACCTTTCAAAGAAACCAGACTTTTACTCTGAGTCTGCACGCTTCCAGAACAGCTTTCATTTAACTTCCGTCTGCCAAAAAGGAGTGCTTTAGGCCATTTTTACAAGAATGGAAAAGAGGTAGAGTTACATTTAGTCACAATCCCATCATTCAACAAAGTGAAATGATACTTTGTACTTGTCAGGTCTTAGGTTAGCATTACAAATGTGCCGTATTATGCTGACTGTTAAGTGTCTGAAGGAGGTCGACAGCAGGGAGGCAGTGCATGGATGAATTTGTGTTGTACTACAGTTCAGCATCGCTGATGGTGAGATTGTTCAGGCATTTACTTCTAAAATGTGTTTCACAGCTCAGATGTCACAGCTGGTGAAGTAAAAGCACCAAAACGTTCTTCTTTTCACTTTTATTCTGTTTTAACTTGATTAAAACAAACAAAAAACTCATGCTGAAAGTAAATTTGGCCCATTTTGCATGAGGCATATCTCATTAATTGCACACACCATGAGATCATGCCGTCTCAATCACTGGTTACTCAAACACAGTAATTGTTTTCCCAGGAAGTAACGAGAATGGGTAACACATGGCTCAATAGCACTTCCTCTCTAATGTGCTCCGCACCACTGATTATCCCTCTTGATGACACAATTACTCTGCTCCCCAAGCAAAACTGATAGACAACAAATCGACTGCATGAACCACATCTCAGCTCAACATCAGTATCAACTGGACGCTCTGCAACCAGAGTTTCATCAGGGAAGAGGACTTTTGAATGTTTAAATAGTCCAACAAAGTTTTGTCATTGACATTGAGTCTTCTAAAGAGACTGTCCTTAGTTCAAGCTAGACCTTTTAGCTTAAAGCATTCAAGGTTACAAGGAAATGGCACTAATGCACTTTTCAGCTTAAACTTTGCACTTTGCACTTCATTTAAACATCCTGAAGTCTGAAGGCGCTGCTGCATGATTCACTCAAAGTGCCGTTTGGAACAGCGGGCGGTGTCAGAAACGCCTTCTGCAATGACTGGTCAAGAAATAGGTCTGAAAGTAGATTCACCACTCCACAGTAAATGGTCCAATCTTGCTGGGAAGTAACTATGATCAGCAATTCATGTGCTAAAACTTCTGAGAGTATATCTCATTTTCTGATGAGAGCTACTTGTAGCTTGCCAAAGTACTGCTTGATTTTATGATGAATGACAATCGTCCTTAACATTGTGTTTAGGAAAACATATGGTTAACCTTCAGAATCAGAGAAAATAGCTGAAAAACCATCTTGAAGACAGAAGCATCCAGAGCATGCGTGGTATCAAGGCTGAAAGGAATTAAGAGAAAATTTAAATGACCCTTTTAACCACTGAGGTATGCTCGCTAATTATTAATTGATAATCCCTACTTACACTTCATTGAGTCATCTTGGCAGTTTTTTGTGTTGTGAAATTAGATGTTTCTGGAGATTTACTTTCATTCATTTCCAAACCAGTGAGCAGTGACTGATGAATCTATCCAACCATTTCGTTTTCGTGTTAGCCACTCACGCCACCGTTTTCCGATAATGCAGTCATCTCCCGTGCCGTGTTAAAAGCTACCAAAGTATGTTAACAGATGACACAAGCATATTTTCTCTCTGCAAACCTACTAATCATTTGTCCATCCATCTATAATTTGACACTTGCTTGATCCTAATCGGAGTCAATCATCCCAACTGTCATCAGGTCTATCACTAATGCACACTCGCTTGAAATGTGAATGAGGAATTGCAAGAGCTGGCAACCCAGTAAGAGGCTGTATTTTCTCACTCCTGTAGGCTGATTTTAGTTCTGTCCGGTTGGCCTTTTGTTACAAGTTTTACCGCTCCCACTGCTCCCTTTCCTGTCCTCTCTCCACTGTTAGTTAAAGGCCACTTCAGCCTGAAAAGCCTTTCAAATAAAAGTATAAAAAAGGTTGATCTTACATGTTGTGTTTCATCCCTTTGAAAGCACACTCATTAAATTTCCTTTCGGAAATATCCAAACTTTTCTAAGTAATCAGCCCTGCTGATGAAAGACCGTAAGCATTAGAATTTATATAATGCAATCTTGTTATAAAGCAAACTAATGCACGTTAATTGTAATGGACTTGCCAGCTCTAATCTTTTTCAAATCCATTTTAAATCTCACATAACAATCAAAGAACGATGTGAGTCTGCTGGCTTATTGAGGCCCAATTCTATGTTTTTGGAACAACGCTTTGTCCATCTTGGAAAGACTTTTCTGTTTGATAGTGCCATGAGTCATCCGACATGATGTATGTTGGCTGCTTTTGCTGTTGGCAGTGTGAAAAGTGGCTTCTCCCTCCACCCCCATTTACTGATTGTAGTTTCCATGTTTTTCTCAACTAGTTTAACAAGAAAGTTGCTATTGTTTATTTTCAGTCGGAAAATTTGTTTTCAACAGAGGTGAAACTCTAACCAAGAGGGCAAGAAAAGGTTCTCCGATAGTAAAGAGTCGGTGAAAAAAAAATTGTGATGAATTAGAAGATTTTTTTTTTTTTTACCTTAATTCCAACACACTCTGTTCTTGTATCCACTCTAATTTAGTGGGCTCAGTGTAAGCAGCGATCATAAATGTTTGAACCAACTTGCTCCCAAAATTGGAAAGAAGAAAAAGATTTTGTGCATAAAATATTCCACTGGAAGCAGATGCATCTACACATAAAACATGCTTGCTTACCACATGCTCTGGTGTGCTTATCCCATGAAAATTTACAAAGATTTTAAAGATTTATTAAAATGAGAGAAATGTGGATTTGACCTGGTTAGCAAACTGTGTGAAGATTGACTGTGTTTGTGAAGTCCATAAGGACGACTGTCCTGACACATGCTTACGTACTAACTGAATGAAATTCAAATTCTTGTTTTTCAGCTTTTTTTTTTTTTTGTAGCAATTTGCTCTCACTCACAATTCCAACATTTTTAATTGGATTGAAACTTCACGCTTTCCTTTTTTGAAAAAAAAAAATAATAAAAAAGCTATTCACTCACATAATGATTGATATAAAATGCGTATCAATACAATGTCTAGTGAAGAAATCCTTCCTTTGCCCAAGTGACTGACTGTAGATTGCATGGACATTACATCCTAAATTGGTTATCTTGCCTAATTTTTCTATAAGTCATGGTTTGAAAATAACTTAATTTACTTGGTTTAAGGACTTGGTTCAGTGGTTAGCACAGTGGCCTAAAGGCAAGACGGTTGGGATTCGAGTCCCAGAGTGGTGGTGCGGCTTGAAACACTGGCTTTTCTGTGTGGAGTTTGCATGTTCTCCCCGTGTCGGTGTGGGTTTTCTCTGGGTACTCCGGTTTCCTCCCATTCTCCAAAAACATGCATATCAGGTTGCCTGGCTGGCTGCCATGAACATGCCTCTTGGAATGAGTGTGTGTTAGGATAGTAAGATGTGTGGAGACCTCAAACAGACTGGCGACCAGTGCGAGGTGTACCCCGCCTCTCACATGTAATCAGCCGGGATAGGCTCTGGCACTCACCATGACCCCCTTTAGGGTTAAGTGGTTCAGAAGATGAAAAAAACACTTGGTTGACCCAAATTAATAACCTGGTGGTTTAAATAGAGTTAACACTTGAAGTACATGTTGAAAAGAGTTTTGATAGTATTATTTTATGATTGTAACCACCATTGAATGGCCTAGATTATTTCTGAATTAGATTTAAGTTTTAATTAATAACTACATGGAACGTTGACTCTAATCACAGTAATGCTCAACTTGTGAATTGAAACCATCTGATTGGATTAGAACATTTTTTTCTAGTTTTAAAAGAACATATTTGACAAGCTGCTGTGCAAAAACAACAATAATGCTTTATGGCAACTTAACCTTTGCAGATGCAGATGAGCACTTATTTTTGAAGTATCGCTTGTTTTTGACCTTATTAGCAGAGCTTTTCTGTCTGAGTGCTGGTGTTGCTGTAGAGCCGACCTCCTGTCTGAATCAGCTTTAGAACAATAGGACAATAAACCATGTGAATAACTTTTCAGGGACTTATGCATGAATGATGAACGAGGCTGACAGTAAAAGAAAAAAGAATAGGTTTAGTTCATGTAAAATCTTTGCACAAAAAATTCCGAAGCTGATGGAGGTCTCATTAGGAGAGCCAATTGATTGACTTGATCACAAACTGAGATTTTAATCCTTTCTTTCTGGAGAGAATGACGGAACAAAGGTGTTTAAAGTACTGTGAGCACAGTTCACAATCACCACCAAGCAAAAGATTCTGGTTATCTATTGATTCCGCCCTGATTGCTGTGATTTGGCTTTAGAGTGTTTCATTCAGATGGCGGCTGAGTGGCTGCAGTCTTCTGGAGCCGCCTGTCATCTCTCCCATATGCCACAGATTTATAATGATTTCATGCCTCAGTGAGTTGTTCATTCATTTGAGAAGAAATGTGTGTTCCCTGTGATTTATTATTGGCTTCCATTTTACAGAACAAATGAGTACAAACAAGCCGTCACACCTTGGTCATCGTTCACACAGACTAGACTTAAGAGCTTCAAAACAATTTGGGCGGAGAGGAGTGAGGTGGACATTTTATCTGGAAAAAAATCCAGATAATTCATGATCCACTCAGTTTTAAGAAGCACAGCACGTTCAGTTAGCAGCATATTTATCTGAGTTAGAGAAACGCGCATGGCTACTGTTCATGAATCTATTTTCCTGCTAATGGCTCGGTTGGAGAACAGTATTGATGTACATTTTTGTGGTTCAGCATTAGACAGACACGCCAACAACTTAATTAATTCTTGTAGAAATTTAAAATAGGGATGATGATTTGTATAAATAAAAAAAAGAAAAGATGAATGCTTGTCAATATTCCAATAATTACCCATCATGTTTTTCTCTTGCTGTATGGGTCCTATTAACCTCACTTCACCTCTGGACTTCTGAATAGCTAACGAGGTGAGTCATATGCAGTGAGGTTCAGGATGAAGCTCTGCGCAGGCTTTTACATGAACATAGTTCACTCTGGCTTAACAAGTTACTTACTCTTGCTGTTTTTTTTTTTTTTTTCTGGTCCCCTGCAAAATGAATTCTTGTTCTTAAAAAGAGCCTCAGCGCCTGTTACAACAAGGCTTATTTAAACATGTAGAGGAACAGTCTAACACGCAGATTCACAGCAAGATAAAAGCTCTGGAGGCTGATGAGAACTTCGCGTCAACATAGAAATAAATTTTTTAAACTTGTCCCCCAGCCTGCATTTGCATTACATCTTCAGCCAGAGATAGTTTTTTTTCTTTTTAAAGTTGACACTCTGGAGGGGAAGGAAAACATCATTTCTAAATTGGACCGCTGATGGAGTCAGATTATACAAAGAGAATCCAAGTTCATTATTTGAAAGTGGACGCTGAGTACCCTTACAGAGTAGTGATCTAACTGTGAGTCTCCATGTTTGGAATTGAAGGCAGAAGGCCAAATGGTTTCATACTTATTTAGTGGCTGTGCATGCCAGTGCACAGGCTGCCACTGGCACTCTCCACAGGGCAAAGGACTCCTCTGAGTGCAATTCACTGCTTCCTTTCAATTTGCATGTTATTTAGTTTCAGAATCACGTGGCTTTCATCAGTCTGCTTCATCTCATCTCAACTTTTTTCAGAGTTTCGGGGGATTCAAGTAGTCATTTTATCTGAACATAAATAAAAGATCTTCCATAGTAGTCATTTGTTTGTTTACTCTCTTTTAATGAGGCATCTGATTGAATTTACAAATGAGTTATTCCAAGATTGCTCCAATTGCGTTTTTGATGGTTAGTAAATCTTCCTATTACAGGAATTATTCAAGCAAAAGAGTATTCTTCTTCCAATACAATAACTACAATAAATAGAAATATAAAAATAATCAAATGACGAACATGCTTAAAACTAATGAGTTTGATGGAAATGTTCTCATATGTCACATCCTAAAGTTGTCAGTAAAAAAAAGTTAACTATGGTATACAAACAATGTTTACATTGCTCGATTATTATACCCATATCTATTCAAACTGCATTGAATATACTTTATTAATCCCCAAAGGAACATTTGATGCTGCAGTGCTAACACCCTGATGCCTTCCCGGTCTGCTTACACGGGGTAAAAGCTGGCATCTGAACTGTTGCAAAAACAGTCCGTAATGAGTCCACGGAGTTGGGCTTCAATGAAGCACACCAAAGTGGCCCCTCCACATTCCTGCTGGGTCAGAACGAGCATCCGCAGTTCTTCCATCTTGTCAGCGAGCGACCAGATGTTACCCATGACAACCGCAGGGACACTGGGCTCAAAGCGCTTCCTTTCAGATCGTATCGTTCTCAGTTCTGTCGGGACTGCACCGACTCCTCCAGTCACGGTGGATCTGGTTTTGAGAGCTAGTTGCTGGTTGTGTGTACACAAACAAAATGGGACATGAGTCTATAAATTGCATGATATACCGACTCAGACGTTGCCAGAGTTAACAAGGTCTATGTCAGGTGTTGAGGAACCGTGATGCGAAGTCGGCTACTGGAACGAGCAGATGTAAATGGCTGACATGTATACTGTTTTTTTTTTTTTTTTACATACTCTATTCATCCCTCACAGGAATGGGTGTTGTACTATGGGTATTGCACTGCCACGATGGCGTCAATGGTGGGAGAAACAGAGAGTTAGGTGTCTTCTCCAAGGACCCTAGACGTGCACTCAGCGGGAAACCGCAAACTTCCAGTTAACTTCCAGTTAACTTCCGTCTAACTTCCGACTAACTTCCGGTTAACTTCCGTCTAACTTCCGACTAACTTCCGGTTAACTTCCGGTTAACTTCCGGCTGACTTCCGGTCCGCAGGCCACCGTCTCCCCCATGTACAAATATGTATTTCCAGTATTTTAGCTCCACATTACACAACACATAAATGTATGTTCCCTTGCTTTTTGCACAATTGGGTGTCACTCTGCCATCCGGAGGAGCTCGGAGTAGAGCCGAGCTCCTCTGGGTCAAGAGAAGCCAGATGGGGTGGGTTTGGGCATGTTGTTAAAATGCCTCCCAAACGCCTCACTGGTGAGGTGTGTCGGGCACATCCGACAGGGAGGAGAGCCAAAGGCAGATCCCAGACCCGCCGGAGATTGTTTGCATCTGGCCAGAGAACACCTCAGGATCCTCCTAGGTGAACTGGAGGATGTGAACTGGAGAGAGAAGCCTGGGCTTCACGTCTGAAGCTGCTGCCCCTGTGACCTGGCTCTGGATTGGGTAAAAAAAAAGAAATTCTCTAGGAGAAAAGAGTGTGTTTTGTAATGTAATGTAGTAATGTTTTGAGAAGAAGAAAAAAAAGGCAATCAACTGTTTATAAGTAAAGGGGACCAAGTTTTGTGGAGGCAAAGTGGAATGAGACAAAGAATATGACAGCAGCTTGAGAAGGTTAAAAAAAAAACAAAAGTAAGAGAGGATGTGACTGAAGTGAGCAACAAAAAACCTTGTCTCTAAGAAAAGAAATTACCTTGACTGAAGAACAGATAGAAAGATATGACTTGAATAGGGATGGGCTCAATTTTTATTGACAGCGTTGATAAAAATAAGTGCTCTCGCTCTTCTGACAGGGAAGTGTTTCTTAAGTAGCTTCATTCTGTGTTGTGTTGATATAAAAGCACTCGCTTTATTTTATCTATTGTGCCCGAATAAATGATAATAATAATAAAAAAAATCAACTTTAAAACAACCCACAGTAAGAGCCGGAGTTGCTTTGGTGACGCATCTAGCACTCCTGTAGGGGACTGGAGAAAGAACAATCAGAGGTTTATTCAAAGGTCAAACAGTTCAACATGAGAAGTATAAAAAAAAATTATATTGCCGGTAGCCATTGTTAATATTTAATTCAGACATAATGTACAAAAAGGGACAACATGAAAAAAAGGGGTAATAGGTTCCAGTTGTCCATTCTCACCATGAAGCTGCATCTAATTGGATTGTCCTTTGGTATACCTGCCTGCCGCTCTTCTTTTAACTTGACTTTCAGCATAACTCTATTAGTTTTTGTTCAAAGTTTTGTTTATTACATTACTACCATAGAGAAGAAGTGACCCTGGGCTCTGCTGAAATCCTTTTTCAGACTTAACTTCCTGACTGCATAAAAGCTTTCTCATGTATGATATAGACACAACACAAGACGAGCATTTATTATTTACATATGCTCATTGAGGATATCTGTTCTGGTTGTGTGTTTAAACCAGAATGTGGCTCAATGGTTTACTTTCTAATATTTAAATAGGAAAGTAGACAAGGTAGTATAAACAACATATTTATATTGTACAAATGAAATGCATATTTTAGGGTCAGAATGCAAGTATGCAGACGTTGATTATAGTACACACTTTAAAACGAGCTCTGTCTGTTCCAATAGACTTGGCAGAGCTTTCCTCTTTCCATTTGCTGAATCACTTGGCAAAGGAGGTTACCAGATCCCACTGGTACTTAGGGAACAAACCCAATTTGCTCTCAAACTCTCTGTACTTTATTTAGGTTACACAGTGCACATCCTTTTGAATTTGTACTTCAGCCCCCTTCTTGTGGAAGTCCCAGGTTTTGATGAAAGGATTCAATGAAAAGCATTGACTTTGAAACAATCTGGCCAATTTCCACAGTTTAGCATTGTGTGGTGCAACTTGCAAGGTTAACTACAGTCATTTGTCTTTTACTTTATGGTTCCAAGTTTGATAAATAAACAACTCGCACATCGGTCTTATCTCATGCCAAGTTCAGTGGTGGACAAACTGAATCCATCCCTCACAACTGCATTGAACAACCTTGAAATTATTGCTTCAAAAGGAAGATTTTTCTTTGCATTTCCAGCCTATACGCAAACATTAGTGATCATAATGGTGGTTGACCTATCTTTTTGTTAGGATTTAAAATAGTTAAGATTATAATTTAAGCATATTTTTTTCCCATTCAGTTTTTTTTATTACTTTTCCCTCATTCATTAGCGTTAAAAATGAAAACATATTCTCACAAAGGAAGGAATTAATTAGATTTTATTAATATACCGTGTCCTTGATTTTACGTCCTAATTTAATTATTCTGGGAAGAAAAATGACATTTGGCATTCTTAATTATTTGTCTATTTATTTAAAAAAATTCTCTGCCAACCTGCATCGTGATGAGCAGAAAGATAGCCTATGTGCCAAGATGTGCTGGATTAATGTACCTTTTTTTCAAAGAGGGGGCATTGTGCTTTTGTGGGGTAATAATTGTGATCCATATATTTCCCCTCTATAAAGAAAGAAAGGCAGGTGGGTGGACAAGGGGAATGACTTGAACGATGGAGAAACAAAAGCGTATGGAATAAATCTGAGGGGGAAAAAAAAGACAAAGCTGTCATGGTGGTACTCACAAAAAAAATTACAATGTCTTTTGTAAAATAGATTAAAAACAAATGATTGAAAATGAAAGTTTAGACATTCGACAGTTTGACTAAACATGAATAGAGCAGCTTACATGACTTTTAAGTGTGCATGCTCATGTTTGTGTGCGTGTACTTTATTGTGGGCCATAGGCTGGTTTCATTATTTTTACAAAAAATGTAAAATCTATTCATGAAGACTTCAGAACTCCCCAAATTAATACAAAAATCCCATCAGCAGCAAGACCTTAAAAAGAGACCACAGTTGCAGTTTTTGATGCCTTAGAGAAGACGAGGATGAATGGGATGGAGAATGATATTTAAGATCATTCTTTTACCATTTCTATGAGTGTATCCTGCTGTTAGACAGAAAATGAACAAGGCTGAACTCTGGTGAATTTACTTTGAAGTAACGCTTTTATGTTCTAAGTTGTTCTTGCTCCGGGTAACAAAGATTTAGTCGTAAATTGTCGAGACAGAGCAAAGAAAATAATAAAGCTGTAAAGCGATGACATAAACATAAGGCAAATTTTATCTCACATGCGTGAACATTTGTGTAGAATTGCTAAAAAGCTGAGTGTAAAAAGCAAAAAATCTCTTTCAATTAGCAACGAAAAGCTACTGACCCATTTTTTGTTAGTTTGCTAGACACTTTATGTTTTTGTGAAGCGCTTAATGTTGATTTATAAAGAATCTCGAACAGCTTTTACATACTCAAATATTTCACACAGTGTCCGCAGTCACAGTGTGCCTTTATGTATTTAACAAGCTTTGAGAGTAGATATCTTAATCTGTATTTTTGCGACCAGGAATCAGTAGGTTATTTGAGTAACAAGTGTTTTATGAACATAGTGTGGATACCACTTTGCACAAATCGTACTTTGTGCAGATTTCACCAGCATCTTCAGGCATATTTAACTAAATTATTGCTGTTGCTAAATGCATGAATTTCCAGACATCGAATCAGGTTATTACTTTTGTTCAGGTTTGAAATGAATAAATGCATGAACCAGGCCACATAGAATAGACAACAACTATCCTGACATGACCTTCCGGGAGCATGTGTATTCATCAAAGGATATTACAGTATGCTTTTCCAACTTCTAACAAGTTTACACACTTAACAAACCATGTCACACTCCAGATTATAGTGTGATTGTATTTTGATTTTTCTCTCTCAAAGTCTCTGGTGGTATGTTTTTACTCGTATCGCTTCTCCTCTTTCTTTCATCGTATCTGTGTCTGGTGTTGTTGCTCCTGGAGGAACAAGTAGCATATGTCACCTCTTCTCTCCCAGCTCTGCACTTTCTCACTTGGTGTGAGTGCTGACTACAGCTCTCCAGGCAGCAAGCTTCTGGTCCTTTTTTTTTTTTTTAATGTAAAGACCGTGTATGGATTTAACAAAGCGTGATCTCCCAGTTGTAGTGTAATGGTTATGGGTCCTTTATGCCCAGTCTCCAGTAGAACTAAAATGTCTGTTGCTTCTTGGTGTTTGCATCTCCATAGGTGACACATGTTTTACCAGATCACCCGAGAACTGAACAGAAAATAGAAAGAGTGACACACGTACTTAACTCCACAATCAGATGAGAAGCACAATGATAATGTGGGAAATGTTATAAATTACCACTCAATCCAAACTATGTGATTGGAACATAACTGTGATTGTTCAGTATTACCTTACATCTAGATTATCATTTTTTGTGATTAATGTTTTGTTTGGGAAGAATTGAAAATACTTTATTTATCCCCAAAGGGAAATTTGAGTGCTGCAGTGCTCCAATCATACAATGTCGTACAACAATATGATTTTTTTTTAGCTGCTGTGAGTGAAAGCTTAAAGGTTTGAAAGTGAAAGGTTGAATATGTTGATGGAGGACGGAAGAAATTATTTTCTATACCGTTCCTTTGAGCAGTGGGGTTGCAGGAGTCTGTTGCTGAAGCTGCTCTTCAGATTGTCCACAGATTCATGGAGCAGATGGGAGGGATTTAGCATGATCGATAACAGTTTTGCTCTCATTCTGTTCACCATTTAACAAATTTGTGTGCATCTTCCTACATTTTGACAGATTTTGATATTCTCAGTGTGTACTGTGCAGTTAGTCGAGACAAACTTTGATGTTACAAAGCAACAACCAGGAGAGATGCAGACTACATCTATTCAAATAATGGGCAGTATGACATGTTTCTCACTGTTTAAACCATCCATCTGACTTTGTAGACACTCCTTTCTGTATCAGACTTGATCAAGTCCAGGTTTTTTTTTTTTTTTTGCTGTGATAATCAGTCAGGTGTAAGTCGCTGCATCAACTTGGCAAGCAGTTGTCAACTGTGGTGTGCCTTATTTCAAGAGCTTTAAAAGAGATATCGACAGGATTTCCCCAGGTGCAGATTTTTTTCCTTCTCATTGAACTCCGTCAGTTGCCATCCTGTCCAGTGTTGTCACTTTGAAATCCTCAGGGATTATCAGCGTAACTAAAAGCTAATGCCATTTGATAAGGCGGGGTGTGTTCAAATCTACCTGTTAAACCTGTTTTAAGTTGAAATAAAATAGGAATTCAGCATGAAATGTTCTTAAAATCAGATAAGCACGTCTACGGTTATCCGTCTTAGTCGTTTATAGTATGTTAAGATGCCCTCCGGTCAATAAAACACTCCTTACTGTGGTGGATTTCATGTTAAATCACTGTTTCCTCTAAACTGATCATACAGGGGAGGATTACTCCTGCCAGAGCTGATATAACCAGTATTTACTGGTGCAATCAATCATGACCGGTGCTCATTTTAGCTGATGAGCATTGGTGGACGGTGTTAACTTTAATCAAGTCTTCTTTCAATCTATCAGTATTGGTTGTTTGACCAGAATTTTCAGCTTAGTCTGTCAGAACACACAAAACTTGCAGAATTTGGATCCGGATCATTTAATGCAAATGAATAGACGTGACACGTTAATGTCCTTCCAATGAGTTCTAATGGCGTTTTTACTCTGATACACTTCTGTTGTCTGGTTTTTGCTAAAAGGAAAACAAAAAAACCCAAATATACTCAAACTTCAACCTTTGATTAGTCAAAGTACTTTATTAATCCAACTCAAAGCTTAGTCTTGTGAACCGCTTATTAATAAAGGGATGCGTTTTTGGGGAGTGAGAGAAAACCGGAGTACCCGAAGAAGACCCAAACATACATGAGGAGAATATGTAAACATCAAACTGAAAGGCCAGTGTTTTAAAGTCACACCCCCACTCCGGGACACATACCTTGACCTTCTTGGTGTGGGGCCACTGTGCTAACTATTGCACCACCGTGCCGCCCCAAGATTGATTTAACCAGGAGAATCAAGTCTGATGAAGGAATGAAATGTATTTGAATTAAAGCAATCTGTCTTGGTGCATTTCCTAAGGGATCATTTATAACCATCAAAGGACCCTTCCTACGATCAATTATGATAGCACCTTAGTGACCTTACTCTATAAAATCAACTTAGAATGTTCCACAATTGAAAACTAATTAATCTCTGAATGACATTTGGAGTCTAATTCATTTGCTTTGATCTCAACCAAATTCTTGATTGCTAATTTTTGAATGAAGCACCACATCCAGTGCCATGATGTTGTCACCAATTTCTTTCTTTTCCAAATCAAACATCATGCCACCCTCCGGAACGCTGAATGTATATTAAAATACCAAACATTAATTTAGTGAGCCACCTCGAAAGACGCCTTATTGAACATTCATCTTTAATTCCACTGTCCCTCAGATCAATCTCCAATCACTAAAGTCAGTTTGATGTTGACCCAAAGCCTAGGCTCTATTTTTCTTCATAACCTTCTCTCTGTCTGGTTATTTTTCAAAGTTTTGTTCTTCCACACAGTGAGCTTCTTCTTTCAGTGTCCTCATCTTCACAACACGTAATTTTGCGCATGAAGTGTGTATGAAGTACAAAATGTTCAACACCATCCTAATTTACTTCACGTAGTGCTTGACATGGAGAAACATTTTCTCAGCAAATGAAACATTTTCAGCTCTCAGATTCTCATGCTGAACATTTGTGAAGGGGTTAGTACTTGTCTTTTCAACATCTGTGGCACCTGGGGTCTCCTGAGTGGGCTGAGTCTTCTCCATCACTTCTTAACAGGCTTTTTCTATCTCCACTCAGTTGCTGTCAGTGTGTTAGACTTTCAGCAGTGACTGGGACTGCTGCTGCTTTATCTCCTGTGCTGCATGCCGAACTTCAAGCTCTTCTGACCAGCTGCACTTCAGTTAACCAGGGAGGCAGGATCTGTCATGCCAGAAAAAGTCGCCGATATGTTTGGAATTTTTCTCCACCTAATTACAGATCAAATAGTTTCAATCATTCAATCAACCTTTTTTTTATAGAGCACTTTATAGAGCACATAAAAAATGCTTTACATTAAAACTAAAATAGAAAAAAAATGTCTTCTTTATTTGTTTCCCCGATCCTGCACAGTAACTTCCACAAGTATATCACCTTCTCACATATTCTTCCAACACAAATCCTAATTGGGCGGCACGATGGTGTCACAGCAAGAAGGTCACAGGGACGAGGCTTGGAACACTGGCATTTCTGTGTGGAGTTTGCATGTTCTCCCCGTGTATGTGTGGGTTTACTCCAGTACCCTCCCAACCCCGAGCGGTGTCGAGACGCTCCTCCTGCAGATCGAGAGGAGCCAGATGGGGTGGTTCGGGCATCTGGTCAGGATGCCCCCGAGCGCCTCGCGGGTGAGGTGTTTCGGGCACGTCCCACCGGGAGGAGACCAAGGGGCAGACCCCGGACCCGCTGGAGAGACTAAGTCTCACGGCTGGCCGGGGAACGACTTGGGATCCTTCCGGTTGAGCTGGAGGATGCAGCCGGGGAGAGAGAGGCCTGGGCTACCCGTTTGAGGCTGTTGCCCCCGCGACCCGACCCTGGAACAAGCGGAAAATGACGGAATGGAACCCTCCCAACCTCCAAAAACATACATGCTAGATTGATTGACCGATGCCAAATTGCCCCTATGAATGAATGTATGTGTGGATGTGTTGTCTGTGGGTGTGGCCCCGCGACAGACCGGCGACCTGTTCAGGGTGTACCCTGCCCCTCACCTTGAATGAGCTGGGATGTGCTCCGACACTCCCCGCAATCCCGTGAGGAACAGACGGTTAAGAAGGGTATTGACACATCTTAATTCCTATCATTGCTGTGTTTTAAAAAAGCCCAGAATATCTACAGATTTTTCTGGGTTTTTTTTCTTAAAATATGGAGTTTTCCATTGGATTGTTTTTCTTTTGAACATATTGTAACAATTTTAACTAGATTTATTATTTATAGTCTCCAAATCGTCTCAATTTGGTTAGTTTGAGGATATTTTGTTTGTTTTTTTACCCAAATTAATTGATAAAATCCACAAAACGCACTGCTTAAAATCTGAGAGGTTAAAAAATGTCTCACCATCTGAAATTCAAATCACATGTAAAAGTTTATGTGTGACTATATGTGGGCTGAAAATGTAGAATATATTCATAATTTAGTTGTACAACCATATGGTTCGGTTAGAATACGGGAGACAGATTTAAATGTATCGCAATTCCATGCTTATCAATTGGTTTGCACTGGGTTTTTTGGGGGGGACGTTTACATCTTAATAACACCTGCCGCTTTTAATATATTTTAGACTTTGACCATAAAATACACATGATATAACAGTGTTGCTTTTTGTGTGAGATAGGTGGAATTAAATAAATTCTTTTCATCCCACTGCCTTTCAAGCTAAAACTGAAGCCAAATCTAAAATTTTTGGAGACTTCTTTTTGTATTGACCTACTCTATACAAAATGAATAAAATCAAACTTGAACATGTATGTATGTAGACATTGAATATGTCATGTCTTTTTAAAATTTTTGTCAATTCAAATTGATTACCTACTGTCCTGCTGAAGCTGGTGGGATGGTAATAAGGAGGTAAAAAAAAAGAAAAGATAGAAAATAAGATAGGGTCTTTTGTAGCAATGATGAACCACAGTGATTACAACATTCGTGTCAGACTAAATGGGAAAGTAAATATTTAAAAAGAAAGAAGTTTAGACACAGTTAAGTTTTCTTCTGCAGTGTCTAAATAAAGTGCATAAAGAACAATGATGTGTGTCTGTGGCAACACAATAAAAGAGAAGCCAAGGGAAGAGAAACTGAGTATCTTAACAAGAAGCAATGTGACAAAGTGTGCACACGTGTGTGTGTGTGAGTAAGTCAGTATAGCCACCATTTTTCAGAATAACCAGATTCAGTTATCTTGGGTTGGTAATATTTACTTTGAAAAACCATCTTACTCAATATCTGTTCCATTCCATTGTCTTCCGACAGCTTCAGACGGGAAACACAGAATTCTCTCACCCCCGGCTCCATCCTCCAGCTCACCTGGGAGAATCCCGAGGGGTTCCCCGGTCAGCTGTAAGACAAAATATATCCAGTTGGTCCAGGGTCTTTTTCTGGGTCTTCAACCAGTGGAACGTGCCCAAAACACCTCACCAGCGAGGCATGCGGGAGGCATCCTAACCAGATGCCCGAACCACTCTATCTGGCTTCTCTCGACCCGCAGGAAAAACGTCTCTACTCTCAGCTCCTCCCAGATGGCAGAGTTCCTCACGCTATGTCTGAGTGAGAGCCAAGGCACCCTGTGGAGGAAGCTCATTTCGGCGACTTGTATCTGCAATCTCGTTGTTTCGATTACCACCCACAGCTGGTGACCACAGGTGAGGGTGGGAACAGAGATTGACTGGTAAAGAGAGAGCTTGGCTTTTCGTCTCATTTCTTTCTTCACTATGAAGGACCGATGCAATATATGTTGTAGTACAACAAAATACTGTATGTACAAAACTTTAGTTCATCCTGAAAGCTGGCAAAACTTTTCAGTCCTTAAAAAAAGTTGTACTTATTCACATGAAATTGATTCAAATTTATTTGCACAGAGTTCTAGAGCAGCATCAAGCGTTGTTTAATTTTACAAGAAAATTTCATTCATTATTTATCAATCCAACTTTATTTCAATGTTTAGGGATTTCTTTCTCGAAAAAGTGAAGCCAAACTAAAGAGTTACAATACTTAACTAACTTGACCAACTTATCCCAATTTAAATTTCATCTCTACCAAAGTCCCTTTTGTGATTTTGTGACTGTCTAATCATACATGAATCATAACATTGTCTGCCCATTTGTTCATACGTTTTTGGGTCACCTTGCGAATATTTTTAACTTTGATCATTCAGCTAGTTAGTTAGGGACAGTCACTGGACGGCCCAAGCACTATGCCAGATAAAAGTAATAGAACAAAACATCAACAATAAAGGCAAAAGGGTCAAGTTTTGGTGGCTTCATGTAATTTTTTTTTTTTTTTTTTTTGCGAGTTTTCATATCCAGTGTGTTCTATGATGGTCCACGCGACATGGTCTTTTGAAACTCACAGAGCAGAAAAATGACGAAAGTAACGCTTCTGTGATCCCAGAGCTCTTTGTGGATTCTTTCTTGCTGATATTTTTATGCTGTTTCTGTTTAAAGCCTCCACAGAGTAGACACATCTCAAAACTTTGCTGACATAATGTGTAACCTGATGATGCAACGATTAGCAATAAACATGGAGAATGACTTTGTTGGCATGCAAAGGCTGCACCTGCACCCAAATAAATTCTGCTTTCTGAGCTCTTCACTGGGATGGAACATGATAAAAGCACTATCTCTCCAAAAGCAAATGCCATTAGGGAGGAAGAAATACAAACAACCAACTGAGAAGAAAATAAACTGACACGTTATGAAGATTGGACTCGATCCATGCCAAACTGCATCTGCAATCCCAAATTTAAAAAAAATAAAAATGCAGAAAATAGGTGAGGTAAAATAAACAAAAAACAAACATGAAACCAAACAGTATTAAATTTTTTTTTTTCAGACAATGGGCCACATCAAATCTGGATCATTTGTAAAGAAACGCTTAAGAAAATCAATCAAATCTAAAAATATTCCAAATTTCAAAATAATAGGATTTGCATTTCTCTACAAGAAAAGTACATTATTTTAAACGAAAAATGTGTCCTCAAACTGGAGGAATCCAAGTTTTAAATACATTTCCTACAGACGTAAGAAGTGTGTTAATTTTCACTAGGTCTGTTTTTTAACATCTTTGTTTATGTAATCCAATTACAAGGATATGCTGGCCAATTATGTATATGTCTTAATTATTCAAAAATTCACCTTCAGAGAATACTCATAGTCTCTTTGTTCCACTTTGAGAGTAAAATTTTAAAGGTTTATCACATTAAACAAATGAATAGAATGTTTATCATTTACTAAGATAAATTTAGTAAAGATTATCTAGCACGGTGATGGTTGAAGTTGTTCGGGAAACAAGAAATATCCTGATTTTCCCCTTCTTAGACAAGTGTGTATTAATTTTGTACAGAAGACAATTCCATTGGTTGTCACAGCTAGAGTAGTGATCACTATTTTAATCCCAAATCCTAAGCTTCTTCTGTAACTATAAACAACTCTACAAAACTCAGATAAGTCGGGAAAGAAGCATGAATAAGTAGAAGTGGGTGCAGTGGTCAAGAAAGTTGGTCTATAGGATTTTTATTGAATAAATTGAGAAAGAATATCCTTGACCAAAAAAAATAAATAAATAAAGCTCATTGGACTTTCTTGGAAGCATTAATTCAAAAGAATATGTTAGTCATCTTTTCAATTACTTATCTCTCCAAAGGTTCCAGGGGAGCCAGAACCTATCCTGGCTGATTCCAGGCAAGAGGCAACGCACACCCCAAATAGATCACCGATCTTTTGCAGACTACACACAAAAACATCAAAAGTGTGTTTTATTTACAAAGAACAATTACCAGCAGTTTTGCTCTACAAGTCAGAAGGGAACTTTTAAATAATGCATTTGTTTTTAGGAAGTAAAAAAAAAAATGGAACTACTGATGTTCAAAAAACTGTAGACATTTAGAAAATAAAAAGAAAGAGAAATAAGTTTCAGATTATGTTACATTGTGTAACACACATTTAGTTTTATGTCCTTTAGTTGGCACATCATAGGAGAAATTTGATTGCTAGATTTTAAAGAAATTTACATGGCCAACAAAGAACACATTTGTTCAACATTTCGGATTCAAGGTTTAAACTACTATCCATTCAGCATTTTAAAAAATTTTAGGTTCCAGTTGCTAACAAGGCCATACTATTTGAATTTCAACTGTTGTGGTGGGTTCATGGAGCATTTTGCAGTTTGAATGTTTAATTAGTTGTGAGTGTTTGCATGCCTTTGACATTGCAAGAGGATCAAAGGAACTGAAACAAATTCAAACGGTAAGACGCTTAACATTGTCTGCGAGCTTACAGTATTTTCTGCAGCCCGTGCTGCAGGTAACAGATAATTATTAAAATTCATTGGATTTTCTACAAGCTTCCAAGTTTTTTTTTTCTTTCATGGGTTACAGAAGTTAATTAATAAACAATACGATTGGTGATGTTGAATGCAAACTTACGTGCAGTCTATTATTTAAACAGCAACTAAGCAGATTTTGTCGTGTAAAATATTCAGGTTTTAATATCAAAGGAAACATAAGGTTGACGTTGGGCATTTACAACTCAGTCAACTGAAAATACAATGACAAATTGCTGCATCATAGGGGAAATAAAGATGATGTGATTTGTAGAGACAAAGATTATGATGAAGTGAAAGACTCAGTGAACCAGGGCACAGTGAGTAGCTGTGGGCATTGGTCCTTATGGACAGTTAGAGAAATATGATGAGGAAAATGTGCTTAACAAATATTGTTTTTTCTTAGTAGAACAGTTGTATGACAACTTGAACAATCGGACTTCTGTAATGAAACATATAAGAATTATTCTGAAAGAAATCAGTGTGCCTTTCCGTTCCGGGCAACATGCATAATTAAATGTGTGGCGTGTGAAAGCAGTAGGAATACAGATAACATCTAAGGTTATAATAACTCCTACTGATTTACCAGATAACCTCCTTCAACAAGGGAAGCATCTAAAATTCTTTTTTCTAACATGTACAGTATATGATATTACATTAAAATCCAGTGGCCTCCCGAGAGTTTGATATGTCGAGGATTATTTGCATAGACCATACTGTAAAGTACACCCTCATCCTCCACTTCTGTTTGCTATTTTTTAGCTCTTACGACGGCTGGCATGTGAATGGTATCTCTCGCATATTACAGTCATGCAAAGCGTCTGCTGGGAATATGGTTTTTCCATCCAGCTCGTATTTTTGTTATTGCTCACAACGTTGCTTAAGCAGCTTGAGATGTGGGATTACAGTCTTGTTCGTGTTCATATACAAGCTTCTGACCTTTAGTAGACCCTTGTTTGTATGTTTACAGATGTTGTTCAGGCCGTATGGATTTTGATTCCCTGCTCTGTTTATCCTAAGAAACGGGTTTAAAGAAAGTTCGACATGTCTGCTGTCTACTACTGAGATTAACTTGATTCAGGGTTAAAGCGGGATTACAGGGAATATTCATTTACCATGGGGATCTGGGATTCTTGTTTGTTTTTGATTAACACTAGAACATATGTAGTTTACATTGGTTTCTGCTCTGGTTTATAAAACATGTTTGGTGAACGTCCATCTATTACATTGAGACACAGTCATGTCTTAGGATCATTTTTAGTGATCCATTGACCTCTTTTGGAAGTTTTGGTGAGCCCCCCCCGTGTGAACACATGATACACAAGGAGAACATATGAATGACATGCGAACAGAAAGGCCTGCGTCTCTAACCCCAACTTGGACGGATTTTGCACCAGCGACCTTCTTGCTGTGAGGTTGCCATGCCAACTGGTGAACATTTTGTGGGAAAATCAGAAACAACATGGCATTCTCTCACATGGTGCTGTTATAGACGAGTTTAAAATAGTTACAATTATGGTTACAAATAGAATAAAATCAGCATAAAATCTGGATGATACGGCGACTTGTGGCAAAATGGATCAGACCTGTTATCAAGTCAAGAAATTAAATACATCCAGTAAAGTGTTTGTGCAGAACAAAATATCAGGGAAGTTAACTTGTGACCTTTAGGATTTGTAATCTTCTGATATTTAACATTAGTGAAAATGTCATATTTAATAAATGAACTACAGTAATAAGGCCGAGGAAATTTTAAAAAGGTTTGATCACTTTAATTCATTTTAGTCCTTAATCATTTAAAGTTTTTCTTAAGACATTGATAAAAATCAACACACACACACAAACATACGTACATATATATATATATTGATAACAGTTATTATAGTAGGATTTTTTTTTTTTATTCTCCATTTCTTTCTGGAAACGGAAATTTGTCTTCTGTTCTGGAAAAGGGACAACCATGCGACACAGCATCAAGCAAGATAAAAATATCAATAAAATAGTATATAAAAGATAGTGAAGCAACACATCAAACCAGGTCACCAAGGCAGGGATATAATGGGTTTTTTTGGGGGGGGTTTGTTTGTTTTTTTTACACAAAAGAAATTTACAACTGTTTGTGTGAATCATTAGTGATAAAAGTTGTGGGAGTATCTGTGCTCTAGGACAAATACTTTAAGACTTTTTTTGTTTGTTTGAAATGACAAGTGTTGAAGAATGAAGGAGATGTGGCCCTTTATTTTAACCAGTTTCTTTGCTGAAAGCAGTATTAAATACATAAATAGTTTATTATTGAGGCATTGATAAAGGATGATTGTTTTTTTCTGCTCAGGTTTGGGGGTTTTTGTATTTTTTTGGTGTCTGGTGAATCTTCTGTTGGTTGGTACAATTTTCTGTCTTTTGATTTGGTTTGCATAAAAAAACGATGTTTTGCAATCAAAATAACTTTATTAATTCCTTTAAGAGGAATTCAGGACAATGTAATCAGCTTGCTAAAATATGCACACATTTTCTCAAATAAAGTTTCCAACCAGCAAGTCATTAAAGTGAAACATAATAGTAGTAAAGCTGAGGTGGAACCCTAGACTGTCATCTGTCTTGCTGCATCATATGGCGGTAGGGCCTTTGGACATAATCTTTCAAATGGGTCTGGGTCTTCGTCTGGTGGGACATACCCAGAACATCAGCGGCCTCATTTAAGCTGAGCAGGGATGTTTTTCTCAGCTCATGCACCTTGCTCACATCGTACAAATTGGGTGGCTCATACCTGCAACAAATCTCGCCATCACACCCGAAACATGGTTCTATAACTCCAGATACTGTATGAATCATGCAAATGCACAAACAATAGTCCTCAAATGACCCAGTAATGCCTAACTTGCAATTGTGTGAGCTATCGGCATTGTGCAGCTGTGATAACACCCCCCGCAAGTAAATAACAGCAGGACTTGCAAATCGTGAGTGGTACGCTCCGGTTTGTTAGTGTAATCAAAAAAGAAATGGTTCAACATGAAAGTTGTGCCAAAAAAAAAAAACTTGTAGCGCACCAGGAATCCATGTCAGACACTGAAGGTTGTTTGAGTTGTATGTATCGTTGAATGTCATCTTTTCCCCACGTTTTTCTATTTGCCTAATGCAGCTCTTGAATTGGCTTAGTGTCACACAATAGTCCGTTCCCTCCCCACCTTTACAAATCACTCAATTAGTATGTGAGGTGGCATACAAAAAGATTTTACATGCTTTATAATGAGACCTGTGTCCTACACTGCACCTACAAAAGATCCAACCAGATGCCCGAACTATTCGTCTGGCTACTCTCAACATTAAAGATGCAGTTCCATTTTCTGCAGAGCAACTCAACCGACCCAAAAGGAGAGATGAGTTAATACAGAAAACTTTTTCACCTGCTTCTTATTCACAACTTAATTCTTTCAATGACTATCTAGACCAGTGGGTGACCTAAGGAGTAGGTAAGCTACCTAAAGAAAGTACACATTTCACAATTACTGTGCATCAAATATGCGAAATAAATAAACATTACTTTCCTATCTCTCTGTATGATCTTGCCAACAAACTTCCAACTTGTTCAGTGTGTTTGGATTTCCACTTACGAGTTTTAAAAACCATCAGTCTTCTTGAACTCAAACTGACAAGCAGTCCCAAAACATCTCAGCTTCTTTTTATTCTTCTAACTTCCACCTCAGTGGATCCTTTCTCCTCAATTAGACCTGGGAATATTTTTTCAATTACATGCCAGTCATGTGTTTTCAGAGTTGTATTAAAATTAAATATTGCATACCGAAAAATTGCAGTTTCTTCTTAAAAAAATTCAAAATTTTTATCCTTATATCACACATTTCCTTGTCATTCAGTACAATAAAACGAAGGCAAATAGCATTCAATGTGACGAGTTTTGATAACCTATTACTCCTCTCCTGTGACTTGGAAATAATCATTCTTTCTGCCATCATGATGATTTTAAAATCCATTTAATCCTGCTTGAGCAGTAAGAAGAGGGTGTTGGAGAAGCCCTGGTGTGTTTTATGCAAAGACTTTTACTAGAAATTGTCAAATATAAATTTAAAACGCAAGCTGCTACTGCACCAGAAATATTAAATTTATACTGTATTTAACTTGTAGAGAATGTCCACTAAACACACTTTATACGTGGACCATTTTCTCTGAGTGAGTCGTTTAGACTAATTTAAACACAAGCGTAGGAATAAAAATGTAGCAATTAGAAAATCCCTGGTAAATACAGAACATAATTAAGCTGTCAACTTTTGGGGTTCAACCAAGATCAACAAGAATTCCAATAATAAACTATTTTCAGTGCTTTCTTTTTCAATTTTTATTTCAGATGGTTTTAAGTACTTAGGATCACAGTTCAGAGCAAGGGAGAGTGTGGAAAAGAGGTTAAGATGCATGTGCAGGCAGGCTGGAAGGGGGGAGAAAAGTATCAGGTGTGATGTGTGATAGAAGAGTTTAAGCTAAAATGCAAAGAAAAGTGTACAAAACCGTGGTGAGACCAGCCATGATGTTTGGTCTAGAGACAGTGGCACTGAGGAAAAGACAGAGACGGAGGTAGCAGAGATGAACATGATGAGGATCTCTCTGGGAGTGACTAGCATGGAAATGTACATCGGAGGAACAGCACATGTTAGAGGTTTTGGAGATAAAATCAGAGAGGCTACCCAGAGATGGTTTGAGCATGTGCAGAGGAGAGAGAGTACATCGGCAGAAGGATACTGGGTTTGGAACCACCAGGAAAGAGAACTAGAAGAAGACCAAAGAGGAGGTGCGTGGATACAGTGAAGGAAGACATGAAGATAGCTGGCATGACTGAAGAGGATGCAGCAGATAGGGTTAGATGGAAGAAATTGACTTCCTGTGGCGACCCTTGAAGGGAAATGCCGAAAGAAGAAGAAAAGGTTTGGATCCACAACCTGCAATTGGTAAAATGTCTTAAAACTCTAAATAATTCAAAGGATTGTTTTCATAAAATAAACTTTTCAGCTTAAAAATTTATTTTAGAGCGAGACAGCTCAGGATGCGGTATGGGATGAGAGCAGCTGGGAATTCAACAAACTCAGTACATCTGCACCTGGAAAAGGCTGCATGTGGTTTTATGTACTGTGCATGGCTACACAAAAGTGCAAACCGACATGTACACATACAGACATTCATAAATGTACCTATATACAGTAAATACATTCATTTTTGTCCAAATCCTAATACACATATATTCATGCATACAGATACACAGCTCCCACCAAACTAGTTTACAACCAAAGGGGAAACAGCCTGTACGAGAAATCAGCACCACCAAAAAAATCTGGCTTGGGAATGAGGAGCCTCCCCATGTTGGAGGAGTTCAACAATCTTGAGTCTAGAGATTGATAAGTCCGTTTCAACGGATTAGGACAGTGCATCAGTTTGTCCCGGTGCAAAAAGAGCTCCTATAGTCACTAGTTGTGGTCACCTATGGTCACTAGCTGCCATTGTCCTGGTGAAACAGAATGTGTTTTTTTTTCTTTTTATTGCAGTAGGCAATCTACAGATTGAAAAGAAGAAAAACATAGCAAGATAGCAGTGCGCAAATGTTGATAAGCAGAACAAAAACAGAAAAAAGACAGCTTTTGAAGAAGAAAAGGACAAAGAAATCTATTCAAGAACAAAAAGCATTTACAAGTCGTGATAATAGCCCCAGGCAGTGTTGGACCTGACCACACCGGCTTCCCGAGAGCCATTTTTTTTTCTTTGTAGTTAAAAGTCAAAAAGTAAAATCTCGCTTGACATCAAAAGTGTATTTGTATATTCACATCTTTTCGTAGAATAGGTCACGTTTCATTCCAAACATTTGCACACTGCTGAGCACGATCCTCCTTCAGAGGAATCATGATGTGCAATAAGCAGAAGTGGCAGGAACTGAACAACAGTACGACATTGGAGTCTCTGTGAAAGGCCACTTCAGCATCACAGTGGGATAATTGTGTGCTTTCCTCTATTTTTGTGTTTTGTGATGAGTGAAACAGAAAATGAAATGACAAAATATGTCATTACAAACTCTAGAAAACCTGTTCATTATTAAAAAAGAAGCTTTGATGTTTTTCTCCGACTTTAACTGAGGGTCACCGAGAAGAGAGTCTTAAAAAAAAAATCTCATTGCGGATGCTGAGCTAGTTTTGCAGAGGAGGCTCATGCTGTTATGAAACTACCCAAAGGTACAACTGCTCCCAAAAGTCTCTTTCAGTGTTCAGCTTTGATGGCACAAATGTCCAACCTGGTTTGCTCAAAGTATTTGGCAGTTTGCTTCGAATGACTGCAAATGAAAAAAGATAAGCATTTTCTAAGTTCTAAAATATTACGAGTTGGGATCTTTTCATAGCGTGTGAGCTTCATAATCTAATGTGTATCTTATGCAAACTTAATGCACGACACAAGATTACCATAAACAGGACAGCTTAAAGAGGATACCTATGACTGCTTTTTTTTTTTCAATAATTGAACATTATCTTTAATTAATCACATTTTTTAATCTCAATTTTGGTCATGATCAAGCCTGGAGAGATCAGTCAAGGATTTTCTATGAACCTATTTTGTTTTTCATTTCTAAAAGTGTAGTTGGAGTGAAAATTTTTACCATAAAGTCTTTCTAACTTGACTCATACTGACAATTTCAGATTTATTGAACTTGGCTGACAAAACAAGTAGAGCAGGTCGGGGGAGCATGCTAGATGTGTTTAAATGCCCACTTGACATTGAGACACAAAGACTTGACAAATCTCTTTATGGGTCCCCGAAGAGGTAACTCTGACCTGTGGGAGTCAGTGAGCTACCAGAGTATCGAACAAACATTTAACATTTATCATGACATTTTGATTTATTCTGTTTTTGTGTCCTCTTTCCCCACAGACTCTGCTCTGTCTGGAGTTCAGTTTCATTGAATTTCAATCTACCATTTTTACGTTGAAGATAAGCCCATGGGATGTGGTTGTAGAAATACCTGCAACACCTGCTGAGTTTGATCACAAATGAGTAGGCGACCCCAAAATATAAAGAATGATGATTCCCATGAGCATAGAGACCATAGAGAATCAGTCAGTTTCAACCTGTTTTTTTTTTCTCTTTCTTTAACGGGCGGGATGTTTTAAAGAGAATACGCCTAAAGGAAGGCCAAAGAGGAGGTTCATGGATGCAGTGAAGGAAGACATGAATATGGTTGGCGTGACTGAAGAGAATTCAACAGACAGGGCTAGATGGTCGCCACTTGCTGTGGCGACCCCTGAAGAGATATGCCGAAAGAAGAAGAGGTTTAAAAGAAAGGGTCAGTGTAGTAGCCCACCCGGGTCATGTATAGGTGCTGGAAAAACTTGGAAATTTCATATGTGGGGACCAACTGTGGACAAGACTGCCAACGAACAATAGTTGGTTTAACGACAAGACACTGGTGCAAATATTAGGGAGTGACAACTGCCTAATGTAAACTGCTTTGCCCCGTCCTCCTAATCGCCCTTCATGTTCCTTTTTTTGCTGTCATGGTGGGGTTTTTTTTTTTTTTTGGTTTGGTTTTGTTTTGCGAGGTGACTCACTCACAGAGGTTCACATACCATATCGTCTACATGTGATGAATCAGGGCAAGGGTCAGAACACAAGGGAAGAAAAAAAGGCCAGAAGGTGAAAGGACCAACACAAAAGAAAACATTCATAACTTGCACACTACATGACAGGTTTTCGTCCAATTCAATCATAGGGATTCACAAATGGAATTCAGCATTTGTGTTCACACCATTCTGGTAATGTCCTCTCCAAAAACTTGCCTTTTCCAATGGACGCCATGAATCCTCCCACAGACCCGCATCCTGTTCTGGTAATGAGTTTTGTTTAAGAGCAGCACTTCATCTATTGTTCCATTCATATCTGACGGAACGCACATCATCTTACTGGTGTGAGACTGAATATATTCAGCCGTGTGGAGGAGTTTTCCCTCGACACAGACCTACGCTGTGCAGTCTAAAACCATTGACTGTAGATCAGGATCTGATACTCAGCGAAACCTGTGTGGGTAGCGAATGCCTCCAAACCCTGAAAACATTACAGAGGCGATTAAAGAGTTTGAGTCTTCCCAAATATGTGTAAAAATTTATGTCCATCCTACTAAATATCATGACTTGCACAGAAAAGATATTTTGCATGAATCAATGGTTGTACTGCAGATGGAAATTCACCAAAAGCAAACCAGAATGCAACAATCATGTCTATATTCATCACGATGGCTTCAAGTAGGGCTTCGCCGTTATCTTTTGTCTCTCCATCTGTCTGTCAATTTGTCTTTCCTCCTCTTTCCTGATTTTTCTCCCATGTCTGCACTGGCTCTCTCACTGATACACTGCAGTAGTTGTAACTCTTACATCATCCCGTTCTCATCGTTTTGGAGCCAGCTGGAGAATATTGAGCACTCACTTGCCCTTATATTGACATGACTGTAGAAAAAGCATGCTTTTTTTCCCCGCTTATCTTTTTGCTCTTCATGTTGGAGTGTCTCAAGCAAAGAGAAAAGGAGCCAAGTTTTTGTCACACATGATGCTGTTGGAAAAGCTTGATTTCACCTTGAGTTCTTTTCACTTCGTCTTTCTTTCCCGACGATTCGATGAAGAGCAATTTCACACACAGCTTCAGTCTTTACTCATCAGGAGGCACTTTTTGTGCTAGAGATCCGTTTGTCTACTGCAACTACTGCATTGTGCACACATTGATTTGTCTTCAGTACGGTATGACTTCAATAGAAAGATGAAGAAACTCCAGTAACTGATGTTGGCACTTTCCAATAGTTCAGATCAAAAGGACCATCCAGACCATGGGTCAATTGATGAGAATTTGATTTGGACTTTTAAACACATTTGCAAAATATATGTATATTGCATATTCTTGACATGAATGAAAATATTCAGCCAATTTATATAAAAAAAAAAAGTAGACAGTGATGCAAAAATGTAGATGTTTAAATTCTGAGGGCTGCTGATGAAGATGTGTGGAGAGCTTCAGCAAACTTTGCAGTACTAATAAATCTTTTGAAATTTTCACTCCCTGAAGCCCGCAACCCATGGACATCATCTTATGCCGGATTTCTCACTTTCAGAGGCTTTAAGAGTCTCCTCTGCCGAACCCTTCTCTTGCTACTTGTTTGTGATTCTGTCTGCTTCCAGTTTTATCTTCATTAAGTAAGCTCAGCTGAGCTTCAACGAGGTGACTCGCTCACAGAGGATCACATACCATATCTCTCTTTTCATTCACTCTCATTATAAATATGAGTCGAGTATCTCCTCATAGCTTTTCCAGCATGCAATTGCGTCTGAGCCTAAAGTATTTTTATACATTTTAGATTTTCATCCTGCCAGTCACATCGTCAATAAACAGCAGTGACCCAGTTAAACTGGCAGCAACACATGTTTATATCTCCACTCTGCCACAGCCATGGCTGACAGATGATATGGGATGCGTTGGATCATAGGGTATTTCAAACCTTCTTCGAACACTTTCCTTGCTATTATTTCATCAAAAACTCTTGTTTCCAGCATGAAAAGAGGTGTTGCAGAGCTTGATCTACTAGCACGACTTCTAATCTTTAGCTTTACTGACGAATTGCATGTTGACTCAAAACTTTTGTTTGTTCGTTAAGTTTTGGGTTTTTTTCCCATTAGAGCATTTCACCTAATAGGGGTAATCTTTTTAATAATGTAAAGAACTTAAAGATGCTCTTTTTCTCTCCCAAAAAAAGAGCACTCTATTAACTACTTCAGTGTCGGTTGAGTTTTGGGTTGGAGGAAGTTTCTGGACTTTCTGACTATTTTTGAAGAAGAATTACTGTGTCAGTTGTCAGTGTACCACTTTAACGGCCAACCATTGGCTTCTTTTATACAAAGAAAAAAAGTTGGATAAATATGTTTTCAACATAACCTTGATCCAGATTTTGGTGCCAGCTGGGTGTTGCCAATTTTCCTCTCGTAGTAATATGTAATCAACTACTGAAGAAAAATCACAAAAAGTTTTATTCTGTCTTGAGTCCTAGCTTATCAACAAAAACAAACTGTACAAGGAGGTTGGCAAGGAGAAGTCACCTAACTTTTAAGTAAGGGCATCTACAAGAACTTGTTTTTCTTTCTGTTTTAGTAAGAAAATCAAGTTTAGGCTTGTTTAGGGAGAATAATTCATTAATTTCCAAGACTTGAAAAGGTTTGCAAACTTTTCCTCCGTAAATTAAATCACTGCAATGAATTGAAAAGAGATTTAATATAAACATATACTTTTCCAGCAAAGGTTTTTCCAAGCCATTAAAACAAAATAATACATTTTGAGTATCCTTACTTTTTTAACAGTCACAGTGACCTTTGAGCTTTAGTCAGCTTTTTATAGTTCAAAACTCATACAATCTTCAACTTCATTGGTCAAAGAATAAATCTTGTGTTCTCAATGTAAAAAAACCCACCATTTTTTTATATTTTCTAAATTAGGGAATCAATGACAAAGATTTATATCTCTACTTCAATTAAATTGCCAGATACCAAAAAAATCACAGTTATTTCCTCAAAAACATAAAATCAGTCTAAATTAAAATCGATAACTAAACCAAGTCAACTCAGTACATCTCTGTACTGTTTGAACCTGCTTCTCAAAGAACAGTTGAAGGAAAGAAAAAGAAAAAGCAGAAACCTAATGGGGACCCAGTTGAGGGAGGGATCCCCTCATAGGACAGATGGGAAATCAACCTAGTGCTGTAAATCAATGACTATCTCATTCAAATCTATGGTGACATATTTGTAGTATATAGCAATAGGTTTCATCCAGATGGAAATGCAAACAGACATAATTCATCAATTGTCAGACCCGAAAGAATTTTTTTTTGACCCAGTATTGGTTTCTGGTTCTCTTCCAGTAGCTCATGTGTAAGATCAAAGATTCTTCTTCTTCTTTCAGCATTTCCCTTTAGGGGTCGCCACAGCAAGTCAGTTTCTTCCATCTAATCCTATCTGCTGTATCCTCTTTGGTCACGCCAACTATCTTCATGTCTTCCTTCACTGCGTCCATGAACCTCCTCTTTGGCCTTCCTCTAGGCCTCTTTCCTGGTGGTTCCAAATCCAGCATCCTTCTTCCAATGTACTCTCTCTCTCTCCTCTGTACGTGCCCAAACCATCTCAGTCTGGCCTCTCGAACTTTATCCCCAAAATCTCTAACATGTGCTGTTCCTCTGATATACTCATTTCTAATCCTGTCCATCCTGGTCACTCCCAGAGAGATCCTCAGCATCTTCATCTCTACTACCTCCATCTCTGCTTCCTGTCTTTTCTTCAGTGCTACTGTCTCTAGACCAAACAGCATGGCCGCTCTCACCACGGTTATGTACACTTTCCCTTTCATTCTTACTGAAGATCAAAGATCAAATTTAATATATTTCTCTAAGTGAGATTTTACATGTTAATATACCCCATAGGGTTGGAAAGGTTAGCAGCTTTACAGAAACTACCGAGTCTAATTCAGACTAGTTAGCGATCCCTGTACTGGTCGATTGACTGACACATCTGATGCCATGATGTTATTTATGCTGGTTTTAACTAACACTCTGGGAAATTATTGTTTTGCCAGTAATTATTAACTAATTCACTTCACAGATGTTTTAAACAGACACAAACAGTCATTTATTTAGATGTACCAGTTAAACTTAATATTTAATCAGAACTGAGCAACAATCCATAAATGTTCAAACCAACCATCAGTTTTTTTCTGATGAGCAGATGTTAAGCTTTTATTTGGTTTTAATGACAAAAGAAACAGAAAATGTGAGAATGAAATTGACTATTGAGATTTCAAATGAATAATAGATGTGTTTTATGAGATGGGGTTTAACTGCTTTTGCAGAATATAAGAAATGTATTTCTTGTGTGCACGGCCCCTTTTTAAATCAATTAGAGATGAGTTTAAACATTCTATTTAAGTAGCATTTGGTATTAAGTCAAGAAACTTGTAAAATAACATGAGGTTGTAAATAGATTGTACAACTGGGTTAGGTGTCCTTGAGGAAGACACCGAACCCCCATTTCTTCCATCATTTGCGCCATCGTGGCAGCCTGCTGTGGTGCAATGAAGCACAGAATTTTCCCCATTTGAGGGATGAATGCAGTGCGTTAAAATAAAAATAAAATTTAGTCAGTCACCTTCTCAACTGCGAGGCAGCGAGGGGCGCCAGAGCCCAACCCGGCTGATTTGAGGCGAGAGGCAGGGTACACCCCGACAGGTCGCCAACGTGTCACAGGGCCACATACAATCACTCCTAGAGGCAATTTAGCACCAGCCAATCAACCTAACATGCATGTTTTTGGAGGGTGAGAGGAAACAGGAGTACCGAGAGAAAACCCACACATGCATAGGGGGAACATGCAAACTTCACATAGAAAGGCCAGTGTACCAAGACTCGTACCCACCTAGGACTTGAACCCACACCCTTATTGCTGTGAGGCCACTGTGCGACCCACTGCACCTCCGTGCTGCCTAAAAATAAATTAATTAATTAAATAAGCATGTTCAGCTTTTAACAATTTCAAATTTCTTGTGGTTAACGAAGAGAAAATGATGGAAAAACCAAGTTGTCTCTTGCCTTGTGTTTTTTATTCAACCAGACAGCAAGTTATGTATGAGTTTCACATTGTACACTAACATTAGAAATACCACAAACGAAAGCTCTTTAAAAATAAAATAACAGGCTGTGGTAAAAACTGCAATCAGAAAAAAAACAAGGAAAGCAGACCCTCCCTCTGACTTATTAATTAGATGTTATCATTCTGAGCTTAAAATTATTCATACACATGGAAAGCATCCCACTTTAGATCAGCCCACACATGTCAAAAACAAAGCAATGAGCTCATAGTGCGTCTTTTTAACACGTTCTACATATTTCTGGTGTGATAAAAACACAAGGACAAATTAAATATAAAAGCATTAAATATAAACAAAGTTCACCCCTCCAAGTTGCAGTAATTACCTCCTCACTTGGGACTGAGATTTTTACATGTGACTCAACAATCTTATCCATAAACAATGTCATGTGCAGCTTAAAATGTCTCATACTCATAAATTAATACACTATAGATTGTAAACAACATGCGCTCACATGTAAATGAGCAGCGGAGCAGAAAGCCACTTCGTTCATCTTCATGTTGCTTTGGGGATTTGCATATGATGTGATTTAATATGATTAGAAGAATTTTTAGATGGAGGATGAAATACGTTCCGTGGTATTACGTCAACTTTCAAACATGAAATAACAGTAAAAAAAGGCTTATTTCGGAATTTAATATTGACTCTTCAGAGATTAAAAAAAGACTACTTTGGCAATAAAATGGTAATTGTGTTTGTGGATTGAAAAAAAAAAGTGAAACACATGATGTTCTAATCTAGTGATAAGACATGATTTTAAGATTGCTTGGTGGTTAGCCTTGTGAAATCACAGCAAGCCTCAGAGGTCAAATCCCAGAGTGTGGCAAAGCTTGAGTTACAGGTCTTTTCTTTGGAGTGTGCATGTCCTTCCCATGTATATATGTCAGTTTTTTCCATGTTACACCCACACTCCGAAAACAGCCATGTTAGGTTGATTGCCTGCTGAGAAATTGATTGTGTGTGTGTGTGTGTGTGCTTGTCTGTCTCAATGTGTGACCCCGCAAAAGACTGGAGAATTGTATGGGGTGTATCCCGCCTCTCAGCTGGAATCAGTTGGGATAGGCTTCGATATCTCCTGCAACCCTGAAAGGAATAAAATATAAAAAGTACAGAAGATTTCTGGATGAATGAACAAAATTTTATACTCACTGATTTATTTACTGTTTTTTTGGGGCTTCATTTAAAAAGACACTTTTACCAAAGATTAGATCAATTCCATTACTTCTAAAAAAATTTTTAAAAATCCATTTTCTTATCAAACTAATTATTGTTTTCAGCCAAAAGCCTCCCTGGAGATCAGTTTTATTTCTTCATATTTTTCTTCTCAATTATCAACTAATCAAATAGCTTGGATTTTTGTTAATATTAATTTTCCCTTTTCTGTCTCAGTATTTTTTGAAGAGGGCATCGTTTCTTTTAGTAATCCAAATCTTTTGGAAGATAATCAACTTTTCGACGATTACAGAATGATTCTATTATAGCGTTTTGTCAGATTTGGACAACAAATAGGTTAGATCTGATATGAGTCAGTTATCATATGAGTAAGTTTTGTCAATGTTTTTTAGACAATGTTGTGAACTAGAGTTGGTCCAAAAGAACTCAGTTGAACAGCTGGATGGATATTTTGCTTGTACTTTGTTAATACCCTGCAAACCAGATGTAAATTTAAAACATTTTAAAACATGTGAAAAGAATGAAATTGAGCTCTAGCTTTTGCTTTTATGCAGATTTTTTTTTAATTATTATTATTTTAAACAATTGAGTATGGGGGTGGCCCAGTGCTTAGCAGAGTGGCCTCACGGCAAGAAGGTCAGGGGTTCAAGTCCCGTGTGGGGACAAGGCTTAAAACACTGGCCTTTCTGTGTGGAGTTTGCGTCTTCTCTCCGTGTATGTGTGGGTTTTCTCTAAGTACTCTAGTATCCTCCCACTTTCCAAAAGACACGCATGTTAGGTTGATTGGCTGCTATGAAATTGCCCCAAAGAATGAGTGTGTGTGTGGCCCCGTGACAGACTGGCGATCTGCCTGGGGTGCACCCTGCCTCTTGCCTTAAATCAGCTGGGATAGGCTCTGCCACCCCCTAAAACTCCATTAACGATGGAAGGTTCAAAAGATGAAATGAAACAATAGCGTATGTTCTTTCTCGTCACCATCACATTCTGTACCAGATCAAGAAATTTTGGATTTGTCTCCCTAATCGTTACTGCAAAATAAAAATAACAATTTTATAAACATTTAGTCCAAACAGAAACTAGGTGGTCCCTGTCCTTCATGAGCTGAATGACCTGCATATTTTTAAATTTGTAGATAAAAAGGATGAAATTGTAAAACTCAACGCTGGATGATAATAAGTGTTTCTCAGCAGCAATAAAATCCATTTTAAATTTTAGAAGACCCCCCCGTTGGGTTTCAACAAGCCTAAAAAAATTTAATCTATTTAAATGAAGCTGCTAGTCAGAAGAAAATTGAAACCTTTCAGGTAATAGTGAAAGTGAACCTTCCAAGAGGCTGTTAGTCTTTTCATTTGTAAGCTTAAAAACAAACCTGTACAACTTTGCAGCTACTACTGTACGTATATGTGTACTTTACTGTAAAGGTTTTTCTTTAAAAAAAAAAAAAGTATGCATGGATAGTAATCATTTCATAGCTTGAACATATGGCTGTCAGGGTTTTGGGGATGAGGAAGGAGGAGGACCCTATTGCAGGACTTTAAACAAAGTTTATTAACTCAATTCTGGGATTTCTGTAAAGCAAAAAGCACAGGGTTAACTCAAGATTTCAAAAGTCCAAACAATTACAAAGTTCAAACATGGTCAGGCAACCAGTGTGACCTGGAAGGGATAGTAAGACCCGACAGGGACATCCGGGGTGATTCCCCTTAAACAGATGGCAGGGTGCATAGATGAGTGGAATCAGGAATCATCCTCAGGTGATCCTACTCAGATTGATTAGGAACATCCAGGGCTCCTTCTAGCGGCAGGTGAGGGATCCTGACAACAGTGCTCCAAAAATAAAGTAGGTTGTATGTTTTGGATTTTTTTTTTTTTTTTAACAAGTTTCTTTTAAAAGTAAAATGATCTGATTTTAAAGTAATCTGCTAATTCAGGAATAAACGCATGCTCAGCAGCACAGTCGATGGTTTTATATCACTAAAAGATAAGATTTGTTGAATCATTTATACAGTTTATTTATTCATTTTAGCTGCTTTGGCTATTCTACTGCTCATCTCCACATCTCATACCAAATAATCTGTTGGATCCAAAGATTCACAGACCAGAAGACAAACATCCATGTTTGCTCTCAGGGTGAAATTTACTTTTTAAATCTGCACAGCTGGTGGGTTTCACATGCCATGCGACCAGCATTCAATTTAGCCAAATCATTATTTATCTTTAGTCAGATTAGTTGAGAGTTGCCGGAGTCTTTTCATGTAGCCTCCAGGGTAGAAGTACCCCTGGCTGAGTATCTCTACTACCATTATTTGCATGTGTTTGGTATCCACGTGGAAAGCAGTAATACCCCCTTCACCAACCTCCCAGAGATCAATCATCTGATGCATTTTGGATCTTGTTCAGTTCATTTTCTCGCAGTATTGATGGCCTACCAGATTTACCTCTCACGGTGTCAGCCGAGGTGATGCATATTGAACAGCTTAACGTGCTGTTGACATCAGAGCTCCACCACTTGATCTCCTTGGTTTTGGCAAAGCGTTGAACTCTGTTTTGGGGATCTGTGAAATAAATCCTATAAATGGAATTTTCGCTCAGGAGGGTGTTGAGTTTCTAGTTTATGAGGAAGTACGTAATCCTATAAAGTCTGGATTTGCCTTTCTTTATGAGGCTCAGCATTGTGTTAGATCTTCTCGGCTTACGAGCCTGTCAGACAGGGACAAATAATTGACAAAACCAAGCCTGATCACTGATTGAACAAACTTAAAGATAAACAGCTTGTCTAATGGTTGAGCCTCTCTGCTGTCCTCACGCTGGAAAATATCAATGCAACACCTCAGGGAACAATGTCAGATTTGGCTAAATACTCCCTTCTCCATTAGCTCCTGGGAAGTTTCTACATCATACCTTCTCTTGAAAAACCCTGCAGATCTTTCTATTTGACATCCATTTAATAAATCAGAACGGACTTAGAATAGCTCATCATCCAAAGCTGAACAAGGTCAACGTGGATTTGTGATCAGTATGAGGTGCAGTAGAGAAGAGGCTTCTCCACAATCTACTTGTCTTTCTACTTGTTTACATTGCAAAGAGCACATTTTCCAATATGTGGCCAGCACACGACAGCCGAAAGCCGACAAGCTGCAAACCTATAAAAAAAATGTTGACAGGAGATTTTGTTTGGATAGAAAGTTATGATTGTGTAACCAGCTTGCATGGTATATTTGCCCACCAGCAGTATGTGGCTCACCCACCGAGACCATTTTGATTCACATCTGCACACACTGCAAACACTCAGATGCAGTCAGATACATTTTTATGGAGATAATAAATTGATACAAGTCAGTCTCTCTCTTTATGCTTTGCAATTCAGCGCAGTTCAATAATTTCATGGAAGGGCAAAAACATTAACTCTGTAACTCCACAAATAGATTTGAGGCAGTTTTGCAGATATATGGCACCGTGGGTCCATCGTATATCCAGACATTAATACTGTGTGTGTATTTCATATACAGAGACCCATTTATCCTTCAATTTTTCAGACCTTCTCTGCCCTCATTAACTTTGTTGTCCACTTTCTACCTGCAATAGCAATTATTAGATACAAAAAACAAATATTTGGTTATTATCACCCCAGAGTCTCATTCTATTTGAATTCATTTTGCCCTCTGCTTTGTTTAATCAGCAATGCCACATGTCTGTCATGGCGATGTGACAAAGAATCCAGAATATTAACTATTATTTTTCCCTTTTGTGCACATGAATAGCTTAAATAAATTACTCCGCTGAAATGCAGAGAAGTACATAATAACCTACTTTGTTGAGATCTGTTCATTGTGATGCCAGATAGAAAGAAAGAAAAAAAAAGAGAGGTTTTGATTTCCAATACCATTTCTTTTCTTAATGCAATTGTCAATCAAAACGGAAAATGCAACAATAGTTCTGCAAGGTGACTTTACCTGAACGACTTGTGCATGAGGGAATCTAAATAGCTTTTTATGCAAAATTAAAAGCATAAACTGGGATGAAGTGAAAAATAATCATTTTCGAAAAGGAAGAAACCAAGACGGATGAATCAAATCAAATTTATTGTTAGAAATTAACAGTTTTGATGAGAAAAAAATGAGGTTGTCACCTATTTTCTAAAAAAGTTTTTCTGTCACGTGAAGAGACTAAAGCTGTTCTAACTTTGAGGAAAACAAGGCAAAGTTCAAAATTTGAGAAAAAGAACTAAAATTGGACTTTGCTTCAAAATATTTTAACTCATTGTCAAGTTAAATTCCTCTAAATCCCTCAAAATACTTCATAGGTGTGATCCTCAGGAGTTTTTTTTTTTCTTTGTATTACTGTCTTGTTTGGAGAGTGAGTATGACGAAGGATAATTTTAAAACTACACAAGCACCTCATAGTGATCACACACTGTGTTAACCTGAGGCTAAATGTAACCTTGGGCTCTCACTCTTGGCAGGTGCAATGAAGTGTGTACGTTATGACTACATGGTGAAACTATATCAGATGACTCAGAAAATAATGACGCTCACTGGCCAAATACTTCAGATCCTGCCAAAGGTTTTCAGCAGCCAATCCCAGGAGGTTCAGTCCTGAGTTGTTGTGTTGAGATTATCTGACAGAATATGCAGTTTTATTTAAAGAAGGAGTATCAACATAAGGTTTTTGGAAGTTTCTACCATGTTTGAACATTATTCTCATTTCAAAAACATATCTGAAGTAGTTCTCTAGATTTTATTCATGCATGTCTATTATTTCCCTACCACCCGAACACAAAGTTGTTCCTAGCAAAAAGATAAGAATTATTACCGATGGAAAAAAACAGCAACCATTTTTTTTTTTCAAAATGCAATCAATTGGAATCCAATCATTAGGTTGTCGGCAGGAATAGTTGTGTCTTCTGTGTAAAGAAGAACATACAATGTGTTTGCCAGTTAATTACTAAATACAATTTTTGGTGTCTGACGTTGCTTTTTTGGTGTGAACCTGCCATCCTAAAGAAGTGCAGGATTGAGATGGAGTCAAACGGAGAAAATGAAACAGAATGCAGCAGCAGCAGCCTATAAATGAATACGGGTTCATAAAGATCTAATTTATATTTTATGTTTGACTTTGATGGCGCTCCAGGCTTCTAAAAATGTGCACATGAAACAGCGAACATCTGAACTGCTGATAATGATGTTGAAATTTACAGGCTCTATTGTTTGGTTTGGAGAGGTCCTTCTGGACAGGACAGCAAACGTATCACAATGACATCATGTTTACAATCTACAGATTAAATTTAATCACTATCTGGTTGATATGACGGCTAAAACAATCAAATATGCCACCGCGTAAAATTTGAGTACCTAAAGTCAAAGTTAAGCGTGACCGTTTGAAAAGTTTGATTGAAGAAAGGTAAAGAACTTTTTTAATCTTGAATAGTTAAGGATCATAGAAAATATATAACCACTGGTCAAATCTACATTTTCTTAAGACCCTTAACTCTGTTTTTGTCAAATTATCTTGTCAGCCTAAAACCGACAATAATAATTAGTCGAGACAATGTCATTAAATTGAAAATAAATAAATGATTCTGAAATCTTGGAATAATAACCAGAGGACATAGGCTCTTTTAAGTAGCTGCCTTACAGTCTGAAAATTAAAATGATTGATGGTCAAATAGCAGGAGGGAGTTGTGGGAAGATAGCAAAGTGTTTTTAGGTAGCTGTCTCATCTCTTCCTAATGTAATTAAGAAACAGCAGTAAAGAGGATTGGTGGAGGTCAAGATGAGGTCTGGAAGAGCCGGGAAACTTTCTGAGAGCACTGCATCCAGGGGAAAGAAGATACAAACTAAAAGTACTGTTTTATCATTTTTCTCCAACCTAGGAGGGGGTTAGATTTGCACATGGGGGCTGGAGGACCCCCAACAGGAAGCAATGAATGACTGTTTCTGCACCAGTGCACTTATCCGTCCAAACACTCCCCAGGTGCTGCACACAGCGCTGCCCACAACTGTGTGTGCACGTGTGTGAGGGTTTGTTCATTCCACCAGTGTGTTCTCTTAATTGCTCTTTACTCCGCTTTCGTGACTTACAGGTGTGGAAACTGCAGACGTGTGTGAAAATGTGTGTTGTGGTAAATATTGGATTCTTCTCAAACGGCTGCTGTGAAGCAACCTGAGGATGAATAATCGGAGGAAAACCTTTCAGATTGCTTCACAAAACTCAGAGTGTGTTCCCAAAAAAAGAAAAAGAAAATCAATAACCAACACATAAAAGTCTTGTGGTTGGCAAAGGTTAAATAACAAAACAATATTTAGGTTGTACTGAACATGTGTGCACTCGGATCGATCGTACTTTAAAGTCATGTTGCGACTGGGAATAAAAGGAACATATAGAAAGTAAAACGATGAGAGCCAATGTAACTGAATTAAAATGAAAGTTGTTAAAATGAGACAGTTAAATATCTTATAGTTAAATCAAAGTGGACCACTTAAAGAGGAACAGCCATAAAATTTGAAAATGTCTTCCTAGCTTATAAAGTGAAGAATGTGTGAACGAGACAACTTAAAACACAGAAAGACTAATTGGATGAATTTCTAAAGTTTTTCTCCATATAATAAAAAAAAAAATTATATTCAAATGAAAGGATTATTTCTAGCTTTTTTAACTTCTTAATGTTGATTGTATTTTACCTGTTTAAGCTTTGGGAGTAAAATATGTTTTGTCAAAATGTGTTTACTCGTTAAATCAGGAGACAGATGGCTGCATTTTAATAGCAGATGTGCTGCTTAATGAGCTCATTTCCTTTAACATTAAAAACTTCTTTAACATTCAGGATCTGACATGGGAAGTTTGACGTCCTGGCATGACAGATGTATATGCTCCACACTTACAGAATTCAGTTTTATCTTCAGGCTATTAGACTAGTATCTGCTCATTTACAGGAAATGTATTCCTTTATAAAATAAATATGTGGGATGAAAACTTTCTGTTTTATTATTGACAGCTTGTTTAAGTACCACACTGTCTTTCAACAGCTCTGACTTCGATTAAAAAAAAACTGAACGTCAGTCATCTTCTTATCTGTCTGTCCCTTTTGGGGTTGCGGGAGCCCATCCTGGCTGATTTAAGACAAAGGGCAGGGTACACCCCGAACAGGTCGCCAGTCTGTCGTGGGGCCACACGCATACAACCATCCACACACACACTCATTCCCAGGGGCCGTTTAGCACCGGCCAATCAACCTAGCGTGCATGTCTTTGGAAGGTGGGAGGAAACCCACACAGGGAGAACATGCAAACTCCACACAGAAAGGACAGTGTTCCAAGCCTCGTTCCCACCTAGGACTCGAACCCACGACCTTCTTGCTGTGAGGCCACTGTGCTACACACTGCGCTGCCATAAAACTGAATGTTGTTTTCCATTTAAATTTTCTGCTTTCTGCCTGTTTCTTGGGTTTTTTTTTTTTTTTTAATTACAGTTCACTTTAAACTGTCCAAATTGTTCTGTTCTGATGATTTATTTAGAAGTTGTTGAAATATAAAAAGGAACAAAAGTGAAAAAGCAGGAAAACAATTCATACAATCATACTGCATTTATTGTTCAAGAAAGGAAATGTAGAAGTTTATTTTTGAGTTTTTGGATGTACCATCCGGAAACCAATCAACTGACCTCATTACAATTTTTGCACAATATTGGTCTGTTGTCAGATTAAAATATACATTCCTGTGATGCCTGAACATTCACACTACAAAATAAAAGGTTGAATGGATCAAAGAGAAGTTTGATATTCAGTAAATATAATTTGTGTTTGTAGTTGGTGAATTAAGTTTGAATTTTTTGTTTAAACACACCTCCATGCGGTCAGAGCTCAAAATTCTGGTCAAAGAATATTTGGTCTTTAGTTTCAAATATGCACATCAGAGTTGCAAGCCAAGTTAATTTCCATTAATTAATTTATTTAATAATGATGGTAGTAATACATGAGAAATTGCCCATATATGGGTCATTCTCCATGTTCAAGCACGTTTAAGCAGCTGGAGAGAAAGTAAAATGAGTCTAAAATCTTACGATATAACATTAAAATTATTAATAATAATACTGTATATACTTTATTGATCCCTCACCGGGAAAATTTGTGTGCTGCCACAACGGTGCCAATGGTGGATTAGGTATCTTGTCCACGGACCCTGGACGTGAACTCAGTGGGATTCAAACCCTTAAACTTCTGGTTAACTTCCGATCCGAGAGTGAACGCTCTACCACTGAGCCACCGCCTCCCCCTATTAGAACTATCAACTATCCTATTAGAACTAAAGTTTAAATCAGCACTGCAGAATTACAAGATAACATTGGGTTTCACATTTAAATTGGTGCAATTATATCTCAAACTGGTACAATCAAATTAAGTTAATAGAGGAACAAATGCCTTCGGAATTAATTTTGTTTTTATTCAATTGAATTTGTACCAATAAGTTTAATGGTAGATTTTCAGCGGTGACTTTATGGTATTTTAAAATTACACTGTGGACAAAAGCATTTAAAAAAAAAATATTTAAAACCAACACTAATCTAAGCTTTCGGTTAGAGAAAGATTTCTCTCCGTGGAGAAGCAAGGCTCGCAGATTTGGACTTTACCCGTATAACTGATGGAGAGTTTGGTTACCTCAAGAATGTTAGCTTGAGACAACCATGTGTGAGCGCACAGGAATGTCTTTGCTAATCTCATGTCAGTTGAACAATGCAAATAAATCAAACGATAGCAATTTGAGTTTCAAGGGCAGACCGGTTGCCCAAGACTTTAAAAATAAAGGACAAACAGTTTTTGGGTGTGACTCTTCTCTGACATCCTGATCATTTGCACCATATATGGTTTATATTTGATTCTATTTTACAAATATATTTTTCTATAACTCTCAAGTTTGCCTAGAGACTTGTTTTTTCAATCTCACCTCGGGTCACTAGAAATCCCGAGTCAGCACTATAAAATTACAAGATGATTCAATCAGACATTATGTTGGTCTTATTCATTCAACCGTTAAATTTGTGCCATTAATTCTAATGAGAAAGTTTCAGTAATGACGCAAGGTGCCTATTCTCAACTTTTGATGCACAGAAGTGACTGCTGAGACGAAAAAATGAAATGTCCACACTGATATTAGCCCACATTTCGCTTTTAGAACGAGCACAGTTTACTTATCACCAAGTTCACAGGAGCCCACCCACAATCCTCCCAGTCAAATCCTGTTGGGTTAGTTTGTGTTTGGTGTCTGGGTAGTGTGGTGACCTGCTGGGCTTGGTGAGCTGGCCAACTTGAATTGATGGACCCCAGACCTGACACAGCTGTGTAAATATTGAGTCGGACCAAGCTGAGGTAATGGCCACCGGCCATTACGGCTGCTGCATGCTTCGGCATCAGGTTGTTTAACCAGTAGCATTTCTTTCCACCATCACGCCTGCCTAATTCAGTCTTTTTTTTTTCCATCTGATGTAGAAGATATTATCTCTTTCAGTTCCGTGTGTCTTCTTTTTAACAAAATTACCTATCAAAATTTCTCAAAAGCTCTAAACCGTGCACCCAACAAGCTTTTAATGCCACTTAGACAATTTGATTTACAGAATCTTTTTGCATAGATTCTCAAATTGTTTCAAATTAAATCATAGATATTAAATCTATCATTTTATATCATCATAAACAGAAAGAACAAATTAATGACACTTAGAAATTAAGAAATATGGACCAAAACTTATGTGATAATCTCACATATTAAGATTAGTTACTGTAACTTATGTTTAATACATCTCCTTGATTACGGCAGACTAGTAAGCAGCTGAAGCACCTCTTTCTTATAATTATTTTAGGCTGTGATCTGAATTGAGTCAGAGGATTTTAAGACAAGAAATTCATGAATAATTTCAAGCTGCTACAGTTGACATGTTTGGTTTATCCTGCATAATTAGGCCAACAGTGTGTGCAAGGTGCATCAAGACATGCAACACAGTGTTTGCAAAGAAACACAAAAAGGAACAAACATTTATCCCCATCCCTTTAATTTACAGGTTAGGATTCAACTATGAACTTCACGCTGAATTAAGCTGTAAACACACAAAATACAAACGTATGATCAGCCTTACTGAGCAGTTTTGGATAGTAGAAGAGAGGAAATGGTGGCTTTTATGGGTGTGTGTTACATAAATAAGAGAGTGACAGGAAAACAACACATACAAGCTATTTTACTCCCCAGTTTGTCGAAGATGTGTCACGCTCCATCCTCTGCACTGTTGTCATGGCAAACAGAGACTCAAAACATCTGAAGTGATGCTGTGCCTAGAATGGCGTGTTATGCGCACTGAGTCAGAGTGGTGTGTAAAAAACTCTTGATACGCCTGTTATTTGGGAGGTCTAGGACCAATTCACAACACGATAGTTGAGAAAATGCACAGAGTAAACTCTGTCACAGATGGATTGTGTTCCAGACAGGGGAAATATGGACGAGAATGGGATTTTGAGCCTAATCGACAAAACAAAATGGCAAAGAAAGACTTGTATGAAATAACATAATTGAAAAACAGATGCATACCCATACTAGTGTGTTTCCTTGTTACACACAGCCAGAATCTTATAACAGATGGCTAGTTGTAGACACGAACACACAACTGTTACTATAATTCAGTCTGAGCTCATATTCAATCTGGTTCATGTGAGTGTCCACACAAAAGTCCGATACCTTATAGAATATTTATCACACAAGATTCATTTGTATGACTTTGATAAAGCACAAAGCATCCCTCCAGATTCCTAATGACCTCAACAGACACCTGCAGCTGCTCTGCATGCTCGCAGGAGAGCGCAAAGACACCAAAGGTCGGTTCGCTCTTTTGACAGCGAGAAAAAGGTAGCAGAAATTGCCGGCTATTGCCCTGCTTTGATATGCAGAGATAAAATCAAGCTTGCAAAAAAAGAGTTTTAAAAAAATATGCTAGCTTAATCATTTCTCTGTAAATCTGCACCACCAGTAAAAAGCAAAAGATATCTTGAGTCACTGGTTTTACTGAAAAAATGGCACAAACTTTGGAATGGTGTTAAGTTATGATTTGATGTGTGAAACCTCAGAGGAGTTCAAGTCTCCTCCACAATTCTCCTTGACTTTATATGTCAGTGAACATCAGCAATTCTCCACTCCTCTGTGGGTTTAAACGCTTCACATGCACCATAGGACAGAGGCACAGCCTACAACAGCAATTGATTAAACAAGTCTATTTGGCATGCAGCCATAATTAAAGCTAAAATAGAGTATCGATGTGCATTACAAATTATCTTGTGAAATGTATTTGTTGTTTGGGGGTTTTGTTTTCATTACAATATGGCCAAGTTCCCGAAAAACACTCCTGCTGGCTTAAAGATCCCAAACCTTAATTTACCATTTCATTTTTAACCTTAATTTATTCAATAAAGTAATTCCATTTGCAACAGGTGGTATAGTAAAAAAAAAATTTGTACATGTTTTTTTCTACTGCAATTGCTTAACGTAATGATTCTAAAACTATCAAATGTGTACATATGTGAAAAGATTGCAAATACAAATGCATACAGTGCAAAAATTGAACTATTGTTCCCACAAGAATTAGTGGTTTTGTTTTGTTTTTAAAGAATGCATTCAGAACAGAGAAAAATCACAAATTTCAGACAAGTACATACAGACAAAAATAGTATAAATTTAAGAACCAACAACCAAAAACATTACCATGTGGGCTGAAGTTTTCTTTTGTGCTCTCATTTTTAAATGATTGCATGAACGGAGAGCTTTAAAAATTGGTGAAGGCTGAACTCATAACGTCAGCACAGAAACATTTCAATAAGTATTTTAGATTAAATATTGACACGATTAGAAACATTGGGAATGTTTTGTGCTCATATCTGGCCAAATTGGTAAAGGCATATTTACAGGCAAAAACATTGTGATTATTTCTAGAGTAGGATATTTCACTGATTGTGTTAAATCCAAAATAAAGATTGTAAAGTCAATAACATTTGTAATAAAAATGAGCCACAAAAAGGACTTTTATGGTGCTTTTTGTTTTTCAGGATAATCAATCAGAAGTATCAAGATATCTGTGAACAGGCCTCAGCTGGAAGCTGGAAAGGAGGTGTACAGGCACTTGCTCGGAAAGTCTTCTGAACCGCTCATCCCTAATGGGGCTGCAGGTAGTGCCGGCGCCTATCCCAGCTGATTGAAGGCGAGAGGCAAGATACACCCCAAACAGGTTGCCAGTCTGCTGCAGGGCCACACACACAACAGGGGCAGTTTCATAATGTCTAATCAACCGAACATGCATTTTTTGGGGCAGTGAGAGGAAACCAGAGTACCTGGAGAAAATCCATGCAAACTCCACACAAAAAGATCAGTGTTTCAAGCCTCGTTCCACTAGGGACTCAAACCCCGACCTCGCTGTGAAGCTACACCTACTTGCATTTTTTTTACAATTTTTTTTAAATCTGCTAAACTCTGATTTCTGAGAACGACACTCAGCCAACCACAACCTAGTGAAGCAGACTCACCTGGTTTCCAGACGTGAGTCCATAAACACTCCAAAAGACCATCTGCATTTATTGTCCTTGGTGCCATGGAAGTGGCAATTGCTTGTTGAATGCCATAAAGAAAAAAAAAATCATTGCAAGTTTTGCAGAGTGCCATCTGTTTGATGCTTCTGTGTTGAAGGGAAACTGTTGCCACTAGATGTAATTAAAGTGATATGCCATTCAAAGAGTTTGTGTCTTTTGAAGTTTATCGTGCCATCAACAGATTTTCAACCAGTAACTAGCTTGAAGGTAAACCTGCAGCATCTTAATCACTTATTTGAGTTTTTTTCGTGGCAGCCTACCTTTCCTCACAGGGGGTAAACCTACCACATTAGCATATGCTAATTTCACATACAGGCTAGTTGGAGGCAATTAAAGTCACTAGATAAATTGAACCCAAATCTATTTTGCATTTCAGCAGGGAAATAACAATCCAGTAGCGAAATAACAAGTCTTATCGAATGTTATAGAAGTCAATTATTGTGCTGCAGCTGTGTTTACCCTCTATACAGGTTCACGAGAAGTTAATGCCTTTCTTTTGCTAAATAACACAATTCCTCAAAATGTCATGTTTCTTGTTGGTGGACATATGATTGCAAACAAATAATATTGTACACATGTTAACTGTAAAATACTTGCCTTCGTTTGCCTTTGCTTGGTTCATATAGCTCTATGGCAAGAAAATATTACATCCTTGCAAACTGGTTATTCATAACCTGAATGAGTCAAGTGTCTGGCCTTAATCTTGCAGAAGAAGGAAAGTGAGTCAGATTTTAGCCACAGGTTGTAAATCTTGGTTTTTAGAACTGCTTACTAAGGCAGAGAGCGTTCTGAAATAGTCCTGCCATAAATAGCGTTGGAGGAATTCTACCTGGCATTGAAAATTAAGCAGAAGCTATGATGGAATGGTTGCTCAGATAAAAAGGCATGCGAGGTGACTTCTATACAAGTGTTTGATCATTTAAACGCTGCAAATTTAGACGTAATTATCATGTTATTGACGTTTGAGTCTGTCTTTGTTCACCTTCAACTATCACGATGTTAAACTCATGCTAGTGGTATCACATCTGAGCCCTGGCCTTTTCAGTCACTCTAACCCTCTTTGTCTAAATCCCTCTGCCCACATCCCTTTGTTATACTCGGCACTAATGCGACAAACTGATTAAGCACTATTAACTTGCAAATTACTTCTTTTGTTCTAACTTTATCCCCATCAGCTTTGTCCGCTTTAAGCTACCTTAGTAGAACCATAAAAAACTGAAAACACTGTCAGCGATGTCTCTAAATTAAGGACTTCACACTTTATGTCTAAATGAGTTGTACAAGACATCATTGACGATGGAATGCAAGTTTTGGCAGCTTCTTTTGCAAATGCAATTAAAAACACAAACCATGCCCTCCAAGCCGTACTACTCTGCACACTGTAATTATTGAAGCTCTTATGATGGTTTTTTCTTATTGATACCGCATCTGTTTGAGAAGATTTTCAGAGAAAAACCACAAGAAGGAAATCATGTTGTATATGAAGTCTCAGAACCAATTAAATGTAAACAAGCGTTTGAATAATAATGCTGTTTTGAATTTGTTGAGAAACATGAGCATATAAAAAATATATATAGAGTATATAAATATGAGCCCAGATTGGTGTTTTGGAAAGATTTGTACACACTCGTATACTGTCTCTTAGTAGTCGATAAAAATTCAGCAACAATGGTATACTGTACATTAACAATCTTTGAATACAAAATAATCCAATAGAAACTAAAAGAAGGTGGAAGTCTTCGAGCATATACAAATTAATTTTTATCTAAAAAAAATGGCTGCGGATACAAGCGACCGAAATTAGCTTCCTCCACAGGTTGGCCGGGCTCTCATTTGGAGATAAAGTGAGGAGCTGCCATCAGGGAGGGGCTCGGAGCTGTTCCTCTTCCAAGTTGAGAGAAGCCAGATGGGTGGGTTGGGCATCTGGTTAGGATGCCTTCCGAATGGCTCGCTGGTGTTTCGGACACGTCCCACTGGGAAGAGACCCGGGGCAAAACCTGGACCCACTGGAGAGACAATGTCTCACAGCTGGTCAGGAAGCTTGGGCTTCCCATTGAAGGCTGTTGCCCACTCAACACGGCCCCAGATAAGTGGAAGACAATTGAACAAAGTATTGTCGAAATATTCCTTATCAAAAATTTGCCTCACATGTACAAAAACTGAACTTTTTCTCAAAAAAGAAACAAATTCACTGATCAGTTTAGATGAAAAGGTCATTGTACAAATCATACCTACCAGGAATGTGATCTCACTGTCTCAAACCTTTGTTTAATATATTATCAAGGCTTCAGTTGTTTTATAATTTGTATTTGTGTGTAGTGAGCATTTCGTGCATTGTATAGTGTTAAAGTGAAAAAATTAGCCCAATGATTTGCTAATAAATATTCTACTTTTAACTTGGGAAATTATATTGAAGAAATTACATTAAAATCATTGTAAAAGTGATGACGGACCGTCATTAGGGGGGTAATGACATACAATCAATAAGTTAGTCAGGGCGGATATCATCACTGATGGTCAACGTACTTGTAAAGCAGGAAGAAATTTATCTAACATGTTCACACTTAGCAGTAAGGAGTAAAGGGATCCCGTCTTAGAAGATTCCCACTCTCTCATTACTTCTTCTTCTTTTGGCATTTCCCTTCAGGGGCCGCCACAGCAAGTCAGTTTCTTCTATCTAATCCTATCTGCTGTATCCTCTTCGGTCACACCAACTATCTTCATGTCTTCCTTCACTGAATCCATGAACCTCCTCTTTGGCCTTCCTCTAGTCCTCTTTCCGATGTACTCTCTGTCTTCTCTGCACATGTCCAAACCACCTCAGTCTTGCCTCTGACTTTATCCCCAAAACCTCTAACATGTGCTGTTCCTTTGATATACCTACTCTCTCATTACTAACGTACAATAAGTCACACATGCACACGCTCTCTTAACATTTAGCCTAAAAACAAATAACCTTGCATTCATTTGCTTTTTCAGAAATTGGGGGCATTTTTGAAAAAATCTATAGTCTGCTTACAATGTGTGTATTTTTTATGTTAAATTGATAACATCTCCTTTCAGACTCCATTGGTCATTGACAGCACAAGTTGCGCTGACCAACGAACCGCCCTGGATTGTAACAGTTAGCATTGCAAAATTCCAATACTACTAATTTTTTGGGCATTGACCTATTAGTTTCTACAGTACTCAGATGACTTGTCAAAAGAAAATGATAGCGTCCTACAGAAATGAAAGTGTTTTGAATGTTTATGTAAATGCTTACTGTTAATTGGCTAATGATTAAGTTAGACTGACAGGCAGCGTCATGGCAATTATAATAAACCGTGACCAGAAAAATGACTTTTGAAAGTTAATTTGGAAAACAATATTGAGTCATTTCACATACACAACACACGAAAACTCTTCTGAATGTCTAGTAAGTGCTCCTTTGAAAATATCTCAACTTTAATTAGCATGTTAATGAGAAGCAACACATTTCAGCCTTTGGCTCTTTTCATCTGATCCTTTTCTGGGTGTGACCCTATTCGAAACAAGTTCAGATACCACAAGCCACCATCATGGAGTTATTTACTGTCATACTTTGAAAAAAATGTTATCCTTAAAAGCTTTTCAGAACAACATGTTTTCACATTAATGTTACTTATAATGACGTTATGTTGTTTCATTTTTAAAACCAGCAGACTGAGCATTTGTTTCAGAAATAATGTTCCATCCAAATAATGTGGGTAGACAGGTAGTACTACCAGTTCTAGATTATTTTGACCTGTTCAATACACACAGTATGAGACCTTCCCTCAACATGAGCAGCGTAAATTAAACAAGATGTTTTAAAGACGCTTGAAATGGAGGTGCACCACTCTGACCAACAAAGATCTGAATATTTCAGGCTGAAAAAAGCATCTGTACACTGTTCAGTAAAGGCCGGAACATGTTAGCTGTCACTTACAATTATCCAAATGGATGCAAATGTCACAACTCGGCTTGTAGTTGTGGGAAAATAGACCTTGTTTATTTTAATCCTGGCCAATCTAGCTGAGGAAATGTCTTGGACGCTCTCTCTTACCTGGGGTGCCCTTCATTTCCGAATGATTTCTGTCAGCTTGTCCTCTATGGCTGCTCACTAAGTGCAATCTGTGCAGCTGTCTGTAGTTGGTTTGTTTGTTTGTCAGAGGTAAGATGTGGTGCGAACGCAATCGCATCAAACAGTAAAGACCTATTTTCACGTGCCTTCAAAGATAACGGCTCCGTTTCTCCAAACCGACTGCACCACATTATGGTGAAGCTTTGACATGATTCAGATAAGACCGTTCTGCCCCGGGGGCTGATGTTTGCAAATAACACAACTAATATTTCATATTGCATCTTTCATAAACAGATACATCGAAGGTTGACAGGTTAATGCAAACCCGAACTGGAACAGAGAAAGTCTAATTTTGTCACAAACATATATGGCATGTCAGAAACGGTTACCACTACGAACCCACAATGCACTGTTTGCGGGTTAAGATGACAAGTGGATGTTATGACAGAAATAATTAATTCAACAGCAGGTTTCAACAGGCTGTGACATTTAACGTTTGCTAGCAGGATCGTAGCCTGTAGTTCAAATCCCCGGTTTGCTTGATTGCATTCTTAAAAAACAATTAATCTATTTCTCCATCAGTTACGTAACGTTCTCACACAGATGTCAAATGGCAGGTTTAGTTCTGGTTGCCTCATGTGGCTTGACTTAGTTAGGAAAGTGCAAAAAGAAAAAAAAAGTCAAAGGTAAGCTCAACCTGAGGCAAGCAATATGTTTTGCCAGCATCGATCTCAATGTGTATGGTGAGACCATCATCGAAATTGATGGATGGATTTTACAAGGATGGTCACCGATCGCCTGCAGCTTGTAGGGATGCTGCTGTTTCACTGAGACATGGTAGTGAGACCAGATTGAATCCGTGCAGACGTGACTCATTTATAGCCTGAGGCGGTGGATCCAACATGTGAACCGAGCATTGGCACGACAAGACAGCTACGAAGAGCTGCTGAAGTCATGCGCACCCCTGCGATTACCAATGTCAACCAGACAGCATTTTTGGGCGCAAAAAAGTCTTTTATAATAATTCTAACGAGACTTTGAGCATACATTTTCCCTATGATGTGCCTATTTGGTATGCATCACAACCTAATGGACTCTCATTTGAACTAGAGAACTTATTCCAAGCAGAAAATATTCATTTGCCATGGGGAACAGATGAATAGAAGTAAAAACGCTTTATTCTAAGAAACATTTCAAAAGAACCAGTACCTCTGGTTTTCTCCAATAGCTGGAGCTGAAAATGACTTTCAAAACATATGAATATGAAAATGAGGCAGCTCATTTAGATTGTACCATGACGGCTTTTGTGAGTCTGTTTAACTGGCAGGCAATTATTGTTTGTCATAAAGCAAGCAAGCAGGCAGTTTTATAGTCTGGACGGGTTTCATGTCAAAAAGCCATGTGAAATACTGTAGGTCATGCTGATGCATTCTATATAAAATTATTATATTTTTCGCTCTGAATGTGTTAGCTCTAACAATACCAGAGGCTTTTAAGGAAAAGGAATATATTTTTACAAGAAAATTTAATTTCTTGATCTAATTAAAAACAAAAACAATAGCTATAAAACTTTGTTTTTCTTTTTCAAATCTTTTTTAAAAAAATGTATAATTATAAGTTGACAGTGGGCAGCATGGTGGTGCAGAGGTTACCACCTTGGTCTCAAAGCAAGAAGGTCTGGGGTTCGAGTAGATGTGGATCACCTCCTTTTTTGTGACCCCTTCTTTTTGTTTTTGCCCATTTAAAGAATTGCTGTCAATTCAAATTGGCCAAGTTTTAAAGAATGCTTGGACATCCAAAAACTGTCCTGAAGTCATTAGCAAATTGATACAGACAGCAAGCTTTTTAACAAGAATTACATTTTAAGGTCTTTTTGGATTGTGGAAGGTGCATCACTTTTGACTTTTAACATTGTCTAAAGGATGGAGTGTCAGTCAGTCACCCTCTTAACCATCTGTCCCTTACAGGCTTGCGGCAGGTGTCGGAGGCCATCCCAACCAACTCAAGGCAAGGGACAAGGTACACTCCGAACAGTCTGTCGCAGAGCCACACACACGACCATATATACACTCCTAGGGGCAATCATGTAGTGACCAAACAACTTATGCATGCATGTTTTTGGAGGATGGAAGAAAACTGGAGTTAACCCACGCATACATGTTGAGACCGTGGAAACTCCACACAAAAAGGCCAGTGTTGCAGCGCCTCATCCCCACCCAAGAGTCAAACCCACAACATTCTTGTTGTGAGGCCACTGTGCTACCCACTGCACCGCCGTGCCGTCCTGAGGATGGAATGTTTTGGTCAAAGTATTTTTTTAAGAAAAAATTCTTGATAGTCGGTCCTCAATTTTTCCCCCAAGTCTTAATTCCATAGTTGTGGTGCCGCTGTTTTCTATTGCCTGTGATATGAGTTGACATAAACAGTTCAAAGCAGCATACCTTCTTAGCCATTTAAACTATCAACAAGATTCCAACAAATTTGAAACCTGGTATTTGTAACTTTCAGGACCTACATAATGTTAGAACCTGCAACTTCCCAATATCCAGTTTGGCCATACTACCCACTTAAACATTCCTCCTGAGTATCCTACACATCCCCTTCTAGGCAACTGGCACAAGGCGTGCCTGACACTTGGAAAGCACACACTTTCCGGGCAATACCTATCCTGAATTTGAACCAATGACAGCCTGATTTAGAAAAATCCATCTTTTTATTGAGCAACAGAGGAACATAATTGCTATGCATCCCTCTTACAAAAGTTAAAGCATTTCCCAGTTTGCAAAGACCAGTACCATCAAAACCAAAATTTTGGGAAAAATGGGAAGGTATCACAAAATGTGTGAAATGGAGGTTAGATAATAATAAAAACATTAGGCTTTCGTGAACTCCATGGGCACATGAATGTTTCCAGCCATGGTGTGGTTAAATGACAGTCCTTAAATCAGAAGTTTGTGGGTTCAATTCCCCACCTGATGTCATTGTTTAGGACAGTGAAAGCAACTTTTTTGACATGTCACAAAAGTCCTTGACAAATGATCAAGATAAAAAAAAAAAGATATATAGAACACACAGGTTTCAATTTAAGTTTGAAACTTAATTTCAAAAGCGCAACCCCCCATTAGTTTATTTTGAAACTAAAATTCAAAATTAAACAAAAAATAATAATAAAATCAATAAATCAAAAATAATTTCTACAATTTTGTTCATGTGGAAACTTTATATTTTTCTTCTACATTTATTCTTTTTCTCTTAATGTATGATGAACCTCACAGTTATTTTCCTGTCTGAGTGAAGCTGTTAAGATGACCCTGTTATGATAGTAGGCAATTATAGACTAAATTAAATTGAATTAAAAAGAAAATGTGTCCAAGTGGAGTAAGAAGAGTCTAAAAAAATCACAATCTGACTGAGAACATTTATAAAACTCACTCCCTAAATGTTGGAGAAAGCTAATCAAAAAAAAGTCTGATACTCCAACAACAAATGAATGTTCCCTAACCAGTTAATGCGTGTGCTGGGAAATTATGAAAAAAGCAGGGGGAGTCTCTCCAGACAGAAAAAAATCAGTTTTATAACGGCCTTTCTGTTTTTTTTCTTCCATAAATGTCTTTTTTCCGCTCTCACTTCCAATAATGTTTTCTCACATTTCTTTGTTAAATCATTATGGTTTTTATCCAAACCAGTCTGTTTGATGCTGAAAAGCACCACATTCCGTAAAGTAAAAATGCAGCATTCACGTGATGTTTGGGACTGGAAAAAGAAAGTTGTAAAGTGCAGTTTCTCAGCTGCCCCAAGGTGCTGAAGGGCAATGATGGCTCTTGAAAAATACATATTTAATGCCTATATGTCAACGTCAGTTTAACCTTGTGCATCACATAACACACACAGATTCTGGTACCCAGTGCTTAACTCGTGGTAAAAAAAAAAAATTCTATGAAATCCTATGAATCCACCCAGTCTGAAACTGGGTTTCTCCACCCTGATGGACGTATGAAGCCTGATGCATCTTCCAATACAATATTCATCCTAATAAGTTAATATGTCTGCTGGAAAATTCTCAAATTACCAGGCAAAAAAATGGTCTGTGTGCGGGACCTGCAACGACCGGCAACCTTTTTTGGGTATGTCCTGCTTCTTGCCTGCTATCAGCCTGGACACCCAGTGAACAGAGAAACTCCAGGGAACGTTAGGCTGAGGTTCTCTACAGGATTGTTTTTAACTAACCAAAAACTAACGCTCCCTAAACGTTACTTGGTGGTTATGTTAGAACCTAACCTTCCCAGAATATTGAGAGAACCAAATTCCAAACACTATGGAACGTTCTGAAAACCAAAAATGTCTTTGACCAAAACCAAAATGTCATAAAAGACTTTTTTTTTCTTTTTCATTTTATGTATTATAATGAATTTCTGTTTATATATTTATATCATAACTTCATGATGATCTGAAAAAAGGGTCGGCGTAACAAGCATCTGCTTCAGCCGATACCTTTTCGGTCCTTTTGTTATATGTAAGTTCAGAAAAATGTAAATGTATTTATTGTGAATGTACAATATGACCGAAATAAAAGATATAAAAAAACCCCTAACATTGTAACCTTTAGAGAACCAAAAATATCCTTCAAGGAACGTTCTGCTAACCTTTGAAAAACCTTCCCAGAACGTTCTGGGAACGTTAAATTGTTAGCTTCTATAATGGCACCCTGCTATGATCCCTTTAAGGGTAAGTGGTTTTGTAGATCAAATTAAGTTAAATGAAAGATTGTAATGTAATTTCTTTATGTTTGACGGGCCAAATTTAAAATCTGGAGAGTCTGCATATGGTCCTCAAGCCGTTGTTTGCCCACCTCGGGTTTAGCGAAATTGAATGCGACATTTTGTGGATCTTTATTTGGCTCACAGCAGCAAAGCTGCAAGTACCTCCTTTAAATTGTCCTGTTTATTAGGCTTGTAGTAGCGAAAGCTGCTAGGGGCCAATCTGGTGTATTCATCAGGCTGCAAATAATTCCTTTAATTTAGTTATTTGTGGAAAACGTAACTGGCTTCCTCGAGATGATCCTTAAACACTTTCTGCTTAATAAAAGTGCCTACAACATATTCTGCATCTCTTTTGTGTTTGTGTGAATAAACTAATTAAGCTCCATCAGAAATGGTTGCATCAGTTATTTATTTGTAGCCTTCAATACGACTCATTAGCGTGTCCTGTGTAATACTCCCACTGTAAATAGCATGAGGAGAAATATGCCTCACGCAGTCGTTTCCACATCAGAGGATCATTGTTAAGTCTTTCGTTTAACAAGTCACAAATTCCAGATAAAGCAGGATGGTGGGTGGTTGGATTGTGTAATTAAATGGCACACTATTAACCACAATTCCTAGTTAATTATGAGATTGAAGAAACAAATGTTCCTTTAGCGACACAAAACCACTTTATTGATCTCTTTAACTTACCTCGTGACTGGAGAGAGAGATGTTTTAATTTATTTTAATGCAAGGCCAGCACAGTGGCACAAAGGTTAGCACAGTGGCCTCACAGCAAGAAGGACCAGGGTTCGAACCCCAGGTTGCGACAACACTTGAAATGCTGTCCTTTCTGTGTGGAGTTTGCATATTCTCCCGATGTATGCATAGGTGTACTTCGGTTTCCTGTCACACCCCAAAAACATGCATGTTAGGTTGATTGGCCATTAGAAAATTGTCCCTGTATAGAGTGTTTGTGTGGATAGTTCTGTGTGTGGCCCCACGACAGACTGGCAACTCGTTCAGGGTGTACCCTGCCACTCGCTTTGAATCCCTCAGGATAGCCTCTGGCATCACCGCCGACCGTGCTTGGAATGGACATCTTAGAAGACAAATAAAACAAGTTCACATCACAGTTTGTTCAAATTATGCATGCACCATATTTGAAAACAGTATTTATAACTTTTCTGAGTGAGTAAAACACATAGAGATCGAGTGAGGAGCTCTGCCATCCGGGAGGAGCACGGTGTCGAGCCACTCCTCCTACAGGTCGAGAGGAGCCAGATGGGGTGGTTCGGGCATCTCGTCAGGATGACCCCCGAGCACCCCGCTGGTGAGGTGATTTGGGCATGTCTCGCCAGGAGGAGACCAAGAGGCAGAACCTGGACCCGCTGGAGAGACTATGTCTCACAGCTGGCTGCGGAATGACTTGGGATCCTTCCGGGTGAGCTGGAGGATGCAGCTGAGGTGAGAGAAGCCTGGGCTTCCCGTCTGAGGCTGTTGCCCCCGCGATCCGGCCTTGGATATGCAGAAGACGATGGAACAGAAAATGTATATGACTTTTAAATTATTTGAAAATTAAATATAAGACTTTGTGCAATATTTTATACAGCATTCTTCAAATATGTTAACCTTAGTTAAAGAAATGGCGAGAAAACTATCTTTGCTGGTATTTCCTCGCCCGTGCTCAGTAAAACAACCATAGAAAACCACACGCACTTTTTCACACTGGTCTCCAAAGAAGCACTTTAGTTGTGTTAACACAAGTAACTCTAACAACAGCATGCAAGGTTTTGTTGAAACCTACTTATTAATATTTCAAAACAAAGACAAGAGCTCACCAACCAAACGTGAACCTTCTAAATGTGGGGCAACCTTGTTTCTCTGAAATGATCATTTGAATAAATTGTCGGGGACTAGTTTGACTAAAATGCTTGCAGGTTTTCACATTCATGGTTCGATGAATAATGCAAGACACGTCTCGTGCTGCAGAGTTTTTCCTGTGTGACGCACAATATCTTGACTGACCTGTTCAGGACCTTTCAAGTGTAGATAACCTGCCCGTACAGAAACAAAATGTAATCTTTCATCAAATCTAATGCTGAAAATATGAATTTCAAAGTTTCCTGTTCTGTGAGCAAGAGCATGTTAATAAAAAATGAGACAAAGGGCAGACTCTTTCATCACATTCAAAGACAATGGAAGCCGATGACTGAACATAGCATATGATACTAAAGTCTACTTGTCACAATGAGATGTACCGGTAAGGTCGAAACATGAATCAGATAAAAGAAGACCACAGGCATGCTAAAGAGGACATTACTTGGAAGACCGGAGAGATTTCCAGTCTTGTGTACAAGCATCGCCAGTTTGCAAACAATGATTGTTCTCATATGGCGCTAACATAGAGGCGTAGCTCACTGGTAGAGTTGCCGAATTTGTCACAGGTGTGATTCCTGTCATCACAAACTCATGGCAAAGTGTCTCTAAAAAAGACACCCCATTTTACTGTGATGCATTACAGCACAGAAATGACCCCATGAAAGATCAATAAAGTATGTTTTGTCTTATGAACTGCTTATCCCTAACACAGTCGCTGGAGTGCCTGAGCCTATCCCGGCTGATTTAGGTCGAGGGGCAGAGAACACCCTGAACAGGTCGCCAGTCTGTTGCGGGGTCACCATCACACAACCATGCACCTAACACGCATGTTTTTGGAGGGTGTGAGGAAACCAGAGTGCCTGGAGAAAACCCACACATACATGGGGAGAACATGCAAACTCCACACAGAAAGGCCAGTATATTTTCTTCGCCCCACCCGCGATTCGAACGCTGACCTTTTTGCTGTGAGGCCGCTGTGCTAACCACTCCACCACTGTGCTAACCACTCCACTACTGTGCTCGATAAAGTATATGCTTATTATTACTATTAAAACAGCATTTATTTGGAGGTTGGAGAATCCACTCAAACATGAGGACAGGAACTGATTGGCTAATCAAGAAACCTCTGATTTCACTTAGCTTTCTTTTTCGCTACAACAAATCGGAATTTTATTGATAACAATTAAATATTCTACATAACAAATTGGAAAAATTTTACTGTAAATTTCTTTGGATTCATGTTGATGCACGTTATGACACAAAATATCTGCGGAATAAATCGTTTTACCTCCCGGGAACTTGTTAAAATTCATATAATGAGGCAACACACAGACATGTTGGGCAAATCATCTGAAATTTGTCACCACTGTGAAGATGAGCCTGTGATGTGCACAGATACATATCATACATCAATCATCACGACAAGGGGCTCCATCGGCGGTTGTCAAGACACCAATTTCCACCATGTAAATTCTGCCTGAGCGCATGGATGCGATGCCTTCAGTAAAAACCTCACCTGTACACTCTCAACTTACATTTCCAACTGGGAAAGACATCAAACTGGGAGACTCATGCTGAGATATGCTTGTGTGGACAGCACCTTGTAAGGAATACTGGATCAAATGTCCAAAGTTTGCTCTGAAAGTCTCTGGCTTTTAGAGGTAGAAAACTAGAAAATAGAAAAATAAGCTGGGTGTTGATTTTGGACCAAACTCCAACACATTGATTCTGTACAAACTTCAGCTAAATAAACTGACAGGGTTTTCAGACTTTTAACTTTTTTTCTTGCTAAAAGAAAGAATATTTTCTTCAGTTTTACGAGATAAAGCTCTACATTACCTGATTTTAGTCATTACATTCTATGTTGGATCTAGCTTGGTGACAACATATCATCTGATTCCGTTTCGTCGTCTTCCGCTTATCCAGACCCAGGTCGTGGAGGGAACAGACAGGAACTCCAGGCTTGTCTCGCCCCGGCTGCATCCTCTAGCTCACCCGGGAGGATCCCGAGACATTCCCCAGCAAGCTGTGAGACATAGTTTGTTCCGGTTTGAAGCCTGCCTCTGGATCTCCTCCCGGTGGTATGCGCCCAAAGCACCTCACCAACGAAGCGCTCAGGAGGCATCCGAAGCAGATGTCTAAACCATCGCTCTACCTGGAGGTGCAACACCTCTACTCCGAGCTCCTTCGAATGGCAGAGCTCCTTCCTCTAAATTTGAGTGAGAGCCCAGCCATCTTGCAAAGGAAGCTCATTTTGGCTGCTTGTATCCGCCATTTCATTCTTTTGGTCACCACCAACAGCTGGTGACTATCGGTGAGAGTAGGAACATAGATCGACATGTAAATCGAGAGCTTTGCTTTTCGGCTCAGCTCTTTCTTTACCTACGATGGACTGATGCAGCCTCCTGATTAGTGCGGTCGCCGCACCAATTAGTCTGTCGATCTACCGCTTCATCCTTCACGGGTGAAGGAGGAGATGGCCGGCAGCCGACGATGGGGACCCTCGGTTGCACAAGTATCTTGTCCACTTGTTTAGAATAATTTATATAAAAAAAGTTATCATGTAATTTGAAATGTTTAAATGGTAAGGACACTAAAACTCTGACCTCATAGGCTTATATTCTCCACAGAATCTATCGGGTGTTTTTAGAACTTGACTTGTTGTTTGGGGAAAACAAGCATTTCAAGTTGTCACCTCCAAACTCTAGAACGGTCTCCACCTGGCTGGGAGGTCTACCAGTGAATTTAAATCTTTTATTTTTATGTTGACTTTTATGTCCAGAGAGAACGGCCACAAGGCCGGTCTTTACGGTTTTCATTATTGTTTTATTGTCACTGTTTAATGCTTTTATTAGTCGGTACATTTTTGTCGTTTGACCTCTTCAGCACTTTTAAAAGAAAAGTTTTGGTTACTTTACTATAATTGTCCTGATATTCTTTTTGTGTTATTTGAGTTTTATGGAATTTTTTTAAATAATTTAGTTTATTCCAAGTCAACGTGTGCTCAATCATGTACAGTGCCACTAGCCTGTAAATATTCCCTAAAATCAATTCCCTTTGTATGAACTTCTAAACATTTTCAACAAAACTTGGCAGCAGCTCAGAGTTTTAAAAAAGAAAAATCTCTTGTTATGACAACAAAATCTAATAAATGCCATTTAAATTTTAATGGATCTCTGATAACCTGTCTCAGTGTGGGAAGACCAACTTGCACGTGACACGCGTGGAAATAAATCCTGATGATGACGCGCTCATAAACATGGCATCAGGCAAATGGAAAATGTGAATGATGGATGTTGTTCAAGGACATCTATGTGATCACCAAAGCATTATGCTGCAAGCATTCTCAAATAATCTTTCCCATTAGTGTGGTCATACGACTGGACAGTGTACAGTCACGGCTCTTTAACTCAGCTGAAGGTTCTGCTTTGTCCCTCGCCCACGCTCTGTGTGACCATTCCTTTGAAGTTTTAATGAGCTCTGTCTCAACCCACCTTTGGTCACATCAGTCTGAGCAAGCACAGAAAAAAAGGGTCAAATGGTCACAACCCAAAATAGAGGCACCACATGACTGCTTGCCATTGTTTTGTCCAGCATAAATTTTAATTTCTAAATGTTAAATACTGAAATAAAAGGGAAGCTAATTGATCTGAGCTTGAAGAAGTTTCCCAAATGCTGCCCTGTTAATAGGAGACCCGTCATCATTAGGATTGATGGCCCCAATTTATTATTAATGATTCGTAAAATGAGATCCAGTAGACCCCATTTTAAATACATTTTCCATTACTGAGAAGCTGACAAGCAACAGTGCTGGTTTCACCACCGCAGCCTTTCACTATCTCCTGTTCGCTCTGAATTACAGTAGCTCTGCTTCACCCGGCACAATGTCTCATTCCGGAGATGCTTGAATCGTCTCAAATTGAAAGCATTTGTTTTAAAGCTGAGAAATGAAATTTAAGTCTTGTCACAGAGTCGGGATATAAAGGTGTTATATTTGGTTTTAAACAGTGGATGCAATGTCGAACCGCACATCATAACAGATCCTCTTCCTCTGAAGTGTCCCCCATTAGCCTCAGCCATCTGCCGCTCTATGATACTGTCACTCATCCTGCTATTATTAAAACAAGTCGTATTGTATGCCTCAAATTGCTGAGTTCTGTCTGCCAGCTAAATCATTTATGTTTGTAATGAATCTGAATAATCTTGATATCCTTCAGTTACGAGAAAATTGTTAAATATATCAGAAGTTCTGATGAAATGAGCGTGTAATACAGCGGAGTGTGTTTCTGCACGGCAGAGATACACCAACACGTAGCTAAAATATTATTAGTTTTAAAAAAGGTCTCGCTTGCCTGACGGAAAGTAATTGCAATCTGGTTGGATGCAAAATTAGGGTCAGACAAACCCCCTTAAACTCACCGAGACATTACAGTTGATTTAAATACAGACAGCCTTTAAACTGCCTGTGGGGCCACAATGAATTATTGCACAGACTCCCAAACTAGACATGCACCTTCTTGCAGCAGATAAAGCTTCCACTCCAAAAATACCATTAGCAACGCCTAGAGTGTGTTTAATAATTGATGACTGGAGCATCCGTGATAATTAACAGTTAAGTGAGTTCGTGCGTAGGTGTGGGCGTACACTTTGTGAACGAGTGAGGCAATAATCTCTGTTTCTATATTCACAGTTGGAGTTTGCTTGTGATTGCACTCCTGTTGAATGGAAGGAGATTCCTGTTGAGCTGTGAAAACGGTGCCGCACATACTGGGTGACTTGCCACTCATCCTCCTTCATGCTCACGCTGATGGAAGGGGAGTTTTAGGAAGCCATTATGCCAAATGACTCTCATTTCAGAGTGCAGCAGCGAGTCTGTCTTGCTGGTCTTTAATCGAAGAGGTATAACTTTTTGAATGTTGTAAACAGCAGGAAACTCTGGAAATCTTTTGATATGTAAATTAGATCAAAGGGAACTGTGGGAGGAACAAGCTGCACAAGTGTTTTTGTAGGATGACAGTGTTGGTGCAAGGCCATGCATAATGGGTTTACATTTATAATGTGCTCTCTGAAAATTATACCTCAAATATACTCAAAATAAAGCCTGCTTGTCATTGTTTTGAAAGTATAGCCCTCACTCCCAAAAATCTGTCCTTTGTGTTTGCAACCAAAACTGATATAATGCAATGTGAAAAGCACTTTCTTTCACAGTTTCAAAGTTTTGGCTTTATTTGTTTGTCTTCTGAACCGCTTATCCCTAATGGTGTGGAATGTTTTATAAAAAAAAAAAAAAAATGAATCTGAAGTTTGAAAACTTTTTATTCAGTTTGATCAAAGGTAGATGTGTGCAGCAAAACCAATTTTGGCACATTCAGAAGATGTTTGGCAAACTATAAAACAACAGTTACCAGCTGAAGGATTCCCAATGGCAGATTTTTTTTGTGAAAAAATAATAAATAAATAGTAGTTTTTTTTTTGTTCGTATGAGAGTTGGACTAAAAAGCAGATTTCTCTTGATTTTCATCTAAATACATCATATTATTTCATTTCCATTCCGTCGTTTTCCGCTTATCGGTGGCCGGGTTACGGGGGCGACAGGCTCAGACGGGAAGCCCAGGCTTCTCTCACCCCAGCTGCATCCTTCATTTTTCACCCTGAAGGATCCTGAGTCATTCCCAGCCAGCTGTGAGACATAGTCTCTCCAGCGGGTCTGCATCTCGGTCTCCTCCAGGTGGGATGTGCCCGAAACACCTCACCAGCAAGGCGCTCGGGGGGCATCCTGACCAGATGCCCGAACGACCCCATCTGGCTCCTCTCGACCTGGGGGAGGAGCGGCTCGACACCGAGCTCCTCCCTGATGGCAGAGCTCTTCACCATCATTTTCTGTGGGCTTTTTTTCTTTAGAACATTTATTTATGATTGATTTATCTAATCTGATTAACAGAGCAAGAATCTTTGGAATGAGGAAAAAACACAATTTTTTTAATTGACTGAAATTCACTTTAATTTACTCTGTTTTTGAATCAAACCTTTCTTAAAAAGTCACGATTAGTTTTAATTTTGAAAGCAACATTAGAACAATAACTCTGTCACATTGATGTAATTTGTTTAATTTGTTGTGAAATTTACACAATTTTAAAACTACCTCTGCAACTAGCATCATTTTAAAGAGTACCAAACAAGCAGAGCTGCCAGTAACACAGTGGGTAGCACGGTGGCCTCACATTAAGAAAGTCGTAAGTTCATGACCTGGCGAGTAAGTGAGGCTTCAAACACTGGTCTTTCTGTGTGGAGTTTGCATGTTTTTCTCATGTATGCGTGGGTTTCTCCTGGTACTCTGATTTCCCACCACTGTTCAAAAACATGCTTGTTAGGTTACAGTAATTGGCTGCTATGAAATTGCTTCTAGAAATGACTGAACACCTTTTCGGGATATACCCTGACCCTAGCCTGAAATCGGGCTCCAGAACCCCTGTTGACCAGATTGAGGTTCAGACGTTCGCGTGGGTTAACTACTTTGATGTAAATCTTTGTATGCAGGTTCCTGGATACATTGAGGGAAGACATAAGGATATTTGGTGTGACCGAAGAAGATGCAGCAGATAGGGTTAGATGGAAGAAACTGACTTGCTGTGGCGACCCCTGAAGGGAAATGCCAAAAGAAGAAGAAGAAGCTACTTTGATGTAAAACTCAACTAAAACATTAAAAGACAAAAATAAATTATGTTTTACACCCGGCTATGAAAAACTGAGTCACAGGTTTTACAACTACAAAGGTTTTGATGATCCCTTACAAAAAATGTGTTTTTTTTAAATAACTACAATGGAACTAATTAAGGAGTAATTGTTCTATAATGGCTAATGAAGCGCCATTAGAATATGATCGTTTTATTCATTTCATCATTTCCAACAGCTTTTAGACTGACTAAAATTTGAATGCATGATACTTATCTTGTTTTATTGTGTATTTCATATCAGATGTATCACACCATTTTAATGCAAGCTCAAAGCAAACACAACCCGCCTCCAACAACGGCAAAGCAGGTCAAAAACGAAATGTTCTGTGGATGTCTGACATTTTAAATCATGATGAAAAAAAAATATTCTGATGACTAACATCCTTCGAAGTGGGAATGCATCAGCTCATGTGGGCAGTTTGAAGATTTCCTGCTTTGTTGGCAGGGTCCAGCAGGGTCATCTGGGATGACTTAATCTTACTGTTTATGTGGTGATTGTTTCAAGAGAGGAAATCAAATGTTTGATCAAATTTGCTGTTATCATCACTGAGACGTCATATTTTTTCCTCATGATATCACAGAAATATTACTTTGCGAGGTGAAGTGCCCTACCGGTCCATGTGATTCATCATCTCACAGAAACTGTGCTCTCAAAAATGTAGACTCGCAGACATTTCCAACCCAGGGCTGTTTCCAACTCATGTAGGATAACTAATGCATGACTCATGACGTCCACGTGGTATTTCGGCTGCACAGGTATATTACTCTTTTCAAAGTGACAGTCCAGAGTTCTCTCAGCGCACCGTTACTGTAGGTGTTCCAGCTTCACTGCAAACCTACCTGACAAACACAAAGAAGCAAAGGTGCTCAAAACGGTAACCTTTAGCATTTATCTTCCACGCTTTAGCATAACAAATGAGCAGTAATTAGCATATCAAGACAATTAGGATCATAGTTCTCAGGAAGGTGAGTCGGTTTGAAATCAAGCCTTTTCTCCAACTCCCCGCAGACATAACACATTCACCAGATGTGCTTTTAAAAATTAATAGTACCGACTATTTAACAAATTATTTATGCATTCATGCACAACAAAGGCAGGGGGCCGAGAGAAAGGCCAAAAAGGAGGTTTATGAGGGTAGCAAAAGAGAACATGAAGGCAGTTTGTGTGAGAGAAAAGGATGCAGGAGACAGTTTTCGCACATTATTTTTGTTTTTTTTAAACGAACTGTAGTCATTACTCAAATGGAAAATTTGTGTTTTACATTGCACCGCAGCGGGCAGCCACGACTGCGCCAATGTTGGGGGAAACGAGGGTTGGGTGTTTTCTCCAAGGACACCCAAGCACGGGCCAAGTGGGAATCGAACTGTCTTCACCCAGTCCAAGGGCGGATTGAGCCAACCGCTCCACCCCCAACTTTTATTTATTTGTTTTTTTTAAAGCTTGATAAGTCAATTAAAATTGCCCAAAGGTATGAGTGTCTCATTTTGGCCCTGTGACAGACTAGGGACTTGTACTGGTTGTATCCTGCCTCTCGTCTCGTAACTATTTGGGATAGGGTAGGGCAGTTCAGACAATCAAACTAAATTAGTGAAATAAACTCATCCATAATTAGCTATCAACCAATCTACATTTCCATCTACACTTACTGTATTTCTAGGGGCACTGAGAACAGTTTTTTCTCTGCACAAAAGCCACCTTCCATTATTCATTTTCTGTGATTCATCCTGCGTTCATCTGCCTGAAAATGAAATGCATGAATCCCAAACACATTCAGAACAGTTCAGTGTAATTAGAGCATATTATGCACTTAACTGCAATTTGAATAATATAATGCAAATCCCTTTCCACTGAGGCTTTTAAAAAGAGGATGCTTTACTTTTCACTTACACCCATTAAGACAAAATGAGAAAATAAAAAAAATAATAATGATATAAAATAAGGCACAAAGAGAAATATCTGAAAATCTCATCGGGTGGCTCTGATCATCTAGTTTTAACTCAGCTGCAAGCCTGGTAGCACTTTGTACACGCCGCGTGATGTGTCAGGCAAATCGCTGCAGAACAGCTGCAGCTGTTTAGGAGTAGCATAGCAGATGAAGAAACATACCCCATGATGCCGACCTCAATTGGCCCATAGACTTTAAAACAATTCATTATTTCCCCCAAATGCATATCTGCCCTAACAGTTTATCTTAAGTGCTGTTTATTTATAAAAGAGACTAATATTAGCCGTCAGAGGGATATGATAAAAAGCTTCCTCCAGTTTAAATTCTCACACAGAAGGTAGACAGTAATCGTCTTTCATAATTCAAGCTTCATAAGTCCTAAATTGAATCTCCGAGATGCATTTCTCTTAATGCAATCTGCTTTTATTGAATTATATCTCTACTTTAGATTTATCATTTGCACGAAGCAGATAAATCTATCATGCATTTTTATTTTATATTGTATCTGAAAGCAAAGAAGACTTCATAGGCTGGCCATTAAAATTCAATGGTAAACTAACTTGGGCTGCATAAAATACTGTACTACTAAATACTCAACAAGTGACAAGTGTAAGTAAATTATGTGCAGGGCTGCTGCAGAACAGTTTCCTAATAGCGAGGCTGTTCTAACTTCAGAGGAATGGAATATTGGCTCCACATAAGCATGACTAGGAGGCAATCTTTTTACTGAGCCATGAAAAAATTGATTGGAATATAAACACATTTTAATGAGTCTGATGATGAGTGGAATTCACAGCTAATTTGACCAAGAATCACAGCAAAATGATGCTTTGGGAGATAAAGTGCATCCAGGTCAATGTCCATAATGGTATATTTATTTGTGTGAGAGGGTGGGTGTGTGAGAGAGTGTGAAGGTCTTTAAGTTAAACTTTGTGAGTACTATCCATCCACCTAAACACGGTATTTACCTTTTGCACAAAATATAATTGAAAAAGGAAAATCATTCCATCTTTTTTACTCATTTTTGCAGAGCAATTGGGAATATTGACCAGTAAGTAGCAGACTAAAGCGCGATCAATTTGTCTCTTAGCTTTTTTTTTTTTTTCTTTTTTGCTCATTAAGTTTATTGACTTGCAGATTTTAGGAAAAAGAGTTGCTCACCTAGAATTTATGACGACTCTGACAGACACTGGCATGAGTGCAAAATCCAGACAGCAAGCAAGAGAAATGTTTTGTGGGGACTTTATTTCAACAACATGATCGAGTTCATCGTAGGGCAAAAATATTTCACTGTGCTGTATTTATGCCAGCCTGTAATTATATGTCCAAAGTCCGAGGGGAGATTTGGAGGCTCTAGGATAAATGATGACTACAAGAGAGGAGCAGATTCCTTCTGATAAAACAAACAGAACTAAACTATGGCTGCACAGAAGTTGTAAAACACCACAAAAACAAACTTGTTTTCACCAAGGAGAAGCTATCAGAAAACAGAAAATGATGAATTGCAACTTGCTCATGGCTTTCTGTCTGGATGAAGTCAATCAGCAACATTTTATAAACACAAACCATGCTATTGAGGATTGGGATTATCTTATCTTTGAATACCAATCCTAGTTGCATTCTGCTTTTCCATCTGGGGAGACATTCTCTTCTTTAACTAAGCTTCTGTAAAGTTTCTTAAGAAGATTTTGTTATGTGAGGAGAAATATGGACTCTATGGGAGCTGTTTTGGAGGGGATGGTGAGGGCTTTAATGCAGGGTATCCTGAATAACCCCCGTCACCCTCTACACGATGTTATCACGACCCAGAAGATGACCCAAAGTAACAGGTTCCTCACACGGCGCTGAAGGACTGAGCGCTTTAGGAGGTCGTTCTTCCCTTCAGCCCTCAGACAATTTAATAGATCAGATGTTTCTGAAAGGAACTGAGTCCTATTTTATTATTGTATGTATGTTGTTTTTATTTATTTAGTATGTACTTGATTTCTGTTGCTGCTGGACACCTGAATTTCTCCTGCGGGAGATAAATAAAGTTTATCTATCTATCTATAACTTTGTAGAAGTAGAATTTTTTAATATATATTAGCATTGAAATGTTTAGAAAACTTGTTCTTGCAGGAAATAAGAAACGATCTCCCCTCTTAAATAAATGCAATCTAATCCACTGTCAGAAGAAAAAGCAATTTCCCAACTTTTACATCAGGATGCCCACTCATCTTGGCAAGCGAGCTACTAGATAAAATTTCCCAAGTAGAAAAGATGCATCAGTGACAAAAAAGTTAAATACTCATATATAAACATTATAGGTGCTATATTATGCGTGTGTAGCCAGGTCCAGGTGGCTAAAAGACCGATGAGGAATAATGAGACCACAACAGGTATGTTCTTTCAAAACATTACTTATTCAAATAGAAAATTCAAAATCCTAATGCAGGGACTGGCCAAAGGCTGCCACAGAGGGAGGGGAGAAGTCGCCGCTCGGGGCACCCACTGCACCTGCCCACCCCAACACACTCACACATAATATACACAATAATGCAATGTGTGCAAAAGTTAAGGAAATTGCCACACACTAACACCACCCACTGAAAAAAATAGGTGAAAGGACAAATACAGTGAGCAGCCACACTGACACATCCCACCGCTTACAAGGCTACCCTGCAAAGAAAAATGTATCAATTACAACCATGCCCAATGATAAAAACCAAATAAAATGCAGCTACCATAAAAAAACAAAGACTAATGTCCTCTAATTACAACCAAGACAAAACAACAGTGGCTAATTCTTTCTGTGCAGGTCTGGCATCTGTACTAAAGTAAGAAATGTAGAAATATTGTACCAACAACATAAAATTGTCGTATTTTGAGGGTAATTATTTTACATCCATAATTACCAAAAAAAAAAAAAAATCTATGACTTTTCATGTTCTAGAATTGTTTTAGTGTTGAGTAGCATCTAAAATAAATGGCAGCAATTATGTGTCTTTTTCTACACCAATCGTCATATTTTTTAAACAAACGCATGTCACAAATAGATCATATTTAGAAAAATATTGTTGACTCCTTTTCCTGCCAAAAGTGTAATTTGCAACATAAAAACTGATACCCAGGGCTCACAAAAAAGGTCAAATTATTGTATGTATGCTCCTGTTTGGGATTATTGATCGCACATTGTATAAAGGCCAAAAATAACATACAAATACGATCATACACCTAGTAACACTGCGTGAGATGCAGTTTTAAAGATTGGTAATAATTTTATTTGTGTCACACCCAACGCAAACCAAAATCGGACTGAGCTGCTCTACAAGTCTCAGGGTTCGAACCACAACTTGCTCTGGAAAACAAGCTTCTATTCAAACATAAAGGAAACAAACAGCTGGGCCATTGCATTTTATAGTCCTCCATATTAGTGGAGATTGAGGATGTCATGATCCCCTCACCTTCCATCAGGGGGAGCCCTGGACCTTCTTCCCTCTCCTGGATTACAGCCTCATCCCAAACACCTGGGTGATTAGCCTGATAATAATCAGCTATGTGTGGTCAGCTTGGTGCCTATTTAAGGGCAGTTTCTCCTAACTTCCTGGTCGGGTCATTACTATTCCTTTCAGCCAGGTCTTCCTGACCAAGACAATATCCTTTTGGTTAATAAATCCTGTTTTGTTGTCCTGCATTTGGGTCCTCCTACTTCCACATCCCACATCACAACAGAGGAGTTACAACTACCTCGATGGCAGCTCTAGACAGACATTAACCGTAGTAATTTTTTTTTCCCCATTGAAACTTTTGGATAACAACATTTTAATGGTCACATACATACAGTATGTTCGGTTCCGAATGACAAGTCTGCAACTTTTAGAGGGTGCATCAATAGTGCAAAAAGAACTTTTCCCCACTTTTATGTCACTGACATAGTGAGGACTAACACTAGATCTCTGTTTCTGTCATGTGACACAACTTAAATATTCTCTCTGTCAATCTTACTAATATAAAATCCACTTTTTGGATGTTTCCACCATGTTTGGACATGAAGTAGTTTTCTATTTCACAAAAGCATCTCTGAGTAACTTGCAAGCACCCAATTTTTTTTAATACTATTTAAATACCTGGTCGTTCTTTGACATGCATTTTGCCACTCAGCCACCACCACGGCATAGTCTAATTTCTGTTCTCATACTTCTGTATTGCCTAGAATACCACCATGCATCGTCAGCTGGTAGAAACACTGCAGCTGTTAAAGGTGAACAACAGCATCTGGAACTGGGTGAACAACTTTCTGACCCAACGACAGTAAACTATCAGAGACCAGCAGATTGAGTACTAAACCCTCAAACTCACAGATGGCTTGAAGACAACATCTGCATGCAGTGAAGGAATAATATATTAAATGAGTTTCGTCTTCTGAACTGCATATTCCTAACAAGAAGCAGGGGTGTCGAAGCCTAAATGCTGTTAAATGCTACAGATTTTTTTTAACAAGATACAATATCTTTCAGACAAAAACAAAGTGGCTCTGGTACATTTATTCTGCATCCAAACCCAGTTTTGTTGAATGTCAACAACTCACTTAGTCACTCATGAGCAAGCATTGCTTTTTATGTATTTTAACAACCAAAACATTAAGCAGTAGTCATTACAACAGCATCTCTTGATCTCCTTTTTTATTATTTCACACACCCTTGGCAACAAAGTTGATGGTAGTTTTAATATTGTATCCGTGTGAGGTCATTTGGAAATGACTATAACAGGCGATTTTTCTGAATGCTAAACACTGCAGTAGAATTCAAAGTGCAGGCTGAAGAGAGCAACTGAGCGAGGTTGTATAGAGTTGTGCTTCGTGGGCGGCAGCATGCACAATGTTTTTGCACGGCAGCATTGCACATGCAGCAGTCCAGAGTAAAGGCCTGCAGCAAACGGCTTCAAACACACATCAGGAATGGAGGGGGGAGAGAAAGACAGAAAGATAGAAAGAAAGAGAGACGAGGTTCAGATGCTACTTTAAATAAGCATAATAAACCACAAAAAAAAAACAGTGTGAGCAGCAGTTACAAGAAATGGGCAGATAAAAATGAAACCAAATTTATTTGTATGTTTTTTGTTTTACACTAAAGAAGAACAAAGTATAAGTTACTACATTACCTGGTCACACATTTTTTTTCTCTTTTTGTGTGTGTTTAAAATTACATTTTTTTATGCTTCACGTTAAGAAAAAAACAACTTGAGGTTGATTGATTCAAAGGGATAAACGACTTGGGTTAAGTCTAAGTTTCCTTTTGTCTTTAACCGAAGGGGACATAAGTGTTTTCTCATTGATTAGTATCTCTGTCACATGTTTACTGTTGTGGCTAATATAGTAATTGAGGGTTTGGCAAGGCAGGCTTATTTCTGTGTCGCAGCCAATATAAATAAATAATTATGGGGAAAACGAAATAATGGCCAATTGGATGATAGCGTGCTGCAATTACTCATCATGTCCTTTAAGCTTTGTGCAGATAAACATGTTAGGGTTATCTTACATGGTTAAATGGTAACACACTCACATAGTTTTTTTGTTTCAAACAGAAATTGTGACGCTAGAAAAGAAACGTAGTGAGTTTGAAGAAGTGTATAAAGAAAAGCCCAAAGGAGCTATGTGTCAATCTTTGCTGATGCCTTAAATTTTTACAACTACTTGCAAGGTTTTTCCCGAAAATCTCAAGCTGTGATCGAATTCTTGGGGGTTTAAATACTGCAGACGCAGATAGGAGTCAAACTATTCTTAGCTTAGGCAAAGCAGGCAAGTGTTGGTTAAAAAATTCCATGCACTACCAGAGAAAAATATTTTTTTCCAGGAAAACAGTGAGAACCTAAGAAAAACTTGTGTTATACAATTTTTGAAAGTATCAAGTGCTTATTATGATGATGCGGTGTGGATGACAAGGAGATGAGAAGATCAAGAAGAAAGAACAAATCTTGAGAAGCAGACTTGAAAGAATAAAAAAGATGTTCATCACATACAGAGTGAATCTGGTGAACGCCAATTTAAAAGGATGTAGAGTAAAACGTTCTGCCCCCTGAGTGTTATTGTTTCCAAAAATGCCCATCTTTCGGCTGTAAACAAAAAATCCTGTGTGCACATCTGGTCCTGTCACGCAGTTTCTTGAGCAACTAAGAGGTGTCAAGGTGTCCCTGAAAGAAGGTATAGTGGGAAAAAAAGGGGGTGGGGGAGTCAATCTTTGCCTAGCCAATTCTAGAAAAAATTAATAATAATAATAAAGAAAAAAACAGAAAATTAACCTAGCCTGGAACTATCCTGTGAAGCTGAGGGTCTGACCACTAGGGTCCCTGTCGTTGGCTGCCACCCATCTGTTCCTTCAGTCGACCCCTATTCCTCGACCAGCAGGTGGTTAGTCTACTGCACGGACAGCGTAAAAGTACAGCCACCAGGCTATTGCGCTTATGCCCCATCCTTGGGCCTGATTGTATGGGAGGGCCCCAGTGGCCCACGTCCAGGGAAGGGAAACTTGATCATGGCTGTTCTCTTCACTAGCGGTTTTTGAGTCGTGCTTTGTCTGGTCCCTCACCTTGGACTTTTTTGTCTTGGGTGACCCTACCAGGGGCATTAAGCCCAAGACAATATGGCTTCTAGAATCATTGGATGATGTAGCGACTGAAGGAGGAGACTTGAACTCAAACAGGCTCTCATTCAGAGACAGCGTGAGGAGCTCGGCCATTCGGGAGAGCTTGGAGAAGAGCCGTTGCTCATCAAGTTGAGAGAATTCAGATGGGGGGTTTGGGCATCTGGTTAGGATGCCTCCAAAGCACCTCTTTGATGTGATGTTTCAGGCACATTCCACTGGGATGAGACCCTGAACTCGCTGAAGAGACTATGTCTCACAGCTGGTTGGGGAACGCCTCAGGGTCCTCCAGGGTGAGCTGGAGGATGCAGCCAGAGTGAGACAAACCTGCGTTTGCCATCTAGCATTGTTGGCCTCGTGACCCGGCCCCGGATAAGCCGAAGACGATTGAAAGGAAATATTAATCTGAGAAATTTGTCAGTAAATAATAAAAGAGGAAACTGGTGACCGTATCAAGCCAGAAGAATGTGAACAACATATTTTTTGTAAGGTACATGTATATCTCTTTTATTTTGTATATATTTATGACTATTAATTTGATGTACAGGGTCCTTGACTGTCATAAAAAAACACTTTTGATTAAGGTACATTACAATTAATTTGATCAGGACTGTGTGTGCAACGATGCCTCTCCAGGGCTCAGACAAACCAGTTTACGTAGTTTGATCTGTTCAAAATTAAATCAACTCTACTGCTAATACTGTATTAAATTGAAGTGAAGAAGACTCTGTGAGCTGCTGGATCTGGGCACAGCAGGTCTGAACCTCGTCAGAAACCTGAACATCAAAAGACAAACTGGAGATAAAAATAACACCTGAGCTGCATGCTTCTTTTATATTTGCTATATTGCTGCTAGCGCCGAGGCCACTGGGGGTAATTATAATTACTTCTGGTTGAGAATTGTTCAGCTGTGGAGTTTTATTTCCTTCTTCATAAAAAAATTAGAAAAAATAATAAGACCCATCTGTGAAATGAGGTGATACAGGGACAAATAATCAGCTTCTTTACGCACAACCTCGACAAAAACCCTTATGATGAATGCTATTAATTAGCTGACATAATCACATGAAAATAAAACATGTGACATACTTAAGCAACCATTATTGTAAAACCTTTGCAGGAGAAGTAATTGTGCAAAAAAATGAAGAGTCAAGAATACATTTAAAAGAAAATCAAACTTGAATTTGTGCTCAAAACTTTCTTATAAGCAATTTAAATGCAATTCGGTTCATGTGCATGTTGTTTTGGAAAATTGTCTCAGGTATAAGATATGAGGAAGTTCAGAAAAAAGTTTTAGGGTTGAAACTACTCTTATGAAAAAAAAAAGCTTTATGCAAATATATGAATCCTGAGAGAAGAGGCTTTAATCGGCTCGCCTAGAATCGGGTCAAGAACCCAAGTGGAAGACTTCATTCTGCTAATTGCAACACTGATTGCATCTTCTGCCGTCCCAGTGAGAGATGACATTCGTATTGGAAGTTCATGAGCATACAGATCTCAGCTAGTTATTTCATCTATAAGAGCATCTCCTATCGTGACCTTTTTTATACTTAAAATCCAACTAATCCTTTATATTTGACTTCAGTGTTTCATTATTTAGCTTCAAAGGAAGGGATGGATTTTAAAGACTGCTGCAGAAGAAAGGGTGGGATTAAGGATAATTGTTGTTGTGTGAAATTATCTTTGCGGATAAAAACATGATTGTCTTTTCAGATGTCTGCTTAGCTAACTGCATCACCAGGGAAGCTGGGTTCATTGTTAAAACTAACAAGAGCTTTCTTGTCAAACATTAGCAGAAACAAAACGACACAGTCACCTTGAACATATCCTCTGCTCTAATGACCGCAGAAATGTAGGGAATAAGTAAATTAGTGGAGATTAAATTTGCTCAGAAAACGAGAAAATTCTGCTTCCTCATAAATTAATTTGACTGGACTTAAAGACAACAAAGGCTAAGATTGAATGAAAATGAAAGGCCACCCAAAAGAAAGAATATTATTAATAGATTTTTAACATTTATATTAATGGACTTTCATACAGTAGTTAATGTAGGGTTTTTTTTGTTTTGCATAGCAGCACCATGTTTCATGCTATAATTAGGCTAAAATTAGGGGGACATGTGAGTCTAACAAGACATAACATCACTGGCATTTAGTAGGTGAAAAACAACAGGTGTCGATCTTCAGGTGCCTGAAAATGGTGCCTTCCGGGGAAGGTGGTGCCTTCTGCGGAAGCCCTTTCAGACAACCTGAAAGGGTATGAACAAGCAGTCTGAGGTCCGATAAGACAGAAACTTCTCGATGGCCATATTTGAAAGGATTAAGGATGATCTTTGGCCTCCCTCACTCTCTCTGACAGTATATAAGAAAGATGATGACGGAAAGTGTGGCTCTCATTTGGCCCCTATCCCGTGACTTTCCCACATGACGGATCGATAGAGTAATTCTGAATCTGACTGAATGTTCAGCGTAAACTTGAAAAGTTGGAAAAGTTAAAAGAAGAAGGTGTTGGCTCAGGGGTGGAATGTCCTGTCCCAGGACAGGAAGAAGCCGGTTTAATTTCCTCTGGGTCCATACTCAACTGTCCCTGGAGCAGACACCTAACCCCATAGTTGCTCCCACCATTGGCACTGTCGAGGCTGCCAATAAGTGCAAAAGTAATTTCCCCATTGAGGTATGAATATAGTAACATATAGTAAAACAAAAAAACAGTCAACTATTCTCCGGTTATTGGCGTCCCCAAGACTTTACCGAGGACCGGATAGGCAGTCAAGGACTCACATTTGGTACATTAGGATCACGTATCTATCGTTCTTAGTTTGATTGACCTAGTATTTGAAGGACTCAGTAGATTGTGTCCAACAAGCTTGAGCTAATTTTTTGTATAGTGTTTTCCTTTTCATCACAGTAAGAAAATAAGTCTCAGTTTTCGTGTCTGTAATCACCACCAGGGGTTCCTTCTGCATATATGGCTTGCTGATTGGAGTATTTACCGCATGTGGTTTCAGACTCAGCTGGGCTCTGTTCTCTCACAGAGAGGATATACATGCATTGCGTTTTAGCTTAGTGTTGCTAATAAAGACAATCCATTCACCTTTCTGTTGTATAATCTATAATCTGTCTGTCACATTGAAATAACCTCAATCCCCTGCAGCATTTTATTCACCCAAAATTAAGTTACACACTGCTGGAAACAAAAGTAGACCAATAAAAACCTTCAAACACTGGGGATTCTTTAAGTAAGATATAAAATATCCAAAACAGTTTATTAAATGATATCACTGTTGTAAAATATTCTGAATTTATTCCATTATATGAGTTCTAATAATGACGGGTTTTTTTTTATTTTTATATAGGGCGGCTCGGTGGTGCAGTGGTTTGCTCAGTGGCCTCAAAGCAAAAAGGTCAGGGGTTTGAGTCCCGAATGGGGACGAGGCTTGGAACACTGAGCTTTCTGTGTGGAGTTTGCGTGGTCTCCCTGTGCATGCGGGGGTTTTCTCTGGGTATTTCCGTTTCCTCCCACCCTTCAAAAACATCCATGCTAGGTTGATTGGCCACTATATGATTGCCCACAGGAATATGGTTGTATGTGTGTGGCTCCACGACAGACTGGCAACCTGTTCGAGGAGTACCTTGCCTCTTGCCTCATATCAGCCGGGATGAGCTCCGGCACCCCCCACAACCTCGAAAGGAATAGACGGTTAAGAAGGTGACTGACTGACTCTGGTTTCCTCCCAACCTCCAAAAACGTGTGTCAATTTTTGGCCACTATAAAAAATTACGACTAGGAATGAACATGTGTATAGATTGTTGTTTGTGTGTGGCCAAACGACAGACTAGCGACCTGTTCGGGGCATACCCTGCCTATAGCCTTGAATCAGCCGGGATAGGCTCCCGTAATCACGTTAGGAATGAACGGTTCAGAAGATGAATGAATGTTTATGTAATGATAAAGAAGGCATTGTTCATTTATTAAAAGTACCTTGTACTTTTGTAGAATATTTTACTTTAAGAACTTGAGGGGATTTTTTTTAATAAAATGGGTTTATAAATAAATTATGATATGATTGTTTATATGCACATTTATTCTAATGCAAAATCTTAGGGGGCGGTTTGTTCTATTCCCAAAACTACCAGACTGAAGATGAGGTGAACAGGGGATCCTATTCAATTCATTTTGGTTTGATTCAATTAGTAATTAAAAAAAGGCTCTGTATTAAATCCTGAAGGGAACTCATATTGTTGTGTAAACAATGGAAGGATAATAGAACCAGTCATTAATAAGAGTCACTGTGCTGCAGGCGGAAATGTCTGAGTATTACTGAAGTTAAGAAGCGGCTGAATGAACACTCTCCATTAATTACTGTTTTGCTGAGGATAATGCTAAATTAGCTTTAGCAACTCATGTAACATCTTTGCTTGTGCTAGTTAGCTCAGTGGGCTTCAGAACAGTCCTCAGCTCAGATATTTTATCTTCTAGGCCTCCGGCAGTGAGGCTCCGGCTTCTACCATGTCTCAGAGTGAACAACTTGACATTAATAAGTGCCACCACCGATGCAGAAAATCTTACCTGAGTCTCATGTCTCTTTCTTTCTTTTCTAAACTTGAAGCTGCAGGTCACATTGTCCCAGTCCGCTAAACAAAATCCAAAGTTGTTAGAAATTACTCGGTGTGTCAACAACATTACTGCCTACAGACATGAACGTTGTCAGTGACGAGTAATCTAGAAAATACTTTGGAGGAAGACACAAATGATTGAGAAGTTGTGCACAATGTAAACATCACCTAACCAAAAGGGGTGCAGCATGGTGGTACAGTGGTTAGCACAGTGGCTTCACAGTAACAAGGTCAGGGGTTTGAGCATCAAAGTGGGGGCGAGGCTTGAATTTCTGGCCTTTCTGTGTGGAGACTAGTGACTTGTTCAGAGTGTATGCGTCTAGTCATTTATTCTTCCACCATTTTGCTCACCTGGAGGCCAGTTTCACTGCTGTACCAGAGGATGAGTCTGGTCACCATATGAATAAAGAGAGCCTCATTTGTAAACACAGGGTAGGCAAATGAACACAGCTACCATGATTTCAGTGAATCAATGACTTTTTGATCGTTAAAGACAGATTTTATTGCAAAATGTAACAATCTTGGAAACAAAAAGTCACTAATCAGTAGACATCGAGCAGTTTGTACCAAAACAGATTGTGGCACCTCGAAGGTTCTCATCAAAGTTTGACACAATCTTCTTCTTTTTTCGGCATTTCCTTTCAGGGGTCGCCACAGCAAGTCAGTTTCTTCCATCTAACCCTATCTGCTGCATCCTCTTCGGTCACACCAACTATCTTCATGTCGTCCTTCATTGTATCCATGAACTTCCCTTGGTCTTCCTCTAGGCCTCTTTCCTGGTGGTTCCAAACCCAGCATCCTTCTGCCGATGTACTCTCTCTCTCCTCTGCACATGTGCAAACCATCTCAGTCTAACCTCTCTGACTTTATCTCCAAAACCTCTAACATGCGCTGTTCCTCTGATATACTCATTTCTAATCCCTGGTCCCTCCTCAGCATCTTCATCTCTGCTACCTCCATCTCTTTTTTCTGTCTTTTCCTCAGTGCCACTGTCTCTGGACCAAACAGCGTGGCCGGTCTCACCACAGTTTTGCAGAATATTGTAAATTTTGGTCCATAGACATATGAAGGCCAGGGAAGTCTCAGGAAGTTTGTTATAAAATGTTCTTTTTTAAAATGCTTTCATTCAACCCGGGCACAAAGCTATAACACTGAGCTCTAAATTTGTAACAGTTATAAAAGAAAACATATGAGCCAGTCAAATTAAAAACACAACAGTCTTAAGGTGTCAAAAGTGTGAATAAATCTTTTAAATTCCCTGAATGTGTGCCTCAGGAAACATCAGATATGTTGTTATTTTTAGATTCAATCAATAAATCAGAGTGATTACTTTATGCTCGGACTGGGAATCTGGTTAGTATGCCGGTCTCTCCTCAGCTAACCTGAAGGCTGTTCTCTACATAGATTGATATATTTCTTTGAAACAGTTGATGGATTGCTTTTCACAGCTACATATCCATAAGGTCATATTCAATAAGGATCAGGGTTCTTTCAATATAAAGCAGATTAAAAACCAGCACCAGTCATTTTGATACAAAATTTGCCAATCATGCAAAAAACTGAACCCTACTTTCCATCTCCTCTACAGGAAGGTGAATATTTTGGTGGACAGCCAGCATCACATCGGGTCGACCCCACCACAGATGCTCTAAATTAAGCCAGCCGCATGTTTTATGGCATCATACAGTATGCACTGAGTTGCAGGTGAGCGAGGTAATAATTATGGGTTGTAGATCTATGCATCAAGTGGTCTTTCTACTTTTGAAGGTTAGTGGTTCAGTTCTCCATGTGTTGAAGTGTCCTCCACATTCTCTCCATGTGCTCATTGGGGTGTGTTTGAAAAGGGTATCATGAGAGTTTTTGACGATTAAATTGAGTTTTAGTTGCTTGTTGAACAAGTTGTATTAAAATATTTTTCTATCATTTTTAAGAAAATTTTCCAAACTAAAAATATCAAGAGTCTTTTGTTACATTTTTAAAATTAAACAATTTTTCTAGTTATTTAAACTCAAGGTTTTGGGTTTTTTTCCTTTCTTTTAGGCTTATTGCAGAGTCATTTTCTAAAGAAAGGAGGTTTTTAATAGTTCAAAATGTATTCATGTAAATGTCCGTCCACTTGAAATAAAACCAACATTCACTGCAGGGAGAATAAAAGCTTTTTCCTCTCTGGTTTCATGAGAGGAAAAACTTGACCATTCTCTCCCAACATCCTTCAAATGAATAGCTAGTGACAGGGACAAGAGTTTCCATTTTTAGGTTTTAGATTATATTTTATCCCTTTAACAAGTTTGCCTTTGTGTGACCCTGAGTTGGACTGGTGATTAATCTCTGAACAGGGGTGGCAGCCCAGTGGTCTCAGATGTGGGCTTGAGGCTGAGGACCTGGGTTCAAGTCTTCAATCAACAGAGGTAAATCATCGTGGGTGCCTGAGCAAAGACCTTATTGATCCAAAATGTACCCTGGAAGTAAGAAAATGTTAACCCACTGCTTTCTTTTCTAGACGTGAAATGACTGAAATGTAAAACTTGTCTTGCAAATCAAGTCTAATCAAGAAAAAAATTCTAATTATCAACTAAACAAAACTTGGATGCATTTTAAGAAATAGAAGGTGTTGAAAAATAACTTTTTTCTCTTGAGATTTTTCAAATATTGCACATGCTCATGCACTATTTTTTTCATGTCGGCCACTTTATATTAAAAATAAAAAACTGAAATAAGACGCTTGCCGGGTGGGAATAAATGTGTGCAAACTGTTTTAAATGAATTGCTCAGGTCTGTTAGCACTGTCAACTCTGCACCACTGAATAAGAACATGAAAAGTCAAGACAATTATTTTATGGCTATTGCACGTAGAAATTTACTGAGCAAATACGTTTCGCTATCTTGTTATATATTGTGAAAGGGAATTAGTTTAAAACTCATTCGTCTTCTAAGCCGCTTCGTCCAATTTAAGGTTGTGTGGGGGGAAAATGGAGGGAGATATCTTGGGAATAAAGCAGGAAAGAAGGCAGGTAAAAAAAACCCTGAACAAGTTGGCTGTACCTTTAAAATGTGCCTCATAGAAAAGAGCGTTCAGGGACTGAGAGTGGCATTAGATGATCATACTTTTATTCTACTTGGTGTTGTTGTAGATATGGAGGACAAACGGTATCAGAAGACCTTTGTGAGTTACTAACTACACTGTGTGATCAGTCGTGTTTGGCCTAAGCTGCTATTATTTGGATCATTGGAGGCCAATGATCTCTCCATCAGAATTAAAGCACCAAGAAAGAAAGACACTCACACATTCAGTGGAGGAAGGGTCTTGAACCCAATGGTGAAAGCACCTTAAACGTTATGAGTCCATTAAATGGACATTATTGCCCGTCGTCCCTGCACAGATGTGCAGAAAAGAGCTTGCGGCTTCTCTCAGGAAGCTCAAAAGTCTTGTCACTGACAAACAGATAGAAACCAGATTGTTGGCAGATTTTGTGGGAAAGAATTATGTTTTTTTTCCAGAGGTTGTTTTTGAGATAAAAAGGGCCTGAAAGCGAAAACAAAACAATAAAAGGTGATCAGTAATCCTAAATGTTTAATTCATGTCTACACACAGTGAAGCAGTTGGAGCAAATTTCTCTTTTTGTCTCTTTTATTGTTGCCTTTTTTGTTTTAATAGACTGACTGGTTGAGATGTTAAATGATGCATTGCTGCTTTTATTTTTTGGGGGTATTACTTGTTCACATTGAATGCATCTTCAGTACATTTAAAATCAAGGTTCTACTAATGGCTCTTGATGAGTTCAAACAATTCAAAGTGCCGTCATCGTCACCTCCACTGCAGTCACTGGTAATTTTGACCTTCACTTTCATTGAAATGATTGATCTCCTCATCTTCGTTAAATTAATGAGAGGGACACATTTAAACATCCATCTAATGGATGAATGGTGTCTGAATCAAGAGGCCACGTTCAAAATCTTGTAAAAACAAGTGGTGCCAAAAGCAGCAAGTCTAAGAATGAAGTATCTTGGGCAGAAGTGGGACTTAAGAGAGAAAAATCCCCGCTGTGCCTCGGGGTTCTGACCACCTGCGGTCTTTAATAGACATCAAGGAGGTGATGAAGCTCTCCTATGACAAATCCTGGAGGCAGCAGGTATCCATCAAAGTAAAGGTGTCAGACATCTATGTATCCTTTTCCATTTCCATTTAGTATGAGGGAATTTAAATTGTGTCACACTGTAGTGGATTAAATCTGTCCAGTACAGTGGAGTAGCTGCTATAAATTTTAGATCTCTTTATTTAAGGAGAGAGTATTGTGTTTCTGTGAGGTATTAATTCTAAACTCACTGCATGCTTAAAGAAACATGTTTTTTTTTTTTGCTCAGAAATGTGATATTTACCAAAAGAGTTTAATGATACATTCATTCAATTGAACTTGTTCCATTCCGTTCCGTCATCTTCCGCTTATACAGGGCCGGTCGTGAGGGCAACAGCCTCGAACGGAAAGCCCAGGCTTCTCTCACCCCGGCTGCATCCTCCAGCTCACCCGGAAGGATCCCAAGTCGTTACCCAGCCAGCTGTGAGAGATAGTCTCTCCAGCGGGTCCGGGATCTGCCTCCTGGTCTCCTCCCGGTGGGACATATTCAAAACACCTCACCAGCGAGGCGCTCAGGAGGGGGGCATCCAGACCAGATGCCCAAACCAGCCGATCTGACTTCTCTCAACCTGGAGGAGGAGCGGCTCGACACCAAGCTCCTCCCGAATGGCAGAGCTCCTCACCCAATCTCTGAGTGAGAGCCCAGCCACCCGGCGGAGGAAGCTCATCTCGGCCGCTTGTATCCGCGGTCTCATTTTGGGGTCTCATTCACTTTCGGGTTGAAGAATTTAATAATATAACTTGTTTTTTGTTGTTTTTTTTGTTTTTTTTACTAAAGAACATATTCTCCCCTTCTCTCACTCCCTGCTTAGTGTCACTCTTGAAATGTGTGCATGCCACAGCATAAGTCTTGATCCACACTTCAGTTATCCGTAATGTTCAAACACGGTAGAGACTGTCAAATAGTTGATTTTCCATGACACCCACTCATTAATCAAAGTTTCTTATCCACAGCAAATAATGCATGTCTTATTTCTGAAACAGCAAAAAATAAATAAAAAAACAACTAAGAATTATAAACATCAGCAGTGCCCCCCGACAAGAAAATGAGGCATTAGCCCATTTATAAAAGAAGCAAAACAGCTCCTATTTTCTTCATTGTGTCAAAGCATCCTAATCCTGGAAGTCTGGAAGAATCCCTGCTAATACGCTGCAGAATGAGCACCAACACAAAGCTGCTGTGTACAAAAAACAGCCGAAAACGTGGAAGACTGCACGTACTAAATTTGTACTGCACAATTTTCTCTGTATGAAAAATAGAAGTGAGCTATCAAATCAGCACCTTGTGTGTATTTTATTTCCTAAAGACTATTTTCTCTGTGAAATGTCTGTTGGGATTTCAAATTGAAATGAGTGTCTTTTGAAAAATATCTTCATGTTTAGATGTGCCCTGATGGGTACGGTGTGGCAGTAGAGAGGGATTACTGTGGTTAGACACAAATAGGTGGACCAGATTTGCTCTGCTTGTGGAGAATAATTACAGAGCCAAAGTTTCCGTCCGGACCAATCGAAGTGATGAGTGCCGGATATTGAAGATGCCGTCTTAGTGGCTGACACAGTTCCAGAGAAGATGAAGACTTCTCGCTCTGATTGTGCTTTTGTGTGATAAAGTCAGTTCCAGATGCTTTCAAAGAAAAACAAGATTAAAGCTAAGTCAATTTATTTTTACAGAACAGGTTTTTTTTTTCTTCTTGTTTGACGCAAGTAGAGCTGGTTCAACTAAAAAAAAAAAATAAAAAAGCTGTTTTCTTTATCCTCCTCTCACACTGGGCAGGCAAAAAGCTCAACTTTCCACAGGAGAGGAAGTTTGTGGAAGTATATGCTGCCAAGCATTTCTGAATTTTCCCTACAGGTTTAATTCAGCTGTTGGGTTGAACGGTGCCAGGATAAAAGATAAAGCTTAATTTCCGGACTGGAACTGCCACTTCTTTATTAAAACTTGACATTCCAGTTGGAAATAGGAGAAAAAATAGAGTAAAATTGAAACAGGCAGGTTTCCATGTTCCCAGTCTGCAGATTCAATGGCTAGTTAATGAGATGTTTGGGATTTCCAGGAAAGATAATGACTTATAACAGACTCTCACTTTTTTTGTCACTTTGAAAAAAAACTTCTTTCCTGACCTGAGATGTTCAAAGAACGATTCAGAGCCAGCAGAGGAACAATGCATGAGAGAACATAATAATTAGCAGCTCAAATGTCACCATCGCAGAGGAGCAAGCAATTTAGCATGCAGACATAATGTCACAGACTCATTCTGTTCAGAACAGAAGCACAGAAAGAAAAAAAAAGACATAATATCCAAGTATCATCCTTAGAGAAACAGTCATGAACAAAACAGAATCTGCAGGGGATGCGCCCCCTGTATAACCCTCCCCTGAGAAGTTCCCCCTGCCTCTCGGCCTCCCAGGGGGCTGCAGTCTGTAGGCATGGCTAAGCTTTGACCGTCCCCCAGGGATTTGAGCCCCCTGCTGCTGCCACTGTATGAACATCCAGCGAAGAGTCGCTGCCCTGTGAAGCAACAATCAGCCAGAAGCTCATTTATACTCACAGCAACATGAGGAATAACTCTACCGAAAGAATATAGAGCATCATGTTATCTGCATATCAGAGGCGGCACACTGTCTTCGGCATGTAATGTGTGTTGAAAGTGGAGGTCTAACACGTGTATGAAGGAGAGTGATTGAATGTGCTATCTAACATTACAGCTCAGCGAGCAGCACTTTAGTTTCTCTTAATTTGATTCAGACGAGATAATGTTTGTAGAGACAAGCCGCTAACTTGTGACATGTGTGTTGCCATGTGTGTATGTTGTTTGGATAGCAGGAGAAGAAGGGGTCATGCAATTTGCCTGGTGAGCTTGTAACGTTGTTGTGAAGGCCACGGACACCTTCACAGAGCACTGAGGACAAAGTCTGGAGCCTCTGTCCCCTCATTTTTTAAGCAGATTATGTCTCCTGTTCTGCAAACCGAACCTGTGCCAATCTGCAAAATTCAGGGAAAGGTTGAAAGGTTGAAGTGTCACAGACAACATTAAATGGAAACCTGTTTTGTGTCTGCTCCTGAATCCAGCAGAGCCACTTTGGCACATTAAACCAGAAGCTTGGACACCAGGCAGCTGTGGGTTTAAATCATCTCACTAACCAGATTTATTATATTAATTGGCCAGGGCCATGAATGAAACCTTTCATATTTCCCTCACATATTAAAACAGGAGCAGCGAAGACCCATGTAGGTGCAAAACACGTTCTGTATGGATAGAAAGACTTCACCACATTAGATTGTAATCTACCAATTTAAAATCTGTTTTTAAGTAAAATAGAACAACGAAACCCTTTTTTAAAATATTAAATACTATCTATGAGAGATCCCAGATAAACACATCCGAAATCTCTTTTACCTCGTCTACTTCTCCAGATCCTCTTGGTTGTGGAAGTTTATGTAACACTTCTTTCTAGTTTCTCACCCAGTTATTTATTTATAACGCGCCTATTCAATTGTTCAAACGGTTTCTTCACACTTCCTTGACCTTTTGGGGGATAATATAGCCAAAGAGATGTGACTCTCGCATGCTCGAGTGGTTGAAGCGACTGGGGCTGGTACATCTATGCTGCCTCCATGTCTCCGTGCCGAGGTCCCCAGGCAGCAATGTGAGCACCAAATTGACAAAGCAACTAGATGTGACAGGAGGAGTGATAAAATTGCATTGTGTGTAAGATCCGTGTTTCCCCTTCCTCTCCTGTCTTTCAGCGCTTCAAAAAAATTAGATCATTTCTCAGTCCAAAGCAATATGATTGATCTTAGACTGGACTCATGTTATCCCCTGGTTGAGATAAGACGGAGGGGGATGAAACCTGAAGCCTCTGGGGACAGAATATGTAGGTCTGATGTGCTCACAGCCACTGCACAGCAATGCAATTTCAGCCTTGTTTTTGAGAAAATTCACATCATCTTTATGACTTTGCGGCTGTAACGTGTGTCATCAGAGTTTAGGCTTTTATCTATTTCTTGCTTTCAGGTGATGATACAGAGAGCAGGGAGCACAATCATTTTAAAGAGACTGAAAGGTTTGCTATGGGCATCAGATGGCTGCATAATCTGCAGTCACGTACTGGGCTGCAGCACAGTTGTGGGTGCATTCATTACAACAGAATAATGATTGCTTTTGGGGGAATAGCCAACAAAACCCCAAAAGGCTTGGGGATTAATAGCTTTTTTGGAAGACACTGCTCCTGGGACATTGTTTTTAAATGCACAAGAGATAAAGCCAATTGTCCGAGATGAAATTTATCATTGTTCCTGTTGCTCTCCTACATCTTTAATTTTTTTGGGTGCTGGAGATTGCAGAAAATGTATTTGAATCACAGACCCCTCATGAATATTAGGTCACTCAACAAGCTCAGACCGCACAGATACAATGGTGTGAGGTTCAAGTGGTTGGAACAGAGGATGAATTATATGTGGAAACACTAACATGCTGCCTCGTGAGTCTCATACCCAAGTTTTTTTATCCCTTCATCAACCATCCAGCAATTACTGTTTAACAAGAAGCTCCACTGGCACTTAAAAGGTGACATGTTTTTGAATTGCTTAAATGTGTAATGATGTAAAAGGGCAAGAACCTCCTGCCTTCGCTGATGAATTCTGGCAGTCTGATCATGTAAATGATCTGTTCTTTATGCAAATTTACACACAGTTATTAGCTGCTGATTGCTGCACCATTACTGATTGTTGGTGTTTCGCCGGATCACTATAAAATATTGCAATGTGACATTTATTTTCAATCACAACTATGTCTAAACAATCACATACCGGGCCAATTGCTTTAATATTACGAGGTCTAATAAAAAAGAATAATGTGGTGGAAATGATGTCCACATACTTGCTGGGCTCAAAGACAAAGAGCAAAGCCATTTCCTCATGCAGTCACATTTTCCAAGACTGTGAGTATGATTGAGAAGGATGAAGTTGCATTTGGCTGCTCAATTCATTTTCTAGAGGGTTTTTACTCTATTAAACACAATTTATCCAGTGGTTATGATGTCCTCCTTTTTATTCTTTGCTTCCCTTTTATCTCTCCTTTTTACTTATTTTTCAAAGCCTTCCAAAATCCTTTTGTTTTAATCAGCGCATCAAAGCCAGGTTTGAGAAGAAGCCTCTTGTTTTAAGCCAGTTTGTGAAGTAACATTATTACACGAGACACAACTAGAGATTACATGTTAGATCACACATAATAATTATGTATTGTATCCATACAGCGCTTTTCAGGACTCTCAAAGACGCTTCACATATGCATCATTCATTCACGCCATGCCAGGTAATGGTAAGCTACTGTTGTAGCCACAGCTGCCCTGGGGCCCTTTGTGCCATCGGCCCCTCTGACCATCAACAACCAATCGCACACGCACCATTCAGGCAACGTGGGTGAAGTGTCTTGCCCAGGGACACAACGGCAATTTAATCTCAACGGGGTCGTCTCACCGTGGCACCTGGGATTTCCGGTGGTCTCCCATCCAAGTACTGCCCAGGCCCAGTGTGCTTGGCTTCTGAGGTCTTACGTACGGAATCAGGCATTGGCAGGCTGGTATGGCCTCTATGACATCTAGAGTGTAGATTGACTAGTGCGTTTGGCTCAGTTCTTTCTTCACCACGACTACCAATACTCGTCTTCCATCCAAAAAGTCCTTGTCTTCCCATCATTACACAAAGTTTCCCCCACCAAAAAAACTCTTCAGCTCAGTGGTTTAACCACATAACTCTCCTCAAATCCAAACCTTCAGAAAACTCCAAAGGACTGCACTTTTCTGCCGTTTTTTTGGGTAACAATGTTCCTTTGGTTCTCTTCCGACTTATAAACAAACACGTAGTAAACTGTTTTCTTTAACCTTGACTTTGACTTTGTTTTTCGCTTGACTTGTGAGTCACTTTGGATAAAAGTGTCTGCCAAATGATGGAGACAATAAATAAGTGAGTGTTTCACAGATTTTGACAGTGGAAAATAATCTAGAATAAAACCAGTGGACATATATGAAGCAAACAAATATTAGGAAAGAAGTTGATCACTAGATTAGTAACTCAACATTATAAAGTTAAACATTTACATTTAGTGGCCGTTCCTGCTTGTCAATGCCTGATTCTGTCTGACCTTAGAAGCTGAGGAGGCTACACCAAGGCAGTACTTGGATGGAAGACTGCTGGAACCCCAGGTGCCACAGTGGGGCGGCCATTGAGATTTTTTTTGCTGTGTCCCTGCACAAGACACTTCACCCACCTTGCCTGGTCTGAAAGTGTCTGTGTGTGTGTGTGTGTGTTTGGTTGGTGATGATCAGAGGGGCCAATGGCTTCTGTCAGTGTGCCCCTGGCCAGCTGTAGCTAAAACTGTAGCTTACCGTTACCTAGTATGGAGTAAATGAATAATGCATATGTGAAGGGTCTCTGAAAATAGCTATACAAGTCCAATTAATTATTATTTATACAAGTTGAGGAAACTTAGTGCTATGTCTTAATTTTGCCAAAGTCAATGAATAAAGACAAATAAAACTCAAGGTAGAAATACATTTTTTGTCTGCTTTTCTAGGAAATCCCGACAAAATTCTTCATTCAGAAAACGATTCACCCATCAATCTGGTAAAATGAACTAAACATGTGGCAGCCAGAGTTCCCCCCTGTTGTTTTTCATACCCTACACAACCTCAGGCTCATCCCATCAGAATTAGCAGCAAAGCCTCAGTGATTTAATTGATTTTTACAAAAGAAAAATGTTGCCTTACAATCATTTTCACTGTAATATGTAGCTTCTGCAGCTGCAGCACAGCCCCCACGCAAAGAACAAGCAGTATATCCCCCCAAAGCAAAAGGAAAGAATGAGTCATGACCGGGTTAATGAATGTCACAGAGCAGTGATAAAACACGTGATGAAAACCCTCCAATCCCTCCACACAGCATAACGTCCATGCTTTGGGTTAATTACTCTACTTTCTATTAGTGTCAGTGTCACGCTTATATGGTAATTGATCCCTAAATTACAATTAAAATAGCCAAATGTCTTATAAATCTCATTAGGTGAAACCATATTATTAATAATCTATTTCTAATGCAACTGGGCTCGACTTGCTTTGTCTCTGAGTCAGATATTCTACATGTCTTTACATAGCATGGGTGGAGACGGTGGCCGCGTGGTTAGCGCGTTCGCCCGCGGACCGGAAGGTCGCGGGTTCGCGTCCCATGGAGAGCACGTCTAGGGTCCTTGGAGAAGACACCTAGCCCCCACTTCTCCCACCATTGGCGCCGTTGAAGGGCAGCCTGCTGCGGTGTAAGGTGTGCAGCAAACAAATTTCCCCGGTGAGGGATGAATAGAGTAATTCAAAATACAAAAAAAATACAAAAAATAGCTCATCATTACCCAAGAAAGTCAAAAAGATGAAAGGAAATATAAAAAAGAGAAAGAGGCTGTAAGCTCTCCATTACTCTGAAACACAAGCTTTGCTTTAGCCGTGTTACTTTGAACAGCAAACGTTGGATCATTAACGAGCAGTTTCCCTTCTTTGAGCCGAAGGAAGACTAAACTCTCTGTTTTTTGTCTTTTTATAAAGTACAGGTATTTTTACGGGTGGCACAGTGGCACAGCGGTTAGCACAGTGGCCTCACAGCAATAAGGTCGGGATTTGAGTACCGGATGGGACATGGAGTTTGCATGTTCTCTTTGTGTATGTGTGGGTTTTCTCCAGGTACTCCGGTTTCCTCCCACCCTCTAACGACATGCAAGTTAAATTGGTTGGCTGTAATGAAATTGTGCATTGGAATGACGTGTGGGTGGATGGTTGTTTGTGGCCCCACAACCAACAGGCGACCAGTTTGGGGTTGTACCCTGCCTTAAATCAGCCAGAATAGGATCCCTCGCCCCGGTGACCCCATTCAGGATAACGAGTTCAGAAGACAAAACAAAGGTGTTTTTACAGTGCAATGCTGGAGAATTTTTGAGGGGAAGTCTTGACCAGTGTTCCTGGTGTCTTCCTGCAGTTTTTATTTCACAGATGCATCGACACAAAATGCTTCAAGTCTCCCTGCTGGATAAGAAGAGAGAAGATTTGGAGGAGCCTGTGCGTCTCTGTGCTGGGGACCCCAGCACCAAGAGGGGTTTCTCTTATGCGCCTGGCTGGGAAGGTGGCTCCTTGGCCCTGCCCGGCCCCGGGGTCCCGGGATCTGGATGAGCGTGGGCCTGGGTTTTGTGTGTCTCTGCCTCCCTCATTCCAGTCTTTTGGGGCGGGCGAGGATCTGTTGGTCCTAATAAGCACATGGTTCACATCGGCAGCATGCATGTACTTTCACTCACACACGCACTCTGCAACACACTGTTTACTGTCCGCTGTGTTCCTTGCTCCCAACCAATGTTATTATAGTTCTAGTAACATGTGTGTGTGTTCTACATCATTTACTAAGGAAGCTTTTGTTGTGTGTGTCAGCTTTATCACTGGTTTAATCTCTTGTTTGTACTTTTTTTTCTCCTTATATAATCCAGCAGGTTGGTCGTGATGCTGAATACTGTAACTTCCGATTGTCTCTTCACTTTACCATCCTCTCTTCTTTTTCTGTACCATATTCCTCTTCTTTTTCACCTCCCCCTGCCTAACCTCCTTCTCCTCAGTAATCCCTGTCAGATCCAGCACAAAAAGCACGGACATTTTGGTTATAAAGCATTTAAAATAAACAAATAAAGCTTGTCAGGGTCGGCACACGGTGCTGACCCTGGTAGAACAAAACTGTCTAGCAATACTTGACATTCAGATCATCATTCTGCATGTCACAACGCCGGACAGGACAGGTTAAAAAAAAAAAAAAATTTGGAGGAGCTAGCAGAAAACGACTCCAGAAAAATGTTCTTTTACATAAAAACAAATTGAAAATGACCAAATGAATCCACTAATTAAGTCCAGAAAAATCAATATTTGTATTCATATTCATGCACCATAGTAACCACAATGCAGCATTCAGCCAAGAGAAAGAACAACTCAGAATTCTGCCAACAAAAGCAAAAGTTGTTTACACAAGTTCACACCAGATCTTCTGGAAACATTGCCAGGAAACTGGGAAGGAAAGTTTCTGTATCTAATCAAGAACAGTTTAGAGCACAGCTTCAGCCACGAACAAGGAAGATATTTATTTTAAAAAATAGTTTGATTTTATATTTATTTCTTTGATTTCTTTGATGTGTATAACATACGCATCCACGAATAAATTGATGACTAGATCAGTTCAGATGAGTTTGTTCCACTAATTCCCTGCAAAGCAAACCAATAACAATTTTTCACATTTTCAGCAATAACACGATAAAGTCAAACATATTCAGTCTCTGTCACCATCACTGACAGGAAGATTTTAACTGCTGCCTGAGGCGTGTGGAGAATGAACTGATTTGTTTAACCCCTTAAGACTGTAATTACGCAAATGTTCAATTCCAGAGACATCAATTAAACGAGTTGGGTCTCTTTCCGACTATTGATGGACAAAGTTTATTTGGAAATAACTGGATTGATCATCATTAGCAGTCATTTCCGCTACCAGATAATTGTTGATGCTTTCTTTTCCTTCATTTCATTTTGTTTACACATGATCAAATTAGACTGAAAACCAAACTACTGACATCTTTTTGTAGAGAAAAAAACAGACTTTATAACTAGATCAGGACATAGGACTGCTTTAAAAATAATAAAAGATCTTCTTTCGGCATTTCCCTCCAGGGGTCGCCACAGCAAGTCAGTTTACTCCATCTAACCCTATCTGCTGCATCTTCTTCGGTCACACAAACTATCTTCATGTCTTCCTTCACTGTATTCATGAACCTTCTCTTTGGTCTTCCTCTAGGCCTCTTTCCTGGTGGTTCCAAACCCAGCATCCTTCTTCCAATGCCCTCTCTCTCTCTCCTCTGCACATGTCCAAACCATCTCAGTCTGGCTTCTCTGACTTTATCTCCAAAACCTCTAACATGTGCCGTTTCTCTGATATACTCATTTCTAATCCTGTACATTCTGGTCACTCCCAGAGAGATCATCAGCATCTTCATCTCTGCTACCTCCATCTCTGTTTTCTGTCTTTTCCTCAGTGCCACTGTCTCTAGACCAAACAGCATGGCCCGTCTCACCACGGTTTTGTACACTTTTCTTTTCATTTTAGCTGAAACTCTTTTGTCACACATCATACCCTGATATTTTTATCCACCCATTCCATCCTGCCTGCACACGCTTCTTCACCTCTTTTTCACATTCTCCATTGCTCTGGACTGCAGATCCTAAGTACTTAAAAATAATAAAAGATCTTCCTGTAAATGGACTATTTAAATGTGTTTTATTCTGTTTTTAATCCAAGTTATTTTATATAATAACTTCATGAATTTCTTCTTATCTTGAATCTGATGAGCAAACCATTGATATTTTTTACCATTTTTTTGTAAGTATAGGTAGAAATTTGTAACATATGTGACTCTAAAAATACAAATTTCTGTACCATTAATGTCACAGCAGCATCTTTTAAATGCCCAAAGTATGTTTGACCGGAGACTGAGAGGTCTCATTTCACAACGTTTTACATCCATCATGTCACATCACTTTCCTGCTGACTTTCAATTCTCGTGTGGCATTACACCTTAGATGTCACTGAGGCCGATTTGCTCAACAAATACCACAGAATTGCATTGGAATGAAAGAAAGAAGTAAGTGGGACTATAATAAAGATGCAAGGATGCTGATTTTACAAATCACCGTCACTGCAATAGAAGCTGGGAATTGACTGCCAATTTCTAAAAGGGAGTTTATGGATGCTGAAACGTGTTGGAATCGGCAGGACGGTCTATTTGGCATGCAGAGGGATACTGGCTTGCTATGTTCAGTTCCTACTATCATTGTTAGTTAGCCCAACATGTATGTTTTTTGGGTGGAAGGTGGCAGGAGTATCTAGGAAAATCCCATTGCAAATTCCACAAAAAAAGCATAGTGCCTCAAACCTCAACTGGAATGGAACTAAAACTAACGACCTTTCTTGTTATGATGCAATTCAATTCAATTTTATTTGTATAGCCCAAATTCACAGAATACAGTATGTCATAATGGGCTTCACATTGCAGATTCAGAAGGAAGAAAAAAGTGGAACGTATAAACACAAAAACACAGCAAGAAAACTAATAAACAAATGCTAGCCAAACAAAATTAGCACATTCCTGACCTTAGACTCTCCTTCACGGTGAAAAAAAATTCCTAAAAACCCATCAGTGCATCAAAAAAGTAACCTCAAGGGGGTCCACACAAAAGAGAGATCCCTACCCTGGAACGAGCATCCAATGTGTCTAAGACTGTTGTTTAAATATTAGCTTATTCTACTCTACAGTTTGATATCTAAAGAAGTCAATAGATGTTCTTCATCCTGATGGAAACAGGATGGTGAAGCAAGCACGGGGGCCTCCTCAGCCCAGCGATGTGCTAATGAATCTTTTTTATCTTTTTTATTTCAGCACGCTGAAAGAAAAGTAACAAAATCAGACAGAACGCCCTCCTGCAGAAGTCACCGTATTTCTTTCTTAAACTTTACCTGGCAGAGGGCAGCTATTGTGTCATTTAGATAGTTTTGCTTTTTTTGGTCTGCAGGGAAGCAAACATGACACTCATTCATGCTGTACCTGTTGCCAAACACTGTGACAGCAGCAGGATGATTGCAAGGCTGATTTGGTTCCATAGAGTCTTGTTTATTAGCAACCATTTAGCCGAGCGTGTCTCCAAAACCTCCAAAGGATCATTTAGCAGTTATGCTGTTGTTCACTTACAGGGATACACTCAAATGCAATAAAGAATCTGTCTTTTTATGAGATAAAGCAGACATTTCAAGTCATTCTGGTCCAATCTGTGCATAAAAAAACTTTCATGTTTGCTAAACTATGACTCATTAACTCTTTTTTCTTGCTTAAGATTTTTCATGATATTTGTCCTTATAACAGAAAATATGCTCGGCTGTGTGACGCTGCAACAAAGAGAAAGATTGAAGAATAAATCTAGCTTTGCTCTGTTATATTTACAGTCCTTCAGTTTGGCTGGGCTAAGAACCAGACAAAACTGGAATACCAGCAGCAAACTAAAGAGGAAATAAAACCGTTGTAGAGCAGGCTTACAAGGTGCTTCAAATTCAGCACACGGTGGCTTATACGACACAGAAAAGCCGCGTGTCATCGCCAAATCAGCTCTTCACATACACATTGTGAAGGAGTGTCTGGGTAGGAAGAAAAAGGGATTTCATCATCATGTAATATCTCATTTGGAGAGAAAGCTTGACAGTGTGAACACATGTTGTGACACGCAACGCGACCTGCTCGCAGTTATTTCCAACATGCTGCTTGTTGACAAGCCGCAGCGGTATCTGGAGGTTTTATTTGGTTGAAAACTAAAAAATGTGAATATTTATGGAGAGAATGTGGTCCTACACTCTGGGTTTGGTGTCCAGCCTCAGGGGAGCCCTGAAAATCAGCCCTTCTTGACTCTCAGTGGAGACAAGCAGAAAGAAATGTGCAACAGAATGGAAATGTTAACACTTGCAGCCCTTCCAGATTGCCACTGATAGCATCCACAGGACACAGGACAAGTTATGCAACCGAGCATTGATAATGAGGCAGAAAGTACAACTTGGCCGTCAGAGACAAGACATTCAACAATCCCCCATTAGAAGTTAGAAATTTGAGGCATCAATCTTAGTTCTTTTAATAATTTGCACAAGCTTTAGAGACGACCATTATGGGAGAAGTTTCATAGGTTCCATCTCATTCAACATCATCTTTTCAGAGCTATTTACCTTCTAATACTGATGCGTGGACTTTGTATTTGTCACCAAAGTAGTATTTAGAAAGCTTCAGTGGTTTTCATTAGCGTTTCCGCCCCACTCCCACATGTAGCGGGAAGGATTTTACAAATGCTTTTCATGCTCAACCCTCGTACCTCCCCGTATCTTACGCTCCTCCATGAGTTGGTTAGAGCATGAGTGGTTCTCTCAGGACCCGTGTCAAATTTTAGAGGTGGAGTCTGTGCTTTCTCAAGATGGGTAAGGAGATGAGCACTAGTCAGGCTTTCACTCTTCCTGCTCTGTTATGAAGCTTTTTAAATCAGTAAGGTTTCATAACTTTTATAAAAGGCATTTTCCAAAACCCAAAATAGGTATAAGATATAATGGGAAAGGAGTTTTTTTTTTTTTTTTTGCATAGGATAAGACCTTTAAAGTAAATCCCAGAAGTGAGACGACAAAATAACTAGACTTTATATATCATATCATTTTCCTCAGAGACTCAATAGAAGCGAGAGAGAGAAAGAGGCATTCATAAAACAATTACAACAGCCAGGCATGTCAGGCCTTGTAGAGCTGACGGGCTCTACCCGTGTACTAAGTTTCAGAGGGACCACGCTTTGCAGATGACTACATTATTTATAGATGAAAGAGGATCTAAAACTGAGCGATCAATGCACAGATGAGACCAGCGACCAAATGACTGCAACCTGGGCATCAGAGTGCACGGCAGAATGAGATGTGAGCAGGTGCACTGCTGTTTTAATGCTCCCCTATCTCACTACCTTTCCACTAAAACAAACCAGCTATTTAACAGCCACCTCTATCACTCCAGCCATGGCGGGGAAAAAAGTCCAGCCTTGTCCTCATTTAGTAGAACCACTAAATGAGTCGGCATGGCCGCAGAGGAGTTATGACCATTTGGGAAGATCCATCAGGGCAGTTTGCAGTTGTGTTTCTGCTTTTGAACACATTCCCGCACGCAAGCACTCCCACAAATCTTTTGTTATCACCAACTGTGTTGCCACTGGGAGACCAGCACACCATGTGGACGCTTGCACTAGCCAGGGTGGTGCAAAGGGAGAGGACATGGAGAGCATTAACCCACGCCAATCTGCCAAATGCAGCAGCAATTTCACACCTGAGTAGATAAAAACAGCAGTATTTATTAAGACCGGTGACAGGCGAAAAACCCCTTGGCTTGTATTCAGCCATCGAGCATCAGACACATGTTTGCCATCATTCAAGAAAGCAGCTCGGAAAGATAGTACATTTATTCACTGTAATCATCTATCCAATCGTTTAGCTGTTTTCTCCAACCACTTGTCTTATAACAAATTTCTGCAGTGTTCAGATGCCAATTCCCAGTTTAGAGTGATCAAACGCTGTAATGATTTACTCTTAAGTAGCCATGTTTGCTGTAGGGGCTTGAGTAGAACAAAATAAAAGGATTACAGATAAAATTGATTCCGGATTGTAGTCACAAAGCAACAAAGAGCTTAAAGAAAATGGTTATAAATGAAGCTTAGCGGCAACTCCTGGGAACGGCGGCGATGCTGTACGACTCTACAACACCATTGTACTTGAATATTCTCCTCATATGATGTAATAAAACAAGAAAACCATGTGTCACATCACATTGGAGCAATAAAGGCTGCAGCTGTTTTATTCTAGTACGAGGGCCTAAACCAGCCCATGGAAACATGCAAATACAATAATGACATGCGGGTGTTTTTCATGTAGCTTTTTTCTGGCAAAGTGTGTTTAATTTAACTACTTTTAATCTCATGAAGACGGAAGGTTTAGCGCAGCGTACAGTTCAAGAAAAATACAAAGCTGGATGTCTCTAATTTGTTGCTCTCTCTTTTTTCCTTTTCCACCAAATTTTTTGATGTGCAGTGCTTATCAGAACCTCAGCAGTGTGAACTCTGAGTTGACACCACAGGAGAGAGGTTTTTAGATCCTTTGATGTGTGATTTCTGGTGAACAAGGGCGAATGTGATGTACATGCGAGAAAAGACACCAATTAAAGAAGGAGCCCCACTCCGGGGGAAGTCACACCATTATTTCTTTCAGACCCACTCAAACTTTGACAAAGGGCATGAATCAAACCAAACCCTCAAGCAAGGGCAGGAAAGAAAAAAATGGTACATGTGTTTGTGTGTACAAGAGTAGACTGTATCCATCACTGCTGAGCTTTGAGGCTGGCCAGCAACAAACAAGATAAGACAGTGAGGGTAAAGCAGAAATTTCCAAGATGTTCGGTGAGAAGATTTGGTGGCAGAGGTGTTACTCTAAGCCACAAGGCGTGAGGACAAGCTCTCACTGAGGATTTTTTAGCTGTTTACCTTGTTTATTTTGTGCTATTGCTTGTTTGAGAAGGTGGCATTGGCGCTTTTAATAAAGATCCACCGAATAATCCATCCTGAGACGGTTTGTTCCAGAAAAATACAGCCTCTAACAACTCAACGCAATGAAAGCAAGTTTCTTTTATCCATCTTTTGAAAAGGAAAGTTAAACCCACCAAAACTGAATGAGAATGTTTTTCCACATGTTTTTTTATGCTCTGTAAAGCCGAGGTGGACTGAAAGTCTGAGAACATCAATTTTCAACTCAATGAAGGGAGTGTTGATTATTTTCTAATTGAGCACACTGATCATCGAGGCGACTGCATTTAAAATGTTTGTTTGCAACATAAAACAGTGCCTGCAGAGTAGAATTCATGAATTATATTGGATGTTACATGTAAAACAAACAAAAAAAAAACAGCAACTTGGATAAGCTGGTCAGGACCAATTTCATTGTGTTTTTTTTTTTTTTTATCATAAGAAAATGAAGACGCCTCATTTAATGAGGTCACATCTCTTCTACCATTTTGATATTCCTCAGACGAGATAACGCTCAATCTGATATTCAGTGCGTCACTCAGGAATATTTTATTGTTAATGTTAAATCTCGTAGAAACACAGCAATATTCTCACTCCGTCGCTAATAGATAAATCAACAATAAATGTTCGTCTTTAACTACATCCACAAATGATCTGTAGAAAACAATCCATCATTATCTACATTTATTATTGATAAAGTCCATCTAGTATATTACATATGTTTTAATTCATTTCATGGCTAAAAATGTCCGTCATGAAGAATCTTTTACATCATCAAAATCATATTTCCATCCACACAATTCGCTACAAAAGCTGTTTGCTAACTCAACCAGTTTGCTTTGTGACATTCCCATCAGGAGCTCTTGATTTAATATTTAAACTTCTTTTAGAAGACATGAGAGAAAACACTTCAAAGTTTGGTAGAAACAAAAGTTTCATTGATGCCAATTTTGTACCATGGAGAACCTTTAAAGCAGATTTGACTTATTTCACTCTGATTCTATCCAGCAACAAAGAATGTCCAAAATGTAAATGTTTAATGGTATTAATGTGGATGTAGATGTCTGGCAGCGGCACGGCCAAGCTATGAAAAAAATGCAAAAAACATTTCATAAATATTCATAAGTAACAGTCTGTGATTCAGACATTTAAGCACAATAGAGATGGCTTGAAGGCCCCAAAAGTCTATCACCAGTGACTGCTCAATTAGAAGCAAGTTTGAAAAACAAAAAAAAATAAAAAGAGGGTGGGTACTTGTGTTGTGCTTATGATCAACCTCCATTGTGCCTCCCCTTGTATCTCCTTAGTTCATAGAGTAGGTTGTCATAGTAAATTTCAGTTCAAGATTCCATGAAACCTTTCTGAACTTTCAGTAACCCCGTGAATACTGAACATGTAAGCAGGAGGATGTCATGTCCAAGAAACTGTCTTCACAGCAGGGTAAAAAGGTCACAAATGACCAAAGTTCTTGTTCTGCATGAGGTCCTCTCTTTGGAAAGGTTTTCTTGTGGAGACAGCGGGATCTACCAGCTCTTCACTAATAAACACCGATTTTAAGCTTTCGTCTGAAAACAAAAATATTGCCTGCTATGCATAAATGTGGACAACAAGTTTACCGTGTTATTCCCAATAGAAGCACACTTTCTAATAGATGCACACCCCGTTTTTTTTCTGAAACTTGAATACAGCAAAGCTTAGTTTGATTTAAAAAAAAAGTCTTTCATATGAAACTTTTGCTCTAGTCTGACATATCCTTGCCATTTAAAATAGAGTTAAATAGTGCTTTAAATAGCACTAAATAGCGTTTCAAATTGTAGTGCTACCGCGCATGTGCAGCTTGTGTTATGTTGTGTTTTAAAAAGCACTATGTACTAAAACACAACTACCAAAAAAAACTTCTAAAAATGTCCACACATTATAACTGGGGGTTTCCTGCACGTTATCGGAGGTGTTTTTTATACAAACAATGACAAAAGGGCAGATTTTTTTTTTTGTCTTTTTTTTTTTTTTTTTTGGGGGGGGGGGGGGGGGGGGGGGGGGGGGAAAGAAATAATTTCAACCCCTTTTCGGTTCCCAGGGGCCACATAACTTGTTTTTACGCACTAAAACCTGCATAAACCCGAGAAGAAACGAAAATAACAACTTTTAAATGCAAATAAAATAAAACATTATTAGCTAATTTTATGTTAATTTGATTTTTTTTCACAGCATGCAGTTTAAATAGAGACGCACTTTGGTGACGTCATAGATCGAATAGACTCAAACAATGGAGCGTCGAAATACCGATCTGTGACGGTGATTTTTTTTCTTGTTTTAATAAAATTAAAATAAAGTGAATAGATGGAAAAAGTTTTTGATTACTTGAAGTCTTACACTCAGAGTGAAAATTTTACTATCCCTCATTGTCTGTGCTTGGTGCAATGACATTTGACCAAAAACTCTACAAGACGAAAATTGATAAGAAATTATTATTATTATTAATGTAGCTAAAGAGAAACATTATTTCAAGTTACCACCCACCAGTGTTGATTTTTGTCAGTTCTCACAGGATTTTATTTTGTGCATATTTCACAGACACTGTTTTGTGTGTTCACATTACAGGTACATGGTTTTTCTCCATAGTAAGCTCACACTGTTGTGAAAGTTCCTGCTTGTACAACCTCTCACTGGGAGCATTTAATGGAAAAAACTCCAGAGTGCAGGCTGATAATAAACAGGTACAGTTGGAAATAAGCAGACTTGTCAGTATCTCCGTAAATCTTAAACATATTGGACAGTGTGGGCTATGTGACTCGATGGCGGAGCTGCTTTGAACTTCGTTTCAGGAGGATTTGATTCATATGGAATCAGAAAGCAAACATTTACCATCTCTGTGAGTTGGAAAATATTGCAGGTGTATTCCACTACAGCTTCCAATCTTGATTTCTGCCAAACAAACAACAGCTTATTTTAGCTTCGAGAAAAAAAAAATCAATTGTTTTAGGATTTCTTCTGGAATTGTTTCAAAATCTTTAATACTGCCTCAGTTGTATTAAAACCAAAACCCAATGGCGTTATAAATATCACTTTAGATTTCAGAGGCAGGTTGTGTCTGCTTTGGTTGTTACGTTGGGGTGTGTTAAACTCCTAAACTTTCCCTCTTACAGGACAAGTTTGTTCATACAATTTTGGAAAGCATACGGACTCTAACTAATGGTTAATAAAATATGCCACTATGTCCCAATTACTCCCAAATTATGACAGCAAAAACAGTTGTCATAAATGTAGCAGAAGTGTCAACAGAGATATTGGAATTTACCGATCACACTCTGGAATAAATTGTCACACTCGCTGTGAGTGTAACGGTTTGTCTAATTCCTGTTTTGTGTGCTAAATCGCCATGAGATGCACCAGCTAAGAGAGTGCCACCACTTGTCAAAAAGCCCAGAAACCGTGGTGGCTTTCATCCAGAGTGAAGAATGTCCAGCTGATACCATGCATAAGTCACTCATTAAATTTTCATACTCTATACCTAAATGAATCAATGTTCTCGCTGTATATTGCATGAGCTTACAAGTCGTTCAAGTTATTCTCCTCTCCAGTTCTTACAGAAGGGATTTTCAGTTAATATTAGCAGAAATAACAGAAAAAAGAAGTTCACGGGAATAAAGTGGCTGCTGGTTTTACTTCATAATTAGAGACATTAAAGGATGAAAAGAAAGTAGGTGCTGGCATTTTGCTGGCACTCTCAAAGAGAAGAGGTTTAGGAATTGCTAAGCTACGGTTGCTATGGTACGGAATAATTAGAGTGTGTGCACGAGGGTGTGACTCAGCACTATCAGTGTACGACTGGAAGCCGGTGAATAAACATTAAGAGGATGTGAAATAAAGCATTGTTTATGCAGCTGCTGCCTCCGTAGAGTTGGTGGCCTTTGCCAGCATCTCAATTCTATTCCCGTTCTGTAAGACTGTCCAAGGAAGAAGGAAGCAGAAAGACCAGAAACCAGCTTTTATGGCGGCTTATATAAATGCAGATGAGGAATACAAAGTCTCTAAAAAAAAAAAAAAAAAAAAAAAACAGTAAGTATACCCGGCAGATAGGGTGCATGGCGTTTGTGCAGGGAGTTGGTATATTTAGCAGAGATTAGGAGGCATGTGATGCAACGGTAACACAAACCTCTGGTTTTGTGACATTTTAAGCTTTTGTGTGCCTTTCATTCAAATGGAAACATTCTGAATTCAAACAGATAAAATTAAAGAAAGAGCCACTTTCTCCCTCCAATCTTCCCGATATATCCCACCGCACAATCATTACTGTCTGGAGACATTTCATCTATAGGAAGACAGTTATATCCTAAGATGCAGCCCCTACTTTTCATATGAATGTCTTCTATAACATTATATTTCACTTAATGGTATGTGGAATTGTATGCCCATGAGGATTATATAATAACCTCACAGTAAAATCATGACACCAAACATCCATCATTCTGTGTGCTGCTGGGATTCAGTTTAAACACTTCTGGGCTTTGGCAGCAAAGCAGCAATAAAAGCAACCTAACATCGGCCAGTCCCACAACTCCACATCAAACAAACTCACTCTCTACCAGCTCAATGCTGGGCGGCAAAATCTCAATAAATTTTGGAGAGATTTTTTTTAGTTTATTGGCTTTTTTTCCCCTCCAACATGGACTCAATGTGGTTGATCATCACAGCATCATTCTGGCTGGAGTGAACGCCATGTACTTTAGCAGAGTCTAATGGAGATCCAGCGATGCATGACCCAATCGATAAGTGAGCTACAGAGTCCAGGTTGCAGTGTGACCGATTTCTTTGTATTTATTTATCTAATTTTGCCAGCGGCGACCAATGTGTCAGTGTCAGTTTGGGACTGGAAGGCTCTTCTTTTTTATGAAAAAAAAAGGGGAAAGAAAGTAAGATTCAGCCAGTTTTAGGTCACATGGGGCGATGCTCTGGACTTCAAAACTCTGAGCAGCACAAGAGGAAACTGCCGGAGGCAGTGTGGTGCGAAGCCTCAGATTATACCCTGCAAGAGATGCAAATTGGCCAATGGGGTGTTTAACTCCTTCATTGATTGGTTCTTCCTTGTACACAGCCTCAAAGAAGAAAAGATGGAAAGGAAAGTCATATAATTAATAATGAACAGGAGGACCAGTAGGATGAATAGATGGATGAATATGTTGAAGAAAAGCTAGATGGCAGAATGGATGAGTGGATGGCTGGAAGTATATACGTATCTATATAAAGACAAAAATCAGCTTCTTTTCATTTATATTTTAAACTCTACTGCTTAATCAGTGACAAAAGCTGATGCAAACATGCTCAATACAGGTAATTAACACATTTAGTCTTGACATGTCAAACCATTCAAATAACCGAGCAGATTCCAGTGGATTATCGATATTGTTTGAATTCATTCAAACTCCCTCACACTAGATTGTTCAAAATGATCATTTTGCACCACATGCACACCTTCATCATGCCAATTACACACAGCAATGTGGAACAGTCAGCGGAGGAAAAAGAAACGGAGAAATTTGTGAAAGCAGAAAGTCTAGTTGTAAAAAGTTGGAAGTTTCCGGTTGGAAAGAACCAGAAATACGCTTCTGGCTGAGGTTACTGCAGGTCAAATAAACAGAGGTGTCAAAAGTACCAACATTTTCTACTCAAGTAGAAGTATAAATACAGAGTTAAAAAATTACTTTAGTAAAAGTAGAAGTATCAACTCAAGTTTTCTACTTAAGTAAAAGTAAAAAGTAACCTATTTTAAAACTACTTAAAGTAAAAAAGTAAAAGTAATTTTCAGAAAAAAAGGATTATTGTTAACAAAAGCGTATGAACATATTTTTTAACTATTATCACATGCTTTAAGGAGCAGAAAATATGATAATAAATGAAAGTGTTTTGGTGTTAAACTTTATGAATCAGAAACATTTATTTCTAAATAATCTTTATTGGAAATCGATTAATGAACACAATCAAATGTATTATCATAAGCAGGGCATTATGTAATGTCCCTTCAGCTACCAAGCTTCACTCTGCATCACCTAAGTTAACCAACTTCAGCAGACACAAACACACTCAATGTAAAAAAATAAATAAGTAATGAGAAAAAAATGACCAACAGGCTTTTTCAAGCCTTGAAGGCAGCTAGTTTTCAAAGTTCTTTGAGGCAATACTGAATAGTCTTTAACAAGTTGGTAAGTATGGGAGTGCCACATACAGCCTGGGCAGCGTTGCCAGGTGGGAGGTGCTGGATTATCGTACTAATGACGTAAAATTATTGTATTTTACAAAAAATATCGTACACCCAGTAAAACCACGCCCATTGACAAAATAACACCCTTTACATGCACTCGTAAGGCAGTGGGAGTGAAGGAAACACACAGGAGGCAAAATCCTTGGATTCTTTTTCTAAAATTTTAAGAACTGTAAAAATGAAAAGATAACCAGGGAAATAAGATCTTAAGAAACCCAGAAAGAAACCAGTAGGGGCGGGACTTAGGAGACGGTATATATAAATTGATATATATACATATCTACATATATATGTGTACATATAAGGTTTTTTTCATGTTAACCTAAACATCTACATGATACAATATCTAAGCGATGTGTAGTTTTAATCTCCTCAGTCAGTCTTTATAAACTAATCAAAAACATTTTGGATGCGTTTAAGCACAAATACGTCATCCACTACTATTTATGGATTAATCAGTTCAATTAGCTTTGTTTCTAAAGATAAAATAGTATACACAGATCAAAGTTATTTTTATAAAAATACCATCTACGACATTTTCAGCAAAGACGTTTACAATAACCGCAGACTGAAAATAATAACAAAACATTTCTTTGCTGTTGTTTTTTTTAAAAACTGATAATTCAATCAAAGTTCAGTGTTGCAGCATCAGAAACACTTTGATTTCTGAGCCCGCAACAAGTCTTAAACACGCAAACTGACGTTCCTGCTTTTTAAAAGTTTGTGGGCGGGGCTACTCGGCCACAAGTAATGATTGACTGGACCTTTCAGCCAATCATTCATCTGTTCCTTTGTTTGATGCATTCAGGGTTCATAAAAAAAAAAAAAACTCCGACAAACAGTCGCGGCTTTTTAACGGTGACAAAATGGAGAAAGTAGCGACTACTTTTTATAAATTTAACGAAGTAAAAGTACAGATAATTGCATAAAAAAGTAGTGAGTAAAAGTAAAAAGTAGACAAAAAAATAATTACTTCGTTAAAGTAAAGATACTGAGATTTTCTACTTGAGTAAGGTAACGAAGTAGTCTTACTTCGCTACTTGACACCTCTGCAAATAAACCATGAGTTTTCCAGCCATACACTTTGAGTTGGCTAGTTAGGACGCTGCAACCAGACATCAAAATGATTATTTTATCACCAACTTTTGTAACTGGTGGATTAAAGTTACCAGACTACCATCAAACCAAAATAAACAAATTTTAAAACAAATTTCCCTCCAACCACTGAGAATAAAATTTTAACCTAATAAATTAGCAGTTGGAAGAAGTTAGTCTTTTTATTCATTTTTTTTCCGTACATTTGTTTAATTTTATGGTTTTCTAACTTGAACATTTAGTAAACTAACAATTAAAATATTTAAACCAGTGTTTTTAAGGTGGCACAGTGGGTAGCACAATAGCCTCACAGTGGGAAGATCGTGAGTTCGAGTCCCGAATAGGAGCGGGGATTGGATAACTGGTCTTTCTGTGTGGAGTTTGCATGTTTTCCCTGTGTACTCCGGTTTCCTCTCACCCTACAAAAACATGTATGTTTGGTTGATTGGCCACTACATGATTGCCCCTAGGAGTGCGTGTGTGATTGTATGTGTGTGGCCCTGCGACAGACTGGCGACCTGTTTGGGGCGTAACCTGCCCCTTGCCTCGAATAAGCTGGGATGGGCTCTGACTCCCCCCCCCGCAAGGGATCGATGGATAAGAAGTTGACTGACAGACAATCTTTTCCACTCATTTTTATGAATATTGTGAGTTTTTTTTTCTTTTAAAGAAATATATTTGAACTTCTGTTTCTTAACCTTCGAAAAAATATTTATCTATTTTTAAACACTTGATTTAATTCAAGGTTGTGGAATGAAAAAAAAAATCAATTTCATTTAATATTAAATGAATTAAAACAAACTGTTGGAGATTAGAACACATTAATAGTAAAGATAGTGTTATCACTTTCACAAACACACACGAACAAAATCAAGCAAAGAAATCAATGGAAAAAACAAACAGAGTTAAACGAATGGAAGAAACTAAAAGCTAGATTTGAGTCAATACAATTTTTAACAATATTTGACAAAATGTGGAACAAAAAGGATTTTTCTTATAATCCTATGAAGCGTCAGGGTTCATATGTCCATCAGATTGGAGAAAACCAGTTTATGACTGTATAAGGATTCATGGAAATGTTTTTACCACAAGTGAAGCACTGAATACCGGAATCTGTGTGTGCGATGTGATGCACAGCATACGAGGTTAAACCAGCGTTGACATATAGACATTAAATATATATTTTTCTGGAGCCATCGTTGCCCTTCAGCACTCCAGGGCGGCTGAAAAACTGCACTTTACAACTTTTTTTCCATGTGACGGCTGCATTTTTATTTTACAGAATATGATGCTTGTCAGCATCAAACAGGCAGGTTTGGATGAAAACCATAATGATTCAACAAAAAATTTGAGAAAACATGAGAAAAGACATTTATAGAACAAAAAGAGAAAGGTTACTATAAGACTGATCTTTTCTGTCTGGAGAGAATCCAGAGAAGAGACAAGACGCAGGAGGAAGCTGAAATGTCTGAACCTGGCAGGCGCTCAACATTTTTCTGGGATGATTTGTTTTTAGAATCAAGAGCAACAAAGCTTTCTTTTTTACACTGTAAATCAGGGGTGGGCAAACTACGGTCTAAGGGCCACATGTGGCCAATAAAGCTTTTTAATCTGGCCTACTAAACATGAAATGGAAACGTAATCATTTTTTAAATTGTTTTATTTTTTTCCCAACAGTTCCAGAATTACCAAGAAGACTCATTAACTCGGGGTTCATTCATTTGTTAAGAAAACATTAAACCCATTCAGTTGTTTTTTGCAGCATTCAGGATGTTTTTGTGAATTATCTTAGACGGAATGGTAATTTTATTTCTAGACCAGGCATGGGCAAAGTACGGCCCGCGGAGCACATACAGCCCGTTAAATGGTTTAATCCAGCCCACCTAACTTGGAAAAAATCAAATAAATAAAAAATGTTAGTTTTATTTTCCCTGCGGTTCTGATGTTTCCTGACTAGATGGCGCACTCTGGTCATATTGGCTTTGTTGAGAAAACAACAATACTGTTCCCATTAAAATGTGTGTGTCACCGTGACATGCACATTGTCAAAATGAACAGTGCGTGTTGACAATACACACACATAAACAAGCGTGTTTAATATTAAAACAAGCCAAATGTTACATCAAGTGCTTAGATTTCAAACCTAGCGCCGCTAAATGCATATTTTTAAGTGCTATCGCACTAGATTTCAGACCTAGTGCCACTGGATTTGAAATGTAACGTGCTTGATGTAAAATTTAGTGCACCTGTTTAAAATCTAGCGTGCCATTCTATCGGTCTAATCTAGCAGTTACCAAAGCATGCCATTCTTCTGCTCCCGTTCCAGTTTTTTTTTGTCAAATGTTAGAATTCAATGTGGCCTACGAATCGATAGGTCTGCCCACCCCCATTCTAAACTGTTCTTACCCCATATAGACACATTTTATTTTTAATTTAATTATTTTATGTTGTTTATTCTAATATTAAGATCATCCTAGTAGCTTCATTCAGACAAGCAAATAAGGGTGAGGTTCTTTGTAATTATTGATGAAGTAAAAAAAGAATCAGAATCAGAATGGATGCGTATTAAAAAATATTCATTAATTTTCATAACTCCTTATCTCGGTCAGGGTCACGATAGAAAATATTTTGCTTTTTAATATTATTGGTCCAGACCATTTATCTGCTAGATTAGGGATGGATGGTTCAGAAGATGAATGAATGAATGAATGGATAATTGCTTCTTTAACGCCCTCCCATGAAGATTTCTGGAGCACAACTCACAGGAAGAAGGTTCAGTGGGAGACGGAGGACACTCAGTAGGAATCATGTCTCATGGTTGGCTTGAGAACACTTCAGGAACCCCTGATGAGCTGATGAGAAGAGGCTTTGGAGATAGATGTCTCGACTTCCCTGCTTCGGCTGCTGGCTCTGCAACTCAAATTCACATTAGAGAAGGATGACGTAGAGCACACTGTCAAATATTGTGACTGATAAAAAAAATGAAAATATTAAAAAGAAAGATAGCTACAATTGTACCTGCTAAACTATCTATATGACTCACTTTGAACATGATAAAAGATATGATTCAATATGAAATCAGATTTCCCAATATGATGAAATATGGTTATATGATAAGATGAAATTTGATAGAATGTCATACAAATGGATGTGCAATGATATAAAATAACGTGCTGCAATTTGATATGATGTAATGTAGTGAATAATGAAACAATACTTTTCAAATAGCAGACTTTACATCTTCATACAATATCATCCTTTATGTTACAGTTGTTTACTTTCAATATAGTTTGATCTAACATGTTAAAATAAGGACATCAGATAAGATATTGAAATATGATACAATGTGATGCGTCTAAACACGATGCAATACGCTGCAAAATGACATAATAATGATCCAATACCATTCAACACAAAACTATACAGTATGAAATGAAGCAATGTGATATGATGCAATATGACAACATATCAAACAGTACAGTCCCAAGTGAAAATATGCGATCAGATGCAAAAAGAAAATACCATACAATATGAAGTGGGTGCGAGGTGTCATACTAAGCACACTGATGTAGATCAGCTGGTCGCCATAGTACTATTTAAAATAACAGAGCAAGTCACAGGGATACTATCTTTTAAAACCCATAAAAACAGATTGCAGAAGAGTAAATGTGTTCAAAGATAACCCAAATGTTTACAGTTATTCTGTCATGTGGGTGTAAATCTGTGCATAGAGCAGCATATTTTTCATTTATGCAAATGCTTCCTTCCTGTATTGTTTAAGTGAAATTAGTGCCTGTGTCCTCATCATATATTCATCGGGCCATCCGGGAAGCCATGAAGTACTTGCATTAAGGCTTTTTGTAAAGCGTGTCCCATGCTTGAGCACTTCAACTTTGCTGCACAGCCTGCGGCTGGAGCAGGAGGCTTCTGCAGATGCCACACAGTCCCTTAGAAAAAAAAGAAAGAAAACAAGAGGAGTCCAAAAAAATCCCTGCTTTCTCTCTGAAAGTCTGTGCTCTTCATTTTGCTGTGCACCTATTACTTTGCACTCTGTCTGAGCCGAATCTATAAGGGCAACAAAAATTACCCACACGCAGATGTTTGAGTGTTTCCCCGAAGCGTTTAAGGCATGATGTATGCCATTATAAAAGCAGTGTGACGGCGGCTGCATTGTCAGCAATTTGCTGTTGTGCGGCCTGATGGGAGACTGGGGGCTGATTGAGAGCTGGCTGACTGGGGATATGACAAGATAAAGAATATTGAATTACACACCCCCAACAATAATTACGTTTTAAATTAGGTGACACACTCAGGGCGGTGTGGGCTTTTTCTTAATGGTTCTTCAGAGACAACTTCTCCTTTGTGACATGGTCACTATTGATTCTTAGAAGATCACAAAAAAAGGAGTTTTTAAGCATCCTGCAGATGATGGTGGTAATTAAAAACAAACTAATCTCATGTAGAGAATTAAAAGTAGACATATCAGAACAGGTCTCATTTAAAGAGGGGGTGTATGGTGAATTCTTATCTCCAACATTTATACATAAGCATGGTAGCTTTTGTTGGTTCAGAAATAGAACTACCAACTGCCAAAAGAAATACAATTGTTCAGCTTTGCCTCTGAATTGGATGCCATGAATTCCCCCCTCCTTTCGCTCCATATTTAGCGTGTCTTTCCGCATCTTTGGGCGTGTTCACAATAGAGCGTCATTTTTTACCGAAAATAAAGAGCAAAGTGCATCAAGTTTTCAAAGCCAGCACACCTGTGTCACATCCTTGTTTTGGTGCATTCAGATAAATATGTTACTTCCAGTTGGGATCAAACGTGACCATAGGACACGCACTGAAACATTTCCTGCTTTAGTTAGAATTTGGATGCGGTGAACAAAATCCATGGCCAAGAACATCCTGGCATTCACACTGTTTCCCAAAACTGGATGGGAGAACTCACCAATTTCTCAAACATGCAAGAAAAAAAAAGAAAAAAAAAGAAAAAAAAAAACGGAAACCAATCTAGATGTGCTTTTGATGTGAAAATAATGTTCAGAGTCAAAATCTCCTAAAAAGCTAACTTTACAAAGTACTTGCTCTTTAAATTTTTCTGCTTGATTTTATATTCAGATTGTATCCACAGTGGCATTGTTGGACATGTATGAAGATGCTCTAATGATTCTGAGTCACATTTTAATGCCGGGCTTTGTTCTCTGCTTTTTTCAGTGAGATTAAGTCTCTTTCAGAAAGTAACCGGATAGGCCTTTCTGTCTGTGTCTGCACAAAGGCTTGATAAGTTCACTCAGCCTCCAGACAAATTAAATAGCACTCCCTCTACTTTCATATTGAGCTGCCATCCATGTTGCAAAGCCTTCCAGAAACACAGAGCAATCAAGGGAAGAAAGCAGACACTCCTGGGGCACGGTTCTAAAGCAGAGCTTCAATTTTTAGCTGCCCGACACCCCCACACATCCCTGGATTTACATGCAATCATCCCCGATTCACCCCAACTTCGCTCAGGGTTACCACTGGAAGGGGCAATGTTTTCCAATCCCAATTTATTTTTAGGGCTGGTTTTCATAGCAAATATCTTTTTTCTTGTTTCCTGTTTTAATAAATGCAGCTTCTCAAGTGTGTATGATGACTGAAATGGGGCATAGAGAAGATGTACCAGGTCTGGCTGGGAGGCTGAGCTGAGTTCATGGCACCATCACCACAGAGAAATTATTTAACATCACTTTTAATTAAGTCAGTCTACGGAGTGGCTTATTACAATGGAAGGTTGATTTACTCAGTGTATTTCAAGCTCAGTTCAGTTCATTGGCGTTTACGCCTGTCTACACACATACACACACTAATGCACACACACAGTGGTGTCACTGCAAGCCTAGAAATATTGGAACACACATGGCAGCTGTAATATGGAAGCTGACAGCAGAATAAGACCAGCAGTCTTTGGGATGCATTAGTCTAAATGACCTCTAAATAGATAGTAACTATAGTCGGCACAGAGATCTTTTGCATGCATTTTTTTTTCTGAAGGTTAAACCTGCCCTTCATGGAATTAATTTATTCTTAATGGACCAGCCTGATCCTCGGGATGTTATTGAATAAGCATGATGCGTACCCAATGCACAAGTGAGAGACCTTTCCCTGCATGAAAGGACAAGTTGGAGTCAAAGTGCAAAAAAAGGTTGATGTGGTTTAAAATGAGTTTATATTTAGTAGCAAAACTTGGATCCGACACCGAGTATCTATAGCAAGTACCAGTGTTGGGCGAGGTTTCTCATACCTGGAAGTCACTTAATTACTCAATTTAAACTTGTGCTGAAATTAAATTAAAAAACAAATTTAATGAAACAATTGCTGTTGCATATTTATCCTGCGAGTAATTAAGTGTTTTTTGGGAGGATGTGTAGAACAGATGGGGAAGGTTGGTTTTGTAAAACACAAACAAACACAATTTTCAGATGTGCTTTTAAAAGTTAATTAGAGTGATAAATTAAACCGGTAGAATTATGAAGAAAAAGCCAAAAAAAAATGACACGAGGAGTTTTGTATTGCATTAAAAACACAAGTCAATTTAACACTTATTGTTATCGGATGTTTTAAATAAAATTTACATACAATTTAGGTCATAAACTGCTTAAAAACTTGTTAACCCTTTTAGCACCAGCAGTTATAAGTGTCAAAACGTCCATTTGTTTTTGTCTATTTTCGTCAATAAGGCTTTTTGTGTCAAAAATTTTTCTACATGTAAATCATTTTCACCATTTTTCCAGCAGAAGTAGAGCTTTCAAGGTTTGTGAAGTATTTACCATTTTTATGTCATTAAATATGTAAAAATCCATGATGGAAGAAGAAATGAACAAAAACGGAATGGAATTGTCTTCAAATTTCTTTATATGAATTTTTGAAATGTGCAGATTGAATTATTAAAATCGGACAAAGTAGCGAGTAGTTACGGTAATTTGAAATACACAAGCACAGCGGTGTCACCGGCAGAGGTGGGTAGTAACATGTTACATTTACTACGTTACATTTACTTGAGTAACTTTTTGAATAAAATGTACTTCTATGAGTATTGTTAATAGTTTGTATTTACTTTTACTTGCGTAAAATTGAGTAAATTTATAAGTAAATAACGCTACTCTTACTCCATTACATTGAGCAAAAGTTGACTCGTTACTTTTCTTGCTTTTAATAAGTTGTCCAGTACAATATGTTTTTTTAAGAGCGTTTCCTGATTTGAATGAATGTAGACAACGTTCCTCCAATCAAATGTAGTGAACACAGTCACATGACTCCTTCTGACCTATCAGACAAGAAAACAAAACTTAGCCCAATAAAGAATGGAGGTAGCAAAATGGAGGCAGCCAATGTCTCTTAAACAAGAAGAAACAGCAGAAGGCAGCGAAGTTGTTTTTGGTTTAAAAACTTGTGCATTTATTTCAGTTATTTAAAAATGATGGAATCTTTTTCTTTCTTTTTTTTAACTGATCTTTTGGCTTTATTTTGAAAATACAAATTTTGCACATTTTGTAGTGTTGTTTATATTCTTATGTCTACAAATAAATCAGATGTTGCTTTTAAAGTTACTCAGTACTTGAGAAGTTTTTTCAATGCATACTTTTTACTCTTACCCGAGTACATTTTTTTTTTTTAGGTCTACTTATTATTTTACTTGAGTAAAAATATTTTGAAGTAACTGTACTTTTAATTTAGTAAATTTTTTGGCTACTCTATCCATCTCTGGTCACCGGTGATCTCTTGGTTTTAAAAGGATTTTAATAAGTTCCTAGATGTCGTGCTCATGAGGGGGTTTTGCTTCTTAAATATACCATTGATCAAAAATAATTATCCAAAAGAACCATATCGGGGTTTTGAAATCCTTTAGATGCTGTCATATTTCTACACTTTTGTTGTCAAGCTTGTAATATGATGGTCACAGTGCCGTAATGTGATTTACAGCCTCTCTGAGGTGTTCTTTTTCTCATGATTGCTTGTTGGAGAAACACTGGCTTTTTTGTAACCCTGTGAATTTTAAAGTTTACATAATAGGATGACAGGATGCAAATAACATGATAGAATTAGAACAATAGATTGAAGAGATCTGAAAACATGTTCTTTTTTTTTTTTTGTCCAGACTTAAGAACTCTTCGTCAACCAGAGCTGTAAATACAATTAGCACATAAATCCAGAGTTTCTTCCTGTAGATATGCTCTCTCTTTTCTTTAGTGTACAACGTATTTGATCTAATTATACTTGTGTTTTTCTTGTGACACATTCATTCCGAAAAGTATGGTGATTTATTTATAAAACTTTTTCAGTTCAATTCAAACTCTTTACAAAATGGCACTGTTGAATGGGTTCGAATCTGCGACCTTAAAACAATGAAACTTCTTCACCCAGTGTTAAATGTGGCTGAAGGCTGATCAAACTGCTGGTTAATCATCTAAACTCTCACTGTCTCTGAAATTGCATATTAATTTTTTTCTAAGAAAGATCAAGGACAGGTGAGGACAGACCAGCACATTTACACATTAACACTCACCTCCATTGTCCTCCACATTAAACTTTAACATCTTTCTCAGGCATTGGGAAGAGACACGCTCCCTCCAGGGCATACCAGGTCTCACTCTGATCCTCACCCCCAATGGAACGTGCCTAGAACATCTAACCAGCAAAGCATCAAGGAGGCATCCTAATCAGACGCCCAAATCACCCATTATGGTTCCTCTAAATGTGGACGAACACTGGCTTTAGTTTCTTCTTATTTCCTCTAACTGGTTTTTAAGGAGTTTCTTCTTGTTTAGAAGAAGGTGTAAAGACAGGAACATCTTGGCTCTGTTTGGTTTGTGTCATGATAACCTCTCCCACTGCCAGAGGGAGCCCCGGATCTTCCTAATCAACCTGATTAGGGTCACCTGAGGATGATTCCTGATTGCACACATCTGTGCACCCTGACATCTATTGAAGGGCAATCACCCCAGACTTTCCTGTTGGGTCATACAATCCCTTCCAGCCAAATTCACAAACTTCATTTTTTTCTTTCCACAGTATTAATGGATGGCCAAATTCAAATAAACCATGTTTTCTGTCAGCAATTGGGTCCTCCTATTTCTACCTGCAACCCGGTTCATGATAGTTTGTTTGTTGCTTGCATTTATTGTGTTCTAGTTTCTGTTTAATTAGCTCTGTGTGAAGCTTTTTTGGGACAACTGTTGGGACTCTGAGAATTCAAAATAAAATTGATTTGAATTAGAGTGGCTGAAATTGCATAATTTAAGAAAAACAATTACAAACTGCTTAAAAAAAAGCACACACAGAGAAAAGTTTGATCTTTTATGTTTCTCAGCTGCACAACTTTTATAAACTGGTGTCACGTGGCGTTTAAATTTGAATTGGGACTGGAATTATTTGGATTTTGATGGGTGTCCTGATCCGACCATGTTGGGAATCAATGCAATAAGACTTCAGCGAAATCAAATCTCATACTTGGAAAAACAACAAAAAAAGAAACATTCAATTACCTTTTTTAAATCAAAGAGCATTGTTCTGGTTTCCTCTGTGGGGCTATTAACTCATATCTCCAATTGACAAGCAGGTAAAATTAGTTTCCCAGACACAGTCCAACTTGCTCGGGGGAAACGTTATCTGCACATGATTTCTGCCAAAACATCAGCGTTCCTGCTTGGTTCACACAATTCCAGAAAATGTATTCAGGGTACTGGCATTTTCTTCATTAAAATATTGCAGCACACATAACATATTAACTCCCCACCTCAGGGCTGTCTTAACCACTTGCATATGAATTAACTCGACACAACAAAATAGATGTTTATACAGTTTGAAGGAGAGCTCGGTGGAAAAATGGTTCTAGACAATTCCATCGGCTTAAAGCGAAGGAGTTTAATGCAGATAAATCTGAGAACTGGTGGGAATTACTAAGTGAAAAATGAGTGGAAATGAGAAATGTTTTCAATTTCTCATGTTTCACTAATTTTATTTAACATGCAACACGGTGCGTTTCAGAGAAGGAAAAACCCATTAGTGATTTATATCTTGATATCCTACTCGATCACTCTTAATTCTGAATCCATCAAAACAACTCTGAACTAATAAATTAAGCCTTGTGCATATTCCTTGCTGAATGTCACAGCTTTCACAGGTAACCATGGTGACAGGAGCAATTGCTGGACTGGTAAATCATCTCTTTCTGAGGGAGATCACAATACCGCTGTCCCCTCAGGAGTAGTAATAACTACTGCATGCTGGTCTTTTCATCTACACCATGTTCAGTATTAGATTGTCTTAAGGAAGCAATGGAGTGAGAGTGAGGGGCAGACAGGTAAACCTAGCAGAGCAGTTTTTATCTCACCATCAAAAAGCTTTCATCCTTTAAACTAGAAAACACGTTAGCCATCCGGCTAACTCGTCTTAATTAATTCCTTGACCACAAATTATTAAGTGGATTTGAAAATCGTCACTAACCTTACTAATAAAGAACACCAATAAAAAAAGAGCAGCCCTTCGATTAAAGCATTTAAAGGCCATATGTAAAGCGGGGTGGTGATGAGAATTAAGTGGTTACGGAAGGTTTCTTTTCACATTATTCTTTCTGCAGAGAAAAATCTGCACGATCTAACTTTTCAATGAAGTGGTATTTGATTTTTTTGGTTGACATATTCCTCATTCCAAGAGCCAGGAAAGTGTTTCAATTCGGTGATAGTTAAACATCCTAAAAGTGTCTTTTTTGATCACCAAGAAGCAGGTGTTGGGAATGTAGAGAAAAAACTATGAATGTGAAAATGTTTATTTTTCAAACTGTGTAATTAACCAATCACATAAATGTGGTATGTAAGTATCTTGGGGTCTTGTTCACAATTGGGGGAAGGATGGACCTGGAGATCGATTAACTGATCGCAATAATCATGACGCTATATTGGTCCGTCGTGGTAAAGAAAGAGCTGAGCCGAAAAAGCAAAGCTCTCGATTTATCGGTCGATCTACGTTCCTTCCCTCACCTGTGGTCACCAGCTGTTGGTGGTTACCAAAAGAGATTGCAGATACAAGCGGCCGAAATGAGCTTCCTCCGCAGGACGGGGACGAGAGCGAGGCTTGGCTCCTCCCCCTCCTCCTTGCCAGGGGGAGGAGCTCTGCCATCTGGAAGGAGCTCAGAGTAGAACTGTTGCTCCTCCGGGTCGAGAGAAGCCAGATGGAATGGTTCGGGCATTTCATCTGGCTTCGGGATGCCTCCCTTGGGATGCCTCCCAAGCGCCTCGGTGGTGAGGTGTTTCAGGCACGTCCTACCGGGAAGAGACTCAGAGGCAACTGGGGTGAGAGAAGCCTGGGTTTCCCGTCTGAGGCTGTTGCCCCCCAACCCAGCCCCAGACAAGTGGAAGACAATGGAACAGAACATCCATCCAGTGGTGTGACAAATAAGAACTCTTTTAATTATCTAGAGGCTTTTTATGCCTCATGAAATGTGCAGCATAGTTCTTTGCCCAATACAGACTGCAAATCTATTTCCCAAGTAATAATTATTGAATGGTCAGGTATCAGCTTCTCATTTTTTAAATAGCTCAGTAGAAAAACAAACTTTTCTTGGATGGATAGAGCATGCTGTATTTCCAAGAGGACAGACCATGATTCATTCCACTCAAATTGGAAAAGAGAACTTCAAGAAACATGAGGCAACATTTCCTCATAGATTCACCAACTGAGTCCTTAAATAAAATGAAAACAAATCTTTTGACATTGCAGGTACTTAAAAAAATGTCACTGCATTGTTATAGTAAAACCTAAAGGTGGTCCAACAAAATATTAGAGTGTGACCTTCTTTTTTTTTATCAGCCAGTGTATAATCAATAAGTCACAAGTAAGTCTCCTCTCACAATAAATCCAAACACTCACTCTGGCTCCTTTTCAAAGCTCACAGAAATCCTCTCGTCCCCTCAAATCTGTACACAGTGCATGTGAGACGCTTACCAAGCAAATCAGTGTGCTACTTCACAGCTTCTCAGAGCACAGGAAGACATGTAGGACACATTCCCTCTATCTCCAAATGCAGAAAATATGTCTGGCTATTTGATTAATGCCATGGCCCGGAGCGAGATCTAATTGTAGGAGCAGGATAAACACTAAGTCCGAGAAAGGAAACGGTGCAAATCAGACCACTCCCCGGTGTATTGAGGAAGGAAATTGGTTTAAAAAGGAGGAACGTGCTTGCGTACCAATGCAGAACCTGTCAACTATCTCTTACTCTCTCCATCTAACCCTCTTCACCCCTGCTGCGGCACCCTTGATTCAAATTTTCACAATGTGACACAACTCTTTCTCTTCTTCCTGCTCTTTAGCTTTGCTTGTCCAGCGAGCAGATCCTTGGATCTGACTGTAACCAATGACTTGGGAAGATATAAATCACACTTGAATTTCAACCATGAGATGTCAGCCATTAAAATACAGAGTTGGCTCAAACTCGAACCCAGAATACATGTGAGATGATTGGTATTCTGAGATGCCGTTTGACACAGGTGGATTAACTCATGCAAAGGTGTTGAAAAGTGAAGTTATAGAGAGAAGAGATAAAGAAGGTTGAAGATTTTAAGTACTTAGGATCAACAGTCCAGAGGAATGGAGTGTGGAAAAGAGGTGAAGAAGCGTGTGCATGAAGGCTGGAATGGGTGGAGAGAAGTATCAAGTATGATGTGTGACAAAAGAGTTTCAGCTAAAATGAAAGGGAAAGTGTACAAAACCGTGGTGAGACCGGCCATGCTGCTTGGTCTAGATACAGTAGCACTGAGGAAAAGACAGGAAACAGAGATGGAGGTAGCAGAGATGAAGATGCTGAGGATCTCTCTGGGAGTGACCAGGATGGACAGGATTAGAAATGAGTACATCAGGGGAACAGCACATGTTAGAGGTTTTGGAGATAAAGTCAGAGAGGCCATACTGAGATGGTTTGGACATGTGCAAAGGAGAGAGAGAGAGAGATAGAGAGATAGAGAGAGAGAGAGAGTACGTCGGAAGAAGGTTGCTGGGTTTGGAACCACTAGAAAGGGGTCTAGAGGAAGACCAAAGAGGAGGTTCATGGACGCAGTGATGGAAGACATGAAGATAGTTGATGTGACCAAAGAGGATGCAGCAGACAGGGTTAGATGGAAGAAACTGACTTGCTGTGGCGACCCCTGAAGGGAAATGCCGAAAGAAGAAGAAAGGTGTTGAAATGAAGGCCAAATATCAGAGTTTGTTTAAGTAGTTGTCAGAGTTTATTTTTGAGTAAAAGTTTCAAACCGTTAACGCCTCGATTGAGGAATCTGTATTTGAACCAATGTAGTTGGTTATCAACACGGCTTCTAACAAGAAAAAGCTGAAAAGCTAATCGAAGAGCTCAGGCTGTGGATTTAGATGTTTGCAAATAATCCCTCGGCGTTGATTGAAGACAAGAGCGCACCATGAACTTGATCGCCACAAATCACTCAGCCTGAAGTCAATTAAAGAAGTTGGGTTTAAAAAAAAAAACATTTTACATCTAATTACTTCTCACAAATCGTCCCAGACAGCAAACGCGTGTTCACCAAAGCCATTTATTTGCGACACACTGACAGCAGCCTTCACTGCTTGGATTACAGTATTAACTTTTTTTTTTTCCCCCTCAAGCTTTTCATTGTGAAAGGAGTTTTTAACATAATTACCCATGTCTGTGCCACGGCTGATTCTATTACTTTTTTCTGCCTTTTTGTCATTCCTTGGGAGCTGATTATAAAAGTGACTTCAAATAAAAAGATAGTGCTCTTTCTAATGCTGCCAACATTTCACTGGATTACACAGCGGCCATCTTTGCAGTGCCTTCAGACACACAAACAGAAGAAAAATGAAATCAATAGGGGCAAATTTTAGAAAAAATAGGTTTCAGTCTGTTTAAACCACACTCACACATACAGACATGGGATACGGAATATTTTTACTTTAAACACAAAAGATCGGGCAAAATCAATTTCTTGCATGTTTCTACCATGATACGGCGTTTGCAATAATCAGGACGCTGCATCGGTCTGTAGTGGTGAAGAAAGAGCTCAGCCGAAAAGCAAAGGTCTCGATTTACAAGTCGATCTACGTTCCCACCCTCACCTATGGTCACCAGCTGTGGGTGGTGACCGAAAGAACGAGATTGCGGATATAAGCGTCTGAAATGAGCTTCCTCTGCAGGGTGACTGGGCTCTCACTCAAAGATAGAGTGAGGAGCTCTGGCATCTGGGAGGAGCTCAGAGTAGAGCCACTGGTCCTCCAGGTCGAGAGAAGCCAGATGAGGTGGCTCAGGCATCTGGTTAGGATCCCTCCCGAAAGCCTCGCTGGTGAGGTGTTTCGGGCACGTCCCACTAGAAGGAGACCTAAAAGCAGGCCATGGGACCTGCTGCAGAGACTATGTCTTGCCAGGGAATGCCTCGGGATTCTCCCAGGTGATCTGGAGGATGCAGATAAGCCTGGGTTTCCCATTTGAGGCTGTTGCCCTCGCAACCCGTCCCCGGATAAGCGGAAGACAACAGAACGACTGAACCTAATGTATTCAAGAAATGTTCAGACAATCTTTCTGAAGATTAACTTCTGAGGATGCAATTGTGAAATTTTGTCAACCCTGGTCGAAGCGATGCTATTGGTCTCTGTTACTCTGAGCAAATTTAAGGAACATAAGATATTGAATCAAACTAATTAAAGAGGTAGTTAGTACCACCTCATACACATTTCGATTTTGCTTTTTATCAGCAGATAAAAAAGTTCCATTTGTTTTTTGTTTTTTTTATTGATGAAGATGTAAATCTTGTAAAAAATGTCTAAACTAGCACATAATGTTGAATCAACATCTTTCCCGCCTTTAACGCTGAACCTCTTCCTGTCTTTCGTTAACTCGCTCATTATTTCCAGACTTGTACCCAGAATGAGACCAGATAAGAATATCTATTAGATAGATGCTGAGGAGATTGAAAGCCTCACGCTGCATCACTAATTACACTCAGATGAACAAAAGCTAAATGAAAATACCCCACAGGAGGGTACTTAGCTTACACATGGAGAAGTGGGTTACCGTGTTAACCTGACATGGCAGGCCGATGTGCATTCCTGTCGTTTCTTTGGCCGGTGATAAATTTTCCCCCTAAATTTCTTCACTAAGCCGACGTGTGGCTTCAGAGGGCGTCTGGAACAATTTACTCCTGACAAAATCGGTTATTAATGTGACTTTATCGTTATTAATGACTCGCAATAAAGGTTGAACTTATAAGTTTGGGACAACTGAAAGAAGACCTTGAAAGTGGATTAAATACGTCTCATTTACTTTAAGTTTTGACTTTGCTGAGTCACCTTTCATCGTTTTATTTCTTAAATGACTCATCTGGATAAACAATCTATGATGTCATTTTCTTTTAATGAAGTGTTTGGTCAATTTTATTATCAGATTACTTCACAACAATGTCATCGAGAAGCAAATAAAGAACCACTTTGTGTGTTTGTATCAGATTAATCCAGACGAGTGGGCACACTGTCCTGCTGGACTCTGAGATCCAGCATAAAGCTGCTGACATTTGAGTAAGCACTACTTTATTTGACGTGATTGCACTCCGGCATCTGTGTAGCGTGGTTCACTGGTCCTTTCAACCAGTCGTATTTAACATTTATACACTCCAGATAAGGGAGTTAAATCTGAAACTCCCCCCTGACAGTTTGATGTTCAAGCAGCCGTCTTTACACACAGTTCTCACCCGCTTGGTTCAGGGATAATACTTCAGAGGTCCCTCTTTCTCTCTGATTATCTACAGCATCACTTGGCAGCTGGAAGTTCAACCCTTCCCTTTCTTTTGAAAAAAGCCTTCCAGCGCGGCTCTGCTCCAGTTTAAATATAACACGCATCTCTGGGAAAACTTAGCCTATTGATTAAACTGTCATACTTAACCAGTGTGATTGATAAAACTTCATTCAAACATGTCAGACGATGACAGGAGTTTGAGTGATACAGCACAACACAAATGGAGCAGGGAGAGGGTGGAGGAGGGGGCGGGAGTGAGGACGACCGGTGGCTGCATTTGTGACACAAGGAGCAGCTCTGTGTTGTCACCTTCTGCAAGATATCCACTTTGAAAAGCCTCACACGAGCACATGGTTTTGTTTTTAGCCTACATGGTCTCTACGGGGTTAAGTTCCCAGTTTCACATCAGAGGGGGGAAATCCATCCGCTTATTAACTGTCAACACTCGTTGTCTCTTCTGGACAGTCTTATTTACAGAGATGCATCTGCCTGGAGACTCTGCTGGCTTTAGGCTGAGGTTGGAAGAAAGAAATGAAACAAGCTAAAGCCGGTTATGTGTGGACAAATTTCTTTGCATCTACGGATGTGTCCATTTATTCCATTCCTTCATCATCTAACCTGCACTTCTTCTTCTTCTCCTTTCGGCATTTCCCTTCAGGGGTCGCCACAGCAAGTCAGTTTCTTCCATCTAACCCTATCTGCTGCATCTTCTTCCGTCACACCAACTATCTTCATGTCTTCCTTCACTGTATCCATGAACCTCCTCTTTGGTCTTCCTCTAGCCCTCTTTCCTGGTGGTTCCAAATCCAGCATCCTTCTGCCGATGTACTCGGTCTCTCTGCTCTGTACATGTCCAAACCATCTCAGTCTGGCCTCACGGACTTTATCTCCAAAACCTCTAACATGTGCTGTTCCTCTGATCCTGTCCATCCTGGTCACTCCCAGAGACATCCTCAGCATCTTCATCTCTGCTACCTCCATCTCTGCTTCCTGTCTTCTCTTTAGTGGTACCGTCTCTAGACCAAACAGCATGGCCGGTCTCACCAAGTTTTTGTACACTTTCCCTTTCATTTTAGCTGAAACTCTTCTGTCACACATCACACCTGATACTTTTCTCCACCCCCTTCCAGCCTGCTTGAACACGCTTCTTCACCTCTTTTCCACACTCTCCATTGCTCTGGACTGTTGATCCTAAGTACTTAAACTCTTCCACCTTCTTTATTCCTTCTCCCTGTAACCTCACTTTTCCATTTGGATCCCTCTCATTCACACACATGTACTCTGTCTTACTCTGACTAATCTTCATTCCTCTTCAGATTTTCCTCCACCTCTTCCCTCCTCTCACTACAGATCATCTAACCTGCACAGCCTAGTGAATTCCTGCTAGATTTGGGAGTTCGTGGTTCAATCATATACATATCAGCAGGGCATGGTGGAGGACGGATGTTGGTCAAGTCGCATCCAATCTTGGGACATCTTTCAAACACATTTTTAATTCAACCCTCTTTACTCAGTTAAAAATGAGTGCTATTTAAGGCGGCATTCACGAGCAAATTGGCATTACAAAAGTGTCAAAATCATTTGCCGACATGATAGTTACTGTGTCCATCAACAGCCTAATGTGTGACACTTGTTTTTCTATCTCACATGCAGCTTGAATGGGTTCCAGATGGAGACTGTGAGAGAACTCAATACAGAGTTCATTACGATCCATTTGGCCTGGGCCAGGTTATCAATTGTCTGGTGTTACAACGGTCATCTCAAAGGGCTTCACTCACATTTATTCTAATAGAAACACAAAATTAGGCCTAATACAATCAACACAAGAAATAACCAAAATAAAGCCAGTTCATTGTTGAACTCAGACTCTTAACCTTGGGAAGGAAAAACTACCAAAGATCAAATTTTTTTCTGAGGAAGGACAAGACAGAATGTAGCTTGGACAAGTTGAAGAAAGGCCGACATCGATGTTAACATAGAGTGGTTCATGTTTATGAAAAATGGCAGCCTGCACAAGCCCAGCCTTTCACCTTGCTGGTCTTAGTCTCATGCACCTCCTTCTTCTACTTCTTTCGGCATTGCAAGTCAGTTTCTTCCATCTAACCCTATCTGCTGCATCTTCTTCGGTCACGCCAACTATCTTCATGTATACCTTCACTGTATCCATGAACCTCCTCTTTGGTCTTTCTCTAGGCCTCTTTCCTGGTGGTTCCAAACCCCGCTTCTTCCAATGCACTCTCTCTCACTCCTCTCCACATGTCCAAACCATCTCAGTCTGGCCTCTCTGACTTTATCTCCAAAACCTCTAACATGTGCTGTTCCTCTAATCCTGTCCATCCTGGTCACTCCCAGAGACATCCTCAGCATCTTCATCTCTGCTACCTCCATCTCTGTTTCCAGTCTTTTTCTCAGTGACACTGTCTCTAGACCAAACAGCATGGCCGCTCTCACCACGGTTTTGTACACTTTTCCTTTCAATTTAGCTGAAACTCTTCTATCACACATCACACCTGATACTTTTCTCCACCCATTCCAGCCTTCCTGCACACGTTTCTTCACCTCTTTTCCACACTCTTCATTGCTCTGGACTATTATTGGTGTGGCAAATGAAATAAAACTGTTTGTTGGATTTTGCAGCACATGAGCTTCATCCGAACGGAAATGCAAAGAAGATGATGTTTGACCTGCAGGACGTATTTGGATCTTCCAAACAGCCTCACTGATGCAAGAAGAGGATAATGTCTGTAATCATATCAGATAAACGTTCTTACTGGATCTAAAATACATCTTTTACAGAAGAGCTGCCTTTCTTTTGAAGAAAGCAAAGAATTTAGTAACCTTGAAAAAAATGAGTGCTTTATACTTTTTTTTAGCCTCTTCATGTGAGATCCTGAATAAGCTGAAGAAACTTAGAAAATAAATGGCTTCTGAAATCTGACTCAGTGGGGTTTTCTTTTCAAAATTAGTCTTTTTTTGGTGATCAAATTCAAACAAACCTAACCTTCAGAGAAGTAATTACTTCTCCAAGGACATTGTGTGACTTCATAAAATAGGAAACCAACTAATAAATTATTAAGACAAAATTGAATTTAAAATCTTTTTTTGTCAGATGAACTTGGTTTTCCACCTGGATGCTCCTTGATAAATTCTAATTTATCATTCTGGTATCCAGCATGAGGGTCTCATTGGCCTCTTGTACGTGGGATGGACCAGCCACATAAAACCGAGCTGAGAACACCCAGAAAGAAACAAAGCCATAGGAACTGTACATATCCACTTGGTAAAAACTTGGCGGCTTTATGCAAGTGGCATGAAAGCATCATAGATGAAAACACCTCATATTGAGGTGTAGAGATTACAGCTTGGGCAGGCGGGGGCTTGGACGTTATTGCAGTCTGCACTTCTGCTGTTTATAAGCGATCATCTCTCAGATTAATGTTCAGTTCCGTCATCTTCCCCTTGTTCCGTGGTCGGGTCGCGGGGGCAACAGCCTCAAACAGGCAGCCCAGGCCTCTCTCTCCCCGGCTGCATCCTCCAACTCACCCGGAAGGATCCCAAGTCGTTCCCCGGCCAGCTGTGACACATAGTCTCTCCAGCGGGTCCGGGTTCTGCCCCTTGGTCTCCTCCCGGTGGGACGTGCCCAAAACACCTCGCCCGCGAGGCGCTCGGCGGGCATCTTGACCAGATGCCCCAACCACCCCATCTAGCTCCTCTCGACCTGGAGGAGGAGCGGCTCGACACCGAGCTCCTCCCGGATGGCAGAGCTCCTCACCCGATCTCTGAGTGAGAGCCCAGCCACCCTGCGGAGGAAGCTCATTTCGGCCGCTTGTACCCGCGACCTCATTCTTTCGGTCACCACCCACAGCTGGTGACCATAGGTGAGGGTTGGAACGTAGATCGACTTGTAAATCGAGAGCTTTGCTTCAGATTAATGTGATCAGCTGAAAGTTTTTTTTTCTTTCCTTATTGTATGGATTTATTCCTAATTTTTTTTTTTTTATTATTAATATTGTCCTGCCCTCTTTATGCAAGCTAGCTCAGTTTTTTCACACGTTACCTGCTAAATTATGCATGCTTACCAATTTTATTGGGATGATTTTTTTTAAGTGTTAAAGAACCAATTAGAATGATATGTACAAGTTGTTTTCCTTGGCAGTGTAAATCTGTCCGGCAGAATTTGGCACACAAACTACTGTTCTGCATCTCAGTCCTTAAACTAGAATGAAAAAATACAAAAACAATTATGTGTTTAGATTGTTTTTATTTTCTATATTAGTTTTCATCAGTTCTGTTTTTATCTGAGGAAATCTTCTCTATAGGGTGCAGATGGTTGGATGAGTGGCTAATTTGGAAAGACAAAACCAGCTGATCTGGCATTCAGCACCACATGAGGCAGGACAGCTCCTCCTGAGAGCTACTGGTGTTTATGATCCACCATGTTGGACCAGAAGACTTAAAGCACATAAAACCAGTGTATTCTCTTTATGAATGTTCTGCTTCTAGGATGATTTTATGGTGCAAGCTGGGACTCGTATAAAAACTTATCCACTTCTACGGAGCTTTTTCTCCGTGATCCAATTACCTGTTTTAGTTCTAGCAGGAATACAGAAAGCAGGTGTTGATGGGACGGATGGAAATAATACATCATTTTCAGATGGGAATTGTTTTTTTCTTCAGCTTATAAATCTTGGGTAAACTGTTTTGTGGATTTTAAAGACACACAAGCTGAAATTTTATAGAGGAAATGTCACTTTTAATCAAAAATAATCCCTAAAGATAAGATTAATTGTAAATTTTTTGTTCTTTACAGTCATTTTTCTCATTTTTACTTTCAAACTGTTTAGTTTTTACATTCAGAAGGAACTGATTTTTTTTACTCTTTCCAATAAATCCAGGATTAGAAATTAAGTTTCATTTCTGTATTTCTGAGTGTTGTGTTTGGGATGTTGGGGAGCACGTATTTCCTTCCATGTCTTAGGGGAGTGCAGGATAGACCAGCAGCAGGAGACCAGCCTGCCCAGCACCAACATGTCAGTTTCCTGACAGAAGCACAAATAAATTCACCTTGAATCCTTGAACTTTAGCACAGACATCCGCAGCCTGACAGGCATGCAGCACAGCTCGGGTTTTCTTCTCTCTGGATCTACTATGGACTTTTTGTTGCTTAGGTTGATTTCTAAAGGTAAATGATCTAATTTAGTAAAACTGAATTACATCTCAGATAAAATAAAATTCTTATCGTTGTGCAAGAGGAAATTATCTACATGATGTTCCAAGTTCTTATGCATAGCTGCTCATATTGTGATTAGTATTTAATTTTTTAAGAACTTCTGTATTTTCTACATCATAAGGCGCACCTTCAATGAATGGCCCATTTTTTTCAAAAATCTATATAAGGTGCACCGTATGATAAGGTGCATAGAAAGAAACTAGCGTACTTTGGTGTCTGGGTCTGCGTTATGCATCGACTAGTTCACGGGTCCCCAATCTTTCCTTGCGCCACGGACCGGTTTAATAAACTTACGTTTATTTTGTCTGCACGAGAAAATTTACGAGCAGCGTCTTTATAATGTGTAAACCTTCTCTCTGCCCGAACACACTCTGGCTGCTGTGGTAACGGTAAACATACCCTCAAAATATAAGACCTCACAAGAACAAAGTGAATAAAAAAACCCAGTTAGGCTTCTCACAGTAAGACCAGATCAATCGGAGTTCTGAGTTTGTTTTGCTGTAACCAGACAGTCCCATCTTGACATAAAATCTGAAGAGTGTTTCTAAGGTCCATTCTGCTTTGTTACACTGTATACTCCCCATAGCAAAGAAGCGTCCTAGATATATATATATATATTTTTTTTTTCTTTATAACTCATTTTGCTAGTTTAGGGGTTTAAATTTAATGGGATGATGCATCAAAGGTGAGTCATTGACGCATGTAAGGAACAAAATCCGGTGACCTTTCAAATTAAAACATTGGTAGCCACAATGATAGTTGTGATAGATAGTTGGTGTGACCAAAGAGGATACAACAGATAGGGTTAGATGGAAGAAACTGACTTTGCTGTGGTGACCCCTGAAGGGAAATGCCGAAAGAAGAAGAAGAAAAGGCACACCGAATTATAAGGCGCACTGTCGGCTTTTGAGAGAATTAAATGCTTTTAAGTGCGCCTAATAGTGCGAAAAATATGTTGCTTTCACTTTGAAACATGACTTTTTTTTTTTTACCAGGACACGGGCCTCATTTTAAATTATACTCAAACTGAATGGTTTTTACCAGCAAACTCAGTAGCAGACAATATGCAAATCCTAAGACGTGGAGGAAAGATGGCACTTGTGGACAGAGCCTCTATAGGATTGAGAAGAATGAAATGAATGTTTGATGCTGCAAGGAAACAATTGGAAGGTCCACATAAATGCCTGTCAGTATAGGCCAAGAAATAAGAAAACGGGTCCATATCACAGAAAAGATTGTCTCATTTCAGATTTGTACAATGTCATTCACTTGTTTAAATACTCCACATGCTTAGTGGTATTGGTAGTTACTTGGACTGCAGCTGCTTTCTTCTTAGTCTATTTGAAGATCTGACCATTTTAATTTTATTTCACTGACAGATCAGTGTGTCAGAAAATGAATTAATTGTAACACTAAAAAATTGTCTCATGAACTATGAGGTCTTGATAAAATGCACCAAGATCTGTTTCAGCTTGGGATCAAAGTCCTTTAGAAAATCTCCCTTCCAGAGCAACCAACCAGCTGTTTAAGTTCAGCAGAAAAAATGGCTGACTTGCCAATCAAGGCTTCAAGTTTGTTACTAAAAAATGGTGCAAAAGCTCAACTATTTAACAGCCAATAATAAGATTTTTTGTTATTGATCTTTTTCAGAGAAATTAACCAAATCCACGTCCAGATTTGTTTAAAGGATTGTTTGTGTTTTTGATCTACAACTATTTAAGTCGGAAGTGATCAGGAGAATATTTTCCAACAGAAGTGTCCATTTCTCAAATACAATGAAACTGCAGCAATGTAGAAGTAAAACCAGTAAATTACCGGGAAACTTGTAGAAATGAATGTTATTTTTTTTCTTCCTACTTTCAGGTCAAAATGTCAGATGGCTGCAATCCACATATGGAGTAATTACTGATTCAGCTCGATGCTCTTGGTTTGCTACGGTTCTGCTCTGCTTTGTTACACGTGTGGATTTTCTATCCTTAGAATCTGTAATATTTTGTTTGGTCTTCTGAACCGTCCATCCCTTACAGGATTCCGAGGGATGCTGGAGTGGTACATCCCAAACAAAGGGTCAATATTTTCCTAAGAATATAGATTTATTGTCTCAGTTTCAGCCAATAAAATAACCATCATAGAGCTTGTGAAATGAACGAACATCTTTCTGTGGTCAGATTTGACATGAGGGGAAATAAAAATGTTTTAAATGAACTCACTTGAGCATTGAAGCTGCTTTTGGGAATACTTCATTCAGTTAAGTCATACATGCTATGCAAATCTTACACATTATGTCATCCTATGCTGCAGATTCTGGGAAGCTGTATAGAAATCAGATGCAGATGAGGGAGGAGAAGCGGTGTGTTTAACCAGCTCAGTAAACAATCACAACAAAAAAACATTTCCCTGAAATTGAGGGGAGAAAAAAAAAGATGAAAAGGGTGGATTTGTTTTCTTAGGGACCAAACGTGTGATTACTGCAGCGTTGGAGCAAAGCGGCTTTGTTGGTGCACACAGGAGCCTGTCACCTCTGCACTAAAAGATGAGTTTGTTCAAATCTGCAGCTTTTTTATGAGCAATGATAAAACAGAGCGGAGCGTTCCACTTACACATCACAACAGCATGTAATATACAGCCCCTCGCTTCGGGCTAAAACCGTGTGCACTTTTATAGAAATGATAAATTGTTGTGCATTTCAGCAGATTTTTTTAACCGTACTAAAATCCCTTTTAAAGTGTGTGACATGATGGAGGTAAAACGCACACGTACGTATGAAAATGAGCATAAAGTAAAAAAGAAAACCTCGTTAGGCTGCGGTAGAGGCGGCAACAAAACAGCCAAGTTCAGTTTAATTGTTTATTTAAGATACAAATCAGGCACATTAATAAGAAATAAATCAAGTGTGCACTAATATGTCTGCTCAATATAATAATAAAAAAAAAGCGATAAAAAAAACCCACAGGAAAAAAAAAAAAGCATGTCATCAGGATTCAAACTAATAATACACGACGACTGGAAGGGAAAAGGGGCGGGGCTTCCTGCAAAACCTGCACATTCTTTCATTCTAACATACGAGCTAATCAGATTTATTTCCCAGGCCGGGACAGGGTAGTGTACACGAGCAGAAACAACCGCAACCTTCTGATTTTATCTACAAACATTTTCCCTTCAATCTCTAAAGAAGCTGATTCCCAGTTTTAATACGCAAATTATGAAGGAAATAAAACTTTAGTGTTTGAGCTAAAAGGAGAAAAGAAAAAGGATTTTCCTGATGGTTAAATCGCAGCTACAAAGTCTATAAGTTGTGTGGAAGAAAAGGTATTGATCCAGTAAATTAAACATCTTCAGAGTGTGGAGGTGTTTGCTTTCACTGATGCTAATGAAGCATGTCGGCTTGGGACGTTAAGATTCAGACCAGAGCCGTGTGTGTCGTCTGAGGTCCACCAAACTTATACGACACTTAAAAAGAATTTACCCCCTTTGGTTTAACAGATTTCCAAACATTAATTCAGATTATTCATTTATAAATAAACAGTAAACAAGCCAAATGTAGAAAAGAGACAATTACAGAATAAAGCAGAGTTCAGGTTATAAATTTGCAGGCACACGTGGAACCATCTAGAAGCCGTTTAGTTACAAACCACCACCTCATGTTTAGATCAGCTCATCACAAACAACTACAGTTAATACTACGGATAAAAACAAGCTGTGGAAACTTTGCATAGCTGATATTTACCAAAATAAAAAAAAAAAGATTAGAAAGTCATGGACTCGATAGAAACCGGTTAGAATGATAAAGTTTCTGGAATTTAGTTTCAACAAGTAAAAATATTTGTTTCTTGCAGAGCACGTCAAAAAAATAACCTGGTCCAGTTGTTTCCCCTCCTAATTCATTCTAACATTTAGAGTAAAATTCATTGCAAAGCAGATTAAACAAACATCTATTCTGATACAACGACGAGCTTCTAGATTAAATTTATTGGTCAACGCTGCTTAGATACTATCCATAGCTTTGAATTCACTCAGAGCCTGAACGGGGTTCACATGCTTCTTGTTGGATGACCTTCTGACTTTAGCCTGCCCGTCGTCCTGTTTTTCTCGCTTCACCAGGGGCTTCTTTTCGGGAGCTTTCATCCTCCAGGAGACAGAGGGCATGTTGTGAGCCTCCATGCCGCGGTTCTTCTGGTACTTGGTGGAGGCCACGTAGGAGGCCTTCACTGTGGACACCACGGCGTTCATCAGGTTCTTCGCGGCTTGGATGAGGGACATGGCACTGTCCAGCTGGGTTGAGGAAAGAAGATTATTAGAGGGGTAACTTTTTTTTTTTTATCGTGCATGTTTGTTTTCTGTGCATGTTAGAATACATGGCAACTCCAGTTTTTGGAAACTATTTGAAAACCAGATTGGTCTCTGCCAGGATTTCTTTTTCTCTGGCATGCCCACATTCTAATGCAGGCATTGGCAAACTACGGCCCGCGCTAAACGTTTTAATCCGGCCCGTCGAACTTGAAAAAAGAAATAAATAAACCTTGTTAATGTTTTATTTGCCCTGCAACTCTGAAGTTTCCTCACTAGATGGAGCACACTAGCTATATTGGCTTTGTTGAGAAAACGACACTGCTCCCATTAAAATGTGTGTGTCTCTGTAATGTGCACACTGTCAAAATAAACAGTGTGCATGGATATGGAAAGCCATTGGGCCAAATACACGCACGTAAACAAGTGTGTTAAATGCTAAAACAAGCAAAATGTTACATCAAGCCCTAAAATTTCAAAACTAGCGTCGCTAAATGCACGTTTTTAAGCGCTACCGCGCTAGATTTCAGACCTAGCGCCGCTTGATTTGAAATTTAACGCTCTTGATGTAACATTTGACGTGCTTGTTTAAAATCTAGCACCATTCTATCTGTCTAATTTCTAGCGGTTACCAAAGCATGCCATCCATCTGCTCCTGTTCCGGCCCGCTTGTCAAATGTTAGAACTCAATGTGGCCCGCGAATCAAAAAGTTTGCCCACCCCTGTTCTAATGTGAGCAGGAACTGTATAAGTACGTATCCTCTGCTCACACTCTCTCACCTCAAAAGAAATTGCCATTTCTATATTAATGCACCAAAATAAGAATTTAAAAGACTTAATAGCATTGTTGCCTTAATGCACTTCACACTCAACGGTATTTACAACCTCAAATAAAACGAGGAGGAATTCAGTGTCAAAAACAAACATGACTCTGAAGAAAAGTACTTGAAAGCTTTTCTGCAAACATCGCATTTTTGAGCAAACAAAAGATTTATTTATTTATGCTCCGAGATCAGAATTATAACTTCACAAAATCACCTCTTTAAATAGAAACAAGTTTTATGTGTCTAATAAAAAAGAATCCGTCTGGCTCGTGTCTCTGCAGGTAACCTGAAAATTAACAAGCATTTCCTCGCCTTGTTCACAAACGTGGAGGATTTTAGAATATGTAAAAAGGTCACACTAATTTCATCTGCCCACTTTAATAGCGACACACACACACTGTTGACACTTGAGTGGAGACAAAGCATTTTTGTCCTTTAGAAAAGAGGAAAAGTCTCACATTCAACCAAACAACAAATTCAGAATTATTTTAAGCTGGCAAGTGAGGGGTTAATTGATGATTATAAATTATAAATTAGTTTTTAATGCTTTTATTTTAAGTCAAACAAAGCCAGCAAATGGCACTGGGTAACCTGATACGTTCCATTATTGATTAAACTTTAGAAAAAAGCCGGTGAGTTTTATCGGTTCATTTTTATTTTAAAACCAGAGTTTCAAGGCATCCTGTTGAGATTTCCCAGAATCCAACAGTTGGGTTGTCTCTCAGCATAACACAGACTATGCTATCAAAAAGTTTAGGAAGGGGGGAAAAAAAAAAGACAGGATGTTCCAGCTTTGTGATGCTTGTGCTTGTTTGATGTGTTTCTGCTCCAAAAGCAGACGTCTGCATTATTAAAAACAACCCTGTGTCCCTCTGAGGGATCATTTGATCCAGATCAGAGTTGGACTTACCCCAGAGACAACCAGCTCTCCACCCAGGTTCTGAACCTCAGCCTTGACCTTGCTGCAGATGTTGAGCTGGTGGCAGTAGAGAGAGATGCGCTGCAGGTAGGCCAGCAGATCCTGTTTGCAGGAGGAGTCGGGACACTGCGGAGAAAAACATAGAAAACCTTGTTTTAATATTGCTGCTGCTTTTTGGAGCTCTTTTTTTAAAAAAATGAAGCATCACACGAAGAGATGAGAGTAACAGTCTAACAGGCAACGCTGACAAACGAGGTGTGCACGCAGCCGGAATGACAAACACTCGCCCACAACCTGCTCTCTCATCTTCACCAGTTCCTGCGTGAACACGTCACACAAACACGACTTCAAGGAGCCACCCGGAGCTGTCGATCACAGGCTGCAAAGTCCGGCTCTGTGTGGAATTTGTCTATGAACTAAGAAGAAATGAGGCGATAGCTTGCACGGGGGTGGTCACACTACGGTCTAACGGCAATTTGAGAACTTTAAACCCAGCCCACCAAACATGAAACTTAAAAATAAAACATGTTTTTTTTTACACATGTTGGGGTAGATTTTGGGAGGAAATGACAGCAGCATGCAACAAACAAGCAGAGTGGGTTTCTATGGTTACAAGACAGCCCTGCCTCTCTAAATAAAACAACAAGATTTCATACTGATGACCAGCACACCGGATGAGCTCTCACAGCATTCCAGTGTGCCGCAGAACACTGGTCGAAAAACACTGAGCTTGACAGAAAACTGAGGGTGAGTCAGCGTTTCACCAGATTCCCTTTGAATTGAGTTGTTGTTTTTTTTTTTTAATTAAATCTAATGTAATCTAATCTAATCTTAATACCTACACTACAGTATGTAAAGTGGTTTACCAAAAGCATGCATCTATTTCTGTACCATTTGGTCACATTGTACGACCCTTTGTAGCCAAAAGTTTAACCAGAAGAACACTTCTACTTATTAATGACTTTGCTTTCACACTGGGAATGCACTGCTTGCTAAGTGGTGAGTCACAAATAAATTCAGCAAAATTTGCTTGAAAGAGAATTCTAAGTTTTAATCATTGAAAAGAAAACGAAAAGGCCCTCTTTCAAGAGAGCTTTGATTCCTAAAACTTAAAAGTTTAAGAAGTTCTGTTTCAAGGTGTTCTTGTCGCAGCCAGTCGTGAGGACAAAATCCATTAACTCTCTGAAAGCAAATACATTATGAAGAAATGCTCTTTAATGTGTCGGCATGCGAAGAAGCCCACAAATGCAACTCATTTAAACATTGGCAATCTCTCTGAATCATTTCATCTTATCATAATTAGACTCGGGCTCTACCTTGGAACACCATTTCCAATCTCTTTCCTGTTTTGCTCAATAAGCCCCCCGCCAGCGCAGTAATTAGGCCACAGTACTCTTCTTAGCTACTCATCAAATGAAGGATGTAAACACCTTGATGGGGGCTCTGATGCTTTAAATAAGATGGTTCAGCAAAACAATGACTCTGCTCAGATAGGGGGCAGGCGGCTTTTCCTGTTGACTACAAACCCCTCACGTATTCAGGAAGAGGACATTGATGGTTTATCGTCAGGCAACAGTACTGACACTAATTAGAAAACATGTCCAAACTTTTGACTGGTGCTGCACGAGCTGCTCTACAGATTGAGACATGTGAATTAGGATGTTGTTGACACATAGTGGGATCCTCACATTTTCCTAATTTATATCAGGATGAAGCTAATCTGCCACATTCCACAAATCCAAACTCTATCATGGTTTAATAATGAGAAGTCTGCAGGAGAGAACCGGAAGAAAAGATGAGCTCTGTCCAGCTGACACGTGTACGTTTTGTGCATTAGCAGCAGGAAAAAAGTTGCTTTTCTCTGTCGACACAAAGACAGAAGGACGACACATCAAATCAAATGTTATTTGTAAAGCACTTTTCCAACATAAAGTGACACAAAGTGCAGAACAAATGAAAACTTAAACATTAAAATCCAAATGATTAAAAAACAGTAAGTCAAATACAAGCATCCATCAAAAATCACACACTCATACAAAACACTGCACACATGCATCGACATTCACACAGCCCACTCAACCCAAACCCCATTTCACCTGAACCACTTGCTACTGTCTCTTTAACTGAAATTAAAAATAAACATCCGGTCTGATGCTGTGAGGAAACAATAACTGGGGATCGATTCACACCAGGAGTCGGCCTGCTCATGACTGCAGCGGCCAAAACCACAGGGGTCCACCCAGCTCCAAGACACACAGGTACCCACAGAAGTCACCTGGCTAAAGTGAGACACCCACACCACCCAGGCCAGTCAGATCCCCACAGAAAAGATCACAAGGATTATACCTTTTTGGACACTTCAAACAGACCATAAGTTACAGTGAATCTAATCCTGCAGAGCACATCTGTCTTTCTACTGGGAGTGAAGAGGCAGATGTGCCTTTTAATGTAAAAAAATAAAGAATCAAGTTGATTTTTAATGTTTGATTTTTGTGCAAAATTTCCTTCTTTTGCATAAAAAAAGAAAGAAAATTTCTTTTTTATTGGTTCAGTCCAGCCTTACTGGGCTGCTTATTCCTATACAATGTAGATCTGTGTGAAGGGACACAAAATATTCACTCATCCCAACCTCTTGCTAAACTCGGAGAAAGCATGTAAATACACAAAACAAATCCAAATAAATCTATTTAAATCCAAAACTTGAAATTATTACAATTTTGGCCAATTTCACAGAACAATTTAAATCGCTACCCAGACTTTCTTTATCACAGACATCCAGTGGTTATTAATTTGCAGAAAGGCGATGAAGTAAGAAAAAAGATGCAAGAGTTGACATTCTATTAAAGAAAGGTACGTGGGGAGGAGGCGAGGGGCCAGGAGAGCCGGAGGGGGTGATCATTTTACAGAAAAGGACTAATATAGGACTGCTGGACTGTGTGTGTGAGAGAGAAAAGTAGGGGGGGCAGGAAGGGCAGAAAGGGAGAGAATGGGTGAAAAAAAAAGACAAGGATGAAGAGAAAGCCGGAGGGGGAACAGTGTGGAGGAGTAAATAAGGGAACAAATCCAACAGGGGAAAAAGGAACGCAGACACAGGGATTCAGCTGAAGGTGGGAGGGGCGCCTAAGTCAGAGTGAGACAACGAGCGTGCAAACAAGCGTGCGCATAAAAGGCACACATGCAACTTGCAAAGACCTGGAATGAGGCTGAATGCAGCAGCCATGCTAATGAATGCTCGGGGAGGGTTTCAGGCCGCTGTGAAAGCATCACTTGTGCTCGTGCTCAGCTGCTGGCTTCCCTCACCGTTCAGGAAACTGCAAAACGCCTGACGCTCTGACATGTTTATACATAAGCTGCACAGAGAGAGTAGACTGCAACACCTCAGAATTTTTTTTTTTGGTAGAGCAAAGAGTCGCGCCCGCAATTAATGCGACGCTCCTCGTAATCGCATATTTATATCCTGAAACTAAAACACCAAACCAGCCGCCTGAATCCCGCCAGCTGGGGCTTCCGGAAACCAGATTAACAGGCGAGTCACGGTTTAGCAAGGCAAATTTTAGGCTCCTGCTTTTACATTGTATGAATAATTAATGAGTTGAATGACATAATTCAGGTGTGTCTGCTTGGCTTGTGTGTTTGTAGTGGAAAAAAAATAATAATTTCAGACAAAAAGTCTAAATATTATTTGGAAATAATAATAAAAAAAAGATGATTCCTGAGTGTTTTAACTAGTTACTTGTGGAGATGGTGAAGTAGAAAGACGTGCAGAGCAAACTTGGTTGCATGATGCTTTTAAAAGCAAACTAACAAAAAAGGTGAGTCACCGTCTTTCAAAAGAATCCAGCAGTGAAGCCAGAAATGTCAATGATTCCTGTGTAACTATTTTTAACCCCTTCACTGTGTTTATGGAGAAAAGTCTTCAAAAGGTGAAGCTGGTTCATGAAGACTGGCTTAGTAAATATTTAAAAATACTCGAGTTGACTTGAGAACACTCTAGAAGAATGCTTGAACTGATTGGAAATTAAAACTAAAAACGGAATCTTCCTTTCATTACCTGCACAAAGAAAATCAAAAACAGGCTCGCTGTACAAAAGTAACAATCTATGAAACGAATGATGAACAGGATAGTCACATCTCATCATTGCAAATGCCATGCAGTTCCTCTGAAATCCATTACACAGAGCTGCAGCCAGCCGGCCAACGCTGACCTTTCCGGACGCATCACCCAGAGGAAATGCCAATTTCCAATATTTACCGACAAGGCAGCATCCTAATGTGCTGCTAGCGGCAACCAGTTGCAGAGTGCCAACAGCATCGGACCTGATGAGACTTTCTCTTGTTGGTTTATCAGAAAAAAGAAGTCAGGTTGAAGTGAGCAGAGGCTAGTGTCATTCATTAAAAAAAAATACTTTATAGCTACGTATATAAAACTAAAAAAAACTTTATGCTTTAGACCTTCAAAAGCAAAGCAAAAAGTAGAGATGACCTTACAGTTCTTTGTTTTTTCTTTATTAAATATTTATAAAATTTTAACATGAAAAAAATGTCAGCGTTCAGAGAGTTCAGCTTTGATCTGAAGCATCACTGCCTGATCAATATAAAAGCTTTAATTAAGTGTGTTTGACTTTATGTGCAGTGGACGGACTGCGAAAAGCTCAGAATGGAAGGCGAAAAATTCAAAGCCTCCATCTAGCTGTCGTTCTTTCTGAACAACTTTATTACTCTGATGTAGTTAGACGAGTGAGTTCAGACATCCTTGTAGGCTGCTTGTGTCAGATTTTTTTAAAAGAAATTTGAATGGATGCACGTTTACGCATATGTATGATCAATCACCATGAAAACAGATTCATCAGATATCATCCTCTCTTCACATGGTGGAAATTTAACTAAATAAACTAGTTAAATCATTTAAAAAGACCATGGCTGCTCTGATTGGTTCATAATAGTTTAAAGTCCAGTTCACACTGGATAAGTTTGCTAGTTCAGAAAAGAATATTTTTTTTTATTTATCTCACAATGAGGAAATTACATTTGCTGCATTACACCGCAGCAGGCAGCCACTACGGCACGAGTAATGAGAGCAACTACTAGGGGGTTAGGTGTCTGTCCAAGGACACCTCAGGGGCTAAATGGGATTCAAACCGGCTTCTCCCAGTCCAAGGACAAACACTATATCACAGAGATTTTAACAACAAAAACACATGTTAGAGGTTTTGGAGATAAAGTCAGAGAGGCCAGACTGAGATGGTTTGAGCATGTGCAGAGGAGAGAGAGAGAGAGTACATCGGCAGAGGGATCCTGGGCTTGGAACCACCAGGAAAGAGGCCTAGAGGAAGACCAAAGAGGAAGTTCATGGATTCAGTGAAGGAAGACATGAAGATAGTTGGCGTCACCGAAGAGGATGCAGGAGATAGGGTTAGATGAAGGAAACTGACTTGCTGTTGTGACCCCTGAAGGGAAATGCCAAAAGAAGAAGAATGAATAAAACTAATCTCATTTTATTGGATTTATTTAACCTATTATGGGCACAGCTGTGTGTAATCCTGGTCTCTAAGAAAACCCCAAAGGTGTCTACTATCACAAACACAACTGTCTTAGTCTCGATATGTCTCGATATGTCCACGTGTTTCTACGTGATCACAAAGTGAAAAACAATTAGTTGGCCAAAGCACAGAGTAAATTTGAACGTGTAATCAAGAACCTTTCATGTTGATTGAAATATGGAGGGCATTTTTTTAGGGGAAACTTTAACAGACATGACCTAATAACAAGATTAAATTTATAGGTGATTATTCCAAATTTTCAGCAGTTCTAAGCTAAAACTAATCGTGTTCAAAAAGACCTTTGAAGATCATCCACATAAAAGCTTGAGACGTTTCTCTAAACCACAAAAGTAATGCTCACAAAACAAAAAAAGAAGTGTTAGAACTTCAGCAAATGGCTAAATGCCATCCTGTAATGGAAGGTGGTGTTTGTATCCACTTTTTTTTAATAAATAAATGTTTAAAAAGCTTCAAATGGAAGTGAAATTAACCAGCCTCAGACGCTTCAGAACACTCATTAGCACATTAGGTGCCATAAGAAAACCACAGAAATCAAAATACTGTGCTATCCAGCTGTTTTTGTTGATGAAAAATGGATACTAGACCCTACCACACATGAACAAGAAGTAATCTGAAACTGTGGTCCGGGGACACTTAAAAGTAAAAACAGGTGAAAGTGTTTACTATCCAGGATCAGGTTAAAAGCTGTTAGGATAGAGGAGGTGTCGATCACTGAAGACAGGACTGTTGTTGTGTGGTGGAAAGTTCAGCACAAAAAATAACACTGTCAATAAGTAAAATTGTGGGTGAAATTCCTGTTAAAACTTGTGAGGAATCAATCAAGGTTTTCTGCAATGTATCAAATTAACAAAGCTTGTTAACATTTTGGTCAGTTTTTCCAGTCTGGTGTTGATTCATTAGATTTTCTTTATTATTTGGGAAACTATTTCTAACAGAGTAGGAGGGAAACATTGCTTCCAAGACTTTCAAATCTGTATGTAATCTTTAAAAGCTCTGTGTTTTGCAATTAGAAAACTGGCTTCATTTTATTCACATTACACTGAAGAAGACAACTTTTAAAACAAACAGACTTGTTAAACTGAGGTAACAGGTGGAAAATGTTGCTCATGCTTTCACCATGCTGGTGCACCTGATGGATGACCTTTGAACTGCTAAAGCTGAGAACTTGTGAACTTTGATTTTACTTCTGCCCCATAGAAGAAAATTTACAAGCTGTCTAGAAGCAGAGTTGGTATCAGTCCATGACCAGCAACAGAATCCAGAGATGAACGTAAATCTTTACTGACTGGATGCAAATTGGAGGAACATAATATCTACTGTTAATGTACATCATGATAATAAAGCTTCTACAAACACACAAGCCTAATGTGACCGTGTCCGATCTAGAAATATGCAGGCCTTTATGTGTGTGTTTGTGTCCACTCAAGTGTGCGAGCAGTGGAAAGGCAAACGGCATGAATTTATGGGCTACATGTTGACTAACACATTTGCATTATAAATCTCAATTACGTAGCGCTATTTGTTTACCAGCTCAGTCGGACCAAATTCTCATAAGGTGCCCTGCAGAGTAGAGTCATAAATTGTTAATAAACTGCAGTGCAGACCTTTGTACAGCAATGACCTAAATCCTGCAGCTCATCTCTGCACTACACTCAATTCTTTAAACTTTAATAAGGTTCTATTACACATATTTAACTGTTTTACAAAAAATCTCTACTCGGCCGCGTCCACCTGCACGTTTCCTGTGAGGCCGATGTTCTCGGATCACAACACACCATGACGGCACCTTATGAAAATGTGGGGTGAAGATGCTGTGTTATCAGCCTGGGACCATCTGCCAATGTGTTTCATACGAGGAGCAAACCCTCACAGGCCCTGCAGGCCACAGGCACATAGCTCAAGTGATTAATATGCTTAGGTTAATGAGTAGTCCCAGCATTGCTTTAGCTCCTCTGATTCAAAGCCTCTTGTGTAGACCTCACCAAGTCGGCCAGTATAATTTAAAACGTACAAATTTGGGGGAAAAAAAAGTATACATATAAAAAACGCCACCTTGCAATTATGCTGCTGCTAATTACACGGTAAAGCACTCTTAATGGATTCATCTCTCAGTAGGAACGAGCACCACTGCAAAGAGATGTGCTGCCCCTTCTTTCTACCTCACTTAACTTGCCATCATTCACCCCAAGCCCATAAATGGAAGTCCTTGTTGATGTGTGAGGACCTCGAGTCGCCTGCTCTGCAAGTGTTCGGGTTTTGTTGAGAAAGAAAAGCTGAGAGGGACAGCTGGATGGGTTCAGATGCTGACGGGCTTCTCAATCTTGGCTAAGATTGTCTATTCCAACAGCCAAAGCTCTTTATTTATTTATACTTTGAGTGCTTCAAGCCCCCGAACCCTCTTGTAGTATGTGTGAGTACACACACGTGCTGCACACATACAAAAAGATAAACAAGTACCTACAAATTGGTGAAGATAAAAGATAAAATAGTCCCCCCCAAATCTGAGACATATGAACACATGCCCACAGAGAGCCGTCGCAAGTCAACAGTGATCTGTATGCAAGCATGCACAGAGATGCACGCTCACACACCTGCACAGTAGCCCATCTGTTTTCTTTGGGGGATAACACTGTTTTCATTAAAGCGAATATGCATCTTCAAAAGCTGCAGTGAAGCACAGAAGAGTGACTTTCCAGGGCAGCTTATTCCCTATTCAGATGATTCAAATGCAATTAGGTCAGCACAGGTACGACAGTTACTTTGCGATGGGCTCAGGTCTGTAAGATTAAGGATCTGAGGGCACCTTAAATAAAATATCAGACGTGCAGGGCCAGAGAGGGCCAGCAGCTCATTATGTCAGACAATGACATGAAAGAAGTCTGCTGAGAGCTAAATACTGATGTCTCTGTAATGTGATGAAATGACTGAAAACGCAGCTAGACAGCAAAGTAGAAAACTGGAATGTGATAACCAATGCGATATGTTACTCTGATATGTTCTCTTTTTTAAATGAAGTTTTTTAGTTAAAAATAATAATTTGTTAAAAAATAATCTTGATCTTTAGTCTGCAGGGTTTATTTTCCAAGGTTGGTATTTTACAATAGTTACAAAACAGAAGTTTTAAACAAAATCAAAATTATTATGTCTATATTTTGCAGTGAGGAAAAAAAAAAAGGAGTCCTTTTTTATATATAAATTTAAACCTTGTGAATTTTCTTAGGGAACTGTTATTGTGTAAAATGGGGAAAAACCAGATCTGGTACATCTCAACCGCAGGAGTGAACAACATGTTTGCAGGAGACGGGCTTGATGTGACAATCATGTTTTGCTGCACACATCACAGCTAAACTCTTCAATGATATAACAAGAGTATGCATACATACTCCACCCACAGACGCAATAAGTCTATGCCTAAGAGATGGCACATGAATAAGTTGGAAGATAAATCATGTACAGTGTCTCCCAAAGGACTGGTACAGTGCAAGTATTTAAGTGAAATATGAGTCCATGGATAATTGAATGTGTGTTTCCTTATGTCAAGGACCATAGTCTCTAGTGTGAGTTATCGATGTGTGGAGATGATGGAACTAGGAGCGGGGAGTCAGATATGAAAGACAGGAAAAATAGGTAAGGCCTTGGAAGGGTTATGAAATTGCATAAAAATGCAAAAATCTGCATACAATCTTTGCTTTTTAACTCAGGGGTGTTGATATAAGGTTCAAAGGAAGCAGTGATTGTGTGTTAACCAGTCGGTGGAGCGAGGTTTTGTCTTTAAGAAGACAACACTGCCTATTTAACCAAGTGGGATTTTTTTTTTCTTAACCAGGTGACTTTTAAAAAATTATGTCTATATAAGCAAAGGGATATCCTTTTCTTCATATACATCACATGGTGCTGGATTTGACCCGAGAATAAGGCCCTATATAGAAAAAAATGCAGTTGCAGCACGGCTAGCATGCTTACATCCACATATACAGTAGCTTTTAATACGTGGGTAGCTTTATATATCCCATTTCGACTGTATATTAGGGTCCGGCGGCACAAAGAAGCAGTTTACATCACTCCTGTGGGGACGGAGGCTTATTATGACTTACCTGGTCAGCAATGGTGCGGCCCAACTTGTCCATTCTGGATCCAGCTTCTGCAATTTTCTTTGCAGCACTGATGACATCAGATGTATTCTTCAGTGGGCCTTTACCCCTGGAGAGAAAACATGAAAGGATCAGTCATTGCTTTGCCTCTACTCCAGGCTCATTTTGCATGCAGAAGCAGAAACCAGGTTGTTGTAAAAGGTTTTTTTTTGGTCTGAAGCAGAAAACTTTAATAAAACATTGGAACAGTTGTATATAAAAAATGTTTGCTTGTGCACACACTGAGGAGAACTCCAGCAAAAAGTTTAATAAATGTTCTAATTGTTTGAAATAAGGGCTGCATAATATATCAATATGAAATTGGTATCGTAATATTAACAACTGCAGTTGGCTAATTGCAAAAGCTGAAGTTTTCCTTTGATTTTCCAAGACAGTTTGTGTGCACCCTAGGTGGCCGACTCATTTGTCAGAGCGTTCACAGCAGGCCAATCTGCTGGTTTGTTGAAGGGGTAGGAGATAGAGCTAAGCAACCTCACTAGCAATTAGTTCTGTTACACTAGTAAACCTTATCATGACGTTAAAACAAGTAAAACACACGTAATAAATATATCGAGTCAATATTGCAATATCGGACACAAAATATACAAGTATTTTGTTCATATTGTGCAGCTTTATATTTATAGTTTGAATGCATAAACTTCACTATGATGTTTGTCTTCAAATTGTGACTGTACTGCGACTGCAGTCTCTCATTTCATCCTTCTATGGTTTGAGTTAAAATGCTGCTCTATAAACTTACAATAATGCTGATAAAAATATATTGACTTGTATTTCAGATTTTTGTCCAAACAATATGTCATGGAAACACTGAGAACCAGTGTTGGGAGTAAGAAAAAAAAAAAAAAAAAAAAGAAAATCAGGTTAAATTCTACAGCGATTGACCCATATATATCTAGTCAATCCTTGACCCCCTAGGCCACAGAAAGCTCATCCCCTCACAGGTCAGACCGGCTTTGACCTAACCCCACTGTAAAGCTTGTCGGCTATTTGCCATTTTTCAGACCCCCACAAGGGACTCTGGGACACAGTTGGCAAAAGCCACAAATTGGATTCAAAGCTGCTCTCTTCAGGCTAAAAAAATGAGCCATCCAACCCAGAACAGATGGAATTTTGTGTTCTGTTCTGTTCTCATGCCTTCTCTTCCCTCCCATCTCATCTCTAACCCTCTCCATCCCTAGCTCTCTCCCTGTTTCTGCTTTGCTGATGTAAAGCGAGCTAGGGTCCTGCTGGAAAAGGCTGTGCGTCATAGAACATACTGGAGGTTCTCTTGGGAAAACTCAACCCCTGGAGACAATGCTAAAGGTATTGTGATGGGTTTTAAAGGGGAAAAGGCTATTAAACGAGACTGTATAATGCAGTTGTTACAAAAAAAGAAACAAGCAAACAAAACTTTTAATAAAAACCTGAAATGTTTAATATTTTTTTTCTGATTGTTCTTATGTCTCCTTGAAACACCTGGAACTTTCATACAGACACAAAAAGAGGACAGTAGAAATGACATCGGGACATTTTTCAGGGAGGATTTCTAAATTATTTTAGGCTCTACAACAGCTGTAGGTGTCCAGATGTGTGCAAACAAATTCCACCATGGAATTATAGCAGGTGGCTTCCAAATATGTTGCATGCACCCAAGATGCACATGCGTTATTCATAAGCGCTGCCATAATGCCATAAGTGATGCGGGAGCCAACAAGAGTCTCACTCACATGCTGCAGATTTGTCAGGACGAGTCCAGATCAATTACCTAATACAGCATTAACCTTGGTAAGCGTTATATGTCAAGCTCAAGGTTGAGTGGAGCGATGATTTCTGTGAAGGCAGAATTAGCCTCCTGTTGACCTTCCATGTGCCATCGCCAAGTATGAGAGCAGAGGTGCTTTAAATTGCATGCATTGTGGACATATGCAATGCCAATGATTAGTTCTACTAAAACAAAGAAAATTGGCGAGCAAATAAAAATATTACAACTGATTTTTACTCCTAGTAGAATTGACACATTTACATGCTTATCAAGATCTGTGATAAGTGTTTGTTACTGGTTCGGTTCGGGTTTACAACCAAGTCTTTCTATAAAGTCACTAAATTTACCACAATTCAAACCTGTTTCTTTTTTCCACCCCCCAAAATAGAACACCCACTTCTTTTCTCTATTATCATGCATTTGATAAATGGGACCATTGAGAGAACCAATAAACTAACTGCATGAAAAGCAGTAGGAATCACTCGGCTGGCGAGTGCTCCCGAAACTCAGAAAATGAGTTCTACTTATGGAGCAATTACACAAGTCGGGACAAACTCAGGCTGCCATCTAAATCATCTTAGAGATGTGCTGCAATTTTCTGCATAATAATCACTAAATTAATGCTTTCTGTTTCTCATACATTAATTCAAACAATCATTTTAAACTATTTCTTTACATCTGTTTGATCAGTTTGCAGGTAAACAGAGTGGAAAAAGAAAAAACAATCAAGAGTTAATTTGAAGGCTGTCGGACGACTTTATAGTTTAAATTACACAAAGGCCCCCTCAATTTTAAAGAAGCTTCTGCAATCGATAACCTCATCCATTTATCCATCCGACCATCTATCCATCTATTATTCAGTAAAGGGCAGCGTTTTTTCCCACTGCGGTTCTTCAGATGATTAAGAAGCAAATATAAACCAGTAGTCAGGCCGCTCACTGTGTTAGAACTCTTTCCACTATTCCCCATCTCAAGTCAGTGAGACGACATCTTTGACCCACTCAGAATACGAGGATAATAAAGTTTTGTGTCGTTACAAATTTGACCAACAACAAAATTACAAAATATTCAAAGCTATTGGCTTCTTCCAAAATGAAAATTGAAAACAAACGGCTATAAAACCAGCCAAGAAACGAACACTGGCTAATGCTTGTTTGTGTAAAGCAGCAAAATTTGACAGAAATGTACAAAGAGAGCAGCTCATTTTGAATGCAAACACGTCAGGCAAAGTACTGTATTAATAAGCTCGGACTGCATCCAGAGTATCAGTTCAAGTGGACTTAACATAAACAACTTTGTTTACTTACTGTGTTCTATATGAGCTGGTTTTAGTCTGAATCAACAGAAAACAAAATAAAATCTAGCTTTTAATGGATTGCGTTTATTAATGAGCCTAAACTGCCTGCTCAAAACTAAAAACATTAATGGACAGAAAATTACTTCATAAACTGAAACTGCACCAAAATAGTTTAAAAATCTTTTAGAATTTCTATTAAAAAGTGGACAACTTTGCAACAACTAGAATGTCTAAACAGATCTTGATGTATTTCAACAGAAAATGGCATAAGATCGAAGTAAAGCAGATCAGAGAAGAAAATCCACTCCTTGGTGCCATGCATGCATAGGCTAAAAACCTCTGGCAGTCGCTGCCTGCAGAGCAATCCAAACAAATATGATCCGGATTAGACTCTAAAACTGATATCCCAGTCCCTATCCAATGTATAAATATTCAATTAGTTTGAGCAAGCTGTAGCATCTTTACTACTTCAACAATCCACTGCTAATGTGGCCCATAGCAGCTCTGCAGAGGGACACTGTCCATTTAAATGTTTCCCAATGGACACACAGCTTATCCGTTCACCGAGGGACAAGGAGATTTGGTGCTCTGCTTACAATTTTGCTAAATTAAGATTACGCATGGATGCAAAATAATAATAAAGAGGAAATCCATGCTAACCTACTGATTAAGTAAAAAGAAGACCTGAGACAGAAATAGTACAGATGAAAGTCATTTGAAGATTTGTGGTACAATTGGTAATTATTTAGAAAATAATTTGCACCACAGGGTGATATTTTGTTATAAAACTAATTTTAGTTCAGAAGCTACGAAAGTCTAAGTTGGCCAGCCAACATAATAGCCCAAAAATAGGAAAAAATACACCTGCAAGATGAAAATGGCATAATATTTAGTTCAGTTAAACATTTTCTGTATCTGAATCTGTATTTTCTGTATTATATTCTTTTTTTTTCCAGATTTGAATAGTTGACAATTGCTCTGGTTGGAAAATTGAGTTGCTGATCTGCTCAAGTTTATATTAAAACGAGGCATCAAGTAACAGCTAAAATATTTGGGTGCTTTTTCTTCTTAGATTTACTAAAATTTAACATTTTATTTATATATTTGATAACTTCATATAGTTAAATAAGTGTGTTCTCAAACAGTAAACACAGATAAACTTGTTGTGGATCAATAAGGAATTGACCATTTTCATTAACGTCCTGATTTTCTCCAACAGGCCAGATTGGACTGTTTAATGGGCCAATTTTGGCCCTCAAGCCGTCTGTTTGACCCGTCTAATCCAAAAGAAATGCACATGTATTTTCTTGTGTTTCTTTTTCCGATGACTCAAAGTCAAACCTGGGACAATTTTGACATTAATCATCAACTATTACTTTTGAAATACTGGAAGCTAATTAATGTTTTTGGCTTGTAGACTCAGACAAGAAAAAGAACAGTAGATATTGTAAAATGCAGAGTAGGAGCCAAGCGTTCATTTCACAGTTACCTGGTGAAGTCAGTCATTTCCATCATGATCATGCACATCTGCTTGGCCAACACGATGACGTCATTGCCGCTGTCATCCCATTTGGACACCTCAGCATCCAGTTTGCTCTTTTCTTCTTGGAAGCTAGCCACCTGCTCTGCAATCTTTGCCTTCTGCTCCTGGGGCAACTGGGCCATGATAGCCTGCAAGAGGATTGTAGAAATAGTAAGAGGTTCAACAAGCTACTATGTCATAGTAGTACACGTTTTTTTTGGCAGGAAAAAATCATCATGTCATCATAGATCACTCAAACTGGTAAAATTTAGAATGACACTCTTTAGAAAAATCAAAACATTCAATATTTAATCTCAGGGTGGAAAGAATGAAAGGTATTTTCCTGAATTATTTCCATGAACATGCTCTGGATGAACTTGTTCATTCTGAACATGGCGGCATCTGTTTGAGTTGACTGACACATGCTTTCCTCTTTAATTGGACCGATAACAGGCAGCTTCCAAAAAGGCAATCAGACACACGGCCCAGACGACTTGTCAGTCTGAGGTAGGCGGACACTTAAGAGAAGGAAATCAAACATTGTCGTCAAAGTGCTTGTTCCATTACTGATAAATAGGACCGTCTCCCCGGAGTTGCCTAAGCTTACATAAAGCTGTTTAAGATGACAAAAGTCCCCGCAAACAAAAACATTCAGATAATGTTAGGCGATAAACAAACTGCTTAGAATCGTCCTGAAGGGGCAACCCGACTATGGGGGATTCCTGACATTAAATACTTACAGTACGTTATTTATGCATTAATGTCTCAGTTTACAATTAAGCTTGTAAGAAATATGAACTTACGCCAGGATCTGCCTACACAACAGCAACACCAGCATATCGAGCTGACTTTTGTGTGACATAATTACTCATGACAAAAGGACACTCAGAGCTGTAATCCACTTTCAGTCTCACATTTTCTATTCACAGGCTGAGAAATACCAGCCTTCTTGGGTGCCAGAGTCTTCACAGCTTGCTTAAAAGCTTAAGGCACCATTGATTAAAAAAACAACAAAAAAACAGGAAGCCTGAGTTTTTACTTCAGACAACAACCTTTTTTAAAAAAATATCAACCTGATAGTAAAACGGCAAATGAACTCAATTATTGCAAATAATTTGCTCGCAGTGGGCGTTGTGGTGCCAGGCCAACTGTGCATAAACAATTGACAGTAGTATGGGGGTGGAGTGTTTGAAAGAACACCGAGGCTCAGATGGCATCGACTTGTGAACAAAGCTGTAAGGCACCTCAAAATGAGTTTTTAAAAACTGGAACAAAATGGACAACTAAACTGATTTTTTCCAAATAAATTTTAATCTAAGAATTTTAAAAGATCCGAGTTAAATAGAGACTCAACTTTGTAAAAATTATCTATCATTGTAGAGATGTGAGTCTTAAAAGATTGCTTTTGAACAAAAATGACCAAATAAAAGGGATTTGTTGGGGTATCACTTACACGTGCACTCTGGCCAGCGATGAGCTGGTCATCCTCGGTCTGTACGCTTGTCCTGCTGCGAGCATCATTGTCATCTGTCTCAAAGTCGGAGTCATCCAATTCCTCTGGAGTCTACAGGGGGACACAAAAAGAAGGTAAAAAAAATCAACTGACAAAGCCAAAGGGAAAAGAAAGTTTATAAAACAGAATAAGGCTAAGAAAAGCAGCTTGTAATTAAGTATGGTGCATAAAAAAATACTGCCTTACTCCAGCTTTGTAAGGACTATTAAATAATAAAGCTGCTTACTATATATAAGGAATGTCTGGGTGCTGCAGCATCAGATAAATGTCTCCTTCTCTGCAGATTGGTACAGAAACTGTAAACTCCAAATGAATTTGTAAATCAAGTGTAATGTGCTGCCGGTGCATTTTGAGAAGAGAAAGGAAGGTACGTGCTGGTGTGAAACATATTGGGAGCAAAACACTTCAGAGGCCCATCTGTCGCTGCTATCAAAGCAGAGCCAGAAGAGACATGAATTGTGTTCTTCTGGAATTTGAATACTTTGTCTCTGATCTCAGACTTCTCCTTATGAATACAAAATAATCAATGTGCTGTTTTATGTTTTTTTTTTTTTTAAAGAGTTGATCTGAAAAGTTTATGTTTAAGGTAAAATACAGCTGTGACTCAAAGGAAAACACATTGTATGGAGCAGCTGATGTGGAACGATAAAGGTACGTTATCACGCTTGTGCCTATCCAACCTTCTGCTTACTGCAAAGGATCCGAAGTCCTTTGCGTCTAAAAATAGCCAAGGGTCTCTGAAGAACTTTACACTGCTTTATGAAATGTGGATATTCTCCAGTTCTCAGGAGGGAAATGGGTTTGGTTTCAGACACAAAGCTGCGACTTGCAGACGTTTCTTTCAACCCAAACAATGCTGTTCACCGGGCCAGAGATATCACCTGCTGAGGCCTGTGCAACAGATAACCTGTGAATGTGGGAGGCTTGGAAATGATACCTCACAGTGGGCGTCCAATGGGACGCCACGGCAGTGCGACAATAATAAGCTGCTGGATGATGATAGTAATAGGAAAAGCCAGAGTAAAGAAGATGCAGCTACAGTCAATTTAAAACAGACTCTAGTGACAGAGAAAGTATGTAGTGGTTTTCAACATTTTATTTTAAAGTTTTTAGATTTGACAAAAACTTCAGGTGTTCAGATTTGCAAGGTAGATAGAGTCAACTCATTTTTTTATTCACATAAAAGTTTGAGATCCAAAGATATTTTCTAAGATTGTTTATAAAGTGAAACATTGAACTATACCAAGATTTTTTCACATTAAAATTTAGTCAGTCAAGTTTAGGCGGTCAGGATTATTTTTAACAGGTTAAAGTTAAAAACAATGTTAAGTCAAGATATGTTTTGATATCTGGTTTTAAAATGTGGAATGAATTGAGTGATAGAATAAAATTCTGTTCTTGTTCACAATTCAGAAACTATTTTAAAAGCAAATGCATTAATAATTACAAAACCAACAGGAATGGAAACGGCTGTAATGTCTATACTATTTTTTTTGAGCAACTGATCAGTATTTTTATTTGATCTCCATTGGCAGAATATGCATCAAGTAAGCTTTAAATGGTCCAGCTTTTTACGTATCTAAAATTGTAAACAATGAACACAATGACAATTTAAGATGAATTGAATAAATCAAAAATAAATCTCCTAGGTTAACCGGTTTTCCTCCTTTCTGCTTTGCTTCTATTTCAGCTAACAGTATAGGAGTGGGAGCTCCAACAATGTGCTTCCAGAGATACTGAGAAGCTCAGATCTCAGGAGAAGCAAATCCTGAGGAAGAAAATTGTCGATTTAGATAAAGAGGTCAACTGATGGAAGAAAATAATGAAATAAAAATAAGCAGCAGCTTTATTCTCTATATCTCTCAGATGTCGGAAAAAATAATTAAGACCTTGATATATTGTGTCAGTTTGTAGAAAGTGAAATATTTTTGATGTGAAATACACTCATCACATTTAATAAAAATCTGCCTCACTACTGTGCATCTAAAAGAGAAATGCTCTATTATCTATGTCAGCTACCTACGAGGCATGCACGTCCAGATGGTGTGAAGAAAAATCATTATAAAACAGATCTGGTCATATGATATGAAGTAACAGAAATATGACCAAACTACATGTCAGGCCTACATAGTTGGACTGTGTAGTGCTGTAGCTACAAATAAAAATAACCCTATTTTGATTTGTTTGACGTTCCATTGAGCTTCAGTGTGAGAATCTTTTCGTTTCAATCATTTTAAAACAGAGTGAGGCGGACAAACTATTATTTTGATTGTAAACGATCAAGATCATTTCAACATGTTGTCTAATCAGATCAAACAAACTGGGCATAAAACATATATCGTATTGCAACAGCAACTAGCCGCTATTAAATAAACACTCGCTTTGAGTGTTTCAGAATGCAAGCCACTTAAAATGAGAGAAAGTCAAATAGACTCATCAACAAAAGTTTCTTTTTTTTAAAGAAATATTTATGAGTATTTGTAGGCGACAAACATTACAGTGGTTCCTCGCTAATGCCATGAGTTATGTTGTAAAAATAACCTGCAACAGGCTAAATCTGCAAAGTAGTTGATTTTTTTTTTTTAATAGAATTTGTCAATCATGTGACCTTAAGCAGGTTTATAAAAAGCATATTGGCAGCCAGGATGATGCCAGTTGCTCCGCACTCTGGTGTTCTGCATGCTGATTGGTGATTCATACTATAGACCAGAGTAAAATAGATGCAGCTAGAGCAGCAGCAGCAGCTACAGATGCACCGCCAATTGAGACGCAAAAAATTTTGACACGGAAAACAATGTGCTGTAGAAAATGAAGCTTGAATATTGCACTAAAATCTGCAAAACAGCAACATTGCAAAACTTGAACCAGGTTATCACGTGGGACCACTGTACACCTCACAACCAATGTTTCAACCACACGTATGCTACTTCATTTATTTATTTTTTACAAAAAGATGACTTTTGCATGTGAGCATGTCATATTGAAGGCAACATTAAAAAGGCAACTGCAGCAGTTTTGAGATAGAAAAAAAAAAAGAAAATATAGCCTGTCAACTATTAAATTGACTGTAGACAATTTTAATAGTCAACATAATGTGACTGGTCGACTAATTGTGGCAGCCCTAGAACACAAACAAAAAGAAAAAAAAAAAAACCTTTGGCTCCAATCCAGAGCATAAATCATAAGGTAATGGCAACTGGCCCCTAGTTTCCAACTGTCAGCAGCTCCCTGACTCGGAGTCAGTTTCATGGCTGTGAGGCATGTTCTCTGATGTCGCTGTAGGTGAGAGAAAGGCTCAGTCCACTTGTCAAATATCCAGGAGAGGCTGTCTGTGCACCACTTAGAGGTTAAAGACATGCCTATCTTCACAAGCCCCGACCACACGCTTGTCTGTTCTGATTTAAAACTGGGTGTCGTACATCCATATGGGGTTTATAGAAGGAAGTAGTGTGTGTTTGTGACTGAGTGGACATGGCCTACAGACAAGATGTCTCACAGGCATTCTCAGCGAGCTGCTTTGGATTATTTTCTTCTCCTTTGACAACGTTTCTTGTTGCATGAATAAACTACATCCTAAACGACAGGCCCAGTCTGTGAAGGTGTCGTCTTGATGGAACAAATATTTTTAAAGCACTTCTAAACTCGATGGAAACAGTAGCTGGGAGTGAGCTGAGGACACTACTGTGCCGATGCTGCTGGAAATACGATAAACAGCGAGGATGAAAAACTAAGCCATTTCCTGCTGAATAAATGCTGCTAAAGCTCTGATGATCACCCTGCAGTCTTGATTGTAAAATCCTGCCTCATTCATGGGAATTCAATCCTTTCTTTTAGTTATTTATTTAATAATTTTCCGTTTTTTTTCTCCAAGATATTGCAGAGAGTTTTATTTGTTTTTCATCACTTTCTCCAGCTGGTAGTTAATAACGGAGTAAGCGAGGTTTGTCGCTAATCCTCTGTTAGTCTTAACACACACGTACGTATTCTCACACACACACACACACACACACACACACACACAACAATGTTCAGTCTACCCCAAAGGCCCAAATGTTAATAGCTTAATCTGGATGACGAGAGCAGAGCTGGAGCAAATAGAAAATTAAATGTAGTTCTCAGACTTGCAACACAACCAAAAAAAAGGTCAATTAAAAGCCTGCACTTTAAGTGAGCTGCTCATTGTAATGAAAAGTACAAAAACAATATGATGTGCATTTAATTTTGGTTTTTTGCTCATGTGAGCAGCATTAACATTTAGCTTACTGCCTCTGTTTTAGAGCAAATCCGCCCACACAAAACATGGAATCAAGAGATGAAAGTGGTGAGAATATAAAAAGGCATGAAGCAACTAGCCAGCACATTAAGCTAATTATGTTACACAGGAAAGGTGTTTCATTCTTTATACGAGGAGACAAAATGTGGTAGTTTTAGGTAGTAAAACCAGACACACTATAAATACTTTACAACTATCCATTTCTCTCCTACAGCTGTGGCAGGGGGTTTGGTGTCAGCTTATTGTCAGTCAATAAGGTGCAGCTTCAATGGCCCCCTAGTGCCATCTGTCTCAGTTATGGTTCTACTCAAGCAAAAGCTATTAACCCGCAGACAACCAAGACGGTTGTTACACTCGATTGCATCGGCTTTTTGCCTGAGACAAGGTAATCACTGGATTCTAAAATTGTAGAGAGAAACTTTCCTGCTAAAAATAGCATATGGTGTAGAGACGATGAACAATGACTCCCAGTGGAATAACCAAACTTCCTACCACGGTGTATATTAAGTAACGTCAACCTCAACTCTTTGTAGGAAATGCCTGGTAATGGTTGATTATTTGTGGACTTACAAATGCTTTTTAATTCCAATGGGAGTTTTTCAAGGCTTTAAATGGAAAAATTGTGACATATTGGTGTAAATCTTTGCGGTTTGGCCCACCAAACTTGAAAAAATTAAATAAACTTTGTTGTTGTTTTATTTATCCTGTAATAGTGATGTTTCCTCACTAGATGGCGCACTCTAGAAACAACAACAATGCTCCCGTTAAAATGTGTGTGTCTCTGTGATGCCCACACTGTCAAAATAAACAGTGTGCACAGATATGGAAAGCCATTGGGCTCAATATACGCATGTAAACAACCGTGTTAGATGTTAAAACAAGCAAAATGTTACCTCAAGCGCTTAGATTTCGAAGCTAGCGCCGCTAAATGCATGTTTTTAAGCACTATCACACTAAATTTCAGACCGAGCACCGTTATATTTAAAATTTAACGCTCTTGATGCAACATTCAGCGCGCTTGTTTAAAATCTAGCGCATCATTCTATCGGTCTAATCTAGCGGTTACCAAAGCATGCCATCCATCTGCTCCTGTTCCAGACTGTTTGTCAAATGTTCGAACTTAATGTGGTCCGCAAACCAAAAATTTTGCCCACCCCTGGGTTGGAGGGTTATTACCTTGGAAAACATTTTGGTATGAGGCCTTATATTTCTTTCACAGGTCTTCATCAAGCGTCTGTTTTATTTTGGATTGTGTCGCGGTGCTGCTGTCACTGCAAATTTGCTCAAATTTCTTCTTAAAGAAAACGCGTGTTTGGCACACATGTCTGATGTTTCTATTTCATTTATTAAAATACAACTAACTGCAGAAAAAATTGTTGGGTTTTACTTTTGTAAAACCTTGCAAAAATGGTAAAACTTTGTTTGCCAGCAAAATTTTAAGATGACATCCCAGAACGGGATAGGGTTTTTTTTTTTTTTAAACGGATAGAAACGGGCCATTTTGCATTGAGTCCAATGAATCAAAGAAATGAGCAACATTTCCTAACAATTAAGAATTGTAAGTTACATAATACAGTATAAGTATTTTAAGAGCCAGCAGTGAGGGAGAAAAAATGAGTAGAAGTCTGTAACTTACTCTGATCATGAGGACGGCCTTGCGTATGTCACGAATGCCATCATAAACCAAACGGGATGCATCAATGAACTCGTTCTCATCAACAGGTAGTGTGGGATCTGCGCTCAAGGCCTCCACTGCAGACTCCACTTGCTCTGTGAACCGGGGCATAACTACAAAAAAAGGGAGAAAAGATGGAAAGAAAAAGTGAGTGAGGAGGAACAGCTCAAAAAAGTGTAAAATGAGAACAAAAGTGCAGAAATATTGGCGTAAGCATGGGTACTTAAATGGTATGCTGCAGCACCGACACTTCTACAGAGAGAAATGACGGATTTATGGAAACATTTGCAGTGAGGTGAGAACAAGTTTTACATCTTTCATTTGGCCTTGAGTTGCTTTTTTTTTTTAACTTCTCAACCGTGACATTTCTCTTGGGATTGAAAGATATCAAAAGCTTGTTCACTTTATTGACTACCTGCACAAAAACTCATTTGGAATGTTATTACCAAAAAAAATGTCTAAAAAAAAAGTCAAAGAATAAAAAGAGACATTTTATATAGTAAAAAAAACTCATTTGCAGAAGAGACTAAATTTGATAATAGGTGTAGTAATTCTGTTTTCAACCCAAGATGAATTTTTGGACTTTGACTTAAATGATTGAATGTGTAACACAAGAACAAATGCTCCAGGCTACAGATCTGATTTAACATAGAAGTTGTTTCTTTTTTTAAAAAATGATAAAAAAGCTCATGAAGCTGTCCCAATGGGCATGTACAGTACATGCCCAAATGACAACTTAATAACTGTTCTAGAAGCCTTAATGCACATTTGCATTAGCAATATTTGTAAATTCTGTTTCTTTTTTTAAGATATGGCTGCTTCTCCATGAGGCATGGATGTCAGGCTGCAAATAGCGAGCACGTCAAAAGATTTGGCTTTATAGCTTACAAACAGTTGACAGCCTGCAGGCTTCTGTATGGAAAAATCTGGGCAGATTTACATTTTTACAGTCACTGCTTTCCTCAAAAATGTCTCATATGAATTAATTCAAATTTATATATATATATCAAGTCAAATAGTAGGAGGAAAAGAAATGACATCCTGATAATAAGAAAATGCTCGTGTTTGGTGACAAAATGCCACTTCAACACGTTATAGACATGGATAGGAAAATACAGGGTCAAACAAACCTGAGACTGTTCTGACAGATTAATATTAAAACCATTTATGAAACTAAATATAATGAGGTTGAATCTCATCTATTAATATAAAAAGGACACAAGCAAAGCTGACCACCTCTCCAAGCCTCAGCTGTAATCCTCAGATTACAATCAGCCTGCATTTCCTGACTGTTAATGGGCCCAATCTCGAGAGGCCTGAGCCATTTCCTAATCTGACAACCGAAAAATCGTTCTGTCATGTTAGCTTGCTAGTGATGGAGGCTAACACGTCTTGTACATGCTGGATGGCTAATGATATACCACATTATTTGGACAAAATGACTTCTATGATGCATTTTTGGGTTAAGTTATTCAATTCCATCTGACAACTGAACAGAGAGTGTGGTGCAGATGATGTCTGCTGAGTCAGACGATGGATCACACAATGTGAAACACTGAGAGTGGAGCTTCACTCAACATAGCTTAGCATCATACAAAGTAGTTATACAAATAGTAGCTTTTTTTTAATGATGACAATCCTAGAAGCTGGAGGAAATTTTACTCTGGTACCTCACCAAAGTGTTGAGAGAAACATACTGGACTACAACAGAAAATTCAGTTTAAGGAAATTTTTGGACTGGTTACAGCTAAACTAGAAAGGGGTAATTATCTAAATATTTTTTAAAGCATACCTTAAATTATACAAGTCCTTCTGACTCTGACATGCATGTCCTGCTTTTCGTGTACTTAATTATTTAATTTGAATGAACTATATTCATCCCTCAATGGGGAAATTTCTATGCTGCAGTGCACCGCAGTAGGCTGCCACAACGGTGCCAATGGTGGGATAAATGGGGAATTGTTAGGTGTCTTCCCCAGGACCAAGAGACATGAGCTCAGTGGGATTTGAACCAGCTTCCCCAGTCCAAGGGCGGACACTCTGCTGCTAAGCTGTTGCAATAAGAAGTTATGATTTTTTCTCCAGTGTTCCTAACTGTTTGGATTATACTATAGTATCTGCCCACATGGTCCAATAAAAGAATAATTGAATTCATTTCCCTTTTGTCATTATTTTTGTTGAATTACACGGCAAGAGATCAATGAGAAAAATTAGTTTGGCTACCTTGTTGCAGACAATGTTTAATGATCTGTATTAGTAAGAGTAGTGAACTTATTTAGAAAGACTGATCTTCAGTCAGTTTTTCATGCTTACCTGTGTTGGTGAGGAGCTTAGTGGCTTCCAGAACCTTCTCGGTGTAAACGCCGGGTTCGTAATTGTCCATTTCCGAAGTGACCACATGGACAACTCTGGCGGCCCGGCCTCGAATTGCTCCGGCCGTGCGATCCAGACCATCCACATCTTTTTCTTGGAGAGCAATGACACACTTGTTCACATCTTCCAGGATGTGGTTCTCTGGAGACAAAACAAAGGATTACAATAAAAAGTTTTTTACTTTAAAACAGACATGATGTTTTTCTCCTCATACTAAAATGAAAGTTTAATAAAACAAGAGTAAACATTGTAATATAATCTAGCTCGATTTTTTATTTTTTTTCAAAGGGTCAGTGTGAAGTTCAGACAAGAGGGTTGAAGTCATGTCCCTGTCCTTGCTAATGGAAGCCAGTAAAATGCAAATTTCCAGTGTGTAAATTACAGATTGTCCTTGACTGGAGGTGAGTGAAGTCGCAGCTTAATGAGAACTGTTTAAGGGCACGGCTGACCAACCATTTGTGTGCTTTGACGCACATGACAGGATGTAAATTTTAGATGAAGTTCTATTGACGCTTTTGTGCTTCTTTCTGTAGAGATCAGCCAGTTTTGGTACACACAGTCTGCTGCAAAATGATCCAATCCCTGCTGCACAGGGAATTCTGTGCAACAGAGGAGGGCTGATGGTTTAGATGCCAACTGGTTTATTCTTGTCAGAAAATATGAATCCCATAAATCTCATGGAGCCATTTTACAACCCCTCGTACCAGAATAAGCTATGTAAATAATCCACTTAAACCTATGAAATCCATTAATTCCAAAAGCACAAAGCCTCACGATCTTTTGTTTTACCATCACGTGCAAATTAACACCACTTACCGGACACACAAAGGAAGTCATCGATTGATGTTATGTCATCAACAGCATCGGTCAGGACGCGGACTTGCTTCTCCCACTGTTCCTTGAACAAATCCATATTGTCCTGGGCCACCTTACTGTTGGGCTTGGCAGCGAGGGCCAGCGCTGCATTAATCACCTGTAATCGCCAAATTACAACCATTAAAGCTCAATTACAGAACAGCCCTCAGCCACAACATTAGCATAGGCTGATTGCAAAATCAGCCCTAACTCTGTGCTCAGATGAGATCAGGCGGATGATCTCCTCTCATTCTTAAGAGTGATGAGCATTTTGAAGGACAGAATAAGACAAAAGTAAAACATGCATGTTTTTAGGGGAGCGTGTGTGCATGCGTGTGTGTGTGTATCAAAGGTCAGAATGATGGGGAGCATTGCAATGTAGGTGTAATGGTGCAGTAGCACCAGAGTAGAGTGCAAAATTAGAAAATCAAGACATCTATTGCATCGTAAATGTTTGGGGGAGCAGAGGGGGAAGCCACGTGGATTCAGGAAAGCATACTTGATGAACTCCTATTCCTATTCTGAATGTCTGTTAGTGATTCAATAGACATAAGCAGCTACAGTGTTTATTAAAAAGCTTCAATTTCAAAAATCCAAAGCAACTGAGCTGCTTCTGCAAGATGTCGACAACCACCACACTGAAGTAGAGAGAAGAAAAATAGTACCTGGGGGCAAAGTGTCTCCAGTTGAGAAGCTGCCATGCGGACCAGCTTCACTCCCTCCTCATTGTTGGAGATGGAGCATGCCAGGTTGGCCACCTGAGCAGGGAACACAGTTAGATTTGATCAATTACCAATGCCTGATTTGTGTTCAAAGAAAAAGCAAGAAAATACACATCATTTTACTACATACTTATGAAATTTGGGTTACTGATTCTTCTTGATCTAAAACTCAACTTAATGTGAGAAATGACAGATCACTGGTGAGAATTATTTTATAAAAGAGTGCACATGGCTGGTGCACAAGTGTGTATGGGCTGCTAACAGGCATGCTGCGCTGCAAATCAAATACGGTGGAACGCTTTTTTGTGCACCAACACGGCAAGCCAACAGAGTCAGAACATTGGGCTATCACATAGCACTAAAAAAGGTTAGGAAAAAAAACCTTTTTTTTTTTTAATCACTCTAAAAGCACTAAAAGGTGATGTTTTAAAGACACATAAATGACTCTCTTTTAACATAAAATATTGTTTTTTTTAAAAAAAAAGCACAAGATAAATAAAATACTGAAATGTGATGTTGTGTCCCAGTGTTCAGTGACTCCTGAACAAACTAAATTCTGATTGCGTGTTTTCAGTTCTGTTATGAACAATGTATGAACAATTTACATAAGGAAAGTAATGATCATGATCACTTCCACCTAATTGTTGCAGCCTAATGATGATGTGGGAACATGTTTTTTTTTTTGTTTTTCCTCATCCAGCAATTTAGTTGTCATAAAGCCCAATGTGCAAATTGCGCTGGAATATATGTGGAAGACGAACTAGTGTTTAAGATCAACTCAAATATTTATGTAGTTAAAAATCCTGTTAACTGAAAACTTCCAGTTTTTAAATTGTTTTTAAAGCTGGTGACATGTGAGGCAAAGAGGAAAAACTAGAAAACTTGGGAGACAAACACACCAAGCCATTCAACAAACTGGGAAGGATTTTATTTGTTCCCCCAAAGTTTCACATAGTGCAACTGTAAGTTGTACCAGTTAACTGTAATATACGGTTATTTTTTAGAGACTAAATCACCAAACTGCCATCACATTCAAGGAGAGGCATACGTTAATGACACTTTCTAAAACTGAGCAGCAGAATGAGAAGCGGAAAGCTGAGCTCAGCAAGTCCCGCTTGCACCTGCCAACTTTTATGGTTGGAGAGTATATTTTCAGGTTCTGACCAACAAATCAAGCTTTCCTACAATCATTTCTACATATTTATGTATCCTCCTCCAGACTACAGTTATGCATCTACTCATATTCACATAAATTTAGGTCAGGGAGTTTGAAGATTCCCAGTTGCTGGTGAAGTGTCGGTAACAATGCTGAAGCAGACAGAGAGCCTGAGACATGAGGAACTGTGCCAGAGTGGGATAATCCGATAGACTGAAAATGTGCTAGTGAATAATTACTTTCAAACGCAGTAACCCAAATTATTACTGCACAACCGAACAAACTAATTATTGTTAAATTTGTTTCAGAAGTCTTTTTTTTTTCCTCTGAAGATCTAATCACACCTGTTAATGTGAGAATGAAGTAAACCTTGATTGAAATTCCATTCATCAAAAACACACAAAAGAACTGAGAATATCAACGGGAGCGTTGTTATGTAAAATTGGACATATTTGAATTTTTTTTAAGTTACCTTATGAATAACATAAATTCTTAAGACTTACGGAAGAGTAGTGACTCCTTGTCAGATATAAACCACTTAATAGAAATACTAATATGAAAACAAAAGAAACCATTTTTACTAAATAAACCTTTTTTGTTATTTTTTACTTAAGTTTTAATATTGGCAATGACAGTGTTTTGTTTTTTGTTTTAAATTTGTAAAAATTAATGACTCGCTTGCCAAAACTACCTGATCTAAAACATTTTTTGGACAGCCGAATCAGTCAATCCTGGAGAAACTGTGAACATAAAATTATGTTTTACTGTAGAAGTTTTCCTCTAGGTGTTCCAGATTTGTATCAACTTTCAAAAAATGTGAAGCGTTATTCAAGGATGGCTCTTTATGAACACTTAAAAACTAAACATGTGAAGCGACAATTGATGACCTGATTCTTGTTCACAGCAACTTGCGATAGCGACCTTCTAAACCAGGTTATGTTTAATCCAAATGAATTCTTCACATGTGGAAAATAAACATTTTTAGGATCTTTGTGTTTCCCTTTTTAAGACTGTTAAGAGTGTTTTTTTTTTTCTTGTTTTTTTTTAAATAGTAAATAAACGATCAACAATTACCTTCATTTTCTCAGTTTTATCTAGCACACCACGTTGGCTATCTGAATATTCTCTTTTGATGACAAGGACTTTTACAACTACATTAGTAAAGTACTAAAACATTGATATAAACATGTTCTCTATAACTCATTCAGAGAGCGCAGCATGACCACTCACTAATCCATGAGGAAGGGTGAGAGTGATTGCATCAGGGAAAAAAAATAGGCTCTTAATGGAGATTTTTCTTAACACTTTTATGATCTTTCACATAAGATCTAACCCATGTTGAAAGCTGCTTGGAGAGTAGCGTTCTCAGCATTGAGATGGGTTAACCAGCTCAATTTCACCTTTCATGCTCCAACATAGAATTTAAAATGAAAACAAAAAAAAACGCATAGTTCTTTAAACTGACTAGTAACTGTTTTTTCTATTTCGTAAACTGTCCGGTTTCGTTTGTGATTTTCAAATTAAACAATTAAAAACTAAAACCAGTAAATTAAATATTTCATTGATTTAGGAATGAAAACGTATTTTCCTCATAAATGCTTTTAGCTTTGGAGGATATTAAATTAAAAATCAAGGAGGGTAAAAAAAACGATGGGTGTTTTATTCTATTCAGGCATTTGCTGTCCTCCTGAATCAGAGATGTTACTTTGTTTCATCACTTAAACTTGCATGATTTAATAGTTTTTCTGACTCATTTGTGAAGACAAAATGTCAACTTAGAAGCAACCATCAGTTCATCTAGACACCATAACTTAACCTGCCATCTAATGTCACCCCATCCCGATGCGTTAGCACAGCGCCTTGGAGCTTGGTGCACGTCAAATTGAATCTTTTTCTTTTTTTTTCTCCTTCCTTCTATGAATATAGGTCAGTCCTAATGTGCCTATTGAATGTGTGTGAAGTAATAGGCCATTTGCCTTTGGGCAGCGTACCCTTGCGCCACTCTTGATGTCATGCTGAAATAGGTGGATCCTCACTGTTCCTGCTCGTGAATAGAGGCCGTGATGGACTCACCTCATAGTAATTTCCTCTGTTAAAGGATTTTTCTCCAGACTTTCAAACGAAGTGCATTCATGTATGTTGTATTTGGATACAACATACATGAATGCAACATACATCCTTTTTCTTCCAACTTAAAGGAAACTAATCTGGACTTTTGAACGTTTCTGTGTAACGTCAAATATCAAATGCCTTTAAAGAAAAAGGGGTTTTTTGGATGGGTTTTGAATAAAATAAGAATCCATCAAACGTTCACAGTGTAAACAGCTAACCACTTTGAAAATATTGATATAGGGGTTATAAGTGAAGATAATTAACAAAATTAAAACTACATTTACACTACATAAATTCCAGGTTGGCCGACAAAGTGAAACCTTGGCAAATTTCAGTTTATATTCTTGAGGCTGCATTAGTAAATCTTTAGTTAACATGCAAACCAAATCAAAATCTGGCTGTGATTTCATTTAAACCAGAGACTAAATGTAAAATGATTTAATCAAAGTAGAGTGGGACGAGTCTTCACTTTTAGTGCTAACTGTAGCAATACTTTATGTTGATGTGATTTGCTAAACTTGAGCTGCTTTGATGGTAAACAAATTTTTTTGTACAAACAGAATATTACTGTACTCTTTTGATGGGGTTGTCTGGGCATTTTTTAAACTTAAATTACCCGTTCCTTACTCCAACAACAGCTAATGAGTATACACTTGTAATACTCATACACACTTACTTGCATAAAGAAATTTGAGATAAAAAATTTGATTAATGTAATTAAAAAATATAATGCATTAACCTATGACTGTATTAATCACAAATAAAGTTTCATTTTGACGTTAGCGATTTGAATGTAATTGCATATCTTTAGGTCGTAAGTTTACTGCTTGTAATGACCATGACCTTTTCCCCAAATGATACTGGGACCATTTTTAAAAATGTTAGATGCAGTTTTAAGTGTAATACGTTTCATATGCATCCAAATGTGTGAGGCAGTTGCTCACAATGTTGCTACAAATGTTTTTGCTTTTAACCAGGGTTTCCTTAACATTTACCTCTGACATGCTGAACTACAACTTTCTGCCTGATAAAAAAACAACAAAAACTAAAACAAGCACAAACTTTGCTCTTTGGAGTGGTAATGGGATTAATTCGGGATTCAGTCAAAGTTTGGTGGTGTGATGCAATGTGTGTCTGTCAGCAGTTACAAGTCTGAAGTTTTAAACTTAACTTCTTTCAACTCGAAGAGCTGGTCAAAGAAGCGAGCTAGAGACCAGATATATGGGCATTTTAAATTAGTTCAGCATGCTCAACGCTTGTTCTGAATGTAAATGAGATGGTTTCCATCTTCTATCCAATCTTTTCATATCAAGTGAAAAGATTTCCACAACAGTGAGAGTAACAACCATTTATCTGATCGTCCACTCAGTGCTAAAGTTTAGAAGCATTTTGACTTTATGCATGAGGCAGAGAGCACTGGCACGGATTTTAGATGCCATTTAAAAAGTTAAGCTTCACCTTAGAAACTATGGATTCAGGTGATAATGGCTGAAATAAAAAGTCAATAGGGTGACTGGTAGATTTTCTTAGTAAAAATGTAGCTGAAGTTTCCTTTTAAGACTCATCTTTCACACGACAACATACAATATACAAATTTAAATACTAATTCTAAAAGAGAAAAGTAAAAAAATTACACTGTAACCAAGATAATTTGATCTTTGTCAGAAATTATTTGGTTGAAATGTAGGTTGTTTATGTACTACTATATTATGTATAGATTTCTATGTGTCATTACAAGTGGCCAGCGAGGGTTACCAGAGTCCAATAATGTTACGCTCTGACGGCACATCTGACACTAAGAGCCCGCGGAGTTACCTTCAGGGTCTACACCCCAGCATGGACATTTTTTCCTCTGGCGTTCAAGCAGTTTTCTCTGATAAATGAGTGTGCTGCTGCCCAGCTCTGATTGGACCTACTGATCTAGCAACACTCATGGCTGTTTATCCAGAGAAGAAGTCACTTTTAAATGCCAGCAGATGATGACACATGCTTTGGAGAACAACTAGGACACACTGAAGAAAATATTTATACTTATTTTACACAACTTGAAGTGTCCTTGAGTGTCCCAAAAAGCGCCATATAAGTGCAATGTTATATTATTATTATCAAAAGGTCTCTAATAAATCCTGACCTAAGAAATGAAGTAAAAACCAACCAATAACAAGCCATGTGCTGACGACATTGACTTATTTATAAAATTCTCACCGTGCATAGTTGATTTTAATTTGTAAACGAGATAGTGAGAAGAAAATATCTAAATTATTCATAAATCACTGAGATAATTATGACTTATTCTTGATGTCAGACACAAAACTTCTTTTACTTTTCCAAAAACTTTTGTTGAACTGAAAAGTATCCCTATAGAATATGACAACACAATGTACATGAAACACATGAATAAATAATGCATATGTAGAGGCATGTTTGATGATCCAGCATGGATACCGCTCATGAAGGGGGAATAGTTTTATCATCAGTGGAAAAGTGGACAGATGTGTGATGCACTATTAAATCTCTAAATGCTTTACGTTTGGGAGAAACGATTATCCAAGCCTATGTCAACACACTTTGTGTTGGGTTTTTTTTCATCTCAAGTATAAAAAAAAAAAACAACAAAAAAAAAAACATTTCCAACTCTTGGTAAGAATTAAAAATGAAGATGCCCAATTTTAAAAGAAAAACACTTTACCTCAATCAGCTTGTTGGCATGCTCGCGGAACACCTGCGCATATTCCTTCACTTCTTTCTCGTTGCCGTTCTTGGCAGCTTCAATCAGGACCAGTAGTGGGACGTTGGTCTCCAAGAAAGAGTCAGAGACGTGGTCCATGACGGCCTTACGCAGCTGTGGAGTCATTTTTTATTTGTTGTTGAAAAGAAAAAAGAAACATTCAAATTAACCCATTCTGTGCACCAAGAACAAAATTGCATTTATGTGGGGGGAAAAACAGACCCTTTAAATAGGTTCTCAATTATTTAATTGCTTCTCAATTGTTTAAGTGAAAAACATACTAGTACAAAAAGTACAGGCACGAAAAGGTGGAAAAAAAACTAACCTGTCTGCGAAGGTCTCTGGTCTTCTTTGTCATCCTGTCAATGGCGGTGTTTAAAGCATCACTCCTGTCTTTCCTTCCTCCCTGAGACAGAGAAGAAATAGTGAGTCATCCAATGCATTGATGATCACATTTTCACACATTCATACATTCGGGGAAAAAAGGCTTTTGAATAAAAAATAAATAAAATAATAACCGTCTTCTCCGTCACTACAATAAAAAATACACAAATGTATACAATTCCAATGAACAAATAACTGCCGAGAAAGAAAGTCATCTGCTTTTGTGCTTCAGTTTGTGTTTGGCTGATACAAAGTATGATCCATTTGTTATACTTAAATATTATAAATCATTGTAGCCCATGTGGACTGGCTGTCAAAACTTCCCTGCTGCCCTCCAACAAACACTGAAATAATTTCTTAACTCGCAGCATTACAAGTGATCCATGGAGTATAGTTCAGCGGCTAACAGCTTTAATAAATAATCACAGCCCCGTAGAAACATACATTTGAATAAGTTGCTGGTTGATTTTAAAACATTTCATTCTCAGGGGGTTGACGTATGAACAGGCAACTAGGTACCTGTGAGCGACAGGTACCTAGCATGTCGCTCACTGGAAACTAAACCTTTTTCATCACAGTTCAAGTGGTTTATTAACACTTTGAAAACTGATATATATATATCAGTTTGTCCAAGTTTGTCAGTTTGTCCAAGGGTATCCATTACCCAAGGATATTCATTGATTTATTTTACGCCAACAGATAGTAGCAACTAAAAATAAAACAAGTAGGTATACCTATTAATAATAAAAACTTGTGCTTTATGGGTTTCCTATCCAATAAAACTATTTTTTTTAAATATTTTCTAATCAATATGAGGAGAGCTCTTCTTTTGACATTTCCGTTCAGGGATCACAACAGCGAGTCAGTTTTTTCTATCCAAACCTATCTGCTGCATCTTCTTCGGTCACACCAACTATCTTCATGTCTTCCTTCACTGTATCCATGAACCTCCTCTTTGGTCTTCCTCTAGGCCTCTTTCCTGGTGGTTCCAAACCCAGCATCCTTCGGCTGAGTACTCACATGCTCAAACCATCTCAGTCTGGCCTCTTGGACTTTATCTCCAAAACCTCTAACATGTGCTGCTCCTCTGATCCTGTCCATGCTGGTCACTCCCAGAGAGATTCTCTGCATCTTCTTCTCTGCTACCTCCATTTCCGTTTCCTGTCTTTTCCTCAGTGCCACTGTCTCTAGACCAAACAGCATGGCCGGTCTCACCATGGTTTTGTACACTTTTCCTTAAATTTTAGTTTATACTCTATCATACATCACACCGGATACTTTTCTCCACCCGTTCCAGCCTGCCTGCACACACTTCTACACCTCTTTTTCACACTTCCCATGAGAAGAGCAATAGTTAAATGAAATGAAAAATGAAGTTAATTACTCTATTCATCCCTCACCCGGGAAATTTGTTTGCTGCACTCCTTACACCGCTGCAGGCTGCCCTTCAACGGCGCCAATGGTGGGAGAAGCGGGGGTTAGGTGTCTTCTCCAAGGACCATAGACGTGCTCTCCGTGGGACGCAAACCCGCGACCTTCCGGTCCGCGGGCGAACGCTCTAACCACGCGGCCACCGTCTCCCCAAGAAACTGTCTCTTCCAAGAAACAGTTTTAACTTCATTAAATGTTTGAAGGTAAAATAAGTAGTTGTTTGTATTAAAAACCTGCATATTTAGTCTTTCATTTACAAAGCCTGCTCCCATCTACATACTTATTAACATTATCTCTTAGTTGTTGGTTGTCTTTGCTCCCAAGTGGGAGATTAAAAAGCTCCCACTTGGTCCCAATAATGGGTTAAAAAAATCCTTTACATTTTCCTTAACTCCTAAATTGTTGCAGTCTGATTTACATCCTCTTTGTGAAGAGTTACAATCAGTACATGGCAGGTTTTCTAAAGGAAATGTCAGCAATCACATCTGCAGTGAGAAAACTAACAATTTCTTATGCTCTCCTTGAAACAGAGCTGGTCCAAACACAATCAATTACAGAGTAATTTAACACAGAACTTAGCTGGAAAGATGGGATTGGTGCTTACTTTTCTGTCTTGGTGGAAATAGGTTTAAGATCTGTAAAGGTCATCTATATAGCATGCTGATCTTTGACCATGAGTTGTGTTAGCGAATGTCTGTCTCTTGTATTTTTTGCAGTGTAACACGGTGTCTGCTGCTTAAAGCAGACACTTTAAGTTTTATTGAGCTGATTAGGTAATCAGGGTCAGGACTTTCAGTGCTGGACAATATCTGATTGGTATGAAGTGTGATGAATGATACCAATTTAAAACCTATAAATATTACGTATTACACCACATTCCTTATGCATGAGGGTTAAAGACTTCTTTATCAAAGCATAAATTGTACAGATGTTCATTTTTCATAGTAGATGCAAGCTGAATGTGGTCTTTGTGATGAAGTGATTATTTTTACCTATATGTGAGGAACCATAGCAGGGAGCCTTTTGTTGTTGCTTGTTTCTGACGTCTGTTTGCTGTATAGAACCTTTACAGAAAGGCACCAGGGTGCCCACCCCTACACGACATCCTGTTAATGGAAAGCATGTCTGAAAGGGGCTGTGATAGAGGTGACTTTGGAGCCCTGTTGCTAAGCAAAAGCACAGTGATAATGTTTGGAGAAGCCAGACAAGCTGACAATCATGGGAGCATTTCTAAAATGACGCAGCATTAGACAGGCAGAGTCAGCCCGAATTGGGCTGGTAGAAGAGTGACAAGTTGGAAGTGTCTGTTGATGCTAAGAGAAGTGGATGAGAGATTACAGGGCAAAGTATTTATTTTTTCTTATATTTTTGGCATAATTAAAACTAGTTTGACCTCTAGAGTGTAAAAATGTTTGTGTCACTTTCACTGAAGAAATCTGGTTTGTGCCTCTCTGTATAATCTCCAGAGTAAACAAGTGACTTGTTTATTCTGATTTGTTTCTCAGTGCATCTTTATAAAACCCCTACAGAATGATCAGATGTGTCTCTGATTAAGAACATTGTACTTTGAATATTCCATAAGAATAAGTTTGTCCAAGGGTATCCATTACCCAAGGATATTCATTGATTTATTTTACGCTAACAGATAGTAGCAACTAAAATCTGCTTGTACTCAACCTGATAGCTGATTTTGGTCAGTGGTCCACTAAATTCACAATTTAAGATTAGAGCAATGAGTGAGGAGCTCAAGTTCACCCCTGCGGTAGTTTTGGTTGTACCTTTTTGAGCTGAGATTTTGTGTGAAATGGGTTTTCAAGTCTTTTTCCTCCTGGGGGCATGCCTCAGGGCTTTGTTCTCAGGCCACCACATTTTCTTTGTACCCTTTGCCTCTGGGTAAATTCTTTTTTTTTTTTTTTTTTTTTTAGAGCAACACCTCTTTATATTTGTTTGCTGACACATGCCGAGTCTATTTTCCATTCAAGCAAAAAGGTGCAAGCTTGATGAAAAAAAACACTAAGTCAAATATTTTTGGCACAGTGATATTTTGTTGAGGGGCTTTCTGGTGTGTAAACAAAAATTATTTATCAATAAATAATGATGTTAATCTATATTAATCTAAGCTAAATGAACAAATAGACTAGAATAGAAATATAGGCTGATCAGTGCTTTGCCACAGCCAATTCAGACTGAGGGAAAACAACGATCTAACCCTTAGGAAAGAATAATTTTAGAGTTATAACAAATAGAAATATAAATTTAATATTAAGTCATTTGTAAACTAGTAACATTTTACAAATAGCCTTATCATACCAAAAAATACAGAGCAAAAGCCTGTTTGCTCAATTTTATTCATCTGTTCAATTCATAATCCTTTTTATTCAAATGTAATCTTTAAACTGCAATCCATGCTTTTGTTAGATCATGTTTTAAATCCTTTATCGGTCATTGGTCTGATCTCATTGGTCTGACCTTTGGCAGCCAAACATCCTTTCTCACTTTCCCAAATACGGTTAGAGGTACCAGGGCAAGAAATGGAACTGAAAAGAGTTAGTGTGTTCTGTTATGAGCCTCAAAACAAGTCTTTGTAGGACATCAAAATAATTGTTGAATGATTTTAATACAGATGATAAAAATAAGGAGAAAAAAGTCTACTCATCAATTTGAAGGAAGCAAGTTGTTTTTTTTTACTAGACTTAACTCATTAAAATCACTAAATACTTTTTGTGTTTGTTTTTTCCGTACATCTGGGTTTTTTTTTTTTTTTATTTCTGACTGACATTGTTATACAATGCCTTTTATCAAAGTTTAACACTTTGTTAAAACACAGTTTAAGTTTTCTTTCAGTTTTCAATGAAAATAGGTATGTTCCCCATGAGACTATGGATTAAAAGCGGTATTCGACCTTTTTCAGTATGGCTTTTTAATTAAAAATGGTAGCTGAACTCTGTAATAAATGAGGAAATGGAATTTTATAACATGTTTGCATAAATGTATTAGGATGGGTGGACATGTATTTAAAGATGGTCTGTTAATACAATAATGTCTAAGCGTCATCAACGGTGATACACTATTTCACGATGGTGCGTATAGACACAGAAAAGTACAGAAAAGTGCACCAACTAAAGATGGTGGACTAGTGTTTGTGAACAACAAATGGTGTTTTTTCCAACCACATTACAGAAAAGGAGGTATGTTGCAATCGTGTTGTTGAATTTTGGTGATCAGTTTAACCTCTCATTATGATCCATGGAAGCTTTCAAATATAGTTGCCATGGCAAACTACATTCGGCACCATGCAGAGTCAACAGTCGTGTGTGATGTTCAATCAGCTACATTCCCGCTCTGTTCCACCAAGCGACTGTCCAGCTCCACCCCACCAAACTACCAACAGCTGTTTAGAAACTGTTTGGAGCTCACAAAGCTCAAAATCTCTCTTGGGCTGCCTGGAGTGCTACCAGAAACTTCAATTTCTTCAGTAGGAGATTCAATAAAGTAACTTGAATTGAAATAAAAAGCCAAAAAAAAAAGTTGTGATGTTGGCAAAACTGCATCACTGAGAATACGTCAACCACATTTTCATGTGCGGTTTGTTATCTTCAAAGAAGGGAGCGTGGAAAATAGAAAGTTACATTAAATACAAATAATGTGTTAGATGTGTAAATTATGCACGGAAAAATCGACACTATGGGAAGCAGTCACACGACTAAGTGCAGCACAGCAGTGGAGGCCAAAACCACAGAATCCCACTGAGAGTGTGGAAATGCTCAGTCACATTCTTGGAACAGCTCAAGCATAACTGGAGAAATGTAAAACTTTCAGGATGGATGAAGAGATGGAGAGTGCATGAATGGACAGAGTGGAAGATTCACTGGTAACTAGGGGGGAAAAAAAAATCATCAAACTAGATTAAAATGAGATGAACATGAAAGGGCAGCAGAGGAAAAGGCAACTGACCTGCTGGATTTTGGACTGTTCATCTGCCTTATAAAGATTAAATCAGCTGTGCAGTAACACCATGGATGATGGTAGCATTGACTCACCCCATCCCCCACTGCCCTTTGGCCAATAGGGGGAAGCGGCACGCAGATAGTTAGGGGCCAAAGAGTGCTAAGAGCATAAATCCCCTGTGATTTTGCGTAGGCTTGATGCGGTGCGCTAGTGAGGTTTAGCCGGCTCTGCCCCAACTCTTTCAATCCTATTTCATCCATGCCGAGCTTATATTTTATTTCCAGGCCAAAGGCTTCTGAAGCACTTCTTCAGGTGCTCATTATGGAAGCAGTTTCTCTGCTGCATCTTTTACAATACTCCAGTGAGTCACTGTTCAACTTCTTTTGAATAGACTAGGGGACATCATTTAAAGAAATCCCACAATAAAAAAAATACTTCTCCAGGTTATTGCTTTTAAAAATATCTGGGTAGATAACTTTTAAAATCCATTGATAATCTTGTATGTTTTCCCTTGCCTTTGTTAAGCGCACAATCTCCTGATAACATACATAACCAAAAACAACTTTTTTCTCTTTCTAGTCTTTCCTTTTCATTCTGCAAAGAAAATTCAAGCAGGATTTGTAGTCTAACAGAAAACCTACACAAAACAACCACAACATCAAGAGCTAGCAACAGAAATTGTTACCGCCGGGCAGATGTGTTGTTTAGTGGTAGAGTACATTGTAGTAACAAGTATAACAATTATTTGAGGTTGAAATTTTTAACTTTTAATAGAAAACAGACATGTTTGGGTTTTTTTTTTTAATTAAATGCCATACAGAGAAATATCAGTTTTGTGACCGTGGCCTTTCGGGTCATTTCAAAACCATCCAATAAAATTTTTTATTTTGGTCGCGTGTTGTTTGTGAGCCAAAGTGTAAAAGCAAATTGGTGCAGCAGAATTCAACGGTAAAATGTTTTTATAGATCAAAAACGCATTGAATCATTGAAAGCGCGCTCGCCGCATTCATTCGCCTTCTCAAGGTGGACTTACTTACTCTCGCATGGTATACATTCTAGTTGCTTTGTTGACATCTTATTTGCCCTTCAATGATTGGCTCAAAACAGTGTCTTTTTGTCCATGTATACCCGCCACCCCAAAATAAATTTGACTTTTATGGCAGGTATCCTCATCCACTTGTAGAGCGATGAGGTTGCTTGCCAGGCAAACATTTTTTATGAATAGTATTCATCTTTAGGTCAGTAATTTAATTAAAAATGTTACCAAATTGATGTTGTGTTTTATACCAAATAGTAAGTGGCTGGTTGTTTATAACAGATCCAAAACACAAAAAATAAAGCTTTAGCTGTAGCACTTTTTCTGCTGTGCTGCAGATCAGCACACTGGATTGAGGAACAACTTTCAAACTGCATTTTGCTTTGTTATTTTGTTTATGTCTTTACTTCACACTCATTCATAGCATCTGCAGAACAACAGCAAGGCGAGGCTGAGATTTACAGCTGTGGTTAATTTCAACAGCAAGCTGCCGCAACACGTTCAAGATATCAATATTCTGATGGTGACGAGCCAGTGGGAGGGAAGGGGAGAAAGCAAGGGGGAGGTGAAGGAAGACTAAGGTGCACAAGAACTGTGCATGAGGCAGAGAGCAAGCGACGGAGCAGGAGAGTGAGACGCTGTTGGTGTGTGTGGGAGAGAATATAGGAGAGAGAGAAACAGTGGTGATGATCGACGCCAGGCTGCCACCACTCTGTAGCAGCGAGTGGCTGCAACAAAAAGCACAGAATAACATCCCTGACTCCCTGCTCTGCTTTTTTTCTTCTCCCTGCGTCTCAGCTATCAGACGAGGGCTCCGCTCACAGCTCTGCAGAGGTTATGCTGAGACTGAGCCGGCATCGGGAGCTGTAACGCTGGTTGCCATCAACAAGTTAGGATTGGATGACCACAGCTATGAAAGAGAAACACTTGATCTTCAATTAACCATCTGAGGAAACATTGCGGTGGAGAGGAAACAAAAGGGTAAAAAAAAAAAAAAAAAGAAGGGAGAGGGAGGGGGTTTGTGTTCTGGAGTCGCTCTGGATGCAACTGATCAACTTATGAAAATATATAAATATTTTTTCAAGGATTCCTGGATCAAAAGGAGAAAATTCAACCTCTTCTCTAAGCTTGGATTTTAACAGACTGAAGGCAAGATAACAGGAATAAATGTCATCCTATGACATGGATTTTTACATTTTCTTTCATTTGGGTACGTTTACAATTGCTTTATTTCCAACGAGGCTGATTCCTTTTGTGCGTGCTCAAAAGGACTTTTTCCCTTTGGATTTTTCCTCCATCTGGTTGTTCCAAGAGTCTGCGGAAAAGGACAGTTGAATGCAGCCTCCGATGTGCGCAAAAGAATGGGTAAGTTGGTCCTTTTTATGGCTCGTCTGCATATGAATAGGAAATAAAACTAAGAGGGAAGAAGGTTCAGGGCTTAAAGATCTTCTGCCCATCTTGTCATTTTACTGCAATGGTCCTTCATTTTTCTCTTCTTCAGCATGAGTTGGGAACATACATTTTGAATTGGTCCGTCTCTCAGAAGATCTTTAACATGGTGGAGAGAAAAGTATATTGATGTTTTTTATTGTAAAGAAGATGATGGGTCGAAGTGTCTAAAATTAAAATAAAAAACCCTCGAGCAATAACTGACAAATGAATGACGGTAATGAGGAGTGAATTTGCATTCAAGCACAACTGCGCAGCACAAAATGTGAGCAAAATGAGCTGAAGGAAAAGGGAAGAAAAGTCCTGGTTATGCATGTAACCAGTTACTAGTGTTCTCATTTAATGGCATTTTAAACAAATTTATGATCAAAGATAGGATTCTTAAACGTATTCTGAAAGTTGCTCATGAAAACTGCTTTGTGCGCTATGTTTGGGAAAGACAGAAAGAATACACAAACGGCACGATTGCCTTCATGAATAAGTAATGGGATCTCTGCAGAGATTAGCTTTCCCGCCCCTCAGTTCATTTTCTTGTCTTTGAACCCACCCAGGTTTCCATTCAAGGTGGCCATTGGTGGGACCTGCACCACTGGCTCTGAGTGTGATCAGCATGCTCCTAGCGTGCCTGCTGTCTCCCGCATCATGCACAACCTGCCCTCAAAAATGCCGCTGTGAGGACCTGCAGTTCTACTGCGACACCCAAGGGCTTACGGCACCGCCAGACGGTGTGGACAAGGGCGCCTTGGGGTTGTCACTACGCCACAATAGCATCACTGAACTCAGCCCTGATCAGTTCTATGGTTTCAGCCAGCTAACGTGGCTACATTTGGACCACAACCAGATCACCACGGTACAAGAGGACGCCTTTCAAGGGCTTTATAAACTGAAGGACCTTAATCTGAGCTCCAATCGTATCACCAAGTTGCCCAACACAACCTTCATTCACCTCATCAATCTTCAGATCCTGGACCTGTCCTTTAATCAGATGACATCGTTGGAACCAGAGCTGTTCCATGGACTTCGGAAACTTCAGATACTTCACCTTCGCTCTAATTTACTTCGAACAACACCTGTTCGAGCGTTTTGGGACTGTCGCAGCCTGGAATATTTGGGCTTGAGCAGCAACCGTCTACGGAGCCTAGCCCGGAATGGATTTGCTGGGCTTATTAAGCTTAAAGAGCTCCACTTGGAGCATAATCAACTGACCAAGATTAACTTGGCTCATTTTCCACGCCTTGTTGCCCTCCAGTTTCTGTATCTGCAGTGGAATAAGATCAGTAACCTGACATGTGGTATGGAATGGACCTGGACTACTTTGGAAAAGTTAGACCTCACAGGAAATGAAATACGCTCTCTGACACCCGACGTGTTTCAAACGCTGCCAAATTTAAAAATTTTGCTGCTGGATAACAACAAACTGAGCAGTCTGGATGCCCAAGTGATGGATACGTGGCAGTCTTTGGGTACAGTTGGGCTGTCTAGCAACCTTTGGGAATGTACCAAAAGGATTTGTTCTCTGGCCACTTGGCTAAGCACTTTTAAAGGAAGATGGGAACACTCTATTCTGTGCCATAGCCCTGAATATGCTCAAGGTGAGGAGATACTTGACGCCGTTTATGGGTTCCAGCTTTGCCAGAATTTTTCAGCACCGGTCATTCAGACCGTTGGTACAACCACAGACGCTACAACAGCTGCAGAGATCACAAGCTCCTTGTTTGGAATTATGCAGCCTACGCTGACACAGGACTATACAGAGGATTTTGGGAGCTTTACCACAGTCACCGCCACCACAACCACAACACAAACACCACGCACTGCTCAAGCAACCACTGCTTCGCTGGAGGAGGCAGCTGTAACAGAAGACTTCTCAGCTATGGACAACACTGTCATGACTCATAGGGTTATAATTGGAACGATGGCCCTTTTATTTTCTTTTTTTTTCATTATTTTTGTTGTGTACATCTCACGAAAGTGCTGCCCTCCAACCCTGCGGCGGATACGACACTGTTCAGCTATTCAAAACCGCAGACAGATGAGGACCCAGCAGCGACAACCAATGGCAGACCTAGCCACACAGGTACCCTATAATGAATATGAGCCCAGCCACGAAGAAGGGGCACTTGTCATCATCAATGGCTATGGGCAGTGCAAGTGTCAGCAGCTGCCTTACAAAGAGTGTGAAGTATGAACTCCTATTTATTCCCAGACCACACGGTTTGTCATTTGACCATTTCAGATGATACAGGGTTTGCTTTTTGAGTTTTCTTTTTCAACTATATGTAAAAAGCATCATTTCTACAAGAGAGATTTGAGAATATGTGTTAAATATTGAATGCTACAAAGTCAGAGATTGAGCAGTTTAAAGGCGATGTAGAGATAGTCACAAATTTATTTTTCTATGAAAGTAAGGTTGTTCATATCAGCCAGGGGCAATCATTTTAAAGAAGAAAATTGTAAACTGTGAGATTTGTCTCTACATTGTCTATATACTCCAGCACAGTTAAACTACTTTGCCAAATGGCCCTTTGCTAACAGAACACTGTAAGTGAGGAGATATGATTTATGCCATAGGTCTTTCAAACAGAAATATTTAAAATTACATTTTTTTAACATCATCAAAGGCACTGAGGGTACACCACTCACACACAGGGGTAACTGAATTCAATAAATCAAAGTGTTCTTTCTTATATTTTTGCAATTGTTTTTGACTTTGTTTTTTACATTACAAAGAGTTAGAAAGACTAAGGTCAAATTCTATCTGTAATATAAATGCTAAACATCTCACTGAAAGAGTAGTTACGCTTCATTCAGGAAACACTCCAAGATATTACTTTTCAGACATGAATCAGACATGATGCAAATCAATGAATAAGCTCCACCAGATTAAGAATTAAAAAAAGGGAAAATATGATGTTTTTCTCTCCAGAAATTTGGATTTATCCCAAACTGTCATTTGTGTTGGGAAAGTGTTCACATAAAAAAAGAAAATCTATACTCAATTATATTAATTGGGGAACTAACTTCTTCAATCAGACGTTATATCCAAGTTCAATCTGATTACCGGCAGGCAGTAGATGTTGTATTCTTGCGCAAATAGATGAATCACAACAAATACATTTTTGATTTGAAGGACATAATAAGCAGTGTTCAGCTGTGGTTAATCAGCGACCTACACCGGTATGTAAAAACTTTTGGTTGTTTGACATGCAAGACAAACTCGTAAAGACCTTTAATGTAAAAAGATCTATGTGGATTACCTATCCCTAAATACCAAACAAACTGTGACCATATTTCTGTCTGAGTAACATAGTTAATGTTATACATAACCATACCAAGACCGATTCATGGACGAACTACTGTGATATGAGAGTAGCAAGGAAGAAAAGCAGTGCAAAAGCCACATAATGCAACATTTTATTCTAAAAATAAACCTTTCCCAGTGGCCCATGCTCTTTACCACTCTCACACTAATCAGGACTGACAGGCTCAAGATTGAACCAATTAAGGAAACGCTGAAAGAATCTAATATTCTGTCTCCCACACCAGTGATCCAGCAACATTAAGCTTCTCCACTGCTCAAAAATAATTACCCACCAACCCAAAACACCACTAAGTTCCAATTCAAAAGCACATTTTCTTTAGTAATTGTGATTTACAGTCTGAATAAGCATACGTAGTGAAGGATAAAAGTATCTTTCGCTGGGTTTGGACCAAAAAAAAAAAAAGTGTCCAAGAAAACTGCGGTCAATGCCCTGAGAGCAAATGGAGATTCAATGATAAGCAAACAGCAAGCTTGGGTCAAGATACATTTGTATGCAGGAGGGAGTGGATGTGCATTAGCATCAGACTGAAGCTGCTGCCGCAGCTTCGCACTTCTTTGTGCTCGATTTGGTAGTGGGGGCAGGGTGAAACTGAGAGGAATTGAGAGAAACTGATATCATGGAGAGGACGTACAACTATGGGTTAATAAATTCAAACAATGAGGATTCGTCTGGAAAATCAAGATGGGTCTGTCTTTGAACACCTGATGCTCCTTGGCTTTAAATGGACACGGGACAGGTTTTCATTTATAAGCTGATGAACTATTCAAAATTTGCACATTAGAAACTTTGAAAAATACTTTTAAAAGATAATCCAGGACAAAAGACATTTAAAATTGAGATTCAGCAAGCATTATTTAAACTTTTAGTGAGATGTTTCCGATAGCAGATAAAGATTAATCATTCCAAGATATTCCGAAACCCCCAGGAAGAAAACAGCAGGTATCATCCATGGCTTTGATCGTTGAGTTTGTCAAAAAATTTGGTTTCAGATTTCTACATCATTGCTTATGTATCCGTGTCTCAGCAAATTACAACACCATGCCTACAATTACAAAGTGCATACGTAAACCAAAAATTGTTACACTCAATGTTCAGATTCAATGAGAAGCATTTCATTCACTGACCCCATTTCCAAAGCTTAGCACCTCCACTTTCTAATTTCGAGTTTCCGCCAGCTTCGCACTGCTTCTTACTACTGCCCTACTAATCTGTCTCGCATGTTCAAAATTCGAAATTGAGTTGGAACTTTTCTCAATGTCATTCAGCAACCATCGAGAGACCTCGTTTCTTTTTTACGTTTTATAAATGTGAGGATGTCTTTAGAATTCCTGGAGAGTTCAGCAAACATTTGACATTTCACCGTTTTAAACAACAGTTGTACCAAGTGACTGATAATTCACAAAAATTTGTAGACATTTGCATCCCTTTGCACTTTGGCTCTTTGTAAACTGTTTTTGTTTCCTGTTGTCATCCTCGAGCCTATGTCCCTACCCCTGCCTCAAAATAAAAAGCTTAAAATGGACAAATGAAAAAAAAAAGAAAAGGGAAAAAAAAAAAAGACAAAAAAAAGAGAGAAAATGAACCAATCCCTTCTTTCCTGACCTCTTTGTGCAAAATGAATGCTTTTCTCTTCCCATTTTCCTTTTGTATTGTAATATGTACAATTTCATATCTGTATAGTGGATAAGATGTGCCAAACTAAAAAAAAGACATTGTCCCCTCAAAACATATATTTTTTAAATAAAATGGTTATAATTTACAAAGTGTTTGCAAACTGATATACGCTGACAACCTGTTGTGGTCTTTCATTTGATTTTGCTTCAATGCAGATATTTTGTGTGACAAAAATCCCTGAAGAAAAATGAATACTCTAACTTTTGTACTACGTTCATGTCATTTCTTTCTGTGGAATGATACACAGACGGATGAACAACAATACAGACAACTGTAACGTTTATTATTTATTAAATAAGTTTAAATTTAGACAAGTAGCCATGTTTTTTCTTTAAAAGGAGTAAAAAAATATACTCCTTTTAATTTTTTGGTCCGCTTGAAAGATGCCTGAATTGAATTTACCAATTAAATACTGAACATTTCATTTCTACTTTCCAAAAATAAAAGCTGAATGTGTTTAATTAACACTAAACTTAGCAGGGGTCGGATACATTTTATCATTTGGAAGGTGAATTTTTTTTTTTTCCTGACATAAAAGTTTATTTTCCTCTAAAGTAGTTCTAGTGACTTTTAAAAGCAGGATAAGTAAATCCTGTTTTACTTACAAACTGTTTCAGCATGTTATAAGACTGACTGATAAAGAATCATGTGCATTTTTTTGAGAAGTAAAACAATGACTTAATGGGCTGAGGAGCTCTGCCATCCGGGAGGAGCTTGAAATAGAGCCGTTGCTCCTCTGCGTCGAGAGTAGCCAAATGGGGTGGTCCGGGCATCTAGTTAGGATGCCTACCAAGCGCCTCGCTGGTGAGGTATTTCAGGCATATCCCACCGGGAGGAGACTCAGAGGCAGACCCTGGACCCAGTGGAGAGACTATGTCTCACAGCTGGGTGGGAACACCTTGAGATCCTCCTGGGTGAGCTGCAGGATGCAGTCGGGTCAGAGAAGCCTGGGTTTCCCGTCTGAGGCTGTTGCCCCTGTGACTCGGCCTGTTGTCCGGAAGACAATGGGACTTTATTAACTAAATGGTATTATATTGGAATTAATAGGTTTGTAATTTGACTAATTAAAAAAAAATCTCCTTTTTTTAGTCATTTAACTGTTAACAAGAGGAAGAGTAACTACACTTGTACATACAGTAAAACAAAAAAACTTTAGATTGATAAGCTGGTGGATTTTAATGTTAGCCTCACCTAAATTTTAAAACCGTTATTGAATTGAAAATACTTCATCACCGAAAGGAAATGACCTTTCACAAATTCTCAACTCTGATTTTAGCTCAATAAGTCAGAAGGAAAAATAATTTTTGGGGTAGGATTTTAAGTGTACAGTAAAGTATGTCACATTAACTTTGCATCATTGAACCTTTTTAATATAGTTTCAGAATTTTGACATTTTCTGCATGCAGTCCATGTTTAATTTAAAACAGAGGTAAAAACAAATGCAAGAAAAGGAAAAAAAAAAACTACAGATCACGTTAGAACGCTGAAATTGTGTTATTTGCTCTGGACAAAGATTTTGTCACTTAATTTTTTTTTTGATAAAGAGCAGGTTCAATGAAGAGTGATTTATTTTTAAATGACAATAGAAACACTAAGTATGGGAGCATTATCTCATTTTAAACCTGTTTTGGGGAAAACCTTAACAAAATGGCAGCTTAAAGCAGGACATGTTGTAATTTTACACACGATTACCGTGTGTTGGTCTACTGGGAGCGTGCTGCGTTATACTTGGTTAGCTTAGAAAAAAAATCTGTCAGACTAACAGACAAATCTTAAGAGTGTTTTTTCTGACTGAAGGTAAGAAATTCACATCGAGCTTGAAGTGTTTGACAAAAACTGAATATCCCTTTCAAATGTACTAACAAATTCTGGAAACGTGTCAGGCTTTGCAAAATGGAAGAATTTAAAGTCGTGAAAGTGGAACAGGAACGACTCCGACGCAGAGAAGCGAGTTAAGCCAACGTGACGGTGGAAAACTAAAACTTTTTTCAATGTTTTGCAGTGTTCAAATTCATTCATTCGGATCGAGTCTTCTTAAGCATTTCTTTCTTATTATAAACATTTATTTTGTCCTCTGAAGCCGCCATCCTTCACGAGATTGCGGGGGTACCAGAGCCTAACCCGGCAGATATGAGAAGCGGGGTACACCCAAACAGATCACCAGCCTGTCATGAGTCCACACAGGAATACAACCATCCACGCACACACTCACTTCTCGGAGCAATCAACCTAGCATGCATGTTTTTGGAGGGTGAGAGGAAACTGGAGTACCCAGAGTACCTCACACACATGCACAGGGAAAACATGCAAACTCCACACAGAAAGACCAGTGTTTCAAACCTCATCTGACCCTGGGACTCAAGTCAACATTTGTTTAAAAAAAAAAAAAAAGAAGAAGAAGAAGAAAATGAGTTTGGCTGGTTTAAGTGTCTCTGGAGATGTAAAAAAAAAAAACCTAGCTCAGCAACTATTAGTTTCTCATGGCTTAACCAACCACTTATTTTCTGTTGATTCATTCTTCTTCCCAATTAAACTGATGACTCTTCCCTGTTCAGCCAATAAAAGCATTCAAATTTAAGGTCCAAATAAAAATAAAAAGAATCAATGAGCAAATAAAATGTCACGATTGCTTAAGGATTTAGCACCATTTGCTTTAAGTCTCAGTCACACGTAAATCTAACAAATGACACATGGATTTCCAAAGCAGTGCATTAGTATGAAATAAATTCAGCTCTGCTGTTGTAGCAGAAAGACTAAATAAAGAACAGAGTATTCTCCTAATTATCTTCCTAAATGAGTGCTTTTAAATTATTTTATAGAAATTAAGACTAAGACTTTGCAACCTCCTATCTGTCTCTTGGGGTTTTCTCCAGTGCTTTGGTTCTACTCTGACTCCAAGACATGCACGCCAGGTGAACTGGAAACAACAGCAGCCTGCAGGTGTTAACATGGGTGTGAAACTGTACGTATGAGCAGTGAGCCTTGTGAAAAAAGGGTAATTCGAGTGTAGAGAAAGGTGAATTTTGTTTTTAAGTAGTTTCAGTTTTCCATTTAAAATGTGTTACTTGTCTGGAATAATTAACGGTCTCATCACAAGCAAAATCAACGTCTCAGAGCGTTCTACTTGCTAACAGAGATGTGTGGACCTTGTATTTGTCATCACAGTGGTTTTTAGAATTATTCAGCAGTTTTCCAGAAAAAAAAAATCTTTGTAATTCTGCAATTCTCCCACACAAACTAGTGGTTGATACATTGACATCTTTACAGCAAGATGCATTTCACACACAACCCCGTTTACCCCATATTTCTCTCACTCCTCAACCCTTTCACCACCCTATGAGTTACTTCACACTTTTAAAGTGGGGAAGAGGAACATTTAGTTATAGAGAAATTCATACGATGTCATTACTATTGTATAATAGATATCCCAAAATGTAAGTTATGATTGTTTAAGTGCATTAGATTCAATGACAAAACTATTATTTTGCATGAGATGAGACTTTTAAAAAAAAAAAAGGGAGGTGTGTTCCAAATGTTAACTTGTCGATCAATAACGGAATACAAGTCAGCTTAATTACACTAATTGCACATTCATTTACCACAACAGTATGAGCAGAAAACAAAGGAGAAATTGTTTCCCTCTTGATCAATTAGGTTTTTCTGGTAGAGGTAAATAATTGAAAATTTGGACTTAGTTACCGGTCAATTGTTATTAAAGCTAGTCAACAAATTTACTGGAAAATAGTGGGAAGTAAGGCTGCACAATATTGAAAAATATCTAATTGTCTAATATTTCCATCTTATTTTTATATTTATTTCTAGTTTTTTGTTGTTTAACATGAGTAAAAAGCTCGTGTAATTTTTACCAGCATGCAGAATGATATGCCAGTGGGGATGCAATGCCCCCTTACCTACTACAAACTACGTGACGCCCTGAAAAATTAGTTGGCCATTCATTAAGCACAGAGATATTAAACGGTTAAGACAGAACAAAAACTTATAGAAAAAAAATGCAGCTTTTTGAGATTAATTAGTTGAAGTTGTTAAAATTGCCGTATCGATCAGATATGGATACATCATGCAGCCAAACACCAATACTACCCTGCAGAGGATATGCACTGTTAGTTTGTTGAAATCAACTTGAAATTGCATGTGGTTATCTTCCTGTTCATCAAGTCTGAACAACAGGTAGGAATGATGTGTAGGTAGAAAAATTATAATTTTGGAATCCCAATTTTGCCAAATTGAATTTGGCAAAATTGGAAGAATCCAATTTTCTTCATGTTCTAAATAAAACCTGTCAAATGAAATGTAATATGAATAGCTGAAAGTCAGACTTAACCTGAACCAAACTGAAAATCAACTTTAGAATTGAGCTATTCAATATCAAAGTTTCCATTTCTGACAATCCACCTTCTATTTGAAAAACTGCTGAAAGAAAAATAACATGTATCACTTCTACTAGAGGCAGAAGTCAAAGAAATTACCAAAAAAGAAACAACCATCATGAAGATCAAGAAGTGGATTGAGAACATTGCCTGACGAGCTGTTTCTGACAGGATGATGTTTTATGGTGGCTGTAAATAAACGTAAAGCCATGTGGACACTAAATCCTTTTCATTTTATCCCATGTACTGAGTCATTTCTTTTAATTAAGTGTTTAAAGAAAATTACAGATAGATCAACCGAAGTCTTCTTACACAAGTCTGGTTGGATCTTTGATGTCTTCTTCTGTTTTCACCAGAATGGTCTTAAAACAGATTATTGAGCAGACAAAATTTTGTGAAAACTTTTAACTAGCTCCTTTTTTAGGTCACATCATTTGCCATGTTGGCGCTTCCAAATGGGAGAGGAAAAAAAAAACATTGGACCCTTGGAAGACTACAGCATCATATTTGCTTTGAAGGTGCACTGAGGAAAATCAGCTAGTGAATCAGAAACAGAAAAGCCATGTTGAGATAGTTGGCAAATTTCAGCATGACACAACTACTAACCCAAAATAATAATCTAGCCAGGAGGATTTTACTAGAGCCACCAGATCAGGAATTACACACATCAAATTCCAACTGATAGACCCCAGAAGAATGTCTGGCCAATCAGTGAAAAGAAATGACTTTGTGATGTTCATTTGAGTCTGTAGTTTGGTAGCTTCGTATGGAAGTTAACCAAGCTCAATTGTCTGTGTTTGCAATGTTTTCTGATATTAGGAATTTAAAGCAAGAAAAACAACAATGTTTAGAGAATTTTATTTAAAGGAAAGATGTGGTTTGCCCTGCTGCCAACAGTTTGATTTTACACTCTGCTTTCAGGACTTCAACGACTGTTTGGGCGCTTTACATCACATACGATTACAACCAAAAAGCAACAATTAGCTAAACCAGAGACGTACTCAGGAGCAAACAAATCCCAATCCCGTGAGGTCAGACTGTTTCAAAATGAAAAAAACAGTTTGATATCTCAAGCTAGCAATGACTCGTATGATAATGTTAGATTCGGATGGATGATCAGCTGAAACCATGTCATAAAATAGTCAAAGTTGTGTCCAAGTATTAAAATGACAAACTACATTTATAATTCTCTCTCTAGATTATCTAAATCAAAATTTATTTTTTTTTCTTCTTCTTCTTCTTTTGAAATAAAAAACCCTTAATTTTTTTGTCTTTTTTCTTGTCTGAATATTTCAGACTCCTGTGCCCTTGGAAGGTCTAAACTGATCTTTTTAGAGTTGAAGACTATTATTCAAAGAATCGGAAAGAGTAGGACTTGGTGTACTATTGCGAGCCTGGCTAGATAAAAGCCAGAGAGGAACAAGAAGTTTGCCTTCAGTCTCAAACCATCCCTAGCAAAAAAATGTTTTGTGACTCACAAAATTTTATATCAAGATTAAAATGAGTAATTAAATGACAATAAAAAACTAACAAGAAACATTTAAGCTTCTGGTTTTAAAATTATCTTCAAGAATGGTTGCGAAACATAACAAAATGGTTGACTTTAGGCTTGGATATCCAACCAAAAATATATCTATAATGAGACATTTCTGTACGGGCACAAAGAAAACTGGATAGAGCTGAGTAAATATGCCACTCACTTCGATGCCCAAGGCAAAAGAGACAGTGAAATCCAGCAGAAGAGTGAGCTGTCAGGAGAGAAAGGGACAAACGGAGAGACTGCAAAGAAATAAATGTGAAATAAAGATTCTGCAGAAAAGTGAAGAAAAACGTTGAGTATCGAGAGGGAAGCGCTTTTAGTGCTACAAACAGAAAAAAAAAAAAATTGTCAAAGGACGAGAGGTCCCACCGCAGTTACCAGGTCTGTCCTCTTTACGCAAGTGAAAATGATCATGTATCATTCTAAGTTCAAGAAATTTAAATGTCAGTATCTCAATATGTCAGCCCAACCATGCATCAGTCTGGGATGTGAAACAAAACTCTGACAGATGCTGAGAACAAGGGGTGCATTATTAATAAAAAGTGGCAGAAAGTGTTACACTCAACACATGGTATGCCAAACTGTCATGACAATATAGAATAATTGAGGTTACGTTGTGTGGCAGTGCTGGGGCAACATTATCCCACCCATCTACCTTTCCACTTCACTAGTTGAGTAGACAAGCTGCAGTCTCGTTAAATGATCATCATCGACAGTGTGCGACTTCCACTCAGGGATCCAATAACACAGGCTACACATTTCTGCTTTCCTAAAAAATATCCTAAAAGAAAAATAGCTGTTGAGTAACGATGTGCAAACACGTAAACAGCCGCCACCTTTCACCCAGTGAAGTTGCTCATCATCACAAATTCAGTTTTATGTCGTTTGTCAACAAAGGGTCTGTATGGAGATTTTAAAATTATCTCAAGTGCTATATTTTTGCTTCGACAGACACGCTCGCTGTAAATGCGCAGACTTCTCTCTTGTGAAATGTGTAAAAACATTGGTTGAAAAGTTCAGAAGAGAAAAGAACCCATAAATAACTTAAAGCCATGTGGGATAAACACTTTGGTTAAATACAAACTCTGTCTTGCAAATGTAATAGGACAGATTCCTACGGTCTACAGATCTTAAAAAACAATACACAAATTCCATCACTAATATTATTTTAATCCCCATTGTGAATAAAACCATAAAATTGTCTGACAATAGATTTAGAAACATTTTAGGAAACGGTGATTTTTCTTTTGGAGATGTACACCACTTGTAAAAAGCCCAGGAGCTCTACTATATTACAGCACCATCTACTCATTTCTTAACAACACAATCCATTTTGAACAATAATTTATCTGAGGGTCAACACTCTCTCGTAGGAATTTACATGCATTCAAGAAAATATTAAATTGTATACAGAAATAATAATTAAAAAGGCCTGGTGAAGCTGAACGCACAATGGATCACCAGTCTTTCACAGGCCAGCATTTATACACATCACCAATTCCAATTACACTCATACCTACAGTATGGGCAATTCAAACCAACCAATCAACCTAATTAACATGTTGATACGACATCAGTGCTAAACATGAGAGTCTTAAACATGTACATCGCTAAAGCAGAAGGAAATAACTCGAGCTAACGACGAGTGCTGCTATAGAATTTTATTTTGCTCTCTTCTATATTTAAAAACAAACACAAACAAAGTTTAATAGGTAGCTACATTTCTACAAGTCTCTTGCTGTGCCGTGCCTAAAGCAATGCTATTCCTACACCTTACTGCCTTTCATATCACATCCTGCCTCTCACACAACCCAGTGTGTTTGAGACAGAACCTCCCGCTGTGCGCAGGAAAATGATCAACAGCTCAGCAAACTCTCCAACTTATTTTCTCAGCACTTTTGCAGCAAAGCATCAACAAAAAACAGAATGCTGAAAGTTGAGTTTGGCCACACAGCAGAAAGTTTACATTTTTTAGCAACATTGTATTGTGTTCGGTTGAACTTACACAGCTCTATCAAAGATAAACACACAGATCACCAACAAACAGATTTGAGCTGTGTGCAACACGTCAGGATTAATAATGGACAGAGTCAGGTTACCTGTCACCCTGAATATGATCTCTTTAAAGTACCAGGCTAAGATGCTCCCTCTCCGACTATGCTAACTGCAGGTCACATGCCACAGTTTGTATAGGCCACGTTGTGCAGTAAATGCGCATGACAGACAATGACATATTGTGTTTCTCATCTGTTTTCTTTCTCTGGCCAAATGAATAGTCATATTCCTGTCATGTCCACTCACAGTCACTGTGCTGATGAGGTGTGTTGTTTTGCAAATCTTAGTTTTGCAAAGAAACCTGAGACATGAGTGCCATGCGGGAGTCCAGTGAAGTAGAAAACTTGTTTTGAAGTAAACCAGGAATTTCGCATGAATGGCCAGAACCTTCAAATAACCTGGCTGAGCTTTAAGAGGGAAATGACAAATAAACCCAGGCTTTTATGCCTGAGAACAGATTACTTCTCAAGAAAAAGTTGCACATAAACTGCCGTGCACAGTGAAAACAATACCAGTTACAATAACAAACTACACTTTACAAAGTATTCATTTTAAAAAAGCTCAGTGTGAGTAAAAAATCAAAACAGTGTGAACTAAAACTGTCTGAATGCTGAAAAAAAAATAATCTTATCATAGAGGAGTTGAAGGTCCATCCTCTCAGCTGGCATATCAAGCATAACTTCCAATCGTGATGTTTAGACTTCTAAACAGTTTAAACCTCTCATTTTTTGGCTTTTCCTTCAAGGGCCAGCACAGCAAATCAGTTTCCTCAATCTAACCCTTTGTTGTGCACGTTCTCACACCAACTACTGTACCTGCATGCGTAAAACACTTTCCTAGTCTTCCTTTTGCTTTTCACTTTAGCAGTTCAAAACGCAGCATCCAAACACTTGTTTAAATGTATTTACAACACTGCTCGTTCTTGTGAGACTCTCTGTCAGATCAGTTGTTTTATGACAAACGTTTGATCTTGTTTTATGTACAACTTTGTTTTTATCAAATTTGGACAAATTCACATGTTTGTAGTGAATAAAATAGTCCAATAAAACACCCAATGTAACAGTTTTAATGTGATCATTTCTTTATGTTGAGCTTATTCTTGGCACAAGAAGAGTTGCCATTACTACAGATTACAATTCCTAACTATTAACTAGTTATGTAATGTTTATGCACCTAAAACTAAACCTGGACACATTTGAATACTTACACCATTCACCCTAAAATTAATGGGACAAATATTGACATAAACAGTCAAATTAAGACATTGATCAGACTTTAATGCAGTCCATTTAAAATGGTAGATGAAAGAAAACTAAATGTAGCTATAAATTCTATTAAATTATTATGTAAAATTATATTTAAATCTCTAAAAGGCTTTTGAATAGTAGATTAATACCTCAATTTTCAAAGACTTTAAAAAGTTAGACAACTTTGTCTGGTTTTAATGCAACATAGGGTTAGGTTGTTGCAAACCGAGATGAACAGATGTTTTATTAAAAAAAAAAGAAGGTAACTTGTACACTCACATTGCCCATGTACTCAGACAGCAGGTCCTGGAGAGCTTGGCGCACAGAGTTGCATTCAGCCACAATGCGCTCTCTGCGGTCGTCGCGTGTGCAGGAAGAGTCGGCCATGAGGGCGGCTCCACTGATAATGCTTTCCAAGCGTTCCTCCAGAGAAGGACGAAAGCGTTCCTCGCTAAATGCCAGAGGATCCACAATTATTTGTTTCTGTAAGAAAATGGTAAAAACATTTTAGAAAAGGCAGAAATACATCTGAAAGGGACACTGACAGATTCTTTTCCAAACCCAAACTGATTTTTTTGACAGGAAATTGATGTTATGTGGACTGACAGGATCTGCTACAGGGGGACAAGGCTACAGTTGTCTATTTTGTTGTGATACCAAGCTTGAACAAACATCAATTTTATTGCAAAAAAAGAGAAAACTTGTGGGACAATTTTAAGATGAACCCAACAATGACTTGTGTTTTTAAACTCAGGCATGTGGATGTTATTCCTAAACATGTTAACTTGTTATACTGAAGAGAAAGATAAACATGACAATCGGATTTCTGTCAGAGGCTCTCATGAAGACAGTTAAACAAAACAAGTCAAGAACATCAATATGCTGTACACTGTGTGTAAACAGAGCAAAAAAAAAATTGTTTCGATACAGTCATCAATAGAATGCATAGGACATAAAGAATAAACATTAGTAATTTAATGCCTAAAATCAATTACAGGTTAACCGATACAGGTAAAGCCTAGTGAATAGGTCATGTTTATTAGAGATTTTTTGCAAACACACCTGTAGAATACAGTGTGGCATTAACTCTTTATTCTTGTGCAACGTATTACTTTGTCTCCTAAAAGGCTTTTGATGATACTGTAGAAAAAAAAAATTGTCATTTTCTTTCACCTTGTCTTGCCACTGTATTAGTGAATAAAGGAACTCCAAGCATCTTTTGTATTGTTAATGTTCTCTATCAGCTAAACAAATCTATGCACAGTAACAATCAAATAACCTTGAACACACACTGTGCTTCAAAGAAAAATAAATTTCATTTGCCTGAAATCAAACCTGAAACAAACTATGTGCAAGTAAGGGGATGCTGAAAGTAAAATGATGTGGACATGATAGACCCGGCAAGCATGGAGGAAAAAGCTTCGAAGACAGCTGTCCAAGTTTTCTGACTTCATAATGAAGTAAAACTTAGGGGAAGATTTTAAGCAAGACAAGCATCCGAGACAACCTACAATAATCTCATCACTTGAACTGCTCTGCCAGAGACGAGGGAGGGGGAAAAAACATGATGTGACAAAAACTTTACTGTAAAACATTTTCAAAGCACAATAATGTGACCAAGCTGCCTTTTTTTTTCTGGACAAAGCACCTAAGCATCTCATTTCAGATGAGACACCTAGTTCCAAAAAAGCCAAAGAGATTAATAAAATTCCATACCTCCAAAGCCACAGCACTAAATGTTTTTCCCCAAAATTTCAGTGTTGTTATTTACTAGCCAGTCCACCCTGTTAAATCTACCTTCAACCCCCTCTGCTCTGTCTCATCTGACCTCCTCTGCTTGCGTGTAGCATTGTCATGGCAACAGGCACACGACAAGAGATGTGGAGGAGGAAATAGAGAGGTGGAGCTGCTTTGACTCATTTGCTAATTTTCTTAAGCATTTTTAAGATGAAATCAGAGTTCTGGTAAACTAGGGGGGGTCATGTCATCCTCCTTTTAAAGATCCTCATTTGCATCATCTGTCAGGGCTGACTGATCAAACACTGGTAATAATTTCACAGTTTCTCCGTCGGCCAGTCATTGCTTAATTTTTGAATGCAGAAGAGTGCAGATATGTGTGTCATCGCAAAGAGGAAAATTCAATGAGTCATGATGACAACTAGAGTATGTACACAGAGTTTTTGCCTTGGAGGTGGTGGCAGCCTTCAGCCTGCTCATACTAAATGTGATGAAGCGTCAGCAGACTGATTTTGAAATACTCGCTGCTGGTTCTAAATGGAAAAACAGTGCCAAGAAACTTTAGAGAGGTGTGCTTATTGAACCATATGTTCCACTTTAAAATGGTTGTTAACATTTCTGAGTGGTCCTGCTCAGTTACAGAGCAAATAAATCGGGCGGCTCTTCCAATTGTGACTGACGTCAATTTGGAAATGTCACAGTGTTCCAGGATAATACGTCACTAGTTTTGTTTGGTTGTTTGTTTGTTTCTACCTAGCTATATAACTGAACAGAATCCACAACCCACACATGCACCCCTAATTTTTTTTTTTATCAAAAATTGAAGTACAATTTTTCCCTCACTTTTTCTTCTTTAGACCAAGGATTTGAACTGACATGTCCATAAATTTCAGAATACAGAACAACTTTAAGATTGAATGTAGCATCATACTCAAAATCGTTTTTTTGCTTGCTTGCCCGAGTTACCACACTATGGGGTACCGACATAAAAATGTTAAAAATACTGAATTCAAACTTTATAACTCTGCTTTTTGTTATCTGTGCAAAAAAGGGCAACAATAAACTCACTTTGGAGAGTAGTAAACATATGTAGATGATTCGTATTCACCTAGAGACTCCCATTGCATATACACTGTAGGTACTGTGCTTGCGCGCTCTCTGGTGCAATAAGTTCTCAAAGCATGACACCGTAAACTTTGGTCAAATGCGCACCCAAAACAGAAGCCTCATACTCAGATAAATATGGTAGTTGAAAAAAGGGAAAAAAAAAAAGGGTAGTTTTAAATGTTAGAATTAAAACTGCTTAAAATGTGGATTTTAACCAACATTTGAAAAAAAGAATCTAATTGTTTAAAATTTGTTCTGTTGTGTTGTTTTCTGTTTATCCGGTGCTGGGCCGTGGGGACAACAGCCTCAGACCGGAAGCCCAGGCTTCTCTCAGCTGGGCTGCATCCTCCAGCTCACCCGGAAGGATACCGAAATGTTACCCGTCCAGCTGTGAGATACAGTCTCTCCAGCGGGTCTGGGGTTTGCCTCTGTGTCTCCCTTCGGTGAGACGTGCTCAAAACACGTCACCAGCGATGAGGTGAAGCGTTTGGGAGGCCATTTGGCTTCTCTTCTCCAGAGGAGCAACTCTATGGATGGCAGAGCTCCTCATTCTGTCTTTGAGCGCGAGCCCCGCCATCCTGTGGAGGTGAAATTAAACAATGAACATAAATAGATTTTAAATAAGTAAATCCTCTATTTGTGGGTTATGTAAAAAAAAAAAACTCATACAATAGTAAATTTACTTGTCATTTTTTAGTATTGTGGCTAATTTTGGGATGGGATTTAATTCTGCCTTATACAACATGACAGATAATTGTAAAAAAAAAAAAAAAACATACATATTTAAAGTCACCCTCAAGACTCAATTATGCTCTATGCTAAAGCTGGATAAACAACTTTAGCTCCCCTACATGTGTGATTTGGTACATTGTTAGGATCCTTGTAAATGCATGCTTTGATAGAGAGAACAAAGCAGGACTAGTGGGACATGCGGGGGCAATGTAAAGTTATATAGCTGACATAAGGCTGGAAAAACAACAAAGACAAGGAAGACAATGTTTTTAATGGCCTCACAGACCACCGTTGCTTACCGTGCTACCGCTCTTATATCTTTTTCTGAGAATGTATATCATCATGAATTCAATCATAACAATGTTTTCTTATGTTGGATTAGCACCAGCACATTGTTGTAAAATTGTAATTATTCTCTGATGGAAATTGGCTAATAAGCTTGCAAACATTACAAAGTTAATAATGGCAACTAGAATGAAGCAAAAACTTAGTGGGGTACGTGACAGAAGTATTGTATATGCCAAATGCATAATATTTCAATAGTGATATGAATGAATTTAAATTGTTTTACTATTGAAAACAATAATACTATATCTTATTGAAGACTAGGTTATTTGTTGCATTATTGAACATTTTGGATAAATAGATCACGTTTTTCATGTTGACATGTTAGGTTCTGAGTAATGAGCCTGACTTTTAACAGAAATAACTCAGAATGTGAGACAAAAATGTTCTTATTAATGCCATGCAGAATGTGAGGACTAAGAGTAGACCCCACAATTTTTTTGATGTGAAACACAACCTTAATTTTCTCTCAGTGTCTCAAAAATATGTTCAAAATACCCATGAGCTCCACTGAGTGTTTTTTTCTTATTATACCTACTTGCTGTTCATCCGTTGTTTTTAACACCTGCTTTAGCTGAACAAACCCACAAGCTTTCTCAATTATCTCAAACACCTTCACAGTATGATGGTCTTAACTACATTTGAGGAAAATCTGGGACTATTTCACACTTTCTATGCAGATCTTTTCCCCCCTGCATGGGTAATGACTTGTTAAATAATGTAGAACAACTTCCTTAAGTAGTTTCTTTTTAATTACGTTCACCTGAAAAGCTCATTTTAAATAACACATTGCACTATTACAAAAAGTAATCTCTTTCAGGAAACATCTTTCTGAAGCGTAAGAACAATATGACGTGAAAACCAGCTCCCTCATCTACACTCCAGCAATTTCTAATCAGGAGTATGAATCTACCGCAGAATCCACTGGGATGGAAAATCTCACATCTTTTTTATGTGATAACGGGCTGGGCTGCTATCGGTAGGATCACTGTTCATACGGCGCTGTTTCAACCCGCATGTACACGCTATGTCCAATATGACATTCAAGAGAAATCCCACTTTAATCTTTTTTTACAAAACTTGAAGTTTGTTGTTGTGCAAAAAGTAGGTGAAAAACTTTGCAATCCTTGCAGACTTAAATGTAGCAGATAAAGTCATATCAGGGCAGCGATGTTTAATATAGAGCTTGTCCTTACATTATTGATTTAGTGCTTTGCAACACTGTTGCCTAGCAACAGATGACTTCTGATAACTTACACTATAGGACAAATGTACTTTAAAAATCCTATCAATATTTCCTATGCCTCTGACATGAGGAGAAAGGTGGAGGGATCTGGGAGAATAACTGCTTATTTATTCATAATCTGCTTCGGTAAATGAGAGGGAAAAAAAAGACATCATGCAAGACAGTGTTGTCCTATTTTGTATATGTTCAGAAGCGTCACTATTTATGGAGGAAAACAAGTCAGAGCATATCTAGGAGGGTAATATTGGGCTTCATTGGACCGAGTTTTGGTTGGCTTCTGGTGCAGCTGCTCCACATTATATAATTGAATTGTTTTTTCTTTATGTAAAAAATTTTGTGTCAGAAAAAGTCACTATTGTCTAAATCAGGGTTTGGACATTTTAGATAATATTTTAAATTAGTATGTGGCAAAATTTTGCTGAATTAAAAGACAAAAAAAAGAAAGATACAACTTTTGTATTAAGAAAAAAAAGATAAAAACACAGTCAGAGGCTATGGGAACATAAAAAAGGACCGTATGCATTAATCATGTGAAGAAAATGTGTCAAAGCAGCCACACGATGTAACAAACTGCTACCTGTGAGCTGACTGATTAATGTGTAGTGCATTTAACACAAGACAGGACTAAATTAAAATGTCTTCAATTCATCACAGTGGACCTGCTGAATGTCTTTGAAGTCTGGATAAGAGCAAAGCTTCGGTAAATAAGATGCTCTGCATGTCTGACAGAAGTTAAAAACAACCATGGGGAAAGAAAATCATCTAATCATGCTCGCATTTATCACCTCAGGCAGCATTAGGATGATAGGCCTCATGTTTACTTCATCTATTATTTCACCATTTTGTTTCATGTCAATATTATGGATGTTGTTCATCACATATTTGCTGTACATTTTTAGTTTGTTTCTTTTTATTTGTGAATTTAATTTTTGATAACTGGTTGAGATATTACAAAACAATCCTTTTCAGAGAAAATATAGAAAAGAAAGTCAAATAACAGTCCATATTGCCTGTATAATTTAATTAAAGAAAGAAGATACATGTCAGGCTTTCAGCGTTAACTTTTTTTTATTGAAAGAATAGAAGGATTTTTTTCTGTTTCATAAAGTTTCTTATAGGATTTTGGCATACATTGTTTTTTTTTAAATTTATCTTAATACACACACTTTTTTTAATCACGGATTCTTGAAATCATCTTTCTAAAAATTACGAATTCGAGCTGGCCTCAAGAGTCTGACATAGTTTTATTTTTATTTAATAGGCATGGTATTAAGATGCTCTGAAAAACCTACTATACCTGAACTGTTGTCACCGGTTGTAAGACACTCATAATTACAAACAGGTGTCTGAGTGAAAGAAACAGTTTGACGTATGAAGGGACCATTTTAATGGAGCTTTTAATAATTTTTTAAAGGTGATCTTAGTTTGTCTACCAAGATCATCTTAATAGACACAAGTGATCTTAGTAGATCACCTTTGATCATTTTTTTAATAGAATACTTTTTAGAATTGTATCAATGTTTAATGTATTTTATTTTGAAAAGTACATTGTAAAGAACATTGAATTTGAGATTTTTCTCATAAATTTTAAATATTGAGGCATAACTTCCGAGCAATATATTAAAAAACATGCATTTGTTCAGTTAAAAAAAAATTATTTTAGATGCACAGTATCAAAGCACATTTAAAACGGAAGCAAACTAAGAGTGAAAATAATAGTGACTAAAGAGTACTGAGCGTCTACCTCAGAGCAATGTCCCACATTTCTTGTCCCACATTCCACCTAGAGTTCATAACCCCTCAGGGTATCTGGTCACTTCATGATTCAGCTTCTTTTGTTATTTAAACTCAACTTTTGACCCTATTATGTTTTTTCCTGACTTTATATTTAATCTTATTAAATATGTCTATAACTTGTATTTTGAACTTAGAAATGTAAAGAAAAACATTAGCAAGTTTTTAAATTGGACATGAAGATTATTATCTTGAAAGTATAAGAAAGAATGGGGCGAAAAGACAGGGTAAGGTTGTGACTAATACATCACTCATTTGACTTACGTCAAAATTGTTGAGGGCATATGCGAGCTCTCCGCCTCCAGCTGGCTGATTGAGAGCTGAGTCTTCGGTTGCCATGGCCTGGGCGGCATTGGAGATTCCCGAGACGGCATGCTGCAACTGCTTGTAGATTAGGTCGCGGTTAGCCTTGTAGGCCGCCACGTCAGGGTGCTGCAGGCAGGCGCGGGAGGCGGTGTACAGCATGGGGATGTTCCTTTGTAGGACCCCGCGCGCAGCAGCCATTTGGTCCTTGTGATGGACATCCTTTAGCTCCTGGCAAGATGAAAAGAAAAGGATAGGAATTGTTAACCAGAGAGATGGGATAGTTGCAGGGGCGATGTACTATGGGTTCAAAATGGGCCTGTCATGCCCCTGCAAAGACAGTAAAAGTTTGTTATGGATGACCCAGATTTATTTCTGTCCCCTGCGGTAACACAACACAGTCATAATCAGGCCATTATAAAGTGCCTTTACAATTTAATGCGTTGCTACTCAGACCTCGGCAGTGTAGTGCAATTATTTCTTCATACAACGAAAAAGGTGCAGAGAGAGATCACTGGTACAGATTTATGGCTTTAAAAAAAAAAAAAAAAAAGCTTGCATGTGGAAAAGAAAAGGCTTTGCTACCATATGGAATGATTCCAGCCCTACTACTGCCAATAATTGTTCAGCTCCCTCAGTCACTTTTAAGCACATTTACAGTGTTATGAAAAAACATGAAAACATTTTTTTGGTGGGTAAGGAAAGGGGACAGTTTTAAGAAGAGAATGTAAAATATGTTTTTGACTTGTTAAAATCTATTCAGTCATCCTTTTATTTACCCAACATAACGCTTGTTTACACATGTTTTCTCACCATTTTTGGTTTTAATTAATATGTTTAGCGACGTGTTGTTCTCGGTTCAATAACCCATCTGCTGTCGGGATTCACTGTGACTAACAATGCCTGTTATTTAGCTTCAGGTGAGAACATTTTTTTAGAGCAAAAATGGAAAATTTTAGACATGTATGCTTACAAGCAGAATTGCCTTTTTTCCCCCTTTTTTTCTCAGAAACTTTCTAAGCACACAAACTGACATCTTCACACTTACCACATTCCATGTAGTTATAAACTCAATCCATGATTCAGCATAGTCAATATTTTAAGTGAACAAATGTGATCAAAATTTCTAAAATTGTGATATTTATTATTATTTCCCAATAAAATTGCCTCTTAAAATGTTATTAAGGCTCCTACTGATTGTGATTCTCTAGTTTACTCTGGTCTGTGATTGAATGACTATTATGTATGTTGCAAATTTCCGTACACCAAACACTAAAAATTCACTTTTTCTCACATTACCTGCTGTCTCTTGGCAGCCATGATGTTCAGCTTGTCTACCTCTGGTTTCAAAGCCTTGTACTGTATTCCCAAGTCCTGCTCTGTGCCGGCATTGCGCACTTTGACCAGATTGTCCTCCACCTGAGAAAACAAGATTAGGCAAAGTAAAAAATTAGAATCTCATATCTGCAGTACAAAATTAAAAAAAAAAAAAAAAATACCAGAGGTCAGTGATTTAGCTGACAGGAAAGAACATTTACCTTTTTGAATTAAAACTTACGCAGTGAAAAACTGGATGATTACAGGCGAGAAACGAGGTACACAAACTCAAACCTATGAGCACTTTCACATTGGACTATCAACTTATTTTGCATATCTTTGGATGGTTGGAGGGAGTACTCAGAGTTAACCCACAGTTTCATGGAGAGAACATACAAACTCAACACATAAAGGCAAGTAATTCAGGACTCGCCCCACTCAGATCTTGAACTTCCAACCTCCTTACTTTGAGGCCACAGTGTTATCCACTCTTGCAACCTAGTTCATCAACGGTAAAAAAAAAATTAGTCCAACTCTTCACAGGTCTAGAAAATGGAAAGCAGAAACATCTAACTCTGCTGAAACAGAGTGAAATGCATTGGCTGAAAAATGTAGCAGCAGGGCAGCCTCCATCAACTCATTCCACATGTCGAAGCTGCACCTGGAGCCAGTTCTGGTGAAGATCAATAGAAAATAAATCATTGTGCCTGACAGATCCGTAAAGAAGAAGCTAACATGTATGAAAAACATGAGGGAAAAAAAAAGGATCTATATGATCAAAATCTTAAATGTTTCTGGTGGTTTGTGAAGATGTTTCTGAACATTTGTGGGCGGAGGAAAAAAATCATTTGAGATTATTCAATAGAAATGGTTTAACGTGCAAAGCTGCCCTCTAAAAAAAATGCAAGTTAAAATTTGTGCATACATGTCCGCAAAAACTAAGGATTTAAATTTTAGTTTAATAAAGCAAAATCTTTGTTACTTTTTACACCCTCTAGTTGTTGCTTTAAAAGCTTCCTTCCTGTCAACTATACAACGTACACATCTTGTGTGTTTATGTGACACAAACTGCCACAAATGATGTGCAAAGCTGAGTTGCACCAAAACTTTTTTACTGCTGCCATCAGATGAAATTTATGTGCCCCAAGTCAACCGGAGGACTGGTGAAGGCACTAAAACTCTAAAGTTCATATCAAACAAGCTGTGATTTCAATTAGCAGTAGAGGCCACTAGAGGATGTGAGCGGGGTATTGGGTCATGATGGGTGGGTAGTTTCACCCAGGGTGCCACAAGTGGCATTTGAAGTCATTAAAGCTGTAATTGCACGGGGGCTGGAACAAAGGTTATAAACTGCGGCAAATTAGATGCATTTTACCACCACTTTACTAAATTCAAAAGATTTGTCTTTAAAACATGAACAAATGTTTTGTTTTTGCTTGTTCCTTATTTACAGTTGTTTCATTTGAGATCAGAAACTGTAAGAACTTGTTGTTTACCTTATGTGGCCTTAAGTTAAAGATCAGACCAAACATCGCGCATCCAGTTTTGATTAACCAGGAAACTTTAATTTAAAACTTATTAAATTTTGAACCGAAACATTAAATTTGATAGCAACTTTGCTTTGATCGAGATAAAAACAGGTGACATTTTGTAAGTAGTTTGTTCCTATGAGTCCTATGAGTTTGCAGACTTAACCACAAACTTTAAAAATAATTTATATGAGAAGTGCAACAGCAGTAAAAAGCCTCACTTATGCAGGAAATGATGTGCTGATAGAACCACAACATTTGTCAGCGTCTGTCAGTGGCATTTAAAAGTTCTGAATAGGTTGTACCATCTTTGAAGAAGTTAAGTCAGTCAGTCACAGTCACCTTATCCGTCCATCCCGGCTGATTCAAGGCAAGGGGCAGGGTACACCCCGAACAGGTTGCCAGTCTGTCGCAGGGCCACACATACAACCATCCACACACACACTCATTCCGAGGGGCAATTTGGCACTGGCCAATCAACCTAGCATGCATGTCTTTGGAGGGTGGGGGGAAACCCACGCAGACACAGGAGAACATGCAAACTCCACACAGAAAGAACAGTGTTCCAAGCCACGTCCCCACCCGGGACCCGAACCCACGACCTTCTTGCTGTGAGGCCACTGTGCTACCCACTGCGCCACCGTGCCGCCCTTAAGGTTAAATTACATTAAAATATTATACATCTTCCCACATGGAGAATGAGGTGGTGTTCACTTCTTTTCTCGATATTACGTTTGGTTTTTGCCATTCAGAAAAAAAAAAAAAAGAAAAAAAAATAATTAACAGACATCTTTCTTTAAAGTGAAGAGTGATTTTGGTAGTTGTTTTTTTTTTTGTTTTGTTTTTACTTTATTTAAAATGAACTTTCAAATCAAATAACACCGATATAACAAATTGTCGTCTCGGCATGACGCTTTTTCTATTTTTTAGTTGCCAGTATTGCTTGGTACTCTCAGCGAGGAGTCTGGGCTTCAATTTTGTTCAAACCGTCCAAACATCAGACCCAATTCTGTCTTTTTATTTCCTGTAGAAGTGCCTCTAACCCTCAACAAGTGTTGACCACAACAAAGATGGACTTTTCCAGAGAGATAGATGGATCTGTTCCTCCAGCTGTCTCTCTGGTCCTTTACCCAGCAGTGGTTGGTGTGCTACTCTGCAGCTCGAAAAAACACTTCTACTCTTCTCTAACTATAAAAGTGAACTGATGTTTCATGAGTTTCTTTGGGAGGGTACAGAGATTGTTATTCTCAACAAGATAGAAATTGTTAAGCTAGTAAATAATTTAGTTACCATCTTGTTTGCCAAATGTTTTTGGGAAATTCATTGGTGTTAGGTCACAAAAAAACTATGATCGAGGCAACTGAACACAAAAAAGTTCAGCTGATTTCCATCAAAGATGAATCACAAACAAAATGCAACATATTTACATTGAATGTTCTTTCAGGATTTTGCGACGCTGCAATCACAAATTCCCCAATTTGCAACATTTTCAAAAGCTGCAACAACTCTCAAGTGTGAAAGTTGTTTTTCAAGTTGGTTTAGTCATTATTTTCCTGCTAATAGTTGTGCAGACACTCCCTTAGCACTGCTTGCATTAGCGGTTTTCCAGTAATAAAAAAAAAACAGATACTTTGTTTCACCTCATATCATTTTAGGGTGTGAAAAGCGAGAACTGAGTGATGCGAGTAGGTGTCATTATCTACATTGCTTACTCTATTACTGGGTCATAAGTTGCTGATACACCACAAGTTGACTGTCTCAGAAAGCCAGACGACCACAGTCTCACAGCTTAGTGCATTTTGAAGAAATGTCTTTTATAAACATTTTTTTACTGCAAACAAATGCTTTGTTTCAATTACATCAACATTTTGTAATAATTTTGCTTCTCAACATCGCTGGTAAAATTTGCAAAAAGAAGTTGATTTTCTTTTAAAGAAATATGCTTTTGTTAAAAATTGAAACTTTAAGGAAAACCTTCCATGGAAAAAGGTGATTTGTTTTAACACAAAAGCCTGGAGGTACTGAGTAATACCATGCTTTATTTTGTACCGTGGTAAATAATAGAGTACACTTAAAAGTGTTGCTTGTTCTTAAATCAATAATAAGCAGGATATAAATGATCTCACCAGTTTCAGCTGCACTAGTAGTTTGTAGACATCGGACATGTCTGCCAGCACCAGCAGGTGTGTGACCGCTGAAAGCAGAGCCCTGGCAGCACGAACCATGTTGCCCCTTTTCACAGAGGAGCAAGGGTCCTCTGCGAATTCTCCAGAAGCCATTCGCATCGACTCACCTGGGAAAAAAAATGACAAAACACACCTGGTTCAATGGTCTGAACTTACTGAAACCCAAATTAAAAATGTTGAGTAAAAATGTAATTGTGATATTTATAAAGTTTTATTTTTAAGATGATTGGAAAACATGTGGAAAGGTTTTTAATAGCATGGGAGAAATCCTTGTTTGTGAAGCTGACTGGCCATGCCCCTGACTGATACAATGAAGCTGATTGGCCAACTACGATCACCCTGACAAATGAGTTGGCCGCTCAAGGTGTACAAAGAGATGTTGTCTGGAAGAGACGCTGCGTGTGAAGGGATGCTGTAAACTGGTAAAGATGAACAGAAAATTATTGGAAAGTTGCAGCAATGAGCGATTATCTAATCACAGTTGATATCAGGATATTTTTTTTTTTTTTTTATTATTTTGAATTACTCTATTCATCCCTCACCGGGGAAATTTGTTTGCTGCACTCCTTACACCGCAGCAGGCTGCCCCTCAACGGCACCAATGGTGGGAGAAGTGGGGGCTAGGTGTCTTCTCCAAGGACCCTAGACGTGCTCTCCGTGGGACGCGAACCCGCGACCCTCCGGTCCGCGGGCGAACGCGCTAACCACGCGGCCACCGTCTCCACCAACTCAATATTGTATCTCAATATGTAACTCAATATTGATATTTTGGTGGGTTCATTGCAGCCCTAAAACCAGCCAACAACAAATCAACATTTTAAAAAAGAAACTGTCTTTAGCCGGTGTTACAAAAATCTGCCAAACCAGTTTTAAGCGGATCAGAATGCCTCCATGTTTGATTGAAACCAGTCATCCTACTAACCAGTAATCTAAAAGAGCTGACAAGTCAGAAATCATTCACAGTTGATTCTCCACACGTTTTTACTGTATTTGAAGTCAGATGAGATTTACAGAGGTGTTTGTGAAAGAGGCAGTGGTCAGAAGCATTTTCTCAGCATGATGGTCATACGGCTGCAGCGTATGGGAACATGCTTCGTCTTACAGTGCCCGGGTTTGCACAGTTGGCTTAGCACACAAATTGCCTTTGTGGTCCCATGTTATGAACAAGACAGTAAATCTGAGTTGAGTTCTGAAGAAGCGACAGCTCAACATAAAATCTATTTAAAAAACGTGACCCAAGAGGGCCAAGTAGTTATCTCATTTACTTTCCTTTAAATGGAAAGGATTGTATAAAGACTTTTTGTAAGCACCAAATATAACCAATCAAAAAGTATAGCAAATTTATTTTGATCCATTGTCAAGCATTAAAAGTAAACCCAGCACAAGAAAACTGACAATTGAGTTTATATTTTTATTCAGGTTTATGTTGATAAGTTTCCTCTAAACTTAAAATGCTGTAGAGAAAAAATGAACATAATATCAAAAGATGACAGCTACCATCTGTATTTGAGCAAATTTTCCACTATTAAAACAACATCCCACATTGTTGTTCTGAAAAAGATTTCTCCATTTACCAAAGCCTCATTGCTTTGATAAATTGGAAAATACATTAAAATCAACAGCCTTGTACTAAACTGTTTAGTTTATCAGGTAGAAACAGGATATTCAATCTCTAAAGCTTGGCTCTTTTCAACACTGCTTGTGAAAGATTATTTTAAATGCACTCATGAATTTGTTCCATTAAATAAAAATGAACAATTCAGATGAAAAATTAGTCTTAGTTCACTTTGTAGGACTCTACTGCCATAATAACCAATAGCAAATGATCTAATCTTGCCCGCTATATGTAATTCACAAACTCGTTTAGCCTTTTATATTTCTCATATGAAGTACTTTTGGTTAAAAATATAGTGTGGATGCAAATTTGGCCGTCTTGTCTGTGAAGCTTCCTATACTGCTGGACAGCTGAACATGACGCTGTGGGGCTACTGTACCTGAAACAGTAAAATAAGTAGAAGTCAGATGACGTTGGACTGAGCAGCGCAATAGAAAATGGTTTTAGAGCTGTCAGCAGGCACTCTGCCCAAGATAACTAGCGGGCCGTATTTAGGTGCAAAGTGAAGTCACTTCTTGGCATCAGCTTTAGAATTTTTTCAAGTAGGCTCTTGCCACTAGCTTTCAACAAGTCCCCCAAATAACCAAGTGAGAAGTGTCTAGGTGTATGAATTTAGATAATCTACATTCCAGACTTATCAGAAACTTTTTCTTCAGATGACTTCACAGCTCTCATCTCAATACATTTATCAAATTGTACACCTTACAAAATAATGTTACCCCATAGAATGATTTCTCCCTGTTCATGCACAACCGGTTGCCAAGGCAATAACAAGCCTAGTAGGCCAAAAAGGACAAAATGTTCAGTCACATTCATTTTCTTTCCTCTTTAGTACAAATTATATCAGACCAGGTGATTAATTATGCTTTTTAGGAGTACGAATATAATTACCTTAAACAACCTAAAACCAAATCTGCACCGATTTAAAACTTTGGGCTAAATATATCAATAAAAATGTCTTTTTAAGAAAATACTAATTGCATTTAGAAAAAAGGTTGTGGTGCTGAGACCAAAAAAAAAAAAAATGGTTCCAAACTCTTGGATAAAGTTCACTAATGTCAGTGGTTTTTTGATTAGCAAGAACTCTTCATCTAAAAGATTTTAAACCAAATGTCTTACGAATGCTTGATGTAAGAATATAAACAGCAAACTTTTGGAATCGGAGCTTTTTCGTTGATTATCTAGCAGGATATACCTTCATTAAATCTGTAAAAAGACTACATGTGACTACAGCAATAAATATTCCTGTCATTAAAGATGCCTTCTTATCTTTAAAAGGATCTTTGGGTCTCAAGTGATCGACTTGCCCTAAACATGAGAACTGTCACTTTCTGACAACCCAACATCAAAATCTAGGCGCTCAACACCCGAGTAAAGATAAAATATAAAGTTATGTAAACATGTAAGACCCAACCAACTTCCCAAACCAAAGCCTTCCCCTTACATGGTCTGGATAAGACAGTAATCATGACTAAACAACTCTGACCTGAATCAAATCAATTTAGTCTAATCATTCAGTAACAAAAGATGTGTAATTCAGGTTGTAAAGAAAACACCATTGGTAAAAAATGAGATAGAAAATTCAACTGCTATGTCTTTTTCCATTGCACAGTTTTAAACAAGTTGTTGAAACTAAAACAAATTTGCAACTACTAATTCAAAGAACGTATCTGGAGCACTAAACTAGCTTTGATTTTGCTTCAATAAATTTCCCATTTGTTTCAACTTTTAGAAAACAAATTTAAGCTTTTTTTCCTGCTGGTTTGGCCAAAAGCGGTAGAGGACAAATGATAGCTTGAGAAAATGCATCTGATGCAGATTTGCTGGTTTTACCAAGACAGATAGAACTAAAGCTGTTTGTGCAAATGATCAACAACACAGAGCTCAAACAGGGAGCGTGCCCTCAGGCTGTTATTCCCCTTGTGAAGAAAATCAATAAGGCCATTTTCAGGGGGGCTGATAGTGATCAGTGTTCCTTTAATAAACTTCCATCTATCCAGCGTTCACCTGCAGTCCACCGTGTGCATGATGAAATGATTAAAATGTATATCACATGATAAACTCCAGCAAACAGCAGAAGAGGGTGGGAAGGGCAAGCAGGAACAGCTGGATAAAGAAAAGGTAGAACAGAGAGAGATGATTTATTATGCCACTTATTGTGGGAATTAATGTCATTGAAAGTAATAAGCAATAAATCTGATGGTTTTAAAATAAAATAAACTGATACAAAGTCCATGTTTTCCTCAGTGTTTAACAGCTGGTGGGCCACAGCTGGATGGAAAGAATCTTCTAAATCCAGGGTGGCTGTAGGAGAGTTACCCTACTCAATGGTCGTATTATCAGTCTGGGCACGCTTCGCTGAGCAGCATGGCATAGCTGACAGCCAGGCCTAGGCACCAGCTAACAACAGTCACTGAATTCCAGCCCAGTGACAGCTTCTCCCTACTACAATAACATTCCTGGCCACTGAGCAATGCACATGCTATCTAGCGACATGTCTTATACCTTCCAACAACTCAGAGCAGAGCCCAAGCAGAGGACATCTAACTCACTAGGCATCTGGGAGAGAAAAGACTCAGTGACACAGATGTCACTTCAGAGAGGACAACAGCCACCCGCAAGTCATGGCTTCCTAGTCTACTGGTGTGTAAAAGCTATCTAAAACATAGTTGGAAAAAAAGATCAAATTTGGATGTAAAGAAAAGGCAAATCTTCATTTTATTGGCTGGAGATTTGAGGGTGGACTATTGCCTTTCAACTTGTGAGGATGGTGAAACCAAAAAAATAAAAATTTGTGTTGACTCCCACGCCAAGGTGGGATAAACCAATTTACATTCATGTGTCATCGGAAATGGCTATAAAACTATCTTTCCTTTATAACTTCATGCACCATGCTGCACTGATCTCTGTGGCAACAGCTATCAGGGAGGTATTGTCGTGGAAAAGCGGAGACAGTGTTGAATAGCATATGCGTCATTTTTGTCGCAAAACGACCGAGAAGTCTATGATCCGAGTCAGTAGATAACCTTTTCAGCACCGTGGGAAAATTCACTGCACAAAAGACAGACGGAACATGCTTTGGATTGTACTGAGAAGCTATTTTGATATTTTATAAACGACATACAAAAGCTCAGTATGAGGTCTGGCTTTATTTCAATCAGAGGAAATGCTTTAATATGGCCTTCACAATATTGACAAAATACCAGATTCTTAATACTTTTTCATAGCAAGTTTATAATATTATATATGTATATACAAATATGCGCTGCTAGATTTATCTTTCCAACTATAAAACTACATTAAGTTCTAAATTATTATGCAAATGGCATTCAAGTGTCATCAAGATCATTGCTTAAGTTTATCTGAATTGTACTAAATCTCAGAGATTTTGGATCCCCAAAATCTAATTTTGGTGGTATTGAGTTGAGATAAAGTAATTATCTCAACATTTTATATAAATTTGGCTTTGGGCTATGATTAGTGATCACATTGCAAATGATCTTGTAGAGCATTTAAAAGATGGAAATATTTAGAAGAACATTGCAAATGATCACATCACACAAATTAACATTTTATACAAAAATAACCTAAATTCATTTTAAACTAAACAGAAACTTCCTAGAGAAACTGTCCAAATTCTTAAGCCCATACAATAAAAAAAAAAATTAAATTAATTTTTAAAATAAAGCAACATAGAAAATGTTGCATAAATGATTAATCAAAATCTTTTCTATTAACTAAAAAAATACTTGTTGCAGTTTTAAGAAGTATTTTTGTGTACATTCCTCAGTGGTATTTCGTATTTCAATTCAACAGAACAGAATAAATAGAACAATCCATGGTACAGCCTTTTTTTTCTAGCCTAAAGTGGCAATACTCTCTAGTGAAGAAAGTTTATTCTGTTGGAAATGCCACATAACGTGTTCCTCTTACAATGTTTTGTTTCTATATTCAAAATACTTCCTACTGGGGTCATCTGGGCCCGCCATCACAATAACAACCAAGCTGAACACTGACAATTCAGTTGTCGGTTCAGTATCACACACAGACACTGAATGAGAGAATGAAGAAAAAAAAAAAACGGAAAATTGTGACTGTGCGATGACCTAATCGCATGAGTTGATACACTGCAATATCCATGTTGATGCTGGCCTAAACACAATTCAAAAGAGGTTTGCGATTGAAATAGGTTTCCAACATATTTTGTGTTCAATACTAAAATGCACATTCAAATTTTCTTATATGCAGTTACAGTGTTGTAATAGTGGTATGCTGTGGCTGAATGAGGTGAAATCATGGCCATCTCTACCTGTAAATGATGATGAACCATCTGCATGTTTTAATGAAGAATCTATAAATGGTCTCCCTGAAAAGCTCATAGCAAAAAGAAATCCATCTTGTTTAAAGCACATTCTTATTTCAAGGTTTTCTTCCCAGAAAGATGACATATACGTAGTTTATGACTTATTTATCATCTGCCCTATCTTAAGAAGCACTTTGTACGAGTTAGAAACCACATAGAGAAGATATGCGTTTCTCAATCTACCTTGCTTGCGGACATCCTCCACAGCAGCAGTCAGCTCGTCTTTTAGGAACTGACTTTCCTTTGCGATCTTTTCGCCTTTCTCGAGGAAGTTCTGCGTGGCTGTCTCTACTGATGCTGCCAAAACATGAGCCTTCTTGGAGCGACCTTTTTTCTTGTTAGAGGGACCTTTGTTGCTGGAATTTACCAAGGTGGTAACCTTTAGATGGAGTGAAAAGAGTTTAAATCAAAAACAAAATTCACAAGAGAAATATACTGTTGCTTTTAGTAGCTCAAAAGTCCTACTATTAATCCCAATAGCTAGTCCAGATATTGAAATTTATTGATATTAGTATTGGCTTTCCATTCTCAAATTATTAGACCCATATTTTGTTGTCTAGCACAAGTATCTCTTCATGAACTCTTATTTAAACAGGTAAGCTGCAGAGAGACATGCAATCTAACCCCTTTTGTTAGAGACCCATTTACGTAACCTACATGTCTTAAGATCTAGGTTAAACCTATTACGCACCTCCCCCCATATCAATCCCACATTACACATTCAAACTTGGATTTCTAGTAATGGTGTTTAAGTGAGAAATAGACAACTGTATTACACCTAAATTATATTTAAAATATATTACATTTATTTATCTTGAATTCAGATGTTTAGCAAAAAACATACAATATATTTAAACATCGGTCACAACTTTAAATGAAAACATAAATATGCAAGGGGGAAAAAAAATTGCATATCTAATTTTTAAGTTCCAAATGCATAATAATGCATACATTATCAACTGTATTCCAATAGGTTCCAACATTATCAGGCTTTAATTTGAATCACTGGGTTTATTAGGGATGCAAAGAAGTCCACGCGACTCAGAGGCTGGGAAGAAAAAAAGGTAAGAAGGTTGTGTTGTTTGACAACCTTGTTTTGAATACAAATTAAATGACAAAATTTCACTTTGTGGATAAATAATAACCTGCTGTCTATTTCTTTTTAAACAGCAAAAACATCAGCCAAAACTTTCCATGGTAGCAAACATTCACTTGCAATTGACATAATGAGCCCGCGTGTTATATTTACCTGGGTGACAAGGGGCTCCAGTAGCCTCTCGACTGCCAGAGTACGGATCTCCAGACTCTTTGGGTCCCATTTGAAGTTGATGTTAGCTGTACTGATGCTCGTCATTATGTCTTGCTTCTATCTTTTAAAAAAGGAGACAGAGATGATTAAGTTCAAACAAAAAACACTTGAAATAAGTGCACATTCAGCATAGAAAAAAAAAGTTTTTAAAAAAGACTTTTTGTCATCCAAAACAAAGGATGCGTACAGGCTTTTACCGCCCAGAGGAATGTTGGCAAAGCCTCTGAAAGAGGTTTCAGTGAGTGCCAGAATGAAAACGGAGCCAAAAAAACTACAAGTCTAAGCAACTCAAATTTCTTTCTTAAATCAGTCAAGGAAAAAAAAATAAAAACCCACACAAAACATCTTTGGCCTCCAGAACTCTATTCTCTTCCTGTCTTATTTCTCCTGTGGATCTTAAACCCACTAAATTTATGCATTTCAAACTCGCATTGTGTTCAGTCTTCAGCATTTAATCAGGTCTCCTTGCTGATATAGGTTCAAATATTTATCTACCGTTATGTAACATATGAACAAGGGGAAGAATGAGTAGATAAGTCAAGGAGATAGAAAAGTTAAATTAAAACAAAGAATTTACGCAACTTTATTCCCTTTTCTTGTGATGCTGAGAAATTCTCATTTAATTATTTAAAAACAGAGACTCAAGAGTCTTTTTGAAAATAAGAAAACAATGGGTATATTGGAAGGTAAAGTTGAGGTCAAGTGGAATGAAACTCCCCCTCTGATAAAGTTCTGTCTAGGTGATTATGAAGATCACTCAGCACAATAGATTAACATAATGTATGGTTTATTCAATTAATTGTTATTTTTGGCTAATTAGTTGTGTTCTAATTTGTAGTTCTCAGAGCAGTTCTAAAACCAACAACTTTAAGATCGATTGTGTCATCATTTCTCTCCTTATTCTTGAGATATAGACATCAAGTTCCCTCAAGAGATTTGGCTTTCATCCAAAAGAAAAGCAAAAGGAATCAGGCTAAGGCACATAAAGTAGACAGTTTTGTTTTGTCTTCGGAATCACTTATCCCTTAAAGCGGTCGGGCGGGGTGCTGGAGCCTAACCCGGTATCCTGTCAAGATCTGCAATCGTTGAGACCTATAAACAGTCACGTCATACCCATGACACATCCAAACTCCATCCCCGTGATGCAGTCCCTGTCCAACTGAGTTTCTGTTCAGGATGGGGATTGGGTTTGGGCATACATATGGGTATTGGTTAAGGTCAGAGTAATCACAGGTTTAAGTGTAGATAAAAGTTGAAATGGAGAAGATCACATGCAACAACAAAAACGTACAACAGAGTGGGGCAGAGTTTGAATGTATCAGAGAAGTTTGGTTGAGTCATGGGCCGAGATGACCGGTCGCAGATCTCGACTGAACACTGGCTGATTTCAAGCAAGAGGCAGGATACACCCCGAACCGGTCGCCAGTCTGTTGCAGAGCCACAAACTTTCATTCCTAGCAGCAATTTCATTGAGGCCAAGTAACCCAACATGCATGTTTTTCGAGGGTGGGAGGAAACTGGCGTACCTGGGGAAAAAAAACACTCATACAAGTGGGGTGAACATGCAAACCCCACACATTAAAGCCAGTGTTCCAAGTCTCACACCTGACCTCGAACCCTGACCACTGTGCAGCCCCCACAGTCAGAGTAAATTTATTAAACTGAAACTCATTGCTCTTCATTTTAAAAAAAGTTAAGTTCTACCAGGAACGGTTTGAGCATGCTCCAGATAATAAGATCTTTGCTGCAGGCCTTTTCCTTAACTGAGTGACTGCCAAGGAAAAGGCCCTTCACAGGAACACTGAGGCCCATTTTCGATTTCCCCTTCCAAACTGGGACTGCAGCTCCATTGATTAGCTATCAAACATGAAACGAACAGGGATAATCAGCAGGCCCAGTGGACTGCTGAAATGTTGGTCAGCTGCTTTCTGAAACCAATGTTTCTGGACACAGCTCCACATTGAGATCAAATCAGATACAAACAATCCCTATAATAGTAATTAACTGAGGCTTTTAGAAGAATTTTGATTTAAAAATTAGAAAAGGCTAATTGCAATAAAAAGTACAAAATCAGGAGTTTTTCCTGAACATGTTTTTTAAACAAGGGTGTGGCTTTTGAAATCAGAAGTTGTGTTTCGAAATCTACGCACTTAAATGTGAAAGTTTGTGTTTAAACTAGATTCTAAATATTTCAAACTTTTACATTAACATTTTAAACTGACTATTAAAAGATTAAAGTATATATTTTGTTTAGGTATGCTTCAAGGGGCGTGCTAACCTGCTAACGTTGGAACAGCTAAAGTTACACCTGTTGTCACCAATAAACTATAAAACATCCACGTTTTATTCAGTCATATTAGTTATTTGGATTAACAAATACAACTACATATTTTAAATATTTTATATTGCGGCAGAGATTCATTTAAAAATACTTTAGATTTCAGAAAGTTGAATTTGTTGTGTTCTTACCTGCTATTTCTATCAGCGCTGCTAATGCTAAAGCTAACTAAGCATCAACAAACTACGAGAATAAAAACTTAATCCGTCGTGTTAACAAGCTGTCCGGATAATTAATCCTCTTAATACCCATTCAAATATTCACCGTTAAAGGATTAGCTGGGGTAAAACCCAGCAGAAACAAGCAGATAAAAAGAAAAACAGGAGTTTAAAAGTTCAAAATGGAGGAATGGGAAGTATGTAACTCTTTTCCTCTAAACTTTTCCTCACCTCTTCCACTTCGTTCGCTTCTCTTCTTCACTGCCGAAAAGATGAAAACTTGTACCCACTTGGAAAATACTCCTAAAAGTCGTCACAACAATGTTTAAGGGTTTTTCCAAGATTAGAAACTAGGAGAGTTTCGGTGTTAGCTGTTTCGATGAGACAGAGTATTGCCCAACAATGGATGAAGTGTAGGAGGAGAAGGGGGGGCGAGTCGGGGCGGTGACCGAGTTCCTGAACTTCCTGGCAGGCAGACAGTTAGACCGCTGAAAGCGCCACAAACAAGGAGGAGGCTCTCCTTATATGGTGTAATTACAACTAACGGAAGCCAAGCAGGACCAGCCCAAGAGATGGATACTAGGTTATCTTTTACTGTCTCAAAGAGGACGTTTTGCAATGGCTCGTTTCATTTTCTGAACCAATTATTCCTAGTGGGGCCGCAGGGGGTGCTGGAGCATATCCCGGATGATTTAACAGGAGAGGCAGGGTACACCCTAAACAGGTCGCCAGTCAGTCGCAGGGCCACACACAGACAACCATCCACACATGTGACAAAGTAAATGCCATCATTAATATAATACAAAAAAATATTTTACTAACAGGTTTATTATATATGATGTCAGAGTATTTTCATTCTAGTCTATATTTATGTCACACCAAAATTTTGTGGAACAAAAAACGTATATGACCAACTCTTTGCATGTATGCCAATAAGTTCCACATCTTCAAATACGTGTCACTTCTGTTTAAAAAATTGAAATAGTTTTTCACCAACAATACTATTCACAATGTTTATTATCTTTTAGAAAAGTTTTGTTCCATCCCGTCATCTTCTGCTTGTTCCGGGGTCGGGTCGCAGGGCAACAGCCTCAAACGGGCAGCCCAGGCCTCTCTCACCCCGGCTGCATCCTCCAGCTCACCCGGAAGGATCGCAAGTTGTTCCCCGGCCAACTGTGAGACATAGTCTCTCCAGCTGGTCCGGGGTCTGCTCTTGGTCTCCTCCCGGTGGGACGTGCCCGAAACACCTCACCCACGAGGCGCTTGGGGAGCATCCTGACCAGATGCCCAAACCACCTCATCTGGCTCCTCTCGACCTGGAGGAGGAGCGGCTCGACATCGAGCTCCTCCCGGATGGCAGAGCTCCTCACTCGATCTCTGAGTGAGAGCCCGGCCACCCTGCGGAGGAAGCTCATTTCGGCCGCTTGTACCCGCGATCTCCTTCTTTCGGTCACCACCCACAGCTGGTGACCATAGATGAGGGTTGGAACATAGATAAACTTGTAAATTTCTAGAAAAGTGAATTTTTTCCTAAATTGTGGAAGAGATATGGATTATTTCGGGCTCAATTGCATATCATATGTACTGTATGTACTTTAATAAAGTTGGTACATGGGATGGGTGAATGTGTAGACAGACAGACAAAGAAAGGAAGACAGTATCTAATGGCGTCATCAGAAAATGTTATATACAATTAATTAGAAATAGTTGAAACTAATCCATACTGCAAACACAGTCCCACTAGAGAAGAAAATAAGAATTAAAAATTTAAAAGGTTGTGGTTTGGTTGTTGTACACAGTATATAGACAAAAAAAATCCTTTCTCTCCCTTCTGTAGGTGGTCTTCCACACTCTCCAAGCTCAGGTCCTCTCCCAGAAGCCAGAAAGCTTGACAGTTCTGCACACTATCCTTGCTGTTCCTTGGACTGCACTCTTCTGAATTGAGATACCTGATGTTTCTCCTATTCCTATTCTCCTATTTGTTGGAGCCACTCCTCTAGTTTGAGGGTTACTGCCCAGAGGGCCCCAATCACTACAGGTATCACTGTTACCTTCACTTTCCAAGTCTTCTCAAATTCTTTTCCGAGGCCTTGGTACCTGTTCAGTTTCTCATGCTCCTTCCTCCTGATGTTACCATCACTTGGTATCGCTACATCCCCCACTACTGCTTCCCTTTGCTTCTTGGTCAGTCTGGATCTGGAAGTCCGGACGTTTCCCGCTTTGACCTTGGAGTTTCCAATCTACATCATGTGCATATGTTCCTGCATACTATCCCAATCTCCTGGATATGGTGTTCCATGTAGGGATTGCCAGCCTGCATCTTACACCCTGCAATTATGTGCTGGAACGACACTGTGGTTCCCTTCTACAGCCTACACCTTGGGTCTTGTCTGGTGTGGTAGATCTGGGTTGATATATATACAGTATATTGTTTCTTATGTTAAAAAAAAAAAACTGTGCTTTGCATGATATTTGTAGTAAAATAAATTTTTCAAAGTTGTAAAATAAAAATGTCCCGTAAAATATAAAGAAAGAAAAACAAGTTGATCCCTGTTGCGTGTTATAAGGAACAAGTTGGAAATCAGTGTGAAACGGACTATTAGCCAGAGGGACAAAAGATCTCACTGTTCCACAAAATTTAACCGAGACTTGATTCATTGCATAAAAGTAACTCAGAGTGCTTGAGAGAGTTAAAAGGGAACACGGCAAGCCTTTATAATTACAACTATTTGCACAAAAACTAACGGTAGTGATTTTGTTAGCTTTGAAGTCTGAAACTTAATTTTCTTTTTTTTTTTTTTTTTTTTACCACAAATGGTTCCTATTCACAAGAAAAGTGTCTATTTAAATGACCACTGTGACTGGTGAAAAACTAGCATTCAGTAGACTTGTAAAAGAAAGACTTTTAATATTTTATTTTTACCATGAATAAAATTGTGCACTTGCAAAATGTTAGATGATCCATTCAAATGTTTTATGCTTGCATTAAATTTTTCCATCAATCTACCAAATTTCATATATTATCCAACTATCAGCTGATTATGATCAACTGAAAGTTGGATAGTAAGTGATTTTAAGTACTTAGGATCAACAGTCCAGAACAATCGAGAGTGTGAAAAAGAGGTGAAGAAGCGTGTGCAGGCAGGCTGGAATGGGTGGAGAAAAGTATCAGGTGTGATGTGTGACAGAAGAGTTTCAGCTAAAATGAAAGTAAAGTGTACAAAACAGTGGTGAGACCAGCCATGCTGTTTGGTCTTGAGACAGTGGCACTGAGGAAAAGACAAGAAACAGAGATGGAGGTAGCAGAGATGAAGATGCTGAGGATCTCTCTGGAAGTGACCAGGATGGACAGGATTAGACATGAGTATATCAGAGGAACAGCACATGTTAGAAGTTTTGGAGATAGTCAGAGAGGCCATACTGAGATGGTTTGGGCATGTGCTGAGAAAAGAGAGAGAGTACATTGGCAGAAGGATGCTGAGTTTGGAACCACCAGGAAAGAGGGCTAGAGGAAGACCAAAGAGGAGGTTCATGGATACAGGCAAGGAAGACATGAAGATAGTTGGCGTACCAAAGAAGCAGATAGGGTTAAATGGAAGAAACTGACTTGCTGTGGCGACCCCTGAAGGGAAATGCCAAAAGAAGAAGAAGCTGATTATGGTCATAAAAGGTGGAATAAAATCTAATAAAAAGGTAATTACGTATATGCTTAGTTATTCATAGTAAATGTGAAAAACCTTAGATTTTATTTTGATTTGTCATTAAAAATGACTTGATTTCCCGCATACATTTTCTCAAACTGGGTCTCACAAGAACATCCTCTTTTATGGCAGAGCTGCTTGATTTCAGTTTTTTTTTTTTGCAGAAACTATCTTTGCACTCCTTTATTCTTTTGTGTTTGTTCTGTTTTTAAATCAGCTGTGTTCAAGAATGAAAGCTCTCCTGAGATAGAGAGAGAGATAGTGCGCTACCAGTGTTGACGTTTTAGATCACATTTTTAATTGAGGCAACTAGAAATAGCAAGTTCTTGTTAGAAATTCTCCGTCAAGGTCACAACAAATTGCATGGAGCGAATCTGTCGAGGGTGTCACATTTTTAGATTTATTGTTGGGGCTGTGACTGATAACATTGGGGAGTTTGATAAACATATTCAGGAGTCAGATATTTTTGTTTGGGCTTAATGAAGTGTGACAGACATAAATAGATTTATCAGAAGAAGCACGGAGCCACCCACTTTTTCTCACTTTCCCAATTTACTCACACACATACACACACACACACACACACATTAGTAGACACTACACATAATAGAAATGCTAAAATCTCTCTTTGTGCATCTTTATTTATACATATGGAAGGACAAGCTCCTTTATGAGATGTACGGCGAGAACATAACTGAAACGGTTGATCTTCAACCATCCCCTAAGGGTTCAAAAAGGTCCAAAGGACACCACAGTGGAACTCATCCAGAAGTGGGCTATGAAGTAATATTGGTGTTAGAAACTGGTAACTATGCCAGCCTAAACAGAATGGCATAACAACGTGGCTGAGATTGTGTAGAGAAACATTTGCATAGAGTATGGACTGCAAACCCCAAGGTCAAAGTGAGAAAAAGCTCCAAAGATGGAGTTGGTTACCACTGTGGCTTTACAGCAAGAAGGTTAGGAGTTTAAGTCCCAGTGGGCTGAGTGAATGCTGACCTTTCGGTGTCGCGTTTGCATGTTCCCTCCATGTATGCGTGAATATTCTGGCTTCCTCACACCTTCCAAATAGATTGAAAAAGGTCAACTTTGATTTCTACAATCCTGTTCATTCTATGATTTCCAAAAGACTCAATGTTAAATACACACAATGATGGCCACTGTTGTCTGTTTCCTATGTATTTTAAATTTGTTGAGGCACAGCCGAAGTGAATAGACATTGTTCCTCCTGTGGAGGCATTACTTAGCATACGTGCAACCAGAAAAAGGAACACAAACGTAAATGAAGTGATTATCTATGTAAATAAAGAGAAATTAAGGGCACTGGGGTTTGGTGTTGTAAAACATGCCAAACTTCTTCTTCTTTTGGCATTTCCCTTCAGAGTTCGCTACAGCAAGTCAGTTTCTTCCATCTAACCCTATCTGATGCATCTTCTTCGGTCACGCCAACTATATTCATGTCTTCCTTTACTCATGAACCTCCTCTTTGGTCTTCCTCTAGGCCTCTTTCCTGGTGGTTCCAAACCCACCATCCTTCTTCCGATGTACTCTCTCTCCTCTGCACATGTCCAAACCATCTCAGTCTGGCCTCTCTGACTTTATCCCCAAAACCTCTAACATGTGCTATTCCGTTGATATATTAATTTCTAATCCTGTTTATCCTGGTCACTCCCAGAGAGATCCTGAGCATCTTCATCTCTGCTACCTCCATCTCTGTTTCCTGTCTTTTTCTCAGTGCCACTGTTTCTAGACCAATCAGCATGGCTGCTTTCATCACGGTTTTGTAAACTTTTCCTTTCATTTTAGCTGAAACGCTTCTGTCACACATCATACCTGATTCTTTTCTCTCTCTGTTCCAGCCTTCCTGCACATGCTTCTTCACCTCTTTTTCACACTCTCCATTGCTCTGGACTGTTGGTCCTATGTACATGCAAAACTAATACCTATAACATTCCCTTCTCACCATGATTGACTCTTAACAAAAGGTTTTTACACTCCTATAATGTTTAGTTGAAACCAAACATGAAGTCGTACATCATTACCAAACCTCTTCTTTGTTGTTTTGGTGGGTCAATCAAAGACCGATTGTTTCCCCGAACTGTGCGGCCATGTGTTTGTTAGAAAAAACAAACTTTGTCTCCCTAATCCTTTCAAACAAGCCATTTTAAATATATTAGCTGTCTTAATCCTAAAATTTTAAAATGTTAATTAAGCCCTGTAGAGTGTGGGATGGACAAAAACTGCGTATCCTATGCCTTAAGTGATCCCCTGAAAGTCATCAGGCCCTCGAATTGAGTTGCATTCCTTGCATATTAAAACATCATAAGCCATAGTAATTTGATAAGTAAATTTAAACAACAGTTATCCTTCAGCTGTTTAATGTGTAAAGTCACCCTCTGCCTGTGACTAAAATAAATCTCAAAACAGATTTAATAACGCAAGGGAAATAGAGATGCCATAATCCCAACAGTTGGGGTAAAGAGTGGGTAGGAGGAGACCCACGGGCGATTCAAAGCAGTGGACACAGACAACATTGCGAACAACAATAGTGTTTTGTTCTACAGGGAAGTACAACAAACACTCTTCCATTTGTTGGCTTGAGTAGGTGTTAATTAAGAAGCTCCACCAGTGCAGCATAAATTACAGTCCAGGAGAGAATGAGCCGACCAAAGTAGCTCTTAATGAAGGCCATGGAACATAATTATCTTCTACAGAGATGCCACGGTATGTTTTGGTTGTGTGTGTGTCATAAAATATGTGAATTAAGTGTTTGTTTTATTGAATTTGATCACGCCAAAACTTGGGAGCGATATATCAAACCAGCATGATAAATACTGGGTGAATTGAGATGCATCGGTAAACGGATGTGTGTGTCTTTAATGCGAGTGGGGAACAGAGGGGACTGGCTTACACATAGTGTTACAAACATTTGTTTATCCAATTAATACTCTGTAAAGAAGAAGGATTAGGTATGGTTTAATTGTGTGCTTGAATGATGAATGTTTGCCTAAGCAACAGCTTGCTGGGAGGACAAGTTTAGGAATCCTTGAACTTCATCTTTTTGTACCTGTTGGGCCCGACAAATGATAAGAGCACAGCATGCTATAAATAATTCCTTCTCATTATAAGGGAGTGCACATGTTTGTCACACGCTGAATGTATAATGGAGCACATGCAAATCCCCTGTGTTTGTCACTTGAGAAATTGAGAATGACATGTCTGTACTGATATTTTTTTCACCTGTTGAGGCATTTTTTTTCCCCAAAAAATACTTATAAAGGCACTTATCTCAACTGAGAATAGAACACAAAGTAACAAAAACAGAGTTTCCAAAGATGATACAGACACAATTTCTTGATTTCTGTTTTGAGGGGGGAGGTAACAATGTGTCTTTTTGAATGGTGTACTTGCTACTGCTACATGCTGATAAGACAAGTCCCCATAATCAGCCACACTTGACCATCTTTTGTTGTCTATTGTTCTCCAGACATGGAAGTTAGTGTGTGTTATGGCTTCCTGTCAAAGTAGCTACTCACACTTTGACAATGACTGAGTTGGAAGCCGCCTCACTGCAGGAGAATTTTGTTGCCTGACATAAGGAACACAGCGACTCAGTCTGCCCACGTTCACCTGACTCATGGCGACAGCTGTCCATGGAGCTGCGTGATGTCATCTGCAGGCTTTCCCTGCCGTGGTTGGACCTCGTGTGATTAGAAATGAATGCATGGAGTTGAACAGACGTCACTCCTCCACATCTATACTCGAGGGGTGAAGTGCAAAGTCAACAGCCGGTAGCAGTAATGATAATCCTTGATAGCGCTCATTCTCTGTGACTTTCCTGCAGAGGTGAAAGGAAACAAACATTATCACTGTGGTTTAACAGAAACTCCCTGAGGAGGATTTAGCAGACATGTTTGCAGTTTGGTGCAGGGATGCGGATGTCATAAAAACAAATGGTTGCTTTGCTAGCTGAACGGGCTGGTGAAAAAGAAATTGTTGAATGACTCTATGGACTACAAACCATTGTTGACAAGTCTTCTGAGCTCCTCCTGCTGGTTTATTATACAGTAATAGACTGTTGCTGCTGCTTTTATTGATCACAATAGAACAATGAATTGACTGAGGTTTTCACCTGTCAGTGTACTCCTCAGGTATAATATGATTGAATTTTATTAGATGCTAAATCAGGTTGAATGCTCACCCAGGTGGTCCATTGTTCCCATCTTATGCTTTGCATTTGGTACCACCCTGGTTTGAGAAAAAGAGTTGATATTAGTGAAAAACAAGACAATATTTTAGTCCATTACGTCTATTTCCACATGTGTTTCACAGATAGAGAGAAAACATGTTTATAACAATTTTTAGAGTTGGTGTTTTTGACTGAAATGCAATTACAAGCAAACCTCCAACCACATTAAAAAAAAAAAAAAAAAAAAACCCTCTCATGTGTAATGCATCATTTTATTCCAAAACCTTTTTTTTTCTCGCTTTTATTCCAAATCTGTCTTGGGAACCAATGCCCTCATTTCTTCCTTCCCATGTGGGATCCGGGCTAAAAGGAAGGTGAACACTGTGGAGGCAGTAATATAATGAAACATAATGCTTTTAAAAGCTGTAATGAGTCAGTTTGGGGCGTTGTCAAACATGTACGAACCAAACTTTATTTTAATCATCAAATACACCGTAGGAATAGTAGGAAACCATTTATTTTAGCCTAATTATCAAAAAGGCCTCACAGCAAAAAGGTTGTGGTTTGAGTCACAGGTGGAGACGGGGCTTGGAACACTGGTCTTTCTGTGTGGTGTTTGCATGTTCTCCCCGTGTTTGAATGGGTTTTCTCTAGGTACTCTGGTTTCCTCTCACCCTCCAAAAACATACATGTTAGGTTGATTGTCCACTACATTCAATTCAATTCAATTTTATTTGTATAGCCCAAAATCACAGAATGTCCGTCTCAATGGGCTTCACAAGAAAAAGAGGAATGTATAAACACAAATACACAGCAAGAAAAATAACTAACAAATGCTAACTAAACAAGACTAGCACATTTATGCCCTTAGACTCTCCTTCACCGTGAGAAAAAACTCCTAAAAAACCCATCAGTGGGGAAAAAAATAAGAAACCTCATGGGGATCCACATGAAAGAGAGATCCCTCCCCCGGGACGAGCAAACAATGTGTCACAGATTATTGTTTAAATATTAGCTTATTCTACTCTACAGCTAAATATCTAAAGAAGTCAATAGATGTTCTTCATCCTGATGGAAACACTGGGGGACTCCTCAGCCCGGAGATGTCCAGAACGGGGATGAGTAGATGGTCTTCATACTGATGGAAACACTGGGGGACTCTTCAGCCTGGAGATGTCCAGAACGGGGATGAGTAGATGGTCTTCATACTGATGGAAACACGGGAGACTCATCAGCCCAGCGATGCCCAGGGCGGGGATGAGTAGATGGATTTCATCCTGATGGAGCGGGGATGAAGAAGCGCGGAGGTCTCATGTTGATGGGTGTATGGATGTGGCTCCGCGACAACCTGGCGACCTGTTCGGGGTATACCCTGCCCCTCGCCTCAAATCAGCCGGGATGAACTCCGGCACTCCCCGCGACCCCGAAAAGGATAGATGGTTAAGAACGTGACTGACTGACTAATTATGAAAAACTACTTAGTCTCGTTGGACTTATCAAATACTTTTAATTTTTCATTTTAACCACTAATTAAAAAAAAAAAAAAAACTCACCACATAAACAAATGTTCATAGGCTTTTTTGCTCAAAACAATCACTAGCAGAACCATTTTATCATACAGCTGATATCTGTTTGGTATTTGCAGAGCAGGCAAAAAGAATGTTCGATTTGTTTCGGCCAACTAAAACTTGTGTTTAGAGTTTTATAAACTAGGAAAGTTACAAAGACCGTACGTCCATCCTGTAGGTGTTTTTCAAACGTGAGGATGCAATTAAATTAGAGAAAAGTGAGTTTTAAGATGTGCAGCAGGAAAAGTGGTGGCTCTGTTTCTCACCTAAATAATTAATAGATTGAGCTCCAGTTTGTCTGCGAGTCTGGTTTGGATTATGCAATTTAGAAATTGAGGGGTTGAATAAACATGATACTTCTTATTGTGCCTACACGATGTTAAAAGTTCAGCTACAAAAAAGTTCTCCCAACTTAAAATCAATACAAAATAAAATTACAATACAAGGATAAAGCGTGTTATTAAATAGCCCACCAAACCAAGATAAAATGTGTCAATATGTGGTTGAAAATAAATCATTAAAATTGCAATAAGGCTGATTAATGAACAACAATTCCTGCTCAAATTTGAACCTCTTTTCTAACATTTTTAGATTTTTATTTGATTTCTTTATTTTAATAATTTGCAACATCTTCTTTAGCTTTAACAATTATTTGAAACAAACTGTGTATTATTATTTAATGTACTTGGTTTTTATTTGAGGTATGTTTTTTTAAGGGAGACATCTGTGTTTTATTCAGTAAAACAGACTGTAATATTTTTTTTTCAAAGAGACAAAATCACAGCGCAATGCCGAATAAATAAAATACCAGACATTTTTGTTATTTTTAGGGGGTGAGATAGTCCTTAGCTGGTTTCAGCCTGTGCTCAACATGACTTTCACCTCGAAAAAAATGTCTTTTGGCATCAGTATTGCGAAGAGTTCTGACATCATTCTGAACCTGACTGCATCCATGTGTGAGAACACCAGCTCAGCCGTAGCTCCATTCACACCATATTTACTCCAATAAAAATCTATCAAGCCAATGGGACTGCTTCGCGGCGGCCCGAGTCACTCTTTACTCACTGTGGCAACATAAGTGCTGAAACCCAGTCAGCACTTCTCACCATTTCCCACACAGCTGATAACAAGTCAAATGATGTCATATTAAAATGAACTTGCTTCCCCACTTTTCTTGATTCCCAAGTAGAGCCTATACTTAAAACTCTTTTGGTCTTTGACGAAAGAGAGATTATTTCACATCTAAATCTACAATAGCAGAGTTCATGTATGTAAAATATTGCAGTTGAGCTTCGTGCAGACAAAAGTAGGAGTGAGGTGGGATTTAAGTAAGTCCATAGGAGACGAGGTTGTGGCCAAACAAGTGCAGTACAGAAGTACATTGTACTAGAAAATCAATTTTTCACAAAATTTCACAGAAGAGCTAAAATAAGCAGGTATCAAGCAGAGAGGAAAGGAGAAACGTTGCTCTCTGCTTACTCAGCTGTGCCTTGCTTTTCCTGCGTTATAAAACACGGGTCAGTGGAAGCGTAAAGTTCTCGCACAATGCAGAAAACACAGAGAATTAAAGCAATGCTCTGTCCTCCTGATGATGATCTTTTCCGATGTGAGGACTCCTGGTGGGTGGATGTCACCAGCTTTTTGTTTACATCCGTGTTTTCCTTCCTCAGCTGTTGTCACTCTCTTCCTGTAAATGCACCACTGTGATTCTGATAGATAATGAGCTGAGGGAGAAAATGGGAAGTTCAGAGCAAAACCTGAATGGGTGTACAATGGTACACGACATCCCCATGAGGCTTTTGAATTCCAGTTGAAAAATAACTGTACCATGTCATCTTCTTCCACATCTCTGGAGTTGGGTAGCCGGGGAAACAGCCTCATGAGAGAAGTCCAGACTTCCCTAACCTCAGCTACATTCTTGAATGCATCCATGAAGATACCGAGGTGGTACTCACATAGGGTTTCACCATTTATACCAAAGCCCACTTTCATCAATATAATGCGATGGTTTCATGGTGGAAAAGGAGAGTAAAAAGTAAAGTACCCTGAAAGTAACAGAATCCATTGCTCTGGTTCCTTTGTGGGTAATAATTTTAGGTTATTTGGTCAGGGGTGATCCATAGCCTTCTCACAACATGTTGCAAAAAAACACCCCAAACACAGTTTGGCGCACTCACACTAGCAAATACACCCCGCTTTGGTGGTCAAATCCACTCGGGCACAGTTGAAATGACCTAGTGTGAGCACACCCATTGTACCTCTAGCAGATCCTGGGTCTGCCACAGGATCTCCTCTACAGGTATCAGGGAGGCATCCCAACCATAAACCAACCCCCCGTCTGATACCTCCCAACCTAGAGAAACAATGGCTCTATTCCAAGCTCCTCCCTGATGCTAAAGCTCCTCACCCTATATATGACTAAGTAAATTAATGTTAAAAATGGAAAAAAATAAATGTTTGGAATAATAAATACAACATAAGGGCAGCCCGGTCGGGTAGTGGTTAGCACAGTGGGTTCACTGCATGAACGTCTGGGTTTGAGTACCGGGTGGGACAAGGCTTGGGACACTTGTCTTTCTATGTAGAGTTTGCATGTTCTCCCTGTGTATGCGTAGATTTCCTCCAGGTTTTTTTTTAGGTACTCCGGTTTCCTTTCACCCTTCAAAAACATGCATGTTAGATTGGTTGTCCGCTAGTAAATTGCCACAAAGAATGAGTGTGTGTGTGAGCAGCCCCACAACAGACTGGTGACCTGTTCGGGGTGTACCCTGCCTCTCGACTTTAAGAAACGGGATGAGCTCTGGCGCCCGCTGTGAACCAGTAGGCTCTGGGACCACCTGCGACCCCGCTAAGGATAAGCAGTTTAGAAGGTAAAATTAAGAAATACAACAAAGAGGGCAAGGTGATCCAGCAAATTTCAAGTCCCACACAAACCAAGGATGCATTAACTACCTCTTAACCCTCATGGTATATTCCTATGATAAACATGGTTTATTAGCAGGAGAAAAAAAATAGATAATACCTTTTAATAAGTCGTGCAGACTGACGGTAGCTGTGATATTCCTGCAAGTGAAAACATTAGTTTGAGGACGTGATGAACAAAGCTAGAGAATGCTGCAATTCTGGAGCAAACTCTAGCTGCTTACTTGAAGGTGTGTGGCTGCTGTGAATCTGCTTACTGATGGCTGTAAGGAGTGAGATACAATGTTGAAATACTGCAGGGGCAGACAGTAATAAACACCCAGTCCTCACCGGGGTCCACCTCAGTAAACAATCACTGGGTATCTGTCAGCACCGTGTCTAATCAATCATCAGGATGTGTACACGTTTATGCACTGTCAAGGGAGTTTTATAGATTTCTATTTTGACACATCAATGTTGCCAATAACAGGAAACTCCTGATGTCGATCAGGAAGTTTCATGACACTGCTTTCCATGGCAGCACAGATTATTTGGCAAAATGTTTGTCTGGTTTTGAAGAAAAGCAGAACGACTTATTGAAAAGATGGAAACGGAAAAGTTTGACACTTTTCTTCCACCTTTAGACTCGGCTGTAAAAGCAAACAGAGCACAGATGGTGCAGTCAAAATTGGGTCAAATTGATGAAATTACAAGTGAAAAATTGTCAGGCGCTTCATAAAAATTGAAAAAAAACATTCTCGAAGAAGAGCTGTAGGCTTCGGTTGGAAGGCAGACAAAGAAACAAAGGTAGGTGTACAGCTGCCTTTTAATGAGATGTTTATTTTATCCAAGAAAATACTCAAAATCAGGTAATTCTCTATTGTTCAGGTAAAATTAAAATGATGCTTTCTTAGAGGAATGTATTAAAATAGAGCTCAAAATTAAACATTATCATACAAAATAACCAATTATTGTATTTGAATCTAGACATAAGAAAAACTTCCGTTCCGTTCCGTCGTCTTCCGCTCATCCGGGGTCGGGTCGTGGGGGCAACAGCCTCAAACAGGAAGCTCAGACCTCTCTCACCCCACCTGCATCCTCCAGCTCACCTGCAAGGATCCCGAGTCATTCCCCAGCCAGCTGTGTGATACAGTCTCTCCAGCGGGTCCGGGGTCTTCCTCATGGTCTCCTCCCGGTTGGACGTGCCCGAAACACACCGCCCACGAGGCGCTCTGGGGGCATCCTGACCAGATGCCCGAACCACCCCATCTGGCTCCTCTCGACCCGGAGGAAGAGCGACTCGACACTAAGCTCCTCCCGAATGGCAGAGCTCCTCACCCGATCTCTGAGTGAGAGCCCAGCCACGCCGCGGAGTAAGCTCATTTCAGCCGCTTGTATCCGCAATCTCATTCTTTCGGTCACCACCCACAGCGGGTGACCATAAGAAAAACTTTCAAGCTCTAAATTACGATAAGAGGGAATGAAAATCTTCTAGAAGACTAGCCTCATTCTCTGTAACCATTCACATCCATTTCTATTTGTTGCTAAAGACAAAAAGGTAAGTATCCATCTATTTTTTGTGTGTGTGTGCATTGTTTGATTTGTTTTTAGATGTTTCGATTGAAAAAAGAAGGAGAAAAATCTCACAACTTTAAAACTGCCAAGACTACTGGAAGTTCATTATCACCTTCTGGGTCTCTAGTGGCGCATTGCCCAGCAACAAAACCATCATGAAGTACACAAAGTGTGAAGGTAAAAACGCACAAACAAACTTTGGTAGATAACCAAAAGTGACTTTTCTTTAATTTAGAGATGACTTTTAGAAATGGTTTATGTGCTGTGAAGCAATTTTATTTTCCAGTGGTTTAATTAAAACTATTTGTAGAAGAAAGAAAGAAAAACAGCCTCTATTGTTTTGCATTGTAACAGAAATACTGTTACTAACATTTTTCTTTGACGAATTTTGCACAATTTGTCACACGTTTCTGCATTTTTTAAATGTATTTTTTCTTGCCTACTTTCACATCTTAATCTCCATTGCTTTCAGAGACAGGACTGCATGGTTACAGTGTCTTCAAGACATCAGTTCTCCCTGATGGAAGACAGTCTCTTCAATAGCTTCAAAGTTTCAGCTCTTGGTGCTGGCTTGTTAGTGCACTGGCTTTCAAATCCAATAATAAACATAACCTAGAGCTCCTCTCCTGATACGGACACACACACAGTCATTTTAGTTTTGCTGTGGGTTACAACTTAGTTGTTCATGCACAACTTGTTTTAAAAATAAGTTCCCATGTTAATTTCACAGATGGCAGCTTTTTAACTACCCCCAAACTTGTGGTTCTTTTTCTGATTTTGCAACTTCAGTTTTTATTTTTCCATTCTCTATTTTTAAGTCTGCACATCATCATGTACACAAAAAATACACAGATACTGTATATATCTTCTTCTTCTTTCGGCATTTCCATTCAGGGGTCGCCACATCAAGTCAGTCTCTTCTATCTAACCCTATCTGCTGCATCTTCTTTGGTCACTCAACTATCTTCATGTCTTCCTTCACTGTATCCAAGAACCTCCTCTTTGGTCTTCCTCTAGGCCACTTTCCTGGTGGTTCCAATGCCAGCAACCTTCTGCCGATGTCCTCTCTCTCTCTCTTCTCTGTACATGTCCAAATCATCTCAGTTTGGCTTCTCTGACTTTATCTCCAAAACCTCTATCATGTGCTGTTCCTCTGATCCTGTCCATCCTGGTCACTCTCAGAGAGATCCTCAGCATCTTCATCTCTGCTACCTCCATCTCTGTTTCCTGTCTTTTCCTCAGTGCTACTGTTTCTAGTCCAAACAGCATGGCCAGCCTCATCTCGGTTTTGTACACTTTTCCTTTAATTTAATCTGAAACTCTTCTATTTCACATCACACCTGCTACTTTTCTCCACCTGTTCCAGCCTACCTGCACACACTTCTTCCCCTCTTGTCCACACTCTCCATTGCTCTGGACTGTTGATTCTAACAACTTAAAATCTTACACCTTCTTCATCAATTCTCCCTGTAGCCTCACTTTTCCATTTGGATCCCTCTCATTTACACACATGTACTCTGTGTTTCTCCGGCTAGTCTTCATTCCTCTTCTTTCTAGTGCAAACCTCCACCTCTCCAGCTTTTCCTCCACTTGTTCCTACCTCTCATTATAGATCACAATGTTGTTTGCGAACATCATTAAACATATACTGTATATATAGGTATATATAAATCCATCTATGATCATAAGTAACATTTAAACTTTTCCCATGATCTTTGTTAGTGATTTGAGTAGGTAGGTAGCAGAGCAAACTCCTGTACATCCATCACTGACAGAAAAGTGGTGGGAGGCCAATTATTTTTAAAATACATGTGACACTTATGGTTTTACTTTTGTCGAGGAGGTAAAGTAAGGAGCAAAGGTGAGGAGAGAAGCTTCCATAGGTCTCATTCCCTGAGCTTTTCTTATAAATATAATGAAGATGTTCATTTTTCTCAAGATTTATAGACACACTGATTGGTTGCATATTGGCTGAAAGTGATAAATGTCAATTATTTCGTAGATTTAGTAGCCCAAAACTGACAAATACAAGACTTGAATAAAAACGAGTTAGTGAGAAATTGGATGTGAAGGGAAACTTGATTTTCCACATTTTTAAGGTGATAACTTGGTTTCAAGGAACCACACAGTGAAATTTGAAACACACAGAAGTTCTTTTACGAACTGAGAGAGAAACATGCTCCAGATTTACACAGAAAAATGTATCTTGGTCCAGTGAACGAACAGTCGCACAAATAAAAAGATAGACAGATTTTCATTATACAAATCTACTATATTGTCTAAAGTTTAAAATAAAATAATTTAAAAAAAAAACAAAAACCACAGACTCTTTTCGAGATGGAGTGTGGCATGATGAAGAATTACGAACTAAAACCTCCATGTAACCCATCTAGCCAGATCGTGTGGTTTGGGCATCTGGTCAGGGTGCCCCCCCGAGCGCCTTGCTGATAAGGTGTTTTGGTAGTAGACCAAGAGGCAGACCCTGGACCCGCTGGAAAGATTATGTCTCACAGCTGGCTGGAGAGCGAATCGGGATCCTTTTGGGTAAGCTAGAGGATGCAGCCAGGGTGAGAGAAGCCTGGGATTCTCGTTTGAGGCTTTTGCCCCTGCGACCCAGCCCCGGATAAGTGGAAGACGACAGAACGAATGAAACCTTTATGTAATTTGACACGATCACTTAAACCTATGTAAAAGTACTTGTGATTGTTCAAAAAGTTAAATAAATGCAACATTTATTGTAGATGCATAAAAGTTTGATATAAATTTTCCTTTGGGAATGAAATATCTCTATCGTATTATATCATTGATATGAATATTTCTGGATTATTCATTGAAACTTGACTAAGAACCACAGTGAGACCCTTTGTGAAAAAAAAGATCTTCATTAGCTCAGGCTTTGATTTGTTTAATGAATGAAACCCTGGTTCTCTCCAGTGTTCCAACCAGCGTGCTGGGATTGTTTTCAGACATCAGTGGAGGAGAAAGTGAGAGGCCTATTGATTATAGGGAGAATTACGGGCTGTGAATCTGTCAGTGGAGGACAAATTAGCTTTCATTTCAAATGGGATCTAATTCCGTATGGTTTTCTGGCCTAAAATGATTCGACTGATGCATCAACGCAACTGTAAAGCAGCTCGTAAGAGAAATTATTCTAACCTATTGCCCGTATGTCATAGAAACTGACCTGAAACAGATACATGAGCTTAGAATGGGCTTTTATAATTAGGCTGATCACAATGTAAGAAAAGCTTTTCCTTACCAAGAGGTTTGTGGACAGAAATATTTGTGGGTGTGCTCGGCTTTCACTTGCTTATTTATTCTGATTGTGTTAAAACCGTGTGTTTTTGTGGTTTAACTGGTGGTGAAGCCTTTTGAGATAACCTTGTTGTAACACTGGTCAGCAGAAATAAAATGGAATTGAATTGAACTCATTGAAGCGGCTGGGATGGGAATCAGCACCTCCAAATCCGAGACCATGCTCCTCGCCTGGAAAAGGGTGAAATGCCCCCTGCATGTCAGGGACAGGGTCCTGCCCCAAGTGGAGGAGTTCAAGTATCTCAGGGTCTTGTTTACAAGGGGGGAAGGATGGAGCTGGAGATCGGCAGGCGGATCGGTGCGGCGTCAGCAATAACTAGAACGCTGCATCGGTCCCTCCTGGTAAAGAAAGAGCTGAGCCGAAAAGCAAAGCTCTCGATTTACAAGTCGATCTACGTTCCCACCCTTACCTATGGTCACCAGCTGTGGGTGGTGACCAAAAGAATGAGATCGCGGAAACAAGCGGTCGAAATGAGCTTCCTCCGCAGGGTGGCTGGGCTCTCACTCAGAGATCGGGTGAGGAGCTCTGGGTGGGTTTTCTTTGGGTACTACTGTTTCCTCCCACCCTCCCAAAACATGCATGTTAGGTTGATTGGCCACAATGAAATGAGGCCCCAAGGAATGAGCGTGTGGGTGTGCATGGTTGTGAGTATGTGGCCCTGCAACAGAGTGGCAGGGATGTATCCTGCCTCAGCCAGAATAGGCTCCGGCACCCCGCGAGACCGCTTCGGGATATGCGTTTGTTAGATGAAATGAATGTCAGTCTGCTTCTGCAGCTCTGAAAGCGTGGCATATAAAACTTAAAATTAAGGCCGACCTTTGCGTGTTTAGCAGATGTGTCCTCTAGTTCTATAGTAGCAAATTTAAAAACACCTCACTAAATAAACCACAATTACTCGTCTAATAAGTTAACCTGATTGTGTGAAAATATCATAGCAGATAGTCTGAAATGTCCAGAGAAAAAGCTCACACCTTTTACAAAGCTGTGATGAAACTGACATCTGTATCTACGCAGCAGGATATGTGGAAACCTAATCTTGCTCTTTTTTTTTACCACTTTCAGTTATTACACTGACATGTGTTTGAAGACAGAAGAAGACAAGTGATAATGAAAGACACTGTCACAGTTCGGTTTGTTCTGAAGAAGAAGCATCACCGCTTCATTTAACAAACCAAGGTTATCTAGTGACAGAAAACAAAGCGAGGACGGGGGGAGGCAACAATCCTGTGGCATACACGAAGAAGCTTATCCCCTAAAATATGTGTCATCTCTTAAGCATAATGAAGCCATTAACCGTGAAGCATAAAGAGATGAGACTAACAAATGTAATGCAAAGAATGACCCAGCTGGGTTTTTTAAGACTCTACGAGTGGATAAAAGGACACGATAAAGGGAAGATATAAAAAGAGTATTAGGCCTAGTTTAGAGGAGGCACTAATGAAAACACAGAATAGTGTCAGAGATATGCCGTTTTACAGCGTTAGATTCTATGTCGGAATTTCATTAAAAAGCTTTAGTTGGCCCATTTTTATACAAAGTTTGCACAAATTTCTTACTAGTTTTCTTATTTTTGATTCGCCGATGATAGCAAATGTTTCACAGTAACCTTCTACTCACAAGAAAGCTTTCCTTACTGAAAAATTTATGACAGCAGATGTCTAGGTCTGCCTTCTCTGCCACGTAAAACTAATTTAAGTCAATAGATAATTGATTGGATAGCTTAAATGTGGCCTCGTACTATGTTGCGTTCAAACAGTATATCATAGACTCAGACAAAGTGGTGGCTACAATAACTCTGACATACTAAATCAAACAAAGTAAGACATTTAATCAAGACAAAAATTTTAAAAGAACCAAAGTGTCATGATATGATGGCATGCTTCACTTATATTAAGAATGAAGCTTAAGATGTTTTACTTTACATTAGATACAATTAGTGACAAATGGGAAAAATTTAGTCAAATCTGTCTTATTTTACAAATTAAAAAGAATTCCGATGTGTAACTATATGTGTTTTGTTTTGTCTTCTGAACCACTTATCCCTAACGGAGTTGCAGGGGATGCTGCAGCCTGTACCGGCTGGTTTAAGGTGAGAGGCAAGGTACACCCCTAAACAGGTTGCCAGTCTGTCTCGGGCACACATACACATTCATTACTAGGGGCAATTTCCAGGTGGACAATCAACCTAACATGCATGGTTTTGGAGGGTGAGAGGAAACCGAAGTAGCTGGGGAAAACCCTTGCATACACGGGGAGAACATGCAAACTCCACACAGAAAGGCTAGTGTTCCAAGGCTCGTCCACTCCAGACTCAAATCCAACCTTCTGGATGTGAGGCCACCATGATAAGTGCTGCACCACCGTGCAGCCCTGACTATATTTGTCATAAAAATATTTTCATGGTTAAAACAGCCAAAAGTGTAGAAGTTCTCGACACCACAGTTGAGTTAACGCACAGTACCTGTTTTTACCCTCATGCATTGGACATCTGGGATTTGGAAATAATACGACTGCCGCGGTTGAACATCTCTGCAACAATGGTCCAAGTTTTGTTTCTAGATTTACAATATTGAGGCACTGTTTTAATTTATGGTTTTAATGAATAAGGTGGGATCAAATTAAAAAGTAGTTAACCTCAGATCATAATGGTTAAGATCGGTACATAAAAATTTTTTTGCTGATAAAAATTTCCAGCCCGAATCACAGACATGGGTTTAAATAATCAAAGAACCAGAGAATTGGACAAAGAGTTAATAACACAGGAGTTTGAACTGCAGTGTTATGGTTAAAATGTAACTTAATCACACCCTTAGAGTGAAGTTTACATGTTTTTTCCTGCCGGGTACATCAGCCAACAGAAAGCACACCGTGTTGTTTGGTCAGGTTAAGTTGCCCCTTGGTGTAATTTCAAATAAAATGTGCTCATTCGCAAGCACATCATACTACTAGTACACGACCTACCCTGTTCACTGTGAAAACACGTCAGAGATGAGGAGTAATCTAACAAAACTGCTACAAATCAAAATAAAGCTCTGGGTCTAAACAAGACTTTATTGAATTCAAATAGGTATTTACTCTATATCTTTGTGAAACACTAAAAAATGCCTTAAGAAACCTCCAGCATAACACTCAATCAACATTTATCGGTATATGTGTACTGTTACAAACTGTGTACTCGACAAGCCAAAGACAAGTGGAGAAAACAGAGAGAAACTTTTCTTTAGTCTTCTGAACACTTATCCTCAGTAGGGTCGCAAGAGATGTCAGAATCTATTCTGGCTGATTTCAGGCGAGAGGCAGAGTACACTCTGAACAGGTCACCAGTCTGTTGCGTGAATTGTCACACATTCATTCGTAGTGGCAATTTCACAGCGACCAATCAACCTAACATGCTTCTTCTTCTCTCGGCCTTTCCCTTCAGGGGTCGCCACAGCAAGTCAGTTTCTTCCATCTAACCCTATCTGCTGTATCCTCTTCGGTCACACCAACTATCTTCATGTCTTCCTTCACTGCATCCATGAACCTCCTCTTTGGTCTTCCTCTAGGCCTCTTTCCTGGTGGTTCTAAATTCAGCAACCTTTTTCCGATGTACTCTCTCTCTCTCCTCTGTACATGTCCAAACCATCTCCGTCTTGCCTCTCAGACTTTATCCCCAAAACCTCTAACATGTGCTGTTCCTTTGATATATTAATTTCTAATCCTGTCCATCCTGGCCACTCCCAGAGAGATCCTCAGCATCTTCATCTCTGCCACCTCCATCTCTATTTCCTGTCTTTTTCTCAGTGCTACTGTTTCTAGACAAAACAGCATGGCCGGTCTCACTATGGTTTGCCGATGCTGATAGGAGGAAACGGTAGTACCTGAAGAAAACCCACGTTGACACAGAGAGAATATGGAAAATCCGGAGAAAGGCCAGTGTTTCAAGCCTTGCCCCCACCCCAGGACCTGAACCCTTAACCTTCTTGCCGTGAGGCCACTGTGCTAATCACTGCCCCATATAGAAATGTATCTATCAAAGTATCTGTAGAGGTATAAATGATACCAATTCGGTATTCTCAACAGTAAGTACTTACTGTATATGTTTTCTTTTAGTTTGAATTTTATGACCCTTTCGTTTAAATAAAAATTATGGTATGCTTATCTCCCTATATAGACCAGTGAAAAAGCAATATTTTTCTGCATAGCACACATCTACGAATATGCCAGTGGTCATACCGAAAGCCATGAAGGGTTAGCCAGGAAGGTTATGCTTGCGGATAGTGGAAAAACCTGTGCTCAACCTTCAAGTCATTTTTTTCTCTCTGTAACAACAATAAAGATGAAAACAAATGCTCTTTTTTTGTGAACTCTGGGTAGTCTGTGAACATAAATGAACCTTTTTGCACCCTGGCCGTTATAATCAATGAAAATCAGAAGGTGTAAATAATTACTTCTTTAACTCCACCGCCTGCATACAGACTGAGACGAGACAAGGACAGAGAATGAACTTACTTCTACAACAGGGTTGCTGAGAGACCAGAAGTCACACAGCAAGAAGGTTCATGGTCCAATCTTGATTGTCTTTTTATTCCGGCTCAAAGCACTGCTTGTATCAGCATGACATGCTTTCACTGCCAAAAAAATATTGTGTTAATTAAGGCAAGGGGAAGTTATCTGTGAACATTTTACTTTCAGGACAATTAAAAGTGCTTTCTATGATTATTAACAAGAATTTCTGAGGAAACTGAGAACACATTGAATGCACTAAAAAAATAAGCTTAAAGAAATAAGAAGATAAAAGTTGTTGCACTGAACAAAAGGGACTAAAAGGTTTGCCAGCATTTTCTAAGAACTGAAAATACATTTAACTTTTATTGGGTCGTTCCGAGCTTATTCATGAGTACAAATGAAAAGAAAAGTTTCAAACCTTTGATGAAAGTTTGCTCCATATCAACTGAATTCCTCTGATCCATGTTTGATCTGGACTCAGTCCAAACTGACTGATGTGAATATATGGATCTAAAAGTTAGAGCCTGTTTAAATTCTCTGACTGTTCATTAAGGCCAAACTAAACTGCGATGTCTAAAAGCGGGGGTGCCCAACCAGTCAATTACGGACTGATTCCAAGTCAACCGCCAGGTGTGTATGGAAAAAACATATGTAATGAAGTCAGTGTTTCCCATTCAGTGACTTTAACGCTATATTAAGTGAGTATTCAAACCCTCTAGCCAATAGAGTTGCAACAATTTAAAAACTCTATAAAAAAAGTGACAATGTAGCGCCTTTTTCTAGGGTTTTAGAAACTTTTTTAAGTCTGTGACGTGAAATCCCGTTGTTAAACCAGTTCTCAATAAGCAGCGCCCAGTGCTGCTGTAGACTCTTCTCCTCCCAAAGCGTGTGGAAAGTGCATGCATGTGTGTTTGTTAGAAAAAGAGAGCAAGCGAGAGAGAAATTTGTCGGTGTGTAAGCGTGCATGCGTGCGTGTGACACTGGACTGGTAGATTTCAAGAGGTTTGATACTTGAAAAGTAGCTCTTGGGACAAAACGGTTGGGCAGACCTGGTCTAAAGTATAGGTGCTCCCCTAAACCAGTGCAGAGGTTTTGAAACTGGTTTGACTTGACCCGCTAAATCCTTCTTAAATCTCTAACAGTAGTTGAAAATGCAACATGTTTTTAACCCTCTTTTTTATTAACATGTCATGATTTCATATCTGTTAAAGCGTTTAGCACCTTATTTTTACATCTTAGCTGTACCTTTGTTAGAGTCTTGCTATATTCATGTTATTTTTATCACATGGTCTGAAAACCTCTCACCTCTCGTAAAACCGCTTATTTTACAGCCAGTGGCGGCCTAAATTTGACACTTTGACCCATACTATGAAAAATAGATGAGTAAATATATAAAGTACAGCATTCAGCTGGAAAGCTTTTCTAAATTTACCGACTAAGAGGTTTTGATGTTGTGTTGATCATAATTAAAAATGTAAAAGAAAAAAAGTAGTATTCTGGAGGTATTACATAGTAAGCTTTGTATTTTTGATCCCCAACCAATTTACCTTGAACACAAGCACACTGACAAATAACAGTTACAGCTTTAAAAGCATCTGATAAATCCATAAAATCCATAAAACACAACCATGTGGATAAAAATACAAGAATAATCAGTGATAAATAGTTTTATGTAAGGTGTTGAGTATAAAAACTAACGGCTGCAGGAATAAAATATTTCTTGATGGGTTCTGTGGATCACAGTGGCATCACCATATGGTGACTTTGGAAACTTTTTAAGTTTACTAGAAACATAAACTGATGGAGAGGATAGTCTGTGAGAGAAAAACATTTCTTAATTTAGACTTTGTCCCTTTCCACAACATACTCAAGACTGTTTCCTGTTTGGTTCAGATTAGGATTATAATCGGGCTTATGTTCCAATTCAGATCCCTACAACGTCAAAACCAGTTTAAATGCTGTTTCAGAGTAATTGTTTCATTCATTCATCCTCTGAACCGCTTATCCCTTTTGGGTCCAGACAGGAGGTGCCGAAGCCTATCCCCGCTGATTAAAGGCTAGAGGCAGGGTACACCCCAAACAGGTCACCAGTCTGTCATGGTGCCACACACACAACCATGCACACACTCATTCCTAGGCACAATTTCATAGCAGCCAATCAATGTAACATGCATGTTTTTGGAAGGTGAACAGAAACCCACACATACACATGGAGAACATGCAAACTCTTCACAGAAAGACCAAAGTTCCAACCCTCGTCCCGACCCAGGATTTGAACCCCCTAACCTTCTTGCTGTGAGGCCACTGTCCTATCCACTGTGTCACCTGAGTAAATGTTTTGGTCATATTCAATTTTTTTTCTAAAATAAGCCGTTTCAGTATCAGGATGAAACTAGTTTCAGATGCAGTTCTCATTTGTATGACACAGATATCACCAGTTTGCACCACAAGAGAAGAAAAAAATCTCATGTACCTACAGTACTGACAGGAAACAATTTTTTTCTTTGCTATATTCCTACCATTTATATTTTATGCTTATTATGTACTGTCTCTTTTCAGAAAAACTTTCATGATGACTCATGAGGTTGTGCAGGATTCATTTCTATCTTTCTAACCTTGATTTTTCTTGCACCATTTCATCAATAAAACAAGTTTGAGAAAAGCACAGTGGAGATGATTCATTGATAGTTACCTTACCTTCTGTTTTATTAAAAGACAGATCCGCCAGAATGCATCACTTGTGGCAGAAGGCGAACTAATGACAGCCGGGCCGAGTGGCGATTCATGGCTTAAAAGTACAAATACATAGAGGTGGTCCTCATGGGAACGGGTTCAGAAACACTGCCTTAGAAGAAAAAAGTGTTTATTCTTCAATCATTCTTCTGTCCGTTTAGATATAAAGCTTCTCTCCATATACTGAGTGTAGTTTTGAACCATTGGATTCCAACTTTGCTCTAAAACAAGAGCCATATTAAGCATGCAAACTGCATTTCAGTTAGTGTGTTTGAATTATAGAATGGGATTTCTGTGTGATTATCTTTTTTTTTATGTTTTCTTTCCACTGTAGTAATCTCTGACCATGCACTGTTGTGTCTGTTTGTGTCTCTGATCTGTCCTTTCACCGCACAGCCGGCTGAAGCAGATGGCCTTCCTCCCAAAAACCGGAGGACTCGTCTTGTCAAAAGAGAGTTTTGTTTGTCTTTTCTTTCCTCCCACCACACAATGCATGTTAATGGAAGATGATCAAATATAAATGTGGATTAAAGGCGGTTTGATGACTTCCTTACCCAATTACTTTTCTATTTATCAGATGACCCCATTTAAATAAATGCAAATTAAGTCTGGGGTAAATGTGGAACAAAGACTGAAGAGGATAAAAAAATTTAAAAAAGGGTAAGTTTTGATGGTTTTATAGATAAAAGTCAGACTGAGAAAGAGGGGAAATATATAGGTTTACATATGAGGAAGGTCTCTGGTGTGACCCCTGAAAAGCCAAGAGAAAAAAAATATTCCTTTCTATTGTCTTCCGCTTATCCGGGGCCAGGTCGCAGGGGCAACAGCTTCACATGGCAAGTCCAGGCTTCGCTCATCTTGGGTGATCCCGAGGTGCTCCTCAGCCAGCTGTGAGACCTAGTCTCTCCAGTGAGTCCGCGGTCTGCCTCTGGGTGTCCTCCCGAGGGGACGTCACCAAAACACCTCACCAGCGAGGCATTCGGGAGGCATCCCAATCCAGATGCCCAAACCACCCCATCTGGCTTGTCTCGGCCCGGAGGAGCAATGGCTCTACTCAGAGCTCCTCACCCTATCTCTGAGTGAGAGCCTATCTACCCTGCAGATGAAGCTCATTTTGGCCACTTGTGTCTGTGATCTTGTTCTTTTTGTCACCACCCACAGCTGGTGACCATAGGCGAGGGTAGGAAAGTAGATCATCTTGTAAATCGAGAGCCTTGCTTTGCAGCTCAGCTCTTTCTTTACCATGCCGGACCGATGCAGCGTACTAATTATTACGGATGCCGGACCAATCTATCTGTCGATCACCCACTCCATCCTTCTCCTACTCGTAAAGAAAAAAAAAAAAATCCCTCAAAAAGCTGGGACCATTAACCACACTGTAGGGGAGTCAATAAAAGAAAAAAAAAACTATCATTCCTGCATTGAGGACAGAAGAACCGGATAGCATGAATGCTAAAGGGGATTGATATTATAATTTGATCCAGAAAATAAAGATAGGATCATTGTCAAATCAGAGCAGGGCTTTGAAAGGAGAAAAACAAGTGCTTGTTTAATCCTATTTAAATCCCTGTTCGTAGTCATGGTTTTCCAACTTCGACGTGGTACAATGTTACTGAATGTTTATGCTGTGTGTGTTTGAGGAAAAGAGCCTTCCAAAATCCCATTAGATATGATGATATTATAGCTGCGAGAACCTTTTCACGAGCTTTAATATTCGGCCAGAATTACAGCACATATTAAGCAGCTTAATTGTAGAGTAGAGCTTACAACAGAGAGGATCATTATTCTTTTTGGGAATAGAAATGTATTGTGGCTTGCTTCTGAGCCTGCCAGTCAAGAACTCTGGTGCTTTCCACATGACAAGAAGAGTGTGCAACCTCTTCTTGTCAAATGAAGAGTGTGCAACCTGGGCAGTCTTTTAAAAGCTAAATTTATCAGCTTTATCAACTTGAAAAGGAACAGTCTGTTTTTAAGAAAAACAATTTGAAGGGGCAGAAGGGGATTAATTATCAGAGAAGTACTGTAACATGTTTGTCAAGTGGGTTGAGGTTTAAAAAGCTAAGTTGGAATACGTCTGATAGAAGGCCGACTGCTAAACACGAATCGGATGCACACGTTGTTCTCATATTTGAGGCAAAAAACCTCCCCAAAAAAAACAAGTTCTTTGCATTAAAATGATTAATCTCATTCATCTTCTTAACTGTCCATCCCTTACTGGATTGCGGGGATGCCGGAGCCTATCCCAGCTGATTCAAAGCGAGGGGCAGGGTACACTCGAACATGTCGCCAGTCTGTCGCGGGATCACACGCATACAACCATACACACAGTCGTAGAGGCAATTACTGTATGTAGTGGCCAATCAAGCTAGCATGCATGTTTTTGGAGGGTGTGAGAAAACCCTCACCCATATAAATAGAACATGCAAACTCCACGCAGAAAGGCCAGTGTTCCAAGCCTTGTCCCCACCTGGGACCCAAACCCCCGACCTTCTTGCTGTGAGGCCTCCTTGCAAACCACCGCATCATTGTGCCACCATGCTTAATCTCTTCTAGCGTATCACGTTATAGCTAACTAGACTGAAATCATGTGGAAATGTCGTATTGGGAGTGTCAATATTTCTGTTAAAATGTCCTGCTGGGGAAATTGTAACACCTTGAAGTGTTGGAACAGACATCCCGCTAAAGAGCTGATAAACCCCACAAGCTGAGCTAACAAGAAGTAGAAGGTTTGACACACCTGTAATCATGATGAAAACACTGCTGTGTGTATCTTTAACACACTAAGCAGACACATCATTAAAAACCACTGACAGGTGCTAGAAACAAAAAACTTGGCATGGATGATTCATAGACATCGACATGTTTCCAGATCAGTTGCAGTTTCTCATGTTTGGAAAACTGCTCAGGAAAAGTTTTAACAATATGAGAAAAACAGCCACTCACACAGTGTGAGATACTATATGCTTTGCTTTTTGGGTTCCCAAAAAGATTAATCTTGTGCAGTATTTGTGAGAAGTGAGTCTATCTACAACGCATAACTCCAGGGGTCCAAGTGTGTACCCACGCTAGGTATGGTTGCCAGGCAGGAGTATGATTGTCTCCTTTCCTCACTGCGCTTCTGTCTTAAACTCACATATGGTTTCACCATTTGTGCCACCAGACGTATTTTTCTGTTGCTTTGCATTGCCTTTGATTTATCCGGGGCCAGCTCATGGGGGCAACAGCCTCAGACGGAAAACCCAGGCTTCTCTCACCCTAGCTCCATCCTCCAGCTCACCTGGGAGGATCCCTAGGCGTTACCCGGCAAGCTGTGAAACATGGTCTTACCAGCGGATCCAGGGTCTGCCTCTAGGTCTCCTTCCGGTGGGACGTGCCTGAAACACCTCATCCTAACCAGATGTCTGAACCGCCCCATCAGGCTTCTATTATTTTTCTACATAAGAATTTATTATCAGATCACACAACACAAAGGCATGAATTTTGTTACGATATACAAATACAAATACAAGTTATTGTTTGAGCAAGAGGTCTGTTAAAATTGTTCTTTTTATCAGCTATCTTCATAGATGTGTGATTTTGTAAGAAGAGGAACGGCTATTGCTTGCTTTTATTATTTTCTTCAAAGTAAATGAAGATCAATACATTTTCAACCTGAAAATAATAAAAGAGTTGCTATTTTTTTTTTTTGACCTTATCCAATTAATGTGTGTAAATTGAAGCTCGTTTCCAATCAGAAGCAGAAATTGGGAAGTTAAAAAGTTTTTTTTTTTTCCAAATTTGCTGAGAAAAACGGTTGAACTTCTTCCTATACTTCTCCATAAAAAAAAGAGGTAAAGAAAGGTAAATAGAAAATTGATTAGAGTTTTAAAGATTGAAATGAGTTCTTTTCAGTTTTCCATAACTCTCGCTTCCAGCACGAAGTTGACCTTGGCTACATGTACACGTTTAAAGTGAACAAATACTTTGATCTTATCAGACTTATAGTTTTATTTTATTTCTCCGTTGGAGAGGTTCAGGCGGTTGTTAGCTGATGCTGAACAAAAATCAGCCCTGCCTCTGGCAAGAAAACATTTCTGTTTAACAATATCACAAGAAGTGACAATGAAATCAGCCCAGGCAGCCTGCCATCCTCTGAATCATCCCAGCATTTTTTGACCTCAGTGATCACTTCAGAACTAAATGCATGCATAATCGGCAAAGTTTTTTGGCAAGCACAGCTTGGGCCATCAGGTGATTCATAATCAGCGCCAGTGCATTTACTGAAAATGTGGCTTATTGATTGCATTTTGTATTAAGTAGACAAGGTTTTATGACACTTTGTCACAAAATGAGGCAAAGTGTCCGTTTTGTATCATCCGACTGAGTGTTTAATGGAGAGAAGGAAAATAAATGAGGGGAAATATCCGGTTAAGTACCAATGTTGGCCAAGTTCGTCTTTTATCTTCTTACTTTAAGAAGTACCAACACAGACATCAGTTCGAATAGATGAATGTGCTGTAACTCAAATTTATCTCTCAATTTGTCAAATGAGATGCTCATTTTTGTGTGAGGGTTTTATCATTTTACAGTTCCACTGGCAAACTATGGCTCAGATTATGTGAAATAAATAGTGGAACTACAGTTTAACTTGGGGATGGTGTACCCTGCTTTTCGTTGGTACTCCTTCATGCACTGGTAAGGGCCAAATCCAGAATTGCTCATCAGAATATCGAATAGTAAAGAGAATGTGAGATTGGGTCCAAAGAATGGGTCTGCACTGGTCCAAACTTCAGTAGCAATGTGCTTTACACCACTGCAACTGATTTTTTTTTTTTTTTTTTTTTTTTTGTGATTTATGTCTAGATGTTAGCTGTCTACACGAAAGTATAGATATGTTCCACTTTTCTAATGCTATTTGTCTTACAATTTAAGAACACCAATAGTTCAACAGAAGAACAGATGATGCACTTGGGATGATAGATTTGTTTTAAAAAGAGAAATCTATCAGTGGAGCATTGTAATATCGCATTAGTTCCTGGTAGTCTAAAACTCACAACGATCTGAACGTATTTGTGCCACGTTTTATTCAATATTGTTGTTGTTGGCATCCTTCTGTCTCTATAGACAATGATGTCAGCACATCGATACTTATCTGTTTGTGCAGTCGGAAATCATTTTCAGATTGAAAATGATTTCCGGATGGAAGTCGAAACGTCTCGTTGAAGAATTAAACTGTCCAGAAGACTTTTTTGAAACTTTTTCTACTATTGTAGAAAGATATTCTAGACATTTTTAAACATTTCTGGATAACGTTGATGCCTGAACCATGGCCAAATCCAACCTTATGTACTCTTTTTATTTTGGGAAAAAAAAAAAAAACTAGGATATTATTAACGTGATTGCCTTTAATAATGATCAACGTTTTTTTCTTGGGTAGAGGCTTTCTGACATATGAAACCACACTTTAGACTGTTGCCCAATTAGTCTAACCCCCTCCATAACATTATTTGTGACTTTCCAAACTTTGACCATATAATCCCACAAGCCAAAAATTTTCAGATTCCCCAACATCAGACGAGATGCTTATTTGGTGTGGAGCTGCTCCTCCTCTAAGTCGAGAGGAGCCAGATGGAGTGGTTTGGGCATCTGGTCAGGATGCCCCCCGAGCGCCCCGCTGGTGAGGTGTTTCGGGCATGTCTCACCAGGAGGAGACCAAGAGGCAGAGCCAGGACCTGCTGGAGAGACTGTGTCTCACAGCTGACTGGGGAACGACTCGGTACCCTTTCGGGTAAGCTGGAGGATGCAGCTGGGGTGAGAGGAGCCTGGGCTTCCCATCTGAGGCTGTTGCCCCCGCAACCCGGATAAGCGGACGACAGAACGGAAAGTTTTTGTATGTATGCAAACATACGTATATCGTATCAAACATGGCACTAAAGTACAGTATGTGATCCTTGGATGTAAAAAGTCTTCATAAATACAAAATGGTTTGATGTTCATTGATACAAAGTTTCCTGTTTCAACTAAGATATTCAAACAAGATTAATTATTCTACACTTTTTTTTTTTTTTACAAACTTTAGAATAAATCTAGAAATAAAGGAAGATGAAATCTAATCAAAACCAACTTATTGTGTCACAAAAGAAAATCTCTCATTATGTAGCTGGATGATGAGGACTCATAAAAGTTTATCTGGCAATATACCGTTGGGAAATAAAATTTCTGCATTTACTCCTGGTTTGATTATAAAATATTAAATACTCACATTTGAGGAACAAAGTGCCCTCACACTTTTTTTCAGCCGATTTTTGGTTTTGTGAACATTTTAAAAAGATTAAAAAAGAAGAACAGCCTTGACACATTTTTACTTCTTTTCTTTTTCTGCAGAATCTCTGTCTGATTCAGAAAATATCTTTATGCATTCGCCTCATGTTGCTTCGTATTAATAAACGCCTATCAATCAAACCCACCAGACCTGACCCGAATGGTAGCCTTTCCATTAGATGAATCTATTCATTGAGTCTGACTTCACAGTTAAGGAGAAAATGTTTAGTTTTTCACTACAACGTGGTTAGACTCAGCATTGCAGTTAGCTCAAGTGCTTTGGTGTCCTGTGGTTAGCATTAGGTCAGCCTGCAGCAGATTGGAATTGATTTAGTCTCTCCTGGTTTCCAAATGTGTGTTTCTGTTGGATTCTGATGATTAAAATCCAGGTTGTAGAGATGAAGATGCTGAGGATCTCTCTGGAAGTGACCAGGATGGACAGGATTAGAAATGAGTACATCGGGGGAACAGCACATGTTAGAGGTTAGAGGTTTTGGGGATAAAGTTTGAGAGATTTGGACATGTGCAGAGGAGAGAGAGAGAGGTCATAGAAAGAAGGATGCTGGATTTGGAACCACCAGGAAAGAGGACTAGAGGAAGGCCAAAGAGGAGGTTCATGGACGCAGTGAAGGAAGACATGAAGATAGTTGGTGTGACCAAAGATGATACAGCAGATAGGGTTAGATGGAAGAAACTGACTTGCTGTGGCGACCCCTGAAGGGAAATGCTGAAAGAAGAAGAAAATCCAGGTTGTACATGGTTATGGAGAAAATGGGAGTACAGCACCTTATTTAAGATCTCTTCTTGATTTGTGGTTGTCTATAAACTCACTTTGTACAAATTATTATGTGGTGCTATTAACCGGGCTGGTGCTCCTGATGGATAATCATGAGTGAAAATAACTCAGGATGCGTCACTTAGTAAACGCTTAGAGTTATAAGAAAATTTCACTTAAAATGAGTTCTGATGTTAGATAAAAAATCAAAACACCTAAGGAAAAAAAATTAGAAATTAATGTTGCATTATAATTTATCCCAAAAAAAAATTGATAAGAATTTTCTTCTTATGTTGATTTTTTTTTAACTTCCTTATTTTTTCCCAGGCAAACAAATCAATGGTGAGCTGCAGCTTGTTCTACGATCTTTCTCTCATCTTCAACACTACTCTGCATGGAAATGCAAATATGTGAAAGGTAGAGTGGACAGAAATAATGAGCCGCAGAGGACTGGAGTTGAAGTATTATAACCAGAGGTGTGAGTGGGAGAAAGCAACGTGATAAACAACCATTGCAAATGATGGTGAGCGAAACAACAACTAGTGTTTCTACTGATGACTTCAAGCAAGAAAAACTGACAGAAACCACTGAACCGTGAAGTCTGAGACATAAATATGATGAATCAGTATATCTTTTCTTCAAGGAGGAAAATAATGAGATGGATCATTTATTTTTTAAAACAGAAAGTCATCATAGAGAGGGTAAACTTTCCACTTTTTACAGATAATAATCATTTTCCTCATGATTGTGTTCAAGATGCAACACTGTGTCAGAAAATGATTTTAATTATCTCTGATGACAAGTAGATAATTTTTTTTGACAGACTGAGTAACTGCTGTGGATTAAAAGCAAACTAGAGTTTATCTGTATAAACTGATAATTAATTCAGTTTTAATCATTTCTGCCATGACTTGATCGCTAAATTAAAGACAATCAACATTAAACCTATTCTTAAAGTTTTAAATCTCATTGCATCCTCTGCAGACTGCACGGTGGCGTGGTGGTCCGTTTTGAATCCCAGGTGGGGATGAGGTTTGAAACACTGTCATTTCTGGGCGGAGTTTGCATGTTCTCCCTATGTATGTGTGGGTTTTCTCCAAGTACTCCAGTTCCCTCCCAATTCCAAAAACATGCATGTTAGGTTGATTGGCCACTATAAAGAAAATGCCCCAAGGAATGTGTGTGTGTGTGTGTGTGTGTGTGTGTGTGTGTGTGTGTGTGTGTGTGTGTGTGTGTGTGTGTGTGTGTGTGTGTGTGTGAGGCCCTGCAACAGACTGGCAACCTGTTCGGGGTGTACCCTGCCGCTTGCCTTAAATCAGTCAGGATAGGCTCCAGCACCCCGTGCAATCTCGTCAAGAATTAGCAGTTCGGAAGATGAGTGAATATAAATTATGCAAATAAGCAACTACAATTTGGGTTGTGGAACATTATTACACTACAGTAATAAAATTGTACTTTTATCACAAATGAGAAAGTGTAGAAGGTTGAATATTGCTCATTCCCTGCCTACCTTCCAAAGATTCCAAAGATTCCTGCCAAATTCCAAAGATCTACCTCTGCAATTTGACAATAGTCCTGCCCACAGTGCCCAGGAAGACACATCACTGGGTACATATGTATAACATTTTATAAAACTGGCAATGGACACAAAAAGTTTAAAATGCATCTGAATAAAATTATAAACCTTTTTTTTTTTTTTTTTTTTCAATCTTGGAATATTTTTTAACTACTGGATAAAAGCTTACCAGAAATGAAATAAGGAATAACTATGGAGTTCATTTGAATGATAAGAGTCAAAGTGAAAAAGCAAAAACAAACAAACAAAAAAGACAGAGAGATTTCAATTCTAGCAGATCAGGGAAAATATAAAATGAACTCATACTTCACAATTTTTTATTTGTTATGTCTAACCAGATGTCTAAGGATAACTTGAACTTGAAAATTATTCATTCAAATTTTAAAAGGATTTATTAATCCATTGCTTTAAAGCAATAAAAAAGAGGGGAAATATAAAACAATGTATAGCAGTTCAGTCCTGGGATTCCAAAGTCAGTCAGTCACCTTCTTAATCATCTATCCCTTGCGGGGTCACAGGGCTGCCGGAGCCCATCCCGGCCAATTCAAGGCGAGCGGCAGGGTACATCCCAAAAGGGTTGCCAATCTGTCGCGGGGCCACACACATACAACCATCCAATCACACACTCATTCCTAGGGACAATCTGGCACCGGCCAATCAGCCCAACATGCATGTTTTTGGGGAGTGGGAAGAAACTGGAATACCTGGAGGTAACCCACACAGACACGGGGAGAACATGCAAACTCCACACAGAAAGGACAGTGTTCCAAGCCTCATCCCCACCCGGGACTCAAACCCACAACCTTCTTGCTGTGAGGCCACTGTGCTACCCACTGTAGCACAGTAACCGTGCTGCGGATTCCAAAGTGATATTTTAAAGTATATATAACTGAATTATTACCCCAAACAAAATCCAACAAGATGAAGTTAAAAGTACTGTCAGCACAAACACGTTCTCCATTTTCTGCTGCATAACTGGATGAAACTGCAGCAAAAAAGATAATCAAATTGGCTCATTTAGAATTTTTGATGGAAAACTATTTGTTATAATTTTGCACATTGCTTTTGTAAAAAAATATAAAATATCTTTAACGTTGAGCTTTTTCCAGCAGTGTGGGCTTGCCGTGTCTGAGCTTTGATCATTCTGCAAACGAAGAAATAGGGATCGGTTTCAGCCGAGCTAATTATAATAATGCAGTGGGATCCTGTGAATAAATGACTCGTCACGCATGCAAGAAATTATTGGAACACATCAACACACTGGGAAAAATAAAATAAAGGGTAACACAAATGAGAAACCACAAAAGCAATCCACACAAATAAGAGACACACTTTGCATTTTCTTCTTGCTTCCTGACAAACAACTCGCATTTGATTTTAATGTTCTGGTCTAATAAAGCCGAGATTGGGATTTATTTTCTTTTCCATTATCTGCCTCTTGATAACAGTGAGGTAAATTATGTGGTGATTACGGTGGAAGGGGAGGCACTGAGTCAATCAGAGTCCAAATGGAAACTGGATGGAACAAACACAAAATGATTATGGACAATCTGTCTCCAGGGTCACAGACGGATAGATAGCTCGATGCTTGGTCATATTCTCAGCACGCTAAACAACTTTTGGATGCTTCTAATCCTCGCAGCCTGCCCTGTGGATGGCCAATTTAGCAGACAGTATCAACGCTGAAGGTTAAAGCTGCATTGAGACTCCTCGAAGCAAAGCAGGTGGGGGAGAATTTTTATTAAAAAGCAACAGAAGAATGCAACTCTGCATGGGACCTGCAGATAGTCAGGGTTGAAATTCCTCCTTAAAGTTCACATCATAATGCTCTTCTTGCTGATAAATTTCCTTCCATGAAACCTCCACCTACAGGGAGATTGGCAACCTGCATGCATACAAAAACACACACACATCGGGGAGGAAGCGTGTATAGTTGTGCAAGGATGCGAATTTAATCCCTTTAGGGAGACATAAGTCAGGGCATTCTTGAACATATTTTCTACCACAACAAAAATATATACTTCTTTGTTGCATTTTTACCTTCACCTCCAAGGATTCATCCCTCCCCTCACTAAAAAAAAAAAAATCCTCAAAAACATACAAGGACTTTCTTCACTCTACTATTAGTTTCTACTATTCTTATGTGAAATCTTTTCTTTCACCTATTCTCCAAAAGCATCCTGAACGAGCTGGCATGCCATAACTCACACAGGCACCCATGCTTTGCAGCCAGGCCCCAGAGCTTCGCCTGCAGGAGATTAAAGAGGAACATCCTGAACGCATGGGAAAACATTCCCTACTTGCAACTCTTGTCTTCTTCAGCCTCAAAAGAAAACTCATACACAAACGGCATGTGAATGCAGAGAAAACTGTTGACATGCGCACAAATACAAAGTCCCATCTCTGATCTGTGGAACCGGCATGGTTACCCCTGCCTAATGAGGATCACACAGAACTTGTAGCTCTGTAAACGTATGCTCTCTCAGCTTGCCGTGAATACTCTTCTTCCTGTCAGCTGCCACAGAGAAAACTCGGGTCTGCTAAATTAAATCCAACCTATTGAGAATAAAGCTATTTTTACCGGCATCATGAGACCGAGACTCAATCCAACCTGGAGCCGCCTATAAAGACGAAAGGCAATCTTGGGTCTGAATGGGTCTGAACGCTCAATCAGCAACACAGTGCACTCCAAAGGAAATAAGGGAACCACTTCCAGCCTGACATTGATTTCTTTCACTTCCCTTCTCATCACGATCACAGCTGGTCACATAACTCTCTGTTATGCTCACTAAGGAAAATGTCTGTGATAATTTGCTGAGGTGAAATACCAACGCTGTGCATGCACTCCTGGGTTTTTTTTCCCCCTCCACTCATGCAATGCAGATGATGACAGACATCTCCAGCTCAGGACAAGTTGGGAGTCAGTCATCGCATCTGCACAGCAATGTAATATTGCATCAAACCACAAGAGGGGGAAGGCTCCACCTGTTTTATTCCCAATAGCTTAACATCAGAGCAGGTTTAGATGGCAGGGCTTAATTTAAAAGGCCCTGCAAGAATGGCTCTCGTGCTGCGTCATCCTCTTTGAGAGGAAATTTGCAGCGTGGATCAAAAGGGGATGTCCTGGACGAATTGCATGCAGGAACACCTGAGAACAGAGACACAAATCAACTCAGGCCTGAAACATTCTGCTTTTATAACCTCCATAAACCCCAGAGGCAGTCTCTGATATGCTCCACTAACTGCAATTTATTACATAAATATGCTCAAACGTTACATGCCAGGCACACCATTTCTGAGAGTTCCCTTTGTTGTGGCACAAATTTAAAATTAGTATCATGGGCATAAAAAGGAGATAATGTGCAGTGATATTTTTCCTCCAGTAGGTGGAAATACATGCATATTAAGTAACTGAATCTGTGCCAAGGAATTCTCACTAAAGAGTGGAAGGCAATCACAATATTTCAGGGTTTTTAGGATGCATTTTTATTCTTTTTTACAAACTCCCAAAACTGTCTATGTCTGAACTGCTGTGATGTTAATATCATCTGTACAATCATACTCAAAATATCAATTTGCAGCTTCAAATTAGGTAATTTTGGAAGATTCTGGGAGCGATTTATGGTCCTTTGTACTGCTTTCCACAGAAAGAGTACTGTATGTTTGTTTGCATGGAACAAAAAAATGAGAAATTAAGTCTAATTACTATTAGAATACCATAAGAGTCAGACAGAAGGACTTTTGTCCAGACAATTGTAAGCAAAGAGAGCAAAATAGTAAAAGGAATCCAATGGCAGTTTAAATTTATCCATGAAAAACCATAAATAGTGCATAGATGGTGTAAATCGAGTAGACTATAAAGTAAAAAAAAAAACAGTTGTGAATCATATTTATAAGTGATAAATGTGGCTATTTCACCCTGGAACATAAAAAAGCCCCATTGGTGTCTCCTTTCTAACAAGTCCACAGATGGACTGAACATCCTCTGAGAATTTTAGCTTCCGTTTGAATAGAAATGAACTACTGAAAGTCATGTTCAAACATTCTAAAAGCTGTTTAGGTGCGTGCAAGGTGGCAGAAGAATATATTTTTATGTCCAGCTCCCAAGAGTGAAGCCTCTTAGATATTGGTGTGTAACTTCAGCATTGTATATGTTCAGTGAGTCAAACAAACCCACTTGACCACACACTCCATCTGCATCAGCACCTAGTCAAATTATTCATTAAATTTTACAGCCAGTGGGGAAAAAAAAAAAGAAAAAAAACTCTGCAATGCCCCCCTCCTGATTGGAACGACTGCACTGGATCTTGTGTATTACTCATAAATATAGCAATAAAGTATAGATCAACAAAGAGGTGGGGTGAGTGGAGTGCGTTGGTGAGGGGGCAGTGGGGTGCATGTGTGTTATTTGCAGACCTGCAGAAATGTGTGCAGCATACTGATGATGCTGAAGCCCCACAGACACTGTGTGACTCTTCAGATGCGACAGAGAGGTGAGAGCTCTTGTTGTGGAGACGGTGTGTGCTAATTCAAAAAGCCCACTGAGCCCAGCAGGATCAATACAGCATACTGATTGTTTTCCACCATCTGGAGGCGAAAATAAGCTGTTTTACTTCTGTTTATGTTTGGAAAGCTGCCCAATGTGTGCTTATGTTATTTCTTCACACTATCAGATAAAGACCCTCTGAGAACAAACTGAGACATCATGTTATCTCCAGCAGGGTGGAGAACTTAAGAAAGACACTCGCTGGAGTTGCACAAAATGCCCAACTGATTCAGATAAAAGGTAACAATACAAATTTTAGAAATATGTCAAGTGGGAGAAAATTTACCTCTAAATAGACTTTCTATATTGATGAAATTTTATAAAACAGGAAGTCAAAGCTCTTCCTAACTGAGTCATTAGGATTTTGAGAATCACATCCGGATTTTGAGAACTGGCTTGACATTGCAATTTTCCCCCAGCAGTAATTTGATTTTTTTAAATTTGATTTTATTCATTTTAAAAGACCTCGACTGAACCCTGGAGAGATCAGCGTCTGTGTGCTGTACATGCACCTCTAATGTTTTATGAATGAACACTGTCACTGATCAACATCTCAACCAACATGACGATCTCATGGCTTGTCATCCATGAATAAACGGATAAATTTTTATTCTGAAAGTGGAAATTTGTTTTTTTAGCCAATTTAGAATACAAGAATATATTCCAAACACAACAAATAGACAGTCAGACAGACTGAGCCCCAGCTACAGTACGTAGACTTTTCATAATCGATGCACATGGCTGGGGAGAAGAAAAGATACGTCTCCACTGCTCTGGTGAATGAGGGAAGCAGTGCAGACATCCAAAAAAACCTGTACATCTTTGTAAAAATAATATAAAAAAAAAACCAATATCAACAGGAAAGCCAAACTATAGCTCGTTAAGCTTTTGAATCTGTTCTGCTAAACTTTAGCAACTTAAAAAAACAACCTCGGTATTTTATTTTTTCCAGCTATAGCGTTCCCAATATATAAAAATAATGCGTTTTACTTTTATAGCACTTTTCCTGGACTCTCAAACACCCTTCACACTTTGAGCTTAATTCAGTCACTCCATACCAGGTAATGGTAAGCTACTGGTGTATCTACAGCTGCCCTGATAGACGCCATTTTTGCAGCATCATAGTGCAGGCTCAACTATCTTTGAATGACTTGGAAGATTGAATTTGCACAGTTGTTTTTACAGACATTAAGGAATGTTCATGTTCTGCACCACGATCCGTTGAGTGATTCTTTGATTTTGTAGTGTTGACATAGTTTTTTTTTTCTTTATCAAAGGTGCGAAGCACTTATAAAGATGCATTACTGCCATCCACTGATTCCCAAGTAGCTCAAATTCTTCTCAACAAGCCTGTACACCTCAGGTAAGAGTACAACACTCCAAAATCCCGGCCCTGACGCCACTTCCTGTGTTGTGTAAACGGCTGACAGGCAAAGCAACAAGGTAGCCACAGAATCTGCAGCTTAATCTATTCATTTTTAGTTAGAATTGAGGAATCAATGTCGTAAGTTGTTTTTGAGTGTTTAATGGATGTTTTACCAATGTTTATTGTTCGATAGGTGTGTTATATCTTTGTTAGATTGGAGGAATATGGCCGCATGCTAAAACGGCTCAGCCAAAGTAAACTGCTAACGCGACTAAACTAAAGTAAACAGCACAGGCTTTTGTTTTCTTGTGCTGATGTGGCACCTGTTCGTCCTGTATAGTGAAGCTGTGTTTGTTCTGTATTTTTCTACAGTTTTTACTCCTGTTCTTTATGAAGGAATCGTTATTAAACGAACAAGTTACAACACGATTTGTCAGTTTGTTTTGAAAGGGATTTAGCATAGTGTTTAGTCAACGGTCCTTACACCTTGATGAGAGCACTGTAGTTCATATAAAATTTCCCATTCTTAATTCCCAATCAATCTATCAGTGCATGAGTGAGTGGGCATTTTTATACTTGATTCAAATCAATTCTTTTTTTTTTTTTTTTTGTAGATTAATATTATTTTCATTCATAAATCCCTGACAATGAGTTTGATGCTACTTTTTAAAAAAAAATTGATATGAAAAAAAGTTGGTTAGTTCACCAAAGCCACCAACCTTACCACCCATCAGAATCTCAATAGGAAATAATCCTTCGGGCTTGAAAGCATGTGGGGAGGCCTAGAGGTGGTGAGACCAACACAAAGCTGAATTGAGTTGGATAGAAAAGAAAAACAGTGTGGCACCATCTCAGAAAAGTAAAAAAAAGACTAAAAGAGCAACAAAATTAATCAAATTTTAAAAAACTAATTTGATTAAGGGCCGTAGCTTCAGATTAGTTTCTAGATTGTGTTATAAATGCGTGAGATAAAAAAGACACTAATGGGTAAAATCGTTTTACAAACATGGGTGAGGACAATGTCCAATTTAATCTAAAAAGCGAGTGGCAGAAATATAGTGGAGGTTACTAGAACTTAAATATTTAGCGAACGTCTGGACTTTCTAAGTGTTTCTGAACTAACTATGAACTAAGAAGATGAAAGTGTTTTTTAAAGACGTTTAAATTAAGTCTGACACACACTCACAGTGTTGTTCCAAGGAAAACAGTGCATCTCTATGAGTCTGTTTACAGAATCTTCTCATTCAGATCAAATTTCCAATAAATAGAAGGTCCGTTCATGAACTGTGAAAGTCACTAAATTCCTGGTAAAATGTATTTTTTTAACTTTATGCTTGTGGATGAACCAAAACAGAGTTTCATTGTTGCAAAAAAAGAAGAGGAGTGGAACTATTTGGTGGTTTTATGAAGAAGTTGTGTGTGATTTAGAACATTTTGGTGCTTTAGCACATACAAAACAGTATTGCTCAGTTTACGTAAAGGGTTTCAGGCCTAATTGTATGCACTGAAATTTACAAAAAAAAAATCCCAGAAGAACCCAGAAAAGACCAAGGCAGGTCTTTCCCAGTATCTACAAAGGCTTGCTAAGCTGTCATTGTTAGAAAATCTTCCATGCTGATGTTCAGATGCATTTGCTTCAAATAATCTGAATCACGGTAATAAACTGAATAGAGCTGGCCACCCGGGTAGCTAAGTCAGAAGGACTCAGGGTAATGGGTAGGAGCCCTGAGCTGGGTGCTTGATATTTTTTGGGGGAGGCATTGACTCAGTGGTAGAGTGTTTGTCCTTGAACCGGAGAGACGCCTGTTCGAATCCCGCCTGTTCGAGCCCCCTGGCATCCCTGGAGCAGACACCTACGTATCACCCTAGTTGCTCCCACCATTGGCACCATCCTGGCTGCCTGCTGCAAAGCAAAACAGCAAAAAGTAATTTCAGACAGAACTCTGTAAGATGGGTGACCAGAGGAAGACCTCGGCTGGACGTCGAGTGGACCAGACTGTTGAAGCCCAGCTTGGCAATCGGGGACCAGGCGTAGGGAGTCTGGCTGGGCGATGAGGGAATTGACATAGGGAATCCGGCTGGGCGATGAGGGAACAGGAGGAGCTTGGCAATAAGACAGTGTGCACCAGGAGCCAGGGGGTATGAGCTCAGCAGGATGAGATTCAGAGCTCCAGAGGAAGCCATGGTGCACCAGGAGCAATGGGGAACAAATTCAATAGGATGAGGACTAGAGCTATGGAGGGAGACCATAACAGCTGCATGGAGGCAGCACTGCAGGCAAGAGGAGCAGCGTGTAGCATGGGAAGCAGCTGAGGAGTGGCACAAGGGAGTGATGCAGGGGAATATCCAGCCAGGAAGTGAGGGACACCAGGGCTTTAATAGTCCAAAGTGAAACAAGGCACACCTGGGGATTTGGACCAGGAGTGCCAAATTAGGGCTCGAGGGCAAGATAGGAGGGAAAGAGTGATCCAGATGTGAGGGGACCATGACAAACTAACCTATTTGTGATGTTTTCTTTACCTCCGACTAGTCACAAAAACTTTGCTGTGCTTGTTAAAACCACCTCATACCTTTAAACATTCAACTATTTTATCATAAATCAGTGCAGGATGGACAAAAAAGAGAAAGTTTGCTGATGTGCAGTGATGCTGTTGTGATACCCTCGCCTGCCGCCAGAGGGAGCCCTGGATGTTCCTCATCACCCTGATTAGGGACACCTGAGATTGATTCTGATGCCACATATCTGTGGACCCTACCATCTATTTAAGGGAAATCACCCCAGACTTCCATGTCAAGTCATACAATCCCTTCCAGCCAGGTCAACTGTTATTATTTGAACTTGAGTTAATCCTGTACCCTTTGCTTTACAGACTTACCTGAAATGTGTTCAATAAATCTTATTTTCATGTCCTGCAATTGGGTCCTCCTCCATCCACATCACAACAGAATGACCCGACCACGAATGGACCCACAAGGAAAAATTTGCAATCTGTGTATCCTGAAAAAGTTTGAATTGCTGCAGAAACCCCTGTCCAGGGGGCATCACTGTAAAGCCCCCTGCCCTAGGTCAAGTCTCATGCCTGCCCACGGATCCTTGACCACCTGGAGGTGGTCGTTGAGGGAGGGATAGTGTTGTGATCCCCTCGTCTGCCGCCAAAGGGAGCCCTGGATGTTCCTCATCACCCTAATCAGGGAACCTGAGATTGATTCCTGATGCTACACATCTGTGGACCCTGTCATCTATTTAGGGGAATCACCCGGACTTCCATGTCGGGTCATACCATTCCTTCCAGCCAGGTCACCCTCGTTGCCTGACCAAGAACACATTCTGACAATAACCTTTTGCCATGCCATTGAAAGTTTTTTTTCCTTTTCACAGTACTAATGGACTGCCAAATTCAAATAAACTACGTTCTCTGTCTGCAAATGGGTCCTCCTCTTTCCACCTGCACACCGCTTCATGACAGATGCACGAACAAAATGAGTTAGCGCATCACTCACAGAGCAGTAATTTGTTTATAACAGCTAATCCTGACTTCAGCCAAAAGAATCAAACTTGTGATTAATAGAAGACGTCAAAGAAGCACTTCAATCACTAACAAGTCATCACACTAATTTAAATTTTTTATATTTTCAGTTACTTGCTAAAAGCTGATCTAGACCTGGGAGTAAAAGTTGCTTGTATGACAGCAAAAATAATCTTTTACCTCTCTTAATAAACAGCCAAGCGCTTTAAATAACAGTACATTATTGGTAAGAAATTTAGTCGTTAGAATCAGTTTACTTAAGTTCATGACTAGCTGAGACCCGGATAAGAATGATTTGCTGAAGATAAGAAACATAACGAACAAAGTAAAGTTGTTAACTTTTTTATATATTTAGGTTGGAAAGAGCATCATGTGCTTAGTTGTAAAAAGTAGGACAGAAGTTCTTTCACATAGATCATCACAGATTATCGTCCACACTAATTTCTAAAAGCAATAACTTTACTCTGCAAAACCACAAGTTTGATAGTTAGGGCTTTGAGAAAAAGATTATCCATACAAACAGAGTGAGAGATTGTTTTTTGCACAAACGAGTATTAAAACAAAAATTGAGACGCGTGCTATCAGAGGTAACAGGTTTTTATGGAGGTTTATATACAAGGACAAGCATTTTACCAATGCAAACCAATGTGTTAATAACTAGGCAAACATTTGTAGCCAGCTTTTAGAAAATTAAATGAATGATTTTTTTAATTTAGTTTTTCAAAGAACGCTCTCAAAATAAAGTGTATTACCGTGGTGAGCGGCAAGGTGAATTCTCTTTGAGACATAAGAAGAGGGGAAATTTTGGCTTTTAGCTGCAAAGAGTGGGAAAAAAAAGGCTTTTTTCACAAGTTTTGCAGTTTTGTTTATAAAAATGCTCTAATGTATCTTCAAATTTTGCTCAAGCAAAACCAAGAACAGACAGCTTAACGAAATGATCATGTCAAGGATTTATTTATTATTTGATAGTTGAGGAGTCCGCCGTGTTTCCATCAGGATAAAGAACATCTACTGACTAATATAGATATTTAACTGTAGAGTAGAATAAGCTAATATTTAAACAATATTCTTTGACACATTGGTTGCTCGTCCTGGGGGAGGGATCTCTCTTTCATGTGGATCCCCACGACGTTTCTTATTTTTTCCCCACTGATGGGTTTTTTAGGAGTTTTTCCTCACCGAGAAGGAGAGTCTAAGGGCATAAATGTGCTAGTCTTGTTTAGTTAGCATTTGTTAGTTATTTTTCTTGCTGTGTATTTATGTTAATACATTCCTCTTTTTCTTGTGAAGCCCATTGAGATGGAAATTCTGTGATTTTGGGCTATACAAATAAAATTGAATTGAATTAATGTTCTTGGTTCACCTTTACCTTTGTGGATGTTGTTTGGACAACGCTGTTCCGGTCACAAAAGGCCATCAGATTCCAGACATCTTTATAAATTGAGAAAAGAAAACCAGACAAACTAAATGGAAACGTAAAGCACTCTGAATTGTATTGTACATTAAATGTATTTACAAATGAACGTCTTACCTTTGGCTCCACGGTGGCCTCACAGCAAGACTATCGAGAGTTTGAGTCTCAGAGTTGGATTGAGGTTTTAAACACTTGCCTTTCTGTGTGGAGTTTGCCTGTTCTCCATGTACAGGTTTTCTCCGGGCACTCCAGTTTTCTCCCACTCTCCAAAAACACGAGTGTTAGGCCAATTGCCCACAATGAAATTGCCCTCAAAGAATGTGTGTGGGTGGTTGTCTGAGTGTGTGGCCTTGCAACAGAATGGGGACCTGTTTGGGGTGTACCTGGGGTGAAACTTCCATTTAATTAAAGTATTTGGGTGGGAGAAAATTTTATCTTTTGGGAAGGAGGCAAAGGTGAACTTTTGCTTTATGACTTGTATAACATGTATGATAATATGTACATGATACGTACATAATATGACATGTATGACCAAATGAATAAATCTGAACTGAACTGAACTTTAAGCCATCAGGCGTTATCTTGAAACAAAAAATATGATGGTATATTGAAGGCAGACTGAAAAAAAATATTTTTTTGACTTATAAAGAATAAAGCAAAGAATTTGTTTTGAAAAAGGGAACCAAAACATTGTTCATTAAGTCAAAATGTCAAGAGCGTGGTTGTTGGAGCAGCGCCGGCTTGCTTGTTTTGGACTGCTAAAATTCTTTATATCTGAAAAATGTATTATTCCTACTTCAAAGTTTTCACAGCTTTTTATAAATCTTAAATTGAGCATCTTAAAACATATTTTCTGCTTTTTTTCCCATTGATGTGATTCTTTTCATTGCTGTGATGGCCTTGTGAGAAAAGTTTAAATGTGTGTCACATCTCGATCAAGGTGAATACGGATTATTTGGAAGTTAGGGACATGCATAACCTTGCCCAAAGCACCAAATTATGCCACAAACTATGAAAGCAGCTTAAGCAAGGAAGCAAAGACCCCCTGCTTCTTTGTTTATCTCGAAATATTCCCAAAAATCAATTGAGAAAAAGATATTCCCAGTGGGTCTTTCATGAGTTCTCCCCTTGGTGGGACATAATGAGAACACCTCTATTGAAGGCTCTTTGAGACTTCTCCTTGTAGAACCACCTTATTTGGTTTGTCTTTGAAAAGCAGGGGGCCTTTTCTGATCTCATGGATGGCCATGATCTTCAACATATTGCACACGGAGATGAAAATGAAGGAAACTCATTCCAGCTGCTTATATTCATGATCTTGTTTTTTATCCAAACAGACAGCTGTTCACAGAGAAACAGATACACACACATATAAATACACACACATACAAATCATTTACTTTCAGCATCTGCCCTTCATGCATCTTGTTTATGTATAGTGTTCAAAGTAGAGAAATTAACATGAACTTTAAAGAGGCTGATTTCATAATTCTCTTCACGTTTGGAACACTCCCTCCCTCCATATCCAGCCCTAATTTTGCACACCTTGTCCAAATCCCCTGGTGTGTCTTGTTTCCCTCTGGATTATTTAAACCCCGGTGTCCCTCACTACTTTGTCAAATCATTCTGTCATGATGGTGGAGAAGGAAATGAAGTTGGACCGAGCTGGTGGACCAGTCCAGTTTACTTTTGATGTAAATGCCGGGACCATCGCCACGAAAGATCCATCACTACAGACCGGTGACGGTTGAGACCCCATCCTGCTGAAGTCCACTACCATCTCCTTTGTTTTGGCCACGTTCAGGTGTAGATGGTTCTCCCGACACCACTGGATGAAGTTCTTCACCAGGTTCCTGTAAAGAACCTCCGCTCCGTTCCCCACACACCTACCAATGGCTGAGTCATTGGAGTACTTCTGAAGATGACAAGAACCAGAACAGTACTGGAAATCAGCAGCGTAGGTGGCAAAAAGGAAGGGGGACAGGACAGTTCCCTGTGGAGCACCGGTGTTACTGGTTAGGAGGTCAGACATACAGTTCTTCTGTCTCACATACTGTGGTCGACCGTGCAGGTAGTCCTCGATTCACGAGACCAGCGGCGTGTCCACCTCCATCTTCTCCAACTTCTCCCTCATCAGTCACGGCTGGATGGTGTTGAAGGCTGAGGAGAACTCAAAGAACATGATCCACACTGATGTGTTGGGTCTGTCCAGGGACAAGTAAGCCCTCTGCAGAACTGCATCATCCGCCCGAAGTTTGGGTTGATATGCAAACTGCAGAGGCTGACTAAGGAGCGCTTTTTAACGTGAATACAGTTTGATGTCCGTGAGCAGAATTATCCCCTGAAATGTTACAATTAAACCACACTCATGTCCACCTAACCATCATTTAAAGTTTTCAAAGTTGATTTTTATCACTTAATTAAACCTCAAATGATTGTTCTGCTGTTGTACTTGGCTTTCTTTTTCTTTTCATTTTCACTTTTTTTTCAAGCCTCTTTCATAGCTTGAAATAAATCATGCTGTTAATTTAATAAGTTGCCTGTTAAAGTATTGTGAGTTATTAGATTAGTAGTTTTTATTGCAGTACTTTGGCTGCAGGCTGCTATGCTGCTGCAAAAATATGTAGCTTACTTTTCATCACTGAAATAATGGACCAAATAAAAAATTTTCTAAGTACCGGTAGCTTGTTAGGTTTTTGTATTTAGATACAAATAATGACTCTTCTTTTCAACCTTAACTTCAAACAGAAAAAAAAACCTTGTAATGGCAAATAAATTTTGCCACGAGACAACGATTATTTATCTTTAGTTTATTTTTGGAATAAAACCTTTTTATGTGTAAGAAAAAAAATCCCTTCTGCAGTCACGTTTTCTTCTTTTGAACATTTTTTTTTATATTTACAGTAATTGTTTTTGTTTCATTTTCTGAAATCCTTTACAGTAATTGTACAAAGAGAAATGACGTCCATTTGTTAAGAGGATGAGTAAGCATCAGCAAGGCAGACACGAACACACATTTGAGAGCATGACTCAGGAGCGGTACGGAAATAGCAATCTCAATAACACAACTTTGCATTCCCTTCAGCTGAATCTCCGCATGTCAAACTTATCTGATTAAGTTTTCTGATAAATTTCTCGAAACAAATTAAGGGAAAGAATAAATCATCTGAAACATCACTAATGATCCATCAAAAGTACCTCCATCTCAGGAGCTCTACTGGATATTGGGTCTTTATTTCACAACATGCTTTTGTAAGAGGATCTCAGGTCAAATTTGGTCATGTCTTCCTAAAAACACAGGTAATTGTTATTTTGTACCCGGGGCCACTCCATGAACATAAAAACTATAATTATATGAGGCAAGACGGGGGTGTAGAGGTTGGTTTAATCTTTTTAAATCACTAGTTCAGAAGGTATTAAACATTCAATGACGAGTGCTGTTTAATTTATGCACTGAGAAGATGAACACAGACAGAACAGTTTGGAAATCTCAGGCGATTTGGCACCTCAGATCAAAACATTCAGCACCTTATATAACATGTTCAGGCTGTGATCTGGTTAGAGTAATTGTGGGAACAGTCATCAGTTGCAAACATTGAAAATTTATCAGGTTTCATCCAAACAACCAGCAGCCATGAGCCACTTTAGAAAGCCGCCAAGAAAATTAAACTAAATCAAAACCTTCCATAGAGATGACGCTTCAAATTTGTTCTCTGCTTCTAAAAAAGTTTGACTTACGGTCTGAATATCAAATGGTGCTTATATTGGAGGTTACATGATGTCTGGTATTTTAAAGTTTGAGATGTGTTAAATCACATCAAAAAGCATCCTGAATTAGACACAGGTTTTGTTTTTTCAGATGCAACCTCAGATTGAACTGCCCCAATCCAAATTCATGCCACTCTAGTGTCATTTTCCCAGTAGAATGTACCATTTTTCCACCAAGATGGCAGTCAGCTAAAAGATTTAAACATGGATGACAGCTGTGATGAAGAAAGTAAGTCAACTTGCATTGAGGTGTTGGCGATAATACATATCTGCAGTGACAGCACCGCTATATATACTATCTCTCTCACACACACACACACACACACACACACACACACACACACACACACACACACACACACACACACACACACACAAAATGATGACCAGGTCACACCAATCTAAAGTGTCAGTATGGAAAACTTAGAAAAGTCTGACTCTTCAACCCAAAAAGTAGTTATGGACAGACCACCTACACATTTTCCCACTAAACTTGTCCATATCTGAGGAGAGAGTCAGCAATGGAGCAGCTAAATGCAGCAGAGAGGAAACCTGTGACTCTGTGGTACAAAGAAGCTTTGATTCTGATAACTAGACAGATGCAACCTTGTTGCCACTCACTGCTTTTCTCAAACACCGCAGGTAGTCTGACCTTCACTATACTGTTCAAGAAACCTCTTAAGTGTCTTGCTGTGAGGGTCTGGTGGAGAAATACCTACCAGATGTAATTGAAAATGAGCCATGATCACCAGAATTATTGGATGAAACTCCATGGTGAAGCCAACACGAGTTCAACACTACCTTTCTGGAATTGATTCCCAATCTACAGATTTTGTGTGGGAGTAGTTGCCATGGCAACATATAAAAAACTGAATTTGTCTCTTTTTTTTTTTCCGTTCCGTTCCGTCATCTTCCGCTTGTTCCGGGGTCGGGTCGCGGGGGCAACAGCCTCAAACGGGTAGCCCAGGCCTCTCTCTCCCCGGCTGCATCCTCCAGCTCACCCGGAAGGATCCCAAGTCGTTCCCCAGCCAGCCGTGAGATATAGTCTCTCCAGCGGGTCCGGGGTCTGCCCCTTGGTCTCCTCCCGGTGGGACATGCCCGAAACACCTCGCCCGCGAGGCGCTCGGGGGCATCCTGACCAGATGCCCGAATTACCCCATCTGGCTCCTCTCAATCTGGAGGAGGAGCAGCTGAACACCGAGCTCTTCCCGGATGGCAGAGCTCTGAGTGAGAGCCTCAGCCACCCTGCGGAGGAATCTCATTTCGTCAGCTTGTACCCGCGATCTCATTCTTTCGGTCACCACCCACAGCTGGTAACCATGGGTGAGGGTTGGAACGTAGACATAAACGTTTTTTCCCATATGCGATAAACCAAGTAAAACCATCGTGACATTCTCTTTTATTTTTCTCTTGCAATATACAACCTCCACAAAAATGTGATTAAATTCTAAATATCAACTTTGAAAAATCAGTTATGAAGGCATATTTTTTTTAATAACTTTACTCAGTTGCAAGTTGAAAAGAATATTGTCGTTATTGTAAACGTGTTTTATCAAGATTAACCTTCACTGATGCTTGAAAAAAAGCATAACCACAAAAGTATTCAAGCAGTTTAAATAATTTGCATATACTGTATGTCATAAATCTATCATAAATCTATCAGCGAGCGCACACAAAACCGTATGATGGTTGTGTAACACTAAAAAGGTTAATCACTGAGTTTTAGTCACTTATCAGCTGGTGATTCATTAATCTGTCCATTTTCAAAGCTGTTTCTCCTAATGCAAAGGCTCAGAGGGAGCTGGAGTCTATGCCAGCTGGTGGGCAGACGTGAGGCAGTGTACACTCTGGACAGGTCAGCGGTCTCACACAAAGGCACACAACTACCCTCACAACCACCAATACACATTCACTGCCGAGGGAATATAGACTATAACCAATTAGCTTTGCCAGCGGGAGAAAGTCAAAGTACCCTGAGATAACCCACGCATTCATGGGGAGATCAGGCAAACCCCCCACAGAAAGGCTTGTGTTCCAAACCCCAGCTGGAGTTTGATCCAGCTGTGAAACAACCTCCACACCACTGTGCAACCCTCAAAGCAAAGTTGTTGTAAAAATTACTTTAAAATGTCATTTTGAGAATTTTTTTTGTGAAGCTAAAGGTCACAGGTTTGATCCACAACTAATTTTCTTTGGAGCTGCAGATCCATGAAACATCTGGTCTGAATGTGAAAGTTAATCAAGACCTTTAAAGAGTAAATAAATGCTTTCCCTCCTGGATTGTGAGATGTTGGTTGGATTTTATGAGGAGTATTTTTCACTTTGTCGATTGACTAAGAGCTAGATTGGAAAACTGAACAGAAGATGCTGTTTACTTTTACATTTGTGTATGTATTTGTATTTCATACTTTACCAACAGTGGCTTGTTATTGCCTTGAATAAAGATTCCCTAAAAGAGGGTGAAAGTTTTAGATATCTATTTGAGTTAACTAGAAATGAGGATGAAACAAGGTCAATTTGACTGAGAATATTTCAAAGAGCTGTAGTAAATGTCAGTGACTTCTAGAAAATCACGACGTCTGTTGAAAAGCCACAGATAAAAGCAGCAAAGCTTCTTGTGACAGGATAATGACTACACAACCCCAGAAGTCACTATGAACTGACATAAAGAAGTAAAAAAAATGGAGGTTTAGTTCTGCTCGCTACGGTGCTTTGACCTAAACTTTGTAAAGCATATGTGGCTTGAACCCATAAGAGTAGAGCACAGAAGTTGGTTAAAAGCAGAAAGTTTGCAAAAAGAAATCTTTTTGCAGAAGATAGAGAACATTTTCAATAAGAAAACTCTGAACCAAGTATGCAAATCAGATTTAGCCCTGACAGGGACGTTTTTCTATTGTTTCCACACTTTCAAAAGAACCTAATTGACATGTTCTTTCTAATCCAGGGGTGGGCAAACCTTTTGCCTGTCAAATGTTGAGTTATAACATTTGACAGGGGGCCGAAACAGGAGCAGATGAATGGCATGTTTTGGTAACCACTCGTTTAGACCGATAGAATGCTGCGCTAGATTTTGAACAAGTACGCTAAATGTTACATCAAGAGCGTTCAACTTAAAATCTAGCGCACTAAGGTATGAATTCTAGTGCAAAAGCGCTCAAAAACATGCATTTAGCGGTGCTAGGTTTGAAATCTAAGCACTTGATGTAACATTTAGCTCATTTTAACATCTAACACGCATGTTTACGTGCGTGTATTGGCTCCGATGGCTTTCCATATCTATTTTGATAGTGTGCGCATCACGGAGACACACATTTTAATGTGTTGTTGTTTTCTCAACAAAGCCAATATATCTAGAGTGTGCCATCTAGTGAGGAAACATCAGAATTGTAGGAGAAACATCAACAAGGTTTTTTTTATTAAATTTTTTTCTAGTTTGGCAGGCCGGATTAAAATGTTTAACAGACCGCATATGGCCCGCGAGCCGTAGTTTGCCCATGCCTTTTCTAATCCGTGAAGTTAGCAGGTCATCTGTCCATTCTTAGTAAGAATAAAAACTTCTATTGTTTTTGTGAAGGTTCCTTACAAGGTTTAGGAAAGTGTTCATGGAAAGGTCGGACTGTTCTTCTAGAATCATGTGCTGTTGGAAGAGAAGGTCTGGCTCTCAGTACCTGTCCTAATTAATCCCAAAAGTCCTCCATCAGGTTTGGGGTCATGGGTTTTGTGCAGGGCAGTGACTCTGTCCTCTATTGCCTTTAAACTTTCTTTCTGCTTTGGTAATGGTGGAGGAAGTAGGGGTCATCTTCACATTAGTCCCACAGGGTGGTGTGTTGGTAAGCATTCAGATTTCTTTTCACTGCAACTACGTAAAGGGCCAAGCAGAACAACCCCACAGAATAAACCCCCACCTTCGTCCATCGAACTTTACACTTTTCACAGTGAATACGAACAAGCACAGTTGTCCTGGCAACCACCAAACATAGAATTGATTATCAGATTGAAAGACGAAGAAGGGTGATTGATCACTTCAGAGAATATGTCTTCACAAGTCCAGTGACAGTATGTGTCACCACTGCATCTGACTTTGTTTTACACACATCTGGTTGCCATGGACACTGATTCAATGAAACTCCATACAGTGCTGTTAAGATAACCTGAAAATCACATGAAGTTTAGAGGTCACTGGTGAATGAGTGTAGAAAGTTGGTGACCTCTTTGCACCACCGCCCTCAGCATCCACTCATCCCACTCAATCTATAGATTTTGGAAACCAGAAAATTTCACCTCTGGGTTTGTTGCACACATAGCGTTTTATAAAAGTTCCAAGCTGAAGTTCATTCTGCTGAATATTTAATAAATGCTTAGAAAAAATGGAGAGCCTGAATAGGTGTTTGATTTTGCACATTCTGTAGGATCATTGAAGTTATTGGAACACTTTAATCAGATTATTAGAACAAGTTCACTTTGGATCATTAAGTGTGAACCCACACAAACATGCATGTGTCTATTAAAGAATAAAAATCTGTTTTGTTTGTTCCTCTTTTACAAAAGCTATGTTAATATCACAATCAACATATGGTTATTTTATGAAGCAACAATTTTCACCGCATGTGCGAATGTTGCTTCGTCCTCCCAAAGGAGCTCCGAATTGAGATCATGTGACTGTTCAAACATCCGCCATGCAGCTTGAGCTAAATCACAACAAATGTTGCAGCAGAAATAAAACCATTCAGAAATACTTAGAAAACTACCTGTGGTGATGTTGTTTAACATCCGAGGAAATAATGAGAAGCTTTAGTTGCACAACAGTCAGGCACTATTGAATGAAGTTCATCTGGCATTTTCTGACCTATTGCTAGTCATTATTTCCATAAATACCCTGCTGAGGAGTCTAATGTGATTGCCTTATTAATCAAAATAAATGTTGGATTATAATACTGAAATGCGCACACAGAGGACGGTAGGCCGACCTTTTTAGCTCACAATGTGAATCAACATGGGAACACATGTAATTCTAAGTAGATTCAACCATATTCTTAATTATATGTGAAATGTTCATACATTTTTTATCAATTCTAAACAAGCTCTTTTCAGGAAAGTAATGCAACACATTTAAAAAGCAGGTCAAAATGGTACAATTAAAACAGTAATGATTTCTATAAGAGTGTACTGAATTTATTTTTATTACTTTAGAGGCTTATTATTTATTATTATTTGAGGTCTCACCATATATAATTATGGTGGTCTAACATTAGATCTGGGGTTCTCATGCTGAAAATTTAAAACACCCTTGAAGCAGCCTGAATTTGTACAGGAAAGAAGACGTTCTCGTGTCTTCTGTTCAAGATGCTCTTCAGTCACCTGTCTAAGAACAGGGATTGAAAAAGTCCTTATTCTGGGTCGGTGGAGTTTCCACCAAGTATGCAAACCGCTCCATTTACAGCCTTATCAGTTTCTGCAGAACCTTCTCATGTGTAGCTGCCACGCACCAAAAACCCCTACACGGCAACGGGCCTTTTCAAGCGAAGCCTACAAGACTAGTCCTTTGGAGTTTACTGAGAAGTTGGAAGGTTATGGGTGGTAGGTCGTACTGATCATGTACCGTTGATGCTCCAGGTGAGATGCTCATTCATATGTACACAAAGGTGCCTGTAGATCGAACCTAGTTTTCTAAGGTTGTAGGTGGTCAGTCTTACTAATCATGCAGCGTAGATGCTCCAGGTGAGGTGTTCATTCATATGTACACAGATGTGCCTGTAGATTGACAAAATATCCACAATGGGAGTTTCTACGGCATACCAGAGGATATATTTAGGTGATCTCCTCTCATACAGTATGTACCGAGTAATGATCTCAGGTCTTCAGTAAAAGGTTTACAATGCCCCCACATTGTAGTCCAAAAGGAGATCAAACCTTTTCTATAAAAGATATGACACTATTGAAAAGTCTCCCAGAAAAAGTCAGATTGATAGAGTTCTTATCAGTTTGTAAATCTGGTTTAAAACATACTATGAGGTGTCATGCATTTACCGGTTTTAATGGTTGTTAAACTTACAATGTGCATAAGTTTAAATGACTTGATTAATTTTTAACTGTTACCACTGCTCTGCATATTATCTTATCTTGCTGCCTATTTTTGCACCTCTATTTATTTTTCTGTTGTTGTTGTTGTTTTTTTTTTTTTTATTATTTCTTTTTATAAATCCCATTATCTTAGGGGGAGGCGGTGGCTCAGTGGTAGAGCGTTCGCTCTCGAATTGGAAGTTTATTTAAAGTTCGCGGGTTCGATTCCCACTGATTTGACGTCTTGGGTCCTTGGAGAAGACAATCTCCTGTTTTCTCACCATTGGTGCCGTTGTGGCAGCATGCTGTGGTGTAATGCAGCACACAAATTTCCCCAGAGAGGGATCAATGAAGCAAACATAATTATTAGCTGCAAGTAATAGAATCAATTGGCTAGTTTTCTTGTGTCCCTTAAAAATGACACAAAAATTACAGGTCACTGTTGGACTTTAATTATCATCATCTTTCTTTTTTAGATCTTTTTTTGTATTTTCATTTTACAGCACTCCGTAATCTGTTTTTCAAAAGTACCATTAAAAAACAAGTTTAACATTTTTTTTATTATTATTATTGTTAGAATGAGCAAGGTGAAAACGTGGAGCATGTTGCACCACTATCTCCTTGGTCTTTTCTACACTGATACAGAGATTGTTGTTTCTGCACGGCTACACATGATGTTCACCTTTGTGTGGTCTGCCTTATCATTGACGCGTCAGTGATGTGTTGTTCCTCTGGAGCCTTGGAGCTCACGTTTTACCTCCTGAAAGATTTTTAAAGCATCAAACTCCTAACAAGGCAAAGTAAAAGTGAAACAAATTGCAAATGTAAATGAATAACAGCACCACATCATTTTTTTCATACATGAAAATCTAAATGGAAGAAAAAGTCACGTAAGACAACAAGATATGATATATAAAACATGGATTAAAAGGATGGCATTGGTTAGGTACTGAAATTTACACAGTCCTCATTTGTTTCTCCAAAAGAAATGATGACTGCAGTTTATCTGAAGGCGAAGCTGAAAGAAAGAAAATACAAATGAATGAATGAGCCTTATTGTGCTGATATTACAGTCCCTGCTTCTTAACACTAAGTCTGGATAATATCAGCTTCTAAATGCAGCAGATTGCCCTCTCAGTCTGTTCTCCAAGTAAACACGGCCGGACCTTTTCTAATTTCCAACTAAAAGACCAAATGATAATAATTGCAGAATGCAGTCAATTTTCCTGGTCTGATCAATAAACATCTTGTCGGAAATGATTTCTACTCTTGTTCTTTATTTTGGAGAATTGCTAATGAGTAGGATAAAAATAGCAGCTTCCTGTAGAGAAGGCAGCAGAATTAAAACTTGAAATGAAGTGGATTAATTTTAATTAGAGGTGTAATGGGAATTATTATGTTCTTATTTTGGGTTGACCAGGAAATATGAGCTCTCGTACACATAAGTGTAGTTTTTCTTGATGTTATTTTTTAAATAAACCCAATAGTGGTCTTACCTCTTGGTAGAAGGTTAATACATTCATTGGATCAATAGTTTGGATTTTAGACTTTCATATAAAAATGAACAGTTGTGAGATCTTAAACTGCTCTGTTAGTAAACAGTTCTTTCTTAAGATTTGCTCTGATACATCATGCTCAGATCACCATCCTGCCGTAGAGCCCAAAAAAGGATTTTCTAAATGGATTTTTAAAAACGATGACTTTATTATAAATTAGGCTGAACGGTGGCGCAGTGGATAGCAAGGTGACAACAAGGAAGTTGAGGTTCAAATCCCGGGTGGTGACGAGTTTTTGGAACACTGGCCTTTCTGTGTAGAGTTTGCATGTTCTCCCTGTGTATGTGTGAGTTTGCTCTGGGTACTCCAGTTTCCTTCCACTCTCCAAAAACATGCATGTTATGTTGATCGACTGCTACAAAATTGCCCCTAGGAATGAGTGTGTGTGGTTAGTTGTACGTATGCACGTGTGTATGGCCCCGCAACAGTCTTGCAACCTGTTCAGGGTCTGCCTCTCGCCTTGAATCAGCCGGGATTGGCTCTGGTACACACAGCCAGCTGATCAGGGATAAACAGTTCAGAAGATGATATAAAATATTACAAATCAATGTAAAAATTTTATTTTGAGAAAACCTTCTAATAGCAGAACTGACCAAGCGATTGCCAGCTGAAACTGGTAGAATAAGTACACATAACAAATCTTTGGAGACTTTTGATCTAGGTTAGCGTCAGCACATTAGAATACAGTTTAAGCAAGTGACACAATTCACCAGGCTCATTTTATTTTTCATTTGGGTAGATCAAGCGTTCAGGTGTACTTTTTGAGCTGGAATGAGAACTAATGCAGAGAGTACAGGATCAGAGCAGTGTGTTAATGTTATTTTGCTTTTTGTGTTGAACCAAGGTGAGCGTGAGACAATGCAAATAGCAGCAGAAGACAATGATGCAGAACAAATTTGGCCACCTCCGTTAGATACAGTGAGAGTATGGTTGGTAGCCTCCAGGTCAATGCAGCTAAAATCTTCATTGTTTATGTGGATCATCTTTTTTACGGTCCTTACAAAACAACGTCTATGAGTTCAAACTGAGCAATAATATAGACCGGCAGTCACGGTAGGAAATACTGTTTGGTTTTTGGTTTAAAAACAAACGAACAAAACCTCGGCCCCATCTGTTATACTCAGAATAGAATGGCTCCCTCCTGCTTGGTTTCAGATTAGGTATCTGAACATAAAATATGTAGCCCCCTTTTTATCTCTTAATAAGCCAATTCCCTGCAGTTGTGAGTGTTCTTCAAATTATTTCAATTAATTAAGGGACATTGCCTCAAATCCTCGATCTGTTGATTGAAGTACAACACCCTGAGCTTTGCCTGAATTAGGTAATAATTACCCACAGGGGTTCATTTATCTTGTCACATTCAGTGGAAAATATTCTTCACATTAAAATATATACTCAAACTTTAAGATGCACACTTGAAAAGGTTTATTTTACCCCCAGGTGAAAGTGAACTTTTGTTGACCCTGGTTTGCTGTTTTGGATGCCAGAAAAACACAAGTCAGTTTGTGCAAAGGATTGTTTGCAGCATCGACAATGATTACAATGATGCATCAATTTCTTCTGTTGAAGATGGAAATACGCAAAAAAAAAAAAACTACGTTTTTAATTCACCAGTTGAGCTACGTATGATTTTACCATCACGTATGTTGATCAAATATACAAAATTACAAAGGGATCAAAATGAGTTTCTTCTGGAGGGAGCTCTGTCATTTTGAAGGTGAATATATTGCAGCTACCAGTTCTTGATAATGATAATGAGAAGAGCCAGAAGTGCTGGTTTGGTGTCAGAATGCCTTACGTCTAACCGGGAGAAGAGTTTTGGAAAGGTTTAATTCACCATCTGAGGTACTCCCTACACCCTTCTCCAGTCTTTCACTAGCTTTCAGACTTACAATAACAACAATAAAACATTTCTCCTTTAACGTGTAAAGTATTTGCTTGTATTTGCAGACGTCCTGACCCAGACGAGTATATCAACTATGTTTGCCATCTTCTCACAAAGGCACCTACACTGGTTAGGCCAGGGGTGTCCAATTTTGGTCCTCGAGAGCCGGTGTCCTGAAGGTTTTCCACATGTTCTTGCATCTACACACCTGATCCAGTTAATTGAGTCATTGTGCCAAATTCTATTGTTGATTTCACTTTCTGTGCATCAGCTGTATTAAACCATGAATGTGTGGAAAACCATCAGGATACCGGCCTTCGAGGACCGGCTTTGAACACCCTTAGGCTACGTCATGTATGCAGGATGAACGATGGCCGCATCCCAAAGGACATCCTCTATGGTGAGCTCGCCTCAGGAACGTGGCCAACTGGATGACCTGCCCTGCGGTACGAAGATGCCTGCAAGAGGGATCTGAAGTCGTGCAACATCAACGCAGCAGATCTCAAGTCAGTTACCTCTGATCACTACAGGTGGCATACAACTGTCAAAATCAGTATCAAGCAGGCTGAGGAGAACAAAGAGATCCAGTGCAAGGCCACAAAGATCCGGAAACAGAAGTCAGTCTGCCACTGCTCTCCCCATGACTCATATCACTTATCACATTTGCAGCAAGCGTGGAGGGAGCTGCAGCTCCCGCACAGCCAACGCTGCACGAACAGATAAGTATCCAGGTGCTGACTCTATTGTCTCTAGAGACAGAAGAATGCCAAAAACAACATTTGCTTGTAATAGAGTTGTTCACTAAATCCTATCCTGTAATACTTAACTTCCAACTTTGATAAAAAAAAGGAGTTGTGAAAAGTTTTTCTGCTAAAAATAGAGAAATTTAAGTCGTTCATCTTTTCAGCATCAGCATGTGTCATGTGAAGCATGTGATACCATTAACTAAGAACCAGACAGGACAGGGTGTTTTTCTTTTCTCATTGGATTTCATCTCAATCGTAACTAAACACACACTTTTTTTATTCATTCAGATAAATAAGTGGCAAGAGAAAATGTATCATCAAATTATTCAGTCTCCATAACAAACTTCAACTTGTCTGGCATCAGACGGAGGGCAGAAATTTACTGTTTTTTCCCCGCTTGAAAACCATTTTACTGTCCCTCTGTTCTTCTTGTGGTTTTCTGTCTGTTGCATTTTACCTAATTAGATTAGAAGCATCAGACATGCCAGGGAATTAACTAAATAAACTGCCAGGAAAAGTTATGTAAGCATCCTGTTACGGCAAGAAAATACGCTTCTAGTCAAAAATTTGGACACACTTTTACATTTTTCCATCAAATTGATAAACGAATGAATGGCTTCTGTTTGTTTAAGTCAAACTTAATGGAAGAATATTTAAATACACATAAAAAAAGGTGTATTTTTTACACTCGAGATGTTGACTTGGAGGACTTGTTTTCAACATTCTATTATTTAAGCACCAGAGGTGTTTTTAAAGGTAATTACATTTGATTAAAAAAAAAGTTCATCCTTCACAGTTAACACAATAATGCTTTTCATTTTATTTTCTACTCTAAATGAATCATGGACTTTAATTCCACAAGCAAAAGCATTTTTTGCTCTTAACCTACACAGTAAGTTAGTGTTAGTGTTTTTTTCTGCAATTCTGATGTTTCCTCACTAGATGGCGCCCTGCATGATATGGAAAGCATTGGGCCCAATACACACATGTAAACAAGCGTGTTAGATATTAAAACAAGCAAAATGTTACATCAAACACTTAGATTTCTGACCTAAAGCCGCTAAATGTACATTTTTAAGTGCTATCGCACTAGAAATCAGACATAGCGCTAGATTTGAAATTTATCGCTCTTGATGTAACATCTCGCGCGCTTTTTTAAAATCTAGCGCGCCATCCTATCGGTCTAATCTAGTGGTTACCAAAGCATGCCATACATCGGCTCCTGTTCTGGCCCCTTTGTCAAATATAAGAACTTAATGTGGCCTGCGAATTAAAAGTTTGCTATCCCTGCTCTAGACAGATGTGAAACGTGAGAAAAAGGGACAGAAGTCATTTTGAGTAAATATCTTTGCAGTTTAGAGCAAAAAACAAGCAATTTTTCACTATAATGTATGTAATTGTGGGCAATAAATGTTTCAATTACAGATAACTGAGTTATTATGTTGTGCATTAACACTGTGGCCCCGAGCAATTAAAAAAAATACATGATTTCCTGTGGTGGCACGGTGGGACAGTGGGTAGCACAGTGGCCTCACAGCAAGAAGGTTGTAGGTTCAAGTCCCGGAGTGGGGACGAGGTTTGGAAGAGAGAGTTCCAAGAGAGTTTGCATGTTCTCCCTGTGTCTGTGTGGGTTTTCTCTGGTACTCCGGCTCTCACTTAGAGATCAAGAGCTCTGCCAAACAGGAGGAGCTCGGTGTCGAGCCGCTCCTCCTCCAGCTCGAGAGGAGCCAGATGGGGTGGTTTGGGCATCTGGTCAGGATACCCCCGAATGCCTCGCTGGTGAGAGGTTTTGGGCATGTCCCACCAGGAGGAGACCAAGAGCCGCTGGAGAGACTATGTCTCACAGCTGGCAGGGGAACGAATCAGGATCCTTCCAGTTGAGCTGAAGGATGCACCTGGGATGAGAGAGACTGGGTTTCCCAGCTGAGGCTGTTGCCCCCCGACCCGGTCCAACATAAGCAGAAGACGACGGAACGGAACTCCGGTTTCCTCCCGCCCTCCAAAAACATGCATGTTAGGTTTATTGGCTGGTGCGAAATTGCCCTTAGGAATGAGTGTGTGGCCCTGCAACAGACTGGCGACCTGTTCGGGGTGTACCCTGCCTCTTGCCTTGAATCAGCCAGGATGGGCTCTGACAACCCCTGCAACCTTGCAAGGGATGGATGGTTATGAAGGTGACTGACTGACTGATTTTCTGTCAATGCTGAGTTTACTTTAAAAGAATTTCTCATCATTTTTAAAAATTTTGAGTTCTTCTGAGTGTTTCTGTCCATTTTTATGACATTATGAGTTATAAATTTTATGTGAACTATTACATTCTTTTAACAATAATTTCTCCTCTTATTTTTTTTTTTTTTCTTGCAGAGTTTTTTTGGCTATTTATTAGAAGAAAAATCTTGTTAAATCAGTTAGCGTTTTTACTAAGGGGTGAACATATCTCCAGCTTTCCAAGAAAACAAGAAACATACCAAAATATGTTTGACATGTGTAGGGAAACAACAAAACATGGGAATGCCTGTCTTATTTTTTTCAGAATAAAAACTTTATAGCTTGTCCGTCTCCATAAGACAAGCCCTCAAGGCTTTACAAGAGCAGCTGTGTTGTGTTATGTCTGCTTTTATTCCTCATACAACCATATCATGGCTTTAATGTGATCTGCTCTAACTTTTATGAACCTCCTCAGGCCATCGATGAGGTCAAACATATGGAGCTCTGGGTGGTTTTCTGTCAACTTGGACGAAGAGACACAGTTTCCATGTTTTAACAGATGCTTAAAGTTGTAAGAAAAAAGGGTTGTTTCTCAAAAACTCTCCACAGTCTCAAGATGCTGGTAAAGACAACTTGAAAAAGAAAGATTTTTATTTTTAGGATGGGAAGTATCTGAAACGCTTTTGGTCTCATTGTTGGCAATGAAATTTAAAAAAAAAAAGAAAAAAAAGAAAGACTTTTATTTCATCTTCTGAACCACTTATCTTTAACGAGATTGCGGGAGAGGGGAGTGAGGCGGGTGCAGCCTATCCCGGCTGATTTAAGGCGAGAGGCAGGGTACACCCCGAACAGGACGCTAATCTGTTGTGGGGCCACACAGACAACTGTTTAAACTCAGGGCAATTTCATTGTGACTAATGAATCTAACCTGCAGGTTTTTTGTGGGTGTGAGGAAACCAGAGTATCTGGAGAAAACCTACACAGACACAGGGAGAACATGCAAACTACACACAGAAAGACCAGTATTCCAAGCCTCGTCCCTATTCAGGGCATGAACCCCAACCTTCTTGCTGTGAGGCCACTTTGCTAACCACTGCGCCACCATGCCGCCCAAAGAAAAAAAAAAAAGTGTTTTTCTACTTGGGGGAGGAGTTTAAGTATCTTGGGGTCTTGTTCACGGGTGGGGGAAGGATGGCGCTGGAGATCAACGGGCGGATCGGTGCAGCGTCAGCAATAACTAGGACGCTGCATCGATCCATCGTGTTAAAGAAAAAGCTGAGCCGAAAAGCAAAGCTCTCGATTTACAAGTCGATCAACGTTCCTATCCTCACATATGGTCACCAGCTGTGGGTGGTGACCGAAAGAATGAGATCGCAGATACATGTAGCCGTAATGAGCTTCCTCTGCAGGGTGGCTGGGCTCTCACTCAGAGATCGGGTGAGGACCTTTGCCATCCGGGAGGAGCTCGGCCTCGAGCCGCTCCTTCTCCAGGTTGAGAGAAGCCAGGTGGGGGATCTGGTCAGGATCCCCCCCGAGCGCCTCGCTGGTGAGGTTTTCCGGGCACGCCCCACCGGGAGGAGACCAGGGGGCAGACCTCGGACCCGCTGGAGAGACTATGTCTCACAGCTGGCCGGGGAGCGACTCGGGGAGCGACTTCTGGGTGAGCTGGAGAATGCACCTTGGGTGAGAGAAACCTGGGCTTTCCGTCTGAGGCTGTTGCCCCCGCGACCCAGCCCCAGATAAGCGTAAGACAACGGAACGGAAAGTTTTTTCTAGTTTGAGGTTATTTTTCTTTAAAAGATCAGAAACTGAATTTTGAAAAATTTATGTAACATTTTAAAATTTTCTATGATCACAAACATTTCTGCAACAATGCCCATCAAAGTAATTTCATAAATAAATCCAAGTTTCATTTTAATAAACCAATTTAATTTCCAAACTTCACATAAAAAGTAGAACTTCATTATTTTCTCCTTTTATTCAAACAGAATAGGTAATAAATTGAAATGAGAGGATATTAATTTTTAATTACAGATTCACTGATGCTCTCATTGTGTGGTTACTCAGATTAACTCAGGTGTACACTCAGGAGGTGACCTGGGTGAGTGCCGACCTCCACTTTCAGCTCCTGAGCAGATGGGAGGTAAGACCCCACTAACCCCTTCTCGCATCGGTAGTTACTATGGCAGCTGCTGAAGGGAAGAAGAAGCAAGCTGTGCTTTGTATAACTATAGCAACCATGAGCTTTTTGGACTCATGGTAAGACTGGTCAACAGCGGTTTTACCGAAACATATTATGCTTTTTTTAAATTATTTAATTTAATTTTTTGCTTTTAACCCCAGAATTTTTTTTTGCATATTTTGTTCCGTTGCCAGTTATTCTCAAAAAATAGTTTAAACAACACGTCTTGAAGAAATTTATGAGTAGGGATGAAGATTGGCATACAAGGATGTGCATAGCTCTCAGCAAATGTTGAACAATAAAACAAGAATCCACTTTATCATCACAAATATTGATGCAATTTTCTGCCTTTTCATCATTTTTGCTGATGTGTCACTGGCAGACCATAAATTGTTCAACTAGAGCTTCAGTTGAGCTCCACTCTACAGTAAGTAGCATCAAACTATTGCACTGGAGCGCCAGTGGTCAGTAAAGTACACAATTCTCCTTCAACCAAATCAGCCAAATACTGTATAAAACCTTGTTATCAGAACATTTCTGTCTCTACGGACAATGGAGTCTGCACCTGGATACTTATCTGTTTGTGCAGCGTGGTTGTGGTTGAATAAGCCAATGCAGGAGCTGCAGCTCCCGCCACATTTGTTACAAATGTGATTGGTGGTTTGAGCAATGGGGGGAGCAGTGGCAGACTGGCTTTTTTTTCTGTTTCCAGGTCTCTGTGGCCTCGCATTGGATTGCTTTGTTCTTCTCGGCCTGCTTGAAATCGATTTTGACAGTTGCACAGCACCTATAGCGGTCTGAGGTCACTGACTCGAGATCTGCTGCGTTGATGTTGCATGACTTCAGATCCCTCTTACGGGCATCTTTGTACGTACCCTAGGGCAGGTAGTAGGGTTTCTTTATAAAACATATGCACACACAAAAAACCCTTGAGGTGCTATTAAAAAAAAACAACATTTCACTCGTTGTAACTTTGAATTTGCATTGATAACATCTAGCCCCATCTCTCAAGACAGATCCTAGAAATCAAACATGTCCTGTTGTGTTTCTGTCAGATGTCTGATTTTGCTTTGAAGCTGGGAACTTAAAAGAAGCAGTGAACATGAAAAAATTAATGCCAAACATATGCATGTGAACGGCTGCCCCATGTTCTCTTTCACATTTATCAAGACTCACATATACCAAAACTGACCTGTTTTAATTGAAAAGTCTAACTTGAAAATGAAACGTGGGGTGCCTAATTAGTTTTTATGTTTCTTTATTTTTTGTGAGCTTATAAAATAGCTTTTTCAACAACAAAACAGCACTTCCATTCACAGGGCTCACCGCGAATGTGTTTTGCCATCTGTTTCCAACGAGGTTTGTGATAGCCAATCACCAGCTCTGATGTTATAAAGATGAAATTTGAATACCCTGTAGAAACCTCCTTGAAATCTTTCTTTTTACTCACTCAGGCAATGAAAGATGTCTAAAATGGGACTGATTAATTGGTTTAATATAAAAACTCTCATCTGGAAGATAAGCAACCGTCTGATCTTGCCTGAAAGGAAGCAAAAAACATTGGAAATAGTACTCGTTAGAGAAGTATTCACAAACAAAACATGCATGTTTGAAGCCCTGCAGATAAGGTTTTAACCCTGAATCTGTTAAGATATAAACTATCTGTAATCATAGTTTTAAGTAAATTGGCTACTTAGAAAAAAAACCCTCTACTTTTTAGTTTCTTGGGAAGAAAAAAAATGGAGAGAAATTCCAAATTCAAAACTCATTGCAACAGATTTGAGATCATTTTTGTAAGTTTGGGAGGCAAACTGTTTTCTTCATATAAAATTTCTGGGAAAAATTAACCTTCAACCATTAATCCACTATCCAATCAGACCAATCAGATCACAGCTTTCTGAAATAAGAGAGCATTAAGAAACCTTTGGTGAGCAATTAACGGTGTTACTAAATTAAAAAAACAGCTTGTTTGTGTTTTCAAAGGAAACGTGCTCAAACATTTGACATCGAGAAGCTAAAGGTTTCCAGCTTTAAAGTCTAACTTCCTGACAAATATGAAGTTAATAATGACAATCACTGATAAAAAGAATTTTTCAAATTAACATTGACTACTACACAACCATCTTACCCTGGTTTGAAGTTTCGTCTTCTGGACTGTTTACTATTACTGGGGTCAGATTGGGTGCAGGAGCCTATCCCGGTGGATTTCAGGCGAGAGTTGGGGTACATCCCAAACAGGTCGCCAGTCTGTGGCGGGGCCACACACACATAACCATACACACAAGCACATTCATTCCTACGGGCAATTTCCATGGTAGCCAATCAACCTAACATGCATGTTTTTGGAGGGTGGGAGGAAACCGGAGTACCCTCATACATGGGAAGAACAGAGTTTGAAGTTAATTTTAATAAAAACTTTCAAAAGTTAATTTTGTACTTTAGAGTTTTAAATGTCATCCAATTATTTTCTAAGGAATTTCAGGAATGTGATTGAGGGACAAAGCCTTCATTTACTTACGTAATCAAGATCATTTTACACAGCAAAAGTGGGGAAAATAATGTCAAAATGATGGAAAAATGTCATCATATTTGCACTATTATTAGAAAGTTAGTGCGAAAATATGTAAAGCTTGTGTATGTTTGAAATGAAATAAATCTGAACTACTAATCGTGAGCTGGAGCTACTTTCTTCTAACGTTGCACTAAAATGAAGCATTTTAAAACTACATAATGTGTTCCGTGTGAACGTAATGTACATAATGTACACACAAAACACATTATGTACCCTCCTCCTGAGAGGTGTCGCTGATCCATCACAGCACTAGAGTTCTAATGTTTTCATAATTGCAAAATGATTGCTGGGCTTGTTGCAGCGTTCAGCAAAAAAAAAACAAAAAAAAAAACAGTGTGCTCGTTTACAAATCAATGATGGCACATCTTGTACTCCTCCAAAAACACATCAAACCAAAGACAATTCCACCTGAAACATAAATGACAGTGAAATCCTGTGGGGGTAATTACCATGGCATCTACACTGATGACATATTTTACTCTTATTAAATACAGATTTGCAGCCAGATGGTCCTTTCTTGTTACTAATAACAAAATGTCTGTCCAGAAAGCTTTGAAAAGACCCACGCTCCAATGTATTAAATTTGAAAAATAAAATTAAATCTTTATAGTTTGTTTCAAAGTGGAAAAAATATCCAATAACCTGCTTTAGAAATCCTTGAACACTATTAGTATGCCTGGTCAGTTTTGATCAAAATCACAAATGTTTTCCACCAACCTTGGGATAGTTTTGATTTATTTCTAAAGTATATTTACAACAACACAAAATACCCCGAATTATTACACGCACAGAAAATATTCCAAATGACAACTTATTATAAATTTATTGTTTCCCGAGACAGAAAGAAAGACGAGTAAAAGCTTGACTGAAAACAAACCAATCAGATCTGGTTGTCAAGCTTTCTAGTGGACTGTCATTTCATCTGTTCCTTCTTTTTGTAAACCACTTTTTCTAATGTAGGTCTGCAAAGGATGGAACCTTTTATTGCTATTAGCCAGGCAAGAGGAAGGATACACTCTGAACCGTTTGCCAGTCAAACTGCCAATCTCATGTTGTGTAGAGCTGAAATTATGCCTTCAAAACATCTAAACAAATATGTATGGTGAAGAAAATAATACCTCGCAGCTTAATATGAGCAAGTAGAAATGTCTAGAAATGTACCAAACATAAACTGTAGTAGGTGATACATGCAGTAAACTAAAATAAATGCCATACAGCTACCAAGCAAAGTGTCAAAATATTAAAAGGACCTGCGGCCGCGGGGTATGGTTGCCACGTCTGCCACATAGCCTGAAGTCTTGACATCGGGGACGCCCATGCCCCTTGGTGCTGCGGGAGCCCTGGCAGGGGTTTCTCTTCTGCACCCGGCTGGGCAGGTGGGCGGCTCCTCAGTTGGAGTCCCAGGATATGGATGAGCACGTGCCCGGGTTGCGTGTGCCACTTCATCCCTCGTTCCAGCCTTTTGGAGTGGGTGAGGATCTGTTGATCCTAATAAGTGTCATGAAGTGGTGAACAAGTGGAAAGAGGAGGACCCAATTGGAGACAGAAAACGTGGTTTATTTGAATTAGGCAGTTCATTAATACTGTGAAAAGAAAAACAAAGTTTCAGTGGCATGGAAAAAGGTTATTGTAAGAATGTGTACTTGGTCAGGCAACCAGGGAGACCTGGCTGGAAGGGATGGTATGACCCGATGGGGTAGCCTTGGTTGATTGCTGTTAAATAGATGGCAGGGTCCACAGATGTGTGGCATCAGGAATCAATCTCAGGTGTTCCCAATCAGGGTGATGAGGAACGTCTAGGTCTTCCTCTGAGAGGGGATTATGACAATAAGCACTTTATTCAAATCGGCGGCATGCATGTTCTTTCACTCACACTTGCACACTGTTTACTGTCCGCTATGTTCCTTGCTCCCAACCAATATTATTATAGCTCTAATAACTTGTGTTTGTGTCGTACATCATTTGCTTTAGATTTTCTTGTGTGTGTCAGTTTTATCTATGGTTTAAACTACTGTTTGTATTTTTTTTTTCTCCTTAGATAATCCAGTAGGTTGGTCGTGATGCTGAATACTGTAACTTCAGATTTATATTAAAATTAAACACCTTTAAAATGGTGACAAGTGACAGTAGGTGTGTGTGAATGTGGGCAGGAGAAGTGGTTAATCGATGCTGTGGGTGGGGAACGGTTTGTATAGTCCCTGTGGTGAGTTGTGCAGTTGCTGAGGTGGGTTTGGAACCATGCAAGGTAGATGTCTAGGTAGTTGGGGTGCTCCTGTGTGGGAGGGGGGTTGTGTTTTTGGGTCTGTGGGGAACCAGGTGCTGTGGTCATTTTTAGCTCCAAACGTTTGCAGGCGTTTCCAGGTAACTGTTAGACCCCAGGGGTCAGTACGTTGTCACTCTGAGAGGAAACGTTTTCAGCTGCCTTCTGATTTAACATCCATCTGCCTGACTCGTGTTCACCTCTGACAAAATGAAAACTTTTAAAGTGGACCTTTGATAAGCTGATTAGTTCAGGTTTAACATAGTTGCTAGGATACCATTCTGCTGTCACTGTACTGATTTGAAATGAAACAAGTTGCAGGAAATGAAGAGCATGTGTCTGATTTACATACATTAAATGAATGGAACTGATTGACACTTCATTCTGATACAAATCAAACATGGTGGTTCAGTCTTTTTGTTGCTTTTCACAGAGATAATCATATTTAATCACACGGCTTGCTGAAATCTCTGTGTAAATCTTTGCATACTGAAAGGCTTTTGCTTGGTGGTGACTGGTTAAAGTTGGCGTGAATACGAACGACTCCGCCGTAGACTGCCTGCAGCTGTTATTCCCAACATGAAGCAGAATGAAGCTGTCAAGAGCCGAGGAGAAATTTGCTTTCTTCTAATGTCTTAACAAAAGAAAACAGACAAAAGTGGGTGCTTCTACTCCGGGTACAAGAACAAAAAGAGTTTAATAGAGACGTTTGCAGGGTTGTGCGGTAAAAGGTCCCAAATGGGTGATGCATGCTTTGACAAAACATCACAATGAGATTCAGTTTTGGTGGCAGCTCTGGGTCGTTCAAAAGAGCCACAACAGGAAGAAAATCAATACTGATGATGAGTTTCTCTTAAAAATATTTTTCATTGTTTCTTTGCTGCCATGTTTCAGCCCTGAAGGGTTACACTATAATATGAACTAATCCTGGCACTTGTAGGCAATAATAATTTGGCTAAAATGCTAGAAATTTTATTTGGGCAACATTTGGGCAAGGTTGTTGTGATTTCTGACCGAGTAAAGCAAAGCGACAAGTAGGAAACTGTTTCCAAAAGAAGTGGAGAAATGGATCCAAGAAATGAATGAATAAGGTCTTTGTTTTGACTCAGTAAAACATGAGAAAGCTAGAAAGTTCCAGTAAAGAATTACCTGGAAGCTTTGATGGTCTTCTAATCAGGTTCTTATGTTTTTTTAATCTGAGACTAAATCATATTTAATGGAGAGAATCAATGGTAAAATAAATCACTTTGGAAAATTCAATTCACTCGACCCTCTCAATCTTTCAGCCATTAATCAATAATCCAACCACCCATAGATCCACCTATGAATATCCCATCCAATGACAATCCACCCATCTCATCCATTCATTCTTCTGCTATCCCACCCATTCATTCCACATCCAACCACCTTTCCTACACCAACCAACCAACCATGTCTTCCATCTACCTATCCGTCAAGTCAGTCTACTCTTCCATGCATGGATCATGCATCCATCCATCTGTTCAATGATACATCCACCGACCCATCATCAACGTCATCCATTTAGTCATTGTTCCACCCACTCACCTATCTGTCCAACAGCCTACCAACCCACCCATCCATCCATCCATCCATCCATCTATTCACCAATCTCATCAATGACAATAAAGACTTTATTTTCTGTTCTATTCAAACTGAGCATCATTCATCTGCTCATGCATTAACCAACTCACCCATTTATCTATCTATTCCGCACCAATTAATCTATTTTTCTGTCCATCCGTTCATTAAAAAAAAAAATCAGAGCTTTCCACTCATTCATTTAACATCAATCCAACATCGCTATATTGATTTGCTTGCCCATCTTTGTGTTCACAAGTTTTTAGACTAGATCAGTAGACAAAAAAAAAAAACAAGAATGTTTTGCTTTGTGTACTTTTGTCAAGGTAAAAATCTCTTGGGGTTCTCTGAACAGGAGTTGTAGTGGGTCAAATCTGCTGTAAACCCTCAACAAACAAGTCTGCATGAGGAAAGCAAATGTATTCCCAACCTGATGCCTCTGATGAGCTGCTAATAACAGCTTCTTCATTTGATACCAGAACAAAGCTACAAAGAAAATTACCTCTTTGACACAAAATACGTCACCATTCTCCTCCATTCAATTTTCCAAGCTGAATACAGTTTTCATTCCAAGACAACAAAGAAGAAAAATGTGTAACAACTGAATGATTTGAGTCAATCACAAACTATTTTTTCTTTCAATATGAAGAGAAACAAAAAAAACCCTCTGGAGTCCAAGTCTCTTATTGAATTCTTGTTGATTTTCCCAGAAATTGGATTTAAAGGGACAAAGGTAGCTAGTTTGGAATAATGTTTTGTTTTCATTCAGGAAACAGAAAGTCTTTGTCCTGTAAGATGTGTTTACAGCAGCACATGTCTTAACACAAGAGTAGGAGCGTTTTCTCAAGAAGTTTGAGGAAAAACTAGAACAATTTTGTCCATCACGGACAACCGTGACAATCCTCTCTACCTACTCTTGGACAAACAGCGGAGCTCTTCTTCAAGAGGCTCAGACAGCTTTGCTCGAGAGCATCTCTGTACCGGAGGTCTTTCTTCCCGTGTGGTCGGGCTCTACAACGACTCACTCAGCAGATACAAAGTTGCTGCGACACACAAATTTCCCATGTGTGGGATCAGTAAAGTGTTCTCTGATTCTAATTAGTTAATCAATTAATTTTAGGAGAACTATTTGCACCTGAATGTGGCCAAAACAAAGGAGATGGTGGTGGTCTTCAGCAAAAGGGAGTTCCAACCATTCCCGGTCTGTATCGATGGATTTGATGTGGAGATGATCACGTTGTACAGATTTTTGGGGATTCACATGAACAGTAAACTGGACCGGTCAACCAACACGAAAATGGTCTATAAAAACAACCTGAGTAGGGTATGCTAAGTTAAGGACCTTAGGTTTCATAGGAAACCTAAGGTCCTTAACTGTCTGCAACAAGACGCTCTACATTATGCTCGATTCATCATGGAGAGGCTCTCCATGTTCTACCAGTCCATCATGGAGTACCGGTAAGTCTCCATGTTCCATACTACATGGACTCAACCAACTAAACCGGGCTAAAGTAACTGATCAAAAAAGCTGGATCTGTGGTTGGCTCATCGCTTGCCTGAGTAGAAGACGTGGCAAGAGACAGAAAGATGGCAAAACTGTTGTCCCTCTCGTTGAAACCCTTCGGATCTATCCATGAATCTGGATCACCTGAGGAGCAGCATCAGTTACAGACTCTTCCAAACCTGTTGCTCAAAAGAACGGTACAGAAAATCATTTCTGCCTTACTCCATCAAAATCTTTTACCTTTCCTCTTCTAGACTTTAACTACCAATCTGAAGGTGATTACAGGTTCATCCTGGTCTTTCTGTTTCTCTGCACCACTCAAATTGCCCTTCGGCGTCAATAAAGTATTTTCAATTCAATTCAAAGCAGATCACAAAACGTTTGTATATTTCAATCACATCAGAATCCAAGAGAGAATATCAGGAGCAAGCTTTCATCTCATTTGCTTGCTTTGGTACACAACCTAGCGAATGATCTTTGAAGGGAGGGAATAAGTTTCTACTGAGGATCATTTTCATCCCTGCAGCAGATGCGCGCAGCAGAACACCAAAGCGCGCAGATGTGCGCACTTAGAACAGCACTTTAGAGAGCCTTTAAAAGATTCTTTCTTTTCTTTTTTTCACATTGATCACCTGCGTAAGGACCAACCACGCGTTCTCCAGCCCCTTGGATACGCACTGTTGTTGGGCAGAGCGCAACTTTGGAACCCAAGTTTGGAGAGACGGATGCGCAACAGCGCGCACCTACACCGCGTAAAGAAGAGTTTAGAATCAACCTCTGAAGATGAATGACACGGAAATACTCTGCAATGGCAGCTACAGTTCTAACTTTACAGATCAGGAATGTCAGGAAGCAACAGCACAACCAGCCAATCCAGTGGACATCACCACTTTCATGCACATTTTCCCCTCCATCTATGGAATCCTGTGTTCTGTTGGAGTTATTGCCAATGGACTGGTTATTTACGCAGTGGCAGCATGCAAGAAAAAGATGGTATCAGACATCTATGTGCTTAACCTGGCCATAGCAGATATGTTGTTCCTGCTTGTGATGCCCTTCAACATCCACCAGCTGGTCAGAGACAGACAGTGGGTGTTTGGTAACTTTATGTGCAAAGCTGTGGTGGTGGTGGATGTCAGCAACCAGTTTACTACAGTGGGGATTGTCACAGTGCTCTGTATTGATCGGTAAGTCTGCACTTTAATATTTGTGTGCATGTTATTGGAAAAGCTGACATTTTGGAATAAAAAGGCAAAAAAAAAATCCAACATAAAAGGAACTTTTTTATTACCTCTTGAGTGCATATATTGCCATTAGGTTCTTGGGTTTAGATAAAAATGCTTCTTTACACTTTCTTTTTATACACAACATGTTAGTTTTAAACATCTTTTAAATCTTTTTCCAACTTGCTAATAAATGTTCAACATGAAGACACAAAAGTTTTGCTGCAAAAAATGAAATTTGACTGGTATATAATCAAAACTAGAACCTGATATCAAAGTTCAACCAGCAAAAAAGCTCAAGTACGAATTTATAAAGCTAAATAATCTCATTATAAATGGACATTATTGATTTTTTCATTTCGGAAAATGCACATAAGACATAAATAAACATGCATACGTTCATATTTCTATAATTATAGATACCTATATCTATATTGAATCGAAAATACAGTTTTGATCCTGAAGGAAATTTTGAGTGCGGCAGTGCAAACAAAGAAACCAAGAAGAACCTGTAACTACCTCCAGACAGGTACTTACAGAGGATGAGAGGTTAAAAAATCTGATGGCAAACGGTTAAACTAAATTGGGGAACTAAATATAGCCATGCATACATTTATATAAATAAATTTAAGGTCTTTCTGTGGTGACCTCAAGAGTCCATCCTCTATGACATGTTATATAATTACCTGGTTCAGATCCCAGCTGGACGCAATGTTCCTACATAAATGATCCGCTTGCCATGTTTATGGTCAGAACACTTTAGGGACAATTAAATGAGTCTGGGAACTGATAAGCATCTCCCTTTTAAGAGATCATCTGGAGAAGGAGTCGCCCTCTGAAGCTTTAATGCACAATACATTTATTTGGCTCATTAGAGCTGTAATTGTGTGGTAGAGCAGTGCTATCTGCCAGGAGGAAAACAATCTGTATAAGGCTCATTGGATTCTCTAAAACTGGTTTGAATATTGTATTATTTGCATAAGAGCCCTGGCATCAGGGTAGATTTTTTTTTTTTTTTGGTGCAGCCGGAACAGAGAAGTTAAACTACACAGTTAAAAAGCATCTTCATATTAAAATAAGATCAACTAAAGTGAAAAATAGTGGGAAAAAAAGTGAAATAGTGCAACATTTAACACTTTTTCTCAACAAGTCATTTGTCATCCGAATGAGACGAAGCTGTTATGATAATACATTTACAGCTGCGAACAAGTCCTCTAAAGTCACAACAACATTTGCTGGCAGCGGTTTATTCAAGTTAAGGAATGCCGAGTTTAGTCACAGACTAAGTGAATTTCCTCTTAAAATGTTATTAAGTCGTCCCTTTTAGAGCCTAGTCCCTGCTTGGTAGCGTATCAAGACGCATATAGTGTCTCAGTCTGACTTTATGTGCTTCCGTATGTCATGTTCAGATTGTTTTCTCTGTATTCTGCTGATCCAACAAAGATAGGGTTGCACTCAATGCAGGAAATGTTATTTTTCATCTACAGTCTTATCTCAAGGCGGCCCGATTATATAATGTTATTTCATGGGAGGTTAGTGGGTATGAACCCGATTCGGCCGTTCAAGTCGTGCAAAGCAGGATATAAATGTGAAAACTTAACTGGATCTTTATGCTTTTTGTCATTTTAAATTAGCTACAAGTGGAGATAACGAAAAACGTTCAAAAAGAAGGAGATTTTTCTGATATATGTTGCTTTACTTGCCATACATGTATGCAATTTCTTTTTTAAATAACAAATCAGAGTTGTGTGGTAAGATTTAACTCGTCCAATTTGAGTCAAAATGAAAAAAAAAAAAAAAGTGTTTCAGAAAAAATAATATGGGTCTTGTAATAAAAAAATTGAGGACACTACTTTCTATTTTTGCCATTTTAAATTATAATTTAAATAAATGTTTTTGATTTTTCATTTAAAAGTATCAAACCAGAAGAGCCTCTTCCCCAGTGAAATGAAGGTTCAGAAAGACAGAGTGATGATAGTTTTCATTCTGAAAGCAAGCAGAAGCTGATTGGAAATGTGTTAGTAATTGCTTTCTAAATAAAATACCTGTCAGATCGTGGGTTATTCCAGACGCGGTGCAGGAAACAATTTGATAGCAAATCTTTCATTTCCTGACTGCTTTTCTCATCTTCTTTTGTTCTGATTTGATTACCTGAAGAGTGAAGATATGACCATTCAAACATGTTCATTGTCATTTAAATTATTATGAAGCTCTGAAGATCTCTCTGTTTGTATATTTTTTATCTCTGTAGGTATATCGCTATTGTCCATCCAAGCTCAGAGAGACGGACCGTTCAATGGACCATCGTTATCAACCTCCTGGTCTGGCTTGGCAGCTTCCTGCTCTCCATCCCGGTCATGGTGTACGCCAAGGTGAACAGCAAGCATCAACAGGAGGTCTGCATGATGAGTTTGGATGGACCTGGAGACATGTACTGGTATACTCTGTACCAGTCTATTCTGGGCTTCATCATCCCTCTCATCATCATCAGCACCTTCTACTCGCTCACCCTCTATCATGTCTTCAGCTCCATCCGTCGGGTCAAACGGAAGCAGTCGGTGTGGGCTAAAAGAGCCACCAAGATGGTCCTGATGGTCATCGCCGTGTTCCTAATCTGTTGGTCGCCATACCACGTCATCCAGGTGATCAACCTGAGCAACAATATGCCAACATTAGCTTTTGTTTATGCCTACAACATCAGCATCTGCCTCAGCTACTCGCACAGCTGCATCAACCCACTCATGCTGCTCATTTTTGCTCAGAACTATCGGGAGAGGCTGTGCAGACGAAATGCCCTGCACAGCATGCAGCACTCATCAAAGGTCACTGTGGTCAAAACCGATGGATCCAGCACGGCCAATGACCCAGGTTACCGCATCACAGTTATCTAAGAGGGGAAAGGAACTTTTTATTCCATTTTAGTGGACCTGGAAATGTTCTGATGTTAGCCTGAGACATAAAAGCTCAAATGAATGACTGCAAAAGCACCTCAATAACTCAAAGAGTTTTAAAAAAAAGAAAGAAAGAAGAAGCTTAATGCAGTCAGTCGGTTATCTTCTGAACCTTTTATTCCTGTTGGGGTCATGGGGCTAAACGCAGACATATGATTTCTCTTTTTTTTTTTTAATTACATGCGGCTACATCCAGTGTCATGCTGGTCAGTGACAGAGCGGAGGTGTGGACATGGTGAAGCTAAAAGTTAGCATTCAGCTTTTGTGTGTACTTGTGTTTCTCTATGCTGGCCCGTTTTAGCAGTGCACATCGTGGCGTCTCGTGTCTGAATAGATGTGATCTGCAGCGAGACTATAATCAGTAATCTAATAAAGAACTCTTTATGAGGACTTATGATTTGTAACCAGTAGCCTGAATGGCTAATTTTTGTGATATAAAATGAATAAGTTAGAGGGCAGTTCTGTTTTGTAAGAAAAGGAAAAAAAGAAAATACTGATTTTGATCATGGAAAAACTTTTTGATGGTAATTTGGTTTTTAGTGAAATCTTTGTTGACTTTCTGCCAAAACAAGACATGGCTGTGTTCTACTCTTTAAGTATCATATAAATACTTAAAGTTTTGTATGATATAAACTATATCTAAATGATTAAATAAGCATTTATGACTGTAATTTTACACCATCACAACTATATTAAAACGTTTAGTCTTACATTTAAAAGTCGTTATTCTGAGCAGCGTAGACTGACTCATGTACTGTATCTGTGATTGGATTTGATTTGATATATAAGTGAATTATTTCTACGTTTGGTGATTTATATTTGTTGTAGTTGTTGTATTTTCAGAAAAAAAATACATTTTTCTTATTAGTGATGACTTCAGTTTATTTCTAACTGAAAATCCCAGTATAAAAACACAAATAGATCCAAAATTATTTTTAAAACTCCCAATAACAATAATAGGTGGGAGACAGTGGCTCAGTGGTAGAATATTCACCCGTGGACCAGAAGTCAACCAGAAGTTCGCGGGTTTGCATCCCACTGAGTGCATCTCTAGCATTCTAGGAGAAGACATCTGACCCCCTGTTTCTCCCACTATTGGTGCCGTCGTGGCAGCCTGCTACGGTGTGGGAGCGCAGCACACAGATTTCCCTGGTGAGGGATGAATAGAGTGAGTAAAAATTCTCCCGATTGGGGCTAGAATTTTATGCATTGGTTGCATGATGATTGTTTCATCTTCTTTTCACAAAAGTCTACATCCACAATTTGAAAAATTGCCTCAGGATGCTTTAAAATGACCCGCATTCTCATTCATTGAAATTTCTGCGTTCTTCTTTGTGGGGATTTTTTGTATCAATCCAGAAGGTTATTGTTGTTTTTTGGCATGTGCTGTTATTCTGTTGTTCTGTGAATTTTTAATGTTTCAATTTGCCTCAAATGTTCCATTTGAAGTTTATTGTTCAGTCACTACGAGACTCTTTTTTTGTAAAGATTTGAGATATTGTGGTGACGTTGTGATGCAGTGAGACTAGTGGAGTTACGTACACAATAAAATGTGAAGCAAAATGCACAGAAAATTTATATCTGCTTTTTATTTGCAATTGTGTAAAAATCAGTTTGATAAAAAAAAAAAATTTTACATGTTAATTTAATACATGTAAATCAGTTTTCTCCTCTTTGGTTTGCATGAATTAAATTCTTTCTGTGGAGCTTGAAGTTATCTGCTCACCAGTCGATTAAATATCCAGCCAATCACTCATTATCAGTTGTACACTGCATAATTTGTCACAGTCCTTAATAATTGATGGAGATTTGATCATATTTGACCCGTTTTACACTCTAATGTAATCCAAAGAGTAACATGCTTCACACACCCAGCATGTTTTTCCTGCAGAAAGCAAATGCAGCAGATTAGAAACTGGGATTTATTAGAATACCACAATGTTGTTCCCTCTACAGCAGAGCAGGGATGGCCTAAATACATAAAATTAATAAATTAACCAAAAAAAAAAAAAAAAACTTTATCAAAGGAGCAGAATGACATTTACATCCATCTTTTTTTTTTTTTTTTTGAAAGTCAAATGCATGACAGTTTCAGTTTCCCCTCATTCTCATTTATCTGTGATTTTCTTTCTTTTCATAGTCACAATCCATCCTTTCTTTTTTAGTCCCTTAACATAATTTATGGGCTGTCTATTTATCTATTTGTCAATCTATCCATCCGTCTGACTGTGGCCTGAACGACACGGCAGCTATAAAACATTGATGATAAGAGGATTGCTACTGGTTATTGCTCATTCATCTTCTGAACCGTCCATGCCTGACAGAGTTGCATGGGGTACCAAAGCCTATCCCGACAGATTCAAGGCAAGAGGCAGGATACACCCCGAACAGGTCACCAGTCTGTCACAAGACCACACACACTCACAGCCATCCACAATTTCATAGTGGCCAATCATCCGAAGGAAACCTACGCATACATGGGGAGAGTCTTCAAACTCCAGTGCTCCAAGCCTCGTCCCCACCCGTGTCTCAAACCCTTGCCCTTCTTGCTGTGTGTGCACCATTGTGCCACTGGCTACTGGGTATGAAACAATTGAAACAGCGTTAAAATGTGGAGCTGAAAGATTTCAGCACCTTCAATCTATTTTTTTTTTTGGTTAATATCTCACATGCCCTGAAGGCACTTTAGAGAAAATCTTTTGAGCTGATTAAAGTAGCTGAATCTCCACGCTAATATGGGTTAAACTTTGACCCAACTTTTCATCTGTTTATACTCATGAGTTGAGATAAAGATGTGGACAAAGAATATTTTATCTCTTTTCATCCCAGACATTTCTCCCCTCTCTGTATCCCATATATTCCAGCTGATCTTGTCTCATACATATCAAAGAATTGATTAGTGCAGGCTTGTAATCGGGTGGTTTTCCATCAGTAACTAAAATTGTTGGAGAGCTAAATCTTATTAACACTACTGCTCATAAATTTCATTTTTGTTCAGCTCACATTAAAGCGTCCCTGTTTAAAACATCATCCATCATCATGAGTTACAACTCAACCCTCATTCATCTTGTAAAAATTCCAGCAGGTTACAAGTCGCCTACAATGATGCAATAAGAATATTAGGAGAAGTTCCCAGAGGAAGACGTGCCAGTCAAATGTTTCACATTGGAGAAAACATTCGATATCGTTCAGTGTTTAAATTCAATGTTCAGGTGGATCTAAAAGTGTCACTTTTCAGACAAAAGTTTTTTATTCAAATTCAGGATGTCATGAATAAAATATCTGCATGAAACTGGATTATGATGATCCACTTATGATTTCATCTTCATATGAAGATAGTGAATTTTTTAAATTCTTTTCCAAAAGTTTGTGGTTTTTAGTCAAGTGATCCTCAAATACTGCCATGATAGTTTATATATCTAACATCAGCCTCGTGTTATTGGTACTGGGTCAAAGGAAAGAACAAACCTAGTAAAAATAGGTCAAACCTGAGGTGGTACAAGTTCTGAAAAGTTTTCAAATTATTAAACCTGGACTTTCTGTGTGAATCCACTGGTATTTCTCAAGCAGGACATTTCTATTTCATTTCATCATCTGAACCATGTATCCCCAATGTGGTTGCCAGGGGTGCCAAAGCCTATCTCGCCATGGGGGTAGGGTACATCCATGCCGCTCTGCTGCAGGACCACTTACACACAAGCATCCACACACATATTCGTTGTAGCGGCCAATCAACCTAACATGCATGTTTTTGGAGAGTGGGAAGAAATCGGAGCACCTGGAGGAAACCCATGCAGACAGAGGGAGAACCCAAACCTTCTAGCTATGAGGCCACCGAGTCAACCACTGCACCACCGTGAATCCCATTTCTTTTTTCTTTTTTTTTTTGGTAGATGTCACCTTTCATTTATTTCAATTTGACAAGAAAATGTAATTATTCCATTTAGTTTCTAAGTATTTTCTCCTAGATTTTCTCGCCCAAATGTCTGTTCCACATAAAAAAGGGAGACACTGGAGGCCATTTAGACCACATTTTTTAATAATTCCTCGTTAAATTGTACAAAAAATAATTAAGTGCAAGGTTTGAGACTTTTTTTTACCCTCATTAGAAAATATCAGGACCACATTTGGACTCTAAATTGAGTTTTTATGAGATTTAGATTTATGTAAAAAAAAAAAATCTAAGTTGACCAATTACGGAATCAGAAGACATTGTCTTCGGGTAAAAAAGGGTGAAGAGTGTTTTGAGGTTAGTGAAAGGTTCTTGCCCCAAGTGCAAAAGTTTGATCACTTTAGAGTCAAGTTTAAGTGGTGGAAGGACAGAGCAGAAGATTGAGATGCATCTGTGCAGCATACGCAGTAATTAAGATGATGTATTTGTTCATAGTGAAGAAAAGAGGAAGAAAAAAAAACCTAAAGTAATGCACTCAGTTCATATTTTAATTTGAAGTTTTAGGTAAGGAAAGGAAAGATAAATTTATTCATAAAGCACATTTTATGTACAAGAGAAGTGCTTTACAATGTGTCGTGACGAAAAGAACTGGATCTTGAAAAATAGAGAGACAACATCTCACAGCAGGAATGCCTCGGACATTTCATTGATAAGCTTGAAGAAGTGCCAAAAAATGTGTCCCAAAAGAAGTCTTGACATCCCTGCTGAGACTGCTGACCCTCCGACTACGCCTCATATGAGTGAAAGACAATGAAACAGGTGAGCAAATAGTCAAAGCTAAGAACATAGTAAGACTTATCTTACAGTATATAAGATAGATATGGTAGCTCAGAAATGCAATGAGTCAAAAGGCTTTCAGTTCCAGCTCTGTTTCTGACACAGTAAGGAGGCCTGACTCTCGCTGCCTGCTTGGTCAGGCCTTCTAGATGTGTATGCGAAAGTGTAAAGCGTAAATACAGTGTAAAGCCCATCAAGTTAGCAAAACAAGGGCATTTTTTTATGTTCTTGTTTTTGGTGAATTTATATAAAAACAGGAGTAGAGGGAGAGCAATACCTGAGAGGATGAACAGGGCATGACTAGAGTGTGCAATGCTGCTGCAAAAACACTTGCTGCTTGCATCAGTATGCGGGCGTGGCAGAGAACAAAATTAAACAATAATTAGAATCCATTTAATTTTTACAGCTCTTTAAAAGGCACAAAGGCAAAAAATTAAAAATAATCAAACAATTAAAAGCAATTTTAAAAAGATGGGTTTTGAGGAACTTTTTGAGGAAATTTGTGGCCATGAAAATCCTGGATGGGAGAGCTTGTTAATTGCTCAAACATGTGTAAACAATGTAAACCCATTCAAGTATATTTTTTAAACCTCCAAAAAATTGATTTTGAACAACATATCTTCTTTAATGATAGTTATTAATGATAAGAACATATGTATGTGTTTTAAAAAACTGGGGGCTTCTATTTGATGAGATTAGAAATAAAAGGTGAGATAAAAACAACTTCAGCTGACACAAAACATTCTGTAAATGTGTCATCGAATATGTTTGAAGACGAATCAATGCTGGTAAACAATCACGATTCAGCAGTCAAATTAATACCTTTTGATTTTCTTTGATTATAATTATGATTAATTATGAGCAGGGTGGTGCCGCCACAGCATGTGCAGTTATTTTCACAAATATTAAATCATATAAGTGTTTCAGGAAACAAAGTTTAGGGATGAAGGTTTTCTTGATTGAACTTTAAACATTGAGACCGTCACACATCCACCTTCACAGCTTATAAAGTGTGTGTTTGTGATGAGGCAGTGTCAAAAAGTACAGTTAAAGTTATTTGACCACATGAACAGGGGTGGTCCAGGTTATGGGCTCTTCCAGAAATCCAACTGGAGACAATTCTCACAATCATAAAGTTTTGACTCAAAAGTTATGAATTTCATGCCTTATTGTGTTTTTTATCTGCTCATAAAACGTCCAGTTTCATGGTGCGGCTCGCTTCATGGGAATCTTTTTTATCTTGTGTTTGATCTGCATCCTTGCTGCTAGCAGCCATCCATCTTCCTGTTGATATGCATCCAATTTTTAGAATGTTCATGTGAACTTTGGACACATGCAAAATTATTCTTATCGCCAGTTGAAAAAGCAACAGGAAGTTGTTGTTTTTTTATGTGTTTTTTTTATTTTATTTTACACTGATTGTCATTCTTTGTGTTCATTTTTTTCATGAACAACCATGTGAAAAAGGCTTAAGCCATCAAATGTAAAATAATTTAAATTAAAGCATTTATTTCTTTGATTATCTATTACTTGCCAGTAAATTGCTGTAGGAGTTTCTCCCATGTGTGGAGATGTCCAACGAGGCTTCAGCAGACAGTTATTGGAGCAAATGAGGTGAAAGGGTGGATGGATTTTTGGCTCTGCATCTGCAGGACGTGATGTTCAGATGCTGATAATCGGGGGTACATTCTGCATTAGCTTCTACCCTCCTCTCCTTTTCTTTCTTCACTTTTCTCAAAAATACTGCACACCGTTCTGACAGATGCTGTGAAAAACAATATCAGAGAACAAACTAACGTCCAAACAAAATTGTAAAAAAAAAAAAAAAAAACTTCAGGGAATGCCAAGAGAACTATTGCTAAAGACCATTTTAGAAGATTAAAAGAAATTCCAGCTGTTTGGAAGCAAACATAAAGAAGCGGGTTGATGGAAAAGTTGGGGCGGTGTTTTTCTGGGAACTGTTTTCCACTATCATACTCATATCTGGAATATCCCCCAAAGAAATTACCAGAAAACAGTTAGGAAATTTAAACAATGGAGCTGTATTGTTTTGGTTTTATTATATTTTGCCTGAGGGCTTTACGTCGGTTTATTCCAACTCTGTCTTTGAAGTTTTGTTTTTGCAGTTATTTTGTGGGTCTCATGTGTTAGTTGGTTATTTTGTGTGATGCCGGTTCCAAGCTGTGGCGTTTGTAGACGTTTATAGACCATATATTAAATTGAAAAGCAAGAGTTTACCCCAAACCATGCAAAGTTAGATGGGGAGTTTGCAGAATCCGCCTTGCTTTCCAGGCACTTGCTGACCCTTGGGATTGCTTAAAAAAAGTTCCTCCAACTTTCTCTCATTCATTAATTCATTCGTATTTTAAACTGACCACAATTATTCACTAAAATAAAATAATTTTATTTTCAAGCTTATGCAACAAAGCTCAAGGTAAGTTTGGAAGGTGGAGGCATGTATTTTGATGCCTCAGTATCATAATTTTTTCACGTTTGGTTTTTTTTTTTGTACGACGGCTGCAGACCACAAACCAAGTATCGCTCAAATAAGCAGCTGGAATACAAGACTTATTGTCATTTAACACATTATAAAATTTTATTTACCCCAAATAAACTGCTGCGGCACAAACAGAGTTTACTCATCAATCAAAAGGAACTCTGGGTAAGATTTTGACCTCATTTTTTTGATTATGAACCATTGCAAATTGGTGGTTTGGATTTCCCACACAACACTGGATTTTTTTGTACCACTCCAAATAACTTTTAAAGTGAAATATGGTTGATAGATTTGTTTAAGACAACCATTTCAAAAGGCCAAAAATTTTCGTAGAAAACATGTGACATGTGATTTTCCCTCGGAGGAAAAAAATCCCATTAGAAGTGACTTAGAGAAGCAAAAATGTACCTTATCCGTACAAGTTCTGTACATTTAGCTGGTTTAAATGAGTAAATAGCATATAAAGGATTCACATGATTCATTAGTGGGTAATGAAGGTCTTTTGAGGCAACTCAGACTTCCAGCGGTGCCATGGTTAGCTATTTCCTCCCGGTTTCCAGTCTGTCTACTAATCTTTTGGTTCCGCTTTCACAAGAGTGTTTTCAAGAGTCTGTTACAAGACTGAGAAATGATGTGAATGAGAGGACTTCACTAAATGTCAAGCTCTTTCTTTGAGTCCTTCCAGAACAAAATGATCCGTCAAACTTAATTAAACTGGCAGGACAGAATCAGAGGAGAACAAAGAAGGGCCGAATAATCTATACATGTTAAACAGCGACGGCAAAATCTGAGCCTTGTCTCTAAATGAATGAGAAATATAACAAGAGTTCTTTATGGACTCCTGATACATAGAAGTGGTTGATGTTCACTTTGCACAGCTAAGCACACGAGTGGAAGCTGAATTAAGTCTCTATGAAATGAAAAAAGGTTATTTTCTTAAGTCCATGTGGGATTTCTTTCTTAATTAATCTTTTCAAAATGCTTTTGCACCTCTTCACTCAAAATAAAACTTGACAGCTTGCGGTCAAAGATCAGTATTAAGCAAACAAAAGATGAAACTCCTCACATTTCTTTTCTTCAACACCTGCTCTACAACAAAAAACACATTCCAGCTTTAATTGAATCAAGCAAACAGAAGTTCTTTCACAACCCGGGAAGGCATGAAGAAAGCACATGATTTCTTACCTCGCTTTCAAACCAACTCTTCATTGCTTTCTCAGCCACTTTCAGACCAACAAAGATAAAGAAAGGATGTTTCAAGTCTGGACAAGTGGATAAATGATGGGAAAATTATGAGAGATCAGGATCAGACAAAGTTTTCTGGTTAAATGGATTACTGCGTGTAAAGTCATTTTATTCTTTTATAGAAGTGGAAAGCGTTTAAACTTCCACCGTGAAGATGACTAATACAGCTTTTGTCCTCTGAAAGGAACGAATGTTCAACAGCTTTACTTTTAAAAGTACATTTCTTATAAGAATCCAAGTTTAATTTTCTAATAACAACACCAAGGCTTTTCTCTAAAGAACTTTAATTGAATTCTTGAGCGGAAAAAAACATACACACAAGAAAACAGAAATCTAGCTTTTTTACAGAGCAGTCAACAAACTATACAAGTATTGTAAGGTGCTCTATTTCTCATTGAGATTTAAATGGAAAAGTGAGGTTACAGGGAGAAGAGATAAAGAAGGTGGAAGATTTTAAGTACTTAGGATACACAGTCAAGAGCAATGGAGAGTGTGGAAAAGAGTTAAAGAAGCGTGTGCAGGCAGGATGGAACGGGTGGAGAAAAGTATCAGGTGGGATGTGTGATAGAAGAGTTTCAGCTAAAATGAAAGAAAAAGTGTACAAAACCGTGGTGATACTAGCCATGCTGATTGGTCTAGAAACAGTAGCACTGAAGAAAAGATAGGAAGCAGAGATGGAGGTAGCAGAGATGAAGATGCTGAGGATCTCTCTGGGAGTGACCAGGATGGACCGGATCAGAGGAACAGCACATGTTAGAGGTTTTGGAGATAAAGTCAGAGTGGCCAGCCTGAGATGGTTTGAACATGTGCAGAGGGGAGAGTACATTGGCAGAAGGATGTTGGGTTTGGAACCACCAGGAAAGAGGCCTAGAGGAAGACCAGAGAGGAGGTTCATGGATACAGTAAAGGAAGACATGAAGATAGTTGGCGTGACTGAAGAAGATGCTTCAGTTGGCGTGACCGAAGAAAATGCTTCAGTTTCTTCCATCTAACCCTATCTGATAGCAGCTGGTTAGATGGAAGAAACTGACTTGCTGTGGTGACCCCTGAAGGGAAATGCCGAAAGAAGAATTCAAATGTTGAACTTGAATGAGCTTTTGATGTGTTACCAATACATTTGTCTTTTTAGTCAGATGGTCAACATCAGCTTTTTTTCTTTATTTTTCCATCCACAAAAATACAAAAAAAAACTCTTCTTAAACATTTCCACATTCCAAATCTGGTCCTTTGCCCAAATTCACCACACCTAGTCCCAATTGCCTCTCCCTGATGTCTTCACCTGTCTCTTGTCTTCTTCTGATTATTTGGCCCCTCTTGTCCATCACTCTGGCGTTAGATCATGGTGTACCCTCCATGTCGGCTTCCAGGCAGCCTGTGCCCCTCCCTAATCCTTCATCAACTGCACTAAACTGGTTAAAATGGGCTATGCATCTGGGTTCTACACCTCCACCTTCACCACGTCATCACAAAAATGTTGCAACAAATTTTTTAAAATAAATATAAAATACTATCAAATCAAATCAAAATGTATTTATAGAGCACTTTTCCAACACAAGGTCACACAAAGTGCTGAACAGAACAAATAAAAACGTAAACAACATCAAAAGTAGAAAAGTCAAAATAAAAATAAGCATAAAAAAAAAAAGAAATGCCACATGCATTGACATTCACATAGCCCCCCCAACCCACCGTACCCCTCATACGCCCATCCTTTCCCAACCCCCATTAAACCTGAACTGCAAGCTACTGTCTCTTTAGCTTAAATGAAAATAAACATCTGGCCTGATGCTGTGAGGAAACAATAACTGGGGATCAATCCACACCAGGAGTCGGTCGCCCATGACTGCAGCGGCCAAAAACCACAGGGGTTCGCAGCACCCATGCCAGTCAGACCCCCACAGACTGAGAGCAGGCAGATCTTCAAGTTCAGAAAGCCCAGTGACTTTTTGATAATACCAGGCAGGCATTAATATCCGTCTTATTTCTGTCAAGTTTGTGCTTCCAACCGATAGAAATATTTTCTTGTTGCCTAAACCAGGAAGTTGGAGTGATTGACGAACTTTGGCTTATTTGGCTTTTTTGCTTATAGTAGAAAATAATTACCCAAGTTTTTCAATGACCCATAATTTCCAAAACTAAAAGGTACAATTTTTATATTTATTTAATCATCTCATAATTGAGGTGGATTGCTATTTTGTGGTTTTAGAAGCCTGGATTTGCCAGGTTGTTTCTAAGCAATGTTGGGGCGGAGGGATAAGTCCAGTCGGAATGTCTTTTTTCCCACCATTCTGACACCTGTTGAGTTTTTACCTTCCCTGGTATCACAAAGAAAGGTGATATGATTTAAAATGGTGATAAGTTTGAGGATTCACTCTGACCTTTCTGTAAAATCAATTCGAGCTATGAACAGAAAAGAGCACAAAACGTTTTTGGATTAAGAGCAGAAATTAAATGAGATTTTCTAGATATTGCAATCCAACGTGTTTGTTTTTTTAACCAAAGATGGATCAAAACGTTTCATCCAAAATGATTTCATTCTAGGTTTTGCAGACCAAACAAAGACGTTGTATTTTAGAACAGGTAAGAATGACGTCAATGCAAAAATAACTAAAAGTGGATTCCTTAAACAATTTTGATTGTTACTTTTTTAAATTTACAAGTCTCGATTTACCAGTCGATCTACGTTCCAACCCTCATCTATGGTCACCAGCTGTGGGTGGTGACCGAAAAAATGAGATCGCGGGTACAAGCAGCCGAAATGAGCTTCCTCCGCAGGGTGGCTGGGCTCTCACTCAGAGATCGGGTGAGGAGCTCTGCCATCCGGGAGGAGCTCGGTGTCGAGCCGCTCCTCCTCCAGGTCGAGAGGAGCCAGATGGGGTGGTTCGGGCATCTGGTCAGAATGCCCCCCGAGCGCCTCGCAGGCGAGGTGTTTCGGGCACGTCCCACCGGGAAGAGACCATGGGGCAGACCCCGGACCCGGTGGAGAGACTATGTCTCACAGCTGGCCGGGGAACGACTTGGGATCCTTCCAGGTGAGCTAGGGGACGCAGCCGGGGAGAGAGAGGGCTGGGCTGCCCGCTTGAGGCTGTTGCCCCCGCGACCCAACCCCAGAACAAGCGGAAGATGACGGAACGAAACTTTTTAAATTGGTGTTAATTGAAAAACCACATTAGAGCTGCATGAAAAGAGGCTATAAAAAAGAGAGTTTTTCAACCAATTTATCCTGGATATGCTTAAGAGCCCTCTTCAGGGACACGTTCTTTCTGCCCACAAATAAAAAAAAAAAAGGTGTTCAAATTTTGATAAAAACAATAACAAAAGAATGATACTCATCTTCAATTAATTTTAATAGAAGTGACCTTGAGATTTTAGTAATCATCTTCATAATGCAACATTCAAACAGGTTAAATCCTGATTGGCTGAAGAAGACTGAAGGACTCGTACTATGTTTGCATCGAGTAAATTCAGGTGAAAAGAAGCATCTCAGTCATAAAACCTTATAACAGGAATGTGTCACTGACCAGGTTTGTCCTCGCACTTTATACTTGTAAATACAAACGCACCATCAGGAGCAGAGAGGAGTAAGGTCTTTCATTGTTATAAACCAGAATGATGTCATAAAAGCAGTGTTTATGTCAACTCAGAAGATCGCTGAAGGTCAAAATGAAACTTAAAGAACTAAATGGAGTACAACATAATTAGAGGTTCAAGTTCATAAAATCTTAAGCTTTCTTCACTCCAAAGTGATAATTAGTCAAATTCAGTTCTGTCAACAATTTTCCAAAGACAAAGTGAATAGTGGAGAGCATCACGCCATGTGGTCGATCTTCAAAAAAGGTCGCCATTCAAGTGCAAATTAAATACGAGCATGTTTTAAGGGACTTGGAGTTCATTCATTCATCTTCTGAGCCGTCCATCCTTAACAGGATCGCAAGGGTTGCCGTAGCCTATTTAGGCTGATTTAAGGTGAGAGGTAGGGTCCACCCCCAAACAGGTCGCCAGTCTGTTGTGGAGCCACATCACACACACACCATTCACGCTCATTCCTAGGGGCAATTTCATAATTTCATATTTCATTTCAATCAGCCCAACACTCATACTTTTGGAGAGTGGAATGAAACCCACACATTCATGAGGAGAATATACAAACTCCCCACAGCAGCCAATGTTCCAAATCTCGTCCCCAATCAGGACTCGAATCCCTGACCTTCTTGCCATGAGGCCACTGTACCGACCACTGCGCCAACGTGCCGCCCAGACTTAGAGTTTGAATATAAATTTTTAATTTAATTTCATTTTTACTCACACTATTCATCCCTCACCAGGGAAATGTGTGTGCTGCACTCCTACACCGCAGCAGGCTGCCCACAACGGCGCCAATGGTGGAAGAAACGAGGGGTTAGGTGTCTTCTCCAAGGGCCATATACGTGCACCCAGTGGAGTGCGAACCCGCAAACTTCCAGTTGACTTCCGGTTGACTTCTGGAAGAGCAAAGGCTCTAACCACTGAGCCACCGTCTCCCCCAATTAATTCTCAAAAAGCACATTTACACCCACAATTTGAGAAAAAGAAGTTTACACAGATTTTTGCATGCACTCAGTTTGTCTTTGATTTTTCTGACATTTCAAACACAATCTAGTTTATGTTTTTTTTTTACGAGGTGTTTTTTTTTCTGGTAAACATTTCTATATTTCAGCCGAGCTAAAACAAATTTTCTTTTGTTGGCTTGAAATTGCTGTGATAACAACATTCACTCTGTGATTGCACATGCTTCACAATATTTTTTTTACTTTAAGTGCAACGTGATTTCTATAATTTCAAGTTTCGTGCTGCTCATCAACTTAATGTGTTGCGTCGGCGACAAGTGCAGCGGTTAACCTTTCTGACAAATTTTTTCTGTAGGGGGCCAGAACATCATGGTTTGGCTTTCCACACATGGGAAACGCAGCTATGAAAGTCAGCCAAGTGCTCCAAATGAAATGCAAACCCGACCCCAGGCAGTCATATGGGCCTGTAAAAAAACCATAAGAAGAGTACTGTCCACTTGAGAGCTTCTGCTTCTTTCACAACTTCAAACAAACCGCACAAACAAGGCATCACATGAAAGCAGAGAATAAAACGGCTAAATTATAAATCCCATTTCACAACTATTTTGTGTTTATTACACCTGAAACAAACTCCTCTGCTGTCTTCTTTTGATTCTGATTTCGTTTAAATGAACCATAAAGACCAAGGTAGTTGCTATGGAGATGAAAGTGGTTTTTGTCATGCTTCGTGCGGTATGCAATCTTCAGCTTTTTTTTTTTCTTTTTGTATTTCTCAGGTGAACTTTACTCTTCAGACTGACGATCATGCCAATCATAGCAATAAGCTCATGGGATTCAGTATTGTTACCTCTCTGATGCTCCCAATAAAACATCTATATCGCTGTTCAGGTTTGATATAAAATGTCTTTCATTGAACGTTTACTCATTCCTTTTTGATACATACCTCAATGATTCAATTGTTTTTATTCAGTTTTTTTTTCTCATTTGTGAACTTTTAAACTTTTACCTAATGTTTAAGGTTTAATAACATATTCTGATCAATGTTTAATGTGTAGTTTTATATTGATAAAAATGCATTCATTTATTTTTCTTCTGCAGAAAAAAGTATTTCAGTTAACCCCGTAGCCCCCACAGTTACACATATACAATGTATGGTGATTTCTTTCAATAAGTCCGGGTTATGTCGGGTTTCTGTGGCATTAATTTATTATCAGATTGATCTGTCATATCCCTGATGCATTCCCTGTGTTCCTCTGTCCCTCTGTCTCTGCCTCTGTCTGCATGCCTCCTCTGTCCAAGGCATTGCCAGACCGGAGAGGCCACCGTGGTTGATCTACCATCCCGTCTCCAGGATTAGCCCATCTACACATATCCATCCTGAGTGTCGCCAAATTAAGGAGGCTTCTGTGCTTGCTCGACCATCCCGGTTCCATCGGGATAAAGTCAATCTACTGATTTTTTCAAATATAAAGCCATAGAGCACAATAGGCTAAGACAAGACTCCCTCTCCTGGATGTTCGTTACAGGTGAGGGATCACTCTTTTCTGTGGGTCCCCATGAGGTTTCTTGTTTTTTTTCCCCAACTGCTGAGTTTTTGGAGTTTTTCCTCAATGTGAAGGAGGGTCTAACGGCGGGAATGTGCTGAAATTATTTAACTGTGTATTTGTGTATCTACATTTTTCTTTTTTGTTCCTCAATTTGGTACGTTTTTCAATCTGCAATGTGAGGCCCGTTGAGGAAAAAAAAAATTGTGATTTTGGGCTTTAAAATACAATTGGATTGGATTAATGATCTTGGTATTTAACTGAGCTGGCAATTAGCTCATCCAATGAGGAATATTTTAAGTCCAATCTTTAGTGGGAATCTTTTTAATTGAGATTAATGAGTCAAAATCTGTCATCATTTTAAAATCACTGGTATTTTTAAGACTTTAAACTAAAGTGAATTCAAACCTTCTCCAAAATCCTGCAACTCTTCATGCCACCATTAATGGGAGAAACGTTGTGCAGTGCCTGATGTGACATGAGCCTTTTCCTTCTCAGTAGAAACGCAATTGTTGACATCATTTGGGGACAGTTTGCGAGAACCAGTGCCAGCCCATTATGGCAGTAGTGGACATATAATCTGTAATGTGCCCAGAAATCTGGGAAGTGAGGAAAGAAAATGTCATTTTTAAGTCTTTACTGTAAAACTGATGCATATTTTCTCTTGGTTAACCTACATATTTTATGGTCTGTCATGAGATTGCATTTCAGAGTGGGTTCTTGTTACTGACACAATGAGACTGTGTGTGGTGTGTGTTCTAGACGAGGAAATTTAATGGAGCACCAGATGGGAAGTAGAAACTGGCTGTGGAGCAGAAGATTGATAGCAGATAGCTGTTCACTCTGTTCTGATCTTTTAACATCTACTGGCATGAGGTGGCCAGGACATTGGTATCTAAGGACCCGAGTGGAATAGGGTTGCCATATGGCTCGAAAGAAGTGGGGAGTGAAAGCTTTTTTATTCTAATTAAATAGTTCAGCTTTCATTTTTCTCAACCCTCTGTTTCCCTCCGCGTAGTCTTTGCCAGGCACAGAGGAAGAAGGCTTTGCTTTTGTTATACATCGTGTAATGTAACTTAAAGCTAATTAGACAGGCATTAGTTTCGGCCAGTGGCCCCGATTAATCCTCCATTAGTGAACAGACCACCTGTGGTTTTGTTATACTCTCATGGCTTGTGATAGCAAACCTTGTAGAAGGCCTAGCACAAAACAGGCTTAGTGACTGTTAGTTAACAGTGGACACTCACATGCTACGTTCACTTGTTCCCCGATGACCCAGAGATTTCAGTAATGGACAAGTTTACATACTGGACAACTTTATTTTTTAAGTTTCTAAGCTTATGGCACCTGGTGAGTCAAGCCCTTGACAATCAGCAGCTCTGCTGTTAGCCAATGTGCAAAAATAGGAGCAAACAGATTGCCAATGTCATTTTCTGCTACTTGGAAGGGGTACAGTTGAGTGGGCAGCAGCCTCAGCAGTAAAACCCAGACTTCTGGTGACCCTGACACTTCTTCCAGATCATCTGGGAGAATCCTGCGGCTATCTCAAATCAACTGTGAGATACAAAGTCCTTCCAGTGGGTGTTGGATCTGCCTCTTGATCTCCTCCGAGTGTGAAGTACCCAGAATAACTAACCAGCAAGTTCACCAGAAGGCGTCCTAGCCCGATTCTCAAACCATCCAATCTGGCTTCTCTCAATGCAGGGCATAATCGTCTCTATTTTGAACCTCTTCAATAGTAGAACTCCACATCCTTTTTCTGAACAAGAACCCGGTCCTTCTAGAGTGGAAGCTTCTTTTGGCCACTTACGATCTTCTTCTTTCAGTCACCACTCGTAACTGGCGACCAAAGTCAGAATGCAGATCGACTGGTAAATCGCAAGCTTTTCGTTTTTGATCAACTCTCTTTCCACCATTCAACCTGGACAGATCTGCCCGCCAATTTCCTGCTTCATTCCTCCCTTCCTAGTGCACAAGACCTAGTGCCAAACTGTTTCGGTCCGGGACATTTGAGTTGATGTAAGACCAGCTGGAAAAAAAAAACCAAGTAATTAAATAAAAGCAGAAAAAAAGCTAGTTTAATCTTTCTCACATCAACAAACACTAGCATTTATAAGGAATTCAATATTTTGCAGAATATGAAACTCCACAGAGACAGTGACTTGATGGCTAATTTATGACACAATACGGCAAAGAAATTTGTTTAATATGTTCACAAAAATGCATTTTTCTGTTTTATCACAACTCTACATTCATCCACTTCGCTGATACAGACAGAGTGTGTTTGCAGTTTTTCCTAACATCAACCAAACAGTTTCAACCCTAGATTGGTCCCTAATCTGATTCCCCGCTGCATCTGTGCTTCACTTGATAGCATTTTAAGTCTTTAAAAAGCACTCAAAGATCTCCTTTTTCTTTATCTGGGCTCACCCTCGGCCATGTTTTTTCTACCACTTCTCAAGAATCTAAAAAACCCAACATTCCAACTCTCTTTTAAAGCATCCCAGAGATGTCTTGTGATGTTATTTAATTTTTTTTTTCTCTTCTCACATTTGTTCCAAAATATGTTCACAGGGGATGAGGTCTTGTGACTGCTGACGGAAAGCCATGCGGGAAACACTTGTTGCTGTTGCTCGGACCTAAAATAGCTCTGATGCTTGTTTGGACTTATTGTCTGGCTGTAAGAAAAAAAAATCCTCTTCAACACAAATAGTTTGAGGGGGGATAGGATTTTGTGTGGACTTACACATCTCTAAACTCCATGTTGACTCCTAAACTTAGGATCCTGACACATTCACATTGATCAAAGTAAAATTCTTTGGTTTCACCTGCTTCTTTCTCTGTTTCTGTTTGTTTCCCTGATTGTGAAGAAAATAAATGTTTTTTGTTCCTTTTACTTTCAATAATGTGTTATTCTTTTGAAAATCCATCCTTAATCCCCCTTTGGACACAATGCGGGGTGGTTGATTGCTTTTTGCTTAAAACCTTGTCATCTCGACATTACTTTGCCACTTCTTTTGCATTTAGGAGACAAACAAAAATCCCCAAGTCTAATAATGTGTCAGCGGGAAACAAAGTGACATTAGTCCACACTGGATTACTTTTCAGGCTTTTCAGAGAACAAAGAAACATAATGAACAGACGTCACAGGAGGTTTTGTTTCTTCTCTTTCACTCCTACATTTTTTTTTTTTTGACATTTTACCATTTGGAGGGTTTATTTAAATAAAAACACTTTCAGCCCAAACTGAGTGTACTTTCAGAAATGTCACTAAGAAGAAAAAACAGGACTGTTTCATAAAGATCATTTATATTCACAGTGCAGAAAAGTACCTTGACACCATGGCAACTGGTGTTGGGGATAATTTTGCTCATGCATTTAAAAAAAAAGGTAAAACTGTTATTAAGCTTTCAAATTTTTCAACATTTTTGTCATTCAAGTGCACTAAAGTTATAGAATTAACTTTGAAATCAAAGGGTTATTGTTTCGTCTTCTGAACTGTTTATCCCTAATGGGGGACACAGGAAGGCTGGGCCTATCCCAGCTGATTTAAGGCGAGAAGCAGGGTACACCCTGAACAGGTCACCAGTCTGCTGAGCGCCACATACACACACACCCATCTACAAACACATGTAATCCTAGGGGTGATTTCACAACGACCAATCAACCTAACATGCATGTTTTTGGAGGACAGGAGGAAACCAGAGTACCCGAAGAAAACCCACACATACAAAAGGAGAACATGCAAACTCAGCACAATCATACCAGTGTTCCAGCCTTGTCCCACCCAGGACTTGAACCCCAACCTTTTTGCTTCGAGGCCTCTGTGCTAACCACTGCACCACCGTGCAGCACAAAGGTTATTAACCGAGGACATGAAACATCATCCTGGAAAAAATTTTAAAGATCTTGAAGAGAGTATTTCCAAAGGTGGTGAAAATTGATTATCAGCTAATCTTTAACCTGTCTAACCTTCAACGATAGTACCACATAGTGCCCAGACCTCTGGTAGTACTCCTATAGCACTGTTGATGATATGATGAGGATATCAAATGTTCATGTGTTTCTATTTAGATAAATATTCGACTATGTACCGCGGCAAAAGGTGAAAATTGAATAACGGGGTAAGTTTGAGACAATCTGTTGAGAGGTGGGTGTGTTTAATGTTCTGCAAGCTGACATGTTGAAAAAACAAAATGAAACTTTTCCAGAGAAGATAATGTGTAGAGTCCTGCATCTGTTCGGTTAGATCTCGATGGAACATATGGATGCTATCAAGTTGTGTCAGACGCCCTGGCTCCTGGATGATGTGTAGCTGGAGGTGGAGTAATTATCTAAAAATACTCATTATTTTTGGCTTTTTCCAAAAATCCTCCATTTTTTTCCATGTGATCCTTCCATCTTTTCCTCATGAGTCATTTACTTTCTATCAGTTCAGTTTTTCAAAGAGATAGAGATAAACATACTGTATTCATCCCCCAAATGGGGAGATTTCTGTGCTGCTTTGCACCGCAGCAGGCAGCCACAACGGTGTCAACGGTGAGAAACAGGGGGTTAGGTGTCTTCCCCAAGGACACTTAGGCATTTAGTGGGAATTGAACCAGCTTCTCCCAGTTCAAATGTAGACATTCTACCACTGAGCCAACACCTCCTATGAAGCTTTGTGAAATTTATTCCAAACATTTTTTCGACAATAAGTTTTTTTTTGTCTTTCGAGTTTTTATTTTCTTTCCTTTCGTGTCTTTTCTGTGGTCCCAGGAACAGCTTGGACCCAGCGGGAATCGAACCAGGTTCTCCCAGCCGAAAGGTGGTCTCTGTACCGCTAGCCCAACGCCCCTTGGGACCCAACAATATTTTTTTGACAAGCTTCTAAACTGAGGTTTGAGAACATTTTAATCCAACCAAAAACTTTGTCTTAAAACCCCCACAAAAAACAATTGTTTTTTTCTCACATAAAATCTCTTTTGCTTTGAAAAACAAACTATGGCAGATAAACTTAAATGAGTCCAGGAAATAGCACAAATATAGATAAATATTTCCAATCTATAAGGCTGATAAACAATTTTATAATAAGAAAATAGATGTACAGAGTGTATTCTATGGCTAATGGACGGTCAAGGACATATTTTGATCCACCTTGACCTCAGAAAACTAATTTAATTTTATTATGGAAGGTAAATACACCATGCCGAATGTATTCACCTGGAAAACGACAACACGGGAGAATTACAAGAGTTCAATGCTCACAAATATGGTTAGAAGTAAATCTGCTGTGTATCTTTAGGAAACATTTTTAATAACTTTATATAATTATTGTTCATTTCAATTCAATTATCAAAACAATAATTGAATTGAAAATATTTTATTTATCCCCAAAGGGAAATTTGAGTGCAGCAGTGTTACAAACGTACAACAATGTCATTTTTTATCTATTTTCAACTGTTGTGAGTGAAAGTGAAAAGATTTGAAAGTGAAAGGTTGTGTGGTTTGATGGCAATGACAGAACTAATTTTCTGTACCGTTCCTTTGAGCAGCGGGGTCGCAGGAGTTTGTTACTGAAGCTGCTCTTCAGATGGTCCACAGATTCATGGAGAGGGTTGGAGGGATTTACTATCATTGATGACAGTTTATCTTTCATTCTGTCCCTTGCCATCTCCTTCACACAGGCGAGGGGTGAGCCAACCACACGTCCAGCTTTTTTTTTTATCCGTTTGTTTAGTTTGTTGATGTCCTTTTGTTTTTAAACCAGCTCCCCAGGTGGCCACAGCAAAGAACTGGACACACATGGAGAGCATCTTGTTACAGACGTTGAAGAACCTGAGCTTTCTGAGGTAGTACAGTCTACTCAGGCCCTTTTTGAAAATCACATCTGTGTTGGTGGACCAGTCCAGTTTACTGTTGATGTAAACGCCCAAGAATCTGTATGACGGGACCATCTCCACAACAGATCCATCAACACAGACCGGTGACGGATTGTGACGTTCGAGCTTAGCGTAAATAAACTTGAACAACTACAACCAAATGGCTGGAAAAAAAGAAAAACATTTAGAGCATATTTTAGTGTCTGTAATCTCTCTGAAACACAATTACACAACTATTTGGATAGATTTAATTTATTAGAAATTCCATTTCAGATCATTTAGCCATAGAAAATTAAGAAAAAAAGGGCATATTTGTATTCATACATTTCAATCATTTTTATAGCAAAATTAACATTCAGTCACTAAAACAAAAAAATGAAAGAGTTCTTTTGGCTTTAAAACTATTAAATAAAAAACATTGTTGAGTTTTATTTTTATATCTCATCGATTTGCTGCTTTTATTGTCTCCTAAATTTGCCAACATCTTTTTGTAGCTGAAGACATAAGACAAATCTCCTGGAATGTGTTTCATTGTGTGCAACAATAATCAACACTTCGAGCGATTTGTTCACTGAACTGGACTCATAAACTTGAAAGTTGAGTCGTGCCCGTTGCTTTGACATAATGACCAGCCTTGTACTCATAAACACCAGCCTCTAGGCGATGCTGAAGATGGATCCACACACACAAAGCCCGGCCTGTATAATGGCTTTTCATATACTTTTGAGAAATAAAAACAACTATAGAATACTGTGTTGAAAGAAGGTTTTGTGAAATTGCTGCATGACCTAAAGATCAATAAAATGCACTGTGGTCTCATGAAAGCTTTTAAAAAAATCACACTCACTCGTCCAATTTACTGACTCAGACAGAGCAAATGGCAGAAGCTACTAATATCCCCACCCAAATAATGAGGACTTTAACGTCCCCCTGCAGATTTAATATGATTCATAATTGCAAACGGAAGAAATGTACCATGCTGGTACTGTGTTTGCTTTTATGGCAACTGTGGTCAAGATTTATGAACTTATAAAGCTTTTACTTACTCAGACATAAATTTTACTTAGAATGTCTGGATATGGTCTGGAAATGTTAAAAAAAAGGCTCATAGAGGAGGTAGAAAAGAGGCCGACCAAAGGTAGATGTTTCATTACCGTGTAATTACTCATTAGTTTTTATGTTACGATGGATTTTGCAAAGTAACTTGAGTTTTAAATCTTTAGCAAACAGTGGTACCAAGCTTGGATTCTATGCCTGAAGTAATTTGATCTATTTTGTGTGCATTGCATTAAAAAAAAAAAACACAAAACTTTTTTAGTATTTTGTTTCGTCTTCTGAACCGCTTGGTCCTAAAAGTGTAGCGGGGTTGCTGAAATGGATATATCCTGAACAGTTCATCAGTCTGTTGTGGCGTTATTCCGGTGTTATTCCCTCAATTTAGACAAGTTGTTACAAACCGCTTACGTCTTTGTATGTGTCTTCAACTGCCCCAGAATGCCACCACTAGGTTAGCAATTAGCTTAACATCATGTGAGCAATAGAATACAAACAGGATTAAATGTAGAAGCAGCCATTCCCTTCCATGTTTTGCTCATTCAAAGAAGATTTTATGGCTAAATACACGAATAAGAATTTTGACACAAAATGAAGCTTTCTTTTGTTCTGAGTGGGTAACAAAAAATAACTATGATATGAAGCGAAAGAGCGTTATACAATATTCAACCTTGTGGCATCAATACCTGAAAGGATCCGCTCAAACTAGAACTTATGCCGAGAGTGTGCTGGTCAAACTCGTTGTTGTCATGATCCCCTCACCTGCCATCAGAGGGAGCTCTGTACATTCTCTCATCACCCTGATTGAGACGCCTGAGGGTGATTATTCTGATGCCACACACCTGTGGACTCTGCTGCCTCTTTAAGGGCAATCACACTGGACCTTGTTGGATCATTATTATCCCTTCCAGCCAGGTCTCCCTGGTTGCCTGACCATGAAACACATTCTGAACAATAACCTCATCCCATGCCACTAAAACCCTATTTTCTCTTTCACAGCTTACTGGACTGCCATACTCAAATAAACCATGTTTTCTTTCCTGCAATTGGGTCCTCCTTCTTCCACCTGCACAACGCTTCATGACAGTTGTATTGACAGGGGTAAGAGAGGGAAGTCTATCACGAGTAGTTTGAGACAAGAGACAGGGTACACCCCTGAATAAGGAACTAGTCTGTTGCAGTGCCACACAAACAATCTTGAGTATCTTCACCCAAAGTCATCCAGAATATTGGAAATGCTGACAGAAAACAGAAAACGACGCCGTAGTTATGACGGTCGAAACACACACTCTTTTCTAGGCACAATTTACTAGTGACCAATTAAACTAACAGAGGTAAAAAGTTGGAGAAACTTCAACGGCCCTGCCAATGAACTTTACAATAGACACAACCTCTCAAGTTAGAGACGGAACATCTTCAAACTTCAAGCATATGTGGGTAGAACATACAAACACCACACAAAATCAAAAAAGCAACCATCCTGTCCAAGCCCAGTCTCTTACAAACAACCCTAATTATTGCTGTGAGACCGCAATGCTAGGTACAAGAGTAGAGTCCTCTATCAAATGATCCGAGCTGAACTCCACCAAGTTTAGCTCGGGTCATTTTCTTGACTCCAGCACAAGAAAAAGACCTGGTCCTAAAGTTTTCAGAATCTGAGATGATTGATAAAGACTAAAATAGTAGAGATTTACTTTGATCCAAAGCCAAGAGGAGACTTGAAAACAATCAGAGATGAGTTACAGGAAGTTTGGTGCAGAGACCTTAGCAAAGGACCAATGTGATCATATTTTCTGGTTGCGGTTCATGACTCCAGCTGCAGTGTAGTCTAACAGTGGACTAACTTAAGTTAGATAAAAGCCTGCATTCATCTTTTTTGGTTTGATCGACATATTGCACTTTTAACTTTTTTTTTTTTTTTTAGATATTTGGACTTTCCATTTCCCTCTAAACCGTGTGTATCATCAATTTGGTTTTTGCTCAAAAGTCATATTTCCGTTTGTCCGTATTGTACGTTTAAGAAAAATTTGTATAGATTATAACACCAAATCCAAGATCTTGACTAACAGTCCAAAGTGGAGTAGATGTGTAGCCAGATAAAACCATCGGGAGCCAAGTTGGAAACTTGGCAGCAGGGATACACAGTCATTTACACTGCTGATGCTTTGTTTACACGTGTAAATAACAGCTTTAACTCGTTCTATTTCAAACAAGCAAAACTATGAGTAACACATTGTTTAAAAATATTATAAACTAGTAAAGAAAAAACAGCTCCAATTAAACTCTAAAATCTTAATGAACTTTTGTTTCTTCTTCTAAACTGTCAAACCCTAACGGGGGAGTGCCGGAGGCTATTCCGGTTAAATTAAGGCGAGAGGAAGGGTACACTCTGAACAAGTCGCCAATCTGCTGCTGGGCCACACACACACTCATTCTTAGGGGTGCTTTTATAGTGGCCAATCAACCTAACATGCATTTTTTTGGAGGGTGGGAGGAGACCTGAGTGTCTGGAGAAAAGCCGGGCATAAACAGGAAGAATATGCAAACTCCACACAGAAAAGGCACTGTTTCAAGCCTCGCTTGAAAATCCTCTCCAGGACTCGAACCCCCAACTTTCTTGCTGTCAGGCCACCGTGTAGCCATCTTTTGTATGTATTTTTTTTAAAAAAAGATTTATCTATAAAATTGCAAAAATTAGTCAGAATTTGCTACCAGATGCTTGTTTGCATTTACAAAACAAAGACATTTTGGGAATATTTTTATTGTTCTGTCTTTTAAAAAGACATTTCTTTAGATCAGTGGTTCTTAACCTTGTTGGAGGCACCGAACCCCACCAGTTTCATATGCTCATTCACTGAACCCTTTTTTAGTAGCATCACTAACGCTAACCCAACATCACTGATGCACACTGCTGGTCAGACAGAGGGTTATTATAGAAGGTGTTGTTAAACCCGACTGAGAAGGAGGTCTCACTCTACTGCTTATCCAGCACTCTCAAGGCGGACCGGTAGAGAGTCTCATTCAGACCCATATACAGCCCTCTCTAAGCGGTCTGATAGGGAGGTCTCACTCTGCTGCTTATCCAGCGCTCTCAAGGCGGACCGGTAGAGAGTCTCACTCAGACTCTCTACCACTCTCTACCGCTGAGACATATACAGTCCTCTCTAAGTGGTCTGATAGGAAGGTCTCACTCTGCTGCTTATCCAGCCCTCTCTAAGCGGTCTGATAGGAAGGTCTCACTCTGCTGCTTATCCAGCCCTCTCTAAGCGGTCTGTTACGGAGGTCTCACTCTGCTGCTTATCCAGCCCTCTCTAAGCGGTCTGATAGGAAGGGCTCACTCTGCTGCATAAACCAGCGACCTCCAAGGAGACCGGTAGGAAATCCCAGAGCAGGAAGTTTTCAATGACTGTGCCCACTAAATGCAGACTAGACTGAGGGGCGGACCTCTGTGGCAGAGGCTCCACCGAACCCCTGAGACTGACTCCCTGAACCCCTAGGGTTCGATCGAACCCAGGTTAAGAACCACTACTTTAGATGCATTCAATTCTTTGATACATGTTTTGGACAAACTGTATGAAATTTCAAAACTAATTTTTATTTCCAACATCCGTTTTCACGATGACACACAAAATTCTTCTTCACAAACATCCACATTGTTAAATAAAAGAATCCGTATCAGTATGAACTCTATCGTTAAGAAAGAAATTTACTTCCAAGCGATGATTCATTCATCTATAAAATGCCAATTTCCTCACTCTTTTTTTAAAAAGAAATAACTCTATTTTCAAGTGTTTTATTACACCACCGGATCACAACTCACTGCTAGAAGTGTTCTGTTACAGAAATTAAAAGAAATAGCCAATAAAAATAATGTATTTCTTCCTCCTTCGAATCCATCCATTTCTCACAAAGGCATTGCAATAATCCTCTTTGATTTATCAAATTCAATCAAACGTTCCCCTGAGTATCTCCGCAGACTTTAAACATGTTAGTGAAAGTGTTCTTATTGATGCAGAATCCAGTTACGTTGTCTGATTAAGCGGTTCTCGCTCCCAGCGAGCGGCGACAGGCCTTCCAGTCATCGAGCTGCACAGTGTGGGATGCTAATGCCGGGTGAAATAACTGAGATTGAATATTGATCAGGTGTCTGTGTAGGGCTGCAAGGCACCTTCACAAAATCACTTCCACACTTGTTCTGTCTCCTTCTAAACACCTCGGTAGAGGGATGACAGAGGATGCAACAAGTCAAAATTCAGTGTGTGTATGTGTGAGCATTTAACAGCAGATCAAGATGCATTAGAATGAGATAGTTTAGCTCCTCTGTGAGAAAGAAGTCGTAGATGTAGTTGGAACAGCAGGGAAATGATTGAGTGCAAAATGAGTCACTCCTAGCTCTCTACACTAAATCCAGCTTTTTTTTTATCTACTGCAAAAGTTTAATTGAACTGTGTCAGCAGAGTTAAAAAAGTACGGCTGGAGGTGTAACAGAGAGCGTCTGAGAGACATATTGATTAGCCATTCTGAGAGGAAGGGATCCACCTCATCACACTTCCTGGCAACACCTCTGCAGGGCATCTGTCTTAATGTGATATGACAGTGCTCTGCCGTATCAAAACTAAATCTGGACATTGATTCAGTTTTAGTATGAACAAAATCCACTTTTCAGCCTTTTATGCTCACACCAAGAAGCAGGAGGTGTTTGTCTTGATGAAAAAGAAGGAATTGTTGAGTTTACGATCAACAAACATCTATTTCCCAAAGTTTTTGGTGCAGCATGTGAATTATACTCTTATCAACTCCCTGGACTTTAGAGAAACATAAACTAGGAACACTTGTTCATCTATAAAACTTCCCAGGATTCAATTATTTGCATTTTTTCCTAATAATTGGGCTAAAATTAGTTTTAAGCAACCCATAAATAAGCGTGAAGGATGCTGGAAAACTGAGGTGTTGCAGTGAACTTGTCAGAGGCCTTCTGTGAGTCAGTTTTAAAGGGAGGGAAAATGGGTTTTGCTTTGGCTAAGACTTGAACAGGCTATAAAAGGTTAGGAGACAAGAGTTTTGGCAGGAAAAGCCGACGGACCAGATTTAATAGGTGCAGACTTGCAGTCCACAAATCTGCTTATGGAATAAACACAGAGACACACAACATACAGGAGGCTGTGCAGATTCAAAGAAGCTCAACACATCTATGGATAAAGTAAGAACATCCAAACTTCTAGCATGAAGTAATGGACTCCATCAAGTTCACTTTGAACCTATAAACAGTTCCTCAAACAAAAGAAACTAATGCAACTGAATAAAATTGCAAGAATAAACGTGTCTTTAGAAAATAAGGTTTAGTTGCAAGTTCACAGTTAAAAGGAATGAATAAAACGATTATAAAGACTTATTTTCTTCAGATGAGCTCAGCAGAGTTACAAAGCTTCATATGAAAAAATCAAAACTTGCAAAATAATGTTTTTCTACACTTTATTTTTACAAAAAGTGGTATCCTGCGACGTTAGTTAATCAAGCTAACACAGATATGATAGAAAATGTTTTATAGGCTGCATGCAAATTGGGGACGTTTCTATATTCTGGCATATTTATTCAATAAGCCCAAACAGTGTCAGCAATAGTTAGGACGCTGCAACGGTCTGTCGTGGTAAAGAAAGAGCTTAGCCGAAACACAAAGCTCTCGAATTGAAGTCGATCTACGTTCCTATGCTCACCTATGGTCACCAGCTGTGAGTGGTGACCGAAAATATGAGATCACGGATACAAGCGGCCAAAATGAGCTTCCTCTGCAGGGTGGCCGGGCTCCCACTCAGAGACAGAGTGAGAAGTTCCGCCATCCGGGGGGAGTTTGGTGTCGAGTCGCTCTGCCTCCAGGTTGAGAGAAGCCAGATAGGGATTTTTGGGCATCTGGTCAGGATGCCTCCCAAGCGCCTTGCTGGTGACATCTTTCGGCCACGTCCCACTGGGAGGAGACCAACAGGCAGACACTGGACTTGCTGGAGAGACTATATCTCACAGCTGGCTGGGGAATGACTCGGGATCCTTCCGGGTGAGCTGGAGAATGCAGCTTGGGTGAAAGAACCTACGCTTCCCGTCTGAGGCTCCTGGCCTCGGATACGCTTAAGACGACAGAACGGAAAGCCCAAACTAAGGCAATATTATTTAAAAATGATGTGATATTTGAATTGATTTATGGTTTTTTTTTTTTCTTGGCTAATTACATGCTGAAAAGTACACTTTTTGTTAAAGATCAAATTTAATGCGAAATCAACTTTTACACAAAGACGTGGGGGCCGTGTATTTGTCACCAAAGTGGTTCTTGGAATCATTCAGCATATTTTAGTCACATCTCAACAGAAAGAGGCTCTGCAGAAGACCTGAGACAACCTGGAGTGAGTCTTTTTTCATGAATTGCCTAGCCTGTGAAGGCCTTCTGATTTGCTGAGACAAACTAAAAAAAATAGCCAGCGAGAAGAATTTCTGGGTTGACCTATAATCTAAAACCAGAAAGCTACAAATCATAAAGAATAGATTTGATTAAAATATTACATTAAAATTTATTTTGCCGTGTTGAATGAATGAAATAAACTTTAAAAAAAAAAAAAGAAAGTTCAAATTGACACTACTTGTAGATGTTTATCTGGGACTTCCTGAATATGTGGAACACATCAGTATTCTTTCATCTATTTCTTTTTTTGCCACTTAACCTTGCTTCTCTACATGTAAACATGAATGAAAAGGTAACTTTTTTGTGCTCTTTGTTTGAATACTTCCCTAAACTGTAACAGCGCTATTCTTAGGATCCTTACATCTTCCAGGAAATGTCAGCCAGAGAGATGACTGGCATAAATTGCTTTGTTCCCAGCATGATTGGCCTTGAATGAGCAGTCACATTTAACAAGTTTTAACAAGCCACTCCACTGAAAGCAATTCATCACTTTACAGAAAAAGGGCCATGTGAATTCTTAATGCAAAACCCACCGAGCCCAATGGCAGAAAAATATTATAAAGTGTGAAGAAAGGTATTAATGTGCAGTATAGAAATATCCTATTTGGACTCTACAGGATGCCAGGAATTTTAGTTATAGGGTATCCTACCTGAACAGGTCTATCAAAGTGTTGTAATACCATACTAGCTTGTCCATACCCGATCCAGTCAGACCTCAGAGATAGAGTGAGGAGCTCTCCCATCCGAAAGGAGCTCAAAGTAGAGCTGTTGCTTCTGATGGGGTGGTTCGAGCATCTGGTTAGGATGCCTCACCTAAGCCTTGTTGCTGAGGTATTGTGAGATGTCCCACCAGGAGGACACCTAGAGGCAAACCCAGGACCCACTGGAGAGACTATGTCTCAACGCTGGCCGGGGAACGCCTTGGGATCCTCCTGGGTGAGCTGGAGGATGCAGCTAGGGTGAGAGAAGCCTGGGTTTCCCATCTGAGGCTGTTGCCCCTGCGACCCAGCCCCGGATAAACGGAGGATGACAATACAGAATGGTTTCGTGATACCTCCATTGATTCATCTCAATAAATAACTTTATCAAAATAAAAACAACATTTTCGACGCCAGAGCCAAGTGATGATGTGACCTTGACTATTGCAGAAAAATCAACCAAATTCCACGTAACTGCAATTGTTTCAGGGAAGCTTTGTAGAAATTTGTTTTACCTGTAATGGATTATGCACTCGCTCTGCTTAACCATTCCATTAGCGGTTTACCAATCATGTACGAGGATAAAAAGCCTCACATTCTGTTTTTGGCTACGAAAAATCCAAAGCGGAACAACAAATTTGGTTTAACTTCTTTGTGCGATTGGCCAGCTCGCACTGAGTAATCATCCTCATGAAAATGTTGATGTTTTTTGGATGGTGGGAGAAAACTGGAATGTCGGTTGATTTTTTTTTTTCTTTTGCGTCTTTGGTAAACAATCCGCAGATCTGGCCACCAGAGTTCCCGTTGTTGGCTGGAGATCGACCAGTGCGGCGTGAGCAATAACTAGGACGCTGCATCGGTTCGTCCTGGTAAAGAGAGAGCTTAGCTGAAAAGTAAAGCTCTCAATTTACAAGTCGATCTATGTTTCCATCCTCTCTTATAGTCACCAGCTGTGGGTGGTGACCGAAAGAATGAGATCGCGGATAGAAGCGGCTGAAATGAGCTTCCTCTGCAGGATGGTTGGGCTCTCACTCAGAAATCAGGGTGAGGAGCTCGGCCATACGGGAGGAGCTCGGTGTCGAGCCGCTCCTCCTCCAGGTCGAGAGGAGCCAGATGGGGTGGTTCGGGCATCTGGTCACGATGGCCCCCAAGCGCCTCGCTGGTGAGGTGTTTCGGGGACGTCCCACCAGGAGGAGACCTAGAGGCAAACCCCGGACCCGCTGGAGAGACTATGTCACACAGCTGGCCGAGGATCAACTTGGATCCTCCTGGGTGAGCTAAAGCATCCAGCTGGGGTGAGAGAAGCCTGGACTTTCCGTCTGAGCCTGTTGCCCCTGTGACCTGGCCCCGGAGGAAGACCGAACAGAACGGAACGGTAAATAATCCCCCACCATGGGTAAAAACTGATAAAAAAGAATGAAACAAAGACAACTTTTTGTTGAAGTTTTAAGAACAAATTATTCCAAACTTATCAATTAACTTTGCAACCTTCATTAAAAAACTAATGCAATCTAGAAAGGCTTTATATTCCGATCATAGAATCTGAACGTGTTCACAGTTCACATGAATGTGTTCACTGAGATGCACGTGCTTCTTCATCTCATGCTACTACTTCCTACAGCTACCAAACAAAGACACCTTTCATCTCAGTTGTGTGCACAATTACACACAATGTCACTTTTTTTTATCGGTTTCTGCACAACTCAAGACAAAAGTAATCATTGACAAGGTATTTCAATGAGTTGGCTGTTGCGATTACAGTGGGAGGAAAACAGATGTGTTTGTGGAACCTGTTCTCTTAACGAGGAACGAATTAGCCAAGTAACAATGAGCATCAAGCCAATTTGTTAATAGATGGTAAATGAACACAAGAGGATGTAAATAAAGCAAGTTTCTTGACCTTTATTTGGAGTAATTTACTACCTCTTGCTAAAGTTTAATGCACTAAAATACCCTGGAAATGTAGGTGACTGTTTAATTGATCATTTCTACAGAAAAAAGTTAGTTTTGTAATTAACATGTTTGGATAGAGTGTTTTTATCTATTATGAGAGCGTGTAAAAGAAGTGCAAAAGTTTTCTTAAGCTTACAAAGGTCTTGTTGAATGAATAGATTTCAAATAAAAGAAAATATCATAAATTAATCAATGTGTATAAATCGTTAAAAACAACCTCCTACAGCTTCTTATGAAAGGAGAGATTATAAAAGAACAAGGACGTTTTCACTCAAAAATAAGTCATTAAGTCGTTTAAAGCTGATGAGACTTTGGTTTTACTTTGTAAATTAAAAGTGTTTAAAGGATAAAAAGATGAGTATGTCTAATCTTTTCAATGAATCACAAGAAAAAGATTTAATGATGAAGTTTTCAGTGTCGTGCCAGGTAAAGCAACTTCTATGATACAGAAGGACCAATGATGACCTTAAAGTGGTTGTTGACTTTTATCTTCTTGAGATAAATGGATGAATACTCTAAAGATACAACAGCTCGCTGATTGTTTCAAAGGTTTACCTGTGTAGTCTACTGTAGATGAGGCTGAATGTGGAACATGTGAGAGTATCCATGTGTGACCTGACCCGTAACAAAATAAAGTAGATCTATGACCAATGATTCCAAACCCAGCATCCTTCTTCCGATTTACTCTCTCTCTCCTCTGCACATGTCCAAACCAGGCTGGCCACTCTGACTTTATCTCCAAAACCTCTAACATGTGCTGTTCCTCTGATGCTGTCCATCCTGGTCACTCCCAGAGAGATCCTCAGCATCTTCATCTCTGCTACCTCCATCTCTGTTTCCTGTCTTTTTCTCAGTGCTACTGTTTCTAGACCAAACAGCATGGCCGGTCTCACCACGGTTTTGTACACTTTAATCCCTCCACTGGCCACCTGTTAAATACAGAATTCGGTACAAGGTCTGCCTCCTCACCCATCAGTGCAGACAGGGCACTGCACCTGTTTATCTCCAAGAACTCCTAACCCTCCACACCACTGTCCGAGACCTCCGCTCCTCCTCCTTCCACTGCCTGCACCAAACAAGGACCAAACTCTCCACTATGGGGGACAGGGCCTTCCAGGCAGCTGCTCCACGGCTCTGGAACTCTCTTCCCAAGAACTTGAGGGCTCCACAGAGCGGTGAGGTTTTTAAAAAAAGAAAACCTCATATATGCTTTGTGCATTGTAAACCATATACATGCCCCTCAAACACATTGATAGGTTTCCTCTCTGTCAGTCTGCTAGGCAGTGGTGGATGAAGTACTCACTTTTTGTACTTAAGTAAAAGTACAGATAATTAGGCAAAAAATTTACTGAAATAAAAGTAAAAGTACCGATAAAAAAATCTACTTAAGTAAAAGTACAAAAGTAGTTGGTGTAAATTGTACTTTTTAAGTAAAAAGTAAAAGTATTCGACCATAATTCAAATGTTATTTGTTGTGCTATAGGGTGTCACCTTGGTAACCAGGATAAATACTCTGCAGGGGTGTGACCCCCCCTCTCCCGCCTCTTTTGGGCCACAAAAAATAAATAAATAAATAAAATAAAAGGAAAGGGGACAAGTCAAGCTATCCCCTAGAAGGGCCAGTGAATGGGCTGCCAAAATGGAGGAAAATGACACTTATTTTTTAAAATGTTTTTTTTTTTTTGGGGGGGGCCCTCCAGTCACTGTATATGGGCTTTGTCAAGGCCCCAACACCCTTTGGAAAATTCTAGATCCGCCCCTGCTCTGTGTAATGATGGCTCAACTTTTTATTTAGAAGTAAACACAACAAACAACAATCTTCTGACTCTTTTTAATTTGTACTATATTTGATGTTAGGTTTTTGGCGCTGAATGAATGCGGAAAATGTTTCTCGATTCATGACTTCTTCTCCCGATCAACTGCTTCTTTTGATTTTGGTGATGCGGCTTCAAGATGGGCTAAAAAACTTGTGCATTTTTCAAATTCCTGAACGAAAATGTAACAAAAAATGTAAAACACACCTTTAAAAAGTAGCGAAGTAAAAGTACAGATATTTGCTCTAAAAATGTAGTGAAGTAAAATTAAAAGTACCGGTCTCAAATTTTACTTAAGTAAAGTACAGATACACAATTTTTTTACTTAAGTACAGTAACGAAGTACATTTACTTCGTTACGTTCCACCACTGCTGCTAAGTAAACCAATCAATCAGTGGTTAGCAGACGAGACGACGAGGAGGGTATCACATAATTTTGGGAAAATAATGCACAATTTTTTTTGAAGTGCTTATTGGGGAAAAATGCGTGAGAAGGGGCATATTTGGCAGGATTGCGGGAGTACGGGTATGTTCTACATGTCACAATTAAAAAGCTTCTCGGACAAATTCTTCGTAATGAAAGGAACCCATTTTAACTTTGATTAACCTTTCTGCTCAAATAACAAATCAAATGAATAAATGTCCAGACGGTTCCAGATTTATGCTATCAATATTTTCAGCCTTTTCACATCAGACTTATCAGATTACTGAGTAGGTCCTAATGGATGAATGATTTTTATATTAAATTAAACACAATCACACTTGGTTATTTAAAACGATCCTTTAGGGCTTCATGCACACATTTTAATCATTGAAAACATGCAATAAATTGTGCTTGATGCAACTAGCATAGGCAGGAGTTTTTGGTGTTCTATTAGCATTGGCTGCAGCCCACAGTTGAATTTGTAATAGATAACCAATGTTCAGAAATTATAATCTAGTCTCACTCATCCATCACAATAGATTAAACAATTTTATGGCATTTTTTTAATACTTATATTATGTATGCACATCAGTCTTCTCTAACCACCAAAAATCAGTGTCAAATTGGGCCTGTATTACCGATAAGCACAAAACCATTTTCTTCTCTTTATTTATTGGGTTTCTGTTGGCTTTCCAACCTTACACTGAGCAAACGGGTGCAGAAAAATCCATCTGATAAATCACGCTATCATGCTATCTTGGGTATTGTGCCTCCAAAAGTTTAAGAACTCCTTTCCTTGATGGCGTATAGAAAAAATACATGAGAGAACATCCATTACAATCTCTGACATGCAATTAGCCCCTGTGCCATTCCCTTTAAAGAGGAGCCACTTTGGTGAATTACGGCTGCCCTGAATGGGTCTTTTTCCCCTCGCTAACCTCGTAGACCGCCTGAAACCAACGCGTTAGCAAATTATTAGCAATTTTGTGAGTTTTCTACATGAGTTGTGATCAGTCCTGGCTTGATTTAAATGATGTAATCTTCCAATCAAGCCCAATAGTTCCAAACACAAAGCCCTGGCAGCATGACATCATAGAAAATCTGTTTCTAATTCTTTCCTTCTATGAAGGCCATTACTTTCTGAGCTGAATCTAAGCTCATCACCCTGATCATGCGAGTGTTAAATGGGACAAAAAAACAAAAGATAAATCATCCAACCACCTCCTCACCATTCTCCTGAAAAGTTGTGGTTCAGCTTATTTAATCACCACCAGGAGGGAGAACACTATGAGAATCAATCACTTTTATATTTCACTTTTACTCTTCAAAGATTTATATTTAAACCTTCTTGGTTACGTGTCCAAAAGTCCCATCTGCAAGGGAGCTTTTGCCGCACCACATGAAACAGCAAGAAGCTGAGTACCATCATGTGATGTCTGTTTTTCCAAGTTAGTTGACGCAGATGTGACGTCACCTGCTTCTGAATGGACTTCTTTCACAGTTTGGTGAAGATGGCATGCTTTTTGAAAACCATAAAATCAGTTGCCGTCACTGCAGAGAGAGTTTATCAGCTCTATCTGGAGGTTGACAGGATCCTTCCCCTCGTGGAGAACCGCAGGGACTTTTCCCACTGTTTATTAGTCTCATTATCATTTCTTCTGACTGATGTTTGTTGGATCAATCGATGAGCTTGAAGCAGCTCTGTTGTTTGTCGTTTCTGTGTGAACCGTAGAAAAAAGAATGTTATGCTTTTTAAAGCAGCGTGACTATATTTGTGTTTTGATTACTCTGATTTATTTTTGTTTTGGAGGAAATCAGAACTATGTTTTACACACTGATGAGTTGGATTCACGAGTAATTGGCCCCAGAAAAGAAAAAGTCATAGAAACACTGACATTTGGTCCATGTGGAGTTCTCCAGGTGCAGAGAAGCATCCAGTAAAAACTTTTAATTGGTATTTATTAAGTTTATAACATTTTAATGACAAACTATTTGTGTTTGGAGATGTGAACCGTATCAGACTGCACAATTTTTAAACAGTAAATTACTGAGAAAATTGAAACTTACTTTTTCACTTTTAAACCAACTTCTAACCCAAAAAATGTTTTAATAGTGAATAAACTTGCATCCAAAAAGTAACCCATTTAAAAAATTAAATCCAAAATTGGATTATTTGAACGTTAATATGAATCAAATGATAAAAATGAGATATTTGGCTCTTCTGTAGAAAAAACAATGTTAATTTTAAGCTTAATAAAAGCAACTAATTATAATTTATTCTTGTTTAAAGCAGCTTGGAAAATGATGTTTTGCTTATGGCTAATGGGGTCACGCAGTGTGCTGGAGCCTATCCAGGCTGATTTCAGGTGAGAGGCAGGGTACAGCCCAAACAGATCACCAGTCTGTTGAGGATCACAGACAGTTATCCACACACACACATTCCTAGGAACAATTTCATAGCGGCCAGTCAACCTAACATGCATGTTTTTTGAGAGTAGGAGGAATCTGGAGTACCCGAAAAAAAATCCACACATACACAGGGAGTTCACACAGAAAGGCTAGTGTTTTCAAGCCCCTCTCCAAAAAAACAGCAGTGAGGAAAAAAAGGAAGAAACCTCATGGGGATCCACATGAAAAGAATATCCCTCTCTGGGACTAGCAGCCAATGTGTCTAAAACCATTAATTAATCCATTCATTCATCTTCTTACTGTCCATCCCTAACATGGGGTGCCAGATTCTATCTCAGCTGATTTGAAGCGAGGGGTAGGGTACACCCCGAAAGGTCACCAGTCTGTCAGGGGGTCACACACATATAACCATGCACACATTCATTCTTAGGAACAATTTCATAGCGGCCACTCAACCTAACATGCATGTTTTTAGAGAGTAGGAGGAATGTGGAGTACCTGGAGAAAATCCACACGTACACGGGGAGTTCACACTGAAAGGCCAGTGTTTTCTAGCCTTGCCCCCCTCTCCCGCACTCAAACCCTGACCTTTTTGCTGTGCCAACCACTGCATGACCATGCAACCCCTCCGTTTAGAAGATGGAAGGATCAAACTAAAATAATATGAGATCTTTTTGTCCGTGTAATAAAAAACAAAACATCTTCAGCATCTGTTTTAAACTTTAAATCACATCGTAAAAGCAGATACAAACTCTTTTCCTGAATTCCTTAATGGTATGTAACTGGTTTCCGGTATCAGAACAGTTTTTTCAAACAGCTTAACAGATTTTATTGAACATGAACACACAATCAGATTTTATATAACGAACAACTAAACAAAACGTGCATTCCTGTCCGTATGGCCTCCTTATTGAGGAAGAAAAACTCCTAAAAACCCTATTAGAGGAAAAATAGAAGCAACCTTGACCCAACCAGCTAGTAAATAAGAAAATACTTTTGAATTGAGCAAAAATTTTATATCCTTTAACAGCAATTTTGACAAATTCTAGAACAAATTCACGCAACTTTAATTAAAATTGAGCTCTTTTTTTAAGAAAATGGCCAAATTTCTAAATGTTAATAGTTAATTTACTTTTTAATTTGCAGGTTAAAATATTCGCATCCCGGGTGGGGACGAGGCTTGGAACGATGGCCTTTCTGTGTGGAGTTTGCATGTTCTCCCCATTTCTGCATGGGGTTTCCTCCACGGACTCTGGTTTCCAAAAACCTCCAAAAACATGCACGCTAAGTTGATTGGCCGGTGCCAAATTGCCCCTAGGAATGAGTGTGTGTGGATGGTTGTATGTGGTATGGCCCCACGACAGACTGGCAACCTGTTCGGGGTGTACCCTGCCCCTCGACTTGAATCAGCGGGACGGGCTCCGGCAACCCCTGGAGGGATAGACGGATAATTTAGGTGACTTACTGGTATAAAATAGGTTAATAAGATTTTGAAATTAGTTCACATAAGTTTATCAGAAAATAAGCTGCAGGAGAAGATTTAAATCAGACTATGTTTTTTTTTTTTTTTTAAATCAGACAGAAGGTTATTTTAGGAATCATTTAAAAAGCTTTTTCTATTTTTTTCAGCAACCACTGCATCAGAAAACCTGACAGTGATGACCTGCTTTCTTCATTTAGTTTCATAAGCAAGGTTATGATTGTAGATTAAGGACGGCCAAATGTTCCAACATTTCAATCTTCAAGCTGAGAAACAAATGAAAACTTCTTCTTTCAGCATTTCCCTTCAGGGGTCGCCTCAGCAAGTCAGTTTCTTCCATCTAACCCTATCTGCTGTATCCTCTTCAGTCACGCCAACTATCTTCATGTCTTTCTTCACTGTATCCATGAACCTCCTCTTTGGCCTCCCGCTAGTCCTCTTTCCTGGTGGTTCCAAATCCAGCATCCTTCTTCCGGTATACTCTCTCTCTCTCCTCTGCACATGTTCAAACCATCTCAGTCTGGCTTCTCTGACTTTATCTCCAAAACCTCTAACATGTGCTGTTCCTCTGATCCTGTCCATCCTGGTCACTCCCAGAGAGATCCTCAGCATCTTGAGGATGAAATTAAAACTATCATAAAGTAATAAAATTGACTTCTCTTATTTATACGGTGTAAAAGTTAAACCAAGCTGGACTTTTATTTTCTTTTTGTTGCATTAAACTAGTTAAAAAAATAGATTCAATCAAGTTGCAAATGACATTTAGTCCTTAAGGATTATAACTAAATTGATTTAGTTTTTACTCCTTTGTTTAGGTTATGTGGGGTTTTTTGTGAAGTCTGTTGAGGAGCAGCCGTTATGTGAGGATCCTCGGACTCAATAACAAGCTAAAAATGGGAAAGTTCAAGTCACAAAACTAACAGATAATTCTGAAACAAAGAAGCCGAGCTACAGTAAACACTTTGTTGTGTGATGCTGTAGTGATTTTTGGCTCACAGTCAAAGTTTTTTTTTTTTTATCCTAGCTTAGTGAGGTGGACTGAGGGTCTGCATGTGACTATGAAGCATGTGAGAATCATATATCTCTGCCTGGTTTCTTCAGCTTGATGTGGATAAAGATCTGATCTATTTCTCTTGCCTTTGAATGTCAGGCAGATGTAGCACATCATCTTCACCTTTTTCTTTAACCTAATTTAATATTAGCAGAGGATTCAGACCAAACCTACCAAAACCTACCTGAACGAGACCTGAGAGAAGTGGTCGACATCGGAGCGGGTTTGAAGATTACAGATAGAATGATGACTAACGAAACTTGATTTAAATGTAAAGGTGGTACAGGAGATCTTTATCATTTTGTTTATTTCTGTATCACTTAAATCTAACTCCACTTTTTAGGTTTATAGACTATATTAAAAACCTCAGTTAATTACTCTTTAAGGTGAACAAAATTATTGATCCAGAGCTAGTCGCTCTGACTGTCTGGTTTCAGCATCTAAACACATAATCAGTTCCATTCTGTTCCGTCGTCTTCCGCAAATCCGGGGCAGAATTGCGGGGCCAACAGCCCCAGGCTTCTCTCACCGCAGCTGCATCCTCCAGCTCACTCGGAAGGATCCTGAGTCGTCCGCAGGCCAGCTGTGAGACATAGTCTCTCCAGCGGGTCCGGCGTCTGCCTCTTGGTCTCCTCCCGGTGTGACCTGCCCGAAACACCTCACCAGTGAGGCGCTCAGGGGGCATCCTGACAAGATGCTCGAACCACCCCATCTGGCTCCTCTCGACCTGGAGGAGGAGCGGCTTGACACCGAACTCCTCCCGGATGGCAGAGCTCCTCACAGGATCTCTGAGTGAGAGCCCAGCTCATTTTGACCGCTTGTATCCGCGATATCATTCTTTGGGTCACCACCCACAGCTGGTGACCATAGGTGAAGGTGGGAACGTAGATCAAATTGTAAATCGAGAGACTTGGAAATTAATCAGCGTTCACAATAATTTCTCATCACCAAATGGAATGAAAAACAGAGTCTGAGTGGGTCCTAATAATTGAAGATGCCACAGTAATTTAAGATTCTGGGATATGTAAACTCATCGACTTAGGGACAAAACCTTCTCATTGCTTGGTTCGTGTACGAATGACTAGGAGGACAAAAAGGCAGCAACTATTTATTGGTCTTCACAGACGTCACAGCTAAATAAGCATCAAACACCAAGAGTTCTCATTGTTACTTACAAAGCAGGATTATACAGTATGTATTTTTCTTTTCATTGTCTCGCCATCGTGGCGCCCCCCCCCCCCCCTCCACATCTTCCACAGCAACACTGTAAACCCCCACTGAGCTTTTTATAACAGCTGATCAGATCTTATCAACCAGATATTCAGCACCGACGGCAAAGAAGCACAAAAGAGACAAAAAAAAAAGAGTCTGAAAGCAGAAAGAAGTGTGACGCAGTTCCAAACACGACAACACACATGAGTCATGGTCCTATTGGCCGGTGGGGAGGGGGATTCGCCTCAAAGTCCTGCAGCTGCAACTTTCCATGAACAATTTCAACTGCAGATAATTCCAGGTGTTATAGACTTGATCAGCTGGTGTGTGGATGTTTAGCTTCCAACTCGCCTCTGGCTAATTAAGCAGTGATCGTTGATGCATAAAATGGGAGCTCAGAGGGCACTAATGACGTGCCCTCTAACAGAACTAAATGCTGGTTTCTGCTGCTCATTCTGAGAAACAGAAACCCCGATGGTTGCCCAGAGAGAAGCCAGACGTGATATCATGCAACTAGAGGGTAGTTTGCCAGGAAAATATGACCTGCTATACATCTTTATCTCGTATTATCCCAGCTGCTTTTCTCTTGAAACTCTCCCCAGGGTTTCACACAGATCTGTAAAGGTGGAGATCAAACGAAGGAAAATATCTTTCTATTCACCGGTGAGAAATATCTCCAATTAAAGAACATGTGTTCAATATTTACACATTAGAATTATAGCCATTATGTCTGCAGTAATTAACTGTAACATAGTGTTCTGACCCCAGGAATGGAAGCTTTTTTTTTTTTTATGTCCTTCTTTCTGTTATAAACCTGCTCTTATATGGGGGGAAAGTTGAACCAACGCAGTCACAATCCTTCAAGGTTTAATCCAGCTACATTTACTCCTCAAAACTGATTGGTTTCCACGATCCAGTCTGTTTAAAGTACTGCTTTAAAGAATTCTTTGCATGGTCGTGATAATTTAAACTTTTTCTTAGAAGTATTCATCCTTGATGCACATCCACAATCAGACTGACATTTTTTTTACAGATACCCACTGCATCTTTTGGTCTCGACACAGTGGCATTGAGGAAAAGACAGGAAACAGATGAAGGTAGCAGAGATGAAGATGCTGAAGATCTCTCTGGGAGTGACCAGGGTGGATAGGATCAGAGGAACAGCACATGTTAGAGGTTTTGGAAATAAAGTCAGAGAGGCCAGACTGAGATGGTTTGGACATGTGAGGAAAAGAGAGAGAGTACTTCTGTGTGGATTTTGCATGTTCTCCCCATGTACAGTATGTGTGGGGTTTCTCCAGGTACTCCGGTTTCCTCCCACCCTCCAAAAACATGTATGTTAGGTTGATTGTCCACAATGAAATTGCGCCTAGTATGAGTGTCTGTGTGGATCGTTGTATGTGTGTGGCCCCACGACAGGCTGGCGACTTGTTTGGCGTGTACCCTGCCCCTCACATCGAATCAGCTGGGATAGGCTCCAGCACCCCCGAAACTCTATTAGGGATAGATGGTTCAGAAGATGAATGAATGGACTAATTAATGGTCTTAGACACATTGGCGCTCGTCCCAGGGAGCGATGATTCTTTCATATGGGTCCCCATAAGGTTTCTGGTTTTTTCCCTCACTGCTGGGTTTTTGGAGTTTTTCTTCACCGTGAAGTAGGGTTTTAGGGCAGGAATGGATTGAAATCGTTTGGTTAGTCTTTGTTTAGTTAGGTTTAACTGTGTATTTGTGCAGCTACTTTTGTGCATCTACTTTTTCTCTCTTTTGTACTTCGTTTTTGTACTTTTTTCAATCTACAACATGAAGCCCATTGAGACAATTGTTTTGTGCATCAGGTTTTACAAATAGAATGGAATTCTTAGCAAACTAGAGAATGGACGTCTATTTTGATCTTTTTATGATCACAGATGGGAAACAAAAAGCTTCCAACACATTGGAATCTAATTCTGAAAATTCCTTTAAAACTGGACTGATCATAAAACTTATTTATCTCCAACTTGAGAGCAATCTGACAGATCTGCACACACGACCCACGAGATAAGGAATTGAGGAGGTGACACATGAAGCACTAAAGGTCAGCAGGATAGTTGCTCATCTTAGTCTGTGTTCCAATAAAAGATGTAATATAACAAGGAGCCGGTGTTCTGGTTTCTTTTTGCAGATGTGTGCTTTAATCTGATAATTAAATCTTTAAATGTCACTTATAAAGGAAATGCAATGTGTATCTTGCAGTGATGTCTCTGAACTGTGTCTGCTAAATGATATTAAATGATCCGGTCTGCGGTCGCGCGGCCTGATTCCTGTGCAGATAAAACACAAACAGAAGGAAAGAAATAAAAACGGAGTGAGATTGCATATTTTTGGGCAGGGATAGTTTGTGTCAGCAGCTGCTCTAAAGAGGAATCAGATGGGAGGGATGCTGGTAGTCGAAGCGGCCTCAGAGGTACCAGCAGCCTGCAGGCTGTTTGGAAACAATTACAACATCAGATTAATGAATTTTTCAAGGATGGTTAGCCTCACAGATTATCAGTTTCTACTCGTCCCCTCGTGGTCAGAAATGGTTATATAAAGGCTGTTAGAGCAACATGGCGGGTGCCCATTAGCTTTCTCAGTCATTGTCTAGAAACAATGCCAATTTGTGCATCGTTGGCCAGAGGCCTGGATCTATAAATGCAGAGTAAAAGAAAACGTCGATAGTCTCTGAAGTGTATAAATTCATTTTGTAGATTCATTTTTCTCTTTGATTTCCATTTTGTGTTGCAGAAGAGTACCAGCAGGTACCTGAATGGATTTGTATGGATTGTAGCTGTTCTCCAGCAGCCATTAATGGCAAGAAAATGATATGCACGCACCCACAGAGAGACACACACGGGCAGCTTTTGCATAGCATTTTCTCTGGCTTAGAAGATTAAATATGAGGTCAGAGCAGCAGTGGATCGGTAACTGTGCTCGCTGTCACTATTTGTCTCCCTCTATTGGCTAACTCATTGCAATATTACAAACTAAAGCACAAGTAATCACAGAGAGCTTCACAGCCTGGGATAAAACCAGCCATCCCAGATTTATCTTGGACACATCGGAGGAGGAAATTCACCCCTAACACATTCAACAAGTGGAAAGTCTGTGAGAAAATATGGATATAATTTATATATTTGTAGTTATATTAATCGAGCAGCAAAGTGGTGGAGTGGTTAGCACAGTGGACTTACAGCAACAAGGTCAGGGGTTCAGGTCTCAGGTGGGGAAAGAGGCTTGAAACACTGGCCTTTCTGTGTGGAGTTTGCATGTTCTCCCAGGGTATGGATGTGTTTTCTCCCACCCTCCAAAAACATGCATGTTAGGTTGACTGCGATTAAAAAATTGCCCCAGGAATGGTTGTGTGTGTGGCCCCACAACAGACTGGCAGCCTGTTCAGCGTGTGCCCTGCCTCTCGCCTTGATTCAGCCGGGATAGGCTCCGCCATCCGCTGCAGCCCCATTAAGGCATGGAGAGGTTAGAAGACATTAATCTAGTAAAGTGCTGAATGGAAAGAAATGATCAGAATATCTTCACTCAAGTGATCTTATGGTTTCTTTATTAAATAAAAGAGCGTTGCACAGTGGAACAGACACTCAGATGAAATGTTTTGTGTTTTTGTTTTTCAATTTATTTCTTGTTCTGCTGCAAGAAACATAATTGTAAAACAAATCTTAACGCACAATAAAAGCTTCTTTCTATGACCCCGGCAGAACGGAGAGGTGGGTTTGAAACTGATCACAAACTGTGTCCATGGAGAAGAAATCTGGAGAATTATCAGACTTAAAACATTTTATTTTTCATTTGTGAACACATCAAATGTCTCATCCTGTTTTGAAAATGTCAAACCTTCTGTATCTGCTGTTGCTGGTAAAACTCAAACTAACCAATCAATGGCGTTCGTGTAAGACCCACTGATTGATTTCTAATATTAAATCTAAAATTCATTCTCATTCACACAAATGTACGTTAGGGTAACTGCAGAAAAAAATGAACTAAATATGTTAATTCACATTCTTTGACTTTGTTGTGCATAAAGATCATTTAAAGCAGATGTGAAGCAACAGGTTTGTTACAGATGTGTACATTCAGAATGTTCCTCTATGGAGAATGATATCTTATAAGTGCCCACGGGGAAAACAGAAACATTATGGAGGTGTTTGATGATCAAGATTCAGACAGTCCTCTCATCAGGTGATTATTGGCACGGCCAGAAACAGTAGAAGAAAAACTGGGGAGAAAAGTTTTCTATACACAAAATGTTTTTAATGTGGCCAGTTTGATCTGGTGGATCATGAAAGCCCACAGACTTCGTCAAGTCACGTCCAGCACATTTTTTTTTTTTATGTTCTATGTTGTTTTAATGGAGACCATGAGTCAATATGTGAAGTTAAAATAAATTGAAGATGAGAACGTGTTAATCTTTATTTGCCAATTCATCATATTGTATGTTAACCGTATCAATTCACAATATCAGGGAAGGAATCTTCAACGTGTGAGGAAAAGAAAAAAAAAATACAAAGGTGTGTTTCATCCTGATTTTCCAGATCAGAAGTGAATCAGACTGATTTGCAACAGTTTGTAGGAAAAAAACAACAACAAAGGAACAGAAATGACACATCTGATTAATGATGATGCAACTTTGGATGAGAATTTGCAAGCATTGCAAATCAATAAATGTACCTGAAGTGCTTAGAAAAATTTCTCTGTTTGATCCAAATTTATTTAAAGCAAATCTCCCAAAAAAAAAAAAGCCACCTGACTTTGTAACAGAAGTACTCGTCTCCTCTGGTGACGCCCCGCTTCACCATTTTTCCCCTTGTTGTATCTCTCCACTGTTTAAAAATACATCACTATTACGTGCTGTGGAACAGACACACTCTGATCAGGTTGCTGTTTGAAGACGGGGCGAAACCAGCACGACGCGTACGCAGCAGACGATCTGAAGGTAGAAAAACCCAAACGTACGCCTATGTTTACTCTGCCGGAAAAGTTTAGGACCGTTTCTCATCTTTCCAACCTGTATGCTTTGCATTGAAAGCATGTTTGTGTGCGTGGGGTTTCACATAAACCAGCGTGTTGTCATAAAAACGCCTCCTAAATCTGCTTGTGCAACAAATCTGAATAACTTGTGCTGTTTTTATTTTAAAAAAAAAACTGCATTTGATGAGAATAAATGAATAATTTCACAGAGAACGAGATGTAAACATCTGATAAACATTAAGACTGCACATGTAAACGCTGCTACAATCAGAGAAAAAAGAGGAAATAAGCTTCACTTGCTCGTAATTGAATTAAAATAGAAACACTAAAGTGTAAATAACGCTCCATTTTTGGGTTTGTCTTTCTTTTCTCGGCTCCACGAGCGCTTTCAGCACAGTGGGACAATAAATTCACATTCTGACTAATCTTCCTTCGATTGTTGGCATCCCATAATGTATCCTGACTCTCCGCCCAGACAAACCTTGGCAGGTAGTGTGTATCCGGCAGATAGTATTTGGTCTCCATTAGAGCTGCGAATCATTGACAATCAGAAGCTGACTGATGGGAGAGCAAAAAAAAAGCAGTGAGCACAGAATATAGAAATTTATATGCAAAGACAGAGTGAAACACAAATAAAATACATCTTTAAACAATAAACATACACTTTTAAGACAGATGTGGTAACATGAATCATGTAAAAAATAAAAAAAAAGGCCCCAAACCAGCGATCCCATGTGCCAGAGGGATGCTAATGAAGATTAAACTCCACCACTGAACGCTTTAGGGCACTGACCTACAATCCAAACCACCACTGGTCGGAGAAGCATCCATCAGGAGATTTAAAAACCATCTCCACAGCTTCCGCAAACTGTTGCTGCTCTTCTGTAAGAAGGTCTATCTGCGGGCAACAGATGTGGATGGAAAAACCAGCGGCAGGATGGGAATATTTAAAAGCCCTGAGCTACAGAAGGGGAGGGTGGAAAAACTCCATAAGACAAAAAATAATTAATGGCACTTTATACATTTAAAAAAATCGGAAAGAAAATCTCTTTAAAAAAATGCCTCAAAGTTGCAGATACGATGCAAAACAGTCAGTTTTTCGAGGCAAACAGAAATCATACTAGAAAGTTTTGGATATGTTTCTGTGTGTTTGTCGACCGGCCGGCCGGCCAGCCATCCTCCTATCAGCAGGATGTGAAGATAAAAACAGATTAAAACAAACTCCATGGGTTATTACCTTTTTTTTTTAAAAAAGGAAAATTCATGTTGTTCTTCCTTTGTTTCTTTTCTCCGTCTGCCACAGCGGGCAGAGGTCGCCGTGCAGCTGTGGCGTTTCGCTCAAAGTTTAAAATCAGGGTAAATATAAAAAAAAGAAAGAGAAAAGACTCCCGTGTGGGCGGAGCTGTCCTGGTTAGTCATCAACAGTAAACGTAGAGCAGATACGTGCTCTTCACCTCAACAAGAGGAAAGTTAGCGTGGATAGTTTATGCTGCGTTGATCTGGCTGGACATGAAGGGTGCGGATCATTCCTCTTCCACCCTTCATACCTCATGTCACCAGTTGGCTTTGACAGCTTTCACATCGCTCACCAGATTCTGAGCGAGGCAGATCCCAAAGATCTTGAGAGGAGAGAAAAAAAACTTAGTTTGTATTCAAATAAACTATTTAAGATTCAGCTTGTTGTTGCATTCTTCCACCACAGGGTGGGGCTGATAACACAAAATCAATTAAACTGGTTTCCAGTTTGTTTTAAATAAACAAAAGTTCAAGAGTAACCAGTAGTTTGATCGAACCGAAAAAATCTGTTTTTACCTGTAAAAGTGCAATTCCAACAAAAATCCCAGCCACTATGATCAGATTATCTTGTAGCCACTTTTCAAACTGACCCACGCAGCCTTTTGTGTAGATATAAGTTTGTCGGTCCAAATCCTTCACAAACAGAAATTGAGACAAACATTATTAAAAAATGAAAACTTTTATTAAATAATAACTAACTGTAACAGATGAGTTTTCATTTAAACACAAGGATCTGAACCTCAAACTAATGTGGAGAAGAAAAAAAAACGAGATTTTGGCTCGTAACTTGGAAAGAAAATGACTCATATTTTAAAACAACTTAACTCATCAGTATCTAAAATGACGGGGGATGTGTGGGCACATCCACTGCTGACCCTGTCTGGACTGAGCAAACAGACACAAGCTGTTTCCTGTTAGTGGACAGATGGCCGTTTGTGTTGCCACAGACGATGATACACACACACACAAACACACACACACACACACATGAGGAGAAAAGGTGTAATTTACTGCTGCAATGACACCAAAAAAAAGGGGGTAAGAATGGGTGAGTCTACACAATGCTTTCTTTGTTACTCTTCAAGTCAGCCAGGCAAACTCTTTGTTCCCTTGAAAACTAGAATGCTATCCAATGAGTGCTGGAAGAGTTTCCATGTGGCCAATAAAAGAAGAAGAAAACATGTTCCATCTCTGAACTTCCTGTGAAACCATCGCATCCCCCAGCCACGTTCCCACCCTGCTCGGGTTGAGCGAGAACTTTCTGCTTTCTTTTGATAGTTTCAGCAAGTCAGGCCTTAACAGAAGAGGAAAATGAATTCATAGCAACTCTGAGGCAGGTGGTCCAGCAGTTCACATAGCAACAGCGAGAATTCAGACTGCAGTGCAGCGATTTGGAACCGCCACGCCCACACGTGCAGGGGCAGAACCCAGTGAGTAGCCAATTACAGAGTGTAGTAAGGCTGCTCTCAGGGCTAAAACTGGAGTCTAATTATCACTGGAAGAAGAACAATCTGTTATTAAGGCAAGAAGGATGTGGGATAGCGTGTGTTCCATTTAACCCCGGAGGATCTCTGCCACTGCCGTCTGGCCTGTTTGTACCTTTCTACGCTTTTCTCGAAAACAAGAAGAATATTTCATATTGCTTAGCCGTATGTAGATGTTTGACTGGATAAAAAATACAATTATCTTCCTGTGTGGGAGGAGAGGCAAAAAGGTCAAATACAGAGATCTATCTCACATGGTTACATCATCTTCCTTTTGAAGAAGCTTTTATTTCAGGATTTAATCCGGGATGGGTATTCCAAGGTGGTACGGTGGGAATTAAAATACCAAAATATAAGCTACAGCATTCTGTTGAAAACAACTTTGACTTTAAGTGCAATCCAATTTATATTATATACACATATATAGAGGGCGGCACAGTGGCGCAAGTGGGTAGCACAGTGGTCTCACAGCAAGAAGGTCGTGGGTTCGAGTCGCGAGTGGAGATGAGGCTTGAAACACTGGCCTTTCTCCAACAACATGCATGCTAGGTTGATTGGTTGCTAAGTGATTGTCCCTAGGAATGAGTGTGTTTGTGGACGGTTGTATGTGTGTGGCCCCGCGACAGACTGGCGATCTGTTTGAGTGTACCCCGCCCCTTGCCTCGAATCAGCCAGGATGGGTCCTGGCATTCCCCACAACCCCGCAAAGGGTAGATGATTGAGAAAGTGTCTAACATAATATACACACTCATATTCTCACCACCGCAAACGCCACAATCGCAATAGGCTGATCTCAATAGGCTGATCTCAAATTGTCCATGGGTGCAAGTGTGTACATGATTGGTTGTCTTAACTGTTCTCCAGTGACAAACTGGTGGTCTGTACAGAGTGTACCCCACTACTTGCATGCTAACAAACCATGATTATCTCCAGAACACCTCCTCACACACAAGCCAGAGTTGAAAGAAGCATTTAAAAAAATAAAAAACAATATTCGTCCATAGTTCTATCTGCTGTAGCAGACTTGTTTTTGTTTCATGGCTTATGTATGTACCTATTATGTTCTTTTTTGCAGCCGTTGCCGGCCTAACAAACCGCCCTCTCGAACCTGTTCTTCCTGCACGCCGAGTTTCACTTTACACAGCGCCTCACACGCTAGCCTGAGCGCAGGCAGCAAGCTGTAAAGGTGTGTACTGTCTGACTCACTGACGGAACTAAACAAGATTTTAAGGCAGGAAATGAAACTGAAAAAGAGATTGAGGAGTCATAGTTCCCATTAAAATCCCTCCCCCCGCTTTATCTGCAGATTATTTAGAATTTTTTCAGGCACAAATACTTGACATGTTTCAACAGCAACCTCCCATCCTCACACCTCCTACACAAACAGAACGCTTCCCATGGAACATGTCGCACATGTGTGACAAATTTGATGTGAAATACAAAAATAACCAAAGAAAATGTGATAAAGACAAATAAAAATGAGAATTAATTACCTTCTGTATTTAAAGCTAACACGGCGTATTGTTTCAGATTTATCAGAATCAGAATGCTTTTATTGCCATGTCAGTGAAAAACATCAGAGACTAGGAACTTGTTCTGGTACTGGTGTGCAAACATATAAAATAAAAATAATAAAAATAAAATAAATAAAAATAATAATAATTTTTACAAAACTAAGAGTGCTCAGAAGAAAAAGAAAAGTAGTGAAACTAAGTGAAATGTTACTAAAGACAACTACAACATACACATCTGAGTGATTAGAGACGTGGCTCAAAAACATCTGAAAATGGACTCGGAATTTACATTTATGTAGATAAATCCATTAAACAGTTTCTATAAAGAGAGTTCAATCTATGACTCATTTATGGTTAAAGTCTCTTTAAATTGTAACAACATAAAATCTCGCTCTGAAAAACTTATCATTTATATAACTATAACGATGCCGTATTTGTAAGGAAAATATTTAGAAGACTGAGACAGAGTCTAACATGAACAGCACATGTTAGAGCTTTTGGAGATAAAGTCAGAGAGGCCAGACTGAGATGGTTTGGACATGTGCAGAGGAGAGAAGGAAGAAGGATGCTGGGTTTGGAACCACCAAGAAAGAGGCCTATTGAAGACCAAAGAGGAGGTTCATGGATGCAGTGAAGGAAGACATGAAGATAGTTGGTGTGACCAAAGAAGATGCAGCAGATAGGGTTAGATGGAAGAAACTGACTTGCTGTGGCGACCCCTGAAGGGAACGAGTCAGTAGGAAAGAAAAATAAAATAAAAGATTCCACTCACCCCTTTACGCCGAACATCGTAACCACACTGCGTGTTGATAACATCCTCCTACAAAACAAAAAAAATGTCATTTGTGTGTTGTTCAGTGGTTTAATTGTTCTTTACTAAAACAATTGAGACCATTTCAAACCCTAAAAAACAAATAGCGAGTAAATTTAAAAGTCTGACGCATTTAAATCGTTTAATTTCATACATTAAATCATCTTTACAATCAACGTGTGAGGTATGATTTTCAATTTGGTGTATTTGTGACAGACTGGCTCTTTGTTCAGTGTGTACCCTGCTTGATACCAGCCAAGACTGTCTGCGTATTCGGTCAGACAGTAGTCAGAGGGAAAATGTGGAGAATATTTCATATTGCTAAGCTAGTAGTCAGAATGGATAGAATTTTAGAGAATTAATTATAGATAAGCACACTAAAAATGATAATCAGCAAAGACCCTGGAGATGAGGTTATTTGTGTTAAAAACATTCTAATGCATTCTTTTTGTGACAGGCATGCTTAATTTACTAAAATATAGAATTCAGTGTGTGACACAGAAAGCATGCATTGATAGTGTTAATGACTGACTCACAGCTGGATCTTTAATACAGCAGGAGAACGGCACTCCACAGCCCTCCCTGCTCGGATTCTTGTCTGTGCAGTTGAAGTAGATGTTCAGGTTCCAGTCGTCGGGCCCGTGAGCTCCGCAGCATGACCACTAACACGCCAACAAAGAAAAGGCCCTGATTAAACACTCGACCCCAGCTAACAGACAGAATTACCTCCTCAGATCAGGCCATCTGAGCTCTTTAGTGTCTGACTGAGGTCAGCTTGGGTGGATAACCAGCTTACAGAGGCGGGTGGGGACTACAGATGAGCTTCTCTTGGTGAGTCAAATGCAGATCTAATCTGCTTTATGGAACATCATGGCAGAGACCAGCGTTCACACACCGGAGCCAATTATCTGAACTGTCTCATGAATATAATTGGATAATCATTTGAAGGCAACACAATCTGATTAAACACCCGGTTTGTATGACAAGTGTTAACATGGCAAGTTTTTTTTTGTTTTTGTTTCGGCACATTCAAATTTTTTAAGGCATTAAAGTCTGAATATTCTTCTGTTATTGTAAAAACAGAGGAAATACCACAGAAAATTCTTTATTAGATATCGGTCCTGCCCTGTAACAGGCTGACGATCTGTTCAGAGTGTAAAACCCGCCTCTGGCCAATAATTTGAAGGAAAAGGCTCCAACACCACTGCGACCCCTGTTGGGTTTAGCAGTTTAACAGGACGACTGACTGTTGACATGGTGTTGACCTTTGTAGAACAAATCTATTCAGCAATACTTGACACACAGATCACCATTCTGCTTGGCGTAACGCCGAACAGGACACGGTAAAACAAAAAACGATGACTGACTGATATTGGTCCTGTGTGAGAGAATTTTGCCTCACATGCAAAGTCGTTTTTGTAGCTAAAAATAAGGCAAAATGTTTGAGGGGGATAAAATTAATCAGTGTGTGAATAAACTCACGTATTCCTGTGCAAAGTCAATAAGATTCTGTAAATCGATGTCGTCGCGGTAGGCTTTGACATTATTGTTGATGAATTGGTTGAGCTGCTCTTTGATCCAGTCTTTGAAGACAAAGGCAAGTATCCCCGCAGTCAGCTCCAGGAAGAAGATCAAACCAAGGAACACAGAAAACTGGAGAGAGCACGAAACACACAAGTGTAAATACATGAATTTAAGAAAAAAACAAGAACATGCAAAACATACTTTGAACTCAGCATCCCAAAAATAAGAACAAGCATAACTTCTTGTCCTGATTGTTTTTTAAGAGAATTAACCGGAAAGCTTTGATGGAACATCTCAGCTTGTGTTGTTGTGGGCCTGCCCTGATTTGATAAGTGAGAGCAAAGCAACAAAAACCGCAGTCCCACAGGTACCCTTACATTATCCATTTACAGTAAACGCTGGAGACCAGGCTGATGATAAATGCAAAAAAAGCCACATTAGCTCTTTACTCTGACGCCTGATTTAATGCTGCTAATGGACATCTTGCTCGGGTTGATAGCTACTCAAAGCTGCAGCCAAAGATCAGGCAGATCAGTCTCTGATAGCCATGTTCTCCATAAACCAACTAATGATGTGACCTCATGTTTAAGACTCTCTCTCCTCCGTTGGGATTCTTTGAGTAAGACTTGAAATAGAAAATGGTTGTGCGTAACATGGGACATGTGTTTCTTATCACCACTTTCTAGTTTAATAGGACATGAATCACATCTAACACATTCTTACCATGTAACCACAACATTTGGCTCTCCTGAGTCAAAGTGACACCTGCTGCACTAACAGCCTCAGCACTGGTGTGAACTCTACATCTGAGAGGGTGTAAAGTGGTAAAAAACTGTTTGTGCTCAAAAGCTGAAGGCCGGCTTACAAATTTAAGCAAGAAGGTGTTCTCTCTGAGGGCTCCTATGCATCCAGCAAAGCCCAGGATGAACATGACCCCTCCTACCACGATGAAGAGCCACACGGGGTCAAAGCCCCCCAGATCTGTGATCGACGACAGATTGGAGAGGACACCCTGTAGGAAGACAAGAACAAAAAATGGTCAAAGGATTGTGTCACTCATTCTTTGGAGAAAAAAAAAAACAAAAACAGAAACAACGCAGCTGTTATCGAGAAAAAAAAATCCTCAGAGAGAAACAGGAAACAGAACAAAAAAAAAGAGAACCAAATGATTTGGTAATGTTCATAAAAACGTCAACTGTTTATTTCCACATCAAATTTGATCCTGTATGAACTGACAAACATCTTTTATCGTTTTATATCAATAACCTCACTCTCCAATCATTCTCACATCAGCCCAAAGAATAAATAACTTACATCATGAAACACAATCCTCTCCGCTGTCTGAAATCATACACAAATACGCATCTGCGCTCCAGTCTAGAAGCATGAGAGGCCATGTTCCCTTCAATCCCGACACCTCTAGTATGCATCATAATTTAAAATAACCCCAAAGTGAGCATGATTACCTTTCACTGAACATGATTTATTTTTTGTAGTGTACACTAAAAACGGACCCTGTCACGACATCACGATCAATGTTTTTTACAAGATTCCAACCCCCCAAAGTCCTCCCGAATATAATTTGCTTGAAAATGTTATAAGTTACAGGTTGGGCAGAACCACCAGAGGTTTTAGCTTTCTATACAGTGTAACTTCGTAGACTTTTCTTCTTTTTACCGTAAAATTCATGCTGATTACATTACTGGTCATTTTTGGTCCAAGTCTAATCATATCAAATAACTTCTGCTCTAATGTGGGAGTGTGTTGGATGTTCACAAATCTCTTCCAGGAAGAAGAAAATATCTGAATCATCCTTCTTTCCTCACCCTTCACCTTCATTCATTTTCTCTGGCCAGGACCAGCAATTTAGCAACGGTTTTATAAAAGCCCTCGATTCTGGTATGAAAAAAAGAGTTTTATTTTCAATGTTTTAATAATTTTCTCAGCAAAAGAAAAAAATCATCCTAACATGATGGCCAGAAGATAATTTGTTGTGGACGGACTGAATAATGTGGGCGAGGGATGTGATCTTCCCCCTGAAGCAGCAGAAGACTATTAAAAAAAACTAAAAGAAATTGTAAAATCAACTTTTAGATCTAAAATCTCAAACCCCTCAAGTTTGTATATAATGGGCAAAAAAAAAAAGCTATCAACTGGCATTGTTATGCTTTCATGTAATTGGTCAGAAATAAATCCCCTCATTTGAGTTTCAGTAAGAGGTCCTGACACAAAAATGTAATCTGTCTGCAAGCATTTGGCTTGAAACTAATCATCTTAGTCACTGAGACCCAAACTCCCCATTATGCCTTTTCAGCAGCTGCTATTCATCACTTAACCTAATCCCTATAAATTATTTACGCTGTTCCACAAAAGTACTCCAGAGTAGATCTATTTACACAGGGTTCATGGCCAGACCTGACTAATCAGTACATGCTTCACGCTGGTCCAGGATCAACTGAACTTATTGGTGCCATTTCTCGCTAATTAATGAACAAACTGATTGTTAATTCAATTGGAAAAGTTTTGAATGTCGACATGATTCACCGCACATCGGAGAATAGAGCCAGAAGCTGACCTTTGAGGGCTTGTGTGGACAGTAAACATTGACCAGCTTCCCGCGGACGATGAGATCTAATTTACTCCGCCATGAGTTTTCATTCAACATTAGACTCCCAAACTCCCGATGGAAGCGTCAGCCTCCATGTCTGGTACTCTATTTATTCCTAGCAGCACTTCACCCATCAGGAAAGCAATGTTGAACATTTATTAGAAAACTGAGTTAGACACCACACTGGAGCAACAGCAGCAATGAGTCATTTCCTCACACAAACAACATGTGTGCAGCAGAAGCGTTACCAGGTAAAAGGCTCAAAGTGCTCAGAAATGTTATAAAATGAGTTTACACCTCCGTGTCTCACGTTGCATCGCTCCAAAGTTGTGTTCACATCCAAACAAACCATTAAATCACATTTCCAGCTTCCTATATCTGGAAGAATGTGAGCTATGCCATCCAGATGATGATATTTAACGTCCACAGTGATCTTTTGTGTATGTGTGTGCATGTTTACACATACCTTCTCCGCCCATGCCCACAGGCCTATAGCCAAGAATGCTGCTCCTAGTAACTGTAAAACAAAGCAGAAAGACAAGAACCCACTGTGAGACAGAAAGAAACACAATCAAATTTTCTTCAGTGCAATGTCAGCTTAAACTTAATTATGTATAATTAAAGACATTCTGTGAATATAACACAAACACCATAGATATAAATTAGTCAGAGAAAGACCAAATCCTGCTTTGGCAGGATTGTTTTTGGGTGTGGTAGGATTCAGAGCTCCGTTTCTCAGGCAGCATTTCCAAACAGCACTGCTGTCTTTATCGTCCCATGTTCACTTTGTTCAGCTTTGATCAAACCAACTTGTGTTCATGACATCACTTTAAAACCACCAAACGCAGCTTTACAGACGCTAAGCCCATCTAAAAGAGCACAGAAACAATTACAGCACCTCTTTTTTCGCTACATACACTGACAGGCAATTGTCTGGTTAATAGAAGATCTCAGGATGTGGAGAAGGGAGCTAATTGGGAAAAGTTACTTTTTGAAACGTCAGATGAAACTAAAGTCTAACAGACTTTTTAACTTGTTGTGGACGGACTGAATAATTGAATCTGTGGAGGTTAAAGATGTTTGTATTGAGTCACTTCACACATCAATGGGAAGTTATGTGTCGCATTAACCTGTAAAAAGTATGGAGGTGAAAATAAATTGAATCATTTCAAAGTAACACCTCAACTTTCAGCAGGTCTTCTGGATCACATGTTTTAGATTAAAATAATTTTTAAAAAAAATCCATATTTGGCTCCGTAACTACCTTAAAATCTCATTCATAAGAGATTTAGGTCAGTAATGAACTCATTTTAGGCAGACTGACGCTTGAGTCTGAGTAGAAAAGCTCCATTGAAATTAGATTATATGGTTGGAAAGTTGATTCAGTCCAATGAAGCCAGTTAACCTTAGGCGAGCCATTAGACCACAAAAACCTGAACAATGTGAGAAAGAGACCAACAATAGCAGCAGCGGGGAACGGATTGGTCAGGGAGTTACATAAGCCAAAGTCAAGGCGGGTGTGGTGCTTTCAGCATGAAAGTGACACCCAGGAAGACACGGGATAAGCGGTGGAACACCGAGCAGGGATTAAAATGACAGAGCAGCAGCTTTACACCATTTAACCTCCGGCTCTGTGAAGATTACAGGAAGCTTACAAGATGCGAGGAAGAAAAACAGCTCTCATCTTATATCATGATACAGCAATTATGCAGATTCAACAACAAATTTATTTCAATATTTATCAAGATTCAACAAAAAAGTTTATGTCTGTCTCTATTTCTGACGAATGGAAAGTAACATCCAACTCTAAAATAAAGGAAGAGACTGGCTGCTGATTGTCAATGTTTTTTTTTTTACTTGTGTATCATCACTGCTAGAAGTTTGATGAATTTCTAAATGTTTTTACCCCAAACCTTAAAATACTAAATTGCAATTGATCCTTTGTCTCCATTTAGAACTGTGACGATCAATCTTTCAAGGTTGTAAGTCTACCGCTGATCCACTGCCAACAGAGAGGCTTAAACCTCCCGTATGATGAAAGCATGTCTCAAAGTGAAGGCCATTCAAGTCCATGTACGAGTACCATGCGTGCAACGAATATACTCGTACCATGCTGGATGTCAGATTCAAAGTTATTTCTACACTCTAGTGTTGCAACAAAGTTGTTTCAAAGAGTTTCACAAGCAGTTTATCAAATATAAACACACAACCAGACAACTGTGCTAAAGAAAATTCAAGTACATACAGATTTTTTAAAACTTTACGGTTTCAGTCCATCACTTTGTCAAAATAGCATCTTCGGAGCTACAGCTATATTGCTGAGATTTCAGATGCTTCTAACATCCTGTGCCAGCTGATGAGTTGGGATGAAAGTGAATTACAGAAGTAAAACTATTTTAGGAATAAAATTCTTACAAGAGCTGATTCAGATATTTACACTGATGACAGCTTAATGGGTACTTTGAGAGCTCATCAGACCATTCAGTCTAATGGTGGTCGAATGTTTCCACTATAACATAATCACAGTTTAGATTGAGTTTTTTGTGTTATGGTATCAGAACAGTGGATCTGAGATAAATATACAATATAAACTTTTGTTTTACCATAATGTCCTAGAAAAAATGGAATACCAATTAACCTCTTGATGTTATAACGACTTGCACCATTCCGTTCCGTGGTCTCCCGTTTTTCTAGAGCGGGTCGCAGGGGCAACAGCCTCTGACGGGAAGCCAAGGTTTCTCTCACACCGGCTGCATCCACCAGCCCATCCCGAAGGATCCCGAATCGTTCCCTAGCTAGTTGTAAGACATAGTCTCTCAAGCGGGTTGGGGGTCTGCCCCTGGGTCTCCTCCTAGTGGGACGTGCTGAAACGCCTCACCAGAGGTTCTAGCTTCGGGAAGCTTTGGGAAGCATCCTAACCAGATGCCCAAACCATTTCATCTGGCTTCTCTCGACCCAGAAGAGCAACAGCTCCACTCTGAACTCCTCCTGGATGGCAGATCTCACTCAGACATAGAGTGAGGAGAGGACTGGGGGGGTTAACTTTGATTTTGTTGTACTAAACATGTTTCTTTCGGGTTAACATTTTTAAAAACCCAATTATATGATCATATCAACATTAATTTGAGAAAAAAGTGTAACCATCTTCAGATTTTTGATAATGCACTTGTTGTTCTGTACCATCATGTTATCTAACACATTTTTATTGAAGAAACCTTATTGTTTTACAAACAAAAATACAGTTATGGCAGAAATATGAATTGCTTAATTAATGTTTAGATGTTAACTTGGAAGTTTTTTTTTTCCCCATCTGAGACAGATGTTTAGTAGTATTATTTTTTATGTTTAGATTCCTACATTGGAAATGTTGTTTTGTTATCAGAGTTTTTCTACTTTTACTGGTGGTGACACCTTGAATGTTTATCTGGACACCAGGTACAACACGGAGGTAAAATACTAACACATGCACTCTGCATCCTGTCTGAAACGCTGCTGTGGTCATAAAGACAATCCACCAACCTACCCAAAAGAAAACACCCACAATCTCCTCATTTTCCAATAAATAAAACAAAATCAAGTTTTAGCTTCTTGTACAGCTTCAGGCAACCGAAGCCTGAAGGCAAGCGTTTCTGTCTGATGCATGAATTACTTATTCATTCCAGACATGACCTTGAATAAGTCTTATTAACTTACACTTAAGAGATACAAAGGCAGTCATTTTCTGAACCAATTATTTTTTTATCTGCAAGAGATCTGAGATGCTCGTTCTGACTTTCTTTTGCCAGGAGGAATAATTAATGACACAGAAAATAGTTTTGTTCTTATAAAAAATTCTTTCTGAAAAAAAAAAAAATTACTAAAATTATTTCAATTCCCAAAACTGCCCAGAGCTACAAAGCCTTCTGCATCATTTAAAGTTTTTAATAAAAGTAAATCACTTTCACATTCACTTTAGAAAAACCCTAACAAAGCACGTCAAGTTTTAGCCTGATTCCCAGGAAACCCAGCGTCATCACTTATTTAGAACAAGTTTAGTTTTACGATCTGGAAATGGGGAAATGTTTTGACACGCTCTTAAATTTACATATAGAGTAATTAAGATGAAAAGCGATGGTCTAACCAGTTTATTTCAACAAAAACTGGCAGTTTCTACACAGTGTACAAGGTGGCAACCAGTAAAAAAAACACCTTATTTAGAGAAATTATATTCACAATCTCTCCTATGTGTCAGGAAATGGCTCTGTAGACCTTGTGACAGAGTGGTAACTTTTCCAGGGTGTACCCTCCCTGTCGTTTGGTACTTATGGTGACATAGTATTGAACAGATAAATGGATGGTTATATTAGTAGCAAGTTGTGCTCTTTTGCTGTATTTGAGGTAAGAAAAAATGTATAAAGAGGCCCACTTACAGTCCAAATGATCATTTGTCCTACTGGTGACCTGTTTAGGATGTGCCCTAACCGGGTTAGTTTCTGTATTTCCATGATCCAAAGTTGGATTTAAGCAGTTCAGATAAAAAGTTAATGATTCATTTTTTTATGCATGTAAAAATTGACATTTTTTGTTGTGGAAGTAGAAAAAACTAGATGTTTCCTGCTTAAAACTACAGTTTTTTCAAAGTTTGTTATGCTCATATTTTTACTGATTGTAAAATGTGTGAAAATTTTCACCTCTGAAGTCTGTTGAAGGATATCATCTGTGATGGTCACAGGAGCTCAGATACGATTTTAGGTTATGTTGCTGATGCTTAAATATATTAATAATATAGGACCATAGTTTACTGACCTGCTGAACAGTTTTGAACTCCCAAACCTCTACAGTTTTGTCACTTTATTGTATTAATAGAATAATAAATAGCCGCAGATGTTCAGTATTAATCACAAGTATACAGTATATGTCAATAATGCAATAAAAAAAGAAGTAACTACTCCAGTCTGAAACTGGAACCAGTAGATTCTGCTACCTAGTTCCAGCTACATAAAGCTTGATAGTTTGCATCATGGACAGGAGATCGTTTATCATGGGTCGAGGAAGTTTTAGATTGCCACCCAATACTTGTTCCATTAAATAACTGACATTTTTCAACAAAAAGAACGTATTCATCAAGCAGGTCATCTGAATCCGGTCTTTTATAAGTTCCCAGAGTCAGAACATGAGACGTTGAATGTCCTGGAGGGCTTTGAAAAGCTGATCTGAAGCTTTCCAAACCCATGGAAAACTTTAAACCAGCTGAACATCTTTTTCAAGAGGCATGTATAATTTTTTTAATCACTATGATCTTTTACAAACTGTTTGTCTCTGCTTTTTATTACTATTTCAAATATACAGTAGTTCGTCATTGTTTTTGCAGTTCCCTGGTATTTTGTAACGTATTTAATCCTCCATCTGTGGTTCAGCTGTAATGATCCTTTTTTTTTTTTTTTTTGTCCAAAGCATTTTTGTTCGTCTAGTCCAGAAAAAGCCACTATTCGGATAAAGTTAAGACGTAGATGCTTTTTTAGGCAGCGTAACATTAGTGGGAAACGGAGCACTCAAAAGGTGAAGCACTGGCTTTGCTGGTAGCTGAGATGTTACAGATAGTTAAAAAAAAAGAAGAACACATTTCTTCCAAAGTTTGGCATTGTGTGCAAGAAAAGTTTTTAACATTTTTTCAGGTTTTGTGAAATCTCTAAGGAATAGTTAGAGAATGTAGGCGATTTTGTAAACTCGTAGAGGTCATCACTGTATCACCAGCCAAGCAAAATATGCATTTCACTCCCACTGCTTTCCTCCTTTTCACCTGCAGACTCAAATAATGTGAATCATTCGCCTAAGCCATCCGAGTGGCTGAAAGATGTGCTCATGCGTGGTGAGATATCCAGGACAGCTTGCTGATAAGCAAAGGACAGGAAGTGTGTGTGCACTGATTCTGCCAGTTCCTGCTGTGAAGTTTCCACTAAAGCTCAGCACTGTGCAGGTCAGTCATGTGGCTGAACATCTTTTCAAAATAATAAAAAACACATTTTGCCACTGTTAGTAGATGTTGGAATTATGTTGGAAAATACTAGGTTTTATTTTATGTACTCGTGAGGCAATTTTTTGTTACGTGTTAAATATATTTGAGCTGGAAGATCGCTGTTATTTTTCTGTTTCTGGCAATTTTAGAATCCTGTTTTCACCAATTAGCCTTAAATGTTGGAGCCTAACAGACTCAGATATTATCACAAATTTTTCTTTCTCAGCCTTGGGAACAAGCAAGAACAGCACTGCATTTGAATATATTGCCTACTTTTGTGAGTTTTTTAAAATACCAAAAGGAAAGGGTAAAGCTGCTGGATGCACACTATTTTCTCAATGTTCAAAAATCTGGGTCATGTTCTTCATTGTAAATCAATATTACGTAACTCGTGCATCTGTTGCTGTTCAGCTTTAACATTCGCAACCAGGTAAGAGACTAACTGGAACTTAAAAAGCAACTGTGATCAAGGCTTAATGACCCAAATCCTCAACAGTCAGACCCTTTCTAGAAATGGGGTCACAATCACACCAGACTTTGTGCATATATGAGCTAAAATAATTGGCCAAATTAAAAAAAATCTTCGGAAGGTGCCTTGATTATCTTCCTCTTTCATCCCTTCTCATCTCAGAAGTAACAAAGCTGGCCTGCTATCATTTTTCATGACAAACCTAAACCATGTTTCTGTGATATTCCACCCAATTCTGTTACATAATCTAGCCTGTCTTGTTGGCTGCGATGTGTGACAGCTGCTCCGTTCCTATCCAAGGCCTCATTTCCAAGGTTGAAGCCCACAAACACCTGCTTGTGTGAAAACCTGAAGGCTGAACTGAACATGCAACACATCACAGATCGAGTACAAACCAATGGAACACATCTTGTAACTGGTCAAGTACGTTGTGTGGGAGTCACTCCACATATGAAATCTGAAATATTAGGGTTGTAAAATATAGCAATATCAAATCTATGTTACGATATTAAGACTTATGATAAGTTAATTGCAAAAAGCTGCAATTATACCTTCATATTTTGCAGTTTCTCCAAGTAGTGTTTCTCTCACATGACATCTGTCCCAGAGAGCATCTCTGTACCCATTGTGAGCACCGAACTGATTCGTCAGACCATTCGCCTTTGGACAATAAGCTTTGTTGTGGTGGTCTGAGGAGGTAATACCCTTCAGCTGGACAATCAAGTTGGTCTGTGCTTTTTAAAGCATAGAAAATTATATCCCAAAATAAACGTTTTTAACACTTCAAGATAGTATTTCCTTCTATGGCAGGAATTAGAAGAAGAAGAAATATACTTTATTCATCCCTCAGCGGGGAAATTTGTGTACTGTTTTACACCGCAGCAGGCTGCCACGACGGCGCCAATGGTGGGTGAAAAAGGGGGTTAGGAGTCTTCCCCAAGGACACCTAGACATGAGCTCAGTGGGATTCGATCCCGCAAACTTCTGGAAAACTTCTGGTCAAAGGGTGAACATTCTGGCACTAAGCTATCGTCTCCCCCTTCGTATCAATTTATTAATGTCTTTATACTTTATTAGTAAAAACTATCAGAACAAGCTCATTTTTTTGTAATCAATATTGCAATATCAGACTAAAAAATACAAATAAACACTATAGATATTGTGCAGCCCTACAAGATCTTAAAACACGGCTGTTAATACACCCACTCTGTCTCAGATGGTTTCTTTACCTCACTTTTTAATTTCTTTCACCAAAGCAAGACTGTTTTCAGAGATGATTAGTCCTACTCCACAAAAGCCTATTTTTATTTCCCAAATGTTCCTTCATTCTCAATCTCATTTCAAAAGCAAATTGCCAAACGTTGATTAAACTGTGATGACTAATGATGGAACACATAGAAGGTGACATTTCCTTAACTTACAATCAATATCAACCACCTCTTCGCTTGGGAAAATAATGGGAATTTAGAAGAATTTCTTTTATTAAAACTTGTTTTCAGAAACCAGGTGTTCTGCTTTAATATTGACGCATCTCTAAAATACCACTCAGACCTCAAACTGCTGTTTTTGTTATTGGAAATGCAGAAAGAACAAATCATATACGCCTCAAGTGTATTATTTTACAGATCGTAAATTCTATCTCCTTCTAACACCACCATCAACTTATTTTCAGCTCATATTTGTATAAAACTCTCATGGCAGAATATTAATCTGATAGAATGGAATCAAATACGGACCCGGCTTTGAACAGTTCTTATATTACTTATTTTTTCTCCGCCTTTTCTCGCAGCCAAATGATAACTACAAAGGGAAAATTTCCATCAGTGTTGTAAAGGAACCCTCTGTACTCGACCTTTTAATACCATTTAGCTAAATTGTCATGGGAATATGTTCTTTTTGCACAAAGGAGGTGAAAAGAACAAAACGATCCACTTAAAGTACAACCATAACCATGTTTTGATATCATAAAAATAAAGCAGTAAAATTTACTAAAGAAAAGCAAAAAAAAAAAACAAAAAACTCTGTCTTTGTTTGTCCCAGCTTTCAATTTTACTGGCTCTGGTTTGAAATAAAAGACCCGGCTTACTCAATATTCCGCCGCTTCAGAAACAAATCAACCTGGAGATTACATTTATTCTTTAAAATCTGTGCGCTATCATCATTCTACTTTGTATTTCATCACTGGGCAAATAAAGCAGAAAATCACAGCTTTGTAGCTAAAACCAGCTTGGTTTTTTTTTTTTTTTTTTTGTATTTTTATTCCCTCTCCACAACAAACAAGAACACGTGCATTCTACTCTTCCTCTGGACAGATTATCAACACAAACTGCATCCCTAAGCCAGATGATCCCATTAACCTCAACTAACTTTCAGACAGATCAGCCATTCTTTCTGAGCGTGTACAAATACACAAATAGAACATAAATATGCTTTTAGCAAAATCGATTTTGTCAATCCCTAATAACAACATGGCCAATCTTTATGATGGTGCATACAAGATGACAAGATAGTGACGTTTGTCTGTTGAATGAAAAAGAAAACACTCCCACACACTTCCAGCTCAGTTTTAAATCCACATGGTACAAAATCAATGTCTCGCTGTACAACAGTATCACCGCAGCAGGAGTTCAGTCAGATGAAGGTCCATGACTAAATGGACAACAAAAGACTCCACAGACAGGAAGAATGAAACTAATGTTGAGAGACAAGTATGTCCTGCTGAAAAGCAGCCCCCATACTTAGCTTTGGCGCTGAGATCTATCAGATATGGAAAGACGGAGACAAAAAAAAAACAAAACAAAAAACTCAAAAAGAGGAATTGGCTCAGTAAAAGATTAGATTAACAGCATCAGAATGAAAACTAGTTTGATCATTACATCTATGTATTTTACTGTCTCCAATTGATCTTTGAAGTTATCCATATGTATATAAGATAAGATGTCCTTTATTTGTTCCAAACTAGAAAAAAAATTACGTTAAAATGATCATTTTAAGAACAAAATGCTCCAAAGTAAAGCAAAATTAGATAACGACTCTGAGTAGCATTCAAGCATGCAAAGTTCTCATAACTAAATAAAACATTAGCGGCTTTAATACCTGGGATTAAATAAACTGGCTTTGGTAAATGATAGTATTTAAATACATAATTGTGTGACAATAAATATTCAAAGACTAGCACTCACAAACAAACTCGACTTTGGTCTAAATTTCACTTCACGATAAATCCCTCATTCTAATTTTCCACTCTTATTTCTTAGGCTATAAACAATGGGAGCTTGTTGTGATTGAGACAGATTTTCCAACTGTGGAACAATAGCCCGTTTAACAAAACAAACTTTAGATTTTGTATGTCAGAAGAGAAAATACCTTGGAAACACCCCCACTGATCCGCCTCATTTTGATCCTAATTAACCTCAATCGGAAAGAATTTCTGAGTTTGGTTTGAACCTGGTCCAGGAGTGAAAAAACAAACACACCTGTAAACAAGATGCTTTCTGTAGTGGATGATAATGTGCATGTCCAAACAACATAAAAGTAAGAACTTGAATTTCTGAGGAAAGTTGAAAACTGTTGGTGACTAAAGAAAGACATTTACTAGTTTTGTTTATTTTGCCACTTTTACCAAAAGTTCTGAAATGACCACGATGATTTGAAGGTTGAAGGAGACAGAATCTTATGTAAAAAGGTCTGACTCCAGCCACATTGTCAAACACAAGGTTCCTGGACTGTCTAGTAGGACTGACTGATATGACCTAGAAATAGAATCTTTTTGGGTTTTTTTTTTTTACTTTTACAGAAAACTCAATCTCCAATTACAATCCTTTTTTCCACTCTACTCACAAACAAGTTAAAGATGACTAAAAAAACCTTGTGTATATCTGCACGGTAATATTTTTTATTGTATATATTTAGCATCAACGAGGCAAACAGAACAATAGCATTAGTTAGCGACTCCTTTGCTGTTCATCTAAGTGCCTGATGTAAAATACAAACAAGATTTAATAACAGAACAAGAAAGCGAGAAAATTTGCTATATCATCTTTCTTTGGTTAAGTTCCAGCTTTCACTCAGACGCTCGCATGCAACAGAAATCTAAAATATTTGGGTGCACATTGCTATCATAGCTGTTTGGTACGTTGTTTAGAGCACGGTGGTGCAAGTTTTACTACCATGTAAATAATTATTTAAAATATATATTTTCATTTTTAAAAATTGTTTTCAATTTTAAACTCAAATTCTTCTTCTTCTTTCGGCATTTCCCTTCAGGGGTCGCCACAGCAAGTCAGTTTCTTCCATCTAACCCTATCTGCTGTATCCTCTTCGGTCACACCAGCTATCTTCATGTCTTCCTTCACCTCCTCTTCCTCACATCACCATCCTCACAGGATGAACCTCCTCTTTGACCTTCCTTTAGTCCTCTTTCGTGGTGGTTCCAAATCCAGCATCCTTCTTCCAATGTACTCTCTCTCCTTTGCACATGTCCAAACCATCTCAGTCTGGCCTCTCGGACTTTATCCCCAAAACCTTAAACTTGTCCTGTTCCCCTGATATACTCATTTCTAATCCTATAAACTCAAATTGATCAACCTAATCAATTTTTTGCACAGCCTGACTGCTTAGTTTGAATGGAAAAAGGTAGGAAACACCTTGAAAAGGTCACCATTCCATCACAAGGCCAAAAATCAGAATCAATCAATTGAATCAGAATGAATCTTCAGATAAACTCACTTTTACACCAAAGCAACACTCATTTTTATGTTGTTCCGGTTTCTTGGAGTTTTTCTTTTTTCTCTTTTTGATGATGTGATCATTCATTGTCCGCTTCAGAGACAAATTGGTGCTGTAGCTGGCTAATAAAACCCTGCATCCAACTAATTCAGAAACTTGGTTACAGCTTAACAAGTGCTTAATTATAGCGCGCGAGCATCTACACACACTCAGCAGCTAAGGCGGAAAATGTGCTTAATTAAATAGATGCGAGGAATGTGTCTAAATTTGGAATGAGAGGTATGTTGTTCTTGGATGAGAATGACTGACGAAGAAACTGGGAGATTTTACACAGACAGAAATCGCTTGGCCATCCCTTGGCTTTTTTCTTCCACAATATTTATGGCTTAGCAGGCATTTCGTCTCAATTTAGGTTCCATTTTCAAGCTTGACAAGATCAGGATAGGAAAGAGAAATGGGGCGATTGATGAAGAATAAACCCCAATCTCAATCCATATCAGCAATGCACTAGCTTGTCTGTCAAATCCAGTTCTGCAGCAGACATACAGGAGGACAACATCTTTAAGGTGTAAACGAAAACAGCCAGCAAGTTGAAACTTGTTTCTAGGATCATCTTAAGCATATGAAACTTGTCTCTGCCGCCAAAATGGTTAAAAATCACAATGAGTCAGACACACTACAATCCTGTGACTCAACATTTCCAGGATGATTTCTCGGTCCAACTGAGAAATAAAACGCTGGTAGTTTTACCAATTTTACAACAGATTTGAGCCAGAGAGTTTCTGAAATCTATTTTTGTAAGTTAATTTCATACTACTTTTGTACAATAGTAGATAAGTGGCATAGTTACACATTTTTGCGCAAACAGGAAAGAGTGGGTAGGTGGTAAATTACATACAGGAAGAACACACAGTCACAAAAAAACATCTTGTTTTTCACTTTTAAATGTATTTTTTTTATACATCTCATATTTCTATAATAAAGTCAATAAATATATCATCTTTCAGCTGAAAGGGCAGCATGTTATAAAGATACAGCAAGTGCATAAGTACTCTTTCGGTATGTGAATGTTATCTTTGGTATGTTAATATATATTTAAATTTTTCATGCATAGGTTCTGCAGTGACCTTGCGTAGGAAGAAGCAGTTCAGAAAAAAAAAGGGTGGATATTTAAGCTCTTTCAGTGCGAAATAATGTGAAGTTGAAATATGAATAGTGACATTAAACTAGAAGAGATAGAGTGTGGCTTGAATGCCACAGCCCAGACAAGTTGGATTAATAACATTAAGTAGAACTGGTTTAAACTTTGCTCTTAAAAGCACAGTGGTATCATTTCATTTGAACCACAGTACATCCTCTTACTCAATAACACCAAACACGCACAGAAAACAGGTGAGCACACAGCAAGCTGACAGAAAACACATGCAGGAAAATATGTTGCTTCAGCCAACTGCATATCAGAAAGAAATATGCTTCTTTTAAGCTCTTCCATGGCAGCAAAGATGGAAACACAGCATAATGTGAAGAACTGACCGTCCATCATGGAGACACAGCTGAACAAGCAGAAAGTACTCATACTGAGTAACAAAACAGTGTCAGATAGACCCAGTGTTCCTTGTAGGGTTTTATTAATGTCAATACATTTTTTAGAAATCTGAACCTTAATATTTATATTGATTTTAACCGGTCATTTACCTCACAAAGGTGCTTAAAATAGGGTCTTTTATCATGGAGCTATAATCACATAATGTTACATGATGTTAAAACAACTTTTGCACAATTGAAAAGATAGAAAAAAGCGTGACGAGGAGTTTGGAAAACCACTGAAGTTACAGGGTTGAAACCGGGGTTCAAATACATTACCTTACATTTTGACAATTTAAGATCTTAATTAAAAGAACATTTTTTAATCATGAAAGGTTATATTTTTTGCCTTCAGTGTAGAATGTTAAAGTATTTTGTTGTTTAAATGATTCATGTTGTCATTGTTTAACTATGTACACTATGTGCTATCACTTCCCAGCAGCTTGAAGCAGTTGAAAAGGTGAGAAAAGAAGCCAGAGAAGACAGAGTAAGATAAATGCAACTCATTTGCTATCACTACCCGAATGGAAAAGAAGGAGTCATCTTTGTTTCATCTTCTGAGCCGCTTTTTCCTAATGAAGTCCAGGGGAGTGCCGGAGCCTATCATGGCTGATTTCAGGCGAGAGGCAGGGTACACCTCTAACAGGTCGCCAGCCATCTTTCTTTACATACTAAATTATAAGGAGTACAGCTGTTAAACTGACTTTTCTTTCATTTAGTTGAACAAAAAATCTAAAATATAGTTTGGAAATTTAAAAAATGTGAGGAGCTCTGCCATCTGGGAAGAGCTCGGAGTAGAACCGTTGCTCCTCTGGGTCGAGATGAGCCAGACGGGGTGGTTTGGGCATTTGATTAGGGTGCCTCTCGAACGCCTCACTAGTAAGGTGTTTCGAGCTCGTCCCGCCAGGAGGAGATCATGAGGTAGACCCCGAACCCGCTGGAGAGATTGTGTCTCATAGCTAGCGTGGGGACTCCTCGGGATCATCCTGGGTGAGCTGGAGGATGCAGCCGGGGTGATATAAGCCTGGGCTTCAGATCTAAGGCTGTTGCCCCTATGACCGCCCCAGATAAGCAATATAATAAAAACAAAAATGGCAATAAAATATCTATGATCCCATTCATTTATTTTACACAAAGATTTTATAAATCTTTTCTATATTTTCTTTCATCAGTTTGGTTGTTTTTCTCTCGTTGTTCTTTTTCCATCTTTACGCCCTCAGTCATATCAACGTGACACACTTCACCAGGTAGCAAATGGAAACAATAGTAGAGTCATCATCATCATGTACCACTTGCCTCTCAACATGCAACTCTTCGTGATGTCGCATGCCATCTTCTATAGAACAAATACATAATGGACAAAACTCTCCTCGTGGCCCCAACACTCCCACCTCCCTGCAGTCTTTGTCCTCACCACCTCCCTGTGTGTGTTTGTGGGTCTATGAGTGGAAAGAAACAATGCTGTCCCGCAAAGCGTAACCCCTATAGGCGACAAGATTGTGAAAGAGATGCTTGAGAAAAGGAGAGCCGGGCAGTAATTCAGGCCGTGTGGCCTTGTCCTTCCAACTGTGTGTGGGAAGACCCACTGGGGCAGATAGACACGCCATTCCTTCACCCACAGACATTATACCACACCAACACACAAGAGGCTGTGGAAGGGAGGGGTGAGGGAGAATGAACAGAGAAACTTTTCACTGTGGCAAGATAAAGATGGAGAGGGGGGGTTGTAGAGAAGATCTGGATTCACTTACTAGTTGCTTAACAATACAGATGAGAAGAACATCATTGATATTCACACTTACACCAAAAAATAATATTCAATAGTTGGATTTTCCCTTTTAGGATCAGCTAAAGCCAACATAAAATAAAGACATCCTCACACATCTCAAGACATTTAAACTGAAAATCTAATCAAAGCATAAGAATTGACTTTGTGTGCTATATTTAAAGCCCTGTTTCATCACATGTCAGATGTTTTACATGTCTTATAATAAATTCCTTACTCAGATCAGGACAAGCTTATTTCTTATGTAAGACACTCATTATAAATAACACATTTATGACTAATTAGTCAAAATGAAGCATAAAAAGTTCACTTTAAACTACCAAGAACTTGAGTAAAAAGCACCAGACAAACTTCAATTGTATAAACAAACTACTTTCAAGCAACTTTAACAGTTTTTTTAATTAATATTACATTAGAAGATGTTTAAATAATTTTACTTACCCAGAATATAATGTTGAATCCAAACAGGAAGTATTTTACACAGCAGCTAACTTCTGCTCCTTTATAATGGTAATGTTTTCTACTCATTCTTCACCGGATAAGTGTTGTTTTCAGGGAAGCTAAGAAACTACTGGTACTTCTTGAGGTGGTTATCTAAAGCTACACTTTTCCAGCCTCTGTTGTTGTTGTTTGTTATCTCCATTAGCTTAGCGACCCGAGCTTTACTCACAGAGAGGCTCACAGCTTCTTAAGTCAAACATAAGTGACTAATAATGATCATTTCCTCGACTTAGACATTAGCTCGCTAGGCCAGCTAGCTTGCAACTTCTACAGTTAGCATTAGCGGCTAACAACAACAAATCTTAACTAAAGCAAGAGCGTCCATCACTGCGGTCAAAGTAGCCGTCATTCCCTTCTAAAGGTTCAGTCAGAAAGTGTGGTGCGCCTCTATTTGGGGTAAGACGGTACGGGAAAAATACACATTGGATCGAAATGCCACTCCCAAAACGAGGTGTCCTTTTACCACAAGAGAACATCGCAAAAAAAAAAACTGTACTTTCTAGCATCCTACAAAGAACTGAGTACTTTCTTCTAAAGAGATTCTGATTTCTCAATCAAGATCTTTTTATTGCCATTGTCAACGAAAATGTACACATTAGAAACTTGCTTCGGCATAGTGTGCAACGTTTAACATAAAATCTGTCTAAATGGATTTTTTTTTTTTTTAAAAAAAGAACTCTTACAAAGAACTGAGTACTTTCTACAAGAAAGAGCCCTTTTCTCTGTAGTGACCATTTGAGTAGTTTTTTGTTGCTTGGTTTTCTTTGTGTGAAAGAGTGAGATTTGTCACAGAACTTTGTACTTTCTGCCTGAGGTATTCTAACACCCTACAAAGAACTGTGTAAGTTCTACCAGGGGTATTCAAATGCCCTATAAAGAGCTCTGTACTTTCTGGTAGAGGTGTTATAAAATCCTACAAAGAACTGTGTCCAGGGCATCGCTGGGCTGAGGAGTCCTCCGTGTAACCATCAGGATGAAGGACATCTACTCATCCCTGTACTGAACATCTCCGGGCTGAGGAGTCTCCCGTGTTTCCATCAGGATGAAGAACATCTATTGACTTCTTTAGATATTTAGCTGTAGAGTAGAATAAGCTAATATTTTAAACAATAATCTTTGACACATTGGTTGCTCGTCCCGGGGGAGGGATCTCTCTTTCATGTGGATCCCCACGAGGTTTCTTCTTTTTTTTCCCCACTGATGGGTTTTTTATGAGTTTTTCCTCACCGAGAAGGAGAGTCTAAGGGCATAAATGTGCTAGTCTTGTTTAGTTAGCATTTGTTAGTTATTTTTCTTGCTGTGTATTTGTGTTAATACATTCCTCTTTTTCTTGTGATGCCTATTGAGACGGAAATTCTGTGATTTTGGGCAATACAAATAAAATTGAATTGAATACTTTCTACTAGAGGTGTTCGAACATCCTACAAAGAACTGTATACTTTCTACTAGAGGTGTTCTAAAATCCTACAAAGAACTGTGTACTTTCTACCAGGGGTATTCAAATACCCTATGAAGAGCTGAGTACTTTCTACTAAACGGGCATTCTAATATCTTATAAAGAACTGTGTACTTTCTACTTGAGGTATTCTTTTTCTTTTGGCATTTTTCTTCAGGGTTCACCACAGCAAAGTCAGTTTCTTCCATCTAATCATGTCTCCTGCATCCTCTTCGGTCACCCCAACTATCTCCATGTCTTCCTTCACTGTATCTATGAACCTCCTCTTTGCTCTTCCTCTAGGTTTCTTGTCTGGTGGTTCCAAACCCAACATCCTTCTGCCAATGTACTCCCTTCTCTCCTCTGCACATGTCCAAACCATCTTAGTCTGGCCTCTCCGACTTTATCTCCAAAACCTCTGACATGTGCTGTTCCTCTGATATGCTCATTCCTGATCCTGTCCATCTTGGTCACTCCCAGAGTGATCCATCTCCTTCACCTCTGTTTCCTGTCATTCCCTCAGTACCACTGTCTCTTCACGGTTTTGTACACTTTTCATTTTAGCTGAAACTCTTCTATCACACGTCACACCTCATACTTTTCTCCACCCGTTCCAGCCTGCCTGCACACACTTCTTCACCCCTTTTCCACACTCTCCATTGCTCTGGACTGTTGATCCTAAGTACTTAAAATCCTCCACCTTCTTTATTTCTTCTCCCTGTAACCTCACTTTTCCAATCGGATCCCTTTCATTCACACACGTACTCTGTCTTACTCTGACTAATCTTCATTCCTCTTCTTTCTGGTGCAAACCTCCACCTCTCCAGCTTTTCCTCCATCACTTCCCTCCTCTCACTACAGATCACAATGTCATCTGCAAACATCATTGTCCATGGAGATTCCTGTTTAACCTTGTCTGTCAGTCTGTCAATCACCATGGCAACCAGCAAAGGACTCAGAGCAGATCCCTGGTGCAGTCCCACCCCCACACAAATACTCCTCTGTCTCACCTATAGCACACCTCACCACTGTCTTACAGTCCTCATACATGTCCTGCAATGCTCTAACATCTGGTGTGCCAACTTCTCTGTCACACCAGACTTCCTTATACAATACCATAGTTTTTCTCTGGGTACCCTGTAATACGCTTTCTCTAGATCTACAAAGACACAGTGCTGCTCCCTTTGACCTTCCCTGTGCTTCTCAATGATCATCCTCAAGGCAAATTCATCAGCTGTAGTGCTCTTTTTTTAAATATCAGATCTTAGCCTAGCTTTGACAACTTTGTCCCACAACTTCATGGGACAACTTGAGGTACTCTAACATCCTACAAAGAACTGTACTGTCCGGTAGAGGTATTCTAACATCCTACAAAGAACTGTGTACTTTCTACTAGAGGTGCTCTAACGTCCTACAAAGGACTGTGTACTTTCTACTAGAGGTGCTCTAACAGTTTTATTGTCTTCTTGTTAGGTTAGAACCCATAGCTACCATTTTATTATGGACAACTATTAAATTGTTAGATATTGAATTGATTGTAACAAAGCAAATTAACTTTTAAAGTAACCCAGTAAATGGTTGAACAGAATAAACACAAAATAGTCTCTTATTCCACCTAATAGGGGTGTTTTTATCACAAAAGGTAACATTGCTAGCAGTTTCATGCTAGCAAAACAATAAGAGAATCATCTGATTTTATTCATAGTCAAAATATGTTTTAAAAGTGGGGACGAGCAACTAATGGGAATTTTGTCTTTACCGTAATAAAAAATATGGGCGCAATACACTTTCTGTCTGAACCTTTGAGAAGGGGACGGCGGCTGGTTTGACTGCAGTGTTTATTCAAGTGTTTGGACGCTAGTTTTGTATCGCGTTGCAAAGGTTGAAGCCAGTTAATTTTATAGCTCAATGTCTTTGTTTGCATTTCTATAAGCGCATCGCCGCAAAGATTCTTCTTCATCCTTGTTTGATGCTGTAAAACAAGCCCTTGCTGTCAAACGATAAAAAACACAACTCTGGCTTTCGCATTTTTCACTTCAATAGCGGCCTCTTGAGGTCAAATAAATTATACGGGGTTTTGTTTGTTTAATTAATTTTTTAACGAATAAAATTCAAAATTATAACTTACGCTATTTTTTTTCTGCTTTGCAAATGCATTTCCAGACAAACTAATTTTAAATGACACAAAATACAATTTTACTGCTTTAATAAAAGTGGAAAACAAAAAAGTGGTTGCATTTTGAATGGGCAAAAGTTATTCTGTAATTAAGATGTTCGAATGAAACAAGAAGATTTATATGTCAAACTCTGGTCCGCGGGCCAGGTAGCAGCCACAGGATTTGGCCCGCGAAGCTATAGTATGGAAGGATCCCTTGATATTATTCAAGTGACGGTATCCAGTAAGACCAGCGCGGTAGGGGGATTGAGTCCTTGGGTGGAGGACAAGACTTGACTCACTGACCTTTCTGTGTGAAGTATGCATGTTCTTCCTGTGTGAAGTATGCATATTCTTCCCGTGTATGTTTTCTCAGGGTACTCCACTTTCTTCCCAATATGCATGTTAGATTAATAGCCCCTATGAAATTGCCCCAAGGAATGAGTGTGCCTGGTACCCGCAACAGACTGGTGACTTGTTTGGGGTGGTTCCTGTCTCTTGCAGGCTAGTTCAAGGCAAGAGGTAAGGTACACCCCGAACTGGTTCCCATTTTATTGCAGGACCTCATATAGGACAGACAACCACTCACACACACTCATTCCCAGGAACAATTTTTCCAGTGACCACTCTGGATGTTTTTGGTGAGTAAGAGATAATTGGATTAACCGGTGAGACACATACACGAGGAAAAAATGCAAACTCTATACAGAGAGGCCAGTGTTTCAAGCTTTGCGCCGCCCAAGACTCAAACTAGGAACAATCTTGGTGTGAGGCCACAGTACTAACCTATTGGTGTCATCAGATTCCAGAGAACTGACCCCTGCAAAAAGCCTTACTTATGCTTAGTCACTCTTGTTCATGAGTTGATGTTTAGGGGAAATAACTCATACACACTTCCTGTTGAATGACATGGTAAAGTCGTACATTTCAAAGAAAAGAAAAGGATGAGACATATAGGATGATACATGCAACAAAACAATGTGATTTCAAGGAAATACAGATTTTGTCTTAAAGAGTTGAACCTAATTTGAACTTCTGTCCAAAGCCCTACAGAGGGCAGTGTATGAGCCTGTGATGGATCAAACTTTAATCTGATTCCCCATGGCTCATGGCTGCTTCCCACAAATATGCCACACCAATGACTAACTCACGAAAAGTCTGTAACCTAAATAAACAAACCTACAAATGCAGTGGTTTGTTTTACAAATGAGGCTGGTAACAATTTAATATTTATTGGAAAGTGATTTGCCAGCACAAATTCACTGGTGATGTTTTCTCAGAAATGCTTGATCATGAGCATTCCTTAAACTTGACACAGTGGCTTTTGATTTTATTATTTTATTATCTGTTACAGGTAAAAGAACATTGCTTATAGATCGAAATTACATTGTCAAATCTTTCCTGACCTTTGAAATTCTTTGAATGTAAAATTCTGCACAACAAAATCCGTCATTAGTTATGTCACTTGGACATAATATGACACTTTGTGTATTAAATGGTGCCTATCAAAATAAAAATTTATTAGATGGTGAAATGCTCACCTACTAAAAGGTTTTTTTTTATGTTTGTAGTGAAACTTTCTAATGCGTTTCATTTGTATAAATGGGCTCTATAAACCTGGGGGCTTTTTTTTCTTCCTGAAGCTTAAAATGTAGAAAAGGGTATATTCTGGATCAACTGACTGTGCAGTCCTATTTGCCACATATTTGATCTTAAACTGCACTGTGTGATATGTACATGACCTGACCATGGAGTATTAAAATATTCTTCTTAATGTCAACTTCTTGTAAATTATTTTTGTCCAGTTGAATTTTGTGTGGGCTGCACGATGGTGCGATGGTTAGCACAGTGGCCTCACAGCAAGAAGGTTGGGATTCGAATCGCGGGTGTGGACAAACCTTGGAACACTGGCCCTTCTGTGTAGAGTTTGTATGTTCTTCCTGTGTATGCATGGGTTTCCTTCGGGTACCCTGGTTTCCTCCCATTCTCCAAAAACATGCACGTTAGATTAATTGGCGGCCTACAAAAACTCTCCCTAGGAATGAAAGTTTGTATGGATGGTTATGTGTGTGGGGCCCCACGACAGACTGGCGACCTGTTCGGGGTGTACCTTGCCTCTTGCCTTGAATCAGCTGGGATATGCCTCAGCACCACCGTGACTCCATCAGGGGATCAGCGGTTCAGAAGATGAATGCATAAACTTTGTATATTGTAGCAGGAAAACATCTGAATCCTGCAGGACATCATGGTTCAAAAGCTGATCTTTGACATGCACTAATCAAATGTATACTGTAAATTATACCAAAAATGATCTAAATATACATAAACCACACATTATATTGTCCCACAATTTCCCTATTGTGGGATAATTAAAGGTTTTCTTGATTCTTGATTTTACATCTTACTTGCATTTCCAGTTGTAGAGCTCGTGTTGTGTAGGAATATCATAAAATTGTAGAAAGACATAGTAAAATAATTCAACTGCTCAGTTATAGATGTTTTATTTTGCATCGGATTATTTAGTAATCATACATCATAGAATGAAGCAGCAGAAAAAAGTTATTGAAATGCAGTCATAGAACCGTAAAATATGCAAAGAAAACCAAAACATGAAATTCTTTTTCTCATTTTAGGATGTCTGCACTTTGTCCACAGATAACCCACGCTGAAATCAATCCATGACAGTGATAGGTTTAATCCTGCTGAGAGAGCAAGTTCACCGAGTAGCAGGAGTGCCTGTCAGTCAAAAGATACACAGAGTAAATATTTAGCAATGTGCTGATGCTTTTGGCTGGCGAGTCAGGGAATGATCTGTTGTGCTGGTGCAAGACAGGGCAAGGTGAGAATGCTGTAATGAGATTCTGCTGCTGAAGCAGAAAGTTGTGTCAGCAGATGCATTTGCAGTTCCTTGCAAGTTTTGTCAACAGGTTTCATTTTCTCCAGAAATATATTCATGGATTTGATTTATCTCTGAGAAGAAATCAAAGTTTGTAACAATGTCATATTCACTTCTGAAATGGAATAAGTGCAAATCAAGTACAAAAACAAAAATAACAAAAAACACATTGAAGTTTTATAAGTGACTGGAATACATTTTTGGTTCTTGTCTGTCAAACACTTGACAACATTCTTCTAACACTTTTTTACAAATATATTTTCTCACTTTTCCCTGTGTCTGTTACAAATACATTTGCTTCCAAACCATACTCGTGCTGGCCCATTGTCAAAGATAAATCTTTTAATCCACTCCTCATCCTAAATGTTGCTGGTACAAAGAGTTACAACTGCTGGCAACCATTAAAAGAAATAAAACAAGCACAGAACATGAAAACTTCTCTGCAAGCTTATCTGTAGTGCTTGATCACAGGCATTTCACTATCACATCTCACCTCCACATACTGTATCCCTTTAAGTTTCTCTCTGTCTGCATACATTGGTCTGTCTAGCTTACATTCAGATAAATCAAGTTCAGTATGTAGAGAGACATACAGTATATACATTGTGTTAGAATTATTATTGCACAGTGATGATTATGACTAACTCATATTGGTTAAAATGGATAAGAAACTGGTGAAAGCTTGCAACAATGTGCCTGTCAATATATAGAGAGCGTTTGTTGTTGGTTTAATTTCTAAAATGCAAACGTGATTCACATCAGTGTGTTTTATGAGTTTACTGAATGTGTTGTTTCATCACATTACGTAATGCCATTTGAAGAATGATAACAGTACATTAAGCCTTCTTGTGTAAAACATTGCATGTATTCCCCTTTTTTTCCTATTTTGACTTGCAACAAACACAACCATTCAAAAACAATTTACCAAAAAATGACAAATCTGGATAATGTTAAACACTATCGCATATAGCAATGTCTTTGAAGGTACATGGTTAAATTTGAAAGCGTATCATATTTTAAAAGAAATCAGTTTTCTTTGGTTTTTAAGAAGCACACAAGCCATAGCAATTGTTTTTTTTAAAAAGCTTGTTCTTGTCAGTCCGTACAAGGTACATGAGCCATATGAAATACTAAAACTACTTCAGTATATTTATCAGAATGTAGGATTGGTGGTCAACTTTAGGAAAGGTACTTCAGAAATCTTTCCAGATGATCTTTCCCTGGGTGTTCAATTGCCAAAACTCAATGAAACCTGCTTTTCAAAAACACAATAAAATACTTCACAGGTCAGTAGAGACTGTGCTTCTCTTGACCCTGAGGCTCCCACCCCAACCACGGGGACATGTGTTGTAGGGGTACAAGCCAGGCGACCGAAGACCTGAGTCTTCAGACTCCACCGAGGCATCCGAATCAGTCAGAGAGCGGGTGTTGTAGAGCCTAACAGGAGAGCAGATTCTCTGGGTTGGTGTTGGAGGAGGACTCATAAAAGTTGGTGACTGTCGCCCTAAAGCTCGTGACTGGAACTGGCCGGTTGGTGGTTTGTGCCAGTCATGGTTTGAGTTTCCTACAGGCGAGATAGGAAGATTGTGCCCACTCAGGGCACCGGGCGAAGGACTGTTCTTGCGTTTGGCTGCATTTATTATATTCTTTGCCAAAAGACGATGGTTGGCTTTGGAGTCTAGATTATTAACATTGGGTGACATACATCGACTGTCTTTGGGTTGTGGTGGAGGAGAGGTGGCAGAAGATGTGTACAGAGGTTTAATGGAATGAAAGGAGGAATTGCTTTGATTGTGAGAAGGGGATTGGGAGCTTGAGCCCCATGAAGGACTAACAGGAGATGTTGCTGTAGTAGATGAAGATGGTCTGGATGTGTGGGAACTTGAGCCCCATGGAGGACTGACAGGAGATGTTACTGTGGAAGATGAAGTTGGTCTGGATGTGTTGATGGAGAAATTGGAAGACTGGTTGTTCAGGCTTACTGCTGGTGACTGGCATCTTGATCCCCAGGGAGGGGTTTGGGCAGGTCTGGATGTAGAACCTGAGAGATTGGTGGAGAACTTGGCATTCTGGCACACGGCTGGGGACTGGCTTCTCGAACCCCAAGGAGGGGTAGTTGGTGTAGTTGCTATTGGAGAGGGCCTCGATGTGGAAAAAGAGGCAGGGGTGGAGGATTTGTTCTGGTTCACCATTGGCGATTGACATCTTGCCCCCCAGGGAGGAGAAAGAGGATAAGGAGTCTTAGAGATTTCGAGTGGTCTAAAGGCAGGGGTGGCGGAAGACGTGAGAGGCTGAATGATTGCCGGAGACTGAGATCTTGAACCCCAAGGGGGCGAACACGGAGATGACAGAGTGGCAATTTTGGAAGAACCAGGTGTTGAAGTAGAGGCAATGATGGGAGGCTGAATATTCTGACCCATCATAGGTGACTGGCATCGTGTGCTGCTGGGAGAAATAACAGGGGAGGAGGCTACGCGTATCGAGCCACTAGTGGGTGTGGGAGCACGGTTTGATTGCAGGTTAGAGGTCCAAATTCCACTGGCTGGGCCATCTGGGCTGCTGAAACGTCTGGTGAAGCTGGGTGTGCTGATGGGTGTGGGTGTATTACTGGGAAGTTCCCCACAGGAAGACTCAGTGGACACCTGTGGGAATGAAAGACATCATTTTGATTTAAACTCTTCAAAAAGTCATTCATTAAGTCTTCAAAAACTCTTCACAGACTGAATTATATAAACTGAATTGCTTGAACATAATAAAAGCAAACAAATGCCCCTTTTAACCATGCATTTGTCAATTACCACTGTTTTCACGGTTTAAATATTACAAAGTGGGCCTATACAGATACTTTGGTGGTGGTACAGTCCCTTTTAAAGTTAAATATTAGTTGAGCGGGATTCCAGATGCATTTACAACATCTCTGTGTCCCCCGCAGTAAGCCAGGATGCTAACACAGTTAGGTCCAGTGTTTAGTGACGCTCTCAGGTTACCGTCATCTGGTCCTCCTGAGCTGGCTAACCTTAGCAGGGATATGAAGTTACTCAGCTGAAGCAAAGGGTTAGATTCCACTTTGTCCTTAAACTAATTGGGTTCCAACTATCTTCACTTTTGATGATACTCTCATCAGGAGATGTTGTGGTAAATACTATATCAGCTTCTGTCAGGTGTCCTAATCTTCTACGATTAACATTAGCGGTCATATTTCAAAAGTTAAGTGCTTTGTTGGAAGAAACATGACTCAGGTCGAGGGTTATAACATTTGTCTTAATGCCTGGGTTCCCTGAGATCAATGAGAGCAGACCACATGTTCCTTTCACTTTTAAAATGTAAATACCATCTTCAAGAAACCTTTTAGGGTCCTTCAGGTGATCAAAATGTTTTTTTTTTATTCTGAAATGTCATATGTATTTGATCATTTGGATTCCAAAAAGTGAGAAACATGTTGCAGTTATTGTTAAGACAGGAGAAAAGTTGTAATCCCAAAAAAGGTAAAAGTAGAAGCTCAAAATGGTCAAATAAAGTCAGGAGACAAGAAAAGGAGGAAAAAGACTGATAGTGTTAGCAAAAGGCTTTAATGAAGAACAGAAATAAAACAGTTTCAACTAAAAGAGACACAATGAAAACAGAGAAAAGCAGAGTATCAATAAATCTGAAAAGAAACATTCAGAAACACTTCAGTTTGAGGAATTACTGTTTTAAAAGTTATAACGAGAAGATGTCCAGAGACACAACGCAACTTGTGAATCTGAAACACAATAACTTCTAAACGATCCATACGTTTTAGGAAAAACATGCTGGAAAGCAGGGTAAATTACCCTGAAGACATAAAGACATAAAAGACTTCTCTTGCTGCAACTTTCATGCCAGTAAGCATCATTAAATTGCAAATCATAGATCATAAAGCAGATGCTAGACCATCTGTTAAAGTGCTTTGTGAAGCAGCATCATTATGATGCCCAGTGGAAACAGAATGAGGCTATTTTCATGTTTAAAGCTATTCTGAAAATAGACTGGTTTTTTGGACTTATAGTGTTTACTTTGGGAATACAAACTAATTTTGATTACACTAACTCATAGTTTAAATATGAATGTGCGATGGAATACAATTATGCATTCGCAGGTCATTTAGGACTCACTGACTTCTGAATAACCGTGTTATAAACTGAGCAGTTTTACTCCGGCTAAAATGACACAGGGTAATTCATTTAATTCATGATAAGCATGACGGTAACTTCTTTCCCCAAATAAATTCAAAAGAGCTAGTACTAAAAAAGGAATAAGAGGAACAGGGCACAGGTTTAAACAAAGTGTTATAAATTTTAAAGCCATTAACATCTGTTTCAGTTTTCAGCCATGTGTTAAATTTCTACAATATATCTATCTCCTTTCATATGCAGAAAGGTTTTAAAAATGATATAAAGAGGGTTTCCACACCTGTGGCATAATTCCTGCTTTCTTGGCTGAAAACGTGGGCCTCGGTGCAGTTACTCTCGACTGGGGAGAGGACACTCGGTCTGGAGTAAAAGCAGACATGGGAGAAGTGATCCTTGAATGTCCAGAAACTGAATCTGATAGGTACTCGGGAGGCATTTGGGGAGACATGCTGTGCGCACTGAAGCGAGATGGAGGGTTGTTGGGTAGGGAAGTTTGTCTGGAGTAAGTATGTGTCGGGATTATGCTCTTGGCCTGTGGTGCTCTTCTAGGTAGGGTACTAATTGGGTCTTTCACTGGGTTGAAGATGAAAAGGGAAGAGTTGAGCTGGTAAGGACGATGCTTTGAGAGATCCATTTCTATCTTGGAGCAGCCGTTTTCCAGAAGAGGTGGTTCTGTGGCCGGGGCAGGCTCTGGTGGAGGAAGTTTGGCCTGTGGTTTCTGTTTGACTGCTTGTTGGGCTTTTAGATTCTGTGACAGCTGAGCACCCATCTCAGAGTTTTTAGCAATTGCTTTTACCCTTCCAGGCATGTTCGATGGGTAAACCCAAGATGGAGGCAGAGACATTGTAGGAGAAGGAGACCTAATTTGTCCAGCGTTCTGATTCTCAAGAACGTATTTCTCCATCCTAGACTGACGCTTGGCAAACAGCTCCGCTCCTTTCCCTGAAACATTGGTAAGGTTCTGCTCTAGCCGGTGCTCAATCTTTGGACGAGTTCTAGAACTCTTGAGACAAGAGGCCCACTCTGGTGCTTTCGCTCCCTCTGTCTTGTTCTCTTCTTTGGCAAGAAAATTGGAGGCTTCTGCGCCCAAAGCCAGGAGCTCCTCCTCTGATGCTGGCTCGGGCACAGATCTTAGTCCATGTTTCTTTCTTTCATCAACCCCTTGGACCAGTGAGAGCAGCTCAGGGTTTGGAGCCACCACTGGCTTCTCTTTGAATGTGAACATGGACTTTCTATTGGCCCTCTTAGCGGCATTTTCTTCAAGTATCCCAGTCTTGTTTACTGTTGTCAGCTTATTTTCTCCAGCAGACTGAGGAACAAAAGTGGAGGGCTTTGGTGCTGTGGGTGGGCCACAGTGGGGATACTGGGTACCAGGAAAATGGGAGGTTAGAGAAGAGGACATGACAGGAGACATTGGAGGAGGACTTGGATAGGAGCCCTGCGGGGGGCGGTTTGTAAAAGCTGGCAGAGGAGGTGTTGGATATGACGGAGGAGGAGGTGGAGGTGAGAATGTGACAGGTTGGGAAATAGCAGAAGGAGGGAGAGGTGGAGTGGAATAGGATGGAGGAGGTGGGATGTCCATGGTAGGACTGGCTGCTTCTGGAGAGAACACTGTGGGTGGTGAGAAGAAGGGCCTGGCAGTCCGGTTTGTGATGGTCTGCTTAGATGAGGGGGAAGACACCCTCTCAGGCCCAGAGGTGCTGTGACAACCATTAAAAATTTTCTCCACAGGAACTAGGTCCATGTGGCCTCCATTTGTCTCAGCCTCACTTTCAGCCCATTCTGTCTCGCCTGCGTTGGTGTTTCCCGGAGGAGTCTCCGTATGGATGCTGTCCTTCAGCTCATCATGTATCTCATCTATTCCCTCTTCCTCCTGCTCTTCTTTGACAGGGAGGAAATGTCTTTCTTGGATAACACTGTTTTCTATGTCCTCTTCATTGTGGAAAACCTTTTCTGGCTCGTCCATGATCTCACCGACTGAACAGACACTTATTGGTGGGGAGAAGAGCGACTTGTTGTTCTTGACGTTCAGGTCTTTATCCTGTTCCTCACAACTCCTCTCTGTCCATGCTAGTTTGTTGGACAAGGGGTGGGCCTTCCCATTCTCGACTCTGTCCACCTGTGACCCCTGTCCACAGCTTTCGAGTGTGAAGGCGTTGACCCTCTGTTTTCGCCTGTTGAAAAGCTGCACACCCTTGGAGCTGGAGCTGGAGTTGGAGGGGATTGTGAGCTGAGCAGCGATGATCTGACTTCTCACACGTGCTTCCTTAAGCTCCTTCTCAGATAAACTGGCACTTCTGGTCAGATCTGAAGACAAAAAGAAAACAAACTGCTTATTTAGAGAAAATCATAGTTTGTTCCATTAAAAGAAAACTTTCCAAACTGCTTTTCAAGACAGATAAGTCTGGCTTTGATTTTTTTTTTTTCTTTCAAAAAGTTGTTTTAGTGCCACATGGTTGTACTTTGTTTTGGATTTGAACCCACCCAGCCAGAGGAATTATGCATTGTAGACATTTGACTTGGAAGACTGAAGTTGTAGACGGTGAGCTAATAGACGTGGGCTTGAAAAAAAAAATAGCAATAAACACTGTAATAAAGACTAGTCAGGGAAAGTTCATTTTAAAAAACTAGGTCAGTATCTGAGGAAAGCAGCTGACTGTGATTGTTCTGCATTCTTTCTGATTATTTGAAAATTGTGAGATGAAAGTCGCCTGTCTCAAAATTGATCGTTTGTTTTTTTTTTAGCTTAACAACTCGCTTCCAGCCTATGGAAGTATTTCCTTCACCATCTGCAACCGTCCCTCCCTGAGCATTCCTTCACCGCTGAGAAAACTCCCCGCCTGCGCTTCCAGCATGCCTTTGGTTTTCCTCTGTTGCTAATTTGTGCGAAACTGCAGCTGAAAGCCTTAATGGATTGCTTTTACAACCTTCAGACTCCTGAAATGACATTCTGTGATTGCTGTCTATAAACACGGTATACAGTCACGCATCCTAACTATAGAAACCTACATAAAACTTCAAAGAGAGAAAGTAAAACTTCAAGAAAAAAAACAAGAAAAAAGAAGTTGCTACAATGACACATCTGGGAAATTATTCATGTAATTCCTAATCCACCTGGACCTCAGTTAGACAGCTGGCACAGATTCTGTATCATAAGGCGATGGAGCCTGACAGGGACATTATTAGATGCAACTGAGTGCCGATCACAAAAATTAAGCATGAATCAATCACATTTAGGACAGATTGAATCCTGCATGTGGCTTTTCCTGGCACAGCTGATGGGCTTACATGGTTATTTCCTTCATAAAAAAAGGAACACCAGGTATCTGCCAAAGATTTTACTGACTTTTAGGCCCCCCTATTGATTTTACTCTTTAATTTTCTTTTACATAAACAGTTCAAGTTTGCGATCAGGTATTTCTTTTCACCACTTTTATCCTATTGCACTTATTCGCCTGCAAAAAACGTGTCAGTTGGAACTACAGCTACTTCTTCAACCCAACTTAAAAACACATGATTTAAATTACACGTTGGTGGCTATAAAGCATGGATAAACTATTATCAGAGCACGCCTTTAAAACAAGCAGTCTTCTCTGCACTATTGGCAGAAGCATAAATCTCCTTCTTTTATACACTGCTGCAGAAAAATAAACCAACTTATCACTCAGGCACTGACCAAATAATCAACACTTTAATCAGTGTTATTTCTATATAAAAACTGGAGAAAACTCCACTGGGTTTTATTTATCCCAGCTTTATCTTGCTTATAATTCTTTCAAAGAAAATATACTGAATCAGTGAGGCTTGAAATGAGAAGTCCACACTGTAAACATCTACCTTGACAAGGAGCCGAGTTGGTTATCAAGTGACATGCAGGTGCAAATCCCATCAGGGACCAAAATACAAGCAGTATACGTTGATGGTCGTCTTTATTTACTCATTGAGTTTATTTTTTTAAAAACTCACAGCAGATCTAAACTTAATAAAAGCACATTTTAATCAGCCAGTAGGAGCCCAAGCATCTAACTTGGCAAAGTGATTTCTTTTTCCAACCCATATGATGCCTCGCTTGCTCAAAAAGTTCAGTGAAACTTTCAAAATAAGAAAAAGTTACCTCAACTTTAACTCTTTAGCTTATTGCTCCTTGGATTCCATCACTGTGAAACTCATGCTCAACTTCTCAATAAGTTTGCTTATGTTTCCAGATCCTAAGCTCTTACCTTTTTCCTGTCAAAACTCAGACCTCCGCTCTGTTGTAGTACTTCCACAAGAGTTTTCAATTTAACTGCGTCTGTTAGATTCACACCCCCCTTTTCTGAACCAGGACAGGATCAGATTTCTTTTTTTCTGCAGTCCGACAGCACACAGACAGCCAGGGAGAGGAGGAAAAAAGAGGAGGGGGTCTGTAGCTGGAGGCTGTGCTGTCTGTCACTCAACCTCCAGCTTTGTTTTACATTTTAAAAATGTGCGGTGCCCCCCAAAACGCCCTCCCCATGCCTTTCACTAATTATTAAAACAGAGTGCCTGAGACGAGAAAACGTCTTTTTTTTCTTTAGGTGGGTTATGAGAAATGTCCAGTCAGAGGTAAGAATTCTTTTTAGAAATGAGCTGCTTATCTCTGTGATGTCCTGTGATGGAAAAGGAGGGGAGGGGGGGCAGTTTGACTCTTGTTGCAAACTTTGAAGTGAAACCCAGAGATAGTCTAGTTTATGTTTACACGGATTAGACCACTGAGGCTCCGAAGCTCCAGCAGCTGACCCCTGCTGCCCTCCACGTCAGTCGGGATATGCCATGTGTGTTTATTGAGCATTCCCTCCAACAAAATGCCTACCCTATTTGAGCGCCCCCATCCTCCCTGGCCCTAAGCTCCAACCTGTGAAGGCAGCACAGGAATTTCCTGCCTTGATGCTGGAGCCTCATCATATCACCTAACCCTCCTTTTTCTCCCACCTTTAACTTTTTCTATCTCAACCCTCTGCCTTCTGTCCCTCATCCCTGTGCAGAGCGTAGAGAGGAAACCCCCTCCTCTTAGCGAGCAGGATTGAAGTCAGGAGGCCAACGCTACATTTGTATATCAAAGGTCAGATTACCCCGTCGGATGTTATCTTTCTGCGGGTGATGGCTGTGGGGTGAAAAGGATGACAGCACCGGCCCCTGTGGGTGATGTGTGACGCGGTGTGGGAAGGCAGGGATTACCAGAGGTCCTGGGATCTAACCAAACAGAGTGACCTAAAATTTCAGCAGTTCTCGTGGGGTAAATAAAACCCCATTTCAGAGGTGGGAAAAAGGCGAGGCTTTTTTTTTTTTTTTTTTTTCAAAAAATGTCTCCACAGAGGAACTGCAGAGTTTTATCAGTACCTTTGTGTTTTTTTCTGGTGATCTGAGGAAACTAATTAGTGGGTAATGAGTGATGGGAAGGGTGTTGGTAGCTCAAAGATCCAAAGTAGTTCCAACTTATCAGATGCCTGTCAGTTTTCTGTTACAATGCACAATGTGATTTCATTTTGAATAATGGACCTTCGAGTGGAGCCCACACCCAGAGGAAGCCATATGTCTATGTGAACAGATTAATTTTAAGATGGCACCTGAACACCTCCCACTCTTCGTTTTTTTTCTCTATTTGAGGAGTTTCTACATTTGAAAGACCACTTTCCCATAATTCTCAGCGGCTGTGTTTGATATTAAAAGAGTCCTTTAGTTGTGGTAAATGATTACTTTTCCAATGCTGCTTTGGCAGACAGAATTTTTCAAGGCATGGAAACAGATGTCTCACAGAGCCGCTACACTGTGTCAGATTTCACTGATGAGTCTTCACTGACTGTTTTCTCTACATGCTTTCTCCTTTTCTAAGTCATATATTTTTTTTTGTCTTTTCAGGGTTTTTATTTTCTGTCCTTTTGTGTCTTTTCTGTGGTGCCAGGGACAGCTTGGGCCCAGTGGGAATCGAACCAGATTCTCCTGGTTGAAAGACAGTATCTCTACCACTAAGCCAATGCCCCCTGGGACCTACATCATATTTTCTGATGTATATATACACACTATAAGTTACCATATGATCTTAGAATAGCAAAGCAAGTATTTCACAACCACTTTCCAAGTAACTTTTTATGCTTATCTGGGAACAAAAAGAGGAAAGAGTATACCATATTAATAAAAAGAAGAAAAAAACGTACTTGTTTTCCGGCCCATGGGTTCTCTGTGTAATCCTGTCTTCTCCCATGAAGTGTTTATGTCCGACTCAGGAGTGTCTTGTTTTAACTGGAAGGGTTTCCTCACTCCTCCTGGACTCCAGCTTACCCCTCTCCTAATGGACATGTGTCCTTTCTCCATCACTTTTACAATTAGATGCTTTGGTTTTATTTCCTTTTTTTACTAACAGGCAAAAAGTTTTAAATAAAACAGCTCAAAATTTTCATCCGTTTTCAATCGTAATCCTTTCTTAAGTTATCTTGCAGTCGGTCGAATTTGATGGAAGAAGTGTGATTTCAGTTTGTTCCTCTTGAAGAATTATTCTTGGTCCATCTGGACCTCCCGGTAGGGTCAGCTCCAAACTGCATTGGATGAGTTCCCATGAAAAGAAAAAAAAGCCACAAAAAAATGTCTCAAGTTTGTTGTGTGCTGTTTAAACTTTAGCAAACACGTTTTGGAGGAGTGCCCTGTTTTCTCTTTTGGTTTGTCCCTTGCAGTCTTTCCTTTTTCTGCCTCCCTTTTTTCTATTTTTGGTCACCAGATTATGTTTTTAGTTTGGCTCTGCAGCTTGCAGATTACTTAGCTTTCAGAGAAAAAGGATCTGCACTTTATCTCGGAGATCATAACTCTACAGTGACGTGAAAAGGAACCATGCACACAGAGACTTCCTGCTGTGAAGGTGCATGTGAGGAATAACATTTCACTCTGGAAAAGGTCATTCCAGAGACTGGTTTTGATTCAGTGCTCAGAAGCATCAATCAAGCTGTTATTTTCTTTTCTCCTGCTTCTTTCTTTTGCAAATTCATCCTCTGAAATGAGGAAAGTTAACTCATTCTAATCTAATTAAGTTGTAGAAGAGAATTTCCCCTTTTTTGTCATTTCTAACAAGAAGCCAAGTCAGTTAAGAATGATGACAATATGGGTCAAATGTTTCGTGTTAGTTTGAGTTCTTATGCTTTGCTTGTTCAGTCAGTTTGAGAAAGTAAAACTAGGTTTGAGGCCAAAATAGGTGTAAAAGTAGATGGTGTCCCACAGTTTGTCATCTAATCATTCTTCATCTTCACTTTTCTGCAAAACAAACAGAAAAAAAAGTGCAAATTAAAATGTAATCACGCAAGTCAACGAGTCAACTCAACCATCCATCAGGCATTTCATGCAAATGTGACATTTATGAGGAATAAATACTTTACATTTTCCCACACCCGCTTCCCTCATCACCCCACATCTTGCTTCATGAGAAATTTCTTCTTTTTCTCCTTTTTCAGAAAGATGATCCAGAAACAGCTCATTTCCCACCCAAACACTAACCGCATCTGATTGGCTGATAATGGAATGTTTTAACATCCAGTCTGGGAAATATATAATCAACCATCTTCAAGGAATTTGACTTTGAACTGGCTTAAAAAGAAGAAAAAGACATGGTGTGATGTTTTTATGAATGATAGCAATCCGTTATCTCTAAATATGAAGGGAAGTCAACAAATAGCTGCAGCCTGGAATCTAAGAGTACTTTTATTCCCACCATAGGGGCTGCGATGTGATACAAAACATTAAGATGATAAATGCTGAATTTTAATCTCCTCACAGTGTGAAACAAAGATTATACTGTAAAGTATTTTATTGGAGAAGCAGTGTCAAGTTGCTGCTGTCAAGGCAAAGCAGGCCCACTGATATTTGTGGATCTCTGAACAGACATGTCTCTCTGTGACCTGAGCTTTATTTTTGCTTTTGATTGCTCATCATCAGCTAACATTTTTATGATGCATTAAATTTAATGAGAAAAGCATCACACCTGAACTTTATGGATTTGGAAATTACCCCTTGAGTTAATGTTTTTTCTTTGTGACTCATTCCCATGGAAAAATAATTAATGATTTTCATACTGTAAAAAAATTTTCCCTGGCTATGAGATCACTGCTGCTTCTTATCCTAAACCCAGAAATTTATAGGCATTTGTAATCTCTGATAAAAGCTTCTTTGTCCAAACTGAGCACAAAACGTGTCTTTAATTAAAAAAGAAAAAAAATCTATGTTGCAACAAAAGTTTGTTTGTTCATACGTCATATTCTGCTTATTTGGGGCTGGGTTGCAAAGGCCACAGAATCAGACGACAAGCATAGGCTTCTCTCACCCCGGCTGCATCCCCCAGCTCACCCGGCAGGTTCCCAAGGCATTCCCCGGCCAGCTATGAGACAAAGTCTCCCCAGCGGGCCTAGAGGTCCTCCTTTAGGTCTCCTCCCAACAGGACTAGCCTGAAACACCTCCCTAGCGAAATGCTCGGGATGCATCCTCACCAGATGCCTGAACCACCCCTTCTAGCTTCTCTCGACCCAGAGGAACAACGGCTCTACTCCAAGCTCCTCCCGGATGACAGAGTTCCTGCCTCTATCTCTGAGTGAGAGCCAAGCTACTCCACAGAGGAAGCTCATTTTGGCCACAACAAAAGTGTTCAATTTGAAACTTATCTGATACAAACAAGTTTTATGTGCATTTTGGAGAAAGGTACTGTATATATTTGCAGCCTTCACCTTTATCTTTCCATAATGTCTTTAAAAAAAACTATTAACCTGTCTTAATCTCTCTTCTATCTAAATTGCCAATAAAATAACAGCTGAATCATGACAATATGTCTCCTCCGCACAAAGAAAAGCAGCCCCTCCTCTCTGCTGTAAGGAAAAAAAAATCCCTCCTCAGTTGCACTTGCTGGCGTGATGCTGACAAGTTAGAGAAGATGAAAGCCGTCATTGTTCAGACACTCCAACAATTGCTCTTTGAATCGCCACAGATGCGTGATGCATGTGAGGATCAATCTGCATCCAATTTGGAAGCTTTCAGCAAATAATTCAGCTGCATTGAGCTTTTTTGTTTTTGGCCAAATTGTCTTGTTTGCTGTGATCACAGAGAAGAAAGTCGAAGACATGTTGAGGACGTGTCCTAACACAGCCTTTCATTTTGTTTAAAATAGTCAGATGATTATCTTTGAGTGATGCTGAAAATATTTATAAAGCTCCAGATGAACAGCAGAGGAAAGTATAAATTGGCGACCTGATTCAAGTTTAGAAAACCAACCACATGGGAATTTTGAACACCATCTTTCCCCAATTTTATTTTCCTGTGTTTGTTCTTATGAAGCCTGAACATGTTATTTCTTCCAGACTAACTCACTTAATCTTTTATCTAGTTTCCACAACTGGTGGTTTGACGTTACTACCCTACCTCTAATTACATTGGAGTTCAAAAGCTCCCACAAAGCCCCCTGCATGGCTTTACTTTGCCACTCCGAACCTTCTGTAGTCAAAAATCAAGGATATAGTTTACATTTTTGCCTGTGGGTCATTTCAGAGTAAACATAGAGTTCCTGTACATCATCAATAGATGATGGATTCCTGCAGTGACAGTAGATGAATCACACAGCCGTCCGCAGAGCCGATATCACAAAAGAAATCCCTTTGGCATCCGAACAAATTGAAATTATTCTCCTGTCCCTCCTGGATGTTTGCCTCACACATTTCTTACACATCTGCATTAAAAGCAAGCTTGTAGGCAGCATGTCAGACACCTAATAACGCGTTAGTTACAAGTTTTCACCTCCGGTGTGACATCTGCAGATTCCACGTCGCTCAGGGCATCTGTGGGAGGATGTGTGATGTGCTGCTGTTAGGTGAGCATGCATCCCACCTGTAGTCAGAGGTAAAAAGATGTATCAGTTACTGAGTTCGTAATGAGCTGTCTCATCCTCACATTGCCTGGCAAGCCGTTATGATTAAATCCCCCAGGGTAGAGCTGCTGTGTGTCTGTGATCTCCTGCCCTACGCCTGGATCCTTTACACTTCGGCATGCACAAATCATTCAACTGTAAATGCTAAAGGGTTTTAGCAGAGCCCTTTGCTCCTTCACTCTCTCGCTTAGACAAAGAGCCATTGAAGAGCTCCAGCAGCACCACAAAATAATTTTGGCTAGAGCTCTCCAATGGGCATTCCTGTCTTATAATTCCTCAAGAGGCCGTGATGGGCAACAGGCCCCAGCTTGTGCTTGGCTGATGAGTGACATCCAAAAACATCACGAGGCACTGGCTCTTAAGAAACTGTGAAATGTCTCTTTCTATCTGTTTGTTCTTTTCAGGGATTCTTCAGAGTGCTATCATAAATCATGCAGAGGAGAGCTTAGTAATGAGGTGTTTGCTGCATGTCTACTTCATCCCACTCTCGCAATCACAGGTGGAGAACTTCAGGAGACAATGATGAATACTTGCAGTAAGTGTGTGTGATCCTGTGCCAGAGGGGGAGGAGCCCCCAAAACAATCATCCTCTAAAAAATAGTTAGGGATGAAAAGAAAGGTGGAGGGAGAGATTAAGAAACCCATGCAGGCATCATCAATGCTGTAGGTGTAACTTGTAAAAAGAGCATCATCTTCTGTCAGGAAAGGTCTTGCATTTAGAAGAAAGTTTTTTCACACTGAAAGTAAAGTGAAAAGGTTTGCTAATAAATGTCTGTAATACGCAGTGGAACAAAACCTCCTCTTGCTTTCCCATAAAGCAGTTTAACAGACCTCACCTGTCGTGTTAACGGGAAGCAATTACCTATATGAGTGAGTAAACACAGTCTCCAGCCAAGACTTTAATTAGATACACCCTCCGATGCAGTTCAAGTCTATATAACTTGGCTACAAAGCTTGCTCTACACACTCAGGACAAGCAGCTTGGATATCCATTCAAGAGTAGCCAACACAACCCCCCTCGGCCTCTCCATCCCACCACCCTGCAAGCCTGCACCCAGTGGATAAACAGCTCCAGATGTTTGTCATCTTCTCAAACAAAGACTTTCAAAGTCTCCCTCCTCTTCTACCCCATCACCATCTATCCCTCGTGATCTACAAAAAGATCTTGTCTTACCCTGTGACGAGAAGTCTGACAGGTTGCAGGTGACCGAGCGTGCAGCAGCTACAGTTTGGCAGATAAAATTCCAGAAATAAGGTTTTCTTCTCGTTCGGCGACTAGTTGGGTCATGCTGCTCACCTGTGCTCCGGTGGGTCTGGCTCTGTGAGGCAAGGAGGGTGTGTACTGTCCCTTTTCTGTTCCTATCACTCTACATACACACCTCCCCTTTTTACCTCTCCTCTCTCTCTCCTCCTGTGCTTTGCCGCCTCTCTTTCTCTCTCAGTTTGGGCAGACGAAGGATCGGGGTGGAAAAGGGAAGAAGGGGGGTCAGCTGGAACACAGAGGGCTCTTTGTCTGGGATCTTTCATATGGTTTCCTTCAAGCTTGCATACTGAACACATTATGGTATAATATATTTTCATATTCAGCGGAGGGATGTTGAGGGGTTGGTGGGCCCCACTCTGTTCTTCTTACCCCGTCCTCTGACTTTTTCTTTTTGACCCATTTTTCTGTCATCCACACCGAAAGGCACAGAAGTCCAGATAAAGAGTTAAAAAAAAAAGCTAAATACATTTTTCAAAACTTTTTGCAAAGCTCATTAAAGGTCATCGATGTTCTTCAACAAATCAAAGGTGACCTGAATATGTTAAAATTATATCAAGCTCTTTATTTTTTCAAGATTCTATTATTTCTAGAGTACATTTGAACTTCTCTGGTGCACAGTTCGGTTTATTTCTGCACAGTTAGAAGCCAATCCATGTTTAATGGAAGTAAGACCAGAAGATTTAATGCATATTTAACTGCCTTCCAAAAATATACATTTGACTTTCATGGCACTTTTTCTGTGACAAATGTTGAGTCTAAAGTCTTAAAATGTTAATTCCTTCAATTTTGTGTCAGGTCTGAACATTTCTAAGTGAAAAGAGCCAGATGTTAGCTATATAAAGTAGCAGCAGGGTCAGGAGTTTTCCTCCACATTGTAAGGTGAGAACTTTCAGCTTTAGCATCTGAAAAACTGGACCATCGTTCACAGGAGGAAATTAGATAATTATGTTCCACAATTCCCCGGAGCTCCAACTTTCAAAGCAACTCTACTTTCACTAAAGCTTGGATTTAAATGAGAATAAAAAGTCATGTAAGAAATATCAGCTAAACAGCTTGTGACAGCATCTCCATTCTGCTTTTTCTTACTTATTAAATTGGTTTGGGTTTCAGGTTCTGCTTTTTACCTGCATGGAGTGTTTGTAATCAAAAAACAGATGTTGGAGGGGAATAGAGCAAGCTTCTCTACATCTATGCTAAGGACACAATGAGGCACAACTACTTCTATTTATCTTTCCATCTATCAGTGGTGGAACGTGCATTTCCAACTTAGGCCTTCACTCGTATGCCACCTGCATGAATCGGCCATTAGTAACTATTTGAAACCCTCCAACAAAACTGTTGCATTAGAAATGAAAAACTCCACAATATAAACCCCTTGACTCAGTTAAGAACTCAACGGTGAAAAAGTCATCAATTTTGTCTACAATTGTGACACACAAAATCCTCCATAGAGACCTAATAAACTTCAAAATATGTGAGAATATGACAACATTTTACATTTTTCATACAAGAAAAATTATGGTGAGTAATTCAAGTTACTCACCATAATTTGGATTATTCGTAGTTTGTGTTTGATCTGTGTTTTTTTCTCCTTACAAATTCTAAAAGTCCATCATGTTTGGTCATGCTGTATTTCCGCATAAGTTTTGACAGATTTGATCACATGTCACATGTTTCTCCATGTCTCCATTTTCTTTAGTATGTTAAAATTCTTTTGAAAAGTCTGTCTCGAAAAAGACCTTGAAAAAAAATCAGCCACTAAGTCAATATAGTCTCCTCTCTCAGTTGTTGTTTGCTGAAAAAAAAAGAGTTTACAGCAACAAAACATTATTATAATCATGATGCCCTCTACAGATGCTAGTTGCTACTTTAGCTGGGCTGTGTCCCGGTACCACAGTGGGATGGCTATTGAGATCAAATTGTCGCTATGACCCTGGGCAAGGCACTTCACCCACATTGCCTAGTCTGGATGATTGGTGTGATTGGTTGGTGATGTTCAGAAGGCCAATGGGGCAAAAATATTCTGTCAGTCTGCTCCAGGGCAGCTGTGGCTGCAATAGTAGCTTACCATTACCAGGTACGGAGTGAATGAATGATGAAAATGCGTGAGCATCTTTGAATGTCCTGCAAAAGCGCCATATAAGTACAATGCGTTATTATGATTATTATAAACTAGCCCTATATTCCAACCATCAAGTCTGAAAACACTGGTGACTTAAAACGCATTCTCGAACATTGGTTGAAGCAAAATTTTAATTGGCATTGTCTCTGTGCGAAAATTTGTACGTAATACTTGCCTACCTGTAAATGGAAATGACAATAAACCTTATGGTTGTGAGCCATAAACAGTCTTTTATGACCAAACGGCTAAACCTAGAACAAATATGTTTGATTTTTATGTACATGTATGGGTTTAATTTCAGTTCAATTTCATTTCATTTGAATATTTTCTGTTCATCTTTTTTGGTTCACTTATTTTGCAATAAACCCCTGATTCATTCTATTTTGTCTGGGATCTGTGTTCCGGTGGGTCTGGCTCTGTGAGGCAAAGAGGCAATACTTTCTCAAGTATTGGCACTGTGTCCGCTGATGAAAGTGTGTGTGGTGGGGGGGAAGCAATTAAAAAGTTTATTAATATAATTTTTCCACATTTGGTAGGCCATATTAAAAAGCTTAGTGGACCATATCTGGTCTTCAGGGCAGAGTTTACCCACCTCTGGTCTACAACTTAAAGGGACAACACAATCAGAAGCAACACAGCTATCAGAAAAGGCATGATAGAAAATGGCTAGACCATTTGAAAATATTTTATAATGGACGAAATCTAATTAACCCTCGTTTATGAGTCATTTAAGATGTGAGCAGAGAAAGCTATAAATTAAATGAACATGTTTGGACACGTACAGAAACCTAATATAAGAAAAAGTATTTAATCACATTAAAAAAGAAGAATACAAGAGCAATTCGCCACGAATACTATGTATTTGAAGACTCGTCACAGCACATATCTCTCTGGAAACATGAGAAGTGTGAAACTATGTCCTAAAGTTCCCATTTAATACCTGTTTTTTCTTGCAGTTTCCTCATTTCAATTGTGTAGTTATGTTGGTGCGTCAGCTTATCCTACTGAAACCTGGTGCCAGTTTCTCTTGGGGCATCTGAAAGTTCTCATCTTGACCACCATGGTCATCTCAAACTTACACACCATTTTTCTTTTTGTACACAAGGATAAACACTGCAATGGATAGAAATGATTGGTTGGTTGGTTGGTTGGTTGGTTGGTTGGTTGGACGGTTGGACTGTTGGACGGTACGTAGTTTGGCTGAGTTGTTGGCAGGAAGATAGTGTTGCTTGAGCTACGTAAGTGAGTATAATTGGTTGATTGGTTTAAAGAAAATAAAATTGGTAAGTATGAGTTAAGTATCAGGGGTTGGTTTGTCATTAGTCGATGGGAAGGATAAGATTGGTTGATGAGTAGTTAAGTGGGTATGCTTGATAGCTAGATAGGTCAGTGGGTGAGAGTGTTGCTTGGTTGCTAGGTACGTAGGTAGTTTGGGTTGGAAGATGTGCAGGAAGGGTTGGTGAATTGATAGGTGTTTTATCTAGGTTAACTTTGTTCACTGTACTTATCATCTAAGGGTGATGATTCAAAGGCCCCCCTTGCTTTGGCGAGATGAAATGCTTCATAAAGTATAAAAAATACACTTAACAGACACATTAAACGAAACGCTGAAACGATGTGTTTGTCTTATGGAGCGTCTTTATCTGCCTTTCTGCTGCCTCTCTTGGGCTCCAAAAACTACAATACACAAAGTTTGGCCTTCCTGCTTGGATTATGATCTGAAGACTGTAATCCCTTCAAAAAAAAGTCACTTCTCCAAGTCAGAAGATCCCCATAGTACCATAAAATGCCCTTAACATCTGGTTTGCTGTATTGTGTCTGAGCCTTATAATGGGCGGACTTATAGATTCATGACTTAGTTGCATTTTTCTGCAACTCGCTCTTGGAAAACACGCAAGTTTTCGCTAAAATGAAGACTAAATGGATGTTAAAAACAAAGTGGAGACTGGATGGCTGAGTTTGATGTATCTTGAACAGCTGCCAGTTGTCATAAGAAACATTTTAATCTCTCTTCAGCATATATAGACAAGATAAGTTGAGTAATTCTATCTGTGGTCTTTCGTTCTTCCAAAGGGCAGGTCATGCAGAGTTTACCAAAATGCTGACCTCTACATCACAACTGGTTTAAGCGCAGATGGGGCTTTTCTAGAGGAGAACACCTATTTGTGATTGTAAAGGAAAGGCTGGTTGTGATTTTTGTGACACATTCTTCTTCCGCTGATGGATGGTACTTTAAATCAACCCAGGCAATAAATCTCCTCAAGGCTACTCTAAGTATTTCACAGCCACTCCTCCTTCTCAAACACCCCTTTTCTCCTGCTTCCACTCTTTTTCTTTGTATTCTTCTATCATCTTCTTTTCTCATCGCTCATTTTGATGGCTCTTGTCCTTCCAATTCAAGCCAGTTATTCCCAAATCTCACCTTCAATCCTTTGATTGTCAGCACCCCAACCTGTCCTGGCATTCATTAGGACCAGCTGTATCTATATCTTTCTTCTTTCTTTTCACCTTTCCAGCAGTTCTGCTCTACTTGCGTGACCGTCTGAAGGGCAGCTGTGTGTGCATGCATGTGTGTGTGGGAGGCCAGTGAACGGAGGGGAAATGTTAGTGCACATTCCTTCAGACAAAGGGCATTGGCTACAAGCGGAGCATCACAAAATTTCCAAAGTGATCTGGTCTCGATTCCCTTTTCAAGACTCAAGAGTTAGATTCATTCAGAGATGTTATTGGAGAACATTTGCTTTTGCTTGGTCCTGAACTAATTTAAATCAAACACAGGCCTACTTTTGCTTCCTTGCACATCTCTCTTGTTGTAATAAAATCCAGTCCCGGAACTTTTCAAACTCAAAGACTAACATCAAATACAGAAAACTCACAAAGTTTGTGCGTGTTTTGTTGCCTGAATGGTTCTTCTTTAATGAGAGGTGCAGTAAAAAGAGTTTCATGTCACCTGATGCGCTTCAGGGTTCAGCCTCATACCATCGAGGTCGTGTACAAGCTTATTCCCTGGTAATAAGACATCTGCATTTCTCATGAACTACCTTAAAGGCTGCTGTGGTTTGAAGCAGAGATGAGTAAAGCCTGGCACCATCGGGGTGTGTCCCCTTGTGGTATGATGATTTATCCCACAGCAAGGCGAATGTGAAAGTCTTAAAGTCCTGCTTAGCTATCGTTCCACAACAACACCTCAAAGTCTGAGCTGATTTCAAATTTAGACGAGCTTAGAAGCCAGAATTCAGCCTGCTAGAACATTTAAATTAACACAAAATTTCCAAATCCAATATGCACCAAATACTATATCATGTGGAACAAGTCGAGCTCAGCTGGCCGAATTTTATGGTCTAAATTGCTTTACAGACTGAATAAGACGTCTCAATTACTTGTGAACCCCCGATTTACTATTTTGTTTTTACGTCTCAGCGGGTGTGCGTTCATTTATAAACTGCATGTGCATGTAAACTTGGGCAAGCAGTACCTTCAGCATGTGGTTCTAACACACACTGAGAGATTTAACCACAATCAGCTGGCTCTGTCTTCATGTCTGGATAAAGTTGAAATCTCACTGTTATTTTTTTAAACATAGCAAAACACAAATCAGGTTCATGGCAGACTTAACTCCCACTTTAACATGTTCCTGGCAAAAATGCAACCCAGACATAAGGGAATCAGAAATCATTACAAATGAATCCCGGAGGTCTGCCCTGGACACAATCGCTGTTTCCCTTCCCGCCAGCTGGCCTGGCTTTGATTTGCAATGTTTTAATGCAATAAATTTTTGTTCTTATCCAGTCTAAAATCAGCCTCATTGGTGTTCACATGGTCATGACAGCCAAAATAAACAAACTCCGGATGTTGCAAAGAAAGAAAGTTTAATTTAGTCAAAGTTTATTAGTAGAAGAATAAACTAAACTTCATTTTTTGTCTTTATGTATAAACATTTAGGCATTAACACTGTCGGATGCAAAGCTCATTTTCAAGCTGTAACACATTACTGCTGCACGACAAGACAAAAAATCTTAGGAAAATAACTCAAAACAACAATTTTTTATATAATCAGTCCAGGATATGACAAAACAAACTGGAATGCCAAGCCATTTTTTTGTATTGTATTCTCTTTCATTCTAAATAAGGTGTGAAGGAATTTACGGACACTGGTGATAGCTTAAGTTTTTAGCTCCTTACCTCATCTCAACCTCCCTAAAGCTCCGCCATGGGCATTTATTTCTCTGCATACACACATTATCTTCCCTGAGCACCAAAATTGAGAACCGAGTAGCAGCAGTTCATCCATTAAATAAGTTTTGACACAAGCTTGTGGATCAAATGATTCTGTTTAGTTGAGCCAATTTCTATGTTAAAATCTTTTTGTGGAGCTGCTGGAGCCTTCTCTCTCTGCAAGAAGCTTGCTCTTTGTTTGCATCAAAGCTCGGCAAACTGGATGTTAAATTTACCAGAAAAAACTAAATGTGAAACGCTAATATGATTCACTATCACACAAATTGAAAGAAGAGTTTTAACACGTCACACGTGGTGAAGTCGTAATAAACTATTGGGCTTTTTTTTCCTTCTGCAAATTTCATTACAGCACACGAATTACCCAAAATATCTACTGCTATCTTAGTGACAGTGCTATGTTATAAATCAGAATCAGAAATGCTTTTATTGCCATGGTCAATGAAGAGGATCAGAGACTAGGAACTTGCTGTGATACTAGTGTGCAAAAATAAATAAAAATAATTTTAACAAAACTAAGAATGCTCAGAAAGAAAAAGAAAAGTAGTGCAATGTCATAGAAAATAATAAAGACAGTAAAGTGACAAGAGTGAAGTGACTAAGTGATGAGCGGGTTATAAAGTATTCCTTAGTCCAACAGCAGAAAGGAAGAAGCTGTTTTTGTGGCGGGATGTTCTGGTCCGAATGGACCAGAGCCCCTTGCCCGAGGGGAGTCGCTCAAAAAGTCCATGTCCAGGATGGGAAGGGTCAGCTGCTATCCGACCTGCACGCCCCGAGTCCTGGAGATGAATAGGCCAAGGAGAGATGGAAGGCTGCAGCCAATCACCTTCTCCGTGGAGCGCACAATGCGCTGCAGTCTATGTTCGTCCCCGGGTGTGGTTCCAATACCAGGAAGTCTGACTCTAAAAATGTCTTTTAGGTGTGTTCTGGAGAAAGATTAAGTAATGAATAGAAAAGACTGAAGTCAACATACGGTGGCTCAGTGGTTAGAGCATTCGCTGGCAGACCGGAAGTTTGCGGGTTCGCATCCTACTGAATGCACGTCTTGGGTCCTTGGAGAAGACACCTAATCCCCTGTTTTTCCCCCTATTGGTGCCGTTGTGGCAGTCTGCTGTGGTGTAGTAGTGCAGCACACACAAATTTCCCCGGTGAGGGATGAATAGAGTAAGTCTTACATCAAATTGACACACTTGAAATAAGGCTTGGTGACCATAGTTCACCAAACTAGCTCATTCAGAGATAGAGTGAGGAGCTCTGCCTTCCAGTAGGAGCTCGGAGTAGAGCCGTTGCTCCTCCGGGATGAGAGAAGCCAAATGGGGTGGTTCGGGCATCTGGTTAGGATAACTCCCAAGCGCCTCACTGGTGAGATGTTTCGGGCACGTCCCTCTAGGAACGGACCTAGAAGCACGCCCTGGATCTGCTGGAGTGCATATGTCTCACAGCTGGAAAGGGAACACCTCGGTATCCTCTCGGGTAAGCAGGAGGATGCAGCCAGGGTAAGAGAAGCCCGGGTTTCCCAAAAAAGGCAGTTGCCCTTGTGAGCCAGCCCTGGATAAGCTGACAATGACAGGATGGAAATAAGGGTTGGATCCAACTATCCATTCATTCAAGGTTGGGATTTTTTATTGTAATTCTATAACTTTTTTTGGTCCTTTTATTATTTTTAGTAAAAGAAAATGTTGTGCTATTTCTTTGTCTCCATACTGTACATATTCTGATGATTATAATATTAAATCAGCAAAACTCTAAGCTTTCTTCCAAGAGTCCAAAACTTCCTTTATTCTCCATCCTTTCCAATCAGTTTTACTTTATTTACATTGTTTTTACAGCTATATTTTCAGCTCAACATTACAAACTTGCACAAATTTTCACTTTGTTTCCACTTTGAACTTATAATACTATAAGATGGTAAATTAGGAGATTTCCAATGGCAACAGTACTGGGAGGATTTTGTTACCTTCCAGTTTGAACTTGAGCTGGTGTGACAGCTTTAAATAAAATGTGTGGTTTTACCTAAAAAGTAAGCTAAATTTATAGGTCCGGGATAAGTTTCATGTGACTGAGGGGTAGGAAACTATCATGAGATCATCTGTTAACCCAATCACACTCTGCAAAAGTTGCTCTTTTTTCCTTCCTTTTACAGTGGCACAGATAAATGGTTACTGGTTTAGTCCCATTATAGTCAAGTCTTGAGTGTGTGCGTGATTGGTGCTCTATCTGTGTGTGGCCCTGTGAGAGAAGTGACTTGTCTAGGATGTACCTCGCCTCTCATCTGCTGATTTGCATGTGTTTCTGGTATCACTCTTAATCGAGTTTCAGGTGAAATGGTTTGAAAAAGAAGTGGATGGATAGATTATACGCTGCAGTGCATTAGGCCAGAATGAGATGGTTTGGACATGTGCATAGGAGAGAGAGTACATCGGAAGAAGGATGCTGGGTTTGGAACCACCAGGAAAGAGGCCTAGAGGAAGACCAAAGAGGAGGTTCATGGATACAGTGAAAGAAGACATGAAGATAGTTGGTGTGACAGAAGAGGATGCAGCAGATAGGGTTAGATGGAAGAAACCTACTTGCTGAGCCATTGCTCCTCTGGGTCAAGAGAAGCCAGATGGGGTGGTTCAGGCAGGATGCCTCTCGAACGCCTCGCTGGAGAAGTGCTTCCGGCATGTCCAGCCGGGGGGGGATAACCAGAATCAGGCCCCAGACCCATTGGCGGAACTATAGATTACAGCAGGCCAGGGAACGCCTCGGGATCCTCACGGGTGAGTCGGAGGATGCAGTTGGAGTGAGAGAAGCCTAAGCTTCCTGACTGAGGCTGTTGCCCCCGCAACCTGGCCCCAGATAAGCGGAAGATGACTAAACGGAACGGAAAGGATTCTTAAGAGGAGAAAAAGTAAAGAAAAATTATTTTTTGAAAACACTCATCTGTGTAGCTTTAAATGTCAGAGTGATTATTAAAAAAAAAAAAAAAGAAATTCCTTTATAAATGTTCAAATCCATTTTAAACTGAGTTTATTGAGGAGGTATGACGACTTGAATCTAAACATATTAACTCAATCAATTTATTTTTTTAAAATAAACCATCATGAGGCACCATTTTAAGCCACTGCACATTCATCCAGAGATTAAACTTCCAAAGTTTGAGGATAAAATTCTTCTTCGGCTTTTAAACAATCAATACACATATCAGAGATTACGGTCTGAACTCCAAGCGATGGCACTAAAAAATGCTTTTGCCACAATAATGTTTTAGTCCCAACAAACAGAAGTGTCTTGTAATAACATTCATTCCCATCAGACATGTCCTGGGGTGTATTTGTGCAGCTACAGTACCTTGCACCAACCGACCCCCTCCTCTGCATGTCTGTCTGGAAGCAATTAAATTCATACCTTCATGCCTCCTGCCATCTGGGTTCTGCAAGGGCTTTCTCACTCCTTTACTCCTTGAATTAAGAGACTATGTTGATTCTTTTTCCATCCTGCAGGCTCGTATTTATTTTCAGTACACTAGAGGCTTTGTTGGTTCAGATTTTTTTTTCTTTCTTTGCCTTGTTCAACATTTCTCAGGGAAAATAAGCCACTGGAGAAGGCTCCGATGTCTTACTGGGGTTCGAGTTTACTGCCACGAGATGTGCTGATCTAATGCACAAACGTCAGCTGCAAAAATATCCAGGTGAAATGAAGACGTTAGAACAATGGAGAAATATACCAAATCAGACCATGTAGAATAATTCCATTCATAATGTGAATAAGCTCTAATGAAAAGAAACAAAAGCTGATTTTAAGTGTTCAGTTTCTTTAAGTTGTCAGGTGAGGACTCAGTTTTTCTCAATTGGAGTTCCTGCTGTTTTTCTGAATCCTATATGTGTGCTTTGCTCATCAATGTCACTCCACAGGTTTAATAATCCCTCACTGGCTGGTGGTGGATACTATTACTCTGAGGAGAGTGAAGATCCTGGCAAGTACATAACTTTTCCATTAAAAAGGAAGTGCTAAAAGAGTCCACAGAGGTAAATAGATGGGCCATGGTAAAGCGGAAGTTTGGTCTAGCTATTCATCTTCATTGGACAGGCGTGAGAGACCGAAAGAGATAACTACAGTTTCTGATGAGGACCAATGTGAACTGTCTACTGACAGATTAGACAATCGCCAACATGGACAGAAGAAGAATCACCCACAGACCGTGTAGCGAGCAGAATCCCCAACCTCCCTGGTTCTTTTCACATCCGAAGCTAAAAGAAAAAATGCTTTATTTGGCCATTTTACTTTTGATGTTTTTCCTCCAGGCAGCTCAGCTCATCAGATGCAGGCTTATGCCATGCTATCACACCCATGGATGCTCTGAAAGAAATGATTATAGTCATTATACACATAATGTATTCATGGCTGGTTGCTTTGCTTGTGTTGCAGCCTTAAATTAGAAAATGTCAGAAAGACTCAATCAAATTGCTTCCAACCAGAGTGTGCAAAAAAAATATCTTTAATGCCAACATACAATCAAATTATGAGCGATTGTTATTTGTAATGTGTGGTCTCAACTTGTAGTGGTTTAAATACTACAACCTTGCAGTATAAATAATTATGTTTATTTCTAGCACAGAACACTTTCACTTTTTCCAGGATAAAACCAAACCTCTAACTGCTTTGTCATGTTCGGAGTTCTCTGTCCTCCGATGGTCTCCACGCTCACCAGAGTTCATGAGGTGGAACAGAATATTCTCTGTATCGATGTGCAGCAACAATGTGATGCCATGATCTTTCTGTGGAGTAAATCTGTGAGTAATGTCTTTACTTCCATCTTGGTACAGTGGAACAAAAAAAGACAGTTCAGGTAGTTTGGTTTAAGCTTTTGCCGTTGGCATTTGTGAGCCCAAACTTTTCAAAATTGGAAATGAAAAAAAATCCCAAGAGATAGAAGTTAAAAATCATTTTATAGAGTTTTCTTCATTTTTTGTTGGCATTATTATTTCTCTTTGGGATATAATTAGCTTTTTTTCTTTTGTAGAAGAATATTTTCTGAATAGTGGTGGTATTAAAACTCCAACATAGAAAGCCATGTATATGTATCTAAACTGATGGCAAAATTTACTGGAATGAAGACACAAATACAGCACGTACTTAAGAAAACAGTGAGAGTAGGAACGAAGATAAATCTGGACTATGCTTTTTGGCTCAGCTCTTTCTTCAACAGGTCATACCGATGCATCATCCTAATTATTGCAGTTGCCACACCGATCCATCCGGGGATCTCCTGCTCCATCCTTCCCCCACTTGTGAATAAGACCCCAATATACTTAAACTCTTTCACTTGGGGCAGAACCATGGGTCATGGCATGCAGGGGTGCACTCCGCCCTTTTCCAGGCGAGGACCAGGGTCTTGGATTTGGAAGCACTGATCCCCATCCTGATCACTTTCTACTCAGAGTGGCCAGGGGAGTTGTCCAGTGAGAGTTGGAGATCCCAGCCCAGAAACAGAACCACATCATCTGCAAAAAGCAGAGACCTAATCTTAAGGTCACCGAACCCGATGCCCCTTCTGCCTCGGCTGCACCTAGAAATTCTGTTCATAAACATAATGAACAGAATTGGGACAAAGGTCTGCCTAGGCACAGTCCGACTCGCACCGGAAATGAAAGAGTTGGAGGGTCGGATCACCAGGTTCCTCACAGTCCAACTCTTCTTTCACTTGACTCCTATTTGCCCTATGTACGAAAACCTGACCACCAAGCGTTCATTCCTGTGTCCCATTTCTGAGGCTGTTTCCCAGGTAGGAGGGGACCCAGTGACCCGTATCTGAGCATAGGAAGCTTTGCCACAGTTGTACACCACATAAGGGTATTGTGAGCTAACTTGTTTGTCATGGGTGACCCTACCAAAATATCTTGTAGGATCATTAGAGAATATATTTCTATAAATACCCTATTTCGAGAAATAATTTAAGTTCAAAGTTGAAAACTAACTACTTTCGAATTTAAAATCAGAAAAAACAAAAGGGCTCCTGATGAATATTGAGGCCCAGCAACAAACAAGCGACCTGTTCGGCATGTACCCTACCTCTTGCCTGTAACCAGCTGGGATAGCCTCCCCGCTATCCTGACAGGGAGAAGATAAATGAATGAATGTTGGGATTGGTGGAAAACCCAACAAAGACTTATTCAGTTAAAAATTATATACAATTCATAACTTAAATCCCCGAAAGTTTTAGAAAATTCCCAAAAACATTAGAGACCTCTCGATCAAATCCTTCAACATATTTATGAGTGTTCATCTTTGTTAAGTTTAATCTGCCTAAATGGAGGGAGATTCCCAGATTTTACATGACTCAGAACTACTGGATATTATAGAAGGACTGCTGTATGCATGAAGACCCGTTGATAAGAAGAAGCTATAGGGTGAACTTTATAACTTTAGAATGTGTGAGCAGAGGGATTCCCATGATGGATTGAGGTGATCTGGTTTAAATGTCAAAACCAGGCAGGATTTTAGAATCCTTGTTGGCTCATTGAATATTTCAACCCCAAACTTGTTTGTGTAATTAATGTACTTTTGGTTTTATCTGATCCTATAAAGGTTTGGAGAGGGTGAGATTAGGGAGGTAGTGGTGGGGATATATCTTGGTCAACTCAAGTCAAAAGGAGTTAACCTTAGCAGCACTCAAAGTCCAATGTTCTGCCCCAAATCCCCAGTCACAGCTGAGTGGGCATTTAAAGGTGCATGATATTTTAAACATTGCTTTAAGGCACCGTAAAGAAATTTTGAGATTGTCGAAAAATAGTAGGGTGATATGCAAAACACAATTTTTTAAACTAATATGTATATTTTTATTTGCAGGTTAGAAAAAACACAATCTAAACAATGATCTGGATCCAACAAACCAAGTGTGTGATATCTTGAAACAGATGTGACTTCAAACTTTTTAAAAGCATCCCTTATTGATAGCTGTCTATTGCTGTTTCCTTTTTTGAAATAACCACAGAAAACTGGTTCATGAGCCATTTTTTACTTTCTGATCTGAAATTACGTCATAGTTTCAGAACAGCATTTTGTCAAAATATTAAGTTTTACTTCTTATCCAAAGTTTAAGTATAAAGTTACTTTGGAGTGGTGCAGTGGTTAGCACAGTGACCTCATAGCAAGAAGGTCTGGGTTCTGGAGGAGTTGCGGGATTTAAAGCACTGGCCTTTCTGTGTGGAGTTTGCATGTTCTCCCTGGGTATTTGTGGGTTTACTCCAGCTATTCTGATTTCCTCCCACTCTCCAAAAACATGCATGTTAGGTTGATTAGCCACTACAAAATTGCCCCTGAGAATGAATGAGTGTGTGAATGGTTGTGTGTTGTGTTTATGTGTGTGTGGCCCTGCAACGGACTGGCGACCTGTTCAGGATGTATGCTGCCTTTCGCCTGTAATCAGCCGGGATAAGCTCCGGCAACACTTTTAGAGATAGGGTTCTAAAGATGAAACAAAAGTTGCTGTCTTTCAAAAAAGAGTTACATAATGTTGAACACCCACCTTAAAATGGTACTTCTATTGAAGATATTTTATCTTTTAAAGCTTAGAAATGGTGATGTATTGTGGTTAAAGTCACCACCACAAGGACAAATCTAAAATGTAAACATTTTAGTGGGGTTTTTAGTGCTGTGGTTCACACCTTATGAGATTATTCAACTCTACCCACAACACGGAGTGTGTTTTTCAAAGCCTGACAGACATGGTCTCATCATTAGTTTTCAAATAGTTTAAACGATTTGAAAAGCTTGCTTCGTAAGAGTTGAATAAAGAAGAAACTTTAGTCATTTTTTGTAAGTTTACACAGTGTTATTGATAAAATGCACCTGAAAACGTTTTTTTTTTAATTTGCTGGCTCACACGCATTTTCAGCCTCACTAGTGAGACCGAAATGTGAATAACTTCCTTCAACAAGTCTTGCATGCGTTGAAAGTAACATCCCTGCAGAGTTGCTTGCATGATGACAGATTTTTATTCGTGTTTTCCTCAAGAACAGCAAGAATAAACAAGCCGCTGATTTTTTTTTCCTCCCTTTAGTCTTTTCCATCAGCTGTGACCACTAATGATGCATAACTGTGGCTCTCCTGGGAAACCATAGCCCAGACAAACACAAAAGCATTTTTTAATACCACAGGTGAGTGATTCAATCTGTGAAAATACTGTGCAAGTGAACATTAAGTCTGTGAAGTGGGAAATCTGTACTTCATCCTCTGACCAGGTGACTCAGATGAGCTTCTCCGTGCAGCCTGCAGGTGTGTGAATAAAAGTGTGCTTGCTTGAGCATGCACACGCCTCATTACCGGCCACCGCCACTGTGTTGAAAGCAGACATGGCCTCAGCCGGATGTCTGGAGAAGATACTACAGCTCTGACAGCTCGAACCTTCCCAGATAAATACCAGATCCTTGATGATGCATGCTCTCACACCTGACCCCTTACAGGCACTCAGAAAGACAGTGCAACATAAAATCAATACCTAAAATTATTCAACTGGTGTGCAAAACTAAATGTTTTTTTTTCATTTGAAGTTAAGTCATTTGTTATTGCAAAAGGAAAGTTGCGCCTTCAGGCCATCGGATAGTTTATAGCTACTTGTGAACACTTCTAGGGTTCCATTGCATCTGCTTGGCATATGTGTAAACAAAAACGACAACAAAAGGATTCCTTTACAATGACTAATTACATTGAACATACTTTTTAAAATGATGCAACGTAATGGAAAACTTGTCGATGCCTTTAAAAAAATCCATGATCTACTACTGTTCCCAGCCACCCACTTAGATGGAATGGTACCACCTCGACACTTAGCTCCATTTTCCCCTTGAAATTACCCTCACCGGCTTATGTTTAAGCTTTCACATGAGTAACATGATTTAGTGAGAAGTAGGTTGCGCAAACTACTGAATAGCCATGACCTCTCCTGGATGAGGTCACACTCTGCAGCTCTCCAGATTATTGCTCTTCTACTCACATCCAGGCATTCCAAACACCGGCAATGAGTGTGTTGTAAATAGACAAAACATGCTTCAGCAGGCTTCCTACCAGATCAGCTATTTCCGTAAAGCTTCTTTCTTTTACTTTGACTTCTTTCTTGTTTTATTCCGATCTCCGCCTTCAAAACCACAAATATTCAAAATGGAATGAGGCCATTTGGTTGAGAAAATGAAATGCAGTGAAAATATACTTTGATTACTGAGCCAGTAATGTGTAGCTGCTTTCTCGTGAGCTCCACAGTCTGGGGTTACTTTGCATTCATAGCAGCTAAAGATTCATCTGAAAGAAATTTAACTTTGTCTGGAAAAGCTCGAGCTTCAATGCAGTAGAAGCAACCGCACACGAGAGACCCCATGAACTGACTGTTGAATGACAAATAAGTTATACAGTGCTTTAATGTGAACGTTTTGCATTTGATTGTGCATGCAAAGGTTACAGTGGCGTGCCTCTCTGTGAGCCTTTGTGTTTAGTCTACAGACAGAGAAAGGGAGCATGCAGTTTGACAAAGACAAACAGCCGAGTTTGTTCCTTTCAAGTGAACTGAACGTGTATCAGCAGATGACATCACCGCCGGCCGACTGGCTGGTGGTCAACATGCTCTGGGCATGCTCAGGCATTCAAATAAATAATGACTCGGATAATAGAGGCAGAGAGAAGAAGACAGAAGGTTGGGCTGCGGAGGCAGATTAGAGAGGCGGGATGCCATTGTCGCAGGACAGAGCAAACCGTTGTGGCATACCAACAGTACTAACGACATGTGCAACATCAGCGGGAAATTATGCTGAGCAGCAGTGACAGTTACTTTGGTGGAGAGAAAGTCATTACATCGAGAGCATAACTCACTAAGTAATGGTAAACAGATGCTGTCATTGCCAATAAAGTTGCTTATTCTTGTTTCCCGCTTTAAAGCAAAATGCAAACCAAATTTGATATCTGAAAACAATAACCAGCAGCAACTGACATCAACCACAAAGAAAACTCAAGATTGTAGAAGAAAAACACCGAAGCAGCTAGTTCTGACCAATAAAGATCAACTTCGACATACATTTGATACAGATTAGGCTCTGTTGATCTCATTATAATGGAACGTATTGGAGGAGTGGGAAGTATTAGCTCATGCGTTGGGTAATAAGTCTGGTATTTTAGTTTGATTAATTCAAAGCACCAAAACGGCAGAGTGATCACCCACAAGGTGTTATTGTTAATACATGTTTCACCTCAGCAATAAGAACAGGGAATCGAGATGCAACAAACTGGTTAAACACTCTTTCTCATCACAATATAAGATGTTTATTTAATTAGAAAAGTACAGCAAAATATACAAAGTAAATTAGGACTGTCCCAAGTGGAGGAGTTTAAGTATCTTAGGGTCTTGTTCACAAGTGAGAGAAGAATGGACCAGGAGATCGACTGGCGGATCGGTGCGGTGTCAGCAATAACTAGGACGCTGCATCGGTCCGTTGTAGGAAAGAAATAGCTGAGCCAAAAAAGCAAAGCTCTCGATTAACAAGTAGATCTATGTTCCTTCCCTCACCTATGGTCACCAGCTGTTGGTGGTGACCGAAAGAATGAGATTGCGGATAGAAGCGGTCGAAATGAGCTTCCTCTGCAGGGTGGCTGGGCTCTCACTCAGAGATCGGGTGAGGAGGTCTGCCATCCAGGAGGTCTGCTCAGCCTCGAGCCGCTCCTCCTCCAGGTCGAGAGAAGCCAGAGGGGGTGGTTCGGGCATCTGGTCAGGATGCCCCACCGAGTGCCTCACTGGTGAGGTGTTTTGGGCACGTCCCACCGGGAGGAGACCAAGAGGCAGACCTCGAACCCGCTGGAGAGACTATGTCTCAGAGCTGGCCGGGGAACGACTCAGGATTCTCCCAGGTGAGCTGGAGGATCCTGCCGGGTGAGAGAAGCCTGGGCTTTCCGTCTGAGGCTGTTTTCCCCGCGACCCGGCCCCGGAAAAGTGGAAGATGACAGAATGAAATGGAATTAGGGGAAGCAATGTGATACTTGGGATGTTTTTATTGGAGTATCTTTGGACTTTTACCCATGGTTAAACTTCCTAATCTCACCAGATATGGAATAATTACATTAATGTTTTATTGAACTGTGTTGAGAATTTGAACCATATACAGTATGAGATTTGCGAGATGAAACTAGTCAAAATTTTCAAACTTACAATGCAAGGTGTTTGCAGGCGTTTGATAACACCGAAATTTCTCAAGAAACGTGCTGCACACGAGGGATTTGTTTAGAGCTCATCTAGAAGCGATTTGAAACTTTTGGTACTGTCTTCTGGGGAGGTGTTGGCTCAGTGAGGCCCCTCAGTGTCCCTGGAGCAGACACTTGACCCCCTATTTGCTCCCACCATTGGCGTTGTCGTAACTGCCTGTTCCCCATTGTGGGACCATATAAGGTCTGAATTATTATTCTACATTTTAATACCTCACCAAACCCACTGCTAATCTTATTTAAAGAGGAATTATTGTGCTTTTGTGGAGTAGAAATCTTTGTGTATTTATATATTAAAAAAAATGGTACTTTTACTGAGCTCAAAAATGCGTTACTCGCCCTAAAATGCTTAAAAATACGTTTAATTAGTTCCACTATTGTATTTGACACTGTGAACTCCCTTCTCCTTTTGCTTGCTATTTATTCCTATCCCCTGGATCTGTGCATGATACAGCGTAAATGTTGTTTGAGTTTTCAAATCTACTGGAAACATCTTCTTCTCCTTTTAGCATTTTTTTTTCATAGGCCATCACAGCAAGTCAGTTGTCTACTGCATCCTATTCGGTCACACCAAATGTTTTCATGTCTTCCTTTACTGTGTCCATAAACCTCTTTGGTCTTCCTCTAGGCCTCCTGCATGGCAGTTCCAAACCCAGCACACTCCTCTATGAAGCATCAAATTGTGCACCCTCCATATGTTTGTGTAAGGGACACTTGCCCAATTAGACACAGAGGTTGTGTCATGAAAGGCATTCAACATAAAACTATGTCAAAGAAAAAAATATGCAAATTGCTCAAACATACATGAACTAAATAGAAAACCACTTCAGGTGTGTTTGGTGTTGAAATAAGATAGTTAAAAACCTCCAAAAAGTTGATTTTGCAGAAGTCCCAACCTTTAATGTGTTCACTGTACAACATTACAGTCTCACTTTGTCAGAGTGTTTTTGCTTCCTGGAAAAAAAAATCATAAAACATGCAAAACTACCAAACTCTAAAACTTTAAATTGGCGGGGAGCTACACTGGCACATTTGTGAATCCTTTTATCCAATCTCGTGATTCATTTTTCTGCATACAGTTATTCATCCCAGCTGCTTTATATAGGACAGTCCTGACGGTTTTATATGCACGAAGGCAAATATTGTAACCACTTCCAAAAGATCAACAGTCTGTCTTTGGTTTACACATCATTTAATCTTCACTCCCATGATGTACTGTTGCTCATAAATGGTGCTAAATGCCACATTAAGTGCGTGTTTGCAGCAGAGCTGAACATCAACGTGGTAGAGAAACTGTGAGTCGACTCTGCAGTAATGGTGTTACCGTTGTTTGACTCTTATCTCAGTTCCTACACTCTTATTCATTCTTGTTTGGGCTCAATTTCACTTCCCACTGTATTTTTTTGATCAAGAGCACATCTGACTACCATTAAAACTTCCATTTATGGATCCAGACGCTGCATTAGAGTTGGAAGGAAAAAAGTTTTTTTTTTTTTTCTTCCTGTCTCCTTTTGTTAATTTTTCCTCCGACTAATTCAAACCTTTTGTACCAACATTAGCATCTCTCTTTGAAGGCATAATTTACCAATAGCCTATGTTAGGTAAATTATTTTCAAATCAAATCAATTTGGAAAAGAAAATAAGGTTCTAGTAACTGGTTTTGAAAAATTGCTGGATGGAACCAGCTTTCGGGCAGAGAAGAAAATTTGTCCACAAACACTACTCTGAGTTTGTGGACAAACTAGGAGTGAATCATCCGAAGGGAACAGCAGCATTAAAATTAGTTATTGAGAATTTCTCAAATTAAATGAGACAAACAAAGAGAGGAAACTAACAAAGAGGTTTTTATGCTTTGTAATTCAGCTGCCGATTAAGGTTGTCATGGACAGAGATGTTTCAATGCCAAGAGAACCACTATCTGGCAACAACAGTGGGAACGAGCACACAAATAGACTTTGTGGTGAAGACAAACTTCTTCCAGCGCTGTCTCCTCACTAAATTTGACCATTTAGCCTCCATACTTTCCTCAATTGCAGTGGACTCTTGGAATTGACTTTTTATGGCTGACTAGCTTACATTTTTAGCCGTTTTCGTGCTCGCTAGCACGAAAGAAACAACGGCACCAATCTCATAGATTAAAGTTATACTCGTTGTTCATGGCCTTGCATTGTCTTTTTTATATGAAACTGACTCCTCACCTTCTTAGCAGCGATCTAACATCAATTTCATTCAAAACACCGCCCAATCGGTTGACTTTCCATTAGAAAACTGGGTCTTCAATCTCCCTCAACAATAAGTAATGCGAACAAAACTTCGGAGAAAAAATCATTAGTCAAACTATGGTGCACATTCCAACACACGTATAATTGTTTTTGGCTGACCAACCAAAGTGAGGAATGTAGAACGAGATAAGATGAATTCTGGTGAACTGAGAAAGAGGAAAGTAACTTGTAACATTTCCATTGTGTTTCTTCAGGCTGCTATAATTTATTTGTTTATTTTTATTTTGAATTACTCTATTCATCCCTCACCGGGGAAATTTGTTTGCTGCACTCCTTACACCACAGCAGGCTGCCCTTCAACGGCGCCAATGGTGGGAGAAGTGGGGGCTAGGTGTCTTCTCCGTGGGACGCGAACCCGCGATAATTCTCTTGTCTTCACTTTCATCAAAAACAGGTTATCACTTTAACTCACAAATCAAACTGAAAATAAAATGGGCACGAATATCTGGGCATGCTCAGATGCTCAAGACCACGACAGCTAGTGGTCATGCAGACGACCACTAGCTGTCGTCTGCATGGTTCATGCTTATAAACATAAATGCAGGAATAGAAAGTAGCATCTATTTTTGTTTTCTAGGAGATTCTGGCCTCAGTTGTCAGCATTCGTGAAAACTGGTGTAACTCAGGAAAAATCTCTGAACTGGCTTAAGATGTGTTGCTGTGGTCACCTTAACACATGGTATACTCATTGATTCCAATGCACTTAAGCACCTTGTGCAAGAAAATACAACTGACTATATGTGAAAGCGTTCATTCTGAAGAAAATAAAGATACTGTGATGAACAGATGCCTCACTCTAACGATACTAACCAAGCTGCTTTTTTTTTACCTTATGAAACAAAACTTTTACTTAAAGTTTATCAGCTTTTTTTTAATCTTTTGTTAAATTAACAAATAAAATATAAATGTTCTCATATCAAAACATTTTGAGATTTCCCCAGAAATTAAGACCACAGGATGCATTCAAAATGATTTTTCGATTGGGATTTCGCACCTTATCTGTATTTCAGCAGACTCACGGCACTCAGTCACTCACCAGTTCATGCCCTATTGCCACAACCCAAGCATGTTGTAATTTGAGCACATTGCCAGGGATTAATAGCCTGTTTTTTTCGCCAGAGGACATAAATCAGTTGTCACCGTCCTTTCTGTGTCAGCCCCAATCTGCGCAACGAAAGGCAGCCAAACTTGTGGACTCCTGACAATAATAAAAACCAGGGTGGGCCACTCTTGTTTGCTGTCATTTGATGATCCTGTCAGCAGATAAGAAAGAGGCCTGAGGTGTAGTTCAAGACCTTCTATTCATTCATCAAAATAAAACAGCTATCTGCTGATTACGCATAACGTCAAAGTGCCTGACTTGAATGCATGATGGCCGATAATATCTGAAAAATCTAATCAATATTTCCATATTCCTAATGAATGAGTTCAGAGTAACAACACTAACGATGCTGACATGGCTGCTTGTTTTCATAAGTTCCCATTTCCTGCATGTCTGGCTCTTTTCTAGAATAAGCTAAGTGTTTGTAAGGTCCAACTAAAACAAAAGTGACGTTGGAAGCTTGAGTGCTGCCCTAAACCATCGTCCGATCTATCTGCTGATCTCAGCCGGGATCCTGTGCAGACAATACCCCGCTTCCCCTCTGCTGCACCAATGAAAACACACAGCATTATGTGGCAGCGAGGTGAGAGGCTAGTCGATAAAAAAACAAGGAGAAAGCAGAGTAGAAGTGACAGAAAAAGAAGAAAAGAAGAGGGGAGGATAATGACTACCTTTACCACTCTGTCCACCTTGGTTTAGTCTTTTGTGAAGCTTTCATAACCATGATTCTGCTGACTGATTTGAAACTACTCTCCAGTGCTCTCAAAAGAAGAAACAATAAGGTCTAAACTTGAAAAAGATTGCAGTCATGTTGAACTGAAGAGGGCTGGAAGTACTGGTTAGGGGGAAAGAACTCAGTCCTCCTTTGGTGCTTTCTTACAGAGTCTCCGATCCATTTAGGTTGTGTCTTGGCAGAGAATTTGTGGTCTGACAAAGCCCAGCTCTGTCTCTCTGATCCAGCCCACTGGCCTTTAAGCTTTTACAGATGTGTGGAGAAAATGGGCAAGGAGCGTGCCAGGTTGGGACAGCCAACTGACTGGACACACGGTTCTAAATTAGCTTTTTAGCTACATCTCTATGAATTCTCTGCTTTGGCTTTCTGTCTCGACTGCTTTTTCAGAGGTTGACACGGCAACATGCGAAGAAATCTGAGCCTTGAGTGCTTGTTTTGTTTGTTGTTTGAAATGCTGAAAGCCAAGAAAACCACCAGCCCTGATGTTGTCTTTTTTTTATTTCTGTCCCAGTTCTCTCTAAAGGAAAACAGAAGTGTCTGATGAAGAATGTAGTAATTACTTTGGACTCATATTTCCACACGTGTTTGCAGTTGCAAGCGTTACACTTTTGTCATCAAATAAAACCACTAAAAAGTGTAAAATAATTCACTCATCAGACAAGTCTGAGCTATTGTGCCAAAATTGACGGTGTAAAGGATCAAAGCATGCCGGCTCGGCCGACTTTGATGAGCGGCAGAGGAGTTTTATGTTGGAGAAAAAGATTTATTTGGCTTTCAGAGGAAGATGTTTGGGGTGTGCACAACCACACCACACAAAGATGCCCGTTTGTTTCATCCTTATGTCAACAGAGCTGTCAGGGTGGATCACTCTTATCTCCATGAATATCCGTTTTTCTTTTGCTCTCTGATGAATTCCAAATGCAAACGAGGACAGACAAGATGCACCGTGTGTGGATTAAAAGGTTATGGAATGAAAACAGGACATGCTGTTGCACTACTGTGTAATTACACAGATACATGAGCCGGGGAGGAGTAAAAATACTATTTTGGTTGGGGTTTTTTTTTTTTTTTTTCAAAAGCTGCACACAAAAGCCAAAATACACAGTCTATGGCGGGGTGGTTAGATGTGACAACATGTAAGGGTGAATTAAGGTGAAACATTATTGTTTGGCACAAGCTGGACTTTGACAGGATGAGTGGCTGACAGACAGTAGATGTGTGTGTAGTTGGATTAAAAGGGTGTGACTGCTGTTTCCCGTGCCAATTCCTGTCCACCTGTTTATCATTTAGCAGATAGGAAGGTGCTCTACTTGTTCTTCCTCCTCCCCGATGCTCAGAGGACTCCACTAGGTCATGCTCCGCTTGGAGAAAATAGTAACCAGGACTGATTCTCAAGCCAAAAAAAACAAAAATTTACATAGTTTTGTGGGAAGTTGTTTTTTTTTTTTTTTTTTTCAAAGTTGAGCCCATTTCTGTGGCATTCACATGATTCTAAGATCTTTATTTAAACATATTGTCGCCAAGGGCTCATTCATCTTCTGAATCATACATGCCTAACAGGGTTACAGGGAATGCAGAGCCTATCCCAGTTGATTCAAAGCCAGAGGCAGGGTACACCCCGAACAGGTCACTAGTCGGTCAGGGAGGGCCACATGCACACAACCATCTACTCACTCATTCCTAGGGGTAATTTCATAGTGCCCAATCAACCTCACATGCATGTCTTTTGTAGAGTGGCAGAAAAACCGGAGTACTTGGAGAAAACCCACACATATTCGGAAAGAACATGCAAACTCCACACTGTTACCAAGGGTTGTTCTTAATAAATCTCCATTAGATTGACAATAGTTGGAAACAAATAAAATCAAATCTTTTATTATGAGTTTAGCAGTTGTTCTCAACCATTTGCATATTTTAGTTTGTGAGCTCTGCTCTGTTTACAACATATTTTTGGAGTTGGCCATGTGACATGGACAAGGCTGTCCCTAACGGGAATAGGAGCGGAGGAGACGTGGGAATGACTGTGCTCTAAAGGATTCACTTCAATGTGTAAAAGATGGAAAGGACATTTTAAAAAAGGACTAAATACATGTCTCTTTTGTAAATCCTTCAGGATTAGATAATGATTATGAGAAGGATAAAATTTTGTTTTTCTTTGTATTAAAAAGAACAGAAAAATAGTTAAATAGAAAAAATGTTCTGAATCCCACAAACTTGTATCGTCATATCCTCAAATGTTTATGCAAATTTTTCTCTTTTTACTTAAAAATAGTGAGTTATTTGTATGTTTGATTGCAGTAGTACATGCTAACCACGGTTACCATAGTTACCAGTGCTTAGCATCCCTTTTTGTTTTGATACAAGTTCTACATAAAAGAGAACAGATCAGTTTATGAAGTTTTCGGAGGTTGATGTGTTCTATTTTGCTCTGATTTTTATCAGTCCTGGAATGTTATTGCTCATTTTTTAGTTTTTATGATGCAACAAATGGTTTCTATTTTTAAAACATGTGGCCTGCAGGCTAGTCATCTCTTGTTGTGTACTACAATCTGTTCTGATGAAGGCAGTTAGAGGCTAACTATCCTTGTTTTCGTTTTTTTTTTTTTCATTGATAGATTCTTTCCAGACCTGGAACCCACTCACACGAGAGTTGTAACCTCATCACCGTGCTATCCTCTGATATCAATCCTATCCTGTCCAAAAACACTATTTTACTTTTATTTGTTTGACCACATATAAGTTCTCTCCTCTACTTAAAAGAGCCCTCTGACCATGTGGTTGTCCTGGATCTCCTTTTCATCTGATTTTGTGGATTTCTTGGTGTACAGTGTTTACAGACGTTGATGATTGGAAGTGTTTCCAAAACAAAGCAGTGATCTCCAGAAGGGAATTTGTTTGTTTTAAGTACAATGAAGCCTATTGGCTCACTAATATGTGCGTTTTGCTCACTCATAAATTCAGATTCCTGATTATTTGAAAAATTTTCTAATTATTGCACATAATAATTGAACTTAATGGGGGAAGCATTGAGCCGAAAAGCAAAACTCTCGATTTACAAGTCGATATTCGTTCCCACCCTCACCTATGGTCACCAGCTGTGGGTGGTGACCAAAAGAATGAGATCACGGATACAAGCGGCCAAAATGAGCTTCCTCCGCAGGGTGGCTGGGCTCTCACTCAGAGATCCGGTGGCGAACTCTGCCGTTCGGGAGGAGCTCGGTGTTGAGCTGCTCCTCCTCCAGGTCGAGAGGAACCAGATGGGATGGTTCAGGCATTTGATGTTTCGGGAACGTCCCACCGGGAATAGACCAAGAGGCAGACCCTGAACCTGCTGGAGAGTATGTCTCACAGCTAGCCGGGGAATGACTCGGGATCCTTCCAGGTGAGTTGGAGGATGCAGCCAGGGAGAGAGAAGGCTTCCCATCTGAGGCTGTTGCCCCCGCGACCTGGCCCTGAATATTTTTATCTTTTAAGACGTTCCATCGCAGAAACTCCACTTTTCCGAAATACTTTTCTTTTGAAACAGTTCTCGTCTAATCTTATTATTTGATCATTTGTTCTGTTTCAGGTACTTCATGTTGTTTTATTGCTCCTATTCAAACTTTTTCGTTTTGCTGCCAACACATTGTAAAAACAGGGAACAAAATGTCTCACTGTCCAAGTTATGAATGTTACTTTGATAGGAAAAAATATTCATTTTTTTTCAAAGCTGCAACTCAATGCGTTGTTTTAATTCCTTTAAAAAAAAGTTCCATTCAGACTGTCATTTGATATTTTTGATTAAATAAATTAAAATGACCCAAAGGAATGTGTTTAGTAATGCAGAACTATGTGTAAACTCATCAGGTATTGATGTAACAAGCATGTAAGTTATGGAAGTGTCCCTGGAGACTCCACCAAATATAAACAGCCTGAAATATGCGCCTGTCAGTCTAGCTAACGGAAGCCAACTGAGCTTATCCAGTTACAGTGCTGAATATGAAAATAAGAAAATAAATAGCTGGTGGTACCAAGTTCCTGTTCAGACGGACTCAAGGAAACCTCCTCCTCACCCTGAGGTGATCAAGCCATTGCAAAAAAAAGCCTGCTAATAAATTCACCGCTACATTCCCGAAGGTGTCTGAGATTTTAAAAGCCTTAATTACAGCTGTGTTTGACCTTCTAGTCTGATTCTTGGTTTGGGCCTGAAGCTGTATGCCTCCAGAGGGGTGTTAAAAGCACCGAGAAGTTGCACAAGACCTCACTTAAATGACCTATCTAAAGGCAAATGTGGCAAAAAGGATTTTTCTCCAGCGATAATTTCTAGAATTTGTTTGGACGTCTGGGAAGGATAGAAAGAAATCAAAGAAATGTACAAAACAGAAGAGAAACGTTATAAAGGGAGAACTGAGAAAGTGAAAGTTGATTTCTAACTCCTTTTTTTTGCAGAAGAAGGGCTGGTTTGTTGGGCTTTTATGGGGTCATGTTATGATAACCCTTAGCATGAAGCTATTTATGAGCTCGGTGAAGGGGAGAAGGGGAAAAGGGATTTTAATAACACATCATGTTGGAAGTCGGCTAAGCTAACAATGTTGCGCAAGTTTCAAGAGAAACATGAAGTCACTGCAGTCCTGAGGCTAACACCCATATGTTGTTCTACTCATGCTCTGAATTTCAAAACACTATGTCAACAGCAACACACAACTCCCCGTGTGACTTTAATCTGTCCATATGGAGCAACGCCTCAGCAGTGGGTCCTCTTTCAACACTTACTTATTCAATACAGAGTAACCTTCATCCAGCAGGCAATATGTGTTCAGCCTCACAGTGAATTAAGTTTAAGCGCAGAGTGGTCGAGAGTGTTCCAGTTCGTATGTCCTTGAGAACATGGGTGGATGTCACCCACAGCTACGAGATCTTCTCATATGTTTAGGTGTGGATGGTCCTGCAGCAGTGTGCCAAAATGTTGAATCCCATCAGTGTTTTGACTGAACTAAAGTAACATCTTACACTTATAGAATTAAGACCCATAAAAGACCAATCAAGAATTTCTTGTGGTAAGGCTTTGCCTGGAACAGCACAACCGGTCATTTAGATTGGATGCCAGAACAAAATATTCTTTCTCCTTTAAAGACAATTTTTCTTCCGTTGTGACCTTTGTTTATTTCCATATCCTCAGTGTTCACTATTCATCCAGTTGACCTCAATTCCTTCCATGACCAGTTCAATCAAGGGTGGACCAAGCATTTCCAATGTGGAACATTCGTAGCGCTAGTAGCGCTTTGTCTGACCCACCCCTACATGACCATTGTACTGTTCCGTTTTCTTCCACTTATCTGAGGCCAGGCTGTGGGGCAACAGCCCCAGTTGGGACGCCCAGGATTTCTTTATTCTGGGAACATCCTCTCGCTCACCTGAGAGGACCCCGAGGCGTTCCCTGGCATGCTGTAAGATAGTCTCTCCAGCAGGTCAGGCGCCTAATTCTGGGTCTCCTCTCAGAGGGACATTCCCAGAATACTTCACCCGGGAGGCGTTTGGGAGGCATGCTAACTAAATGCCCGAACCACTTCGTTTTGCTTCTCTCAACCTGGAGGAGCAACAGTTCTACTCCAGGGTCCTCCCGGATGGCAGAGCTCCTCACTCCATCTATCTGTGCCAGAGCCCAACTACCATGTGGAGGAAACTCGTTTGGCCGCCTGTGTGACTATTGTGTGGTTATAAAAAAAATGTCAAAATAAAAGCCTTTACCTGAACCAAAAAAAGTCAATCAAGACATTTCCTCTACTGACGGTGAGGGATTAACTAGGCTGGTGCTACCTAGTGTCTCTAATTATTTTATTTCACTCCAGCTACTAGGTGCGGAGTAGTATAAACAAATTTGTTTCATTTTTATGTGACTAGGAAAAATGGCAGACCTATAGGCGGATAGAGATGACTGTGAGGTCAAACTCAAGCGTCCAACCGGATTTATTTGTAGTTCGGTAGCTAAGCATTAAGGTAGATCAAGCTATACAGTCTTGTGTTTGCAACAATTCCCAAAATTGAGTATTTAAAGTGAGAACAAAGACAATGTTTTAAAGTGTTGTTCAGGGAAAAGATGCCATTTTCTGTTGAAAAAAGTCGTATCTCACAATAAACTTTCGTCACATAAAGTACATACAGTACATAAAGTAGGGGTTGTATTGGCTGATGCGTCAAATTACGGTCAACACACACAAACTTGAAAATGAGAGATTTCAGACATTTACTAGCAAGAAGACCCTGGACGAATCAACTCTAAATTGAATTAGTCGAAGCAAAAGTTTTATTGGCACTCGTTTTGCGCAGAAAAGATTTTGTAGAAAGCAGACTTCTTTCATTTTTACTCTACCCGGCAACAAAGAATGGATTTAATGTGATTGGTTGCATGTTTTTAGGTATAAATGCATGTGTGAATTACAAGCAACTACTGTATATAAAAAGCTACGAAAAAACGCGCACAAGCTACAGTATCTTGAAATATTTACTGACCGACTGCTTACTTGCAAGGGGTACTGTATCCTTTTCTGGCTCCTTACAGGTGAGAGGCATGGTACACTCTAAACAAGTCACCGTCTGTTGTGGATAATTATTATCAGTCTGTAATTAAGATTTTTTTTTGTTAGTGAAGAAGGCCTTGAGGGCCCAGATGAACCACCACTGTGTCTAATCTGACTTCTTCTCCGCTGCTCCCTCTGCCACGCATGGTCGGAATCACTAAACAAAACCAGATCTTTATGAAGTTTCTTTTCTAAGTCAGAAAGTTGAACATTATGTGTTCTGATATTGTACCGCCACACACAAGTCTTCATAAAACTAATTGACAAAATTGACAGCAGATGTGGAAATCTCACAAGTCTTGTTCTCCTACTGGGAAGCTGTTGGTGATCTTAATAGTGAGTCAAACCATGAGGCTCTTGTGGCTAAAAAAAAGTGGAGTTTTCTCTCATAAAGCCTACAGATAGACAATGTTGTTTGTCCCACACAGACAGACAGAAATGGAGAGCCGTGACACGAATCAACAGGAAATTAAAGAAAAAACAATCAGATAGAAACCAGCAGACTTTTTATGGAGATTTTTTTGTGAACTTGTAAACCAAGCAGGTTCAGTTTGTTGGAAAAACAAAAACTGAGGAGACAGAATTTCTCTATTTATCCATTTTCTCACTCATTTCAACATCTATGGTTAAAAATTGGAGGTACTCAGGTAAATCACCTTCTTGGCTTTTCTTGTTCACACAGACTGCATCTCATCACGGCTCAATGATAGATTTCTTGTTTTATTGGTCCAGACGTCATAGCAAAATGAAGTCTGCCTCAAATTCCACGGGCATGACTAATATTTGTACATGAGCCCTCTACGCTCTTTGGGATAACGATGTTTCCACAGCTGAGCGTGAATATCGACAAAACTCTTTTGCAGATGATTTTCTTAGTAATCCAGCGCATGAGGAAACACTGTTGAAGACGTTTTAAGTCCTACATCATGGTCTGGAGACAATGATGATCTCATTTGAAATTACCACTCACCTTTTATGTTTTTAATAGCTCATTTGTAAAGGCCTATAAACTTCAGTTCTTTTTGGGATTTGACTAACTTTACTTTGGATTAAACATTGCAATTATGTCCCAGTTTTAAAAAAAATTGCAGTCTTCTATAATAACTTTAAGACGACTATTTAAAAACAACGGCAAAAGTTGGTGAAACTTTTTAAAAAGTCAGTGTTTTGACAAAAATGCTGAGTTTACCAAAACTATTTTGAGACACTTTGGAGTCACATTGGTTCTAATAAAAATATATGTACATGGAAAAACATCTTCCATCCAGGAGGAGCTCGGAGTAAAGCCGTTGCTCCTCCGGATTCAAGAGGAGCCAGATGGAGTGATTCGAGCATCTGGTTAAAATGCCTCCTGAACGAGGTGCTGGTGAGGGTTTTTGGGCACGTCCCATTGGGACGAGGTAGGCTCCAGACCCTCTAGAGAGACTATGTTTCTCAGCTAGGCAGGGAATACCTCGGGATCTTTGCAGCCGGGGTGAGAGATGCATGAGCTTCCCGCCTGGGACTGTTGCCCCCGCGACCTGCCCCCTGAAAAGCAGAAGCCCTCAGAACGGGATTTACACAGGATTAAAATGACCAAAGGACCTCTGTATTGACAGAATTGCAAGACGTCTTTTTTTTTTTTTTTTTACTTTATTTTACAGACATACCATGAATATCAGATTACGCTGGTGATTACCAGATTAAATTATTAGATTTTCATATGTGAAATGACAACTGCGCAAATTGAAACTCACTGAGTTTACAACTTATTTTCAAAGTTAATTTAAAGTTTTTGCTCAACAAGCAAACTCAAGATAACAAACTCAAGCGAGATAAAAATAATCCGCAGTAAAACAAGCCCAGAAAATTCTATGTAAATAGATTTTTAATAAACACGCTTATTTACAGATTGAAATAGTATGAGACATTTAATCTGCTGGAACATTGTGAGCTTTCATAAGAGAGTTCTTCTCTCTGGAAAGTGTCTGTGCCAGTGATAGAGTTGCAAATCCTTATCTGCAGTTTGACATTTCATATTCTGGCACCGTAAATCCAGTGGCGCCTTCATTGATTCTATATATTGATTTAAGTTTACCTCACATGGATGACATACAGCATTTCTTGGCACAGCAAGCTCAGTGTGTATTTGTATCTTCTGGATGTGGACACGTAGCATTTGGTGGATACCGACTGTGGATATGGCTGCTGATTCTGGGATGTACACAGGCGACCTAATTCTCTCTAAAAATCTATTTCCACACCCTTGCCTGGCAGCATGCTTTCATCAAGCCTTAATGGGGTTTAGCAGGCCAAGAAGCCTGCAGCGACACCAGCCATGCTGAGACAATGGGACTTCTGCTACAAGTGTTGTCCTAATTGGAATCATCTATTCACTTTAAACTGCATCATCGCTGGCGTGAGGCCGACTCTCTCCAAGGCACTTCATTTAATTAATAAAACTTGTTGGAGCTGATGGGGTAATAGATCACAGAGGATTATCTCATGTTTGGTGAAGCTGAATTAAAATCAGGGTATATTCAAATCTATTCATCTTCATTTTAATCCGACGTTTGTTTGCTGGCTTGGATATACGCAAATTAACTGTACCTTGAGGATGAATAGAGATTTCTTCATTTAAAATGAATTTGAATGAATATGTAGTTTGAACCACTGGCTTGTGAAAATGTGAATTTAAAAAAAAAACACATGTATAATTTTTTTTTTTTCAAACATACTCTTTTTATCCCTCACCAGGGAAATTTGTGTGCTGCATTACACCGTAGTAGGCTGCCACGACGGTGCCAATGGTGGGAGAAACGGGGGGTTAGGTGTCTGCTCCAAGGACCCTAGACGTAAACTCAGTGGGAATCAAACTTGCGAACTTCCGGTTAACTTCCGGTTCGAGGGTGAACGCTCTACCACTGAGCCACCGTCTCAATGGTAATATTAAAAATTTTTGTCAATATTTGTAAAAATATACCATAATTTGCGCAATTTGCAATGATGGGAAGCACATTAAGTAAAAAGAGAATCTAGATTACAATTATTGGGGTGTTAAACAACGTTTAAACTAAAAAAAAAACTCGGAGAGCACAAACTTCAACTGATATCTGCGGAAAAAGTCCACCCCTTTTTTTGCCAGCCAATGGGTGCAGATTAACAACCCGTGCAGGTCGCCAGTTTGTCAATGCGCCACAGTGTACATCATGTGGGAGTGTACATCACTCCCACATGATGTACACTGTAGTGCATTCCATGAGCTTGATTATGTATAATGGTGCTAAGAACATGGCATCTCCTGCTGCTGCAGCTGTGCATCTGAAAGATGCTCGTAGTGATCAACATGGTCTATTGCCAGTATTGTTTTGGTGAACATATGAAAGAAGTCGGACATCCGACTTTAGTCATGTCACAAGAAAAAAGCTATGTTAGCCTAGAAGCTAAAGCGAACATTTAAAACACTCCTGGACCCAAACAGTGACTCGGATCACCCCCAAAATGTTATCACTTCTACTTCTTCCCATTGTGGATGTATTCTGAAAACTTTCATAAAAATCCAGCACTAACTTTTCAAATGATCTTGTTCATTCTCACACACGCACACACACACTCCCCATCACATTATCTCCTCTGTGGAGGAAATGAAAGTTATTAGCACAGAAGAAAGGAATAAGAATATTAACTTTGTTGGAATGAGTAAGAGGGTACAAGATGAGCTCAATAAAATGTGCACATTACTAGTTATTTTAGAAATCTGGATCTATATAAAGGAAAAATGAAGGTATTTTCCTCTCCTTGAAACATCACATTTGAATTGGGTTTATCAAATTTTACTAATTATATTGAATGTCTAATTTAGTTTTTTAGAACCCATTTTGCTTAAAATACCTTAATATTGAATATGACTAAAATTCCTAAATCACATCTTCTTCTTCTTTTGGCATTTCCCTTCAGGGGTCACCACAGCAAGTCAGTTTTCTTCTATTAAACCCTCTAAGCTAACTATCCTCCAGATTTGATTCCTTTATCAGACTTGTCAAGCCTCCTGCATTGGGTGGGAGACACTTGCAATTAGGACCTATCTCACACTCACCCACCAAGGCTAATAAAACTCCCACATGATGTACACTGTAGTGCATTCCATGAGCTTGATTATGTATAATGGTACTAAGAACATGGCATCTCCTGCTGCTACAGCTGTGCATCTGAAAGATGCTCGTAGTGATCAACATGGTCTATTGCCAGTATTGTTTTGGTGAGCATATGAAAGAAGTCGGACATCCGACTATAGTCATGTCACAATTTACGTGTGTGAGCCGCAAAACAAGCAGTTTAGGGGCGTATTCCTGGTGGTAATTCCTCTTCGTACTCATACATAACGCTAGGTGGTAACACATATAAGACGCACAATTTTCCTGCTGTTTTCTCATGTTTTGAAGGGTTTGTTTTACACCAACCATTATGCGGGTGTTGTCCATTGGCGGATATGACGTCAAGCTCATCCTCCTTTTCGCCACGCCTCCTCAAATTCTTCACACCCCGCCAAAATAAATTTAAAAAAAAATCTCCCGCTTTGTGAAGGCAAAAACTCTGCTTTATGACAATAAAGCACATGTATTAATATATTAATGTATCAATATTATTTGTTCACTAAAATTTCGTAATTATCTAAATAATTTTTCTTAGAAATTTGGTGGGAAAAAAGACTTCCTGCACAGGATGGACCTTCTGGGCTTTCATATAAACCCTGCTGGCCTTGATTCAGAACCACATGCACACACAATGCACACATGAGTGATTTATAAATGAAAATCCAGACCATACCGGCGTCTCTGTCAGTAGATACAGTCAGAGTTTCAGAAAAAGTCTTGAAGGTCAGCTGCTCTCTCAGAACGATCTTTTTCCTTCATGACTCCAAAATCAACATGTCTGCTACCACAATGAAGAAAAAGGAAGTGGAGAAAACCTAAAAGAGTGTGTCTGATGAGAAAGTATTTTTCCTTTTCTCCACCCTGTTAAAAAACATTTTCACAGATTTGGACACTGAAAGCCCACATGCCTACAGTAATTCATCTAGGTAAACATCATCATTTACCACTAATTAACCAGATGATGGTCTGGTAAGCAGGAAATGAAAAGGCCGATTAATCACTCGGAGCACCCACAGGTTTTTTTGTTTAGGCCTCAAACCGGAAAAAATGAGTCGTAATAATTGAAAAAAAAAAAAAGCTACTTTGATTTTTTTTTTTTAGGTGACACACTGAAACAGAATGTCTTCAAATCTTTTTTTGTTGGAAAAAAAAACAAGAGAATAAACCATCTCTGTAGGTTTATTTTCCAATAATCATCCGCCTGACAGAACTAATAGAGAAAACACACGTCTATACTTCAGCATCAGCAATGCCAGCATGTGTGGAGAATAGTTTTTACTATTACTAGAAGAAGGGAATTTCCCGTCCCTTGTGAGGTGCTGCTTTTCTCCTACTTGCGTGTGTCATGCCTCCTCCGTGGGTGAGTTTTACAGGCAGTTTGGGGGGATGATGTAACTGTGGAAGAGTGTCCTGTGTGCAGTCAAACTAGTAATTCAGAGAAAAGCTTTTTTCATCTGGTCAAAGCTGGCTGTCTTTGTAAATAAAGACATGCAGTTCCATAAAGAGACAAACACCAGAGGAGGAGTCACAGCTAGAAAACTCTGATTCTACTTTCTAATCTTCAACATCTACTAAGATCAGATTACTGCCCTGTTTATTGAGTCGAGCTCTTCAAATACGAGCATGCTGGAGGCCGTGTGTGAAATTATTTCAGTTTGATCCAGGAAAATATTATCCTGACTGGAGGAATCCAGGAATTTGTCATCCAGATGAAATTTTGGGGGATTTCTGCTCATGACTCAGTTATATAGTTACTGCTAAAAAACAACCACATCTCATCAAATTCACTTATTTTGATCAGTTTATTATGTTGAGAAAAATCAAAATATGACAAACTGTAACCAATGTATTATCACACCTTCTTTAGATGAAATATAACCTGAGCAGTAGAGTTTGGGACACCACTCAGCTACTTGATCAACCCTGTCTGATGAGGGAGTCTGGGATGTTTCAGTGGCATGAACTCACCCCATGTGTACCTCATTACCTCATCTCCTCTGCTGATTTATGACTTTCACAGAGGCTGCTTCTCAGACATAGATCTGCAAAAGATAAAAGAAAATTATAGCTTTATTACCAAGATGGAGTGGGTGTGTTTACACAGCAGAAGGCCACAATGGTAAGCTGAAACACACCTGCATCTGATCCATTCCTCCTTCACATCTGTATACAGGACATATGTGTATAGAAGGAGAAACGATAACTGCTCAAGCACAAATTCCATTTCTGTCTCCTCCTAACATTGACATGTAGACATTTAATTTCTGTTGCTCAGATCCTGGAAAAAGCTATGCTTGGATTAATATGACATTTTCATCCAGAAAAGCTAATGTGATTATACTCTGACAGTCCCATGTTATCAGCAGATGTGATGTTTTCACCTGGATGATGATGTGAAATGGATGAGCTGGCACTGGTTTAGTTTGAGATGATCTGTTTGGCTGTAGCACCACCATGTGGAAAGAAAACAGATGAAAAAACTACTTAAGACATGTGCATATGTTTCTATAGATTTATGTGTATTAAGTCATCTTATCAAATTAAATTTTATTTGTAAAGCACTTTTCCAACACAAAGTTACACAAAGTGCAGAATAGAACAAATAAAAACTCAAACAACATTAAAATACAGATCATTAAAAAACAATAAGTCAAAATCAAGCATCCATCAAAAATCACACTCATACAAAACACTGCACACATGCATCGACATTCACACTGTCCCCCCAATCCTCCTCCCAATCCCCATTTCACCTAAATCGCTAGCAACTGTCTGTTTAGCTGAAATAAAAATAAGCATCCGGCTTGATGCTGTGAGGAAATAATAACTGGGGATCGATCCACACCAGGATTTGGCCTGCCCAAGACTGCAGTGACCAAAACCACAGTGGTCCACCCAGCTCCAGGAGACAAGGGCATACACGAGGGTGGGGCATTTGCTTGCTTGCTTGCTTACTGTCCTCTGATGGGCTCCATATCAACCACATATGTCCTCTTAGATGTGGAACCACAGGGCTATCTCATTGCTAATATCCAGCAACAATGGGATGCTTTCACATCAAATTGAATCTAATAATTTCTAATACCTTATTGAATCCAAGCTGGGAAAAATGGAATCAGTTCTGCAAGTATGAGGTCCAACTTCCTAAAATGTGGCCTATTAAGTGATTTATTTCCAAGTAAGATTAAATCAAAATGAAGCTTAAACATTTACTAACATTACCGTGATGCAACTAGGCATAGTTTTCTGCAGGACAGACACATTTAAATGAAAAAGCAAACTTTAAAGTTGAAGTACTGCTTTATTGTATTAGCCAGGAAGTGAGCTGACCGGTGACATCCAGCTGTTTTATTAGTTTGTACAGATAGAAGGGACGATTAACACACACAGACAAGATGTCTGTCTTCATAAAACACACATTAATGAATCTAAAATAGTGTCTCAGTAAATACAATATGTCTGGATTTATATGCAATATATCCAATCATCAAGTGATATCAGAGAATAAGACGTCGGGTTTTTTTGACAATGAGAAATAAACAGTCAATAGAGGATCTGCTTCCTGTTTTACAAGCTGTAAGCAACCGTTTAAAAAGCTATACACTATACACACACACTATCCTCTCTGGTTTCAATGTCATCGACACAAAAATAAATACGCAGAAACCCAAAATGAATGGGCTTTGTTGTTAAAGAAACTCGAGTAATCCAAACCAACAATTTACTCTTTGTCTCGGTGTTTAAGATGCTGAGTGCAGCATAAAATCCAGATCGACTGCTAATCCACACTTATAAATTACAGAAACTAGTTCAATATTTATTTTTCTCAGCACAGAAAGGCTCTGATATTTTAAAACTCTCCTGAAAAAGAACCGTGTGATGGCCAAGAGATGGCCCGGTGTGGGACAGCTCATAAAGTCCATGCAGATTAATGTGATTGAAAGTGAGGAAATTTGTTCAGATTGTTTTCGATTTCTGATTCTGCTCTCCGACTTTGTACAATCAGCTCATTACATAAAGCTTTAACTTTTCATCAATACTTAAATCAAAAAAGACAAAAAAGCATTTGAAAGTAAGAAAGTAGAAATAGTGAAAGAGAAAAAAAGAAAAAAAAAAAACAACCTAACCAAAAGTGATAACCTAGCAGAAGCAAGAGTTTAAACAAGTAACTGTGTGTTTTTACAGCTACTAAACACACAGTAAATACAGCTTGTTGCAAAATGAGATAGTGTTTACGTTAAGACATGTGTTCTAGTAAAATACTGTAAGTTTTTATGTTATAGGTTGTCATGGTGAAGGCAGCAGCGTGAGAGAAAAGATGTCATGCAATCACTGCATTTAACAATAGATATCGGTTTGTTTCACTTAAATTTAGCAAATTAAAGTCATCAGTGAGCTGAATCAGAAATTAATTACGTATTACATTAGCCTATTGGTTGAAAGAAACTATGTGACAAAAATATGTTTCAGGGAGCGAGCGGGCCGAGTCTGAGCTCCACATGATGGGTCAGCCAGATGGGTTCGGCGGTCGGTTCAGGTCCTTCCTCGTTCGGCCGGACGTTAGCTGCGAGGTTGCGGAACTCATGTCGGATTTTAAAAGCAATAGTGACATCCGGGTCCTCTTCTTTTTGAGGAATAACTTTAACGAAGAAGCCGATCTTGTTGGATTTTCTGAAAGCAACAACACTGTGGAACAAAAACACAGTGATTAGAATACGCTGCATCTATGGTGTGTGCATGTATGTGTGTGTTTACTTACTCTGGATCATCCTGGAAGGCCTGCGGGTCAGCTATGTCCTCATACTCAGCAGCAGCATCTTTCCCAGCTAACACCAGCTCTTTACCAGGAACAAAAACCTAAAGAAAACAAATTATAATGAAGACCAACAGTATGAAAAAAGCAGTTTTCATTCAGATAAATTTCATTGTTAAAAAAAAAAAAATTCTGTATTTAACATACAGAAGGCAGAAAAACAGCTGCTTGATGCTTTGCCTTCAAACTGATATGATGAAAAAAGAACTACAACCCCCATCATGCCTAGCGCACTCTGCACATGTGCATAAGGAAGCTCTGCTGTGTAGATCTAATTAGTTCAAATGTACCCAAACTAATCACGAAACAAACACAGCCCCCTTTTCAAGACATCAAGCAAGTACTCATTTACATGTGAACCTGGGATTGAGAACAGATGAAGATTATTGTGACAAGAGCAGAGAACTGCAGGTCAGGAAGGATTTTCAAACTATTTTTATTCACTATTTTTATGAGAAAAGTGAGATTATTTTTTATAGCGCTGTCAATTGTTTGATCAAAATAGATGGCATTTGTACAGACATATGACGTCATAGTTGCTAGGCAACAAACACAAACACACAGCGTCCCGAACACATGAACATCTCCCCTTTCACTTCATCATGAATACTCAACCGTTGCCCAGTTTCTTCATTGGAGAAAGAAACCAGCTGCTCTTTTAGTCAAATAAGAGTCTAAACTGGTTGGTCCCAAGATCCCATTAAGGTTTTAAATTGAGGTTTTGATCAAAGATTGATTTTTTTTTAAACACAAAATGTTGATTTTGAACCTAAAATGACCAACAACTTTTAAATGATCTTAAATTATTATTGATTTTAAATTATCTTTTTATGGTCGTCCATCATGGTCCATACTGTGATCATTATGAAGTCGGAGTAAATTAGTGTTGAACATAAAGCATCAATAGAGACTGATGTACAAAAAAAGGAAGCAATAAGATATGAATGTACACAAGTATGTAAACTCAGCTAATCTAATGTTACCCTCCAGGTGTTTAAATACGACATCCAGCAGGGAAAGAAACGCTCCATTTGGAAATGGTGCGAAAAGAAATGGGTCATGAAGATGCAGCGTTTTGCCCTGCAGCTCCTTTTTACGCGAGACAGCCAGTGATGTCTTCATCATTTATAAGAATGAGACAGGCTGCCTGTTGTGTCTGAGAACTAGAGAGTGGTTGCTCATTTAGAGAAGACCTTTCAAAAAGGAAAGGTCGTGTTTAAAAGATGGAGCTGTCCAGGACAGCCTAAATGATGGTGGTTAAACCATAAGACCTAAGCCTCAAAGGGCTCCACCTGATTTGTGGAAGAATTGTTGTAAACATAAATATTAATTAGAAAAACTTTCTGATTTTACTTTTAAAATGACTATTCCGTTCTGTCGTCTTCCGCTTATTTGGGGCTGTTTTGCAGGGACAACAGCCTCAGACGGGAAGCCCAGGCTTCTTTTATCCCAGCTGCATCCTCTAGCTCACCCAGAAGGATCCTGAGTCGTTCCCCAACCAGCTGTTAGATATAGTCTCTCCAGCGGGTCCAGGGTCTGCCTCTTGGTCTCCTCTTGGTGGGACGTGCCCGAAACACCTTAACAGCGAGGCACTCAGGAACTATCCTGATCAGATGCCCGTACCACCCCATTTGGATTTTCTCGACCTGGAAGAGGAGCGTTTCGAGACCGAGCTCCTCCCAAATGACAGAGCTCCTCTCCCTATCTTTGAGTCGGAGCCCAGCCACCCTGTGGAGGAAGCTTATTTCAGCCGCTTGTATCCACAATCTCAATTTTTCGGTCACCAGCAGGTGAGGGTGGGAACGTATCTCGACTTGTAAATCAAGAGCTTTTTCTTTTGGCTCAGCTCTTTCTTTACCACGACGGATTGATGCAGTGTCCCAGTTATTGTTGACGCTGCACCGATCCGTCTGTTCATCCGACCGACTATTCATTTTGTGGAAATCAATTAAAAACCCAAAATCTAAATGAATGAAGAATAAATGTCATGGCAACGCAGTCACCAGGTAAGTGTGATGTTTCCTAGCGAAAAAAATAATTAGAGGCGAAATAAAAAACCTTGGCAGTGCTGTTGATGTCATCGGGGTCGTCGTCCTCACAAGCAGACAGTGTCACATGGGTGACGTACCCCACTGGGTTGGTCAGGGTTAGCAGCACCTGGCTCTCCTACAAACACAAATAAGAATAGTTTGTTGTCTTTCAGTTTAACAGAAAAAGTATTTTGATCAAATTTTGTGGCCGATCGGAGTAGATGCTTTTTCACTAATAAGTGTGTAAAGTAGAAAATTATTACACAAACTACATGTGATCAAAGAGAAGAAAGACCAGAGTGCCCACTGACCTTTGTGTGTCGCAGATTCGGAATAGACATGATTCTTATTTCAGGGATGAAACTCCTGGGAGAGGAAAAAAAAAAAGTAAATCAATACAGAGACTCTAAAACACTCCGACATGGTTCTGCAACCTGCATTCAGCCGTTTCATAAAGCCATAAAGCCGATCGCTCGACATCAATCACAAAATTTATTCTGAGTAAACAACATGAGATCTGGAGCCTGATCTGCATGTTAAACACCTAAAGAACAAATTGGTTCATTATATAGAAAGCTTATGCTGTTTGACAGTCAGATTTTAAAAAAACACGAGTAATTTTCTGAAAAAAACTGTTATACCAGGAAGAAACATTACTTTTAAGTTCACCAGGCTGATTAACACAGAATTCCCAGTACTCACATGGCCACAAGCTGGATTTTAAACTTGATAGAAGTTGGATTAAACTCAGGCTTGCTCAAATTGTGCTCACATTTCTGTGGAAAGAAATTAAGAAAAAGCTAGTAACGTGACCAATCAGCTAAGAAGCAGAAACATTATTGAACAGTACGCACCCTGCAGCGCAGCGAGCGCTTCATCAAGAGGTGTTTGTGTCTGGGGTGGAGATGGGATGCCCCGGCAGGCTGGAAGTCAGGCTGCAGAAGTCTCTGCCTCAGTGTGGTCACTGGAAACATAAAAAACACAATGCATGTAAATACATTAACAAAAATTTCATACTGAAGACGGATCATATGCTGAAGTGTTTGTTTTTTTTTAAATAGAAAACGTCATTAGAGCGAACAGCAAATTGCAATCAACATAATGTGCACCTCCAGATTAGATTAGCCGAAAGTCTCACCTTCTGGTAAGCTGATGGGTCGGGTGTAGCAATCCTCAGGCAGGGGCTCCACCTCATCGAGGGCCTGGGCGGGTTCAATGGTGACCTCCTTCTGACCGTCACCTTCTTTAAGACTGATTCAGGAGCACAAAAACACTTCAGCCCTTAGCAAATCAGCAACACAGTAAAGTAAGAGAAGTTTACAGCCATCGTTCTTAAACTGCGGCACCCATTATACTGATCGTCCTCTCAATCCAATTTTTTTCCTGGATTTCATCATGAAAAATGAGCTGGTATAGAAAACGATCAGTCAAAATTTCTGACAGAATATTTTGAAAAGAAAAAAAAAAGACAAATTTTCTACCTACTTTGAATTAATTATTTAGGTCTATTAACAAGAAATAGAAAACTAGAGCATATTACAAGCTAAAATTTCTCTGCATAAACATTGTATGAAAATTCATTATGGTCAGATGAAACTATTTGTTTGTACGTTCAGGAATGCCGACTCAAGCTGACTTTGCAACATTTTAGAAAGAAAGTTGACAAATTTAGGGTGAGGCAGTTTAATTATTGTATTTTTCGGGCTATAAGTCGCAGTGTTTTTTATAGTTTGGTCAGGGATGCGACTTATAATCTGGAGCGACTTCTATCAAGAATTTATTAACACATTTTTTTCCATCATTTCACATGTCAATTCCATACTTTACCACAGGAGGGCGCTCTAGTGTAAACTTTGCCAGTAACATGAAAACAACTTACGAGGAAGAACAAAAATGGAACCGAAAAGAAAATTTTTTTGCAGATAAAAAGCTGAAAATAGTCAAATATGTAGCCAAAAATGGTAATCGAGATGCAGAAAGAAAGTTTTTAGTTAGTGAGAAACTTGTAAGGAACTGGTGATATGCGGAGGCTACTCTAACTGGCACGAGGAAAGAAAACAAAAATACTCCAGTGCGAGGTATATGTGGTTTTTTTCCGTTTTTTGTGCATTTTTTGGCTGGTGCGACTTATACTCAGGTGCGACTTATAATTTGAAAAATACGGTACATCAACCCAGGTTTGTTTTCAGAGAGGAATAGATAATGAATCGAAGCTACTAGATTGTGGATTAGAAACATCTTAAGCAGAATAATTCTATCACCTTTCACAATAATTTGTTCATTATTTTATACAGTAAAACTATTCAAACGATGAGAATAAACTCAGAGTCTTGCGAGTTGTGAGACATTAGTTATTATTATGTGAAGCTGGCTTTAAGCAGAATAGTTTCCAGTGGAAACAACATGCATTTGAAGTGCATCTGATGAAAAAGGCTTATTTTATCCAGCAGTTTTTTGGACTATAAAAAGTGAGTACCAGTAAAAATATTTGCTTACGAACCATCAATGATTTAAAGGATTTGATTTGTCTCTTATCTGATTAGTTCTACTTCCTCTCCTGTCAGCTAATTGTTCATAATAAATCTTCATTAGTCATAATTAATACATTTAATAAACTCTCACCATTTCAATACTATATGGCGCTTTGAAAACATTGAGAATGATGGATTTTCAAATGCCCAAAAAAGTCATTTAAAAAGGTTCTGTTATTGATTTTAACTTAACCTTAAAATTAATAAGACCAATAGCAAATTAAGATGCTTCTCAATAGTAGTGACGTGGTGCGGTGACAGGGGAGTGCGTATGACCCTAGGAAACATGCTTTTTGCTGTACTAGAATTAAGTGTAACTGCACATCCACTACAGTAGTTGGCAGTGGCACTCTGATTGTCAGAGTGTGTGCAGGGAGTATTAACTCTATGGTTTAGGGGTTTTTTTGCACCGAGCAAGCGGCAGAATGTGCAGTAAACAATAGAGTGAGGGGAGGCAAATGGATTTCTTCCTGCTAGGTTGGGGTGTAACTGAAAATAATGGAGAATCACTGCTCTACAGGAAGCAGTGTGTTTTCATAAAAAGGAAACTTACGAAAGACCAGCCAGGCTTGCTATCGGGGCTCCAGGCCTTTGCCTCTGCAGTCTAGTTCCAAGCCCGTATTTTTCCTGAGCAAATTCACAAAAACACATACAATCAGGCAACTCAACAAAGGAGAACCAGAAGGGGTAGTCAGGATATTCTACAACTACATTCTTACTACTATTTGGTCCAAAAAATAGGATTTGTAGTGACTTTTGAGAGCAAAACCAGATGTGAGGATAAAAAAAAAATAAAAAAGTCTTGTCTTCCTGTGAGAGACTAAGACAATGTTTTTCTTCCAAAGAAGAAAAGCAACTGGGATTAAAATCTTAACATGATTAATTTATCATTTTTCTCATCAATCAATTTATTTAGATTCAGTTTTTTTTTAGTTTTTTTTTTTTAATGTTGCGATGGTCTGCGTCTCTCAGTGACAGACAAGAAACAAAAAGATAAAATGGGAGGAGTTCTACAGCGAGGACTAGACTAGCCAAGTTGTAAAAAATACAACTCACCACCACATGAATAGTGTGTTGCTGAGAAGGGGAGGAAAGGGTTATAAACAAAATGCAAAGAAAAAATAAAGAGAATAAAAGACAAGGTGAAAAACAAAGCGATTAAGCCACATGTTAATGACATCACATGTCGTGCAACAGCAACAGAAACGAATCCGAGATGAGAAAATTATATCTCCAACACATCGGAGGAACTGATTCACACACACCATATTAAATTAATCTAAATTTGAAAACCTAGTAATCAGTTTTATATTAGAAAACACCGGTTCAGACTGATCAGTCCCATTGTTACTTTTTATAAGTATAAATTGTGCAGAGTGTGTGAGAATTACTGAGCTGTAAGACTTTACAGTTCAGTCCTCTGATGTCCTGCTGGAAATTAATCACAGAGTCATTTGTGAGTGGACTTCATTAGGCTGTAAATTCTAAAATGTAAAAGAAGATTGAAAGCAACTGCATTTGCCATCAACTCAAATAATGATGATGGAACAGATCTTTGGAAAAAGCAGTAAATTAAAAAAAAAAGTTTTCATCAGCAATAATAAAACTGTTTAAAAAGATACTTTTTCTCGTTGAATGTCACCAGCTTCTCATCTTTTATCTATTTTTTTAATAATATATATGTTAAGTAGAAATTTTTAATACTTCTTTAGTTACAACTTCTTTTGTTACTTCTTTTATTCTTAATGTGATCCCCAGCTGCAGGCAGTTCCTGGCCACAGCCATAAGACATAGTGGTATGTTAACTAAGGGATGTGCAGATACTGCTGAGCATCCCTTCACCTACACCTGTTCTCTGTTTCCACTTATCTGTAAGTGGGGGTCTGGAACTTCTCTTTACTTCCACTACTCTGTTAGAACACACCTCATTTCCACTGCAGTATAAATAAATCAGACAAGGATGCATTTCTTTGTAGACACTCCAGTCTGAGGAAAATGCTACCCTTGTGAAAAGTAATAGAGTCTCTCGTTTATTCTCCAGTCAACACAGATTTGGGATAAAAATGATTAACTCTTCCATCAAACAATATATAATATTTGTCCCCGTTTTACCTAACAGAGTCAGTGAAAAATATTGTTGATTTTAAAAAAACACCACCGCATTAATTTCACCAAAGTCAGATCAGTGTAAAAGTTTAACTGAAACAATTTAGGTGAGATGGTGCAGATTACCGAGAAAGCCAGAGGCATGCATTGCCGTCTCCTGGCCATCTTTTTTCTGTCTCTTTCCTGCTTCTCACGATGGGCCATCTGCTGGTAAAACTCAATCAACTTGTTAATCTGTGGAAATAAAAAAATTTCTATAGTACATATACAGAGCTTAAAATCACAAGTGAAAGGTGGATTAGATACTTTAAGTTGTTCCTATTTGTCTAAAGTCAGAATGTTTTCTTATCTAGATAATAAAAGACTAAATCTTCTCAATTTGATTGTTTTTCACTCATATAGGAGTGTGAAAATGCATTTGAGAAACTATTCTTCTTGATTACTGAATCTGAAACATTGACAATCGAGTGTTTGTCTAAATTGTGCCGCCTCTAGTTTGTTCTAGTCTCGGGGTTAATACAAGAGAATGGTACTCTTTAAGAACTGAGCCTCATGACTGGGAAACATGTGAACAACTCAAGTTTGTGTGAAGAAACCACAAAAAAAAAAAAAAAACATACCCGCTGAGCATGAGGGTTCTCTGGCTCCTGCCATCCACCACTTGCTGCAGAAAACCAAACGCACAAAGACAGAAATGATAAATGGACTCTAGTCATATTTCACTTTTTTACCTGTGTGAGTACTCAAAGCTCTTTTCATTGTAGTTCACATTCACCCATTCACACACACATTTATATCTGATGGTGGATGCTGCCATGCAAGCTGCAAACCACCATCAGAAGCAATTGGGGGTTCGGTGTCTTGCTCAGGAACACCTCGGCATGAAGTCTGAGCAGGGGATCCAACCGGCAACCTTCCAGTTACAGGATGGTCGCCCTACCCACTGAGCCATCCGTCCCCCACATGAGTAACGATTAAAAAAAACATTGAGCTATATAGTAAAATGCTTATGTTCTATTTCTGATCACTACTCACCAACTGATTTATCTGCCATCCCCACATCCCTGGAAGTCCAGCGACAGAAGCCGCAAGCCAGATAGTAGGCTTTCTTCATGGCTGTCTTTGTGGGATCGTCAGGTACAGGGGCTGGGATGTTAGTTGCCCGAGTGGAAAGTGTATGCATACAGCAGGGACAATCAAAGCAGTTTGCACACCTTAAGAGGAGCAAAAAATGAGAAAAATTACAATGGTGTGCAATAATATAGTTTATAATAGATTCGTTGTCTTCTGCTTATCCGGGAACAGGTCGCAGGAGCAACAGCCTCATACAGGAAACCCCAGCTTCCCCCACCATCAACTGAGAGGATCCCGAGCCATTCCCCAGCCAGCTGTGGGACATAGTCTTTTCAGCAGTTTTGGGGTCTGCCTCGGGTTCTCTTCCCAGTGAGGGATGCCCGAAACACCTCACCAACAAGGCGTTTGGGAGGCATCCAGTTAGGATGCCTGAGCCACTCCATCTGGCTTCTCTCAACCCGGAGGAGCAATGGCTCTACTCCCAGCTCTTCACTCTGTCTCTGAGTGAGAGGCCAGCACCGTGCAGAGGAAACTCGTTTCAGTCGTTTGATTCAGTGAACTTGTTTTGTCGGTCAGCACCCACAACTAGTGACTATAGGTGAAGGTAGGAACGTCGATCGACTTGTAAAACAAGGGCTTTGCTTTTGGCTCAGCTCTTTCTTTACCACGACGGAGCGATGCAGTGTCCTAATTATTGTGGATGCTGCACCGGCCCATCTGTTGATCTTCCACTCTATTCTTCCCTTACTACAGTTTATAAATGCGTAGCTGACAAACACACATTTTTGATCTCACCTGTTCTTTTTTAATTTAGCCTCAGCTGAGGGCATGTTTTCCAAACAGCTTGGACAGTAATGAGAATCCACCTGATCAGAGACAAAAAAAAAAAACACTGTCATTGTCACAAATGCCAAATATAAAAAGTAATTACATTAACATTTATTATATTGGTTTATTTATTATATTGGTTTTGATTACTGAAAAGCTAACTAACATATTTTATAAAGAAAACAGTACTGATTCTGCTTGTTGCTAATCCCTCTGGGTGTGGTGGCCAACATTTTGAGCCTACAGAATTGGTGGAAAATTATGAAACACGAACCAGCCATAGAATCAAATGTTTTTTATCAAGTGGCTTTCAAATTGTTAACCATTTTATTAAAAATGATATAAAATTAGCTTAATCAGGCTAGGTTTTTTTTATGAACGTTATGCGGAAGTTAGAACATCCAAACCAATGAGAGAAGAGAATGCTGAAAAATAATTTGATTGACAAGCAGATGCACTAATAGAACATCAGTATGAGAATAAGTCCCGCCCATCCGTCAAACCGGCTAACATAGAGCTAACAACAAGCTAACTAACTAAAATCCTCTATAACTCATAAAATAAAAAAATAACCCACCTCGTGAGACACACATTCTAAAGATCGCAGCTCTCCACAGTAGCGACAGAAATAAAGTTGAGACAAAGGGGCTCTGATCTTTTTTTCTCCACGAACAAGATAGAGGACAGTATGAGGCTGGAGGAGAGACGCCATCTCTGAGCAGTCTGACTGTTAGCAGCAGTAGGAAAGTAAGAGGCGAGCACAAAAAAAAAAAAAAAAGGAAACTCTTTAACAGTCACTAAAAACCCGTGAGGAAAAATAAAAATCATGTTCTTAAGATGGAAGGCTATTTTAAAAATAGATTATCTTAACTTATCAATTATATATTTTTTACATTTAATTAAATTAAATTGGTATAGACAAATATCACAAAAAACAGTGCAAAAAAGTATTCAATTCCATTTTATTTGTATAGCTCAAAATCACAGAATTTCCGTCTCAATGGGCATCACAAGAAAAAGAGGGATGTATTAACACAAAAACACAGCAACAAAAATAACTAACAAATGCTAACTAAACAAGACTAGCACATTTATGCCCTTAGACTCTCCTTCACGGTGAGGAAAAACTCCTAAAAAACCCATCAGTGGGGAAAAAATAGGAAACCTTGTGGGGATCCATTTGAAAGAGAGATCCCTCCCCCCAGGACGAGCAACCAATGTGTCAAAGATTATTGCTTAAATATTAGCTTATTCTACTCTACAGCTAAATATCTAAAGAAGTCAATAGATGTTCTTCATCCTGATGCAAACACAAATGAACAGCTAAAAAACAAAAGTTAGTTTAACTATTTTAGCATGGTACTGCCTATTTTAAGAACAAAGTAGATGTGCAGAGTTGTGGTAACTACAGAGGAATAAAACTGATCGGTCAAACGATAAAGTTATGGGAAAAAGTTGTTGAAGCTAAGCTATGATCTGAAGTAAGAATTTGTGAGCAGCAGTATGGTTTTATGCCAAAAAAGAGCACTACAGATGCAATATTTGCCTTGAGGATGATCATTGAGAAGTACAGGGAAGGTCAGAGGGAGCTGTGTCTTTGTAGATCTGGAGAAATGATATGACAGGGTACCTGTCATACTATGGTATTGTATGAGGAAGTCTGGAGAAAGTCTGGTGTGACAGAAAAGTATGTTAGAGTGGTTCAGGACATGTATGAGGGATGTAAGACAGTGGTGAGGTGGGCTGTCGGTGAGACGGAGGAGATCAGTGTGGGGGTGGGACTGCACCAAAGACCTGCTCTGAGTCCTTTGCTGTTTGCTATGGTAATGGACAGGCTGACAGACGAGGTTAGACAGGAATCTCCATGGACAATGATGTTTGCAGATGACATTGTGATCTGTAGTGAGAGGAGGGAAGAGGTGGAGGAAAAGCTGGAGAGGGGGAGGTTTGCACTATAAAGAAGAGGAATGAAGATTAGTCAGAGTAAAACAGAGTACATGTGTGTGAATGAGAGGGATCCAAATGGAGGAGTGAAGTTACAGGGAGAAGAGATAAAGAACATGGAAAATCAACAGTCCAGAGCAATGGAGAGTGTGGAAAAGAGGTGAAGAAGTGTGTCCAGGGAGGCTGGAACGGGTGGTGAAAAGTATCAGGTGTGATGTGTGACCGAGGAGTTTCAGCTAAAATGAAAGAGAAAGTGTACAAAACTGTGGTGAGACTGGCTATGCTGTTTGGTCTAGAAACAGTAGCACTGAGAAAAAGACAGGAAACAGAGATGAAGGTAGCAGAGATGAAGATGCTGAGGACCTCTCTGAGAGTGATCAGGATGGACAGGATCAGGAATGAGTATATCAGAGGAACAGCACATTGGTAACCACTACATTAGACCGATAGAATGGCTTGGATTTTAAACAAGTGCTAAATATTACATCAAGTGCGTCAATTTTCAAATCTAGCGGCGCTAGGTCTGATATTGTTAGGTTCAAAATCCACTTGTAACATTTTTTAACAAAAGAGAAGTGAGGACAGAGGCATAATTTTATTTTCCCACTTGTGCACGGAGAGCAGACAGGAAGCTCAGCCAGTTACAAATTTTCCAACTGCTCTGAGAGAGCGCTGTCTGACCCCCTCTTTTTATTGATGTTACCCTACTCTGTTACATTGTACTCTTTGAAGAAGAAAAAGGAACTTCCATATAGACATTAGACTTAGATATAGAAGTCTAATGTCTGTGTAATAACACAGACATTAGACTTCTGTGTAGACAGAAGTCTAATGTCTACACCTGACTCTGTTGTCAAGTTATTTCTTAATTAGGAGAGAAGCGCAGAGACAGGAACCACTCAAATGTCAACATAAAACGAATGTCGAAGAACAAAGTTTTCTTCATTAAAACATTCATCACAGGTCGAACTGTCAGGTCAAAAACCCTCCCTTTGACATAGAGCATTTAGAGACAGGAAAAGTTAACACCCCAGTGAAATAGAAAGAATATTACATATTAACTCATACACCGTAAAGAATATGTAATACATGACAACTTATACACAGTTTAATTATTCTAACAAAAATCTAGTGCGATAGCGCTTAAAAACGTGCATTTCATGGCACTAGGTTTGAAATCTAAGCGCTTGATGTAACATTTAGCTTGTTTTAACATCCAACACGCTTGTTTACATGCGTGTATTGGACCCGATGGTTTTCCATATTTCCATATCTTTTAATGGGAGCAGTGTTGTTGTATCTTTGGCTCCATCTAGTGATTAAACATTAGAATTACAGGGAAATAAAACATTAAGATGGTTTGTTTATTTATTTAAATTTTTTACGTTCGGCGGGCCGGATTAAACCGTTTAATGGACCGCATGTGGCCCGCGGGCCGTAGTTTGCCCATGCCTGGTCTAGAGGAAGGCCAAAGAGGAGGTCCATGTATACAGTGAAGGAAGACATGAAGATAGTTGACGTGTGACCAAAGAGGATGCAGGAGGAGAGATTAGATTGAAGAAACTGACTTGCTGTGGTGGCAGGAGAAAAAGATCAATTAAAGAGTTAAAGGGTAATCAAAATAAAACACCACTGTGATGTAATTAATTACCTCCTCTTCCTCTCCTTTCGGCATTTCCCTTCAGGGGTCACCACAGCAAGTCAGTTTCTTCCATCTAACCCTATCTGCTGCATCCTCTTCAGGCACGCCAACTATCTTCATGTCTTCCTTCACTGTATCCATGAACCTCCTCTTTGGTCTTCCTCTAGCCCTCTTTCCTGGTGGTTCCAAACCCAGCATCCTTCTGCCGATGTACTCGGTTTCTCTTCTCTGTACATGTCCAAACCATCTCAGCCTGGCCTCTCGGACTTTATCTCCAAAACCTCTAACATGTGCTGTTCTTCTGATATACTCATTTCTGATCCTGTCCATCCTGGTCACTCCCAGAGAGATCCTCAGCATCTTCATCTCTGCTACCTCCATCTCTGCTTCCTGTCTTTTCCTCAGTGGCACTGTCTTTAGACCAAACAGCATGGCCGGTCTCACCATGGTTTTGTACACTTTTCCTTTCATTTTAGCTGAAACTCTTCTGTCACACATCACACCTGATACTTTTCTCCACCCGTTCCAGCCTGCTTGAACACGCTTCTTCACCTCTTTTCCACACTCTCCATTGCTCTGGACTGTTGATCCCTAGTACTTAAAATCTTCCACCTTCTTTATCTCTTCTCCCTGTAACCTCACTTTTCCATTTGGATCCCTCTCATTCACACACATGTACTCTGTCTTACTCTGACTAATCTTCATTCCTCTTCTTTCTAGTGATGTAATTAATGTATGTTTAATAATTACCTGTAGCATACAATTAGTTTCAATGCAAATGTTCTTCCCAAGTGTGGGATCAACAAAGTAAAATCAAATCTAATTTAAAATGTGCACCATGTTGTACTTAAAAATCTTTAAACTAAGAGGACTTTGTCCTGCATGCTCAATACACACAATCACACTGCACGTTTTCTTGCATCATCATCCATCTCTCTGCCCAACTGAAGGTTATGTAGACAACCACAATCACTTTTAAAGCAAACGGTAACCAAGCACCTGGAGTTTAAAAAAAAAGAGGTTTACATAAAGACCTGCATGTCATCCACATGGCAGATGGCTAACTACCAGGTCACCATAGCAACAGGTGATCACAAAGAATAAACGGTACGTGTAATGGGAGTTCTTAGAAAAAAAGAATTGAACAGTCATTCTTAATGTTTAAATGATCTTGAATTTATTTCCAGATCAATTTTAAGATGAACATTCTTCTCTCATTTATTCATTAGTTCTTGTGCTTACGTCATTGTGTTGGCCAGCTGTGCCACCTCCTGCTTCGTTTTTTTTCTGCAGGGAGAAGCTGCTTTTTATCCACAGAGAGGAGAGATGATGTGGGGAAAGGACGGTGTTATGTGGTCCTTTTTACCCCTGTTGCTGCTGGCTTTGCTTCGACCCTGCACCTCTGGAAACCCATTGACTCAGGTATTTATTACTATTGATATTTACATGTAGAAAATAATGGATCACTGAACTAAATAAACCTAATAATTTGGTCAATATTTTCATTAAAATTTTATGTATCTTCTTGTTATTTATCTTCTTTGTTCGTTTATTTACCAACTGGAATGGTTATGTTATTGAAAAACATATATTAAAAGTATTTTGTTTATTTTTGTATCTATTTTGCTTTTATTTAAAAATAATTCCAACTGGAACGACTTATGTTTTCTTTTAAAAAAACGGAAGTCTTCTTTTGTGCTAGAAGTATGGCTATTGTTCACTCGTGCGACCACCTGTTATCTCTTGGTGAACCTAGCTGGCTTTATGGAGCCGAGGATGAAATTTCGAGAGAGATCCATAGACGTCGGGGTCTCAGAGCCGGGACGCTCAATTTAATTCAATTTTATTTGTAAAGATACAAAACAAGAAAAAAGGGGAATGTATAAACAAATACACAGCAAGAAAACTAACAAATACCAGCTAGACAAAATTATCACATTCCTGCTCTTAGACTGTCCTTCATGGTGAGGAAAAACTCCTAAAAAACTCATCAGTGGGGAAAAAAATAAGAAACCTCATGGGGATCCACACGAAAGAGGGATTGCTCACAGGCCAACAAGACTGAGGAGCTAACTACGCTGATCTACACGCAAGCGGGGGACCGTGAATGCAGTTTTACTGAGACGTGGCTGGATTCCCACATTCCAGACAGCAAGGTCCCTGGTTTTGTGACTGTGCGGGCGGATAGAGACGGAATCAGCAGCGATAAGAGGGGAGGAGGTGGGATTGTGTTTTATGTGAGTGAGCAATGGTGCAATCCCGGACATGTTTGCGTCAAGTAGCAGCTCTGTACACCGCATGTGGATCTGCTGGCGATTGAACTTCGGTTGGACTTTGGTTTTTGCTGTAACACACAAATTTCCGATGTGTGGGATCATTAAAGTATTTTCTGATTTTGATGTAGGTCATTGAAACAAGAATTTTTTTTTTTTTTGACGGTGTGTTTTTAAACTGTTTTGGGTTACATTTGTGTTTATTGAAAATATATCTTAGCTTTTTTTCCTTTTTTGTTCCGTTTCATTGCGTTGTCTTCCGCTTGTCCGGGGCCGGGTCGCGGGGCAACAGCCTCCGATGGCAAGCCCAGGTTTCTCTCACCCAACTTGCATTCTCAAGCTCACCTGGAAGGATCTCGAGTCGTTCCCCAGCCAGCTGTGAGATATAGTCTCTCCAGTGGGTCCGGGGTCGGCTTCTTGGTCTCCTCCCGGTGGGACGTGCCCGAAACACCTCACCAGCGAAGCGCTCGGGGGGCATCCTGACCAGATGCCCGAACCACCCTATCTGGCTCCTCTTAACCTGGAGGAGGAGCGGCTTGACACCGAGTTCCCCCCGGATGGCAGAGCTCCTCACCCGATCTCTGAGTGAGAGCCCAGCCACCCTGTGGAGGAAGCTTTTTTTTTTTCTCATATTTTTTTTTTAAACTGCTCAAAGTGCATTTATTCCTTTAAATAAATGGAGAGTTTAAGGTTTTGATTTTCCTCAATTAGATGTGAAAAAAAAAACAGTTTGATCTTTAATTCTCAGACAGATTTTTCATTTTCTTTGTCATCTCTCTTTGGAATCTGATCCTCTGGTTTTCTCTTAGCAGCAACTTTTGCTGGACAACATGTCAAAAGGAATAATCAGTAGTTCAAGTGGAAAGCCAAACAGTTCCAACCCACACAGCTACAGAAATATGAAGAGCAGGGCGCACATTGCCTTTGCATTTCAGTAAAAAAAAAAAAAACTAGAAAGACTTCCCAATATAAAATCCGAAAAAAATAGGTTATTAATTTTTCAGAGTTAACAATTGTTTCTATTTCTGTGAAGAATCTTAAATCTGATTTCTATTTGCTGGACCTGCGGAAGCTTCCTTTTGGCTCTCATTGTTTCATTTTCACAAGTTTTGTACATGTGAAAATATAAGCAAATAATGCAGTACGTGATCACTGTATACAGCAAGGAGGTTAAACATGCATAACGAGGCTCTTCTCATTAAATACTATGTAAAACATTGAATTAATAATTTGTTGGACAACAGCACTGATTGTGTCATATTTGTCGGATCAGCTGCTGTTTTGACTCAAAGTCAAAGACAACACAGATAACCTGTTATGACCTCTCGTGTTTTTGTCACTACGCAGCTATGCGACTCATCCACCGATGGCACCATCCATGATTATCACGGGAAGACCCTAAATGGTAGTCATACTGTGAACTTCAGTACCTACGCAGGCAGGAGCGTCCTGTTTATCAATGTTGCTACATACTGAGGACTCACATATCAGTATGTGGGTAAGAAACAAAGCATCTGCTCTATTAATTTAAACATTTAAAAATAAAGCAAAGAAGAATCTCATTTTCCTGTTTCTTGTTTTGTCAGAATTGAATGCACTTCAGGAGGAGATGAAGCTTCTCGGTCTCACTATTCTCGGCTTTCCTTGCAACCAGTTTGGGAAACAGGAACCGGGGCAGAGACATGAAATTCTGCCCGGGTTAAAGTAAGAAACTTTTACCTCTCAGGCCAAGTTCAAACCAGACACAATGAAAACACTGTTTGAAACCACAGATGGAAATTTGAACCTGAACTCAATGGCACATATGAATGATACTGGACGGAAGGCTTGTTTCCCCCAAATATCTACATTTAGGAAACCTAATAGTACCTTGTTGAAGGAACAGATACAGGATGTAGAGATGAATGAGATACATGTGGTGAAATCCTGTTAATCAGCATAGCTTAATTTAATCAGCAATCACAGGAGTTTTAAAGGAACACAGTGTAGTTTTGTTCAGAGTGTGGGTTACATGGGAGCAGGTGCCAAACACCAACATACTGATAAGATGCTCTGTGTCTGGATTCCAGGCATGTCAGGCCAGGCAACGGGTTCGTGCCTAACTTCCTGTTGTTTGAGAAAGGTGATGTGAATGGCAAAGATGAGCACGAGGTTTACACATTCCTCAAAGTAAGTTTGGCTTTTTGTTGTAATGGTTCACATAAGAAATTCAAGTACCTAGAAATTAAAAATTATGTGTATATGCATATGGGCATAATTGTTGATTTATATGTATAAATAAACACACCATACCTACAGTATGTGTCTATGCACACGTTTCCCGTTTTTATTTTAAATGACTACGTACTTTAAAAGTGGTTAATTTTTGTGTGCCTTCTCCCTACAGAGCGCCTGCCCTCCAGTAGGGGAAGACTTCGGCAGTCCAATGGCCAGATTATTCTGGGAGCCTTTCAAGGTCAATGATGTCAAGTGGAACTTTGAGAAGTTTCTGGTGGGACCGGATGGAAAGCCACAGATGAGATGGCACCCTCGTGTGAACATGTCAACAGTCCGAGTGGACATTCGCAATTATCTACTCAGACTCTACACACAGGATGAATTTAATTAGAGCTCATACAATACATCCTCTGTCTTAGATGCACAGTAGATCCCTATTTGTTTGTTTGTAACCTTGTATTAGTGATGCAACAGTTCCTGCTGCATGAAAATGGCATGTTGAATGAAGAGGAGGCTTGAAAACAGGCAATCTGTGGTGCCTCCTCAGAGTCTGGGGTTCAGGTCAGCTTTTTAGTGCATTCAGGCTGTCCTGTAACCCCAAAGAAACATGTCATCTTCTCAGTGTAGGACCTGTCAGCCACCACTTCATTCTTGTGAATTACTTTCATTAAATCACGAAAAAGGCTCCAATGAGTTACATTTTTTTCTCAATGAGAAGCAGGAGAGGGGGATGCAGTGTTAGTGAAGTTTACTGCAGTCAAAGCCCCGCCAGGAAAGAATTCTGAGTCTTTGTTGGTTTGTAACCTTGTATTAGTGAGTATGAGTCAAGGGTGTACCCTGCCTCTCGCCTGACACTAGCCGGTGACCCTCATGAGGAAAATAAGCATCTTTATGAACATTCAATGAGAAGGAAAGTTGATTAAGACATTCAGAATAGATTTATTAAGCCAGTCAAATACAAAAACTCTCACATGTGCTTTTTGCCTATAGCAAAAAAGAAAAAAAAAAGCTACAAACCAGAAAAATACAACTGCCAATAATTACAGCGTACCCTTCAAAGTGCAAGTCTGCTAATCTCTCATGTCAGCTCTCACCCATCAGGGCCTTTGTTCCCTGGTAGTTTAAAACTCCATAAATTAAATTGAGCATTTTTCCAAAGTCATATCCACACATTTTGAAGCCCTTCTTCTGACTACTTGAAATAATCGATTCTACGTAAAGAACGGTTGTTTGGTTCAATCTGGTAAGTCTTGATTTGTGATCTCATTAAGGTGTGTGTCCTGTGAATGCTGCCAGTCGGTTTCTGACGGGAGGGATGCAAAGCAAAGCCAGGACCACCTGGTAGGGGAAATATTCTGAGGAGCAGAGGCACTGCTGTAACATGGGGTGTTTTCACAAACAGGTGTGATCATGTTAACTCAGTTTGTGACGTAGCGGGTGTGAAGAGAAGAGCAGCAGATGATAAAACGTCAGGGTCAAAGTGAACAAAGATGCATTAAAAATGAGCATAAATATCAGAATGAGTGGTTAAACCAAGTAGAAATGTAGTTTAATGAGATTAGGTCCATTATCATGGAAAGAAAGGGGGAAGAAAAAAGGTGTTATGTACTGTGCAGTGTGTATTGTGTCTGATACAAACATACAATGTCAATAGCTACAATATATTTGGGATTACACTAACAACATAGAAAGAACAGCATTACTAAAAGACAATGATTTACACTCAATGCAACTATCAAAAACAGCAGGTTATAAATAAATTATTGGTAATCACAATCATGTTTTTTGGTATGACACCATCAAAAATTCAGTTCCCAAAATTTTTGTATTTAAACAACCACTTTTTTTTTTTCTTTAACAATTACACATATTGGACAGCTCTATTACATCGATGGCGTTGCAGAAATCCTCGCAAATCAATCCACATTCACATTGCAGATTCTATGTTTCAGTATATCTAGAGAAGTCCTCATCGCTTGGGATGAGCGTCATGTCTTTAGACGTATCGGGGAATGGCTTCCTGTAACCCTACAAGTAAACTCTGATGGTGTTTTAAACTTGCAGAGAAACAATCACACAGGTGTGTTTGGTGAAACAAAAAAGGAAAAAAAAAAAAGCAATGTTAATCATTCCCAACTATTTTTACCAAATGACTTGAGTTCCCGATAAAAAAATCTAAATATTTTATGTATATATATTCAGAATAGCGAAGTGTTTCACAAATAGCCTTATAAAACGCAAGTATAAACATTACAATAAGATATCTACAGTTCAGTAGGAAAATTATAGATCAATCACACCTCGTCAACTCAAAAACAAATCGATTTCATGCTACAACCCCCGACTCCAGGAAGTGGGAACAGTGATGCTTTTAGTGCTTTCCGGGGTCCATGTTCTGTCTCTCCCTTTTTCCAAACCCTGTTCCTGCTGCTGCGGCGGTTGTTGCTGCTGCCGCTGCGGCTGCTGCTGATGACTGATCTAAAAAAAAAAAAAAAAAAAAAACCACACACATGAACAATCACAACCTGCATAAAATTTATTCATCTAAATATATAAATGAAGATCAGACGTGGTAATTGATCTACGTCATCGTGGTCACTGGTGAGGGTTTGTACCCTCACCTATGGTCACCATCTGTGGGTGGTGACCGAAAGAACGAGTCACCAAAATGAGCTTCCTCCGCTGGGTGGCTAGCCTCTCACTCAGAGATCAGGTGAGGAGTTCTGCCATCTGGGAGGAGCACAACTCGGACCCCGGACCCACTAGAGATACTATGTCTCACAGCTGGCCGGGGAACAACTCGGGATCCTTCCGGGTGAGCTGGAGGATGCAGCTGGGGCAAGAGAAGCCTGGGCTTCCTGTCTGAGGCTGTTGCCCCCGCGACCCAGCCCCGGATAAGTAAAAGACAATGGAACGGAACGAAATATATAACCTTTATACAGTAATTACCTGCGTTCTCTGGTGGAGGTCTTGAACTCTCTCCTACTGCTCTGGCCCCTCGAGGAGGAGGGAATGACATTTGCCAAGGAAAACCCTGAGTGAAGAGAGACACATTTATGAAAAAAAGCAAGCTCTACTCTGCCTTCAGAAGATCCGTTTTTTTTTTTTTGGGGGGGGGTCATCTAACCCTGTCTCCTGCATCCTAATGTCCTCCTTTACTTCATCCATAAAATCTCCTCTTTGGTCTTTCTCTAAGCTTGCTGACTCACAGTTCCAAACTCAACATTCTTCTGCCAATCTCTCTTCTGAACATATCCGAACAATCTCAGTCTGGGTTCTGACTTTATTTCCAAAACTTCTAACATGCACTGTCTGCCTGGTGTACCCATTCCTGTCCATCCTCGACAATCCCAAATAGAACTCAGCCTCTCAAAATCGACCTTAAGTCTTCTCCTCAGTGCCACCGTTTACAAAGGGCAAACTTTTCTACCCATGTGCCACAATGGGGGTTCTATAGTGTTACTGAAAAGCCAGATGCGGAGAAGACGCATGACACCAGTAGGTAAACAACCACATTTGGAGGAGATGGGATTCACATATGAAAAATACATGACCTACAGTTTGTCATATTTTGGTGGAGAAATTGTTAATAAAATGTATTTACATAATTACTTCAAGTGTAACGAGGCAAATTAAAAGACTTGATGGCCTAACTGTGGTAATAAGGTTGTAGTTTGCCCATCCCTGATCTACTCTAAACAACGGATCTGTTTTCACAACAGTTTTGGACACCTTTCATTTTCTTTTAACACATCACAGCTGATACCCTTCTCCACCCGTCACCAGCCTGCTTGCACATGCTTCTCCACCTCTTCTCCAACAGTCTTGGACTGTTGACCTTAAGTATTAAAAAATCCTCCACCTTCTTTGTCTCTTCTACTGTTCCCAGAGAATACAAGGAAAATATAAAATAATAAAAACAGAGCCTTGTTTCCTAAGTGAACCAGAGTCACTCCAGAAAGTGGGGCATTTAGAGCACCCTTACCGGGGTTACAGGCTGGAAGTCTCGGGTGGGGGGTGGTGCTGCGGCGGCTGCGGCTGTAGCGCCTGCTGCATTAGGCATCCGGGGAGGGAAGTGTAAAGGCCAACCTTCGAGGCCTTGCGTCCCCACCTGCACAAAGGGACCACAGTAGGGGCTCAGCAGACTGTTCACTGAGCCTGAAGAGCATCTTGCCTATAACAGCCTCTAAAAGGATCCCAATATACATTTTATCTGCAATGAGTGCCTGGTTGTTACTCCTGGTGAACAGCACAGGCCCTGTTGATTGCATGAGCCTCTGCAGACCCTCACCACACCGCTGCCTTCCATTGCGGGTACACACCCCACCTCCTGATCCCCTAGCAGCTAACTGGAGTGAACCTCTTGAACCAAAATAGACCAACTAGTCTGTTAAATGTCATGTAATTGTTGTTGTCTAAAACAGTTTTGTCACAAGAGGGCGCTACTTTGCCAAGATTCCTTTTCACATTTACCTCTACTTAATAATTTTGATGCTTTCAAAAGTGAATGTCTTCATTGTGCCCCCTATAATCCTTCATATTGTTTAATTCACAATGGTAATAAACTATAATCTCCTCAGACTCTGAGCAGGGATGCAGTCGGTACCTGTTTGTGATGCTGCATCTGAAGTCTCTCCAGCTTACACCTCTCTGTCCGTTCTCTCTGACACTCGTTCTGCGCCTGATGAAGCTGAAATGCACACAGAAAGAAATGATAACCTCGAGATAAAGTTAATGATAACCTAGAGATATAAACGTATACGTCCTAATAAAAACCCTCTGATTTGAACCGGATTAGTTGCATTCAAGAAGCCTATCATAAGTTAGAGTAATCATTAATATTGTCAGAAATTTTTCTTTTATATCCCGCAAATTCATTTTGTCTAAAATTACCCTTCAAAAAAAAAAAAATTACCCACCCTAATCCTGCCAACAGCGAGGTTCTCTAATCATCCTGATCCGGTATGAATTCTCATGTCTGTGATTCAGGCTGATAAAAGCCTTTTAGGGGGTTTTCTATACCTCTATAAAACTGAGGCCATCGCTCAGTGGTCAAAAGTTTGCACTTGGATCGGAAGTTCTCCGAAAGTTCGCGGAATCAAATGCCACTGAGCTCATGTCTATGTGTTCTTAGGGAAGACATCTAGCCCCCCGTTTCTCCCATCATTGGTGCCGTCGTGGCAGCCTGCTGCGATGTAACGCAGCACACAAATTTTCACGTTGAGGGATGAAAACAGTATATTTCTATTCAAAAGAATTTTGTTTACAATTAAAGTGCATGATATTTCAAACTTCTGCAAAATGTAACCCAAAAGCCCAACTCAGACAGTCATCATGGAGACGTAAAACTAATATGTTGCCCTTGTTGGTGCAACATGGAAAGTTTTAGAAAACTTCAAAGTCTTTTGTAATTGCTTGAACAAAGAAGTTCGTGTTTTATTTATTGTAGACTATGATTTTTTTCAGCAATAAGATTATTTGCAGCAGTGATGTTTTCATCTGTCCAGGATGTAGTTAGGAAATCATAGGAAAGACCGTTTTACGCAACTTGTGTGAATAAGCCAAATTAAAAAAAAAAAACAATGTGAGGCAGCTTGCAAATCACAGAAATCTAAATGATGCACCTTTAATTTTCTGACAATAGGAATTGAGCATGCTGTGAAATAAATATCTAAAATTTGCAAAGCTGTAAACATGTCTTTGAACGTTTGGAGGAAGTCAGATGAACTTCATCAGTTGGAATTATGATGCATTTTAATTATACAATTTATTTTTATTGCCACACACAACTTTCTATTATGTAAAGAGCTGAACTCCACTATGTTCACACAAAACGTACCTGATTGGTCAAGTTAGTAATCTGACCCTGGAGTCTCTCAACTTGTCGCCTCAAATCCTCTTTCTCTTCATTCATTCGCTCCCGGTCACTTCTTTCTTTCCTAAAATCCTCTTCAAAGATTTTAACCTAAAAATAATTGTTAAAAAAATTATTCTAGTAAAAGAAAAACATTAAAAATAATGAATTACATGTAGTTTGTTTCTTACTTGCTCCTTTAAAACAGCTATTTGGGTGAGTAGTTCCTGTTTTTTCAAGTTGTTGGCTGCATCTGCAAAATTTCCCTGGCCAGGAGCTTGCTGGGAGGACGATGGGGTGTGCAAGTTTAAGGCTTCCTCTAAGGCCTAAAAGCAAGGCAGCAAATATGAGACATGCACAAAGAGGCCTAAAGCTGAACGGTTCATTTCTCCTCCTCACACACCCTGTTCAGCCTTTGGATCTCCTTCTCCTGGTACTCCCTCTGTTTACTGAGAGGTAGCAGCTGATCTTGAAGGTAGCGAACTTTCTGCTTCAACTCAGCCGTTTCAGAGTTTAAACACTCCTTCTCTCCCTGAAACAGGCACATCAAAAGAGAAAATGTATTTGAATCAGAAAAGAACCCCAAAACACAAACAGATATTTGTTTTGATGGGAAAATGCTCACCTGCACATTTTCGATTTTGGACTTGGCGAGTAGCAGCTTCTTGTCGTAGTCCCGCTGCCTCTGTTCTCGCTCGGCCTCTAGTTCCACTACGGTTTTCTGGGAATCGGCTAAGCGCTGTCTGAGGTCTGTGATCTGTGGGACAAAAAAAAAAAACCTCTAAGACTACCGGTATACCAAAACTGTACAGTACTGAATCTTACTAATCAGTACTGAATACAGAAAAATACAACTTTAAAGGAAAAGTGGGAAAGTTCAACACAGAAGAAGAATCTGTGAGATCTCAGTGTTTAACCACGTTGTTGAAATGGAGAGAATTCAACTGAAAAAATTCTATTTGCATTTTTATCAAAACTTCTACTGACAGGTCCACAAATGGGCAGGACACGGTTAACACCAAACACTGTCATGTTTTCTGGAGTTATTTGCAAATAAGAGAAATTTAGGCATTGCATTAATCTGGGGTTAAAAGCTATTTGGCAATATTGTATAATCCTTTTCACACAGTCAGTATTGTATTTGAATGATATTTCTGAAACACTTGCAGTAAAAATCAATAGCTGGTAAAAAAGAAAAAAAAACCCAAAAAAACCCAAACCTTGTTAACTAGCACTAGAAAAGGCACAACTAGAAGATGGTTCAATCAGAGACAAACTGACCTTTCTATTGAGACTGAAAGAAGGCAAATTCAGAGAAAAAATGACTGATCAAGCTTATCTTTCCGTTTAGAAATCTGGCATTGTTGCTTTCATACGTGGTGTTTTCATATATGATTTAAAATACAAAAAAAACATGACGTCACATGAAGTTGTATTGCATCTTGTTTAAAAACGCAAAACAAAACAAAAAATCTGCAAAACATAGGCTTGAAAAAACTAAAGCTTTCAGTTGGAGATAAATCCAAGTGGGTCGTGCAGATAGACGTGTGTTATTTGCAAACCGAGCCACAAAAACAAGAACAACATTTCCAAAACGCGCACTTTTGCTTTTATAAAAAAAAAAAATAAAAATCTGAACGAACATTGTGACGCAAACGGATCTATCTAGAGTTCTTTGGTTAAAACCAAAGCCTGCATGGTGTCCCCGACAAAGTGTGAACATCGGTTTGTTCATAACTGCGGGTGTGCACAAAAAAGCAGGCGTGTGAGTACGAGTGCGTCTATCTGTGTGTTTTTGCTGCCCTCTGACTGCACCGCACACAGGAAGTCAGCGGGTACCAGAGAGGTGAGGGGAATTCTTGCTGAAGTGTGACACGACTGGTGGTTAGTTTGCTCAGATAAGCAAGCTTTTGCAAAATTGCACCTTTTCCACTGGACAAGCACGAAGAGAATTAAGGACACGCTCACAGATGCTTTACTGCTAATTCATGCACAGGAACTTAAGATTTAAACGCAGATTCAACATTTTAACAGTTTGGAAAGTAGATAAAAAATAATAATTAAAATTATGACATAATTATTCAGTGAGTAAAAAAAAGAGAAAACAAAGGTTTGATGACTGCAATACTGAGCGGTATACAGCGCTGATCATTAGTATTCATACCCTTAGCAAACTTAATTATTCTAAATAGAAGAGAATTGTTTTTGTTTTCACAGGAAATGAAACAGGCTTCAACTAAATTTTATCAAGACAATGTTAAAAATGTGTTATTGTGGGAAAAAAAAATTCTCAACTTTTATTTACATGTGAATTACAGGTTGCATGTCTAAAGTTATTCTTTATGGATTTATGGATTATTGTAAGTACCTAACTTTTTTTGCATGTCCTGCTGGTATTTTGCTTATAGTCAGCAAAAAGCTTCAACTCTTTATGGTTTACATATAACTATAACAATAATATAATAATTGTACTTTATTAATCCCTCATGGGGAAATTACTTTGGCTGCATTGCAGCGCACCATGCAGCCATGACGGCACCAACGGTGGGAGAAACAGGGGGTGTCTGACCCAGGGACACTTAGGCATGAATTCATCTGGAATCCAACCTGCAACTCTTCAGTTCAAAGATGGCAACTGTACCTATGAGCTGCACCTAAATTGAGATCTCAATAAAATACAAAAACTTTTTCTGATGTTTTATCTTGAACAATAAGCCTGTCTCTATTCCAGTTCAAACTAGGGGTAGGAATCATTACGAATAGGGTATTGGTGTGTGTGTTTATAGACAAACATTATAGGCGTACATATTTATTTCAGGCAATCGTTTCATCCTTATGGCTTACCTTACCCTTCTACAACTTCTCCTGGTTACAGAATAAAATGGCTGACTTCAACCAATTGAACTTTTATGTCATCTTAAGACTTCTTTTTCTTTTGAAGGACCATCTTAACAACACACCCATGTTCAGAAAATTTCTAGTTGAACAAGCAAATGTTTTCTTGTATTGAGGAAATCCTAAAATATAAGAACCTATTCATTATATTAATTATACTAAAATTAATTTGATGTTCTCAGAAATTAGTTTTGTTTTTTTTAACTATGCTTCCCACACCATTCACTACAGCTGCAAAGTCATTACTGTACCTTTTGCTCAAATTGTGACTTCATGGAGTTCCACTGAATGTCCCACTGCTTGTTCACCTCCAGAACCTGTCAGCAACAGCAGAAAATGAAACAACATTGAAGTAAAGGAAACAAAATACAAAGACTTTCCCCATTAGCAAAAAGAGGATGAGCTTCAATTTTGGTTTATACTCACATCCTTTCTCTGCTTCTCCAAAAGTCTGATCTTCTTTTCATACACCTCTACATCACAAGGTTTGGTTGGAGTTTTCTCTTTTCCACTCTGACATAGAAGAGGAATGCAGAATTTATTCCAAATCCACAAAAATGAGGGGTATTGTAAAAAAATAAATAAATAAAAATCATGATGATAGATATAAAAGAAAAACAATTTTTGGAACAAGAAACAGCTGAAGAAATTAAAACAAAAAAATACCTTTTGAGGTGTGGTAACCTCCATTTTCGTCCGGACAGCAGCAGATTCCTCCTTCACCGGCTCGGCCTCTGGAGTGTCTGTCTCTGATGGTGACGGAGCCGTTGAGACCGCTGCTCCTCCCGTCACCAGCTCCTTAAGTTTCTGATTTTCTTGCCTAAATAAGTGAGATAGAAAGTGAAAATAATTCATTTTTGTGAATAGGGTCTATTTCCAAAGGGGTGTTGACATTTTATTACACCATGGAGACTTTTGGGAAGAACCTACAACACCCAACAGAGAGCACTAATGTCCAATCAGAAGTGAAAGCCCATCTAACAACATGGATAACAGAAAGTAAAAGATTAATTTCTTAATAAACACGCCAGCATGATGGCTATGAAGAAATAAAAATGAAAGCTTGGCAGAAGGGATTACGTTGCATTGTGTAAAAGCTCAGTGAAGTTTGTGAGTTTCTGCGTGACTGAGACGACACGTAAGCACAGGCCGACTAAAATAGAAAGAAAAACATTACCTCAGCTGTTCCAAGTCTCGATTTCTGATATGATGATCTTCTTCCATTTTCTTTCGAAGCTCATTATTCTCCTGTCTGAGCTGCTCGCAAAGAGTCTAAAACATTAAGACACACATTTTAAATTCAACTTCAACAAATTTTAGAAACACATTAAATGCAATAGGTTGGGAGACAAGATTAAATTTGCTCTGTTTTTATCTTTACTAACCATTTTAAATGGTTATTTCTTGACTTTTTTAAATTGAAATGATGCCAGACAAGTTTAAAAAGAAAAATACCAATAGTTTCAATTAATCACTAAGTGAATTTCCAGTCAAAACTTCAAAGGTCCCCATCTTCTCCAAAAATTGAACCTTTGGCTGTATCGTAGCACTAATAAAATCTGCTCTCTGAAGACTCAATCATGAACTTATGATGCTGTACTCATATTAAAAATATTACATGTAATACTGCTGATATGATTCATTATAGATGTGCACAGTAATCTCTGTATTACGTAAATAAAAACTCAGATGAAAAAGCTATCATCCTCTCCTTGATATAAATCTTGTTTGGTATACCTGTAGGAGGGAGGTCCTTTGTTCATTTTTCTGGACCTTGGAGGACAGATGGTGAAACTCCACAGCCATTCGGCCGAGGTGAGCCAAAAGCTGGTTTGGGTTTGACTCCTCAGCAAATATACTAAAAGAGCTCTCCAGTCTTTTCAGCTGGCTCGCCAGCTCGTTGTTTTCCTGAGGCAGGAGAGGGATTGCTCCTGCTGCTGATCCAGCCTAGACATAACCATACGAGCATTAAAACAAAGGAAAAAAGACCCCAATGGTCTCAAATTGTCTATGTAGGCAAACTCATAATCATGTGTTTTTTAAATATAGAAACAAGACAAAATGCATTGTGTAAGTGTGTTTTGTATAAAACCATAATCAAGACATTTGGAATTTTGTCATGATTTCACTGCCATTAAAATGTTATTTAGGTCAAAAATTGAGGAAAATGTCCTAACATCTCACTTTCAAGGATGTAGTTTGTGAAAGAATCAGCTTAGTAATTCTACTTGGGTAATAATCCTGGACTTTCCCCTGAATTACTAAGGATGAAGCCATGACATCTGAGCAACGTTGTTGACTCAACAAAATAACAAGCATTCCCAAACTAAAGGAAATCTCTAAAGAAGGAAGTTAAAACTTATCTTTAAAAGGCAGCTGACTAAAATATTTAAATGACTTAAAAGAACAATGAAGTAAGAAGCTTTTAGGAAGTTCAAACTTTTGTTGTAGTTTACTCCAAGTTTATTTTATACGTACAGTCAAGGCCTCTGTGTTCTTTCCCTCAATATTCACTTCCTCAAACTCACATAAGGCCTCCTGTAAGATAAAAAAAAGAAAAGGCAAAGTCATAAAGAGTGCACGACTAATACAAAACTTTTTCAAGTTTGTCAGAACTTTTCACATCACTTACATTGGGCTTCTCAGACTGAAGCGTCCTCCCTAAGCAGCTAGTTTGCTCCTCCTTCTCAGCAGTGGGGTGTAAACAGGGCCTGCCTGAAATGAACCAAATCAAGCTCACAGTTAAACATCAGTGAATTAGAATACGGTGAAGGTTTACAATCCCCTAGCTCATTAAATGTGACGGAGTTACCTGGCGTCTCAGTGTGAATGGGTCCACCCATACACAAGCTGGCAGCAAAGTTTGAGGACTTTAAGGCTTCGTTGTCTCTTACAAGCTCCTCCACACGTTGTCTAAGCCGACACGCTTCTGACTGCGACTCTTCCAGTAAATCACCTGCAATTTAAAAAATCCATGGCAGGAAACATCTGGGCAATTAGTGAATAAATGGGACGTGACATTAAGTGATATTTTTATAGTGTTTTCCTGTGGTATGTCACTAAAGTTTCTGTCTGACCAACCAACACATCACTAGCATGTACGATCAACACAAATTTCTTATATTTTACCAAACTTTCTGCATTCAATTTTTATATCTTCCATTCGAACTTAACTAAACTTTGATACGAGTGTTAAGAACGATAAGTTTGTGTAATCCCTTATTCCCTCAGGAGTGATCTATCGTAGAAAAAGGCTTCAAATTAGACAAAGTGTATCTCAAACTGCAAATACACTGTTCAGAAGACAACTTTGAAGCTTTATCTATGATGTTACAAAGAGACAATACTCCTCTTAATGTACAAAACTGAAAGATGGGTTCTGTTACACCGAGGTAACACCTGTAAGTTTAGTCGATCATGAGCCTACCTAAGCTTTTAAGTCCCTTCATCCGCTCCCTCAGTATGCTGTTTTCCTCCAGCAGCTGTCGATAGCTGCTTCCACCAACAGCCTCGTCTCTGGCTTTCATTTCACTCCCACCTGGATCATAGATGCGGTATGGACCTTTCCCTTCCATTAGGTTGCTCACTTCCTACACATGATCCTCCAAACTGTGAAGAGACAATAGATAAAACATTTTGAGGTGGGAAAAAATCTACTCACCATAAAACAAAAGAGCATAGAGAAAAATCAGATTAGATCATGAAGACTAAGATCCATAAGTATTTGTTGCACTAAAATGGATATTTTCAGATCTGATCATTAGTACTCTATTGATCCAACACGTGGAAAATTTGAGGAGGAAGTCAGTTGTTTTATTAGATTTAATTTCTGGTAGTAAAATTTTAAATATGTAGATCTGGTTGAGAGATGTTAACATGAAACTATGTGATTAGATTTGGTCACATTGGATCACACATAATACTCCTGTTTGTTGAATAAACAAAAGAATACCCTCACATTTTTTGTGTAATATATAAATAGCTATCATCTATTTTTAGGAGTGAAACTAGAAAACAATTCCTGTAGAAAACAATAAAAACAAAGGATCATCGGACAAAAGAAGCAACAATACCGACCATCCCATAAAGCTAACACTGAGGATGGCTAAATATGACAACTACAACAAAAAATGGATCAAATCAAGAGGGAAAAAATATCTCAAACGAACAAAATTCTAATCATTAACACCTATCCAACTGCTAAGAGTCACAGGCAGCACAATTCATCTGATGATAGCTATTATGATTGGCTGAAGAAGGCTAATATTAGTTTTCGCTGTTGTCATGCAAATTGCTAGCAGCATCTTGGTTAGCTCAAGGCTAGGCTAACATTAGCTATCAAGAGTCGCTGAGCTGTTAAGTCTTCCTGTTTCCACATAAAGGATAAGTCAAATGAAAGAGGTGTAATTTAAAAACAGATTCAAATATAAAGCGATGTGTTTAAGCTAGGTACCTTTCAGCTCGATGTGGCCTCTTGTCTTTCTTCCCAGACAGACATCTATTGCGGAAGTGGTCTAGTGAGTCTATGCCGTAACCTGGGAAATTCCACCTCACAACGTTTGATGTAAACACCAAGGATTGACACTCCTTTCAACCAATCAGAGCAATGATTGACTCTCTTCTCAACCAATCAGAGCAGAGAAAGCTCCTCCTACCTCTTCCTTTTATTTCACTTTCACATTACTTATGAATTTAGTCAAATATAATATAAAATGTATCATAAATCCAATAATTTGAAATAAAAATGAAATCAACTCGTGCAAGTTAATTATTAATTCCACTGAATGAATTTCCCCTCATTGATTAAGAAAAAATAGTGGGGATTTTTGATATTTCATCACATATTTCCTCTGAAGGGAATAAAACCGACATTCATTGACACAGTTAAAATATGACAATCAGGATATGATTCCGCAATCAAAATGCAAATAAATAAATACATAATGTTTTAAACTTAAAATATGTTGGTAATTAACATCTAAATGGTAAAAAAAAAAGTTATGTATAAAAATAATCTGAATCAGATTGAGCTCCTCATGAGAATAAAATAGCAAGATTATGCAAAAAGAAGTTATTTCCAATCTTTTTTTTATTAATTATTGATTTATACATTTAGTTGTAATTTATACATTATGATGAATACATAATGCATTTTTTAAGCAGACAAATACAGTTGATTAAATAATTCTGCTACATTAATTTTTTCTTGTAACCTAAATTTATATTCATATATATATTTCATTTCTTTTAGAAATAGAAAAATATCTAAATGAGTTTAGTTAATGTCATTTTCTCTTAAATTTGTAATTCTTGTTGTCTACTCGTGTGAAATCTGTTAGAAATTGAACAAATATAATTATTTGAAGTCTAATTTTTATCGTAATGAAATAAAAAGTTTAACATTTTCATCTTTAATGCATTAAAAATAAAAAAAAATAACTCTGGATTTAATGGTCACACCAATGTGTGAAAGTGTGTGAAGGATCATCGCATAAGATTTTCAATTTTTAGTTTGTTTTTACTATTTTTGACTAGTTTCCAATGTGGTTCAATCAGTTGCAACAGCAAATAAAGTTCACTAAAAACTGGGAAAAAAATCCAGAAAAGAATTAACTCTCTGTTTGTTAATAACTCTAAACTTGACCTCTTTTAAAGTGCTTGACCTTTATATAATTTTATTATAACAGTTCCAGTTTTTGTAATTTCAATGCAAATACACACACATGCATGTAGGTCAATATATGTGATGTGAAAATCTCTTACTTTAAAAAATGTAGTCATTTTTTCATCACTCCTTTTCAGAAACCTTCTGTATATAAAGCGTGAAAAGTGCTCATTTTTAATCCAACGGACAGAATAAGTAGAAAGTAGCAGCTACGTTCGACATAAATGATAAAAATATCTGTCAGCTATGCCCTCGAAGAAAAAGTTACATTTGGAGTTGATCAAATGATCAATAATGATGAGATTTTCTTGTTACAGAGTTTCTGCTTGAGAAGCAAAAAATGTACCAGTACTCGTTTCATTCAGACGACAAATTCAACATGACCGTCTTTTTCTTAATGCTGCCTCTTGATCAAGACTCCCTTAAAAAAATACATTTTTATTCTCAGCAAAACTATTCCTGTTTCAATAAAGGTTCATTTTAAAATCTAAAATAGGACAATCAAAACTCATTCTGAAATATTTTCTGACATTCTGACTCTTCGGCCTTTAATCCAAACCGATTTGCTTCATTGTATTATTTATTCGACACAAGTTTTATTTTCTGGATATTTTTTTTTGCTACTTTTGTTACATTTAAATGATATTTGTTGTTTTTAAATGCATTTTAGAAACTTTCTGGTGTTCGATTCCTCTATAGATTTAAAGATAACAATAAAAATAATTATGTTTGATTCAATTCAATAAAGACTCAATGCGACGTTAAAGGAATTTTAAATGCCTTGATTCAAATTATGAGTAATAAACCTTACCTGATGCCAAACATAAAAAAAATTGTTTCGTGTGCAACAATAAAACTAGGCTTTCACTTGATTTTACTTGATCTGGAAACATTCCAAATCCACAAAAATTAAGAAACTAATTTATTTGCTGATCTATTTCCAAAAAATTTTAATGGTTCCGAATAAGTTCCTGAATTTTTTATTTCAAAAGTTTTTTAAAAAAGCAAAACAATAGTAAATTACAATAGTAAATTACATGCAGTATTAAATATTTTTATCACTTTAATTTCTGTGTGCATGTGCAAAAGTATTTGAATGCTAGTGACAAGAAATTACAGCAAAACTGTGTTAATATGTCCTTCATTGGAGCCGTTTGATTGCAACAGAAAACGCTCATACAAAAGCTGTTTTTCCTCTCCTTTAGAACCTGCCACCGAACACCTTGTCATGATCTACTGGTGAGCGGTATTTCCTCCCCAGGCTGCTGTGATGTGCTGAAACAATAAACTGGGTGATGACAAAGCTGAACAAAAAAACCTGAAGCCAGAGGATACAACTAAAAAAACACCCATCATCTCATCCTGCTTGGATAACAAACCACGCATTTGATTCTCTGCTCACACCCGATTATTCACAACTTTTTAAAACATTTCACTCTTTAAAAATCCTACCTCCCAAATTTTTAATGCAAAAAAACTTATGTCAACAATCAATTGTGCAACACCAGTGTCCTTAAATCTTTGGATATAATTTTAAATTGACCTTACCCGTCATTATAAGTTAAAAACCAGGCAACAAAGTCGATCAAAGCGTAATAAAAAAGCATAAAATCGTAATAAATACCAATTTGGCATTTTTCTGCAAATACAACCTCAACACTTCAAAAGACCGGTACTGATCAAGTAGGCCTAATCTTTTCTGATCCTGCATCCTGTTTAGGCTCGTATAAACATATAGAGTATGTCTACATCAGCGTTTAAACTATTTTCAATGACCAATAAAAGAATGATTTAAATAGTAATAGAATAATAGTAATAGTAATACAGATCCGCTTTATGTTATAAACATCAAAATATGCAAAGTTAGCACAATAAACCCTACCATTTAAAAAAAATCAGTTACACAAAGGCATGAACATTGAGTTTCTACTTTTAACAAATAAACAACAACTCACCCACACATTCAGCTTGTGAGAAGCTCTTTTTAAGGAAACTGGTGAATGAATGGGGGGAAAGCTATTTTACTGCGAGATTTGGGGAATTCCCGTAACCCAGTAAAATGCCCTGATACTGCAGGCTCAGCCTGAACAGAACCTGGTGTGTGTCCAGCTGTGTGGCCTCCCGTTACTGAGTAACACAACCCAAGAAAGGAGAACTGTGCACATTTAAATCATATTCATGCAGCAGTGTGCCACTCCTTATTGTGCACATGTATAATTTTAAGAATGCAGGAGACAAAATGAGCCATTAAACGATGGTCAATTTTATCAGAGGGATGTGTGACCGAAAAAAGTAAAATTGAACCCATAATTTTTGTGCTGTTATGTAAACCTGTCCTGCTTCTGTGCAGAGCAGGACATAGCCTATTTGCATTGTCACATCATGATACCACTACAGCTATAGAAACTAGATAAAACATAGTAAAGTATCTTGACGCTACACTCATAACTCTGCCCGGGGATGTAAATAAAAGAAATATTGAATCAATATTGAATCAATTTAATTCACACGTACAAGCTCAATATAGTCACAGTGAAAGTTCCCCATCGCTATCAAAAGGGAAATTCAAGAACCTGGTGCATATTGATGTATTGATAGTGTTATTGAAGCTATCTTGTAATCTCTTGAAATTATCATCAAGTAGAGCAAGTTCAAGTTGGGTGTGCCATAGAAACCAAAGTGACTGACTGCTGCAGAGTCTTTGTTGCCTTGGATTTTGGCGTGCTGCAGGGGATTTCCTCGCCACATACATCTTTTTTTCTTCTTTCCTCTTAACATGAAATGGCCTAACAGCTGCACTCGCACAAATGCAACCAACTGAGATACTAACAAGAGCAAAGACAGTTTTTTTTTTTTTTGCAGTTTCTCTTTTGCACTGAAAAGCAAAATAGTGCAAATGAAGCTCATGAAGCAAAGACGGCCGGCGGCCTTCGTTTGTATGGCTTGTATTTTTTTAAGATAATAAATCAAATGCGCTTGAACTTGAGGGAGTTTCCTAACGTCAGATATTCCAGTTCCTATTTTATCTTTCAGTTATTTATCTTTCTGAACTGTTAGGTAACTATTGGTAAACACCGAACTTCATTTCATGGATTAAAAAGAAGAAAAACCTTAAACTTTCTTTGCTTTTCTGACTTAAATAAAGAAACAAAACAAAGAAATTTAATTGTGTTTATTTCAAGTTTATTTCAATTCAAATAAAACTCACAGTGTTCATGATCTAAAAGCAAAGTTTCTGTTCTCTACACAGAAATCCATTTCTACGAAAACTTGAGCATCTTTGTGTTACAATTAACTTTGTAAAAAAGACAAACGTCAGCCTACAGGCAGGACAAGTAGACACAAAAACAGAAAAGTTGCTTAAAAGGCTGAAAAGGATCGTTGTGTAGTAGGTGACTTGGTTTGGCTGAAAAAATACTGGCAACAGATAGTAACATAAAACATCCCTGTAATGACTCCATAAACAGGCTTGTTTGGTGGTCACTCAAGTCCAAATAAAGCTGCAGAAGTGTGACGAGTTTAATCTTCTCCTCCGCAGAGGATCAGCAGGGTTTTACGGTAGTCTCCTGAGGTGTCACCCTGCACATGAATGGGAAGCACACAGACATCAAATGTGGGTGTACCACTCCCAATATCAGCTGACAATTTGATTATTACTGAGGTACAAACAGGAAAACAAGGTTTACTTCCAACTTACATAAAACACAAAAGCACAAAGGAAAGAAAAAGTAGCCAAACATGGAATTACCCTTTCATATCAGCTGACAATTGAGGATTATGTTTGTTAAAACACGTAGGAGAAAAGAGGAATAGGATCTCTTTTAGGCATTTACGTTTAGTTGCTTAGAAACACACACAGCAGTTAGGTTCGATCAGCAAAGAGGATGCAAACACCTGCCAAAGTTCATGCCTAAGAGCAAATCCAGTGACCAACATTTCTAAATCTTAATTTGCTCAACATGTCTCAAAAAAAAATTCTGTATGGCTTCCTCACACCCACACGCAAGTTGTAACACAAACTCAGGCCGATGTGATGTAGTACTAGCTTGTTTCTTTTCTTTCATTTCTTTTTCAGCTTAAAAAAAAATAGAGAAAGTCTTGAAAAATGAGCTTAAAGAAATAAAACGTCCTCTGAAAAAGTTGTCATGTACAAAGAAAAAATGAAAAACAAAATTTTTAAAGGTGATCTGCTGCAAAATGTTCTGTGACATTACGTTATATTTTTAAAATCACTTCAGTTATTTATCTTTAAATTTTCTTCTATTATAATGTCTCAGATGATTTTATCTGATTATACACAATTAGTTTATACTGAATGGTATAAAATATAAAAAAAAATAATAATTAAATTCAAAGGTGTATCTAAGACGTTCACAGTTTTATTTTAATTTGACAATTTGTGTAATATGTGGGTGAATTGGGTCATTTTTCAAATAAAAAAAAAAGGAGGATTGGCTAAAATATAAAAAAAATTAAAGCAACCAAAGAAATTAGAATGCTCTTTTAATTCGGTTTCTACTGACTATCATAAAAAAAAAAAGAAACTCAATCTACATGTCTCAAACTGATTGGAGAGCTTGTGTTATTTTCTTATGATAAATTATTAGTGTCGGGTCTCATTTGAACTCATTTCGATGAACAGTTATTCGATCTTTTATGAAACTATTGCAAAGAGAGAAAAAACATCACTTTTTTTTTATTACACAATTTAGTTACCAAATTCAAACATTAGAAGAAACAGTGTATTGCAATCAGTGTTCTTGCTTAATCTGAAAATATTTTAGCCAAAACAATTCCTGCAGGGCATCCTGCCTCGCAACTTTGTATTGGTGTCATGGTGATTTCATCTGCAAGTTATTATAGAACTGCTCAAAGACGCTTCCTGTCGCAGCAGCTGCCAGCCAATCACGTAACAGATACAGAGAGGAAGTTTGGTTAGGGAAATTCCTAAACAGCTGTGCAGTAGCCACAGACCCACAGTCCACCGCAGGAAGCTATAGATTATCATACCCCACCACTCTACCACAGCAGAAGGAGGATGTGCAAACACACGCTCACATACAGCGAGAAAATGAGACCAAAAACTCCAGAAAACAGGTCAAGTGAGCCAAACAGAAATGTTAGTATGCAAAGACTCTGACTTACAATCATGGTTTCTACCTGGATGAATTCATGGAGGGATGCATCATGAGTTTCTTTAAATTCCTTACGAATGTTGAAAAGATCAACCTCGCTGCGGGACACCATGATTCGGATCAGTGCTCTATCATCTGTGCCGAGTCCCTATAGAGGACATCAGGGATCATTGTCTTGTAAGAACTACAACCAGCAAACAGCACGAGAGAGCTCCAAACTTTGCTAGGTGGCACGTTTAAGAGTAGGTACCTTCATTGCTTTGTACAAACGGTCTGCAAAATAAGAAGGCTGGTTCTTCACACTGCGAACTAAAAAGGAGAGAGCAAAAAATGACTGAGAAGGACTCAAAGAGAAGAGACAGAATTAGCAAAGCGAGTATCATAAAGCACAAAAAGTGAGGAGTACCTATTGCAAAAAAGGCATTTTTCACATCTCCTGACATCTCTTTCTTTATAATCTGCTCAATGTCCTTGTTTGAGCATCTGACAAACTCCTGGAACACTGTAACAAAGAGAAGAACACTGGTTAGAGATGTCCAGCTATCAGCTGGATAGATTTAACCTTCACCTCTCCTGAGATGAGGAAAGCTCCTGGTGCAAAGAATACTCATAAATTTCATCTCCATGTCATCAGAGTCTGCATTGCATGCATCAGCGAGTTCCTGAGAAGAACATCACCAGCGCATATTTAAATCCATTCTATTGTCCAATAATTCAACATGTTTGACACAAAAATTAAACGCAGCACCACCTGAGCATCAGCAGCTGCACGTTCCTCATCTGCAGGACCCTCTTCTCTTGCTCCCTGACAAAAAAAAGTTAGAAGTAAATTCAGTTTATTGGGATTTAATATTTGATATAGGTTTCACTTTATATGAAATGCTTCAGGGACGGTCTAAAAAGTTTGTATTGGTAAGGTGATAGTTTTCATTTGCAAAACTTTGTGAACATTTGCAAATCTTTATTTGTCCTATATTTAAATACAGAGCAGACGTGACACATAAAAAGGACAGATGTGATCAGCCGGGGCGTGAGCATGCACCTTTTTGGTTCATTTGGTTTTATGAAAAGAATGTTTGTGGATTATTCAAATGTTTATGTAACCAAAATAACCCTGTTAAAAAGAAGAGGATGAACTGAAAAGCTACTTGTGGCTGCTGAGACAGAGAGCAGAGCTAACTTATGAGTGGGTGTGGAAATTAAACACACTCAAAGTTCTCACAGCACTGGTGGTTACCTGCACGAGAGAGACTAGGATGCGACAGAAATGACCTGATGTGTCAGACTGAATAGCTTCCTCCAGAGTCTTCTTATAGCCTGGTGAAAGCGTGGAGATGTGTTGGGAGAGTTTTTGAAGTTTATTTTCAGAAACCTCATTTTAGTTCAAACCGAACTCACCATGCTGATAAGCTTCGTTCATGGCTTGTATTTCCTCATTACTCCTGGTTACCAGAATTTCAATGAGAGCGTGTTCATCAGTACCTGCACCCTTTAGAACAAAAAGTTCAAAAGTACAAAAAAACTTACATTACTTGCAGAAAAATAGTCAATAATGCTGAAATAAAGTAACCACAGACCAAGGTTAATCGAGTAGAAATCCTCGATTGGCCTTGCTGTACTCATTCTAGTCATTAGAGATTGTAAAATAAACTTTTTTTTTGTACAGAAACAGAGTTGTCGAAAAGTTTTTTTTGTCCAGAACTCACTGGCACATGCGAAGTTAAAAATAGGTCAATTTGATAGTCAAATCCTTCCTGAATAATTGCAAAGATATTCACGCAAAGCTTTCAATAGTTCAACTCAGGCTTTGAGAACATATACAGAGATCAGAATATAGTTTTGATAATTTTTTTAACAAAAAAAAACATGTAATTGGTTTAGAGTTCAATCGCTTCGGTCAAAAGTGCCTCGGGCAGCTGTGGCTACAACAGTAGCTTACCATTACCTGGTGTGGAGTGAATGAAGAATGCATGTATTTGAAGCGTCTTCGAGTGTCCTGAAAAGTGCTATGAAAGTACAATGTATATTAAAAATATTCACTTGCATTTTTGCCTCTACACAGTTTGTCTCAAAATAAAAAAAACTTTAAAACTAGTTGAAATTTGTATTCGCTCATCTACTTACAATTCCAAATGATTTTTATAGAATTTTTTTTGCACAATCAATATTATTAAAAGTAGTCTAATGATAGCTAGTGTGGTGTATCCAGAAATTGCAATGACTTTTTCTGCAATAATAATCTTCTTCTTTTGGCATTTCCCTTTAGGGGTCACCACAGCAAGTCAGTTTCTTCCATCTAACCCTATCTGCTGCATCCTCTTTGGTCACGCCAACTATCTTCATGTCTTCCTTCACTGTATCCATGAACCTCCTCTTTGGTGTTCCTCTAGTCCTCTTTCCTGGTGGTTCCAAATCCAGCATCCTTTTTCCTATGTACTCTCTCTCTCTCCTCTGTACATGTCCGAACCAACTCAGTCTATTTTTATACAGTTAAGTACCTACACATTATTTTATTATATTTACGTTAAAGAATGTTGAAAAAGAGGATAAAAACGAAAGTTTCACAGGAGATAGCAGAAGAGTCACAATTAAATCAAAAAGAAATTTGCTGTAATAGCTATACTAACATTACCTCCATAGCCTTCCGCATCATTTTGGCATCAAACTCGGCTGGGGTCAACATCAGCGCGATGATCAGTCTCTCTAAATTCTTTGACAGCTCAGATTTCAAGTCTTTCATCAGATCCTGGAAGATGATCAAACGCAATGAGTGAGATGTTAAAAGTTTAACATTCAGAGATTTTGACAACAGGGATATCATAAACACATTTCCATTAGTGATTGAGTTTTATTTCTATTTCAAACATTTGCTTCTCTCACCCTTCCCAGCAGAGATTTGAAGGTCTGTCTGATCTCCTGTCTTTGTGCATTGCTTCTCTTTGCAACAATATCAATGATTGCATCTTCATCTGTTCCTGTGTTCAAGAAATGCAAACAAATTGTTGCTTAAAACCATTTAAACACACTCAGCCTCATAAAAGTGTCATAGCTTTTGAGTTTTATTACCAAAACCCTTCATAGCTTTTCTTAAAGCTTGTGCATCAGCTGCAGGGTCAAAATCCGGAGCTGGGTGGACGGTCGGTCTTAGCTAAAATAAGGCATATAAATTTTTTTTTTTAAAAAACAATCAGTGCTGCTGCAAACACTCAAATACATTATCTAAAAATTATAGTGATTACCTTTCGAACAAAAAAAGCCAGATTTATTAGCTTAGAGCAGCAGAAGAAAGGTGTAAAAATCATGCAAATGAATTATTTTCACATAGATTTTTTTGTGATTATTGAACTGATTATGGCTGAAAGAGCACACAGATCTTTATGATTATGATCTGACATTTGAGTGGGCGTCTGCACTTGTAAAGTTAGAGACACCACCAGCAATGATAAAGTTTGCAAACTGAGAAACAATTCGATCTTCTAAAATGTTAGTCAAACAGTCTTTTGTTGACAGTGTTAGAACCTTTCTGACATTCACCCTCCGTGCTACACTGCTCTCAAAATGAATGTTTGGAGTCAGCATTACAACAAAAGCGATTTGTATTTCAGTAAAAAGCTTTCTGATCAAATCCAAAGCCGAACAAAGCTTTCAGTGTGCGGTCATACCAATGTTATCAGCATAAGCTTGTTTTACTGCCAGAGTCACATCATTGTTGCATTGCAGGTAATTGAGTTTTCAAGAACTGCCAAGCCAAACATGCAATGACACATCTATTGTGGGAGCGAGTAGGACCCAAACCTGAACTTTGGTCATGGCACTTAATTCCCACATCTTGTAGGCTATCTGAGCAGCTTCAGGGAAGAACTCGCCAGCTAAGCTGTAATGATCAGTTTGACACAATACAACACACTCAACAAAACCAAAAACCTTGAGCACAGAGAAACTTTTAGGAAAGAAACTAAATATCAAATGTGCTTATTTACACAAGTTTTCTGGATGTTGAGGCAATGATAAGAGATTTGCTTCAGCAGCAGTTTATAAATTCATCTCTAAATTATGATTAGGAAGACAAAATTCTGTTATAAAATCAAGTTGCTGAATAAAAAGCTCCTAACTGAGACGTAGCACTTTATCTCTCCCTGCTGGTCGTTACTGCTCCATACAGCCCATCAACACTTACTCATCATCCCCTCCACACAGGTTAAGCAAAGTCCTCTTGTAATCTCCTGATGTGTCATCCTGAATAATAATCACAAATAATATTAGGGTTCAAGTTAAATTTAGATCGCAAGATTACATAAGGTGTGTTAAATAATTTCTAACCTTTATCATGTTGTAAAGTGACTTCTCGTATCTGAGACGGAAACACTCTCTGATATCCAGCATATCAATTTCAGAGCGAGAAATCATGATCCGGATTAAAGTGTTGTCAGCTGTTCCAAGACCCTGAGATATAACGAGAGTACATATCCTTGGGAACAAGGGAAGAATATTTTGTTATCTTGAATATTGTCTCATTGTTCTTTTACATTACCTTCATGGACTTGTAGAGCCGCTTGGCAAAGAACATAGCGGTACTCCGTATGCACTGGACTGTAATAAAAAGTGTCAAATGTGTTAACCTGACCAAATTCTGGTGGATATGTTATTGTACATCAATGATAGTGTGGGTTTGTTTCTTACCAACAGCCAGCATCAGTCTCTCAAAATCTCCAGACAGTTCGTTCTTGATGCTGTCCTCAATGCTCATCTCTGTGAGCTTCTCATATTCATCAAAAACTAAAAAGAGAACACAATGGCTTTAAAACAATATTATCTACAATCTTGACCATGTTTCTGCATAGTTAATGTGACTATGTTATGTCAATACAAAGCTTAACTAGTTTTTTTTTCCCTAGTTTTGACTTCATTCTTGGCTTCATCCAGCTTTTTACTGTCTTCTCACAACTTCAGCTCACATTTTTAAATTTAATATTTCATAGAAAGTTCAAAACAGACAAATGCAGACATCAAAATTATGCTCCTCTCTCAGTATTCTCACCCATGCGGAGGTGGGTCACACTGCGGTTTCCTAGGATCATAATAAATTTGGCTTCATCCGTCCCCCACTGAGCTTCTCCGGCTTCGTACAAGTCCTAGATATCAGAGTAAAACAGGTTTTTAAAAAAGACAGACATGATGATAGATCTCACATCATCAAAATGTAATAACCAATCATGTAAAATATTTTTCTTCATTTTTAAATTAAGTTGTGAAGTTAATCTGAACGCATCAGTGTTTGAAACATCCTTCGATCTGAGTTCGGAAACAGCTCAAACATGCTAAAACAAATGGTGGTATAAAATGCATTTATTCTTACTTGTGCATCCTGCTGCACCAGGTCTGCATCCACTACTCCTGACTCATCTCTAGTCCCCTGCAAACATAAAACTACAGCTACAGATTTGCACTTATGTGAAAATAACATATGATCTAATGTTTTGCAGGCAGTGAACCAACCTGAAGCAGAACAATCAGCATCTTCTTAAAGTGTCCTGAAGTGTCTGCAATTATATCCTCCTCTATGTCACTTCCGTAGGCTGGAGACAGAAATATCAAGGCAAACTTTATCAGGTTACACATTATTTTTGGAAAATTGATTAACTTAACTTACAGTCACTGTAAGCTGCAACTAGGTCCTTCATTTGCTGGTTGTTTCTAGAAGCCAGGACTTCAATCAAACATCTCTCATTTGTTCCTGCACCCTAAAAACAAATTTGAACAATTTAAATTGAAGTAATTGGGGCTTACATTAAGAGAACTTGTGGAAGGATATCAGAGTTTGAAAATATCCTACTTTAACTGCATCATGGATTTCCTTGGCATCATGGTATGCTGGCGTTCTCATCAAACTGACAATGAGACGCTCAAATTTTCCTGTAAGCTCATATTTCAAATCTTCTATCAGATCCTGTTAGATAAAATAAAAGTAAGGTTACACAAAAATAACAGCAATTGAATTTGTTAAGGTGTATCCTTTAATCGTGTCAAGCTGCAACAAACATGTACCTTTCCAAAACTGCATTTGTATGCTGTGATGATTTCCTGCCTCTGTGCATTGCTTCGAGAAGTCACCAGGTCTAAGATAGCCTCTTTGTCGCTACCTGAGAAATAAAAAGAATATTTGATATCATTATTGATCTGTTAACCAAAAACAGAAATCTCGGTCTATCACTTCCATGTCAACATGAAAGAGGTGTTGCAGTTCAGTTAAGTCAGGAAAATAATCAGAATCACTCACCAAAACCTTTCATAGCATTGTAAAGGCACTCTGCATCAGCACTGGGATCAAAGTCTGGAGCATCAGATATTGAGCCTCTGAATGCCTGTAAGCAGAGTACATCAGTCAGGCACCTTCTTAACAGTCTATCCCGTCTGATTCAAGGCGAGGGGCAGGGTACACCCCGAACAGGTCACCAGTCTGTCGCGGGGCCACACACACATACGTAGAACCATCCACACACACACATTCCTAGGGGCAATTTGGCTCCGGGCAATCAACCTAACATGCATGTTTTGGGAGGTTGGGAAGAAACTGGAGTACCTGGAGAAAATCCACGTAGACACGGGGAGAACATGCAAACTTCACACAGAAAGACCAGTGTTCCAAGCCTCGTCCCCACCCGGGACTTGAACCCATGACCTTCTTGCTGTGAGGCCACCATGCTACCCACTGTGCCACCATGCCGCCCAGCAGAGTATATAATCTTTTTAAAACATTTTTTTGGACGATCGTCAACCAAACAAAGCTTAAACTTTCGAGAGGACAGTAGAATAAAGATAGTTAGAAAAAATTACAGTATAAACATTTTGTGTAAGTTTTGAAGGTAGTTTATCATTACATAAAAAGTTTTTCTGAAAAAAAAAAACTTATAGTAAACTCATTTTAACAAAAATTTAGCATCCAGAAAATAGATGGTTGAAAAAAAAATCTGTGCCTAGTATGTTTTCATTGGCAAGTTATCTCTCTTTCTACGTGTGTGCAAACATTGCATATTTACTCTAACGTGTTCTTTGCGAGGGTTTTTGGGTTACTGACCTCAAACTTGACTAAAGTAGGTTTCATGTTAGATTTAGCAGCTGCTGGCCAAGTTATTGGCCAACATGAGCAACAATAAAGCCAGAAGCAATTCATTTAAAAAAGAAATATTCCTTTTTATTACATGTTGATCCATCATAAAAAAATTATGTAATCTAACTATAAACTTTAATACAGTAGGTTTACATTGTAACTTCTTTTTGTGGGCTTTATCGTGTTGTGTTTGAAAAATAGACTTCTCAGAGTGGAGGCATTACCTTGGGTTGAAGGGTTGAAGGCCATTATCGGCTGACTGTTAAAGAACTGTGTTGTCTACTTGATGAATTTGTTAGAGGTCACCAACTGACCTCGGGTCAGAACCATCTTCTCTCTGATTAACCAGAGAAGATGGTTGAAACCAGATGTCAGAAATGAGTGTTATTTGTCTGCTAATTTTTGCCAATTCCAGTAAGAGGATGGACTTATCCTATACTTTAAATATCAACCTCACAATCCGTTGATGGGACATTTTTTTTCTTGGATTTTCTCCAATTCATTGCTATAATTTTTCTTAATAAACGTCTTTTTAAATCACTAAGTTTGTTGCAAGAAGTGTTTTTGTCAAGACCCCCTCGCCTGCCGCCAGAAAGAGCCCTGGACTTTCCTCCCTCTCCTGTATTCTAGCCTTATCCTGAACACCTGGGTGATTAGCCTGGTACCAATCTGCTGTGCATTGTCAGCCTGCTGCCTATACTGTATAAAGGAAATCACCCAAAATTTTCTTGCTGGGTCATTCCCATCTCTTCCAGCCACGTCTTCCTGGTTGCCTGACCATGATTGAACACTATTGTTTTTTGAACTTTTGATATCCTGAGTTAATCTTGTGCCCTTTGCCTAACAACCTTACCAGACTTGTGTTTAGTAAACCCTTTTTTGATGTCCTACAATTGAGTCCTCCTCCTTCCACATCACAGATCCCGACACTTTTTGCAACTTTGATGGGAAACGCACGCCAGGAGGCCACAACAATAGTAACTGACTTACTGTATGTAAAGATTGGTAGCATCACACATCAGGCATCACACATCAGCTACTTTCTCTCAAAATCACAAATTTACAAGTTAGTTTCAAACAAAGTTTTTGTTAAAATGTAGAATTCTGCATGAAAAAAAAGGGATTTGACCACAAAATAAATCTGTATTTCAATTTTTATGTTGCAAATAATTAGAACAAATGAGTATAGGGTGGGCAGCACGGTGGCACAGTGGATAGCACAGTGGCCTCATAACAAGAAGGTTGTTGGTTCAAGTCAGGGGTGGGGACGAGGCTTGGAACACTGTCCTTTCTGTGTGGAGTTTGCATCTTCTCCCCGTGTTTGCGTGGGTTTCCTCCAGGTACTCCGGTTTCCTCCCACCATCCAAAGACATGCATGCTAGGTTGATTGGCCGGTGCCAAAATTGCCCCTAGGAATGAGTGTGTGTGTGGATGGTTGTATGTGTGTGGCCCTGCGACAGACTGGTGACCTGTTTGGGGTGTACCCTGCCCTTTGCCTTAAATCAGCCGGGATGGGCTCCGGCACCCTCCGCCAACCCCCAAAGGGATGGACGGATACAAAGATGACTGACTGACTGAGTATAGGGTGTACTTTAATAACCTTCTAAGTCGAGCAGAAAAGCAGACTTTTAAAAACTTTCAAGGTCCACATATCAACTCTTCAATGTCTCTTTTTAATCACTGCCCTTGCAAACAAAAGATATTTTTTAACAATCTCAGATTATTTAAGAAGGTCACACACAGACAAATGTTACTTTCCTGCAACCATATTCACCAAACTTTGTATGTGTTTCTAGCTTAGCCTACTCCCACACTGAAGGAATGTCTTAAAGCTGCAGTGAGAAGACAGTTGGGCAGCAACGTTTTTTGTTACAACAGCTGAGTACGTCCACCTCTCAATGCATTCATGTGTATATGTGGAGGAGTCGAGTTGCACACCGACCACCTGTCTTTGCAGGGGTCTGTCATGCAATAGCTTACATACAATGAAAAACGCTAGAGCATGAAGGCCATCGTCGGCGCCCCTCTCTCTCATACCACTCACTGAATTTAAAATAGGTACTTTTTAAGTTGTGTAGAAAAAATCTATTACGTGTTAGAGTACATTTTAGAAAAATTTAATCAATTGATATATTGTAACAGCTGTAGAGATTAAGGCTGAATTCTGAACATGTACTCCACCCTGCTAAACTACATGCATCACCCTGCAGAACAGCTGGAGAGCTTCACCCCCATGGCAACAGGATCACAAAAACAAGCACCTAGCAACAACTAATTCAGTAAACTAAAAGAAAATGTTCAGGACTCTGTAAAGATTTGTTTAGTCTTCTAAACCGCCCATTGCTGCTGGGGTCGTGGGCAGTGCCAGAGCCTATCCCAGTAGATTTCAGGTGAGAGGCAGGATACACCCCGAAGAGGTCACCAGTCTATTGCAGTGCCACACATACAGACAACTATCCACACACAAATTCCCAGGGGAAATTTTATTGCGGTCGATCAACCTAACACGCATGTTTTTGGAGGGTGGGAGGACACCGGATTACCCGATGAAAATCCACGCATGCATGGGGAGAACATGCAAACTCCACACAGAAAGGCTGGTGTTTCAAACCTCAGCCCATTCTGGGGCTCGAACTCCTGACCTTCTTGCGGTGCAGACGCACTCTGCAAAGTTTTAATCTAAACTACAAAGAGTCTAAACTTTTTTTACTTTAGTAAAGTTATTTGTGTTTGTTGTAACGACCCAAGTTTTAATAAATACATTAATTAAGCATTTAGGTTTAACATTTTTCTGACTTTGTAAGGATTATATCAAATGTTTCTCTCAGATGTGCAGGTACAGGAAGCCTTGACACCCTACACTGCAGACTTTATTACATAAAGAGTGGATACATGGCATGCGGCACCAGCTGACCCCGGTTAACTCCGACTCACTCACCAGCACACAACTCTCTCCCACATGGTAAGAAAGACAGTAACCATGAAGTCTTGCACACTTACCATATTATAAGAACTTCTGTGGTCTTCTACTACCTAGAAATCAATGATGTGAGCCCTGAGGGGAGACAGAGAAATGCTGACATAATGGTAACTGTAACCTGGTCTTTTTCCCGTGAAGGCTTTCATTCCCTTTGAAAAATGTGGATATAAAGCTGAAACTAAACACCCTGTGTGATCTTTTCATTTAAGCACACTTAAAGAGGGCCTCAAATGAATCATTTTAAAACCAAACTAAAATTAGAACAGGGAGACCTACACTCACATTTACATCAATTTACTTCATAGTGGGCGGAAAGAAAATTTATCTGCTGTGAAACTAACTAGTCACATTTTCCACACGGTCATACCACAAGGCCATCATTCACATTTGAAGAAAGCTAACCTCTTATAACTTTATGAATAAATATAGAAGGGTGTTGATCGGGAATGAAAACGAAAAGAAAACTAAACTTGCTGCTAAAAAAAAAGCAGTGAAGGGAAGTCTAAAAATAGCAAGTAGTTTTACTGAAAGTCATAATCAAGATTCAAGAAGAGGGGTGGAATTTAGGTGACATAAATGGACATATAGAAATATATATATCTATATAGAGAGATTACTGTAGAAAGTCAAGATTTCTGTTTTCAAGATTATTTTGATGTTTTTTATGTGATCAGAATAATTGATTACTTTATTGTCTATGCTCAGTTAAAATTTACACTATTCTGTTTGTCTTTTTTTATCAAATATTTGACTATATATATATATATATATATATATATATATATATATATCCAGGTATCCATAGATAGATATAAATATGTACATGACCACGCCCTTTCTGGGACCCCATACTGCAGTAGAAGAAAATCCAAATAATTTAAGTTTTTTTTTTTATTCAATCTTTTACTTCAATCAAAAGCAAATATGAGAAATTCTTCATTAAACCCACATGATTTTCAACTTTTTTTGTGCATTCCGCAGGATCCCCTTACGCAGCAGAAGTCCAAGACGCGTTAAAGAATGACGTAAAAGTAATCCCCTCGTGAAATCCTGACGCAATGCGCTGTCTTAAGCACTTTAGGATCGGGTAGAAGAGTGTATCTGACTACAGACAGCAGCTTACCTTGTGAGGATGGGAAGTAACGGTTTTTGGTGATGGTGATCCTGTTGGATCCTGCTGCGTAAAGCGTCTCTGTGTCTCTCCACTAACAGATCCAGACTGACTCGTTACGTGGACTGTGACGCAGTGACTGCGGAGATCTACCACGCAACTTTCCAAATGACACTGATAGTGACAGAAAATGAGGTTGAACTTAAATCGCACAAAATATGTGGTAGAAAAATCTCCAAATGCGCTGTCTTTTTGTTTTACGCACGTATTTATGTCAGAGGTCCCATTTTTTCTGAACTTGATCACCCATAAAAAGTGTTTTAATTCAAGTTATGAATGAGATCAGACACTTAAAAATTAAGATCATGTGTAATCTGCAAAGTTTGAGTTGAAGAACTTTAAGTAAGAGTTTGATTTGGTTTGAACAGCTGCTTTCTGGCACTGATGTCAGAGCTTTTCAGGTCTATTTCTGTCCTGGAATTAGTTTCTTCCTCTTAAACAGGACACAGAGGACCATTTTAAAACATTATCAGCACACAAAATGTGATTGAAGAATAGGTTTTATAGGCAAGGCAAGTTTATTTGTGGCACAATTCATTCCATTCACAATTCAAAGTGCTTTACAAGACAGAAAAAATGCAGTAAAACTATAAAACATAGAATAAAAATAAAAAAGAAAAAAATTGATGAATCTTCATTCAAATGCACAATTAAATAGAACTGTTTTCAGTTTAAATTTAAACATTGTGACATGGTCGGACTGTCTCACAGCCACAAGAAGTTTGTTCTCCATGTTTAGTACTGTCTCTAGACACCAGCAGGAGACCGGTCCCAGAGGTCCACAAAGTTCTGGATAGTTCATAAGGCACTAACAATTCACACTTAAACACAAGCAGACCAGCTTTAAAGTCTACTCTCTGAGCCACAAGAAGCCAGTACAGAGTCCTGAGCACAGGACCAATGTCATCATATTTTCTGGTTCTTGTTAAGACTCGAGCAAAAGCATTTTCAATAAAATTTTTTAAAGAAGCACAAGGACTAACATTAAATTTACCCCCACTCATTTAGATTCTTAAAGTACACAGATAGATGTATGTTGTTAAGTACTATTTATCCAACTTAAACATTTTTTAACTATTTACCTTTCAAATTACGTCTTTGTAAAAGTAACTGGATTAGTAACGCACTTATCGCATTGTCAAAATAATTTGTTACAAACCAAAGTCCGTCGTGGTAAAGAAAGAGCAGAGCAAAAAAGCAAAGCTCTCAATTTACAAGTCCATATACGTTCCTACCCTCACCTATGGTCACCAGCTGTGGGTAGTGACCAAAAGAATGAGATCGCGGATACAAGCGGCCGAAATGAGCTTCCTCCACAGGGTGGCTGGGCTCTCACTCAGAGATCAAGTGAGGAGCTCTGCTATCCGGGACGAGCTCGGTGTCAAGCCGCTCCCCCTCCAAGTCGAGAGAAGCCAGATGGGGTGGTTCGGGCATCTGGTCAGGATGCTCCCAGAGTGCCTCACTGGTGAGGTGTTTCGGGCACGTCCCACCGGGAGGAGATCAAGAAGCAGCCCCCGGACCCGCTGGAGAGACTATGTCTCACAGCTGGCTGGGAAACGACTCGGGTGAGCTGGAGGATGCAGCTGGGGTGAAAAGCCTGGGCATCCCGTCTGAAGCTGTTGCTCCCCCCGACCCGGCCCCGGATATGTGGAAGACGACAAAATTGAACAAAGTAACATTAATTCTGAAACTTCGAAGATTTTTTACCAAAAAAATAAATAAAAATGACACGTTATATATTTTGGCATGTTTCTATTTGATAAAATCTCCAATCGTCCATATGAGGGTCAATATTAATAAAAAAGTAGTAAAAGTATTCTAGTGTCACATTTTTACAGTGCACGTTTCAGTTTATGTGAAACATCAAGTTTTTAAGGGAACTGTATCACATTTTTACACTATAGTGTTACATCATAATGTGAAAAAGATTTTAATATGAAAATGGACGTAAAATCCTTCATTAAAATGCTTGTGGAGCAATATTTAACCCCTCCTGTGTACCTGACTGCATAATTGGTGAACTTTTGAACTTGTAAGAACAACTATACACGTTTGAAAACCGTCTTATCTATTCAGTAAACCTAACTCTATTTGGTTTGAGCACAGAGAGAGAATCTTTTCTAATCTGCTGTTGGTAAATCTGCAGCATGGGAGAACAGCATGTCCTCTACTGAGTCAATCAATGTCTTGCTTTTGCGATGCTCTCTCCTCCGCGCCTTGCACAGCTCCCACAACATAAAGGCCATTCTTTCAGCTGATGCAGCTGCTTCACAATTATGGATCACTTTGTTTTCTTAGCAACAGTAGAAAAGTAATTGATAACTCAAAAAAACAACGCTGTCAGTCTTCTTCTTCTTCCAGCATTTCCCTTCAGGAGTCGCCACAGCAAGTCAGTTTCTTCCATCTAACCCTATCTGCCGAATTTCTTCATTCACGCCAACTACAGTATCTTCATGTCTTCCTTCACAGTATCCATGAACCTCCTCTTTGGTCTTCCTCTAGTCCTCTTTCCTGGTGGTTCCAAACCCAGCATCCTTCTGCCGATGTACTCTCTCTCTTCTGCACATGTCCAAACCATCTCAGTCTGGCCTCTCTGACTTTATCTCCAAAACCTCTAACATGTGCTGTTCCTCTGATCCTGTCCATCCTTGCCACTCCCAAAAAGATCCTCAGCATCTTCATTTCACAAACTGTTGAAAATGTTTTTTGACAAAGATAAAAAATTAATTATTCTTTTCTAAGCTGGATACAAAACACAAAAAAGTGTCAGGGTTTGTGATGTGGAAGGAGGGGGACCCAATTGCAAGACATCAAAACAGGGTTTGCTAAACACAAGTTTGGTAAGGCTGTAAGGCAAAGGGCACCCGATTAACTCAGGATTTTAAAAGTTCACCGCAAGGCAGTTTCTTCCATCTAACCCTATCTGCTGCATCTTCTTCGGTCACGCCAACTATCTTCATGTCTTTCTTCACTGTATCCATGAACCTACTCTTTGGTCTTCCTCTGGGCCTCTTTCCTGGTGGTTTCACACTCAGCATCCTTCTGACGATGTACTCTCTCTCTCTCTCTCTCTGTCCTCTGCACGTGTCCAAACCATCTCAGTCTGGTCTCTCTGCCTTTATCTCTAAAACCTCTAGCATGTGCTGTTCCTCTGATGTATTCATTTCTAATCCTGTCCATCTTGGTCACTCCCAGAGAGATCCTCAGCATCGGCCATCAGTAATTACGTTATACTTAAATGGCGTTATTCCCAACATTCATATTAATATTTTGAGTTCCTTTAGTGCTTGATGCTCTCTTTTTTTCTATTTGAAGCTCTTTTTTAATAAAAGTCTTTTACTCTGATAGAGTTGATGAGAAACACGAGATGGACTATCTCACTGGCTGCTGTCCAACATAACCCAAGCATGACTCAAAACAGTTTATCTCGACTGATAGGGACTAAGAAAAAACATTTGTCTTTCTGAGCACATCTCATTTGAAACTATTCACACTATCACACAGTCAATGAAGAGATTATCTCTACCTGGGTTTCCGTAGATCTTCTTGGTTGAGTAGACACAATGGAGACAAAGATGAACAGGAATGCATGGATGATAGAGACCATCCTGATTTGATGAATCAGGTGTTTCCCTATCAACACATGCAACCTCAATGAGAACAATTGAGTGGTCCTTCCGTGCTGGTCTATGATTGATCTGTTCATAACAAGTAGGAAATAGAAGGTTTTTAAGGACATGCTGATGAAGATTTTTTTGTCATTTTGACACCTCATACTTCAGATTTGCACTTTGTTCCCATCTTATTCAGAAAATAAAGACTGATCCCGATGTAAACTGATTATTTTTCATTTTGTTAGTTAACCATTATTTAAAGAGTCATTCCCAATCAGTTTTTATTACAAAAGTACAGGGTAATAACAAACTTTTATCAGAAGACAGTGACATGACAACTGGTGAATCATCAATCAATCGTTCAGATTTTCATCAAAGATTAAATCAAAGCAATCTCATATGTGCTGATTAAACTAAGTACATATTGGTTTTAATTTAACAGCTGCTGCTTGATCATCTTACAATCATGTCCTTTGTTGAAAAAAGTGTCACCTTAAGCTGCTGAATGGCATCACTAGTTTCTGTTCATCGCTTCCACCTCTCACACTCCCGCAGGAAATGAGCAAAATAGGAGATAAAGGGATTGTATTTTTCTGTCCCTAAAAACAGCATTTAGGGATTTAAACTACACTATGCATACGCTTGTGAATAAAAATGGTAATGTGACAAGCTACAGCCTAGTGTCACAAATTTAAAAAATGTACATGTAACTTTGTGTTTGGTTGCAGAGCATTTAATTTCTGTAGGTGTTCAGATTTACTTTCAAACTGTGCTTTTTACCTTCAGACTCCACTGAGAGGCACTGCAGAGTGCTCAGACTGGATGGACTTCACAAATTCATTTGATGAATGAAACAAAATAATACAGTTGGTAAAAACAAAGGATAAGAATAAAGTATTTAGTGCACCCTGAATAAAAAGAGGAAAAATGCAGATAGTATGCAAAAAAACTGTAATAAGAAAAGCTTGTCCCATCTTTTAAACTTCTGATTTTTTTTGTTGCTATTTATTGCTTCATCAATTTTGCACCCCAATTCTCTGGTGTTAAAGATTTATCATTAGAATTATAAAATGTGTGCAAATGATGCTTCTGAGTGTGTAAAAAAATGTGCAATGAAATTGTAGTTTGACCAAAAACAGGAGCATCATATCTCCATCAGAAATATTGTTTTTGTATTTGAAGTTTTGAAGGGGCTGCACGGTGGCACAGTGATTAGTACAGTGGCCTCACTGCGAGAAGTTTCGAGTCCTGGGAGGGAAGAGGTTTGAAACACTAGCCTTTCTGTGTGGAGTTTGAATGTTCTTCTCGTGTATGCATGGATTTCCTCCGAGGATCCTGGTTTCGTCTCACTCTCCAAAAACACACGTTAGGTTGACTGGCCAGTGGTCACTATGTAATTACCCCTAGGTGTGTTTGTGTGTGTTTGTGTGTGTGTGTGTGTGTGTATGTGTGTGTGTCTTTTTTCATTTTGTTTTAATATGATTTCTGAAGGAGGGCAAACATGATACAAACATAACTTTTTTTTATCTTAATGTCTTCCGTTTTCTCAACGTCATTGGTGTAAAAATGTGTACAATAAATATTAAATTTCAACATATCTGTCAATGAAGATTTGTGGCACAGTCTGCGACACAGGTTTCCATGATCAGGGTAGGATGCCAGGCTGTTGGAAATAAACCAGAGGCTCTGTGAAAACCAATCGATCCCAAAAGAAAAGGAAAAAAATAACTGAAAACAGAGGATTCAACATTTCTTGAACCGAATCATTTACATTTATTGTCAATAAATTCTAATTGAAAATGAATAAAACACTAAATTTAAACCTCCAAACTACTTAATTAGCAAAACCCAAAACTCTTTAAAAAAGTTTCTTTGCTAAGGGGAGTCATAGAGTTACAAAGTTATGGCGCAGACTAGATCTTAGAAACACTCTGCAGGTTTCAGACCAAGATGAGACTGTCTGGTTACAGCAAAACCAGCTCAGGGCTCCCACTGATTTACTCTTAGTGTGTTTCTAAGAAAAAATAAAGCACTTTTTGTGATGCTTTATTTTGAAGATATGCTTTAATGTTACCGTAGCGACCAGAGTGCGTTAGAGCAGAGAGAACGTTACGCATGTTCTATTAGTGCCATGTTGTAAATACGCTGCTGATAAAGTTTCTAATGAAGTGGATTTATCTTTATTATTGATAAATTAACCGTTTTTAATGTTGGTCTTATTTTTTTTGCAACACCTTTAGACCAGTCTGGAAAATAATTTTCACAAAGATATAATCACTACATCTGTGTGAAAATTATTTCTTATATTTTAGTCATTCAAAAGAATTATCTACCAGACATGAAGGTGTTTCTTCTTCTTTTTTTGTTTTCTTCTTTGAGCAAATAAAAATGGTGAAAACCAAATTGTATAAAATACAAAAACAAAGCATATTTTACATTCTGTTTGGGATTTACAGTCCACAGTTCTCACCGTGTGGTTTCCATGCAATAATGAGCACATTATGATCCCAACTGGTCTGGAGTGAGAAAGACTACTTTGTAAGTAATTCCATTGAGTGGGAGGTCACACAGGCCAGTCTTGTAAATATCGCAGTAAAAATCATGTTCTCATTATCCAAGTCAACAGAAGAAAAATGTTTCTTTCATAATACAATTATTGTCACCAGTTGATCCCCGTGGGACAGGAGTTAAAAGGTAATGAATTTGCTGACTTAAATCAACATGATCAAATTAGATTTAAAACTTGTTTAAATTTTGCACCGTGTGAAATCATGGTTGCATCTGATGTACTTTTAATGGGCAGAAATACCATTAACTGAGCGTTAGGTGTAATCAGGATAAACTCACTCTCTGATAATAAAGCTACACGACCGCATGTGTTGATGCTGTCATTTAGTTAAGCATTACCTATTGTTCTTTTGGAAATGGTATCTCAAATGGAAAGATCGTCTGAGGAAGCCAGGGTTCCGGCCTTGTCAGAGAAACTCTTATTGTGCACACATGCTGCTTTCCTCCTTCCCGCTCAAACAGATGCCAAAAGGGATTAGGTGAGCTGAAATCTCTTGATGGGAGACGAGACGGTAAATGCTACCTCTCAGAGAGCGAGTGTGCAGCCTGCAGCATGACTGAACTATAAAAGCTGCTTTGTCTTCCTCTGTTTCATAAACCCACAGAGCTGATAGTGCGGCACACCTTTAGATAGAGATAGAAACAACTCCTTAAAGGCAAAAACGTAACACCTGGAAACATACTCTTATATAAAAAAAATATGGTTTTGTTAATTTAATTAAAAGTTGTTTTTTTCAGTCTTTGTTTTTTTCTTGATTTATTTTTACAGATAAAATCTCCCATCACTGATGAGTCGAGACCTTTAAGGTCCCGGGTTATACAAAAAGTGTTTTGATCAAATAAAGAATACATTTACACATCTCATAATCCCAGATAGATAAATATGTGAAAAATGTACATCAGGTAAATAGCTTCCGTGGGTATTTTCCGTGGTCGCCCAAAAAAAAAAAAAAACCTCCTAAAATTTCAACTTTGTTGCTTTTGTATTTACTTATTTACAAAAGTGTTGGTGTAGACTCAAAAAAGAGTCTTTGGTTTCAACAGAAACTGATCCTTAGTGCCCTGATTTAAGTTGTGCCAGTGTGATGAGCTCAATTTTTAAATGACAAAATATTGCCTTCAATCTGTGAAATTCCTCAAAGCTATTCAAGAAGGTGAGTGTGCTTCTAGCTGAAGGCTGAGTAAAGTGCAGTTTCCAAGCGGGGCGTTGTTTTCTGTGCTGTGGGCGGCAATGAAAACTCCAGACATCAGCATGATCATATCAGTGGGGGTGATAAAGCAAGGGGGGTATAAAAGAAATAAATGTTTTAAGGGAATGACGGATCATTTTCTATCTCTGGAGCACATCTGTAAGACAGGAAAATTATTCCAAGAGGTGAGTGAAATGCTTTATTCTATTTGATTTGTTACTTCTGTTGAAAAGTTTAGGAAAATTGATTCTGAGGTGTTAATCAATAGCACTTACTCTTTGATTTTCAAGTCTAAGTTACAAAATAAGTTCATTTTGCTGAGTTAAGATAAATTCAGGCTTTGATAAGATGTTTTTTTAAAGTAAACCTGCTCCTCTTTGGGGCTGATTTGACAATTATTCACTGACACACACTCTGATCTGACTTCACTCATCTCTTCTGCTTGTTTTGTCCTTCTCTTCAACATCATCCTCTTCTACTACCTGTCACCTCTCATATAGATCCCCCTCTTTTGTATTCATAAGAAATATGTCGTGTGGTTTGGTGAAATCCTTCTTGGTGAGCTTGTCTCGGAGAAAGCCAATTGAACCTGATGGGGAGCAGTCCACTTTTAACCGATGCCTGACCACTCTGGATCTGGTGGCCCTCGGTGTAGGAAGCACCTTAGGAGCTGGAGTTTATGTCCTGTCTGGAGAGGTGGCCAGAGACACGGCTGGTCCTAGCATCATCATTTCATTCTTCATCGCAGCTGTGGCATCCATTTTTGCCGGGCTGTGCTATGCAGAATTTGGTTCCAGGGTTCCCAAAACAGGCTCAGCTTACCTGTACAGCTATGTGACTGTAGGAGAGCTGCTGGCTTTTATCACCGGTTGGAATCTTCTCCTCTCCTACGTCATAGGTAAGAAACATAATCTAAAAAAACTCTTTTTTACAAAAACAAAAGAATTGGTTATATATATTTTTTGTTATATGCATCAAAATGAGGGATTCTTCAAATAGAACACATTGATTTTCTAAAGTCTGTTAGAGCCTAAAATGACTCAATTTAACACTTTTCTAGAATAAATAGTTAAAAAAATCGCTATTTTCTTCAGTATTTTTAAAATTACATAACTTGTAATCCAACTGATTGGGAATTAATGAGTACTCAAATGAGTAACTGATCAATCATTAAACTGAAAAATGTTCCTCTCTGAACTTTTACCTGCTGGATAAGCATGTACATAAATTTTATTTTTTGGCACAAAAAATTCGCCCTTCAGTTTTTGTTTCCTTTTTGAAAACTTTCACATTTTACATTGTCTGTACACTAAAACTGGATTCTGAGTTGAAAATAACAGCAATAATATCTCAATTGTGAGGAAGTGTTCCTTTTATTTTATGTTTTATGGCTGCTGTTAAATGATTGCTGATGAATTTATTGCTTCTCTGAAAACAGGAACATCCAGCGTTGCTTTGGCTTGGAGTGGAACTTTTGATGACCTTATTGGAGGTGTCATATCTAAATTTTTTAAGGAAAATGCCGCTATGGATGTGACCGGCTTGGCCCCTTATCCAGATGTGTTTGCTGCAGCTTTAATCCTACTCCTCTCAGGTTCTCATGAGATTTGATGATGGAAATATAACACGAGAAATTATAAAGGCATAAAAAATCATCCTTATTTTTGTCTTACATGAAGGTGTGCTCGCTTTTGGAGTGAAAGAGTCCACAACAATCAACAAGATCTTTACAGCAATCAACATCTTGGTTCTCCTTTTTGTCACCATCTCTGGGTTCATCAAAGGAGACATCTCTAACTGGAAAATCACTGCGGATGCTTTGATCAATGCCACAGCAGAAAAGCAGTAAAGACAATTGCCCCGACTTTTTTGGGTTCTCGTTATGGTAGCTTAATCTCACTAATGTCCTCCCTTTAACAGAAACTTGACTTCGATCACCAATGTAACAAGTATATTTGGAGTAGGTGGATTCTTCCCTTACGGCTTGAGTGGGACGCTAGCTGGAGCTGCTACATGCTTCTATGCTTTTGTTGGCTTTGACTGCATTGCTACAACAGGTGAGGAAACCATTTGTCTGATTTAATTAAACCGATCTTATCAGTGTATTAAAAGTACAAAGCAGATGTAGGGGGCGGGGAGGGGGTAGAGAAATTAAGGTTTAAGAGGTAACAGGCTTTGAAACTGAGATCAAACGAACAAAATTTGATATAATTTGGGAAAAGCAATATTCTTGAAGGATCGCTTCATCAATGCTTAGAAAAAATTCCCAAGTTAAATGTATAGAAAAAAAGGGTACATTTTTTTTCACACCAACTTCTACTTTCAAAGTTTCTCAAAGCAGATAAACATACTATAACCCACGTGCTATTGTCCTTATCTAACATATCTCAAATGCATCTCTTATTTCTTCTTCTTCTTTCTCTCATTGTAGGTGAGGAGGTGAAGAACCCCCAGAAATCTGTCCCAATTGGCATTGTGGCCTCACTTCTGATTTGTTTCTTGGCCTATTTTGCGGTTTCGGCTGCTCTTACCCTGATGATGCCGTACTACTTGCTGGATGAAAACAGCCCCCTTCCAGTGGCCTTTCAGTATGTCGGCTGGGGTCCTGCCAAATATGCGGTGGCTGTGGGATCTTTGTGTGCCCTGTCCACCAGGTATGAACCTGCAAAAAGCAGCACAGCTCTGCTATATTTCTCACCATAAGGACAATTTCTTCCTCTGCCGTAAAACTTATGAAGACTTTATAATGTCGACAATTGCAATAAAAATGTTTCTGGTTATGTTATAATAGGATGTTTCTATTCAAACAAAACCCTAACGAGTGGGGAAAAAAATCAGCTTTAAAAATGTTGTGGTTTGCCTCATAACTTTTACTTTAAAGGTGATTTGGAAGATTTTTGTCAATTCCGTTTTACAATAGAATTTAAAACTCTCTTCACTCATTGCAGTCGTGGTTTAAAGCAGCCACACTTAAAAAAAAAACCCAAAAAATATTCATTAATCATGGACTTTGTATGAGATTGAAAACTCACCCAACCTTTTTTTGTATGGTGAACAAAACTTATTGGTGAGGAGTCTCTCAATTACTCCAACTTCTGTTTTCTATCAATGAAAATATTCCGATGGAACATGCGTCCTAGTGCCTCGGCATGCATTCAATTAATGGTATTATTTAATTGTGTGTCTACTTTTTTTATTTAAATTTCTATTTGTATTAGAAAATGCAGAAAATCAATTACTAATGGCGAGTTCAACATACTAAGTGATGAGTCTGACTTTGAACAGATCTCAAGAGAGCGTGGTTGCTTGGAGTTCCAAGACCAAGGACGGTCCGAAGACTTGCCAACTAATAGTCACTAGCATAATCTTCTATTTCCTTTCTAAATAACAACAAGTAAACAAAAATATGAAAACTGTTTAACACATCTGACATACAAGACAATGATATAATTAGACAAATGATCAAACAAAATTAAAAAAAACTTCAATGAGGCAAACATTTAACAAACATGTTGGTAAGCCTTTCATAATCAGTTTAAAAAATTTAAATACCTACAACAAAAACTAATTAATAATCCCTCCTGGAAAATTACTGTGCTGTTTCGCCAATGGTGGGAGTAACTGGGGGTGGGGTATCTTCTCCAGTTACACTTATGCATGAGCTCATGGCAGGAATTGAACCAGTAACTCTTTGGTCCAAAGACAACCGTTTGATCACTGAGCTACACCTCTGAAATTGTTGCAAGTTTTGAAAGGCGAAACTGTTCTTTGACTTTCATGATTGTGTCTTTCCAGTCTGCTAGGCTCCATGTTTCCGATGCCTCGAGTACTGTTCGCCATGGCAAGGGACGGCCTACTTTTCAAGCCTCTAACCAAAGTCACAGCAAAGGGAAGTCCTGCTGTGGCTACCATCGCTTCTGGGTTTGTTGCAGGTAAAACATCTCAGCTGTTCTCAAGGTTTCTTTGTGAGGTTCAAAAACTAAAAGAATCTATTCTTTTTCTTTCGTTCCAGCCGTTATGGCTGTCCTCTTTGATTTGGAAGCCCTGGTGGAAATGATGTCCATTGGGACGCTTTTTGCTTACACACTTGTGGCAATTTGCATCCTTATACTGAGGTAAACTCTTCTTGCCAATTTAATTCCAGCCCTCATTCAGACAGAAAATGAAGATTTTCTTCTAAGAAATTCAAAAAGTCTGTTGAAGAACATGTTATGTATTGTTTGTTTATATATGTTGACAAGGTACCAAGCGGGGCCATCTGACGACAAAAACATGCAGTTCAGTGAATCAAATTCTAAGTTTGGTATCTTGAGCCCACCATCGCATCCCACCCCAGCGACAGCACGGAGGGTCATGATCTTAACTATAATATCTGGTATGTGAAGAGTAAAAGTGTCAAATTAACAATTTACTTGTTTTTTATTGAGCGGAACTCCTGTTTTTGATGATGAGACTAAAACAGATGTTTTTCCTTTATTTTTGATCCTCCACAGTTTTATGTGTGGTTGCACTGTGCATCACCCTGACCCAAGCCATAGATGCTATATCTCGGGCAGAGCCGTGGAGTTTGGTACTCATCTGCATCTTTGGCCTTATGCTCCTCATTATTTTATTTATAATCTGGAGGCATCCACAAAATCCCACCAAGGCATCTTTTATGGTAAGGATTTTTTTATTCATTTGCCTCGTCAAATTTTTGTTAAAAAATACAACAAATGTCTCATTTTATTTGCCTTTAGGTGCCTTTACTTCCTGCCCTACCTTTAGTGAGTACCCTCATTAATGCCTACCTGATGGTGCAGCTGGGTCCAGACACCTGGTTACGATATGGTATCTGGATGTTAGTGGGTAAGATTATTTTAAAATATATTTTGGAGATTTTTGTCAAGTTTTTTGAGAAAACCATTCATTTCTCCTTCATCTTTTTTCCTGCAGGACTGATCATTTATTTTGCTTATGGAATCCGTAACAGTGTCCAGAGGAAACGTCTGATCGGAAGTCATGAAAATATCGAAACAATCAGTAGCAAAACAGACAAGAGCATCATCAAGGAGGAGAAGTTCTGAGTCAGGATGGAGTGAAAGACAGATGAACGGAGATGTTACAGTGATGCGATGTCTGAGTGCTAAAGGACAGATAAATAGCCGATCTTGTTGTTTTCATGTGATATGTTATCATGTCTTGATGGACTTTGTTATTCTTCATTTTGTTATGTAAATGCCTGAAACTTCTCTGCACATTCACAAATGGGCAGAGAATTATGTTGCCTAAAGACGTTTTATAAAAAAAAAAAACACTGAAAAATTCTCATTTGGTTCTTATGATATGTATTTAATAAAATCCTGCTGGTGCCCTTGTACGTGCAGTCCATAAGTAGTTACATACAAACATGGTGACATAGAAAAGTGTACATTTATTCAGTGTATATAATTCTTATAAATGGCTACCTTTTTTTTACTACATGTAAAATTTTAATTTAGACAAAGAGAAAAAAATCATCTGTAAAATATAATACTTTCTTGAAATTTTTGTATTAATTATTCCATATGTCTGAGTGTAAATATGAACCTTGTATATGTTTGGTGTTGATAATCCAGTCAATGAATAAAGAAACAATCAAGTTTCGCTAAAAAAAAATACAGTCTGGTGACATTTTCGAGTACCTTTTAAAGTGAATACATACAGATATACATACATGCAAACTCACTGGCAGAACAGTCAGGAATGGATCTGGAACTGGATTATATAGAAACAGACGATCATTTCAAAGCACCTTGTGGTTGTTTTGTTCAAAATCATCACTTAGTCCCTCATAAGGAAACCTTTCAACATACTAAGTTTCGTTTTGTTTTCTAACCACTTATCCCTAAGAGGGGTGCAAGGGGTGCCAGAGCCTATCCCAGCTGATTTCAGGTAAGAGACAGAGTACATCTCAAACAGGTCACATGTTTGTTGCAGGGCCACACACACACACACACACACACACACACACACACACACACACACACACACACACACACACACACACACACACACACACACACACACACACACACACTACCATCCACACAAACAATCATTCCTATGGGCAATTTTCTCCTAGCCAACAATCACCGTATATGTTTTTTGGAGGGAGGAAACCCATGCATACACGGGGAGAACAGACAAACTCCACACAGAAAGACCAGTATTCCAAGCCTCATTCTACCTGGGACTCAAACCCCGACACAGAACAAGACGATATATGGCTTGAGTCCTGATTGGGACGGATGTCAAGACACCCCACTTTCTGTCAGATGTCTGCCTCGTCCGCCCCCCTTCGCCCCCCATATACAGATGTTTTTCTGGGTAACTTAGACTTTGTCTGACTCTATAAGAATACAAAATTGGTCAGTTTAAATGGCCCAAACTGTGTTCCGTTCCGTCATCTTCCACAGAGGTGTCAAGTAACGAAGTAAGTCTACTTCGTTACCTTACTCAAGTAGAAAATCTCGTTATCTTTACTTTAACGAAGTAATTATTTTTTTGTCTACTTTTTACTTTTACTCACTACTTTTTTATGCAATTATCTGTACTTTTACTTCGTTCATTTGATAAAAAGTAGTCGCTACTTTCGCCATTTTGTCACCGTTAAAATGCCGCGACTGTTTGTCGGAGTTTTTTTTTTTTTTTTTATGAACCCTGAATGCATCAAACAAAGGAACAGATGAATGATTGGCTGAAAGGTCCAGTCAATCCTTACTTTGGGGCGAGTAGCCCCGCCCACAAACTTTTAAAGAGCAGGGACGTCAATTTCCGTGTTTGAGACTCGGGCTCGGAAATCAAAGTGTTTCTGATGCTGCAACACTGAACTTTGATTGAATTATCAATTTTTTAAAAAAACAACAGCAAAGAAATGTTTTTTATTATTATTATTATTTTCAGTCTGCGGTTATTGTAAGCGTCTTTGCTGAAAATATTGTAGATGGTATTTTTATAAAAATAACTTTGATCTGTGACGCACTATTTTATCTTTAGAAACAAAGCTAATTGAACTGATTCATCCATAAATAGTAGTGGATGAAGTATTTGTGCTTAAAAGCATCCAAAATGTTATTGATTAGTTTATAAAGACTGACTAAGGAGATTAAAACTACACATCGCTTAGATTTTGTATCATGTAGATGTTTGGGTTGACATAAACAAAAAACCTTATATGTACACATATATGTGTAGATAAGTATTTATGTAAATTTATATACCGTAATTTCACGGCTATTAGGCGCACCGTACGAAAAGGCGCAGCCTCAGTTTTGTGCGCCGTAGCAGGATTTAACACACACATAGGGCGCACCGTACGAAAAGGCGCAGTCTCAGTCACACACCGCTTTACAACAACACACACGCAAGCATGCAAATGTGCGTATTAAAAAAATAGTCCAGTGCTTCTCAAATAGTGGGGCGCGTGTGATCCTGTGGAACACGTTTTTCTTTTTTGCCATACTAGAATAAAGTGTAATTGTACATCCACTACAGTAGTTGTAGTTTATAGTTTAAATAAGTATTATTATTTTTTTAAATTCAAGTTAATTGATGCACTTTAAATATTTTCTTTTACACACTAAAAAACAATGTTAATAAAGATGTTCTTTTTTTTTTCTTTAATGTTAACGAGGATACAATGTTATATAGAAGTGTACTTAGAACCAGGGGTCCCCAACCTTTTCTGCGCCACGGACCGGTTTAGTGTCTGATAATGTTTTCATGGACCGGTCTACAGGTGATAAGACCAGCCGGAAAAACCTGGCTTTTTTAATCAATAATAATACATTTAAACCCACGTTGTCTTCACGAGAAAATTTATTAGCAGCGTCTTTATAACGTGGAAACATTCTCTCTGCTCGAACGCACTCTGGTTGCCTTGGTAACGGTAAACATACCTTCAAAATAAAGACATCACAAAAACAAAGTGAATAAAAATACTAGTTAGGCCCCTCACACCAGGGGTGGTCCACCTGGTGGTTGGGGACCACTGCTTATAACAATTTCATAGACAAATGATACTAATTATGGTCATGGCGGAGAGTGGGGGAGAGCGGGGGTCGAAATATTTTCTTCTTTCTAGGGGGGGCCCAACAGGATATAATTGAGAAGCACTGCGTTAGTCCAAGCATCTACAATCCATTGACTCGTTTATGCTGAAATTACTCGCGGCGGCTCGATTCCAATGTTCCTCCGCGTAGCTGATTGTCTTCAGCTTAAACTGAGCGTCATAAGCGTGTCTCTTTTCCATTTTCAGGGTTAAAACAGCAATGTTGTGCATACAGAACATACCTTTTTTATACACAATCCACGCTCACACTTCACTCTTTAACGTTCTCATGCTTTTCTTTCAGGTCCGCCTCGCCTCACGGGCACCGCTTTTTTTTTTTAGGTCACACACAAGGCGCACCGCACGAAAGGGCGCACCGCTCATTTTGAAAAAAATTTTAGACTTTTAGGTGCGCCTTATGGCCGTGAAATTACGGTATACCGTCTCCTAGGTCCCGCCCCTACTGGTTTTTTAAAATCTTGTTTCCCTGGTTATTTTTTCATTTTTACAGTTCTTAAAATTTTAGAAAAAGAATCCAAGGATTTTGCCTCCTGTGTGTTTCCTTCACTCCCACTGCCTTACGAGTGCATGTAAAGGGTGTTATTTTGTCAATGGGCGTGGTTTTACTGGGTGTACGATATTTTTTGTGAAATACGATAATTTTACGTCATTAGTACGATAATCCAGCACCTCCCACCTGGCAACGCTGCCCAGGCTGTATGTGGCACTCCCATACTTACTAACTTGTTAAAGACTATTCAGTATTGCCTCAAAGAACTTTGAAAACTAGCTGCCTTCAAGGCTTGAAAAAGCCTTTTGGTCATTTTTTTTTCATTTATTTATTTTTTTTTAACATTGAGTGTGTTTGTGTCTTAAAGTTGGTTAAATTAGGTGATGCAGAGTGAAGCTTGATAGCTGAAGGGACGTTACATAATGCCCTGCTTATGTTAATACATTTGATTGTGTTAATTAATCGATTTCCAATAAAGATTAAGAAATAAATGTTTCTGATTCATAAAGTTTAACACCAAAACACTTTCATTTATTATCATATTTTCTGCTCCTTAAAGCATGTGATAATAGTTTAAAAATATGTTCATACGCTTTTGTTAACAATATTCCTTTTTTTCTGAAAATTACTTTTACTTTTTTTACTTTAAGTAGTTTTAAAATAGGTTACTTTTTACTTTTACTTAAGTAGAAAACTTGAGTTGATACTTCTACTTTTACTAAAGTAGTTTTTTAACTCGGTATTTATACTTCTACTTAAGTAGAAAATGTTGGTACTTTTGACACCTCTGATCTTCCACCTAGCCGGGGACAGGTCGCGGGGGCAACAGTCTCACTCGGGAAGCCCAGGCTTCTCTCACCCCGGCTGCATCCTCCAACTCACCCAGAAGGATCCCGAGTTGTTCCCCAGCCAGCTGTGAGACATAGTCTGCCTCTTGGTCTCCTCCTTGTGGGACGTGCCTGACACACCTCACCAGCGAGGCGCTCAGGGGGCATCCTGAACCACCCCATCTGGCTTTTCCCGACCTGGAGGAGAACCGGCTCGACACCGAGCTCCTCCCGAGCTCCACCACTGTGTGTGGTTAATTTTCCTTTATTCTTATAACAAACTGATGACCTATTCCGAGGGTACTACCCCGCTTGCCTGAATGTAGCAAGGACTGTCTACTGTTACCCCTTCAAACAAGTAAAGATGATTTGTTTTGAAAAATGAATGATGAAAAATTTAATGCAATGCATTGTAACAAAGTCGAACCCATGCGATAGTTGAGGTTAAAAAACATGTTCATGGAACACAACTATTAAAAAACTATATTTTTTTTAAAATACAGTTTTGGACATAAAAATAAAAAGATGTTATGTTTAACATTGTGACATATTTATATGTTCAAGTGTGGAGGAGTTCCACAGGAGTTCCTGTAGAGACTCGAGCCAAGAACATCATGTTTATGTCAATTCAACCACTTTTCCCATCTAAACTCCACCTAATGAGTGAGTGTGAAGTCTAACCTCAAGCGGTGAGTAAAGCTTCCTCTTGAGCTGAGGCCAGTAAAAGATTTATTTGCAGACACTGTGTCTATGACAAGATAAGATTATGTAACTTCACCATAACACAGTCAATAATTATTTGACTCCATAAAACTTTGTCGAACTGCAAGTGAACGTGACAAATCACACAAGAGTGTGACTTTTTTATTGATCTCTTTTAACCATTTGGTAGAAATTGTTTTTCTACAAATTCTTGAAGACCTATGAACAGAAATTTAATAAGTAGAAGTGCCATTCCGTAAAATTACAAACACAAGTTTCTTGGGTAATTGCCTGTTTACGTATCATGTTATGTACAAAGTATTACATCTGTTATATGCGATTATATGTGCATATGCACATGTTTGAGGTTTTGGGGATAAAGTCCGAGAGGCCAGACTGAGATGGTTTGGACATGTGCAGAGGAGAGAGAGAGTACATCGGAAGAAGGATGCTGGATTTGGAACCACCAGGAAAGAGGACTAGAGGAAGGCCAGAGAGGAGGTTCATGGATACATTGAAGGAAGACATGAAGATAGTCGGCGTGACTGAAGAGGATACAGCATTTAGGGTTAGATGGAAGAAACTGACTTGCTGTGGCGACCCCTGAAGGGAAATGCCGAAAGAAGAAGAAGAATATGCGATTATATGTGACTGTTTTTATTTTGAGAGAGTGACCTAAGAGCCCGAAAAACAGCACATGTGGTCATTGTGCAAAGTTCATCAGTCGAAAAAGTTGAGAAACAAACAAATCAGCTGATTTAGCTTCTTTTTTTTTTTTTTTTTAGCAAAGTCAACAGGTATTGACGGTTGACTTTGTATTTTACATTTACTGGGATTTACAAACCCAGTCTAAAAATGGTAATAAAGGTAAAAAAAAAAAACCTCATGAAATTTTGCCAGTTTTATATGAGTTAAGGAGCAAAAAGTGGTGGATAAACAAATAAAGGGACACATACAAAACCACACCCATATGACGCAAATAATAAAAGCTGCCATTTAAAAATTTTGAAGAATAGGCACACAGTTAGATAGTTAGTCACAGAAACAGACAGGCAGGCAGGCAGACAGGCAGACAGACAGGCAGGCAGGCAGGCAGATAGATGGAAGAATAGATGGACGGATTAATGGATGATGGACATTTAATATTTATAATAATAAAAACAACATTTTAGAAACTTTTGTAGATGGCTTTATTTTGTTTTCTGTTATGTTGAAAGTGTTAATACTGGGAAAACGTTCATTTGTACAATTCAATTCAATTTTACTTGTATAGCCCAAAATCCCAGAATTTCTCTCTCAATGGGCTTCACCTGAAAGATTCAAAAGGAAGAAAAAAGAGGAACGTATAAACACAAATACACAGCAAGAAAACTAACTAACAAATGCTAGCTAGTCAATATTAGCACTTTCCTGCCATTACACTCTCCTTCACGGTGTGGGAAAACTTTTAAAAACTCATCAGTGGGGAAAACTGAGAAACCTTGTGGGGATCCACACGAAAGAGCGATCCCTCCCCTGGACGAGCATCCAATGTGTCTAAAACTATTGTTTAAATATTAGCTTATTCTACTCTACAACTAAATATCTAAAGAAGTCAAAAGATATTCTTCATTCTGATGGAAACATGGGGGACCCCTTTGCTTAGCGATGCCCAGGATAGGGATGAGTAGATGGATTTCATCCTGATAGAGCGGAGATGACAAAGCGCGGAGATCTCCTCGGTCTGACCATGCTCAGGACTGGAACGCAGAGTTCCTTGTTGTAAGATTGTTTAAATCTGTAATTTAGTGCCTTTAGAGATTTTTTTTAAATCTCTTCTTGCTTTTTTAATGTACATTATTACAACGTAAGTTGCCGAACGTTTTAATTCTCGATGTTTATCACAACTGTCCATTTCATACATTTACCAATATTTATTGCTGTTATTCAAAACTTTCAAACCCACAAAATCAAACAAAGTGTTGGTCGCTTGGTGGATGGGTGGTTTGTGGTGGCCATGAAGTTAATAATAGGATACCAAATTCTTTTAGGACACAGCTGATGCCCGGTTTGGGGCAGTGTTTGTGAATGCCAGATTCACAGTCCCACAGTACACCTCCAATCCAACAGCTAGGCAAACAACCTGTGTGATTCCAAATGGAGGGGCCTAGTTCTCTGGTTCCTCATTGGCTTGGAGGGCTTGAAAGCTTCCATTGAACCACTGAGAAGGAATTTGGGGGACTAATGCCACTCTCAGGAGGTGGAATTTGTGTGATTCCTGTGAACTGCTGACTCCTCAGTTTGCAGGCTGGTTCGCCTCCTCTCTTTGGAGCATTTTTCTGTCTGAGTTGAACTGCATGAACTAAGAATCCACACACCACTTTGATAATCCGACGATCAATCATGCCTTTGATTAATTTATCTGGGTCAAAGTGGAGGCTGGCGCTGAGCGCTTTCCTTGTTTGTGCCCTAATCTTTGAATTAGGTAAGTGACTTTCCTCCCTGCCTGTGCAGTTCTGTAAACATGTTTTCTTGTGATGGCCTACTCTGTAAACCAGGCATGTGATTTAAATTTATTTTAAATTGAATGACCTGCATTTGAAATCCACTTTGGAATGCATCAAAAAGTCTATATTTTATTAAAAGATGCACAAGAACAAAGAACCACACCGGGAAGGACAACCAGGCCGAGTAAAGCAAAACTCAGTAAAGCAACAAAAAAAGAACCAAGAGCAGTAACGACCAAACCAAAGACCAAACCATCCCCTGTTCAGACACAAAACCTCCTCACACAGGTAGAAAATGAACCTTTTTTTGTAAATAACATTTATTTCTATATTTGTTTCTGATGTTTCTTCCTCTAAATGGTCACATTTTGGTGTGAAAAGGTGCTCAACAAAGGCAAATTTAAGAAGGTGGGGGAAACCATAAGCGTGCAGACAGGAGACACTTTGGACCTGAGGTGCAGAGGTAAACCTGTTCAGTGGAGTGTCCCTCCTTACCTTGAAGAGGATGATGATGGGAGGCTTAAGTAAGCAACGATGCTCATAAATTTTTTATAACTCCATGAGCAAACTGATAAAAAGGGTGGTTAAATCTGACAGATAATCAGCACTTTCCTTCTTTTCCACTCGGTTTGTCTGCAGGATTGTCCAACATGAGCGTTATGGGGCTCTGACTTTGGTCAACAGCACTGGTGCAGACACAGGGGAGTACACCTGTTTTCCCATGTTGTGTGAAGACACAGACTGCAGGAAACAATATGACAAAGCTATCAAAGTCTTTGTCTTCTTTCCTGGTATGATTAAAAAACTTTATTGTTGAATACACATGCTGTCCTGAATGTGTTTCGATCTAAGTATTATCAATCTTATCAACAATCTGCCAAATCTTTTCCTGACAATAACCAGATCCACAGGAACTATTTGTTCCATCATCTGATTACTACGAGGTGATTCAGCTGAGAACCAACTGGCCCACAGTTCTTCCTTGCCAGGTCACATCTCCAGAGGCTAAAGTGAGTCTCCATCGCGAGTACCCACCAGCGGAGGTGATTGTGGATGGGACGGATATCTCATTTAATGTGAAGAAAGGTTTCACCATCCATCGGCCCCGTCCTCACCACGCCGGGTCCTTGTACTGCATCGCCAGTCTGGGCAACTTGAGGCAGAGCTCCACCAAATACATGCTCATATATGTGAACTGTAAGTCCAGATTAGTTCATTTTTCATTATTGTCCACTAACAATAGGAGTTTTTAGATGGCAACATTTATTTTTATGATTAGTTTTAGCATATTTATTGGTATTCTTGTACGAATCAAATCATATCATTTAAAATTTTTCTCTAAAATAAGAAAAATAAAACCCCATGGTAAAAATGACACAAAGTATCAGATTAAAAAACCAATAAACTATCAGAGAACTCGATTCTTCTCTAATAGTTGTAAACCCGCTTTTTGCACATAGAAAACTCCTAAAGAATTCATTTATGGAGGAAAAAAAAGTAAGAAACCTCATCAAGACCCAATTGGAGAGAAAAATCCTCAGATTGCATAATCAGAATGTACCTAGGACTGGAATGTAAAAGTGGATTTTTTTCTCAACCTTTTGAAGGTTTCTAAAATGTTTGAACTTTATCCTCACATCTAAAGCATACTTGAAGTCATTTTTTTTTTATTTTTGAGTAATTTTGCAAGCTTTATCATCCAGATTTGGGATACTAGTTGAACGCCTTCATGCCTTTTGTTCTCCGCCACGCCCACATTCAACAGATGAGTGGTTGTACCTGTGAAGTTGTACAACAGGGGGAGCTATTTTTATGTGAATGAACCTAAATAAAGTATAAAAGCGTCAACTTTGCCTACTTGATGTGCTTCAAGATGTATTTGCAGCCAGAATCAAACTTTACGTTGTGCTGTGAATGTGCCCAAGGGGCAGGGCTAAACAGGTAGTGTGATGATAGGGGAAAACACAGTTTTAAAAACAAAAGTGAAACTGAATAAAACGTTAGCAGCTTATTTTTAGGGTCGAATCATATTTCTGAGCTAAAGTAAAGGTACTTTACCTTCTACATAAAGAAAAGGTACAATTTAACGACCATGTGCAGATGAGATATGAATTAATACCCCACGTAAACACAGTGTTGTAACAGTTCAATGAGACTTGAGGGAATTTGTTTGTGTAACACTTTCCAGTCTGGACTTTGGCTCATTTTGTCGTGTTCGAAATCAATGGCTTGCTGCTTGAGTCCAAAGTTGGCGAATAACAACAAGACTTAGGGACGAAAATAGTATACAGTCATGTCTGTAATGTGTCAAATTATAATTCAGTGTGAATCAAGATTGATCTTTTTCACTCTGATCTTGGTTGCCTAAAAGACATTATTCCAGAAGGTTGTTTATTCACGCAAATACAATTTTATGAAGACTTGTAAAGTTTGATCTTAAATGTCTTGCCTCCTAATTTGAAGCTTCTGGATTTCCTGAGTGAAAGAAAAGTTTTTTGGGGATTTCAAATCCCATGACAGACCAGTGGCAACAACTGTTTTGATAAGTGAACAGGTGTAAAATAGTTCAGTGGCCTTGTATATCAAAGTACATTTCAACTAGTTGTAAATTGACAAAGGTAGTTGAGATCCGTGACGTCATACTACTTCCTCCAAAACATTTCTCAACAATATTACGGAACATGTTAGTTCCAGGGCAGAGAAAACCTCCCTGTTTACTGGCAGCTTATCTTTAATCATGAGGAAATGATTATGTAATCAGTTCAGTTTGATCACTTTTTTATCTCTTTACTTGTATTTAAAAAAAAAAAAAGCTAATTTTCTATCCTAACTATGCATTTTTTTACATAATCAAAATTCTTTAACAAATCAAATAATATTAATGTTTATTTGTATGATTTTAAGACCCATTGAGTTCCAGGTGATTTCCTTGTGAGCTGGCATGGAATGTACTGTATTCAATCAGTTTTACTGAAACTATCTGCATGATTACCCTGAGCCATTGTTTGCTTGCTTGCTGATAACTGACTTTTGTTATCAGATCCTATGGCTCCTCCGGCTCCAGTGATCCATGCATCATCAAGCTCGGTGACTGTGGGTGAAAACCTACGTGTCAGCTGCACTGTGATGGGAGAACAAGATGTGGCGGTAGAATTCAACTGGGAGTACCCTGGCCAGCAGGTCAAAACGACACTCCAAAACCCTTATGCTAGTTTTATTAGTGTTAATATTTTTAAATACCTTCATTCATTTATCATATGAACTACCCATTCCTCACGGGGTTGGAGCCTATCCTGGGTGATTCAAGGCGTGAGGCAGGGTACACCCAGAACAAGTCGCCAGTCTGTTGTGGGGGCACACACACTCACTCCTAGGGACAATTTCTCCACACAGAAAGGCCAGCGTTCCAAGTCTCGTACCACTGGGGACTCAAACCCCAACCTTCTATCTATGAGGCCACTGTGCTAACCACGGCCACTGTGCCGCCCCCATACCTATAGAAGTATATTTTCATTTTTAAAACTTGTTTTTTAGAGGTGAGACTTCTATTTGTGAAGTTAGCTTAGTTTGCCTTTTTTCTGGTTTATCATTGATCACAAAACCTGAAGGTTATGAACTAAAAGTTTGCCCCTAGTTGTAATTATTAATCACTGCTCATGATCTTTAAATAGAAGTGTTTTTCCTGTTAATGTTTCTTAAATGAGTGTATTTCTGATGTGCTTGTGCTGTGTTTGCAGATTGGGAGACCTTTGTACACACAGGAGAGCATCAGTCCAGTCAGCGGAGGAACAGCACGCCAGCAGGTTCAGTCTGTCCTCTTAGTGGATGAAGTGAGAGATGTGGACAAAGGGACATACACCTGCACTGCACAGAACCTCCAAGGAGTCAAATCTGTGTCTACAATCATCAAAGTTATTCCCAAGGCTAAAGTTAAAAAATCATAAGAAAAAAATTCTACTTTTATCCCAGCATCAATGTGAAAGATCATATCCAGCATTTTTATGTTAAACTATAAATAATATATATAAATATTATTGATAAGAAGGCATGATTGTTTTGTTTGATGATTGTTTTAGTATATTAAACATCTTATCATAAACTTATGTTTGTTTTATTAATTAAAAACAAAAATACCAATTTACCTTTTCTCCTCTTTTTATGCAAAGTGTGTTTTGAGACACACTTTGCACCTCTAGAACTAACTTATGCAGCCGAGGCTGCCACCCATTTCCTCCTTCACCCAACCCCCTCCTGCAATTGGTGAGTCCACTGGAAGGGCGGCTCATGTCCTCTGTTCGGGCAGAGCCCGGCCGGGCTCTATGAGTAAAAGCCTGTCCACCAGGCGCTCACTCTCCTGCCCCACCCTCGGGCCTGGCTCCAAGGAGGGGCCCTGGTGACCTGCGTCTGGGCAAGGGCAACTTGGCCATGCTTGATCTCTTCCTAGGGGTGTTTGAGCTGCACTTTATCTGGCCCCTCACCTAGGATCTGTTTGCCTTGGGTGACCCTACCAGAGGCATTAAGCCCCAGACAACATAACTCCTAGGATCATTGGGGCACGCAAACCCCTCCGCCACAATAAGTAGCCGCCTCCCCCCTGGGTGCCTCACTGGTGGGGTGTTTTCGGCACGTCCCACCAGAAGGAGACCAAAAGGCAATCCCTGGACCCACTGGAGAGACTATGTCTCACAGCTGGCCGGGGAACAACTCGGGATCCTTCCGGGTCAGCTGGAGGATACAGCAGGGTGAGAGAAGCCTGGGCTTCTTGTCTGATGGTATTGCCCCCGCGACCTGGCCACGGATAAGCAGGAGACGACGGAACGGAACAGTGTTCTAAGACCAAAATGAGACCTGAGATACAGTAGATGTATTAATGATCAAACTAGATTATTACAAAATTTGAAGCACAAATACAGTAACCATCATACGCTCAACAAACCCACCCAAATACTTCAGTATCTGAAAAACTTCCAAATACTAGTGACCCAAAAAAGCATCAAATATAGTAATCTTCTCACATTCATATTTCATAATAATATTTGTAATACCTTTTATTTCTAAGGCACATTTCTGGGCACATTTCAAGATTATCGTATATCATATTTGTTGGCATCCTTTTGTCTCTAGAGACCATGGAGTCCGTCGGCTGGGGTTAAATAAGCCAATACGGGAGCTAATGTGCAAGTAAATTTTTTATTTGATGACATTTGGTATTCTGTAATGTTAATTCAGTCTTTTAGCATTTACTTTTTTTCCCCAAATAAACTGATAATACAGAAAAATGAACAAGTTGACCACTTTAAAGAAAATTCCAAACTTGTTGTAATACCTTTAAAGGTCGTTTAAAGATCGACCTCTCGCCCATTTGTGGTAAACTGTCAGTTTAGCGTTGCCATTTAGTGACTGATAACGTGTAGTAACCCTAATTTGAGCCATACTCTCTGATGAACCGAAAAAAATAAAGAAAACGATAGTAAATTGAGTTTTTTTTAAGTGTAATCACAAACTTATGGTAATTCCCTTTGATATCGCTAGATGGCGACATTTCCCTCTGTAACAAACTGTGTCAGTTTAGTGCCGTTATTTACTAACTGATAAAGTGTTGTAATGCTAATTGGAGCCAAAAAAATTGATACGCTGATAAACAAATTTAAAAATTAAAATAGTAAAATTTTCTTCTTTTTTTTTTTTTATTTATTTACTGTGGTCACAAACTTCCAATAATTCCTGTCATAGCCACTAGGAGGCACTATTTGTTCCCTTGTTTTAAACTGTGTCAGTCCTTCCTCACATGTTCCTCCCTCTCCATGCTGCTCACTGCTGTTCAAACCTCTGAGAGGGAAAAGAAACTCCCAGTCGGCTGTCTGCCTCTCTGCATACAAGCTGTCCTCTGCTCCACGCTCAGATCGCGTGGAAATATCCCACGCAGTCACGTTAGCACCGCTTTGGTAAATCTGCTGCAGTGTTTTCTTGTAGAGATGTCCTGCATACAGACCATGGTAAGTTTTTATTCTGATTAAGGAGCACATGTTGGATGTCGCATGGTGCATTCAGGTTCATGTTGATAATGCATATAAAACTTTATTCACCTGCTGGATTTATGGTTGATCACAATTTGCATGTATGTACATGCATGTTTGCATGAATGCATGCATGCAAGTTGCAAATTTGTGCAACTTATTTGGACAGTTTTGTATTTTGCTTTGACATTCATTGCTTTTCAGAATTATATTTTGACTTGTTTGCTCAGCTATGATGAATATCTCCTCCAGGTTGTGAATAAATTGGGCTGAGACCCAAACTCCTGAGTTTTCTTTGATGCACATGAGAGTTCAGGGGACAAAAGCTGTTTCTCTGAGAAAGCTTGTGTATGTGTGTGGGAGATGGCTGGTGGGATGAGGGGGAGTTTTAGGGACTTCCAGACTGTTGTCCTGGAGACCAGAGGCCACAGGTGACCTCTGACCTAAGGACTCTTGGAGCATTGCAGCAGGAGTCGTTTGGATGTGGTGGAAATAGAAGTGTTGACGCAAGTGAGGGTGTGTATCTGAAAATGAAGAGACAATAGAAATGTGGCTGGTGTTGGCCAGCTTGTGGTAAGCATTCCTGTAATTTGGAGATGGGAGTCTCAGAGAATTGGTGGTGGGGGGGATAGGCGTGTTTACTGGTGAGTGCTTATTACCACACTGAGATGGGATAAGTATTGTTTTGGATTAAACATACTGTACAAGAATGCATTTTTTTCATCTCATTATCAGAGAACCATCACAGAGTGAGACAAGATTTACCACTTCAGTTTGTTCCATCGCAATAAAAACAAGATGTGTGGATCTGGAAATGTCTGTTACCTGGTGATCTGTGTTGGTACAGTAGAGGCTGTGGATTGTATTATTTTCAGTTGAGTGCCAAGTTTGGTTGATGCCTTGATTTATTTCCTCTGTTTTGGCAGTAATTCGGAGCACATGGTGCTGTGTTTTTTTGCCGTGTCACACAACAAGATGGCCGAACTTCAGCCTCTTGTGACTCGTGTCTTTGAATAGTTTACAGAGTCAAACCATTATGTTTGAAAACCTCGCACTATTTCTTTATTTTTGCTTCTGCACTTAAACTGAATTCTTGTAAATTCAAGATACTATAATCAATCCCACCGGGCTTCAAGCCAACAGAAGTTCAGATCCATCTGTGTTCTACAGTGATACCTAAAACAGGGCTTTAATCACTTCTTACTGGTTCTATTTTTCCCATCTTATTCGTGGTGGTCCTAAACAGGAGATGAAAGATTTGATGTTCATTCAAAGTATTGCGTTTTAAATTTTGTTTCCGCTCTTTGTAATCTTTTCAAACATATGTCAAAGCAAGTGAAAGATATTGTTATTACGCTAACAAAATGAAACCCACAAATTAAGAAAGAAACGAGAAACTTTAGAAGTCAATAATTTGGTATGTGTTTTAAATGGAGGAATATACTGAAGGGATCAGCTTTATTAGGCCAAACAAATACTTTGCTGAGTTCAAGCCAGGCCAGCAATACTGTAGTGATGGAAGGTAGCATACTGTCAAATAATCAAGAAATTTGATATAATGATGCTGTGCGGTGACAAAACATCTAATAAGACTTCAGTTTTTCACAATGAAACAGTTTGGGTTTGTAGATGCAGCAGATGGGCTTCATCGTGACTCAGAGATTTAGGATTATTGGCATTCGCAAAATACATCTCTAAGTATAAAGGACCCAATTTGGGGGTGGGGGTCTTAGTGTTTAGAGCGTTCGCCCGCGGACCGGAAGTCGACCAGAAGTCAACCGGAAGTTCGTGGGTTCGCATTCCACTGAGTGCACGTCTAGGGTCCTTGGAGAAGACACCTATGTTCCCCGTTTCTCCCACCATTGGCGCCGTCGTGGGCAGCCTGCTGCGGTGTAGAAGTGCAGCACACAAATTTCCCCAGTGAGGGATGAGTAGGGATGAGTAAAACTTAAAAAGTAAAAAAATAAAAATTCACACTGTAGAATTCATTATCACCTGCAATTTGTGCAGGTGGCACAGTGGTTAGCACAGTGACCTCAAAGCCAGGATATGGCTATGTACCCTGCCTCTCACCTTGAATCAGCCGGGATAGGCTCTAGCATCCCCCGCAACCCCATTGAGGATAAGCGGTTCAGAAAACGAAATAAAACAACTTAAGAGCTCCTTTTTTCCCCTTCAGTTACATTCAAACAGAAACACTGATTGCTGATCTTGATGTATGAGTAAGAATGATCTACCATCTCCGTGGGATTTTCCAGGTTAAAGATTGGCCAAATAATTAAATCCAAATGTGCAATGTTTTTTTTTGTTTGTTTTTTTTCAGCAATGCTTGTCTTTATGTAATCTCCAAACCCATCTGTTGGCTAAAAGCTTCCTGAGAGATTTTGGACTGTGCCATATTAGTACAGCTTGTCCCTTCAGTGCACTTCTCTCGGCAGAATCAGCCCGACAGCTGATGTGACGTCTTCTTCGTTCAGCTGTTTGGGCTTGACACTCTCCTGAGTGTGTGTCTGTGTCCCTAAAGCAATGGCAGCTGATAAAACACTAATTCTTGCGACCATTTGCTTGTTGTTACTCAATGTAATGATCTAAGAAGACATCAAGCAGATTGAATGATCAACGACGTCCACCTCACAACATTTGTTTAGATGCAAATTTGTAGGGTGTGGCTCAGTATTTGGTTCTGCGAAAGCTATTCAACACAACTTCTAGTGGGATGTATGTGCGCAACAAGCTAATCATGTGTGCGTAGTCTAGCAGATGGTGTAGTAGGATGGTAACCAAGATGTGCTCCTTGACAGACTTTTCACCTCTGGCCAGTTGCCCAATCAAACCTTAACGAGTCCCTCTTTCGCTCACTGATTTCTTTCTATCTCCTAAACTCTGCTTTCTTTTCTCTTCAGATGTTACTCCTCTCTTAACCCATTTTCACTGTCTTTGATCCTAATCTTGGGCTTATCCTCTTACCTCTTCCTTACCCTCTCATGTTTGCGTTGAACACATGGACTTGTAACAGACAGGGTTACGGCTGATCACACTGAGGAGAAAGTGTCATGCTCCCACAGTTAAACTCCTCGCCTTTCCTCGTTCCTTTGCCTGTGGCTGGCCTGATCTGCTCCCTGAGCCGTCTGTCGCTGTGATTAAAGCCTGGCGGGTTAAGAAAATCACTGTGGGACCCGGCCAGGCGTGCAGGGTTGTCTCCTTAGATTCTGCCTCATTTGGACATAAGGCTTTTAAGCTTTCACAACTCAAAACTACCTCAGTGATGGCCAACAGTTTGCCTTTACTTACCAAATAGTAGCCCTGTGGCCAAGTGTTTGTCCTGGTGAATAGATGCCAGTAAATGTGTTTCTACTGTTTTTATGATTTATGCACAAACAATCCATGTTAATCGTGCGTGTGATCGCACGGTTTTGAAGTTTGGACTTACACTGAGCTCAGAATATTAACCCCTTCTGGATCAAGTTGCAAGATTAAACAAAGTTATTTTCCAATGGCCAAACAAAGCACACCCAAAGTTAATGATTGTACACAGCAACAGGTGTTTCTGCGGAATCTTTGAAGATAAAGGTACCATTCCGATAAATATTCCCAGAAAGGGCAAAAGCAGTGTTAGCTTCTCGTGCACATGTTCATAAGGCTAATGACTTGACAACTTTTAGGACGATTGTCGGTTTGTGAGAATCACGTCAATCCATGTCTAAAGAAGTTTAAAATAACAACAAAGATGCATTTACTACAATAAATGTCATGGAAAAAGAAAAAAAACAAGACAGACAAACTCAACCTTATCAGGTGTGTTGTAAGAGACATTCCAAAGACCAGATTCTATTAGGTCCCTTTTGTTGCAGACTGGTCAGTATCTTAAGCTCATTGTTGTATTCTGCACATCAGTTGGTGTGTCAGATTGTCCTATTGAAGAAGGCCATCGCTGACAGGGCTGCCATTGCTATGAGGTATTGCTTTGAGGGAGGCGGGGTGGTCTACGGGAATGGTTCATGTCAAGATAACATTGACAGAAACCAAGGTTTCCCATCAACACATTCTCCTTAAGTCAACACACAACAGATGATTAGATGCCCAAACTTCTTCCATCAGGTTACATTTTCCATCAGATTTGTGCTGAAAGGGTGATTATGACGCACATGAATGACGTATGAGGAATAAATCATTTGATGTGTAGAATCGGCTCACTTTCCCTAAAACAGTGAAAGAAAATGTGAAAATCATCATGTCCCTGCTAATTTATATTTTTTAAAAATTTCTAAAACAGACCAGGCTTGGAACACCGCCCTGTCTGTGTGGAGTTTGCATGTTCTCCACTTGTTTGCGTGGGTTTTCTCCGGGTACTCCGGTTTCCTCACACCCTCCAATAACATGCATATTAGTTTGGTTGGTCACTATAAAATTGCTCCTCGGAATGAGTGTATGGAGGGTTGGGTTGTTGTGGCCCTGCCAAAGACTGGCGACCTGTTTGGTGTGTACCCTGCCTCTCGCCTTGAATCAGCCAGGATAAGGTCCGGCACCCCTGCAATCCCTATAGGGATGGATGGTTCAGAAGATGGATGAATGAATGAATGAGTTACAATGGCCGAGAATTTTTAATAAACTTTATTAAGGTAACGCAATTAATTTTCTCTGATTAATGTATCCCTTTTGTGAAGAGTTTAGTTTGAATTGTAGTAAAAAGTCCATATAAATACGTTTCTAAAGTCTGTTCTTCTGCATCCGGTGTTCTCCCGTGGCTACCCACTGTGCCTCAGATAAAGACAGGAGGTATTTGCTGCTATCTAAGTCTAGATCCTATCATTTTATTATTCCTAGAGATTGGCTAAAGCTGGAATTGCTCCTGGAGCTTTTATCCTGCTCTAAAGTAAATTTCCTATTTACTATCTGATCAATTAGATTGAGCTGCGGTGGGGTGGTTAACACCTCACAGCACGAAGGTCACAGCTGTGCGGAGGTTTGGATGTTCTCCCTGTAAATATCTCTAATGCTTGTACGGTTTAACAGAACATCAGATTTAAAGCATTAAACATCCCAGATTGAGGATGTGTAACAGTTAATGTGTGAGTGCAGAGGTGGATTTGGCATCATTAGGAGTCGGATTGATGTCCACATATTCGTTTCTATTCATCATATCCTCATTCACTGCCAGATAAGACTGACCATAACTGACTAACCATACTATTTTTATTCCACGTATGGTCTCCAGGGTTCACCAAATGACTGCACCATCATTTAACCCAGCTGCTGAACTGTGATCTTCTCCTCATAGGTCAGACGGTACATAGTCCTTAAGAGGGCAAAGGTCTGAGAGTGTAGGAAGCTTGGATGGACCTCATTGTCTGTAAATGTTAACGGCTCATGAGGTTAGCAGGCACAGCTCTCTGCAGGGTCACCTCATCCTGGGAATATTAGCTTGCTTGTTTCTTCATGAATTTACCAAACACCCTCACTTCGTTGCAAAGAGGGCTTGCACTGACCTGTCTTTTTATAGTAGCAACCTGTTTTTGTACCTGTGTTTGCAGTGTGCTCGTCCCCTACCTCTTAAGCCAAAGACCTTCAAAGCAAAACTAAGGACCAGCGTTTGAAGCGCTCTCCTCTTTTGTGTGTGGGCATTGTTGTATTTATATCTACACTCTTTTTTTTCTATCAGGATCTCAGTTTGCTGTCACATCTCATGCTTTTCCATCAAATCAATGCTGTGGTTTTTAAAGGCTGCAGTGAGTTAACGTGGCCCGCTTGTGCCTGTTTTAGGTCATACTGATAGAAAAGTAGAGCAGTGGTTAAGACTCGCTGACAGTAGAATTCCCATCTGTGATGTTGGAGAAGTGGAAGAATAAATAGATTTGAAGTTCGAAGGGGTTTGTGGAGCACAATGGAAGCAGGTGGGCGGGGTGGAGGAGCGAACATAGCTCTATGAAAGCTTTTCTTTTTTTTTTTTTTTTACGTGGGAATTGAAGAAGTTGCAACCCACTTTGTGAGCTGTGGAGTTGTTTTGATGTAAAATTGTCACCTTTTACACAAAGCCTAATCATTTTAAACCAACTTGGAGCTTGTTTAAGTGCTTAAATACCCTGGAGATGTCTTCATTAAACTCTTGTCTTTTTTATTTCAAATGCAACTTAAATTCAGACGAACAAAGGTTGTTTATTGTGTTGTAAAGCATGTCTTAAAGCTCCTCCAGACAATCCCAATGCCCCCCATAGCCGCAGTTTGTCCACAGGAGCTTAGCAAAGGAAATGAGTCTAGCTCAGATTTGACTGTAGTCTAGTCGACTTTGAGACAGCTTTCATCCTCGTCCTCGTTTCTCTTGCTTTATTTCTCCATTTATTGATTTTAACACCCCATTCTCTCTTCATTTTTCCACCTGCTCCCATCTCATTTTCACCATCCACACCTTTCTTATTCATGCAGAGTTTCTCTGCTCTTCTGTTGCAGGCCAAAGGTTTACAAGTGCATAACTTTTGGAATCTGAGACTGAAAATGCCTGTGGGGCCCAGACATAATGACAGGGGTACAGTGGCACCTGCTCACAAGTTTGACTGAGCTGCACAGCTTTGATGGGGTTATCCTTTTTGGTTTAATTTTTTTTGCTGCTGCTTTTCTTCAAATTCCACCGTGCAGACCAAAGGGCACCATAAAACATCACATTCCTGCTCTGGAATGCCTTTAATAGCTTGCCAGTCTCAACGTTGTGTATTTGTGACTGGCAAGAGGCTTTATTAGCCGGGATGCTTGCTTGCCCACCCATCGGTGGCTGTTTTAAGAAGCCCAAATACTCCCTTGACTCCCTTTAGTTTTTCAGCAGACATCAGATTTTGAAGATGGAAGGAAAAAGTTGTTCTCATGTGGTTAAGCAACAGAGAACAATGTTGTCTCTCTTTTCCTCCCTCAGATGAGTCTCCAGTTTGAATATTGTAAGCCGATATGGTGCAGAACCCGTCCAGTAACCCTGTAACAGGAAGGGAGACTCAACACTCGAACTATTGTCCAGATAGTCCACTCTGAACACAGCTCCCAAACGGCCATATTTTCCTCCTACCCTTCATGCATCTTTCTTTTTTCTGCTGTTTGCATATTCAGCCCGACTCTAATCCTTTATTCTTGTCGTAATCTGTAAGCAAACAAGACATCTTGTGTTGACGTAGTTGTCCTCTGCTGCTCGTGTTTAGAATTTCGGGTCCGAATGAATGCCTCACTGCTGGTACACAACTGGGACTTTTGTGCCAGAAACAAGTGGAACAGGTCTGACCACTTCTGCCCTCATCAGAGTACATAAAACACAAAGCGATGAGCAAAGAAAGTGGAAAGTGAACAAGTAATGAACGAACACTTTCCGTGGGTAGTCAGAATTGGACAGAGGACAACTTAAACACACATTCAACTTAAAACCACCAGACGATCTCCAGTGATGCTGCTATCTCTATTAAACACCATCCTCATGCATGGCTTCAGATCAGCTTAGTTTTCTAATTAAATCAGCACAAAGTCATCCCTTCGGTCACTGGTTTAGGGAGTTTCCACTTTGTTATGATATTCTAACGAGTGGAAACCAGAGCGTGTGATAGAAAGATCGAGAGATCGAGTAAGAATGGAAAGAAAGCCAGAGAAGTGACGCCTCAGGTGGATGTAAACACAGGTAAAGTGCTCTTCTTTATTTGAATGTTGCAGAATTTTAACATCAACTTTCTTTCTCGGTACTTTATGGTCTTAAAACTTTAGATTTAAATGACATTTCAAGATGAATAAAACAGACTGTTTTTCTTTTCTTTTGCTTTCTTCTGCATTTGGTCGGAATTTGATTTAGTCATTTTTCTAAGTAAATCTCGTCTCTGTGGTGAATCCGGTCACTCTGACCTGCAGCGTCTGCACCTTCACAACACTCTGATATGCTAATCAATTACTGCATGACTCCAAATGAAACCATGTGCTTTGTAAATAACATTCCATTCCGTCGTCTTCCATTCATCTGGGGCCGAGTTGCGGGGGCAACAGCCTCAGACGGGAAGCCCAGGTTCTTTCACCCCAGCTGCATCCTCCAGCTCACCTGGAAGGATCACGAGCCGTTCCCTGGCCAGCTGTGAGACATAGTCTCTCCAGCGAGTCCGGGGTCTGCCTCTTGATCTCCTCCCGATGGGATGTGCCTGAAACATCTCACCAGCGAGGCGCTCAGGGGGCATCCTAACCAGATGCCCGAACTGCCCCATCTGGCTTCTCTCGACCTGGAGGTGGAGTGGCTCGACACCGAGCTCCTTCCGGATGGCAGACCTCCTCACCCGATCTCTGAGTGAGAGCCCAGCCAACAGCATTTATTTTCAAACACTTTTTTTGCTGCTTTTTTCCTCATAATTCCTTCCTCCCCTGACTTTTTATTCTTTACAAATTATTTTTAGTTCAAATACTTAGATTTTTTTTTTTTAGTTAATATTTTACTTTTGTTTACTTGGTGCGTGTTTGTTCGAACAAGCTCGAGTTTCCATAGTTTGATGATTGATGGACGACAAACACTCCTCTATTTACACCGAAACTCCAGAGGGAAAAGAAAACTGCTGATAGCCTGACGAAGCATCAACCTGCGTCAGCATCCCTGTTTACAACCCGACATCTCCTTCTTGTGTTCTGGTTTAGCTGAGGTGGAAGAAAATCTGGATGTGATGTGATCTGTAAAATGTTTTATCTCCATCTTTTTCAAGCTTAAACAGGAATGCAATGACATTTTAAGTTCAGTCTGTCCACGGGTCATCTGCTTTTCTGAGTTTGTGTCGTCGTGTTCCTCTTTACACGGATTTGTGCTTAATGTGTGGTCAATCGCATGTGGATTGATGCAGGAATTGTGGAATCGTTCAGGTGTGCATTGCGTGAAGTGACTTCTGCATGAACCGCTTCAGGAAACAAAGAAGTCTCTGCTGAACCTCTTCCCCTCCTCCCCTCCTCCCATGGCCCTTTCTGGCTTTAAAGAATGTAATAAGTAGCTGTTCTTTTCTCTTCATCAGCTCAATTTAGCAATTTTTCCCCAACGGTTTGATTATACGGCTAAATTAGCTGTCACTAAATCCCTCTAAAGGATGTTCTCATGGGAACCAAGTGCATTTTGTCAATAGACAAAAAAAAAATTGTCTGCTTGGACAACGTTAGTCATCGCTGCATGGAGAGCTCCTCAGATAGACCTTATCAGAGCTACACGTGCAATGTAACAGTGCATTGATAATTAGCCAGCGAGAAATGTGAGGAATGTGAGTTTGTGAGCTGGGCACAGGTCCGCTGATAGCAGCCGTTGGCAAACATCCGCCAAGATGAACAAAAACCAACCTAAACTGGATTCAGAGCAAGGTGAAATAAAGGCGTTTTGTTTGTTTTATCAGGGTTCAGTAACATGAGAAAATGTTTCAGCATTTTTATTTAGTTAGAAAAACAAGGAAGTCTAGAAAGTCTGGAAAAGTGAACCGGTGTGCACTTGGGAGCAGGGGGGTGCTTTACTGGGTGGTCTGATTTTCACAAGGTCAATTTGTTTAAAAAAATGTCTTAAGATTTTCTTTGATTTAATCTAAAGAAGGGCAGCACAATGGCGCAGTGGGTAGCACAGTGGCCTCACAGCAAGAAGGTCATGGGTTCGAGTCCTGGGTGGGGACGAGGCTTGGAACACTGTTCTTTCTGTGTGGAGTTTGCATGTTCTCCCCGTGTTTGCATGGGTTTCCTCCGGGTACTCCGGTTTCCTCCCACCCTCCAAAGACATGCATACTAGGTTGATTGGCTAGTGCCAAATTGTCCCTAGAAATGAGTGTGTGAGTATATGTGTGGCCCCATGACAGTCTGGCGACCTGTTTGGGGTGTACCCTGCCCTTCGCCTTAAATCATCCGGGATGGGCTCCGGCAACCTCCGCAACCCGAGAGGGACAGACAGATGAGAAGATTTCTAATCTAAAGAATTGTATACTCCATTCCTGTGCAACGGTAGGTGACGGAGTTTATACCGGCTAATTAGCAGGCAAGAGGAAAGGTACACCCTCAATAGGTCACCAATTTGTTAGAGAGCTACGTAATCATGGAATCTCTTGAGTGACAGTATTAAGGACGGTTTATCCTGACACTTTTTTTGTTAGACATAATTTATTTTCCAAAAAGAATCAATTCAACGTTTTTTATAGTGATAATTGTACTTTATTAATCTACATGGGGAAAATATTGTGCTGCATTGCACCGCAGCAGGCAGCTATGACGGCGCCAATAGTTTGAGCAACTGGGGGTTAGGTGTCTTCTCCAGAGACATTTAGGTAGGAGCTCATCAGGAATCAAACCGGCAACTCTGTTCAAAACCAAACCCACTTTATTTCATAAACTTAATGATAACTAATTTTTTATTACAAGTGAAAACGTTAAGGCTGCATCTTTTTTTTCTACTTCTTAATGCTTACAAATGTTTCATTTCGTCTTCTGAACCGATCATCCCTAATGGGAATGTTGGGAGCCTATCCTGGCTGATTTCTGGCAGGAGGCAGGGTACACCCTAAACAGGTCACCAGTCTGTTGCAGGGTCATATGCACTCAATTATACAGGCAGTTTCGTGGCAGCCAATAAACCTACCATGCATGTTTTTGGAGGGTGGAAGGAAACCGGAGTACCTGGAGAAAACCCATGCATACACAGGGAGAACATGCAAACTCTACACAGAAAGGCCAATGATTCAAGCCTTTCCTCCACTCCGGGACTTGAATCCCAGACCTTCTTGCTGTTAATCTGTTTCATTGTTTTGTCTGAGACTAACAGACTTATGAACATGTTATGTATCTTGCTGCATCATCACAGGAAAGTGTCCAAGTGGAAAACTTTTGAATTGTGTTTTGTTTTTTGTTTTTTTTACACAAAGTGAACCTCGGTGAACTTTAAATTACGCCATAAGCAAAAACCTTTTCAGGTTCACACATGTCTCCAGTGTCACCAAAACCTGAACTGGTTTCACATTACCTGTTAAGCTACGCTAGAAAAGCAAGACAATGTGATGTCACCTCCTTCAGAACAACAGCTTAGTGTTGACACCTCAAATCTTTGAACCCTTCTCAAGTCGTGTTGCTACTATTAAATCAACCACCAAAGTGACTTTCAACTTGAAAAGCAAGGACATTTCTGATTGCTACAATCAGAACTATTTTTCGCTCATAATTTAAAACTTTCCAATAAAAGATATAAATTTGAAATTTCTAAAACATCTTTTATTAACTTTAGAAAACTTAAAAGTATTATGAGCTTTATAAATTTATAAGTTTTATAATAATAAGCCGCTCCTCCAGATGGTAGAGAAGCCAGATGGGGTGGTTTGGGCATCTGTTCAGGAGCGCCTCACTGGTGAGGTGTTTCGGGGACGTCCCACTGGGAGGAGACCAAGAGGCAGACCCCGAACACGCTGGAGAGACCATGTCTCACAGCTGGCTGAGCTACCACTTGGGATCCTTGGAGGATGCAGCTGGGGTGAGAGAAGCCTGGGCTTCCCGTCTGAGGCTGTTACCCCTGCGACCCTACCCTGGATAAGCGGAAGACAACGGAACGGAATAAAACATAATAATCTTTTGTGAATAAAAGAACAGTTCTCGATTTACCCGTCGCTCCACGTTCCTACCCTCACCTATGGTCACCAGCTGTGGTTGGTGACCGTAAGAACGAGATCACGGATACAAGCGGCCGAAATGAGCTTCCTCCGCTGGGTGAATGGGCTCTCATTCAGAGGCAGAGGGAGGAGCTCTGATTAGAGTCGTTGTGCCTTCAGGTCTAGAGAAGCCAGATGGGGTGGTTAGAGCATCCGACTAGGATGCTTCTCGAGCGCCTCATTGGTGAAATGTTTCAGGTATATCCCACCGGGAGGAGAAACAAAGGCAGGCCCCAGACCTGTTGGAGAGACTATGTCTCACAGCTGGTCGGGGTACACCCCGGGATCCTCCCAGGTGAGCTGGAGGATGCCGCCTGGGTGAGACGAGCCTGAGTTTTCTGTCTGAAGGGCTTACAACTGCAACCCGGTCCTGGCTAGGCGAAAGACGACGGAATGGAATGTTTGGTTTAAAAAACGATGATATGACAAATACGCTGGAAGGTAGTTTGGACCATAATAAACACCCATAAACAGTGTGTGATTAAGGATGGTTGCCATGGCTGCTAAGGCTGGTTTTGCCACGTCACACGTTTACGAGTTTCAGAAAATCTTTTCCACCAATCGGTATTAAACTGTAAAAACGGTGACATGTTCTTTTCAATCCATAACGTGACACTACTAAGCTTATTCACTGATTTATCATCAATAATATGTGGATATGCCTTTTTATGGAACTCCCATGGGGATGAAATCTAAATAGAAATAAACTGATTTATAGGAAAAACTTGCAGCCAATTTCGATTTAGAATGGAAACCACTGGACGACCCCTTTCTAAACTACCTACATTACGTCAAGTAGGTTGCTTTTTTTTTTTCACTCATCTGATCTTTTTCACATTCCTATTATTAATGGTACCCACCCATATTTCTCATTCTTGACTTGAGTTTGAATTGTCACATATATCTTTACATATAAGTGTTTTTCTGTGTCAGACGTTCAGTTTAATGTGATGTTTTTATTTGGAGTCGATTCGTTATGCGTGAGAGAAGACTGAAGGACGAGTGGATGTCATTTAAAACAACACCAGGGTCAGGCCCACTATGCTGCTCGTCCTAATCTTCTTTATCTCACACATGCACAGAAACACACATGCACACTGACAGAGGTTAAACCTGCAACCTTACAAAGGGATCAAACAGGAATTAATCTAAACAAAGTGAGGGATTATGTAACCAATCTATTTCACATGGCAAAATGAAGAACATAAGCAAAACAGTGTTTTCACGTGTCGCTATAAAACAGAGGAAGAATCCTATATGTAAATGTTCAAATGATAAAAGACTCCTTTGGGTGCTGACTGCTTATAATAAAACAGCACTGAATAACATCAGTCAGTTTAAGATCAATACTCGTTCTATGACACAGCAACTGGTTGCCCCAGATAACCCCGGCCCAACTTCAATAGTTGGAGGCAGTAATTGAATTCTGTGCAGAAATACGATATTGTGGAGTCAACAGGGGCAGTAAAAGCCGGACTACACTTTTTAGGCTTCTCATCAATGTTCTATCAGATGCAAAGTTAAGGAACCCTCCTCAGTGGCTCCAGTTCAGAGGGAGGCTGACAGCTGATTTAAAAGCAAGTTTAGGGTAAAGCTGACAAAGACAGAATCTGGACTGTGATTATTTATGAACAGTTTTTACTTTAGATCCCCAGCAGTAACTTCTTTTTTTCCCCTTCTATTTCCAACTGAGCTGTGACATACATAAAAATGTTGTTGGTGACCTACATCTCCTGTTGGAGAGGAATCCAGTCGTCCAATTGAGATTAAATGTCTCTCACAAGACCAACGTTATTCATGCATCTAACAGTGTTCATTTTTAAAGTAATTAGAAGTGGTCAGTCGAACAGGAGATGAATTATTGCATCTTCTTGGAAATAAAAATTACTCGTCTGGGTTTTGTAATCAGCAAGTCACAAGATTTTCTGTGTTATAACTGTTCTTACTTCTGACATTTGAGACACATTTCTGTTCAGTGTGAAGCACCCATGCAGCCAGAACCTGTGTCCTTTATGAACGTTTCTCTATTTCATTTTAGAAAACTAAACCCAAGCAGAATGAGGCCATTACTGTCTCTCTCTGGACTTGTTTATCCTATTGACTCCCACATCGTCACCATGTTTGCTGTAGACTATTGGGGCTGACATGTTAACTTAGACGAGACGTCTGAACTTCTTCTCTGCTCTGCAGTGACTCTCGTATTGTCCACTGATCATATCAACGCAATGCATACATGTGGAGCGAAACATGATTCCAATTAACACAAACGTGCCTATTAAATTTTTACAAATTAGTTAAAAAAGTTGGTTGGACAAATAGATCTGTTTATGAAAATATACCGTCTTGTACCTGCATGTTCTACAGAGAAATTGAGATTCAATATCATGGAAGATAGTATGGTTTGAACAGCCATTGAGTAACATAAAACATTTAGAAAAGCAACTTAAGTTTAGGGTGGCGCAGTGGTTAGCACAGTGGCCTCAAAGCAAGAAGATTGTGGATTTGAGTCCCGGGTAGGGACGAGTCTTGGAAACTGGCCTTTCTGTGTGGAGTTTGCATGTTCTCCCTGTGTATGCATGGGTTTTCTCCAGGTACTCTGGTTTCCTCCCACCCTTCAAAAACATGCATGCTGGGCTGATTGGCCACGACATGAATGCCAATAGACTGGCGACCTGTTTGGGGTGTACCCTGCTCCTCGATCAAAGCAGCCGGGATGCGCTCCGGCACCCCTCGGAATTCCAAAAGTGATAGACTGTTAAGAAGGTGACTGCCTGCGAAGGTGTAAACTTAGGTTTCAATAGAGAAGAGCTGACGGATGACAAAGTGTACCTGATTAACTTCTGTGTGTCTAGTAGTTTATCATTAGATGCAGATTTTGTGTGGAGGAGGTGTTTATTGCTGCTGTTACCTTGTTAACATTCTTAATGACCCTCTATAGAAATTAGAGATCAACCTATTATCAGCAGTGGTGGATGAAGTACTCGCTTTTTGTACTTTAGTAAAAGTACAGATAATTAGGCAAAAAATTTACTTAAGTAAAAGTAAACACATTGGTCACAGTACCAATAAAAAAATCTACTTAAGTAAAAGTACAAAAGTAGTCGGTGTAAATTGTACTTTTTGAGTAAAAAGTAAAAGTATTCTATCATAATTCAAATGTTATTTTTTGTGCTGTAGGGTGTCACCATGGTAACCAGGATAAATACTCTGCAGGGGTATGACCCCCCCCCTCTCCCACCTCTTTTGGTCCACAAAAAATATAAATAAATAAAATAAAAGGAAAGGGGACAAGTCAAGCTATCCCCTAGAAGGGCCAGTGAATGGGCACCAAAATGGAGGAAAATGACCCTTATTTTTTAAAATGTTTTGAGGGAAGGCCCCCAGTCACTGTATATTGGCTTGTTAAGGCCCCACCCGACTTTGGAAAATTCTAGATCCGCCCCTGCTTTGTGTAAAATGGCTCAACTTTTTATTTAGAAGTAAACACAACGAACAACGATCTTCTGACTCTTTTTAATTTGTACTTTATTTGTTAGGTTTTTGGCGCTGAATGAATGCGGAAAATGTTTCTCAATTCATTACTTCTTCTCCCGATCAACTGCTTCTTTTGATTTTGGCGATGCGGCTTCAAGATGCGCTAAAAAACCTGTGTATTTTTCAAATTCCTGAACGAAAATGTAACGAAAAATGTAAAACACACTTTTTAAAAGTAGCGAAGTAAAAGTACAGATATTTGCTCTAAAAATGTAGTGAAGTAAAAGTACCGGTCTTAAATTTTACTTAAGTAAAGTACAGATACACAATTTTTTTACTTAAGTAAAGTAACGAAGTACATTTACTTTGTTATGTTCCACCACTGGTCATCAGCACCAATATTCAGACATTTGACGTTTATTGGTTTTGGCCCATTTTAATAAGACCAGCTGATATTTTTGATCAAATGCAAAGCGTCTTTTTCTTAGTTTCTGTTTCCATCCAGTGTTCTTGATTGGTTAAGTCACTGAGGTGCAGCCTTCAAAGTTTCCGATAGATGCACCAAAAGATAAACTCCAGGTTTATTACCCAAATTTGTAATAAACGTCCCAGTGCTTTGCATTTCAAAGTGAACACACACCCAGAGTGTAATATTTTGTAAAGAAATTGACCCATTTTCCATGTACTATGTAGTAGATTAACAACACTAGTACAAATCAGTTCAGATTAGCCTGTTGCAGTAAAAGAAATACTTCAAATGTAAAACATCCCTCTATCCTGATCATTTCTGCATGCATGCAAAAAAAGAAGCTCAATATTCAATATTAAGGCTTGTCACATTAAACAAACAGATTCAAGTCACATACTACAAGTATATGTTGCTTGGTGGTTCCTTTTAGTATACTTCGGCCAAACTCAGGCCAAGATCCGCTCTTAGCCTGCTCATCTTGCTCTGATGTTCATATCAATGTGTTTATTGGTGGACTTCACATATTTAGTCAGATGTGACTTTTTTAAATGATATTAAACCCGATGACGCTGTTTTAAAACAATCATTTTGAGGCTGTGTGGTTGCCTCACAGCATGGTCGGGGTTCGAGTCCCAAAGTGAGAATGCATGTTCTTCCTGTAAATGTATGGGTTCTCTCTTGGTACTCCAGTTTCCTCCTACTCTCCAAAAAAGGCATGTTAGGTTGATTGCCTAGTGTGCAATTGCCCCTAGGGATGACAGTGTGAGAGGTTGGTTTTCTGTGTGTGGGCTCCGCAACAGGCTGGCGATCTGTTCAGGGTGTACCCTGCCTCTCGCCTTAAATCAGCCAGGATATGCTCTAGTCCACCCCGCGACCTCGTTAGGGATAAGCAGTTCAGAACACGAAACTAAAAAATCTTTTGCCTGATCATCTACTAATCTACTAATAATTTTTATCGCCTCAGAAAAACTTGCATCTGTTGAATCTTACGAAAAAAACCCAATTTTTTTTAAACAGTTTTAATCAAATAATCCCTTTGTTTGGTCACAGGCCGGTATCTGTTTTTAATGTTTCAGCTTGTTTTTGTTTTTCTTCATCTATTTTATTCTCTGACAATAAAACACTATTATTTTATGCTGAGAACATTTGCATTCCACGCTTTGCTTAGACGTTAACACGAGGACACACAGCGGGAGGTGGAGGTCTTCGTCACTGTTAGTTTCAAATTGGATAAGTGCGCAAAAGCTTCGAGGCAAAAATAAATAAAAATAAAAAGTTGCACAATAGGTGAACCCAGCAGTTTTTTTTTCTCACCGACAACTTCAAAACATGTGCTTTCAAAACATTGTTGGTTGATGAAGAACAGACTCCTGACTGAAAGGTCACGCTCTGGGCTATTTTATTTTTCTTGCATTAGTTACAACACGACCAACTTTTAGTTTGTCTTATTTATTGAGATGGATGACGGTGGTGTTTCAGAATCGCTTTGTGGTATGAAACATCTGTCTGCGCCTAACTCTGACTTCATGCATAACTAGACGTAAGCTCTCTAACCTCAGAGGCTAGTCCTCATCTACTAGGGCTGTGTGAGTCTGAGTGGTATCAACTTTAGCATGTACACTGATTTACATCCCATTTCATAAGACACAGTGACATGTTAGTTTTGAAATGAACGTTGACCTTTCAAAGTATGTTCTAGGTCAGCGCTTTTCAACCAGTGTTCCACGGCACACTAATGTGCAGTGAGAGATCGCCAAGTGTGCCGTGGGAATTGATCCTTTATGGTGAACACGATCTACCGGTAGCTCCCAAAGATCACGGTGTTTGTGTAAAAAGGTCAGTATGAAATCTTGTCATTTAATTTAGAGAAGCTGGGCAGTGTCAAAGGTTGTTTATGGTAACCATAGCAACCCACTCTTCTCTGCTTTTTTGTTGAATGCTGGTGGTGAACTACCCCACCAACTGGATCGTAAAATATTCTGTCCATGTTTTTGAGACATGAGAAAATTTGGGTTGCGTTTTAAACAGAAAATATGTGAATTCTAATTAAATCTCACATTTTCTGAAAGACATTAAAGAGGAAAAGGTTTCTCTTGCTTTGATTTGCTGCCGAATGTGAAGCGGTCGGGATGGGAATCAGCGTCTCCAAATCTGAGACCATTGTCCACACCTGAAAAAGGATGGAATGCCGCCTGCACGTCAGGGACAGGGTCCTGCCCCAAGTGAAGGAGTTTAAGTATCTCAGGGTCTTGTTCACGAGTGGGGGAAGGATGGAGCAGGAGATCGACAGGCGGATCGGTGCAGCGTCAGCGAATAACTAGTATGCTGCATCAGTTCGTCGCAGTAAAGAAAGAGCTGAGCCGAAAAGCAAAGCTCTCGATTATAAGTCGATCTCACCTATGGTCACCAGCTGTGGGTGGGGACTGAAAGAAGGAGATCGCGGATACAAGCGGCCGAAATGAGCTTCCTTCGCAGGGTGGCTGGGCTCTCACTCAGACATCGGGTGAGGAGCTCTGCCATCAGGGAGGAGCTTGGTGTCAAGCTGCTCCTCCTCCAGGTCGAGAGAAGCCAGATGAGGTTGTTCAGGCATCTGGTCAGTATGCCCCCGAGCGCCTTGCTGGTGAGGTGTTTCGACCACGTCCCACTGGAAGGAGATTAAGAGGCAAACCCTAGACCCGCTGGACAGACTATGTCTCACAGCTGGCCAGGGAACAACTCGATATCCTACCGGGTGAGCTGGAGACTGCAGCCAGGGTGAGAGAAGCCTGGGCTTCCCGTTCCCGTTTTGATGAAGTAATTAAATAATTTGCATTTTTACAGAATAGTTTTTAACATTTTTGGTTGTTGGTGTGCCTCAAGATTTTTTTTGATGGAAAAATGTACCTTGGCATGAATCAGGTTGAAAAACACTGTTCTGGGTGACCTCTGGGAGTAGATGCAGGATGAGATCCAGTCAGAAGCAGTTCAGTTTGAAGCAAAATATGTACAGTATGTTGACCATTTTCTAATCTTGCCTGGCTGTGGTGGCACATTATTGAGTGACACAAAGAGAGAGGCTTCTAATCAAGTTGTTTGTATTTTCCTCCACCTTAGCTCTTAAAGTGGTATCAGGTTGTGACACACCCATCCCAAGCGGTTCAAATCTCAGTAATGATGGTAATCCTTTGAGTTTTTATCACCAGAATGTTGATTTATGGTTAAAAGGAAAATATGTGACTTGGTGTTTCCTTTCACTCTACGTCAGCCACACCTGCTTTGATGTTGATGTAAATGTGTGTATCGGATGGACCTCACATATTTTGTATTTATTTTAAGTGTTGTTTGTGCATGCCCTCGGGTATTAACAGGAAGTGTTTACAAGTTAGAAGTATTGTAAGGAGCAATTTGACCCCCTCATGTAACCTCGGTGTTGATAGATGGAAGAGTAATAAAAAGTTCAGAAGAATTTTATGTTTGCTCAGGCCTCGTATACAGCACATAAATCTGTTGTCACCACATTGTCATTTCTAACGTTCCACAATACTTTGGAAAATATTGATATGCAATGTCATTTTTCTTCTAAGGCAAAAACGTATACAATTTTTTTATTATTATTCAAAAATAAATTTAACAAGTCTAGAACAGGTATGATTTTTTTTTCTCTGTTCTGTTGTCTTCTGCTTATCTGGGGCCAGGTCAGGGGAGCAACAGCCTCCCGTGTGAGAAATCCCAGGCTTCTCTCACCACGGATGCATCCTCCAGCTCACCCAGGAGGATTCTGAGGTGTTCCCTGTCCAGCTGTGAGACATAGTCTCTCCAGCAGGTCCTGGGTCTGCCCGTGGGTCTCCACCCGGTGGAACGTACCTGAAACACTTTTTCCAGCGAGGTGTTTGGGTGGCATCCTAACCAGATGCCCAAACCACCTCATGTGGCTCTTCTTGACCTGAAAGAGCAATGTTTCTACTCTGAGCTCCTCCCGGATGACAGAGCTCTTCACTCTATCTTAGAGTGAGAGCCAAGCCACCCTGCCGAGTAAGCTCATTTCGGTCGCTTGTATTCTTTCAGTCACCACCCACAGCTGGTGACCATAGATGAGGGTGGGAACGTAGATCGATTTGTAAATCGAGAGCTTCGCTTTCTTAAAAGATTTGGTTGCTCTCAGATCTGTGAATTCCAGAGTGGAACTGTGATGGAAGGCCATTTGGAACCCCCAGGAAAGAGGACTATAGGAAGGCCAAAGAGGAGGTTCATGGATACAGTGAAGAAAGACATGAAGATAGTTGATGTGACCGAAGAGGATGCAGCAGATAGGGTTCGATGGAAGAAACTGACTTGCTGCGGCGACCCCTAAAGGGAAATGCCGAAAGAAGAACCCTTGACCTCTTGACCTGAAAAAGAAGAAGAAGAACTGTGATGGAAGGCCACTTATAACAATGTAATTCAGTCATAAAATTTCCAGACTGTTTTTCAGTCAGCTGTTTGAAAAAATATAAAAATGAATATGTTGAATGATGGCAACAGCACTACCATGTGATCAGGTACGTAAACCGATGGAACGAACAGCAGGTAATGAGGAGCAAGAGCTCATTGTGAAGCCATCATGAACTTTCTCTCTGTAAAGTCATTGGTACAGCTCGCCAAATTTTATTTGGGTTTGGGATTAACTTGAGATCATTGGACGAAGAGCTTCATGAAACTGGTAACCATAACAACCAACTGCATCTAAGTCATACATCACCAAGTGTGATTAGCAAGTATCACAACAACTGAAAATGTTGTGAAAAACTGATGCATAGCAGCCATACAGAACTATGTCGGTGTGTGTGTTGTGAGTTTTTTGGGGTGATTCAGTTTGCCAAATGGTCCGAAACTGTTTTTTTTTTTAATAACTCCCGTGGTCGATGTGGTAATCACACAGAAGTATTTCACATAACCGGCAGCTGTGAAATCCATGCGAGCCTCAGCTTATATAACATCACGGAGTGCAGGTTACATCTAACACTCCCACGCTGCACAAAGTTTCCCCACAAATGGAAATAAACTTAGATCATGTACAGGGGGGCGAGCTAGAGCGAGAGAGGCAGGAGGGCAGAGGATCAGGTGCCGCTACTCATCCATGTGTTTGATTTCTTTCATTGGGACAGTTTTTTAGTGGTGAGAGAACAGAAAGAGAATGAGTGAGCGTCCATGGGAGTGGGAGCACTTTAATGCATCAAAACACAACGAGCCAGAGCTTGTGCTTCAACAAGCATCTTTGGAATTCAGCTTCTTGTCCTCTCCCTGTCCCAGTGCCGAGATGCACGCACCCCCTTCTCGCTTGAGCTTTTCATTGACAGCTTTTCTTTCTTCATACGAGAGCTGATTACAATATTTAAAGGGAGATGGAGGCCTTCTTTTTTGAGGGTTTTGTTGTCTCTGTGATTGTTGTGAAGTGGTTTTTGTGTGGAGGAGTTAACGTATTCTGGTCCAAAACGTCTAAAAGTCTGCACTGGATTATTTCTTTTAGCAGAATAAGCAATGCAAAGAATAAAATGTCTGATCCAGTTGATTATTCTAGCTTTTTTTTGTTTTTAAAAACACATGTTCATTCGGGCACGCCAGACGAAGGCACAAAATATGAATTATAAGAAGCATCTGATGTCCTGGCTCCACTTCTGGAAAAACTCATCACTGCTCTGAAAGTCTCATAAATCAAAAACACAACGCTTTTCAATTAGACCGTAACAGTTCAAGGCTGGCACCACTTTGATCCGCGCACGCGTGCGTGTCCCAGTGATTTAAGGACGCGCGTTGCCTTTCAGGGCCCCCTCGGCCCGTCTGGGTTGTAAATCTCCCTGCATTTACCCGGGGCTCATAAACCACGGGGCAATTATGGAAAACAACTGGATGCAAGATTTCTTCAATCCTATGAGATTTGTGGCTGCAACCTAACAGGATGTTTTTCCTACCGACCCTGAAGACATCACTCAGCTCATCCCTACAGCTCAGCTTCCTGTCTAACATTGATCAGATTCTTTTTTTGGTGGAGGCTGTACACGAACGTATTAAGAGCTAAAAATACTGCGTCAGAGTTCGACCAGTGGCCGTCAGGCTTTGCGAACTCATGATTTATTCATATGATGTCAAACATACATGCATACAACTCAATATAACCTCGATTTTCTTTGATCAAATCCGTTGGATCCAGATAGATACTGTAGTAGGAGGTTTAGTGACTGGACAACAGCAGAGAACATTCTCAAATCATCTTGATCACATTCATTTATATTAATTATCAATCTTCTTTGCTACATATGATGTCAGTCCGTTTCATATCGGCTTATTAGCAGCCGTGTGCTTTAGGAGAAAGTTTCTCGTAGGGGGGATTGGACCTCATGAATACAAACATGAGCAGCTTGGGCAGCTTTGATCTAGGCCTGGCTGAGAGCCTGAATAAAGTGGGCTGAAGCTGCCTTTGCACTGCTCTCTCTGCCTATTTTAACCATTTACATAATTGTTATAACTGTCCGGGCCAGCAGTGCAAGGCACTTGAAAAAATGTGGATCACATTAGACGCAAGGGGAGACATTGGAGTGGCACTGAGGTTGTCTGTGCTCCAACACGCGTGTAAAAGCGAGAATTTAAATGCTTAACAGAAGCGAGTGTTTTATTTGTTTATATTGATCGAGAGGGGGAAGTGATGGACGGACGGGCGGGTGGATGGGTGGGTGGTTGCTGTTTCATCCCTGATTCAGAAACGTACATACCAAAAGTCATCCTGACCCGACCTCTATAAATAGGTTTTACTTCTAAATTATGCACGACAGTCAGAAAAAGATGTTCAAACAAAATCCGCAGCTGCTAAACTTTTGATATTGAATTGAAGATACTTTATTTATCCCCGAAGGAAAATTTGAGTGCTGCAGTGCGACAATTATAAAAAACAATCATACAATGTCATACAACAACATTTTTTAAGCTGTTGTGAGTGAAAGTTTAAAGGTTTGAAAGTGAAAGGTTAAATATTTTGATGAAGAACGGCAGAAATAATTTTCTGTACCGTTCCTTTGAGCAGCGGGGTTGCAGGAGGATATGTTGCTAAGTATACTGTAATGATTTGAAATGAAGAAAAACTGTATCAAAATGTGTTTTAGGAGTATTTGAATTGTTCTGTTCCATAATCCTTCGCTTGAATTGTATTGTTTTGATATAAGTATAGACAACCAGATGAGGCTGGTTCCTGGATAACTAATTGGGACATTAGACAAAATACATGAGCCTAGAAGTTAATAATCCATGTTAACCCCAAGAATAGAATGTAGACTTATGTGACGCAGTGGTGGATGAAGTACTCACTTTTTGTACGTAAGCAAAAGTACAGATAATTAGGCAAAAAAATTACTTAAGTTAAAGTACCAATAAAAAAATCTACTTAAGTAAAAGTACAAAAGTAATTGGTGTACATTTTACTTTTTAGGTAAAAAGGAAAAGTATTCAACCATAATTCAAATAATTCAACCTTTTGTTTAAAAGTGAACCCAACGAAGAACAATCTTCTGACTCCTTTTCAATCTGTGCTATATTTGATGTTAGCTGTTTTTGCGGTGAATGGCTACGGAAAATGTTTGCTTTAGATTCGGATTGGTCCTCGATTCATTCCTTTTTCTCCCTCTTGGAGGCCACAGGCGATCAATTGCTCCCTCTACAGGTTGAGTTTGGCGATGCGGCTTTAAGATGCGCTTAAAAATAAAAAAAAATAAAAAATGAATTACTTTATTCATCCCTCACCGGGGAAATTTGTTTGTTGCACTCGTTGCACCGCAAAATACAAAATAACTGTATATGTGTACACTTTTAAAAAGTAGCAAAGTAAAAATATTTGCTCTAAAATGTAGTAAAGTAAAAAGTACATGTATCAAATTTTATTTACATAAAGTACAGATACAAAATGTTTTTACTCAAGTACATTAACAAAGTACATTTATTTTGTTACGTTCCACCACTGTGTGCACGTATGGATGAATATATATGTAAGGCATGTTAACGTGTGCATGTGTTTATGTATGTGTGAATATAAATTATACACTGCATATTAAGTTAAATTCTTTTTGAAGTTTTCTTTTCATGCTGAATTTCCTCAGCATGTCTCAGAAGAAGGCTATGCACCCCTTCGGTCCTGTTTGTAGTTGGAAACATTATGGTATGCTGGTGCGTTTTATGGTGTTTAAGAATTTTTATGACTGCTGGGGGTGTTTATGCCCGGGAACAGATGAGGTCAGAAGGATGAAATCAATAGTGCACCTTAATGAGGTTGTCTAAAAGAAGAGAAGGAGAGGATGTGTGGAAGATTAAAAATATACGTGGACAAGGAGGAGAAGGTCGGACAATGAAGATTTGTGGCTCTTGAGACCTTACAGGTTGGTGTTGGGGGCTGGTTTAACGTGTCACTGGTGATCCTGTAGATTAGAACAATACTGATGCTGTGTCTGACTTTTATACAGTATATAGAAGAAAATTGCACAGAAAAGGTTACTAGAAAGTATGATTTTATGCTCATCCATGCACTTCTTTTTTTTTTTATTTGGGATCAGAGTTGTGTAACAAGCTTATCGTTTAAAGCAGGCTGTGTACATTTAAAAGCAACAGCATTAACCTCAAAGCTCGTACTGTCCAACTTAGTCTCTATTTGGGTAAATACCAGTTTGACTGTAAAAATGTAGATTTGTTCAGCTAGATGTGTCTGTGGAGGCTTGTCGTGCAGTGAAACAGCTGTCCGTGGAGAAAACACAGCTGATGAGAGGCGTGTCAGCTCACACTGGTCCGCCAGGGATTAGGAGTCATGCTAGTAAAAAGTTGGGAGGTGGGGTTTATTTGAGTCTAGAGGGAGTGGATTCCAGCATTAACACAGCCATGGTCACCATGACATCCCTACTGCTCATCTTTTTATTTCCTATCATTTGATCAAATCAAATTTTATTTATAAAGCACTTTTCCAACACAAAGCATTGAACAGAAAAAAATAAAAACTCAAATTTAATTAAAATCCAGATCATTAAAAAAAAACAGTAAGTCAAAAAACAAACATCCATCAAAAATCACACACTCACACAAAACACTGCACACATGCATCGACGTTCACACAGCCCCCTTCAACCCCCTCATACGCCCATCCTTCCCCATTTCACCTGAACCACTAGCTACTGTCTCTTTAACTGAAATTTTAAAAATGCATCTGGCCTGATGCTGTGAGGAAATAATAACTGGGGATCGATCCACACCAGGAGTCGGCCTGCCCATGACTGCAGCGACCAAAACCACAGGGGTCCACCCAGCTCCAGGAGCCACAGGCACCCACAGAAGCCACCTGGCTATAGTGAGGCATCCGCACCACCCAGGCCAGTCAGACCCCCACAGATTGAGTATGCACAGCTCCTGGGATGGAGGATAGCCATGAGGAAACACTGGAATAAGACACAAACTAAAACAATAGAATAAAAACTAAAACAGGTTAAAACTATTTAAGAAATTAATTAGAAAAATAAAACTGTTTTAAAACAGGAAGGTAAACACATTTCATTTAATACATAAAATCATCTTAAGCAAAAAATAAAAATCAAGTCAAATCCAAATTAAAAAGATGGGTTTTTAGCCTCTTCTTAAAAACATGAACAGACTCCGCAGCCCTGAGTTTCTCTGGCAGGCTGTTCCACAGGCAAGGACTATAATGTTGGAACGAGGCCTCACCGGGACTTTTTGTTCTAACATTTGGTATTACTAAAAGGCCAATACCAGAGGACCTTGCGGTCTGTAGGGGTCGTACCTGATAAACCATGGAATGTGGATTTGTTTTGTTTTCGTGCACTGCTGACTTCGATTAAGATGGAGAAGATGTGAGAATGTTTTGGGGAGTCGGGAGGATATCTGTGAATAAAGTTCAGTTTATTTCTTTTTCAGATCTCAGGGATTTTACTCTCTTGTCCTATGGATGTCTTAAACTCCAACTTGTCTGGATGAAGCCCATCTGCTGCACCCTAAAAACTTGAATCATTTTATCAAATATTTACATGGCCTCATTTTTAACTCCCATTTCTCTGTGTATTCTTCGTGTCAATCCCAGGAGATGCTCTCTCCTCCAACTGGGTCTCCACTTGTCGATACTCGGCCGTGAGGTTTTTTTTAGTTTGTAGTAATTAAAGTAAATTTAAATATAATTTGTGGTTTGAGAGTTCAGACTTCTGAAAAACAGGTCACATCTCATTTGGAGTATCTTCTGTTCTCTAACATCACACTTACACTCCTGCTGTTTACAGATCCTCTCATTCAGTCTAACGTCTTTTTTTTCTCTCCAGAACACCTCACCTCCGCACAGCGTCCTGTAATCGATGGCAACTTCCATCCAAACTCTTCCTCACACACGTGGCCCCGACAAGAACTTCCAGCACTCTTTTCCAGCTCCGCCTCTCTCCCCTCGCTGCGGGATGGGTAGTGTGGGCAGTCTGGTGGAGAGACCAGATGTATCTCCAACCAAAGGAAACCAGGCCGTACCTCAGGTCAGACCCAAGCGGGCCAACGGCCTCCTGAAGAAAGGTCTCACTCAGGGAGAGCTGCTCAACTACCTTAACATCACCAGGTGGGTTACGCCAGGTTCATAAAAACGTACGACTTTGAGCTTAACTGAGTTGTTGTGATTCCAAACAGGAAGGAGAGTAAACCAACTGCAAGCAGAGAAGGAAAGAGGGACATCATTGGGGACCGAAATGAAGACGATGTTTTCACCAAAGTCTACAAGAAAGATGGTACAGAAGTCGATCTGACGAAGAACTCGCTTCCAAGTGGGGGGAAGTATGAAAAGGTCAATAAACAAACCAGTTTTTGTGTTTTTAACTAGAAAAACAACATTTTAGATCATAAAACGTGATCCATTAAAGTTGTAGCTATCGTCTTATCACCTCTGCCTTTGGGCTAAAAAGCCACTGGGTTTGTGGGATATTGATCTCCAACAGTGTGACGTAACACGTGGAGCTGCTAGCAGCATGAATCAGTCTCAGATAACTTCTATCTCACCAGCAGATTGACAACCTGCCACTTGCTTTGCTCAGATTTCACTTTTCTTCTGCTCGGACACTAAAAATACAGACTGCCCGTAGTTTTATCGATCTGATAGAGCAGCTTGGGATTAATGTCACATGAACCAGATTGTCTTTCACGCTGCTTCTCCTCCGTGCTCTGAATCCTTTTCTTTTTCTTTAGGTTCATTTTAGGTCTTCTGCCTTCAAGCCCGTTACCCCTAAAAACTTCAGCTCCATGCAAAACCTCTATCCATCTTCTAAGTCAGAGGAGACCGATCATGGTTTGTCCAACGGGCTGCACAGAGCGTACGGCCACGTTAGTAAAGCAGTCTCCACTTCTTCTTCGTCTTCCTCACCTTCACGCCAAGGAGGACCGACGTCAGGTGCCAATAAGGTATTCTAAAGCTGGATCCACAAATCTTTTTCACTTTAAACTCTGAGGAAATGTGTTCAAATTTACTTGAAAATTAGAGTTGAGTCAAATTCTGTTTTTGCAACTTTCTTTCTCTCATTTTTTTAACCCTATCCTGTCCAGTATGATGACATCCAGATTAGTGGTCTATGTGCGTCATGTTTTGCTGGACAGATTTTAATATCCATGTGTATTTTTTTGTTCGTCATACTTGACCAGGACAACAAGAGAGGGAACCTACTTAAGAGTGAAATATATAAAAAAAAGAACAAGACAAGGAAGTGAGAGTATGAGTGAGAGGACGAGGGTGCAAGGCTGTGGTAATACGTAGTTAGTACGCTGATGAACACCAAAGCATCCATGCTGGTTCAAATGGGAAACAAAATGTTTTCAAAAAGAAAGAAACCTTTTTATATCCGACAGAAACCACGTGATGATTCTATAGCGAGACTGTAGATAGGAAACCTGGAACGTAGCAGACAGGAAACAGTATGCACACACCTTCAAATGTTCTCTTTCATTTCATGTGCAGGGGCTTTCCTCTGTGCGTGTGACGAGTCAGGAGGAGGATAACTTGTCCGACTCGGGTCATAATTCAATGAGCAGCCTGCCGCCGTATCGCCCCCCTTTCCGCCCGCACCTCACCCACATCAGGTCTGCTGAGAAGCTCCGATGTTCCTTCACATAATCACGCAAAGAATCTTATATTTTGAACTGGATTTTTTTTTTCTCTATCTTAGTGCTTCCATGGGCCACATTAACACCATCGGATCCCTGGAGCGCTCGTCTCAGAGCGGAAAGACCATCGGTCCAGGGGGTGTTGTGATGGGGGAGATGGCATGTAGGAGCATGGCCACCTTGAGCCGCCTGACGCCGTACGGAAGCGAGGCCCCACCGCCGTATGAGTGGACACTATCTCTCTCTGTGGAGGATGTGGTGAGTCCAAAGAGGATAACTGATTATCTCAGCATGACCCACACACACTGCTAACGTGTTCAAACTCCTTCAGGTGAGGGATCTGGAGGAGCGTCTGGTGGAGAAGGAACACGAGCTAAAGCAGATGAAAAGAAACTTGGATGAGAGCGAAGGCGCCATAGTTCAGGTGAACTTTATTACCTGCTTCTTACCAGCAGCTCCACGCTGGAGTCTGACGTCATCTGCTCCTCATGCAGGTGTTTGAAGGCAAACAGCGTCTGTGGGAGAAGGAGGTGGAGGACCTGAAACGGCTCTATGCTACAAAGCTCCGTCAGGTTTCCCAGCATGCTCAGCGATCGCAGCGCAGCCTGCAGTTGCAGTTGTTTAAGGTGGAGCAGGAGAGGAATGGCCTTCAGGAGGAGCTGAACAACTTAAAAAGAGACAGGACTCAGGAGACACCGGCAATACCGAAGACAACCAGCCCGACTCTAGAGGAGACACAATGGGAGGTGAGAGTTGTGAAGAACAAAGTTTATGTCCTCCTTTTAGTTTCACGATGCAGATGCCATCACATGCTCATTTGGCTCTCCTCAGGTATGTCAGAAGTCTGGTGAGATCTCCCTGCTCAAGCAGCAGCTGAGAGACTCTCAGGCAGAAATTACCCAGAAGCTGAGTGAGATCTTCCACCTGAAGACGGAACTCAGAGAAACCCGAACAGGTCTGCGCAACAAGGAGGCCCAGATAGATGTTCTGAAGCTGATGCTCCAGGGGACGAACCGCGGCAGGTGTTTCTCCCAGGGAGCGTGTGAGGATGGGAAAGCAGCCGAGGAGATCTCATCAGGTATTTTGGATTATTTATGAAGCACAGTGGACAGTGGATGACAGACTGCATCAGGGATCTGCTTTGAGTCCTTTGTTATTTGCTATGGAGATTAAAAACCTGACTGATGAGCAAGGACTGTAGTCTTCCTGGACAATCCAGGGAGATTTGTTGGTTACATTGTTAAATGCAGTGAGGAGGTCAGAAAGTTGTAGAGATGGAGGTTTGCCCTGGAAAGGAGAGGGATGAAGGTTAGCTGCAGTAAAACAGAGTACGCACGGTAGAAGTTTTAGAGATAAAGGGTAAAAGAAGTAGCTCATAAGGACTGTGTTTTTTGTAATTTTTAGACCTTAAACATCCTTCTCCTTGCAGGAGCCCTTGGGGGACCTACAGAGGAGCGCTTGCGTGCGGAGCTCTTGCTGGAACGACGTCAGAGCGAAGCTCAGGTCATGGCTTTTGAAGAAGAGAGACACACATGGCAGATGGAAAAGGACAAGGTCATCCGGTACCAGAAGGAGCTGCAGGCCAGCTATTTGGAGATGTACCACCGCAATGAAGCTCTTGAGAAGGAGCTGCAACAGCTGAGAGCAGGCAGAGAGAGGGGATGTGGTGAGACCACAGGAGGGACTTTGGAAATAGAAGCAGTGGAGATGAAGCGTGAGAAAGCTGATGAGAAACAAGAGGACACGCCTTCTTCCAGCACACCGTGGATAGAGAGGATGGAATCATCTGAAATTTGAAAATTACAAACTCATTTGCAATGCAAACCGTTTTCACGGAAACCTGGAGAAACTAAGGAAGTTCACACCTGCCAAAAAGGGAAATAAATCCACACATCGTAGTCAGGCCAAACATAGAAAGACAACAATAGAGAATAAAATGATATAAAAAAAGGTCCAAATTTACTATAAAAAGTTGGAAAATTTTTTAGATCAAAGCTATAAAATAATTATTAAATAGTTTAAAGTCATTTTTTTTTTTTTTAGAAATAGGACATTTGTTTTCAACTGAGGTCAAAATATCCTAAAAAAATATCAGAAAAAACTATTGGGTATGAATAGTTAAACGACTTTAGACATCCGAAGAAACTCTGTTACATCGGCATCCTCTCTTTATCCTCCAGAGACTCACTCCATCACCAATCTAAGGGTGGTTGATTTGCAGAAGCCACATCTACCTACACTACTAGAGTTGGATTTGTTCTGAAAAACCACAGGAAAGCTCCTAAACGATCCTGTCTTAGATGTTTGTTACTGACTAAACTGCTGTATGATGAAGTTTGTTAGACTGATGAACTGTCCTGATAGAAACCAAAGCACTCAGATGGATGTCCAGTAAGAAGCAAGTTCCTCTCCAAGGGCGTTCATATACACCGTCTAGTTCTTCTCAATCTCTGGATTGAGTGGAGAGATTAAAATCAGTGTGGGACCAAGATAATCAATGCAACATCTCTGCCATCTAAGCACTCAAACTGGAAATATCAAAGTCCTTCCATCCATCTTTACTGGCCTCCATTCCAAAAAAATACATATATAAATATTGTAAATAAGTTTATTTTTATTTCATTGTTCTGTTTGTGGTTGTATTCTGAACACAATGTATGCTTATGTGTGTACTTGTTGATTGCAGTAAAAGCAATGACGTGAACATTGATGATGTTTGCCATGTGTATCAAGTGTGAGCTGTTGCACATGCTCCGGTGCATGAAATTAAATGAACGTTCTTATTATACGACCAATCAAAAACCAGCTCTTTGAACATGTCTACATACTGTGACCTGCCTATTTACTGGGATTAAAACTATATGATGAATGTGCTTCTTGTTTTATGCTGTTTTCAGTGGATCCAAAACTGGGTCAAAATAGCTATAGGTTTTTTTTTTCTTGCATTGTATAGAAATCAAAGCCAAGTCTGAGGGTTTGTGAAGTTGCCTCTTGGTGCGGAAGCTCTACTCTCAAGAGACAAACAACTGAAACCCAAATAGGATCTCATGACAACCAAAAGAGAGTTGCGAAGGCTTTTGGGGTTGATGATGTACGATGAAAACATACTTTATAATTGAGGATTCATAATTTAAAAACGACATAAATGTTCTAATGCTTTCTAATCTGAGCAGATACAAGCTGGGATGACTCACGTGGACATTACCTTGGCATTTAAAACATTATATAAACTGGAGGCTTAATATAACTTCACAGCTCTAGAGAGATTGTGTGATTTAGCAGAGTGGGATAAAAAAAAAAAACGGTTTCATCTTGTGGGTGTGTTTCAACGCTGAATTGTGTTTATCTGCAGAATTCACACGACGGTCAAACCCTAGTGAATAATTTAAAGGAGAAAAAAAAAAGGCTTGTGCTTGTGAAATTTTCCAATTAAAAGCAGTATCTAAAATTTGTTAATGACATTAATATACGGCAACACTGCCCACAAGTGGTCTTGAGAGGAAGTGCATTAGACTAAATCAAGTATAAATTTTTATTTTTTTTTAATATTTGATGCAAGTATATGAAACATGTTAGAGAATAAATATTTACAGTAAAAGTTACACAAACACACAAAAAAGCGGAAAATGCAAACATTCGGCATAAAATGAAAAGAACAGGTGTAGCTAGAGCCTTCTACCTGAAAGGGGAACACTCGCAAGAAGCAAAGAAAAAAAATTGATTGTCAAACCCAAGAGAGAGAAAAAGGAGAGGGAGAAAAAAGTTCCAAACTGAACCGGTTGAATGAACGCATCTGAAACGGAGGTTGTTGCTGGTGCAGTGCTGGTTGCCTCACCAGGACGGTGAGGTGACATCACGATTTCAAAGAGGTCACACCAAGAACTTAAACGATGTGTATTAGACCATTTACAAACACTTCACTGTACATCCAACTCCATCCAACTTAGTCCCAAATTGAAGCTGACGCATGAAAAACGGAGTATTTACACACTCTTGTAACTCCAACATCAGACTCATTTATTGTAAAATGTTTCCTTAAAGAATTCTTATATAAACGTGTAGCTTTAATACTAAATGTAAAGTGTGGAATGAACCCTGAGGAGATGTGTGGATGTTATAACCCCAATTTTACCTGAAATAAAAGCTCAACCTTATGCAGCGGAGTATAATATATAGTTATATGAGACAGAAGCAGATTTCCTCACCCACGATAAGTAAAGCTTAGTCACAAGCCCAAAGTCACCGCAAGTCATACTAGAAGGCTACCACCACATCGATTTACATCTTCAATCACATGGCGTGCTAGCGTAGGATACACAGACTGAAGCGATGGCACGATTGGCTCCAAGCCGCTAATGCAGTAGTGTGGATTACACATGTTGCTGTAAAGTTTTTACCTTTTTTTTTTTTTCTTTTTTTAAACATGGGCCGGGGAGAATTGGGATGAAAAATAGGAACAGAACACATTTCACAGTAGTATATATATTTTTTCATGTGTGTTTAAATACATACATAGAACGAGACAGATGGCTTCTATAATGAGAAAAAAAAAATCTTGCTGGTGCAAACACAGAAAACAAAAACTGATGAGGTCATCATTGCCTATCAGCCCACAGCTGCTTTCAAGCTACATGAGGCCTTTAACACAAAATATGGGGGAGTAATGGGTCAATTCAAGAAAAACCTCCTCACTTCCCTTCACCAGCCAATAGTTACTCATCACTGTGGGTTTTCTAAAGGTTTACTTGCACTCTACACCCATTCAGAATTATTCAAATGCTTCTGTGAGGAAAAAAAATGAAGCATTCATCCAAATCATTCAGTTGAAAAAGCTGAGTAAAACATTAGAAAGTATCACATACTTTAAAAAAAAAAAACTAGCACTCTGCAGGCATTTGTACATGAGTTTCAATTGAAAATCCTTTCAGAGGTGCTTCTGTGTGACGTTTCCAAAAGACTCTTCATTCAGTTAATAAGCTCTAGTCTCTGCTGGACTCAGTAAATGATGCAACGTTTGGACGTGGGGTTTCCAGCAGAGTTCTGGGATATCCTTAATGCTTACATAGCAGGCTGGGGGACAGGGGAGTACAGAGTAGAAGGGTCCTGGAAACAAAGGACTCCAGGCAACATCATCCTTAGCGAGGAGAGTGTGTTGTATCAAAAGTAGATCTGCTTGGCATGTGACGGATTCTGCTCCATGGGGCAGTACGGGCATTTCAACCTGATGATTAAAAAAAAGAATATTAATCTCCAAGAAGCCCATCTACACATAACAAACCCTTCAGAGCTTTAAACTTTATATTGGAACAATTTGTGTCTAATAAGGAGTTCAAATCGGGTCATTTTTATTTCCCGGTTTGGCATCATTTAAATAAATGTTCAATATTTCATAACTATGAAGGGGGGGTTGTACTCTGTTAATAACATTTTAAATGCTACCATAAATATGTTTATAAAAGCTGTTGAAAGTGGATGAGAAAAATATATACAACAAAAAAACTGCACTATTTAAATGTTTAGGTGGTCTAATTTGCTGCACTTACTTTCCGGCATTGGTAAGTTTGTTCAGAGCATCTCTTGAGATGACGTGGCCACAGATGAGCTTCATGGGAGGATTGCTCTCTGAGGTCTGTTGCCGGAGAATGGGGCAGGCGAACACCGAGTGGTACCAGCACTTCTTCCCAAGATCAATTTCAATCTACATAAACACATGCAAGTTGAATTGAAAGGAAGCGTGGACGGAAAGGAGGTGTAAAGACACTCTGGTGAGTGGACTTACAGGCAACTCGTCTTTGTGTGTCCAGACCCCGCTGCACTGCCTCTGTTCGATCACCTGCTTAATGTTCATCAGTACTGGCAAGGCCATGCAGCCCGATGCAAAACTGCAAGCAAAAAGATTTTTAAAAAAGAAAAACTCACATGAGATAAAAGAATTATTTTAGTGTCTTCTTGAACAAACCAAAAGACTGTGAATAGTAATGTTTAATATGAAACAAAATAAAGGTTTTAATTCTTTTATGGCTGACCTAACGCTCAGTGGAGACTCCACAGAGAGGCCCAGCAAAGCGCAGGCGTCCCGGGTGAAGATGTTGCAGATTTCAGCCCACTGATTGGTCTCCAGCAGACTGCGGTATGGTGAGTTCTCAATGCCATGACGAAGATACACCAAACTACCCATTAGGATCTGAATATCTACAATTTAAAAAAAACAAACAAACTCTGTTAAAGCTTAGTGTTTAATTTCTTTAAAGAAAACCTGCAGCAAAACTGACCTGTTTATCATGTTTAACACATTTTACAGTCTAGTACTGTTGGTATTATTAAATATTTTTTTATGTAAAATACAACATGGTACGGATATTGAGAATTAGCCTTGACTAAAATGCTGTTGCCAGGGGCATGAGTTCATAAAGTACACTAGTCCCTATCAATCGAACCTGATAAAATCATTCAAAGGGTGATAAAGGTGAGATATTATGAACTACAAAGAGGTTTAGCTTGCCTCTTTGGTGCTGAGCGGCAAATGGCTGGAAATGCCTGGCGTACTGCAGCGCCTCCATCTGATTGCCGATTCCTCCGCTGAGCAGACTTATGAAGTACAAGCGATGCAGCTTAAACTCTAAACTGCTGTTCAGGTCCAGGAGACGCTGGCGATTTGTAACGGCCCATCTGGACACACGAGAACAAGAGCAATAAAATTTTAAGTACTTTTACAAACCGGATTCCGAAAAAGTTGGGACACTTTAGAAATCGTGAATAAAAACTGAATGCAATGATGTGGAGGTGCCAACTTCTAATATTTTATTCAGAATACAACATAAATCACAGGTCAATAGTTTAAACTGAGAAATTGTATGATATTAAGGAAAAATATACTCATTCAAAATTTCATGGTGTCAACAAATCCCAAAAAAGTTGGGACAAGGCCATTTTCACCACTGTGTGACACCCCCCCTTCTTCTTAGAACACTCAACAGACGTCTGGGCATTGAGGAGACCAGCTTCTCAAGTGTAGACATAGGAATGTTCTCCCATTCTTGTCTAATACAGGCCTCTAAGTGTTCAATCGTCTTGGGTCTTCTTTGTCTGACCTTCCTCTTAATGATGCGCCAAATGTTTTCTATAGGTGAAAGATCTGGACTGTTGGCTGGCCAGGTCAGTACCCGAATCCTTCTCCCACGCAGCCATGATGTTGTGATTGATGCAGAATGTGGTCTGGCATTATCTTGTTGAAAAATGCAGGGTCTTCCATGAAAGAGACGACGTTTGGATGGGAGCATATGTTGCTCTAGAACCTGAATATATTTTTCTGCATTGATGGTGCCTTTCCAGATGTGCAAGCTGCCCATGCCACACGCATTCATGCAACCCCATACCATCAGAGATGCAGGCTTCTGAACAGAGCGTTGATAGCAACTTGGGTTGTCACTGTCCTCTTTGGTCCTGATGACATGGCGCCCCAGATTTCCAAAAAGAACCTCAAAACGTGATTCGTCTGACCACAGAACAGTCTTCCATTTTGCCACACTCCATTTTAAATGACTCCTGGCCCAGTGAAAACGTCTTCGCTTGTGGATCTTTGTTAGAAATGGCTTCTTCTTTGCAGAATAGAGTTTCAGCTGGCAACGGCGGATGGCACGGTGGATTGTGTTCACTGACAATGGTTTCTGGAAGTACTCCTGAGCCCATGCTGTGATTTCCTTCACAGTAGCACTCCTGTTTTTGATGCAGTGTCGTTTAAGGGCCCGGAGATCACGGGCATTCAGTATGGTTCTCCGGCCTTGACCTTTACGCACAGAGATTTTTCCAGATTCTCTGAATCTTCTGATGATATTATTCACAGTTGATGATGACAACTGCAAACTCTTTGCAATTTTTCGCTGGGTAACACCTCTCTGATACTGTTCCACTATCTTTTTACGCAACATTGTGGGAGTTGGTGATCCTCTACCCATCTTGGCTTCTGAGAGACACTGCCAATCTGAGAAGCACTTTTTATACCCATCATATTGCCAATTGACCTGATTAGTGCTGATTGGTCTTCCAGGTGTTTGTTGTATGCTCAAATGACTTTTTCCAGCCTCTAATAGGTTCTTGTCCCAACTTTTTTGGGATTTGTTGACACCATGAAATTTTGAATGAGCATATTTTTCCTTAATATCATACAATTTCTCAGTTTAAACTATTGACCTGTGATTTATGTTGTATTCTGAATAAAATATTAGAAGTTGGCACCTCCACATCATTGCATTCAGTTTTTATTCACAATTTCTAAAGTGTCCCAACTTTTTTGGAATCCGGTTGTATATTAAAAGGTGTAAATTTAATTTTTCTGCAGCGTTCATGAAGAAATGAAGTCTAAACCACAACATACTCTAATGCTGGTCGAAGGTCCTGCATTCTTAGAGCTTCAAGGATTCTGTTTAGTTCCAGAAAAGGCTGCTTCATACTCATGTCGATAACTACGCCAGATTCCTGAAAAACACACAGAACATGACAAATCTTTACAAACAAAAAAGTGATTCCCAACATCTCATTTTCAGAAACAACCGTCAGGTGATATTTTCCAGTGTTGGGTTTCACATATCAGCTCGAAAATTAAACAAATCCAGATATTGTATTTGTCATATTTTTTTCCACACACCCATATGGTATTTTTTTTACCCAACTAGAAAGTTTATTTAAGTTTTTACATTAAAATAGTAATTATCTAGCCTAATTATTAAAACATCTACCTTATTCCTTACAAATCACATTAAATATATTTTTATAAGATATAACAACACGTTTCAATTTGACATGCATCTCCAAGTCGAACTCACCTGACAAAGGTCCTCTGCTACACTGAGCATGCCTTGTCTGTACAGGTGCTCTACAATGGTCTCACTCAGATATTTCTGTCTTTCTGGGGTGTCCCACACAGTCTCTGCCACCACAGCACTGATCTCTGCATCAAAATTCTGCAGAAAATAATGAGTCAAAAGCTAAATCTCATGTACACCAAACATGTTTAAAAGAAGCAGTTGTTGTGTGTCCTTACCCTGTCTATGGCTTTCCCAACTTTCGACACACTACCGTGTATGTCTTTATGTCTGGAAGCAAGCATCTGCACTGTTTCTTTTATATTCTTACAACATTGGGCCATGGTCTGGGACAGGACCGACAAGTCTGCATCTTGTACTCCTGCTAGGCGGAAAAACAACAATTTTAGCAGCAGATATATACAATTAAGTATGCCGTTACACAAGTAGATCACAGCAACATTTGTGCTTTATTATGGAATTTACTTCAATAGAATTTTGATTAAAACAAAGTTATAATCTTTAACCATTTTTTAAAGTATTCATTTGTCTTACCAAAAGCAACTAGCTGCCCACGGATCTCACAAACACTTCGGAGGAGCTCGTCTAATCTTTCCTCAGATTGGTGGCCATACATCACAAAGCGATGGAGCACCTTCTCTAGTTCCCTCTCCACACACGCACACTGCTCCATAGTTCACAGTGGAACAGACTCAAAATATCAAACACCTATGACAACAAAGAGAAAAAAAATGTAATACTTTTTACAAAATTTGATTTTTTTAATTGTATAACTTCAAGAGAATAAGAAGGAAACCATCTACTGATTTATTCAAATACTGTATATAGCTGTAGAGTAGAATAGTAAATATTTAACAGTCTTAAATACATTCACTGATAGTCCCAGGAGTGGGATCTCTCTTTCACATGGATCCCCATAAGATTTCATTTTTTCCCAGGAATGTGCTGGAATTGTTTAGCTAGTTTTTCTTTAGTTAGCTTTTAGCTGTGTATTTGTGTTTATACTTTTTCCTTTTTGGTTCTTTGTTTTTAAAATCTACAAAGTGAAGTCCCTTGAGACAATTGTTTTGTGATATTTAGCTATACAAATGTAATTGAATCAAATAACAACCTATTTTGCACTTAAGAGAAGTGGCTGCAAAACTTAACGAGTTGACAAAAAGTCAAGCTGAGTTTTTGGCACATAGAAACCATTACTTTAGAAATGGGAGATGTTTTAGTAATTTCAGAATAAGACTAGCGATTGACAGATTGATCAGAGCAGGAATAATCAGGACGCTGCATTGGTCCATCGAAGAAGAAAGAGGTGAGCCGTAAAGCAAAGCTTTTGATTTACCAGTTAATCTATGTTCCTACCCTCACCTATGGTCACTAGCTGTGGGTGGTGACGAAAGAACGAGATCGCAGATACAAACAACCCAAATGAGCTTCCTCCACAGTGTGGCTTGGCTCTCACTCAGAAATAGAATGATGAGCTCTGCCATCTGGGAGGAGCTTGGCCTTTGATTCGAGAGAAACTAGATGGGGAGGTTCAGGCATCTGGTTGTGATGTCTCCCAAATGCCTTGCTGGTTAGTTATTTTGAGCACATCCCACCAGGAGGAGATCCAGAGCCAGTCCCTCGACCCGCTGGAGACACTATGTCTCGCAGCTGGACAGGGAACACCTCGGGATCCTCGGGTGTGGGCTGGAGGATGTAGATGGGTGAGGGAAGACTGTTGACCCGTGACCTGGCCCCGGATAAGCAGAAGATGACAGAACAATAAAACTGAGTTCTAACATTTCCAATGTTTCAGCTTAATTTCTCCATAAATAACCCCTTCTAAATTAATATTTCAGAATTATTATTTTCCTTCTTCAAAATCTAGTTTGATTTGTTAAAATGTATTTTTTTAGACAACTTAAACTAGCATTTATTACAAAAAAACAGTAGGAAAAAAAACAGGGTAAATACAGTTATTACAAGTTAATACAGACACAAAAAACAAATATTTCAGATTATAATTAGATCAGATAATTATGATAAGATGAGGCATTTATAAAGATTTAAACCAGAACCAGACGTTTGGATTTTTTTTTTTTATTTACGTGTTAAGAGGACTAAAGCTAACTATTTGGGCCTGTAGTTTGAAACCAGCGGCCTGCTGTTTACCAACCTTTCAAACCAACAAAAATCAAACTAAATTAGCACACAACACTCATTCAAAAGTGTGTCATTCTTGAAAATGCAATAAATTTAGAATTTAGTGTTGTTCTAAATGACACTGTTTAATGGATCTTTAATTAGAGCCGTTATTAGTAATCCGCATCAAGTATAAATCAACCTACTGCAAAACGTCACTACACACAACCAAAACATTCAATTTTATTTCAACGTAACAGCATAAAAATGACACAAAATAAATACAAAAGCTTATTAAATGCGTTTTTTATCAAGACGGTTGTATTTTTAAAGAATAAATACAGCTAGGCTAATATAAACAAATGATTTCATCGTTTCTTTTTAGCTACATGCTAATTATCTGTTAGCATGCTGCTAACTGAGAAGGCCCAAACAATCCGCCAACAGGATGACAACACATAAATCTTCATTAATCCACATTATACATGAAGTTTAAACATCTATAATAGTTTAATGAAGATTAAAGAAAAGTTTTTAATCATTAAAACTTACCTATCGTGCTAATAAATGAGCAAACATTAGCGTTAGCCAATTGCCTGTTATGGCAACACTTGACCACCAGGCGTAATGCGGAACTTCCGGGTGTCGCATTTTGCGTTAAATAGATTTTTCACAATTAAAGTTTTAAAAATAACTTTTTTGGAAGAAATGAACTTTTATTACAGTACGATTTTATCAAAAAAAATTATTGAATAATATTGAAAAGCGATTGTCACACAAATTTATTGTTAAAGTTTATAATGTATATTTCTTTATATTTAAAATGAAAAATCAAGAATTTTTTTTGTTTCAAATATGGACGCGTTCATTTGTGCTATTCTGGTGAATTTCCCAATATTCCATGATTTTCCCATGTTTTCCTCTTTTCTCGTGAAGTAAATTGGAGTTCTGCTATTCCATTTCTATTCACATAGAAATTCAATTCACAATTTACATTTGTAGTTTCAGTTGGTTTTGTTGTTTGGTTCACTTTGTGTTTTTCAATCAAATTAGCATTAAATCTTTCAGTACTATGAAACAGTAATAAAACAATAATTATATCATTATTTGCCATGAAGGACACCTCCTCGAACACACATACACACACTCGTTTTGGATTAATCAGGTGGGGGAAAAAAGAATGATGGGTGGATATACATCCGAGTCCATTATTATAGCATTTTAATTGAAATGAAGTGCTGAATATAAACTCAGACAAGTGAAGTGGCTAGTACACTGGCCTCACAGCAAAATTGTCAGGGTTCGAGTCCAGCAGTGTAGGCGAGCCTTGAAACATTGGCTTTTCTGTGTGAAGTTTGTATGTTCTCCATGTGTATGTGTGGGTTTTCTCTGGGTACTCCAGTTTCCTCCCACGCTCCGAAAACATGCATGTTAGGTTGATTGGCCACTATCAAATTGCCCTTACGAATGTTGTGTGTGTATATGCCCCTTCAGCAGACTGGCGACCTGTTTGGGGTGTATCCTGCCTCATGCCTGAAATTAGCTGGGATAGGCTCTGGCACCCCTGTAACCTGCAAAGGAATAAGCAGTTCAGAAGACAATTAATAAAATGGGGCAGAACTCAGTGAAAAAAAAAAGATGAACACAACAGCAATGATCTCCACCATCAAACCATTAGGCACAACAACTTGTTGTATTCAAAGATCGCAGCCACCTTTACCTTTTCACAAATAAAGGTTTAATAATCTTTTATGTCCTTGGTTGAACAGATATTACAATCTAGGTGCTGCTATAAATTTAAAATAAACAAAACTTTTCCTTTTAAATTGAAAAAGCGTTTCTTGGATCTGATTTGCACTGCGAAATAAAAAAAAAACTACAGAAAAAGCAGCCCTGACAGTGGTCAAAAGTGCATTTACTTGCACAGAATATTAGGATATTCAGTTAAAATATTGAGATAAAATTCATGAAAATCATCACAAATACATAATCTCCAAGTAAAACAGTCTAAAGCTTATCCTATCTTAATGGGGCCACTAGGTCTGCTCAAAAATTTGGATTTGTAATTTGATCTTAGGTTTATATTTTTACTGACATGAAATCCAGAGCCAAAACAACCCATCCCAAGACTGGATCCTGGTTTAGCAGCATACTTCACAGCTGAAACCTTAACCAGGAAAAGCTTTTTCATTTTAAATGGGTTGTGTTTTCTATTCTTGTAAAGAACTTGTATAAGTAAGTTTGTAAAATTTGTTTAACAATGGACATTAAAGAAAGCCATCATGAATGGCGTAGGTATAGAAAAGAAAGTTCTTCAGCCGTGTAAGCTACCATGACTTGTTGCTGCACGGCTTATTTGTGTGAGGATGATGGTGGGTGAGGTTTTTAGGTATGAGAAGGTTCTGACTCATTTATCAGTGATGCAGACCATTGGTGAAATGCCCACCATTCTTTTCCGCTGAGTCCTCCCGCAGTTTACAGTACCAACACTAATTTATCAGCACTTCAGCCCACTTAAGTTCACACAATCTCATGCTGGGCACACAAGACTGGAAAATATGTGTGATGTTCTCTCTGGGCATTTCTGCTGAGAATTTTTTACATTTTTACCTGAACTCCATAAACACTTCAAATGGTTACAGTTTCACATTTATAACAGTGTATGCAGTAATTTCTTACATTAAATTATATATATTGTACACGTAATTTAAGGCTTTATTAGACAGTGTAATATAGCTTTTAGTCAATCATTGTCTGTATTTCTGATCCCAATCAGGGTCACAAGAGTACCAAAGCCTTTGCCTGCTGGTTATAGGCAAGAGGTGGGGTACACCACAATCAAGTTGCCGATCTATTGCAGAGTCATGTACAAAGACAGGCAACCATTTATGCACACCTTCCCTCCTGGAGGTACAGATTCATAGAGGCCAAATAACCTAACATGCATATTTTCTGGATGAGAGGAAGTCAGACTACACAATGAGAACCCACAAATAAACCTATAATGTATTATATATCTCAAATATAATGTCCGGTTAAAATATTGTATGGAACAGATTCAGGGAAGAGACGCTCCCCTCCACTTAGGGACAAATTACACGGTTTGGTTTGAGGTTTAGTTAGGACATCTGCCTGACACTTTGCTGGTCAGGTACCATGGGCTCGTCTCATCTAAAGACACATAGTCGTTGTTCTATAGGACACTGGAGAGACTATATCTTGCATAAAAGTGTAGGTTTGCTGTGGGAACCCCCTTGATGAGCCAGAAGATGTGACTATGGCAACAAAGTCTGGAGTTTCTTACATCTGGTCCAATTTTGTGCGTTTGGAAGAAGATGGTAGGATGTGTTATAATAAATCATAATATAGATTGTATTATATCTGTTGCAATTATCTAATAACATATGCATGTATATACATACATGTTATTATAGATTTAAATGACTTGTCTACAGGATACATTATTGTAGTTTAATAAAGTAAAACAAACCTGAAATGATCTATAATATCACTTGTCGTGCACAAGTGAATGCCTGAAGCAACCCCATTTTTGGTTCAAATCAAAAATGCATGTGCAGACTTTTCATGGGACTTTCCCTGAATGACTTACTGAGAACCTGATCGGTAATCACATGAGGTATTAGAGTAGGGACAGTAGGCTTATCTGAACTTAACCACAGGCAAATTTGTTTAGACAACCTCAGAGAAGATCAAAGGGTGTTTCCACTGTTCGACAATTGATACATGCAGAAAAATCACATCAAAGGCTGTTTTAGTTTGTTATAAAATGCTTAAAACTAAAGTTTTCTTGGCCTTACTGGTACTCTAAATGAACATTTACAGGAGGAGGAAAGCCCCTTAAAATATGTCGGGGGCACCTTACCATACAAGTTTTGCTTGCTAAGCAGGGCAAAGGGTTCAACATGAACCTGCAAGGTTAGGGGGTCTGTCTTAACCCTTGACCTGTGCTCCAGCCATACCTTGCGTTCACGTATACATAGACAAGTGCATACAAATTAATTTGACCAAAACTGTGGGTATCAAATCCAAACTTATATTTTGAAGCCTGGGGTGTGTGTGCCTTTCATCTACAGTCCAGATAACCCTTTCTTTTCTCACCGGTAGGCTCCAGCAAATGCTAAAGCTACGTCTATCTGGTGCTGATAATATGGCTCTATATATAGAGACGCCCTGTGACTGAGCTGGCTGTGAGTGTCAGATTCCAGGCGCAGTTATCCATCCCGGCCAGATCAGCACCTGCTGCTAACTATAAACTCACACACACCCTGTGAGGTTCCAGCCCACACAGAGAAGCCAATGCCCACCCAAACCCTAGTCTGCAGAAGAAAAAAGATCCTGGCTCCACCAGTAAGTGCTTTTCCCAATGGCAGCTCCAAGAGGTGGGGCAGAAATAGAGTAGAGAGTATCAAAGATGTAATGCGTCTGAGGGAGACATCGCTCTATCCTTTTTCTGTTCAAGTCTGATACATAGAAATGTCTTTGACATTTTGCAGTTCAGTCCAGTCGGGGTGCCACAGTCTTTTCTGTGTGGAGCTACTCAGTCTTGCATTGACCAAATGAATGGAGATATGTTAACGTGGAGTATATTGGAGACGTTGTTTGTTGGATGAAGGGCAGATACTTCAGCACTGAGGAACTCAATGCTAATGGGAAAGCCTTACACTGGCAAAGGTACAATATAAAATGTTTTATGTTTCCAATTCTTTTCCTGCACCACTGTATTTATTAAAGTTTAACTTGACCAACTTCTGTCCAATGTGTTATCAGTCCAGATGACAAAGTTCACAAATTGATGATAAAAATAGTTCATTTGCAATGCTTGTGTGTCATATTTTAAACCAGAAAGAAAAATTAAATCTCTCACTTAAAATTTGATATAAAAGTTTTGTGTGATAAATGATTCTTACAGATTTAAAACAAAATAGTCATGGACATGCGGTTGTCAGTGCTCTCTTGGTTTTTTTTCCTTTAAAATAGATATTTTGATGAGAGGCTCATAAAAAAATATGCAGTTTAAAATTTAAACTCAATGGATAAGCTGTACTTCATCCATGTGATCATTTCTCAGTTTTAGGGCATCCAAAAGCAGACTGAAGGGGCAGCGTAGACCGGCCACACTGAGCATTTGGAGATTGTGGACTAGCAATGGACAGCTGGACTCTCCAGGGGGACAGTTACTCCTTCCTGCGCAGTGCGCCTCGTACCTTCTCCCTTTGCCACCGTGACGGGACCCCAAATCACGTTGAAATCTACGATATAATCAACGTGCCTTCTCAACGCAACGCCATCTCTGAGACTACGTGCCTCTGTGACATTTTTGGGGACGACTGTGAGTCATCGTCCCTCTCAAGCAGCCCTGCCATCGGGGCTATTGTTATTTCCCAGAGAGAAGGGGAAAGCACAGCTGCTGCTTCCCCCCTGGTGGATGAACTGAACGATTCATCTGGCTCCTACCACACTGCACAGGGCTCCAGCGAGGGAGAAGAGGGCTTTGAAGACTCTGGAGAAAGGGTTTTCAGCCCTGCTTTGCAAAGTGAATCCTCAGAAGGGTATTTAGAAGGTCAGGGACTGAGCTCAGAAAATTCTCAAGTATTTGACCCAAATTTAACCCCAAAGAACAAATCACCAGAACTCCAGTTTAGTTCAAGTGGCCCCTCATCACAGATCTCTGACAGCAGGGAGAGAACTCCCTCTCCTGGATATAGTAGCTCCGATATTTTGAGTCCAGTAGAGAGACTGTCACCTCTGTCTTCCTGCTCAGCTGAAAAAAGACTTTCATCACCATCACCTCATCCAAACCAAAACTATTTCAAATCAGAAATAAGAACTACACCTTCATTGTCAGACAGACAAAACAGTCCCTCACCAAGCCCTTCCTTATCACAAGACGTGCCTGAGCCAACATCTTGTTGTTTAAATCCAAACAGCACCCCAATCCCTGAGATTCCACGCTATTCTCCCAATTATACAGATTCAGACATTCAGTCCAGAGCCAGTCCATCATCTTCTCCTTGTAGAACAGAGATTGAGTCACCAACAGGAAGAGCAGCAAACTCCCCTGAACTCAGAAACACTTCCTCACTCTCTGATCCACGATTATCATCTCCTTTCTCTGATCTAAGAGGAAGGGTTTCCTTACCTGATCTCTTTAGCAGCGCTTCCACACCTGATATCAAAGAATTCGCTCAAACTCCTGAACTGATTTCTAATCTGTCTTCATCTGGGAGAAACACTGCCTCTTCTCCTGAGAGCCAAGATAAGAGATTTTTAGTTGAGCAACACAGCACTGTGTCTACACCTGGCCCTCGCTACACCCCTCCTTCTCCTGTCATTTCAGCGGCTATATCTCCCGAGCCTTTGAGGGGTACAGTTTTTCCTGATTTAAGAAATACAAGTTTCTCTCCTGTTTTGTTCAGTTCTCCTCTTCCAGCTATCACCAGGTCAAGAAGTCCATCTCCTGACATCTCAGCTGAAATAAAAAACAATTCACCACTTTCTGAAATCAGAACCAAGGGGTTTTCCCCTGTGGATGATCATAGTTTATCTCCATCACCAGGAATAAGAGATAATAGCTCCCCTATAGAGAATACATACACTTCTCCTTCACCTGAGATCAGAATCACAGCATCCTCACCTGAGATTAGTAAGAAAGAGCAAAACGTAGAAACACCAGTCTCTCCGTTATTAGAGCTTTCCACTAGATCTGCATCACCAAGAAGCTTCCCATCATCTCCTCACAATTCAGATATTTCTTATTCTGTTATACAAACTGAGGAAAGAGAAAGTCCCTCATTTTCCGAACCTTTCCATCACTCCACTCCAGAGCCAGACAGAAACTCTGTGTTTAGTGAGGTAATCAGAGAAGATTTAGAAGAGTCTTTTAATACCCCACTAGTATATTCTCCAACATCCGTCTTCCCGAGATCTGGAGCAACCTTTTTGCATCAATCACCACCCCCTCAAACAAATTCTTCCATCCTTTCACCTGAACCAGGACACCAGAGTCCTCCATCTGACAAGCCTCAAAGCCCTTCACCACTGTTTAGAAGTCGAGATTCATCCCCAGTTGATTCCTTTCTTGAGCAAAGTCATCAATATTCTTCAGCAAGCTTTGCCAGAGAGTATAACTCCCCAAACACCCAGTCTGATCAATCTGCCAGAAATAGTCCAGAGGACAACATCAAAATCCAGTCCCCCACACTACTAACAAGTAACAGTGAGTCACTGACGTTGGTGAGTGCAGAGAAAGAAGCTGCTTCTGAAACTGTACCCACCTCACCGTTTGAAGTAAATCTTTCACGATCATCCGTCTCATCAGACAGAAGTGGAGCCAGCTCACTGATACAACAAACCAAAGAAATAGAAGACCCCATAAAAGAAGTGGACCCTCAAGATAAATCAAGAAGAGTTTCATTTATTGAAAAAGAGCAAGCCCCCCACTCTTCCTTTTACAGGGAAGAAAGTATAAATTTTCCAAGTGAACAAACGTCTACTTCCCCTGATCTTAAAACTCTTAAAGACAGGGGTTCTAACGTCTCAGCTGTCCCTGGAGCTTTATCAAACCAAACTTTGCAGGCACAGCAAACCCTTCACCCCCAACCCATCTCCTATCCCCAGACTTCTTCAAACAGCTCTTTCTCCACAGCATCAAGTGCCACACCTCTGAATTTGAGAAGACAGCCGTTAATCAGAGTTAGACGGGGAAACACACAGAAGTTCACAGAGGACATGTCCCACCATGCAAACAGGAGGCAGACTCCATCTCCGCCTCTCACCAGGTTCACACCTGTCCACATCATAGCCCCTCAGAAACCATACAGACAGTGGCAGAACAGAAGTCGGAGCCCCTCTCAAGTTTTAGGATCATCATCAAGTGGTAATTTAAAGAAAGCTGCAACAAATAGAAAAAGCCCCAATGATGACTCTGTTGACAATAATAGCCAACCCCATTGGGTCAGGTTAGGAAAGCAATATGAGCTGGAGAGGAAAATTCCAGTGGAGCAGGAAAAAGATGTAGGTATGGAGAGGCAAAGAGAGAGGGAGATAGACAGAGAGAGAGAAAGGGAGGAGCTGGCTCCAGAAAGAGGGGAGGGGTGGCAGCGGGTCACCAGTTACAGAGGGGAACAGGTTGAGCTGTCATTCAGTGCCAGGAATAGAAAAGGACCTGTGAGTTGCAGTGCAGCTCCCACAAGCAAAGAGACACGACTGGGACTGCCAACAGCGCATTCCTATTCAGAGAGCTTGCTAGCGACAAGACAGCTACAGCAACAACAGAATTTGCTTAGACTTACTTCTCAACAAGACGGTAGGGGTGGAGGAGCCAGCAGACGACCTCAACCCCCTACGCCTCAGAACAAGAGGAGCACATCTGGACGAGCTGCCACAAACAGGGCCTGTCAGAGTTCCGGCTCCAGCATGGGAAGTGAACTTGATGAAGCAGACAATGAGGTGAAGTGGTTTACAGACGTGGCTTTCCGGAGCCTGTCCAGCCCTGAAATAGATTACCTTGACATGTACAACTCTAGCCATCGTTCTTCTACAAACATTTCTCAACCTTCTACTCAGGAGAGTCCTGCAGGGGTCAATGTTGCCTGGCCAACCTACGCTGACTTCAGGGGTTCTGCTTCAAAGCTGGAACATGATGAACTCTGCTTCCAGCAACCATCTGTGTGCTACTCAGATGGTCTCGATTCTTTGAGGCGATATGAGTTGGGAAGTTTTGAATGCATAGATGTGGCTTTGGAAAGAGAAGATTACAGAAAGGCAAGGAAAGGAGTGCCAAAGAGACAGATTCAGCTGAAAAGAAGGAGTAACGATGACGGAAAGCAAGATGGAAGCAGTGGAAACAGCAGCCCTGTACTGCCCACAATGGTGGGAAGCCCTCCTGAAGACACTCATAGAAGAGGAACCTTTATGAGACAACATAGCACACCAGCAGCAATGCAGGAAAATTTTCTGTTGGAATCCAGTCCTGAGCCAGAAAAACAAAAAGAAAGACAGTCCAAATTCCAAAAATCTGCTTCTATGGATGAAACGTGTACCAAAACCAAAATGGCTTCATGCCTTATTAAGAGTGTATTGTCCAAGAAGATGCAAAGTGTTGACAGGCAACCCGATGATCAAGCAGGTGAAGAGGAGATCCCACCAACAGAGAGCAGAATGACAGCTCCTAAAACCTCAGCAAAACCTGACTCACAGAATCAGATTTCTGTCCTTCCTTCTGATTACAACCAAACACCTGAGGGTTCTTTTTTGAAGGAGGAACCAGGTACAAAGTATGAAAATAAATTATCCCAAAACCAAGGAATAAGATCTAGCAACAGGCCAAGCTCATCCAGCAGCTGTAGAAGTGTTACTTTCTCTCAGACTGACAGTGAAGAGGCTGAGTTTCAAAGCAGAAGCTCTGCATCTCTTAAATCAGAGATAAAGTCAGAATCAAAACTACCAAGTGATGGTAAATTCTCAAGATGTGGATTACAAGAAGGTAAAATAAACGTAATGGAGAAAGGTGACTTAGCAAATACCACATCTCCTGCTACTAGCAGAGCTAGCAGCACACAGGCATGGATGGAAAACAGAAGCCAGGAATGCGAAAACACAGAAGACCACAAACAACTGGTGCAGGGTGACCTGGGTGCTTACACTTCTACAACACCAGAGATTACTCTCAAAGGTGTGGAGAAAAAGAAAACCCCAATAAATGTCTGCTCAACACCCGAAGAAGAAAGTAAATCTGGCGCTATCTCACCAGATAGACCACTGAGAGAAAAAGAGGGAAAGGATGAGACTGAAAAAGATGAAAAAACAGAGGAAGAACAAGAAAATATCAAAGTAAAGGCCCCTATTCACAAAGTTAGAGATGTCAGGCGGCTTGTGAAAAACACATACAATCTATCCTTTAAGGCAACAAGTGCTACAATTTCTTCAAACGAAGAAGAGGAGATGATGAAAAGTGTAAATGAACCAGTTAACAATGAGGCCAATGTAAAACAAGAAGAGGATGCATTACAAGAAACAAGACCAGAAAAGGTAAAAGAGGAGATGGAACAACGTGTGTTGGTTAAGAGGAATGAAAAACAGAAAGAGGACACAAAGGAATCAGTGATGCAAAGCTTACCTCCACTGGCTAAAAGCAAAAGAAGTTCTCCATTGGCTCCACAGCCAATGCAAATAGAGTACAAAGCTGTTTGCTGTAAAGATGACAAAAATAAAAGCACTAAAAAAGATAAAGATGAGGAACCCAAGGCTTCTTTAAAGTCTTCCATGGAAGTGAAGAGAGAAACTACTTCCTTGAATTCAAATACGCCAGATCACACAACAGGTGTCTCGGCCACTTCAGAGCTCTGTGAACATGATGAAAACATTACAACAGAAATACAAAATACCATCACAGAAAACCAGAAAGTGCCAGAAAAAGAAGACAAGCCTGTGGTCCCAAGAACAGATCGAAAGCCTCCAATGCTTGGTAGTCTCCCCAAAGTGCCGAGTAAGGAAAGAGAGGTGTCCACTGCTGTTGTGTTGATAAGAGAAAGGCCTAACAAACTCAACATGTCTATATCTCCAGGAGAAAATCCTCAAGTTAAAGCTTCTGATCTTGTGTCACATTCACCTGGACCGTCTACCCCTGGCAGTGGTGGCCACTCAGTCTCTATGCTACTCAAGGAGAAAGGCTACCAAGCTGACATCGGAGCAGTGGTTGGGGATAACCAAAACACACCTGGGGGTAGAGGAGTTCTCCATAAGCATGTGAACTGCCTAGAAATTCCTCTCCAAACCTCGGCTGTTTTTGATGGTGCTTCAGTTGAATCTAACAGAGAAAGAACCTTTTCTTCTTCATCCCCAACCAAAGGTCCATCATCAGGAGACACAACAGACATCCCCACAAAGCCTAGAGAGGAGGATGGAGTTAGCACTAAGCCACCAAGAAGAGAAGCTGCAAAGCAAAAAGGCAGTGCCCAGGAACAAACATCTCCCAGCAGGCAAAAAGACATTGGAGATTTTGAAGCAGTTAAAAGACTAGATCCAACTTTCCCTCCTAGGTCCCCGGCAATGAGGAGATTCAAACCACAGCCAATAGAGGTTAAATCAATGTCTAAAGAACCTCAAAAACAAGAACAACTCACCTCACACTCCCTTGGAAACCACAAGCCTCAAGCGATTGAAGTGAAATCCATAGCCAAAAACTCTCAAAAGCCAACTGTGCCTCCAAAACCAAGTTGCAAATTCAAAACAGCCGACTCAGGTTCATTGCCAAATGAAGTCCAAAGGGCATCAACAGCCTCATCAACAGGAAAATCTCAAAGTGAAGAGAGACCTCAAACTATTGTGGTGAGCTCTCCCACAATCTATAGAAAAATTTCTAATGAGTCTACATCTGCATCAAACTATTCAAGAAAACTGGCGGTGTCTACAGTGTCGAGTCTCAAACCTCCACCTCACAAAACAGTACCTCCTACTGTCCCCAGTGTGTCAAACCAGCCCCCAACATCATTGGATACAGAGGTAGCTCCTGACGTAGGACAGCAACAACAACCCACTGCCTCCCCACAAAGCTCCAGGCACATACAAAAGCCTACTCCTGTATCAGCATTAGCCACTACCTCAGGTGGAACTTCAGCTGCAGAACCAGTTTTTGAGGCAAATCCAATTTCTGGACCTCGAGAATCCAGTGAAACAGTTATTGTAGATCCAGACAGTCAGCTGCAGCATGCCAGAGTGGTAAAACCACCTGAACATGCCCTGCGTGGTTCATCAAACAATGTGAAACAATCCACATCTGTTTCTACAACTCAAATACCAAGAAACACAAATCAACAATACCACAGATCACTCTCCAGTGAGCATGCCCAACGAACAGATGAGCTACATTTTTATGCCTCTGATGATCCTCCGAGCTACGATGAAAGAGAGAGTTTCAGTCCACTGTTGCTCCCAGATTTGAGTCACGCAAGACAAAATCGCTATCAACCGTCATCACGCCATCCACCCTGTTCATGCACAGCTGGCTGTCCATCTCATCCTGCTCCTGCTCCTCCACACCATCACCGCAGTCCCCATAGTCTCACCCCACCTGCTCCATCACTCTCTCCGGGCCAGGTATTACCTTACCCTCTAGCCCAGGCCCCTCTCCGCCCCCTTCATTGCAGACCTGAACCTCAAGCAATGAACTATCAATCAAGCTCTCCCAAATCGAGCCCTCTTGGTCCAAACCAGCCACCTTCTATGTATCAACCTCTACACCAGTCTGCTCCCTGCCCTACTCACCCCTCACTAATGGTGGCTTGCTCTGCCGATCGCCCTCTGCAGCAAAACCAGCATGCTGACCCTCGAAGGCCTCCCGTGCACAGATCTCCTCATCAACAACCACCAGGTATGACTGGAGCACCATTCAGCGACTCAGGTCACTGTCACTCTCCTGGCCTTCAATCTCTGGATCCTCAATACCTTTGTGGTTCTCAAAACATGACACCTTCCTATGGGTCTGATTATGGGGGTGACAGTTCCAGCTTGTATTCGGAAAGCAGCTATGGACAAACACCACGCAGAGTGCTCCTGGATCCTGAAACAGGGAAATATTTCTACATTGAGGTGCCTGTACAGCCACTAAGGAAAATGTTGTTTGACCCAGAAACAGGCCAGTATGTAGAAGTTCTTATCCCACAGCAGGCGATGTCACATTCAGGCCTTTATCCTCCCTCAGCAGCCCCTTTCCCACCTCTACACAGCCCCAATTTGTATGCCTCTGCTCCACAGTACATGCCCTGTGTAGCTCCCCCTCCGCTAGCCCACCCTCAGGCCCAGCCTCAGCCACCCCGATATCCTGAGGCTTCTGCTGGAACAATCCATCCAAGCGGGCCCGGGGTTAACTACCGAAATGCCTCAGGCCCAGGGTCTAAGCCAGAGCCCCGAAATCACCCACCTCTTGACCACAACTACCTAGAGAGCATGTATTATGTCCCTACAGGGATGAATGCAAGTCCAAATCCTACCCCTCCTGACTATTACCACAAACATCCACCTAACTTACCACCAGCAGGAGGGAAAAGGTCCTGAAATAGAGAGTAGAAGCCGACTTCCCGGAGCCTGTTGGGTTTAAAATACATTGTGTATAAAAGGAATTTCTAATGTTAGCCTGTAATGTTATTTGAGTTTTAACATTGCAACTGAAGACTATAATTCTTTGGTTGTTGTGTATGTGCTGCTGCTATCTTCTGTGCTTGGTTGTTTTCACTAAATGATTCTTATATGTTAAGAACATTCAAAATATGAATCCGATGAGGTGTTTTCAAGACCATTACCAACATTTTGTATTGGTTCCAAAAAATATACTGTGACACTTACAGGAAGGCACAAACACTATACAGCTGTTGGTTTACTGATTTTTTTTCTCAAGAGATAAGAAACTTAAAACTTGAAAGTCCTGTTTTAAACAACATCATATTTATGTCGTTTATGTATTTGAAGTGTGAGTTTATTCAAATGATGTCCACAACACATTGTAACCGATCCAATAAAACATTTTGAGTACTCATTCTCTTTTGTGATTTCTTGTCTTCTTTTAAACAAACTTTTATGTACCCTGCATGTAACATGTATTCTGCTTCTCACCTTGGATCAGCCGTGATAGGCCCCGGCACCCCCTGCAACGCCGTCAGGGATGGACGTTTCAGAAGATCAATGAATGAGCACTTAATGACAGTTTTAAGCAGAAGATTGCATCCCTTGATTTTTAACACTCACTATTAGATGCATTACTAAATTTGTCCACAGGAGAGCAGTGCGTAATCATTAAAAACAAACTATGTGAGTTTTTCAGAAGTTATGTCATAAGATAAAGTCCAAGATTAATGCATAGTATTTATTTTTAAGAAAAATTACTATAAACATAGACAAAACATTCATTTTGTATCTCAAATTATGCTGTTCTAATTTGCATAAGGATGACGTGTGCCTTTTTAACCACTAGATGTCGACAAATACTAATATTAAAAAAAAAAGCCAAAGCAACTTTTCCAAGAAGATTTTGCCAAAGAATTATTTACGACTTCTTCCTTTAAACTTGTGCCTGAAAACTGAGTCTGGTTGCACATTTGTCACCTGTTGCCCTTTGTTTGATGTGAAAGTCAGACAAATTACAGAGTTGTGATGGGTTTTGATCTACACTCAAGTGTAAAGGCTTCTTTTTAAGGGGAATTCCCTTTAGGGTTTCCACACACACATACGTATCTAGTGGTTACACAATACCAGCAGCAGCTGGTGAGATGTATGTGGGACGAATTTTAGTACCACAGGCTTTAAAGAAACTCCAACATTAATCTATCAAAGGCTAGATTTAAGTCCTTACAGAGGACACTATGCCTTTCAGCTTGTGGCATTGTCATTGGAAGTATCTACAAAAACTCATCTTAAAATAGTTGCTATAGCAATTTTAAAACAATGATAATGCACTAACAGAAAGCAATATTTGCACAGATTCTTCTCATTCCTTTTAAAATCTTCTATGAAATCTTTAGATATATCGTTGAAGTTGAAAGAGGCGTTGGCTTGGTGGTAGAGAGAAGTCAGTTTGATTCCCACTGGGCCCATGCCTAAGTGTCTTTGGGAAAACATTGAAGTCCCCCAACTTGACTCCATTGCTGCCACCATGGCTGCCTACTGTGGTGCAATGCAGCAAAAGTTTCTCCATTTGTAGGATAGATAAAACAAAAGTTAGATTGTTCATCACAGTGGGGCAGTGTTTAGCCTGGTGACCTGTTCGGGGTGTACCCTGCCTCTTGCTTTAAATCTGCCAGGCTGGGCTCCAGCACACTTCACAATCCCATTAGGAATGGACGGTTCAGAAGATTTTCTATCACATTCTAGAAGTGATTAGAAACACACCTTATGTACAATCTATAACAAAAACATTTTTATAGCAACGTTAAATTTTATTGTGTTATTATTTTAGGCAATCAAAACAGTCCAAACACATCCTTTACATCATCTTTGCATGGCCTCACAAAACAGACACCATGAGATCACTATTTGGCCTTTGGGTTTTTCCAATGGGTCTGTTTTTGCTGTGTTTCTTTAACTGATTGGCTGCACACTGCAGGAGGCTCATCTTCCCTCTCACACCCAGGAAGGTGTAGGTGGGTTTGACCCCAAAGGTGTTTGAAATGTGTACTCGCAAGATGATTAGCTCTTTGGTCTCTTGGAAAAGTTCTTTCTGGATTGCCTGATATCAGAAATGTAAAAGAAAAAGAGACAAACAAGTGGGTGGTACAATTCCTGGTTGCTGGATAAGAAACTGTTCTGAATAGTGATAATGCCCTTCCTGACATTTTCCAGAAAGTGGTTCTTGTACAGATAAGTTTTAAAAAGAGGAAGAAAAGTATTGATTATAAACAAATTATTTCAACCTCTTAGAAAACATTAGTGAAAATGATGGTGATGTCTCATTCTGATGAGCAAAATAGATCATGACATCATGTCTGATTGGGATGGAGACAGTAAAGATGGATTAAGTTTAGATTAGGCGACTGCCTTGGAGCTATACACATGTCATCTTGTCTTTGTCATCTTGTCAGATAACGCAAGCTTTGCTGCAGCTTTTGTCGTAATATTCTTTTCTATTGAATACACACTTAGGTTTGTAAAAAAAAAAAAATCTTTGCAGGATTAGCAAAGAGAGTTGAAAAAAAGTCCTGTTTGTGTTAACTTTTGTTAAGCCACCGGCATGCAAGACGCCCATGACCATAAAAGCTTCTCCCGGCGGAAGGGCCCATGGGTGTGGTCACAGGTAGTGTGAGCATGTACCCAACCACACAGATTATGACAGCTAGTGAGGAAGTGAAGCAACAAGATTTAAGATAAGAAAAAAAAAGTAGTGTTATTTGATATATTAGGGTGGGAGGGGTTGGACACCTGAAGCCTCACCTGTTGGAACCAGTTGCCTGGAGACCTCAGAGTAAAATAATGACTCTGTGTTGTAAAAGTATTCCTCTGGCATTGAGTCCTTATGTGTCATACTGACTTCCCCATCTCTGCCAGATGGTGTTCCTACCTGTCGTCCAATGGTTGCTTCAGCTCCAGACACTTGTAGTTTTAAATGACTCGTCAACAGGGGAATCACTTTATTTGTTTATGATACTAATTCTTGGCCAGGTGTGAGATCATTCAGGAAAATCTAAGGTTAAATTGGTTGTTATTTGAGAGACCACGACTACACAATGTCAGACTTTAAAAAAACAGTAAGGAATGTTTATACCCATAGTGGAAACAATGAGTCTGGGCTATCCCAGAACCCCTCATGTCTGGGGAGGAAACTCTTACTTCGAGAGGGATTTTTAACCTCAGATCTACAAACACAGTAATACTCGGGAATTCTCCTGTTTTGGGAATGAACTTGCCAAATGGTGATATCATAGCTTGATTGTTTTACCCGACGGTGTCCTCTCGCACCCCCCCAGGACCCGGATGGTAGATCAATGAGGTATGGAAGGAATGAGAGCAGAGGGCCTGAGTGTTCGCGTGTGTATTAGTGGCTGGTGAAAACAGAAAGACATGAGTTATTGGTTGGATAAGCTCCTTGCTCGCTGTGTCCTGAATCACACAGAGCTGATGACATGTCTGAAATCTTATTGATACCATGCTATGTCAGCTATCCGCTTTATATTGTGATGGACGGGCCACAAGGGCGGCAGCCACGAGCTCTGGTAAATATTAACAAAAATGAATCTCCTGGGTGTCTCTCTAGGTTTCGCTTCTTGTAAGAATTGCTGTTCATGGGTCAGTGGATTCCTTAGATGTGAGGTAATAGTAATAATGTTTAATGGTGGTTCTGATCTCTCAGGCTTTGGGTAATAAATACCGAATGGTACAAGTATTAGTAGAACTTTAACTGGTTATAGTAGTCAATCAATCTTGATCTCATAGTTTTTCCATGCAGAAGCAAAAATGTACACACGTAGCCCTCTCATCGGAATGTCACTGTGTGGAATTTAAAACACAGTTGGAACAACCTATATTTGGCTTAAAGACGCAAGATCATCTCAGGGTGCTGTACATTGTCACCACAGAGGCGTCAAACAACTGGCAGAGTGGTAAGTGCCACCAGTGAAAGCAGATTGTTTTTACAACATGAATAAAAATTTAAAGGCGACGTCAGCTTTGGACTTTATCCTGCTTGATCACGGTCTTCATAAAAGTGGGTTAAAGTTGAAACGTTGCAAAACAAAGCGAAAAAAAGAAAATCAGAAATACAAATGAGAAAGTGAGACAAGCATGTATGTTACTGTATCTTAGCATGTTACTTTACAATTTTACAATGATGGACAGGATCAGAAAAGAAGACAGTAGAGGAAAGCATGTTGGATTTAGAGATAAAGTCAGAGGGCCAAGTTGAGACAGTTTGGACATATTCAGAGGAAAGAGAGGAAATGTGTTGGCAGAAAGATACCGAGTTTGGAACTACCTGGGAGGAGGCCTCAAAGACCAAAGATGGTCTTGTAAATGTAGTGAACTAAAAGTGTATAAGTCCATCACTTTTTTTTCTAATGAAACACAGGTTTATATGACCAAAACTTCTCGAGCTGAAATATAATCTGCGTGCAATATTTTTATTGTTTTTTGAGTTTTAATTAATAATTTATGTTCAAACAATGAACTCATTAGATTGTTTCATTCTCTTTTTAATATTTTTTAATTGTTTTAATCTATTTTTTCTAAAATCAAAGAGTACTGTGGTGACTAAAAGTAACCTAACATTTGAACCACCTTTGACTTATTTCAGGTATTTGAGTGTTTCTTCACTCAAATAATACAAATACCACCCTGCATGTTTGAGCCATTTCCTCTGACCCGTACCCTATCATTGTGGCTAACCTCGTATGTTAAGTTGAAAAGGTGACGTATTAGAAAGTCGATCAGAAATGCCAGAAAATTGTGAAACAATGACTTTTAACGACCTATGTGTGCGGTTACTGCGTACAAAGTATTTTCCACTTACTGCTAAGTTGAATCATAAAAATGATATGTTTGACTCTCTGGTAGCCACGGAAACCATCATAGCTCAAAAAAGATGAGCAACAAGAAGTGCAAACAAATAATTTGTACAACTTAATGGGTACTTTGTCATTCAGATTATAGAGTATCAGAGATGAGTGCAGGTACCGGGTATGTGTCATTTTCCATCCAAACAGAAGGCGTAGGTGGGGTTTTCTCACCTTGACAGTTTTTAAAGCTTGATTGGACACGTATATTATTATTTGCTTTATTTTTGGAAGGTCTCTTTACATTCCTGTTGCGATTAGCAATATTTTTGTATTCACAGATTTGTACTCACAGATACACAGGTGGGGCATAAAACAACTGATGTCTTGTGTTCGGCTGCCATTGTGTTGATGTGCAGCAGAGCAAAGTGATAACAGATAAACACGTTATTCACCACAGGGCTTATCGGTTTTTCGATGTGAACCAGAAGTGTGTGGCAGGTTAGTTTTACCCAGTAACCATGCTCAGTCATAAACAACAAAAACATGTTTGGGAAAATGATGGTTTCTATTTGCTGGTTGAACGAAGTTAAAAAAGGAAACAGAAATCAACAATAGGCCATTGTCTCTAGGGACACACACATAAACATGCAGGTAGATGCTTTGATGAAGGATTGAATCCAATTAGCCAATTCTTCATTGGTTCGAATTTTTTACGGTAAGAGAAAGTAACTACCTTTAAATTTAGTAATCCTAAATCTAGTAATCTACCTTTAAAACAAGCGTTCCTCTCTATTGTTTGAAGCTAATATTTTACCTAGAAATACATTTGCATACAGTGCATACCAGACATATTGAATGCCTGATGGCTTATTGAACTTTTCTCAGAATAAATTTCTCAGAATTCCTTTTCTGTATCGTTTTTTCCAATACTGTGTCGTAGGGGTGCCATGATCTGTCCCGCATGAGAGACAAGTTAAACCCCATAGTCTGTCAAAAACTATGCATGTGCATTCAAATGCCACACAGAAAGGCAAGTGTTCTAAATCACATTCAACCTAGGCTTAAACCTGGGCAGTACCAGTACATCAACGTGCAGCCCCAACTAGTTTATAATAAATTTAATGTTTCAAACTGTAATGAAACAGAAAAAAAGTGTGCCTGAGGTTAATTCTGCAAACAAAACTCTAATTAAATTACCATAAAACCTCCAAGATTACATGTTCATATCATTCTGCAAACACTACTTATTGAAGCAGCTGCTGCATGTAAAAGAGAACACAGATAACAAAATGGACTTGTTCTTGCCTTTGGTGGAGATGAGATACAGTATGACTCAAATCCTGCAGAAGAGCAAACGCATAAGACATGATTGGTTGATTGAAATGAAGCCAGCCAGCAGGGTGGAAGCAGGCAGAGAAGGAGCTCCATTGTTAGGAAGACAACAGTAACTTTCACACTGCCAGATTCCATCTTACAAGTGGGGTCGCAGCACTCTGATAAGCTTCTTCCAGACCCATCTCAAAGAATCTGTTGTCCTTCTCTGCCAGATTATAATGGTTTATCCTCCATCTCGAATGATTTGCTTTCCAGCCAACTACAAATGGAGTCACTGTGTTTTTGAAAGTGAGCAGTGATGGTATGATATACAATTTCTGTTGATAGGTCAGTTGGAAGAACGATTCCAGGTGGTTCTACGGATCCTGAAAATGAGACATCAAATATCAGTTTTGGCGATTTGGAGAAACTCTGCCATAGTACTTGGCATACACCATTTACAGTTTTAATCTTTGCATTTTTATTGCACACAAGTGTATGTTAAAAGATGTTTTTAAAAGACATTATTTGTACGGTATATTGCAAACAGCCTTAACGAATGGAATTTTACTACGTGTAAAGAAACATATGTCACAGGTGGAGTATTTTTTGCAAAAATTTTATGGTCCTATTCTGCATATCTTAAATGTGTTAGTTTTTAGCATGTTTTAATAGTTTATTTTGATCCAGTTGAGACCAAGAAATGTTGCAGTTCCTGATTTTTGAGGGGCAGTGGGAGGAAGAGAAGGACCAAAAGAGCAGTCATTGCAGGGATGGCAGCATAGTGGTGTATCAGCCTGCACACCACTGTGCTGTGAGGGACGAGGCTTCGTCACCAAGTGGCTATTGCAGGAGCTGATGACGTGTTCCTCGATGTTGATCACCTCTTTATGGATCGGAACTATCGAAGGCGCTCCAGGGGCGATGCCTGCAGGCAGCAGTCTGGGTGAGAAGGTCCTTGCAGGTGGTGGACTGGACAGAAGCGTTGTCCACAGGCGCCAGACAGGGCAGAGGTGATTCCTGCGGGGAAAAAGAAGACCGGTGAACTATGAGAAAGAATTTTTTAAAGAACTGTGTTTTTTAGTTTTTTTTATGAAATTCTTGAAAACTTTTTTAGGGTCTGTGGCTCTGCTTTCCTGGTGTTCTCCGCCCAAACCTGAGCCACAACTTGGCTACACATAAACTACCTTGTGGTTGTGAACACAATTCATCAGAAATATAATCATTATTGAAGCAAACATGTGCAGTAATCCTGCCCCAATTTGTCACTTCTCAGCTCATCCAGTTCATCAGAATATAGCATAACAACATGACACAATCATTTGTCAAGGGTAAGTCTTACAAAGTTATGCAAGGTCAGTTCTTGGAAGATGATTTGAGCCGGGAGCGGCCTTACAACAGCAAATTCTTTTGCACAGCGGAATCCGACTAAAAACACAAACAAATGTTGAACAACTGAGCAACCAAGTCACTGTGGCCGAAAAGTTTTCATCACAAGGTGATGAACTTCAAAAGCTGCAATGGAGATTTAAAAGATATTTTATTCACTGTTTTATCACTTTGATCCTTGCCCTACATCTCTGAATGGGGCAAGACGCTGTCTCTGATCTTCATCATGGACTTGTACATATTGTTTGTTTGTTTTTTGTGCTTCAGGAAAATGTTTCAATGTCTGGAATAAAACAAACTTGAAACTTGGATTTGGTGCTAATTCCTATCCTGGCTCCTTGACACTCAATCGTGAATCATTTAGCAAGAGTTGGTGAAATGACATATCACACTGGTGGACGCTTTTGCGAAGACTGAAGACACATTACTAAGCCTCTTGTCTTGCTTGGGAACATTTTTTAATGACACTTCTTGCCATTTGGTGGAGGAAGTAAAGCAAGTGATGCGTAGCCAATTTAACCAGTTTATTGAAAGAGACAGGGCCTTGAGTCCATTGGGGCACCTTGTGTCCAGGGCAGACTTGGGTGCTAAGGAGGTGTAGGTCATATGCAGGCTTGGCAGAACTAGACTTGGAGGAAACGAAATGTGGAGGGACCAGACACCAGAGTTGCAGGGTGAACTCTGAACAAAAGTCACTGATCTTTTGCAGAACAACCACTCACACATCCACTCACTCCTTACACCTTACCACAGTGCAGTTTTTGCCCCACGTTGTTAAATTCTTTAAGTAAATCTTTTTTTTTTACACACGCGGGAGCACTGCATTTGGTCCTGGCACCAAGGTGGTCTTTAAAGCAAAATATCAAGAACCAATAACTGAAGGCAATATGTTCTAAAGTTGAGTCTCTGATTTGATGTTTGAATCACCGGAGTACAGTCTCATCTACGTACATCTGCTATATTTAAAATAGTGTTCATGGTAATTTAATTCTCGGGTTTATGTGTCTTGCCCTCACTATTCAGTCCGAGACTAATTGTAACCCAGCTTTGTTGATCTACAGCATCTATGTAATAACATTACAAAGAAGTGGGATCAGATCTTCTTTTTGCATTCATTCGTTTACATAATTGGTAATCCCTATATTTAAAGGTTTAAAGTACCTCACCACCTACACACATTTCTAACACAGTAATTGGATTTGTTCCCATGATGACAAAGATCCGTAAACAAAGTCCTAAGGAGCTGGTCTTTTTGTTTTAAGGATAATTCATTTCCTTTTACTCACGCCTGGTTTTATGTTCGTAATGGTTTTTGGGTTGGTTTTTTTTGTTTGTTTTTTTTATTTTGCATCAGTGCTTTTTTGTAGATTTTTTAAATTAGATAACTTTTTTTTTTTTTTGTAGCCATACACAAACTAGAAACAAACTTGTTTTTTAGGTTTAATGTCCTGTAAAGAGGCAGGTGTACTTTTCCATTAGTTGAAAAAAAAATTCTTGCTTTCACAGGAATCGTGAACTTCTAACAACTTGCGTCACTTTGTGTGGTCACTGGTTTCTTTCTCTTGCCACAGAGTTCAGTCCACAAAACGAGGCACATTTGAACACAAATTGAACGTTTGGATGGGAACCATGGCAATGAAAACCACAGAGTGACTTGCCACCTCACTTACCACAGGAATGGACAGATTTCTGCTGCTGGTTGCAGAACCAATAAGATTCCCTTCATTAGCTTCTGACATAAATGTAAAATATGAGGTTTTGAAGCATCTGACTGTAATTTTCCTTCATTGCAAAACAACTTTCTTACTTTTCTTGAGAAATTTATGAAGCAACCAGTTTTAACAACGGACGAGAATTGAATCTGGAAGTATTTATTTTGAACATATATTTAGCTTATGACCAGTAGCGTGGAACATGCGAGCCATGCTAACTAGCTGGGGTAGGGCTATATTTACAGAGGGATGGGCATCCATCATACCAGTGTGAAAGTGTAGGCAGCCAGAGGGTGAGGTAGGGAAAGTGTAGTCCATCAGTCACCACAGTCCAATCTCAGGGGCTACCTATTTAAAACACCTCACAACTTGACCACAACAGTGCGATAAGTCATGCTCCTGGGTCAAGACCTTCATATTAACATCTACATACCTCCAAACAAGCAAGCATGCAAGCAAGTTCTACAATACATTAATATTCACCATTCTAATGCATTTATGGGATTTCAACTCATAGAAATATGCTTAACAATCAAAAGGTTGGACATATTGAATTTTAAAAACTTTACTTATTATTTACTACAAATGTTTTTTATTTGCTGAATTATTTCTTTTTGTAACACCCTAGTGACTTATTTGGGGTGTACCTCACTACTTGCCTGTCACAAGCACTCTGACAACCCTTGGTTGGATAAGCTACAATAATAATATAATCTCGGAAAATTGAGAGCACATGCACTTTCTAAATCCGCCTTGGCCGAATTAGTTTACTTGTAAATTTTGATTGCAATCCAACCTAAAAAAAAAAAATTGTGGGGAAAAATAATCTAATTACTTGCTAATTTTGTTTTTTAAAATGAAACAAAAGAGCAATAAAATATTGCAAATGTGGTTTTAATCTTGCATGTATAAAAATGGGATGTAGAGAAGTTTGCAATAGAATTTCTCCATATAACAGATTGTGCAAAAATGTTTTCACATTCTGCATAATTAAAGCATATCAGTTCATGCAAAGCTATTTTTTTATGTTATAAAACAACTTGTTTTGCCCGTCACTGCCAGGAACGTTTGTGCAAGACAAGTCTTGCAATTGTGTAAAAAAACTTGGAAGAAGAGTTGTTTTTGGTGGTGCAATAAAGAATACTGCTCACTTTCTCTGCATCTTTGGAGTAGTGAGTGGAACCTTAGAAGACTGGTCTCTGAATCTGTCCAGTGACACAAAAAAAAGGAAAAAAAAACAGCTGGTGTTGACCCGAGGGTTTTCTGAGCTGGCACTCTGCACCTGAATGACAGCATCGAAAACTTCATACGAAATAGCACATCAACTATCAAACACTAGCAAGATAGACTGTCTGCTGCTGGAAATAGATGACCAGACAAATGAGAATGTGAACGCACACAGACAGATGGATAAGGTCAAAGACTGTCTGACAGACAGGGTAGATGTGCTACTGACGGAGATCTCAAACCTTTCTTGTTGAACAAAAAAAAAGATAAATTTTATGATGCTTATTTATCTCACGTCTTTTGAAATACTGCATCACTAGTATTTATCTGCTAATATCTGAGTAAATGTTTTGCAGATTCAAGATTTTTTACTATCACAAGCAAAGTGAAATTTTGACAGACTCCGACTGTAATCATAGCAATAAAAAAAGGGGGAAAATGAATGATTTACTCAGTAAAGTCAGACATATTTATGATCTTCTGCAACAATAATCCACCTGTTTTCTAAATTGGTTGCCCAACTCTTGCCTTTGCCGAGAAGTGCCAAATGGGAGGCAGGGCACACTCTGTACAGGTTGCCAGTTTGTTGCATGGCATTTAGAATAAAGCAATGCAGAAAATAGTTGGATGATCTGTTCCATATTGGTTTACCTGTGTTTTCTAAAAAAGTTCTTGTTTTTTCAAGTTTATTTCCGTGAGCTGTTTACAGCTCCTACTTTCTGGAGTTGGGTGTTAAAGAGTCCCCATAGACCCGTGAACTTACTAACCTTGTTTATGACAGCAAAGATTATTGAGGTGGATGACAATGCCTGTCATCCACCTCATGTGGAGTTTCTCAGGCTGTCCTGGGATTTAAATCACATTTCTGTTAACACCCCGGGCACAAGCTTGTTTCGTATCCAGCACCTACTGTAGTTTGCTTCCAACTTCTGTTTTGAGCATCGGCATTGGCACTTTAGCAGGATGACGAGTGTGCATATTACAATGCAGTATGGGGTGTGCTAGATTGGCATCTCTGGAAAAAGCGGACCAAGTCATTTGTGGGCAGGATGAAGAAGAAATCCACCTTGTATGGACATTTGTCTGTGAGCTCAGAAACACTGAAACCCAATAAGCCTCCCAAATCCCCCCCACTGACTGCCTTTGGAGTATTAATAACACACTCATAAACAGCCGTACATCCACTAATGATTAATATCAACTGCAAACTGAGTTTTTTTTTAAAGTTGTTAATGTGAGCAGAATTTTTTTGAATTATTGATTGTCGTTTGTAAAGCATCTTTTTCAGCAACCTGAGGGAAAGCCTTCTTGGATTGCAGAGTGTAAGGTTCCTGTTTACGTGCAGGTGCATGTCATGTCGAGGCTGCGGTAAGTGTGTGTCCAGTTTAATGACATCATATTACATTGTAAGTGAACACCCCATCTATTCGCCATCCCCAGATCATGTGGATGCACAAGCCTCTTGGATGATGAGGTCATGCTAAACTGGAGATCCTTGTCATGTAAAAGGCCGTTTTTTTTAAGGGGTTCATCTGATGCTAAAAACAGTGTCAGGTAGGTGGAATGATAGCGATGCAAAGCCAGAATACTGCACACTATGTTTGGTACTGTTATTTTTTCTTTACTTTGTCAACATGCATGTAGAATTTGCAAACATGATCAGGAACCTGGTGGTAATTTGAGTGCAAAACATTTTTTATATGCAACACAAAATCTCCGATATTGCCATGGCTGTAAACTGGGCCCTCAGCTGCTCTGGGCATTGAGCTCTGTGTGAAATGACCTCTGTGCTATGAGCAGAGAATACAGATACAGTGGCACCGATACAGAGGTGCTATAAATCATGGAAGTGCTGAAAGCTGCTTTGACGTGTCTGTTTGTGCCAAATTAATGCGGTCATACGCTCTAGAAACAAACCTAATGGGGAAGAAACACAAAAGTCAACGAGTGCATGACAAGAAAACATGGGCTTTAAAAAACTAGTCAGGTTGTGTATATGTTTTTAAAAAATAGTTTGGAATATTCCCTAACCCTCTGGCAAAACAGAAAATTTACATTCCTGAGTCAGTGAGTGATATCACACCAGGTTTAGCGGGGCTCACAAGTCCAGACACAGCTGTTTGTCAATTACTCTGTTCCACACCTTCATCATACAGGTACATTTCATTCTCAATGCATCAGTGTCCTGATAAGAACACTCTTTCTCAACACTTCACCATGTCCTAAGTCTGTACGGAGAGGAAGTAAGAGATTATAGATTGATTTTTTTTCTGAATCAGTTTAAAATTTGTCATGTCATTATGTCGACAACACGTCTCTAACTTTTGTTATCAAGTCTTTTTTTTCGCTGCTGAATCCTGAGAAAAGTATGCCACATGTTTTTACTTGATTCTCATGTTTCATTTCACATCAAGTTCAGCAAATATTTTATGCCACTATCTTCTGCTTGGACTAAAAATATTTGCTTACTCGACAATTTGTATGAAGGAAAAAAAAACTCCCGTACAAAATATTAATTGCATTTTTGTGTGCAGTAAATCACGACCAACATGCTGATGGAAATTTAACATTTTTTTTTTTACTGTTTTGGTAAATTCATTTGACCTCTTCTGGGTCAAATGAAAGAAAACCACTTCATAAAGAAAACGAAGTCTGTTAAATATTTTCTTAATAATTTTGTTAAAGAATTATAGCGTGCACGGTTGCTAGGTTGACCTGTCTCAAATAAAAGCACATTCATTCATCTTCTAAACCGTCCATCCCTGACGAGCTTGCGGGGGGTACAGGAGCGTATCCTGCCTAATTCAAGGCAAGAGGCAGGGTACACCCAGAACAAGTTGCCATTCTGTTGCAGGGCCACATACAATTTTACAAACACATTCCTAGGATTGACCGCATGTTAGCGGTCAATCTGCCAAACATGCCTGTTTCTTGGAAGGTGGGAAGAAACCAGAGTACCTGGAGGAAACCCACGTATACACAGGGAGAACGTGCAAACTCCACACAAGAAAGGGCAGTGTTCCAAACCTCATCCCCACCCGGTACGCAAACCCCGACCTTCTTGCTGTGAGGCCACTGTGCTAACCACCGCTCCACCGTACCGCCCACAAAAGCACATGTCAGAGAAAATAATTTAACAGCCTCGAAGCATTTTGAGTCAATCAAGGAAATGCCTGGCTTTGGTTGAGTGAGGAAAAAAAAAAAAGAGTTTACTTTTTTTTTCTTTGTTTTCTTCAGGAAGCCGTGGTTTCCTTTACGCCATCACTCTGTCCTTTTTTAGTTGTGAAGTTGTCTAAGTTTGTTCCTTTAGTCTGCACAAGTTCTATCTATAATGTTTATTTGTTGTTTTAAATCCTATTTCCATCCCATAGTCCTGTTGATGTCTGGACTCAGAAATGAGCGCCACATAAATGACTACCTAACTTTTCTAGAGCATTAAAAAAGTTTGTTAACCCAATGCTGAGTCCTAAGGGGTTAAAAACAAGTGAAAAGCTTCTGGCTATTGAATGATTTGGTTATCAAAACAGACTAAATTCACGTGGGCTTATGAATACTCTAGACAGCAACAAAGTTAACATATTTGAGCATTGAAATTATGCTGTTTTGCTCTTTTTTTTACAGACGATACCATAAAACGATATCTAGTGCAATTTCTCCCTTCTTTCATCACCTCAACTCCTGTCTGCAGAGTCATCAAACTGCTTTTTTCCAGTTTCAACTGGAACTTTTCTGTCTCCCACATGTCTTCAGCATTTCTCGCATAATTCCAGAGGTGCAGCTGAGGCTATCTGCGTCTCCCTCTCCTGTGGGATGGGAGTGTGACCCACAAAGAAAAAACAAACTGGGATTTCAGCAGGCGGTCAGACAAACTTCATCAACCATCTTTGATGTGTAAAGTGGATTTTCCCCTCATGTCTGTTATGTGTCTCTTTTTTATGCTGATAGTTGGTGTGGTTCACATAAATTCTATTTGTTTTGAGAGATTCTCACATCGTTTCACACAGACACACAACTGGCGGTTCAACTTGTCTGCAGACATTTTCTTCCAAAATGATCAAAACTTTTCCTACATTTTTGCCAACATTTTTTATTCACCAGGAACGACAGGAAAGTGATGGTTCATAATCAGTGGAAGAGATTTCGATGGAAACAATAAGGAGTTATTGTCTTGTAACCAGTGTGTGCGTCTTTGTATGAGAGTTTCTGCATCGCCAGTGAGGCCGTAAAGGGAGACAGTGACTACACATCTTATTATGACTGTGCCTGATTAAAGATATATGAGTAAGACCTACCGGTATCAACCATTTCTTTCTTAAAAAAATTTCCAAACACAATAGCCCACACATGAACCTCTAACTAGTTATTATCTTGATGATGCTGCTTTGGGGAAAATGTTTGACCTTAAACTGAAACTTCATCTTGAAACTCTGAACTGATTTTTATCAGTTCAACCACTTTGAAAAAGAAAAACGCAAACAAAAAATCCACCAAAAAACGGATGGCTGTAAAGTTAAAACTATGGCCAAAAAATGTTACAACCACATGGCTTAGGGTAGCCATATTGCATCGTCATCATTACAGATGCAAAATTAACCAGCGTGCAATTGTCTCGTTCATAAAAATCATATTTATGTGCTGATTGAAAAAACACATTTATTGCTTTGTTACGATGCATTTTGACCAATTTGCAGAAAAAAAGATAGTTACCGCGAGGTTTAACACCAAAAAAAAAAAGCCATTCTCTGAGAGGCCACAATTCTTCCAGAGGTATGTTGTAATCTTGAATTTCATCTTGTCATTATTTGTTTTACGAATCAAGAGCTCTTCCTGTAGAGGTGTGTCCTGTTGGCACGGTTTACATGAACTCATAAAAGAAGATTGTGACAGTTTAACTAATAAATCATAAAGATCAAGAGAGGAATTTCCTGTCTAACAGATCTATGGTTTGGAAAATCACACTGATATTAAACTGTAAAAAGTGAATGCACATAACTTATATTTAATACGACAAGAGGACTGAATTCTATAGAATGAGATGTCAAAAACAAAACCTAAACTGTAAGCGAAAGATCTCCAGAACAAGATCACGCTTGTTGTTCTGAAACCAAGGTAAGGCTTATTGTCATTTTAATTTTTATCGAAAGCAGGTTTTAAACTTTTGTCAAGTAACCAAATAATTTTTCCCAGAAAAATCCAACAGAAAGCAAGTGCTTTACTGGAAATGTGAATACTAAATAAGTAACTTAGTAATCCGTTTTTGCGAGGCTTTGCTTTTAGGTCGATATTTAACTATGAAATACCTAGATCAGTTCAGTGCTTTACCTACAGTAGAAATAAATCAGACTCTCTATTATGGAGATGTGGGAAAAAAATGACAAAACTTGCAAGCAAATTTATAATTTCGTTTTTTACTGTTTTTGTTTTTATGAACAATGTAATGATTGGCTTCATCGAACCGTGAACTCCAGCTCTCACTGGATCGATTTGCTACTGAGTGTGAAGCGGCCAGGATGGGAATCAGCGCCTCCAAGACAATGGTCCTCGCCCCGGAAAAGGGTGGAATCTGCCCCTCACAAGTGGGGGAAGGATGGAGCGGGCGATCGACACGTGGATCGGTGCGGCGTCAGCAATATCTAGGACGCTGCATCAATCCGTTGTAGTAAAGAAAGAGCTGAGCCGAAAAACAAAGCCCTCGATTTACAAGTCGATCCACATTCCAACTCTCACCTTTGGTCACCAGCTGTGGGTGATGACCGAAAGAATGAGATCGCGGATACAAGTGGCCGAAATGAGCTTTCTCCACACTCGGTTGTGGAGCATGGCTCTCACACAGGGATCGGATGATCAGCTCTCACACAGGGATCGGATGATCAGCTCTGCCATCCGGGAGTAGCTCGGTGTCAAGTTGCTCCTCCTCCAGGTCGAGAGAAGCCAGATGGGATGGTTTGGGCATCTGGTCAGGATGTCTCCCAAGCGCCTTGCTGGTGAGGTGTTTCGGGCACGTCCCACCAGGAGGAGACCAAGAGGCAGACCCCGGACCTGCTAATGAGACTATGTCTCACAGCTGGCTAGGGAACGACTCAGAATCCTTCCGGGTGAGCTGGAGGATGCGGCTGGGGTGATAGAAGCCTGGGCTTCCCGCTTGAGCCTGTTGCCCCCGCTAGCCCGGCCCCGGATAAGCGAAAGACGATGTAACCGAATGATTTTCAGGAACTTGATTGTTCTGAGTCTGCCTATTCAATTCTGCAAGTTTCTAAAAAAAATTTGACTCAACGTTCCAATGCTAGCAGGAGAGAAAAAATGACCAAGACTTTTGATAATGACATTGCATTGAAGAAATGTGATCTAGATAACCAAAGTCTTGTTAGATGATTCACCCTGCTCATCAAAAAGCCTTTAGTGGGTAAAAGGTCAGAATTTTATTCCACATAAGAACCAGTTTAGAGTTTTCTAAACTACTCCCACCACACATGTCTGAACTTATCAAAGAAACTCAGCATCTTCTTCATCTATCTAAACAACATAAATTTTAAGTTTAGGGTTCATTGCTCATGAATATTTGCTTTATGGAACATACCGTGTCCCTGTTGTCACCGCATTGCATCATTTCACTTTCTCAATGCGGTGTACAAGAATGAGTCATCGGCTAAGAGGTCCCACCGGGTTCCCTCACAAGTTTATCAGGTTGAGGATTGTAGTCTCTGTTACCTTGTTGCCATATCAGGTTGTTTTCACATGCATTTATTAAAGCTGAGTAAGGGAATGGAAACAAGTTACCATATTTGTCGGATGTTGAGTGAGAAGAAAATGTTATCTGACCTACACCAACTTCCACTGTGTTGTTGTTAATGCATGACAGAATGGGTCTCATACCATTTGGGTTTTTTTCCACACTGGCCAACTCAGGCTTCAGTAGAGCCCCACACGACCACAAAAAGGGTCGTGTCCTGGCCTTTGAACTCTGAATACATAAAGGTGTGCACACAGCACTTGGTTTCTTCTTTTATGTAGAAATGTAAGCAGTTAAACAGAGCCTCCAGCTGAAAGCTGCTCAGTGCAATGGAACATTGAACGTAGGCCATATGATACACAAGCTGGTAAAGGAGCTTTGATGTTACCTGGGTACTGCTGCATCATGCTCAGGTTACTCCAGCTCTCTCTGGAGCTCTACTTATACTTGGCGAGAGATACAAAGAGGACACTGTCTTGTAAAATTTTGTTGCTTTTGTGAGTCAGGCATCATTCTGCAACTCTTGTGGTTAATACCTGTTGAAAGATAACAAACGCCAGCCCGAGGCCACACTTAACATGCTTCCCTCGTTCTCAATCCTTCCACTATTGCAAAATAAACATAGCTATGTAAAAAGCACAGGAAGTCTCAAGCTACAAACATCAGAACCTAAGAGATCTTTTTTCTTTTCTTTCAAATGAGTAATTTTTAGTTTGCTGATGGTGGTCGGAGATCTGAAAAATTTATGGGATTTATGAATACCATTCACTGAAGCCTTTACCACAACCACAATTTTTTTGTCACTCTAGGGTCTAGACTCTGCGGTTGCCTTCGCTCAGTAGAGAAAATTAAGACATTTAATTAGTTCTAAATGTGAGTCACTCCACTTTTTTGTGCTCATGGATTGATTTGTATCTGCCTAAAACAGATAGATGTCTTCTTGAAATATAGTAAAAATGTTTACTGTACTTTTTTTTGTTTGTACTGTACTTTTTCAGGATTTTTTTATCTTTTCAACCGCTTATTCCTAACAGGGTCGCAGGGAGTGCCGAAGGCTGTCCAGGCTGATATTAGGCAAGAGGCAGGGTACACCCTAAACAGGTTGCCAGTCTGCTGCACACACTCATTCCTTGGGGAAATTTCATAAAGGTCAATCAATCTATCATGCATGTTTTTGGAGGCTGGGAGGAAACCAGAGAACCCAGAGAAAACCCACGCATATGTATGCAGAACATGCAAACTCCACATAGAAAGAGCAATGTTTCAAGCCTTGTCCCACACGGGAATCGAACCTCGACCTTCTTGCTGTGATGCCACTGTGGTAATCACTAGTTGATTGGTTTAAAACACAAAAACAAAAAGGTTGGGAAAAAAGTCTTCCAGAATATTAGGAATGCTGACAGAAAGCAGGTAACGACACCGTAGTTACCTTCACCCGATCTCTGCCATGATGGCAGAGATCGGGTGAGGAGCTCTGCCATCCGAGAGGAGCTTGGTGTCAAGCCACTCCTGCTCCAGGTGGAGAGCAGCCAGATGGGGTGGTTCGGGCATCTGGTCAGGATGCCCACCGAGCGCCTCGCTGATGAGGTGTTTCGGGCACGTCCCACAGGGAGGAGACCAAGAGGCAGAACCCGTACATGCTGGAAAGACTATGTCTCACAGCCGGCCGGGGAATGACTCGGGATCCTTCCGGGTGAACTGGAGGATGCAGCTGGGGTGAGAGAAGCCTGGGCTCCCTATCTGAGGCTGTTGCCCCCGCAAACTGGCCCCGGATGAGCAGAAGACGACGGAACGGAAAAAAATATAAAACATTGACTTTCTTTTGTTTTGTTTTTCTGAATTAAAGTGGATGAAATGTGAATAAAAGTTAGATGGAAAAATCTTGAAGTTTCTAATGCCAATCCGGAGGAAAACATTCAAATCCAATCATCTACAAGATCAATTCTGGGCAAACATAGATGCAGTTTGGCCTCCATATAAAGCAGTTACTATGTTTTTACCTTTTTTTCTCTCTTTGTTTTGCTGTTTTACTTGGGTGCGGTTTCCATACTCTGACATATGGATTAAACAATTCCCCTTAAACTGCTATGATTGCCTCCACCTTTGTGTCTGCTTCAGTTTGTCTGCTGGTGTTACACAGCCAAAATGTCTGAGTCATGCTTCCACCAAAAATTAGTAAAGTAATCCTTTTTCTTTCTCCGTTTCCCTTTTTTCAAATTTTCTTTCTTTTCACTTTTTACCCACAGTTCCTGTGGCCTCACTCATCATTTTCTCCAGCAATCTTCATCTTTGCTCTTCTTTTTTCTCCTATGGAGACCATCTGAGCCACAATATGCCCATTATCTCAGGTAGCCTTGAAAGCTTATGACATGGGTAATAATTGTTTAGTCTTTCTGCTTATTCTTTAAGAAGCGCCGCACTAGTTTATCAAAACAAACTTAAGCTTTTAAGCACAAATGTCAATGTGACTCCTCCATTAGACTTTTCTCACTGCCGAGCCATTTAAAAAGATCTTACATAAGCTTTTAGGTGAATGGATGACTACTCCTGCATAATGCATTTCTGGTATTGAAAGCTTTGGTGCCATGCTGTCTCCAAGCATTGTAATGCTACTTAGCAATACCCAGTATGTGAGTGTAGCCCTGCAAAAGGTGGGAACATACTTGTCTGTGGTGAGATCTTCAAATAATTTACAAGCATGCCAGAGCAACAAAGTGGGAGCTCATAACAACTACTCTCTAAACGAGGTGGATCCATTTATACAACTTTGAAAGTTTTACTGCTTTACCTAGGAAGCCAACAGTGCCAGAAATGACCAGGATTTGTGTTTGTGAAAATACCGATAGCAACACTACCAAAAAATTCCCAACAGAGTTCTAAAAAAATGCTACCACCCTATAATTGCCTCTGTTGTGGCATTGTGCATAAACGTCTACATTGTATTCCAAGGCAGTGCTTATTTTTTTCCATTTTGAAGGTCAAGGTTTGTCTGGTAAAGCACACAAAAATTTCACCCATGAAGGAGATAGCAAACATTTCAAACCCTCCCACCGTCTGGCCTTTCATCCTCACAACAATCAAACTTCCTCACCAACTTCAAACGCTTTGTTATTTCAGCTTTTTTCTGTTTATGAAAAAAAATGAGTTAATGAGAAACTTGTGAGACTACTTCCTCCTTATATGGTTGGTCAAACAGCCAATAAACACCAGCTTTTTAAAGTTTCTAAGCTTTCTTGAATCAAAATGGTGCATTGAGACCGGCATGAGTGACCTCACAGGGCTGCCCGCTCTTGACGTTTCTCTTCTGTTCCTCTTTTCAGTGCTGTTTTGAGACTACGCAGGAACTGGTCAGGAAGGAATGTGGTGGCACAGTAGCATGACACATCAACACTCCCACAGGGACATCACAGAATTAGAAAGCAAAGGTGATTAATTTAAGAACAATGCATCGCGGGGTTAGAAATGTGTCAGAAAGGAAAATTTAACTGATATCAAATACAAAGACACATAATGGACGACATTACTTCAGCCAGTCAGGAAATTTGTGCGTGCGAAAAGCCTCAAATAAACAAAGTAGGTTGTATGAATGAGTTATTCCACAGCCTAATTAAAGCTTTATTTTGGGTTAAAAAATTAACCTGTGATAGTACTGTGGTAGTAGGAATTGTATCTGTAGTGCTGTTAAAACCCCATTTGTCTTTGTTCCGTTTAGTTACATTGTCTTCCGCTTATCCGGGTCGGATCACGGGGGCAACAGCCCCAGATGGAAAGCCCAGGCTTCTCTCCACCCGGCTGCATCCTCCAGCTCACTTGGGAGGATCCCGAGGAGTTCCCTGGACAGCTGTGAGACATAGTCTCTCCAGCCAAATTCAGGGTCTGCCCCTGACTCTCCTCCCAATGGGATGTCCCCGAAACACCTCACCAGCGAGGCGTTCAGGAGGCATTCTAACCAGATGCCCAATCTCTTTGTCGAGAGAAGCCAGATAGAATGAAGAAAGTCAAAAAAAAATTTTCTATCCTTTTCTGTACACTCTTCATTCATCCTTTCCTTCACTCTCCCTCCCCGACTTTCTCTGTCAGGTCAGGCAAACAAACCAAAATATATATATTTAAATAATTCAAAATTTTAAATAAAACAGATGTTTTTACATTATTTCCATTCCGTTCTGTCGTCTTCCGCTTATCCGGGGCTGGGTCGCGGGGACAACAACCTCAGATGGAAAGCCCAAGCTTCTTTCATTGCGGCTGCATCCTCCAGCTCACCCAGAAGGATCCCGACTCATTCCCCAGTCATCTGTGAGACATAGTCTCTCTAGCGGGTCTGGGGTCTGCCTCTTGGTCTCCTCCCGGTGGGACGTGCCCGAAACACCTCACCAGCAAGGTGCTAGGGGGGCATCCTGACCAGATGCCTGAACCACCCCATCTGGTTTCTCTCGACCTGGAGGAGAGACGGCTCGACACCGAGCTCCTCTTGGATGGCAGAACTCCTCACCCGATCTCTGAGTGAGAGCCCAGCCACCCTGCGGAAGAAGGTCATTTAGGCCACTTGTATCTGTGATCTCATTCTTTCGGTCATCACCCACAGCTGGTGACCATAGGTGAGGGTGGGAACATTATATTCAAATTTATTTTGCTTGATACTGATGTTCATGATTGTAGTTTAGTGTCATAAAAATCTACTTCAGAGGAAATTTCCATTCCTGGATTCTCCAGTGGAAATGTTTTGGCAGACAATGATCAAGAATGAATCCAACTAATCTGACCACAACTTAAATAATTAGGAATCTAGTCATCTAAACCAGACTGTGACTGTTACTTGGGGTGAAAAGATGATGGCTATATCTAATGTGCAATAATCACAAAGCTTGTTTTTGGATATTTTTTTTTCATACTCTTCTGCTCTACGTCATTTCCTCTTTTATTTATTCTTAGGTTACTTGGAAGAGTGTAATTTTAGCATGCTTGTCTTACTTTAAGCAAGAAACACCCACCCCTTTAAAAACTCCTGAAAATAACATAACCGACAGACAAGTGAAAGAAAAACTTGGCAAAGTTGGTGAAAAAAAAATGATGGAAAAAAACAAAGAAGGATCCTTGTGTTTATGCAAGACGGGCCTTTTTCTGGGCGTGTTCGGTCAGCAAGTGTGTTTCCATGTCCGTGCATGTGTCTGTCTGTCTGCGTTTCCGTTCATGACTCTGCAGCAGTCAACTGGAAGAAAAAGCTCGACCGAGTGCAGACAGCACATTTCTAACCTCTTGATCCACATATTGTTTTACACAATTTGCAACCACATTCTAACTAAACCTACGTCAACAACTTGTAGGTTTTACATTATAGACGTCTGGAAAATACCAGGAAAGGACAAATAAAAATGTTAGACTGGTGAAAGAAAGACAACAGCATTGTGATAAAAATAGACACAATGGTCTCGACAGAAAAGTTATTTTTAAGTAACCGAGAGGCAAACTGGGTATCGTGATAAGGGAAAGGAGAACTGTGTGAAAGCAGACGAAAATGAAGCAAAGTAGGAAAACAGAGGGGTGAGGTGAAAAAGAAAAATATTCTTTGGTTAAAATGGAAGTTAATCTAGTTCATCTGCACTTCCACAAAAATGGAATCATCTTCTCAGGAGTTAGATTTGAAAGTTTAATTTTTAACATCTCCTCCTTGAGCTGCCACCTTATCGTGGTGGAGGGGTTTGCCTGCCCCAATGATCCTAGAAGCTATGTTGTGTGGGGCTTAATGTCCCTGGTAGGGTCACCCAAGGCAAACAGGTCCTAGGTGAGGAGCCAGACAAAGTGTGGCTCAAACACCCCTATGAAGCGATCAAACATGGCCAAGTTGCCCTTGCCCGGACGCGGGTCACCGGGGCCCCCCTTTGGAGCCAGGCCCAAGGGTGGAGAACGAGAGTGAGCGCCTGGTGGCCGGGCTTTTACCCTTGAGGCCCGGCCGGGCTCAGCCCGAACAGGGGACATGGGCCGCCCTTCCAGTGGACTCACCACCTGCAGGAGGGGACGTGGAGGTTGGGTAAAGGAGGAGATGGATGGCAGCCAACGACGTGGACCCTGGCGATCAGATCCTAGGCTGCATAAGCAAGTTCTATCCTCCAGCTCACCCAGGAGGACCCCGAGGCGTTCTTTGTCCAGCTGTGAGACAGTCTCTCCAGCGGGTCCGGGGTCAGCCCCAGGGTCTCCTCCTGATGGGATGGGCTCAAAACACCTCACCAGCAGGGCGTTTGGTAGGTTCCTTAACCAGATGCCAAAACTACCTCATCTGGCTTCTCTCAACCCAGAGGAGCAACGGAAAAGCTCCAAGTGGACAGTTTAAGAATCTCAGGGTCTTGTTCATGGGTGGCAGAAGGATGGAGTGGGAGATCAACAGACGGATCAGTGTAGTGTCTGCAATAATCAGGACGCTGCATTGGTCCATTGTGGTAAAGAAAGAGCTGATCATCAATGTACTAGTCACTCTATGAACCTACCCTCACCAATGGTCACCTGCTGTGGGTGGTGTCTGAAAGACAATTGTGGACACAAGTGAGTGAAATGAGCTTCCTCCGCAGTTGGTAGTCTGGTTGCTCGCTCAGACATTTTTATGTGTTCTTATTTTATACACTGCTGGTATGTATTTAGGAAATGTAATTATTATTTATATTAACGTTATTATACTTGAACTATTATTTGAAAAGTGGAAACTGAACACATTAATTATCTAGTTATAATGATGACAAATGTTACATGTCTCGCTACATCTGTCACAACATTCATGCACAATTTCTCCAAACATGACTTAGTTTTTGGACTCCTATTTGGAAACAAATGCTTGGAAGCAGGAGGGTCAGACTCAAAGCCTGAAATCTAAACGTTTGAGACCCGACATACTCAATTCTTCCACTCACTTTTCCTTTCTCTTGCTAATTGCTAGGGCCCGAAGAACAGGGCATTTGTTAAGATGATCTAATCCATGGTGTTGGATGGCATTTCCAATCATCAGGATATGGATGGTCGCCAGCTACATGGACGTGTAATGTAATGAAAAGTGCACTTTTATTTTGAGGACAAAAAGCACAGACTTTCATCTCAAACATTTTAAATGCATTCTTCTTCTCCTGGGCGGCACGGCGGCGCAGTGGCTGTCGGTTCGAGTCCTGGGTGGGACGAGGCTTGGAACACCGTTCTTTCTGTGTGGAGTTTGCACTGTGTCTGCATCGGTTTTCTCCGGGTACTCCTGTTTCCTCCCACCTTCCAAAAAACATGCATGTTAGGTTGATTGGCCTCTTCATGATTGCCCCTAGGAATGAGTGAGTGTGTGGATGGTTGTGTGTGTGTGGCCCTGCGACAGACTGGCGACCTGTTTAGGGGGCACCCTGTCCCTCACCTTGAATCAGCCGGGATGGGCACCATCCCCTCGACCCCGTAAGGGACAGATGGTTGAGAAGGTGACTGACTGACTGACTTCTTCTCCTTTCAGCATTTCCCTTCAGGGGTCGCCCCAGCAAGTCAGTTTCTTCCATCAAAAACATTTTAAAAGCATTTTCGTCCAAAAATCTGAGATTTTTTTTCTTTGTTTTCTGAACCTGCTTTGAAAAATGTTACAAAACAATTCATCATTCGTCCTTCTCAAAAACAAAGAAGGAAAAACAAATTACGGCGAAAATTAGCCTGGCACTGTTTTGTGGTTTGTTCTGTCTGAAATGTTTTTTTAGTTGGATCTAGCCCATCAAATTGAGTCATGTTGATCCCAAATGACAGAAAAACAGAAACACTTGTTTTCTTCTTGCTTCAGAAAGAAATCTGTGAGATGTGAACACATATGTGGAAATGAACGGCTGACTCATTTAAACCGGGATCTTTAAAGTACCTTCACCGTCTGCTGAAACTCTACTGTGACATAGGCACACAGAACTCCTTTTTCTCCTTCAGAAAGAAACATCTGCAACCTGTTACTCTCTTTAATGATGTTGTTTTCCCTCCTTGGCATTGGTTTTTGTTACTATAGCGATGCACAGAAAGAATAGGAGGGTAGTCCCCACTTTTTAGCCCAAACAGACAAACAAACTTTCACTTGACATGTTACTTTTTCTAACCAGACTGCTGTAACATGTGATCAAACTGACTTGCTGGATGGTTGCCAACCTTTCCGCAATCCACAAAAACCTCTTTCTCTGATCATTGCAATGACTGAAGTGAGTCCATGCTGATCCAAAGCTCCTAAACAAAGACTTCTGATGTGGCAGTGTCACTTCCTGGCAGGCCTTCTCTCTGTCTGATGTGGGGTCTTTGTTGGTAGATGAGGGGGTAAGGCAATACCCCACTGAGTCGGACGCAGGTTGAGAAACAGCAAAGAGGAAAAGAGGCTTTATTAATGAGCACAGAAACAGGAGGATGTTGTGGTCAGTCATTGTGCAGCTGCTTGTTTCACTTCCTCAGGTCTTCACAGGAGCCACACACCATTCCTCCTTCAACATGTAAGTTAGAGATGTTATTAAAGATCTTTAAAAAAAATTGCAATACCACTTTAATCTGACTCCAATTTTGAACTTGTGCTCATAGTAAAGTGCATCAAAAATAATAATAAAAAAAAACACCAATGCATTTAGAAGATTCCTCCATTCTGGTTTTGAATAGAAGGTCAGAAAAATAAATCACATAAGATAAGAAGGGAGTGTTTGAGAAGAGACATTTAGCGTCAATAAAGTTGTCAATCTGGAAGCTATAATTATCAAAAGGGAACTCCTGCAGTGGCTCACACACCTGCACACTCAAACAATCGCACCAGTGTCTCAGACGCCCTCACATTTGAGACAAAAGTAGAAAATGGAAATAGCTGTGAAGGACTGAGGCGGTATCGAAGATGACAGGTATGACGCTACCAAAGAAAAAAATAGCATCTATTTGTTTGTGAGAGGAACTTGTAAATCCTGATGAGGTGATTTCAATCTATTCCATTTTTATCATGCTCACAATTTGTGAGACTGTCTACTTAGAAAATCTTAGCACAGTCTGTGTAGATTTAAGATGCAACAATGTTTTTAACCACAATAAAGTGCCTCCAGTTCAAAGAGAAGTTAAAAACTAAGTGGTCAACTAGAGGAGAAAACAAAGTAAAATTAAAACCAGAAGACAAAATCTTGGATTTAAATGTGTCTCTCGGTGATCAGTCTCTACCATGAAGTATTTCAACACCAAATCTCATGACATCAAGCAAATATTTCTCACTGGGCGTTATGAGAAAACTATTGTACTGAGGGAGTGTTTCAGAATTAGAAAACTTTTAATAGCAGGCAGTGTCACGGTTGATGTTGTGATAAGATAGGCCTAACATGTTACCAATGTTTCCTTGGGAATACCCTCACAATTTTGTGTTTTATTTTTCTATTTTTGTTGCCCCGCAACAGACTGGTGACCTGTTTGGGGTGTATTCTGCCTCCCGCCAGAAATCAGTCGGGATAGGTTCCGGCACCCCCTGTGGCCCCTTTAGTAATAAGTTGTTTAGAAGACAAAACAAAACAATTGTCCAAAGAATTGAGTTGAAATTTCTCATTTGTGCGATACATTTTTTAGTAACCAGGAGAACAAGATGGAGTTGGCTCTGCTGCAATGTTTTGTTGTCTGGTTCACAGCATATCACATGAATTATTACTGTTGTGATCAGACATGGAAGAAATGACTGTTTTGTTTTGTTTTTTTCTGGTAGTAGCAAAAACAAAAGTAATATTAAAAGTGGGGTCCTGCATGGCTCTATTTCAGAGCCCCATACTGTTCAAAATTCATCTCCCTAAAAACTTGGGTCATGACAAAAGATTCTTATCATATTATGCTTATGACCATTGGCGCTATATTATCACCACATTCAAAGCCAAAGAACAGGCCTCTGCTAAATCAGAGTGTGGGCGTGTCAATTTAGCAGACCGGGTTGAAGCTGCAAATCTGCAACATCCTCGAACTCATTGTATGTGAAGATCTTATTCAAACAATAGTCGGAACTGTATATTTCTTCCCCTTGTTCCATTTTTCCTGCTACTTCAACTTCAATTGGCCAAGAAAGGGTCAAAATCATGCTGATGGTGTCACTTTCAAGACTTCTCAGATCCTGTATTTTGAATTTGTTTCAAATTTGCAGAGTTAATAATAATAATAATGTATACTTTATTGATCCCTCACCGGGAAAATTTGTGTGATGCATTACACCGCAGCAGGCTGCCACAGCGGCGCCAATGGTGGGAGAAACAGGGTTTAGGTGTCTTCTCCGAGGACCTAGATGTGAACTCAGTGGGATGTGAACCCACGAACTTCTGGGGCGAACACTCTACCACTGAGTCACCACTTCCCCCTTTGGAGTTGTAACTATTGGTCAACAAAAAACACCATCATGGTGTTCTATGTCCTAGATTTCTGAAACTAATCATTAGAAAACTTGAAAATTGATTCTTATTTGGTCGATTTAAATTAGATAAGGAAACGTATTTGAAATCAGATCATTTGAAGTCATGTTTGAAATAAAAATAAGTTTATTTTGCTTTTGAATCTATTTTTTTTTTACATGCAGTATGTACTCTGGCAGATAATGATGATGATCACCCAGCTGTGGTCATATGTAAAAAATAATAAATCTAGAATGAGTAAGTTGTTTATAACAACATACAAATCTCCCAGAGAAAGAACCACTAGTAAGAACATCTTACTGGCAACGTAGGAGTGTGTACATTTAATGCACTTCCCAGAAACTTGATGCCTAAATGTATTTAACATCTGGAGAGAAAATCTGCAGACACTATTACCAAAGCAATCTCAAATCCTTCTGAGAGTTGCTCTTGCTTCTACTCCGCTCTGAAGATGTGGTGTCTGTGTTTTAAGTGGTCTCGTGTATTGCATGCGCCACATAAATAACTCTGTCTTGCCAAACAGTATTGACACTCTGTAATAATTGCAGCCAACCATCAAGAGTGACATCAGCTATCCATGCTCACAAGGAAAGAATTGGGGGAGTTATAAAAATAACAACTGCTCCCACGGGAATGTGTCACATTCAGATGGGGGCCCGATTGTTCCCTGACCAAGCTTTGTTACAGTGTCGCATTCCTGAAAACTACGTTCAGGAGAGGGGTTTCAGGAAAGGGAGATATTTTTCACACCATAGCACAAAGCCACAGACGGTTGAATGTCGTGACTCACAGAGGGCAAAAAGTCGCTGACTAATCACAATAATCATCATCTCATCGTATCCACAGCCGGTGTGTGAAGCAGGACTCCCCAGAGATACAGTAATTCCCTAAAAATCAAATCACTCCTCAACATGAGACAATATTGTTGCTAAATCAGCTGTGTCAGCTCGTCTGTGTGTACTGAGCAGGATAATTGCCGCCCTGCTTCTCATCCAGTGATGGAGAAAATTTAGAGGGAGTTTTCACATGGTTAACCCCACAAAAGTTGTCTTAGATGTTGTTTGATAAAAACAGAGAAGACTGATTTTAGAGATTAGCTGTGATGTAATGGGAAGAAATTAAAAGTAAATGTCACTTCACTGCACTTATGGCTTCTGCACTTTTTTTTGGCCATGTCTATATGCAAGTGTGTGTGCTGGGGCGCGTCTGCCACAAGCACACACATGACTTCATCTAAGGGAAAAAATTCCCCCTCTCCTACTTTTCTCCTGCAGCAGCTGAGCTCTGAGATTTCCTTCTGCATTCTTTCTGAACAGCTCCCACACTGTCTGCTGCAGGAGAAAGCGAACACACTGAGGACAGTGGGCTGACAGTTGAGACACATAGCAGCGGAGAAAAAAGCCTCACTGAGGTCACGGACCCCTCTAATAGACCGTAGGCCGTTTAGGAGAGAATGTAAATCTATCAGTCACAAAGATGACTTCAGATGGATGAAGAAATTTGACCTGCAAATCTGGTGAACTCTTGGTTCTATCTATGTCAGAAGGAATCTGAATCCCAGCTTGCTAATTATTAACAATTATAAAAGTATTCAAACAATGTTGTCAACCTTTTTAATCAAAAGCTTGGCTAATTTTGAGATTAAAAGGTTTTTTTTCCGATGCAAACTGCAGAATTTGGGGTTCAATTTGGGACCAATTAGCAAATAGGTTACAGATTATAATTCAATTCAACTTTATTTGTATAGCCCAAAATCTCAAAATGTCTGTCTCAATGGGCTTCACATTGCAGATACAGAGGAAAAACAAGAAAAAGAGGAATGTATAAACACAATACGCAGCAAAAACTTAACAAATGCTAGCTAGACGATGTTAACACATTCCTGCCCTCAGACTCTCCTTGGGGAAAAAATAAGAAGCCTCATGGGGATCCACATGAAAGAGAGATCCCTCCACCGGGACAAGCATCCAATGTGTCTAAAACTATTGTTTAAATAAAATCTCATTCTACTCTACAGCTAAATATCTAAAGAAGTCAATAGATGTTCTTCATCCTGATGGAAATACGGGGATTCCTCAGCCCGGCTATGGAAATCCCGGGACGGGGATCGCGAGAAACTTCACCAATTATTTTTACTTTTAATAATCACTATTGCATGTTCTTGTCTGTGTATTATTTATTTATTTATTTTTTTTGGGAATGGTGAATTGTAATATTGTGATATTTTCTAAAAGTTTTTCTTCAAAACCCACAACATTTTATACCATTTTTTAAAATAAATTATTCATAATGAAATCATTTTTACAAACTCATTCTGAAAATGCACTTCTATTAACTATTTTTCAAAAAATTAAAAAGTGTCTGAACGTGTTTTTTTCACTTGAAGAATATAAAACAATACATTTTACTGCTCTTAGAAATCTGTCTGGTTGTATCATGACTGCAACGGGATCCCAGCAGAGCAATGCATTCAAAGAGAGGAAAATTGATTAAAAATGCATAGGATTTGCCTTGATCAGCCTCAGATACTTTCTCTGACCAATGATTCAACTTACTTACAACAAAACTTTTCCATCAACATAAAAACATGTGGCTCGTTCTGTGGCTTGTTTTTGTTTTTAGAAAAATGCCCTATTATTTTCATCCGTTGTCACACTGCCGTATAAAGATGTAAAAGAAAAGGGCAGAGGAGATTGGCTTGTAAATTTGATCAGAAAAGAACCAATTGTCTTGTAAAATATCCTTTAAAATCTTGAAACAGTACAATACCTAAAGGTGAATGTCAAAAAGTCAATCAGACTAAAATGTCAAACAACAAAAATGGATTTTGTTTTGTTGTAAAGTTGTCCACTGTGGTGAAGATTTTGATGGAAATAAAAAGACAAATGCACCATTTGGGTCCCACAAACAGAAACAGATGTGTCAGTTCTTTATTTGGAATCCAACCTCATAAAAATCAAAAGATGAAAACAGGTTATATTTTAATTCCTTTTGTCTTGATGCTAACAGAATACATAAACTGATAAAAAAAAAAGCTGAACTTGTGGTTGGCTCACCCTTCGCCTGCGTGGAGGAGGTGGCGAGGGACAGAATGAAAGCAAAACTGTCACCAATCATGCTAAATCCCTCCCACCCCTCCATGAATCTGTGGACCATCTGAAAAGCAGCTTCAGCAACAGACTCCTGCAACCCTATTGCTCTGAGGAACGGTACAAAAAATACTTTCTGCCGTCCTCGATCAAAATATTCAACCTTTCACTTTCAAACCTTTAAACTTTCACTCATAACAGCTAAAAAAAATCATGTTGTTGAATGACAGTGTATGATTGTAGCTCTGCAGCACTCAAATTTCCCTTTGGGGATAAATAAAGTATCTTCAGTTCGATTCAATCAATTTAATAACCAAACTCAACAGACCCGGGACATCTACGTATGTTGTAAAACAATCTTTCTCGGTGAAGGAAAATCTAAGTTGAGAAAAAATAAAAAGCTTCATGGAGAAATCCTAAGAATTACTCTTAGGCTCTCCAGTAAAAAGGAGCTCATGAAACTCAACAATAATTTAATTCAGGTTTGCAACATACAGCAGATATGCCCCATCCAGACAGGGGATTGTGGGCGAGGTAGGGGTTATCAATGTTCAGGGTGGAGTGGGTGATGTTGAAAGGTTGGAAAGATAAGACAGGGTTGGCCTGTGGAAATACTTTAGAATAAACCATACAATCTAAAAAATCCATTGTAAAAACAGAGTGTGAGCTAGTAAAATAAATCTAAAAATAGCCTTATATGATCTCATTTACTAGTCTTTAAATTGTGAGCGGCTGCATTTCAAACAGGCAAACCAAAGGTAGAAAAAGCCCACCTTTCTCTTGATGTAGATGACTAAGATTATGACAGAAGTCTGATTTTAAGATCATAAAAGTACAAATCCCTTTTCTATTTCAAAATCATAGCAAGTTTCAGCCTGGGCCAGATAAAACGCAGATGAGCGAGACCCTGGACTGGTCGCCAGTTTATCTCAGGGCTCTTAGCCAAAGAAATATTCCAAAATAACTTGAGGTTCTGTTCGAATTTATGTTGAGTGCAGGGCAAGCTACAGTTCTCATCTCAAGACTTTGATTTTATCTTCAGTTAGCTTCAGAAAAACGTTATTATTTTGTATAAACTTCTGTCGAGCGGTGCACGGTGGCGCAGTGGTTAGCACAGTGGCCTCACGGCAAGGTCAGGGGTGTGAGTCCTGGGGGTTTATTTTGATTTATTCTCATTTCCACGTGTGTATTTGCTGACAAACCTCTAATTCTGCATCAAAGTTGAGCAGCAAGAACACAATGTTTGGCTTTAATGAGTTTTTCGTTAACAACTTCTGTCTTTGATGAAAAAGGAGTTATTACCAATTTCACCTGGATCGATGATCCTTTCCTCACCAAAGCTACCAGCTTTGAATGGCAATCCTAGAACACTTGGCAGAACATTATTGTCAGAAATCAGACATGTTTGCAGATACATTGTGAACTGAACTCCATATCAACTTGTCCACCTTGTGACTGATTGTCTGCAGCGTTCTTAATTCGCTCAAAAAAATGCAACACAATGAAAAAAAATATATACTTTTAAGGACTTGTTAGGAAGACAGGAGAGATCCTCCCATAGTACACACTCATAGTTCAGCTATGCAGAGGTAATACTCCACAAAGAAAATCCCTTCATTGCTTTTACAATCAGGATCAAAGTGTAACTATAAAGATTGCTTAAATTGTTTGCTTTAGGGATGTATAGTGCTGCCGGGCTGAGTTGTTTCAAAATCAGACACAAATGAGGAAGCGCGCCTTCAGCCCACTCCTTCTGGTAACAAGGACTTGCTGTCTCCCTCTTTGATATCCTTCTGCCACTCCTTTGTTAAGGCCGACTCAACTCGCCAGCACGCGTTGGGTTGATCCTCTAAACCACCAGCATGCCTCTTACTTCCTTCGCATGTGCAGGATGGGCGGATGTAAGAGTTGGATTTTTTTTTCTGGGTTTTTTCAGAGAACCACAAAGCAGAGAAAACAGATGAGTCAACCATGCAGTCATTCAGCCTTCCTGTCTACTTGCCGATGTATAATGTTGTTTGTATGTGTTAGGTTATCCCACACGTTGAATGCTTTTCTCTTCTTTTTTATTTACTTATGTTGCTCATTTCCTTTGCTCTTTTTTCCCCCTCCCAGATTAACTACAGTGGCTTTCTCCTACCGAATCCCCCAGACAGTAATATGATGCAGCCACGGGTCTCAGTGGGGCCTAAATAAACCTCAGGAAGAATTTAATAGTGTGATCATGATACATAACAAGTGTCTGTCCAGCAAGGTGACATCAGCAGAGGGGAATCCACTGTCAGGAGCAAGTAAAGATGAATATAGAGCGGTGGAAGAAGTAACCAAGATATCAGAAGTGAAATATGTTCACCTTTTTTTTGTGATGTCACAAAATCAACTTTACTCTTCACACAGTGCTTTTAAAGCAAATTATATCCCTCCAAGGATGATATATCTCAACATCTACCATGTTTTAACATTATCTTTGCCTTCATGCGGCGAGAGGCTGGGTGCCCTCTGAACAGGTCACCAGTCTGTTCAAACATGTTGGACTAAATATTTTCTCATGTGAAAGATTCCAACAGGAAAAGTTACCACACATTCACACAGGACTTCCACTTTGAATCAGTAAATCTGGAATCTCATAAAGAAATTTAACTTGACAGATACGTAATCATAAAGAACAAGCTTATCATCAGACCAGCGGGATACAGATACATTTAGCGGATCTAGTTCCTAGTTGGCTGCAAGATTTTAGAAGCAGGGGAAAGTATGACACATTGGGGTTCTGTCCTCTAACTCTAGCTACTTTTTTTTTGCCAGACTGCCTTGGCTGCTTGATATATTCACATCAACCTTGGCTTATCCCTAGCTTTCCTATCTTGTGGCCCCTTTCCATCTCATTCATTGTTCTTCAAAGCCTTTTCGTTCAGTTCTTTACACCACTAGTTGGTAGAGTATGATTCACATGTTGTCCACCTCGCTTCCTCTCCTTAGGAAAGAGCTCTGTTTCAGATTCAGGAAGAATCTTCTGTGTTCCTGTACTGAGCGTTGCAAAACTGAGGAGGCCTCGGTGCTTGATTTACCATCTCGTTTCCATCATGATAAAGTCCGTCTATTCATTTCTTCAGATATACAGCTGTAGAGTAAAATAAGCTAATATTTAACTTACAGTCTGAGACACTTTGAATGCTTGTTCCGGTTTAAGGGATCCTTCTTTCATGTGGATCCCTACGAGGTTTCTTTTTTTCCCCACTGCTGGGTTTTTGGAGTTTTTCCTCATCGTGAAGGAGGGTCTAAAGGCAGGAATGCTCTCATATTGTTTAGAAAGCTTTTATTTAATTAGCTTTTAACTGTGTATTTGTGTTTCTATTCTTTTTGTTCTTTGTTTTGTACTTTTTTTTCCCAATCTATTATGTAAAGCCTCTTGAGACAATTGTTTTGTTATTTTGGGCAATAAATTGTAATTGAGTTAAATAGGAACACGAACTAAAGAAAAACTAAAAATAAACAAACTCACTTTAATAAGAAACAGGTTACACTTCAATACTTGATTCGTACAGAGAATTCCACACCTCAGTGTTATTGTTGTTCTCCTCCATCTATCAAAATCTCTTATTACGAAGATTAATTCAAACAAATAATCCCCCATTTGGTCATTCGTTCTTATTTACGAAAAAATTTTTTTTATCAAACTGCTATAATTTTTACAGGTTTTGAAAAGGTTTATTTTATTTTTCAACAAGTTCTGACTGGAATGGTTTAATAACAGCTGTTCTACACTGTTTGTAACAGAATTCAGCCTCTGGCATCAACACAGCAACCAGATTAGATTATCTCATTTGAAGTCAAAACTGTTTTTACAGCACAAAGAGAAATGTTTGTTTTATTTCTCCTTTTTTTCACCCTCCAAAAAACCGCAATCTGACCTCAATTTTTATGTTTACTGACTATGTAATTTAAGTGACAACATAACCCTTCTTAAATTTGTTCCACAGTACCCCGTGAGAACTCACATACACGAGAAAACTCCACAGAAAAGTTGGTGTTTCAAACATTTTCCCAGCCAGGACTAGAACAAGCGACCTTCGTACTGTGGGTCTGCAGAGCAAACCACCGCACCACTGTGCAACCAAATAGACATGGAGGTTATCAATAATTAAATAGTATAAATAAAATAGGACTTGTATCAGTTGTTGTGGTATTCAATGCTTGTAATTAGAAAAAGTACACAAAAACCCCAAAAAATTAACTAAACTCCAAAACTTTTTTACAAAAATACCTTAACATCATTTCTTTCTGTTTTAGATAAAGAAAAAGATCAGATATTTGTTCTTTTGTGGATTTCTCAGTTTTAGTAAAAAAGCCACTGAAAGAATTTGGTTATTACTTCTAGGCTTTCGGAGGAAGTGGTCAAGCCATTAGTAGCAGCAGCTTTTTCTTGTAACTTTTAGAAAAACTGGTGAGAAAAGTGCTTGTGTGGTCAGAAGGTGTCTCACTTTAATGAGTTTCTGAAGGTTGAAGGCATGACTCAAATAAATTACTGCTAGCAAATGAGAGCGTTTTCAGTAAGTCATTTTTGAGCAACGAGAAACAAGCTTTAATGGTTTTTATGAGAGCGGATTTGGCCATTTGGGTGACATAAGGAAGAAAGAGGAGACAGGAAAAGGATACATGCGGCATAAATAATAAGCCGCCGGCTCACAGGAACTAAGGCGGAAGGCAGAGGAAAAGTTCAAGCTATGATAGGCAGTGACAGAGTGTCTCTGACATTTTAATCTATTTTATCCACACAGTAGCGAAGACAAGTCAGCACCCTCCTAAGTAGGAGTTCTCACCTTGACCCATTATTTACCCTCCTCTGTGTGTCTCTCTTTCTTTTTATTTCTCTCAACCTGCATTGAAAGTGGTATAGAAGATCTTTATAAATTCATTTTTGCTATGATACTTAACGAGGGAGTATTTTACTTTTGTGGGGTAATAATATCTGTCTCATAGAATGGAGCATATAGCAGAAAACCAAATCCATGGCCAAGAACATGCTGGCTTTTAAATAGTTGCCAAATACTGGACAAAGAGCTTGTAAATTTCTCAACCATGCTTGAACAGAAGGCAACTTTCCACTACAGAACATACCTTAAGTCGTTTTCTTTTCGAGTTTGTCTGAGAAATTTGCCTTCACTGCTTGGGCTCATGCTTATGTGTACTGAAAACAATAAAGCATTTTATTAAAATATGTTCTGTTCCATCATCTTCCGCTTGTTCCGGGGTTGAGTTGCAGGGAAAACAGCCTCAAACGGGCAGCCCAGGCCTCTCTCACCCCGGCTGCATCCGGGGTCTGCCCCTTGATCTCCTCCCAGTGGGACGTGCCCGAAGCACCTCGCCCGTGAGGCGATTGGGGGGGGGGCATTTTGACCAGATGCCCAAACCACACCATCCGGCTCCTCTCATCCTGGAGGAGGAGCGGCTCGACACGGAGCTCCTCCTGGATGGCAGAGCTCCTCCCCCGATCTCTGAGTGAGAGCCCAGCCACCCTGCGGAGGAAGCTCATTTCGGCCACTTGTATCCACGATTGCATTCTTTCGGTCAGCCCCACAGCTGGTGACCATAGGTGAGGGTTGGAACGTAGATCGATTTGTAAATTGACAGCTTTGCTTTTTGGCTCAGCTCTCTCTTTACCATGATGGACCGATGCAGCGAATAAAACTATGTGGGGTATATTAAAAACGTCAGCCAATTACTTTTACATGGTGAGCAAAAGCTGTTTAGCCACTTCCTGTCAATGACCCCAACTTCCTGGTCGTAAGCCTTTTTACTGGTTGAAAACATAAACCCAAAAGAAGCCAGAAGAGACCAAAGTGGGTCTCAATGTGCCACTGTATGCACAGAGAGTTGCTGTACTGTGAGTGATAGAAGATCTTCCATTCAGACTTCAATGAAGCAACAGGTAGACAACTCACAGCCATGTCAGCCTCTTCAGGCTGTGCAACAATGTCTGTTTCTCTCATCAGCTCATCAATCTGCTTTTATCTGCATGCTGACAGTAAGCCTTCAGTTAGCTAGCTCATCTTTGTTTGTGCCAAATTCAAGAATGCACATGCATGGTAGCTTGTTTTTTGTTTTTGCTGCTGGAATACCAGATGATTTCCAGCACATTTTGGAACACGTGCACCTATACAATCATAGATTCCAGGTAGTAATATGTTCATCCGGAGAAAATCCGGTAAGAGGCTGATTACATTAGCAACTGTTGCTGTGCGCACTTCCATGTTTGTGTGGAAACTACCCATTGTTACTTCTCAGCAGGGCAGGAAGTACTTTTTTTTTTTTTTTACCAAATTTTCCTTCTTGTGTTGATTCAATTCAGTGTATCCATCAGAAATTCTAATTGAGATAGAAAAGGTGAGTCACACTTTCAAAAAAACATTATAACCAATCCCACTGAATAATGCTATTAAATGTGTAACTTTTACTTTCAAGTAGTATTTGTACAGTTTGACTCATACTCATTGACTATGAGTTGAGTGTGTGGGAACGATACACACCTCATAGAAAACCAAGGAAAGGGTGAAAATGTGTATGATCACATTTAACCCCAATAAACAATTAATTACCCTCTCACCCTCTCCTTTTGAGTAAAATTTGGCTGACTTGTGCGGAAATACCTCCTGAGCTTTAAGAATTTGGCTTCTAACTCTCAAAGAAAAAACATTGGCAAATAATGGCTGGCGAAGGACTGGAATCTCTCAATTTGGTCCTACAAGAACAATGGGCCTGCATGCTGGGCAAATTTCCTGACTATGGACCACCCTGCCACTGAGAAAGTGGTAAGTAGTGAGCTTATTTCTCTCCTGGTTCTCTGGCCCTTTAGTGGCCGTCCTCCCCCCTCTCGGATAGCAGGTATGTGAGCATGACTGCACAACCCTATTTCTGTGTGCACCGCTACTTGACATTGAGAGACTGGGATTAGTTGGCTTCACTACTGTAAATGACAAGCCACAGTCACACATACAAACACATGCATATGTGTGGCATGTAAATACTCTTTTCTCCGCCAACTACTCTGATAAAGAGCTGCACTTCTCCTTATTTGTCGAACGAAAGCTGTCAACAGTATTTGGAGAATGTAGGGTACAGTTTTCAGACCGTTTGTGTGTCCGTGCTCTTTTAGCACTTTAATATGAGTGTGATATCTCCCAAATCACTGAGGGATTTAAGTTAAACTGGTAACAGTTACTCAGTACCAACATTAGATGAACTGATTGTATTTCAGAGTCATGCGACCAAATGTCAATGTCACAAAATTAAGAATCCATCCACATACGTATGACTGCTTGAACCTACTTATCACATAGATCTTATCCATTCAGGTTTGTTATATCGTGCAGGCGAAGGCCTGCTGTTCAACGCCTTGGCAAAGACTTATTCTTGGTAATTTTAAAAAGGTTGCAGGGTTCTCTTTTTTTGCAGTTTCTCAACAAATGGCATGAGTAAAGGAACATCCCAGCTGAGATGCCCCACCCATGGTTCACCCAAACATCTGTCTTTAACTCTCATTCCTTCGTGTGAACACTGAGCTCTGAGATAATCTTATTAAATTTGGTAAAAATATAGAAATAGGTGGTTTGGGAATCAAACCCACAAACATCCCCAAACAGTCATGTTTCACTTTGGATTTTTTCTTATAGGGATTTGGTTAACCCTTTTGAGCCAACAGGGTCTCAAATTTGAATGTTGTTTGACCACATTCCCACACACACACATTGCCGGTGTAACAACATCCGTGTAGGAGGTAACTTCAAGGGGTGACTAACATTTGGCTGCCTTTGAACCCAGCTGGGTCGTTTGACTTCACTTACCTTCATTAAAACCTGTGTGCGGTCATGCACAACTAACAATGTTTTGCATCCTACCTCCTGCATGGTCCGATGTGGTGTCTTGATGTAATACCGGGTTGTGTTTCTTTGAACATGTAGGTTGAATGAGTAATGTTACAAAGAGCAGTGGCGTGATGTTGGGGCTTGACATCAGGTGATCACCAGCTTACACATCTCACACGTGTTTGCCATGGATTCGGACACACACACAGCTGTGATTCCAGCTGCTCACAGTGTGGTGCGATGAGTCCATCAATGAGATGGTTCATGTTGCTGTCATCACGAAACAAATGAAGTCTTCATTTTTTATGTGATCCACAGTGAAAGTCCTTCATTAGGTTATGCAACATTTGACAAATGCATAATGAAATATGGAGTGATTACTAAAAATATTAGCCTTTTCAGTGCTTGAGATAAGAGTACAAACAGCCAGGAAGCAGGTGCACAGACGTCAGCAACAAAGGATATGAAAATATTATGTTTACTATGATTACAGCTTATGAATGGTCCCAAAGAGCAAACAGCTTGATTATTAACCAAGCATCTATTAATGTGTAATTATACGCAGGAAACTTAGCTTAAGGGCAAAAATAAACTTGACGTCACCTCTCGAGTGTCTTTAGTGAAACATCTGGACTGAGTATTAATTTTAGAAACACATTAACCTCGGCTACAATACAACGGAACAATACAAATGAGTACAAGAGTCAAAAGTTCGATTTACGTCTTTTTTATTTTCTTCTAGAAAAAAATGTGACAGATAAAAATCACAAAATAGTCTGGATTGAAAGGGTTGAACACTTGGATTCACATTTTTCTTCTTATGACAGCTTGACAGTTCTCCTCTGATAAGACATGATTCAACTATTCACACCCATTTCATTTACAGTGCATGTAAAATTTTGACTTTTATTTCTAGACGTTTCCAAGAAATATAAATGCTGTCAACTTTGATGAGCTCAAAGCCAACACGGCAAATCATAATGACCTTTTTGATCTCTCTTTAAAAAAACGGAAATATAAAAACAAAGCTTTTTCTGCCTTAACATCCTCGAGCCTGCAGGATAAAGTTGGGTGGGGAACATGAAAGAGCAGGGCTCGGCCCATCCTTCATAGCAAATAATTACATCAAAATTTCTTGAACCCACAACTAGCAGTAGAATCTGGTTGTTCTTGGTAACCAGGTCCAACTGGTTACATGATACAGCTTCTTCTAGTCACTGTTCAGTTTAACTGGTACAAAAAAGCACTAAAACAAACAAAAAAAGTCTAATTAATGATCAATTCTTCAATAAATCACAGTGCTATTGATCCTTTACTGAGTATCTAAATTTAAGTCGATAGACATCAGATGCTTCTGCATTTTTATGAGAAACTAAAGTTGAGGAGCATCCACTTTTTTTTCCGTGTCATAAATAAATATGGTTGAATAGGCAATATAAAAAGAACTGTAACATTGATAGTTTTAAAAAACTACAGAAGATGGTTAAAAATCTTCATAAATACAGTTAGCATAAATAAATAACTTAAACCTATAAATATAATGTTTACTGTACACACACAAGAAAAGAAAGAAAGAAAAGACAGAAAACAAAGAAGGCCTTGAGCAGGAACATTTAAAAGGCTTTCTTTTTTGGGGGGCAAAAGTCCAGATTGAGCTCTTCCATGCTGCTAATTATTTCAGTTTCATTTGAAACTTTTCACTCAGTCACAAAGCAGCATAAAGTCTAAGCATTGGTTCTTCTTCTGGGTCCTTCCTGCTGATCACATTCCCAGTCCATCTCCTGAACCCCTTAGTATTCCAGTTCCGGACGGGCCCTCGGGAGTGCATTCGGCTGCCCGCCTACCATCTGAATGGCAGGTGGACGCACTCTTTTCCATTCTTTCTGTACATTCTGGTTTCCTCTGAGACCTTCTGTTGAGCTTTCCTTCTCCATTGCTAGATTGAGGTAGAATTTCTGCATCTTTCCTAACAAAGTGGAAAAAAACAACGTGTTTGATTAAAACTATCACTTAACCATAAACATGAACCAGACTTTGGTCAGCCGATGTAATCAGAGTACTCACCTCTTCAATCTCTTTAGTGGTTAGAGGTCAGCCCATGTTTCACTTTTTCCTCGCTCTCCACATCGTACGCTCCCCGTTTGTGAAACCTGTAAACAATGAGTAAAAGAAGTTCAGTAAAAAATCCTTTTTTAATAATAATCATCTTGGTATGTGTGTTTGGTGTTCTTTACTGACCTGAGCATTAATAAAAGGCCTATTATTGTGAGGCAGAGAGATGAGAGAACAACTGCAATCACAGCCAGAGCTGTGGTCCTGTTGTAACCCTCTTTAGTCTGTATGGGTAGTGTGAAAAACTCGCACCTTGCACCTGAATAATCTGCGTGACACCTGGAGAAACAAAAAGAGAGATCAGTTGATGTGTTCAGGACTTTTTTTTCTGTAAGTAGGGGTTGGATAATCATCACCAATACTTACAAACAAGATGGGCCAAGAGTTTTCCCAAGGTACTGGCAGGTTCCATGGATGCAGAAATCCTTGTATTTCTTCAGGCAGGGGTTCCTCTTCTTTTTCCTGCCCTTACCCTTCTTTTTTCCCTTTTGTTTATTTTCAGTGTTCTCCGTCTCCACAATGGACGTAGGGTCTTTGGGTTTGCTTGACATGGCAACTGGACAGAAAAAAAGATGAAAAAACTCAATTAGAATCAAATGAAAGCAGAAATCCTATCATCAATCATAAACACGAGCAGATCCCTTACCTTTTGGAAAGTCTAGTTCATTATCTCCAGAAATGCCATCTTCTTCTTCTTCGTAGTAATAATTATCATCATAGTACTCCTCTTCTTCACCTTCCTGGACATATTCCAACGTTGTGGCCACATTGTTTCTGCTTTCTTCCTCTATCTTCTTGTCTTTGGTTGTGTCTAGGAGGTTAATGATGAACGTGGGTTCCTGTCTTTTCTCATATCGGTCCACCGAGGCTCCATGAGCCAGTCTGAACACAGCTGGAAGAAAAAAAAACATTTGAAATGTTAAAAGCTGAATATTAGCATAGATTTTGTAAGAAAAGAGAGATTTTTTCTCTAAAACAAGAGCCTTTGCTCTCAAGTTGGTGGACAGGGTGGGTGGGACTAATGTAGACAAGTTTAAACATGTTTCCACAAGAAGCTCCAGGTAGGGTTTAAGCTATGTAGTAAATTTTTTCTTGTCATCACTCTTGGCAATGCATTGTGCAAGTTCAATCTGAAATGTTCATTTAGAATACAGTGCTTTTGCTCATGAGCACTGCAACAACTGAAAACTGTCCAAAAACTAGAGGAATATTGCTGTAAGTTATGATTTAAAGACAAAAAAAGAGTTTAAAACCAAACTGAAACACTCCCTGTAATTCATACACAAGCACAAAATGCATAAACAGACAGTTAGCTAATGTCAGGCAAGAATATGAGTTAAAAATAAATGTATCCAGTTACATAAAGCATGATCTAAAATAGAGAGATGACCCCATTGGTGCCCAGATAGCCTGGCATCACAGAAACCCCACTGCCCTGATTATTATGAAAATATCACATCTTTATGCCTTGTCCGGATCAATGAGAGAAGCAGATACATACCAATAGTTTGAAGCAGAATGAGAGCAGCAGAAAAAATCCTCATGGTGGTAAAGCTTCCCACAAAGTTTGGACCAAAAGAAAAACCAAGAGTATTCCGTCTAGTGATGTTGAATCTAGATTTGTCCTTTTCTTTTTGATGTTATAGTAATTTTCTTCTTTTTTTTTTCTTTTTTTTGACAAGGCTGACAGCTGAGTGTCTGTGTCTGCAGTCTTCGCCTGTGTGGAAGTGCCTGACACAAATCCTGAGGTTTTTATGAGATCCTGACCCCGCCTTCAATACTGCTGAGCCACTGACTTCATAAGCAACAGTTGTGTCACTACTACTACATAAAAACCGACCAGACACTTCATTATAGTCTGAATTAGTCATTTTAAGCATTTTGATGTGGATGAAATCCCAGTTGTGATGCATCATCATTTTTTGTTGAATGATAGATTAATCAATAAGACTTAAAAACATAAAAAAATCAATGATCTGAACAGGTTCTCATAATTTTATCATTTTGAATAAGCGTTATCAGAAAGACATGTTTAATGTTTTTGGAAAAAAAATACAAAAAAATGTACATGCATATAACCAACCTAACACTCCATTAGGGTCAAGATCAGTCATTTTTAGATAGTTTGTTGTGAATAATAAAAAAAAAAATCATCAGTTTATATTCATGTCTTTTGCCTCTATGAATCAAACCCATGATGTGCATATACCCCAATAGTCATGACTTGTTTGTCTGAGACCATTGAAAGTTTATAGTAAGTTCTGACTAACTGTGACTTGGTTCAAATAAAGAAGTTTATAAAGTAGTAATTACATGGGTATTCATTTAATTAAGATATAAGCAATTTTTTCAGAGTTAATCTACATTCATTTCCTTTGTTGATTTAAACTGAAGTGATAAAACACAAAGTTTGTCTGATTTATTTTATAGAGTTGAATATTCCAGCTTTTGTAAATGATCTCTAGTCAGCTAGCGCCTTCTATTGGTAAAACTTAGAATTAAACCACACGTTCACAAGTAAAAACAGAGTTGTATAAAAGATAAAAATCTTCATCTTGTCATTTTTGTCAGTTGCAACTTTTTAAAAACTCACTTTTTTTTTATTTCGGCACATTTGCAAAACCAAACAGGTCCTGTCATGATCCTTCCCTTCTTCTGGAACATTTCACCCTCCTTTTCCTTTGCCCTTATTCAAGGGCAAATGGAGACCAGTCTCAATTGCCTCTCCCGGTTTTACACACCTGTGTCTCGTCTTCCCCCAGGATATTTAACCTTTGGTGCCCATCACCTGCCTTGTACTCCTGCTGCAGCCACGATGGTGTCCCCCCTTTTTTTTTTTTTTTTGACAAGGCTGAAGCTGTGTGTATGTGTGTGCTTACGTGCGTGCGTGCGTGTGTGTCTGCAGTCTACACCTGTGTGGAAGCACCTGACACAAATCCTCAGGTTTATATGTGATCCTTCTGACCCCGCCCTCATACTGCTGAACTACTCACTTCATAAGCACAGAAATTTCCGGTTGTGTCACTCATGAATTCATAAAGCGGTTAAAATAACTGGGTTAAAATAAAGAAGATAATATGGTCGTAATTAAATGGTTATTAATTTAATAAATATATTAGCTATTTTTCAGTTGATCTTTATTCATTTACTCTGTTAATTTAAACTGAAGTTATAAAATTTAATGTTTGTCTTATTATTCACAAATTTCCCATGTGTGGGATCATTAAAGTATATTCTGATTCTGATTATTAATTCAGAATTGAATAATATCTTATCTAAAAACTGCATTCATCGTCCATTTTGAAAATCACATAAAAATCTTTGCACATGCGTAGTCAATGTATAATGAACCAGAATGATTTAAGGGGAAGTAACCAGTCTAGCTATGACTGCGCTGTCAATGGCCGCCTGGAATTAAGTCATTTTGTAGGCGTTTCAATGTATGACATCTGTTGATAAAAAACAAACAAACAAACAAACAAAAAAACAAATATAACTGCGTTTTTTTTCTTTGCTAACTTAATTTTGGGCCATAAAGAAATGATGATAGGCCTGTGGTTGCTAAAACAGCACTTTTCTCGTATTAATTAACGACAAAACAGTATAACTTGATGGGTATGTTCTACTTTAACCATGTGTAAAACTATCTTCTTAGAACTAATATGTAATTTTTAGAAAAACAAAGGGGGTTCGCGGGTTCGATTCCTACTGAGTTCACGTCAAGGGTCCTTGGAGAAGACACCCAACCCTACGGTGTACTAGTGCAGCACACATAATTTCCCGGTGAGGGATCAATAGAGTATGTAAAAATAATAATTCAAAAGTATTTGAAATATAATTTCACATTTTTACCTGAGGTGGCGGTAATGCATTAAAACGCTGCTTCGTTGCCTATCACTGCAACCAAAGAAGAAGGCTTACAGGAAGGGGAGGGGGGATAAACATGGCGGAGGAGACAGTGGAGGTAAACACAGCTGTTGAAAACCACTCAGAAACACAACAGGTCGATGAGAACGAGGATTCCGAGACTCCCGGTGAGTCTGAGGCCGGGAGCGGGCAGGACTCTGCGGGAAACAGCGCTCCCGGTGCGGGGGAAAGCGGCTGGTCAGCACCGATCTTTTTGCTGGCTCGAAGGGCCACGGAGACGATTAGCAGCGGGATGAGCTACGCTGCTGCTCCGAGAAAAGCCTCAGTAGGATCTGCTGTTAACTCCCCAACAGAGGCAGAGCAAGAAAATCATGTCACATTTAAGAAGCTTCCTAGTAAGTTGTGATTAAAGTTTATAAAGTTACTTCCTCCTCGGTGAGGTTTGCAGGTTGTCAGCTGCAGGACACATGACTCCATGACATGCACTTTCTTTCTCTTTCACAGTTCGTTTCTGCATTTTATTCCCTCTTTTCATCAGATCACTTCTTTATATTTAATATTGGACTCAGACTTAAACTTTAGTAGTCAAATCCAAATTTATCACATCAGCAGCCTTTACCACCTTAAAAACATTGCCAAAATCAGAGGTTTGGTGTCTTAAACTGACTTTGAGGTTCCTATCCATGCATTTGTTTCCAGTAGGTTAGACTCACAGGTCTGAGCAAAAAGGACTTGAAACAGTTGTAGTTTATTCAAACCAGAACAAATGACCACATTAGTCCTGTGTTCAGGACTCTCCTCTGGCTTCCTGTGGCTCTAAAGCGGATCTGCCTCAGCCTGTGAAATGTTACTACCTTACAAACCATCTGGTACCATCTACAACCATTTAACAGTTCTTTTTAATTGTGCATTTGACTGAAGATGAACTCTTATTTTCATTATGTGTTCTGACCCGCTTATCCCTAATTGGGTCATTGGAGCCTATCCCGGCTGTTCACAGACGAGAGGCAGGATACACCCCGAACAGGTCGCCAGTGTATTGCAGGGCCACACACTCAGACAACCATACGCACCCTCACTCATTCCAAGAGGGCAATTTCGAATGGCCAATTAACTTAACATACATGCTTTCAGAGGGTGGGAGGAAACCGTAGTACCCAGAGAAAACCCATGTATACACAGGGAGAACATGCAAACTCTACACAGAAAGGCCAGTGTACCAAGCCTTGCACCCACTTCAGGACTCGAACCATCGATCCCCTGGCTGTGAAGCCACTGTGCTAACCACTGCGCCATCGTGCAGCCCCATAACTCTTCTTTTTTTTTCTTTCATCTTTTTTTATATTTTATTCTATGTCTTGTGATCCTAATGTATTTTTTTCTGTCTTGTAAAGAATTGCCTTATATATGAATTGTGCTATTCAAATAAACTTGCATTGCTTTTTTACATCCATGTATTTAACTTTTTTTTTTTTCATTTAGTTCTACCCCCTAAAGACTCCATGGCGATAGAGAGATCTAACCTTCTCAGCATGATGAAGTTGAGCATCAAAGTGTTAATTCAATCCTCCTTAAGTCTGGGCAGGACTCTTGACTCCGAACATCCTCCTCTTATGCAGTTTTTTGTTGTCTTGGAGCACTGTCTTAAACACGGCCTTAAAAGTAAGACAGATATATGCATTCTTTCTTATTCACTCATCTTTATTTTCTGGAGTGGGATTTTTATTATTTTCTGTTTTACAGACAGGAAGTCCTTCATGGGTCAGAACAAGTCTATATGGGGACCCCTGGAACTTGTGGAAAAGATATGTCCAGAATCTGCCAACATTGCAACAAGTGCCAGAGACCTGCCTGGCATTAAGTATGCTGCAAACTATTAATTTCTTTAAACTTAAGTTGCATATGACACTTGATGATGCAATAATTCAAATATTCTTTCCAGGACTGGTTTAGGAAAAGCACGGGCGTGGTTGCATTTGGCACTCATGCAGAAAAAAGTAGCAGACTATTTGAAAGCCTTGTTGGACCACAAAGAGCTCCTTAGGTTGGTTGGATCAGTCAACATGCTTGCTGCTAAAATTTTCACTGCTTGTATGTAGTTAATAACTTTTTTATTCTTTATAGTGAGTTTTATGATACTGGAGCATTAATGATGGAGGAAGAAGGTGGGGTCATGGGAGGGCTGCTGGTTGGTCTCAATGTAATAGACGCTAATCTCTGCATTAAAGGCGAGGATCTCGACTCTCAGGTTGGTCTTTTTTTAAATACAAAAAATATTGGACTTAATTATCTTTAAGGAACAAGTTGAAATGTTTCTCTTTTATTTCAAGGTGGGCGTTATTGACTTTTCCCTCTACCTGAAAGACCCTGCAAATAATGAAACTCCTAAAGAGTAAGTGACTGGTTCTCAGTCTCGTATCAACTGTTTTTTTAATCAGTTCAGATGTCTACAATTGCTTACATTCAGCTGATCTTTTGTTTTAGTGATTCCAAGATGACTGCCATCTTGGATCAGAAGCACTACATTGAGGAGTTGAACCGGCACTTAACTGGCACCGTCACTGACCTTCAAGCCAAGATGGATTCTCTAGAAAAGACCAACAGCAAACTTGTAGAGGAGGTCAGACTAATTTTATACATACAGTTCTTTAGTATAGTTTGATTTTCACATTCACATGTTTGTTTAGTTAAACGTGACTGTGATTCATGTTTGTTTCTCATCAGCTGACAGCAGCGACGGACAGAATTAACTCACTGCAGGACGAGCAGCAGAATCTGAAAAAGGAGAATGAGTCGATCTTACAGTGCAGCCAGAAAAAGGAAGAGGTTAGACTGCTTTAAAGTTGAAATGCTGAAAATGCACTTGAACTTAAAAATAAAATTAACAAATCTGTCTGATGCTCACGTTTCCAGGCAGCTCTTCAGGACAGCATGGTGGAGCTGGAGACTTACAAGCAGACACGGCAAGGCCTGGATGAGATGTACAACGTGGTGTGGAAACAGTACAAGGAGGAAAAGCGGATTCGCCAGGTTGGGTTTCAAAAGGCAACAGTGCTGTAAGCTGTAATATAACATGCACATGTTTTTAAAGAACATGCAATGCATGGTTGGTTGGTTATTAAAATGAATAGTTTTAGCTGTAGATGAGTTTTGTAGTGTTTAGTATTAAATGTATTGTAGTGTAACTATTTGAATAGAATTTAATAGAAATAAATTGGCTCAAAAAGTAATGTCGAAGTAAACCAAAAGTTGGTTCATAGAAAATAGCAATGAATAATTATGTGCACCATATTTAATTAGGATGTGATGTACAATCATTTTTGTGTTTGCAACTACAAGATAGTCACATGAAAGTGCGTTAAGCCTTTTGACTTTTTTCATTTTGACTCCCATCTTTCTTGACAATGTCAGGACCTGGAACGGGAACTTGAATTGCAGGTGGGCTTGAAACAGGAGATGGAAATGGCCATGAAGCTATTAGAAAAGGACACTCATGAGAAACAGGACACTCTGGCAGCTCTACGGCTCCAGCTGGACCAAGTCAAGACTCTTAACTTGCAAATGTTCCACAAAGCTCAGGTAGTCAGATGACTAGGTTACTTCCCACATGCACAGAAAATACACTAATGCACATGTTTGGTTATCAAGGAGTCAGAACGACACGCTGAGAAAAAACAAGCAGAGGCTGTGCAGCTTGAGCAGAGGATGAATGAAATGGAGAAAGCAATGGTGGACATGGAGCAGCGGTATGACATTTTTTTTTTTTTTTTTTTACATTTTATGTTTATTTGCACTAAACATATTAATGTTTTTTGCAATTTCTTAGGCTACAAAACTCTGAGCAGAAGCAGAAACAGAATGATGATTCCGAACAAGACATGAAAATGGAGCTGGAAAGAAAAGTAGATGCCTTGCAGAAACAGTTAACAGACCTGGATGCTCTCAGGTTGGAGGACACTGCTGGGGAAGTTAAATGGATTCATTATTTCTAAAAAAGATGACAAAGACATTACTGGCAACAAGATATATATATATATATATATTTTGCTCTGTACGCAAGAGCAAAATATCAAAAACCAGCTTGGAGTTGAGCTTATCCGCTGTAATTCTAAAGATTAAGTTTACCGTCTTTGCTTAAGCACCTCTGGAGATTACAAGTTCAACTTGTTGTAATTGGCCTACTTCTCTCTGTTTTACTTTGCTGCACTTCTCATGAGACATATGTTAGTATAAAATCTATAATCCATCTAATGAATCCTGGTGTTACTGTTGCTCATGTCACAACATTCTGAATAAGTAGTTGTGTGACTTTTATTTCCAAATAACAGCATCTCTGCTCTGCACAGGCTTGGTTTGGAGAATGAGCTGCGTGGTGAGAGAGAACAGAGGCAAAGCTTGCAAAAAGTTCTACAACGGGAACAAGACAACAGTGCAGAACTCCGCACTCAGCTGCAGCAGCTGCAGGGCTTGCACGCGGTTAGTTAAGCCACATTAATAGATACCTTACTGGAGGTAAAAATAACTTTACATCATGGCAAAATAACATTAACAAAAAATCAAACTACAGACTTTCTTACTGCTGCTCGATTACCGTTTCATACGATTTTCAGCTTGTAATTTGCAGAAAAGAATTTTCTTTTTGGTCCCATTTTTATTCTTCCTCTTCAGTTCTTTTTATGTTGTTTGATGTTATTATGTTATGGCAAAGTTGAAACTACGGCGCCCTCCTGTGGTAAACTGTAAAAATGACATCTAAAATGATGATAAAAATGTGTTAATAATTTCTCATATAAGTCGCACCCCCGAACAAACTATGAAGACATTAGAGACTTATAGTTTGAAAAATATGGTATAGCGCTTGTCAGGATACTCAAAGACGCTTCACATATGCATTATTTATTCACTATAGTTACTTGTTGGCTTTTTAAACTACTCTTCTTAACTTTGAATCTAAAATTTTTTTCTTCAATTTTTATTTTCAACAAAAAATACACAAAATAAACTTCATTTAGGAAACTGTGAAAACTCCCAGTCTGATACGACAACACGATAAACTAACCTTTTTGGCACAAAATGTTTTAAAAAGTTTTGATAACTTTTGTGGTTTATAAAAGAAAATTATTGAGGACCCTCAATCACTTTGAAATTGTGATAGTACCCAGCTGTCCAAACAGATTAAATTGCGCAATTGACTAATATATCGTAGTGCATGTTAATGAGTGACTAACGATCAATCAAAATACTTCATTATTTAAATGAATGTTGTTTGTTTGATGCAGGAGTTGAAAGATTTGAAGCAAGAGAAAAAGCAGCTGCAGCAGAGGTGTGAACAACAGGAACAAGCTCTACAGGAAATGGGACTTCACCTTAGCCAGTCAGTATTCTCAGATATTTTTAATTTAAGATTACTGTAAATCAGGGGTGCTCAACCAGTCGATCGCGGGCTGATCCCAAGTTGACCGCCAGGACTGAAGAGCTGGGCGAGGGAATGAAATGACAGAAAGTTGGTGTTTTCTTCTCAGCGACTTTGATGCTATTTTTAACAAGTATTCAGACCCTCTAGCGTCTTCAAAAAAAGTGAAAATCTAGTAGCATTTGACCGTGTTTTAGGAGATTTCGGTGACGTGAAATCACGTTAAACCTGTTCTCAATGAACAGCGCCTCCTAGAGTACTGAATTTGTCTGTGTTTGAAAGAGGGCAGGTTTGTAATGCGATGTCTAAAGGCTGTGTAACAACCAAACATGATGTGAGGTTAATTTTACTGCAGGCTGGAAACTATCTGTATGTGTTTTGATGTTGACACTGGACTGGTAGATCTCAGGAAGTTTGATAGTAGATCTTGGGACAAAAAAGATTGGACACCCCTGCTGTGAACAATGTCCTAACTGAACTTTTATTTTTAAATCAAAGATCTAAACTGAAAATGGAGGACTTTAAAGAGGTCAACAAAGCTCTTAAGGTAAGCTATTTAAGTCTCTAAACTGTGCTTGTTTTACTTGAATTGTTTAAGATTTATTTTTATTATTCTTTCAGGGTCATGCCTGGTTGAAAGATGATGAAGCGACTCATTGCAAGCAGTGTGAGAAAGAGTTCTCAATTTCACGCAGAAAGGTGGCTTTTTTTTTTTGCTCTTAAGCTCGCTGTTGATTTCCTCAGATATCTGACAGTAATATCTTTTCAGCACCACTGTAGAAATTGTGGAGACATCTACTGTAATAATTGTTCCGGTAATGAGCTGGCCTTGCCGTCGTACCCACGGCCCGTACGGGTGTGTGACATGTGTCATTCGCTCCTGCTCCAGAGAAGCTCCTCTACAGGTTCCTGACAACTCTCTTCCATCGGCTCTAATGTTGCTTCACAAACTCACACAATGATTTTAAATGCTTAATGATACATATCAAACCTGATTTGGTGGTATATGATTAATTACCTGAAATTCAGGTAAATGAAAAACAGGATGAGCTAATTGATGCTACAGTTTGACTTTATATATAAAAAATAATCAAAATCCTGGAAGTTTTACAGATTTGTATTATTAACGAATGCTGTTAAAACCTTTTGCTAATCTTCATAAAAGCACTTCTGTTAGTTTTCTAATTTAAGAATTTGTCACAAATATCAGTGTTGCTTTTTCAGCTTTCTGCCGAGAATAGCTTTGCTGGTTTATAGAAATCATGTGTTCTTGGTTTTGATATATTACTTGCATTTTTTTAACAACTCTAACCTTATTTGGTTTGTATAAATGACTAAAGAGACATAAATGAAACTATTTTAGAATGTATATTAAAAGTTTTGCAAAAGTAAACACAATCAAACTGCTTTGTTTTTTATACACAAACAAAATCCACCATCTTTTCCAGATCTAGTTTCAATTAGATATTCCAGACTAGTTTATTCACTTTGTGCACAGAAAATACAAATAGCATTTAAAGTGGTAAAAATGACAACAGATTTTAAACTGATTTACTCTCAATGCAACCCTCATCCATCACTGGTTTAACAGTCAAAAACTGGAGAAAAGAAACACAATCAGACCATGAAACGTCTCAAATTTAAAGTTGCATCTAAAAAGGAAATGAAAAGGTCTTAACATTAAGCAGAAATGAGGAAACATCAGACATCGGAAATAGTTCTGCTCATGCATTCATACAAACTTGTTAAATTAACCAGCACCTGATGTGCCAACTTTAAACCTCAACTCTGGAGAACTGGAACAAAACTTGTGGATTTCTTTAAGTTTAAAGCATGATTTCTATAACACATGTGGGGGATGGGGAAGACAACATTTTCTACAAGTCTTGTGATAACAAATTATCTCGTTCCTTTCGGAAGCTCTTCCTTAGAAAAAAAATTACAAACCCCACCCTCACTTTCAAAACCTCACCTGGTTAAGTCTTTGTTTACAAGTGACATTTTCAGTCCTTCCAGCTAAAGGCTGAGATAAAAAAAACAAAAATAAACATCCAACATAAGGGAAAAGATGAAAACAAAACAAAGAGTTTACATTCCCCATCCTCCACCAAGTCCATTCATTGAGCCTCTGCTTCCTTGTCCACCGCCACCACCGTAGTAACTGCTTCCCATCCCGCCCTGGTTACCTAACAAGAGAAAGAAAAGACGTACCATAAGACCTTGGAGTTTAAAAGTCATTGACAGAAAAAAACAAGTGGATTTTAAGTAAATATTTTGTATCATTTATAGTACTATAAGAGGCCTGACGTCAAATATTTTCTAGGAGTGTAGTATTAAATACACATAGCGATTGAATAATCCCTTTTTATGAATGACTAATAGTATGTTTATCTCTGATCATCTACTAGCCGGTAGTACTCATTTAATGTCTCATTCCAAATCCTTGAACATACAACGATCTCCCAGTAGACCATGTGTGGAACTGTTTTTTCCACACTGATATAAATTATTTTTAAAAGTCACTAATGTTAGCCTGAGAAATACAAAAAGCCAACAAAAACATATGATTAGATAATCCTTAATGCTCTTTTTTTTTTTCTTTTTCAAAGAACAACCATTGTGTTAATGTCTTAGTCCTGACACTCACTATAGTCACTGTAGCCCCCCATGTTGCCTGGGCTGCTGTAGCCTCCGGAGTACCCTGAGCTCAGTTGACCGCTGCTGTAAGACGATTGATTCCCTGTAGATGACAAATGTGGTTAAAAAAGAAACCAGTCTTCCTGAGCTGGCCATGATGTTCATGTAAAACTTTTAAGGCCACTGATCTCAACGTCACCTCCCTCATACTCACCCATGCCACCCATCATTTGACCGCTGTAGGCTCCATTGCTACCACCCGCTGTTGAGTTCAGAAACAGCTCCACGTATCGGTGCTCTGAAAGAAAAGATGGGTCATTAACGCTAATGCAGGTTTAGAAAGCACCTAACTCTTCTCTCAAAGCAAACTCACGCATGTTGGCTTTGTCTTTGGACATGGCTGCAACAGCATCTTCGTGTGTTGCAAACTCCACATCTGCTTCTCCAGTTACCCGTCCATCTGGGCCGATCTCAATATGAACCCGCACCGGATTCAGTGGTGAGAAGAACTTTAAAAGATGAAAACAAAGGTTCAAATTTCAAACAAAACAAAGGTATTTGAAACCAGAATGGTCTCCAATCTTACATTGTAGATGTCTGTTTCTGTAGCTCTGTATGGAAGACCCCTCATGTGGACGCAGTGACCTGTTGTGCTCTGGAAGGAAGAGCCACTGTCACCATACCTTCCGTCTGACACACCTGTATATAAAATGAGATTAACACGAGGTCTTACCGGGACTTTACATCCTAATCTTATTAGTTCTGTTATGCAGCGTTAGCATGAACATACAGCGGCTGTTTTAAACTAATTGCTGAAGGAGATAGCAGTCACTCAGCTTTCACCTTCTAGCTCACCTCCACCGTAGCCGCCTCGACGCATTCGATCATAGGAACCCCCTCTGCCCATCATGCTGTAGCCGCGACCACCTGACGGCCGGTCGTAGGGGCTTGGTCTCTGCATGCCCATGGGCTTTCGCTGGGGTTCGTAATGAGTTCGCACCTCAGCGCGGCTACTCTTGAAGATCTCAATGTACCTATGATCATAAAGACACCACACTTAGGGTAGGAGGAAAGGGCGACATCTTTAGTTGCTTAACATTGGGCTATGCAGTTGCTGTCATGGTGTAGTCCATTTGGTAACAATATATCTGAATATATGCTGAATATTTGTAACTGAAGTAGATGAATGAAAGCAAAATTACTGCATAGGCAAATAAAAAAACTGTCCAAATCAGCAGGGCCTTGGTAACAGAACTTTTCTTATGGTTACCGGAGGCAAATTAGAGATCAGATGCATTTTTTACTGTGGTAGTGTCCTTTGTCCGTCTGGTGACGCCAGAGCTCCAGCCCTACTGCAAATCCAAGAAGCGTTACCTGTGACAGTGGGCTCAAAAACCTTTTGTCAAATGGCCCTCTGATTTTACCACCAGGGAGACTTCTTACCATCTATCAACCTGAATGCATTTTTAGCGTTAAGACACCATTTGTTTTATTTAATTCATTATCGTTAATTCAAATTTAGAATGTTTCATGAGATTGAATGGTGCCTAGGCACTAATTTACCCTTTGAAGAGTTAATGTTTAAATGTACAGTAGATTTTATGTGTGAGTGTGGCAAACAGTGTGAATATGTTTAATGTGTTGATTCAGATGTTGAAGGTGCACACCATAAGAAAAGCAACTTATCCAACCAACCATCCAACCATCCCCACCTGTGCCCTATCCTTTCCTTGTGTTTCTTTAGAGCCTTTTCAGCTATTTCCTGTGAAGCAAACTGCACGAAGGCTTCCCCCGTACTCCTCCCCTGGATGTCCACCGGCAATGTTATCCCATTTGGCACGATTTCCAACCCTTCAACCCAAGGACAGATAACCCCAGCGGGGAACATATTAAATCACATGCCCAATCACAAAGAACTTTCTCTAAAGAGTTAGAAAACAAAACTTATGGAAATCTACACATCATACATTTACCAGCTCAGTTTTTAACTGATTATTCACAGAAGATTTATTCTATATGTGGAACATAGCAGAAATGACAGGATAGAAGAGGAATATGGAAAAGGGCTTTCAGCGGGACACCGGGCTAGTATTGGTATGTTGATGGGGAGAGAGAGATGTGCAGCATTTAATAATAGAAAAAAATTGCACAGTAAAAAAGATTGTTAAAATTTTTGTAACCTGTGTTTAAGAGGTGAGTAGGAATGGTTATCGATACCATCTTATTGATACGAGTATTATTATTCATACCGTGTATCTTTCCAGTGTCTTATCCAAAACATTTTTAGTGTAAAAACAAGTAGAGGAAGACAAACTATGTGAATGCGACCAAACAATGTAAAACAAATTCAAATGATGAGAGGAGGTCAGTATTTTGTTTGAAATTCTTTCAAAATAAAAGGTTTGGTTTGTGTTACTCTACTTGTTTTTACACTAACAAAGTATCAATAATCCGGTATCCTATTGATACCGGATTGATAAGCGGTATCAAGAAAGTACTAGTATCGATAAGATACCGGATCGATAAGCAGTATCAAGAAGAATACTAGTATCGGTAAGATGGTTTTGTTAACCGTCCCTAGAGGTGAGGGAGTAAGGAAAGGTGAAAAAGGGAATGATTCTGGGGTATGAGAAGAGATTCCCAATTCAGCCTTAGAACTTAGAAAAGTAACACCGTATTAACAAACTAGGGCTGCCACAATTAAGCTAAATAGTTACAACTATGTCAAATCTAAAAATTATTAATGAATAATTTATTAGGCGACGTCTGTTTAGTTTTGAAAAAACCCTCACAACTGCAGCAAACACTTTCTAAAACCTTGTCTGCCTGTATTTTTTATGCATTTGCACATCAAATGGAAACGGGAAACTGTTTCCAGGACTAATTTAGATGTCATGTCGACCCGCCAACAGAGCTCAAAAGTGTGGAATTGTATTAAGAAAGCAAAAAGAAAAAATTGTGCGGTGCAATTTTTCTAAAGCAGAATTTGCTTTACACTACAAAATTTAGTGTGAAGCACGAGCACCTAAAAAGGAAGCAAATCATGGCTGATTGGAACAACCTTGAAGCACTATGTGTTTCCTCGTCAGCTGATGGCACAGTTTAAAAAATGATAAGGTGCATGTTTCCAATTTATGTGTCATCAAAAATTATAAATATATTTTTTTAAAAATTGGTGATTAGTTGATTTAAAAAAAATAATCATTTGTGGCAGCCCTCTTTCAGACCCAGTTTAAAGAAGAGAAAAACAAAAGAAAGATGGGGGCTCAAGATGGGAAACGTAGTAGTGTAGGGACAGAAAAGGGCATTTTAAAACAAACTGTTGTTTCTGTGTAGAAAAAAAAAGGAAGCACCAAATATTCAACATTTAAATTTCAACTTCCATCCTTTTTCTGGGCCTTGTTTATTTAAATGGCATTTGTGTTCATTCTGTACAGACTACAACTAAGAACTTATTGACAAACAAATCACAGATAGAAAAGTTATTACCTGAGAAAAACTGTACAATCTCCTCTTTACTGCAGCCAAAGGGCAGGCCTCGGAGACGCACAAGTCCATCCCCTGCTGTCTCTGGACAATTTGGGCCAGTGTGCTTCATAACCCAATCCATCTCTACATTGTTGGATTTGAACACTGGGTGTACAAGTAGATAAAAACAATAATTTTTCACAGGTTTAAGCAGAAACCTAAATATTATTTTAAAATAGACACTTGTCTGGTATTGTATGTACCCTCCACATATCTGTGACCCATCGTTTCTCTGTCTTTCTTCACTGCGATCTTCAGGTCTTCCTCTGTCTCCATTTCCACAAATGCCTCTCCGCTGGGACGGCCCTCTCTTGTGTAAGTGAAGTGAATTCCAGCTCCGTCGTTAAGAATTTTACATCCTGTACAAAGGTCAGTAAATCAAGTTTTCAAACAGTTTAAAGAACTTCACTCCTCAAAAACCAACAACAACTTTAGCATTTAAAATTAGAATCAGAAGTATTTTATTGATCCCACAAAATTAAAAAAAATCAAAGGAATGATGTCAAAGTCAGGATTAAAACAAGTGATATAACTTAAAATCTATTAACAAGCAGTACAAACAGAATGTGCTTAGAGGTGATAAAAAAGTGACAGATGGTGTTAAATTGCATAATCTAAAGGTATCTGACTCAGAGTTAATTGTATTGGGAATGAGAGATTTCCGGTATCGGGTGGTTTTAGAGCGGAGCTGTCTGAGCCTCTTGGAGAATGAGTTCTGCCGTTTGTCCAGAACAGGGTAGAGAGAATTGTCAGGGTTATCCATGATGGATAAAAGTTTGTTCAGTGACCTCCTATCCACCACTGCACTGTTAACAGCATAATCAAAACTTTCAGACAGACCCGAGCTTCATGTCTTAAGCTCAAACAAGAAAAAACACATTCAATTTAGTAACAGCAGGCATTCGGGCTATATTATATATAATTTAAGTATCTCTGGGTTTTGTTCACCGGAGTGGAAAGGATCTGCATCGGTCTGTCATAGTAAAGAAAGAGCTGAGCCAAAAAGCAAAGCTCTACAAGTCGATCTACGTTCCTACCCTCACCTATGCTTCCATGCTGTGGGTGTTGACCAAAGAAAAAGATCGTGAATATAAACGGCCGAAAAGAGCTTCCTCTGGAGGGTAGTAAGGCTCTCACTCAGGGATAGAGTGAGGAGCACTGCCATCCAAGAAAAAGCTTGAAGTGGGCTGTTGCTCCCCCAGGTCGAGAGAAGCCAGATGGGGTGGTTAGGGCTTCTGGTTAGGATGCCCCACCAGCACATCTCACCAGGAGGGGAAGACCCTGGACCTGCTTGATAGACTATGTCTCACAGCTGGACAGGGAACACCTGGGGATCCTCCTGGGTGAGCTGGAGAATGCAACCAGGGCGAGGGAAGTCTGGGTTTCCCATCTAACCCGGAACAAAGGTACATAAAGACAACAGAAGGGATCAAGGGTGCCGAGACGGTGGATCAGCGCTAGAGCGCTCGCCCGCGGACCGGAAGGTTGCGGGTTCGATTCCCGCTGAGACCACCGTCTAGGGTCCTTGGAGAAGACACCTAACCCCCGCTTCTCCCACCATTGGCGCCGTTGAAGGGCAGCCTGCTGCGGTGTAAGGAGTGCAGCACACAAATTTCCCCGGTGAGGGATGAATAGAGTAATTCATTCATTTAAAGAGCATAATCACCTGAGAAAAATCTCTGCACTTCATCCACTGAACAGGACCAAGGAAGACCCCTGATTCGAACAACGTTTCCTTCATCGGCCATGACTGTTATAATACCTGCAGAAACAAATACATATTAGTTCACACAAACGTACAAAAACAATTCAATCGATGGACTAAATAATTTATTTTTCTCTTACAATAAAACAATCGATGAGATTTTAAAAAATATTTTACAACAGGGTCTCTCTTTAAAAAAAAATCGGATGAAGATTTTTGGAGCGTTATTTATCCTCCATGTTTGAAAGGAGGGAAATCACCAAACAACACGTGAGACGTAGTTAACTAACAACGCCACCATCCGGCCAATCAAGGCCACTGACTACAACATAGTCGGTCCTAAATCTTATTTCTACTTTAATTTATAAATTCTACTTAAATGTGGATGTTAATTCAACACGGATTTGCTGATTTTGCATAGTTTCCAGCACTCTTTAGCAATGCTATTAAAACCACAAAGAAGCTAACCAGAACCGCTAGCTTCCAAAATCAATCAGCCAACTTTAATGGATAATCTCTCGAAATCAGTTTCGATAAATGTAGAAGAATACTTTTAAGATTATTATTTAACTACAACAGTGTTTTATTTGAACGAGGGGCTCCCGCATGCTTTCCATCGTACCCGGATACTGGAACAAAAGCGGCCTTAGAGCCCTCGCCATGCTAGTTAGCTCTGACGGTTAGCCGTTTCATTAGCATTGTTTACAATGAAAATACAATCTGCACTCTTGTGCTTTTACTCCTCATTTAAAATCAAACAACTGGTCACTTTCTTGTGATAACTTGATAATAAATGCAGATTAAATGAATGTATTTACCTGATAATGGAGGAGTTTGTATGAGAGGACTTCTCTAATGCAGCCGAACCCTTCCGCTATTTCGCCAGTACTGAACCTCTATCCCCCATTTGGAAAAAACAAAGCTCTGTGAAGTATTTTCGTAAACTAACAACTTAATATATTAATATCTGATTAAGTTGTGTCATTTTATTATTGTGTTAAAAATAACATAGAATAATGCAAGTTTGGAATAGAATATTTTATAGTTATGTGGAATTTAAATCTTAACAAAAGTGTGGGTTTTCACAAGATCTGGCAACTTTGGGCAACTAACCAAGCGCCTGTGGAAGCGTACACGCCCTGAATGAATGACGTCACGGCTCACTGTTGTCTGTCCTGCCTGGTCTGTACTTTTCTGGCCTGGTCTGTTCGAGTCTGGCCTGCCTGCCTGGCCTGGTCTGTTCTATTCAGTACTTTTCTGGCCTGGTTTGGCCTGGTCTGTACTGTTCTGGTCTGTCCAGCTTAGTCTGGTCTGACCTGTTCTGGCATGTTCTGAACTGTTCAGGCTTGGTCTGTTCTGTACTGCCTGGCCTGTTCTGACCTGTACAGTTCTGGTTTGTTCTGTTCTGGTCGGTTCTGTCCTGCCCGGCCTGTTTCGTCCATCTTGGTCTAGTCTTGCCTGTCTGACCTTTTCTATTGCATTCTGTTCTGTTCTGGCTGGCCTGAACCTGACTGAAATGTTCTGTTGTAGTCTGTTCTTGCCTAGTCTGTTTTGTTCTAGGCTGTTCTGTCCTGGTCTTTTCTGTTCCGGACTGGCTGGCCTGCTCTGTTGTGATCTGGCCTGGCCTTCCTAGCCCGCAGCCTGAACTTGGCTAGTCTGGTCGGGTTGCAACATCTTTTAACCCTAATTTTTTTCCCAATCCATCTAAGATGTATTTAACATACCATCATGAATCTATTCTATTAGTTTGAAACATCAAAACAAAACTAAAAAAATCCATCATGAATAAACCCTACTTCACTCTTCAAAATTCTTATTAGTATGTCTAACTTAATCGTACGATCACAGTGTTTACCGGCAGATAACTTTAGATAATTTGTCAGGCTTTATTTATGAGCACATAACAACAATCCAGTTGTGCTTTCAGAAATTAATTATCTGGAAGGACAGTTCTAAATAATCAGATCAAAAAGAAATTTACAAAAAGGCATTCTTTCCAAATTATTGCAGAAGTTTAAACCACTTCAGAAACTTCTAATATGCTTTTTAATACTAATTTAATATAAACAATAAATCCCCAACCAAATAAAACAAGGCCATTTTTATTCATTAAATCCATATTAACAAATTTACAGATATGAAAAGGTAGAGAGTATAAACATAAATTAATAAAGTACATTTAATGTCTTTTAAAAAATAATGCACATATTATTACATTCAATATGTTTGCATGAGCATATATTGTCTGCATGAGCTTTAATCTGCTCATGCAGACTCTGACGACTGAAACTAATTTTACTTGCAATTTTTTCTTTATAGTAGTTCATTTTAAATTATAATTCTTCATGCAAATAATTACAGCAAGATTTTTCATAGCGTAAAAGCAAGTCAGTCATTTTTTTGTTTTTTGTTATTCTCAGTATGATCCTAATAACGCTTTACTAAATTAAAATAAAACCCCACCATTTAAAGACTTTATTTAATTAATAATACTTTTGTTGCATGAAAGAAACGTTTTAATCTTTTATATAATTCTTAACAAACCGTATTATTGAATTAAAAATACTTTATTCATCCCCAAAGGTAAATTTTAGTGCTGCAGTGTAAACAGAAAACCAAAAGAAGAACTCACAAGAAGAAGAAATCAACAATCAAGAATTTTTTCTCATATGTACATGGATTTTTTTTTTTTTCAAAAAATTGTTGTGAAAGGGAAGTAGTTACAGGTTTGAAAGTGAAAGGTTAAATAGTTTGATGGAGGACGGCAGAAATTATTTTCTATACCGTTCCTTTGAGCAGGGGGTTGCAGGAGTCTGTTGCTAATGCTGCTCTTCAGATGGTCCACAGTTTTATGGAAGGAGTGGGAGGGATTTAGCATGATTGATGACAGTTTTGCTTTCATTTTGTCCCTTGCCACCTCCTCCACACAGGCGAGGGTGAGCCAACCACACGTCCAGCTTTTTATTTCCTATCTGTTTAGTCTATTGGCATCCTTTGTTTTTATACCAGCTACGCAAGCGACCACACCGAAGAACAGGACACTCTACATGATGGAATGGTAAAACATGGAGAGCATCTTGTTGCATTATGTGCATTCTTGTTGTCAACCAGTCATAATTTCCATGTCAGGTTTTTTGGCTGCTACAAAATTGCCCCTAAGAATGAGTGTGTGGATGGATTTCTATGCACAGACTGGCAACCTTTACAGGGTGTATCCTGCCTCTGTTCTGAACTCTGCCAGGATAGAAAAAAATAATTATTTTTTTCCAACTCCTTATTAGGTGTATTTACCATACCATCATATTTATGATGTGTGGCCCCAACACACTGGTGACCTGTACAGGGTGTACCCTGCCTCTCAATTGAAATCAGCCGGAATAAGCTCCAGTGGGCCCTTACGCACCCCAAAATTTACTTTTGTTTTTTTCCGAAATCCCTATTAGATGTATTTAACAAATCATCATAAATTCATCCTAAAATCTTGAGATTTTAATAAAACCTTTCATTAGTAGAGTTGCCTCATATGGAATAAAGAAATCAAGTATGCTCTGATTCTGACCATAATAATGCCATGTAAATTCATACTGAACATGAATTGTCATTTAAAAATTAGCTTTCAACCTATTTTCTCCAAGTTTATGCTTTAAAAAATAACTAAACTATTTAAACCTACAACTAATTAAACTTACAACTAATAAATTAGCTACTGTCTTAGGTTGATTGGACACTATAGAATTGCTCATAGGAATGAGTGTGGGGGTGGTTGTCTGTGTATTTGACCCCGCAATAGATTGGCGACCTGTACAGGGTGTACCCTGCCTCTTGATTGATATCAGCCAGCATAGGCTCTGGCGACCCAATCTACCCCAAAAACCATTTTAATCTTTTTTTCAATTCTCTATAGGATTTTTTTACATACCATGATAAATCTATTCTATAAACTTGAGATTTTGATAAAAATCTTCTATCAGTAGAGAATATAGAATAAGAAATCAATCATCAAGACTGTCATTACGTCATGTAAACTCACTATACAAGAATTGACATTTTGAAATGAGTTTTTAACCCAATTTCTTTAAGTTTATGCTTTAAAAAACAACTAAATAAACTATTAAAACTAGCAACTAGTAAGTTAGCTACTATGTCATGGCTTGACGTCCGTTCTACAGCCTCGTGATATTGGTAAACCTAACATGACGCTGCGGTGTCATCTTTGAAAAGCAGAAATTTGAACCAATAGGAAATTCAGTTTTTTTCCGCTGAGCCAATAGTATTATGTAGATTCCTGAAGGAGGCGGTGTTTCTGAGAAACTGTGCGTATCGGGTTAGGTTGTTAGAAAGTTAATGGCTGGGGGAAAGAGATCCTCCTCAACCCTCGCTTCGGGAGAGTTTCTGGATTCCCTGAAGTAAAATCAAGCAAAAATCTACAAAAAAAATCACCTGAAACGCCGTTTAAGTTAGTAACTCGTTCGTTAACACGTGTATCGTGAGCAGAAGTATGCAGGATGCAGTAGCCGGGACGGCAATGCTGACGGACGGCTTCGAGGACGAGATTGACTCGGTGACTCCTCGCTCCCCAGTGGCAGGGATGGGGGTAGGAGCGACACCAGGAGGAGTCGGACTAGGGGGCATTGGGATTGGTGTGGGTGGAAAGAAAGTACGTTTATACGGAGAACCAGGTGGAGCTGCTGCAGAAAGACTGGATTTCAAGCTGGCGGCCGCGGCTGTCCTCTCTTCGGGTCCCGGATCCGGCAGCGACGAAGACGAGGTTTCAGAGGTAGCAGCGCTAAGCTACATAGCAGCTAGTTAGCAGCTAGTTAGCTAAGCCTAACCAGAGAACATTCCTCGTTTAGCGCCAGCTAACGCATTAGCTCACATTTGGCAGCCACCCCCTCCCAACTCGCTGAAATCACGTAAAAACAACTAGAATACAACACGTTTTCTGTTCAGATGCTTCAATATAGAGCATATGTGATTAGATCAGCCCTGTTTTCCCCACACACACCGGCTGAAATGGTTTATTTATGCAGCTTAGGCTCAGGGTGAGGCCTAGTTCGGGTGGAAGAGACGACGGCCTGGTTTTGGTGCTTCGTTCTCGAAACAACCATCATAAGTTCGATCTCTACCATCAGCTTTCTAACCATTGCAAATGGAAGATATTCACGATATATTTTGAGCTGGTTAATACTTTCTATTTCCAAGTCGTGGTGCAATTACGTCACTTTTCCAAATCATGTAAATGAACTCGGATCGCCCCTCAGCTAACTTTTCTATTCCTTTATATAATGTTTGAACAGCTCACATGGTCCACATTTGGTTCTACTTAGTGGGCTGAATGTAGTTAGATTGCACATTTGTAGTCTTGAATGAGATTTTTGTCACTTTTTTCAGGTTGATCATCAGTTTAATTACATGGTCTGTCACCCACGAGGTCAGGTGTGATTGCATCTCATTTCAACTTAAACTAACTATGAGCATACTTGTCATCAGTTGAGGTTAACAGTGTCCATTTCATCTGTTGCTCTACTTTTTAAAGCAATGATTTGAGAAAGAATCAAACCCAAATGCATGTCATATTTGATTTTGCACTCTAGTCACCATGATCAAGGTGATATCTTTTGTTTTTCATGAGTAAGACATTAGCCATCATTTCAACAAATTTGTCATAGTTGACATGTGCACTAATATCATAAAATAGGTGCAAAGAGGTACTGTTATCAACAATATGATGCATTGTGGAAAGTATCAGCACCTGACCATTGGACTTAACCTTTTGAGCTGTCTCTACTATACCTTACTAGCAACTGACCCAAGGATTATCAGTCCGAAACACTGTAGTTATGACAGTCAAGCAAGGATGTCAGGTGACACTGCCGCCAATGAGATCTGGTTGTTTTTTGTCAGAGCATCATCCCTTTACAAAGAAAAAAAGGGTGAAATATTCAATTTGTCTGTTATACCTCAGGCAACCAGTTGAATACAGCTGCAAACATATGGCTTCTTTGCTGTGTAGACTTGCACGCCAGTATGTGGTGTATGGCAGAAAAGAAGCATTTGTTTTTTGGTGTTTCACTGCAATTGTGAACTTGGTGCTCTGGGCAGTAGCATAAAATCTCAGCCACAGGATTAAGCAGATGCCATTCTAGGCCTTTCCAGCTCTGTGGATACCAACACTGATGGGAAATGTAGTTCATTAACAATAAAGACTGTTATCCATTGTTGATTATGACGGTCTTTTTAGAACTACAACTCCCATGCAGTGCTTTACTTTGTGGTATAGCTGAAATCCCTCTAATTGCTGAATGCTTTTCCTCTTCCAACACTGCTTCCCTCAGTTAGAACCAGAGGAGCTTCATACAGTGCATCCAGGGACAGACATGCAGACATATATATTATTTCTTTCAGAAGAGGCAAACTGTTGAATCAAAGATCTCTGTGATTCATCAAGTTCTTATTTTAGTCACACCTTCATGGCAGTGTTTGTCCAAGCTGTATGCAATGTTTGTACAGTATTAGACAAAGGATCACTGTCATAAGAGGTAGCCACATTTAAATCAAATCACACTATCAGGGTCAGTATCTTCCTGGAGGTAAAAAAAAAGCCCCAAAGTAACAAACATTGCCTCAACGCTAGACTTTTCTATAATAAAAAAGTTATTAAAAATAAATCACCTTATATATTATTTTGACCTATCCACACCATGATTCTTGTGCTCTGACAATTTTTGTAGCCAAATTATGCAGCGACATTAATTTAATTTGTGTATCTTCTACTTTCTTCAACTTTGAACACAAATACACAGTTATTACCCTAAATCCAGCTGAATGCAAACAAGTCATGTTGATATTTCCTTCCCTCTTGTTTTTCCAGTAGAATTTGGTTTAAAACTCAAAACATTAAGCTTTTTTTTTTGCATATTACACAAAAAGAAGTGTGTTACCCTTCAGATAAATAATTTATTATTTACATTTCATCACTAGTTTAAGTATTATACTAGTTTCGGGGGATAAAAAAGCAAGTTTTGTTTAGAAACTTCCAAATACAACTTCAGACTGCACTAGATTTTGATTGTGAAGTTTTTTTAAAGGCGCACAGACTTTTTCCGTCTTTACTTGGGAGCATAAACACTCTGAATGTGGCAACCAAGTTTGCCAAAGCTCAGGTCTTAGACTATAGAGCTCTCAGCTGAATCTCACTGCCCTCATCATAAAAAATCCATCCGCTCTGTCATGCCCATTTATTGTTTTTTGCCATTTCACTGAGATTGATCCAAAATATACCACAAGATGAGGGGATGTGTTTCTACTGTACAATTGTCATTGTAGTTATGTATGTTAGATTTAAGATGTAATTGTTTTCATTTAACGTTTGAGTGTACATTTCTTTTTATAACTATACCATGTAGTAAGCTGATTTAGTGATCTTTTATTTTATAAATATGTGTTTGTCAAATGAGATAAACTAGTTTGAGGTCATTTTTAAGACAGACCAATGACTTTAAATATTTGTGAAATTAAATATGTGCCCCTACTGTTTCCCAGGTGGAGTCATTCATCTTGGACCAGGAGGACCTCGATAACCCAATCATGAAGACCGCATCAGAGTTGCTTTTGTCCAGCGCCACAGATGGAGTCGATTTGAGGACCGTTGATCCAGAGACGCAGGCCCGACTTGAAGCTCTACTAGAAGCTGCGGGTACGCTTGCTATGTTATGAGATTATGTTATGAGTGTTCAATAGTAGTTGTAGAAATTTGGCACCAACAAACTCATTTTTATACAACTTCTCTTAAGCTGCCCTTTGATATTCACAAAATTTAGAGATAATACCCTTCTCTCTGTTGGTTCCCGTTTCAGAAATCAAGATAACTTTTTTTTTGCTTGTAATGGTAAATAATTTGAATATGATTTGTAGAAAATGGTTTAATTAGAACGTGTAATCTCTGTCTAAGAAGGCCTGTGTATATTAATCCAGTGGGCCGGGTGTCCTGGCCTCATTTGGGCCTGTGAACCACGCAGATTAACGCTGGAACACGCTTGAGCCTCCACAGCATGCGCAGAGCTTGTGTTGAACGGCTAATGGCTAATCTCATTGTAGTCCCCTTTCTCCCTGGCTCATCCTACCAGATGGAAGGGGGTAATGTTCATAATTTGTCTTTCTGAGATCTGTCACAGTTATTACATTATTAACAGAATATTTAGGTTGCAAAAAATTTGCTTGGACTCAAATGTATTTGACCAGCAATACATATTGTAGGTGATCATTTTGGCAGGGTCTTTTGATCAGGTTTGTTTTATATTCAGTTTGAGCAAAGGGTCCAAATAAGAGGCCTGCCAAGGCCATTGCTAGGGAAGATGCCTTTTATCCAGTGCTGTCTGTTTACTGTAAAATATTCACACCAAAACACATAGATGCGATGACTGGAGTTACTTTTTTCTTTCATTTTGACACAAAGTTTATATACTGAAGCAAGTTCCAATTTTGACATTTTTTTGTAAGTATGGATGTACATAGCTTGGATTGAAGTCTGAGGCTTGGATGTAAATCTACAATTATTCTTAACAAATTTACAAGAATAGGCGGCTCTGATGTAAAAGTCAAGATTAAATATTTAATAGTTTGTGGCAATCTTATCAGCAGACATACTGAAAACTAAACACTTAGTGATGAGTGTGTGCATAAATTGACAAAGTAAAACTGTTTGATATTTTTTGAAGGACATGAGCCGGTTTATCAAGATTTTTGTATAAAATTGATTAGTTGTTAATTCAAGAATGTTTTAAAAGAGTTTATCACACCAACCAGTGATATCTAAAACCCAGCCTGTGCGGTTGTTTGCTGGCCTTGCTGCGGTTGTGAAGTAGGCCCTCTGTCTTTTGTGTTGCCTGTTGTTGATGGACAACAGAGAGGCATCATTCATAGTGAGCGAGTTGAAGTGTGGCTGCGGACGGTGGTGGGCTAAAACAAATCCCTGTCAGCTGACACATCTGCTGCCGACGGTTTTCACCAGTGGTCGTCTGTCAAGATGTGTGCCGTCAGTTTTTCTGGTAACTAATTTACCTCAAGTTCTTAAAGATAGTTGATACAAGGAAAAAAGTGAGTAGTGTCTTTTAGTGTAGTTTGTGGTTTACAGTTGATTAGGTAATCCGATGCTTGCTTTTGGTATTTTTTTAGAAACAACTTTGCAAATGATGCCTGAATTGGCACAGATTAAAATACCTCAACTTATTATCCCATCATGAATTCAGCAAAGGTGTGAAATGGGTGAGTGCAGAGCTACTTATTAGAGATGCCAAACATGAGTTAAGTGCATAAAATATTGTTCAAATGCTTATTTATAAAGCTTGTTCTAGTCAGTTAGACGATACGGTTAATTATTGATGTGGTTACTGTTGAGCAGAAAGTGGATAACTCTGTTATAGATTATGACATTGACATAGGTTCACAAACAAATGTGCATTTGATCAATAGTAATAGTTTAAACAACACCTTGACATTTAGTTGTGTGGACAAAATAGATTGGGGAAGGATGGCTCAGTGAGTAGGGTGACCGCCCTGTAACCGGAGGGTTGCCGGTTCGATCCCCCGCCAGGAGTTCATGCCGAGGTGTCCTTGAGCAAGACACCGAACCCCCAATTGCTCCTGATGGTGGTTTGCTCCTTGCATGGAGGCATCCCCATCAGGTGTGAATGGGTGAATGTGAGCTACACTGTAAAGCGCTTTGAGTGCCGACACAGGTGGAAAAGCGCTATACAAGTAGAGTCCATTTACCATTTACCATTAATAAAAAGTAGGGTTTAAATTCGTCGCTGTTTTTTTATCAAACATTTTGTAAAATGATTAAGAATGAACTGCAGACTTAATTACAACACATGCAAACTGTAAGACAGGTCACATGTGCATTATTAATGTAGGTTTCTGTAACCACCTGCTTACCAATGTGACCCAGACTATTATCTTCAGAATGTAAATGACAGTGATCATTAGGAACACATTATGTACACCACAGTATCAATGTTTTCAGACACGACTGTAAAGGTGTTTTAATCCAAGTGGGATGATTTATATAATGGTTCAATGCAAAACTACAAGAGGTTAAAAGATCTGTGTAACATGGATTGAAAACCGGTGCGTCTGGATTCAGGTTGAACTTTTCTCTGTTAGACAAACTCAGACAAACTCGCACGATGTCTTCATTTGAAAGTTTTCATCACTTATTGATTCCAAATGTGTCTTTTTTAATGACTCATCAATTTTATTAAAGATTTCATTAATTCACGCAAAAAAATATGCGATGCAATCTCTCATCTTTAGGATCCACAAATAACTTTTCAGAAGACTAAATATGATAATTTAATTGGTAAATACTCAATGAACTGCAGAAAGTTGTTTGGGGGCTTTATGGATAGATGTTGAAGTTAAGTGATGCATACATGTGGAATAGATGGATAGATAAAAACTTTATTTGATCTTCTACAAGAGAAATTCTGGTGTCCAGCAACAACGAATCACACATACATACAAATAAAAAAAAAAAACAACATACGTACAATAATAAAAGGAATTCACAATTGGGCAACACAGTAAATGACACTTCTACGAGTAGCCTTTCTGAAATTAAAACCCTGCAACTTAAGAAAATGTTAGTTTATTTCCTTCTTATTTTGGCCTGAAATGCTACACTTAAATGCTATTTATTGCACTTTTAAAGTTGCAAGTAAAGAAAGGTTAGTCTGTCACACTACTACTTCAGGATTTACTGTAAGTCCCACCTTTTTTTTTCTTCTGTTTTTGTAGGTCAAATTCCAGCATTTATTTTTTCTAGTATTGCTCCTAATGCCTCACTGAGCAGACGGCGTGCTGTAGTCTCCGTTTTAAATTGCTTGACATAGAATTGGGCTTATTTACAGTCCATAGAAATCCCTCAAACAAAGTTTCAAACAATAATCAGCAACAAAAAAGGCAATGACAAATGTAAAGAATAAAAGTAGGACTTAGAAAAAAAGTCAAGAAGTCTAATGAATTTTAAGCAGTGACGAAGCAAATTAGCTTTCATTCAGACAAAATAAATTTGATTTTCTGTTCAGCATTAATGCCAGGGTGTCCAATTCCAGTCATGGAGGACTGGTGTCTTGAGGGTTTTCTATATGTTCTTGCATCTACACCCCTGGTCCAGCTTATTGATTCAATGTGCCAAATTTTATTGGTTGTTGATTTCAATTTATGTGCGTCAGCTGTGTTGAACCAGGAACACAATAGACACCAGCCCTCCAGAGCCAGATTTGGACACTTTTAATAGGGTCTTGGAAGTTAATTTAATTTTACATCATATATCATTAGCAGGGCTTTTTGACCCAATTCAGGGAATGTTTATTTATCAGTGTTAAATTTAACCAAACTGGTTTTGACCACCATAAAAAAAAAATCTCCAAGTACCACACCTGCACCTGAGAACCATCACCTTGGTTTTTCTGTATAGTTGTGAGGTTGGTTTGCTTGCACAAATGGCCGTTTGTCCGATGCATTATGCTACACACACCTGCACACACCTAACCCTGCCCGCCCTTTTCTTTTTTTGGAGCATAACCATGCTCAAGAGCATGTTGTTTGTGTCAACATGGTGGGTGGTTTGGAGCGGAGCAGGAACATCTGCTTATGGAATTTGTATCGTGCATAACATTTGAATACTTATGTTACGCTTCTCTCCACCTAGAGGGCAGAACCTGGCTTCTTAAATTAGGAAATAAGGTTCCGTTAATAACTATGAGCTCTGCTATTGTCAGTTTAGATAAAAAAAATTGTTTTTTTTTGGGGAGATGCAGAAATGCCATTAAAACAGCACTGAACAAGAAAAAAAAAACATGCATTTTTCTCCTCTAGCACACGAAAGCTTTTTGTTTAAACTCAAGTAGATAAAAGTGCATTAGTTTAGTAACTAAGGCTTGGTTGAATACCTTCTCACCAATTTATTTGTTTTCCGTAGGAGTATTTTTTCAGGATCTTTATTTGTGAAGTCTATTCTTCTATTTCGTCATGGTGATACTAATAGTTAGTATCACCAAGTCCCTCATCCTCTGCCCTTGGAAGAGTTGTAAAATTTTGGTCAGTGAGACAGGCTAAGTTTAGCTTGAGTTGCTTTCTAAGCGGTGAAACTATTGGACGTCAAGGACTAAAGGCTCATGTTTGGATAATGGCTACGTTGAGCTGAGGCTAAAAAGTTCAAAGCCAAAACCGTTTCTCTAGATTTACTCCTCTAGAATGCTTATTGGTTGAAAATGGTCCATATCTGTATCAAAGCAAGCTGTGGAGATTAGAGAAGAATTTCTTTTGTTTAATTTATGCTTGTACTTTTTAAGCCCTTTTCGAGCTTGTTGTTCTCATTGACAGAAAAACACATCTAGGTTGTGTTTCTCTAATTTTACGTCAAGAACAATTTTCACTTTTGACCATCATCTCAAATTTTGTTTTGCCAACATGATTAGTCAACACCAATATATAGAAAATTATGACCTTTATTTCTTTTTATATAAGGGTTGGTTATACTGAGTCATATTAACAAATGCTTGTGTGTGTGTCTGTATTGTCCCCCCCTCCTTTTGTGTTTGCTGCTACTAACCCTGGATTGGATTGGCTGGACTGGACTTGTTTCTTCATCTGGCCTGGTGTGATTATGCCTCCCCCTGTGGTTTGCCTTGGTCTATGCACCTCTGCCTTCTCGGTGTTCGGCAGGCATCGGTAAACTGTCCACTGCCGATGGTAAAGCTTTTGCAGACCCTGAGGTGCTACGCCGACTGACGTCATCAGTGAGCTGTGCCCTGGACGAGGCAGCAGCAGCGTTGACCCGAATGAGAGCCGAAAACACGCTTAATGCCGGCCAAGCTGACAAGTATGTAACCAATACTTTAATTTTTCCCAAATTGTAATGTTTAAAAATCCTTTTACTTTTGCATCTCAACTCTGTGCAGAAAGTGTGTTTTTTTTTTTTGTGAGCTGTGTGAGGCGTGTGTGTTTTCACCTGTCACAGTGGCAGTAATTGTAGCAGTTTGGTTATTTTCAGCCGTAGTTTAGCAGAAGCGTGTTCGGACGGAGACGTCAACGCGGTGCGCAAACTGCTTGATGAAGGACGGAGCGTCAATGAACACACGGAAGAAGGCGAGAGCCTGCTGTGCCTCGCCTGCTCAGCTGGCTACTATGAGCTTGCACAGGTGGGTAGATGAGTTGGAAATTGACCAAATTTGAATTTGGATTGCACAAAATTAACACGATATGAGTTTGTTTTTCAACTAATTGGTTAATACTGCTGCTACAGATTGTTTCAGTTATCAACTATTGTATTAATTCTTTTTGTTGAATTCTATGTGCTACAAGTTAAGTCATAACTTAAAGGTTTTTGCATTTTTTTTTTTGCATCAAGTTTAAAACAGATCTTGTTTATTGAAAAAACTTCAATCGCATTTATTCTAAAACAACTTTATTTTTTCTAGCACAACTTTAAATAAAAAATACACATATGTTATTAAAATAAAAATCAAACAGCAATATTTTACATGTTCAAGTTTCATCTAATGTTAACTTTCCTCCTAAAGTTTAAATTAATAAATAAATCTCACACTCAACTTCGCAATTCATATAAAATTTTCAGCGTTAATTTTTTGCCAAATTCCAGTCTTTGTAAAATTATATACGTTTAAGAAGATATTTATTCCACCAGATTCCACTATGATGTCGTATGTTCAAACGGTGCTGCATAATATGCATCCTTTTTTTCATTTAAAATTTTAACAGCTTCTGTTTTTTTCTGTGTCCATCGTGTTTATTTTCACAGTTGTTTTGTTGCTTGAATTGTCCTCTGACTTTTTTGTTTCAACTTCAACTGCTGATCAGGAATGTTTTGTGGTTACTTTGTTAATAGCAGTTCCTCTTAAAAACAGTCTCTGACAAAGCTTTTTGTCCAGCATTACAGAGAGAATTCTGTGAAAATCTAACAAAGCATCGAAGCACAAAAAATAATTGGGAAATTTTTTTATAATCAAATTACAGTGGTCCCTTGTTGATCTTAAGAATAACTTGCCATTGCCAAAATTCCCAAATAAGCCAACTAAATGATTTTCTGCAAGTTTGATTCATAGTTTAAGGCTGTAAAATGTCTCATTTCACATTTTATAGACTTTCTTTTCAGACTTACACAGTATCTTGTTTAACTATTCACAGTAAAAGTATAACGTTATAGTTGTGACGGCTTCCATTGGAATGGCGGAGGCGCTTGTGTGTTATACATTATAAAACTGCAAGATACATTTTTTTGCCAGTAAAGTTATCAAAACCAACATTCAGCAACAATTTGTAGTATTTTATAGCGTTTTCTTGCAAAAATTAAAAATAATTAGCCTTTTTTTTTGTTTAGACTGGGAAAAATTTATCAGTCATGTAACCATAAGCAAGTCGTTTGGAATGATAGGTAGCATAAGTTCTAATAAAACAACACAAAATTGCAAAGAGAGAGACCAGGGTGCTAGATTTAGTCAATGAAACATTACTGTCCCCAATTTTGTATCTTAAAGTCTTTTATGTCTGTATTGTTTTCATCACTAGGTGTTACTGGCAATGCATGCCAACGTGGAGGACCGGGGCATTAAGGGGGACATAACGCCTCTGATGGCCGCTGCCAGCGGAGGTTATGTCGACATCGTCAAACTCCTTCTGGTCCACGGGGCAGATGTGAACGCACAATCCTCCACGGGTAAAACTTCTCTCATTTTGTTTTCTAGTGTTAATATTCTACAGTCCTGTGCGTGCGTATCAGAAGATACCGTTGTGTGGGTGGGTGGGTACGTGCGTGTGTATGATCAGTTGTACAAATGGCGACATGATGTTAATTTTGTTTCCTCTAAATTGTGTTTTTATTGTTTTTGTTTTTATTTAGCAGTTTGTGTTGCTTTTGTATGAAAAGTGCTCTATAAATTAAAAAAGTTCAATTTGATTTGAAAAGCCCCCCTCCCACCAGGTAACACGGCTCTGACGTACGCATGTGCCGGAGGCTTCGTAGATGTGGTGAAGGTGCTCCTAAAAGAGGGTGCAAACATCGAGGACCACAACGAAAACGGACACACACCCCTGATGGAGGCAGCCAGTGCAGGCCACGTGGAGGTGGCAAGGGTGCTGTTGGAATACGGCGCCGGCATCAATACGCACTCCAATGAGTTCAAGGAAAGTGCTCTGACACTCGCCTGCTACAAAGGTCAGTGCTTTAAAAGGGTTTCTGTGTACATGCCATGTAAGTGTGCTGTTGGTTCACACTTTGTTGCATTTCCTGCTTTTTTTCCCCCTAAACTTTTATCAGTTAAATTGTACTTTTTTGTCTGCACTCTTCGTAGGTCACTTGGATATGGTGCGCTTTCTGTTGGAGGCTGGCGCTGACCAGGAGCATAAAACAGACGAGATGCACACAGCGCTGATGGAGGCCTGCATGGTAAGCATCTCATCCAAGCTAAATACTTTATTCACTGTATTTACTATAATGTATTTTATAAAGTTTGAATATCTGCATAAAGATATACTAGAACATAAATTTGACTGTTGCTTATATTTGACTTTTCAGTGACACCAATTCAGTTTTAGACTGAACTCTGTCATGTTTGACCTCATTTAGAAAGCGATTCCACATATTTGCTCAGGTGCTTATCTCTACTTCTCTGTGTGTCTCGCTGTCCCAGGACGGCCATGTGGAAGTGGCACGGCTGCTGTTGGACAGCGGTGCGCAGGTCAACATGCCAGCCGACTCCTTTGAGTCACCCCTGACCCTCGCAGCTTGTGGAGGACACGTGGAGCTAGCAGCCTTGCTAATAGAGAGAGGTGCTAATCTAGAAGAGGTACGGACACACTATACACCGGAATTTAAACAGTCAGTGAAAGAAATGCACAACAGCCAGTATAAGTGCAAGGTCGAAATCCTTGGGTGTGAACAAGAAAGTAATTTTGGTTGGTTTTCTTTTCTGCAATAAAATATTATAACATTGTCCTGTTTCTACTTTAATTTTACTTGTACAGCAGTTTGAAAAAAATAATCAGCCACAATCTTACATTTTTGAAACAACTGAAGTTAGCGAATTGTTAAATTCAGAACTGAGTTGGCAGAACGTTAAAGTTCTAATATTATTTATTTGTTTCTCAGAAAGTGGAAAATATTTCTGTTTCAAGACACAGACCCGAGTCAAATTGATTTCCAGACTGCACAGTATTGATTACTTGGGGTTTAATAAGTGATATTACTAGTGTTTTTTTCCTTCTGAAATCCAGTAACTCTTCTGGTCTTTGTCCAGGTTAATGATGAAGGCTACACTCCTCTCATGGAGGCAGCCAGAGAAGGTCACGAAGAGATGGTTGCTCTGCTGCTGGCTCAGGGTGCGAAGGATTAAATAATGTTTGATCTTTGAAGTGTTTTAATTCTTGTTTAGCTCTTTGTATCGTTTGGAAGGGAAATAATTTTAGCATGCTTTTTGTCCGTTGCCTAGGCGCTAACATCAATGCCCAGACGGAGGAAACCCAGGAGACTGCGTTGACTCTAGCATGTTGCGGTGGCTTTTTAGAAGTGGCCGACTTCCTCATAAAGGCCGGGGCAGACATTGAGTTGGGCTGTTCTACTCCCCTAATGGAGGCTGCACAGGAAGGCCACTTAGAGTTGGTGAAATATCTTCTGGCTGCAGGTGAGAAAGCGAAAAAAAAAAAACCTCTTGATGTCTGAACAAATAAAACAAATTGTGAACGTTGTTTATATAGAGATGCCTTATGTTTCTCATTTCTTTTTCTGTACAGGAGCAAACGTTCATGCCACCACGGCAACAGGTGATACGGCACTGACGTATGCTTGTGAGAATGGACACACAGATGTGGCAGATGTGCTGCTGCAGGCTGGAGCCAACTTGGTATGTCAAACATTTTTATCTCCTTGGCCTGACATAATTTGCCTCGTGATGTTTTTGTACCACTATGTCAGTTCGATAGATTGTAATATAAATTGTACTTTGTGTAAAACTTGAGAAATCTTTCTTGTCTGTCAGGAACACGAGTCTGAAGGAGGGCGGACGCCCCTGATGAAGGCAGCGAGGGCGGGACATCTCTGCACTGTGCAGTTTCTTATCAGCAAAGGTGTTGCATTATTGCTTGTTTGTATCATTTAAACAAAAATGGTGGTTTGAATCTATATTAACTTTCAAGTAAATTAATTTGTTCTTGTTTAGGAGCTAATGTGAACAGAGCTACTGCCAACAATGACCACACGGTGGTGTCCCTCGCCTGCGCTGGAGGACATCTGGCAGTTGTGGAGTTGTTGTTGGCACATGGAGCAGATCCCACGCATAGACTCAAAGTAAAAGCCTTAGTCTTCATTCACATCTTTTTGGGTATTCACTTGTTTCTACATTGTTAAAAAGATTTTTTTCTCTTCTGTAGGATGGTTCAACCATGTTGATAGAAGCTGCTAAAGGTGGCCACACTAATGTGGTGTCCTACTTGTTGGATTATCCCAACAACATTCTATCAGTCCCAGCCCCCGATTTGTCCCAGCTAACACCCCCATCGCAAGATGCCTCTCAGGTATGAATTAAAAAAAAAAAGCCTTAATATGTTATTGATATTCAGGATGATGTTTGATTGAAACAGCAATGACCAGTTGCTTCAACCCAATGTGTTATTTGTGATGGCAGGTTCCTCGTGTCCCATTCCAAGCTCTTGCCATGGTAGTGCCCCCTCAGGAACCTGACAGGGCTCCGTCAAACATCGTCACACCCCCACCCATCTCCAGTAAAGGTGACCCCAGCCACAAACCTTAGCCCTCATGTTATGTTCGTTTTCAAAAATCAATAATAAATAAAAATAAATAAATACTTGTAAGTATTTTTCCCACTTTGAAACTTCTTCTGCTTGGCTTATTTAGTGTAATGAATAAATATTAAAAATGGTTCAGTTCATATATTGAACTGAACAAAAATACTGTTTGTTCAGTACATGTTTATATTACAAAGATACTGTTTGTGGGTCAGTTTGACCCGGCAGACAAAACGGAAGCTAAAAATAGTTAGAAAGATCAAAAACTATTGGTATAGCTTTGTATAGCATTCTTTTGGCCTCATGTTTGAAGTGTGAGAATGCAGGTGTTGTTGTGACTTTTGACTTCCGTGGCCAAACTCCACCCACATTGAGAGATCACTCAGCAGGAGAGGGGCAAAACATATAAAGATCCTTTGATAGAGACTACTACCACCATTGCACTTTGCAGCTACACGTGTTAGACATAGTTAGACAGAACTGCAAAACGAGCACCAGATGTAAAAAAACATGACACACCTGGAGGTTCTGAAACTAACATTTGATCAGGACAGTGAAGTAGAGGAGAATATTTCTGAAGAGGAAGATTGTGTTGAGGTTCAATCAGAATCTGATGATTCTGATCATGAAGAAAAGGCTGTGCATATACAGCCGTACAAAATATTCACATCAAAAAACGGTCAAATTCAGTGGTCTTCATCTCCAAATATAAATTAAGCAAAGGTGTCTGTAGAAAACGTTATAAAGGCAGTTCTTGGACCCACTGGGATAGCAGTGACCCGTGTGACAGACATCAGGTCAGGTTTTAAACTACTCAGGTTCAGCTCAATACAGAAAATTATTCTTGAAATGACATGGAAGACTTGTTTTTGTGGAGAAGTGGAAGGAAATAGATGAAATACATTTCCATGCATATTTAGGGGTCCTCATCCTTGATGGGTTTATAGGTCAAAAGATGAAATCTACAGCTAGTAGATTAGCTTCCACTACTCTATAACCCAAGCCTTAATGTGACATTAGAGGAAAGGCTGGTGGCATTAAGAGGTTGCTGCCCATTTAGGCAATATATGCCTTCCTAACCAGCTAAGTATGGTATAAGAATCTGGGCAGCATTCGATGCAAATACCACCTATGCACTTGATATGCAGGTTTATACTGGAAAGCTGGTTGGAGGAGCCACAAAGAAAAATCAGGGTATGAGGATTGTGCTTTATATGGTAGATGGTCTCAGGGGGCAACTAACCTGTGACCTTTTTTTTTTTTTTTTTTTTTAATCAAACTATAACTTTTGTTAAGAGCTTCTAAAGGTAAAGTTTATAATAGTTAGAATAGTCTGAAAAAACAGGGCTGAACTTCCTGCTGAGCTGCTGGCAACCAAAAACAGGGACCCTCATTCTTCCTTGTTTTCCTTCTGAAATAAAACAACTCTGGTGTCTTATTGCCCCAAAATAAGGAAAAGATGTGGCACAAAAATGTGGAAATCAGTGGACTAGATTATAAGAAACGTATAATGATTCTTGACTATATTGCCACCAAAGAAGGGGTGGACAGTTACACAAGGTCACATGTTCCTATTGTGTTTATAGTTAAAACGCATTTCTTAATTAAGTTACTTTCAATATAAATCCTCAGGACTTGTTTATCATGATTTTTAGTTTGTGGGTCAATTTGACCCTGAACATAAAAGGTGTCTCATTTTAAGTTATGTTACGTTTAGTTAGATGAGTGAATTAAGCTTATTAAACCATAATCTATGAACAGTACAGATTATCAATGAACTAAATACTCATTGAAATGGTTATATAGTAAGTGATGAGATGTAAGTATTGTTTTTTTTTTTTTTGGTTTCTAAACCTATGCACATAAGTTTAATAATTAATGTTCCTGGGTCATATTGACCCATGGAGATCTGTGTTGTTCCTCTGAAACGGACATATACAGGAGGGTTACATGATCCGTCTGTGAAGTGAACATTTTTACAACACTTTTTCTCCATTGCCAACTTAATGCATCTTTGATTATTCTTTTACCTTTGAAGGCGTGTCTAAACAAAGACAGGCCGCCCTTCAAACCAGCGTCCCCAGTCCTGTTGGCCGAGGAGCTGAAGCAGAGCCTCTGCCACCCTTCCACTTGTGCCAGCCTCTAGAGTGCATCGTCGAAGAAACGGAGGGAAAACTGAACGAACTGGGGCAGAGAATTAGCGCTATTGAGAAAGCTCAGCTACAGTCGCTCGAGCTCATTCAGGGGGAGCCACTCACCAAAGACAAAATAGAGGAGCTGAAGAAGAGCCGAGAGGAGCAGGTAATATCTATTGTTAACCCTTTGGTTGGAAAGATGATATCATGGGCCCTCGTTATTATTATTATTTATTGTTCTAAATTTAACTCCGCAAAGATGTCAAATCTTGTTTTAATCAATTGTCTCAGATATTTTAAGGCTGTAAAACTCCTCAATACAAACTTTATAAACAAAGATTATTTCCAGTTATCTCATTGTATAAACTTTTCTCACAAAAATAGAATAATCCGCCCTCCCCTTTTTTTTTTCCAAGTAGGGAGTATATAATCAGCCACCTTAAGCAGGTTCATAGAAATGATGCAGGCGACCGGTCGAGTGTAAGTTGCCTCACCTGGTATAGCCAATCAGAATGCACAACATAATGCATCAAATAGGATATAGAAATGAATGTTCTGTTGAAAATAAAGATGTAAAATTGCACTGTAAATTTCATGAAACAACAAGCCCTTGAAAAGGAACCACATTGTAGGGAAGGAGCACTGTATTTACCACTTTTTCTTCTCTTTTTTTCAAATATGGCATCATATTAAACGGGAAAGTCAAACTAAGATAAGACCTTTTTTTTTAGGTACAGAAGAAGAAGAAAATCCTAAAAGAGCTGCAGAAGGTGGAACGCCAGCTACAGCTAAAAACACAGCAACAATTCACCAAAGAATATATGGAGGCAAAGGGCTTAAAGGAAGAGCAGGAGGCGGGACAAAGCCAAGGTCCGGGGCCGGGTCCGGGGTGCACGACGACAGCACCCTTTCCCATCGCACAGGGTGGTCAGGTACACACAGGCTCGGACACCGATGAAGAGGCCAACAAAGATGGCGAACTGGATGAGCAGCCGGGAGATGAAGAAGAGGTAAAATTTGGCATCAATTTAATAACAATATATTAAATTTAGAATGTACCTTTCATTTCAGAAAAAAACTCAAGGTGCAAATTTTTTCTCCACCACTGCAACATATTAGTTTTGTAAGAAGTTTAGTTTAAATTAAGAAAAATATCAAACTTGGCTGTTTTGTAAATTGGTGCGTTCAAAAGTTGTGCACGTTTGGAATAAGGCTGATGTTTTGTGTTTTGGATCCATTGTTCTTTTTTCCTCATCAGGATGAGGACGATGATGACGACGAAGAAGACGAAGAAGAGGTTTCAGAAGATGAGGTCGATGTGGAAGAGGACGATTATACCAAACTTCCTCAGGTGGGCACAATCCTCTACAGGGAAGGGCCGGACCTGACGCAGCAGCCCCCTCTTCCTCCTTCGCCGCAGAGTCAACCTCAGCCACCTCCTCCGCCTCTTCAAGCTGCCTTCATCCCCATACAACCGCTCCCAGAGTACAACTCGGCAGACTACCCGGGAAGCACCAGCCCGGAACTACAAAGGGTACTGGTGGGCCAGCAAATTCTAGAACAGCAGCAGCATAGTCAGGCTCAACAACTGGCCGGCTTAGGTCCTGGAATGATACCTCAGCAGGCCCCAGATGGACTCATGGTAGCCACACCCGCACAGACGCTTACAGACACATTGGACGACATCATGGCGGGTAAGAATAGCTTTTTAAACATATAGTTTTATTCCATGAAATTTCCTTTGAGATTCACCTTTTCATTTTCAAACAGTTCAAAAACAAGACAGATAAAAAATGTACTTTTGGACATAAAAGATTAATTTTTTTTTTTTTTTTTTGATAATTTATCTTTTCTCTTCATTCCAGCTGTGAGCAACCGAGTTCCCATGCTGAACACTACCACATCCCCCACACCGCTTTCCCAGCCGCCCACGCAGATGCCCCCTAACATGGCCTCACCTCCTTCAGTTCTGCCCCTCTACCCTTCTGTTGACATAGATGCACACGTAAGAAATAGCATGACACAACTTATCACAATTAATGAAAAACTAAAACTTAAATACAATCAATGTTGATTTTTTTTTTTCTTCCCCCTCAGACGGAGAGTAATCACGACACAGCACTGACACTGGCATGTGCAGGTGGACACGAGGAGCTGGTGTCTGTACTCATTGCACGGGGAGCCAACATTGAGCACAGAGATAAAAAAGGTACAGAAAACACAAATCGAACACTTCCATACGAAAGGATTTGAACTCTTAATTACACTTGTAAGGTAAATAAAAATCATTGTGAATTTCCAAATGGATTTGTGGCAGTGAAATAAACTTTTGTACTCTCACCTTTTCAGGTTTTACTCCTTTGATCCTGGCTGCCACTGCTGGTCACGTGGGAGTGGTTGAGGTGCTTCTCGACAAAGGAGGCGACATTGAGGCTCAATCAGAGAGAACCAAAGACACACCCCTCTCCCTTGCCTGCTCTGGGGGACGCCAAGAGGTCAATATAACTTCTGCCCTGCAATATCTGAAACTTATCGTTATATTTTTAGGTCTCATACTGAAATGTTCTTAAAACAGGTTGTGGAGTTGCTGCTGCTGCGGGGAGCCAATAAGGAACATCGTAATGTTTCAGACTACACACCTCTCAGCTTAGCTGCCTCAGGAGGTTATGTCAACATCATCAAGATACTCTTAAATGCTGGAGCTGAGATCAACTCCAGGTCAGTGTCGGAAAATCTCAGTACTGTTTGAATCAGTTTAAAGAATAAATTGTCATTTACAAACCTCACCAAAAACTTCTGCAATGGTGGATCTGCCTTTGATTATTTTATACACTTTCTCCATGATAACAATGTATTTAGATAGAACATTTCCAATAGTTCTTTGTGCTTTTGTTTTTTAAAAAAAAAACTGTTTTTTTCCCAACAGGACGGGCAGCAAGCTGGGAATTTCTCCTCTGATGCTGGCTGCCATGAACGGTCATGTGCCGGCGGTGAAGCTGCTGTTGGACATGGGCTCAGACATCAACGCACAGATAGAGACCAACAGAAACACAGCTCTGACCCTCGCCTGCTTCCAGGGCCGAGCCGAGGTGGTCAGTCTACTGCTGGACCGCAAGGCCAACGTGGAGCATCGTGCTAAGGTGAATGAACTTTCTTTTCCGAATACCTGATCTTATCACATATAAATTTATTTGCTTCTACAGTAGAGATTGGTATTATGTTGTTGTGTTTGATATGTCATATTTCTTGCAGCAAGAATGTTTCACCTCACCATAAAAATTATTTAAAAAATTTCTATCGATGATCTAATTAAGTTGTTGACACACTCTCACCCAAACATCACAGACAACAATAGCGGAGGGTGGAGCAGAAACACCATGCATCAAAGTAGCTTATTCTGAAATAGGACCCTAGCTCTGATATAAGGAGCTTGGGGAAAGAAAAAAAAGGCTTAATAGTGACATCACTACTCTGGCGTGCGAGGACTGCCAAGAGAAGATACACTTTTTTTAATACTGGCCATTGCTAATTCCTTTTTTATGGTCATCTTTTGGTCCTTCTGTTGTTAGTTTCTGAGCATTTTTCTAACCATGTACTTGTTAAATCAGACTGGTCTGACTCCTCTGATGGAGGCAGCATCAGGAGGCTACGCTGAAGTGGGTCGAGTCCTGTTGGATAAAGGTGCCGATGTTAACGCTCCCCCTGTTCCTTCATCCCGAGACACTGCCCTCACCATTGCTGCAGATAAGGGCCACTACAAGTTCTGTGAGCTGCTTATTAACAGGTAAAAACTCATGGCTTTGTATGATTATAATTATGCACTGCTTTAATAAATTTTTACAGCAAATCTTAGTGGTGCACATAACCAAACATCTTCCAAAACATGACAATGCTCCTTCGGTTTTTTTTTAAATAAAAAAATTAGGGGTGCTCATATCGACGTTCGAAACAAGAAAGGCAACACTCCTCTCTGGTTGGCAGCAAACGGCGGTCACTTCGACGTGGTACAGCTTCTGGTTCATGCCAGTGCAGATGTGGACGCAGCAGACAACCGCAAAATCACCCCTCTGATGGCTGCTTTCCGCAAGGTGAGCGAATAATCAAATTTGAGAGTGTGACACACTGCACTGCAACAGCTTTGTCATTAACAAACCATCTTCCATTTTTAGGGTCATGTGAAGGTGGTGCAGTATCTTGTGAAGGAGGTCAACCAGTTCCCGTCAGATATTGAGTGTATGAGATACATCGCCACCATCGCTGACAAGGTACACATAGATTTATTTCTTCTCTGCTCATTGTTACTGCATGGGTATGGCGAATGGGATCAAGATCCAAGCAGAGTTGTGACTCTTGTTTTTTTCGTGCAGGAGCTTTTGAAGAAATGTCACCAGTGCATGGAGACCATTGTCAAAGCAAAAGACCAGCAGGCGGCTGAAGCTAACAAAAACGCAAGCATTCTCCTGAAGGAGTTGGATTTGGAGAAGGTAAAGGATAAAATATACCTGAATTTTTGAGTATGTACTTTTCACAATTAAATGCAAAGGATTGTGGGTGGTAGTAGCAGCGAATAATATAATAAATATTATTTAACCTAAATACAGAATATTAAGTCAATGGTAATAAGTTGTTGAGTTATCAAACATCATTATTGTTGGACAGTAACAGAAATTGTTTCTGAAGCCAAGATTTGTTGAATAGCATGGATTGCTGCGATATCTTGGCCAACTACTATTGTCAACAACACTCATTATATGTTGTTTTCAAAATATTTCAATCAAGCCAAGTTAAAGGTCTAATCTCGTGCAAGATAATTATTTAGATTAAAATACATTTTTATTTCAGGCAAACCTACCTTTGTTTCCCCGACTGGCCACCCTCTAATCCTCTCTGTTAGACTGAGATTAAAGGTGCTCAGCCTGACAAAGTTGACTGGGGAAAAAAAGAAATACAGATTTACCTTTCTAGACACAACAGATGTTTAATACGCTCTGGATAACTCCAGGTTTTGCACAAATCCATTTAGAACAAAACACAAACCTGTTGCAGAGATCTGAAGTTACTAAAAAAATTTTGTTTACACACACTAAGAATTATAAAGTTATAAATGTGAAAGTTCGTTATTAAACTGACGTCCTCGGTCCAATTGAGATATTCAGGCAAATGAAGCTCTTTCACTTTGACAACTTTTTGGATCATATTAACATTGTCGTTTAGTTTTTGTCTGTACTAAACTACAGAGTTCTTTTTCCATTGTACATTATTTATTTTTTGTCATTTCTTTCAATAAAAAATGTCACTTAGCAGCTGGTAGTGCATAGCTACGCTTTAATGAAATGATGTTGGCCATGTTGTTTGTTATCATTAATGAAATGTTCGGTCTCAAACAGTCTCGGGAGGAGAGCAAAAAACAAGCGCTGGCTGCCAAGAGGGAGAAGAGGAAGGAGAAGCGCAAGAAGAAGAAAGAGGAGCAGAAGAGGAAGCTTGAAGAGGAGGAGGGGCAGAAGACAAAGGAGGAATGCTGTGAGATGCAGGAGATGAAGGAGGATTCAGCTGAAGGTAACATCAATTGTCTAACCAGATCCACGTCCTATCCAAGCAGGATTCAGCTCAAACTCTTAATTTCTTGATTATTTTTCTAATTTCTCTTCTTCTTTTTCTTCCAGAAACTGAGGTCCCTATTGAGCCTCCGAGTGCAACTACCACCACCACCATCGGTATATCTGCCACCTCCACCACTTTCACTACAGCTTTCGGAAAGAAGCGGGGAAGCGTCGCCACCACCCCAAGCGCCAATCGCAAGAACAAAAAGAGCAAAGCCAAGGATTTGGCACCTAACGAACCAATCATACTTCAAGATCCGCAGGTGAGGGCTGTTATTTGGAGCCAGAAATATTCATAAAAATTAATAGTAGAAGGTTGAGGCAAAAGTGAGCTTCTAGCCATGAAGACAATATTGTTTGCCGATGACACAATATCTTTTTTTTCTGATAAAAGTTTAAATGATGTGTTGGATTTAGTTCCCAAACATAAAAAATATATGGTTTTACTAAATATTTTGATTTTAAACTTCTTAAATTTCTGGAGTGATAGTAGACAACAAATTAAGTTTGAAACCACACTATACTCAAAATAAATAAAACAATCCTAAACACTTACAAAATAATACATTTTATTCAATAATAATGTTTCAAATTCATGCCAAACTTTAGTGACTGTGCAGTGAATTGGGGCATTAATAATACCTCATTGTTCTTCAGGCTTGTTACTGTCATCGTTATTACCTACTTTTAATCAGTTAGTATTACTAAAACTGAAAGAGTGAGTGAATGTTTTTACTGAACAAATCATAAGGAGTGCTCAAATTAACTGGTTAACAAATGACATTCAAAACAGTTTAGAAATAGACATGTGGGGTATTTTAATAAATATTTAAGTCGAACCAGAAGAAAACAATTTCGTAAGTCAATTTGTGGCTAACAATCATGAAGAATAAAATCAGTCCAAGAACAAAGTATGTAAATATTTTAGAATGTGAACTAAAGACAAAGTTCATGTTCACGCTTGAAGATTATGTAAATCACAATTTTTCAATAGATATAAAAACCATGTAACAAAAAAAAAAGGAAAAAAATTTTTCAATTTGCAATAACACCTCAGCAATATTTTTGTTGTATACACGTTATCTGAACTTCTTCCCACTCTTTCTTTTAAAAACAATATTTCATTTTGTTATTCTTTTGTTTACCAGAAAAAAAAAACTAGAATGAATAAATAAATGAATTCTCATGAGGACACCTTTTTTTTTTTTTTTTTTTTTTTTTTTAACCAGGTTGCATTGGCGCAGCACAAAGCTGACAAGAACAAGATCCACGGGGAGCCACGGGGCGGTGGTGGGGGAGTGGCAGGCGGAAACAGTGATTCGGACCCGCTGGATAGCACAGACTGTGCCAGCGAGAGCAGCAGCAGTGGAGGGAAGAGTCAGGAGCTGAACTACCTCCCTGATCTCATATCCTCCATCTCCACTTCCTCCTCCTCCTCTTCTTCCTCATCTTCCTCCTCAGTTCCACCTTCAGGAACAGCACAGTCCCAGAGCTTCTTGTCCGGCCCAGAGAAAAGACCCTGCCCTCCGACACAGTGTGACAGCAAATTGGACAAGGTTACAGTCTCCATTTCAAAGCCAACGCAAAAGTAAGATTCAAATTTAGTTTTGGTCAAAATCTGGAGATAAAATTGTGGATGTATCTCACCCGTTTTTTTCTTTTTTAAATCCAGAGCTCCAGATTCAAGCGACTCCACCTCCATCTCTTTGCCTTCTCCATTTAAACCCATGGCTCTTCCCGTCACCTCACCCAGTAAACTCAGTCTCACAAGTCCAAAGAGAAACCACCAGAAAAGAGAAGAAGGTTGGAAAGAGGTGGTCAGAAGGTCAGTTAATAAAGTATACCTGCTAACATTCAAATTTAAGGACGTGTGAAAGATCTTCTAATGCTGAGAGCCCTGTAATTCTTTGTGAGTACTGGGCAAACGTTAAGACCCAGCTTTTTCTGGCCTCTTCTAGGTTTGGGTTTTAATTTAATCCAAAGCAACTTGCTTGCTGCCAAAAACATAAAGTTGAAGTGATTAACAGGCTGTGAGCCTGAGGTTTTTGGTCACTGTACAAAATGATCATTTGAAGTTTTTAATCTCCCACAGAGCCCACAGTTTACTAATATGTATTTTTATTTTCATTAATCCTATTCATAAGAACGAGTCTAATGAATGAAGACAGATTTAAGTGGTATTGCAAAATAAAGTAGATATAAATATCGTCGATCCCACCATTAAAAAAAAATTAAAAAGGATGGCTTCCACGTAAGAAATCTGAGCTGAAAATCTCTTTTCTTTCTTTTAAAGATCAAAGAAGCTTTCTGTACCGGCCTCGGTTGTGTCTCGGATTATGGGCCGAGGGGGCTGCAACATCACCGCCATCCAAGACGTGACAGGAGCTCACATCGACGTGGACAAACAGAAAGACAAAAATGGAGAGAGAATGATCACCATCAGGTAAAGCAGAACTGACTGCTAGAGCTCAGGTTAAATTGTTATTGAGGGAGATGTTCAAACTTTTTTAAATCTGGAAAATACTTAGATATTTTTGTTTTTAAAAAAATGTATTAAGTTCTGGACGCTACATCTAATTAGTTTAGCAGTCTTGGAAAAAAAGAATGCAAACATAGCCAATATAAAATAATTTGACCTTTTTTCTGATTTGATGGATTTTTGTAAACACCCCCGCCCCCCACCCCCCCTATTAATTTAATTCAGTTCCAGTTCTAAATCAAAAAGGACTTGTTGTGAATAACAAGTGTTTTTGTGTGATTCCAGAGGAGGCACAGAGTCTACAAGGTATGCCGTTCAGCTCATCAATGCGCTAATCCAAGACCCGGCTAAAGAGCTTGAAGATTTAATTCCCAGAAATCACATAAGACCCCCAGGCTCTAAAACATCCGCCTCATTCCCCAGTACCACGGGGGCCACCAGTGGTTCGACCACAGGCCCAAAGGCACTGAGCTCATTAGTAACATCTACAGGTGTTTCGTTCCAGCCCCCTTCCTCCACATCTTTATCATCTTCTCAAGCTGGAGGAAAAATTGGGAAGGGGCTGTCATCAAACGTCAGGCAACCGTTCCCTGTGTCTCTCCCCTTGGCATACGCTCATCCACAGCTGGCTCTATTGGCCGCTCAGACCATGCACCAGATCAGACACCCCCGCCTCCCCATGGCACAGTTTGGCGGCACCTTCTCTCCAGCTGCCAGCACCTGGGGTCCCTTCCCCGTGCGTCCAGTGAGTCCCGGCAGTGCAAACAGCTCCCCCAAACACAACGGAGGAACCAGCAGCTCTGGTGCTCAGGCTAGACCCAACTCCACCTGTAGTGAGCACGTGAGCACAGCCAGCTCAGGAACACCAGTCGCCACCACCAAAACCATGACCACCAGTGCACCTAACATATCTGGAGCCGCGGTCTCGCCTCAGACCCCCAACCCCACTCCATACAATCCACAGACAAACATCCCCACCCCTTCTTCCGTCAGAAAGCAACTCTTTGCCACCGATCCCAAACCCACGCCCATCTCCCTTGCAAATGCTTCCAGCAGCACGAATGCAGCGCGGGGCACATGTTCTCCTGCTCATCATAGTTCCACCACCTCCAGTGCCCCTCAGCAGCCCGTCGGATCCATTTCTCAGCCTCACATGCAGACGACTAAAACAGAGCCTAGCATCATCACCCCCTCTGGAAAAGACAAGGTGTCGCCCCCAGCGGAGAACCAGCCTGTGTCTGTCAGCGAGAGCATCAGTTTCCCTTCACCTGCTGTGGCGTTAGCTCAGAAGGCAGAGTCCCGACAGCAGTTACCGCCCCCGCCATCATCTCTACCATCTACAGAAGCACCTCCGCCTCTTCTCAACCCGCAGTCCAGCTCCCATCTCTCTTCAGCCCAGGCTCCCGCCTTCTCACACAATACCGCACACCCCAACAGCACCGTTCCCCACTTCTCAGCCCCTGCACCCAGAGTCTCCCACCGTATGCAGCCACCAGGGCCTTACTACCCCATCTCTGATCAGCAGCAACAGTCTGTCTTTGTGCCCTTCAGCACGCAGCAAGAACCCCTAAAAGCCACTCAAAACCCCACAAATCAGCCGGCGAGCTTGCCCCCACAGGCCCAGGCTCCAGGTTCTGCAAATCTGGGAATAATGAATGGCTCTCAGATGCAGCACGCGTCCGGCGCAGGCAAACCTCAGCAAATGCCCCCCAACTTTGCTCCTACGGGTCTCTTTAATTTCAGCAGCATATTTGAAAACAACAACCAGGTAAGCTTACAAATGACGTCACTGTTTCTTAGTTCCTCTTTCAATAGTTTTTTTTTTAACAATAAATATGCTTGATGCTGCAGGTGGGAAACAGTCAGGTGTGGGGTGCATGTCACCTTCCTGCGCGGTCGCCTCCAGAGCAGTCGTACTCTAACCAGCCACCCTTCATGAACATCAGTCAGATGGAGAACATGATGGCCCAACCTCCTCCAGACAGTTCTAAAGCACCCGGCTTCCGTTCGCAAAGGATAGTAAACAGCCCGATTGGTAAATACGTTTTTAAAACAAAAGCAAGATCACTAAAGAAAGACTTAATGAGACATAAAGTTAAAAACCAATCTTGTCTTGGAAGAATGTTAAAGAGATATTAAACTCTCGGCTCTTCATGCGTCTGAGCTTACGCATCACCTTTGTGTACGCAAAAGTTCTTTAACCACTGATAGGACTTGAATGGACTTGCCTACTGGCAGGTAGAGGACAGGAAGAGGCATCATGACTGACGTTGTGACATCAGCTTATTCTTGTTATACATGAACCATTTTCCTCAAACAAAAGTCTTTTTTTTCTTACACTCTCAAAATATGCAGTTAGTCAATGAACCTTTCCACTTGAAACAAAATGCCGTGACTTCTTTTAGTTTTTTTCAACTTTTTTCCACGTAAGTCGGTAATTAATTGCATTATAAGATAATAGCAATAGCAAGAAAAAAAAGAGAGAAAAGGGAAAACACCAAAAGACTAACAGCAACAATTTTAAAAGACATAGATTAACAACCACAAAACCAGCATTGCAGAAAAGGAAAAATGATCATTGTGTTAAATGTATGACCAGACTGTATTTGTACTGAAATGTTTAACGTATTCAGCTTTGGATATTCTCTTTAATAAATACCAGGACTGTATGTTCGAAGTTTTAAAAAAAATGTTAGTAAGTTTTTTTCAACATTCATTGTTTTTATGTTTTCATCTGCAGCTTTGACCAGCTTCACCACCAGTATCTCCGGCAACCCCGTGTATCTGCACGGTCACACGGGAGTCGGCACACCTTCGTTTAGCCGACAGCACTTTTCCCCTCACCCATGGAGCGCTTCCTCATCAGGTAAGAACTCAAACTCCTCCCAATCTATTCGGCCCGCTTTTGATCCTCAGATTTCTTTGCATTTCGTTTACCTGCTTGTCTTGTTTTTTTTTTTCACCAGGTGAAACCCCTGTACCGCCTCCTTCCACGGTGTCATCCTCTGCCCTGTCCACCTCTGCTGTCGCCCCTCCTCCACAACCAAAGGCAGGAAGTTCTTCGCAGCAGGACCGGAAGGTTCCGCCTCCCATCGGCACAGAGCGGTTGGCCAGGATCAGACAGACTGGTTCAGTCAACCCGCCTGTCCTTACAACCAACTACGCTGCATCGGTTGGGCAGGGGGGCATATGGTCATTTGGAGTTAACAGCGCCTCCGGTGAGGGTTGAATTAGCAATGCTGCATTATTCTCTTTAATGTTTATTCACTCTCATACCCGCGTGTCACTGTTCTGGTTCCAGAGCCCATGTCGGGTTGGTCGCAGCCTCTGATAAGCAGTCACATGATGCACCCGCTGCAGGCAGAGCAGTCAGCCTTCTCTCAGCACCAGCCAATGGAGCAGGACGATACAGGCATCGCTAACCCTGCTAATAGCTACCACCAGCCTCAGCATCTGCCCAACAGTTACATGGACTTCCAAAAGGTAAGTTAGCATCAGAGGGGATTATTGAGGGGTATCATTAAGACTTTATTGATACTATTCGTTTTTTATCCATACTCTTATTGATACTGCAGCAGGATAGAAAAATTAGTGATAAAAGAGGGATAGAAGGGGCCAGAAATACAGGATTTTGGTGTCCCGTCTCTCTTGCCTGAAGGTGATTTCTCATCTCCATGTGTTTTTTTTTTTTTGTTTTTTTAGGGAATGCCTATGTCAATGTACGGAGGAACCATGCTAACCCCTCATCCTCCCATGGCAGAGGGTCCAGGGGGTCCGATGTACAATGGTTTGCACGCAGGCGACCCTGCATGGAGCCCAATCATTAAAGTGGTCCCAAATAATGCAGATAACTCTGACCCACAACAGCAGGTAAAATAAAATGTACCTGAAGTTTTAAGGTTAGCTGTAAGATGCAATATTTTTTTTCTACACCTGGTCTCATACATGAATCCATTCTCTGCCTTTCAGGTGTGGCCTGGTACCTGGGCGCCTCATGTGGGTAACGTGCACCTGAATCATGTCAACTAGATGACGGCCACAACAATTTAATGCACACAGCATGAGCCACAGTGCAAATGTGTTCTACCAATCGACAAATTATGACCGTAATGAGACAAAAAAAATAAAATCTTGTTAACTTTAGTAGAAACTTTAAAGTGCAGAGCAGTTGTTAAAGAATCGGCACTTCGTATCTTTTGCCATTCTTTGCTGTGCCTATTTCAATCAGAGAAGGAGAAAAATTGGCTCGTGCCGATGTCAATGTTTTGATCAGGGGAACATGCGCAATCATTTGTTCAACAGAATCCGTTCTCTGAGTAGTGTAGAGATTTAAACCTACGTCTTTCGGGGCTGCAGGGGGCTCTTCATGAAGTAGCTATTTAAACTCGGCCCAGACCTAGTTGATGACGATAATGATGATGATTACCTAAAGAGAAATCAAAACCTTTTAGAGTGGTAAATACATGTATAATTGTTTACATACTAAAAAGGGTTAAAATGAGAGTAAATTTCATGTCGTATAGTGGCTCTACTTTATGTAGCCTGTATTAATGTGAAATATTTACCTTAATATTCAATAAAAAGGCTGAAAAATGTGTGATTTTTAATTTTTGTTTTCGGTGAACAATGTTCTTACTGTTTGGATGGATCAGGCTCGCGATCACTCTGCAACTGATTAGACACTCTAGTTTTAGTACAAAAATAAATAGATGAAATGATAATTCCACAAGATTGAAGCTTGACCAGGGTTTAACCCCATTCGTGACAAATTGGACAGCTGAAATGCAGAAGTGGATTCAAAATTTTGCAACTAAATTTGAGTTGAGTAGTTATTGGTCTCTGTCGAGAAAGCAAGAACAGCTGGCCCAAGATTGCCAGCACTGGATAAAACTTGGTTCATCTGGTCGGCTCAACGCACGGGGACAAAACCCACACCGCTTCGCTGGAGGCCTGATGAAGATGATTTACATACGTGCAATAAATTAAATAAAAAATAAACAGAAAAGGGACAGAATGAGTGTTACTTTTGCAAAAATTTTCAACATTCAGTGATATAATTTAGTGCAAAACTGAGGGTGTGAAGTGAGGATCAAAGGATGGATGATGACTTCAATGTCAGTAATGATCCTCAAGCAGACGAAAACAACAAAAAGGCTCTGAGTTTTTTTTTTCTTTTTTAGCATCATCTAAATGACTTGATGGTAAAAAGTTGTTCCGTTCCGTCATATAGCGCTTGCTCCGGGGTCGGGTCGCGGGGGCAACAGCCTCAAACGGGTAGCCCAGGCCTCTCTCACCCCGGCTGCATCCTCCAGCTCACCCGGAAGGATCCCAAGTCGTTCCCCGGCCAGCTGTGAGACATAGTCTCTCCAGCGGGTCCTGAGGTCTACCCCTTGCTTGCCTCCCCGTGGGACGTACCCGAAACACCTCGCCCGAGGGGCGCTCAGGGGGCCTCCTGACCAGATGCCCGAACCACCTCATCTGGCTCCTCTCGACCTGGAGGAGGAGCGGCTTGACATCAAGCTCCTCCCGGATGGTAGAGCTCCTCACCCGATCTCTGACTGAGAGGCCAGCCACCCTGCGAAGGAAGCTCATTTCGGCCGCTTGTACCCGCGATCGCATTCTTTCGGTCACCACCCACAGCTGGTGACCTTAGGTGAGTGTTGGGATGTAGATCGTAGATAAAAAGTTGTGATTTAAAAAAAAGCAATATTTTTTTAAAATGTTTTTTCTTTCAGATTTGGAATAAAGTGTGAAAGATCCAAGTTAAAGTAATAGAAATCCCTTCAAATAAAAGATATGACTGAAATCATAAAGACTGATCAGTTAATTCAGTTCACTTTTAATTAAATACATTGTTAATCATTTATATTGTGCAACTAATTGATCTAATTTGTCACTGCAGACACTTTTATTATGAATTACCATCTCAGTTTATATGAGAATTAGCGGTTTTAAAAAAAAAAGCTCAAACTCATAAAGAAAACGTTATCTTTGATCGCAGTGTTTTTCTCATATGTTGTTTTTTAACACTTAAAAGTTGAGATATTATATTTAATAATTCCTGATCCTCAAAAAAAGATGTAACAATCTAAAAAAAAAAAGTTTGAAAAGAGAAAATGATGAAGTATTGACCTTATATAAAATATTCTAAGTATCGATCTAATACCAAATATTTGAAGTATTGACCTGATACCAAATCTTCACAATATCGCCGAACGTAAACCCGGAAGTGAATCTGAACTTCTCTGTCAAACATGGCGGCTGCAGCAACACCAGCAGCTCCTGAGCAACCATCTAAAAGTCCTTCTTTAGGACATGTCCCCTTTGATTATTCACAACCTCCTGTCATAGAAGGATTCAATCCTTTACCGAGGACAAAGGATGAGACATTTAAGGAAAAATTTATGAGGAAAACCAAGGAAAATCCATTTGTTCCCATCGGTGAGTTATACAATCAGAAAAACATGTCCTCTGTCTGACATCTGCAGTTAAATCAGAAATAAATCTTTATTTTATAAGAAATGAACTATTCTCTTTGTATTTTAATTTATAAAATTAAAAAGGTTAACCACAATGTCCTGAGGTGGTTTACAAAAGAAATAATCTTGTTATTTTAATTAATAAATTTTTGTCATCCAAACAAAAATTAAACTCAGAAAAAACTGATCTTGTTTTTTAAAAAAATAAGTTTAAAAGTAAAATAATTTTTAGAATTTATTTGATTTTTAATTCTTTGAAAAAAATAATTGTATATTTTTTTATATATTTTCTTTTTTTTTTTAAATAATTTCGTTACAATATTAGTAATTACACAATCGTACGTATTTAATTCTGATTTTTAATACAACCTACTTTCCTCTGTACATGACAATCCACTCACTTGTTCAGATCTGTAATGATTCTATTTTTTTTTTTTTTTTGCAGGATGTTTGGGAACAGCAGGAGCTCTCATCTATGGTCTCCGTGCCTTCCATCAGGGGAAAACCAGGCAGTCCCAGATGCTGATGAGGGGTCGGATCTTTGCTCAAGGCTTCACTGTAGTTGCCATCATTGTAGGTGTTTTTGCCACTGCTTTGAAACCCAAACAGTGAGGAATCGATCTGACTCCTGCAGGAAGAAACACGCCTCTGAAACAATCTGAATGATGAATGACAATTTGCAGAATTGGTCATTGGTAAATAGTGTAACACAAAAGGAATAATATTTTTTTTTATTCCGAGATGTTTAACGAAGCTGAATCAGCTTGTTATTGAGCCACATAAGATAGTTGCATTTAACTTTACCTCACGGATGAAAACCAGGCCCCTATTTGTTTTTTTTTTTTAAATGCAAAATTTACTTTGAATGTTTTTATATATTAATGACGGCCTTATTTATCTTAGATTTATTTTCTTTAAAGATTGTGAAAATGTCCCAGTTTCACTCTTCTGCACCACTGTGTTTATCAGTTGTTGCATCAAAAATGGAAAATTAAAAACTCCACTGAGGATGAACCAAAAAACTTGTCTGTGGACATATTTTTACTTCCTGCTGCAGTGCAATGCCGCAAAAGTAACTTTCCTATTGTGGGTATACAAAAAAACCCCAAGCACTTTCTTTATTAGTAAAACAAAGAAAACTGTTGGGCTTCACATCAAGAAAGTCAGGGGTTCGAGTCTCAGAGTTGAGGTGAGCCCGCAACAGACTGACGACCCGTTCGTGGTGTGCCCTGCTTCTTGCCTGAAATCAGCCAGGATATATTCCGATACCCCATTGGAGATAAGCGTTTCAGAAGATGATAGAAAACTGTTCAGACATACATATCTGTGCTTCGTTGCTCGATCTTTATTTCTTTTAACAGTTTTTCTTCCAATTCCTAATTTGTACAAGTTAGAATTGTTAAACGTTACAATGTCTTTCACTTATCTGGGGCTAGGTCACGGTCATCACGGCCAGGGCACGGCCCTATCCTGAGATAGAAAACCCAGGCTTCTCTCAACGCGGCTGCATCCTCCAGCTTAACTGGGGGGATCCCAAGGTGTTCCCTCTCAAGTAGGTCTGCCTCTGGGTCTCCTCCTGGTGGGATGTGCCCGAAACACCTCACCAGCAAGACATTCGGGAGGCATCCCAACCAGATGCTCAAACCACCTCATATGGCTCCTCTCGAATTGGAGGAGCAACGGCTCTACATCGAGCTCCTCATTCTCTGAGTGAGAGCCCAGCCACCCTGCAGAGGAAGCTCATTTCAGCCACTTGTATCTGCGATCTTGTTCTTTTGGTCACCACCCACAGCTAGTGACCATAGGTCAGGGTTGGAACATACAGTGGTGGTCAAAAGTTTACATACACTTGTAAAGAACATAATGTCATGGCTGTCTTGAGTTTCCAGTTATTTCAACAACTCTGATTTTTCTCTGATATAGTGATTGGAACAGATCCTTCTTTGTCACAAAAAACATTCATGAAGTTTGATTCTTTTATGACTTTATTATGGGTAAACTGAAAATGTGATGAAATCAGCTGGGTCAAAAATATACATACAGCAACATGAATGAGCAATTTTGGAGACTTAGAAAGTTGTGTCAATGACATGAGCTTCATAGCATGACCTCTTAACTTCTTGTGAGTGATTATGAGTGACTACAGCTGGTGACTTCTCTGAGGCCATTTAAAAAGGGCTCATTGGATAAAAACACCCACAAACGCTACAATAGGAAAGTCAAAGGAGCTCAGCACAGATTTGAAAAAGAGAATCATTGACTTGAACAAGTCATGAAAGTCACTTGGAGCCATTTCAAAGCAGCTGCAGGTTCCAAGAGCAACAGTGCAAACAATTGTTTGTAAGTATAAAGTGCATGGCACTGTTTTGTCACTGCCACGATCAGGAAGAAAACGCAAGCTGTAACCTGCTGCTGAGAGAAAACTGGTCAGGAGGGTGAAGAGTCAACCCAGGAGCACCAAAAAGCAGATCTGCCAAGAATTAGAAGCTGCTGGAACACAGGTGTCAGTGTCCACAGTCAAGCGTGTTTTGCATCGCCATGGACTGAGAGGTTGCCGTGCAAGAAGGAAGCCCTTGCTCCAAAAGCGGCACCTCAAGGCTCAACTAAAGTTTGCTGCTTATCACATGGACAAAGATAAGACCTTCTGGAGGAAAGTTCTGTGGTCAGATGAAACAAAAATTGAGCTGTTTGGCCATAATGCCCAGCAATATGTTTGGAGGAGAAAAGGTGAGGCCTTTAACCCCAAGAACACCATGCCTACCATCAAGCACGGTGGTGGTAGTATTATGCTGTGGGCCTGTTTTGCTGCCAATGGAACTGGTGCTTTACAGAGAGTCAATGGGACAATGAAGGAGGATTACCTTCAAATTCTTCAAGAAAACCTGAAGTCATCAGCCCGAAGGTTGGGTCTTGGGCGCAGTTGGGTGTTCCAACAGGACAATGACTCCAAACACACATCAAAAGTGGTAATGGAATGGCTAAATCAGGCTAGAATTAAGGTTTTAGAATGGCTTTCCCAAAGTCCTGACTTAAATCCCATTGAGAACATGTGGATAATGCTGAAGAAACAAGTCCATGTCAGAAAGCCAACAAATTTAACTGAACTGCACCAATTCTGTCAAGAGGAGTGGTCAAAGATTCAACCAGAAACTTGCCAGAAGCTTGTGGATGGCTACCAAAAGCGCCTAATTGAAGTAAAAATGGCCAAAGGACATGTAACCAAATATTAGCATTGCTGTATGTATATTTTTGACCCAGCTGATTTCGTCACATTTTCAGTTAACCCATAATAAAGTCATAAAAGAATCAAACTTCATGAATGTTTTTTGTGACAAAGAAGGATCTGTTCCAATCACTATATCAGAGAAAAATCAGAGTTGTTGAAATAACTGGAAACTCAAGACAGCCATGACATTATGTTCTTTACAAGTGTATGTAAACTTTTGACCACCACTGTAAATCAACCGGTAAATTGAGAACTTTGCTTTTACGCTCAGCTCTTTCTTTACCACCACGGACTCATGCAGCATCCTGATTATTATGGATGCCGCACCGATCCGTCCACTTTTTAAATGTTAGATTTATTTTCCTATTTACCTGGGTTTTGCTTCGTTATGCCACGGCAGCGTAAATGTTTTTAGTGTTAAGTTGCAAAATAGTTACTAAATGAATAATCAAAAAATTTAATGCTTGTTTGAGGAAAAAAAAAAATAGGACCAAAAATGTAATCAGACTCAAACTTTTTTATTTTTCACTTCCCTTTTAACATTCACCGTTTTATTTTTAAGTCCAAATAGGCAACATGTGAAGCAATTATCAGACTTTTTAAATAAAAAAAAAACAATTGGCTGTGTAAAAAAAAGAAATCTATAGAATGTTTCTTTTAAAATTGAGAAATGATCAAAAACTCTGAAATGGAAAAAAAAAGCATAAAACCTGATCTCCAAATTTAGATGACAGAAGTCTTTGGTTGTGAGTCTTTTTGTTTCTTTTAGAAACCATCTAGCAGTGAAGCATGAGCTAGATCACAAAAGCCACAATTTTGTTTGTGGAAAAGGGACGAATGTTTCTTTTTTTTTCTTTTAAATATGATCAATAAGTGATGACCACAGAAAACCATTTGATTTTAAGAGGCAAAAGTGTTGACAATCTAATCCGTGTTTGACCTCATTTTAAAAAACTAGAATATAAACAGGGCATTCAAAAAGTTAGTAGACATGCAACTAATCATTTACAAGTTAAATGGTTAAGTTTTGGTAACAATATTTCCTTCATTTAGTGATGATAAAGCAAAGTGAGTCAAATATTGTGAAACAAAGCTACTCATCAGGTAAATAACATTATTAGGCCACAAGAGAGGAGTTTTCTTAATAAAAAAAGATTATAAACATACTGGGGAATTATATTAAAAAGGGCGCTTGGATGGTTTGTTTTTTTTTAATGCAAAGTTAAAACTGAAAAAGGCAAAGTTTCTAAACGAGCTTTTAGCGAACTAAAGGTGTTTGTTTGAGTGAGATGAGGACGGAGCGCATTCGAGAGACGTCCTTCGCTTGCTTGTTGGTTTTTGGGTTGAAGTCGCAGAGACGAGCGACTCGCTCCCATTCGGATCCTGGATTGTCGCCATCGGCCTCTGCCAGGAAAGCTTCTTCTGATTCTCTAAATGGGAGGAAAAATTGTGGAAAAACAGAAGAACGTCTTAAAAATAATCAAACATTGGACGCAGCTAAAAACAAATCACACTGGTTTAGGTCTTACAAACTAAATCCATGCATCTTTATAAACTAAATAATTACTGTTAGGACTCAAACTTTTAGAACAGCTGGTAAAATGTCAGAAACACTAGTTTAGCCCTACAGAGAAATAGTGGTTTTAGGTTGGGAGCATGCATCAGGTTCAAAGTGAAAACTGAAAAGAAGCAGAAGAGACTTGTTTTAAAATATTAAAAAAGCACAAGAACTCTAAAAACCTACACCAAGCCTATAAGCTCAGAGTTGGGCTGTTTGTAGAAAGCCTTGTCAGCGATCCTAGTAACGCAGCAAGGCCAAGAAAGCAGAAAAAGAAAGGAGAGAGAATAGTTTCAGTGTCAAACAACAGGCAGAAAACAGTTAGGGATGCTATTTAAAACAGCAAAGAGACAGGTCTGATGAGCTTTAAATGTCCCTCTTTGGGATGCAAACAGCCACGGTGCTGAGGTCAGGATGTCTCCTTCTTTTAACAAACACACTTCCTGTTTTGGTTTCCCAGACATTTAACATGAATGCTTTTCAAAGTCTCATCAGAGACCTGTCTCTTATTGCTGAGAGCAACTAGAGCTACAGAAGCAGATTGATACCGTGCCAGACTTGGACATAGTCTGTTGGAAAGTGTGAGAGAACAACCGGTTAGATTGGTCAAGAAAAAGAGGCTCTGTAACATTTATAGGAATAACATACAAAAAACTATTTTTATGAAGCCTAAATTACATTTAACCACATTTCTGTAATCCCATAAACATTCTTAAACTGCTCTTAAAAATCAAACAGATTCAGGCCTCAGATGAACAACACATGTTGTTCCAATTAAAACCAAACTGATCTAGGTGCATGCAAAAAAAAAAATCTGAAAAACAGCAAATTATCGGTTGTAATTACTTTTAGTTGAAATAATAAAGCATCTCACATTATTTGGTTCATTTGAACAGCTAAACTTATTTTATTTGAAATGTGTAACATTTTGTAACATTTAATCAGGACCTTGCATCAGCCCGTCGTGGCTCTCGATTTATCAGTCGATCTATGTTCCTACCCTCATCTATCGTCACCTGATGTGGGTGGTGACCGAAAGAATGAGATCGCGGATACAAGCAACTGAAATGAGCTTCCTGTACAATTTTTCCTCCAAGTCGAGAGGAGCCAGATGGGATGGTTTGGACATCTGGTTAGGATGCCTCCAGAACACCTCACTGGTGAGGTATTTTGGTCACGTCCCACTGGGTGAAGACCCAAAGACAGCCCCTGAACCTGCTGGAGAGACTATGTCTCACAGCTGGCACATGGATCCGAAGGTGCCAGAACAATTTTTTTCTTGTGTAACATATGATGATCTTCAATTTCATGCGGGAAAAACTCTTTAAAAAAGTCTTAACTTAAAACGCAGATTAATTTAGGATTAGCATCAGCTTTTAGCGAGCACACGTTTTTCACTTTTCTTACTCAACGGGCTGACACCCTTTCAAAATAACATGAAACCAGATCAAGAATAATCTCATTTTCTAACGTTAGTTGCTACAGATGCTTTCGGACGTTTTGTCCGAAAAATTGTACAGCCGCTTTAGTCAGTTACGCCCTTTAAAGGATTCATTTTAGACAAGCTGTAGTGTTTTGTAGATCTGATATTTAAAAGCATCTGTGTATAAAAAAAAAGAGAACGTAATTAACTTATTTTCACCACAATCTTATGTCCTTTAAAAATACATTGAAATCTCTAGAGTAAAAAAAAATCAATTAAATAGCAGTGTGTGGTTCACCTGAGGTCATCTGTAGTTTAGAAGAACAAATGAGTCTCATTTTAGAACATTTTTTTAAGTTTACTTCATTATTACCATCGTTATAGACTACAACAACATCAAGTCCTCACCTGTTGTTGGCCTTGTTTTTCTCCATCTGGTCGTTCTGGTGAACATGCCAGTCCTCCAGTTCTTTCTTTGCTTTCTCCCTCCACTCTGCCTCCGCTACCTTGGAGGCTGTGTCTGGTTAAAGAGTAACAGGAAAGCAGAAGAAACGTAAAGAAAGTTTTTAAATCATTGTATCACTAAGGTGTCTAAAACAAACTTTTAAAACAGGTTCTTATCCATGAATTTCTTTTCACTAGGCCTTAAAACAGCTGCAGTTTATTCAAAATTCTCAGAACCAGAACATATGACATTAGTTCAGCAATCAGGACCTTGCACTGACTTCTTGTGGCTCAGAGAACAGACTAAAAAGCTGCTCTGCTTGTGTTTCAGTCTTTCCATGGCTCGTAAAACGTGAGTCAGGACTAAACATGTAGAAGCTTCATTTTAATTTTATGCTGTGAAACCCTGGAACAAACTTCCTGAGGCTGTGAGACAGGTCTCTACTGTCACGATGTTTAAGTTTGTTTAATCATGCATTTGACTGAAGATTAATAACTTTTTTTTCTGTCCTGTAAAGTACTTGGAATTGCCATGTGTATGAATTGTGCTACAAATAATCTTGGCTTGCCTTGATCCGAACTTCTGAAAAAGATTATTTAGAATTGCTCTGCCTCACTGAAGCTTCTTATTAGATTTAAACAGTTTAATAATGAAAATTAGATGTCTCTGTACCCAAAGCTTCCAGTCGTGTCTTCTGCTCCTCCCTCCACTTGCGTAAACTTTCCGGTTCTTGTCTCTGAATGTCCACCTGAGCGATCGCTGCATAGTTGTCTGTCGGACCATTGGACTCCTTTTTAAAAAAAGAATAGGTTTTATAATCATTAGAAGCGACTTGATCCAGATTTGATCAAATATTAACAACAAGGAAGTTTACTAAAGAGTTATTTTGTACAAAGAGAACTTTACTTACCTGAAACATGTCTCCATTCATTGCTGTGGGCTCTTCTTCAAAGTCGTCTAGCATCATGATGAGAGATAGAAACACCAGTTTAATGATTAAATAAAAATAATCTTGTCAGCTCCTCACAGATGATCGTGTAACTTAATTGTACAGATCTATACAAAGTTGCGATATCTTTTTCTGGAAGACTGTTAAGACCTGAGAAATGTAACCACACCTGTTTGGGAGGGTGGTTCTATGAGGTGTTCATAATCAGTCTTGACAAGATTTTCAGGTGAAAGGCTGAATTTGGTTCTGACACTGCATGTACTATTTAGATGACCAAATAATCCTCTACATATTAATCTAATAAACCAATAATAACAAATCTGTCATTACAATGTCCACATTTGTCACTTAAAAGAAAAGATCTGAAGTATTAAGATAGAAAGAAATGTCTCTTTAGCAATATTTTGGTCACAGAAATACATTTATCCAAATAATCTAAATAGATACTTTGAGATTTTTTAAGATCTTATTTTGGATCATTATGTGTGAAAAAAAAACATGGTTTAACTTGTTCAGCAGGATGTTTTAACACCGCCCGTGTGGTTCTAGCAGGTGAGCAAAACAAACACCACTTAGCAAGCTAATGCTAACTACTTTGTTAAAAACACCGGTAAAATATTTAAAATCTAATATAATATCCATTAACTATCTGTACCGAGGAGTAAAACTTATTTTCAGAGAATAAGAATAAAGAATTTAACGGATAACGTTTTGAAACTCCTTCAAACAGCTGCTTAGATAGTTAGCATGCTAGCTGACATTAGCTCAGTGATAAACTTACCATGGTTTACAATCTGTGGATGAGATGGTTGCAGATTTTCAGCTCCTTCCAGGGATCCGAAACCATTCCCATCATTTTCGATCCCTGCAATCTCACTCTCCTGCTGAGCCAGAAAGGCAGCAGCTGGATCTTCTTCGGTCGGGTGTGCTCCGTTGTCAGCCATCTTCTACAACAAGTACAAGTTTATTGTTGATGGAGAGATCCGTCGCTTGAATTAGAAATAAACAGACTTTTAGTCCTAATAAAATCAACAGATTATTATATTGAAGGCGCTTTTGCAGTGCCAGATGAAGAATTACAGACAGTGGAGTAAGTATTTAAGACAGTGATAAAGGATGTAAGGCCCTTAGTGGTGATTCATGATTTCAACACTTGTTCATGATGATGGAAAAACAGGGTACCATTTAAAATGCACTTTGTCTCCGTCTGCTGGTCACATGCTGCACTGCAACAATATCATACAATCATACCTTATGAAAAATGTATGTATTTACAAGAAAAAATTCTATCATTTATCAATCTAAGTATTGTGAAAATAAAAAAATTGTAAGGTCGTCAGTGGTGATTCATGATTTCTACACTTGTTCGTAATGATGGAACAACAGGGTACCATTTCATTTCATGCACTTTGTCTCCATCTGCTGGTCACAAGCCGCATTGCAACAATAACAATCATATCCAATATTTAAAAATATATATTTATTAAAACTTCTATCATCTATTAATCTAAGCATTGTAACAAAAAAAAAAAGTAGAATTTACAAACAAATTTCCCACGTTTGGGACCTGATTCTGAAACCAGATTACACATGCAGGACTTTCAACTTCATGGGGATCTCTCCAGGAAAGAAAGATTTTCCTAGAATTTTTCTGTGTTTTTGGCCAATAAATGATTGCGTTTATTTTTTACCTGATGCTGAAATCAGAAAGTTAAAGTGTGATCCAATGGTTTTTGATCACCATCCAAAGTTTTTTAAAAGTCTTATAGTGAGATCAGAACACTTTTAATAAAAAAAGGAGTCATACGTCTTGTTTTGTCACAATCACACAATCCATGTGAGTGAGTAAATTCAGAGATTCGGGTTAAAAAAAAACTTTAAAAAGTGCAGCCTCTTCTTGGCCATGTGACTGGTGACGCTCCAGACAGATCCCTGTAAAAAAAAAAGTTTGAGGGAAAGAGTTTGTAGATCTACAGAGAGGTCTGTTGTGTCTTCCTGACATCCGACTTAAGGAAGTCCAAGTTTTTCCCGATTTTACCCTTTTGATTATTAATTTAATATAAATCGATCTTTTTTTTAATTCGTAAATCTATTTGTGATGTCTGCTGGACACACCGACGGACAAGAGGTAAACTTGATTAAGATTTCTTTAAGATCTGCACACACTTCTTAGAGCTGGATCTTTAGAGATGTAACATGTTAGAATTATACAAGAAACCTAGAGATTTTAACGTTTTTATGAGATCCTTTGAGGCTAACAGAGCTATGTTTGAGTTCAGCTTCCTTCTCTCTGTCTGTCCACGTCTCACTGACCGTCTGAAGCTTTGAATAAAGTTCTTCTAGCCTTAAAAGTATTTAAAAATCAATTATAAAAGTCTTTAATCAGTCTTATCAGCCGATCGTAATGATTAAAGGGGAATAAGACACACAGTTTGTCATTAGTAACATTAAATAAAACATAAATGTACTAGATTAATTGTCTTGAATGTTTTTAATGAAGATTGTGTTTAAATTATTACAACATTGTATTTGGAGTAGAGTTGTTGCTCCTTCGGGTAGAGAGAAGGCAGATGGGGTGGTTCGGGCATTTGGTTAGCATATCTATACGGTTCCAAGTAAAACTGGGCTCTCACTTAGAGATAGGGTGAGGAGTTCTGCTATCCGAGAGGAGCTTGGTGTCTAGCTGCTCCTTCTCCAGGTCGAGAGGAGCCAGATGGGGTAGTTTGGGCATCTGGTCAGGATGCCCCCGAGCGCCTTGCTGGTGAGGTGTTTAGGGCAGGTCTCACTGGGAGGAGACCAAGAGGCAGATCCGGACCCGCTGGAGAGACTATGTCTCACAGCAGGCCGGGGAACGACTCGGGATCCTTCCGGGTGAGCTGCAGGGTGAAGTGGGGGTGAGAGAAGCCTGGGCTTCCCATCTGAGGTGTTGCCCCCCGACCCGACCTCGGATGAGCGGAAGATGATGGAACAAATCGTTAAGAAAAGAAAAAACCTTTTTCGTCAATCCGTGTCATATATTAAACCGCCCTAAAAATGATTAGATCTCAAGCTGATTATGATACGTTCTAGATAGGCATTGTTACAGTGCAGTCAAAGCTAGACTGGTTACCACCCTTTATGTCACTTTGGTGCGAAAGCCTTCCCAACACAGTAAGCAGGAGGAATGCCTTAACAGGTATGGGTTAGGACGCCTCCCGACTGCCTCACTGATGAGGTGTTTCGGTCACATTCGACCAGGAGGAGACCCAGAGGCAAAACCAGGACTTGATGGAGAGACTATGTCTCACAGCTGGCTAGGGAATGCCTCGGGATCCTCTCAGGTGAGCTGGAGACTGGGTTTCACATCTGAGGCTGTTACCCCCGTGATCCAGCCCTGATAGCCAGAAGATGATGACACAACAGAACATTGCATTTATGGTTTGACTTCGGAGTGTATTTTCAATAGTTGCTAGTTTTTCCTCGGCAATATGTTGCAGTTATCATAGGGACTAATATGAGGATGCATGTATCAGGTCTTACATGTATTACCAAATGCAATCAGAAATAGGTTTTAGTGATGAAATTATTTGCTCAATCAGATGCTCTGATTACTCTATTCTAGTTATTTAATATCAGTCTCTGCTTTACAAAGTTTATGATCCAACATAAAAGTTTCAGACTCTGCTGCTTTATTATAGTTTCTTGACTCGAGGTCATCCACTCTCCCTTAATTGCACCCCGTTTTCCAGAAAACTAGTCGTCTGACTTTTATGAAGTCAGCTTTTGCTAAAATTTAAGGCTAGTTGACGTTACTTCTCTCCATCTTCCTCCAGCACCCCCCTCCCCTGTGACTCATGTGGGTGTTGGGCTGAAATAGTTTGGTGTAGTTTTACATTCCTTATATAGCCTCTGAGGAGTGAGCACAGGCTACGGTTTGCCTGTGTCGCACGCAGCATCGGGGTAGGGGCAGAATCTACTTGCCCCAGCTCACTGACTCCTTAGCTTTGTCAGGTTTGGGCCACAAGCCGGCCCGGGAAGATAAGGTGAGTTTTGCATGACGTCATCTTGATTGGATATGTGATAAGTTATAATAGCAAGAGCACCTGGTGTCGTTTGGAGGACGAAGAGGAACAGCGAGGGCTGGGTAAAGGGTTCTTTTCCAAAGGTCAATAGTTGGGTCACGTTAAGGGTTCGTGACACAGGCCTAAATTTTGGCTACATTTGATTATTGAAATGAGTTTTCATTGATCAGGAGTAACTTAATCATATCGTTTTAATGGTTTAAGACAAGCTAAGATTTAAAATCAGGTCATATGTGATTAAAACGATGATTTATTAATTTCTTTTTCTAAAATCAACTTGACCTGAACGATAACCTATATGTTGCTGTAATTATTTCCAATTCATTTAATGGTACAAACAACTTTAACGATGTCGTTTATGTTGCACATTTCTTAATTAGGCTTTTTTAAAAATGCATTTCATTCAAAAGTTGATTATAAATGCAGGAATTATGTGTCCTAAATACACATCAGGAATGTTAAAGTCCTCCCAAAAGAGTTCTAACAGGCAGATATAGTCGTTTGTTGTTTGCATAATTGCATTTTTTTTTAAATAAATTTTTTAAAGATGACATAAAAGTATCTTGATGATTCATTTTTTGTGTGGGTGTGCATTCTAAATAGGTCTTTGTGATCAGAGTGCTGTTAAAAAAAATGAACCATCTAATTGTTTTTAAAGTATTATTTGTGCTAAAAGGCATTTTTAAGAATTCCGTGTGATATGAACAAACATCCATCATCACATGGGAGTTTCTCCTCTTCTGGAAATGAAAGGAAAACGTTAAGATTTATTAAAATATTTCTTTTCTTTTTTTATTCTTTAAGGCTATGAGCATGTACACTGTGACCCTCAGCGGCCCTGCGCCTTGGGGCTTCAGGCTGCAAGGAGGCAAAGACTTCAGCATGCCCCTCTCTGTGTCAAGGGTAAGAAACTCCTCTTATAATCAGCTTTTCTGGTGTTTTTCTGCCTTTTGATGGCTTTTGTAATGATTTGCTTGACTTATTTTTTTCCCACCGGCTCTATTTTTAAAAGCTTAGGCCAATTAACAAGTACTTTTTCAGCATTAAGTATCATATTTACTCTCCACACAATAAGCAGACACAATGATTAGTCTTTAGCCAGAGTTTTATTTTCATATTACACTTTTTTTTTTTTTTACGTTATTTCTCTGAAACCTCTGCCCTCGGTGTTCAGAGACTTGTATTTGACTCGTAGTACTTTCTGTTCTTTGTGTTAGAACTCATTTCTCAACAAAACAACCTTTCACATAAAGTGCCGTTGATGGGAACGGTAAGCGGTTTCCAGACCTTATAAGTGCACTGCCGCTCTGCTCGACAAACATACAGGCTCTCACATGCAGCTGCAAAAAAAAAAAATGCACACAAATAAAATAATTCCTGTGATGCAGCCAACTATTGCACACAGAACTGGTTTCCACTTGTATTGTTAAAGAAATCTTAAACGCTTTTGCGTCGTCAGATAAGTAAATATTCGTTAGCGACGTGTTTTCCTTTTGCAAAGTTTTCAGGAGTTTATATCCAAAACTTTGCATAATTAAAGGTGTTTTAATTTGACTTCTGTTGAAGTATGTGTGATGTAATCCCGTGGTGACGGCAGCATTTATCCCAAACCATGTCAGGACATGTCTTGTTCTCTTTAGAAGCCATCACAGTCTGAAACACAATGTTCCTCTTCTGATTTTCTGAAAAGATTTTTTTTTTTTTTGTAAAAGCCCAAACAGACATTAAAATTTTATTTGAAGAGAGTGACCAGAGAAAATAGAAGTTTGGAGCTGAGCTGTTGACTTAGATGGAGTTTCTGTCTAGACGGGCGGTGTGTATCATAGAATGAATACTGATGTGTGAGCGTTGAATCATCCTCAGTTCTTCTGCAGTCCAACGACATGACATATAGTGATCATCAGGTTTCTCTTCTATTGTCTTTGAACTAATTTGCTTCCATTTATGGGTAAAAATAAGCAAAATGGGCTGAAATAAAAAGTAACCTTTTAAACATGAAGATGTTTGATTGGATGGCAGAGAGACCACTAACCCTCGGAGTCAAACAGTCATAAACATTTGACAAGATCTTTTTTTTTCTTGTCTGGTCTTCTGGCTTCCATTCTAATTATTATTTTTTTAAAAAGCAGGGGATTAAATTCATGCTGAAAACAAAGCACTCAGGCATGTATTAGATGGAATCAGTTGGTGGTCTGTCTCTGCCGGTTTGTTGCCGATAACAACATAATTGGGCAAGTTAAAAGTTTTGTTTTGTCTTCTGAACCATTTATCCTTAATGAGGCTGCCTCTCAACTGATTTCAGGCGAGAGGCAGGGTACACAATGAAGAGGTCGCCAGTCTGTCGCAGGGCTACACAGACAACCATCCACACACACTCATTCCTAGGAGCAATTTCATAGTGGCCAATCAACCAATCAACACACATGTTTTTCGAGGGTGAGAGGAAACCGGAATACCTGGAGGAAACCCACACATTTATGGGGAGAACATACAAACTCTACACAGAAAGGCCAATTGATTGAAGCCTCGCCCCTACTCCAGGACTCAAACCCTGACCCTCTTGCTGTGTGATCACAAAACACGGGTGATAGAAGAGAAGGTGAAGAACCTAAAAGATCAAACATGTTGTTTTTATTTTTTGCTGGTGACAAAAGAATGATTTAAAAAATTTAAAGTTTAAATGTTACAACTGGTTTAAGAATGACTTCTAGATTTCCTTTATGTTGGTTTAATTCCCTGCAGATTAGGAATTTTTTTTCAAATAAGCAATGTATTGATTTAGAAGGTTCTGGGCCCCAAGACTGGCTACCTCTTGTTAGGGAGTTGGTTTATAGCTTTTCTTGCACTCCAAATGTTCTTGTTTCCTTCCTCTGTCTGCAAGCTTGGAGAGCTATGCTTTCTCAGCATTCCAGAAATTTTTCTCATATCCACCCCGCCGCTGCCAACAGACAATCCCGTTGTCCCCTTTCTGTCTGTCTTCCACACTCCCTTTTCACATCCAAATGATGAACTCCTTCTGTTTCAAAGGAATACTCTCCCAGTGAGATCAGAGGGATGATGACCTGAACTTTTAAATCACTATGAATATAGAAAACATATTTTATAAAAATAGACTTATTTCAACATCTCCTACTTCTACGTGGTTCCCTGGCCACGTAGAAGTACAATAGAGAGCAAAGTTTGAAATACAATAGATTTGTTATGGCGGAGGTGGACACCCCTCCTAACATGGACTTTGGTTATTGTTAATAATGTTATGTTTCCTACTCGTATCAGATATTATATCAGCTCATGTGTCATGGCACGAGTGCCAAAGGACACCATGGGAGACGCTTTCAGTTTACACAAGAAGTCATTATTTGTGTCACAGACTGGCTCTGGATCTGAGACAAAAATGAGGGAAACAGAGACAAAGTATGGGCCAAATTAAATTAAGTTTATGGTAAAATAAAGACAATCAACATAAATACAAATTCAACATTGAAGAAACTGACAAACCAAAAGCATACCTGACCTGAAAAAACAGAGAGAGAAAACAATCAGCAGGCATCTCCTTCAAAATGAGCCCAGGCCTCCCCCTGCCTGCAGGAGGCTCCACCCCTACCGGGCAAGGGAGGGGTTGTAACAATTGTTTCAGTGATAATTACTTGTTTCAACACAAAGTAACTGCACCCAAGTCCTGGTGAGAACATATTAAAGGAACAGGCCACTTTTTCTATAGTTCAATATGTTATTCTTTAAATTTAGAACAGTTGAAATGTAACTCCCATGGCACGTACGTCCGCTCTATCACTGTAGTGAATAGTGCGACGAAATTAGAATTTAGCTACTGCACCATGCATTGTTATCCATGTTTAATTTAAATGCTAAATTAGTGGCGGTGTGTGAGGGGGGTGTTTCTACTCGTCTAAATTGAGAGAAACACACAAAGGAGTTGTATTTTTTTTTTTAAAGTTGAGTTAAAAATGAAAACATTGATTATTTTTTCTTATCAAATGGCTTTTTTTTTTTTTCATGGCTGATTAACAGATGAGAGACGCTAGTACACTTTGTACACGTCCATGTAATCCTTCATTCGTCCCGGAGTGATCCATCATAGAAAAGGCTTCAAATTTGTCTTCTGGACAGTGTATTTCATGATCAAGCATGATTCGATCATCAATAACCCAATACACTGTCCAGCAAACATCTTTGAAGTCTTTTCTACTTTGTACAAGTGTGTCACAGTTCATAAAGACAACCAATCCCACACACACTTGTGATTCAAATGTACCAGTTGTTTTGGTGGTGTGAGAAACCTCATTTTTAAATTTTGGATTAAATCCTAATGCTTTGTTTTGTTTTATGAATAGAGGTTTCTAATCCCAGTTTTGAGCCAATTTGATCCCAATTTGAGCTTTTTCTCCAAGTAAAAAATGAACTATTGGATATATTTTCTTAGCTGAACTTAATCTGACTGTTGGGCGCTGCGTATCGACACATATTACTGACTAAACCAACAGTGAGAGCAGCATCGTGCATGAGCATAATCAATGAAAAATAATTTTCTTTATTGCTTATCTTATATTGAAGTTGGAGCCATTTACTAAACAGGTAGTTCAAGACTGAGAGCCGGGACGACCTTGTCTGGAAGGTTAGGGTTAACATTTGATGACAGCAAAGAGTTCTTGCTGTTGCTGTCAGTGAGGTTAACTTTAGTCTACAAAACTTTTAGGCTACAAAACTTTTAAACAAAACATCAGTTTAAGTGTTTTTTTAAGCATTTCAGAGGTGAAATAAAATTTTCTGCAAAAAAATAAAACTCTGCAGAACTTTGTGGAAACAATGGGAGACCTCCAGGCAATAGTGATGTCATGCTTAAAACAGGTGGTGCCCGACAACTTCGCTTAGTTTTGTCGTAGGGTGTACCGGAGCAAATCCCGGCTGATTTTTAGACGAAAGGCAGGATAGACCCTGAACAGGACGCCAGTCTGTAACAGACTTTGATATTTCTGCACTCAAACTGTCAAGTGATACTCTAATGTTGAAAGCATTCAGTCATGGGGATTTTGGTGTTAGACTCAAATTCCTGTTAAATGATGCAATCATTTAAATGTAATAAATCACAATAGAAACAGGAGTAGTTCTTAGTTTGGCCTATAAATCACAGGCTCTGGCACCATGGTGACCTGGTGTAGGGTTAAGATAGTCAGATGATGATTAAAAAGATGAATAGACTGAAAAGAAAAAATAAAAGATTACCATTTTTTTCAAGATGATCCATGACTTACACTTGGGTTGATGCTGAGGTTATCAAAAAAGACAGAATGAATGTGTATCATGTACGTAATTTTTTTTAGTAAGGCCTGATGATAACCTCCTCCTTATCTATTGTACGTGCTTTTCTTCTGAAAACTAACCAGATTTGGATCAACTAATGTTTGTTAACTAGATAAACTTAAAAATGAACGTTTGCTATTCGTCATGATAATTTTGTGGCATTCGTTTGCATATTTTTCTCTTGATCACGCAACTAATCAACATTTGTGTTCATAAGAAGTTTTCCACTTTTGTTGCTGCATTCCTAAAGACTTCACTTTTTTGAGAAGATAAAGATATGTTCTAATAAATTTTATCTTTAACTAGGCTCTGGCCGGCATCTTGTCTCCAGAGCACAGCTGTAAAATACAGGAAATGTTAATGTCGGCTTTGTTCTCCTCGGCCTTGGAGGTTGTCTGAACTATCCCGGCTCTCGTGCCATTGCGTTCCATAAACATCGTGATATCACAACTTAACCTCCTGAGCAACATCTGGTTTTGATCGACAAACACATACCACACTGCTCACATCAAAGCTTTGGAGAAAATTGCAAATGATGTCACATTATTAAGCAAGTGAAGACTTTGTTTAAAATGGCTCTCCGGCCCACTATGACAGCAGAATGTGTCATCGAGTCTAATTTTTCTGTTTTCATTTGACTCGAAGGCCATCTGCTTCTACATCACCAGCATCCTTTTTAGCAAGCCTACAACTATTTTTTTCTTTCCTACACCCCCTACTCTTTCACCCAAACTCTGCAAAATGAGGTCTTGTTAGAGGGTTGAATTAATAATTCAGTTCATGTTGATAGATTGGCCGCAGGGGGCATTTTTCCTGGCCGGATCTGCACTGTGTTTTAAGGTGAGTTAGTGCTAGGTGTTTCACTGCAGTCATTACAGCGAGTCTGAAGGGAATCACATACTTGCAGGTTTAGTTTTCCATTTCTCAGAGTGATATTTATGGTTTTGCATCAGCTGTGCTGTGTGAGTGATGTAAGGACAGACGGTCTCTCAGCCCCCAAATAGCCACGGAAAGAATAAAAGTGATCTGGTACAGAGTTACACGGTCAACATATAACAAGCTGCTGATCATTTTTGGTGCATTATCACCAAAAAAGAATCACGTTGAGCACAAGGATTGGGAACCAGTTTATCTATGAGGTCATTCCAGGGAAACACTTTAAAGTTTAATTCAATGTTCTGTAGGTTGGCTAATGCTTTGAAATGGGATAGCATGCCATAAGAGCTTTGACTCTGCTCGCTGCCAAAAACCCTTGAAACGGGAACGAATGCAGTCATTGACACTGCGTTCAAGTCAAATGTCTTTCTATTAATGTGACAGGAGCTCCGGTCATATTTTCACAGGACAATGTGTCGCACAAGAAGCGTACTTCTAACCCATGCTAGGAAGTCATTGTTTACCCACTGGCACAAGTGTGTGTGGGGTCTTTGCTTTCTATTAGGTAGAGTGCAGGAAGTTGCATGGAGATGTTTTCCAGTGTCCTTCTCCGTATTGACAAACTGCTTAGGGGGACGAGGCGGGTGTAGGGTTTCTGTTCACCCATTACCAACCAAAGGTCTGAGCACAGCAACTTTAACAGCTCCCTTCTCAAGTGGGGGAGCAGCTGCACTCTGAACCTGAGCCAGAAGCACAGGTGTCTGTGTCCATCAACACAACACACACACCTAATACACAATCTATAAGTCTTATAACTTAGGAATCATAATGTATGATAATAACTGCATGCACATCAAATAAAATGATTTCAAGTTGCTTTTAAAGAATAAATGTTCCCTTTTAACATGATTTATTTTGTTTATGTGTTGACGGGACAGGTTTGCACAAGTTATTGCACAAATCTCAAAGTTTATATAAAATCAAGATATTCTATTCTAGAATGAAGGAGGAGTACCTAGAGGAGCTCTGTCATCTCGGAGGAGCTTGGAGTAGAGCCGTTGCTCCTCCGGGTCGAGAGAAGCCAGATAGGGTGGTTCGGGCAACTGGTTAGGATGCCTCCTGAACGCCTTGCTAGTGAGGTGTTTCGAACATGTCCTACCTGAAGGAGACCCAGAGGCCGATCCCGGACTTGCTGGAAAGACTGTGTCACAGCTGGCCAGGGAAGCCTCAGGATCCTACCGGGTGGGGTGGAGGATGTAGCTGGGGTGAGAGAAGTCTGGGTTTCCCATCCATGGCTGTTGCCCCTGCGACCTGGCCCCAGATAAATAGAAGACAATGGAACGGAACAATAAACACTACTCATCAACTTATAAAGATTATTGTTAAAGCTGTAAAGGTGTACATTTGTAAAGTATGTAAGTCTCTGTTTCATGTTGTTTTCCTCCGGTTATCTGAAGTGGGAAGGGGTTGTTCTCAGGTCATCCATGAGACATGGTTCCTCCAGGGGGACAAGATCCAGTCTCAGGCCTTCCGTCCTCGAGCCTGGAACATCTAACTAATGAGGGATCTGATAGGCATAAGAATTAGATTTCCGAACCACCTCATCTGGTTCCTCCCTATATGGAGGACCAGCGGCTCTGCTCTCAGAATGTAGATAGAGTGGTATGCAGAGAGCTTTCCTTTTTGGCTTGGCACTTTCTTCACCACGACTTACCGATACAGCGTCCTATTTATTGCAGATGTCGCACCAATCTGTCTGTCTATGTCCCTCTCCATCCTTCTCAATTCCCATTTCTGTTACAATTTGAAAACTAAAAGTTGATATTTAACAGATCTCGCCTTCATTACCGTGAAAACCAATGAAGAATTCACGAGATGCTTGAGTTTTACCATCACGTAGAAGAGGAATGAAGTTAACATTCCTGCTTTGATCATGAAACCTTATTGGTTATTATTACGGGAGCTTGTGGTTTCTTCATAACATTAAGGAACATGTTTTGATCTCACACTTTACCCTTTCTTTTGAAAGCTGTTGGTGCCCATTGTAAACAAGAGGGTAAAAAGAAAACACGACTTACCTAACCTTAGTCTAATTTTCTCCTGTGAAAGCAAATCAAAGACAATTGCGATGATGTTTGAACTTGGCTGTAAAGTAAGCGTTGTTTAAATTGCTTCTAAGGAATGCACTTTTTTTCCATTTATAGTTCTGCCATGTTTTAAATCAAAACCATCTGTAACCTTGTTGTCTTAGCAGAGCGCCGAGTTGTTTCTCAGGCGGAGCCGTCATCAGTTTATGGTGCATATTATCTCCCGGCTCATGCAAGCATTTATGGTTTTAATATGCCAAATCAAAGCAGCGAGTGGGATGGCTTAGCTGAACAAGGCAGGAAACTATTGAACTGCTGAGTCTTCTAAGCTTTTGATGCGCTAACATTTGCAGGGATCCATGACATTAGAGAATAATCCCAATGCTTTTTCCTTTTTTTTCACTGGAAATCCTGGCACAGACTGACTTATCTGATCCAGCACACTTTGTTCTCTAGTTATCTACTTATTTGACACAGGTCTTGGGTTCCATTAATCCGCATTGGTAAGCTTACTAAGCTCTTTTGATTCACAATCTAGCATCTTTGCTCCGTGCATTAGTGTTTGTAGATATATTCTATGTAGTGCCTCGTGTTCAGTTGTAAAAAAAAAATATTTTCTGTAAAGTGCTGGTTATGTCAGTTTCTTCCAGCTGTAACAAGATCCCTTCCCTGACTCTGACTAACATCGCCTGCAGCCCGCTGAAAGCCAGAGAGGGTGATGTCATTCTCTTGTCAGTTTATGACTTACCTGTCAGGGTGGGAAAAGGTAGATGGCTCATTCCTGTAAATGATGTGACTAATGGTTACAGATGGTCCCTGTCTGCAGCCATCGAATATTCCCCTTCCTTGTTTCTGGTCACATCTGTGTAAATCATATGCTGCTGACTGATGACATCATAAAAGCTTAAAATGTGTGTTACTGAGAGAAAAAAACCCAGACACAAGGACTCCTCAAGTTAATTATTAGGTGTGAACAGACGGTGCAGCGGAGTTAAAGGAATAGTGTTGAGACACATGAAGTACTGTAGAGTTGTATAGGACAACAGAAAGGGTAAAGTACTTCAAACACTTTGGGTTTTCTTTTCAAGACGTGAACTACACCAGAAATACAACTTGAGGATTTTTTAGGTGTCCGTGTAATCTTGGAGATGATTAACTTGGGGGAGGCGATAGCCCAATGGTAGAACGTTCGCCCTTGGACCAGAAGTTCTCCGGAAGTTCGCAAGATCGAATCCTATTGAGCTCATGTCTAGGTGTCCTTGGGGAAGACACCTAACCCTCCGTTTCTCCCACCATTGGCGCCATCATGGCAGCCTGCTGCGGTGGGATGCAGCACACAAATTTTCCTGTTGAGGGATGAATAAAGTAAATCTTTCGTTCTATAATCCATTATTTATCAAAGAGTGATCCATCATAGAAAATTCAATTGTTCGTCATATATTGTCCTGCAGACACTTCGGCGCCTTTTCTGTGGTGCTTTTTAACTGCAAGATACTTTTGGGGGAAAGGAGAGTTGTGAGGACGATGAGTTTATTTACTGATGGTGGATGAATTCTTTATTTTTGTGCTCGTTTTATTTTTTTTCTGGATTCATGTTGCTGCGAGGTAAAACATTGCAGTGAGTTCTTTATCGATTTTGTTCTATTGTCTTATAACTTCGAGTGAATTAATGGATCACTGGTTAAGAAAGGAGTTGGATGGTGATGAAGATGGTAGCTTACAATGAGATGGTTGATGGTTTGAGGTTTGAAACAAAGGTTTTCCTGTGAGAAATGGTTGTGTTACCCCTTCGATGTCTGGGTTCTCTTGAGTGTGAGATCTCTGGCCGTTGTTTTATAGGTTTGGTCTTTACTAATTAATAAATGCATGCATCGTCTAGCAAGATAATAACCCCTTTTTTAGGGTGTTTTGTTTTAAACAAAAACCTTAATGATTCATTATGGAAGAATCTATACAGCATGTAATGTTGTCTTGGGACTTTTTTTTTACAGTGTTATTAAGAAATTGACGGTCACTATGGACCCCAGGTACACAAAGCTCTTAACAGGCTCTACAATGTCATCACCAGCCTGGAAGGCGGTGGATCCGGTCCATCTCAGACACACATGAACTTAGTCTTAGTCCAACTCACTTGGAAGCCGAGCAACTTTGCTTCTTCACTGTAGGTGACCAGAACGTCTCATAGTTGAGCAGAATGGTGTTATCAGCATAGTTTAGGTGAGTCAGGTGGTAGTCGCCAAAGGACTCTTCGGCCCGTTCAAAGACCTCAAGCATCAGGTGGTCAATGATGCAGTTGAAAAAGTCGAGAGCGGCCACACAGCCCTGACAGACGCCACTGAAGGTAGAGAACCAGTCTTGAGTCTCTGCCATTAATGCGGACACAACTCTTTGCGTAATCATACGTAATCATGGGCAACCTCCAACATCTCGAAGTCACTGTCAAAGAAGTGGAATAGCTGGTGTCAGGGGGCATTGGCCTATTGGCGTGGTTGCGTCTTTCGACGGGGAGAACCTGGTTCGATTCTTTCTGGGGCTGCTCATACTCCGAATTAATAAAAAGGAAACACACACAAAAAAAGCAAGCGGAACAGCTGGCCCAAGATCGCCAGCAGTGGAAAAATTTGGTTTATCTGATCGGCTCAAAGCGCGGGAACGGGACCCACCCACTTTTGCTGGAGACTTTGATGAATTGATTGTTAAAAAATTCTCTTCATTCTTCTCCACGGCTCTCTATTCTTGTTCAAGTTTGAAAACATAGATTTTAATTTCTCTCGAAATCATAGCATCTAACCAAAATGATTTTCATATCAGTTTAAATCCTGTTGAATCACCATTTCTTGTTAAGTTTGTGCCACTCTAGCCTGTGTCTTTGTCCCTAATTTATTCTTATTTAATTATTTTTTTCTAGCTTACACCGGGAGGAAAGGCGGCCCAGGCTGGAGTCGGAGTGGGAGATTGGGTGGTCTCCATCTGTGACACCAATACTGATGATATGACTCACGTGGAGGCACAAAACAAGATCAGAGCCGCAACAGATTCCCTCACCCTGACCCTCAGCAGGTAAGTCGTCTGGCTGTGCGTGATGCAACAAAACACTGCTTTTATCTCATGCTCACAGCAACATAAATCTCCTCAGAGCTCTTCTATTTCTTTTTTAGACAGGATGATAAATTAGGAAGTCCTTGAAACTTACCTTGATATGATATATGGTCCCAAAATGCATTTAAGATTATTATTAAACAGTGTGAAGGCTTTGGTAGTTTTGATTTAAATTCAGCTTCACGCAAAAGTCCTGACCTTAGTTACATATTCTTTTAAAGAAGTTTGTTTATGCGGAAGGAACTCAAATGTTGGAAACAAAAAGGAACTTGTTATTGCTGTGCAGTTGCTCGTTGTTACGGCTGGTTGGGTGGGGTAACTGGTCAGCATTTTATCGTAATAGATGGGTTAATAAATCAAACACTACCAGTGCCAGTGCCACTGGCTTGTAGAGTTTGCATCTTCTCATCGTGCACAATATTGACTAAATATTTAATTGCACATTTTCTGTCTGATATTGCAATATCGATTCTGTATTTGCTATGTTTTTTTGCATGTGACAATGTTTACTGGCAATCCAGAACTCCCTGCTAGTGGGGTTGCCTGGTTAAACCAAGATACATTGCAACAGCCAAGCTGATTGGCCAGCTGTAAACGCCCCGACAAATCAGTCGGTTCCTCAGGACGCAAAAGGATACACCTTCTGGATGAGACATTGTAAACTGGTTAAGACAAAATGGAAAATCAAAGAAAATTTGTAGCTAATCACAGTTGTTAATATTTTAAAGATTCAATATTGATGTCTTGTGCAACCCTACTTTTTTCAGGGTAGTTTGATTTTCTTTCCTTTCAATCACCAAAAAAAACACCCATTAGGCTCCTCCATCCTGCCCTCTTCGCCACATGTTCTTTGGAAGTTGATAAACTATACAGTATGTACGTTCTGTTGTCTCCCGCTTATCTGGGGCCGAGTTAACGATGGCAACAGCCTCAGACGGGAAGCCAAGGCTTCTCACTTCGCCTGCATCCTCCAGCTCAACAGAGGGGGTCCCTTGGCGTGGTGCTCGGGGGGCATCCTAACCAGATGCCCGAACCACGCCATCTGGCTTCTCTCGACCTGGAGGGGCAACGGCTCTACTGTGAGCTCCTCCCCTATGGCACAGCTCCTCATTCTATCTCTGTGTGAGAGCTTAACCACCCTGCAGAGGAAGCTCAATTTGGCTGCTTGTATCCGTGATCTCGTTCTTTCGGTTACCATCCACAGCTGGTGACCATAGGTGAGAGTAGGAACAGTTTAGTTCTTTCTTCATCATGATGGACCGATGTAGTGTCCTGATATACAGTAAATGATATATACTATAAACCATACGTATTTACATATATCAATATTTCATTTCCATTTGCTTGAGTGCTGATTTGATAAGTATATTTTGATGGTTTCTTTTTACTCTATCCTCGTCACGGATGATGCTTTGAGAATGAACCTTCCTTATCCAACATGTTTTAAACATGACCACGAGGTGATAACTTGTTTAATATTTTAGGTGGAATAAATCCATGTGAACGGACTTTGTATTCAAAAAGAACATCCATAAATTTTTTCCCTCTATATTTTATTCCATTTCGAAGGTAACTTACACTTTGCTTTAACTTCAAAATGAAATAAAGGACATTTTCTTTATATTAAAACACTGCTGGAAATGTCTTAGTTATTGGTGGTTGAGAGATCCCGCGGCCATCAGCTCATACCTGCTCATTCAAGTTTCAAGGTATGCCGGGAGCTCATGCAAAGCAAAGAGGTTTTGAATTAAACAAAAAAAAAGAAGTTTATTCAACACACTGTGAAATTGCCCCTAGGAATGCGTGTGTGTGTGTGTGTGTGTGTGTGTGTGTGTGTGTGTGTGGATGGTTGTGTATGTTTGTGGCCCCGCAGCAAACTGGTCACCTGTTCAAGGTGTACCCTGCCTCTTGCCTGAAATCAGCTGGGATAGACTGGAAAATGGAAAAATGAGGTTACAGGGAGAAGAGATAAAGAAGGTGGAAGATTTCAAGTACTTAGGATCAACAGTCCAGGGCAATGGAGAGTGTGGAAAAGAGGTGAAGAAGCGTGTGCAGGGAGGCTGGAACGGGTGGAGAAAAGTATCAGGCACGATGTGTGACAGAAGAGTTTCAGCTAGAATGAAAGGGAAAGTGTACAAAGCCGTGGTGAGACCAGCCATGCTGTTTGGTCTAGAAACAGTAGCACTGAGAAAAAGACAGGAAACAGAGATGGAGGTAGCAGAGATGAAGATGCTGAGGATCTCTCTGGGAGTGACCAGGATGGACAGGATTAAAAATGAGTATATCAGAGGAACAGCACATGTTAGAGGTTTTGGAGATAAAGTCAGAGAGGCCAGACGGAGATGGTTTGGTCATGTGCAGAGGAGAGAGAGGGAATACATCGGAAGAAGGATGCTGAGTTTGGAACCACCAGGAAAGAGGCCTAGAGGAAGACCAAAGAGGAGGTTCATGGATACAGTGAAGGAAGACATGAAGATAGTTGGGGTGACCGAAGAGGATGCAGCAGATAGGGTTAGATGGAAGAAACTGACTTGTTATGGCGACCCCTGAAGGGAAATAACAAAAGAAGACGACTCCGGCAACCCTGTTAGGGATAAGAGGTTCAAAAGACGAAACAAAACTGATGATAATTGTAAGAAAAAAAAAAGTTTGCTTGCAGAAAAAGATAAAATGTAATTATTTCATTTTTATCTGGTGGACTCATTCAGATAAGCTCAATACTTGAAGCACAGTTATTGTTTTTGTTAGTTTTCTCCTCATTAATCCTCATGAGTAAAGAAGGAAAAATACCAGTTTTATCTTGTTCATCTCTTTGCCAAGAGAATGTACTTTTAAAGCTCACGTAGCTTAGTTTGAGAGTCCAGCTGAGGGATATCTAGGACTTTCCAGAAAGCAGAAATACTTGAAGATAGTTGGAGAAGATATAAAATCTGTTTTGCTTCGTGTCATTCAACACATTAGAGGCCGTTATCACAATCCTGTAACACAGATTTCACTGCCCTGGGGATTAAATGGAATGAGAATACATTCAGCTTCACTTCCTGTGAGAATTAGACTTATTTCATCCTGGAAAATCATTTTTAAAAAGCTGTAAGTTTAAGTTTAAAAGTTTGGTTTAGTCTTATGTTTAGATTACATCCAAAGAACCACTTCATTTCTTTGCTTTCAACTTTATTTCACAGGAGCTTTGGGAATATTTCTGATAGATTTTTAATAATCTAGTATGTTTGCTTAACATCAGCCACACTTTCCCTTCGTGTCGTGGTTTACCTCCTCTTTTTTTTTCCTCGTCTCCTTGTGGATTCCAGTAATAGTAAACATCTCACATTCTTCCACTCCTCTATCTTTTTTCTTCATAAATGACTCCCTTCCTACAAATTCTCAGTCTCCTCATTTGATTTTTTCCTGTCCTGTTTGTGGGAAAAGCAAATGCTGTTTTTGGGGAGATGTCGCTCAGAATGCAGCTATTGTCAGGTTTATTTATTTGCATCTTGGCTTTGAGCCACCGTTTTATGTCAAGGAAGGAGGACAGCTGCATGGGGATGAGATATGGGTGATTGTTTGGTTTAGTGTCTCATTTTGTTCAGCACCAATGATCATATTGTGTCTTTTTATGGTTCGGATTTAAACTCCATTGAGGGACTCTTTTATAGGGGGTGAAATCCAACCGTAGATCTTTGCGTTTTAGAGAAAGATAACACAGCATTTATTTACAGGAACATTTTTTGGATTTTAATGTGAGCAATTGACTCTTCGGAGATGTGGTTCGATAACGTTTGATGCGTGCGATTGATCCCAGTATTACGGGAGTTTTCTTTATAGTTAAAGTTCTGACTTTATCTGAGTTGAAAACCAAGTATGCCTCAGCTAAAGTAAGCGATCCGTGAAATGAGGTGGGAAATTGATCTCATTCAGTTCAGGTCAAACTTGGCCACAGCAAACTCATTTCTTCCGAAAAGAATTTTTTTTGTAATCATTATGCAGTGTTGTTTGCCAAAGTAAATACAGATGGAGTACAACCATTCGTTATAGTTCTGTTTCTACTTGACTCATCAAAATGTGGGCTAAATAGAGCTCAGGCACCATGTATGTCACATTCATTCTTCTTCCCAGAAATATGACATATATACAGACTTGTCAGTTTGCCTTCTGTGTGCTCCTCTATCGCTCTACGCTGTTGTCATCCTGTCTTTAACATTTCTTTATCAGTGGCGAGGCGGTGACAGGAGCTGTTATTCATTTCTCATGGTGGCAGGAAGTGCTGCTCATTGTTTTGTGTGCGCCCTGGAACAATGTGGGTGAGTTAAGGGCCGGATCCTCCTCATTTAACCCCGCTGAAGTTCTGTGTTGAACACAAGCAGTGGTCAGGTGGTATTTCTGTAATAATGTGTCCCCATGTTGGATGTGCAAAGATGATGTGATGGACAGTTGAGGAGCTCCAGTCAGCGCATGCTGCGGTAATGGGAGTCCTGGGATTTGGCGAAGACAAGTATATTGTTTTGACATTTTACAGTAGGATTTTTTTCTTTTTTGTCTGCAGATATTTTCCACTTTCTTTCCAATCATTTTTCTTTTTTTTTTTTTCTTGCTAATTGGTCTTTTTTAATAATGTGCATAAAACGTATCCCTGCAGGCAAAAAAAAATAAAGGAAACAAGTTGAATTTATTCCTGTTATTTAATCCACAAGTTTGATTAGAAAAAAAACAAGCAAGATGTTTACCCAAATTTGGGGTAATCTGAAAATAGGAAATGTTGATTTTCTGAAGCAAAGAATTGAACAATTTATCATAATTGTTCTGTTAAATGCTCACTTTGTGCCCTTTATGTTTTAATTGGTGTTTTTGTATTTAGGTAGTGCTAATTTGGATTCACTAATTGATTAGTCGTATGTTGGTAATTGTTTTGTTGGGGTGATTAATTGATTAATTAATTGGTTGTATGAAGCATTGCACAGTGGTTAGCACCATGGCATCACCGCAAGAAGGTCAGGGTTCGAGCCCTGGAGTGGGTGCTGGACTTGAAACACTGGCCTTTCTGTGTGGAATTTGCATGTTCTGCCCGTGTATGTGTGGGTTTTCTCAAGGTCCTCTGGTTTCCTCCGACTTTCCAACAAAATGTGTTAGGATGATTCTTCTTCTTTCGGCATTTCCCTTAAGTGGTCGCCACAGCAATCAGTTTCTTCCATCTAACCCTATCTGCTGCACCTTCTTCGGTCACGCCAACTATCTTCATGTTAGGATGATTGGCCCCATAAAATAGACCCTAGGTATGAGTGGGTGTGTGGATGGTGGTGTGTGCTTTCTGGTGACCTATTCTGTTGGGATCTTGGGGGTTGCTGGAGCCAATCCCAGCTGATTTCAAGCTAGAGGCGGTATACACCCTGAACAGGTAGTCAGTCTGTTGCCTGACGATCTAATCCTGAAAGTTTATTGTTAATAAAACTACCTTATTAATATTCATAATGTTCAACAAGCTGCTAGAAGCGCTCTCTCTTTGACTATGTTTCAATCTGTTAATAACAGGGATGCAACTGTATTGCGACACCACAATATCACAACAAATATCATACTGGGAGATTAATATTGGGATAGAAATGTATTGTAAGATTTGTATATTCTTACATTCCTAGTAACTATGATATCATAAGACCCAAATATTCAGCGGTATATTGATTATCTACCGTGGAATAATTGTTCCATTCCGTTCCAGCTTACCCGGAAGGATCCCGAGTCGTTCCTTAGCCAGCTGTGAGACATTGTCTCTCCAGCAGGTTCGGGGACTGCCTCTTGGTCTCCTCCCAGTAGGACTTGCCCGAAACATCTCCCTAGCGAAGTGCTCGGGGGCATCCTGACCAGATGCCAGAACCACCCCATCTGGCTCCTCTTAACCTGGAGGAGTGCTTACTTAAATAAACTATGTTTAATTAATTAAACTGGTTTTCATACGCTGAGAAATAATAAAAAAATTAAATCTAAAATCTTTATTCCTCTTTTTTTCTTTTTGTTTATTGAATAATTTTAGAATAAATCTGGAATTTTAACGTTAACACTTCATTCTTTGTTATTGGATAATTTCCAGTTAAACTCTGTCTTCATAAAAGACTTTTTATGTATAAATAAACTTACATTGCCTTAAAACATTCTGATTTTCTTCATACTGTTTATTTTTGTCTTTCTTTAGATCCTTCAAAACGAGCCAAGATCAGAAGGTAAGAGTGTTTTTGTTGGAAACTAAATGCACCTGTGTGCAAATACCTGCATGATTTTCTGTGATGTGGTGCCAAATTACACCGATTTGGGAGCTGAAACATCCTTTTAATCCCTGCTCACTGGAGGACTGAATACTTAGCAATCTCACAGTGTGTACATTTATCTGAATAATCCAGTTTGTTTCTTAAGTTATGCATCAGACTGTGATTCACTGAATGGATTCTTTTAATGTTGCATTGAAAACTTTTTGTATTTTTTGTTCTGCTTTGCACATTCTCTAAAAACAGGCAGTTTTCTCTGTGATCTTCTTATTCAGATCCAGTTTCAAGATTTATTTAGATGTTTTTGCCCAAATAATTGTAGTTTTTAATGGTGTGATGGTGTCATATGCTGTTATTAGGAGCATGCGGAGATAAAGAACATGTTCCTTTCTTGTGGGTGCATCTCTATAGTCAAGACACAGTGAGAAATCTCATTAGTGAGGGATGTCAGTAATAGATGACAGTTTCTCACTTTGAGCATTTTCATTTTAACTGCAGCAGCAGATTACATCGGCCAGACTCTGGATGAGTGCCAACACAAGTAAAACAGCAGCGTTCACACTTCTTAGCATTTCTTCTGCAAGTCGAGAAAAGCCTGCAGGCTTTCAAAGAGCTGCTACTACAGCACGCTGTAATCATTTGCTGAAAGAAACTAGAAAGGCAGCGGGTCTGTGCAACAGCAGAACTTTTTTTTCTGTGTGTGTTGGATGTCTAAATGCATGTTGTGCCCTGTGCTGCATTGTCTTCCTCTCAAACACCCCCGCAGGACTCCCAAACTACGGCTTCTGTTCCAAAATACTCCTTTGCCCCGAGCACAACCATTAACAAGATGGCAAGGCCATTTACAGCAGGTGGTGGCGGTAGCGCCAACTCAGGACCCGTTATTAAACCTGTGGCCTACTCACCTAAGCTTAACACCCCACGCTCACAAGCCTCTGCCAGCACACAGCAACCGCAGAACGGGTATGTGGAAAAATAAACACTATTACCTATTCAAGCTGTAAGGTCACTAATGTCTTTTTAATGGTGCTTTTTGAGGTGTAATTATTTTGGCTTTTCACTATAAAAAAAATAGAATCTCATCTGCATATAAAAGAATTAGGCTCAGCCCGGCTATACACATCCCAGAACGAGAAAGGTAAACATTGCTAATGATGGACGACAAGATGACTATGCCACAAGATGGCAAACATGGGATGTGTTGTGGACGGGCGGTGAATTGGAACATATTTAACTCTGGAGGTGTTTGATTAAAACACATGACGAATGTACAATATTTCAGATTTACATATGTACAGTATAATGGGACATGATTAAGCTGCTATGAGTCATGTTGTTGATAGATTGATTAATATGTGTAATTAGGAACAACTTAAAATAAACCAAAAATGTGTTTTGTGATAAGAAGAGCCCTTTAGAAATTAATCTGCGTATGTAAGGAGCGAACCACCTGTGTTTCATTTATTTTCAGTTCATTAAGTTGTGGTAAAATATCATTTTTAACACTCATATTTCTTTCATATTTTCATGTCAATGCAACAAAGTAGTTGCAAAGTATTTTGAAACCTACTGACATACATATTTAGGTCAATATATTTTCTATGATCTGATTTTTTTCTCCCCTCCGAGGTAATTTTTTTTTTTTTGTTTAGAATTCCAGATCTAAAATAAACACGTTATTTTTTGTGTTCAAGTTTCTTGGTGGAAACATTTTGTTTAACCGATGTTGAAAGAGCTCGTTTGGCTTGAAAGAGCCTTAAAAGATACGCCAGGCCACTTCCTGTAATTTGGATAATGCCAGGGCTCCGGCTGCAGCGGGTTGTGACATGTGGTCTGTCGCCGTATTTAGCTTCGCTCATAAATCGTGTAAAGTCCTGACACAGCTTTTACTTGCTCACTGAACAGAGTTCTCATGCATGGGAAGTTTCTGTGCACATCTTCAAATGCAACACCTTGTAAAAAATTTCGAGACCACTTTTTAAAAATGATAATTGTCTATATGTGACATAGGAGCAACCTGTCCCCTGCTTACTTGTCTGTAGCTCTTTCAACCTTGTAACTAAGCTTTTGAAAACTGGATGAATAGATTTATAGAGATCTAACATGCTCATGTCCGATATGTTAAAGCAGGTTTTATACTGCGGTATTTATTTAAGGATTACATTGAAGGCCGTGTTTCACTGCATCATTACCATCGTTTATCGTTATTACCAGGGCATTGAAAAGCAACAAAGAATGAATAGGTGCACTTGTGCAGACATTATGCACTTGGTTTCTGTTTTCAGCATTTTAGCATCAACTGCATCCATCCGAGGGGATGAGGAGGGTGCACTAGCAAAGGTTTTTGTGCCACTCCACTGAGTCATTTTGGGTCAGGGTGACAGCAGATGACTTGACAGACCAACAATGCTCCCTTTCTTTCTCGGTTTGTTGACAATAACAGCACGTCTCTTGTCACCTCTTGCCTGCCGTCTGCATTTGGCTTCGTCGTCTTCTGTTGTGTCCAACCTTTGTCACGTATTGACATGTTCTGTTTTTTCTTTCTCCCAAGTTGAGCTCTGACCTCTTTGTTTCACTTTCTTTTTTTTTTGTCTCTATTCATTCCGCAGATGGAAAACCTTGACAAGTTAGTAGATTTTTTTTTATTCATTTTTAATTCAGTGGAAAATCAATTTTTTCTTTGTTTGCCTGTAGAAGTGACATTTGGGCATCTCGATGTTTATTGTTAACAATTTTGTGTCCAAAAAAGAGAATTTACAAAATATTTTTGGGAAAAAAAATTCACCATTGGAAAAGCTTATTGCCAAATCGGGTAGAAACAGAGTTAATGCAATAATATTTAATAAGCAGTCGGAAACTGGAAGCTGGGGGATCCGTGGTGCACTGATGTCTTCTAGTTTCATCTACTGATCCTTCATCATTGCTCATTTAAAGAGTGGTAATGTGTTTTTGTGGGGTAACAACTTGTATCTCAGAGCATACACAGTTAAACAAGGTACCTTCTGTTAATCTGAAAATGTGATATTTGCCAAAAACCTTGTGAGAATAATCTTCAAATATGATAGAAACCCTTGAAAAGTTACTTTAGCTCGAACCTCCCTCCTTAATATAACATTTCATCCCCATAAATTCATTGCTATTCTAATTTTTTTCTTCTAAATATCGTCCACTTCTTCGTAGTCTTTATTTAAATTTATACTTCACACACAGTTTCTATGTGATCTGTTTCACAGGGTTGAACCCACTTATTATGAAGATATCTACCAACAGTCCAAGTAAGAGGCAGCTGCATGCTGACCAGCATTATTATGGTCTGTCTGTGACTGCGAGAATGGAAAGAAAGAGTAGAACTGATTCTTATTTTACTCTTACCGGTGCATGCCATGGTAACCTTGAGCAGAATTTATGAAGCTTCATCTGTAAGAAAATGAAGCTTCTCATACTTAAGTCAACTTTTCCAAAATGTCTTTCCGCCCCAAAAAATTTATTTTTTGGGGGGGAGAAACTAGTCTGAGAGGCGTCAAGGCTGTGCAAATTGTTAATAATACAAATAAATTAGTTTTCATTCTGCATGACATTGATGCTCACCCTCTATTATGGCATGATCTATTCAGCCGGTCGTTATTTTTCAAGGTCACCTGATTAGTAGGGTGGGTGTGAATGGTTAATCCCAGGAGTAGACAGAAATATGCTAACCACGCCTCCCGTTTGCTCCTGCCGGGTGTGTGCAGGCACAGCCTCAGGGTGGAGAACGTGCCCTGTTTTATCCCCAATGATCGCAGCAAGAAAAGGCTGATTGAGGACACTGAAGATTGGCAGCCCCGCACCGGCACCACCCAGTCTCGCTCCTTCCGCATCCTGGCCCAGCTCACAGGCACCGACTTCAGTAAGTCAGGGCCTGAGCAGAGCATGATGGAGATTGATAGATAGAGGTGGGGGATCTTTGGTAGTCAGGATAAAGTGTAGAATCCGATGTGATCTGATCATAGCAGCTCTCTGTGAGTGTGACAGGTGAGTGAGGGAAGAAAGCCGGAGATTTTTCTCCCGTGCAGCTAATCCTAAACTTCCAGATGGCTGCTGTCTCAGGAACAGCTGGGCAGTTTTTCATGCGTTCCTCCCTCACAACCATCATCAGACCGACAAATTAGTCAGACGAAGAACTTAAACACTATTTTAGTTTTGAACTTTCTTCTGTAACATAATCTACTCAGTCGTGTCTGCGGGCAGCTTCTGGTAACTGGTTTCTTTCCTGGATTTTTAGTGCAGGACCCAGATGATGAAACTATGAAGAGGTCAAGGTAAATCATATTGAGTTGCACTGATTTGCACAATCACTTGTGTATGTGCATGTGTGTAATTGTGTGTGCAGAAACTTTAGTTTTTGGCTTTAAAAAAGAAAAATACTTTTTTTAAAGAAATTATTTATTGCTTGAAACTCCTTTTGCTTACTTAAAATCTATCTAAGGCTGTTAAGCAAGAGAAACGAATGCCAGGGGCTTCTCTTGCATGGGAGTTTAATTTTCTGTGTTGTGAATATTTGTGCAAATTTTTCTCCTGGTAGCAAAATACATGCACTTCAGGCTAATTGGTGATTACAAATTGTTGTTGTGTGTGTGTAGTATGTGTGTGAGGGATTCCCTCTTTTGTAGGGCATCAACAACAGACTTGCAACATTTACTTGCATCTTGCCGGCTAACTAGTGGATTGACTCTTGTGATAGATAGCTGACAATAATAATACATTTTCTTATATAGTGCATGTGTATGCCACAGAAGGGCTGTGTATGTTTTGTGTTTAGTTTGGGTGAGTTTAACTATTTTGATTTACATAGTGGAGCTCTGTTCTGCACATGCACGCTAGGCGCTAGATATGATGGGGGTTGAGGTCTATTTTCAACCTTCTGTTTTTTAGTATTTGAACATCAGCAAGCGGCAGCAAGGCATCATGCAGCTTTTTCCCTTAAACAGCACATTCTAGTTTTAGGTAATGCGGCTTGGAATGTGTAGAAAAATACTTCTAAATGTGGCTTTTGATTATTTGATTTAAAATAAAGAGCTTTATTTGATTATTTACTGATCTAAATATAAAAGTCTTATTTTCTAAAATACAAAGCATATGACATGTCTCAAATTTTTTGAAAAGCATAAAGAAATCATTGATACAAAAATCAAACTCAATTATTTATAAGTTAGAAATGTGATCTGTTTATGACCAACATGTACTAATCTTGAACTTTTTTTTAGCATTAAATGTAAACTGAGTAGTTCTAATAAATTTTAGTATCAAATATTCTCAATTTAGTATCAAAGAAAAAAAAAAACACTTATTGGAATTGTAACAACCACTCATTTTGAACTTACGATACTAGTTTAGGGAGATTAGGTAGTGAGAATTGACGATCATCGGTTTGGAAAAAAAAAAGAAAATTAATACATACGTATACTCCTGCCCCAAGTGGAGGAGTTTAAGTATCTCAGGGTCTTGTTCACGAGTGAGGGAAGGATGGAGCGGGAGATCGACAGGCGGATCGGTGCGGCATCAGCAATAACTAGGACGCTGCATCGGTCCGTCTTGGTAAAGAGAGAGCTGAGCCGAAAAGCAAAGCTCTCGATTTACAAGTCGATCTACGTTCCTACCCTCACCTATGGTCACCAGCTGTGGATGGTGACCAAAAGAATGAGATCGCGGGTACAAGCGGCCGAAATGAGCTTCTTCCGCAGGGTGGCTGGGCTCTCACTCAAAGATCGGGTGAGGAGCTCTGCCATCTGGGAGGAGCTCGGTGTCGAGCCGCTCCTCCTCCAGGTCGAGAGGAGCCAGATGGGGTGGTTCAGGCATCTGGTCAGGATGCCCCCCGAGCGCCTCGCGGGCGATGTGTTTCGGGCACGTCCCACAAGAAGGAGACCAAGGGGCAGACCCCGGACCCGCTGGAGAGACTATGTCTCACAGTTGGCCGCGGAACGACTTGGGATCCTTCCAGGTGAGCTAGAGGATGCAGCCGGGGAGGGAGAGGCCTGGGCTGCCCGCTTGAGCCTGTTGCCCCCGCGACCCAACCCCGGAACAAGCGGAAGATGACGTAACGAAACGGAACATATACTCCTAGTTCTATCAATTCTGACATAAGGTATTTTGAGGAAGACATTTAGAATTATTCTCACAATTCTCTGGATTCTTTAGAGAAAAATATCACTACACCAACCTTAGAAATGTGTGGCTGGTTTTGCTGCAATGAAACAGAACCCCTGTACCACTACTCTGTGGGTGTTGACAATTAAATTAAAATATGAATAAATGCAGTTTTGATTTGCCCTATCTGTCAAATAATGTTTTTTTTGTTAAATTCCTCCGCATTTTGGAAAAATAAACCACTATAAAAACTAAGTAAATTAATAGTAGAGCAGCAACATCATAAGTTAAAGGTAAATCCAGAAAAATCAACCTTTCTTGATCTAGATTAGATAGAAAAATGGTTTAATTTAAAAATGCATGGTATTAAGTTGTTATTCAAGGACATAAATGTATTCATTCAAGTTGTTTATCTTCGTTTGCGTCATTGCATTTTTACTTAATAACACAGCAGTCGAGGGAATATTTACAAAAGAAAACGTAGTGTTTAGACGTTAAATTGTGTTTTTGGTGGTTTTATAACCTTGAAAATGTCAGACTTGCTACATTCAGCTTCTGTTAAGTACAACGCTTCATTTTAAAGGTAGAAAATGGAGAATAAACACATGAAGAACAGACATTTCAGCTCTAGTTCTCAGTAAAAAGTCAGAGAACCACAGCTACTTTTCATTTTCTAAACTTTTTATATGATTAAATATTAATATTTGTTTTGCAGAATTGATACAATTTATTCTGCCTCTGACGTTTTGCATGTTTCACTTCTTCTTGCTGCTCTGTCATTTTGTCAAATTGCACGTTTGACTTTAGTTTCTGCTGCTTTGCTCATTTCATTTATTTTCTTCCCTTTGCAATCTATTTCCTCCTTGTCTCTCTCTTTCTCTTTCATATCTGTGTTGCCTGCGGTCAGGGAAAAATTCCTCACTGAGATTCAGAGTCCTCGCTACGCCCGTCTGAGGGACTGGCACCACGACAGGTCTGCTCGCGCCCTCAATATCAAATCCTGAGCAGCTTGACGCCCCGGGATGCAGAGCCTGCAGTCGAGAACCACAAAGACTACGTGACAAAGACGATGAAGATAGCCGACTGACTTAAGAGTTTCACCTTTTACATGCAGATTAGGTGAAAAAAACAAAAACAAAACAAGAAACATTGTGAAATGAAGTAAGAAGTAAAAAAACAAAAGAAACATAGTTCAAAGTTGAACCTTGCATACTGAGCCTAAGTGTTAGATCTGTCCCTGTACTTCTAACCCAATGATGGTTTTCTATGTACGCTGCATTACTTGGGATAACCTGGTGTGAATTCCTCGTATTGGTAACGTTCAGGCCCTCCTCTGATTTCTCTCTCTCTCTTTCTGCTTGTTTACATTTATGAAGCTCTTTATCCTTAACTTTTCACTTCTTATCTCTACATCTGAAAGGCATCTCCTAATGCGAAAGAAAAGGAAAAAACAAGACAAGTACTTGTCTTTGTTTTTTTCTGCTGTCACCACTAATATCTAAAATATAAACTCTCTGAAAAAGCCACTCATGTTCTTCTGTCCTTTCTTCTGTGTTTTTCATCTTGATTAATTCATATTCACAATGCAAAGGATAATTTTCAGTTTTTTTTTTTTTTGGTCTGAGGCAGCTCAGTAGAAAAATGATCATGTTTTACTTCCCCACAATTACCAAGGTTTCATTTAAAGCATTGAGGATTTTAAAAATCAGGGTTCAAGGCTTATTTTTATCACATCTGTGTAGAAATTATTGTACTGTCAAGCAAAAAGCAAGAAATTGGCTCTTGCATAAAGTAATGTGCTGGATTCCTATGAATGAAAAAGGTAAAAGATTAGCATGAAATAAACCTACGTAATAAAGAAGATTGGGATGCATAATCACCAAGTTTTTGGTGTGGTGTCTTTGCACCAAAAATGTGGCATTCAAGATAAAATAAGATTCCCTTCATTATTCCCTGCAGTAAAATTGATTTGTCACAGTAGTTTAATTAAGAATAATAACATTAAAAAATAACAAATTCATTAAAAGCCCCCTTTGACAACCAAATGAAATAATTTTACTACTGATGATGCAAAGGACCACCTAATTAAGTTAGAATTATTCAGCACCAGTTATTTAATAATTGTGTTTAATTAACTGTAAGAAAGGACATAAAAATTCAATTTTATTTGTAAAGCCCAATGTCTCGACACATTGTCCAAACTAGATTCTCGTACAAAATTGAGCCAGAAAAAAAACAAAGAATGTGTGTATGAAGATGCTGAGGATCTCTCTGGGAGTGACCAGGATGGACAGGATCAGAAATGGGTGTATCAGAGGAACAGCACATGTTAGAGGTTTTGAGATAATGTCAGAGAGGCCAGACTGAGATGGTTTGGACATGTACAGAGAAGAGAGACTGAGTACATTTGCAGAAGGATGCTGGGTTTGGAACCACCAGGAAAGAGGACTAGAGGAAGACCAAAGAGAAGGTTCATAGATACAGTGATGGAAGACATGAAGATAGTTGGCGTGACCAAAAAAGATGCAGCAGATAGAGTTAGATTGAAGAAACTGACGACCTGTGGCGACCCCTACAAGGAAATGCCGAAAGAAGAAGATACCTGTCAAGGCATCGCTCTCGCCTCCAGTAATGGGAAGGCATTCATACCGTATTCATCAACCAGTTTGAAAATTACAAAAGATTATGCAGGCGCAGTCAATTAATAATGAACCCAAAGCGACGTAAGGTGAGGGAGCTAGTCTAGCTCTGACTGCACTGTAACATACACGCAAAAAAAAAATCTATTTTAAGATAACTACTTCTTGAACTAACTGAACAAACTCTTCACATTTCTACTCTTAGACCCTCCGTCTCAATGAAGTAAAAACTCAGTGGTCAAAAGAAAAACCTCATGGAGATCAACATGAAGGAGGGATCCCGCCATACCAACTGGTAGTGCAAAATACTAAATGAAAAAGCATTAGAAATTAGTAAATAAGATTGGGGCCGGCTGTCTTGTAAGCAGTGGATTACAGGTTTGAACTCCGTCTCAGGGCTTGTTGTTATTGATGTGGACGTGTCCTTGAATAAGACGTCTAACTCTTAAATGCTCCTGATGGGTCGTGGTTAGCACCTTGCATGGCAGCTTTCTGCCACCAGGTATGCATGGGTGTGTGAGTGGGTGAATTTGAGGTACATGTTAAGCGCTCACAGGTACTTGAAAGTACAGCTATATAAATACAGTCCATATCATGGGGGGCACAAGTCAGGAAAGCCAGAGATCAGTCAAAAGGAAGAGAGAGTAGAAGTAGATGGAATCGAAAGACTGAACCCCAGTGTACCACAAGTTCCCCTGCTTCTAGTATCTAGCAGCCAACTAGCATCTCTTTCAATTAAAATGTCTCTGTTTCTAGCTGACCTGGTGACAAGCTTGTTCAAAGAAGAATGTTTTAACCTACCCTTAAATGTAGGAACGATGTCTGCCTCTCACTTGAGCTGGGAGCTTTCTCCATAAAACTGGAGCTTGGTGGCTAAAGGCTCTACCTCCAACTGTACTTTTAGAAATCCTAGGAACAGCTCTGCATTTTGTGAGCAACTATCAATATTTTATAAATTATAATTTCATAAGAATAATTTCTAATTTTAACTCGTTTAGAAATAGTTTGCTGAAAAAAATGTGTGGAAACAAGTTTGTTCGGTTTCTGAGATTTCTTCCAGGATGATATCTGATATTCTTTTTCTCAACAAGATGTCAGTTGTGTGGGTGGCTGCTCAAATGTTCCACATGCTAAAAAAAATGCCTCTGGTTAGTCACTGGAAGTGATATAGCAAGGTCAAATAAATTTCTTGTGCAAACATGACATGAGAAGCTCCGCAGGTAAGAAGATAGCGGTGGGAAACGGATCATAATAATCATTTATAATTAAAACTGTTTTGTTGCATTAAGTGAAATGAATTGATTCCTTTTGAAAAAAGTTCATTTTTCACATGAAAAATGATAGAATAACACGTAAACGTCCAGGACTTTTACAAGAGATTGGCAGGCAGATTGGTGCGACATCCGCAATAATTAGGATGCTGTATTAGTTTGTCACAATGAAGAGAGCTGAGTCAAAAAAGTGAAGTTCTCGATTTGCCAGTCGATTATCTCGGATAAGTTGGAGGATGTGGCCTGGGTGAAGGAAACCTGAGCTCCCCTGCACAGGCCACTGCCTGTTAACCCCAGATAAGCAGCAGTCACTTGGGATGATATGTTAAAATGATAAAACAGGAACTTTTTTAAAGCTACCATAATCTATGAGACTGCTAAAAAAAAGTTTTGAGGAGGATTTTGTCCATGTGGAGAAAAATAATGAGGAAAAATGGCAAACAGTGTTGCTCTAAATGCCACGAAGAGCAAATATAGCAGGAGAAAAGCAGCCGCTCTGACCTTTCTGACATGTTTACATTCTGCTTCTTGCTAAGCCGCGTTGCCTTTTACCTTCTCTCAGGGTTTAGGATGACACATGTCAGTGGATTCCTACTCCAAAGCAAATCAAAAACAATCTCTCCCTCTTCCGGATCCTGAGCTGCCAACAAACTCCCCTGTCTTCCTCCTTGCTCAGCTCGATGCATCCCACAGGACAGGAAGCCAGATAACCGGGGTGAATCTGACATCACAGGTGCAAAAAAAATGAGCAGGAAGAGCGAAACAAAACATTTTAAATCAAAGACAAAAAGTCTGTTTTGTACAGTGTCAGATGTAGAGTTCATGCACCAGTATCACACAGCTTCTCTCGTTGATCACAAAGAAAACTCAAAGCAGCAAGAATGTGGGGAACATAACAGGATGCAGGTCGCTCCAGGAGGGAGGAAGTATCCAGAAAAGATGAAGCTGCAACCTCTGCTTCAGCTTGTGAAGACTCAGGAAGTTGTGAGCCACTGGCTTGTTGCCATGTAGGCCAGCTCGGTGGGGAGGTGTACCTGGAGTCGTGGCATTGACGAGGATGCTGTTTTGAGAGGTGTGAGGTTGAGTCCCAGACGGCCGGTTTGCCCATGTGCAGAACAGAGGGCAGGTGACCTGGGCTGGGAAAGTCAGACCCACTCAAACGGGCTTTGCCCTTCGTTTAACTTCCGACACTATAGTAATCCTTTTTGTCCTGACCTTCTTTTCACTCAGCTTTGCTGAATTCTCTGTTCAGGGAACATCACTGTCAACCACTCCGCATGCAACATTCTGGTTAATTGGGGGGAAAAAAATACAAGTTTGGAAAAATAATTCTTGTTTTCTTGCAAAATAGCTCATAGCTGTTATTTTCTAAGTCTTCTGTGTTTGTTTGTACACTAGATGATAAAATTAATATGCAAGTTTATCCTCATATCATCTCCATGTTGTGTTCTTTGGAGGTTAAATCCCGTTGTCTTCGTTTTTCTTTGCAAATGAGCAGTGATTTCATCATCTTTCATTAGCAGTTTGTAATTGGCATGATGACGTAAACATGAGACACGCCTAAGGAGATGTCACATGTGTATGTGTTTATTTCTTTACATATTTTTCCACAGGATAAAAAGGTCTCAAGGGCTCACTGTCTTGCTTCAGAAGCTGATTTTTTCCCCTCTTATTTTTAGTATGAAGTTTATATGAAGATCTTTTGAATTGAAAAACACTTTTTTTATCTCCAAAGGGAAATTTGAGTGCTGCAGTTGCTACAATACAAGACAAGATTACACGCTACAATACAATGTCATACAACATAATTTTTTTTATTTTTTAACTGTTGTGAATGAAAGTAAAAAGGTTTGAAAGTGAAAGGTTGAATATTTTGATGAAGGACGGCAGAAATTATTTTCTGTACCGTTCCTTTGAACAGCGGGGTTGCAGGAGTCTGTTGCTGAAGCTGCTCTTCATATGGTCCACAGATTCTTAGAGGGTGTGGGAGGGATTTAGCATGACTGATGACAGTTTTGCTTTTATTCTGTCCCTCGCCACCTCCTCCACGTAGGCGAGGGGTGAGCCAACCACACGTAACAAAAGTTTTGATATGAAGAATTTTTTTTTTACTTCAATACTTTTCTAAGTTGGATGTCTTTCTCGTTTCTATCTTTTTGCCACGAAGATCACCCAAAACTTCCTGATATGTTCTTGTATTTCAGTCACTATAAGAACATGTTCAAGTTTTAAATGGTTTTATTTGTAAAAAGGCTCCTAAAAAAGTCAAGATCTTTTTGCATTACCTTATTTACACAAATATCAAGTTTTGATTCATTTCCACTAAGAAAAATGACTGACCTTTTCTTTGTTAATCATTTAATTATATTTAAGCAAACGGTCTTGTTTATAGGCAGCTGTTGGGATTTTGTTGATACTAATGCTCATAATCATTCACACAAAAAGCAATTTGTGTTACAATTGAGACGAGCATGAATGCTGATAAGCAAACATGACATTTTGAGAAGTAACCATGGTTACCGAGGTGCATGTGTTGTGTGTGTCTTTTTTCTAATTAGTCATTCTTTCCCCACAGCCTTGAGCCAACATTCTCTCCTGCCAAGGCCCAAACTGCAGATAAACCAGATGGTGAGTTTCCGCTCCTGCTGATGCGTAAAACGAACCCCAGCAGCAACCAGTAGAGGTTGTGCTAATAGATACTTATCCTCAACTGTTGATGCATGAGCATCAGCAGCGGGACTGTGACACAAAAGGCCGCTTGAAGACGTTCGGGGGAGGGGGTTCATGGGATATTCTTATAACTCCCCCTTTGTTTGGCTCAGGTTCTAAAACCGGAGCTGTTGGAAGCTCGGGTCCATCCTGCCGACCGCCGTGGGTCACAGACCCCAATTTTGCCAACCGCTTTCGCCCTGATAAGACCACTACCGTTGTGACCCAGCACCAGCAGCCCGTACAACCGACGCCCATGCAGAACCGCAGCTCCATACTACAGGCGGCTCAGCAGGCACCTGAGGAAAGCGGGAGAACCCCAGTATGTGGTGCCTGCAACAAGATCATAAGGTGAGGCCACATAGAACCTCCTGCGGAATCACTATGATTCCTTTTCTACTGGAAAAAAACAGTGTTTATTCCTCACAGATGGAAGATCCTCTAGGAGTTGATGTTTAAACATGCACAGCAACAGGCTGCACCTCTCAGAAAGGGAACTCTATCAATTTAATTTACACAATCTGGACACGTTACACAAAAAACATTCTGTCATTGTTTTGACAAACAGATTATTTATGTGTCTGATTGTTTCATTCATTTTATATTTAATTTACCTAATCATCTATGGTCACCAACTGTGGGTGGTGACCAAAAGAATAAGATCGCAGATACCAGTGGCTGAAATGAGCTACCTCCGCAGGGTGGCTGGGCTCTCACTCAGAGATAAAGTTAGAAGCTTTCCCATCTGGGAGGAGTTCAGAATAGGGTTGTTGCTCCTCTGGATCAAGAGACTCTAGACGAGGTGGTTCAGGAATCTGATTAGAATGCCTCCTGAACGCGTCGCTGGGGGTTGTTTTGGACAGAGGCAGACCCTTAACCTACTGAAGAGACTATATCTCACAACTGGCCGGGGAACACCTCGGGATCTTTCCAGGTGAGCTGGAGGATGCAGCCAGTGAGAGAGAAGCCTGTGTTTCCCATCTGAAGCTGTTGGACCCATGACCCAGCCCTGTATGATTGGGAGACGACGAAACGGAATGGAAAAAAGATTCCTAATCTAAATTTTCATTTTGTTCACAAAAGGCTCAGTGTGTGTTTTTATCTGCGCTGTTATCCTTAATGACAATTTTTTTCTGTTGAAATTTAAAATCATGTGGAATCTTTAGAGAGTTCAGTTTGTTCACGCAGCGCAAACATAATTTCATCCTGTTGAAGGATATATTTTAGATGCTCGGATGTAGCAGACTTCAGACGAGATCAAGGGATTAGAATTCAGAAAAAAAGTGCAGACGAATAAAGTTAAAGTCTAAACATCAGTAGTTCCTTCACCAAGAGCATCTGGAAGATAGTAATGTGCTTGTTTGTGTGTTTTTCCAGGGGCCGTTACCTGGTGGCACTGGGACGTTCCTGGCACCCTGAAGAGTTCACATGCTCGCAGTGTAAGGTGGTCCTAGAGGAGGGGGGCTTCTTTGAAGAGCGGGGCTCTGTCTACTGTACAAAGTGCTACGATAACAGATACGCTCCTAACTGTGCCAAGTGCAAGAAGAAGATAACCGGGGTATGAAGCATCTCACGTCCATCAAAATGAAAACATAAAACAAGAGCCACTAGAGACCAAACTGGGATTCTAGGAGTTTCTATAATAGAAACCCAGCCCAGGGAGAATTAGGGAGTGATGATGATGTGTCTTCCTTTCTGTTCTCAGGAGATCATGCATGCCCTGAAGATGACCTACCACGTTCAGTGTTTCAAGTGTGCAGCGTGTAAAACTCCTATAAGGAATCAAGCCTTTTACATGGAGGAGGGTGAACCTTACTGTGAGAAAGGTGAGACGGTGCTCCCAAACCTTCAGAATCATCTATAGAATATCTCAAATTTAGAAAAATCTTACTAAACAATGAAAAAAAAAACTTTAAACAATTGTATCAACTGTTATTCATTGATTTAAAAGTAATTGAGAAGTTCATCCTCTGAAAGTTTGTGATGTGAACAACACGTTACGTGTTCAACTCATCATTTTGTAACCTACTTTTTTGGTTGAAAAGGTTGAAGAATTAAACAAAACAAGCAAAAATCCCTTCAAAAATTATTTGAAATATCCAATAAATCTTTGGACTATTACAAAGTTAGTTTTTGTCCTAAAAACATTCAAATCTAGTTGTTATTTCAATCCTAAATGTGTTTAAACTTTGTTTTTACAACTAGAAAAAAAAAAGTAGAAAATTGATTTGGTGAAACATCGTGTTATCTTTTCAAAGCAGACAGCGAGACTTATAGAAAGTTGAACTCAGTATAAACTGGATAGTCAGTATAGTTCCAAACCTGACTTAAAGCCAGTTGGTGACGCTGAAGCAGAAAATTGGAAACACTGGTAAAAAAAAAAGCACGTTCAATAACAGAGTGTGCAGATTGATCGGTCCCACTGAGATCAGGGAAACATCTCAACCTATGTAGCTTCACGCATGGCTCCAGTTGTACATATTTATTCGGGATCCACAGAGGCTTTTGGGGGAATGAGGAGGGAATGATTGATGTTGGATCTTCTTTAGTCCACAGAAGCTAAAGAAATAAAGTAAAACAATTTATTGTTAAAAGACTGTCTGACTGCACTGCATCTCTTAATCATTTTTATGTGAAATAATCCATCTTTTTTCTTGTAAATCAAACTATTTATGACAGTTTAGTAGAGCTTTGTTGCAGTATCCGACAGTGTAGACCACGCTCAATCATAAAAGTTGATGTTTTCATCCATTCAGCCCCAGTTTGCTTTGCACATGTTGGCTTTTATGAATTGTCCGCGTACTTCTATTATCCCGTAAATGATTCAGCAGGGCAACGTGCTTCTTGCTCACCGCTGAGACTCTGACGTGCGCGGCTGTTTTATCGGATGCAAAGCCGTCGACCGCAGTTCTCCTATTCTGAATAATGCCTTCAGCTCTGATAAACATTCTGTCGACTCAGCAGCTCACAGGGATTGTTCAACTCTCACCCACTCACTCGAGAGAGAAGCGGCATTATAACCCGACACTTTTGCAGAGTGCTTGTGATAAAAGAGACGGGCAAATTCATTCAAGTATCAGGAGCAATTTTCCCTCCTCCTAATCCTTCTTTTACACACAGGGAAGGCCTGGCTCGTGTACAAAACCTCAAAAAGATGCATTTTTGAATAGACTGCAATGAGAGGATCGGATGTTTGGAATCTACTCAGTTTTCTCTTTCATTATTAAGACCAGTGTTGAGATGAAACTTACTAACAAACTCATCTTGATGGCAAATGGTTGGCTGACAATAACTCTTTTAAATGAGAAAATTGTCATAATTTCTCTTATTTTTCATCCCACCAGACTACGAGAAAATGTTTGGCACCAAATGTCACGGCTGCGACTTTAAGATTGATGCTGGTGACCGTTTCCTGGAGGCCTTGGGCTTCAGCTGGCACGACACGTGCTTCGTCTGTGCTGTAAGTCATTGTGATTGATCGGTTTTCTCACAGGCTCTTTTTGTCCCATATCTCGTGCCTGTCCCAGCACAATGACACCTGAACAATCTGCCTTCATCTCTGATCCACCTGTTTCCCGTTCACTCTCTGTCTTTTAACCCATCACCTACTGTCTGCCCCTAAATCTCTCTCATTTTGTCATGAAAACTAAATGTGAACCCAGTCAGAGCAGATAGCCCCAGTCAGTGGGAAAAATGGTGCAAATTCACATCAATACTGGTGAAGTCTGATATCTTCTCTGCCCCGGTTTCTCAATCTGTCTCTCTGTCTGTCTTCTTTCATGTTTAAAGCTCTGCCAAATCAACCTGGAGGGAAAGACGTTCTACTCGAAGAAGGATAAGCCCCTGTGCAAAAGCCACGCTTTTGCTCCAGTTTGAGGAAGAAGGCAAGCGACGTCTTCAGAGGAAGAAACACAACCATCCTCCACCTTCTTTCTTGCCCCATTCCCGGTCCTCTGATATGCTACATCCTTCCTTCCAACCACACAAAGAGTTCACCTCTATAGTTTTTTTTCTTTTCCTGCAGACTTTGTTTCCACACCTGAGCTTCACATGTCTTTATCGCACCGTTAGGTCACTTTATTTGCCACCACCTGCAATAACAAAAGCTGGGAGTTGTCCAACAAATTGTTTGACATAGCCACACATTCCTTGTAAGTAGAGTTTCTACTAATCACCTTCTATTCTGGTTGTTTTTCAACAAATTTCACATCTCTTCGGTTCTCATTTTCTTTCATCGAGATGGAACATCAAGGCCATAGCTTTCACTTGAAAGGAGTAATTGAGCCTCTAATAATCAGACATGTAGCAGTAATGATCTGGCACATCTCCAGCAGTAATTGCAGAGAAGTGGTGGCCCCCATGCAGAACCCCGGCCCACTCATTTGCCCTTTAATGTAATGAAAGCCACTCTTCTAGAAGAGGGCTTGTCTCATTTCTGCTCCAATGAACAACCTCGACCACCCACGAGCTCGACATCTCATTTTTGCACACAAAGCAAATGTATAAGATGTATGGAAATCTTAAATTGGTCCAATTTTTTATCATCACAGATACAATTAATGGCAATAGCAGCACCAATATTTTACCTCCCTGTGTTAAAGATATTAGCTTTTTAAACTGAAATTGGAATGTTTTAATGCTAAAAATTAAAAGGTTACCTTTTTGTTCTATTTTACTATAATAATGTGATTATTCCCTAGAATGCTTTTAATATGTTGTAGGTTGTGTATTTATAATGCTTCAGAACTGTCTTTAAATGTTTTTATAAATGCTGAAATTTTCAATTAAAACGATTTACTTCACAATTTGAGCTGATGTATGTTTTATGAAACACAATTCCATCTATACTTATTCTTAAGAATTATAGATTCACTTTACAAAAGAAGTTCCCATGTTTTTCTCTTGTTGAACTTATGTGTGAAGATAAAACCTTCAGAGCCTCAAGGCTGTAACTATTTCATTCATTAGAATAATTTCTTCAAGATGTTCAAAAGTTTTATTGCTTGCCTTCAAAGTATATGAATGAGACTTGCATTATTTGTATTTTGATCACTAATATTTTTTAAATATTTGCAAATACTCTATCCGCTGCCTTTCATAGCTTTTCTGATTACTTCTTGCGGAAATATTTTTATCATCAGCTGGTATTGTGGCCATACCAGGCTGTCAATGCCTGATCCCGTCAAACCTCAGAAGCTTAGGAGGCTGGATGTGGGCAGTACTTGGATGGGAGACCACTGGAACTCCAGGTGCCACAGTAGGACGGCCGTTTTATTAAATTGTCGCTCTGTCCCTGGGCAAGACACTTCACCCACATTGCCAAATCTGGATGGTGTGTGTGTGATTGGTTGGTGATGGTCAGAGGGGCCGATGGCACAAAAAGGGAAGCCTTGCTTCTGTCAGTTTGCCCCTACGCAGCTTTGGCAACAACAGTAGCTTACCTGGTATGGAGTGAATGAATAATGCATGTGTGTGAAACGTCTTTGAGTGTCCTAGAAAAGCGCTAGATAAGTACAATGTATTATTTTTAAAATCATTATCCATGTTGGCAGGAAGGCCAGACTCAGAGGAGCTTCTTTTAAGGCCTTTTAAAATCAGTTCTCTATGGCACAAAATAAACAACTACTAAACTTTGTTTTCAAACTTTCAGATTTGTATCGGAAGGCAAAACAATATTTGAATTTGTTTGAAAATAATTGTTTTGGAATTTTATAAGAATCTTCTCCACCAATCAACTCTAGTTTTTCTAAATATAGTTTATTTTCTTCCACTTCAAGACCAGACATTTTTCTGTCATATCACGCTAATGATGTGGAAAAGTAATTGTACCTCTGAATAACACCAAAATATGAAAATTATGAACAAACATACTGCTTTGTCGATAGTTTCATTCTGATCGCTGCTTTCAAAATGGCCGACTTCCGGGTTGGTGACGTCACGTGAAAGTGCTCTACAGGGAACATAGGATTCCAGATATGTAATAAAAGTTTAAACTTGTTTTTGAAGATTATTACTGTAGCAGCAGTAGAAAACGTCTTGTTCGTCACTTAAACCTTCATAAGGCGAAGCGGCCAAAAGCGTCCATGGTAACTCACGTTAGAAAACGAGATTATTCGAGAACTTTCCAGGAATTTTTTCACTTCCAACTTCCCGTTCGTTCAAAAACGTATGCGCCCGTTTAGAGTAAAAAAAAAAAAAAAGCATCGGCCGATAAAGTAAAAACTTATCGTAGAGTTTTGTATCTATGATGCTAGAGTCAACAATACTGTATTTCTGCATCTAATTGTGGTTGTATAACTCCAAAATAGTTACTGAGAGGTTGATTAATTCAGATGAAGCACTCCTGGACATAAAATGCGCAGTCTCCCAGTGTCCTTTGATAGATACCTACACACTATTAATAATAATAATAATAATAATAATAATGGGACTATTTGCTGTAAGTTTTCTTTAGTGAGATGACTGGTGCACATGAGGGCATTATGTCCTGTTACAGATTAAAAAATCTATTAATGGATTTTAAACCAGGGATCAGCTGGTGCTTGTTTTGCCTCAGTAATATGTGCCCAATTTAAAGGCATTTTAATGTTATTTTTTTACTCTAAATGTCTGTAAATGTTGCAAAGATGAAAATGACTCATTTCTTAAAATATAGTTTTTGTAAAACTTTAAGCGTTTGCTTTGCGAAGGAAATGCCTTTTTCAATAAAAGATTCTAGGCCTTCATTTAACAATATATAATTTATTTACAACAATTTCGGATTGAATTACTATACATACCTTTCTGAAATGTCATAGATAGATATATATACATAAGGCCAAGTAAATACTTGAAAGCACTTAGAAACGAATTTCCAAAATTCTACCCACAAATCCATATCATTGTCCAAAAAGTACAGAAAATCTTCCTTAGCAGAAGTTTTTCCTTTGCCACAAAAGTTTCGACAACAATTTACATTGACGATAAAGAACACAAAAGTTTTAAAAAAAACAAAGTAAAAACAATAGAAGGATTATACAATTGCATAAGCGCTGTGGCATGTAGTAAATACAGCATTTTTGACTTGCAGAAAGGCAAGGAACATTGAACCAAGGAACTAAATAGAAAACCTTTCACAATAACAGAAGTCTATTGTTCTTAGTTCAAAAAAGAAAACAGTTTTTTAAGTGACGGCGAGGCACACACACACTCAACTTCACTCACACACACACAAATACATCCTGGACACTGAATAATGAGCGACACAGAGTACAGTGTTGGGATGCAACAGTTTTTCTCCTAAACACAAAGGTCAACCTTCAATAGAAATCATGAATAAATCATGTGTGTGTTACTGGCATGAGCTTCGCAGAAACTTATCGGGGCAGATTTTATCATGAAGAAAAGCATATTAATTACAGAAAACTGTTAGATTTGAAGATAAATGCTGAACATCCTGGCGGCTGGTGAATTACATTACCAAAATGTGCTTAGGCAACACATCCAAGACAATGACAAGGGTGATAAAATTTCACACACAGTCTGACTGTACAACTGTCATGGCTCATCTAAACGTGCTGTGTTAACACACAACCCAAGAGCTGATGTTCTCCTCCTGATTAGCCTTCACACTCTTTCAGGGTAGTGATTCCCAAAGTGACCATCTTGCATTTAAATGCTCCCAGTTACAGGAAGTGATCCGGCAGATGTATGCAAAGTAAGACAAAAAAATTAATATAGGGAAACACGTCCTGTAAAACTGTCTCTAAACCCTTAACACTGCAAATCACTGCTAGAATCGCCAAGAACAGTATATAGGCAAACACGTCACGGTTTAGACTTGACAAATGCTGCGCCATTTAAGTGTCTTTTTTTCTTTTTTTTTTGGCTTCATATTAAAATATAATTTACATTTCTTTACAAAGTGATCAAATAAATGGACACAAATAGCATTAACTCGCAAAAAGGACAAAAAGCAAATAAATGAGATCAAATTAACATGTTTTTTTAAAAAGTAACTGTTTGGATAAAACCGCAAGTTTGACTTCTTCTATGCAAGCGAAAAAAAGAAACATCTGAAACTCTGTTAGTATGGATACAATGTGGGTGGATTCCGATGGTATTCATAAAACTTTGGTTACCAATTCTGCTGATATATAGTATGCAAAGTGACAGCACACGGCTGGTATAGAAAAAGTATTTACATATTACATGTGGCAACGATTCAGGGCAATCTTTTCATTGGAACGGGAAATAATTTCACAATTTTTTTTGTTTCTAGAAAGATAATTTATTTCATGGCATCTTTGTATAAAACACTAACAGGAACAGTAAAAGTTTTAATAAAAGGTGGCAGGAGGGCATTGCGAAAGATAAGGACATTTTCCATTAATGAAGAGCTGCTGAGATGCCATGTAAAGGGACAAATAAGACAAATAAGAAAAAAAAACAATAAAAAGAATGAAGATTTGTTTTCGCTTTTGTAGAAAACCAAAATGTACATTCCAAAAATCTGACAATCATAAACAAGGCTTCATTTAAAAGTAGAAATAAAAGAAAGATGGTGGTATGGACTTTCCAAGCTCTTTAAGTAAAAAGGACCTTTCGATAACGTTGAACAGACAGCTTCACATGCAACCCTGAGGCAGACAAAACTATGGCTAGTTTGGGGATTGCTCACACCTTTTCATAGAGTACTCATGAACTTTAATAAAACTGCACCGACTTCCCTCGATTTGAGTGATCAGTTACTAAGAAATCACTGGAAACAATGGAAATGTGGTGAAATTCAATCTTCTACCAGCTCCCACCTCCATCAGGCAATGAATGAGACTTTCTACGCTCTGATGTGGAAATACTGTTTGCCACACAGTAAACATCAAATTCCCACCAACATTGCTTTATAAATAATACAAACAAAGCTGCACAATTTACCGCGGCACTGTGACTAATCTTGTGAAGATTCAGAGAAATTTGTTGTCAGCTTTTCCACAGAAAAGCTCTCTACATTATTCATACGTTTTAATAACCCTGTGGGCCGTGTTCTTTTACGAGGGGAATTATTTTAATCAAGGAGAAAATGTCATTTTGGAAATGAGTTTTGACGACATTCGTGTATTTTGCGACGACGAAGCCTTTCGGCACTGTACCTCCTTCATTAAGTGAAATCTAAAACAGAAAAAATGTAATAATCTAACACATGGTGGATCAAATCAAAGATTTAGTTATTTGAAAGTACAGTCTTACTGAAAAATAAGAACCCAAACCTGACATTTATTGATTTAGAAGCAGAACAGAATCTGTGAAGCGTTTCACTGAGTTATGATGTTACATTCACAGTTATCATACCAGCTGGACTATAAAAAAAAAAAAACACGCAAACCAGACGATGTGGCATTCACAGACAGTCTGTGCCAGAGGTGCGGGATGTGCTGACACAAGAATATCTAAGTAGATGAGACTGTTTCGACAGAAACTTCATGTTACAAAGTGGCCGATTGCATACGTCGTCTTGAAGGGACTTGCATCTTCTTGTGTAATGCTGCTTTAAATTGATCCCAAATCCAAATAGATTAGATCTATTAGCAATATGTGAAGTTACTTCAAATATTATTTGGCATTATGTTTCCATATCGCTCTCTTTTAACTGCAAGCTAAACAGAACGTGTGAGGCTGATGTTTAAAGCATGTGTCATCAAATTTTTAATGGGGTATTTTGAATTACCTTCAAACACACACATATCGCCTTTCTTGATTGGAAAAAGATTTCACTCGAATAGGATGAAGGAACTTAATCCTACATAAACCTTTCACATGTTGGAGAAAAACAACTTTGCTCATCAATTCCTGCTGATTTTCTTGTTAAAAGTGGATGTTTCTTGTGTTGTGGACTTCTCTGCACCAGTCTGTCTTTCTCTCCTTGTTTTCAGGGTTAGCATTCACCATCAGATACCAGGAATATCATGGCTTCTTGTTTGCCAATGTCAGCCATGACGCTGGCCAGCTGGTTGATGTTGCCGCTGTGGAAATGCTGCGCTTCCCACAGGTCCAGGATCACAGAGGTCGGGCTCGCTTTGGATGCGAAGAAACTCATGTGTCTGCAGAGCACAGGACAGAGAACAAGGCGAAACATCAGAGGGAGAAGATAATGAAAGATCAGGCGACTTGGAAACATCGCAGTTTCTCATTTTCTCTCCAGCAGGAGTCTCAGAAAAACCGTTTTCAGATGATATTTTATTGTCTGGCTTGAAACTCAGCCACAACCAGACTTTATGGTAGGCTATATAACAACTTTCAGCAATGCAGTGTTAAAGTAAAAAACTGATAAAAGGTATGGCAACACAATTCGGCTTCTTGAAGGTGGGATCAAACACAAAATGACCAGCAATTTTTATTTGGAGCTTAACTCCATAACCTTCCTTTCTCTTGATTTGATGTCAAAAAAGGCTTTAAATCCCACATTGTAAATTCTATATGGGCTTCAGAGATAGGTGGGAAGTGACCTTTTCTGTTTTAGGAGCATCACCTTCTCCATCAAACCCAATCAATGACAACAAAGCAGGGATCCTGCTGGTTAGATGTTTGATGTTGAGTGGATCTGATCTCCACAGTAACTGAAGATACTTGTTTGATTTAATGGCCTTCTTCTGTTGTCTGGATGCCTACGGCACGTCTATAAAGCCCACATATTTTGTGCACATCATATAAAGAACGGTGCACACTTTTGGTAAAATATTGATGTGTTTATTGTAGATTTTTTAATCTGTGATTCCTGAGGTTTTTTTTCTGAATTCATTAGTAAAGTTCTGTTCTGTCGTATTCCGCTTATGCGGGGCTGGGTCGTGGGGGCAACAGCTTCAGACCGGAAACCCAGACTTCTTTCACCCCGGCTGAGATGGACCCAGGAGGATCTTGAGATGTTCCCTGTCCAGCTGTGAGACATAGTCTCTCCAGCGGGGTTTGCCTCTGGGTCTCCTCCCGGTGGAACATGCCCGGAACACCTCACCAGCGAGGCATTAGGGAGGTCTCATGACCAGATGTCCAAACCACCCTTTCTTGCTTCTCTGGAAGCGGAGGAGCAACAGCTCTACTCCAAGCTCCTCCCAAATGGCAAAGGTCCTCACTCGATCTCTGAGTGAGAGCCTAGCCACCCTGTAGAGGAAGCTCATTTCGGCTGCTGAAATAAAATTTTAAACCATACAATAGTTATGCAGATGGCGCACTAATGAAGGTAGGTGTGAAATGCATTGTCCATCATTGTTTTCTAGGAATTTTTCCTCTCCAGGAAGATTGGTCTGAGTACAAGGTGTCTTGACTCAATTAAGTTTTAGTTATTACTTATTCGGATTTATATCAAATCAACTGAATGTAAAACTTAAGAGATTTTTGTTGGGAAATTAAGCTACATAATTAAAATCGTAAACTGAAGCATCCTGCGTGTACATGTGACTCGTCGGCAGTGAACCAGCAAAGAGGAACCCTGGCCACTTTTAGTCAGGCCATTTAACACAAAACAGCTCTTTCTCTTTGTTCCGAAAGAACAAGTTTTTTGTGAAATCAAGAGAGTGTAAATGAACCTCGGCATCATCATTCAGCTCTAAAACAAAAGTAAGAAGGAGAAAATAGAACCTGGCGACAGACATGTCAACCAGGCTGTTCACCTCGCTGTGTGAGCTTATCTCAAATGGCTCAGACTCTGCACAGCCTTTAGAGAGAAAGATCAAATGAAAGGTTTGTGGCATTTTAAGTTTTATTGATCGGCCTCGTTTCACCACGTCACAAACAAATATACAGCGTGACGGAAAGCCGAGGAAAACATGTTGCTAGCAACTGATCAAACAACGAGAGATGTTGTTCCTTCCCGAGGCCTAAATGAGCATTGATTATGTTGAGCCAAACATTGCTAATTAAACCCGTAGTGCATCAATTCAATTTGTAATTAATTGGGGTAAATAAAGCTGATTGAACAAATGAAGTGTTCCTATTTGATTTCATTACCAGGTAGAAATTAAATTGGAGAATGAGGGATCGATGCACGCCTTCGCTTTGCTACAGGTACTCTGGTGATAAAGTACAGTCACTGGGACGACTAATTGGTCTGGGGTCGGCACAAATCCAAGCTCATTCCATCTTTTCTTGCTGCTGATGGGCGGCTAGCTTGCAGCCTTTCCAATTACAGCTGCTAAGGAGGATGAAGCAGGTAGAAGTTTAGCAGCAGACTCTAAGCTGCTTACCTGATTTGGAGAAGTGAGGAAGAAGGGGGTCATGTTTTTCTTGCAGAAAATGATAGCTGTATCCATCAAGGGCACATTAATCCCATAATGTTAGCTGAGTGGAGAGAGGATTAGCTCTCTAAGGCTTTACTTTGTTTACTTGAACTTGTTTGTTGAAGTAGTTCATACTTATTGATGGTCAAGAGGAGAACATTTTGCACGTAATTAATTTCAAACGCATCACGATTACATATTCTGTGTACACTTGTGACTTACTCGTACAGATAATCTCAGTGGTGCACCTTGAACGCTTTAAGCCTTCTTTACTGAACTAAGAAACATTCCAAATCAAAAAGTGATTTTAATCATATTTTGCAAAAACTTATTTATAAAAATATTTCCCAAAAAATTAGTTTGTTATCTTTCATGGCTTTTTTTTAAGTGGCTTCTTCAGGTGTGTGGTTTCATACTTCACATTTGGCCAATCAAATTTCGGCCAGCATTTGTTGCCAGATAGGCTAAAATCAGCCGGGCTTCCCTAAAGACCTTTGTAAGCTGTTCTGCTAGATCTTTCGACCAAATTGTTTTTGAGCTGTTTCTTTGGGCAAAGTCACTGTTTTCAGACCTGATGATTACTCAGATCCTGGGTTAGCCTGGACTTTGTCACTGGCGGGATGCGGAAATACTAGCAAATAATAACTGTAGAAAACAAAATGAAACAATTTTGTGGCCATTTTACTTTTAAGGTCCTTTTCAAGATGAATTTTAAAAACAATTGAACAGAGTAAAGTAATCTGTATTGCATGGGACAGGATGGGTGTCTACATCTGTACAAAACGAATACAGAAAAATGATAGGACAGGGTGGACTTCTGCATTTACCAGGAGAAAGATGGATTTTATCTACAAAAAAATCCAAGTTTATGGTGACCATGCATGTTAGGAAACCTTTCACTGTTGGATTGTTTAAATACTAAAGACATTTATCATGGAGTTTTTCTTCTGTGATGCCCGAGCTAATTTTTCTCCCTGCTTTAATTCAGTTTATAATAGCTATTGGGATATTGATGGATAAAAGATGGAGCACTATCGAAGTCGTAGGTGAGAAATGCACAGCTCACACAGGATAGTCCATCCTACTAGGGTCTCTCTGAAGCTGAAATGTCTGACACGCTCCACTGACAAACAGATCTGTGATTCAATGAGGCATTATGGTCTTTAAAAGTCTGCATTTACCTCTCCAGTTTGAGTCTTTGCGCTAGCATCCTCCAGTCAGCTCCATTGGGACAGGGAGCATCTAGGCTGCTGCAGATCTTTTGCCTTATGAGATATGGGATCTGAAAGGCGCTGGGACCCGCGAGAGCTGTTGCATTATTGTCCATTAAGAGAAACTCAGAGTCTAGTGGTCGTGTGTCCTGGTGGAGGAGAAACCATGAAGGATTAAAAGCAATGACATTAGTCATCAGAAGGTTCCGTCTGACATTACCTTGGCAATATTGAAGTCCAAGCCGAAACTCTGTCCCTCCCCCTCCACCTGCCACACACACAGCTGGCAGGTGAGCTCACAGGTGCTGAGGCTGAGCCGCTCCAGGGTGAACGTGCAGTGCAAGTACCGCTGGGATCCATTCCAGATGTGGTAGAACGGGATCTCCTGTAGAACAAACATTCACAGTATGAACTGCGTGAGTGAACCAGGACCACCTGCCAAGTTTTCTCCTGGATTATCATTAATCACGCAGACATAATCTGCCATTTAAGATAAAACCCATTTATACCTAACACAGCAATTTGGAATTAAACGGAAAATTAAAGGATTTCTTCTGATGGATTAATAGGTGTTAATTGATGTGTGTAAATAAAAGATTATGATTGTACAAAAATTCATGACATTTGGAAGATCTCTGCACCCTGCTGCTGTTAAAGATCCAGTTACTTTACAACATTTCCTTCATTTTTCTTCATTTTGACAATCTCAACATCTTTTTCTCTGCCTCTGCATATTCATGACTTATTTGCATAACCCAGGAGAATTACAGCAGCAATGCTAGAGGAGAGGGGCTTGCCAAACTTCCCACTTTTACCCTGAGTTTACCTGCTAATAAGACCTAAGAGTGAGGATAAAATTATCCTGCTGTATCTACTGGTAACCAACGGGGGGCACTGTTACCCAGGCAGACCTGCTGCAGAGGAAGTGGGTGAAATGCACAAATGTCTTCAAGGGACTCCAGGGAGACTAAAGGCCTTTTTGACTGCACTGCTGAGAGGGAACAACACTTCCAAATGAACAGGCAGAGTCCAGAGAAATAAGCTTCTGCTCCGGGTGCATTGTTGTTGCTGCTGCTTGCTTGGCACACTCTGGATCCCCTCTTTGGGGACCTGGTGCTCAATGCTCACATAGTAACAGCCAGAACATTTTTTTTACTCCTCTTTGAATGGCCCTTGTGTTACAGTGTTGGCCATGCAGGTATGAAGAGTAAGCCAAAAGGTGGAAAAGTTTCAAAATTCAGGTTGCAAAGTTCCACATATTTACATACTGCTCTATATTTTCACTGAGTTCCCAGAGAGCAGCGGCTCGTACAATCAATCAGCTCGCACCTTTGGGTTACACACACAACCTTGCTCCAATATGCACAGACGCATGCTTCTAAAACATGCAGGAAGTAAGGTTGCCATGGTAAGGTAGGTACTGGACTGAAAAAGCCCCTTTTGTGTTAATCTTTAAAGTGATCAACTGAAGCCGAAGCAAAACATGCCTAATTAAAAATCTGAAGTAAAATAAACACAAAGTTCTAGCCAGACCAGCGGACCATGAGGCCTCATTAACAATAAAAAGCTCTATTGAAGAACTTCTGAATGATTTCACATGGAAACATTTAAAACTTCTCTAAATTATTCAGCTATTTATTTTCTCTGAATAGTTTCTTTTAAATGACTTGTGACAGCGGGGGTTGGAGTGGTGGTGTTATACCGTGCATCTAGAGGGCCCAATAACTACTCATGCTCTAATGTGACTGATTCTTTCAGGCACTTGTATTCCATCTTCGTGCCCCTGTTTTGATCTTGTGTGACTCCCTGCACCTGAAGCCCCTTCCCTGAGGCCCGCCCAGCACACCTGGTAGCCGGCTAGCAGCTTGCTCCTCCAATGCGCCTGGGGCATGTCATGGATGGACAGGCGCAGGTTGTGGTAGCTGTCTTTGAAAAGCAGAATGTGAGGCTCGTCAATCAGCCGACCCCCGAGCTGACGCTCCATCTGCATCACTTCCTGAGGAGAGAGGATAGAAGATGTGAAGGGACCCAGAAGGAAGGTAGAAACTAAGAAAAGAAATGTCAACAGATCTTGTTTTTTTATTGTTTGCCTGGTGTTTAGTTTGTGTAGTGTGTAACCAGTGGTTAAACAGCTGCTCTGCCAGCATTATTACACAGCAGTTCTTTAGCTAGAGAAATTTAATCATGACCAATGTTCTCTCTAAACTGCGCGCCTGCGCAATTGCGCACTGCTCGCAGAATAATAATAACAACGCACAAGAAAACCTATCCAGCACACAAACTCAATTTAAACTAAAGATGTGAAAATGATACAGAGCTCCGAGACATATCTCTTTCATTCGTTCTGAAACAAATTGCTTCAAACTGCTGCTTCGGAGTTTGGCTCGTCACTGCTGCTGACGTCACAAAAGAGTAAAAGTCTTTGCTCCACCCCCTTTTGCTAATGAGGCTTGTGCGTTTGCTCAGACACGTAAAAAGTTAATAGGAACATGACTACGTTATTTTATTGAATAGTCCGTCAAAACCAAATTTACTTTATTTTTTGAGTAGATTTTACTAACTGTACCTTCCACAAAGTGCTGAATGGATTTTGTCTATAGTTTAGATGTCCTTTGATGCGACACAGCTGCATCTGGTTAGTCTCGGTTTCCAACCTGGTCCTTTGTTAATTTGGTAACAATGATTATTCCTTGTTACTTGATATTTAATAATATTTTTTTTGAATGCACATGCATCCCTGAGAAAGAGCACTGATCTTAAGTTAAGAACAGTTGAGTTATGAGTAAATCACTTTGTTCAGAAGAGTCAATGAAAAAAAAATGTACTTGCAAACATAAAGATGAATTAGAAAACAAGAAAACTAACAAATTCGACCGTTGAATTGTGTTCCCTGCATATTGTAACTGTGAGTTGTGAACTGCTGATGAAGAATAAGGTATTTAATAATAATGATAATAAGGATAGCAGGACTGGTGTGCAAGAAAATAGTTATGGTTACCACAGCATGCATCGCTGCCCTGAAATCTGCGGTATACAAAGTAATTAAAACATTTCAGACACAAATACTGTGAATAGTTTCAGTACAAAAAGTTTTAGTGACACCTACGTTTTCAGTGGAATATTTTTTAAGGGGTTGACGCACTTTGGTCAAAAACAAACACAGTTATCATTTTGCTTTTTTTTTTTGGTTTTACTTTTATGTGCTTCCTGCTTGACTAAAAAGGGTATATGTATTTACATATACTGTGCAGTATTATTTTAGAAGTCGAAAAGTATTTGTAGCTTTTTGGGTCTTAAACGTTGCCGACAAAAATCAACACATAAGGACATTCATGATAATAAAATAACACTCAGACAATTCCAAGTTGAGGTTTTTCCCTCACATGCACACAAACAGAACATTAGATTAGATTAAAATTACTTTATGAATCCCACACTTGGGAAATTTGTGTGTTACAGCAGCGAACAGGAAAGAAATAGACAGTATATATACAAGAAGTAAAATAAAAAATAATGAAATATTAAAATAATAAAATAGAAGGAATAATGTGACAAAACATTGAGGTAAACACATCATGTGGATAAAGTAGAGCTGCATTATATTTCCGTATCAATGATATGGTGTTCCAGTATTGAGTTAAAAAAGGACTGGTGCTTTTCTGTCCCCATCGTCTGCCCCGGCCAGTCCATTCTGGGCTTGTACATTAGCATGCTGTTACTACAGCCATCTCCCTGCCCGGCTACCTGGGCTGTGATGAAGTAACTAAACGAGCCATTAGTCAACTGCTCATTGTTCTCGCATGGCGAAACGCCTTAATTTCATTTTTGTTTTTGTGCCAGGAAAGATTTGTAAATGCATGCTTAATATTTTAATCTCCATGGGACCTGCTCACTGAACCATTTGTCGCCACCCAAATGACCATCTGGAATTAGATGATAACATCCACTGCATTTTTTCTTGTGATTTATCAATTTTCACTAAGCTGGATGCAGCAGAAATCCAGTTTTATGGAGAACATACTAGAAAACACTCGGAACAGACTTCTGAAATTAGCCGTGTGAAAAGCCTTTCGAAATAAGACATGTTATTCTAATCTGTCTGAAGGGGGACAGTATGAGAACAGAAGGACGAGCAAGCAGCCAAATTACGTCTCTGAGACATATCTTAAAAACAACGGCACCAAGACAGAGACACATGTAAAGATGGCTGCCATATGTTGTGTTCTGCATGCCAGCACGGTCACCCATGCTAGGATTTATTCAACCATTAGGAAGGGGAATAGGATGTAATGTTCACATGCTCAAAACAATTCAATTTTCCAGCTTTTTTTCCTCAGAAATGAGCTTTGAAGCTTTCAATTATAACAAGGAAGAAGCTGTTAATTATCCACTGGAAATCTCTACCTGCTTTACTTGATGTTCCTCCCCCTTCGTTGAAGAAGCTCCTTTAGGTTACACCCGCAACCTGAATTTCTAATGTTTACTTGGGATATTGTTCATTTCCACATTTGTGCTTGTCTTCCTGTTAACATGACTATTACGCCTCTTCTGATTACCCAGCTCAATTCCTGGATTTGCTCTACCTAATTTATTCCACCTAAATGCCATACAACATTAAAAATTTAGCGTCACTGGATTAGTAAACGCTAGCTGGAATACACTCGCACACCAAAGCTGTGTGATGTTAGCCAGTCTTATAGAGGGAAGGTCGGTGGGAATTAAAGCGTCAGGGTCTAATGAGTTAATAACAGAGGGCAGTGAATTCTCTGCAGAAAAGCCCCCCGCTATTATGTCTCGTACAGATACAAAAGGCATATTATGTGGGCTTTCAGAGCGTTTCTTTTAAACAGCACAATTATTTGTTGGAGACGATTAGCATTGCAAATCATCTGGTGGACTTTGATCAGGTCTTTGACCTGTAGACACAGATCTATAGGTGTGCTAGCAAGAGAAAGACTGCAGAATGCCAATTATCTTATTATCAACATCCGCTGGCTACGATGAATACTAAGCGGATCGTCCATTAAAGACATGGTTGGATTAGAGACTAGGGCATGATCTTTCTTCATCCCTACCACCACCAACCTGCATTCATTGAGAACACAAACCCAACACAAGACCAGATGCTTTCTTCTTTTTGGACTCATCATACCCATAATGACATTGCGTCACTTCCATTCTGTTTCATGTGCGACCGGTGTGTCAGTATGTGTGTGTGTTTTTGCACGGGTTTTCAGCATATGTTGTGGACTGGGAGAATAATGGCCCTCTTTACGCCCCATTATCCTGTTAACAAATGACAGTGTGAACGAGCTAATAGATGAGTCGCTAAATTTGACCGTATTATTTACTCTTTCTGCAGGAAAACAATGCGAGCTTTGGAATTAGTTTATCAAACCACATATTAATCATCTCTGAGCAATGTTTCATTTCCATTCAGAAAATAAACCCAAAAAACACAGGCTGACTTTTTGAGGGAACCTAAACTATGAAGACGTTAAGATACGTGACATGAGAGAGAACTTCAAGTACCACTGGAGAAAAAAACTCTTTTGTTCTAAGGGAATGTGCGATAGCCTGTGGTGTGTGTGAAGACTGTGAATTTAAAGTCCGGTAGAGCCAAGACCACCCCCTGACATTCAATGAGGCTCGCTAAAGAGAGCGGGACGAAGCGGGGATGAGTGAAAGGAGCAGGAGGAGCAAAGAAGAGACAGAGACGGCTTAACATTTGTGTCTTCAGGTCACTAAAGTGGCCAGCTTTAGCAGGAGAGATAACAGGATTACTGCAATCACGGCCCCAGTTTTCTATGACTTCAACACCCTTTCCACCCCACTCCACACCCATCCTCTCATCCTCTTGGCATGGACCAGAGCTGGGACTGTGATGGACTGGGGCTGGGCTCCATTGGGAAACAAGACACACTCATAGAGCTAATCTCCTCAAGCTGGTGCTGACAGAAAGAGGTTAGTGGCTGCACCAAAGTCTCTCTCGCAACAAAAAACAGCCCGCTGTCAGAAAAAAAAGCAGCTAAACAAATCAAAGCATTTGCAGAGGCTTGGATATTCGGAACGGGGTGGATAAAAAGCAGAAGACTTTCCTCACAGCAAGGTCAAGCTCTGTCTCGCATCCTCCTCTAGTATCTTTGTTCGTACTGAACTACCCTCAAAACGAACTGGACATGAGTACAAGTAGCATTTGATCAGTGAATTAGCCAAGTTAGATGTTGTCAGAAGCATAAATACAGTGGGATACTCCTAAAGTTCTCTCACTGTTAGTAGCGTGACACGCTCACATTTGAAACGTGCATTGGAGGAGCCGATCCATTTTCAGTGCTACTCTTTTCAAGCAAATGCATTTGTTTATAGAGAGTAGGCCGGCTATGTGGGCTCCATAAATCTGTGTATTTGTCAGCAGGATGTGACAGGCTTTTCCTCTCTGACTGAGAGTCTATCAGTCTGAGCTCCAGTGGCCGTGCCCGCTACAGTCAACTCTGATTAATAACTACAAATAGAAGGGACTTGTCTGCTCAGTTATAAATGGGAACTGTGTTTGCAAGGGAAAAGATGCACATTCGCTCTGATAAATCACAGAGCAGGACCTGAGAAAACACAGCACACAAGAACACAGAAATATAATATGAAAGCAATTTCTCAGCTGGACTCGGTGATAAAGCTGACTGTCTAGTTTAACTTAATGCCACCAATTACTAAGCTGTGCTCCTCTAGGTTTTTAAAGCTACACTTTCTTGCCCGTTACTTTTTGATAGCCGGAGCAGTAAAACTGTTTGTATTACATGGTGCACACGCTGTCTTTCCTGTAGTTTCTGCTTCAGATGTGACCGACTGGTCCAGAGGTGCTGGAGAAACGTCAAATTGAGAACACATAAACAGTTTATGAGCCATTTTAGGCACAAAGAAGAAGCATCTTATGAGGCCTAACGGTGAACAAAATAATCCAGGAGCTACTTTTAATCAGCAAGACATCTAATTAAAAACCCATTTAACCCTGAACATACATTTTTACAATCATACATCTGTTAGACATTTAGAGTGAATGCTAATGAAGAACTCGTTATGCTACAGAAAAAAAAGAGAAAACTTTTCACGTGTTTTTGCCATTTTTTTTTGCGAAATAACCCACTGAAAATATAAGAAATAGAAGCTTAGTGTTAAAGAAAGTAAGAAAATAATTAAATAGATGGAGGTGTGCACGTTTTTTTCTTGTTGCTAATGTGGTTTAGAAAAATAAATACAAATTTTAACAAGAAGTTGATTGCAAACTGGAGCTTCTAATGGGCTTTCTGCATGTGTAAACAGGCTCCCGCTCAATACAGAATAACCGATTCGTGCATCAACCTCTAAAAGATTAGCTTGACAGATTGTGGGTGGTTTATAAATCAGTCTGCACTTTTTTTTCAAATCCACAACAACAATAATAGCGGCCACACAAAACACAGACCAGTGGGAGTATGGGAGGAACATTTGGTTATCAGTAAACACAGAGATTTTTTTTTTATTATCACTCCTCAGTGGAGAACATAAAAAAAGTAACAATAAGATGTACCACATCCAATCTTGTAAAAATATTTTTTGTCTACACCTATGTGATTAATTAGATAGCAGTGATGGGTGCTGAGGTCCTGGTTCACTGCGGGTGTTTCAGTCAGCTGTGAGATGGCAGAACATCAGTGGAAATCTCCCACTGGTCGAGCCGGGAACAACCGGGTGCACAGAGAGGGTGCAACCGAACGGTGATTATGTCTCCTCTGCTCCTGTGCCAGCTTTGGCTGGGCCAACCAAGAGTGGGACACACATTAAATATTAACTTAATTGGTCCCGGCAGAGAGCAGCGAACATATGCCAAACATCAGACGGAAATGTCACAGTTTCCCCAGAGCTCCTGTACACTTAGGATCAAAGAAAATAACATTGGTTCTAATCTGCTAGAACAGAGAGATAAGAGAGTCCATGGTACGGCATGCCTAACTGTGGCATGCATGTCTGTGTGTGTCGTCCTCATCAATAGAAACATGTCAGAACAGATTGACAGAAAAGCTCAACCTCCTTTTTTTTTATTTCCACAGCTGATTCATTTTAAAACCACAGCTTTTCTGCATTATAGAAAGAAGATTTTTTTCCCCTAAAAAATCAGGTAGAAAAGCACAAATTGGGTGTGTGTCATTAAATTCACATTTCCTAAAGGCTTACTGAGCACCCGCCTCTCCATCAAACCACCACCACTACGTACACTTAACTCGAACAGCAGCTATGCTGAAAGTCTAATCATAAATGGTACCATTTTTAAAGATAGTGATTAGTGATTAGGCCCAACCTCTCCAGGGAAGTTTAATCTCCACTCAAAGTAGTAAAAGCACTTGCTAAATGAACTGCTTCGTCCATTACGGCACCAAGAGGAGCTGGGATTACTAAACATGGACGGCAACGTTTTAAATCACTCGTTAAAAACGACAAAACCCCAGAGACGCCGTGGCTTACCACAGCACCAGGTTGCACACAGAGGCGCTGAGGGAGCCGCAGAGTATGGCAGCACGAGTGCTGGAGTCAACAAGCTCAGATGTCCTTTCTACTGGCTAAGAGTGATGGAAAACACTAGCAAAAAGGCTACCCGGACGAAATGGAAGGAAATAGATTTTTTTGTGGACTGGAGGCTTTTCTGCAGCCATACACAAGGTTATTTAGAGGGGGTATTGTGCTTTTGTGTGCTTTTATCTCATAGCACATAGTTTAAATATAAGTACACCAATATGCATCTATATCTATGTTTAGATACAGTAAATATCCAGATAAAGCGGGGAGGAGCGAGTGTGAGCACACTGCCTGCACTAAAACACGTCATGCTCACGTTAGAATGAGAGCGTGACAGAGAACAAAAGGCGTGGTGAAGAAAAATTTGGCGTTCAAATAGTGCTGGACGGGAGAGCTCGGAAATGACGAAAACATAGATGACTGAAATATAAAACCGTTTCACATGTTTTTCATGTGAAAATAACTTTCAAACATGGTAGCAATTCCCAAAACGTTGATTCTGCATAATTTCGCCCTTTGAATAGTAACACAGCTGCAAAACACACACATCAGACCTAAAAGCTGAGGGGGGAAGCTAGATTGCATGTCCTCTTTGTTATGCTTTATGTCAATTTACACAGAGCAAAACAAAAAACAGCTATGTCTGAATTTTGCAATACTAACCAAACATCCAGAGCCTGTGCACAGATTTTATATCATAATCATCATCTCTCGGATCGTGAATGGGCTAATTCCAGTCTGACCTCCCTGTGACACCCACTGTTTATGTCCCACAGCCACCCATAGATTGTGTCGGTGGCATACCTCTGCATGAGGAGGTCAGCCATTAAAGCCAGCTAAAGTGGATTCCAGCTGGAAGTGGCCCTTGTGGCTGTGGGTGGTGTCAGAGGAAGAGGAACAGCTTAAATAGAGACGGAGAGCTGTGGAGAACACGAGAGGGAGCACCGGGGGTTGCTGGGAAAAGATTGGGACAGACTCTCCTTTTAATTCACTAATTAACCATGCAAATGAAATCTTAACAGGCTACTCAGAGGCAGTCCTCGGGGGAGGGAGCAAGGCATTAGCACTTGATTATACTCTGTCCACGTGGAGGGGAAAAAGCGAAGTGAAATATGCCGCCGAACTAAGTAATGGGGAAACGTCTTCGCCCACGGCAGTCGAGCAGAACCTCAGCTGGTAAGAAAGGAACGACACATGCCTGTAGGGATGAACACCAGACGCACATATACTATTGTTTCAGATGAGGGGGGACCTATTACCCTCACAAATCACACATCCATGGGTATGTGTCCCATAGCCAAACCACTAATGTTTCTCCACTGAGTTCGACCAACTCAAACCAGGTCTTAATAGTGCTTTCATTTAGCTGGGACTTACCTTAAAGACATCTTGTGTGTCATCCATGCAGTACACCCTGATGTTGTATTCCAGCGTGGAGCAGTATGCATCAGAAAAAAGCACCAATCGGAGGCGCTTGGCCGCACCCATGTGCAGAGACTCTCCCACTAGGGCGAAGGTACCCAGCTGCTCTGAGAACAGCCTGCACGTCTCGGCCTCCAGCTGGCAGTAGTACGGCTCTGACACCATCTCCTCCCCCATCAGCAAGACGTCCTGCAGGAATGAGGGAAGGGAAAACAATAATAATAAAAAAAAAAAAAACAGAGTGTGGATGAAAGGTCAAGCCCCCAATTTATGTAGGATGGTGGGGTAATGTGTTTGCCCCGGTGCATGATGGTTGCGAGTTGCTGCATGTTTGCACTGCAAACTCTTTTCTTTCTCCTGTCTGACAGGGAAGTAAAAGGTCTTTAAGGTAATGTTACACAAGTTTCATGGTAACAGTTTGGATCAGAGAAAAAGCGAACACTTTGTTCTTGCTTCAGAATTCCTTCAACTCTCTACCCCGTTCAAACAGAAAGCCACAAATCGCCCTCATACAAAGACACACAACCTATAGAACACCATCAATTTACTTAATAATGCATGAATGAGCTGCTCAATTGACATGAAAGGAGACTCAAATAGATTCCTGGCAAGAATAGATAGTTCTGGAGAAATAAAAGACTGGCGGTGAAGTGATTATCGGATTATCAGAATTTCTGGAATTTGCCCGTTTGAGATTTATTAAGGTTTAAAGATTTCAGCTATTTTTTTAAAAAAGTGCTAGCTTGATGCATCAAACAGTTTCTTTTACTTTACGGAAACCATCAGCTCCTCCGTATTAAGTACTAAATTGAAAATATCCCCAGATTGACACTTGTATTTGATGTCACGGTTCACTTCTGATTGGCTAAACATAAATCTGTTTCTTGCAATGATCCCTTTTTGCTTGATTCCTGTCCCAGTGAAATTGAGCAGTAGTGCTAGGTGGCCTCAGCCTGGATAGAAAAGTGCATCAAGAAACTGCATATTTGAACATTCCAGAGAAACATCCTCTATAACTTTCTGTCTTTCCTTTGAATTGTGTCTTTTATAATGAGGACATCAGAGAGATTGAGTCAGCCAATCCCGTTGCAGTTCTGAACGTGTTTTATGAGATGATTCCATTGCTCTCTTTGCTAATTTGATGGAGACAAATTGGACCCAAGGTGACAACATTTTCTCTAAAATCCCATCATGCCAGTTGACTGACTCTTCCCATTAGCCAATCAGGCTGAAGAGAGTATTTTCACTGCCAAATATCCGGCGAGCCCCTCCAGGATCGATTCAACCAGACACCATCAATGTCAATGGAATTAGTATTGACACGGTTCATTTGCTATGCAACCACAATGCAGTCTCACTTTTTCATCATCTTAATATTTCTTCAAAGTGGAGCAGAGAGTGGGGCGGCTCAATTACGCCAGCGAGCCCGCCTTCGTTCCTCCATCTGCTTCTGGATGTCCTGTAGCTATTCCCTCTTACTTTTTACATCATCCTTTCTCGTGAATTTTTACACCCCATCCGAATGACTTGGTCATGTACCGGTTCTCTCCATCTGTCCCTCCTCCCTCTCATCTTTCACTTACCGTCACACTCCACTCATCTTTCACATTCTTGTTCTTTTTCTCCACCTGCCGCTTCCTTACCGTAGTGGCCACGCAGTCAGGCCGGTGGGCTATATTTGGTCCGGCTGATGATTAAAAGTGCTGGTCTAACCTCTGCCTCAGACAGGCCAATCCATCCCACAGACACCCCACCGCTGCCACACAGAGGGGAGGCTGAATAATTTATGCACAATATCGAACATGAAAGAAGACCTAGTAACACTCTGAAGCCCACTAGCACCCTTTCCAATCTCTCTGGATTGCGGAGATGGGTTTACTGCCTCCAACCACATTTGTTTGTGTGCGGTAGTGCGAGTGCATGCGCGGACACAGAAAATATTCCTCCTGACTTCACTGCACTCCTGCAGCACTGGTTACTTTAGAAATTCACGGGTAGAAAAACGGGAAGGGAGCTCCGTAATTGGAAGCAGCAGTCAAAAACGGTCAAGGAGCATTCAGAAGAGTACTTTGAGGATCAGTAATTTGCTTAGAGAATTTCTGTTTGGAGAAACACGTTGCCAGGCAACCCCTGCATTGGAGAGCTTGTGCTCTCCAGCTTTTGTTCCAACCCACCGATGAAAACACCTGATGGTCAGTATAATTCAAACCCTGTAGAGAAGTGAGAACTTTGGTCTACCTGCTGTATCCAGCAGTCTGTTTTCTAAATCCCTCTCAGTGAAACTTTTTATTGTGTACACAAAAAGTCCAGAACAACCTTATAGATTCTTATAACTTCACTGTGAGCTGGAGTTATAGTGCAGACTCACCTCCCAAGCGCCCTCGTAGTTCTGCTTCTTCAGGCGAACGGCCCAGTTATCGAGACACGCGTCAGAGCAATGGTCCATGCTAATGATAACTGGTCGGCTCAGGATTACCCCGGGAGGACCGCAACTCACAACAGGACTCAGCAGGGTCTGGCACCCAGACAGGGGTAACCTACAGCAAGAAAAGCAGGATCAATCACAGCTTTCAGTCATTTGACTAGTAATGAAAATGTTGTGTCTTAAAAGTAAGATGTGAAAGTATCATCCCTTCATATATTCCAACAGCTCCAACTGGGCATAATTACAGCCTACTGGACTCATCGGTTAACTGGGACAGGATGTGAGGACTTAGTGATGGTGTAATGGTATCACATCCCGCTGCAATGGCTCTGCTTGGGGAGGATGAACGCCGCAAGCCAGATAAACACCACTTTCCAAACAATTAATTTAACTTAAATAGTGCACATCCTGGTAAAAGGCTGTGTTATTTATTTACATCCTCCTCCGCGGTACTGGCACAGCCTCCTAAGCCCTTCCTAATGGAACAGACGAGGATCAAAACAAACAGGCTAGTAGCTTTCAGGGAAGACTGCCAACGAGACGGCGCTAAAGAGACCCACCTTAAATCTTCTTTCCTCTGAACAGTGAGATAAATCTCATAGATCTTTCCTCTGGGGATGGCCTCGGGTGGAATGAGCAGACTGATTCCTAATGCAAATAACGACAAGAATGGAGAAAAAAGGGGGGTTGGGTAAGCAATACGAGGACAGACTCATTTGTTCTGATTGAACGATGCTTTTGTCGTCTCACACAGAAAACTGGACCAATCAAGAAAAAAAAAGCAAAAACAAACAAAATGAACTAAAGAAAAAAGAAAACCTCTTCTGAAGGTCACAGGAGATGTGGATTTCAGTGCTGCTAGCAGAAAATGTCCCTGTCGTTGACAATTAGCTGAGACAAAGGCGCTTGCTGCTTCATACTTTAAATGTCCTTCGTCTACCACAAAGTAGATAATTGAGACCGTAGACTATACTCCAGAAAAAAATCCACTCTCATGAGGATAGAGGAATGCAGAACAGAACCTGCTGAAGTTGTCTGAGTGTAGTGGCATTTATTGTGCGTTTCTCTTAAGTGACCCACTCTGTTTAAAAATGTAGGCCAAAGAAGTGACAATATGATGTTATTTTAGGAGCGTCTGGGATACAAACAGACTGTGTTAGCTGTGAAGAAACATCTGCTTGGAGGACACGGAGGTGCCTGGAGGTTCACAGCCTTGTCGGTATCCATAAAACATGGCTGTGAAGGGCCATAGCAGCCTAACTCTTCTGAGTGGACACACACAAGTAGATTTTTCTTTAAGAAGTGCATAGTATGGTCAATATGGCTTGAAGTTAGGCCATGCATAAAATATCTGGAAGAGACTTGGGCTGAAAATACATAAAGAAAGAAAAAGAGAAAATACGAGAAAAAATGCATCGTGCCGAATAAAATACAGTGGAAGAAGCCCCTGTCCTCGATTATGATAATTTAAGTTTTATACTTTACGACTTTAATCAGGCTGCACTTTTTATTTTATGTTTTTCAAACTAACCTTCAATGTGAGCATCTTTATTTTTTCCCCCAATGTTTATAACTCAGACTAAAATTCCAACCATCTCCGTCATTATTCAGGATGCTAATTGGAATAATTTGCTCAAGGTTTTTTTTTTCCGGGGGATCCTTCAGTATGCGGGTTGTTTGGCACACACTCATTTCATCTCATCATTGCACACTTTTTAACTATTCATGCCACGCTGTCTGCATGTAGGTTACTGACAAAGCAGTTCACAAAAATATGCATTTCAGATGCTGCGGCTCTTTTACTGATAACAAGTTAAAACATGTTGAAAAAACCAGTTAACACAGTTTGAGTTTTGAAGGGCACCTTACATCCTAATGAGTGGAAAGAATGCAAAAAGATGAGCACAATCCAATTAATCATCTCGCTAAAACAAACCTTTCATGCTTTATTTGTCTTCCTATCTTCGGTCCTGTTGAACTTCCACTTGAGACTAAAATACAGCTTCTACCTGATTTTTATAAACTCTTGTAACACTTTTATATGCGCGTTATGCTAATAGAAACTCCTTTATGTGGAAAGTTTAGGGCTGAATGAGACCAAAAGGTTTTAATGTGATAAATCATCCTCGTTTACATCTGGTTAGACACAATAAAACGTCTGTAAGAAAGCATGCATAAGAGCCTTTTCTTTCTAGTTTTCAATATAATGGAAGTTAAATTGTTTTGGTTGTACTTGTTTGAAGTGCTGAAGTCAGCAGAGGATTAGACGAAATGCCACCTCCCTGTCTGGCAGCGAATAAAGACAACTATTTGTCCAGTTTATGCATTGAGAAAATTTAAACTGCATTTTCTTCATCACATTCACAAAAATCTGCCCTTAAGTTGGATTTGGTTGTTATTAGTAATGAGCGAAAAGCTGTGAAAGTAAAATTATTGCGGCTGGCAGGTAGTATGCTCATTACACAGACTTGCTACCCTACATAGACAATCCTGTACAGACCCCCGGGGCAAAATCTAATTTCAGAGACTGACATGCTGCACTTGGCTGCGCCGTATATTTTCAGTGTAGTTATCTTGTCTGGTGTCACAAAGAACTCACAAAGAAATAATAACAGCAATGTATTGAGTGCTCCTCGATTTGACAGTAGCTACATGTCAGGTTGTAAATAATGATGGACAGAGTGGGAGAGCATGAGCTTTTATCAGCCCAAATGAGCTGATATAAAAGCCCCCTGGGGTGAATCGAACTACGAAGCGGACAAAACAGCCGGACCGAGACTTCTAAATAGGACTCTGCAAGCTTTGTCTGCAGTGAAACCACAAGCTACATCTCTGACAGATGAATGATCTGTAAGACGCATCCAAAAGTAAAACTGTGGCTGAATCTCATCATTTGTTCCTAAAATGTTCTGTTTTTGATTCCACAAAATGTAAGAAACAACTCATTGTAAATCTTACACTGAACTGTTGAACTCATAGCATAACGGTCAGACATGTTTTGGCCCAAATTACAGTAGTTGCTAGATTTTTATTTTTCTAAAACAGCTGATTCTATTCCCATTCCTTTCCGTCATCTTGCGCTTATCCGGGGCTGCTCCCTCGGGCAACAGCCTCAGATGGGAAGCCCAGGCTTCTCTCACCCCAGCAGCATCCTCCAGCTCACCCGGAAGGATCCCAAGTAGTTCCTCAGCCAGCTGGGAGACATAGTCTCTCCGGTGGGTCCAGGGTCTGCCTCTTGGTCTCCTATTGGTGGACGTGCCCAAAACACCTCACCAGCGAGGCACTCGGGGGGCATCCTTACCAGATACCCAAACCACCCCATCTGGCTTCTCTTGACCTCTCTTCCAATGTTCCCCAGTGAAAAATGATGTTATTTGGTTATCAATGAACCAAATAACATTGCCAAATTGCCATCTTTGGATCGATGAGTTGCTGGTTCAAATTCTGCTGAGCTAATGCCTAGGTGTCCCTGGAGAAGACACCTATCCCCCAGTTTCTCTCACCATCTGTGCCAACATTGGGTGCCTGCTGCAGTGCAAATGCAGTACAGGAATTTTCCCATGAGGGTTAGGGTTACAGTACAATAATAATAATTTTTAAGACATAAAAGTTTTCTATGAATGGTCACTTCTTTTTATGATATGAGAAAACTGCAGAGAACAGATGCAAACAACTGAAATTAGCTTCCTTCGCAGAGTGGCTGGGCTCTCACTCAGAGATAGAGTGAGGATTTCTGCTATCTAGGAGGAGCTCGGAGGAGAGCAGTTGCTCCTTCAGGTTGAGAGAAGCCAGATGGAATGGTTCAGGCATCTGGTTAGGATGCCTCACCTCACTGGTGAGGTGTTTTGTGTCCTAAAAAATTTTCTGGGTTTCTCAGAAAACAAATGATCCAAAATATAAAATGAATCGATGGCTCAAACGATTATTTATAGACAGATTATTTTATAGAATGTTAAACATTTTCTTTATCTCTAAAAGATTTCCTGCAGTTTGATTTCAGTCTAAAATAAATGCTGTTGACCAGAAAGTTTTTTTTTTAAATTTATTTATTTATGCCCACTATTTCTCTGGCTCCTTCATTTGCATTGAATGATTTCTCAATTTTTCTTTGGCTCTCTAAAAGTACCAATTTGTGTTTATACTGCGTTCTGTTGTTTGAATGCAGTGAATATGTTTAGATCCCATTAACGTTAGTTAAATTTTAGGGCACTCATAAAGCAAGTTGTTTAGTTTATTGAGTGTTTTTGGAAAATACACTCAGAATTTTCTGTGTCCATTTGATCAGTGTCTTGTGTTTTTGTGACTCATCACCTTCTCCTTCTCGTTACCAAACCATTAACAATAAAATCTCACCAAAACATTTACAAGTGGGAGTGAAATATTTAAAAAAAAAAAACAAAAAACAAAACCCAACCTACCTGTATTGGGGATGGTAAGCCTCCCACCCAGGAAGTTGAACGTGCCGTAAGAAGTGTTGGCTACATCCCTGGGGAGTGTTTTAAAGTAGCTTTGAGTAGAAAACCTGCTAACAAACTCAGCAGGGTCTGAGTTCAGCTTGCCGTTGTGTAAAGTGTGCGAGCCATTCGGGAGAGGATCCAGCAGAGGCCCGTTGGTCATTGAAAACTTTCCAGTGGTGTCGTGGCGGGAGCGCAAGGTGCCTTGGTAACTGGTAGTGGTTGTGGTCAGATCGGGCTGGATTGTGAGCAAGTGGGAGTTCTCTGAAGAATGAAAGCGGAAACAAAAGCAAAATGTGAGCATCTACATGAGTGGCAGGTGGGTGGTGGGGAGGTCTTACATCATAAAGAAAGAGAGAGAGACCTCACACTCTCAGAAACTGTGGCCACACGTTTAGCAACCCCAACCAAACATGGAAAAAGACACATGCTCCAGAAAACGAAACATTCACACACATCACACACAGATTTCACTCAAACTTGAAGCCAGTCGACTCTCGCCGTCCTCCCCCTTCCTTTCTATCACTGTCTGTCTTTTCAGCATCCACACAATCAATTCCAAACTGAACTCAGATGCAGCTTTGCATCTAAAATGAATCAAAGCTGCTTTTTTCTCTCCGGAGTCGGAAGAACGGTTCTCCGTCTCCATCCACCTCAGACAGCTGTGTTTCTCTTTACTGTGTTACTCGCTGTTAAACCTCAGAGACTCCACACAGGCAGGAAACAGAGCAGGTATCTCCTGACAATGAGGTCGTACCGGGACGTTATACGTCAGGCAGGCAAATAAACACACACACACATCATAAATCTGTTCTGAACCACTGTGGATACGACCCCCACAAACACAAATAAACAGGTTTTTGTGTCACATGGAGATGATTGCTGCACAGTCACGGTGGTAAGACGAACAGGTGAAGGTAAACCAAAGAATAGTGTCCTACTGCTGTGGGGAGGCCTGCGTGGCCGCGGTGCCCACACACCTGGCTTGCTGGGCTTGATGCCCATGGGCTGGAAGCCAGTGGTGAGAATGGAGGAGTCCGCCACGTCTGCATCCAGACCTTCCTTCTTGCGTCTGTAAACCAAGATGACTACGACGAGCAGCAGAGTGAGGCACAGGGCCACTGCCACCATTCCCACGTAGAGCGCCACATCCTCGGCCCCGCTCACAGCTGCGAACACAACCCAAGAAAAAGATGAGATTTTCTCAGAAATGTTTGCAACAACATTTTTTATACAGAAAGCTATTCACTTGGGATTCAGAGATTAGTTTATCTAAATCTACAGTTTGTGTGATGTAGCAGATGAGCTTCATCTGAACAGTAAAGGGATTGCGAGGTTGGCATTCAGGAAGATGAAGAGCCCAATAGTAGGGAAAGAAATAAAAACATGATCAGCTACGGTGCAGACGTCAGAGGGACTTCTACTCACTGGAGGTGATTTAGACGTGATTCATTTTAAAAATTTTTCTCTCTTAAAACAAAAATGAATGTTATTTTTTTATTTAAAATTTGGGCACAGGTTGGCCTCCCAGCTAGACAGTTGGGGTTCAAGTCCTGGGTCAGACGAGGCTTTAAAGACTGGTCTTTCTGTGTGGAGTTTGCATGTGTATGTGTGAGTTTTCTCCAGGTACTCTGGTTTCCTCTGACCCTCCAAAACCATACATGTTAGGTTGATTGGCTACTATGAAATTGCTCCGAGGAATGAATGTGTGTGTGGATGATTATCTGTCTGTGTGAGTGGCGCCGTGGTAGACTGGCGACCTGTTTAGGGTGCATCCTGCCTCTTGCCTTAAAGCAGCCATGATAGGTTCCGGCACCACCTGATCCCCGGTAGGGACGGACAGTGCAGAAGACATAGCAAATGAATAATTTATCACTGAGCAACTTGTCAATTTTTTTTGTTTTTCAACCACTCTCCGAGCAAACAGAGAACCTCCAGGGAACAGTAGCCTGAAGTTCTCTAAAGGTTTGTTTTTACCTAACCAAAACCTAACGTTGCCTCAACGTTAGTTGGTGGTTATGTTAGAACCTAACCTTCCCAGAATGTCGAGACAGCCAAATTCCAAATGATATGGTTAAAATTAAGGTTAGAGGAACGTTCTGAAAACCAAAAAATAATGTTTTGCAACTGTCATAAAACTTTCCATTTGAACCTTCAAAGAACCATAAATAACCTTTAAGAAACATTCCGCTAACCTTTGAAAAACCTTCCCAGAACATTCTGGGAACGTTAAATTGCTAGCTGGCCTGCTTTTAGATTCAGTTAAACAAAGGAGTTTAAGTTTTGAGATTCTTATAATGTGAAAAACCTTAAATCCACTCAATCCAAAACAGAAATATCTGTCAGAATCTGTCACTTTGGGTTTTCTAACAATAACTATCCCGCTGAATCATTTTTAAAACTAAAATTGTTTTCAACAATTTGCATGAAGCTGTTTTGTTTTTGCTTTTGTTCAAACCGTGTTCGATTCAAAAGATAAAAAAAAAAAACAAACTTAGATAAGAGAATCTATTTCTGAAACCAGAACCACCAAATCAGTTTGGGTGGTAGACCATAAACAGTGCTTTATGTAACTTCTCCACAGGATAGATATAAAGATAGATCAGGATGTCTCACTGTTATGTTTTTCTCTTAGTGACGCCTCATGTGAGGCTGACAAATAAAACCTTAACTTTATAGAGCCCATCACCTCTTATTGAATGTCTCAAAGCAGATGAGAAATAAAGAGAAAAGATCTGAACTATTCTCAGTAAAACATTAATGTCTTTGTTTGCGTGTGAGTTTAGCAGGAGAGTAGGATGTGCTACAAATGTCTCTCTGGACTGGTGGAATTTAGTGGCGGAGGTGGAGGATTCTCCTTGGGGCCTTTGTGGAGGGCTTTTGTGCCAGAGAGCCACGAAGGCGTGGAGCTGTCAGCTGAACACAGCCGAGGAGGGGACGTATTGAGCAGTGTAGCTTTGAGGGACAGAGAACAACAGCAGAGGTTAAAGTGCCGCAGGCTGGCGTGTGCTGAGTTGACAACAAAAGGAGGAGGACAGAAGCGGAAAGAGGAACGCAAACGTACCAGAAGGAGAATTACAATGAAAAAGACAAACGGGAAGGTGCAACGTGCCTGTGACTGACAGATTGTGCACAATTTGCATTTTAGCAATAACACGTCCCAAAGATTTGTGTCAAAATGAACCTTATTAACATTTGACTCATTATCTTATGATGAACATTAGCAGACTGTCATCTTGTCCTCACTATTGTGTAATTTAGCTGCTTTGTGGAAGCTGAACTGAACTTTAGAGCATCTGCCACATTTTAGCAGGTGTTGGTAAATTGGTGACATGAAGAATGTATTGAAGGAAACAAATAAAAAACGTCTATAGTGAACATTTTGTTTCTCCTTTTATCCTGTGAACTCAGCTTGTTTGGTCAAAGACTGCCTGACTTACTCACGTCTTTAAGAGAAACGCCAGAATCCATTTCATTGGTGATTATCTCAGTACAATCTGATACTTTAAGTAGAGGGATTATATGCAGCTAACCTCCATCGCAGCGCTGCATAATGCCAGAGATCGCTTGACAAGTAATCAATTGTGAAGGACTGGCTGTAGATAAACAAGATTTTTTTTCTTCCTTTAAACAAAAGGGAACAGTACACACTTGTGGCATCTTCAGTCTTGTGGAAGAGACACCACGCTCCCTTCATATCGTCCTTTTACATACGTGTGCCTTTCAGTCTGCGTGTCCTCTTCTCAAGGGAGCAACAGAGGTGCTTAACCAATTAAATTGGCTCTAAAGAAAGAAAAAAAAGAGATTTGTGGAAGGTGGGGGTTGTAGCAGAACCTCTCATTAAAGTTCCCAAATCCAATTGTCTTGGTGAGTCAAAGGGTGGGTGATGCTGGGGTTTCTAGACGGCTATCACTGAGGTCTACTGAGAAATGTGCAGCCTCAGAAAAAGACAAAAAACACCCGTCAGCAGGAAGACAGGCCAGCAGCTTTTTTCTCCTGATTGGATAAACACAACCTCAGATTGGCTAGTCGCTAGTCGCTGTTTGCTTTCTAAGGACACACCAAAGACACCTGGATAACGGCAGATGCAAAGATCTAGTATCTCTGCTCACCTCTCCACTCCAGCACACAGACAATAAAGTCAAGCAATCAGGCTGCTCTCCTTCCTGCTGTCTTTCTTCCCCTCCATCTCCTCCTCTGTTCTGACTGTAATCTCAGATGGCTTATCGGAGCATCACAGAGAGAAGTTTTATCTGACCCTCCAGGTGTCCCAGCCAAACAATCCCAACCCTCTCAGATCCTCTATGCCTACGCTCATCGATTTCCATGATGCCAGCCAATAATTGAAAGGACATCCATCACAGTTTAATTGACATAGCCAATCAGCTTTTATAATTGGATGGGTTCTACTTTAGTCCCTCTTCAACACTCTCTCTTTTCACACACACTCCATACAAATTTACCTCTCTGCCACTCCACCTTCTACTTGATTTAATTGGAGGTGGAATTTTTTTTGTTTCTCTTTGCATGGGACCGTTCATGCTGATTGGCATCTGCTTATAGATATGTGCATGTGATGGGTTTTCTTTTTCTTCTCTTTCTTAGTTTTTCTTTCCTGAGATGACCGCAGGCCAATCTCTAGTTGCTCCCTTCTCCCTGAACTTTCACTTCATCTCCTCAGACTTGCTCCAGGGCTGGCTGGTTAGGGATCGGTTTCTGACTTGAGATGGGCCGGTATAATTTATCTCCTCTGAGGCAATGTATCAGGCCTCTGTTGAAGTTTGAACTCATGCTGTATTGACAGTCACCACAATGTCCACACCTGATAGTCCTCGGCTCTTTTTAGCTGCCCCCATCTCTCTGCTGCATTGATAAATAAGAGCTCGGGAGCCTCCCGCTCCTCTTCTCTAGGCATTTATCAGGAGACCTGGGAATATATTTCATCCCATGGCCAATCCCAGTCACCAGCTTGAAGATGAATAACCCTGGAGTTCTTAAGGTCAGGGAAATATGGCTACTAAAACTCTCAAAGTGAACGTGACCATTACTATCTCCACAATACAGTCGTGCCATCCTTCACTAGGTCCTGGTGAAATATGGCTCAAAGTATATACCAAGCCATTATTCATGCAGCAGCGCGACCCCACTGTGAAAACATCCGCTTCCTCCAACCAAATTAGCCAAAAAGGGAACAGCAGCCGAGAAACAAATGAATAGTTTGATGAGCTTTACACAATCATTTGTGACACGCCAAAATGGGACTGCGCTGAAAATTACGTCTGTAATCTTCATTAAGCCAAAGAATTGTTTTTATGTTGTTTTAATTTCCTGTGTTGGATAATTTGAGCGTTATTACAGTTCCCCCCGACCCTCTCCGTGCCCTCTAACACCTGTCTGCCATTTTGGTTTTGGCTCAGTGCCTGTGCATTCATCACATCTCCAGCTTGACTTGTTTGCTTTTATGAAACTGATCCAGTTCGGATCAGGTGGGTTTGTTTTGCTGTTTGAACACAAAGACACTTGTGTACTTGCTGCCCAGAAGAATAACCTCATCTAACATATGTAATTTCTGGTCTAATGAGAAAGATTAGAAATGTTGCAAGGAAGTCAGACGGTAACTCCCTCTACAGTTGTTTTGTTCAATTACACCATACAATATGGTTGTCTTTTGTTTTAAGGGGAAGTTTTCCATCTTAACTAATAGCCCGCAGACGTGGTTGAAGTCTGGGAGTTGCTGACAAGCCAAAACTGTCTCTCGACTTTGCTTATTTTAATATTTCACAGCAATTGTCTGTGGAAACACATCTGCTAGGAACAGATTGGGACAGGCGTTCTTCAGAGGTCGGCGCTTCGCTCTGCACTGTCAGTGCGGATACTGACTGATTTTGTGTGTGTGTGTGTAACAATGACTGGCATCCTCGTGTATGTATCTTGCCTCTCTGAGGAGGAGCTGCTGACCTTTGATGATGGGCCGAGTGAGCTCGCTGGTTCACTGCACCAGCCAAAGCTATCTCCCAACACATACACACAAACATACACATCCTCCGAGTACTAACACATATTCATAATGCAACACTCCCATAGTGTTGATCTCAGCAGATATTCTTGCAACCGTCTCCACCACCCACCCTGCACGCGTCGGTCCATTTGATCGCATCAATCAGTGTAAGATACATAATTCAGTTTATTAATTCTCATGTCAACCAAATCCCCATTAAGACTTTGGTGTTTACAGCTCAGATCAGCCAAAAAAGTGCATTATTTATAGCTGTTTCTGCGCAGAACGCCACCCTCATTGTCTCTGTGCAATATGTTTGTGTCTTTGATATCTGTAGGGAACAACAGAGCTCGTTCTTCTCGTCCATCTGGTCAGCAGCGGGTCCTGTGGTGCCTCTTTCTATCCGGCTGCTCGCTCTGACCCGAGGAACTGAATGAACATGGCCTATTAATGACGCACAGGGGAGTGTCACCACCAGTTTTAGCTGTGTTACATTAAAAGTGCTTTTCTATTTATGAGTCAGCTAAGAATAACATAAATGTACATTAGCACTCAGAGATGCAGCAGACACGTGCACGATGGCTTCCACTGTCTTTTATCTTGCTGAGTGTGTTTTATTCATTTGAGACACGCTTCAATTCTCAGCTCTATTAATAGGTCAGAGAGCAACATGGCAGCGACCCGCGTGGTTGTACGGTGTATTATCTTAGCGGCAAGTGTTGCACTGCTGTTAATTATAAATGATCACCTGAAAAGGTCACACAGGTGGAGAAGAGCCAGCAGAGCACGTGAGTCATGGGTGTGAACAAGTGCCTGATGTAAAGGACGGCTTTTCTTTCTGAAGCCTTCATGAGATCAACTCAGCATTTATCACTACGAGCTGATGCCAGAAGTAGGCAAGTAGGCTTAAGATGTTTATTTGATCTGATAAAAGGAAGACAGCGACTCGCTTTTCTAAAGTGGAAATGCTTAAAAGGAACATCTTTTCTTTCCATCATTCTCCACCGGTCTTTCTCAAAGGTTTAAATGATGTTGATGTTTGGTATGAATAATTTCTGATCTACTTCTTGTTGTTTTTATAAGTTTCTTAGTGTTGACTTATGTCTCCTGTAATGTTCATTTAAAAGAAAAGAATATCAACGTTTTTTTTTTTTTCTCAATTAAACCTGAAACGACACAAGTTTACTGCTCTTTCAGGACAATAATTCGTATTTATTTAAAATTTTTCACAGAGTGCAGCACGGTAGTGCCGTGGTTTAAAACAGTAGGCTCACAGCAAGAAGGTCGAGATTCAAGTCCCTTGTGGGACGATTCTTGGAACACTGGTCTTTCTGTGTGTGGTTTGCATGTTCTCCCTGTGTGTGTGGGTTTCCTCCAGGTACTCTGGTTTTCCTTCCACTCTCCAAATTATGCATGTTAGGTTGATTGGCCAGTACTAAATTGCCCCCAGAATGGTTGCGAATGGTTGTTTGTGGCCCTGCAACAGACTGTCAACCTATTCGGGGTGTACACTGTCTTTCCCCTTGAATCAGCCAGGATAGGCACCTCCTGTAACCTCATTAGAGAAGAACCCGTTCAGAATACAAAACAAAATTTCTCACAGAAAGAAGTGTGTTACACTGAATGGAGTAAATTGTAAAAAATAGCTTACTTTTTAAATCACCTCTATTTGTTTGAAAACTTTACAATCCAATCAAAGCATGCAGTTTTTGTTCTGAATTGTTTTCATTATAATTTTTCACAATGTGGACATTTAATAACTTTATTGATCCCTAACCAGGAAAATTTGTGTGCTGCATTACACTGCAGCAGGCTGCCAAATCAGGGGGTTAGGTGTCTTCTCTAAGGACCCCAGACATGAACTCAGTGGGAATCAAACTCACAAACTTTCGGTTAATTCGGTTAAAGTTCTACCACTGAGCCACTGCCTCCCCCTGTAATTACTGTGACTGATACAAACATTTTACATCTTGATCATTTTAGTGATCATTATTTTCATTAATTTGTTGTTTACTTATCTTTGTGAATCCAGAAGTTGTCAAAAATCCTTCTGAGTCATTTTTTAAACAAATTAGTCAGCTTAGGTTAATTGTGACATCCAATCAAAATAAAACAAATATGGAAAAAAAGTTTGGGGAAAAATGTTATGTTTGAAAAGAAGAAAAATGATTGATGGAGATGGACTAAAACAAAAAAGACTAATTTGATGCACAAGTTTTCTTATAAAGTTGGGTTTCTTTTTTTTTTTTTTTTGCGTAGACAATAACAGTAAAATTAATTTCCAGAAAAGACACAAACTAACAAAAACAACCCCTCCCTTGCAAAGAGTTGGTGTTTGTTCTAATATTAGGAACTCCTGTACGAGGGAGAGAGAGAAGCTCAGTGGTAGAGCGTTCGCCCGCGCACCGGAAATTAATCGGAAGTTCACAGGTTCGATTCTCACTGAGTTCATATCTAGTGTCCTAGGAGAAGACACCAAACCCCACCATTGGCGCCGTCGTGGCAGGCTGCTGCGGTGTAGTAGTGCAGCACACAAATTTCCGTGGTGAGGGATGAATAGAGTATATAAAAATGATAACATCATACAGGTAGAAATATGTATATATTTTCACCAAGAAGTGTTTCTAAACAACGGAAACTATCTCTTATAAACTTGTCTTGTTAATTTGACACTGTAGTTTGGTGTGTGTGTGTGTGTGTATGGGAAGGGCGGAGGTCTATTGTTCACTCACTCTGTGGACACTGTTCGCTGGTACAGTTTTGGGATTGAAGGTCGAGCCCCTGGCATTCTTTGCCCCCTGTGCCAGGCGAAGGCTGAGTGCACTCTCTGCTCCTCCACATGGAACAGTCTGCACCACATGCCGACCATTTGCTCCACTCGCTCCAGCCTCCGTCCACTAGAAACACACAGTAGAAGAATAATTCAGCACAAACATACACACAAACACACACAAAAAAATCAAACTCTACATGATTAAGTTTACAAATTCAAATGATTGATCATCAAGCATGCAAAATGGTTTTGGCAAAAAATAAAAAAAGAAGCTGAAGCTATGCCGCAGAGTTCAGATGCAACACGGTTGTGTTGTATTTGCATGTGAGATGAGAACTGGTGTAATGCTCTGTTGTCATCTGGTGCAAACCCACTTGTTATAAAGTGCAAACCTTATGAAGACATGCAAATTGGCTTGTGCATACATAAATCCACCAGCTGCACAGAGAAACCACAGCGTGTAAAACTGCTGAGGAGAGCCTTGTTGTCTCTGTTTGGCTTTTTTGTTCACTTCAAACATGGAAATCAGATGCAAGCCAGATAAACCACGCCGATGGTGTGGTCTGTGTTGTGGCCTGATTTGGTTGTTCCCAGCATTCAGCAAACTGAGATATTCACAGAAAATAGCTTCTCCCGTTTTCTTGATCAAATAACTGAACATTTGTGAGAAATCACAGATCTGATCGTTTAGTCGGACTGGTTGTTATTACTACAGCTGCAATGAACTGGCCACAGGTGGTGTGACTCACAGTGAGAGGAATGTGCATTGCATGTGTAGCCCAGCTTCATGTCCAACTATCCCATCAACAGCCGAAGCAAAACACCACAAAAGGTAATGGGATAGTTATGGTCTTGAGCTGGCCTGGCTGTGCCTGTGAGACATATCAGAAGGTTTCCATACACTAGAGAAGGAAACCATTTTCCAAAAGGGGGGTGTAATTTGGTGATGTGGCCGGTGGGGGAGGTGGCTGAGAGTGAAATTGAGAGTGACACATTGCTGGGCCTGGGGAAGGTTACCGTTCAGCTAATGAGAAAAAGAGCAGTAATGAGCTCTCATGGGGGAGAAAAAAAAACAGCACTGTCTCGCTCACTCCCCAAACTGTAAGGGTAAAGGAAACCTGATGAGGCTCACCTGTACATACACACATACACACACACACACAATACACACACACACACACACACACACACACACACACACACACACACACACACACACACACACACACACACACATACACACACACACACACACACACACACACACACACACACACACACACACACACACACACACACACACACACACACAGGGTGCGTGCATAGCTCTCCGGCTGCAGTAACCCTTCCTCTGACTGACCAATGGGAAACTTTAGTGCTCATTAATCCCAGCTATAGAGGAGATCTGACCCCCGGGGAGCAGGTCAGGCGGCTGCGGTTAATAGAACATAAGTGAAGTCACCTATTATTGCATAATTGCAGCAAAAATTGATTCCATTTGGTTTTCAGCTAAATCCCCATTTGGGAGCAGAATTGAAAGCCACCATGAGTAAATTAAACCTTTACCTCCACTCCCTTATATTTCTGTATGTTTGTTCAGGATTCTGCTTAAATGACTCATGTGTGAGCCCGTGTGTGGTGGGATGCTGACACAGCTTGGGCGTTTAGCCGTCAGATCCATTTGGCAGAGAGAGCAGAACCAATCAGATAATTGTCCTTGTTTGGCATTGAGTGGACCCATCCGTGGGCCAGTGGGCTGATTATCCAGGCTGGAAATGAGAATGATTGAATAGCGAATTACATCTTAATGAATATATTATGTTGCCCCTCAGTTTATCCACAGCGCAGAGAAAGAGAGATATGAGATCAACATCTGCCCTGATGAGGTGATGAAATCCTATTCCTATTCTTTTTCTGCACAAAGCAAGACTAATGGCCATGCAAATAGCATTTTCAAACAAGGAGATTGGTGTGGAAACAGAGGTGCTTTGCAGAAACTGGATGTGAGGTAAGGGCTGTGACCCAAGGCTGAGGAGAATCAGAGAAAGATGAGGATGCATAAATGACCCCTGATTGCACAAGTGTGAGAAGCTCTCCACCTGAGCACAAATTGCAGGCACATCTGGATGCAAAATAGCTCTTAAATAATAAGATAAAAAAAAAAACTTTTCCATTTGTCTTCTAACGGCTACCTGTAAATAAAATACAATCTTTTTACTTTGTTAGCGCACGTAGGAAAAGTAAAATCCACAGCTAAGGTTTCCTGATCAAATCCCCCGAAAGAGATTGTTAGAAGCACTGCAAAAGGTACCACAGCTGATTTTCAATCATGCAGCTCTGCGGGTTTCAGGTCAGGCAGGTCTCTGAGGAGGGACAGTAATACAATAACCCAGTGGCAAGCCCCGATTTGGACATGTTGCCAAGGGGAGAAGCAAAAGGAATCCAACCATTCTTCACAGGTCAGTGGGAGGGCCTGTTTGAGGCTCCGCTGTTCAAAATGACAAAGGCTGCTGACGAACACAGTCCGAGATCATCGAACGCCCATGGCTTCTGTGTCCTTGAAGGGAACACGAGGAGGTGGACAAGCAGCACTGGGACCAGCAGGATGTCCCCTTTCCTCCCACTGTCCTGTCAACACACATCTGCAAAGTGGCCTCTAATCTGAGTCTTCAAAGAATAAATATTTTTATGTAAGTGGCTGATGCAGCAAAGAGACAGAATCAAAGCTACACGTGTAAAGCTGACACATTAAATATGGACGACAATATTCTGATTCCGTTTCAGGCTAGAATCAATAATTAACTAAGCTGAATTTACTCCCTCGTGGTGACAGAACAAGTGAAACAAACCAAAACGAGACAGAGTGAGATATGAAGGGGTGGGCTGCAAACAAATGGTACCAAATGATTAAAAATGATGCAAGGCTGTCACCAGATGGCCACCATCTTTTCTCTGTGAACTAATGTGCTTTGCAGCCACATTTATTTTCTTCAGCCTTTTTTTTCCTCCTGTGCAAAGAATGTGCACTCTGCAGAATTAACTACGGTAATATCTGCAAACGTATGCCTGCGTACTTTTAAAATCTGAATTAGACATTTGCCCGCAGCGCAAAAACTTCACATATGGGCTTGTATGCCGAGTACATTCATGCATGAACACACACTTACGAGCATGCACACACAAACACACCAGCCCCAAGTCTGTTTATTTTCCAACTAACTCAATTCTCATCACTCCTCCGGCGAGCCAGAGGAATAACTACCTTGTTTGTACAATTAGATGAAGTTAGAAATCTATTCAGATTGTTGGATTTTTCTTTCTCGTTTCAGAAAAAAAGCCACATTTCATCTGCTTAAAACAAGTGTCATTGTTCCCTCTCCAAAGTGGAAGCTTTTGGCTGATATTACATGAGTCTTCACTTGGAAAGATTTGACATTTTGCCATCACTGTTGGCTCTGACCACATATCAGAACAGAGTAAGAGTTGATATGAGGGTGACGGATGAACTTCAGAATTATGCTGGATACTTCACCCGGATATGCTGAGATGGAGAGAAAAGAACATGGCACAGAAGAGGAAGAGAAATGAAGATAAGCTTTTGCATAGTTTGGCTACTCGCTGTCTCAAGTGCTGATCTGCTTCGCTCTGCGCCTCGGGCTTTAGCCTCAGCCTCCTCCACAACTCCCCGCGTCTCCCGCAGCATGGAGCCCATCTGATCCACCACACAGGCCCACGCCAACTCTCATTAAACACTTTGGAGAGTTAGACAAAAATACAGATGAGCCTCTCTGGCTTCACACTTTTCCAATGAGAAGTAGGAGCACACATTTAGATCCAAGAGTCATAGCTGAGTAGCTGAGGGGAGAGTTTTTGTTACTGCTGGTGTCAGTCTACTAAAGCTCAAATTATATATCTGTACATAAATGTGTTACTCAGAAGAAATTCTTCAATGTTTTAGATGGAGGATAGAAAATGGCCGACAGCGTTTCAAGAAGAAATCCATGTGACTGCTTGGTCAGGCAGTGTGGAGGAAAATTACAGAGTTAAAATATCGTCGAGTCTAAATTTAACCTGATTTGCTGCCAGAGAGGCTCATTGTGCTAACAGCATCTTTGATCCCTAAAGAATGAATAAGTCCGAGTACAGACAAGCCAAGCATTAAAAAAAAAGAACAGACTGCAACTTCCACAGAATTAGAAGCTTAACCCAAAATCCGGCTTCCTGTTACCCAATCCGCAGCCCCGGTGGTACTAAATGTTGAATGCACCTGAGAGTGTTTTGTGTAGATTATCAATGAAATCTTGAGAGAAGACCAACACCTAATCTTGTCATTTCCAAATCAATGCTGAAACAAAAGACAAAGAGGAAAAAACAGCAAAACAAAGACCACTTCAGAATTGAAATGTCAGCTGTGTCTGTGTGAATAACATGATTCTATCTGCAGCACGACTGCTACCCATGCATTTACTATCCTCTCAAGTCTCCTTTGGAGATGGAATCAAATCACCATCTTGACCTGTGAAGTCAGTACGGATGAGAACGGCTAACGTTGTTATTCAGAAAGCAGTGATGCCCTCTCTGCTCGGCTGGCCCGTCGCCCTGCGCTGATTGCAACTATGAGAGGATGTATTCATGCTTTCAGGCTGATGAGTCTTCCATTTGTGAACCATGCTGTTGATTAATCGCATGTCACCGCGGTGATGTGAGGGACGCTGAGGTGACAAAAATTATGGGAAAAAGTGGGGTGCACACGATATAGCTCCCGACTGGAAATGATTTATTACCAAGCAAAATGTGGGGTGAGACTTCGGCCAATGAGGGGAGTTCTCTGCATGTGCAAACAGGTGGGGTTGTCTCTGGCACTGATGTTACAGGTGTTAGACAGGTAAGAGGTTCAGACCACCAGATGGAGGTGGGATCATGTTGATGCAGCTTCCATCAACAGATTAAAGAGTTTTTTCACAGTTAAAATCTCTATAAAATGGCTTCAGAGATTATAAAAGAGTTTTTTCCCACAGCATCCCAAAGGCTGGAATTACACACTTTTTCTCCTGGTAGACTAAGAGAAATTGAAGAGGGAGGGGTTTGGTCTAACAATAGCAGCTTGGACTGACATTAATCTCTTTAAGCTCATGGAGGTCAGTATCCTGCTTTGCAGTGAAGGAATGTCAAGCATCCCTGGGCACCCCTCTAATTCTAATTCCATTACTAGTTGCCCCAGCTCCAATAATTCCTCCTCCATCCAAAATCTCCTGCTTGAACGGTGCGTTTCTTTGTCCTCGTCCTGCTGTATTCCAGTGGGCCATGTTACTTACACTCATGCTTGACATCTAGTGATGTCTTTACATGGGAGATGAGTAACACAACACCCTGATTCACTGAGGAAGATAACCTTTGTTTTAGGAAGGGAGAAGCTGCCACTGCTAGAGGTGTTGTATTTCCTTCTCTGCTATTTACTGAGCGTGGGAGATTTCTCCTGCGGTCAGCACGGCTACAGCGTCCCTGCCGTCTGTCCTCACACCGATACGCTCACATCCAGCACTTACACAATCACTCAGGCTTTCTCTCCTTCACTCTCATTGCCGCTCTTATCTCTTCATCTGGTTTTGTTCTTTTTTCCCTTGTATCTGATTCCATCTGTCTCGCTCCTGGCTTCCACCTTACACCTCCGTTTTCCTGTCCTCCTCTCTGCTCCTCATCTCTCCCTGTCAGAGGGCTAATGTGGGACTGCAAATGAGGCAGCTTGACTTCCATCTCAGGCTCCCGGAGATCAATATGTGTTGCTCACTATCAGTCAGGACAACTCTTTGCCTCTTCGATGCTCTCACGAGGGAGGCCAAGCCAGCAAATGCAATGCCATCAACTCCTCTCACGCAAACACGGCATGCAAGCCACCATAATTCAGCTTTTTATTACCTGTATTTACTACGCTGTTTGGGCAGCGAATGATAATAAATGTACTTGTACAAGCAGATGTCTTGTCGAGCAGAAATGTTTCTAAAATACAACTTGGGTTGGTGCAGAGGGCAGAAGATGAAGAGGAATGTGCATAAAGTGTGATGATGATAGATAACTTGTAGAGAGACTTTTGTCTCTAAAGCAGAATGAGCCAGATAATCACACTGAGCAACAAAAGACTGAAATTTAAGAAAAAAAAAAATCTAGAAGGTGCTGGGGTGGCCAAAATAAAAATGATTTGATGACTTCTAGATGCAAAAAAATGCAAACAGGAAGCCACAGGAAGCCAAGTGCCGCAGGACAAACTGTGTTGCCTGGGAGTTACCTGGACAGGTGGCCACACAGGCACTTTTCTGGACGTTCTGCCCCTCACAGGATGTGCCTCCGTTCAGTGGCGTGGGATTGGTGCAGCTCCGGCTCCTCTTCTGCCAACCACGCCCACACACAGCACTGCAGGATGACCAGGTGGTCCACGTGGACCAGCCACCGTTGACTGTCAGACCGGCTCCAGGGAAAGGTGGAAGGTTAGGAGGGGTGGGGGGAAAGGTGAGGTAAGGAGAGTTTGGGAAAGGGGGGATGGATGAGGGGAAAGAGCAGCCAGGATTACCCGACATGCAAAAAAGGAAAAGATGTGCGGTAGAGAAATCGTGACTGCTTTTACACTCCTTTGTTCCACGCTGAAAGGTGAACACATGGAAGAGTGGGGCAGAGGGGGGCCGCTTCCTGTGCATGAGCTGGAATTACAGCCAAATGCAGTGAAAACAAAATGGCTTCAACAGGGAGCGGGAAAAAATTCTGATGGCTTGCCATCTTTCACCTCATCTAAAAACGAAACTAAACGAAAGGAGATGCTGCAAAGTAACGAGCGGACATTTAGAAAAACACCTCTTTTCTAACTTTGCCAACATGCAAAATAAATAAATAAATACACAAAACATCGGAATAATCCCAGTTAAGATGTGCCCTTTAAAACTACTGCTCATGGTCAGACATGCGTAAAAAACAAACAAAAAAACCCCAACACCTGCTCCTTGGAAATGCCAACACCCTACTAGCAGCAAATCAAATTGTCCTTCACACATCCAGCGCTGATTTCACACCACTCCAAGTCATTCTTTAAACTCAAGTGTGCCTTGAATGGTGGAGAGCACCTCCATATAATTTGTTCCTCTTTAATGTTTCAAACTGAAAGTTGAGGCAGTTCAAAAACTTTGAGTTTTCTATTATTGCAGCCACTTCCTGAACCAGCGCTCATGTTCTAAAGCTTACCTATCAATTTGCACATAATTGGTGCTATATAGTGTCTCTCAATCGTGGCAGGTAATTACATCACATCATGCAGGCTCTGTCCCTGTGTCTGCTGCGTTTCCCTTAGCTTATGAGCTACAAAGATTCCTTATTTATTGACCTGAATAGCACCGTCGTTCCCTGTCTGTACATACTCCCCTCCTAATTTCCCTCCTAACTCTCTCATGTGCTTGTCGTGGCTGAATCATTTCCTTGCCCTCTCTATGCGATTGATTGCTCGCCACGGCGAGGTAAATTGCCAAGCAACTCGGCCCCTGATTACCTCTTAGCACAGAGTGCAGTCACACCAGTCAGGCCTTGTTAAAATGCATCTCTGGCCCCCCGTTGAACTCTTTTTTGAAAAGATGCTATTTTTATGGCTTGCTACAGCTAGCCGGATTGGTTGCTATAGTAATCTACGATGCTATCACTTAAATTTTTTTATTTTTTTGTTTAGAACAATCTTTCAACACCAATTTAGACAAAAAAAAAAACCATGTGCCATCTTGTCACACACGCCTCAAAAAGGCAGGAAGTTGCATGTGTGAGCGCCACAGCCATTTTTTCCACCACTTTTTGGGTGACTTAAAATATAAATGTGAACAACGAGGTGCGTGAACGTTTGTATTTTTGCAGCATATGCGGCTGTAAATTAATTTAGAGTTCCAATCAACACGGAGCACAATTTAGCTTTTTATGTTTTTGTATTTAGGACCCAGAGACACGCTTCATTATCAATGTTTTGACCAAAATGCTTCGTTGTGACACTTTTTAACTGTTAACAGTGATAATGAACTATTCAGCTGTAAACTCCAATTACTGCTTCTAACACTCAAAGTTTGCGAAGACGAAAAAAAAATAAAAAGACCAAAAAAATGTGCAGAAACATAGGACACACTTGCTGCTTGTGTCTAAATAACGTTTTTTGGTTAAAGTAGAGACACGAGATAAAAATAAACTTTAATTATTGTACTATTGTTATAAATCTCAGGTTTTAATACTTTTCTTTCCCAAAAACAGCTTCGAGTCAAAACAATGAGACTAAAATTTTGTGGTATAATTTTCCACAAAGGTCAGAGTTGAATGGACAAATTCTAAGTAGAATAATATTCAAAATATTCAGGACTTGTGTGTTTATTAGAACAAAAATGAATTATTTAATGCTTGCTTGAACAATTTGCAAGCTCTCCGGTCCAGTATTTGACTACTTTTCGAACGCCAGAATGTTCTTGGCCAGAGATTTTGTTCTCTGCTACGCTACTGTGTATGTGCTTTGCTCACGCTCAGTCCGCCCCCGACCCTCCAACAGGAAATGCTGTATAGATATAAATTTCTTTTTTTCTTTTATTTTTACTCGCTCTATTAATTCCTAACTGGGGAAATTTGTGTTCTCCACTCCTAAACTGCAGCAGGCTGCCCACGACAGTGCCGATGGTGGGAGAAACAGGGGGTTAGGTGTCCCCTCCAAGGACCCTAGACGTCCACTCAGTGGTATGTGAACCCGTAAATTTCCGGTTGACTTCCAGTCCGTGGGCGAATGCTCTAACCACTGAGCCACCGCCTCCCACATGCATCAAAATGCATCAAAATACAAATTTAAAAGAGCATACTCTAACTGTGATAACTCTTGGCAGCTTATATGATATTTGCAGCCCTAGATGAGATTTATAATGTGTAGTGCATGCACCCAGGGTATAGCCAGGGAGCAAGAGGAGGGAGGAATCACAGTGTAAAAAAATGGATGTTATACAAAATTTTTCAGTCTGCTTTTTTTCAGCAAATATTGCTTCTTCTGATTTAACAGAAGCCACCGTACATATTTACATATGAAATAAGATAAGAATTATTACCCCATGAAAGCTCAATGCTCCCTCTTTAATTAGTTTATTACAACGTCTATAGGACAGAATGTACACTTCAAAAACCACCCGTGTGGCTATTTGGTGGATAACCCTCCCCTGCCAACAACTCAAACAAATATTCAGACTTTGATATCTAAAGCTTTTCTGGAAATGTCACTGCAATCTTTCAGCAGAGGGTGTGACATCAGCCAGTGACAACATGAAGGTCTGAAACACGGCCATCAGTTTGAATTGCTGTCACCACTTTTTTTGTGGAGATGTTGTTGCCACACACACATTCACACTCCGTCAGCACAATGTCCACTTTCACTTAAAAAATTACCAAAGCAGCACCCTTTGCTGGAGGTAATGTAGTGCTGAGGAATCTGTTTTGGTTTTTTTTTGGCTCGGAGATGACGCCACTCCCGAATAATCCATAAATAGGTTTTGTTTCTTTTTTTTTTTTTTTTTTCATACAGTTTGGTTTCTCTTTGCTGTTTGTGTCTCACTAAAACACAAAAACATTCAAAATTGTAAAAAAAAATGTCTTGTTTAGTAAAGCCAGATAAAACTCCAGTTTGCTGTACAACGCTTATCCAAGCACTGATGAGGAAGAGATGACTTTGTGGAATCTCTTTTCTGGCAAACACAACAAAAACAAATGGTGTGTCAGACAATGACATTTTTCATTCATAAAGTGTTTTTCATGAATCATCCACATCCAAGTTTTTTTTGTCTCGTTTGCATCCAGCAGAGAATTAAAAGACGATGTGATGCATGGAGGCTCTCATGGTGCCAGCACCACTGGGAGCCATAGTGGTTGGAAATATGATGTTATTTTGCATTTTAATAAAGGTCAGAGTGTTTATTAGGCTGATCAAACCAAGATATTGCTTTTACTTGTACTTCTCTTCTCTAACTGGATCTACAACAGAGGAGGAGGAAGATGGCAGCCATGACAGAGAATATCGCCAACATTTTTAGAGTGGCTGCCAGTGGATTTAAAGTTACGCTAACTAATGTGGAACACAATTTTAACATATTTCTTTTGGGAAAAAATCAGCAATCATATGTCACTCTCTCATTGCACTGTTTTTAGCCTTTAAAGACATATGAACCCACTGAATGATGTGCTTTCAGATACGTTCCTAAGAACAGGACGTAGAGGTTAATGTGGAAATGAGGGGTAACAGATGTTAGCATGTCTCTTTTTTTTTCTTTTTTTTTAAGCTGGGAGGTTTGTATACTTTGCAGTTAAATGGAGTCTAGACCTTTAGTGGAGTTCTTTGACATTCCTCAAAAGAAATTATCACTACCTACCATAGACCAGGACGGTGGCGGAGGTGCTTTTCCGGCGAGCAACAATGTTCTTGGCCACGCATGTGTAGTTGCCTGTATCCGCCAGGCGGGCTTTCTTGATGACAAGATTATGGTCAGGCGTGATGAAGAAATTGGGGTCACTCCCTGGGTCGATCACATCCTCGTTTCTCTGCCACTCCACCTAAAAATAAATAGATTGGACTGGTCAAATTTCTTTGGAAGGTCTGAGGACAACAGAAATGTTGATGTCACACATGCACAAACATTTTTACCTACTTTCTGATGCAATTAGGCTGTAAAAGTTTACAAATTGAAGAGAAGTGAACTCATTTGAATATTTATCTATGTGGACATTTCTACCCTGTAGTATTTGGACATTCATAGAGTTGTTGGTGGCCTGTGAACATAAGCTCTCCATGCTTTGTGTAGATGTTCCATTTACTTGCAAAAGCCAAAATTGATGTTATTCCTTTCTCAGTGTACTTTCAGGATGGCTTTCTTGTTGTTTTTTGCTCTCACTTGACCTTGTGCTGTCTCAGGAGTAGCAATGGTTTGGCAGCATTGTTGTTGGTATTACTGCCAGTTGCGATACCGTGTGTAATTGGGCTTTCTTCCTTTTGTGCAATTTTTTTTTCTCCCATGGTGACTTCTGCTCTGATGTTCCTTTTTGCTGAACTGCAGTTGGCACCTTCCTCCCAGTTTCTCTGCAAACTGTCCCCGCGCTGTTGCTTTGTGATTGGCTGGTCCACTGTCTGTGGTCTCTGGGCTTCCTGAGTGGCTTAGCTTTGGATTCCTGTTGTGTTGTTATTAGAGCAATTAAGGAGTATTTGGGACCAGGAGGATGCGGCAGACAAAGTAAAACAGCTGGTTCCACTTTGGTCTTCTAAACGCAGATAAACCAGCGAGGAGACAGAACAACATCCAAAGCACAAAAGACACAGGGACACATCCAGCGAAAATAAGGACAAAGAATGAAGCAAAGGGACCCATTAATTATAAATAGGTCTTTAGAGATGCCAAACGGGGCACTAAGCCTCCAAACTATCCTGAATGATGCGAGCAGATGATGTGATGTATGGCTTCTTTGAGATAATAAATCAATAACGGAGCATAATTAGAGGTATAATTTATCTGTAGTGAGCTGTCTTTTCCCTGGTGGAATGCGTTGTGAATCTAAACCTGAACTCCTTTTTAATCTTTGTCCTCCTGGTGGGGAAAGGGTTAATGGATGCGAGATGTGAGCCTATAAATATCTCCTATATCTGTGTCTCACCTCGGCTTGTGGCACTCCCTCGGGGGGATGGCAGCGCAGTAACACCTCCTGGTCCAATGCCACTTCTTTACCCTGCGGCTCCTCCTCAAAGTTCTTTCTCAGGTCTAGCAGAAGTAAATATGGGGGAAAAACAAAAGCAATTAGGATTTCGGTTGGAGGTAGTGACATTTGAAAGAAATCCTTCTGTTTAGAAAAAACCCAGATTTTTTTCGGACTCCACAACTGGAAATGCCCACCCTTGATCTCACCAAGCATGGCAGACTCTAGTTGACCCCTCAGCCACAGTTGGGATCGGCGGCATCTACCATGTTGCATATTACAGACCACCTGGCTGGTTCAGAGATGTTCATGTACCTCCAGAGCAATCCGCATCAAGCAAAAGCAATTGCATTACCCCGTCAGCCCCATGCACCCACCCTGCTCTCTCCAGCACATTCGCCTGCCTCCAACCTCTATCTGTATGACAGCTTGGAGTAGCCACACAAAAACAAAGCCCAGAGGCGGCTGGGCTAGAGCTCCTGAGAGCCTGGCTGGCTGCATGGGGCTTCACATTACGTCTCATTGAGCACTCTTACTGCTACACTAAGTCCTGTCGTATATTTGTGTGTAAGCTGAGAATTACACAGGTAAAGAGAGAGTGTTTGCTTCTTCTGGGGAATAAAAATGCAGGTCTATTTGTTCTAGATTAACTGCCACATATTTCGACTAATACTAAGCTTTGTTTTTCTTTTTAAGGGGTTTTAGTGCGTGAATTTCTTTAAACTGATGTTGATCTGAACCTCACTAATCATACTGACAGAAATATTAAAGAAGCAGATGCTTTCCCAATACTGAATTTAAGTGAAATAGATACAAAAGGACTCAAGAAGGCTTTAGATGTAGCGGCCTCGGTGGGCTGAAAGCATGAGATTATTACGGGACACGCATGAATATCAAGATTGTGTATTTTTACGTTACTTTTGGAGCATGTGTGTTCTTATCTCACATCTGATTTTTTTCTTCTTAACACGGGTAGATAATGAATGTGTGTTTCCAAAATGCCTAGTGGCTCAAAGACTGCGCTGCGTTTGGTTCTGTCTGGAATAATACATATTTATGTAGGAATTAATACATAGAATGCTTTAAAATACTCAAATAGAAAACTCGTCCCTCTAATAAAGCTTTTTGAGGTTGCAGCGAGGGATGTGTCGTGTTCCCCAGACAGATTTATGATTGCTGCACAGCAATAAATTTCCAATCTGTTTTTTGTTCTAGTTCCTTTCTCAGGAATTATTGCTGATATACGGTAGCTGGTGAAAAATAAGCTCATGAATCCTTAAAATAAGTGTAAGACTGAATTTAACTGCCTCTTGCACATGCATTACTCTTTACTTTCTGGTTCTATAGTGTGAATTTTAAATTGTAGGAGTAGAAATATAGGAAGATTTATGTAAAACTTTAACAGAGTGCTGCAAAATATTCTCAAGTTCTTTGAGTTGATTCTGAAATGGAAGTAATTTCCCTTGTGAAAAGCCTGCAGACAATATGTCAGGCCCTCATTAGGCAGCGTGCACTTACATGCAATCCTGATGTATGCTTTCTGGCTCTTCTGGGTTCCCGTAGTGCTCCAGGCGACACATTGACACCAGTACTCATCCAGGCCGAAGATCTTTTCCACCTGCAGTCTGGTAATTTCTATTGTCACCTGCATGATCGGCATGGCTGCAAAACAAGCAGAGAAACAGCAGAAAGGTGAACATCAGGGTCTGGATGAGGCTAATCCTTTTTCAGCTTTAAAAAAATGACACAGAAACAAACAAATTAGTCAAAACGAAACCTTTGGAGCATTTTGTACCTTGAACCAAACCAGGAAAGTAATTTGGGGAGAAAAAAAATGCCCGGGAGAATAAACAGAGACATAATCATATATAAACAGAGTGCTTGTTAACTGGAGAAAATGAGACGAGAGCCTCACAGTTATCCTTGGTGCAAATTTGCGGGGCATTGAAATGGCAACAGTTGGGAAGGAACACGGAAATGCTAAACCAACACAGTGCACAAAAATACCCGGCACGGCTCGCCTGTATCACATCCAAATGGGGGGGAGGCAAGAGTTCATCATCTATGAAGCATTTTCACAGCAGGGAAGAAATAAGAGCTGCGGGCGTGATGCATGGAGAAATAACTTTATTGCTTTTCTAGAGAAAAAAAAAAACAACTAAATTTATTCTGTTAAACTGTCCATCTGATGTGGGATTGTCAGTCTATCTTTGTTTGTGATTGAAAAATCTAATTTCATTTTTCTCGCCCTTATATTTCAGTTTTTCAACCCTTTTATATTGAGCAGTGACCTTGATCCTTTCCGCGTGCACCTCTGTGTCTTCCCTCCGATAAAGAGATTGAGATGTTTTCCCCCAGCTTCCTCTTCATCTCACATTTTCTGTTTTGAAGGAGAACTGCTCATATGAACAAAGAAGGATTAAAAGTCACAGAGGGCACGTCGTGGACACCGACTGCAACGAGAACACTGTCTGCACATTCAAATTCAACTATGAGCCTCTCTTCAAGTTCTATTTGCATAAAAGCACTTTGTGACACTCTCACACTCCCCTGACACACTTGATCTGTCTGCACTGATCATTTCCAGCTCCAAACTGAAGCTTGACAAAGTGGCACTTGCCAAAACACCAAACCAATACGGCAATTACTTACAGCTTTTATGATGCATCAGACAAAGCATGATGTTTTCTTGTTGTTTTACAGAAAGGGAGGGGGGATTTATTTAAAACCTCAGATTTTCAATGCAGGACTGTGTGAAGGGATTCTGGTTGAGCGGATCTACACGGTGACGAGTAGCCATAAGGGTCAGTAGCAGGATGCTGTGTATTAGCGTGTAAGTGCAACAGATTTTGCTATATATGATCACAGCAAATGTGACTGGTGTGCTGTGAACCCAGACCCCCCGAGCACCACTCGGAGCATCAACAACACCCTTCGCTGTGTGCGAAATTTCACAAACGAGCTTGTGTGTGCTTCATGAGCAGCTCAAAGTGAAGAAATAAAAATTGCCTTTAATTAATTTCTATTTCTTCCTCCAAAATGGGTCAGAAACTTAAACAAAAAACCCACATCCAAACCAAAAGACCCCAATTTATCTCTTTTGTCTCCTCTCAGGAATCTTTTGTTAGGTGTGTCTGTGATTATGTGTGTCAGTGTGTGCTAAGTGTTTTTTGTTTGGGTTTTATCCCAGGCCGAGAGAGCTCCTAAAAGCTAAAATAAATGGGTAAAGTAACAAAATGGACAGAGCCGAGAACGAATAAATGGAGCAGAAGAACTATTTCTTTTTTTTTTTCCCGTTAAAATCAGCAGCATGACTGATTCAGTTTTCCCCTTAAAGGGTAAAAAACAAACAACAAAAGCCATTGTATTCACAAGTGGAGAGAGATTAATAATTTATCCACACATTGTTAAAGGGAGAACTTACACTTTGTCGGCTTGTTTTCTTTACATTAATCAACAGAAAATGTAAAAATCATTTTTCTTTTTGTCTTTTATTATTGGTCATCTTGATTTAAAAGATTTTAAAAAGAACAAAATGCAACTTTTTTGTTCTGCAGAACAAACATTATGTTTAGTTTACCGTTACTGAAATGCACATAAAAGATGCATGACTTCAACCACAGCGCATTTGCAGGGTGTAAACTTTTCAATCGATGCAGAGCATGCCCCTAAACCTGAAAGTTAAAACTACTGAGAAAGCCTTTCAGTATTTTATGTGAAGAAAACGAAACACCAGATATGCACGTTTTAAGTTTACAGCAGTTTGTACACAACCTGTGCACCAGATGAGGTAATAAAAAGAATTCAAACGTCTGAAATCTGGCAGTAAGTGGTGTCCCGGGCTTAGTTTGGCTCCTTTTTACTGTTAGAATTCATGTGATTAATGCAAGTCTTCCTTTTTCTTTGAGCCAGGAGGTGAAAAGACTAAAGATTCGTATGCAGATGCAAACCAGGAACAATAGCAACCTGAGGTGAGAAATCCAAAAGAAGAGCAATTTGAAGCTCTGCTTGCCAGGCTAATTGCATTCTGGTTTCTTATCTCTTCCTGTCTCCGTAATTACCTGCTTTCTGTGTCTGACACCTTCCAGTAACACTCCTCTGACTCACTCTGTCCAATTCCTCTCCAATTAATAGGTAAGACAAAATAATCACATCACTTTGGGAGCAAAATATGAATTTTATTGTTGTTAAAAAGAAGTGGGCAAATTGTAGGTTAAAGGTAGTTGTATTTTTCAGTAAGTGAGCAAAACCAAACTGTGATCACATCGAAAGGACGGCTGATTACAAGAAAGCTGCTCAGGCACATTTATGCATTTAGACTTTGAATGTTCAGAAGCAGGGGCGATTCAAGCAACCTTTACATGGATAGCTCATCTGTAGATCATCCTCACCTGTATTTGTTTTTGTGTGAACCAAACACGGATTGTCAAGTAAAAAGACAGCATAATGTGTGACACAAATGCATAGATGCACAGATAGATTAAATAATACATCACAAGAAACAAACCTTAGTTCTATAATAAGATTTGACAAAAAAAACAAACAAAAAACCCCCATCCATTTGTAGAAATTGGCTATTAAATTGGCTACAACCCACAAACATGCGAGAGTTAAAAAATAGATTATCAAGCAGCAACTGACTGGATCAGTGAGAAAGTTTGTGCTATTTAAGATTGGCATTCAAAGTGATAAGCGTAAATTGGAGTTAGCTTCTATTATCTATTAAAGAAGAAAAGAAAATAATTTTTTAATGTGTCTGCAAATAATTTACACAATGCTTCATCACCATTATAATTGGTCTAAACGCATGATCTCTGAGGGGTTTCAGTACAAAAAGAATAATAGTATATTTGCACTTCCTGTCTTGTAAGACGCTAAGAATGCACAAAACTATAACTGAAGAATGATGATTAAAACATAACAAAAATCCTTCAGCATAAGGTTTGAAGGTGAAATCTGCAGCTTTTCTATAATTAACATCACATCCCAATTCTTAGAGAAATTCAAGTCGAAAATTTAAAAAAAACCTCAAATCAATGGTTGAAACCCTGCTGTGTGTGTTTTTTTTTTATTATTTTTTTAATAAATCACAATAGGCTTGCTTTTCTGGCTTTGGTAAATGTATCATTTACAATCACATTTATATTGATGCAAGGAAATCACGAGAGACTAGAAAAAAAAAACTTTATATAGATCTTTATGTATAGCAGTATGGATATATATTCCATTCCTTCACCAGTTTCATTGAAACATGTTGTTGAGAGTCACAATTCATTGCATGGGTAGAAAAAATAAAAATCAAGACACGTTAAAAAAATAAAAATAAAACTGTGCATGGGTTATTATTTTTTTTTTAAATTAACCTTTAAAGAAACCAAAAAAAGAAACAATGAAATAAAATACATAAATAAAATACAATAAATAAAATACAAAAACAAAAATAAAATTAGAAAAACACTCAAAACGAAATAAGAAATAAAAAACTCCTGCTATTGTTTTGCCTAAATAAGAAATACTGTATAAAAAGACCCATGAAATGTAAAAATCAATTCCTACTGTACTATCAGGACGTGGATCATCAAAAGAACATTTGGACAAAAAAAAAAAAAAACGAGAAAAATGTTGGAGACTACAAAAAACCACCACGAGAAGTAAAAGAAAGCTGCTGAGCTTCACAGAATACATGGAAGTTTTGCACATTTACATTTTATTCTACGCTGGGTTTTGCATAAGGTAACTTTTCCCCATTATACAAGACGAATAAAGAATTTCCATAACAAGTTCTACTATCTTTTCAAAGAAAAAAAGTTCAGGCTGAAAACATATGTGGGAGGTGATGATGACCTCGCCAGCAGTACTGAAACAAGGTTGAACACGTAACCAATTAACAGTCATTTGGTGGTGAAAAACAAGGTTTGACATCTCTGAGGATTAAAAATCCAACCAAATGGGAATGAATATGGAACAGAAATTTCTAAATGTTGACTCAGAAAATTTGCTTTTGGCTTGTTTGGATTACTTGATTTGAAAAGAATAAATTTGTTGGAGTACCACCAGAATCAGGTTTTGCTAGACGTGGCACAGACAGAAAAGTGATGACTTTCTGCAGGCGGAAAGGTCGCAACATTGAAAATGGAGAAAAATACTATAATTAGCCAGTTTTTTCTTGAGCCAAACTTTGACTATGTTTAATATTTTGATGGCATACGAGGTAATTGTAAATGGGATTTGTTACATGCAAAATAATCTCATAATCAAACCTGACCATTATTAGATATTCACCTCTCCTGAAAAGATAGTAATTACAGCAAATTATTATGCTTTGTTTTGTTTTTGGTTATTTTTATTCCTAAAATAAGATAGTAGGAGATGTTTTTAACCAACTTAGCTGCATCTACTGACCTTTTCTAATGTGTAATTTTATAATACCCATGTTTAGAAAAAACTGACAAAAAAAAAGAAGGTAACAATGTTAGAAAGAAATTTTCTAAAAATATTTTTTTGTGAACATAAGTCTTGTCGGTATTCGGAGAGAGTGACTCCATAAAAAATCTGTATAAGTATCTAGTGTACTGGTTCAAGTGCAATGACATCATAAAAACACTTTGTTCTTCTCCCAGACTTCCAGAGTTTTAATAATGAAACACAAAAAATAATAAAACAAAAAGAGATGGCGAAGCAGTTGCCAAGGGGTAGAGTTCATAAATATCACAACCTTACTTTTGTCTTATGGAACTTGCTGAAGATTCTTTGAGCAATGGACTCCAACACAACCTTCGCTTGTACACACAAGTATCCATATGAACTGTGTTGCATTTAATCTCTGACCCAAACGAGATTATTTACACATGCACTCTATTCTAATGATCAAGAGGAAAGTACTGGTTAACAAAAGGAAGGAGGTCACACTCCCATCTTCTGCTCGATGTGTGTGTGTGTGCAAAATATTTGTGGGTAAGATGAATCTTCCCCTGAGCAAACAGGAGGCTCAACACACACAAGGTAAACATCACTGGACTCAATCCCGGGTGAGTCGATATTGGGCTTGTCTGAGTGCAGGACTTTATTTTTCTCCCCTTCACTCTTGTTTTTGCAGAGTCTGACCTCAATTCCATAGGGGTCATTTGCTTATCAAAGGCAAAGGACTGGAACTTGCACGTCCTGAGTGTGTGTTCATTGTGGGCAAGGAAATTCAATTAGGCAGCAACCCTAGAGTGTGTGTGGTGAGGATTCATCAGTGGATATAGCAGGATTAGGGCTGGGTGACTCTCCACTGGGGGGAACACACCATTTTAAGGGAGAGTTTACAATGGTTGAGAGGATACATCATTGATGAATGCCTTTTAAAAAGGCGTCATCCACACACCCAGGCAACCATTCAAAAGAAAAGAACAACTTTTCTATTTCAAACTCTGGATATTCTTTGTGCGATATGGCATCAGTGTCATCAAGCTTCTTTTCAAAGAACCAGACAATATACTCTTCCTGAGACAAATTTACCTTTCCAAGTAGAAAGAAGTCCAAAGAAGGGGTCAGGGTGTCACAAACAGCTTTAGAAGCTTAACAGTTTGTTGAAAAGACTCCAAAAGCACACGTACATATAATCCTAGCAGTTAATATTAAAACATTAACCCTAGGTCTAAGAGTCAAGGACACAAGTGTCTTATCACCAAGCCTTCGGGCTTCCATTTCCATGTAAAGCAGCACAGTGATGGGTGGCCTATGCAAGCTAAAGAGGAAAACTAAAAATGGCAGGTGCTGTCTCCTAACAAGGATAATGTGGCCTTCTAAGTGAAGCATGGCTCTATTAAATGGCAAAAGAGACTTGAGCTGAAGGGGGGAGGAGCATGAATGAGTGCAGGGTTCACTGAAAAGACACTAGGGGTTTCCATTCATGGATGTTGGTGAGACTGTATCTCCAGTCAGTGGGACTGAGTTCCGGGTCAAGGCTTTGCCTCCGGTTATGACCATCTTTTCAAGAGCTTCTTTTGATTGAGCTGTCCATTTTCCACAATGAATGCACACTGCAAGGCCCCTCCTGATGCACTAAATGTCGTTACAGATTATTCATGGCTGACAAACAGGCGAGCAGGTGGTGCTCCAATCAATCCAGCTACGTTCAACCCAATGCCACTCCAAGGAGACCAGGGAGGTTCAAGAGTGGAGAGGGATAAGTAAATGGCAGAAGGTAGGAGAGTAAAAAAATGACGCAATGCATGCGGTGAACTTTGGCTGTTCTGAAATGATGACTGCCTGCACTCTTTAACCCTTTCACCAATCCATTACAATAAGGAAGAGCATGGATTTTAATCTTAACAAGGAAATATGTTGCTGATCTCAAACTATACTTATTTCTTCACTGTAAAAATATGCTTACCTCTTACATTTTCAGCCATCGGAAAAAAAAAATGATTGAAAACCAAACCAATAGATGCAAAAACATACCAAATTAAGTGGTTTAGTTAAGACGTTCCCACCTGCAATGAAGAAACAACATTTTCGCTAATTTCAAATTGATTAAAACAAACATCTGATGGCTACCAAACTTGTTTTCATAATTACAATGATGCACAGATAATGATGGCTTGTTTTACACAGCCATCATTGAGTCCATCCTCACCTCCTCCATCACTGTGTGGTACGCTGGAGCCAGGGACAGCCAGCGTACAGCCAGGGAGAAACATAGACTGCAGCGCATTGTGCGCTCCATGGAGAAGGTGATTGGCTGCAGCCTTCCATTTCTCCATGACCTGTACATCACTAGGACAGTAGGGCGTGCAGGTTGGATAGCAGCAGACCCTTCCCACCCTGGGCATGGACTTTTTGAGCGACTCCCCTCGGGCAGGACGCAGAACGTCCTGCTACAAAAACAGCTTTTTCCCTTCTGCTATTGGACTTATGAACACTTTGCACTCTAGTACAACAGCAAGTTCCTAGTCTCTGATCCTCTTCATCGACCATGGCAATGAAAGCATTTCTGATTCTGATTCTGATAAAAGTGTACACCTGGCACTTGTCTTCAAAGTTTTTTGTTCCTCTCATGGCTTGTTAAGAGTTGAAAGATGTTTACACACATGGGTGCCAACCTTTCTTTATTTGTACCCTTTATAAATGGTCTCTTTTTAAATGAAATGAGTGTATACTTGTGTTTTCTTGTATTTCCACAGCTTACCTCTAGGTTTACACAGTTTGAAGTACTTCAAGTACTTAAAAAATTGGGAATTAAAGGGAAAAATGACACCATGTGGAAATCATTTAAAAAGTTAGTATGTTAGTAAAAAGCTCAACTAGACGTTTCATTTTCATTACTAAAAGCCTAGTTTGTCTGTAAAAACTCTTCTAATTATCTACAGTACATTCATTTTCTGCATAACACACGATAAATTCCCAAATACCAAAAAATTACACAACAAAACCCTGGGCCATTAAAGAAAGAGGTAAATGTAAAAAAAAAAACCTTCTGTGATCTGACAAATGAAAAGATTTATTCATCAAAGAACCCAGAAACTTAACATCCTTTGGGCTAAAAGAATAGAGAATATTCAGCTTGTTATCGGTGCAAACTTCAAAAACACAAGGGTGTGTATTGATGAGAGAAAAAAAGACACAAATAAATCATTTGCTTATGTGTGATAGAAAAATTATGGACGGTTGGCATAAATTTTAGTCTATTAGGAAGTTTAATAGTAACGCCAAAAACTGATTGGATTATTTCTTCAAAACATTATCAAAATCATACTAAATTTAATAGAAGTCAGGCTTTACTATCTTCAAATTAAAACAATTAAAACTGTTTGCGTTAGAGAAAGAAAGAATCATTTGACCTACATGAACTCCATTATTATTGGGCTTGTGTGAATTATATAAAAAATTTAAGTTAATTACATTATAATTGCTTCACAATAAATTGCATTGAATTGTACTATCTGCATACGTGTCTACAGGCAGTATGCATGGGATGTTCAATTTAACTCAATTGAAAATCTTAATTTACTATGGCTTTAAGGTAAAAATGCTTGAATCACCGGCTATTATAAACCACGCTAACAAGAGTGTATAAAATCAAAAACAAATAAAAATAATTGCTGTGCCATGTTTTATTGTTAACGTCATATTTATTGCAGACTATTTTTCCTGGAAATTTGTGGAACTGTTTAAATTTAAACAGTTTAAATTTTTCATATTTTGTAAGAAAAAAATAATTCATGCAATTTATAGCCATTTATGCACAAAAAAAAAACAATAATTGTTGCAAAGAAAAAAAATCACTTAAACATTATTTTTAAACCAAAAATACAGTGAATTGCATGCTGTGAGAAAAATTGCCGTTGACCCAGAATATTTTCTTCTTCTTTCACTCCATTAACTCGATGCTCACATTTACAAAACACCAGCTTAAAAAAAAACACCCCAAAATAAACCGCAAGGGCAAAAAATTACATTATAAAAAATTTTTAATGTTAGAAAATCCATTTTTTTCACCTCAATTAATTCTACGATAAATAACTGTGATGGAGGAAAGAAACAATCCAAACAAACAGTTTTATGAGGTGAGATAAATGACTTTAACAGGATTTCACAGCACAGAAACACGCTCAACCCTGCAGAGTCTGGGCTCGATAGTAAAGATCAGTAGTGATGTAAACAGTTTGAATACCTTAGGTGAGTGAAATTTTCACTCTGTGAGAAACTTCACTGCCTTTTTCTCACAACAACAAACTGAATCTCACAATCGCTCAGGGTAATGTTGTTTTTACCTGCTCAGGTGTTCACATGCTTTCAAAGTGATAATGAGTTCATTTACAAAATGTCAAAATAGAATTTTTCTTCCACAAAGCAATGGTATAAAACTTCAAACTCTAAACTTGGGTTCCTCTTAAATATTTCTAAATGATTCCTGAGTGTGAGGCAAAACACAAAAGTCACAATAGATAACATCAAACAGACATTAATTCAATAGATTTTCCATTTACGCTGCACCCCAATAATTAGTTTGCCTAACCATTCTGCAATGGCGCCCACATGCACACACACAGACAACGGCATCATTTACCACACTGCCCTTACAAAAGTGCCCTTGTTGTAATTACTCTCAATCCAATACTACCCTGACCCTTGTGATTGGCAAGAGCAGAATGTTCATGATGCCATGATCATCAGGCTGGTGGTGACTGGGACCTGCTCCTTTATCTCCCACTCACACCTTGTCCTGCTGCGAATGAGAATACTTCAGAGGTGAAGGCCTTAAGCACTTTCCTTTTGCTGCCATTACACTTTGCAGAGTAGGAGGATCTGATAGAACGTTACTTGCACGAAAGCCGTGATAATTTGCTCGGGCTTAGGTGTTTCTCTTCCCCTTGTCTGCCATGGCCTTGGGCGGTGAGGTAAATAACGGAGGCTGCGAAAGGTAAGCTAGGCTGGCTCCCTTCTGCTTGCAGAAGCGTTTGGTGCCAAACAAATTGCATTAAGGCTTTTCCCTCCTTCCCTACGACTTCGTGGTCCCTGCTGGGCCTTTGGCCTGCAGTGTTGTCTGGGTTGGAGGTTTTGGTAATCCTGAGAAGGTGTGTAGGCGAATGTAAATACTGAGCACAACAAACGGCGTTCAGTAAACAGCCTGAGGGCGCTCAGAGGCAACAAAAGACTTTTCACTAAACCACACTTTTTTCCACCACATTTCTTCGAAAATATCCTTTTCCACAGGTGTAATGATAAAGACTCATCTTATAACTTTTACATAACTGGCAACAATTCATTGTTTTGGTTTCAAACTTTGTGCATTTGTCTTTGGAAGAGCAGAACTGGAACCACATGGAGTGCTCACATGTTTACATTTTTTTAAATCGGGATCATCTCGATTTTGACTGATTCAGTCATCCACCTTCTTTTTCTGCAGATGAAGCACCATCAAGTACTTGATGAGAATTCTGTCATTTTTCTGTGACACATAAATAAAAAACCTCAGAGGGTTATAAAAGCATTAATTTTATTACAAATTTTATTTAAATTCTTTCAAGGGCTACATGCTTCAAGAGGACCATTAAATACTGCCTCACAAAAGAAAAAAAGCACACCATTTTCCTCTTTGAAGGAATTATATTTAATATATCAAAGATTTTTATTAGATCTGGCATAAAAACAAACAAATCTTGAGATAAGAAGCCAAAATACTGACATGTCTTAGAAACAGTCTTTTGTAAAGACGAGTGTGAAAAAAATAATCCAGAGTCGTACTACTTTTGCACTCTTGACATGAAAGCAGCAGACAGTCATTGCTGGAGTAAAATAAACTCAAATGAATGTGAAAAGGAGCTAAAAATCTTCTGCAAAAATAATACATCGAATCCATGTGGTGGAGGAAACAAAAAGAAAGAATTAATCTTATTTTATACAAAATATCAAACAGGGTAGAAAACTACTGTCATAAAATACAGTCAAATGTTCTGATATTTACTGTCATCTTCTCCATGATTATATCACAAGATGCTTTGCTTGCAAAGTTCTTATGTGATTGCGAGCCATGTTGTTGACACGAGTCACAACCAAAATGTGACACATAGAAGGCCGAAATGCTGCAGACTGAGCCCAGATTGAGCCTTTAAATATTTATTTCTTTGTTCAGATATGACTGTATTAATTATTCACACAGTAGATGCAAGACAGACATCGCAGATTTTATAAATAACTTGAAGCTGAAAAATGAGAGAAAGGGTTGAAAGTCGAGTGGACAACTGAACATGACCTGGAATGAGAGGCAGGAGGTTCTAACGTTGTCTTTGAATGCACAATAGATGTAGTCCAACTCTAAATTCTTAAGTCCAAAAATAATAAGAAACAACATTAATAGCGTTTAACTCATTATAAGGATTTAAAAGCCTCTCCCAGGTTTGCGTCTGCGAGCAACTGAGCATGTGAACTGAGCAATATGATTGACTGTCTATTTCGGCATTTTCTCAGACCATATTGAACTAGCTTCTTATTACATAATACTTTCTGTTGGTGTGTAATAATCTGCATTTGCTTTAACAGATGTAACGTTATCAATAATAATCTGTTCCGTTCCGTCATCTTCCGCTTATCCGGGGCTGGGTCAGGGGGGGCAACAGCCTCAGACGGGAAGCCCAGGCTTCTCTGACCTTCTCTGACCTCCAGCGGTTCCGGAGTCTGCCTCTTTGTCTCCTCCCGGTGGGACGTGCCAGAAACACCTCACCAGTGAGGCGCTCGGGGTGCATCCTGACCAGATACCCAAACCACCCCATCTGGTTTTTCTTGACCTGGAGGAGGAGCGGCTTGATACCGAGGTCCTCCCGGATGGAAGAGCTCCTCACCCGATCTCTGAGTGAGAGCCCAGCCACCTTGTGGAGGAAGCTCATTTCGGGCGCTTGTATCCACGATCACTCGGCTTCACACTCGGCAGCAAATCGATCCAACTACGCAAATAAACGATTGTCACTTATTTACGTGATCAGGCACAATAACACACCTACGTCACAGAAATAGTTTTGCATTATCAAATGCAGGCAGGCAGAGTATGCAGAATCCATAGTATATATTTTTTCAGTACACCCATTTGGAAGGCTGACTCCGACCACTTTTTCACTGATGTGAAAAAGCCATTTAAAAAAAAAAAAAGTCACAATATGCCTGGAACAGAAAGACACAACATAAGAGGCAAGTAAAAGGACGTATTTTCTGTCGAACAGTGGAACTTAGATCAAAATCAAACATGAAATATCACTATATTTATAAAATGGTTGTGATACGTATGTAATGACAAAAAGGATCCAAATAAATCTTATGGATCCTTCAGGATGGCTTTTATTGTAAAACCAGAGTGTTTCTTGTGCTTTCAAGCCTCATCGGCTGCTCAAACATGTACATCGTATCTACTGCATCTTTCTTTGCTTTACAGCATATTCATGGTCAATAGATTTATAACAATATCCACACTTATAGGAGGTAAAATTCTGATAACTGGCTTTTTTATTCTAAGAAGAATGAGCCGGAGCACATTTCCCTCACCAACGTAAACTGAAGTCGACCTTTATGGATTTGCAGATTCTTGAGAATTGCTCCAGAGTTTTTAAAATTGGAATAAGGAATAAGCAAGTTTATGTGCCTTTGGTTAGGAATGAAGCATCCCCCTTTCATTTCTCATTTAAGACACTCTCCAAGAAAATTCTCTGTACTCTTTTATCATCTCTTCTAAACACTTTTTGAAAAGAGTGAAGCTGTTCTTCTTCACTTCCTGTGTAAAGTAGTCCTTCCTCTGTTAACCGCTCCTCCATACCCAGGACACCCTACAGCTTTTGGTTTAAAAGGAAAAGAACAGCATCTTGATGTTTGTCTGAGGACTGTGTGAAATCCCCATACCAAACGTCTCCTTAGGGCCAAACACACAAAGCATTAACTGTCAGCCACCGACTTCCTATGCCTATCAAAAAATCTCCAAGGACTATTTAGCTGTCAGCCACCTAACTACACCTCCCAGCCTCACTATTTTTAAAACGAATTTGAGCGGAGCAGGTGCTGATTGGCACCACAAACTCCCACTTTGCCTCCTTCTGTCAGCATAAACACTCGCATCTTTCATTTCTGGAGGGATGCGGAGGTAAGTTGAAAGATAACGTTACATTACAGCAAAGAAAAAAAAAAAAAGACAGAACCTAAACTTCAAAGTTCACCGCTGATAATCGAAGCAGAGAGGCTGCAAGGCAGAAGCGAAGTTTACTGGATTTCTGTTTGTTCCTGCCTGGCTCCCAACACTTTGAAAATGACAGATTTTTCCAGCACATTGCAGAGAAACTCTGGCCTCTATTTACTCGGCATTAGTAAAAGAGGTCCAGGTAAAGCTTGGGTTACACCGGTCCAGCAGAAGGTAGACCCCAATTTATTTGTATGTCTTGGTTTGAGCACAGAAGAGTTCAGAAATAGATTTAAAGCATAGGTGGTGAACATAAGACCAGTGGAAAGAAAACTGCCCATCTGCTGGTGGAATTTGGGCATACTGTGTAAAAAGTAGATATGACAATAATATAGATAGCATAAGTTAATCATCCTAATTGATCAATATCTGTGTCTTATTCCAAGCTTTCTGATAAAACATAGACAAAACATTTTTAGACATAAAATAATAGAAAAACCTTTTTTGATCACATTTATATACTTTTTTGTAAATTTAATTATTTACACAGTATAGAGATTAAAAAGCTTATTTTGTTTGAGTTGTAAACATAAAAATAACAAATGTAACAAGATTGTAAGGTGAACACACAGATTGTTTATATTGACTCAGATAGTACATTGGTTTGCATCTTCTGGTTTTTGGATTTTGCAGCCTTCAAATTAGAGAAAAATAAAAGAATTCAATTGGGTTTTTCTTCAATTGATGGGATGTTAATGGGTTTAATTTTTTTATTTTTTATTTTAACGTGGCGGCACGATGGCGCAGTGGGTAGCACATTGGCCTCACAGCAAGGAGATCTTGAGTTTGAGTTCCGGGTAGGGACGAGGCTTGGAACACTGGCCTATCTGTGTGGAGTTTGCATGTTAACCCGGTTTATGCGTAGGTTTTCTCCTGTTACTCCGGTTTCTTCCCACCCTCCAAAAATGTGCATGTTAGGTTGGTTGGCCAATGTCAAATTGCCTCCAGGAATGAGTGTGTGTGTGTGTATGTGTATGTGTATGGCCTTGCGACAGACTGGCGACCTGTTTGGGGCGTATCCTGACCCTCGCCTTGAATCAGCCGGGATAGGCTCTGGCAACCCCCGCAATCCCAAAAGGAATAGACGGTTAAGAAGGTGACACATTTTAATGTACTTCATTCATCCCTCAACGGGAAAATTTTTGTGCTGCATTACACCGTAGCAGGTTGCCACGTTGGCCAATGGTAGAAGAAACAGTGGGGTTAGGTGTCTTCCCTAAGGACCGTAAGGCTTTTCCCAGACCAAGGGCAAACTTTTTACCACTGAGCCATCACCTCCTCCTGTTTACTGCTCAGTCTTCATTTTTTGCATTGCGTGCAGTATCTTTGCAAGTGAGATAAGGTTCCTGAATGCATGCTTGATTTCAATTATCTCATTTTCAATGACCTGGATTTAATTATATGTTTAGAATTGATGCATAAACTCTGTTGTAAGTGTTTCACAAATCAAGCTTGATTGATTTGGATTATTGAGAGATTCTTGAGTATAAAATTGGAGTAATTCTGGCTGCAAAACTACAGCACTGTGATAAAAATAATAAATTTATGATCATAATCTCAATGAGTTTTTTTAAACCACTTTTGATGCGTTCTGCTTGCACAGTGCAACTCCAAATTGTAAGGACCACATGAGAACATGTCTGTGACATACCAGCTTTTTTTAAAAAATCAAGTACTTGAAAACGAGAAAAAAAAATCATTAAAGCTGCTGAATGCAGCAAGGCTGTTGCTTTTGTGTAAGACTGACAAATGCAAAATTACTGGAGAGAAAGCAAAACGGGGAGCTGACGTGGGGTGTGTTTTGGTGGGAGGACAAAGGCTGTGCGTGTGGGAGTGCAGAAAGGCAACGTTGTTGTTTGACAAATGGTAATTATTTTTTTTTATTTTCTCCCACTTTTGTTCCACTAATTGCAGTTAATTTAGAAATTCATTATTCCTGCATGTCAAACCAACTACACAGGAAACATGCCGAATTTCCAAATAAAATCACACCAGAAAATAGATACACGGGCCTCGTATGAGTCTGCTGGTGAGCTCAATCTGCACAGCTTGTTGGTTTTTAATTCTGCTTGCCTCACTTTACTCCCAATGCTCCAAACACACTTGCTGTTATCTCAAGGCCAGACAAACACAGGCTTCCATTAAATCCACTTTGACTCCCCTTTCTGTCTGAGGTGTGTTACCGCGCTTTGAGGAAGTGCTTCTAAACGCACATAAACACACACACGGATGCCGGCTCTTGGCTGACCTGCCTGAGAGGTCTAATAGAACGCTCTGGCAGATGTGTCACGGGAACAATTCACCTTGCCATCTGTTTCTCTCTGCCCCATTGCCAAATCCTTCCCCCTCCCCATCCTGCAATCAAGGACAGGGTGAAATACAAGTCCCATTATGGGGAAGCAGCTAATAATGCATTATCAATTAGTCCCTTTGGCCACCGATCAATGCTTAGCAGGTGGTACAAGGCCATTTTGTTCATTTAGGACTATATTGTCCACTCTCCCTTGATCCTCTTATTTCCTTTTGCTCATTAGACTCTGGCATTCAGACCTTTCAGATTTTTTCCTAAATTGAAGACCTTTTTTCATTACTTCATTTAAGCTCATGCTTAATCACTTCAATGGCACAAACTGAATTCTGCTCAGAATTTTTGTACTAAATTCCGACAAAATGACAGCAAGTTTTTTTCCCCCGCTTTCAACGATAAATCAAAGACATTTTCTTTGGTGTTGACCTATACAGAGCTGCATGACAATAAGGAGAATAAGTGAATAAAAGAGTGCGGTGAGACAAGAGTGGGTGGAAGTCGGTGTGGAGGAAGTGATTGTCTGCCATAATACCACAGATAAGTAGCAGCGTATTAAAATAAAAGGTTAGAGATCATTTAGGCTAAGACCGGCTTATCTCCCCTTTAGATCAGAAATTAAATATGTCATCACATTACAATCCAGGACCTAGTCAATCAGAAAATACATATTTTGTAGAAACACATCTTCTGGGGCTCATAGACAGGTTTAGCCCTGTGGCGCCATAACATAGTATTAGTTTTATTCAGAAAGCGGTGGCTTTAAAAGATTTACCGTTTGCGTCATCCATGATATTTAGACTTCAAAGGATTGACAGAGGACAGGAGCTGATAAACTCACAGGTTATAGAAAAGAAGGTTGCGTTTTTCGTTCATATGTGGTTTTGAATGGCATTCCTATTCAGCTAGAAAAAAAAAGATTAAAATCGTACCTATAAACTGTTTCAAAAAGGACAAAGCGAATATGTCTCCATCATCTCCTGTTTTCACCAAGAAGCCTTGTTGACATCCAGTTCAATCAACGCAGGAAAAATATAATCTCCCATCTTTATAAGGGGCTTGCTGAGATTTATTGAAATAGGAATGTGAAACGCATGCATTTTCCACCTGAGAGGACTCGCCGCTACGGTGACAATACACAGCGCGGATCAAAATCGTTTCCATCAATACCGGCAGATGAAACGCAAACACAATCAAATCAGTCCGGCCAACATGAGTCTCCCCTCAAATGCCAATCTCCCTTCTCCTCATCATGAGTCTGATGAGAAATCATAGAGTGAGGGAATCTCCTAATCTATGCAAACACACTGTCAGCATTGATTTGTTCAGAGGGGATATGTCTTTATTAGGCCTCGCAAGACATTTCCTCTCACCGACCTGGGGGAAGACATGGGGCCGGCCGGGGCTTTAGAAGCAGGCACAGCCATAACAATTGAGATAAGTTACTGTATGGAGGTAATGAGAAGGGATAAACTGGAGAATGGATCGATATTGGACATTGAATCAAAGAGAAGAAGGACAAATTGTGACATCTGTTTTCTTTTTGATGTTCAAAGGAGGGTTCAAAGACAAGTTTGTGTGTGTTTGATGTAGCCTCTGCCGCATTGAATCAGATTATATAAGCCAACCCGTATGACATGTTGGAAAAGTCCAATAAAGAAACACACCCGCATGTGTCATGTTTTCTACTGTCTGAGCTTTCCGTTTTGAGTGGCCTGGATAAAAGTTGCCTACATTTCGGGCATGGGTTAGTTATTAATTTATACCCTTTCAGCTCCTTTTGGCATTAAGTCGGTCTAGCAGGGACTCCAACTCTGCTGTGCATGTAACACCACGTATCTGAAATCCCTTCAACTCTGGTCTGCACTGGGAATGTGAGAAGATTATTGATAGTGGCTTAGGCTTTCTTTGATCACTTTGTTTTCTGTTTGATATTATTCAGAAACAACACACTCTACAAAAAAAGTCATCAGAACAAAGATTGCCTACGTTCAGATGCCAAACATTTACTAATGATTTACTTGTTGTACCAAATTGTGTCATCAATAAAGATAAAAACTTCTAGAATGATTGTTTTGCTTCACTCACAATGCACATTTAGCGCTTGCGGTGTATGCTAATTAAATCACTTAATTATTTCATCATGATGATGTGAAAAACTCATGTGGGACATTTCTTAGCTGGGAAACAAGGAAATCATTTTGATACCAATTTATAATCTGGTAAGTAGTTTATCAAGTACTTTATCACACTGAACTAAAAACTAAAATAATTACAATCCAATTCTGGCTTAAAGCAGTCTTCTGAGTCCTTTTTGTTGTGAGTTTGAACAAATTATTACCAGGAGATAATGTTTCAGGGCAAAAAATGAAATGTATTTAAATAGAATTGTTTTTTCTCATTATGAAGATTTAATACAAAATTATTTCTTTTTATATTAAAACATCTGGAAACTGCTTTCAGTTTATCAAGTCAAAAGTTTAGAGACGTTTTGACAAATCGTGAGATGCGAAAAGGTATAGAGGAAATTCATTCAGACTTGTCTGTTCGGAATGTTAAATAGTGTAAACACGACTTAAAGACATGTTTTTACTCAAGAACAAAGTGAAATTTTGTTTCAGTATATATGTATTTTAGATTTGACAGTTTTAAAGTGTTTAGAAAAGCTTAGTTTAGTTACCGCACTTTTAAAAAAATTGTACATAAGGCTTAAAAGTTTATAAGTAATTTTTTCCGGATATAATTAAAAAAAAAAAAAAAAAAAGAATTACTATATTCATCCCTCACCAGGGAAATTTGTTTGCTGCACTCCTTACACCGCAGCAGGCTGCCCTTCAACGGCGCCAATGGTGGGAGAAGCGGGGGTTAGGTGTTAATTTCCCACAAGTCTCATTTTGTCAGTGTCTTGCCGATGTTGTCTCTCTCTCCTCTGCACATGTCCAAACCATCTCAGTCTGGCCTCTCTGAAAATTTCCATCCCATGCCTGTGGAAAAGATGGTGGTCTATTTTGCAACGGTCAAATTGTTGGGATGCACGGACATGAGCAAACACCTAAGATTGGAGAAACACTAAACTGAGGTTAAGAACTGTCTGACGCTTTTTTAAAAACTGAAACGATATTGGAGACCTGTTATCGTTCAGAAAGAAAAGTGATTAGTGATCGCTTAATAAGTTTTGTAAAATTAAATATTAATAATATAAAACAAAACAACAGAAGCAGTCGGAGTGCTACTCCGAGAGATGCAAGTAGCACTCCGAGATGGATTTGAACAGCTGTTAAGCTTTACAATGACCACTAATCAGAAAAAAAAGCTTTAATTTGCTCAGGAGCAGGATTATTGGATTCATAACCAATGAAAGAAAGTCCTGAGGTCTGATGACTCCCGATAAAACTCTTAGAGTAGAGGGTAAGAATGGAGATAGATAAACTGATGCTTCCTGAGGGCCGAGTGTTATGAATCTGGCGCCGCAACGGTTGACAGATCTAGATTTTTTAAATAAAAATGAGGTCAACTAACTGCATTGAGCTTTTGCAATTTTATTTTTCAACAGGCTTTTTAATGCAAAGAAAATAAAAAATATTAACAAATAGAAGAGGTCTATTTGTTTTGCTAATAGCGAATGCAAATAGAAAATGAGATGCCTCTTAAGTTACGTGGTATGCCAAGCACAGCGCACACATACATACACACGCAGTTTATCTGTTCGAAACAAGACTAGAATTTAAACCGGCAATGACTTTGATGAGTTTTTCAAACCAGCAGCCAATGAGCTTTTAACCATAACTGTCTAGTCACATTGATTCAAGATATTTACATCCTTTTCGTCTGGCTGGAGAAAACAAACATGGATTATTTGGTGCGACGTTAATTTCAGAGCCAACTCTTGGCAGAAAAATAAAAAATAATAATATATTTTGAAAGTGATTTCTTTCCATTTCACCAAGTATAAATTATCCATTTCCCCCAAAGAGGATATGTTGCAATACTCCTTAATCCTTCACCCTCAAGACATGTGTGATGCACTGGTGTGACTGAAGTTCTGGTTGCTTGGCAACAGGTCCGAGTTTAGAGTCCAGCGTGACTGTGCCGACCAGGGTGAGAGGACAGCCTGACAAGCCTGTGCTGCTCACACACACACATGGTTCTGCTGCAGTTGGATGTGTGCCCTTCACATGTTTCTTGCAGGAATGGGGATTAGACGAGGCTGTCAGTAAACTCCTCAGGGCAGTAGTGACATTAAACAGCACCAGTATTTGAGATATTGATGTGGCAGTGCTACACCTTTGGACAACAGCATGTCCTTCATAACTGGTCAGGTCGGAAACATGCAATATCAGAGGTAAGGAGTCACAAAGTGAAGTCAAAAGCTGTAAGAAAAGCCTTGAAACTGCACAAGCTCTTTTGGCTGTAGGGGTCCGCTGCAGTCAGCATGACAGATTTGTTTCATAGACAAATAAATGCTGACTATAACAGCTCATAAGCACACATGGCAAATGGTCCATCATCATTAAATGTTGGCAGAGATATTGCATTTGTAATGTCATGTTCCCATAAACTCTGTAGTTTATGGGGTGCATTAAATTCTTAAACTACAGTATTGACAAAACATGATTCATATTCTCTATTTCAAAGTTAAGGACCGGCTTCTACAATGTGACCCATTTTGCTACGGCATGAAATCTAGTAAATAAAATAACAGTTACAACAAGTGAACAACCAAGTCATTGTTAACACCCAATTCTAAATCACATCTAAGACATTTTCTTTAAGTTCGATAACATTGGGGTGAAAAGCACATTTTTAGACTGAAATGTTCTTGAAATGCTGTATTAAATAAAAAGAAAACCCATGATTCTTTTTTAAAACAAATTCTTCACAGTTCCATCGACAGAGCTGAAGTTGTACACAGGAATATGTCAAAAATAATTGAGAAAAATAGCTAAAAGAAACCAAAAGCCAGACCTCAATAAAATCCAGCGTGAAAAGACTTGACAGCCGTCACATCCCAATTATTTCAGCTGACAGTTTGGACTTTCAATCATGATCTGAACGACTGTCATTTACACGTCTTTAATTGAACTATCAGAGATTACCAACGGCCAATTTTTCCTTTTCTTTTATTCAATTCATTGATATTTATTTCTCTTTTAAATGCAAATACCCAACAGCCAGTGGGTTTTGAGCTTTTTTGAACTTGCAATATTTTCTGTTCCTAATGGATGGTTGGATACTACTTAAATCTGCAGCAGAATGTTTTGGTGGGTTTAATGTGTACATCTGACTTGCAACACTGCTGTACACACCAAAACACTCCCTCAGACACCACCGTACAATCCTTGGCATTGTGTTCTAAATGTTTATATTACTTTAACTGATGTAAGATTTATCTTTGGTTTTTTAGGATGCAGAGCATAAAATATAATAAAATATAACAAAATATAACAAAAAATATAATAACGACACAATTTCATATTAGTCAGTTAGTCACATCAGCCACCTTCTTAACCATCTATCCCTTGCAGGGCGTGCTGGAGCCCATCCCGGCTGATTCAAGGCAAGGGGCAGGGTACAACCCGAACAAGTCGCCAGTCTGTCGCGGGGCAATTTTATATTAATGCTTGCAAAATTAATAATTCAAATTGTTTTTAGCTTAAAAAACGTATGCAAATTTAAAGTTTTTTCTTAAGGATAAATCTCTCCGCACATCATCTTAAAATTGAGATAAATTTGAACCTATATTTACCAAACCAAATCAAGCTAAGATAAGGTGGACTTTTTTTTTTTTTTTTTACTGTGCTGACCTAAAGAAGCTTTTCCCAATCCAGTTTGAAGCGGTATGATTTTTAAAAATGCGTTTTTCAAGCTCAGCTGGCTTGTTTAGATTTCCAGAGGCCACTTTCTTCTCTCTAGTGTCCTTGTATTAATTTCAATTTCACTTGCATTTTAGATGGAATAATTTGAATGAATTGTCTGCTGCCAGCGGTGCACTTTCCTTTTGTCATTTTCGTCCTGCACGGCGCACATGAAGCTGCATAAAATTTGTAAGCCATCAAAAACAAAATAACCCTTTGACCCCTCATACTTTATAATCTGGCTCCTGATAGGAAAGTTGACTTTCTTTAATCTGTTCTGCATCTGTCAAAGTAAAATAAATAAATAAAGGCAGTGATTCAACTTCGTATTGAGTCAAACATCAATTTGGATCCAATAATCACCGAACTGAGTGGGCGGAGGTGTAAATGGAAACTCAGAGGATGAAAATTCACTTCTGTTGCTTGCTTTAAATTCTAAGAACACAACTACTTTCATCTTTTTCGTGGACTTTAACTCCAGGTATTGACAGAAGTCTGGCCTCGGCATCCGCCTCGACCAGGAGGTAAAACAAATAGAACAACATAAGACTGTGTAGGTGACAGGAAGGTTTTAGGGCATGACATGAGGAGTGATAAACACAATGTGAGGTGTATTCAATTCTTCTTTCACCTACGGTCAAATGTTCACACACCCACACACACACACCCACACACACACAGTCTAGAGGCAAATTTAGACTTTACAAAAGTACAGCTTTAATCAGACTGAAAAAACAGTACTTTTGCGTGTTTAATGCATATGTGCAAAAAATGATTTTTTCACATTTCTGAGTGAATATTGGCTGTTATTCTACCTCAGACATGCTTGTTGTTTTTATCTGAGTGCTCATTTTGTAGTGTGTGTGTTGCAGCGAAAAAAACTGTCATTTCTATGTTTTTTTTTCCTTCCCAATCAGGCAGGCTGCGAATGGGTGGATTGATTTTGCAGATCGCTTTCTGAATCTCACCACATCAATGTCATACATGTTTATGACACTGATGGCGGAGGCGGTGGGATTGCAGCACGACACAGAGAAAAAAAAACTAAAAACACACAAACAGGTCTCCAAGGTGATTGAGAAGATTTCTGAGGCTGAAACCAATGTGCTTATTATGAGACTGGCAGACTAAATAGGCTGAAGGATGAGCCAAGAGTCTGATGGAGCACAGTAATCACTGGCAAATCACAAACCTTTACTTCACCAAACAAACACTTTGAATAATGCATCAGGGAAGGTGTACATTTATATCAAGCAGTAACCTCACAACAGGTGGGGACATTTATAGCATCAACAAAAAAAATGCATTAAAGGTGATACGGAAAATCTTTATACAAGTTTTTCTTTTTTTCAATACTACTTAAATCTACCTTCATTGGTTGAACTTATGCTTATAAATATATGTGCCGAACCAAAAAATATATATGAATAAAGAACAGACATGGTGCGACATTGAAAATTCCAGCCAATCATTTTATATGGTGAGCAAAAACTATTGGTCCACAGCCTTCCAATCACTCCAACTTGCTGGTTTTCGGCAGGTCTTAATGCTTGCCCAGTATCACAAAATATTGCTGTGCAGCCAGCCCTTAAAAATTCCCCATCCAAACTTTTTGAAAATGTCCTTTAAGATTAAGTCTTTCAAGATTTTTTCCCTAAAAAAAACAAGCAAGCAGATCATAAAATTTTTCAGTACCTGTGGCTGGATCAACGGTCCGCTCAATCAAGTGGTCATCTTGGTGAACCCACTCGCCGTTGCACTTGAAGTATATTTGTGTGGCTGGGGTCGAGCGGCAAGTCAATGTCACTGGCTTGTTCTTCACAATGAACTCATCCTCCGGCTCCACCAGGAAGTGAGGTAAGAGGTCGGAGAAAGCCGCTGGAAGTGCTGCTGTATCAGCGTGATCTGAACCTTAAAAAAGAAACAGAAGAGATTTCAGAAATGAAATATTAGGAGAAGCTTTTAGTAGAGAAAAGAAACAGTTGTCTCTGCAACATTTATGAACATGTGGCAGAGAAGGAGGAATGAGAAAGGGAACGAGGGAGATGGAGCGGGCACAGGAGGACCTTTTGATAGCCATTGTCTGTTGAAGAGGTGAACCTAATGAGTGAAGAGGCTCCATCGAAAGGCAGCCGAGTCAGCCATTCTTTTCTGGCTTATGCTGGGTGCCATGTTGAATTTTTGGAGCCAGAAATATGCAGTAACTGGTCTAGTTTGTGTCCTCATGACAAATACCTTTACAACCAGGAGCGAGCTTTTTGAAAGTAAACACCCCTAACACTGGAGGTTAGGGCTATAGTCGTAAGGTCTGGCTCCCTGCTGTCATTGGCCAAGTCGAACATGTCAAACGTCCCTACACAGGGATAATAGCTGCAACATTTTTAAATTGGTGCATCCCATGGCCGGTTATTAACACTGCTATTGGCCGAATGATAACAAAAGATTGGAACTAAGGAGAAAATGTTATAACAAAGGCAACAGAGCCAGACTTGTTATCGTGACAACAATAGTGACAAAACAATAGCTGCCGATTTTTCAATAGAAGTTTATGGACACTGAGGCTCGCTGGAGCCAGAAGTTAAAACCATATGGCATGCGGGCTGAAGTGACATGCTATGTCTGGTTCCAATATACTGTACAGTCATTGGTGGTGGCAGAGCTTGGCCTTGTGTGCACCAGGATGGGTCAGCCGAGTCCTTTACTGTCTTTACTCCAGCTCTTAATCAAAGCCCTTTAACATTACTGCTGATGGACCGGCAGCCATAAATCCTGCCTCAGCGACTCCACCACTTCACTTTGTGTTTTACTGCTCTTCATCTGGGACTCTAACTCTAACCACATTACACACCACGAAGCAAAAGGCATGAAGGTTAAAGATGACTGACGTCTTTCCAGCCTGTTGACTCAAACTCTTCCTGTGTACTTTTTGTTTTGTTGCTGAAGTTGAATAAGTGGAGAGGAGCCCTTACATCAAACCATGTGCTTGGATTCGGAACCTGTCTTTACTCAGACAATCATAGATTTTAAAACAGATTCTCCGCTTCCTGAAATATGTTTAAAACAAATGCTGAACGACACAAAGAAGCCTACGGCACACACTTCCTTCCTTCATGAACACAGTTTTCCTCTCTCTCTAAACATATTAGCCAAGAGGGAGAGATAGCAAGAGGATATGGAACTGAACAGAAAGAGGGAAATAACCTCTTTACATCGCCGATACTCAGGGGAGATCAGTTAATCCCCAAATAAAACCCCTTTAAAAGGAGTGTAATATTAATTTACCGCTCTAAATCCAATATGGCTGACAGGCCAGACATTAACAACCTTCTCCATCACTCCCCTTGCAGCGAGAGAGGATGGGAGTCCATGTCTGTTATAATGAAACGGCAACACTCATGCTGACCTTTCTTTTCTCTCATTTCTCCCTTCTCCCCTGTTCAGCCTTTGTTCCTCTTTGCAAGCTTCCTGACGCCCAGGTCAGGGATAATATTAGGCTGTGTCATAAATACCAATCTTTTGATGAAGACATTATCTGTCAGCTCCTCCCGCATTTCATATCATATTAACGCCTTTCTTTCTTTTTCTCGCGTGCTGAATGTTGCTAATTCATCAAGATGAGATGGAGTGAGGCACGCTGGCACGCCTGTCGCTGAACCCCATTAATGTTCCGTGTACATGTTTAACTCTTAATGAAAACTAAATGTTCTGTGTCCAATGAACGACATACATCACTTGCTGACACTTTACCATTTTCACCGTTATTCCAAGCCCATTTTATTTCATTACCGCACAAAGAGGTGCAGAGGGAAATATGGCAGCTTTCTATTTAGTCCAACACAACTGCCAGATATTATTTACTGCTTATGCAAGAGCGTGCTTCTTGTCTCATGATGTCAAGGGAAAGGCCACAGTTCTTCAGAAATAGTGACTGTAATTGCTTAAAGCAGAGCCAAAACTTTGCTAATAAACAGTGAAGGGACCAGTAGGTCAGGTTGTTTGAAAACGTGGTGCATCTAATGATGGCGGCATCTTCTAATGGGCTAGCTTCCAGCTTTGTGACCATGGCCATTAGCGGGCTGGGCCGACCCCTGTGTACTTTCTCACAGAAAACGGACGACAGCTCGGTAAAACTCCGGGTGAGAACCACCTCACACCTGCTGGGTTAATCATCTCATAAAGGACAGATGATGTTCAAGCAGAGAGCGAAACCAAAGCCTCCTCAGAAGGGTGAGAAGTTGTAAGAATGGCTTGATGCTGTTAACTCACCGCTGCTTCTCATTTACCAGGGTCACATTCAATATGAACTCCCAACTTTTTGATGATGTTTCCAATTTATGTTTGTGTGGGTGCATATTTGCATTGGTGGTAAATCTTCTGTTTTTAGCACATGTTCTTGAGGTTAATGAGGTTAAACACGTAATTTCTGTGGAGGTAAATTGTCATTTTATGGCAGGGCATTCAAGTCACGCACAGCTTTATGTCAAAGCCATAATGGTGGACTGATGGGTAGTAAATTGGCTTAGATTATTGTCACAATGCAGCACACTTCAAAGCCAATGTGCACACACACACTGGGAGTATCAGACACTTAACAGACTCATTGTGGGTCAGTGAACAAATCAAACAGCCTACAGCCGCGCTACGGACACTGCATTAGATTTTTCATGATCTGCTAAAGCCATCACTAATTATAAACTGTATCTAAGGTCATTGCCATATTATTGTCTACATTCACTAACAAACAGCACATGGAGCTAAATGTCTCCCTTGAATGATCAAACGGACAGCGAGGATGATTTAGTTTATACAATATGCCATAGAAAGGCTTCCTCAAGCTTGTGCATTAAAATAATCTTACAGAATTCATCTTATTCTTAGAAACAGGCAAGGTTTTGACCTCCTATGTGGCTGCAGCTGCTATTCTCTGCAGAGACGAAGGATGCGCCAGCTGCCAGTGTGCTGAGCCGTGATGTCCTGGACAGATTTCCTGCTGGACACAGACCCCGTGTCTCATCCATCCAGATGACCATGTCAACCCTCATGTCTAGGGATGATCACATCTACACTAGGAGGAGGAGGTGATGAAGCAGCAGCGATGACACAGTCAAAGAGATTTATATAAATATAGAAAGTAGAAAAACAGAGAAATTTTAGCTGATGTAGTTCTTATGTAATTTAATATGAGTATGTTTTCAGATAAGGTGCATTTTTTTCAACCCTCAATTTTTGCTATTGATTTGTGCTTTGATATCACTTACTGTGTTCATTTTTCATGCACACAAATATCAAGTGTCGTTTTGAGACAAATGTTCAAAAACATCAGGCTGAAATAAACTTTGCTTTGTGCACACTTTACAAATTTGATCAGAATTTGCAAAGCGAGATCTTTTTTTTTCTTTAAAAGGTAGAACTGCAAAATGTTTCATGTACAGGTGATGTTTAGGAAAAGTAGCTATTTAAAAGAAAGAGACTTGTTGGTTTGAACCCCGTTTGCCCTTCCATCCTCGTGTCAAGACTGAATCCCTCTCTGTCCTGATGCATTTATCCCTGCATGTGTCTGACAAAGAAAAGCACTTCATGGACCCAGATTATATAGACCAAGAAGTGGAGTGTGAATGTGCTGAGGACTGGGTGAATATGTCTTACAGCATAAACCACTGAGTGGTCAAAAAGACCTCGAAAAGCCTTATAAATGCAGTCCATTTTACCATTTACCATGGCTACAATACACGGATGTCAGCAGGGTGGAAAACTAAAGCTGGAGAGGAAATAACCCTCTTTTGTGTTTTTCCCTCATGGCATCAACACATCATGTGCCCTTCGGAGCCAATTACTTTTTTTTCTTTTACAACATCATGTCCCTGAAGGAAAGCATCATTGAGCAATCACTGTGCATAATTTACATCACAGTGATGAACAGCGGCTATAACAAGTGTTTATGACACCATCAGAGCCTTTCAATGTTCCCTCAAATTAATTTAATTAAAGTTACAATCCAGAGTGATATAAAAGTTCAAGTAACCATTTGCAACAAAGTCAAGATCTGACCCATTAGATTGCTTTGATTGGCCGATCATTTTGCTCTTGCTTCTTAATTTTGTCAAAGTGCTTTCCAAGACCCCCGAGGGTTTTTCTATTGCAGCTCCTCTAAGTATGATGTTTGTGCACAGCATCCAGGGAAAGTCTATCAATAAAAACATGACAGTGTTTACACAGCAAGTTATCAAACACTTTAAATGAAGCAAAAATGGGACGTACGGGGAGAAAAAATGGTCCTCCTTCCGCTTTATATATAACCTGGAGAATGCCTCGCTGATTTATGTTCGTCCTCAGATGACAAATATTTAGCCCTCCAAGTGTCCGGGGTTCTGGGTAAATTTTTCAGGGAGACACTCGTGCTTCAGCAAGCACTCCTTCAACCACAGACACTCGTTGTGTGTAGAATGCACACTCGTGGAAATGAAAGTCGCATTAAAGAAGTGGGGAAATTATGCACACGTATGCAAAACTAAACACGGCAAGAGTGCAGACAAAGGAAAATAAAAGTGCTCACAAACAGCTTTGTCTCTCAATCAATGAGGGATGTTGAATTACGTATGCAAAAAGTGGAATTTTTATCCGAAAACATGGAAAAAATATACAAAACAACCCCCCAAGATTTACAACACAACCTGTGCAATATCACTGGTCATTAGGGCTGGACTGGAAAACAATCAATTACTGTCAGAAGCTGTTCGGATACCTGGTGGAAACAGCTTTATGCATTAAATAAACATGTGGGGAGAGCACAGCAGCCTAAACTTCATCACATCACGTCTCCATCACCGTTGGGCAGGAGAGAGGCTTAAATAAAGGAGAAAAAAAACACAGAATGAAGGACAGACGGAGAAGACGGGTCGGAGTGAGGATGTGAGTAAATTTGCATATTAGTGTCATTTATGCTGCATGTAACATTAATACAATCTACTATCATTTAATTGAACACAAAAACTGCCAGTTAGGCACAAACACTGATGCAGGGATGTACATATGTTTGCATATATTCATACAGGATACTAATGACTGCTTCCTTTCACCGCGGCTGATGAGAATATTCCAATGACAGATGCACTCATGAATCTCGGGTCATATCTTCGGCTTTGTGAGAAGATGATTTATGTCAGCAGCTTTTTGAAGGCAAATCTCAAACAGGCAACTAAACGCAGCTTCTCTTTTTTTTAATCTCACTAAATAGTTTGTCAAAGGAAGAAAAAGTTAAAGTTGTGTATATTTGGCACACAGCGACACAATTAACAAGCTTTACACCTTTGAACAGGAGCTTACACATCTGCTTATTCCGGTTTGTTGAATCCTATTTATTAATATTTCTTGTCATCTATTTGAAGATACGCCTCAGCGGGGGGATCCAGGCAGGGAAGCGACTTTGTGCTGTTTACCATTGGCACCAGCATGACACTCTCGAAAACCTTACTTTCAGCTTACTTTCAAGGCAACGCCATCTTAAAAGGCACATTTGCCTCAAAACTTATGAGACCGTTTTAAAAATGTCAGTTTAAAGAGCTGACATTTTGAAAGCTGAGTGAAATGGAGACCGGTGGCAAATCTGCGTGTATTTTTGTCTGACAAAATGTGAATGTTGGTGCGAATCTGTGAGTAAATGACTGAGAGTGATGGTTTCTGTAAGTAATTACAAGTATGGGACAATCCGTCATCTGCTTTTAAACAGTTGGACGGTCAAACATTAAATGCCAAATTGGAAGAAAGATTCTTCAAATATGATTAGTATGAGTACTAATCACATTCATAGTTTAAGTGCTGACGCAAATTCTTAGATGTTCATTCTTCCCAGACAATCGCACTATGTGGCCACATCTGCCTTTTTAAAACCATCCTCTCTTCAATTGATGGTTATTACACTTTAATAAACCTTGTACCCTCTCCACTGCATGCTCAATTTCACTAAATTGTGTATTTTTCTTGTGATACATACATCTTATTCATTAGGAATACCAACTTTTGGGACTTGCAAGCTAAGTATGAGAGTACTCTGCTCCTTTTGAAAAGAATTCTGATCATGACCATCAAGCTTCTCATTAAGAGATGAAAGCGCAGTTCCATCTGAATATGCATAATTCAAGCGGAGAGAAAAGCAACAATCAAGTCACATTATAAGTTACAAATGAGCTTCTTTTTGGGTGCTGTCTCTAGTAATAATTTATAATCTTCAAAACAGCAGAAACTTGCATGAGACGCAAACTAATCCCGAAGTATGAATTGTAAACTAAACCACAGGATGAAAATCCCAACAAAGATCTTCAAAAAGACAATAAACCCTGGATGAAGGTAAAACAAAACTGAATAAAATACTGCTTAGACTTTGGAGCGATGATAAACACTTGACTGATGCGTCTCGTTTTACGGGGACGATCCAAAAAAATCTTTGGTGTGGCAAAGTTCACGGTATAAATGCACAAATCTCTTAAAAAAATGACCTGTTTTGCACTTCACTGCACAACGTTGCATAAAAGTAACACACAGATTTAAACATGTTTAAATGAGCAAGTACAAGTGATCCTCAAAGGAGGCAGAGACATGCGGAGCTGTCAGAGGGAGGGCAGACCGGGGGCTCGCGCTCATGTTTTTTTCCACCCGAGGCACGCACACACTCCTGCTTTTGTCATCCCCTCATAAGCCAAGCCAGAAACGAGGCTATCCTGATTAAAGTTGATTATGGAGCTCAGAGCAGGCAGGCGACCAAACAGCAACACACAAAGAAGCAAAAACATTCTCACATCTTTGGAACAGACGTACAAAAAGAACTGAAGGAAGAAGAAGACAGGAGACAATTTAGATTAACAAATTAATCCTTTAATTACCGGATACGCCTACAGCTAAAACGAGCGTTGACTGGTAGCATTTTACAAGTGGAGAACAGTTTAAAGTGTAGAAAATGAATTATGCTTTTGTAATAATTAAGTCCAATAAAAACTAAAAATGGTAAAACAGAATAAATTTGCTGAGTTTTCTGTTTTCAACATTGGTGAAATAGAACAAAACACTTGAGTTGATTTGTTTAAAAGCTTAAAACCAGAATAGATATTTGTGTGTAACCATGCACTGATTATAGTACCATGTTCTGCAAAGAGAGGAAAATAAATAACTAATGTCGCCAGTATTGTTCATGTCCTAAAGCAACTTTCTGTGCAAAAAAATAAAATAAAAACTTGGACAGTTCTGTGATATTTTCCCACTTAAACCTGTGTATTTCTCCTTCATCCTCATTCGATCCTGTCCTATCCTCTTTGCAAAGGTTGGACAAAAATAACCTGAACAATCTAATTAGTCTGATGAAGGCTGGAAGGCTCCATGATTTAGATGAAATTAAAACACAACACAGATATGACGCAGAGAAAAAAACATTGCTTGTTTGCCTCTAATAGCTGCGGCACGACACCACAACGGAGTTTCCAATTTACTGACCCGGCAGTGTAATGGTGGTGGCTCACCATGCGGCTGGACTTAAAGATCTCCACTAACATGGAAACACAAAAGTCTGAAGTCAGACGCTGCACGAGATCCTCAAATTAATGAAATATTTTTTCATTAATTTATCATACATAAAGAGAAAAATCAATGATCACCCACTGTCGGTGGTGACCAGAAGAATGAGATCACGGACACAAGTGGCCGAAATGAAATCTGCCACTTGTGCTTCTCTCCGTGGCCAAAAGCATAATTTTTATCCTTGGCAGTTACCGGTTTAGCCGGATCAGTTCTGGTTTTGATATTAAAATTCTGCTGGAATGAGCCGGGCTCACACTCAAAGATCGAATGAGGAGCTCTGTCATCCGGGAGGAGCTTGGTGTCGAGCCGCTCCTTCTCCAGATCGAGAGAAGCCAGATGGGGTGATTTGGGCATCTGGTCAGGATGCCCCGAGCGCCTCGCTGGTGAGGTGTTTCGGGCACATCCCACCGGGAGCAGACCAAATCAGTTAGGCTCCGGACCCGCTGGAGAGACTTTATCTCACAGCTGGCTGAGGAACGACTCGGGATCCGTCCGGGTTAACTGTAGGATGCAGCTGGGGTGAGAGAAGCCCGGGCTTCCCGTCTGAGGCTGTTGCCCCCACGACCTGGCCCTGGATAAGCAGAAGACGACGGAACGGAATGGAAAGAGAAAAACAGCCTCACTGGTTGGAATAAATGCAACATAAACAGTGCGAGTAGATTAGTTAGAACGAGTCTTCCCAGCAACACCAAAGAGTGTTAAAACGTGTCTTCTTCTGTTACTTCAAGCAAACATGCTAAAAGCTTTCTCACCCCTTTGCGTGACCTCTGACGTGCCCTGATTAAGTCTATCATCTCTTTATGTGCTCACTTAAAAGTAAATGGCTGAATTAGAGCTTGTGCTGCGTAAATAACACTTTCCTTTCTCGTTGTAAAGCTTTTATGGTGGAAAATGGGTTTCATTTTAAAGCCTTGCACACAATAGAAACATGTTTGCTTTAACCAGACCTCTATATTTTCCACTTAGAGAATTTTTCTTATATGCGGCATTGATGCATAGATATACAATTTAAAGATTTTTGTTGGTTAAAATGATTTGAGTCTAACAATTTAATTGGATCGAGGCATTTGAAACACATAAAGGAACAACAGAGGAGATGAATCCAAACAGCAATGTCCGACATCTCATGGAATAAAATTCAAGAACAAACAACAAATAATGGTGATAATGTAGTGTCATAGAAAACATAAAACACATGAAAATGATCCAACAAAACCTCAAGTCATTAACGTAGAGACGTAATTAGAAAACAAACAGCAGGTGAGGTGTGATGAACAGAAACTAAAGAAAACAGACAGAATGAAATAATTAAAAACATGAAACAAGAAACGATTCAGACCAAAAAACAAGTCATTTAAAAAGCAAACAGAAAAAAACTCCACTGTTGACGACACTTTGAGATAATCCTCAATAACACGTAGTCTTTTAATAAAATAGTGATTAAATCTATAGTTACAAATTTTCCCACAAAATTATTCATGGAGAGTTAAATATTTGGAAAACTTGCTCAAACTACGCTCTCATGTGGTTTTAAAATGATCAGTAAGACTTTTTTTTGTTAAAGTTTCAGGCCCTTTATTAAAACAATAGCACATAAAAGTCTGACCTTAAAGTTCTGTACACCTGATTTACTCTGATAGCACACTGACATTTATCACCAACAGTCCTAGAGCTGTTGCTCCAAAGCATTCAGAGACAGAAAAACTGTATTTTAGAGCTTTTATTCTTATGAAAAAGCACTGTATCACTGGTGCTGTTTTTCTTCATGGTACACATTTAACACCTCAGTTCCATATTATGTGTAAAAAGTGGTGTGAAATAACACGTTGTTGTTAAGTTTGCAACAAGGAAGCTGTTTTGATCGAAGAGCTCATTCTGAGAGCTTTGCTAGTTACTAGTTTGCACCCACAACGCTTTGTAGCATGACGTCACAATCTACTTTTTCAGGCTGGGAAAACAAGTCTAATGTAAAAGCCAAAGAAACACTATTTGCGTTTATTTATCATAGTTTTTATTGTTGTACTAAATACTAGAAATGATTGAGTATACTTTTTTTTTTTTTAGCTTCTGTCGCCCATTTCTAGACTAAAACATGTTATTCTGTCATGATTCCCTCACCTGCCACCAAAGGGAGCCCTGGACCTTCGTCCCTCTCCCGCACTTCAGCTCGATCCCAAACACCTGGGTGATTAGCCTGATGCTAAACAACTCTGCGTAGCCAGCCTGGTCCCCAATTAAAGGCAGTCTCCCCTGACTTCCTGGCCAGGTCATCACATTCTTTCCAGCAAGGCCTGCCTGCCTGCCTGCCTGCGATATATGTTTGAAACAATGACCTGAAACATTCCACTGATCCATGTTTACTGGACTGCCTTACAAATAATAAACCATGTTTGTTGTCCTGCATTTGGGTCCTCCTCCTTTCACCTGCACCCCATGTCTTGGCATATTCTGTCCTTTTTAACTTTATCTTCATTTCATCTCGTAATGTGCTGTTCTTCAGACTCCGTTTCATTGTTTGACACATAATAAAGTTTAGTTTTGTTTCATTGTCTGAACCACTTGTCCCTAACAGGGTGCCGGGGGGTACCGGTGCCTATCCTCGGCTGATTTAAAGTGAGAGGCAGGATACACTCCAAACAGGTTGCCGGTGTTGCGGGGACACACACACACGACCATCCCTGCACACGCATTCCCAGGAGCAATTTCATGGTGGCCAATCAAACCTAACATGCATGTTTTTGAAGAAAACCGGAGTACCTGGACAAACCCACGCATACACAAGGAGAACATACAAACTCCACACAGAAAGGTCAAAGTATCAAGCCTTGTTCAACCTAGGACTCCAACCCTGACCTTCTTGCTGTGAGGCCACTGAGCTAACCACTGTGCCACCGTGCCACCCACATAATGAAATGTTTCAGAAATGAGAAAAAGAACACAATTTTGTTGAAAAACAGAGGACAGACATCCTCTGCAATCCTCGTAGTTATGCAGTTGGGCATGGTTAAACTGATTTTCCCACACTTAACAATGAACAGACAAACAACTAAAGTTAGACACCAACACAGTCTGTGACCAGAGAAGGGATTATGCATGCTTTGACTGAAGGAGATGTGTATGTGTGGCAGCAGCAACCTCACAAGACAAACATGTTTACCACAATGTTCACAAGTGGCAAAGCCCCAAATCCAGAGGCAGTGGACCTGAAAGAGAAATATAACTGAGAATTATGTAGATATGTGTGAACCTGTCTAGAAATGAAAGGCAGAGCTGGTTATCTGATATGACTTTCTCTCCAAAGCAAAACCAAAGCACATCTCCACTCTACACATGTTTAGGGTATCAGTCGGAGGCTGCGGCAGCGTGAAGAGTGGCAAACTCATTTCAACCTGAACAGCTTTCTGATTATTCTCTAAGTTTTTTTTTTCTTTTCTACTCCTCTTCACATCACAACCAAAAAAGCAAAGACACACTGGTGTGGCTGTGGCTTAGCAATGCATGAATACAAATCAGTTTTGAAAGAAGTACTGCTTTCATTACACAAATCACACAGTCTGCTTCGTTTCAGGTAAAGATACCTGAAAAGACGAGCTTGAGTTTTCCTCATCCAATTTCAGAAAGTTATATTGCAAATAAAGAACAAACTTGAGGGAATGAAATGAAAATATAAGTGTGTGACAGCAACCCTATGTTGTATTCATGCTGGCTAATCCAGGTAAAAGTTTGGATTTAAGTGAAGTCTAATAAAAATCCCAGCTTAGTTTGCATACTTTCAAACACCCGTTCAGAAAATGAGAAAAAATGTTCTTTGTTCATCTGTGCATTAGTCATCACTACTTTGGTTTGTGCCTCGTTACAGAACTATGTACTGTATATTGGAGATGACGTCAATGGACTCTGAACACTTGGTATTATTCGTTCTCATATCTGAGTAACAACTATAATCATGCCGGTCCGTGTGCAGTTACTGAGGACATCAATGAGGAGAAAATGACCAAACTGTGGCTTTAAAGCAATGGGGGGAAAATAAGAAGAGCTTTTCTCTAAACCCTTGAATAAAATAACACTTTTGTCCCCTTATTTCTTTCAGAGATTCTAATTTTATTGGTATTTAACAGCAGTGAACGTTATTTAAAAAAAGATAAAGAAGAGATCGTAACACTGAGCTTATCGCTTGTTCTTTCTTAACCCAGCAGCTCAGGTGTGATGTTCCAGGCTTTAAACCATGTCTGGACCAGACTACTGATGCTCATATGATGTGATTCTCTCCACAGTTAACACACAATTCTCGTCTTAATGGTATAAGAAAAATAGCAGGGAGGAGGCAAATTTTTTTTCGCAAGAGTCAGGATACACCCGGAACAGGTCACTAGTCTGCCACACACACAGACAACTATCCACACACATTCATAGGGGCAATTTCTTAGTGGCAATTATTCCACCATGCATGTTTTGGAGGGTGGGAGAAAACCAGAGTACCTGGAGAAAACCCACGCATACACAAGGAGAACATGCAAACTCCACACAGAAAGACCAGTGGTCCAAACCTTGTCCCCACTCCAGGACCAATTAGTACATTTTCTGAAACTTCTATGAATTATTCTTCTTTTGGAAAAGCTTTAGTTAGCATTTAATCATCAGACTGATCATGTTTTGATGCAGATTTAGACTCTTTTTTTTTTTTTTTTTTTTTTTTTTGATTTCTCATGCAAAGTTCTGCTTTCATTTTAAGGTGGGTGGGTTTGACTGACTACATGTTTACAGTAATGAAATAACATTTCAACATGCACATTAGCAGGACTCTGAATTGTGTTTTTCAGAAGGCGTAATTACACTCATTTGCAGGTTAATTGTATTTTGGTGGTGAGAAGGGGAGAGGTTGTTCTCTAATAATCACAAGTTTCAATATCAAAGATAAAAACAAAAAGAAAAACACCTTTTCTTGTATTGTCGTAAAAGTTTTTCTTCTAATTTCGGTCCTAATTGTCTTTAACTCAGTGTGTGAGAAATTTCTTGTTTGAAACTTTACGTGACTGGTGGAATGTGAATGTGCAAATTTGGTTTACAAAAACACTGCAGTGAGTCGACATGTTTGTCTTCAGCGAGCTCACTGAAGATGTTTAAAACTCAATTATTCAGTCCTGTAGTAAAGTTGAATGGCATTTGAAAAATTCATCATGCTGAACATGTGCAGTGGCTGGTTTCCAACATTGAAATTGAAAACCATTTGCTGTGCAGAATGCCAACAACAGTAATAACATTTACAAAGTTTACAAAGCCAGAAATAAGAACACTCATTGGCTAAAAGTAGGTGAGGATGTCATCTTTGTGCAGAAAAGTCGGTAAAAGTGAATCCTTTTGAAGATTTTAATCATTACCCTGCTACTACATTGACTCTATTGTTTTTAAGTCACAGCGAGCATGATAAAAGCCTTCTATGTGTCTCTCCAGCAGAAAGGCATTCTGCTGATGGCTCAACCGATACCAAGGCAAAGTGAATTTATTATCACAATAGCTTTTTTCCTCCTCACTCACACTTTCAGGAAGATTATAGCTTCGCTCACATAAAACAAATTCACTAAGCTGTCCTTGAGGTGCTTCTATTGAGACTTATGCCATTCAATTTGTCAACAGTGCACAGAGAATACGGAAAAATCCAACAAGAACTCAACACGCTTGTTTTGTTATTAAAGTATAGGTGTTCAGCACATTGGATTTCTATAACAACTATAGCTGCTCTGTATTTTTCTGAGTCCATAAAAAACCTCAATGGCTATGTTATATAATGCAAAAACGGAAATTGCTTCGATATTCCGCCTAATAATGTACATGAACAATAGCAAAGCATAAGTAGAATGTCAATAAAAATGTGAAAAGAGACACTTTACTCCTAGAAAATATACATCTTGAACCCAAGCTTAGAGAAAACTGAACTAATCTTGTCGAGATTGTCAACTACTGTTCATAACATTATGGAGAATAATATAAAGTGTGGGGGTGGGAAGGGGCATTATTATGAAAATTAATCAGAACACTTCATAAATGAAGTCGGCATGGCAGCGTGGTTGTTCCTGAATGTAACACACAAAGGAAGCTCTGAGAGACTAACTGCTATTGAGGCTTTTCTTGTTTGACTGTAAAACTACTTGGAAAATTGGAGTCTTACACTTTAGGTTGACTCTGTGAGCATTTGAATGTCATTTGGATAATGGATCGGCATTCAAGGCTTTTTTTTGTTGCTGCTTTGAAATGCAAGGCAGGTGTCGACCCTAAAAGGCCATGCACCAAGGAACTATCCAGTGAATTTGCTTTCAGGGACAATTCAAATTCTAAAGAGGAAATGTTGGTGATCTTAAGTCTAGGATGACAAATTCAAATTTTCTTAAGACGTTCTTTGTATGACTAATAAACCACTTCCAGGGCACTGTTTGACTTCTGGGCAAATTTGAACTGATTATTGCAAGTCTTTCAAGAAAAAGCTAGACAAGAAAAGGAGAAAAACTATGACTGCTCAATAATTATTTTGTGTTTGTTTTGAAATATTCTTTTATTTTTGCTCCATTGTCTATCAAAAAGCACAAATAAATTATTCTTGTTTAGTTTCCAAGTAACAATATAACTGCTAAAAGATAAATAGCCCGGCAGTATCATTAGATCCAATCAATACCTGCTTCATAAGGGAAAAAGCTTTCAGGTCCCAATTGGAACAATCAAAGATCCGTTCAACTGGAACAACGAGCTATCATCAGCATAAGTTAATCTAATGGATTAATCACCATTGCTGCCACTTCAACTGTCACTTACCCTTTTAAAGAGGTGTGAGAGACTTACAGTACGTATGAGTCATGAGTTATAGGTAAAACTTTGAGAAGGAGCCAGTGAACTGATGCTGGCTGAAGACATTTCCCAGTTTTTGACAAAAGCAACGTAAAAATAAAACTTTAAGATTTCAGAAGCAGATATGAGAGCTGAAAACGAAGAAGATAACCAGCTTAAAAACAGTCCTGATGAAAAGATTTACCACTCCCATCAGATTAGGGGTTAGTGTTCAGTTAATGCACAGTGGCTTCGAGTAACTCCCTTCATCACAATTACTTCATTGGACCATTTCACAAGATGCCAATTTGTCCCAATATGAGTCTCCTCACTTGAAGAGTTGCTGTAAAATTTGGTGGATATCTTAAATTGTCGACAACAACTTTCAAATCTAATTCCAAACATTTGAATCAATATGTCTCGTAACGAAAAAATGATAAAATCAGAGGTAAAACTTTGGCAGCGTTGCTGTCTTTCAACATCAATCTGAAATCTCCGTCACTTGGAGAGAAGAAAGAAAGGTTTGATAAGACAACGCAGCAAGCAGGTTGTGAGGTGGCGACTGGTAGATAAATCTCTAGCTGACCCAGAAACAAACAGTGGTTTTGGGATTTGACCACCATAATTCTTTTATAATTGGGTGTCGTGACATAAAATTGAGGGATGACTGTCAATTCAAATAAAGTTGGAAAACTCAACTGCAGTTAAGGCATTTTTTTTACATTTTTACTATTTTTTTTACTTGTTGAAGATTCAGTTAGTGTTCAAAGCTTAGCAATCCTGACTAAATTTGTTGCAAGTCATCATCATATCACGTAAGCAACATTCAACTTCCCTCCAAGTAGAAAAGTTTTTCCACAATGTTATTCATTTATTTCTTTTCGAAACCACTTAATTCAATATGTTGGACAATGGGCTGGACGTTGGTGCAGTGGTTAGCACAGTGGGCTCACAGCAAAAAGGTTGGGGTTCAAGCTCCGGAGTAGCAGTGTGGCTTTAAACACTGGCTTCATATGTGGAGTTTTCCTGTGTGTAGGTTTACTCAGGGTATTTCGGTTTCCTCCAACCCTTCAAAAAGATGCATGTTAGGGTGATGGGCCACTATGAAATTACCCCTAGGAAAGAGTGTGTGGATGGTTTTCTGTGTGTGTGTGGCCCTGCAACAGACTGGTGATCTGTTCAAGGTGTATCCTGCTTCTCATCTGGAATCAGCTGAATTAGGCCCCAGTATCCCCATAACCTTACAAGTGATAAGCGGTTCAGTAGATGAAACAAAACTTAATTCAATGCTGGGATGAGCTGACAGGTTGTGCAAATTCCACCGAAAAAAGGTTAATGCCTCGAGCCTTGGCTGGGATGGGACTTAAACCAACAAATTGTTACCTATGAGGCTGCAGTGCTAACTACTAAGACACCACTGAGGATAAAATTGAAACTTTTTTAACCTGCATTTATAGAAATGCTCTTCTTTAAACAATTATTCAATTTTCTTGTCAAAAACACTTCTTTTTCAAAGAAGTACTAAATTTTGTCATCAACAATTTATCCTGTGCATGCACATTTCCAAAGCAACCAAATTATGAACCTTCACGTCAATATAAATCAGGCTGTCATGTGTGATAAATCAGGATATCATTGTCAGAAACCATTTCAGTACATAATGCTCTGAAGTTTTCAGAAGGATATATGTCTGCTCAGGCATACCGTTGTGTAGGTAGACAGTTAATCTGTCATTGTGTCCTTGGGCAAGAAACTCCACCCTCGTCTTTACCTCATGCGGTGGCATCACTGGTGCATGAATGTGGGAAATATGGGACCGTTCTGGGGATATAGAGGCTGTTATCAGAGACTAGATGCCAAGTTTCTGTCTGCCCCAGGGTTGCCGTGGCCACACCACTTGCTTAACATCCCTAAGTATGAATGTGGAGAAAATGAATAATGAATTAAATAGAATGCCACCAGTGTAGTGGCACAATATAAATCAGATCCATGATTATCTAAACAGTTATTTTTTATAACTCTCATTAGCAATCACATTGTGCCTCATCTATAAAACCTTCCATTATTTTAGAATTTTCTGTCCTTAATCTTTTGAAGAACTAGCCTTGATAGAGTGAGCAGCCAAATATTCAACGTGGCATTAAAAGCTCAAAATACAGCGCAGTCATTTGAATTTGTAAAAAGATGATTCATTTTGTCTATTTTGTTGCTACAGCCACAATATTTTCAGGATAACAGGAGAAAAAGTACTGTTCAAAATAAAGACATTTCAGAAAAGAACATTTTAAAAAGATTGCACTGTCATGTTATTTTCGCAACTGCAATAATTTGCTGCCCCCCCCACCAAAAAAAAAAAAAAGAAAGAAAAAACAAGACTGTAAAAGTCCATCGGTGAAGAAAGGTTGATCACTCTCCCTGCTTGAAGACGTTATATGATAGACTATTTTCTACACACAAAATTTGACAGTAAACGCTATATAAAACTAAAACCCTGTCGTCCCCAAGACAGTGCACTTTTTTACAGCCTTTGCCACATTTTTTTAATACATGCACTGATTAATATCTTTTCTGCTCTGAATAAATTTGCTCTACATACTTGTCTGCGACACCTATTCAATAGAAGTGGCATCATAGACCACAATTATTATTAGGTTTTAATTACAGTTAATGAACTTATTAGAAACCACCTGCAAAATAAGCACCTTGTGTAGGAGGTACTGTCCTTTTGTGGGGTAATAATTCTTATTGTGTAGCATATATTTATGAATATGGAAGCTTTTGTTAGTTTAGAAATGGGATGTACATTAAAAACAATAATACAAATTTATTAGGTATTCCTTTCAGTGACACTATAAATTCCCTACCTCCTCGCTCTCCACTTTGTTTCACCTCTTGGGCACGTTCATAAGACATTGTAAATCTCGTTTGAGGTGAGAAATACACTATAAAGTGCATCTAATATTCATATTTTGGTGTGTTTACATAAAAATGACACTTCTTGTGACACGTCCTTACGCCTTATTCAATACAGAAGCTGAAAAAAAATTATGTTAGGATGTGGGTGTGGAGCGGAACAAAATCTCTGGCCAAGAACAAACTGATGTTTAATTTGTATTTGAATACTAGACAAGAGAGGTTGCAAATGACTCAAACATGCGCAAAAAGATAGAAATTCACGTCAGGTATGTTTTTTGGTGTCGGAACAACGTTCAAACCAGGTGAAAACCTCAAAAAGTTTATTTGGCACATTATTCCTTCTTTACAAGATGTGAAAGTCATTTTTAAATTACTTTCATTGCAATTCCGGCTCATTTTTAAATTCTTTTTCATTTTCATTTTTTATACAGGATAAAAACTCACTGTGAGGTTGAGCTATCATTAATGCCTGCGGCGAGTTGGCAAAAGTGCTGCTTCTGGGGTTTGTACAGATTTGTCACCGTGTAAAAGAGACCTTTTGTTTTTTTTGTTGTGAAAAATCAGAGTTGTGATGTCCAGTGGCAACCTAACAACACCTCTCGTCGTTCTTCCTATACCCCACCGGAGAAAAGACAGATTGCATATTTCCTCATCACCTGTGCAGAGGCTGGGGCCCATGACACCTGCTAGGCGAGCCCAGTTTAGTGCTTTCCCTGTCACCTAACGTATGGGTCTATTGATGTGCTGTGACTGGGCCGGGCTGATCCTACCCAACACGCATTAGAGCCAGCTGTTGTGCCTCATCTGTCTAAGTGTGAGATCTGATAACCACTAACGGATAGTAAACACAGGCTGCTCCGAGCAGAATGCTGCATCTGCCTTCACCCTGGATTTTGCTGCTCACAGGACTTCAAACTAAATCATTGTAGAAATGTTTAATTGAGTCCAAGCAAGCAGCTCATGGGGGAAAAAGTTTACCCTGCACGTCTTGTAATTGCGGTTTTGATTGCATCGGCCTGTTAGGATTCAGACGAGCTTAATAGAATGGTTATACCACTGAGGTCCAAGGTGCTAACTATGCAATCTAAACTACTCCACAGACTGACTGCAGACTGCATGCTGCTTTGTTTGATACTGATGATTAAGGTGACAAAAAATTCAATGATGATTACAGTAAGTGCTTGAAAATAAACAAAGGTTGTTTCTGAACATGTGTGAAGCCAATCCAAACTAATCATCTAATCAGCGGAGACAAAACAAAACAAAAGCAAGAAAAAAATGAAGATGTTCATTTGATTTTAGCAGAAATATGATCTAAGTGATAAGTCAACGAGATTGGAGCCATGGGGAGACTCTGCCTATCCTGTTGAGAAAGATGACAGAGACGCCCTTTTCAAAGTTGAGCCCATGAACCCCTGAAAGGTCTGTTCATGCCCCTGCCGGCATGAATAATCACCCCCAGCTCCCCTGTAATGTGCCTGGTATGATATATTGGGCCACATTTATTACTGCTCGCTTCCACCTGGCTGGGAGCAGCAAGTCCTCCATTAATAAAAAAAAAAAAAAAAAACCTGGGCTGCAACACAATTTCTACACAACGTATGACTGCGGGCTTAGATCCACTGCTAAAACTGTGTGACCTAATTGATAAAAATTAAAGTCATGGAGTCATTTTGCCCATAACAAAAACTAATACAAACTCTTTTTGTTTCATATTGCAGTTAGATGTACTTGCACTGCAGATGTTTTTTGACATTACCAGGATATCAGTGGTCACATACGACATTTTTGTTATTTCTAGAGGACATAACTACCAAGAAAAGATTCATTCTGCTGTAGTTAGTGGACCCACATGTTGCTGGTAACATTTGAAGATTAGCTGTGCAGGATAACACATTCATTTCTGAATAGTAATGCAGGATTAAAACAGCTAGCGGTGGTTTTACAGGATTATAGCACCATTACATGTCATCCTTCAGCTGCAAATTAAAGCCACAAATCTGCCTGACAAACATGTCACACCGGAGACTTAAAAACAATGCCCCGAGTTTCTGACATCTGGGTATTGGTTGACATGATTATAAAGGGTGTCTTAAAGAAATTAGACTGTTCTCTTCAAAAAATAAAAACATGACAAAGAACAGATTAAAGTGGCCAACATCAAGTTAACTTTGGAAATCTAATCTTCTAAAGCATGACTTCTGACCAGGAAAACTGATACAAGTAATTACATATTTTGTAGAAATTACTTTTGCTGCATTGCACTGCAGAAGGCAGCCATGACGGCGCCAATAGTGGGAGTAACAGGGGGATCAGGTGTCTTTTCTGGGGACACTTGGGCCAAGTGGGAATTGAATTGGCTTGTCCCTGTTCATGGATAGACATTTTACCACTGAGCCAATGCCTCCCCCTTTGACTGCATGATTAATACATTTAATACATGTGTATTTATGACTTTAACATCATAAATTCTACAAAATAATTTCAACATCTTTTGACAACTTACCACAACTTTGATAAGGATGATCTGTTCTCAGATTGCAAACAATTGTTTTTTTTTTTTTTTTAATTGTCGAGGCAAAAACCCCCCAAGTCACATGCATTTAACTAAGCTGATAAACATAAGCCTCCCATCGTGTAGTTAAAGTAAGGTTCTTTTATTTTGAAAAATTGCCCATTCCCTTTCAGTAAAAATAGGTCTTAGTTGAATTAAGAAGGGACAAATCATTTGTATGTGTCGCTCCAGGAAAACATTTAAAGAGATTGCAGAAACAATTAAAATAAAACCATCCTATACCGTTTTAAAATCAGGAAGGACAGTGGAAACCCAATGTCTTTGAGGATTAAATATGTCTTGAAATAAATAAAAATGATTGTGATTGAAGGTCTTTTTAACTACTGGTGAAATTAATTTAAAGAAAAAGCAATGATAGAAGTATAGATTGCAAACAACGTGAGAATGATTGGAAGAAGTGTTGTGAGATTGCAGAAGGTTTTATTATATCGATGTTACAGAAAATGCATGACAAATATTAGACTGTTAGACTCTTTTTGACCAGCCAGAACATTTTCCTATCCCTTTAATGTCTTTCTTTTTCTTGTTTGCAAAAAAGATTAAGTTTTAAAAATGAATGCTTGCATTTGAATGGCCACCGTTTGAAGTGTTTGTGTGCACATGTAAATAGCGCTCGGTAGCCGTCCTCAAGATTCTAATAGCAAAAGAGAATTGCAGTCTGTAAGTGCACCCAAGGAGCCTGAGAGTAAACATTAATGCATGTCGGATTTGTACATCTGTGCCCATGCAGTATGTCGCTGTGAATACATGCATGCAGAGAGGTCTCGACATGAATCTATTTAAATCCATCATCCACAGAGAAATGACTTATTTGTCCAATTTATTACTTTGTTTCATTCTATAGAGAAAGATCAGAGAATTTGGCTGGCTCCTGATTGAAATCATTGCCACTGGGAAAACCAACAGCCTGAGTGCAACTGCAATTCTGAAAGTGAGTGAATCATTGATTTTCAGCAGGAAATCATCAAGCCGAATCTATGGTAAATGAGAGAGTTGAGATGGCAAATGGTCCTGTTCAGCAGGATATTCAGTTATCACTGTCTTCTGTCTGAGACGAGCCACTGTGTCCGACTATTTTTAAGGCTCTGGTTAAGTGAAGGCGAGTCGCTCACAGAGGGGTGTTTGTTCTTGCTCATTGGGGAGGTGGAAATGGAAAGCACCCTCAAGTGAACAAAGAATTGTGTGAAATGACTTTAAAAGAAATGGTAACCTTGCAAAAAATAAAAAGCAGACAAGAAGGCAATAATTTCCTGAACCAACACATAAATTGTATTGTGGATTCTGTGCCGAAAGGCTGCTCTATGAAAATGAGCTGCTTTGATGTTTGATTATAGAACTTTCTTGTTCTCTGAACCCCTCTAAAACTGTTTGAAAATGAGTAATTCTCTAAAAAGAAGACCTAATAAAGGGCTATCAGCCAGTTCAGCAAAAATATACTTTTATGCTTTCATGCAACTAGTAAGATGAGTTTTTTTTAAACAAATCACCAGCTTGAAAGTCAGACTCGAGCTGATATTAATACCCTGAAAGTCATCTGTGTGGCTCAAAGGAATACATTTCTAAGTCTATGCTGTAAAAAATGAACTTCTTATAAACTTATACTCCAGGATACTTAGGGCCCTTTTTTTCTTCTTTTTTGTCATCATATGAGGGGATTAATGAGTTTGTATGTGTGATACTGCACACTCATTTTAATCCAGCTCAATTTACACCATACACTGTATTCATTTAAGCAGTAATAAACTGAATCACACAGCAATTTTTCAACATTCATTCATCTTCTAAACTGTCCATCCCTGCCGGGGTCGCGGGGGTGCCGTAGCCTATTCCGGCTGATTTGAGGCGAAAGACTGGGTACAACCTGAACAGGTTGAGAGTCTGTTGCAGGGCCACACACACAACCGTCCACACACACGCACACTCATTCCTTGGGGCAATTTTATAGCGGCCATTTAACCTAACAGTCATGTTTTTCTTGGGTGGGAGGAAACCGGAGTACCTAGGGAAAACCCACACATACACAGGGAGAACATGCAAACTCCACACAGAAAGGACAGTGTTCCAAGCCTAACCGCTGGGCCACTGAACAAATTAACAAATTTTAACAAATAGGCTCCATTATTTAATGTCAAAAGCCATTAAAGACTACCTTGTGAGGATACCAGACCAAACTAGATTGAATCAAATTTTTTGGAAGGTTGGTAAAAAGATCAGAATTGTTTCAAATTTAGAAATACAAAATAAAGAAAAAAGTCTTTGAATTGTTAATAAATGACTTTTATTAGGCTTGCTGTCTAATATTGACAGAATTTCTTCACAGGTAAGTTATATATATAAAAAAAAACAACTTCCATTTTGTGTTTGTCGTACTTTGTTTTTTTTATTGGTTGCCAGCAGCACATGTAAATGTTCCTTTCAGACATGTTTAATCTGGCTAATTGTGCCCTTTTGAAATAATAGACACTTCTTTATAGATTCACGTTAGTCATTCTTATGCAAGATAGTCAATAATATTTTCAATGCGACGTAAAAGATTGTTATAAACGTTGCAAAAAAAAAAGAAAAGGCAACAACAAAAAAATCACCTTGCAGTTTTAAAGGAAATGTTCGCGACAACGGAAAGTTTTCATTGAATCCAAAGATGTAACGCACATGGTGATTAGTCAAACTATTGTCATTGTTCAAAACAAAATAACAAAAACAATAACAAAAAAAAAAAAAGATCGACTTAACATTAGGATGTTTTGTTGCAGTTTATGGAAAAGGAGACAAAAAAATCGTTTTTGTTCAAAAGTGGATATGTCTGAATATCTCAGGTATTTGATCATTTTCTTGAAGAAATGTTATAGTGTTGGATTCTTTATTTTTACTCCTCTTCTGATGGAGAAATAGAAAAGGTCATTATAAAACTATGACGCAATAATTCAACCATAAAACAGTCATCACACAACTATAATACAGGCATGGCACAAAAAGCCATGTTTCATTTAGGTGCCATTTAAATTTTTTGCGTATCTAAGTGATGTTCTGGCACAAACTTGGACAGTCAAAAAAAACCTCTGGCTTTCACATAAAACATTCGGATGCTTGAGCTTTCGAAGCTGTTTCTGTAACCTGATATGAAAGCATTAAATCTGATGTTTCAGATGAGTTATGACTCATTTTAAACATTCATCTGTCTGGGTCAGCCAATAACATTTTCAGATTATACAACTGATTGGCTCGACTGCCTCCGGCGACTTGTTAGCTTTGATGGACGTGTGCCAGAGTCGGAAAGCAGGAGGCAAAGAAAACGATTGGTTCAAATGTCCCCCATGCAAATTGGTGAGTAAAGGGTTCCATTTCTATCGTAGATTATTTTCACAAGAGAGAAAGCATCAAAAGGACAAAAGGCTGTTTGCTGTGTTACACTGCCGTTTACCTCCAGCTTTGTAGGTATAATCAAAAAATTCAGCCAATGTATAAGAGGTGTGTTTGCGTTGGTGTATGTGTGAGTAGATCTTCAAAACAGCTTAAGAGAAAGTGATAAGCAGGAGAAGCAGGGTTCTACAGACAAGCTGCTTCCAATGATCGCTGGAAATTCATCGCTCTGACTGTCAGGCGGAAGGAAAGAAGGAAAGTGTATTTAAAGGATTTTCACAGTCCTTAAAGCTATTTATTACATCTCAGCAGCTGCAGTAAGGAGTGGCTACATGTAATTGCAGCCATGGATCTCATAGCTAGAAGACAACCAATCAAGATGGACTCCTTTTCTGTGGCTGGAATTGACCGTGAGTGAATCCTGGTGACTTAGAGCAAGGACATTATTTAACACGGACTCAAAGTGACGTTAAGGAGCATTAGGTTCCGGGATTGTTAAAGCACTTGTCACACTCCAAAGACATCCATCTGCACAACGCTGGCTTCAATCAATAGATAAGTAATCGGCTGCAATGAGAGCCAGAACACAGTATTACTCATGGACTCCATCCTGAACAGCCTCACCGCCCAGAGAGCAGAGCAGCTCAAACCATGCACCTCCATCATGAGAGAACTTATCTTTTAGCTGAGCATGGCGGTATCGACAAACCAGGACTAAGAGCACCTTTGTATTGGCACGATCAGTAAGAGGGATTGTTCTTTCATGTTACAATCTTTCCGGCTTAAAAGTCAATGCAACGGGTAAAATGAGGAGCGAGGTCCCTCCACATAAAACCTCACCAGGTATTGATGACGTGCTCGTCATTTCAATGCAGCAGTAGTCTGATAAAAAGCAAAACAACTGACCACACTGAAGAAGCAACAAAGATAGCCCAGCTGCTCTACCGTGTCTCAGCTTTAGTGCACCATGTGTCATTGCCTTGGTGACATTTAATTTTCTATTAAGCGCTTTGAAGTGTTGAACATGAAATGCCGGGTGCTGAGCCTGGTGAGAAAACCATCTTACCTGTTATTTATTAAACCTAAACAGTTGAAAGTTTGAGATATTGACATTGACATTTAGGTAAATAAAATATGAAATGAATCGATACTTTAAAAAAAAAGAAAAGAGCTGACTTTGGACCAAGGGATGAAACATCACTCTAAAAAGACTTAATCCTGAGAATAAAAGCAAAGAATGAAAGCAAGACCCCATTCAGTGGACAGCAGAGCAGGAGTTCTGTTGCATGTGATATTTTTGAAGATTTGTTACAATGCTGAATGTTGAGTTGCAAATGCACTGAGTCATGTCTCAGAAAAATACTATAAATATTATCTTTAATTTGAGGTTAAAGATAACTTATTTATACCTCCGTGAGGCTGGCCCCTCTTAAAAATATATATATAAACAAAAAATATGTCAATCGTTTGTGCTACGTTTGTGCTGTTTCGTGCTGTAAATTTTATTTAAAAGAAACACTATTTGGACGATAATGTCATCCAGCCCCTCATCCCGTCTAAAAATGCGAGAGAACTCCTAAAAATGGTGTCAATCGTTTGTGCTACGTTTTTTGCTGTAAAACTGTTCATTTGTGCTATTTTAGTTTTTTTTTTATTTTAAGAACTACGATTACAAGGTTCAACATCCCTATTTCCGGCTACGATTAGGCGGCAGCATTTTTTTTTGTTTTGCCAGAATGAGGGGCAGGATGACATCATTGCCCAAATCATATTTGTTGAAATAAAATAAAAAATAAAATAGCACAAACGAACATTTTTGCAGCACAAACGCAGCACAAACAATTAACATATTTCTTGTTTATTATTGTTTATATATATTTTTTAAGAGCCCCGCGACAGACTGGCGACCTGTTCGGGGTGTACTCTGCCCTTCGCCTTAAATTGGCCGGGATGGGCTCCGGCACTCCCTGCAACCGAGAAAGGGATATACGGATAAGAAGATGAAGATGATATTTTTTAAGATGGGCCAGCGTCACAGAGATCTTTTTTATTTCGCCTTCTAGTTCATTTTAACACATCAAGCTGTTTGATTATATTTTTCAATGAAATAAAACAAATAATATCAAATAACAAATGTATGGGAAGCTCTTTAAAAAAACCTTGTAATCAATGAGCTGGAAATTGCCCTAAATAAGCGGTCAGTGTTTAAGTGACTGACGACCACCTCTAAATTTAACCTGCTTGGTCCACTTTCCCATCAGACAGGACATTTATAGACATATTCAAATTATTCTTACAGGAATTCTAAAAGTAGGACAAAAGTAATTCCTTTCCTCATTTGGATAACCTATAAAAAAAGTAATTATGATAAATAAAATGATGAGGAATTTCACTGCATGCGCTTCCTAAATGTGCTTTATATTACATAACATCATATTGCCCATGCTAATGATCTGTACACAAGCCACAAATGACTTCACAATGTTTTCTTTAGCTGCGGTATCGGAGCCAACGAGCTCTTCGTTAAAGTTGAGCTTATTAAGAACAATGACTGTGGTGTCAGAGAAAAAGATAATTAGTTCTTTAAGAGGCGACTTGTACTGCTCCACTTTTTTTCTGCACATTAATGCCATGTATCACTAAAAAAAAAAAACCTGAACAAAAGAAGAACCAGGAACAATGATCAGGATTTTCTTCCATGAGGTTTCTATTTTTTTTTTCTGCAAATGTTTTTATTTTTTATGTAACTTGTGTTCTCTCTAAAAAAAAATTCTGATAAAATAAAAGTATTTTACAATAAAATCTCTTAAGAAATCATTAGTGTAAAATAGCTCCGAACTGCAAACGTCTAATGCCAATTGAGAATGTGGTTGATATGCCCTGAATGTCTAACGTAGGAGGCTGCTTCAATGCCTCGGGGCTTCTCAGTTCCGTGTGCAACTCCAGCCACCGGAGAACTGAATCTTAGAGAAAGTAAATACCACAGCAGAAGAAAGATGCAAAATACTGACATGAATTTGACAACCAAAACAAGAGTATCAAAGGTTTCTAAGGGAAATACAAAGGTTGCCTAATGTGCTTTACTGCATAAAAATACAATAAGTCTTCACATGGTCTGCATACTAACCTTCCCCACAGACGTAATTACTGCAGGCGCGAGTAGCCATACCTCCTGTCGACAGCATACAGAAAATCAGAACAGCATTTTGATCTCATGTGAAGAAGTCATATTGTGTATGCAAAGCATTTCTAATAGCTCCAAATGCAGTTAATAATCCCTGGTTATTTTAAAAGCAAATTCAAATTCATTCCTCCCTTTTTAGCTAAAGAAAAGCATAAAAGAGTCCTTTAAACGATGCATGAGCACGCACCATGCCATAGATCGAATTAGCACCCTGATGTTGACTGGATATCCTGCTGGGATTTTTGTTCACAAATATGGATAGCAGCACTGCGGGATGCTGCACACCGATTCATTTTCTGTTCAACAAAAATAGACAGATATTCTTTGAAAACGGTATATACAAATATTCATGATGTTCGACAGCTCCCAGGTTAAAAAGTACAATTTCAAAGATTCAATCTGTAATTACAGGGATTTTCTTTATTTGCAGGAAACATGTTTTTATCAAATAATTTTGGCACGAACTGTCATTTGGATATGAAAAGCAACAAAGAGGAGATGCCAAAAAGCAAACAAATACCAAGTAATGCTTCTTGTATGTTTTAGTATCAACCAATCTCAATTTGGCTCAAAAGGAAAATTTCTCAGATTGTCTTTTTTTTTTTTGGCTAACATTTTCTAATAAACTTAACAAATTTTGTTACAATTGTAGCAAAAAAAAAAAAAAAGAAAAGAAAAAAAAAGAAAACATTTTACAGACTTTCAGACAGCAGCTTGCTTCTGTATTTGCATCCAGAAACCTATAGACCAACCCGATCGATTAGCCCTCTTAACAGGGCAGCTGGTTTTGCTTGTAATCGTCGCTGCTCCATTCTCCATATTTAGTGAAGACGTGCCATTCATGTGGTGATAGTGGATATTGATTTTTTGGGCTGCTTTGCTCTAAATATCACACTTGTACAATAGAGTGGGCACAAAGACTTTTTTCTGGGTGAGATTGCCGTGTGGGAGAAGAAGCACTGCTTCTGAAATTTAAAGGAATTTTTGATGCGAATCTGAACGCTATTCAGCAGACCCATTGTTCCTGGTCTAGTAGTATGCGCCTCTAATGGAGGGGCTTCTATCATGGTGGAGGTGCTGTGAAAGGAAATTACGATCTGCTAATACGAGGTCATAATCATCACAAGAAAGAAGCTTTAAGGCTCTAAACCCAAGCCGGTCCACTCCTCCACTTCCCCCTACAGCTTCTGGTCTGATGGCTTAACTTCTTTCTTAGCTTCTTTTTCCATGTGTTCCAAGATTTGATTACTTGTCATTTTCCAGCTCATTAATGAAGACTTATTCTGCATTTGTTATAAATGGTCTTCAGTAGAAACATGATCAAGTTTCTGCCCTTACTGAGTGCCTTTTCAGCTAATTGCTTTCACCTCATTGGATTTTTGGCAACAAGAAGCCACTGCAGATACCTGAGGAACAGAAGTAGAGTTTCACGTGGGAACCTAATTACAACAGGATTTGTTTCAAATGTTATACAGGAAGTACACCAAAGGGTCTTATAATTAAGAAGACTGAAAAGTGAGATGCAGTTTAAGAACAGATTTGAACCTTTTTGACATCAGAGACAGAAGACAAAGCATGAGCAAAAGCTTCAAACAGTTTGAACTTGCATCTCTTTTCGACGTCCTATTATATTTCACCATAATAGTCGCTTGCATATGAATAGCCTCTCTCCTTCACGACATGGACAACCAGAGTCCTGCTGAAACGGGATCTGATTCTTATCAGGATGCAAACAAGAGAACCAAACAGCTGAGAAACTAAACATTCAGCGATGCTTTTCAGCTGAAATCTAGCTGCATTCAAGCTCTGCAGATGGGACTGTTGATGCACATCAGGGGTATTCACTAGGAGAAGGATATCTCCACTGGTGTTCATTTGCATCCATACTCCCAGTGCCAATCACTCCCAGTTTATTATCTCCAGCGTGTACAGTAATTACATCCTATGTGTGACTTCTCATAAATCCACTTTTCATTGCCTCTCTTAACCCCTTCTGCACCTAATCCAGATGTATATGTTGAGGGGTATTCCTCATTTTAACAGCCTTGAATTTTAAAATGCTGAAACTATCTAAAAATCTTTCATATATCTAGGACAATTTTTCAAGAGCTGGATGAAAAATAGTGTTTTTCATGCCTTTGCACGCTCTGCCTATATAATGACATATATGATGATAAATGCAACCACAGTCAGGAGCTGATTGTCTTTGTTTAACTTTAAAGCTGCTAGAAAAGGGTAAAAGCAACTATCCTGGCTCAGTCTGAAATTCTGACCAAGCATTTCCACAGCCACTAATCAACACAATATATTGGTTTTAAAACCGAGATACAAGAACGTACAGAAAAAAAAACACACACACAACTCTGCTGAGAGAGAAAAATCTATTCTCCATAAACATAGTGTGTCCTGTTTTGGCAAAAATAGTATTACTCTGCAGTGGTGTGCCATAAAGCTCTAACAACATGCTAAAATAACTTAAGACCTCCAACAACAAGAATAATATTGGGTGGTACAACTATTTGACAGCCCTCTCTAGGTCTTTTCAGGAAGCGCTCATTTGCAACTTTAATTCCACAAATGGAGTCCAAAGCTGTGTTTAAACAGAATGAGGCAGCTTTAGCTGTGACAGCTAAAAAGCAGTTTCCACGTAATAAATAGTCTAATGCAGCATAATCAAGCCATGTGTACATTACTGTCTACTTGAAAGCTTCTGGGAGGTGGTTGTAAAGATGTATTAAAAAATGCATCTTATGTAGTTAAATATACATCTTTATGTGTCTACTTATGATGTGTGTAATTTACAAGGGCATGCAGCGCTATAAACATGAAATTAAAGCCTTTTGACTGCTGATGGTAGGACACTCTAAAAGGGAAAGAACTAACAGGGAGTTTATGACTGATTTATTAGTGTCTAATGTCAGAATAATGTAAATTCACCAGGTTTCATCTTGTTGTTTTTATATCCAAACACATCAAACACAACCACATCATTCACTATTACGTATAGATTTGAATTCCTAAGTACACCACTTAATACAAAATCAACTTTTCAGAAATCTATACCTACTAATTGTGATGTGTGGGCCTTGTCTTTGTCACCAGTGGTTTCTACAACGACAGCAGTTTTGGAGAGAATATATTAGTATTTCTGTTTTCCTCTAACTGATAATGAACACGCCCCTTTAGCGATGATGCGACTAGCTACAGTATTATAGTCTTTAAGTAGAATTTCACTCACACTCGCCTCCCTGGTCTATGAGTTTGTGCTGAAGATGGATGATTTACTAACGACTTGTTTCAAATTTTGGAGGTGGAGCCTGTGCTCTTTCAGGACAGCTGGAGGACATTATTCTGACTTTCGCACTCCTTCTTTCGGCATTTCCCTTCAGGGGTCGCCACAGCAAGTCAGTTTCTTCCATCTAACCCTATCTGCTGCATCTTCTTCGGTCACACCAACTATCTTCATGTCTTCCTTCACTGCATCTATGAACCTCCTCTTTGGTCTTCCTCTAGGCCTCTTTCCTGGTGGTTCCAAACCCAGCATCCTTCTGCCGATGTACTCTCTCTCTCCTCTGCACATGTCCAAACCATCTCAGTCTGACCTCTCTGACTTTATCTCCAAAACCTCTAACATGTGCTGCTCCTCTGATATGCTAGTTTCTAAACCTGTCCATCCTGGTCACTCCCAGGGAGATCCTCAGCATCTTCATCTCTACTACCTCCATCTCTGTTTTCTGTCTTTTCCAATAAATAACTATTGTGTAACAGATTTTCAAAAAGACAAATTGTTATTGTTTTAGTATGAGATACAATAAAGGAGTTATTTTGCACAAAATGGGACATTTCAGCTCTTCCCAAGGAGCGTTCATTTTATTGTGACATTAATGTGTCACCCTCGCTTTGCTAAAAGCTCACTTAAATGTGGGGTCGAGTCAGAGTGAAGAAACGAGTCTTCCATAAAATTGCGTGTGATGTTAGGATGGGTGGTGATTCCACTGAGAATGTGTTAGCATCCTTTGCTGGAAATGTGTGGAAATCTGCAGAGTAGAGCGAATGAGCTGCTCCCTGCTGGGACCAACCCGATGGATGCAAAGAAAAAAGGGAGGAGAAAATTCCATGATTGTGGAGAAAATAACCTCAAAGAGAAGAAGAATGAGCGACAGAGGTCGGGGAGCATAGGTGGGTGGGTGAATTGTGAGGGTGGGGGAATAGTGGGTTATGTAGAGGGTTGTCCTCCGGGATAAGCTCAGAGAGGAATCCGAAGACAGGTCACCTTCTCCAGAGAGAGCAGCTGTGAACACTACGCCCCTGGGAGGAGGGTCACAGTCGAAAGCTCTGTATCTTCTACACCAAAGCTCAGATTCTCTCTTGCTGTCTTCACCCTGCACAGGTCTGCAATAACAAAGCCAATTAAGAAGCCCAAGAGAGAAGCTAGCACAGTCTCATAGTCGCCTCTCGCTGACTTGGCAACCAGAATTATAGCTCAAGAGAGTACCTTTCAACATCAAATATAGCGAATACCAGCAATTACCATTCGATAGCTACATCCTCCAGCTCTTCCTCTATAACTGATTAGGTAACTCATAGGGCTATTTCATATTCATCTCAAATGCTTGCAAACCCAGCAAATGGATATAATTGATGCAAAGCCTAACACCTTGTGTTTTAAGTATTAATGCTGCTAATCTCAGCGGAGTGTTTAATTTTGTAAGGATTTGCCCACTGCTGTGGCGTCCTCCGTTTCAGTTGTTTCAGGTGGCATTTATTTTTGTTTTTTTCTGCATGTCACACTGCATGATATCAGTTTAGACTCAACTGCAATAATCAATGTCACAGTGTCTTCTTGGAGACACACAGTGAACTGACAAGTTCATCTCTGGAACATACCATACTTCTAGTATAGAAGTCGAATGTGAAATGATGTCAAATTAATGATCAGAAGTGTGTAGATGAGACACTCACTTCTGTCGATATGTCTTCTAAAACAAAAGCCAGAAGGCTGGTTATTACTCTTTCCCTTTTTTTTCAGTCTTAGTTTCTGTTTCAGATCGTCTCGCTGTACAGTGGCGACCCTTTACAAGGAGCAATGATTGTGAGCAATAAATGCAAGCCTAGATCCTTTTCATGGGTGGCCAAGCTTCTCTGTAACTGTCATCTTGTAGAATTGAAATCCCCCCAGATCGATTGTACTAAAAGCTCTAATCTGATTGTTAAAAGAGCTGATTTGACAAAGCTGTTATCAAACTGATTTAAGTAGCAATCAATAGTGCATTATGTGTGGGTGTTTTTTTCTTCTTCTTCTAGGGTTTAGGGATTTATCTATGGCCAGGCTCAGGAATGTCCATCAGTTGTGTGATCTCAGTAAAAGATTCAAGCACACATTCCTCAACAAGGTATCACATCTGCTTTGTTGGAACAAAGCTGAATGATATTGACATCTCAAGGAGTAAAAACAGACTTTAATAAATCCTGTTGTCTTTATTTATGGTTTAAGATGAACCTGCTAAAATAAACTTCAGATTAATTTGCAATAATACCACGCAGAACAGTTTAATGGTCCATTTTGGGTTGTACTGATTATCTCAGTGGGAATGAGATCGCACGTTCAGAGCCATTTAAGCTCTTTCTTCTCAAACCTTTCCATGTCTTTCACTATTCATACCACACACATATTCATCTTTAGAGGGCAAATAAATTGGTTGCCAACAGCTGAAGGCACTTATCTCCCATAGAGTCAACTTTGCTTTAGAGACCAAAATACAGAACCAGGAAGCACTTCATTACGCTGATGCTTAACAGTCAGTGAAAAAGACCAAACACTGGAACAACACCAGCAAACTGGAATCACAAACACACCAAATGTGGTTAGACTAAGACGAAGTATGTCACAATGATCAAGACCTCCGGGCTAAACACTGTTCATTAGCGTCAGGATTGCAGAATGAATGGAGCTACTTATTTATTCTGCAAGGATCTTGGTAAGTGTGAACGAGCAGGAACTCAGCTAGCTTTAGCCTCATGCTTATCTGGGTAGTGATGGCTAATTAAGCTTCTCTCTGATGAGCCATGCATAGACCCGGTAAGCAATTAGGAGGCCAGGAATCTGCTCATTGCTACGGGAGACTGTGGGGCATTGTCCTATGTAACACAAATCTCAAGCCCCGGCATTCCAGAAACGCCTATTAAATATTGGACTATGATTTAATCAGAATAACATGCGTTTTCTCTCAGCTGCTTTAATGATGACTTTACCAGAGCAACATCCCTCCCTTTCCATTTCTCTTCAGTGCCGTTTTAAGAATAGGAAGCATCCTTCACTCTTTACTCTTCAAATGGGATTTTTATCAAAATGAAGTTGATAACTAAAGAAGGAGCTGACACAAACCAATGCATCACAAGAGATATTGTCTGTGACTGACAGCTTACTGCCTCTTGTATCGATTTAGCTCACAGTTCAAGGTACACCGTGAGCTTGAGAGGAGGTGGGTCAGACTCTAATACAGCCAGGAAGTCAAGAAATAGACTCATTGTAAAGATAACCAAGTCTGATGAGAGACTTTGTACACAGGTTGGGAGTGAAGAGGAAGTACTCTTCAGCGTAACCATGGCAATCAATAAAAAGACAAACAACATTTGTCTTCTTTTAAACAATGAGGAAACAAGGGAGCCATTCAATGTGTCTCTGCTTTATCTGATCACATCATAAACGCAAACATTTTTTGACACATCTGCAACTGACTGATGTTGCTTAGAGATTAAAAGAAAAACAAGCCGGCTGCGAGATAAGATGGAATACATAGACATCAAAGATGAATTTTACACCAGATGGTTGTTGGATAGATATAAACGCATCCTGAAAAACTACAGTACATTTAACTATAAGTCATATTTAAGTGTTTGGTGGTTTTTATTAGCTTAAGAGATCTCTCATTTTTCTTTTGGGATTAAAAAAGCTGAAGAAAAAAAGAATGGGCAACAAAATCGTGAAGAGAATAAAACTAATAAATTGCTTTTGTGACAAGCTTTGTAAAGTCTTTTGTTCGTGCTGGAGTTTTCATTCAGTACAACATCTGTCGTTAGACTAAAAAAAAGTCCATTACATCTGTTTGAAGATATGTTTTTTCTGATCTTGTTGCAAATGGACCTGCCAAGTTTCAGGTGGCACAGAGTTTCTAACCATATGGCCGCCACAGCAAGAATAACAGTGAGTGGTCAATTTCAAGAGTTACACAGTGATGGAGATCAAAGAGAGGCATTTACCTCCTGAGGGAACCTATTGCATTTGTTTATTTGTGATGTTTGAGGGAGCTGGTTAGCAGCTAAGTGCACGAAGCCCAGCGTAGTTTAACTGAGCAAAAAGGTAAAACAATTTCAGAGAGTGTAAATATCTGGATGGTCTTTGCAACACTAACTGTGCAAAGCTAGGCGGATTGGGCCAAAGGGAGCAATATGTACGGTGAAGCCATGTTAAAAAAAGGAATGTGGCATTTTTCCAAAGAAATGAAAACTTTCCTCTCGAGGACAATATGCTAACAGCCTAACAGAAGAACGGTGTAAACAAAAGATCTCACAGCACACAGGAAAACAACTAGAGGATACTCACACTTCATTTCAATAGTCACTTTCATGTAATTAATTGAACACAATTTCAGACAATTTAAACCTTTTATTCAACTGAAACAACCAAATAATTAGAAATCATTTCAAAGTAGTATTGAATTAGCATAACATTAACACCAAAGTGAAGCTTTCAAATAAATTCGTACAACAATCTAAACATGACAAATCAAATTTTGCCAAAATGTTTCACAGTATTTGGTTGCTATATGCTTTGTTACTAAGCAGCACAAAAAATGACCACACGGTATGAATCAGCACAGCATTAGCATATTTTAGATTCTAAAAACAAAGTCCAACAATGTTGTGAACATATTATAAGAACAAAACACATGCAGCGACAGAAATTTTCACGGAAGGAATAATTATCGAACTAGCGGACATGACATTCATGCTCAAGTTCCCCACGTTTTTCATGGCACAGTAAATAAGCAGCTAATTATAAACAGCATTTTCATTGGATGCCATCTTTTTCTCCTAGATTTGCCATACCTTACTACACTGGTGCAATTATCTTTGTTAAAATTAGCTTTGTATGGAGGTTGATGAGTTGATGAGTGGAACCAGGAAGAATAGAAAAAAGTGAAGACTGTGAACAAAAAAAAAACAACCTCAGGGACACTCAGTGACTTTCAAATCAAAACTAAATTAGGTTAACTAGATATATTCTGAACATGTCTCTGACTTACATCCCAGGACAGGCAGGTATATTCTGCGGCATGCAATTCTCAATAGATCTTACTACTTTTTGATGGCTTTTGAATGACATGATGGAGTAGCAGCAAGATTTCCGAGGGATCCAGAGCTCAGCACAATCATGAACATATGGACATTAGCATAGGCTGTCGGCGGCCTGCTGTCCCTCCGACTGTGCATTGGGAGTAGTCTACCTGATGCTATGCCGGGCTCTGGCTGAACAACAGGCACACTCATGCCGGCATGGTTCCAGCTTCGACTGGACAGCTAAGAAACTGGATGACAGCCAAGGTCATTTGTGGAAACTTCAGTTAACCGACATGCAGTTAGCAGTGACAGCACTTAATGTTTTTGCAATGGGTACAAAATTCAGTGCAAAAGAAACAAAACTCAACCTTAACCGGTGACATGGATGCCAAGGCCTGCTGTTGGCATTCATGTATTAAAAGAGGTGTGAGACCAGGGGTTGTTTCCAGAAAAATAACAAATCACCTGCTCTTTTTGGAATTTCCCAGTTCTTAGCTTACGACAGCCATAGAATTATGTTCAGTTTCAAGAGACGCTTAAAAAAGAAAAGGGCACATTTCAAGTAGAATGACCAAAAAAAAGTCCACGTTTGAATTTAAAAGAGCATGCATGAATAAATAATATGCATATCTTTCATAGTGAATAGTGTTCTAAATGAAATAGTATATTACCTGACAAAGCTTTGGCTCACATCAAACCTGAAAGATGATTAAAAGAATAGTCAAATAGAATGAATAAATGTACTAAAACTTCCTATTCAAAAGGAACTTTAGTCAGGTTTGTTTCCATGGAGGTTTGCTGTAATGTTATTCAGGGTTTAAAATAAAAATAAAAAAAATCTATGAAAAAAAACCCATAATGACAAAGAATTGGCATGCTCTAATTGTTTAATCTTTTTTAAATGAAACATTCTTCAGAAAGAAGAGGAATGAAGATTAGTCAGAGTAAAACAGAGTACGTGTGTGAATGAGAGGGATCCAAATAGAAAAGTGAGGTTACAGGGAGAAGAGATAAAAAAGGTGGAAGATTTTAAGTACTTAGGATCAACAGTCTAGAGCAATGGAGAGTGTGGAAAAGAGGTGAAGAAGCGTGTTCAGGCAGGCTGGAACGGGTGGAGGAAAAAATCAGGTGGGATGTGTGACAAAAGAGTTTCAGCTAAAATGAAAGGGAAAGTGTACAAAATTGTGGTGAGACCAGCCATGCTGTTTGTGCTACTGTGCTAGAAACAGTAGCACTGAGAAAAAGACAGGAAACAGAGATGGAGGTAGCGAAGATGACGATGCGATGCTGAGGTTCTCTCTGGGAGTGACCAGGATGGTCAGGATCAGAAATGAGTATATCAGGGGAACAGCACATATTAGAGGTTTTGGTGATAAAGTCCGAGAGGCCAGATGGATTGGACATGTGCAGAGGAGAGAGAGAGTACATCGGAAGAAGGATGCTGCATTTGGAACCACCAGGAAAGAGGACTAGGGGAAGCCCAAAGAGGAGGTTCATAGACGCAGTGAAGGAAGACATGAAGATAGTTGGTGTGACCAAAGAGGATACAGCAGATGGGTTAGATGGAAAAAACTGACTTGCTGTGGCGACCCCTGAAAGGAAATGCCGAAAGAAGAAGAAATGAAACCCACACTATATCCTGAGACTCCATGCTGAAATATATAATTAAAAAAATTAATCATCACATAATATCACCGCAGCATGGAAAAAAAAATCCCACTCATGGACTTATCATTGATTGCTTGTCCATATTGTGTTTTATTTTTCACATTTCTCTATTCATGTAGATTGTACAGTAAGAGCCCAATTTTACTGGTATTAGAAACAAATCTTTCCAATTTTGTATAAATCCAAAGCGATTTATCTAGTTTGGCAGGCTCTACAGATTACTGGCTGCCTCCACTGGTTGAGAAATTTTACTGGCAAAAAAATAAGGCTGCTTATTAAAATCATAAATTATTAGCTGATTTTTCAGGGGGTGCTGTTTTAGATTACCATTCCAAATTATGGAAAATGAACCGCCATTACTTTAATTAACCATTAATTAATGATTCATTTTGACAGTTTTGTACCAAACTTTTCAAAGTGGAGAGGGAATTTGTTTTAAAGAATGTTGCAGGGGAAATTAAAAAAGGAAGTGATGTTTGCCGAAGAAATTAATGATATAAAAGTAGTGAAAATACAGATGTGAGGATGTTGTTTTAGCAAACGATGCTTGAATCAGCTCTGTTTTCTGTTAAAGGGTTTCTTGCTTGTCTACGGAAGTTTTCGGACATGAACGAGGATGGATTATGACATAAGCATGACAAGTATTGATGTAAAACAATGAAGAAGCAGGAAATAATTACTAATATGTAAAACAGCCAGATGTGAAATTAATAATCCATCACATAATGAACCACATAAAATATTCATCAGGGAATAATATTTGATTTTTGGTTGAAACAATTCAAAAGAAGACATTAAATAACTCATTTTGGTGTGGACGACGGAACGGAATGATGTGGGTTATTTAAACAATGTTATTCCATTTAAAGATAATTCAATCAACATTTTGTTTTGTTTCATCTTCTAAACCGCTTATCACTAACGGAGTCATGGGGGATGCCAGAGTCTCTCCCGGCTGATTTCAGGCAAGAGGCAGGATACACCTCGAACAGGTCACCAAGCTGCTGGCCACATGCACATAGAACCATCCATTGATGTCTCAGTGGTAGAGCATTTGCCCCCTGGACCGGGAGTCAACTGGAAGTTTGAGGGTTTGATTCCCACTGAGTTCATGTCTAGGGTCCTTGGGGAAGACACCTAACCCCCCGGTTCTCCCACCATTGGCACCGGTGTGGCAGCCTGCTGCGGTGTAATACAGCACACAAATTTCCCTGGTGAGGGATCAATAAAGTTTAAATTAAACAGACTCATATTTTAAGAAAAAATGTGCATGTCTGCAGGAGTGTCTGAGACATGCTGGTTATTCGCTCAGATATTAAATAATTTATTCAAACCAATCTCAAATGGATGTTTTTTTTTTCTTTTTGCAGCATAAGTACCCTAAACGGCCTTTTAATTTATGAAGTTTAAATCTCAGAAATATCGCTAACTAAGTAATCCCTTTCGACAACTCAATGATTTAAACGCTCCCACTTCTTCTTACTTTGACTCTATTCAATAGAACATAAGGGAAAGTCAGATTTAGCAGGACCTATTAGGACACCTGCATATCTTTTTGTACCTAATTGGTTTATAATGAACCCGTTATTATTCAGAGCGAATGTTTCAAACGTTTGTCTGAGACCAGGGTAATAAATGTAATAATGTGTGGAAATAAAAAAAAAAAAAAAAAAAAAAACAGCAGGGAGGTGGTAGAAATATACGCTAACAAAAACAAAGAAATTCCCTGGATAACTGTGTCGCTCCATCAAGTCATTGTTTCTCCCACCTCAAAGATCCCCCGGATGGTGAGATTTTTCCCTCTTTGAGAAACGGGACAAGTCGTGTCAGTGCGGTTGTAGAGATGCATAACGTCTCTCGCATTCGTCTGACAGAAACGCCACTACGAAAACATTTTGTGCCGCCTCCGTCTCTGAAATGCAGAGTTCTTGTCTGGAATGTAATATTTATCTTGTAACAAGTTGCAGGCTCAGCTCCCGCCTCTGACTGCACTCGATATGTGTGCTTGACTATGCAGCTCAGCACTCCATCCATGCCACATTAGGTGCTCTGTGTCACAGACACACTTTCTTAAATGTAGGCAGAGAAGACATTTCAACATGAAGGAAGGCTCCATTCTGTCTTTCTTTTCTTTCTAAATTGTTGTTCTCTATGCACAGCAAACTAAACAGATATAAGCCCAGAGTCCTGAAGTAGAAAGTGAAGATTGGATCGTCTTTCTCGGGGCACATGTGCCTGACTTCCATCCAGCTGGCTCGCTTTGGCATACGAGTCACTGGAAGCATTCATGCCAAAGGGAGAATCTTCATATTGCATCCTAATTACCAAATAACTAAAAATAGTTGTATCATTCACGTATCTTATGGTTTTATGCATTCTGTGATATAATTTTTATAATATTTTTTTCTTGTGTGAGTTAAGCATGCAGATAATCCTTCTCACTGGGGTGCCATTTCTTATGCACCTGCACTTAGCCACCAAGTGAAGGGCGTGACTAAATGCAGGATGTGATCCCTGGGTCGTGGTGCCTTTCAGATTTACATTCCATTAGAGGGCTTGATTGAATCCACCTGCTTTGTGCACCCATTCTCCCAAGCCGGCTTCCACTGGAGTCATCTATAGGGAACAGGCAGGGTGACTAGGCGAGACTAGATGTGATGAACAAAGCAAATTTCTTCTTCCCCTGAGCTTCATGCATCAACCTAAAATGAAGATTTAAAGTGGATGTATTCTTTTTTTTCCATCTCCTATATTTTGGATCAATAATTTTAATCTGCATACAGAGGGACTCTGTGGGGCTATTCAGGTAGAAGGAATGAAGATCATAAATATCTCAGAAAGTTTGCATGGAAGAAATTGATATCAGCTCAAAGAGACTGAGAGTAAGAAAATGGCACAGACTAAAACTGGCTCCTCCTCCGCAGCCCTTTCTCCTTCACTCTTGTTCTGCCTTTTGCCCTGATAATTTATTCCTAATTTCTAATTGTTTCTCCCTAATGTTTTCACCAGTGTCTTGTTTTCCCCTTGTTATCTACAGGCTGCCATGGTGCCCTTCACTCTTTGTCTTTTGGCCAACCTGTTGTTCTGTTCATGTCTGGTCTCGGCATTTGTCTGGTGTGACTAAGCCTGCCCAGGTCCCATGCCTGCCCATGTTGGTTACCAGAATAGACCTGGCTACCTCTATTCCTTGATTCTTTTTTCCCTCGATACACTGGTTAAAATTAGTTTTGTGCATCCTTTCATCACCACTTCATAACTTGATTTTGTTCATTACCAATCAATACCAATCAATTAGTGCCTCTAAATCTGAAACCACGGTTCTTGAGCAAAAAAATAAATAAAAAAAATGAAACCGCTTGACGGGACACTGGAGTACTACCCCAACTGGGCATTTTGAGTGTTTTAGGAATCAGCAGATTAGCAAGCACATCACTGTGGCATTCAAAACGATCAGGACGCTTCATGGGTGTGTCGTATTTAAGAGAGAATTGAGCCAAAAATTGATGCATGTAATTTACATCTATAACATTTTGTGTTGACTTTCCTTTTGAAAAGTTTATGAAAAACTCGCTCACTCTTCCCTCACGCTTCTCAACTCGTTCAAATTTTTTGGGAAGGAATAATAAAATATATATTAAGGCTTTTTAATAATACAAAAAGAAACACATTTAGCATGTTCATGCACTACTTGCTGGAGATTCAGAGTCATGCAGTAAAGTTGAAATTTTCAAAGCCCAGAGCTTATGTTTCCCCTAGAAATTCAGCCTGGGACCAAAACAGATTGAAAACTCAGAACATTAGGTCAGCAACATCTGTTTCCATTAGGACTCTTTCAAATATTTTCCTATGCATCAGAACTTATAGTAAAAATGCACACACAAAACTGCATATTTCACTGAAACCTGCTTGGATTCATATTGACTTTGTAGAAAATTTTCAAAGGATCAATGAAACCTTCTCCAGATAAGATAGAAATTTCAGACCTGACTTTTAGGAACTAAACTCTACATTTGAAACAGGAAGCATTTCACTGAAGGCTGGAAATATTAACCCAATCAATCCATTAGTGAGCTTCCTGATAGATAATCTGTTTTCAGATAACATCGCCATGACCTTTTGGGGTGGATGTTTGTTGAAGACAGTGACTTTTAAATAATTAAATAAATTAATTTAATTCAAATACCAACACGAAGAATTGTTAAAAGATAAAAATGATGAATGTTATAGGGTGACATTGTTTGCTTGTAAGTTTTTCCTGGTGCATGTTGCCTCAACGATGATGCTGAATGTGAAAGTCATCTCTGCTATCAGGAGTTATAAATCCTGAAATAAAACACACAAACAGGGTGATATGACTTCTAGAGAACGAGCAGGTCTAAGCACAGCTTTGAAAGGATTATGATGCATGGCTTGAATGGAAGATATATCGGGGCAATTTTGATTTATGATGTTTTCTTTCATGTGCCTGACCTGCTGGATATGCATTAGGAAACATTAGGAAACAATTTTTCAATGCAAAAGCCGCACTCTTTGCCTGAGATTTGTTAGTTCTTTACATTTCTAACGGATATAAATGAATCATGACTGCTTTTCTCCTGACGCCTGCTCCATGCTCAGGATGAAGAGGCCATTACGCAGGAAGTGACAGAATGTTTTTAAAACTGCAAACTGATGCAATGATTTGTTTGTATTCATTCTGAAGCTGACGATTTGCTCCAGACGAGTATCTCCTTCAACTTCCATGCAGCTGCCTTCATCGGGAGGTTAATTAAAATCCTAAACTTTATTCTAAAGCAATTAACTTTACGTCTGCTTTATGCTGTTTGCTTTCTCCAACTGACTGAATGCAATTAGTATAATTAAATAAAACGCACTATATGCACTGGGAAACATTATGAGATAGAGCTTCAGCAACAAGAAACTCACTAAAACTATCTGTAGAGCATGTTCTGGTCTAATGGCTGTTATGATGTGTGTCTCTTTCTACTTATATAACAATTCAATGACATATTTTAGGGATCTGATCCGTATAGTTTTCCCTATTAGTAAAAATATCTCAAATCTAAGTGGTCATCTGAGAGTAAAAGTAAAATAAATCCAAGCAGCACATCTGATCCTAAGAGCAGCTTTCAGAAAAAAATCTTGAACATGTTCCAGCCGCGAGAGCAATGCCTCAAAGGGTCCTGATCTTTAGCTTGTCTCTGAGGTACAGCAGCTTCACAGCACAACAGACCCGGGTAAATGTTTGTGAGCAGAGTCCGACCTAGGTCATATTCTTAACCGCGGAGAGAGCTCTGATTTACGATGTTGCATTTACTCCCTGTTGAGCGCAATAACATGCATGCAAACAAAGCCTCATACGGTGGCCATTTTGTCCTGCGGAAAATATTAAGTGATGTTGACTAAGGGAGTAGAATCAAAATTTGTGTCTGCCAAGGAGGAAAAGTGGCTTTTAAATACACAAATGTCAGAATGAGGGAATAAATGGCGCGCAGAGCTGAGTACTTCTATCAACTATTATCACTGCCTCGGTAATTTGTACCCTGTAAACCAAAACGATGCCACTTTGCAGGGATGACTCAGAATGTCGGCAAATATCTGAGACATTTTTAGTCCCGTTCCACTGATTTTATTGATAATGGAGAACTCCATCTTATTTGCTTTGTAATAATTATAACAGAACTTATGAAGGAAGTATCAGCTTTACTTAAACCCATGTTTATAAATCAAACATGGCATGTCTGTGTTAGTAGCGACGGTATTGTTGCATCTAATGGTTTAAGAATAAAAAAAAATAAATTAACATCTGATCGCTAAAGAAAAAACAAAAAAAAAAAAACAACAAGTAAAAGCCATATTAATAAGAAGTAACATATAATAAAAACTTTTTTTTAAATTTAATCTCACCAATTGTTTCTGTCCTTAAAGTAATTAGTTGAGACACATAAAAATATGAATGCATTGCATTCAACTGGGATAAAAGAATTATTCCATAAACTTCAGTAAATAGTTTCACTGAGTTTCTGCATGTGGAATTGGACACAAATTTGTCATTACCATGTCATTCGCTCGCACATGTGCAGCCGCACCAATGGGACGTGCGTCTATAAATTTGCAAAAAAAAAAATACTCTGCAGGGCAAAAAAAAAAAAAAAAATTGTTCAGTACGGTACGAGTATAAGCTGCACATGCACAGTAGTGTTATTTAAAGTGGTATGTTTTTGTTAGAAGGAAATGAATAAATTTTTATCCCAAATCTGTGCTGACCAGAGAACAAATGAGAGACTCTGTTTTACTTGTCACAAGGGTAGCATTCTCCCCAGACTGGAGTGTCTACAAAGAAATGCATCCCTGTCTGATTTATTTATACAGTAATAAAGAAAATAAGAGGTGTGTTCTTGTAAAGGAGTGGGGGGAATTAAAGTTGCAGACCCCCACTTACAGATAAGTGGAGACAGAGTAGCGGTGTAGGTTGGGGGGTGCTAAGCAGTATCAGCACATCCCTTAGTTAACATAAACTATGCCATACAGCTGGCCAGGAACTTCCTGCAACTTGGGGATCACATTAACTAAAGAAACTTTTGATATGAATAAAAGAAGTAACAAAAGAAGTAGTCACAAAAGAAGAATTTACATTTTTTACCGAACAGATTTTGTGACTAAGCTGAAGCATTTTATGAAAACAACTCTCCGCACAATGTGCAAAAAACATTGTTTATTTCTTTTTCTCAATTCAGGGTTATGTCACGTACTGTTACCATAAAATGTGACATAAGTGCCATGAAGAGGAAATATTTTTAGTCTGTAGCATTGAAAAAAAAAAAAATCGCTCCAGCTAGAAAGCCGTTTTTACCCAAACAACACACGTAGATGAGATCAGTGCAAGACTGTGAAGATGAGAGCTTAGTTATAACTATGTAGTTATCTATTATCTATCCATCTATTATTAATACTGTACCTTTTAATTGTCCTCACAATAAAAAAAAAAAATAGACTGTACAACAATCTGGTGGAGGCTTTTTTGTTTTACTACTCAAATATTGGCTCAAAGTATTCAATCAAAGATTGAACAACTTTTATCTATACAAGGGGGCAAATATGTCCAAGTTCATTTGGGTCCAACTGAAAAACTAAAAAGTGAGAAAAGTTTCAGCCATCTGTTATTCTAAAGCATCATCACCACCACATCTAAGCAGTAAACTAGCAAACACGATGTCCTTGAGCAAATCTAAAGCACCCTTCCAAGAATCAACATTGTTCTCCAATGCAGTCTGAAGTTACATTATGTACTATGATAATTTGTTAATGTTTAAATATTTTTCCACTTAAAAGCTCCACTTCCACTTTGTAAATCCAGATGTACAGTCGAAGAAATCTTCCAAAATGCAGTAAAAGTATTTAATATTGCAGTTATAATAAAATGATTTTTTTTTCTTCTGTTTTGACCTTGTGGAGTTAAACAAAAATAAGGTGGAACATTCAAGTACCCATAGTCAATAGTCATAGTCAAGTCAAGGTGGGAGACGGTGGCTCAGTGGTTAGAGTGTTCGCCCGCGGACCGGAAGTCAACCGCAAGTTCATAGGGTTTGCATCCCACTGAGTGCACGTCTGGGGTCCTTGGAGAAAACACATAACTCCCCATTTCTCCCACCATTGGCACCGTCCTGGCAGCCTGCTGCGGCGTAGGAGTGCAGCATACAAATTTCCCCGGTGAGGGATGAATTGAGTGAGTAAAAAAAAAATAAAAGAGGTGAAACGTGCAATTTTCTTGTACATGTGATGACTAGAATTGAAGAAGAATAGAAGTACGTCACTGATCCATTCACAGAATCCATGAATTGTAGTAAGACAAATTACCCTCAGCTCACCTGTAAAATGGTCCCTACTATAAACCACCAACTATCATTCCTTGTGAAGCAAATCGATTTATTTCCACCTTCATATGAATGCAAATGAATCACAACCAATACGGCTGATTTTTGACATCTCATTAATAATAAAATACATTTTTAAAAAAATAAATACAAGCAAAGTTATTGTAATGCTGTAATTAGTGAGGACACAAACAAAAGTCCATGAGCGAGGACGGGGTAAGTAGATAATAATGTGGTTTGCGTAATGACTCTTGCTCCTAATTGCTATTCTGCTATCAAGATCTACATGGGAAAATAATATCAGCCACAAAAGCAAATCTGAATATTAGTTGGATGTAATTCAACACTATATCTAACTGTAGTACCATGTGAGTGAAAGGAAAATTCAAGGTGGCGGCAGAAAAAAGGGAGAAGTGCGAGATTTATGCTCGACGTGTGCTGACTGACAAAGCAACGGCTTCTCAAGGCTCGGCTGGAGATCGGCCTAAATCCTGCTCATAAATTTTATATTAATGCCAGAGGTAACCAAGGTTGTTATTCCACAGTATTTCTCCAAGTCCATTAAACACGTCTAATATAACTCAGCATTCTCCCATTTCCCAGAATAAGTAGCTCGGCAGAATTGCAAAACTTGTACATAGGAGAGTGTTTATTCCTCGTAGAGTGTGATGAGACTTCTGTTACTCTGCCTCGCTGTTTGGGTTGGCTGGTCTAAAGATAAAAAGCAAACAAACTCACCTTCCTCTGCACCTGTAGGTACTGTAACCTTCCCATTTCAGGAGATAATAAGATGAGCTGTCTAAGTAAGGAGAGGAAGGTGTTGGGGGTTCAATCGCTTTTCAAATCTTGCTTAGTGCTGTGTTGTAGCGCTTTTCTCTAGAAAGAAAATTTGACTTGATAACAAGTCAGAAAATCTTTCATTCCCCGAAAAAAATGAACACCAAGCTGTCTATCAATGTTTTGCTGTGTGAAGGAGAAAAAACGAGCAATTTGCTAACTTTGACACAACAGCAGGTAATTGAAAGCTTCTGCTCCACACCTTTCTTGGCTGACCTATTTTAAGATGTAGAGAGTTTAGCCTTCCCCTTAATTCTGGGCACAAAATACTAAATCCCAGTGCCACAGTCTCTAGTTACTGCCTTCAAATATAGTGGCTACCATGGAAACTACACGGTGCTTCATTATCCGTACACCTCATAACCAAATGATAGTAAAAACACTCCAATATTCCTCATCCCCGGCACACTGAGTCATTAGCATAATGCTGCACGTGAGTAATAGGCCGATGTAGCAGGAATGAGTTCCTCCTCCACTAGCGGACAGATACACTCTGCTCCACTGTTGTTCACTGACAAACTGGATTACCAGACAACTTCATCACCTGAGGATGCTTTCTAATATTTTCCACAAGCAAGAAAAAAAAACCCACTAGTTTGTAGAGCTGGGCAAATAATAACATATCATGCAGATGATAGAAAAGCATCAATGGTACAATTTCTTTTTTATTGGCTCTATATTAATATGGTCAAAATATTAGAACAATCATATAATTAAAGAACCAGCTTTTATTCAATTAGTGTTGTCTTGTCGTCATACATAATTTAATTTGGATGAACAAGAATAAAGGAAGTTTTTTGTGAGAGAAACGTCGGCTTTCAGTTTTACAACATTACGCTGCTTTATGTTTTTATTCTTATTTGCAAAACACTTTATGTCACTTAAGTTAGGTGGAGGTTGCATGCAGAGATGGTTACGCAGGCAGGCAGATCCTTTTACTGAAAAGTGGTAATTCATTTGTAAAGTCGGTATTTGGGCAATTTAGCTTAAATGGTATTGATATTGGGCTGCATAATGGTTAGTACAGTGGTCTCACAGCAAGAAGGTCAGGATTCGAGTCCCGTAATGGAACGAGTCTTGAAACACCGTCCTTTTGTCTGGAGTTTGCATGTTCTCCCTGTGCTTGTGTGGGTTTCCTCTAACCCTCCAAAAACATGTATGTTAGGTTAATTGGCTCCTATGAAATTACCCCCATTAGTGTGTGTGTGTGGATGGTTGTCTGTGTGCGGCCCCGCAACAGACTGGCAACCTGTTCGGGTTGTACTCTGCCTCTCGCCCGAAATCAGCTGGGATGGGCTGTGGCACCCCCCTGAACTCTATAAGGGATAAGCAATTCAGAAGATGAAATGAAAACGACAAATCATTGATATTGAAAAAAAGAGAAACCATTGTGCCGCCACCTAGGCACGTCATTATGTGACGATAACATCTAGCTACGAAGGAACTGTTCACAATGGCTACTGTATGTAAAATTAACCAACAAATGCCTTTGTAAGGTTAAAAAATTCTTACATGCATAACAATTCACTTATGAAAACAAATTATTTCTTAATTACTGGCATTTTTAACTAATTTGTTTTACCAAATGAAAATACATCAAGGATTGACTATTGAAGAGGAAGCATTCACTCTGAAGAAAAACATAAAACAATCCACAAAAGCACACACTGTATCTCTAAATCCAACTTTTTGGAACTTAACAATAAATTTCAGTTTAAGTAATTTTTTTTTCAGTTGTCACTTTGCTTATTACTTTTTAAACTAATGTTTTCTCAACTACGTCTAATCAAAGACATGACAGCCACTATAAATCTGTCAGAGCCGCTGTTTTTATCTGCAATTAAATTTCTGCAATAAAATGTTTCAATTTGTCACAATTTAGATAAATGTCTCTTCAAAAAAAAAAAAATCGAAAAGCAAAGAAAAGCAAGAAGCAGAAAGTCAAATTTTTTGGCAGAATAATTGTGAACATACTTAAATTGTGAAATATATTTTCTTTTTTTATTAAAAACTAAAGTTATCCATATAGTTATGTGTTTTTTAAAGAATGTCGGGCACTAGTTGCTTGAAATGGAAGTCAAACCAACACATGGGTTTTAACTGCGTCTTTTCTCAGTCAAAATGGAAGCCTGATCAATTTTCTCCAGAGAAAAAAAAATTCTGTCTCTCCCAGCAACACTGGTGGTTTGATCTCTGCTTGAGCTCCACTTCTCAATTGGTAGCCACCCAGATGTGAGAGAGCATGTGTCTGGCACGTAACAACCATGAAAAATGGTCACGGAAAAAAGCTGGAAGAGGCGATGATTTCATTTTGAAACAACACGTCAGATGTCAAAAAACAAGCCAAGAGATGAAAAAAGTAGCACACACACACATTAACACACTTACAAGGGATTTTTTTAAAACTCACTCTGGAGACACTGTACTGATTGTTTATCTGTATTGTAGCAAAGAGAATTGAAATCTACAGACACAGATAAGACATCAATCTTCCTCAGCGGGCTGCGTAAATAAATCTGATTACGGACAGAATCATTTCCCCTTTAGGATTGTTTTATCTGCTCATTCCATGCCTTTGCAGCAGATAACTCACCAAGTGCTTGGCACAAGGTGACTGTTCTCCTCATGCATGTCTCGCATCACTGTTGCAACATCTGTTGCTGGCGGTAATTTCCTATATTCTAAAACACAGGGAAAATCTCGTAATGCTTCCAATGTAACTGCATCACTGCTGATGGAAGATGAAAATAGACTTTTAATAAAAATAAAAAGGTAGTTTTGATATTCCTGCAACTACATTATAAAAATACAAAAAAAGTACTGCAAAGTTTGTGAACAAAATCCAGAATGTAACAATCAATAAAATAATTATCCATTAATGGTCTTTTTTTTTTTTTTGAAAAAAAAAAAAAAAAAAGCGTCTTATTTTTGGAAGAACATCTCTAAAAAAATGTATGAAGAAAAATATAATTAAGCTTATTAGCTTAATTAGTAAGTTTTTAAAAAAATTAAAAGTTGTAGGTAATTTTTTTTAAGTATTTGTTCATTTAAACTTTATAAAAATATAATTTTGTGTCTGTGGAAAATAAAAAATGTTAATCTGTTGAGGTAGGCGGAGAACAAGTAGAAACTCTTAACATTCTCGAAAATTAAAAAAATTCCCTATTTTTAAATCAATAAAATAAGAAATGGCTTTTTCTTGCTTTTGGTGTGACTTTCAGCTCTTCATTAGTTTGAATACTAATTTAAAAAGATTTTACAAAGACGCAAATGTAACAGAGATGAAGATGCTGGGGATCTCTCTGGGAGTGACCAGGATGGACAGGATTAGAAATGAATATTGCAGAGGAACAGCACATATTAGAGGTTATGGAGATAAAGTCAGAGAGGTCAGATTGAGATGGTTTGGACATGTGCAGAGGAGAGAAAGAGAGAGTACATCGGAAGAAGGATGTGGGTTTGGAACCACCAGGAAAGAGGCCTAGAGGAAGACCAAAGAGGAGGTTCATGGATACTGTGAAGGAAGACATGAAGATAGTTGGAGTGACCCAAGAAGATGAGGCAGATAGGGTTAGATGGAAGAAACGGACTTGCTGTGGCGACCCCTGTGAGGAAATGCTGAAGGAAAAAGAAGAAATGGAACAGATATTTCAGTTGATACATCTGCTCCAAATACAAAATCAAAAGTCAATTCTAATAAGTTCAGAACAAAAAAGTGAAAAAAAAAAATACAGTAATTTTCCTATATTTTCTCCAATATTGTCACTTGAGACTTGAGAATAACAAGCTTTTTTCGTTTTATCCACGGGATTTAATCTCTAAGGTCTCAAATCAGAAAGAAAAAAACATCCCTGAAAAGGATATAAAGCAATTCTTTCAGTACTTTTTTTTATAATAAAACAAGGCCAGGGCTTAAGGGTACAAATAAATTAGCATTTCCAACATTTTAAAAACAAGATTTAATAGGAGCCTTAAAATATGTGAGTATAAAACAAATAAAATGTAATTCTGTAAAGCAAGGAAGTGCTTTTTGTTTTACTTTGTTTTATTTAATTTACCAAGATTAATTTATCCAAGTTGTACGGAAATTTTTTACTAATTGGATTATCTCTGCATCCTCTCCTTCAGGGAAAATTTGTCCTGACTGACCGTAGCTCGAGAAAGTCCAGATATGTTTCTGTTTTTTAATCAGGAGCTCACAAAAAAAAAAATAGCAGCCATTTATCAGGAAGAAAACTATAAAAAGTTAGTAAGTTAAATTTTGTTTTCTGTTGTGATTGTACTGCTTTTACATTCCGGTGAATCCAAGGAGCAAAGTAACAACTTTAGAGTCAGTCTCCGGGCCAACACGACCATCAGGCATTCACCGTATTTCATCATGTTTGGCTTTTGGTTGACAAATTTAGCTACAGTGAAGGTGAAAGACTTGCCCGAGTGCAGCAGCCCCTTTTTATAACATTTCTCTCACATGTTTGAAACCATAAGAAGTGCAACACCTTCACACAGCGAGTGCAACACCGCTAAGAGAATCGGGTGGAAAAATGATACAACATGACAAAATGTCTTCACACACAAGTGAAATAAACCTTAAGATCTGTTTTTTGGTATTTATAACTATATATCATGAGGGTCTACGAATAGATGGTTTTTTTTGCGCTAATACTGGGAGCTCCTGGGTCACAGTTACTTCGGTTGATCTTAAACACACGTTTGTGAGTATGTTGGTGAGTAAAATTTATTTATAGAGCACTTTTCACAGATAAAAATCTGTGAATAGTACGAAGCGCTGTACTGTCTCTTCTTAACATGCAGATGCAGATTTGACAAAACCCCGTTTTTTGGAGGCGGTAGCTCAGTGGTAGAACGTTTGCCCTTGGACTGAAAGTTTGCAGGATCAAATCCCACTGAGCTCATGTCTAGGTGTCCTTGGGGAAGACATCTAACCCCCCATTGTGGCAGCCTGCTGCGGTCTAATGCAGCACACATATTTCCCCGTTGAGGGATAAATAAGGTATATTATTATTGACATGCAGACATTGAATGCTACTGTTGGATGAAATTTTGCTTCATAAGAAAGTACTTTTTGATACACAACTTTTTAATTTTTTTGCCCTGCTTCCCAGCTAACAATTTAACGTTCCCAGAATATTCTGGGAAGGTTTTTTAAAGGTTAGCAGAACGTTCCTGAGACGTTATTTTTGGTTCTCTAAAGGTTCAAACGGAAAGTTTTATGACGGTTGTAAAACGTTATTTTTTTTAGTTTTTAGAACATTCCTCTAACCTTAATTTTAACCATAGTGTTTGGAATTTGGTTCTCTCAACAATCTGGGAAGGTTAGGTACTAACTCAACCACCGGCTAACGTTTAGGGAACGTTAGTTTTTGGTTAGGTAATAACAAACCTTTAGAGAACCTCAGGCTAACGTTCACTGGAGGTTCTCTGTTTGCTGGGTTGTTCTATATATGTTTTTTTCACTCCTTTGGCTCTTTCCCACCAACACAGGTTTCTAAACAAGCAGCCGTGTTAATAAAAAGATCTGAAAACGGAGGCACAGTCAGAACGAAAACATCCAGATAAAACATGGATAACAAGAATTGGCTTTTTTTTGTTGTTCACATGTCAGCTAAAACTCTTAAAGGAAAAGATAAAATGATACAGATTGTGAAATGTTTTTATGTGTCTGTGATCAGTGTTTTTTAATCTTATTTTCACTGCTTGAGTACGACAAAGAATTTTTTTGATAATCTCCAATATAAAAAACTGAATAAAAAGCTTGCTGTGGCCTAAGCAGCCAATCAGATGAAAATACCTGTAATTCAGTCAGCTGGAGAGAATCCTGAATGGATATCACTGTTTTACTTGGGAAAATAGCCTCGTCAGGTAACTCATGTCTGTATCCCCAAGGGAAATGGTCCCAAATCTAATTTATTTTCATTTTGATCCATGATTTGGGTTACATGAGAAGAATAATGTTCTTCACGAAGGCTTAAAGTAAATAAAGTAATTCAATTTGGTTGTCTAAACAAATTTAGCTGCAGTTCTAGGGTTGATAGATGAGTTTATATGTAGAAAAATTACAATGTGCTCTCTTATGAGTTGTTTATGGGAGAAAAGTCAGTGTGAACAATCTTGGGAAATCAAGAGACAACAGATTTTATATTTAACATTTGATTCAACGTGAGTTCAACGTGGGGTGGAACAGTGGAACAGATGAAACATAAAAATTTGAGAAGCAAAGTGGTTTGGTTTATTTATGAATTAGAAGAAAAAGAGATACAAACTGAGGAGGGACAAACTTGTAGTAAAACATCTTCTGGGTCAAAAAGTTGATCTCCACAGAGACCAAAGTCACATATAGTGATATCATTTGATGCCACTGTTGCATCATGTGTTTGTTTTCTGTTTGATTTTATTTATTTATATAAAATTGCTATTTAATAAATCTGAAAATATCAAATTTTTTATTTTTTTTTTACTTTAAGATCAGCCAAATAGACCTCGTAATATGCAGAGGTCCTCTCATGACACCATCTTCATACAATTTTCTAACACGTGTCTAAAAATAGAGACAAGACTCAGAAATTGAATAGCTGCATTAAGCTAATTATCTCCATTAGACAAAGTTGTCATATTATTGCTATTTTACATACAAATCCGCTGTAACTCGATTCTGCTTTTAAGTGTTAATATTGGTACATTTTGGGTCTCTGAATATTTTATGAAGACGATGAAGAATTCTCTCCGACGGGGATAAATGGGATCATGTATTACTGGAGTTTACTAAGCAGTTACACAAATCCCACTGTTTGTTTCCAGTGTTTGGACGGTGGTGGAATCCTTTTCAACTAAAACAGATTTGCTGGCTGCTCTCTGTTGGATCTGATAAAGCATTAAAGGCATTCACACTGAGGTCACTTCCCTTGGGTGACCTTAATAAGCAGAGACAGCCACTAAAATGAATTTAGGCATATCAGACGAGCCAGCATCTGAGCACATCTGCATTGTAAGAGCTCGGATTCAGCAGACAAGCATGGTGACAGAGCTTTCCCTTAAAACACACCAGATAAAAGACTAATTTGGTCCAATTTAGCTGGAGGGATGCTTATCTCCAAATTCAAACAAGGTCAAAAGAGAAAACGGGTAACAGTGGGTGATAACATCATGGTGGAAAAAGCTAAGGGGACCTTGTAACCTCTCTGCAAATGAGTTGCGCTTCGGATCTGTGCAAAAGTGGTTACACCTCTTATTACCATTTACCTCCAGTGAGGACATGACTAAACACAATAAACATAAACAAATAACTTATGAAGGCAATAATAAAAAAGGAAGCACAGAAGTTTGGTTTTTATCAGATGAAAACAACAGCCAAATTTGTACTTCACACCAACCCTGATAAGAAAACCGGACCTCAATGGAAATATTAAACAGGATTCATAAATCATCCGAGATTAAATGTTACCATAGTGGCGTAATCTCCTCCGCAAGAGGCGATTGTTGCTTTCAGAATTTATCAGGGATATATGGCCAGTGTGTGTTTGCAGCAGGAGGGGAGAAAAAAGAGAAAACTACCCCGATCAAATTCAGTTTTTTTTTTATCCAACGGTGCATCAGTTAAGTGGCTACAACACCAAAACAGAGGTTTAAAAAGTTTCAAATTGATCAAACTATTTGATAAATGATAAAAGAGTAAGAGTGCACAGCCAACACACCCAGACCCTCCAAATGTTCTGCTTGTGTGGCAGCAGCAATGAGAAAAGTGTAAAATGAGACAGCAATGAAAAAAAAAACCTCCTTCCCTCAGACTTTTGCTTTACCTGTCTTTAGTGAAGGAAAGAAATAAAAGATTACTGCAACAGAACTGTCTATCATCTGTGACGTGCAACCCATCAGTGCAGAGTACCTCTCAGAAGACAAACGTGGATCAAAAATCCTTCCCAGAACAGTTTCTCCTGTTTGATCAGACACTGAACACCAGAGATGACTGAGTTCTTACATCTAGAAAGTATAAAGTCAAAAATAATGTGACATGTGTCTGGCGACAAACGGTAAAAACAAAAAATAAGTTGAAAAAGTAAGAGACTGTAAAACGATGAGTCGATTTCACACACCTAAAGATTTCGTCTGTGTCTGTTTTTGAAGTCAAACTCTTGACCTATGTTGGTAATTTAACAAGATTTAGTTACCCATCCAAAGACGACATGAATCATATGTTTGTGGATGTAAATGTGCTACAGATGAACAATTTATTTCAAACATATTAAATGTAAGGTGGCGGCAGGGTGACGCAGTGGGTAGCACAGTGGCCTCACAACAAGAAGGTCGTGGGTTCAAGTCAAAGGTGGGGATGAAGCTTGGAACACTGGCCTTTGGAATTTGTGTGAAGTTTTCATGTTCTCCCCATGTATACATGGGTTTTCGCTGGGACCTCGGTTTCTTTCCAACCCTCCAAAAACATGTACTGTATGTTAGGTTGATTGGCTGGTGCCAGATTGAGTGTGGCCCTGCGACAGACTAGCGACCTGTTTGGGGTGTACCCTTTCCCTCACCTTGAATCAGCTGGGATGGGATCCGGCAACCCCTGTAACCTCATAAGGGATAGGCAGTTGAGAAGGTGACTGACAGACTGACTAAAGGTAAGGTTACTACGCAAAATCAACTTTTCATCAACTTCTTTCATGGACGTTTGAGCATTTGGTGAGATCTACTGTTTCCAGTATTCGGGTCAAATTTAAATTGCATGTCATTTTTGGCCATGGATTTCGTTCCCCGTCCCACCCATATTCCAATGTAAGCAGGATGTCTTCCAATAAGCCATTTGCATTTTTTAGTCATGTCAATTCATGATTAATGAATGGCTTCTATGTGTGGAACAGCTCCTTAAAAAAAATGAGAAAATTGCATTTTTACTGCTCTCATTTTAGTGAGTTTGAACATTGAAAGAAAATGTATCACAATGTTACTGCTTAATACTTGGAGACACATCATGCACAAAGTGGAATGAGTCTACTTCAAACTAATCACTTTAAAATCTACCTGCATGGTTGTTCTCACAGACAAGTTTCTGCTAAAGTAGACATAAAAAATATTTTCAAATTTGGATGGAGGCACAAATATGATCTGATTTATTGTCAAAAATTTGGCTCCAAGCTGTGAAAGTACTCAAAATCACTCTTGTAGTTATTCATGCCAAATTATTTGCTGTCAACTCTACATTTTGGTGTGATTGCAAGCATTCAGTCTGATTGAAAAGTAAATCCACAAGCAAATAAGTATTCTTATTTGAGAAAAAGCTGCAATCTTAGAACAAGTGTATAAAAAGGAGATTAGTCAGAATAGTTGCGTCTCAGCTTCTGATGGCTGATAGAATGCAATAGCAATAAATTTACACTCATTGATCAGTCATTCTAACTAGTAACAAATTTCATACTACAGCACTAGAGTTATGAATCAAAATTGGGCGATAATGTAGAGATAATCTCTATATTTTTCTTCAATGGTTGTTGCCTTTCAATTTCCAGAAACAAATTTGATTCATCTCAATTTTTGTTATCATTTGGTTAAAAAAGGAAATGATTCAGAGCTCCTAACAATCTAAAATCTTCATAAAAGTCTCTCTTAGTCATTCATGCGATCAATGTTCCCTCTAATTTCTATGTGTCTGAGCAAACACACAACCTTCCTAAGCAGAAGGGGGCGGAGCAAAGACTTTTACTCTTTTGTGACGTCGGCAGGAGCGACGAGCCGAACTCCGAAGCAGAGATTTGAAGCAATTTGTTTCAGAAAGAAAGAAGAAAGAGATGAGCTGCTGAGCTCTGTCTCATTTGACCATCTTTAGTTTAACTTGAGTTTTATTTTGTGCGCTGCATAGGTTTTCTTGTGCGTTATTAATCTGCGAGCAATGCGCAAATGCACAGGCGCGCAGCTTCGAGGGAAAATTGCACGCGATTTCAGGATTTTTTTATATCCATTTTTTACTCATTTTTTTTAAAGATCTATTTTTAATTCCACATAAAAGTAATAGTCTTTGCAAAGATTTTTCGAAAACCTGAAGGCAAACTTTCTTACTTTATCTTTTTGACTCACTTTTTAATCTTTTCAAGCTGATAATATTGTAAAAAGTTGATTGGCTTCTCATACCAAAAAATTACTCTTATTTATTTGCAACTTGGATCAATTCTACAAGCATTGTTGGTTTTCTCGCCCCACTTTTCTTCAGAAAATATGCCTCATTAACCCACTTTGTTTTTTATGTGAACAAGTCCGGTGAGTATAATTTTAAAGCTCGATAGATAAGTACAGGGGAAAACAGATCTCCATATACAGCTGCAGAAGGACAAAGACATTAGTACTGTGCAGATGCACAGCAGCCAAAAGGAGGAAATATAAAAATTAAACTGCACCCTCACCAGTTCCTCACAGCTGCAGCTTGTTTCTATACACAATAACACCACCGGTGGGGTCGTTTAAAAACTGACGATAGAGAGTAAGTGCAATTATTTTTCTCCGTCTTGAGGTGTTCATATATTATGAACATGCCAAACACTAACCAATAAATCAGAATGCCAACCTACATGGGATGAATGATGATGGCCGAATGGCAAGAAAGTGAGTCGGTTGCACCTGTAGGCTGGTGGTCATTTGTTTTGTGATTGCAAAGGGCACAGTGAGTGATAGGCGCCTCATGCGTGAGCCTGATTTGGTCTGCCCTTTGTGCCGCCTTATCTGGCTGACCTGCTAGGGTTGTATCATAAGCAGGTTTATTGGATTTGGAAAGCGTGTTGTTGTGGTTTACACCAACACATTCAGCTGTAATAGGTGGTCACTGGTATTTATTTCCCACCATGTAAAGCAATGCAAGACATCCAAGGAAACATTCTTCTGAAACCACAAGATACTGGGGCATTCAAAAATGGGTCATTTATGAGTTAATAGTCTTCAAATTTTTAATTGCGAAATTTTTACAACATTTTTTATTTCTGAGAAATGAAGACAGGAAACATTGAACAGGTACAAAACAAGAAAATCCAAATATATATTTTTCTTTTATTAGTTGTTTAAAACATTGAAAATACTTTGAGTAGATAAAAAATTATCCTCATTGAAGTTCAAGTATGAAAGTTTTTATTCTGTCTGCTAAGCTTACAAATTAAAAAATAAGGTGAATTATTTCTGCTGTTAAGTATTTGAAAAGTACAATTCTATCAATCATGCAAAATACCATATTTTACTGTGTAAATCACTTCATTGCTCCACAGTGAGACTTTCTGTTCATGCTTGTGCTATAGTAATGGCTAACATGACTGCTGTTGAAAAATGATGCATAAAAGGACACACTAGGTTATGTCAATATGACACGAACACATTCAAAAGCATAAAAATGTATGAATAGGTTTAGATCCTGCTTACATGTCTAACATTAGAGCTGACTTTGTTATTCATAAATCAATGTCTAACCGCAGAAACGCAGGTTTGATGTGTGCGCAAGAAACTAAAGGGGTACAAATAAACTAACAATCTGAAAAGAATCTACCTTGGCTCGTACAAAGTCGATAAGCTAAAGAAATTCTAAGCTTTGAACGTGTGAAAAGCATGTTTGAAGGAGAATAAAGGTGCTGCTTGGGTGAGACAGAATTCTACCGCTGCATGCTTTGGAAGCTTTGATGCAAAAATAAAATCAAACATAGTGGAGTCTTGTTAAATGATATTTTTTCAGAAAAACTAAAAAGAATCACGCTTGAGAAGATTTTTAAAAATACAAACCACAACATATCTTGCTCTTTCTCATTCCAAATAAACTATCTTGGAAGTTTTGTGACTGAATTAAATGCTAGCAAATTAAAGCAACTTGTTAGAATGATGTTCATCAGTGATGTTAAGCGTCTTGATAACAGTTAATCCCTCAAAAACGACCAGAAAAGAATCCAAAAGATTATCTTTTACGCTCCATGTCCCACAAAAATAAAATAGTTCCTTATAGAAGTTAATAATCAAATCAAGCCTCAAAACTTCACCAAAAGCAGGTGATGGAACAAGTTCATTAAAAAAGGACATAACATTGTAATAAATGTTTACCATCATGAATCAGTCCCTCTTGTTTTGCCATTTTAATTTTATGTTTACTTTAAAAAAATTTAGAGAAGTGATTCAGTGACTCATTTTCTTCCCAAATTCCAACAACTCAGGCTTCATTTCCATTCAACAAGGTGTAAATCAGGGTATAGAAATTCCACTTCTATTGAGTATTAATAAAAGAACTACTGCATTTTAATTTAGCATTGTGAGAGTCTCACTTAAGTCTTTTTCTCTCTCTTGCACTAATTTGTCAGACATATTCTGTAGAGATAATTAACTTCAGAAATTTTCTCTACTTGTAAGTTTTGCATTTATATTTTTAACCATTGCACTTGAAAATAACAAGAACATTATAATCAGACAGATGAGATGTTGCTTAGTACCTGTTTTACTCTTCAGGTTGCTTGCAAGGTGCATAATGAGAATAAACACAATAATTATCAGAAGGGCAGCTTGACCCCTTCTTGGACCTTGAGTCATTATTTTCAGGGCCATCAGTAAGCTGCTTAACTCAACCTTTCAACGTACAACAAGGGAGGGATAATTCAATAAAATGTACCTCTCAGAAATAACGGTCTTCTGGTCTTTACCCTGTTCACGAACCTGGGACACTGCCTGAAATCTGCCATGACAAATCAGGCAGCTGTTGATTGGGGATGTGGAATTGAGAAGAATCAAATCCCAGTGCATGAACCCTCCTGGCAGTGCGAACCATCGCACTGACGGGGCTTGGAAAGACGAAGGGGGACTTAAACATTAATGTTTCATTCATCAGAGCTCCACACCCTGCCTCCACTGCAGTATGAAAACATAACTGTAATGAAAATCCTATCGATCGCAGTCGCTTCCGCTCAGACAAATTGCGCTGTTTTCGCAGCCTTTTTTGTGTTTGGAAGGCAAATGTGAGGCGCAAAGATGAAAACCCTTGGGACGTCAACGTCCACGCTCCATCATGACAGCAAGACCTTGAATCCATTTTAAATACTCATAAAACCTTCTACCAAGAGGAAAATATTTTCTTTTCAAGGTAATTTGCAGAGACTAAAAATATATTAATTTTTGGGTTTGGGGAATAACATGACCAGTCTGGTTAGCAGTGTAGTGAACATCTCCTATACAGTTTTTAATTACAAACATTTTCCTTGTTCCTTTTACTGATTTTTTTTTTTTTAAAAAACGATACATTTCTACCGTTAAAATCTTGGAAAATGTGTTTTGCTGGCAAGAAGTCAAGTGAAGACAATTCAATTTCACACTAAATGTCAAACAGAATGATTGAAATGTATCCAGGCTGGACCTGCTGGAAATCATTCCTGCTTTCTTTCATTAGTACTCCTGCAGAGATGTGCCTGACCAGCGGCTTTATGAACTACCTGCTCCTGTTTGTCTCGCCTGTGTGTCCTTCTTTTCTGCAAAAAGCAAACATGTGTGTCTCAGAGGAAAAAAACAATAAAAGCAACTTCCCAAGTTGCACTTCTTGTGTCAGTAAACTGGTTAAATGGCCCTCTCGTGTCTAGTCTCAGAGGTCTCAAATGCATCAAGATGGAAATTTTTAGAAATTTCTGACTTCATCACCTCGGCCAGCAGTCACGAGGGACAGACATAGACAAAGAAAACCATTTTGGAGAACTATCCCTGCTTGTTATGTGGTCTCAGAGGAAGCTTTTGCAAAGCTAACATGCATGAAGAAACAAGACAGACAGGGTGTGGATAACCATCGTACCCATGTGGACTCCTCCTGCATTTCTAAATTAAAGATAGAGAGATAGCCAGCTGTAATCTCTGCATGGGATCTCTATTCACTGCTGAGGGAAAGAAACTTAAAGGAAATAAATCATCTCAGCATCTCTGGGGTCAAGGGTTTATTTAATGAAGTCATATCAGTGATGCTTCCACCTCTCTGTTATCAGCAGGTATTGTTTATATCTAGAGGATGCTTTTGAAGTTCAATAATAACTCTATTGCTTCAAAGATTTCATAAAACATTTTCCCCCTACTCTTATTGAATATCTATTATTCAGCGTTTCTGAGTCTCCAAGTAAATTCTATTTAACCGGGTGCACTATAAATGTTATCATTTCATTCTTTCATCTTATAATTTAATTTAGTACTTGATTACATTAATTATTCATCATCAAGGTTTACAATAAAAATGACTTTATACTCATTTACTGACATTTTTAAAAAACTTGTTAATTTGCTACATTTTTTTTGTCAATATTTCTGAGTGAATTTTTTGTTAGCGCATCACTTAACACTGGTTGTTTTAATTATGGAAGATAATTTAACAGTTTAATTGTACCCGCATGAATAATTAAATACATAAAAAAAACTCCCTAAATGCCCAATTTCTTAAGTGGTTGCAATGTTTTGTTTGTTTTTTAGTCAAGGCAAGCAAATGTCGGTAATCTTGAAGTTCTGCTAAGCCAAACAATGCAAAATACAAGAACTCTTGGGGGCTATTTTCTAGCACATTTTGGATGTTGAGTGGAGGAGTTTAAGTATCTCAGGGTCTTGTTCAGGAGTGGCGTAAGGGTGGAATGAGAGATCACTAGACAGATCGGTGCGGCGTCTGCAATAATCAGGGCATGTCAGGTCTATTGACTGCTACAAAATTGGCCCTAAAAATGAGTGTGTGTTTGTGGATGGTCGTCTGTGTGTGTAGTTCCAAAACAGACTGGCGACCTTTTTGGGGTGTACCCTGCCTCTCGCCTGAAATGAGCCGGGATAGGCTCCAGCAACTCTGGAACCACATTAACAATAAGCAGTTCAGAAGATGAAAACAAAATCTTTTAGTCTAAGACCAACTTGAATGTTTTTAGTTATAAATACACTTCAAGTAAATATATTTTTGACAAGCGTATGTTGAACAGAAAATTGACAATTTGGTTATCTAATCTCAACAATAGCAAGTTTGTCATAGACCAGGGGCGGGCAAACATTTTGGTTTGCGGGCCACATTGCGTTCTAATATTTGACCAGCAAGACCGGAACAGGAGCAGACGGATTACATGTTTTTGTTACCACAAGATTAGACCGATAGAATGGCGCGCTAGATTTTAAACAAGCGCGCTAAATGTTACATCAAGTGCGGTGAATTTTTAATCTAGCACGCTACGTCTGAAATCTAGTGCGATAGATAGCGCTTAAAAACGTGCGTTTAGTGGCGCTAGATTTGAAATTTAAGCGCTTGATGTAACATTTTGCTTGTTTCAACATCTAATACGCTTGTTTTCGTGCGTGTTTTGGGCCCAATGGCTTTCCATGTCATACAGTGCGCCAACTAGTGAGGAAACATCAGAATTGCAGGGGAAATAAAACACTAACATGGTTTTTTTATTAAAATTTTTTCAAGTGCAGTGGGCCGGATTTAAACGTATAACGGGCCGCATGTGGCCCGCGGGCCATTGTTTGCCCATGCCTGTCATAGACTGTATTTTATTAAAGGCAGTTGTAATCGGCCTCAAATTTCAACTATTTAGAAAGTCAGATGTAAAACTTCAGAGAGCGTGTTGCACTATAGGCATAAAACATCAATGTTTCACAGCCATGCTTTATTGACTAGGTCCAAGTGCAAGACTGCTTGAAGATCAAATAAAAGTTCCTGAAAATTGGTGTATTCTGAGCTTCAGAGATGAAGAACCATCCAACTTTTCATCAGCATGAAATTATTCAGATCTTAAGGATGCATTGGTGTAAATACCATAATTAGATTTGACTGCTTTAAAAGTGCTATTAGGTCTAAATAATATATATAACTATAGACTATGTTTACAGTTGAATGGAAAATGTTTCAGCAGACTTTACTGAATGCAAGCAAAGCAATGAGGAAAAAAAAAAAAACACAGTACTTTTCATTAATAAATTAGTTCATTTCACACACACATTAGATGCTAAACAAACCTCTCCACAATTTACATACATCAAAATAAGGCATTTAAAAACAACTTTAACTAAAAATGAAATGAAGCATTTACACTGTGTGTTAATAAAAATACATCAAATGGAATAGTAAGTAAACCGAGAAGAAGAAAACATCGATGAAAAGCCGAGCAAAAGCTGCTATTTAAACCATGCAAGCCCTCCAAACACGAGTAAGAAATTAACTCAGGAGTTTTCATTTCTATCACGGTGCCTCCAACTGTTTTGGTGAATAGTAAAATGTGTGGGTGGAACTCTGTGAGCGTTTCTATTATTACAAGCATAAATTTGAGCAGTGAGAGAAAATGACAACATCTGCATTTTGATTTCTACTGAGATAAATAATCAGTGGAAATCACTTCAGATACAATAAGCATTTTTTAACAATGAACAAACCTGTTTGGGTTTGTTTGGGAGGGCAAAAGAAATATTCCACAACATCCAATTTTGTAATAAGTCATTCCTATTATCACAACAGTACATTAAAGAAATGAGATATGTTAGATTAATAAATCACTTTCACCTAGCCATTGTCAGAAAGACACGCAGTATATATGTTATGAATGTGGGAGGACATACATTTCCAGGCTCATGTTTTGACTTTTAGTGTCATGAAGACAGAGATTTACTGTGACAATGCCCATGTCAAGTGTTACCCTCTGCAATGCTGTGCACAAACATGGCACAAACAGATTCCTCACATTGCATGCAATGTTTCCAAGAACTTGCATTATATACGTTGAGCAAATAATGTACAAGAACATACATTTTTGCAAACAGGATTTAAAAACCATAGGGTACATTTTGGTTTTACGGATCTGCCTGGAGTAGAAAAAAATTGCATGCCTGGAAAAGTGGAAATTGGAGAGTTTAATGCAAAAGGACCACTGTAACAGAGGTGTTCTGTTACTTTTCTCCAATAAATTTAATTATATGAAATGAAATTTGTGAAAGAAATTTTGTATTTTATGACATGATGAAAACAAAACACAAAAGAATAGTCTCTTATATTAATAGTTTTTAAAAGTAAGATGATCAAAGATAAATGAAACAAAAAAAACCCAGTTGATCAATTACCCTCAAGGTAATAAAAATCCACACGATACAAGATCAATTAAAAATATTTGGATTGATATTAAAAAAAAAAATCTGCTCAGGCATTAGATTTAATTTATTTTCATACACACAAAAAAAAGACCATTTTTTTATTTTCTTATTATTGTGCATATGGTCTTGTTTTGTTAACACACTCACCTTTCCCATGCACCCTCATGAATTAAACATTTGATTCTGCTTCATTTTATAGTTTCAGCAGCTTCACACGTTGAAAAATTACAGTTTCATGTTTGTGAATCTGTCACGTTGGGTTTGTGTGTAAGCATGTGTAATCCATTCAGCATGTTTTCCCTCCTTCTGCTGAAGAATTTGCCACTGTAACTGCAAACACGTCACCCTTTAATTGTTCTTCGTTTCATGTCTGTCGAGACACATCTATCACTCCGCAGCCTTGTCACAAACCACATTCTGTAACCCTAATGGGGTCACTCTATTTTTTCCTTAGTACCTCATACAATCAACCTTTGTTCCTCATAGCACAGTCTGGAGATGCCATTAGTGAGAAAAGAAGACAGTGATGTTTGGTGACAGCCAACGACTCTTCTGGTCAAGAGAGCGCCCAAGGAGTCGTCAGAGTGTCACACATACGCCTCCACATTGACTGAACACAGCCCCGGCTCCCCAAGTTCACCTTTGTTCTTGCCATCTAAGAAGAAAGAAGCTAATTGTATGACAGGGGTCATGGTGGGCGCCGCCCACGACAGCCTGAGTTGTGCCACTGCCAGGCGTTCTTGTCAAATGTATTGTAAGAAAATCCGACACACAAAAAGAAAATAATAAAAAAATAATTGAAAGATGGGAAGGCTCTAATTTCGCTGGGAGCTGCAGTTTTTGTCTTTCGGTTTTGTTCATGACTGTTGTCATCACATTTAGGGCTAAGCTCAAAAACATGCCGAAATTCTGCAAGCAGCTGGGTGGAATGATAAGAGAGGAGCGACATGGCCTGTTTGGAGCTGATAACTCACACTCAGCATAAATCAAACACCTTCTGGCGATTCAAATAATTTGTACAGTGGGGCATCATTTGCTGAGAAGGGGCAGAGGAATTCACAGTAAGAAAGTATCATGCCTCAGTGCCTCAAAAGGAAATGCTGCCGACTTGTCAAATTATATCTTTCAAGGGAAACGCTTATGTTGTAATTTACCGGCATTTGCGTTTCTACACGCTGGTCATTTTACACAACAAATTAACTATAGCGTCTCCAATTTTTTTTCCGTTGACTAATATTAGAAATGTAAAGCGATGTGAGCAAAACTAGTGTCATCTGGACCAGTGAATGAAATGTTGTGTTGACTCCTTATTGGTTATTTGACACGGTCAAAGCAAACCAGCTTGTGGTTCATTTGCGCTCAGTGGCATGTTGTGACAATGGCACAAACCACTCTATAGGCAGTTAATGGGTTTACTTGGCTGCCTCAGACTTGTGGGACCCCAGGCCCTGCTGTTTGCTTTAGGCGCTGGCAATTTTCAAAACAGTGCGGGAGGCATCATTGTTGGCTTAACTCAGAATGCCAGCTGGTTACCCAAAGATGGGTACAGATAAAGCTTCAATTCATACCAAAAAAGGGAAAAAGTAAACTGGTGAATCCACCAAAAATGTTGAATGTCTGTCTCTGTCTGAAGACTGAGATGTCTTTTTGCAATGAGCTAACATGTAAGATTAGACCTTGAAAAAAAAATCAAATGATTTAATGTCTGTAGCCTCTCTACTTTACTTTAATGAGCAAGTATGCCAATGATTTACAAAATCTGAAAAGAGAACTTGACGAAAATGAAAGCCAAAGGCAGCACAGAACCCATTTGTCAGATCATAGAAATGTTATTTAAAGAGGAGCTGCCTTTAAAAAAAGGTAGAAAAGGTTTCATGCTCAATTCTAAGGTGATCTTTTAAGCACAACTAGGACAAATCTTTCTCTTTTTTTGACATATTCAAGCAAGGTTTTGCAGACGTCTGTAAAGCTCAAAGATAAAGGACCTTTTTGAGTAGAAAATTATCTACTTCAAATGATTACTCTGCCCTTCCCTGTAAGAACTTAGGATTCCACAGTTTCTGTGAGGAAACTAAAGAAGTCATATGTAAGGGTAAAAAAAAATGTCAAGCAATGACATTCCAGACAACAAGCTGACAGAGCCAGAATAGTTATTACCTAATCAGAACGCTGGTAGAAGGAGCAGAGCAAACGCCAGCAGTGTATGACGCAGACCAAGAAATGAGAAAAAATAAGCCAAATTGCATTTTGCTTTGTAATAGTTCAATCTGAAACCGGTAGGGTTTCCAGCTGTTCAATTTTGAAGAGGGAGAAATATGATTTTAAATAAGCAAATATGGACTGTTCAACATTGACAACTCTCCAAACTGCTATCCCTCCACTAACAGTGATAGAGTGACATGGTCTGTAGTGTGGATCCAGGAAGTTTCGAAATGACAGGACGTCTAATGAATCATAGAGTATTTCAACGGAGAAGCAGAGGGTCTTAGTTCCAGAAACAATTTTATATCCAGGAAAAATCCCTTTATCTTGTTGCTAACCTTCATGGTTTCCCTTTCATCATGTCAGACATGTTCGAACGTCGAATCATTAAAAAGGGAGTTTTTTAATGATTCCCTTTCGTTTTTTAAAAAAAAAAACCTACACGTGATCCATAAGAATAAAAATGGAAACATCCCAGCTATATAATGAAAAAAAAAAACCTTCTATCTTAATGTGTTTTAATTCTGCAAAGAAACTTGAAAAATTGCATCATCTGATTATCACAATTAATGGCAAAACTTTTCCTACCTAAAGATGGGTTGATAAATGACAAAAAAAAAAAAAAAACCATAAGAAAAAAAAGAAATACGGCCAGGTGAGCTTTTGGTGGTAAATTTAACAAGCCCAGCCAGGAGGAAGTGAAAGGCTAATAAATAACATTACTTTCCTTTTTTGCTCTCTCTTTAACTCTTTTCCCTTACACAGTAATTCATTATTTCCTACCGTTTCCTTTCTAGACACTAATAAGGACACAGAAGGGTAATAAGACCCTTAGAAGGGTGCTGCCCAGTGTACACCCAGAACTCTCCGGAGAGAAACTGCTCTTTGTGGATTAATGTGTCTTTATGAGGTTGTCGTGTCTGGTAAAGATTAAGGAGACTCTGCCCCTCAGTAGTTTGAACCAATCAGGGCACTTCAGCCATAAATTTAGAACTGAATAAACATGCCATGGAGAAAACTTTGTATTTGTCGCTCTAGAATAACTAAAACAACATAAGATGACGACAGTTTTAACAATGCTGTCACATTGCTCTGAGCTTCAACAGGCTTCACTTAAAGTTCCTATAAGCAAAAACAGAAACTTGTGGGGTTTTTTGTTCCATTTCACCCATACACAGCATCTCTTCCAAATCTCTTCTAATTCCATCTATTAAAAATAGTTAAAGGTCTACAATCAACAGGTAGTTTGAACCATGTCCGAGTGTGTTTGACCTCTGAAGCGCAGTTCGTTTGACTAGTTTCAGTGTTCCAAACCGTGCTTGGATGCAGTTTGTTTAGCTGGCCCTTGTTCACATGGAAGAGGGTCAGCGATGGTATGGGACACAGTTCGGTTGGATTCGGGTGGAGTTCGCATGTAATGTAAGCGTGGACTGTGTGGGAGCACAAAACAGTACATGTGATATCACTTTTTTGTGCTCTAAAACCATTTTTATAGCCACAAAAGTGATAGACTGTTTTAGCAACAGATTATGAGAAGGCTGTGAACCAGAAGCGGACCAAAAAACTTAAAATTATTACCCACAAATTAACCGTAGCCATGGACTCAATTGGGTTCAAACTATCCCACTACCCTGGTGTCAGCATGGTCTGGCATAAATGATGAAACTCTATGCGAGTGCAGGCTACAGCGGGGATGGTGGACAATCCTATTTCGGACCCGTTTGTGGCAACCATGGCTAGTGTGAGTACACCTTAGAACCGATTAAATGTTTTGAGAATATCTGCACAAAAACCTGAATACCAAAACATATTGAAGGTTTCAAGTGTCTTTAAAGCTCTAAGCAGGGTGTTTAAAATGAAATATCTAAGAAGAATCACACTCCAGAGTGTTTTCAGCTTATGAATGATGAGATGGTCGGAATTGGGAATACCAATCTGATACTTTGACAGTATACAAATGCATGGAGGTAGTCATTAGAAGAGCTGTTACCAATATCATATGAACCGAGCTTGGTCAGAGGCCAGTGTATTTTCAATCACGGCATGAAATTGGACACCAACCCACATCCATTAAGTGACGGCTGCCTCAAATAAATAACTCCTTACATTCAAGTTTATTGGTTTTCAGATGCCTTCCCGCCCAAACTGCATGCTAAGCAAATTAATTAAACAACAAAGATCTAACTATTCTTTGTTGTTTTAAATTTGATAAATGAGTAGAGGACATCCAACTACAGAGAAAACCAATGGCAAAACTACAATCATTTAACTATATAAACAGCCCACTAGGAAACAAACATTATTCAGTTTCCAATTAAGCTAAAGTAGCATCTGTTGGGCTGGAGATGAGGCACTTTTTTTTGACAGAGGAAGCTTGAGCACCAGCTGCAATGTATCTTCTCTCCACCCACATAAAAGTTCAGCCAGCCTTCAACATATATCTTCCAAGATGAGCACACTCGGCTTTTTTAACCCCTTACTTGTGCACTTAATGGCAGGCATATCAACTTACAGTATACAAGCCTGAAGCTGTTAATCAAAAATAAATGAGATGGATCGTGGACTTTTCTGCCTGCATATCTGAAGGGATTTCCTCACAGGGAATGCTTTTTTTTAATCTTTCATCACAGCAGGCTCAACAGAACATCGCCAGGCTGGACTTAAAACACACAAAAATATTCAGTGCTGTCGGTGACTGCCAAGGCCACCTATGAATACACATGGGTTTTATTGCCCTCCTAAACCAACCCAACTGTATTAATCTAAACAATTTTTATATATTTTGATGCCTAAAGACAAAAGAGTGAGTGCATTTTTTTTCTATTGAATGAAAAGTGTCACAAAATATGAGTGGGCTAACAAATTTAGAAAAGACTTAATTTAGATTCAAATAATACTTTTTTTTGCATTAAATATATTACAAGCACAGTATTTCACATATGTGGGTGTGAGCAAGCAGCTGACTGCCTACACTAAGGTTTATGGTTTTCATTTCATGTTTATTTATTATATTTTGCTCCTTTTTCTCTTCATTTTCCCAAACGAAATCTTAAAAATGGAGTGGGTTTGAAAATTTTGAGTTGATTAAAAATAACATGTTATTCCACTATGTCGTACACTATCATGGAACAGCAGGTAACCATAGAAAAACTGTTCACAGTACTAGCGACACTTCATTTCAACCTCTTTTTAACACTGAGTTGCCTCTGGGCTCTTAAAGCATTTAGCACAGCCAAGTTTAAAAAGGATTATGATGAGATGTTCCTTAAAAGAAAGGTACATATCGGAATAGGTGGCCTGCCAACTTATAGCAGAGCAAATTTAAAATGAGTATCTTATAAAACCTTGCATGGAGAGTTATAGGACCTTGTGTGATTGTGTGAGACTGGAATGTTAAGATATCTTAACGCTACTCAAATGACCCGAAAATCATTATTGGGTGCTCTTCAACCAGTCTCCAATTTTCTGTTAATTTTGTTTAAAAGCAGAAAAACAGAAAATCTGGGAGTTCGGATTCTCCACCCGCAAAAAATGTTTGTTATTGCACCAGTTTAATGGGGTTGCTGGTGTTAATATGCACTAGTACTTCTTACATGCAGAGACTTGTATGCTTGCAGAAATGCTTAACAAATAAACCAGCCTCAGAATCGAATTAAGGGAACTTTTTTAGTTCAGGCTATAAACCATTCCTAAGATCTCCGTAGACTAAATTCAATATAACTCTGGTCTTCTCCAAAGCTTGTATGTATCTATTTAAATAATAATCCCATTTGATGTTAACTCTGCCTGGAACATGCAGTAAAAGCAGTGGGCATTTAACAAAAAACAGAAGCAAAAGCAGAGAGGCTCTGTATTCATCTTTTGAAATTCAAGCATTTGTGACAAGAAGCTGCAGGTATGAAAACATGCTTTGATTCAACATGAATGCATTGTCACTGAGCATTTAAATCCAAACAAGCTGTAATCAAGTGCATGGCAAGCTGCAAAAAACGTTGCATCCAGCCTTGGTAGTTGTGTTGTCGTGATTAATTCTACGAGAGTAAAGACCTGAATGCGCTTTCAGTGAGCCTCGCGTTTCTCATGACCGTGCCAAGAAAATTTGCTGCTTGGCTTTAAGCTTTGAATCTGTAATGTTCAGACCTCATTTCACATGGGAAATGGTTTTGTTTGGGGAAAAACAATAACAGGGGGACCTACACAGATCAGAGCAACTCCTTCACTGCTTCCCATTTAGGAAGGAGAATAGATGGTTTGTGTTTTACAAGATTCAACTTGTTTGGTGTGATATCAGCATGATTACTGGTGATTATTCAATTCATCAGTTTACTTTCTTGTGTACAAATTGAGCAAAAGGTCATGCAAATGACATCAGAAATGTTGTATCAATACTGAATTATTAAAAAGTTAAAGTGCTAACTCCAAAGTAGAATAACATTATACAGCATGCTGTCTGGGTTTGACTCTGCTCCAAGAGTCACTGCTCTGTTGACTCAGTTGAATTGCTCGCCTAAGGCACTGGTGCCTGGATACATACACATAATTAGGGAAAGGTCACCGTGCCTCCTGTCTTGTCAACAAAATCATTTTAAGATGACAAATTCTGGCTCAGGCTGAGCTAGACCTCCCTCAGATACCCCTGCCAATCATGCACCAGCAGGGTTGTTCTTGCCTTAGGTGATTTCTAATTATCTCTTTTGCATGTCATGCTAAATAGTTGGTAGCCATTACAATAAGCTATGCAGCTGGGTGCATGTATGAAGGCTGGTAAGGTGGCAATGTATTTTAAATTTATGGGAAAAGGCAAGAAAAACATCAAAATAAAACCACACGTACAAAACACAACCTTGCTTGCTTATAAGCGTAAACAGCCAGCCAGAATTTATGAGTTCAGATTTGACCTAAAACTTTAAATTGAATGAGACTTTGAAAGAATCCACATCATTTCTTTTTCTATTCAAAATCCCAAGCTCCTTGTGGCCTCACAGCAAGATTCAGAGTTCGAATCCCAAGTGGGAATGAGGCTTGGAACGCTGGCATTTCTGTGTGGAGTCTGCATGTTCTCCCTGTGTATGTGCCGGTTTTCTCTTGGTACGCCGGTTTCCTCCCACTCTCCAAAAACATGCATGTTAAGTTGATTGCCGTTACGAAATTGTCCCTAGGAATGAGTGCGTGGATGGTTGTGTGTGTGTGTGTGGCTCTGCGACAGACTGGTGACCTGTTCGAGGTTTACCCTGCCTCTTGCCTTGAATCAGCTGGGATATACTCCAGCACTCTCTATATCCCCGTCAAGGATCAGTGGTTCAGAAGATGAAATGAAAGTTCTTTGTGGAGCTTTGGTAGGTATGCTAGAAGTGCATTGAGTCCTTACTTGAAATATTTGCAGCTAAACCTAAAAACAATGATTGTTTACCTTACCAAATGAAACTCTTTGGAAGTTTCTACCATGTTTGAACAATATTCCCCACCTAAAAATGATACTTGAATTGATTTTCTATTTAATTTTTGTATGTTTGAGTCATTTTTAAACTAATTTGCAAGTATTCAAATACAATTCAAACAATAGGTTGCTCTTGGCCATGGATTTTGTTCTTCATTACACCCACATTCTAATGTAAGCAAAAATCCTTTTAGCACATGCGCTCTGCTCATCCTCAGCCTACGGATGCAATCAGAAAATAATTATCATCCACGGAAATATTGTACTTTAAAAAAAAAAAAACTATTTATTTCTAATCCCCATTTTTTTGGGGGGGGGATAATAGTGAGGTAATAATGTATTTCTGTAAAACAAAGTGATTCAGAACATTTATTAAACTCCCAAAATGTTATCAAGAAACATTTTCAATTAGTTAATCTTCTTGACAAGTTATGGATCATTGAAAACCTAAAAAGTGTCGTACAAACTTTGTTCAAAATGTGTACGTTAATCTTTTCTCATGTCCAAAATGAACATAATTAAAAGTTAATGAACTTTTCCAGAAATGTCTTGAGTGTCTGTTTGCAGGAGGGCTACAGGGACCTTTAAACACACCTGAACCAGCCACAAGGACACCACAAGAGCTCAAATTAAAACTAAAAGGTAAGGAAATGAGCAAGCATTTTAAATGCCACTTCACTTCAAATAAGCTTCAAACTGTTTCAAAGCTCCTTTTCTTGCAGCGAGATCATCACAGTCCCCATCTAGTCCACCGAATGATGAAGTAGAAATGGCTTTCACATCGCTCCCTGGTGGCCTTACTAAGGAACTATTAATCTATGGCTCTCCATATTGCATTCAGATCTGCTTTCCCCAGCCACCACCTGGCCTGAAGTAAAGGCCAAGAGAGGACCCAAAGGACGGGTGGACTGGCTCTTATTATGAGCTGCACCAAGACACCTCGAGGCTTCTAAGCACTTCCTCTGACAGTGACTGATAGCCAATTAACTATTTGAAGAAGAGTATTGATCATCTGGAGAGGAGGAAGAACCTGAAAACATCTTCTTACACATCACTATTCTCACTGTACAATGTGAGCAGCCAGACAGAACATCGCTTATACTAAATACAAACACCAGGAACGTTATCGCTCTATAATGCATGACAACGTCAATCCCTGGGAATTTTTAAAATGTTTTTGACAAACATCACTCTCCCACCCCTGCGAATACCAAACCCCTGCAAGCCATGGTGGTTTCCAGGCTTATTGTGAATAAATATAAGAATGGCATGCAGCCTGGTTAGAGCTGTATGAAACATGTAGTATATTCCTACTGTCGATCAACTTGAGGGATTCTTGTCTGCTGGAGTGTGTAACACAGTCTGGTAGTGTTGTACACTGTACAGGCCTCCATGTTCACATGGATTAACAGCAAATAAACTAAAACTATCCACAGGCTCACTTTACTGGTTGAGAATAGTAAGCAAAGCCAGATATTCTGAGGAAACCAAGCTTACAGAGCAGCGTTAGTATTTTACACTCGGCTCTAACCTCTGGGATTCAACCTCAACCTTCAGGTGTCCCAGGTTTTTAGCTGAGGTGAATTTTTTCCTCTGTATGAGAACACTGTGGCATCCCAGGTTGAATGTCAACTCTGCATGTTTTTTTCTGCATGCCAGCATAAGCGAGAAGGAGAAAAGACTCGGGCGGGAGAACATTTGATTATACACTTAGGCAAAAGACTAGTGACTCAGTCCAACCAGTTCACCCCATGTTCTCACTAGGTGACCTTTGCATGAGATAGCCAGTAGTGTCCAAACACAATAACAGGTACAAAGGGATTTTATGGGACTGAATTTCCCGGATGTGAGTCATAACATAATCTCATCTCACACCAGAATCGTTTTTTTTGGTACACCTTTAAGAGAAAACATCACATTGTGGCTGTGGTGTGCTGGACCTGAGGAGGCAAAGAGCCTTATTTCAGGCCCTAAGCACTCTCACATGGGCCTGAGTCATAGAAATGGGGTAATTGAAACAAAAGGGCAGCCTTTGACAGAGATGTAGTGGCTTTGCAAAGGCTCTGCACAGACTGCAGAAAATAACAGCTAACTCCTCCCCCTCTGCAAGGTTCTTCCTACCAGTGTCCTCGGCAGAGCATCTGTCCTTCCCTTACTTTTCAACAGGGCCATTTGCAAATGATAAGTGCAGGGACGCAGCCTTGTGAAAGATAAGGCGGCCGGGCATTTGTCAGCAAATGGAGCGTGCGCCTTCATTGTTTAAAGCTGACCTGTGTTGACATGCACTGTTTACCTTTTATTCATTTATTCTGAACTATTATCTCTTCCTTCATTAATCATTGCAACTCAAACTGAGAGAATTACTTTGCAGGGTTTGGGAAGAAGGAAAACAGATTAGCTCGATGCATTCCGTCTTTAAAGCAAATAGAAGTGCAATATTTGATTAGCTATGTTTTGCAAACAATCAATCCAAACACAGTCATCTGGATGAGCGTTCCTACACTGTGTCTTCAACCTGCAAATGAAAAAATAGTTTTTAATAAAAACTTGTTCTGTCACAGTCTGTGTGCAGGTTATTTGAATTCATCTCCTCTGACTAGAGGGAACAAAAAGTCTTTTCGCTTGTATATTATCACTTCCCTCTAAAAGATGAAATCCCTGCAAATACACGGCCCATCATTTTCCATGTATTAGCCATGGAACAGAAAAAAAACTGAAGTGATTTAAAATTCCTTTGACCAGAAGGCAATTTTCCCCAATAAATTATGTTAATTTTGGCTTTAGCCCTTCTTATCACATTCTTTAGAGTCAATGAGAGACTAAATTGGATGTGGGAAAGGCAACTTTGGGATGATTCAAATGAGAGCGACGAGAGTAGTCCGTGAAAAGCATCTGATATTATTGTAATAAGAAATCAGACCACACAGATAAATGTATTATGCAATACATTTCTGCTTGTTGTCATTTAATGGCCACCTCCTTGCATCATCACAAGATCTACACCCCGTGGAAATTACACTGAGGTGATTGTTCACAGAACAAGAAAGGTGCCTGATACCAAATCCCACGTTCCCTCAACGAACCAGACAACAATTGCTTGGCAACGCTCTCGCCGGGCAGAAGAAAAAGCAAACAAAAAAAGAAGATAAAGAAGGGGAAAAAAAAGATGGATTTTCATTTTCTCTGCATGGATAGTTCAGTTTTGATCTTTTCAGAAGGAGGTAACAACAAGCAACAGAGCAAAGTTTAAACAAACGACAAGCAGCCGAAGCAACAGGAGAGGGATTTGTCTACACACACACAAACACACACAGAACACATACATGCAAATCTTTGTGGAAACACCCTCCCACACATACACACACACACACACACACACACACACACACACACACACACTTTGCATACTAAAAACATCAAGCAGTGTGCACATGCAGGCGAAGCAGAACAGTTCTTTGTTCCTCAGGCTGAAAGTGTACCACTCTGTCCGGCCGTCAGATCACTCACAGCCCAGTTAAAGGGAAAGTGCTCAGCCAGCGCCAACCAGGATTGACAGCTTCTACCTTTATTACTGGCTGAGTAATGTTTCCTAAAGTAAAAAACCCAAGGAATAAGGACAAGGCAGCTTTGATACCAACAAATGCCGAGTCAGCAGCTTGCCTCCCTACAAAGGATGGCTTGACTGATCGCGGCTGAAACTGTCCCGATCCCTGATGCTGAGAGAATTGGCTCCCAAATTACCTTCCGATCCATTCAGCTTTACACTTTGTTCAATAAAAAAGCCTCCAAGATGGGATGTGAGCTGTTTTGGAGGCTCATCTGGGTCAAATAAAACAAAAAGGGGTGTGAAAGGAAAATGGAGACAGTAAAGAAACGCTAATAGAATTTCAACACTAAAACCCCAAACACCTTTTTTACTCCCTGATATGGGTTATTTTGGGCATCTTGGCAAAGCTGTGAGCCCATCTGAACAAATACAGAGTGGTGGAAAGGGAAATTCCTTGAACTGAATAAGCCACCAAACATCACGCCTTTGAGAATTGCAGAGTCTTAAAAATTGACCTACATCTGCTGGTCTTTGAGAGATGACCAAATAAACATGCCAAGAGCTTGTAACCTCTTCACCAAAACGAACCATCACACCACCCAGTCGACCCAGCAACCCAATCAACATAACTCATTTCAAAGCATCATAAAGATGACTCATAAACACCACCATGTTATCCCCCTTGATGTAGGAGGTCCCTGGAGCATGTCTGTTTGTTCAATCCTAATATATTCATAATTATACACTAATTAATGTAAGCGAAAGGCTCTCTTAATTCATCATCTCGGTGTCCTGGAGCACGAGGCGCAATTACACCAACTTTAACATGTTTGCCTTCTGTCCAAGAGGAAGGGCAACCACTCGGAAACAAGACAGAACAAATGATGTGTGGATGCTAACATTGGGAATGCTAACTACTTCCAGTTGAGTGGTATCTAAGCATTGTGAGAAAGCCGTTAGGCTCGGAAGCAGTATGAATCATGTCGAACTGGTTAAATGTTTAATATGAATGTTAGATAGTTGGTTTGACTGAATACAGAAGCAAAAACCAAAACGTTGATGGATCTTCTACTAGTCTGAAAATGATCTAATTGACTAACATGGGGTCAATAGGAGGAACTTCTTGTGTACTTGGTTTCACCTCAAACTGATTGTTTTGTACATCAGAGAGGACATTTGCATGCAATCTGTAGTGTCTGGCCAGGAGGCCGGCTACATCATAAAATGTAAGTCATTAGTGGAGTAGTTCGTCTAGCAACTCAGTAAAGCTGTCACCATCCTGCAAATGCAGCAGGAATGAGTCCTTGCTGGTGAATAGATGTGGAGGTAAATGCTCCTGTTTGCAGCCAGCAGAGGACCTGCTTAGATGGATGAATGCATGCTTTCTGCACCTCCACCACTTCCAACTTTTACTGCCTGGGATTGTTACAGAGGGTTGTTTATGTGACAATAAGAAGGAAGCGTGATTTTCCCCCTGTTCTCCACACCTCATTCTCTAAATCATCCTCTCTGCTGCAGGTCTGAGCAGATGCATTAAGACATAAATCAATAAAACTAATAAAAAAATACAACATCAAACTTGGCGCTTTGTCTTCAAATCAACGCGTAAAGCAAATGGAGCAAAACAGAAGCGTTTGGCTCAGATTTTAACCTTGAAAGAAACCCCCCACTCTCCGTTATAACCTTGTAGGTGCAGGCTAATTGCTGAGAGGTAGAAGGAGAAAATAAAGAAGAAAAAACACCTCTAACAACGTGCTCTGGTGCGCTTTGGCGCGTTTTGCGTTCGGATCAAAACCCACCAAACTCCTCACGTGGCTTTTCTTTTTCATTCTTTATCTTCAAACTGATTGAAACAAATAAAAGTGTTATAAATAAAACACGTGCTGTAACTCACCATCAGTACACGTGAAGCCAGCGATCAGCAGATAAAGCAGAAGGAGCGCAGCGCTGCACCTCCAACGGACAAAGGGGCCCACAAGTAAGGGCATCATTCTGGGTTTAATCACTGAAGTTTCAAAAGGCAGACTAGTGGGGAGAAAACAGTGTTTTTTCAGGTCCAGAGAAAGTCCTCTGCAGCACTTGGAGTGTTTTCTTCAGCAGATCTCCTCGTGCCGCGCCGTGACCATCAGCATCCTGCCTGTGCGTCCTCGTTGCTCAGAACAACGCATCACAGGTGTGGTGGATAAATTGCTGCCTTGCACACCACCTCTAGCTTACTGTAGTCTGTACTGTATTTCTCCAAAGACACTGCTCCTTCCAAACTCTCCTCCTGCCTCTGATCCGTGCAGGGAGCCGCTTTGTAACGGTTCTTGTCACTTTGCAGCCTTCAACAAATGCGGGAATAGTAAGAATTGGCATCGGAGGACAGAACATCTGCTTGCACAGCAATGCTGGAGTGCTGAGAGTCAGAGAAGGTATACGCTGTGATAAGCAGAGAAGAAAAACCAGGAGCGGATTTCCCCTCCTCTCTGGGAACGGAGCACTTTGCGCGCATCCTTCTGCTGTCCTGTATCTTCAGGAAACATTTACATATTATCAATGAGCCCAACTAACCACACACCGACAATACACAAAGAGTGGATATTATTTCATACATATTCTTGCAAGTGTGCTTTTCATATCCTCTGCCTGGCATGAAAATGATGGACATGTCATCCCGCCCTGCATGATGGCAATCCTATCTCTGCTTTGCATACAAATTTACACAAATCACATCTGCATGTCATTGAGTTTCTGTTAGATCTCCTACTGGTTTGTCTTGAGTTCTTATTTGTTGCTGCTACATCACTGATAGACAAACACAGAAAAAGAAGTGCAGGATGAGGGCTCCCAGGAGCACACACCTGTCAGCAAACTCAGACTTGAATGTGACTTATTTTTCAGATAGTGTTTTCCTCTTTTTCCTGTGAGAGTCATTGGAAAGATCATCAGCCTGTTTGGTCATAATTTCTTTCTAGTGTTGTGAGTAATGCATTACATTAAATAATCAGTCAATGTAATGTATACCTGTTTTTTTTTTTGTAATATGACGCAAGAATAAAGTTGACAATATATCACTCATTATAATTGCAACAATCTCAAATTACATGCATGTTGACATTAAAATAATTTGATATTGAGAGACTGTTGTATCTGACATGTGTCCTCGGCCATCCGTTCGATCCTCGAAGAAGTCGTGGATACGGCAAATAACCAGGACAATTCACTGACACACAGCATATAGTCACCTGTTGTGTTGTGTTATGTCTTCATGGAAAGTCCCTGGCAAAGATTAGCAGACTGAGAGTTACTGATATTAAGAAAGCAATGTTTAAGGAATCTATATTTAGGATGGCTGATAGATGAGAAGGGCATCAACAGGTTTAGCAGGACAGATATAAGGAAGGCGATCACGGATAGCGTGGCTCTCCTGTCTGCCTGTGCCCCAGCATGAGTGTGTGTACAGACTTCTAACAATAAAAGCCTGCTCTGGAAAACCAGTCCCTGTCCTGGTTATTTGCCGTATCCACGACTTCTTCGAGGATACAGAGTCTTGTTTGTATCTGACATATGTCAGATACAAGACTCTGATGAAAAAAAAAAAACAGCTCAAAAAAGTTGAACTAAAATACAGGGTTGAAGAATAATTATTTTTTGTTTGAGTGTTACAGGCAGAAATTATTGTGAACATGCTAACACGAATGTACTTTTTGTTTTGTGATTTTGTTTGATAATTTCTTTGGTATTTTCAGGCCATTTTTTTGCCTTATGAAGTATTAGAGTATGCCTCACAATAGATTGGTGCCCTGTTACCGGTGGACCCCGCTTTTTATGTTTTCTGTTTTGCAGCAGCTGCAAACTTTGTAAAACCAGTGCTCATGTTTACATAAAGTTTAGCTTCTGTAAGAATATACAAAAGCAATAATGATGATAAAAAAATATTGAGAAATAAATAAAAGGTCAGATTTTAGGGGGAGGCGGTGGCTCAGTGGTAGAGCATTTGCCCTCTGACCAGAAGTTTGCGGGTTTGCATCCCACTGAGTTCACGTCTAGGGTCCTTGGAGAAGACACCTAACCCCTTGTTACTCCCACCTTTGGTGCCGTCATGCCATGAGCAATATGTAGTTTCAATTAGTATGTATTTAATGTTAGTTTTTGTTTTTTATTGTATTTTTATAGAGATGAAAATATGATGTACGGTGACCTTGAGTGTCCAGAAAGGCGCTATAGAAATAAAATGTATTATTATGAAATATAAATGTAAGAAGATTACTATATCTGATGCTTGTTTGAATAACTAACTCGGTTACATTTTTGCAGCAGTATTATTGTAGTACAGATGTACTACATTATTTATTTCTGTAACTAGGAAAATACTATAAAGCACAGTAACATGCCCAACACTTCTTTTTTTCAGCTCTCTGCCCAAAAAACCAGCAGCAGGTCCTTAATCTACTTTAAAAGGGGAAAGGGTTGCATCTTTGTTTATCCATTTCTTTCACTCTCGCCTATAGTCAGTGGAATAATAAGTAGAAGCACGCAGCTCAACCACTGTCTTACCAGCTAATTATGGAGCTCATGTAGATGGATGACTCCTTAGGTAGAGCTCAGTTATTGCACCCTCCAAATTCATTAAACTCTCTCTCTCTTTATGTCCAACATCCTCTACTAAAGGTCAAAGTTGCAGAAACAATGACACTTATGTGCACACACAAAAAGCTACAGCCTTTGGTTCCCAATCAGACCCTCAAAGGCAATGTGCATGTGAGGGAGGCGGATGCAAAGCAGCCAAATGGAAGGGGATGACTCAGCCTTGGTCACTTGTGAGGTTGCTTGTAATGATTTCTCTCATTCTACTAATCTGCTGTGAGTCCAATCAGACAGAGCAAGCTGTAGAGTGTCTCTTCCAGTCACTGCATGTCCCTTTTTTCTCTGAACACGCGCCCAAGCTGCATGTGTTTCTCATGAGAATCTGCAAATATGTAACTGCATGGTTGGTTCTATTATCCGCTTACAGGGAGGAAGTTGCAATTTGACTTTTCAAAGGAATTATCTGTATGTCTGCTGAGTTGAAACAGAGCAGCAACCCCCTCCACTCTCTTCTGGTCACAGCGTCGTCCTTTTCTGCTTCCTCAATCAAGCCACAATGAACAATCACAGCTCTTTTGGGAGTTGACACATTCGGTTGTTCATTGATCTGTGGTGTTGTAATTAATTTTCCTTCCATCGCCGGTTTGAGTTACAATATCCTGAGACTTGAAGCAGCTTGTTCTTCTACAATCAATCACAAAACCCAGACAGAACCATCATTTCTTTTGTCGTGTCTTGAATGAGTCACAGCAGCTCTGATCCAAAGAGACCATGCTCGATGACCTGACATGGGTTAAGAAAAACACAACATGCTTTGTGTGTTTGTGCCTCACATTCTTCTATGAACCAAGCCATTAAACTTCCAGTGCATGTAACCTATAAAGACAGCTGATTCGCTCAGTTGATGATTATCGATTAGAAGAAGGTGTCCAGTATGAAATTAATATAATTTATTGTTTACAAACAATACAGGAAGTCCCATGAGGAGTTAGCTGTGCGATTGTCTACACTCCAATCCTGGCTGGTGAAGCTGGAGTGTATCAGCTTCCATCATGACCACAGCTTCACAGCCTATTGTTCTGTTTATATCAAATTAAACTGCAATTCTACTCCAGAGAGATATAATTGACCACAGTCTTAGATTAAATGACTGTAAAGATCTTAATAAGCCATCAGTGGATTGCATGTTACATTGCAAAGCACTTATGAGGATGCAGCCTGGTGAGTTTGAAATTAAGGTTCAGATTAGCATACTGCAGCACTTTAGCTATTAATTACATGCAAAATAACTGCATAATGATCAATATCATATCAATTTAATTAAATATTATTGATATGGGGTTAGGAAAATTAATTAAAAGCTAAACGAGTCCCAGTGATCTTCGGAGAAAATATATTGGTTTAATATCTTTGTTCTCCTAGTGGGTCTTTGAGGCATTTAGCAGATTACACTGGATGTGGTTGACCAAGTCCTCCATTAAAAAACATTTCATCTACGAGTACAACAACAGTAAACATAGCTAACACAACTCTTGGTTATTTTATCCGTTGAAGATCCCACCAATCTGGTGTGCTGCTACTTCACTTGGTTAAGAGAACTCACAGAACTGTAGATAAACTAGCCAAGAGATCTCACCCCATATTTGAAAGGGAGGCATAACCAAATGAAATGGCTAGATGGAAAGTTTAAAAAACAGAGAGGAAAAGAGCGAAGGGAAGGGTGTGAAGGGGGGTGAGAGATAAAGGAGCCCACTGAAGGTCTCTCATTTCAGCAGCACAGACTGCTGATGAAGCTGAACTTCCAATATCCCGCCACTTCAGCTCTGATGATTTCTCAATTTTACAGATATGGCCTGAGAATGTGATTTGATGAAAATGTAAAATGGGATAACCACCAAATCATATGATATGGGCTGCATTTTAATCCATGACTATAAATCAGAAGCAGACACTTTAAAAATTAAAGTTGATTTTTTTTTTTTCCTGATTGAAAGTAGCTCTCCCTTGACTCGTTGGAATCAAGGGTGTCCCGTCGTTCCCTGAGATTAAGATTTTCTTTCATGCAGATTCTTCACATTCTTTGCAGGTTGAAGAGCTCGGCTGCTGAAAGCAACAGTGGGAATGCAAGAGTGAAGACTTGTTTCAAAAGGGAATTCTAACAATTTATTCATAGACTGTCTTTCTAACATAAATAGATTCCCTTAATCTGAAACCTTGCATGAGCGTTTGAAAATGTATGATGATTTCATTTTCTCTTCATCTGTGGGTCATAAATAAATTTGCATTTGGTCAGCAAAATGGACTAACGCACTTGTAATTCATCAAAACTACGCCTCAGTCCTTAAACAACTCAACAGGACTTCTCCTACTTTTTATGTGAGGTTTCTTTGCACTTTTTGTGCCAAAACGTATCCAGGGGGTAAAAAAAATGAGCACATGTTTTGAAAAATTCTTAAATCAGTAAATGAAAGTAGAAGAATATGTTAAATTTGAAGATGTATTCTAAAGAAACAATGATGTTTGCAGATGACATTGTGATCTGTTGTAAGAGGAGAGAAGAGGTGGAGGAAAAGCTGGAGAGGTGGAGGTTTGCACTAGAAAGAAGAGGAATGAAGATTAGTCAGAGTAAGACAGAGTACGTGTGTGAATGTGAGGGATCCAAATAGAAAAGTGAGGTTACAGGGAGGTTACATCCATGTCACCTTAACCGGTGACATGGATGCCAAGGCCTGCTGTTGGCATTCATGTATTAAAAGAGGTGTGAGACCAGGGGTTGTTTCCAGAAAAATAACAAATCACCTGCTCTGTTTGGAATTTCCCAGATCTTAGCTTACGACAGCCATAGAATTATGTTCAGTTTCAAGAGACGCTTAAAAAAGAAAAGGGCACATTTCAAGTAGAATGACCAAAAAAAAGTCCACGTTTGAATTTAAAAGAGCATGCATGAATAAATAATATGCATATCTTTCATACGTAGTGAATAGTGTTCTAAATGAAATAGTATATTACCTGACAAAGCTTTGGCTCACATCAAACCTGAAAGATGATTAAAAGAATAGTCAAATAGAATGAATAAATGTACTAAAACTTCCTATTCAAAAGGAACTTTAGTCAGGTTTGTTTCCATGGAGGTTTGCTGTAATGTTATTCAGGGTTTAAAATAAAAATAAAAAAAATCTATGAAAAAAAAACCATAATGACAAAGAATTGGCATGCTCTAATTGTTTAATCTTTTTTAAATGAAACATTCTTCAGAAAGAAGAGGAATGAAGATTAGTCAGAGTAAAACAGAGTACGTGTGTGAATGAGAGGGATCCAAATAGAAAAGTGAGGTTACAGGGAGAAGAAGTAAAGAGGGTGGAAGATTTCAAGTTCTTAGGATCAACAGTCCAGAGCAATGGAGAGTGTGGAAAAGAGGTGAAGAAGCATGTGCAGGCAGGCTGGAAAAGGTGGAGAAAAGTATCAGGTGTGATGTGTGATTGAAGAGTTTCAGCTAAAATGAAAAGTGTACAAAACCGTGGTGAGACCGGCCATGCTGGTTGGTCTAGAGACAGTGGCACTGAGAAAAAGACAGAAAACAGAGGTGGAGGTTGCAGAGATTAAGATGCTGAGGATCTCTCTGGGAGTGACCAGGATGGACAGGATTAGAAATGAGTATATTAGGGGAACAGCACCTGTTAAGAGGTTTTGGAGATAAAGTCAGAGAGGCCAGCCTGAGATGGTTTGGACATGTGCAGAGGAGAGAGAGAGTACATTGGCAGAAGGATGCTGGATTTGGAACCACCAGGAAAGAGACCTAGAAGAAGACCAAAGAGGAAGTTCATGGATACAGTGAAGGAAAAAATGGAGATAGTTGGCGTGACCGATGGATTCAGCGGATAGGGTTGGATGGAAGAAACTGACATGCTGTGGTGACCCCTGAAGGGAAATGCCAAAAAGAGAAGAAGAAGATACTAAAGAAACATATTTTGTACAAAATTTGAATGTAAATGTAACAGAAGATCAAGATCAAGGTGTTTATTAATTTCTATATAAATCCAAAATGTGCAACAACCCTCTCAAACACAAAAAAAGAACATATAGAAAAGCAGGATGTTCACATTCATTCAATTTCTTCACCTTCAGTGGTTTAAACGTCAGTGAGACTCAAAAGGAGAAGTCTGACTTCACTGTATCCTTAGTAGACAATAAGTGACAGTGAAATGTGTCAGAACACAGTTTTTCCCACAATATATTTCTCTGAATCTACATTCATTGTCCCTGCAAACAAAAAGCAGAAAAAAGATTTCCTGAAATGTGTTTCCTGGACTTGTATTTTCTCAGTGGTTTAGTGTCACATTGGTGCCCATTTATCAAAGTAGCTCATGGCAAAATTTGGGTATAAAGATGGAGCCCGACCAAAACGATACACTCATCGAGATTGATCAGAATGATGTAAGTGAAAGGTGTGCCCAAATTGCTGCACCAAACTGAGAGGTTTTGGAAATATTCACCCAAATCAAACACTTCCACTTCAAATTGAACGTCCAATAGACGTGCAGATTTCTTCTGTATTACATCAGTTGGTACTCAACCTAAAGTGGACTTCTGCTTGAAGTTGACAATTGATTGATCCTTTTAACATTTAACTGTAGCCCGATATGAGCATCACATTTGAAAATAATCATCACATCTTTGTTATGAACATCACAGAAAAATGAATATGTTTGATTCAAAAGTGAATTGATGTGTTTACAGGCGGTATCACTTTTTGGCAGGAGTCACTTTTTAGTACTGCAGTGGTTTTGCACTAAGTGTCGCCCAGACTGTGAATACCATTCAGTGAAATTCAGATCATAAAAAAAGGGTGTGTCTGGGCTATATATAAATATAGGTGTGTTCATTTTTTGTTTTCACTTGTTTTCTGCTGCTGCATTTATCAAGATCACACCTTGTTTATACCTGAAAAAGCGACTGGTACACCCCTCTTCATAAATGCCACACTCTCCGGTGTATATTCTGTGTAAACCTAAAATTTAACAATTTTTCGCACAATCTGGGTAAATGAGGGCCATTGTCCGTGAGCCAAGTGGAAGAGTGCATTGTTTTGGTTATGCACCATCTTTGCTTCCAAATTCTGCAGTACTCAACTTTGATCGGGTCGAGAGAAGCCAGATGGGGTGGTTTGAACATCTGGTTAGGATGCCTCTTGAATGCCTCGCTGGTGTGGTGTTTCAAGCACGTCCCACCAGGAGCGTAACCAGACGCAGGCCCTGGACCCGCTGAGAGACTATCTTGCAGATGGGCGGGGAACGCCTCAGGATCCCCTGGGTGAGCTGGAGGATGCAGCTGGTGTGATCTGGCTGTGATCCGGCCCTGGATAAGCGGGAGACGACAGAAAGGAACAACTATGATAACTGATGGTCATCGGGCCTTGATCAATCAAAGTTGCAAAATAAATTGTGTCAATTTGACATGCTTTTTATGCCTTTGTTAAACAAGAATAATTTTAATGCTCTGCGCTGTATGTCTGGTACAACTCTGGTGTTGTTGAAAAATGAACTCTTGCTAAAAAGTGATTACCAGGAAACGTGTGGTGGTACATTTGATTTTTAATGAATAAATTAAAGAGTCCATAGATAATCCTGCGTAAAATAACACCAATACAATTTTTTAAAAAAAGAACAATTGATACACATGAGTGCATCATTTTGGTCATATGCCATCTATACACCCAAATTTTGAAGTGACCAACTGTGATAAACGAGGGTCATTGTGTGCAGAGAGGAGACTTTGAATGATGTTGAATGTTTTACGGCTTCCTGCTTTTGTTTTATTCTCTGGCAGAGCTGCTACTGCAAAACACGACCTATTGAACCTCTGCTGAATCCAAAAGTGTACGATAACCCAGGGACTGGCCATGTTTTACATATGAGAAAGTTTACTTAGAAATATGACTTGAAATATTGCTTTTCAGACAGAAAAAAGCTCAATGTTAATGCAAAGAATGGACCTGTCTGGTGTCTGCTCTATGCTGTCTGAGAGCCTCTTTCTTTTCTGCCCTGGTGTGCAGCATTTTTAACATTTTTCAAATACTCTGGTGTACCGGTATCCCCAAACAAACCCCTTATCAAAAGCTTGTTAGTGGTCTTAAACATTTTTTTTCGAGTGATTGGAATGTGAGTCTTTAATGCAGAGATTTTTTCTAATTATTCATCATTCAGACATATCTCCTGCTGAATAGAATCCAACCTTGGAATGTTGAATATCACACAAAAATATATACTGTATGTAGTCATTATCAGATTAGAGACTGGAATTAGTAAATGTATTTTGTCCTTGCTTTTTATGGAGAATTTTTTAACACTTTGAAACATTGAGTAAAAAGGAGGATTAAAATGAAAAGGAGAAAAAGGAATAAACACGAGAAGATAGGAACGCTGAATTGAGCACTCAACAGTGTAGAGCAGGGGTCAACAACATACACGTTCCCACAGACATCAACTTGCCTCCAACGACCGCAAAAGTCACTAGCAGGCCTCCTGATCTAAAACTAGCACAACTCACTAGTGAACTGCGTCAAAAAATATCATTTTGTTTCTTGCTATTCTTTATAAATCACACTTGCATTTGTTCTGTTCTGTCGTCTTCTACTTATCCTGGCCAAAGCCCAGGCTTCTCTCACCCCAGCTGAATCCTCCAGCTGACCCAGAAGGATCCCGAGGTATTGCCTGGCCAGCTGTGAGACATAGTCTCTCCAGCAGGTTCGGGGTCTGCCTTTTGGTCTCCTCCTGATGAAACGTGCCCGAAACACCTTACCAGCAAGGTGCTCGGGGGACATCCTGACCCCCGACGAAAGAAGCTCATTTCGTCCGCTTGTATCCGCGATCTCATTCTTTCGATCATCACCAACAGCTGATAACTATAGGTGAGGGTAGGAATGTAGATCGACTTGTAAATCGAGAGCTTTGCATTTCGGCTCAGCTCTTTCTTTACCACGACGGATCGATGCAGCATCCTAGTTATTGCTGACGCTGCATTGATCCGTCTGTCAATTTCATTGCATTTATGTAGATTAAAATATGTTTATTTTACTTATATTTTAGACACTTTAGGTGACATCGGACCCACTCTCCACTGGCAAGTAGTTTGGCATGAGAGTTTGTGGGCGAAGCGCAGGTGGATGCTGAATGTGATTTCTCACCCCAAAAACATGACCGAAAAAAAACAACTATTACTGTAACAACAAATGAAAATAGGGGTTTGTTTTTACAACTGTGACAGGAACCTGTGTGTGTCTCATTTTTGGGGTGAGTGTGGTGACGTCAAAGCAGCACTATGTGGAGAGTAACTTCACTACATATCATAAAAGCTCTATGAGCCCAGTATAAGAAGCTTTGGATAAGCAACAGAATTTTTTCACAGGGCCTGAGAAAAAGACACAAAAAGCAACCAAAACCTCGTCTAGAGCACGCACTTTTTGATCAAGAAGAAAAACACATTTTTTGATGGAGGAGTTTTCAAAGAAACAATGATATTATAATACAGTATGTGACGTATCAGCTATAATTTTGAATTACTGAGATTATAAAGAAATGAGTATAGAAATCTGTGTACCACCATATCACTATTGATCAATATTGTGAGAAATTATTGTGATCAGTGTCTTCACATAGATTAGTATCATTAAGCATTTTTGAAATTGGATAAATAAAGGCAGGCTGAGCAAATTTGTTACTTTAGGAAAACTCATCTCAAATGTACAGCCCTTCGGATGACTCAGTACCCATGAAGTAGCTCTCAGTTTCAAAAAGGTTGGTGACTCCTGACGTAGAGTATTGCAGTTCAATGGTAACAATGTTGTTAGGATTTGTTGTCAATTGTTACAACTTTGAGCATCATAAATTTATGGTAAATCATCTGAGAAAAAAAATATTTCAAGCAGAGATTGAATTAAAACACAGTAAAGAACATAGCAGGCAGTAAACAGTGTTACACTGTATGAGAGTGGGTGCAAAAACTTGCATGCTGCCAAAGTGTATTGTGCTCATAGTAAAGATGAGCCCTGAAGGGTTGAAATGGGAGGAAAAGGGAGGAAAAGACAGAACAAAGAAGCATAAACGCATGCAAAAAAAGAGCCTAACTTTAGATGGAAAGACTGTCACTGTTACTCATCCTGAACGTTCATCTCTCACAAAGTTTTACAATTCTTTCATCCTCAGTATGTCTGACAAGGTTAAATTTGGGTCATGCAGGTTTTATAAAAAACAGAACATTTCTATAAGTTTCAGTCATGAGACAGAAAGTGGAGAGACATTTACATGTGGAAACAGGTATTCCAATAAAAGCTAAGATTCTCCACTGTACGGTCAGCATTGGACGTCATGCCTCCTGAATGGAGCAGGTTGTAATTTTCACTTTGCAAAGGTATTGAAAAAAGCCAAACTTGTCTCCTGTTAGTTTTACTGGTTCAATTCTATCAATTCTACATTATGGTTCAATTTAACTTTATGGTTCAAGTCAAATTTAGAGTTTCATAAATGCACCATGCAGCGTCACACAATGGAGGAAGAAAATAGAAACAGACTTTTTCAGATCGGTCACACTTGGTCAGTAAGTTATAGTTCAACTGAACCATAAAGTATGGTTTTTATCTCATTAAATACCATACTTTTTTTTTTTTTTTTCACGTAGGTATATTTTGAATTATTAACGTTTAGTTGAGCTTTCTTGAGCAAAAATGCTGTTTTCAAAAATGTCCAGTGAGGACATCTACTGTATAAATGGCAGCCAAAACACACACCAATACCTCCAAATAGATGTGCAAACAATTTATTGTGACATGGATACACATATTTGTACTGCATGTATATTTAGAACAGACAAGAAATTTTCTTGAAACTCTCACATACCAAAAATAAATGAGACATGCATTTGTCAAATCACAGTTCAATACCGACTTTGACATTTGACATGCAAATAGATACAGTTACTATGTTAATGGAAGGAATAGATTTTTCTGTCACACAACCCAGCCGGTTCAATGACAGTTTAATTAACTGATATTTTGTGAAAGTGCAGGTATGAGCAAGCTTTCAGTTAGATTTATGCTGCAATTACAGTATAACTCAGCTCAGAGGCAAACCATGTTCAGCGCAGGCTGACACTGGCCTGATGCGATCCATTCCCTCTTCTGACTCCATTTATCCACGGGCAGTTTTCAAAATAAACAGTAGCCAGTAGACAAAGCCTGCATGTGTTTAAACCCTTATTTTACCTCTCAGCCTCCATTTGTGAGACGTCCAATCTATTGGTCTGAACATGGCCGTGTAACGATGTCAGAACGGCATCCACGGAGACCAATCGGGAGGCGAGCAAATATATTGTTCATTCCTCACGTATCTTGTTCATTCAATTCTGGGGAAATTGCCTGGCCTCAAAAAAAGCTTGTCATTATTTTGTCACTCTGTGTCCCAGGTGACATTTACGGCAAATAACCTGACTGGCTAAAGGAAAAACGCTACGGAGAGTGTATGAAACACATAAAGAAGCCAAATATTGACTGTATGATGAATTCACTCTGACTGAAACACTTGAAGAATTTGAAAAAAATGCTTTTACATAATAAAAACATAAAAAAATATGGCAGTGACTAGAAAAAGTTTACTGTATGGTGAATTTAGAATGAATCACTCTAGGGTAGTCATTCTATCTTTGGCTATCGTTTAACTTTAATACAGCAATACTTATTAAAGCAATTTATTAAAATCATCACATCTCCCCCACACACATTTTACAGCTTCTCCATGCCATGAGAAAGGCAGCCTGTCGTGTGTCTTCAAGGTCTTGCGGTTATTTTTATCATGTGACATCATGTTAAATCAGCGTTTAAATGTCTTTGCATAAAATCTTTTGCAAAACAGTCACAGATTCCTTATGAGTGCGCTCCTGCACCGTGCACTGTACCTGCCAGAATGACAGACGGCTGCGTTATTGATGAAGCCAATTCAAAAACGCAGCCTTCAAATCGGTGCAGGGTAGTGGTGAAGTTATTCCGTCTTCACTTGTCTGAACACACACGTGCATGTACACAACCAAACACACACTCATCAAGAAGATAAATGGTCATCTCTGCAGTAAAGTAGATTTTACAGCTTCCAGTTGTGTATTCATATAGGTGTGAAGGTATGAGTGTGTGGGTGTCTCTGTGTGTGGCCCTGTGACAAACTGGTGAACTGTTCAGGGTGTATCCTGCCTCACCACTGCTAAATATTGGGATATGCTGTGGTATGGGTGGTAAAATTATTGTAAATGTTCTCCAAAAAGAGAAAATCACACAGATTTGGTTTAGACTAAAATCTCACTGCTCATCATACACAGGGGAATTCTTAACCAAGGTAATAAATTTTTTCCCCAGCTATTGCAAACTGCATATTATATTAATGGAAAATGGAATCAATGACCCCTGCTAAAGAGCTTAATCACATGACTGAGGTCAACAGGCTACTTTGTTGGAGTTCTTATTCATTACAGGAAATCCACCAGTCTCTCTTTTTGCAAGGGTACGGGGGAGTGGGGGTAATCTTCAAGTGTTAAAACCTCCTGGTCCTGTGAGTGCAACTCAATTAGATGGTTGAACTAACAACTCAGTCTCAGACACAGAGATAATACTTCTGTTTTTTTCCCACTCCAAAAAGTGTTTAAAGAAGAGTTAGACGTGCAGTTGGTGAAGAAATGTAGAAAATTAAAATGAATTGCACATATGTTCAATACGGAAAATTAAATTTGGACGTAATTTATAAGAGCTTTAACACATCGAGACAGATACAGAACAAAAGATGTTCTGTCTTTTTCATTCATCTTATGAACCACTTATCCCTGACAAGGTCGAAGGGGTTGCAGGAGCCGATCTCAGCTGATTCAAGGCGAGAGGCAGGGTACTCCCCGAACAGGTTGCCAGTCTATCGCTCGGCCACACACACATACACAACCATCCACACATCCACTCATTTTTAGAGGCAATTTTGCAGTGGCCAATCAACCTAGCATGCGTGTTTTTGGAGAATGTGAGGAAACTGGAGTAGCTGGACGAAACCCATGCATACATGGGGTGAACATGCGAACTCCCCACAGAGAGGGCAGTGATTGTCCCCATTCGGGATTTAAAGCCTTTTTCATTTAACAATCAAATTTAATTGTTAGTTAGTACAGAACTAGTTCAACCAAATAAAACAGACGTTGGCGCTGATGCACAGGTTCTGTTTTTACACCCCACTTCATCCAAATTCAAACAGACCACACAGTTTTTTGTAAGCCTGTGCAGAGAGGTTGTCTTAGAAACGTTTGGGCCTTCCAGCAATCATGGAAAATGAGGCAGTAAAAATAGTTCAAAGAACCATAACAGCATTTCTCAGAAAATCCCTTTCATCATTTATCTGCTGAACCTCTCCATCAGGAGAAAGTGCTTGGCTGGTACTGTACCATCATCACAAACAAAGACAGATTTAGCAGAAGGAAAAAAAATAACAAAAATGTTCCTGTGGTAGTGGAGATACGTGCTCACTCGCCAGGAACATTAATGACAATCCCGCAAAGCTCACCTGTGATGGATGTTGATTAAGCGCTGCCATGGTAACTATAGAATACAATCAGCTTTATACAATGCCTAAAGCGTTTCATGTTGACAACGCCTGAAGCATTGGATTAGCAAAAGTCTAAAGTGTGGGTTGTCTCAGAGAGCCTGTGTGACATATTGTTAAATGTCTGCCAGCCATTGAGCGTGTGGGGTATCATCTATAGCCCACAAACAGGGTTGAAAATGATGAATGATGCTGCTTGAAAGGACTTGTTTAGAGTTCAGTGAGACAAGCTGTCCCAAATAGATTCAGAAGATCACATGTCAGCAGGATACAGAGATATTCTTACTCAACCAAGGTTGTGTGCGTCAGAGAAATTGTATCCAGCTTCCTGATGGAGTTCATTTTTCTTCCCCAAGCTTTCGCTCTGTGCCCCCTTTAGAAGGAGAGGGGGATTTACGGGGGGGATGACACAAGACAGCAGTGGTGTATTTTACCTCATGTCAGCCAAAGAATGACGTTTTGAGAAACTATTAATATCAAATAAACAAATATGCCTTGGAGCTTTGTCATACTTTCCCGTTTCACCCCATTCTTCCTCAGACCTTGACATGAATTCAGTTTTTGGTGAGTGAAATATTTTATTATTGTTTAAGACACAGTGGTACTTTCCAGTCAGACACTGTTTTATGGCCAATCAAAGGAAAGTGACTCATGATTCATTCCATCTAATCCCGAGGCCTCAACCTTCTGGAGAAAATTTAACCATGAAAATTAAAACTTGGACCATGATGTCATGACATCCCTTCAGTGGATACAAAATACGTTTGTCAAATATCCACAAAGGGAGGTATACTGTAGATACACCTAAAACTTTTCTCACATGATCAACCATCGAAGTCGGTGCTGAACAATAACTTTTAACGTCATGTTTTCATGAACAATGCCACACAAAATGAGAATCAAAACTCCACTGAGATTTTTTAGCAGTACTCATTTGATTCCCCTTCGGTTCTAAGATATAACAAAAATATAAAGATATTCAGGTACATTCTTCTCCCTGGAGCATTTTGTTATGCTGCACTGTAGTTTTAAAACTCCCTCTGCCAACCTGAGAACCATGAAAAGCCAGGACTCTTTTAAAGCTAATTTAAAGATATTTTTGTTTTAAAAACCTATTGTTGCTGGTGATTTGATATTTCAGATAATAAGTGCTACTTTTAATTGTATAAACAATCAAATAAATTATTGGTATGTCAAAATAAGCCATTTCATAAAATGTATTTTAGCACCTAACTTCCACTGTTCAAATTCCATTTTCTCTCATAAACAAAAAAACTTTGCTGAGTCAATATATCTGTACTCTGTTTTTAATATCGATGTATCTTCTTCTTTTGGCATTTACTATCTCTTCGGTCACACCAAGTATCTTAATGTCTTAACTGTATCCATGAACCTCCTCTTTTATCTTCCTCTAGGCCTCCTGCCTGGTGGTTCCAAACCCAGCATCCTCCTGCCGATGTACTCTCTCTCTCTCTCTCTCTCCTCAGCACATTGCCATCTCAGTCTAGCCATTCTGACTTGATCTCCAAAACCTATAACTTGAGTTGTTCCTATGATCCTATCCATCCTGGTCACTCCCAGAGAAATCCTCAGCATCTTCATTTCTACCTCCATCTCTGTTTCCTGTCTTTTTCTCAGTGCCACTGTTTCTAGACCAAACAGCATAGTCGGTCTCGCCACGGTTTTGTACACTTTTTCTTTGATTTTAGCTGAAACTCTTCAATCACACATCACACATGATACTTTCCCCACCTGTTCCAGCTTGCCTGGACACGATTGCATATCGTTTTTATTGTAGGTGTATCATTGTAACAAATATGTGACAGGAAAAAGACTTGTGTGAAAAAAAAACCATTCCTCTATTGATTACCTCCCAGCATTTTCAAAGCTGAATTGTGATATTTTTAAAATACAAAACTACATCTTTTGAATGGGTTGTTGTGATGCTGTGGCGACTGATGACTAGACCAATAAAATACTATGAGTGTAACACTTTCTTTAATGCCATCTCCTTTTCTTTCTTTTTTTAAACACAAAATTAAATGATGGCAAATGTGTGAGGATGGCGAGTTGGACAGAAACCAAACAAAGTAAAGGTCGAATTCATCTTCGGCAGCATTGACTGGGTGGAAAACACCTAAGACCTGGGGCAGTTAAAGGTCTAAATCAAGGTATTGTATCACTACAGACAGTTTTCAGTCTATTAAAGTCAATACATGTCGCTTTTATACTGTTTCTTCTTTAACTTTGGAGCTTCACTTCAGCAGAATACAGATGAAGTTTTTGGTTAATTAACAGCAAACCAGAGGCGGGTCGTAAAACTACAGTCAAGTAAAAGAATTTGGGTGAGAAATATAATACGCTTTACATGTGAAGTAATCAACACATTTCAGTGTTATTTCTTTCATATTTATGTGTGGTCACAGAAAGAGAATTACAGAAGTGAAAGTCACCAGATGGTGCAGTTCGGGCATTCAAGGTTATTTTTGACACGGGGTGTTTTGGCGCATTTTGTTTCGTCATCCGAACCGCTTATGCCTTACAAGCAGGGGTGTCAAACTCAGGTCCTGGAGAGCTGGTGTCCAAAAGGTTTTCCATGTGTTCTTGGATCTACACACCTGATCCAGGTTATTGAGTCATGGTGCCAAATTTTTTTGGCTGTTGATTTCTCTTTATGTGCATCAGCTGTGTTGAACCAGGAACACATGGAAAACCTTCAGGACACCGGGCCACGAGGACAGAAGTTTGACACCCGTGCCGGTCCCGGTGGGTGCTGGAGCTTATACTGGTTGATTTCAGGCGTGAGGCAGGGTACATTCGAACAGGTCGCCAATCTGTCGGATAGCCACACACACACAATCATCCACACACACTCAGTCCTAGGGACAATTTCACTGTAGCCAACCAACCTGACATGCATGTTTTTGGAGATTGGGAGGAAACCGGGGTACCAAGAGAAAACCCAGACATTCACAGGAAGAACATGCAAACTCCTCACAGAAAGACCAGTGTTTCAAGCCTCGTCCCACTCGGGGCTTGAACCTCGACCTTATTCCTGTGTCCCTGTACCAACCACTGCACCAACTGGCTGCTGTTTTGGTGCATTTTTTTGGTTATATTATTAAATGTCAAATGATGCTAATAGTGGCAATAAGGTATAATTTTTCTCTGTAAATGTTACTTTAGAGTGTCACCCAGAGTTTTATACAGGCAGGTTAATGGCTGCAATATCTGTGGAAGACCATCAAACTGGCAGGTAAAGCTTAGTGCAGTGGTATCATTAATACATAACAGTGCTGTCGGGCAATACAGGCTTTGCTTTGCAAACTGGGAAGAAAAATCCCAACTGTGAAACTCGTTATATGAGTATTTATTCAAGCTTTAGGTTCATCCCTGATGGGGACGTTTTTATTTATTGTTGGTTTTTATCTCAGCTCAAAGCCCGTGTGACTTTTTCTTGTGAATATTTTTTACTAGAAATGAGATTTTTATCTATTTTGTCTGTTAATGTGTTTTGGAGGAATGAAATATGAATTGTACATTAGTTGCATCTCATAAAAGTTTAAAATTGGTTGACGTTTTGCAGCTCAACAGAACAGAAGTCTCACTGCTTCACTGCTCAGTACAAACCGCGAATAAGTAGTAAAGTAACAAAAAAAACAAATGGTGATGAAAACATTTTAAAAATTAATAGAAATAAATGTTAAAAAATATTAATTAAGAGCCATGAGAGACTGGCGACCTGTTCAGGGTGTACTTTGCCTCTTGCCTTAAATCAGCTGAGATAGATCCTCATTAGGGATAAGCGTTTCAGAAGACTAAAGCTGTAGATTAATTAAGAGCAACGCTTCCTTTTGTGTGTATGAAACATAGATCTTGCTTTAGGAACTACTTCCTAAAGTTCCTCAATTTACCAAAGTTAATGCAAAATTGTTTTATATTCCCATTTCACCAAAAAACGGCACTCACTAGTATAATGAGGGGAAGGACTGAGCATGAGCAGAGCAACTGCACTAAAACACTTCCTGCTTACAGTATGTGTGAAAAAGACAAGAAAAAAGGTTGTGGACATGACAGAAAATAAAACCCGTGGCTAAGATCAGCCGGCACTGCAAAAACAAAACATCTTGACTGGACTAACTGACTTGAAATGAGATAACTTAAGGGACCCTATTTTTTTTTTGCACTTATTGAGGCCACGTCATCAACTAGAAAATTACTTTGTAGACTTGCTTTGGATATCTTTTAATGTAACAGATTGAACCAGATTTATAGTAAAAATAGCTGCACAGTTGCTGGATGACCTAGAGTTCAAATAGTAACTGAATACTGAATGGGAGAACTCACAAATTACTCAAACATGCATGAATGAAAAAGAAAAAACACATCTTGTAGGTTTGTGAAGTGTGTAAATTACATAAACATGGTTTTACATAAAACCTGTATAAGTAGAAAAATAATGTATACTTTATTGATTCCTCACCAGGGAAATTTGTGTGCTACATTACACCACAGCAGGCTGCCACCACGGCACCAATGGCGGGGGAAACAGGGAGGTTACAAGTCTTCACCAAGGACCCCATCCGTGAACTCAGTGGGATTCAAACCTACAAACTTCTGGTAAAATTGTGCATGGAGAAACAGATGACCTATACATTCACAATATACACAAACTCCTTAACGCAGTTATACGTTTTCCTCACCATCCTCAAACTGCAAAAGATTAGAAAGTCCATTTGTGGTTGGTGGTATCTGCACGTGCAAGGTTTTGTGTACCGAGTCAAATCCCGCGGAACAATTGTGACATGTGACGTGCAAAGCATGATTAGTTAGAAACAATATCAGGAGTGCACGACCAGCAGGCGTGATGGCGCTGTGAGCCACGGGTGTGTGACATGTCATTTTGTTCCACAGATTGCAACATCGAGAGTTAATGGTGCAGCACATAAAGTGTTTTTATCATAAGGCTGAGTACAAATAGTTGCTCTCAAAATTACCCAACAGCATGAAATTACAGTTTTGTCAAAGGGTTCAGAAAGTGACAAAGGTGTGAGATTAAGGCTTTCGGACAGCATCATGTGTTATCAAAGGGAGAGTGGGAGGGGGTTGAGTGAGAAGAGAAAAAACTGCTTTAACACGTTTTAAACCATCTGAAACGATCAGAAGTTAACGAGCAACATGTTGACCTACTTCATACCCAGAGGGACTAATTTTCTATCTTTTTCATATTTGCTGATCATGCTAAAAACAAAATAAGGAGAAGATTGCTGGTCTTTGAAAAACAAATAAGTAAGAACAACCATCAAAACATGGCTGGTGAATACATGACTTTAAATGAACTGCTGACCTTTACCCAATTGGTTTCAATGGATTTACCAGTAGAATCCAAAAGATAAAATTTTATGATGTTGCATATTGGTTGCCTATTTTGAGATACCTTCAACAATACAAGACAGAAAGAATCCATGCAATTAACACCAGATATTGGAAAAGTAATGATGAGCTTGTAACTTGTGTGAGATCCTGAATTTATTTTTCGAAGATACGTATTTGTGTCAATAAAAATCTCAGTGCTGTTGCAACAATAGAATCAAATGGAGTGTAGCTGAGCTGATTTAACTGCTGCCCTCATGAGCTTCTCCTTCTTAATGCAGCTGGGTACCTTTAAATCCCATGCTGCAGCACTCTGTTGTAAATCATCTTCGTCCAAAATAACCTCCAATACCCATAAAGGTTTCAGTTTGAAATGGCACAAATCAAAATCTTTTTGTACTCAACAAAATCTACTGCAAAAATTGGGCATCGCAGCTCATCACTCCTTTTTCTATTCATGTTTTGAGGTCTCAAACTCCATTTCAGTTCAATCAGATGCATCATTCGATGCTCTCGCTCTTCTTTCTTCACAAACAATGTGCGATCAGTCCCATCAGAAAGGAGAGGTTGTTGTGTTGTAATGGAGAGCAGAGATAGCGAAGAAAATAAAATGATTATTGCTACAAAAAGCAGTAGAAAATATTTCAGTATTTGTAAGTTAGATGTTTTTTCCCCTCTCTTTTTCTGTCCTTTGGTTCACATTTTCAATTCAGTTCAAATTTATATTTCTTTAGCCTTGTATCACAAAAAAAAGTTTCTCAAAGGGATTCACTCGTAGTCGTACAAACAGAAATACACAAACAGCCTTTACACGATCAATATAAATAAAAGCAAACAAAACTGAACTAGGACATTCCCGTCCTTGATCCTCTTTTCAGAGAGAAAAAATACCCAAGAAGCCAACTGGAAGGAAAAAAAAAATAAAAGAAACCTCACAAAGCGCTAGATGGGGGACGGACAGGCAGAACATAACAAGACTTAGAAGGATTAGCTTGAGTAAATCGAGAAAAGCACAGGTTATGTTTGTATTAGGTAGTGGATGACCTTCATCCAGATGGATATGGAGGTGCGGTAAGGGTACAAACAAGAGGAGCATGAGATGAGGATCTTGAACAAAACAAGAACAGGGACATTGTGTCGCTGTTTAAACTGACGAACAAATTATTGCCGCAAAACCTTGAAACAGTTTTTGCAATACAATGATCCAAAAAGTACTCTGGAGTGATGTGGATGATAAAATGAGTTCATTTATTTAAACTGCTCTTATTCAGAAATGGAAAAAATATGATTTTTTGTAGCATAAAAGTCTTTCTGAAATATAATCTATTCACTGCAAACTAAGAAGAAAAAAACCCTTCAGCCCGTGCTGCACATTGATAGATAAAATTATTCACTCAGCATCTGAACTCTTCGAACCAATCAGCTCGTTCATTCATTCATCTTCTGAACCACTTATTCTTGACGGCATTGAAGGGGTGCCGGAGCCTATCCCCGCTGATTTCAGGCGAGAGCCATGGTACAACCTGAACAGTTCGCCAGTCTGTCGCGACCATCCACACACTCATTCCGTGTGGCAATTTTTTAGCGACCAATCAACTTAACATGCATGTTTTTGGAGGGTAGGAAGAAATAGGGAGACCATGCAAACTCTACTCAAAAAGGCCAGTGTTCCAAGCCTTGTCCTCACCCAGGTTTCAAGCCCCAACCTTCTTGTTGTGAGGCTACTTAGCTAACCGCTGCACCACCACGCAGGCCAACAGCTCGGTCAATGAGAAAAAAAAAAAATCTTTTTCTTATTTGGGGCCACTGGACAGTTTCCTACAGTGAGTTTCAAACAAAATTACAGTATCTCAGAGTTTTTAAAGCTTTCCAATCTTTCAAGAACATGAATTTAGGATTTAAGAAATAAATTGGCAAACGCAACTTAAAGTTGCATTTAATTTTCACAAGAAGATGAAGTTGTTAACTTTGATTGATGAATTAAACTTGCAAAATGACAGAATTACAAGAATATTGACCATCGACAGCAGACTGAGCTGGAGGAGCAACAGTACTGTTGTGTACAAGAAGACCTGCAGCCAACTTTACTTCCTAAGGAAGCTGAGGTCCTTCAATGTGTGCAGCAAGATCCTGGAGACCTTCTACCAGTCTGTGGTGGCCAGCTCCTTGTTCTTCTCTGTCATCTGCTGGGGGAGCAGCATCACAGCCAGTGACGCCAACAGACTGAATAAACTGATCAGAAAGGCTGGCTCTGTCATTGGCTGCAAACTGAACACACTTGAAGCAGTGGTAGAAAGAAGGTCACTGAATAAACTTTTATCCATCATGGACAACCATGACCATCCTCTCTACCCACTTCTGGACAAAAAGCAGAGCTCCTTCTCCAAGAGGCTCAGACAGCTCCGCTCAAAAACCACTCGGTACCAAAGGTCTTTCTTTCCCTACTTGGTCAGGCTCTACAATGACTCACTTAAAGTCAGCAGATAACTCGTTGTTGCTGTAACACACAAATTTCCCATGTGTGAGATCATTAAAGTATTTCTGATTCTGAATCTAAATATCCTTTATTGAGAAGCACAACTCTTCAAAAGACATTGTGTTTTGCATGAATAGTTAAATACGTAGTGCATAAAAAGGTTTAAATGACATTTTTCTTTCCTTTTATTCCTTTTGTACATTAAAGCAGGCATATGGTTTAATAGCGACCTTATAAATCAATGTATAAGCTTGTTGGAATAAAAATGTCCAAAGTACATAAAAATAGATTCAAAGCACTCCGCCGTCTGGGTTCTGCTGTTTAGAGAGATCCGCCCCCATGAGTTTTAAAGCGAGTGCACAGAACCATTAAAAGATTCTGATCTGATGACCCCCAGACCACAACAGGATGTGTACGCTGAATCAGGTCAGCAATATAAAGAAGAGCCTGAAGGTTTAGACAAAGTTTTTGAAATGCATTTTAAAGCAACTAGTTTTTAGTGATTTTAGGGGATGACTCATAAAGAAGGGGTTTTATTCCCTAAAATTAATTAAAAAGTTAAATTATTAAAGTTTAGCTCATCATTAAGGTTGCTCATTAAAAAAGGGGAAAAAAATCTCATTGACTGCTCACCTGTCTGATCCCGAATCCATCATTTCTTTTTCAATAAGAGCAACCAATGACATCAAAGTAATGTTTCTGTGTTACTGCGTTGGTATCTTTATCTAAAAGGCGATAAGAAGAGAAGTGTAAAAGCTCTTTCTTTATTTCTTTTCAAATTGAGCCAACTGTTTTGATACTTCTCAATCATAATACTTTAATAATGAGCCTTTCAAAGGAGAAACGTCCATTTGGAAAGACCCCGAGTTCAATTACCTACAATTCTCTAAAAGTGGAACAAAGTTAGTTGCAAATCAGAAACCAAGTTTACAGAGTTACCTACAAATTTACAGCAACATCAGAGGAACACATATCATGTTCCTGTGGAGAGCACTTCCATAAGGTTTGTGTTAATGTAACTGCCTGGCTTCATTTGGAGGCGTTATGATGATACAACTGAACAGGTTTGCAATATAACATCCCCCCTCGGCCAAGATTGCTTTGCTAATGTAGAAAGTCATCGTGCAAAGAATCAATGAAAAGATGGCTTATTGTAGAGTCAATTTAAATCTCAGCAGATAACCTCGAGAAGGTGTTTAAAGCAGGTTACCATGGAGACCTGGTCACATTAGAAAAAGAGTCAACTTTATGATTTGAAATAGTTGTTTGCACCACATGACTCATAGATTCATTTACTTATTCATTAAATACTAGTTAATAAGCAGATGCAAAAAAATACTCAACCGTCTTTTCAACATAAGAATCTAATCTCCTAAAGTCTGATTGCAAGAGATTGGACTAGATCCACATTTCCAGGCATGTTTGCTCTGTAATTTGTGAACAGATGATGTAATTGTGAAACAGAAAAGCAAAGCAAATGTGTCTTGCAGGCCCTGGATGGTAGAACAGCAAACAGACACATCACAGAAGAAGCCTGCAGACACTGGATAAGACATTTTTAAAGATTCTCTGTGTGCTGCATTGCAAGGGACGATAACCGATGTGGATGAGAATCTGTAGACCAACAAACAGTAACATCAGGAGGTTCATAAAGACTGAAATGTAACTCACCAAACAGAGCGGCACACAGTCCTGCCTGAGGCTGTTTCTATGTTTATATCTCTGTTGTTGCATTTCTTAACTTTATCCCATGCCATGCTGAGAAGCTGTTGTTTTCTTTTCCATATCAGAATGAGACAGTCATGCCAGGAAAAGATAAAATAAAAGATATACTTTAAAGAGGATCACATTTTTAAGGTGTCTGAGGCTGGGAAGTAAGATGGAGTGAGTCATCTTTAAATTATAATAAATAGTTGCACTAAATTATTAACATGAAAATGGCAAACCAATTCATCATACGCACAAGTAACTAAATGACCTACGTTGAGCTTTCTTAGTAATTGGGATCTACGAGTTGGAAAAACACTAAGAAAATTGTATTTACAGAAGTTTATGTTGTGAATTATGTAGGAGTATCCACCCCGGTGTTCTTGCTATTTATAGCAGACGCATGAAAAGTAGTGATTGTGAACATTTAGCAAAATAAAAGCACCTGACACAGTTAGTCAGCGAGCCATTGTGAGTGTGATCAATTTTTCATGGCTTAGAAATCAACAGGGATTTAATTTGTATTCTTGGTAGGCATCCAAGTTTACTGAACGATCTATACAAAAAACTAATAAAAGCACACATGTAAACACACAACCAAGAGAGCAAACAATTTTTTAAAAAGCAAACACCACCTCGAGCCTCGAGAGCAAATGGAAGCTCAGAACTAGATGGATGAATGTTGTAGGGCTCTCCCTGATGACAGTCCAATCTGGTGGAGCCTGTTTTATCAGCAGCGTGAACCTATTTCTATGTGTTTCTACATTATTACAAGATTTCTGTTTAGTAGGTGACTCAAGTTAACTTTTTATTAACAATCATAGATGCTCACCTCAGTCAAGGTTCCTGCTCTTTTTGACCTTCTCTGTTTTTGATCTTCTCACTCTAAGGAGATTTTTTTAAGCAACAACTGTCTTTGTCAGTCAGCTCTCGGGTTTGCAGGGGGTGCCAGAGCCCATCCCGGCTGATTCAAGGCAAGGGGCAGGGTACACCCGGAGCAGGTCGCTAGTCTGCCGCAGGTCTACACACATAGAACCATACACACACATACCTAGGGGCAATTTGGCACCGGCCAATCAAGCTAACATACATGTTTTTTTTGAGGGCGGGAGGAAACCAGCATACACGGAGAAAACCCAAGCAGACACGGGAGAACATGCAAACTCCACACAGAAATGCAAGTGTTTGAAGCCTCATCCCCACCCGAGAATTGAACCAACAACCTTCTTGCCATGAGGCTTCTGTGCTACCCACTGCTCCACCATGCAGCCCAACTGTCTTCAGAGTATATGATATAGTTTAAAAAAAAGTAGTTCAAAACATCATCATGACTGATTACTTCACATTTCTGACAAACTGGTGACTTGTCTAGGGTGTACCCTCCCTCTCACCCGATACAACCTGAAATATAGGCTCCTGAAATGCTTTTTTAGTCAAGTTGTTCTGAAAATGGACGGAGTGATGGATGGGTAGATTACCTTAATAGTATTTTTTCGTAAGATTTTCCATTTTATTTCACTCTACCGCACAACTATCAAATCTGCTAAAAATAGAACTCAGCATGCTCATCAGAGGATATTTTCTTTTTAGTGTGCACATGTCACACAGCTTAAAGTCACATTTTTCTACTTAAAGAGTTCGGTAAAATGAAAGAAAGTGTCACAACGCTTTTTTCCTTTGGTGTTTTAGAAAATGACACAACACATTAGTCATGTCTCTGTCCATGTTGTAAACATTGTGGCATTTACAAATGTTTGCTGATGGCAAAAGACAAAAAAAGAAGCTTTCCACAAAAGTTACAGAATCAGATTTTCATCTTTTATCTGGAAGTTTTTCACTGTTCCCAGACAAAACAAAAGACCTGCTCAATAAACAAAATCTGACCATTTCTTGTTTAATTATCTGAATGTGCCTGCAAGTCATGTTCGTACGACACCCCCCAGGCTTTTTGATCTGTGAGAGCACGTGACAACTTGTTTGAACAAAAAAAATCAGTGACCTTTAACCACCTGCAACAATACGCTGGTAATATGAGTTAAGCGGAGGGGGAGTTTTCTGCTTGAAGCAAAGAGTGAAGTACAGGCAAAGGAAGGAACACCTGTGGCCTGCCGACATACACAAAGTCTTGTTTTGACTTGTAAAGAAATAAAATGTTTGCCAGCATGTGCGATGTTTTAAAGGTTTGCCATCGAAATTAGAGTGAGGGAGTGGAAATGTAAATGTATAGGTGTTGCCCTCTGGGTGGTAATACCTCCTCCATCAGTCACAACTTTTGACTCTTCCCAGGACTGGGTCTCCAGTTGTCTACTTTCCTGACACATCTGATCAAAACACATCCATCCCAAAGCTCCCTGCTCCTTCTGTTCCATAACCACACGGAGCAAAAACCCTGTTGATGTTGTGGTTAATGCCACCCGATGTTTGGCATGAGGCTTTCTATGTTCTCTAATTACATTTTTAAATAACCAGTGGCAATGAATTAGATTCAAACCTGACAATTGTAACAAGAATTAGATAAATTGCAAGCAGTTTCTCTGAACATCATCCGTTCCCTCGGGCTTTCTTCATATTTTCTGTTCAAAGAAATTTAGATCACATCGTTACACTTTCCAAAACATCTGTCAACGAGCCTTTGAAAAGATGATACACACTGTTCTCTCTTAAGATGGTCATTTTACATAAAATACTTGTAAAATTTAGAAATCATATTTATGATTCAGGTGACATGGTGGCACAGTGAGTGGCACAGTGACCTTACAGCAAGAAGATCATGGGTTCGAGTCCCAGGTGTGGACAAGGCTTGGAACGCTGGCCTTTCTGTGTGGAGTTTCCATGTTCTCTCTGTGTATGCATGTAATCTGGTTTCCTCTCAACATGCAAAAACGTTTTTGGAGTGGCCAATCAACCAAAAATCAACAGTGGTTGATTGGCCACGACATGATTGTCCCTTGGAATGAGTGTGTGTAAGGTTGTGTGTGTGGCACCGCGACAGACTAGCGATCTGTTCGGGGTGTACCCTGCCCCTTGCCTCAAATCAGCAGGGATGGGCTCCAGCACCCCCAGCAATCCCAAGAGGGATACATGGTTAAGAAGGTGACTGATTGATTTATATTACAGTGTTTAATCTGAAGAAGCTGTCATGCGTTACAGAGACAACCATCAATATTTGTTATAGTTCTTTCTTTTTTTTGTAACTGATGGGTCGTAAATGTAACTTAGAGTCACAGGATCTCCAAGTTTTGTAGATAGAAAAAAAAAGTAGTTGCATGAGAAGGTTTAAACACAATCGATTGTTTTGAAGGAACTTTAGTATCCAGCATTTCTATTTCAAAAGCATACCTAAAGTGGTTGTCTATGTTATTCACTCCCATTTGAGAAATTTGAAAGGTCTCCTGCCCAATATTTGGAAATTTTTTGAATGTCAGGTTGTTTTGGGCCATGGATTTTGTTCGTTGCCATTCCCACATTCAAATGTATGCACCAGCAGTGCTCACATGCTGCTCACACACCCCTATAAATGTATCAGTACAACAACACAAAAAATGTGTGCCAGCTTTACTTACCTAATGATCTTTACACTGAGCTCATGATCCAACTGTCATCTGAAACATTTCCTCATTCCTAAACTTACCCTCTGTCATGATTCTGCACACCTGTACCAATTACCTCTCCCTGATTTTTCCAGCTGTGTCTTGTCTTCCTTCGAATTTTTTGAGCCCTGGTGTCCTTCACTTCCGTGTCAGATCACCCCTGTTGCACTGGTCTGCAGTGTTGTTGTCATGCAGCCATAATGGTTAACCTCCATGTCTGATAACTCATTGTGTTGAGCTCGTACCTCTCGTCCTTCATCCTGCTGAGCTCCTACCCTCTGGTCCAGGTATGGGCAAACTATGGCCCGCGGGCCACATGCGGCCCGTTAAATGTTTTAATACGGCCGGCCGAAAAAGAAACAATTAAATAAATAAACTTTGTTAGTTGTATTTCCCCTGCAATTCTGATATTCCGTCACTAGTCAGCGCACTCTGGATATATTGTTTTTGTTGAGAATGCAACAACACTGCTCCTATTAAAATGTGTGTGTCTCCGTGATGCCCATGCTGTCAAAATAAACAGTGTGCACAGATATGGAAAGCCTCCGGGCCCAATACACGTACATAACAAGCGTGTTGGATGTTAGAACAAAAAAAATGTCACATCACGTGCTTAGATTTCAAACCTAGTGCCACTAAATGCACGTTTTTAAGTGCTATCACACTAGATTTCAAACCTAGCGCGCTAGATTTGATGCTCTTGATGTAACATTCAGCGCGCTTGTTTAAAATCTAGCACGCCATTCTATTGGTCTATCGGTTATCAAAAAGCATGCCATCCTCCGCTCCTGTTCCAGACCGCTTGTCAATTGTTAGAACTCAATGTGGTCCGTGAATCAAAAAGTTTGCCCACCCCTGCCCTGGTCTCTCACCCTGGTGAGCTCCTTCCTCTGGTCCCTCATCCTGCCAAGCTAGGTTCTACACTCCTACAATATACCAGTTAAAACTGGCCATGTATCTAGACTTTGCCACCTTCACCACCATCATGACCTGTGGTCTCAAACAAAATGTGTGCCATGTTATGCTGGGAGAGGGATTTTTTTCTATTGTTGATGTCTCAAAGTTGGAGGATTTGCATCACACTTTTCACTTATCTGAACAGGAGTTGGTACTTTTTGTCACCATGGGATCTGTCTGTGTCAACCATTATACATGCAGAACAGGTTTTGTTTGTTCTTGTATGGTTTGTTATTCCGGTGGTTTGGCATTGAGAAAAACAGTCTTGATGGGCAATACATGATTCTGTATAGAGTTACATAAAAATTTTAGATCAGTTTAAATACGTTGTGGACTCACAAAAAAATGACACATCTTGGAGTATTTTTTACTTTATCAATAACAGCTTGTGAGTCACATGAAAAAAAAGAAGAGCCAAAGTTACCCAACTTATCCCGCACGCACACACTCTCCTTCGCCTTTTAGTACTTTATAGACCTGTCAGTGCTACACACACATCTGGGTACGCTGCAAGATATGGCACATATCTGGAGGAGAAAACATCTATTTCAGCTATGAGACAAGTAAATACTGTATCTAATTCTATCTACATTGTCTAGTAAAGGAAATTTTGTGCAGTTTTTACCATTTTTTTAAGCATCCAGGCTCATCAAGTTAAAAAAAGATGATCCTGTTTAAATTCTGCCTTAGCAAACACTTTGCTCTTTACAGAAGCAAACACTGTTTAAAGAGCACATTAAAGTTTTAAAGAGTTGTTTCTGGCAGGCTTGGATCAGCAGCTACTGTATATGAGCAGCACACACAAACACATGCAACATAACAGTGAACTCTAGATGATTTCTTTTGAGTTCAAGCTAACCTCTCTTTAAATCGGCTTTAAGACTACACGTACTGCCACCACTGTAGCTTTGGTTTGCTGTATGACCACATGCAAACTTATACCTCGTTATTAATGCTATGATTTGGTGCTGCAGTTGATGAATTGAAAAGTGTGATTAGCAATGCAGCTCAGGGAATTTGCACAAATGAAGAATTAGATTTTCTCCAGCCGACAAACTGAATTCATATTTTAAGTAAGCGATGCTGTGTTAATCTTAGTGACATTCCATTCAGAGGAGGTCCACTGTCATTTCAGGACACATATTGGACCTCTACCATAATTGATTTCTTTCCATAATGTAAAAAGTTAAATTATCTGCAATGAAAAATGTCTATTGATTATGAGTACAAGATGACAAATGAAAATAATTTTAATGTGACTCTAAAACTCACAGTTATCTTCTACATATTTATGAATAAATTAAAAAGAAAGCATATTCATCAAGTTGATAAATGCACAGATTTTGAAGGTTATGATCCTCCCATGCTCTGGCTGCAACACAAGAGGCAACAGAAACTCTGAGAAAAAGTCTTGTTGCTTATTTCATATCTCAAATATTCAGCTCTTACATTTTTAACCCCAGGCCAACACCAGCCTTTTGCCCGGAGTTTACTCAAGTATTCACTCACAGATTCAGGCAAAGATCACAGGATTCCAAGAGCGTTTGGACCAGTCACTCAAAATCTTTAGCCGGTGAAGAACCCTAAAACATACACAACATTATGTTACAGCCAACTTCTGCAAGCCCCCGAGCTAAGAACTGAGGCTCATGACGGTAGTTCAAAAAAACTTATATATCCCACTGACTGTCAGTCATTAGAAACAGTTTCTAAAAGTTACAATCTGAATGAGAACTTTGAAACTATGCAGGTGATTATCAAGAAAATAGTATATTCACAATGATCAGCCTGCATCTAAACAACAGGGACAACAAATGATTTTTTTTCTGTCTTAACTCAGTGCATTGACTCTCAGAACAACACACTGGAAGTCAGCAGTGCCAAATCTGAAATCGAAAAAGGGCAAAGTGTCCTCTGTGTGTCAGGTTTTGGGTCAAGCCCTGACTGTGGGTGTTCAAATATCAAGGAGTCTTGTTCGTGACTGAGGGTCCATCATGGTGAAGTAGGAGCTAAACCTGTGAGCACAGATTTCAATTTACAAGGTTTACAATGATTCCCTTTTTTCAGTAGTAACATGTCTATTTTTTATGAAAAATAAGAGTTCTTCAGATGCAGTATACCCTTTGAGAATGTTAGTGAGGTACAGGGAAGGTCAGAGGGAGCTGTAATATGTCTTTGTAGATCTAGATAAAGCTTATGACAGGGTTCCCAGAGAGAAACTGTGGTGTAGTATCAGGAAGGGATATATTTATCTCACAATACCTACATTTTTCTGTGAAGTATTGTTAGAAAATGAAGGTCACAAATAGATTGTTTACATTTGCTGAGGAAAGTGTTAGATTTGTTATAAACTTATCTAGTTCTCTTTTTGATTTGGTCATTGATTTAGCCTGATAAGACGCTCAGAGCAGTGATAAGGTACAAAATCATTTTTCCACTTCCCCTCTACATAACAAAACTAAATTTTATTTTAAAATATGGAAATTGAAAGTAGTCAAAACTCCACTGAGAGTTTTTTATAGAGATTTTTTTTTTCTTTCCATCTCTTTCTCCTTTCATTTAGTTAGAATTTCTTTTTAGTTGTTTTACGGTTCAGCAGAAAATCGTCTCCTATTCTCAGTTTGCCAAATGATCCTTTTTCTATCTTTGATATGAACTGCATTCAAAGAAGAGTTTGTTAAATCTGGATTCCAGGACACGTTCATCTCACCTGGGATTTCTGCTCACACAAGACTGTTGTTTTTTTTTTCTAAATTCAGATGAGTTTTCCCTTGTGAAATCCAGTGGCAGGGGAAGGGTAATGTTTCCTGCCTGGTATGGGCTGAAATTGTCTGGGGAGTTTCTGGAATCAAGGTGAAATGATTGGTCTTGAGAAAAAACAAGCAGAAAAAGATGGAGGGAAGGAGGCGTATCAATTAAAAAGAATAAGACCAAACAGCTGGAAGTCACCACTTGTCTGAAAACTTATGATATCTTTTGGGAATCAACAAAACAATGCCGAATGTTGTATTTTAGATGGATAGCAAAGACATTTTACACCAGGTTTCATTATTGGATATATCTCCTGGGATTTGCTCTCCAAGTTCACTTCAATGTTGTGTGTTGCAGCAGTATGGAACTACTGGACTGTTTGGGTTTTCACAGCCTGGCCTTGCATTACTGTAGTAGTTCAGCTGCACAGCCAGGAAATTCCTCTTCATAATTCTTCTTATGCTAATCAGATCCAGGCTGATTTTTTTTTTTTTTTTCAAGAAATGAGCATACAGTAAGCGATACTAACTTGCTGGAAAAAAAATAATGACTTTAGTCTCTGATGTTTATCTGTGAGTAACATAAATGACCAATTTTTAGAGTTGACTTACTATGATAAGTAAGTTATGATTTTTGTCATAATTTATAACTGTTGTACCACTAAAGCATCATCATTACAGCCACATTACAACTAAAAAATGAATGTGCAGTAATTGATCCTTTTCTTGTCTTTCATTGAGGATCTTAAAGAGTAATAGAAAATAGTTTAGACCTTTTTTTTTTTTTACCAGACTAGACTTTTAAAACACTTTGCGTTATAATAAATGGATTGTGTTCAATTTGTATAGATAAAAATGCATTATTATTATTATTATAAATTGTAACAAAAAAATTGGATCAGGTCGACAGTTTGAGAACCAGAGTGGGTGCCAGGCTTGAAACACTGGCCTTTCTGTATGGAGTTTGCATGTTGTCCCATGTATGTGTGTGTGTGTTTTTTTTTTTTTATGGGTACTCCGGTTTCCTACCACTCTCCAAAAACATGTATGTTGGGTTGATTAGCTGCTATGAAATTGCCCCTAAGAATGAATATGTGTGTGGATGGATGGTTGTCTGTGTGGCCCGGCAACAGAATGGCGACCTGTTTGGGGTGTATCTTGCCTCTCGCCTGTAATCAGCCAGGCGAGGTTTTGGCACTCCCCGTCACCCACTTAAGGACAAGCAGTTCAGAAGACAAAATGCAACAAAAGTAGAAAAAAATTAACCAAAAATGCTCATACTGCGTATTGTAGACAGTATCTGAGCAGTTTTTGCATTTGTTTACAAGCAGGATGTGATGAGCTCTCTTTGCTGATGGGAGAATCAATTTTATCTACATAAATTTCATAAATATGATTGGACTAAAATTTGGTTTTCAGAAAAATATGAACTCAGCTAAGTCTGACCTTTGTCACTGATTCTGCTCAATAGTTTCACAAGTAGAATTTCTATCTGCTAGCATTCCCTCTGAAATAGAGTGCTGTGTAGAGTGCTTGCCAAACAGCTTTTGTAAATTAGCATCTCATAATATGTCATCACTCTAATGCATTTAAAAATTCAGACTTTGCCAAAATATACCACTGAAAGTAATCATTAGAGGATATACTATTACTTATAAACTTCCTAGGACCTCGCTGGGAAGGATGACTACACGACAAAGAATTCTGAAGGATTGCCTTTGAATAGGCAGTAGGATCCACAGGTGTGTGTTATCAGATCAATCACCCTCAGATGTCCCTAATCAGGGTGCTGAGGGAAGGTCCAGGGCTTCCTCTAGTGGCAGGGAGGGGATCATGACAATAAATATACACTTTTTCAAATGATTTTGACTTGATTTCACGATGACTTAAAACTTCTACCAACAAAAAAACTTCTACTAACACATTTAGAAAAATTTGTCTTCATTGGCCCTTTTTAGCAACTTCTTAGTGTTTTTAAAAACTAAACTTTTCGATAAAGGATTTTTAAGCTTCCCACTTCAGCAACATTGTTGTACAAACACACTTGGATTCAATTTTCAGTTAGATTCAATTCAATAGAATAATGCATACTCACAAGTTCTTAGAGGATGGGAAAAAAGTAGGGCAGTTGATTAGTTATTATTTTCAGGGTTTTTTTTGTGTGTGTGTGTGCACATGGCTTAAATTTGCTGTCATGTCCAACCTTAATGTTAGAAGTCAGAGAGTTGTGGATGTGAAGACAACAAACACATTCATTTGTTTACTGTAGATGGGATTTTATTCCTCCGCCTCCATCCAGCTAACCACCTGTTCTTTTATTTCTTTGCCAGACATCACAGATAAAAACCTCTTCAGAGAAAAGAGAGCCTTTACAGTACCAGGCATGATATTCTGCTAGGAATCAGATTGTTGCACCCAAGAGTTACTGAAAACAAACAAATACTTATTTACATAATTAATGAAGTGTTCTCAGAGAGGCATCACTTTTTTACGTGGAATATTTGATAAGCTCATGGTTTGGACTGTCTTTTCCATTAGATAGATTCAATGTCATGTTATTTAAAACCACCTTATTGCCCTGGTTTTTCCAAACTAGACTTTTTTAACCCCTCGACTTGATTCTTCACATCCTCACTGCTGCTTCTTTTCTCCGTTGTCCTCTTTTTCCACTGCAGAATGTCTGAGTGTAATGCTGTGTCTCACCTGCCATGCTTCTGTGGCTTTTGGCACCAGGCAGTTGGGCTGTGATTTTCTGGCAGGCAAGCATCAACACATCTCCATCTTTAGCTTTCTGACAGCTGAGTGTCATGAGCGGTGTGTTGCAGAGCACCCTGTGGAAAACAGCACCAGCACGAACGTGCAGAAGCCACTTCCACTGCAGTTTTCTAAGAAAACGGTCTCCTCCTCCCCCTTGTTTTCCTCCCGGCTCATCCTGAACATCACTGACATGTTATTTTTGTTTTCAAGAAAGTGATGCTTCTCAATGACATGCCAATAACACAGGCGTTCCTGTGGTATATGTTGCTTGAATTGTGCCGATAAGTAAAACACCACTGAATATAATTCTAAAAAAATAAATACTTTGTGGTTTTTACACAAAGTAACAAGCAAATTTTACTGACGTTTTCTGGTTACAATTTGCTTTTCTCACTGTATCTTATACACATACACAACAGCGCTTTGTGTTTTGGAACATCCAAACAGTTATAAAAATGACTGGTTAATAAGGCTTTAGCACAGAACAAGATGTGTGAAAGCCTGACTACTGCTCAACCCAATCGGACTTGTCCTGAGAAAGCACAGGCTTCCACTCCAAAATTTGACACAAATCCTGAATGAACGGCCCTTTCTCTACCCAACCCAAAGAGGAAGTGAGGAGAATATTTGTGAAATTTTGTCTTGGTAAGTAAAAAAAGCATCAACAATGTAACCTGTCCCATCGTTGCTTCAGGCACTCATTGGCTGTCACACGGCAGGGGACAGAAACACTAATGCAATTTTTTCTTTCCAAAAACAGTTGAATTATTCTACAAACCATTTGGCGACAAATCCAAGCCCACATATCACTTTTTTTTTTTTTTTTTAAACTCCGAAAGTTCTTTTTGTGCCTGGTAAGACCTTAAATCACAGGTGTCAATGCCCGGTCCTCAAGGTTTTCCATGAATTGTAGCATCAACACACCTGATCCAGGTTACTGAGTCATTGAACCAAATTGTATTGAGTGTTAATTTCCATTTATATGCATCAGCTGTATTGGACCAAGAACACATGGAAAACCTTCAGGACATCGGTCCTCGAGGACCGGAGTTTGACACCCCTGCCTTAAAGTATTGTCAGCATTAGAAATCTGTATGCATACTTTTGAGATTTTGACCTGTTTTCCTCTCCTTTCTTAATAAGGACATTCCGTAGTAATGGTAATTCTGTGTTTTCACATTTCTGGATCACAGCAAGGGTAGTTGCTAATCTACTAAAACAACATGGCATTTACCTATTCACTAACTCTGACTGACACCTACACATTCTGAATACCAATGTTGTATAAACCATCACATTTTTTTCCCTCTGATGTCTAATAATAAATACCTTTCAAGAGATCTAAGGCTTTACTTAAATAAACTGTACCAAATTTTTCTTTTCCTATGGCTCTCCTTTTCTGTCTAGACAATATTCAAACATATTAATCAGCATGATACTATACCAAGTGGCAAATAACCCGATTTATTCATGGTCAGGCTTACAATAACAATCTTCCTGCTTTAAATATCCACCAGAGTAATTAGTCCACAGCTGGAAATTCTCCCCGACAAATGGACTGTTTACTTTTCTTTGCACAATGTTAATTAATACAGCAATGTCCCGCTTGAAAGAAAAAGATCATGATTCGTGCCCTGATTCACAAAACGAAGAACATGTATGCTTAAATATCTTTGTTCAAATTGGAAAATTTACTTCCACATTAACATGAGGTAACAAGTGTTTTATTACAAGTAGAAAATGTAATTCTAAAAACATCAAAACAACGCAGGCTTACTTACACTTGCTAGCACCATTTGCATACAGTACAACCACTGCACCAGAGTCGCAATGAAACTTTTCAGAACCTGGAAAAAAAATGTTCTGACTTATATCTGGACCCAGGCAATCAATAGGAATAGAATTATGAGGCAGTGGAGCGAGTGATTTTAATCTGGGACTAAATATCCAGTAGTGGATTAGTTTCAGACAATTTCATACCCCCAGAGTTCTTCATGAAATATGGATAAGCTAGAAGAGAGAGGAAGAGGAGTTGGGAGTGTTCGTTGGCATGAGGAGGGGAGTAGATTATGACAAATACATTTTCAGCAAACTCCTCTTTCGATTGGAGGCAAGATGAAAAGTTTTGCAGATGGGACAACGGGAGGATTTCAGTCCCCACTACACAGCAGATGCCCCATCTCCCACCGCCTCAGACACCAGTTTAATTAGAAAGACCCCCTGGTATGCTACCTTTCAACGCTGCCTGGAGAGATTCTTAGCATGCCCAGATTTTTTCCCACCGTGGGGAGTCTCATGGTCATTGCGACTGATAAGAAGTGGCTGCGCTAGAAAACAAAGACAAAGGATGCAAAGCTGTAAAATAGGTCATTTACATGAAATATTCATTAAACAAATACATCCTGTGCCGTAGTCATTTACTTTGAAATGTTATTAGCAATGTGATCTGGGGCTGCTAAAATGCAACCTCGTCCCTACGTTTAAATTACCATCTTAGTTCATAGAGAGGAACAAACTAGCTTTAAATTAGTGTTGTAATATTGTGCAATGCTTTTTTTAGTCATATTATCGTTGCAGCTATTTAAAAGTACTAGAATGGATTTTTTTTTAAAATGAGAATTGTGTTATGGTGCAGAGGTTTGCATTGAAATTTGTGTGCTGCAGGCTCTGAGGTAACTCATGGCAAATCCTGCGGGAAAAGATTGTAATAAAAACCAAATCCTCAGGTGCAGAGCTAGCTTAAACCATAGTGGAAGTAAATAAATCTGAAAGAAAGAAAAGTATAAATGCAAATCCTTGTTTTGTATTTCCCAGTGCACATGCAAAGCAGAATGAGAGTGCTGAGCGGGTTTTTATTCCAGCTATTTGGTGGTTTTACAACTTTTTTCTTCTTTCCTTTTGTTTGTAGTCTAATTTCTCTCACTTTCTGAGTTATAATGTCTTGAAAATGGTAAAAATTTCAAACCCCTCCTTGGGTTTTTGTAACCATTTTAACAAACTTAATCCTCATTTCTGTGGACATGTCAGCATCATTAAAAAATTATAGTAGCTTTCTTTAGTTAGTATCAGTTAGGAATTATTTAACCATTTATTGGCACATTTGCTAGATTTTTCTAACTGAAAGTACACAATGAATTGAGGTTCTGTCTGACAGAATGTATCTGCTCAATGGAAGTAGGCGGCAATGCTCAGAGAATCAACAGGGAAGGAAACAAGTGTTAAGAAGTTAACAAACCCACACAACATTTGCTCTTATTTTTTAGAGCATTGTAAAGTTGTGCTTAGGCTTTTTACATAATTAAAATTTCTCAAAAAAGCGCCATTAATACTTTTAACAATTAGCATATTAACAGTTGGTTTTTGATACACATAGTTTCTAGTCATGGATCAAGATTTGATGCTGTGAAAGGCCAGTGTGTTTTCTTTTTTCATTACCTGCCTTGAGGTATTTTACAGGTGCAAAATGACAAATATAAATTCCGTGCACCATTGAACTGCAAAGATTGTTAAAATTTGAATAATGAATTTTGATACAGGTATCATTAGTAACTGTGCATTAGGTATAAACACTCACTTGTAATGTAGTCGTTTACCAATGAAACCAATTTTAGATGAAAAAGAAAGACTTTGAACTCAATATTGGGAACATTAAGCTACCTGTAATAACAACTCCACTCACTCTTGGAAAATTTTTGAGTTTATTATAAATTCTGTCACAATTTCTGGTATATAAAAAAAGACATCATAACAACATTGAAGATGACAATAGATCTGCTTGTTTTATTTAAGAACTGCTAAAAAACTGGCAGAAAAAGAGACGTGCATCATGACAAGATTGTTGATCAATGAGAGTCCTCAAGGTGGGGTACAAATGTGTTTTTGTCACAACACATACAGTATTGCTAAACTGATGTCAAATGATGTAAAAACCGAAAAATGAGACATTAAAATAACACCACATATCAGGTAATTGAAAGCGAAAATTGAAAAAAAATAAAATAGAAAGGGAAAGTGTATAAAACCGTGTTGAGACCGGCCATGCTGTCTAAAGACAATGGCACTGAGGAAAAGACAGGAAACAGAGATGGAGGTAGAAGAGAAGAAGATGCTGAGGATCTCTCTGGGAGTGACCAGGATGGACATGATTAGAAATGAGTATATCAGAGGAACAGCACATGTTAGAGGTTTTGGAGATAAAGTCAGAGAGGCCAGACTGAGATGGTTTGGACATGTACAGAGAAGAGAGAGAGTACATCGGAAGAAGAATGCTGGGTTTGGATTCATCTGTAAAGAGGCCAAGAGGAAGACAAAAGAGGAGGTTCATGGATACAGTGAAGGAAGACACGAAGGTAGTTGGCGTGACCGGAGAAGATCTTTTTACAAATGTATTCACATTTGAATAGCCAAGCATTTTTACAAAATAAAAATCTTTTCATTTTCTTGTAATAAACAAGACAATAACAATAACAAATTTAACTCATCATTTAACTTGTCATCAAAACAGGGGGTTTCCACTGCCATTTGTAAGAAGAGAAAAAATAAAAAAGAATTACTGGTATGTTTTACACAGTTTAACATTTTTTAAAATTAGTTTTATGAAGACTCAAAATTAATTTCAGACTTTTTAAAAGTATTTTCTTTTGCACTCAAGTTTCTGAATACTATGCACGTGCAGTTTATTGCACAAGCTTAAATTGTTAGGATGTGTAGAGTTGTGGATGCCCATGCTGGACAGTTGGCAGCTTGAAAAAATAGTTTTATTCCAAACAACTAATCCACAAAATTAAAGAGAGGGTTTAAACTAAGGCTAGTCAAAACAATTCAAATCCCAAAAAAGATCATCCAAATATTCTCAAATGAAGAGGACTTGTAAGCTTAGTAAGAACACCAGACAAATTGGCTGGGAGAGGAGGAAAATACACTCATTAAATACAAAAAATACAGAAGCTGGCCACAAAGTTGTGTCCAGGTCCCAACCACTCGTGACTGGGAAAAACCAAACTCATCCTAATTGATTTGTTTCATCTCCTGAACTGCTTATCCCTAACCGGATTGCGAGGGGTGCCAGAGCCTATCCCTTTCAAGGAGGGATTTGAGGTGTTAGCCAGGATACACCACGAATAGGTCGCCAGTCTGTTTTGGGGCCACACACACAGACAAACATCACACTCACACACATTCTTAGGGAAAATTTTGTAGTGGCCAAGTAAACTAACGTACATATTTTTGGATCGTGGGAGGAAACCGGAAATTTTTAAAAACGGTATACACAGGGAGAACATGCAAACGCCACACAAAAACACCAGATTGTTATTGGTTTAAAATAAATTGCTAACCTACCTTCCTGACTGTGCAAAACCTATTTGCCTCTACTGATCATTTCCTCACCTTGATTTGTGTGCAGAAGTGATTTGTAAACTGAACCATTTAGGGTTGCGTTAACAGGAACTTCAAAAAGATTCTCATTTGATTTACTTCCAAACAAATGTTTGATTAAAATACTCAACTATGTCTTGTATTTCTGGCAAATAGCTGGATCCATCTTTCAGTCATATGACTTTTTCCAGAATTGTCCATGATCATATTGCACACGTTTGTTTGGTAATGTCGTGGTAATGACAAATGTCATAGTAATGGTTTTTGGCACTATCCAGGACGTGGCCTGCTTTTCACCTAATAAAACTTGAACAGCTGCAGCTGCCTGAGAGCGTGAGTTTGATAAAACAGGAGAGAAAAATAGAAGAATTGTTTAATGTTTTCTTCCCCCGTCTTCTCGAAGTGAAACTGAGCACATTGAATGAGAGAAAAAACGATGACACTGAAAATACTCTAAAACATGAGGACAATCAGATGGATAAAAACGACAGGGTCATCCAAAAAAATCTGCTTGTCCTTCGTCTGCTGACTGCTAACACAGAGTCAGAGAAAACTGTTTTCTTTCAAAATCTATTCACTACAAAACTCAAAATGAAATGCCTCTCAATACAGATGAAAGTAAAGAATTTTTTTTAATAAAATCAACGTATTAAACCATGCTAACAAGCTGATTATAACAGAGGCAGCTTGCTTCTGACAGATAAACAGTCTATTGCTTATTGTTCCAGCTGCTTTGTTGTACGATTATGACCTGTATTTTAAATATGATCTTTTATTCAGAGTAGACTGCAATTACAGATAACATCTGTAGTTATCAAGTAAAAGACATCTGCAGCCTACTGCATCCGAAGAGCTGTCATCTGTTCGAAATGCAGCACATGCTGTGGTCAGAGGATGTTGTATGTATGATGGGTGGATGGATGTTCAAAGTGGGGGGTTTGAGCTTGATTATGTTGTAGTGATATTAATATCTTCTGTCCCTACTATGAAGGACTAAGCTCCAAACCTGGAGAGACCGAGCCTTTTCCACTGCTGCTCCCACCTTCTGGAACAAGCCACCCCAACCCATTTCAGACTGCACTGAACACTCCACATTTAAAAAACTTCTTAAAACTCATCTTTTTAAAACTTCTTTTAACGTTTAAATAATTTAAATGTCCTACATTTTGCTGCATTTCTGTCTATAGTTTTATATTTTGTTGTTGTTGTTTTTTTAATTGTGTCAGTATCTTTGAGAGTCAATAAAACCCTACATAAATAAAACAAATTATTAAAATTGATCAAAGTTGATAAATTGATACATAAGTAAATGAGCAAAACAGGTTAAAATGAAGGTCAACAAGAGTCAGTGGGCTTTTTGCATGTTACTATTTGTCCATACAAGATACAAAACTAACAAATATGACTGGAACAATCTAAAAGTTGCATCATCTACTCTTAAAATTGAAACAGACCAGCACTTTTCTTTAATTCAGCACTACCCAATGTCTGGAAAAACACACATTTTCTGTCCAAAGTACCTTTTAATCACTAACATATGTTAGGGTTTTGCTTTGAAGCAACATTTCCAAAATTATGTTTCATGATAATACTTAAAAGGGCTTGCCAATTGTCACATGCAGAATAACAGCCATTCTGAGCCAAGTCATGGCACAAACACTTTCATTATTTTAGATATACAACAAAGCAATCTGTGTATGTGCACAATGAAATACAGTTTCTGTACCCTGTTGTTGATTCGTATAATATATCTCTGAATTTCTAAACCCTTGTCATGTGAAGTGATTGCACATCTCCTAATACAGTGTCGGATGCATTGGTAAATAATATTATCTACATTGTAATAACTCTTAAGTACAACATAAAGCCCTAATCATCGTGCTGTGGTGTTTCCTGCACCTTGACAAGCATTAAAAATCAAAAGTGAAAGACATTCAACGGATTACCAAAGACAGAGATCTTTATGGTTGATTTGAAGTGAAAATCTCCCGGATCTTCATCTAATTTCGCTTCTCAGAGCGTGAGATTAAACAGTAATGCCATCTATCACTATGAACATGAACACAACTTACTCTGATACTTATCACCTAAAGCCAGAAAACAAGGAAAGAGCAAAGAGACAAATATCTGTAGTAATCAGTAAGCTAATCCGTGAAATAACGGAAGGGGAAGACTGTGATCAAATCTGGAGATGGAAAATTAAAAAGTGCATTGTCTCATCTGTTTGGAGTGTTTGCATCTTAATACGACTAATTCTTTATCTCAGTTAGACAAACTCAAAACAAATGATTATTTCCAGTGTCATCCAGTGGTAAACAAATGTCCTGTCCATAATTGGGTTTAATTATATGAACTGTTTTGTGAAAACATAAACAACTTATATTGGATGTAACAAAAAAAAATCTTACAAAAGAATTCGTCTCCTGCAGGTGACAGACCGGGGCCTGTCCCAAGTGGAGGAGTTTAAGTATCTCGAGGTCTTGTTCATGAGTGGGGGAAGGATGGAGCGAGATTCGACAGGCGGATCGGTGCAGTGTCAGCAATAATTAGGATGCTGCATCGGTCCGTCGTGGCAAAGAAAGAGTTGAGCCAAAAAGCAAAGCTCTCAATTTACAAGTTGTTCCATGCTTCCACCCTCACCTATGGTCACCAGCTGTGGGTGGTGACTGAAAGAATGAGATCGCGAATGGCTGAAATGAGCTTCCTCCGCAGGATGGCTGGGCTCTCACTCAGAGATTGGGTGAGGACCTCTGGCATCCGGGAGGAGCTTGGTGTCGAGCCACTCCTCCTCCAGGTCGAGAGGAGCCAGGTGAGGTTGTTCGGGCATCTGGTCAGGATGCCCCCCGATACTGGTGAGGTGCTTTGGACACGTCCCACTGGGAGGAGACCAAGAAGCAGACACCGGACCCACTGGAGAGACTATTAGGACTCACAGCTGGCTGGGGAACAACTCGGGATCCTTCCGGGTGAGCTGGATGCAGCTGGGGTGAGAGAAGCTTGGACTTCATGTCTGAGGCTTTTGCCCCCATGACCTGACCCCGGATATGCGGAAGATGATGGAACGGAAATAAAAGAATTCACTTCAAACTTGAATGTGTCCATTCATCTGACCAGATCAGTGGGAAAGCTTCAATAGTTAGATGGGATATCAATTGCTCTTCAAAAGATTCCACCGTCTGCAAACTAATGTAACTGAGTGTAAAGGCTGGGTTTGATTAACACCAGAAGATTCGGGAAGTCTCTGATTATCACAGTGCCACTTTTATGAAATGTGTGAACGTTTGGCTTTGCATAAAAAACAGAAAACAACCAAAGTCAACTTCAAGGAGTTCAAGACAGATACAGTTGTAAGTGCCTCAATCTTAAGGTATTGTGATAAAACCAATGACTCAACAACAAAACCTTCAATTCAGTGACCTTTACGAGCCTGTACACACCTTTTTAGATCAACTACTACCATCCTTTTACCTTGAAATTATTGTGCCCCCATATGATCACTTCCACATACATCCTAAACTTCTAAACATGGGATTTTCTACTGTAGCTTTAAGATGAGTTTCGTGGAGGGTTGGTTAAAGTTTACCTCAAACAGACAGATTGACAACAAACTCAAGTTCACATTTTGGCTTTTTGAAAATTTGACATCTGATTTGCTTCCAGTAAAAGGTGTTAAAGTCAACATCTGTGATAATGTGCAGGGGCATCAGTGTTCACCAAGTAGATGACCTGCAAGTGTGAACAACCACTGATGCAGAGGTGTGTGTTGTTAATTTGATGAGACATGCGTCTCCATTGAAGTAGCATTTTTTTCCTGGGGTAAAAGGTTATTTCAGTGAGACAAAGGCAGACTTCCTTCTGCATGACTTGCAATATTGTGGTTTCAGTGAAACACACAGAAGAGCATGGATTTGACTTTTACCGACAACTTACATGGTAATATCAGGAAATGAATCATGCTTTGCAGGTGGGAGTCAATCAGCTTCAAACTTCAGCAAAAATGAGCACAATTATTCTGAAAACCAAGAACTTCATGCTCCAAGTGATTGCCTGCTGACACAAATAAAGGTGATTAGACAAAATTATAAACTGAACACAACATCACCTATTTTTTGACACTCTGAAAGCCCATGCACAAGATGGGCAACCTGTCAAGAATGTAGAATGCCTGTCTTCTGATTCTCGTTGTGGTAGGTTCAAGCATACCTGCTACTGAGATTTAAACAATTGGACCTAAGCCATGCAGTTGCAAAGTTGTCACAGAAATAAAAGTGTCAAATTAATCCCGGAATGTGACCAACATTTGATTAAAAAAAAAAAAAATTATATATATATATATATATATATATATATATATATATATATATATACAAAGCCCTAAATAGATGTCCCATTTCTTGGTATTTTTTTTTACATGCAATCCATAAATAAAGTCAGATGTATTCTGCCAACTCTCTATTTCAACTTTGGCAGGATAACAAACTCATGACTCTGAAACCAGTCAGTGAGTTCATTCTATATACATTGAATCAGCTTCAAATGAAGTTGGTCAAATTTTACCTTTTAAAAGTAGGAAAACTATTATTGTAAAATTTAACTTGACTCCACTAATTTAAGTTTTCAGGATTTGTTAAATTCTATTTAACTCAGATTAGAGAAGATGGAGATTGTTTCTCCTGGCTGGAAACCTTGGGATGCTCTGAACAAGTTCGAAGAAGTGGGTGCGGACAGGGAAGTCCAGGTTCCACATGTTAGGCTTAAACTGGGCAAACCCCCAAAGTTAAAGTCTAAATTATCATGCTTAAAACATGCCCAAAAAAACCCAGTGAGACATTAAGACACAATAAATAGAACCATTTTAATATTATCACTACTCGTATTTTTGTGAAATCTTTCATTTGAATGGTATTTTAAAGATGCCACGAAAGACGAATGCGTTCAGAGTCATTTCAGTCGCTTAAGTTTCAACGATACTGCAACTCCATGTGATCAATGTGACAGCAATGTGGCTGATCAATTAAACCACATTACATCGTTACTGTCAAACTGAGAAAATTACAAATAAGCTGTGGTGACACTAAGTAGTCTAAATATAACCGCTTGTGTCACTTGTGTGCCTGTGATGAATAATTTCAGTTTTCATTACATTACAAGCTTCTCATAAAACTTCTTACAATGTGCAGCTTTGCAGGGCTGTGTGAGGGATTTGGGCTAAAAATAAATAGAAACATGAGAAAGAAGGAGGAAGGCTAGATCTCAAAAGGGTTACCAAGAGACCAACACATGAACAGGTATGTGGAGACGAGGAGGAAGGTGTATGTGTTGCAGATTCAGATAGAGTTGTAGGAGGTCAGACTGAGATTTGAGATGGTTTGGACATATGCAGGGAGAGAGTACATCAGAAGAAGGATACGCTGGATTGGAACCACCAGGAAAGAGGTCTAGTGGCAGACCAAACAGGAGGTTCATGGATACAGTGAAGGAAGACATGAAGATAGTTGGTGTGACTGAAGAGGATGCAGGAGATAGGGTTAGATTGTGAGTAATTTAGCCTTGGGATAAGCAATCTTCTTCAGGGGTCACCACAGCAAATCCCACAGTTTCGGCATGCGAGCTATAAAATGAGCAAGACAAAAAGGTCTACCAACACTAAGATACAAAATTGTTGGTAGATCTTTTGGTAGAATGTTGTGTTGATGAGCTAGCTTATGCAGCCGAGGGTCTGACCGCCAAGGTCTCCATTGTTGGCTGCCACCAATCTTCTCCTTCACCCAACCACTATCATCACCAGTTGTGGATGGTGACCGAAAGAAGGAGATCGCGGATACAAGCTGCCAAAATGAGCTTCCTCCGCAGGGTGGCCGAGCTCTCACTCAGAGATCTGGTGAGGAGTTCTGCTACCTGGGAGGAGCTCGGTGTCAAGCTGCTCCTCCTTCTGGTCAAGAGAAGCCAGATGGGGTGGTTTGGGCACGTCCCACTGGGCGGAGACCAAGAAGTAGACCCCGAACCCTCTGGAGAGACTATGTCTCACAGCTAGCTGGGGAACGACTTAAGATCCTTCTGGGTGAGCTGGAGGATGCAGCTGGGATGAGAGAAGCCTGGGCTTCCCGTCTGAGGCTGTTGCCCTCGAAACCCAGTTCTGGATAAGCGGAAGACGACGAAACGGATATGTTGATGATGCAAATCTGGCTTCTATCTGACTGTGTTTTCTACATCTTCTTACACATCTACAACCATGATGTCCTTATTCACAGCATCCATGAATCTCTTCATCATTCTTCCTACCTTTTCCTCATCTGCCAGTTTAAAAGAAAAGTTTTCTTTTTTTTTCTCATAATCTTTTCATGCCATACTGAAAAGATTTTGAACACATCTGACAAACTGTTGTTTTAAAATTATGCATGATCTTCCTTTGACATAAATTCATTCCAAAGATGAAATGATTGCCTCGTAAATTAGTTTATTTCTGACAAAAAGAAAATATCCCAAAAACCTGGATATTTAATAATTGAATGCCCAAGCATGTGGTACAGTGAAATCCAAAGCACAGTAAATGGCATCATAAGAAAGCCTGGAGCGAAAACCAGCATTTCAAAGGATTTTGCTTTCAAACATATCTGAAAACACAAGTTATAACATAGCAATTCTTTCATTTCCTACCAGGTAGTGAATTCAGTTTTTATGAGCCAGTCAGATATTTGTCATTTAATAGAAACCATTTTCCCCTCATTTTAAATCCTCCTTTCCCAAATAAATTGATACACAAGGGCTGTTATATAATACCGTTCTGCTGCTATCTTATTTTATGGTTTGTGTCCCCAAAAACTACTCGGTTTCATTATTTCTTCTCTAAATCAACAAACATGGCATTCTGGAGAAATTAGTGGTGCTACCTAAAAGGATGGGTGTTACAGCCGCTGGGTAATCAGAACTGGTCTGTTGTGGGATGAACGGTGTGGTGGAAGGAGGTAAATGAGAGCTACTTTGGCATCTATGTGATTGTTTTTGTACCTTGCTATATCATTCGGCTAAACGGCTGATATACCAGAAAGGCAAACTATTGAAAGATAAAAGGCTGATTTACTCACAATGTTTCAGATGTGGACGGCACAGCCATTAGCTCCAGCCTTTTATAGTTTTTATGTTTTAATGGGGCCAGATTTACTGTAATATTTTAATTATTTATGTTTTCGGTAATTAAAGACAAGTAAATGATTACCTCACCTCTACTAACAACATGAACCGCTGGGGGTTTTACGGCACATCTTTAATTTATTTTTTAAACAATTCTTATACTTAGATTAATCTCTTTTTTCAAGCGTTCTACTTGTAATAGTCTCGTCCTTATGTTCTCATTAGTTATGATTAAGTCGACCATGCACACAAAGGTTTACTAGTGTACACAATCCACTAAATTATTGGCCTCTTTAAAGATAGTTTTGTTTTAATGTAACAAATGGGCAATAATTCACGTTGATTACTGTATGAATCTGCATTTATAGTAACACACATTTGCTCACTGGTTACCCTGGAGCAGCTGTAATTCTTTGGGGAAATCCAGTTTGGTCTAGAAAGTGAAGGGAAACTAACTTTGGAAAAAAAGCTGACAAGGAAGAAATTTCATCATGCATCATTAGTGTGGAGCCAGCCAAGGAGAGCCAAAACAATATTAAGAAAGATTTGGTGACATAGTGAATGCATTATAATTACAATCGACATGGGGGAGTTTTATTTTTCCTTTCCACATTTGGAGGAGACGCCAAGCTCATGTTAATCAACTTAAAAATTTCTTGATAAAAACATCCAAACATGAATGATTACTGAGGAGAACTCTCCTGACCTTAATTTTCTGGATTCATTTTGTTGGATGAAACCATCATAAAGGCTTTAAAGCATGTCCATTTCATTTCGCAGCATTTGTTCACACCTTAGCTCTGCCTAATGAGAGACTGGAAAGATTGGAGAGGTCCGTTTGGGAATTAGAAGACCATGACTAACTGCAAGCTGCTAAAAATCAGAATGAACTGAGAAAATAACTTACTTTATTTTTATTCTGCAATCAACTTGTAGACAACTGTAGACATTAAGAATCTGTCACATTACAGTATATATTTTTAGGTTTGGCTGCATGGTGGTGCGGCAAGAGTGTGCCCATCGACCGCATTAGAGTGTATTTGTCTGTGTGTTTTTGTATTTTGTTAAACTTACTACGTAAAGTCTGTTGAGACAATTATTTTGTCTTCTAAACCGCTTATTCATTATGAGGCCAGGTGGAAGGATCTGAGCCAATCCCAGCTGATTTCAAGCAAGAGGCAGGCTACACCCCAAATAGGCCACTAGCCTGTTGCAGGGCTACACACAGACATCCGTCCACACTTGGGGCAATTTTCATAGTGACCTATCAATCTAATATGCATGTTTTTGGAGAGTAGTAGGAAACTGGAGTACTCAGAGAAAACCCACAAAAACACAGGGAGAACATGCAAACTCTAGACAGAAAGACCTCTGTTTCAAGCCTCATTTGAACCCTTGACCTGACACAATTCTGTTGGGATATGGTAATAAGAAAATTTACTGAATTAATTGGATACTTTTCGAACACCAGATTGTTTTTAACCACACCTTTTGTTATCTGTAATGCCCACATTCGACACAAACAAGAAATGTGTCAGTGCATGTGCTCTGCTCATGCTCAATCCTTTATCCCAAAAGTAGATCGCCATTTTTATAAAAATACACCTATTTTTTTTTCTTTTAAAGAGCATAAGTAAAATTTGCAAACTTTATGTGCTGTGTACAGTATTTTAAACCTCAATCAAGATACAGTATATAGAGTGTCATGCAAAAACTGTGGGGTGGGACTAAGTCAGGAGCAAAAGGAAGGAGGACAGAGGGATCCACAGTGTCAAAAAGAGAAATGAAACTGAATAAGTCTATCCATCACATTTTTGAGCTAACAGAATGTACCATGTTTATCTGTCCGAACTTTGAGATAAGAATTATTACCCCAAAGATGTATAATACCACTGGACTCGTTGAAACCTTCGCAAAAAAAAAAAAAAAACATTACTCCTATAAAATCTTCCCAGTTGCACAACTTCATACCTTCCATGTTCTCATACAACTACTTGAGTGTCTACACACGCGTGTTTGTGTACATGTAGCAAACGGCAAAGACTTTATAACCGTACCAATATCAAAGCAGGTGACTCTCCAGCTGGAGATTTTTACCCCGGGGCAGAATGAGCCGAGTTGACCTGATGGAGTGGCCATCCAATGCCTTCCTTTGAGCACACTCAAACCTTAATAACACTTCACTGCCTCTTTCATCTATCAGCACCAAGCTGTGTGGCTGCTAAGTTTGTTTCACTTCGAACACCTTTGCTAGCTCGTGATACTTGATGTACAAGATGTACGTATATCTACAGTATGTACATACAAAAAAAAATCAAAAGGCAACGTTTGCCATCTGCTTGCCTGGAAACACCCAAATGAATAACAAGATTATTAACAGATTTTTAAAAACATTTTCAAAAGCCACAAAGTTTTAACATCTGTTTTTATGTTCAAACAAAAAAATGAACCAAATACACAATCAAGAGAAAACATAAACGTCTGCATTGGAAAACAGACAGCACATGATTTTCTGATTACATGCCTGACAGCTTGGAAATGATGATGATGACAGATGTTTGATCAAACTCATGAGCAATTAGTTACTTCTTCAAAACGAAAAATAAATTTAAAGTAAATAACAAGAATATAGTATTTTTCTCATTAGACGCGTGTGGATTTGTTTGAGATCCGAAGTGTCAGTGGAAAGAAACGTGCATCCTCTGTAATCAATTTGGTCAAACTCTACTTGTTATTTTTGCTTCTTGCTTTAATTGATGCGATGTATTATAAATGAAGAGGTGAATCTATTGGGATTTTCTATGCCCATCGAAGTTCTGACGCAACCTCAGCTCCTGTAACTGGACTCTTTGATCCAATAAGCATGAATGGTACGCTGTAAGCGAGAGCTCAACGTAAGCTCAGTTTCAACTTTGCTCCTTATAAATGCACAAATGGAATCATTTTTATTCTGCAATCCAAAAATACCAACTTTGTTTGGGTTTTGGTTTCCAAAGATGTGCCTTTAGGAAGACCATAAACACAGCAGTTATCAGAAATGTAGAAAAAAAAGGCAGCCTGAAACGTCTCACGGGTGATTCATTTGTTAAGTATATTTTTTTTTAAAAGATAACATTTCTCACACCAATTTTTAACTTCAATAGTTGAAATGTCTGGACCTGCCCAATTGTTCAATTCCATCTAATCTAAACTCTTCAATTAAATAAATAAAATAAATGAAATTAAATGAATTACTCTATTCATCCCTCACCGGGGAAATTTGTTTGCTGCACTCCTTACACCGCAGCAGGCTGCCCTTCAACAGCGCCAATGGTGGGAGAAACAGGGGTTAGGTGTCTTCTCCAAGGACGCTAGACGTGCTCTCCGTGGGACGCGAACCCACAACCTTCCGGTCCTCGGGCAAACGCGCTAACCACGCGGCCACCGTCTCCACCAATTAAAACCTCCAATTAAAACACTTATCATGATATTGGGTGGCATGGTGGTGCAGTTGTTAGCTCAGTGACCTCACAGCAAGAAAGAGCAGCGCAGAAAGAGCACACAGAAAGACCAGCGGTCTAAGCCTCGTCCCACTTCAGGGCTCGAATCCCAACCTTCTTGCTGTGAGGCCACTAAACTAACCATTGCGCCACCGTGCAGCCCAATATTATCAACAGGGTTTGGATGGAGAAAACTCTTGCAAACACAAGAAGAACATGCAAACTCTGCACTGAAAGGCCTGTATTTCAAGCCCTGTCATCTATTAAAGTGCAATGCAATAATTTAAATCAAACTATTTCTTTAAAAGCTAACATACAGAATATTTATATTTGTGATGCATTGTTCAAACAAGTGAAAAAGCGAATTATTTTCCCTCCTTCAAAACATCATTTCATGTCACCTCCTTTGACGTCTCTTTCTGATGGAAGTTGTGTTTATCCATCATAGCTCTCTGACATAAAAAACAAACCTTTTTCAGTCAGAGCAAATTGCCGTGGTGTTTAATGAAATTGCCTCTGCAACTTTAGTGATTAAACAAACCCGATGACACCACTCAGCACACACACACACACGTAATGCACACATGCTGGGGAATGAGTCAGTGATGCTTCTGCCCAGAGGGGCTTTAGAGATTCAAGAATAAAAAAAAACACAAACATGCAACACACAAGCGGGAAAACTAAAGTGCCTTCATCACAGAAAGCCTCAGAGGCCCAGTGGCAGGAGTGCGCACAATCAGCCAGGATGAGGGAATACGGTAACTGGTGTCAACTGGATAATTTTGTTTACCTAAAAACTTTGCGTGCATGCAGTGCTGCTGTGATTATTACAGCGGTTATGATTGTTGTTATCCACAGAGTTATTGTGCTCAACCCCCTGTCAGTTCCAATTACCACCATGTGTAGCTCCAAATCTTCACGCAGCCTGTGCAGCGCCCCCCTGACAGCCTTATTACCGTTAAAAGAAAATCCATACACATCAGGTTGTCTTTGTGTCTTTGTGCTCTAAACAGAGCATGACAGCAAGAGGAGGGTAAAATCATGTTCAGCTCGTGGGTCATCGAGGATCTCATGTGTGGACTGACTCTTCCCTTCAGGTTTTGAAAGGCACAAATGTCTCCTGGGTTGAGAATGGGCAATTCAACTATTCAAGTTCAAGTAGATCACCTTTTATGTGTATGTAGCTGTATCTCCGGTGAGGCAGCGTGGGCACAGAGTGGCAGGTGTGTGTAGGTGAGCATCACGACCTCTCAGCAGACACGGTAGCTGTAATTGGTCTCTGTTCCATTTACTTTCTTATCTATTTGTTGACCAGTCTCTTGAAAGCAAAGCGCGCGTTATTGATCTGAGCTTCAAGGATATAAAGAACATATAATTTAGCAGCAGAAATTCAGGACATGACATCAGCTTAATACACAGTGAAGATCGTAAAAAATGCAGGTGAATCTGGTTAAGTACCCTTGTTAGCTCGTTTCTCTGGGGACACAGAGAAACAACCTGCATGCTAATAAGTCACGACATGAAACATGCTGGGTTGTATAGCTTTATTGGATTTAAAGCTTCCTTTTAAATAACTTAAAAACACAGGTAGAAAGAAGGCTACATGGAAATAGAAAATGTAAATTTTTATTCTGTGAAATTACTTTGATTGCATTTGTGTATTTCACCCGGGGGTAAAACACATCAACAATGTTTTAATCCTCTCGCGGTGTGAAGCTTATATATATAATGCATGCACTTTGGAAAGAACTTAATAAGAAAAGTAATTAAAAAGAAATCACTTTAATTCAGTGTGCTTATCATCTCTGGGGTTTGAAACTGAAGTCAGCAGGGGGTGGGAAAAGGGGGTATGTTTGTTGGAAAAAGGACAAGTGGGACAGAAGCAGGCAATGAAGAAAAGGACAGATAAGAGAGGAATGTCACTTCAGAAGCAGGTGGAAAATGCACCCCCTTTTATCCTCGGGCTGTGCACAGATTCATCAATACACACAGTCAACCAATCATTTCTACCACACTGTATTTCAGCATCTAAAAAAAGGATGAAGAAAACAAATTTTTACCTTTAAATAGAGCTGTGTGAACTACATGTTCCCAATTCATTGGTGGGTTTCAAAACATGGCACTTCACACAAATAAATGGGTTTGGTTCCCTCAAGCAGCTCTTAAGCATGCCATTATTTCTTCAGCCATTCACAGATGGCTGCCCTCAGTCTGCCTGGGAGGATCGCAATTATCAGGAGGTGTCTAGTTTTATATTCACACCCTTTAGATGAATTAACACACAGCAGTAACTCCAAACCTGGTCCACTTGCAACACCAGAGAAACAAAGCTGCCCTATAGGACATGTCATAAGAAAAACTACAAAATCAGTCAATAAAAGAGTTCACTATAGAGCACCATATAGTATATAGTGCAATATTAAAGTGGTAAAATGCACAATTAACTTTTTTTTTCAACAGTGAATTAGTTGAAGAAACCAACCCAGAAAAGACAAAGGTTTACCCAGCACTCTCAGAGAGTTGCCGAGCTGCCACAGCCAATCTTCCTTATTGGTTTTAATGTTTCCATACAATTCAAATTGAGCATTATGAGTGCTTGCCTTCAGCTGCAACACAAGTGATTCTAAATGAGCGTGACATTTTAAGTTTGGCCACATCACTGATCCACCATGACAGAGTTGAAATATGTGTTATATGTTCACAGCAGCATTGGGATGTAGGAGCAATTTTTCTTTCTTTTTTTTTTTTTGGTTTCATATCCTTTCCAGACGGGTTTCATTTTCTTGCAAGGAGTTGCTTGTACCCCTGATGATGACTGAAGCAACAGCAAAGAAGAATTGCAAGTTGAGATCTGCTGGCGTTGTAGCTCGGCCTGTTAGGAAGAAGCACGCTCCTCTCTGCTGGCCATTTACACCGCAGACATGGACTGGCTGCTTGGCTTTTACTGAATGTTTGCTCCTCAGGGGAATCGGCTTCATCCTGTTAAAGTTCAGGTCACTTGCTCTCTCTGCTCACTTGCTGCTGCTGCTGCTCATCTTCCACCACTTTAGCAACGCTGCTTTCTCATAGAGCACATCCAAACCTGGATAACATCAGCGTTACCCTTTGGGTTTGAACACACCCAATTTTAAATGTCTTTGTGAGATGGGTCTGTTTTTAGGCACTGGGGTTGTGTTCACAACAATACGGGTGCAAAAAGCAGATGACACTCATCATTGAGCCTCAAGCTTTTTCTTCTCCATAGTCAAGGTCAAAATTTGTTTGGCATTTTTTCAGTTGTATCTTTTTTTCTTTTAAAAAGAAAAATAATTGACTATTGTGTCTTGGCAAAATCACAAATAACTGATTAGAAATTTTGAAAAAAAAAAAAGTGCAAAAACAATGCATTTTTACAAACTAAATGAGTGAAATTGATTAATTGTTGGGATTTTTTCATCTGCCACTGTAGTTTAGGCTGTACACTATACATCATGCCCCCACCCTGTGACTGATGGGGTTTGTAGTTGCCACGGGCAGCATGAGGGAACGATAAACAGACATTACTCAGGGCTGGGAAATCCACCGTGACCTCCTTCTTTTAAAACATGGGATGACACATAATGTCTGGATAGTTACAGAGTTATTTACATACAAGCATTATAATCAATAAACAAGCATTAGTGTTGTGTAATGAATAATGAGACATGCACATTAATGACTTTCTGGTATCGATTATTGTTCTTCTGATATGTTCATAAATTTATGACCTCCTTAATCTTTGGATGTTCAGACTTCTTTAATTAGTTGTTATATATATTATAGTAAAAGTTATCATAAAAATCTAATGCTGCAACTAAAAGTTTTGTTGATTGCTTTTAAAAAAATATAAATTTATATTAATTTAAAATTCATATGAAGGGATGTTTGTATTGTAATGCAAATAATTGTGTTGTACAGATATGATATTCATCTTTAATTGTTTTTAAACAAAATAAGATTAACATTTAGGCACGAGGTCAAGCATCAGCCTTTTTTTCATTTAAAAAAGATGTAAAATAAATTTTTTGTACATACTTATAGACTAATGAGGTTTCTTTTGTTTCGTTTTATTTTCTGAACTGCTTATCCCTAACAGGGTCTCAGGGGTTGCCGGAGTCTATCACGACTGATTTTATTTTAGAGGCATGGTACACCCCGGTTCCAAGTCTGTTGCAGGGCAGCACACACATAAACAACAATCTACACATACACTTATTCCTAGGGGCAATTTTGTTACAGATAATCAACCTAACATGCATGTTTTTGGAACGTGGGAGAAAAAAACAGAGTACCCAGAGTAAACACACACATACACAGGAAGAACATGCAAACTCCACACAGAAGGGTAAGTGTTTCTAGCCCTGTCCCCACTCCAGGATCTGAACCCCTGACCATTATGGTTTTTAACGCAAACTTTGAATCATTCTGCTAACTTCATCTAGCTTGCTTCCTAATTATCTTTCTACCTTCCTACATGTCACTGCCTCCTATCTGCAGACCTTCCTTTTTTCCTTCTCCCTTTTGGTTTGGTGATTATTTGTGCCTTCCTGTCTTTTTCTTTCACTCAGAGATGCATCACCTTTAGAATTTCTTTGGGACATTCTGGCTTGTTTCCCAATATGATCAACTCCCTTTTCTGAAGTTCATCTCCAAGGTGGTTTAATGTAAAGACGTTATCACATGGGATGTTTTGACCTTGCAGACCTTCACTCATCTCCAGCATGACACGTATCCGCTGATTCTTCTCAGTTGCCTCTTCAGGTAGCTTTCCACTGCATACTAGCATATTCCATGCATAGAGTAGCTTGATATTGCATCACCGTCTACACATAATTTGATGGCATACTTGGCAGGGTGCCATATTCACCATACTTTTGGATATGAAAAGCTATTTACCATAATTACTCTTAACCTTATCTTTGCACACAAACTGTACATAGACATTGTACTACACATCAAAGAGCCCAGATTTCACAAACAAGTTCATGACTCAAGATGAGAAAAAGTCACAAATTTGCAGGAAAAAAGAATGCGTAACCAGTATTTTGGTCAACACAAAAACTAAAATGGGTCAAATTGACTTATAACATAAATGACAAAAAAAACAAACAAAAATCTTGTTTTCCGTTCCATCATCTTCCGCTTGTTCTGGGGTCGGGTCGCGGGGGCAACAGCCTCGAAATGACAACCCAGGCCTCTCTCACCCCAGCTAGTACATCCTCCAGCTCACCCGGAAGGATCCAAGTCATTCCCCGGCCAGCTGTGAGACATAGTCTCTTCAGCGGGTCCAGGGTGCCCCTTGGTCTCCTCCCGGTGGGACATGCCCGAAACACCTTGCCCACGAGGGGTTCGGGGGGGTAACCTGACCAGATGCCCGAACCACTCCATCTGCTTTCTCTCGACCTGAATGAGCAGCGAAAAAAAATCTAGTTTTTTTTCCCCCCAAAATAAAAAGAAAAACCATGCATTTAAATCCAAACAGGTGATTGTATCCATAATGTAACACCTCTTGAGGCGTTTGTGATAGAGCTTGTGTGTTAATGTGTGCCTGAGGTGTTCAAAAAGAGAATTCTGATCTTGGTCGTTTAATAAAAAATACCACTTCAACTTTCGAAAACTTTTTCTTATAGTTGAAAAGAGATGATGAATACTGTTCTTGTTGGATTAATCACGTTCACTAAAAGTTTTTTCGATGAATCACTCAAAAGTTTTCAGACATACCAGAAAAAGTGTTCGGCCTAAATATTGCATTCAGTAAAAAAGACATTTTTTTTCAGCAGCAAGAGAAAAGACTAAATTTTTCTGTACTTGAAAAAGTACTTTAAGGTTTTTTACAGCTATTATTGTGCATTTGAGTAACATTGATCATAAATGGCATGAATAAAAGCAACATTAGGAACTACTTGTATTTGATGACATACAAAGACCTTGTCATTTTGTGACAATGCACACAAATTGTATCCCACTTTAGTCCAATTTCCTCCCATCATCATTGTGATCTTTTACTCTCAAGTTTAGTGGTTATTCTGAATTTTCTGATCATTACTTGGAAAGTATAATGTAGACCATGAAACCACATCACAACCATTTTTAAAATGAGGATTATTTTGCAAGAAAGAGATTTTCTTTGGCAGAAAAAAGTTTTATTTCCCTGTAAATATGGATCTAAATGCCAATATGATACATTGAAATATTCAGATAATATAAACAATGATATATTTTTTTTTACTTTGCAATTTTTAAAAATAAATTTGATCATATTTTTTTTTCTTTTATGTACGGATTTGTATGCAGGACCACAATTTCATAGTGGCCAATCAACCTAACATGTATGTTTTTGGAAGATGGAAGGAAACCCGGAGAGAACCCACACATACATGGGGAGAACATGCAAACTCCACACAGAAACACCAGTGTTTCAAGCACTGCGCTCACTACGGGACTCAAACCCCAACCTTCTTGCTGTGAGGCCACTGTACTAACCACTACGCTACCGTGCAACCCTTGTGTATCTATGACATAAAAAAAATATGATGCAGAGAATAGTCTTATATTTTTTCTTGATACTTAGTCTTTACTTTTAAGGGTCCGATTGAATCTCAATTTTTTTTTTTTTTTTACGGATCACGTGCACCACTCATGCAAAAACCTTCCCTGCTCACATCCAAATGTGTGTGATAGAACAAAATCAGTGGCCACAACCAACCAAATATTTGGATAATATTTGAATACTGGATGGTAGAGCTTGTAATCTATTCAAACAAATGGTACATGCAGAAAACCACTTCATGCATGTATGTTTTTTATTTTATGTGGGTGTGGTTTGATAACATTAAAACATAGAAGCAATCTCCAAAATTTTTAGTGCGTTTATTCGGTGTACATGGAATTTTAAGTGAATTCTTTTTCCTAAAGTAGTTTAATAAGTTTTTATTGTTAAAGAACATCCTGAACATGAATGAGCTGGTGCAGCATTTTTTTTAACCATCAAGTGTGACCCCATCCTGTGCAGAGAAGCTCTGGTGATGCGGTTCCAGAAATAAAATCAGTCATATGTGCTTCAAGAATTGAGACCTCAGCGTTGCCTCTCAAGTTGGTGTGTGAAGCATCTCACAGCATGGTCTCTAGAGAATTGGGTGTGCTCAGCAACAAAGAGCCGCAAAGGAGATGATAGTCATTTGTCACAAAGTCATCCACCTCCCAATGACCCTGAACATGGACACGGCATGAAGATTTCAAGAGCAGAACACAGAGTTGTCTTTAAAACAACAAGAACAACATAAATAAAGCTACTTTATCCTGAAACTGGTTCTACAAAGAAGTAAAATGATGTACATTATTCTAAGAAAATTTACTTGTATTTTGATGAATAAAAATTGAACAGTTATAAAAATGAATAAAACTATTTTCTTTTTCTGCAATTTATAGGCTTTTAGTTTTTCTGCTTCACACATCACCATTTGTAAAACAGCAGTTATGGAGGGGGTAAGCATTTTTGTTCTTGATGCTCTGTGGAGGTGGCCGTTAACAAGTAAATTAAGAGACCAGACGTATGATTTCTTGCTTTAATTTGAAGCAAACATTTCTCCCAATAAATTAATAATCACTCTTTTTTCACATTGCATACACTTTGCAGCCTGCTTCTCTTTCTCAAAAGAATCTGATGTTTAATTTCACAGAAAGAGGGTCAAACATCCCTCTAGTTACCTAGCAAATTAAATCAAGTCGAGTTTTTTCATATATCTTTTGACTAAAGAATTTACAAGGTTGATTTCAACAAGATAGATTTCTTTGCAGTATTCTCACCCACCTACAATTGACTGATGAAAAAAGATAGAAATGTATTCTATCGATGAAAGCATCATTTCTTGGAACAGTAAGATCATTTGGTTCAGGATTGGTTCATTTGTTGCAGTGTTTTTTTTTATTTTTTACTTTTTTTTTTTTTTACCTTTTTTCATGCCAACGTACATTTTTCCATCGAGACACAACACCATTCAAAAGTGTTAAAAGCAATTCTCTATATCCGCTCATATTAACAATATTGTGATTCTCACCAAAGTGTCCTGAATACAAATCAAATCAACACATCAAAAGCTTTTTATCATCTTTTTTTGTTAAAAAAAAAAAAAGAGCACACACTTTTTTCTCTTGAATGCCTTGCAAAAAATCTGAGATTTCATGGGAATCTGCAACATTTCTGCTTTAAAACACAACCCAAAACATGTAGAAACTACAATCAACCAGCTGGGGTAGTTTGGGGAAGGGATGGACAGCGGCATGCAACAAAAAAGCAGAGAAGAAGAGTGGGTTGCTATGGTTACGAGAGGGTTGCTAACTGTTCCTAAACAAAATGACAAAATTTCATAATCTTCTTCTTCTTTTTTTGGCATTTCCCTTCAGGGGTTGCCACAGCAAGTCAGTTTTTTCCATCTAACCCGATCTGGTGCATCCTCTTCGGTCACACCGACTATCTTCATGTCTTCCTTCACTGTATCCATAAACCTCCTCTTTGGTCTTCCTATAGGCCTCTTTCCTGGTGGTTCCAATAATGATAAACATAAATAGGGTTTAATCCATTTTTTTTTTTACATAAACATCATGAAATCAACCAAAACAATCTTTGGGAGCTACCGGTAGATCCCGATTATTGTATGAAGTGTAATGGAATAATTTCCCACGGCACACCAAACAATTTCTCACGGCACACTAGTGTCCCGTGGGACACTAGTTGAAAAATGCTCATTGCTTGTATTTACCTTCAACAGCCACGATAGGATTTTGAATCCCAGTGATGCAACTACGTCATCTCAGAGGGTTTCACACAACTGCTCAAAAAAAAAAAAAAAAAAAAAAACACACAACAAAAACAATCAACACGTAGAATAACCACTGCATTCTAAACAGAACGAGGACATCCCTGTCCCTAGACCATCCTTCTCAAGAAAAACTTCTAAAACTGTAGAAAGATGCAACCACTTTCACTCTATCCATCTATTTATCCACCCATCTATCAACCTGACCAACCAATCGATCAGTGTACCAATCAAACCCAATTATTTAGCACAGATCAGTATTAAATTTGACAAATGGGGATGGTAATTATAAATCCGCGCTGCCCACTGTTATTTGAAAGAATACACCACAAATTAATTACATCCATCTGAGAAATATTAATCTCACCATAGTTTGTGATCATTGCTAGATGTAATAAAAATACAGTCGTCTGCCCATGACTTTAAACCTCTTCCTCAAAGTATGTTTGAATTATATTTGAAAAAAGTAAATGAATTAGAATTTTAAATTTTGGACAGCCCTAATAAGTTTACTTTTGATGAATAAAAGTCTGTTTTAGTCATTCTGAAATAGTTTATGATGCAGACAAAACTTCTGTAGATTTTACTTATTACATGTTGATTTATCCTCTTCTTCATTCGGCATTTTCCTTCAGGGGTCGCCACAGCAAGTCAGTTTCTTCCATCTAACCCTATCTGCTGCATCCTCTTCAGTCACACCAACTATCTCCATGTCTTCCTTCACTGTATCCATGAACCTCCTCTTCAGTCTTCCTCTAGACCTCTTTCCTGGAGGTTCCAAATCCAGCATCCTTCTTCCGATGTACTTTCTCTCTCTCCTCTGCACATGTCCAAACCATCTCATTCCGGCCACTCTGACTTTATCACCATGATCCATGTTGATTCTAACTGCATTAAGAAGCTTCTGTCATACAGACTTTATTTTTTGATGCAAAAACTAACAATATTTGGCTGGAAGAGTAAAAGTCAACAACTCTTTTCCTTTTTCAAGAGGAAAATAATGCTCTGATGACGTTGGTACACATAAGAAGGCCTGGATGTCCACAGAAAACATCAGTGGTGGAAAATCAGAGTCTTTGCCATAGTAAACAAAGACTTCCACACAACACTGAGTTGTGTAAAGACCAATCTCCTATAGACGGGCATATTAAAAAAAGCAATTAAAACGACTCCCTCACAAACAATTCTCAAGCCAGAAATAGATGAGAAAGTCCAGAGTAGAGAAAAAAAAAACAAAAAGAAAGTCTGGTTGTGGAGCAGCAGTCTGTAACAAATAAAGCCAATAAAGAAGAATCAAAGTAGGAAAATACATCAATGATAAGTGGAGAAGATTATGGATGAATTATACAACTTTTCTAAAACATTTGTGGCAGTGAGACTGCAGCATATGTGGAAAAAAAGAGTCAATCAGTAATTTACGGTTCCGTTGTCTTCCACTTATCCGGGGCCAGGTTGCGGGGGCAACAGCCTCAGAAGGGAAACCTAGGCTTCTCTAACCCCAGCTGCATCCTCCAGCTCACCCGGAAGGATCCCGAGTTGTTCCCCAGCCAGCTGTGAGACACTCTCCTGTGAGAGTCTCTCCGGCGGATCCGGGGTCTGTCTCTTGGTCTCCACCCGGTGGGACATGCCCGAAACACCTCACCAGCGAAGCGCTCGGGGGACATCCTGACCAGATGCCCGAACCACCTCATCTGGCTTCTCTCGACTTGGAGGAGAAGCGGCTCGACACCGAGCTCCTCCTGGATGGCAGAGCTCCTCACCCGATCTCTGAGTGAGAGCCCAGCCACCCTGCGGAGGAAGCTCATTTTGGCCGCTTGTATCCACGGTCTCATTCTTTCGGTCACCACCCACAGCTGGTGACTATAGGTGAGCGTAGGAACATAGATTGACTTGTAAATAGAGACCTTTGCATTTTGGCTCAGCTCTTTCTTTACCCCGATGGACCGAGTTTTAGTTATTGCTGACGCTGCACCAATCCATCTGTCGATCTCCCACTCCAGTGATTTACAAAATGCATGATAAACTTGTATTATAAAGGCAAGCAGGGGTGTCTTAAAAGGAACTTTTTCCCATTCGAGGAACCTTAAATTCAAGCTCAGTCATCTGGTATTTTCCCATTTCCATTATACTACTATAATGCAACTTGGTGGTTTCTTAGTCATACTATTCATGTCTCACCCAAAACATTTTTCAAAGCCATCCTATTAAATTTGTAAGTACAATGCAGATGTGATTTGCATTTAAAATACAAACCAGAGAATATTTATCAACTGAATTAGATTCTTGGAATGAAACACAATTATAAACTAATGAAGAAAAACTTCTGTGACATGCTATTAAAATTTTAGTATGAGGATTTTAAATAGCTTCATTAATTAAAAAAAACTCCTACCATCATCTAAACACTTTTAGAAACTCATCATACAATTCACACTTGGGGGAAATTTCACTGGTTTTACATGTTCAGGTCTGATGAATGATGTCCAGCTGCTGTGAAAGCAAACTTTCCAGTAACCTGTCTCAGTTTTCTGATGATTACCAACATCAAACTAGACAAAGCAGATCATAATAAAAAAGAAGCTGCTTTCAAAAAACAAGACGACAAACCACATCAACGGCTGCAAAATTCTGGCATCTTTCTCAATGCTGATTGCGTGTGTGAAAGTACGGCATGTATGTGGTGAATTTTGGGCTTTTCCTCTCAGCCCCATGAGGAAGTGTATGCCACAAACAGGCTTTTCACACAGCCCGGGAGACAGGACAGTCAGGCACACGGCAGATCTACTTAGTTACTTTATCATGAAGTGTTACTCATGGGACAACAACACTTGTCAAATTGAATATCGTAAGAAAACTCAGCCCCTGAAGGCCACGCTCTGATGATTTAGTGACCTTTCCAGAAAGTGCCTCATTTCAGTGGAAGGGTGTTTTTAAAGTGACCGCGAAGCTCAAAGGATATTACCATCACTTTTTTTTTGTGAGCTTTCCTTTTAAAATGTGCAGCTGTACAAGTGGACATCTTAATTTGCTTTGTGTGTGTGTTGCTTCTTTGACAAGAGAGGTCTGGATTTTTTTTCAAATCCCCAGTCCTTTACTAATACACTTTAAAAAGAATAAATCGACACAAAAGCCCTAAGTACATTTGGATAGCTTCAGTAAAGGGTAATGGTATTTGGCATTTCACTACAGATGCATTTTACTTTCCTCCCACATAGTATGAATCAATTAACCAATGTGGTTAGATCATCTGGCAAATCCCAGAAGCAGCACTCTGAAATCATCTGGGTTATGAATAAATCTAAAGGTGAGAAAGGCTGAAATTGGTCAAATGTGTAAATCCTGACTGACCTGTATTTTACCCGTAGAGCACAGGTTAATTTCCCAGTTCAGCAGAGGTTGAGCAGTGAAACCAACTATCTCCTAATTAATGTAAATCATATTTTGAAAGCAGCAGTTAATTCTGGAATGACAAGTACCACTTTGGCTCTCACAATCAAATGCAGACAGTAGTATAGCTAAAATCCATTTCCATTGGAGCTGAAATGCCCTCCCAAGGACACAATGGCTCCCTATTACTCACGCTCTGATGTTCTAACTGAGGCAGCACACAATGAAAATACAGCGAGGGCTGCGTTGCTGCAATCAGTACTTGAAAGGTAGCCTATTCTGCTGTCCAGATGGCCATTTAAGTAGGGTCTAGTCAAAAAGCCTGTCTCACAAAACCAGCGATGGGCACCTCTGCAGGTGTTCTGTAACAAAAAGGGTTGGAGAGATGTAGTGACGTGTAAGCTGGAGAACATAATGAGGAATTAATTGCCTGAAGGTGAGACTGATTCATCTATCTGTTACACTGTGAAACACATCATCTTAAATCCACATGTCAGGATGAAGCCCATTTGCTGCATGCTGAAAGCCTACATGCATCTTATCCAGGGCTTTGGATTGTGGCCGGTGATTGCAGGTGTGCCCCGGCTCTTGCTGCGGTGACTCTTCAGACATCGTTTTCTCTGGTGTTTTCAACTGCATCCAGCTTATTGCATTATAAAGTGAGTTTGTGCGTGTGCTTGTGTACATGTATAAGGGTGTGTGCTCTCTGTGTACTTGTAAATGAATGGATGTGTGTGTGTGGGTAAGTGAGTTTTTTATCTGTGGGTGGGGGACTTGCCTTATTTTGTTTTTGTGTTCTGGGGTTTTTAACATGTAAAGCACTTTGTGTTACATTTTATGTATGAAAAGTGCTTTGTAAATAAAGTTTGATTGATTTATTTATTAGGTTAATTGACCACTATAAAATTGCCCCTAGGAATGAGTGTGTGTGTGTGTGTGTGTGTGTATGTGTGTGTGTGTGTGTGTGTGTGTGTGTGTGTGTGTGTGTGTGTGTGTGTGTGTGTGTGTGTGTGTGTGTGTGTGTGTGTGGCCCTACGACAGACTGGCAACCTGTTTGGGGTGTACTCTTCCTTCTCACCAATCAGCCAGGATAGGCTCCGACACCCCTGTAGCCCCATTAGAGATAAGCAGTTCAGATGAAGAAAACAAATTCTTAAACAGGGGTTTATGTATAATCAACTTTTTGAAGTCGGAATATTGTTCCATCATTATTGTTATTTCCACATCAAAAGCAGACCAAAGGAGGTTTTCTATTTTATTCCTCCATGTTTGAGAAATTTGCAAGCGCTCATATCCAGTTTTCAGATAGTGTTTGATGGCTAGGTTGTTTTTCCAGCGTTTCCAGCATTCAGTATTCCAGTGTTTGTTTTATTTAGTTATTACCTGTGTCAATTATTGTAAACTTGATTTTGTGTTTATGTACGATCGACTGTGTGGGAAATCTTCAAGGAAAACTTTGTTGAGATGCTTGGCAATAAAACCTTAAATCAAATTCAATTCACATTTCCATGTTCTTCTTTCAGTACGCAGAATCGCAGTGTTGAGAAAGTTTTGCAGGAAAAGTATTACAGAAGTTGTTCACTTGAAGTCAGATTTCAAATTATTTTTAAGAAAGATCAGTTTCTCCCTCACCTGAAGTGAAAAAGAAAAATCTCACACGGATGTCTTTTTCCATACTTTTTCTATTTGCAGGTAAATTGTGCCATTTCTAACGCCAGCTTTATCTGAATGCCTGCAGGTTCGCTGAATTTAAATGTGCTGTTTGTATCTCTCTGTAGTGTTGGTCCATGTCAGGGTTATGTTAATTGACTTTCAGCAGGTGGTTTTATGCCATTTTCCGATGGGTAAAAAACAGACTTTCAGCTTTCCGTTCAACCACTGCTTTTCATTTTACTTCCTCAGGTTTCTCTTACATGTCAGAAGTAAATCTGCTTGCAGATAGTTGCATCCAACTTGAAGGCACACTGCATCATTAAAGTGAAAGGCTTTGCGATTTATTTCAATTTCAGCTGCAGTTCTGAAGTCAAATCACAAAAAAAAAAAAAACCTTGTCAAGTATAATTATGGCACGTATAACACAGGTTAAACTGATTTTAACCCGGATTGTGAACACGGTTATTTCAGGTCATGCAATTAAAACGAGACCTTGTTTGAAGAGACAGGAGACAGAGGAAGTGGATGATGGGAATGATGGCAAATAGCATGTGGAAGAGGATCATATGGTAACGCTGACATCAATTACCCACCTTAGATTAAGACAAATAAAGGTTTTCAAATAGATTTGGAAAGATATCTTCCTTCCACTCCGACATGCCTGTCTATTATCGTAACCAGGTAAAATGTTGCAGGTTCAGTTCTTCCTGTCTTTGTTCTGCTGCTGCAGCACATACAGTACAATCTACAGTATTCATGAGAGGAGGCGTCCAATGCTCCAATGCTCCGCCACATCCAATGCATTATTTTAGTGTGAAGATGAAAAAGGTAGGGCATGTGGTTGGGAATATTATGGAGACAGATTGTGTACTGAGATCATTTGGACTGGCTGCAGGACCTGGCCGGCGTACAGCTGTGAAGCTGATCAGTGATACTGACAGAAGAGAGAGGACGTGAGAGCAAGCTGCAAAAGGTCAGGAAATAAAGTGTAGCTCTCACTCCTATCGTTTCACCAATCAGCCTAGCTCAGCTGCCCTTTCCTGCCTGTCAGTTGCAGATCCAGACATGTTTTGATGAAAATAAAACAGCTTTTATGTCATAAAATACACAAACATTCCTGCCAATGGATAAAAGGGCAATTAGCATCAAAAAGCGCTCTTTGTTTAATTTGAATGATGTAATGGGGTCTATCCGATTCATCAAAAATAGAATATGTTAACTGTATATAGTGAGGTTAAAAAAACAAAAAAAAGACAACATTTTTTTTTATTTTGAATGTTTGAAATGAGAGATTAAATTTATTTAATTGACCAAGTTGAAGAGGAGTCGGTTTTTGGTGTGATTTTAAACTATTTATTTCATGTATTTTCTTGAATGAAATTCGCATGCAGTTTTTGGTAATTATCTCACAGAGAGGGAGGAAGACTGAGAGAGTGAGAGATTGTTCTAATTGGATATTTGGTCCCTCTGGATGTGGATTGAACCATGGAGCAGCATCATGATAATCTTTCATCAGGTTCTAATTTGAACCTTGCATGCTGACCCCCCACAGTGTTTCTTACAGTTGAAAGAGAAGGTGGTCTCCTTAAATCTTAAGAAAAAAAAAGACTTCTAATCAATGCTAGAAATAACAGACAAACATCCGAGCTACGTGTGGTCAAAAGGAATAGTGCTTTCTTTTTATTTTTGGCTTGGTGTAGGTTTCACACAGACCATCTTATTTATTCAAAAACAGACCATGTTTTTTAATAAACAACGCAATGAGTCGTATGTTAAAAATTTTATAAGCATTGATATGTATAAATATCCCTAAAAAACGAAGTCATTGGGTTTGATTCATTTTGGTAAATCAACACTACTGTTAGGGTTTCATTTCATTTGCCAGTAGTTTCGTTGTTTGCTCCCTTTTTTATTTTGAAATACTGACCTTCTCGTTCCATGTGTCTCGAGTTCTCCTCATCATATTCACTCTTTGTTCCCAGTGATTGCCAGCCCCTTCCTAATGTGTCTCACATGTGTTTCATTGTCTCTCGCTCCCATCTGTATTTAATGTGTATCTTGTCCTTCACTTGGCCAGGTTTTCTTGTGACACTTATCTACAGGTCTTCCTCAGTTTCGAGTGTTTCAAAGTTTTTTGACCTGCTCAAGTTTTCTTGGTCGTGAATATATTTGAACTTGTTTCAAGAATAAATCTGTTTGTTGTTTAAAACTATAAACTGTCTCGTGCTTGTGTCTGCAACTTTACTCAACCTGCAAACACCTCTTTGAAGCAAATAAGTTCATATCCTTTATGTACATTTGGGATGAGAATCGTAGAAAATACATTATTAAAAACTAAAATATTAAAACACATCAGTAATAAAAGATTAATGCTACCTTAATGCACAAAGTGAAATAAAATATAGTGACAGCTTTTACGTGCACACTACTTTACTCACTGCTAATACAAAGACAGTCTACGTTACTTTTTTTCCTCAAATTTGTTATAGCTAATTTCTAATGAAACTAAGTGGTGACAACACTTTAAGATGTACACATCTCATTTAGAAGACACAGAGATTTACAACATCATGTCTAGTTTCTGTTTACTCACTGTGATTATCTGCTCAATGTATTTGCATTACTTTACTTACCCTTTATCTTGGGTTTGTATGTATGAACCAAGACTGGTGGAGAAGTCGTGTTGGTTCTTAAAGATTAAAGGAAGTGGCCCTGGCCCAGGAAGCCGAGCAGCTATTAAGGTTTGATCACCACGAGGCACATCTTTTCTACACGCTATCTTCAGACAAGATACTCAAATATTCATTACAGCAGATTTACTTATTGTCACTTGTTTTTAATCAAGCGCACTCGTTTACTTAAAGTGCAGAGCTAATGTTAGCGCGGTGTACATTTAGAAAAACATGTTGAAGCCTCTGAGTTGATTTTACACCACTGAACAAACACATCACAGAGGGCTGAATGAATTCATATTTAGATCTTACCTTATCTTGAAAGTTCTCTCTCTTAATGTTTGGCTATGGAGCAAACTGGTGACCTGTCCAAGGTTTGATTGATCAAACTTTAATCATTCAAACCAATTTATGGCCCTTTGTAAAATGTTTTTAAAAAGAACATGATGTTACAAAAATTTGGTTTGAAAAATGACATATTTCTAGCAACAAATGAGTGCACAAATCAGTGATGGTGTTAATTAGAAATGCTGATAACAGCACAAATCGCTTCACCAAAAGCTATATTTTTTTAAACCCAACAAGTGGTTGTGAAATACAGGTGAAAATCACTTGTTGGTGTCAGTGTGAGAAGAATCAGAGCAGGTATTCAAAAACGAGGCAGTTAAAAATTTTCTCACCTGTGCTTATGCTCCTTTAACTACAACCAAGCAGGATGATGTTCTACAGAAACTAATGGCTAAAGCACGACTTGTGCTGCTTAACGCTTCTTGTGATTGTGGTTCAGCTTTAACTTTCCACAAGCAGACATCAAAATGAACCATTCGACCTGATGGTCTCTATCTAATTTGAGGGTTCTGTTATAGGTGTTTATCAAGGCTGTGAGCGAGCTTTGGGGGAAAGTAGACGATATAAAACCAAAGAATTACTATATGTCATCTAGCTACAGAAAACTTTTTTGTTTGTGCTCATTAGGGTGTTATTTTATTGAACTGTGATCTGTTTGTTGTAAAATTGCCTGTTGCTGATTAAAGCCATAAGGTTTTTTTTTCTTCTTTTTTAGCCAATCAGCAGAAAATCAACACCTAGCATCAGGGCTTCGTGTTTCTGTTGCAGAAGGTCACAGTGGTGTGCGTTAAGCGAAGTATGACTCACTCGGAAGATTAGCCTGTTCCATAAGCTACCTGGAAACAAAATACCCCCTCATCATTTTAATGTGGAAAAAGTTCATTTCAAAAAAGTCTACATTCTATTTTGAAGAGTAATCCATTGCATTACCTTGTCTTACTTTATGTGGTGTTTATTGCATCCCTGTGTCACTTTTTGCAGGTGGTGTTGGGCATGCATGTGTGAGTAGGAGTGGTCACCAAGGAAACAAGTGTGAATTTTGCTTCCCAAAAAATAGGGCTGTTACTTTCATGTTTTTTTATGCACAGACAGGTATTATTGTTTTATGGTAGAGAGCTTCATAATGGAACAAGGGCACATCCAAATTAGTAAAATCTCTTTGGAAACGAAGCTCTAAAATCTCTAAACCACAAATAAAAACATATTCTTTCCCCCAAAATGGGTAGTTAAGTTTCTACAACCTGTAACAAAACAACATGTCACACACAACACTGTGAAGCGGCCAGTAAAACAACAGAAAACAGGTGTCAAAATGAACCTTTACCTCACATCTCTGTCTGGATGAAGCCAATCTGCTTCGAAGATAACTTGTAATACCAGGCTCTAAAAGATGAGATGTTTTTTTAAGGATTGACAGTAAAATTATGTATTCGAGTAGCATCTAGATTATCAGAAAAATAAGCTCTCCAGCTTAAAAAGATCACATGACCACTGCATTATGTTTCTAAAAACAATTTGTTCTCATCTTCTGACATCACATAAATGCATCACAGATCAATATTAATGTGTTCACCAGGCCACCAATTGGAATACCACAATTGCCAAAAAACAAACAAAAAAAGTTTATTCGTATTCAAGTGGAGCAGGCCAGATTAAACCGTTAGGCAGGCTTATACGGCCCATGGATTGTAGTTTTCCAATCTCTGGTTTAGTCCAACATAGCTTTGACAGGATGTGCTGAGCCTAATTTCACAAATTAGGAATCTTTTTATAAAAAAAAAACTTATTCTAGATGTTTGACTTTCGGAAATAATAAAAAAAGGGCACACATCACCATTTACAAAAATCACTTCTTAGTGAAACTAGAACCCTGTAACTCCTTAATTTGCTGCCTTTTCTTCCTTTTCCTTACTTTACAAACTCTGAATGTTTTTTTTTCAGATACCTGCTAATGGCGTCATGCAGATATGAAGTCTATAAAACTGAAGCAATCAGTTCAAACCTCCACCTCCTCCCACAGCTCTGCTCTCTGTCAGACTGAGCCAGACCAACACACCTACAGATTTGCTCAGCACAACTTGGACTTTCACATAAAATCTAATGATGCGGAACCTCCCTGCAAGGTCACATGTTGGTGTGAATGTGTTTATTTGTGCGTTAGACTGTTTCTACTCTGAAACAAATAGTAAATAAAGATTTATTCCTTTGATTTACCTCTTTTGTGCACGTTGAGCAGATCCTACCTTTTCATTGGTTTGTCTGCGGACACTCTATGTATTCCAAACATCTTGCTGTTTCAGCCAAGAGAGAAAATTAAACAGCGAGCAGGAGTTACGTATCGGAATAAAGAAAAATTACTACTTATACATTAATAAAGGTTAAAAAAAAAAAACAACATTACGAGATGTTCCAATTACTGTAGTTCCAAAATCAAACAGTAAGTTTTTCAAAAGTACTTTAGAATTTTGAATTTAAAAATAATTGAATTTAAAAATAATTTAAATTCAATTATTTTGAATTTAAAAATAATTTTTTTCTTAAACTTTTAAACCCAAATAATATTTATTATGAAAATTTCTTGATGACAACTATAGTTTAGTGAACAAAGATTTTGTCCCCTTTACCATAACATTTGTGCCATGCCGGCTAATTTCAGGCAAAAGGCAGGATACACCCTAAACAGGTTGCCAGTTTGTTGCAGGGCCACACATGCAACCATCCACACAGATCGAGGGACAATTTCATAGCAGCCAATTGATCTAACATGCATGGTTTTGGACAGTGGGAGGAAACCAGAGTACCTGGAGCAAACCCACAAATTTACAGGGAGATTATGCAAACTCCCCATAGAAAGATCAGTGTTTCAAGCCTTTTCCCCAATCAATGACTTGAACCCCAACCTTCATGCTGTGAGACCATTGTGCTTACCACTGCACCATCATGCAGCCTGTTTGTCAGTCAGTCAGTCACCTTCTTAATCGTCTATCCCGTATGAGTTTACGGAGCCTATCCCAGCTGATTTGAGACGAGGAGCAGGGTACACCCCAATCAGGTCGCCAGTCTGTTTCCAGGCCACACATACACACCCATACACATGCACACTCATTCTGATGGACAATCATGTAGTGGCCAATTAACCTATCATGCATGTTTTTGGAGGGTGGGAGGAAACTGGGGGAAACCCCCATATACACAGAGAGAACATGCAAACTCCACACAGAAAGGCCAGTGTACCATGCTTAGTCCCGACCCAGGTCTCAAACCAATGACCTTCTTGCAGTGTGGCCACTGTGCTACCCATTTCACTACTGCGCCGCCCTCAGCCCACTTGTGATGTCAACTTTTGTGACCTTGACCTTTCATTGTGTGACCCTCAAAAACACTTTCGGTTCAGTTTTAGCTGGTAATGAGTAACTGTGGACAGTTCCCCCTTCAATAGAAAATCACATTCACAAAAAGAGTTACAGAAAAACGGACGGCCGTAGTGCCTGATGCGTCCTGCACATTCTGGGGTTGCATATGTAATAATGTGTGCTTAGCCTTCATTCGTTCAAATTAGAGATCAAAAACAATTTGGTGGCAGAAAAAAAAGGGACTTATTGAGAAAATCTTGTAAAATTTAATGATATTACTAAAGGTGTGGCGATGACATTCGACCTTATAGCTCACATAATTCTTTGAACACTGGACGCACACTGACCATTAGTACACAAGCATACCAACAACCACAGTTATTTATTAATGACTGTATTCACTGAGCAATCATCTTATTGGTCCCTAAACCACAGAGCAATGAGGTTGTTCATGATTGTTGGTTCAAGTCAACATGAGCTCCCTCTGGGCCCCTCAGGCTGTGAAAACACAGCTCAGATGAACCCTGTCAGCTCCATTACCTGCTGATGTGAAATGATCAAATGACCTTTAAATATGTAGAGAAAAAAAAAGAATTTGCAGCATTTCATCTTGTAAATGGCACAGGTAGCCTTCGGAAATGCAAGAATCAGCACAGTTGGTGCATTTGCAGATGGGAATGAGCTGAAAACCAAAATATTAATCAACATGAAGTATTTTCCATATGAATCTTTAAGCTTCTCCGCCTGCTTATTGCAAAGTGTGTTTTATCAACATGGAGACGAGCCTGAAAGCAGACAGTTTTCAAATCAATATGCTATAGGTCAACTGAAAGTCTTGTATCTTTACAATCAATACTTGCACATCAAAGGAGTGTGCCACTGTACACACTTGCCTTGCAAAATGGTAAACCCTGAAGGATCTTCCCAATAAGTAGGTCAAGAAAACAGTCCAATTGGGTCAAATGATAATGCGCTTCTAGACGAGATTTTTCCGGTAATAGATGTGTTTTTATTAGCAGGTGGGGTTGACTTTTAATGTTTTAAGGTGACATTTCATATTGATTCAAGGCTGCAACTGCACCTTTGCAAGAAATCCCTGCTTGCTGTAAAAATTTGTTCCTTTTCACCGATCAGCATTTCTTTACAGGAATCCATGTGCAAATTAATCCACTCAGCTGAATAAGTGCTGTATGAGAAACCTGGATGTGTCTTTGCCAGCCAAGCAAGTCAACATAACTGATGTAGCAGCAGAAATTTCACTGTCCATGAAGCACTCTGTTATTCTGTTAAATATAAGATGTTGTGAGAAGCTGGCAGGCTCAGATTTTGTTCTATGTGATTTGACTCTTGAACAGTCCAAACAGCTGATCATCAGTGACTGATAGGAAGTAATCACAGTGAAATCTTATCGGAGGGCTGTGGATCGCAGATAGGTTTGGCCGGCGTTATCTGCACACAGAGCAGAGTTTTCTCCCTCTCTGCTGTCTGTCTACACACCCCGGACATGAAGATAAATTTACTTCCTTTTTTACAATTCAGACAGAGAAGTTTTAGTCCGGTGGAGGATCACATGTCAGCATCTGAACTTAGATTGTAACTGAGGGTTTTTATGCCAGAGGGGCACAGTGAGATAAGGACGTTCTTGAACACGTTGAGACATGCCATCTCTCAATGAGGGCCTCTACATCGATCGGTCCATTTCAAATACCGAATAAGATTAATAAGATTAAAACAAGCTCTGCGGGCTATTTCTTCAAAGCTCGCAAAGCAGAAGTGTGTGAGAACACAGTCGCCAGGAATTATTTATGAGAGGTGGAACATTATCTGCATCATTAATTAACTACTTTTAAGTTAATATGCAAGACATGAAAAGGACTTTTTGAGCAATGTATTGTTTAAATGTTTTTGAAGTCTTTGCCTTTTTCACACAAACTGCTTCTCTCACTCTTCTAAAGGTTAATTGCATTTTGGTATAAAAAAAAAGTTGGAAAGTGCTGCGGGATTTTCAAAACCTCTGTTCCACGTTGCACAGCAGAGTAGGAGAAATATTGAAAGGGTGTTATAAACACGGGGTGTCACTTGACGGAAAGATCTTTAATTATTTTTTACGGAATTAAACGGTGTTCAAATACACAATTTATCATGACTTTAACTCTTGATGTACTTTTTCTTTTCTCACAATAACAACAAGATTTATTAAGGCCAAAAAAAATTACTCTAAAATTGGGTAGTGTAACAAAATTCATAATTTAGCGAGTTTCTTGGTTTTAAGGAAACAGTTTGGTTAATTTTTTATGATAGACAAAAAAATGTAAAACCTTTTGCCCATTATTTATTTGTGTGTTCATTAAAACAACAGTTTATTTTATTATTATGCAATCAGGTAAATAAAATAATAAGTTAAATTACATATTCTCAAAGAAGCAACAAATGTAACTTTTTTTTTTTAATTTCCTGCAAACTAACAACTCCACAAACACTTTTTTCTTTTTTGATTTATTCATAACTGATAAAGATTTAAGGACAAGAAACATATTTAGACAATTATTGTTCTTTATCTTGATTTTCAAGCAGATAAAAAACGCAAAAATATTTAAAAGGTGAAAACAAAGTATAATAAAATGCAATTGTGTACAAAATAAAATTTTTGAGTTAAGAAGAGATAAAGAAGGTGGAAAATTGTAAGTACTTAGGATCAACAGTTCAGAGCAATGGAGAGTGTGGAAAAGAGGAGAAGAAGTGTGTGCAGGCAGGCTGGAACAGGCGGAGAAAAGTATCAGGTGTGATGTGTGACAACAGATATTAAGCTAAAATGAAAGGGAAAGTGTACAAAACCGTGGTGAGACCAGCCATGCTGTTTGGTCTAGAGACAGTGGCACTGAGGAAAAGACAGGAAACAGAGATGGAGGTAGTAGAGATGAAGATGCTGAGGATCTCTCTGGGAGTGACCAGGATGGACAGGATCAGGAAAGAGTATATCTGAGGAACAGCACATACAGTATTAGAGTTTTTGGAGATAAAGTCAGAGAGGCCAGACTGAGATGGTTTGGACATGTGCAGAGCAGAGAGAGTACATCGGCAGAAGGATGCTGGGTTTGAAACCACCAAGCATGAGGCCTAGAAGAAGACCAAAGAGGAGGTTCATGGATGCAGTGAAGGAAGACATGAAGATAGTTGGCGTGACCGAAGTGGATGCAGCAGATAGGATTAGATAGACGAAACTTGCTGTGGCGACCCCTGAAGAAGAAGGCTAACATTAATACGTCTAAGAAAGGATTTCTTCATGTATGACAATAAATCTTTACATATGAACCTAGACAAGCAATACCTATACTATTGAGTGATACTACACTGCAAACACACTGAATAATAATAATCATACTTTATTAATCCGTCATGGGGAAACTACTGTGCTGCATTGCACCGCAGCAGGCAGCCATGAAGGCGCTAAAAGTTAGAAGTAATTGGGGGTTAAGTGACTGAAATAAAAAACTTCAAATAAAAGAAAAGATTGTGTGCTTGGAATTTTTAAAAAAGGGAGTTTAGAAGGAAAATAAGCAATAAACCAAATATGCTTCAAATTTAGCAAAACATTGACAAATTGTCTTTATTTGAAATCCAACAAAATAAAACTCCTGTTTTATTATAGATTCAAACTCTAACAAAAAACACAAACTGGAGTTTTTATAATTTTTATGATACCATTAATGAATCATGAACATAAAATGTGTGAAGTGAGATATAAAAATATAAAGGATGAATTGATGTCGTACAAACCTAATCTAATTTAGAGAGAATAGCTTTTAGTATTATTTATGTCCCACTTTTTACTACACAACTTGGAAACTATATCTTCGCAATAAGAATGAATGAAATGATATTAGGAACAAGTACGGCTTTGGACAAGATTTAAAATCAAAGTTAATGGATTCTGTCACAATTCAAAGATAACAACCCCGTCTTAGACAAAAATGCCCACCAGCTCAGCCTTATTTTCAACTTCCTAACTTCCCACACTGATAATAAAAATGACAAACTATAAATCGTACAAAGCTGAGATGAGTCTGCAGTCACTAAATTGTGTTAGTACAGAAAATATGTTTCTTTTGATTTTGAAATAATTCTTTATTTGCTGAAAGCGTCACAATTTGTTTTAGTATGGTAATGTGGTGTTTTTTTTCCAATCTAAGAGGCTACATTAAAAACCAGACTCAGGAACAATGAGAGTTATTTAGCCTTAAAACTATCTTTTGAACATTCAATTCAAATTAATTTTATTTGTATAGTCCAAAATCACAGAATTCTTGTCTCAATGGGCTTCACATTGCAGATTTAAAAGGAACAAAAACAAGAAAGAAGAAGAATGCATAATGAACACAAAACACAGCAAAAAACTAACTAACAAAAGCTAGCTAGACCATGTTAGCACATCCCGCCCTTAGACTCTCCTTCACGGTGAGAAAAACTCCTAAAAAACCCATCAGTGGGGAAAAATAAGAAACCTCATGGGGATCCACACGAAAGAGAGATCCCTCCCTCAGGACGAGCATCCAATGTGTCCAAGACTATTGTTTAGATATTAGCCTATTCTACTCTAGAGTTTGATATCTGAAAAAGTCAGTGGATGTTCTTCATCCTGGTGGAAACGGGATGGTTAAGCAAGCACGGGAACCTCCTCATTCTGGCGACCTTCAGGATGGAGGTGAGTAGATGGGTTAATCCTCATGGAGACGGGATAATAGATCAAGCACGGGGGCCTCCTCGGTCTGGCCACGCCCAGAACAGGAATGCAGAAACAGATTCCAAATGTTTGTCTGTTCTTCGAGTGTTTGTCTATCATGACTTTAACTACTTTGTCTATTCATCTATTCTTAGAGTGATCAAACGCGTCTAAATAAATGACCCGGTTACTCCAGGAAATTTCACAAAATTAGCCAAATTAGTCTAATTGTTGGCTGTTGGAAAAAACCTATGTAGGTGCACCTCTAATGTCATCAGAATTTATCTTCCCTCAAGCTTCACAGATTTCGAATTTCATGCCAATCCATCTTGGTGATGAGTTCGTTTAATGGTCATGTAGATCGAGTTACACAAAAAGAAACAAATCTATGGAGGATTAAAAGAGTGACTTTTTGTTTTCTATATCTTTTATCTGAGAATTTGAAGTGAAATGTCCTTGGATCTCTTTGCTGTAAAAAGTGGTTAAGCACTCAAATTCACACAAACATACGCGGAGATGCTTTCAGGTCACACTTCACCAACACGATCAATCAAAGTCCTCAAACATTCTGAGCTGACAAGAAGGATGGAGTTTCACCACGATGAGATGGTCTGATCCACAGCAGATTAAAAACTCCAATAAATTGGGATTTGGGGATTTTAGAGGGCTTGTGAGCCAGTTGGGTTCATCTCCCTTTCATTGTGCTGCAGGCCACTGAAACATTGCTCTGCGGCTTTAGTGTATCATGCTGAAATGTCACGAGGTGATGTGGCTCTGTGGACTCTAGCAGGAAAAGCATACCTTTGCCATGGTGATGCCTCTATAGCAACACCTTGGCAGTATCATGTGGCCCTTAGACCAGAAGAAATTTTATAATTGGTGTATCCAGACAAAAATGTGAACTCAGTAGCACCTGACATATGGCTGGCAGTGTTATCTGTTAGAGCTCTGCAGAAGCTCTATAATGGACTTCCATCGCTCCTGAGGCTGCCCTGTAGGCTGTCTACTTGCTTTTTTTAGTGTTTCACCTTGCTTATTTCTTTTCTTGTTATACCTTAGAAAGAAAGCTGACATTTTAGGTAACATACCTGGATCTCACATCACTGATGTCCCAAACTCATCTGAGTAAAAGTTTCATGTGGAAATAATTGTGCAAGCTGAGAACTATCTTATATAAATTTGGAGTAAAGGAACAAAATAATAGGATAGGTGATGCATCAGCCCAGGTTGATCATTATTTTACATTGTTTGACTGGCACCGTGAAAATATTTTGTATAGAGGGAGAGAGAGAGGAAAAAGAAACAAGATATAATGCCTCCTAATTGCTTTATTAGGACCTGAGTATAACCCTGCTTCCCATGCAGTGCTGTGGGCATTTTGTTGAACTCCTCCATCTATCCCAAAAACTTGCTGAAGGCCAAAAAGTAGGTAATTTATTGTGGTGTAATTCCAGTCGCACATCTGTATGGCTCTTTGGGTTACACAAGGTCTCTGGACACTACAGCTGGCACTCATTGCCTGCAGCACCACTCGGGGGAAATCACTGATTCCTTAAAGCGACCCAAAGATAACTAAAAATTAACATATCTACTTAATTACCTGAATCAGCCCACGCTCATTTATCAACCTCGTGTCTAAATTGCTTTTTGTCAAGGTAAATTGATTTTAATTGCTCTCTGACCTTCCGTGCAATTCTTTTTTGTCTGAGTTCTTATTGGTTCACATGACCTCAGCCAACATATCAGTTTATTGGGATTTCACTGGATTATTATGCTGATTTCCCTCCAGATAAGATAATATTTTACTAGTGCATGCTGCATTGTAAGCTCCTCAATTTGGAATCACCTCAGAGTTTCATACTTTGTGTAGATAGAGGAAGATAATTATTTTTTAACAAAGTGTTCTCTGTGTGTTTCTTTCCTTTCTGCCCAGCGGCGGTCTTGCTCACTCGTCTCTGGATGCTTCTCCTCAGCACTATAGTCTACCAAACCCTGAGATGGTCTGGTGTGGAGGAATAATTAGTCTAAGAGGGTTTAGCTTTTAAGGTTATCCAATCTCAGATGAGTTTAGCCTTTCATCGTCAATGTCAACATGAAGTATATGCACAGAAGCATCAGATATGTGGCAGAGTGAGAGGAGGAAATATTCTGTTCTCTCATCACCAGATGAGTGGATTCTTTACATCTTTTAAGTCTGCTGGATGATAAGGAAAGAGAAAAGGGTGAAGATCAACGGAAAATAAAACTCTTGGAGATGATAGCTGAGAAATAGAAACGTTTTCTTGAACGGATTCATGTCAGTCATTCAACCTCGGTGGCTTGAATTTGTTAACGCACATCATGAGGCTTAGCAAACTTTTAAAGAGAGCTCTTCAGCCAGGGCACGACACGTTATCTTCTTTTCTTTAACTCTGAAGCAACTCTTCTTTTTTACAATCGGCAAGCACCAAGAAAGATATGCTAAATAAAGCAATTTCTACTTTTATCCAAGGGCACATGAGAAATAAAATCATCTAATGAATAAATAGTTCTTTGTGCCGATAGACACTGCTTGCTATCTGACTTATGCACTTGATTTGTAAAAAGAAAAAGGATCTGAAGCTGCCTTTCACATGAGAACAAACCTTTGAGATAATCCCGCCATGAAAACAGGTCTTATCTGCATTTTTTATTCTCACAAAATCTTAATGAGTTGTGAGCGAGGTTATCTCTGAAATTCTATAGCGCTTCGCAGATCAAAGAATTAGATGTTGGAAATGCAGCGAATAATTTTACAGCTAAAATTAATTGCTGTAATTCTATTTTTAAATAACGCAGTATAAGCTTTATTAGTCATATTTAATCATTAGATGTTTATTTATGTTGTGTTTAATTTAATTTGATGAGTTATTTTTGATAGATAGTAATTATAAAAACACATTCATATAATTTACATATAGCCTGTTTTGATTTAATTTTTCTTTTTTAAAAAAATAGACAAATATTGAAAAAAATTAGGTCGAGCCAAATTGTGACCTTGTTCGGGTAATTTTGTTGTGAAGAGAAATAAAAAGAAGAATCTTTCAAATTGGCGTGTCAAGCACAACACTTGTGGACCAGTCGAAAAGCCGTGCTAATAAACGTCCATCACTTCCACTCACGAATACTGATTACTAAACTGGTGAATCAAAGCACAGATCTCTTTCTGGCTGTCGGATGGATGGATATTTGCTTCCACCATGTCTGTGCTCAATTAGGAATTTGCTTTTTGTTTGTTTTTAAAAAAAAAAAAGTGTTCAAAGCTTCAAGAGCCTCACTTACACACTTTATTAATAATCCACTTCATGTTGGCTGTGCAGAATCAAACTTACGTATTAATGTTCAAATCTCTTGCATCATTATGGTTGTTTCCTGAGTGCTTTGATTGCGTTAATTACAGTTAATTGGCCCCCGAGCTTGATTGATCCATCATTACTGGTTATTTGTTTGTAACCAGGTCTATATAATTGTTGCAGCATGCCTTAAATTGTGCCCAATCAGCATGTTATATGAATAGATATTGGAAAGTTTTTTTTTTTATCAATTAGGTGACAAAGTATTTCCATATAATCTTAACAAAACAAGGGTTCAAGTGGCCTCATTTTTAAAAACTTGTGTAGATGTTAAGCTGAGCAAGAGTTTTGGCTCAGTCTATGCACCCGGCTTGCCACAAATAAATTCGGAATTGACAACTCCCTTTATGCAATCTGAGTATTTTAGGCACACATATTTAGTCTTTAAATGAACCAGTGCCGCCTGTCATTACTCATGCACAAAGGCAATGACGCAAAATTAAGCCATTTGTGCTTTCTAATAGTTTCTTTGCTACTTCAAATGCTTCATTTCACTGCCCTTATTTCACTTCTAGATCTATCCAGTTGTATTGTCTTTTCCCCACATCTTACGCTTTACTTACGACAGCTTCTCCAAACTCTAAGCACTCCGCCACGTATGCACTGGCGTATGCACTTATTTTAGTGCAAAAAAGTTTATGCAGCCAAGGTCTGACCGCCAATCTACTCCACCTCCTACCTCTCCCTTCCTGAAGGAGGTGAGTCTACTGGAAGGGCGACCCACGCACACCTATGGTCACCAGCTGTCGATGGTGACCGAAAGAACGAGATTGCGGATACAACCGGCCGAAATGAGCTTCTTCTGCAAGGTGGCTGGGCTCTCACTCAGAAATAGGGTGAGGAGCTCTGCCATCCAGGAGGAATTCGGAATAGAGCTGTTGGTCTACTGGGTTGAGAAAAGCCAGATAGGGTGGTTCTGGCATCTGGTTAGGATGGCCCCACATTCTGAAATAGATGTTTTGAATACACCATTTAAAGTAATACTGGATAACATTAGAGGCAGGAGAGGTAATGCAATAAATAAGTTCAAATTTCTTTATCTGTGTGTTTGTAAATCAAAAACTTTGCTGAAATTAGAAGAGTTTTGTGAAGATGAGCTCTGTGTCATCAGTCGAGAGACTGAAGGATTGCAAGCAATGCGGTTTCTTTAACCGAGTTTCAGTGTTCCTTTGAGATATGTTTAGAGATAGCTGGATACATTAGTAGCACGTTCCCTCCAGTGACACCTAAGATAGAGTAGCTTGGCCTGTTTCAGTCATCCGGTCAGCTAACACACCCCTGTGGTAGATTAGTGCATCTAACACAAATCTAGGCTCCTTCTTACACATTTTTTTTAACTAAAAATAAAAGGAAGAAACAATATTCAGTTTCCGGTGCAGCTTTGACTTTCCCCAACAAGTGGAATGTCTAACAATCTAAAACTGGCAGCTGGATTTCATACCAGTGAACACTAGATACATGCATAATCATCTGTGATTTTAATTATTTTGGAGGCTGATTTCAGCAGAAAGAATCAGAGTAATGGTTTTTCATAGTGAAGTCATGCATGACTGTTCTTTCCCACAGTCCTGCCAAATAAGCATCACTGTGCATGTTCATGTTCTTCGTCTGAGTTGTCTTCAGACCAGGTTGACAGGAGTTCTTCTTTCATTAGCAGAGAAGCAGATCTTCCTCACGTACGGCTCCTCATTCTGGATGAATGATCTGCGCTCCCAACTGCCTGGCTCCCTCCATCAAACCTGGCCAACACTCATAATAAATGATAGTGTGGGACAATGCCCTATTTTCATGACAGAGTCATCTGTCATGCCAGCCCAGACAAATCCCCTGGAGTTTCATCATTTTCAACTACAGCTCACACCAAAGCAAAAAAGAAAAGAAACCTTCAGTAATGGTTGTGGGATGCCTCCAGAACATTTTCTGTGGAGTTTGTAAAATCAGACATATTTTATCTTTAGGCCCCTGGGGGGGGATTTGTTGTAGCTTTCAATCTTGGTCCCCAGATGTCTGGAAACAAATCAGAGTTTGTTTTTCATTTTTTTTAGATTATTTATAAGTAAATCTGTTTCTCCTGCAGATCAACATCTTATTATATGGGCCTTATGTTTAATTTCATGCATTAAGTGCTCAGCTAACTCCTCAATCACATTAGGTTGGCCAGTACTTGATACTTAATGTCAATTTGTGGGTTAATCAGGTCACTTTCTATCATCAGCCAAAGCAGCAGATGCCCTTTAAGCTCTTCGTAATTGTACACCCGAGACAACCTTGACAGATTCCATGACTGAAAGTCAACTCATCTGTAGTTATACTTTCAGAGCTGCGGTTAGACATTAATATTCCGTTATGTGAATGTAAACAAGATAGTTGCAGGAGGTGTATTTATACAAAGTAAAAGATTCTGAAATACAACTATTTAGCACAATTTGACATGCAGAAAATTTCCTTTGATTGGATCAAACTTTTCATAAATTACTGTACATATATATTTAAATATTTAGTCTGCATTGAAACATTTTTTCAAAAACTTTGTCACAATTGGATTAATAATGTGACATACTTCAACACACAAAACTGTAGATGTTAAAAGAAGTAAATTTACTCTCAATTTTACTTTGCAAAATAGTTCAATTTACATCTAGGTCTTATTCATCTTGATTTGTTATCCTATTTAGTTGTTTGTGCTGTCAACTATTGCAAAAATATTTTGTTTTTCTATTAGTTTTCTATTAATTATGAATTCAAAATCCAACTTTACTAAACAACCAGAGTGTGTACGAGACCGACAAAGACAAATAAACCCATAAGACGAACATTTATCAAATACATCAAATGTGGTTTAGTTATTTCGTCTGGAGATTTATTTTAATATACTGATAAAAGGCAGAAAGGTCACTAGAATTTTATCCAGATTTAATATGCATTAGTGTAAAACATCTTTAATAAATAACAAAGTACAATTTATGAATTTCTAACTAGACTAATGTTCATTTAAAAATACTTCAAGCAAAATTGAATCACAAAAATAAAATAAAACGATTAATAAAACCTACTTTTTGAGTGTAGTTTTATTTTAATAAATACAGAAATGTTCCAAAAAAAAAAAATAAAAATGCTTCCAAATTAAAAATGCAAAATGTCCTTTTTTTAAATTTCTGACAAAAACTTTGTGAGGATGCTCTGCAAGTTTATTCTTTCTAATGAATAGAGGCAATCCACGGATACATGGTGGTGCAGTGGTTAGCATGGTGGCCTCACAGCAAGAAAGTCAGGGTTTGAGTCTCAGCTGGGACGAGGCTCGAATATCTTGCCTTTCTGTGCTGAGTTTGCATGTTCTCCTTATGTATGCATAGGTTTCTCTGTGTACTCCAGTTTCCTCCCACTCTCCAAAAACATGCATGTTAGGTTTATTGGTCACCATGAAATTGCCCCTAGGATTGAGTGTATGTGTTGATAGTTGTGTGTAAGGCACCAGGGTGTACACTGCCTCTCGTCTAAAAGCAGCCGGGATAGGCTCGGGACATCTCCTTGTAACCTTTTTAGGGATAAATGGTATAGAAGACGAAACAAACAGTCAATAAAAGTGGACATTACTTCATAAAATGATTAGGGGGTAATAAAAAAGTTTTAAATAAATAGATTATTTGCTTGACCTTTATGCCTCACTCCCCAGGTTTGCATGCTTTTTGTTTCATAAAAATTCATTTTGATCTAACTCTGGAAACACCTAAAAGACCAGCACCTGGTGACCTTTTACGTTATTTTTCGTGCTTTGCACCTTTACTAGCCTTGTTTGCATCTTTCAGCACATGCTGAAAGACATATGCTGTTTCTTTGTCTCATAAACAATGTCTAGCAGAGGTACTACATCAAAACTTCTTCTGTTGACTCTGGACAGGTTGTCAGTTTGTCACCAGGTCACAAAGACAGACAGATTTGTGTACACTCTGATCCCTGGCGGCAATTTTTCTGTAACCAATTCTCTGAACAAGAATATTCAGTACCTGTGAAAACCCCAGACAAAAGAAAAACCTATAACTCCACAAGACAAGCCGGAGATTCGAGTTTCACCCAGCCCGGATTTCATCCAATGGTTGTGAGGATGAACTAGTAACTACAATATATGGTGCCCCATAAAAAGTTTGTCTTCTCAGCGACATTACTTTTATTTTGAAATCTGAGGAAAATGAAAAAGCATCTGAATCTGAAAGAAAATTGACACAAAAAACAAAAACTGTAACATTTCCTCTTCAGGACATTATCTTCAAATCACAAACATTAAAAACTGACATTTTAACCTTTGATTGTGTGTCAGATGTTCAGCTTTAGTTTGACGTGAAGGCCAACCAGATGTGTGACTGTAGAAGTCACACACCTGGTTGGCTGATGGAAGTCTTTTGTTAACTGTGTTACATCTTGAGAAAATAATAGGCTGTAAGCTGACCAGTCGGAAGGCGAAAGGAACGCAACGTTTTTCATCGCCAGTATCATCGCTACGCTAATGTCCACTGACAAAAGAGAGCCATTTGTTATCAACATGATATTTCACAAGACTGGCATTTGATCTCCACTGGCTCTCACATTCACACATTTACACGCATGCTCTTTAAAACTCATACCTCACAACACAAAAATGAATAATCACACCAGCTAACATTTGACAAACACGTCTCCGTGCTCTTTATGTGATTTCTGACGAAGTTTAGCATTGGCTGTTCCCTCTTTTCAGCCGCTAGCCCTCCTCTTTATCTGTGTTTCAACCTCTACTCCAGGTGATAGATAAAATTTACATGGTGGAGGAAGTGCTGTGAATGCTATGAGTTTGGCACCTGGGCGCTGGCAGGCAGAGACAGAGTACTTTGAGAAAGAAATGTAACAGCACTATCTATCTAGGTTATTAGAGTCGCCCCTTAGGATCCTTTTTAACAGAACACTGGCCATTATGTAGGCCACAGAGAAACAATGCAAGAAAAAGGTCTGGCAGCAGTAACACAGCAGAGAAATTAACTATGGAGCCCTGAACCCTCGGCATTCTTCCCTGCTCCCCAACCTTCAAGACAGAATAATGAGGGACTGTGCGAGGATTTGGAGTGTTTGTTAGCAAACATTAAAGTATCAGATCAGTCCACGAGAGTCTTTTATACAACCACTTTAAAGTGAAAAACACATTGCAGGTCATTATTAGTCTTTTCCGGGGTACAGGAGGCAAACTTAGTTATTTTTTCATGACATAAAACACAAGCAGTCTCGTTGGTGAGCCAAGCAGAGAAGGCAAAAATCTTTTAGCGGTTCACAAATATAAAGTGCTTTTCATGCAAAGAAAGAGGCTGGTGCTAGCTGAAAAGACACGACACGGAAAGCCGCATCAACAAAATGAATGTGTGCCTGTGCCACTGTTTGCATGGCGTCTTAGCCTGAGACAGCAGATGAAAGTCGGTAATTGATCATGTTGCCACCTTTCTGGCTCTTGTGCTGAACGTTCAAAGGGATTAGTCTAAGGGCTGATGGATTAAAGCAAGGTAAGAGGAAGAGGAGGGGCGGGAATGGAGAAAAAGTGTTATACATGTGCTTACTTATCTTCTGTTGGTTCTGTGCTGTGGAATAACAGCACTTAATGTAAGAGTGATTGTGTGCACCTTTCTCTGCTTGCCAACCGTACCCCCTGAGTTTTTCTCTTCTCTGCGGTCCCGTACTGTTTACTTTTGACTATTGAATTAGCGGGTTAAAAATCTCATTAAGCAGCCTCCCCGTGCCCCTCTTTTTGAGATTAACACACCTTCTTTTAATCAGATAGAGTTGGTGGTTCATATAAAAAGCCTCCACAATGACTCCAGCGGCCCTGACTCATTTGCAATGCAATTACACACATGCAGGTTAATGAAATAAAGGATGAAAACAGGGAAGTTTGCGGTGGAGAACCTCACGCACAAACTGACATCATGCCGCAATTATGGCTAATGTTCAGCCCCCTCCTTCATGCATCCTAACTAAGTCTGTTTTTGCCAATAAATCCTTGTACTTAGCACTAGAAAACATTGCAGTTGGTGTGGATGCATGTGTGCCTTTCCACTAACAAGTCAGCAAAGCTAGGCAAAGGCAGGGAGGTCATTAAGGGAGTATTTAATTAAGGCCGGGAAAAAGGTCACTGTTGGAAGGACAAACATATTCTAATAAAGCATGGGTATGGGTTGCTGGAGGATCCCACAGCACTCTCATACATCAGCCTGGGCCATGACGACCACAGCTCAATTTTGTAGCCCAGCTATTTCTATGCAGATTAAAAGCTCATTCATCAATTCCACCACACTCTCCTTTTGATTACATGTGGCTTGTCTTCTCTCTCTTCTCATCCCTTCCTTCTCTTCTCCCTCCGGTGGTCTTTTTGGCCTTTATGGTACCACAGGACAGCCATATTCTTAATTAAATCAATCTGCAGGGGCCAGAAGGTGAATCCACTCACCTTTGCTGTAACTCACTCAGATCAACACACTCAGACTGACCTTGCCCATGTTAATCTGTCACACCTCCACCTGCTGGACCAGCAGACAGACATGAAGTGAGTTGGGTCAAGAGTACTCGGATGACAAAGAGACTCAAAGACCCGACTAGTTAAAATCCAGTTTGCATGTCAATTTTCTTGTATTCATTTATTCTTTTGCACATTGCATTATAACAGAGTCTCATTTCAGCCTTAAGTGCAGTTTTTGACACATCCCAGCAGCATCGGCAGCACACAAAAGATTTGTAACTCGTGCAAAACATTCCATTCATGCCTCAAAACAGCAATCATGCCACCAAATTGGCTAAAGTGAGCAAGAAAAAAGATGTTTGTCATCAGGTAAAAAGCGGTGCTCAAACTGTGGAACTCCACAAGTTACTCTTTGATTCAGATTTCAGAAAAAAAGGTTCTCAGTGATTCAGTCAATGCAGAAAATTTGCCACAGAGTGACAACTAAAGACGAAAAAAACTATTACTGATGAAAGACAGATCAGTAGAAAAACATGATTTTTGTTCACAGTTTCACAGAACCAGTTCTCATTATTACAGAGAACATGCTGATAATTTTTTTGTGGTTACATTCAACTGGCAGGTAACTTGCTAATGAGGCAGCAATAAAATTAATACAAGTATTCAAAGTCATGAGCTACTACACATCTGAACTCACTGGCCTGTGGAATTTTAGTTTTCCGGCTTTTCAGCTTTATTTAATACAATTCTTTCCTTGTTAATCTGTCAACTGACTTGTAACCGAGAGGAGACAGAATCCTCGTTTTCTCGGGGCGTTGATATGATAAAATCTTCAATGATCTTTGATCAGAAAGAAACAGTGAGTTGATGAGTTACTTTAGAAAGCAGCCTCTGAACTTACAAATTAACCTGGTCTTCCATTTTGACACCGTCTCATAGCGGATGATAATTGGGCCTGTTGGGGACAAGGTTACTTCACATGCCCTGGCCTCCAGCTCGGAATAAATTTCAAGTAAGATCCTACAAGGCCCTTGGAGGAATTCATTGTGGCTAGCTGTCTAAAGACAACTAAGTACAATGAGAAATGGTGCATAGTTTTTAGGCTCTCTTTGTATATTTTTGATCAAGCAAATCAAACCAATTGAACATCATTGAACCAATATGTTCTTTCTTATTTGTATATTTTGACTTGTTACATTTTAATACATATAATTTTATCCATAACAAGGCTTGAATCACTGTCCTTTCTGTGTGAAGTTTGCAGGTTCTACCCTTGTATGTGTGGGTTTTCTTGAGGTGCTCCAGTTTACCCCACCCTCCAAAAACATGCATATAAGGTAGATCGCCCACTATAAAATTACCCCTCGGAATGAGAAGTTAAAAAAGTGAAGGAAAACTTGAAGATAGTTGGCGTAACCGAAGAAGATGCAACAGATAAGGTTAGCTGGAAGAAACGGACTTGCTGTGGTGACCCCTGAAGGGAAAAGCCAAAAGAAGAAGAAGGAATGACTGTGTTTGTGGATGGTTGTGTGGGTGTGGCCCCACAACAAACTGGCAATCTGTACGGGGTATACCTTGCCTCTCGCCTTGAACCAGTCAGGATAGGCTCCGCCCTGTTAAGGATGGACAGTTTAGAGGATGAATGAATAAATTGTATCTGTTATATGTAAGCTCCAAGTTATAATGGTACATGTTGCTCACCTGCTAGAACATTGCTTAAATTGTTGTTTGAGCTTAAGTTGGACAAGTCAGACTGAATCCAACTGTTCCCTAAGTGCTGTTGTAGGGAAGTTGATGCGCTGGAATCTAAAAAAAATTATTATGGACGAAGATCCTTTTTCAATTGTCTAAATACCCATGTATTTGTATAGTAACAGAACATAGAAGGAAAAGCACGACGATACGCTAATACATGAGACAGATTCAATCAAAGTGGAGGCAACAAAATATATATATTCTTTATTATCAAGAATACCTTTACTAGTCCCACAGTGGGGAAATTGCAAGAATTAAGGGCTGCAGCCATACCAAACAGCTCTACCTTTGTTGAAGAGATAGAGATACAAAGGGAAGCGAGGGTAGAGGGTTTAAAAAAACAAAGTCATCCAGCCTCACCAACAAGGTCAGTGAAGCAGGGCAAGTGAAAAAAAACGGCCCCAGTTACACTGTGGAGTAGAATTACACTGTGGAGTAGAAGTTTAACAGCAAGTTATTCCAATAACATGTAAGCAGTTCATATCCAATGAATTTTAAATGAACAATTGTGACAATAAATACACAGTTTGACATTCAAGATAAAAGAAAATCAAATTTCAAATTTTAAGTTTTTATTTTTCCATTTCCTCCGCTCTGTTACCAGCATGCTAATTTGTGTGTAGCTCAGGTGAATAAGTAGAGAAGGTCTTCATGCCTGAATCAAATACACACATGATTTTCTGTACTGAGCTGTACCTGCAAACAAAGTGAATAATGCAATGTGCTACCCCATTACTGTTAGACGAGGAAATGTCACAGCAGATCTCCTGCCATGAAATTAACAATTAAAGAGGCAATTGTTTTTTTCCCATACCACGGCTCACTGCAGTCTCACTTTGACAAATGTGGATAGCTTTTTGAATCATGGCAACATTTATTATATGTTTTTTATCAGATGCACTTTCAGACTTAAAGCATACAATACATTTGGTTCAATTATTTTTTTTGGCTCAATCGGGGGCAAGTTTAGCATTGGTGTAATCTATTGAGAATAATTGCTTGACCATTTTACATAGTTAAAGAAAATAACTTAAAAAAGATTATAATGAAATAACATGTTGGATTTCGTTTCAGTTATATTTATAGAATGAGAATGTGTACACGTCATGTTTGGTTTTTATTTGGAGTGACTGATATTTTACAATTGAAGAGATCATCAATTCTATACCTACGTGCAGTTTCATGCATTGATTTGCTCTATAGATTTAAGCTGCTCTAGTCTCAGCAAAACCCTCACAAAGTAGCAAACTCCACATCAGACAAGCCAAGTGTCAGAGAACCAAAATCAATAAGTGTGATATGTGGACGTGTGATTTGATAAGACACCTGTCGATCAGGTAACACACCTCAGACACTTCCCTTTCATCTCTCTGCTGCAACAGCTCTGCAACAGAACAAACATTATCAAAATTGGTCCTGAACGCCACAAAAAAAGCCAGGAAACTCTGACATGGCAATTTGTTGAAAATGTTTTTAGAATGTCATCAGTCTTTTACCCTTTTTTGATAAAAACTAATATGACATTTCAGAGAAAAGTGCTTATTGTCCCTTTTAAACTCAACAAATGATCTTCAAGTTTTCAATGCAGTTCGCCACAAAGTGTGATGAGATATAATCTAATGGGATCATAAAAATATGAGCGCCACTAACATAGTTTTCTGTAATGCAATTATTAAGCTCCATAATTTGATTTAATTTAACAATTTATCTGTCAAAAATTTAAGCACCATTTAAGATACAATATTTTAGGTACGTAGGATCTCGAAAGCCTGTTTTGACCTCTGAGCTGCATACCTTAATTCTACACTCAAAACCCACTAAACCAGGATGAATTGATACCTCTACAACATTCATACGCTCATTGTTCAAACAAGAACTCAAACAGAATAAAAGAGACAGCAGGAAACGTATTAGAATCAATGCTACATTTGACAATTTTTACTGAAAATGACTACATTTTCATCTACGTTCCCACCCTCACCTATAGTCACCAGCTGTGGGTGGTGACCGAAAGAATGAGATCGCAGACATGAGCACCGAAATGAGCTTCCTCCACACGGTGGCTGTGCTCTCACTCAAAGATCGGGTGAGGAGTTTTGCCATCCAGGAGGAGCTCGGTGTCGAGCTGCGTGAGAAGCCAGATGGGGTGGTTCGCGCATCTGATCAGGATGCCTCTCGAGCACCTCGCTGGTGAGGTGTTTTGGGCACGTCCCACTGAGAGGAGACCAAAAGGTGGACCTTGGACCCGCTGGAGAGACTATGTCTCACAGCTGGCTGGGGAACAACTCGGGATCCTTCCAGATGAGCTGCAGGAAGGAGCTGGGGTGAGAGAAGCCCGGGCTTCCCGTCTGAGGCTGTTGCCCCCGCGACCCAGTCCCGGATAAGCGGAAGACAACGGTACAAACGGAACGAACATTTAGCAAAAATAACTTTTGGATAATTTTATAGAGGCCAATCTTATGTAGGATTTAGATGAAAAAATTAATAAATAACCATAAAATCTGGGAAAATAATCATTGAGAAGTTTTATAATTATTTTTATGCACAATCATGCTCAGATAATAGAGATGCTCCACATACAGTAAACGCTATATCTAACATTTTCTTTGACCATTTTCTTTTAGAGAGCACGCAGAGAGGAAAGAACACAATACAGAATATCAGAAATAAAGGGGAAAAAATGTTGGAATTGTGAAACTATAACTGTTGAGTGAAAGTAAGTAGTTCAGGGACGGGCGAGGCACTCAAAAAATTTTTTGTATTTTTTTGTATTTTGTATTACTCTATTCATCCCTCACCGGGGAAATTTGTTTGCTGCACTCCTTACACCGCAGCAGGCTGCCCTTCAACGGCGCCAATGGTGGGAGAAGTGGGGGCTAGGTGTCTTCTCCAAGGACCCTAGACGTGCTCTCCGTGGGACGCGAACCCGCGACCTTCCGGTCCGCGGGCGAACGCGCTAACCACGCGGCCACCGTCTCCACCGTCTCCACGTCTAAATACGGAGCATTTTAGCGGTAGCTTCAGGTGAAAAGGTCCAGACCAAATTGTTAGGGTTTTTTTTATTATTATTATCACTTTCTAGGGGAAAGACTGTCTTTTGGACAGTCAAAAGATGACATTCCTCATATTTAGGGCCACCGAGGAACTATCCTTAATGTGGAGAAATATTTCTAATCCAAGCCTCTGATTACCAGACTTCTCACCCCATGTCCGAGAGCGGTCATTCTCAAGATTAAACTTGTTTGGACAGCTTGTTTTCATCATCCAGTTCTTTCTGCCACATCTCAAACGGGTCGTCACAATTATTAAATCTCCAACTTGATACCGATAGCAACAATGACACCTAATGTGAACAGTATTTTTGACATCTTTCTGAGGTCAGAACCTGGATTTCTCTCTTCCAATCTCTTCCAATTCTCTCCAATTTGCCCCTAAGCCTCCTTCCAGGACACTTCTCTATGCACTTCTCAGTGGATATCCTGTTCATCCAGAAACCCCTAATCAGATCTCCGAACCAACTTATTTGGTTCCCCCTCATGCAAAGGATCTGTGGCACTTCTCTGAACTCCTTTGAGATGTCTGAGCTCTCCACCGTTTTATGCTGGAAAGCCCCGCAGATAAAAACTCATTTTGAAACCTAATTCTTTCAATCATGACCATGCTTGGAAATAGAACTATATTTTTACCACTAGATTGAGAGGATTGTTTTTTCAATCAGTCTTTTTTAACCAAAAACAAACTAATACAGTGTGTTCATCAGTGCACATCCTGTTTATCTCCGTCTCCGTACATTGTCACACATTAAGATCTCGTTGTATAAAACCTTTTTTATTTACGGTAGAATCCCATCTAAACATGGATAGAATGCAAATTCCGAAAAGTAAGTCCCCAAAACTGTAACAATCACTGAAGTGCCGGCCACGGCGTGTAAATTTAACTAAAGTATAAATATGTGAGGATGAAAAAGCAATTGCGGTGAGTTTTAATTTCATCAGATGAAAGCAAAACTGCCACAGACGGCATCTTTGTTTCCTCATCAAATAAAACATTTTGCTCTTTAAGGAGTAAAAAGAAAGTTTGAATCCTTGCCCTCAAAATGCTGTTCATTTGAGCCATAATGAGGAAGTCTAAATCTTCTACTTCTTCTCCTTTTGGCATTTCCCTTCAGGGGTCGTCACAGCAAGTCAGTTTCTTCCATCTAATCCTGTCTCCAGTATCTTCTTCGGTCACCCCAACTGTCTTCATGTCTTCCTTCACTGTATCCATGAACCTTCTCTTTGGTCTTCCTCTAGGCCTCTTGCCTGGTGGATCCAAACCCAGCATCCTTCTGTTGATGTACTTTCTCTCCTCTGCAAATGTCCAAACCATCTCAGTCTGGCCTCTCGGACTTTATCACCAAAACCTTTAAATCTAAGTCTAAATCTAAGTTATGCAAATACATGGGTTACCAATTTTGGTCTTAAGTAACTTTAGAGTCCTGATCTCTGACATACCTGTTGGATGAGTTGAAAGGACTACGAATGAAAGTACCGTGCATCTGTGTTTATTGATGGATATCATAATTCCATTGCAGACCATTTTTTTTTAAAATAACATAAGCTTTGAGTATTAGCAGGCTAATTGGGAGTATTTGTTTCCTGCTGTGCTCCTACTAGTGAATACTTAAGAACCCTAGATGTTGTTAAGCTCTACTTTTCTTGTAACTAACCGAAAAAAAAAGTCAGTTTATTAAAGAGTTTGAAAATTGCACATATGGGCTCTCGCACCTCCCGCAACCTTCTAAGGCATAGACAGTTAAGAAGGTGACTGACTGACTTTTGGAGGCAGTAATAAGGACACTTGCGTCACTAAAGTCTCAAAATTCCTGAAAATACATTGAACATTTAATGCATATCCTACTACTACATTACTACTATGTTGCAACAAAAAATTCACCTCACATGAGAATGGAAAATGACATTTTGAAATTACACGTCACTAATGGATTTGAAATAGTCTAATAAAATTGTAACTGAAGCCTTAAATCGTTCAGTCTTGGAGGTGTGTAATAAAAAGTAGGCAGTTTGAATTTACATCCAAAAAAAGGAAAAACATGTTGAGTTTTTGCTGCTTGTTAAAAATATACATAAATATATCAAAAATTGCCAGTGATTCCAGTCCAAACCACCAATATTTTTGCTTCTATGCTGCGTTCCTTACATCAAACCCAGGATATCTTTTTGTATCTGACTGCACATCTAAAGCATTGGCAGATTTTTCATACTTGATTTACACAAACACTTATGAGTCTGAGTATCTAGGTGGCATGCTACAGATTCAAGCAGATTTGTTATGAAGGCATTTCATTAAAATTTCACCTGGGTAAAGCTGTTGTTATTTATCTGATGTGTGGTTTTATGTGCATCACGTATCAACACAGCTGCATCCACAGATTGAGCTCTCAGTGAGTTGGAATTCAAGGTTATCATCGCATACAGTCACAGCTTTTCAGATGAGCGACTCAGTGTGGGCAATGGCTTCCGGTTATAGTCAGGAGAGTTTATCCAACAAGTGTTTTAAAACTTATCGAAATCACTGGTGATCATGTGGAACTTTTCACTTTGATAAATGAATCAACGTACTTCTGTCTGATCTTTGGAGCTGCGTTAGCTTCTCAGTACTCAAAGTCTCTCTTCCTTTATTCATTTGTCTGGCTCTTCTTGAACAGAAAAAAGGAATACTTTGATTCTAAAACAAGTAGACATGAGTTTGTAGTGCTAGTGAGCCTTGAGGGCTCGGCTGTGTGATGTGTTCGGTGCAGCTCACCTGCAGAGAGAGTGCAGGATGAGAATGGCCTAGCAGGAGCCTGAACACGAACACGCCATTATTGTTATAATGCCCCCACCACTGCTCCCTGAAATGAGACATTTGGAAAACAGCAGACAGCTGTGATAAAGCTCATATGACAGTTCTTTCATTTTTCTCTTCGTTTGCCTCAATTCTTCCCAGTTTACTCAGCCTATCTCTGTTCTGCTGTCCCTGTTAACATGCTCCTCCCTCATGCTCTCCCCCTTTGCTATCTCCTCTCCTCTGCCGTCCTCCCACTCTACCTCCCCTCCTTGTGATGGCTGTCCCCAACACCTCTGTTCAGCCACCCAAATGTCACATAACAGAACCTGAAATATCAACTGGCTAGTCAATGGAGCAAAGAAGTGAGGAGGGGGATGGTGTTTTTGTCTGATGCTGTTCAGAAAGGTGTGGTGGACTTTGCTGCACAGGATTCTGATGGCAGTCATATTGTGGTAAAAAATAAAAACTGAGTGATATTTTTTTCTGTGTTTGGCTTTCTTTTAATAAATAAAACCTAAAACATTTACTTGAGTAACTTGCCAGAAGTGCATAAAGTGTTCATGTTTTATTAAAGAGTACAGATTATTCTTCTTTATTTTGTTTTTTTTCTATAATAAGCTGTGCATATTTAATGTTTTTTTTTTATTTTAGAAAAACCCCTTACAGGCTTTTTTTCCTCCTAACTACTTCCAGATTCAGCTTCTGTATGAAAGACATGCCATCAAAGTTTCCAGTCTTACGCATATTTTATACATTTGGGAACCCATTGTAGCCCAGCACTGACCCAAGGCTGAGAAACTGTTTCTAACTTTTGTTCTCAATAAACCGAATGACTGTTGAAGTATCAACTAAACATCTGATTCAGTAAGAATATTTGAGGGCACAATCTCATGAAGACAAGGAAAGAAAAATAGAGTTAGGCAAAGCAAATAATTAATAATTAGCGTCATCAAAAATACTTGTTTAGCCGATTTGCAGCATAGGTTCAGTTTTGAAAAGTAAACATAGTTTCATGAACTGAAATTTTAAATGTTCAAAGATCCATGTTTAGCAATAAAGTCCTTGTTTCAAAGTATGACATTTGTTGATTGGCCTCTATGAAATTGCCCCTAGGAATGAGTGTGTGTGTATAATTGTGCGTGTGTAGACCTGTGACAGACTGGCGGCCTATTTGACCTGTGTACCCTGCCTGTTTCCTCAAATCAGTCGACCCACATGAACCCATTAGGAATAAGCGTCTCAGAAGATGAAACAAAATATGTATCCATCTATTTTCTAAACCAAGTTGTCTAGCATCAGACGATGAGATGTATAAGGTGATTGGTAGACCACACATTGGACATGTCAATGGTGTGTCACGGGGTCTAACATAGACCCTTAATTTCACAGCAACCAGGCACTCTGATCTGCATGTTTTGACTGTGAGAAGAACCTGGGAATCCTCACATACTCCGAAAAGTACAGAGAAATCAGTGTCTCAAGGCCTGGCCTGGATGGGATTTAAACCAGTAACCTTCTTCATTTGAGGTTCCAATGACAACCGCTACAGTCATTGTAAACTTTTATTTTTCAACATATATGAATGCATTTGGTTTTATTTGGAACATAATCACTCAAACAGATGGTTGGAAAGAATACTTTGTTTTTCTTGGGTTTAGTTTAAACTTTTTTATAGTCAGGTTAATAGGACAATTTCCATGTTGGATTACTGTTAAAATTTCTGGCAATAGAATGAAATAAGTAGTGGCATAATCACACAAGCACATTATTTTAAAAAGCACTCAACAGACACTGAACATTTCCCCTTGAATTGTACAGTCATTTTTTTTTGACAAGACAGGTTTATTTGCAAAACACATTTCATGTACAAATGTATGCTTTCGACAACAACAGAGAGCATTATTGCAATTACATGAATGAAACACAACTAAATATGCATGTCATGGTTGAATGCACAAGTTTCATTTGTAATAAATCCGTTCCTTTTTAAAATCTATAGCTCATTGTATCCACATTATTTTAAATGCTTCAAGATGTTGCCAAATGCATATATTTTATCAGCTAAAAGCCAAAAGATGAATATAGTTTCATATTCCAGCAGCCAATATGGTGCGTAAGTGATTGTTTTTTCTTTGCTAGAATCAATATAAGTAATTTTAGGAGCATATCCAGATAATTAAGTAGCCAGTGATTGCATTTCCGCAAACCCTCATATTTCCTAAACCAATCCATATATATGTTTTCACCAATAATTTGTTTTAATAATGATGACAAACACTTCATGCATTATTAATGTTAATAAAAAAGGCCCTCTTCCGCTAAGTGTGGATAATTGATCTAATGAAGTGGAAAATAAAAAAATTACAGTGTCTTGGAATTAAAATGATTTTACAAGGATGGTAAAGAAGCAATGCTTTGCAATCCATGTGTAGTTTCTTTATTGTGGCAAAATACCATAAAAGTTAACTCTGCAAGATCACCAAATACACAGCTAACAATATGTGACCAAATCAATACAGAGAAAAATCATTATTAATAAGAGCATTTATTGGAATCCTTATTTTAGCTATTAAGAAGTCCAGATTTTATTTTTTCCACCCTGTCCTTTATTGAAGATCCAATTTGTTCTGACCTTTAATGACACAGCATGTAACTGCCAGCTCAGGAGAGAGACATTAATAGATGGAGGGGAAAAAAATCTATTACAAGCCCGTTCTCTCCTGCTCTTAATGGCGCAAAAAAGTATAAAACTCCAATTCTACATGTCTGATTTGAGCACCTTAAATCTTTTTCTTAAATTCTACCTCTGACAATTTTATTCTTGTGATTTGGTCTCTAAAGTCTGAGAAAATCCTTGGCCTGACAGACAATGTTAAACACTAGGATTAATAAATGTTTAAAAATTTCTGCTTTTTAAATCAAATTATTACTTCAAAATGTGAAGAAGATTTAGGATGAAAACACAACACTTTTTTTCTTCTTCGTCTTGACCTCTATCAAAGGCTTTGTCCATAGCATGATCCTTTACATACTAATTACAGCCGAGTTGTTTGTTGTGGAGCAGCTCTTTCTTGTGTTTGCTAATGAAAACCATGTGTTCTGTTACCATAGTCGTGATTAGAATGGATTGGGTGACCTCTTTTCTCTTTCGCTGGCATCCACGAGGACAGGCCCAAATGCTCTCTCGTTTAGCTATCAGACATTCACACCTTCAAAGTGCATCTCTTGCACACCCAATGGAATCAGGCTCCTTCATGTGGTATACACGGTGGCACTTTTTTTTTCACCTGCTGAGTTGTGTTTGTGAGAGTTGAAAAGTGGCCATAGAGGATCAAAGCTCTTTTAAAGTGCACCTCAGTGGGACACCTGAGCGAAGCAGGTGACCTCTAGGGTCCTCCAATCCATGCACCGTTGTTTTGTTCTGCTAATTAAGAAGCAGTGTTCTGGCTGATTGCTTTCCAGTGTGTAATTACTAAACCGTCTGCTGAGAGCGCTTTCCGTCTGAGCGCCAGCCTTTCGCACTTGACCATGAGGAAGCTATGTGAGAGTTTGGCGATGCAGAAAGCCAGGGTCACCAACCTCATTTACCCAAAGAAGACCCAAGGTTTCTAAGCACAGATGAAGGACAAGGAGAGGCAACGGCTGTATACAAGTCAAGATGGAGTGCCAAGAAGGTGCAGGGATCTTTACATCTGTTGTTTCTGGCCACTGTTATAGGCTAGAAGTACAAGATCTCTCTACAGCAGGTTGTAGCTTCTACTCATGTGAACATATTGGTTTTGAAATTAATAAGAACCATCTATGTAGCTATCCGTCTTTTTTAAGTTCAACATTTTTGTCATTTTTTTCCTGAACATAACATAAAAAGAAGGGGAAAAAAAAGGGAAAACTAACTAATGCAGTTGACCAGACTCTTCAATATAAGTGTGTCAAACTGGTCGAATGAACAAACGTTATCCATCATTGAGTTGCGACATGCGTCAAAGCATCAACTAAACTCTTCAGCCTGATGCGTGCTCGGATACCACATTCGTTCTGTTTGATCTTTACAATGCTGCTCAGTATTCATGAATCTGCTAAGCAGAGCAGAATAGCTTTCCGGGGATTCCTGCCAGAAGTTGCTTCCACAATATCTCTGCTTGGAGGGACATGCCAGCAAAGTGGGGAGTCCAAATGAACGGTGAACAAAGGGATTCTTGATTTCCAACTCAGGGATGAAAAAGGTTTTGGAAAAGCAAAGAAAATGCGATGGCTAACATCCCGACAAGCACTTGTGAGAATAATTGCCCCCACATTGGAAAATAAACAATACAAGGCAGATGACTTTGTGTTTGTTCCACAAAGACAAGGCTTAGCTGTAATTATTAAGATTACAGCAGAATTGCAGCAAAAAAATGTTAAAACAGGGAGGGTGTTTGTCTGCACTTCTTACACAGAAAACACTTTTACTTAAAGAGGATTTTCGCAATCAGAAGAAGTTCATCAATTGTTGTGCACTGATTGCTGTAAAAGACTGTTTAGAGGAAATATCTTCTGATGGAGAGTTGTCTTTTTTGTTTTCCCAAGACAGCAGCCACTTAATTTTTTTTTTCATCCCACCCATCTGAGTTTGTGTTGTGTTTACTCCCCAAGCATTGCTTTGGGTTCATGGGCCTGGGTCTGGTAAGATGTCCGTAGAAGGTATTGCCCAAATATTTTCTGTCAAAGAAGCTTGAGGAGTTATTCTGATGAAGCTAATGCAACCGTTACATGGTGTCCCGAGGATATTATTCCCATCATTTTTTGCAGTCTGCACGAATTGAAGCTGACTTAAACCCGATCAGCCTTTTTTTTTTTTTTCATTCCATGGAAAAGTGAGATTTCAACTCAAAAAAGACCCTTGCACTCAATGTATCACCCTCTTTAGATTGTTTTCACTCTCTGAACCTGGGACGATGGTTCAAATGCACCATTTCCTGGGGCTTTTGATAGGGGGGATAGCTCAGTGTTACAACGTTCGCCCTTGGATTGGAAGTTCTCTAGAAGTTTGCGGGATCGTATCCCACCAAGCTCATGTCTAATCCCCCGTTTCTCCCACCATTGGTGCTGTCGTGGCAGCCTGCTGCAGTGTAATGCAGCACACAAATTTCCCCGTTGAGGGATGAATAAAGTATATTTCTATTCTTTACCAATTTGTTGTCAAAGGACCCCATTCCAGCCCTCCTAGTCGTGTTGCATTTCTCATCTAGCTGATGTTGAGTTGCAGGGCAGACATGTATTTTTTTTCTTTGCATGTTTGCACTGCTTCTCTCCACCATTGGGGCAGATCAGACATGTTTTTTTTTTTCTCAAACCCCTCTTTGCCAGTTTTGTGTTTACTATAAAAAGGTGTAGCAAGCTGGCCACTTCCTTAGTTTGTCAGATTTGCCTGGTTGTCATGTTTATAATGTCATGTTTATTCAGCTGGGCTGTTTGAAATAACCAATTTCTTTTTAGGGTTCAATAAAATATCTTCATTCATTTTTATCAGTGGCTAACAGAAATAAAATGTCTACATTCACTTTCAAATATAAAAATGATACAGTTTAGTATAAAACTTCTATTTCAGCACTTTTATGTTATTACCTTGGAATAAAAAATGAGAGTGATAAAAAATAAAATAGTGTAAAAAATGACAGGGAATAGAAGAACTGATGTCAGCCAAATGATCTCAGAATTTTCTATCAGTGTCTACTACATTTCTCAGATGAAGTGAGTGCACACCAGGTGTTTAACTTTTCTAATGTGACCTGGATGGTGATAACATCACCTACCATCATCGGTCGTGGTGTGAGAGTGTTTGGAATGAGGTAAAAATATTGACACGTTGCTGTCTGTGAGGCGTGTGGGACGGCATGAGGTTGGCTATATGGAGAACCAGATGCTAAATGAGTCAACATGAGGCTGTTAAAAGTTATCTCTAACTCAGCGTACAGCACACAGAACTTCATTTCTACATAAACACCTCGGTGACTGCCTGCCGTCCAAAAAAACTACAAATCTAGTGGTACATTTTCTATTTTTGAGTTCATAACTTTAAAGATTTCCCACCGAGTATCATCGAGTCAGCTTCCAGAAGAGCTTTCTTTGTACTGTTACATAGTGTTGAACTGTGAGACATTAAAGTCCAGCGATATTGCAGCAGATGGTCACTGACAATATACCTTATTGTCTCATGAGAGAAATGGAATACGGTGATAATTGACCTAGGAAAGGCCTATGTGACAGCCTCATCTAATGATGGATGTGAGGGAAGACAGCAGTTGGATGGAGATCTGCAATATTTCTCTTCTTCCTTTTATCACAGCATGAGTCTCCATTAAAACATCTTTCTATAGCTCAAGGGATTGGAAGACACAGAAATCATCTCTGTCCATCACTACAGTCCTTTTCGCTATCTTCCCTTTGTGCATGTTTGTATATTCAACACAAATGTTCTATTTCATCAGCTTTTAGTCTCCGCTTCCCTTTTAAACGCTTTCTAAAAAAAAGAAAAAAAAACCTGGTTGAGGTTACCATTGTCCAGAAGACACAATGTGATGACAGAGGACATTTTTCATGTGAGCTCCTCAAAAGCGGGCGACGCAATCTACAGAGCAAATCATTCAGCTATGAAAACAACAACAGCGAAGGCTTTCAGAAATGGAGACAGCACCTTCTATTTCCAGATGTGCTCGTAGCTTTGTCTGTCATCTATATTTCACCAATTACTCTCACTTCAGTCATCGCACAATGCTCTGAGAGCTATTTGTAATTCAAATGCAACATTTTCAACACTATCGCCCCAAACGTGAAAATCTCTATATTGACTCCAGACACACAGATTCTTCAACCAGTATACACTGCCTGATCAGAGCTAACATGCCAAGGAAGATAATGCAGACGACTGCAGTGCTTTGGGAAATCTCCTGTGACACATTCTGAAATTTTAAAGAAGCATTATGATGGAATTACGAAGAAGGATTTCTATAATACACTGCTTGTAGAAATTAATGTATCTAATGATCTGTAATTGCCTTTCATTGCATGAGAGTAACTGTGGTGCACACATTATGCCAGACTAAATCCCAGAGTCCCTAAGCTGAGATCTATTGAACGGGATCCATATTGGCCGGCATCAACTCAACAAACAGTGACAGCAAAGCACTGCCGCGTCTTCTGTGGGCGATGGAACAAAACAGATTTAAATTAGATTTGGGTTGAAAGAAAACAGAGTAGGAGCAGGTTTTAAAGAATTTCCACCATTTGGACCTTTAAAATCCGAGCTTGGCTTAATGGACAATTAGCTTTAATGTTCTTATGCAGAACTGATTTTCCTAAATGATTCAGTCTGTGGATAAAATTTAAACTTCCCCCAGTTTGCAAACGGATTTCTTTTATAATGTTTCTGGTAATTTATTTATTTATAAAGCGTCAACACATTTTTCCTGCATGTACATTTTTAAACTGATATCTGCATAAATACACCTGTGGTATTATAAGCAATTTATAAACTTTTAAAGAAAAAAAAACATAATTTGGCAAGATTAAAAGCGCAAATGACCTAAATAAGGAACGCAATGCCAAAAATGAAATTACCTTAATAGTTTATTGTTTAATTTAGAAAGTCAGTGTGCGAAATGGGTCTTAATGACTTAACTATTAACTTTAAGAATTAAATCTCCGAGCTGTTTGGGTTTTACTTCAATGAGTGAATTCCTCCCATTTTTAGTTAAACTGGTTCATCAGAGAGTTAAGTGCCTCTAAGCTGTAAAAATAGGGATTAAAGCTTTTTCTGTGTTGAAACTACTTCACCTTGAGTCTGTTTGACTGTCCCTAAGGGCGAGTTCAGAGTAAATTAAGTCTACCAGAGGGTGTAACTCTCCCTGAGGCTCAGAGAGAATAAAACCAAGATGTCAGCCTTAAATGTTTTATTTGTGGCTGGAAATATGAATAAAATATAACCTATTGTTTCAAATCTCACCTCAACTTTTTATTAGGATTGTATTTGCTGCTGACAAAAACAACTGTTTTCAAACTTTTAATTATTGGATTAAATTATGTTTACTTTATTGTGTAACCAGAATTTTTTGATCCTACATGCATGCACTTCTTATATCGTCATAAATTCCGATAACTGCAAATTTATTTGAAATTTTACCGTCAATTTTAAACAAATTAATGTAAAACATCCCATGTGGGGAAAAAGACAGAAGGTGGAAGGGCAAAGGAGAAAACCCGAGTGAGCGAAAAGGACAGAGAGACCAAGCAGTTGATCTCTGACTTTTTCTGATGTTGTAGCTGCAGTAGCTGTCATTTTTCCATCAGGTGGGAACAAAAGTCACCTTGGCCTGCCTGAGGACAGGTGACAGGAGGCTGCAGCGTTGGCGCTGGCCTCTGCTGACGAGGACCGGTGTTAGTAGAGCTGACAGGAGCGAGAAGCTGCTCACTGGAGGCTCCTGACACACCACAGCACCTGCCCTGCGACATGCTACATCAGCACATTCTTACACAGGAAGTTGAAATGGGAAAAGGAAGGGTAAGAAGTTGCATGCCTTCTAATACTTTTCTTTCACTTTATTTCCTTACTCCACCAATCCCATGTGACAGAGCATGAAATATTGATCTAGTCTTGTGTGTGTCACTGCGCTCTGCTGCAAATGTGTTTTTAGCAGGGTGCTTTCATTGATAGCCATCATAGATAGCCGGCATGCATGCTAGGTTGATTGGCCGCTATGAAATTTCCCCTAGGAATGAGAGTGTGTGGATGGATGTCTTTATGTAGCCCAACAAGACTGGTGACCTGTTCAAGGTGTACCCTGCCTGTCGCCTGAAATCAGCCGCGATAGGCTCTTGCACTCTCTGCGACCCCATACAATTAGTTTATTCATTTGATTTGCTCTGCCTTGCTTTGTTTTTAGTTTTATTTTATTGTTCTTTTAACTCTGGTTTTTGTTTTGTTGATGATGTTAACCGTACAGCGACCTTAGGTGTCCAAAAAAGCACTTCTAAATAAAACGTATTATTATTATTATTAGGGATAAGTGGTTCAAAAGATGAATGAATGTCGACTGTGAATGAATAATTTTATTCCTTGCTTGTTTCTTTTTTTTTTTATAACATTCTTTTCTTCTCTGATTTTTTCATAGCTTCGTTCCCTCCCCGCCCCTTCTTTTCGTCTTCCTCCCAGGTCAGCATCCATCACCACACAGGAGGCCACCTCTCCTCTGACAGCTTTGTCAATGTAAATTACTGCAGTCTGTTTGGAGTGGTCCTAGCCCAGGGAGAGCTGCCCCTGCAGAGCTGCCCATCGCCTTCTCAGAAGATCCAAGAATAACCAACCCGTAGGTTCATGATGGGAACCAAGAGGTGAAACGTGCTGGGTGGAAAATTCAATACATAACATGAAGTAAATATTTCAAATTCAGAAAGCAGGATTTTTGTATTTTTTTTTTGCAGGTGCATTGAATGATATGCACAAATATTGAACCCTTTTGAAGTTCTAGTGATGAGGAAGATGAATCAAGGTAAACTTCTCCACAGAGACTACTGACCAGCCATAGCTTTTTTAGGCTCATTTTAATTCTTCACTTTCTGAAGATATTTTAGGATTTTATTGATTCTAATCTTTTATTTAAGCTTTCTAAACAGGCGGGTTGTTGTTTCCTTGTTATCATTCTGTCTGACCAAACATTACCAGCAACTTTCCTCTGAGCAAACAAGTTTGCGCTGTGCTTTGATTTCCTCTACTAAATGACCGATTCGGTTATACATCTCTGTTATGGAACTTAGTTCACACAGTAGTTTTTTTTTCTGCCTGTAAATATGGCCTATTTCCTGCTTCAAATGAGCTCCCATGGGATTTATTTACTAAATTGCAAAGGACGAAAGATAATTCATATCTCAGTAATTAGGCGTGCAAGAAATACATCACAGAACCCAACGCGTTATTAAAAGAAGAAAATGCTACAGTTTGATTTTATGTTGATTTTAAAAGCCCTCCCAGAGGGTTTTTATTCATTAATTATTTCAGTTTCTTTATTATTTATTTTGTCTGTGATAAAAACACCAGTGTGAGTTAGTTTATGTTCACAATGCCGGGCAAATTAAGAACAAAGATGACAAAAGAAAGAGGTGAGTCTATTGTTCTCCTCATCAAGAATTCTTTGAAGCAACACAATGTTCAAGGACTCGTTTGTACAATATTAGCACACAACAAAGAAAAAAAGCCTGCTGGGTGGATGTTAACAGCCTTAGATGACGTGGATGTCCTCTCAGGAGACCAAATCTCCCCAAGGTTCCGAGATGCCATGGTAACCTGAAATTGCCCAAATTTATCTAGTGCAGGAAAATATGAGTGAGTCATATCTAAATCTGTGTGTACATCTAATAATTGTGTGTATCTGCTTGTTTCTGTTATTGTATTTTCTTTCTGATGTAATCCTGCGTGCATGCGAGGTACGGTCTTTTTTTTTTTTAAATCTCTGATGTTTCAGGGATTTGCTTCTCCGCATAAAGGATTTTCAAATGATGGAAAATGCGGCTGCAACAGATTTCTGAATTATTTTTCTAGGGGACCAGGCACATTTTGTACTTTGGAAATTCTAACACTATCTATATAAAAACCACTTGGATGTGAAACTTCATCCAAACACTGTACAAGTACACAAAGTCAGTCTTCTTTTCATGGTCAATGAAGCTGCTTCAAGCTGTGTATCAGCATGTCATCATGGATTACAGTCTGAGGTCTTTGCTTTTTTAACCTTTGGGGGAGATTTGCCCATGACTATACCATAAAAATATACAATCATTAAAACAGACGAATCTGAAATATTTTATTTTGGAGAGTAATTGGAAATCAATAAAATGTAAAAATTTAAAAAAAAAAGTCAAAGCTGCAACATTAATACATACAGTATACTTTTTAGGACCAGTTTTATTTGTACTATAATTCATAACAAAATATTTCAAACATCTACTGAGATTGATACGTGACTCTGTTTATTAATAAATGATGATGTAAGATTTTAAAGAGGCACGGTACGCAAAAAATAGATAGTGGAAATTAGGGAGTAGATTATGAAGACCAGTTCTCCTTCAAGCTTGGAAGAACACACAGCTGTCACTCCTCTTTAGGCCTGGCAAGAAATCATCCAATTTCATTCCTATACTAGCAGAAGGTCATCGAGATGGTGGTCGACACTTTGTGATCCTGGAGGGAATTGCTCCTGGTTAAAACTCTGTCACATGGGACCCCTGTTCCTCTCAATCACATCTCAAACTCCGTAAAGACCAAGCTCATAACTCCAGAAAGCTGGCATTACAACAGGATGAAGACAAATGTACCACCCTATTGGAACATGGATTCTCATTTTAAAAGTAAATTCATAACCAAACAAAACTTTCTGCCGTTTTTTTTTTTAACTATTTCAAAATATTAACATTGACTGAACTGAGTTGCAAGAACACTTATACAAGCGACCAAAATGAGCTTCCCTTCGCTGGGCTGGGCTCTCGCTCAGAGATAGAGTATTGAGCCCTGCCATTCGGGAGGAACTCAAAATAGAGCTGTTGCTCCTCTGGGTCAAGAAAAGCCAGATGGGGTGGTTCAGGCATCTGATTAGGACGCCTCCTGAATGCCTTGTTGGTGAGGTGCTTTGGGCACATCCCGCCGGGAGGAGACCTTGAGGCAGACACTGGAACTGCTGGAGAGACTATGTCTCACAGCTGGCCAGGGAACGCCTCGGGATCCTCCTGGGTGAGCTGGAGAACGAAGCTGGGGTGAGAGAAGCCTGGGTTTCCCATCTGAGGCTGTTGTCTCCACGACCCGGCCCCAGATAAGCAGAAGAAAACAGAACGGAACTGAATTGAGTTATATGAACACTTAAAACATTTTAAAAGCCAAGTTTTAAATGAAAGAAATTAACTTGATTGTAATGCAGAAGTTCAGCATGCGGTTTTGCATTTTGGTGGTAAAATAAACCTGTTTCCTTCTGAAAAAAAAAAAAAAGTTCGAAAGGGAGATTCGTGTAAGTGTTTGATATCGGATTATTGAACCTTGACAGAGAAGAGGACTGCAAGTAAAAACATGGAATGCTTTATTAGTGGATCTTGAGCAACCTTGGATGGTGGTGCAAATGGAAGAAGAGTTGAGGTGATTCCCTACTGGGGAATGGAGAAGATCCAGAATACAAAAACTAGCAAACAAACAACAATCCCATTGGAGAATTGAATGTGCGAAGACTGTGGGCAAGGTTACTAATTCTTCGGCAGGTAAGGAAAAACATCAGATTTGGCCAAATACCATACTATTTTGAGTACTTGTGAATTGTCCACACCTCAATTTCTAAAAATTAAAAATTGATCTAAATTTTTTTCCAACCTATTCTCAGTTCAGACCAAGGATTGTAAGTGATAAATGTAGCTGAACCTTGCAAAAAATACATATATAACATAAAGCCAACTGTCAACAAAATTTTTAAATCAAATTTGGAGCTCAAAGTGGTAAATTTGGAGTAATACATTCATATGGCAAATCAAATTAAGCAAGAGAAACTCTACTATCAGCACAAATAATTCATTTATAGAAACTCAAACACAACAACAAGAATAAAGTAAAAAAGTCTGTCATTCTGTCAGAAATTCTACTCCACATTTGCATTAATAATTTTCTGGAATTCTAACTGAAACAAACAATACATTTGTAATCTCTTTTTTTTGTATCGGTGAGGACAATAGGAGTTCTTTAGACTACTTCTGCAATTAGCTAGACCGACTTATTTGTAAACAAGGTACTTACCTGTCCATTCATGATTGAATCAGGTGTGGGTTAGCCCTTTATTAGGTAACTCGGTATCTATTGAATCAGTTCTCGTTTTATCAGATTGAAAATGATTTCCGGATGGAATTTGAAATGTCTTGATCAAAAAATACACTGTCCAGAAGACAACTTTAAATTTTTTTCTAAAATGGATCACTCCTGGATGAATGAGGGATTACATGATATTGATTTCAGAGATAACAACATTTTCTCTTTAAAAGTAGCAAAAGAAAGTGAAAGTAAACAACCACTAATCTAAAGCAGCAAGCAGAATTTTCATCACTGAGATGACACTAAGCGCTAAAACACTGAATTGAAACTTGATGACTGATATTGAATGAGGGAAATGATCAAACATTCATGATAAAAATGGATAATCAGAAAAAAAAAAGATTGTTCTTGCGCTGTACTTGTTCCAGTGTTGAGTAACAGAAATAATAAGAAATAACAGTGGTCATGGTTTTGAAAAATAAGAGTCATTTGTCTGCCTTTTGGTGGCCCATTTGTTGGCCCTGCAAGGGAATAGCTTGACTAGTCCCCTTTCCTTTTTTTTTTTTTTTTTTTTTTGAGAACCAAAGAGGGGCACCCCTAGATCCGACCCTGATCATTATAGTACACCCGGGAACACAGTTGAAAACTTAGCAAAACAGGCAAACTCACTTTGGAGTGTGGTAAAAATATATTGGTGTTGTGTATTTACCAACAGACATCCCCAGAGTATACACTGTAAATACTGTTCTGAATACTGAACTTAGAGTTTCTAACACAAACTTTGACTTGGTTTTTTGGTACAAAATGTTGCGAGTTAGACTCGAGTATGTACAGTACAACTACAGCCACAAATAGATCCAAGGCGACCCAGACTTTGGATGGTAATTTGTTGTCACTGTTGAGGTGACTCAACCCTTAACAAGTCAGAAGAACTCACAGCTGTGGACCTAAAACTAAATCTAACCCCGGTGTGGTCATTCTTCTTGAAAACCCAGATGTACAACAGTGACATTTTGATTGGTTAATTCAAATAGCAACTTTACTTTCACACACTTCCCTCTGGTGTAATTACGGAGGTTTTCTTTCATGCATGATTGTTTTTAACTCTCATTTGCAGGTGGGCCGATGGTGTTTATTTCTAACAGTTTATAGAAGTGATCTGGAGTCCACATAGCAGCAACATAATTATGCCTGTTCTTAATTACAGTGTCATCTCAGGGCCTGGCGCTAATTCTGTCCAGAAACTCCACATTTCTTAAATTACACTAACACAGTAACAGATGAGGCCGAAAACACCACAGATTCTCACTTTTATCAGTTTGGAATTACCTAATGGTTTAACTTCTAACAACTAGCCATGGACTCTTTTTATTTCTTTGCAACTAACAGCAGGCTGTCTCTGCAGTTTCTCAATTTTAAGAAACTTCATTTTAAAAACAAGAATTTCTGCTGCCCTGTGATTTGTCCCTCCAGGGTTTTCTTTAATCCCTCAGCAACATCAACTCTAATTTATCCCGTTATAAATTCACCAAGAGAACAGCATGTCTTTTAGTTATATCAGTGCCACTGAGAAAAGTCTAAAGCCTGTTTGATAGCCAGTTCCTCTGACAAGTGAAAAACACGTTATTTTATGCTCAAAGAGTTATTTTGCAACCGTTGTGCCATCCAAATCCTCCTGTCTGATTGTTACTCTGACGAAAACAGCTTAGCGAGCTTGCCTCACAATTCTGGGCTTAATTTGTCTTCATGGATTCCCTTGTCTCCTCTGGTCCATTGACGAGTGTCACAAATCAGAGATTGTGTCCGAGTGTCAACGGGAGTGCGCAACTGGGGCTAGCTGGAGTGACACACAACATGAGGCAGGCTAATAAATACATTAATGAGGTCTGGGCAGCACCCTGAATTTTAAGAAGTGATTATTGTTGAAGATAGGAAGAGCAAAAGGAATGTGAGAGGGGAAAACTCTAGACTCAAACACATGTTGCTGCACGCTTTGATCTATCCCGGCACGGGAGGAGAGCTGCAGACAGGCAAGGCCGACGGTGATCAAAGTCAACACCAACATACCTGAGCATTTAATATTTCAACAGGAGCAGATTACTAAAATATGGCATCACAAAATATCTGATTTTCTCATTGAAATATATTGCACTAGTGTCATGCAACACGAGCATGTGTCTTAAAATCCTTTACACCCCATCACTCTCAATAATTTATCATACATACACATAAATAGACACAAAGAGAAAATGTAAGTGATGATGAAAAATCTCTGGCTCCTAACTGTGAACTGTGATCAGTATTTTACACCTCACTGTCTTATTTATTGCTGCTGTTTCACCTGCTCAGACAAAGTAGCAGAGAGAAAGAAAAAACACTGAATGTCCAAATCAGAGAAAATCTTTCAGTGGCAAGCAGGATAAACGGTTGACTCATGCAGCTCATGGTGATGTATTACCAATGTTCCGTTCAGGCACAACACTGTAATATTAAGGTAATTCAGAACAAAATATTATCAAATGGAGTTTAGAGGCAATTCTGAAAGTTTGTTAGAGTTGCAAACCCTATTTAGACATGAAAAATATGACTCTTGTTCTTCAGTGAGTTAGATTACCAGGGTTTGTTAAACTGCAAGTGATTTAAATTGAATTGAAAATACTTTATTTATCCCCTAAGAAAAAATTGAGTGCTGCAGAGCAATGTTCCCTCTAATTTTTATGTGTCTAAGCAAACACACAAGCCTCCTGAGCAGAAGGGGTGGAGCAAAAACTTTTACTCTTTTGTGACGTCAGCAGCAGCAACGAGCCAAACTCCGAAGCAGCGGTTTGAAGCAATTGGTTTAAGAAAGAAAGCTCTGTCTCATTTTACCATCTTTAGTTTAAATTGAGTTTTATTTTGTGCGCTACATAGGTTTTCTTGTGCGCTATGATTCTGTGAGCAGTGCACAATTGCGCAGGCGCGCAGTTTAGAAGGAACATTGCTGCAGAGCTACAATACAAGATAAACTACATGCTACAATGGTACAATACAATGTCATACAACAACATAAATTTTTGTGAGTGAAAGTAAAAAGGTTTGAAAGCGAAACGTTGAATATTTTGATGAAGGACGGCAGAAATGATTTTCTGTACCGTTCCTTTGAGCAGGGGGGTTACAGGAGTCTGTTGCTGAAGCTGCTCTTCGGATAGTCCACAGATTCATGAAGCTTGTGGGAGGGATTTAGCATGATTGATGACAGTTTTGCTTTCATTCTGTCCCTCCGCACCTCTTTACGCAGGCCGACCACACGTCCAGCTTTTTTTTTCATCAGTTTGTTAAAAAAAAACACAATATGTCAGATATTTTGTCAGAAAACAAATTTGTCAGAAAACAAAATACGAAGTAGTAGAAAATAACAACTTGATAAAATACCAGCCCAAAATCATAAACATGGGAATTCATATGAAATTAGAATTAACTGAAGACACGTCAGTGTTGCATGAAATAAAAATCACAGAAGTGATTACAAATCACTGCAAGGCACTAACAGAATCGTTTTTCACACCGTAAGAACTCTTTCTTTGCTTTCAATTGAACTCTGAAAGAGTTTAATGTGCAACTGTTATATTCTTAAGTAACATTTGATAATATAAGGATGAATGTATATAATTATTACACAATCCCACTTCAAATGTGCATTTAGATCCACCTCTAAGTCCATTTAATGTGTTTATAGAATGAACAGAATGGTATTTTTACGTAACAAGTGGATGATGGACCAAGTTTTAACAGAGTATTGCAGTTTAAAAAAGTTAACTTTGTCTCAGTTTTTTCAGGGGGATCAATTTTCTTCTCAGCGGCACACTGGCAACCTATCTAGGGTTTACCCTGCTGTTCACTTAAAACCAGACAGTATAAGTTCTGGTATCTCCCACAACGCAAAGTTGGATTAAGGGATCCAAAAAGGAATGGATGAATGAGTTCCTTTTACAAGGAAAAGTCACACAAAACTGAACATCTTTCGGCCTAAATCTGTTGAAACTTAAAAATCCACAAAACAATATCCTATTGAAGTAACACAAATATGTTCAAATGCAGAAAACATTTTTTATTACTGTCGGAAGTTCTAAATGGACAATAAGTATCAAGTTATTAATATTTAATGCAGAAATTAATTCAGTAATTTGATGTTTCCACATGTTCTTGCTTCAAACCAGTTTAACTGAAAAGAAAAAAGAAATCTCAAAAAACAGATGGCATGGTCACAATTTGAGTGATCAGAGAAGTTCATATTTAGATTTTCAACCAAATCAGCATATTTTAAATGCCAATCCTAACAAAGACCATCCTGGTTGTTTATTAGAGAAAGAAGCAGACCAGTGTCTGATGGTTTCCACCCGTGGTGTGGTTGACTTGATGCAGGCGAGTAAGTTGGAATTTTTTAGACATTTCCAGCCACCACAATGACATCTTTTGGCAGGAAGCTTGTGGTTATTCTGACGAGCGATATAAAATCTTCTGCAGGCTCTGTCTTTTCCAGGATAGCATGAAACACCATGAAAAGGAGGATCAGGTGGCCGTCATTAGATAAAATCCCAAAAATATTTCAATGCTAATTATTTATAAAAGAATGATGTTTTTGAACAATATTAAATTATCTAAACTATTAAAGATACAGATTTATAAATGTTACTGTGAAAAACAAAGCAGCAAAGTTTTTAAAATAATTTTTGGCAGATTTTTAACACTTATTGAAATGATTGATTTTCCTTAAAAATTTAACTTTCGTTCTGTTCTGCATCCTGACCAGATGCCCAAACCACTCCATCTGACTTCTGTCCACTTGGAGAAGGAGCGGCTCGACACCAAGCTCCTCCTGGATTTCAAAACTTCTCACCCCATCTCTGAGTGAGAGCTCAGCCACCCTGTGGAGGAAGCTCATTTCGGCCACTTGTATCCGCGATCTTATTCTTTCAGTCACCACCCACAGCTGGTGACCATAGGTGAGGGTAGGAACGTAGATCAATTTGTCAATAGAGAGCTTTGCTTTTCGGTTCAGCTCTTTCTTTACCGCAAGGATCGATGCAGCATCCTAGTTATCGCTACCTCTGCACCGATTTGCCTATCGATGTCCCCCTCCACGCTTCCCGCACTTGTAAACAAGACCCCAAGAACCTTAAACTCCTCCACTTGGGCAGGACCCTGTCCCTGACCTGCAGGTTCCAAAATAATTGGAATTTAACTCATTTTGACTATTTAACTCAATTCAATCTTGACTTGCACTTTAAACCTTAGGATAATTATTTTTGCAGCATTTATTTGGCCTCTTTGACTAATTAATTAAACAATTACTACCTTTTCACGAGAATGTCCACATATAATTATAATTCGACAAATATGCGTTCTCTATTTTGAAAACTAAAAAGAACTGATAAATTTGAATTAAAAATACGTATTTACCCCCACAGGGGAACTATTTCATTTTGGAGACAAATAAAAAGAATCTTTTGGTTGTCCTATTCACATGTACTGTCTTCTGTGTTACCACAGAAACCCAGACGTGACAAATCTAGCTTTTTTACCATAGCAACTATTATGTGCTGCTTGTGTGTGGTTTTTTTTTTTTTTTTTTTTTACTTTTCACACAGCGGTGGGGAATAGTTAGCGAGCAGTCTGTGTATGCTGATGTCCCGCTGTTGGTGAAGAAAAGTATGTGTATGGCGGCCTGTGTGTTTAGAGGAATGAACCTGTAGCGAGGTCCATGACTTGTGAAAAGTTTTCATTTGGTTTCAATTGTTAAGTGTCATTATTTCATTACGTCCTGCCCAGAGCACATTTAAGAAGAATAACACTTGATTTAAGGTTGGAGAAGTGTATAGAGAAAAAAATGGGACTGAAATAGTTGAAAAAATAATGAGGAAATAACGACCATATGCCTCAGAATAAACAATACAACCAATAATGCAGAATGGTTTTTGCATCACACAATGGCACAGAAATATATTTCAATGAGAAAGTATTCAGTACAAAAAGAATCTAATTAGATCAATGTATTAATGGAAAAGATTTGATTTAAAATAAACAAAAAATCAGCCTCAGATGGGAAGCCCAGTCTTCTCTCATCCCAGCTGCATCCTTCAGCTCACCCGGAAGGATCCTAAGTCGTTTCCGGCCAGCTGTGAGACATAGTCTCTCCAGCAGGTCAGGGGTTTGCCTCTTGGTCACCACCTGATGGAACATGCCCAAAACAAAATCCAAAGCGAGATGCTCGAGAGGCATCTTGACCAGATGCCCAAACTACCCCATATGACTTCTCTCGACCTGCAGGGAAAATTTTGTGCTTTCAAATAAAATGTTTTATAATTCATGACATATGACATGTTGTTACTAATGTTAAGTTTGCAAATCCCTTTGTATTTAATTAGCGTACGAGTAGAACTTGTTGAGGTCAGTAAGTTTTCACTTATTTGTGTGTAAAAAGTTATAAAATATATGCATAACAATACTAGATAAGCACAACAGCAGGGAAAAAAAAACATTATTAACGCCTTTGTGGTACCGCTGGGCATTTCTTGTCAAACACTGAGCTAATTACCACACATACAAAGGTCATAGAATTCTACTTACACATGATTTAGATAAAAAGTCAATATTCTTACACTAACTTTTATGTTCTTCAAAAACAGCACAGACTTAATTTTCTTGTGAATATGTTCAGTAAGATATAAACAAAATTATAAAGTTTTTTATTTGAATTCAAAAACTTTAGAAGGTTTATGATCAGGATCATTTATAGAATAACGAGTAGCTATAAAATCCTACAAACTTAAAGGTGTGAAAATCTTTTTTTTTTCTCTTAATCACTAAATGTGACGTCATGACGAAGCTCACCAAAAGCCGACAGAAGATTGAGGGAAGTCCACGTTGACAGGATGTCACATGTTATCGTTTTAATCTTTCTGCTGTTGTAATGACACTGTCAGGGGGCCCCTAATGACCCGGATCCGATGTCGCCTGCTTCACTGTATTAATTTGAACGGACCCCTCGTTGAGAGGGTTATTTTTTATTGTGTCTGTCAGCGTCTAATAATCCACCGCACATCATCCATCGTTCGATGCGTAAGACAGTGGGTGAGTATGAACAGGGTGAAGCATCTTCCAATTCCCTTCTTCCCACTCTGTTTTCTTCGTCCTCCCTCTATTTATTCTCTTTATCTGTATTTTTTTACTTCTCTTCCACTTTGCTTGCTTCTCATCTCACCCACCCATTGCATTTACTTTTTTTTTTTTTTTTCTGTTCCACATGGAGGCCCTAATATTTTCCCCCGGGGCGCCCACTTCTCTCAAACGGTGATGAATGGCTCTGGTTTCTGTATCGATTTCCAAACTGAAACAATTTAGGGACAAAACAAGTAGCAGTTTATCATATTGATTTTTTTTTTTCTGAATTCAGTTTCTCACCTTTAAGGTGACACTGTGCATGAACGGATACACGTGTGAGAACTTAGATGAATGCCCGATTCTTCCTTGTTGAGCTGTGACCGAGATTTAAGGCCTGTTCCGCTCAATGCCCGAGTCAGTTCAAAGTGCCTTTAGGTGCAAAGTCAGAGAGACTATATAAAAGCAGATTCCCAAATCAGAATGAATTACTTCATTGGAAATGTAAATTATTGACTGACACGTTTTCTTGTATTCCAGTCATGTCTTGCTAACAGTGGAAATTGCTCATCAACAATTCACACAAAGCAGCACGCTCTACTGTGATGTATATCAAAGAATCGATATAGAGTCCATTTAAAATGTTCAAATTAAGCATGTAATCCATATAAAGCATCATGAATGTGACCAGAGGCAGAGAGATCATTGGGCACCTGGCTGCGATCACATTAGACACACCAACTTTCCCTGTTTTCTTTTGATGGAGTCAAGTGTCAAGATTGTCTTTTAATACCAGATTGGATTTGATTACAATCTGCTGATGCTGCAGCTTGCGACACACCTGAAAAAGCATGTAGCTCTGCCCTGAATGCATTAGTGCTGACAGTGGAGTCACAGGCGAGCGGACGTGCCCTTGGTTACAGTGATCTTAGCCTCACCCTGAGCGGTGACCGCCGGCGATAGCACAGCCGAATGGGGAAATTGCCTGAGAATGGCGATGCCCATTTGAAAAGTCTAAACAAACCCACAAACAAAAGAACATCAACAAGTACACAAGGGATGACAGCTCGGTATAGCAAGCACATTATCTCTTTAACCTTCTGTCCTTCCCTCATGCTGCTGGTTGAATAAGCTAAACTCCTGAAACAGGAATGGCTAGGAGAATCAGGAGAGAGATACAGCAAAGAGAAGAGGTATTTAAATGGCCAAGCAGCTCGGAAAAATTGATTTTGTTATGAAATTATGCAAATGGAAAAAACACATTACAACTCATATGCTGGAAATTACTGAGAAATCAATGCCAAGGAAATGGAAAAAGTGAAGCCTCTAGCTGTAGAAAGCCATCATTAAGTTGAATCAAATATAGAATTATTCGTTTTATACCAACTTACTTTAAAATAAATAGAAATAGGCCTGTTTTAAACTTTAAAAAATATATACTAATAGTGGAAAAATTTCACAGAAGAAGAAAAAAAATTAAAGGTGAATTTTGCCCTTTTTTAACAACCAAGTAGGATATTTGATCCAAAGAATGTTTGTCTGACCTTTAACAATCAAATGAATCTCCAGCAGGTATAATGGCAGTAATAATGGCCTGTCATTAAGCTGCTCTCTGGGTGATGACAAATAATACACCTACTGATTTTAGCAATTCAAGTTTAATTTTCTCTGTGTACCAAAAGTTCAGCAATGAGCAGAATGAAATGTTAATGTTAGAGCTAATTTTAATACCTAAGATGGCAAAAAATATTGTATCTTTTCTTCAGGTAATTAGAGAATACAAGGTTGGCTGAGGTTGCTTTCATCGGAGCTCTAAAACCAAATAGACCTACCAGGATTTATAAGGAAGTTACAGTCAGAGATTTGATGAACAAGGTTTTGCTCTTCAGAGGGTGAACCTTTCACATTTATACATACCTGAAGCTGATGCAGGTGACCTTGTTGACTCATGGATCCCACAGTGTGATCCATAAATGTCCCGGCAGTGAAGTGCAACGCCATTGATTTCCTTCCTGATACACTACCAAGGAAACTTGTGGCTGAAATCGACGATACAGTTTAACCTTTCAGCTCTTTGAATCATGTCAGAACCTCGTCATGTCCTTTATTATGATTAATCCTCTGTTGTTTAAGGTGATTTGTGGTGTTTCTTCTATGATATGCCATTCTTCCCACACAGTTAGTACAGAGCTTTGCTGCATTTATATTCAGCCAACGCTATACGAAGGGTGTCACTGTGATTACTTTGTGTTTAGGTACAGAAAATATAAAAATGTAACACATTTTCTATCACTAAATGCATTTGTTTTGAAATGGTTTATTTACTCTGTTCTGTGATTTTTTTTTTTTCCTTCTGGCTCCTTCTCTAGTCGGCACCACATAGAGGTGGATTTTACTTCACGTACTTCCCAAAGTGGCCTCCGACATCCCCCCAGTAATAGAGGTTGTTGGGGCTGTACAGAGCATGTAGAAGTGAGTGTGCAATTTAGCTTTACTATACAACCGTAATTCTTTTTGCTCAAGAAAACTATGTGAAGGGAGACTAAAGCAATAATGGCGTGCCCTGTTGTGCAAATAGCACACATGCACACAGAAATGGCAGAAAAATAAAATAGATAGAAGCAGTAGCTGCTGTGATTTGGACCTGATGGGGATGAAATTGGTATCTAGTATTCTTCCATTATAGATTTCTCCCTGCAATATAGGCGCGTGGAAGTGTTAAAGTGCATGTGGAGAAAATGTTTTGCGAACACAAGGTAAAGTCTATTTGGAGAAATTTGAAAAGTTTAGAGACAAAAAAGAAAAAAAAACTTTTGCAGCTGATGCTGTGCAAACTGCAGATATATCAACAAAGTTGTGTAGAAAATTTTTGAGGATTCGAGTGTTTTAAGTTTATCTGTGAGAAGTGAACGAATGGACTTACAGTGAGAAAGGCCACCCTCACATTGGAGCGCTCAAAGGTGGATTTTGAAAGGATGTGTGGTCAGGCTACAGTGACCTTTGGAAAAGTGCCTACAGCCGTGCCCACAGGCTCTTGTCAGGCTGTTGTTGACCATGCTGACCTCTCAGCTCTTGGCAGCACCTCCTCACATCAACATCTCCCTCACACCTTAACAAGTCAAACATCCAGATGGATTGTATTATTATAACAACAACAACAAAAAAAAAACCCAGCAAATTATTAACAAATTCTGTGAAGTGAAACTATTCGGCTGTAGTTTCAAACCAAAGAAAACAGATCAGATTTTTCATGAAGTCCAAACAATCAATTCTGATGAGAAGTTGCATTTTCACAATTTCAAGCTGATTTATAAAAAGTTGCATAAATGTTTTTCATTTTGTTTTTTGGGAGGTCGGAAAATCATGAATAAAACCCATGATTTAGAATTACAGCTGCACTGATTGATTGGTTGATGACTGCTATTATATTCAAATCTGGCAAACAGATGAAGGAAACAGCATGCAAATCAGGCCACAGAGGCATCCCACTGATTCCACAGCACATTTACTTTGAGTTACTGGAATCAAATATGTTGTTCTTCTCATACCTGCCTGGTAACACAAGTTCAGTCCCCTGTTTTTTTTTTTTTTTCTAACTGTGTGACATATCTGTTGTGTTTTTTGCCCTAAGACCAAGGCACCTTTCTTGACCAGTTAAAATGTGTTTACATCAAAAGGCACGTCTTAGCAGTCTAAAGGCCCTGTACATTTCAGCTTAACTCTTCATCATTTTCTTCCTGTGTTCGTTTCATGATCCTCACCTCATGCAGAGTCAGTGAAGAACTCTTTCTTTGCATGCTTTTGTGTTCAAATACACAACTTTTAATTATTATGCAGATAAGAGTTTTCTGTGAAAGGTTTGCAAAACTGGAAGCCTCTGGAAGATCGTACATTTTGTTAACAGTAGCACTTCCCATTTGCTGCTGTGTAATGTCACTTTTGCAGCTGCTCTCTAAATCTGGCATATTTGTCTGGCAGAATCTTTCCTCATCATGCCTTTATCTGCACTGCACAGTGTGAGCTCTGATAATACACAAATCTCTTTAAACGGTTATGTGTTTGTGCGAAATATGGAAAGTTTTTGTTCACTTGTTTTCTGCTTTCCAGCTGCAGAGATCATTTTTGTTTCCTAGATTGCTTGATATATTTATATGCTTAATAATTTGGAGCATCATTTTAGAAGTTTTTCCTTTAATTGGGCTCACCTGACCAACAAATTACTACACATTTTTCATTTCAAGAACCCCAAAAAAAAACATGGAGTACAATACAATCTAGATAATCCAAAGGAATATTCGTTTGGAGTAACGGAGTATTAATTTGGAATGATTAACATTTGTAAAATGTTCATAGTGTGTGTATATATAAATATATATATATAGATATATATTTTAAAAAAGAACAAGTTTGTTCCTCTTGTTTGAACAATAACAGTAAATTGCCTTGTTTGCCCACAGACTCCACCTCCTGTTTGCTGTACCCTTAACATCAGCTGTCCTTTGACTTATTTTTACTGCTACCGGTATTTCAAAATCCCTTTTCAAACACCTCCACCAAGAAATCCAACAAGTACAGTATGTTGCTGATGCAGCCAACTCGTTGTATAATGATCTCAGACTAAGCTCTGGTGTCCAACTAGCTGCTTCACTGGTCTACTTAATGTCAGTCCACCGACCAGTTGCAATCGATCAGCAGTCTAAGGGTTGTAAACAATGCTCCTTTGGAAAAAAAAAAACCCTCTTTTCTCTTTTGGGTTTTGTTTTATGTTCACATCCACACTTGTTATTTTTTATGTTCTCATAACTGATGTATAATTCTAAATAGTGTAATAGTGTAAATAAAGAAAAACAAATACAGTGGAATTATTGATTAGTTTGCCATGAATTACACATTAAAAAATTACAACCTCACTGCATGAATATTTATATGTGCAAATATTCATAAAACTACAACTATGAGAGATTTCCATGAACACAGAAGTGGATGAATGAATATTTATAGTATATGTATAAAAAATTTACTTCCTCTTAAAGGATCCCGTAATAGCTAAGTTTCGGCGGATTGCGTCCCTTCATTTCAATTTTTTTAGTAACAATGTAATCATTCATGTGTTCAGATCTTATATAGCATGTCACATCTTTTAAATTTTCCTCAGTAAAGACTTCAAACTCTGCATGACTATTGCAAACCCCACTGACACTTTTGTTTCTGTTTCCTGCAGGCATGCACACACATCCTCATGGCCTTTGTGGCCAAGGGTTTGTGTGATGCAGCTCTGAGCCTTAAACTGAAACAATAGATTATTGTCACCTCCACCATGTTAGAGCCAACAGTGAAGAGAACCTTCTAAAAAGGACAATGGGGTATGAATTGATTTATGAGGGTTCAGGGGCCATAATGTGCAGTAGTAACAAGGAGCCAATGGGCTAGAAAAATGCTAACAGCAGCCTTTTATGTCCTAAGCCTTTGTCTCATCCAGAGTTTAATTAATTTTGCTCCTTTTTGGGCCAGGCTGAGTGGTGATGGAGAGGTGCATCAGTGAGCTCTCATGCAGCTGCTTCACTGCAGTAGTTCATAAACCAGCTCAAACTGGTCTTCATAAAATGTGCATGTGAGAGATGTGATGATGTTTGGAAAACAAGTCTCACAAAGAGGGCTTTGCTTCCAGCTTGGTTTAGACTTTATAACTGTAATTTTTATGAAGTTTAAAAAAGATAAAATCTTCCAAAGGACTTCTAACTTTTTTTTAGTCCAGTAGTGGCTGGATAAAGAATAATATATCTGAAATAAGTCTGCACACCACAGACTGTAAGCTTCTTTCATTTTGTTAACAGGAGGTGAAGACATCGCCCAAAAAAAAACATCCAAAGACGAATTATAGAACTATTAAAAAAAAAACAAAGACATTTTTATATTTAACATCTCACTTATTCACAAACCTTTAATTCGTTTGAAAAAAAAACCATTTTTAATATTTTATTTATTGCTTAAAATATTGATTTACACAGCAATTAAGTGCTAGGACATCAACCAGGATGTGAAACAGAAAAAAATGGCAAGTTTTGGAATTCTGATCTGTCGAGATCTGCGACCAGTCGTAGATTTCGATGGAGCCGCAGATTTCGACAGGACACCGGTCCAAGAATGATCATTCTACCACTGGGCTAACTCCATTTCTCTACTTGATTTCTATCCAACTTTCTATCCAGATTGCACACTGAAATCCCATTAGTTATGGTTTTCCAGTCATCTGGAAGCACCTTCTGCACCACGTCCTTCCTAAAAATCAAGTAGCACTCATCATTTTTCAGAAATGACCACTTTCTGGGATGTTCCGGGTCTGTTTAGTTTCATAAGATTTACTGTTCAACTTAAGAATGACTTTTGTGTTGTTTTGTGAAGCCTTTCAAAAGAACTTTGCTGTGATATTGGGCTTTACAAACAAAGCTGAATTGAATAGAATAAATGGTGGAAACTGTCTTACTGAAGGAACAACCCAAAAGACAAGAACTTCAGACACAAAACATCATTTTTATCCCTATACTGAAACAAAGGTACGAACAAGAAATTTTTATTAGTTTTAAATGAACAGTTTGAAACAGACAAGCAGTGTGATAAACTATAAAAGGAAAAAATGTATTGAATATCAGTAAAATACCAGCATAGATGATTTGAAAACCTGATTATTTATCTATTCATACTTAATAACAGAAATGCATTGAAAGGATGTTCGAGTCATATAACAGCACATGTGATCATCATTTATTCTCCTATATGTGATGGAAATGCTGCTCATGCTTCAAACAGACAGCAGTACTAATAATACCACCTCCCTTGATTTATCTACTTTATTACTTTGTTCTGTTTCTATGGAAATATCAAAGTATTTTTCATATTGTTCATAAGCAAGCGACGTTGGTTGATGTGATACTTCCTCCAAGTATCAGATCCAGTATATATGTGTTTCTAAAGGCTATGTAATATATGAATCTATACATGCAACATAATATGTCATTTTTAAACCTGAAACACAATGTCTCAGGTTCTCCATGTAGTGAGCTATTGTTCCTTGTTAAATTTATTTTGGACCTTTGTGCTTTTCCTATGATTTCTGCTTGTCAACACACTGTCAGCACACTCCAGACTAACAGCTGACATGGCAGCTGTTCTCTGAGAAGCTACAAGAGCAGTAAAAATCAGTTACCGATAATAAATATGGCAGCGTTTTTACTTCCTCCTTTTTATCAAGAAGCCAATTTATGAAACAGCCATGAATTATAGATAATTATTATCTCCGGAGTGTTATAAACCACAGTAAAATGGATGCACAGGTGCCATGAAGCATTGGATACATTACTGAGTGATCTGAATTGAAAATATATTGACTCCTTGCTGTCTCAGAGCCCGTGTGTCAGTATGTGTATCTAGGTTGTTATATGAACATTGATTAGTTGGCTGTTTGTGTGTAATGATGCGCACCACCTGGCCTCAGAGTTACTAACCACACTATTCTCTTCAACAATTTTAAACATTTGTGGAGGACTGCCTGTCTTGCTGTGAAATTCATGTGCAACTGCTGCAATGGAGACCATTACATCTCTTCCCTGCGTGATGATAGCTGTGGTTTAGTTTCCTGAGATTAAACTGCATCCATGATGCAATTACATTTACCAGTTCAATTATTTTCTAAGTAAAAACACATTTGCATGTTTTCCCACTCAAAAAACAGTTTAATTCTTTCTTTAAAAGTAGAAAACAATGAACTCTGACAATGATGCTAGCCTCATACTTCAACAGAAAACATCCAATCGGAATTCGCTCGAGAAGAATAGTAAAGAAAGGATATTGTGTTCACTAAGATTCCTCTTCCAAAGAAATACCTCAGTAGGTTGCCACAAACAAAAACACACCCGAACCCTGCTCTAGGATGAAGCTGGGATCAGCCACAATTTCAAACTCAAAACACACAGCAATGTAAACGCTGCACACTGGGTACCAGGTAAGCCTTTGCCAGCCTGCTAAATCAGCCAAGCATGTGGAGATGGAATCCGTGCAGGGAGACAAGATATTTCTCCTCTATTTTAGGCAGCTCCCTAACAAGCATCCTCAGACAGGGCTGTAGGGGAGCGGGGTAACCGCTGAGCCTGGCACCACATAAAGACCAGAACAGTGCAGCCAGCGGGGCTAACAACCATCAGCATCCCAACCAGCTGCCGCTGAATGCCCGAGTCCAGGCACCATCACCACTGGGAGAACAACGATCAATAAAACCTGCACTCCTGGAAGACAAGCAAGGAAGAAATGTGTTGAGACAAAACAGGCTGATTTAAAGCTAAACTGTCCTATCAGTGGGGTTAGAAGAGCACGTTGAATATCTCTCCAGAGAGCCAGCAAGGAAGGGATATTACATTCACTGTAAGAGGCTTTTGGATGGTCGGCAATTTGGAAGGTCAGAGTAATTGGCCAAATGAGAATTTGTTCTGGGCCCAGAATGTGATTCCACGCGTACACACACGGGTGCATCTTGTAGAGGTGGAGAGTAAAATTCAGCAGAGAAAAGGGAAAAGAAATTTAAATAGGTGCCCACATCTGCTCGGTCAGACATGTTTTTTGAGAACAAGTTACATTGCTGATGGTACGACAAAATCAATGTTTTATTTAGCACCAATTTATCTGTGTATTTTTTACACAATATTTTCTTGTGAGTGGGACTTTTTGTGGATGAAGATTTGATAACGACGACATAAAATGTGTTTATGTGTTTTAAATGTTGCTACACAAGCTTATAAAAAATTATTGCAACCTTATTTCTTTGTTCTCATATTGTTTCTGGTCTTCATCATTTTTATCAGACAGTTTGATTGTGATGACTTTGAATTTAACTATTTGAACTATTAGGAATATAAAGTCTATCAATTAGCTTTTAAAGATTTGTTTATGTCTATATTTAATTTTAATCATTAAAAAACTGAGTTGTTCATTTAATCAGCCAATACATCCAGGCTTGTTTTTTTAAAAAAAATATTGAAAAACAAATGTTTTTCCCTTGCAATTGTGCAAAAACTTCATTCCTTAAAATCTTTGGTTAGATTTATTTGTTTCTCTGGGACAATCGAAGAATGAAATGCCAAAAAAAAAAGAGACAAAAGTTCCAAATCAATCAAACAAAGATTGCCTAGTCATTTAAAACCACAGTGTTATAAAAGAGTTTTTTTTTTTTTTTTTTTTTTTTTAGTAACCTAAATTACAATTCTACAAAAACAGGTGCAATTTTGTTGGATAATTTCTCCAGGAACGATAAGTGCTTTTAGACTTCTCAGAATTCTATTTCAATCAACAACGCAATTATCCAGAGATGGAGCTTCTCTACTTCAACTATGAGATTAGTCATCAAAATGTAGTGTGTGTGTGTTGTCATATTGGTACAATATAGACATTTCTAAGAAGTCGTTTGGCTCCACTTCCTCCACATGAACATACGGTAAATGACAACAATATCTGTGCAATGGCTGCCATCTCTGTTTACTCTCAGTGAAAACTGCTGGAAATGGTTCATATATGAACCCCGTCCAATTAGGCAGCAGTAAGACTGCGTGCCAACTCCAAACATGACCACATTTCTCATTTTTTACAGATCACAAAAGAGAAGGTGATGACTACAAAGTTAGCTCCATCACCACATAAACAATAACTACTCAAACACACTCTGGAAAGTTTCTAAACTGCTTTGTCAATCGTGCCGGAGCGTAACTCGAACAGTGAGTCAGTGAGAGGCAGGGTACACCGTGGACAAGTCACTATTCTGAACACTTTAATTCCCAGAGGTGTTTCTACAATAATCTATCAGTCAAAAATGCATGCCGCAAGGTAATGGAAGGACATTTAAGCAACCATAGAGAGCAAGTCTGTGTAATCCCTCATTCATCCAGGAGTGATCCATTGTAGAAAAAGCTTCAACGTTTTCTTCTGGACAGTGGGTTTGATGATTTGAATGTCCAGTTAGTTTATGAAGAACCAGTTCTCAGGTCCTTTCTATCAGATTGAAAATGATTTCCAGATGGAAGTTGAAATGTCTCGATCATCAAGACACAGTGGCACTGAGGAAAAGACAGGAAACAGAGATGGAAGTAGCAGAGATGAAGATCCTGAGGATCTCTCTGGGAGTGACCAGGATGGACAGGATTAGAAATGAGTACATCAGGCAAACAGCATGTGTTAGAGGTTTTGGAGATAAAGTCCGAGAGGCCAGACTGAGATGGTTTGGACATCTGCAGAGGAGAGAGAGAGTACATTGGCAGAAGGATGCTGGATTTGGAATCACCAGGAAAGAGACCTGGAGGAAGACCAAAAAGGAGGTTCATGGATTCAGTGAAGGAAGACAAGAAGGTAGTTGGTGTGACAGAAGAAGATGCAGCAGATAGGGTTAGATGGAAGAAACTGACTTGCTGTGGTGACCCCTGAAAGGAAATGCCGAAAGAAGAAGTAGAAGACAACTTTGAATCATTTCTAAAACTTTTGAGAGAACATGTAGATTCTCCACAGGAAGGTCCGTGATGGGGCTCAAACTTGCAACTTTCTTGCAGCGAGCCAGAACCAACCAGCATGAGTTCTGAAGCAAAAACTACTACTAAAATTACAAGTGAAAATCAGTGGCCTTCAAAAAAGTTTAATTTTTTGTTAAGATATCAAAAGTTTTAAAACTTTCTTTTCTATCAGCTCTGACTCCAAACAGATCAATTCAATCAACTATTCATGTCCCTTCAGACCGAAAATAGTCTTAAAGAAGATGTTAACACATTTTTTATTGAGATGATGAAATTTAATCGTGAAAACTTCAGAAGTGTTAGAACATCAATGAATGAAGAATGCTCTACGGTATGTTCATATTGATTATATTTTAATTAGATGTAGCTTATGCAGAGAAAACAAATGTTTTCATGTGTTCCAACAATTAAACCTCTGGTGTTTTAGATTACTTACTCATATTTATTTCCATTCTGTTCCGTCGTCTTCTGCGTAGCCGGGGCCAGGTCACGGGGGCAACAGCCTCAGATGGGAAGCCCAGGCTTCTCCCACCCTAGCTCCATCCCCAGCTCACCCGGAAGGATTCTGAGTCGTTGCACAGCCAGCTGTGAGACACAGTGTATCCTGCAGGTCTGGGGTCTGCCTCTTGGTCTCCTTTCGGTGGGACCAGCAAGGTGTTTATTTTGGACTATAAATGTAATTCATTGGTCTTCATACATTTAAATAACTTGTTGTCTTCCTCATAGTTTTTATAAGAAGCGACTGGACGTAATTTGAGTAATGGGTGGAGGTGGTTCTTACTTCAAGAAAAAGTTTGAATTTCTGTTTGGAAAATACCAAAAGACATGTTGCTGTTCTTAGATCAAATCAAATGTGTTTATGAACGCGTAGCACATCTTTTACCACATTTTGAAACACACAACTTGCTTTATTTACAAGAAGGAGTTATGTTCTGACTGCAAATATGAAATAAAGTAGGTCAAACATTCATCATGCTAGTTTATTTAAGACTTCATTTTAAGAATCATATTAATAAAAGTAGTGTTTTTAAAGGCAGGGTACACCCTGAACAGATCACCAGTCTATTGTGGAGCCACACACCTACAAACATCCACACACACTCTTTCCTTCCAGCAATTTAGTGGCCAATCAACATGATATGCATGTTTTTGGAGGGTGAGGAAACTGGAGTACCTGGAGAAAACTTACGCATACACTGGGAGAACACGCAAACTCAACACAGAAAGGACAGTGTTTAGACCCTCACCCCCACTCTTGGACTCGAACTCCGACCTTCCTCCTGTGAGGCTACTGTGCTTACCACTGCGCAACTGTGCCATACAAAACAGTGTTTTTTGAAATAGATAAATGTGTATTATTTTTGTCTTCAGAAGCCTTGCGGTTGCTAGAGCCTAACCCAGCTGCTTTTCAGCAAGTGGCAGGATACACCCCGAACAGGTTACCAGTCTATTGCAGGGCCACACACTTTTCTAGGCGCAATGTCACATGTTTTGGACACTAACACACATGTTTTGGAGTGAAGGAGGAAAGCAGAGCACCTGGAGAAAAGCCACGCTTGTACCAGGAGAACATGCAATTTCCACACAGAAAGGCCAGTGTTTCAAGCCTCGCACCACTTCAGGACTTGAACCCTGACTTTCACTGTTTCAACCACTGCACCACCGCCCTATAAATGCATTTTATACCTTCGAAGGTTTTTCTTATATTTTTACAAATGTTGGCAGTTTTCTATTCCCTTTTACCAAATTTTTATTTTACTTCAAAGAACAGTCTTCAAATGATTGATACTAAGTTGTTTGGTATGTTCAAATGGAAATTTAAATTGACTGAAATTACACGACTAAAAAAGAGCATTCAATGCATTTTGATCTAGACTGGTTGATGAAAAGTTGGAAGTTTAAATATTTGTAAAATAAATTTTAAGAAATGCTATAAATAAGCATAAAGTTGAGTTAACGTCTAAGTTTACAACCCAGAAAGTCTGCGTGATACGTGTGAGATGTGGAAGAGTCGCTTCAACCAGAAATATTTTACAACCCTGAATCGAACTCCAAAGCCTGGGCTGAAAAATCTGTCTTTGAAAGCAGCTGGAACACTTTCTTTCTGAAAAGATCTAAAATTGGCAAACCCTCCTGTCACAGGTTAAATTACCTTAAGCCTGAAAACACACTCAAGATGTTTTTTTCAGTTTCTCTTTCCTTTCACGCTTTCTGAATTACGACATACCAAAAAGGTTATTCTCATTTTTTTTTACCCTTTGATAGAATAAAAAGAAGCTCCAACTTTAATAAACTGGAGATGGTGAAAAAGATGTTGCTGTTGATTTTCTACATCACTTTTTCTGCCAAATGAAAAAGAAAGCAACAACTAAAACCAATTTGAATTACATTTTGTTATCAGAGTGTAAATTCTTGAGTTACTGAGTAGATATACAAGTTGGAATTATTTAAAGCATTGACCTGCAAATTCCTGTCTTTGCTAAAAGTGCATTTTTTGTATATAATGATAAATAATGGACATTTAGATTAATGTCAGTGTCAACGTTGCATTTTAAAACCGTGATCTGAGCCCCATTTATTATTTGTGTTAAATTTGAGGAGAAGCACATGGAGAGATGCATGCACATTATTGCTATCAAAAGTTGTAGAAAGGCTTCATAGTTGTCTTCTTCTTCTTCCGGCATTTTCCTTCAGGGGTCGCCACAGCCACTACTGTTTCTAGACCAAACAGCATAGCCGGTCTCACCACGGTTTTGGACACTTTCCCTTTCATTTCAGCTGAAACTCTCTGTCACACATACTGTACCTGCTACTTTTCTCCACCCATTTCAGCCTGACTGCACATGTTTCTTCACCTCTTTTCCACACTCTCCGTTGCTCTGGACTCTTGATCACCTTCCACCTTCTTCTATCTCTTCCATCTCTTCTCCCTGAGAAACCTTACTTTTCCATTTGGATCCCTCTCATTCACACACATGTACTCTGTTTTACTCTGACTAATCTTCACTCCTCTTCTTTCTAGTGCAAACCTCCACCTCTCCAGCTTTTCCTCCACCTCTTCCCTCCTCTCACTACAGATCACAATGTCATCTGCAAACACTATTGTCCATGGAACAATTTTAACACTGTAATCTGAGCTCAATTTATTATTCGTGTTAAATTTGAGGAGAAGCACATGGAGCGATTCATGCACATTACTGTGTTCATATAAACTGTAAACACCAATATTGAAGATCCCAAGTGACAAAAAAAAATCTCTGACCTGGACTGCTGCAGGTACAAAAACTTAGGCAAAGTAGGTACAATTGTCTATCTTGTTTGATCCAAACACCCATGTTCTCTTTAAAAATGAGTCACTTTCTTTTCTTTACATAGAGTGAATATTACCTTTTTGTGAGAGCACTCAGCATCAGCCTTGGGTTTAATGCTGTGCTATGTAAAGCTGTCTAACATGCAAGTATATTGATGGGATAATGGGATGCTAAACTAAATGTATCTACATATCATCAGCTTTTCATCTCTGCATGCTCTGTACAATTTAATTCACTGTCAGACTATTTCCCAGACAGTGAAAAGCAGATGCACCCTGACCAGATCACTAGTCCATTGCAGGGTTAACACATAGAGACTAACAACCTCTCAGACTTATTTCTTACTGAACCAACATTGGTCGTTGAATGGTGAAACTCATACATGTTGTCCTGGGAACAACTTGGGTTTTCCTTGATGATGTGGAATATGTGGCTGGGATGAGGGAAGTCTGGACTTCCTTGCTTGTGTCATGACACTGAGTGCAGTTGAAAAGAGGAAGACCCAGTTGCAGACAGAAAACATGGTTTATTTGGAAGTTGGCTGTTCATAATTACTTTGGAACAAAAAACAAAGTTTCAGTGATATGGCATAATGTTATTATCAGAATGTGTTTCTTGGTCAGGCAACCACAGAGACCAGGCTGGAAGGGATTGTAAGGCCTGACAGGCAAGTCCGGGGTGATTCCCCTTAAATAGATGGCAGGGTGCACAGGTGAGTGGAATCAGGAATCATCCCCGGCTGATCCTGATCAGATCGATGGGAAATGTCTATGGCTCCCACTGGCTGCATAAGAGGGGATCATGACAGCATGGACGGCTGACCCCTTAACCTGATACCAGATGAGCAGAAGACATCAGCATGGTACAAAGAAATCTGGGTAGTATGAAAAAAACTCAATCCGTCCTTAGGTCTGAATAGGAATCGAAAAAGTGTGTTGTTTTTTTTATCTGACTAATATCTCCGTCTTAGTAAGTCAAACAGCCAGTTGGAAGAATTCCAGAATACTCTACAATAACAAGTCGCATATGGTTCATTTTAACTAAAATTGTTCCGTTTGTGAGTGACTGAGTGTGTGTCTGAATGCTCATGGGTGACGCAGAGTTTGTGGCACGGCGGGCAGACCACAGACCTTTTGCTGTCATCTTCTGTTGAGAAGGTGCGAGTGAGGTGACATTCACGTCCCTGGTAATTATCGGGACTATGATGTGGGAACATTAATGATGCATGAGGGCCCAGCAAGGGGTGAAAGCCTTGGATTCACAGGGCCTCATTACTAAGAGATGCCAGCATGAGCGAGACGGCCCTGCCACACCCAGACCCAACTTCACTTCCAGTTTTACTCTGAGTTAGTTTAGTTTGGTTAGTGAGTGTTAACAACCTCCTAAACTCTGACATTGAGAAAATTCTATGAATACGTGTAAATAAATTTTTATTTTTGCAGTTAAATTGAGATTTAAAATAATCAAATCTCAAAAGAAAAATCTTATTTATAAAAATACTTAAGGTAAAGGTTAAGCTAACATCTTTGCCCCGACAAAGCTCGATTTAGCCTCTTAAAACCAGAATGGACAAGATGTCTGATTATCTCTAATTAAAAATGATTAAGCACCTACTTGGAGAAGTCAATGACCATTGACTTGGTGGGAATGCTGATGTGGGGAGTGTGGCCGTGTTTGGGGTTCATTCCAGCAAGCTTTCAAAATTCTCATTTCAAATCAGTAAAGGTGCTCATTGACAAGATTTAAATCATTAAAACCATCCACTTCTCTTCTGCAGGGGGATTATAGATCTCTGGACTCCCGGTGCTGTCTGCTTCATGCATGCTGAGCATAGGGAATGGAAAATGGAGGCAGTGATTGTGAAAAGTAAATAAAGGAATTAAATTGTAAGACATAAAAAGCTAAATCAATTCCATCTCCTGGTTGTTAACCATTTTAACATCAACTACACCGAGGGAGCAACAACAAGATTTTTGTTATTTCACACTGCCAGATGGAGAAAATTAAACATAATGAAAAGCAACATGCAACATGTTTGGTGTATAAATAGGTCCATCATATTTTTGTTGTTTATGAGCAGTTCAGGATCTTGGAGAGATGTCACCTGGCTTGTCTGGCAGGCACAATCCAGATGGCACATGCATGACTTCATGTCAAATCAGGTGTGGTATCCATGGAAACAGGGGTAGCAGAAGATCTTGCATGGCACTATGTCTCACAACACACTTGGCAAACAGAGAGGCTGCGGGACACATGGCCCACATAGATCAGGTATCACTACAGAACATTTTTTAAGCTTTTCAAACCCAAATTCTACTTTTATCTAAAATGGCTTTGCATTATTTAATTTGTGGGAGTTATTATTAAGGATTTAGCAAAATAATTTAAAAAGTCACCACTTATTTCTAGTAAACAACCCAACAAACGTCCTTACAGGCATAAATATGTATGCATGTTTTGCTTCTGTGACAGAATTCCCAAAGAGCTATGATGTAAAATCTAGCTGAAATGTCTGGTTTATTGTACTGACAGGATTTTAAAAAAATATTTGCAGACCTTAAAACCTTTCTACATTATAGAAACACCTTTCCCTGCTTTCTTGTTTTGGTATTTATGTGATTTTTTCTTCTATTTCTTACAAACAGAAGAACAGTCTGAAAAAAAAATACAACCTGACACATGTCCTGAGAGATGGATTTTGCCAATTCACCTAATATCTGTTGCCGTGGCATCGTGGAAGCCATGGGATTGCGGCTGTCAAGAAGCCTTACTTAAGAGAAGAGAATGAGGAGCAAAGACTGAGGTATCCCAAATTACTGGAGAACTTGACTGAAAACCAGAACGAAGTAATATGGAGTGATGAGTCCTCCCCAGAGCATAGACCTCAGCCTTGTTGAGGCGGTGTAGGATCATTTTGACAGAAAATGGAATAAAAGGCTGTCAACATCCAAAGATAAGTTTTGGAATATGCTTTTGGAAACCCGGAGAACTATTCCTGGTGACTATTTAAAGAAATGGCAAGACAACCAGCTGTGTTGAAGAGTAAAGGTTTCTCTGCTCACCCCACATGTGCACAGAAACAAAAACATCCAAACTACTCATAGACAGGCAACTGCTGCACGTCAAACCAGTAAAAATAATGTTTTGATAAACATGCTAACCTGCACACCTAAAGCTTCAAATGAAAGATAAATCTTCAAATTCTTATATGTGCAACAATATTTATAACAAGAAGACATTTTAATTACACACGTTAAAGGGACAAACCAGTGTGGCGTCTGCAATAATAAGGACACTGCATTGGTGCGTTGTGGTAAAAACAAAAAAAAAGAGCTGAACCGAAAAGCAATGCTCTCAATTTACCAGTTGATCCACTTTCCGACCTTCGTGTATGTATGGTCACCAGCTGTGGGTTGTGACCAAAAGAACGAGATCATGAATACGAGCGGCCAAAATAAGCTTTCTTTGCAGGTAGAGGTGTTTCGAGCATGTCCCATTGGGAGGATGCCCAGAGGCAGATTCTATGTCTTTCAGCTAGACAAGGAACGCTTCGGTATCTTCCCGGGTGAGCTGGAGGATGCAGTCAGGGTGAGAAAAGCCTTGGTTTCCCATCTGAGGCGGTTGCTCCCGTGGCCCGGCCCCTCATAAGCAGAAGACAACATAACGAAACAATAAAAGGACTTAAAAGTTTTTGATAAGGATTTGATGATTTGTAACCAGAAGTATTGATCTAAACAATGATGATCTGTTTTAAGAAGTGAAAATGTATTTTCTTAATTGAATCAAACATCTCATTGATAGATATCGTTATACAGTAGTAGCATTACAGTGCCTTCCTCTATATGGCATTTACCTCATTTGTCTCTCTGTTTTCCATCAATTCATTCCACTCTTGTTACAAATGTAGAGGGCCAAGATGTCCGACTGCTGAATTTGATCCTACTGAGTATTTCTGAACATTGTGCTGACCTATTTCCTTTTTGTCTTCATTTTATCTACGAAAGCATTCAAGTCACAGAAGTTTGTCTAATTCACACCCAGTGTAATATAAAAAGACTTCTGACACCTCACTGTGTAATCTAATAATGTACACAAGTCTGAATGTTCTCTTCTATGAGTCACACACTCTGATGCCAGTGGCCTCAGCATTAGCAGTAATATGAGGCAGTCTTTGCAACCCACAGAAGTTACTCAGGTTGTCTGGCTCATCTAGGATGGCACATCAATGTCTGACACGGGATTTGCTGTCTCTTCAAGCAAATTTCCAAAAGACACAGAGGGTGATGAGGGTGAAAAGAAATCAAACAGGATGCACATCAGGAAGAACCACGGAAGAGACCAACCACATTACCTCAAAAAGCATTGTACGTGACGGTGCTACGACAGCCCCATGCTCACAGAACAACTCTAAGAGGATTCTTTTGTAAAATACTAATATTTTACTGTGACTGTTCATTTAAATATGAAAGATGCACAAAACAAATGTCTTCTTAACATTGTTCCAATTGTTCTGGTCCACAACGGAGTGCAATTAATTTGTTATTGTTCTCCTTTGCTAAAAGAAGCCAGTCTGAATGAGACTCCCCTCCAGGGTTCTGATGGAAACAAACGAAATAATTAAGTCTAAAGGCGAAAGATAAACACTCCACTGTACCTCCAGTTACACACATTTTTTTGTGCTGCACACACAAACAGAACAGTGGAAAATACGTAGCAGTCCAAAAATAAAATTAAATTTAGAGAATCCAAAAGAGATGGCGAAACAATTGTTTTAAAAAATAAATATTTACCTGAGAAAAATTTCTTTTGATGATGAAAATTACCGGTAGTGGCTTCCCTCAGCAATTTAATGTACCGTATACTTTATTCATCCTCCAGTGGGGGAAATTACCTTTTACAAGTACAATAGAAATCACAAGTCATTGAGTATCGTAAAGAGTTAGAGAAATTTAGACTGCTCTATTTATTCATTTATTACATTTCCTTAATATACCGGTGCATTTAAATATGTACATCACAAGTGATTCTTTGTCAACTTAAAACCACTGTTTTACATTTTATAGGGAAACCCTAAAAACAAGCTAACGCTGTTTCAAGTGCAAAAGACTCACATACACAAACATGCCCACCTGCTGCGTTTCCATCACTAAATGTGGTTTGGTTAAATGGTCTGTGCAAGGGTTTCAGACTCCTAAATGAAAATGGCCGAGACATAACCGTGAAAAGTGAGAAAATTTAACCCAATGAGTTTCATGCCATGTCTGTTCCTAAATTTATGTGTGCGGACTGTATTTAAAGTCTAAAACAGGTTGTGTGTTAATATCAATTAGCATGCAATATCAATTAGCTACCAATCTCACAGTACATTAGTAGGGATAATAGGTTGACCCCTGATGTAACCCGTCCATTTCACTTCAGTAGATTCTCCCAGAATGAAGATGCATGTTTGAAATGCTTAAAAACATTTGCCAAAATGTAGTGGTGGAAGAGCGGTAATTATTGTGAAAGTTTTTAAAATTCAGACATCCGATTGCAGCAATGAGAAATGTTTCTGTTCTTTTATCCTTCCCTTACTACAGGAAGGAGCTTCAACCCTACTGAAGGGTCTATAAATGTTCTATGCTCTGCGTCTTGTGAGTTACAATGCTCAGGGCAGGCAATAACTCAGACCATTAAACATAACGAGGGCTTAGACAGGGCTTAGGCTTTGGCAAAAACTAAAAATAATGTCTAATCCTGCAATGATGCAGCCTGACATTATATTTTACTTAATATTGTCAACCAGCAACAAATCCAGAAAAAAAAAAAAGATGATTGTCCTATGGAGTGACTGACAGGTACCCTGCAAAGAAGATCCCCCATGCATGCTCAATTAATTTGATTCTTCAAACAGTAAATACTATTATCTTAAATCATGTAGACTAGCTTGATCCCATATGGTGGAAAAAAGTTATCAAAGATGCACAATTGACATTTAAAATACATTTTGCTGGCTGTTTTGGAAATTTAAAATAAAACTAATTTAAATCGAGTCAACTCAGTGATTACTTTCAAACAGAGTGAGTGTCATTTATATTTTTAGAGCGCTCGCTAGAGATATGGATACTGGTTTAATTCTGATCATGATATAAGATGCTCTGCTTTTGTTCATTCGGAAGGAGATAATCTATTATTTTTACTCATGCGTGGTATGTAGATTTATGTCATTACATAGCAGTGTGATTAAAATTTCTTCTCTCCAACATCATTATGCTACACTAGAAAGCTGTGAGCAGGAGATGGCAATCTGTTATCTGTGTGTTCGCGCCATACTTTCACCACAATCATCTGTTAGAGCATGACAGTCAAAATTCAGCAATTAACCTGTTCTGTCACCCCATGCTGAGAAGGACTGCTGGACTGGAGCTGAACTTCAGGGGTGGCAAATGAATTCAAAGGGGACAGCGGGTGGCAGTAAGCTAAAAAATGAAAGTAGACATGCTGTGCTCAACGAAGACATCACACTGTACCTCAAAGTAAAAGATATCCTTAATAGAAATGTCTGTTAGCCGTGTGTTTATTCAAGAAAGCACAAAACGGATGATTTTACAAGATCACAAAGAAAATATTTTTTACTGAACATTTAACTTGATCTATGAATCTAAATGGATCTATTTGCAATTTTTGTTATGCAGTAAAGAGAAGGTAATGACCAACTCAAAGTAATAACCGTAGATATTTATAAATACATTGGGGAAAAAAATTGTCTTCTCACCCTATTGCGGGTGGTCTTCCACACTCTCCAAGCTCGGGTCCTCTAACAGAGGCCAGGGAGATTGAGGGTTCTGTGCAGGATCCTTTCAGTTCCAAGGACTGCACTCTGCTGGACTGAGATATCTCATGTCTCTCCAGGGATCTTTTGGAGCCACTCCTGTAGTTTGGGGGGCACTGTCCCAAGTGCCCCTGTCACTACAGGTATCACTGTTACCTTCACTTTCCAAGCCATCTCCAGGTCTTTCCTGACGCCTTGGTACATCTCCAGTTTCTCATGCTCCTTTTTCCTGACGTTACCATCGCTTGGTATTGTCACATCCACCACAACTGTTGTCCTCTGCTTCTTATCTACCATCACGATGTCTGGTTGGTTCACCATTATTATTCGGTCAGTCTGGATTCAGAAGTCCCACATTAGCTCGGCTTGGTCATTCTCTGGTCAACCCTTGGGTTGTTTCCCACTTTGACCTTGGAGTTTCCAATCCATATTCTGAGCAAATGTTCCTGTACACCATCCCAGCCACCTGGTTATGGTGTTCCGTGTAGGCATTGCCAGTCAGCATCTTACACCCTGCAGTTGTGTGCTGGACTGTCCTGGGGGCTTCCTTGCACAGTATCCACCTTTGGTCTTGTCTAGTGTGATGGATCTAGGCCTCTATTGCACCAGTGTTCAGGGCCTCTTGTGCAACCAGTATTTTTCCACATTAACCATTCCCCTCAAGCACTGTAAATACAAACTAGCTATCTAGTTAATTTGAATACATTTACATTAATAATGTACACCGTCTCACTGAAAACTGAATAAATGAAAATAAAATAAACAGTTGTGCATAGACAATTTTATATGAGTCTAAGTAAAAATCATGCTTGTGATTTGTTGCTCTTTGTCTACTCTCTGGGAATTTAATAGAGTAAATAAAATAGTCTCAAATTTTATCATAGACAGAACAACAAATCACTTGGATAAAATAGCCGGACAATAATGGTCTAAGTTCAATAAACCACGAGTCACATAAAGCAGATGCCTGCAGTTTCCAGCATCCTCTTTTTTTTTTTCATCTCCATCCTTCTCAGTTGCTTTTCTATTGATTGTCATCATTTGTTGAGGTGGCAGTGGCACAGGTGGTACAGCAAGGCGTTCAAAGGTTGGTGGTTTGAATTCTGCTCACCTAGTCAATCTGTCAATGCGCCCTTGGGCAAGACACTTCACCTTGCCCCAACGTAGCTGGTGTAATAATGTTGTGTGAGAGGCCGTTGGCATATACCTGTCAGTCTGCCACATCACAGCTTTGGCTAGACATGTAGTTTAGGATTAGCCTGAAAGAACGAAGAGCGACTAAGAAATTAAATCCCTGTTTTAAAAAAAAGTTTGACGTTTAATTAAGTATTAACTTTTTTTAACAATTCATTGTTGCCTTTGACTTTCGATAGTAATTGAACATTGAGGGTGGCACAGTGGTGCAGTGGGTAGCACACTGGCCTCACAGCAAAAGTCAGGCGTGAGAGTCCCAGGTGGGACGAGGCAACAAATACTGGCCTTTCTGTGTGAAGTTTATATGTTCTCCCCGTGTATGTGTGGATTTTCTTCAGGTACTCCGGTTTCCTCCCACCCTCCAAAAACATGTATGTTTGGTTGATTGGACGCTAATGACTTTGCCCCTAGGAATGTGTGTGTGTAGCCCCGCGACAGACTGGTGACCTGTTCGGGGTGTAGCCTGTCTCTTGCCTTGAGTCAGCTAGGAGAGGCTCCAGCACCACCTTTAAGCTCTTTAGGGATGGATGGTTCGAAGATGAATGAATGGATTGAAAATTGAAGTTGGGGCAGTTTTTTTTTTTTTTTTTTTTTTTTTTAATATTCCTAATATGTCTGTAAACCTAACCAATCAGTCACTCAGGTAGTACTGAATACAAAATAAACCATTTAGTCAAACGTGGGTGTTAAAAAACAGCTTACAGTGTGATTAATTCTCTTTGAAACAGTATAAAACAATACTTACGGTCAGTCCTTGTAATCATCGCAAAGCTATCAAAGGTCTGGGTAGTAAAACTTTACGGATCACATTTTTCCAAAGCGATAAACCTCTCACTGACCTATTTATTAACACAACCCAATTGTGCAGAAAGAGTGGCAATATAAGCTCAATAATTAGAGTAAATTCTTCTCCATGGGCGAATAGGCACAAAGGGAATCGATGGAAAATTGTTTCAAACAGAAAAGAAACACAAGGGAATTTATCTCAATAAAGGAAAAAACAGACGCTGCTGACAAACAAATTTTGTCATGAACTGGTGTATTAATTCTTCTATAAAGTAAAAAAATATAACAAAATAAATTCTCAAATACTTTGTGTTCCCTGTTTTGTTTTAAGCATTTCAAGAATGTGTAGAATAAAATCCCTACCTGAGAGGCATGTAATAAGCTTTTTGCCATCTAAGCAGCTCATACTTTTTCTGGCTTCATTATTTACCAATTAAGACAGATTATTTGGGGATTTCTAATTTTTTGTTCTTTTGTTTTTTGTTCTGGAGCCTAATTCAATGGGTGGGACATCTAGTAAAGAAGTCCAAACTCATAAATGATAAGAAATCGGAACTTCCCAATGCAACAATTCTTCAAAGTTGACCCCAGACAAGGTGGAGGAACTACATCTCCCAGCCCAAAAGAAAACGTCCTTGGATCCCACCTGATGAAACAGTCATGGTGAAGGAAATTTGGATTTGTCTGCTCAGTGATCTCAACATAGTTGAGCAAAGAATAATTTTCATAAAATATGACCAGGTGATCTTTTATGATTGGGTTTATTACACACCCCAGGGCTTCCCACCCGTTAGGTAACACTTTGTTGTGATTATTTCTACATTCAAACACAGCAAAGCAATACATTTTCAGATCCTATTTTACCAAAAAAAGAAAAAAAGACTTGTCTATCCCTTAGTTTGCCCCAAGTTAAACTGTGATCTTTTTTTAACTTAGCAACTTAAACATTGTGAATCTGCAAAGCCACAAATTCTAGATAGTTAAAATCAACCTTTTTTTATCTGTTGAAACAGCTGACTTCATCACTACTCCTCCTTTCCAATGTGAAGGGTCATCATGCAGCTGTGTGAGGAAGCAGCCACTTTCTCTGCCATAACAGGATCCACCTTGGCCTCTTGGAGACCCATCCGGATGGAGGAGGAGAGGGCAAACCTGAGACTCCAGCTTGCTCTCTGAGCAGTGTTTGAATTACATAATGTGGGTGAAACCCAATTGTCTCCAATCAGCTCAGGCTTCCATGTTATCCATCATTTTTATTAGTGTGGCAGTGAGATAAGACTTTGTTATGTCGTTGAAAGAGTCCATTTCAACTCCACAAAGAATGCTATCTCTGTTTTAAAATACATTTCCTAGTTTGGGAAGTTACGAGACCTTTGTCATGTTTATTCCTTTTTAAATGCACATAAAACCAAACCTAATGAAGACAAAGCTGATCTACAAAGTTTAATGTGTTGCGGGATCAAATTTTTCACCAAGAGAGAAATTGCGATGAAGGAAACTATGAAACAGCTCCAGCAAAGATGCTGTGGAACAGCACAGGGATTTATGAAATTGAATTTCAATGCCACATTGAGCAGTTCATTGAGAGAGTGCCAAAACTGAGAATCCTATGACGGACTGAGACGAATCACTGCCCAAATAAGCTGACAACAAGATGCCAACGGCACAGCATTGCTATTCAATTAGCATTTAAGGAGGCTTTGGGGAGAATTCTTTTGTTCCCTTTTGTAGATAGAGTATGAAGATCTCCCACAGATTTCTCATTACTTTCAGAATAATTTTGAGTCACTTTGGGTGTAATTAACCATTTATCTTCTAAAACATACTGTAGACTCCTGGTGAATCATAAAGTTTCCCACCAGGAGGAAAGAATATACACTTCTGGGTTATGTTTGTTGAACTGAGCTGAACTGTTGAACTGACTTGTGAAAAAAAGAAAGACCGAAGTGGAAGAGTGAGGCCATAGAGAGAAGAGATCAAGAAGGTGGAGGATTTAAAGTAATTAGAAGAACATTCCAGAACAATAAACAGTGTGGAAAACAGGTGAAGAAGTGTGTGCAGGTAGACTAGAATAGATGCAGGAAGCAGAGTTAGATGGATGAAACACTTCGACTATAGCAACCCTAAGGGACAAGTCAAAAGGAAAAGAAAAAGCGACAAGTTTCTATTTTTGATATTTGCAGGTTTGCAGTGTTTTAAAAGTATTCAACATTCTGTTAGCGGTGGTTAGAGATTTTTCTAAGTTGCCTTGAGATGAGGTCCCTGAACTTTTAATAATCCACTTTTAAATTAAAAGTGTTTTTTCCATCTTAACAGCAAATTAAAAAGAATACTTTAGTTTTGTTTCTCATTAAACCATTATGAGGACTAATAAGTCCGTTCCGTTTCATCGTCTTCCGCTTATCCGACCTAGCCCAAAATAATAATTGTAAAAAAAAAAAAAGTCTGTTTTTCTTTAACCTCAGGGTGTGTTAATTACCTGCTTACTAACATGCTTTTGTTCATTTTTTTTAAAAGGTCTCACCTATAGCTGATAAAAAGCCATGGGGTCTTGTTCCTGTTCCTTCTGAGTTTGTGTGCCCAAGGAGCCAAAACACAAAAGAAAATCAACATAGAATAGGTCAACTAAAACCCTCTAAAAGAAAAGAAAAGCTACAAAAACCCCATAGCTCTATTTAATCTTTACTTGTATGGTGCTTTCCCCCCCACAATCAATTTGATTTTCTCTTTTTAATTATGGCAGGATGATGATGTATGCTTCACTAATAAGACATGAATGGAAAATGAAAGGTCGGTGAGACCTAGATAAATGACTCCCATTATTTCACCAATTGGATAGAAGCCCCTCTATATGTTCTAATTTGAATGATAATAAAATTCTGGATTGCTTTGTCCTAGCTGGCCACTTTCCCTATCATACCCGCCGTGGCAAGGTAACCTTGTCCTGTGACCTGAACTGCCTTTGCTTTCTCGGACTATTAGCTTTGATAGATTAAAAACAGAAAGCACAATTTGGCAAAAACTGCAAAGAGTTTCCAGCAGAACTTTTAAAATGCATTTTCTTATTGCATTATACCATTAAATTGGATTTTGTTTTTTATTTTATTTTTTCCAAAACTATGCATTTCCTCTTCCCTCAGGAAGAAGAATAAAGTAATCACTGCAAATTAGCATCCAATAAGAAAGATTTGGCCTCCATGTCAGAGAACAGCATGTCCCAGATGCTTAACAGAACAAAGCACAAACCCTTTATCTGTGCTTAAAAGCTCTAAATGAATATTATATTTTTAGTTTACCCATCAGCACAGAAGGATAAGGTGGCTTTGGGAGTATAAATAATAAATCACATTGTCCTTGTCTAGGAATACGTTTGAAAAGCAATGAAATATGATAAAGTGTCTCATCCGGGTTGTCTGATATTTGTGGCAGTCACTTGTGAGATGACATGCAGCGCTGTATAGGTTACTGATGGCACAGCACAGCAAGTCTCAGTGGGTCTATAGAACAGGAAAGGCGAAAGCAAAACAAGTCGATCTCAGTCTGTAACTGGAAAGCAGGGTTGCTGCTGAATGCGGAAAAACTTTAAAGCACAAAGTGACAAAACTTTGTAAAACAATAATGGCGACATGATTCCAGTGATGGATCATTTTTCCTAAATATCAATAGCAATATGAACCTTTAAGAAGACTTTTGTTTTCTTGAGCTTGTGTTCCCTTTCCATCAGTTTAAAAGCTGTTTTTATCATGTCTTGACTATTTCTATCAAGTTACAAGGAATTCTTTGGTGTTTAGACGCTGAAATGAGTTACGTTATCTTTTTTTTCTTTTTTTAATCCAGACCAGTTTGAATTTCCAAATCCAAAACCATGGTTTTCAACAAGAAAAAGGATGGAATGGCCCCTGATAGTTAGGGATAGCACCCCACCCCAAATGGATGGGATTAGAATTTAAGAAAATATCAATGAGGAATCAAACGTTGGAGGAGATTTTTTTAGCACCAACAGATTGGCAGAGGTTGTCACCCTGTGAGTTCTTACTGGTCAGTTATTTCCCCCCTTTCATAGTTGTAAAACCTTGCAATGTTCAGCCCATCTAATGAATCTCTTCTCTGTGGCATTGAAAGCGGAGCCTGGATGTCGTCATTTAATTTGATGTGATAGGCCAATTGAAAGGCTAAGCTGTGCATAAATTTGTCTTGGAAAAACAGGTCAGCCTGTGGATGTTGCAATGCATGATAACAAAATGGAGAAATGTGTTTTTGTAATAAATAGCAATGATATGGTTTTGTGGATTCATTTATTTTGATTAGGCCCAGTATTGTTCCACTTTATAAAATTAATTGAATTTTTCATGCGTATGAGTAAACGGACAAACGAATTAATTAAAAATTGGCAAATGGGTCTCTATTCAGCTCTGCGAGGATGTTCTGAGTGTGACCAAGTGAAAAATACATCCTGAGAGGGGTTTTTTTTGGTTGGCATTGGTTCCGATGCATTGTGGAGATTCTTCTGGGTGCATAACCTTGTCTAAAAACTGGAAAGATACAAAGTGATTTGACAGGCAGCAACAAAAATATATATTTTTTGTCATGTAAAACATCTCCTGAAAAGCTCCACACACTCTGTAAACTGTTGATCATCACCACCGTTGGATAAATTGTACTTGCTGTCCAGTCTTCAGCAGGAGATTGACAGACAGATTACAGCGGCATCTGATGTGGGTGTTGTAAAAGTCTTATGTGGTGAAGAGCAAGCTGAGCCGAAAGGCGAAGATGTCAATTCACAGGTGTATCTCCATTCCAACCTTCACCTGCTGTCATGAGCTGTGGGTAGTGACTGAAAGAATATGATCACAACTAAAAGTGACAAAAATGGGCTTACCCCAAAGGGTGTCTGGCTTTAGGAGGCTGTAAGAAGCACAGTCATCATCAAGGGGCTCAGAGTGGAACTACTGCCCCTCCACATGAAAAGTAGCCAGTTGAGGCAGTTTGACATCTGGTCAACCTCCTGGATGCCTCCCAGGGGATGTGTCTCAGACTTGTCTCACCGGGAGGGGGCCTCAGGGTCGACCCACGGCTCCTCACGCTTGGTAGCACCTCAGTATCTTCCAAGGAGACCTAGATGAAATGGCTGTGGTAAGAAAGGTCTGATGATCTCCACTGCAACAGTGGTTCATGCAACCAATCAGGAGAGGATTTGTGAGCTGGTAACATATTTTAGATGTGTGGTCTGCTTCGAAAGAGGAATGCACGGCATATTGAACCACTCGTATACTGTAGTAGAGAAAATTTAAAAATGAAGAGTTTCAAGATCCCATGAATATGTTCTGACATTCGCTTTTAAAATTCAAACTATGATCTTAGTAATTGATAGAAAGAAGCTCCAATGCTGTGTTTGGATTTTTTTTTTTTACATTTTAACATTTTTATTTCAACACCCTGTCTAGAAAAACAAGATTTTCCCCACATTTTTATTCCATGAAATCAATCAACAAGCAGGGGGATTTATTGAAATTCAAGCCTCGTGAGCATCAACCAAAACTTTTTTTTAGAAACTCAGCCTCTTTTGCTCATCCTATGAAACATGTTAGAAAATAAATAAAGAAAACTTCAACCCTCACTTTATTGATGGAAAACATGCCAAAAAACAGACCCCACGTCCCACACACACACATAATCTTTTTTTTTTACGTTAATCCATCTTTGTACATATGTAGGACTGTGAGACTGTTTTTTTAATCATTTTTCTTTTATACATAGAAACAAACAAACAGAAAGGGAATTTTGAAGATTAAAATGCAAACAATAATGTGAAGACTTGTCATTTTGTTTAGTCTCCTGAACCACTTGTTCCCTAGCTGGGCCATAGGGGGCACCGGAGCCAATCCTGGCTGATTTAAGGTGAAAGGAAGGGTACACCCCAAACACATCGCCAGTCTATTGCAGGGTCACACACACACTCTTTTCTAGGGGCAATTTCATAGTGCCCAATCAACCTAACATACATGTACCAAAGGGTGGGAGGAAACCAGACTATCCAAAGGAAACCCACCCATACACAGGGAGGACATGTAAACTCCACACAGAAATGGTCAGTGTTCCAAGTCTCGTCCCATCTGTGACTTGAATCCCAACCTTCTTGCTGAAGGGCCAATGTGCAACTGCCTGCGCCACTGTGCCGCCCAAATACTTGTTAGTTTTAACAAATTCTGACCCTCTAAACAGTTTAGATTTCATATGTGTAAAGTAAATGTTTTAGTTTTGAAAGTTTGTCCTGCTTGATGATAAATAGCTGAGTGAAAAGGAAAACTTCAGGCAGATAGTGAAATTTACAGGCGCTGAACTGTAGCCGTTCTGATTTAGCATTCACCGAGCACACTGTCATTACACTGGGAAGAAAAAAGAGAAAAGTGCTGTCAGAGGCATCAATGGATTTTTTTTCTAAAAAAATATCAAAGCACAGTTGCTCTGAGGACATGATAGGGTGGTATACCTGTTTTTATCTCTGAATGCTGCCCTGATATTTTCTGAAAGCTGCCTACCACTGACACAGCCTTCAAACTATTATCTCCCCGCTTCCTTCCTCCTCACCCCTACCCATCTCCTTCACACCCACGAACATAAAAACACTCAGCAAGACCCTGTCTCAGCAGAAAATATTAGAAGATATAACGATAATAGTACACGAGAGGTACAAAGTGGTTAATAAAGGAAAAAAAAACTCAAAAACAAGTCACATAATCTACTGCATGTGGAGTGATTGAAAAGAGTGATTTCATGACAAACTGCTCTCAACATGCAAACATGACTATGAGGCACCACTATACCTCAGTTAAAGTATACGAGAAGAGAAGGAATGTTTTAATGGAGGTAAATTTAATCTGCCTAAAGTAGTGATTATGTAAATTCCTCCACACAACAATGGGATCATCAATGAGAGCAGGATGTTCATTAAGCTCAGCCAGCTTTAATATAAGGATGTTTTGGCAAATACACAGAGCGGATTGATAAGCAAACTCACTCATGCATGATTTCTCTGTTAATCGCTTGACTCGGAATTCAAATGTGTCAGCCTGCGTTCTCCTTACAAATCATATTAGCAGTCATAACTCACAGAAGCAACAAAGTAGGCGCCAGAAAAATACATATGAAGTTTTTAAATTGTCTGCTCGACAATTTAAAACACAGGCTTCTATTTTTTTTTTTTAACAATTTTTAACAAAAACTGACAAATCAAAAAAAAAAAGAAAGACACTCAAGGATGTGTTCAGCCTGACACATTCATTGATCATATTGATGTGGAAAATAAGTTGACAAAAATGTTGATTATTGTGGATGAATATGTGAGAAGATGAATCAGAAACTAGGGCCTTTCAAAGGTTAATCATTTTAACCTGTGTCTATCTCAACGACATCTTCAATCAAACTCTAAAATAACTAATTGAGTCTATACGTGTAGTGACAAGATATGTCAAATATGTCTGATGTGATTATTTGAAGAATATGTTTATAAAAATGTAATCTATCAGTATAAAGTTAGACAACTTTATTTGAAGAGAGTTGCATCATTCAAGAAAGGGCAGCAGCTCAGTGGTAGAGCGTTCATCCTCGGACCGGAAGTTAACCGGAAGTTCGCAGGCTCGATTCCTGCTGAGTTCACAACCAGAGTCCTTGGAGAAGACACCTAACCCCCTGTTTCTCCCACCAATAGGGCTATCTTGGCAGTGTAATGCAGCACACAAATGTCCCTGGTGAGGGATGAATAAAATATACATTATTATTGTTAAAATTACAAGAGAGCAAAATATTTTCGCCAATCCCTGTTATTACGTATGTAAAAGACACACGCACAATGTCACAGGTTCCAAATGCTATTACAGGACAACACACAATCAAACAGCTGTAACTAATCCTGAAGCCATTATATAACGACCAATTAACCTTGTTGTGTCTGACAAATTTTGCAGATAATCCACACACCCAGGGTTGCTCAACATACAAACTCCATATGCAATAACTTCTGTTTCCACCTCATCCCACCTGGGGCTCAAACAAAGGATACCTTTTAGTTGTGTTGCAATACTACCCATCAAATGTTCATCCTGTCCTTAACAACTTCCGAAGAGGTCAGAAAAGTTGCTAGAGAAGATGCACCTTTTGAATACCGGGCTGTTCTTGGTCACAAATGTTTTTTCTCCACCACTCCTACATTCTAATATAACCAAAAATGTTTTAGAGCAGTAACTCCTAGGGAGTCCCTCCACCTCAACAGGGAGAGCCATTTTTATTGAAATGCACCTAAATAAGGATATAAAAGAATATACGTGAGTTTTGCTGCACGTCACACTGTATTCACAGCTTAAAACAAGATTTATGTTGTGTCGTGCACAGGAGGAGGATGATTCAAGAATCAAGAAAACCTTTATTTGTCCCACAATCGGGAAATTGATAGTTTAAATAACAGAAGGAAAACTGAAAACATATTTCTATAAGCTTCTTTAGGTACATTTTTTTTTTACCAAAAATAACTATGGTCCCAGGGGGGCGTTGGTCTAGTGGCAGAGTTGCTGTCTTTCAACCGGGAAAACATGGTTTGATTCCGCCTGGGACTGCTCATACTTCAACACAATCAAACTGAAACACACAAAAAAAAGAAAAATAACTATGTTTATCCATATAAGCTTTGAGATCAAAATTATTACCCCACAGCAGCACAATAACCCCTCTGTAAATTCATAAGGCTATAAAACCAACACAGAATTTACAACATCTTCAAAGTACAGAATTACAGAACATCCCCACATGAAGATGGGCTTAGTTTACATACAGTATGTGTACAACACATGAGATGTCAGACTATTTATCTTGAGGATATTTTTGTACGTATGCATGCTTAGCTCTACAGTCAGTGAGGAGCATCCAAGTACCTAATTGCAAATACAAGCTAAACATTTGGTGTTTTCTACATCGAGAAGCTTTTCATTTAAATGAATCAGACACCATATTGCACTCCAGTTTACAGCCTGCATGCTACATTGGTTCCACGCACAAGCCCGGCTTTGGAAAAATGATAAAATCATCTTCTAATTAGCATTTCTAAAACGAGCACTTGCACAAATAATCAACAAATTGAGTGTGTGGTTCAGAAGTGTCTGTAGATCTCAGGTTAATTTTCACTTGCCTGAAACAGAAAAGCAACAAGAATAAAACAATGGAGAGGATGATTAAAAGAAGAAGATAATCAAGATAATTCAGCTGGGAATGAATTCCTCCTAAAAACAAGAAAACAAGGTGATGGTGAGCTAAGAAGACACAATGAACTGTAGGAGGGAGATGAAAGAGATATTTAGAGATGACTAGAGAAACAATTTAGATGATTTTACAACTCCTGGATGCAGATTCAATAAAAACAACCTTTAAAAATTAGCATGAAAATATGCAAGAAACTGAAAAAATGGTTTCCATCATTTTTTTAAATTAAAATTGAGTGTTGACCTTTTAATTATGATTTATCTATTTATTTTTCTTCTTTCTTTTTTTGTAAACCTTTAACAGGCAAAAGATTTTCCTCTTTTTTACTCTTTACGAGCACACACGGTTTAGAACCAACCGGTAACCGAAAGTAAACAACTTCACTTCCGGTTTTTTGTTCTCGAATAGTTTTGTGTCCTAACGTGAATTGCCACGGACGCTTTCGGCCGTTTTGCGTGATAACTACTGCCTGTAAAGAGTGAAACCTATGAAACCAAATCATTTTTTTAGCTAAGAAAATTGTGTCAAAATCTAAACAGTTGTAAAACAATTCTGTTTTCAACTTACAATGACATCCAATAACCTCTTCAAATTTTTAAATGATTAAAACTGTGCACCCATGTTGGGGTTCATTGAACCACAATTCAATGTGTATCGTTTGACCTGACTATTTAACTGAATCATCACCCCTTTCACAAGAAACATAGACAGTAGGTTAATCAAATTTAACGGCCAGACACCAAGACGATTCTCTAAATCTTTTTAAATCCTGCTCCTTAATGACAGAACATAAATATTCTTGAATTAGCTCCAAGTCGTTGCATTTAAATTGTTTGAATTGTAATTGTGTCAGATGATGACGTGGTTATTAGATCAGGCTATTCATTAGAACAGAGTGACAGCCTGGAAATGCTTTATGCAACCGGGTTGACGTGTGATATTAATGGACTGTTTGCAGCCACAATTTATGTCCTAAGTCTGGCAATTGGAGGAGTTTTCTGAATTTGATTATAATAATAAGCACAGAAGCTTTTAATTTTTAATTTAAAGATTAAAACCCAGAACATGTATGTTGTTTCAGTCTACTGTAAAGTCAAATGAGTCAGAGATATGTGACAGGCAAACATATTTAAAGCTTGACGTTGATACGTATATAGATGGCTAAGCTACGTAAATCAAATTGTATGCACAATTTTTCTCCATATCAAATGATACATTTAAATCCAGTTGATTCAAAATATACTTACATTTCATGGTATAGTTTCAGTTACTAATAGAGGTTTGAGGGCTACCGACTCTCAGACTGTCTACGTGTCAGCATCAACTTATTAGTGGCCATCTTTGCTCTTCCTGCCTCCACACTCTAGCCTGGTTGTCTAATGAGATGGTTGATCCCGATGGTTTGGTGCATATGATTCAGCAAGCACACACTGACTCAGAATTGCAATAGTAATTGGTTGGCGTAAAACAAAATATTGATATTTACAGTTTTATAGCATAGCGTGATCATCAGCTGTCATTGTAAAGTTTTGACCCTTCTTTTTTTTTAAACTCAGTGGGCTAAAGATCAACTGTCACAACTTTCGACATGTTCCAATCCAGCTGTACTGTACACACAATATGTTTGTAAAAAGGGATAAAATGACAGTAACATAAAGATCTGAAGTTTTTGCCAGCTTTCCTTTTGTGGTTCATGTTTAACTTGTTTGTGATGGTCACGTGTGTGAATAGCTTGCTAGTAAAAGTAGGCATTGTGAACTATTTTTGAGAGGGAAAATGTTTCCTCTCCCATGAATACCAAGGGCAGTCTGCTTCCATTATTCATAACCCAGTCGTTCTAAGGTGCTCATATTTACACTTTTATTGCAGAACCACCAAGCAGCTTTCCCTTTTTAATATTGTGGATGCTAGCCCTCCCTGACTTCTGCAGCTAAAGGACCAGTCAGAGTCCCTTTGGGGTGAAAAAGGTTCACTGATGGGTGCTGGCTTGCAAATAAATAAACAAGATCTGTAATATTATGTTTGCTATTTGAATTATTGAAAAGAGTTTTATGATGCTTTTTAAACTCCTTGGGAATTTGAATATAATTTGATTATAATCCAGCTACAGTTCCCTAGGATATTTACATGATTAGGTTATTCATGTGGCTTAAACCAGCGCCCTGTGCGGTGCTTAGGGATGTCAGAGAAAAATGAACTGGCAGAAATCTCAATCCATACAACCAAAAGGATCAGCAGTCATTACATGGCCATCGGCCAGCAGCCCGGGCAAATGAATAACACATGAATCCCTGTTGATGAAACATTGGAGAGTAGTTACCAGTACCCAGCTGTCTCATTGAGATGGTAGTCCTTGCCAAATGGAGCAAATCTGGTCAAAATACAAGCCAAGCAGGTGGTGTGTGAGCCCCATGGCACCTCAGACGGAACTGCTAACAGGTCTCAAAATGACCTGGTCCACCAACCGCAGGCGGATTGTTTTAAAAGCGGATGTTTTCCAGAGAAAGAACGCGTCTCCAGGACAGCAGCACTTTCCCTGTGCCCTTTACACTGTCTGAATTGGTTCATCACAGATATGAGCCCGATATTCTCACTAGACAGCCTCAGTGGATCCAGTTGCAGAGCTGTCCCTGATGGCACAAAAATCCATGGCAAGCGACTGTAGTTTGAGCTGGTTTATCCTCTGGACAGGCAGCCTGTCGGTGACCCGGGTTATAATCCCCAACCCTCTACTGCCTCCCAGTTGAGATTTGAGACAAGCAGACCATCAGGAGTAAAAACAGAGTAAAGTTACAGAATTTGGTGCATTCTTTATTTATTATGTGTGTTCATGCTGCTGAGGGGATTGAGGAAAAATATATTTCTTATTGTTACTTTTTAATCCTATCCAATGACATTTTCCACTAAAACACAGCACATTTAATGAGCAAAACAATCCAAATACAGACTCTGTACCTCAAAACAACAACAGCAAATGCTCTCTTAAACATCTCATTTAATAATTTACTAACTTTTTTTTTTTACCATTTTACCAAAAAGAAAGATAAGGCAATTCATTCTTTTCAATAATATAATTAAAGCAACCAAAAATCCCTTCCATTGATTCAAAATTTAAACCTTCTAATGATGAGTTATTACATTTAAAATCCAAGAATGACAGTCCCCTCGTTCCTGACCTGTAAAATCCATGCACCTCCTAAACATTAACATTTTATAAGCTTTGCATTTTTCATCCAGTCCAATTGGTTTCTCCATTACTTATTTATTTGGAGAAGATTTACTCATAAATAAACGTACATTTTTACAGCTTAGGAATATTTGTATGTGCTTATTGGTAGATTTTATCTACTATGTTTAGAACTGTGTGAGAAGTATTATGTTTCCATAAGTAGTTACAACATTTAATAACTGGGGGTTTTGCGGTTATTGTTTATAGGGATTTAGTTAAAAAATACAAAAATTACCAAATGAGTTTTGGTGTGGGCTTGTTTTTTAAATAGTTTGTTTTTTCCACAAATCAAATATATTTTCCACTTCACGTCAACTTGCCTGATATTTTATTAAAAAAGCACATTTAAAAACTCAACTCATGCACTTACTATGATGTCAGAAATGTCTCTTTTCCTTTTTTGCCTGAGAGGGCCCCGCAGTGCTAATGGAGCACTTATGTGAAGCTCTAAGGAGCAGACGTCTGTGCATCAACGTCTTGCACAGGTAAAACCTTGACGTTGATACATCGGAGGTAAATAGGTCACAACTGCTCAGAAACAGGCAAAAACAGAAGAGAAAACAGAAAAAGCGGAAAGCGATGGAAGTATGGGCGAGGTGCAGAGCATCATCTGCATAAGTTTTTTGTTGTTTTTTTGTGAGTCACTGAGGAGGGGTGATGATGTCACTGAGACCGGCCGGCATGTAGGGCAGCAGCTGCCTCATTTCCAAACCAATCCACGTTTCCGTGCGTCGCGAAGGAGATGTCATCTGAGCAGAAACCTATCTGACAGCTGAGAGTGAAATGAGGTGAAAAATCAAAGTCACATTCGATTTGGGAAGGTCTCTGTGGTGCTTTTCTGCAGGTTGAGATCACCAGGAGTTACTCTGCCTCCCTCCTGCTCGTCTCTGCGCTTTCCCTTGCTGCCTCTGAACCAGAAGCTGTTTTATATCACACCAACTTTCTTTTCCATTTCTAGAAAGAGGCCCCTCATATGCTTAATATGCATCTATTACCTCTTTATTAAAGAGCTGCAGGAAACTGCAGAGAAAAGACTTCCTTCTCTTTAAGTTTCTCATTTCCATATCTGAAACAAGTTGTTATCTATGTCTATATTTACATAACATTAATAGTTAAAGAAGCCTTGTAGCTAAAGCATGTTTACTTTCAACATGACTTTACCCCAGAGATGCACTAGTGTAAACACTTTATACTTTACCTCACCGCCAGGAGAGAAACCCCTCATTGGTCGAGGAAACTAAGAGAATGGATCGCTCCTCTCACACTCTGTCTATTAGTTTTCATTAGGCTGCCCGGGGAAACCTGAAGATTTATAGAGAACATTTGCTTTAAATTTAGCCCTGCAGGGTTTCACCTGATTGCTGCATGGGACAGACAATGATCAGCTCCCATCCGTCTCAAAAGTCTGCTTCCATTTCCATAAATCCTCTCCGTCTTTGTGAAAACAGCAGCCTGTCATAACCCACAATGTCACAGAGAAGACATCTACCCCAGCTGGACTTCCAGTGGCTTATTCTACCAAGGCTTAGTGTGGATCGCTGCTGACAGATCCACACCTCGAGTTGTTCACGTCTGAAGACGTGTCAATCATTGCAGCTCGGGGACAGTTGCTTCTGAAACAAAAATAATCTTTTTTTTTTCTCTCCTTCAGTTAGAGGAAACAATTTTTCTGGCGTGAACGTTACAAACCATTGATTTGCTAGATGACCCAGCAAAGCTGGCAGGTCAATCAAAGATGTTTGTCAGAAGGAGAAAAGTGTGATTTCCTGAGAATAGAGATAATCAGGCCATTCAGTGCTTTTGTGGGAAGATATTAGGCACTTTTTCAGCATCTGCTGACAAGGATTGCCTATTATTCACTATCAGATAGAGGGTTAGAAAAGAGTGTTCAAAAGTTTTTACATCATTTGATTAAATTTTTCTTTGTTAAAGTTACCAGTTAAACCTTTCTTTCATGACACATGCACTTTTTATCATGCAACGGGTAATAATTCACTTATTATTATTCTAAACTTCACCCAGAAAAGGGTGTGATCACTGCAAAACAATGTCATACAGTGTGTGCAATGATTAATCTGAACTGGCACAGTGATATAGGATTTCCTCCCCACAGCGGGATCAATAGCTTCTTCCTCAGCTTGGAAACGTCTAAGATTTCATTAACCCATTTAGAAAGACTTGGCCATCTTTTGTGAGTTATTATGAAAGGGTAAGAAGGCCAGATGCATTCTTTAGCCAAAATGACATCCTCTTAAGTTTGGCATTTCTTTTCCCTATTCTGCTAGCATATAGAATAGCAATGATGGCTGTGATTTATACACATTGCAGCGGATGACAGAAAGATCCTTGTGTTTAAAAGATCAATAAGGCTGTGATCCATCAATTGTATTTCACAAACCCTGTCCAAGCCACTGCTCAACTAAACAATATTTTGTATTCACTTTGCTGGCCATGAATAAATGTTTTGCTAAGATATTCCACCCCTCCCTTCCCATGTGGTTGGCAGCCATGTTACCTTAGATCGTACCCCCCACCTCTATGTTTTATTCATAATCCTTCTGTCCAGGGAGCCAAACTTAAAAGCAGCCGACCTGATGCATTTGATCCTTCTGATGTTTTGATGAGATCACTCACACTCCGAATCATGTTTTCCATCTCTCCGTCTACAGTTTCATTCAGCCCTGATGACTGAGCTCCATCTGTTTCCGCAACATTAGGCTACGACACATTAGCAAAGGAGGGGTCCATTCGTTTCAGGGCCCAGCAGCACAAAGCAGGCGGCAGCCATCTTGGTGTGTATCCGTAGGGTCCTGTACGTGTGTCTTTCCAGCTTCTCTTTCTCTGTCTTATTGTTTCTCCCATGGAGCCGAACCGCCTGCTGTTAGCACGCCTGAGGGACAGCCTGCCTCATACACAGAAAAAAGGAAAGAAAAAAAAGAGAGACGAGTGAAAATCAATTCCTCATTAAACTAATTTGTAAAGGCTGCATCAAAAGGTGTTCAACATTTGCTTTGGCACAGCTGTCAGTTTGAGGCGACCTTGAGACTGCGGTGTATTCCCTGACAAATAGGGTGCACGTCTGCTGAGGATGAAGGTGTTGCTTTTGTCTCACTGTTGATTGATAGCTGGGTCACAGCTCCTTTCAGTTTCCAACATGAAGAAACAACAACATACAAATCCGAAGGCGTATCAATGCAGAAAGGTGTGTCCGCTTGCGAAAATGTGATTCACCCAAGCTTGAGAGTGGCTATTTCAAAGTTTGAGTTAAAACCAGCAATCAAATAGGAAGTTGGAGAAAGAAATAAGCAGGTGAAGTGTTGAAGAAACTCTGAAGCCCCGTCACAGGCCAGAGGAGGGAATGTCATCCTTTCCATGTCCTCTCCTGGCAGAGGAGTGGAATTACCCATCCTTATGTGCTCATACATCTTTTCTTTTACAGATGACCAGCTTTCCCCTTTAGAACTGACACCCACAATTTATACTCATTTCACATCTCTCCACAAGCCGCACAAGGGCTCCTTGCTGAGATGTACCTGCCACGGGTATCAATAGAGTGAGTCGTCATGGGCTAGCTAATGCAGCCCACTCCCACTGTGGTAATCCTTCAGCGGCGTCCTGTAGCCTCAGAGAAATGTCAAAGCGCTGTTGAGAGGATCAGTCTATCCTTGCATACAGATATGAAAATAGATCTTATTTAATCCTGATTTAATTTGGGGCTGCCTGGCACCGGTGAGGGAAAGTGTGAGTAGAACAGAGGGTTGAGGGCGGGGAAGCAAAAAGAAGTCTGTCTTTATTTGGAAGAATTGGCTTTGGTACAGCACCGGCCAGATGTAGCAGAAGCAGAACTGACAGAAGTAGTGGTCACAGATATTCCTCCGCTCAGATTACCACCTGCACGACCATCTGAATATTTACTGAATACAGGGAAACGTCTGCTGCGATGCGACAACCATAAACGATTTCATCCCATCACTTTGTCTATAGGACTGTGGACAAAGCTTGAAAGTGTGGAGTGGGTTGCCTCTAAACTTTGGAATAAACTTACAAAATTTGGTTGCTGGAAAATATGATTCTTATTTTCTCTATTTGCAAAATATTCCGTTTGGTGAAAAAAATCAGATTCACATCAAGGTTGTTTTTGGCAAAGTAATTTTTTAGTGATGCAGAAAGCTTAACAAAATTGGCAAGAAAATAGAATTGCAAGAACTCTACTAACAATCTTTAGAAATTGGATAGATGGATGACATCTTTGCCACCATTTTGCACTGTGTCTTTGTAGATCTAGAGAAAGCGCATGACAGGGTACCTATAGAAGAACTATGGTATTGTATAAGGAAGTCTGGTGTGACAGAGAAGTATGTTAGAGTGGTTCAGGATATGTACTGTATGAGGGCTGTAAGACAGTGGTGAGGTGTGCTATAGGTGAGACAGAGGAGTTCAGTGTGGGGGTGGGACTACACCAGGGATCTGAGTTCTTTGCTGTTTGCTATGGTGATGACTAAGGTTAGACAGGATGACAAACAGACATAAAGCTCAACATCTTTATACACAATAACGTTGATACACTACTGTAAATATATTGCAATTAGGTTCATTTATAGATTTTTTTATGTGTGCATATATTTATTTACATCTCACATTCTTTTGATAAGGGACTGGGGCTATTTTTTACACGTTTTAGTTTGAGCTTTTTCTTGGTGCTCCATTTAATATCTAAACTTTCTTTAAACGCGAATGCATTAAAAGTTCATTGTTCTCATTGAAGTTGATAACTTAGTTGACTGGATTGCACTATCTTAGTATTTCTGTTTTTCCCAATTAAACAAAAGTTGTTCCAAAGAAGTTTTGATGTTGTTCTTACCCAATTTCATCAGGATGTGGTGCAATGCTTTTGCAGACTACTATTAAAAACTATCTTGAAGTTTGTCATTCGCTGTTAGTTAAGGTCCTGTCCTCTGAGGCTGGCACATGTCACCGTAGCATCTATGCTGCCCTCAGTTCAATATGAGGGGATGAGGAAGCTGCCCAGAGATTATAGTTTTCATTTATGATTTGTAATTCCACTTTCTCGTCAGTCATGTTGAAGGACAGATTGTCAATGAAGTAAGAAGGAAACTCAATGATGTTTGAAGCTTTCGGCGAGTAACCAATAGAGAACGGGATTAAAGAAACAGCATCTCTTTCAGAATTCCCTCCTTCTTAGTGCTTGCTAAAATGAATTTCCTACTCTGGTTAGGTGTTCAGAAAACCATTTGTGGCAGAAATGGAAACGATTCAGAAACAAAAACAGCTGAGGACAGGTTGCAAACCGAAAATACTAGCGGACTGAGACACTGATGATACTGTTTTCAGTCAAAACTTTTAAATCAAATTTTCATAGACAAAAGTGGACGTAGTAACACAGTTTGATTTAGACAGCAATTTGTATTCCAATTATTGGATTTTTAAATGTCTTTACAACCAAATAGATTATCTGTTGTTGTAGAGATACTGTAGTGAGAGGAGGGAAAAGGTGGAGGAAAAGCTGGAGAGGTGGAGGTTTGCACTAGAAAGAAGAGGAGTGAAGATTAGTCAGAGTTAGACAGAGTACATGTGTGTGAATGAGAGGGATCCAAATGGAGGAGTGAGGTCACAGGTAGTAGATATAAAGAAGGTGGAAGTTTTTAAGTACTTAGGATCAACAGTCCAGAGCAATGAATAGTGTGGAAAAGAGGTGAAGAAGCGTATGCAGGCAGGCTGAAATGGGTGGAGAAAAGTATCAGGTGTGATGTGTGATAGAAGCGTTTCAGCTAAAATGAAAAGTGTACAAAACCGTGGTGAGACTGGCCATGCTGTTTGGTCTAGAGACAGTGGCACTGAGGAAAAGACAGGAAGCAGAGATGGAGGTAGCAGAGATGAAGATGCTGAGGATCTCTCTGGGAGTGACCAGGATGGACAGGATCAGAGGAACAGCACATGTTAGAGATTTTGGGGATAAAGTCAGAGAGGCAAGACTAAGATGGTTTGGACATGTGCAGAGGAGAGAGAGAGAGTACATAGGAAGAAGGATGCTGGGTTTGGAACCACCAGGAAAGAGGACTAGAGGAAGGCCAAAGAGGAGGTTCATGGATACAGTGAAGGAAGACATGAAGATAGTTGGTGTGACCAAAGAGGATTCAGCAGATAGGGTTAGATGGAAAGGCTGACTTGCTGTGGCGACCCTTGAGGGGAAATGCCGAAAGAAGAAGAGGAAGATTATCTGTTGTTTGTGATAGCAAAATTGGTAAAAGACTATAAAAGACACGCAGTGGGAGGATTAGTCTTGAATTAAAACAATGGAAGGCAAGTAAAGTTGTACCAACAATCAAAACCATGTTAGAGAAGGGCTGCTGTGCTTTTTTGGGAGATACTTGTTTCACACGTTTACAGCAATAGATGAGGAAGAAAAAAAGCACACACATTTTTCAAAACCGTAGGTTGTCTTTATATTTAATTTTTCTTTAAACAACATAAATTGTGACTGATTTACACGACAAACTGAGCAAAAATATTTCATGTTGTAAATTTCTGTTCGCAACATGAATCACCTGCTATCATGCTGGATTATTTCATCCTAAAATCAGAATCAGAAATACTTTATTGATCCCACACGTGGAAAATTTGTGAAAAATTGCGCAGTGCTGTGCAAGTTATGAATGAATTGTTCGACAGTGTTTTTAGACCTGCAGATTGGACAGTCACAGAGGCCCGGTCACAGAGCAGAGCAGCTAAACAAGCTTAAAGTGTCAGTGACAAATGACTTGAAAGGAAATACCATTTTGCTGGGGTTTTTTTTGCAGTTAAACTTGACTTTGTATCTGCAAACAATATCTTAAGGAGGTGACCTGAAAAGTTTGGTGGCCGACTTACAATCAAGGTCACTTTTGAGACAGACTTTTCAAAAGAAGCTGAACAAAGTAAAGAAATCTGAATATTGGTGTCCATGATGATGTCCCCGTCCAGGTCGTCTGGTCCTGCGAAGCAGGCCCTGGTTGCCTAAAACAGAATTACAAATTCAAAACTGCACTTGTCTACCCTTATTCCCTAGCACCTGTGTACCTGGAGTGAATCGGCTGTGTATCTGGGTCCTACAATACCCCATGACAGAAATATGACAGGACAGACAGGGGTTTCAGCATCGGTAAGGTAAGAGAAGAATGGAAATTATCTACAAATACCTAATGTTTTTGGTTGTCATTGGGTGGAGGATTAGGACTCAAACATACAAGACTGTTTTAGACAGTTTACTAAGGACAGAAGGCGTCGGGAAAGAAGGGCTGTCAGGTGTAGCTGGATAGCCACCTTGGCTGTCTAGGGTTCAGGGCAGGTATAGCAGAACCATACTTGAGGTATGCCCGATGTGGGATGAAATGTAGATGGAATAGACAAGGACAGGACACAAGAACAACAGACAACCTGATTAAAAAAAAAAAAAGAACTGCACCTAGGCTTGTATAACAAGGGGAAGACGAAACACAAGGGCAGACATTAGAAAGAGGTGATTGGGGGAAAGAGCAGAACAAGAAGGGAAGAGAAGAAACCAGAATCAGTATATTGTTGTACTCTTGTTTATTATTAAAGTTTTGAGGTCTTTGTGGAGGAGTTTGTGTGTCTCGGCTGTTTGTGTGCACAGTCGAAAACTGTTTTAATATCGGATTTTTTATTAAGTAAAGGTCTTTATTATTAATTTTTATTAATATTTTATTTGAGATGCCCAAGCTATTTTCCTCCTTCATTAATTCAGTATATTTACTTAGTTTTTTAACTATAAAACAGTAACTCGGTAGCTGTTTGGTAAAGATGGTTCACTATTGAGAATATGAATGTGAAATGTACAGACTGCCACCATGTGAACAAATGAAATATAAAGCTTTCTCCTGACACACACGACCCCCCGCCAGCTTACAGTATGTAGCATTGCACGATTCCCAGCATGAACACATCACTCTATTTGTCTGAGTCATGTTATGTCTATCTTGCAGAGACAATTAGCAGACTGAAGAAAAGCTATATTTGTTATTCTTGACAATCTTTAACACTACCTGTAACTTCAATGTATGATTCAATTGTTTTGTTGCAGCAATTATGCTGTAATAAAAGACTGGAACTCATTAGAAACTCCCCTTAAATGAATCATCATTGGAAAATTAGGATGTCCATTTCCATAAAAAACTTTTTTTTTTTTAAAGAAAAATTGAATCAACCAGAAGATTGATTTTATACTTCACTTTTGAGCTTTGCTGACCTTTTATTTAACTCTATCTTTATACAACAACTAGATTTTTCGGCTTTCAATCTATTTTTCAGTGTGTTATTTTATTAAAAAGCTTGCAGCTCCAACGGTCTTGTGATTGTGAAATTTTTCATACACTTTTGAGATTACGGCGGGACGGTGCCGCAGTGGGGAGTATAGCGTCCTTGCAGCAAGAAGGTTGTGGGTTCAAGTCCCAGGTGGGGAGGAGGCACGGAACACTGGCGTTTCTGTGTGGAGTTCACATGTTCTCCCCATGTATGCATGGGTTTTGTCTGGTTAATTTGGTTTCCTCCAAAATCATGCGTGTTAGGTTTATTGCCCCAAGGAATGAGTATATGTGTGGCCTGGTGACAAACTGGTGACCTCGCCTCGAATTAGCTGAAATGGTCTCTGGCACCCCCTCTAACCCCGTAAGGAATAGAGAGTTGAGAAGGTGACTGACTTTTGAGATAACTTATCAAGCAACTCACAGAAAAACAAAATCAGTTTGAAAAGCGGCTTTTCTCTCATCACGGCAAAATTGTCTTTGTTTGCCTTTAGGTGAAGACTGGTGGTATCGAGATCCAGATCTAGGATTTCCATACCACTTTCCCAGGCCTGCACTTAGGAAGGTCTCGGTGTGTACTCAACACAGGGAGTTTCACGCCTTTTACATTTGCAGTAATTGTGGTTAGAGCTGCAGTTCCCGCATCAGCTTATTCAGACACAGCCTACGCTGCACAAACAGATAAGTATCCAGGTGCAAACTCCCTTGTCTCTAAAAGGGAAGGATGCCAACATGGCGGAGAGGGCAATGCCATAGTTTAATGCCATTAAATCACAGAAATTACATTTTATGTTTAATATACAATCACACAAATAATTTCTAAATTCAGTGGATAGAAAATAATCACAAATTTGGATACAGTGGGCTACATTGATCAGCAACCACATAAACATTACTGCCCTCTTAAAAATAGAAAAGCAGAGAAAAAATTTAGTGAGAATGCAGAAACTACCAAAATTAGGTTCAAATCAATGCAATGCGTAATTCAGAAGAGGAATAATAGTTATGAACCATAATTTTTTAAAGCATGTTGAGGCCAAATATTATGAATATTTTTTTATTCAACTGACCTATTGATTTTACATGTTGTGAAAGCACTTGTGGGAAAGAAGGAGAAAAGGCGTGAATTAAGCATGTTTTTAAATGTTTAGGAAAAGATTTTGGGCTGAAAAAAACTTGCTGTACTGTGATAAAAAAATCTAAAGAAGAAAGATTAGAAGAATACAAGATTGTGTCATCGGCATATTGGTAAATAGGGATTTAGTAAGAGACAGGATATTGCTTTAATAGAAAAGAAAATGGACTAAATATTATAGAAATGATACAGAAACATAGAACTTAAGGGGCTGTTTCTGAAAACAGATGCATAACCTATTTAATTCTGTGCAATGATTAAACTCTCCCACAAGTTAAGAACTTGAGAAAAAATTAAACATACACAGGATGAAAGTTGAACTTGGGACATTGCTGAAGCAAAGCAATACAATGCCACAGCAAATTTGTACAGTAGTCAAATCTAAGGTGTTTCAATAAAATATTAATGTGACCTTTTTTCTTTTTCCATTACAACGTGTCAACCTCAATCGCTGTGTCCCAGACAACAGCAAGGCAAAAATGAATTCTTTTGGTGCCTGTTTTGCTCCAGTAGAAAGAAAGATGGTGTTCGTCATCCTGGTTGCTACAGTAGAAACTTTTTTCTAACCACTGAGGAACTTTGCCCCCTCTCTGGCACATTTATATTTCAAATTAAGGCACTTATTAATTGGAATCTTCTCATTGCTGACTGGGAAATGTCTTTCTCACTGAAAACAAGTGAGAAACTTGATGCAAGTTTGTTCCAAAATATTATTTAGAGGGGATTTGGTCACATGTTTGTAATGGACAATTGCCTTGGACACAATCATCTTTTTAATGTTTTTTTTTTTACACAGCCCATGTTCTATCGAGATTTACGGTCTCATCAAGAGCTGCAATCGGTCGCAATAGATCGCTCAATAGATCGGAGGTCCGAAAACTAAACCTAATGCTAATTCCAATAGAAGCAGGTCACAGATCTCGATGGTTAGATCATCTGGAAGGGGGACGGGAGGCTCTGGGCTTGTGCAGAGGCGCAAAGTCGCAGATATCGATGGTCGCAAATCTCGTCAGGACACCCAGGAAAAGTTAGGCTATTTATCTGAAGTTTTCACATCTTTTTCTGTTATTAACTGATATTTTCATGGAATCAGTTCATTGGAAATCCTCAAACACAAAAAACCTTCACATTCACATATCAATGCACCCTTATTTTGTCATTAAATATGTATAATATCAAAAATAACCTTCAGTCTGTTACATGCGAGGCAGTCAAGTACGAAGCAGCATTTGGAGGTGTTGTTTTGTTTCTGAAGTCTTCCACTTCACTACTCTAATCTATACCGACAGATGAGGCTGTGCAGGAAGGCAGCACATCAGGAGCTCAGCTTTTTCTATCCTGTTCTCTGCAGGGAGAGCAAGACTCCCTTTTCATAACGCACCTTAGATTGGCTGTGAAAAACAACTTTTTTTACTAAGTTGAGAAATTATTGAATTAATGCTGCACATGACTCTTTTTCAAAGTTTTTTTGAGAAATTGTTTGATGAAATTCTCAGAGAATTGTGTATTTTTGCTTAATTATCAACAAACACGGAACTCTCGTTTCTAATTAACAGAGCAGCAAGATTTTCAGGACAGATTTGCAAAGAAAACTTTTTATTGTTTTTCCAAAGCATTTTCAGATAGGTGCATAGTGAGCAAATAAAGTTATTAATTGTCTCTTTTTGTCAGGATGGAACCTTTCCAAATGTCCCAATGACATCACCTCTGGGTTCACCACTTGATCTAAACTGAACTGTTTCATGTCTCATAACCAGAAAAACAAAAATTCCCACTGTTAGAAAAATTTTCTAAAGTCACATCAGATTCAAGTTATAAAGTGATCTTCTAATTTAATTTATCCTAAACTGATCACTCATTTGTTATTGTAAACTTTTTTAAACTTTTCCCTTTGGCTGAAAAAATCTAAAATATTAGTTCAAAATGAATCATTTTTAAAACTATGGATATATTAAATGTAGAGTTGGAAAATACAAATACATCTTTTTAAAAAAAAAAACTTAATCATTCGTCTTCTGAACTGCTAACATGACCCCACAGCCCAGGGTTGTGGTGAGCGCCAGAGTCCATCCCGGCTGATTTAAGGCGAGAGACAGTTCAATTCAATTCTATTTTATTTGTATAACCCAAAATCACAGAATTTCTGTCTCAATGGGCTTCACAAGAGAAAGAGGAATGTATTAACACAAATACACAGCAAGAAAACTAACTAACAAATGCTAACTAAAAAGGACTAGCACATTTATGCCCTTAGACTCTCCTTCTCAGTGAGGAAAAACTCCTAAAAAAAACATCAGTGGGGAAAAAATAAGAAACCTCGTGGGGATCCACATGAAAGAGAGATCCCTCCCCCAGGACGAGCAACCAATGTGTCAAAAATTATTGTTTAAATGTTAGCTTATTCTACTCTGCAGCTAAATATTTAAAGAAGTCAATAGACAGCTGTGGGGCCCCAAACACACAGACACAACCCACACTAACCCTAACCGGGGCCACAAACGTCCACACACACATTTGTTTGTAGGGGCAATTTCATCCTAACAAGCATGTTTTTGGAGGTTGGGAGGAAGCCACACATACACAGGAAGGAAGAACATGCAAACTTCACACAGAGAGTACAGTGATTCAAGCCTCGTCCCACCTGGGATTTGAACCCTGACTTTCTTGCTGTGAGGCCACTGTTCTAAGCACTTCATGACCGAGCAGTGCTAAAATATATCTACATAAATAAATGTTAGTGTTAATTTAACACATGCACAGGTACTAATACGTTAAAGTTTCACAGATACACTTGTGTCCCCGCAACCAGGAAGTCTCAGTGATTAGCAGGCTGTGGGCCAACGGGTTTTACTCACCATGCACAAATAATTGGCAGTGGATTTTAATTTTCCACAAAGTCCAGTTAATTCATTTGTTTTTTTTATTATATACCGTTATTGAGCATAAATTCAAATAGTGGTATTGCTCCAAGAAAATGGGTGGCTAATAGAGAATCCATTAAAAATATTACGTACTACGTATTACGTACATTTCTGCTATATTTGTACATTTATATTTTTTACTTTCATGTTTTTTTTGCCATAAACTGCTTCTGTAATTTTGTAATGAATGTTCTATTTAAACAAAAGAAAATATAAAATGCATAAATCTGTTTGAGAAAGGTGCTTAATGTAAAGAAAGAAAAAGGGTTTGGATTAAATTACATAACTATTTTACTAAATCCCCCAAACTGAGCCTGTCGTTGTAATAAAATTGCTTTTCCAGCACAGAGACGCACACAGACACACACAATGTCTGCTAACAGTAAATATGATGATGCTAAACATTTCCAAGGAGCCGTCTTATTGAATTTTTCACACATGCGATGTTTTGTATTAACCACAGTTACAGAAGAGTGAGCAGGAAAACATGAAATCATTTTTAGAAAAATGAAGTAACCCCTTCGGCTGATCCATATGATGCAATTACAGATGGGCAGATGAACTACTGACCTTGCTCAGAGTTTCAGAGTTTTGAATAAGCATTTTCTGTAATGGTGATGCACGCATTTTCAGTCATAGTTCCATTTTGTTTCACAGACAAGGCATTGTTTTGGTGTTAAAAGGATCCATCTGGCAAGCTCTACCATATTTTTCTTCTTGGAAAAGATCACAGGTAGCAGCAAGCAGACCCTTCACAAAATACAATCACACCATTTCCATGTGTTCTGAAGTAAACATCAATCCTCACATGCAGCCAAGGTTATGTTATGTTATGTTAAAGGAAATCTGAATGTAATACATAGTCATCTCTCTCTGTTTTCTCACCTCTTCGCCAACAAAACACACACACTGAGATATTTGCAGTACTCGCAGACCTGTTGTCCGGGCGACCATTCTTTGTTTAGATGTGTTGTCAAGGAAACAAAGATGGAAGTCAAATCTGTTGGTTGAAATTTTTAGAAAATCCATCTGCCACGCTGAAACACGGAGAAACTAATGCCAAGCCTGGTTGGATAAGTACTTCTAATAAAACACATCTTCCAAAGGGAAAGAGGTTTTATTGATTTTGCTACAGTGTTATTAATATAAAAATGGAGCCTGGTCATTGTAAATAAGCCTGGTGAGTTCCTTTTATTACAGTCCAGTTCAACCTTTTTTCTATTGAGCTGAAAATTGCGCAGGACAAAAGTCCACAGTGGTCCTGCAAACCTTCTGCAGAACAATTATCGTTTCAATGACCGCCCGTCTCTATTTCTGAATAACAAGATGTCCAAATGCTCATAATCACCTGTGATTAATGGTGAAAAGGTTAAACCGATTCAATCCCTTGAACCAATTTGGCAGAAAATGCAACAAAAGCATGAATTTTGCAGAGCCTACCGGTTAGGAAATCTGAATGATCAAATTGTTGTTTTGGAAAAATAATGGTATGTTCTGCATACGAAGTTACAGCATAATGTCATTGCTATTACCCAAGAGAACAGGAGCAGCTGGACATCCAAAGCAACAGACATGCTGCATATTGTGTGCAGCGATTAAAAAAACCCATGTGGCCTAAATATCCACCCACAGCACGGTCTCCTCCCTTTTCACGCATCCCCTGATTCTGTCATATCTTCACAGTTCTACTCCACCGCATGGCCCTCTTTGCTCCATATCAGCCTGTTTCACATTGTACACTGGGAAATACACAATGCTGTCAATAAACACATCATCCAGTTACTCACAAGCAGATAAACACAAACACAACTTTTTTTTTTTCCATTTGTTTTTTTAACTTCCTCTGATAATCATAAGCTTTCCGAAAGATGAATCATTCATTCAGTGTGGGAGTTGTTTTTGAATAAGTCTGGCTCTAAGATTCAAATATTTGCATGTGTGGGATTTGGGCTCCAAGATGTCCCATGGTGCTACCTGATGCTGATCTATGGCAATCAGGACTGACAGGAGCAATCAGAATAGGACAACCCGCTCACTTGGGGCCAAAGTCTTAATCCCAAAGACACATCACTGCAGCAAAGTTGTTTTTGAACTTTTATTCCTTCTTTGCTTTAAGGAACTCACTGATTTCTGCTGAGAGTAGATGCTGAGGTGTCATCACACACTGTGATGCTTTTGCACAACCTGGGACACGTCGGCTTACCTATGGCTGTATCAGCGAGAGAAATGTCAGAATCCTGCAGACAGGGGACACACCTTAGGGTCTTAATGAACAAAGGACAGAAGTGGAAGGAAAAGGAGGTGGAGAGGCAGGAAACAGGGGAAGTCCGGGTCATTGTGGGGTCTGACAGCGGAGGGCAACACCGAGCCTCATTTCCAATTCACTCCCTGAGAGGCAGCTGTTCCATCTTTTATTAAAGAAACAAAGAATGCCTTGCTAAAGAATTTTGTCAGGAGGGACTCCAAAAGGGACACAAAAATGTTTGAGAAAAACAAAATCCTTTTTTCATGAACAAAAAGTCCCACTGGCTCGCTCCTCTCTACCTGACATGTCATTATTTGAGTGAAAAATTCTTTCCCAACCGGACAACAAGACGTTTTTTTTCTGCAGTAATATTTTCGCTTGAAAAAGCTCCTTATTTTGAATTTGTTCAGATGCATTTAATTAAAATGGAAACCGCTCAAGCAAAAAGTCTAATTACTGTGAAACAATATCTTATGTGTACACACAAACACACACACATGCACAGAAGTGAAAAAAGACAACACATTATTGCACGAAGGAGAGTGTCTGAAAATGGGAATTGTAGCTGCTGTCTCCCACTTTTAGTCAGCGAGTGTTATTTAAAAAAATCATTACATCTTCCTTACTTGGTACTTTAATACACGACAAGGGTAAACAACAAGATAATGTCCTGCTAAGATGAAGACCTTTGGGCAAATCTATGTTGTTGAAAATGAGAAAGAACAAAGTTTTGTTATCACTGGGGACAAAAAGTGCGTAAATGAATTGTCGGTTAATGTTCACATCAGCAACAAGTTATAAAAACAGCCATCAGTTATTAGTTATGTAAAAAAAGTTGATCCATGAGGATGGATTAAACAAATACCAGCAAGTCTTCTGAACTGGATGAATAAAAGCCAGCAGCTAAAACATGAAAGTTGGATGTTGTATGAATGAGCTATTGAAGTAAGCCTTTTAATCTCATGTCTTGGCAAGACACAGTGTTCTTGGCTCACCTCTGTTGGTTCCCTGTGAGTGGTCCATCCAAACTACTGAAAAGTCTTTGTGTGGTTAGGCTTTAGTACTTCTAGCGTACAGCATGTTTTAATGCCTAAAAGCAGAAATTTTACCAGACTTGAACAGTAAGAAAGCATTGCAATCTCCAAAAGGCTGTTTTACTATGCACTATTGTTTGAAGCAGTAGCAGGGTTTCAAGAAGTTACCGTATTTTTCGCACTATAAGGCGCACTGCATTATAAGGCGCACCTTCAATAAATGACATTTTTTAAAACTTTTTCTATATATATGGCGCACCGCATTATAAGGCGCTAAAGTAAAGGCTGGGGTTACGTTATGCATTCACTAAATGGTGCTGCGCTAAAGGGAATGTAAAAAAAACCCAGTCAGATGGGTCAGTCAAATTTTATTAACAATTACAACACAGCTTTCTGTTTTTACTCCCAAAATGAATAAACAGCTGTTTATTATTTTCTCCGAGATAAAGTATTAGTATTTTTATGACACAGTTTATCTTCCATTGGAGATAAACTCTGTTTAGTCTTACTTACTTTGCGCAGCGCATCCTCTTGCTTCCTCCACTTCCTCACCATTGATTCATTGATGTTAAACTCTCTCGCTGCAGCTCTAATCCCGTGTTCTACTGCGTGACCGATCGCCTTGAGTTTAAACTCTGCGGTGTAACAGTGTCTCTTGGTAGGAGCCATTTCCGGGTCTTTACACAAACACACAAATGGAAATGAAATGCCCTTTCATATATCCCAGCATGCACCGCGCACTACTTCTACGGGGGAAATGGAGTCGGCGGCTGCTTACCGCAGTTGTGACACCTGTTGTAGCTCAATATTAATCCATATATAAGGCGCTCCGGGCTAAAAGGTGCATCGTGGACTTTAAGAAAAAATTAAGGTTTTTAGGTGTGCCTTACAGTACGGAAAATACGGTAATTAGAGATTAGGTTAATGACCTGCGAGATTCGCCAAAGTCTTGACTTTAGTGGGACGTCTACGTGCGTACCCCAATTCCTCGACAACATCTTAATAACAAAAGAATTGAAACGTGATAAACACATCATTGTAGGCTGAAAACATAATATCCACCGCCATGTCATACTAAATAACCCTAATCAATCAAAGTACATCCATGTGACTTGGTTCTCCTTTAGAAAAACAGCTTGTCAGTCACCCCCGCAGAATAACAGGCATGTCAGCCACACCCCCAAAATAGCTCTGCCAAATATTTGATTTATAATAAAATTGTTTTTGTGAATTTTGTTTGTAATATAAAGCGTTTGAAAAGTGTTTTTTTTTTTAAACTGTGTTGAGCAACTTAACATACGTACGTACTCGTGCAAGTACAGTAAACGTATGTGATTGAGCACCTTTTTCTCACTTGTGTTTTTGACTATCTCTTTTTCATACATTTTTTCTTACCAGCCTCATACTCCAGTTACAGATAATCCTCTAAAAGCTCAGAAGGTAACATGAACGCCCATCAATCCCATTTTGATTGGGTTCCAGAGGTGTCTGCTTCAGCAGGTAAGCCTGGTCTTCTCACTCCTTGACCACATTTGCCAGCCTGTAAAGAGGGATTTCTATGTGTTCAATGGCCAGCCAAGTTTTGTAGAGCCTGAAGTGTCTTCTGGGTCTTCTTCACCAAGGACACTTAGTTCTGAATCACTCCAGTGAGAATTAGAGATCCCACGCCAAATAGGCCAACAGAACCACATGATTCACATAGAGGACAGACGCATTTTGTGGCCACCAAACTAGATCAACATTTTGGCCGTACCTCAAAATTCTGTCTATGAAAGTAATGAACCAATATGTAGATAAATGGCTGCCTTGTTTAAGTCCGACTAGTCCTGAAAATAAGTCCAACAGCCTACTTACATTGCAAACCAAGTTTTGAAACCCATTTTTTGTAGTCTTAAACACTCTGAAGAGGTTTTAGAGTAGATTAAAAATCACAAGAGTTTTTAAATTTGATTAACTCATTGTTGGACTGTGCATTTCATACCTTGGCCTGTAATAATGCTCCATCTGCTTCAATTAGTTCAAAAACCGTATACAGTATGGTTATAAACCTATCTCATTCTATTGAATGAAAGCAGAAAAAATTACTTGGCTAACACAGATTCATAAAAAAAAAATAAAAAAAACTTTACAATAAACATCTTTACTCAATAAAACCCTGGAGAGAAAAGTACAATGTTACAAATACTTATTTTGTGCGATAGGGAGCAACCAGAAAGGATTTTGAAGGCCTTCAGGCAGACTCCCTGTACTTTGACTCTACCTGAAAACAAATGATAGCTTAAATTTAATTTCACCTTTTTTTTTCCAAATTTTATTTATCAATTTTCCAAACAGCAATAAGAACCACTTATTCTCAACGGGGTCGCAAGGGGTGCCAGAGCCTACCTATCCCGGCTGATTTCAGGCGAGAGGCAGAATACACCCTGAACAGGTCACCAGTCTGTTGTGGGGCCACACACACACACACCCATCCACACATTAAGTCATTCATTCCCAGGGGCGATTTTACAGAGGCAAACCAACCTAACATGCATGTTGTTGGAGGGTGGGAGGAAACCAGAGAACTCAGAGAAAACCCACACGTATACAAGGAGAACATGCAAACTACACACAGAAAGGCCGGCAATTCAAGCTTTGCCCCACTACTGGAGTTGAACCCCTAACCTTCTTGTTTAGAGGCTACTCTGCTAACCACTGCACCACTTTGCTGCCCTGCTTAAATTTCATTGATCAAATGGTTTTACGTTATGTGAATATACATGAGGGGAAGCAGTGCGGCCATTGTTGTAGATTTAGAAGAAAACAAATGGGTCTTACATTGATTTAATAAATATTTATGATCAAAATATGATTCACAGTTTGGGATTTATTTAGGTATGTTTTAGGCTGCCAAAAAATGTTTAAAAGTTTCGGTGAATAACTAGAAAAAAATTTGGAAGTGACATAAAATTGATCCAATGTTTGTTTTTTCTCAATAAATTTGTATAAAAGTTTACAAAAAATTTCAATTCAGTTCCTGATATGCAGAGCACTGAGTTAGCAGTTCTCTAAAAATATATATAATTCCATTGAGTCAGAGCAATTTGCTCAACTCCCAGTAAAGATTCAGAAAGACCAACACCTCGTAAATTGCCCTTGAATTAGTTTTGTTTGTGTTTGCTTCTCTAAAAATGAAAAAGGGAAAATGTCATTTTTAACTAAGGTTTTGCAAGCAAATGATGGTGCAGCCTGCTAACAATCTTTTTCAGGGTTCCTTTTGTGTTTGTTTGTGTTCGTTAATCAGTATGCAACATTTTCCCCTTTTGATCATCAACCTTGATTTTTTTTTTCATATTTTTGTCGAGTATTATTATAATGCAGAGTTTATTTATTTGCGTTTATTTCTGGGAATGTTTTGAGTTTTACGCTTCAAACGCAGTGTTACTAATAACTCCAAAACAGCGCTGTAAGTCTGCCACAGTATAAAGCCCAACGAACACTTAATGAGCTGTTTTCTTGTTGACTTTCTTCCCAGACTAGCAAAGCCTTAAGTCAACAGGTTCAAAGTCAAAGGTAGTTTTTTTTTTTTTTTCATCCACTGAACGCAGCAGGAGAAGCGAGATCAATCTGGAGTAATCTGAAAAATGTCAAACCTTCCATTTTGCTTCATCCCGACAAAGGCCAGGCAGAGGATGGGGGTTGGTGGTGGTGGGGGACTCATCGCTGTTAATTATAAAGCGTTTTGATCAGCATAAGAGACCTGTCAATAGCAATGTGCTGCAATCACCTACTCATAGCATGGTCTCTGGAATTAATTTATTAGAATCTGTTGTCAAATATGATAAAAAACCTTATGGAATAACAAGTGAAATGATTTCACATTGCATGGTTGTCATGGCACATATGGTAGAAAAAGAATTATAAAGGATATTCAGTAGATACTTTGAAAAGCTGTCACTGTGCTGCCTGATAATAGCGTAGAAATAGCTGCTTGTCAGGCTGTGTGATTGCAGTGGACTATTGGTAAGAACATTTCCAGAGGGCATATTTAAGACATGTCTCGTGTTTCATTTCAACAGTGAATCATAATTTTGTGGTAAACCGCATCACTGGTTAGATGTAGTTTTCTTCATTTGAGCTGAGAAATGAAAAATGTTCCAAAAAATGGGAAAGAAAAGAAATTATTCACGGGAAAATGGAAATCAAGTGTTAATGTGATAATATTTCTCTGCCTTTCACAACTAAATGACGTAGCAATAAATCACCCTCGTTCACAAAGCACTGAGAGTCTTGTGTTAGAACAGAAAAATAGTGATGGAAGTGGTGATTTTCTTTATCTGGAGCCACATTAAAAGGATTTATACTCGCCATTTACCAGCACGATCATGATACGATTTAAAATTACATTTTGTATTAAGTGTTATCAGTTTCATCTGCGGTTGTGATGAAGAACAGTTAGAATAACGTGTGTAGTCTCTGGAGACGTGGCGAGTTAGCTGAGAGGTAAAAAGGCCACACAATTATCAGTGTTGTCAGTTTGATCCCTGCCACCCCGAGCTGGGTACACTCCAGCTGCCAGTTTGTTACTGGAGGTTGGCTGGAGTCACATCTGCTGCTTCGGCGCTCTGACCCTGTCATGTTGACTGAAAGGTCCTTGAGTAAGGCACCTTCACTGGAGAACCTTCTCATTGGCCTCTGAAGTACTTTTAGTGTTGCCTGGTAACTATAAATTAACTGAACCAAAGAGATTTGTGAAAGAGATGCAAAGGTTGCAAGTTTGAGGAGTTACTTTATTTAATTATAACTATAGATCTGTAAATACCGTACACATAGTGCACGCTCATGAATGTTCTTTAGTTGTATTTAGGGGTGTTTTGTTCCGTCTCGTTGTCTTCCGCTTATTTGGGGTCGGGTCGCAGGAGCAACAGCCTCAGACGTGAAACCCAGGCTGCATCCTCCAGCTCACCCGGGACAGATCCCAAGGTGTTCCCCAGACAATCATCTCTCCAGCAGGTCCAGGGTCTGCCTTTGGTTCCCCTCCTGGTGAAACATGCCCGAAACACCTCACCAGCGAGGTGCTCGTCATGCATCCTAACCACTCCATGGGGCTTCTCCAGACTTGGAGGACCAACAGCTCTACTCCAAACTCCTCCCGGATGGCAGAGTTCCTCACTCTATCTTTGAGTGAGAGCACAGCACCCTGCGGAGGAAGCTAATTTTGGTCGCTTGCGTTTGCAATCTTGTTCTTTAGGGGTGGTCCTTGTAATGTCCTACATAATAATACCCCACAAACCTCACATTAGCATTTAGCAGCACTTTGCATCAACAATATTGGATTTTTTTCATACTGTCCATGTCCTTTTCAGCCATATCTTCTTGTCACTTGTTGATTATTGGCTGCTCTTTCCTCGGCGACACTAACGTGCAATTACACAAACTGTTTGACCACAAGTCCTTTAACTGTAATTTTCCAGGTAAAAAATATGTCTCCAAATGACACGAAAGTGACACAGATTGTTTTTCAAATGTGCAAATTTTACAAATAATGCAATGGTCTATGATAGATCAGTTTTTTCAAAGAACACACAGTTATTTTGAAACTAATCTGTAAATCCAGGAGGGGTTTTATGACTAAAACTTTCAAAACAAGAACAGTAAAATATCCCAATATTTTCAATATTGTATAGATTTTTTGGTGACAAAACAAGTTAGGAGGGGCTGCATGGTCGCCTCACAGCACGGAGGTCTGGATCCGAGTCCCAGAGTGGGGGCTAGGCTTGAAGCACTGGTCTTTCTGTATGGAGTTTGCATATTCTCCCCGTGTATGTGTGGGTTTTCTCCAAGTACTCCGGTGTCCTCCCAACCTCCAAAAACATGCATGTTAGGTTGACTGGCTGTTATAAAATTTCCCCTAGGAATAAGTGTGTATGTGGTTAGTTGTTTGTGGATGTTGCCCCACAACAGACTGGCAACCTATTCAGTGTGTACCCAATCCCTCGCCTGAAATGACCCGGAATGAGCTCTGGCACCCCCCATCTCCTGATTGGGGATAGGCAGTTTGGAAGTTGAAATGAAAATAAGTTTTGAATAAAAACGCGTCTCTGAATGACAACATATCTGTAAGTGCAAACTCATGCTTTTTTTTATGTAATTTAAATGATCATTTAATAGCCAGAGTCCTAAATGTGTTCATACTGTGCTGCTTTCAAATGTACACTTTGTCCTCTTCAAACTAATCTTCTGAGGTCAGTGCTTTGCTCTGGAATAACCTGATTTAAACATTGATTCTATTTTATGCACCAGAAGCAGCCCAGAATACAATAACACTGACATGTTTTGATGTCAATAATGCGTTCTATTTCTTTGTCAGTTTCCTCAATCAATATGCCATCAAGTTTTTGTGTTTTTTTTTCTTTTCTCTCAATGTTTTTTTTTTGTCTTATTTGTTTTTTTATCCACAAAGCTTCTTTTTTAACAGTTATAAAGCATCACTGCAGATTCAATTTGCAGCATCTCTAAATCTCTTAAGTCCCAAGTTTTGAGTGTTTGAGTTTTTTAAGATTAAAAATGATAATTTATCCACCTACTTAATCTTTTCTGCCAACCAAAGGTCAAGTTTTAGGGCAAAAGCATAAACAAGGAAGCCAAGATTTTTCTTTTTCTGGACTGACTTCTTTCAGCATGTCGAACGTTGGTAACAGTAGCCAAAAAAAATTGTGGCTTCAGTCTATTGTATTTGGAACTTTATATATATATATAAACTTATATTTAAATATGTTCACAGTATTCAAATTACTTTGCAGCTTTTTTTGGTAGTTTCACTTCTTGAAAGTTATTTTAAAATGATTTTTTTTTTCTATATTTGACAACATCTGACTGTAGGGGAAGTATTGCTGCTGGTCATGAGTTCTCCCAAATGCTTTAGTTCCTTTTGTGGTAGAGTTTTAAAACCCACAAAAAACCCTCTGAGGTCAAGGCGGAGAGTTCACCGTTTAAAAGAAGTGGTCATGGATGAGGGTTCATACTGAGATCTGGTGTTCTTCACATTAGGAATGTGTTTATTGAAAGCAAAGAGGTTTCATTTTTTCTGTTTCAATGACAGAAACTTTTCAAGGTAAAGTTTATAAAGCCTTTTGAAGACAAACTGCTTCTATTTTTTGGGTTTTTTTATTTTAATCATTAAAAAATACATTCCTAAATGAATCGCTTTCATTAACATATTTACAATCTAGGACATTTATTTATAAAAAAAAGATAAATGTCATGATCCCCTCAACTGTCACCAGAGGGAGCCCTGGACCGTCCCTCATCACCCTGATTAGGGACACCTGAGGGAGATTAGTCTGATGACACACACCTGTGGATCCTGCTGCCTATTTAAAGGCAATCATCCATACGTCTTGGTCGGATCATCACTATCTTTCCCAGTCAGGTCTTCCTGGCTTCCTGACCTTAACCTTACTGGACTTTTTGCTAATAAATCCTGTTTTGTTGTCCTTCATTTGGGTCCTCCTGCACCCCACATCATGACAATAACTCCCAGAGAAAGTTATGGTTTATCTAATGGAGATCGGTGTTAAAAAAATTAACTTCGGTACATAACTTACCCTGGGCGGCACAGTGGCCTCACAGCAAGGACATTGGGGATTTGAGTCCCGGGTAGGGACGAGGCTTGTAACACTTTTCTTTTTGTGTGGGGTTTGCATGTTCTTACCATGTATGCGTGGGTTTTCTTTGGGTACTCAAGTTTCATCCCACCTTCCAAAAACATGCAGGTTTGGTTGTTTGACCACTTTGAAATCAGTGGGAATGAGTGTGTGTGGCCCTGCGACAAACAGGTGTACCCTGACTCTCGCCTTGAATCAGCCGGGATAGGCTCCGGCAACCCCGCAACCCTTTTAGAGATGGACTTAAAAGATGAATGGATGAATATAACCCACCCATTGTCTGTTGATTGTTTTGAAGGAAGCCTCCAAAAATTGCACAATATAATGCAGAAACAACCTGCAACATTTTTCCAGTTTTGTACGACGTAAATAATTATGCCACAATACGAACGCTCTCCTGTACACAGATAACGTAGGTTAAGAATGTCTGGATGGAGTTGTGGCAAAACAATCCACTGAAAGTGCTTCACTGCTTCTCGGCATTGCTTTCCCTTCTTATTATCACCAACATTAGCAAAAAAGATATAAGAAGTGGATAAAGTTATCTAACCCGTCACGGGAACGAAACATTGAAGAGTGTGAGAGTTTTATCGAAAGTCCTTTGATTAGAAAGTGGAAGAAATCAGCTGCACTCAAAAACAGATGTCAGTAGAAAATAAGATCAGGAAATTTGAAATAACGGTGATTCGGGTTGTTTAAACATATTAGCACAGTGTTTGTGTTATTAATTTGTGTGTGTATGCCGATGAAGTAATCATTACCTTCTTGTTTGAAATAGTATACAAGAACCTCTGAGCATTAAAATTCTGACTTAAGCTTAGTAACCTAGTCAAGCAATAAAAACCTCATTGTAACTTTCCTGATGAATGTTATTTGTCTCTATGCACACCCACCAACACACAGAAACACACAGCAGAGCTTTATTTGTGCTCATCTTTCCTGCTTTGAGGATCTCTCGCACACCTGAACGCTCCGTCTCATCCCAAATGAGGAACGGCAACATCTGGAGTCTTACGGAAAGGAAAGCTCTGAGGACAAAAGAAGGCAGAACAAATTCCACTCCACACACGCACAGACACACACAAAGACTGAAGCTATACATGCTTGAGGTCATTAAAAGGTAAAGCCCTCTCGATCTGAAATAATGCACTGTTCACATCAGAACAAATCACAGTCACTGCACAACGGGAGTTTTCTGCATAACAGACCAAAGATCTCACTCGAAGTAAAAGTAAAATCCTTCCAGACAGACAAGCTTTGACCCGGCATGACTGTTCAGACAGTTTGACGCAAAGGCAGCTGGTCAGATGGACATTGCTTTTATTCTGGGAAAACTGTTGCAAAGTCTACGGTGTATACATTATTCAAAAATGCACATGTCAGGGGCAGATTCAGGGAGGGATTTGTCCTCACACCCCAACCCCTTTCCTGCTCCTTTGGTCCAAAAAAAAACAAAAAAAAAAAAAAGAAGAAAGGAAAGGGGACTAGTCAAGCTATCCCCTTGCAGGGCCAGCGAATGGGCCACCAAAATGCAGGAAAATGATTCTACATTATTTTTCATAATGTTCTGGGTGGGGTGGAAATGTCCTCAGCCGCCCCTATACTGGCTCTGTCAATTACCTCATGCCCCCCCACCCTTTGAAAAATTCTTGATTCGCCCCTGCATGTCTATATAAAAAGTTCTCATTATTAATTTTTTTCAAAATTTGCATGCAATCTTAATTTTTTTATGTATATACCGCATATTTTTCCCTTGTTTTTCGTCCCTTCTAGATTCCTTTACTCATTGTATAATTGTGTTATCTTTCCTGCCAAAAAAAGGTGAAAATACAGCTTATGTATATGATTTTATTTAAGTACCACTTAACGATTTAACAGACCATGGCCAGTCAACGCATCACTGTGCATATGGAAAGAAATTTGAAGCTTCAGTTTGTTCTGGTTCGTGCAAAAATAAAGCTACACAATCCCTGCACATAAGGTTAATAGCTCAGCAGCCTGTTATTTGCGACACGGCTATCAGAGTAGGATTGTTTCCTCGGCTTTGGTGGTCTTCTACCGTGCTTTGAATGAGAAAGTAGCATTCAGTGAGTCACATCTAAGATGACAGCAGTTATCTTCTATGTCTGCAAAGAGCTCCACTGCTAAAAGCTACTAATTTAATGTCATTCAGTGTACTCAGCTTACTCTGAAAGCTTGTTGATTGAGATTTCCTCTCATATGTACCTAAGACCTCTACCTGACTAGCGTTCACCTTCAAGCAAAATGTTTCTAAGATGAACACATGGCCAATTATGCAGCAACTGAACACATACTCGAGAGAATATGAAAGGACTCCAACTTGTTTGTGGAACAGAACCACGTGTGGAAGCAAAGCTCTGCAGGAAGAATGATTTGATGCAGGAAAAGTGGTTTTAAAGGCCCAAAGGTGATTTACAGAGTAAAGTTGAGGGGTTGTGAAGATCTCAAGGTTATAAAGTAGAATCCAAGCCCCCTAACTCCCTGTAGATCAAACTCTGATTGGTAGATATTGAAGGAAAAATGGGGTTAAGGCCAGGTCACAGAATAAACATACAAGCACATAGATATTTCTCTTGGTTCAAGCAGACATGAAAAAGTATATAGATCTTTAACTATAAGCAGACATGCATATAACTGCCCACAAAAGCATTTTGGAAACTATAGGGACAGTTTTCATACACGAAAAGGTCATTTAAAAACGAGGAAGAAGTTTTCCAGACTTTGGCTCAGGTCAAACACTCACTGTTAGCAATCATATTGGGTGTTTGGGCCACATCATCACAGATCAGTTCTGTGATGATGACGATATCAACCAGCAGTGCCAAATGCTGTAAATTCATCCAATATTATGGCCAGAGAATTCCACAAGTGCTCAGACAGTTTAAAAATAAAGTTGTTCCAGGCTTATCTTTAAATACAGCTTCACTTTGGTGAAAATTTTAAGAAATTCTGTACTTCAGAAGATTAATGTGGCTGAGGATACTGCTTTTAGAATCTTGTTTTGAATTCTGTTCATTACTTTTAAGGACAGAATTTCTTGGCGCAGCTGAGGCGTTGGAGGGATCTGGTTTGGTGACCTCAAAATCGGATCTCTGCTTGACAGACGGACCGGTGTGCGGTTCGCAATAATCAGGACGATGCATCGGTGCATTGTGGAGAAAAAAGAACTGAGCTGAAAGGCAAAGCTCTTCATTTAGCTGTGGGTGGTGACCGAAAGAACAAGATCAGCCGAAATGAGCTTCCTCCGCAGGGTGGCTGGGCTCGAACACAGAGAAAGGGTGAAGAACTCTGCCATTCGGGAGGAGCTTGGAAAAGAGCCACTCCTCCTCTCGGTCGAGAGAAGCCACATGTGGTGGTTCGGTATCTTGTTAGAACGTCTTCTGACCGCCCAGCTGGTGAAGTATTTCGGGCACGTCCTATTGGAAGGAGACTACAGGAGGCTGACTCCAGACCCGCTGGAGAGACTAAGTCTCACAATTGCCCAAGAAACCCATCGGGATCCTCCTGGGTGAGTTAGAAGATGCACCTGGAATGAAAGAAGCCTGGCCTTCCTATCTGAGGCTGTTGCCCCTGCTACCCAGCCCCAAATAAGCAAAGCCAAAATACTATTCTGTCAAGTTGGAGCGAACACTTTTCATGCCCTCATGAGGACTCTGATGTTGAAATATATATATTTTACTCAATGATACCATGAACTCTCTCGTGGTAGAACTGCTGATTCCCAGTGTTGATTCTGTTCACTAGCAGTCAGTCCTGTGGAGAAAATGGAATGACGGTTGGATTTAGTTTTTCTCTGTTTGTACGTAATGTGTCTCTTTTATGTGGATCTCAGTCTAAGAGATGATGATCAGTCACATATTAGGGTGGAGTTGAGGAAACCGAAGTACGATGATATATTTTTACGTTTACATTTATATACTGTATATCTAGTCCGTTTTTTTTTTTTAATGTCTTTTAATATTGCATTTTCTTCGTGGAGATGTGTAGGTGTTCTTTGAGTACACAATCCTCCTCCCACAGTCTAAAGATATGCACATTAGGTCAAATGTTCTAAATTCTCCCTGGATGCGAGTCCGTGCATGAGTAGTTACTGCTAAGTAAGTCCCGCCAACACCGTAATCAACTGTAGCACTCCATCTTTTCTATCCCTCTAACCACATTATGGTCTGACTATGCAGTGGACTTCCTGTTAAAAAGTTTGATAACAATGTTTCCGCTGCTGAAAAGAAGCACATGGCCACTCCTTATTCTGAGCGCAGTGTTTCTGCATTCTGCCTTGGGATTTTTATTGTGCCTTAATACATTCAAAACCGATCAAATTTCTTTTTGTATCCTGCAGGTTGTATATATTTCTGGTGGTGTCTCTATGAGCACCTGTCAGTGCATGTTGCACAGTGTGCCCATGCTTGTCTTTCACTTAAATGCCATGTTGTTGCAGTTTATTTATATCTTGATCATGCCATGTATGTTTGTGTGTGTGACAGAGAGAATGAGAGCTAGCATGATGACAGCCAATTAATTCAGCTCATGGGGACTCGGTGAAGAGAAGCGGTGACTCGCGGGCCGCATTAGTCATGCAGTATGGCAGCGCTGGCATCGGGGAGATCTCATACACTTTAAAGGTGACTCTGTGTGTGCCCACATTTGTTGTTTGCCTCTTCTGCTTTTCTGTCATTCCTCCCTCACCCATGGGGGCCCAGCATGAAACAGCCTTATGACTTAAGTAACTGTTGGTGGTGTTGAGTGCCGCCTGAGAGGCTGAGTGTCGAACTTTCAACAAAGCATTTAACAAGCTCAACAGTGACTCGCTAACAGCTTGTTCAAAGACTGTGGCAGAGTTTACCTCCTGGAAGCACACAAACATCTTTATTATTGTCAATATATTGCTTCCTCCGAAGGGAGATGTGTGATGTTTCTCGTGAAGAAGTGTTCTGCTGTAAAAGCAACTGAGCTAAATGGTCATAAAGTTGGAAACATTACCAGGATTAATTATAAACAGGTCATTAAGGATACACGTGTATCCTCCATGTCACAGGATCTGACCTCAAACGACAGAATTACAAACTAACCAAGAAAGTGATGATAACGTATATACAGTATCACAATTCCATTTATATCTCTCGGCTCACTCCATACATTATACACATTATTAATCAAGGCTGTTCGTGAGCAGCCTGTGCAACAGCTTGAATTATACTATTAAAGACCACAAGAGATTAGAATATGGTCAATCATTTCACTCTGTGCTTCACATTGTATCATGACCACCAGCATCGGAGCGCAGATTTTGATTTTTTTTTTTTTTAAATACATAAACAAAACTAGAGAGATTGCAAGGCCATGCAATCTCAAATAAAACCATTTCACTTCTATTTCATGCCCAAAAGAATCCTTTTAGGGTGGGCAGCTGTTAGCGCAGTGGCCTCAGAGCAAGAAAGTTAGGGTTTGTGTCTTGGAGTGGGAATGAGGCTTGAAACACTGGCTGTTTTCATTACGGGCTTTTTCAGCCCACCAGAATTTGACCAAATCTGCTTTTCAATTGTATATCTAGTTTGTAATAAACCTTTATCTATACAACTTATAATCTTGAGGTTGTGTCTTTCACTGAGAATTTTTAACATCAATTTGGGTGGTGGAGGAAATGCTGAAGGTTTGCACTAGAAAGAAGAGGAATGAAGAAATGAAGATTAGTCAGAGTAAGACAGAGTACATGTGTGTAAATGAGAAGGATCCGAATAGAAAAGTAAGGTTATAGAGAGTAGAGATAAAGAAGGTGGAAGATTTTAAGTACTTAGGATCGAGCAATGGAGAATGTGGCAAAGAGGTAAAGAAGCGTGTGCAGGCAGGCCGGAATGGATGGAGAAAAGTGTCAGGTGTGATAGAAGAGTGTCAGCCAAAATGAAAAGTGTACAAAACCGTGATGAGACTGGCCATGCTGTTTGGTGTAGAGACAGTGGCACTGAGGAAGAGAGACGAAACAGAGATGGAGGTAGCAGAGATGAAGATGCTGAGGATCTCTCTGGGAGTGTCCAAGATGGATGGGATTAGAAATGAGTATGTCAGAGGAACAGCACATGTTAGAGGTTTTGGAGATTAAGTCAGAGAGGCCAGACTGAGATGGTTTGGACATGTGCAGAGGAGAGAGAGAGTATATCGGTAGAAGGATGTAACCACCAGAAAAGAGGCCTACAGAAAGACCAAAGTGGAGGTTCATAGATACAGTGAAGGAGGATGTGAAGATAGTTGGCTTGACCAAAGAGGATGCAGCAGATAGGGTTAGATGGAAGAAACTGACTTGCTGTGGCGACCCCTGAAGGAAATACCGAAAGAAGAAGATTAAATCATCAACTCCATCTTCATTTCCAGCAGAAAAAGAGCTGCTTATTGACTGCAGTTCCTTATACAACTGTAATTCCCTGATTGCATGTAAATAGTAAGAACCTCTGAGTTAGCTGGTTATTTGACAGATGCAGAGTTTGTGGTTAAGATAATTTGATGTGTAAGGTCTAATAAAAGATTTTTCTGTTATGGCAGTGTCAGCTTTTCGCCTCCAATTTCTTCTCATGTCTGAAGTTCTTGAAAGTTAATCAATAAAAACTGTTAAAACATTCAAACTCTTGAAACATGCTGTCTTACAACATTTTTAAGTGATTGTTTGATGTCTTCATGCATCAAACTAAAAACTAATATCTGGAGCATCAAAGAACGTCTGTCTTTCTTTTACTGTATTTTCTGTTTACTCTGCTGTCAGATTTTATTGGAATCTTGTTTCTGCTAACCCAAATTTCTGGACAAAATTGGTTGTTTGTAAGAGTATAAAAGCAGAACTGACTGTCATTTTTTATTTGTAGCTCAGCTTAAAAAGAAAAGTTTTTTGCTGAACGAAAATACTAAAGATCAACTGGTCATAAACCAGAAGAAAAAAGAGCAAAGTGTGTCCCAGTGAAAAGTTCTCAGCACATTTTTATGTCAATGCTGTTTTAAAATGTCAAATTTATTCTGAAAGTTTGTTTCACTGTTAAATAACTTGACAAAGCACACCTACTCACTGGAAAATAGAAACCACAAGTGTGTGTTTGTCCTTTCTACCTGGAGATCTGGTAAGATTTGAGGGTGTTTTTTCCCTGTTGAGGGATGAATAAAGTACATTAAAAAAAAAATCTGGACTGCAAAGTGGTGCGGTGGTTAGCACAGTGGCCTCAAAACAAGATGGTCATGGTTCAGGTCCCGCACTGGGGATGAGGCTTGGAACACTGTTTTTTCTGTGTGAAGTTTGCATGTTCTCCCCGTATCTACATTGGTTTTCTCTAAGTACTCTGGTTTTCTCCCACCCTTCAAAAACATAAATTTTTTTGATTAATTGTACACTATAAAATTGCCCTGAGGAATGAATGTGTGTGGATCGTCGTGAGCGTGTGGCCCTGCAAACGGAGTGTGACATGTTTAGGGTGCATCCCGCCTCTCAACTGAAATCAGCCGGGATAGGCTCCGGCATGCTTTGCAACCCTATTAGGCATAAGCGGTTTAGAAGACCAAACAAAACATTAATTTTTTGTTCCGTGTACTTCTAATTCACACATACAGTATGTACTCTGTTTCATTGTTGCTAACCTTCATTCCTTTTCTTTACAGGGCAAATCTCCACTTATCCTCAACCTGTTCTCTGTTCTCACTACATAAATTAGTTTCATCTGCGAATATCAATCTATGGAGATTCCTTTCTAAACTTCTCTGTCATCATGTCCATCAGTGGGGCAAATAAGTCTGTCAATTATTTATCAAATCAACTTTTTATTTCCTTTCTCAATAATTTTTAACAGTTTTAGTGAAGTCGATCAATAGGCTGAAAAAAAAAAAACCCAACTCAAACAGGATTTTTTGTCCATTTAGTTCCTCTTTCCAGCAGCAGCAATGCTAAAAAAAAAACTTTTATGTTTGAAACAAAACCTTCTTGCTCCACTTGGATGTTCATTGAGATTTTTTGTCAGTGTTGCCATGGTAAATTGGGGCTCCATAATGTGTTTTTTTTTTTCTGTTTTGGTTTCTCTGTCTGAATAAAGATATTCAATGTTAATTAAAGCTAACTTTCAGCATACTAATAGAAACAAAGACTCAGAGTTGCTCAGCTTGGACTGAATCAACCCAGAAGGACAAATAAAACTTCCTTTTCTGGTCGGCCTCGTATTCGTAACAGATTCTATTCCACAAACAGCTCAATTAATTTTGAACACCAAACCAAAAAAGAATGTCATCTGGATTTATTTTCTGTAAAACATTTAAACATTTATTTATACCAAGGGAGCATAAATAACTCTGTGTCTTGAACTAGTTTGGTTCATGTTAAAAACAGCAAATCATTTATACTTTTTTACAAATGTATAAATTGCCGTAACTGAAGATACAGTTTGTCAGGATCCCCTTGCCTGCCGCCAGATGGAGTCCTGGGTGTTCCTTATCACACTGATTAGGGACACCTGAGATTGATTCCTGATTCCACACATCTGTGGACCCTGCCATCTATTTAAGGGCAATTATCCCAGACTTCCATGTGGGGTCATACCATCCTTTCCAGCCAGGTCTCCCTGATTGCCTGACCAAGAACACATTCTGACCATAACGTTTTGCCGTTCCATTGAAACTTTGTTTTTCTTTTCACAGTATTAATGGACTGCCAAATTCAAATAAACCATGTTTTCTGTCTGCAATTGGGTCCTCCTCTTTCCACCTGCAAATCGTTTTAGGAAACAGTCACATCTTGCGTTTGTCTCTAAATTTTGCATAATTAAACAGATTTAAAGTTTTGACGCTTATATTTATGTCTGTAACAAGAGAAGCAAAGTTTTATATTAAAACGACATTAAAATTGTTGATGAAGTAAATCATTTCTCTCGTTTATTGCAGATACATAGAAGACAAATTGCTAATTAATTTGCCAGTCACAAAAGAATATCAATTATCAAGTCATTTAAACAGGAGCACTTTATAAACAGCTTATCAGTTGAATTTAATTACAATTTAAGCTTTTTAATATGGCAAATGTTTTCAGCTAGCAGGATGTGAGGAAAAATTAATTTAGCTGCTTATTATCTGTTATGCATAGAATATGACTCTAATTTATCAGGAAGTTAATGGCACTGAGATTCATAGTCAGAATACTGAATTTGATTGTTTATGCGGCAAGAGGGCTTTTAATTTGCACGTTGAAACCCACAAACATCCCAGCAGCAGTTTTGTTTTTTTTAATACTAAAAAGTTCTAGTTAAAAAATTATATTTGCATCTTTGATCGATTAAACTTGTTTTCTTTAAATTAAATGTGTTTTTTTTTTAGTTTCGGCAACTTATGTATGTGTTTTGGTTTGTTTTTTTAAATTGCATTAAAAGACCCAGAGATACTTAATATCCTCGACTTGGGGCTTCTTCATGAGTGGGGGAAGGATGGAGCTGGTGATAGACAGGCAGATCGGTGCAGCGTCAGCAATAACTAGGATGCTGCATCGGTCCGTCGTGGTAAAGAGAGAGCCGAGCCGAAAAGCAAAGCTTTCGACTTACAAGTCGATCTACGTTCCAACCCTCACCTATGGTCTCCGGCTGTGGGTGGTGACCGAAAGAATGAGATCACGGATACAAGCAGCCGAAATTAGCTTCCTCCGCAGGGTGGCTGGGCTCTCACTCGGAGATCCGGTGAGTAGCTCTGCCATCCAGGAGGAGCTCGGAGTAGAGCCACTCTTCGTCCAGGTTGAGAGAAGCCAGATGGGGGGGTTCAGGCATCCAGTCAAGATGCCCCCTAAAGCACCACGCTGATAAGGTGTTTCGGGCACGTCCCACAGGGAGGAGGTCAAGAGGCAGACCTGCTGGAGAGACTATGTCTCACAGCTGGCCAGAAAACGATCCTTCCAGGTGAGCTGGAGGATGCTGCTAGGGTGAGAGTAGCCTAGGCTTCCCGTCTGAGGCTGTTGCCCCTGCGACCCAGCCCCGGATAAGCGAAAGACGACAGAACAGAAATAAATGAAACTTGTTTTGTTTCTATTAAAAGTCATTTCTTCTTTAGTTTAGATAACTTGTGTATTTTTTATTTTTTTAATGACATTAAAAGACACACTAATGACTTCAGAGGAGGGTTATTATGTCATTTATTTAATCTGTCACATAAAGATTGTACTCGTTCATCTAATGTGAATAAATTGGACTGGAACATTGTGCTGAAAAGTAAAGATGTGGGTTTTTAGGATAGTCATTTTCTCATGTAAGTGACTTGATGATGCTCTACAGGACACCTCCTTGTGTGAGAAATGATGAGGAGGACTCGTAGGTGTGCTGTCTCAGCCAGGGCTCTGCCTACAAAAGCCAGTGCTATGTAGCTGACAGATGAAGGCCCCCTGATGCTGCTGGTTCATGCTGTGATTTACAATCTTTATATTTAACTGGAGAGAGATTAATTATCGTTGGCAAATTGACAGGGCCGAGGAGGTGAGGGAGGTTTCTGAATGACATTGCCATTCCTCACAGCACTTCCCGCCGGAGGGCTTTGCTCCTGACCTTGGGATGCCAGGCATGTTGGGCACCCCGCCTCCTTTCAGCAACACCTCCCTGCTTTCTTTCTTCCCCCTTTCCTTTCTCTAATAACCATCTTTTATTCTTCACAGGCCTGCAACCCAGTTCTGGATTTTGCTTCCAGACACACAATGGCTGTCACAGTCAGGCCTGGATTTACTGACAAGCAGAACTTTTTTATGTTTTAGGTGCTCGCAGACTTTTCCTCGAGCGTGTTTTGAAGAATGAGTGAGTGTGTGGGGGGAAATCAAGCTTCACCCAAAGCAAGAAAACAAAAGAGCCACAGTACGGCTTTGTTTCCACTCGGCTGGTTTACTGGCCACGTTTCGTTTCAAACTTTATGTACTGCATCCTGTATTCATGTTGGAGTTGTTTATTTATATATATTTTGTTCAAAAGAGTTTTTTTCTCAATTTTTTTTATATCCAGTGCATTTTAGCTCGTGCATTTCGAGAAAAAAAAATGCCATTTGTTTGTGTTTCAATTGAAAATTTACTTAGCTGTACCACAGTTTAACTATTACAAATTATTGTGGCAGGTAGATTAAATTATGTCCCATAAATATTTATTAAATTAATTTTGTAGCATTTTGGTTTGAACTTTTTCAATTAAATGAATTGGCTTGTAATTTTTTTTTAAATAAAATAGACATAAATACAAATAAACCAAACAAATCAATTGGAGTAGAGCCATTGCTCCTATGGGTCAAGAGAAGCCAGACAGGGTGGTTCAGGCATCTGGTTAGGATGCCTTCCGAATGCCTTGCTGGTGAGCTGTTCAAGGCACGTCCCACCGAGAGGAGATCCAAAGATCTAGCTGCCCAGGTAACACATCAGGATATTCCCGGGTGAGCTCGAGAATGCAGCTAGGGTGAGAGAAGCCTGGGCTTCTTGTCTGAAGATGTTGCCTCTTTCTTATTTGTATTACTATTCAGATTTGTCGGGCTGTGTTGTGCAGGCCCAAATGGTTGAGTTGGAAACAGATTTTTTTTTTCCTAAGGGAAATAACAAAGCACCAGGAGCATTATGTTGGTTAATTGTGTCAGTTTAAAAGATGCTTTAACATCCTGTTTTGTTTTGTTTTTTTGTGTAATTGCACTGAGAAACATGTAAATTCTGTAATTTGCGTTTTCAATATGTTTGTCAGAAATCACAGCAGGGGAGAAAAAGAGTATTAGAAAATTCATTTGGATTTTTCTTGCTGTGATCATTCCTTCTAGTTAGCAACAAAACAAGAGGTGTCTCTCGTGTTGTTATTCATACATCTCCAGCTGATTCAATCCATCCCTTCATTTTTATAAACAACTACACACGCAAAGTCATCAAGATCTGGAAATGACTCATTTAAATAAAACGTAGCCAGTTAGCCACCCCAAATGTAAATCTTATTCAATCAGTTCTATTTGAAATAAATGATTAAAGCATCCATGAAAGACTCTTAACTTGTTTGACCATGTGTCTTAAAAATAAGTTTATTCCGTCAACTCGTATGTGATGCAAATTCTTATTTAAATTCTTTAATGAAAACAGAGCGGAGTGTAAGTGTGCATAAGAGCTGCACCATGCACGGAATCCACAGTAAATTGAAAGTGATATAGTTTCTTTCAAAACAAACAAGTGGATCTCCACCACTACTCTGTGATTGAGAGGGTAGAAAATATTTGGACTGGCTTCACAAGAAAACTGGAGTTAAAAGTTCAGACAGTTTCAACACGAAAAGAACCTGAGTTTGCATCTTTAAAAGTAAAGTAAATTTGCTTCATATGTACGTGTTCTGTTGGTTTAGATCAGTGAGGGGATTTTATAAACATCATGGCCTCACCGATTGGAAAGCCAGTGAAGGAGGCATAAACATAATTACCTTTTCTGGTTCAGGGCTGCAGATGTTTTCTGCATCAGTTGGCATTTTAACACTCCCTGCATCTGCATCTATTACCACGGGAAAATACAGGAACGTACACACAGTCAGAGAATGAAAACCTGAATAATCCATAAAGTTGCCGAATGGCAAATAATGAGTGTGTTTGTAAATCTGAGATTTATTTTAGTGAGTGTTTTTGCCGGGATGTTTATCTTTATATTAATGTCCCCATTCTAACTCAGCGTTACGGCAGGACTTATGGTCTTTTCGACTTAAAAATAATAGCTTTTTTTTTAAAAAAAGTTTTCTCTCACTTATGAGCTTTAAAATTTTTCTGTGGTTGTGATCATGCAGAATGCATTTATACCTACAATATCCCCTCTGACCATTCGTCTGAGACAGTAGCTCATTCAGCCAAAGACTACTGCACCTAACTATTTAACTCATTAGTATAAAAGATGATATAAAAAGTTGATTTTAATATTTTAATAATCTTTTATATAGGCTGCAAGGTGGTGCAGTGGGTAGCAAAGCAAGAAGGTTGGAGTTTGACTCCCGGAGTGGAAGCGAGGCTTAAAACACTGGCCTTTCTGTGTGAATTTTGCATGTTTTCCCTGTGTATGCATAAGTTTTCTCCACGTACTCTGGTTTCTTCCCACCCTCCAAAAACATGCATGTCAGGTTGATTGGCTTCTATCAAATTTCCCCAAGGGTTGAGTGTGTAGATTGTTTGTTTGAAAATGTGTGTGTGGCCCCGCAACTAACTGGTAACCTCTTCAGGGTGTGTATATCCTCTCATCCGGAAATCATCCGGGATATGCTCCAGCACCCTCCGTGCCCTTTTTAGGGATAAGTGGTGCAGAAGACGAAACAAATTATTCTATATAAATATATAGATTTTCTTTTTGAGCGACTCCAACAAATCAATATATCTTTGTGGATTTCTTTGGTCAGTCCTTTCCTATCTTGTTTTTTCAGATGGATAGATCAGATGGTGCTGTAGTGCATTTCAAACGTAGTTTCTTCTCATTTAATTGATTGTATTTTTATAAGCGTGTGTCTCTTTTTGTCTTTGTTCTCATGTGTGAGTGTTCCTGTTGTTCTGCAACCACTAATTTCCCCCTTTGGGGTCAATAAAGTATTTCTGTTTTCCTAAATGATCATGTCAGGTCCAGATTAAAGTAAAACTGCACCTCCTGAGAAACTGATCTCATTCACAGCTGATGCCGTGCCATATGACCAACTGGGGGGGAAATCGTTCATGCATGCATGCGATTGAGCTATCAGAGGAATAACACATCTTTTACACCTCTCATCCAAAGCAACAGCTTTCACCTCCTCCCACCACCTCACTGACTCCTACAAGCCCCCCTCTTTCTCTCTTACTCACTGCTCACCTCTGCTGTGCCACTCTCATCCATCTCTGTGCAACGCTTAATATCGCCAATGCACCATATGACACGTTCCCTGGATACCTTCTCACAAGCTGAAGATCTCAATAGCAGACAAGGTGTTAATACTTTCCATTCAGCTTAACCTCAATATGCAGTTTGGGGTGAATACAACCTCGTTATTGATTCTAGTTGAGTAGAAGGATGGACATTGGGTGCCAGAGGAGTCGTGACCACCGAAAAAAAAATTTTGGTGTCCCCACTGGCTCTCATTACAGATGGAAATCACTGAAGGATTATAACTGCAAATTAGCTCGGCTCAGATTAAGATATCGTGCACCAAAAGCAGTCTCATGCTTTTTGCCACCCGCGAGTCACACCCCCACATAAGAAAGCAATGAAAGGAGAGATCACACCCCTTCGAAGCGTCAGCATGGGAACAATTAGTTAGCAGGTGCATTACATTGCTCTTTTCATAATGAATGTTATTTAAGCAGACCCCCTTCGCAGTGCTGGAGTCGGTCAATTCAAAGCTTTATTTCTTTTTCCATCAATCACTTTCTTTGCTTTTCAATAAATACAAACAAAGAGAATGAAGACTTTTACATCCCTTCGGTTGTTAGTCAGATGGAGACTTTAGTGATTTCCAATCCCATTACATTTATTGACCATAGAAAATCCATATTGAAGGTTGATGGATAATCTTCGGTGCCAAATTGGACGGATTGCATGATTATACTTGCAGTTGATTGTTGCTGTCAGTGTTCATCAAATGAAATAATCTGCTTAAACTATCTTACTGTCATTAGGAAATACATAATTATTCTTCTTTTTCTCTTTCAAACGTCAAATGATTTTATGTGTGCATTTTGGGGTCAAAACTTGGGGAAAATCACTCATTTCCAAACATCTCTGTTGGTAAAAAAAAAATCCTAAAGAGATCATATAAATAAAAAAGATATGCAACTTTTTTGTTTATTTATGTGACACTCTTCAAGCTCAATTGGAAAGATAGAGAAGGAAAAAGGAAGCAGTTAATCGTGATTTCCGACGTTTTGCTCTGACTCCGTAGACAGTAAAGTCACTGAAGGTCACACACTTGTAAAAGATCACTTAGTGAAAACAGCCTGTCGTTATTCTGAGACGGCCACATGACTTCATAACAGCTCTCACTTTGTGTGGCAAGGTTACAGAGGTCAACGGCCAAAGTGTTGCCCATCTTCTCCCTCACGGAGCCTCATCCGCTCAACCTGACACAGAGCAATTCTGCCCTCTCTTGGTGTCTACGCCTCACTTTCCGGCTGCACTTTTCATCCACACTTTTTCTTGATGATTTATTGGACATGAAGACACAATAATTCCCACTTGTGAATAACAATGAAGAAAGCTTTCTTTTGCTTTTTGATGATTACATTTTTGTGGGCATGTACATGAGATGATACAGATTTCCAGCCTCACAGTTTCACTAACAGCCTCTGAATCCTCCCGATAGATCCTTCTTCCTCTATCTAACTCCTATAGGATTTGTGGATGAGTGGCAGCTTGTAAATGTGTTTTGGTGTTTCTTTGACTGAATAATGAACCTTTCTTCTTTGACTTCATTAATGTCGTGACTGTCTGTAATTTGTCTCCATCTAGTGGTTATTAGAGGTGTTACAAACCTTATGATATATTTATATTTAAAAAATCTTTTATGATCATTTTATTCTGATCTCACAACAGATTAGACAATCACACATTTTCCTGTGGTCAAGGACCCTTTGGTTGTGAGCCACAAGCCCTTCATGATTAATACAAAAACATTTTTAATGAGAATGCAATAATGACATTAAAACAGACTAGGTCGTCACACTCTTTCAGAATCAGAATCAGAATATACTTTAATGATCCCACACATGGGAAATTTGTGTGTCACAGCAACAACTTTCTATCTGCTGAGTGAGTCGTTGTAGAGCCCGATCACGATCAAGAAAGACCTCCGGTAACGAGATGTTCTCGAGCGAAGCTGTCTGAGCCTCTTGGAGAAGGAGCTCCGCTGTTCGTCCAGGAGTGGGTAGAGAGGATGGTCATGATTGTCCATGATGGATAAAAGTTTGTTCATTGACCTCCTCTCCACCACTGCCTCCAGTGAGTCCTGTTTGCTGCCAATGACAGAGCCAGCCATTTTGATTAGTTTATTTCCTATGGTCAAGGACCTCTTCGTTCATATTTTCAAATGATCTGAGCATTTTGAGCGGCTGCACGGTGACAGTGGCCTCACAGCAAGAAGGTTGGGGGTTTGAGTCCCTGGTGGAGACGAGGATTGGAACACTGGCCTTTTCTGTGTGGAGTTTGCATGTTCTCCCCCTGCATTCATGGGTTTTCTGTGGGTACTCCGGTTTTCCTCCCACCCTCCAAAAACATGCATGTTCGGCTGATTGGCCTCTATGAAATTGCCCAAAGGAATGAGTGTGTGTGGATGGTATTGTGTGGTCCCACAACAGACTGATGACCTGTTCGAGGTATACCCTACCTTTTGCCTTAAATCAGCCTGTAGAGTCTCTGGCAACCCCAGCAACCCTGTGAGGGATAAGCGGTTCAGAAGATAAATGAATGAATATTCTATTCAACATCATTTAAACATTTCATTAGATTTCTGAACTCTTCGGGGTGTGAACTGTAAAAGTGTGATTTAAATGTATAATCTAATAAAAATACAATGTGGATAAGGTCCTTTTGTTTTAATCTAACTACCTGCCTTGAAATGTACCTTCTTTGTTAAAACTGAAAGAAAACTCAGTGTGCCTCGATGAGGCACAAGATCAGTGGGAGCTCTCCTGCCAAATCCAGTCAATCACCACATTGAAAAAAAGAACAAAAGCAACATATGCAAATGATTCAAGTCAGCTAACAAGACTCAAAATATGTCAAAACAACTGCACGAGAGTTTAACATGACATAAAACGGTTCCACTCATTATGCAAAAGACACCAAAAACATGAAAAGGATCGAGAACAACAACTGCATCACATAAAAAACTTAACATGAAAGGTTCAAAATAATAAAACAGAAGAGAACAGAATGATTGTAGCTTAACTTGAAAAAGCTCTAAAAAAATATGAAAAAGTATCAAAACAAACTAAACTAATGTAACCCAAAAAAAAATGTCTCATAAAAAGAGATCATTTTAAATTAGAAAATATGTAGAAGCCAGACTAAAGGGACAAAAAGAGTCTAAAAAAAGTGTTGCTAAGACCATCAGAAGTCCACTTCTTCTTGGTGTGTGAATGAGATTAAAAACTTCACCAAAACCAACTTTGGAAAACTGAAACTCAAAAAACATCAACTCCAAAATCACCAGGTTGTACTTTCACCTCCATGATCGTGTGAACTAAACTATTTTATCAAATAACTCTGATTTCAAGTGAATTGAACCTAAACTAAAAACTTTTAAAGCAGCCAATGATTACAGTTTTGGTAAAGTTCTTGTAAGATGAAAGTAAGTTTCGACCACAGAGGCCTTAGTTCAGTCGTGCATGTCTGCCCATCAAAAACTCATATAATGATGTTATTACAAGCACAAAGAGCTGGCCACCCTTTCACGGTATAATGGATAATCAGTGTCTATCCACTGCTGACAGCTTTCAGAGTCCCTGATGCTCAAGTGTCTAGAAGCCTTTCTTCTTGCTTTGATGGACTGGGTCTTTACGACCCTCTCCACATTTGCCTATCTGCCATATGGTGTGCTGGTACATGAAAAAAAAAACACTTCAAATGTACATTTTATTTTTGCTTTTTGAAAGCATGTTGGCATAAAACCATAAACTGGTCTTTAAAACATAATTAACGACAAATCAAGACGATTTGATGAGTCAGGAAAAAATATATAACAGGAGATTTTTTTCAAATTTATGTGTATGAGAGATGCAAAAATCAGTTAAAACTCTATAGTGTGATCTATGACAATAACACAGACAATGTGAGGGTTTTTGGGTTTTTTTTCTCCTTAGGAGACAAGTACATTTTTAGTACAGTAGGAACAGAATAGTAAACAGCAGTAACAAGGTTGCAAGTTTTGCTTTTTAATATAAAATGTAAATTCAGATCTTTTCCCTCTAATTAAACTATCTGCATTTCAAATAAAAGAAAACATTTTTTTTAAAACATGCTTGAACAAATTAATAGCTGGAGAAAAGTTTCAAAATTTCAAATTAAATTGTTTCCAACAAGATTATTAATAATAAAAATTGTAATTTTGCAAGTTGCAATTAAAATATAAGGTAACGTTTTTTTTATGTAGTGAGTAAACCTTTCAAAATAAATCAATGTCTTAATTATTGATAAATTTGAAAAAAAAAATTCTAAACTAGTAATTACTGCTCTGAGTGATCAAAGTAACTTTATAATTAGTATCTAAGCGTCTCTGCCAGACACGTGTCATGAAAGAGATATCTGGTTACCATGGTGATCATCAAACACGTCTAACCGCTTGATCGCGTCTGTTTTAAATATCGCGAGATTCCCTTTCGCGCCTTAAACTCCAAAATGTAGTGTAGCAAACACATTGATAATAAAACATAATATCCTCTCCTTACTGTCCTTCCCTGAGTTCATCAATTAGTCCTCTGCTACAGATAATGAACCGTTTCTGTAACGAGAATATTACTTCCTTCTTCTCAGATTAATGAGGCTGCTAATTGCCCTAATTTGTGCTTGAAACCCAGCATTAAGCTTTCTGTCTGTGCTCACAAAAATCCACCTCCGTAGCTTGGGGTGGGAGAGGATAATTACAGACTGCACTGTTTCTAACATCAAGAGATTCTCTGTTTCTGCTGCACGGAGGGGGAAGAGTTTTAAACAAGTCTTTTGTCAGGAAACGAAGGAGTCTTTTATTTGAACACCAAACAAAACGATGCCAGGCTGAGGAAACCCTACTCAGTGTCAAAGTTATTTTTAATCTCAAAAACTTCTCAAAAATACCCTGATTATTCATTCATCTTCTGAACCGTCCATCCCCCAACCGGGTTGCAGGGGTGCCGGAGCCTATCCCGGCTCTTTTAAGGCCAGAGGCAGGGTACACCCCAAACAGGTCACCAGTATATTGCAGGGCCGCACTGTTATTTCTAGGGGCATTTTCATCGCAGCCATTCAACCTAACACATACTGTATGTTTTTGGAGGGCGGGAGGAAACCAGAGTTCCCAGAGAAAACCCACACATATACTGGGAGAACTTGCAAACTCTACCAGTGTTCAAAGCTTCATCCCCACCTGAGACTCGAACCCCTGATCTTCTTGCTGTGAGGCCACTGTACTAACCACTTCACCACCGGGTGTGCATCATAGATGTGACATACAGTAGATGTGTCTGTCTTTACATAGATTCATGTCTTCATAAACTCAAGTGCTTCAAATTTATTAAGCATTTTTGGTTCGTTTAAGTAATGTTTAAATAATAAAACATGAGATAATGCACTGTTTTTCAATTTGTGTCCCACGGCACACTAGTCACCGTGAGAGAGTTTGTCAGATGTGCCGTAGAAAATTATCTTATTTCACCTCAAACGCTCATCGGGATCTACCGGTAGCTCCCAGAGATTGTTTTGGTTGGTGTTGTGGTGTTTGTGTTGAGAAAAATGGAGCTAAGTGAAGTGATGTATATTCTTTTTATATCCAGACGATAGGGCTGTCCTCCAGTGCAACCCACTCCGCCATCTTTTCTGAAGGTTTGCCTCCAGATTTTTTTTAGAATAAAAAATGTACCTTGACTTAGAAAAAGGTTGAAAATCGCAGAACACATTCGTATTTCATATTGAAGCATGGGCCTAGATGGGGTAGAGAATCTCAGTTTGTGATAACCACTAGGTTGTCTCGCTCTCTCCTACTTCAATGCTTCGGTACGTACGTGTTACAGTATGGACATCGGATCGTTACATGCAAACCATTTCAGCTCTCTACGCAGAGGACTATCAATGGCATGCTCTATAAACTGATCATGCAGGAGCGTGGGGGTATTTAGAACACCATCAGATGTTACAAGCAGGTAGCCACCTGTCACGAGCAGGTAGCTACCTGTTTGTGACATATGGGATGGTCTTTTAGACCCTCATGCCAATTTACATACTTCTTCTTTTGGTATTTCCCATCAGGGTTCATCACAGCAAGTCAGTTTCTTCCATCTAATCCTGTCTCCAGCAGGCTCTTCGGTCACGCCAAGTAACTTCATGTCTTCCTTCACATTATTCATGAACCTCCTCCATGGTCTTCCTCTAGTCCTCTTTCCTGGTGGTTCCAAACCCAGCATCCTTCTGCCAATGTACCCTCTCTCGCTCCTCTGCACATGTCCAAACCATCTCAGTCTGGCCTCTCTGACTTTATCTCCAAAACCTCTAACATGTGCTGTTCCTCTAATCCTGTCCATCCTGGTCACTCCCAGAGAGATCCTCAGCATCTTCATCTCTGCTACTTCCATCTCTGTTTCCTGTCTTTTGTTCAAGGCCACTGTCTCTGGACCATACAGCATGGCCGGTCTCACCACAGTTTTGCATCACTTTTCCTTTTGCTTTGCTGTAACTCTTCCATCACATATCACACTAATCTATGTGAAAATACACACATACATGCACATAAAATATAGTATATGTCCATATATTTTTCTGTATACATATGGACATGTAGATATATTTGTATGCATGCATTGACACATAGACAGATATATGGATAGAAATATTCACACGTTCATTTTTAACCACTTCTAGAGTAAACGAGTCACTTTCAACCAGTTTGGAAGCTAAAATAAGTGTTTTTTATTGTGTTTACTGAAAAGCAGGACACCTTTGACTAAAGTTCTTTTTCCCTTAAAAAAAAGAAGTTCTAAATTAATTATAGATTGCTTGGAGACTTTGTAACTCCACAGGGGTGTAACAGAGAGGGTTTGAAGGTGCCCCCTGAGAAATATTGGTAAGACTTAATTTACTTGGAAATATAAGCATTCCGATTCTGATTCTGATAAGCAATCACAGTGTGTTTTATAATTGAAATTACTCTCAATGGCTAGTCAGTGGAAACAACAAAGCAGACAAAAAGTAAAGATCTAACAGAAAAACTCATTTGGTGGCATTTGTACTCTCCACATCTGACCACCTATAGTGAATAAGGCCACTCAGGTGGTTAGTAACAGCTGAACAGCATGGTGGAAGCTCCTGTTGACACAAGCGGGTGCTGCTGTTGGCTGATCAGGATTTGAGTAATTAAGGGTCAGGAAATAAAGTGCTGGGACAGATGCCAGGTTCCATCACAAACGTCACAGGGCAGCTCATCTGTGAGTCTCTTGTTGCCAACTTAGTGGGTGATTGTGAAACTATTGGCAGTAAACTCACTCGTGAAATTGCTTAGCCAATTTGTGCCACTGAGTTGGTTTGCTCTGTGGTATCAGTAGGATTAATTATGTTTGCAGGAAGAAAAATGATTTGCCTCTGCTTTTAACATGACGCATAAAAGAATTTTATTTAGGAAAACAAACCACTTTGATGTCGATTAAAGGTTTAATCTAACTTTTAATTCTCAGTTTGAGGTCAATTCTACCTTTGTTGACTTCTTAAATTAAATTTGTTAAATCCAAGCCCTTACAGACATCTTTGTTGCAAAACTGGGCTGAAATTTCACATATAAAATTGATAGACCTGAAATATTTTTACCAATTTTTATTTTGAGACACATCGATTTGCTCAGTAAGAATTTTTAGTAGAAAAATGTTCATTAATTTCTTGTCATCTGGTAATTTACATCAGTCAGTCACCTTCTTAACTGTTTGTTCCCAATTGGGTTGCGGGGGCACCGGAGCCCATTCCAGCTGATTCAAGGCGAGGGGCAGGGTACACCCTGACCAGGTCACCACTCCATCGCTGGGGTAATTTACATGCTCCACCAAATTAATTCCAACAGTCACAAGAACTTCTAAAAGTGCATTAAAAGAAAGAATTAGCGTCATCAATTGTTAGTAATAACTTCCAATGGAGGTACAATCTTGGACAGATACTGGCGACCATTGGATGTAAACATGATATAAATTGATCCAGTGACCTCGGAAAAAAGTAACAAAGTAACTTTAACTACCTCCAAGAAGTAAAAAAAGATCTCTCGAATTGAGCCAGTTTTCTAAGGGAAATAATATTCCTTTTTTTGTGACACCGTGTCACATGCTGGTATCTCATACACACAAAATTTTATGGTTTCTTTTATTCTGTCAATAGCCGCAGATCAGGCGTGTCCAGATCCGGTCGACAAGAGTCACTGACATTATGTGGGTTTTACTGTTTCTCTGATGGATTAAAACCAGTGACTCATTGTTCCAGAACTTTATAAATCCTTAATTTAACTTAACCAGAGTCAAATCGCGTTGAAGCAGGGCTATTCTTAAAACCTCAAAAATAAATCTAGACCATTTCAATCTAGGGACTCTTTACTATGGGATTAAAATGCAAATCAAATTGATTATAATTAGGTGGTATTTTACACTTTTTTGTGTGTTTTTGTAGGATATAAATAACGTGCACATTCACACTCCACATTCCTGTAGTGTTGGTTAAATAAAATACTTTTCATATTTACAGCTTCATGCCTAAATTACAATGATGCACACTAAAAATATTACTTTACGCAAGTCTCCCAGACTAAAGTCTACATCCCACGGCCCCCTCCTGTCAGAGGGTCACTAGAAGTTGACCTGGTGGATGTTCCTCACACCTCCGCGTGCGCTCTGCACCAGATGGGAAGTGTAGCAGCATTTTTTTAAAGCCTGCACGCAGGGTTACAGGCTGTTGCGCTGGCAGTGGAGTTGAAGGAATGAAATATTCATGCAGACTCCAAAAAAAAAAAGAAAGAAAAGTCAGAATGGACACCCTGGGATGGAGAACGTGCCGATTTATTCAACTAAGACCAGGCCTCATTAAACTGCTGGCGACGAGGCAGGTCATGGTGATTTTCTTTACTATGCGTGACCCCAACTCTCCCCCTCCTTATAGAAACTCCCAAACTTAGAGACAGTCAGGAGGAGGTGGAAAGGAGGGAGGGATGAGAGGGTTTGCAGGGATGGGTGGGCTACAAGAAAGGTGGTTTGGGTGCGGGAAGGATGGGTGGGGAAGGTCTCCCAGTGGAACGATCTGATGTGGGTGCTCCTCTTCGGCAATTGATGCCCTAATGAGTGATTAGCTTCTGAGTTTGGTTTGTTGCTGTGAGCAGCATATGGGAGACGTGGGGGCCACGTTTCCACCAGAGGTGTGTGGCTCGTGTGAGGTGCCAAGGGACACCAGCTGATAAGCATGGTGCTCAGAACATGTGACCAGAAACAAAATTTGTGGCCTATCATTTATCTTTTTTTTATATAGTCTCAGACTTTGAAAAAAAAGAAGACATCTTCATCTTGAAACATGAACAAAAACAGAGACGTAAAAATTTAAAGCTCCTTTTTCATCGTTGATGGGAATCAACTTTAAATACAAATCAAGTTTGCATTATTTTATGTGGGATTTTAAAATGTATTAAAACTCCTCCTTTTTGAGGTAGATCCCTCTTCTTAAATGATTCATAAATTGCCTTGAGACATCTTATCAGTTATCCTGGCTCTACTCTGGACAGGTGTGTCCCCAGGCTGGTCTCCCACCTGTTCCTTTTATTATTCCTCTGCAAATAATCGGGGAAAGTTTGCTCATATTTTACTGTTTGTTTGAGGACAAACTTCTGTTTGTGGCTCCTTGCCAGAAAGATCAGAACAAATTAAGAAGTCAGTTGCATGGATATTGTTTTTGATTATGTGTAAATAAAGAAGATCAAACTTTAATCTCTAACTTTGTGTTGTGAAGTTGTCAACCCAGCAGGTTCTTAGATGATCCTTTTCCTCTTGCTTTAAAAATGCACTCCACGCTTTTAAATGATTAATATTGACTCCCCTGTGTGTGAGGATAACAACAAGGTCGTGATTGAGTTACAATGCACAATAGAGGAAAAAGAAGTGGAGCTTTGTCTAATTGTTCTTTGACAGGGTCAGGGCCTGCAGGAGGCCTGGCAGGGAGGGACAGTAAGGTGACTGAGGGGAGGGTCTATAAATTGATGGTGCAATGCAAAGCTCTCCACAACACCAAGACATCCTCCAAAGTCACTTGGCAGCTTTTTATGTTTTGGCCTTCAGAGATGATGGCCACCAAAGCGGATCTCTCTACTTGGTCTGAGTTCCAGGATGATTTTACGCTCCTGCAGGAGCACAACTTGCCCCACATCAACTCCAAAACATGGATTTCTTCTAATTCAGTTCGTGGTTTCTCAAGAAGAGAAAGCAATCCAACAGCAGATGGAGGGATCTCAATGCAAGTGAATAAACTGAATGAGTGTGTGTCTGCCGGATGCATCACAGACTCCAGTCCCAGCAAGGTGAATGATGGAGGTAAGGGGAGCGGCTTTGGTCCACAGAGACACAGACGGGTAGCAGCTAACGCAAGAGAGAGGAGGAGGATGCACGGACTGAACAAAGCATTTGATGAACTGAGGAGCGTCATCCCATCCCTGGAAAATGAGAAGAAGTTATCCAAGTATGACACACTGCAGATGGCTCAGATTTACATCACAGAGTTGTCGGAGCTGCTGGCTGGTGTGGTTCATCCAGACTGCAGGAGTCCACCAAGAAGGAACCTCATCCAGAATCTCAGACAAGCTCCCAGTCCACAATCCCAGTCCATACTTGGTTCCGATCAGCAATCAAGAGATCCCTCAGCTTCTATTCTTATCGGGGCTTCATCTGATTCAGGAGGTTCTTCACACAGCAGTGATGGAGAATCATCTCATCTCAGTGACGTGGAGGACAGTCATCTGACAGAGAGAGACCATCACTGAGATCTAACTGCTTCTCACGTGTTTCTAGAACATCCAAGAAGAACTAAACACTTTCATCTGTCTTCATGGATGGATTAGATGTTGTTGTTGAACACATTCTATTTTTGAACTCCTCTAGGCCTTTGTTTGCACTTTAAGGTCCTGAACAATTACTTTTGGCATTTCCTGTGTCATTAGTTGAATTTTAGATTTTATTTCTATAAAAAACTGTATTTTTCTATATTTATGAATAGATTGTGGGTATTTTATAAGGAATGTTTTTCTACAATAAAGATTTAATTAAATGATTCTTGCTTTTATTTGTATTTGTCATTTGAAATCAAGTAACATATCAGTCTGTGTAAATCTCATCTCGATGTGGATTAATTTCTCCTTTAAATTTAAACTGACTGTCATTCTTTAAAATGGATTTATCTTTGATTCAACCAGGAAGATCGGATTGAGATTAAAAAGCTGTTTTACGAGGGCGTTCTGGCCAAAAAGCAGCAAAAAGTTACACTACATTGATAATTTATAATTAAAAATACAAATCATATCAAATAATTTTATTTTTTAAAGTTTGTACAATTGAACAAAAAGTTGTTTTACAATAAAAAACTACCAGAAAAATCCACATCAGGAGACTGATGTGAATTTTTTTTAATAACTGTCAACTTTATTAATTTCTTCTCATTTTAAACTAATCACGTTCAACAGAGGACAAGATTTTGAGATGTTGTCATTTTATTTCTATATGTTTACATGTTTGTATTTTTTATATTTAATCTGATTCACTTAAATTAATGACAATATAAAGATCATCTAAAAAACATACATGTACATTCACACATGTATGAACAGATATAATTGTAAATAAATATGTGTGTAGTACGTATGTACGTATACATGAACAGCATATACAAATCTATAGGGTATGTACATATGAACAACCAAGCAGAAAGTTATTCATAACTTTGGGAAATACTGATTTAAAGTTACACTTAATTAAATGAAATTGATTGGGTTTAACTTGAAGTCACACAAGCTTCTTCCAAAAAAATAAGAAAGTATTAAAGTTTTTCTTGCCTGAACAAAAAAGAATCCACAATTTATTTTAGATTTGAAAACAAAGTTGCAGTTTAAGGACTTTCGCTGGGTTTTGTTCATGAGTGAGGGAAGGATGGAGCGGGAGATCGACAGACAGATTGGTGCAGCATCCACAACAATCAGGACGCTGCATTCGTCCGTCGTGGTAAATAAAGAGCTGAGTCGAAAAGTAAAGCTCTCGATTTACCAGTTGATCTATGTTCTTACCCTCATCTTTGGTAACCAGTTGCGGGTGGTGACCGAAAGTATGAGATCGCGGATACAAGAGGCCGAAATGAGCTTCCTTTGCAGAGTGGCTGCGCTCTCAATCAGGGATAGAGTAACAAGCTCTGACATCCAGGAGGAGCTTGGAGTAGAGCTGTTGCTCCTCTAGGTTAAGAGAAGCCAGATGAGGTGGATCAGGCATCTGATTAGGATGCCTGCCGAGCGCCTCACTGGTGAGGTGTTTCTGGCACATCCCACCAAGAGGAGCAGACCCGGACCTGCTGGAGAGACTATGTCTCACAGCTGAACACTTTGGGATCAACCTGGAGGAGCAGGAAACTTTACTTAAGTACCTGTGTGTATTTTGATTATTTAAGCAAAGAATGTTAAAGAGTTGTAAATTTCTAACATTGAGAAAAATAAAAGATCAGATTTTTATTTAAATATAAGTTCAAATAGGGTTATTTTATTAGAATGTAAAATGAAAAAAAACCTTACAGTTTTAAAATTATTTTAATTTTTTTTCCTTTTTAACAAAAAGGAAGCAAGCCATGTTGAAAACATATAACTTTAAAATGATTAACGTACTATCATCCTCCAGAAAATCAAACATAATATTTAAAAATTTACATGCACAACAGACTGAGCACAGTGAAAGAACATTTCTGGGTATTTAAAGATGTTATTTGTAACGGTTTATCACATTAAAATTGCTCAATACTGTCATTACCCAGCAGCCTACTGAGGAAGTACAGAGCTGCCTGGTCCAAAAAGAAGAGGTGGCTGGAACTTCGGGTCTTTAGAAATTATTTCCGCCAGCCTCCTTTTAAAAGAGCCGGGAATATCTGAGGAGGCGGATCGAGGAGCAAAGCCAATGGCCTCCTCCATCTCATCTCCATCTGCTTCCTGTTTGCTGTATTCTAGCTGTGCATAGTCCTCCGCTGGGGACAGATGTGGGCTTTGGCACCTGAGTTGGTCACAGTGCTCCGCTCTGCCGGGCGGTAAAGGAGGGGGCTGGGGTTTAACTGAGGAAAAGGGCTGATTATTTGAGGAGTTTCTAATAATTTTGACTTCAGAATAGATGCAATCTGATTGAGGAGTCTTAGTTTTTCTTGCTGGGAGAGGTGTATGTTTCCTCACGTTGGAGTAAAGGCTGATGTCTTCCATCTGCATGGCTTCCAGTGAAGAACATATTTCCTCCTCATCCTCACCTACCTCCCCTGATGCCTCCTTACTTACAGAAACAGGTGCTTCAGTAGAACAGAAACGCTCTGGAATCTGTGAAAAGACGTTGGTGTTGTTAGATAAGAACAAGGCGAACGGGTCAGTGGGGTCTTCATCTGGTGTGATGTGTAGAGGAGAAATCCCGGTGGCTGGGAGTTCTCTCTCACACAGCGATCTTCTGTTACAACTCTTTGCACTTCGCTCTTTCTCTGACAAGCACTGCTTTTGTATAAGCTGGATTATTTCAGAGCCATGTTCAGTCAGGAAGGTGAAGAGTCCTTCTCCGGAGTCACAGCGACGACCTGCTTCAATACGGAATCCCTCCTTAAATCAATGTTTTAGTTAATCCACCATCTCTCAAAAAGAAGATCCTTTGTTTTATTTTTAACAAACAAATTTACCTCAACTTGTCCAAACTTGCGTAGGAATTTGTACGGCCAGGAGTAGACATTCCCACCATCGGTGGAGGACAGAAGTAAAGCATCTTTATCAGGAAATAGCAAATAGTCTCCAGATAACTTGCACCTCTTCGATGCTTCTGTGCTCTGGACTTTCACCCGGTAATGGTTTGGAGGAAGAGCTAAACCAAAGATTAAAATAGGGTCAGCGTGGCTTACCAAACTTTAAAAAGTTTCCATTGGCTGAAAAAGGTGAAAATTTCATAACAACACATTTTTGTATTTTAGAATAACTAACAATACAAAATAATATAACATCTATGCACAAAACTGGTTTGTTCTAAATCAACGTCTGGTTGCTGAAACGTGAAAGTCTGAAGTTTCTATTACCGGAAGATTTTTCTTTTAACACTAGGACCACCACAGCCGTCAATATGACTCCATGTCACTTTATTTAGCATGTTAATTAGAATAAAAAAAAAACACAACCTAGGAGGCTGATCTTTAATGACTTTTAGTATAAACATGTTTTTTTTTTATTTTAAATGTATTTTTGTGTTCTAAGAATGAACATTTCAAAATTTATAAAAATTTTATCTCGTCAAACCTGCTGCGCCCCGCAGCAGCCGAGAGGAAGCACGCATTGCCATAGCAACAACTTCTGTGGGAAGTTGTATATGTATGTGTGTTTATATTTGTGAAGCGAGACAAGAAGGACGCTGGTTTAAAAAAAAATAACGCTTTTTAATTCGGCGGAACGGTGGTACAGTGGTTATTAGCATAGTAGCCCAGTGGAGATCAGGCTTGAAACACTGGCCTTTCTGTGTGGAGTTTGTATGTTCTCCATCTGTATATGTGGGTTTTCTATGAACTCTGGTTTCCTCCCATCCTCCAAAAAACATCCATATTGAGTTGATTGAGTGCTATAAAAATTGCCCCTAGGGAATGAGTGTGAGTGTGTGTATGGTTGTGTGAGGCCCCACGACAGACTGGCGACCTGTTCGGGGTGTACCCTGCCTCTCGCCTTGAATCAGCCAGGATAGGCTCCCTGCATCCCCTACATCCCTGTTAGGGATGGACGGTTCAGAAGACGAAACTTTTAAATTCAAGCGATCTATGATTGGCTAAGAGTTGAAAAAAACAAATGGAAGCAAAAAAGAATTATATATTTAAATATAATACAAAATATAAGTTTGCTTCTCATCTATTTTTTTAAACTTGCCTCTTTTCACAGCTTTCTGCTTTGACAAGTAACATTCACTTTGATTTCAGGGTTGTGTGCTGAATCTAAAGCTTAAAAATTACCTCGTGTCCAAGATGAGTAAAGGTCATTTTCTTCCATAGTCAAGTCATTTCCTCCCTCAAAATCCCCCTTGGCTGATTCTCCAGAGCTCCTCTGTAAACATGTGGCATGGCAAACATCACAAAGAGGGAAAACTTTTCTTATCACTGTTTTATGACATCAAAGTGGTACGGTGTAAGCCGAAAACCACACTTGTGCAAGCAGAAAAATTAGAGAAGTGACAGAGGTTCCACATACAGTTTTAACTTCCTCATTATTTATCTGCATCTAGCTGTGGGTAAGCTTGACACTGACCGTTCCCAAATTCACAAGCTGATACGACAGACAAAGAGATGAAAAGTGAGATACCTGGAAGGCGAGAAGACAGAGGGCATCGAGCCACTCCTGGCTTGTTTTGGAGGCGAAGGTGTATTTGGTGATGGTGGTGTTCAGATAGAAAACCGTGCAGCCTCCAGGGCAAGACTCCTTTGGAGCTGGGGTGACACTAAGGCAGTCACTTAAACGTATGACTTTTCTCTCTTGTGTTTTCTGCCAGATAGATTTTAACTGATCCCCTGTCGTGTCTGATGCAGGGCACAGCTCCAGCCGGCCTACTCCTGTAAGACTAGCCCTAAAAAGAACCACCCAAAGTTTACGCCAAGTTTTCTGTGGAGAAAAGAGAATACTGGTAAACACAAATCAACAGTTTCCAAATAAAATCCAAAATTTTGAAGTCACAAATATAGAAAATATTGTCAATCAATGAAGTTCCTGGTATGGAATTTAAATATTAGAAAGTTACAGTAAACTGGCAAGTCAGAGCTTCTGGTTTTTTCTTTTAACTAGTCAGCGGGATGTTCGAATTTCTTTAGAATTCTGAAGAGGAAGCATTTTGTTTAAGACATCTAGACCTTCTTCTTATATAAAAAAAATTCTGCAACTTCAACAAGATTCACTCTTGGAAAAACTGGTGATTATATTTTTATTCCCAAAACAGACAACTTTGCAGATGATGGCTAAATTTACACCGAATGTAATTTGAAAGACCAAAAATAACCATTTCTGTACTGACCAGTAAAACCCATGAAGGAAATAACAAGCACCTATAAAGCTTCCTTACACATTCAAAAGGCCTTAATGAATCAGCTCTACTATAGCATGTCATGTTTTAACTAGCTGAATGAAGATGGTAAATAAAAAAAAAAGCCCTCACACGACCTTTAGTTTGGCAACTTTCAGAAAAACATGTTAATGTCACTAATTTCATTTTTATTTTGGCATGTTTTTGATCAACTAATTGATCAAAAATTAAGTGAGGGTGAAGTACAAGTGTTTCAAAAGCATTGCAGATGTTCAAGCCACTTTAAAAGCAAACAATTTTCTAAGATTTGCAAGTTTAAATTTACAGTAGCCAAACCATGATTGTTCCACCCATGTGCCTAGAAACATAAAATATACAAATATAAAATATCATTGTAAACGAAAAGAAAAAAAATTAGATTTTAAATTACACATAATGTGTTCGAGGCTTGAAACAATGTCTTTCAGTGTGGCATATTCATGTTCTCCCCATGTATGTGTGGGTTTTCTCCAGTTTCTTCCCACCCACCAAAAACATGCATGTTAGGTTGATTGCCTGCTATGAAATTGTCCCCAGGTATAAGTGTCTGTGTGGATCGTTGTGTGTGTGGCCCTGGAGCGTACTGGCAACCTGTTCAGGGTGTACCTTGCCTTTCGACTGAAATCAGCTAGGATAGGCTCCAGCATCACCTGCGACTCCATCATGGGTAAGTGGTTTAGAGGACGAAACGGAAAACATAATGCAGTTTACTCACATTCTGAGAGTCATCTCTGACTATGCTTTTTTTGGACATGTTGATGGTTTTATCTTCTCTAATAATGACTTTGGATTTTATTAAAGAGGGGGGTTTGTGCTTTTGTGTGGTAAGTTTTCTTATCTAGTGGGATAACCTTTTAAACTTTCACTCTCTAGTCTGTAACTACCCGTCACGGTGTAGTTTCAGGTTCATCTTCTTTGGTCTTTCTGTTTGCACTACAGCACTCTAATTTCCTTTTGGGGATCAATAGTATTTTCAACTAAATTTAATTAAACATCCTATTTTTGCTCCCTGCACAGTCCAGTTCGCTGGGCACATACACGACACACCATAAATTTTTTTTAAGCCACAAATTGGACGATGGAGAGCAAAAGATGTGGCCAAGATCAAACTGGCATTCAAATAGAACAATGCATGAACAAAATAGAAAACATTATGTATGTTTCACATGTGGGTACAACATTGAAACATGGTAGAAACCTCCAAAAAGCTGATGTTAGGGAAATATTATAAGGTCTTTCCTCATTGGCTGGTACTTAGTAGAAGCTAATTTGAACCCTGTGGTTGGAAATTGTTGGTACAAAATGTAAATGAAGCTAGCATTTTCTGTCCTTCCTCAATATAGAACATATTTTTTTTGACAATGCAAAAACACAAATATTTTTAACCATGTATTTGATTTGGTTATTCAGACTTTTCTTTTTTTAAGGACAGCTTTTTTGATTTTGTTCTTTTAAAACGACTTCAATTATACACTTTTTGTCAAACAGATGAAACCAAAATAAAGGGAAGTTTTTCTTCTAATTCGATCAGTGACAAACTGGTTCCTGAGCAACAAAATAAACATGTTTTTACCAAAGTGAGATTAAATCAAACCTTTTCAGACTTGAGTTTTTTCAAAGAAAGATCTCATTCTGAAAGCAACAACTTTCAAGATTTTAGTCTCACGAGTGGTAAAAAAGAAAAAGTGGGTTAATGTGACAAATATGGACCTGAGTTTACATAAAAGTAAAAAAATCTATCTTCAATTAAATAAAAATTGACAACTAACTAGTGTAGATCGCACAAATATTGATCAAATCAAATCAAATGCAAGAGAGGAAGCATTTAGATGATTAAAAACTCATTGAAAACACAAGAGTTCAATAAAAACATTAGGTATACGATTCATATTGAAAGACAAGTTGGACTGAGAGTCACAGTCACAGCAGAGCCAGTATGACAAGCCTTTGAGCAAATGTGGTGCAGCATTTGGACAAACTGCAGACGATAAGAACCAGCTGCCCTGTTTTATCACATTTTACTCCCAGATTTTTAACCACGCAGATCTAAAAATGTGACATTCTGCAAACCAGTTGCACAAAAAAAACAGATAATTTCCTCTTTTAGACACAAAGTTTGACATCTTTTGAATATCTGCTAGAGTACAAAACTGTCAAAAGTGTGCTGTGGATCATCACAAAAAGGTTTTTTTGAATAAACCAAATTATCTCTATTGAAGACTTTCACTGCAAATAGGATGTAAAAGGGAGTGAATTTTTTAGAAGGTTGAAATAAGGCCGAACAATAACAGTTGTTTTTTTTTCCAAATTGTGAATATTTGCTCATTTGATTGTTTTCTCCTAAATTTCATTTTTATGAAATTAGCTGTTGAACACAAACTTCTTTTTTTCACATAAGTGCTCATCAGTAAGCTCACCTTCCCAAACTTGGCTCCTTGTAGGTACAACAATCCTTCTTTATACACCACATCCATGCTTGGGAGCTTTGTTTGAAATCTTCTCACAAGTAGAAGTCGTTACCGTCTGGCCAGAATGCAGCAGGCAGAGTTAAAAGTAGAGAGCCTGTGGTTTAAGTTTCCTTCACGTCACTAAAAGTTTGCACACAGTCGCTGGCTTCACTTCATCACTGTACAAAAATATGAGAGTACTAATGCTTCACTTTGCAGTTCCCTTTGCATTGTTCTGCAACTTCCTCACCTTGCAAAACCCATGACTATTTACCAGACAATTACTAACAAATATATAAGTTTTATTTACAATTAGATCTTTAGTTTGATCTGTTACAAAAGGAGCACAAACAGGAGAAAAAAAATAGTTAGAATAATTACAATGCACTTCCTTACTTTGAGGACACGTCACTACAGCTTCCTCATAACAATTTTTCAGTGTTATTTAAGGATAAAAAGTTTTAGAAGTCCATGGAACTATGAGCCAGGTAGTCTTTCCGTCCGATGTTGGTGACCTGCTTTGTTTGCATGGCCTCAAGTTTGGGACAATCTGTGATACGATGACCAAGTCCACCACAAAATGTGCAGCCTCTCTCTCCTGAAATAATGAAAAATATCACAAATGTAAGATGCAACAGTTTGAGAAATGACAAATTGTATGGTTTTCTTTGGTTTTTTTTGTTTTTTAAGAAAGTCTTACCTCCGATGTCCAGCATAGTCTCGTCTCCTGTCTGGAGCACTTGCAGGACTGGTGGTACCTTCTGCTTTGCTTCAACTAGAAGAGCTTTAAGATCCATCAACACTGACTCATCTGTTAAAAATAAAGAAAAGAAAAACCCAACTTAAATAAAAAATAAAAGTCGCAGCAGTGAGTTTGAACAGTTTATGTTCTGAGTCGAATTGTAAATTTCACATTTTTTTAGGTTTAATGGTCTTTCTTTTTATCTCCATCACATTACATGACTGTCCTGTCTCACTCTGACTCCCAAAAAAATATAAGAAAATGGTGGCTGTGCTCTCACTCAGAGATGGAGTAAGAAGTCCTGTCATCCAGGAGGAGCTCGGAATAGAGCCATTGTTCCTCCGGGTTGAGAAAACTCAGATATAGTAGTTCAGGAATCTGGTTAGGATGCTTATACAGTGTTTCGGGCAAGTCCCACCGGGAAGAGACCCAGAGGCACGCCCGGACGATAAAGAGACAATGTCGAACGTCTGAGCCAGGTGAGCTGGAGGATGCAGCTGGATGAGAGAAACCTGGGCTTCTCGTCTGACGCTCTTGCTTCAGCGACCCGTCCCCAGATAAGTGGAAGACAATCGAACAGAAATATGTTTTTCTAAATAAGTTATTTTTTCTTACCACAGCCTTTATTGATGAATGTCGTAGCAATACCAGTCTTTCCTGATCGTCCAGTTCTTCCAATTCTGTGCACTAAAATGACATTTTAACAAACTAATTAGAGAAATAAGTCAAAAAAGTCATTTGATGTTTAAATGTAGTGAGAAAAAGTTCATTTTCCATGTGTTAACGCTCACCATAGTTTTCTATTTCTTCGGGCATGTCGTAGTTCACTACGTGCTGAATTGCTGGGAAATCCAAACCTTTGGAGGCAACATCAGTTGCAACTAAAACGTCTTTTTTTCCTTCTTTGAACGCTTCAATAGCTTTTGTTCTTTCTTCCTGATCTGAGAAAAAAAAAAACAGAGAACTTTGACAACAGAAATCTGAATACACAAGTACTGGGGCTGTCTTTGGTGCTGTTAGACAAAAGCAGGATTCATTCTGGACAGGCCACCAGTTAGACAGGCAACTATTGTCATGCACTCATTTTCACACTAATTTTCCAATTTTGACAAAACCCAATAAATCTCATTTAAAACAGTAAAATAATGTCTTATAAACCTTGAGCTTAGAGCAACATCTAGTGGTAATGATAAGGAACTACAAGCACGCCAAAGTACAAAATTCTTCAGCTTTTTTATCTCAAAGCTTTACATTCCAGCAACTACAATAGATCTTCAATACCTTTCCCTCCATGGATGGCCACTGCTTCCACACCCTTTAGCAGCAAATATTCATGGATAGCGTCCACATCTGCCTTTTTCTCAGCAAATATCAACACCTGCAATAAGAAAAAATTACTAGAAATTAGATTTAATTCAATTTTTTCAATGGGTGTTATTGTATGAAGTCACTTACTGGAGGAGGTGTTTTCTGGAGACACTCCAAAAGGTAGACCATCTTTGCTTCCTCTTTGACGTACTCCACTTCCTGCACAGGTTACTGTTTTAGCTCAAACAAGCGGTGGGAGAAAGAAAAAGTTCAGTGAACAATGAACGTACCTGGATGACATCCAAGCTGGCAGCTCCAGCTCTGCCAACATTAATGGTGACTGGTTTGACCAGAGCACTCTTGGCAAAGTTCTGGATCTTTTTGGGCATAGTAGCACTGAAAAGCAAAGTTTGCCTTTGTCCCTAAAAAAACAAGACAATTGTAATAATTAGCAAAGTCAATACATCGTACTTTCCAGACAATAAGTCACACTTTTTTTCATGAGTTGACTGTCCCAAAAATAAACCGTGTAACATTTCTTTTTAATTTTAAAATTCACATTTCTCAAAATGATAGGAAGGGCTTAGCTCACTGCATATTATTACATATCAACACACGTATAATTCTAAATGCATATTGATGTATGATATGATCCCATTCATATGTTGATCTCACCTTAAAATAAGAGAAGATGGTCCTGATATCTTCTTCAAAACCCATATCAATCATCCTGTCAGCTTCATCCAAAGCCAAGTAGCGGCAAATATCCAAACTAACCATCTTTTTTTGTAGCAGGTCCATCAGTCTTCCGGGAGTGGCAACCATCATGTGGACACCACTGAGAACAAAGTGGTACAAATAAAAACAAATTGGTTTATACGTTTCTGTTCACATGTTTCAGAATCAGTTTTTTTAAATCTTTAGAAGTAGAATTTCGTTTTACTTACTGTTTTACTACTTCCATCTGCTCCTTTACAGACATTCCTCCAATGCAGAGGGCGGTGCGGAGCTGAGGAGCTCCTTCCTCCTCAAGCAGCTTGCAGTAATACTCTATGATGCCGTGGGTTTGCCTCGCCAGTTCTCTCTGAGAACGCAGAGAAGAGCTAATTAAATCCCTCATTTTCTCCTGGCTATAAGCCTTTTAATAAAAGTTTGGTCCAAAAACTTCAAAAACTGATCGTGCTGTTACATCTTTGAAAGCTAACTGAGATGATCCTTTTAAGAAAGGAGAGTTTTATATACAAATTTTCATTCATCCGCCCATGCATCTAACCTGCAATGTTTGCACATCTTTTCTGTTGCTGCGGTTAGAAAAACAGAAGTAATGGAGCATGTCTTACTGAAGGACAGATGATTAGTCCATATGGTCCCTCCCTCTTAAAGAACGGCAGCCTTTTCTCCTGCTCCAAGGCAAACATGATGATCGGCAGAGTGAAAACCAATGTCTTTCCAGAGCCGGTGAATGCAATGCCGATCATGTCCCGACCAGACAGCCTAAATACAAAAAAAAAAAATGTGTGTTTCTGATTATGACTCACTTCCTGCATAATTGTGAAGAAACATTTTATTCTGAAAGGTGAACTTTTTCTAATTTTAACCACAAAAGCAGCAAAGAAATAACTAAGAAAATATATTTTTTATTGAAATAAACATTTTGTCATATCAATATTTTTTTTTGTTTTAAGGTTGGCGTTGGATTGTTGGTGGGATGTCCTTCCTGGGACCGGGAGATGCTAGTTTGATTCGTACTGGGCCTATGTCTAACTGTCCCTGGAGAAGACACCTAACGCCCAGTTAATCTCACCATTGGTGCTGTAATGGCTGCCTGCTGCAGTGCAATGTAGCAAGTCATTTCCTCATAAGGAATTAATATAAAAAAAATTACAGTTTCAGCTAAAGACTTGTTAAATTTTACCATTTGATTTTGAGTAAATTATTACCATCCCAACATTTAGAAATGTTGCGATTGTAACACTCCAGTGGACTTACACGGTGGGAATTCCTTGAATCTGAATTGGAGTTGGGTGCACAATCCCCTTCTTTTTCAAACCTTTTAAAATAGCTGCAAACAACAAAACAGAGAGTTGTACTTTGTGAGAACTCAACGGGTATCATTAATAGCGTTACATAATGTGTGAGGTTTTTTTTTTTCACCTGGAGGAAACTTCATCTCTCTGAAACTCTTGATTGGAGCCGGAATCCCATCTCCATCTACAAGAATGTGGAATTTCCTCCTGACACGTTCATGCCTGGTGTCTGGCATGTTCAGAATATAGCGTGGTGCCTTCCAGCTACAAAGCAGATTCACGTTTAATCAATTATAAGTGAGAATATATTTATCAAATGGACTTTTAAGATCTCATCCCAAAATAGACTCACCTTGTTTTTATAGGATCATCATAAATGATACCTTTAGCCATTTCCTTCACAGACATCAGTGCTAACAAATAAAAAAATACATTAGCTTTTAAATTTTAAAATGTAAAGCGATACTTTAGTGTTATTTTTAAAAATTTGATGAATGTTTTACCTCTTCCCTCTGCAACACTTTCAAGAATCTTCTCTTCTTCCTTCAGCTGCTTTTCTTTGGCCGACTCTTTACGAGCTGTAAGCAGAGACATAAAACCACTAAATGATATTCTTTAACATGGACATTTTGGGAAAATAGAAAGGATGGCTTGGTGGGTAAGGCGACCATCCTGTAACAGGAAGGTCACTGGTTCTATCCCCCTTGAGTGCATGCCGAGGTGTCTTTAAGCAAGACTACTAACTCCAATTGCTCCTGATGATAGCGGTATGCGCCTTGCATGGCAGCTCTCATAATCAGGAATGAATGTGTGAGTGAATGTGTACTTAGCATCTCTCCTGTCTTCTCAAAAATCTTCAGGGAATTCATTGATGTCTGTTATGCCAAGGTTGGCCATAGACAGTTTATATCGGGCCAAAGTCATAGATATTTTGTTTGTAGAGTCAGGAATGGAGATTATCGCCTCCAGGTTAAAGTTTTCAAATGAATTAGGGCCTTTAACACCAGACTTCTGAGAAGTCTTCAATTCAAGAAACCTTTTGGGATCATCTGATCTGTAAAACAGAATCATGCTGGTCAAGTGGTCCACGAGCTCAAGTGTTTTATGATTTTTATTTTTTTTTTTTTAGATCTTCCACAGTGTCAGTTTCTTTCCATCTTCATCTTTTTTTTTTCAGAGCCTGTTTATATGGAGGTACACAACACAGTGCGTCAGAGTGGGTGTGATCTTAAGCATAGTACTCACCTTCTGCTTTTTCCTTAAGGTGCTGATGCTGATCCAGGAGACTGACATTGGACCGTGGTCCCAGACCTTCATCCTCATCTCGTTGCTCTCCTCCACTGTCTTTCAGTTCCTCATCCACAGCTTTTCCTCGAACACGTAACATTTTCTGTAGCTGCAAACATGTATAACAAGTATATCTTAACTGGTGAAATCATGGTATACCTGAGTAGATATGATAGTCATAAATACTGAACACTTGATCTCAGCAATCTAAAATGTTCCTATTCAAAGGGACCATTTTCCTACCATTTGCTGTTTTCTTATCTTCACTGGAACATAAGGAACATAATCATCATCTTCAGATTCTTCTGATCTAGGAATCCCATCCTCTTCATTTGGTCGCTGTGGATAGATTGATCAGTAATAAAATATCTCAGGATCATCACGTCCTGAGGACACTTGGAGTTTAAAAGACTCCAACATAATCTTATGGATCAGTTGTATGATGTCTTTTATTTAGCAAAAATAAATAAATAATCATATTAATTTGATCTTTAACTTCAGGATCATTATCACATGTTTAACATTACATCACATTTGGATTAATTTTAATGATAAATGTATCCGATCTTGATATTGTGAAACACACTTAAGCAAAGTGTAATCTCTTTAGTTTAACATTTGTTTCAAGAAACGTACGTATAATATTGTACGTACGTTACATGTAGTGTAATATAATCTCACATCTATTTGTTTATGTAGATTTATAAAACTTAAAACAAAAAGAGTTATTTGAGAACGTTAATAACATACAATTATTTATTTAAAGCTTTAAAACATAAAAAAAGAAGCTAATTTACATGCTAATAACTAGCATTACGATGCTAAGAAGCTAAAATACATTTTTCTTACCTTTTTTGGTCGATTTTCGGTCTCCATTGTCTTTTTTATTGTCTTTATTTATTCTTCAAGTATGTTTTAATATTTTATCTAGTAGTTTTAAGTAGTAAAATTGAATATAAATTAATAAAAATATCAGAGCTGCATGTTCTTGTCATGAAGCTAAAAATACAGCAGGCCGTAGGAGTCAAACTGTACCAAATCGCGTTTTCCAAAATCCACACAATTTTGAAGAACTAAATAAAATTCCAATCAATATACTAAATCAAAAAGCAAACACCACACTTTATTTTGTCAAACTGTATTATTTTAATCTTTCTGAACGAAAGATCTTTCACAGTATCAAAAGTGAATAAAAAACAAAACAAAAAAACAAAACAAGCCAACATACACTTGGCTGTTATCAGTATAGTATAAATCTACATTCAAAACAGTAAGATATTCTTCTCTAGTTGAATATAACCTGGAAAGCATCAAAGATGTTATATTAAAAAAAAATATCTCAGAACATATTTAAAAAAGAGAATCATCCATCTTCATGAAAGCCATCAGCTTAAACATTGATACTTGTGTAAAACCTAAGGCTCGTGTCCAAGTTTCCTTTGTGATAAATGTCAGCAAAAGATATTCGAGAATGGGGTTGGAGAGAAAATTGAGCTCAGGAGAATAGTGCCACTAACATCACAGTACAAGTAAGGTTTAAAAATCAGGCTTGCACACGGGCACACATAACACACCCTAAAAACTCATGACAAGGATTTGAATGAGCCAAATAAAGAAAATCCAACTATGTACAAGGATTTAAACTAAGTGTCAAACAAAATGCAGCGTTGGGGTTGATCTTCATGGGAAAGCATGTTCTTCTACAGATTTGTGTATTATGTTTCACTGAGCGATAACAGTTCTGAACTAACAGACACCGAAGCAACACACACATTGAACTTTTTTTTTTCCCCCAGAGCAGTTCTGGGAGGGTGAGTTTTGCATCATGCAAGAGCGGCACGCAGATCGGTTTGATTTTCATGAGGCCTCCAATAGAGCAGATGTAAGAAATTAAATTATTAAGCAAATCAAAATTATATTAGTGTTCCTGTGATATTGAGGGTTAGAAACTCATGCTGTTTTATTTTTGTTGCAACATGTATTTTGGAGCTCGTGCAAGTTTTTATTGTTTACTTTGATTCCAGAGTTTTTGCCTGGTGTGAAACTAAAATTTGGGAAGTTGACATTTCAACTTGTGTCTCCCTTTTCTTTCAGTTTTTCTTCTATGACCATACAGCAATTGTCCAACTTTAAAATATTCAAAATATGAAGGATAAGCACCAATTTAAAAGGAGATTCAGCAGCTTAACAATGTTAAAATGTCAGATTTGTGATAAAAAACATTTATTTTGTATCAGGTAATTGTTTACATACTACATACTGTAAGCACATTGATGCAGTCGGTTCAACACTTTTCTCCATTTTTGTCTCATTCAGTGAACATTGCAGTAATAGCAAAAAGGGTGAGAGTTGGCCTTGAGAAATCTCCCTGCTTTGTAAGCCTGGTAGTGGTTCAGTGTTCTGAACCGAGAATGAATATGAACCATGGTCCCTTGGCTTTGGAAGGAGGAAAAGAAAACTGGGAATGAGAGAAGGCCTTAGGCCAAACACGGTTCTACTGAAAAGAGTTTGTGTTGTGAAAGGTGTTTTTATTTAAATCCAAATTATTGAGCTGCATTGGAAGGAACCTTTTTGAGGCTGAAGTTAGACCAGTTCACTGCTACTTTCTGACGAGTTTGTTTTGCAGAGTCAAGACAAAACCTACAAGAGACAAAAAGAGAAAGAGTTTTAATAATGTGGCAGGTACACAAATTTCCCATGTGTGGGATCCATAAAGACATTCTGATTCTGTAAAGGTTGCAGTTTCTCTGTATGAGTTGAGCTCACCTTTTGAAGTATTCAACTTCCCGGTCAATCTCATCCATTTCTGTTGGATCCACATCTTTAGGCAGAAAGACATCATCTGAGGAATTACAATAAATATTAGTTTTAGGTGGAAAGAGATGAGAAAAAAGTTGTGAAAAATTATTTCGTACCAATAGAGGTGTTTGATTTTTCCCCCTTGTTCTTCTTCTTATTTTTGCCTTTGGATTGCTGCTCTTTCGACCCATTTGTTTGAATGACGGTGGGAGCTTTGCTTTCTGGTTCCTGCTCGGACCGACCTCCCCGTGTCTCTGTGTCAGCTTTCCCTTTCTGTGCACCTAAAGGTGTCCCATTTGTTACATGTTTGGACAATCTGCCCTCTTCAGTTTTCTTAAGCCCATTTTTCTGGTTTTCTGTAGGATGCTGAGGCTGTTTGCTCCCCGACCTAGAACCATTAGATGTTGTTTCTTTAGACTCGTTGGTTTTCAGTGCTTCGTTACCAGAGGCGGCTTTGGTAGGTTTGGTAGGAGTTTGATCTGATACAGATTGCTCCTGTTTCTGCTGCTGTTTTTTATTCTTCTTTGACTTGGCGCCATTGTTTCCATTTGTAGCGTTCTTCAAATCTAAAGCGTCTTCTTTTGACTTGGCTGTTGTTTGGGCTGGCAAACTGTCAGATCCAATAGAAGTGCATCTTTCTGGAGAGCGAACTCTTATTAACTTAGACATACCAGTGGTTGTGTGTAACCGTTGTGTGTCCTTTGAAGCAGCGCTAACGCCGGATGAAGTGGCAGTGGTGGTGGTGGTGCAGGGAGCTGAGGAGGTATTGGTGTCCTCCCATCCATTAACTAGGTCCAAGTGGTTCTTAAATGTTCCCAATGAAAGTGGGGAGAGGTCCAGGTCTATCTGCTGCAAGTCAGATGAACCATTCAGATGGGAAAGTAAATGGTTTCCCTCCAATGTTGCTGCCTTCTTTGGGAAGTCGTTGACATCCAGGTTGAGATCGTACATGCTAAATGAAGCCCGGATGGAGTCTTTGATGGTGTTCTTTATCTCTTCTAATCGGCTTGTGAGAAAACTGTTGACCCGTTCCAGTTCCAGCTGAGGCCAGTCGAGCAGGCGGCTGGATTCTGGACCGTCGGGGATGGGCTCGTCAGCAGGTTCACAGGGATTGGAGAGGGGATCACTGCCTGCAGCACCCGTGTTGACCTGCTGAGCTTTTTCCTACAACAGACATGTGTACAGGTTTAAGTTTTTTTTTTAATAACTTAAATTTGCACATGAAAAATGGTTGGGATTCGTGTAAGATTCCCAAACAGCGTTCACAAACTGTCGGTCAAGATTGATCGTGTCCACTTTGCTGTTCAATGCAGTCTACCACATACGGTTTTGCTATTTCAATTTATTCAACATTGCAATATTTGGTGCATAAATCTAGAAAATTTTCTATAGTAAACAAACCATGTGTGTATATTTTTATTGATGACATCTGGGATTAAAATTCATTGGTTATTGATGGTGGAAGTTGAACTGAAAATTGAGTCTACAGTTAAAATAACCCAACCCATCCTGATGTTGCTATGCCGCTAGTGAACTGCTCTGTAAAGTGTGATTCTAAAAGCCCCATTGATACAATTTTATCATTTTTTCTGACAAGAAACTGCCTTCACGTTACTAACTTAATCACATGTTTAGCTGCAGACATGTCGAAAGAAAATAGCAACGACCTGCAGCAACAGAATTGTTACAAATGTTTGAGCAAATGATAATTGTTGATCAGCAAAGGGACTTGTTTGATCCTCAGGTGCCATTAAATCTTTTCTCAGCTGACAATGAAACAGAAATTTGCTGCCACCTACTGACATGAACAAGTCTGATGCCCTGTTTTCGACAACCAATTGTCACATAAATGATTACATAATACTCACGGCTCACCTATATTTCCATGACACACTGGTTCAAAAACACAGACCAAACTGAGTTGGCTTAATTCCTTTGTTTGAATAAAAACAAGCATGTAAACATCTAGCGGTACAATAATAAGTGAATGGAGTTTCTTAGTTTGGTCATTCTTTTTCTACACTGAGTGTATTAATATAAAAATAGAAACACAACCTAATAATAGTTTTTATACATCCCAATTATAAAATATAGTATTGACTATTAGACACCAGATAATTTGGAATTATTAAACAGTTTCTGATATTTCCCCACCTTCTTTTTCTGTTTGTGTCGAGCCCTTTTTGCAGCCTTGGCACTGTTGACAGGTTTGGGTTCAGAACTGTTGATAAAGTCCAGGAGCTCATCCACGTCCCTGTTGTCGATCGCTCCGACCGCAGTCGACTCTGAGTCCTGGCGCTGCGGCACTTCCTCTTTACGTCGGGTTAGTCGTGAGCGAAGCTTTTCTCGGATCTCAGCGTAGTTCCGGCTAGTCGGCGCCGCTGGAGGCTGGAATAAAAATGAATACAAAAATTAAATTTTGTGTTCATTTCAGAAAGTACAGCAACGGCAAAAAAACCCCTCTAGAACTTCAAAAGGGTGAATGGAAAACGTACTGCGTTGTGGCCGAAAAACTCGCAGTAGCAGCAATCACAATATTTTCCATCCTTCTGATTGGTGGAAGAGGAGGCGCAGGAGCTCCTCTCAGAGCTGCTGTCTTCATCCTCCCCCTCCTCCAGCTCTGATGGAGGGTGGCACAACGTCCCATTTGTGACTTTGTGACCTTTACATGCTTGATCCCTACAAAAGAAAAAAACTCTCTTGGTTTCTTTTCTCAAAATAAACAACTGGATTTGCACATAAAAGTAATATGAAGGACAGAAGAACAAACCTGCACGCCCCTGCTGTTAGATGACCTACGTTAGAGTTGGCAACGGTTCCCGGACTGTGCCCATTACAGGAGTGGTTGCAGCCCAACAGAGACGTGCCCAGTTTATTGTGCTGTGTGTTCACAGCAGGAATGTGGGAGTTTTTACATTGGTTAGGCTTATGGACAGATGTCGGGCTGTCCGGACTCGGAGAGTTAAGTTTTCCTGTTGAGTTTTGGAGATTCGGTACCAGCGGAGAAAAAGGAGCATGAGCTGCGGCATTTGTGCCGCAGGAGGATGTAACATGGGCGTGTTGGCCAGAGTTCGGCTTGGGCAACATTGAAGAATGCTGCGAGGAGAGACCAGTGGGACTGTTCGGAGGTACCGATAAATCTGTGTGTTGATGGTGGTCGTTGGGATGAAAGGCTTCACCTGGATAATCACAGAAAAAAAACACAGAAATGAGCTTTAGGTTTGAATATTTCACCTATTTTTACTCCATTCTCACATTTTACATTCAGTCTGAGCTTCTTTGTAACCAGGCAAATTTGTTCCACGTGGATTTCAGTTAAAATGTTCAACTGACACCTCTGTTACCAAGAGAAAATATTAAAACTTTTTGTTGATATCAATGCTTCTACATTTTTTTTTTAGCAATGCAACTTGTTAATAAATGTGTTATTTTTTTTAAGTAAAGGACCCCCACATAAATAGGCATACCTTTCCCCACATACCTTGAAGCCCCTTAATTTTACAACTTATCTTCAAAAGGCGCTTAACTACTGTTATTTACTTTATTCTCCCATAATATGCTTTGTGCTAAGGCTTAGTTGGCTTAGTTTTAAAGCCCACCAGAAAATATTTGCGATATCAAACACACATCACAAGCTGTGCTTAGCTCAGTTGGGTGGTAGTTTTCTATATCATGCTTTTTTTAAACGCTGAAAACAGATTTCTTGTCTATGACGTCCAGGTTGTCAGGCAACAAAAGAAAAAAAAAACGGTCAAAATGCAACATATGTTTGCAGCAAAAGTACAATCATTTAAAAAGCAAGTCTTTGTCAGAAAGAATGAATCATTGATCTTCTCACCAAAAAATGGAAAACATTAATCATATGAACTATTTAAGAAATAAATTCTGCATTTTGAAAATTCCACATGTCAAAGAGGAAGCTTGGAACAAGGTAAAGAAATTACAACAGTTGTAACAACCAGGACTTTTGTTTGGAAAAAAATATCACTTGTGCCTCAACATGAAAGGCTATATAAAATGAATGCATCACCTGGTGGCGTTGGTCGACGACACATAGTTTTGAAGTGCTTGGGAGTGGTCTTACATAAGTCTGCTGAGGTAGACATGGGGTTCCCAGCAGAAGGTCCACTGGAATTTTGGGATGAAGGATGACTGTAAGGACACACTTTAGGCCCTGATGATTTAGCAGACTTTCCAGGCGCTTCGTGGAGTCCTCTTTTCTCAAAGAAGGCTGATCCCGTTGCTACAGCTGCAGACAGAAATTTAGAACCAAAAGTTAGATTAAAGGAACCAGACAACAATCAAAGTTTCTCCTTCATAAAATATGATAGATGCACATGTAAATATACTCATATTGGTTGGTATTGTTTTGAAATGTTCATTTAAAAAAAAACTTCTGCATGTATCATAGTACATCTAAGAGTTAGAAATTATTTAAAGGTGCTACGGAATATCTCATTACTTAAAACTGCCTTTCCTGGTTGGACTGAAGCATAGCTTATATACAGGCATACTAAAACTGTGGAACATTAAAACCTCACCCAATCATTTTTCTATGGTGAGCAAAAATGATTGGTACACAGTCTGTCAAGTTCTGGTTTCAGTCAGATGTAAAAAAAAAAAAAATTCTGTGAAACATGCACATTTTAGTGCCTGCTCATGCAAAAAAATCTTACTTTTTAAAATATTTGCAATGAGTGCGTGATGGCTGGAGAAAATGCAGGTGCAAACAATCACTCGTGTAACAACAGGCGTGCAAAGTTTGCTAAAGTGTTCAAAAACTCTAGAAAAAGCCGGAAAACTTTGAGGCAGTTTCCTTTATGCATGCACACTTTCCACTAAGAGTGTCTGAACTCTCTGGAAGATCTTCAATTCTGTCTTAAAGTCATCATTTATAAACTAAGTTTACTGTAAGGATGAATGTGGTTGTGTCCTGATTTAATCCTTATTTGACTAATAATTTAACAGCTCTATAAAAATGAAAACATTTCTATAAAATAAAAACCATTTCAACTAGACAACCACTCCTGTTTTGTACAGATGAAATGTAAAAAAAAAAAAATGAATGTACAGCTTTCTTATTGATTACTTTCCCTAATGTCTTCAAACTTTTGAAAGAATTTATTACAAACCAATTCAAATTTACACGCATTTATTAGTTGTGTCGTCTATAATGATTTAATGCAACCAACTTGACATTAAGACAGATAAAATACTGGTATGAGGGTTTTTTAAGGTAGTCATCATTGAATCAGAGGTCACACCACACAACCAGCTGCGTCCTTTCCCCATCCTGCCATTATGATTTATTAATTTATTCAATAAACAAGAAGCAAGAGCACAGATACATTATAAGTAGGCTCTGAAATGTAAAGCGATCCAAGATATGGGGAAAAACTGGTAGATACTTAATAGTAGCAGCTGTCTGTAACATGTTAAAAGCTACTTGTGTGATCCATCTTTTACAGGAGAATTAACACATTTTACTTTCATTTCCTGTTAAAAACATGACAAATTGTGAAAGCTTTGTCGAACACCTGTGACACCATTTCACTAATGAGTCCAAGAATAAAGTCATAAATAATAAAGAAATAGAAAAGTCTGAATGCATGTTTCAATCTGCCACACTCAAGAAAGCACATAAAGAGCGTGAAAAATGTCTACGCTTTAGGTAAAATAAAAATAATTAATCTTAATGTAAATGTTGAAAATGTCCTTTTTCCACTTTGGTATGTGTTAAAGATAAACAAAAATTCAAAAGCATTTATGGTCCTTTTTTAAAAAACGTAGGGTAAGAAAACAAAAAAATCCAAGCATATTCATTCTTTTTTATTTCTATTCATTGGGATGTTTAAAACATTTTAGTTCCTTTTATGAATTTACATTTTGGTTTCAATAACAAGCAGAAAATTTTTTGTTTGATGAAGCCAACTTTGCCAACTCCACTTGTGATACGTCATTATTAAAAAAATACTTTAGAATGAGAACTTTTTTATTCTTTTTTTTTTTTTTAGCAAGCAAATACATTTGATACCAAATATTGTTTTCTTAATTTGCCATCAGTTAGATGAGTAATTACACCTTTATTACTGTTCAACACCGTTTACATGCTATTATATTGCAGTATTAAACAGCAGCACCAGTTTACAAGCTCTGACAGGATGGCTGGCCCTGGTTTCAGCATGTTGCTGTATTATTGTGTCTGTCATGCTGAACGTTCTCCTCTTGAGCATGAATGAGAGGAACTTTAAAATTGTTATAGTAATGATGCAATAATACAGCGAGCACAAATATTAACAGGTTTGAACATGATGCCGTCACACACGACTGATCTTTTAGTAATGTTTAGAAACCAAAAGAATTGTTAGACACTTTGCTTGAGTAATTAAATCCAATTCAACAACACAGACTAAAGATTTTTTGTGAGGTTTTAGGGTAACATTATCCTGGTTATTGGGAATTTTTCTCTTACCCTGTGAACACAGACCTTGTTGTGAGTGTGATGAAGTGTTGTGGTTGCAGTGCTCTGCTCCGTTTGTATGGGCTGAGTTCCAGAGACCCGACAGCTTGTGGGCTGACAGGAAGGAACTCGGGTCCCAGTCCACAGTGCTTTGCTCCGGGTAACCGTTCCCACAGCTTTGGGATTTACAGGAGGAAGAGTGTGACAATGGTACCTGGATTACAGAGAAAGATGGAGGGGGAAAAAAAAACAATCAGTTGGTCTGTTTACATGGACATCCATCGTAGCAGTAGTGTAACAAGTTAACAGAAACAGCTTAAATTTAAACGAATGAATTCAAATAAAGATTTTAAATAGCTGAAATTCTTCAAGAACACAATTCCGCAGCTTAAGGTAATTGTTCTGATGTTTCAGTGTTTTCTGTTTGAGACATAAATGAAATTTAACGAATATCACTGTTATTACTAATCTGTTTTATCATATTTGATCTTTGCAGCACAATATAAGTTTTAAGATACAAAAAAAAAAGCTAAACAAGTATTGACTTTTGCCCCACATTGTAGCCAAATTTACCTATTTTTTTCTCATGAATAAATACCCATAATTCATCACACATTTTCTAAACACAAGTGGACAGAAGCTGTAAATGATCTTGACCTGTGATCCAAATACCGGTCCCTTCTTCATATTTACCGGTGTTGTCTGATCCGGCGTGCTCCGCCTATCTTCTTCTTCTACAGTTTTGCAGCAGCTCTGACAGATCCACAGAGGCACCTCCCCCAACAGAGACTGAGACAGTGAAGGTACCGCGTCCGCCAGCTTACGCCCAGGTGCCTCCCGCAGTAAGGCCTGGGAGAGGGCAGGCACCGCGTCGGCCAGTTTGGTCCCGTGGCCGCCGGGAAGTCCGTTCGCAGAACCTGCGCCCCAGTCTTTAAATTCTCTATGGCACAGGAGGCAGCAGGTGTGCATAGGCTGGAAAGAGAGATCAGATGACGTTTGTTACCAATTCAGCTGGATTTTTGTACATTAATGACCAGCAAATATTTACTTTTCTCATTTTCAAACGCTGATGCACACGCTATCCATTTCTGATGTAACCACGAGTTTATTTGAACTGATACTTAAGGGATTTTTATTGCAATGCTGTATTAGACATTGATTCATGCCACCTGGCCAACATGTTGTGAGGCTGTGACATTGTTTTAAAAAAACCTCAACAAGTAAATCCATCATTGCTTATGCTTCTTCAACTATTTTTTAAATAAAATGTATACTTAAAAAAAAAAAAAAAAATCACATAAAAATTTATTGATAGAGTAACGTTATGTTCTGGTAGTGAGGTGAACTCTGTCTTTGGATCGATCATTTCTTTACGTTGTCTTCTGCTTATTCGGGCACGGGTAGCAGGGACAACAGCCTTAGGCGAGAAATCCATCCTCAACCCGGCTGCATCCTTCAGCTCACCCGGGACGATACCGAGGTGTTCCTCAACCAGCTGTGAGACATAGTTTTTCCAGCAGGTCCGGGATCTTTCTCTGGGTCTCTTCCCGGTGGGTCGTACCCAAAACACAAGTGAGGCATTCGGGAACAGATGCCCTAACCAGATGCCCGCATCACCCCATCTAGCTTCTCTCGACCCGAAGGAGCAATGTTGATTAATCCTGATGAACAGCAGCAACCTCAGATTGTGACGCTACGTTCACAGCGTCTAACACCCCTCTGAATAGGGTGACTCTGAACTATTCTAACCCCACATCCTCCTTCCTTTGCTGCTTAATTTAATCTTTAGTTTCCCAAATTAAAACTTTTTCTTTTCTGGTTAATCACCCTCACAAGTTACTTCACAATAGTCAAGTTCTCATTTCAAGAACTGTCTTTGAATTGTATGTGTGTACAAAGATGTTCTTACTTTCACTGGTTAACATAAACCTTAGTTCTACTGTTGTTTTTGTCTGGTTTGATTTTAAGGGATCAGATTTCGCCACTATCCCATTTTTTTCTGACCATTTGCCTTTCTTGACAATTTTGCATTTTCCTTCCACTTTTTAGCAGTGCACAAACCTGGCTCAACATTCTTATTAAATGTCACCTTAAAACAATCTTCTTTATGCTCCCTGTAGTTTATGAAGAGAATTTAATCCTTCTTATGATGAAACCTTACATCTTACTAATAATAATAAGATGCCATCTTTACATTTGGTTGCTGATAAATGCATCACTAATTGGGCTAAAATATATCATACTATCAAGTGCTTTTCAATATAATTCTGAGGCAATTTATAAACGCAAAACATTAATCGAATAATTACAAATAAGTCTGTTTGCAATTATTTATGTATGTATGTATGTTTGGGTCTGTCTATACAAGACAACTAAAGACTCATGTGTATACCTGCATGATGATATAAACATGTGCACACTTCTTGTAGGAGAATCGTAAAGTTTATCAATCACAGGGGAAAGAAACACCAACCACATGCATGTTAAAATCTTCAATAAAAACTCTGTTTCACAAATCTAAAAATAATAGATCCCACACCACTGATTACTCACTGTTGGGTTGTTAATGACTATGAATTCACTAGATTTGACTGTGTATTTATTAATATGCAATAAAATCTTACTAACAGAGGTAATCATCAATCTGAAAAATGGATTAAAACATAAATAAGAGCCACTGATCGCTAAAGGAACAATATATCCAAGACTGATCTAGATAAGCATCCTTAGCATGTGTGATCAGTGATCACTGTTAGATTATTAACACAATCTAACATTTAGCTGTAGTTAGACTTGCAAAGTAGGCATTTAAATAAATAACGTGAATAAAAAATATTACATTTAAATCCGATTTTTTTTTATTTACAATGTGACGATCTCCTTTAGCTTAGCTAGCAGTAACTAGGATCAGCACGTTTGCAGCATGCTAGCTGTACACAGACTAGTTAGCATCTATGCTAACATTAGCAGGGCGGATGAAGAGTTGTAGATCTGTTTGAGACACAATGTCACCTGTTCGATAGAAGAGATGCACAGCTTTATTGTTTTCACCATCGATAAATCACTACTATGTATCCAGATGAGAGTTGATTTTATTTTATTTAAGATTTATTACAAGTACGTTAAGTACGAAATAGCTTGACGTTCATTTAAACAATATGTAGTGTAATCGATAGTATTAATTAAATAGATGTTAATGGCTGCTAATCGCTGCTAGAGTTTATTTAAAATACACGTTTTAGTTACCTGATTTGATCTGGAGGTGGATAGCCTTACCAGCCCAGCATCTCCCCCGCCACCAGCAGCTGCATCGCCGGGAGAGACAGCGTTCTTCGGTTGGTTCTGCTGTCCAGCTACAACCTCCTTCTGAACCGCTCCTTGCTGCTTGCTTTTCTTTCTCGCCATCACCGCTGTGTTTTTATCAGCGCTTTGGACAAGTTTTGCACCAGTTTCGATGATTTTAAAGCTCACACTTTCTTTCGTTTCTTCTCAGACCTCGAAATGTTCTCTATCAGTCAAGACAACAGTCAATATGGCGGAGGACTGGCACACTTCGGAGTTCAAAGTTCAAAGATACTACTGGCAAAACGGCTTCATTCTCCCACCGCCATCTTTGATGAGGGCAACCTCTTCATTTTTATTATTTTATCATTTTAATTGTGATCAAAATGATATGTATTGTAATTGGCTATTTAAATACCAACATATATGCACTTTAAATAAATTTGTTTATACCATTTACTAGCATTCAAAACACAGTCAAACAGAAATAAATTACTGCTATTGAAACTATTTCTTAAAAAGTGTGAATACACGAATCTCCAAATATAATCAAAGTTTAAATTAGTTACTTATATAGTAAAATTGCATATAAATTAATCTAATTTTCTACATATGAATCAGTATTATTTTTAAATTGTATACAAAGGAGGAAACATGACTAAATTGGGGGGCGTGACGTTTTACGTTGTATCCCGACGCCTTCAATGACTTCTCAAATATCAAATAAAAATTTACAAACAACAAGAAAAGAAAGAAGACTTATTTTATAATATTAGGGTCTTCAGTTTATCTATGATTGCATTTTGTTTAAAATACATTTTAATTGTTATTTTTCATATTAAAGGTCTCAGCGCATCGCTTTTGTGTGGAAGTTAAATTGTCCGAGCTTCATATGGTCCGTAAAAGCAGCAGCAGTGTCTGCCCTGCGTTTTAGGCTCGTAGCAGCTCAGCTTTCTGCAGATGCTTGTGAGACATCTAGCTTGTTTACCTCCATAATTTGTATTCTAACAAATCAATTAACAATGGAAGGACACGTTTGCAACATCCAGGTGCTTCTCCGGGCTGCTGAGTTTCTGGAGAGAAGAGATCGAGGTCTGTATTTGATCAAAACAACAACCGTGGAGCGGATTTGACTTGTTTATAACACAACAATAGCTGCATCGATCTGCTTTTATAGATGTATTTATGTGAATAATATTACTGGAAAATGTTTGGAATTATTTTAGATCTATTTGAGATATTGGATTGTATTGGTTTGATTGAGCGATCGGTAGATTTGACTCAGTGACCTACATATTGGAGACATCATTGTACTGAAAGGCGCCAATCTGAAGCAATTTGAAAATGAATCCGGGCGGTGCAAAGCTGTAACCTTTACGATCACTGAAAATAAGCCTTAGAAAACACCCGGAGATTTTAATTAAACTCTTTTTACATAAAGTGAGCAGATTATTAACCGATCGTAGTGAAAAAGTAAAAAAAAGTATGTATTTAGAGCGATTAGACAGAAGGCGATGGCGCCTAAATAACAACCAATAAACCCTTCATCTGATGTCAGAATGAAGATCTGCACTTTATTCATATCTTATAACTCATCCAAGTGTTTTATTACCTTCTAATAAAGCGATTTAAGAATGAGCATGTTTGATTTATTATTATTTTCAATGCGATCGAGGTTTTTTGCCTGTGTTTGTAATCTAACAGCTGTTTTCCTGTACAGAAGCAGAACATGGATATGCTTCACTCCTTCCTCTCAGTCCAACTCAATCTGATAAAAGAAGCAAACAGAAGATCAAGAGGTTATCTCCTGGTGGCAATAGGTGAATGGATTACCTAACAGAAGTGAAAAGAGGGTGGGGATCTGTTTGGGCTTTCAGCACTCATCTTTTTTTTTTTTTCTTTTAGCCACAGATCAGTTCATAATGAGCTGGAGAAAAACAGGTAATAACAAAATGCCGCACGTTAAAAATTAATTCAACATTCTCTTGATCATTGAGTAAAACTGTTTGCTTTGATGTTTAGACGAGCCCAACTGAGGCACTGCCTGGAACAATTGAAGAAGCAAGTTCCTGTGTCATCGGATTCAACAAGGAACACCACTCTCAATCTGCTGAGACAAGCTCAGCTTCACATAAAGGTACACCTTCATTCCAAAAGTCCAAGCGTCCCCTAAGGTGGTCAGTTTTGCTTCAATCCACTTTGTTTCTGTATCACCTCAGAAGCTGCAGGAGCAGGATGAGCGTGCAGAGCAGCTCAAAGGGCGTCTACGCTGGGAGCAAAGAGAGCTGCGGGTTCGACTTGAGCAGCTGCAGAGAGGGACAGAGAGGATGAGGAACAACAGCCAGGGTTCCACCATGTCTTCTGAGAGATCAGACTCAGATAGAGGTAAACACATCAAACCAGGGGTGTCAAGATTGCTTGCTGGAGGTTGGTGTCCTTATGGTTTGCTGCATGGTGTTCCTGGTTCAATTCAGCTGATGCACATAAAGTTAAATCAACAGCCGATAAAATTTGGCATATTGACTCAATAATTCGAATCAGGTGTGTAGATGCAAGAACCCATTGAAAACCTGCTGGACCCTCTGCTTGAATTAACAACTATAAAAAGACAGATGTGTATAAAGTAGTCATATTTCAGTTTTCTAATGTGTCTGATGTGTTTGATTCTTTCTACAGAGGACGTGGAAGTTGATGTGGAAAGCATTGTGTTTGACTGTGTGGACGGACTGAGTATGATGGCACACGCAGATGCAGATCACTGTTACTCCAGCATAGACAAACGCTGGCTATGACGGCGGGGTAAATGCGTAGAGCGGATAGGAAGGAGAGGAAACATTCCAAAAAAAGAAAAAAAAAACACAAGGACCACAAGAAAAATGTTACTGTACAACTAACCGATTTTTTACAGAGCAAACTTTTGGATTTGTTTTTTTTTTTTTAACTTGCTGAACAGAAAGTGTTTCCATTTGCACTGAACCAGCTTAAATCAATACTGGAGGAAGGATGTGTATCATCACTCATTTATATATTTTTTTAAAGCCATGATGTATCGACCTTTTACTGATCTAAGCATTCGTTCTTTGGAGAAGGCTTTTTTTAACGCCAAACTAGTCTTTTATATTATCGACAGCAGTTTCTTGCCTTAAGTCACAAAGGCCACAGCTTTTTCTTTAGCACTAAGTTTATATTTCATTTAGCATGCACTTAAAATATTAATCTGGGCTATTTTTTATTTTATTATTGTTTATTGTATGTATTTTAGGTTTTTTTTTTTTCTGTTGCACATTACGTCCATGCATTGCACTTGTCTCATCTTTAAGATTCAGGGGGTTCATCCAAAGTAAAACAGGAAACAATTAAACTGATCATATTTGCACATTATTTGGTTGTAAACTCGTGTGATGAATAAAAAATTGGAAGTAGATTTACCGTTTAGGGCATAGCTACACAAGAAAACTGGTAATGCTATCAATCAGGAGTTTAATTCACTAGGTTTTCATTTCTCTCAACTGGTCAGGTTTTAGTTCATTTTGTGCTTGTTTTTATTTTTTAGAATTTAGTCATGCATAAATCTTCACCAAGCAGTATGAACCTGTAATAATGATGTGATCAATGCTTTACAAGTATGAATTTAGTAACTGAAGGTGCTCTTCTTCTTTTACTTTGTGTTTATGCAAGATGCCTTATTACTTTGACCTTTTTCTCCGCCCAGTAATATCATGTAGCATTTTTGTACTGGTGTAAGCTCTTTGTTTTCCTTTTTAAATAAATAAATATTTTCTATATTTATCTTATGACAATTCTGCCTTTTTTTTCTTTTAATCACACCCTCACCTATGGTCACCAGCTGCAGGTGGTGACCGAAATATTAAGATTGCGGATACAAACGGCTGATATGAGGCTTGAAACACTGGTCTTTCTGTGTGGAGTTTTCATGTTCACCCTGTGTATGTGTTGGTTTTCTCCAGGTACTCTAGTTTCCTCATATCCGCCAAAAACATGCATGTTAGGGTGGTTGGCCACTATAAAATTGCCCCAAGGAATGAGTGTGTGTGGCCCCGCAACAGACCATTGACCTTTTCGGGGTGTACCCTGCCTCTCGCCTGATCTTCTTTCGGCATTTCTCTTCAGGAGTCGCCACAGCAAGTCAGCCTCTTCCATCTAACCCTATCTGCTGCATCCTCCTTGGTCACACCAACTATTTTCATGTCTTCCTTCGCTACGTCCATGAACCTCCTCTTTGGCCTTCCTCTAGTCCTATTTCCTGGTGGTTCCAAACCCAGCATCCTTCTTCCTATGTACTCTCTCTCTCTTCTCTGCACATGTCCAAACCATCTCAGTCTGGCCTCTCTGACTTTATGTGTCTCCAAAATCTCTAAAATGTGCTGTTCCCTTGATATACTCATTTCTAATCCTGTCCATCCTGGTCACTCCCAGAGACACCCTCAACATCTTCATCTCTGCTATTTCCATCTCTGTTTCCTGTCTTTTCCTCAGACCTCAGACTTCCTCAGACCTATACAGCATGGCCAGTCTCACCACAGTTTTGTACACTTTTCCTTTCATTCTAGCTGAAACTCTTCTGTCGCACATCACACCTGATACTTTCCTCCACCCGTTCCAGCCTGCCTGCAAACGCTTCTTCACCTCTTTTCCACACTCTCCATTGCTCTGGACTGTTGATCCTAGATACTTAAAATCTTCCACCTTCTTTATCTCTTCTTCCTGTAACCTCACTTTTCCATTTGGATCCCTCTCATTCACACACATGTATTCTGTTTTACTTTGACTAATCTTCATTCATCTTCTTTCTAGTGCAAACCTCCACCTCCCCAGCTTTTCCTCCACCTCTTCCCTCCTCTCACTACAGATCACAATGTCATCTGCAAACATCATTGTCCATGGAGATTCCTGTCTGACCTCGTCTGCTGTTTGCTATGTCCATCACCATAGCAAACAGCAAAGGGCTCAGAGCAGATCCTTGGTGCAGTCCCACCCCCACACTGAACTCCTCTCGCCTGATATCACCCAGAATAGGCGATCAGTAAATACTGATCTGGTCAAAGTCATGATCACTTGAGGTTCCCAGAGCAAAATCCTCTCAAATTATCATTGAATGGAAAAACATTGGAATGCTCAGGACTACATCATGCCAAACTGTTCAGCAAAGGTTTGGAGAACCATGAAAGTGAAGATTCACCCCCAAAAATTGTGACAGTTCTTGAAAAGCAGTTCAGAAATGGCTTAAAGTAAAACTGAGTCAAACATCATTGCAGACCTCAGTCAGGTGAAAAAGGCCTGGCTGAAACGTTGAAACCTCTTAAGATCAATGAAAGCACACATTGTGTGCAGGCCTTCGAGCTTCTTAAAGATTCGCTGATCTGATGAGACTGAGATTAAACTTTGTCAATGTTAAGCAGTGTGCGTGCATAAAACCAAATACTGCTCAGCCAACTGAACCGTGAAACAAGGTGGTGGTAGCATCATGTTATGGGTTCTTTTGCAGCAGAAGGGACAGAAACAGGTTAGAATTGAATGAAACAACACAGTGAAGCACCAAGATGTCCTGGAAGACAAAATCTTCAACCGCATTTCCCTTCGGGCGACGATGCAAAACACAGTTGAAATGATGGGAGTAGCTTTGGCACAACCTGAAAATGGGTTATGCCATCCCAGTGAACTGATTTGTAAATCCAAGAGTGAACACCTTGTTGCATCTCTCCCGATAACTCTCTCTGCTGCACCGCTTCAAAAAGGTGTAACTACTCAAACCAAGAGGAGAAACTTTTAACACTGATCACCATGTCTTGTATTAGTTTTTCTTCTCTAACAAATTTAAATAAATAAATAAATGAATGAATTACTCTATTCATCCCTCACCGGGGAAATTTGTTTGCTGCACTCCTTACACCGCAGCAGGCTGCCCTTCAACGGCGCCAATGGTGGGAGAAGCGGGGGTTAGATGTCTTCTCCAAGGACCCTAGACGTGCTCTCCGTGGGACGCGGACGCGGGCGAACGCTCTAACCACGTGGCCACCGTCTCCACCCAAATTTGCAAATTTGATTGAATCAAATCTGATTGGGTTTTTTGTCAGAAAAGCTTAAATAAACATGTGATCAATTTCAAGGAGTCGGAATACTTTTCCCATCTTCTGTATGTCATCAACGTTCAGTTTAGCTGCAGTGTTTTGCTTATAAACGACACACAGATATGCACCATAAAGCATTATAATTACAAAATGTTTATTTATATTCATGTTTTTTTTCAGACAATTGAGCATAAAATACTGTTGCATGAGTTGTAAAGCAAGTAATAATGATTCTTCCGCAGTTCTCATCAGGTTATCAAATGCTGAGCGAGTTTTTCTTGTGTTGAGATGAAAATAATTTGACCTTTCAATCACGGAGAATCATTTGAATTAATTGATCGATCACAAAAGACACGACTGGATCGGACACAAAACTTTGATCACACATTTAACTCATTCAGCCACTGGAATTTAAATAGTAAAGCAAAATAAGACAAACATGATGATACTGGTGGGCACAGAGGTGGAGCAGAGGTTTTCAGGATCACTTTCTGTGTTGGCTTTCATTCTTAAGTGACCACAAGCGACTCTTATTTCTACGTGGTAAATACTGAAATGATGCGGCATCAGAGGTATTTTATTAGAATCAGAAAAATGTAATCGGTGAGGCTCCTGAACTCAGCTCAGGCCCTTTGTATGGTCCACCCACCATTTCAGTTGCATGCATCCTCACAGGTGTCTAACCAATGCCGGGGTCTGGTAATTTACCCCCAGGACCTGACTGAACAACAAGAGGGAATTAATGGAAAACTATCTCGGTGTCAGTGGCTGCAGAATCCTGGAGCTCGTCATACGTATTGTTTCTTCTGGGTTTGTGAAGCAAGGTCCTTTGCTTTCTCTTTAGCTGCCAGCGCCGTCTCTCTTGCTCGCTCTGTTGCTGTCTCTGCAAGCGTTCGTGATGGAGTTTCACCTGTGTGAGCATAAATAATTGCAGGTCATTACATAGATGGAGAAGATTGTGCAGTTTTGGTAAAATGGTATGTACCGGATAAAAACAAATCTGGCAAAATATCAACATTCGACTGATTATGAGGCCAAAAATATGAAGTTTCCCCCACTTGAATTAGCAATGAGTTTTGGAAATTCAACATCAACCTTCTGCAAAATCACAAAAGCTTCTTCATCCCCTACATTTTTTTGCTGTTTTCTGCTAATCAAACTGACTAACTCCACTAATCAAATAAATTGTAGTAATAAGAACAATGTGAAAACATACCCTGCATTTTGGCCAACACATACTCAAAACCTTTCATTGTTTTTGTGACACTGGTTTTGAATCTTGCCAGACCGAATTCCTGAAACGAAAACAAAAGCAAAACAAAGTGAAGTCAAAAAGAGAAAGAAAAACTTATCCTTACGTTGTTGCAATCTCATAAGAGTGCATTCGGTTGCTCGTGACTTTTTCTGACTTGTTCCATTACACTGACCTGAATAGCTCTAGAAAGCCCGTAAACTTTGGAAGAAATCCAAGCTTCTCTTGTAATCTGTGTCCAGGTGTCGTTGTCTGAGTTAATACCATACCGACATCTCTCCACCACAGACTGACACAAAATAAGATAACATGAGTTTATGCTATTGCATTTCATTTGCTGCTCTGATGAGACACGAGGTTACCATTAGGCGAGCGTGAGTGATGTTCCATGTCACTGTGGTCATGATCTTTTTCTGAGGGTCTACAATGGAGTCCTCGATGATGTACGCGGAGCTGGACATGTGCTTCGGAAGATACCGCTCCATCCAGCGAGGTGAACGGCTAGTTTTGGTCAGTAGACGTCTGGAAATTAGGCAGTTTGTTGGGGTCACCTCCCGAAAAATAATGTCCTCGGTCAGGACATGGTTACTGTGGAGGAAGATGAACATGCAAAACGACTCAATAAAAACATCCATGTAAAAAAATAAAAACAGGATTCTGACTGAAACAATCTTCTCTGACATAATCAGAAACGCCAGCATTTGTTCTGTTCCGTCCACGTCCGCTTATCCGGGGCTGGGTTACAGAGGCTACAACCTCAGACTGGAAGCCAAAGACCCCTCCCCCAGGATCCTAAGGCATTGCCCGGCCTCCTGTGAGACAGTCTCTCCAGCGGGTCGCAGGCCTGCCTCTAGGTCTCCTCCTGGTGGGACGTGTCCGAAACACATCACAACCAAGGTGTTCAAGGGGGCCTCCTGCGTCCTGATTACTGCAATTATTAACAAAACCTCGAGATACTTAAAGTCCTCCACTTGGGGCAGGACCATGTCCCTGACCCGCAGGGGGCTTTCCACCCTTTTCCTGGAGGTGACCATGGTCTGGGATTTTGAGACTCCAGTTCCCATCCCGGCTGCAAATCGGTCCAATGTTGGAGATCACATCCCTTCGAAGCCATCAGGACTACATCATGCCAGTGGTTGTATAAAAGGGTAAACCTGCTCCAGATTACCTGTAAGGGTTGGGGTATCGTTGCCAAAAAGCGATGCAAACTTGGTCCCAAGTGTTTTTTAGCAAGCCAGCACAGCAGAAATACTTCACCATTGTTCCCTGGGTTTACTCTGGCAGTAACCTGAGGAGAAACACAACCAGATTGAACAAAAATGTTGCTTAACTGCCTGATGCAAATATTTTCAAGAGATAAAGCAAGTGGACTTTGTGGTGATGTTGGGATCTATAACTGATACAAAACACTGTCCAATGACATTTTGGAGATCCAAATAAGCTGGTGGACGTAGAGTATGTGTACAATTAAAAAAAAAAAAAACAGTATGCATGCACAGAAACAACATGAACCCATGTGATCCACCATTCATCCTGGAGTGAGCCATGGAAGCAAAGGCTTCAAAGTTGTCTTCTGGACAGAGTTTTTGATGATCGATTATTTTATTTGATCAATACACAACATTTAATAATAATAATAATAAAACATTTTATTTGTAGTGCGCTTTACACTTTCAGAGAAAATCCCAAAGCGCTACATAGAAAGGTAAAAACAATAAAACATTTTAAAAACTAAAATCTACATTCAACATTTGATGATCGATCAAAAAATACACTGTCAAGAAGACAACTTTGAAGGCTTTTCGATTATTAAAAAAGACCATAATTAATCCAAACATACACATAAATATTCACCATAGGTGGTATTAAAAACAATAATAATACCATCAATTAATGTAATCAACTTCATTGATCTATTTGTAATTATACTAAATGTTTGTTAAAAATTCATAGTGTTTTAAAAAAATTAAAGATCAAGAAGCCACCATCCCATAAGGGCTTGTTTTCACGAGTGTCACGTACACGATCATTAACTTCCTGGTTAGCATCAACTAGCTTAGCATGATGCTAACCACATGAATGAATGAACACGTTGCTATGGAAATGTCCCTAAACAGCATTGACAAGTGAATAAATAAGTCCGTTTGGATTAAAAAGGTGCTTTACCTGCTAGGCGACACTATTTTGAAGTTGAGATCTAACATTTCAAGCTGCCGTTGATATGAATTTTTCGGACAACCAGCGACACGCCATGTCAAACGTGAGTGTGTCGTCAGTAAAGGTCAAATATCCTGCGTCATTTCCGGTAGATGTGCAGAAGTAGTTTCAATTTTAACCACTAGATGTCAGCAAAAACCGCGCAACTGCTCCAGTTGCTTTGACATATTTTCACAACTCTAATTAGTCTTATTTAAAAGAATCCACTCTACAAAACCAATTAATCAGAATAACTGTGCAAGATCTTATTGCAGAGAGAAATAATTTACATTTTCAGAGAACCACTGAGTTGCCATGTGAGTCTGATTCCATTAATTATAAGCTGTATAGTGCTCTGCAGGCAGTTTTGATAAAAGCTTTGCATTTCCATCATAATATGCAGACATAAAGGAACATCTGCTCCAACCTCAAAATAAAAAAACGTGGGTGTCAAAATCCACAAATAAATATGCAACATGTCATATTTTTAATGCAAAATGAACAACCCCTCTTTAAAATGAAATGTGCACATATTTAAGAGATACCCCTCGTACATATCAAACGTACAGTCCAGATGCATGTACACAGTTATACATTCAAAAGGTGTTGCAACAACATGTGTTGCAGCCTGTAGAGATCTAACATTTGCACACAAGCCCAAACTGCTTTATTTGACATGGAGGGACAAATGATCATTTTCTCTAATGTACTAAATAGGTGCAGGGTTTGTGTATACAAGGCTCATTACATGTGCCCATAGAGTCTGTGGTTAATTAACGTCTTTGTGTTCATTAAAGACCATCAACAAAGGACACTTCAGAAGCAGCCTAATGAACAGTGAATTGTTCATTCTTTTCACATCTGCTTAAATCAGCTGCTGTAATGAAGATATCCACAGCACATTACTCCCTCTTCGTACAGGTCACTGGTTTCCAATCCCATTCCTTTGGAAACACTCCCGCTGGTCCATCTAATCAGAAACAACTGGTTGCCAGGTAAAGACAATTAACATCCTGTTTGGATGAAATTTAGGTGGCAGTCCCTTTTGAATGCTGGAACAAGGATTTAGATTACACCATCAAGAGCGTTGTTATTAATCCAAGACACAAGATTAATTAAGTTAGAGTCATTTATGTATTTGGAGCAGCCAGAAAAGTAGAGTGAAAATCCAGCTTTTATCGTCACAACAATCATTGTCTTTCCTTCAGTTACTTTATGAAATTGGACGTCGTTTATATGCATTTACAAGAAAGCAATGTGTACAATAGTTCCCAGTCAATTACAAAAACCTCATCTGAGTAGGTTCGGCATGTAGCATACACAAAGTAAAGAACAGGCAACACGAAGCACATTGCATGCAAAGTTTTGGTCCTCTTCAGTGACACAAATACTCAAGAAAAGACCGTTCAAGTTAAAAAGCTACTTCTGAACCATACGTTCTGCAAAACAGAGATGGGCTCAATGTGCTCTTGTTTTACTCCGCATCTTTGGGTGTATCTCACACAGCAGTAGGGGGTTGACCTCCGTTACGACCATTCAGAGTCAGCTTTTGTACGGAGCGAGTCCTGAACGAACCCTCTGTATGGAAAGAATCTGGTTTGTCCTCACACCGGAACACCATGAGGAAGCCGTTCCTGTAGTTCTTATTCATCCACCCGTACAGCAGAGGGTTGACAAAAGTAGAACACATGGCCACTATGTGGAACACCGTGTAAATGAGTTTATACTCCTTGAACCTAAGCACCAGATCCAGGTCGCTGGCCAGCTGAAATACGTGGAATGGCAGCCAACAGGTAGCGAACACCACCACCACCAGTGCCAGCATCTTTGTGGTCTTTTTTCGCCGGTTGATGCTGTCGTTACGGCTGGAGGGGCTGACGTGGTTCTTCAGTTTAATCCATATGCATATGTAAGCATAGCTGATGATGGCTAAAGGAATTATGTACTGTAGGAGAAGCATGGAGAGGCTGTAAATGACTCCATCCGTATTAGTGTCATTGGGCCACTTCTCAGAGCAGACAGCGATGTGCAGGTTGATTGAAGAGATCTCTTCATTGCGGTACTCTCTGAAAATGGCCAGTGGTGCTGCCAGGATAGCAGATACAGTCCAGGTAAACATCATGATGAGGAGACTCGAGCGCCAAGTGAGACGCCGACCCAAATGGAAGACAATGCAGCGGTACCGCTCCAGAGCTATGACAGTCAGGGTCAGGATAGACACGTGTACACTCAGGGCCTGAGCAAATGGCACCATGTGGCATAATACGGCCCCAAATTTCCACTCATCCAGTAGTGTGTAAATCAACGTGAAGGGTAGGCAAAGCGTGTTCACGAGAAGGTCTGCAAGAGCCAGATTAGCTATGAAGAAATTGGTGACTGTCCGCATGTTTTTGTAGCGAATAATCATGTAGATAACCAGAGCATTTCCCAGCAGTCCCAGCAGGATGATGAAGGAGTAAGCTGTGATCAGGGTGATCTGAACTCCGAGGTGCTTGGTGATGTCTTTGTGGAAACCAGGTGAGTGCAGATCCATGCTGTCATTAAACAGAAAAGAAGGATCTGTTTCACTGTTCTCCCCGTCTCCTGTGCTGTTGGACATGTCTGGTGGGCTCATTTTACAGGACGATCTTGGATACCGAGACATGGCCGATACCTGAGAGCAAAAAACACGTAAAACTGAATATTATTTGAGAAAAACTAAACAAAACACCCCTACAGTGAACAGAAATAAAGGTAGGAAGTATGTAAACCTATTATATATGCTCATGCATTTATTATTTTAGAATTTATCTTACAATTTCCCCTAGTTGGCTGTCAGTGAAAGCACCGTGGGCGATGTACCAGATAGTTGCTGAACCTGGAGGGGGTTTACACTCTTCAGTATGCTTCTACTCTTCTAAACAACAACCCCCCTGAGGGACTACTTGGTGCAGTTAAAGAGGACCTGGTGGTTAAATACCTTGGAGGTATTACTGCTCTGAGTCTGAACCCCAGACATCTCTGGCCATGAATTCATTTTATAAATAGATTACACAAACGCTTCTGTCTGGGTTTAAACCGAGCTGCTGCTGAGGTGATGCAGTCAAAAATCATTTCTTTGTTTTCTCTGCCATGTCTTCCTCCACTAAAGACTGTGAGCTAAATCAAACCTACATAAATAAGATGCAATTATTCATCAGGGAGGAGTGGGGCTTGTATTGCAGATGTCACTGAAAGCTTTCTGGTATTTAACTCACGAGAACAGACGCATTGCAATCAAGAAGATAAGAATATTCTCTGAACCGTGAAGACAAATTATTCTAACAACTTTGCGATTATTGGTTTGGTGTTTTGTGTCCTGAAAAGATAAGGAAATAAAATCCAGGTGGTTCGATGGGGCGAGAAATAACAAGTGATGGAAAATCAGCTTCTTTGTATGAGTTTCTCATTCAAACAAAATCACAACATATTCATGCTTTGAGCTATTTATAATGAATTTTTCTTTAACAGTATATGTTCCGTTTTGTTTACAGCGAGCAGTTTTTTTCCCTTTAGGAGCACCTGTGCCATTATTAACACAAAAGGGAAATGATGGAGGACGCAATAAGGAGAAGCCAGCCAGTTCAAAGCTCGATCATTAGAGCTGCAGGCTGGTTGCAGCTTACAAATAAAACACTGTGGGGTCTTATAAACCACATTTCAGTCAAATAATAATACAAAAAAAACTATTTTGTTCTGCTTGTTCATTTAAAGGGCACCGGCAAAGTGCTTCTGTTGAATATTGATTGTGCAAATAAAATACCAACTAACACGCTTCAGATTTAAAGTCTAAGTTCTCGTCACTTTTCTGAAGATAACATTTTTGTTCCTTTTTAGAACTCTGAGGGCTGCTTTTAAAAAATCAGAAGCACTCTCTGTGTTTGGTTCTTTTTAGAATTTGAACAAAAGTGTGAAAAATTGTAATTTTTCTCCACCTTGGAGATCTGAAGTGACCACACTAAGCTATAATTTACACTACGCTTGTGACATTTTCTTTTAAGTGAGAAAAAAAAAACTACACACAAATCAGGACACAATAAAGCAAGAACACCCCTTTGGTGACAGACAGTCGGGTTACTCTGGGGATTTAGCCTACAAAACTACTTGAAAGAGAATGTCTCACTGAGCTTATTTGCACAATCCCACCCATATGTTGCTTCCATTTTTAAAAAGAACAAGGGGATTTGTTGATGCAATAACCTTTGTGATATAAATTATTAATAAGAGGAAGTTCTTTCCAGCTGATTTTAAAAGATAATGAGGATCACACAAATGTATTCAAGGTTATTGTAACTTGTAATTTGCTTAAATAATAAATAAATAAACACCGACCCTGCAAATGGGTCTAAGTGTGACTTAAATAATGATTCAATAAAAGCATTTTCACACCTTTTTTCTTTAAATGACTTCGACTAGAAGTCAAATCCCAAAGGCACCACAGCATTTGTGACCATGATCACTGATGCTTGCAGTTTTAGTAACCAGAGAGAGAGAGTGGAAGCTTTTCGTGAAGCTCTATCAGCATCCAGAAATACAATCCACTACAGGTAGAAATTTATTAAGACAGCTTCAGGCTACATTTGGATTTTTCTGCAGATTTGTATTTGTCTAAAAACCACAAGTCTTCCAGCATCATTACAGGCATCATTCACAAACTCACATATTACCCTACACCTGCTAGAGTAAGAATCCATATCCTACAGGATTATAGCAGCTCTAATGTGGATTTGAATGAAGCAATTCACTGCTAATCAGCCATGTATTGATGCGTAATTGTCACTATTTATTCAACTTATTCACTAGTGCAGGTTTAGATTTCTCAAACTGAGCTCCCAGATATATTCAACAAACCAAACAAGTACAGTATAAAACCTTTAGTTCATCTGCATGCATGATTATTTTACCTTTACAATAATTATTTATTTATTTTTAGAAATATTCCAATTACGCACGTGTTACAGTTCCAAAAACAAATTAAGTGACATAAAACACAAAAAATCATTTTGAAGCTCTGATTGAATATTTTTTAACCCGAAATCAAACATCTTATAATCAATCAAAAGTCATCTACATTAAAATGAACTCACCTTTGCCTGTATTTGTCCTTTGGAAAGCGAATCTTCACTAGAGAGTGGTGTAGAACAAGTGGGTAAAATCCTAAAGCTCCTCCCAGGCTGTGGTGCGCAACATGCGCCTCCACAGTGCGTTCCACCCTCCGCTCCACGGAGAGACCATACATCTGTACCAGAGCGCATCACACTGAAACATCACACACTGTAGATATTATGATTATTATTCTACATTTTATCTTAGATCATAACCAAAATCAAACTGTTTCTGCTTCTTATTGCGCCACATTTATTCCTGCGCAGGATGAACTTTGGAACAATACAAGGGTTGTAAAGTGAATCTTCATGTTTAATTTAATTGTCTTCATCAATCTTGCCCTACTTACTCTCGGAGGAGCTGTAATGTGTTCTATAATTTCTTGTGCTGCTTGTAATTTAAGTTTTCAGCATGAAAACAACAAATAGATCAGGATTATTCATGTGGAAGATGACAAAAAAAGCAAAAAAAATACCAATGAGTTCATGTTACCATCAGTATTTAGACTGGAAAAAGATGAATGTCTGTTTCTTTTCTCTGAATACTTTAGTAATTCTAGCTTTAGAATCAACATGGTGATGTAATGATACTTTTCGATGTTCGGATACATCATTTAATTTTTTTTGGTTTGGAAGTAAATCATAAGACATCATTTTTGCTCTCAAAGTGTCTACTTTCTTTACTTGAATATTTTTGAATAAATAAGGTTACATAACTGAATTCCCGAAAGCCATTTCAATGTGAGAAGTTAAAAAAGAAAGATCGACTTGTCTCTAGGGGTTTTCATAATTTGTCAGAGGTGAAAGAGGAAGGTTGTGTGTTCTGCATTCCCAAAGAAGTAAACAAGTGTAAAAGATCACACAAGCAACCTTTTAAAGGGGGAGTTATGGCCTTGAATAGCTATGTTTCTGACTCCTTTGGTGTTTTGATGACAAAATTCCACCATGTTTTGATGTTTCTGCATTTCCCCTAAAGTCGCTCAAGTTTGTCATTCCAACAGCACCCCAGTATCATTTGCTCACTTTCCGTCTCAACAGGGGAGATTAACCTTATCGATTTGAGAGCGCTTCAGCCAGGCCTTATTCCATTCTTTCGATAATGAGAGCCACCCCCGGGCTTGCACATGCAGCGGGTCACCCAGCAGTCAAGGTGGAGAGTTCTTGTTAGTTGCACAGAAGTGGGAAAAGATTTGGATGTGTGGCTCAGCAGAGAGGGTCTGATTAGTCTCAGTTCAGCCTTTTGCTCCACAGAGATTTGCTTCATTAAATTGACAAGATTTGGAACCACTGGATTTTTAACTGATATATTCTGTAAAAGGTGTAAATCTGTTTCTATTTTCATCATTCGTTATCACATTACAGGAAATAAGAAGAAATGTCTACTTTTATAAGTCTCATAGTGATGGAGAACCTTTTTTTTGTTGGTTGAGTAATACCTTGGCTGTGGTACCTGCATACAAACACTTTCAAGTCACAGTTCATTGGTCTTTCATTTCAGCAGAGGAATTTGCCAAATATTCTTTTAAGAAAGCCCAGCCTCAACAGAAATGAAAAAAAAAATGTTTGCACTGCCATTTTGTAGTTTTACAATGCAAGTCTGAAACACCCAATTGCTGACCCACCCAGCAATTGGGTGGGTCAGAGCGTCGTTTGGGGACGAGCGCTACAAACGCTTTGTGATGAATTGTTACGGTCGCTGCGAGTCCTTGTGCGGATTATTCATCCCTGACCATGTATTTCTAAGCATCTAAAGTGTTTATTGTGCTGTAGCATAACTATTTCAATGAAAGCAACAACAGAAAGAAAGTAATCAAAAAATTGAAAAAGCATGAGGACACAGTCACTCACCAAGAATGAGGAGTTCAATGCCACCTGCTAACTATGTTATGTCACGAAGACGTGGAAGTACCAATAAAAAACATTTCAAGCTTTAACACTGTGGCAACAAATGGAAGAAAGGCATTTCTGGAACCAGAAAATTCTGTAATTCTGACTGTGCTTTTTAAAATTGTTTTTAAGCATTGTCTTTAATTAAATTGTGTACCCAAAATACACACGTGGCATTGTTTTGAAGTGATTTAAAAAAGATGGGATAATTAAAAATATTTCTAATTTCAAAATCTTGTGGCAACTCTTTACTCCTAAAATATGAGTTAGATGGAAAAGACCAGACACTTGCCTATGGTGTACCCTGCCTTTCACTGGATTGGTAGATGGGATAATCTGCTGTACTCCTCTCAGTCTGTTTTGGATGAAGCAGTTAAGAAAATTAACAAATTGTTCAAATAAAAGACAAAACTTGATTCTTTAAAAATTTGATTGCACCTCATTCTTAGTCCATGCACAACGTCTCATAAAACCTGTCTAACTTATTCTGTTGGTAAAAGACAGAAACAGACTTGGAAGAAGTCACAACAAAGCCTTTCTCTTGCAGCTGATGAATGACACCAGAGGTGGCTGATGGGCTCCGCTGCAGCTTCATACACCAGAGAAAACACCTCCAAAAAAAGCCAAATCTGTGTAGTGAAGCATCCCAATTCCCACATACACGCTTACATTGGTTCTGCAGCAAAATTTGAATTACTTACAGATGAAGGATGACCCACATATTTTCAAAAGTCCCAACAGAGACATGCCAACCCCAATCAATACTTCCTGGAAAAATTGCTAAGTTGACAAAAGATTTTCACAGACAGGCCCGATGAACTGAATGGGTCCAGTTGGTTTGTTTGAAGATTACTGCAGTTATCACTGTCGAGGTGTCACTGGAGTCCCATTGGAAAAGCCCTTTAGAGGAATTTCCACTGGGTCCTCGGCTGGAGAGAAGACCAGAAAGGATGTTAATGACAATGATACAGACCAACAGGATCTGAATACAGAACACCCTAAACTTCATTGGTAGTGTCCAAATGAATTGACAACATGCACAGAACAAGTAAGACAAATTATTTGATTTGCAATAAAACTTAATCAAGTAAAAACAACTGTGTAAGAAATTAAAATATTAAATTATAAATCACATGCAATTAGGGTGGCACGATGGCGCAATGATTAACACAGTAGCCTTACAGCAAGAAAGTTGGGGTTGTAGTCTCAAGTAGGTCGAGGCTTGGAACACTAGCCTTTCAGTGTGGAGTTTGCATGTTCTCCCTGTGTATTCCTGGGTTTCCTCCCACCCTTCAAAAACATGCATGTTAGGTTGATTGGCCACCATAAAATTGTCCTTAGGAATGAGTGTATGTGTGTGGATGGTTATATGTGTGTACTCCCGCAACAGACTGGCGACATGTTCTGGGTGTATCCTACCTCTCGCCTTAAACCAGCCAGGAAAGGCTCCGGCACCCACCACAAAACTGTTAAGGATAAATGGTTCAGAAGACGAAACAAAACATGGAATTACGAAATTACTCAAAATAATTACCAACCTATTACGTATTTTTGCTACATGAAGGAAACGTCAGTTTACCTCCTCTACTTTCTGGTTTAGAAATCAATCTTATTTATATTCTTAGGGCAGCCAGGTAGAACATGAAAAGCTTCCTATAGAAACTGGGAAATATGTACCGCAGCCCAGAAATGAGCAAAACATCATTGATCATGTCAGACTGATGTAAAATGCAGTAGCATTCATCAAAACAGCTGCATGAACAGAAAATAATAAAAACAGGGGTCAATACTTACTACTCATCTGAAACTGTGCTTCCACCTACATTGAGTGGTGCGTGTAATCAAACTGCAAAGACGAATAAAAGATGCTGGAGATTTGTTTCACCTGATCAAATACTAGGTGTAAAAAATGTTACAGATGCCAATAACCAGCTCGCAAAAAAACAAATAAACAAAAAAAACACAGTTATTTACTGTTTGGTTTTATTTTTTTCTAAATGTGACTAAATTGAATCAGTTTCCCCTCTAAACACACATGGGTCACCGCTATGTTGTAGTAAAAGATGGTTCTGTTCTTGCAAATGGCTTTGGGGACTCTGATCACTGTTTGATGGGTCTCTGGAGCATTCCTGTGATTAGTTAGTGAGGAAATAATTCTGTAAGGCAAAGCAGTGGCTGTGAATCTTATGGAGAAATGGTAATGCTTTTGAAAGTGGAAACTTGAGCAAACAAGGTGTGTGCGACTGACCTCTGTACATTCAACAAAAAGTCCTTGAAGACTCATTAGGGATTAAAAGAATTAAAGAAGGATAGAGTACAGAATGATAGTGCTAAACTTTGTGTGAATAGTGCACCATGTCAGGACTTTGTTTACATATGCACAAACTTGTTTGGTTGTGTTCTAGTCTCAATCACAGGTAGGGTTATAATCTCATTTCACAGGGGAGAACATCCTATTTGTTCCCCGAGCTTCTCTCTCTTTGGTGTAAATTTGCTGAGCTTAGACGTGTCTAGAACACCTCGCCAGGGGATGTCCTAGGGGCATTTTAACTGGATGCTCAAACCCCTAATCTGGCTTCTCTTGAACCAGAGAGGAAAAAGTTCTGGTTTGAGTCCTTCCTAACACCCTAAAATTAAAAACTTTTTTTCAGACATAATGCATGCTTCTCTCCTTTCAGTCACCATTGACCATAGGTAAAGGTCACCCACTCGTAAATCGATAACCTCACCTCTCTGTCCATCTCCTTGTTATCAACAATGTACCAACGCAGCATCTTAATAGCTGCAGACGTTGCACAAATTCACTTGTCGATCCCTCAATTCCTTCTTTCTTCACTCACAACCAAAATAAAAAGACACAAGTGTATGTTACATTAGTTAGCGATCAAAAAATTTGCAAACACCTTGAATTCTGGTGTCTTATGCAAACCAACACACAGCAGTTGTGCAGAAAAAGAATTGTGAATGCAAAGCACAAGTATGTTTTTGTAAATAAGTGGATTTTTTTATAACGCGACATTGATATATACTATCTATTGTTTGTTGAAACTTTAAAATCAACCCTACTTTGCAGGAAAAGAGTGTGAGCATGCTCAAATGCAAATATACGTACGTCACTGTCACTTCTTTGTTCCAAGAATTTATGTTCAGAGAATACAAACCTAGCAGGGCGTTTAGACCCACAGACTCAGTTTAATTACCAGGAATGAGATCCAACAGGAAAGCACTGCACTTAGTTTTAATGCTATGAGCAGGTTGAAGAAAACATTAGGTGACACCAAATTTGTTTTAACCAAATATAGAAACGTTAACGTCGGTGTTTTGTTGTTTTCTTAGAATGCATTGCTAATCTCTGGATGTAACTTTTTTTGTATATTTTAAATTGTTAGAATACATTTATTTTCTTCTGTCCTGATCAAGTAGTATTTATTTATAATGTATTTTTCTCATTCTGCTCCAATAAAACATATAAGAAAAAAGGTGCTTTTTTTTTTTAATCAGGTCGCAATGAATAACACTTTTTATAATCATAGAGTTACATTCTGTTGACTCTGCTCTTTTGGGTGGCATCTGCCAGATTTGGATGCAGATTTAGCAATTAAAGTCAGATGGGATGAGTTAAATCGTTTGGCAACAAAATGAGCATACGTATGTATAACCTCATTCCAAACACAGAGTTGTTTGTAGAAACAGGAATATAAAAAAAGTTGCAACGCACTTTGCTTTGCTGTAAAGCAAAATTCTTTTAATGTTGGCACAAATCATCAAAATCACCCAAACCATGATAGTACCACCACTGAGTTTCAACAATAAAATTCTTTCTTTACAATGTAATGTTTGCCTTTTTGAGGACTTTGTGCATTTTTACTAAACTACAAAAACTTTTTGCTCTATCATATTTTTTGATAACTTGTATTGATGTGTATACCGGATTCTAAGTATTCAACAAATATTTAGAAAAGTTGACTAATTTTAATGGTATTCTTTAATGTCTGCATATATTGCCATTAATTACAATGTCTCTGTGATCCTGCAGACAAATATTCACTTTGCTGGCTGAGTGATTGTTGTGGGTTGAATTCTTGTGGGCATCATTATGACAGTTTTAGATCTCTTCCACTTTCCGTCTCAGCCTGAGTGTCACCACTGTTTATGTTTGAAGGGCTTATTTAATTGCTTACAAATGTTTAATGATTCCAAATTAATTTATGTTTGCAACTTAAGATGAATCATAATATACAAAAAAAGAAGCTTTGTATTTTTTGCTCCAGCACTGTGAAGAATCCGCCAAACGCAATGAATGCACCGTAGCTGTTTGTGTGTGTGTGCCAGTCCTTATGTGCTGGCTTTGAGAATTGATCAATTAGTGAGAAGGGGACAAAAAGATAATTTACAAACCCAGCTCCGCCTTCCTTCATCTGCTCTTTCCGTTTCTCATTTAGACTTTCACACATGAAGAGTTTATAATGCCGTTCCAACGACAGGCCACTTTTCATCTCCTCAAGGATTAAATATATTGACTTAAATGGATGAATGGCCTGCAAAGTTTGCAAAGTGGATGCCAAAGGTAAACATATGTGTGGGAGGATCTCTGGCCTCTAAGGGATGCTGTCTTCAATTCTGGTACTTGGAGGGAAATTCAGGATTTACTTGCCTTCTTTTATCGTTGCCCAATTAAGCCTGAATTTAATGAGCATATTTGTTAATGGCAAGTTGGTAGATGACACTGAAGAAATTAAGAGTTTCTCATTGCCATCTGCTTCATGGAATTTGCATGTCTATGAAATGCATCCTGTGAGAAAATATTATTATTATTTGTGACCATGATTAATAATTCATGGACTTGTTCAATGATCACATGTCATTTTAGTTGATAGCATTTTGAGAACAATGTAGTGAGAGGAGGGAAGAGGTGGAGGAAAAGCTGGAGAGGTGAAGGTTTGCACTAGAAAAAAGAGGAATGAACATTAGTCAGAGTAAAACAGAGTACATGTGTGTGAATGAGAGCGAATCAAATGGAGGAGTGAGGTTACAGGGAGAAGAGATGAAGAAGGTAGAAGATTTTAAGTACTTAGGCTCAACAATCCAGAGCATTGGAGAGTGTGGAAAAGAGGAGAAGAAGCGTGTGCAGACAAACTGGAACGGGTGGAGAAAAGTATCAGGTGTGATGTGTGATAGAAAAATTTCAGCTAAAATGAAAGGGAACGTGTACAAAATCATGGTGAGACCGGCCATGCTGTTTGGTCTAGAGACAGTGGCACTAAGGAAAAGACAGGAAACAGAGATGGAGGTTGCAGAGATGAAGATGTTGAGGATCTCTCTGGGAGTGACCAGGATGGACAGGATTAGAAATGAGTACATTAGAGGAACAACAATGTTAGAAGTTTTGGAGATAAAGTCAGAGAGGGCAGACTGAGAAGGTTTGGACATGTGCAGAGGAGAGAGAGATAGAGAGTACGTTGGAAGAAGGACGCTGAATTTGGAACCACCAGGCAAGAGGCCTAGAGGAAGACGAAAGAGGAGTTTCCTGGATACAGTGAAGGAAGACATGAAGATAGTTGGCATGACTGAAGAGGATTCAGCAGATAGGGTTAGATGAAAGAAACTGACTTGCTGTGGTGATCCCTGAAGGGAAATGCAGAAAGAAGAAGATTTAGAGAACAATGCAACTAAGAGCTATACTGTAGTTGTTGAATTTCTGTTCATAATTGAGTTGAAAACAACAGATCCGTCTAGACTTAATAAGTCTGAAATATGTATTTTTACTCATTTGTTGTTAAAAGGCTGGTCAAATTAGTCACAATTTCTCTTTCACTTAATCTTCTGAACTTCTTTTGTCCAGGATCCCCTGGCTCTGAGCAATTTTCCTTCAATTCGAATACTAGGGTCTACTCGGGAAGGGTTCAATGTTGATGGGTAAATGTGGTAATAATTTTGCATTATTACAAGGGGATTAGTTATATACTTTATACTTTCTAAACATTTTAGGCAAGCTTCATATGTCTCACCAACTTAAACAATATTTTAGATCCCAGCAGCTAAAGGATATGGGGCCAATTTGTAATTGGTTCTACACATTTAAATGGTTTTGTATTTGAGGTGCTGAGCACAGTAGTGAGAGATGCTGCTCAGCAACCTGTGAATCATTTTTACAATGCAGCTCAAAGAGGATTTTTTTGTAACCTGAAAAGAAAAACGTTGTCAGGGTTTCCTGAGCGTAAAAAATGCAAGACAAAGCACATCCATATATACAGTACATGCTGTATATAAGTACACCGTATATATTAAATATATATACTTTTTTTGCACACAAGTACCATGGCAAGTTCCTAGTCTCTGATCCTCTTCACTGACCATGGCAATAAAAGCATTCTGATATTTAAACACATAATTGTGTGTGTGTGTGTGTGTGTGTGTGTGTGTGTGTGTGTGTGTGTGTGTGTGTGTGTGTGTGTGTGTCAATGTATGAATCGCTTTCATATTAATCTGTCTATCGTAGAGGTTGAATTACAGCTGGCTATTCCTTTTGCATTTTTTTCCCTTAAATCAGGTTTTTTGCTCACTTGACTCCTCTTAAATCTTCCAAACCTTGGCTGTACAAAGTCCTTTGAGAAAGAAATTCTCTATTTCAAGATGGATCTAAAGATTTCTTTAAAAAATCCTTACGACCACTGTTGTTTTTTGACCATCTTATTAAGGCACACACACTCCAGCAAACACTGCAACAACACTGGTCTCTTTGGAATAAGAGGGATGTTTTGCCACTCCAGCAGAGCCACACAAAAGCTTGTAACCCTTTTACCAAACCGCAATTGGATATGAAAAAGCTTTTGATCTTCAATATCAACCACTTACATTTAAAATAAAGGTTTTTGTTTGTTTGGTGAAAAGGAGATGAAGCACTGAATCACAGTAACCAATCAGTGATAGTTGCCCTGAACGACATCCAATCTGTTATGAGTTTTATGAACCAAGGTAATGGCAATAAAATGTTTTCAAAGAAAGAAATATCACTAAGAGTGTACACTCTCATGAAGCTGATGTTTTTTCTCCATTTTTTTAAAAATTAGGGGAGAAAAGCACTGGTCACTGTGCATTGGTGCAGTGTAGCCCTGTGGCCTCACAGCAAGAAGGATGAGATTTCAGCCCTGAGAGGGCAAGGCTTGAATTGCTGGCCTATCTGTGTGGAGTGTGCATGTTCTCCCTTTGTCTACATGGGTTTTCTCTGAGTGCAGTCATGAGATGGATATGTAGAACACAAAAGCATAGCCAGTTTTAACCTATTTATTGCAGATAAGCAGGGGTAAAGGAAGAGGGGTAGGCATGTGCAACCTGGAAGATGACTCGGATGAGACTACAGTAGATATTGTGGAGTGGCACCATCATGGCTGCAGCAGGATAGCAGAACAGCAGCGACCAGGCATGGAAGTGCACAATCATGGCTGCGGTAGGAGTGCAGGACAGCAGATGGTCTGACACTAGAGTGATAAACACCAGGGTTTAAATAACCAGGGGAAGACGAGACACAAATGAAGAGATCAGGGAGAGGCAAATGGGTGTGCAGAATTAAGGCAAAGAGCTGGACTTGGAGTGAGGAAATGTTCCAGAAGAGAGGAGGATCATGACAGGTACTCCGATTTCCTCCCACTCATCACAAACCTGCATGCTGGTTGATTGAAAGAGAAATTGCACCTAGAAATTAGTGTGTGAATTTGTTGTCTGTATCTAGGTGTGACCCTGCAACAGACTGGTGACCTATTTGGGGTGTACCGCAACTATTGCCTATATCCAGCCATGGAAAGCTGCAGCTCTCCCCTGATTCCTGACAGGGATAAGAAAAGTTCAGAAGATGAATGAATACATTTTATAAATCATTCTGATCTTGGAGAAATACCTGCTCTAGTCTAGGGGGTTTACCAAGTTTGGCTTTAGTGGCACTGAGGAACAGACAGGAAAAAGAGATGGAGGTAGCAGAGATGAAGATGCTGAGGATCTCTCTGGGAGTGACCAGGATGGACAGTATTAGAGGAACAGCATATGTTAGAGGTTTTGGAGATAAAGTCAGAGAGGCTAGACTGAGAAGGTTTGGACATGTGCAGAGGAGAGAGACCGAGTACATTGGCAGAAGGATGCTGGGTTTGGAACCACCAGGAAAGAGGCCTAGAGGAAGACCAAAGAAGAGGTTCATGGATACAGTGAAGGAAGACATGAAGATAGTTGGCGTGACCGAAGAGGATACAGCAGATTGGGTTAGATGGAAGAAACTGACTTACTGTGGCGACCCTGAAGGGAAATGCCAAAAGAAGAAGAGTGCTTTTCAGAATACTCAAAGACGCTTCACTTATGCAACATAAATTCACTCCCTATAAGGGAGTATGAACTGTGAGTGAATGAATTGTTGTAGCCATAGCTACCCTGACACAGACTGACAGAAAGTGAGGCAGCCATTTTGCACCATTGGCCCTTCTGGTCATCACCAACCAATCACACACACACACCAGATCCAGACTAGGCAATGTAGGTGAAGTATCGCACAACTTTAACAGCCGTCCCACTGTGGCAACCTGGGGTTCCAGCAGTCTGCCATCCAACTACTGCCCAGGCCCAGCCTGCTTAGCTTGAGGATTAAACATTGACGAGCTGGTATGGCTACAAAATAACCAGGGGAAGACGAGACACAGGTGGGGACATCAGGGAGACGCACAACTGAGGCAAACAACTAAAAAAAGGCCTTTGTTTATTTCTTAAACCTTTACTTCCTCTGTAATTCTACAACTGTAAAAAAAAAAATGGGACAGAACACAATGCATCTTTCCCCAGTTTGAGAGGAAAATTCTAAAGTGGTTGTAGCAGCATGGTTTCTAAGGGTTTTTTGTGTGTCCATACTGTTAGTTTGCTTTAGCCTAAAGAAAAAAGTCTCACTTGGATAATTTACTACCTCTTTCTGTAGTTTTTTTAACTGAAATGTAAGAAAGAGTTTCTGTTTGCTTTAAAACGAACAAGCCTGTTTGTGGTAGTGCACATGCGCAGTACGCGTGTGTTCTGTTTTTCCAGAGAAGGCGGAAGAACTGCAAAGTGGTTTGATACTTCAGCAATCCACGAAAAAAAGTAAGATCTTTTAAACTATTAACTCTACTTTAAACATGTTTGATACAAAAAACAAACTAGATTTCAGCTAGATTCTTGTGTAAAATGTTTTTTGGTGGGTTTTTTTTTTTAAAGCTAAACGTCAACAAGCTTCAAACTGTAAGAAAATCAACAGATCATCAGAGCAAACGATCATTTAAAACCACAAATCTGGAATCGGTTTGAACAGGGTCGTGATTTACCGCCTAATTTACACCGTTTGTCAGCCTGATTAATGTTTCCACTTGAAAAGTCTGTCGTTTTTCACTTTAAGTAGGTCCTTAGGGCTAGATCAAGTCATTTACTGGTTGTGTGAGCTTGTCAATAATCCACATGGACATGTGTTTAAAAAACTGTTTATTTTGATCATATTTAATATTCTTCTATGTATTAAAACTAGTATATTACTAATGTTTTTTTCTCACAATTTTGGTTTCATTTCCTCAGATTTGTGGGAAAAATAACTCCTGATGATGGCTTCTGCACCTCCCATTAAAACCAGTCTGAAAGAGGACCTAACCTGTCCCATATGCTGTGATCTCTTCAGAGATCCAATCATGCTGACCTGCATGCATCACTTCTGCAGATCTTGCATTTGTAATTACTCCAAATCAACTGCCAGGCCTGTGACCTGTCCACAGTGTCGTAAAGAGTTTACATCTAAAGATATTCAAACTAACTACTTGGTGGCAGCCATGGTGGAGAAAGTCCACATGACCTTCTCCGATACCTACAAAAAAAATAAAGAGGTAAGCATTTTTTTACACCACATCTGTCACATGCTGAAACACATGATGGATTCTGGTCATTTTTAGTTCCTACATTAAAATTTTGATGCTTTGTCAGCTTAAAAATACGAATTTCCTTCCTTAAACGATACCAATCACACACAGATGAGCTGATTTTTAATTTGAATTGTTTTGTCTTCTGAATCGCTGGAGCCTATCCCGTTTAAATTCAGGCAAGAGGCAGGGTACACCCTAAACAGGTTGCCAGTTTGTTGTGGGCCACACAGACAGACAGACAGCCATCCACACTCAGACAGTCATTCCTAGGGAAAATTTAACTCACAAGGTCCCACTCCGGGACTCTAACCCCAACCTTCTTGCTGTGAGGGCATCGTATTAAACACTGCGGCACCATGCAGCCCACACATTTGAATTCCCTGTCACCTTCTTAACAGTTTTTCCCTTACGGGGTTGCGGAGCCCATCCTGGCTGATTCGAGAAGAAGAGCAGGGTACACCCTGAAAAGGTCGCCAGTCTGTCGCAGGGCCACACACATAAGTTCCGAGGGGCTATCACATAGCGGCCAATCAATCTACCATGCATGTTTTTGGAAGGTGAGAGGAAACCAGACTACCTGGAGAAACCCACGCAAACACAGGGAGAACATGCAAACTACACATAGAAAGGCCAGTGTTCCAAGCCTCATCCCCACCCAGGACAGTGGCCTTCTTGTTGTGAGGCCACTGTGTTACCCACCGTGCCACCACATTTGAATTGTTTAACTTTAAATAAACTTCTATTTTATCACTCAAAGAGTCCAGCTGGAAATGTTGAAGCCAAAGTTCACTTGGCAATCTTTTTTTTTTATGACTGTGTAATATAAGTTTCTGCTTAGTGGTGTTAAAAATCATTTCAAAAAGTTCTCTGCTGTATCCCCAGGCCTTAAAATGAATAGATTCAAACTTATTTTGTTTGTTTTAATTTGGTGAATTAATTCAGTTAAATTCCTCATTAGTCCACAAAGGCTTCAAAGTATCTTCTGGACAGTGTAGATGATGGTCGAGACGTTTCGATTTCTATCAGGAAATCAATTTCAATCTGATTCTAATTGACATAAACTAAACCTGGGTTTGCCCAAACCCAAAGGAGGAGCTAATGCCAAGAAACTGAAAATAAATTGTTCTTTTGAAAGGTTATATAATTTGTAAACAATGGTAGAGTGTGTATCAGGTTAGTTTTAATAGAACCAGTACTCAGGCCCGTTCTATCAGATTGAAAATGATTTCCAGGTGGAATTTAAAATGTCTCGATCATCAAATACATTGTCCTGAAGACAGCTTTGAAACTTTTCCTACTTTTAATTTGATTGTTTTAACATTTTGTGGGAAAAAAACATTCTTGTCAGGGTAGCACAGTGGCCTCACAGCAAGAAGGTTATGGGTTCGTGTCCCGGGTGGGGACGAGGCTTGGGACACTCGCCTTTCTGTGTGGAGTTTGCATGTTCTCCCCATGTATACGTGGGTTTTCTCCAGGTTCTCCGGTTTCCTCCCACCCTCCAAAAACATGCATCTGAAGTTGATTGGCCACTACATAATTGTCCCTAGGAATGAGAGTGCCTGTGTGTGGCCCCGCAACAGACTGGCAACCTGTTGGGGGTGTACGCCACCTCTTCCCAAACAAGTTTTCAAGACATAGTCTAATATCACAATATGATACACCAACACTGTCAGTCAGTCAGTCAGTCATCTTCTTATCCGTCTATCCTTTTCAGGGTTGCGGGGGGTGCCGGAGCCCATCCCGGCCAATTTAAGGCGAAGGGCAGGGTACACCCCGAACAGGTCGCCAGTCTGTCGCAGGGCCACACAAATACAACCATCCACACACACACTCATTCATTCCTAGGGGCAATTTAGCACCGGCCAATCAACCTAGCATGCATGTCTTTGGAGGGTGGGGCGAAACCGGAGTACCTGGAGGAAACCCACGCAAACACGGGGAGAACATGCAAACTCCACACAGAAAGGACAGTGTTCCAAGCCTCGGGACTCGAACCCACGACCTTGCTGTGAGGCCACTGTGCTATCCACTACGCCACCGTGCTGCCACACCAACACTGTGTGGGCCAAAAGTCAAAGATAAAAGTTTATTTTTGAGTTTGAATTTTTGGTCACATTACTGAATATGGTCTATGTTTTACAGAAAGAGCTGAGAGAAGCCTTTGAGAGTCACCGCAGGAGGATGGAGGACTTCATGAAAAGTATTAAAAAAGACAAGGAGACAATGAAAACAATCAAGGTACATTTTTTTTAGGGGAACAGCAGACACATTAATGAATTTCTCCCTGGTGACCACGTCCAAGTTTATATCTGATATTTTAATGGTGTTTTTTTTTTTTATATGAGTTATGTTTAACTCTGGGAGTTTTATTTAAGACTCTGCTCTGTTTTTGTAAGCATTTTAAGATGAGGCTCCACTCCAGTTTTATTGCTGCTTCTTAATATTTGCCTCTGAGGAGAGCTGTAAAGCATCAAACTGCAAATTGCACTGGCAGAGAAAACAGGAACAGCTGTCTCCACAACATCAAACACCGTGTAAAACGCCATGTGTAAACACTGTCGTTCACTGCCGGGCCTAAGCTGAGCTGATGAAAAGAAAAAAAGTTTCCTTAATGTTGTGTCGCTGCAAGCCTTTAAGCCGACTCAAAAAAAAAAAGAAATGTAATTTCTTTTCTTTCCTTCCTTCACACCACAGACAGTGGGGGATGATTTACAGGCACGTGTCAAAAACGATTTTCGAGCTCTCCACCAAATTTTGGATGATGAAGAAACGCGGATGCTGGAGCAGCTTAGAAGGAAGCAGGAGGAGGAGGTAGAGAAAGTGCAGCGCCACCTTGAGGTGTCGGAGATGGCCTTACGGGAGCTGGAAAGCAACATGCTAACCCTGCAGCAGTTTAGCACTACGATGGATGACATCACACCTTCTCAGGTGAACACTTTGGTTGTAGTTAGAAGTCTACAAAAAGTTAGAGGTTCAAAAGTAGTTGAACATTTGAGTATTTGGCAATTACCCATTGCCCTGTCCAGCTTTGGAGAGGTCTATAATTTTGTGTATGATCTCTTTGGGCAGCTCTTTAGTCTTAGGCATCAGTAGTTAGAGTTTTATTAGGTGTCTTTATTAGGGTATGATGCCTGAAAAAGATGCTTCTATCTGAATAATAAGTGAGGTTTGACTTTTTAAAGGTATCCTAACAGGTCAGACTTCTAGCTGCTATTCAAAAACTAATCTGTGGCAGTATCATGCAAATAAATTATTTCTAAAAAAAAATGCATTAGATGGATGATTTCTAGGTTATTATTTTAGATTATGTCTTTCACAGTGGAAATGCACCTGCGATAAAATAATTTAAACCCCTCTATAATTTCTATGTGCAAAATTACAAGGTGTTCTGATTCCCATCTGCTTCACTAGATTTGAAATTTGGCACAGTTTGTCTTCTTGTAGAATATTTCTAATAACCCAGCATTTTTTTAAAAAAATATTCCAGATGACCTGAAATGCCTTTAGAAGCATTTTAGGTATTTTCAAATCTTAAAGGAACATACCACCGTTTTTCTAAACTTTTGTATGTTAGTCTCTCTATTTAGACAAGTTGATAGAAACGGTTCCCACGTCCTTACATGCCCTGAATCGCTGTAGTGAACATTGCCACCAAGTCAGCATGTAGTTTGAAGGATTGCTCAATCGCTCTGGGATTGAGGGCACGTATTGACACGTGAGAGGTTTGCTTGTTTTAACGGTTTGGCTTACTCTAAAGAGCATGTGTGTGTTTGTATACTTTATTCTTTTTCCAAATAATAGTGAAAATGCAAATTTGAGGCTTTGTGAATTATTAAAAAACAAAGTTGTTTTCTTAGATAAATGGATGGTAAAGACCCCTCCAAACACATGCTGATCTAAATGTGAATCAGGAAGATTTAGTGTGTATTTAGCCTGATTTATCTGCGGTACAGAAAAACACCGCTATCATTTATTTTACTAAAGAAAATGACATCATGCTTGGCTTTTTTTTGCATCACGAATACTTTTTATTCCTCCATTTCTATAAATTTGATTCATTTTGTGTTCAATTTAGTTATTTTTTTCGCTTGAAGTGTAGGTCTGAAACCCTGTGACACTCGCAACCCCAGTTCAGTTTGATGGATGGATCACACTGAAGCGCTTATAAGCGATTAACAAAAGCTGATGGTGATTTATGTTTGTAGGGTTAGAATAGATACGGTTTATAAAATATTTGTTTTATTTAGCACTGCATTAGAACGTGATATATAACCGTGTCAAAGAGTAAACATTAAATTTTGTTTGTGTGTTTTTATAGAAAAACAGGCTAAACTTTTGGTTTTATCTGGATGATAAAACTTTTTTTGCAGCTTTGAAGAATCTTTGTAAAATTCTGGAGGAGTATATATTTTTTTTAATGATTTGAACCTTATTTGCATATACAAGGCCACCCGTTAGTCCTGCGTGTTGTATACATAACTATAGTGGCCTAAAAGATCACCAGCTGTGGGTGGTGACCGAAATAACGAGATCCGAGATAGAAGCAGATGAAATGAGCTTCCTCTGCTGGGTGGCCGGGCTCTTACTCAGAGATAAAGTGAGGAGCTCTGCCATCCGGGAGGAGCTCAGAGTAGAGCCGTTGCTCCTCTGGGTCGAGAGAAGCCAGATGGGGTGGTTCGGGCATCTGGTTATGATGAACACCTCGCTGGTGAGGTGTTTTGGGCACGTTCCGCCGGGAACAAACCCAGAAGCAAGCCTCGAATAAGCAGAAGACAACGGAAGAGAAAGGTCACTATAAGAGTAGGCTATTTTATTACTTTAATATCCCTTGATTTGATGCCCAATCAGCTTTTAGTGTCAAGAATTGATTGGGAATTAAAAAAAAATGTTACGTTGTAAAATCTTGATTTCTGAAAAATCTGTTTTTATTAAGTTAGCTGGTAGTTTTATTTTATCTTTGATTTTATCATCTTGTCTAAAACATGTGATTAATTTTTTGTTTCTTGTTTTCCTCATTATTTTCCTGACAGCAGCTCCCTTCGCTGAGGTAAGAACCCATTTTACTGAAATGAAATAGTAATGGCGTTTTGTTTTTGCAACAGTCATAAACATATTCGACTTCTCCTGCTAGGATCCTAAGTGTCTAATGGAATGTATGTTTGTGTTTTTCTTTACAGACCCTCCATGCAGGTGGACATGTCTCCTGATTTTGATAAGAACACCTTTAGTAGCTCCTACTTCGCACCACTACAGTACATGGCGTGGAGGAAGATGTTCAAGTCTTTGAAACCGGGTAGATTTTTTCACTTTGCTTTATTTTACACAAATTTTTCCCTCAAGAAAAAATCTTCTTGTTACCATTTAATGATTTTTGATCTCTCCCCTCAGGTCCTTCCCCATTAACCTTTGATGTTAACACGGCTCACCCGAGCATCCACGTTGACAAAAGCAGAACCATTGCAGTCGAATGCGAAGTCATGACCCAACACACGAGCAACAGCAAACGTTTCCTCCAGTGCGTCAACATCCTGGCCGCGCAGGGTTTTCAGTCAGGGCAGCATTACTGGGAGGTAGAGGTGGGCTCCAGTCCCAAATGGGATCTGGGTGTTGCGTTGGAGGCAGTGGACAGGCACGCTCGCATCAAGCTGAGCCCGGAGAACGGCTACTGGACCCTGCGGCTTCGTAATGAGAATGAATATTGGGTTGGGACTCAGCCGTGGATGAGGCTGCAGGTCCGCCCCTCCCCGCAGAGGATTGGGGTTTACGTAGACTGCGATGAACGTAGGGTGAGCTTCTACGACGCTGATGATATGTGCCTGCTCTGGTCGTTCAGCAACGGACCGAGAGGGAAAGTTTTTCCTTTCTTTAGCCCGTGCATCAGCGACAACAGGCACAGGTCTCAACCTCTGAAGCTCATTCATTATCCTCCCATGCCTCTGTCCGCTTAGCTGCAACCAAGAAAAGTTAGTTCGTTAACAAATGAAACAGAAAAACCCACTCTTTTAACATCTACAAAGTGTTATTTTTGTATCACATGTTTTCATTTGAGGGGTTCTTTTTTATGATTCTAATCAGTTTGAAGAGGCTTGTTCATGGTTCAGCTTGATTAGACGTGATTTTTTTTTTCCCCATTTTTGATGAAAAGCATTTGAAATGATTAGTTAGTTTCAATAATATATGTAAATTGTTGATCTTCTGAAAAAAAAAAAAAAATCTGGCTGATTCAAGATAGACTATCTGCTGTTTAAAAACTCACTTTGAAATGAGATGAAATCAGTATGCTGGAAATTAGTTTTATTTTCCAATCTTATTCAATTTTTTTAAATGATTTATTTTTCTTTAATGAGCTGGTTTTATTGGTTAGTTTTTATGTTAAATGAGATTTCTAATGGAGTTCATGTTTTCTGTCTGATTTAATTCATTTTTAATCTGTGCTGTTAATGCATGAAATGGGAGATTACACATGTTGACTTGATTTTATTTTGAATCATTTCCTGGCTAATGAGCAAAGTTTTTTAGATCACTCTGCAATTAATAAACCAAATGACTATTTTTCTTCACCCTGGTCTCTTGTTTCATACCGTTACTGTAATGACCCGCATTTACAACTCGTCCACATGTAAAGTCGACCCTTCTTGAACTAATCAAGGATGTTATTAAGTTTTATCAAAGTGAAGCGCATAAAAACACACTTTGTGGCTGACGGCGGTCCAAAGTGATTAAACACGAGCCGAGTGGATAAGGGTTGACTCCGGTGCACCTGGACTGGAATTTCTGGAAGCATGAGACATCTCTGACACTTTAAACAGCAAGAATAAGAGGGCAGTGGGTTATCTCCGTAAACACACGAGGCACCAACGTCCTGTTTCCTCCTGCCAGGTGAAAGGTCAGACAAACAGAGTGACAGTGGAGTTGTCTGTGGGAGTTTGACAGGTCTCCGGGGCATGCTGGAGCAGGATGCTGGAGCCTGTTGTCCTGATTGGACAACTTGTACAATGGAGCAAAAGTGGAGGAGGACCTCTGTTTTTCCTGGGTTGTGGCCTCATGGAATGTCAATTCATTAGCCACAAAAAAAAAACAAACTATGAACCCACTCTAACTAATGCAATAGTACAACCATTCATAAAAGAATTTCTCTTCGGTGATGTAAATTTTGAAATTCTTTTGGGTCATTTTTTACTTTAAACATTGTTCAAACCTAATTTGATTAAAAATGAACAAGAATTGAATAAGATCTGTAACTTAAGTTTAACAAAAAGATAAACAGACCCTCTTTTTAATCCAAATAGACATTTTAATGTAATTTTGTTGTTGTTGTAATCCAAATAAAATCTGATCGGTCTCTAAAGGAAACAGGCACTGTCTGATCATTTATCAACACTTTAATATGTGTTAAATTGAAAATCTAGCATTCCAATTTCGAAGTTTATGATTCCAATCCTCTGAGATAATAATGGCTGCAACTTTTTAAATTAAACCTGCACAGAGGCTCATGGAAACAAGACTGCTTATGAATTGTTCCAGATATAAGAGATGAAAATGTGTATCTTTAGACCATCTGATCCAAATAAAACGACAAATAAATGTTTGTGATACATCTGCAATGAAAAAATCAAACCCGACATGCTTCACTAAGCAAGAAATATAGTAGAAATAGAAATAGACGCTGCAGTTTGTTGGTGTCCATTTAGCACCAGCAAAGATCAACCCTTTGAGATTTTTCTTTAAAATATATATTTATATCCTGCTGATATGTTGACTGTAGGCAAAAGGGAGCTTTTAAGAAGAACCTGTTGCTGTTGATGCCCTGTGGCATTTAGCATGCCATATACAATTTTTCTTCATACGAGTTACTCTGCAGAAGATGAGAAAAGGTCATCTAACTGGGGATTGAAGCTAAATGGTCCTTAACGTGCTAAAAATTCCCCACATAACGATGCGGTTATGAAATACTCTGTCCAAATGTCGAGTTTTATTGCCCGTATAAATGCTATGTGAGCAATGCTCAAAAACAAACCCACATTTTTTTTATTATTCAAGTGATGTTTTGTAAAATAGAGCGAAATCAGCAGAAAAAAAAATTCCATCAAATTTAAAACAAAACATCTATTCACAGGTCAACATGCTTCAGCAAAGACATCAATATGTGATACGTACGTGTAAAGTGTATTTTGTTATGAGTGCTTTATGCGTCATTACATACAGTATGGAGCTCATCTCTTTGGAACCTATAGAAAATGTGGTCTTCACAGGTTTTTTGTGACCTACAATTATGCTTTTAGACTCTTATTGAAAGTTCACGGATGGCACAGGTTATTTGTGATGTGTGAGACACTGTGGAGGGGGAAAATGTAAAAAATCATGCCTGAAAGAGCCTGAATACTCAAACTTAGAAACTTTATACATCCCAGTTGTTGTTGTCCCAGCATTGAGGAATTGAGCAGACTACCAACACACTACACCTGGTGAAGAAGACCCAAAGCGCTCTGGACTCTCCTCTCAACTCCTCTGACTTCTACAGAGCCACTATAGAAAGCATCATATCTCTCTTTAGGACTACGTGGTACGGCAGCTGCACCACACAGACTGTAAAAAATTCCTGGCCCGGGTGGTGAAGACTCGTAGAGTGCCGGCTGCCACATCTGGATTCAGTCTACAGCTCCCGAGTTCAGCAGAAGGCAAGACGGATAGTGATAGACTTCACCCACCCAGGTTACAGACCGTACCTTTCCCATCAGGGAAACAGTACAGGACCATAAAAACAACCACTTCGTGTCTCAGAGACCTTTTGAGCCTGATGCCTGTCTAAATTTCACTGTGAGAATGGTGACAATAAAGAATCTTGAATCTTGTAGATGAGCCTCATCCTCATTTCCATATCTAGAAGATTTTATTATTATGGTAGCAGGTGATGTAAACTAAATTAAATTCAATGGGAGTAGTGATAAAATGTGTTATCTGCAACATCCTGAAGACTTGTCCAGGGAGTACTCTGCCTTTCTTCCTCTACTCATTCTTCAGGATTGTTTGCTTACCTGCACAGAAAGCAGATGCAGAAACACTATTTCTGCCACCTCTGTTAGACAGGTTGGCATATTGACTGATTGGTGAGACGTTTTGGTTGCCACTATCAAAACAAATGCTCCATCAAGCAGAAACTACAACTTCAAAGTAGGTTGGTGAGGTACAGTGCAGTTCACACGTCCATGTACCAGAAAGAGAGAGAGAGATAAAGGGGAGAGAGCGTAGCTACACATCCTTCCTATGTTGGTAGCAGTGGAGCTGTAATGTGTTTCCTGACCTGAGGACGGCCGGATGGAGTGCTGGCACTTCAAGGACAGGTCCTTGAGTCCTTTGGAGTCTTTTTTTGAAGCCAGTAGAACCTTCCAACTTGTTTTTTTTGGTAGGATCTCATTGTTCTTTGGGAAGATTCTAAGTTGAAATCCTCCTCCATTAAACACTTTCAGTCATTCTGAACATGATCTGTTTTATATTCATAATGAGATTTGGTAACTCTCTGACCGCAAGTTTCTCTTGACCATCAGCACTTTCTGGTGTGTTTATTTTCCTCTAAATCTGAGGCCGCAGCGGGGCTTAAAACCAGGGGAACATTTTAATTACAACCATTCAATCACAACACAGTGATCTAAGGTCAAAGAGGTGGGCTGCAGTGAGGGATCCAAACTCAGATTGTGACAACACACAATAATGATTCATAGCTTTTATTCATCTCAGTGACAGCTGTTGTTAGATGGGTGAACTAGTTCAACTGATAGGGAGAAAATCTCATGAGTTTCCCAGTGGAGTTGTAGCCCAGTATTGATTTACTGCCCCTTACAGCTGAAAAGTGAAGCTGTGTGGGTTGATTGCACAGGATTGTGTTGGCATGTTTCTTCTCCAGAAGGATTTTGACAACCTTTCTAAGCTCCTGCCACATCTGACAAGCCACAAAAACACAACTACACCTGTCAACCCTTCTAACAAAGTTCCAACACAGTTCCCCTCCAAAATGCCCTTCCCTTGTTTTATACCATGGGGAGGGGGTGTATGTGTGAGGGAAGAAGGTTAATAGGATTAAGTGGAGCCTGGAACATCTTTGCTGTTGGAGGATTCCTTATCTCTAAAAGAAAAATGGCTGCCTCCTAATGGAAAGGCACTCCCAAAGATCAGGAGAATTTTAGCTCATAACTGTCTTGCCTCTTTTTTTAAATTACAGCAAAAATTTGATTGGGAGTGATAACAGCATTCAGATGTTTTGTTGATTAAAAAAAATTAGTTAAAAGTTCTATGGAAGATGATTTTGTGCCAATAGCCCAGACATTTTTGGGCGAACATTTAAAATACACTTACGTGTTTTCAAGCTTTTTCTAAGTTTGCATCACTAACCAATAAAAACAATTCATAATTTGTCATCTGAACCGCTCATCCCTGTAGGGTTTCCAGGGGTGCCAGAGCCTATCCTGGCTGATTCCAGGCAAGAAGCAGAGTACACCCCAAACAAATTGTCAACAGACAACCGTCCACAGACATAGTCATTCCTAGGGGCAATTTTATAGCAGCCAATCTACCTAACATGCATGTTTTTGGATGGTAGGAGGGAATCCCGAGTACCTAGAGAAAACCTCCTCACACATGGGTAGAACATGCAAACTCCATACAGAATAATCAGTTTTTTAAGCCTCGCCCCTAGTCTAGGTTTCAAACCCCAACCTTCTTGTTGTGGAGCCACTGTGCTACCCATTGTGCCACCATGCAGCCCATAATCTATCATTATTGATCTGTATACTGTTAATATGGCATGAGTCCAACTAATGAGGCGGATTTAATTAATATAGCAAAAAAAATAATTAAAAAACCCTTTCACCTCAAATCTAATCATTAAACACATGATTATGATAAAACACTTTTGGATAGTTTCTCTCAGTTTTTAATTGCACATTATGCACGAAAAAGAAATCATCTCCACTTTCATCCATTGTAATTGTGGCCCTGTCATGGCCACTATGCATGAAAGGGTTAAAGATGACTTCAACATACCCTTCATGTTTTCTCCAGGATTAAGTGACATTTATGAGCAATTTCTTTGTCAGAGTTTCTGATGGCATCAGAAGAACCTGCTGGGCTTTTTATGAAAACATTCTCAGGAGGAAACTCTTTGGGGGAGATTTCTGCACCTAAAATGATCCATTTTAATCCTGAAAGTGCTGCTGCAGGTTTTTTTCATAGAAGATGAGATCTTACAGGAAGGAAATTTGTCATGGATGTTAGGATCTCCCACACACCTCCATTCCCCACCCTTCCACACATACACACTCACTGAGATTCTCCCCCAACCCTCCAAATCTGCTTGTTTTATGAACTGGGTAGGTGGGTGTGCACGACGCACGGGCAAAGGAAAGGGAAATCGGAGTAAATTTCATTCAGTGTCCCATGCATCCTCTGGACAAGAAGAAAAGAAGAACTTTTTTCCTTTTTCCAAGATTGTTTGCAGACTTTCATCTGAGTTCATCCCACTTTCTCATCCTAATCATCTCATAAATTTAAATATCCAGATTTTTTTTTTATCTTCCAACAGTTTTGACGCATCGCTCACTCTTTTTTTTTTCTTCTGGACCTGGAGATTTGAAGATCTGGAGATCTGGAGATGAAGACAGGTTTTACTTTTCTCTGTCGGACTTGGATTGGAATAGTGTGCGCATCAGGTGAGCAGAGAAGCACAAAGTTTGGAACGTGCGTAATTCTTCCACTTTAAACTCTGATTTGAAACTTTCATCACTAGTTGGAGACATTCTTCTGCATTTAAATGTCTAAAATAAGATAGAAACTTTATGCTTGCTACTTTATAAGTTTAATCTTAATTAATAAAATGTATCCACAAAATTTTCTTAAAAATTATTTCTTTTGCTTCAACCAGACAGTCGCTCTCTCATCAAATTTTGACCGGGAATGCATTTTTTTTATTTTAAAACTAAATGGATGGTCTGAAGTTTTTAGGGATGCATGAAGATTTTTTTTCTATGGGGAGGACAAGCTATTGTTCTTGCTAAATAAAAAACAGATTTTAATTGATGAAGCTATAATCTCAAGGGAGGGAAGGAGTAAGGCAGAACCTGGCGAGATAATTTGAAATAACTTTATATCATATATGTATGTAATATTTTAGAGAAAGAGAGTTCACAGATTAAACTTTTTCATTGGAGGCAAAATAAATGTCAAGAGCATGAGGTTGCAGGATGAGATGCTTCAACATGTACCTCTTACTGTTTGGATGATACATAGTGAGTTTGCTGGCATTTTGATGAGTGTTTTTTGCATGTTTGAGTTGGTCATCACTGGCTAGAACTGAAAAGTTTTCCAAAAAAAATCACCAAAAATGAATGAGATCATTTTAACTTTGCCTTTTTCCATCATAATTTACTCTCAGTTGAAGGTATGAGAGTGTTGTTCAGGAGTTGTAACTTTTGACTCTCAGTTTGGACAGACTTTATATCATATTTGTGTGATCACTCTTTTATCCAGAAGTAATCTATCGTAAAAAAAGGCTTCAAAGTTGTCTTCTGGAAATACACTGTCCAGAAGACAACTTCGAAGCCTTTTATATGGTTTAGATCATATTGTTTGTCATCTGAGGCCGCACTGTGGCACAGTGGCCTCACATCATAAAGGTTGTGGTTCAAATCCTAGGTGGTTCAAATCCCAGACGGGTACACCAGTTTCCCACCCTCCGAAAAATATGTACGTACATATTAGGTTAATTGGACGCTGTGAAATTGCCCACAGAAATGTGCGTGTGGCCCTGTGACAGACTGGCAACCTGTTCGGGTTAGGGTGTACACTGCGTCTCGCTTTGAATAAGCCAGGATAGGCTCCAGTATCCCCCACAACCCTATCAGGGATAAGTGGTTCAGAAGATGAATGAATGTTTGTCATCTGATTGTATCCTTCTTTATTGCCTCAAACACCAAAATTTACTAAAATGTGGACTTGTGAATTCTATCAGAGTGAAATTTTATTTAAAATGTTAAAGGTTTTATATCATGTGCTTCTGTCAAGACCACCTCTTTGTAGAGATTTGCTTTGGCTTTAATTTGACTTTGCCAATGTGAAGTCATAAAGGCATGTTAAGTTCTTCCCACCAATCATAAAGGACTATATGCTTCATTAAGATATTCCGTTCCGTCATCTTCCGCTTATCCGGAGCCGGGTTGCGGGGGCAACAGCCTCAGGCGGGAAGCCCAGGCTTCTCTCACCCCAGCTGCATCCTCCAGCTCACCCGGAAGGATCCCGAGTCGTTCCCCAGCCACCTGTGAGAAATAGTCTCCCCAGCGGGTTCGGGGTCTACATCTTGGTCTCCTCCCGAGGGGACGTGCCCGAAACACCTCACCAGCGAGGCGCTCTGGGACAGCCTGACCAGATGTCCAAACCACCCCATCTGGCTAAGGAGGAGCGGCTCGACACTGAGCTCCTCCCAGATGGCAGAGCTCCTCACCCAATCTCTGAGTGAGAGCCGAGCCACCCTGCGGAGGAAGCTCATTTCAGCCACTTGTATCCGCGATCTCATTCTTTTGGTCACCACCCACAGCTGGTAACCAAAGGTGAGCGTGGGAACATGGATCCCGATTGTAAATCAAGAACTTTGCTTTTCGGCTCAGCTGTTTCTTTACCACGACGAACGGATGCAGCGTCTTAGTTGCTGATGCTGCACCGATCTGCCTGTTGATCTCCCGCTCCATCGTTCCCCTACTCGTGAACAAGACCCCGAAATACTTAAACTCCTCCACTTTCATTAAGATATTTTGACATGAAATTTTTTAAAAAATACGTTAATCTTTTTGTGATAGTCATGCACTCTGATTTAAAGACCTGAAACATCCAGTGGCACAATATTTCTTTTCTTAGTGGTTGAAATGTTGAATCTAAGTGTATTTAAAACAGTATTCAGTGAAGTGTTTAATGCTGCACACCTTTTACCTGCCTCATCGACCTCTGAAAATGAGGGAAGTGAAGAGAAATGTTTATTTCATCTACAAAGTACATTGGAGGTAGGGTACTTCAGACGGCAGGAGAAAGTAACATTTTTCAAGAGTAGTCTCTGAGAAAGACGCTGTGGAATTGAATGGGACATTAGAGGTGAGAGAAGAAGGTCATGCTCTGGTTTGAAATGTCTGCTTGTTGCAATCACTTCAAACTGAATGAAAGGAACCTGAAATGTGTCCTACTTATAACACGGTCAGGATATTAAACGTGTGCTCCTCTATTTCGTTCCCTCATATTTTCTACCACTGAAAGGTGAAATGATTGTTCACATTTTTTTTATTTTTATGATAGTCATGTTTTGATGTTTTGGATGTTTTTTCAACCTTTCAACACTTTCAGTCAATACAGTAAACCTGCTGGAAAACAGAATACCAATAAGTCAAATCTGAGTATGACATGAGCTTCCCATTATTGTGATCAGAAGGAAAGATTGAAGGCGAGTGCATTGGAAACCTGCCAGTGCAGAAGTCATTGTCATTTTACACACGAGGAGGATATAATTCACCCAGCAGCTGCATTTATAGAGCTTTGAGATTTTCACCCTGAGTCATTTTTCTATCATTTGCCTGCCACGCTTCGTCTCTGCTATGAATTATGGGGATTTCTAAACATCTTTCACACCGCTACACACAATCTGTGGTAATTAAGAAAGACGTTTCAGAGTTATAAGTTAATATATTTTAAAGCATTCACCGGTTCTTCTTTTTACAGTTTTCTGTCGCATAATTCACCCAAAAAAGACAGACATGAAGAGCTGGATTCTAAGCGACTTTTAGAAGAATCTGAGTTTTACCCAACTGTTCCTATAGTTGACCCTTAGGAAGAATTATCCTGATACTTTTTAGTATTTAGTACATTGACAGTATTGATAATTATTGTTCCTTATACTCAAAAGTGATCATAAATAACCACCAAAACTGTTTTGTTTTTTTTGGATTTTTTTTTTTTGTTTTATTTTCCATTTTAAAACTATAGATTGCGGCATCGTGCTGCAGAATATTGCAGGTGTAAACTTGCAGATATGTACCCTAGTATTGACCCTTTATTTCACACACCGATTCTGTATGTGTTTAAATGTAGACTTTGTACTTTACAAGTACATACATGCTGGTTTGAATCTTGGACCTGGCAGCGTCAATGATTTCAATTATAAAACGTGCAATTCAATCTAGTGTCTTGTTTTTATTACAAGTGTTTCCAAAAACAAAAAAATCTTAAAATTAATAAAGCTGGATCCCCATTTCAGGAAGTGGTTGCTTGGTGCAACATCTTCAATAGACATTTTTTCTCTCATTTATTTTGGGATAGCAATTTTTTACTGCATGAAATGTTTTTGACAATTTATTGTAAAATATAATACTATATGGCCCTTCCCTATTGTCCACTTTGTGATGTTGGGTTGTTTGAGTCAGCAATAGTTCTCTATTGTCACGGTTGATTTCAAGACATAACCTTGGGGGTCTAAGAAGAAGATCCATGGTGGAAGTTCTAACAGATCTTCTTTTTTAATCAGTTGGGGAACAGCTTGAATGAGAGTGGAATGTTGCTCCAGCTTCTTGTGGGAAGTGCAGTCCAATAAATATGAAGTTTGATGCCCCATTCATCCCTGGCATGGTGCAGAATGGCCCCCTGGGTGTTTGGATGTTTGCCACTTGGTTTCTCACCATGCTAAACCACCGACATCCCTGAGATGACTAAAGCTGAGAGATAAGTGAACTTTTTCAGCTGCAGGAATCTTCAGCAAAAGGAAAATCTGTGTCAAAGTTGATGCTAGGAAGTTGATGAAAGGCACAACTTATTCTTTTTAATGTATTTCTGAGCTCCCGGTTAAAACATGCAGTTTTATATGAGACTAATTTTCCTTCTCTAAATGTGTTCATTCTCAAAGCATTTTCTCTAAATTGAGTTGAAGCACTCTGGAAAAAAAAAGTTTTCTTTAATTAAAACTGTTTTAATTAAAACAAGAAATTGTAAAACTTTAATTGAGATCTTTGATTGGAATGAAAATGCAAATTATATTGAAACGGCAAATACATGCAAATCAAGGTTTTTTTGTGCTGTTTAAATGTTCGCATCACATCAAAATATTCCTGAAGTTTTTTTTCCCTTTCATTCATGAATGTTAAAGTACTATTTGAGCTCTCCCTATCAGAATTCGGTTACCATCCAAACCCCTGGATGTTCTTGGTCATGCCTTTACTTCGCCACCATGCCCACAAGCTAACAAAAACAGGAGGCGTTTTGGACCAAGCATGTGGTCTGCACATGCTTGGTCCGAACATGGAGCACAATTTTTGTGTCAATGCATCAAAATAAGACTATTTAATAATATGAACTAATTTTGCTAACTATAATCCCTTTACAGTGTTTTGTAGATTTAAACAAGCTTTATGCTGTGTTGTGCATATGGCAGAGACAAAGATAGAAGCAAGCTGAGGGGAGATTTACTGAGTCCAAAACAGAAGTGAAACTGCATAAGCGTATTTATTAGTTGTTTTTTTTGGGGGGCAAATATTGCATTTCTGAGCTAGCAAAACATATCTTTGAGATAGAAATGGTTATGCCTGGAAAGAGTTTTCTGTGATAACACAAAGAAGTCACACGTAATTTGTTTTTTATTAATTTGACATGTCAGAAATTGTAATTATGATAGAATATAAATAAATTTGAAATGACAAAATAAAGGTTGTCTATTTAAAAGTGAGGAGAAGAAAAACCTTGCAAGAAGTGGATGGTTGTGTTTTCGAAATGGTAAGAAACAGGATAAAAAACTGATTGATTTTTTTCAGATGCAGGCCATTTCTTTTATTGGATGGGGAACGTGGGGATGGCGTTGATTTGACAGTGAACAAAATTGGAAGTGAGAGATGTAATAAAACTACAGGAAAAATGGGTAAAAGTCAATCTTCCTCAATAAACACACATTTAATCTTCTACCAGCAAAACAAAACAATGATTAAAATGATAAATGAGAGTGACATTTGTCATTTTAGGGAAAATGTCACATAAAAATACATTAAAAAAATAATTTGCAATAAAAATTGGTAAATAGATTCTTACATTTATTCAAATAAATTGCATTAAACTTTAAGATCACCAATGTTAAATTCCAAACATAATAAATAAAAGAATTAAAAATAATTAATCTTCTTGATTGCCCAACTAAGAACAAATCCTGCAAATGAGCATGAGAAATGAGATGAGTTTGATCATAATGAACAACTAATGAGAAATTGTGAGATCCTGGTGGATTTCTTTAATCTGATGCTTTAATAATAGATATTATGTTAAGGTTGTATGCCTTTAAGGTAACCTTTAATTTAGTTTCTTCATTTTAAAAAAAGGCAAACTTAGTTTTTCAAACTACTGAGTCATCCATTCTTGCTTGATTTAATCTCAACCCGGGAGCGATGGGGTGAGGAGTCGTTGGATGAATGACAAATCTTTTTTTTTTTTCATTTGACGCATTGAAGTTGTATTTAAAACTGATATATTACAGCATGGGTGGCAGAGTGGTTAGCACAGTGGTTTCAAAGCAAAAAAGTCGGGGGTTTGCATCCCGGGTGGAGATGAGACTTGAAACACTGTCCTTTCTTTGTGGAGTTTGCATGTTATCCCTGTGTATATGTGGGTTTTCTCTTGGTATTCTGGTTTCCACCAACCCTTGAAAAACATGCATGTTAGGTTGATTAGGAATTATTGTGTGTGGATGGTTGTGTGTGTGTGACTCCATGACAGACTGGCGACCTGTTCAGGATGTATCCCTCATCTCACCTTGAATCAGCCGGGATAGGCTCTGGCATCCCCTGTAATCCCATTAAGGATGGATGATTCAGAAGATGAAACGAGTATTATAGCACAATCATATTGCGGCACATATCATTAGAAACAAACCCAAAACAAACTTATCTCTCCGATGAGATTCGAAAGTAGATTTGATGATTTGGTGTAACTGAGTTTTTTTTTTTTGTTCTGGTTAAGATGAACGTTGACATGTCATTTCAGAAAATGATTTATATGTCCGATGTTTTGGTCCTTGTTTTCAGGATGTTGATGCACTCTCTTCCTGCTCATCTGCTTCCTCTGCCACAGTGTCTCTTGTTGTCATTGTGGTCTTTGGAAAAAAAAAAACTACCTTGAGATTTGTGCTTTATCTAATGACCATCGGTCTCATTATGCTGCACTCTGTAAAAAATGAATAAGAAAAGCTTGCAGTGATATTCTAGATAATCATCCTCTATAATTTCAACAGGCATTTTTTAGGGATGTATCCAGTGTTTTTGGCATTTGATTATGGTAGTACGTAGTTGCCAAGACAATGAAGCACACAAAGTCACACTGACCCATTTTGGGTTCATTAAAACTCGTCCTTCCTTCCAATTTATAACAGCTTACACATTCAATCCTAGGTATCCTACACTTAAGTGCCTAAATCCAGGATTTGAAAACAACAGCCTGAGGACCTTACGTGACCAGTCAAGGCCTTTAATCTTGCACACTAAATGTGAAGAAATTTTGGAAGTGCCTCATTTTTTTTTCTTACATTTTTCCCCCAATATTTTTAATGCAAAGCATTTTGAATCATCTTATACATAAAATGTGCTTTGTAAATTAATTTATCTTGACGCTTAATATTTTTTTCAAATTGTGTTGTTTATCATCATTATATTCGGAATAGCAGATGGGCTCCATCCAGACATGGAAATTAGAGCGAAATAGCAGCTAATTGTAAAGTTGAGAGGTGCAAAGAAAAAGAAAAATGATGGAAAACATTACGTTCTTACATTCTTACTTTAAAAAATTGAAATGAAAGTTTGTGTTTTCTATAAAACTGCCTTGGGTTTGATTCTTCCATCAGATGATGGGATGCTTACATGCCCACAAGTCCCAGCTTGCCCACCCCTTCTAAAGGCTTTTTGAATCTATTGAAGACCCTTCTTCTTTTTTATTTGGGGCAGTTGCATTTAGCCAGAGCTGAATACACATGTCACTAAGACTGTTCAGTAATATAGACAAACAGTAACCCTTATTGACTCAGTCTGGCTGATGCTGATATCAGCTTTTGTACACATTCACCGCCCCAGAGACTTCCTGTACGTCTGTAGAAGAATACCAAGCAGAACTCTTACAGTAAGCTGTATAGCTCGACTAAATTTTGGTTCCTGATAGTGTTGACAATATAATAAAAAACCCTGTCGCTCTTTTGTTTAATTTTATTTAATATGAGATGAAGGCGTGCAAAGAAAAACTACGTTTTATCAGCTCGATTATCATAAGTCATATCAACACGTTGCAATTTGGATCCCAGACTATAAATCTAACTGTGATTCTCATTTGGAGAATTACAATTACAAATACAATACTTAGTATTTAAATTGTCCTCTCAAATTGATCATAAGCTGCCTGCATGGCGTTCATGTTCAGCTTACTGTTCATTTACATTCTCAAAAAATCCTTCACATTTGGAATAATCCTGAAAAATGAAACCAAATTGATGTTGTTTTCTCCGTTTTGTTGTATTTGCCTTTTTACCCAGGCCAGAGGGTTGTGAGCAGTCTGCATAAAGTCTGCTAATTAATGATGCTTTGCCAGCTGAGTACTTGAACTCTGCCTCCCTCTGTGTAAAAACCTTCCCATTAAGAGGTAGGAGTAAACCCAATTGTACATAGAAGTGCTTTTACCAAGATGCCACAAGATTAAAAATAATAATCAGACTCCTCCGCATTTCTCTGCTCTGTATACAAGTTGAAAAAAAGCTATCAAGGTGGAGAATCAATCTAGACGACACGTCCCTAAAGTTCTTTATTGGTGTTCACTAAAAACATATGTAATAAGATTTTATATTTAATTCAATTAATCTCTACATCCTTTGGATAAAAATCCTTTTACGCATCCTACAAACATGAAATATGTCATTGTTGATGCAGAGTAGCATCTGTACGAATTTTTAAACACAGTAAAGCCCTTTGAGACCTTTTTCATGGCTAAAAAAATCGAATCAAAAGGAATCAAATGACCTTTTGAATAAATATGAGCTACTTCAAATTGCCCTGAATTGATTTCTGAGTCTCTTCTAATGACAAAATCAATTTTTTTTCAACAAATTTGGACACAACAGGTACTCTTTAATTCTGAAGTTACATTAAATTGATTCATTTCATCACATAGTTTCTGTACAGTTGAAATGAAAGTGCTTCTTCAGAGTCTATATTTTCCTTTTTTCAAAATGAGCATCGTACATCACCGGTCACTTCTACGTACTCTCATACATTACAGGTCACCTTAGGTTCATGGGAAAGAGTCCATTGGCAAAGCTTGAGGAAATTGCCAGCTTTCCTCCCTTTAGGTATTCAATACCATAATAGCTGACCCGGCACTCCCTACATTGCTCCTGTTTTCTTCAGCATCTTAAGCTGCCGCTTTGATTTAGCTCAGTGGGTGATCTGACACGGCAGCAAAGACTTGTTTATGGCCTACATCTTCTGGGGTTAAGTCAGAAGCACAGCTCAGAATCTCGTCAAAGTTTGGCCTCTTAGCAGTTGCAATTAAAGAAAAGCTGGATCATGCCCGCCTTTGCTCTGCAGTGTACGCTAAACGATTTATAAAAAGCTAGAATTACGTTTTCCAACATTCAGCTAAATATTTCAGGCTCTCACTTCAGCAGGAAGTAACTTCTCAGTTATCAAAATGATGACAAGTAAAAAGAGGGGCAGTGCAAAGGAAGAGCCCTGATCTGTCCGGTGTGCCTGTGGGGCAGGTACAGGAAGGTTTAGTCAGGGACAGGGTTTAAACATAGGAAGTTGGCCCAGATGGCTTATTTGCTGCATCCTTCATTTTTGTACCCCTCCTCTGCCAGGATGTCGAGGGGGCCCTGTCCCCTTTTAATGGAGGAGAGGACAGAGATGTGGTGGATGTCATCCACCTCTGTAGAAACAATGAAATCAAAGCTGAACTGCCAGTCAGTCTGTCGCCTGGATTTGGCCTTGTGTCCATACAGCAGAGGAAGTTGGATTCTATTTTTCTCGTGTTATTTTGACAGCAAAAAAAAGTATTTTGAAAATTTAGGCTAGCTGACTCCACATATGTAGAGGTGTTCTGCTCCTTGGCCTCTCTCTGCCTCACGGATATATGAAGTTTTTGCAACTCTGGTTTCTTTTATAGACACGCTGTGACCGCAAAACTGAGGATGTTTCTTATTTGTTTTTACTTGAAACTCTGGATATTTCTGTCTTTGTCAAAAAAGTTTATTAAATTCTTCATGAAAATTTTTTAATTAATATGCCAAAGAAGAATTACAACAAGAATCAACAAGTGTCGTTACAGAATTTAGCCCCTAAGAAGCAACGTAGGGCATCTGTTCAGTAGCGTCTTCTTGCTGCTTATCAGGGTTGGGTCGTGGTTGTAGCATCTTAGCCAGAAAAGCCCAGATTTCCCTCACCTTGGCCACATCTTTCACAGTTTATCCACTGAGCCAAAAGTTTTGTTTTTGACTCAACTCTTGATTTACTTGGACAAGCTAAAGCAGCATCCGAGTCAACACGGATGGTGTGCCTATCTGCCTGCTGATTTATTTACCACTCAAATGCTGAAACAATTACTGTACCAACTCTTAACTTTGCACGAAAGTCTGCACTTTTATGCCTGAACTCCAACCTGATCTCAGCCAAGACTCAGAAAAACCTTATTTGTTTGAACAATGTTCCCCTTTTCCTTTTTCCTGTCATGTGATTGATCAGAGACAGAACTCCAGAAGAGCGAGGAAAACACTGATGGCACATCTTCGCTGTCCATGAAAAAGGGAAGTGGGAGCGAAGCGTGAACATAATAAAGAAAACAGGAAATTCGCCTGCAATGAAAAACCCAGTTCTGCCTTTCAAACAAGATTTAATGGGCTTCGAGAGTCACTAGTGGAAAGAGGAGCTCGTTTCTTTACACTTCACCAGTCGTGCTCACAGTCCCGCTTGTCCTCTCCTCATGGCGACGTTTCACATTAAGAGCCTAATGGCGTCTCGTCTTGGCTGTTTCCACTTTCTGTGTGTGTGTGTGAGTCATTTACACAGCAGGTGTGCTCCATAGGATAAAAAGCATAAATGCTTTGAAATCATCAGAGAAGAATAACTGCTGAAAGTTTTCATAAATACAGTACATACCTGATGTGCAAAAAAACCCAAAAAAGAGTATTGAGGATCTTCTGGAGTGTGTATCAGTGACCTTTCCAATACCAAACTCCAAATCCTTTTAATGAATAAAATCTTTTAAATATGAGCAGCTGGATGGCGGAGGAATTACATTTTTTTTTCCATTTGAGAAGTTAAAAGATTTATTAAAATAATTTAAGCAAAATAATTATTGTAATTTTATTCGTAACTTACTTTAGAAATTAAAATAACGCAAAAAAATAGAAAATGTTGCAGCAAAGTTTTTTACGAGGTTTTCAAGGAGGACTTAAATTCTTATCCATTTACATCCACATTTATTTCTAAAATAATTTGTACATTTAAATGAATCTAATCAACAGTGACAAAACTCAGATACAAATACCTTCAAGATGAGAGCAGCCATGCTGTTTGGTCTAGAGTAGTGACACTGAGGAAAAGACAGGAAACAGAGATGGAGGTAGCAGAAATGAAGATGCTTAGGATCTCTCTGGGAGTGACCAGGATGCACAGGACCAGAGGAACAGCACATGTTAGAGGTTTTGGAGAGGTTTCAGAGAGGCCAGACTGAGATGATTTGGACATGTGCAGAGGAGAGAGAGAGAGTACATCGGAAGGAGGATGCTGGGTTTGGAACCACCCGGAAAGAGGCCTAGAGGAATACCAAAGAGGAGGTTCATGGACGCAGTGAAGGAAGACATGAAGATAGTTGGCGTGACCGAAGAGGATACAGCAGACAGGGTTAGATGGAAGAAACTGACTTGCTGTGGCGACCCCTGAAGGGAAATGCCGAAAGAAGAAGATATTGTAAAATAAAAAAATAAAAAGAAAGTTGATTTTCCATCTTTAATGTGAGGTTAAATTTCTTTCTAAGCTTCACTGTCCTAGATGACTCACTGCATTTGCTTCATTAGGATATTCATTTATAGTCGAATGCTAAATTTGGTGATGAGAATGCAGGAAACGACTCCCTGTGAAGAAGCTATTTGCATTCAAGTACGTGTGACTGCAAAAAAGAAAACAAATTTGAGCCATTTTGCTTTGGTTTTTCTCCTTATTTCAGACAGCTCATTAAATCTTTTTTAATTAATTATTTTTTAATCCACAGGAACTCATCAAATCTGTACACTACAGGTCAAAAGTTGGAATATATTAATCTCAATTGGACAATTTGGACACTTTTGACAGGTAGTGTACACAGATGTGACAACTTTTCTTTGCTTAAATATTCTCATCTCAGGCGTGATTTGACAATTTGGTTGCTTGCTGAGCTCAAATGTTGCCACCAGTCATTAAAATTCCACTTAATTAAAATTAAGAGTCCAACATGAGCAAATAAAACCACTACCCTTCAAATATTTGATCTGATCATTTTATCAAACTTCATTTCATTTAGTCTACCTAGTAATTTTTTTTTTCTTTCCAATTAATTATTTTACCCACTTTTACTGACATGTAAGGAGTTTAAAAGTAGAAGGAAAAGTCTAAGTGGCTCAAAAAATGACATTTAGTTTTATGCTTAACTGTCTGTAGTAAAAAAAGGGAACAGCCAGTTAAAATTATTCCTGATGTTTAACTGTGATCAGCTTGATAATTTTTTCCCTTCACCCACAGAATATGAAGTTAATTGTGAATCTATGTACGTATTTTTGCAGTGTGAAGCAATTCAGCCTCTACTGATGTCAAAAATTGACAAGTGGGCTACAGCGTAGCCTCACAGCATGAAAGTCAGGGTTCAAGTTCGAGTGTTTTTCTGTATAACCCTACATCACATGCAAGCTTTCAAATATTCACATAATGAAATATTTGAATTTTTACATGGGGCTGCACGAGGGCTTAGTGGTTAGCATAGTGGCCTCATAGCAAGAAGGTTGAGGTTTGGGTACCGGGTTGGACAAAACTTGAAATACTAGTCTTTCTGTGTAGAGTTTGCATGTTCTCCCTGTGTATGTGTGGGTTTTCCGCAGGTACTCTGGTTTTCTCCCACCCTCCAAAAACATGCATGTTAGGTTGATTGGCTGCTATGAAATCGCCCCTCGGAATGAATGTACTGTATGTGTGGATGGTTGTAAATACGTGTTCCTGCAACGGACTGTCAACCTGTTCGGGGTGTACCCTGCCCCTTGCCTGTAATCAGCCAGGGTAGACTGCAGCTACCCCTGTGACCCTTTTAGGGGTAAAAGGTTCAGAAGATAAAACAAAACACAAAACTGGCTTTGTCAAAAAAAAAAAAAAACAACGATTTTTTTTCCTGTTTTGTTTTTTAAGATAATATAAGGCCGTTGTTTTTTTTTTGTTGAAGAATTTCAAAGATCAATTTTTCTCTTTCGTTTTGTTAAATCAAGCCATTCATTTTCTAAACAGCATCTTTAATGCTTAGTTAAATCTAGAATGTATAGGTAGTTAATTAGAAAGTGAGGGACAGGGTACACCATAGATAGGTCACCAATCTGTTGCACAGCCATACAAAAACTCACTCACTAAACAGTTTTGCCAAGGATGGAAAAAAGCTGGACATCCTAAGGAAATAAACAAATCGGATTAGGCATAGCGACCTTGTGGCACTGCTACAAACTCGCAACCTGTGTAGGGTGTATTCTGGAACTCACCTGCTTCGTAGCTGCAATAGTTAATTCTCTGACATTCTTGTCACTCAGTGTTGGATTGAGACTCATATACAGCAGTATAACGATCAAACTGTATGACTGTGGGTGGCTGTGTGGGGGTGAACAGGCAAGATGAAGAGGTTGAAACATTTTAATCAGGTTTATGGATTCCCACCTCTATTTACAAAAAAGGAACCAGTTTCCCACTTCTTCTTCTACTTCAGAAGAGCTTGAATGTTTAATAGTAAACATGGACAAGTGGGGTAGTGAGTATGTGGGCAAGAACATGCAAGACAAGATGGAATGTTTCGTTCTGTCGTTTGAATAGTTTCTTTCTTATCCGGGGCCAGTTCGCGGAGACAACAGCCCCAGACGGGAAGCCCAGGCTTCTCTCACCCCGGCTGCATCCTCCAGCTCACCCGGAAGGATCGTGATTTGTTCCCCAGCCAGCTGGGAGACATTGTCTCTCCAGCAGGGTCTGCCTTTTGGTCTCCTCCCGGTGGGATTTGCCCAAATCAATCAAGCTGCTCCGGGCGAGCCCCCCAGCGAGCCACTCGGGGGGGCATACTGACCAGATGCCCAAACCCCCCCATCTCGCTTCTCTCAACTTGGAGGAGGAGCAGCTCAACACCGAGCTCCTTCGGGATGGCAGAACTCCTCACCAGATCCCTGAGTGAGAGCCCAGCCACTCTGCGAACGAACCTCATTTCGGCTGCTTGTATCTACAATCTCATTCTTTTGGTCACCACCCACAGCTGGTGACCGTAGGTGAGGGTGGGAACGTAGATCGACTTGTAAATCGAGAGCTTTGCTTTGGAAGATGGAATGTTTTCACATATTTTCTTAAATCCGCACAACTCCACTGTTAAAAGTAAATGCACAGCAGGAAAGCAAATCATTTGCACCTGCTCAAAATATATTTCATTTCTCCATTTACACCTGGTTTTACACTTTAATTGGATTTTGTATAACTAAATATAACATCTGGTTTTATACCATCAGACCTGTCAAGTTTTAACAAATGAAGCTGTTTATCTAACACACCATGTACACTTCTAAGCTGACCAGTAGCAAGCTAAACCTCCTTTTGGCCTGGTATGTGAGTTTGACACATCAAAGTGTAAACTGACCCACCACTACACCGGAAGGCCACAATTATCCCTGAAATATTCAGACTTTTGGCCCTTTGCTCACATTTGCCCCGTCAATCACTACAGAGGTATGCACTCTGACAATGTGTGTCTAATGGAAATGTCTCCATAGGATCTCTATAATGGGGATGGCATGTTCAGTACAAGCCAGTTCACCCTTATAGCGGGAAATATTTTTCCCATCAAAGCACATATCAGCTTCTGTCCTTACTGATGTTCTGAGCAGAAGTTATTCTCTGTTCTTCACCTCTGTTTGGCACAGCAAGCCGGACCCAAAACAGGATACACACATTACTCCCAGAGTGGAAAGCTTTTCACAACAACAAAAAAAGAAATTGTGGTTGTCAAAAACTATTTTTTCTTTTTTTTTTCTTTGTCAAGGACATGTTCGGTGGACCATCTAAGACACATTAACTGGCTGTCAATGAAGAAAGTTACTTATAAAATCTGTAATTATTCAAGTTGAAAATGTTAGGTTCAGCAAGGCTGACAAATTAATTGGATTTTAGGGGTTGAATTAAATCCAAATTAACTGCAGCACCAAATGATCATAAAGTAACCCCTAAAAAGAAAAAAAAAATTCTTCTTGTCAGATATCTTAAATAAATCAATATTATGACTTTAATAGACTTTTTAGTGTTTATCTTATTTTTATCTGGGGAGGGGTCGCTAGTGGTTGGATGGCCGTCTTCAGATCAAAGAATTCCCGGTTCAATTCCCAATGGGTCAATTCCCAATGGGGCCATGCCTGAGTAACCCTTGTGCATGGGCCTAAGTGCCTACGTGTCCCATAGGCATGGGAAACTTAGGCATTTTTTATATGGTATTGTTATCTCACAGTTTATTTTCATGTCTATTTGAAATGACCGAAAGAATGAGATCGCGGATACATGCGACCAAAAGGAGCTTCCTCCGCAGGGTGGCTGGGCTCTCACTCATTGATCGAGTGAGGAGCTCTGCCATCCTGGAGGAGCTCAGTGACTAGCCGATCCTCCTACAGGTCGAGAGAAGCCAGATGGGGTGGTTCGGGCATCTGGTCAGGATGCCCCTCGAGCGCCTCGCTGGTGACGTGTTTTGGACACGTCCCACCAGGAGGAGACCAAGAGGCAGACCCCGGACCCGCTGGGGAGATTATGTCTCACAGCTGGCAGGGGAACGACTCGGAATCCTTTCGGGTGAGCTGGAGGATGCAGCTAAAGTGAGAGAAACCTGGGCTTCTTGTCTGAGGCTGTTGTCCCCGCGACCTGGCCCCAGATAAGCGGAAGACGACGGAAGGGAACAGGGAAGTTTAAAATTTGATGCAGTTCATTAAACTCTTGCACAAAAAAATACCATTTAGTTTCAATAAAAGGCTTCAAAAACATAGAACAAACATGTTTAAAAGAGAAAATAGAAACTTTTTTTTAACCTTTTTACAAATTTTTGTAATGACTTATTTCCTCCTTTGGGTTAAATTAATAGTTCTGATGGGACGCTTTGGTCCTCACGTTTGACAACAACGGCTTAAGAAATTCTCAGTTTGGCCACATGTCAGAGACTCTAAGTAGGCTGAATCCCAAGGTTTATCATGCTATAGAGTCAGTCTTATTTCAAGTTAATAAAATGGAAATGAGAGACTTAACTCTTTGTTGTGTTTACTGTTATTGCTGCTTTCACGTCTGAAGTGTTTAACACGTCTAAACGGACCTGTTTATGTTCTGTGTAATCACACAATTAGCAGATGGAGTAAATTAAGTTGGTGCTGTTGTTTCATCTCTGTAGGTTAAAGTGTGATGCTGCGTTGTGTTAGCGGAGACTAATCTCTCAAAGCTGCTGCTTATCTGTACACCAGCAGCTGGAATGCATGGGAAAAGAGGGGAACCAGGCTCAAATGTGGTTTTGGCTCAAAGCCCGTGTTCACATTTGTTAGATGGTTGTCAACAAGCCAATCACAATTCATTTGAGCTTTTGGAGGCCAAAAAAATCCCAGTAAATAGATAGATACGGCTCTTGACTGATAAGAGAGGATCACATAGACGAGGGGAATATTTTGCATGTTTGACATATTAGATGAGTTTCTCTCAGTTTCACTGGACAGGAGGGGGCAAAATTCGATCTGCTCAATAAAATGATATCCATTTGTTAGATTACAATAAATCTGCAGAGGAAAAAACATGCTGTTTTTCAATTAAGTACATTTGACATGTTAATTTATGGGGCTACGAGATGTAAAATTGCTCATGAAACAGATTATATATAACTGGTTAGAAACAGCTGACCAACATCTTTCTATCTCCTCAAAAACATATACACTTTACAATGAGAGATAAAATAAGATTTCAGGTCTTAAAATAACCATTAAGTGATGTGTAAAAGATAAATGAACTCTAAATGTGGAACCAAAAGTTTTGACAATGCTTTTTTTCCCCACTGACTCAACAATGAAGTCTATTTGACTTACTTTTTCATTTAAGGCTGAAGTTGTGAAATATTTAAGCTGCTAAGATTAAGTTCCTCTCAGCAGGTTCTACTTGTTAATTCAACACAAACAAAGTTTTACATAAATTTATGCATTTAAGGCTGTTTTTTTTCGCCAAGACTTGTCAGACTTTACTTCTCATTCAGCACCTCATAGTCTATATGGAAAGGAGGGTGGGGACTACTGCAGTGGATCACTGCTGGATTCAATCACACAACACTTACGTAGGACTCAACGCACAGTTTATGTTGTATGTGAGGTGTTTTTTGTGCGTGAACTTGCTGGTAGAAGGAAATGTTTATTGTCCCAAGCTGCCCAAACCAAGATTGAAAAGTTTGAAAATTGACTACTTTAGACTTCTGATAAAAATACTGAAAAGTTTATGTAAATCTTGGCCGCACGATGGCTCAGTGGTTAGCACAGTGGCCTCACAGCGAGAAGGTTGGGGTTTGAGTCCCGGGTGGGACAAAGCTTTAAACACTAGCCTTTCTGTTTGGAGTTTGCATGTTCTTCCCGTGTATGCATGGGTTTTCTCTGGGTACGCTGGTTTCCTACCACCCTACAAAAACATGGATATTAGGTTGATTGGCCGCTATGAAATTGCCCCTGGGAAGGAGTTTGTGTATGGTTGTGTATGTGTGTATGGCCTCACAGCAGACTCGAGACCTATTTGGGTGTACCCTGCCTCTCATTTGAAATCAGCCGAGACAGGCTCCAGCATCCCCCTGTAACTCTGTTAGGGATAAGCTGTTCAGAAAACAAAACATATTTGTACTTGTGACCAGTTTGATGCAAACTGCCAATGTGTGTGACGTCTGGCTTCCTGCTGTCATTGGCAAAGTAAACTCTGTCAACATTCAAATCTGCAAAGTTTACATCCAGCAAAGAAAATATTACAATAATTTTTGTTGCAAAAATTATGAAAATTGTCAACAGGCTAAAAAGAAATTACAAAGGAATAAAAAATTTAAACTGACTTTTACATCTTAGAGAGAGCTGTGAGAAGAGACAGGCTGCAACAACAATCTTAGTTATCTTCATTTGATTCTTGTTTTTTTCTTTTTAATATGTAAACTTAACCTAAGGAAGTTTTTTTAAATTTACTTTACAGTAGCACGTAATACATTACACTTTGAGTGTTGAGATGTGAGATAAATATCTTTATTAAAACAAAGAAGTTAAAAAACTGCTGACATTCAGTTTTTTTTAAATTCACAGCCATTGAATAACGTCTTAGGAGACAAATGCATGTCTAAAACTTTAGTATCGGTTGCAAAAGAATTACAAACCTTCAATAACTTTGAACAAAAACTTGAAGTAAACATTGATACGTATATCTAAAGTAAATACATGGATTTGTCCCACATTTATTAAACTTAGTCCAATCCTCTCCTCCTCAGTTTCTCACATCAAAGTCCTGGCAGCTCAGACAGATCAATAAAAGATGACACCAGATCATTGCAGATCTGAGGTATAACTCAATTTTTTGGTGTCAGTTTAATTGTTTGTAATGAAAGTGAGAAATTGCTGTCACTGGGAGAAGTGGATGCTCAATGAATCATCATCATGAATGAAGAAGGTCTTTGCAAGATCTGCAAGAGCAAAGATCTGCAATAAAACTCTTCATAAAACACTCATCAAAGCTGGAGTTTACTTTTTTAAAAAAAAAATTGAATGATGATTGAGGATTGCACAGTTAATAGTAGATTTTTCATCAAAGTGTCACCAGATTTAAACCTCTAAATTTATTAGTTGCATTTAAGAAACATGCTTTTAATAATAACAATAATGCATTGAACTTATACAGCGCTTTTCTGAATTCTCAAAGATGCTTTGCATTATTCATTCACTCTATACACCCATTCCCACACACAGTGATTCCTGATGATGGGAGCTGCCATGCAAGGCGCATACCACTATCATCAGAAGCAACCGGGGGTTCAGTCTCCTTCTCAAGGACACCTCGGTACGCACTCTGGGCGGGAGATCAAACCTGCGACCTTCCGGTTACAGGACGGTCAAATGCTGCATAAGAAAACTGCAAATTTTCTTGTTTCACATTTTGTCAAGTTGTTGCTTTTGGGTGAGATTTTCTAAAGAAATAATGATCTGGCAGAGAAACCTAACTCAAAGCAAAGAAACATAAAGAAATTCCCTGGAAGACAGCGGAAAAAATTAAAAGAAGGCAAGGAGGCGATCACAGATATGATCAAACTCCATCGAATAAAAAACTGATGTCATCAAATTGAGAGAGAATAAAATAGAAATTGAAACTTTCCGGCCAAATAAATAAAAATGCACATGAGGACAACCAATTGAAATGTTACACAGTAGTTGACCAAAGTGCTTCACATAAAATCACTATGCACAGGGTAGAATAAAATGCATTACACGGGGAGCCTAGGATAACATGTAAACACCAGGATAAACCGGACAAGCTACACATTAAAGGCCAGAACAAACAAGTAAGTCTTGAGCTTAGACTTAAACTGAGTAACAGACTCAGAGGATCTGACAGACAGTGGGAGACTAGTCCACAGTTTGGGTGCTGCCACTGAAAACTCTCTGTCCCCACTGGTCTTAAGCCTGGCTTTAGGTACTGCCAGGAGAAGCTGATCAGCTGACCTCAAAGCCCTTTGAGGAACATAGGGCTGTTGTAAGTCCTTCAGGTATAGTGGGAGTGGAGACATGTAAAGAAAATCAAAAGCATGTTGAATTTTACTCGAAAGGCAACAGGTAGCTAATGTAGTCTGCATAACATAGGCGTAATGTGCTCTCGTCTCTTTGTTTTAGTCAGCAGACAAGCAGCAGCATTCTGAACACTGCAAACGCTGCAGGCAGTTTAGGTCCAACCCTACAAGATATGACGAGTTACAATAATCCAAGCGTGAGGTTACAAATGTGTGTATTGCTTTTTCAAAGTCAATTAGTGGTAAATAAGGCTTTATTTTAGCGAGATGTTTTAGCTGAAAAAGCTGGATTTTATGACTGAACTAATGTGTTTGTCAAATATGAACATAGTACACAGTCACACCAAGATTCTTCAAAAAGGGCAACAAAAGGAAGACATTGGACCAATCACACTGTCACCAAAAATCACAATCTCATTTTTGTTTTCATTTAAGTTTAAGAAATTGTCACTCCTCCAAGTTTGCACATCCCTGGAACAGTCCTGCAGAGTTTTAATTGTAGTCTGACAGCAGCAGCAAATATGACGTGACTAACCACAGTAACTGGGCTCATTTCAGATCATTTTGCCACTTTTACAAAGACAATTGAGGAACAGAAAGGTTCCTTTTGGACACCAGGTCATGTTGTACTCCCTTTGTTATTCCCAGTAAAGGACACGTTGCTGTTTAATCTGACCGTGTCGGTAAAACCGCAGTACTTCAACTTTTTTGTACTTTTCAATTAAAAACATTTTAAGATAAATGATCTGAGTGATGAGAGTCATTATCATCTGTCATGGAAAGCAGCATGAAAGGTCACGGTGGGGAAATGTGTTTATTATCACAATAAGATATGTTATCGACCATGCACCTCCGTGAATTGACGTGTTTGGTTTTCTTTGGCATTTGCTGTACGGGACCATACGTTTAACTCGACCATACTTTTAATTGCGTTTGACAGACTAAAAACACTTTCTAATGGGATTATATATTTTTCTAGCCCTTTTACAGAGCTGATGGACTGACAGAGCTCGGGATCTGGTGTCTCACAGTTTAGAAATGTGGTGTATACATTGGGAAGCGCCTCCATATGGAAGACATTGACATCTGGCTCAGATGATTTTGATCGATGAGAAGCACAAAGGAAGAACTTGTAACTCTCTGGCAAACGTGCAAAAGAGGCAACCAAGAAGTAGAACTTCATCCCTCCCTTTTCTCATCAATCCGATGTGTTTGAACAGCGGAGAGGTCACCGGCTGATCAGTCAGCAGACAGGAGGTTAAGACTTTACGGGTCTTCTCTTAGCAGTTATAAGAGAGACACTTAAGATGACAAGTTACAAGGCATTCAAAGTCTTGACAAGAACTGAAACACACATCACACTCGAGTTGACCCTGAAAGCAATATGTCAAAAGTGCTGAGCTCAGAGTTTGCCGGCACATTTGTTATGAGCTCTATCAGTTTGAATGATTTGTGAAATGTTTTGCTTCACTTCAAAGAGCTTTTAGCAGGAGTTCATGCGGGTGTAATGTCCTCTTTGCTTTCCAGTGTGAGACGCTCCTCTATCCCCGCTGGTGTGTGATAGACAGATCTCCAGTGAACTGCAGCATTTCAAGAAGGCAAAACTAAGATCTTCCATTTGTAGTAAATGTTTCTTTTCTAGGTTCTCTTCCCAGCGGATACACCTCTAACATCTTGACGTTTTATCTCACGGGGCTTGCAAATCAGTCCTGACATTTGAAAAGATTTACAATTTGCATCCTGTCTGTCAGTGTGTGATCTCTTAGCAGATTGTGAGGGAAGCATCCGTCACTGAGACTTGCTTACAAAGGGTGTTTGTCTCACAGTTCATCACTCAGAGCTTCTTCCTGAGGGCAAAAATGATGCCAGCCTTTTATTTTCTCATTTGTTTCTGGTTTTTGTCAAATGAAATAAATCTGTCTTATTTGTATCACATTTTAAACAAAGAAAAAAAAAACCGGTAAAGTCAATTAAGTTATTACACCAGAAAAAAGTGGGTTTTCTCACCTTTTTAAACAGAACAAAGCGATTGTTTCTGACATTTTAGCTGGTTTGTTTTTGTTAAATTAGTGAACAATTAAGCTAATAGATACTGGCTTAACCAAAACGTCTTTTTAATACGATGCCAAGAATGAAAAAAGAAGCAAATGAGAGAATAACTGGTAAACTACTTCTTTAAAACCTCATCTGGTCAAAGATTACCAAATGTATCTGGGGAAAAAAACCCAAATTTTAAAAACTAAAGTTTTGTTTCGTTTTCTGAACCACTTATCCCTAATGGGGTCATTGGAGGCTATACTGGCAGCTTTGAGGCGTACACCCCAAACAATTGTTTGCCAGTCTGTGGCAGGGCCACACTTTCACAACCATCCACACACTCATTCCTCGGGGCAATTTCATAGCAGACAATTAACCTAACATGCATGTTTTTGGAGGTTGGGAGGAAAATAGAGTACCAGAAAAAAAACCCTATGCAGACACGGGGAGAACATGCATACTCCAACAGAAAGGGGAGTGTTTCAAGCCTCACCCGCACTCTGTAAATTGAACCTCAACCTTCTTGCTGTGAGGTCAGCAGGCTAACCACTGCTAAACTAAAGCATTAAACCATTTAAGAAAATACCCAAACAAGAAAAGTTTCTTTGAATTTTTCAAGTCCATTTATTTGTTCTGGGCTGCTGTCAGCCAGTAACAGTCCCAATTCTCTCCTTAAATACAAATTAAATATCAAAATAGACTTCTCACATATTTGTACTTGAATTGATCTTTAAAAAAACCCAAAACATTATTTTTCTCATTTCTGGCATCTCTGTTTTGCTCAAAAACACTTTGAATTATTCAGTGAAGATGTTTGGAAAAGTTTTGTGAGTGTATGAGTTCAGCCTCCATCTGTTCCCAAATAAATATACACTTTTGCAACTTTTGCAGCTCATTAGTTTAGTCTAACCAAGATTTTGTTACACGAAGTTGTGCGGTTCAATAATTACACTATTTTAAAAGTTTCTTAACCATAAAAATAGTCGCTTGAAGAATAAAACAGTGATTTTTTTTTGTTATTGTTGGATTTTCAGTCACTCCTTCCATATCAAAACAACTTGGATAAGTTAGTCACCTCAGTCAGTCACCATCTATCCTTTCCAGGGGGTGCCACAGCCCATCCCAGCCGATTCAAGACGAGGGGCAGGGCACAACCCAAACAGGTTGCCAGTCTGTCACGGGGCCACACACATACAACCATACACACTTTTTTCACAGGTCAATCAACCTAACATGCATGTTTTTGGAGGGTGGGAGGAAACCGGAGTACCCTGAGAAAACCCACATAGACATGGAGAGAACATGCAAACTCCACACAGAAAGGCCAGTGTTCCAAGCCTCGTCCCCACTAGGAACTTGAACCAATGACCTTCTTGCTGTGAGGCCACTGTGTTACCCACTGCGCCCCTGTGCCGCCTTGGATAAATTAAGAAAGTTATTATTTTTTCAAATTCAAACAAATGCACATGCAAAATAAAAACCACGTTAGATGTAAACTTTTTACCTCTGACGAAATGTCTCTCAATTTTTTCAATTGCAATAGTTATTTATCATCTACAGAAAACGCATGACTGGATATACATCACAAATCCTAAAGCTCACCGACTGTTTTTTAGTTGTTGTCAGCCTTGCATTTCCAATGATAATGCAATGGGATCTGGACCAAGCATCCATATGGGTTGAGTTGAGCAGGAGAACCGATTGTAATGGGAGCCATGAGAGTGAATGAAATCATTTATGTTCCAGGCCAGAAAACCAAAACAGTGAGTTAGAAACTTATAAGTTCCATGGAGTCTAAAGATTTGCAAAGTAAAGTGATCAATTTTCTGTCAAGGTTACTGCAGAGTTGCGTTTCCTGTGCGGCTGCATGTGGTTTTTGTTCATTTTAAATTAACTACCAGGCAAAAACTTGTTGAAAGGGTTTGGCAAAACCATTTCTGATGAAGGTTTGAATCTAGATGAGACAACCTCTGCATTATGCTTTAAGCAAGCAGCATCCTTGTTCTTTTCTTTAAAATGTCTATTAATTTGATTAATAATGGGTCCTTAAATCTCAGTGGGAAGGTGTGGGAGGTCTAAAAATCATCAATCCATTCTCCTAGAAGTCTGACCACAGCCCCCCGCTTGTGTGTGAAGGAAATTGGTCTTCCTAAAATAATGAAAAAGTGACAGGAACTTCCTTTCCCACTTTTCACTTGCATATAGATCTTGGGGGGTCCCATGCTGGCCTCATGTATCCATGACAAAGCCTTCCTCTTGATTTTACGGCGTTAGATGGAGCTGTGCTGTGGGATGAGGGTGGAGATGGAATCAGACCTGATTGCAAGTTCCCATCAGAGCTAAGACAATGTGTTGAAGGAAACTTGTTTTTTTTTTTTTTTACCCCTGAAAATCTCTGAAAGAGTAGGGAAGGAAGACCCTGTTGTGTGACAAGCGGGGAACCTTTTTAATGGACTTCGGATAATTCCACTTTAATCTAACTTTCCATATAATTTTAACTACTGAGGTGTCCTCTTTTTGATATGTGTGGGTTCTAAAAAGCCAATTATGTCTCAACCAGTTTGCTTAGAAGAGTTAGTAAAACTTAGATAAGCTCAACTTTAATGAGCATCCAGGGAGGAGACATTAGCTCTGTGGCAGAATGTCTTTCCTTGGACTGACAGAAGCTGGTTCAATCCCCATGTTCCTGGAGCAACCTCTAGTTGCTCCCACCATCGGCGTCGCTGTGGCTGCCTGCTGCAGTGCAATGCAGGAAAGCAATTTCCCAATTGAGAGATTAATGTAGTACGGTAAAAAAAACAACAACCATGCAGCAGCATTGCTTAGTGGGTAGAGAGGTTGTCGTGTAACCACAATGTTACTGTTTTGATTTTCTGAATCTTTTACCTGTCAACAAATCCGTGTAGTCCCTCATTCATCCAGGAGTGATCCATAGTAGAAAAAGTTTCAAAAAAGTCTTCTGGACAGTTTAATTCTTCAACGAGACGTTTCGACTTCCATCCGGAAATCATTTTCAATCTGAAGATTGAAAATGAAACGTGGTTAAATCTGTGTACATTTAGCTTTGTATTTAATTTTTTTTTTGTGAATGTGATGACTACTAACCTTACCTACTAACCTTACATAATTGGCTTTTTAGAACCCTCACATATCAAAAAGAAAATGATTTCTTCAGATGGAAATCATTTTCAATCTGAAGATTGAAAATGATTTCCGGATGGAAGTCGAAACGTCTCGTTGAAGAATTAAACTGTCCAGAAGACTTTTTTGAAACTTTTTCTACAATATTTTACCTGGTTAAATAAGAAAAAACTGCAGATTTTATTTTGGCCATGTTGCCCAGCTCTTCAATCACCCTTTTAACAAATGTGTTTTTAGCAACTCAATCACCGAGCAGAAAATAATCTCAATAATTACTGCAATTTGACTCATATTATTCTAGATATGACATCAAAGCAGAGTATGATTTCAGCCCAGAAAAAATGGCAAAGTTGTCTGCAATCATAATTTGATTCTCCTGGTTCATCATGATCCAACATGCTTTGATTGCTGTTTCAATGACAATGCATTAAATTATTCTTTTGAGATTTTGTTTTCCCAAGAAATAATTCAAAAGCCTTTTATGAACACTTACTTGTTAATTTAGCTTTGAAAAATATTCAAGCAGGCTTTTAAAATGCACAATATGAATAATTTGTACAGTTGGGTATTAAAATACACAGATATGACCAACATAAGTGAAGATGGAGATTCAATGGATTTAAAATCAGAGGATCTCGATGTTGGTTAAATTTTCAGAGGAATATTTACAGACATGGCAGATTCACATAGGATAAAAATGACTAATGACATTGGTCGTTATCAGAGACATGTGTAGATAAAACTAATCCCCTGCAAACTGGGCTGTCAAATGCTTTGACTCCTCTGTGTTTCCAAGAATGCATGCTGTCTTGGGTGATCGGACCCCTTCCACTGGGATCAGCCTTTACTGTAAACGGGACTAACTAAATATTTACATAAGAATAGCTTCGCTCCATTGTGTTCTCTGGCCAGCAGGATGTGTTACAGGGTCGGGGATTGTGTACATTTGTGTACAAGACTCACAGCTGTCTGGAGTTTTCAGCTTGGATTGGGCATCACATTTTCATCAACTGCTGTGAAATCACCTTTTTGGACTTTCTACCACTGGCACCTCGGATATTCCTTGAGTTACACATATTTAAAGATGTCTACACAAACATTTTTTTATATCAGTGTCTATTCTCTCTCTGGACTGATCCTATAAATTTAAAATAGGCTTTCAGAGAATTACAGTTCTGCTGTAAATGTCCTTTAAAAGTTGAACGATCTGGTAAAGTGCTGAAGCAGACAACTGTGATAACACAATAAGAAAGGTCACTAAATGCATGGAAATCCTTTTTGCACGGAAATTCTCCCACACGGTCGCTGTTGTTTTGTTTGTGATTTCATCGCTAATGATATCCAGGTGGATCATAATTCATGGTGACACTTTTATATTTGATAGACTGTAGGTGTGGAGTCAGTCTCAAAGCTAATGGCGCCCCGAGGGGACTCTGGGACAGTAATGACATTCTAGAGCAGCTATATTACCAAGCACAAGCCGGAGAAGTAAATGCATTGGTAATGAATCAAGGCCCAATGGTTTTTAGAGGAGGCCGAGAGCACAGAGCAGCATTTTTCTCATCATGACTGAGTTAGCTGCGATTTCTCCATCTGGGTGTTATTCAGCACCAGGGAATGATTGCATATGCAGAAAATTGCTTTCCAGCTTGTAAATATAGAAACTAGCGTGTCTGATTTCAGATACTTGATGTGTTTCAACAGTCTACCAACAGGTCTGTCAGAACTGACCGATCTGAGTAACTTGAAGCTAACGCAACGGCTTTGCTTGCTCCCTCAGGTCTGGTGGTAGGCTTTTCTATGACTCCACCCATCCTTGACAGCTCCAGAGACGATCTAGTGATCCCAGTTGACACAACCCTCTCCATTACATGCTGGTAAGATCGTTTGCTCTGCTTCGAGAGTTTGCAGGATGTTCACTGAAGCCCATTGAGACGGAAATTCTGTGATTTTGGGCTATACAAATAAAATTGAATTGAATTGAATTAACAAAAGCTTAGAAAAATTTCACGATTTGAGATGTTTGTTCTTCCCACATCAGTCTAAAAAATAAAATGAAAAGAATGTACTTACACTGAGCTGGAGAGACCCTGATGTTTTGGGGGATTTATGCATTTTGAACAGAAAATTGATCAAACTTCTTAAAGATTTTTCTTCTTAGTTTAGTCGGTGCCTTTGAAAGATTGCACATACATTTCCTGCAACACAAAAGTCTTGTGGAGGTTCTTGTTTCTGATAAAAGTTGTAGGTGTTCATTTCTAACTTTCAATGTTCTTTTAACCATCAGTAACTTAGTTTGAATTTGTATTACTGGTAATAAAACTCCGTTCCTACGTTTCTATGTTCCCACCCTCACTTTTGGTCACCAGAAAAGAATGAGATCGCGGATACAAGCGGCCGAAATGAGCTTCCTCATTTCGCAGGGTGGCTCTCACTCAGAGAGCGGGTGAGAAGCTCTGCCATTCAGGAGAGTTTGGTGTTGAGCCGCTCCTCCTCCAGGTTGAGAGCAGCCAGATGGGGTGGTTCGGGCATTTGGTCAGGATAGAGCGCCTCGCTGGTGAGGTCTTTCGGGCTATGACCCAACGGGAGGAGACCAAGAGGCAAATCCCGAACCCGCTGGAGAGACTATGTTTCACAGCTGGCTGGGGAATGACTCAGGATCCTTTCGGATGAGCTCAAGGATGCAGCCGGGGTGAGAGAAGCCTAAGCTCCCCGTCTGAGGCTGTTGCCCGCGCGACCCGGCCCCAGATGAGCAGAAGACGACGGAACGGAATGGTAATAAAAGTTACCAAGGCTAAATCACCTACTTTGCATCAATTCATCTGCAATGAACATCCTTTGTATTTGTTTAAAAATGTATGCATATCAGGTGTTTCTGTGTTTGTGCATCCGTAACACTTTTGTGAACAAAACATTTCCCAAACCAGTGAAAAGCTTTTAACCGAAATGCCCACGGTACAGCACCAACAATAAGTTAACTGATTAGGTTTTCAGGGTCATGTTGCCTAAAGTTGACGTAAAAAAGGTCAATGTCATAAATTTATAGGGCAGGCGAAAGCATATTGTTCGACACGTTGGTGTCAACTAAATTTTGTTTTCCTGTGATTCTTTTTTTCACAAAAGTTTTAAATAATATTTTGCTATTAATATATATTTTTAAAAAACGTACCCAATTGAGATTCTTACTCCATGAATCTCTGCATCTCCATAAAGCTTTGCCACCTTCTCTTCTTTTTTAACTTCACTTTTTAGGAAATTGCTGAAACTTTTAAACATTTCCCGGTTCTATTTGATGCAGTTTGCTTGCACATAAACGTACTGTACAGGCTTTCTTCAGGAAGCGTATCAGTATTCTTAGAACCAATTTAGACCCACTAGTGTGCTATTTTCAAGGCTTTAGCAAGATAAACGTTATCCATGGGGTCTGGAAAATCAGCCTGGGGGTATTTTCATTCCGCTCCTTCATTTTTATGTTACATCTAGTCATCCTATTTTGGCAGCGCCTGCAAATTTTGCCCATTTGTTCAACGGGGGCAGGTGATGAAAGCATGGCTATCAGTTTTCAGAGAGCCATTATGATTCCACACAGCTCGGCTCATTTCGCCTCCGGGTTAAGATAACTGAATTTATTTGACAGATCACAAAGCAAACAGGAATGTGGGGATGTATGAGCGAATTTGAACTAAAACAAACATGCACATAACCTCTGCTTAGTGGACACAGTCAAGGTTTTCATAATTGCAGTCACACTTGGTGGTGAAATAAAAGTAACGCAAACACTTACAATGTAAATTTTCTTGTTTTAGTTTTATAGTTGTGATTTATTCCTAGTATATTTCTCTAGGGGACAGAGTGCCTTGGCCTGGAGCTGGCCTGCCAAGGAGCTGGGTACCCATGAGCGATCAGTCTACCAGGCCCATCAACCAACCAGGAGAACAGTGGTCTCCATTGGTGACTGTCCGGGACAGCCTGGGAGGCCATACTGTAAGAAACTGGTCCTGAATGAGGCTCAGGGCAAGGATACCGGCTACTACCGCTGCTCTTATAAAGATGTAAAGGCCATCATCGACGGCACCACGGCTGTCAGTGTTTATGTCTTTGTCAGAGGTGAGTCACACTCTTTCAGCCCACCTACACTGACACTGAAAACAGCTTGCTGGAAAATATAAACCTATTTTAGTGATATGAACAATATCAGGGGCTTGTTTTCTAAGGAGAGCTTGTTACATCTCCCATGCTGCTGCGACCCAGCATGAAGCTCTTCATTCCTCATTTTTGTTATCTTTGGGAGGCTTAGGGGAAACGCTGCTTTTCTCACACAAATGTTCTAGTTTCAATATTGCTTCAATATCAAAGCTTCTCGTGTCTTCTGAGAGATAGAAGTTGTTTAATTAGTTCTAGTAACGAACTGAAAGAAGGCAGGCTTAAAGACGAAGACATCAACCAGACTAATTTTTGTAATTGACTCGCTTCATAACAAAAGAAGAAACATCTATTATAACGTACCTTTTGATAGGCTTTCAATTACAACCACACAGTGTTCTCTTTCACTTTTTTTTCTTCCACTGGATTTCCATATGCTGCTTTCTCTGGTTTTGATCACCTTGTGCAGACTGAATCTGGCTGTCCAGACTCACCTCTTTATTTTTCTTACTCCATGTGCTATTCAGGCAATGTCCAAGCTGCAAAAGACACAGATTATTGTCATGTTGGGGAGTCCTGCTGACCAGGCCACTCTTATGGAACGTCTGTTTATCCCCCCTGACAAGGTGCCAAAACAGCTTTCACAGATCTAACCAGCAGGCTGATCAGAACCAGATGAAATCACAGCCATAAATTAGGCCCAGCGTGGGGTAGGATGAGAGGGGACACATGTGGATACAATCAGACGGGCAAATGCCTGTACTGCCTGCTGTCCACTAAACACCAATCACACCAAAGATACGTATGTTTGCTTAAATGCACTATGTGGCGTACACAGCGAGGTTCAACCCAAGTTTCATAATATAATTGCAGAACCTGGCAGTAATTGCAATGCTTCTAAGTTGCACAGCAGGACATTTGTTCTTCGTAGTCTGGTAGCAAAAAGTAAGAAAAGTTAGTATAACTTTAGGGAACAATTTCAAATTGTTTGTTCTCTTTTTTCTTTAAAACTTTCTCAATTAAAAAGTTGTGTCTTGCACAGCATGGAGAATATTGTTTTGGGTAAAGTTTTTATATTATTTAAATGTTTTCAGCTGCTTTTTGTCTTTAAAATACCCCAAAGGTGTTTCGGTAAAAACAGACGTTCATTGTTCTTCTTCTTTAGAAACTCTTCTGTAATTTTTTTGCTGTAAGCTTTGGATAGTTTTCACGCTACCCTCTCAAATCTTTGCCAAGCCTTTGAAAACTAGAAACAGCCCTGGGTTTAATAAAACCAATGTAATGTATTCCCTTCCAATCTTTTTAAATTTTGATAACTTTTAACCTTTAAAATGCAAGAGATTCCCAATGAGATAGAATGAAATACACTGAGATTTGGAGCCCTTAAACTTTACAAATAGAATAGAACTTTAGAAAGATTAAGTTTGGACTCTTTTCTTTAGCTGAATTTTAATTTACATGGAAAATTGTTTAGTGAAGGTTGGAAATATCTGATGTAAAAAGTCAGCTTTTGTGGTTCACGTTGTAGAACGAAACTTTTCAAATTCCATCCAACTTGGCAAATATTAAAATGAAATGACTCACTTTGTTTGGCAAACGTGCACGATGGCAGATACGTTATACATCCTGAAAGATACCTACGGAGAAAAAAAAGACTCTGTATCAGTGGTTTTTAAACTAGGCATTCAGAACCCCTGCAGGGCTTCCTGAAATAACTACAGAAGGTTTTCAGATGGAAAGATACTACAATGTGTAATACCTCACGTTGTGGCAGAGAAAAGTTTTACCATCATACTGCGGTGACGCTATCCAGCTTTGCTCAATTGTTGTCTGCCACATTAATAAAAGAGTTTGAATCATATTTTAACTTTTCCAAAGTTTGCTTCGGATTTGTCTTTCATGTCAGAGTTGTGTATTCAGTAGTAAATGCTATGGTCAAGCAAGGCATGCTGGGCCCTCAACTGAGTTGAATGAATATATTTTGCTTTACATTTAAGCTGACCATACATGGACTCATTCACCCAGTCTGAGCTGTTCAAAAGCTTTTTCTTTTGACAAGCCAAGGATGAATCATGCTGATTAGAGCTTTTTTACAACGGAGAAGTGATCTTTTCTTTCAGCATAATTAATGAGGTCAGCTGCCGGTTATTATAATACAACTAAACATAGCTTTGTTTTATTCCCGATTGTGCCTGCTGACGCAGTGCATCCTTTTGTTTTTGGGTCATTATTAGAAAACCTTTTCGACTCATGAGAACTCGGTTTCCGTGTGACACCATACTGCACCTACTGTATATCTAGAGATGGAAAGATTGTGCTGTTTTGTTTTGGTTAGAATCCCGTGCTCCCTGTGCAGAATTCAAAACAATGCAGATCCATCGTTCCTTCCTTCCATCAACCTTGAGCGTCCTCCCCTACGTGGGGCAGGACGCTCTCCCTGACCTGCAGAGAGCACTCTATCGTTTGCCGGCTGAGAACAAATTTGGTGGTGACTTCCCATTCTGACCTGTTCACAACAAACTCTGAAAGTTTTATTCTACTTTAAATCAGTATTTGTCAACCTTTGTCATGCCAATGTACATTTTCTATGGAAAAAAAACCTTGAGGCACATCAACAACCAAGCATATTGAATATGATTCTCTTATATTCACCTGTATTAATAATATAGTGATTGTCACTAAAGTGTCCAAACAGGAAACAAATCAACACATCAAAACCTTTTTCATCATCTTTTCTGATTTTCCTTTCATGTAAAAAGGGCAGTTACTTTTTCCTCTTTAATGTCTTACTGAAATTGTGAGATATAACCTTCCTGGGACAGACTGGCGACCTGTTCGGGGTGTACCCTGCCCCTCGCCTTGAATCAGCCGGGATGAGCTCCGGCACACCCCGCAACCGCGAAAGGGATAGACGGTTAAGAAGGTCACTGACTGAAAACATAGCCTAAATTTTTCCATAACGTCTCAAAAACATGTAGAAAATATGATCCATTAGCCAAGGTAGTTTCATGGATGGGATAGAAAGCAACATGCTACGAAGAAGGAGAGTAGGTTGCTATGGTTACAGTAAAGTTACTGCCTGTCTCTAAATCAAATTATACGATTTAATACTAAAAAAAAAAATAAATACACTTTAATCCGTTTTTTCACACAAACAGCATGAGACCAATCAAAACAATCTGAGAACAACCGGTAGATCATGATCACGCTATGAGGGGAAATAGAATAACTTCCCACAAAACACCTGATGATCTCTTATGGCACACTAGTGTGCTGTAGAACACTGACTGAAAAACGTTGTTTTAAATACCATTTATAATATTCGTTACAGAATGGATGCGTGTTTACTTTGGCTGAAAGCTTTCCAGGTTTTTTTTTACCACTCGCATTCTGTGCTACGGCTTTACTAAACAGAGCTTGATTTGAGAGTTGTGTATTAATTCTATCATTCACTGTTTTTTCACAGCTACCTCGATACAGTCGCCTCTCAATAGGATCTTTTGTTCAGCGTTGGAGTTGCTTGATGATGTATCTTTCACCGCTGAAGAAAAGACTATAACAGGAATAATGAAAGAGTCCTTATCATGATGAAGAAAAGAAATGGAATAAATAGCGAAAAGCTTGTAGCTGCAGAATTTTTTCCTTGATGTGGGAAAGTGCTGGTTTTGAAAAGGAAGCTTGGTAGATAAAAATTTTATAATAATGTTCTCTTTGCAATGGAAATATGAGGTTTTGTGTTGTTATCAGTTGCAGCAGCTGGGAAGTCTCCCAAAGCCCAGTGCAGCACTTGCTTTGATTCAGATGCTTCTAGAGGAAACAGGGAAAGCTGTTTTCCTCTAACAGACAGCTTGAGGTAGAACTGTAACAGGCGGATTAAACCTTCTGGCCGTCCATCTCTCAGCTGGCATGTAATAGTGGGTCCTAATTCTATTTGCTATCAAGGGACAGACTGTGGTGTAATCACAATAAACTCCGCACACAGCATGTCCATGGGGGTTATTAACAGGCCGTCAGAGATCATTCTGTGTGTTCCCAAAGTCTCCCCTCCAGTAATAGCTGCTATTACCCCAGCTACTGTCAGGATTACCCTTTAACAGCCCTGTGTTTCTGTCTGCATCTAGACCCAAAGAACCCCTTCCTGAAACGAGCTAGTGGGAGCAGCACAAATGACCTAGAGACCATCTACATCACCAGTTTCTCCAGACACATCGTTGTGCCATGTCGGGTCACAGTACCTGATCTGAACGTCACACTCAACTCGGTTTGAGCTCACCTTCTATGAATCATAATAAATCTGTCAAGTGATGTCACGGGCATTTATAATTGAGCTGTCACTGCTATTTTAACGGATCTTTTATCTTGTTTTTTTATTCAGGTTTTATCCGATCAGAAATTGACTGGGGTCACATGGAACAACAAGGAAGGCTGGACCCTTCCCAGACATATCATAGACACCACCCCGATGATCGTGCTTTATTGTGCAGGGGAACTTGATGGTCAAAAGTTTCAGTCTTCCAGCTATTTAATTCAGATTACAGGTATGGTTATTCTAAATTCAGAATAAAATCCTGCAGAAATGCAAGAAGTCATGCAAAATTTAGAAGGTAAAGACCACTGTCTGCTCCTGGGTGTGTATAAAATTTGAGAATCCTGTTCTTTAACAAATCAAGACAAGGTGGTACTAAATCTAGCACCTCGTCTTTATGGAGTTATATAAAGTGGTTTGTTTCAAAGAATTTAATTATATATATCTTTTCTTTAAACTTGTTTATTTTGGCTAAAATCTCTCTATATTTTTTTGTGATCACTATCAAAGATCTTTGCTGACTCGGGATCAGCTCTCTCTTTAGAAGAGGAGAGAAAAGTCAGAGCAATTGCTGCCGGCCAAAAGTAATAGCCACATCAGTCAGGGCAAAAAGTCTTCCCCCTTAGCGTTAATGGTGTGTTTAAACAATCGAGAAATTGCAGACTGCTGCACAGACCCCAGCATCAGGTTTTTTTCATTTCCAGTGTTTGAAAAAATGAGATGGGTTTTGATCTGAGCTGGTCACCATACAAAGCTTACCATACTTTATCTTTCATTTAAGCGTCATTTTTTAGCACTTCAAGGTTGTGACAGAAAGCTTCTTCTTTGTAGGATGGCTTCTCTGGGCCAAAGGAAACATATTTCCTCTGATCCTGCAAGGAAGGAGAAAAAACGCTGACGATGTTGTTGTGACCTTTTTCTCTATCTACTTCGCCTTTTTCTTTTTCCCGGAAAGGAAGTCAGGTTTACGATGTCAAGCTGTTTCCTGAAGACCCGGTGGAGCTGATGGTTGGTGAGGCCCTCACCCTGAACTGCACAGCAATGGTGGAGTTCAACAGTGGGGTGACCATGGATTGGTCTTATCCTGGTAAACAGGTAATTAACAGAAATAGACTCCAAAATTAAAGGTTTGAGATTAATTTCCATGTTCCATTTATTTATTTTCTCAATAGATGAACAGGACGTTGGAGATCAGGCAAAGTCGAGAATCTTTTTTCCACGCCACTGAGGCTGTTTGCATCCTGACCATCCACAGCGTCAATGTCACAGACTCCGGGGTGTACATTTGTAATGTCACCAGCATGGAAATGACACGCACTGTGCAGACTCATGTCATAGTTCATGGTGAGCTCCAAACCTGATGATTTATATGACTTAAATAAACACATGGTTGAAAGAGCAGTTTTTAATATCGTGAGGAGGAAAAGCATTTTAAATGACTAAAATATTCAAGCCTTTTTCTTTTTCATTTAGGCCCATTATTGGAGTAATGATTCCATTTTATTACGATTCTAAGAGTGCCTTTTAAAAACTTTAAAGAGCAACTGCTCAAATTGTCTCTTATAATAATGTCAGCTTTTGAAAACATTTCTTCTTCCAACGAGGAATGAGAACACATATCGAGGATAAACATTAGGTGTGATCTGTCAAGTTTTGTTTCGTCTTCTGAACCACTAATGGGGTCACAAGTGGTGCTGGAGCCTATCCCAGCTGATTACAGGCAAGAGGCAGAGTGCCTGCAGGGTGAATGCTTTCCACGTTTTTTGTTTTTTTTTTGGAAAGAAAACATTGTGACAAGCAGAATGATGATTTATGTGTCAAGTATTGCTGGACAGTTTTGTTCTACCAGAGTCAGCACCATGTACTTCTTTTTGCTGGACCTGACAAGGAATATTGAGGAGAAGGGGAGAGCGTGCGAGGGGCGGGGTGAAAAAGAAGAGGAATAGGGTACAAGAAGAAGAAGAGAGAGGGATAAAGTGAAGAGAAAATCTGAAGTTCCAGTATTCAGCATCATGACCAAACTGTTGGACTACCTAAGGAGAAAAAAAAAAGTACAAACAAGAGTTTAAGCCAATGATGAAACTGACACACAACACAATCTTCTATAGCAATTGATGTACGACACAAACACATATTAGTAGAGCTATAATAATATTGGTTGCGAGCAAGGAACATAGCGGACAGTAAACAGTGTGATACAGTGTGCGAGTGTGAGTAAAAGTACATGCATGCTGCTGATGTAAACCATGTGCTTATTTGAACCAACAGATCCTTACCAGCCCCAAAAAACTGGAACGAGGGAGAATGCTTGCTAAATTTTTAGACGAGTTCAATCCATGCCATAAATCTATTTTTAAAAGGCAATTTAAACAGCAAAGGGCAACAGATTGCATTCAGTTTCCGTGGCTGAAATTTTGTAGTTCAATTGAATTTCTAAGCAAAAAAAACCAGGAAACCCTCACATTTCCATTTTTTCGTGGTTAACTTTTATCTAAAGCTGCTCTGTTTTAAAGATTAAACTATTTATACCACTTTATTTATTTATTTTTGCTAGTGTAGCATCCTTTATCTCTATGACTGAGCAAACAATAAAATAATGATTAATAAACCATTTCAAAACTGCGAAAGTATCAAACTTAAAATGAAAAATTTCCCCCCTGAAACTCAAACAGATTTTTTTTTGCTATTGTGAGAGGTGTCATGACATCAACAAACCTTTAAAAAAACCAATCAGTCACACTTTGGTATTTGAATTTTAATCTCCTGATATGATAAACAATTCATTAAAACAACCCTACGTGTCTAATTCCAGAAAGGCCGTTCATTAACCTGAACTACAGGGATGGAGCTGTGGTGGAGATAACCGCTGGGCAGAAGTCCTTCAAACTGCAAGTAAACGTCTCTGCTTTCCCCGCACCTGAAAGCCGATGGTAAGACTCTGGTGGATTTTTTTGATAAGAATGAAAATGTTCAAAAACATACTTTAACTCTGACATAACTTCAATTTAGAGATTATTTGAGACAGAGCAGCGTATTCTGTGTTGTTACACTTATGTGTTCTACTTTCAGGTATAAAGACGGTGTGTTGATAAACCAGCGCCCAGAGTTTAAGATGAAAAGGATGAGGATGCACTCCAACCACGCTTTGGAGATTAAGGAGGTCCATCAGGAGGATTCCGGGATGTACACGGTGCTGGTGAAAAACAGTGAAGCTGCTCTGGAGAAGAGACTCAACATCACACTTGTGGTCAACGGTATGTGCTTGTTTGTTCTCACTGGAGGGTTGTGAAGAGTAGATGCAGGTACTTATGTCTGATCTGACAAATTAGTCACGGAGGAATTGTTTTAGATTGTTTTCTTTGACGTGTAAACATGTTCCATCTTACAGACTGAAGCAATCTGTTTTAAAAATTCATCTGAATGAATTTAAACTTTTTCAATTTTATTTTGCACAATATTTACAGTTGAACACATTTTATTACAGTGAGACTGGAAAAGCAGATGTTTTAGGACTAGAGCTATTGAATATCTTTGTGATCAGAATAAACACTGACAATCTGTTGTGCCCTCAGTTGCGCCATCTATCCATGAGAAACAGGTGGCAAACCCTTCCAGTCCGTACCCCAGCGGCAGCAGCCAGACGCTTACTTGCACAACCTACGGCGTTCCTGCTCCAAACATCACCTGGCAATGGAGAGCCTGGGGTCCTTGTGTTCTCAACAGCACCCAAAACAGATTGTAAGAAATACTTTTAAATAAAACTTTAGACAAGAGAACAACATTTAGCTGGAAAAAGGAGAAAAAAGGACACAAATAATGAATAAATAAAAATAAAGACTGTGTTAATTTCAAATAAGTGACTGTATACGTACATACCTTGTTTTTGTTTCTTAATCTGCTAATAGTTACCCATCTCTAGCATCTTTCCACTGGGTTTAATTTTCAAAGTTATTGTTTTTCTGACCTTTTATATGTTTGCATGCAACACGAATGCAGACACGAGACGGCTGATCTGGTCTTACAGACATTTTTCTATGAAACACACAACAGTGGCAGTTCATGTTGAGCCAAAGCTGCGCAGTTCGTGCTCTCTCTAATGCACGATGTATTCAATATGACATTTCATGGACAAAGACTGATACATAGTTAGTTTGACCTTTACTAGTTTTTCAGAATTGAATTTTCTTTTTTTTATTTTTGTGGTCAATTATTCAGGGTCAGAGAGTCCGTAAAGGTGTGATGGTTACATTTGTACTTTTAAAATATCAGACTTTACTTTGGTGATGTGAACTTTCTGACAGGAAGCAGAATTTTTGTTATGGAAAATGAAATTTGCACACTTTGAAGTATTTTGATTGAGTTCCCCTCAGTGAGTTCATTTTTTTTAATTATTTTTTTACAAAGTAGCTACAGGTACGAACAGGTCAGAGAGGCTCAAGATTAGGGCTGGGGTTATACTAACCCAGTGGTTCTCAAATAGTGCAGTGGCCAGGCTGCGTCAAGGGGGGCGCATTTGACCTCGGGGAACATGTTTTTTTTATTTTTCAATTTTTTTTATTGTTTTCGAATAAAGTCCAATACCACTCCACTACATTAAGGGGCAGTGGTGCTCTCACTGTCAGAGAGAGTATTCCCTCAGTGTTACAGATAATAACGCTATTCTTTGTTGTTAATTGATCCATATTTCTTTCTCTTTTTTATTTTCTTATACCTTATTAAGGATATAGTGTTATGCGGAGGTGTATTCATAACAATTTTATAGACTAATGATACCATTTATAGTCGCACGGGGAAGGTGGTGTGACAAAAATTAATTGAGAAGCGCTGCTCTAATCCAAATATGTAGACACGGTAAGGCAATAAAGAAGATGCATAAATATAAACTGCTGATTTATTTACATACAACTCCTACTTTAAATATACAGATTTTTTTGTACTAGACTGGAACATTACTTTCTTTTTCTATTATTCTATGTGTCGGTACCACACAGCACACTTGGCTAGAACTTTGAATGAGATGTAGAACAGTGGCTGCAGTACCTTGTCCGTATTTTTGGGACACCAACTAGATGTACGAATATCCATACCCCAAGCCACTGCCATTATTTTAAATCTTAAGTATTCAGTCCTTTTTGACAAGATCCAAAGCTTTAGGGACGTATTGGAGATGTTTCCTCCATCCCGACGTTGTTTTAATATTTCTGTTGGAGAATTGTTTTTTTGTGCCTGCTTGCTGACACTGAAGTAGAAAGGACTAAAAAAGGTAACCTTAAGTATGCATGCCTCTTGTCTTGTCTTCATGTCTCTGGGAGTGACCAGGATGGACGGGATCAGAAATGAGTACATCAGGGGAACAGCAGGTGTTAGAGGTTTTGGAGATAAAGTCAGAGAGGCCAGACTGAGATGGTTTGGACATGTACAGAGAAGACAGACCGAGTACATTGGCAGAAGGATGCTGGGTTTGGAACCACCAGGAAAGAGGCCTAGAGGAAGACCAAAGAGGAGGTTCATGGATACAGTGAAGGAAGACATGAAGATAGTTGGCGTGACCGAAGAAGATGCAGCAGATAGGGTTAGATGGAAGAAACTGACTTGCTGTGGCGACCCCTGAAGGGATATGCCGAAAGGAGAAGAAAAAGTATGCAGGCTTCTTAGAGGAGTTGCTACTGTATAGTACAACTCAGCAGAAAAAAAAATTCTGTAGATGTACAAATCCCAGTCGCATCTAGGGTCCTCCCTATAGCTCCGAGATATAAAGTTTTGTTACAAGAACACATTTTGTAAGCATAGCAAAGACTTTAATGCTTTTAAAGGCTAGAGACTCCTGTTTAAGCTGTTATGGGTTTTTACTGAAAATCTTCTGCAGCTGCTTCTCAGAATATTGAACAATACCAATCAGTTTGTTCTCAGTGGCTGGTCATGTTGGTTTTGTCGCTTCGCTCGACTGAACAAATCAAGATGAGGAATTTGGTATTGGTGGTGCATCTATCCTTCTGAGAATATAAGCTTGAGAGGCCTGAATGTCTGAAAATAAGTGGGCATTGGTACCATTGTCTTCATAGTACTGTTAGCACCAGCTAAATACAAACAACGGAAACTAACTTAACCAGAAACCACCTCTAAAAACACCTCTAGACATGTCTTTGCGGCAAGCAGTTTTTTAAATCAGTGGATGGATATAAATGCTAGTCACGGCAACTTGCAATTTCTGCCCATGTCGCTTGCCTCACTTCAGTCTCCATATTGACTTCTATGTTTCCGCTTAGAAAGTAACTGTTCTATTCCCGGTAGCTGCCAGAAAGCAATCTACACATTTTTTTAATGCTGGTGTAAATGCACAATAAATCTTGTGCTAATCCCACTTAAAATTTATTTAGTAATTCATTATCGAGGGTTAAAAGTTTGGCACTGACGTAATTGTACTGCAAGCAAAATTATCATAATTCAATTATCTTAGCATGTTAATATTTTATTTTACCTGAAAGTTAGGGTCATTTTCTCCTATATAATTCAAAAGAAATCTATTGTTTTGTCGTTATGTATATTCATTAGAGATTTTGTATGGACTAAAGGCAAGCGGTGCCCTCATTACCTTACGCAAATGTGATTTCATTGCCTGTGGGAATAAAGCTAAATGAGATTTTATTTTATGTTTCATTAGCTCATTATGAGCTTCATGCTGTGGTTTGTCATGATAACAATGAGTTTAGTTCCATTATGGGTAAGATTACATGACGCTATATCATTGGTTTGAGGATAAAAATGAGTCTGAAATAAAAAGAAAATATCAGTGAAAACCTAAGGTTACATTTTTGTTGCCTCGGAATTTTTTCCTACTGGCTGCTCACTGCTGTACATATCAATGAGACGAGGTGTCATGAGTGTGTGTGTGCTTTTCCAGGGTCCGACGGGACAAGACGGGGCACAGTGATGGAATGGCAGACTGTCAGAACTGGCAGGGCATTACCTCAGAAAACACCATGAATGAAATTGAAAATATCGAAACATCCATTGAAGTGGTTGATGAAAGACACAAGGTGCAACCGTACACAATGTTTTCTTTTCTCTAACTTTTCCAAATGTATTCATGCAATAAATAAGTAGAATAACACACAACAATAGGGACATACTAACCCATAGCAATGCAATTTTAGAAGTTATGTCATTCTTATTAGTGTCACATTGAGAGCACACCATGCACATCCCTTTGCATTCATGAATTTTACAAAAAGAGGAAATCAAAACAATCAAACACATGCAAATATTCATTTTTTTCCAGTTACACCTGAGTGGCTTCACTTCCTGTTTACATTTCAGCTCCAAATCTAGTTTGCTCACAATGTTACGTGACAGCAAACTGGATTTTTCTTTGAGGAGTCGTCACACCTCATAAAAAAATTTGCTCATGTCTGCTTCTTCGTACCCCGCAGATAGTGAGCCGGCTTCAAATTCGCAATGCCAGTGTTTCTGTCATGTACAAGTGCTCAGCTGTAAATAAAGTGGGAAAAGATGAACGACTCATTTATTTCTACGTGACCAGTAAGTGTGTTGGTGTACGCACACAAAACACCTGAAATTATAACTTTTCAAAGCCCTAGAAATGTATTTAAAACAGAATGCAATGATTTCAATCTGACATTGATTTTGTGCAGAAATGAACACAGAAACAAAAATATTGAGTAGTTAAAGTGATCTCTTTTTCTCTTTCACACCCAAAGCTGTCCCGGAGGGTTTCAGTGTGGACATTTACCCTACTGAGAAACCCCTGGAGCAGGAGAGAGTGTCCCTATGCTGCAGTGCAGATAACTACACCTACGAGCAGCTGCAATGGTTTCGATTGGATCCCCAAGCCCTCCAGGATCAACAGGGTAAACCTCAGGAGCTGGACTGCAAGAGTGTGCATCTCTTCGCCAAACCACTTGAAGGCCAACCCACATTTCAGGAGTACTCCAACAGCTGGGTTTTGGAATACACCATCGAGTCTGTACGACTGCAAGATGAGGGACATTATGTGTGCAAGACTCAGAGCAGACGCAGCGGAGAGAAGCAGTGCCTGTCCCGATACATCACTGTCAGAGGTGAGGAAAACAAAGAGATGAAAAGCCTGAGACACAAACCCAATGTGGAATCACGGAATACAGTCACAACTGATTATGAAACAGTGGAACACACACGGGTCACAGCTATAAAGCCCGAGCTTAGTATGATGCAGGGTTACGATTCCACGCACTTACAAAGAGATGCCCACGCAGCAAAAAACCCACTTCCACACATGATGGACAGAGCTGTGTGAAAGAGGAGCACAGCGGAGATTCTCCAAGGCAGAGATGCACAAACAATTTCATGCTTCACTCCTGGTACATTGTTGTGAGCTGGATAACCTTGCATCACCGCCTTGGGGAGAAACGTTCATTTTAATGGGATTTTTATTTTATTTGTGTCCTCTTAAAAAAACATCTGTTTGCTTAATTCCATGAATGTCATGTAGATTTAAAATGAGAAGTCCTAAGGTTGTTCCACTCACGTTCGTTTTGAGAAGACCTTGTTCTGATTAACAGTTTTTCAATCTCCACATCTCTGATTTGCTTTTTTGTAGCCCTGGAGGCTCCTCGGTACAAACGCAGCCTCACCAATCAGACTGTAAATGTGACCGAGTCCCTGCGGATGGAGTGTGATGTGGAGGGCAGACCTCTGCCTCGTCTCTCCTGGTATAAAGACAACCAGCCTCTCCACCAAATGTCAGGTAATACAAATACACCTACACAGGTAACACACACACCACCAGTCAACGACTTTCTTACATGAACTTCTCCACCTCTTCCATTAAAAATCTCTTTAATAAGACCTGGAACAATACATTTAGTTCTACTAGATCCTCAAATACGAGTTGCTTTCAGCAGCTCGTTAGGATAAATGTCAGTCATGCTATTAAAAACCAACTTGGGAACACATGCTGCCACACAACCACCAACTGATACACACACAGTCCTCAGCATCAGTGATGAGAATACAAAGCACACAATTTGCGGTACACACAAAAAAACTTCCTCGGCCAACAGAAACGACTCATTACCACTCTCTGCGTGTGTGGACGGGGTCAGAATGACTTGCAACCACCTCTCTAGGTCGATCCAGTGGGGCTTATAGGACATGTGGTGCAACACATGGGGTGCTTGAATGATAAATGAAATTGAATCATGTGACATGACTCTTCAAAACTGGTGACTTTATATTGAGAGGGGTTTTGGAGTTTGGTCAGGTCACGGTCCAACATTACAGAGTGTGTGTGAGTGTGTGTGTCAATGCTTTCTCCCTGTCAGGGATCCAGCTGCAGGATTCGAACCGAACATTAAGTATCCAGCGTGTCAGAGAAGAGGATGCTGGGTTGTACACCTGCACCGCCTGCAACCAGAGAGGCTGCGTCCACTCCTCAGCGGCGGTCAGGGTCATCGGTGAGACAGCTATACACGCACACACACACATAATCCCACCGGTAACTCTAAAGCCCATTCAAGCTTGAAATCAGTTTTCCTGGAAATTCCTCCCTTGTAATAAACTTGTTTCTTACACTTTGGTTAAAGTTTTGTTTTTCATCTTACGTGAATCTTTACAATCAAACCCAACTCATTGCTGATTTGTATGCTTCAAATTCAGACAGAATAATTTAATGGCTCTGTTGGAATTGGTTTCTTGAAATAAGTGATGCTGAGCTGGGGATTTAATGCTGTGAAGCTGGGATAGATGCTCTGCAACACAGCACCCTCTGAAGTTATCACAGAGTAGTACTTCAAACAGGTTTTCCGAGAAATAAAAACCTGCCTTTATTTTCTTCTTTGGTTTCAGGTTCGAGCGACAAAGCCAACGTGGAAATTGTAATTCTCATTGGAACCGGAGTCATTGCTGTTTTCTTCTGGGCTTTGCTCATCCTCATCTTCTGCAACGTAAAACGGGTGAGTGGAAGTGTTTGTATGCACACCTATAAGTGCAAAGAGAAAAGTACCTTAACATTAAACATGTACTGTAGCATATTTGTTCCCATTTTGAACTTGCAATTGTCAAAAAATTTAAGATAAATTGATGTAACATACAAATTTTGCATTAGAAATTAAAATTTTCTTCATTTCTACCATATCTGATCACTCAGTACATTAAAAAACAATGTAACTGTTTAAGTAGGAATAAAGTACTAGTTTTTAATTCTTTAAATGACCTAACAATGTCTTTTCAATTCCATTTATGGCAGTGCAGTGATTAACACAGTGGCCTCAAAGCAAGAAAGTTGTGGGTTTGAGTCCAGGGTGAGGACCAGGTTTAAAACACTGGTCTTTCGGTGTGGAGTTTGCATGTTCTCCCCGTGTAAACATGGGTTTTCTTTGGGTACTCCAGTTTCCTCCCACCCTCCAAAAACATGCATGGTAGGTTGATTGGCCATGACATGATTGCCCTTAGAATTGAGCATCTGTGGCCCCTTGACAGACTGGCGACCTGTTCGGGTCTACCCTGACCCTTAGATTCAGTCAATCAGTCACCCCAAGAAGGAGATCAGAATGAAATTGCCCCTAAGAATGAGTATGTTTGTGTATGGCCCTGCAACAGACTGGCGACCTGTTTGGGGTGTTCCTTCCACTCGTCTGAAATCAGCCTGGTTAGAATCCGGCATTCCGGTTCAGAAATTAAATTCTTACTTTACGAAAGTCTGACCCAACTCCTAAAAATCCAGATAAATGTTTTACCACAGAAATGATCCTCACATTTTTTTTTATGTGAAAAAAAACCCATCTGAAGTTCTATATTTGAATTGGCGCTTTATTTTGTCAGATTACGTGCAAATCTGAATGAAAATAAAGACCAATTTGAGTCATTTATTGTAATTTTTAGACACTTAGTAAACTAAACAGACTCGTTCCAGGGAATAAGAAGACCACATTTTTTTCAGACCACAGAAATGAACTCTTCTCCCACAAACAAGAGAATGATTTGATTGGATGATAAACCTGTTGGTTTAATTTTAGTAAAAACAACGTTGAGAGGAGAAATTAAAAAATAACAAAATGAAACTGAGACTTATTTTAGAAGAAAAAAGCCGAATAGTCATGTTTTTTTTTAGTATCTCTTTGAGACAATAGCTAACATGAATAATACGTGACTCCATACTTTTCACTTATTTTGATTTAGGGGTTATGTTGAGGTGGTGTTCTATGACACATGAAGCAGGGTGCACCCTTGAGGTCACCAGTCCATGAGCTATCACATCCAACTAAATTAAACTGAATTTATTTACCTTATTTTATCCATGAAAACACATCGATCACTCATCATGCTCTTCAAATATTATAATAAAACACATTGATATTTATTACAATCATTTTCCTGCATTGAAATTTAAAAATAAGTGTAATTTATAAGCCAATTACATTTGTTTTATATGTTTTTAGAGCATAGCGGCATGAAGCAATAATTTAACCCTTGATAGCTGGTCTATAAAGAGTCACACTGAATCATAGCTGCACTGAACAACAACTCAAATCATATTTCCTCCTCTTAGATAATATATTGCATATTGCTTTCTCACAAAGGATGTGTGTAGCAGTCACCTGTGATCTATTTTTTGACCAAAAGTCAATTGTGCTCGTGTTTTGGAGCTTTCTGGGATATAAGAAGAAAAAGTGAAACATCACACAATGGAACATTTCTTGTTTGTGGATTTTTTGCAGCATTTTATATAAACTTTATTCCTCCCCTATGAATCATGGTTACGATATGTCATCTAAACCATCCTATCAGAGAACAGAATCTTCCTGTGCAAACATGAACTCCTAATATCCATAAAACATGCAGCACTTTGACAATGAAAGTGGAACATGTCACACAGGGTGCTGTCTGCATTCAGATCGGATGTTAAAATATTCAGAGTTTCTCCTTTACTGACCGCTAGGTAAGGTCATCGAGTGAGACGAAACAAACAACAGAATATGTGTTTTGTTTTTGACTCTGAATTAGTTTCTCTTCCAAATCGCTGGATTTAATTACACCTATTGCTTTGAATGCAGAATAATTCTTGTTAAATAAGCCTTAGAACATCAAGAGACAATTCAACTGGAATTACTCATTAAAAAGGGGCGAATCCAGAATTTTCTAAAGGGGGCCGTGAGGTCATAGACAAAACAAGCACCTGTAGTGCTTGCCCTTATAGGGGATCTAGGGGCATTCCACCCAGAACATTTTGAAAAATAAGTAATTTTTCTGCATTTTGGTGCGCCCCACCGCCCCCATCGCCCTGGATACGCCTCTGTTAAATACTATAATTAACAAATGGGCACCTCTAGAATAAAACAAAATGTTTTATTTTAGTTTATTTTTAAATGGCTTTATGATAAAAACCAGCATTGGGATTTTTGGGATTGGTTTGTGAACTGATTGAAGTGATTTTTTTTTTTTTGTGTTAAAATTAAGTCCTAAAAACTTTTTAATGCAAAAATCTTTTTAAAAGAATGCTAGAATATTAACATTCTATAACTACACACTTTTATAGAGTTTTTCCCATTTTTTTTTCATTGCTTCCAGCATTTACCTCTCTGTCGTCTGATCTCTTCATTCTGCAGGTTAACCCAGCAGATATCAAAACGGGCTATTTGTCAATCATCATGGATCCCGGAGAGGTGCCGCTGGATGAGCAATGTGAATACCTGCCCTACGACTCGTCACAGTGGGAGATCTCAAGAGACAGACTCCGACTGGGTGAGCTACTGATATAGAATGGGTGGCTAAAGTGGCTTATTACATGGAGTTCTGTGTGCCTGGGTGCATGCAGAGATGGATGAGAGTGAATAAATGGATGAAACCAAATTATTTTTCCATTTCCAGAATCCATAATGGCAGGAGTTTGGATAGAAGCCAGTTTTTGCTGCCAAGTCGAGTGCTAATGTTAAATACGTTTGTTCCCAGAGCAGCTTTCACTAAATCTTCTGGGTCACAAAAACAACTTGCAGATAAAATAAACCTGCAATAGATATTCACGTTCCCTTGTGTCTGTGTGGAATAAGTTTGCACGAATGTGTCTTACCACAACTCCAACGGGACAGAAAAGCAGCTTGAATATTTATTTGTTTTTCTACAGGAAAGGTTTTAGGCCATGGTGCCTTTGGGAAAGTGATTGAAGCCTCCATCTACGGCATCAACAAGAGCAACAGTTTGGACACAGTAGCTGTCAAAATGCTGAAAGGTGAGATTTGGCTTCATTTATCACACATGAGCATATTTTTTATGTAAAAACCACTTCCCAAAAAGCCACTGGTGAGCAGATTTAAAGTAGAGACAGCTGGAAGGTTATGCGATGACCTGGTGGGTGTGAGGAGAAAACATACAGAACAAGAGGAGTTTAATATTCCAGTATTTTTCACTTTCACTTATTTTTTATTGTGCAATTCTTTAAAAAAAAAGTGCTTGTGTGTGTATTTATTAGCTCTAATTTGCACTCGTGTTCGAACTAGTTTGAATCTTTGCAGTGAAACAGCTTTTTCAGAGTAAAAATCTGCACTTGTGATTGATCAATTGAAACAACAGCATAATCATCTTTTGCAGAAATTTTTTTTTCAAAGCTTTACAAAATTGAAAAGGGCTTATATATATATATATATATATATATAGCAATTCCAACTCCAGTTTGTAGTTCTACCTGGAAAAATCTCAACAGCTTGTTAAAACTCGATTGTTTCAGAGGAAATATGAGAGCAAAAGAAAGATTGGTTCTGCAAAAGACAAGAAAGATAATCTGAAATTTGTGGAAAGAAGATGTCTTGCAGGGGTCTCAAACTCCTGTTCTCGAGGATGTCCTGAAGGTTTTCCATGTGTTCTTGCATCTACACACCTGATCCAGTTTATTGAGTCAATAAGCCAAATTTGATTGGCTGTTGATTTCACTTTAGGTGCATCAGCTGTATTGAAACAGGAACACAATGAAAACCTTAAGGACACCGACGATCGAGGACCGGATTTTAGACCTCATTTATCTTCTCCTTCTTTTTTCGGCATTTCCATCCAGGGGTCGCCACAGCAAGTCAGTTTCTTCCATCTAACCCTATCTGCTGCATCCTCTTCAGTCACACCAACTATCTTCATGTCTTCCTTCACTGTATCCATGAACCTCCACTGTGGTCTTCCTCTAGGCCTCTTTCCTGGTGGTTCCAAACCCATGATGCTTCTTCCGATGTACTCTCTCTCTCTTCTCAGCACATGTTCAAACCATCTCAGTCTGGCCTCTCTGACTTTATCTCCAAAACCTCTAACATGTGCTGTTCCTCTTATATACTCATTTTTAATCCATCCATCCTGGTCACTCCCAGAGAGATCCTCAGCATCTTCATCTCTGCTACCTCCATCTTTGTTTCCTGTCTTTTCCCCAGTGCCACTGTCTCTGGACCAAACAGCATGGACGGTCTCACCACGGATGTGTACACTTTCTCTTTCTTTCTAGCTGAAACTCTTCTATCACATATCACACCTGAGAGTGTGATATGTGATAGTTTCCCCCACCCGTTCCAGCCTGCCTGCACACACTTCTTCACCTCTTTTCCACACTCTCTATTTCTCTGGACTGTTGAGTCCTCTTTTTAAGAGGTTGTTTTTAAAGTTACATGCCCTAATAGTGGTCATTTTTCAATGAACGCATAAAAAAATGGTGTCATCATTTTTTAAACATTTGAAATCTTTGGTGACTTTATCTCATTTTATTTTGTCGAAATATTTCACAGATGGAGCCACAGCCAGTGAACACAAAGCTTTAATGTCGGAGTTAAAGATACTTATTCACATCGGTAACCATCTGAATGTGGTCAACTTGTTAGGAGCCTGCACCAAACCAAACGGTGAGTTCACACATTTCCATTAAAAAAGTGCTCATTTTTAGTAGGTATTGTTTTTGTAAATCTGGATTAGTTTTACTTGTGTGATTATATTTCACAAAGACACTATTGAGGATTGTCAAATGAAGCAAATGGGCATCATCCGGATAGCTGACAGGGAGTGATGTAGGATTTTAGAAAACCAATAGGAGATGTGTTAGAGTACTTACAGGTATCACCAAATAGGGCCAGATGGTTTAAACTTTCTGTAGCATTTAATAGAGTAATTTTTTAAGCTTGAAAAAATTTGAATAAGTGCACTTCAGGTCTTTAGTTTAATCATCAATGCATTTTTGCTGAAGAGTAAAATTTAAATGACCAAGTTTACACGGGCTGTTTATTTTATAGCATCAGGGTCATGCTGATGAGCCATACAATGAAGTTATAGAAAAGATTAGTCGAAGCCAGTCTAAGAGCTGACATGAGCATTAGTGATCAGCAGTATGGCTTCATTATGTAATTTAGTACTACTAATGCAGTATTTGCTTTTAGAATTTTTATAGAAGGATGAGGAAGTCTGAAGTGGCACAAAACTTTGTAAGAGGGGTGTAAGACATGTATGAGGAGTGGGAGATAGTGGTTATTTGTGCTGCATGACAGATGAGTTCAGAATGGAGGTGAGACTGCATTAGGGATCTGGGATTTTTGCCTTACTGTCTTGTTCCGGGTGATTTTTCTTTTTTATGACATAACAAATCCATCCCTGTACAGCTTTTACAGCATCAGACTGAACTCAAGTACAAGATGCTGTTTTTTCCTTTTCATTTTATGCATAAATCTGAGCAATAGAGAAGCTATATCTGAAAATCCTATACAAAAGCAGCCTACAGCTAATCTTAGACATCCCTATTCTGATGATGGTGGGAGGAAAGAGAGTGCTATAAAAAAAACAGAAAGGTTGAAAACATATATTTGGATTTTATGTCTTATGAAAGCTGACTGACTAACATTTTTAACTTTCTGCATCACCAGGTCCGCTCATGGTGATCGTAGAGTACTGCAAATATGGAAATCTGTCCAACTATCTGCGAGCAAAGAGGGAATTCTTCCTCCCGTACAGGGTATGAGAGCACAAACTAAACCAGAGTTCACTTTTTCATTCTAAACTGCTTTTATCGCACATTTCTTTTGTTGCTTTTTCCTTTTTATGTCATTTCTGCTAAAAAAACTCACTTATTTCTGATCTGTGGGTTTTCAAACCTGCTTTTTTTTTTTAATGATTGCGTAAAAGATACATCAGACATTTTTCTTTTTAGGATCGCTCTCCAAAAACCCAAAGCCAAGTTAGACGGATGATAGAAGCAGGTCAGATGGACCAAAGAGCTAGACCGCCCCCACCTGCATCCACTAACCCACTCACCGGCTCCCAGACATCATCCAAAGCCTCCAATCAGAGTCCAGAGAACAGTGAGTCATTTTACATCACGCCAGGGAATTATCTCACTTTTTTTTGTCAACAAAGGGATTAATTTTAGGTGTTTTTATGACCCATGTTGTCTGTTTTCTGTTTGTAGTGGAGGACTTGTGGAAAACCCCGCTGACAATAGAGGATCTAATTTGCTACAGTTTCCAGGTGGCTCGTGGGATGGAGTTCCTGGCCTCCAGAAAGGTTAATAGTCAGCACTAGTATGTCAACAATCAGTGAATGAGATGTGAGGAAATGCTGGTTTTAGAGGCGGGGGTCAAAGTCTGGGGCATCCATGTGAGGCTGACGGCTGCTCGCTGGGAAGGGCGGGGTCATCCTGTACACTTTTTGTATTTTCTATTTTTCACATGGTGAATAATTTGCAAAAATTACATAAAATGCTGTTACTAGTTGAAAAAAAACCCCAATCTGTGCCCAAAACAAGGTAAAACAAAGTAATTCAAGATTTTTGTCCTTAACTTTTTATACAGTTTTACAATAAAAAATAATAAAACCACTTTGAAATTAATACATTTTTGGTATTGGTTTAACGATCCAGTTTTTTAACACTATATTTGGAAAAAACAGCCTGAATCTGCCTTAAAAAATAAAATTAAAAGACTTTAAGTTTATATTTCTGTTCCGTTCATTTAGTCGCCGCCGCTTATCTGGGGCCGGGATGTCCTGACGAGATCTGCAACCTACCATACTTCTATTGGAATTAGCATTTTAGGAACTCCAATCTATCTAAATGCAACCTCAATAGAACACCAACTCGTTGGGGCAACAGCTTCAGACGAGAAACTCACTCCTCTCACCCTGGCTGCATCCCAGCTGTGTTACATAGTCTCTCCAGTGGGTCCAAGGCCTACTTCTGGGTCTCTTCCCAGTGGAATGTCCCCAAAACACCTCACCAGCAAGGCGTTCGAGAATCATCCTAACTAGATGCCTGAACCACCCCATTTGGCTTCTCATGACTCAGAGGAGCAACGGCTCCATTTTTTATATAAGTTTATATTTTATCATTTTATAATTACCTGAAAAAATGCATTTAATTTTACAACAAATCTTCCGGCTTTAGATTTTAATCTGTAAAGTAACGGTTCTTGAAAAAAGTTAGAAGAACAGAAATGAAAGTTTCACTGCATCCGATGAAATCCTACAAGAAAAAACAGCATCGCTCCTTTGATTTCATTTTAATTTCCACTTTGCTGGAAAAATAAGAATTAGGAACTAAAACTAAACTGGAAATTAAATCGATTTATTATTTTCTATAAAAGAAAGAAAAATGAATACAAAAACCAAAAACCAAAATCTAATCTATATTTTTCTTTACAATTTTACTCAAACATATAAAACCAGAATTATTTATGCTCCCTGTTTATTTCTGAAAGAATTATTTTGATTTTAAGATGATCTAGACTCATTTTTCCTCCATGTGGGTTTTTCCATTTTGTCTATGAGTTGATTGTTTTTAACGTAATCTTTACAAAAGAAATCATAAAATTTGTCATCAGGAGGTGTCATGAAAACATGCACAAGGAAATTAACATCCTGATGAGCTTGTTTGTGACTGAATACAAAATGAAACAAATAAAAACTGTTTCTCATGAAGACAAAATGAGAGTAAATGACTCACAACCTCAAAGGTGCAATTTTTGTGGTGATAATGCTGTTTTTTTCTAGAAAGAGATTTAACAAAGCAAAACCTGGAATGAGCACGGTGTCATAACACACACATAATGATAAATATTAATTCAACAAATCATGCAAGAAAAAGATGGAATTTTTCACTAAATTTGTCAAATCTGTGCAGAAATCTGTGAGTTCATACAAACATATCTTCACACAACAGTGATACATATGTGTGTGTGTGTGTGTGTGTGTGTGTGTGTGTGTGTGTGTGTGTGTGTGTGTGTGTGTGTTCACAGTGCATCCACAGAGACCTGGCAGCCCGGAATATTCTCCTCTCTGAGAACAACATCGTGAAGATCTGTGACTTTGGTTTGGCGAGAGACATCTACAAAGATCCGGATTATGTCAGGAAAGGGAATGTAGGTCTGACTTCCAGTTTTATTACCCATCTTGTTATTGTGGTTTGCTTTTAACCCACCCACCTTCTGATCACATCTATCACTTTTCTTGCTCTTGTTTCTGGTTTTTATCGTCCCTTTATCTATCTGGGGTTTCAATCTCTCCTCAGGCTCGTCTACCTCTAAAGTGGATGGCACCGGAGAGCATCTTTGACAAAGTGTACACCAGCCAAAGTGATGTGTGGTCCTTTGGAGTCCTCCTCTGGGAAATCTTTTCATTGGGTACATTTGAAATAGGAACCACAACAAAAATACAATTTGCCTGAATTCTATAAACTCCAAACCATGCTGATATGATAAGAATGTCTTCTGCTTAGTTTTAGAAGCAAATCAAAATGTTTTTCACTCTTAATAATTGAATGATTTCTCTTTTGCAAACATCCAGGTGCATCTCCGTACCCTGGCGTGCAGATTGATGAGGATTTCTGTAAAAGGTTGAAAGATGGGGTCAGGATGAGAGCACCAGAAACAGCCTCTCCGGAAATGTAAGGGTCCATTTTTTTCTGCTTTATATTTGGAGAGGAAACAACTTTTTTTTCCTGTCATGTAGGATTTATAAACCCAAAATCATTTCAGTAAAAGTTCCCTTTTTGCTGACAGGTCAAAAAGGAAAGAGATGCAGGATTAAATGTACACTTTTTGAATTTGTTGTTGTGACTTTGCTGACATCTCCTGGTAGATACGGCATCATGCTGGCCTGCTGGCAGGGCGAGCCCAAAGAGAGACCAACTTTTCCAGCTCTGGTTCAGATCCTTGGGGACCTGCTGCAGGACAACAGCCTCCCTGTAAGTTTCATTTATTTCAATCTGCATAAAACTCCAGGGAGGGTTTCTAATGTATTTTTTTTCTTTTTACATCCATAAGGATGGAAGAGATTACATCCCACTGAATCACTCACAGAGCTCAGAAGATGACGGGTTCTCACAGGCTTCATCACGACCTCCATCAGAAGAAGAGCTCAGAATGGCATGTAACACTCTCCCCACAAGGTACAATCACAGATTTGTTTTGCTATTAAAATCTTTCATTAAAGATGAACTGATTTGCTCTAAGAAGAAGAAAAGCAGAAATCAGTACCAACTGTAAGACAAGTTTAAAGCTGCAGACATAAACGACAACATCAGAGGCTATGTTTGTTCATTTCGGGTCATTTATCATCAAAGATAAAGTATTACAAAAAATCAGATTGGTTTCCTAAATTTCTTTCACAATGTGAAAGAGGATGGACATCAACTGTAATCTGTGGACACAAATGACATTGAAAAGAGAGTATTATGCTTTCATGGGGTTAGAATTCTATCTGCTCCATTCCTTTACCTTCCACTTATCTGGGGCTGAATCGTGGGGGCAACAGTCTCAGATGGGAAACCCAGGCCTCTCTCACCCCAGCTGTATCCTCCAGCTCACCCACAAGGATCCCGAGGTGTTTCCCAAACAGCTGTGATACATAGTCTCTCCAGCAGGTCGGGTTCTGCTTCTGTGTCTCCTCCTGGTGGGATGTGCCCAAAACACTTCACAAGCGAGGTGTCCAGGAGGCATCCTAACCAGATACCTGAACCACCCCATCTGACTTCTCTCAACCCAGAGGAGCAACGTCTCTACTCAGAGCTCCTCACAGATGGCAAAGTTCCTCCCTCTATCTCTGAGTGAGAGCCTAGCCATTCTGAGTGGGAAGTTAATTTCGGCCGCTTGCATTCGTGATCTCGTTCTTTCGGTCACCACCCACAGCTGGTGACCATAGGTGAGGGTGGGAACGTAGATCGTCTGGTAAATTGAGAGCTTTGATTTTCTGCTCAGCTCTTTCTTTATCACAATGAAATAATACAGCATCATGATTATTGCGGACGCCACACTGATCCGTCTGTCGATCATATGCTGATTATATTATGATTATTAAGTCAGCATATAAACATGGTGCCTTTTTTAACTCAGAACTGTGAAAAAAGCTTAACTATTCAAAGGAGGCAATAATCCTTCCAGGAGGAGACGTTCCATCAAATCCACGTCATGGTTCGAGACACATTTAGACCAAAGTTAGAATGTTTAATATTAGTTTTTATATTAGAGGGGCTACAGAAAGGCTTAGCAAGTTTTTAAAAAGGTGGATGACTGCATCTGGATGAACTGTAAGAGGTGTGGAATGATGACCTTTGAATCCTGCGTCGGTCAGTGAGCAAAGCCTTGAATTCTGGGAAAAATAAACACAGCACAGCAGCTGGTAGAAGGTTTTAACTCTGACTCATACATAGTGGGATCATTCTGTCATACAATGAGTAGAAAAATTCTTGTTGATTTCATTCTTGAATCATATGTAAGAAATTTTAGTGATAATACGTGTCGTATTATCGAGTATATTAAAAATCCCAAAAAATGATCTTTAAAATAAAGCAAAACCTTTTATAGTCTCACAAAAATCTTTTCAGTGGGCTCAAGGCTTCTTACTTAATTTTTGCCAAATTGTTTGAAATTCTTATAAATAATGGTTATTTTATCTGATTGTCAAACTAAAGAGTTTAAACTTACAATGATGATCTTTCCGTTTCGTTCCGTCGTCTTCCGCTCATCCGGGGCCGGGTTGCGGGGGCAACAGCCTCATATGGGAAGCCCAGACTTCTCTCACCCTGGCTGCATCCTCAAGCTCACCCGAAAAGATCCTGAATCGTTCCCCGGCCAGCTGTGAGACATAGTCTCTCCCGCAGGTCCAGGGTCTGCCTCTTGGTCTCCTTCCGGTGGGACATGTTCGAAACACCTCACCAGCGAGGCGCTCGGGAAGCATCCTGACCAGATGCCCAGACCACCCCATCTGGCTCCTCTCGACCTGGAGCAGGAGCAGCTCGACACCGAGCTCCTCCCAGATGGCAGAGCTCCTCACCCGATCTCTGAGTCAGAGCACAGCCACGCTTCGGAGGAAACTCTTTCGGCTGCTCGTATCCGCGATCTCAGCTGGTGACCATAGGTGAGGGTTGGAACGTAGATCAACTTGTAAATTGAGAGCTTTGCTTTTTGGCTCAACTCTTTCTTTGCTACGACGGACCGATGCCGCGTCCTGGTAATTGCTGACACCCAAATGATCCGCCTGTCGAGCTCCCGCTCCATCCTTCCCCCACTCGTGAACAAGACCCTGAGATACTTAAACTCCTCCACTTGGGGCAGGACCCTGACCCGTATGGGGTATTCCACCCTTTTCTGGGCGAGGAGCATGGTCTCGGATTTGGAGGCGCTAATTCCCATCCATTCACACACAAGACAAAAACTGTCATTATCAGGTTTTTAAAGTGTTTTAAAATACTCTAATATCTCTTTATGCAGGTATTATAACTGTGTGCCCTTTGCCGGCTGTGTGTTTGTTGGACCGAACAAAATCTGCCAGCCTCGAGTGAAGACATTCGAAGAGTCGCCCCTAGAGATGAACCAACAAAAAATTCCTCAAGTAAGCTCTTCATCTTCTCCAGATAATCTGAAAATCGCCCAAGTTGGCAGAGTGATAGGATGTTTTACTCCTATATGGTTGATGTAACACCGTCTTTCCTCTCAGGACAACCAGACCGACAGCGGCATGGTTCTCGCCTCTGAGGAATTTGAAAGAATCGAGCACAACCACAGGGGGACCGTCTTGAAAAGGTTCATCACACAAACACTCTTTTATCACCTCAAAATGACAACAGACTTACTGAGTCACAGTTTACATGTCGAGTTGATCCACGTGCGTTACTCAGAAGCACAGTCAAGTGTTTGAAGCCACTCCAAATGGTTCAATTCAGTCTAGATTATTTTTATTTTCACACGCAGTTAATCACAATCAGACTGAACGCGATCAACAGACCGGCCAATGCTGTTTGGTCTAGAGACAGTAGCACTGAGGAAAAGACAGGAAACAGAGATGGAAGTAGCAGAGATGAAGATGCTGAGGATCAGAGGATGGACAGGATTAGAGGAACAGCACATGTTAGAGGTTTTGGAGATAAAGTCAGAGAGGCCAGACTGAGATGGTTTGGACATGTACAGAGGAGAGAGAGAGTACATCGGCAGAAGGATGCTGGGTTTAGAACCACCAGGAAAGAGGACTAGAGGAATGCCAAAGAAGAGGTTCATGGATACAGTGAAGAAAGACATGAAGATAGTTGGTGTGACCGAAGAAGATGCAGCAGATAGGGTTAGATGGGTGAAACTGACTTGTTGTGGCGACCCTTGAAGGAAAATGCCGAAAGAAGAAGAAGATCGAACGCAATTAACATGAGTAATAAACTGGGAGACGGTGGCTCGGTGGTTAGAGTGTTAGAGCATTCGCTCAAACTCTTGAACCGGAAGTCAACTGGAAGTTCACGGGTTCGTATCCCACTGAGTCCAAGGTCCTTGGAAAAGACACCTAACCCCCCGTTTCTCCAACCATTGGCGTCGTCATAGGTGGCAGCCTGCTGCGGTGAAATGCAGCACATAGATTTCCCAGTGAGGGATGAATACAGTAAATTAAAATAAAAAAAAAAAAAACAACAAACATAAACTACATAAGGTTGGGTATCCCTGCCCTTTTAGGGAAGCAATAACCTTCTAAAATCCCACATGGGTGCACTTCAGACTGTCATTGAAGAATACCTCATCTAAAACTACGATAACACAATTTAGGGATTGCTGTAAGCAGCAGATGGGATTCCTCCGCACAGAGATGGAGGTGAGGTGATGAGATCATCATTACAGTCTTTTTATTTTGCTTGGAAACAGAAGGAAAGTCACCCTGTGTTTAGTGAGTAAACTTTACAGAGGAGTTAAAACTCAAACTGTGAGTAGATAACAAGCTGAGTCACTTAAACCTACGATCCCGGTGTTGAGATTAAACAAAGCTTGGAAGAAAAGACTCCTAATAAATGTCAAGTATGACACCACACCTTGAAGTGTTTAAAGGGTTTAAATCTAAGAACTCCTCTTGGTTTCTACTGCGTTCCTACGCTTCTGATGAGGAGGGTAGAGAGTTTAAACAGTGAGATCCATATGGCTTTTCATGCCATCTGTGCACACACATTGTGTAAATGTTTTTGTTCATCGCTCTGCTGTGCATCCATCTGCCCGAGTTATTTGTCAGTAATCCTCATCTTGTTTAATCTCCAGCCGTATGAGCAGCACCAGCAGCACCGAACCTCTGATGGCTTCCCATGCTTCCTCAAGTCAGAGTGGCAGTACATCTGTGCACCGCCCAAACTTCTTCAGCCAGCTCTCAGGACAGACCTTCTATAATAATGAGTATGGACACCTGTCTGAAGAGGGCTTCTGTGACTTCTACTCACCTCCTGACACCCCTCGTCTGGCCTCTTCAAATGTGTAATCATCCCCAAGATGAAGATGAGAGCAACGCCTAGCACCGTCACAAAAGAAGACATAGGATGTCAAACTCCGGTCCTCGTAGGGCGGTGTCCTGAAGGTTATCCACTTGTTCCTAGTTTGATACGGTTGATGCACATGACGTGAAATCAACAGCCAATCAAATTTGGCCCATTGATTCAATAACCAGGATCAGGTGTGGAGACCTCACCTATGGTCACCAGCTGTGAGTGGTGACCGAAAGAATGAGATCGCAGATACTAGGAGCCGAAATGAGCTACCTCTGCAGAGTGGCTGGGCTCTCATTCAGATATCGGGTGAGGAGTTCTGCCTTCCAGGAGTAGCTCGGTGTCGTGCCGCTCCTCCTTCAGGTCGAGAGGAGCCAGATGGGGTGGTTCGGGCATCTGGTCAGGCTGCCCCCCGAACGTCTCGCTGGTGAGGTGTTTTGGGCATGTCCCACCAGGAGGAGACCAAGAGGCAAACCCCGGACCTGCTGGAGAGACCATGTCTCACAGCTGGCTGGGGAACGACTCGAGATCCTCCCAGGTGAGCTGGTGGATGCAGCTAGGGTGAGAGAAGCTTGGGCTTCCCGTCTGAGGCTGGCCTTATCCGGACCCGGATAAGCGGAAGACGACGGAATGGATTGGTGTGTAGATCCATGAACACAAGGAAAACCTTCAGGACACCAGCCCCCCAGAACCTGAGTTTGACACCCCTTTTCCAGATGTTTCTGCCCAGTTTTTCCTCCACATCTGGGCTGTTGCTTCCTCACATGGACTGAGCTGTTTGTGAGCCACTGGGTGGCAGTATTAAAACAGAAACTATCCTTTTTAGTATTCATACATTTATATTTTTATCTTTTATACACAAAATATTCATTTTTTGAGCAAATTATGTCTAATAGGACAAAATAAAGAAAACTTGTCCACTTTTTTATGTCAATTGAAATAAAAAAAAGTGTTGGATTTATTTTTTCTGTTCCGGACATTTTAAACCCAGAAGTGATGGATAAAAAGAAATAACCGAGTTAAATCAATTTGAGGTATTATCATTTAATGAAGATGGACACAGATGAATGCGTCAGGTGACGAAGGTAAACAGAGATGTGGGGCGACTGAAGCAGTGAGTCATACTAAGCACCTCTTATCAGAGGTGGACGTAAGCATGATGATGCTTGAAACAGCTTAACACAGTCTTAGATGTTCACATCACAAATGACAAGCTGCAGGGTGTCGGCTCGGCTCTCAGCTGAGGGTGCAAAGTCCACTTCTTACCCTCACTTAGTTACAGCCACAACAGCTTAGAGACACTAAACTAGAGGTTATATTTTCTGATTCAGTGACTCACGGCTGATAAGGACGTCCAGACATTATGGGTTGATGTCTGGGTGAAGCAGGTTGACAACTTTCATTAATTTAACAGATAAAATATGTTTGTTTTATAAGTTTATCTTGACCTCATTTATCTTTGTTTTTTATTGAACCTCAAAATGAAACGCTGGATGGTTCTTTTCAGAAGTATTTTAAAAAAAATAAAATTCACAGCTGACCTTCATGTCACCTTTACTGAATGAATCCACAACAGTACAGAGAAATATGAGATGAAAACGTAATGGAAATCCAGGTTTGGAGTGATAAGAGTCATTCAGCTGATGTAACAGAATAAAACAAGCAAAAAAAGACATGGATACATAAAAAAAAAAAATCAAGGCAGTATAACTAGAAACGTACCATATGAATGAATCAACATCTTTTTTTTTTGTTGTATCCAGACTCTGAACCGAACCAGGAAGCCTAGACAAAGGACATTTGATAGCGCGGAGAGAGATTTCCCACAAATAAACTGATAAACAGACAAAAGGGCAGTGCCTTGAGAAGAAATCTCTGTAACAAGATCCAAATGAATTACATAATAAAAAAAAGTTTGACTGAATTAATGAAAATTGAGATGAATTCATGACAAATTTGACTTTAAAGGCACACTTTTGAAAAGGTAAAAAAGGAAATGTAAAACCAATTTGAAATAAAATGCTCCAATCGGACAAAAAAGGATAGAAACAAAGTAACTTTTCTTAAATAATCGATAATGTTGGCAGTTTTAACTGAATAAACAGCAGGATTTGGATTTTTTGCTCAGAATTTCATCTTCATTAGATCTTTTTTGGTGGATTTTTTCTTGATTGGTAAAATGGGATAGTTACAAAGAACACATGGCGCCACAATCAGAATTGGAAATGTAACAACAGTGCTATCGGAGACGATTTACTTCATTTATCAACACATTGCAGGTTCTAAGTGCACAGGGGAGCTGGCGCACGCGCCCTCAAAATCAGTCTCCACAGTAACAAGAGATTCCCTCTGACGAAGGAAACGGACATGTGATAGTCATAGTTAACACGTCAGAGGTGCAGATGGAGCCTGAGAGGATCTTCTGTAAAGGAGCCTGGTAGTTAGATCCCATGGAGACGTCTCGTTGGTAAAATAATCTTCCTCAGGAAGTGGTTTCAGTCAGGATTGGATTCAGCTAACAGGCTAGCAACTTTGCACTTATAAATAAGACAAGGGGAAAAGGAAGACGGTGATCCTCAGGACATTTTTCCTATTTGGATCTTCTTCCAGGCCTCCGAGGCGGTGTATATACAAGAGTCGATGATTCCTGCCACTGTGAATGTTCCTCCGACAATGGCACAAATCTAAAAAAACACAAAACATACAAGTTAACTTCTGTGTTTCAACTGGTTTTCTTCTTTCGTTCTTTTTCCGTCTGGTAGTAAAAACATCTATTTATAATGATTCTAAATAGTTAATTGTAGGTCTGTTAAAATCCTCCACCGTGTCTAACAAAATCACACTCATTTCCATTAAAAGGTCAAAAACATTTTCAGCTCATTGGAACAGAGAGAAACTTGATCTTGAACACAGGAAGCTGTCCTGATGGGGAGCAGGCTGAGCCAAAATTCCACAAGCGTTTTAGGATGTTGGGCTGCTGCAGTTGCTTGTGGAGCCAAAAGAGAAAATTAGAAGTACTTCCATGGATATAGTCAGCCTAATTTAGTTTAACATGAGAATTAAAATCAGGAAGAAACAAGTATTTATGAAACGGCAAAACAGCATATTTTGCCTGAACATCTAAAAAACAGAGGCGAAAGCTTGGTTTTACTTTTAATAGCTAGTATAAAGTATCATTTATTAATAAAGACTCACTTTTATTGAGCAATATTTGACCAATAAGCAGCTTTTCCCAGAGTTAGACAATGAGTGGTGCTAAAATTCTTCCGCTCTGGATAAGCCGAGTGCCCTTTGGAAAGATTTTGAAGATGTTTTTTGGATTGTATCATGAATTATGTGACTCCACTAACATGTTACAGGGAATAACTCGAATACAATCAAAGAATCGGGACGCTGCATCGGTCCGTGGTGGTAAAGAAAAAGCTGTGCCGAAAAACAGAACTCTCAATTTACCAGGCGATCCATCATACCATCACTTATGGTCACCAGCTGAAGGTGGTGACCGAAAGAACAAGATCACGGATACAAGCAGCCAAAATGAGCTTCCGCAACAGGGTGGCTGGCCTCTCACTCAGAGATCAAGTGAGGAGTAGTGCCATCCAGGAGGAGCTCGGTGTCGAGCCGCTCCTCCTCCGAGTCAAAAGAAACCAGCTAGGTTGGTTTGGGCATCTGGTTAGGATGCCTCCTGAACGCTTCGCTGGTGACATTTTTTGGGCATATCCCACCAGGAGGAGATCAATAGGCAGACCCCGGACCTGCTGGAGAGACTTTGTCTCGCAGCTGGTCGAGGAATGACTCGGGATCCTCCCGGGTGAGCTGGAGGATGCAGCCGGGGTGAGCCTGGCCCGGATAAGCAAAAGACAACCGAACAGAACAATCAATCCTTAAACATAAAAACACCTCCTAACTATGAAAGTCAAATGCCTGAATGTTCATGAACTTGGCACCACCTGTGTTCATGCATCGGGTTGGCGGCGCCTCCCTCAGTACAAGACATCAGGATGATTACATGTTCAAGGAATCAAGAACTGTTTTTTGCCTTAATCAATGAAAACTCAGACTTAGAACTTGCTTCGGCACAGTGTTCAACATCAGACATAAAATCTGTTTAAATAGAATAAAAATAAAGATATAGTAAAAAAATACAATAAAATAAAAGAAAAAAATAAAATAAACCGTGTAACATAAAAATAAAATGTAGTGGCAGAGGTAGATAGATGGAGTGAAGTTTTAACGAGTCAAGATTATTGAGGAGCCTGGTCAAGAAGTTTTCATCCATCTGATGAGGTTGGTGAACAAATCAATTGAATTTCATTCGATACGTGCCTTCAAATTCTTCTTATTTTTTTCAAAATCACACTTTTAGGCATAAGTAACCACATAATGTATATGCTCACAGAGTGCCCTGAGTTTTCTAATGTGCACTTGCACTCAAAAATGTCCATGTACACCACTGTGCTAAACCCTCATAGTGACGATCTGCATTCAGCAGATAGTTAGTATAGTTGCTCCACTAAAGATGGACTAAACTCTTTATCCTGTACATCAATGATTTGTGTTACACATCCAAACTAATAAATTATGTACTGTTTGCAGACGACACTACTCTTTACTTTTCAGGAAAAGACCTGAACCAAATGATACAATCAGTTGAAAGAGAATTGAGTAAAATAAAAATATGGTTTGACATAAATAAATTATCATTAAATATTGAAAAAACGAAATTTATAGTATTTACAAAATTAAAAGTACCTAAACAAATTCAAATTATGCTTAATGACACCCCATTGGAACGAGCTTACGACAGTAAGTTCCTTGGAATGATTATAGATCACAAATTAAGCTGGAAATCACACATAAATTATACAAAAAATAAACTGTCTAAAGTAATAGCAATCATTTATAAATTCAGATTTGTCCTAAATAAAAAAAGTTTGTTTATGTTATATAATACATTAGTACTTCCATATATAACTTATTGTATCGAGATTTGGGGAAATACGTACAAAACTAACACAAAACCAATTTATATTTTACAAAAAAAAGCAATACGAGCAATAACATTCTCATCTTATAATCAACCTACCAATAATCTATTTATAAATTTAAAAACATTAAAGTTCTATGATTTAGTGGAATTACACACTTTAAAATTTATGTTTAAGATAAAAAAAAACATGATGTCAAACTCTCTACAAAATATGTTTATTATTAGGAAAAGTCCATACGAACTAAGAGGAAATGATGTGTTCATTAAAAATAAATTTAGAACAAATGTTAAAAAATTCTGTATTTCTATTAAAGGTGTGGATCTTTGGAATAATTGTAATGATGAACTTAAATTGTGTTTAAATCTTTTATGTTTAAAAAAGAAATTTAAGTTATTAATACTTAAAAAATATGCAAGTCTTGATGGTTAAATTCAAGCTTCTATAAAAAGTAAACAATTATGATGTGTTATGATTATGTTATGTGTTACGAATATGTGTTATGATTATGTTATATGTTATGATGTGTTATGATTATGTTATGATGTATTATGATATTATTATGTTATGTTTTATAACAATTATGATGACTTAGTATTTACTTATGTCTTTTTGCTTTTATTATGACATAAAAAAAAAAAAAAAAGGGTCGGCGTAATAAGCGTTTGCTTCAGCCGTTACCTTTTCGGTCCTTTGCTGGAATATGGTTGTTTTCTTTATTTCATTGATATGAGGTTGCACTGTGACCGAAATAAATAAATAAATTAAAAAAAAAAAAAAAAAAAAAAAAAAAAAAAAAAGATCTGGAACACCATAGATGTGAATATTCTAGTCTCAAACTTATCGAACATATAGCATACAAATATTAGAACCAATAAATCTCAAGATAAAATTCTAGTGTAGAGATAATAATTAGTATTTTCATCTTGTTTTCTCATATTTTAGCAACTTTTAATTACAATAAATAATTAAAAATGTAACTTTTTTTTTTACCAGATGCAAAGTGCTCGTTTCTTCATATAAAAACTAAAAGCAGACTTACTGTGGTGATGAAGCGATAAAACGGTTGTCTCCTCTCTGTGTACTTGACTGTGATTGGAGTCAAGTCATATTTGAACCAAATAGCCGGAACAATTCGGCCTGTGTGGCTGTAGGCGACATATTCCTGTGTGGATAGAAGAAGGAGAGTTTTAACAGTTTCAAACCAGGCAGGAATAATCTACAAAACCCAGAATGTTAATCTGCTTAAGTTCAATAGAATCATTCAGAAAAAAGGAAGTTGGCAGATTAAGAAGATTTAGTGAGTACTAATCAATTAGGTTTTAGAAATTCCAGCCCGGAAATAACAGAGTCAATCTTTTTTTTTTTTTTTTTTTTTAATCAAAACAACCTGCACATGACAACTTAATAATCCCTGTTAAAATAAAATTGTTTTTTTTAAACCAGTTTAAAAAGTGAAAAAAATTAAATAAAAAGAAACATTTTCTTTTCACTGCCAACCAAAAGAACAAGACCACGGATACAAGCGGCCAAAATGAGCTTCGTCTGCAGGATGGCTGGGCTCTCACTTAGAGATCGGGTGAGGAATTCTGCCAATCGGGAGGATGGCTCGGTGTCGAGCCACTCCTCCCCAGGTCGAGAGAATCCAGATGCTGTGATTCGAGCATCTGGTTATGATACCTCCTGAATGCTTCGCTGGTGAGGTGTTTCGGGCACGTCCCACCATGAGGAGACTTGAAGGTAAACACTGGACCTGCTGGAGAGACTATGTCTCACAGCTGGCCGGGCAACAAATCGGGTCCTTCCGGGTGAGATGGAGAATCCATCGGGCTGAGAGAAGCCTGGGCTTCCTGTCCGAGGCTGTTCGCAACCCGGCCACGGATAAGCAGAAGACGACGGAACAGAACTTTTCTTTTCATCTAGTGGTTCATTTATTAAAAATGTAATAAAACATACAATTATCTCACTTTTAATAAAAATTAAAGCAAATGTGACTAAAAAATTATTTCATTTTTTTTTTCCAATTTCCAACAATTTGAGGTTGTTTACATTGGAACCTCTCAACAAGCTTATTTTGGCCCTCAAGCCTTATTTTGACACCTATGTCTGATTAATTGCTGCTAAAATCACATTTAGTGTAATAAAGCTCAGTTTAAAGCTCTCGTTGAGCTTCAACAGGATTGTATTTAGGAATGATGTAAAGGAAGATTTTCATCAGTCCCTCATGTTGCTGTTTTCTAGATGACCTGCAACTGTTGTTACTCCACACTCCAAATTCAGTTGTCTGTCAAAACTGTTCTAGGAAGTGTTTTTATGGTTTGTTGACATCTTCGGAGGGTTTCCAGTCACCCGGGGACGAGGCTTCACTTCAGGTTGAATGCACAAGTGCTATATGCTTCGACCATATGTTGAGCCGCTTCATAACAAGAGGATAAAAACAACATGGAGGTATGATCTAATGCAGCGAATCGTGCCTGGATACGATACCTTGTTGGCCACCGTGTACTGGTAGGAAACCGTCTGTTTGCCTCGGAGGTCTTCAAAAACTGATGGCACAATCTTCAGAATGTAGTCATGTGAGGCCATAGCTGCAAAGAAAACATTAGGAAGGAAAATCTTGTCATTTAAAGCATCTGCTTTTTTTATTTTCCTTTCAGTTTTTATTTATGAGCCATCAGGCGTCTCTTTATTTCACCATTCAATACCAAACAACCCAATTACAGATATATGGTCCCATATTGGTTTTACAGGGTGCTTACGATTGGAATGGAGTTTGTTTGCTCCTTCTAAAGCGTTAAAAGCTCCTTGGACTTTTTGCACCTGCATCACAAAGACAAGAAAAAAGCTTCCTGTTGAGTTTGATCTAGTCTTTTTTGCTCTTTTTCACAAAAAGATTATTTTATTCAAACCTGCAGTTTTTCTCCAAAAATCAGTTTGTGGATGGTGTGTGTCATGTCGGGGCTCTGTGGTTGCGCCGTAGCGCTGTGTGTCGATACGTGGAAGTTTCCTGGTACCTACAAGGGGATAAAATGCATAAATGGGTTTTTAGCTTTACAAACTGACAGTCACACACAAAATGCTCTTTGCTCTTTTTAACACTTTGTTTTTTTTAAAGGATTTCCACATGATGGTGTGTTAAATGTCCACATGTTGGGTTAATGATTTTAAATGCAGCGGAAAGTCTGACGCACAACTTGTGGAGAAACTCACACACAATCCAAACTACAGGCAAGTAACTCAATTCCACAGCATGTTCACTAAGCATAATTTCATTTAAACTAGAACAAGTGACAAAGAGGGGGGGCAACATTACCATGTGATTCTAGTCCAACACGAGATACACAAAAAGGTTGATAGAAAGCTCAACGATCATTTTAACGTCAGTATAAAAACTTCACGGGTTGATAGTGACTTGCCTTATTAATTGTGAACTCTCCCTCGAAGCGACAGCCAGTGTCCTGATTCAAAGGGACTTTCATAGAATTGTCTATGTGACCGATCTCATGGCGCCCCATCTCATCCATGATGTCCAAACCCACCACTGTCCAGAGGAATAAACAAGCAATGTCACCAAAACAAGAACTAAACTTTTACAATCACAGATACAGAGACAGTGCTTCTCAGAATTATTCACACCAAATTACTTTAAATCCCTCCAACTTCTTCCAAGAGATTGCAGAAGAGACGACAGTGTACTGTTTGAAAAATATTTCCCAACTTTTATTTACATTTGAACCAAATTGACTTGAACTTGAAGTCTTCGTTCCAAAGATAAGTTGGTCGGCAACTTTAAGAAGCATTTCTGTGCTTGTAAATGAAAAAAAATATAAAAATGGAGAAATATTTATTTCTACTTTAATATTTACTTATTCTTAAAAATGATTTAAAGTCAGAATTTGCCAGGGGTGTGAATAATACTGATCGTAAGATTTTACTTTCACAGATGAGCTGTTTAGTCAAAAAAAAGTTAGACGGAACACCGATAACTTCAAGTGTTCCAAGAAACACAGATCTGTGAAACTAATTTAATAAACTTAACATAAAAAAGTACATTTACAAGTTATAGGAAGTTTTTTAAACCGGATTTGATCAAGAAAAGTCTAATTACTGGTACGACGACAACAATTTTAGCAAAAAAAAAAAGAACCAAATTTTTAGTCACTAAAGAGAACTTTTAACTATTACTGCACACAAAACCTAGAATGTCAACACACAAAGTCCAAACGCGATGCCCATGATCATTCCCTCCCTCCTTCTCTTCTTCACTGTGTTTTTCCATTGAGACTTTGATACCACCCTCCCCCTCCGCTCCCTCACTGAGGGCTGCTGTGTGTCGGCACACAGGCAGTGGCCTATTTTCAGAGTCAGTCTGTAACGTAAGTTTGCCAGCAGTGCAAAGTGGGCTGAGACGCTGCAGTGTGCCCGTCTGACCTCTGACATTCAAGACAACTTCAACTCCCTCACTGTCTCTCTTAAAATACAGCGTGCAGACAGGAGTGAAGGGAGCATGTTTTTCCTTTTTAAGACATTCTGGGGTGAAAGCGGGCCGATACAAAGCGGATCCCACGTTCGGGGGCGGGAGGGTGTTGTGAAGGTGGGATTTGAGGGTCTTCTTATTGCGCAGCTGCATTGCAGTTATGCTTTTTTCCATGAAGTCACAAATTAAAAGGAGGCAAACGGTAAAGGTCAGTGAAGGGAGAAGATGTTTAAGTCTGGAAAAACAGTGCAGATAAATGGTGAAAATAAACGCAGAGTTTTCCATGATGATCCTCTTTCTCCAAATAAACCAATCACAATCTAGAGAATACTCTAATGTAATATCAACACCCCAGCGAGGTGGGATAGGGATTATTTCTGCAGCTGCAAATGTGGCTGCAAAGCAGAAATTTTGGTTCATATAAACACAACAGTTTTTAATTAGAACTGACGGGCTGTGTTTTTGGGCATGCTGTGAGTAAAATGATCTAAACACATGGCCAACAGCTGCGGTTTTTAACCTGGCTTTCATTCCGAACAGGAATTTATTCGTTTTTTCCATTTTTGGATGAAGCTCAAACTAAATGAATCTGTGAGTTTTTGGAGCTGCCTCAGCCTGGTCGATGAGCTGAGAGCTTCTATTATCCGTATGCGGACATAGTTTCTGTAGAGTGTCATCGGGAGTAAATAACCGATGACTGCTCTGTATCCTCGGTATCAAAATACAGCAGAAGCAACTTTAGACAAGCTGGTTTTATCTTGTGAGAACACAACACAACCAAGCAAACAAACTATTATCTCATTCGGTATCTTGTGTTTCCTTTTTATCTTTTGCCAATAATCCATTTTGAAAGATAAAGAATGAGATGACACAAGCTGTAAACGGTGAAAGTAAAAGTACACAAGCAGACAGAATAATGCAGTGGATTAAAGTTGTGTGTGTTTATATACTCACAATCACAGTGCAAGTTTGGCAAACTGATGTTTAAACTCACATCTATCTTCCCACCACTGTTTTTATCGGGGTCATCCACATACAATTCATTCACACTGTGAAAAAAAAATAAAATTCAATCATCATTCTTTATTTACAGTTAACATTTTTTTTCCAAAAGAAAATTTGCGTTTTTTTTTTTTTTCTCTAGTCATTTCCGTTCTGTCACACCCTCATCATGTCATCCCTTATTACACACCGCCAGCAGGCTGACGCACGCACAAAGCCAATTTCCTGTTACAGAATTGACTCAGTTCATTGGTTTCAACGCTAGTGTGGCACATCTCATTACAATAAGGGGCATTTACATTCTGTCCTAAGGCCCAGGATGTGATGTTGGTGTGATACTTACATTTCAGTGGCTATGAACCCCGTCAGCTCAGACAAGAAAAGGAAAAGGATGAAGACACAGCAGAGGATGGATACTGTGGAGAAAAAAAAAAAAAGAAAGACAAAGCGTCTATTATTTTTAAACGTCATCTTTAATTAATCTAACACTTAGCAAGGTTTTTGTGACACAATCCAAAAAAAATGTGCATGACTAACACACTAATGGAGAGTTTGTTTGGTGTTTTTTTTTTTTAAATGGGATCAGCTCATGACATTAATAAAACCTCAGCAATTTTGCTTAAAATAGTGTTTTATTGACGGCTTTGGGCACATTTTAAAAGACCATCCAACATCGTTTAGTCAATGAATTCCAGCACACCAGGCAGTCATTACAACAGAAGTGATCTCATCTTTATTCAAGCTAATGTAGTGTTTTTTCTGATTTCAAAGGTAAAAATGGAAGTAGTTGATCAATATGAATGCAACTCCGGTCTATCTGGTATGACAAGTCTGTCAGCGCTCCAGTGTAGTGGATGAGTCGTGTTGATGTTATCTCCTAGGCTGTGATGATCACATGGCCTTGTGGTTGGTAGGGCGTTCCAGGCTAACCTGAGGCTGATGGAGGCTTTACATAAGGTAATGTTTAACTGACAAACAAAAAGGGAGTGTTGCTATGACACATTGGTTGCCAATTGAGGTTCATCAAAAGACTTGAAGTAATTCTTTCCGGGCTTCAAAGAGTATGATATATTACTGTGGTTTGGAACGGTTGCAGTAAAAAGGCTATCACTGCTTTTTAACGGCCTCTCAATGGAAATAATGAGGAATAAAAAAAAAAGCTGCTTAGTCTGACTGGCTTTTGTTTGAACAAGAGCTCATCCACAATGTTAACAGTGTCATGGTCCTAACACAAAGAATCTGAAACAATAACATGATGAGTCAGTCAATGACGTTAAAAACTCACCTCCTATTTTAGTGTTTGAATGAGTAATTACCTTTTTTCTTATCTTTGTTTCATTTTCTGAACCGTTTATCCCTAACAGGGTTGCTGGGCGTGCAAAAGCCTAACCTGGCTGATTTCAGGCAAGAAGCAGGGTACACCCTGATCAGGTCACCAGACTATTGCAGGGTCACACACAGACAATACTCCACACTCATTTCTAAGGGCAATTTCAGCCAATCAACCTATCATGCTTGCTTTTGGAAGGTGGGAGAAAACCAGAATACGTCAACAAACCTTCGCATACATGAGGAGAACATGAAAACTCCACACAGAAAAGCCAGCGATTCAAGCCTCGTCCGCGCTCCTGGACTTGAACCCTGAACTTTCTTGGTCTGAGGCCGCTGTCCTAACCACTGTGCCACCGTGCTGCCCTATGTATTTGCTTGCTGCCCCATATCTTCTGCCACATCGCCTATTGGCTTCCTAAACTCCTCCATAACTCCCAGTCAGCAATCTGGATGAAGACCATCTGCTTCATTTGACACTCTTGAACAGTGTCTTTGTGAAATTAGTTTAGTTAATCTTTATTTTAAAGTTATAAACTCAGTTTGCCTGCCCATACTAGAAGATTTTTTAAATTTAATTGAGTTTAAGTATTTCGAGGCTTGTTCTCGAGTGGGGGAAGATCAACGGGCGGATCGGTGCGGCGTCAGGAAAAACTAGGACGCTGCATCTGTCTGTAGTGGTAAAGAAAGAGCTGAGCTGAAAAGCAAAGCTCTCGATTTACAAGTCGATTTACTTTTCTACCCTCACCTATGGTCACCAGCAGTGGATTGCGAATACAAGCGGCCGAAATGAGCTTCTTCGGCAGGGGGGCTGGGCTCTCACTCAGAGATCGGGTGAGGAGCTCTGCCATCCGGGAGGAGCTCGGTACCGAGCCGCTCCTCTACCAGGTTGAGAGAAGCCAGATGGGGTGGTTTGTCCCCGGAAAAGCGGAAGACGACGGAACGGGTTTTCTAAGTTATTTTTATCAACAAGTTGAGAAGTTAAAGGATGAGATTGTCTGGGTCCATTTACTTAGGTTTTACATGTGTTGTATTTTTATATGAATGACTATGTGGAGCTCTTTGAGAAGACTTTGTGGTAATTTTGGGCAAGAATCTTTAAAAAAATGAATTTGATTGAACTAATTTAAAATATTCAAAACCAAAATGGACTCAGGTAAACCTCTGGTAAAACAAAACAGAACTATTGTTCAAAGTTAACACAACAAAAATGAAGCCTAAAGGAATGTGCTGCAAAAAACCAAAACAAGAAAAACAAAGTGGTCAAATACCTGACTGCTGGTGTAATGCTTTGTTTATGGTTGCCTCTGCAACATACAAACCAGTGTTGAGAGTGGGGGGACCTGCTGGGTGTAAAATCTGATTCAACCCAATGCCCTCCCTAGTAGACAGTGGATGGAGACAGGAAGGGAGTGTATTGTGTGCAAGGAGGACTTCCTTCCACTTCCTCTCTGGGAAAAAAAAAAACTACTGTATATCTTTGATAAATTTAATCTCTTCCCACATCTTTCAGGAATGTGTCACAATTGGTGACAAAAACATTCAGTGTTCAACAAGTGCTGAGATTATCTCACTGTGTCATCAATTAGCAAGAGGCCGATACTGTGTTCCACTTTTCTCCTGTCATAAGATGACTTACTAATATAAGAAAAGAGCTGTCAAAAACACACAGTCACCTGACTCAGTTCTCATTTGTAATCAATGAGAGGGAAATAATCCAAAGTCATCTCTGATGACACGAAAACTAATGGATGACAAGTAGTGAAGCACATGACTAAATCAGAAAGAGATTTCTAGGGACTGCATGTCTAATGCTGACGTGGGATCTTTAACATTCCCACCGATCTGGTCTGTATCCAATAGGACGATCAGATTCTGTGGTGGGACAAGCAGGTACATGACTTAAAGCTCATAAATATTCCTTGTTCCACAACAGTTTCATCCCCTTAGCATGATTACTGACAACTCTGGCATTTTTTAGAATGAAAAACATGTGTGACAAACCTCAAAAATATTTAATATTAACTACAGACGTGTCCGGACAGCAAAAGAATGTGAATACTTTCGTTAGAAAAATAATAATCAAGAAACAGATTAAATATACTGGTTATTTGAAATAAATTATCTGTTCAGTTTTGATGAGTTTTTCTTTCCTGGTTTTGTATCCTGTATTCTGAATCTGTGTAGCACGATCCGCCTATTGTAACTAATCTCATTAATCTCTGATGGGGATCTTATTGTTGCTATTTTACTTCCCTTGTTTCTCTTAGTCAAACAAGGCCTTTCAACAGACTTGCAACCTGTTAAGCGTCCACCTTGCCTCTCACTTCCTCTTAGTTGGGAGAGGCTCTACAATCCTAAACCGCTCAACAACCATAAACTGGATGAGTGTCATAGAAAAAGATAGATGAACAGTTTAGCAAATATTTGTTAATGTCCAGTGAAAATAAACCTGCTGAACTCATTTTATTGCAAAAACCGAATCAGATCAAAGTGGGCTGGACCAAGAACAACCAGATAAGCCATTTATTATTCATAATTAAAAAAAAGAAACAAAACACTATCAAAACAGGGCTGCACAATGACGCAGTGGTTAGCACACTGGCCTCACAAATAGAAGGTCAAGCTTTGAGTCCGGGAGATGGGGCAAGACTTGAAAAACTGGCCTTTCTGTGTGGAGTTTGCATGTTCTCCCCATGTATGTGTGGGTTCTCTCCGGGTTCTACAGTTTCCTCTCGCTCTCCAAAAAAATGCTTATTAGGTTTGATTGGTCACTATAAAATTGCCCCTACGAGTGACTGTTTGTGTACGAATGAATGGTGGTGTGTATATGTGGCCCCGCAACAGACTGGCGATCTGTTCGGAGTTTACGCTGCCTCTTGCCCAAAATCAGCTGGGATAGACTCCAATACCCTCCGCAACCACATTCGGGATAAGTGGTTTAGATGACTAAACGGAAAAATCAAAATTGTAAAAAGTCTAAAAAAAAAAAAAAAACACAATTTTTTTGGCTCATTTTGTTCTGTCCGGTCCTAAAGGTGTGTCTTTTGTATGTCTCTATTTTATATGCTTAAAAAAATTAAACCCTTTTAATTTAATTCACACATAAAACTTGTTTAGAAAGTTAAAAAATGGAAACTAAAGATAATAAACTAAAAGCTTTTTATTACTAACAAATTGTCAACATATTTTCATGCTTAAAATGTCCTTTTTGCTACAACCTTACAAATCAAGAGTGTGATTCTTAGTATGTTCCTAGTCATTTGTAATCAAATGATAAAACCTAGATTAATCAGGACTTCTAACATGAGTAAACTGCTTGGAAACACAGGAAGTTGTAAAATTTCAGTAGAATTAGAATTTGTGTGAATTACAAGATTTGATCCAATCGTGTCGTAATTTGAAAAAAACTCAATTTCACAATTAGATTCACGGAGAAGTTAAGTTTTTAGGGGTTCTGAGGAAAGCTTCAACATAATTAATCAGATAATTGAGAATTGTTAATTGATGTATGCGGCCATGTCCACACGTAGGCAGGTATTTTTAAAATCCACTCAAGGCTAATCTGCAGCTGATGGATCCGCTGTCCTCCGTTTTAGAAAAACCCGTACACACGTAATTGTTTTCAATATAACCCCATCCACACAAACTCGTATAAATATGTTTCTGAGTGTCGTCTGATATTAAAAACAAGAACGCACAAATGACGATTAATTGTCAAAGTTTGTGACGTTTAAAAACGGCAGTTACGCTTGTCCACATACATGCATGTTCATGGATACAGTGAAGGAAGATATGAAGATAGTTGGCGTGACCGAAGAGGATGCAGGAGGCAGGATTAGATGAAAGAAACCGACTTGGTGTGGTGACCCCTGAAAGGAAATGCCGAAAGAAGATGCATGTCCACACGAAAACGCAAAACCTACGTTTTCCAAAATCTTCATTTTGTTCGGAGTTTTCCAAAACTACGGTTTTGAGTGATGAAAACCTGCGGGTTTGTGTGGATGAGAGGCCAAAATGGATAAAAGTATATTTGTTCTATCAAATACCTGGCTACATGTGGACAAGGCCTACATATGGACATGGTCTATGTGTGCTGTAGATGCAAATTTATTCATAAATAAAGAATAGAAATGATTCTAACAAACGTAAGCTCTTCAATCCAAAGACTACTCACTGAAAGCTCCTGTGTATGTTGGCTGGGTGAGATCTTTTGGCACTTTCCTGTAGATATCAAATCTGAAAAGAGACAAAAGAGGGGGGAAAGAAAACAAAAATGGGAAGAGGGAGTGAGAAAAGAAAATAGCAAATGTAAATATTACGTGCTGAGAAAGGCTGCACATTCTGTACCCATCATGCTGTGCGATATTACGGAAGAGAAAAGGAATGTTAGTGGTGGACGAAAGCCATCACATATAACGGAGCCATTCAGCCAGCTGCAGTACCCTTTTACAGGGTTACACCTCTTCCTTTGCATATGTGCTCACTTATTATTATGATGACCTCAAAAACCAACTTTACCCACACATAGAAAAACACAACATCACCTAAAACCACTCAGTTAATTACTAAATCAAAAATAATAACTACAATATTTAAAAGTTGTTTGGTGTTATACAGGAGTAAAGGATGCGGACAGTGTGTTTATTAAGCATTGAGAACCAAAAAAATACATTCAAGGCCAAGAAAAAGAAAAGTAAGGGAGTTCAATTTGTCAATGAGAAGCAGAGATGGATCTCATCCATCTGGCTCAACGCCCGCCCTTCTTGTGAAATACTGATGTTGCCTATTGAGGAAACTAACCCCCCAAAAATCTACTACTCAATACTGAAACTATTCACATTCAGAAGTTTTTTAAACACATGTCCTTTTTGGGCAGTGAAACTTTTTAAACCCCTTCACTTCATCGCTGCACACACTCCACCCTCTATTACACTTTCTTCTTTCCTCTTTTCCAACCAAAACACATCTGTCCACATTTCAGCCAGGGAAACAGATGATGCAATGCAGGGTGGAGGAGGAAGTAAAAGGTTGGGCTTCCCGTCTGGTTCTGAATGTTTCTCAACATTTTTTTCTTTGGGTCATTTAATATCTTATCCAAACGGGAATCTTAGTTTCGACAAAAAAAAAACAAAAAAACAATTATTTTTTTGGTTTTCCTACAGCTTTAAATGACCACTTATTGAAGTCAGCGGATAAAAAAAGAATGTAAAATAAGCTTATTGGTGTTGAGCTGAGAGCTCAGGGAGTATCTGCATACCTGTATTTCCTGAATATTGAGGCCCTGCTTGTAAATACTTTCCTCCCTGAAATCTCTTGAAGCCCCCAAACAGGTTGAATCTAATAATACCATCATGTTTAAACCTTTCAAGACAGTTTTTGTTCATTTTATTTCTGTTGCTCCTTTACAACACCCTGCGTTCCTTTTTTTTTTCATTTTAGGATAGAACATATCCTTTTCAGAATAGTTGCATCAGAAACAAGAAGTGTAGCTTTAACAGTGTTGCCAAATTTTGGCAACATTTTCAGTTTCATCATTACAAAAAAAAAGATACAATTTGTCTTATTTTGTAACAAGTTATTACAGAAGAAACACAGTGAACTTTATCTACCCTCAAAATGCAACATCGATGAACTCGTTCACTTAGTATTCCGGCTTCAGTGTGTGAAGTAACACATTAAAATAAGAATAAAATAAGATTAAAAACTTTCAACACACGTCGAATTCAAAATAACCAATTAGATCTGATATGACATTTTGTTCAAAGAAAATATAGTATATAAACCAATCTTTTGGTAAATCAAAGTATCCCCAACATTAGCATTGAATGTATCAATAGATCTATGACTAAGAGATGTCCGGTTGTAATCTGATTACTGAAATAAAGTAATATAATAAATCTGCTTGCAGTTTCTATCAAGACATAATTTAAAAATTTATCAGCTGTACAAATTATCAAAATCTTGGGGTTTCTTGGAAGTATCTCAAAAGTATTTCGGGGTCTTGTTCACAAGTTGGGGAAAAATGGAGCGACAGACGGATTGGTGCAGAGTCAGCAATAACTAGGTGAGGTTATCATTTTGTCGTGGTAAAGAGAGAGCTGAGCCGAAAAGCAAAGCTCTTGATTCACAAGTCGACCTACATTCCAACCCTCACCTATGGTCACCAGCTGTGGGTGGTGACCAAAAGAACAAGATCGCGGATACAAGTGGCCGAAATGAGCTTTCTCCACAGGGTGGCTAGGCTCTCACTCAGAGATTGAGTGAGGAGTTCTGCCATCAAGGAGGAGCTCAGTGTTAAGCCCCAGATTGAGAGAAGCCAGATGGGGTTGTTCGGGCATCTGGTCAGGATGCCCCCGGAGCACCTCACTCGTGAGGTGTTTCGGCACATTCTACCGGGAGGAAACCAAGACTCAGACCCCGGACGTGCTGGAGAAACTATGTCTCACAGCTGGGTGGGGAACGAATCAGGATCCTCCTGGGTGAGCCAGAGGATGCAGCTGGTGTGAGAGGTTGCCTGTCTGAGGCTGTTGCCCCCACGACTCGGCCCCGAATAAATGGAAGATGACGGATAAGAACAAATTATCAAGATATCGCAATATCCATATTGTATCGATTTTCTGATATTTCTTTCTGGGATCAGCTAATAACAAAAAGTTGATTTTCCTTTTAATTTTTCACTCCTCCCATCCAGACTAGACCACAAGAAGATATAATCACACATTAATATGTAGAAACAATTATATTCATAGTTTTAGTTTATCAATTAAGGCAAGATGCGCACAATATTTTTTAATACTTTATATTAAGGTTTTAAAATGCTTCTAAAAGCACTCGTGAAATATGTCCAATTCAACAATAAATAAGTTTAAATCTAAATGAGACCTAATCAACTGCTTAAAATGAGAACATTTCCTTTTATTTCCCGTTATGATAAATCATAACGCAACTTTATCACTTATTTAAATTAAAATAGATTATGATAAACTATTTTTCAACCACAAAGGGGTCTTGAAACATTTTGAATTTAGATAAAAACCTCCGAGTGTACTCATTTAATGTCAACTTGTCGGTGATGCTGGTTATTTCCAGATTTACAATAAACTCATACTCCTTGATGATATGCCGTGTTGACGGTAAGAACACCGTGTTCAAAATATCTGAACTCTGTGAAACGAAAGCGAAGGTCTGAGTAAAATCATCCTGAGTAATATCAATCTTAAAAATGAGTCATAATCACTTGTTCATCTTTCTACTGCTAAAAAACAAAAAAAAGTTACATCTCTCACATGCTTGATCAGCATGTTCCTCCATCTTTTCTTAACTTTGCTTTAGGAGATGTATGTCAAGTGTGGATGACAGGAATGAGGACGTCTACGGAAAAAAAAAAAACAACCTTAAAACTATAAAAGTCAGAATGATCCAACCATGACATCATTAAGTTAACTTTTAAAAGAAGCTTGTGTAAATAAATGACATATTCTGAAACGTCTGCTTAACTTTGTTTGCTTTGGAAGTGCTTTTTTAAAAAAGTCAATAAATTGAAGTGATTTTTTTTAAAATAAAAAAAACCAAACATCCCATCATGTTATCATAGTCTTCCCCTAAATTTATTCAGGTATTGAAAATGTGGGTGTTTGAAAGATGAGACATATTCTAGATATCGAAATATAATCAAACACATTATTGTGGTGTGTAAATCTCATGGCCTCATTTCTACTTCACTCACTAGAGACCGTAATGCTCGTTCCGCCAGTCATACTCCCACACGTGTGGTTAAACTCCTCCGCTTGTGAACTGAGTCAATGTACTGTATCAACATATGTTTTTTTAAAAAAAAAACCTGACCGTTTATCAGAATCAGCTGATTGATGGCACTATCAGAATTTACTACATTTCAGCTGATCTTTATCTTCAGCTCTGCAGCTTCATTTTACGATCAACAAAAAGTCATTCACTCCAAGTTTGAATATTTGTGCCAAAAAAAATTCTCACATGTTAATACAAAATCCAAACATCAAAATCAAAACATCAAAATCTGTTTCTAAAAAATTTACACATTTATTATTTTCAGTGGTGGATGAAGTACTCACTTTTTGTACTTAAATAAAAGTACAAATAATTAGGCTAAAAAATACTCAAGTGAAAGTAAAAGTACCAATAAAAAAAAAAAATCTACTCAAGTATAAGTAAAAGTACCAATAAAAAATGTACTCAAGTGAAAGTAAAAGTGCCAATAAAAAAAATCTACTCAAGTATAAGTAAAAGTACCAATAAAAAAATCTACTCAAGTGAAAGTAAAAGTACCAATAAAAAAAAAAAATCTACTCAAGTATAAGTAAAAGTACCAATAAAAAAAAAATCTACTCAAGTATAAGTAAAAGTACCAATAAAAACATCTACTTAAGTAAAAGTACAAAAGTAATTGGTGTAAATTTTACTTTTTAAGTAAAAAGTAAAAGTATTTGATCATAATTCAAATGTCATTTTTTGTGCTGTAGGGTCACACAAATAAATACACTGCAGGGGCGTGACCCCCTCCCCAGCCCCTTCCCTCCTCTTTTGGTCCACAAAAAAAAAAAAAATTAAAGAAGAAAGGAAAGGGGACTAGTCAAGCTATCCCCTAGCAGGGCCAGCAAATGGGCCACCAAAATGCAGGAAAATGACACTTGTTTTTAAAAATGTTTTGGGGGGGAGGCCCTCAGTCACCCCATACTGGCTTTGTCAATGACCTCACGTCCCCGCCCCTCCTTTAGAAAATTCTAGATCTGCCCCTGCTCTGTGTAATGAGGGCTCAACTTTTTATTTAGAAGTAAACACAAAGAACAGCGATCTTCTGACTCTTTTTAATTTGTGCTATATTTGATGTTAGTTTTTTCGCGCTGAATGAATGCGGAAAATGTTTACTCTCGATTCTGATTGGTCCTCGATTCATTGCTTCTCCTCCCGATCAACTGTTTCTTCTGATTTTGGCGATGCGGCTTCAAGATGCGCTAAAAAAACTGTATTTTTCAAATTCCTGAACGAAAATGTAACGAAAAATGTAAAACATAATGGAGTAAAAGTACAGATATTTGCTCAAAAAATGTAGTGAAGTAAAAGTAAAAGTACAGGTCTCAAATTTTACTTAAGTAAAGTACAGATACACAATTTTTTTACTTAGGTACAGTAACGAAGTACATTTACTTCGTTACGTTCCACCACTGATTATTTTCAACACAAATACACACTGAGACCAAATTTTACTTTAACTATAAGCTTTCTTAAACTAATGAAAGTGTGTGTTTACCAGTAAATAGATTTTTACCAGGATTCATTTTAAAACCATTAACTTATAAAAAGATATTTGCAATAAATTGCAAAGTGGAAAAAATAATCACAATTGTTAATGAACAGTGATTTGTTTTATCTTCTGAACCGGTTTTCCCCAATGAGGTCTCAAAGGGTGCTGGAGCCTATCCCGGCCGATTTAAGGCAAGAGGCTCAAGCCCCATTAGGGATCACAGGGGCGCCAATTCAGAAGTGGTGCCAGTTCAGAAGACTAAATTAAATTATTTGCTGCAAATCATTTATGCAATTTATAAACAGAAACAAGATCAAACCAAACAGTGCCAAAACATACCAGGGAATCAATAAATATAGAGTAAATTATAGAGTAAAAGGTGAGTTTAAAGAAATACATTACACTGCTTCTTGGGAAATAATTGTACGTCCATGGTACGGGATGGTTATGATGTCATAACATGTTACACACTATAAACGATGACTAACACGGTTGTTTTAGTCAATATGCAACATCCTGCAAAGAACTAATTTGTTAGTCAATTGAGTCATCTTCCGGTATTGTTGAACAGGTACCGGAACACTGCGTGACCACTTCACAATCTTATGACCATCTGCTACACTACCAGGACACACACACACATGTCAATTCCAGACGCATTCCAACTCCACCAATTACATCACTTACTGAGAAATGTCCTTAAAATGCAGAACGTTGTCAGTCTAATTTTTAAAAAATGATTAAACGATATATATATATATATATATTTGTTTCTATACCATAAACCTGTAATTTCTCAAAGCATAACACAACTTGAATTGAGAATACTTTATTTACCTCTGAAGGGAAATTTGAGTGCTGCAGAGCAAATAAAAGAACCAGAAGAAGAAGAAACCAACAATCGAAAACTAATTTACATATGTACATAGAAAAACCGTTTTGAATATATCCAGTAGTGGTTACAGCCTGCAGGAGGAAACGTTACAGAGTTTGATGGCAGATGGGAAAAAGGTTTTTTCTGTAATGTTCTTTTGAGTAACTAAATGTTGAACTTTAACATTTAGACTGATTCATCACTCCCAATCTCTCCATCAATCCATCCATCTATTTCAATCAAGAGAAAGGAGGTGATGTGATTGTTTTATTGGACTTCTTGCAACTTTTCAAAAAGAAAGACATGTTCTGATGCATCCATCTGTGATATTCTTCCATGATCCACAATCCATCCACGATATGACCCAATAGCATCACTTCTATGCTGTGCAATGCTAATATTGGCAGAAAGTCAATCTCCTCTTTTTCTGTTTAGATTAGGGTGTGTTTTATTTAAATACCTAACAGTTCTTTATTTTAGTGTGAATGTGTGTCTGTTACTGACTTCTTAAAAATCAGGAAATTAACTTCAAAATCCAGCAGCTGTTTAATAATATGTACGAGGAAAAAAAATGACAGAATTTTTTTTAGCTGAAATACAACCCTAACATTAATTATTACCAAACTTGGATGCGACTGTAATTAGTTGCTTTGCAAAATAAATAAAAGAGCTTTAATTAAATGTGCACATGCATGCACATGCATGCGCATGCATCAACCCACACAAAAACTCATCTTGCATGCCTGAGAATCACCTCACAACATAAAGAAAGATTTACACTATTTAATGCCGTTATTACTCATTTATAAATGTGATTTAACTTTAGTTTATTTGGTGGTGTTTGGTTTATTTTGGGATTGATTAGCATTCAAAACAAATGAGTACAATAGTAAATACAGACAGATTGATCAGAATGCTTCTATAGGGCTATTAAATCTGAAATCAGAGCATATGAAACCTCATACTCACCTCCTAACATCGAAAGGCATGGTGTTAACAAGTTTGAAGGGATTAAAGTAGATAGAAAAGCAAAATGTAGAGGTTTCTTCTTTCTGAGCTACCGGTTGTTCAACGGTACCGGGCTGACGTCAGCTTAGAACGCTTTGCAAAATCTGATTGGTTTAAAACTGTTTCCTCTTCCTCTGATTCTTCTTCCTCACCGTGCATTTTTAAGAAAAACTACAAAAAATGTTTGGAAACAACTTGGATGTTGAAAATGCACCTGTAATTTTATTTTAGGAAATTAAAAATATGTCTTTTTTTTTTTATTGGTCCATCAATTCAGTAATATTTTTACTTGATTTGCATCTAGAAAAAAATAATAAATTCATAAAACAAATGTAGAAGCTCAAGAGCATCAATTTAATTATAACTACTAGAAAAAAAATCACAATTTAAGATCAATTATACCTAAAACAAAAGAAAAATAAACCCAAAGTAGTTTGAAAAGTGAAATAAATCTGATAATACTGATGTATTATTTTATATACAATTCAGTTTATCAAAATTCGTTTAGAGGGTGGTGCAGTGGTTAGCACGGTGGCCTCGCGGCAAAAAGGTCGCGGTTTGAGTCCCGGAGGGGGCGCGGGGCTCTATACATTTAGCCCCGACTTTCTGTGTGGAGTTTGCATGTTCTTTCTGTCTATGAGTGGGTTTCTTCCAGGTACTTCATTTCCTCCCACCCTCCAAAAATGTGTGTGCTAGACTGATTGGCCATTATGAAAATTGCTCCGAGGAATGAGTGTGTGTGGCTCCGCAACAGAATGGTGACCTGTTCAGGGTGTATCCTGCCTCTCGCATGAAATCAGCAAGGATAGGCTCGTTAGGGATAAGCGGTTCAGAAGATGAAACAAAAGCGTCATTTTTACTTAAAAAAAACAAACAAAAACAAAACAAACTAAAAAAAAACACCATATGGGGGGAGACGGTGGCTCAGTGGTGGAGCATTCGCCCGCAAACCTCAATTGAATTGAATACAATTGAAGTTTGCAGGTTCGATTCCCACTGAGTTCACATCTAGGGTCCTTGGAGAAGACACCTAACCCCCCTATTTCTCCCACCATTGGCGCTGTTGTGGCAGCCTACTGCGGTGTAGAATTGCAGCACACAAATTTCCACAGTGAGGGATGAATAAAGTATATAAAAATAAAAAAACCCGAAAAGCTTTAATGCACGTATGCTGCATTTATCTGTTGTGATGGAGCAAAAGTAAAAGTCAGTCGAAAAGTAAATCTCTCAAATTAAAAGTCGATCTACTTTCCTCTCCTAACCAGTGGTCACCAGCTGTGGGTGGAAACCGAAAGAGCAGGATCACTGATACAAGCAGCCGAAATTAACTTCCTTCACAGAATTGCTGGGTTCTCACTCAGAGATAGAGTGAGAAACTCTGCCATCAGGAGCTAGGAGTAGAACTGTTGCTCCTCTGGGGTGAGAGAACCCAGATGGGGTGGTTTGGGCATCTAGTTAGGATACCAGGAGGTGATCCAGAAGCATGAGGCTGTTGTTCTTGTGACCTGGTTCCGAATGAAGCAGAAGTCAACAGTACATTCTAAAGTACACTAAGCTGACCAGATTACACGAATAGAATATTTATAATATTTATAATCTGATTTAAATTCAACCCATAATCCCGTTCTTACTGCCTCCACGCAGCCCTCTTAATCATATTCATCATGTAAATACTGACACTTATTATTTTACGCTACTGTCTGAAAATAACAGAATTTTGTTTTTCTGTTCTTGTACATGTGCAATGATGATAAAGTTTAATCTAACCTGAAAAAAATAACATGTCAATATTTCAAAATTTTAAGGTAAAGAACAAAAAAAAATAAGTGTGAAGCAAAAACTAGCAAAACAAAATTATAACAAGATCATTTAAAAATAAAAATTGTCACAAAAACAGACATTTACTGTACATGACTAAACAAACTTTTGAAAACCTGAAAATAGACTTATCAGTCTATAAAAGAAGAACAGGCTGAGAGTACGGAGCAATTTTATTTTGGGGCCAAAACATATTACACAATGCAGGCCCCTGAAGTGAATCAAATTCCTATAAGTGTTCTAAAAGTTTATGTAAAAAAAGCCTAAAGAGAATAAGAGCTTGACAGTAAATATGTTGCAAATGAAGTAAGTATTATTAAAAAAAAAACATAGAAACAGAAAGCGGTAATGTCTAAATTAAATTTAGAAAGAGAAAAATGTTCAACACAAATGTTAAAAAATATTCTCCACCACATGTGTTTTCATTCTCTGTTTAATGCCCAATGAAACAGAATATGTCAACGTTAGGTGTCATAGATACCCCTAAAGATGGGATAAGCCCTGTATTTTCCAAATGATGTCTCGGCTGTTTCCCATGGTGACACTGACAGTAAGATATGACAGAAGCAGCATTGTGGTTGTACCACAGGAAATGCTTCTTTGTCATCCTGTTTCACTTCCCTGTCTTTATGGATGGGTAAAAGTCACAATAGCGGGAATCCAACACCGGGTGACAACTTTAGGTTCTATTTTCAGAGTTCCATTTCAACATATCATCCCACGCAGTACAGAAAAATTCACACAGTTTTGCCATTTAATCAAGAAGGATCCTCTTCTTGAGGGGGAACAAAATCCCATGGGGGTTAAAAAAGAGTTAATTGGTTTTGACGGACAAAAAAAGACTTGTGTCTGTTAAACTTTTTTAATAAAACAGGAAGTTAGTTTTGCCCGCGATACTAGAGGCAAGTACAGTAAATTTTTTTAAGAAAAAAAGGTGGAACACTTCAGGGAAGAACACGAACATTGAGACCAAATCTGACACAATAGCTTGAGCGTCCCAGTTTTACTTGTGATGTAACACTTTCACCTCACCCTCAGGTGTCTATCATTACAGTACATTTCACCATCAGGAGACGGGAAGAAAGATTCTGTTTACGGCCAGTATGAAATATGAGGGTACAAACTGTTTTCAAAAGGTTTTTTCCCCCCTCCCCTAAAGTGTGTAACATTCTTTCTTTGTGGCATGTGCCCCACAGTTGACTCATCCCATGGGTGTGTGATGTTAAACCGGCAGGAGAGTTTTAACACTTTGTTGTTATTGCTCAATTTTCTCTTTTTTAAGGTTTGTTCTTTCTCTTAGTTCTTGCGAAACACCCCCAGCCCCAAATTTGTGGTAAAAACAAATAGCAAAACAGTACATTTGTGAATCCAAAAAAATGGGAAAGAGGTTTCATTTTACTGTCCAATATAGTCTGATCTGATAAAAAAAATACCATAGTCTAGTTCACACATTGAATCAATGATTTTATTCATATTTCTTTTGCTGAGCTCAAACTGCAACAATTACAAAACAAAATGCAATACAAAATTTTGGTTTCTTTTTCAGTAAACTTTTTGTGTCATCCACAACAAAACAACCAAAACTGGTCCAAAGTTTCAAGATACAATAACCTTGTCACACCTGACTCGTCAATATAACCGCGATCCTCCTGTTTTCATTTTATTACGCTGACTTTTGTCCAGTCTGAGTCAACAAACCACATCCACAAATGAAAAGGGTTTCCCAAAGTGACAGTGGTCATATATACTTTTTGTGGCGATGTTCTCACATCTTGCTGGGGAAACAAAACATAACAAAAGTATTGAATCTGTTTCTATGTGGTCACACAAAACAAAACTGACTGATGAGATGATGTCCATCTGCTGTTGTCTTCCCGGCACACCAATGTTGTGTTTTTCAGTATGTGGAAATTTACCGGACTTCAGATTTCTATACCGTGATTAACTTTTATGGTTAGCCTTCGCTCTCGGTGCATTGAACACTATGTACCGCTGACTAATAAAAACAAAGAATAAACTTTTATGGCACCCAGGCAGGTATTTACTTATTTTTTTGTTATTTGTCAACTCTCAGTTGAAGAGGCAAAATTGAAATCTAATTGAACATGACCATCATGGAAAATTTGGCAAATTCTTTTTCTACGACCTATAGACTGTTACAGTAAATCTTAAGAACTGAAAATCACAAAACCCTCTATTATCACATAATAAATTGAAAAATATAAAATGTTAAAATCAGAGTTGATATAATAACTTCATCATAACATAAACAGACATTTATAATCAGTTATATAAAGTGATTATGTAGTTAAACAAATTATACAGCGTATCGATCAAATTGGAAATGCTACAAAACAGTTACTAACGAAGTAATCAATTTGTGGGTTACATTAATATTAAGAAACCAGGAGTAGATATACATATATTTAAATATAAACATATTGCAATAATATATATAAATATAAGGTGCAACATTCAGGAACACGTTATTTGCTGCTTCCGCTGCATAATAAAAATATATAATATTAATGTCCTTGGTTGTTTTACGTCTGTGTATTTACAAGAGTGCAGAGAAGTGTGTGAATGAGCAAGTTTATTTTGTTTGGTGCGTATTTGATTTGGATCTTCTTTTGTTTGTCTTTTTATATACAGACATATATAGTTACATTTATATACATATATAAATATAGTAGAAAAAGTTTCAAAAAAGTCTTCTGGACAGTTTAATTCTTGAACGAGACGTTTCGACTTCCATCCGGAAATCATTTTCAATCTGAATGAAATGGACAGAAAACTGGATCTATTTATACTAACCTAAGTAAAAGGTTATATATTAATAAATAAACATATATAAATAAATATATGTATATGTATACATACATATATACAGTATATATATATATATATACTGTATATATATTTATACAGGATATATATGTATATATATGGTGTTGTTTTTTTGTTTATCTATTATATATATAAATATATATAAGTATATACTATAAATTTTTATTATTTAAATATATTTAAACATGTGTATTTATTTATTTATGTTGTGCATATAACACAATATATGTGTTATATGCACATATATTTATAAATATAAAGAGAAAGATTTATATCTATACATATATGTATATAAAGTATAGAATATATATATAGTATATATATATACATGATCAAATATAAGTATATATATAACATGTGTATATACTGTATGTGTATGTTTATATTTACATTTCCATATATACTGAGTCAAAACAAACAAAAGATAGGCTGAAAAAAAAAAAAAAAAGAAAAAAAACCACCGCGTGCGCGCGGTACGTGCAATCCGCTCGTTCAGAAATGTCTCGCAAGCGCGCGAGCATTCGCCTGCACTTTGGAACGGTCATAGTGACGTCAGCAGAGTTGGTCGCCAGCCAAAGTGGGCGGTTCTGTGACGTCATTGAGCTCTCATTCACAAGCACAGCGTCTGCTATATAAACTCACTCTGCGCGCCTTCCCACACAGGCTAGCTCTTACAAACTTCAATTTATTCTCATTTTTAATATATTTTTTTTTTTTTAAAAGAAAAACTTCTAAAGGATATCTTCAAGAAGATTAAAGGAAACTTTTTAAGAAAAAAAAACATTTTGTATCTAAACTTAAAAAACTTAAACGATTTTTTTTGTGCTTTTGAAACTAGCAAACCGGAACAAAGGATCTCACACGGCTTTAAATCAATCTTTGAGTTTGATTTAAATATATTTTAAACTTTTAGTTCTTAATCTACTTGTATTTTTATGTATTTGGATTTAAACGTAATAAACTGCTGTACTACTATGGTCATCATGGAGGTTCCCACCATCGACTGTGCGTCTGTTCGTGGTCTGTTGGAGGGAAACGTTCCGGGCTGTCTACTGTTGGACTGTAGATCCTTCCTCTCCTTCAATTCCTCTCACATATCAGGCTCTACTAATGTTAGATTTAGTACTATAGTCCGCAGAAGAGCCAGAGGAGGACTTGGACTAGAGCACATTGTTCCTAATGAGGACACTAGAAACCGTCTGTTGTCCGGGGAATACCAGTCTGTGGTTCTACTGGATGATCGCAGTTTGGATCTAAGCCAAGTGAAAAAAGATGGGACATTAATGCTTGCTGTTACAGCCCTCTGTCGCAATCCATGTGGAGCCAGTGTATTTATTCTCCAAGGTAAGAAATAATAACTGTGTTTACTGTTTCTTAACAACAGTGTAATAAATGTGGATTACAGCTGTCACTGTTACCAGCTGCTCCTCAAGTAAACATTACTCTAAAATAGCTCCAACAGCAGCTGTCTTCTCCTCATATAGGATCTGTTTAGTGTTGTAATTTAATCTTGGATATTTTCTTTTTTTAGGTGGATTTGACACTTTTGCCTCAGACTATCCAGAGATGTGTACCAAACCTTCACCTCCACAGGGGCTCAGTTTGCCCCTCAGCTCCAGACATCCTGGCAGTGCTGATCCAAACTCTAGTCCATGCAATACACCTTTATATGATCAGGTTTGTTGGTTGTTTTTTGCTTATTTTAATTTTCTTGCTAGTTATTTGGATTTATTTCCCAAAATGGACTAACATGTATTTTATTTTTTTATGTTCAGGGTGGTCCTGTGGAGATCCTGCCATTCCTGTATCTAGGCAGTGCCTACCATGCTTCCAGAAAAGACATGCTAGACATGTTGGGTATCACAGCTCTGATAAACGTCTCTGCCAACTGTCCCAATCACTTTGAGGACTCTTTCCTTTACAAGAGCATCCCTGTTGAGGACAACCACAAAGCTGATATTAGTTCCTGGTTCAACGAGGCGATCGAGTTTATCGGTGAGTGTCTCCACCAAACTCTTTACACTTCCTGAGCAGCTGTTGTTTTAGAATCCATTGAGAGAAATAAAGCACAAACACCCAACCCCCTCCCGCTTCAACACTTCTTCTGGATTTAAATTTTAAGTTCCCTCCAAAACCAACCAGCTGGCTTGGCATAGGCTTGCCTCTCCAGCACAAATGCGATTACATCATTGCTACCTCTGAGGCGTAGAAAATAGGGATGTCCCCCCATTTTTGTAATGAATTGCGAGTCAGTGGCCCCGATCCTGTTTGGTTGGAGGGCAGGGTGCTTGTGTGTGAAAAGATCCCGCCATGCTCCCCTTTGTTCTGACCGAACAAAAGGCAATTTCTTTTCTCACACACACACAGCCAGCCTTCCTCCCAGATCAATAACCCCAGCAGGAGTCTGTTCCCCTCTTTTGTTCGTTCACTATGCCTCCTTAGAGACCAACCCCCACAGACTCACACCCCACAGCTATTAACTGAGTTCCTGTGTCCTAATGAGCGCATTTAAAAAGAGACCAAGACTTTTGTGTCTGTTTCCTGTTACAGTTTTCACTTTTTTATTTAAACATCTCCAACAAGTTGTTATATCTCTCTAATTTAACTTTTTTTTTCCTCCACCTTCTCCACAGACTCTGTAAGACATAAAGGAGGCCGTGTGTTTGTGCACTGTCAAGCTGGCATCTCCCGCTCGGCCACCATTTGCCTCGCCTATCTCATGCGTACGAACCGTGTGAAGCTAGACGAGGCTTTTGAGTTTGTGAAGCAGCGCCGCAGCATCATCTCCCCTAACTTCAGCTTCATGGGTCAGCTCCTGCAGTTTGAGTCCCAAGTCCTGGCCTCGTCCACCTGCTCTTCAGAGGCAGGCAGTCCGGCCATCGGCACCAACTCCACCGTCTTCAATTTCCCCGTCTCCATCCCTGTGCATACCTCTGCCGGGCAGCTTTCGTTCCTTCACAGTCCCATCACCACGTCACCCAGCTGCTGAGGAAGGCTCAAGCTGCTTAGATTTATTTGGACTTAAACTTAAGTGGCTATTCGCAAAATGTAATCTCGGTCATGACCGTGTTTTTAGCCATGTTACGATGATGCTGGTGTCATCGGGCTAAACGGGTTCTTTTTTGTTTTGCCAGTCTAACTGAATCTGCTGGCCAGTTTAGTTTTTTTTTCTTTGTTTGTGTTTGTTGGTTGACCTCATCATTTCAAAGTGAGATCAAATATCTACCACCAGGCAGTATTGTTTACCCTGATGTGAAAGTCGTCCAAAATTCAAAAGCCAGAAGGACTTGAGAGATGGCTGAAAATTATATTGAATCCTGTAAAGGAAATTATCTGAGTATTCTTTATTTTAAGGAATGATTTAATTTTGATAAAGACAGCTGCTTTTGATAATCACAATCAACTCAAACAAAAAGGGCGACCAGTTGTCTCAGGAATGTTGACGTAACCTCTCCAAAGTCAATTTAACCTTCCACATTTGCTAAGGAAGCAACGTAAACCCATTGCTCAACGTGGCACATCGGGTCACTCATGATCAATGAATGTATACACATTTCTTCAGAGTAGCTACGGCAGGAAACTTCCTGTTTATTTACGCAATTGAATAGGTTTCAAACCCAAGTTCCTTGCCTCTTACTGACGACCCTAACCTGTTGGGGAACCCGAAACCACAAAATACCTCATGTTGCTGTACTGTGCAGCACTAGGAAGCTCTGATCCCCCAAAAAATACTAAAAAAAATGGGGCCAAAGTGCCTTAGTGTCTGCATTCTGACATATTTATTAACTAAAGTAATATATAATATCTATTTTTACGAACGTGTGTTTTTCAATGTTGTTTTTATACGTCTGAATAAATCTCATTGGTCTTTTTTATTCAGCTAAAGCTGTTCTCTTGGTCTTTTCTGAACACAACCTACACCTCACACTCAAGTATATTCACCAATGTGCAACAATAATGCACAATCATCAAAGAATAAAACACATTTAATAAAAATTGAATTATACTGAACATAAAATTTGAAATTGTGTAATAAAATCAACATATTATTGTTTTCATGGTTCAATATGATAGACAAAATTTTCATCGCTTCACAAATTAAACCTCATGCTGAAGTTCAGATGCATGAGCAAAAGAGAAAAGTAAAGAAAAAAACAGAATATTTACTTAAACGCAAACAGAAGTCCGAACAAGCCAGTAGTAAATCTTTATGAACAAAAACAGCAGCCAAAGCTAATAATGACAAGGTCCAAACACGACTAAAAAAAGATGTAAGAACTGGTTCTCAGTTGGTGGAATGCAAAAAAAACATCATGTAAAAGTTTGAATCTAAACTTTTTCAAGAAAAAAAAAAGTTTGTAAGTCTTTGAAAGTTTGCATTTTAATTTCTGTATAACTTTATTAATCCCTTGGGTGAATTTTTATTTGGGATCTAATTTATTTTTGTATGAAAGGCGAGAAGATGAAAGCCTATTGTGATGTCGGAAATGCCCTTTCTCCCTTCCTCCAGCTCTGTTTTGTGCGATGGAATTCTATCATATATCTGTATAAGGATTCACCAAAATAAGAAGCATGATGTCATGTCGTCTGCCATTGTTTAGGCCACACTCCCTCTATGTGAACCCATCTGAGGCCAAGGCAACAGCAGGAGGTAACTAAGGAGGCCTCTTTACATCCTCACAATAGGGGCAGCTGCAAGGCGTTTGGGAAAAGTGTGACAACTAAAGCTCATTCTTGAACTCAGTAAAGCACTTGCGTTGTGTCGCTTTCCTCACACATCAATGAGGAGGTTGGGTCAGAGATAGTTGTGAAAGGGAAAGGAGTAAGTTTGGGTTGCAAATTAGCCAAAACATTGACCTGGACCTGACGTGAGAAAAAAAAAAAAACAGTTAGCAAAGCGGAAGCTTTTGCAACCAAACCACAATCTGATATGAGGATAAAGCTTTGGTTTAATGGGAGGAAGTCCACAATGATGACGACAGTTCTGCTGTGAGGATGAATCCAGAATGTGACTTTATCTGGGTGATGCAAATGTTTGTCTCTGGCAGAAAGCAGTGGTGATGTCTCTGTCATGAAAGGCCCATTCATTACCTCATCAGCTCCCTCGAACAAGCTGTGGTTTTGGTGACATATGTGCGCCTCCCCATTCTGTAACCCTTCTGTCCTTTGTGTCCTTAAATTTGCTGTTGTATGGACGGAGGCTGTCAGGAGGGGCTTGTTTGTGTCTGCCTGTGTGAAAGTTGCAAGGCATCTTTTATTATCTGAGAGGGGAAAGCAACACAGTCAGCTGATGGGATTCTGAGTGTCCAGAAAAGTGCTATATAAGTTCAATGCATTATTATTATTATTTAAAAAAAATACAACCCATTGTTGTGGGGTTTGATGGTAAACCAGCTAACAAAATTTGTATTGATTTCAGATCCTAAACTTTCAGTTTGTATGAAAGTGAATGTATTGCCCTCACTCCCATGTTTCCCTGACAACTAATTTCTCACTTGACACACTGCTTAGTCATTTAAATGAACGTATCCAAAAAAAATAATAGTTTGATAGTGCGTCAGCAACTGCGGTCACGACAAAAAACTCCAACCGTTAACTTTACAGCTAATGTTGTTCAGCTAGTTTTGTATTTCATTTTCTCACGCTAGGGTTTAAAAATAGTTTCCAGTGAATAACTCTAAAGTATTTTTTTTATTTTCCATTGAGGATGGAAAATAAATAGATTTTTGATGACACATGAGAAGATCTCATCACATATACCAATTAGAGGAACTCTTCAGATTATACAGCCAACTATTACAAGTTAATTGACATGCTGTTGTTCATAATTACAAAAGGTTGTGCCTTTATAGTGAAAACTTTTTTCTTTTATCGGGTTTTTGATGGTGTGTGATCTCATCCGAGGCCTGTTTTGCACCACAGATGGTTTCACTTTGAACACAAAACATGTGCAGGCTTCCAACAACAGTTTTTGCTTCCACCGTATGTTTTCATTTTTAAAGCTCTAAGAAAGTTTTCTTAGTTTAGTTTCAGATCCTAGGGACGTAGAGGCTAAGATGTGAACACATGCAAAAAATGGTCCTGTTTTAAAGGACACTGTAAGATTAAAATACATCTACACTTTGACTAAAATAAGTAGCGATGTGAAATTATGCGGGACGAATGTTCCACATGATCCCATGTGAGTTTGGTTGAATAAGTGGAGGGAGTTCAGTTGAATGTGGAGATCAGATCAAATTGCAAAGATTTGAGATACACATTTTTTTTCAGTCACACACTCGCATTTCTGTTTGTGTCAAAACTTTACATTTCTTGTACGCAAAAGTGAGAAATGCAGCAATCTGATGGTCAAGCAGGAATAAATGATGCAACTTTCGTCTTCTGAACCGCTTATCCCTAACAGGGTCACAAGGAGTGTAGGGTTGATATAAGCCGAAAGGCAGGGTCCTCCCCAAATAGGTCGCCGGTCTGTCATGGGGTCATACAAACACACATGCATTCTTCGGGACAATTTCATTATGGACAATTAACCTAACGTGCATGTTTTTGGAGGGTGGGAGTACATGGACAAAACCCACACATACACAGAGAGAACATGTGAACTCCACACAGAAAGGCCATCCACACACACAGTTTTATAGTGGCCAATCAACCTAACATGCATGTTTTTGGAGGGTGAGAGGAAACCGGACTACCTAGAGAAAACCCACACATACACAGGGAGAACATGTAAACTCCACACAGAAAGGCCGGTGTCCTACCCTGGACTCAAACCCCAACCTTCTTGGTGTTAGGCTGCTATGCTAACTACTGTGCCACTGCGCAGCCCTGATATACACGTTTTGTCTGTTTCCAAGGTTGAACTTAATCCAAAATGTTATTCACATACAGTCCAGCATTGTGGGTAATTATACTACTGACACTTCCTCATTACCTTGAAACTAGATTAGCTCTGATACACATTTAATATCTCGACTTAAAAGATTTAGAGCACACATTGATGTCACAACCTACTACGCACCTGGAGTAAATCTGTAAGAGGATTGCAACTGTGACGAAGAGGTTTCTGTAAGACCCGGAGGTTGAGGAGTCTGAAGCCTCTTAATGACCTGTTTTCATTCATGCTTGTATTGACACAAAGATGACCTCTATGTGACAGAATACAACTTCCAAACATTCAGAGGACAAATAAACCAAACCATTGAGAGCTAAAAGATGTTAATAGAAATAAATGTGGTGAACTTTGTAAACCTAAGTATTTTCATTCAAGAATTTTCATTTAAGGAACCAAACACACTATAGTTGCGTGACATGGGTGAAGATAAGTTCAGATTTTGTGGTCTGATAATCAAACACTAGATCCAGGAATTTCAGGACATGACGCATGCCTGAAGCAGTGAAGTGGTTCTTCCTTTGGCAGATTTCTGTTTCCTTTAAAAGTCCTGTGAAGAATGTAAGAAGATAGGGGGAGAAAACTGTGCTTGTCCTGAGGGTGAACATGTCTTTAATGCTGGTTGTGGTGACCCAACTTCTACTGATAAGACAGATGTGTTACACTGGATTTAGTAAGAATAATGTAATGAACTGAAGCAATACCTCTACAATCCTGTTTGGTATTTTAATTTTCTCCCAAACTAAATTCTTACCCACCTGTCCTGTTACTATCTCAGAGCTCCATTTACTCAGACCAGAGTCTGTATTTTTCCACTCGCTCAAAGTAAGAGCTTGTGTTCATAAGCCGAAGCGAGATCCTGTGTAGAGTATTCGAGAAATGTCAGGCATCCGGCCCTCTATAAAGACCGCTCTCTGGTTGGATGATGTCACATCCAAACAGCAAACATATGTGCAGACATAAAACACAAAGCTGACAAGAAGATATCTTTAGCTGACAAAATTTAGATCTGCATCCAATCGGTATGTTTGGTTTTTAATTTCAAACAGTATTTTAAATCTAATTTGCTGGGGTTTTATTGGGTCAAGTGTTGTGAATCCAATCCAGTTGGTAATCCGTAGATCATGTGGATGGCTGAAGTTAGAATTTTAGAAGAAATTTCTGGTTAAATTATTTAGAGATTGTAAACACATAAATAATACTTTGAGAAAAGTAGTTGTTTCAGGCCAGACCACGGGACTATCTCCAGAATCAACAACCGGACAAAGGCGGATTTACAAGCTGCTGTTGAGCCTCATGATTGAAGAACAAAGAGGATGTTGTAATGTTACGACCATTCAAACAAATGTTGATTCTACATGTAAACTCCCCTCCCCCAAACTAACAATAACTTTTGAGACTTCTAAGTACTTAAATACTGCCTTCAGGGCTCACCTCAAACTAAGGAAAACAAAAAAAAAGTACTCACATGGCTCATTAGAAATGTTTTTCTTATAAAATAAGAATAAAATATTCAGTACACTATTGTTTCTATATAGTGGAGTAGTGATTTTATTTGGTTGAAAAAAGTTTTGAGGTTTTAACTTGTCACACTTTTGAGAAAATCTTATCATTTTATTAAATAGCGTTCGTGAAAATACGTGCTTATACGTACACGAGCGCTGTGTCAAATTACATGAACAATAATGATGATTCCTTTTTTCCAATCTGTTTGCTGTTACTCACAAATGATCCATGACTGAATCACTAAGGGTCACATGGTTAGCATGGAGTGAATCACTATAATCCACTGACCAGATTGTGCTTTGTTTATAATGACGAACACAGATATGAAGAAAAATTACAAAGAGAATCTCCTTCACACATAATAATCATATGGATGTTATTTTTGGTCAATTAAACACTCCACTCTTTTAACAGTGGATTGAATTGGCCGACATAGTAGGTGTTAGTAACCAAGCAAGATTACTAAACACATCTGCTGAGATAGCATCTTAACGCCTGAGGGGTGGGCAAACTGTAGTCCGAGGACCAATTGTGGCCTGTCACGCTTTTCAATCTGTCCTGGTCGTTGATAAATTATACATGCAAATAAAGTTAATTTTTTCTTGCAGTTGTGGTGGTTTGCAATAGATCGCGCCATTCAGACACTCATTCATCTTTTCTTCTACTCATCAGATTTGGGGTCAATCGACAGTAAATGACGATTAATTTTATTTTATTTCCAAAGGCTGTGGTGGTCATGGCAGAGGTTTTGGCAGTTGTTCAAAACCCAATAGAAGTGGCAATGCATTGAAAATAATTGGTAGCGGTGCAACGGATCATAGTTAATTTGGGATGTTTTCAGATTGACTTTTTCAGATCAGAATGCATGTGATCGATGAGCTGATTTGGGGAGAAGGAAGGTAATAAGCATGTTCAGTTAAAATGTCATGTTTTTCATTTATTACTTGATATGTTGTCTTTAAATGTTATATAGTTGTGAAAATGTGATGTAAGCTTTTTAAATACCTCGAATTAGTTGACATCTATTTGTAACGTAGATTTCTTATTATAATTTATTGATAACAAAGGCAGCGTCCTAGTTATTGCTGACGCTAGGATGCTGCATCGGTCCGTCGTGGTAAAGAGAGAGCTGAGCCAAAAAGCAAAGCTCTCGATTTACAAGTCGATCTACGTTCCAACCCTCACCTAAGGTCACCAGCTGTGGGTGGTGACTGAAAGAATGAGATCGCGGGTACAAGCGGCCGAAATGAGCTTCCTCCGCAGGGTGGCTGGGCTCTCACTCAGAGATCGGGTGAGGAGCTCTGCCATCCGGGAGGAGCTCGGTGTCGAGCCGCTCCTCCTCCAGGTCGAGAGGAGCCATATGGGGTGGTTCGGGCATCTGGTCAGGATGCCCCCCGAGCGCCTCGCAGGCGAGGTGTTTCGGGCACGTCCCTCCGGGAGGAGACCAATGGGCAGACCCCGGACCCGCTGGAGAGACTATGTCTCACAGCTGGCCGGGGAACGACTTGGGATCCTTCCAGGTGAGCTAGAGGATGCAGCCTGGGAGAGAGAGGCCTGGGCTGCCCGTTTGAGGATGTTGCCCCCGCGACCCGACCCCGGAACAAGCGGAAGACGACGGAACGGATAACAAAGGTAGATTTTTTTCAAAACATCAACTTGTGATATTAAGAAATATTATGAAATTGGGTCATTTTTTATGTTATATTGTGACATATTTGAATAGTTTTGCATTACAGCATATTTGTAAAACATAATAGAAAGTTGTAACAAACTATCACTCCTGTCAGTGATGTCAAGGTGATGTCGATTTTTTTGTTTATCCAAAATATGATCCGATCCATGACTGTAATCTAAGGAATTATTAGTTCTGGGAGATTTTTGATCCGTTGCCCCCCCTAAAAATGGTCTGACTTTCCAAGACCATGTTTGAAAACTTTATTTTTTTTGTTGTAAAATGATAATGACCAAAGTATACTATGCATCTGATTGACGTCCAGGCCTTTTCTTACAAAGTACAATTTAGATCTGTTTGTGGTGATAGAAAGCCTAACAGTAACCCAAGTCAGTAGCCTAACACTCACAATAGAAAGTTAGCCGACCTTTCCTTTGGGTTCGGCAACAATGTGGGTGATGCTGTTGATGTTCACCACAATCCACCTGTATTCACCTTGTAAATGTCTGGACCTTGTAATTGTGCGTTTTTTTTTCTTTTGTCTATTGTGTCTAGGTTTAGATCTACCTTCTTGAATGGGAGTGACCAACCCAGCATTTCCTGTTTGCTGATGTGGTCAGATTAGCCCGGGGTCAATTTTTTGGGTGAAACCAGAAAGACAAAGGGTTGTTGTTACTTTGTTCAAGAAAAGTTTATTGAGAAATGTCTTTTTCAGGTATTTGTGCATTAGATTAATTTAAATAAAGATACTAAGAATAATAGGTAATGGTATAATGTTGCTTTGAACAGCTACTATATGTTTAAGTGTGTACAAACAATGCTGTGGATTAGGAGCTCTTGAATGTTTAGTTTAGACGTATGCAGAAGATGATTATAAGATCATCCCATGACTGGAGAAAATATTAAATTTATTTCATGCAGTATGGATGAGTTGGCTTGTTTTGGGGTTTTATTTGCAGTTATGGTCACGTTGGCCAGACTTTTCTACAAGCTTCAACGAGAGTATGATATTAAAATCTCTTGATTCATCTTGAGTAGACTCTATTTAAACAAATTCCAAATAAAGAGTCATTTATGTCAACTACAATAATTGAATCTCTGCTTTTCTAATTAATTAGACATTTGAACAACCTCACTACATTCAACATGCATCAAAAACATCTTAGTCCAGGAGTCTTTGGTCAAGTTCATTATGTGTTGGTGACCTCTGCTGGAGGATACTGTATAACAAATAGAGTCTGTATTTCCTGTTGAATTATTAACCAGGGAATGGAAAAAAAAAAAAGAATGACATTCAATTCACAAAGAGTAATCTCAGTGGAAACAATGTTCTTGAAAGATATGTGCTTGTGTAACAAAACCAACACTTTTTAACCATCAGAGGTTTTAAAAATGAAGAGCAAAGCGACTACTTTTCAATTAATTTTTAACAAACTCTTTATCGAGTGCAGCCTACTGAGTGTAAACTGCTTGTGTAAACTGTGTAGATTAAGATGTGACCTGCAGTTGGTCCAATGGGATGAGTTTTGATTCAAAAAGTTGACTTTTGACCAGGATTGTTAATAAGTAACAGTGGGGGCTTCATCTGGAGGGAAATATGACCTCTGTTTTTGAAATGGTTGAATTTGAATTTACAAATGATAAGATGTGTCCGTTGCTTGATGGATTAAATATTAACAAATGAAAGTAGATTGTTGAGAGGTCTCTTGTTACAGTGTTGTACTCTGTAAAGGTGTTGACTGTTTCATGTCATTTTTTAGATGTTGGTGTCATTCTGTATCCGAAGGGATTGCGTTTAGTCCTCCTACAATTGAACATTGTTATGTTGAAAACCCAAGCAATGACTGTTCCTCCTCTGTCCCTAATTTAAACTCAACACAGTCACGAAAAAGCTTCATGGGATATACTCAATAGCATGACACAACAAACTTTAGTACAGCAATTAAAATTTATATCTATAAACTTGTTTCATCTCCGTTCTGTTTTCTTCCGCTTATCCGGAGCCGGGTCGCAGGGGCAACAGCCTCAGACGAGAAGCCCAGGTTTCTCTCACCCCAGCTGCATCCTCCAGCTCACCCGGAAGGATCCCGAGTCGTTCCCAGGCCAGCTATGAGACATAGTCTCTCCAGCGGGTCCGGGGTCGGGAAACGCCTCACCAGCAAGGCACTCGGGAGGCACCCTGACCAGATGCCCGAACCACCCCATCTGGCTTCTCTCGACCTGGAGGAAGAGCAGCTCGACACCGAGCTCCTCCCAGATGGCAGAACTCTTCACCCGATCTCTGAGTGAGAGCCCGGCCACCCCGCGGAGGAAGCTCATTTCGGCTGCCTGCATCTGCAATCTCATTCTTCCGGTCACCGTCCCTCGGCTGGTGACCCTAGTCATCTCATCTCGTTTGTATTCCTTTTTTTGGTTTCAGACAGATAACATTTCTGGGTATTCACATCTCCTCTAAGTTCTCATGGACTTCTAAAAGATCACACCTGGTGAGGAAGGCCCAAAAACCTCTCTTCTTCCTCAGGAAATTGACGCCCTCTTGACTCTTCTTCCAACTTCTGGTGAACTTCTACAGAGTATGGTGTCTTCCAGCATGACTGTGTGGTCCGGCAGCTACACTACACAGGACTAAAAGGACTTGGCCCAGGTGGGGAGGACCGCTTAGGGGTTCGTAGACTGCCGTCTGCTAGATCTAGACTCAGTCTACAGTTTAGTAGAAGGCCAGACGCATAGCAGGCAATCTCACCCACCTAGGAAACGAACTGTTTGTACCTCTTCCAAGCAGTACCGAACCATTAAGGCAACCAGTTCACAGCTTAGAGACAGTTTTTCCACAAAGTTCTGAAAGCAATCACCCCCCGTCTTCTATTCCCCCTTATGATGTCAAGCATATCGCAGTAAAACAAGGGTCTGACTGGTGCTGATCCCACATTGTCTCTGTGATTACATACAAAATGCTGGCTGTACCCCAATGCCTGGCATGGGCACTGTAGAAGAAAGGACAGTATAACCAACCCCACAATTAATAGACCTTACAAATCTATACACTCCACAAATGTCCTGCCGTATTATTGTACTCCCCCACAAATTGTTCATCCGTCCAATTCATTCCTCTGCTATTCATCCATCTTGGGGTAATAGAGTCTATTGCAGCAAGTAAGCAGGCAATAGTCAAGGTTAAATGTTTAGCTTGCTCCCTGTCTGTCGGGGTCACATCAGGGCATGCAACAACACACCCACTCAAAATCTAAGAAGTGCTGTGGGCTGATTTGTCAGTGTCAGATTGTTGATGTTTATTTTAATGTACCTTGACCTCTGTGAAAGTGCAGTAACTTTCCTGACACTTAAAAGGACAGAAAACTATTTCCCTTCCTGTTCCTCTTCAGAAACTGCCGCCATGAAGGGCTACACCTGGCACGTGAACATCTAACGGTCCTAAGTTATTCAGTAACAGCGTGCACACAATCACACAGAGACCTTCCTCACTTCCCCTGTTAAGTTGGATTTTACTGGTCAAACTGAAGTCATTTTATGACCACGTGTGTGTGTTGATATCTCTTCAAATTTCAGGCGGGAGTCGGTTTGTTTTAAAAGGAAACTGACACAGATACCGCGAAACAGAAAGGACCACTCACAGTAACAAAGACACACACATCTTAATGGTAAAGCTACACATTTTTTTTTCTTCAAGAAACACAATGGGAACTTCCCAATCTTCAAACTTTGACAATCTGTCTCTTCCCAAAAAAGAAATGAAACTTAAGACAGAAGGTAAGATAAACACAACTTCTTCAACACTTTCTTTGCTCTTTTTGTTACAGCATGTTCAAGATTTTAACTGTTTATTAGAAAATAAAACCACACTTTGTGCTTCAGTTAATCTACTAACAAAATTAATACCCCACTGATGGGTTTTTTAGGAGTTTTTTCCTCACGTGAAGGAGAGTCTAAGTGCATAAATGTGCTAGTCTTGTTTAGTTAGCATTTGTTAGTTATTTTTCTTGCTGTGTTTTTGTGTTAATACATTCCTCTTTTTCTTGTGAAGCCCATTGAGACAGAAATTCTGTAATTTTGGGCAATACAAATACAATTTAATTGAAAATTGAATTAATAACAACCTGCAAGAAATTGCATTTTAATATCATTGTGATAAAAGTAGATTGCAATACATGCTAATGGCCTCAGTTTGATGACGAAAAATTGAAATTGAGTTGGATCAACATTCATTTAATCCGCTTAGTCCAACATATGGTTGCAGCTGTTCATGGGATGTTTCAAAGTGACCAATTTACCTTGCAAACATGTTCAGTAGGGGAGCCTGAGAATTTGAAAAGAATCTTTCCATATGGTGAGAACATACGTTTGTATGTTCCCCTTTTAAAATCAAGAATAACCAACACTGTTCAAACTGATGCTCAAACCAATAGGTTTTTTTTTTTTTGGTATTTGCAGCTGTTTGCTAGTCAAACTGATTTTTTTTTCTAACTCTTTAAAAGAAATGTGAAGATTTACAAAGTGTTTCATTAGATATTAAGTTTTGATAACTTTATCAAAAATCTGACCCTAATTAAAATTTTTCATTTTAGTTTAGAAAAATCTTGGGTTCCAGGGGGCATTGAGCTAGTGGCAGAGTTGCCGTCTTTCAACCGGGAGAACCTGGGTCGATTCCCTCAGGACTGCTCACACTCCAACTCAATAAAAATGAAACCAAAAAAAGTTGGAGCATTAAAAAAAACATCTTGTTGTGGAGTGAGTGGCTGCTTTTTCAAATAATTACTTTATTTTGATTCATGAGCTTGTTGTTAGATTCAATAAATTAAAAAAAAAGAAAAGAAAAGGGGGGTAAAAAGTTTACTTTTCACTGCTTGGAAATTTTTGGACTTCTGAAGTGTGACCCCATCCCCACATTGTAGTTTATAATTCATCGTGTGTAGTAAAAATTTGGGTTTAATCTTTTACACTACTTTTTCATTTTGGTTTGTCATTTTATGTAAATGTTAAATATTACACATATAAAAAAGTGGGATTGTCTTAGATGCCCTTCCGACTAAAGGATGGATAATGATTCTGAGAATCAATGGATGAACATGAAGCTCAGTCCCAGTGTTTTAATTAATTGTGACTTTCAAAGAATCAGAAAAGCAGTACACAGTAAAAGCACATGAACTGACTGAAATAAATTGCTATTAAAACTAATCAAAAACCTTTTACCAGTACTTACTTCACATTGCAGCCCCACTTAACAAACTGTTTGTTCATTGTGTTGCAAAAAATACAACACTGTTATTTCTGTCTTTGGAGGAAATGCCTGTCACTCATATGTTTCTGTGCTGAGCACCAGCATGTGGCTGAGCATAGGTCACCGAGGCCATGTCAGAACTTTCCCAGAGTCTTATGAGGTGATGAGAAAAAGTCAAAAATGGTTGTGAGAATAGACAAGGAAATGACTGGTCAAGAACCAAAGTAATCTAGAAGAAAATAAAATAAACAAGCTTAGTATTTTTTTGTCAAGCTTTTGCAAGTTTCCTTTACCATCCATTCCTGCCCCTTTCCTCTGTTTGTTTAGGTCGCTAAGCGTTTATGTTGGTGTGATTGTCCATGTAGTGCTCTTCCTGCTCCTCATTTACTGATGTTACTATGTTATTAACTATAAAAAACTACTTGAAAGTCCTGCTTGGCTTCAGGACTTTTTTTATGATCATGAGTAAAAAGTAACCATATAGTTTCACCCAAAACTAAACCTAAAATGTGGTTTAATGCAGTTTAAATTAGCTTTAAAAGAAAGTACATTTCTTTTTCCGTGCATCAGTAGTCACTAGATGGTGCCACTGTCTTATTACAATGTTAGAACACTCTGCCTCACCTCTGATTTAACTAATTAAAGATGAGTTTTTGCAAAATTAAGCTGAGCGAAGCTACATCACTGACTACTTTATTTCTGGATATGAGGTCACTGAATAACACATCCATCATGTCCGAATATAAACTCCTACAATATGAGACAAGGGGACTTGTGAAGCCAAATTTACTCAGAGGTTGAGTTTACATTGTTGGTCGGGTATTTGTTCTTTAAATTTATTTCTGCAACAGGTGTGGTTCTAAGCTCACTGTTAAGATCTTGAGATCCAGCCGATGAAAGTCAGTTTATAAGGATTACCATGTTTACTGGGGTTACATTGAGTCGTTGTGTCTGTACCAACATTGTACTAGTTGTCCTATTTTAGCTCTTTTTATTAGATCCCATTTTTATTTAGCTCATATATATCACACAGATTATCTGTAATGACCATCCGAATACATTAAAAAATGAATGTACCACATTTAGATGGGGAAAGCCTTCATCATTTCTGTCACGTAAGACAAAGAGAGGAAATTAAACATTTAGGTCTATTTTAATAATTTAGGGCTGGCAGAGTGTGCACGAACGATAGAAACAAAAGAAAAGAAAAAGACATGCTGACACTTTACTGAGAGCTCTGTTTATTATTTTCTTTTTATTTAGTCTAACTCTGCGTTGTAATTAATTCAATAAATTTTCTGAAAACTATTTCTCATTCATAAATTTCTTTTACATTTACGTTCATGACCATCTGCCGTTTTCAGACTGATAAAAATTTCATCTCAACATGCTGATGGCAAAGTCCGGAATCCCCCTTATCGCATTCTCGATTTACTGCTATGTGTGGGAGATGCATTTACTGTCTTTTCTAAGAATTAACCTTGTGAAAAACAAAAGGAAACAACTTTGGTTGATTTTAAGAGAAGATGATTCTCTTAGAAGAGAATGCTGGTATCATGCTTCTGTATTGCTTCTTGTTGTCGATAATCCTCTGGGATATTAGATTTAGACTTTAGGAAAGGAAGTTCTCATATTTACAAGTTCCTAAAATAGCCTCATCACCCAGCACTCTCAGTATATCAGTGTCCTGTCTGAAGCTGGGGCCCCGCAGAAGTTTCCCACACGTGTCACAGGCCGATGTCATGACAAGAGAGCTGAGAAGGAGGAAGAGGGCCAGAGAGTGGGAGTCAGGCAGAGATCAGCTCAAAGGCGGAGAAAAGAAAATAATGAGCAGGCTCATGATAGAATGAGACAGGGTACAACAAGAGATTTAGATTGTGTTTCAACTGATGGTGACATAAGGATGGGTAGAGCAGGAAAAGAGCCCAGATGGACGGAAGCACTGAGTGGTGCAGAAGTGTTAAAGGTGAAGCAAGTGTCTGTGAAAATAACATCCTATGTTTTCCTGCTTGAAATCATCAGTTTGACTTTGTTGTTTTTCTTTTGATGAAACAGTTCTAGAGCCATACACCCTACTTTTGTCATGGCATGCCAGTTGTTTACCTGGTTAACCATGCTAGCTGCATAGTGTACATTTTCGCATGTCACAGGATTCTGAGCTCAGCTTACAGTCGCTCGTGTCTTTCCACGGCTGTTGTCTTTGATGTCTGGTACGGAGCGTGCAGATAGTGGACATCATCCAATCTAACATATCCTCAGTTTTCTTTATTTTATGATGCAACTTCTAGCCGTGTTGTTATGCTTTATGTTAGTAAGTACTCTTCTAAGTGACTACAGCATTGGCAAAATAACGCCATTTTTGACTGAATCCATCTAGATCAAATTATGACTTTTGCATGCTTGTCTTTTGACATTTAATTTTTTATTTCACAAATATTTTTTAAAGAGTCAATCTCATAGAGAGCAACTTTTTAAATTTGAATAGTAATGTGTGGGTTTTCTATTTGTCAACAAAGCCCGCTTCCTCTGTGACAACGAGCGCATGCTTGCTACAGCAATGACGTAAGTTGATGATGCATTTTGCACAGCAAGAAGCATTTGAAACATACTCACCTGTCCAATGACTATCACACTCCTCCCTCTGATTGATTTGGGTGGAGGATGACTTATGACCAATTTTGGGGGTGGAGCCTATGCTTGCTTAGGTGGATAGGGCCGTGAACAATACTCTGGCTTTTACACTTTTGTGATAATACTCTCTAAATGTCCTAATAATTGTGTATTCACTGTTCCCAAATTCAAATTGTGTTTGTTTTATTGCATTACCCACAGTGAAAGAAAAGTTATTTTGCATGAGGTAGGACTTTTAACTTTAACTTGATCCTCTGCTGCATTAGTCATTCAAATATGGATGCAGCAAGAATACCTCCAGCTACATGAAAGAGAAAATGGTCCCAAAGATGAGCATTCAACCAGAACAGATTGATGGTTAGCAGACGAGTCAATACACACCTCAGCTTCAAGCTACCCCATGAGGACTGGAAACGGATGGCAGCCGTTTCCCTGGAGACCTTCACCAGCAGGTCCTGCTCTCTAATTATCTTCGCCCACCCACCCAAGTCAGTAGCTCGGCAGGGAGCGTGCCTTTGCTCAATACTCTTTCACATAGAAGAACGGTTTCTCTTTCGTTGCATAGTGTTGATTTGTTTTAAAATAAATGCCACATGATAGATCCAGATGAGGAACAGGTCACACAAACAGTCAGAGAAACTGCCCTTAAAATTCCACTGAAACATTGAATTCTGCAATCATGAAGCTAAGATATGATATTAAAATACAGGTCAATATGCAAGATTTTACATTTGCTTATGAAGGCAAATTAATACTCCCCTGCCTCTTATTTTCTACATGCTACATGCAGCGATGCAACTCTGTTCATTAAAGCATGATTAAAAAGAGCTACAGGCTTTCTAGTTGCCCTTGACACCAAAAAGAACAGAACATCATGACTGTACTGACTAGCCCAGGACCACCAGCAATGTTACTGTCTTTTATGACAGCTGACATGAGTGACTCATGTACCCAAAGGACTGAAAGGAAGAGTTTGCCTCATGTACTCACACCATAGCCATGGTTATATCCATCATGACCCACATGCTGCTTTTTGTTGTTGAAGTCTTCACTTTAATTCGCTCTTACATTTTTTTATCCTGGGATTGCATTTTTGGAGGCCAGCCATGGATGGGGCCATACAGTCCAGGGTGTTATCATGGAAACAAAAAGTACCTGTCATCAACCACTGGTGGAAATCAAAGGGTGGCATATTTTTGATATTATTGGGGTCAGTTTTAATAAATTTATGTGTCAGAAAGTCAGGATAGAAATAAGAAGAAAAACAGCTTGAATAACAAGCAGTTTCATTAACGTATAGTGAGGCCTGACTTTCTGTCTACAAACTACTTACAATACAGGAATGTGAAGAAATGTACGCTGGAAGGAAATTTGCTATTGTGTTATGTGGTATCTAGAACATTGCTACATTCCTACATACCCTTTCCTTTAGTACAACCAGACAATACCAACCCACATGCTGTTTAGCATTCGAATATGGTAATTGTTTTTGTGGACTCAATTCAAGCTTAAATAGTCTCAGATATGGTTTTAGCCCTTAGAGATAGCTGTGGGTAAAAATAGCTGAAGCATCTTGTGTCAGACCCCGGATGCCTCACTGGGTCACAAGAGCCTTTCCAGGAAAAAGGCCTCATTACCACAGATTGATTATTTTTCTTTTGCAACATAAAAAAATGTAAAATTTGATTCCGGAAATCAAACAATCAAATTTTGGAACAGTCTAACCCTCTCCACCCACAGAGATGTGACCTGGTAGGTCAGTTTTCTGTGCAGACCTGATAATACCTCTTTCAGCCTATGCAGCATCCAGAAGGTGTAAGAACAAGTGGAACTGTTGCTTGGCTTTGAAAATAAACAGAAATATGAGACCAGTATGTTATATTAAATCAGTAAAAGTTAAGAAACTTAGTGAAAAAAGCAGAAAGAGTCAGAAAATATTCCATCCAACCATTAATTTTTTTTTAACGTCTAGTCCTAAGTGAGGGATCTCTCTTTCAATTGGATCCCCATGAGGTTTCTTATTTTTTTTTCACCTCTGGTGGGTATTTAGGAGTTTTACCTCACCGTGATTGAGAGTCTAAGGGCAGGAATGTGCTGAAAATAGCTTTTGTTAGTTAGATTTTAGCTGTGTATTTGTGTTGTAATGGGCAACAGGTGGGGTACATCCTGGGCAAGATAACAGTTTTGCAAGGCTAGAAGTGTGCGGCATGTAGATTAAATCAATTAATTTGAATTTAGAATTAAAAATAATCAGTTTAAATGATTTTTTATATGCTTGCAGAGTGAATGCACTGCTTTGCTTCTAAACAGCCACATTAGCAGTTTGCACCCAAACACTGTAGGTTCAAATGTATGAGAGCTACCAATGCCGATGCTTGTACCTAAGAAAGATCAGGTACATTTTTTTGGTTTCCTTTTTAGTGTTTAAAAATTAAAAATCTGAATATAAATGTTTTACCTGAGCCATGTTTGAAGAACCAAAAACAATCATTGGCTCAATTCTAATTTTTGAGAACATTAAATATGTTAATCTGCTGCGTTAGCGTTCATGGAAAATTATATTCTGTAATCAACACATAAAATTGGCAATTAAAAAAATACACTTTAAGTGTTAAGGTGGTTGTCGCTAAAAGGACCAAACCAAGCTACTCAAGCATTTCCCTAAAACCACTCACATCTCACTAATGAGATTTTGGATTCTTTTCTCCTGAATTTTAGAGCGTAAAACAATTTAAGGCTCACAATTTTGGTGCCTGAAGGCAGATTCTGACAAACCCTAAATTGCTTGGGAAGTAATTTTCTTTTGAACTGTGTTATAAATTCTAATGATGTTAACAGGCTTAATTGGGATTTTCTTTACTATGGGTTTGTTCTTTAATATACACCACAAGAATTCACTGCTTTCCCACCATTTGGCTCTGAGCATTAATGTGAATATAACACAGTGGCTTTTTCTACTGTGGTGTCGCAGTGAAAAGCTTTTGGACAAGAACATTCATTCTGTCTTCATCATATTAACCATACCTAGTTAAACGGTTGTGCACTGACAAGGTTCAAGTCTTGACTTTAAGCTTTTAGCTACTTTGTTTGGCATCATGCGCTCAGAGACTTTAGAAGCTTTGCTTTTTAGCTTACTACAAACTTTTGAAAGTAATTACAAGATCTAAACCTATAAATTTGAATTTTCACTAAAATGTCTATCTGGAGTTCGCTCAACTTGGCTGTCTAAAGCATAAAACCAGGCTAAAGGAACAAAGATTATAACATGAGCACAAGTAAGCGTTCATGTTCCTCTTCAGCTACTAGCTACTACGAACCACCGGGAGTCCCAAATAATCCTTAAGCAACTCTTGAAAAACTCAAGCTTAAAAAGATCTGAAGGCCGTTAACTCTACGCTTTGAAACCACAGTTATATTACGCTCCGTCTTGCAGAACAAGAAGCAAATTGGAGACAACTCACGCATCAGAGAGTATCTGTGAGTGCGGCGTCTTAGACTGAATCTTGATCTCGTACAAAAAGGCAAGAAGAAATTGGCCATGTTGTTCTGAGCCAACAGCATTTCCTGCATCTCCTTCGGTGGTGCATCCGCTCCTCATCCCAGAGAACACTGAGACAATGGAACAGATGGAGGAAGAGCACTGTCCGTGCGTCTGGTTAAATGCATTGAAAAGACATTTTTAGCACATTTCCCACTGACAGAGAGGCCTAAAACAACACATCAGTGGAGTCGTGCCACTTTTCATGTTTTACTATCAGAAAGTGAGAATTTTTTCTTTATAGCTATTACATGATGATCTCTCGCTTCTCAACCCCACCCGCCAACTCCGTTCATTGTTTAACAGGGTTCACTTAATGTGAGGATCTGGTGTTGCATAATAACATGATTTAGTCGCAATGGATGGAAAACCAGTGTGGATGTGCTATGCTAAATTGCCCGTGCTCTTATACCCACATTTTTTAAATTTAACCTTCGTATACTTACACTCATCTACAAACTTTATCCATCTAGCTGAGAACCCTAATCTCCCTGATTTTGGGTTGGGCAATTCTCCTCCTATTTGATAGCACATAATTACTGTGTCAATAAATAGAAAAGAGAAGAAACTTGGTCAGCACCAGTAAAATCTAGACAAAGTGGTTGCAGTATGCCACCAAGATGGCTTTCTGGTGAACTGATTTGGGCGATGATACACTTGGGGAAGACCCAGAACAAGCTGGATGGATTACATTTTTTGTTGGTTTGAAAACACCTTTGGATTTCTTGGACACGAGGACAGAGAGTTTATTGCCAGAATCATTTTGAAAAACAAAACAGTTAATTAACTGCCAATTAAAGTAACATAAAACAGTTAGTATTGTTGTGTGTAGATCTAGTCAAAAGCATTTATCCTAATGCTAAATTGCCACACACCAAATCACACAAGATGATGGATCGGTAGGCAACCAGATTGGTTTGCATGATGACTTCATGTTTTAATTTCAAACTATTACTCGACTATTAATAAAAGTGACTAAAATACACAATAACAAAACAATAAAAATGGTGTGCACTCACTTATGGTAAAAGTGTCTTTGCTGTTGATTTTTAAAGCAGTAATCAGCTTTCCTGTTGGTATTCCTGCTAAATCCCAAACTGGACAGAGTGTTGACAGCAATCGGCTTCAGGAATGACTGTGACTGGAGATAAGTACTCCACACAAAACCACTTTAAAGGACCAAAGTGTCCCTTTACCATGATGATGTCACCTTCTGTTTGCTGTGATAGATATCCATCCAGTTAGGTAGAAATATCTTTTATTGATCAATCGTTTGATCTTGTGCAAAATTAAGGAATTTTGGATTTTTAAAAATAAAAATCACATATTAAAGTGCAGATTTAAGCACCTTAATATATCAGAGGAACAGCACATGTTAGAGGTTTTGGAGATTAAGTCAGAGAGGCCAGACTGAAATGGTTTGGACCTGTGCAGAGGAGAGAGAGAGTACATTGGCAGAAGGATGCTGGATTTGGAACCACCAGGAAAGAGGACTAGAGGAAGACCAAAGAGGAAGTTCATGAATACAGTGAAGGAAGACATGAAGATAGATGGCGTGACTGAAGAAGATGCAGCAGATAGGATTAGATGGAAGAAACTGACGTGCTGTGGCGACCTCTGAAGGGAAATGTCAAACGATGTGGAAGAATTATTATTTGGTTCATAACTTGTAATCTTTTTTATGTACCATAAAATGGGGGTAAAAATCTGTTTGGTGAGATCCTTTTTTGTATTTTTACAACTTTTCTGTTAACAAGTTTTGCAGCCCGTAATCAACTCATTTATTTTCCAAACTACAAATACTTATTCATCATAAATTGCAAAAATACTAGACTTTGTCCAGGCTAGTTAGGAAGTGTGAGGTGCGGGTATACCCTGCACAGTTCACATAAAATGTTCTCTATACATAGGTTGCCCTTCTGTGTGGAGTTTGTACGTTCTCCTTGCATGTGCGAGGGAGTTTTCTCCGGGCATTCCTGTTTCCTCCAGTTTGTGGCCCTGCGACAAACTGGCAACCAATTCAGGATGTACCCCACTTCTGGCTTGTAACCAGTTGGGATAGACTCCGGCACCCCTGTAGTCCTAGTTGGGATAAGTAGTTCAGAAGACAACTGACTAACTGATCTAAGCTGATCTTTTTAACATTTGCCAGTGATTCACAACCTCGTGGTGTTTTCAATCTGCTGAAATCTGAAATTGCAGAAGTGAAACCGAGCATGCATGCATTTTGTCTCCATGAGACTGCTACAGCATTTTGACTTCTGATCTGAGGATTTTGTAAATTAGAACAATCTGCAAGGGCACATGGCGAGAACTCCTGAAATGATCCCAATTAAACACGAATGCTGCTGGTGCTTTGATTAAAAACTTTCTCTACTCAACACATTTCATCATTTATTAGTTTTGTGTTTTATTTTACCGACACAATGGCTTTGCCAAAAGTTGAACTCTTACTTTGTTTTTTTAAAAAGCAGGTGCTTGACTCCGATGGCCTGTTAAGAGTCGACCTTATAAAAAGAGAAGAGCACATATTGAGAACAGATGTGAATCCGCTGTAGTAGAAAACCCTGCATAAACAAAAAGGGGTGACCAGAAAAACATTGTTGTATGAATGTGCTTTATGTGCTGGCTCGTGTGTAAGTTGGTTGTGTTCACGTCGGAGGTAGATATGACTCACTTCATCCATTAGATTAGTTGCTGTGGTTTGGACAGCAGCCTTCCCCCCTGATACTTCCGTCACTCACAAAACAGGCATCTTCTCAACCGTTCTGCCTTTGAACCTTTCTAGAGACTTGAAATTCTGCAAATGTAACACTTTTGCCATCCAAGGAGCAGTCGTCGCTCAGCTCCACATGGCAGCAGTCGCACTGCTCTGGGCCAACTTTCCTTCAGTGAACCAAACATGCCTGCCCTCCTTCTCTGGAAATAGCTTTATACGTATTGTCCCCTTTGAGATCAATGAGTCACAGATGCATGGGGGACAGGATGTTATGAGTTAGTGTAAGCGTACAATCTATGCTTGCAATTATTACAAAAAACACAACTCGTAAAAATAATGGCTCAAGTCGTTTTCACGCCACATTCCTTTAAAATCTTAAATTACTAGAGCGTGTTGCTTTCAATGCCATTGATGGAGTGTAATGTGGATTCTGGTTATGTTGGTTTGCTAATACATTATCTCATCCTTTTACTGGATTTGGAGTCTCTCCTGTCAGAGTATTGAAACTGCCTCATTTGGAGAAGATAAACGTGCAGTTTTAAGTTTTATGAAATAGCAGCAAAAAGTAAACTTTCCTATAATTTTTTAAAATAAAGCTTTCCTTGCTGCTGGTGGCTGGGCTCTCACTCAGAGATCGGGTGAGGAGCTCTGCCATCTGGGAGGAGCCCACTCCTCCTCCAGGTCGAGTGGAGCCAGTTGGGGTTGTTCAGGCATCTGGTCAGGATGCCCCCCGAGCGCCTCGCTGGTGAGGTGTTTCGGGCACGTCCCACTGGAAGGAGACCAAGAGGCAGACCCTGGACTTGCTGGAGAGACTATATCTCACACCTAGCCGGCAAATGACTCGGGATCCTTCCGGGTGAGCTGGAGGATGCAGCCGGGGAGAGAGAGGACCGGGCTTCCCATCTGAGGCTGTTGCCACCGCGACCCAACACCAGCAGAAGACGACGAAATGGAACGGAAAACTTTCCTGTGCAACAATAGCTTTTAAATTAGTATTGATGTCCATCCACAGTTAGAAAGAACTAAATTTGCCCTCATTATCGTACAGCAAAATTGTAAGGTACATTTTCATGTCGCTGTGATAACAGGAACTGTTTGTACCTGGAAGGTAAAAATAATATTGGTCTGGTAAATTGCAGCTACCGGAGAACTGATAATAGGCCTGTTTCCAACATGCAATAGCTAAAAAAGTTAATTGGCTTGTCTGGCAGGTGCACCAGCAGGATTTTTTTTCTTTAATTAAACATGCTGCCTTTGGTGTTAAAACTTTAATTCAAACTCTGAAGTTTGTGTAATTTCTCATTGACTTCAACCAAGTTTTGACAAGTGAGTTATTAAAATGAAATGCACCATTCAGGCATGAGAGGTGTCTTGTAATATCTTATGTAAATATGTGAATAAGTTACTAAAGTTGTTTGTACTGGTAACTCAGTTTCAAACTTGCCCCAAATTATCCTTTAACACTTTGCAAACAGTAAATTTTCCACTCACAAGAAATAATTTGAAAAATATAGTATTTTACTTACAATTAATAAAAAATAGACAATTTCATGGTGAAGAAGCTGAATGCAAATGTCTGTAGTCATCATAAGAGATGCAAAAACTACATTAGAGTAAATTGAAAATGTAAGAAAGGGCTTCGTATGAACATTTGACTGTTTCATTTAGACAAATGTACCTTCATACCAACATTTCAACAATGCATACCGCTGGTCATCATTTTCTATCTCATTTTCCTGGTTATGTCAGTTGGATCACCACAAATGGAAAAGTGGAGGCTATGTCTTGCAGAATTTGCCTTGCATCTTGTGTGGTTTGGTCTTTGCAATTTTGACTTTGACTTCAAAATCTTTCAGGGATTTTTAAAGATTTTAATATTTTTATTGGTTCATCTTTACCATAGTAAAAATTTAGAGATGCTTCAGGAACCATGTTTTTTTCAACCCAAAATTCTCCAAAATGCAGTAATCTGGTTTACTGTACACTCAGCAGTGGCATCCACATACAGATTGTGAACTAAACTTTTATTTTAATTATAGCACATCTACAGGAACATGTTCCCACTTCCAACGTTTCTCATGTTTGGTCAAGACCTCACCTTTTTGTTTCATGCCCACAAAGTAACTGAGTGATGAAACGAGTCATAAGAGAAGAAAAAACGAATACATTTTATCAGTGTTTTTAATGCATAATCTTTGTTTTTTTTAATGTCTAACCAAAACCAGCCAGATGTGAATTACCACATGGTCAAATTAAAGACACAAAAATTCCAGAAACTGAAGAAGGTAATGAAAAATTTAAAAACTTTCCCATTTTTGAACATGTAAGCCATTAATAAGCATCGTAGACATTTCTGATAGGTCTTTATTCCCGGTAGAGATGGTTCCCAGCTGCAGAAGGGTGAGTAGTTGCACACAGCTGTAAAGCAGTTGTTAGTGAGTCAGAGATGTGAGACATATGGACTCCCTGCATTGATGATTCAAAGAAATTGTTCTTGACAATTTGGAGAAGAAAAATAAGTTCGAGGTGTGGCAGAATTCTTTAGTTGTGGTTTCTGTGGTTTTATCCAAAACTCAAGAATCGTTCCTCATTCAGCAAAACTGCCAGAAATAATCATTCTTGTTTCGTTAAATCGATGAAAGAAAATAAGACAGAAAAGAAAACATCACAAAAAGAAACATGGTTATTAAGACAAAAATCATTCTGGTTTAATGAAAAAAAACTTTTTTTTTCTGGTTAATTTTGAACCAGAAATTTCAAATTCTTACAACTCTAAAACGAAATGTTCCTGTTTTTAAATAATCTCACATTTGCTCTGAATAATTCTGCTAACTCCCTGCAGCGTGTCAAATGATAGCGTTGAGAACAATCTAGAAATTACAGCTCCTTAACGACGGAACAAAATCAGCTCTGCAATCATCACGCTTTCATGAACCCCCCACAATCTGAACTCAGGCGGTGAAGCAAGCTTGGAGGAGAGCAGCACTTGTTACTGGAACTCTGCTGTGTTTACAGGGAAGGCTTGATTACCGGCATCATTTCAGCCTCATATTGGCTTCCTGTGTTAATCCCCTCACCATTGGAGCGCTTTCTCTCTGACACTGTGGCGAGGGTGTGGAGTAGATTGTCACTTTTGCATGGCTTTACCCCAAACACCATTCACCCAGGGCTCATAGAATGAGCCACCATATCCTGCTCTAACAAACAGCATTGAGCAGGCAGAAAAAAACACTTTTGTCTTTGAGTTATATATAGTTCCACTCTGCCTTACTTACAGTCCTGCCTGCCCTCAGTCAGCATTAGCTCATACATGACTATGATGACTGCTATTAAACATCTCCATGTTTCCCACATGGTTAATATTCTCAAATCTCCATCCGTGCTCCTGACTTCCATCATTTCCCAGTTACTCATGATAGTGACATCATCTTGTGTTCCTCAAAATCACCCCATTTTCCCCCATCTTTCGCACACAGCTGTAACACCGCAGGCCTCTCAAACGCTGTACTCCGGGAGATGTGCAATCTCATCTCTCCTCTCATTCCTACAGACCCTGCAGGCCATGCATGGCTTCTCCAGAGAGCAGCGTGGTCTAGGAGACAGGAAACAGCTTGATAGAAGCCCAGCAGTCAAGGCTGTGGGAGGGCAGAGGATAGGGTGGAGGAAAAAAAAGGGGGATTTCCTCATATGGTGGAAGGACTTTTATCACAAGTGTGAAGTCCTGATCTTTGGGTTTACTTTTATGTCTACAAAATTAATGTGGGTCCTGTTCTCTGTGCTGCATATGGATTCCTTTGAAGACCTTCTGAATTTATGCTCAGCTCACTGATCCCCTAAGATCTCTAAGCTGTCCAACTTGTCAGCATCATGTCAACATGACCCTTAAATGCAAATTTCCGCATGACTGTAGATTACACACAGTAGATGGTAAAGCTTCCATCACGGAGATGACTAAATTATTGGCTGAGTGAATTATTTAGAGGAGGAATGAAGCTTTTGAGGAGGTGATCCTTGCTTACTGTGTCTTTAAAGTGGTGCAGAGGGGAGCCTACTCTGAAAGGAAGGTGGGAGGGGGTCCAGAGCACCAGTTGGAGGGGTCTGCCTGTCGCAGCACAGCAAGGAGAGCGCGTCCATGCTTCAGCTGGGTTTGAAGCTTCTGGAAATGCAGACGATCCAAGCAGATAGAGATCAGATGTGGATTAATGGATGTGCAGAGAAGCTCTGCAGACGCTTCTAAGTTGTCATCTGATGCGAGGAAATTCTGGATAAAATGGGCAACACGACACCCAAACCTTTAATAGGTGAGATATAATTTGCTTAGTATATTGTTATTTATTGCTTGCAAATTTATAGATGTGTTATTACGTGCGTGGAGACGCGCGCATGACGGGGGAGCTGTGCGTGATTCTCAGGGAGAAGTCTAAATCAGCAGCAACACACTTTTTTAACCACTTAATCTATGAGAGAGAACACAATCAGCGGTTAATATTTACATTTAATCTAAAAAAACAAAACAGATTTTTAAAAATTACCAAAAGAAAAAAAAAACTTGTGTCACATGCACAGCACGATGATTTGGAAATCCGTGTTTCACCAGTGCCTTACACTCACACACACCTTTTGCAAACAAATGACAATTTGCTATTTCTGCAGCTACAACAACCCTTTTTAATCATTCTGATCAAACTTGGATTTATTTAAATGTGCATTTTCTTTTCCACCTAAATCACTATTGAATGCATTTTGGGTTGAGAGAAGCCAGATGGGGTGGCTCGGGCATTTAGTTTGGATTTCTCCCAAACGGCTTGCTTGGTGAGGTGTTTTGGGCAAGTCCCAAAGCCAGACCAGACCCCAGACCTGCTGGATAGAGTATCTCTCTAAGCTGGAATGTCACTCCAGCATTCAAAAATCCTGAATGAATCTGATAGAAACACACATCCTAATGTTGCCTGGGATCCAGACAAAAATAACACTTCTCATTAGACATCTATAGATGTAACTGTTTTCTTTTTCTCTGCCGTTACATCAAGTGGAATCTGTAGTGATTGGTTGAGTTTTATTCCTGCATATGATTTGATTGCCACCCCCAGTTTATGAGCAGCTCTCAAAGCCTCTTTGCCTTGTCACCCCAAGCCCATTACTTGATAATCAGTTCCTGCATATCACTTTGATTTAATGTCTGTCACACTCCCACGCCCCCAACACGCTCTCTTACTAATCCAAATGTGGCTGTAACAACTAGAGAAGTTGGACTTAGGCTTGATCTGATAGTTTGGTCATTAGAACAGCAGCTGTGTGGGGCTTATGTTAAAATGTTGTTTTTTTTTTTTTGGGGTGTGGATAACTCTAATATTCGTAAATGATTTGTTAAATTACAAATAAAGAAGTGAAAAACCTCCCACTTGAAGCAGTCTCTTAGAGACAATTAAAAGATTGGTCATCCAGATGCGGAAGAAATTCTTATCAATGTACATCATCTTTATTTTTTATAGAAAAGCTCCAGCCTGGTTTGTAAAGGCTTGTGTTTTTCTATTCAGGAACAATATTTCCCAACTGGTTTTCTGCAAAAGTAATTCATTCATCACATGGAGAAGCAGATATTTTTTATATTTGGGATGTTACAGTGAGAGTAATAACCAGAAATCACCAGCTGAGCAATTTCGCATCATGTCCATACTTCAATGTCTCCAAGATTTCAGACTGTTTCATCTTGTCTGCTCCTCTCTGAAAAACTGAGTTGAAGATGTAACAAAAAAAAGGTGGTCTTATTTATTTCAGATGCTTGTTTTGCTTTGTGAACTCTTATGAGACATCAACTGAAAAAAAAGCCTCATAGTCAGTCGGGATCCTCAAAAATATCTATTTACTTATTTTACTATGTATGCCTATTAAAAAAAAACTATAAAACCAAAACTTAGGTTGAAAAAAAATGATCTAACTCAAACATTCTGTTGACATTGATGCTAATAATTAAAAAATTGAACTTCTAAATTAATGTTAACAATTATGTTGTTTTATCGCAATCAAACAAACATTTAACATTTAATTAGAGTCCCGAAAAAATCTGAAAGCACTTCAATACCTAATTGACTTTATTTGTCTTCATTGCCACAGATTTTAGATGTTGCTCGACAATTATGGTGTTAAAAGTTGCATTTTGGAAGGTTGAAGAGTTTACCTGTAGAAACTAAAGGCTAAATGAGAATCCACTACTAAGTGAACTGAGATTCAGATGTTTTGTTTTGTGTTGCACATTGCAAACTATTAGATGATTTATGGAGATAAAAATGATACACATACAATATTGAAAGATGTTACACAGTTACACTACTTCAAGTTACTTTTAGCTATTCAACGCGTTATGTTTAAGATAATGTATAATACTATTACATTTATACTTGATCACAAAGTGTTCTTCTTATCTATTTAGCATTTTCCTTCAAGAGGCGCCACAGTAACTGAGTTTCTTCCATCTAACTCTTTCTCCTGCATCCTCTTTGGTTACACCGACAGACATGCCAAGTCTCCTGCATTGAGCGTGAGACACCCGCAATCAGGACTCATCTTATGCTCACCCGCCAAGGCTAATAAAACTCCCACATGATGAACACTCTAGTGCATTTTTTTTATTTTTTTTTTTTATTATTATTTATCTTGGACAAGGTAGCATGTTCTCAAATCAACATAAACATTATTTTGTACAGCAACTCAATAGAAATAATAAGAAGGTATAACAAGTGCACAAATCAAAGTTCATAAACATGATTAGGGATAATGAGGATAAGCACATGGCATCTCCTGCTGCTGCAGCTGTGCATCTGAAAGCCGCTAGTAGTAATCTGTATGGTCCATTGCCACTATTGTTTTTGATGAACGTATGGAAAAAGTCGGACATCCGGGAACTTTGGTTATGCGACAGCTTGTGTGCGTGAGCTGCAAAACAAGGCACGAACAAGCAGTACAAGAGTGTCTTCCTGGTGGTAATTCCTCTTCGTACTAATACATAATGTTAGGTGGTAACACACATAAGACACAGAATTTTCCAGCTGCATTCTACTGTTTTGAACCGCTTGTTTTATGCCAACTGTCATGGCGGGTGTTGTCCATTGTCAGATGTAACGTCATGTCATTGCCCCTCCTCCTTTTGGCCCCGCCTCAAAATCTCCCTCTTTGTGAAGCCAAAAACTTGGCATCTCTGCACCAACTATCTTTATTTTGTTATTACTCAGCAAGAAGGTCAAAGTTTAAGTCCCGAGGTGGGGTAAGGCTTTAAACACTGGCCTTTCCGTGTGTTCTCTCCGTGTGTCCTTGGGCTTTCTCCTGTGCTGTACTCCGGTTCCATCCCACTCTCCAAAAACAAGCATGTTAGGTTGATTGGCTGCTATGTAATTGCCCTGAGTATGTGTGTGGATGGTTGTCTGTATGTGTGGCCCTGCAACAGACTGGCGACCTGTTCGGGATGTACCCTGCCTCTCGTCTGAAATCATGCTCCGGCACTCCCTGCGACCTTATTGGGGATACGCAGTTCAGAAGATGAAATCACGCAACATTTCAGCTTTAAACTTTTTTGAATTGTCATTTTCTTCATCGTACCATGCCCTCAATGCACACAATTTAGATATGCTTTTAACTTGTGTAACTAAAATTGTAATAATTACTATGTTGTCAACATATCCCGCCTGTTTAGATACTCATACCTAGCATACTGTATGTCCTAAGAGCAGACTGTCCTTCGAGCATTAAAAAAAGGACATTTTTTTACATTTTTTGGGCTCAGTTCTGTTCAATACAGACAGATAGAGACAAGGAATCTTTTTTGTTAAATTTCACGCATATCTGGAGGAAAACCTCGAAAACCAGCGAGCAGAAGAGCCTGAGGAACTTACTCTAACCAGTACAACGTTGTAATGGATAGTAAGTGAAAGAAAAACTTTGAGGACTTGCTTGCAATTGCTTTAAAACATCTTACGGGTGTAAATCCAATTCGATGCATAAAATAAAAACCCATGTACTTCCATTTTTAGAAAATAAAGTGACAGGTAAAGTATCTCTGGCATTATCTGTGAACTAAAACTTGGAATTTCAGGATTGCGATCACATCTGCAGCCACAAATACTTCTTACTCTTCTTAACAGCTGGTTGTACAGTGAAACCACTAAATTACAGATGTGGAACATGTCCATGCTGGATTACACTCCCAATACTTAAATACAGTAGAAATGAAAACATGAGCATGGTAAGAACAATTATTCCCTTTTTACTGGTCTATCAACACCATCCAGATAGGGAGTGTGACCCCTCCTGTTCACACAAGAAAAGTTATTACAACAATTGCATTCTAATTAAACTGAATTAAAGCCTAATGGCTTAAAAGTAAACTAATTATTTTGCATCCAGATAACTTTTCAGCCATGACACTGGCCATGCTTTGGTCTAGAGACAGTGGCACTGAGGAAAAGACAGGAAGCAGAGATGGAGGTAGCAGAGATGAAGATGCTCAGGATGTCTCTGGGAGTGACCTGGACAGACAGGATCCGAGGAACAGCACATGTTAGAGGCTTTGGAGATAAAGTCAGAGAGGCCAGACCGAAATGGTTTGGACATGTGCAGAGGAGAGAGAGAGAGTACATCGGCAGAAGGATGCTAGGTTTGGAACCACCAGGAAAGAGACCTAGAGGAAGACCAAAGATGAGGTTCATCAATGCAGTGAAGGAAGACATGAACGTAGTTGGTGTGACCGAAGAAGATGCAGCAGATAGGGTTAGATGGAAGAAACTGATTTGCTGTGGCGCCCCCTGATGGGAAATGCCAAAAGGAGAAGAAGATCCAGATGTTTCACTCACAATCTTAAAGTTTGAGAACAGAAATTTAACCTCCATATTGTAGAACACGTGAAATGATTCCCTTACTCTGGTAGTTCCATGACTTTATTTCAACACAAACTCTTGTATTTTTCAAGATCACTGGTTATTTATTCACTTCTTGTCTGTTTAATTTATGAACAGCACCTCTCGCTTTCTTTCATCTACTAATGGCAAATAAGTGTCTATATCAGGCTGCGCTGTAGATGATTTAATCCCAGGTTCCCAGGATCTCACTTTGTCAGTGAGACAGCAGAGCCGGAGGCTTAAAAGCCAAGCACCGACATGTTTTCTTTCTTTTTACATAAAGTCTACTTTACTCTCAGAAAAGCTCGATTCCCAGAGCTTAAGAGGGAAGAGGCACCCACACACCATTTGAAATGTTACAGATGTTTGAAAAAAAAGTTTAGAATATAATCAGAGATAATGTCTAATTTAGGAAATCTGCTGTGGAACATTTCACTGAGTTATTGTCTTGACTCCATCAAATTTTAAACAGAAATGTAATCATTCTGCGGCCCCGGAGGAGTGTAGCCATACAGCAGTTTTGAATCTCAGCCAGTCTATACCATAAACACTTGTCTGATGCTTTGATTTAGCTTTTTTTTTCTTCTCATAAAACCCCAGCGACCCAGGTCTCATTTTAGTTTGTCTCCTTTGATGTGAGGGTCTTATTAATTCATTTTAAGAGATTATTTACTTTCAATATTTTTGGTGCAGACGGGATGAAACATGTTTTTTATTGGTCGCTTTAATACTGAGAGGACATTGTGTGATTCATTTTCCGCTTCTAATGATAACTGGAGGAATAAAAGAGGTTATTCAGGGTTTGTTGATGCTGTAGGCCAGGCCTGCATAATACCCAGACTTATTCTGTCTGTTGTCAACTGTATGTTGATTTTTTTATGTATTCGGTCATGTGTGATGGTTCTAATATTAGCGTTGACCTTAAGCTATATGCTGTTCCTGCTCGATGGTGAACACACATGGGATTATGTTTAAATTTACTGTACGGATGTGGTGAGGAGACGGATTTAGGACACCTTTTAATTTTATATGGTAAAAGTAGGTTTTTATGCTAAAACAAACTGTTTAATGTGTTTGTTGAGAGGAGTGAAGGAGCCTTCGTATTAACATTAGGTGTTTAAATGTGGGAGACTGTGGGTACCCTTTTATAACTCGTCTCGGCCTCTAAACCACCGTTCATTGGCTGCTTGCAAACACCTTATTGTGGATGATTGTTTTGTTTTTCCAACAGCTGGTGTCACAATCCTTGTTTTGACCTTCCCCCAGTCACATAAAAGCCAGCTCATATTTTACATGCCATGTCACTTTCCAGCATAGCTACATCTTTAATGACTTCTACTTTCCTCCACCTACAGATGCGACTCTGCAACCCCGTCCGGTGGCTAGCAGACAGTATTACACCCTGCCTAACAACGGGGCAAGTGTGGAGAGAAGAACCTCTGCCCCACCGGTTAATATCAACTTGGAATCACCTCGCTTTCACCCGCATGCTAAAGGCAAGAACATCAGGCTGGACGGACAACTTCGCCGTGCCACTCGTAAAAACAGCTTCTGCAATGGCATCACCTTCAGCCATCGCCCTGTCCACCTTTACGAAAAGGTATATTCTACTAGAAACTGATGAGTTAGACTAAAAGAGAATATTAATAAGAGTCACGTTCTTACATGTGTGTATTCCAGGTGCGTCTGCATTTATCTGCTGTGCATACCGGTTGGAGTGGAGCTCTTCGCTTTGGCTTCACCAGTTTGGATCCAAGTGAACTCGTCGCCACCGACATCCCCAAGTATGCTTGTCCAGACCTGGTGACACGGCCGGGTTACTGGGCCAAAGCTCTCCCAGAAAGGTTGGCCATGAAAGATAATGTGTTGGCCTTCTGGGCTGACCGCCATGGACGAGTTTTCTACAGCATCAATGATGGAGAACCCATCCTCTTCCACTGTGGACTCAGCATCGGCTGTCCACTCTGGGCCATTATAGATATTTACGGCATCACTCAGGAGGTCACGCTGCTCGGTGAGTGTTTTATTTTACTATTTACTCACTCACTGGTAAATAAATGTTTGTATTTTTTTGCTTAGGCGGCATGCAGTCGCTGATTTGTGTTGCAAAGAAAACATGTTCAGTTATAAAATTAATTAGAGAATTGGAATCAGGAACATTTTCTGACTGGTCGTATATTTCCTAGTGACAACTCTGAAACCTCAGAAATATATTTTTTTATAGCGTCAACAAATTTACGGCTAAATTAAGCAACTTCTTGGGAGTTCGGCTCTGGTGCGAAGCCGGGAGAAGTGGCTGGTGGAGCTCGGGATGGCTCCGTGATGAACAATCTTTCTGTCAAGAATGATCTGTTCTTGTCTAGAAAAACCCCTAAAAACAACGTCTCTCTGTCTCTCAGCTTGGCTGGCAGAACTTTTAGAGATGAACAACAGATGTCAAGCAGTCGGTTCTCCTCTCAAAGCCCATCTTGTAACTTTCTTCGTCTTGCAGTTTCACTACAGTAGAACTTTGACGTGCTTTGTCGCTTTTCTCTTATTCCCATCACGCTCACTCTCCCGCTCGTATGCGCTGGATGTGTTTATCTTCAGTCTGACAGGAGATATGGCCTTGTTTGGTCAAGGCGGTCGATCCCAGGAGCTTTGGTGTGGGGCCAGCTGCTCCAGCATCGTGGAAATGGTGGTCCAGGAATGCATTATAAGTCCTAGAAGGATCACTGGATCCAGACTTTTTTTTTTTCAAATAATCTCCTGAGACAGAAATTTAGCTCTTTGGGTAAATCTGAAGAGACAATTTAAGGAAAAGTTATGTGAGAGAGAAGAGTAAATAACTTGGTGAAAGACAATAAATGTCTGGCTTGCAAAGATTATTTGTTCTTATAGGAAGAGTTTATTTAACTCCACCACAAACATCTCCACAAGAGCAGAATTGAAAGCCCGTTAAGTGGAACGATCTTGCCAGGCTGTTTAATCTTCTATGTGATGAGTTATGGTGGGGAAAAAGAACGCTTGTTGTTTAGAAGAAACAAAAGTAAGAAATTCTGAAAAAATACCAGCTCTGTTTTCATTTATCTCCCTTTGAGATGCTATCTTCACAATTTAGTTGCTTTATAATCACTTCCAGAAAAATACTGTCGGTGTGTTTGTGTGTTTTAGAAAAAAATCCCTCAAGCTAAAAAAAAACTTGTGCTAGATGAAGAAACATTAATTATTATGTTAAAAACACAGAATAGTTTGCAACATTTTAATCAAAAATCCTTCTTATTTTCAAAGAACAATTCCAGATTTTTAATTAAAATCTATTTCATTTTTTTCCTCTGACGATCAGTCAAAAAAAATCCCCAAATGTTGTCATTAAAGATTAGACGCAAAAATATTAATGTGTTTCATTTTTACAAAACGCCAGATTGACTGATTGTTAAAGTCCAGCTGGTTCAAAGATGATAGTTTGATTGATATTTTAATGAGTAATGGAAGCTATTTCAAATATCCCGTTTGAAAGCTAAAAAGTATTAAAATCCACCTTTCAGAGTTTTTAGATGAGTTATTATGAAAAAGTTTGGGTTCATAAAATTCTTTTCTGAGAGAACTTCCATCCATTTTTGTTTTGCCCTAAAATTCCAGTTTAATTCAATTCAATTTTATTTGCATCGCCCAAGATCATACCATCATTGTCTCAAACGGCTTCAACTGAGCAATAATACAACATCAAATAACAAAAAATACACACAAATACATTAATATATGTTTTAAAATGATGTTAAAACTTCAGACTCTCCCCCTTCTCGGTGAGTAAAACCTTATAATAGTCACTTAAACCTTGATGGAGGAAAAGGATTTTGGTCAAATCCTTTTCATTGTCCCAGAAGGTAGTTTTAATTGTTTCTTTCACTTTTTGGATACGGTTTGATCTCTCTTGTTGGTTTTACGCTGGGTGGGAACTTTCTTACTTTGCGCAGTTGCTACTTTCTGGTTGGAACCGGTTGCAATGTATCAAATGCATAAACAGTAAAAGTTAAAAATTAAACTTTTCCTAAATCTTTTCGACCACCGGGAAATTGTGTCTTTTCCGTGAATAAAGCTCCCCAAACATTGTTTTTTTTTCTGGCTTTTAATGGTCAGTTTCCTCAATTGTTACAAACACTGACTTGACAGTTTGTTGGCCTCGATGACTAGCTATAGAGCAAAAACACACTTGTGTTTGACGCAATTTGCTTGGACATTTTACCATTTTACTCACGAACGTTCCCTAATTCTTCGGTCCCTGACCTAGTAGCTGGAGTGAAATTAAACTGAGCTGAGACACTAGGTGGCGCCAGCTTTGATAGGGTGTTATGCTTTCACGAGGGAATAGTTTTGGCTTTTTGTTCGCTCAGGAATGCGTTTTACATTTTTTAAGTTTCACTTTCATTTTTGGCTATTCCCCCTACTGTCACACCCTCTTGGTCCACCCTTGCAGGTGAGTGTACAACACAACATACAGTAGATCTTATTTGAGACCACAAATACAGTGTGAAACACATCACGTTAGCAAAGCTGGTGTTCATTCTGTTTCCTATTTGGGGCATTCATATAAAAATAGCCATTCCTGTTGACGGGATGGATCGAGCATGTGCAATAAAATACTTCTTGTTTATGCTAGAGAACGGCTATGGTGGAGAACAATAAGTGCGGCCAAGAACAACCTTGCATTCAAATGGCATATGAATACTGGACAGGAGAGCTTACAAATTACTCAAACATGAAAGAATTAAATAGAACACCAGTTCAGGCGTGATTTTGATGTTCAAACATGGTAGAATCTTGAAGCTATTTTAAAAGCTGTTTGTTTGTGTGTGTTTTGTTTTGCAGAAAGCACCTTTGCTGAAAGCGTGGGGTCCAGCTGTCTGAGCGCCGCCCGGCTCAGCGCCTACATGCCCCAGAGTAGCCATGATTCGGCCAATTACAGCAACAATCAGCTGGAAAACAACCAGGCAGCGGCCAAGATGGCCAACCTTCAGCTCAACACCTACACCCAACTCATCCCCTGCTGCTCCTCCTCATCTACACAAACCTCCAACGTTTCCACCCCTTTCCCAAGGATGCTCCGTGGTCTTCCCTCTTTGCTGGACAATGATTTGCACTTTCACCCAGTCCGCGGCTCTGATGTAATACTTTCAGCTGACCGTTCAGCCGCCTGCATTCATTTCCTAGACAGCAGCCGGACTTTGGTGTTCAGTGATCGACCCCTGCATTTGGGGGAGACTCTATACGTGGAGGTCGGCCATCTCGGCCTGCCTTACTTTGGGGCCCTGTCCTTTGGTTTAACTTCCTGCGACCCAGCTACTCTGCATGCCGGTGATTTGCCAGCTGACCCTGAGGTTCTGCTTGACCGAAAAGAGTATTGGGTGGTTCATCGAGGCTTCCCCATGCCCTGCTCTGGAGATGTGCTCAGCTTCAGTGTGTTGCCCAGTGGAGAGGTGCACCATGGGGTGAATGGAGTGGGGCATGGCAGGTTGCTTTGTGTAGACTCCTCCCAGGTCTTGTGGGCCTTCTTCACCCTGCATGGGGCCATCAACAGACTCAGGATACTCGGTATGAAAAGTTTTATCAAAATAAAATGAGAATAACCACAAATAAGTCTGATTGTAGTCCTGGTGATGAAATGTAGAGCAGTTTCAGACCATGTCCACACGTAGGTGTGTATTTTTGAAAATGCATATCTGCTCATCCGTTTAAAAAAACCTTGCGTACACATGTAACCGTTTTTATTATAACCGCATCCACACAAACCCGTATAAATACGCTTCTGAGTGCAGTTATAAGCATGCCAGACCAGTAGTTGGCAGTGTTTTTTTTTTTGGAGGATCCATGCTGCCCACTGTCTGATATTAAAAACAAGGACGCACACAAATGACGTTTATACTGTACATTAATTGTCGCTGGTAGTGACGTTTAAAAAGGCAAGACGCCGGCTATGCATGTCCATACGCAAAACCGGAGTTTTCCAAAATCTTCACTTTAGTTGGAGTTTTCAAAAACGATGGTTTGTAGCAAAAAAAAAAAATTTGACGGGTTCCTGTGGATGACAGGCCAAAATGGATAAAAATATATTTGTTTAACCAGATACCCGGCTACGTGTGGACAGGGCCTCAGAGAGTGGAGTTTGAAGCTTAAACCACATTTCATCTCTAGTTGAAGATGGTTAAAGCCGGAATAATGATGGGTTAAAAGTTATTTGTCTGGATTGAATCTGCAGACATTCAGAACCAGATTTATTTATTATTATTTTTTTTTAATCCCTCACGGGAAATTATTGTGCTGCATTTTACCGCAGCAGGCTGCCACCTATGACAGCACCAATGGTGGGAGAAACGAGGGGTTAGGGTCTTCTCCAAGGACCCTAGATGTGCACTCAGTGGGATGCGAACCTGCGAACTTCCGGTTTGCGGGCAAACGCTCTACCCACTGAGCCACCATCTCCCCTCGAGATTCCTTTCAGTCCAGTTATGAAACATTTATTTACACATTAGGCTGCTTTTATCTTGGATTTGAAAAATGATTATTGATGCCAATCCCAGAATATTGTTTCATAATTTTAACTTATTTATCTGGTTAAGTTAAAATGCTCTGGATGAAAACTGGCTGGAACTAGAGAGTCATGATCATTATTTCTTCCAGCATGTGTTCAGTCCAAAACCAACCTGTTGGTGTAAAATTACATTCAAACACAATTATTTATAAAAATATTTTATGTATAAATCAATTTCAAGTGTTTGACAATAACATCTAAAATATAATATATAAAAGCTTTGATGGAAAAAAGACAACATCTTCAAATGGGTTCATTCACAAAATCATCCAAAATTTTGTAGAAAACAACTCAAGAAGTTTCATATTCTGACACCACATAATTTCGTCTTGGTAACAGTCATTGTGAATTTGGGCTTTTTGGAATTGTAGAGATAAAAAAGATTCCTTTATGTAATTTTATGTTATTTCATAAGTTTAAGGGAAGTGGTGGCTCAGTGGTAGAGCGTTCGCTCTTAGACCGGAAGTTTACCGGAAGCTCGCAGGTTTGATTCCCAGTGAGTTCACATTTAGGGTCCTTGGAGAAGACACTTAACCCTCGTTTCTCCCACCATTGGCGCCATTGTGGCAGCCTGCTGTGGTGTAATGAGGCACACAAATTTCCCTGGTGAGGGATCAATACAGTTCATGTTATTATTGAGTTTTGATGGTCTAGGAATAAAAGGCTCTCGGACTGTAGTTTTCCCATGGGCAAGACCAAGGGTGGGCAAACGTTTTGATTTGCGGGCCACATTGAGTTCTAACATTTGACAAAGGGGCTGGAACAGGAGCAGATGGATGGTATGATTTGGTGACTGCTAGATTAGACAGTCACCAAATATAGTGACTGTCTAATCAATAGAATGGTGCGCTACATTTTAAACAAGTACGCTAAATGTTACATTCAGAGCAGTAAATTTCAAATATGGTGCGCTAGGTCTGAAATCTAGTGCGATACCACTTAAAATGTGCATTTAGCGGCGCTAGGTTTGAAATCTAAGCACTTGATGAAACATTTTGCTTGTTTTAACATCTAACACTGTTGTTTACGTGTGTGTATTGGGCCCGATGGCTTTCCATATCTTAGAGTGCGCCATCTACTGAGGAAACATCTGAATTTCAGGGGAAATAAAACACATAACAAGATTTGTTTATTTTTTTCAAGTTCAGCAGGCTGGATTAAAACATTCAATGGGCCGCATGTGGCCCGCAGGCTGTAGTTTGCCCACGCCTGGGCTAGACCCATCTTACCACAGAGGGATGGGAGGACTGGATTAAAAAAGAGGCAGATGAAGTGATAAACTCAGTAAAAACTATGGGATACCACTGCAAATGTGTGGTCCAGAGGAACATTACTGTCTTTTCTCTTTCATCTGTCTCCTTCAATCTAATACTTAGCTGGTATTTTAAGGAGAAATGAACAGCTGCTGACTGTAACATATTCATCACACCAAAGCAGAGAGACATTAATCATCACATCCAGTCCTACACCCTGAGCTAATCAGTCTGTCCCGGCTAATGAAAGCCTGATGGAAGCTTTTTTTTTTCCAGACGAAAGGAATGCATCTGAATTGTTTCTTGTCTGCGTGAGGCTCCTCAGCTTTGAGCTGGGACCTATCTGTCCTGGTCCCGGTACTCCCACATAAACTCCCATCATCTCCAACTCCTTTCTCACTGTTTTTAACCCAACATGTTTCTTCAAACAGCAGGAAAATTAAGTTAGTTTACAATCTGCCGGTGAGAAGCCTCAGACTCCTGCATCACTTTTCAGAACATGATGTACTCAAGTTATACAAATCCAGTTAATAGTTCTCCATAAAATAGACCTTTTATAGGCACTTGGACTTTTTTTTTTTGAATTTGTGTTTGTCTTTCTGTCTCAGGAACATTGCAGTCCAGTCCTCCCCCCACATCTCCCAGCAGTTCCCAGAGCAGCAGCCCAGATGACAGTGACTCAGACCTGGCGTTCAGCGTCAACAGATCCTCCTCTGCTTCTGAATCCTCGCTGGGTGAGTTGCCAAATGTTGACAGCAAAGCTACACCGTATATAGAAGCACCGTGAGAGCACCGCAGCGGGTGTTAGGAGACATGCTCGTTCTTTAAAAATCAGGTTTTGTCTGATTTTTCTGCTTTTTTAATCTTCACTAGATGAAAGCAATTGGCAACCAAGAAGCTGTGGTTATTTTTTTATATTAAAATCTAAAACAAAATTTTATTAGCTATAAATTATTCAGACTCCTGACATATGAGATTAAGATTTTTAGTGAAAATCCTGCAGGAGGAACGGCCTGAACTTGTTGTTGTAGGAAGAACAGTCTGCTTTTTGCATCCAAGTCTATTTTCATATCTTCACATCTTCTCTTGCTTTCCTCCCTCCAGTGACTGCTCCCAGCTCTCCTCTGAGCCCCCCCACTTCACCATCTCTCACCGCTTTAGAGCTGCCACCTGCTGGGAAAAACGGTGAATGCACAATCTGTTTTGACCACGAAGTGGACACGGTGATCTACACCTGCGGACACATGTGTCTGTGCAACGACTGTGGCCTGAGACTGAAGAGGCAGATCAACGCGTGCTGTCCGATATGTAGGAGGCCCATTAAAGATGTTATCAAGACGTACAGGCCATGATGGCATGGACGGGTTCACACTGGGGCTCCCAGATTACTTGTTGGCCCTTCTCAGGCATCGCTGGAGTTTGACCAGAGATTAATCTCAACACTTCTGTGCTGTGTCTCTTTTTATTCTTATTTTATATGTTCAAATTACACTCTTCATACTCAAAATCAAGATGAGGCTTTTCTTTGTACATGAACCGTGCACATGAGTACCTAAACTCTGGCAAAGAAGCAACGGACTAAACATTTCTATTTTCTACTTGATGACTTTCCTTTTTCTTGTATTTGTTAAGCAGAAATGCCTCTTGTGAATATTTTTCTGTCGTAGATCTCTGTGTGCTTTAGCAGAAAATGAGGACCATTGTCTCGGACTTCTAGTGCCTTAGATTTTTTGTTTGTCTGAGTAACTACGCTGTCAATCCTAGCCATATTTTTAATGAAAGTTTGAGATGAAAAAGACACAATTTTTAAAAATGCAATAATTGTAATGGTAATTAGAAAAAAAAGGCTGCAGCTGGACGTCCGTGTGCCCGATGGGTGCTTTAAGATGATTTTGGTTTGGGTATGTTTTTAAAAAGGAAGATTCTGGTTTTGCACATTGAAAAATGATTAAATGTGGTCTGAATTAAATGTCTGGTTTCAGTGTTTAAATAAAAAAGAAAATCTGGGGTATTTAGGATTTTTTATTTCAAACTGGACAATAACTTCAAAACATGATTAGATTTTCTTAATTTGAAAGTTAATTATTAAAAGTCATATTATAATAGTGAATATTTTCCAATTTAATAATTTCCAAATCACAAAACTATGCACATAACTTTACAGGAATAGCTTGACTATTAAAGAGGCTAAGGTGAAGAAAATTTAATAAATCTGTCACTATGGTTTCTCTTCTACTGCTGTGATTTATCAGCACATCTGCATCCTCTCCGGTTCTGCAGCAGCACAGGAAATTAACAGATATCATGTGTCATTTTTTTTTAATGCAACCCCCGCCCTTAATTAGAGGCGTTATTTTTAATAAAATGTGAAATTTGTGCCAAAAACGTCAAATGTGTAGGAGTATAGCGACTCTTTCTGACTTGCCAGCTGTGTTTTTTAAATTTAATTTTTAAAGATTATTTCTACTTATTTTGACTCATGTACCTGAAAACTAAAAATGTAGACCAAGCAAACCTGAAAGCTTGGTTTAGTTGAAGCTGCATTCTTCTTTATGACCAGCAGATATCAGTGTTATCTGTGAAAATGACACTTGATCATTTTAACAGTAACTTTATTGAGAGCTCATCATGATTATATAAACTTTTAATGAGGGGAATGTTATCTTGTAAACCTAATAATTACACATATTCAATCTTCTTGTCCCAATAGGTCAAGAAAACTGCCCAAAAAAAAGCCCAATAGTGCTGTGAATATTTCTAAATTTTTATTCCCATTTTCTTTAAAATTTGTTAGATTTGTTTTAACTCATATTGTCTTAAAGATAGAGTTGCTTTAAAAAACAAAGATGGATTTTAAAAATAATTACCATCAAAAAGTATAGAAAAAATGCACCTTGTCCTCAGTACTAACAATTGCAAGTGTTTTTTTCCAGCTACACATTTAAGACAAAAAAGAAAAAAAAAATTTAAAGCTCCTGTGTGGAAGGATGCAACCGTCCAGATGAAAGCACAAGAAGCTTTTGGTCTGATTTGGTTCTATTAAACCAAATAGGAGTTATTGCATCCTCATGTGGATTAAATGTCTGCTGTTTTGTGTCATTAATGAGGTTGTGAGGAACTTCTCCTGCTGTTCCTATCTCATAAGCTCACTTTAAGGATGTCTCAAGGTTGTAACCCCTTCAGCAGAAATAAAGTGGTTTTGTTTATAGATTCGGTGAGAGATACGTTTAGCACTTGGTGTGCCTCTGGTCCCTGTGGGAGGAAAAAGAGGTGAAAAAGGGGCTCTGAAATAATCAGATTTAGCTAAACAAAAACTAAATTGTTTCTCCATCGTAACGTTTACAACCTCCCTCTGGGACAAATAAAGTATATTTTATAACCTACTTAAAGAGAGGTGAGACTGAGGACACACGCACATAAAATATGAACTCCTGTTCAAATCTATGAATTCATCCAAACACAGGAAATCCTGTAAATACACAAATAATGCATGCTGAGTTTTATATTTCTATAAAATTATAGTAGAGACACAGTGAATCATGGCAATGCAAACATTTTTTAATGAGCATTTTCCTCTTCATTTAGAGCAAAAATACATTCTTGCTAGCTGTGCTTTTTTTTTCTTCATATTTTCAGCACATTTATAGAACCTCACATATGCATTTAATTGTGGAGAGATTAGCCATATTAACCCTTTTTTAATAAGAAACAATTGCACAAATTTGAAATTCAAGAATTTTGATGAATGAAAAGGAGTTTTCATTTCAATCTAAGATAAAACCGAAGTCAAAAGTCAACCTAGTTAACCAGTAAAGAGAAAAATAAATCATCACAATTTGTTTGTTTTAGTGTCTTCTCAATTTTTATTTTTTTTATATTGTTTTTCCTACAGTTTGAACTGATATCTCATCCCTTCTTCAGAATTTATTGATCCTCGTCTAAACTGTTTAGTTTCAAAAGTTGTCTTTTTCTTGTAGCTGTTTTGATTGATCACTTTCTCAAACTGCTTACCCATCATTTAAAATAATTAAACTAGGCCTAAAGTTTATGATAATAAAGAAAAGAAATGGCCAACTTTGGAGCAAAGAGTTGCCTGTTCAAATCCTGCTGAGCTCATGGCTAGGTTTCCATGGAGCAGTCACCTAACCCCCTCGTTGCTCTCACCATTGGCGCTGTCATTAGCTGGCTGCTTGCCGTGGTGTAATGCAGCACAGGAATTTCCTCATGAAGGATAAATAGAGTATAATAAAATAAAAATAAAAGTGAGTTATACACAATTAAAATTATAAATCAGTCATCTTCTTATCCATCTATCCCTTTCGCGGTTGCCGGAGCCCATCCCGGCCAATTCAAGGCAAAGGGCAGAGTACACCCCGAACAGGTCGACAGTCTGTCGTGGGGCCACACACATACATTCATTCATTCATTCATTCCTAGGGGCAATTTCGGCACCTAGCATGCATGTCTTTGGAGGGTGGAAGGGAAACCCACACAGACATGGGGAGAACATGCAAACTCTACACAGAAAGGACAGTGTTCCAAGCCTCGTCCCCACCCAGGACTCGAACCCACGACCTTCTTGCTGTGAAGCCACTGCGCTACCCACTGCGCCACCGTGCTGCCCAAATTATAAATCAACTGCTCTGAAATGCAATGGGCTTGAAACGGTTCCAACAATTTTAAGATGAATTCATTCATGTTTAAATTGTGCAAATTCAGAAAAACGCAGGTGATACTTAAACTTTTCATTAGCCTTCAAGATAAAGCAGTAGAGCCCCACCCTAACCTGAAACGAAAGGTAATGTATTTCACTTTAAGAGCAATCATACTGAACAGAAAAGGTCTTGATGTCGAGCCTAGAAGGATTCCAAACTTCAAGTCAAACTTAAACCAGTTTAGAACGTGACAGTTGTGACTCCTGCTTTACTTTAACTTGGTTTGGTAATGTTCACATTTAGGAAATATCTGCAAATTACCTTTAAAATGTGAAGATATTCTAAGAGGAATGAAGATTAGTCAGAAAGACAGAGTACATGTGTGTAAATGAGAGGGATCCAAATGGAAAAATGAGATTACAGGGAGAAGAGATAAAGAAGGGGGAAGATTTTAAGTACTTAGAATCAACAGTCCAGAGCAGTGGAGAGTGTGGAAAAGAGGTGAAGAAGCATGTGCAGGCAGACTGTAAAGGGTGGAGAAAAGTATCAAGCGAGGTGTGTGACAGAAGAGTTTCAGCTAAAATAAAAGAGAAAGTGTAAAAAACTGTGGTGAGACCGGCCATGCTGTTTGGTCTAGAGACAGTGGCACTGGGAAAAAGACAGGAAACAGAGATGGAGGTAGCAGAGATGAAGATGCTGAGGACCTCTCTGGGAACTACAACAAACTTTACAAACTATTTTACATCAGGCAACTCAGAGGTTTGACAGACAGTTAGTAGAATGGCTTTTCACAATGTTTTTTAAGGTCACATCAAAATGAAAAAAGAGCTTTTGCACGGCCTTGATTTGTCACCCCATCTGCTCTCTGAGAACTTGTATTTTAATAATGTGCGACTAAAATGTGAACGCAGTTGTATGAAGCATTAAATTCTTGATTTCTTCGGATTCTGAACTAGAGATAAACAACACGAATGCTGATTTTTTTTTTAAAAGAATTTTTTCCCTCTTTTCTTTCAAATAAACAATTTCTTTAGAATAATAAAAAATGGATCAGTTACATAAATAATTACTAACCAGACGACTCTGATGAAAAGCTTCAAAGAACAGAAAAAGCCATGAGATAATTAGTTTAGAGTTAACTGAAAATGAAATGTAATCACTGACTGAAATGAAAAATAATCACTGCTTTTCTGTTGAAATTTCAGCTAAAATTAGACAGTAAATTTTAAAAAGTAGTTGGAAGTACATTCAACTTTAAATAGAAATGGCTATTTTATTTCAAAATGTGACTAAAACACATATTTTTTTCGGTGGAGCTCAAACTCAGCTCAATAGACCCTGAGGGAAGAGTGACACTTGGGAACTAAAAGTCCACAATAAGTGTCATTGTCTTTGAGGAACTGTAGGAAACATTGGTATTTTTGCTACTGTCAAAAATTATAAATTGAGGGGGAAACAACCTTAGAGCTGTGACTCGCTTTAACACTCATGTTATTGTTCGGAAATATCCTCCACCAAACCGAATTCAACAGGAATGAAGCAGCCCTGCTGAGACTTTGGTGCTTATTGTCAGAGTGACGTTTTCTCCTCTTGTGACAACCCGAGTGGAAAAAGAAGAAAAATCAGGCCAATTTAACATTAGTATGAAATTATTCAGCTTCAATGAAAAGAAAAAGTCACACATCCTGTCTTTGCGTACATGGTATCTGGAAATTACTTCTGCTTTGATGGAATGCTTACTTCAGTTTCATTTAGATCTCAACAAAAGACGATTGGTGGCATAAAAACATAATATTAAAATCATATTAAACTGATGATCATTCAATTATATTCAGGTAAATGTAACATTCATCTTCTTAATCGTCCATCTCTTACAGGGCTGCAGGGGGGGTGCTGGAGCCCATCCCGAATGATTTAAGGTGAGGGGCAGGGTACACCCCAAACAAGTCACCAGTCTGTCCCTAGGCCACACACATACAACCATCCACACACACATTAATTCCTAAAGGCAATTATGTAGTGGCCAATCAACCTAACATGTATGTACTGAAGGGTGGGAAGAAATCCGAGTACCCTTAGGAATTTCACACATACACAGGGAGAACATGCAAACTCCACATAGAAAGCCCAATGTTCCAAGCCTCGTACCCACCCAGGACTCAAGCCACCAACCTTCTTACTGTGAGACCACTGTGCTAACCACCGCGCCACTGTGGCACCTGTCATGGTTCCCTCTTCCACCACCAGAGGGAACCCGGGACCTTTCCTCATTTGCCTGATTTTAGACACCTGAAGGTCTTTGTGCAGCTGCCTTTAAATAGGCAGCCGGTCTTCCCTTCAGGAGTCTGGTCAATACCCTCTGATCCAGCAGGTCTTCCTGGCTGCCTGACAATTAAATACATGTTGAACAATCACTTTATGACATTTCCACTGATCCATGTGTTTTTCTTTACAGCAACACTGGACTTCTTTATTCAATAAATCATGTTTCTTGTCTGCAATTGAGTCCTCCTCGTTCCACCTGCATTCCACACCCTGACAGTATGAAAGTATCACTGACTTTAAAAAGAATTTTATCATTCAAATTACAGTATGTAAAACAATTCAGGTTTGTGGGTAGTAGCTCATGGGCTTCATCCAGACAAGTGAAGAAGATATAAGTCGCTGGGGTTATTACTATTTTTTAATCATCCAAGATTTTCCATTTTTTTCCACTAGAGACAACATGACTGTAGATTTGGAATGAAAATATTTGATTAAAGACATCAGACGTAAGTGGTTGAGAAGATGAAACATAATTACTCAAAGACCCTTAACTTACAGCTAACATTTTATTTAGTGAACTATGTCCACTGAGTTAAAATCATGCTTCAACAAATGATGATCCACTTACCAAACACTTTTTTTACCCTTTACCTTTTTCATAGCATCAATAAAAGCATATTTCATCCATTTCTGTTTTCAGCCTGAGGACACGTACCTGGAAATGCTTTATCATAATTGTCAGTGAGTTTCTGAGTCATTAGTTGTTTGGCCTTGAGCACACACTGAGTTAATATGCTTTTTATTCTACGTGGAATTTGGCTCCACAGAAACCATTGACTAAAAATGCTTGAATCATTTCAACAAGCTTTACATTTAGAAGAAAACATGTCTAATAACAAGGTTCAATACCATGTTTTTATGCCCATGAGCAGATTTTGAAGAAATGAATAATAGCATCAGTTTCTTAAAGCTCAAACAAATGAGCACAGAAGATTTTCCACAATCATTTTTTTTCCCACCCCACCATTTTTACTTACTGATTACTTGACAAAATTACATAGTTTACATCATGTTTGCATGCTTTCTGTCCTGCAACAGACTGGTGATGTGGTGTGAGGCCTTTTAGGCCTGCTTGTTTTTTTTTCTCCCCCAAAACTCACAGGTGCTGGATGGCTTCTAACGAGAGGATTGGCTGATTGCTCCCAGCTGCACAGACTTACCGGTGGCTATAAAAGACCTGGTGTCACCCACAGTCTCTGTCAGGTCTTCAACGATTCTAGTGGTAAACTGACCACCTCTAAGCTGAGTCAAATTTTGATATCAGACTAATTTTCTTATTCTCCTCACAGGAACCTTCAGCCCTTCCTCTTGGCCATCCAGCACTGCCTGAAGCCGTTATCTCTCTGCTGTGGATTCCTTTGTTCAACACTTAATAAACTGTTAAACCTGCATTTGGATCCTCCTCATTCCCTCTCCTACACAACAGAAGACCTGACCAGAATGGATCCAGCGGGTTCTGCATCACCCTCAGTGTCAGAGATTCTGACCCGACAAGGAATATTCCTGGGACAACAACAACAGGCCATAAAGGCCCTTATGGACGAAAATACTCAATTAAAAACACAGTTACAGGCTTTAACAGACAAAGTAAATAATCTAAGTTCTCTTTTTCTGTCCACAGCCTCGGCACCTCCTTCAGCTATGCCCAGCCCACTCATGGACCACCATATTACGGACCCGGAACCTTTCCATGGAACCCTGGGGAAATGTCGTGGGTTCCTCTTGCAGTGTTCAAATGTCTTTGCTCTAAGACCACGGACTTTCGAATCAGACAAAGTTAAGAATTTGTACATTGTGGGTCTTCTTCGGGGCAGGGCACTGGAGTGGGCCGAAGACGCGGCAGCCCCCCTGGCTGATCGCTCAACATCTGATTTTCTGAGTTTATTCAGAACCATGTTCGAGGTGCCGGACCGGGCTGGAGATGCCTCCCAGCGTCTACTCCACCTTTCCCAGGGAACTCTATCTGTGGCGGAGTTCTCCATCTCATTCCGGACCCTAGCAGTAGAGGCTGGCTGGGGACAGAAGGCACTAAGAGGGGTGTTCCTAAATGCCCTGAATGATCCTCTGAAGGATGAGCTAGCTGGCAGGGGGACCCCATCCACATTGGAGGAACTCATTTCGCTGGCAATACAGTTAGACAACCGTCAAAGAGAGAAACGATATGAAAATACCACCCGGGCCCTACACCCTACTCCAGTTCACAGCCGTCGACAAAAAAGAAGTTTACCTCGGCCCCCATTCTGGTCCAGCCCGACCCCTTGAGGCAGTTTATTGTGGAGGTGGACTCCTCGGATTCAGGGGTGGGTGCTGTGCTGTCCCAATACCATCAGGAGGATGGCAAACTCCATCCCTGTGCCTTTTTCTCTAAGCGTCTCTCTGCAGCTGAACAAAACTACGATGTGGGGAATAGAGAACTGCTCGCAGTCAAACTGGCACTCGAGGAATGGAGGCACTGGCTCGAGGGCGCAGAACACCCATTCGTGGTCTGGACAGACCACAAAAACCTCGCTTACATCCAAGCAGCTAAGAGACTCAACTCTCGACAGGCCCGGTGGCAGCTGTTCTTTACACGCTTTAATTTTACCCTCACTTACAGGCCGGGCAACCGCAATACCAAACCTGACTCCCTCTCCCGCCTGCATGATGGTCATCAGTCCAGATCGGAGCCGGAGCCCATTCTACCCCCCTCCTGCGTCATTGGGGCAATCACTTGGGAGATCGAGACTGCAATAAGGGATGGTCTGCAGCATGATCCGGACCCAGGTACTGGCCCAGCTAACCGTTCGTATGTGCCATCCTCTGCCCGCTCCCAGGTTCTCCTATGGGCACATGCATCCCGGTGGTCCTGTCACCCTGGGATTCGCCGTACAATGGCGCTTCTTCAGCGGCGGTTCTGGTGGCCAACGATGGAGGCAGACACTAGGAATTTTGTCGCTGCCTGTTCTGCCTGTTCCCGGGGCAAGGTCCCTCATCGTCCTCCTGCGGGGCTGCTCCATCCCCTACCGGTTCCCAGTCGTCCCTGGTCCCATATCGCACTGGATTTTGTGACCGGACTCCCTCCCTCAGAAGGTAACACTGTTGTGGTCACGATTGTGGACCGATTCTCCAAAGCTGTACATCTGGTGCCTCTTCCTAAACTCCCTTCAGCCTTGGAGACTGCCCAGCTCATGGTGACCCATGTGTTCCGTCTGCATGGTATCCCTCTGGACATAGTCTCTGACCGGGGTCCGCAATTCACATCAGCTGTTTGGAAGTCCTTCTGTAAGGCGCTGGGGGCTTCCGTCAGCTTGTCATCTGGCTTCCACCCCCAATCCAACGGCCAGTCGGAGCGGGCTAACCAACACCTGGAATCCACATTACGGTGCGTGTTGGCCTCTGCCCAGTCCACGTGGTCGTCTCATCTCCCGTGGATTGAGTATGCCCATAATTCCCAAGTTAGTTCCTCCACAGGATTGTCCCCGTTCGAGGCTTCTCTGGGTTACCAACCCCCATTGTTCCCGGATCAGGAACAGGAGCTGGCCGTCCCTTCGGTGCAGCTCCATATCAGACGGTGTCGTCGGATCTGGAGGAAAACTAGGAGGGCCCTCCAACAGGCCTGCGGCCGGGCTCGGCGCCAAGCTAATCGCCACCGTCAGCCAACCCCAGCATATCAGGTTGGTCAGTCTGTCCTTCTGTCTACCAGGAACATTCCCCTCAGGGCAGAGTCTCGCAAGCTTTCACCCCGCTTCATTGGCCCTTTCCGGATCCTGCGGCTGGTCAACCCGGTCTCGGTAAAGCTCGCCCTGCCCTCTTCCATGAAGGTACATCCTGTGTTCCACGTCTCTCAGATCAAACCGGTTTCTACCAGTCCCCTCCAGCCTCCTTCTGCTCCCCCTCCACCTCCTCGCCTTGTCGACGGCTCGGATGCGTACACGGTCAACCGTCTTTTGGATGTTCGTCGCCGAGGTCGGGGTCTACAGTACCTCGTGGACTGGGAGGGTTATGGCCCGGAGGAACGGTGCTGGGTGCCCCGTTCAGCGATCCTGGACCCTGGCTTGGTCCGGGACTTTCACCGCCGCTTTCCGGACAGGCCTGGTGGTCCGCCAGGTGGCGTCCGTAGAGGGGGGGGTACTGTGGTGTGAGGCCTTTTAGGCCTGCTTGTTTTTTTTTCTCCCCCAAAACTCACAGGTGCTGGATGGCTTCTAACGAGAGGATTGGCTGATTGCTCCCAGCTGCACAGACTTACCGGTGGCTATAAAAGACCTGGTGTCACCCACAGTCTCTGTCAGGTCTTCAACGATTCTAGTGGTAAACTGACCACCTCTAAGCTGAGTCAAATTTTGATATCAGACTAATTTTCTTATTCTCCTCACAGGAACCTTCAGCCCTTCCTCTTGGCCATCCAGCACTGCCTGAAGCCGTTATCTCTCTGCTGTGGATTCCTTTGTTCAACACTTAATAAACTGTTAAACCTGCATTTGGATCCTCCTCATTCCCTCTCCTACACAACAGGTGACCTGCTCAGGGTGGACCCTGCCTTTCCCCTGCTAAAAAACACAAGGAAATACTCTGGCAGCTCATGAAGATGTCATGCAAAAAAAATAATAAATTCTACAAATACTGAGTATCTGAGCAATAACACATTATCTGACCACACTTTTCCAGACTGTCTGGGCTGCTTGATGTATCCACATTGCCCTTGACTGATCCCTAGCTTTTCTTTCTTGTGGTCCCTTCCCCATCTCATTAATTGTACTCTAATGTCTTTTCATTCAGTTTTCTTCACCACTAGTTTGTACAGTATGATTCACATGCTGTCCACCTCTCTCTTCTTCCTCCTTGGGAAAGAGTTCTTTTTCAGATTCCTGGTAGATCTACTGTGTACCTGTCCTGGGCATCGCCAGACTGAGGAAGTCCCTGTCCTTGATTAACCATTCTGTTTCCATCAGGATGAAAAACAACTGCTGATTTCTGTAGATATAAAGCTGTAGAGTAGAATAAGCTAATATTTAACTAAAAGTCTTACACCCATTGGCTGCTCCTCCCAGGGGAGGGATCTCTCTTTTGTGTGGGTCTCTATGAGGTTTCTTTTTTTTTTTCCACATTACTGTTTTTTTTTTTCCCTCACCGTGAAGGAAGGTCTAAGGACAGGCATTTGCTGAAATTATTTAGCAAGCATTTGTTTAGTTAGTGGGCAGCACAATGGCGCAGTGGGTAGCACAGTGGCCTCGCAGCAAGAAGGTCCTGGGTTCAAGTCCCGGGTGGGGACGAGACTTGGTGCGCTGTCCTTTCTGTGTGGAGTTTGCATGATCTTCCAATGTCTCCGTGGGTTTACTCTGGGTACCCCGGTTTCCTCCCACCCTTCAAAAATATGCTTGTTGGGCTGATTGGCCGGTGTTTAATTGCCCCTAAGACTGTGTTTGTTTGTGGCCCCGCACAGACTGGTGACCTGTGCAGGGTGTACCCTGCCCCTCGCATTAAATCAGCCGGGAGGGGCTCCCGCAACACCGTAAAGGATGGACGGATAAGGAGGTGACTGACTGTTTAGTTAGCTATTTTTTAAAATCTTTTTTATTCTCTTTTGGTCATTTTTTTTAATCATGTGAAGCCCGTTGAGACTATTGTCTTGTGATTTTGGGCTCTACAGATATTATTGAATTCAATCTGTTTGTTTGTTTGACATGCTGGTCTTTTTCTCAAACACACGAAGGCGCCCTTTCCATATGCATCACACACCCTTTCCGTTTGCCATAGTTTGAATCAAATGATCAAAGTTACAAATGGTTTAATGGATCATAAGCAACAACATTTCCCGCAGTAGCTCCTGTCTGGTTGGATCATGTGAGTCATTTGGTGACAAAAATTGAAAAAAAAAGGAGGAGAGGCTTTTTTTTATTTTATTTAATTAATTTATTTTTTTAAAGTTGGCAATCTTTCATGTGGCATATCTTTCAATATCTGAATGAAAACACACGCGGATAAAGAAGGATTTTATGAATGCATGCTTCTTTTTTTTTTAACAATCAGATCTGCTTCAGGTTATGAATGAGCCTTATACCCTTGCGTTTCCATTACGCACAGGAGAGCGCTCACATGGAGGAGATCTCCTGTCAGAATGGAAGGAGACTCAAACACCGACAAGGACTTCACACAGGATCTCTTTCAATTCCATCTATTTATTATCCTAAACACAGAAGAAATGGATTTATTTTTTTATGAATCAGCGCATTAGTGTCTGATCATGTTATGGCACGCGTTATTCTACTTCTCCAAGGACGCAGGAGTGTGGACATGTCCTCTAAGAAGTTGAACAAGTCATTGTGAATCATTTTGCTATGAGCCTCTTTTAAACTGTTGGAGTATTTTTTGGCCCGATGGCCGCTGCATTGTGAAGTGAAATGGATTTAGAGGTTCGGGATGTGAACTGTTCCAGAAATGAGAGCGGCTGTGATTTGAGTTCCTCCCCAGTTGGAGTGTCCACTGCGCTGGCCAGCGTGCTGATCTTCACCATAGTGGTGGACATCCTGGGAAATGTATTGGTTATCCTCTCAGTCTACAGGAATAAGAAACTCAGAAATGCAGGTGAGTTTTAAGAAAAGTTGGGTTTCTATTCTCATAAATGTGTAAAAAGAAGTCACTTCTTAAAGATCAGATTCTTGGTGCCTGATTTGATCAAAATGAACTGTTCTCAGTTGTGCATTTTGATCTGTCAATGAAGCAACATAGGCAAAATTATTTATACATCCATCCATCCATCTGTCCAGCTGTCCATCCATCCTTCCTTCCTTCCTTCCATCCACCCATCCTTCCATCCATCCATGCTTCCTTTCTTCCTTCCTTCCTTCCATCCATCCACCCACCCACCCATCCATCCATCCGTCTAGCTGTACATCCATCCATCCATCCAACTATCCATCTATCCGTCCATCCATCCATCCATCCATCTATCCATCCATCCATCCATCCATCCACATCCATCCATCTGTCTATCTGTCCTCCATTCAGCCATCCTTCCACCATCCATCCATCTGTCCTGCATCCATCTGCCCATCTGTCCGTCCATCCATCCATCCATCCTTACATCATTCCATCCATCCATCTGTCCTCCATTCATCCATCCATCCATCCGTCCTTCTGTCACCCCTCCATCTATCCATCTTTCTATCCATCCATCCATCCATCTGTCCTCCATTCATCCATCCATCCGTCCTTCTGTCACCCATCCATCTATCCATCCATCTATCTATCTATCTATCTATCTATCTATCTATCTATCTATCTATCTATCTATCTATCCATCCATTCATCCATCTATCTGTCTGTCCGTTCATCCATACAATGCTCCATCCATCCGTCTATCTGTCTGTTGTCCATCCTTCCATTCATTCATCCGTCCGTCCGCCCACCCATCCATGTATTGATCCATCCATCCATCTATTTATCTATCTATCTGTCTGTCGCCCTTCCTTCATCTATTCGTCCTACCATCGATCCATCCATCCATCCGTCTGTCTGTCTGTCTGTTCGTCCATCCATTCATAAATCTCACCTCAAATTTTCCCTTAGGGATAAATAAAGTGTTTTCAATTTCAATTTATCTTGAAGTTCCTTTTCAATAAGGCTTTTAATTTTTGATTTGATGTGGGTTTTATTTCTGTTTTTCTGAATATGTGTGCTTTTGATTTTTTAAAAAAATGTTATTCACTGCTTTCACTTTTTCTAATTTCTGATGTAGCACTTTGGGACTTTTTTCTGAAAATGTTAGGCGTGCTGTAAATAAAATTCATTATTAATATTACTATCCATTGATTGTGACATAATTGCTAATTATTCCATAAAAAACATTCCAAACTGCTAACTTTATTCATTTAAAAAAGTAAAAACTCAGTTTAAACCAAAAAAAGAAGCAGAATTCTGTTTTTCTTACTTCACTAATACAAAAAATGATGTAATGCATGGCTTTTGACCCTTGCTTCACAGTCAGGCTGCTATCTAAATTGAGCCTCCAGTTCAGTGTGGTGGAGTTTCCACAGCTTTGCATGCCTGCCTTCATATCTCTCTATAAATAAGAACACACTCTTCTCTTGATCTGGTTATACCCTTGGTGTCTCCATCCCAAATAAATCACACCACCTCCTTATATCATGACCCAAGCATCTCGTGAGAAGGCAAGGTGAGTGGAGCCCTTATAGCTCCAATTTGATCTTTAGAGCCCTTTTTACATTCCTTTTATGCCCTTCGTTTTTTTGTATTTGCAATATTGTGGCAAGAAACAAAAAAAATTCTATTAGTTGTAGTATTTTTTCATCCAATTTAGTTTTTCTTCCACCTTTTCATGCAGTGATTGTGTTCGCAAATGGAGAAAAGCACTTTGGTGCGTCATGGTTTCATAAAAGTGCTTTTTAGTTTCCTCATTGGACAAAAAACTCATTTTCTGTCTTGTTTTTTCCAACATAATGAGTTTTTTGCTTCTTTTGAGATAAAATGTAAATACTGCTGAACATTTTTAGCTGTTAGAAATGGAAAAATATTTCAAGAAATATCACACAAAAAGGGATGAATAAGGTAACAAAAGGCCTGGTATTTCTAATAATAATGCCACAAAAACTTTTTTCCCACAAATTGGAAAAAAATTGGAAATTAAACATTTAATTACCTTCTGGGATTAAAAAAGTATATTCAATTCAATTTGTCTTTCAAAATACTTGAAAGTTGACTATTTTTAAAAAGGAACAAAATAAGTGTTTTTCTGTTTAAATCAACTTATGTGGATCCAATTTAAGTTCAAACGAATCAAAGATGGACTATTTAGTCTGATAAAAAGTGCATCAGTTTCACTTATTTTTTTGCCTTTGGGACAGAATGATATTCTTCTGAGAGTCGTTTCATCACTTTGGTGCTCGAGTGATGTCCTTCAACATTTCTTTCATTTCTGTTCAGATCTGAGGAGGACTGAAGCTTCACAAGATTTTATGATTCATAAAACTATTGAGTGACCTTCTCTTGTCCTCGTGGTAGGAGCAATCTGGGAAAAAAAAACAAAACTCCCCACTCATCAGGATGGTATGATAAACATGCTATAGAATAAAAATGGTCACAGAGGACAGTTTTGTATTGATTTTCTTTGACCCTTCGCTCTAAGCAGATAAATGCATCCAGACCATTGTTGAGCCACCAGGTTCTGTCACTGTACACTTTATGGATCAAAGTTTTTGTTCTCTTTTTAGCCATTTGAAAAAGTCTGAATTGATCTGCACATTGTGTTTAATAACTACTTTGTTCTTATAATTTATTTATACCCGTCGTCCACCGGTAGATAAAAATATAATCATAAAAAAAAAAACCATACAAGATAGAGTCACAAAAAGCAATTTTTTTTTCTAATAAGAGGTCATTGTTAACCACATACTGCGTATCCTGTTCCCTCATCACGAGAGATTTATGAGCTTGTTTTAGACTAATTGCACTAAATCTTGTGATTGATTTTCTTTTTTTTTTTTTTTTGTCTTGAAAAAAGATCAGAGCAGCGAGATGTGTTTATAGAAATGTCTCACAGGCAGATCTGAGAGCGACAGGAGCGGTGCATTTGATGTTGCATAGCTTTGAACTTTAAGGTCCTGCAGGATGAGCAGAACTGAGCTTTAGAGTCAGAGAAGTCAGGGAAGCCATCTGCTCCGGCGATAACCTCGAACTCAGAGAACACAACTCAACGCGCTGCTAATGAGAATACGTGAATGAGGCTGCTGGATTAGGTCAGCGAGTACTTTGAACAATACGCTTTTAATTGCAGTTTTAATGCTTTACATAACACATCTAATGTGCTCGATCAGAAACAATTTGGCAAAAGCTTTAGGCGCCTCCAAGAATACTTTGTTTTTCTGCTTTTCAGACACAGTCGACTTGACTTGAACAATCGAGAGGGGGTCAGTGGTGTTGGATAGTGGACACTGCACTGATTGTAGACCTTTCTCTATTTTTCAGCTCTAAATGAGCTAGCAGTGTTCTGGTGGCGTGTAAGTTAAAACACAACCAGAGGCCATTGAGCTGTCCTATTATTTTTTTTCTTTCTCTAAGAGTGTCCTGGCCAGGGCAGTGCCATATAATGCTTCCACTCAATATCTTTTTACTTCAGCAGCTATGGTAGGTTCAGAAGGCATCGTAGCTTACGATTGCAGCAATTAGAAAATGTCCTACCCAATCAGCAAGCGGAGATAACGCTGTGATGTTAAACACAAGCATCCATCCGGGCCACGGTTATGGTTCTTTGGTTGAAAAAAAAGGAGGTCAAGCATGCAATACTTTCCATGTTAGCAACGATTTCCAAGATTAAGAATATGAAGACAGTGTTTAGAAAGTTTATTCAGGGAAAAGTAAGAAAGTTCATTTTTATGCTCAGGTTTCTGGACTACTCTGACTAATCAGGTGTTACATAAGTCACATCCTGTCCCAAGCAGAAAGGCAAGTGGTAAAAAAAAAAAAAAAATACTATCCGCCTATATGAACACCATTGCTGCGAGGTCAGACTGTTTTACGGAGTTAAAGAAACAGTCTGACGTACCAGGCTACGAGTGTCCTGAAATGACTGAAATTGTTTCCGTGGTTAGCCAATCGACAATCTCCCCTCTGTTCCCTAACAAGCTATTTTTAACTTTGCCTTACTTTGTATGAATGTTTAATTGTACAGAGTTTCCAAAAGAAAAATGAGGAACTGAAGCCCAAAGCAAATGTCTACCTCCCAAAAATTCATTTATATGATAGATGACTGCTTCACCAAGCGTGTTATAATGCACACAGTCTATAAATTATGGTTCAGAGTTTGTTAAAGTCACACTAAGTGTGTTATTTTTTGAAGGCAGTTGAAACCATCTCCTTTCAGACTGCTGGTTTTTCCTTCGCAGCACACTCAACAGCAGGACCTTTCCGCTCGGATTCACTCCAGCACACTCGCTTTGCACGCTGCAGCCTCTACGCCTCCCTCCCACCAACCCACCACAACAAACACATGAGTACCGGTACTTCATTTCAAACTCCACGCAGAAAACTTCCACCTCGTTGTGTTTTTTTTTTTTTCTTCATCTTCTTCCAAGTGTGAAAGTGAGCAAAGCAGGGTTGGTGTAGAGCAGCCAATTGGATGTTTAATACTAGAGTTTCCCACTGGGGTTAACCACACTAAAAATACAATGGCAAAATTCACAGAAAAAAGGATGAAGGGAGCAGATGGAGGGGGAAGAGGAAGTGTGAGCCCGCGTGAGCAGTTTGCTCCAATTTGTCTGAAGCTGTGGGTCGTACTATGTGGATAGCGAAGGGATGGTTTAAATCAAGCTTTACATCCCGCTGGACGCTTCACATCCCCCTCTGACCTCAGTGAAAACTTAAAGGAGTGCGGGTAGAAGTGTGTGGAGAGGGGGAGCAGAGGATGTAATTGAGTGAGTGGACTTTGTGAGTCAGACCAGAAGCCAATTTAAATGGACAGCGCAGATCCGTGGGGAATATCATTTACCACACTACATTAGGCATGTCTTCTTTCCTTGAAAAAGTCTTTTTTTTTCATGTGGTAACAACATCGATATTATGAGATTAGGATTATCAAACAAGATTGCAATTTAAGAGATAATCTAATTGTTTTTGGGGGATTTTTTTTTCTCTAAGTCGGGGAAAAGGTTTCTCATTGAAATCAGCATGTTTCACATTCACCCTCCATCCATCTCTGTGCTTGTCCTGATGTTCTGATTTCTCCCAGGGGCCACCGAGTCTGTCAGATGTCTGATTGGTGGATCGCCTCCATGGTGACAGGAATGCTTTTTGGCCAAGCTTGTGGCAGCTCGTGTCAGTTTAATGTTAAACTTTGCTTAATTCTCTGGCCCTTTGCCCACCGGTTCATGCAAACATCGCTACTAATTAATCAGCATTAATGCCCCCCATGAAAGGTTATTCCTCCCATTTTAGCATAAATTAACCCACGCAAATGCGTGTATATAAACATCAACAAGAAGTAGTAAATCGTGTGCACTGAAGCCTGATTTCAGCACTCACGTTTTTATTCATCTTTCTTTCTAAGGTGTTTAAATATAGATGGGAGAAGCAAAGTTTTGTATAGTGCGTCATGTTTCTAGTCGTAGAAGTGGGAAAGATGCACGTGTACCTCTGAATTGCTCTGAATCAGCAGTCCAAAACAATGGACGAACCAGGATGGACTAGATCAGGAAGGAGTACATCACCGTTAATGACTATTTATAGGAACTTGACATAGCAAACTGTATCCTTTGTATGTCAAGTCGGAAGTACCTGCCGACTGCGGGAGACATGTCTCTCCAGCGGGTCCGGGGTCTGGTTTCGAGTCACCTCCCATTGGCAGTCTCCGAAACACCTAGCCAGCGAGGCGTTTGGGAGGCATCCTAACCAGATGCCCGAACCACCCCATCTGTCTTCTCTCGACTCGGAAGAGCAAATACTCTCTGCTGAGCTCCTCTCGAATGGCAGAGTTCCTCACTAGTTATAATTCACTCTACATTGTTTTGAATTTTTGGTCATTAACCTTGTAGCATAAATTACAGACGTTAACAACCGTTCATTTAGATGCACTGATTAAAAAAATACAGTGGCTAAGTACGTTAGCTGAATAAGCCTGTGGAGGTTTCATTTAGGAAGCAACAGGAAGCTTGACCATGAGTCTGATACTGAGACTGATTTGCCAGTGTTGGGGTCACCAATGGCAGGGAATTGCTTTTGAAAAGCTTGTTTCTGGTTGGTCAGTGGTTTGCCATCCAAATACAGCTTTTGAAAAACTTGTTTCTGGTTGGTCAGGGGTTTGCCATGCAAACACTGACCAGACCAATAGGAATTTACTGGCTTTGGGCTGCACTTTTAGATAGACTACAGAGGATGTAGTGGATGTAGTGGATGCAGTGAGGGCATACATGAGGATGGTTAGTGTGAGAGAAGAGCATTAAGAATACCTGGTTAGCAAAAACTGATTATTGTTGGTGCATCCTGCAGGTGGAGAACAAAAAGGAAAAGATGATTCATACAGAGAAACTTATCAATTTAAAAACAAGATTGTCAATGGTTTGGTTTTGCCTTTATTTTTCCAGTTTCATAATTTACATAGTGTTACTTCAACCTATTTCCCTTTCATCCAATTTTTCTGCTTTTCTGCTGTTACGATACACCATGCCTGTGACTGGTGTGAGACTTCTACATCTCCATGTTGTGGAAGTGAGAGTGTGAAGTCGTTTTTGTCACATATGTGCTGCGGTCGGGTGTTATGAAGCATCCTTGTGTGTGAAGAAAACAGGGATGCATTCACCAAGAAGGGAAAATCCACATAGGAGCGGAGGGGAGAGGGTGCAGGGGTGTCCGCTGTATGGTTGCTCATCTCACAGGAGACACTTAAATCAGGAATCAGCTAACAACATCTCACCCGGCCGATGGTTTTGTGCGGGTGCAGCTCGCTGTAAAATCAAATAATTACAGAGCGGTGCCAGAGAAGTTAAAGGCTCGATGTCAGCTGTGCCTGCTGGCCTGTAACCGATCAGCATTCAGGTTTAGATGCTTTCAACTCACACTCGATAATTATAGCTTCATAAGAGGTCAGTGGGCACGACTGTTTGCTTGTGTGGGAACTTTATTGGTCATCTACTTTCTACTAAACACAATGGCTCAGACATTCAGGCCAAGTTGGTTAATTACACCCCGGGAGGTAATGGTTTATCTAATGTTTTAATAATGGATGCCAACAAAGCAAAGCCTGTTAGCTGGCCCCTTTGCAGCAATCCTCTCAGCGGCATTTTAACACTTACACCACCCCTCTAGACTAGAAATGGAGTTTCAGCCAAAGAGAATTTACAAAGCTGGAGCATGCCCTCTCCGGCCAGCACTGAACCGCATGATGTCAGTGAGGAATCAAACCTCTGCACGGTGACAAATGCACACGGTGTGTGCTGTGAGCGTCACAAATGCAATCTGACAGATTTGCCTACTGAGCTAACTCGGGGATGAAGAACAAATGGTTTTTATTTTTATCTCAGCAGGCTTGGAAGATGGCTCTTGCTGTTTTAGTCAGTTGTAAATCGACTGACTGCACGGGTCGGTGAAAAATAAGAAAATCCATATTTAATAAAATAATTTAAAAAATAAAACTTTTCTAAGTTTTGAGGGAGGTGAGAATAAAGAAATATTTCAACTTTGTAATCCAATACAGAAATTTCTGTTCTTTGCCTTGCATTAGTCAAAAAGTTTACTGTTCAAAGTAATGCAGTTGGTCTTTATCCGTAAAAAAATAAAATGACGCAAAAAAAAAAAATGTGGGGGAAGACAGTGGCTCAGTGGTTAGAGCATTTGCCTGCGGACCGGAAGTCAACTGGAAGTTTGCGGGTTCGCATCTCACTGAATGCACGTATAGGGTCCTTGGAGAAGACACCTAACCCCCCCCGTTTCTCCCACCATTGGCGCCGTCATGGCAGCCTGCTGCGGTGTAGGAGTGCAGCACACAAATTTCCCCGGTAAGAGATGAATAGAGTGAGTAAAAATTAAAAAAGAAAAAAAAAAAATTCTTAATTAAAAGTAACCAGCTGGTGAGCGTTCAAAGCTAAACTTGAGTGGAGCAGACTTTGGATGTCTTTGGCTTGTATAAAAGATATTTAAATAAATAAATGACTCTATTCACCCCTCACCGGGGAAATTTGTGTGCTGCACTCCTTACGCCGCAGCAGGCTGCCCTTCGACGGCGCCAATGGTGGGAGAAGCGGGGGTTAGGTGTCTTCTCCAAGGACCCTAGACGTGCTTCTCTGTGGGCCACAAACCCGCGACCTTCCGGTCTGCGCGCGAACGCGCTAACCACTGTGCTGCCATCTCAACACATTGGGTACTATTGCGCTTGATCAAGTGACCCGTGAAACCATGGAGATAAAAAAAAAAATAAGTTATTCAGGGCTGTACGGTGGCACATTGGTTTCACCGCAAGAAAGTTGGGGTTGGAGTCCCAGGTGGAATGAGGCTTGAAACACAGGCCTTTCTGTGTGGACTTTGCATGTTCTCCCCCTATAGGTCTGGGTTTTCTCCGGGTACTCCGGCTTCCTCCCACCCTTCAAAAACATGCATGTTACGTTGATTTGCCGCAATAAAACTGCTCCCAGGAATGAGTTTGTGTGTGGATGGTTGTGTGTGTGTGGGCCTGCGACAGACTGGCGACCTGTCTGGGGTGTATCCTGCCTCTCAACTGAAATCAGCTGAGGAAGTCTCCGCCATGCCTGCAACACCGTTAGGGAGAAGCGGTTCAGAAAACAAAACGAAAATTAATTCAAGTGAGACTCAGGTGATTGAAGTCAACAACTACATCTATTGAATAGAGAAGTCTTGGTGTTTGTACTTCAACAGAAGGTCCATCTGGGGGTCAGCATTTCGGAGGACAGGCTGATGAACTTAGAAGTCCCCAGCAGGACAGAAACCAGCGTGAGACAAAATAGCCAAACTAATGTGACTGCATGTTGTTTTCTCATAATAATGTTAAAATGTATTGTGGTACAGAGTGTGTTTTCTCTTTGAAATGGATTGTTTGAAGGGAAGGTGTAAAGTGGATTGATGTTTCACAATCAACAGAGAAAATTTCATGTCTGAGTGAAAAAGTACACACTTCTAACAAGAATAAATGAGCCTAAATTATAAATGTGTTTTTTATGAGCGAACAAGAAGAGAACTGTAATCACAGACTGAAAAACTCAACACGAGAGGCTCAAAAAACTTGCAAAGTGATAAATAGTCATGAACAAATAACAAAATGATCAACTGATTACCCTTTTCATGGTATCAGGGGGAGATAAAATGGGGACACATGGGGTGCCCATTTTTTTGGTACAAAAAGAAGTGTTCTTACTACTTTAATTATAATAAACTTTGGGCAAAATATGCACCAAAATGCAAGAAAATGACTCTTACTTTTTAAAATGTTCCAGTGGAGAGTGCCCCCCTTTTCCCCTACACTGGCGAGCACCACAGGTGCTCATTTTGTCTCTGACCTCACAGCCCCCCCTTTAAAAAATCTTGGCTCTGCCCCTGGATATGTTAGGTTTTTTTTTTTAAATCAATGCTGTTGTTTTTACAACAGTTTCTTATGAGTTTCTTATGAGACTTCTGTTTAAAACCTTAAAGTTTGTTACCCAAACTTCTGACGAGATGAAATTCATTTAAAGTTGCAGAAAAAAAAAGATAAGTGTGCTGCTCTGAAAAGTTTTTTGCATTTTAATTTCACGGTGGATCCTACTGTAAATCGAATTAGTCACACAAATTAAAGTTAGGATTTCAGAGCTCAGAAGGAAATAGTTCTTTTAGTAAAGACTCATCCAAGGTTTCTGTGAGTTTATAATCTCAGTGTTTTCCTTTGATGCATCTTTTAGATGTGTTTTATTGTTTTACTTCGAAACAGCTGCACTGTAACAATGTTACATGTCATTTTCTATAATTCATGTCTTCTGAAGAGATCCAGCGTCACACTGGCATCAGTTCTGATCTGGAGAAGACAGGAACTTGGTTGGAAGTAATTTGATGTTAAATTCACTCACATCATGTTTTTATGGACTTCGCTTTTTTAAAAAAAACTGTGTGGCGACCGTCTGATCCTGCAAGCTTTGAAATGGCAATGAGCTGGTTTAAGATTATTATTGTGAGGAACCTCTTAAAAAAGAGAAAACATGCCATCTTTATGTGTAATCTCTTCAACTAAATGCTCTTATAAATTTCATAAGCGGAAACAAACATTTTCCAAACAGTACCAAGCTTTTAAAACCTCTGTGCCCTCTCTGTGATCTTCCACAGATTTCATCCTGTAGAAAAAAAACGATACTGTAAAACCTAAATCATCTTAAAAATGTTTATTAAATAAATGAAGAAGATGAATCAATTTAACTTAGTCATTTTTTGTTTTGGCCTGAAATTCAAACATTTTTCAGTGAAGGTGTCTAAAAATGATCATTTTATTTCACTAGCTGTGGTCTCTGCCTTTGAATTAGTCATTTATTTTCATTCACTGGACTCTTAGTTCAAACCCCATTTTTGCTCTAAAAGCATTTCTAATTTTTTTAAAGCATGATTTCACGCTGAGAAGAAATATGTTGGAAGTCAGTGATGGAGTAAATTCAATCACCTGTATTCTGATAAAGGAAATGAAAATTACACCCTAAAGATTCATTACACCAGATTGTGCAGGCACAATTTATGAAGCACATCAGGGTGATCGGCCATGTGTCCTGCAATATATTCAGCCACCCCAAAAGAGCTTTGAACATACTTTAGCAATCAAGCGAACTAAGTTTTTCTTTTCTTGTTTTGACTGAACCAGAAATAAAAAGCAGTTTAAATTGAAGGAAGATTATTTAACATGTGAATAATAAGTAGGTTTTCGGAAATGGCAGAAAAACTATTGTTTTGATTTGAATGTCAGGTAAATTAAAATACTACAGCTTGTACAAGTTTTTTTTCTTGGCTACTTTAAATCAGCCATTTTTGTCCCGTTAAAGATAAATCCCATGTTTATTTAAACTTGTGAAGCTGTTCTCCTTCCTGATTCGGCCTTTTCAAATCAAAAATAATAATTGACAATTATGTGTAAATAATATGAATGAAAGTCTTTTAGACTACTGTGACCCATTTGTCTTCTGTTTTTTCATTACAATATTGCATCTTATTATTTACTATGATTGTTGACATTTTAAAACAATCTAATGGATGTTTGCAAGTGGCTAAAATATCTCTCATGTTGCTGCCAAAGCTATCAAAACAGATAAAAGTTAAATCATTCTGGGTAGTGTGTTATGGGACCAGCTATGGGTGAGAGAAGGAGAGAGAGAGATTGCATCTGCAGAAGGATGCTGGGTTTGGAACCACTAAGAAAGAGGCCTAGAGGAAGACCAAAGAGGAGGTTCATGGATACAGTGAAGGAAGACGTGAAGATAGTTGGCGTGACCGAAGAAGATGTAGCAGATAGGATAAGATGGAAGAAACTGACTTGCTGTGGCGACCCCTGAAGGGAAATGCCGAAAGGAGAAGAAGATAGTATGGGACCAGCTGACGACATGTTGAACAAGTAAATGGAGAAGAAACAGGAATAACACTTCAATTTAAATGACATTTAAAATGATAGAGTGAGTCTTTGGTCGTTTTGTAAAAACTGTGGTATTGGGCTCGGCTTAGAAAATAAAACATGGACATGTATAGCAATCTCACATGGTCAGCAAAAATACCCCTGAAGCATCAAAGGTTGGATGGTAATCAGTGACCCACGGGAGCTTGAACTTTTGACTTACGACAGAATGGATCCATGTTTTTGTATCGTATAAAGAAATGCTGAGAAATGTTTTTTTTTTTAAATACAACCATCTGCTATTGGCTCATCAAACCAGCGTATGTTCTCCTTTTCCAGTAAATTCTGTCTTTGTAACACACCTGCTTCAAAGTTGGACATACTATGTGTTTGCAGAAGTTATTCTGCTAAAAATGGATGGAAACCCTGGTTATTCAAATAAATGTCACCTTTCTCTCATCTCATACCAGTCTGAATATTCTCTTTTAGCCTTTAACATCTACATAGTGATCTTTTCAGGCAGGAGAGTGAGTGCTGCTTACTGAATATTTTTTATTTGAGACTGTGAACTTCAAACTCTAGAAATGGTTGAACGTGAACATTCTAGCATATCTGCAGTTTCTGAAAAACTTGCTTCTCTAATACCTGCAATAAAAGTCCAAATCCGACCTTTTATTTTAACCTTTAGATGATAGCTTGGAAGTTCAATTGTTAGCAAAGTATTTCCGAGGAATCACCAACTCTCGCATTTGGGTTTACGTCTTGTGGGTTTAACACAAATGTGCTGTGTAATTTCTTAACACCTTTTGTTGAGCATCATCACAGTTGTTGCACTGGTAGCTCGGCTATAAAAGAGAGACTCGGCTTCTAGTAAGAAACTAGACACTAAAAAAAATGATTCAGTTCCAAAAACCAAACAAAGTTGCCGTAAATTAAACGATCAAGAGCAAAACCAGATAACACTTTCAGTACCATCTAACTGCAGCTAATTATTTTCACAAGTCAAACATGTGGCCCGAGGCTTTTCATGAGTACACTCATTACTACGGACACAGATTGACTGACAATTCTCACCCCCAAAAACTAAAAAAAAGCTGTTTTAAATTCAAACAGCTGGCCATAATGAACTCTGGAATAATGGACTCCCAACTGGACAGCAGATGATGTTTCAAAAGCATCATCAACCAACACAAATATATTTTATTATATATATTGTATATTTTGATTATTTATCACTATTGATCATTTGCAACGGGGAAGTCATTGTCTTTTAATCTGATTTCTTTTTTTTTTACAAGATATCCTGTCATGGCTGCGCTTTCAAAGATTTATGATCAAGTCTTTTCACAGATGTAGTTTCACTTCAGCTCATACTTTTCTTTACTTGTACCAATTAAACTTGAAACAATGTCCATTCAGCTCAATCATATTAATCCCAAGCTTGGCCGTTCCAGTTTGTCAATGCCTGAAACTGACTTGCTGTGGCAATTCCTGAAGAGATATGCCAAAACAAGAAGATCCCATCAGACCTCACAAGTAAAGCAGGCTGTGTCTGGGCAGTAGTTGGATGGAAGACTGCTGGAACCCAAACGCCACAGTGGGATGGTCATTGATAAAAAGTGTTGCTGTGTCACTGGGCAAGACACTTCCCCATGTTGCCTAGTCTGGATCTGGACTTTGTGGGATTGGTTGGTGATGGTCAGAGGGGCCAATGGCACAAAATAGCTGCCTTGCTTCTGTCAGTCTGCCACAGGGCGGCTGTGGTTACAACAGTAGCTTAATATTACCTGGTGTGGACTGAATGAATACTGCATATGTGAACCGCGTTTGAGCGTCCTGAAAAGCGCTATGAGTACAATGCAATATTATCAATACAAAGGCAAAAGAAATGCATCAAATCTTAACTGTGATGTTGACCTACCAACTTACATAAATTTTTTCCAGTCATTTTGGAAAAAAACTTGATTTATCAGGATTGTAAAAGCTCCAGTAAAAACGTGAACCGGGAGTGCAGCCATCTTTCACGAATATTAAAGTGTAGAAAAGACAGGGAAAAAAAGGTCAAAATAACCTCATAACAACATGTGCAGAGGAGATTTGTTTAAAAAAGAAAAAGTCAATGGCATAAGTTTGTACATGATATTAAAAAATAGAAGAAAAAAAAAAACAAGGCAGTCTGAAACTATAGCAGCATAACTAGTCATCTCTCCTCTATGTGGTTGCTCTTTAAACTTTGCCTGCATGAGTCACTGAAAATGTTTTATTTTATTTTAAATATTGCGGAACCCTCTCGTGGGGGTATATGTGACATTTGTGGTCTGAGTGGGCGCGTCAAGCAGCTGATAGGCCGTTTTACTGGAGTGCAGACTTTTTCCATCAGCACCCGGTGGTAACTCCACAAACCCACTCAGACAGCGAACATGGAAAACAAGCCATCTATCTCTTCATCTAAACCATCTATCTTTCTCACTCCATTCACGTGAAAACCTCTGACAAAAAAATGCTGTCTTAGTTGGGATAAGAGGTTAAAAAAAAGTGTGTTAACTTCTTTAAAATGCCATACCATTTGACCTACATCATGCTTTAATCCAAGACAAACCAACAAATCTGAGATAAATGACTTAAAGAAAAACTTATAGTTATACTAATGCTGGCAAACCGACCGAAACGTGACTGAATTGTGTGGCGGGACCTTCCCAGAGAGGCTCATAAACAATTATAAACAAGCCTTACAGAACAAAAATGACGGTGTTTTAAAGAGTTAGATGAAATTTCCTACCAGAGATGTGGGGGACTGATAACCTCAGAAAAATGTATGTTGTTGTTTGATGTTTGTAACGCCATAGGCTACTGGATCATGTGGTGCACTTTGATATATAGTTTCTTCAGTTTGGCCTTGTGTTTGGTGAGATGAATAAATGTCTTACAAACTATCTGCTTTCCAGCACTGAAGCTCTCTTTGAGGTATTATGAAAGATGTTTCTAAATTTGTTTTGGTCTTGTTGCTTAAATCTGCCTTCATTGGTTGGACTTATAAATAGGTGTACTGAAAAAAAAAGTTGTGGGCTCTGTGGGACATTGAAACCTCTACCAATCTTCTTTTTTTTTTAAAAACGTACAGTATCGATCCCTCCAATGGGAAATATTTTGTGCTGCATTGCACCGCAGCAGGCAGCCATGACGGCACCCATGGTGGGAGAGTCAGGAGGTTCGGCTTCCCTCAGGACACTTAGGCATGGGCCCAGTGGGAATTGAACCAACTTCTCCCCGGTCCAAGGTCTAGGTACTGGTTGTATTAAGGGCAAAATAACATTCTTTGGCCTCCGGATCACTCAAATTTCTTGTTTTCGGCAACAATTATATATTCCTTTTATTTATTTATTTATTTATTTTCACTCACTCTATTCATCCCTCACTGGGGAAATTTGTGTGCTGCACTTCTACACTGCAGCAGGCTGCCACAACAGCACCAATGGTGGGAGAAACAGGAGTTAGGGGTTTTCTCCAACAACCCTAGACATGCACTAAGAGGGATGCGAACCCACAAACTTCCGGTTGACTTCCAGTCCATGGGCGAACGCTCTAACCACTGAGCCACCGTCTCACCCCTTTTAGTTGGGAACGTAAATCTGGAATAAGCCAGAAAACAATAAGGCGGGTTTTAACATGTACTTAATATTCACAAATAGTTCCTAGGTGGAAGATCTTTTACACTTTCCATAGGTGTAAAAATTTATCTTGTTGTTTTTGTCCATTACCTAAAATGTATTATTAACCATCTTCTGTTCAGTTTTGCTTTTTATCCACCTTCTAAATCTCTTATCTTTCCACAGGAAACATCTTCGTGGTGAGCTTATCTGTGGCAGACCTGGTGGTGGCGCTGTACCCCTACCCTCTGGTCCTCACAGCTATTTTCCACAATGACTGGACTATGGGTGATCTGCACTGCCAGGCCAGCGGCTTCATCATGGGCCTCAGCGTCATTGGCTCCATTTTCAACATTACAGCGATCGCCATAAACAGATACTGCTACATCTGCCATAGCCTTCACTATGATCGTCTATACAGCCTGAGGAACACATGCTGCTACCTTGGCCTCACGTGGCTGCTCACAGCCATTGCCACGGTGCCAAACTTTTTTGTTGGCTCTCTGCAGTACGACCCCCGTATCTACTCATGCACTTTTGCGCAGACAGTGAGCTCATACTACACCATCTCTGTGGTGATTATACACTTTTTGATTCCATTATTGGTGGTCTCGTACTGCTACATGAGGATATGGGTGCTTGTGATTCAAGTGAAACATCGAGTGAAACCAGAGCAGAGTACAAGACTGAAACCCAGTGATGTAAGGAACTTCTTGACTATGTTTATGGTGTTTGTGTTATTTGCTGTGTGCTGGGCTCCTCTGAACCTCATCGGCCTGGCTGTGGCTATAAACCCAGCGAAAGTTGCTCCCAACATACCAGAGTGGCTCTTTGTCACGAGCTACTTCATGGCATACTTCAACAGCTGCCTCAACGCCATCATCTATGGATTACTGAACCAAAACTTTCGTAAAGAGTACAAAACAATCCTCCTTGCTCTTTGTTTTCCACGTTTGCTTTACATGGAAACGTCAAGGTGTGCTACAGAGGGACTGAAAAGCAAGCCTTCGCCGGCTATGACGAACAACAATATTGCAGAGATTAATCTCTAAATTATTATTTAACTGGGAAAGTGGATGTGCCATGGTTCATTCAGTGCCTTCTCATCATTTTCCGGTTGTTTGGATAAAGTCATGTGGTGGGGATTGCATCAAATTCCTGGCACAATCATTCAGTTTTACATAACACATAATGAGCTTGACAAAAAGGTCCTTTGGTGTCTATTTTCATGCTCAGCAATGGTCTTTCTGCAGCTAAAACAGGGAATTTAGGACCTAGGGATCTTATAAGGCACGCTGCCTTCAAATGGAACCCATGAGCTCACGATTGGGACATTTGAGATAACGCACACGGTCAAAGTTGGTAGAAATATGCTAATTATGAAGCTGTAAATATGACAAAATGATGGTGGCTGGGGCAGTAAAACCGACAGTTAAAATGAATCCATTTGAAGGCATCGTTTCTTCACCAGTACTTAATGTTCTTCTGTATCATTGCACTGCATTCATGAAGAGACTGGCAAACTGTTTTATGAGAAGGAAAATCAGGCCCAAAGATTACAAGTGACTAAAAACATTTGCATGATGGATAGCAGACGGTTGTGAAAGATGACTCTTTTAAATTTTTGTGTCAGGTAATTTATGCACTTTGTATAGCCTTGTTGGGGGTGGGAACGAGGAGTTTGTAACTAGTTAATCACGTCCCTGCATGTGTACATCATGTGCACACAAATGATTCACTGCCTATTTGCACAGACTATGTGAGCGACATAAAGTGAAAATAAATGTATTTTCTATTGCAAATGAATGTGTTTTAAAACCTTTTTTTTATAGAAATAGAAAAAACACAGCAACAAGCATAAAACATGGAGACTCAATAAAAGTAGAGATTCACACATAGGATGTACCGGAAAATGCACCTATGACTTTTAAATAAAAAATTGCTATATACAGTACTTTTTTTTTTTTTTGATCCAGCAGATAAAAGCAGATGGGTTTCTTCCAGGTTAAAGTGTAGCGCTTGTGTTGAAACTTTGAAAGTGGAAACTGTGTGAGATCAAATGAACCAACAAGCTACTGGTTGAAGTTAAACCTCATTGGACTGACCATTTAATTCTAAAAATGTCACATCAAAGATAAAATTATAAATCAAAGAAATTGTCAAAGTTATCTCAGCACAAAAAAACCTCTTCAGAAATGTATCTTTAAAACTTTTTGGTTTAAACATTTTTATACTAAAATGTAGAATTACTAGTCCGTGCATGTGTGTGACCCTGCAACAGATTGGTGACCTGTTAGGGGTGTTCCCTGCCTCTCGCATGAACCGGCCACAATAGACTCCGGCAGCCTACGCAACTCCAGAATGGACAGCTCAGAAAATAATTGAATGAATAGATTTATTAATCTTTAAATAAGTTAATAGAGTTTTCAACATGTTAATCCTTTAACAGAAAGACCAAGGGACGAGGCTTGAAACACTGGTCTCTCTGTGTGGAGTTTGCATGCTCTGGCCTTATATCTGTAGGTTTTCTCCGGGTTCTCCGGTTTCCTTCCACCCTCCAAAAAGATGTATGTTAGGTTAATTGGCCACTATAAAATTGCCCTTAGAAATGAGTGTGTGTGTGTGGATGATTGTGAATGTGTGGCCCCTCAACAGACTGGGGAACTGTTTGGGTGCACCCTGCCTCTTAACTGAAAGCGACTGGGAAAGACTACGGCATCGCCCACTACCCTATTGCGGATAAGCTGTTCAGAAGACATTACATACAGTATCTTAACCTCATTCGTTGTTATTTCTATAAATAGGGTATATCAAAAGCCGAGCTTTAAAATTATTTATAGATTTGACTGGCTGTTAGTGGAACAAACACACGGTGTTCAGGGTGTGTGAGATGTCTATTCAGTGATAGTTTTAAGTTTTGCTTCAGTTGTTGAGTTTTTTTTCTCATTTATCATTTTCTGATATGGCTCTTTTTTATGGAAGATAAAAGACCTATTAATTTTCATGATACTATTGGGACCTCAGGCTTTACTTCTAAGCAATTATGTTCTCACAAAATACAACAGAAATATTGTAGGACCTTTCGCTTTGGTTTTAAATCAAAGAAAAGTGAGATCACAACCAGCTTTGTGTGTACTTAGAAATTGCCTTGTTATTTGTAAAACTCAAACTCCCTCATTGTTCCTAATCAGTTATTTTAAGTATTTCAACTTCTTTCAACTTATGCCCACTGGACCAAAAATTTAAAGCCCTGAGCATCTTACTTTTCAAACAGCAAAAATTATGAAAAGAGGGAAAAGTGGGTGGTAAACAAAACTAGCTCTCTTGTTTATTAAATGCCTGGAAGACATGACATGCATCAGGAGCCAGAGAGATGTAATTTTATGATAGTGGAAGTGTGCCTGGATGCATGTCACCCACCCTAAGATGAGCTCTGACAGCCTCCCAGCATCACCACTTCACACAACCAAACTATGAGCTGTTCACCTCACAGGGAGGCTCCAAGACGTCAATGCGATCTGATCTAATTTGATGCACTGTTAGAAAGATATTAAAGAGATTACTCGTTCCAACTATCCAAACTTAAAATCATCTGTTTTCTAAGAAATCTTTTGGCAGACTTTTGCTCCCTGTTGTGCTATGCAGAAGCTAATCATGGATAAGTGGTTGCGTAGAGGACAAAATAAAAGCATTCTGAAGACAAACAGGAATCTACCAAAGATCTTTGCTCAGCAGGAAGCCTGGGCATGTTGCTGTCAAGTTGCAGAAGCACAAAAAGGCTGAAAAACATTCACTTTTCTTTCTTAAAAATCAGCTTGTGATGAGGAAGTAGGAAGCAGTCCTCATTCTGGTGCAAGGTCAGCCACAGGTGAGTGGCTAAGCGGCTTGAGGAAAAATGACAGCGTTCAATTTCAACACACATTGACTCTCCCACACAAATGGATCATCTATCATATCTTTCATCCCAAAATCTCGTCTCATTCTTCATTTCTTGCAGATATTAATTTATTTTTCTGGCCTGAGGCACCTCAACTTCTTTCAAAGCATTGAGGAGGTATTAGATGGCTGCAAATATAAAGATAAAGCTGATTCGTTTGAAATAAAACTAATGACTCTGTGGGAACTGGACATAGCAGGTCATTTCCATCTGCGTGCCAAATAGAAAGTAGCTTTTGGCTCCAAAACACCTCAGGACTCGTAGATTCCTATTGAGCTAGTATTATGTCGCTATTGTTGTCACAACTATTCTGGCTTTGTTCCCTTACCGGTCGTCACAATGCATTCTCTTTAGTTCTGATTTTTTTTTTTTTTTTTTTTTTGCAGCTATTTGCCTCAAAGCACAGACTATTCAAATTAATAACTGGCCAATCAGATTCACCGATTGAAAAATGTAGCAACTATACACCCCGTTTTACAGGTTTGATAGATCTTACAGGTTTCACTTAACCACAGTAGGAAGCCAGACGGTGAGTCAGACGGATTGGCAGTTTGCCACTCTCCAGTGGCGGGGAGTGTACCTTCAAAAAACTCACTCCTGGTCGGCAAAGTGGTTGCCATGCGAACGCGGACTGGATCCTACTTGTGTCTCTGGAAATTCAACATATGGTGTCGTCCACAAGGCATAAAATTGAAAGTGAATTGCTTTCATTCTGGATTTTTTAGCGTTGTTGCATTTTCACTGTGAGAGTCACTCGAAATCACATTGCATGATTTTTTTTTTAACAAACAAGCATTTGATACCTTGAGTCAAACAATATTAATATTTGGTTCATGAGTCGTTAACAATTACGGAGATTATAGTACATTTTCTGTACTTTGTGAGCAGGTTTGTACACTTTGCAGGAGAGATTTTGGCCCACTCCTCTACATGGATCGTTTCTTGATCTTTCTGGTGTCAGGTATGTCACTAAGCAACACTTAGTTTTATATCCGTCCATAAATCTATTGTTGTATCCGACTTTAGTTGTGAAAAAAAGGATCCTCAGTGCATGATAGTTGTAGTATTGGTGGGAGGATAATCCTTCTTGAACATTCCTCATGTGTATGTTTCATTATAAGGGTAATTATTGTACATCGTTTCCATTAAAAAGACTACGCAAAGAAAATCAGAGAGTTTTTGGCGACATTACAGCTACGTCTTATTAAAAAAGTCAAACCCCTAAACAGAAATGAACAAATAATAATAAAAACAAAACTTTTAAAAATGTATTTCTAGATCGGAATTCAAGTCATCAGAACTTTTTCTTAATTCACAAAGGCGTTGCTGAAGTAGCATCCAGTTTCGTGCTGTGCCAGCCAATAGATTTAAATGTTGTGGATCACAACAATCTTCTCTTGGCAACACCAACTAATATCACAACAAAAGTGATTACTGATAAAAAAGTAAATCTGTTTTTGAATGATAGCAGCTAGACTCACATATCTTTGCTTTCTTCGCAATAAATGCTGCCAAAGCCTGCACAGGCTTGATAGCTCAGTGCTTCTTGGATTTTGAATGAACAACAGACAAATGCACATAAACTGCTGGTTAAAAATAAACTAAAAAGTTGAGAAGGCGTGCACCCTTGTGAAAAGCTACATAAACCAAATTAAATTCCTCCTTTGAGATTCCAGTGCTTATTTGTCCAACTTTTAAACATTCTGTTACTTTTATTATTCAATGAGAACAACCAAATAAAAAAGCTGATGTATTTGTAGAATAATTCAGTTTTTTTTTTTTTTTTTTTTGGTGAAACAGTTCATAAGTCAAGATGAAAAGATGAAGTGATGCAGCTGCTCCATCTGTCATTTGGCCTTGATATAATTTGAAAGCCAATAGCTTGTGAAGACATTTTTCTAACCGTTATTTTCAAGGACAGCATGATGTATCCATGCTGCCAATGCTATAACATCCATAATAACTCATAACTTTATTTGGTCAGTTTCAACCCTGTCTCTCCATGATGTGTCACAAGTTTTAAAAGTGCTCTGCGTTTGTCCGTGAGAACGTCTCTAATGGTTGTTTTGCTTTAGCTTCCACAAAGTGTCCCATAATCACAACTCCAAGTCATCCCATAAATTCTCCAGACAAGTCAAACTTGGATAAAAATAAAGTTATTTCTATTTGTGTCTCGTAACAGGAAAGCATTCTGTTCTATTTTTGGAAAATGTCTCAGTGAGCTGCTTTGCTTTGTGTACTGTTCATACTGCTGAATATTTTCTTCTGCTCTCTGAGATTGCTTTTATGAGATCTTTATATTTAATCTGTATCATTTCAAACCTTCTTTACGTTTCCAAGGTGTTTGTCGACATGCATCTCAAAGATTCCGATTACCCAAGGATGGGTAAGATTATTACCACAGCAGGAAAACTTTACCATAATTATGGTTAGCATTGAATAAATGAGCAATAGGACTCTAAATGGTTAAATGCTTAATGCATGACGTCTCTTTTGCCTGCTGGATGAAATTAGTCTTAACTCTTGTCCTGGCACAGAGGAATTTCAACAGCTCTTGCACATCATTGCGTTTTACAGCAATCAAGTCTAACCGTGGATCAGGCTGCTACAATAGCAAACCTCCTAATGGATTTGTGCATCGGGTTAAGCAACGCTTGTTTTCTCATGCATATGATGCGTTTCTACATATCCCGTTGGGCGGTGGGTTGCAACATTACCAGGAGGGTTTGCGTTTAGTGAGAAACTAATGAAGGGCCAGTAGAAATGATAATATACGGCATAATTTTTCTTCTACTCAAAGAATTTCTTCCTGATGGCAGCGTTTAAAATATTTTAAGAGTTTTAATTAATTACAAGTAATAAATCAAAGAAGCAAAACCAATCTTAATTTGTTGGTAAAATTTCCATTTTTTACACATATGCAGACAAAGAAACATTTGAAGACTTTCTCTACATTTATGTAATCTAGACGTTTACAGAGCGTATGGAGCCAATTGGTTACAAACATTTTCAGTTCATGGGTTGTTGACATGTCTCTGTGGATAAATGATCTTCTGTTCCTTCAACGATTCACACATACATTGTCTCAGCCTATAAGTAAAAGTTTATATAACTTACCATGTTGTTAGGGAATCAAATATTTGAATCCCACTGACACCATAAATTCTTTACAGTAAATTGATTCTGTTATTGTTTGAATTCATTGAAATTTTTATAGAATTTTGCTGTTCTTACTTTGACATTTTGTGCTGGATGATTTAATTGGATTCCAGACTAAACAAACCCAAAAATCCCAGTTGGAAATAATCAGTCATGCACATTGTTATAAAATACAAGACAATGATAATTTTTATCAACCTCCATCATGCCTGACCTACTTCCAGTAACAAGCTGTAACTATAATTACTGTAACTGCTGAGAAGTAAATAATAGATTTAACTTGGCTTCTGTGAGATAGTATGCCTAATTATTTTTCCGCTGTAGTTTCGCTCCTGTTTTATTCTACTTTTATCTACCAAGGACAGAGGTACACTGAGTCCCGTGATAACCACCACCTCCATGCTTTCCCACCATTTCTCCCCATCTGGATGCAGCAGCTCAAGAGAAAATTAAAGAAAAAATAACAGATCCAAATCAAACTTCACCATTTAGGATCCAGATAAAAATATTTTCTTGCTCAGGCTTTGCCTCCTGAATGAATGAAACATTTCTGATTTGAGAAAAAAATTCTTCAACCAGATCTGGAACACATTTTGTAATGTGTGATAAGGATCTGGGTTGCGTGTAAAAGTTTTAGTGCTGATTTATTCTTTTTATAATGACAAACAGAATTGTGTCCTGTGGCTAAACTCTTTCTGAACAGATTTGCTCGAGCAAAGAAAGCATCACGTACTAACCATGGCAAATATAAGATTATTTTTGTAATTATATTAAAATTTGTTATATTTTGGTTTGTTTATTTCCCACCACGGCGTAGAACCAAGCGGGAAGTACATAACATGAATGGAGGCTTTTGCTGGACAAACAAACCAAAGAGTGATGCAGAGTGAAATGAAAAGAAACAGAAAGAGAGCAAGAAAAGAAAGGAAGATAAACTGCTGTAATTTGTAAGACAAAGGGCATCAAAACATTTGTGGCTGATTATGGAGGACAGAAAACATTCACAAAGCTTACAAGTTTTAAAAGATTTCTGCACATTTGGACTGCATCTAAATTTGCAATTGTCAAAAAGTGGAAAGAGATTTAGAAACTTGTTGGAAAAAGTTGAGAAAAAAAAGATGGGGTTAAAATAATATTTCTCAAAAAAAAAAAAAAAAAACCAATAAAGTACCGGTATTCAGTATTCCCATTAGTTCTGTGTAATCCCTCATTCATCCAGCCCTGATCCATCATAGAAAAGGCTTCAAAGTTGTCTTCTGGACAGTGTATTTTCTGATCAAGATGTTTCGACTTCCATCCAAAAATACATTTAATTCAGATTGAAAATCAAATCCATTCCAAGAATGTATGGAAATCGAAACGTCTTGATCAGAAAATAAATTTTCCAGAATACAACTTAAATAAATGAATTACTCTATTCATCCCTCACCGGGGAAATTTGTTTTGCTGCACTCCTCACACCGCAGCAGGTTGCCCTTCAACAGCACTAATGGTGGGAAAAGCAGGGATTAGGTGTCTTCTCCAAGGACCCTAAACATGCTCTCTGTGGGACGCGAACCCACAAACCACCGGTCCGTGTGCGAACGCTTTAACCACTGAGCTGCTGTCTCCACCCTAAGAAGCCTTTTCTACGATGCTCCCATTAGTATTAATAATGAGGGGTACCCCAAGGATCAATTTCAGGCCACTTTTGATTTGATTAGGGTCCAACGGCATGTTAGAGTCCCAAAGATAGGATTTTAGTTCCTGAAATAAAATGTGTTTCAGTTCCTGAATTGATGTGGTTGAAGACATTTTGAAGTTGGTTTGTATGAACAGGTCAGGAATATTTCTACAACCAGTTGTGACTGAATTTGTGTGAAGATGTTGTGTGATGTTTTGCTGTTTTGTCGTGTCTCTCTTCCTGGAAGGAATGAAAACCATGTGTGAAGACCCCCAGTGTCTTGGTCCAATGTTCTGAGTTGATTCACTGCTTTTTCTTGGAAATAATTTTTAGAAAATAGTTTCATAGATGATTCATGATGACATCTATCTAAAATAGTTATTTTAAAAGTGGCTCAGAGGCCTTCACTGTTATTGGAATCTGGTGGTTTGATTTATCATCTAAACATTTTTTTATAACATGTTTGATTTTCAACAAATTAAACTAATTTTAAGGAATTACTTCATAGACACAAGTCGTGTTTTTTCCATTTTATTTTTCTGAACAAAATTTTGATTCAATTTCATAAGCAGAAAATGATTTCTAGTGTTGTCTTGTGGGTGTGTTAGATAACAACTGACATGTGCTTTTTATTTAACAACATAAAGAAAAAGGAAGGATGGGACAAATTGTCAGAAAACTAACCTCAAGAAAAACATGACACACGGGCAAATTTACTTGTTTATTTCCCACCACCACGTAGAACCGAGAGGGAAGTACATAACATGAATGGAGGCTTTTAACAATCTTCCCCCCTGAAGGTTGTTGTGTGCATGCAGCAAATGATGAAGCTATGAATAGCATGAACTATTCTTCAAGCAGTTTAATTCTTTCTCTGGTTTCACACGGAAAGTTAATTTACAAGTACAGATAGTGATGACAGCTCTTAAAATATTTCCTGAAGGACACAGTGCCATCGAGCCAAACAACAGGTGTAGAGTAGAGAGGCTCAAACCTGACATGGACGGCAGGCTACTTGGAAGGAGGCAACTTGGGGAGTCCGGAAAGTCATGGGAATAGCTTACAGAGGGGTTGAAATCAAAATCCACCAGGGAGGAAACAGTCTTAACCTTGTCATAAAAAAAAACTTTCTCAATCAACACATATTTTCATTGGTTACAAGATTTTTTTTTTAAAACTCAAGTTGTCCATTTTTTTTTAGATCTCTATTTGCATGGAAAATATGATTCTATCGTTTTGTATTATGGGATTTTTTGTTTGAAATAATTGTATATGACATGTTTATTTGAAGAGGCCACTGTTTCTTTTATAATTAAGTCTGGATTTAGTGATTGGTATGACGTTTCTTCTCATGAGCTTTGTATGTTTTGATGTCTTGTTTGCAGAAAACTTTCATCAAGAAAGATTTTCCATCTGAATTTCTGTATATTTTTAATTTCAAGAGAAGTCAGAAGAGAGAAGTTTTACACGTAGATTTAAACACAAAACAATTGTACTTGATTTTCTGCAAAACTGATTTTTTTTTTAAGCTTGGAGTTTGAAGGTTGTCTTGTGTGCACATATTTAGTAATTGATTCCCAAAGGAAATTTTTTACAAAGTACATGTGAAAGCTTTACGAACACATTCAAGAGTAAAATAGAATAAAGTAAAACAGTCTCCGTACTTAGATATCAGCTGGACAGCCGCGGTGAAACTAATGAGAAAAACAATTCAAACCTTTTACATGAGCTGCATCTGACATTTTTCAAAACAATTTCGTCCTAAATATTTTCCAGGGCAAAAATAAATAAATGAAAAAGGACATAAAATGAATTAAATGCAGTAAACAATCAAGTAACACTCAAAAGCTCTTTCAAATGACAGCTGGTTCCTGGGAGCCAAAAACCCTCCAAGCAACGAGCATTCTAATTATTACACATTAGATATTTAGTTGGTGGTCCAAAAAGAAGACCATTCAGATTCCCCCTTCTTCCAAATCATATGTTTGTTTCGTCATCTAGTTATTTTAGTAAGAGCTAGTGTATGAATGTGTGTGAATGTTTGTCTGCAGTCAGAAAGACTGCTGGAGCACATAGCTGCCACATTCCCATCCATCTCCCTCAGGGGGGCTACAGCTTCACAACCAGCTCAACCGGCCCCCACTAGCAAGTCAATGTGGAGGGAAAAATAAATTCATTTTAAAGAGTAGTAGATGCCTTGATTTTTTTTTTTTTTTCAAATAAAAGTGTTGTGGCCTCACAGCAACAAGGTTGGGTTTTTTGTCCCGGAGTGGGACAAAGCTTGAATCACTGACCTTTCTGTGTGGAGTTTGCCTGTTCTCCCTGTGTATGCATGGGTTTCCTCCAGGTGCTCTGGTTTCCTCCCACCCTCCAAAAATATGCATGTGGAGTTGATTGGTCACTATGACATTGCCCTTAGGAGTGAGTATGTGTATGAATGATTGTGTGTTGTTGGCCCCGCAACAGACTGGTGACCTGTTAAAAGTGTACCCCGCCTCTTGTCTGAAACCAGCTGGCATAGGCTCCAGGCACCCTCACGACCCATTATGAATGAATGGTTCAGAAGACAAAATCAAAGTCTTATGTCTGTCACAAACAAACAGTGGTATGATTTTTTTTGGTCATTTTGTCCCTTTGAAGTCAAAGATAAAAAGTACAGAATAGGATTGAATTTTACACAGAAATAATTATTGCATGGTTAGCATTCTTTTTGGGTAGGTTAAAATAATATTAATAATAAAAATATCAGGAGATCCGAGTTTCTGGGAAGTGAATTCTTTCCACTTTAATGACCATAAAAAACAGTTAATGTTGTGCTGCAGCACACGCTACAGAATCTTGAAGGAACAAACTGAGATAACCTCACAAAACATTTTCCAATTATTTCTGTTATCTCTTTGATAGATTGTGGTTTTCTTGGTTATTTAAAACAAGAAAACAAGAAAAATATCTGGTTGGTCTGGTTCAGTTGGCATTCTGTCTGTTGAGACAATTGCTGCAAATGTAACGGGCGGTATGAGTCAAGGGGGGAGCAGTGGTAAACTAACTTTTTTGCTGTCACAGGGTGTTTGTGCCCTCGCACCTCATCTCTCTGAACTCCTCAACCGGCTTGATACTGATTTTTGACAGTTGTACACCACCTACAGCGGTCAGAGGTCACTGACTCGAGATCTGCTGCGTTGATGATCTATCACACATTTAACTTATGGTCACATGCGTCTCTCTTTGAAAAAGAAAGCTCACGAACTTGTGGAGGTGAGACTACTAATCACTTTCTATTTAGTAGCAATTATAAACTTTGTTTGGCTAAATGTAAGAAAAAGATACCACTGATTTACTGTATGCACAGTATATGAGCACATTGTTACTTGAATGTTATTTCTTTTAGATTCTATGTTATTATATTCTTAACTCAGGGGAAAAAAGGTCTCAGTAGCTTTCATTGTATGATAAACCCCTGATGATTTCTCCTAATTACCATATATAATCTCCAGTGAACTGACAATTTATTTGATTATTATCGGCTTCTTAAGTTATGGCTCCAGGGTAGACTAGACATTGTGGAGACGCATTCTCTTTGGCCTTTCAATATAAAATGCAACCTGGTGTGCCATATCATAAAAGATAAATAGGCAGGGAGAGGATGGATATTTTTTATGCGCTGTGATTTATCCCAATATAAATTTATATACGTATGTCAAAAACAAATTAATGTAGCTAGCAGAGCAAACGTATACTCTGATTGCGGTATGCAAACTTGCCAAAAAAAAGTTGTGGCTTCTGTGACCTAGCAATGCATTAATGTATTTTGAAATGCCTAATTTTCAGGATTACTTCTTGGCAAATAGACTGCATTATATCTTAAAATGGCTGAAACCTGACCTATTGGACGAATCTTGGATAGATATAGAGCACACTCTTTGCGAGAACCTTAACATCTCTGATCTACCTTTTTTTAGTTCAGGCATTAAACGCCACAAGTGTTTCAGAAGTTTAAACATCAGCTCAACACTAACAGTCTGGTGGGAATTTCTTAAAAAAAACAACTATACAATATTCCCATGTAAGCTCACCCCCATTTGGAACAATCCTGATATTCTATTAAACAAAAGCGTGGTGTGCTTCAATTCTTGGAAGGATAAAGGAATCCAACAGTTTCAACACATAATTCATAACAAAGCATTCATCTCCCTCTCATCTCTATCATCAAATCATGGGATCAGCAACAGTAAGTTTCTTGAATACAGGCAACTTAAATCCGTAATAACTTCTAAGTACCGCTTGAACCAATTGGACCTTGAACTTCCACTCACAGTGACACAACTCATGAATCTAAACAATCCTAAACTCACCTCGAAAGTCTACAAATTAGTATCTAAAATAGACGACACAATCCACCTCCCGATGTCAAAATGGGAATCTAATCTATCACTAAACTCCAGTCATCAATTCTGGCTGCAGATCTGTCTGAATGCCTTTAATATGACCAACAGTCCAAACTTACAACTTATCCAGTACAAGATTCTTCACAGAACTCATTACACAAGACGTAGGCTATTTAAAATGAGCCTTGTACAGTCTATGATTTGCACACAGTGCACAGGTAATAACGTTGATGACTATATGCACGCCCTGTGGCTCTGTGCACCCCTGCAAACTTTTTGGCATAAAGTCTGTGAGGACTTATCCAAATTAACTAAACTTAAAGTTCCTGCCTGTCCAAAGCTTTGTTTGTTAGGCAACCTAAGTGAAATGAACATTGAAACTCACAAGGCACAAATGGTTCTCACTGCCTTATGTATCGCAAAGAAAACTATCCTCCTGAACTGGAAATCCAAAACCACTCTTAGCATTAACCAGTACAAAAACCTCCTGTCAGACCACATCAGCTTAGAGATCATGTCTGCATCTTTTAAACATGATTCAACCTCAGTGACCCTCTGGTCCCAGCTGATTAGTCACATCACTCAGTAAGAACATGGTGATAATAGGTACGGGTTTAAACTAGTTCCGGTGGCTTGGAGCGGGGGGCGGTTGGGGTCTCCATGCATCCAGAGGGTCTGGTGTCGGCCTGGTCCCGGGGCTCTAGTTGGCCGGGGCGTGGGGCGGCTCGCTTGACTAGCGAGGGAATCGGGATCTCTGTGCCGGCTCCTGCTGGGGTACGGGGCTGGCAGTGGCTGCCGGCCTGAGACGGCGTTGGTGGGACCCTGGTTGGGGTTGGTTGTCATGGTGGGGGCTGGGTTGGGGGGGTCGGCCTTGGGGAGCTGGGGGCTTGCTTCTGCGGGCTGGGGCTCTTGCCTGGGTCCTGGGGGGGCCTAGGCTGTCCTGCAGTGGTCACTGCAGTCGGACCGCCTGGTGCCCGACCTGGGGTTCCACGTCTCACCTGCTGCACGGAGGGGTTGTGGAGGGGACCAGGGAAGGAAGAAGGGTGCAGCAGAAAGAAAGGAGAGGTAAGACGAGGCTGTGTGGTGACGGGGTGCCTCGGAGGGTGGGGTGGGCCCAGGTCCTTGGGCTTGTTGGAGGTTGTTTCTGATGGCTCTGGGGTCTCCTGCTGCTCTTGTGTGGCGGAGGACACTACCTCGGTGGCTGTGTCCCGCATGGCTGCCTCTTTTTGGAGCGTGCTGTTTGCCTCGTGGTTGCCTGGCTGGTTCGGAGGGCCCCTGGCGCTTACCGTGTCCGGCTGGGGAGCCGGTCGCCCGGGGGGATGTTTCCCTCCTTCCGGTTGTGCCCATCCGCCTGCTCTCTCCCGGTCCCACACTGCCACATGCTCACTGTCACTTAGGGCGCGGGGTCTGGATGGGTGGGGCACGCTGACGAGGCTTGGGGAGGGTGATCCCCCTTCTGAGTCCCCGTCTGCACCCATCCTCCACTCCACTTTTAACTGCATCTTAGTCATTTATATTCATATAGGGTCTTGAGGGGTATTTCGGAGAGGGAGTGCCAAGTGGGGACACCTGCACTCCCTCCCATGCCGTTCCCCCTCAATTTTAAATCCCACCTTAGACACTGAACATGGCACAATGGCACCACACACATTCCAAACTAAACTACACACAGAGAGGTCCTCGGGTTGGGGGGCAATGCCGCTTGGCAGCGACAGGGCCCGCCACCTGCAAGCGCTCTCTCGCCCACTTCAATTGCAGCACATACATACACAGGTGGGACCGGGGGAGGGCGGCCGGTCTTCACCCGTCTGTGTCCCTTCGGGTCGGCCGGGATCTCGGGGCTCTGCTGCCTGGAGGGGGGCTGGGTTTGCGGGACTTGGAGGCCAGTCACTTCTGTGTTGCCCGCCTCCAGGGGGCGGGAGACACCCAGAGATACGGTTGTGTGGTTTTTGTATGGGGGAAACGGGCCCGGGGGCGGTCTCGCCTGGCCCTGCCGGGGCCCCTCGTCACCAGTTGGGGTTAAGAGGTGCACTGGGGTGAGCATCACTAGAGAGTTGGCAGGACTACAGTTGAGGGACTAGCGTAGTGAAGAGGGACATTAGGTGTGCAGAGGTGGTCTTTGGGCTGCCTGGGTCGGGCACCTGGCTGTGTGTTGGGCTGTGGCGGCTGCATGTGGGGTAGCCTGGCCCTGCTGGGCCCCCGGTTGAGCCCCGGCTCGGGGATTGTCGGGTCCCTGGGCCCTTGGGGTGAGTGCTCCCCTCTCGGTCCGGGCCTTGACTTCTGTCACCCCTGGGCTCGCCTAGGGCCGTGGGGTACGGTTGCCGCGTCTGCCCCGAGGCCTGTGGGTCCTGGCATCGGGGAGGCCCGTGCTCCTTGGTGCTGGAGTGGTTCTGGCAGGGGTTTCTCTATGCGCCTTGCTGGGTGGGTGGGCGGCTCCTCGTCCCGGCTTCGGGGTCCCGAGATCTGGATGGGCGTGGGCCCGGGTAGCGTGTGTCTCTGCCTCCCTCGTTCCAATCCTTTGGGGCTGGGGACAATCCGTTGGTCCTAATAAGCACATGGTTCACATCGGCAGCATGCATGTACTTTCACTCACACTCGCACACTATATCACTCTGTTTACTGTCCGCTATGGTCCTTGCTTTCAACCAATATTATTATAACTCTAGTAACATGTGTTTGTGTTGTACATCATTTGCTATAGAAGGTTTTGTTGTATGTGTCAGTTTTATCACTGGTTTAAACTCTTGTTTGTACTTTTTTTTTTTTTCCCCTCAGATAATCCAGCAGGTTGGTTGTGATGCAGAATACTACAACTTCAGATTTTCTTTTTACTTTCTCCCCCTCTCTTCTTCTTCTTCTGTACCCTATCCCTCCTCTTTTTCACCCCACCTACCCACGCCCCTCTCCTTAGTAATTTCTGTCAGGTCCAGCGCTGAAAGCATATATATTTTGATTGTAAAGCATTTAAAATAAACAAATAAAGCTTGTCAGGGTCGGCACATTGTGCAGACCCTGGTAGAACAAAACTGCCCAGCAATACTTGACATACAGATCATTATTCTGCTTGTCACAACGCCGGACAGGACAGGTAAAAAAAGGAAAAAAAAAAAAAAAAAAGTTCCTGCCTGTCCAAAGCTTTGTTTGTTAGGCGACCTAAGTGAAATGAACATTGAAACTCACAAGGCACAAATGGTTCTCACTGCCTTATGTATCGCAAAGAAAACTATCCTCCTGAACTGGAAATCCAAAACCACTCTTAGCATTAACCAGTACAAAAACCTCCTGTCAGACCACATCAGCTTAGAGATCATGTCTGCATCTTTTAAACATGATTCAACCTCAGTGACCCTCTGGTCCCAGCTGATTAGTCACATCACTCAGTAAGAACATTGTGATAATAGGTACGGGTTTAAACTAGTTCCGGGGGCTTGGAGCGGGGGGCGGTTGGGGTCTCCATGCATCCAGAGGGTCTGGTGTCGACTTGGTCCCGGGGCTCTAGTTGGCCGGGGCGTGGGGCGGCTCGCTTGACTAGCGAGGGAATTGGGATCTCTGTGCCGGCTCCTGCTGGGGTACGGGGCTGGCAGTGGCTGCCGGCCTGAGACGGCGTTGGTGGGACCCTGGTTGGGGTTGGTTGTCATGGTGGGGGCTGGGTTGGGGGGGTCAGCCTTGGGGAGCTGGGGGCTTGCTTCTGCGGGCTGGGGCTCTTGCCTGGGTCCTGGGGGGGCCTAGGCTGTCCTGCAGTGGTCACTGCAGTCGGACCGCCTGGTGCCCGACCTGGGGATCCACGTCTCACCTGCTGCACGGAGGGGTTGCGGAGGGGACTAGGGAAGGAAGTAGGGTGCAGCAGAAAGAAAGGAGAGGTAAGACGAGGCTGTGTGGTGACGGGGTGCCTCGGAGGGTGGGGTGGGCCCAGGTCCTTGGGCCTGTTGGAGGTTGTTTCTGATGGCTCTGGGGTCTCCTGCTGCTCTTGTGTGGCGGAGGACACTACCTCGGTGGCTGTGTCCCGCATGGCTGCCTCTTTTTGGAGCGTGCTGTTTGCCTCGTGGTTGCCTGGCTGGTTCGGAGGGCCTCTGGCGCTTACCGTGTCCGGCTGGGGAGCCGGTCGCCCGGGGGGATGTTTCCCTCCTTCCAGTTGTGCCCATCCGCCTGCTCTCTCCCGGTCCCACACTGCCACATGCTCACTGTCACTTAGGGCGCGGGGTCTGGATGGGTGGGGCACGCTGACGAGGCTTGGGGAGGGTGATCCCCCTTCTGAGTCCCCGTCTGCACCCATCCTCCACTCCACTTTTAACTGCATCTTAGTCATTTATATTCATATAGGGTCTTGAGGGGTATTTCGGAGAGGGAGTGCCAAGTGGGGACACCTGCACTCCCCCCCATGCCGTTCCCCCTCAATTTTAAATCCCACCTTAGACACTGAACATGGCACAATGGCACCACACACATTCCAAACTAAACTACACACAGAGAGGTCCTCGGGTTGGGGGGCAATGCCGCTTGGCAGCGACAGGGCCCGCCACCTGCAAGCGCTCTCTCGCCCACTTCAATTGCAGCACATACATACACAGGTGGGACCGGGGGAGGGCGGCTGGTCTTCACCCGTCTGTGTCCCTTCGAGTCGGCCGGGATCTCGGGGCTCTGCTGCCTGGAGGGGGGCTGGGTTTGCGGGACTTGGAGGCCAGTCACTTCTGTGTTGCCCGCCTCCGGGGGGCGGGAGACACCCAGAGATACGGTTGTGTGGTTTTTGTATGGGGGAAACGGGCCCGGGGGCGGTCTCGCCTGACCCTGCCGGGGCCCCTCGTCACCAGTTGGGGTTAAGAGGTGCACTGGGGTGAGCATCACTAGAGAGTTGGCAGGACTACAGTTGAGGGACTAGGGTAGTGAAGAGGGACATTAGGTGTGCAGAGGTGGTCTTTGGGCTGCCTGGGTCGGGCACCTGGCTGTGTGTTGGGCTGTGGCGGCTGCATGTGGGGTAGCCTGGCCCTGCTGGGCCCCCGGTTGAGCCCCGGCTCGGGGATTGTCGGGTCCCTGGGCCCTTGGGGTGAGTGTTCCCCTCTCGGTCCGGGCCTTGACTTCTGTCACCCCTGGGCTCGCCTAGGGCCGTGGGGTACGGTTGCCGCGTCTGCCCCGAGGCCTGTGGGTCCTGGCATCGGGGAGGCCCGTGCTCCTTGGTGCTGGAGTGGTTCTGGCAGGGGTTTCTCTATGCGCCTTGCTGGGTGGGTGGGCGGCTCCTCGGCTCGGCCCGGCTTCGGGGTCCCGGGATCTGGATGGGCGTGGGCCCGGGTAGCGTGTGTCTCTGCCTCCCTCGTTCCAATCCTTTGGGGCTGGGGACAATCCGTTGGTCCTAATAAGCACATGGTTCACATCGGCAGCATGCATGTACTTTCACTCACACTCGCACACTATATCACTCTGTTTACTGTCCGCTATGGTCCTTGCTTTCAACCAATATTATTATAACTCTAGTAACATGTGTTTGTGTTGTACATCATTTGCTATAGAAGGTTTTGTTGTATGTGTCAGTTTTATCACTGGTTTAAACTCTTGTTTGTACTTTTTTTTTTTTTTTTCCCTCAGATAATCCAGCAGGTTGGTTGTGATGCAGAATACTACAACTTCAGATTTTCTTTTTACTTTCTCCCCCTCTCTTCTTCTTCTTCTGTACCCTATCCCTCCTCTTTTTCACCCCACCTACCCACGCCCCTCTCCTTAGTAATTTCTGTCAGGTCCAGCGCAGAAAGCATATATATTTTGATTGTAAAGCATTTAAAATAAACAAATAAAGCTTGTCAGGGTCGGCACATTGTGCTGACCCTGGTAGAACAAAACTGCCCAGCAATACTTGACATACAGATCATTATTCTGCTTGTCACAACGCTGGACAGGACAGGTAAAAAAAAAAAAAAAAAAATTCAAAATGTATTTTGTTTTGTACTCTGAACCGCTTAAGAAAATACCGCTTTTTCATGAGGCCTTTTCTTGAGCATACACAAAAGTCTGATGGCACTCAATTTAGCAGCAAAAAATCAAGTGAAATCGGAATTTTATTTTATTTTTTGTAAAAAAAAAGAAAAGCAGGATGATGGATTTAAGAAGAGAAGAAAAGGAGGATTTGAGTTGCAGGCAGATTCAATCCAATTTTATTTATATAGCTCAATATCACAACAAAGTGTTTTCAATGGGGTTCACACACAAAATGGAATAGAAGAAAAACGACTCGGAAAAGTGAGTCTTAAGATTAACGATAGTTTATTTACGTACAAACCAAACAAACTCAAGACATCCTTTCTTCTCAGTGAGAAAAAACTCCTAAAATGATAAGGGGGGTTTGGGGGGGTCTTCATAAGGATGGCCGTTTGAGGGGTCTTGGGATCAGAGTGAACGTTGATGCATGGGTGCAGTGTTTTGTGTGAGTGTTTGATTTTTGATGAATGGTTATTTTTTGACTTACTGGTTTTCTTAATGATCTGGATTTTGATGTTGTTTAAGTTTTATTTGTTCTGTTCAGTACTTTGTGTGACTTTGTGTTGGAAAAGTGCTTTATAAATAAAAATTTGATTTGATTGAAACACTTTCTTCTTTTAATATAAAATGATCTCAACTTCTACTTTTAACAATAAAAAATAAATAAATAAATTTGAATTCAGCACAAGAATGGATAAAAGTTAAGAAGTGAGTTTTGTGATCTGTGAAAAATAAAAACTCACCCTAAATTTAAACATGTGAGTGCTGCTGGTGTGAATGCATTTCTTAACCATATTGCAACGGTAGATAAAATGTGTTTGACATGAAGACGTGCTTCCAACAACTCTAAGAATTCATAAAAATGTCAGGAAGATGTTACAAACTGCACTGTCAAACCAGCTGTATCGATTGATGAGAATTTACAGATAGCTTTTCCACGGTAATTCACACAAAGCCCCGTGGGCCCCACAGTGCAGGGTTATAGCTTTGTCCTCTGCAAAGGCTCAATATTTTTTCTTCCTTAACAGCCATCACCCTTTTATATACTCTTTGGAACACTTTCCTGGTCAAAGGGTGGTAGCTGTTGCACATCCAGGAATTCAAACAGCATGTGAGTAAGCAGAGACAGATGTTTTAACATCTTTAAAAATCTTTCAGAAAAATTGAAAAAGCAGAACCATGCTGAACAAGTTGAGTAACAAAAAAAATGCATATAGAGAAGAATCCGATCTAAACTTTGATTACATAGAGTTGTATTTCTGTCTCTCCCACGTTCACATATGTAATGATAAATATTACCTACATATTCAATAAAACAGCATCACACAGAGTTTTTGTTGCATGTATTTTTGCTTTTATCTCCAGAGCTGGTTTTAAATAAAACGGTCTGAATTTCAATCCTTTATAACAATTATGTATTTTCTTTTATGTTTTACTGAACTCCGCAAATGAGGTGTGTATTTATGTCTTTTTCAATTACATTTTTCTTCCCTTGTTACATTAGAACAGATCACCGTGTTCATACAAAATTGGTTAAAATTTCTCAATAGGTTTTTGAAAAGGGGTTGGTTGTGCAGTGATTCTTGTTTACGTCTATTATTTATTGATAGAATGTACTGGGGAAAAAACGGGGTTTTTTTTGGTTGTTTTCTAGGAATATAATTCAGAGTAAAATATATTCACATGACTATGCACCAGTTTTGTTCCTTCATTACGACGCCAGTTTCAAAAATCTTGCAGATAATTGTATGACATGAAAAAAGAAACCTAATTAGAAAAACCTTACATTGACATTTTAATCCCACTTGAAAAAAAATCTAATAAAAAAATGTCTGAATTGAATTTTTTTTATGAATATAAATTTAATTTTAGCAAAAAAAGAAAAAAAAAACAGAAACAAACACTGCAATAAATTTCTCAATGGGTTGGAAAAAGAGACGCATTATGCTTCATTTCCTTTTTTATGCTACAGTTCCAGATGAGAGGTAGTCAAATGATCTAAAAACAATCCTCTCATCCAAAGCACATGCAGAACTTAACAGATGATTATTGATGTGAGGAGGAACAGGCAAAAGAACAAGACACTATTTTTTTTTTTTTTTGGAGAAATAACCCACTCAACTTTTTAATGAAGCTGAGACAACTCAGTGTTTGTCAGGTCAGCAGCCTCGGAGACAGATCAGGAAGGCTGAATGTGTGCTGAGGATAATCCTGGAGCTTCTTCAGCTGATTGTTGAGAACAGGATGCTACTCAAGCTGCACAACACAACAAACAATTTGTCACACCCTTTATGCAACATTGTGCAGAGGGCATTCCTCTTTTTTTTATGAATAAAACCGGAAAAAAAAAAATATATACAGCAAACATGGACTAAAAATCATCAAATGGATACGTAAAATAGGATTTGAAAATATTCCCATCTACCCAAATTAAATATGCAACACAATAAACAGCATAACACAACACAACTATGACATAGTGAAGCCTTAACTTAATATTTACAACATTGCGGTGTGCATATGGCTCCAGGAGAAGTGACGTTCACGAGTCCACAGGTGCAAGAAGGAATTTAATATTTAATATTCCATGCCTTTAATTAGTACAAACCCATTCAAAAATTGTCCCTCTCTCCCACCCCATCCCTCCCCTCTGGGTGAGCGAGGAATGTTCCAGATGTCTGGCTCCTGGTGGATACCTCACTGACATCTGGATCTTGGTTGTTCCCATCTGTGCTCCTGTCTTGACCGGTGGACCTAATCTCATCTCATTTAGTCAAGTGCAAACTGTAACGCTGAACAAACTGTGTTATTAAAGATTTATAGGAGCTACTATTTATTTAACCTCCTAAAACTCATTCAGCCTGTTCATCTTTGCAAATTTTGCCAAGTTATTTGATGATACAGTTATGCTGTCTATCCAAAAATGATGGCGATTCTGACCATGGTTTAGCTTTTTTCTTCAGTGCAAGAAGAACTATTGCAACCAAAATGTGTCAAAACCCAAGAAAATAATTGCAGACTTTACCAGAAGAAACATGACCACTGTTTTTGGTTTCTTTCATGGTGAGAAAGTTAAAAAAAGAGCAATAAAGATTTCTGAGGAAAAGGTTTGATTCCAAAATCAAGTTCAATGTGAACACAGATATGATTGTTAAAAAAAAGCACAACAGAGAACATGTTTGGTACGCTAACTCTGCTCTGTTAATGTGGTGGAGAAGATCCTCAGAGTTTTCAAAAATATATTCTTGCATTGAAAGAAAAAAAAACTGCGTGTGTTGCTTGTTTGTTCTAAAATAATTAGTCCTCATCAGAGAGATCCGATGTCTCTCTGGAAAAGTCACCAGGAAAGCTTGTAAAATTATGGACCAAAATAAGAGGCACATTTTGTCTTTGGGTTATCTTAATGCCCTCAGGTCGGTGATATCGGATGACTCTGATTAAAACAAATTGCTGCACTAATGTCTTATTCTTGCTGCGATTAGGTTTATGAACTCTGTCTGTGTTTTTTTTTTTATTTTCATCTAAGAACTGCTTGAAGCTGGATACCGTAGCAACATTTGACATTTATTTTATTCTTGCTTTTATTCCAGTTTTATTTATTTATTTTGTGTTTTATCCATTTTATACTGCACATACTTGGTCATTGTATCTTTGCCTTGTGTGTTTTTAATGTCTGCAATAAATTGCCTTTCAAGAGACCAATAAAGTTTTTTCTGATTCTTCATTTCCTTTGAAAAGTTCTATCTCTGCTCATAAAATGCACATGAAATATTTCCCTTGCCTGCAAGGTCATCGTTAACTCTTTCCTGACTGCTGTTTCACACAACAGAAGCTGTACAACAAAATACATGACAGCATCCAATGGTAATCCACAAAAACCCTTCATTAAAATCACTCTTTCCCAATTACGTCCACATTGTTTTATTACACACAAGAAAACTTATTTTACTTTACTCCTCTATGTTCATAGAGAAACAGAGAAAAGTGAAAATGATTCATGGTGACAGTTCCCTGTGCAATCAGAGTCAGTGACGTTTTGAGTTTTTTTTCTGGATAACTGGGAGTGAAATCGCCTCGAAAGGCAAAACGATTATTTTGAACACACATCACTGGATTGTACATAGTGCTTCTGGCTGGTTCATTTTTGAGTCATTTTAAATTAAATGTGTTTTTGGCAACCTGCTGAGCATGGGATCACCGAGTACAAAGCCAACTGGAGCAGAAAAGGCTACACCAGGGAGACTTCAACCAGAAACACAGCCAGCACACTGACAGTATGTGTATGCACTAGGAAATAAATAGATTAAATGATCAGCATCATGACAATGCCAATTTAATAATGAATGTCATTAAACATGTATGAAAATGAGCATAATTCCATTCCAGTATCTTTATTTTGACATCCATTTATAATAAGTAAAAGCATTTAGACTTCATAGAGCTAAAGAATGTCTGTAAGTATTTTTACTTATCCCATCTTTTGATTGGGTAAGGAGCTCTGCCATATGGGAGGAGCTCGGCGTAGAGCCGTTACTCATCTAGGTCCAGAGATGCCAGATCGGGTGGTTTGGGCAACAGGTTGGGATGCCTCCCGAGTGCCTCGCTGGTGAAGTGTTTTGGGCACGTCCCACCAGGAGGAGACTCAGAGGAAGGCACCGGACCCACTGGTCAGGGAAATGCCTCAGGATACTCCAGGGTGAACTGGAAAATTCAGCCGGAGTGGAAGCCAGGGCTTTCTGTCTGAGACTGCTGCCATCGTGACCTGGGGCCTGCTAAGCGAAAGACGACGAAACGTAATGGAACCTCTCGATTCAACTTCTGCAGTAAATTTTGAGTACTTTACTTTTTATTTTGAAAAAAGGGGATAAAATACTTATTTAAGAATAAATTACTTCTATTTTTCAACTGAATAAGCAATGAAAGAAAATTTAGCACTTTTTGGGTGCACATGCCTTAAATTATAAGTTGAGATATCAGCAGGGAGATGAGCTTTTAGTGATAAAACCATTTCAAGAAAAACTGTGGCAAATGGTTTTCATTTCCTTATAGTTATCGTCAGGTATCATTTATCATTTGTGATACTAAGTATGTTCATTTCCTTCATATTCAACTGACTGAATGACACTTTAATTTATGAATAATATGTACATTTACTGGTTGAAAGATTACCTGACACAAAACTGTGTGATATCAAAGCCTCCGCAGGTGTTACTTCCTTATTATAAGATCAATATCATCAATTTGAAACATGATAACAAATTACATAGATAATGTGTATACATTCATGCAAATCATTGGCAGACTGCACATTTTTCACCTCATTCACAAGTGCTGTCAACAAATCACCTCCTAGATAACCATTTCATACTAATAAAAAAAAACCTTGTGCAGAAATCCAGCTGAAAAAGCCATTGCATCACAAAAAGGTAACCCTAATTGGTAACATGAAATGTATTTTCCAATTAAACAAGATTGAACATGTTTCTATTTCGCTCCAGTTCAGTTCATTGGGGGTTAACGAAACAGCAATTATACCAACAATACATAAAATCCTTTTGCACAACTTGACACATGAGACTAGCAAACAGGACCATGAAGCCTCAGGCTTGCCAGAGGGTTTTGGCTTCACTTCCTGAAAATTTAATTTGTTGACACAAATGTTTAATTGACATTTGGATGCCCCTCAGAATGAATTGTGAGTATGTCAGCAATGTTTGATGGCTGAAATGTGATTACTTGAACACTTTAATGCAAACAAAGACGGCAGGAAGCAGCTCAACCAAAAAAGAGATAAAACATTAGGATTAATTCTATATGTGATCATCGGTGGCATGTACAGTATATGATTTCAGTAGGCCTAATGTAATTAGTTGCGTTACAAGTTACCTCTCTCAAAAAGTAACTGAGTTAGTGCCTCAGTCACAATATTGTAAAAGTAATTACTTACATGCAAAAGTAAGTGTTACTCTAAAACAGGGTGCCCAAATAGTCGAACTGATCTCAAGTCGACCGCCAGAAGTGTATGGGGAAAATTAAACGACAGGAAGTCGTTGCCAATTCAACTATTCTGGTGCTATTTTGAGCTTGAATTCAAACAATCTACAAACTCCTGTTTTCTTTTTATGGTTTTTTTTTTTTGTTTGTTTCAACTAAAAAAAGCAACAACCTAGTGACTTTTTCTAGCATTATAGGACATTTTTGTGGTCTGTGACATGAAATCACATTGTTAACCCTGTTCTCAATTAGCAGCGCCTGTTGCTACTGCTGCTGTGGCCCCTCCTAAAGCACTGTGTGCGTACAGAATGTCTGTCCGTGCGTGTATGTTTGTGATGAGAGAGTAGTTTTGTGATGTCTAATGGTTGTGTGACAATAACAAAACGTGTTCTGATGGTAGTTTTGACGGGTTTGCGAAGTTGACACTGGACTGGTAGATCTCAGGAGGTTTGATACTTGAAAAGTAGCTCTTGGGACAAAAAACGTTGGGCACCCCTGCTCTAAAACATAAAAGATCTTTGATAGAAAAACTTGCAGGTTTGATATGAGAGGAAGGGTGCACCCCAAATAGGTCACCAGTCTGTTGTGGGGTCATACACACATTCCTAAGAGCAATTTCATATACGCCAATTGATCTAACACACAAGTTTTTGGAGGTTGGGAGGAAACCTGAGTACCCGAAAAAACACCCGCATACATGGGAAGAACATGCAAATTCCACACAGAAAAGCCAGTGTTTTAAGACTCGTCTCAAACTAGTTTATGATTTTTTTTTCTTTTTATGCGACACCGTCAGGCACAAAATACTACAATTATATATCTATTATATGATTAAATGTTGATTGCTATAATTTTGTTCTTCATGGATTTTATTCCCAGGATTATTTTTGAGGATAATAAATAGTGAAATTGTCTTATACATTTAATGGGGTAAAAGGCTCAGAAATCCTCCGGGTGAACATGAAAGTACCCAAACAGTACAGTTTACAATTTGTTCTATTTCCAAGTAATGCTCTATAATGTTCATAACGGTCATAAAATTCATTGCTCATATATAATATACTTTTATTTCTTCTGGATGGAAACCGCGCCTTTGATGGAAGCCTCGCGAGACTATAAGGGAACTCTCGATGAGACGTCACCAAATCCCGTGACGATGCCGGAAGTTATATCACGACAACAAAATACAAAGAAGACGAATTAATCTGTCAAAATCTGTCTTTTTCTTTTGTATTTTGCTTTTTTAAATTACCGATTTAATAATGAACAGACCAATGGAAGGATCTTTTGACGCTTCAGCTGATCCTTCGTATTCCAGAGGGTGAGGAAGAAGAAACTAGCTTTAGCATGTTAGCATATCAGCCACACCACACTTATTTAATGTACATTAATACTATTTAGTAGGTCATAATTAAGAAAACATTAATCCCACCACATTGGTAGAAATTTGATTCCATTTCTCTCTGTTTTTATGTGTGATTAATGAAGTTTTTCTCCCCAGAAATGAAGGATCTCTGGTTTCAGCTTTAAAAACCCTGCTGTTCTTCACCATACTCATGGTCACGCTGCCAATTGGACTCTACTTCCTATCAAAGGCATACATTTTTGAAGGTAGATCTTTTTCTTTCTTCTTCTTCTTTTTTAATTATTTAAATATATTTGCGTTGATCATCATTTCTTTGTTTAAATTTCTCTAAAGCCCATTTAAGGTTAAAGGTTATCACTCATACAGCTCTTTATTCTTTAGTTAGTTTTTAAAATAAGTCTAATTTTAAAGCATGATTACAAATGTGAACCAAATTTTGGATTAAACCCATGCAGCCCTGACTGGATGAGGCTTTAAATTGACCAGATCTTAAAATTTCATGTCTTTGTGCTCTGAAGAAAAAAAAACACCTTTATAGACTTTAAGAAAAAAAAAAACATTAAATATGTAAACAATTGTGTATGGACGAAATGAGCTTCCTCCAGAAGGTGGCTGGGGTCTTGCTCAAAGATAGAGGGAGGAGCTCGAAATAGAGCCATTTGTCCTCCAGGTCGAGATAAGCCAGATGAGGTGGTTCGGACATCTGGTTAGGATGCCTCCCAAATGCTTAACTGGTGAAGTGTTTCAGGCACATCCCACCAGGAGGAAACCAAGAGGCATGCCCCAGACCCACTGGAGAGACTGTGTCTCACAGCTGTCCATGGAACACCTCGGGATCCTCCCGGGTGAGCTTGAGGATGCAGCCGGGGGTGAGAGAAGCCTGGGCTTCCCGTCTGAGGCTCTTGCCGCTGCGACCCAGCCTAGGAAAAGTGGAATATAACGGAACAGAATGTTGTCAAATAAGTATTCCACAAAGACTCTGAGCCTTTCTTTTTCAATATGATCAAAATAAAAACTGAAACATGTCCCAATTTATAACCAAAGAACATAAAGGAGCAAATGTCTGAACAGAAAAATTTAATTCATCCCAAGGCCTGCAGCTAAGAGAAATATCACATTCTGAGTTCTGACCTTAGAAGACTTTCCCACTCTGAACCAGTTCATGAGTTTTAGCCCACAGGACATAACAGCCATTCTGGACCATGTTCAGATATTATTTTTTTAAGTCTTTGTAGAGTTTTATTTGACATGTGCAGATGGTTGAGAGTGTTCCTGACATTAGATTTGGAAGTAATCCCGGTTCTCTTCTACATTCTGAGTGACTCAACGTGGTGTTTGTAACCCTGAATAAATCCATTTTTTATCTTAACCTTGTATGAGATCGAAAGGATGTTTTTACATCTGGTTTTACAAGATGAAACTTGTGAAACACTAACAATCTGGCTTTGCAAAACCTTGATTTTGAAGTTGCACACTTTTTCACAAACTACAATATAACTAAATTAATGTTAAATTATTTTTTAATAAAAGCTAGTTGAAGAAAATACTGTCATGTGATTTGAAAATTAAGAGATGTATATGTTTTATGCATTTATTAAAAATACTACCGGTTGCCAATAAAATAATGGAAAAATGACTAAATTCAATAATGTCAGCTGATTAAAATATTTTTGCAAAATTCACCATATTAATTGCTTTGGAGACGAAAGTGAACCAAAGTCTAAGCAGAAGCTATAAAAAAACAAATAATACTCCACTAAAAATCCAAATTAATTATACTTGAGTTAAATAAAATGTTAGCTTTATCAAATATATAAAAGCATGCATGTACAGTGGTGGTCAAAAGTTTACATACACTTGTAAAGAACATAATGTCATGGCTGTCTTGAGTTTCCAGTTATTTCAACAACTTTGATTTTTCTCTGATATAGTGATTGGAACAGATCCTTCTTTGTCACAAAAAACATTCATGAAGTTTGATTCTTTTATGACTTTATTATGGGTAAACTGAAAATGTGACGAAATCAGCTGGGTCAAAAATATACATACAGCAACATGAATGAGCAATTTTGGAGACTTAGAAAGTTGTGTCAATGACATGAGCTTCATATCATGACCTCTTAACTTCTTGTGAGTGATTATGAGTGACTACAGCTGGTGACTTCTCTGAGGCCATTTAAAAAGGGCTCATTGGATAAAAACACCCACAAACGCTACAATGGGAAAGTCAAAGGAGCTCAAAGGAGAACAAGTCAGGAAAGTCACTTGGAGCCATTTCAAAGCAGCTGCAGGTTCCAAGAGCAACAGTGCAAACAATTGTTTGTAAGTATAAAGTGCATGGCACTGTTTTGTCACTGCCACAATCAGGAAAAAAACGCAAGCTGTCACCTGCTGCTGAGAGAAAACTGGTCAGGAGGGTGAAGAGTCAACCCAGGAGCACCAAAAAGCAGATCTGCCAAGAATTAGAAGCTGCTGAAACACAGGTGTCAGTGTCCACAGTCAAGCGTGTTTTGCATCGCCATGGACTGAGAGGTTGCCGTGCAAGAAGGAAGCCCTTGCTCCAAAAGCGGCACCTTAAGGCTCGACTAAAGTTTGCTGCTGATCACATGGACAAAGATAAGACCTTCTGGAGGAAAGTTCTGTGGTCAGACGAAACAAAAATTGAGCTGTTTGGCCACAATGCCCAGCAATATGTTTGGAGGAGAAAAGGTGAGGCCTTTAACCCCAAGAACACCATGCCTACCATCAAGCACGGTGGGCCTGTTTTGCTGCCAATGGAACTGGTGCTTTACAGAGAGTCAATGGGACAATGAAGAAGGAGGATTACCTTCAAATTCTTCAAGAAAACCTGAAGTCATCAGCCCGAAGGTTGGGTCTTGGGCGCAGTTGGGTGTTCCAACAGGACAATGACCCCAAACACACATCAAAAGTGGTAATGGAATGGCTAAATCAGACTAGAATTAAGGTTTTAGAATGGCCTTCCCAAAGTCCTGACTTAAATCCCATTGAGAACATGTGGATAATGCTGAAGAAACAAGTCCATGTCAGAAAGCCAACAAATTTAACTGAACTGCACCAATTCTGTCAAGAGGAGTGGTCAAAGATTCAACCAGAAACTTGCCAGAAGCTTGTGGATGGCTACCAAAAGCGCCTAATTGAAGTAAAAATGGCCAAAGGACATGTAACCAAATATTAGCATTGCTGTATGTATATTTTTGACCCAGCTGATTTCGTCACATTTTCAGTTTACCCATAATAAAGTCATAAAAGAATCAAACTTCATGAATGTTTTTTGTGACAAAGAAGGATCTGTTCCAATCACTATATCAGAGAAAAATCAGAGTTGTTGAAATAACTGGAAACTCAAGACAGCCATGACATTATGTTCTTTACAAGTGTATGTAAACTTTCGACCACCACTGTATACATAGTCTTATTTTTTATTTTCATACAAATCGGTTCGGACATTAGAGATATGGCTTTGTTTTTATCTGAGAATTTTATCAGATAGTCAAATGACACGGATATAGAATCCTTAATGCTTCTATTCACACTCATTGTATCAAGCTCATCACTCCATTTTCAGCTAATCGAGAAGTAACAGAAAAGCATCCAAGGGTTTCAATTTGATCAGAAACACAGCTGCGTATCATTCTAGTTGTGTGCACTAAATAGGTAGCTGTCGTTACTGACCTTCTCAAAGTTCTGGGCCGTAACATTTTATTTCAAAATAGCACCTTTTTTCTTTTTTTTTTAAAAGTCTGACTCATCATTTTTCTAATGTTGACATAAATACACTAAACCAAAAATATGAGTCCTTGTTGTAAAAGCCCGAAATCAGTCAGTGTGAAGTCATCAGGCTCGAAGGAGAAAAGCTGTTGCTGATGCAGGAACTTCAGCTGCACACATCTCGCTATAAAAGATAGAAAGCTGTGTGCCTCTGCAGCGTAAACCTGGACATGTGTTTTATACAGATATTGAAATGATGTTCCTCGCATTAGAAAAATTATAAGGACTTTATGTGGAAAAGACCAAATCAAGCCGAAAGTCCTATTCAACATAAACATCAAATAAAAATATCAAATTAGGTGTTAGAAAAAATGCAATTATTCTCGTGTAATTTCAGTCATTGATGCTGAAACATTTACAATAGTTCAGCATCTTTTTCCCTTTTCTTCCTCCTCTCAGGTTCGATGAAGATGTCAAACTCAGACAGCTACTTCTACGCGGCCATTGTCGCCGTGCTTGCCGTGCACGTGGTTCTGGCCTTGTTTGTGTATGTGGCCTGGAATGAAGGCACGCCTAAAGGCAAAGGAAAACACGATTAAGACTTTTCCTTATCAATGTCTCAGACCAGCTAGATGGACAGACTCGGCGAGGATCCACCCTCCCCTCCCTTCTCTCTTGGCCATCCACACACACAGCGGCATCTTAAAACCAGACAGATGAAAGGATCTGGTTTGTGGCTCAGGTTTTAACCCCAAGCCGTAGCAGGAAGTGGCGGTTTTTCTTTTACTCACAGTGAGGTTATATCAGCCGATGCAGGTCTACTTTTTTTTATCTTTTCTTTGCTAAAAATGTAACTTTTGCAGCTTCTTTTGTAAGAGGCTTTGTGTTGAGCTGGCGAAAATCTTCAAACACAAATCATGTTGGAAAACATCCCAGCTTCTGACGGATGCTCACGCGTATCGTCTGATCTAGTAACTGCCCATTTTGTGAACTCGGACTACAAAGCAGTCATCCCCCAACCATTTTTTTAGTATTTTGGAACAAAATGTTTCCTCTTCTTGTTACGATCAGTCAGCATTTCATCTTCATCATTGTGTTTATGTGCTGTTATGTGGTGTAAAACGGATTTAGAAGTTTTTTATTTAAATTATTTTGTACTGATGATGTTTGGTGATTGAGGAATGGAGATGAAAATGATAATGAAAATCAAATAAAACACAGATTCAATCCTAAAAATGATTTTTTTATTATTTTTATTTTGTCATTTAAAACAATTTTCTTGCATATGGAAAAAGTTTCCTGTAAATATATTAATGATGGGTTCTATTGAGTAGAAACGTCCTGATATGTTTCGAGGAGTAATGGAGTCTGTCTGGTGTGTGTGTGTGTGTGTGTGAAGGTTTGAGGTTAGGAAAGCCAGAAGTGTGTCAGTGGATTAACAAAATCTTATCTTTCAGGAGATCCTGTGATTAAAATCTCGGATGAACTTTATTTAGGTCTGCGCGTGATGAACAAACTGTATCACACACGAGGCCATGACTTCCCCCACCATCTGTTGTGTAAGCCACACTGAACCCGGATGTGTGTGCACACATGAAACTGTGATGGGACGCTCTGTGTGTCTCTTCTGTTTAATAACATTTATCCCACATGAGCAGATTTATTGTAACAATTCTGACAGGTTTAAATTCAACACTGATAAATAACATCCCTGCATGAGCCAGAAAGAGGTCCAAAAGTCTCTTTTAGTTTAATCATTTCTTCATTTGGCTAAAACTCTCACACATGATGAATAGATTTAATCTTTGTTCTGATAACTGCAGTGAAAAGAATTGATTGAAGCATCATAACGGCATAAAGTTTCTTTTAAAGACCTGTGATATATGTCTAGACTTCTGCAGGGAGTTTGAGTTGTCACATGGTGGCAGCAAACATTCAGCATGTTCCCACAGCACAATATGAAAACCAAGATAAGAACTGACAGATGCAAGGCCGTAATGACGTTTTCTGCCTCAGAAAGCATGTCAGCAGCTGACTTGTGTTTATTCTTCTGTCTCTTCTCACCACACTGTATTCTGCTCACTTCGGAATTAAAGCTGAGCAGCCAGCATTGATTTTAACAGGGGTGGTGTTAGTGATGAGGTGACAGGCCTGCAAGCATAAAGACTGATTCAGTTAGCAGACATCAGAACCCTCCTTCCACACCTCCTTTTTATTTTGCCTGATAGCTCATATACCAAATCTCAGAGCAGCATGGACTTGGTGCAAGGGCAGGCTTGGCTTCTGGCTCTTTGTTATTTATCACACATTCACAGTTTGGGTGCATAGTGTCACTGTGATGGAAAACATTCCTGAGAGTGCAGCTACTTGAGTCAGAGTCGCATAAAGCCTCAACAACCACAGATGATTTGTTTCATCTGTTTGCTTTGCAAACAGTTCTGAATTTTTACGATCTAATTCAATCTAAATACTACAATATACAAACCTCCCCCAAAAAACAAAATAAGTGTCATACCCCTAAACGAGAAATAATTCTAACAGTGTCTAGAGTTAGAAATAAAACCCTCCACCAAGTGGCGTTGTTGCAGACATTGCAGTAAACAGTACTGAGGTGGAAGGAAAGGAAGATGGCAGCAAAGCACTGTGTAAGCTCAGTGTGAGAAACCCTCACACCAATACAAAATGTACTGATAGATTGATGTATCATCTGACCTACAGACTGTAGGTCAGGGGAGGACGCTAATCAAAGCAGCACAAGATCTGTAACACCCCCATACACCCATTCAGACATTTTTTTTTTAATAAACATGTGGATGGTGACCGAAAGAACAAGATTGTGGATACTAGCGGACGAAATGAGTCCGCTGCAGGGTAGCTGGGCTCTCAATCAGAGACAGGGTGAGGAGCTCGGAGTAGAGTTGTTGCTCCTCCGGGTTGAAAGAAGCCAGAGGGGTGCTTTGGACATCTGGTTAGGATGTTTCCTGAACCCACTGCTGGTGAGGTGTTTCAGGCACCCAGATCTGTCTCACAGCTGGCCAGGGAACACCTCGGGATTCTGCTGGGTGAGCTGAAGGATGCAGTTGGGATGAGAGAAGCCTGGGTTTCCTGTCTGAGGCTCAACCAGGCTCAGGATGAGCAGAATGAAAATGTTTTGTGAAGGATTGGGATCTCTTTTTCATCTCTAAGGTCGGCTCAGTCAGATAAAAAAGCAAATGAGGAAGTTGAAATTAATTAATTTATTCAATTTATTTTTAATTTAGTAAAAATAAAGTAGATTTGACTTGTGTATTTTACATTCAGCACTGTGTAATAGTGAAATCACACTCCATCCAGTACAGAGCCAACTTTTGTGTGTTCCACCAATGGCTGTTCCAGCTCTATTCCACCAAGCGGCTGTTCCAGCTATATTCTACCAAGCAGCTGTTTCACCAGGTGGCTGTTGCAGCTCCACCCCTGCCAACTCGGCATCCCTTAGCAACTATTCTGACGCTGTTTTGGAGCTTTGTCTTTGACTGCTTACAGCGATACCGGACACACAAATGAATTAAGACACATGATCAATCAAGGCCGCTGAATTTGAAAAGTGTCTTCAATTAGTTTGAAAGATGAATAAAGTTTACCGATCAGCATTGAGTAATGTAATTCAGACTGGTCAAGCTGCAGAAATGGCGGGCGATCTGAATGTACACTCACAAAGAAAAGCATGGTTTTGGGAACGCTTTGTTGTCTCAAGAATTGAGGAAGTTATTTCAGTGATGAACCCTCCATAATAAAGAATTTCTTAAAGATAATGTGTGACCATCAGCCCATGGGATTAACCGTTGGTCTAGCATTACTAAATATCAAGTAGAGGCTGCAGGAGAAATACTAGATGTATAAATCTGGCATTTTGATTTCTAATTTTAGTCTGTTTTTACCTTTAAGCTTCAAATAAATGACTTTGATATTTAAATCCTTGAATTACATATCAAGATGGATTGTGAAACTCAAGAATCATAAAAAGCTATTTTTGATGTTGATCAGACACATGGGCTCATGTAACAGATACTGACTCATAATTCATTTATACATACTGCAAATTTAAAAAAAAACAAGAAAAAAATAGTTCACTTTGAAGTTTTTGATTAAAGCATAAATCATCTCAAAAACACATCTTTTAATAAAAGAAGCAAATTTCATATCATTTGTCATTCCTTTATACCAAGAAAAATTACTTTTATTTTGAACTACTATTTCATTTAACTTTCTGATTAATGATAGTATGTATTAGAAAAAAAAAACCCACTTGATTCTTCACGCACAATGTGCTGGGATGTTTTACACAGACAACATATGCAGGAAATGAAAAATAATGTGTTTGGCTTGGTTTCTGTCCAGACTTTGGTCAGTCTCATGCTAACACAAACTGTGTAAATGAAATATTATAACGCTATAAAAAATGATCCATTTATCATTTATTTGACGCATCGATCTTTGACATAAAGTTTAGGGCCTACCATTCCAAAGACAGAAGGACCCTCCCTCGTCCTAAACGAGCTATTTCAAGACTTTCATAACAGGGTGTCTATGTGCTTTACTTTCCTGGAACACATGAGTAAGACACACACATTTGTGAGACAATAAATTCTTCCCATTCCCACACAAACACGTCTGATTCTAACAAGCCCAAATGTAAATGACTAGGCGTCCACCTGACAGGGTTTGAGTCCAGATGGACAGAAATAATACAAAGCAACAAAGTATTGAACGTCTTTGTTCGAGCTCTTATAACTACTCTGTCCTACACCGGCCTCTGATTTATCTGAAATAACAGCTGCAGCACATTTACTCTTAAAATGGTTATGGGGGTAAAAACAAACTGCTACTTGTGCAAATTTAAGACAGGTTTATTTCAAGCAGTTCAACAAACATGGCTGTCACCAACAAGCACAAATACACATACGAACAACAAAAAGAAACAAAAAAAATGTGCTTGTAATTATCTTTTTTTGGCTGTCAAAAGTAAATAATAAAAAGAGAGAGAGAGTGAGCACAAATGTTGGAACTTATGACATCAGTGCAAATGTCTTTGGAACTGCATTTAGTAACAGTTATGTGTCCAACATGTTTTCACATATTGCACAACTCATCACTTCAAGTCTAAGCAAGTGAACTATGCTTGATGATGACCTCAACACAGTTAAAGGAAGATAAATTTAACTATTTGTCCTATCTCATTTCTTTAACTGAGGTCAGGTCAGGACAGAACATGTTCCTGCGTCAGATGGAGAGGACGTTTTACACATTTAAAGAGCTCCGTGTAAACCTGAGCAGACCTTTTCCGTAAATGGAAGGGAGATTGAAACCATTCTTCAGCCATGAATCAGAAACTACCCATGTGGATTGACATTAAATTTACGCGCTACAGTTCGAGAGTGAATGCTTAAAAGAACAAACCGGAACAGAAAAGTAGTTCAGGAGAACAGGAAAGCTCTTCAGATATGTTTTTTGTACCCATCTGTTCTTTCATGTTACAGTACACTTGCATCTTCTCTGAAATGCTACTCTCGTCTTGGAATGAGTCAAACCTGAGCCATCTTAGAGGAGGGAGGGGTGTTCAGTATGTGTGACAGCTTCAAAACATCTGATCCCCCACAGTTTAAGATACTTTCAAGAAACTCATATCTTCAGATCGTCTATTCTGGTCTTGTTGCCACTGTGTTTGGAACCACTACCAGTCCTAGCCTGTGAAGGCGACCCAGGAACCGAACCCGCACCCTTCTTTCCTTTCAGATCAAATTCCTCTGGCTTGCTGCTGCTCCTCTCCACTGCCAAGTTGTCCTTATTCTGTTTATAAGCTGCCTTGCTGTGATAGGGGTGGAAGGATGAGTCTGTGCCCTCAGATAGAGGTGTGAGGTTATAGCTGGGTACCGGGGGGTAGTTGGCCTGAACTTGTCGGTGTGCCGGGAAGAAGTCATCATAGCTCGGCACCAGTGGCACCGCAACCTCGCTGGGCTCTTTGGAGATGTTTATAGGAACCTGTTCTGACCTCCTGAAGGTGATTCCCTGACGACACTTGGTGAAGCCCAAGTGATAGACCTCGATGAGATTGAGCAATAAAGACACACTGGCTACCCCGAGCATAAAGATGATGAAGATAGTCTTCTCCGTAGGGCGGGAAATGTAGCAATTCACCACATTGGGACATGGTGGTCTATCACATGTATACATGGGTTTCAGCTCAAAGCCGTACAACAAGTACTGAGCCACAATAAAGCCCACCTCAAAGAGTGTCTTAAAGATCACATTGAAGACATATGTGCGCAGGAGCTCTCCCTGCAAACGCACTCGTCCTTTATCGTCCCTGATGAGTGCTTTCTTCTGCTTTGTCTCCACAATAATATTGTGTTTGTCCAAGTGAAGGTCCTTTTCTTTCTCTTTCTGTTTTTCCTCCATACGCACCAGATGGAGGATGTGCCCCAGGTAGATTAGGGTGGGTGTGGACACAAAGATGATCTGTAGCACCCAGAAGCGGACGTGGGAAATGGGGAAGGTGATATCATAGCAGACGTTCTCGCAACCAGGCTGCTTGGTGTCGCAGGTGAATCCCGACTGCTCGTCGCCCCACACCTTCTCCGTCGCAGCGCTGAGGATCAGGATGCGGAAGATGAACAGAACAGTGAGCCACACCTTCCCAACTACAGTGGAGTGCTCCTGGGCTTTTTCAAGAAGCTTTCCAAGCAAGTTCCAGTCCCCCATGGCTGTGTCAGGAGGTCAGATCTCACACTGTGAATACAACAAAAAAAAAGTTAAAAAAAAAAAAACCTCACCCTTTTAAATTAAATAGAATGTCCCCACAAAATCTATAAAACTAAAGTTTAATGTTCCAGAAGAAGAAAACAAATTCTCCTAAATGTCTCACCAAGTCAGAAGCGCCTCAGAGCAAACAAGTCTTTAAGGAGCTGAGCGTCCTACTGCAGGACGCAGAAGCAGCTGAGCAGGTAGTGGTCTTATCCACGTGGATGCAGACAGGATTATATTTACTGTAGGAGGGTATATATTTGGCAAGTGTGGACAGGAGCAAGGGAGCTTCGAGTATGGTTCTATAGCTCTTGGCCTTCAAAACCTAAACCATGTCAACATGATCCACACAGGGTGAAATAAAACACCAGGAGCAGAAGTGGCAAAAGTACAAATCGGAACCAGTCGAGTAATGCCGCTACTGTCTACCCCTGTCATTTTATGTTGTAAATATATTCCAGCTCTGATGGATTTAGTGTTCAGAAGCACAGCTGGAAATTCAAGGTACGCTTCTGAGAGGGAGAAGGAATCATCCCAGCTCATCTGATGTCTTGGGAGCCAAATTTGACTGTTTCATACATATATTATCACAATATTACCGGATTTATTGAGAAATGAACAGGATTCTACAACCTCGAAATGATGCAAACAGTTCTAAGACAGAAAACTTACATCTCCTGGAGAAATTCACCTTGTCATCCTTTCTGGTGGAGCACTGGGAGGCTCCATGAGGATCCCCCCAGCTTGGCGGACAGGCCTCAGTGGATCGCTGGTCTCAGTGTCCAAAACAATGCCCTTGAATGGACAACAAAAGTGGACTCTATTCCACTCCGGCAAAGCCTCAGGGTTGGCCTTCTGTCTTTAACTCACATCAGAACCAAGGGTTCCTCCGCTGGCCACAACAAAGAGAGAGAAAAAACACCTCTTGGACACACTCTCAACCATGTCCGACCTGCCTTCGCTCAACCCCCTCTCATTCTATCCCTACCCCCCCATGGTTAAATTTGGCACAGTGGACTCTAATGTAAACTACAAAAGTTGTCTGTGGGTGCGTGGTGAGCGACGGGGCAGCTGGCCAATGATGTTGTCTGCTAAGCCTGTCTGGCCACAAGTGCTTGTGGACTCTAAAAATAGCACGAGGGTCCATCTCCTATCATTGAAACGAGTGGGTTACTAAGGGGGGAGAAGAAGGGGATAGGATTTGGAGATGAGTCAATGAGTTCTTTATGTTGAGACAAACTATTGACTTTTGAAGATAAAATAACTTCAAATAAAGTCCAAGGATCAAATAGTTTATTCATTTACATTAAATATTACATAATCTCAACCATCATATTACATCTGGATTGTGCACTTGGCTGGAAAATATAAATTCTGTTATTTGCATTCATGTATGTAGATTTTTATTTTAAAGCATTCACCCTAAACAGCTTGCAAAAAGTTTCTGAGGAAATTTTTTTTAACAACCAAAGATGCAGAACGTGCAGACGAAACTTCATGACAGTGATGAATCTTTGTTAAAAAGCGGTTGACCTCAAAAATTTGTCAGAACCCACAACAAGAAGAAGCAGCTGTGATGTGAACGAGTGACGTTAGCAATGCAAACACACGGAGATGGAGGAGCTGAATGGAAAAATAAATAGCAATTTTGCAGTCAAAAAGAGGCGAATCCGGGGAAATATGCTTCTTCATCACATAACAATCCTGATTCAGAGCACTCAGCTAGAAAAAAACACTCTGTAAATGTATAACACTTTGGCAAAATGTTTGAGTAACGTCAAGACAAACTTTTTAAACATCTAAAATTCCGTAGCACACCATGCATTTTCACTCCGAATTATTAAAGACGAATCAAAGATGTACAAAGTAGAGCTTTATCAATAATAAATACTTTAATAATGTCTCTTTTTATCGATTATATACAAAGTATGTAATAATGAAGAAGTGGTTCAGTCCAGGAGACGAGAAGAGAAAGACTGAGTCACGTAATGATATTCGTTTGAAGAGAAACTCAGTTTGAGGGTCTCAGGGCTTCTTCAAGTCTTGGTTCCTGTGATGTGTAGAGGGAAAAAAAAGCAGGAAAAAAACTGAGCGTAGGCTTTCAGAAGTCAAACATGAAGATGACAGGGGAGTTATAGAAGTCTAAACTACTCTAGGGGTTATTTTCCCTCCTGCAATTTATTGTAGCTATTATGTTAAAAATATAAAACATAGTGAATTTTTTAGGAAAAATTAAACCCCCAAAAGAATAAAAGGACTTTTATTTAGAGCATTTTAACTGTTTCTGTCAAATGAGACTTTTTTTCTAAATATTTCAACAGCATAAATCTAAAGTACTTTTGAATTAATAGTTAAAAAAACTCTTTAAATTGGATTAGTTTAGATGCATTTTAGGTGTATTTTTTCTTTTCGACAGTTTGATTCTTTTAGACAAACAAAAAGTTTATAATTTGTTAATAAAAATCAAGTGGACTCATTTGTTTTTTCTGTTTTCTAATAGTTTTATTGTTTTTGCTTTAAACTTAAGCTAAACCAAAAAAAAACCTTAATAGAATTTTTTTTTGCTGCACGCTCACTCATGTGCAAACTAATATCCCCAAAAGATTGGTTTTCAAACGGCAGGCCTCGTAACGTAGACTTTTCGCAACATCTATGGTAGATTTATGCCCTCTGGCTCTCATTTCCTTATTTTACAGCTCATAGATAAAACTGTGTTGGCAGTAATTTGGATTTTTCTAGCACGCAAATTTAGCACACCTGCAAGATTTCAACAACTGCACTCTTTGAAAGCGCAATGTCATGCAGCAAATATGCAACCTTGACAAAACCATTGCTTTGTTTAGCCCAAACAGTTTTTCTCTCTTCACGCTGTCAATTGGCTTCCCATATTTACCAGAAAACAGTCAAAAGCATAGCAAACGATGATAAAAAAAAAACCCCAACTTTAAATCAGTCAAATTTAAGCTATGCAGCATTGCTGATGAATGAACCAAAGCATGTGAAGTCTTTAAACCTTAATTATGGAATAAAAATGAAAAGACAAAATAACTATGATCAAAAGCAATTCTGTATGATGAATAAATAAAGATCAGAATGATCAATTACAGAGTTTTAGTGTTATTAATCTTAGCAAGCAGCACATCTTTCGACCTTCTCAGGCGGGCTCTTTTTGCTCACGTTGAACTTTGACTTGAGGGAATGATCTGCTATCAGCTGATTGATTTCATTTTGCTTATAAGAAGACAACCTTCGACTGATCCATTCTTCTTTGGACTCATCGTCTTTGCCCCGAATGCAGCGTTTGCAGGCCCGGCCTACGAGGTATGCTACCTCAGCCAGGTTGAGCAGCACACACACCCCAGAAACAGCCAGCATGAACACAGTAAATATGGTCTTTTCTGTTGGCCTGGACACAAAACAGTCAACTGTGTTGGGGCATGGGTATGAGTCACATTTCACCAAACGCACCATCTTAAAGTCTGGATAGATCAAGTAGAAGATGTAAAGAAAAGCCACCTCAAACAGGATTCTGAAGATGATACTAATCATGTACGTCCACCACAGAGCTCCTCTGATTTGAAACTTCTGGTTCTTGATGTGTTCCAGCTCTTTTGGGCTGCCACGGCCAGCTCTCTTTATGATCTTCTTATCAATGTGCCGACGGTGGGCTACATGCATGGCTACCAGCAGAGCGGGGGTGGAAACAAGGATGAGCTGGAGAGCCCATAGCCGAATGTGGGAGATGGGGAAGAACTGGTCGTAGCAGACACTGTTACACCCTGGCTGTTGGGTGTTACAGGTAAAGCCAGACTTCTCATCCCCCCAAACGCTCTCTGCTGCAACCACCAGGACCAGGATGCGAAAGATGAAGATTACAGAGAGCCAAATGCGCCCAATGCCAGTTGAGTGCCTGTTTACGCCGCTGATAACAGCATAAAAGGACCCCCAGTTCATCTTCGACTCCAGGTCTAAAAAAGAGAAAAATAGAGCAATGAATGTAAGATTTTCAATTAGTTTTAAGCATATTCCTCCACCGTAATCCCCTTAAGAACCATACACGAACTTTTGAAAATTGTGTACAAGTCTAAAACTGTATTTGACAATGACCACCTGAGAAAAAAAGTCTATAAATATCGACACGTCAGTGGAAACTTTTGATTTTTAAAATGCTTTACCAGGCTCAGCCAGCAGTGCAAGCAGCGAAAGCAGCACCAAGTCCAAAGATGATCATCTTGAGGTGTGATCTGATCATCAAGCTGGGTTTGTAAGGATCAGGCAAGAAATGCTGAGTTTGCTGTTGGCTGTATAAAAGCAGGGGCGATGGCCTACCGGCGTGCATCGTCACAAGACGCAAGAAATCAAAGCCAATTGCAAAACTTTTGCAAAATCACGTGATTTGCTTACTCGATATTAATACTGTACTCCCAAAGAGATCCAACACAGACAGACAGACAGACGGATAACCCGCATTTCTTTCTAACATTTATTTATTAAAAACAACAAAGAAATTAAATCTGAATTTATATATAATTTGTAACCTTCAGAATTTTAATAAAAAAGGATTGAAGTTCAAAACTCCATCGGTTGCCAAATATTTCAGCTATCACGTCAGACAGGGATGGACATCCTCCATGCCATATCAAATCCAAACCTTGTTCACATTGTGTTAGTAAAAAACGAGAATAGAATGTGTATTTTACCTTCAGCTTTGGTGGTACACAAAAATGTGTACAAATTAGGAAGAAATTGAATAAAATATTTTGCTTTTTATCAAGCCAAAGGGCTGGGTTGAAAACCCCATGCGTTAGGAAAATGCAAATCATTCCTCCGCCACTAGCCACTGCCCTGCACCGTAGCAGTCATATGCTCTTATATAAACTATTTACATACAATGGCGCCCTTTATTGAGCTGCAACAAGACTCCTTAGAATTCAGATCAAACGCCTCGATTTCCGCCTACCCCGAGCAAAAGAAGGAATCTGTGTGGACACAAAAGGCCTCAGCCTGCCACATTATTTATTGTGCTTGGCAGGGCAGGGAAGTGAAGGGAGCTTTTGACCTGCAACACTGCCACCAAGTCACTAACAGGTTCGCCCAGGAAATTACTCGGTTGTTCGACTAGTGCGAACGTTTAATGAAGTGATACTTCTCCCTTCACTGCTGAAGTAGAGTTGAAAGAAGCTGGAACAAAGACAAGGCTAAAAATTGATATATTTCATTTTGAAGTTTTATGTTACCTCTGTTTTTTTAATCTTCATGTACTGTATCCTTCTAATTTGCAATATGGGAAGAAAAGAAGGTTATTTTTTAGTACAAACGTCAATCTGTAAGTCATTGGAGAATATGAACGAAAATGTATGCAGATGATGCAATAATTCCATCAAGCTGGTTCTGACAGAACTTCAGCAGCAGAGACAATCATTCATAGTAAAACTAAATCAAAGTGGAAAAACAAAGTGGTCGTTTGTCACGTGCGATGAGATGACCCACTGGCGGTTCAGTGTGTGTGAGCTTCTCTGCGTCAGTTCTGACAAGTACAGTGGGAGGGTTTGCGTGGCTTTGCAATTCTTTGAATGAACTCGACCTCATTTGTATTCAGTCTATCGGAGGAAGAGACGGGAAGCATATAGCATGCATTGTGCATGAGAACCTTTTTCATTTGGAAAGCAAAAATAAAAACACAAAAAGATATCTTCTATTGTGTCACAACTTTGCATCAATTCTTCTTCTTTCGACATTTCCCTTCAGGGGTCGCCACAGCAAGTCAGTTTCTTCCATCTAATCCTATCTGCTGTATCCTCTTTGATCACACCAACTATCTTCATGTCTTCCATCACTGTATCCATGAACCTCCTCTTTGGCCTTCCACTTGACCTCTTTCCTGTTGGTTCAAAACCCAGCATCTTTCTTCCGATGTACTCTCTCTCCTCTGCACATGTCCAAACCATCTCAGTCTGGCCTCTCTGACTTTATCTCTGAAACCTCTAACATGTGCTGTTCCCCTGATATACTCATTTCTAATCCTGTCCATCCTTGTCACTCACAGAGAGATCCTCAGCATCTTCATCTCTGCTTCCTCCATCTTTGTTTCCTGTCTTTTCTTCAGTGCTACTGTTTCTAGACCAAACAGCATGGCCGGTCTCACCACGGTTTTGTACACTTTCCCTTTCATTTTAGCTGAAACGCTTCTGTCACACACCACACCTGATACTTTTCTCTACCCATTCCAGCCTGCCTGAACACGCTTCTTCACCTCTTTTTCACACTCTCCATTGCTCTGGTCTGTTGATACTAAGTACTTAAAATCTTCCATGTTCTTTATCTCTTCACCCTATAACCTCACTTTTCCACAGTGTATATTAGTTGGAGATTTTTTTTTATATTTCTTCCAAAATAAATGAAAAGCAAATGAGGAATAACTTAAATCATGAGTTTTATGACTTGACTGATAGTTCATCAGGTGGAACAATCAGCTTTCCTACACATCCAATTGGGTGTCCTTCATTGAGCAATAACAGAGGAAGACATCTTTCCAAAGACACATTAGCAAATCGGATACCAGATCCCGAGTTTGTTTTAGTTGCTTGAATCAAAACAATTTTGAATTTTTTTTAGTTTTTGTCCAAATTTTTGTGAATTTTTCTGTATCATTCAATCACTACATGGTTCATCTGGTTTTGTGAGCAAAAAAATTACACACAAAATGGATATTGTTCTTTGTGCAAAGACGACTGACCTTATGGTGTGTTCACCAAACCGTTTGATAAAGTCCCAAACTTCAGTTCTGCTTCCTCTAGCGCAAAGTCAGCCCATTAAAACTGCATCTGAAGTTGATCCGATTACAGCTTGAAATTTTGCTTAATGAATCCACTGTGTATCTGTGTGACACAGCTGGTTCCAAAAGTGGAATAAAATAAATCTAAAATACATCATCTGAAATATAACAATGAAGCAAAACTGAACAGATTGTCTTATGGATGGCAAATGCTGCTATTTTTAAAAAAGTTTGAGTCAAATCACAACCGTTAGCAGTTTGCCTGTGCCCTGAATTCCTTCTTCATTTGGGTGCAACATGAGGCGAGGTGTTTCTCCCATTCAGATTTCTGTTTTCTAGCTAAACAGGGAACATAAAATGTTGGAAATGATGCAGAAAAAAAGTCCTTTAATTTTAGAGCTTTTGGATCATTGTATTTAAATATCAAAGACCATAGCGTTTTTCACACGAAGCCATGCTGTTGCTTACGGACAAGTTTAAGGAAATAAATAAGGACTTTTTGACATTTCTTAAAGGAACCATTTCATTCAAAGCTCATATGCTGAAACGGTTTTAGTTCATCTTTGTGCAACTTGAAACTTGCATCCATCATGGTTCTTCTATCCATCTGACAACTCAGCAGCATTTCTGTACAGAGATGATCTATCATTTCATTCTTGTGTGATACAGTTTCAGGTTGCATTCATGGATGGACATGCAGACTGTGCTGAGTGACAAAATTTCTTTGAGTTACAGACTATATTTCGTTCAAACATCAAACACATCCAAAATAAAACTGATCTAGGGTTACAAGCTCTCACTGAATTTTATGTCCATCTATCTGTACATGTATGGGTGTATCTAAATTTTTTTATACATTGATATTTGGGCTGGGGATATTAACATGTTGATGCAGGGTGTTACAGTGCAGTACAATTATACAACTGATATATTTCTATTTGTCCTACTGGATTGTGACAGACTACGATATACAAATCTGAGGAAGCTAACAAATCAGTGCAGAAAGATGGGTTTCCTGCTTATTGTAACTTAGAGTTTACTGATCTCTTAATGAAGAATAGATCCTTAGTGTGGTGAATTGATGTTGTGTTTTAACGTCTTGAAACGTGCAATATAAAATATTTTGGACTCAATCTTTTTTTTTCTACCTTCATTTACTTTTATCACGATAGATAAATATGTCCATAAAAATCAGTGGCTCACTGTGCATTTCACTTCCAGATGTTCAGTAGTGCTCCATCCTCATCGATCAGCCCCTTTTTTATTTTTTAAAAATATCTTAGTACACTGAATTAATACAGGAAAAAATATTGGCCATCTCTAATGAAGTCTTTGTGAAGGTGAACATTTTCATATTACTTTGCAAGTTTGGTTTGCAGTGTCCATGTGAAAGTTATTTCAAACCAAACTTATTAGAAATATAAGAAATATTTACCTATAATATGGGAAATCTAATTATATGTCTAATTAAACTATAATTTTCTGCTCTTTAGAAGTTGACTAGACATCTTAGAGCCCAGTTTTCCTCTTTCCAGGAAGAGTTTGGAAGAAACTCTGAGTCCCCTTGGGTAAAGTCTTACATACAACATCCTGTCGTGCACCATTTCTTTGAACAACCCAACCGACTGCTCAGACCAATCTCGCTCATTAATTGAGGGGAAGGAAGCTGACAAACTAGCGTGGACAAAGATTAACAAATTTCCGTCACTTCTTATAAGATAAAGGCGTGACTAATGTGTGTAATTAAGTCTACATTAACAGCAGATTATTAACCATTTCCATGTATGCAAACTGTGGAGGCAGATCAGAGAGAGTTGCAGAGGTACTGATCTAGAGGTAAGATATTGATGTGCTGCTTTGCATGCATGTTGGATTCTAAACCCAAATATCCTTACTACGGTCGAACAAGTGAAGCAATGACATTTGCAATGAAAACCCGTAAAGCCTAAAGTGGTGGAGCAGTCAATTCTGGAAGGCGTTTCTTTACATTTGATAATGACAGACCTGTGGTGATAGTGGCGGTGTCAGTCTAGCCATTTGACCTCCACCTTAATGGATGTCTCTCCTCTGGCACCATTCCTGGCATTATTATTTTCCATCAAGAAAAACAAAATAAATCAGTCTTTAATTTCCAAGTGACTGGAGTCAGGAGAAGTGACACTGCTACCATCTAGAGGAACAGTTCAGCAAAATCATTTCACGCTACACCATAGCCACCTTGTTAATTACACATATGCTTGTCACCTGAACTTTGCATCATTGATTTTTCTGAGAGACACAACCCATGACTTTGATTCTGATGTCTGGGATGTCGGTCTGCTCAGGGTATGAGCCACTGGGTTTGCAGGTGGTATTAAGAGAGAAAAACTAAATAAAATGATAGCATGGAAAACTGAGGATTTCATTACAAGCTTAGACTGTGTTGAATGACTCTCTGAAACAAACATCTGCTGCTTCTCCTGGCCATCGGCATGAGAAATGTAGATTTTTCCTGGGGTGATGACATGAGACACCACTACTTGAATCTCCACAAATTTTTGATACTGAAACGCTTCGATGTTCACAGAGTCAGGTGTTGGCTGAATTTGTCCTACTGCTCTACAGGAAGCCCGGGCCCGAGGAATTCAATTTACTATGTGAAGCCTACTTATATAATGGTTTCATGAAACCGGGCTATAAAGATTAAAATTAAATTGAATTGAATATGTAAAAAAGACTGTCTTTCTTATGCAAAATCTGGAACAGTACAACAACATTTTTTTTCCAAACCCCAATTGAGTGGTGAATAGTATTTCTGGTTAAGATTGAAAGCTATGTTCTAATAATTTATGATTGGAATGATCGGGTTATCCTTCAAAGAAGCAGACCACCTGATAATTTGCTGATACCGTTCATCTAAAGTCTTTGCAAGGTCACTGCACATGTTGAGAATAATTCAAGAGGCTTTGGACTTTTGCCTGTGAGCCTGGAGGACACGAAGGAAACATATTAAGTGACTAAAATAAAACTGGAAAAAACTCTTTTCATTTTGTTGCAACGTTTCCTGGCACGATCCCTCAATTTGTAGACAATACAATTTTAATTGTTCCACAATCAATACATTTTGGGATTAGAGCTCAATTATTTAACACTAAAAGTGATTTTCTGAAATTAATCTTTTTTTAAATGTTGTGAAAGAGATTAAAGTTGCTTATATTTCTCAGAAAGTTACGGCTATAGTGTAAAAAACCCAGAAGAACTTTAACATGAGGTGTGATTTTCATCTTTTGGCTGCATAAAAAAAAAGTGATTGTATCCAGTTTGAACTTTTCTGAAACAAATCGGTTTATGTAATTTATTTTTAATTCATCCCTCAACAGAAAAATTTGTGTGCTGCCACGACGGCGGCAAAGCAGTGTGTTAAGTGTCTTCCCCAAAGAAGACGTAGACATGAGCTCAGTGGGATTTGATCCCACAAACTTAAACTTTTTCCAAGCTGTATGGATTTTTCACAAGTGCAAGGTTGATGATGATGGTCACATTTTGTAGATTTTCATTATAAACCCCCTCCTGTTGGACTCACATCATTGTAGTAACATTTAAGTAGCCCTATCTTTATACATTACTTATTTATTTTTATTATTTAATTGTACTTTATTCATCCCTCATGGTGATTAGGTCCTAAGTGTCCCTGGTGGACATTTAGGCACAGGATGAGTCGGTTCAATTGGAATCAAACCCAATTATCCAGGTCCAAGGATGTCTGTTTTACCACTGAGCCAATGCTTCCCCATTATCAGAACCAGAATACTTTATCAATCCCTGAGGGGAAATTTCTTAATCCTTATCCAATGATGCCCAGTCATATTTAATCATTTCATTGCTCAACATGAAAATTATCCGCATAAACCTTCATATGGTGAAATTTTACATTAACAATCAGATTTTTGGGGACTTTTTTAATAGTTTACTTTACTCAGCCTCCTGCTTGAATGATTGTTCCAATGATGTCACTTATAATCTCTGCATGCAAACCTGGTTTGGTTACTCATCTTTACAGTTCCTGCAGGTCTTTGGAATTCTCTTTGTAAACATACATGCACATTATGTTTCACTGTGCATGTGACAATACAGCTGCTATTATTGTCACAATGCCAACTCCCATTAAGCATCTCATTGAAGAATGAAGATAATTTGCCACATGCATTCCTATGGTTTCACACCTAACATCCACATAGTGCTCTATTATTTGAATGCTCTTTGCTTGAACTTGTCAAGCTGCTACTTGATCTAGTACTCACAACTTGTTGGGTGTGGCAACAATGATATTTCCTCCTGTTGTATTTCTCTAGAGCAGGAGCGCTTTGGTATTCGGAACCATGGATGAAGCTGTAATGGATATAGAAATTTTAAAGCAGTGTTTATGTTCCTTTCAATAAAAAAATAGGATGCATCAGTAGGAGAATTTGAAAAGGAATTGGCTAACCGGATTTTTTGCAACAGCTGGTATTCTTTAGTTCTGACATTGTTTTATTTCTGAAGTCAATTCACACCACAACATGTCATTTTCACCAAGCACTGTGTATGAGCAGTACACAATAAAAGAAAAGTATTTATGTTACGTTGGTATTACTTCAAAATTCTTATTTTTGGGCTATAAACCAACTTTGTATTTTTTTATATAACGAATTTGAATCCAGCAAGATTTGTTTTATGACAGTGTATACTTGCGGAATGGTAATAATCTCACCATGTGTATTTTATGACTGAGTGGAAGTCAGGGAACTCAACTACAAACGAATTCATGGAAGCAGAAATTCTTCTATTTCGAGCTTCAGAGTATCATTTTTTATTAAAATTCGTAAGTAAAAGTTGCCAAAATATTTTGGTAGCTAAGAACAATTTTATTAGGAACGACAGGGAGAACAACACTTGAAAAAAAAATCATGTTCACACGCTTTTTTAAAAATTCAAACATGTAGGAAAAAGAGGGTTTAAACTAATACTTCTTCAGGGTCTTCTGATTGTTTCAGCATTCAAAACCAATTCTGGAAACATTGTGTAAGGTTTTCCTGGCATCCCAAGAATTTAAACCATGGTTAAATGTTTAGCTGCAAATAAACATTTTGCAAAGGATGCTGAAGAAGGAGTTCTTCATCTGACCATTGGTTTGGCGCTCAAAATAACCAAGCGGTTTGGGAATCAATAACGCCAATTTTAATCACAACACTTAAACTCCACGGGTCACGCAAAGTAGAACTCTCCTAACAGATGTGTGGGTGAGTCATTAAAGAAAGCTCGAGCAGAGTGAAAGCCGAATTATGAGTTAAATTGCAAATGAAGTCTTGACTGGATTTGATAAACTGAAAATAACTTTAAAGCCATGAAGCCACATTTATGGAACAAACAAAAAAGGGGTCACTTAAAGTGAAGCAGCCTTTGTATTTACAGCACGAACCATGATTTCTCACTGAACCTGAATAGTTTACTCATGTATATACTCTAAATCCTTTAAAAAATCAGACCATGACAGATTTTTGTGTGCAGCGTAGCTTCCTGCTGAACAGGATAAGAGTTGTTAGTAAAACCACTAGAAATATAACAATTACAGTCATTTGTCCAAGGTTGACTTTTTGTACATCTTTAGGAAGTAAACAATATGATAAAGGACTTTTTAGAAATTCTGCCATCATCAAGTTTCCCCCGATGGCGAAGCACTTGGTTTTATTGATGTCTGGCAGAATAACCTTCATTTCATTTAAGATGTTCATCCATCTACTGTTGCAACAGTTGAAATGGTTTCCACTGATAAACATCACGGAAAGGGTTTTGGATAAAGTGCTAATCAACGAATGATCTAAAGTTGTAAACTTATTGTTTCTCATGTCAATTTCTTTCAAAGGAGAACAACTCAAACTGATGGGGATCTTGTTGAGGCCATTGTTTGAGATGTTCAGTTGTGTTAAAACTGGCATACAGGGTAAATACAGTTGAGAGCTGCTCATGTTTATCTCACTCAGAATTAAGTTTTGAAGAGTTGCTTGCACACCATCTAGCACCCCTTTGCGTATTTCCATGTGTTGATTCTTTGCTAGGTTAAGGGAAACCAAAGAGGTTTTCAGAAATGTGTTTGGCTGCAGCATCTTTATGTTATTTTCTCTCAGATTGAGATGTTTAAGTGTCCTCATTTGCTCCAATGCAAAGCAGGATGTGCTGACGTTTTCAGCAGAAGCACAAGGCAGCAGAAAATTTTCTTGCAAATTTAAAGTTTCGATCTGTATAAGTGCTTTAAGAAAGAAGGGGGAAATGAATAGAAGACCATTACTTTGCAGGTTGAGGTGCTTTAAGGAATGAAAAACCAGCTGACGAATGAGCCCTGAATCACTGTAATTTCTAAAATTCCAATCAATGCTTTGCAGACAGTTGTAGCTGAAATGGACAGTTTCTAAAGATTTAATAAGACTTAAAGTCTCAAGAGGAAAAGAGGTGAAGTGGTTATAGCTCAAATCAATATAAAACAGTGGCATTTGCCTCCAGATGGCATGAAAGTTATTTTTCATGACCACGATTTCTCTTACAATCCCACTATAAAGAGAATTTGCCTCAGACACCATTGCAGCTTCTGTGCTTAGAGAACCAATCAAATTATTTTGTAGGTAAAGATACTTCAGATTATTTCTTTTGGGGACAATGGGGAAATAAAGAAGTTTGTTGTAACTCAAATCCAGAACTTCAAGATTGTAAGTTTGGTCATTTTCTTGTGTAACAAAAAATTCAACTGAATTCTTGCTGAGATTTAGATATTTAAGTTGATATAGTTTAAAATCACATATTTGTGCAAGGCAATTCTTTGCTAAGTTAAGCGACTCCAATTGGCTCATCGATTCAAACGTCCCTGGATCTATTTCCGAAATGAAATTGTCATCAATTATAAGAGTCCGCAAACGTATCGTCTCGCTGAACAGGCTGCGTGAAAGCCTGGTTAGAGCGTTACTACTCATCTTTAGTAGATCAAGAGAAGACTTGTGTCTCAGGTACAGCTCTACTGCATCATTACTCAGACTGTTCCTTGATATGTCCAAACTTCTGAGCCTACTGAGGGGCTGGAGGGATTTGCTGTTACTGCCAGCATTAATGTTTAGCCCATTTCTCGACAAATTTAAACGCTCGAGCCGAGCCAAGTTTTCAAAAGCCTCCTCAGAGATGAGATCCAGCTGGTTGTTGCTCAGGTCCAGCTGCTCCAAGTATGGCAAAGCAAGTGTGTGCAACTGTTGGATGAAGTTATTGGACAGGTCAAGTCTTCTGAGCCTTGCATCCAAGTCCAGGGGGACGGAAGAGAGGTTCTGGCTGTTCCAGGAGTGGAGCTTGAAATAAAAAGAACATTAATCATAATTAGAAAATAGCAATTGAACTTGGATGTTATTAAAATATCAAAACCAAGTTGGCTGAACAAAAGACCATAATAAACTCATATGTTTTATGTCCACGCAGACCAAATCAAACTTACCTTTGGAGTAAAAAATGCTGCTTTGGAGTTTTGAAGGTGATAACTGAGTGACCAGATTATTAGGAGATTAAAAAACATTATTCCTCTGTTGCTGCCACACTACCAAGGCTGTTGCTTATACCCCCACACACAAGCTTTTATAACTCCACTTCCTCTAAAAAAGGGAGAGAGAGAACAGCTGTGTGGACCAGATAGGAAGCCATGGATGTTATATTTAGACAATAAAGATCTGATAGAAGACGTTTCCTTTAATTCAGTTGGAAAACATTTTAGTCTCAATAAGTCAATGTACTTAAAAGGAGAAAGGAGCAACATTAAAGGGGAATCATTTGCCAAAAACAATAGAATTTGAAGTTATTGGTGCATTGGTGTACTTCCAGCGATGTGCCTGATACTGATATATTTGTTTGTTCCTTCCTTTGGAAAATGGAAACTATTCTAAAATACACAAGAGGAACAAATAAACAGGGAGTAGGTGGAGCGGGAGGGAAACCGAGGTATAAAGAGATGCATGAGAGGCTAAAATAGACTGTTGAAAGAAGCAGCATGGGACAGGATAGACGAACACCTGAAATTTGATTCTCATTGGTGAAAGAATTACAAAAAACTCCAAAATGAAACTACTATTTGCCATTAAAAGAGTTTATTTGATCTTTTAAAAAAAGTTGAAGATCTGTGCATCTTCCATGCTTCTATCAGTATCCTCGCACACAGCACGGTGTCATCCTCTATTTTCATTAACAATGTGGTGAAAACTATCATTTCTTTGCCGTCTTGTTTCACTTTAGCTGGATGATACTGAAAAGAAGGTTGAGTCTGATTCATGGATATTGGTGTGGTCAGCCAACAATGAATCACAAATCCCCGCTCATCATCCGGGTGGAAGTTTGCAGTGCCTATAAAAACTCATCTACCTTCTCCATAACATTTATTGTAGATCCTGAGAAAATATCCAGTCATCAGAGTCCATTCAAGAAAATTAGCTTTGCTACAATTTCTTACAAAAAAAGATCAAACAGTGTTTTTTGTGATTAAATATTGAAGGAAACACATTTGTTCTAACAAGATACATAACGGGTTGTGTATATCAGTAACTGGATATGCTGGGTTTGTAACCACCAGGCAAGAGGCCTAGGGGAGGTTCCTGGATACAGTGAAGGAAGCCATGAAGATAGTTGGAGTGACCAAAGAGGATGCAGCAGATGGGATTAGATGGAAGAAACCGACTTGCTGTGGAGACCCCGAACGGAAATACTGAAGGAAGAAGTTATGAGACCGCAATTATTATCAATCAAATGAATGAATGAGAAAAATTTTACAGTTAATGTCAAATTCAGCAAGAAATTTAAGGACAGAACAAAATCTTAAATTTTTAAACCAGAAAGTGAATAAACAATGGGGTTAAAGTCAGTTAGTATTTTTTTTTTTTTTTTTTTTTTTTTTACCAGTGACTAGTTTTTAGGATCTGGTTTAAAAGTATATTACTGTAGTGCTAAATCTTCATAAAACATCTGCACATGCATAAAAATGTACTGCTGTTTAATAAATTATCTCAAATTCTCAAATATTTTAATAAAATATATCTAATTAAACATTTACGATTTATTAACTGAACAATCTGTGCAACATAAAACCAAATCTGTCTGGATCCTTTTTTTTTTTTAAACCAATTTTGTACACTTGTGTTTCTGGGAATGGCCTGGGTTGGACTAATGACATGTCCAGGGTGTATCAGATTTATGAAATTATGTTGGTCACATAAAAGCAAAACTGACCAACACATCCTGTTACAAACCTAAATACAGATGAATAGTATAAACCCTGATTTGGGAGAAAAATAATTTTTCCTCAAAACCAACAAAAAACTTTTATGATTTGGTACTGTCATCATCATATGTTTGGATGTCTAAAGGAAACTCCGAGGAGGGAAATTGTGGCAGTAAGACTCAACCTTTGTGTCATGCTGAGCTTGTACTCTCAGAGCCCACTGCCGCAGCAAAAGCCCAAGAGAAGGTTCGGAACTTGTTTCAGTTTAACATCTGTAATATAAATTTTAATTAATCATTCTCCAGCTACCTCAGTAATGAACAGCCAAAAACTCCTAACTTTATGATTTCTCCTCTGGAAGATATCATCATCTCAGGTTAACATAGAAAACTATTTACTCAAAAGTCAAATTTTCTTTTTACAATAAAAGTTTTCCAACTCATATTACAATATATAATTACAAGTACAAAAACTATTTCAAATAAATATTAGTAATACACACAAATAATAAAAGTATTACTCCAAATTTCCCCTCTTAGTTTTCAAAAAGCTTAAGTTCCCACCCCGGAACCAATGTAAGGTTGATGAACCCTTGGGTTTCATCAACGCTTTTGCTGGTGGACCATTTGTAGGCACAGAGACAGCAGGTTAGTCACCACAAGCAACAATTAACATGAATAAATAGAATAAACCATCTTTGACTTTTTACTTGATGTCACAAATGCCCATTGTGACACTTTGTGAAATTACATCAGAAAAATCATGAAAATAATTTTAAGTTCTTTTGGAAAGAACTATAGAGCGCTTTCACGTGATGTCCACAACCCGGAAGTCGCCCTTTTTTCAGAATCAGAATCAGAATGCTTTTATTGCCATGTCAATGAAGAATATCAGAGACTAGGAACTTGCTTTGATACAGCTGTGCAATAATATAAGATAAAAATATTAAAAAATAAAATAAATAAAAATAATTTTAACAAAACAGAGTGCTCAGAAAGAAAAAGAAAGGTAGTGCAATGTCATAAAAAATAATAAAAAATAATAAAGATAGTAAAGTAACAAGAGGGAGGTGACTAAGAGATGTCGGGTTCAGGTTATAAAGTATTAATTAGACTAACGGCAGAAGGGAAGAAGCTGTTTTTGTGGCGGGACGTTCTGGTCCGAATGGACCGGAGTCTCCTGCCCGAGGGGAGTCGCTCAAAAAGTCCATGTCCAGGGTGGGAAGGGTCAGCTGCTATCCGACCTGCACGCCCCCGAGTCCTGGAGACGTACAGGTCTTTGAGAGATGGAAGGCTACAGCCGATCACCTTCTCAGCAGAGCGCACAATGCGCTGCAGTCTGTGTTTGTCCCTGGCTGTGGCTCCAGCGTACCACACGGTGATGGAGGAGGTGAGGATGAACTTGATGATGGCTGTGTAAAACTGCACCAACATCTGGGCGGGCAGCTTGGCTTTCTTCAACTGCCGCAGAAAGTACATCCTCTGCTGGGCCTTTTTGATCAGGGAGCTGATGGACGGCTCCCACTTTAGGTCCTGTGTGATGGTAGTGCCGAGGAAGCGGGAAGAGGCATGAATCAATATAAAACTATTGAAAAAGCAGTATATTTTTCTTTAATTTTATCTTTTTGTGCTATTCATAGGTGCAATGAGTTTGCCACGCAGTAAGCGTGATATGGCAGAAAATTGGCTGGTCTTGGAGCGGAAGAAAAGAGACGATATTTTCAAAAAAAAAAAAACTACAGTTGATTGGTGGAGACGATTCTTAAGCAAATTCAAATAATTTATTTTCAAACAATCCTGATTTTATGAATGTAATAACGCACATAGACATTGTGAATTGCCTTATATTACTTCAAGTTTCCACACAGCTACAGATCTGAAGGTCTGGACGCATACTTCTGGGTTGATGACGTCACGTTAAACAATAAACTGTAGTTTTTGTAAATTTAATCTCTGTTCTTCCACTCCAAGACAACACATTTTATTTCCTGCCATATCATGCTAAACATGTAGAAAACTGGAAAGCACCATAAGATGAAAAAAAATAGTGCATTGCTGAAAGTTTCGCCCTGATCTATGCATCCAAAATGGCCGACTTTCGGGTTTTAGTCATGTCAGTGAAAGCGCTATTAGAAAAACCAAATGGAAAATGTTCGTCATAAAAGTTTGCCTCACAAAATCGAGGATTTGTTGCTATTTTAAATCTAAAAAAAAAAACTTGGACACTTTAGAAACCACTGTCATATGATTTATACAAAAGAATCATTTAGCCATAGATTTGTAGAATTGCATTAAAATTCTGAATAGAAAAAAAATCTAGCAACTGAAATAAACTAACAATATAACAAAAAACAAACAAAAAAAATGTGTTTTGTTTATTTAATAAATAGCATTATTTAAAAAAAAAAGAATAAGGAACATATTAGAAAATTAGTTTTTTTTCTTTCTCTCTTGTTGGAACATATCTCTTGTACATGGATCTTGCGTCTAATAAACAAATGATGATTATATTAGTTTAACATTATCATAAATCTATATGTTCTTTAAACCTGATGCCAACTGATGAATTTTATTTATATTTTAGCATTGAAAACTTTATTTAATTCAAAGTAATATCAGGTCGATTCTGACCATTGTATGGCTTGTGAGGACATTATTTCAAATTCCAACCTTTTCTGCTCTTATAGAATTTTGTTGGCATCCTTCTGTCTCTAGAGACAATGAAGTCTGCACCTGGATACTTATCTGATTGTGCAGCGTCGGCTGTGGCTAAATAAGCCAATGCAGGAGTTGCAGCTCCTACCGCGCTTTCTGCAAATGTGATAGGTGGAATGAGTCATGGAGGGAGCAGTGGCATACTGACTTTTTTGCCGTTTCCAGGTCTTTTTGACTTCACACTGGATCCTCTCTGTTATCCTTGGCTTGCTTGATACCGATTTTGACAGTTCCACGCCACCTGTAGTTGTCAGAGGTCACTGACTCAAAATCTGCTGCATTGATGTTGCACAACTTCCGATCCATCTTGCAGGCATCTTTTCACCAAAGGGCAGGTTGTCTAGTTGGCTTTGTTCCTGTGACCAGCTCCCAATAGAGGATGTCTTTTATAAAGTGACCATCGTCTATTCGGCATACATGACCTTGCCAGCGCAGGCGCTTCTATGAGAGGATGGCGAACATACTGGACATGTTCGTCTGGGTCAGGAAGTCTGCGTTGGATACTCTATCTTGCCAGGTGATGCCTTGGAGACGTCTAAGGTTACACAGGTGGAAAGCGTTTTGTCTCCACTCTTGGTACGTATACAGTGTCCAAGCTTACTGGCATACAGTAGTGTGCTCAGCACAGATGCTCGGTGAACCTTCATCTTTGTGTGGATATTCAGCAGGGGGTTGATTTGTGAGGATTGAGTGAAAATTGCCATTCTGGCTCATTTTAGACCAATGGTTGAGGTAGTGTTTCTCTAACTGGCTCGCTGCACATATTTGAAGGAGTTTTAACTTTGATGCTCTCTGAACATCATTTGTTCTCCAACTTTGAGAGACACGAACCATAAAACTCAACTCACACTCACAAACAAACCTTGCAAATTAGGCTGAACATTAGGTGAAGAGTTGGACCAAAAATGTAAAATATCAACTTCGTTATGCCTGATTTGAAGTGACACAATACTTGTCCAAATACCAAGTCATATCCATCTTCTTGGACAATAATCTTGTTTTCCTTTTTGTGAAATTGTACTTCCTCGCTGCGTAGAAACAGTCCAGGGGATCATTTTTATATTTCCTCCGGGAAAAGGCAAGACACTTTCTCAAAATAATGGCAGACAGTGCACAACCTCAGCCAAAGATTCTAATTTAGTTTTACCTTCTCTGTCTGGTTGTTTGTTAGTATTAACTCAGCAGGAATGATGTTGGAGCTGGCAAGAAAAGGAAATAAACATCATTCTTTAATTTTATTAACTTAACATATTCAGAGCGGAACTAATGAACCCTGTTCCAGTTCTCAGCTCCAGCTTGTATCTGCAGCTGCTTTTTTAGAAATGATCTTCAGAGAGCTCTGAGCTCTTTGGAAAACACTTGGCTTCAGGTCCTGAGAGAAAACAAAGCATTAAGATAAAATTTATTATCGCAGCACTATCTGAACACTCATTAATGGTATAAATCTCAGTAGTGCAATGTCCAAGATGACTCTATCCTGCATAATCATTGACATACCTCCTTTGCTTTAGACATCTTGGCCATTTTCCCCTCCTTTGACTTCCTTATAACTTTGTGATTTAATTCTAAAGATCATGTCTCCTTGGAGTTTTGCGTATATCGCTTTTTTTAAACACTGGCTCGGCTCTCCAGGAAAAGTCAGAGACATAACAAATGCAAATAGAAACAATATAGTATGATAAATGATACTTGAATTACTCAAACACGTGAGGTCATGCGAGTAAATGCAGGAGACATAGTATTTAAATGAGCTTCTTTATGTGAACCTAACATATTACTCTATGCACAAATGAGTCTCACTTATTCTTCTCAGCTTTGTCCTGTAAGCACCAAAACCACAAAAAGACAAACAAACAAAAAACTTCGGCAGAAAATGAAAACATTTTTAATCCATCAATCAACTCCATTTACAAAAGTATATCCCATTTTATATACATTATATACAAGCACGTATTAACAATTGTTACTTTTCTACATGATCTCAGTCATAAAAGAACTAAAACAATAGCACTGTTTTACAAAATAAAAAAAAGGTACTTTGCAGGGATGCTGTAGTGCAAATGTGCGCAATATATGTATAGTGCTGTTGTTTCGTAAATGCCTTCTAACTCCAGTTTTGGATTTACTCTTAGAGTTTTAAACTCCTTGTTGAATCCTTTATGTAAAAAAAGTCAATTAAAAAAAAACAAATGAAAAAAAGAGAGAATGTGTAAAATAGCTGGTGGTGGAGATATAAGATTATCATTCAGCAGCACTGGAAAGCTTGTATTTACGTGCTATCTGTCAGTGCACTGTCCTTCCTATTTATATAGAAAGAAGCCGCCTGTGGGGACACAAAAGAGGGAACTATAAATAGAAAAGTTGTGTTTGATGAGGACACGTGCTTCTTCTGGACTTTTTTTTTTTCTCTTAGAACCATTGTCAAAGTCTTTATCGTCCCTTTTTCATCATGGACGTGAACTAAAGTTCATCAGGGGGTTTCAACAGTCCACAATATCCTCGAGACAAGTGCGAAAGGAGGGCTACAAGTTGCTTAAACTGATGTGGGAGATACTACATCAGATATGGAGGTAAAAAAAAAAAGACGGAGTAAAGTGATGGCTTGATGTTTGTCTTTTTTTTTTTTTTGCAGAGGAGCTGGTAAATGTGTAGTTTATCCGTTCTGTCCAGCAGATGGAGCCTCTCCAAGTCTAACACTTCCCAGGAAGGTGGTGTGGTTGGTCATGTTGATGAGCGTGTACTCGTGCGCTATACGTATGGAGATCCTCTGGCCGGCCCGCAAGGGGCTCACCCCTGCCGTGTAGCAGGTGTTGAACTTGCGCTGGCCTGTCTCAATGCTGCAGGTGCAGCGAAGGAACGGGTTGGAGTCCACCATCACGTCATAGCTGGCGATATCTGTGAAGTTGAGGTAGTACACCTGGTGGAGTAGGAGCAATGGGTGGGAGGAGGGAGAGGGGTATGAACGCAGAAAAGAAAAATCACAAGACTGAGAGGGGTAGTCATGACAAGTCGATATAATCATTTAAAGCCTTGTTTTAAACTTAAACAGCTGCAGTATGAGACTGGCCGATTTGAGTTATGGAGCTCCACATTTGGACAGAGCAAGAGGGTTGAGAGAAAAAAAGGAGAAAAATCTGTCCTGTGCAGGGTTGTGCAAAAGTCTTGAGCCAAGCTTTGTTTTTGTAATTATTGCCAGAAAAATTTGATATGGGTGCAAAAAATATCAACAGTACTGGAGGCATAAAATCTTTGATATTATACTTCTATAGTGTTCGGTACAAATGGTCTGCGGGGTTCCTGAACGACCAGTTCTGTTTCTTGTCGAGATATTACCGCAGCGTTTCAGACCCGCTGAGATGTAGACGGTGGTGTTTTGTTCTGCTATTATTTGGCATCAGTCAGTCTTTTCTCAGACTTCCTATTCTTAAGAAAGGCAGCCTGACAACTATTCCTCTCCATGAAGACCGTTTCTGATTAAGCTTTGGAAGAGACTAAAATGGATCAAGTGAAGGGCCAGATGCATTTCACAAGTTCTCTGTCAGGTCTTTTGCTGGATTACTTAAGAAAATCACTATCACTTCCAGTTATTCTACTGTGTAGATACAACAGTTTCTGGGCTTATCACAACTTCTGTTTCAATTTGTTCAGCTTTCTAACTTGTTTTTTTCTCTTTCCCAAGAGACGCAGAACACTATACTGAGAAGTGGCAAATTTTCTGCCAAATTCTTTTTGGGAACCAGCTTGCTAGTGAAAAAATGCAGTCAAAACCTTGAAAATGATGTTATTTAAAGATGTTTTATAGAAACAACTGAGGACATAAGAACAACTTGTTTGCATTTGCTGATAAAAAAAAAAAAAAAGGAACAAAAGATCTAGCTGGCGTACGTTATAACTGCTGTATCTCGACTCTGTTTTTTCTTATTGAATGATTCATAGATCAGCATTAAGCCACTAAACAAAAAACATTCTTTTGAATGAGATTACTGGCCTAAAAAGTGGATAGAAGAGAATTTGGAAGGACTTCAGCGAGCCTTGAAAGACTAAAACTTCAAATTGCTTCAGAACATTTACAAGAAAGCCGGTACTAACATATAAGGAGAAAAAAAAAGTTTGTTTCAGGATTTTTGCACAGCTTCATATGAAGCTCCACAGCCAGTTTCTGTTTAACTGTAAATGTAAAGAGTTACGTCAAGAACCGTACTCACTTCTACCTGACTATATATGAAGTAGACACCGTCCAACAGCACCTCCAGCTGCCCGGTGCGCGAGTGCATTTTGAACACGCGGTGATGGATGGACACCATCTTCCAGTTTCTAAGGACTCCTTGAGACAGATCTAAACATGTCACAGCAAACACACAGGAGGCAAACGGTCAGTATAAACAGCCTTCAGCGGTGTTTAACCCAAACCAGAGGACCGCGTTGACAAAATATAAACCCACTAATGATGCTTATACTCTTTCTGGACCCAAAAACGGTGGTGCGGTGTCCTTCACTGACATGCAAGACTGCTCCTAAACTGAGGTTACAAGACTTTTTGTACAAGATCTTATTACTAAACATGTAATAACTGTGTCACGGTAACAAGAACTGTAATTTGAGAGTAAATATTAGGCTGAACATTTCATCTGTTTGGAAAAAAAATGTCATTAATAATTCAGAAATTGACCCCTAAAAAGGAGAAAAATGTTATAAACATGCAATCTTTGGTGGCATTTAAACAATCTAAAGAGATTCTGTTTGTTTTCTTGTGATTCTGATGTTTGGTGAACGAGCGGTTTCTGGTAGTACTCCAGATGTGGGTGTTTGACAAATGACGCTGACAGGGATAATTCCTGCTTATTGCTCTTTGTCAAACATGGTAGTACGACTCTGACTGAGCAACTGAACAGAGGACCCACCTTCTCGCACTTGGATTGTTGTTTCCTGCCCTTGTAAATGAACCACAGCAGGCTGGAAAACAAAAAAAAACCCACTGATGACTAATCGAAGTCCCATAAAAAAACAAAAACACACACACACAACGCAAACGGCGCTTTCATCAGGACCCCTGTGGGATTCAATGAAATTTCCAGAGCTGACATACCCTTACCTGGAATTCTTTTGTTTTGGTCTTATCGGGAATCCCTGAAAGAATCAGAAAGAGATGATGAAACGTTGTGCGCCACACAGGAACCCAAAGAGGGATGGTGATTAGACAAAACCAGCACTGACATAGTTTGAAAATAAATCACTGCTTTTCAGCACAATGTTTGACATCCTGAACGAGACACTCTCAATGTGGAGGCAATAAGTTAATCAATTTTGACAACTGGAGCCCCCCTCCCCTGTGGGAAAGTTACAGCTTGGGGGAAAAACTGTAATCTAAGAAACATGAATGAGAAGGGAAAAAAAATCCCAGCTTGTTTTATTTTTTATGTACTCTTGCTTTTTTTCATTTTCTAATTTTCAATCATTGATTTTATACCTGCTGGACCTTGAGCGCCTGGTGGTCCTTGTGGCCCAGGAGGTCCGGGAGGTCCTGCAGGTCCCATCACATTATTTCCCGGAATACCAGGTATTCCAGGGATGCCTGGCGGCCCCTGTGGACCCGGAGGACCTGGTGGTCCCGGAGGTCCCGGCACCGACTTTTTCTTCCCTGCAGAAATAGAGTAAATTCGATCATCCTGAACATTTAACAGTATAAAAGTAGAATTAATCCTGAGTATGATATAATTAAATAATCAGAAGAGTACTCATACCTTTTCTCTTGTCTTTCCTTTTTTCTTTACCAGTTGATTCTGAAAGAAAAAAAAAGAGAAACGTTTGATTGAACCTGAAATAATTTCCCGAACCAGCATCATCTCAGATAACGTCTCCAGGAAGCGGCAAGGTATTCTAAAGAGACTGAAATAACAGATTCAGATGTTGTGTGGTTGGAGCGGTGGAGTGGAGGTATGTCAGGCTGTGGTATCTTGTAGTGTAGTAATTTGTAAGTGTGGTTTCACCTCCTCTGTATGAACAAGTGCCTTAAGCATTCACAGGCAGTGGAACTAGAGAAGATCATTAGAGAGATACTTTATCCTGCCAAAATCCTTTTCTTTGAATTAGGCCCAGATGGAGAATGCAGATGAAAGTGCGTGTGCATGTGTGTCTCCGTGTGGGTGTACACGCGTGGACGTTGGTGGGACATCCGTGTTGACTCCTAGTGCATGTTCAGTCCGGAGTGTATGAATCTTTTACAAGAAAGCCAAAAAAAACCCCAAAAAACAAGTACTAATATTTTTAAAAAGCCATCTCATTTGTATTTAGAATGCCAGTATAAACTACAAAGACCATTTAACCTTAAAACCTCACAGTTTGAGTCCTTTCCTTCAAACATCGGGCCAGTGTTTCTCCTCTGGCTAAATAACTGGATGCATCCGCGGAGATTTCTCTTAACGAGCAGCCCTATCTGGAATCTGGTGCCCGTTAGGAGCGCTTGAGAACTCGCTCACACACACACATACACACGTGCAAACACAGGATACACACATACATACATGCCGAAAGCACACATCTAAGGCTGAGATTACAAAAGCCTTTGTCTGTGCGCGGAGAGAGCAGAGGAGAGACCTGGGAATGATTAGTGTTTAGAGGCTCGGGACTTTACTGATTTATGTAGAAAGTCTCAAAGGTGAGGTTTTTTTCTTCTAATTTAAACACAATCATCGAACCCCCCCACCCCTCCAAGTATTCAGTGTCACGCCACAGACGCTGGAATGCCTTGTGATCATGGTGCACTTGTTGCACTCGAGACATCAAACTTCAAAGGCTTAGAGTTTTTTACTTGCATAGCTCAGATTCTAAACAAAAACTACAATAAAGCTATCCAACGCGCCCGCCAAATGCCATATGGTTTTCTGCTCAGCTATCGATGAACTTAGATTGATTTTAATAAAAGCTATTAGCATTAGTCGCCTAGTCTTTTGAAAATTATCGCCAGCTTGCATTTTTTTCCACTCGTAACATACAGATTTTTCGGAGGACGCTATAGTATTTTGAGAGCAAGGAAATTCAGCAGGGTATCACTGTCTGTTTCAAATTGGTGCAACCCTCTCGAAAGCCATTGTTGTCCTTGCTTTCGATCCAAGTAATAATCAATCCCATCCCGTGTCATCTCTCGCTCTGTAAACCAGGCAAAATTCTGTGGTGGAGCCGCTTTGTTAAGTTAGCTTTGAAAATCAATGCCACAAAGAAGTGAGAAACCATTAACAAACAGTTTGGCGAATTTAAGAGCTTTAGGCCCGACATGAGCCTTTCTCCGACACTGTAACCAATTTCTTCCAGACGAAATGTTACACTACACATCAGAGTTTATGTTTTGTAATGAAACACATTAAATTTGAAGCTTTAAAGTGAAACTTCTCAGTGAAACTAGAAGAATAATCAAAGTACAAAAAGATTTGCACCTGTATCCGGATCTTTTCCTGGACTCCTTTTCGATCGCTGAGTGATGCCCCTGCTGTCCTCTGTGGCGTGAAGGTTACCATTTCTGTACAATATTCTCTCCTATCAGGACACAAAGAAAATATCAAAAGTAAGAATTGAGATGAAACTAAGGTGTGCCACGACTTTAACCACAGGCGCTCGGAGCTGAAGAGCTGTGTGTATCAGTGCCACCGGAGATGGAAGAAGGGAGTAGAAAGAAATGAGTGATACAAGTTTTTTTTAAAGAGAAAAACTCATGCGACAAGTGGCTTTTTTATTCTTTGTGTCTAATGTTTGCGCTGAAACAACTTGGGGCATTTGAAAAGATGTCAGCCAGCACATTTATTTGCAGCCAAGTCATTGTGTGTCGCGTAGAGGCTGTAAGGTATCCTGTAACCCAAGCAGTTTTTGTCTGTGTTTGAGACAGTCACCTGGCCAACACTGCTCTAAAATTCACCTTCTTATACAAAAGGGGGACATGAACTGAGGTTAATCTGAGAGCGACACCTATTCATGGGGCACCTGGTCCCAGCCCCATTCACAGGTAGCATGAATAAGCAAAAGAAAAAAAAAAGCCAAGGAAAAAGAATCTGATGCGGCTGATTTCAGATCGTCCCTAAATTCAGGAAAAGGCTCTGCAACAGCTGGCAAGTGTTCCCACGGGTGAGTGAGTGGCGGGACAAACCACACGCCTGTTCTTATGTGACCTATATTCACATGAACCCTGTGGTGGTGCACGCTGACCCCGCTGCAACGCAAGAAAAAAAAAACTGTTTGTTCTGAGTCGCTCTTTTTTAGAACAGCCAGCTCGTGATCACATCTTTGGAGGATCCCCAAAATCTGATAAGCCCAGCTTCAGAAACACAACAAGACCACCCAAAACCTTCTTTGTGTTGATTCTCGCGTTAAAAGAAGAAAGTTTTTTTTTCGGTCATGCTCCCGGGTGTCATCGTAAATTACAATAAGAGTGCGAGGCACAAAGGCTCTTTAGTGGCAGCCAATCCGCCAACTGGCATTCACAGGGTTGTTGCTAGATGTCTGGATAAGTGACATCGCCAAAGCAGGGACACAGTCAGCATCTAAGAACTCCTTGAAGCTCAAAAGCTTTCCAGCACACACCGGTTCATCATGCATTGTTACACACACTCCCCGTTTCCATCTGTGACCCTGAAGTAAACAAATTTACAAATAAACGATGACAAGATGATTCCTTCTCTTGATAGCTGGGTGAACTCCCAGTGCCTCTTTGTTCAGCTTTTAAGCAGAGCCACTGACAGACCATAAGAAGAAAGACACGATAACTTGTGTTTCCAGTTTCTTCAATACCTCATCTCAGATGTGGGAGCCCCCCTCCCCGCTCTTTTTTTCTCCTCAATACTATTCATTCCCCGCAGTGCAAGAGATGAGCTGAATCATGTCGAACAGCCCCCCCAGATTGTTGCTTTCTATGTTGGGCAAGCTCACAGTAGTTAACGTCTCTACATCCCTGACCAGCTGCCAGCTACGTCTGACCTCATGAGCATGGGAATTTCTGCCCGATGGAGGAATATGCATTGGAATGGTTAATCGGCGCGCAGCCTTCCAGATGTTTTTGTGAGCGGAGTAGTTTGCCGTTCATTTGGTCTGCAGGTGCTTCCACATCTCCTCTCCAGCTGTTGGCATATAAGAGGTGATTGGAGGGAGGGGGTTAACCACTCAAAGGATTCTTGGTGTATGTTTGGCCATATGGCTTTACACTTTCGTCTGTTCTGACAGCCAAACATGATTCAACAGCCCATTTCTGGCCCAAGATTAAGCCCGAGTAAAACGACAAAAGACAAACAAGGGGGCTGCTGGGGCTACTACCAAAACCAGAGCGGCTGGTTTCTCGGTTGAGAAAAAGAAACAAAGTCATTTTTTTTGTCAAGCGTCCATTATAGGATGATGAGAAATTCGTTTTACACCCCTATTTGCTCCATTTGACTTCATTACAACATTTACAGCCTCTATAGCCTTCAAAGGCATGTAGGGTTACAGTAAATCAGGATGACAACGTGTTGGTATGTATGCCAAGTGCCAACTATTGAGTAAACCATTCTTTTTCAGCACAAAGAGGAAAATGCTATTAATTAGAGGGCTTTCAAATCTTCAAAGCACATTGAGGAGGAGGGTTAGGGTTGGGGTTAGTTGCATAGGGTGGATGCGATTCCCCGTTGCTTCGTGAGGATATGACTAAAATGCGATCGCCTTAGGGATCTGTAATTTTTGCTATCAGTAGGTTGCTTTTCACCTTATTAGCACTTACTTTAAGTTTGCGCTCTCACAAATCTTAGCATTTAGAAAAACCACTGTTTCCTCAACGTTAATTATGATGATTTTTTTTTCTTTTTTTTTTTTACTTTCAACCACTTTCAACACATTCTCTTCTTAAGTTTTTTAAGTCTCTCGCTGAAAAAAAAAAAAGAAAAGAAAAAAAGCAACCTGATCGTTGCTCCCAAAGATGAGGTTACAAAGTTGAAGAGGTGAAACTGAGGGCTGGTGGCTGTGGTTGCTCGTCGGGTGCCCATCACCGCTGCACAAGCATTACTAACATCAGTGGCATGCATACTCCTGAGAACTGATGGCTCATAATACTCTTGTGATTCACAGTCCTGGATTTGCAGATGACAGCGTGTTTTCTTTTTAAATATTCTACACACAGAAAAAAAGGAGCGGCTTTTCTTTCTCTCTTCAGCCAATACCTGACACTGCTCTTTGGAAGGCCATGTGTTTTAAACCATAACTCGGGTAATCTAATAACAGCACGCATAGATTGTCATCTAAAAAGGCCATGAAGCTCAACCTAAGGGAAATGTAGTCTGTCAGCAGCCAATCACGTGTCAGATTATTGCAACACTTGCTGGCAGAGTGAATCCTCTCTGAATGCTTTGAGAATTTATTATTTTGGTAGATGTTTTGTGACTCTGGACTTAATCTGCACTGGGCGTCTACACCATGTGTCTGTCAAGACGACCCAGGCTAATAGGGAAGAGACTGAATTTTTTTTGTCTTTTTCGTTGATGTTTCGATCTCCTCTGCTTTGAGTTTTTATGACACGTGTGTCCACATCGATTAATCCCTTGAATAAAATATTGCTGTTTTAACCAGTTGTGCAGCAGTCAGAACCGATGGGGATGACGGCCCTTGCAGCCGCCTCAGAGCTTGTTCACTAGTGAGCACTTTATGTCCCATCAAACTGACTTTTTTTTAATAGCTGTAAACTAGACTCCAGATGTTTCAGCATCTGTTCTTTGTGAGACTTTGAAGGCGCACATCAGAGGGGAGAATTATTTAATATAATGAAAATGTTAAGCCGAAAAAAAATAAAAGAGCACTATCTATACTAAGAGAAGCTATTTTCTTTTTTTAACCTAGTTCGACTTCAAACATTTCTCCTCAGCACCATCACCAGGTGATCGAACCTCTGCCTTGGATGGGGGACATTATCCCTCGCTTTAATTCCCAAATTTACACGTGTATCAATTTATGTTTCTTTTTTGAGAGCTACACACACACCTGGTAGGAAAGTTTTACTGTTGGGAACAGCACAGATCTGCTGGACAGCTGGGGTTTACTGCCTTGCTCAAGGGCTTACCGAGTGTGGCCTGTATAGGTGCATGTTGTTTCACTCCCTTCCCGAGATCCGGATTATAAATGACCACATCATCTGTTTTCATTAAAAGTAACAAGAGGGTTGTTTTTTCTTTAAAGTGGGAGATCTTAATCTTCCACAGATTCAAGTTGAAGATATTAGGATTTATCACTCGCATTTGTTCCACCGAGAACATCTATCATTATTCAGAGAAAAAAAATGAAGAGCTTCAAATACATATTTTTTGGCAAAAGTTGGTCTGACGTATACTCTGTCTCACAATCCAGGCTATGCACAATTCCTCCTCCTCATTACTCAAAGGCAAATTCAGAAATCTGATAAGATGGTTGTAGAATTACTACTAATACAACTAAGATGTTTATCTTGTAGTTTAAGCTTTTTTAGACTAGGTTTATCTTCAGATGGAGTTTTCAAACATCTCATGCTAGATTAGAAAAAGAGTTTGACTTGTAAGTGAAGATGACAAGTTGTTGAAAAGCATTAACAAACGAGTAGAAAAAAAAAATCATAATTTCTGAAGTGCAAACAGACGTTTCTATTCTGTTTTGACGGATGAAGCAGCTATAGAGAATTATTACTCCTTCTTTTAATTTGTTTTGGATGTGCTTGTTTAAAGTACTAAGATTGATTTTTTGGAACCGGCCCTGCTGAAAGCAATCAGACACGCACTCGGCAGTGTACAGATCTCCTTTCACATTGGGAGGAACCACAGCACCTGCCCTTGGAAGAAGACGAAAAAAAAACGCAACTCCACAAAACCCTTTCTTGAAAAAAAAAAAAATCATTGGCACATGTGCATTGATCATGTCATAAAAATTAATTTATTCATATCATGTCAGATTTATGCTAACTTTGATGCCAAACTTCCTCTTTTGTGGCTACATAGTTGTGTTTTGTTACACTTGTCAGTGTACCTGCACATCACTGAGTAGCTTTGATGGGAATTTGTGTGAAAAATCTAATAAACAATTCAATAGCTGTGCAAGAGAGAGACTCTTCAAAGGAAATGCCAGGAAAGCTAACAAGTGCGGCCGCTGCATCCAAATGCCACATGCTCCTGTTTCTCTAACTATGTAAACTGTGGGATGTGTAATCAGAGTTGTTTAATGCAGACATCTGGCAAAGACAGCATCACAGCACTGTTAAATATTTACAGCTGGGCCACAGTCTTTCACCTCATGGAGCGTCACCATCTGGATTGAATACCAGGGCCATTTTACTCAGCTACAAGCTGGGGAATCACTACTATCTAAAATAAGCCCAGCGAAGGTCACACAGGCAGCTAAATGAGCAAGCCGAGAGGAAAATATTCCAGAGAACTCCCAATCCGTACACGGATCTCCCCAGAATGTTTCCTGCTGAGAAATAAACCTCCATCCAGGATGACTTGAATTCCTCTGGGTAACTATCAAGTTGAGGTTCTCTACAACTAAATGCAACAGCAGCGGCCTCACACAGAGGATCATTTTCTCTGTGAGAAAAGCGGGTTACACAACCGCTGACACATGAGCAACCAGAGAAAGCAATGCAAACTTAAGAGGTGCACACGGTCCTTTTTGTCCTGATCAAATTAGAGAGTGTGTGGTGTGCTGCGGTGCTGTTGCCAAAGCCATAGACAACACAATGAATGTTCAATCAGCCTGCTGCCAGAAGAGAAAACACATGTGAGACCATGTTGGCTCTGCTCCAGGTACCAACTGCCCCATCTAAAGTCCTGATGAATTTACACCAGCCCCTTGGGCTTTGCACCTGCTGGTGATCTAGCTAGTTTGCTGTCCACCTGTTCTAGCGCACACACACACTACCCACCAGCAGCCTGTGGGATTCCAGCTGGGCAGCATGCTTAACTTCTCAGCATCTAAGACAGTGGTGTCCTCATGATTTTCATTGTGTTCCTGGTTCAATACAGTTGATGCACTTAAAGGGAAATCGACAGTCAATAAAATTTGGCACGTTGACTCAATAACCTGGATCAGGTGGGTAGATACAAGAACAAATGGAAAACCTTCAGGACACCAGCCCTCCAGGACTGAAGTTTGACACTCCTGATCTAGGAGGACAAATGAGATTGGATCTCTCTAAAATAACAGCATTGGTTTAATTTATTCCGTTCCTTGTCTTCCGCTTATCCGGGGCTGGATCATGAGGGCAACAGCTTTAGACGGGAAACACAGATTTCTCTCACCCAGCTGCATCCTCCAGTCCACCTGGGAGCATCCCAGGTGTTCCCTGGCCAGCTGGGAGACAGTCTCCGCAGTGGGTCCAGATTCTGCCCCTGGGTCTCTTCCCGCAGGGACCTGCCCAAAAGAAACACTTCACCAGCGAGGCGTTCAGGAGGAATCCAAACCAGATGTCCGAACTACCCCTTCTAGCTTCTCTCAACCCAGATAAGTTTTTATTTGCTCCAGATAACATAAACTGTTTTTTTTATTATTATCATATTATTTCATTGATTGTAATACAAAAAAATGCTTTTGTATAAAAATGATTTAAATACGCACGAGCAGGTGATAGATGAATGATTTTAGAGTAGCAGTGTGAATGATGGTGATAAAAAGTACAAGTTTAGTGTGAAACTAAGCAGATGGGACTTAGTGACAGGCTACTGTGGGAGAAGTTGCCAGAAACATGCCATGACAGAGAACAGACACACAACCTGACACCATCAGAGCAGAACAGGAGCACAAACAGCTTATCTTACATCTTCACAGGATCATTTAGACTACTTTTCTAATTTGTGGTTTAGTTTCACCTCCTGAGCGTCTCCTCCGCGGATGTTGAGCGGCTCTCCAGGAGGGATCACCACTGGTTCACTCCTGGTAGCTGTCATCATCGAGTCCCGCTTCTGGTGAATAATTTCCCTTTTCACTTCAGATCGCAGATCCAAATAGCAGACTAGGGTGACAACGTGCAGAGAGAGCGACAGTAGGAATAATCCCAGGAAAACCACAGTGCTGCTCTTACTCCTGCACTTCTTGTTACATGTGCAGGAAGGCATGACTTTGTCCTGGAAATCCTCCACAGGTGAACCATAGCACGCCATTCTCAGCTCATCCGATCCTTATCTCGGCATAATCAGCTCGTCTGTCTCACGCGGAGCGACGCTATTGATTTACGTGGAGACTCATAGGTGCAGCAGCAGCAGGTCGCAGAAAACTTCCAGTTTCTGTAGTAACAATAAGGACACGCCCACATCTGTTTTGATTGGTCATGAGTGGAGCTGAAAGCTGGATGTGATACAAGAAGTGGTTGGGTGACACCTACTGGTAAAAGATTGGTACTGCAGCCAATGGGACAACCATGAGAGTTGTCTGTTTTAGGGGCACCCAAACCTTTTTTGTCCCAAGATCTACTTTGCATGTATCAAACCTCCGAGGATCTACCAGTCCAGTGTCAACATCACAAACACACAGATGGTTTCCAGTCTGCAGGGAAACTACCCTCTCAACACGTTTTGTTGTTGTTACACAACCATTAGACATCACAAACCCACAAAAAAAGTCTCTCTCTCTCTCTCAAACACACAGCCACTTTCCGCACGCACGTAGAGCTTTGGGAGGTGCTGTTCGTTGTGAACAAGCTTAACAATGTGCTTTCAAGTCACAGACCAAAAATTTTCTATACCACTAGAAAATGCCGTTAAACTGTTGTTTTGTTGCTTATAAGGTCTGATTACTCACTAAACATAGCGTCAAAGTTGCTGAGTTTTTTTTTTTTTCTACACACCTGGCGGTCTTCAGATCTGTCCGATCGACCAGTTGGTCACCCTTGGTCTATTTGTCTGGGTAGTCTGGGTTACTAAGTAATAAAGTATAAAAGTAGTTTTATTTCTCATCTCCATCCCTCAGCGTATATGATTTAAAGTTCTCATCACTTTCAAAGTACTTTGTCTCACTAATCTGATCCACTGTCACACTCCATCCTACTCTCCTGCTCCTCTGATGCCTACCTCTTGTCCAAGCACCAATCTTGGGAAGACTGACCCAAAAACCAAAGCTGCCCCAATCCGCTTGAACACTACCTCAACACCTCAGAGACTTCATAGAGACGAACCGTCTAGTAGTTTAAGTAGTAGATTGTTGGATGTAGTTTTTTTTTTAATGTTTTTTTCATTTTAATAACCTCTGGGTCTCCTCCCAGTGGGACATACCTGGAACACCGCACCGACGAGACGCTTGGGTTGCCTGAACCACCCCATCTGGCTTCTATTGACTCAGATGAGCTATTAGAAGCTCCTGTTTATATTAACTGTTTTTATCTCAAATCCCAACTCAAATCCCACCTGTTTAGACAATCACACACCACTTAACCACTCCGCTGGGAGCTGTGTCCTGAAAGGATCAGTCCCCCTGTTTATTTAAATAAATCAAATAAATAAATGAATGAATTACTCTATTCATCCCTCACCGGGGAAATTTTGTTTATTTTATTTTATTTTATTTTGAATTACTCTATTCATCCCTCACCGGGGAAATTTGTGTGCTGAACTCCTTGCACCGCAGCAGGCTGCCCTTCGACGGCGCCAATGGTGGGAATGGTGGGATTTAAAACCTTCAAATGACTCTGGCCAGAAGATCAAAGGGCACAGCCTATGTAGTGAAGGCCCAACAATTCGCGAATGTCTGTTCATTAGGTTCACTGACAATTGAAACTAACATGTTAAAATTAATACCCTATTTAATAGGATGGATAAATGCAGTGTGATACGCCTCCTTCTGCCAGATATTGTTAAAAATCTTGATGCAGCATTTTGGACCTTTCAAACATGATAAAGAGCTCATTTCTCAGTGACCAACCAGCCTCCGACATGCATGTTTTTTGAGTGCAGTAGGAATTGCATGCAGAAGCATGTTTACATGCTGAACTTAAGGCTTCGAGTTCAGCTTGAACTCGAATCAGCAACCTTCTTGCTGTATTCTGCATCATAAGCCACCGGGCAGCCGTGAGAGTTTCCCTTCCTTCCTAAATGTTTGTTGTTTACTCTGTGGTTCTACTGCAGCACCTTGAGGCAGGAAAATCCATTTGGTGACGTCGCTACATTGATTTATTTTCTTTTGCTTACGCATAAATTCAGACGGGTGGTCACTGGTGTAATGTATATTGTTTAGACATGTGTTTTAGGGTTTGGATGTGTTATTTTTCACTGGTGGACTTTGTTTGGCACTTTGTGGGTGGTATACTCCAGAGACTGTGGTCCTGTATGAAAAGCTAATTCAAAGCCCTGGTTAATATAACCTATTGTCCCTTTTTTGGAGAACAAAACACTCATTTCTGATTATATCACACGAGAATAAAAAAAATGTAGCAGAGCATGTACTTGAACCGTATGCACATGACAGAAATATAGTCTGAACAGGTTAGGATGGGATTAGGTGTCAGCATAAAGGTCATGATAAAATATTAACATGTGTCACCGTAGTAGACTGAGGAACTATTTGACATTTATGGAAGCTGAAGATAACGCTTTAACAAGAAGACTTTGAGGTTTCCAGCTTCCACAGACTAAACCTGTGTTGTACTTCCTGGATTGAAGATACTTTGATCTTTGGAGCACAAAGCTGATGCATCAGCCTGTCCTTGAGCTTGGAGATGAACAAACCAGTACACTAAGTGGAGCTGAAACTTGGGAGGGTAGATTGATCACCTTGTTAGATTAGTTTTCAGGCATGTGCCACTAAGCATCTGTCTTTATTTCAATGGGGACAAAAGCTGACATTTGTGAGTACTTGACCTACATGAAGGTGCTCTGCTTCCTGATAAGAGCTCAAACTGACAGGTGTGACAAATGCTGGGTCATCACTTGATATTCCAGAGAAAATGATGAAAAGACCTTTTCAGATTGAAGAAATAATATTTTACCACCAGTTAGGTTTTATCTAGATCTACTAAATCTACATCAATGGGTCAAATTGTTTTAAGTGTTCCAGCTTTGATTCTGTAATTGAATTTTGCTTAAAAAAACAAAAAAAAACTTTTTTCTAATTCATTTCCAAATGAAGTTATTCTTGTCAGCTGCCACTGAAGGGCAGCATTGCCAAGCCATAAATCATTAAGCCTGCATACCACTATCCTAATAAAATTAGACTTGAAAGAAACATAAAAACAGCTTTATATTAGACACCTCATCAAAGTAAAATGTAAGCTTTTATGTTTTATTTGTACAGCTCTAAAAGTTTGATCTGAGTGTTATTTATCTAAAAATGAACTCATCGTTCAGTAAAATTCCTTCATTGTTCACTTTCCCAGATTGAGATTTTGAAGAAGAGAGAGACATTGGGAGTAACCCTCACAGAATCTGCAGCTCAGCCTAAGCGTGTTCTCCACGCTTCTCATTCAAGCAGCAGGGAGTATGACTTTGAGAAACAGATGGTTCAGGTCTGTAAAATTTAAGCAAACACATTCCCCATCATTTCACTTTCATATTTTAAACTTTACTCAGCCAATGAGGAGTCAAGTTGGTGATTTTCAGTTTTGCATTAATACGTTCAATTTCAATTAGATTTTATGGGTTTGTTCAGGTCAAACGGTGCTCAGATGAAGGTCAGACTTTGCATTGTGTGTGCCATCATTGTTGCTGCTTTGTTTTAGCATTAAAGCCAGTGACAAATGACAGCAGTTTCATTGTGATTGTTTTGGGGTTTTTTTTCACTCTTTGGCTTTCAGAAGAGCTGGAATAATTCTCTAAACACACCCCAAGCTTCGATGTAGCGTTCATAAATGGTGTGCCACTCTATCCGCTCCAAGCTTATAACAAGATTTAGAAGCTTTCCATGCCAGATGATGGAGTTTGCAGGACGAATAGGCTCCCTCATATTTTAGCAGGAGAAGTGGAGTGGTGATGGCAGTTGGGGCTGAGCTAGCCATCATCTCCTCCCACACTAAAAAGCACAAAGTAAAATTGACTCTCGATTGCCATGATAGAGTACAAACATTATGAAAGAATTTATACCTGGTTAGATTATACTATTTCATATTACAGCAAATTGTTCCGGACCTGTCAACCTCTTACATTATCCTTGCTGAAGAAATTGGAGCCACGAGGGCAAAGAGGTCTTCGGTCTGTTTAGTTTCATTTAGTAATTAGCTATTGTTTATCTCAGGAATGATATGAAACACGTTGAGGCAACCTTATTGTGGTATCGGGCTATAAAACAAAATTAAATTGAACTAAAACTTAACCTTGTTTAATTGATACACGCAAATTTTGTTTTCTTTCTGCTGTAAATTTTCTCACATCTGACATGTTGTGGAATGATTCATTCACAATCTTTCAGTGTGTTCATTGTACAGCATCAGTCAAGATCAGACATTTCTTTTCTGAATCTCAAGCTTTACTACTAGTATAATGTCCAACTATGTAGGACATCAATAATTTTGCGAGGTGAAGAAAACAGTAACTTTTCACCTCTTTTGGGAGTTCTGATTATGTAATTTTATTATTGCAGGAAGGTTCTTAATGATAACGAGACTTGCAAGTAATTCATTGAAAATTATGATTTTATTTGGTGATGTAACTCTCAAGGGACCAGTCATAACATCAGACAGCTTGTCTAAGTCTCTTTTCATCCATTAACAGAGGTGATTGTATTAACCTCTGTACACCTCAGAACCTCAGAACAGTAATAAGGTGAACAGGTTTTGTCTGGTTGACCCAACCAGCTTTGGGACTGTTGTCCAGATTTAGCTGATTTCAAATGAAAGACCTAAAGTATTTAATCCAAGATGTAAAACTATGCCACAAAGACCAAAACAGCTAAATACACTCTATATACAGTCCTATTTACATACGCACAAATTCAAAAAATGATGGGTGCATCAATGGTCAGTCTTAATTTGGTTAAAGAAATGACCAAATACATGTTGTCATATCTAGTGGTCACTTAATTTGAAAACTTTTACGTTGTTCTTAAATAGTTTTACAATCTGGATAGCAAAATAAAAATCAGTATTTTCAGCAAGTCAAGGAGGTAAATGTATTGATTATATTTGGAGCTTCTTTTTTTTTTACTTTTGAGCTATGACATAAGTAGAGTCTATTTAAATAACATGGACACAAAAGAAAAAAGTACATTTACAATTAGGCAGAGATAAAGAAGGTGGTAGATTTTAAGTACTTAGGATCAACAGTCCAGAGCAATGGAGAGTGTGGAAAAGAGGAGAAGAAGCATGTTGAGGCAGGCTGGAATGGGTGGAGAAAAGTATCAGGTGTGATATGTGATGGAAGACATCACATATCACACCCTTTAGTTTCAGCTAAAACGAAAGGGGAAGTGTACAAAACCGTGGTGAAACCGGCCATGCTGTTTGGTCTAGAGACAGTAGCACTGAGGAAAAGACAGGAAACAGAGATGGAGGTAGAAGAGATGAAGATGCTGAGGATCTCTCTAGGAGTGACCAGGATGGACAGGATCATAGGAACAGCACTTGATAGAAGTTTTGGAGATAAAGTCAGAGACGTCAGACTGAGATGGTTGCAGAGGAAAGTACATTGGCAGAAGGATGCTGGGTTAAGAACCACCAGGCAAGAGGCCTAGAGGAAGACCAAAGAGGAGGTTCATGGATACAGTGAAGGAAGACATGAAGATAGTTGGTGTGACCGAAGAAGATGCAGAAGATAGGGTTAGATGGAAGAAACTGGCTTGCTTTGGTGACCCGTGAAGGGAAATGCCGAAAGAAGAAGAAGAATTACGAATGATTGTATTGTTCCTTTGCGCAGTGGGGTTGCATGAGTCTCCTGCTGGAGAAGAAGAAAAGTGAATCAATAACAAATTACATACACACATTCAAATAGATATGAATAATTGGTGTGAATGTACCGTATATTTATACACGTTAACCAGAGTAAAAAGGAGGGGGAAAAGTACAAGTAAATTAATAAATAATTTAAAACCTATATGAGCAAAAATCTACAAAACCTCATCTCATAAAACTTTAGTTTCTTCTTAAAAACTGTCTCTGCAGTTCTGATGGTGGGCTCTTCTTTAGACGAAGGGGACTGTACCAGGGGAATACTTGTGTTCCAGTCTTACTCGTCTTCCTTTTTCTTTTAAAACTTCCTCTATGTCTTCAGTTTTTAGGATAGCAGAAATATTTTAAGAATAATTCTGTCTGCGGTAAAGTTGGCTAAATCTAAAGTTTGCTAAATGACTTTGAGGGGCATATAGATTTTCTGGTTTGGATTCTTCATACGAATAAACAACTCAAATAGCAAGTAAATACTTGCTTACAACGACATCTCATCTTACTTAATCTAAACATGAGAAAAACAGAATGTACACACGGTCTCATGAAAGTTTCTGTGCCTGAAAGCAATTTATTCTTTGGCAAGTCTGTTTGATGGAATATATTAAAGCGTGATATTTTGCTGAGGAGTCTGTCATGTCTTGCCTTGTCTCAAGCGCAGCTGTACTTCTCCATGAGCAAATTTCTCTATTACCCTGCAACCTTATCAGCAGAGACACCACTCTAGTGGGGTGAACATTAATGAAAAGCAGAGGAAATGGAAGACATGGGACATGCTCACATGACAGAGTGAAGATCTTACAACAACCCCGCTGAATAAATCACAGCTGAACATCAACAGCAGTGTCGCTGATATGAAAGAATCAGTAATACTTTAAACCTTCCAAACATTTTAAGAACTAAAAATTTAACTCTACCTCTGCAGATTGAATTCAGTTTATTTATAAAATGTCTTTTCAAACACTTAGTTGCCCCAATGGTCAACTCAGACTTATTTCTGTTAAAATGTTATGATGATTTTCTTGTATTTCAAGACATAGACGTTTGAAATCAATTTGCGGTTATTGCATGAAGGTGGTCATCTGTCTCAGTGACTGAAAATAATACGTTTTTTCTTATAAATAAAATTTTGTGATCCTTTCTGTGTGGAGTTTGCATGTTCTCCCCGTGTTTGCGTGGGTTTCCTCCGGGTACTCCGATTTCCTCCCACCCTCCAAAGACATGCATGCTCGGTTAATTGGCCGGTGCCAAATTGCCCCTAGGAATGAGTGTGTGTGTGTGGATGGTTGTATGTGTGTGGCCCTGCGACAGACTGGCGACCTGTTCGGGGTGTACTCTGCCCTTCGCCTTAAATCGGCCAGGATGGGCTCCGGCACCCCCCGCAACCCCGAAAGGAATAGACGGATAAGAAGATGACTGACTAAAGTTTTTTGGTCAATGAGAAAAACAAACGATTCAATCGACAGGTATCTGTAAAAATCTTGACGTAAAACGTTACTTTTATTTATTTATTTATTTCGGTCACAGTGTAAAAAGAAAAGAAAAATTATATTTTACCAAAGGACCGAAAAGGTATCGGCTGAAGCAAATGCTTTTTTAGACTTTTCATACAAATGAAAGTCTTTAACTTTCACTCTTTTTTTATTTATTTGCAAGCATACTTGCAAGCATACTTTTGCAACAGGGTGGCGCAGTGCGTAGCACAGTGTTCTCATAGCAAGAGGGTTGTGGGTTCAAGTCCCGGGTGGGGGACGAGGCTTGGAACACTGGCCTTTCTGTGTAGAGTTTGCATGTTCTCCCCAGGTCTGCGTGGGTTTCCCCCTGGTACTCCGGTTTCCCCCTACCCTCCAAAAACATGCATGTTAGGCTGATTGGCCGGTGCCAAAAGGCCCCCAGGAGTGAGTGAGCGTGTGTGTGTATGGTTGTATGTGAGTAGCCTGGCGACAGACTGGCGACCTGTTTGGGGTGTACCCTGCCCCTCACCTTGAATCAGCTGAGATGGGCCCCTGCAACTCCACAAGGGATCAACGGTTAAGAAGGACTAACTGACTGACTTTTGCAACATCATTTTTTTAATAAGAATTTTTCTATTTTGTTACTTCTTCCTCATCTTTTTTTTCCTAAATAATATTTTGAATTAATTTATGTATAAAATGCACTTCAAAAAATAAACCGACCTTGTAAAAACTAACATAAAAGAAAAAATAAAAATGTATTTATTTTTTAAAGATGGAAGTTACTCAAACTGCATTAATTATCTAACTAACAATCTGAAAATGAGAATATTCATCTTTAAATGAGAATAATCATCTTAGCTAGACCACATATAGAACAAGGTGGATTCTTCTCAAGTTGAGAAGAAACAAATAAAACTCTAAAACATTTAAAATCTTGCGTAGACGTGTGACTATTGAAATTATTCTTCCAAATAGCTTTGTAAAGTGAGGAATTTTGAAACCCCATTTACCATCGTCATCCCCCTAATGCACACTGTCTTAAATGAAAAATTATCCCACTTGGACACTGTCACCTAATTAAATTCAATCCTTGCGGTGAAAACCAGAAGACATCACGACTTGGGAATGCTTCACTACTTCAGTTACTTGATATCTTGCAATCATAGCTGGAACATTTCATTTTAAATTTGGCACGCAAAGCATCAAGAGATAAGTTTTGAGCAGGAAACGTCCAAATTTTCTCATCGGCATTACAACATTCTCCCAAAGAGGAGGAGAAAAAAATATGGCATGTGATGTTTGTAAGACATAAAATAAAATGTAACCACAATGTTTGAGTAGAAATTCTAGCAAGAAATAGTTAAATATAAAATTTAAATTGGTTTTCTGTTTTTTTTTTAACACACTGGGGACTAAAAGTAAAGGTTAGGACAATTAATAATGAAGATACCAGGATTTTTATGAATGTTGTAACTCATTGAAACTTTATGTATGAACATGGTGTGAGGTCCTCAGCTGTCCGGGAGGACCTCAGAGTTAAGCCTTTGCTCCTGTGGGATCGATGGAGCCAGATGGGGTGTTGTGGGCACATGGTTAGGATGTCTCCTGAGCGCCTTGCTGGTGCTCGGTGCATCTCACTGGGAGGGGACCCAGACGCAGACCCCAAATCTGCTGGACAGACTATGTCTCATAGCTGGCCAGGGAACACCTCGTGATCTTCCTGGGTGAGCTGGAGGATACAGCTGGTGTGAGAGAAGCCTGGGTTTCCCATCTGGGGCTGTTGCCACCATGACCCGGCCCCGGATAAGCATATGACAACGGAATGGAACCCTGGAGAGTAAAACTAAAGTTTAGGTAAAATAATAATAAAAGACATCAGGATTTTAATGAAAGATATAACTTATACAAACTCTCTGTATGAATAGGAAGTATTGGATAAAAGATGTCAGTCTCAACCACTGTCATCATTCAGGATTTTGCTTTTAGGGTTTGAGTCTTGAAAATGTAAAGTAACCTCCTCTGATGACGTAGATGTGCTGTAATTGCTGCTATCTTCACGTAATCACTTGTTTATCTTGGTCTGGCTGTGAAGCGGGCTCCAATAAAGCAGTGAAATACGAGTAAGATGCATGTTTATATGAGCCGGTATACGTGTCAGGATGATAGTTTACAGCCTCTCTGTTCCTGGGATGTTTTCTGCACTGCTTATTTTGAGGCCCATGTGAGGCTGCCACCTTCAATAAACAGTCACTCTCCTTATCAAAACCTCTAAGCCTGACCAACAACATGATCAAGAGGCACACCTGAGGTGAACCCAGAGGTAATCTACCCTGCAGTCTTTTCTTCTCCTGCTGCTCTGTTGTTTATTTCGTCTTGCCATACATGTTTTGCTTGCTTATATTTTTCTTTTTGCTCTGAAATGAAAAGAACATTGTGGATGGAGGTGTCATGACCACATTGATCCTATAAGATTGCACTTGTATGTTGGGGAGTACGTCTATGTACCAGCTGGTGACCAAGGTTCATTTTGTACACCATCAACCATAGAGGCTGGAACAAAGCTTTAAAATGAATCGTCACAAAAGTTATAAACGGAAGGAATACTGTATATTCAAAAATCTAATTGTGTTTGTGGTTGCCAGACCAAAAAAGGAAGCAAGTCATAGAAAAGTTCCATCCATCCATTTTCCAAACCATTCTTCCAGCTCTTGATCATAGGAGTTTAGGATTTATTCCTTTAGAAGGAAATGAGAATGCTGGGTGAAAACCCCGCAAATGCATACAACGAACAGACAAACTTGCTCAAAAGTCTCACACAGCTGGGACTCAATCCAGCATCCTTCTTGCTGTGAGGAAGCTGTGCTAACCACTAAATCAACATGCAGCCCTACTGAGAAATGATTTTAAATTAAACTTGGATTTATTTCATATTTCTATGGAAACATGGGAAAGGCTTAAACACTCAAAATGCATAAAATCTAAAATATTTATAGTAATACTCCAAACACAAATCAGTCCCTCTGATTCATGTAACATCTTTTTAACTAATCAGATTTGATTTGAAGTGGAAACGACTAACAAAATATACACAGTAAAAAATGAATTCAACAACAGAGACCAAACTAAATTAACTTTTCAGAGGCTTTTAACATGTTTAGATGTTGTTCTAACATCAAAAACATACAGTACCTACGGGGTTTACTTTTCTTTATTTATTTTTTAATGTTCTGTGTTCATCCCTCAATGGGGAAATTTCTGTGCTGCATTGCACTGCAGCAGGCTGACATGAAAACACCAATTGTGGGAGAAACGGGGAATTAGGTGTCTTCTCCATGAACAATTAGGCATGAGCCTAATCAAACTGGCTTCTTCCAGTCCAAAGATGGACTTTTTACCACTGAGCTAGCGCCTCCCTATTTCATTCATGCATCTTTAAGTGAATCACTAGTTCTCCCATTGAGTTTTCAGGTACTACTTGAACGCTAAATTGTTCTTGATAATGCATTTTGTTCTCCACCTATGTTCTAACGTGAGTGGAAAGTGTTTTAGTGCAGGTTCTCTGCTCAGGCTCAGTCCCTCCCCTTACTAAAAGTATCATTCTAAATAAATATAAATACAGAAGAATAAGCACTAGCTTTGTTTTATGTTTTACATCATCAGAAGACATTTAAATAGTATCAGTAGCTTCAATTAAAGTGTCCTTAAATTATCAGACATGATCTGACAAATCTTCTGATTCATCTTTTGCAACAAAACTCCTGCAGCACATTAAAAAAAATATTGCTTTACTGTAATTGTAGAAAAAAATTAATAGTAGTGTGGAAAAGAGATGAAGAAGCGTGCGCAGGCGGGCTGGAACGGGTGAAGAAAAGGATCAGGTGGGATGTGAGAAGAGTTCCAACTAAAATGAAAGGGAAAGTCTACAAAACTGTGGTGAGACCGGCCATGCTGTTTGGACTAAAGACAGTGGCACTGAGGAAAAGACATGAAACAGAGATGGAGGTAGCAGAGATGAAGATGCTGAGGATCAAAGGATGGACAGGATCAGAGGAAAAGCACATGTTAGAGGTTTTGGAGATAAAACCTCTATCTCCAAAACCGAGGCCAGACTGAGATGGTTTGGACATGTGCAGAGGAGAGAGACAGAGAGAGAGAGAGAGAGAGAGAGAGAGAGAGTATGTCGGCAGAAGGATGCTGGGTTTAAGTTTACCAGCCAAGAGTCCTAGAGTAATACCAAAGAGGAGGTTCATGGATACAGTGAAGGAAGACATGAAGATAGTAGGCGTGACCGAAGAAAATGCAGCAGATAGGGTTAGATGGAAGAAACTGACCTGCTGTAGTGACCTCTTAAGGGAAATGCTGAAAAAAGACGAATTGTACCAAAAACAAGGGCTTTTCTCATTTATTTTACAGCTATTGATCAACCAGTCAGACAGTTTAAAAACTCACTTTGCCTTCTCCGGTGAAATTGATCTTTTGATAAAAAACTACAGTTTTTTAGAAATGTGAAATGATTTTTCAAACCTACTGGCTTCAAAACTTTCTCATCAGTCAAAGTCCAGGATGCACCAATGGTCTCCTGATGTTTGCACGACTGCTTGTGAGACTCGGCGTGACAGCGTTCAGTAAGAAATATGGCATCGGAGAAAGAAGTCCAGTGTTCAACACACAGCCATGATGGATGTAGACGGATGATTTAGAGTCAGAGATAAATCCTGTAAGGAAGCAAACTCCATGATGTCAGAGTGATGACATTAGAGGCCAATATGAGGGTGGCTTAGAATATAAAGGTGATGGGATCAGGAATGAGTGGGCACAGACCTTTTAGTCTGGAAAAGAGAACAGAAAGCTGGTTTTCTAAGCGTTGGTGGGTATTCTGTAATTGCAAATAGAAAATATAAAGATTGAGCACCTCTGCAGTATATGGTTGGTTTTCTCCTTACAAAAATTATGTCAGAAATGCAGTTAATGCGGTCGTACAGGGGCACAGTTACTTAGCACAGTGGCTTCACAGCAATATGGTCAGGGTTTGATCCCCAAGTGGAGCTGGACTTAAAACCCTCCCAAACAAAATGATTTGTTTAGGGTTGGGGTTCAAGTCATAGAGTGGGGGTGAGGCTTAAAAGACTGTCCTTTCTGTGTGGAGTTTGCATGTTCCTCCAATGTATGTGAGTTTTCTCCACGCACTTCAGTTTCCTTCTACCCACCAAAAATAAGCACATTACGTAAATTAGCCATAATGAAATTACCCCTAGAAATGAGTGTGTGTAGGGCCCCACAACAGTCTGGCGACCTGTTCGGGCTGTACCCTACCTCTCGCTCACCTGAAAGCAGCTCGGTTACACTTCCACAAATAATCTGATAGCTGTATTTAATCTGTCTTGACAAAATTAACCCATCCTGTCTTTACTATTACTTTTTTAATCCATTTTCTTAACTATTAAATAATTAAAAGACAATTTTACTGGAAGCTTTTCTTTTTTAAAAAAAATCCGTCACAACAAATTATATCATTATCGTTAAATTTGGTTAAAAATAAGCAAAACAAGTCCAACATCTTTGTGCTAATTTGAATAAAATCTGTTTTTTGTTTTTTTTTTAATTTTATGACAACAGCTAAGTTTTTTCAAGTGTAATTAAGCATTCATTTTCACACTTTCAGTTAAAAAGCAACAACAAAGGTTTGAAAAAGTCTTTTCTTTCCTCTGTAGCCTAAATTTTTACTAGCATAGAAAAAAAAGAAAATCCTCCAGGTCACGAAATACAAGTGTCTATTAAAAATAAAAGAAGACACAAGAAAAATTACGAGACCAATAAAGGGAGTAAAACTAAACCTTTCTGGTGAATCATTAAAATTGATTAAAAAAACATTCAGCATAGTTTCATTGAGTTTGATAACCAGAATTTCCAACTTGGGTGCAGTCTACTATTTTAAATTGTGTGAGCGTTATAAATCCATACCTACATGATGTCATGTTTTGCAGCTCTTTCAGGAGAGTTTGCACAAGACTCACTTGGGTTAGTTCTGTTATATTTTTCTTTTAGTGAAAGCTTTCAGTGTAAGATCAGTGCTCAGTGTCTTATGCGTAGCTTCTGCAGTAAAGTTGCACACTGCGGTAAAGGTAGAAAACAGCTCTTACTCTTTATGAGTCATGAACCTTATACGTCTCTGAAGGCGCAAGCAACATGCAGCTATAAAAGTGATTTTTTTATTGGGTTGAATTTGTTCACGAACAAGGCCATGGTAAACCACATTATGAATTTATCACAAAACATTACTCAGGTGCAGCAGTTGAGGTGCTAAACTAAACTGCCAGCAGACCAACCTTGATAGATAGCGGGAACATCTGGTGTGTTGTGAAAGTAAAATTGTGACATATGGAATTAAATATCTGAATAGTGAAGTTTACAAGTATTTTTGTGATTTTATTGACAGTGTTATTCACTTGATTCTCTTTTTTTAATGAAACACTGTGCCCTTGACAAATTGTACAAAGTAGTGACTTCTATTTTGCTGCTGAGGTACATAAAAATTGCTAAATTTATCTGAAATAACAACAGTTTAATAATATACCTAGTGAGTACTAAAACTTTATTTAAATTTTAATACCAGTCTGTTTCAATGATGACACAGCAAATAAAAAAGTAGTTTTTATGAGTTACAACAGTGAGTTAAACAGATGAAGAAGTTTATTACTGAATGCATCCATCAGTTTTTTTCAGTAGTGGACTGTCTTTTTCACATCCAGGTTTTCAGTAAGGGTCCATATGTACCAATCAACCCCTCAACTATTTTATGATTAGAGCACCATCTCTATTGAAAGATGAAAAAAAAAAACCTCTTGCATCAAAGATAGAAAAGCTCCGCTCCACAATAAATGCCTTTAGTCGGTAAACAACTCCATAGTGAAAAAGTCTAATCGTACGTAGAGCCAAGACACCCAAAACTCGTAAACTTAATAATGATAAATGGAATCTACTTACATAGCACTTCTCTACCTGTGTCGGCACTCAAAGCGCTTTACAATGTAGCTCACATTCACTCACATGTTCATACCTGATGGGGATGCTGCCATGCCAGGTGCAAACCACCATCAGGAGCAATTGGAGGTTCAGTGTCTTGCTCAAGAACACCTCGGCATGAAGTCCTGGCGGGGGATTACACCAGCAACCCTCCGGTTACAGGGCTGCCGTCCTACTCACTGAGCCTTCCTTTCCCCATGTAACTATCTACAAGAAAATGTTACTTACTAAAAACCGGGATTATTTATGCTATAAATAACATCTGTCTTTCTTTCCCCTCACTGTTGCTGAAAGTCTAGATTGTCCAGTTATGTTTCTGCATTTGTTTTCTGTAGATGTGGACAGGTGTCTTCCCAGATTTCTTTACTTTGTTCAATATCTTTTGAAAAGTTTGCCTCAAAAATGATCTTGAAAGTAGATCAACTACAGAATATTTTTCCTCTCTCAGTTTTATTTTGCTGATGAAAACAAAAGTTTTACAGCATTGAAAACAGTATTTTCATTCATGTACATGATAGTACTCCATCACTGACAATGTATTTGCTAGCTCAGCTGTAACTGTCCGATCAGCTAGTCTGAAAACAGTGACGTACCCCTCAATCTTTGTGAAGTAGCTACAACTGTGCAAAAGGTCCAGCTTGAAATCTGATTGATGGAAGCAAAAGTTTAATTGCAGTTTACTTTGTGTAGATTGACCCAGCAGAACGGGCCTTAACTATCTGACAACAAATCCTGGCTGAAACGTGATTGCTCAAATTTTCGCGTTTGGAAGCAGAACTGTCATGTAAGAAAAAGGAAGTGTCAGAGATGTTTTATAAGTACTTTTGGCTAAAATACAATTAACACCAGTTTGTAATTCTAATATTTTTAGCCCAGAAGAAAAGGCTGTGGGAGTGTTTTGTTGCCACAGCATTTTTTAAAACTGGTCCCTCCAATGGAAGGAAGCTGGGATATGTGGAGAAAGACTGTGAGGAGATCTGTGTAGAGAAATTTAGAACATGGGGAAATTAATTTCCACATAGAAAGAGGAACATATAGAGACACTCCCAGTATCCATGTGATGATGTGTTAACCACCTCATCAGTCTGCGGCTTCATAGGAAGCTTTTTTTTAACAAAGCATAATAATAATGTGCATTTAGTGTTGAGATTTATATGACAAACTAAATAACTCATCTTCTGGTACGTAGGATGTCTCCGATGCAAGAAAAGAAAATACAGGAGAAATGGACCCTAGCAATGACGCAACCAAAGCAATTCTAAACTTAGCTTGACATAGATATTTATAGGTTAAAAAAAAACCAGCTTGATTAAAATGTTTCTGGTGTATTTGTTAGAAAAAATCTATCAAAAAGATATACGAGAAGAATAAAAAAGTGAAGTGGGATTTTTACTTCAACCTTGAAAAGTGCCTCGAAGCTATATGGCTGTCATTTTGTGTTTAAAAATTCAGCTCTTTGACTACGTCTCATCCTTCCCTCCATCTCATTATCTTTCCAAATATCATAACTTATTCAAAAGCCCTTAAAAGGCAGACTACAGCCTGACACAGCACTATGCACCAAGAGTCTGCCAGTTCATTAAAAAAGCTCATCAAACATGCACAACACCAACACACACACTGTCACACTAACAAACACACACCAGCTAATTCAGCTTTCTAGAATTATTACTCTGTGTTGCTAATAAGTCCCCTATTGCATCTTACCGAGCAGGATCGGGATCTAAAGGGACCTTTTTTTGTCAGAGTGCACCGCTGGCTTAACTTTATGCTGGAGGGAGGGAAATTTACTGAACACCTGAGCAGAGTGTGCCGTCAACAAATCTGTAAACAACCTACACAGCTTTGGTCTGTCACAAGCAGAAATGCTGCTCTTAAAACTTTTACATGATGTTGTCAACTGTCACATAGTAGGGAAATATCCCCTCCTGGCATCTAGCGCTTCAATTACCTGCACCTGGTCACCATGTTTCTTGAATGTTTTTGATGAAAATAACTTGCAAAGAAAGAATGCTTTTCACTAGTTTCTCAGTGGAATAGCTCAGGGCTTTATTAGGGACCATACGCTTGTCTGACAACACTGTGTTAAAACCCATATGCAGCTGTGTGTTTCTCCTGAATTTGCTTATGTGTTTGTGTGCTGTTGGGGTAAACGGCCCTCTTCAGCTTTATTACCTGGCCATGAATCATGAGTCTTCATTACAGCCAGCTCATTGTGCTCTGAAGGTTAAGCAAACCAATTAGAGTTCCCTACACGCCGCTGGGGTTCTCAGCAACAACTACATCCGCACGTCTTGCATTTTAAACAGGCAAATAAGTGCAGAGATTCACAAAAAAATAAGAGAACCACAGGAATAGAGTGGTTTGGGAAGGGTTGATGGTTAGAAGCGAGGGGACGGAAGTAGCTAAGAGGAAAAAAGGAAACAGACTTTGTGAAAAAGAAAGAGAAAAAGAAAGAGGGCCTATTAAAAGAAATGACACTGTCATGGTTCAGTGAGCTCCTCCACTGGCAGCGGTACCCCTGTGTTTAATGCTCTCTAGCTGTCAGCGCCACAGTCAGCAGCACCGCCTGGCTGCTCCCACAGGGAAGCTCTGTTCCTCTATGCTCTCGATTAACTCTCCTGCTTATTAGAATAGATACCAGAGAAGGAATCAGCCAACCAAAAAGCAGGTCCGATGGAGAGCAGATGTGTCATGCTGGGATGATAATGTGAAGTGTAATTTTTGAGAAATTCCTGGCAGGTCAAATCTTAGATTTAGATGTCTTTGAATCTTTTTGTGCCAGTGAAATTCCAGCACCCGATTCACGCTGATACACAAAAGCCTTTTTAATTGTTGTCAGATGTATTTTTCATGGATGAGTGAACGAGTCTGTCAGCGGTATCTGCGTGTGTTGAGAGAGTGAATGCACCAGTTTGTCTCTTCTTCAGGTGGGCAGTTTGAGAACACTCCCGCACTGAAGGAACGGCCAGTAGCAAAATTAAAGCCATCATTTACACACAAAGTGGATCAAGCTTTGCCTAATGTGCTCTTTTCAGAATGGGCACAGAAAGGTCACACTGAAGAGGGGAAAATTTTAATGTCTAAAAATTCAAAATTTTTAGGATTTACGACATCTTTTTTACTTGACATTAGTTTACGTTTTAGAAGCAAATCAACTTTCTAGATATTAAGAGACAGAATATGAAAAAAAAAGTCATCCCATGCTCAAAAAAAAAGATGTAAGACTCAGAAAGGCTGACGGTGGTGTACGAAGTCGCCATATTAGCATTTCAGAGGGAATAGTCAAGGAATCAGCTAGGAAGCTAAAAGGCTGTTTCAGCACAGACTGACAGAAACCAAGGACTAATGTTCAGCAAAAATAATACATAAAAAAAAAAAGCCCTTCCTTCTCCTTTTTTTCTTCTCCTTCTGCTTCCCTCCAGCTCCACTCAGCCAGAACACCAGCAAGAGAAGAATGACTGCCAGGCTTTCATTGTATCTGGTCCTTTGAGTTGGGAACATAGTGATGCAAAAACTTACATACATATTTATTTCTATAGACTAAAATGCTTTGTTTTCTCTAAAAAAAAAAAAATCCCTTTATTCAAAATGCACGTATTGGTAATTGTTAACATAGTGTTTGCAAAGTGTTTTTTTTTAATAGAATATATATTTCTTTATTACTTTTTTTGTGTCTTTTCAGTTGTTTTCATAAGATTGAGTGTCAGTGATCCCAGGCGGAGTTTGCACCAAATGGGATTCGAACCCGGTTCAATCGGTCAAAAGGTGATGTCTCAACCATTGGGCTATACCGCCTGGCACCAGAGTATATATATTTTAATAAAAATGTTCTTTTTCCTGCCTCACAAGTTTCCTGCCACACCTTCCGCTTATTCGGGGCTGGGTAATGGGGGCAACAGCCCAAGACAAGAAGCCCTGTCTTCTCTCACCCCAGCTGCATCCTCCAGCTTACATAGAAAGATCCCGAGTCGTTCCCCAGCCAGCTGTGAGACATAGTCTCTCCAGCGGGTCCGGGGTCTGCCTCTTGGTCTCCTCCTGGTGGGACGTGCCCGAAACACTTCAGCAGCGGGGCGCTCGTACCACCCCATCTGACTTCTCTCGACCTGGAGGAGGAGCAGCTTGACACCTAGCTCCTCCCGGATGGCAGAGCTCCTCACCCGATCTCTGAGTGAGAGCCCACCCACCCTGTGGAGGAAGTTAACTTCGTCCACTTGTATCCGCGATCTCAACTTCTGGTCACCACACAACAGCTGGTGACCATAGGTGAGCCGAAAAGCAAAGCTCTCGATTTACAAGTTGATCTACGTTCTAACCCTCACCTGTGGTGACCGAAAGAATGAGATTGCAGACACAGGCAGCCAAAGCTTTTAATTTGACCTGCCAAACTTGAATAAATTCTAGAAAATAGTTTTAATGTTGCATTATCTCTATTATACCAGTATTTGTAAAAGTTTCTGGGAATAAATCAGAGGCCATGCTGCAAGGTGATGCAATGGTTATTAGCACAGTGGCCTGGTAAATTCTGGTTGGGGCAGACGTTTGGAACCTGACCTTTATGTGTTAAGTTTGTATGTTCTCCCTGTGTATGCATAGGTTTCCTTCCACCCTCCAAAGACATGCATATTCAGTTGATTGGCTACTATGAAATTGTCCCTAGGAATGAGTGGGTGTGTGGATGGTTGTGTGTGTGTGGCCCCGAGACAAATTGGTGACTTGTTTAGGGTGTAAGCCCCCCGTTGCCTTAAAACAGCAGGGAATGGCTCCAGCACCTTCCAAAGCCCGTCCTTTATGCCAACATCTGTGTCCCATTGCATGTATTGTCATTGATGCAATATGAAAATTTACAGCAGGTTTTTTTTTTCTCCGTATGATGTGCGACCACACACTCATACCTAATTAGATGTTTCCTGGTCTGGTGGTAACACTGTGATGCTTTCTTGTTCAGTTAGAGGTTGCTGAAACAGGTTGAGAAGCAGAGGTCATTGGTCTCGCCTCGTTAACTTGTTTTAAATCGTTGCCATCATCAGACAAAAAAAAAGCTTTGAAATGCTGATCTCCGGATTCCCATTCAGATCCCTCTGAAAGCCTCACTTACTGCAACGAGATAACAGCTTCAGGTGTCTGGGTGACATCCAAATAGCCAACCAGAGTCTCCAACCAGGTCATAGAAGGCCTGTGTTGTATCCACTGTTCCTCTTTTTACCTTAAAAAGGCACTCCTCTTTTTACTCACTCTCCTTTCACACATTTAATCGGTTTCCCTTACTTTTATCCCTCTACTCAGGAAAGCTTTGTTAAAGGCTTTTTAACAGAGCGATTCTGCATCGATAAACATGCTTACTGGGTTCTTTGTCGAATTCACTTCAGGGTGTACAAGTTTCTGCTTCAGGCTTTTCATCACTGGTTAAACTGTAGCTCGGATGGAGCCGTGTTTACTGCAGTCAGCAAGTTCATTGTGTTTCAGATTCCTCTAGAAGCTGTTGGCTCCGTTTAAATTCTTTGCAGTGTCACATCTCTTAGGATAGTTTGGGTAAAATGAGGTAAACTATTAAAAATCAAATGTGCCATTGTGGGCTTTTAGTGGATTACTAATGTGCAGGGTCATTTTGGGTAAATTACTTCAGGGTATCCCTCTTGTCATATCAAACCTCCACAATGTGAAAATGTGTTGTGTTTCTCTTCCAAGTTTAGTTCTCCACAGTATCCTGTATTGGATTGGAGGATGCAGTAAGTCTCACTCCAAAAATATGACCAAATGTTTCCCTTGCTGTACAACAAATGGTCAGAAAATCTCCCTCATGCAACAAGAATTGTACACTATTCAGGTGAGAGTTGGTTTGTTTATTGGATATAAAACTTTTTGGCAGCAGCTCATCTACCAAATGGGAAAAAAACAAATACTAAAACCTGAGTCAAAAGGGACGTAAATGAGAAAATGATCATTTAATGATGCAATTGATATGTTAATTTGGCTGCTTTTCTTCTCCCCGTGCATGTGTTTGGATTTTAATGCCAGTTAACAAGCAAAGAACATTTTAAATTAGGGGTGTCAAACTCATGGTGATTCAGAGGTCACAAACAGCCCATCTTTACAATGTAGGTTAACACAGAAACACTTTGTTCCTACTCTAAATTGGTGAATATTTCCTCATGCCTCAGCTTAAATATGTAGCCTGAATACCAACTCTAGAGCTCTATATTAGATATCTGCACATTTATTTCATTAAAATAATGAAACTACTTCCTATCGAACTATTTTATAGGTTAACCTTGAAATGATGCATTTTATGATAACGTTTGAAGACATATTTCCAATTTAATACTTTAGAACAAAAACCTTTGTGGTGCAAAAATTGTAAAAATCTTCTCTTCCATTTGAAGCTCAAATTTTATCCTGAATTTTGTGGTGATGGTGTCAACCTTTTTCCAGTTGGTTTTTGAGATAAGATTTGTATTTATAGAATTTGAAAGTATATTTGGGTGAAATATAAATGTGTTGCTGATTATTTTCTCGTCTCATCCTTTTTCCACATTACACTTAATGCCAGTATTAAATTTTCTTAATTCATAAGAAACCAGTGAGAAAATCTATGGATTCAAATTTTATTTTTAAACTATCATGTTTTTTTTTTTTTCTTTAATCTTGGAGCCTTGTGATATCTACAAGCGCTCAAAGGACTTGATTGCAAGTCAGACTTGTTGATGTCCTTGTACTGGCAAGTAACATAACAGGATATTTTTCTTTCTAAACTACCAGAAAAAAGATTTTACTAAACCATCATTTTTAAATATGACAATAATAAAGACAGATTTATAACTATTTAGCAACACTGTCTGTAAACGAACGTTGAAAGTTAAATGGGGGTTGATTGCTAACCATCAGGGGAGGTGGTGGGTCAGTGGTAGAGCCTTTGCCCTCGCACCGGAACTGAAACGGAAGTTCGCAGGTTCGATTCTCACTGAGTTCACGTCTACGGTCTTTAGAGAAGATACCTAATCCCCCATTTCTCCCACCGTTGGCGCTGTTGTGGCAGCCTGCTGCGGTGTAATGCAGCACACATATTTCTCCGGTGAAGGATCAATAAAGTATACATTAATTTTAGCTATAACTTCAGACAGTTTGTTCCTTTCTGAAGTTATGAGGCCGGGATGTGTGGCAGTATGACCCAGTTTGCTATTATCAGAAAATGTTGAACATGCAAAAATGAAAAGATGAGACTTAAATTGAGAGGACTCAGAATGTGCTCGAGGCACAAAACTGAAATGAAATTTATCCAACTCAGGAATATGCTACATATTCCACATTAATACATATATATTTTATTTATTGCATATTTGGTTGTACTTCAATAACTCAGAGGACTTGGTGTTTCAGTTTAATTAAATGATCTTTGTTGAGTCATAAATTTACTTTCTAACTGTCTTTTGATTAAAATAACCTCAAGTAGTGACATGTTTAAAAATAGTTTAATTTAAAGCCTCTTATCTAACTTTTGTCAGCAAAAAAACCCCATAAAAACAAAGCAGAATTGTCAGGGATTTAATGCCATGAAACCGACAGCTTTAAATAAAGTCAGGGTTTAGTTGGGAAGAGGTTATGTTCAAACACAATTCAGCAGGTGGCATGTCTTTGGAAGACTCGACAATAGAAGTGTGTGTGTAACTGTGCTATTTTTTTTTCTTTTATCAATGACAAAGGAAGTGGACAAAGTCATTGTGGATTAATTTATGAATAAATCTCACACAATTAACATGAGTTAAAAGCACATTTTATCACATGGCAGTGGCATTTTTATCAGCTGTGTATTCACTGAATAGGGTATCTTGTTGGAGGGTATAGACAACATGGCAAAAATATTTATGAATTAACCCCTCACTTGTAAAAGCAGCAGTTGCAGCTTACTTCGTGGCATCTTTGTGGCATCTACCCGACTTATGAGAGATGCTCACCAACGATGTTCACTAAAAGTTTGTACATTAAAATGAACTTGTTTTTTAACATCCTCTAAAAGTACCAACTTTTTAGAGTTGTGTGTTCCATTCAGTCCTAAAAATAGACCAATTCTTTCATTATAAGCTATATTCATTTAGAAATATGTTACAAAGTAAGAGTGATGGCACCACACCCTCAAAGAAAAATGGTTGCCAATTTTCAGATTCCTATTCATGTTTGAGTCAGGAACTATGGGAATCCAGCACTGACCACTTTGCCAAAACGCCACCCAAAATAAATTTTACAATCATAGATAAATCACTATCAAATACAATTGACAACAATGATTGATTATAAAGATTGATTACATAGACATATTTGATTTTGTTTTAAATATTAATCAAACCAATTCCACATAAAGTCTTCAAGGAAAGATTGAAAAACAAAAAAAACACGTTACACCGCAAAGAAAGAACCAAATACATTTTATTTCGTCTTCTGAACTGCCCTCCCCAAAGAGGTCGCCAGTCTGTCACAGGGCCACACACATCCACAAATTCGTAGGGGCAATTTCATAGTGGCCATTCTGCCTTACATGCATGTTTTTGGAGAAGTATCTGGTGAAAACCCACACAGACACAGGGAGAACAGGCAAACTCCACACAGGAACACCAGTGTTCCAAGCCTTGTCCAGCTCGAACCCCGACCTATTTGCTGTGAGGCCACTGTGCTAACCACTGCATCATTGTGTTGCCCTCTAAAACCATTAAAAGATTTAAACACAATATGAAACAAAGGAAGTCATCGTAATTATTTATTTTGTTTCGTCTGCTGAAGCGCTTACCCCTTACGGGGTCGTGGGGCATCGTAATTATGGACATGTAAAACTCTCCCAACATGTTTGCTTTAAATCCTACTTTGAACAGTAGAAGAGAGTCCAAAGGGATCTGGGAGAAAGGAAAAGGGTTTCAGAAGTAGGGACCACTTAGGGTGAACGCCCCACTTCTCATTTTAACAATGCACAGAATGAGATAAGCATGCAGGAAAATCACTGTGTAGGAGATCTGATGTCTACGGTGGGGTTGGATTTCGAAATGCTTTGATAGTAACAAAGAGAATTTTGAAGTTTATTCCCTTTTCAATGAAGAAGCAGTGGAGTTGTTGCTTGGTGGGGTGGCGAGGTGAGTGGTACAAGTTCACATAATGATGCATTCTGCAGAGTTTTGGAGGAAAAGCAGTTTAGGAAGGGATTTGTTTGAGAGACCAAAGAGAAGTGAGTTACAGTGATCAATCAGAGACGTGACTAGCTTGTAGACAAAGTCAGTGGTGATGTGATGTGGGGTGTGAAAGAGTCAGGTAGGAGAAAGGTTTTTCTGATTGAAGTATGCACACTCTGTATCGTGTAGGAGAGGTGAAAGAGTTTGCTGTTGAGGATTACACCCAGACTCTTTAACTCAGGGATGAAATACAATTGATCTGTTGATGAGAAGGGAAAATGTTCGATTTGGAGCGATTGTGGAGCGTGCTTATCGGGGAGACTTCTGACATAGACTTGCAACTTTTAGGAAGTTAGATACAAATAATTTCTCTTACACAGAATTTAAGAAGGTGTTGGTAGACTTCTGAAGGATTTTTTAATTGGGAGATAAAGTCGGGGGTCATCTGCATAATGATAGAACTCAATGTCGTGTCTGCAAAATATGTAACAAATTGGAAGATAAGTGAAGGCAAGGGCCCCAGGACAGAGCCTTGGAGAACATCAGCAGTGAAATGAAAAATAGTTGAATTGACATGTTTGCTTTTCAGTTATTTTAGAAATCACTCAGTTTTACCAGCCAGGCTAGTGTCATCTACTGCCGTTACTTTATTTTGTTTTACTCAAGCAACTAGTCAGGAATTGCAGGCATTACTTACAATTTTAGTGATGGGAAAGTGTTTTCCCAATCAGCAAACAGAGCTGATTCTGAGACATGACACAAGCATTCATCTGGGCCATCTTGGTAGTTTTGGTAGCTGAAAAAAGGAGGTTGACCACGCTGTATGGCCCATTTAAGCTGCAATTCCTGAGATTGAAAATTTAAAGGTAGAACAAAAACTGTGAAGGGAATTTTTTCTTTTTAGAGGAAAGGCATAGTTGCCCTGATGCCGACAGCTAAAGTGTGTTTTTATGCTATGCTTTCTGGACTATGCAAAGTGTTTGGACACATTTGGACACACTGTTTACATCATGTTCTGTCCCGACCAGAGTAACCCAACCAGAAATCCAATGCTGCAAGGTCAGACTGTTTCCATTGAGTAAAAGAAACAGTTTAATTCGTCAGGCTAAATTTTAACAGCAGTTACTTGGAAGCCTTGATATATTAAGCGGGGATGGCAAAATTTGTGAATACAATCTAAAAATGACCACTCTCCTTGTAGATTTACTGCTTTAAACACACACACACACCACACACACATTCTCAATCTCATTCATGCACAGATTTTGCTTCCTGTTGCACCAGCTGTGGAATTCAGTCTGCATTTCTACTGCTGTTTCCCATCCTCTTCTCTCTCTTATCTAATGTCTTTCACTGCAGATGGTTCAACAAACAAACTGCAACCATTTGATTCATGTTTCAAAGAGGCAAGCCAATTATTGAAAACATATTCTTTCACCCATTTCTGTGAGTGACGTAAATTAAAGCAGTTTGGAGCCCAGCTCTCTTTACATCATACTAACATCTATCTTGGGGTCCAATTTATAACAGGGTGACTCGGTAGAAGCATTAAGCTTTCTTGCCACAGTAGGAGGGCAGTATCGTGATTAATTTAGGCTTGTTTTGTCAGTGCAGGAAGCTGCAAAAACCTCATTACAATCAGCTGGGTTTTGTCACAGTCTGGGCTCCTTCTTATCTCCCATAGAGAAGCAGGACGATACAGCTTTCCTGAATAAGCATTGATGATGATTGCATGATTTATGCATGAGCATCACAGCACCTTAAGTATATCCAGATCAAAAGAAACCATCCTAACTGTGGAATTAGAGCCTTTGTCAATGGTATTTTTAATGTTTGTTTTCTGCGCACAGTTACACTTCTCATGAGTCATTTTCAAATGTATGGGAATGCAACTGAATAAGTGGTAGTGGGAGATGATAATGGATTGTTTGCTTTCATATTTACTAAGTACTTGTACAAAGTCATTAGGAAACACGTTGTAAGCTGTCATATTCTAATGCAGACAACATTCAGTGTTCAGTTTGTTGCATATGTCTGTTTGACTTTGGACTTTCACTGATTATTACCTGCAAATTAGGCTGTCATAACTACATAATTGGCTGTTAAAATGGGCTTGCAAAGCTACAGACTTAAATCAGGATGATTGATGGTTACATGAGAGTCACAGGAGTGATGTGTGCATTGACCTTCCAATGAGCTCAGCTCATGTGGGTGTTGACCCTTTAGTAAACACAGACAAGGCCTCCCAGACAGACCGAGTATGTGCGGCTGTTGTAGGATGCCCCAGGGTGTTCCTGTTAGCTCTGATAGATGACGATGCACTGGGCCGCTCGCTCCTCCTAGAAAGTTTTCTGCACAATTGCCTTTTATTAAGAATACTTGACTGTGGTGCGAGCTGTCTGTGTGAAAGGAACAAAAAACAACTTCATAATCCAAAATCAATGCTAATAAACACTGTTTTATTTAAAATAATAATAATACAATTTAAAAAAAAATCAATTCAGTTTGTAAAATTCTTCAATTGATGCAATGAAGCAGGACCAATGGGAAACACTAGTAAGAAAAAATAGCAAGAGATTAAAAACATGCTATTGTGGATCTTTTAATAACTCCTGTGAAATGAAGATAAATTGGTTGATAATTAAAAATATATGATGAAAAACGATTTAAGAGGTTTGGTTATTTGAATGGGGTTTAAAACTTTCCGATGAGACGTTTTGGCCACTACCCCTCATGTCATGGTTTTCATGCTTTGTGGGGTTGTGGGTTATTTCTGTGTATTTTGTCTTCTGTATGGGATGGCTAAGGTATCAAAGATCATTTTGTTCTTTGCTTTCTGATGGTTTCTGGTTGCCTTTCCATGATCACTTAACAAAACTCACGTACACTCAGCTGAGTCAATGTTGTTGATGTCTGCTGGCCAATGTTCCCAATTCTAATGTATTGAAATCCAACCCTGATGAGCACACTCTCCTAGAGACACATATGCATCAGTTAAGGCCTTCAGAGCCTTCTCTGTTGGTCTGAAATTCTGTCTGAATAACAGACTAAGTACTAACTATATACCGAATAATTCTGAATGGCATTGGAAAACTTTTCACATTTGTACATTTGACGGTGACTGTTCATGTATCCACTGTTCATTTCCAGTGAACATTTTCAGCCTTTGACCAAAATAAAAGTTATGCAAGAAATACAAGGAGACAAACTCTATGATTAACATGTTACAAATGAGTTCATTGTCATTTTGAAGTTTCCAAGTTATTACAGGTGATCCCAATAATTCCATTCTGTCTTCTTCTGCTTATCTGGGGCTGGGTCATGGGGGCAACAGCGTCAGAAGTGAAGCCCAGGCTTCTCTCACCCTAGTTGTATCCTCCAACTCACCCGGAAGGATCCCGAATCGTTCCCCGGCCAGCTGTGAGACATAGTCTCTACTGCATAATCTGCCTCTTGGTCTCCTCCCGGTGGGACGTCCTTGAAACACCTCACGAGTGAGGCGCTCGGGAGGCAATAATTGTCTTTTAAAATTTCTATGTTCGTAATTTTTCTCATTTTTTCACTAAAGAATCATCTACACAATCTCCAATGTTTTTTCCCCCTTTTAAATTCTGTTATACCCTGTGCAATCAGATTTGTGTGTTTGATTACAAACAGACCAGATGCCTGAAACCCCTCTACAAGAAACTGACTATGTCTGACTCTGTCTTGTCCACCTGACGCTCTGTTGTTTAATGGTGCTTCTGACAATTGTTCGGAGCAAGTGAGGCTCTCTGAACAGCTTGCTGTTTGTGGTCTTGTGACCTGTTACTGTGTGTTGACTTTATAAATTGTTATGTGAAGGTTATGAAAAGCCTTAAAAGGGTCTATTTGGCTATTAAACTTTATTGCAATATTATCCTTGTGAAAAAAGGGCTTATAGACTTACGACAACCTATTTAACCAGAGTATCCATTTTAATTGTTAGTTGTTAGAAGACTAAAGCTGGCAATGTGGAGAAAATGCAATGACTCCAGTAGGCTATGCAGCTGGATGATGTGCAGCGTGTTTTTGAACATTAAAACTTGCATAAAAATACCAATACAATCAAGCAAAGTATACTCAATACAAGACAAAAAAAACAAAACAAGTGTGTAGTATTTTTAGCTTTTTTGAATTTAGAAATTTCTATTTTATCCTGGAAGCATTCATCAAGGCATGCTGTGATTACCTGCCAAAAAGTGAGACAGCACTTTTTACTGCACAAAAAACCCCCTGAATTTGATGTGAAATTATTTTACAGTATGCATTTATTAATATCTCATCCGACATTTCTCTTCATCTAATGCTCAACATTTATTTACCATAATGTTTTTTCTGACCAAAGCGAATCACTTTGTCATCAGTTCTACACGTTCTAAAAACATACTTGACACAGTTTTTAATTGAATAAACTTTTCTTTTTATTTCTTAATTGTATTGGTGTTGTCAAGATGACATGTGTTGACAGTTTAACACTTTTTGGCAGTCAGTCATTTTTTGGCACAAAACCAGTAACGCACCAGAAAATGACTTCCTGCCAAAAAAATGATCAGTCAATAAACACACAACATTGTTTCTTTTTATTTGCTGACTTCTGAAACCAGGCTGTGACAGAGCACAAATCTGAATAAGTGTAGACGTTAGCATTTAATTTACAATTGTTTTTCTGCAGCTGTATTTTTCAAGATCACACCTTGCGTACATAAAAAGAAAATATTTACAACTCTTTTCACAAGCGCCAAGCACAGTGGCGTATTTTTTTGTATGCCTGAAATTTACACCATTTTGTGTAACGTGGATAAATGATGTGGAAGATGGTGGCTCAGTGGTTAGAGCATTTGCCCATGGAAGTTTGTGGGTTTGCATCCCACTGAGTGCACATCTAGAGTCCTTGGACACCTAAACCCACGTTTCTCCCACCATTGGCACTATTGTGGTAGCCTACTGCAGTGTAAAAGTGCAGCACACAAATTTTCCAAATGAGGGAGGAATAGAGTGAGTAAAATTTAAAAAATGAAAAGAAAATTAAGTTAGGGTCATTGTGTACATGGCATACATGTGAAAGTTGTTTCAATTTTTTTTTACACGTAATAGTACAAATCTGTGCGTTTAAAGTTTATCAAGGCATAGTAGAAACATCTGTAAAATACCAACCCAAAGTAAATCATCTCTGTTAATTATGACTGCTACATGATCTATATTAAAGAAAAGTAAACCATCGAACTACTTATCAGCTCAGAGTTCAAAGCCGGCATGTGTGAAGTATGGGCGTGCATATTGCACATGCTGTCTGAAGCCGTACTGAATACTGAATAAAATATATAGAGGCTGTGCAGCAGCATAAGCTGCCATGCAGATGTGTTTTTAAAGTAAGGCAGTGTTTATTTCAACAAGTCAGTGCTAAAACACATTTTTCACATGTCGCAACAATGTGGCTGCTTCGAGTCAGGGAGTGAAAGCTGGTTTGCCCTCCGTCTAGACCTGTAAGTAAATCAAATTACTGCATACAGCGGATCAAGTCCAAGTCAAAACTTCACTTTGAGTCATAGGTTGACATACAGTGTCAAATCTACAGCTGTGTCTACAGTGTGAATAAACAAACCGACTCTGGCAGGCACACACAGAAGTTACTGACAGATTACTGAAAATTTATCATTGTAACTGACAGTTAACTTCAAACTTCAGATGAAGGATGAATGAAGGCTTTAAAAAAGCGACGCATTTCAGGTGGTGCTTTCTCCATCCAAAGATGAAACTGTTTCGGTTAGCTAATAAGCAGCAACACAAAAAAAGTGTGCGAAAATCAATCTGGAGTCTTTGATGTCCATTTGCTCAGAAACTCTACTTTCTTTGCCAAGTCTCACTTTCCTTTGCACTCGTTTATCCCCACCCACTCTCACTTTGCTTCCCAACTTTCTTCTCACCACTCTCACTCTCTCTCATCTCCTTCAGCCGAGCTAGATCTCGTCTATATTCCTTTTGCTCAGGTCTGCAGGCTGAGACAGACTTATTAACAAGCTCCTGGCAGGCTGCGAGGTGGATGTGGCAGCTGTGGAATAGAAGCTGATATGGTCCTTCCTTCCACAGGAGAGTGAATCCCTGGGAGGGGGTCTCCAGATGGGCTCGGTTTAAAGCGGTTCACCTCTGCTTCTCGTAGATGAACGCCATACGGGATAAAAGCGCATATCTGAATACTAAATGTAGACCGAGTATAATTACCTACATGACTGCTTGAAGGTCTCTTTTTACCTCCTACTTTTGGCAGAATTTGTGCGTTTTTCAATTAACATTAAAAACACTGTCACGTGCACATACACAAATAAAGTAAATACTGTATGAACATATACAGTATGTGTACATCTATATAACAATAAATCTGTGCATGCGAACTAAGTTAATCATTTTTTAATGCCTTTATATTTTTTTCATAATTGAGATGGACGATATTCTCTCTGCAGGGAGAATTTGCCACCCCAAAATTAAAACCCTGATGAGCGGGGTTTATTGTGTATTGTCACACACAATAAAACTAGAGGCTGCAGAGTGGTGCAGTGGTTAGAAAGGGGGCCTCACAGCAAGAAGGTTAGGGTTTGAGCCCCAGGGTGGGAGCAAGGTGTCAAACATTGATCTCCCCTTGTATGGGTGGGTTTTCTCTGAATTCCTCCCACCCTTCAAACACATGGATGTTAGATTGATTGGCCACTATAAAATTGCCCTTAGGAATAAGTGGGTATGTGACCCCCCACAACAAACTGGCGACCTGTTTAGGGTGTACCTGAAATCAGCTGTTATAGGCTACGGCACCCCCAGTGACTCCATTAGAGATAAGCTGTTCAGAAGACAAAACAAACGTTAAAATTAGAGTGTGGGCTGTAAAATTTTGACAAAAGTTGTTAAGTGCACAGCAGATGCGCCACGCAGTGAAGAGCTTTTTCTGAAACATCGCTCTTTCTCATTATTTAGAGATGTTTTATTGTGCTGTTTGATTTTGCAAAAAAAGTTTAGATTGAATTTTTTACTTCACAAGTGATATCAATACTCTGGCGCACAAATGCTGCTGGTAGTAAAATACACACACACCCGAATGATCGTAATTCTGATTCATGATCAGAATAAGCATCTGATAGCTCTCATGTTTTTCACTGAACAGTGTCCATGCTGTTGATCCTGACATTTGTTTTAGAAGTTCACTATGCTTACATTGTGAACTTCTTGTGAGAATAAAGAATCTTGAATGTAGTAATATGTGGCCATACCAGGCTCCTGATGGTGTCGAACATCAGGAGCTGAGCATGCTGGGCCTGGACAGTACTTGAATGGTATACCGCTGGAACCCAAGGTCCCACAGAGGGACAGCCGTTGAGATCAAATTGTCACTGTGTCCCTTGGCAAGACACTTCACCCACATTGCCTAGTCTGGATGGTGTGTGTGTTTGGTTTGTGATGGTCAGAGGGGCTGATGGCGCAAAAATGGCAGCCTCGCTTCTGTCAGTCTGCCCCAGGGCAGCTGTGGCTACAACAGTAGCTTACCATTACTTAGTATGGAGTGAATGAATAATTCATATGTGAAGTGTCTTAGAGTGTCCAGGAAAAGCACTACCTGCGTTATGATTATTAAAAGGCTCTTCTACACTTAAGCAGTCTAAAAAGCCTGAATAGGTGTGACATAACGACATTAACTTTGCAAATAACACTAATCCGTTACTTTTTTTTATTAGTTATGTCATTTTTTGAAACTGTACTGACTGAATATGCCCTCCACATCTACTCGTCATGCTACCATTTCTCTTGCAATTCACAAACAAGAATTGGCTAACATTACAACTTTTTTTATGGACATCTCGGTCTGGGAAAAAAGGCTACCGTTTGCAAAATAGCCATTGTATGAAAACCATTAAGTCAATAAAAACATAAAATTATTTCTTTTTTAGTACTTATGATAAATGCCTTGCTGAAAGTGGCAGAAAATGTCAGTTAAATTATAACAAATTCAGGTTGTGACCAGAAAACAAATGTACTTGTAAATTATACTAATTTTGACCCAGAAAAAGACTTTTTAATTTGCAGCAAATTTATGAAATACATTTCCAATACCAGTCAAACTGATAAATGCAGGTACGTGTCTTTATATATGAATATACACACAAGAATATGTGGAATATATACTGTATGCTTTATATATAAACATGACTATCTGACCTTCATCACCATTTATTAAAAATGTGAATTGTGCCTTGATCTATTCCTGCTTCCTCTCTCCTCCAGCTCGTTTTTTGCTGCTGGTATTCTCCCTGCGTGTTGCTGTGCTGACACTGCTTTCTTCTGCATCCCATTGATTCGGAAACCCTGAGTGATAGATGACTTTAATAAAGCAAGGTGCAGTCCTCCCAAATAAATGAGTAAACGCAAGATTTATTACCAACATCTGCATTTTAAGGGGAGTAAACAGACCTTAAGCTGAGAAACAGTTCGGTGATACTCTCATAAAAACTGCCCTGGGCCAGATTTGGCTATGAAAGCAGCCATCTATATCCTCACTTATTCATGCTTCTTTAGCATCGTCCTTCTTTTTAATGTCTCTGATCCTCAAAATTCTTTGTCATCTATCTTTCTCCTTCAAAAAAAAAAAACAAGAACGAGACCTTGGCCTTGTTGAAACTCTTCTTTGGAATCTCTGTTCTGAGTCACACACGTCCTTCAATCATCTCTTTTGTCTCTGTACATCCCCTCCTTTTGAAGTTGCACAGCAGATCCTCTTTGAAACGTCGTACTCATCACATATTTGTCATTATACATTATGATCTTTTTGTCATAAATAGCAGCATATTTTATTTGCCCTTCTCTTTCATCTTTATATATATATTTATATATTGCAGAGCTTGTGCCACAGGCTGCTTTGTGGTGGTGATTTATCCACACACAGTGCCAGTGGAGCTAAATCTCTACACCCCTTGGCACAGAAACAGTGGTGTGCATGGTTTAATTTCAGCTTTGAAAGCCTGTCGTGCTGCAGTGATAATGCGGGCCTGCTTGCCAGTGATTGGACTAATTAATGGGCTCACAGATGATCCGCAACTGCCTTGAAACCAGTAACGGTAGAAACCAGTAACTCTGGAAGGAGGTGAATGAAATGAGAAAGTTGTTTTTGACCCATAAACTAATACGTTTTTTTTAAAACACGCATTCATGTTTCATGTGTGAAATGCTAACGACCGGATGTTTTGCATTTCTTCTGCACCTGATATTTTGCCAATGACATCTCAGCTAGTGATTACAAGCTTGTTTAGCAGGTCTTGCATAGGACACACACACCTCATCAGTGTGCATGGTAATGTGTTAACCTAACATATTTACAGAGGACTGTAGTCCCTCCCTTTTTTCTCAGTGCTTCATACTGAGGGTGCACTTCAGTTAGCCATCCCTCTGTGTAATTACTAACTGACCTGCGAATAAATTAAAGAAATGCTATGTTTGCCACACATCCATTAGTCGGCTGTATGTTTCACATTGAGGGAGCGCTATTTGTGTGCAGACTGCTGACAATGATGTATAGCTTTAAGGTGCAACAACTGGGCAATTTGCCCCAAACCTTAACATGGCAATCTAGGATTTAAGCACTAGTATAAATTGTGTACACATATGCACAACACACACACTGGAAAAGCTTCTATAAACTATTACATTTGAGCTTATTTGTCACAAGTGTCATACACATGCTCCCAGTCTGTTTTGGAGAAGCCCTGTATCTCCAGTGCGCTGTAAAATAAGGAAAGTATGCACATCAAAGAATAGTGTTTTAAACAAAGCCAGCAGGGTTGACAGTGTTTTTACGGAGGGTACCATACTGCAGTGAAAAATCTTCAAACATGTGCTGCGTGGTGTTTCATACTCATTTGATTAGGCTGGTTTATGTAGTGTAAAGGCGCAGCATGGAGGCCGTGTGCAACAATGCAAGTACAGATGCACCCAATTTAACCTTGCGTGGGAAATGTGTGTTTATCTGTGGGGACATCTACACTATTGGTGTGGGTGTTTTTTTTTTTTTTTTATCTGAAATGTGCTCACCTAACATCCTGTAACCTGCTAACTGAAAACACCCTTTTTGGAAGTTGTGCTTGGCTAATAATGAAACTGATTACATCAATTATTGCTGACCCAGCTGCCTTGTGCTGGTTTATACTTTATTACAGGAGCACATTAATTTTTAAAATGCTTTCCTGTTTATGCAGTCACATTTATATTTACAATATATAGATGTGTTGTGTCTTTTTCTTTGTCTGAATGAAGCTGACCTGCAATCTAAAACGCCGCCGCTTTACAGGAGCTAATCTTTTTTTAAACAGGTGATTTTCCTATTTACTTCATGCATATTTGAGCAACTTGGAAACCCGCAATGTGCTACCAGAAACTCAAGTTTTTCCAGTAGCTGCTTAATAAAGTATCTTGGGGGCTCCTGGATCCTTAGGGTGACTGCTCACCTTTCGGCATGTGCCTTCGCTTTTGACACACCCTGGGCTCGCTTGCTGCTATGGGGTATACGTAGATGGCACATCTGCCTCATAGCCTGTGGATCCTAGCAACGGGGACACCCATACCCCTTTGTGACAGGGTAAAGGGGGTCTCTTCTGCATCTGGCCTGGTGGGAGGGCGGTCTTCTTAGCTCGGCTTGGGGGTGAGTATAGGCCTGTGTTGATTGTTTCTCCCTCCCTGTTGCGGGCTTTTAGATCTGGGAAAGATCTTCTACACCTGCACATGGTTCACATTGGCAGGATGCATGTACTTTCACACACACACAGACGCTGTGCCACACTGTTTACAGTCCGCTATGTTCCTTGCTCCAAATAATTTTATAGCTCTACTAGCATTGGTTTGTCTTCTAGGATTCATCAATAGGATTAAAACTCTTGAAGAAATAAAGATAGTCAATACAAAAAAAAAATGGGTGTCAATATAAAAAATGTAGTAAGGAGACAAAGACACAGAAATTGGGGGTTGGGAGAGTGTCAAACAACCTGCACATATTTAATTGTAGTTTGTTTTTTTTAAAAAACAAATTCCACACACAGTCTCATATATTCAACACAAAAAATCCAGTTTCTGAAAAATTAAAATGTATTACTGCAGATAAACACCTGGCTCAGCACGTCAGTGAGAAACCGATACCCTGAGGAACCGTGTACAGCAGGAGGGCCACATAGGGTGTTACCTTTGGAAACTCCTAGAAGGGGTTTACATGTTTCATAAAACTTTACACATTATAAATAAATTACATTTTACATTTTTAAATGATCTTGCTGTGGGAGAATTTTATCAACAGTTAAAGATCTAACTAAACTCCACATCATTTTTCGCTAAGTTTCAGATACCTAGTTGGCATAAAACTATGGGAATTATCATAGTTAAATAATTTTACTTCTAGTCAAAGAGTTTCTTTTTTCAGCTCACATAGCAGGTACGCTGCATTACTCACGCCTTGTGTCTGTCTGAAATGACGCATGCAAACTAAATCTAACTCACCATCAAAAGAGGATGAATGCAGTTAGCTCTGACCTGAAGATAAACCCCACCTTTAGCAGTGCCACTCATACTACGCAGCTTTGCTCTTCTGCAGGGACACCTGGGGTTGGCAGCATTTTGTATTCTACAGCTTCTGGTTCAGGGTTGCTTGGGGGTGTTAGAGAGCACAGTGGCAAGTTAGCAAGCTGTTGAAGCGGGGCTGTAAATGATTCATATGGTACGTGCAGACACATTCATGCCAGTGCAGATTTTAAAAGCAGCAGCTGGATGATGCCCTCTAACTCAAGGACTTGGGTCTCCAGGTGGGTATTGAGCCTTAGGTAAATCCTATTAATGAGAAAAAAAAGTGGTTTCTCCTCTTTTTGTAATGTTGTTCACATATGTTTCAGGAGAGTTTAAATGAAATGTAGCACTGGAGGGTCATTAGTCCACGTATACTCAAGTCACTGCAAGGCTGATGCTAATCTGCTTTGGGAAAACCTGTTCTGGCACCAGTTCTCTCCAGTGGGACCGAATCAGTCTATAGTAGTGAAATGAACACCTCTCTTACTTTAAATTCTTCTCTTCTTCTCTGCTCTAGAGGATTTCCTCTCATTTTCCCCCTTATCTATTTCCTTCTCTTGATTTTCTTTCCTTTCCCCTCACCCTCCCTAAGCTCATCTTTTAGCCCAGTCAATCCCTGGGAAGATGAAGTGGCAGGATAAGGTCGCCGCATCTGTACAAGCTCTCATTGAGGCTAAATGAATGCTATTAATTCAACCAAGGGACTTGTTGGGATGGCTGTGGCCTTTGTCCAGTCATGATTAAGCGATGCTATCAGTTATCAATCGTAATGAGCTTTGGTGACTGCGGTAGGTGAGAGCAGGCTGGTGAAATAATAACATCTTAGTCCTTTGATTGCGGGTAATGCCAGACACCAATCTCAGCCCCACATAATAATGTGATTGTTTGAGTGGAAGGTAATGTGATTGTAGAGTATTTGATTGCTAAACAATAGTCAGATAAAAACATCCGTGTGTGTGTGAAGCGCCTCATAGTGTTTCATGCTGCAGCTTTTTGGATAAAAATTGGGCTAATTATTTCCCTCCAGTAGGCTACAATCAGAGTTTCCATGTAAATATTGAATTTAGTGTTCGAGAGAAGCATTGCTACTGTATCCCAGCAAGCCCTCAGATAATTATCAACCTAATCTGCATCACGCCTTGGCTTTAAACAGCTTTACTCTGAGCTCCAGCCTAATGATATCTGCTCTTCCTGCACTTCTAGTTTATTCTCATAAAACTCATTGCTTAGTGGGTCCCTGGAGCTTTTATAAAACCATTATATTTGTTTTTCTTGGAAAATGGCAGGAATACGATTAATCTTCATCAGCTTGGACAAACATATTTGCTTTAGTTTGTTGCAAAAAACATGTTAAAACCAAAGGGAAATGCAGGATGTAAAATGATGACTTCAAAACCATTTCAATGTGTCACATCCTGTCAGTTGTGTTTGCTTTTATTAAATTTTCTGAAGTTTGAAGTGTTCACATAAAAAAAATATCTTCAAAACATAGCAAATCAAAAATTTCTGCATGTACTTAAAAAATAAATAAAACTTTATAAATCAAACTCTGAATGCTGAACAGAACAGAAAAACAACCCTGTTTAAATCCACTGCAGTAAGAAATACAAGTGGAATATTTTATGTGCGCAAGAGCCACTGAAGTGGATATTTTTACCTTCTACTTCTGATGAAAACTCATTTCAATAGTGCAGCAGTATTTCCAAATGTTGTTTGAGCAGTTGGATCAAAACCAAAGCCGATCTGTTGACTGTATCTATATTTGCACAGATTCTATCCAGATATAACTTTTTTTTTATTCACCAGTCAAACCCTCAAAAACATGGCTATAGACGATTACACAGCTGGATTATTAACAATCAAATTGATTTAACTAACTTTATGGATAGATAGCTAGACAGATGATTGATTTTGGTGATGACATTGAAACAAAGCAAAAAATTTTTGGACATTTTACAAACCGATCAACTTGTTTTCAAGTAAAAAATGAAAAGTCGCCTCTTCGTCTCCTGTCTAATTGAGCAGCATCAAGGGAAATTTCAGTCAGAAGTCTGGACCAGTTGTCATCTGGCTACTATAAATTTTTGAACCAATGTAAGTAGTTTTTTTTGTAATGAAATAAGGATTTTTTTTTTCTGTATTTCTGTGTCAGCAGGAAAATATAAAGTTTCACACTCATGTTATTACTTTGTGTAACCTTCACACGAAATGAACAAACAATTTCTATATGGACTGAGCAAAGAATAGCACAAATTAGCTAATTATCCATCACTTAAACCGAGGACTTTCAGCACAGGGAAGATGCAGGATGCACGTTAAAATAACCAGGGGTGAGCGGTGCATCTGGAGAAAATCGTTGACTGTTTCCTCCTCTGTTTTATGCTCCTTTTACCTCCAGAAATTATCGTGCCAATACTAAACGTTGTTAAACATCACCACCTTAGCTTAAGTTTTATGAATTTGCAGAATTGATTTTCAGAAGATTAGACATTGCTGGGAACTGCCACCTTGGAAATAGAGCTGATTTAATTTAATTTTACACCCATACATCTGGGGCTGCACGGTGGTGCAGTGGTTAGCATGGTGGCCTTACAGCAAGAAAGTTTAGGTTCGAGTCCAGTAGGGGTGTGGGGTTTGCATGTTCTCCCTGTGTATGTGTGGGATTCCTCCGGGTACCCCGGTTTTCTCCCACCCTCCAAAACATGTCTTAGGTTAATTGGTCACTATGAAATTGGTGGTAGGAATACGTATATGTGGATGGTTGTGTGTGTGTGTGGCCCCGTGACAGCCTGGCGACCTGTTCGGGATGAACCCTGCCTCTACCCTGAAATCATGGCTCCCTCATGACCTCGTTCAGGATAAGTTGTTCATAATAATAATGTACACTTTATTGATCCCTCATCAGGGAAATTTATGTACTGCATTACACTGCAGCAGGCTGCCACGACCGCACCAATGGTGGGAGAAACGGGGGGTTAAGTGTCTTCTCCAAGGACCCTAGACGTGAACTCAGTGGGAATCGAACTCGTGAACAGCCGGTTAACTTCCGATCTGTGGGCGAACGCTTTACCACTGAGCCACTGCCTCCCCGCAACAAGACGAAAGCGATAGATCTGTACACGTTTAGGGTGCCAAGGTTGTTAAACTTACACTAAGTGGTTGAACAGAGTTCAAAGTTCACTTTCAGGATTCCACTGTCGGTTTATATAATTGTACAAGGAAGCAAATGTGAAGGTAATAGAGACGATGATCAAGCATATTGTTTCTTTGTTGGTTGCATTTCAGCTACTGTAATCAAAGATGGGTAGATTGTTATGCATGAAATAGGCAATCATTCAGGGAGCAATCTTTGTGAAAGCATGTAAAAAAATTGAAAGGGGAAAAAGAAAATTTCTCTCTACTTTGTCATAACCCGTTTCCAAAATACCTCCCTTACCTATGTCATTTTGGTGGACTTAAATCCCCACCACCTCATCCTGCTGCTGAAAGAGTGTCATGTATGGAGGTGGAAGAACTGAGATGAAGGACTCCCGTGTGGGTTCAGAACCACCGATGGATCTCACAGTTAAACCTCAAGTCAATCACACCACAAACTACTTCCAAAAAAAAGTGGATTTACCTCCCACTGATACCAAAAATAGATTTTAAATTGGGCAAAATAATCTGAGAAGATTCATATTGCCTAATAAGCTACAGTTTCCAATGAGAACATGCAAAATCAATATTTCAGAACGTTTTACCCTCTAATAATGATAGATGGTCATTGTATTTTGTCATGTAAGATATTTTCAGAAGGATTCAGTGTTTTTTGAGCATATTGTATCAATTGTACCCCTATCCCACATAACAACAAGCACCTGCTACATTGGCGTCACAACTAGCTACATCAATGATGCTTTTTATGTATCAGTAAGGATTTTACACAGTAATATGGATCCATCAAATAAATGCTTGTAGTTTTTTAAAAACGTCCTAACGTCCTGAAATATGTCCTGAGTTAAACTTCCTTGTTCTTTGATGTTTAATCAAAAGTCCCGACAGCATGTCTGCTGATCAGGCCTCTAAAATTTGTGCCATCCTTGTCACGTCAGCAATGATGTCCATCCCTGAATGAACTTGTTGCAAATGCAGCATCTGTTCATTTTTTCTGTTTTAAATTATTCAAACAAAGCACAGGATCCATTCAGTTTTTATGAGCCCCCGGTGGCAGTTCAAGGTAGTTGAGCCTGTTTATATCACATTTTCCCTCGTGTACCCTCGTCACAGTTGTTCTTAATTTAGCATTTGGTTTCAGCCTGGTGAAGCCTGTAACCTTTTTGTTCTGCTTTGGCTTTTAATAACACATTTCACATCTATTACAAGCAGTCTGCAGCCTTTACAAAGAGCTCCTGTCTTTGTAAACACCTACCACCACTATGACTAATGGCACTTATTATTTACATTTTAAGATAAAAACCCAAGGGCACATTCCTAAAAGAATCCCAAACAAGCAGGCCATCGTGTAGAGACTAACAGATACGGGACAGCTGAACCGAGACACTCCGAGCCTGCAGTGTTGTGCTATTCCCATCTCCTTCATAACGCTATTAAAAGTTTGAGCCTGGAGGCCATGAAGGTTTAGTAGCGGGTTATTATTTCAGGCTCCCTGAAAAATAAATCAATCTGTTATCAAAGTCCGCAGTTCCCATGAACTGCCTAATCAAATTGAACAGTGTTTTAGGCAAGTACCCCGCTACTCTTCTATTAAACTAAGCTTTTGCTGAGGGAGATGGCTCAAAAATAGCCTTCCTCATAAGACATGGGTGTTATATGCAGACAATTGAAAAATCCCATAAATCTGTCTCTGTAAAACATTTCTCCTTGAGGGTTTTTTTCTTTGAAGTTTTTTTTTTTTTTTGTCCTCTTCATCATTCTCTGAGCACACAAATGTTTTATGCAAATGAATAGTTCATACGGTGTACGTATTTTATTCTCGTGTTTTTAAGGTTTTTTTTTTTTTTTTTTTGCTCCTTGCACAAAGTTAATGCTCCTCTGGCATTTAAACTGAATGTATTGACCGAATGGATTTCTTTTGTTTGTGACTTTGTGTAAAGCCATGTCTGGAAAGCAATATGCACCTTCCACACCTACCCCCACTGCGCTATACCCCTTTAGAGCCAGTGAAATGATCTGCTCCCTGTGATTAGACCTGGTTGTTTGTTAGGTTTAGTATTTTGACTGAACATAAAGTGTTTTTTCTTTTATGGTCAGTGACAGAAATGACAGTCAATGTAAAAATATGCTGATGACTCTACTTGAAAAGCAATTCCTCTGAATTTTAATGTGGCAGAACCTTCAAGAAACCTACTCATCAAAGGTGCCCGTGTTGTTGGTGGAAATTTCACTTTGAAGACAATGTTAAACAATGTTGTTGAAAACAATGAATACTAAAAATAAGTATGGGAATGTGTGAATATCATGATGTAAATGACTATTTTGAAGAATAATAATAGCATTTTAATGCTCTTGCACCAGTCAGAAAAACTGGAAAATTGAAGCCTTTTTAAAATGTTTCTGGATCCATTTACTCATTCATTTTGATTCATTTATCAAAGACAAGGGAAGCAGATTGAGTTGAAAACAACAAATTTCCATCCCTCTCCATGACTATGTCTTTCAGTCCTATTATAGATCCAAAGGGATTCCAGACAACTCAAGAGACATGTGTCCTGGTGTGTCTTCTTTGTAGGTCAAACATACACACCACACCAGGGAAACATTTAAGTTGCGCTCATGCTAGACAGTTTAAATCATGCCCGAGTGTGGTTCACCGCTAAAACGCGGTTATTTGACTAGTGTGAGTGCTCCAAACGTTCCCGTTTGTGGATCATTTAGCAGTCTCCGGACCATTAAGAAAAGATGGGGTTGAGCACAGTTCTGTTGAACATGTGCACGGTTCACATGTAGTGTTGGTATGAACTGCTAAAGCATAAAATGTGGCGTCACGTATTGTGACACTCAAAACCCCTTTTTCTACCTACAAAAGCAATACATCTTTCTAGTAACAGTTTGTGAGAGGGCTGTGGATCAACTCATAACACACAACTTAAAGTTCTTATCCACAAAGTAACAAGAGCGATGGAATCCTGTTCCTGTTCCTGCTAAAACTGTCACACTATACGGATATAATGGTGCTCCGGCAGAAATGGTGAAACCCAAAGTGAGTGGAGGCTGGAGGGGAAATGGTTAGGGGAGACAATCGTATTCATGTCTGGTTCATTAAAACCTTTCCAAGTGCGAGTACACATTTAGAAAAGGTCCTCATCAGATACCAAAGCCGCCTCATCTGAAACTTCTCAATGTGGGAAAAAGACCCTACTCTAATCACTGAGCCCCTCAAACTCATATTATTTGCTTGCATTGCAATCCTCAACTCCGAGCCAATTCTAAATGAGTGTTGGGTGAACTAAATCATATGAATAAATAGGAAAATACTTAGAGTTTGACTTCTTCTAAATGTGAATAATTAAAGTATTTGGTATAATGAAAATCAACTTGATGAAAAATTTGATCCAACACCACACAATTGCTTGAAATTTTATGTAACATCATGCATACTTTAGCTTAGCTCACATGGGCTTCAATAAAACTGAAAACCATCGATATTTGCATAAATATTAAAGTATCATATCAAAATGCTTCGGGCATTCTTCCACTGGAAGAATTTGTGGTAAGAAATGCAGTCACAGAAATTCTCTGTCGTCTGACTTTTTAACAATGAAATTTGTTAGTAACTGATGTGTGTGCAGTCTTTCGTATGGAAAACATGCGGCGTGGCTGGTATTTGCTCTGTAAATCTCATCTACTGTAACCTCACAGACGTGAATAAAAGGTACCTCCGGGGAAAAGCAATTTACAGACTAGCTTTGATATCACTTTTGATGATTGCTCAAAGGTGTTTTGTGGTACATCTTTGCAACATACCTGGATGACAAGCTGGTACAGTGTTGCCTTTTGAGCTCTAATTAAGTTTTAGAGGAGCACGTGTGACAGAAAGCAATGTTTCTTCTTCAAAGACCTGGACTATGTTACTCATCTTCTTTCTATACACACATTTGTTTGCAGCAGTAATGAGTTGGCCACGACTGCTTTGTTTGTCTCGACTGCTTTGTTTTTTTTTTTTGCATCCACTTGCTCGGGTTTTATTTTACGAATGCGCTTAAGGGCTTGTCAAATTTAAAGAGCAGCACTTTTTTGTTACTGTCAGTTCCTGAAAGGAAACATCAAACAGCAGAAATATTACCTACTCTCAGACACACAAACACACTGTTGTTTTATTCAGGTGCTTCAGAGAATAAATTGAATTGCCTTCCTCACACTGCACTTTCTTGGAATTCATGTGAGATCTGAGCCTACATTTTGTTGGATTTTGTTACATTTGGAACTGATTTTTCTAGGATTGGGACTGTGCTATGCTGCACTGTAGGTACATATTTACTCGTCAGTGATAGGTTCGTATGTAGTTTAGAGTATCAGGGTATGGAGAAAAAAAAACTGCGTTAACTGACAATCTAAATAGGTATAATGCTAAAATTATGTCATCCAATTGGACTTAAGCACAGCATGCATGCTCTGAACTTTGTTTGCCAACATATTTAGGTTGCCCACATGGACTGTATTGCATATTTTGTATTTTAGAGAAAAAATTTTGAGCAGCAAAAATGTCCAATTTGATTTTTTTTTTTTACAAGTTTACCATATTTTTTATTTAGTGACTTTATCCAGTTTTCTGTCAACCTACAGTAAATGGAAAAAAACAAGAAATCAATAAGGTCGGGTTGGGTTTGACTTTGGGTTCTGGGAGGTTAAATTTAACATGAGAATGAGTTTCAGAAAAGTTTGTGGAAAATAGTAGGAGTAAAACTCAAGTGAACCGTAACAGGGTGAGGATTTATCGACCAGCTCAACGGCCAAAAGGCTCAAAATAATGAGCAGGTTGCGCAGGTGTTTGCAGCTGTATCACACTTTTCAGTCATGTAGAACACAACAAACTGGAAATATTTATTTAACATCTGTGAGAGCACGGAAGTCCAAATTCATGATTAGATTACTGTAATTTAATTCAAATCCATTTTTTTCACATGTTTTGTCCAGACTAAGTATTTATCTATGCATTGAGCTCCAAGGTAAAAACTGTCAATTCTGGCAAAACTATATAAACAAACTGCTTAAATTTTTCACAAACTTCAATAGAGGCATCTTCTAAGATAAAACCCGGTTGAATCAATCTCTTGGATCATGTTAATATCTTGTTGTTTAATAGCAATAACAAGTTGTCATAAATCGAGGGCGAGTCCTGGAAAACTTTATCTTCAAACTCTCTGGAAGGTTTAAAATAAAAACTCAGAGGGAAACAAACAGATAAAAACACATCTATTCTCACTGAAAAAGCCACACAAAATATTTCTAATATTGAGTTCGTACCCTGTTATATTTGCTCAGCATCGCCACTTGTGAATTTAAAGACTCCTAGATTTTTTTCTTTAACTTTATAAATGTCCCTCTGTGGATTCTCGCAGATCCTTTTAAAATGATTCCCATTGTGCAGCTTCTTCTATTTAGCATATATTTAGGTTTTCCCATCTCATGCACAGTTGGTGCTCCTGCAGCATGGAGATGCATAAATTTCTCTGCATGTCAGCAAAAGGGTCTGCAACCCCCTCTGATGACAAAAGTATTGCTACACTAACCTTCAAACACTTAAAATGGGAAAGGTAATATCTGCATGAAAAGACCTGTCAGAGGGGGGGAGCTTGCAGAAAGAACATCAACTGATTCAGATTGTAGAAGTGTGTTACAGCCTTCCGACTGTGTGTTGATATGTTATATTACTCTTCACTTGCTGCTCAGTAGTTGATGTGAATGACAACGGTGTCTCTGCTGGTGCTATCACCTCGCAGTGAGAATGTTTTGGGATCAAACCCAACTCAAATTGAGATGATGGGTCTCTAAAATATCAAAGTTGTATGTTTTTCTTAAAGGTCAGTCCCTGATACATCAATTTATAATAAAAAAATCTTGTTCAAATGTAGATGATTACAAATATCTGCTTTCATTAGGGTCTGAAACCTTCCATTTGATAAGCTTTTCATCTGCATTATCTTTGCAGCAAATTAATGATATACAATTTGCTTGGCTGTAATGGGGTTTCAACATTTTGAAAAGTGATAGTAGAAAAAAAAGCTGCATCTTGGTCAGACAGCGACAAAAAAGCCATCAAAGGCTGTAATTGAATTTTGCCTCGAGCCACTGAATGTAAGTTTAAAAGGTTTATGGTGAAATGATGCTGACTGTGGCATGCAGCAGCTCTGACATCAGCTTAGAGCCCACACATAAAATCCACCGAGACCGAGACACAGATGTTAGAATTTAAAAGTACCTAAATAGTTAAACTGCTTTTAGTGGTAGGGCAGGTGTGGAATCCCGGGCATTTCTACCCGTGAGTTGACACAGCCCTGGATTACACACCCATCTTTGATTTAATTGAACTGGATCCTGGCTTTGGTCGACAGGGAGCTACCATACTGGGATCTGTCACTCCGTTAATGTGTGTAAAATTACATAACAATGTGAAAAATGTCATTCAATTCCCTTGTCAGAGCTTTTAATATTGTGGCCAGTTGGTGTGTGTTTAGTCATTTATTTTCCAGGAAAAAGAAAGCGTTTTCATGGATTTCATCCAGGATTGACAGCTACTGCCAGATGTCAGTTGTCAGCTTGCTGTTACCAAACCCGTCACTCATTCACTCCTTTATTGTGGCTGAACGTCCGTTAAAGGTGAAAACAGGACAAATACATCCTTATAAAACATAAATGGAAGTGATTTTTTTCTATTGTGTTTAAGACCCTTTTCAAATTTATCTGCATGTTTTTCTGTCCGTCTATCTGACACTTTTTGAATACCATAATATAACAGCAATACTGTGACGTTAAACTTGGCAATATTGTGATCCAGCTCATATCATTGCATCTGTACTGTCTTATTTCCAATCCTGGACAAAAACAGATCTCACAATATTAATGATTTTATGTCATGATAACAATACTTATTCTACACCACCATACCATGTCTCTGTCTTTCTATGTCATTGCGTCCCTACTGTTTTATTTCACGTCTGTGCGCATAAGGGGGAAGGATGGCTCGGTGGGTAGGGTGACCGCTCAGTATCGGAAGGTCGCAGGTTTGATCCCCCACCCAGAGTCCATGCCGAGGTGTCCTTGAGCAAGACACCGAACCCCCAGTTGCTTCTGATGATAGTGGTCTGCGCCTTGCATGGTAGCTCCCATCATCAGGAATGAATGTTGTGTGTGAATGATTGTATGGAGTGAATGAATAATGCATATATGTAAAGCGTCATTGAGTGTCTAGAAAAGCGCTATATAAGTTCAATGCATTATTATTCATTATAAGCTATACAAAAAAAACATGTTTCAAAATAGATTTTCATTTTTTTAACTGTACTATATTTATTCCTCAATGGAGGAATTATTCTACTGCATTGCACCACAGCAGGCAACCACAACGGCACCAATTGTGGGAGCAACTAGGGGGTTAGGTGTCTGCTCTAGGGACACTTAGGCATGTGGCCAGTGGAAATCAAACCTGCTTCTTTCAGACCAAGGACCAAGGATATTCTACCACTGAGCCAACACTGTCACAGTTTAAGCATGCCTTCTTTTTCCAGCATTTCGCTTCAGGGGTCGCCACAGCAAGTCAGTTTCTTCCATCTAACCCTATCTGCTGCATCCTCTTCGGTCACACCAACTATCTTCATGTCTTCCTATCCTCTTTCCTGGTGGTTCCAAATCCAGCATCCTTTTTCCTATGTACTCTTTTTCTTCTCTACACATGTCCAAACCATCTCAGTCTGTCTGTCTGTGAAGCAAGTCTGTCTGCCTATTTATTGATCAATCTACCACATTTAAGTCTGCATCAGTTCATACAAATACATACAGTAGCTATGTACGTACAAATATTTATTATTTGTCTGATTGCATATTGATTTATTTTTATGATTGGATATTATTGGATTTCATATTGGAAACTGAGAATATACAGTGACCGGCATATTAGGATTTTTTTTTCCTTTCAGAAATGAACAAATTTCAGAGTTTCGGAAGACTAAGATTAATGCTTTTTTCACTTCATAAACATGTGTTGATAAAGAGTGAAAATATCTGGGCTAGCATGTGTTTCAATGAGTGTGTTTGTGTAGTCAGCTGTGTGCCAAACTGTTCCTGTAAAAAGCCTGCTGCCCTTAGCAATAATGAACAAGTGCAACGTCCAGATGTGCCGTCACACAGGGCAACTTGTCAGCTCTGCTGGAGCTATTAACAAAGCTCTGCAGGCCTTCAGTCCCTCCTACTTCTTTTTTTCTCTCCCTGATCTCTCTGATCTAACACTGCACAGTCTCCCCAGTGCCTCTCTGTCCTCCACATGTTTAGTGAAAGTACAAAACTTCACACGCACACACACCAGCAATCAAAGCTGGCATAAATCAACACACCCCACAACTCACACACACACTTTGCTAGTGTGCATGACTTTATGTTTACATCCTGAACAGAGGGATTCATCAAGGAATGGATTGAGCAAAAAGTGCTCTGCAGGGATGCAGGTCTGCAGCTCTGCTATGTTACCTGCAGGTTTTTATTCATGTTCTTTCATCCAAGTAGGAGCCACCACAGTGAATTTTAAGAGAGATCCAATGCTGGTGTGTTCTAACTCCCAATGAGAAGACTGATAAAACTCCATATCTGTTAAACAGCTAGAATAGCCTAATTTTATCTCTCTACCAGTGGCCTTTTTATTTTGCCTAGAATCCAGAATTATATATCTTTGTCACCACACCCTCCACACGAAGTTCTACATCTACAACCTACTTTTAAGCAGCTCCAAAGCAAAAAATAAAAAAATGTTGTGATGCACCTTTTCTTGCATCAATGACATATAGTACTATATTCACCAATAAATCCTGTTTACTATCAAGTTTTACTTTTATGTGTCAAAATGTTAAATTTCCCAACAACTGTCTATAAAGAGGATAGTCTGCGCCTCTCAAGATCAAAGGGCAAGCATCTTGCTGCACTCATCATTCTGCACCAGCACTATTTCAGCAAAATCTACTACTTGGGAAAAAAAATCTTTTCCTCCATACTAGAGCTTCACAAATCAATAATGTAATGCAGCCGCCAGATATTTTATGTTGTAAGCAAAGGGCTCAACATCTGCTCGAAAATGTTCCCCAGTGCAGTTTTTAATTTCAGAAGGGACTGGGGGAAAATGTGAGAAATCATGACCTGGGGTGACAGAGTGGCAGACCAAAGGAAAAAAACACAACTGGGGTGCTGGAAAGATTCTCAAGACTTGCTCTTTGTATGATACGGCAAACTTAGAGGTAGTGTTGCTGCATGTGTCTGTCGTTGCAGAAAAGCATGTTAGAAGGGATTCACTTTAACTTTTGAACATTTCACACAAACACTAGTCACATTAGCACAACAATAAGTATAATTTTCAAAATTGGGCAAACTACAAAACCTGGTGAGTGGAAATCTACTAAATCAAGTCCTTGCTTAAAATTGATTTCTTTTCTTAGAAATCAAGTCTTTATGTCAACAAAATTGTCACTGCTATCAAAATAAAAAGTCTTGACATTATTATTTTTGAACGAGTGCCCAGTTGAATTCATCGTGTTTTGTACAGTATTTATATTCCTGCATTAGTTAGTATTTATATTCCTGCAATTCCCGTGAATCATTCCTGCAGCTCCAGACCTTCCTCTTCATTTGACCGCTTCTGAGTGGTGAAAATTCATCCTGGTGGTCCCCAACTGGACCCCTTTTATTATCAAAAAAATTCTCCAATTTGGGAAAAACACTAATATTCATTTTGGCCTATCACCCCAAGGACTATGTAGGTATCCACAAATAAAATGTTGCTAGAATATCTGTGCTGATTGTCTCACACAGTCTCCATGATACATTTTCTGTTGCTGCACAAGGACAGACAGGTGCATTTTCTGGAGTCCAAGCAAGGACCTTAGCCTTACTATCTTCCAAGGGAGTTTACTTCAGTTGTGGTGGTGACTGTTTATGTTCCTCCGTCGGCTGATGCTGAAACCGTTGGAGACGTCATTACAACCACCATTTCCCGCCTGCAGACACAACAGCCTAACTCCTGCTGTATCAAAGCTGGTGACTTCAACCACATCAACATGAACAGATCCCTTGTAGACTTCACCCAATACGTAGTCTGCCCCACTGGGGTGAATAAAACTTTGGACCTCCTACATGCAAACTCACCAAGTACGAATAACAGATTGCTGTAACACAAAAATTTCCCATGTGATGGATCAATAAAGTAATTTCTAATTTTGATTCTGACAATCGGCTTTAGGTAATCATGCAATGATGATATCTGTGTATATGTAATTTTATTGACTTCTATTGACACATTAGCTCTGATTTGACTGGCAACATTTTTCAACTTGTCAATAGGTCCTGTCCCAGCAGGCAACAGAAAATGTGCAACCTAGCAACAAAGATCATTAAAAATAAGTTGGCCTTCTGCTAATCAGACTTTGTTTTGCTGCTGCATTTAACCTCTTTTTAGTTTATCAAATTGCTCTTATTTGTGTGACACTTCTCTTAAAAAATTCAATGACACTCACCCAAAATTGAAAACTTCAAAAGATTTTGCATGTTGAAACTCAAACAATAAAATGTTGGCCCTTAGTTTTATATGGAATGATTATCCAGCTGTTGCAATAATAATTCATTGTTATCGACATGAGCATATGATAATGTCATAAAAAGCAGAAAATTGTATGGACTAAACGTCCTCTAATAACGATCAAATCTTGGTTTTGACAAAGAAAATGGTCATTCATTGTACATGAGGTTTTTTTTTTTTTTTTTAAACTGTCTCAATCCAAATGAGCAGATTCCTTCTCATTTAAGTGATTGGATTTCACTCATAAACCTGCTGGCTACTCAATTCTTCATGTTCATCCCCCAGATATTTACAATGGCTGAATATGAGCTTTTCATCTGATCACATAAAGTTAAACATTCATGAAGCCGCCGGCATCTTGCTGCAGGAAGGGGCATTTTAGCAGACAAGCAGCTCAACCAATCGGTCGCATGCCCTCAATCCTCTTGTCGGCCTGAACATCTCTTGTCTTTCCCATCTGACCCATCACCATGAGCCAGTTTTGCTGTCATGATTGCGTGTGTCTCGTGCTCTGCACCACTCATTTTCTATTAAATGTAGACCTCAAGTGTCTAATGTGCAAACCTCCCACGAGAGCGGCTGTCTCGGTAGATGCCTAAACCAGCACATGCACTGCCAACATTCAGAATCGCATCACGAGTCTTGCCTGTTCAAGTTTAATCAAGCATTAACCAGCTCAGTCCTCCCATCTTTTTGAATCACACCTGCAGTAGTCAAGTCTGAAGGAGGAAATTATTTTAAAATAAAATGCAAAACACTGAGTATTTAATGATTATATGAAAGTCATGAAGAGAACGAACTTGTTCCAAAGTTAATATGTCGTGCTTGTGTGTCTATTGTGTTAGAAAACAGAACATTTAAATAGTGGAAAAAACAATGGTAAACATTTTTCTTTAATCTTCTGAATCGCTCATTCCTAACAGGATTGCAGGGGTTGCCGGAGCCTGCCCCAGCTGATTTCAGACAAGACGCAAGGTACACCCTGAACAGATCACTAGTCTGTTGCACACATTCTTTCTTAGGAGCAATTTTATAGTGGCCAATCCGCTTAACATGCATGTTTTTTGGAGGGTGGAAGGAAACCGGCGTATTCGGAAAAACCCACACATATACGGGGAGAACATGCAAACTCTACACTGACAACACGGTATTTCAAGCCTTGCCCCTACTCTAGAGCTCAAACCCCAACCTTCTTGCTGTGAGGCCACTGTGCCAACCACTGCACCACCATGCAGCCCCAATGGTAAAGTAGAAACTAAAAATAATAACAAACAATCATTAGCAGCGGGAAGTACCATATTTATGTAAATGCGCCAAAATAAGAATATAAAATATTCTCGCTTGTTGTACGAACTGGATGCGCTTTACACTGTATTTATGACCTTAAATCAAATTTATGCTGTCGTGGATGCACCCTGGGTTGGCACCAACCAGGGAGTGAGAAGAGGGGGATATTCACAGTCTTAAATACACCATGACGCCTCTATGAAACTTGCTTTGGAGAGTTTAATGAAAATAAATGAGAACATGCTGATGCTAACAAAGCACGGAAGGAAGAAAGTTCTTCTAACAAAAGCTTCATTCGTGCAAGAAAATCAGAGACTTTTTTTTTTACTTAAATAATTGAACATATAGCCTTCTGAGGATGACAAATGTCAACTTAACTTGTCAAGTGCAGGTCTCCTCAGGTGCACTTAGAGATAGCTGTAGAGGTAAAATGGAGAAGAGAGGGAAATGTAACAGGTGGGTTGGAATGTGATTTATTCATTGTGTCCTTGTAGAGCGAAAGATAGGAGGTGGGGGCTGTGGGGTGCAAAGTGAGAGAGCCACTGAACCAGAAAATCTTTTTTTTTTTTTTTTTAAGCACTGATCAAAGTATCCTCTCCATACCATGTTCTCGTACTCCCTCATTTCTAAACACACAAACACACACAGACGCCCACACATACGCGACCATCTCCTCCAGAGTGACAGAACCCATGTTAGATCAGATTAACTTTCAGAGCCACCGGCTCAACGAGGCAGCTAGCACCAGAAAGCAGCTCCTAGTTTCATGAGTAAGACAGTTGGGGGACATGTAGTCATCCTCTGGTGGGAGAAAATGTGTTATCCCGCCTCTGTGATGAGATTACCCCTCCCTGTGTCACAATCTGAATGAGAGGCCTCATCCTAATAGCTTGTTGCCCCCTTGTGTTCTTCCTGTTCTTGCAGGACACTGTGTCACCATCTTTGATAGGAAAGAAAACTAATTCTGGGGAACAGTCTCATGAGCATTATGTACTGCGCTGCACTGCAGCAGCCGTTCACACACAAACCCCCCACCATCCCATGTTGTCTTATTCTTACTTGGTCGCAGTCCAGGCATAACAAAAAGCGGGCGGGGGAGCCATAAAGGAGACGCAGTGAAGCAAAGAAAGAACAAAAAAAGCAATATCCTTTCATGCTTTGTCAGAAATGGCTTGTTTGAATTGTGAGGAAGCCTTCCGTACAGCCTGAGTTGGTTCCACAGGAATGGTGCAGTGAATAAATCCTGAACCACGGAGTCTGTATTTGAAATTTGTTGAAAAAAAAAGAAATTGGTGTCATGTTTGTTAGATTTGGTATCCGAGCTGAAGCAAACAGGATTTTGGAAAACCGGAATTGATCAACTAGAAAGTTCAAGACCAGCAAAATTGCATACTGAGCTGTAAGGCAGCGTCTTTGTGTGTCCATTTAGTTAAAAAAAAAAAAAAAAAGATTAAAAGAATTGATTAAAAAGGGTGAATTGTGTTGAGGGATAAAAGTTCGTATCTCGTACCTTTTGTTAATTTAGAAAAAGTTTTTGATTACATTTATTCGCTTTCACTTCTACTTTGGACACTAAATTACCACCTCCTCTCGCTCCCTGCTTAGTTTCACTGCCTAGGTGCATGCATGGCACAGCATAAATCTTGTTTAAGGCCACAAATCCACTGTAAATTGCATCAAGTTAGCAGAGCGAGTACATAATCTTTAATATCCTTGTTTGCATTTACATAAAAATGTCACTCCCTTTTGGGACTGAGCGGGAGCAGAGTGTGAGCACTAAAACACTTCCTAATTACATTTGAACGTTGGTGTGAGGTAGAACAAAATCTGTTTGAAAGGTATTTCATTTGGACAGGAGAGCCTACAAATGTCTGTCTTGCATGAATAAAAGAGAAAACTGCTTCCTGTAGTATGTTTTTAATGTGTGACTGATGTCCAAACATGATAGAGATACCCCAAAAGTAGGTTCGTCCTCTTAAGTATCTCCTAATGAAAGCTTTCTCCATAAATATATTGTTGAACTTGAGAGGCAGTAATGGAATCATAAGCGGTGCAGTTTGTGCGTGCAGCATGCTCTGTAAGCAGGGGGGTTATAATACATTATTGATCCTGTCACAAACCATCTCATAAAGCAGAAGGAGGAAAGAAAGATCACATGGAAGATGAAGCTGTCGATGGAGCCCTCAATCAGTGGATACAAGGCGAGATAGCAGGATAGAACCAGATGGTGCTCACTATTGATCCAAAACAAACACATGCACACACACTATTCTACTGACTAACAACTCAATATCCTACCGGTGCAGAGAAACCCCTCGTCCCTTTGTGTACATGTCTGCATGGGGTCTGTTCAGGCTACTGATACTCCACCAGCAGGATGCGTGTGTTAAATCAGTGTGTGGAGGCTGAGCCGAGGTGTTATCCTGTAATCTCTGCAGGCCACACACACAGCTCACAGGCTTTCCATTTCACACAATAACACACAAACACCAGTCTTTCTGTACATTTTTATTTACAAAATGTATTAAAATTCTCTGTACATCGACCTTCTAATGAGGTTCAGGTAATTTACGCATGCATCTTTTGCTCTTTTTTTACCCACTATTATGGCCGGCGAGTAATTGTTTATTTTCTTCCGTTTCTGCAGAAAGTGAATTTACTAAAAATAAAAAGTGGAACCCATTTACTAAATAAAATAACAACCTAGCAGGTCAGGATTTCTAAGATTGACCTGATGGACTGTTTGTGAGTAGCAGAGCTCATCAAGCATCATTGATTTTACATGCAGTTTTTATTAGAAAAGAAATGAAAGAAACTGAGGGTAAAAGCAAATCTGTTGTTTTGTCATATAAATAATTCTTATTTATCTAAATATACACATCCTTCTAACCCTGCTGTCTTTTTCTTCACATTATCATTTTATTATGGTATAGAAAACTAGCTGTCCATAGTTTTAGGTGATTAGATAATATCTTCCTAAACCTTATGGAATCACAGTCTTTATGAAGGAAAAGAGATGATCACAGCAATATGGAAATGTGCTAAGCTTCAGGCCTCGTCTCAGTAAAACCTGTAGAAATCTATTTTCAGTATTAGTCACATTTTTTAAATTTTTATTTACTAAGTGAAGTCACCAAACACTATAATTTTCATTAGAGAAATCAAATTCAAATCACGGCTCATTGAAAAGTGTGCAATTGTCAAAGAAAACAGTAAGATAGTCCAAAAAACTACAGTTAAAAAGCCATTACTGTTATCCTTTCATTGGATTGCAGTTTAATCTACGATAAAATCACTTTTTAGTTTGGTTTTTCTCCTACGAATGATTCTAAACTTGATGAAAATCCTCCTTGGAGACTCAAAACATCTCCTGATATTTTTACAAACTTTGATTCACAAACATGTTTTCCTTTAAGGGGCTTCACACGCTTCTTGTCATGGTTAACACACTCTTGGCAGTATTGGAAGTGCGAAACATGACCTGGTTCTGGAGTGTGTGATGGCCGAATCGGGTCATTTTTTCACTTTCACAAGTCCCATCAAACTTTCCGAAGACAGCAGCACCAGAATTCATAGTACAAACAACTCGCTTCTTTGTTTCGGGCTGGTTGGTGTTTCACTCTGACGAGATCATTTCATCTTTTACAACAAGTACATGGTCATTTGAAGTGAATCACAGCAGTAAAAAAGCTATTATTTAATAACCAGTGTCTTACAGTTCACTGAGGAGATCTAATAAAATAATTTTAACACAGAGAACCAGGGAAAATCTGGCAGCAGGATGAAGAACAATCCAATCACATTGATTACAAGAAACCATGTAGATTTGTCTGTTTCTGGCACTTCAAAATGTGCTTCGAGTTGCAAATGATGGCTTTAGTTCTCTCATTCATGTTAAATATACACATATATAAATGCATATGTGCATACACATGTTATATATTTATATATTTTTCTTGATCTCTGCACCGTTCATCTGTTTTGTATGAGTTTCAAGCAAAAAGCAATATCATTGTGAATGAGTTGCATTGATTGGACTCAGAGTTCCATAAGGCACTGAGAGGAGAGAACCTCATCTGTTCTTCCCATGACCAGTCCAGTCGTGTCATCATTGCAGATTATCGTGCCGTGTCCGCCCATGAGGATTTCACTTAAAGCGCAATCCCTGTGATCCTGTGTCTCTTTTTAAATTTTTTTTTAAGTTGTTTAGTCACAGTTGGAGAGGACAGTGGAAATGATTCTTAAATCTGTGTTGGCAAAAATAAGAGAAAAACACACAAAAAAAGAAGTTAATACGTAAAAGCAGAGTTCTTTACTTTCTAAACTCTGACGAAATATATGACTGTAGATTTTTACGTCTAATAAAGCATACATAATTTTTTTATGTTTCATAAAAGTGAAACCCAGTTTGAAACCCCTCAATCGGCAGATTTGTGTGCACTGTTTCTGGTTTAATAATCTTCATAAATTTTTTATAATTAGTTTAAAAAAGACGCTTTTTTTCCAACTAAGTTTGACCTTCTTTAAACTGTAACGCCTTTTCTCTGCATTAGAATTGTTGATTTTATTGCTCAATCCATGCAATGATTGAGAAAACATGCTGTTCTGGCATTTAAAACATTTGGACATGTCCCACACTTTGTTCTGGAAAAACACACATGCAATCCATCCAATCACACGGCAAACATCTAATCCTGATAGTGTTGAGACATTTATGTGGCTTTTCACTGCTTTCCATCACAATTTTTCTCAATAAATTTTTATTGGAAACGCTGATTGAACTTCTTGTGAGGAAATTTAAATGATACGACATTAAAACAGCTCATTGTGTGTTCTCTTTAATGTGGTTTTTAAAGATTTCTTTTAAAAGCTGAAAAGTGCTTGTGTTCAATTCTTATCAAATCACATTTCTCTGGTTTGACTTTTTTCTCCAGTAAGTGATCCAATTCAGTCAATGGTGGTTGTTGATACTAAGAATGAAAGTACTACAGTATATGTAGTGAAAGATATCGTACATTTTTGTGCTTATTTTTGGGAAATTTATGCAGGTCAGAGACAGGGTCCTGCCCCAAGTAGCGGCGTTCGGGATCTCGTTCACAGTCGGGGAAGGATGAAGCGGGAGATCGATAGACAGATCAATGGAGTATCCACAATACTTAGGGCACTGCATTCATCCGTCGTGGTGAAGAAAGAGCTAAGCCAGGAAGCGAAGCTCTCGATTTACCAGTCAATCTACGTTCCCACCCTCACCTCAGGTCACCAGCTGTGGGTGGTGACCGAAGGAACGAACGAGAGTATACAAGTGGCTGAAATGAGCTTCCTCTGCAGGAAGGCTGGACTCTTACTCAAGATGAGGTGAGGAGCTCTACCATTCCATCCGGGCTTGGAGTAGAGTCATTGCCCCTCTAAGTCGAGGTAAATCAGATGAGATAGTTCGGGCATCTGGTTAGAATGCCTCCCAGACACCAAACTGACGACGGATCTGGGAGTATGTTTGGGAATATGTTTGTCTATATATCTTTATATGTATATTTATGTTTTTATACATACATACTTATTTCTTGCTCAATGCACACATGATCTAACAATCTAAAATACAAAGTTGCCTCGGGCACCTCCTTAAACAATTCTGTTCATTCTTCCACCAACAGACCACAATCAATGTTACAAACAGCAAGCACTGTTAAATAATTTACTCTCTTCAATACGAGTGGAAGCTAAAAGGTAATCTACCGTCAAGATTGAATAAACCTGGAAACAATTCAGAGAGAAAAGCATACCTCTAGATCTTAACGCTCTCGGTTCCGTAAACGTTGTAGCCTTCTCTGTATGTGGCAAAGTTCTGGGTGTTGGTCGGGGGAGCCGGCTTAAAATTCTGGGCATTCTTGGCCAATTTCAGCCGTTTGGTTTCTTGCCGTGATTTATAACAGAATTCTATCAGAGCCACCATCATGGCCAGCCCCAGCCCTCCAACCAGAATATAGAAGACACCCGCCACATTGCTTAGGCTGAGAGCACTTGTCTTGTCCTGGAGGAAAGTGATAAACAAAGTTAAGAATTTTGCAGTGGAGCAAAAACAGATTAAGACTCCTAAAACTAGCCTTGAATTCTGATCTAACATTGAACTAAGAACAATTCTAAATCTGACATGACACTAACAAGTTCAAAATGGTGTTCACTATCAGCTGGAGATAACTAAAAAGCTGACATCTAACAAGACTCTAAGGGCTAGTTTCTACTTGAATAATTGTTAGTTACTGTATTGGTTGATAACGAACTTTAGACTACCAAAAATCCTACCAATCTCCTCTAAGGAGAAAGAAGTCAGGACTTTTTGTTCTTTCTGCTGGTGAATGTAGATACTTCCCTGTCTTAGGCTACATTTGCATGTAAATATATGGCTTCTGGCCTTGACCATGTAAGGAAGCTGGTCAGTATCGCATAGGTCGATAGCTCTGAAAAGCCCTATCTTTTCAATCCTTTTAGAGACATGTACGTATAACTCTTATTGCAACACTGTCATACAGTACAGTCTAAATAATGTATTGTAAATAGTTCAATTTATGTAGAAAAAACACTAAAAATCAGACCATTTTGCTGCTGTTTACCTGCCAAACATATTCATTAAAAATTTGTTCATTAGAGTTTTACTATTTGCAGTTTTAACCCTATGAGGAGGGAGGTGCTGCAAAGCTATCTAGTAACCCTGAGCTACAATCTAAAGCTTGGTCTGGATCTCAAAGGGTTAAATGGTGAGTTTATTACATTCCTCGACTTCTTGTAATGTGCAAACAAAGCCTCTAAACCTCATCTCAAAGCAGCCACAAGATTTAGTGGACACCCCGCGGCGTTGTCGCCGCATAGAGAGGTTGAATATGCACAACTCATCACCATGAGAGGGTTTGCTTGTTCATCACACCACAGGAGGCCAAAGAATCTAATAGACACATCTACATGCAAACTAGTAAGAACACATATAAATCAAATTTTCATTAACAGTTTGGTAAATAGAAACAGTAGCAGAATGGTCAAAATATCATGAATGTCAAGAATGAAAATGAGTAAAAACAGCATTTATCCACAAGTGTTAACTGCTGTGATTCAATTACAAGGCACTTCCAGCTTCCCTACAGTTTTATCATTACTGTTCTTACAAAAAAAGAAAAATAACAACATATCTACATTTAAATTGCATTTAAAAGTATTTCTTGCTGTAGCATTAAAGAAAGGGAGCGAATCTGAGGAAGCAGTGCCATGTGTCAAAGCCACAAAAACTGTTACAGCTTGGTGGCATGACTTGTTCAAAGTCTAAAAAAATGATAAATACATATGTAGCAAATGAACAAAATGTTAGAGAAATTTTGTTTTGCATATGAACAGTACGTCAAAATGCAATTTGGAATCAGTACAAAAGACCTGCAGCGACTGACCTTACTTCCAGAGTCCTTGGTTCCACATTCACCCTTATCGTACCACCATTTGTTTTTCAGCTTGTCTAAGATGCCTTGTTCACTGAGTTTCAATACTGCAAGGTTTACAGGAGTTCTTCACGTGGGAAATAACATAAATAACATTATATTATGTTATTTTATGTTATTCAACTTTTATACTACTACATTCTATACAAAGCGATAAAGCAGGGCACCTGGCCAGGTCAACATCACAAAGAGCAAGCATTCTACCTGTTACCTTCATAACCCCTAGTCTAAAGCCAGGACCTACCCATATCGCTTTGAGTAATTGGCAGACGCTGTTCACATGGCGACAAGCAGGTACTTAAAGCACAATCTGCAAGTCTATTGTATAAAAAAGATCACAGTGTATTAAATAAAGGGGCAGGTTGACACAGAGGCTTTCAGCAGCATTTCATTCCATCAGGAGCTTTGTCTTATCAAACAGAAAAATCTGGACATTACACATCCTGTAGTGACTAAAACCCTGATGAAAACAGTTCATTTGGAAAGTTTTCCAGACAATTTAAGATCTAAGAAGCAATGGGCGAAAGTGAAAGCCTAATTAATTCCAGCATGTTCTGTTATAATACTTCGGGAATAAAACCTTATCTGTCAATTAGAGCAGATTAGTGATAGACGAATGTGTTCAAGCCGAGCTGCAGGACAAAGCCCAAACTCATCTCATAGCTACTGAGTTGAATGTTACCCGTAGTTTAAGGGTATGTTTAGAAGTTTTTCATAATATACAACATTAAATGTCAACATAAATTTGTTTGATAATCGGTATATTGTGAATAATAGGAAAAAAAATTGGCTGGAGATTATATTCGGACATCAGGATGATGACGCTTTTGTAGATAAACTCATTTTCTCAGCAGAAGTGATGAGTAAATTGGAAGGAAAAGAAAAATTATACATCGATAAATGAGTGACCCGACTACTCTCAGGGTACAATGTTCCCAGAGGGGATCCATGCGATGCATAATGCACTGAGAGAAGATTACAGCACCGTAAACATCCCTCATAGCCAATCTGGAGGAACGGACTGTGAAGACCCCACTATTGTCTTGACTTGGAGAGACATTGATTAACAATGCAATTACCCTGCAACATGCTCTGTGTCTGAAACTCAATCTAAGCTGGGCTGTGTTGTGCTCGAGGATAGGAGTAAGCTCCATGTGAGCGCTGTGTGAGTGCGTGTGCATGTTTATGTCCATCTCCTGTCTGAACATGAACGTGTAAGTAGGACCTGGCCAAGCAATTTGCTGTATGAACACTGGGCTTCAGGCTGCTTTGTTCCATTGTTCCCACTGAGTCCCAGCGAGGTGGGGAAAACTGGGGAGCGATGGCAAACTTGTGCTGGTTTTAGATCAATAAACCACGAGATGAGATGGAAGCTTAAAGATGCTCCACGTTGTGATTGGAAGCCTCCAGAGCTTTGTGGAAAAGTCGAGTTTGCAGTGACAGATTGGGAAGTCTTAACAATCCAATAAAAACACAAGAACAAAAGGCCTTTTTTTGTTGATTTGGTACTAAAATCTTTTTCCAAAGGAAATTTTTAAGAATTACAACCAAATGGGAAGGTGATTTATCTCCTGTGGTTGAGTAAATTTGAAAATCTATTGGGTATGGATTTAAACTGATTTTTTTTTTAGCTGGACATTATGGATTCGAAAATAAGAGAAAGAAATGGAGATTGCATGCATTTCTTACCAAAGTCTTTCCAATCATAAATTGTTGCTGTCTGTCTTCACAATATTAACATACTCTGAGCGTTAAACAAAAAATAGTTTCCATCCTGCAAAATTTGGAGGCTTTCACAGCTTGAATGATTGCTTTTTTAAACAAACAAAAAAAAGACCAGTGTTAATAAAAATAATAATGATATAAATGTGATACAAGCTAAATTTTGTATCTGTGGAGTCAATAACTATATAAAGCCTTGAAGCAGGTAAAAATGAGCAGTTGTTAAGCCTTTTTTTTTTTTTTATCAATTTCAATTATAGCCGCGTACATTTTATTGCTTATTAGCGGTCAGGAGTATAAAAGAAGGGAAAAATGAGTCCTTTTAAAAAAATCTTCCTCAGATGAGTTGTCACTAAACGCATTCATTCTTTCTGCTAATTAATTTGGTCTAATGATGACAGGGAATAAAAATATCACTAGAAGATATTAGGAAGAAAATCTTGCCACTAAAAAAATGGTGGAATTGGAAAATTAAAATATTCAGCTAGAATTTTTTTAGAAAATAGAGAAAAAATTAAATAAAAGAAAATGTTTATCTCTAAACAACTCCCCTAATAATTTTTTAGTCAAATCATAAATCCTTAACTGCTTTTATACATTTATATAAATCAACTTTGAGCTAAAATATAGGAATATTAATTAAGATTACAATTAATGGATCATATTAAGCTTAATCTTAGTATTTTACAATATTGTTTTTCTTAGTTCGTTCATCCAACTAATTTTCAATGCACAATATTTAAAGTAAAATTATATGTGTGTTTTGAAAATAACCAGACCAGCAATAAATTTTGCAGTTTCTACATCATGTACAATCTTATCATCTTTAAAAAAAAAAGTACATAGAGGAAAATAAAGTCCTGTGTTTCAGTTAATATTTCATAGAATTTTCCACTCGGTGCGTAATGTGACAGCAGCACGTTGCAACTTGTCAATAATCTAACCAAGTACGTACTTTAAAGGATCATTTGTCATCAAATGGGTGGTGCTGTAAAGAAATAATGTCACTGCCTTATTTTTGCGGAAATTGTACATAATCTAATTACAGTAATCTTTCAAGGCTGACTGAGGTTTAACACTTTCTACCAGCAGCAGTCGTAATGAAAAATTCATCCATCAGTAAACCACGTGCGATGGAGACATGGGGTAGCTCAAAGGGTCATAGCAGGGTTATCATTGAACAGGGAAATTCAGTGCATTAGTTCAATTAAACATACATTTTATCAGGTCACCCATAAAAAAAAAATTAAGAAAGCATTTTTATTGTTGTTTAATTAGACTTCTCACGTTTGCCTGCAATGCTTAGTCCCATCAAGACGCCGCTGTTCCCCTTGCTTCACTGTTGGCCTCAGCTTGGCAGCCATTTTGACTGTTTTGTTTTTCTCCATTAGGGAGAATTAACTTTTAAATCCATCAGCTTTGAGACAAAGTCACGAATGTGCAGTGAAGTACTGCAAAGCCATACTTTGAAGGATTAGCAGACCTCACCTATGTTATGAAAGCGTGTGTGGCTTTGGCCTTTTTAAAGCAATGTCACTGCCAATCTCCTCTTTAATTACGCCCGGACGACTTCATCAGCTGGTTTAAAACCTTTTATTCTACGCAGATAAAGCCCTGGAAACTATGTAATCTGCCCTGCAAATGTTAAAGAGTGATTAATAAAAGTCACCCCTTCTCAACTGCAGGGCAGCCCCAATCATCCGGGAAACACCGCATTGTGACTGATTATAATGAATTACACCACGGCCAAGCAACATTTTTCTGCAAGTTAAGCAAGAGCTCCTTAATTTGATCTGAGCTGTCAACCATCTGGTCAGGCTTGGTTCTGCTCTGCATTAAGACAGCAGCGGGTTTTGTCGGACTGGGGATTGCCTTTGCTTCAGGTTGGCATGTTTGAACAGCTTTGCCGATTACTCTGCACTAAAGTACCCGATTTTGGTGACATCGAGGCTGACCTTGGAGTCACCTCCCCCGCTGCCGCACTCTCCCTTGTCGTACCACCATTTGTTTTTCAATTTGTCCAAGAGGCCTTGCTCATTCAGTTTTAAAACTGCCAGGTTAACAGCATTTCTTGAAACGATAAAACATAACTTGTAAGAAAATGCACAGGTCCGTGAGAAATCTAATGCAAAGTGATAGTCGTTGTTAGCATTATCATAAGTAAGGGCAGTTAAACTACTGCCCGAAGATGGGCTGGTGCACAGGTTGCTAACTGTTAATCAGAATGGTCTAGAAGAGGACAAATTGTTTAAGAATTTAAGGAATATGGTGAGATAAGAAAGGCTCATATACGGTAGAGACAATGTTAAATCTTGGAAAAGGTGGCATGAAGGGTTAAGTAGTTTAGAACTGAAGTGTGCGGGATGGGGACACTTGTCATTGAGAAGAAAAGTAACAACAACAAACATCATGCAATTAACATTCGTCACAAGTGACAGCGCAGCTTTTAAAGGCTAAATTGAAAAACCATTGGACTGTTAAATTAAAAGTGACAACACCACAGTCAGGTAGGACAGCACACGGGACAGAAGGAGAGATCCAAGGAGAGAGAAAAGCAACATTAAGACACACAAAAATATGAAATGATATTTAGCGTTAGCCTTACTATCTGGATTTGACTTGTCTACCATAAAACAAAAACTCTTTAGTATGAATATTAAAACATTGATTATCACTAAACAACCTCTTAAACAAAGAACATTGAAAAAAAAACAAAAAACATTACCGTTAGCTCTGAACTCATAGAAAATAAATTAAAAAGGAAGAAGAGAATGACAACAGGGGGACATCAGGGTAGGTGGAATACTATAACAACATGGGGAATATTGTTATATTATTCCACCCACCTTAATGCTGAGCCTTTGGGCGTCGCCACGCCGTAGCCTTTTGAGTCGAGGTTCCCTCCCACTTTCATGGTGTCACACGGCTTCCGCTGCTCGATGTACTCGTTCATGGTGGACTCGAGGAGAAAGGCGAACTTGCCCTTTGATTTTCGTACCCGGGCCACACCATCTGGCGTGGTCTTAACAAACACTGAGGGCTCAGCAGATTTCATGTATGACCACATCTTCTCATACACTGCTATTTTGGATCGCTGCACAGGAAAGAAAAGAGGAAGAGTTGTTTAGAAGGATACATTTTTTTCTGTGGGATGGGTTTTGTAGAATTTTTGTGCTTAATGATCACATCACCTGAACTCTCTTTGCGAAGTATTTATAGACATCCATGTAAGTGTTTTTGCGATATCTTTAAATACTTCTGGGATACAGCTGATGGACTTGTACATGATCATGAAGTACAAGAATTTACAAAATCCATCTGTATGAACTTGCATTTTCAAACAACACAAAGCCACCGAATGTGAATGAGTGTCACATCACCCACACAGCAATATCATGCAAACTAAGTTTTGGTGGAAAAAAATAGGATTTGTGGTTTTGTTTTGTAAAACATCCAAAATAAAACCTTTTTGGCAGTAAATGGTCAGCAATAAAAACGAAAGAAATGAAAACTTGAAAAATATTCATAAAGGTTAGAAATTCAGCCTCAGAGAGTGCACTGAACCTTGGTTTATTGACCTAATTTAACTTGTAGGATTTATTACAGCCATTCATTTTAACAACGTAGTTAATGAAATATCTAGTGTGACTTCGAGGCATCGTGCAGAAGGAGCTGCAGAAGCAAAAAAACAAGCCAACCCATGACAAAGTGACAAAGGGAAGCACTTCTCCAGTGCCCGGGGTTGGGCTTAGCAAGACTGTAAAATCTGGGGGAGTTGGGCTTTATCTATAATAAGCATCAATTAAATTATTCAAAGCTGCTGCTTTTTACTTTGGAATATGCAGGCTACATATCCTGGTGTGATCCTCGTCCAAGCAGCGATTAACCACACTTCCTAAAAACACTATTACTTAAAGACTCAACAGAGGCAAATATTTTTCTGACAGAAAATAGTGTTAAAAATCTTTTGTGAATTGATAAGTTTTTGTGTTACACTGGTTGATGAAGTGTTGATAAAGCATATTCGGCTGGCTAAAAATGGCCAAATATCTGTCCATTTTTTATGTTTTCTCTCCAGCCTTTAGGCAGAGTTATTAGTACAGCAATAGCCACTTGGTTAAAATGATTACTCAATTAATTGAACAAGACCAGACACTGCAGGCATAGTGCACTGAAAACAAAATGCAATGTGCTCAAATGCATTCATGCAATAAAAAAAACAAAAAAACAATGCATGAAATAAAAGCAAAATAATTCCTGATTAATAAATAAAATTCTATTTTAGTCTGTTAATGACCTAATTTTTTTGCACAAGTTACATTTTAAAATGACTACATATAGAATATTGCAAAACATAACAGCCATATTGAGAGATTGATGCTCTTCAATGGAAAAAAATTATTCGAAAAAAAAAAAACGTTTGCCATCTTTTTAGTTTGCCCCTTTTTTAAATCTGATTTTATTATCCATAAAAAAGAAGCCAGGTGGTACAGACTGTTGTGCTTTGATACAAATCAGAAAGTCACTTAGTATTCGTAGAAAGTAAGAGAAGATGCTTTATCGTGCTGCTCTCCGTGAGCTAAAAATAAAACATGATTGAATGACAACACACAACAAGCTCTGAGGCTTTGGGTTCAGACGTAGCGATCATTCCAGAGACACATTACTGGCTGGAACTGAAAAAAAGTTCCTCTTATAAGAGCATATCATCTCTAACGTGCTTCCATTAATAAATAAAAGCATTCACCTTGACCTAAGAGAAGTGCTTTACTGGCTTTATATAATCATATACAATTTGATGCATGCATCCATCACAATGTGTCAGGCTTTGGATGATGTTCAGGTTAGACAACAACATTAAAGGAATGAAAATAAACACATCTATGATTCATTTGTTTCAAGTTAAACAAACAAAAGGAAACTGATTTGAATGCAAACGCAACAGAATGATGAGCGATAGAGAGATGTAATGGTTTTGTTAACAGTCATGTTTTTATTTATCAGATATCATGCAAATAAGACCATTTCCCCAAAGATGTAGATCTCATCTGCTCAGCAGAAGGGAAAGCTCCAGACACCTTCTCAAACGAAGGGAAGAGAATAGATCTAGGCATTGATTAGTGACGAGAGAGCATGCTGCCTCTGTTTATGAAGTCAATTCATCAATATTAGAACGAGGACAAAGTCCAACCAAAACCTGAACGGGCAAACTTCAGACAAACTAAAAAGAAAAATCACAGTTAAAAAACTCACAACAAACACAGAAAATACAAAAGAAAAAAAATAAAATGCACCCAACAGGATTATAATATTTGGATATTGGGTTATTCACTGATATGCATTCCCACAAACACATACACACACAAACATGAACACGACACAAAGAGTCAACTCTCATCTCCATTATAATGTTATCATTCACATTCTTTTGTAGTCATTTGAAATTCAATTAAGGAGCAATGACTGTACAAGTCCATGAGCAATGAATAGACAATTTGTTGAGCAATTAAATACCACCATAAACACAGCACTATACACATGGCCCTCCTTTGCGTTGCGTAATGGCCTCTATTAGAAAACACTGCTGTTTCTAAATGAGCTTAGAGTCAATTAAAAAGAAGTTGTCTCATTTTATCTCTACTTAGAAAATATTGAGAAAAGTGCAACATGATATCATGCTTTGCAACTTGTGAACACATTATCCGCCTCTTCGCCGTGTCTTTAAAATCCTACCAAAGCAATCACTTCAATGCTGTCTTTATAATAGAGCACTTAGATAGTCAACCCTCCTACCTGAGAGACGGTTACATCACACGTGTGGGAGTTTCACCTGAAAATCTGTCTGAATCAATCCGTTTCCTGCCACCTCGGATAGTCAGGCAGACAAACTCAGTTCTTTTATTCGAGCCATTTGACCTCAAATGAGAAATAAAATAAACAGGAACTGACTAAAGCAAAGAGGAGTGTGGGGACAACACCTTTCAGCTTGGTCTTTGTACCTGCCTGAAATGATTATGAGTGGGATGCTATTTTCAGTTTGTGCACCCGGGTTCAGAAAACTTATTGCAGACAAGAAGCTGTAGGTGCTGGTCTCCCTGAACCGGAACCATGTACCCTGAGCCTTCTTGCAGGTCTGGTACGTCACCAAGCATATCAACTTTACTCGGATCATCATCTATAGGGGGCTTTGATAATTGAAAAAGTGCTACATTACGGTAAAATCTTCATTTTTTAGCAAACAACAACAAAAGAGAGAAATGACAAGATTAGGGAGCTCAAGTACTTCCAAAGTAATTTTGGAGATGGACTTTTCAAAAGATGTTGATCAGATTGAAGGAATCTGCTAAATTAAAAACATTGGATAGAGTAGGGGCTTCATTTACTAAGAATTGCAGAGAGCTTAGACTGAGCAAGCGTTTTTGCTCGGCACTATGACGTTGCTTATGCCTTGTAAACTTGGGATTTATCAAAACCACCGTAACTCTACTCAGGCAACATAAGCTTCATAAATAATACCTGTGACTCTCAGGCCAAGCCATTCCAAATGTCATCCTGCCCCAACTACACCTCTAGAACTCCAAATAATGATCATTCAAATGATGTGAAGCATGTGCAATGGTCCTCAAAATTGCCAATCCCACCTGTGATTACTCATGAAAAATGGCAAGGTGTGACCAGGATGGACGGGATTAGAAATGAGTATATGAGGGGAACAGCACATGTTAGAGGTTTTGGAGATAAAGTCAGAGAGGACAGAGTGAGATGGTTTGGACATGTACAGAAGAGAGAGAGAGTACATCAGCAGAAGTATGCGGGGTTTGGAACCACCAGGAAAGAGGCCCAGAGGAAGACCAAAGAAGAGGTTCTTGGATACAGTGAAGGAAGACATGAAGATTGTTGGCGTGACCGAAGAAGATGCAGCAGATAGGGTTAGATGAAAGAAACTGACTTGCTGTGGCGACCCCTGAAGGAGAATGCCAGAAGAAGAAGATTGGGATAATTAAACTAAACCTACACTCATCATTACACATAGCCGGAGGTGATGTTCCAATATACGTAAGTCCAAAAGTGAAAAAAAAAAGTTGATCAAATGTTCATTATTTTTACAACACGGTGTGTGTTTATTTTTTTTGCAAATAGGTGCAAGTTTAAAATTTCTTAGATTTTATTAATTTGCAACATTTTAGTTAATCATTTCACTGTAATTACCACCACATTTGTCATGACTTAAAAGCATTGTTCAGAACATTTTCCTGCAAAGCCTGGCACTCCTGCATCTTCTTAAAAAAAAGCTGCATTTTGAACACTTTCTTAAGTATATTCAGCTGTTATTGTTAAGAACATCACAACTAAAAGAAGCGTCGAGTTCATAGGCAAATTGTAGACGCCGAAGTGAGCTGAAGCAGTGGCGTAATAACAGCTGAGCACAAAGAACTAGAGGCTGCAAAATACAAGATGGCAATTACAGGGTTGGAAAAAAAAGACAGAGCTTTTTGTGCACTCAGCCAATCATATCACAATAATTGCCTGTCCTGCTTGCAGTTTTACCTTCATCCAAACTGGAGTTTACAAGAGCAAATAAGATCTTTGTAACTATTTTGCTATCTCAAAGAGAGCTAAAAAAATGTCCTTTAAAAGAAAATCTCTACATAACATAACTTGCTACCTCCTAATACATGCTTGTAGTGAAAGAGGGCACTCTGCAGGTATGTGTTTGAAGTGCTCTAAAGCTTACAGAAGTCATTAAAACCTTTTGTGCAGCAGAGAACCAAAAAGGAAGACAAAAAGGGTTGGATTTTTCTATTTGAAGAGATTATTGGTGTTTTCATTGGAGGCGTTTTGTTTGAGACTCTTCAAGCCTGTCATTTAAATATCCAAGACGAGACAAGTGATTAAACTCTAATGCAAGAAAAATTGACCTCTCCATTCTAAATAACCACTTAATCTGTATTGATTCTGAGTTGTGTAGAATGTCCAGACATCTGCCCAACGCCCTTCGAACTGCAGCCTGTTTTTTATTCTCCCTCCAGCGACGCATGGCCGCTTTCATTAAAGCCTCGTTCACATAAACTCCAGTGCTCGTGCATCTAAAAGCCACTCTCCAAGCACCTCACTGCTACATTTCATTCGACTTAACTTCCCTTCCATTTTGCTTATAGACATCGCCACTTCCTTCCAATATCCTGTACGCCAGGACTACCTGCATCTCAACTATGCAGAGATGAAAGTCTAGGCTCTGGGGGTGTACTTTGTCATTGAAGTACAACATGATACACCCTGAATACCAATTGCTTGTCTTTGATGAGGGTTGCTGGACTCCAATATCTTCTCTCCGGTGCCTGCTGCTGCTCATCTTACAAGTTTGACGAGGCCCTCTGAGGAGACTGCCTGTTCCTCAGAGGTTATGCCTATCTTTGCAGTGAGTGCTTTTGTCAGCTTTTGCTTTCATGCAAACAGTCTCTAATCTTTATAGGAGCTTCGCCTTAACTCGGTGCAGTCAAACACAAAGCGACACGAACTCTGGGAGTTGTGTTACATTGTACTTTGTCTGATTGGAGGGCAACCTAAAGGATTTCTTGTATGAATCTTCTTGCTGGCACTTCTTCATGCAACCGTGCTCTAATGCAGGTCTGCTCCATATAAAGCTCTACTTATTAAACATTGTGTTTGACCATCCCGAAGGGATAGTGTGTGCCACACTAGCTGAGACGTGAAATTGATTTTCATGCTTAGTAAAACGTATTGGTGTCTGCGCCCAAGCTGGTGTCCACATTCTCCGCCACACCTGCAGATCAGTAAGATGTATGATGGTTGCTTTTGAGGGTTTGGCTAATGTTTAATCTTTTGAGGAGGGGAGAAAAGTATGCTGTGGTCTCATTTCTCTATGTAATTATCATTCTTTCATTGTTGCTCTGTTAAATGAGGTGCATGAAGGACAGCTGTGTGGTTGTCTTTGATGGTCTCACCCTAAGTCTCTACACACAATTAAATAACCACATTGGCTCATTTTATCATTCCAGCCATTATTTTGATCCAGGGTCTCCTCAAAACATAACCGAGCCAAGCCTTTGAATGAAACGAAACCTCATCAAGAAGCTAAATACAGGCTCAATGCTACAACTCATCATTTTCTAATCATGTAAAACACAAATATCTAACTGACTGCATGAAAAGATTGGTGGCAAGAATGAAAGTTATGAAGCAAGCTAAAGCGGCGTGGTGGTGTATGACAGCTGCAACACCGAGGAAGCGCAGCAGAATGCTTGAAGCTATCCCACACGCAGTCTCAGGATAAAGCAACAGACAAGCTGAAGACTGGGGAGAGGAAGGAGTCCAAACAAGCAAGGTAGTCTAGGGAAGAGGAGCCAAGAGTTGGTAGAGAGGTATGCCAAATGCCTGAAGTGATTCAGGCATCCACTGGGTACGACAGTGGACTCCCAGGCCAGCTGTCCTTGTTGGTTAGGAGTGTCTGCATCTGGGCTTTCTGGGGGATCTTCTCTAGCACTGTTCACTTTGAACATCCCTCTACTGCTTTTTTTCATTCAGACACACACAATGAGGAAAGAATGTTCTCTCTCAGGTAAGAAAACTGTAAGTCTAACACGTCAATTTTATGGATGCTCAGAAAATGAAAGCTATTTTTAACCACATAAAAAAATGGCATAACTTAACCAATTATGTGATTGAAAACTAGAGGAGATTTTTTAAAATTAGAAAATAGAACAAAATAAAATTCTTAAAAATAAATCATTCTAAACTGATCTGCAACATTTTTAGAAAATATAAAAATGTTTAGTCAAAAGGGATTTAAAACCATCTGTGACTTAACAATTAAAAAAATGTAACCAAGTGTTTGGACATAATTTTTTTCAATGGTATTTGTTCTAACAGAAAACAAACACTATATTCTAGATGAACGGATAAATTGCCTGTTCTTCCAGGGAGATATTCTTCCTTAATGTGGATTTTGTAAGCTCGCAATTGCAAAATTTGCCTAAAAAATTTCCCCAAAGATACATTTTTATTCAGCATCGAAGGTTTCTCTTCCATTTTCAACACTATACTGTATGTTCCCCCCTACTATCGCTGTCTGCTTACTCCATCCCAACTACTACACTACAAGTGTCCAACATCCTCGATCCAGTTTATTGAGTCATTGTACCAAATTCGATTGACTATTGATTTTACTTCATGCACATTAGTATTGAAACAGTGACACAATAATAAACCGTAAGGACACCGGTCCTTCAGGACCAGAGTTTGACACCACTACGCTATACACTTACACAAAACAGGGTAAAAAATTTTTTAGGCTGCACATACAGTGTAAAGCGCATCAAGTTAGCGAAGGTAGTGCATATTAATTTATATTCTCATTTTGGCGCATTTACATTAACACTCGGGCTACCAGAATTCTAGAACTCCTACGGCCGTCAATTTGACGATTAGCGCTGTGGTGATGACGTCATACACTGAAGTGCCTCGGTGACTGACAAACGTCTTCTCAAATCCACTCATTTCACTTGAGTGGCGCCGCAACGGTTACTAGACAACAGTAGCCGCACTACTTTCAGGTGCGGGAAAAATGTATTTAATGGAGGCGTCAAAATGACGGGTGTGGGAGTTAGAGGAAGAATTACTCTGAACTTGTTACAGTAGTATTGTTTTATTTCAGTTAAATTACAACATATGAACAATGTGCAAATTGTAGAAAAAGTCAAAAGCCCAAAATTGTAAAAGATCAATGTAAGTACACTAATTAGACATCAACTTCTGAGAATCGTCAAATTGACGGCTTTGGTAGTTCTAATGTTAAAGAAGCACAGGGAAAGCAGTAACTGAGGGGAAGGCTTGAGCGTGAACAGAGCATGTGCACTGCTGCTTCAAAATTACTTCCTGTTCACTTTGAATGATATGGAGGATGAAATCCATGGCCAAAAATAACTTGGCATTACACTAGGATAAATAAAATGTAAAACCGCTTCAGGTATGATTTTGATGTGGTAACAATGTTCAAACATGTTAGAAACATCTAAAGTCGTTTTTTAGGATGATACCCCCTTTTTAATATTTATTAATAACTTCCTTTGAAATACGTCTAGAAATATGAATAACGTGGAAGAACATTTTTACTTCATGGAAAATAGCACATTTTACTAAAAAATCTTCAAGACTTCTGAAGAAGTCTTTTTTGAGCAGCTAAGAACAAAAGGGGAGCTTTGATACTCACCACTGTGTTTGGCAAAAAAAATCACCATCAAATATGAGCACAAACACCTCATTTAAACCAGCAGTCACAATGGTGGCAATTTTGGTCTTTTTCCATGACTACAGGATCTGTTCCTTTGCAGTCCAACATGCTGTAAATGTGTTAAATATGAGCCCATCTGTCTGAAGTGATTCATACACCAGAACAATGATCCATACACACAGATGCAGATCAAGGAGTGACTGGAAAAGCGAAAGAATAAAAATGTAACAATGTCCCTGCCGGAGTCTAGACAGTGACCTGTTTTTGATGCTGTGCTGTCACCCGTCTCTGAGTAATTCAATTCTCTGCTGTCCAGATGATGCGTCAGTCATTTGGGGCAGCTAGCCATCTTTGTTTTTAAATTCACCTCATGATGCAAAGTCTTGAACTCATTCAATTGTATAACAAGTGAAAAGCCAGAGTTTGGTCTCTTTAGAGATTTGAATTGTGTAATTTGTTTTAATTGTGAAAAAAGAGAAACCTAAGATGAGTTTGTATTTATAATTACCATACTAATATACATTTCCCAGTGTGTTTGGTTTTCATATTCTTGGATTTGTTGTGCTCATGAATTTAACATTGAGATTAAGTTTTGATTTAGAATCTGTTTTGCATTAATATTTAGACATTATTTTTTCAGGTCCTTAAAGGAGCACGCCACCTTTCAGGGAATGACATAAAAATAAAAACGGTATCATTATTTTTCTAATAGCTAAAATTTATGACACACTTTCATAAATTTAGATTTAATGGGAGACTGTGTCTGGTACTGCTGGTACACTGTAGTGGTGACTTAGTGCAGTGTTTTTTTTTCTAAAATCTGTGTAATATTAGTTCTAGTTTTAAAAATAATTAGGAAGCATACCAAATTAAAAACCAATGGTGTCAGACATGATGACAAGTTTGGTTTAAAATATCAAACTTGATTTAAAATTTCCACCTGGTTGATGCTGTGTGGCTCTAATTAAACTCAAATGTATTTTCTGAAAACAGATCTGAAATAGACCTTGCACTCCTATTAATCAATGTTTTTTTTTTCTTGTCAGCTCTCCTCAGCTTTAATTAAAAGTCCCCTGCAATAGCAGCTCACACATGTCATTTCCTATTTGAAGACTTAAGGATGTAACTAGGACACTCATTATACGGCATACAGGAAAACCTGACTCTTCTATCACTTCTCAGATTTTTGTTCTACCACAAAGCACTCTCAGAAGCTCAAATGTCAAGACAGAAACCTAATCTTCCACTTGCATCCGTCAAGCCGGTGACATGAGGACATACTGTATACTGTACGGTATACTAACACAACCTGCGCTAGTCTCTGATAAGAGTCAAAGCAGTGACAAGCCGTGTGAGGTGTTGTATGAGGAGTAAAGAGAAGCTGTCACATGAGACATGTTTCCTTGAATTCCAAGAGTTATTATCACGGAGTTTGCTCTTTTATAACCCACTTGGGAGTGACAGACTTGAAACAAAAGGATTTCAAACTCAGCAGATGTAATCTTGCATCTTTGTCTGAAAAAGCACGCATTTGATTCTGTATTTTGTTGCTACGAGCGATTCAACCCAGGGGTAACTCAAATGAAGTACTCTCTTTGCCAACAGGCTGCAGCTGTGAAACATATGAATTGTTTCTCTCCTGCTGATGAGTAATGAGGGAGTGTAAGATAAAAGACTGTCATATTGCCTTTTCGTCATCACAGGCAGAGTGCTGTTTCATTAATTTGTTTCCAACATTGGCTACGCTACAAGCTAAGATCACCATGGATCTCACAGCAGAGGGTTGATCGTCGTGAATGCATGTGGCACTGTTTAAGTTCTGTGTTCCGAGTATGCAGTCGCAAACACTTTCACCTCAGATTGAAGTTAATTTATAACTTAATTGCTGGGCTGTCCCCCCCTGTGCCCTTCATCCCCGCTTATTCCATCGAAAATTGTCTTTCTGACTACTCTCTTTGACCTACGGGGCTCTTCTTCATCAGGTCCAATTTGCCAACCACAACTAGCTAGCTAATTATACTTCATGAACTGACCCTTCTGAGTTTGAGTCAGACGCGGTTGCTTTGATTAGCCTCCTGTTTTCATCACCTCCTTGTATTCTGTGTGGTTATCACGGTTTCTGCTGACAGCCCTGGTGCCTCAAGGTTGCACACTGCAGCACAGCAGCATAAATTTGACATTTATGTCATAAAAAGTTCAAGAACAGCTTCTCTGTCAACATTCCTCATTTGGAGACATTTTGAGCAGGTCAGGAGGGTCGCGCTAAAGTTACAAAAAAGGAAAGTAGCGAGTAAGATTTGCACCAAGGACCATATGTATAGTGTTTTTTATTATGATTCAATATTTAATCGCCACATACAGGTGAAATAAGTCACCGTATAATTATTACAGTGTGTGAAAACTGTATTCTGACACCACTCACCCTAAAAAATTCTTTAGTTGAGCCTGAGTCCAGAGTACCGTATGCTATCTCTGTCTGTTTCGCCAGATCTTCTGCACTTTCTATAGGCGAGACCATCCTTTCCACAGTCAAGAAGGCAGCCAGGTTGGCTGTGTAGGAGGAGATGATGATGAGGGTGAAGAACCACCACACACCGCCGACAATCCGGCCTGACAGAGACCTAAAATGACAAGGAAGCAGAATGTAATTACGGAGACATGTGGTGACTATTAAGCTGCTAAGATATACCAGTTGTGTTCAATGTCTGGAACCGCATCAGTCATCAGAAATTCCTTGTAAAATGTTAAAATAAGACAATCTTAATAAAGCAAAGCAGCACGAGTTGTTTAAATAAACACTAATCTATTGTTTGGTGCTCTATTAAACAATCACGATCAAAGTATGTCTGTAAACTCGAGGAATGCAGTGATGGAATTGTTTATAGGGGAACTTCTAACTCGTTAAACGGCTAAATTAAATTATTCCTGCTGCTTCAACAAATCCAACATGTGCTAAATGTTTCATTTGATCTTTTTTACTAGAGCTAACCCACCTGGGAGAGATGTCACATCCCTGCTGCATGAAGGCGCCCAGCGAGAACCAGAGGGAATTGAAGATGCCAAAGTCATTGGGAGGGTCGGGGGGAGTTTGAGGATCTTTGGTCTCGTCTTGTTCTTCCAGGTTCCACTCATAAGGACTGAACCGACTGACCAGGAACAGGACCACGCTCACCCCAATATAGGCAAACACTATACACATCCAGATTTCATAGGCCAACGGGTCCAGGAAGGAGAAAACGCCAGGCTTGGACTTTTGTGGCTTCTTTATCATAATGGAGATGCCCAAACTCATAAATGGTTTGGAAAAGTCAATCACTTCCTCTCGAACCAGAGTAATGGTGAGAGGTGCAACGGCTATATCTGCTCTCTGGAAACAGGGACATGCACAGCAAGCATTAGTCATGACCTGCATTAAGAAAATAGGTCATTTTACTGCGTGATGGGTGCTTTTTTTAATCAAACAGTTTACAAATAATTTTCACAAACATGTCACAAGCTGCTGCAGTCAAAGATGAGCTGAAAAAAAAAAGAGCTGCTGTGATTTTAGCAAATAAGCTGGAGGAGGGAAAAGTAAAGTCAGTGCTAATTTATGCTGAAATGTTACAACATTTAGAAGTAAGAACAAGTCAAAGACATAAGGGTGCTGCAAGGCACTCAAGAGAGCCAGCTTGGAAGAAACCCACCGAGACAGAAGAATATTTGACTAATGTTTTACCAAATGAAACACAGCGAAGAAGAAAATGTCTTTTTCATCTTATGGAAATGTAACGCTGGAGTTTGAATGGAAACATGTGAAGAGTTTAATTAAGAGTTATGTTTTCATTTACTGAATGTAAAGGCTTTTTATATAGAAATGAGAAAGCCTTGGCTGTGTTCAGTTCTCTCTTTGCCATTCAGGACTCTCGCTTTCCCAAACACATCTTTTTCTGGCTTCGGCTACTTTTTTCCCCAAGCTGTTTCTCTTTATCTCTCTTCTTTGCTCTGCTACTTCAATCACATTATGCTATCAAAACACATGCACAGAGGTGGGGCTGGCTCTCTAGAAATCACAATGGGTTTCTCTGTAAAAGCAGAAGAAAATAATTAATCATGTTAGACAGTGTTACTGCAGCCTGCGTGTATGCAATTAATTAAATAATGCTCCTCTTCAAAGGAGCCACTACGTAGAAAGACAATCCTTTGTAATGTTGTATTGTAGCATTTTGCCTTTTTACGACAAAACAAGATCAAATTGGTTTTGAATCAGCGCAAGGGAGAAAATGTTGCTTGCAAGGTCGAGGCAGGAGCAACACAAACAGAGCCAATAAACACGATTGTTTTCTTTACCACGTCAACACAAAACAGCAAAAAGGTTATAACGGTTTAATCCTCGAGCAGGCGTAAGCAGTACTCAATCAATGGTGCAGGAAACAAAGCAATAAAGAGCAGCCTCGGGCCTAACCTTTAAAAGACACCGAAAATCAAATTAATAAACCGGTCAAAAGGTCGGAATGTACAAAACTATTAGTGCTGGCCAACCTGCTGTAAAATTACAGGTTTGCAGAGACTTGGCAAAGATTGGATGGGAATGTTTTCCATCTCCTGGAAGTGGACTTTTCCTATTCCAAAGATAATTTGGTGGCAATTGCACATCAAAACCAAGCAATCTCTAAGGCTGATAGTTACAATATTGAAGAAGTGAGGATGCCTTACCCTCATGCATTTTGAATTTGGCTGCTTTTCAACTTTCAAATTGTTGGAGTAAAGGCAAGAAAGAGCAGAAGAAGAGGGCAGGTGGGAGTGTGATTATGGGGGATAATTTGGGAATTCTTAAGGTATTGTGTGAGCCCAAACTCTGTCAGATGTAGAGCACAGCATGACCCTCTTTGTTAATGTGAGAGGTTCAACCTTTGTTGAGGGAAGCACATATGGATCTAGTTGTTTTAAACCGCAAAGCGTCATCGAGCTGTTGATTCTGAAGCAGATTTTCTCAGCTGTGAATGTGGCATTTTCTTCAAACACATGAAACATTGAACGTAATTACACAATCACTTCAAAGGCATATAATCTTTCATTCATCAAAGTGATTACAGTGTGTTTGCCATATGGACTCATTGTTTTCATGTACCTACCTCTGTTTCGACTGTAAGAGAGAGAGTTGTCTAGGCTAAGCAAGAAGGATTAATTGCAATGAACAGCACTGAGAAATGATTTCATTTTCTCCGTCTCAAGATGATCACCAACTCCCCCCAATGCTTGAGGCTGCATTTGACAAACTCACTCACAGCTGAGCTTCCCGAGAGCATCAGACTTTGAACTGGCCAAGAGTTATGAGTTTACAATGGGTTGGTGATAACCTTAAGACAGAAAAATGAGATCTCCTCTCATGTTGAAGTTCCTTGCAAACTGTCATGTAATCAGTGAAATCGAGACTCCCAGTACTCACCCCATAGACCAGTTCACCCACCATCCCGTTCCACGTCTTGGTCTCAGGGTCTCGGGCTCCGTATTTTCCATCCATTACTATAGACAGTTTGTACTTAATTCCAACATGTTTGGCAATCTCAGATGCTAAATCGACGCAGTAGCCTTCATATCTGTCATTCCCCTCCAGATGCATATAATTTTTCTTGTACATCACATAAGGAGCTTCCTGTTGATTCAAACACACGCTGGTTTATTCACTCTCATGCCATTGCAGTTATAATTCAGACAGAAATATGCATCCATGCACTCATATGTGTTCATGCACAAACACACTCAAACAGTCATAGTTTCTTGACACACATAGACACTATCTTATCTCCTTAATCCAACATTTTAACCCAATCCTAAAACCAACCTTTTGTTACGGTTACTCAAACATCACATTTTCTAACACTCACAGTCTTAAATAGTAATGCTCATTGTTTTTTTTAAAACAACTATGAGTGTTTGTGAGATTAAAAAGGTTGTTAAAAAGACCCTAAAGCTATCAGTTTTCAAAAAGTTATGCTTTCATTTAATTTTAATTTAGTTTTACTTCCGTCCTCGTTTTTATTTTGACGCTTCTAATCACAAAAAACAAAGAAAAGGTTGCTGACTTTCAGAGAACAAATTGACGTTGTTGGAGCCCTTCAACACAAAGCTAACAATAAGATGTCTTGCACATCTTGAATGTTAGTAAGCTTCTGTCTCTCTTGTGTTTTCTTTGAGTAATCCATCGTTAACCTTGTCATTCTTCATCAATGTTTACCCTCCTCCTATCAGATTCAACATATGGAATCAAGTTTTTGAGTGAGCAAGACCTCTGATTGTGTGTTTAAAGTAATGAATGAGCACAAGAGAGCGTCGACAGATAGCGAGCGACTAACATAACACAATGCATGGAGTCTCTTCTCATTTTTCTAAAACAAGCTGTGTTTTTTTTTGTTCCTATTGATAGCGAAGAAACTGAAAATAAACGCTGATAACGACAAGAGACACCGGCTATTTGCGATACGATTGGAAGCAACATTGTTTGATTACATTTTCAGCAAATCTAGGTGGTGTGTCCCTTTTCCTTATTATAGTTTTATGTAAATACAATCATCTCCTTCTGCTGGAACGAGAAGGGAGAAAATAGCAAGGTCTGTCATTGAACTGCATGTCAGTTTTGTGTAGAAGGGCTCTTCAGAAAAGATTAAAAACGTCTGAAAGTAACCTTTTTTTTGCAAGGTTAATGCTTCATATTTAAAGAGCATTTGCAGTGCATGACAATGTGACACCAGAGGTCCTGGTTATATGACTGAGCCTTTTTCCCTTAAGGTTTAAAAGAAGTCATTAATTCAGAGTTTAAAGATTTAACTGATGAATACTTCCTTTTTGCCTATAAAGAAGTCATAATTTAACCAGACATGAGTAATACACACCCACACACACACACACACACACAGACACTCAAAGACACTGAATCAAAATGTCAATAACTTTTGTGACTGTATCCATGCAGTCGTGCATACACAGATGATGCCCTGCGAATGCACAAGTATGCAGTGATAACAGCAACATGATCGTATGATCGTGCTGCTCTCATCAAGCTGTGGCGGCCAGCAGACACCAGGCCTCACGTACTCTTGTTAGTTTGTGCTCAGGGTTACAGTTCAGGCAGAAAGATTCAAATATTAAGGGTTTTTTATGGAACAAAAGTAGATGACAAAAATACACTTTCTCATGTCTTTAGGACATAAGAAAAAGTCATCATGTGATTCTAACAGGCTTGGTACAGGCAAGGTGTGGGTCAGCTCAGCAGTGGGTGGCAATGGGAATGGGGATGGGTTTCACAAGTAAATGCTAGTGACAGGAGAGGGATCAGAGAGTGCCCGTAGCTCGTATTTCAACATATTCAAGCACACTGCACCAATGCGCAGTGGAAGGCAACTTCATTCCATCAAAAAAAAGTAAAAACATAAATAAAAAAAAGAGCTGGTTTTAGCTATTCAGAATAATGCAAACTAAAAATACTTCATACCATGAATAATTACAAGAGAAGAGCATGAGCGTGCTAGTATTTCCTCTTCTTTTCAGCACTGCAGCTTGTCCGTTTCTCTTACTGAGCAACATCATACAATAAGACTGCTCAGGGGAGCGGGCATTGTCATTACAGCCATACACAATTAGGGTGCAAGTAGGAGAGCAATGGTTTGTTTGTTCTGTGCTGAATGTATCCCATCAGCTTGCATCCATCGAATACCACCCACCCCCCCTTCCTTGTTAACACATGTTTACTTCCTGTCTACTTTCTCGCCTTGAGATTTTAAATGTTTCCTCTTGCTACCGAGTGACTGCATTTGTGTAAAACAAACTATATGTGCATACATTTCTGAAATTTTTTTTTTGCTTTCTTGACATTTTTTCCCTCTCCACCAATAGAAAATGTTTGTTGGCTGTAAAAAGCCACTGCATGCAGAAAATTACTCTTGATGCAGCCAACACGTACATTTAGTTAGATGCTAACTAAAAACTAAAAGATATTATCAATCATAGTGTCCGCTGGAATGTGTGAAGACTTAGTCTTAAAAGGATGTTATACATACTTCAGCACAGAACACATAGAGGAGCAACACAAAATAATTTAGAGAAGGGAGGATGAGAAAAAAACATCACCTCCTTTTATGGAGTTTATTTTGTTTTGCCCAGCTTGTGAAACCATTGCGGGATCATTCTCCGGTCATTCTGAAGCTAGTCTGTCCCAAGTGTCATCGAACATTTACTTGATGTGGACAGACAGGTCTACTTACGTATGCGTTTGTATGCTTTTTGCAACTGATGGAGTCAACCATTATAACTTATACCATTTATTGTGATGTCACTGCTACGACAGGCCACTGAAGTATGGAAAATTAAAATGCTTTGACACCCACACGGATACAGTTGAAACACTCCCCCGTTTTGGAACGACTGTTTCAACATGTAGTGAGTGGATGGAAAGCAACACAAAAAAGATGTGGTTCTACCCGCCCAGGACAGAATGTATCACTCATTGGAATCAACACCATGACCTTGAGTGGCAGAATACGTGAAACATTTAAAACTGCATGGAAAGTGTACCATAATAGTAGTGACCACAATGGTTCGATTTTCCACAGAGGAGTCGTTGGAGACCTGCGGGTCCATAATATTTACAAATCGTGTGTACTCGTTCCAGTATCCGATCTGCAAAGAAGTAGAAGAAAAAACACAATTAGTGGTGTGTTCACACATAACGACGACATAAAAGTGAGCATGTAGATGGTACAAATAATCCTGGCGACCGCAGTGATGCAGACTCATTAAAACAATGCAGCAGCTCCCAAAGGCATGCAGCTTCTGCCCTGCGGTTCAACTAAAATAGCAGCAAATGAGCAATCCTAATGTGGAGTGAGCACATACCATACAGGAGTAAAACATAGAGAGGTATAATTGCTTTACTTTATTTAATATACAAGGAATTAAAGTCGACAAATATGCCGTTGACTTATGTGTTTCTGAAGAGCTGAACTGCTGTGGTGCAGCGTCTGAGCATATGGAAGAAAACCCAATTCCCTCCCACTTTTGGCTTCCCAGGTTTTATGCTAAATAATTGATTTTCAGACCTGTGAACTGCACATATAATTAATAATTAAGCATTGCATTCCAGTGGCTTCTCCTGCCATTGCAGTTAGGGTGTATTCTGCTCTGCAGATGGTGAAATCAAACTACTGTCAACTGTTTGTTTGCCCATCTGAAATGATGGTTGCTCTGGCTTATGATGAAACATGTTGCACATGTTGTTGCCAATAATCTAACTGTTGCTGGCCACAAATTCCCCAACACATGTGGTCTGAATTTTTTTCTGCTTTAGATCTTTCAGCAATCAGGGCAAACAGGTGTAAAACATTGCATTAAGATGTGGGGCCGAGAGGAGGTGCTAGAAAGCAGCGATCTTCTCACAGTTGAGTTTTATATTAGGTTTACATCTGTGTGCTCTGTGAACTTGCCAAACAAGGGAAAGCTCGACAGTGATATCGGAAATGTGCTTCAAGTGGGACAGAATTGCGCGGGTCTGTGTCATAGTGTCCCGCTCCAGAGGCTACATCCTGATCTCACCAAAGCATCGGAGACAGATATCAGGCCATACATCACTGTGACAGTCACAGCTAAGAACCCTCATCCCCTTACTGTCACTAGGGTGGCTGGGGCTGCAGGTTCTGACAAAGTGTTACCCGTCTTGTCTCATCTTCCCTCGTTCCTTTACTCCCTCCAGCTGACCTCCTTTCTCCCACATTCGCCATCCATCTCTCTGCTCGGCTGTGTGGGGATGACTGAGGGCTATGCAATGCTAATTGAAGTGTGGGCAGGCAGCATAATCACATACCATATCAGACTGAGCCCACACTTATCCAGCTAAAGAGAAACTCACAGCTGTCTCTTGGAACTCTGCGAGGTTATGAAATAAAACCAGAGGTCACCATATGGTGCTGCTTATAAAATGAATGTTCAATTTGGAATCACCATCTTGAAAAGGAGCCAGAAATTCTTGGATACCCTTTGCAGGAATTAGATATTGGAATAGTAATTACTGTCAAGGGAGACTGAAATCATATCTGAACTATTCAATGACATAAAAAAGGTTATATACTTTGTTGTTACAAAAGCCTTAGCCATTAGTCTGCAGGCTCTTTGTGATTTATACATGTTATATTTGCCTTCAGTTAATCAATGCAGCTACCTATCAGCTGAAAGGCAATCAGCTTTGCACTGATATGACCTCTTAGTCCCTACGGACTGCATAAAAAACAATGAATGTGGTCAGTTATGTTTATCTTTTTAGGCAGCTGACTTTCCATGTGATTTGAAAGATCATGACCCGGACTTAAAGTTGTCCATTTAAAGCCAGAAACAAAAGTTTGGACTGAGGGCTCGTATGCACTGTACCAATGTCAAAAACCAGAGGCGACATCAGTAACTAATGCTTCATCTCTTCATTTCGACAGTTTCTAGGAAGAGAAACTATGCTGGAACATGGTGTAAAGATGACCTCCAACTGGAAGCTATGAAGTATTATTTACATCTACGTAATAGGAAGTGGAAGTCCTCATAATTCAACAAAACTGTTTGAACTTGAATTTGACTTCTGTTTTTACATATTATTTTATTTACTATATCTGTTTGCACGCTCTGGTCAAAAGTCTATGTCTATACTAAAACGACTTTTTTCTGATCAGAAGAGACAGTTAAGAATGTTGAATCAGCTCATTGAGACAGCAAGATGGTCTGAAAGAGCAGATAAAAAAATGAGAAGTAGACGGATGTTCAAAAGGATGATTTGTTGCTTTGCTGAATAAAACTTTTCATCCATCCCCTAAACTGGCAGCTCAGAGATGGTTCTACATCTTACCAAAGCAAGATTTGCTCTACTAACCGGGGTCTATAAGAGTCCATAACTACACATGGGATTTGCATGGTGCCAAAAGTTAATTTGTGAATTTTTACTTCAGAATGTTTGCATAACTGTAACAAGGCATGTTAGTGATGTCTTTAAAATTCCTATTGTCATGCAAAATAACTTTTCTCACAGTATCTTATGCACAAAGACAATCACAATTTGGGTCTTGGAAAATCTTACTGATTCATAAAGCTTTATCATAGACCAAAAAGTGTAAAAGCCTGGCTATTGCTCATCCCCAATGCTTGTTCTGATAAAAGACATGCTCCAAAATTTGACGAGTTTCGAATGAGATGTGTGTAAATAACTTCCTGTATAATCAATATAGCAAACGCATGTTTGTTCTGACTTGGGACGATGGCAGAAAAATAGTTCATTATTTTAGAAAACCACTGAATCCTTCCAAACACCACTTTGGCGACAAATGCAAAGCCCACACATTACTATCAGAAGTGGAGACGGTGGCCGCGTGGTTAGCGCGTTCGCCCGCGGACCGGAAGGTCGCGGGTTCGCGTCCCACGGAGAGCACGTCTAGGGTCCTTGGAGAAGACACCTGGCCCCCACTTCTCCCACCATTGGCGCCGTTGAAGGGCAGCCTGCTGCGGTGTAAGGAGTGCAGCAAACAAATTTCCCCGGTGAGGGATGAATAGAGTAATTCAAAATAATCAAAAAAAAAAATAAATAAAAGGACTGAAAAGTTGATTTTGCATGAGATGGGACCTTCAGATGTCCTTTTTGGTCTATTCCGGGGGGGTGGCAAATTTTGCAGTGTTATATAAGCACTGACACACTGGAAAACTAGCTAGTCACTGTTTTATAACTTGGTCTAATTTTTGGTGTGTGAGTGACAACTCCCGCTCACATTTTCTGTAGCGCTGCGGCCACCGTACCACCCATGTTCTCAAAAACTTGTGAATTACAGATGTCATCCACAAGGGTGTTGCCAGCTTCCTAAAAACTCAAACTAGAACATTTTGATCTTCGTGCACCCAAATATTGGATTGTCTAATAATCAAAAGACTGTGCAGTCCTGTGTGTTTCAAATATGTTGGGAGTCAAAAATCTTGAACATGGATTTGTAAAAAGAATCCGGACGAATAAGAGATACCAGAAATTATTTGGGTTTGATAAACAAAATATCCTCCTCATATTTTATAACTATCTCAAAATTAAAACGCTTTCACCACTCAGGATTAGTAAGCAATGGAAGCTTTTTTAATGAATGGCAAATTTACTGAGACTTTTCTTTACTGCTCAGATGCTCTTTTTAGAAACCTGACATGCGTCAAAACAATCAAATCAAAACTAAAGGTCAAGCCCATGTCAGCGAGAAGCACTCATCGACATATTGATGAAATGGCTTTCAGCAAGCATAAATGCCAACTACAAATACATTTTTTAATCCAGCTAATTGCTTAAAGTCTGGATATGAAGGATGGCCAGAGTTTGGCAATTATACAAAGTACAAAGAGAAGACCTTTGCTCTTTGAAACCAACGCGAGACACAACAACGTCTACTCTGGAGAAGGAAACAGTAATCATTTTTATCACCATGGCCAACAAAATAAAACTTCTTAACTAACTGAAGGAATATTACCTCATCATGTACTGTAACTCCAATGCATTAGATACTAAACGTGCTAAATAGTTGTCAATAGTTATTGTGCCCAACATAATTAACTTTATTTTGAAGTAAATAAGACCCGACTGCGTATGGATTTTTAGACTGAAGCCAATACCGATCTAAAGGCTCTAAGGACAACTTAATTCCAATTAAGTAGCAGATTATTATTTTAAAAATAAATTAAGATTCATGAATGATGAAAAATCTTTTCATTATTATTTATGTGTAAAATAAAAATGTATCAAATGAGAGGCAGAATTTTGTTTCTTTGTCAACAAGACTTTTTTTGTACAATTTTAACAATTGTCAATTGCTGACGTATTCATACACATAAATAATTTAGTAAACCAACCGTTTTATTTTTACATACTCTATTGATCCCTCACCGGGGAAATTTGTGTGCTGCACTACTACACTGCAGCAGGCTGCCGTGACGGCACCAATGGTGGGAGAAACGGGGACTTAGGTGTCTTCTCCAAGGACCCTAGACGTGAACTCAGTGGAAATTGAACCCGCGAACTTCAGATTAACTTCCAATCTGCGGGTGAACGCTCTACCACTGAGGCAGTTCTGAAATCGTCCAACAACATTACCAGACTCATATCTTTGCGCAACAAAGGAAGCCATATGTCTTTTTATATATTTTTTTCAAACTAACCAAGGTTTTTGTTTGGCGTGCCTACTGTTAGACGTGTTTTAATAAATGTCAGCGTGGTTGGGATTCAATTTGTTGTGACAGATGGGAGGCCTTACCTTCCTCGGCCCACCTGTTTTCATCTCATAAACATCAATGGTATAGTTGGTTCTGCGACCGTAGTTGTCAAACTGGATGTTCCCGGTCATGCCCTGCACTTGGACCTAATGAACAGACAGATATACAGACACAGGGGGGAAAATGTGCAAGAGCTATCGTTTTACGTAGAGCTTGAATTAAGCTGCACGCTTCCTTTCAGCTGCTGGAGCTCTGTCAGTCTGTTAATCAAATGATGAACTGGATACGCTTTAATAAAAGATGTAGTTTTATGGTAATGAGGACCTGGATTTGAGTGCAGAGATATCTGGAGGCAGAGAGTGGAGGATAGCTTTGCACTCTCTCCTCTCTCACTCTCTCTGTCACTTTCCATCTTTATCTTCCCCTTCCTGCTATCTCTGCTTCACTTCCTTCAGCTTTTTCTTTAAGTCTCAACGTGCCACTCCCCCCGTCACTTCTTACCGTTTTTAGTGCTCGCTCAATGTCAATGCCCTGACTCCAAGGAACGGCCGGATTGGCCAGGCAATCCCCTGCGCTACCTCGCCGGGAGACGTCCACACGCTGCCGCCGTAAGTATCTGAAGGCCTCTGCTATCACCAGGATGGCATCATGGGTCAGGGCTGAGGTGTACTGTGCAAAAATAGATGTGAACAGAAACAACTAAACCAGCAAAACTGTGTGTTTTAAATCAATATGAGCAAACAGGACATCCATCACTGACAATTTGCTTGCAATATCCTCTTTTAAACTTTGCAAACAGAGAACTAAAGTGTGAATGTTTTTATCATGCATGGACTTCTCCCCAACTCCTCCTGACCTTTTTAGCACTGGGATCTGAGCCATAGTTTGTTGACCACCACACCATGGCAAACCTAATTAAATGGCATTCAAAATCCATTTCTTCCTTGATCATTGTTTAATTAGATGTAAATTGAAGCTGCAATATAACCTTGGCTCAGGCTGCCTATCAATATATTGATCGCTCAGACAGATGCAAACGGAAGACGGGAAAGGAGGCGAGGGGTGGAACAGCGAGAGAATGACAAAGGCAAACTAGATGTGAGAAGAAGAACCGATAGACACAACTTCAGAAAGAACCGTTGCTGTATTCTGGAGGCAAAGTGTTAGGCCTTTCAAAGACTTGTACCTTCAGAGGAGCATTTCGGGCTTCAGGGAATTCTCTTTCATCCAGCCGCTCCCAGCGCTGAATGAATTGCTGCACAATTGGGTTCTCAGGGTTGACGATCTGAAACCCTGAAATGTTGGCTCCACCAGCAAAGACTTTGTCCAGGCTCACGTTGGAAAATCCCTGACATGAGACAAAGAGGAAATGGGGGAGGAAAGTAAGATTTATACAGCTTGTTTTTCTACAGTATAAGGATGTTCAAATATACCCTGAGGCTAAACTGCGGATATTGGTAGTCATGTGTAAAAGTCCATTTTAACTAAGAAAACAGGGTTTCAAAATGACAACGTGCAAATATTTCCCTCTCCCTGATTTTTAAAATCTATAAACAAGTTTTAAAAAATGTTTACTACTGTAGTTGGCTAAAATATTTTTATATACTCTTGAGTATTAATAGATATTAGGGTCAAATTGCTTCTTTTCTAAGGACATCGTCTGGTATGGCTGAGAAAAAGTAAATGTTTCTGACACTAGCATAATCACATCTTCTACAGCAGCAGCAGACCAGCAAGCAATAGCTTTCCATTTGTAATTCCCTTGCTAGCATGAAGAGTAAATGGGTAGTTTCTTCTACAGAAAATGGATAAAGGTAACCCTTAAAATAAGGCTTAGCAGTTTTACAAATCTATGAAAATGTCATTTAAGTCATCTTTGAAAGTAAAATGATTGTATGAGAGCTTTTTAAATACCTAGAACGCACACACAAAATGAACGATGCATGCTTGGCTTTTTCCCCCTCTCTCATTTTATACTAATACCCATTTACTACCTATTGTGCATGCACATTTGCTCCCTCACATGCGGCAAAGAGTCGGTTCGATTCCCTCTCAAGGGAGCAACATGGTTATTACTCACAAGATTGGCCAGAATGTAGTGGTAACCACGGCTGTTCTTTCCCAGGGTCACAACCTATGAGAGGGAAAACATCAATACAGTAAACCACCCGTGAGATGAGAGCCAAGAATCATGGCTAATGAAAGCAGCCGTAGCAACAACCCGCTAGCACACGAGATGTAGCGGAAATTTTAACATGGAAAACTCTTCCAGTGGAATAACAATGATGGAACCAGCGAGAGGAGGTATCTGTTGAAAAAATGATAATTAGAGAGAAGAGAACAATGTGAGATATTCTTGAATATGTTGCTCTTTGAAGCCATTAACAGAGCAGGGATAAGTTCTCCACGGCAGCTGGACTGAAGGTGGAAAAAAAAAATCTTTCCAAGGAACTTACAGAGAGATGGAGATTTAGATCTTTCTACGCTTTGAAAATATCACACCTATGTGGCAGAACAGCATGTTTCAACCCACACAGTTTGTCTGGAAATAGTAAGTGGTGTTCTAGACCATTTCATCACAGTGATACAAACCATATGCTGTTTTTTATCCAAGATTTCATTCTTTTTTTTTGGTCTGCAGATAAAACCCAACAGCTAAATGCTAAATTGTCTTGGCTTACTCTGCATTACATGCTGGACTGGGTTTTCGACTAGGCCTTGTGAGGTTTGTTATTTATGAGTTTTCAGCGGGCTGTGGATGGACTTCTGAGCTGCTGCCATGCAGAAACCTGTCAACCATGTCTTGGTTTTCATCTGCGCTCTACAAACACAGCAACACAAGTTTACAGCAAAATCAGCATGTTTGCACATGTTCTGGCTCTGGCTGTGTCACAAAAACAAACTGTCAGTTTATATCCTGTTTGTGTTTGTGTGTTGGGTTGTGTACACCGGATATTTGTGACTGTGCATCATTTATGACATTCCAGCTGAGTGAGGGAAAACATCCTAGCGGTCTTAAATTCAAAGAAGCAGAGTCTTTGAATATCATTTCAAGTTTAACACGTAAACCTTACCCCGGTTCTTAGCTGCCACCCATCTCTTCCTTCACCCAACCCCTATGACTCCTCCTGCAGGTGGTGTGTCCACTGGCTGGGAAATGACTCGGGATCCTTCCGGGTGCGCTGGAAGATGCAGCTGGGGTGAGAAAAGCCTGGGATTCCCATCTGAGGCTCTTGCCCCCATGACCCGGCCCCGGATAAGCAGAAGACAACGGAATGGAACTTTACCCCTTCTTTAACATTGGACATTTTAAACGGGAGACTTGTGGAAAATAACCTTTTTGGAGGTACACTTTATACGTGAAGAGCTTTTCCATTTCATTCTATTTTATAGAGAAATACGCAACCTTTCCCGTCCAGTATTCAGCCGCTATTTGAACAACAGTTTGTTCTTGGCTGTGGATTTTGTTCTCTGCTGTGCTTGCATGAGGTGTTTTTTCAACTTGCACGATCTTCATGAAGTTAACATAATATCATGAGCATCATAAGCGCTCTGCTACCTGCTATTTGAATGGACCACTGATCTCTTTGAGCTCTTCCATTGGGCTCAAACCCTTTACAAATTACCTTCATTCTCTGTGTGAACTTTTCAAGAGACTGACACTAAAACAAAGAGAAAATGAGCTCAATACACAGCAGAAATGAAAGGAATTGGCTTTTAAAACCCACGAGGGCTGCTGTAATGGAAAAGTGTCAAGAACACCTTCGTTAAAATTATACCCAGAGATGGTCAGAAGAAGATAACTGCTCACGACTTTGTGTTTTCAAACAGGAAATAAAGCAATGTTTTCCTCAGCGGTTTTGTACTAACCTTGACTGTGGCTGTAAGCTCAGTAACACCTGCCCTGGAGCTGCACGGAAAAGACCTTACCACCTGCATGCAGCCTACAGCTCACAGCCTGCCTGGCAAAAGCTACAAGCGTAACCCTTGAGATGAAACACAGTAAGACGCTAATAACACATAGATACAGAAAACTTACAGCCAAACACACAAAGCTTTCACTAAACTTGCTTTATTAGGCAGACAAACGGTCCAACTCCAATGAGGTGGAAGGATTTATTTGTTGTTATCCACCATGTTTCCCTCCACCATGTTCATATAAGTGCTGTTAATTAAAATTCACATTTTTTAAATGTTAATTCACGCCACCATAATATCACTAAATAGTGAACTGGAAAGCTAACATTTTACATAAAGTATAAGAGGAGGAGCTCAATGTCGGACCTCCAGGTTGAGAGAAGCGAGATGGGGTGGTTCAGGCATCAGGCCAGGATGCCCCCCGAGCACCTTGCAGGTGAGGTGTTTCGGGCATGTCCAACCGGGTGGAGACGACGAGGCAGACCCCGTAGCTGCAGGAAAGATTATGTCTCACAGCTGGCTGGGGAACGACTCGGGATCCTTCCGGGTGAGATGGAGGATGTAGCTGGGGTGAGAGAAGCCTGGGCTTCCCGTCTGAGGCTGTTGCCCCCACGACCAAAACCCGGAAAAGCGGAAGACGACTGATTGGAACGAATACGCAGTATTGACATAATTTTGTTTGCCAAATCCAATTTCCTCTCCATCACCTCTGGCCCATCTGTTTTTGATTATCTAAGATAGAGGGTTCTTCGTTTTAAGGACAATTGTAATTTTACAATTCAATTCAATTTGGTTGAAGTCGGGATGAAATAAAAGCGATGAGCTCACAGATTTGGATGTAAATCTTAAAAAGCTTAATAAAAATGTTTTCTGACAGAGTTTTAAGAAGTTCTGTCAGTTTGTTGTCGCTCCACTGGAGCCACAGCTTGTTTCATTTTCTTTTCATCAAAATGTTTAACTTTCCTGCTAGAAATGATGAAATCATCCTCAGCTGTAAGTCGCTATTGATTGTGATCAGTTTTATTTAACTTTGGCGTTCAAAAAGTGTTCGGACAGCTTGGATTATCATCATCTGATTATCTGGTTTTTCACCTCCTGAGTAATTTCTACTTTGGCAAATCAACTTTAGATCAAATACTGATCCATAAAAAAGTCATTCATTTACCACGTGAACAGTGCAGTCTCTATTTTTCAAACACTCCCTCTTTCTGCACATCGATCTGTTCCCATCTTTTATTTTGCAGCTTAGGAAGACGGTGCATTTTGCAGCCTGGAGTTTCTTTTAAAGCCTGATGGGAAAAACAACTACGATGACCTTGACTTTACTCACATCCGGTCTTGCTTGTTCTCTGAGTTCGCAATGTAAAACTACGGCTTCACAATTTTAATAACCGTTTTCCACAAAGTCTGACCTTTTCACCGCAAAGCTTGCCAGACAAGGGAAAAAGGTAGACTCGAAATGATTCCCAAGAGCTTGTAAATATCAGTAAGGCATATGAAAGATGAGCAAATAATGATGTGATTATTTTTAGCCTTCAGCAGTACTTGGAGACCACAACTCACCAGCTCACAAAAAAATAAATTAAAAAAAATCTGTTTTGTTTTCGCTCATGACTTGATTTGATTTGACATTGGCCAATGCCTTTTTATTCAAAAACAAATCAAACAAACAAGAAAAATCATTCAAAAAGCTTATGTTTGTGATTTGTTTGTTTTGGGTTTGTTTGTTTTTGTTTCATGTCTGATCCAAATATTTTACAAGTCTCAGATAGATACTACTGGTTGACATGTTCTTTAATCATCTCTATTTTGTAACTTTATATAACTTGACTTAAAGTTGTTTTTTTTGTGTGTGTCTGTATAAAAAATGAAAAATCTTTAAATAAAGTTTTCAAAAAGCTATAAGAAGCAATGAGGGTAAAAAGCAGCAGGACACGGTCTCCATGGCAACTTCATCAAATTGAGTTAAAAGCATGGCTTTAAAACGCAAAACGTCTAAAACAAAAATTTCCACCTTACTCTTTTGAGGAAAGATGTGAAGAATATTTGACCTAATTTGCAAACTGCTTGATTTAAAATGAGAAACAAACATAAATCTTTGGACAGAATTAAACTACAAAGTAGCTGCAAAAATTCAGCAAGTAACGTCTTTACCCTGGCAGGTGATGTGTCTAATTTGTGGAGGGCAAACATATTAACATGTAACAGGTAAATGATTTTATTATTTGTTTCAGAAAGACAAAGCCATCGTGCTGTGAGGCCACAGAGCTAACCACCACACCACCGTGCGGTATAGGTATGGGACGTTATTATATTTTCTACTAAATAACTTGAAAAATTAATTAAAACTGCAGTTGCTGGTTGGACCCAAACCTGTAAATAGGTTTACTGAAAAAAAAAAAAATACTAGGACTAACTGGATTCTGGTTTGTTATAATGCCAGTGTGGCTCATTATAAACCTCAGTCAAGTTTTCTTTGGTATGGTGAGCAATAACTTACTGGTTTTGAAGATGGTAAATGAAAAGTATGCGTTGTTGTGCCTGTATTTGCACAGGATAAACTCTTTTTTTTTTTTTATTAGCAATTTTATCATATTTTTTTTAAAGTTATGTTTGCATTTCTTACTTATAGTAAAATATGCACAAGCCTGTCAGACCAAAGCATTATTAAAACACTGGTGTGATCTTAATGAGTGTTGCTGACTTTGTCTACACCATTTAACAATGCACCACTCTCTAATGACCACTGGAATCTCAATGGAGAATCTCGAAATATTTCAAACCCTGTTTCACCATAAAAAAAAAAAAAAAAACAAGATTTAAGTCTTTAAATACACTAGCAAGAATTTTTAATATAAAATACAATAGATAAATATGAAAGATTGTGTTTATAACATTTTAGGTTTCAACATTCAGCAAAAACGTTAACTGAATACTTTATTTTTTATCCTGCTTTTGATGTTTTTATGTGGATCACTTTGAATTGTCTCATACAAAAATGGATTTTCTAAATAAGTTAGCCTTCCCTCTTGAGTTCTCCATTGAATGTGTTAAACACCCTGTTGGATATGTTCCATAAAGGCTTAAGGTGTCTCTGAAGACAAATCCTACTTCTACATTTTTCATTAAACAGGGTCATTTCCACAAGTGTGTAGCCAGAAGAAAAACCTTTCTGAATTTAAAGTGTGGACTAAATTTAAATCCCTAATCAGAGATCATAACATGGTGAGTTGATTGTGCGATTTCTTTTTGTCATGCAATAAGGTGCCAAAAAGCTCCACTTGACACAGTTTGAGACAAAAGGGGTAAATTTGATCTCCTTGTCATGTTTCTTTCTTCAGTCTCCATTTTTACTTCAAGGCTCTTGTCGAAGTGCTTTAGGTTGAGCACTCTCTAATTTACAGCCATTGCTGGCTGTGGCTGAGATGCTTTTCTTGGCAGTCGTGATATATGACCCCGAAGAGAGTGGCAGAAGTATTGGCCTTCCCACCAATTGCAGAACACTTTAGAAACACCTGACTTGTATTCAGATGATAATGTATTTCAATCGCTTTGAGATACAAGAGCCTTTTGAAGCCTGAATCTCGAGTGAAATGAGTCACTGTCACTGCAGTGAATGTTTCTGAGGTAAAACTTGTAAATTTTGAGTCAGTCTATCTTGCTTTTTATTGAAAATGATAAGGGCAGTTTAGATGATTGATAACAGGTTCCTTAAGTTTATAGAGCATGCACCTCAAAGCTGCATTTCAGGCAATGAGTCAGCAGGTTACATTCTGGTTGATGATAACACTTAAAACCCATTTCATTTCATAATCACAGGGTAAATGGTCCTTAACAGCAGAGGTTTGTGCCAAAGATCTGAAAGCTACGTTCATTTGCAGGAAATAGGACTCCTCCAAAGTCCTTATTTAACTAAACTAGCAATGATAAGCTGATGACGAGTGGATTTTATTTTCACGGATATCAGCTTATGTTCTTCCTTTTCTCTTCAACCCGACTGAAGAACATGCACTTCAATATAATGCCTTTTAAAAACATTAAGAGCTTCTTTTTTTATTATTATTGTTATTTAGACATCTTAAAACATCTGTTTCTATTTATGATTGCATTCCATTGTCATCATGGGGTTTACAAAATGCTGATCCAAGCCGTGTTCTCACTGTGTCATCCTCAGTGTTGATTAAGCACCTCTCTTTTACTGCTGACTTTTTTATCTCCTGCAATAAATCTAACATCTATCCTTCTTTATCCCGTGACTTCTTATCTGCGGTGGTCAAATTACCACCCATTTCTTAAATTTCATATCACACAAAGCTTTCTGGTCAGGTGATATATTCAATTGTGCATTTTTTCATGACTGTTCAGTTTAAAAATCTAAATTAATGCCATATTTAACCTCCAGTTTTGCATGGGTAGGCAATATAATCACCACAATGTTGCTCATTTGGAACAAATCCCCAGATGCACGTTTTCTTTTTGTCACATTTTCGGGTGAATTCAGTTCACTTTTCATTGTCTTTGTCCCTGCGTGAAGCTGGCACGGTGCTCATTGCCTGCCTGTCTTTGAACAGCTTGCTTGCCCTGGGCTTGTCCCAGTGTTTTGCTTTTAGTTGTAATTTTTTTGCTGTCTTCTTCTTTTTGTCTGCCTCTATTTACACTAGCGATGAGCAGGTTGTTGCATGTGAGCAGTCTCCAGCTCAGAAATCCCATGAGGGAAGCAGGCAAGCTACAGGAGCATCTTAGCGGATATGAACAGTCTCATAGATGCGTCAGATTAGGTTTGTGATACAGATGGTGAACGAAAAGAAAATACAAACAGAGTATGTATGATTAGAATTACTGATATGACAAACACACGCTGTACAAAGAGGACATACTTAGATGCAATTATATATGTTTTTTTTTTTTTTTTTTGCTTCCGGTGCTTTTTTGATGATACATTGTTGTATTTTGCATTCAGTATTTTGTTCCTATTGTGTAATAAAACTCATCTTTCGGGTACATTTGAGGATGCACAGCAGGATGGGTCTCATTTTGTTCTAGGGGATGTATTACACAGGGTTAATTTATCTGCAGTGCAGTATTGATGGAGGAGTCCTATAGGCTGTAAATCCTGTGTGGTTGTAACAGCATAAAATGATAATAGCTCTGGAGGAGCGTTCTCCCCAAAACAAATTAAACAGGAAGCTCATTCTGTTCTTAGACGAAACTCAACCTGACGCAGTTATTTGTCTGAAGGTATTCCACACAATATGTCAAATAAATTAAAACAAGAATGCTTATAAATGACTGGAAATAGAAAAGATTATAAATACAAATACATTTTTGATACAGTCTGTAATTTACATTTCATATTTGAAAGTAAATAGTTAGAAACCAAAAAATAAAACCTGTCAAGTGAACCATTCATCATCAGTTGTTCAATTTACATAAATACTTTTCGAAACTGGGTGACGACCGAAAGAATGAGATCGTGGGTACAAGCCGCCAAAATGAGCTTCTTCCGCAGGGTGGCTGGGCTCTCACTCAGAAATCGGTGAGGAGTTCTGCTATCTGGGAGGAGCTCGACACCGAGCTCCTCCTACTCCAGGTCAAGAGGAGCCAGATGGGGATGTTCAGGCATCTGATCAGGATGCCCCTCGAGTGCCCCGCTGGTGAGGTGGTTTGGGCACATCCCACCGGGAGGAGACCAAGAGGCTACACCATACCCACTGCCTCAAATGGGGCTGTTGCCCCCGCGACCCGGCCCTGGATAAGCAGAAGACGACAGAACGGAACCTTTCAAATCTATTTTTGGTTTTCATAAAAATGGTTTGATTTTTTTCTCAATAAAGTTTTATTTTGTGTGTGTGTTTTTCAAATTCCTGGAAAAACAAGAAGTGCAACATATTGAAATGTTGTGACGAGTCAGTATTTCAAATATAGATTTCTTCTGCAAAAGAACAGAAAACTCTTCAACTCGGATTTCTCACATATCTCATCAGCAAGGATGGCCAGAAGATTTGTGAAATTAATTACAGTATGAGATCAATGCTATTTTTTTAATCTATGACCAAACATGAGACATGGTCATATTCTCTGCCCTCATTGCTGAGTTTAAAATAATACGTAGAAGTGTTAAAAAAAGAAGAATTAAATCAGTTTTTGACAGTTAGATAATAGCTGCTCTCACGATATTTTTCAACAGTTTTTTTTAAGTTTAAACAACAAGTATTTAAGTTTAAGACTAACGATACCTTCCAACCTAACAGCCCAAAAAATTCGCCACTCATCACGTTTTTTATGTTTCACAGACAGTTGCACAGTGGTAAAGTGCATTGCACTACAGTTTCATCTTCTCAACCATCCATTGCAAGCGCGGTTGTGGAGTATGCCGGCGACTATCACAGCTGATTTCAGGTGAGAGGCAGGGTTCACCCAAACAGGTCATCAGACTGTCACGGGGCCCCATACATCCACACACCATCCACACACACACGCTCATTCCTAGAGGCAATTTTATAGCAGCCAAATAATCACACATGCATGTTTTTAGAGGGTTGGAGGAAACTGGAGTACCCGGAAAAAACCCAAGCATATACGAGGAAGAACATGCAAACTCTACACAGAAAGACCAGTGTTCCATGCCTCATTTCCAGCCAGGAATCAAACCCTGGCATTCTTGCTATGAGACCACTGTGCCACCGTGCCGCCCAAGTACAGTTATAAATGATAGAAAAAGAAATTTTGTGAGAATCTGGTGAGGGTCTAATCCAGGCATGGACAAACTACAATCTGCGGGCCTCATGCGGCCCGTTAAACATTTTAAGCCGTCCCGCCGAACATAAAAAAAATTAAATAAATAAACCTTGTTAAACTTTTTTTTTTTTAGCAATTTGTTGAACTTTTTGAGTCTTTGTTTACTGTGTTTTGTTTTATTTCCCCTGCAATTCGGATGTTGTTTCACTAGATGGGGCACTCCAGATATGTTGGCTTTGTTGAGAGAACAACAACACTGCACCCATTAAAATGTGTGTGTCTCCGTGATGCCCACTCTGTCAAAATAAACAGTGTGCGCACATATGGAAAGCCTTCGGGCCCAATACACGCACGTAAACAAGTTAGATGTTAAAACAAACACAATGTTACATCAAGTGTTTAGATTTAAAACCTAGTGCCGCTAAATGCACGTTTTTAAGCACTATTGCACTAGATTTCAATAGTGCTTAAAATCTAGCACTATTTTCTAGCGCCGCTAGATTTGAAATTTAACTCTCTTCATGTAACATTTAGTGCGCTTGTTTAAAATCTAGCGCGCCATTCAATCGGCCTAATCTGGCGGTTACCAAAGCATGCCATACATCTGCTCCTGTTCCGGCCCTCAGGTTAAATGTTAGAACTCAATGTGGCCCGCGAACCAAAAAGTTTGCTCCCCCTGGTGTAATCCCACCTCTCACTGGCCAGGTTAGGCGAGGTAAAGCAGTTCATCAAATAAATGAATGTTATGCAGAAAAACTTACATGAAAGCACCATAAAAAAAAAAAAAAGATTCTGACACTGTAAGCTAGAAAACATTGAGCATACTAGAAAGGAACAATATTCTTTTGATTTTACAACTTGGTGCAAGTTTCTTTTTTTTTTTTTAACTATGAGCCCAGAAAGCCAAACTTGGATATAAAGTGAGCCTTCTAGATATAACTAAGCCTTTTGCAGTTTATAAAACACCTGAGGAGTTAGAAATTTTGACACAATAGTTTTATTTTTTTAAAAGAAAATCGGGCTGGCTGCCAAAAACGACTCTAAAAACATTGAGTCACTGCTGAAATTATTTGTACCTAAATCAGCATCAGACTATCAACCAATAACTCAACTTTCTTTTTTTGGGGGTTAAGGGCCAGGAGTGTACTGAGCTAACAGATAGCTAAATATTTTCACCTTAATGTGCATAAAGTTACTTAAAAACAATATTGACAGTAAACAGCAGTATTTTCTGTTCAACAAAACATAAAATTTTGAAATGTCACTGAATTTGAGGAAAACTCCACATTTCATGAGTTTCATTGGCTTTTTCAGGCTTGTATAAATCCATTCACTCTGTGGTGGGATTACTCAGAATGAAATCATAAAACTAAGCCACTGAGCCGACTCCCATTTCCCTCAGCAATCAGCTCACTGGATCTGCCCTGCTTCATGATCCGTTCTCAACAGCCAGTGACCTTGACGGACCAGAGTGTCAAGCAGACATTACGACACACAGACCGGTACTATTCAAACTCTCCCCCCAGTTCGCCACAGATGTTCCCGTATCTGTCGAAAATCGTTTTTTTAATGGAACCCCACCATCCGGCAGAAGCAGCAGGGTCCCACGTTGCTGACAGTGGGTGCCATTTTTGGTGTGATTGCCCTCATGGGAGATGGCCCATTCCTGTTTCAGTATATAATAGTGTGGCCCAACAGGAGGGAAGCTACAGAGAGAAGTCCAGCAGGTTCTCTGAATGCCTGTGACTCATTCATGTTGGCTGTGCGGGCCGGATTATTCCAATTAGCTCAGAAAAAAGAAAAAAAAAAAAAAACCTCTCATGCTGAGGTTGTCACTAAAACAGGGGCAAAACAGAGGACACTGCTGCTTTGAAGGTTAGTTGCTGTGAAAACATTATTTTATATTTTTTGCCAAAAACAGTAATAGAGTGGGTATCGTGCTTTTGTGGGTTAATAATTATCATCTCGTAGAATATACAAATGAACCTGCTACCTGTAGTTGGCTTAAGAATGCAATATTTGCCAAAATACTGTACATAATTTATATGGGCGGGACGGTGGGGCAGTTGTTAGCACAGTGGCCTCACAGCAATAATTGCGGGGTTCCTCCGACTCCCCAAAAACATGCATGTAAGGTTGATTGACTAAGAAATTGACCCTAGGGATGAATGGGGATTTAAGTTGTCAAGTGAGAAAAGCAAAGTTATGATATTTGGATTGAAAAAGAAGATACCCTCTGTTTCTCTTAGTATTTATAATTCACCCATTGAGAGGGTAAAGGTTTTTAAATTTTTGGGGCTTTGGTTTGATGAGAGATTGATTTGGAAAATACATGTTGATAATATCATCAAAAAGTGTGAGAAAGTGACCAATATCATGAGAAGTCTTTGTGGTAGTGACTGGGGAGCGGAGAGGTATACTCTTCAATTAATATACAGAGCAATGATTAGATCCATTTTTGACTATGGTTGTGTGGTGTTTGGAGCTGCATCTTCTTCTGTGTTGAAAAAACTAGATATTGTACAATCAAAGGCCCTGAGGATCTGCTGTGGTGCATTTCGGACAACGTCGATTCCTGCCTTACTGGTTGAAATGGGCGAGTTTCCTCTGAAACTTAGACCGAACAAACTGGGGGTCCATTTTTGGGCTAGAGTGGCGGGGTCGCATGGCCATTTGGCGTCTAAGTGTCTCCTGGACGACTGTTGGGAGTTTGCGAAAAGGCCAGAAAAAGCATGTTTTTTCACCCATAGTGTGAAGGTGGCACAGACTATGGGGTTGCGGAAAGACTCGGTGGTGGGCCTGGTGTGGCCCCCTATGCCCTCCTGGAGCCTACCTGAGCCAGAAGTCAGCACAGATCTGCTTAGTTTAAGCAAAAGGGCAGCTTGTGAGTGTATTGACAACTACTTAGGCGAGCAGAGTGAGGCCATTCATATCTTCACTGATGGGTCGAAAGAGGGTAGAAGAGCAGGTTTTGGAATGTATGTTGCTAATCCGCTAGTTATGAATAGTGTCCGTCTGTCAGATGATGTCTCTGTGTTTTCAGCAGAGTTGGTGGCAATTTTATGGGCTTTGTATTGGCTCCGTGATCTCCCTCCATCACGGTGTATAGTATGTTCAGACTCTTTATCAGCTTTATCAGCTCTCCGGTATAGGACACCTGGAGCTCGGCCAGATTTGGTTTTTGATATTCTGTGCTGCCTTAAACGACTGGAAGATATAGGTTCGGAGGTTCTGTTTGTCTGGGTCCCTGGACATGCTGGAGTTGTGGGAAATGAAAGGGCCGATGCTCTAGCAAAGGCATCCCTTGGTAGAGACACAATAGATGTGTCCTTGGCGTTGGGGATGCAGGAATGTTTTAGCATCTGTAAGGAGAAAATTACTGAGGAGTGGCAGACACAATGGGAGAATGAGCGGCGGGGCAGACACTATTTTGCGGGTCAGCCTTCGGTTGCTGGCGCTGGGTGCCCTGCAACCTATTGTCGCAGAACTGAAGTTGTTCTAACTAGGCTTAGACTTGGGCACTGCGCCCTGGCGGAGGGTTTGAAATTGGTCGGCAAACACCCTAGTGGGCTTTGTGAGTGTGGAAACGCTGAATCGGTTGCTCATGTGATGTTGACATGCAGTAAATACAGTCGAGAAAGAAGACATCTTTTTGTTCAATTGGCAGACACAGGGTTAGCCGTTTTTTCGCTCAGGTCGATGTTGTTTTCGTTGGAAGAGCAAGTTGGAGAAGCCGTGCTTTTTTATCTGCGCCGCACTGGCCTTTTTTCAAGAATCTAACACAGTTGGATTCTTGAAAATCTAACTGTGGATTTTCTGGAGGCTGGCTGTGGATTGGTCTACCGGTGGAGGGCAGCATTGCGCACTCGAGCGTATAGCCCGCCGGAAACAATTTGAAGAAGAAGAAGACCCTAGGGATGAGCGTGTGTGAACCAGCAGCAGACTGGCGACCTGTTCAGGGTGTACCCTGCCTCTTGCTCGTAACCAACCGGGATAGGCTCCGGCAACCCCCGCAACCTCATAAGTAATAAGTGGTTCAGAAGACGAAACAAAACACGTTTGTATAAAAATACAATTATTCAGTTACGTCATCATGTTCGACATTGTGTATTACCCCTCCACTTGTTCCCCACTTAGTCTCACCTCTTGGGTGCGTACACAACAAAGCATAAATCCCGTTTCTCGCATATCTTATTTTGATGCAATGCAAAATCGCACCAAAAGAAAATTTACTTAATAATGAGATCACAAAAGATAAACCACATTCTCACGTGAGAACGGTGTACATCCAACGACACTTCCAGAGTTTAACTTTACATGTATCACCCAATCAACACAGAATGTGTGCATTGCTGCTGTAAATGTGGAATGTGGGCGTGGCGGAGAACAAAATCTGTGGTCAGTTAATGGACGGGAGGGCTTGAAAATTGCTCAAACATGCACAATAGTATGTTCAATAGGTTTTGATGTGGAAATAACTTTCAAAAAAATTAGAAACCTCCAAAAAGTTGATTTGTTATTACATTCTATTTTTTTAAGGTGTTTGATGGTGATTTAGAGGACTGTGGTGAAGGGAAAACAATTTTGTCATTAGTGCGTGCACAGACAGCACCGGGAGAACATCAAGGAGATTATTACCCAGCATCCTTATTGTTTGTAAGGCGATTACAGGCACAACTATCGTGCACACATAAAATTTGCAATAAACGCTCTTTGCTTTTCTTAACAGCGTGTCGTTAACTGAGAAAGAAAAAAAAACATTTTAGTCAAGTCCTTGGATTGCAAAATGAGAAAATTTGCAGCTTAGTAATTAAATTAGACACAGCAAATTAATACTAACAGCAGTTCTGCTTTAAACTATGACACTGGGATCAAATTAGATTCATAAAAAAAAAAAACAAGTGAAACTAACAGTCGTTGAGGGGATATTGTGACGCAAAGAGAAGCCAATATCTAAATGAATGTTAACGAGGAAAATCCAATTCTGGAACTGATTGCTTTATAAGCAGGCAGCAGCTAGCAGGGCTGCACGGTGAACAGAGGAGATGCATGGCATAATAGCCACTCATCTATTCATGGTAATTGTGTTTCCCCCGACTACAAGGACTGGTGGACCTTTCATTTGCTCCTCAGCCAATCGGTATGATAGAAGAATGGAAGGGGCTCTGGGTTGTTAGAGCGGGATTAAACGGTCTGCATCATCTGTGGGTTTCTCCAAATAGCTTCCCACACTAGGACGGCTCCACCTTAGGCTCTTGTGTTTCTACCAGAATACATTGATGATAAAAGAAGGCAGCAACAATCAACCACAAAACATGACTATGAAACTGTCCCACTCAGACAGGTGGGATTATTGCAAGCATCTGTTTTGCTTTGAAAAATAGTACAATAAACCAAAGGGGGAAAGAAATAAATTTAGTGCAAAAACTTGATTTTTTTCTATTCACTTTTTTTTTTAAAGGATGAGGTTTTTTTCCCCCTTCCATTCTCTTTGCCAGAAGCAAGATGAGTGACCCCAGTGTGCAAGTTCCTTATATTTCACTTCAATTATTACTCACAGAGACAGCCAGGGAGTCCTCTACAACAGGTCAGGATGGCATTGGTTATACCCAAAGGGTATTATGGATTCCCATTGCTACAAAGCTTAACCTTGTCCGATGCAGCAGAACTAACTGAAATTCAATAAGTTGTGCCATATTGGTAGTTTACTGTAACTGATTGTAACACTAATTTTACGGCCACTGTCAAGACAAAAAAAATCAAAACCAAAATCCTCCATTTCCACCTGTGTTGAGAAACCGAGTTCTGCACATGCAACATGGATTTTATCTTTTCTCAGTGAGATGGATGAAAAACTAAACATGAATAGAAACTTGAAAGTTGTTTCTTCTATTGAGTCATTTATTTTATTTTCTGCAGCGAGCAGAGCTCTTGATGTTAAATTAAATTGTAGAATGGAGACAAATACTAAATTCAGTTGCTGTCTCAGCAATTTACTAAATGTTTTCATAATATTTGCTATCGATCTATTGCTGTTTTTAATAGAAAGCTAATGAGAGTGAACAGAGACAATTCAAAAGGTCACTTTGAGATGATACCGTTATTGACGTTTCAGGAAAAAAAAAGTTTCATGGCCTTTTGTGATTTGATCATGTATTTCATATTTAGGTTCTTCGGAGTTAAATCATGTTTCCAAACAGTTTTTGAGGGCAAAGTTAAATTAAATTTTACTATAGATTTGAAGACGAGTGGTGTGTGATTTTTTTTTTTGTGTGTGTGTTTTTTCAAGGCTTGACTCAAAACCAAGGGGTCCAAACGTCCAAATCAGCTCTCTGACTCAGCAAATTCTAGCAAAACTAATAAGCTTTTTTTTTTTTTACAACATAAACACTTCAAATAAAATGTCAAAACAAAAAGCGATGAAACAATAGGAGACCCAACAACAATTCCCTGTATAGTGAAGATTAAAATAAATTAGAGGACTTTTATCAGGCATTGTTTTTTAGCTTTTTTCCACATTTATATTAGTTTTTCTGTATACGTAAGCATTTGCCTGCGGACTGGAAGTTAACTGGAAGTTCATGGATTCGATTCCCACTGAGTTCACGTCTAGAATCTTTGGAGAAGACAACTAAGCCGCAGTTTCTCCCACCATTGGCGCTGTTGTGGCAGCCTGGTGAAAAAATTTCAATGCAATATATTTTTTTAAATATATTTTCAATGTGATTTAGTTTTTCTTTTTCAGTCAAAAATGACCAAGCAGACTTTTCTTGTAACTCTCCGTGTCTTTGTAATTCACTTTGCTGACCTTGTAAATAGAAATTGATGCTAATGAAAAAAATCCTCTAAGAGCCTTATTTTTCATCCAATTGACTGAACACAACAGCTAAGCCTTGAGACGTTGCAAGAAAAGCTAATTTTGTTCTCTTTATGTATACATATTTTTTAGCTTTTATTTACAAAATCCTTGGCATCCTTCCCTCATCGTCTATGAAAGAAGGGCGGTTAACTCAGGACTTTTGTCAAACTTCAGACATAGAACATGCTTTCAGAAGGGATAGGAGAATCGACCTTTAAGATCTTCTAGTTATATCCCGACGGGTGTTTATACCTGTTCCCAGTTGTCGCTGGGCAGTTTCTCTACCAAAGGAAAAAAAAGAAAGAGTTTTATTGTGTGTCATTTTCATTTTGCTAAGCTTCTGTCCTGCATTTAGCTTGAAACTTCTTCCTATCTTGTTTCGGAAGAAGCTACTTTGTGTGTGATGTTGAACTTTTTTTTTTTCTGTGATTGCCTGCTCTGTTTCATCAGACCCTGTTTGTACACCCCCGTATCTCTCTTTGTACCTTTGTTACTGTGTCTGTCCTCTCTGTATGTGCCTTCTAGCCTGTACAGAACATGCCTTGTAAATCTCTGGATGCTGGTTTGGATTTATGTCTCTCAGCTTGTTTAGGAGTGTCTTCTTCTGTAGTGCTTTTGCTTTTCTGTCAGACATTCCTTATAAATGCCTTCATTTTCCAGGTGTTCAACTGGTGTCCACCACCATGTTGGTTCTCATTATTTTCACCGGAACAAACATGGAAATAACTTTTTTTTTTAAAAAAAAACTAAAGTAGCAAGAGTGTTTGTTACCTTTCCACCCACATATAAAAGTTTCTCTTCTGATGTGTTCTACTATCACACCGAAAAAATTATGTGGATTGTGTTGTTGGTAAAATAGAGCATCTTTGGTAAAAATGGATTCCTTTAAAAGAAAATAAAAACAATGTATTTAATTGGATTTAAGTGGATAATTTAAGTTTTTAAGCCAGGTCTTGCATTAAAATGCTGGGTCACCACTTATTTTTTTCATGCCATGGGTTTAATTTATTAAAACAATTCCAATCCCGATATAAATTACGACGAAGCTGGTAATCAACTTGGTAGCTGATAAACCAACCATGTAAAGCTGCCTACTTTAACATTGAAGCACATAGAAATGCTTCGCAAATATAAATAATTCAAACATGTAATGCAGCTCAAAAGGTTTCCTGCTGTTTACATATCTATCTCAAAAGACGCTCTCTTTAGGAATAGCATGAAGGGTCGTTTGGTATTAACCTCAATATTTTAGACATAACCCTCGTGGAACTGGAGGAGTTTGAAAAGAAGTTAAACAAAACCAAAACATTAAATTAGCTTGAAAATATTCCCAGTCTGGACGTAACTCCTTCACATAATTAGATTTACTATTTAATCTATCTCAAAAACTCTCACTCCGAACCATTTCCGCCATAATTCTTTGACAAAAAGCAAAACGTTCTACTTTCAATGCATTTAATTCAAAATGCATTGGACTTGCCAAGAGGTGTTTTTTTTTTTTTTTTTTTTTTATTTGTATGACTTGTTCCATCGCTTTTAAACAAGTAATAATATAGTCATAAATTAATGTTTTCTAGAACTTAACCTGCTCTAATTAAAACTAATAACTTAATCACAGTGCTCCAACTTAACCATGAACACATATGGGCAAGTGTACGTGGAGGATCACAAGAATCAATCAGAAATCAAATATAATGGATGTAATGACACGTCATTTTTCAGTTTATAACACCTTTTAAATGTAAAATTTGTGGCTTTGACGTCTGTTAAAAGTTGAATCCACACAATCATCATATGAAATATCAAGACCTCATGTTGGACTCACCTGCTCTAATATAGTGTTGATCCGATCGACCTCGCAGTCAATCACGTAGCGCTTCTCCTGCCTCCTGTCCATCTCCTCAATAATACGTCTGAACTCTGCTGCGTCGGTTGTGCTGCTGACGGACCGAGCCGTTACCTGCCAGTTGTTTGCTACTGCTGCTTCCATGATGGCTTGCAGAATGGAGAAACCTGAAGAGGATGGAAAAGACCTGGTTGATTAAAATAGTACATGATTAGCATATTAAAGCAAATTTCAGAAGAATTTTGCACATTCATTGAATGATTGTATGAAGTGAATGAATAATGCAAAGTATATGTAAAGCGTCTTTGAGTGTCTAGAAAAGCGCTATATAAGTTCAATGCATTATTATTATTATTATTTAAGAGGTTTGTGATCGAACCAGAGGTCAAAAGATCATCTCATTAGGATGTAACAGCATAAAAAACCTGCAAGTCCACAGGAATATTATCTAGACCTTCTGTAGGTAGGAATATGAATTAGTACAGTGGCCTCACAGCAAGAAGGTCATGGTTCCAGACCTGAAGTAGGGACGAGGCTTGAACCCCCACAGCTTGAGCCCCACAGCTTGAACCCACACAGTTGGTCTTTCTGTGTGGAGTTTGTATGTTCTCGCGGTATGCGTGAGTTTTCTCGAGGTACTCTGGTTTCCTCCCACCCTCCAAAAACATGTATGTTGATTGGCCGCTATGAAACTTGTCTCTAAGAATGAGTGTGCGTTTGGATGGTTGTGTGTGTGGCCCTGCGACAGACTTATGATCTGTTTAGGGTGTACTTTGCCTCTTGCCCTAAATCAGTCAGGATAGACTCTGGTACGCCCAGCGACCTGCTTAAGGGATAAAGCGACTCCGAAGACAAAACGTAACAAAATTCTTAACACCTTCAAAACATTTCCTGTGTGCCTAAAAAATTTAAACGACAAAAAAAATGGTGACAATCTTTATTAAATATTTAAATATCAACAAGCTAACAACAACATGAGGATTATAAATTAATAGATTTGGAGACAATTTACTGTTAAGGTAATTTTTGAGAAGTTGAACAAAGTAAAGAAATCCGTATTGGTGTCCAACAAAACAAAAACTGCAGAAATATGACAGGACATTCTTGACTTTTAGCATCGGTAAGGATGGGAAAAGATGAATTTAGTCACAACTAGTCCTAGTTTTTGGGAATCTCATTGACGTTTATGAAGCTTTTATGGAGGATTTTGTGTAATTTTTTTCTTTCTACTGTTTATCGTTTAAAGGCATTTTTTGTTTTTCATGTTTGATGCTGTGAGCTACTTTTTTCTTTATTAATTCAGTCAAATAAGATATTTTGATAGTTATAGAGGGAATGGAAAAGTGAGGTTACAGGGAGAAGAGATAAACAAGGTGGAAGATTTTAAGTGTTTAGGATCAACAGTCAAGAGCAATGGAGAGTGTGGAAAAGAGGTAAAGAAGCGTGTTCAGGCAGGCTGGAACGGTTGGAGGAAAGTATCAGGTGTGATGTGTGACAAAAGAGTTTCAGCTAGAATGAAAGGGAAAGTGTACAAAACCGTAGTGAGACCGGCCATGCTGTTTGGTCTAGAAACAGTAGCACTGAAGAAAAGACAGGAAACAGAGATGGAGGTAGCAGAGATGAAGATGCTGAGGATCTCTCTGGGAGTGACCAGGATGGACAGGGTTAGAAAAGAATATATCAGGGTAACAGCACATGTTAGAGGTTTTGGGGATAAAGTTCGAGAGGCAAGACTGAGATGGTTTGGGCACGTACAGAGGAGAGAGAGAGAGAGTACATAGGAAGAAGGATGCTGGATTTGGAACCACCAGGAAATAGGACTAGAGGAAGGCCAAAGAGGAGGTTCATGAACGCAGTGAAGGAAGACATGAAGATAGTTGGTGTGACCAAAGAGGATGCAGCAGATAGGGTTAGATGGAAGAAACTGACTTGCTGTGGCGACCCCTAAAGGAAAAACCTGAAAGAAGAAGAAGGACTGTTTGATGCTGATGGAGCACTACGGAAGGTCACGGTGTGAAGTGAACTGTTTATTAGATTATCGTAGTAAAAAGAATAGAGGACACAAATTGTTTCTGTATTTTTAAAAAATCACTTGGTGATGTTATTGCGTTTGGCATCAATTAAATAATGACATTTAGCTGAGCCACATGCTAACGGTGACTGTGCTGTGAAACATGTGGCTGCCTTTTCTCCTTGGAGGATTGTGCCATCCCATTTGAAGATAAAGATGATAAAAAATTCATCCTGGCCAGTGTTAGAATGAGATCATTATGCCACGAGAAAAATGGAGAATGAGCCCTGCTAATGATTAATTCACACGTGAAATATTTTCATTTAACAGAGCGCTCGGAAACTCTACGGTCAAACTCACAGAGCAGAGTATGAATAATGTAGACCTATTTCTGGAAGGATATACAGCGTGTAAAGCTGATTTTTTTTCTTTTTTTTTAGAAAAAAAAGGTTTAAGAGGTCTCCAGTGTTATAGTAGAAGACATGAAGGTTATTAATGAAACTCAAACATACTTCTAGTATTTCATTAAGTCAAAGATAAAGTAAAAATGCAAAGTGAATATCCAATGAGCTTCTTTTCCGTTTTCATGTCGTACATGTGACATGGGTAATTGATCCAGAACAAAGAAAAGAAAAAGTGCGGCGATACAAATCTTGGCAGGCATCCGCAGACTTTAAATAATCAATAATATTTCTGGATCTGACGGCATATTATGCAAATCGTTTCCCTCTGTCTGAAGAGCAATAGGCAAAGTAAATATTTGACACTCATTTTTGTGTGTGAGCCTTTTCTCTCTATAATCTTATCTCAACGAACCGGCTGCAGAAAGCCAAGAAAATTAGCACGGGGACAAAAAAAAAGAAAAAAAAAGGACAGCCGAAGGAAGAAAAACACTGAATCTTTCAGTTTTCTTCATTTACATTTTCCATCAGAATTAACTGGTCTGGAGGACGAACAAGCTTCTCCCTTGGTGAAAATCTGGCTATTGCAAAATGTGCATTCCACATCCCACGGTGTGCCACCACAGCTGCATCATCTGAAGCGTATGACCTTTAGCCACGCAGCACAGAGAGCAGCAGAGCTCAACACACACTGCGTCATCTGTCCCGAGGAGTAGTGGTATTCTGCCTGGAGATGTGGCCTATACCGGACCTCAGGGTTATGAAACAATCCAGTTGTCAGGTTGCATCCCGAGGGAAAAGTTTTTTTTATGAATGTAACTTGTAGCAAATAGCACACGCATGCAAGATGCATTGAGGCTATGAGTTTTTACCGAGGTCTTTCAAAGGTTTTCAGGTCACGCAATTTTTAGAAATAGCAACGACTAAACAGTGAATGTACAAAAAAACTTAGATAAACTAAACTAAAAGCAGCATATAAGGAAAATTATTTTAAACAACTTTAAAATATGGAACACTGGCCTTTTCGTGTGGAGTTTGCATATTCTCCTCGTGTATGCGTGGGTTTTCTGCCGATACTCCGGTTTCCTCCCACCCTCCACAAACATCTGTGTTAGGTTAATGGGCCACTATAAAAAAATCGCCCCTAATAATGAGAGTGTGTGTGGATGGTTGTGTGTGTGAGACCCCATGACTCACTAGTGACCTATTCGGGATGTACCCTGCGTCTTGCCTTAAATCAACCAGGATAGGCTCCAGCAACCCCCACGACCCGTTGGGGAAGAGCGGGTCTGAAGATCAAACAAAACTTTATTATAATAAAAGTTTAATTTCTCAATTAAGAAGAAAATTTAGGAGGGGATGTCATGCTTTTGTGGGGTAACGATTATTTTTTAAAATAGTTTTTAAATGTAAATATGTACCATTTCTTAGGAATTTTTTTTTCAACTTTCACTTCTGCTTTTGACAAATAATTTCTTCCCTTCTATTTCTTCCCAATTCATTCCAGTGGGCGTGTGCACAACACTACGTAATCTTGTTTGAGTTCATAAATAAGACAAGTAGGGGTGAGACCATGGCTCAGTGGTTAGAGCGTTCGCCCGTGGATCAGAAGTTCGCAGGGTCGCATCCCACTGAGTTCACGTCTAGGGTCCTTGGACAAGACACCTAACTCCCTGTTTCTCCCACCCTTGGCGCCGTCATAGGTGGCAGCCTGCTGCGGTGTAGTGCAGCACACACATTTCCTGGTCAGGGATTAATGAAGTATATTAAAAAAAAATTCTCTCAGTATGAATTGGTTGTCTCTCGAGGCAATCCGAGCATGAGTACAGCAGCTGCTAAAAATTCACTTCCTGCTTCCTGCTACCTCTAAAAGTAGAAAGCAAAGAACAACCCTGTGTTCAAACAGTTTTTAAATGCTGGGTTCTCTTCAAATAGTATCTAAGAATGAAATAGAACCCTGCGCCCCCTCCGATATGTTTTGTATGTGGGAATAAATTTCAAACATGGTAGAAACCTCCAAATAGGTGATTTAGTATTACGTCTCGTCTTTAAGGTCATTCTTTAATCATTGTATGCAAATAAGAGGCAACGCCATTTTCTCATACTTCTTCACATTTTCCAAAAAAAAAAAAGGGAAAAAGGGAAAAGATGGTCTGAATAACAAAGATGCATTATTCATTTTCCTAAGGCATATGTACAGAAGCACAGGAATCACAAGCCAGCTGGATAGCATGGCAGTCTTCCCAGCTGTAAAAGCTTTTCACATTAAGAGGTGTCACGCAGATTAACTGGGTCAAAATGGTCTCTGTTGGTTTGGGAACTGTTGAGAAGGTTTAAAAAAAACTGAAAAAAACATGCCAATGAGCCCTTTAGCACAAGGTAATCACATCAGGTGTTTGACAAGCATAAGGGTTAAAATGATGAGACATGATTGGAACTGTGGGTACCTATTTGTTGGGGGTGGGTAAAAACATTGATGCCTGTGCTGCTTGACAGCCAATATTATGTATCTCGTAACATTTAAAATGACAAAAGCAGCAAAATCCTCACAGGGGAGCGCTGTAGGGATTTGAGCTTCTTTTATGTGCTATTGTGCCTGAAAATGTTCATTTTGTGGGGGTATAAGAAGTAAGAAAACTGCAAAAATTGGAAGAGGGAAGCAGTGTTCTGTCAATCAGATTAGGACCACAGAAGAGTTTTTTTTTTTCATAAAACTTGCTGATTTGTGCAGCATTTGTCTCCTCCAGCAAACCCTGAACTGTGCAGGAACAATTGGATTCATTTAAGATTCACAGAAGATTCCATGCCTGCCTAGTTTTACATTTGTATGGAAATGAAGAGATGGAATCTGGTGGTAAATAGTCTGTCCAAAACCAAGAATTATTTTATTTTTTTGGGTGCTGTTAGTTCTTTTTTGGGTCTTTTTGTTCTAAGTCAGCGAGAAAGTTTTATTTTTTTCTCATTTGAAATTTAAAAAAGGTTTTAAAGTTAATCTGACTGCAAAGACGATACAGATACCTCCCTCTTCTTCTTAAAAATGCAGGAGCATTCATTATCTTCTGTGTTAAGATTTACATCTGCCACTTAATTTTCTTGGACCACAATCTGTTTCCAGCCTGAGCCAATCAATGAATTCATCCTCCTAAACAACGCTGGACACCCCCATAAATGCTTTTGATAGGGATATTTATTCCCAACATGGAGGAAAGCGATAAATCCAAAGCACCTCTGCCAGCAGGGGCTCCCACAGCTGTGTAACATCGGAAAACGTAATACAGACAACTACATAAATTATAGAAGACAACAACATGGTTTCCTTATCACCTCCAATAAATCGTTGTGGCAACTTCTGCTGATGAAGCTCCTGAGTGCTCATCATATCTTTGAGGAAGGGAGATGTTTTACAGGTAGAAAATGACTGGATCACACATGCACACATGTATATGTTTAAGTTTTTTTAAAAGAAAAAGTTTTTTTTTTATTTGCTATTGTGCTATCAAAATTTATCTTGTGACCTATTGTTTGAATTTACGAAAATAGGTAAATAGATGGAGTTGGAGCCCATTTTTATAGTAGAGTTCAAAAGATTGTAGTTCAATTACTTTTAGACACGACAATTTTAGGCAGATCCATTAAGGTTTTCAGAGTTGTTATTGGGTAGCTGTAGAAATCTTTCTTAAAATCCTTTCAGTAATTCGGGAGAAAAACTGTTGTTGTTCTTGTGTTCACAAATGTCCGAATAAATTGAATTGATGGCCGGTCCGACCATGGTTTTCTACACTTTCCCTTTCCTTTTAGCTGAAACTTCCATCACACATCACACTTAATACTTTTCTTCACCCGTTTCAGCCTGCTTGCACACGGCTCTTCACCTCTTTTCCACACTCTCCATTGTTCTGGACTGTTAATCCTAAGTACTTAAAATCTTCCACCTTCTTTAACTCTTCTCCCTGTAACCTCATATTTATAGTTATATGTATTCCTTTTAAAAAAAGAAATATAATTATCTAAACGTCTGAAGACACGTGCACTAAAATAAAAAGAATGCTTTTGTAAAACTCTTATTAAATTTATTAAGTTGATGTGAACTGGGACTGTATTTTGTGTTTGTTCAAGTGGGACAAACAGAAAGGTGCTTGTAACATTTATCTCAAGACTCAATTTAAATGTGTGAAATACATTTGCAGAAGTCTAATATATCAGAAAATGTTGCAGAGAATAAAAGAATGAAATGCAATATGATGGAAGCGAGTTTATAGGAAGCCAGGAGTGTCAGCACCGCCGGCACAATTGTACATCCAGGCCTGAATTCAGCTTCTAAATTTGTTAAGGGGGTGTTTTCACGCTTGAATGCAGTGTTTAGTTGCTTCTTAATCTCAAATACCCTCTTGAAACAACTCCAGGCCAACAGTTTGTGGAACAGTGTATAAACAGCTGCGATGGGTGAAAACTCAATTATTCTTGCATTTTCCTGCTATCAAATCCAGACGGAGCCTAAAGACGCCCTGTGTGCTTATAAATCAGAGCTGTTGCGAATGAGATGTTGTGCCAGTGTAGCGTACAGTGGCTGAGTGAAAGCTGCAGTCCTCTTCTTCGTCTCTGAACTAGATCTTAACAGGATGAGTTTTGAAGCGTCACCCGTGGCGGCTCAGCAGTAATTGAATTGAGTTGCATCTAATCTCATTGCCCAGCTCCTTTGGTTCCTTGCCTCTCATTAGGGTTCGCCGCAGAGTGTCACAGGCCTTGCTTACCCCTTCTACCCCTCCTTCTCACACCCTTTCTCATACCTCACAGCTGATCAGTGCTAAGTAGCCAATTTAGAAAAATAAAAACGCATGAACCTGGTTATTATCTAACACTACCAAGCCGTGAGATACAAATGACAGATACATGTCATTGAGAAAGAAATACCTCTTCCCAGCTTCCCGTTCAACATTACTAAGAAAAGGAGAAACAACGGTTGCGCCAAGAAGGGCCGCTGGCATGTGCAGCCTATTTGCTGCAACAACTGGACCCGTTGTGTCCCAAAAGACAAGGCCATTAAAAAGTTTGTCATCAGGAACATTATGGAGGCAGTGGCTGTGAGAGACATCTCAGAGGCCAGTGTCTTTGATTTGTATGCTCTTCCTAAGCTCTATGTGAAGTTGCACAACTGTGTCGGCTGTGCCATCCACAACAAGGAGGTGAGGAACCGTTCCCGTGAGGCCAGGAAAGCTCGTATTCCATCTCCAAGATTTAGGCCCACTGCTGGTGCAGAAAGAGCTCCTCCAAAACCCATGTAAAGGAGAAAGTGAAGATACTGTACACTTGAAAAAGTAAAACACTACCTGTTCATCTTTATTTAGAGTGAAAGGGGGGTTGGTGTTCCCTTTGCTCAGGTAGCTCAGAAATGCAAAAATGGCCAAAAACAGCTTCTTAACACATGTATTCAGTTTCATTTCCTTTTTTGACATCTTTTTCTATTTTTGTGCACTTACATTAAAGTAGCACTCCCTGTTGTACATGAGCCTAGCGTGCATCCTGCAAAAATATGTACGGCTTATGTTAGAATGTGGGCGTGGTGGAAGACAGACTCCATCGACAAGAACCACCTGGTGTTCAAATATTACCCAATGATTGGACAGGAGAGCTTGCCTACTACCATATTCAAACCTTTATCAATAAAACAGGAAGCCACATCAAGTATGTTTTGATATCGGACTTCTTCTTCTTCTTCTTCTTTCTGCATTTCTCTTTAGGGGTCGCCACAGTTTCATTTAGTTTCTTCCATCTAACATATCTATCTGCTGCATCCTCTTCGGTCACACCAACTATCTTTATGTCTTCCTTCACTGCGTCCATTAACCTCCTCTTTGGTCTTCCTCTAGTCCTCTTTCCTGGTGGTTCCAAACCCAGCATCCTTCTGCCGATGTACTCTCTCTCTCTCCTCTGCACATGTCCAAACCATCTCAGTCTGGCCTCTCGGACTTTATCTCCAAAACCTCTAACATGTGCTGTTCCCCTGATATATTAATTTCTAATCCTGTCCATCCTGGTCACTCCCAGAGAGATCCTCAGCATCTTCATCTCTGCTACCTCCATCTCTGTTTCCTGTCTTTTTCTCAGTGCTACTGTTACTAGACCAAACAGCATGGCCGGTCTCACCACGGTTTTGTACACCTTCCCTTTCATTTTAGCTGAAATTCTTTTGTCAGACATTACATCTGATACTTTTCTCCACACATTCCAGCCTGCCTGCACACGCTTCTTCACCTCTTTTCCACACATGTTTTGAAATTGGACTAACGTTCAAAAAAGGCGTAAACTTCCAAAAAGATTTTGTAAACTTCCTCTTTAATTCAACATATATAAAAACTTTGAAGGGCTTGCAAACAGTATTTCTTTAACATTATTTTCTTGGCACAAAAAGAAGCAAATCAGAGTGATTTAAAGTACTTAAAGGAAGGGAGAGACGAGAACCAAACAATACCTATCAACTAAAGATCAAATCTAGAAGAGGACAGTACACAGTATAAAAAAAATTGCCAAGCCACTAAGCCAGCAGTAAATGCAGCTTCTCTCAGCTCTAATGTCCCAATCCTCTGGTAAATGATGGTCTCTGGCAGGCTGAAATCTCTTCTAAGCACTTCCCAGGGTCTCACATAGGACTAGAAAACACAAAGATAATATATTTTTATCCTATAATTGTGAGGTTAGCTTCTCATTAATTTGTAGACGCGACATAGCGACAGCTACCTTGAAAAGGTTTAGCTCAAAAGCAAACTGATCAAATTCATGTTGACATTTCATGCATTGTTTATAAAGCATTTTTCTCCATTACCAAGCCGGAAAAAAAAATCTACGGCTTTTCAAAGGTTATTTTGCCTACATTTTTACGCTAGGAGAAGAATAAACATCTTTTAAGAGATGGGTGCAAAGATACATTTTGGGTTTGTGATTTTTGCAACACTTTCGAGAAAGCAATCATTTAAACATGACATATTTTAATTCAATTTCTTGCCATAGCACAAGACACAACATTTCATTTGGGCCCTAGTAGATGGTAAGAATCATATACATATAATAAATACATCAATCGGCACTAATGGTTATTTTCTATTTTATTTCACACTAATTAGCAAAGCATAAACTTTCGTCTAATGAAGGTGCTCTTTCATTTTATTAATATTAGATATTAATTTATTGTCCATATTTTTTCTTTCTCTTGATAATTTCTTTAAAAGGTCATTCCATTTTCATTCCATATAACTTCAAACATGTGTATTTTATTGTAACTTCAGAGTCTATAATTTTCCATTGTCCTAAAAAAAAAAAATAGATTCAACATTAATTGGGATTGGAGCAATCTGTGGAGCTTTGAACCAAAGATGAGAGTTGTATTTACAAAAAAAATTCTGTATAAAATTCCCAAAGTATAAAAATCTTTCTCCTTATTAACTGTAATTTTGTGTTATCTTGTTTAAGGTATTTTTTTAAAACGTAAGAAAGGTCCCTTTTAGCCACCTATAGTCACGCGGTTGCTTTAGAATAGAGATCAAATTTTGGACCTAAATTGATCTTTTTCCAAACAACGCTAGAATTTTCAGGCATTATTTTGGACATTTTTTGTGACTGCCAAAAAATGGAAGCTAGACAATGACTTTCATGACTGTCTGAACTAAGTTTGCTCAGGATAGCTCAGTGGGTTGGGCAGACGTCCTCTAACTAGAGGATTGCTGGTTCAATCACCCGCCCAAAGTTCATGGCGAGGCGTTCCTGAGCAAGATATCAAATCCCAATTGCTTCTGATGGTGGGTTACACCCTGCATGGCAGCTTCCACTATTAGGTATGAATGTGTATGGGTGAATGTGAGCCACAATGTGAAGTGCTTTGAGTACCAATGCAGGTCGAAAAGTGTTCTATAAGTAGAGTGCATTTAAAGTTTGGCTGCAAAGACAAGAATGTCCATTGCAATTGACTGTTAGATCTAAGAAAAAGTTTTGATAGATCTTGTGGTGATTAATAATAATAAAAAATTGCATCGGCTCATTATAAAATGTATTATTTTATTTACTTATAGGCAGAGCTGTTAGTTAAGAAAGATAGACCTTCAACTTGTTTTATTGTAACTATAGCAACCAAGCAGTTCAACTTTTTAATATTCTGCCATGTGGTTTAGTAAAGACATAAATAGCAGTTAAAATATTTTTAATGTTAATCAAAAAAGCAGAAAAAAAACCCAATAAATGTTAAGGCCCCTCCTTTGCCTTGCAGGGGCGGCATCTCCTGCAGGCAAGGGGAGGGCTATCTGAGGGGAGCCAGCTGGGCTCATTTTGAAGGAGATGCCTCTGCACTAATTGTTTTCTCTCTCTGTTTGTCCATCTGCAGGTCTGATATGCTTTTGGTTTTTCAGTTTCTTCAATGTTGAATTTGTATTTATGATGATTGTGTCTTTATATTATAATAAACTTCATTTGATTTGGCCCATACTTGACAATATCCATATATAAATATATAGCATGCGTTAAAAAAAAAAACCCACACATCATTGTAAGTTATTACAAATCAAGTTAGATTTACTTGATTTTGAAAAATGTATATCAGTTAAACAAATACTCTGAGTTTCTAACAAAAAGCTGTGCCGCATGAATCACTTAAAACACAACAGCTTTAAATTAAAAAATGTTGTGACAAACACTAGCACTTCCGGCTGCCCACAGAAGCAGAACGGATAATACCACAACAGAAATGGTAGATGTGTGGAAACCCCCTGAAGCAAATGCTAAACTAGCCCAAAAGTATGGAGCCACAGCTTTGATGTGGTATTTACAGAAGGCCTATACCCAAAACCTTTTTCAGTGCCAAGTGTTGTCCTCGTCAACAAGACAGCGCATGTAAAATCAAACAGAAGCAACATGCCGTCTGTAGCTTCAGAAGAATATGCGAGAGGATGGAAAGAAGCACATTTTCACTGTGAAAATCCACCCACAGACTTTTAAGAGCTTCTCCATCTTTTCCTGTCAGTTGTTGTTCCCCTTTACACACACAGCATACTTTGACATATTGGTACATGCTGTGCACACAGAGGGTGGAATGGGCACTAAAACACACAAGCAAAGTTGTATACAGTACTTGTGTGTGACTGATCAAATGGTGCGCAAAACATTTCTGGACAGCTTTAGCCAATCAGCTGCAATACAAAGAAAAATGGCAAAACTGGGGGGTTTGAAAGACCATTTACGACAAAGTTCAAGTATTATTCTGCGATTGTGCTTGCTCCCGAGGATGACATATAAATGTTATTTGTTATTTTACGCAAACAAATTCTCCTTCGGACATGAAGGAGCAATCCTCTTTCACTATGGCTGCTTGGAGAAAAGGCCAGGACATTTTGTAATAATGAAAAAGAGAAGCTCTCAGCTGTAATTTCATGGCCGTTGAAGCCAACAGCAGGCAGGTGGTAAAATGGCTTTATTCCAGGTTCAGTTAAGGGGACATAGAGAGTGCAGAGGGGTTTATTGTGTGCTTATTGTGACACATGATAGCTCTCATATCAAGCTTTCTAAAGCACTAGGCGCTTGGCTTGTACTTTTTCAAGGGGTTACTGAATTACACAGGTTGCCACTGTGAGTTGGACACCGTATATTGGGATGTCACTTTGCTTGTGATACCAGTTTATGTGTGCAAAATAAAAAGAGATGGAGAATGCCGGTGATGCATAGCTTCATCCGTATTTCTTTAATATTATTCTTCTTGTGCATTTTACAGCTTCTCTGATGTGCCCTTCCTTGTCAGCGTGTCCAAGCTGATTTATCCCTCTGATGCATGCATAATTTGGTTGTTATGATGCCGCCGTGAAGGAGAAACCCACCAAAGCACAAGAGACATATATTTATGTGTGGATGAGTGTATAAAGTCTCTGCCTGGTGATACTGATACACCATTACCAGGGTTGTAACGGCACCACAAGGCAAAGGGAACAAAGTAAAATGTGAGGCTGATATGTACACTCATCTCACACTGTGAAAAAAACAGAGATCTCACTAGCGAGATGTTACAAAAATGTACTTAAAACAGAATAATTTATGTTAGAGTCATAATGGCAGAAGAATAAGTTGTTTAAAATAATTAAATGACTGAAAATTTTATGTAAACATTTTTTGTTTCTCAAGTTTCAACATGTACATCATTAATAACTCATGTTGTGTAATTTGCTCAATCTGCAAAGTTGGTTTGGTATGAACCTAATTTGGGAATTTATCAAATACTTTTTATTTGATTTAAAGGTTTATCATTTTTTATGTTGCGAACAACAATCAAGTGCAATACCAAACCGCAACTGGCTAATTAAAGGACAGATTTCATTTGGTCTGCCATCAAAGCTGTCGAGCAGTGCAGCGGGGAGCCATGTATTGTTTGACTCTTTTAAGAAACAAAGGCAACTGTCTCTGGATATCCAATTAGGGGGACTGCTGAAGGATAGAGAGCAGAGTTTGCTTTAGTTATCTGTTCTTCCACAACTCCATATCTGTCTCTTTGTCTTTAATGTACTGTAGCCTGAGAGAAACCACAGGAGGTCAGATTGACAAGGTGTGGTGATCCTCCCATTTACAAACATCTCACTGGCTCATCACTCTGCCTGGATTCATGTGGAGTTATGTGGCTTTGATACAAAGCTTGGTTCTTTTAAAATAATGCTTATAAATGATGGTGAATCAGCTCACACTGACACACTTGCAGTAATCTGCTTGTCAGCATGTGTTTCCCGTGTCTTTGTAAGTAACAGAGTCAAAATTTTCAGATGAATCCAAAATGCATTCCTGACATTTTTAACATTGATTCTTATCTTTCAGTCAAAGGTTTATTTTTTTCCAAGATTTTAGGAGTTTTTAAAGTTTAGCCACTTTCTCATTTTGACAGTTTAAGAGAAACAAGTATTTTTGATGAAACATGAACAGATAAGATTTATAATTTACTTAATTCACACAAAGAAGAATTGACACATTTAATTTATCTTTCTAATCAAGTTTGATTTCATTACTTTTTTTCCCTTTAATTATGACTTTTGAGGAAGAACTTGTTTATAAAAAAGGAGAATAATATGATTGCGTTTGGAAAGTCCCAGATTGTCGTGTTTGACTGGGGCTTAGAATCAAACGGTTGGCTGGGAGATGGCTGCTTTAATCAAATCCTATTTCTATTTTAAGAAGAAATGATTTTTTTAATGACAACTCAGAAGTTTCAATACCAAGAACAGGCCGTTAGTAATGACACAAAGACCTTGAAACAAAAAATAATTGACGAGTCATACTTTTATTGGGTCTTCTCTTTATATGTTTATTTGAATTTATGTTTCATTTAATTAAGTTTTTACAAATTTAGCTGTCGTGCTTTAGCAGGCAAAATTATGCACTGTTACTGAACCGAAACCCAACCTTATTCTGTATGTGAAAGTGGCGTCACGCCACCGGACTTATATGCAAACAGGATCCTAATTTGAAGTCACCAGCTGTGGGTGGTGACCGAAAGAATGGAATTGCAGATACAAGCGGCCGAAATGAGCTTCCTCCAAAGAGTGGCTGGGCTCTCGTTCAGTGATCGGGTGAGGAGTTCTGCCAACCGAGAGGAGGTCAGGATTTCCCCGAGCGCCTCGCTGGTGAGGTGTTTCGGGCACGTCCCCAGGAGGAGACCGAGAGGCCGACTGGAGAGACTATGTCTCACAGCTGGCTGGGGAACAACTCGGGATCCTTCCGGGTGAGCTGGAGGATGCAGCTAGAGGGAGAGAAGCCTGGGCTTCCCGTCTGAGGCAGTTGCCCCCACGACCCGGCCCCGGATAAGTGGAAGACAACTGAACCGAAATTGATTTCACCAAGGTATTATTAATTTGAAAGCGATATCCATTTGGCATCAACACAATCAATATGCCACTCAAAAATGTTAACATATTTATTCATAAAACCTCTTTTAAGCCTTGATACTTTTTAGAACATTTGTGCATTCTTGTTCTATTATAATTTTAAGAGACTACAATGAATAATTAAGGTCAGTTGTTCAATTTCAAACTGAGGCTTACCATAAATGTCAGACAATACAGACTTGTTTCCAAAGACCTTTCATAAAAGGTTTTTCTTTTTAAAACTATTTAAAGCAAATGTAAAGTATTTGTAGCAAAACAAATATGACACAAAAAGGCCGGTGTTCTGAGGATATCTGCAACCTAGCAACCGCAAGTGAACCGCAAGTGAACCACAAGTGAACAACCGGTCGCAAAACCTAAAGTATATAGGCATTAAACGAATAAAAAAACACTTACTTGTACGTTTTACATGATATATTTTAGTCAAAAAATGCAGAGCAGGTGTGAAAAAACTCTAATTTCAATAGAGATATTGGAATTACGCCAAGTCGTAAATCTCTGTGTTTAGATCATCTGGGAGGGAGAGGGTGGTAGATGACGCGTTGTGGGCATGCGCAGAGCGGAAAGTGGCAGATCTCGTCGTGACACCGGGAATTAGAAAATTAGCATTCAAAATTTTTGAAATATATTCCAGCTTAGCTGCAATTGGTAGTGACTTATTTTGTTGTTTCACGTAGAGAAAATACGTTTTTCTGTTACTTTATTTGTTGGGTTGGTTTGTGGTATTTTTTTTTTTTTCTAATTATTCAGCTAATAAATACTATGTTCAGCTTTCTCAAATAGAAAAAAATATTTAAATCAACGTACACAATAATTTATTAACAGTTACCACTGAGAAAAAATAGTAACTCCTCCTCTTTTGCCCTTTTTGACAAATATTTCAAACACAATTGTGCAAGTAAAGTTTTCTTTTGTTTGTCTCTCTTTTTCAACAGGACTCGTTGTTGCCCTGACAATCCAGCTAATTGATCCTTAATAATCACATTCATTTACTGGTGTCAACAAAAACAAAGCATTGTTAAGAGTGTCACAATTGTTCTTTTTTCTGCTAAATTTGAGGGAGGCCAAGTTGCGACTGCTGTAAAAACAGCCGGTCGAGAGCAGGGATGAAGAGGAGGCAACATAAGAAAAAGCTAAAAGCATATAAAGACCAGGAATGGGGGGAGTGGGAAGGAGAGAAAGAGGGCAGAGTGACTCATAAATCAACAAGAGGTGAGACTGCTGAATCAGGGTTGATTGTGCCTCGGAGAGACAATAAAGCCTGTAATCATCTGTCTCTGCTGCACAGACCTGGCAATTATCTGCCCATACCTGACCACCAGAACAGAAAGGGCAGGATCCATCTACCTTCACCCCACCACCCTAGACTGTTCCAGATTTTAAGAGGAGGGGGGATTTGTGTCAAGTAAAAGGATAATATTCCCAGTAGCACAGCTAAAGAAATGGAGAAAAATAGAACATAGCAGGAGAAGAGAAAGGGACACCTGTGAAATATAGACGGAAATGGTGGTGTAACTAGATTATGCAGCGAAGAGCTTATTCCAAAACAGGACTTTAGTTTGGTTTTCTGGAGATTCTTTTGGTGATACATTGACAGTAAAAAAGTTTAGGCTGAACGGCTCGGAATCGCCGTGCAATAATGAGTTAATTTTACATCTGCTTTTGACTGAAATGAAGAAGTTTGTTTTGACATCAGAGCACATACCGGGAGCTTTGCTAGTTAGCGGCCAGGCTCACTATTGCTTGTCAGAGGCCCTCCATACTTTCACAATCTACTGTATTTTCTTAAACTTGGGAATGCATCATTTGTGTTTATTTATCGTCATACAAGTAATTATCGGATAAATTTCTAGTCTATATGGTTCATCCCTATTGGTCATTTGTTTTCGTTGGGGGTAGTTGATAACATAAAATAATTCTGTTTGGATCTTTCATCTCCTTTCCTCCTCCTATGAGATATGTCAATAAATGACTACAGATAAGAGGAGAGTGGCCACTTATTAAGCCAGTATAGGACTTTATGGAAGCTCCATTTGCTTCATCATAATGTCTGCTTTCAAACAGCTGTCTCATTTGGGAATTTAGGGGACAAATTTTCCTCCAATATATCTGAACCTGAAGCATACGGACAATCACTCTCTGACTGAAAGCTCTACACTGAAGCCTAAAAGCATTTTTTTTGCCATTCCAATAACAGAGCCAAATGAATAGTGTAGCTGTAATTAATCTTTCCTATTGACGGAATAAAACCTCTTGGCGGAATTCAGCTGTTTTTTTTTCTTGTTCGTGCCCTCCCTCCCCCTATAGCTCAGTGTTTTTCCTCTCTAATGGGAAATTTTGTTGAATAATTGCAAAGCTGCTTCCAGTATTGTAGATGATCAATGCTTTTATCGCACACAAATTAAAAAACAGAAAGGCACTCAAGAAAATAATACATTGCAACAGACTGTTTGTGCTGCACATCCTGAGCAGAGGGTTACCTGTAATTTAGTTTGACTTGTTTAATTCAATATTTATGTACAAAAGGAAATTATAATAGGGAGCGACTACCTGTGGAAATGGTTGCATTAGTTGTTCTTTTGGAAAATTTTGCTACATTTGTTGGTGCATTTTTTAACTTTTTCTTTGTTTAGAAACGCTAAAAAATCTGATCATCCTTAAAAGAACAAGCATTGCTTTGAAAAGTCCAATTTTATGTCGTAAAGCACTCCACAGTGTAAACATAGAACGTTATGTTCAGCTGAAAAGAAAGGTACGCTGGAAAAAAGAAAGAGCGAATAAAAAAAGGTTGTAAATGATAGATTCCCTATGCTTAAAGATGAGCGAAAGACAGCTAAATTTGAACAAACACAGGACTCAAAAATGGAAGTTACTTGGTTCATAACAGCTTATATGAAGATATTTAGTAAAAAATTAGAAATAAAACTGTTTGAAGTATTTGCCAAAAAAATAATTTGTTGCGGAGCGGTGAATTATTTGCATTAAAAAAATCTTCACCATCAGGCGTCCTATTCTCCTGACTTGATATGTTCCACCACAACACACTACTTCGTTCTAATGCTTCCATCATCTTAATCACATACTCATAAAAATCTGGCAAGATTTTTAACGAGTTCATCCTACACGCCAAATATGATCATCACATATATGCTTCATCTTTGAGATTGGGATGGAATTTTAGAGGTGAATAAAAATGGATCTAATGTCCTGTTTTGTGGTTATTTAGTAATATTCTGCAGTATTAAATGATTCACAGGCAGATTTAGTTTTTTTTTTTTTTTTTTAATAAAAGGAGTACAGTTGGAAAAACTGGGTGGTCGGGTTCGGGGAAGAAATTCATAATATTGGTTGAATAACTCAAAGTAATAGAGTGAATTGAGCTGTATTTTAGCTTGCTTTCCTTTCACAGCTAAAGGGAGAAAAGAACACATTCTGCTTTTAAACTATTTCCCCTGCCACTTCTCTTAGTTTAGCCAGCAGTCACTGTCCACATTGCCAGGGGAGCTGCACTACCTGATAAGCAGAGGTAGAGGCTCTCTGACACATCTGTCTGCTTGATGAGCCAAGTGTCAAAGCCCCCCAAAGTGTTGGATGGAGTGCATCAATAAACGACTTTAATCCCCTCTCGGGGCCAATGTCCTCCCTCTAATAAGGGATCTTCTTACAACCAGCGGCAGTAGGAGGGAAGGTAAAAGTGGTTTGGCATGGGCCCGGGCACGTGGACGTGTTCTATACTGGGAATTGTCTGTACACATGTAACAAGCTGTAAATCACAAGTGCCTGCTGTTGCCTTAATTGCTGAACTGAATTGGTGTTTTGTTTCCTCCTTCTTGTTTTCTCCCTTCGTTTGCCCTACGCTGGCCTTTTATCTTTTTAAAGAACACGTGTGTTCGTCATTTTACCTCTATCTCACTAAAACCTCCTTGCTTTTTGTATTTCAGGCTATTTTCACTCGCAACTGCTCTGACTAGCCTAGACAGTTTTCTTTAGAAGACAAAAGTGGAAAAGCGGAAGGATAGCGGGGGAGAGGGTTTGGGCTAGATTGGTGATGCTGAAGGACATGTGGGTTGTAAGCATCCGCAGGGGAAGAACCAGTGAGTGTCCTACTCAAAATGACCCTAATTAACCACATATTATCTGCAGACTGTGTGGAGGATTAAAGCCCTCAGCTCAGGACCCTACAGGCCTACAGACCCCTACAGACCCTGTAGGGTCCTGAGCTGAGGGCTTTAATCCTCCCATAGACAGAAGAGTCTTTGCTCCGAAGCTCTGCATATTCTGCCTCAAAGAGAGACAGAGAGAGGCGGGGGCGTCAGACTGGACCATAAAAAAAGGAGTGTATTCTGCAGAAGACACAAGTGCTTTGGAGCATATCTGCAGGTCTGAACCTTTCGATAATAAGCAAATATAAGTGAGAAAAAACAAACCCTGCTTTACAGAGCATGAGAAACCCCCAGTTTTCTGACATCCTTGTGAAAAGGAAGCTGTAATTTGTCTTTGCCTGTCATTTGCTGAACCTTTCTCCATCTTAGGTGCTGTTTGAACAGACTGAAGTTACAGTGTGGAAGAGGGGATTATTCTTCAACTGAGATATAATGAGTTCATTTTCCAGTCCGACATTAAAAATCCAAGAAATGAAGAATTTGCCGTGCTGACAGGGTGTCATATACAGACCTCTAACAATGCAAAACAATTGAAAAACCCTGTCGATGCAGCACAATGCGTTGCCCTCAAGGCAGAGATTTTGGTTTCTGTTTTAAATCATTTTGGGAGCAGCTTTGACACACCTCATTCAGGATGAAACATGAGTCAGTAGCAGCGACACGATTAAATAGAAGATTAACTGGCACCAGCTAGTCAATTGTTGGGCACAGGAAACAAAGCATCTTGCTCACAGTGTGTCACTGTCTTTTAAAAGTTGTGTGTTATTAAATTTGTAAAGCACTGCTGGTTGAATTTATTCACCATTTCTATGTACCGAAAGAATGATTTTATGAAGTATGGGGTATAAAATTTTTTAGTAATTACAAGGTTTTCGCTTGGAATTACAAGATAAATGGGTCTCAAATGGTACGGTAATATACCAAATAAACATTTACAAGGTTTCTACCATGTTTGAATATTATTATCAAATAAAAAACATACCTGAAGTTATTTTCTATTTCAGTCATGCATGTTTGAAAAATTTGCAAGCGGTTCCGGTATAAACAAACTGTTTTAGCACCGATTTGGCCATAGATTTTGTTCTCCACAAAGTCCCAATTCCAATGTAATCCAGGAAGTGTGTTTGCAGCATGCACATGCTCTGCTCAGACTCAGACTCTCCCCTCAACAGGAAGTGCCATTTTTATGTAAATACACTAAAATAAGGATATAAAAGTGTGTCTCAGCTTTCCCAACTAATGTGCTAATGCACCACATACTGTAATTATGGCCTCAGACAAGGTTTGCTATGTGTTGGGCATACGCCCAGGGGGAGTTCACAATGTCAAAAACAGAAAGAAAGTTGAAACAATGTTTTTATGTTTTATTTTTTATCATCAGGAGCTCAGGTGGGGCAATATTGCATTTCTGAGCAAGCAAAAAGCATTATATTTTATCTATACTGATTTCCAAATTACTATGCAGATGAGATTTTATGTAGAGATTTCTGCAGAATTGAAAGCCTCCAGAGGATTCTACATATTAATATTGCCAGTATTTCCAGTTCCCTGCTTTATAATGTCATTTCAGCAGCCGCTCTCTTAATGTGGTTTATTTGTCTGGCAAATGTCTGGTCAAGTCCTCATCATGCCTTTTTCAGCGAGCTCAGTGTGGGCTCTCAATTAGATACAAATCCCCTTAAATGCTTAAGTTTTTGTGAATAATGAAACGCTTTTATGCTGCTATTTTCTGCTTTCCAACAGCAGAGATGATTATTCTTTCCCAGGTTGCCAGAAATATTGATCTGCTTAATAATGCGGAACAGCCTTCAGGCATTTATTCTTTAATTACTAACAAACTGATTAGCACAAAAATCTGATTTCAGAAATCCAAAAACCACAAGACATAATATAATCCAGACAATCCAAAGCAATGATTGTGTTGACTCTTAAATTCTCTTTGAGTAATAATTTAGACCACACTGTACATGCTGTGAGATGGGATTTATCACCACGTCTTTCATTGCTCTGGAATGCAAACGCTACAAATGCATGGTTCCAAACCTACCTCGGTCTGTGTCGTAGAGGTAGACAAACTTCTGCCATTTGTAGTGGGAGAGCAAGCTGAGCACTGCCCCTCGCAGGGCTGGCCGCATCTGGATGACAAACTGCACCTCGTTATCGGTGGGGTAACTGGGCGTGACAAAGGAGGTGTGCAGCGCTCCGCAGAAGGAGGTCAAGGTGTTCATGGACTTCTTGTCGTAGAACCCAAAGATGGCGTACACCCCACGGGAGAACTGGGAACAAACTGCAGGGAACAGCAGAGAGCAAGACACCGGGGTTATGACGGTCGTCAGCATAGAAGCATTTTTTAAAAGTGTGAGCCTCATCACTTTGTTGTTGTAATAGTTCATCATCTGACAAACTACCAACACAGTCAGGAGTTTCTGAGGCTCTAAATGACCCTCTGAGCAAACAATAAAAACATCTGTTGGAAAATGAATAAACAAAATAAACAAGTTATTTCTGCTTTTTACCCAAAAACGCTGCTCTAGATCTGCAACTCCTCGTTTAAATAAAATGTATACATATAAATGCATAGAGTGTATTTATTTATATGAGAAATATATACATGTAGCTGTATCCGCATGTCTGTGGCTATCTATTTCTTTTAAAATTAGGTATTAGCAGGTGCGGATCCAGGTGTTGGGGCGCATGCCCCTCCATCGCCCCCTTTTTGGTCCACAAAAAAATAAATAAATAAAATAAAAAGAGAAGAAAGAGAGGGGACATGGGCCAACAAATAGGCCACCAAAATGAAGGAAAATTACTCTTATTTTTCAAAACGTTGTTGGGGAGTAGGGAAGGGGTGAGGAGCTCACTGGATGGGGGCAGATCTAGAAAATCCTGGATCCACCCCTGATTAGAGAGTTCTTCAACATTGGAGTAAAATTTATTTTAAACTTCCTGTAATTTTAACTGCTTTAAAATAATAACTACCAGCTCCAGAATCTGCTATTCTCCCCCTGTGATTACACTGCAACCCCCCTTTTCACATTGTATTGACTTATTTGACTCTCGAGGTTCCTGGTTAAGAGTCCAGACCATATCTGTTATTAAAACTAACCCTCAAGCATTTTCATCAACCCGTTGAAGATCGCACACCAAGCAGAGCGCTCATTCAGAGCTATTAACTGAAATGAAAGCTTTTTGTCGAACACTTTGTCCTTTTCAATTTAATCTAATTTTATTTATGGCACACATTTTCACAGAGCAACCCCCCAGTTTCCCCTGAGCAAGGACCAAAAAACTATTTAGTTAGAAAAAATATAGCAACTTTCTTATAAACAAAGGAAACTTCAGCAGAACTAAAAGACAAGTAGAATCAAGGCAGTAAAAATTTTCCCATGATAATTTGGATCAAATAATACATGGTGCAGTTTCATTTTGACCAAATAACTGAGCCATTGTGGATGAATCCCTAAAGATAAAGTAAAATCTGATGAGTGATATATCCTCGTAATGTGTCCCCTGATCATAAGATCATAAAAGTAATTATCGAGACCATGTTCCATAAAGTTTTGTGAGCTTGATACAAGAAGAGAGCTCATTCTTTTGTCTAACCGGGTTGCACGAGGTGCAAGAGCCTATCCTAGCTGATTTATGGTGAGAGGCAGGTTACACCCTAAAATGGTCACAAGTCTGTCACGAGACCACACACACTCAAACAACCATCCACTCACTAGGGACAATTTCACAGCAGCTGATCAACCTAGCATGCATGTTATTGGAGGGTAGAAGGAAACTGGAGTACCCGGGGAAAACTTACGTTGATACAGGAGAACATACAAACTCCACACAGAAAGGCCAGTGTTCCAAGCCTCGTCCCCACTCAAGACTCAAAACCCCGACTTTCTTGCTGTGAGGATACTGTGCTACCACTGTGCCACCGTGTCCCCCCAAAAAGAGGGCTCAATGTCAGAAAAAAGAAAGACCGTAAACATAAATCTGAAGTTGTAATAAGTAAAATAATCACAAAAGAGAGGTGAAAAACACATTAATACATTGACAGAAGAAAAATCTGAAGTTGTGAATCCTTTTTAAAAGCAGGCAGCTCACTCCCCCATTGACCCTGAAAACTGTCTGACATGGACACATTTTGTTGCGCCAGAACAGACAGAAAGCACCAGCAGAGTCAGAAAGAGCATGTGCTGAGCAAGTTGAAATGCATTAAAAAGAGAAACTGAACACAAAGTGGATGGCTTGGTTCAAATAGAAAACATCTGAAACTGTCATCTGGCTGTGATTTCAGTTTTCTGAGCAAGATGTCAAACAACATGTGGTTAAAAGAAAATCATACTGGAAAAAAATAAACCTATAAGATATACTGATCTGGTGCAGCATGAAAGCTGTTTGAAAATTTGGACAATCATGAGACAAAACAAGACAAGATTATTTGTGCATCCCAGACTACATAAATTAACTCAAAATACTTTACAGACACCGAGACAAATGAGAAAAATAATCACAAGAAAAAAACATCGGGGCAGAAATAGAATAAGGAGCTCTGCCGTCATCTGGGAGGAGCTTGGAGTAGAGTTGTTGCCCCTCTGGGTCGAGAGAAGCAAGATGGGGTGGTTTGGTCATTTGGCAAGGATGCCTCTTGAACGCTTCACCGGTGAGGTGTTTCAGGCACGTCTCATTGGAAAGAGACCCAGAGGCAGACCATGGACACACTGGAGAGACTGTGTCTCACAGCTGGCAGGGAAAGCCTCAAGATCCTACCGGGTGAAAGAAGGCTGGGTTTTCTGTCTGGGGCTGTTGCCCCGCCAACCCGGTATCGGATGAGCGGAAGACAACAGAAAGAAAAAGTCCACCAAAAATAAAAATGAAACAAGAGTCAATAAAGTTTTAAATGAACAAGAAAGCAAAAAAAAGTCCAAGTTTTAGCCTGAATTTAAAAAATAATTAGAGCAGACACCTCACTCACATTGCCAAGAAGATTAGTCCTGACATCTTCAGAATGCAATATGGCTCATTTGGAACCAACATGTCAGAAATATTCCATGGTCCTAACATTTAAGATATTCGGACAAGCAGAGTTGTTTTAAAGTCTCAGAGCTACAGGAAATTGATGCAAAAACCTGAAGGAGAACTAATTCGTTCTATGTTCCAGTTAGAACTTGAGCACCAGGTTCTGGATGTCCTGCAGCAGTCTAACAGCTGGTTAATTCTAGAGAGCAAGGTTTTACGGGTGTCTTACCTTCCTGAGATAAAACCATAAAAAAGTCTTTGTAGGTCTGATTTTGACATTAAACTGTAACTTCTATCATTTTTTTTTTCTAATAGTACTAAGCAAAGAATGTCATAGATTTAACCTGGTAGTCAAAAATGTCAAATGATGGAGAACTTATGTTCAATACTGAAAGAAAATGTTTTGTGTTTTAAATTCACATGTGCCCATTTACGACTGTTTAATATAGCACAGATTTCAAGGCTGAAAATAACCCACTTCGCTACAGGGCTTCAGCTTAAGTTCAATGCTCAATGAATTAACATTCATTCATGCTCTTCTGTGTGGAATGTACAGTAATGCAACACAACACACAAAGAAAGACTCCACTCCAGCAGGAGAAGAGATCTGATGATAGAGGCGCACAAATGGAGGCAGTGCAGCGTGTGTTTCCGCAGGCAGAAAAGTGGCAGCCAAAGGATAGAAACGTCACGCCATTCACTGAAGGTCTCCTGCTCCCACTAGGAGCTCCCACCAGTTATTGCTCTGTTCCCTCATCCACAGTAACGACTCGGTGCAGCATTTGCAGCAGCTGTGAGCACCACTGCTGCCTGTCCTCGCTTCAGCTAACTCTCACAGAAGGAGCTGAAAAAGACAACTCTTTCCAACACGGTTTCCATTCCAGTGAGTTTGTACAAATGTTTCTGTTGATGCTTCAATCGGTCACAAAGAGGTTATATGTTTAAGTTAAATACTAAATAAAGCAATGAAATCTCATTTTACTTCATGATGCTAAGAGACCACGAACGAATTCTGGTGCTGAAAGCCTGAAAAGCTTTGCAATTACTCGACAAACTTAAGAACTGCCTTGTTTTTTGGGGGATTTTTTTGGCTTGTTTTAGGTTTGATTCTTTGAACGATTGAAATACTTGGTGTTGAAACTAGGGACTCAGAGTGATGGGCAGGTTATGGACAGATGTTTTTTTACACACAAAAAAAACCCCACTTAGTTCCTCAACCACTGGCTGAGGAATCCAAAATTTATCTATATACATATATATAATTAATTTTCAAGCAAGCGTCCAAAATGTGTCTGGATGGTTGGACATAGTGAACCATTTATGATGTCACTACATCAAAATAAAATAGATTTAGTCATCAGTTTTTGCCTCATGGAAGGCCTCACGTCTACATTTTGAGGCCGAAAGTATACAGTCAATGATCCAGTCTGCATTTGCATGGCAACCACCTTACCAACCAGGAGTGAGCATTTTGAAGGAGCAAGTCCCTGCCACTGGAGACCCTAACTACTACCAATCAGTCTGACTCATGGTCAGGCTTCATGCGAACAATAGCTATGCAAAAGCAAAGAAACATGTAAAACATTCCTATGTGGAGTAAACAGCTACAGCTATATTTTTAATCGGTGCATCTCTTTGGCCAGTTGTGCAAAATCAAATTTTGAAAAATCAGAACTATGGAGAATGCATCATGTCCATAGGTTGGATATGGGTTGTATATAGGTTGTGTGTAGGATTTTGGCTAATTTAAGTGATATTGCAAAAATGAATTTATAAAAAAAAACTTAGACCATCTTCAACTAATAACCTTCTGTTGTTCGAAAGATCTCCATCTGGGCTCCTTCAGATCCAAAACATAATTAGTTACCAATCAAGCAATCCATTAGTACAGCATGAAAGTGAGACCACAAGCTCACACACCATTAGTGTGTAAACCTTTATTAGGAGTTACAGGTGTGTTTTGCTAACATGTACTGCTGTTCACATCGTCTGATTGACTCTCAAGTATTCCCGCTGGGTAATCAAGCATCCTCAACATCCGTAAACACTTTGAATGTCCCAGTACAACGGCTGGTTGACAACAGGGATGGTTCCTTCTAATCTTTCGAAATGACTGTGTCAAATAGTAGTTCCTGATTGGCTGATGGATAACCACTCATGAGTTACATGAGATGCAGCTTTGGCTCTTGGTTTCAATAGGGGGGTGGTTAGTATCCTGAGAGCTGAATATAATCCATCATCGACATGACAGTTTGGATTGTACGTCTTCCTTCTAATCAAGCGTGCAATCATACACGCACAGACATTAACACACACAAAAGAGACGTGTTTGCTTTTGTGTTTTCCGCACTTTTATTTTTTTTACACCCATGAGAATCCATCTGTCTTTGTGAATGCACGTGCGAGCCTCTGCGATGCTCAAAGGACAACAAGGCAGCGCTCACGTACTCGGCTCTTAAGCACAATTGCCGCATGAATGAAGGATCTAGTCACTGGTGGGATTTGCATCATCTGCTTTAATTCTATTCCCTCCCTATCTGTCTCTGTACAGACACCTTTTCCACCGTATAGGCATCCTTTCACAATCCCAAACACACATAAGCCGGCACACATGCCAATCCACACACACACACAAGTGGACTCAGACACACATACTGACTACGGAGCTTCTTGATAAGTGAATCAACAGATGGACAGCAGTATTGTGACTGAGTGCTGCAGGGTGAGTGCTGCAATCTCCTACAATGAATGGAAGCCAGAAGAAAAAGCCAGTAGGAGTTTCAGCCCTTGTCAAGGTCCCTCTGCACTCTCTTACAAAGTAATTTGGGCCAGCATGGACACAAGACCTGGAGGACCTATCCTCTAGAACACCAAACTGTTACCACTTACGTAGTCTTTATTTTCCCTCAAACTGTTAAACAAGGCCTCGTCAAGAGCCTTTATTTACTGAATACCAAATTTACTGAATTTACAGGTACTTTTTGAATGCCATGTTGCTTGTTGGTCACGGATATTGTCCTTGCCACGCCCAAATTCTAACATAAGCAGAAAATGTTTTAGTATATGTGCTCTGCTCATGCTCAGTCCATCCACATGGTGCATCTATAAATGCAACAAAATAAAAATATAATGGTATATGCACTAGTTTTTCTGTATTTGCAGCTTCAAACAAATTTTTTGCTGCGTTGAGCACATGGTCTTTGATCGGGACTACGCAGGCAACTTTAATATTTTCCAATAGTTTATTCCTCTAATTACCCTTTCCATGGCAAAGAGTCAACATCGTTTCCCACATGGTATGGAAAAGTTTTAGCCTTTTCTTGGGTTTTGCTGTGTCATGTGTGGTGATCTGAACTCTAAGGGTTTTCTTGTGGGGGTTTGGAGCATGTTCCAATCACAGATGGATGTGTTTTGTTTTTAGGGTATATTTTGTTCATTCTGACATTACTAGATCTGCCATCACCCTGCAACTCTGCCTCCTCGTTGTATGTAAGCCCTTTTTTGCTTTAAGTGTATACTATGATTTCTGCATGGTCTCTTGCTGCATGTTTTCATTCATCACAGTCAGTTCTCATGAGCATTGCACGTGGCATTCTACAGCCATACCATGTGTGTATCACTCCACAGACTTTGCAAGAGTTAGTGTAAAATCACATATAATTAATGGAAGCAGCGGTATTGATTTTCACTGGAGGGCCTTGAGCTAAACTATTCAGAACTCTGGTACTCCTATCTTGAGGACTGTTTGCCAATTTCCGTCATCAGAGGCCAACCCCATTATGATTGCGGATTTTAGCTATGGAAGTAAGATGAGTGGCACAAACTTAAACCTATTCTGAAGCAAAATTTCTTCTCCTTTTTTGGTTGTGACAATTTTAGGTTATTATGCTTTTTGTCATTATCTGAAGCATACTAGCTTCATTTATGAAGAAGAAAGTCAAAATCTAAATCAAGACTGGAAAAAACAATATTAATGTTAAGTCAGCAATTTGTTTTTAACCTGATTATAGTTCAAAGCTTGAACAGGACCATGTCAAGGCTGTTTGGGAGGTAAGTGGTAGTTTACACTCTCGATAAGATACAGGTCAATGGCAGGGCAAAACAAAGCTAATTTTTAAATAAGTCTAATAAAACTCTTAAAAACACAAATGAACCTCCACCATTGGGGTAATGAATCATGAGTTGTATAGAAACGTTGATATAACTAAAACATGACAGCTTAGTGACTCCCAGCCTTAGGAACACCCCGATTAACGACAGGTGGAGATTTCAGATAGAGCAGAACACACATGGCTCAGGTGTAGCTCAAGAAACTGATAAGCTCTCTGTGCACCTGCAGGGCAAACTCAACATAAATTTGGGGAAAGTGGTGGTTCAGGCTGTCGCAGAGACATTTTTTTTTTTTTCTATTTGCAGTGTACAGGCTAATTTGGGCAGGTGCCACAATCACATTGTACAACAGTGATTACTCCATCAGTCCAAACACACATTTGCATGGATGTGATTGTGTTTGAGTATGCAATTACTATTAAACAATTTGGAAATTAGACTTTTTCAGTGCATTTCATGTTTGATTGTCCTCTATTTCCAACTTTCTAATTTTTTGAGATTGTCATGCTGGATTTGATCATGTGTGTGGACTCGAGTTTTCTGTCTTTGGAAATACAATGCAAAGAGAAAAAGCACTGAAGTTTTTTTTTTTCTTTATGGTTACACAGCATCTTAGTAAAATTGAGAAAGGAAAATTTTCAACAAAGTTAAATAGAAGAGGTGCTAAACGTTTTTGAAATTCCGTGCTTTAAAATTTTGTGCAATTTCTCTCCATTTTTGTCTAAAGACATGGGCTCAGTTTGTTTCTTTTTTCTTCTTTGGTCATAATTTTTGTAGTGACTTATAAAAGAAAAAAATGAACAGAATGTTCTTGTTCAATAATGTCAATATTTGGACAGTATGTACAATTTCAAAGTGCAAGAACTAAAAATTTACCAAAAAAAAAAAAAAAAACAATTCCAGAAAGAAATATACTTTATTCATCTCTCAGGGGGAAATTTGTGTGCCGCATTACACCGCATCTGACTGCCAGGGCAGTGCCAATGGTGGGAGAAATCGGGCATCGGTGGCTTCCTCAGGGGTTTGAACCAGCAAACTCCCAGTCTAACGGCAAACCATTTTTACCACTGAGCTAACGTCCCCCTAAAAATATGGCTATAGAAATGTGGCCATTCCTTTGATATTCAACTAGATACAGAACCAATGTTTGGACACTGTTTTCATTTTCAGTATTCCTTCAAAGTTTGTGATTCAGGTCATAATTGGGTTCATGTTTGAATTAATTATTGGAAGCAAAGCGTTATCTCCAATTTTAAACCTTAATGACTTGCTCCATTCACCCAAATCCAGAAGAACATGCATGCATTAATTAGACTTAGTACACTGCACTATTTTATGCCCACACACAAATACATGCACACACCTATTTGTAGATCACAGCCTTTTGAAACCAACAGAACCACGTCTAGTGCAAAAAAAGCAAAAAACCAAACCTGGAAAAAGAGTGGAGTGCAATCCATCGTGTCAAAAATGAGGATCCTCACAAAAGTAACATCTTGTGCTGCATTATCGTAGCAATTAGCCATTCCCTTGCAAAACGATTTTCAACTTAGTGACTGCTTATTAAAATATTTCTCAATCAACAATGGATCACAGCTCGTACTTCTACGAGACAAGTCTGGATTTCCCCGTTAAGCCTGTAGTTGTTGCAGCTTTTTCACAAATAAGGCAAAAACGACCATACGGTATTGTTTGTGTGTGCCAGATTATTTTTTATTAATATTTAGCAAAATCTTAAAACATTTTATTTAAAATATGGAACTAGAACTCATATTTTCACCTCCAATTTTCTATGGAAATGGAGTGGATTTTATAAAATTGGGTTTTGCATATTCTTACTTGTACAAAAAAAAACATACATAATATTTTCATAATGTTACTACATTTTTTTGCATGTATATACATTTTTTTTTTCAAAGACTGTATTTCTGATTTCTGATTTTTTTTGTTCATCATTAAGAAAAACTTCAGTTAATTTTCACATTTCGGATAAGGCCCTAGTTTCCACTAAAGGTTGATTTGCTAACACACAATCTGAGGGACATGTTAGTTGCAAATGAGGTGAAGAAAATTGTAATAAAAACTATTAGATTAGCCATGCATTTAATAAAATACTGTATTTCCAAAATATTCCGCATGAAAAATTCTGGATTAACCGGTCAACATTTGAAAGCTCAACAGTTCAGTATAAATTCTACTTTCTATTCAAGAATATCTTTCCATGCAGTACTGATTTTATCCTCTTTCACTACCTCGCTGTCTCTCCACATCTCCCTATTCTTTATCCTCTCCACTCTATTTAACCTCTTCTTTTGTTGCTTGCTTTTTCACCTCCACCATCTGGTCTGCTGCTATCTGGCTTTGAGCATGGCAGTATTTCTCTTCACCTGAGTGCCTCTCACTTTCCTCTCTGATTGTTTCACCCATAATTTCGCCCTGCTCCATCGGTGAACCACAGGCTGCAGTTGGACTTTGGGAGAAACAAAGAAGAAATGCTGGGTTGTGTTTGTTGGAATGGCTGAGCTGAAACGCTCTGCCCTCAGCTTCATCTCCTTGTAATCAAATAAAAGTGAAATAAATGTTTTGCTCCGCATGGAAATAAAGGTGGTTAAACCTGTCTGACTGCAGAAATAATGTTTCGTATTAAATCCGTTTCTGTGTGCAGCATGGAGTTTCAATAATGATAATTTACTTAAACAAAAAAACACACATGAGCACAGACTTGTGGAAGCTAGTGTGTGACTGCAACACAACATATCACATAGCACTCTCATCCGCTCCTATTTTCCATCTTCCTCAATCCCATTTGGTCTTTTTTTTTCTCCTTTTTTCTGTAGATAACTGTGCCTCTTTCTCTAACTCCCCCTCCCACTTCTGCTGCAGGGAACCATGCATCCCATCTCCAGTTCACTGGTCAAACACACACACTGTGCCGCCCTCATTCCCTTCTATAATCAGGACACTCAGCAGCGCTACAGGGATGTTACATTTCCGATGCATCACATGAGATGGCAGGCCCCGAATGCCAGTAGAGAGGAATATGTCCTGTCCTGCAGGCAGGCCAAGATAATTCTTTTCTTTAAAAAATGAAGGAAAAAAAAGTTTTCTGCACCCATAACACTTAGGCATTCAAGCTCTTTTTTTTGGCCAGTGAGCCAGAGCCTTGAATGGCCTGTGGGAAAGGGACTGGAAGAAGTAAATGTCAATGATGATTGTATCTCTGTTAGTTTTCGATGCCTTTGTCACAAAATCTCCATTCTCCTTTTCTCACATTTCTCTCTTCCAAACCGCTTGGCTTCAATTCCCTGCCAGAGTTCTTCTTGCAGGACCGTCCATTTGGAGAAGGAAAACTGTCACAAGGCGCTATCGTGTAAATGCCCAGAGGTATTCCATCAAGTCTTGTCATAAAGAGATGTGAAGTGTTTCAAACTGTTAAGTCGAACAGCAGACCCAGATTCATGAACTCCTCAGCCTCGATGGTGCCGTGAGACGTAACAAGTCCTGCTGAATCAACTTCTACAATCTATTTTTACCTCGAAGGATTCGCTTGATTAAACTGCACCAGCGAACATGCCAAAACATACAGCGTCACAAGTTGTTATTGTCAAAGTATGAATACATTTTAATTTAAACTGGAAGTTTAATGCAAAATCAAGTTTTTGGAGGTTCAATTATGTTATGTTTGAACTTTGTTCCTTCAGAAAAAAACATACCTAAAGTGGTTTCTTATTTAACTCATTTATGAGCTCATTCATGCAGACACTATTCAAATGCCATGATGATTTTGGCAATGCCTTTTGAATTTAATCACACTTAAATTCTAATTTAAACAGGAAGTGTTTCAGTGTGCTCCCTCTGCTCACGCTCAGTCCCAACGAGAAGAGCTATTTTTATGTAAATGCATCAAAATAAGAATGTAAAATAATACGCAGTAGCTTTACCAACTTGTTGCACTTTGCAATGCATTTTCGGCCTCAAACAAAATTTGCACTGTTTCTGCAGAAAATGCAGTATCCGACATCCCAAATACACAAGAAAAAACACAGCAAGAAGTAGAACTGCTGGATAGAAAGCAAACGGAAATGCTACATAGTACCTTATAAAACGTGCATGGAATTTGCTGCAAAGCAACTGATCACATCTAAAGTTCACTTTGCTTTTAATTGAACTTTGATTTTATCATCTGCTCCATGTTCAAGCAGCCGGGTGGAGAATTCCCACTGCTCAGTGTCTCATCTGCTGTTTAGGGTTACAAAAAAACTACAACAACAAAAAAAAAACCTTCAAGCAAGTCACAGGTGCCTTTGGTGGCTTCACATCTGCTTAGAAATCTTTCAATGTCAACCCAAGTAGTCCATATAGGAGCAAGTCTTTAAAAAATCAAAGGTTGTGTTTGAGTTTATGTAACTAAGAAAAGACAATGTGCCTAAAAAGATTTTGCAATTGACCAATAATATTAGTTTATTTTATTGAAATGAAATTAACAACAAGACTACTCCTTCTCTTAACAAACTACCGTATTTTTACGACCATAAGGCACACATATAAGTCTCAAATTTTCTTCAAAATTAGCGGTCCTATCCTGCAGTGCGCCTTATGTGATTTGCGGACGTATTAGAGAACCATGAGGCGGACGGAGTTGAGAACATGAGAATATTAAAGGGGGAAGTGTGGGCGTGGGTTGTGTATAAAAGAACAGGTACAGTATGTGCTTTATGCAGAACATTGCTGTTTTAACAAGACTGAAAATGGACTAGAGACACGCTTATGAAGCTCGGTTTAAACTGATGGCAATCAGCTACGCGGAGGAACATGGGAATCGAGCCGACGCAAGAAAATTTAAAATTAACGAGTCAATGGTTTGTAAGTGGAGGAAGCTGGAAAATGAGCTGCGATAGGTGAAGAAGACGCAGCTGAGTTTCCGCGGAAATAAGGCGAGGTGGCCAGAGTTGGAGGAAAGACTCCAGCAGGAGATCATCAACCAAAGAACGACTGGGAGGAGTGTTTCCGCTGTCAGTTTTAGGCTAAAGGCAGTGACGCCAGCGGAAGAAATAAAAATTGAGCATTCCCAAGTAGGTCGATCTTGGTGCTTTCACTTTATGAAACGCTGCAATTTTTTGCAGCACCGGGCGAGTTACACCACAGTTTGCCAGTGGTTGTAGATGCTTGGGCTAACATATCTGCTGGCACTGTTGTCTGAGCTTTCGCAAAAGCCGGCATCATTTCCTAGGAGCCGCACAGTGCAGAAAGTGACTCTAACAGTGAGGAAAGTGAACCCGCTGTGTTGGATTTAGATTCTGAAACAGAGGATGAGGACTTGGATGGATTTGATAAATTATTTAAGATGACTGTAACTAATATTTAAATAAAGACAACCAAACTCAGTTTTACTCCCGATGTATTTTTAAATACGCATACTTGCCTGCTTGTGTATGTGTTGTTGTAAGGCGGACGTACAAAGAAGAGGGTATGTATATAATTAAAACCCACGCCTTATCATCGAATGCGCCTTATGTGTGTGTTAAAAATAGAGCACACGAAATTTAGACTGCACCTTTTAATATGTTGCGCCTCAAGGTCGTGAAAATACGGTATTTAAGAATTGCACCTTTTTACCTCAATAAAATGTTACGATACTGTAAAAAATTAACAATGTCATTTGACAAATAATTAAATATTGCAGAAATAAAATAAATCAAGTTTTGTTTAGTCCAGTAAATTGTCAAAAAAGGTCAAATCTTCTCTCATCATCTGATGTAGTACATCATTAAATTCTCAGGATTGACTTCCATTAAGCTGTCTGGAATCTGAACCTTCAGTCCATCATTAAAAATGTCTGCGACATCAAAGGTTGGAGTGTTGCCGGGAGCCGCTACGAACAATACGGTGCCGTGAATGTGAAACAGACCTACGGAGCAAAGGTCAAGTTTATCTCACGTGCACATACTTTTAAACCACTGAAGTTCATTTCTCATTCTCTTTCCTGTCTTGTTTTTTTTCTCTATAGCCCTTCAACCATGGACCTCCTATTCTCTCCACCTGCCATCTTGATGATATAGTCATGTTCTTGTGGCTAGTGAGCAATCCTCCAGGGAGTCAATGACTCATCTCCTTCTGACGGGTCTTTTCACCTTCAAGGTCTTATCGTCATGCTTTTGTTTCGACACCCGGCGACACTCTGGACTGACAGCTCTGCGCAAGTCAAACATACCTGCACTCTGAAACCTGCTCGTTGTTGAGGCGTCACCATTATCTTTACCGTTTCCCCTTCATTGCCATGCAGAGAGAGAACAAGTGAGAGGTTTGAAGAACAAAGATGCTCTTCAAACATCCTTTACAAGTTCAGATAATTGTGATGCGATGCAGATGTCTTATTGAAAGACAGGTTGAAAAACTCTAAAATCAGGTTCATAGAAGCAGATCCCTCTCTTTGCATCCTCTATTCTCTTTGCATTTCATTTCCTTGACACATGCAATTAAGGGATATCTTTGTGAGCCGATAACATGGCTAACCTCTTTGGCCCTAGCTTCACCTTAGCTGATGTGCGCTGACATCCCGGCATATCGCGCAGACCAAATAACTTCTTCTTCGATGAGCTTGTGCAGTCCACCATTTGCTGCAATGCAGAGAAAAAAAGGAGCGCTACGGGACTTGTCTTATCCTTTTAAAGATGACTGCTCCTCTCACCTTGTCAGTATAGTATACAGAGAGGACAGCTGCTAAACGTTGACCTTTTGAGCATGGCAGTGTGCATTTTTAAGGAGGATTCAGCAGAGTATGAAACATGTACGGCTTATGATATTCTGTAATTGGATTTCCCAGAAAGCTGGTGACAAAGTCGCTCACACACCACTAATCCTCCCAATCACCACTGCGGGCATAAAGTGTGCTCCGTCTTTGTAGATGAATGTGGAAGAAGAGAATCATGTATGAAGTGAAGAGGAGAATTGGGTTTTTATGGGTGAAGAGAGGTGTGGATTGCAGCAAAACTGAGCAAAGATGGACACTTAAGGTGTTCCTAAAGTGTGTAAAAATCAGTCGGAAAATGCAAGGACAATGCCGAAAAGATACAGGGAAGTTCAGCATGTCACGTCATAAAAGCAAACATTCAAAGTGTTGCTGTCAGAATTAGTCTTGGCCTCTGCCATCACAACAAGCGGGGCAGATTAGCCGGACTGAATCACAGGAGACAGTTCACCTCAGGGCACCCTTTAGGAACAAAGATGCAAAGGAAAAATCTCAGCCCCATCAAAGAGATTAGAGGAATAGTTTAAGCAGATGACTAAATTATTTGACTTGACTACAAAAGTGCCGGTCTGGCCCGAGCAAAAATTTATGGTGATATTTCATGGATAGTGTGCGGCACCCGGCTGACTGACTTGTTTTGAATCCAATTCCACATATGCAGAAAGAAGAACCTGGCAGCGGAAAACTTTCTCTTTTTCTGCTCTTATTTACTTTTATTTATATGACTGGAAAAAAAACAAGCTAGTGGAGTAAACTTTGTGGATGTCTGCAGGCACGAAAACATCCTCACATTCATATTAGTTCTATTGGTAGTTGGGCTCCCGTTTGAGTTTGTCTTTTTGAGATGTCTTGAAATTTCCATATTGCTTTTTGAGTGCACTCTATTGAAGTACAGTGCTCTGCAGATGGTTATTTCCACCAATTCTAGCCTTTTTTGCTTAAGGTGAAAGCTAATTGGCCATGCAGGTTCATTTTACACTCAAAGGGTCTTTCTGTCACAGCACCACATTTAAGGTTTAGGGACCTCGTTTTCAAAGACTCATGTAGATCTTAAACTGAGCATAAATTTTTGCTCAGTTTAAGCACCTTGCTTACGCCACACACTCTCAAGATTTATGAAAACATCCTTGACTACCTTCACACAATCTAAGTTTTATAGATCACTCTTCAGACAAATCTCAGCATAAGCCAACTTGATCTTCGACACACCCCTACCACGTCTCTGGAACTTCAAATATGTAAATGATGTGATTCAATTGCAATGGTCTTTAAATTAGCCAGTGCTGCCTGTCACTACTCATTCACAATGCTAAGGAAGCATAATTTAACCAAAGCAGAGGTGGAAATGCTGCTCTCCAGAGTGGAGGCGTGTGAAGTAGAGCTCCCTGCAAGCCAGCGCTCCGACTAACAAAAGAAACCGGAGTAGGAAGAGGTCACCATGGCTTGCAACTCTGTGAGTGGCGCACACTGATCTGTCACTGAAATAATAATCAAAAAATGATCCGACAATATAAAAGTGAAGCAGTAAAAATAACCAAAAAAAACTGGGAGTCCATGTTAGCTCCAGCAAGCTTTCCGCAATCGATGGTGGTCTCTTTCTGCTTGGTGTTAAAATAATAGTATTAATTTTTTTACTACTATTTTATGTGTATGATGTGAATATTGTTTAAAAGTGGGTGCACGACAGCATGGGTTTTCGAAATAAGTAAAAATGTAAGGATCAATAATGTACATCTAAATTAATCAACCATCTCTTTAGTGAAGCGGCCAATTCTTAACGTAATAACCTATTTTGACATGCATTTATATGTGCTTTCTAATTGTTTCTTTGCTGCTTCAAAAGTCTTTTATACTCTCTTCAGTTCACTTCAGGCTCTGTTCTCGAGAGTCTTCTTGTCCTCACGTTTTACGATTTGCATAACAATGCTCCTAACTTTGCTCAGAATTACGCTAAGGTCTACACACTGTTCCATCTTTACAGAGTGCTCAATTTGCGGGCATACGTAAGCACAAATATCAAGCTTAATGAATCAGGCCTATGGTCATCATTTAAAACAAGAATTAGCACCTTGTTCGTGGAACAGCTAGCAAAGGTAACCTGGGATTGGGGAATAATATTTTCTGCCTACTGAGTTGCAGCGATATATAAATGTATGGCTTATATCCTCAGGCAAGGCCAAAAGTGTGCTGCACACGGCTACCGAATAACTATCTTCCAATCTCAGGAGTTATTCTTCCTGCTCTGTAAACTGAGCCCCTGCCTGATCAAATTGCACGTATTCTTCATTTCCCGTGGTGTTGATACAATCCAAGCTGCACAGCTGAAGGATTTTCATGGTGAAGCTTCTTTACAGAGCTGAATTTGATGATAGAATCTCTCCAGGACCACTCTCTTCCAGCTCTGTCATTTTATATGAAATTGTAAAATAAGTAAAGCGAGATGGTGGATGGAATCAGTTGTTTAACCTCAAAGACGTTGTTTGAAGAGATTTCATTCCTGTTCAGCCTCAAAGCAAGTGCGGGTGAGCATGTAGAGTCCACTTTTCATCTTATTAGTGGAACACACTGAATGGTAATTCTGCAAAGGGTACCAGGAAGAAATGTATGGAACACAGGGATGGCTTAAAAAGTGGCTGAATGTAATCCAGGACCTGTGGAAACATTCTACAAATTATTTTTATCTCATAAAATCAAATTTTCTCACTTTAAAAAGAACAAACAAACAAGCATTTTGTTGTGTTGTGATGTTGAATACAGAATAGACGCAAAGACGGCATATTCGATTCAAATTAAAAATTTGAATAGACTGTCTTAATCTACCTATGATTAAAGTTTTTATGATTTATCGGAATAAAACCGAGTAGTTAAAAAAAAAAAAAATACTGTAGCTACAAATGTTAAGGTCGTTGCAATTTTTTTTAAGCATAAGATGTGACCTTTGTTTAATTGATGTTTCTAAAATTGATATTTCTACAGTCTTATTTCTGACTGATTATTAAGTAGTTTAATGTTGAATAAAAAAACTCATTAAAATTGGTGGAATTCAGCCTTTTCTATTAAGCTGGAAACTATTTCAGTTTAAACACCGTTTCCACGCAGCGTAGTGATGTAATTTAGTATCACCCACTTTCTATTGATCTTCTAACACTGTGCAACTATGCGAGATAAATCTTATAGTGGATTAGTAGCTCTGTCATCTTCCACCAGGAAAATTGATCGGATTAGTTTTTGAGGTTTGTTACTTATAAAAAACCCTTGAAAGCATCAAAGTGAAACTTGGACTTGGTGAGCTGCAATAACTACATTATTCTGCATTGGTTTTACATAAAATCTGTACACCGTTTACAAACAGCACATAGATATGTTCAATAAATTTCTTTTCACTGTGCATTTTCTTTTATCTAAGTCTATGTAAACCAGGGTATTGACATTTAAATGGGGGTGGGGGGGATTTTACATAGATTGCATGATGTTAATGATATTTCAATAGGAACATTTTGTACTTCAATTTAACTACAACAAGATCACACCAAAATAATTTGAACAGGTCATACATCATTTTACGTTTGGTTATGAGTCATGAGCTTAAAGCTTCTATTTTAAAAATAATGAGAGTGACTAAAAATTTCAATGGTCATCCCTGGTGTAAACTGACAAATTTAACTTGGAAAAAAAATCCACTACGACCTGTTCAAGGTATACCCTGCCTGTTGAGTGTAATTAGCCAGGATAGGCTTTGGCACCCACCGTGAACTCAGCGGGATCAGTGGTTTAGAAGATGAATGAAATTCCCCATTTTCTTTCTCAATAGTAAGATATGTACCACTAGTGTCTTCATGTATTACATGGAGATATTAAAATGAAGCAGTAAATGAATGGAATACCTTTGAAAAAAAGGTTTTTGTTGTGTTGCTATACAAACATGTGGCTGGACAAATTAGATCTATAGATCATTGGAGAGGATGTACATGTGAGTGAATGTATTTTTTTTTTATCCATCTGATGTAGATCTACCTGATCTACTACATCAGGTAGATGACCTGTACAGGATGTACCTTTCCCCATGTCTGACACAAGAAGGTATTCTACCCTAAGTGTTGGATTTTTAAAAAAAAATATTTTATGTCACAAATCACTTTATTCATTTTGTTTCAGAGTGGTACTGGATCCTTTTCAGGCTAGTGGCAAGTGAGAGGCAGGGTAAACCCTGTACAGGTCAACAGTCAGCAAAGAACCAATCTCGCTTGCAAGCATATGCAGAGAACATTCAGCATTCAGTCTAATCTGGTAAAATATTGAAGGAAAGATTTTGATAGCTGTGATTATTTAATGTGACTATGATGACAACATTTACTTTTTATGTTACAAATGTGATTGATTACAGTTGAAATCCAGATCATAGTTTTGTACAGTGCAGAAATTTAATTTGACACACTTTGGAGAGTCTACACGTCACTTTTTAACCCAAGGTAATTTTTTTTTTGTTTTTTTCTTAAATTAGATCTGATATTTTTCGGGCTAATTTTTCATCCACACAGACAATTTAATCTACAATCTCATTTTGACGATGAGTTATTTTACCTTTAAAACTTAGTTCTTCAGTTTCAGTGTAAAAGATCAGCAAAATACTCTCTTTAGAAGAAAACAGCATCAGTTGTTTCTGTTTATTCTCAATACGTTTCAAAATCTTTTTCTTCGATCTTTGAAGTTGGTGACGTTCAGATGCTGGGTAACTGTATGTGTGTAGATCTGAGACAGTTGTTGGCCTTTGATCAATCATTAGGGTAAACAAATGGGAGCTAGGAGTAAAGGAGTGAATGTGTGATACTTTTATATCTAATCCGATATGAAATTTTGATCAGCTGTAAAATCAAAGTAGCTTTGAAAATTGAGTTGGCTTTCAGGTATCTGAAATGACATGTGTGCTGTAATGACTAAGCTGTAGGAAAATTTTAAAATTTTAAGTTCATCGCCAATGATTTATGGTCTAGGATTTATGGATTCTTTAGATTTTTCTGAATGTCAAATAAAAAAAATAAAAAAAACCCAAAATTGCTGTAATTTGGTATCATATTTCAATGTTGTTGCGAATTATTTTTAAATCTGCTTGGTGATTATTTAAGCATTGAGGGCAAAGTGTTACATAGAATTTAAAAGGTCAAATACAAGCCAAAAAATAAAATATCAAACTTGAGTTCAGAGTTTGACACTTTGCTTTGTAATTTTACCATCTGACTTTGCTTTATCTTTGAAATGTACTTGTATAACCCCGGGCTTTTTGTCAGACGGTAAAATTGACTGACTTGGTTTGTTGGTCCACTAAATCTATTTTTAGTCACACAGCTGTGCACTCAGATTGCTTCGATCTGTCGGAGAACCAACGTGTTACATTGCCTAAAACTAAAAACAAAAAGACAATAATTTGCATTTAAAACGACTGTATCAATTAAACATCACCTTTGGGCAACAAGCCTTTGTTTCACTCGTAAATTATTATTTTAATGCAAGACATTCCCAGGTTACAAACTCCCGGAAATTGGGAATGAAATGTTCACTGACTCTTTATAAACTTTGGCCACTTGAGAGCAGTTTGAAAACTTAAGCTTCTTTACACATAAAAGAGCCAAAGTCTATCCCCTTACAGCTTAGGGATGGTTCTAGTACAGAAGCAGCAGCTGCAGGAGAAACACCACAATGGGCAGGAAAACACTTTGCACAAAGCCACGAGACAGTGATGGAATAAAAAGTGAATAAACCTGTCTATGCTCTCTTAGCATGTTTCAGGCAGATGCATTGTGCAATGTCTGTTTTGTCCCCCCAGAGTGATTGGTGGATGATTTTAAAAGGAGCTTTACTCATGTCACTCTCATTGTGGTTCTGCTACTGAAAGTATGAAGCTCACCTGTAGCAGTAGAAGCCATCCCAACACCAGTGACTGCCTTTTCTTTACACTTTTCTTTAGTATAAAAAAAAGAAAGTGTGGTGCAGGAGCTATTTTATCTCTTCATCTTGATACGTCTCCCCCTTTCTATACTTCCTTCCTTTACAAATACGGCTAAGCCAGTGAACTCTTTCGTGCCTTTTTTCATCATATTCTCGCACCTTCAAGCCTGCAAAGGGCATCCGAGGGAGCTTTTCCATTGAAGCCTTTGGAATGGATTCTCTCCAATCGGCCTTTTCATTCTGCAGCTGCGATGGATTAGCTCTGTCATAGGTCCAGATGAGGTTTGCTTTCCTGATCTGCACACCACGCAGCAGAAAATAAACCCCACAAAATCCCAAGATAAAGGAAGGTGCATATATAAAATTAAGAGACGGGGTTAAAACACGCGGCTACTCGATGCTTGATTGCCGAATGATGGACCACTTCAATATTTCATCGTCACAGTCATGCATGGACACACAAACAAGAGCAGCGGCCTAAGAGCAGCCGCCCACAGGTTTTACGTAGCCATGTGTGAAATGGCAAGAGCCACACAACAGCACTCTCTCCAAATTAACCATCGGAGGGAGAAACAGAAGACGGTGATGGTTGAAAGAGCACATCATGTTTGCTTAATTTTCCCTCATGGGGATAGCAAGCTCCCAGGACAGGAGAGCAATGGTAAGAAACATGTAAAGCAAGACCACATATGTACACGTTATATTAATATAACGCCAACAAACCAAAGAACAGAAATGGTGACATCGTTCATGACAACCAAACAGCAGACAAGTCAAAGCACCAATGCAGCTTTATGGTCCCCTACAACAGAATCAAAGCATATTACTCATGGCTGCTTGCTTATCATCCTACTCTTTACGACTTTCATGCAGAACTGATCTAATTCATGCAATCTGTGTGAATCAGTGAACAATCTGAAGTGAACTTATTGTGTTGACAACGCCAACTAAAGTGATTAAGGAGGATTGGATTTTGTTCCACAGCCTTGCCAGAAGATATTTCTGTTTCCCTGTCATTAACAGTTTACTCCATCACATCAACAGACCCTCTGTGACACTGCCAACGAGGTCCTGCTCCACATCTGCAACTACTGTTGTGGTAATTGCATAAATTAACCCAATCCACAGGAGTCTTAGTCTGCATTAAATCTGCTATTATATAAGAATTTTATATTATTAACTACAAAAAGCTATTTGTGGCACAGCATGCCTTATTTGCATCTTTGCATCACTGCAAGGAATATGCTAATATATATAGTTTTTCCTCCTTGTCTCCTTTTGCCTGCATGCTAGAGTGCCCATCCACTAGTTTCACAAGGTTATGATGCTTCAGTGGCCCAGCGACTGTGAACTGTCACAAGCAATCACTTATGATGGAGCCCTTGTTTCTGCACAGACATGCTGCTTTGGCAGAGCTCTGCTCACGCCTGCCTCATTCGAAACAGGCTAGAAACGTGCAGATCAATCTGCTCAGGCGGCAGAGGGAGAGCTGCGAGCTGGAAGCCCCGTCGCACTCTGATCCAATATTTACAAGTTGGGAGTCTACGTGGTGACACTCCCTGTTGCTGCTTGGTGTTCATCACGACACAAACACAATGTCTGCTTTATTTGTGACTTTTGTTTAACTCGGAAAATATATGGTAGCGTAAAAACATGGTGGAAAATACTATAAATGTAGAGCTGGTAATGCATAGTCCAACGAGATTAGCTGCGTTTCTTTGGAATCTCGAGGTTCTTCAAAGATAGAACAAAAATAAATAAAAAAAAAATACGGTCTGACCTTGGTGTGGACAATGAAGTCGGTAGCTCTTTGTGAGGAATACTACAGAGTTTTTTCTTTTTTTTTTCTTTAGGAAAGGCCAAGCAATGCAAGCACGATGTAGATGTGCTCTTCCAGCTCAAGTAGGGGATTACTGATTCAGTGATTATGGGTATTGTGAATGGCCAAAAGCAAGCTGAATGGTGACTGCAATGTCTGTGGGAACATAGCAGTGATGAGCTGTGCGAGGAGAGATTAAATATATATAATGTGGCGTTGAGCATAAAAACGAGGTAAACAGGTGAAATGGTGAAAAGTTAAACATGCTGACTGGTAGATTTAAAAGAAAAAAATGTTCGACTTCTCTTCTCCTTTTACACACTCCCCCCTCTGCTATTTCAAAAGTGGCGCGTGAGGGTAAATGGCATTTTAAAATGAAAAATAATCTCTAGCACAAACAACATAAACCACTCGCCTTGAGAAGTGGTTTTTTTTTTTGCTCAGTGAGAAAACAAAATGGAAAGCAGCCATCCCACAGAGCCGGACTGCTGGCATGAGATGAACAGTTCAAATTTGTGGCTTGTCTCTTGTTCACTTAACTTAAAATGCACAACAAGTAGTGCTTGTGTCTTATCAGTAGCAGTTCTGCTTTGCACAAAGAACAGCAGCGGATGAGTTTAATGCAGCGCTAAAATTCGGTGCGTGTCTCGCTGTGCGACCCCTCACTGTTTATCACTGCTTCTTCATATGGTCAGCCGGTTTCTTTTGTTCATCACACGCCTCTGTTGATATCATCTTCAATAAGGGAACACTGACTTAGCCTGTCATTGTTGACTTATAGTTCAGAGCCCATCCCATTATTTGAACAGGGGTGAACAGATGTGTGAAGCAGAGATGGGCTGTCATGTTGCATCAAGTCCGCCGAGGAAAATGGGAGCTTGATCTACGCCTTGCATTCATGGCTTGCCGTAAAGCTCACATATGTACCGACTCTGCAACGTATGGTACATCAACCTATTATTGTCAGGTTGGTTTGAAATACGTTAGCTTTTAAAGAAAATATTCTTCACAGATTGTCTTTTTTTTGTAGTGTTTCCAGAAGCATTTAAAGCTTTGGTTTCAATCCTAGAATTAGTGAACTATACATTATATTTTCAGAGCACATGTTCTTATGCTTAACACGTTATATCTCAATTCCTTTTTGGCAAACTGTGATGACAGGGTGTTGAATGATGAGGAGATTCTCAGGATGCCAGAACGTCCCATCCTTAACCGTTCTTTTATAATCACATCTCTTCCTTATCATTTATATGTGCCCTATAAAACTATACAAAGATGAAAGAAATCAATAATTAAAAAAAAAAAAAAACTCTCTCTAGAGGCCCTGAACAGCCCACAGACAAACAAGACCAACTGGCGAAAGTTTAAAAAACTGAACATGTTAGGTAATTTTCTGAATCAAAGAGGTATTTTATTCCACCAGATATTTTAGTTTTTTACTTTGTGATAGCTGAACTGGCAGAATGCCCAGCATTTGTTGAAGATATTCGAAAGATCTGAAGGAGAAAATCTGTTGTTTCCTCAAACAACATCTGTTCGTAACCAACAATTCCAAGACAAATAACCCAACAACAGCAGGACTTCTTCTTAAGTCCTGCTTAGGTTGGATTTTAAGAAGATCTTTGATATTCTGATTAAAATTGATTGTTAAATTCACCTTATGAACCGTGTTTTTAATTTTATTGTGAATATGTTTAGTGCTGAGCTAACAACAGAGTGCATCTCATGGGCAGCAAATTAGGTTAAAAAAATAATATTCCCTTCAGAGATTTGGCTTTTGAAATTTCTCTAGTCTTTTATGTGTCGTGCTGGATTAAAAAACTTTAGCCTCCAGTGTCTTCCACAAATCCGTTTCTGACTGTATTAGTAGAAAAATGGCTTCTAAAGAATATGCCAAATTTATTTTTTTCAAAATTTTGTGCAATGGTGCTGTTTCAGCACCTGCTTCAACCACAAAATGGAAAATATACTTTTTTTGTAAGGAAAAAGATACTAAACAGTAGCTGTGCTTTGTTCTTTCCTATCCAGGCTGGTCTTTTTTGTCACCCTCGCTTGTGCTGACACTGCTCTTCTTTTTTCTGAGACTTTGAAGCTCCCAGTGCATGTAACCCCATCACAGCCCGTTTCTGTACCGCTCTGTCAGTCAGACCCAAATTGAGCCACTTCAACAGACCTAAGACCACCTGGACTGCTGTCCTCAAAAATCTCTTCTGGCGTTATCGTATGACAGCTCATGTGTCACTACGAGCCTTTTTCTGTTTTATACTCCTTATAAAATACATTACTTTTGTTTTTTAAACCAGAATAGCTTTTTCTTATTATTTTTCTTCCTTTTTTTTCTGTCGTGTAGATTTACAAATTATATTTGATAGAATAGTGGCTTCCGAACACAGAGTTGAGCCAGCAGTATTTCTATAGGAGCTTTTCGTTCAGATGAATGATGAAGTGCATCATGGAAAATAGATTTACTCAGTAAGAAATTTTAGGAGAGAAGCGTGCGACTGCATATGCCGTAAGCTCGCTGTGTGCATATGTGTACACACTTGCGTGCGAATGCACATGCTTGTGCATCCATAAACAAACCTCCATCTGTGCCATCATCACAGCTGGACTGAGATGTCCCTGCACAACCTCCAAAGCCTGGAGAAGTCTCTAACTCACAGACAAGTGGTCATATGCTCGTGCACAAACACACACTCAGGGCAACCTTTAAAAGTAGAGAAGTAAAAACTCTAGCTGTATTTTTTTATCCAATAACTGTCACTTAATGTGGTTGTTTTTACCCTCACATCGCTCCTCTCTAGTTTCCCTTAACATGTTTCCCTCGTCACACCTTTCTAGCAGAGTTAAAGCTTATAAGAACAAGAACAGCAGCACCACTACCATCACCTGAGGAGCTTCTGCCAACCATAGCCTGTCTCTGTCAGAGCCAGCAGGCCAGGCATGGCGGAGAAAAAAAGGTCTTCCTGTCACTTTATTTATAATCTAGTCTCAGAAGACCAAAACAACAACAGCCCCCAAAAGCTGAGTGCAGTAATGCATGCAGAGATTTGGTAAAGACCCCTTCATGTGAGCTTCACAACATCTGCCATTTGCCACATGTGCTCTGTCTGAGAGTCGGCCGCTGGTGTAAAAAGGCCGTTCAGGGCAACATGTGCAGAGCTCTCTCTGAGTGGGCGTGAAGGTCAACACAATGATACTGCTTTGGTTGCATGGGTAAATAAATTTGGGCTTCTGGAAAATGGCCTTGGTCATATTGCAATCATCCTTATCTTAGATATACTGTATATATATATACTTTGATATAATCCCTCACTGGGAAGTTTGTGTGCTGCATTACACCGCAGCAGGCCGCCACATATGACGGCACCATTGGTGGGAGAAACAGGGGGTAAGGTGTCTTCTCCAAGGACTCTAGATGTGAACTCAGTGGGAATCGAACCTGCAAACTTCTGGTTATCTTCCGGTCCAAGGGCGAACCACTGAGCCACCGTCTCCCCCATCTATTGACGATGTTGGTAGAAGTCCACAAGCAGCAGCCCTGAAAAGCTTAATTTGGTTTTCAGAGAGTCTGCCACTGAGGCCTTTTTTAAAACCTACATATATTCTTAAGTAAACTGGTGTTTTCATCACAATACATGCCAAACTTTCATGACTGCATCACACAATGACACATTTTACTTTGTGGCATTCTAACCATCTCATGAGTTCTGACAAGCAACAATTATCTGGGGTGCTACCTAGAAAAGCTCCCGGTATGTGTCTTTTAGTCAAAACAATATCCTCCTTTTTCAGTTCTAAGAATACACAGCATTTACTTTTAATCTCAAATTTGTACATTTCATTCAAACAATGTCCGTTTTGTATGTATTTTCTTCCAAGCAACATTTGTGCGCCAAGGTAATGACGTCATTTGTAAAGCAGTCCATTCGGCCTAAACTTTTTAACTATGAATCTATCGCTAAAAACAAAAAGATTACAAAAACTAGGACCTCATTTCAGAATAAATTCTTTGCTGCATGCTGTACCTACTAATTCCTTAATGCTGGAAGTAGTTTAGCCAATACATAAACCACAACAAATCTTTTTTCTCCATCCATTGAACTGTTTTATTGAGCTGCCATTACTGAGTAATCAGAAATGTGATCAAATGTTTTTCCAAGGTTTGCATGAAGCTTGCTGGATCATTTTTACATTCCAGTCAAGGCTTGAGAGTCGGGCCTGTCTGTGTGGAGGTTTTATGTTCCCCTAATTTATCTGTGGAGTCTCCCTGGATTCTCCGACACCAAGCAAAAACATCTATGTCATGTGAATTAATTATATAAACTCACACCTTTGTGGTGTGTATAACTGTTTGTGTATTTCTTTGTGGTGTGATAGATTGGTCACCTGTTTAAGATATACGGTGCCTTTTGCAAAATATTAACTGGAGTAAAACAGTTTTAAATTAGATTAATGATGTTTTCCATTTTTTTTTCACACATGACAGTTTATAATAGATTTATTTCCTTCGCATATGATTTAAAATGCTCTGTTTTTTCCAACCAAATGAGCTTTTCTCTCCAAAATGTAAGTGAATCCAGATTTTTAGCATCTTTAATGTTCTTATATACAGTATGTGTTTATAAAAGTTTAAATGTTTTGTGGTGAAAATGAGCTGAAAGACTATGTTTTATCATTTTAGCACTCTGTGTATTCATTTCCAAACGGATCATTTTAATTGAGAAAAATGTATTCAGTTATTCTGATGGCCAACGTGCAGGTTAGACTACAGAAACTATACAATTCTATCAACAATAAGAAATGTGGTAAAAAGATGATCTGGCAAAGAAAAAGCACAGTTTTGTCATGAACGTAAGAAAAAAAAATGAGGATGTAAGCTGTCTAAAAACAAATATCAAAATTTTTCGACAAATGGCATTGTGCGTTTTTGGATGCAAAAGTTTCAAACCAGCAACGATCTACAATGAAAATAGTATGTTAAATTTGGTCATTAGAAGTTCTATTTTGCTTGAGAAGTTCAAAACCAGACTGATGCCAGATCATCACTGCAATCACCAGGTGTTCATGTAAAAATTATTATGGAAACTACTAATTAAATAGGGCTGCATGACGGCGCAGTACAGAAAGAAAGAAGGTTAGGGTCCGAGTCACTGGTGGGACAAGGTTTGGAATTTAGGCCTTTCTGTGTAGAGTTTGCATGTTCTCCCTGTGTTTTCGTGGGTTTTCTCCAGGTACTCCAGTCTCCTCCCACCCTCCAAAATCATACATTTTAGGCTGATTGGCCACTAAGAAATTGCCTGTAGGAATGAATGTGTGTGAATAGTTGTGTGTGGCCCCGCAGCAGCCTGGTCACTTGTTCTGAGTGTACCCTGCCTCTTGCCTGGAATCAGCCAGGATAGGCTCTAGCATCCTCTGAGACTCCATTTAGGATAGGCGGTTCAGAAGATGAATCAAAACTAATTTAGTAACTTTTCATGCCATAATGTGCTTGTAATGTGTCTAACCTTACCATTCCTCAAATGAGTCGATGAGCTGAACTTATGTCCACTAGAATGTGACCATTATCTTTTACAGAGATTGAATCCATTATAAGAAAATTGAATAAATAAATCAAGAAACCCTACTGTGACTCCATAAATCTGTAATCATTTAATTTAGAATCAGTCTTCTTCACTAAAACAAAATCATTTCTAAACTAATCAATACAATTGCTATTTACTAAAGCAGCAGCACAAACATTTAGTCAGAATAAAATAGGATGTTTGTCACGATGACGGCAGAAAAGATTTATATCATTTCTGTGTCAGAGCTACAGTAGCGCCAGCAGCCTGTTAGCTAATGGAAACATACAAACAAAGCTTGGCTCTACCCATAGGTGATAAAATCCATCTTCCTACATGGCAAACAGCTCATTAATGATCATATACTTTGCAAGACACAAAAGTCTGGAGTTTTTGTCCCATTAGATTAAGCAAGAAAATGTGATCCAGAATGTTTTTTTTTAGCATTCAGATTTAACTAAAAACACAAATAGGTGCAAGATTGTAGGTTTTATTCCCTTTTATATACAGGAATTCCTTGCTGTTTGGCAGATGGTAAAACTATAAATTATTTCCTTACAACCTTGTAAAATGCAAACACAGTAACAGTGTCCCGCTATGTTTTGTGCTCCTATTGTGTTGTATGAGGCCGTTTTATCCGCAGCCAATAACTGTGGGAAAGTGTGGGAGACCAGAGACGCAAAAGTAGCATCTACTTCTGCCAGGGTTTAAAGACCAGCGAGATTCAATAAAAGAAGGGTAGGCAGATGTAAAAAGGCTGGCGGAGGGGACACAGACCATTAGCTTAATGACAGAATGAGGAATGAAGACCAGTGAGACTAAATTCAAAAGCCAAGCAGTGCAAAATTTGCCTTTAACAAGAATCAAGGCAAGTAATCTCATAAATAGCGAGGCAAGGAGAGGTTTTCATAGCTTTTTTTCTGCCTCAGGTAAAGAAATTAAAAAAGAATAAACAGGGAAATGAAAAAAAAAATGCAGTCAGACCAAAAGCAATGTTGGCCTGCCTCTTCTGCTTTCTTCAAACTGATATAATTTGCTTTGAACTACTTCTACGGTCTGTAAGAGGCTACCTGACTCTTAGCTTCCGAAGCTTTTATAGACCCTGAGCTGGTAATTACACATTTTACAATTACTTTTCTGACTTCAAAGCATCAACAGTCTTGTCACCAAAGCACATAGGACGCTGCTGTGGTACAAAGCCAAAGCCCAGAGGATTACTGAGGCCATGCATTGTTTTTCCTGACAGTTGTTAATTCAATTAATAACAACGGCTTTAAACTGACTTGAAAGAAATTGAACTGACACAGGACTTTGATTTTGTAATACCTAAGGATTTTGTTTTGTTTTTATAGAACTATAAGTGAAGTTGGGTTTTAATTTAAGTATATTTATGTCTTGTATGTGCATTGCAGAACTAATTGGCTGCAAACAAAGTTAACTAAACTATAAAGTACACTTGTAACAAAGGCAAAAATAAGTACCAAACAGGCAAAAATAGAAGAAACATTCGACTAGATTGTCATCCTCTTATTCAAAATGAAGAAGCCCATTTGAAAGTAGTTTTATCCTCATGCACGTGTAAGCTAGGATACATCAGGAATTTACATAATATGCAATAACACTTTGGACAATTGTGATGTCAATGTGCTCAGTGATGAAAGAAGCGTTGATGCCTTCTTGATGTCTTCTCATACAGAGAGCTCTATTCCCAAAATGGTCTTGAGCAGACATCTGCTAAACCCCACAGCTTGAGCCACAATAGCAGCAGCGCTACTACAGCAAACACAGAAATAGTTTGATCAGCAAAAAACACACAAACAGCTCACGTCCACACGACAAGACAGAATAGGAACTTTCTGTCAGTCTGTACCATTGTGCGATATCATTAATCTGAAAGGGGCGTTTTATTCAAATTGAACTTTTTATACCATGTTTGAACATTAATCCCACATCAGAAACATTTCTGAAGTCATTTTATACTTCAGAGAGGCCAGACTGAGATGGTTTGGACATATGTAGAGGAGAGAGAGAGAGAGTACATCGGAAGAAGGATGCTGAGTCTGGAACCACCAGGAAAGAGGCCTAGAGGAAGACCAAAGAGGAGGTTCATGGATACAGTGATGGAAGACATGAAGATAACTGTCTTCCTTGACCGAAGAAGATGCAGCAGATAGGGTTAGATGGAAGAAACTGACTTGCTGTGGAGACCCCTGAAGAGAAATGCCAAAAGAAGAAGAAGAAGTCCTACATGTTTGAGTAATTTGCAATCTCTCCCGTCCAGTATTCAATTACTGTTCGAACGCGAGGATGTTCTCGGCCATAGGTTTTGTTGTCTGCTATACCACAATCTAATGTAAGTAGGAAGTGTTTTTGCAACAGTCTTTGTACAACAGGGTATAATTTCTATCTAAATCTTGGCAAGTATTGTATTTCTAAGCAGACACAAGTGATCATTTTTTTATGCTAAGAGATAAAAGTTATTACCTCACAAAAGCACACTACCTCCTCTTTAATGCTGCTCCATGTAGCATCCAAAACAGGAAGCGCCAATTTGAGTTACACAGTAAGCAAAGATGCTCAAACGTGTTCAGAATATCTCATTCTTTCTTAGAACGTTTAAATAGAGATGATAAATTATTTGATAGTCAAGAATGTTTTTGAAACTTGAACACCATTCTTGCTAAAATGACGTAAAACTACCCCAAATAAAATAATGCAAGTCAGTATGCGTATCAGAGCAATGGCACATGTTAGAGGTTTGGAGATAAAGTAACAGAGGCCGAACTGAGATGGTTTGGACATGTGCAGAGGAAAGAGAGAGTACATCAGAAGAAAGATGCTGGATTTGGAACCACCAGGAAATAGGACTAAAGGAAGACCAAAGCAGAGGTTCATAGATACAGTTAAGGAAGACATGAAGATAGTTGGCGTGACCGAAGAAGATGCAGCAGATGGGGTTGGATGGAAGAAACTGACTTGCTGTGACGACCCCTGAAGGGAAATGCCAAAAGAAGAACGCTGTTCGTACTAAATTTTGCAATGAAACCCATTTGTATTAAATTACACAACCTCAACGGTGTTAAAATTTTGAATCAAATTACTCATTGCATTTTCGTTGAAATTTTAGATCTATTTGCAGAGGTATCTTACTAAGTATGCATTTTGAATGCTTGCTAAATAATGGTGATGGTTTACAGACCAAAAGAGCTACTTAGAAAAGTGTAAACTAGATCACAGGAGAGCTTTCCATCCTAAAGGCGCAGTCTCTGAGGCTTGGAAGTCGGCGGATAAGTGATATTTAATAACAGTCATCTCTGTTTTGCTGTGTATTGGTGGAGATAATTTAAGGTGCTCACAGACTGTTGCGTGCTCAGCATGAGATGTCTGCAGTTTCTGAGCTCAGCTTGATAAGAGTCAGAGCACTCTGACAAAAGTGTCAGCTAATCCAGTGGTACATAAATTAGATTCTGAAGAAAGCAGAGTTATTCTGATTTAAAAATATCAGAGCATCAGCATTATTAACATCTTGGTAACTGTACAATATTAAATTAAATGAAAAGAAATGTGTTCAGTGACCAGAGAAAATTCCTGGTCTAATATTACGCAGGTTCTAATTTTGAAAACTGGGATTTTATTCATTTAGAAGCCAAGTAAAAATCCTGAACAAGATCCAAATAGACTGAATGCTTTTTCAATCGGTCTGAGAACTGAAACCCAGTTTTTCATCGGAACACTGCAGCTAAGTTGATTTTCTTAACTGATTTAAAAGTTAGGAAATGGTGAGAAAAAAAAAAGCCAATCAAATGATCTGTTGAGGTTTATTTATTTGAGGCATTGTCATTACTTCTAGCCACTAACTACAAAGTACAACAAGCAAAGGCTTTGAAAATTTGGAGATGGTGGTCTTAAAGAGGAGTACTCACAAAGCGACACTGCAATGTTTCTCATTTATATTATTTGATAGCAATAATCGGATATGTCTTTGCAAAATGCAATATTCCGACCAAAACATAAATGTTTCTAAATTTACCTCATGCCAGCACTTTCAGCGTAAGTTTATTAGTGTGAAATGACTTTTTCCAAATTATAAGATAGTAAATCTTCCAAGTCTAGCACTTTGTAATGTTGCAGCAAAACTGAATCAAACATGATTTCCAGCACTCTTACATGAGTTCCTTCACACCATTAAAGACTTCTGCTTCTCTTATCTGGAGTATTTGGCAGTAATGCGACAGTGTGATGGAGATGCAAAGACATGGGAGCACGAAACGGGGTCATGGCTCCCGAAGGAAACCCTTCCTTTTTGCCGGAGCTCTGTCTGCCCCTGAATTTAATTAGATTCCGATATCTGCTTTTTTCTGCTTTCCTCTTCAATGTGCATGAAATTGGACGGCGTTATTTATTATTTATTCACCCTCATTTGCTTATTGTTTCTTCTGGATGCCTTCGTTAAAGCTCTTGCAGTTCTGTGATATGATGCTCTGCTTCATCGCCCTCACTGCTCAGGCCCACCTCCTCTGCAGGTCTGAGTCCAACTCATTTGCTGGCGTTGGTTGGGGAGCTATGGATTTTTTTTCCCCCTCTTTCACCCAATGACAGCACGGTGAGGTGCTATGAGGACTGAGTGCTAATGAGCTGACTCTGCAATGCTGGGGAGATGCTCTCACACACAGGGGGAGTAAGAGGACCGAGCGGTGCCGTAGCTCACCGAGAGTCAGGGGGCTATTATGACCATGTCATGATGAGGTTACAGGGACAAAACCACACTCGTCTGACAGACAGAGCCGAGTCGCTGCTAAGGTGGCTGCTCGGACAAATTGAACTCATCATTTTAAATGGCATGACAAAAGGGTATTTTTGTTCCGATTTATTCTAAAAATGTCAATTTGTCTTTTCATTATAGAAAATTGAAGCAAAAATGAGGTTGATATTTATGGAACCTTCTAAAAAAGAAAACAAAGAAACATTTTATTAAACATAACAAGATGAAAATAATAAGGAATATATTTTAACCTACCTTAAAATCTGTAAATATAACACAAAAAAGTGCTCTTTTTTATTCGTATGAAACCTTTTAAACAAATTATGGGACGTCAAAAACTATTATTTGCTGAACACAATGTGCTTCAATTTCTGTCTGTTACATCTTGTTAACTTTAGGATCAGAAAGAGATTACAGGAACTTGTCTGAACTGAACTGTCAGAGGAGTTTGACAGAAATAATTCTGCTGATTGTTGGTGGACAGAAGGAGGACTCCTGAGGTGACTGATAAGTAAGCAGACTTACATGCATGGGTGACTGAGAAGCTGTTGGATGACTCTAGGTTGTCTACATTGTAGTTCAGATGAAAAGGCTTTTCAGTGGTGTTTTGGTTGGTGTTGTAGAGTTGGACAGCGAACCTGAACGCACTGTGCTCCTGCACCGTGGAACGCATGAACAAACCCCCTTCAAGAGATGAAAATCAAGATCAGACAACTTTCACACATACAGATTTTGATGTCATTTAATTCAATAAAGAACTATGTGTTCAGGATTACAAGATGAATAATCCATATTGAACAGAATCATTGTGGAATTTTGCACCAGCGCGCACCAGAAGAAAATGAGACTCAATCTTTGGATTTCTTTGAGAAAAAAAAAAAGCTTGATCATGCATATTTTTCAGTTGTTTTTTTACAGTAATAAAAATTGATCGAGCTTAATTTATTAATGTACAATTATGCTTTAGTCTAAAATAAAGACAAGTTATTCGTCTTATTTGCGCAGAGCTCCAGCGCGCATCATCCTGACTGAATTTAACATAAAATTGTCCGAAATGAGACCCAACCTGAGCCTCCTCTCAGAGGGAAACACTTACCTATGTTAATCTGATTTGGAAATCCTGCGAATGAGCGGTCAAAGAGCCAGAGGAGAAATAAAACCACGCGTTGTGCCATTTTCTCCGACCTATCTGTTCAACTCCTCAGAAGGGTTTGTCTCAGCAAATTCATATGTTCAGGGTAAAAATCGGTAGCAAATGGAAATCCAGTGGAAAGATGATGGTCGCTCACAGTGCACCAATTCATTCATTGAGGTGCAGCCCAGCTGCAGAGCTTTTTTTTTCAAGTAAAGGATGAGAAAGAGAGAGAGAAGCGCAGGGAGACAGAGGAGGAGTGGAGGGGTGGGCTGGCGGGGGAAAGAAAGAGCTGATCTGAACTCAGATTGGACCTGTAGTGGACGGCCAGTGTTAGTCAAACTTCTCCTGACGAAATGAACGTCATGGGAAAAAAAAAGACGGCTCTGTGGAAAATAATAATAATAATAAAAAAAAAAACAGTTTTCAGTCTCCAGTTCACTGACCCACAGAAACACCTGAACATCAGGGATGCTGACCAGATCATCAGGGTCCTGCAGGACGAAGGCAACATCTCCACCATCAGAAGATTTGATTTTATTGGAAAGTATCTTAACCAAAAGTCCAATTCAGAGCTTATCTTTTCAGTCTTCAGGTTCTTTTATTACACTTGTGTTTCAGTGATGTGATCAGTAAATAATATGTTGGTCAAAAATACCATTTCAGGCATGGTGCAGTGGTTAGCACAATGGCCTCACAGCAAGAAGGTCAGGGTTTGAGTCCCGGAGTGGAGATCAGGCTTGAAACACTGGCCTTCTTGTGTGGAGTTTGCATGTTCACCCCATGTATGAGTGGGTTTTCTCCGTGTACCCCAATTTCTCCCACGCTCCAAAAACATGCAAGTTAGGTTGATTGGCCACTATGAAATTCCACCTAGGAATGAGTGCGTGTGGATGGTCGATCCCATTAGGTAAAAGCGGTTCACAAGACGAAACCTTGAGATTATCTTTTTAAATAAAAATTAAGTCCTTGTCTCAACAAGAAATTTAAACACTATTAAAGTTTTTGTTTGAAATTTTATCAAAGCAACAACTTAATTAAAGCTTTAACATCATGGAAAGTTATTGATCTTCACAACTTGAATACATTTTCTGTTAAAAATATATCATCAAAGAATTGGCAACAAAGCTAATGCAGCAGCTAGTTTCTCTTTTCTTGAACTACTCTGGAAACAATGAGATTACCATAAATGACTTGGAATGTTGAGCGCAAACAATGAAAGGAGTTATTGAAACTATTGAAATCTAGAAGAATGGTAAAGCAATTTATTTCCTTGGCTACCTGTTTAATCAGAAATAAATGATTAAGTTAAATGGATGAACAGTGGCTTAAACTGTAAGAAGCAGCAGTAGAACTCAGAGTTTCATTGTTCGGAATGTGAAAGGAACTGAAGAGTGTGTGGTCAAAAGAAAGTAATTTTTAATTGACAGTAATTGCAAAGAAGGCTTCATTTTGCTTGAAAACATGTGGATTGTAGTCTCAATAAATGGAAGAAGGTCATATGGTCTGATGAGATTTACCCTTTACCAGAGTGATGGGGCTTTAGAAGAAGATCAGAGTTGGGTAAACTGATACATTTCTCAATCCTTCTGTATGATAGCATTGATGGAACTGATTAGGTTTAGGTACAGGTCTCAGTTGAGCATCCCAATGAGACTAAGGTCAGCTTACCAGTATCATCAATTCATAGACTTCTTTTTCAGGTGCCAGCGGTGTATTCAGAGATAACAGCACCAAGACTTATTGGACTCAGATTATGGTTTCAGAAAATCATTTATACATATATTAACTGCCATAGGGCTGCGATTCTCGCCCCTATGAGAATCTTTGGGATACACCAGACACGACTTTTCTCAGTAGCCTGATATTCTCTTCATTAATACAAGATCATGGAGGAGGGGGAAAAAAGTGGCTCAGGAGAGAAATAAATCTTGTGACATTGCAAAAGCTTATCAGAACGTCGTGAATGTGAGCCATAATCAAAGCAAGGGGAGCGTTCTCCGTGGTCCTGAAAGCGGACTCTTATTTATCAGAAAAAGTGCATCAAACCATTTTCTAAAGTTTGTTTCATTGTAAAAAAGGGCATTTTTAAAAAATATAATTTTATTGTGATATTGCATTTACTTGAATTTTCACTTCTCTTATGAAATATCTATCACTCTTTTGATTCTGCTTATGAGAGAACAATTAAGGGATTACCGACCCATTTATCACCCTAACTAAAGCCCTTTGAAAATTGAGTTTTTAATTGCATTGAATATGACTGGGGCTTTTGCTACCGATACAACAGCGTACCAAGGTCCCTATCACTGTACATACACTACAGTATAGGAGAAAACCATTTACGTTAGTTCAATTTGCTTACATTTTTATATTTCAAAACCAGCAAAACAATTGTACATCATGTTATAAGGAAATAACTGTCAGGTCTGGTGTAAGTTGGCGGACACACAAGCATGCAGTTTCAACAAAATAGATTTATTTCTAGAAACTACTCAAAAGATCTCCAAAAATAAGGTATTTAGGTCAGTTACTAAACATTTTGAAAATAAACAATGAAGACAACTTGTATTCTAAAGAAGACATCAAACAACCTGGCAAAGAACCAAAGCCCAAACACACCATACAGTATACAGACAGGAGGGAGAAACGATATGACACACATGTGACACATTAGGAAGGAAGCTGGCAATCACCAGAACGAAGGGAGAACATGAGGAGGAGGGGAAGTCAAGACACCTGGAATGAGAGTGAGGTCAGAAGTAAAAAACAAAAAAATGGAAGGAAAGCTCTCAATTTACAAGTCGATCTATGTTCCAACCCTCACCTATGGTCACCAGCTGTGGGTGGTGACCAAAAGAATGAGATCGTGGGTACAAGCGGCCGAAATAAGCTTTCTCCGCAGGGTAGCTGGGCTCTCACTCTGAGATCGGGTGAGGAGCTCTGCCATCCTGGAGGAGCTCGGTGTCGAGCCGCTCCTCCTCCAGGTCGAGAGGAGCCAGATGGGGTGGTTCGGGCATCTGGTCAGGATGCCCCCCGAATGCCTCGCGGGCGAGGTGTTTTGGGCACGTCCCACCGGGAGGAGACCAAGGGGCAGACCCCGGAACTGCTGGAGAGACTATGTCTCACAGCTGGCTGGGGAACGACTTGGGATCCTTCCGGGTGAGCTGGAAAATGCAGCCGGGGTGAGAGAGGCCTGGGCTGCCCCTTTGAGGCTGTTTCCCCCACGACCCGACCCTGGAACAAGCGGAAGATGACGGAACGGAAAGGAAACAAAAAAAACAGGAAGTAAACCTAAATATCAACAAAAACACTGGTTAAAAACCTAAAACTCTGACAATAACTCTTAACATCAAGACAATCAGAATAACAATGTCCTAAAATGCTATTGTCTAAATGTTTATATTTATATTGATTTTTATTCTTTCATTATCAAATAGCTCAACAAGTCGGTCAAAAATGTTAACAGTTTAAACAAGGATTTTATTTTTATTTCAGGCAAATTGATGGACTTAAAATGCTTTCTGTTACAGACTTAAAAACAATGTTCATAAAGTTATTCTTTGTTGTAAGTTGAACTGTATGCCTTGCTCTTATGTTAACAAGAATGGAATGTTAGAAGGTGTACTTATAACAATTTAATAGAAAATTGCTATTATTTATAATTGCGGTAGAGAGTGGGTGGTGGGCTGGAGTTGCAAATTGTTCTCACAAAAATAATTGAGCAGCACTGGTTTAAAGGTAGCAGTGCAAAATGAACCGTGGATTTTCAATACTAGGCACAAATGTTACAGATAGTAACAAGATCATGCTAATAAGAAAAATTAGCACCAAAGGACATGATATTACAATTATTAGCAATATGTTTTAACATCATAAAAGTGAGGCTACAGGAGAAGAAATACAGTAAATAAGGTCGAAGATTCTCAGTACTTTGGATAAACAGTCCACAGCAATGGAGAGTGTGGAAAAGAAGTGAAGAAGCATGTGCAGGCTGGCTGGAATGGTGGAGGGAAGTATCAGGTGTGATGTGTGACAGAAGAGTTTCAGCTAGAATGAAAGGAAAAGTGTACAAAACCGTGATGAGACCGGCCATGCTGTTTGGTCTAGAGACAGTAGCACTGAGAAAAAGACAGGAAACAGCGATAGAGGTAGCAGAGATGAAGATGCTGAGGATCTCTCTGTGAGTGACCAGAATAGACAAGATTAAAAATGAGTATATCAGGGGAACAGCGCATGTTAGAGGTTTTGGAGATAAAGTCAGAGAGGCCAGATTTAGATGGTTTGGACACGTGTAGAAGAGAGAAAGAGATTACATCGGCAGAAGGATGCTGGGTTCGGAACCACCAGGAAAGAGACCTAGAGGAAGACCAAGGAGGAGGTTCATGGATACAGTGAAGGAAGACATGAAGATAGTTGTAGAGACCAAAGAGGATGCAGCATATTGGGTCAGATGGAAGAAACTGACTTGCTGTGGCGACCCCTAAAGGGAAATGTCAGAAGAAGAATTTTAACATCATAAAATAATAACATTTCCTTTTTAAACTATTAAAGCTATTCTTTGGGACACAATAAGAACAAGTGGAATTTCCTCCAAACACAGACTCACTTTAACAGATAAAACTGTTCACCAAATTAAAACCAATTTTATACACAATTTTTACAACGAGATTGCTTAAGATCGGTTCTTATTTGAGGAATAGATGCACTGATTATGTTCAGTAAGAAGATAGATTTAAAAGAAGCTTTTTTCCATCTCCTCCTTTGTCGATTCATCATTATAAAGTACTATTACATTTAAGAAGATTCATCAAAGATACAATGACATGACACGAGTCAGTCATCTGATGCAGACATTTCTTTTCCAATTGGGATCAAAGTCGATGTCTCCTCTTTTGGTTCGTTGTGTCTCCGTGGATAGATCGTGCAGTGACATTACATTGATTATTTGTCAAAGTTGTAGTATGTTGTCTGTTGACCTCGGTAGTTGAAGCCCTAATGAGTAGTGTCAGTTCACGAACTGCCGACTATTTTGATCAGCTTTTTCATCACAACTAGATTTCAGATGTCGATGGTACTTTGTGATGAGATAAGAGGCAGCCTTTAACGCTTGTATTTGCTTTAATGCTTTATATTACTGGTAATTGAAAGAAAGCATGAGAAGCAGCGTAGTTCTTCATCAACACTCCACACTGATTCCCTGTGAGAACAAAGTTAATTGTCTTTCATTTTCAGACTTAATCCATACAGCAAAAAAAAAAAAAAAAAACCCAAACAACATTTGCTACCAGGGGAACCTGAGCAAGTGAGTTAAAGCTTGGGCATAATTGATTTTAGATGATAGTGATTGTTCTGTGTGATTTGTAATTAGGACATTTTGACTAAGTTGCATTATCCTCTAAACTCAGCCTCAGCATCAATTTCATTCAATCACAAGCGATAAATTTCACCCATTTAATCTATTTCCTTCCATTTTCTAAATTTAAAGAGCTTATATGTAATATAACATCCATACATTATATCTGATTTTGGAAGCAGGTTAGTGTCCCTGTGGTGATATCATTAGGGTCAGGACTGAGGAAGCATATTCCTTTATGTCTACATCTCCCTCATGCATAGCTGCCTCTCCAAAGACCTGCCAGCCTGTGCACTGAGAGGAATTTTGGAGCAATGACGCTGCATCATTAGGACACAGTGGCTTGTCTTGCTTGCTGGCCTCGTCTGTTTCAGATGGGTTGGAAATACCAGTTATAAGAGGACGTTGTGATTGTGGAGGCTAGAATGGGGTTGCAGGACCATTATGTACAACGTAGGGAGAAGATAATGTATATGTGAGAAGTGTGACGTGAAACTGAATGAGTGAAACTGAGAAACCTCCATTTAAACTCACCTAAAACCTTTAGAAATCGGTTGTGCATTGAGTTGATGCCATGTAGTTCTTCTGAAACTCTCTCTATTTCACTGATTTTTTTTAGTGCAATTTTGTTATTCACTGTGCATTGTTCTTTGCATCCCAAAAGTGTATCGTGGACTGGTTTGTCAGGATCCCCTTACCTGCCGCCAGAAGGAGCCCTGTATGTTCCTCATCACCCTGATTCGGGGCACCTGAGATTGATTTCTGATGCCAAACATCTGTAGATTCTGCCATCTATTTAAGGGCAATCATCCTGGACTTCCAGCCAGGTCAACCTGGTTGCCTGACCATGTTTGAACTCTGTTGTTATTTGAACTTTTGAAATCATGAGTTAATCATGTGCCCTTTGCTTTACAGACTTACTCGAATTGTGGTAATAAACTTTGTTTTGATGTCCGGCAATTGGGTTCTCCTTCTATAACATCCCAAAAACCCTGACATGATTGGCTACACACATCATAGACTGGGGTGTTAATAAAGCTTTATCCTGGACTAGGAAGTGAAAGCCTAACTATTGCTCATCCCCATTCTGAGAAAGTACGGGGTCACTTCTGAACTTTCACACGTGTCCATAGTATTTCGGCTATCCTCTGTTCAAGTCATAGCAGAGCCTGTGTGTTTGTGTGAAATACTTCGTACTATGTAAAAAGTGTCATCAATGTATCTAGTTGTCATTTGTTCAGTGTCACATAGAAGAGCAGGAATACTATTAAAATGTTACAAAAACAGCTGAGGGATTCTGAAAAAAAAAAATTGGTGACAAAAACAAGACATAACATAAAACACAACACATAAAAAACTCTAGTAGTTTAATTGCTAATCATTATGGTCACGTGACTACCAAATTGTTTCCCAGCCAGGACAGAAAACCTGGCAACTGTTTTTAAAGTTTTGTTAAAAAACTCTGTGAAACAGGACAAATTGAAGCTAAAGCTTTGTTTTGATTACATTTTGGATGAGAAATATGTGTAAAATTGTTTATTTATCCATTTGTTTTTGTCATTCACACAAATGAAGCCGCACACACCACCATAATGCAATAGAAATTGTTACTCTTTAAATGCCATATTGTTTTTCTCTGAAGGTTTAAACAAGAGAAAAAAGTGCAAAAATGTCATTACCTGTTTGATAAAAGTTTCTAAAGTGTTTAGTGAATAGTTTTACAGTCTTAAAAAGTTTTTAATAATCAAAAGAGAAAGTTACGCTGACTACTTTGCAGGGGATATTCTTGGAATACGGCTCCCACAATAAACGAGTAACCACTGGATTAACATCTGGAGAAATGATAGAGGCAATCGTTATGGAAAACTTGTGTACAGTCTATAATTGATAGCTCCTCATTGTAGCACCTCAAAACAGCTTTTTACATGAACACAGTTTGTATTCAGACTCCAACCCTGTCCCACAGCTGGACAGGGAACACCTTGGGATTTTCCCGGGCTCCCAGCCAGGGTAGGAGAAGCCTGGGCTTCCCGTCTGAGCCTGTAGCCCCTGTGACCTGCCCTTGGATAAGCAGAAGACAATAAAACAGAACAGTTTGTATATCAGTCTCATTTTATGAATTACAAAGTCCACTCCTCTTGATTCGTCTTGATTTATTGTAAGGGTTCAACTGGAAGAGTTCCAAAGTATCAAGAAATTGATCCAAAACAGAAGACAAACTTGTAATATTTAACAATGGGATGCTACACCTGCAAACCTGCCTGCTTTTCTCAATGTTGTTTTCAGAGAAATTGTATCTTGATGGTTGCTTTTCAAAGATTGTCATCTCATGATGCAGCTTCAGTGGAGATTTAAGCTTCTGTGAAACTTTAACAACTGAATCATCGCTGATGTTCATGAATCATCTTCTCATTTTAGCATTTCCCTTCAGGGGTCACCACAGCAAGTCAGTTTCTTCAATCTAACCCTATCTGCTGCATCTTCTTCGGTCACACCAACTATCGTCATGTCTTCCTTCACTGTATCCAGGAACCTCCTCTTTGGTCTTCCTCTAGGCCTCTTTCCTGGTGGTTCGTGAATATTAGCGCAATATAATTCACACTCCAATTTTTTACCAAAAGCAATCATGAAGATGATCACAAATTTGGGAAACAAAAAATTACTTTTCTAAAATAGATGACATTTACCTCCGCTTGGAACTCAAAGCCATGAGAAATTTTACTTTTAGCATTGAATTCTTGATGATTTCTGGAAAAATATTGTGTCACCCTGACATTTCACAAACTGTAAAAAAAATGTCAGGATGACAAATTAATCTGGACATGTGTGAAATACAAAACTGGATTCTATGTTAAGAATGTGTCACACATTCTAAAGGTTAACAATAGTGTTAATCCCTGGAAATGTGTTAATTTTTATAATGATCAAATTAAAACAAACATGCCTTTCTTTTCACAGTGGAATATTGTTTTGGTGTTAAAACACTTCTTTGCACGTTTTTGCAACAGCTTGCACTTTAATTATTAGTTTTTGCATACAAATGATCTCAACAGCTCAAGAAGTCACACATGTTTGTTCTTCTTCATTCAGCATTCCCCTTCAGGAGTTGCCACAGCAAGTCAGTTTCTCCCATCTAACTTTATCTGCTGCATTTTCTTCAGTCACGCCAACTATCTGCATGCCTTCCTTCACTGTATTCATGAACTTATTCTTTGGTCTTCTTCTAGGTCTCTTTCCTGGTTGTTCCAAATCCAGCATCCTTCTTCCGATGTACTCTCTCTCTCCTGCACATGTCCAAACCATCTCAGTCTGGCCTCTCTGACTTTATCTCCAAAACCTCTAACATGTGCTATACTCATTTCTAATCCTGTCCATCCTGGACACTCCCAGAGAGATCCTCAGCATCTTCATCTCTGCTACCTCCATCTCTGTTTTCTGTCTTTTTCTCAGTGCCACTGTCTTGACCAAACAACATGGCCGGTCTCACCACGGTTTCTTACACTTTTCCTTTCATTTTAGCTGAAACTCTTCTATCACACATCACATCTGATACTTTTCTCCAAACATCCAGCCTGCCTGCACACGCTTCTTCACCTCTTTTCCACACTCTCCATTGCTCTGGACTGTTGATCCTTAGTACTTAAAATCTTCCACCTTCTTTATTTCTTCTCCCTGTAACCTCACTTTCCCATTTGGATTCCTCTCATTGACACACATGTACTCTGTCTTATTCCGACTAATCTTCATTCCTCTTCTTTCTAGTGCAAACCTCCACCTCTCCAATTTTCCTGCACCTGTCCCCTCCTCTCACTACAGATCACAATGTCATCTGCAAACATCATTGTCACAAATGTGTATCTTATATATTTAAGACTGTATTTAAATGTCCTTGACTCATTTATATGAATGTACATCTACATGTGACATTGATGCGTAAAACCAAGAAAGTCATTTATATTCAGAAAACAGCACTGGTCAGCACAGGTTGTATAAAATATTTGGTGTGTAGCTCTCAGGTTTAATTCATGGCTGCTGTATTCCAGCTCCATACTTGGCAGAATTTCTCATACCTGCAGTTTTGATTCCTGTTGGTTTATGAAGGCATCTGTGCAGGGATTTGTGGATCTGCTGGAGATTTTCTGAACCCCTGCATGCACTGTGAAGCTTCTCTCTGTCAAGTCAAGAAAAAGCAGCTTGCAACTCTATTCAAACTGGAGAAAGCACAAGGTTGAAACCCCCACCTCCAGTTTAACTGTGGGGGTCATCTCAGCAGGTCTTTGGGGCCCTGGAGATTTAGCCTTTAAAATGGGGAAACAAAAGAGAAAATTGCAAAAAATAGAAACATTTTTTTCTAAAAAGCAGCACTGCAGGTGGAAGTACTCCGATGTTTTTACTGCACATTAGATGATGAAACAGCTACTTATGGTTTCATGGGAACGTGAGATAAGAAAATAGCAATTCAAAGAAAATAAAGCTGGAATGTAAACAACCGCTTCCTTCCTGTTTATATCTTCCTGTTGCGAGAAGAACAAAAGTAGCTCAGTATGAAGCATCTGCTGAAATCCTCTTCATGTTTTTTATCACACACTTACTCGCAGGTAGTGAACCAGGTGTTTGGTTTAGTTTTAAAATCCATTGGAAATTTCCTTAGAGATTTAAACTAACAGCTCAGAATGAATCAATTTCAATCCACCTGGAAATATGTGTGATCAAAACTGATCGTGGCAAATTTATTTTTCCTGACTCACATATGACTTGCCTCACCTTTGTGTCGAACATTTTTGCACCTTTTAGTGTATTGCATCACATCAATCCTGCCCTGCCGAGGAACTAATTTCAGTAATCATAGAAATTGGTTTCTCTGGTTGAAGGCACATAATGAGAGAGGCTGAATGCGCATTGTAGGAAGGATGCAGTTAAACAAGCATTATGCAGCTCAAACTCAATGATATTTGAAGAGCTGTTCCAAGAGCCCATCAGTCTCAGCCAGATGTTGGAGGTTGATAAGAGAGTCTGCTCTCAAGAAGCTCTTCTTTATTCTATCAGTGCCTTATTCAATGAGGGAAACTGTGGGAAGGCAGTAGTCCATCCAGATAAAAATGCACTTGCCTTTATTGTGGAGCCACTAAGATGTAAAGAAATATCAATTCTAGCTGAAAAAAAATCATTTAAATCTTAGTCAATGTGAACATGTATAGAAAAAATAATGAATACATAGTTTTATTTCTTCTGTGAGGTAAAAAAAAAAAATCCTTCAGACACGGTCGAAATATTGGACTGAATGAATAATAGTGCCTTGTGCAGTTTAATGCTTCATTTGATGGAGACACTTACGACCATTCCCCTATTTGAATACCTCAATGTGCAGTGGAACAAACAAATTGTGCACTTTGAGAACCCTCTTTGACCTGATATGCCAGATGAGGCGTTATCAGCTGCAGAAATGGACACACTTGGTCTCAGATTCATGTGACTGCTGCAGTGAGACTACAGGGCCAGGCGTTGTGTCCACTTGAGGTTTGACAGGATGTCTGTAACCACAAGAGAAAAAATCCCGCTACTAAAATAAATATGCACAAGGCTTGTTACTGTAGTTCATTGGCAAAAAAAAAAAAGAAAAATTCTTGCGTGCAATTTGATGCAAAATGGCACAAATATAAAAAAATGTCCCTCTGTTGAAATAATAATAATAAAAATAGCTCAGAATGCAAAAAATAAGATGTTGAAAAAGAAAAAAACAAGACTCCATCGTTTAACATAGTTCTTTCTACAAATGTAGAAGTCCTCATTTCAGCCAAAATAATTTATGCACACAATTAAAACTACTTCTGAAAATTGTTTTCTTTGTTCCGTTCCGTCGTCTTTCGCTTATCCGAGGCCGGGTCAAGGGGGCAACAACTTCAGACAGGAAGCCCAGGCTTCTCTCACCCCAGCTACATCCTCCAGCTCACCCTGAAGGACCCCGAGTCATTTCCTGGCCAGCTGTGAAACATAGTTTCTCCAGCGGGTCCGGGGTCTGCCTCTGGGTCTCCTCCCGGTGGGACATGCCCATAACACCTTACCAGCGAGGCGCTCGAGGGGATCCTGACCAGATGCCCGAACCACCCTCTCTGGCTTCTCTCGACCTGAAGGAGGAGTGGCTCGACACCAAGCTCCTCCCGGATGGCAGAGCTTCTCACCCGATCTCTGAGTGAGAGCCCAGCCACCCTGCAGAGGAAGCTCATTTTGACTGCTTGTATCCGCGACCTTATTCTTTCGGTCACCACCTACAGCTGGTGACCATAGGTGAGGATGGGAACATGAATCGACTTGTAAATCAAGAGCTTTGCTTCTCTTCCAGTGCACTCACCACTTGCAGGAGGAGCCATAGGGATCGGTTAAAGGAGGAGATGGGTGGCAACCAACAACGGGGACCCTGGTGGTCAGATCATTTTCTCTCATAAGAAAAAACTAGATTTTGCATTTTCAATCTGAAATATTGAATTAATGTCTAATATCTGCCAAAAGACAGGATTTTCTGAAGTGCAGGATTTTTGTGTTTAGCAATCTTTAAAACACTAAAATCCGAAAGTTATTTTTACAAGGATTTCATTGTTCTTTCATGTTCTGCGTAAAAAAGATACCTTTTTTAAACTTAATTTTGTTTGCAATAATTTTAAGTTTTAAATTTTGAATTCAATTTTCTTGCTAAATAAAATAAGAGCTTGGATTTTATTTTTTAAAGTTGTATTACTTTTGGGAGAGTGTGAATTTGCAATAGAAAAGATAGCTATCAAAGTAATTAGCATTGCTTTACAAAAAACCTTGAGCATTTCACAGTTTGCGGACATTGCGATTTGAAGTTTTAATTTGCTAAATAGGACTTCAAACCAACTGTAGAAGACAGTGAGGCATCCAAATGCCGCCATCTTCTTGGTTCAGTTCACATGATTGCCACATTAACCTAATGCAAAATGCTAATAGCAACAGGAAAATCTCAAAGTACTGACACAGCAACAAAGCCGAGCAGCGACACCCATCTGGTAAACATTTTAAGACTTCTCCACAACATAGAACATCAATGTCCTTTCAAACACATTATCCCCGATAGCTACAAAGTTAATGTTTTAAAAAAGATGGCTCGCAACAATTCTTGAGTTTACAGGAGGGGATTTTGACATGGACAAGTCTCCCATCTCTAAAGAGTCCTCTGAGGTTTTCCTACAGTTGCTCAGTCAGTCCCGTCCCCAGAGGATCATTTCACTGTGCAAATCTTTGACAAGTTTCCTCCATCTTTTGTCTATTCTGACTTCATCTGTCAATTTGTGTCCAACTTTCAAAGTATGTTAAAAATGGGATATAGTGTTTTTGTGGGGTAATGATTCTTATCTCATGACATTTACAGATGAAAAAAAATATTTGCAAGATTTTCCAAATCTTGAACTTAAAAAAAAAAATCTCATAGGGTATTATCTGGAAATTGGTTGAGGAGCCCTGCTTATTTAGAAGTAATGTGGAAGTGATTCATGATTCATACATTTGACTTACTATGTATTTGTAGAGCCATTGCTCCTGTGATTCGGGATGAGCCAAATGGGGTGGTTCAGGCACATGGTTAGGATGCCTCTCAAAGGCCTTGCTCAAGATCCAGAGGTAAAGCCCCAACCCTTCTGGAAACGCCACCCCACTGAGCAAGATGACACGACTGGAGTGAGGAAAAAGAAAATTTTGGTCATGGTGTTTTTCTTTTTTTTTTAATTTAATTCAATTGCAAAACTAAATATTGTGTCAAAATTAAAATTCCTGAACATTTGGTGATTTGAGTTCTGTCTCATGTTGTGTTCATACTGTACGTATATCTTTTTCTTTTACAGAAAATAACTACAGCTGGTGATCCGGCTTGAGGAACACATCAATTTCCATTTCCCAACTTAATATTTTCTGCAAAGAAAAAAATGTCGACAATGAATTGAAATAAAACAGAAGAAAAAAAATTCAATGAAGTATAAAAGCATAGCTCATATTTGATTCAAGTCATGTCTCAGCAAATCCAAACCTTTTAGACCTTAAAAAGAAATTGACAAAGAAAATGAATTGTTCGATTGTTACGGGGGCCGAAAACAAAAGGAATGAAAATCAGCCGATGCAGCAAGTAAGTAAAATGGTTCAAATGAGAAGCGGTGTTAACAACAGCTGCCTGTAATTTTCCACATTCCTGTATTAGGCAATGGGTTTTGTTCATCTGCTGCGTGCTTAATTGAGGGGAAAACAAACTGGTCGCAACAGATAATGGGAAAGGTGAGACAAAAAAAAATAATAGATAGGGCTCCTTTTAAATCATTTCCACTCTGTTCATCGAGTCATGTTACCGTTCCCCTGATTGATTTCTCTTTACAGAAACAGATGTGTTTTAACGGCTGTGATAGCTGAAACATCAGTCTCACATATGATGGTGTTTGTATTTCCTGCAGATAAACATCAAAGTTTGAGGTGCTTTAATAACACTCTTACATAAGGTTCTGTGTAGGCTGAATGGAAACTACAAGCAGGACCGAATGTACTAAAATTGCATGCAAATAATGATAACTAGAGGCATATTAGGGATGCAAGGGAAGTATTTATCTTTATGTAACAGATGTACAAGTTTCAGACACATGATATTAGCCTAATGGCACTCCCTTGTGATTTTCATTTCCAACAGACATGAAGGCACAATTCAAGGTCAAGTATTTGTGAGAAAGAACACGGTAACACCTGAGCTATGGTACATTATGAACGATAAATCATCTCCATATAGCCTGAGCCATATTTTCCAATAATTCCCCATGTGGTTTTATTCTTATTATAAAAAATAATTTGAGGAGATGATTAAAATTGTGTGTCATTAATTGATGTTCGGATGGAGTGGTCAGTTTGCGATGTGTGTTTTAATCTTATTTAATATAAGAAAAGCTTCTGGTTTTTGTTTGTCCCACGCTGTAATGCTCCGGTTATTGTTAGCCGGTTCTATTTTACCTGCAATTAAATTTCCAAAGTCACAGGAGCTTAACTAATTACTCCCAGCGATCGGCCGCCCTTTCCAATGCAAATACTGCTGCAGTGAGCTCTAATGGTCCAAGAAGCCATAACACGGGCTTGGGGAATGCTATGCTGTCAATCAATACAAAATTGGATTTGCAAAACAATGTTATGTCAGCTATTTTTGTGCATTTATTCGACAGATAAAACTGTAATCAAGCTAATGCAAAGCTCCCCAGGGAATGTTTAAGCCATGCACATTTTTAAAATGGTTTTCTAGGTAAAAAAAAGTAATGAACTGGATTCAATTTGCAGCATTCTTCGCTCCCGATGCTGACAAGTTTGTGACAAGGCCAAGAACACACAGCTTGTACTTGGACTGATAATAATGAAGAATTCATATCACTCTGCTGAGGATATGATCTTAAATGTGAGTTCTCTCAGTCTTGTGTCATATTTGTGTATATTTCCTTGTGTTGAGCTGTCACCAGCAGAGGTGGGTGGTTTTAGAGCTCAGTGAGCAGTGTGCTAACTTCAGCATGCAAGTACCGCTATTATTAGAATGTCCACAATGCCACCACAGGCTTATAAACATCAGCTGAGGAGCACAAGGCCTTCAAACCATTTCTGAATAAAATTGTGCCTCTAAAATACCTTTACTGAACTGGAAGCCAAACTGAAAGAAGCTGGCAAAAATAAATGTGACAGTGGAAAAGAAATACAATACAGACTTGAGTAAATTTGTGTTTGGTTGATTTCTTTTTCAATTTAATCTGAATTTTTTGCAATCAATTAATAGCTGGACTTAGAATGAGGAGCAAATTTTATGATTCCAATAAAATGAGGGCAATGACCCAAATTGTCCACAACAACAACATTTCTAAAGCTCAACTATTCTGGCTCCAAATTCTTCGAAATATTTTCCTGGTTGGTTCACTGGGGAAAATGTCGACATGCTTGAGGACAGAGTCACGTCCCAGAATCTCATTCTGATGTCTGTCCATCAAAAAGCTGTCCGCCAAGAGCTGGTCATAAATCTCTGACTGGCACACAACTGGGAAGATTTCATTCTCAGAAAAAGAAAACCAACACCACAAGAAAAACAGTGCAGAAAGTTTTGACGTATATTGGGACGTTGTTCAAATGCATTTTTATTTTCATTTAAAACACAAAATAAGGTTTTCCTTTTGCTAGTAATGTCATCTGCCAGACTGAGATGGTTTGGACCTATGCAGAAGAGAGAAAGAGAGCACATCAGAAGAAGGATGCTGGGTTTGGAACCACCAGGAAAGAGGCCTAGAGGAAGACCAAAGAGGAGGTTCATGGATACAATGAAGGAAGACTTGAAGATAGTTGGTGTGACTGAAGAGGATGCAGGAGATAGGGTTAGATGGAAGAAACTGACTTGCTGTGACGACCCCGGAAGGGAAATACCGAAAGAAGAAGACATTATGTTATCTGCAGCTTTATGTAACAACATTTTAACACATTCCTTAAGGGACATCTTTAGAAATAAAGTCTTGTAAAGACTACCGTAATTTCACGGCCATAAGGCGCACCTAAAAGTCTCAAATTTTCTTCAAAATGAGCAGTGCGCCTTTTTGTGCGGTGCGCCTTGTGTGTGAGAAAAAGCGGACCTAAAAGAAAACGCCGTGCCCGCGAGGCGGACGTGAAAGAAAAGGCATGAGAACGTTAAAGAGTGAAGTGTGAGCGGCGTGGGAGCGATGAATGACCGAAGGAGACCACAGTTTCACGAAGGGTGGAAGGCAGCGCCGGGCGAGTTACGCTACAGTTTGCCAATGGATTGTAGATGCTTGGACTAACATGTCTGCTGGTACTGTTATCCGAGCTTTCACAAAAGCTGGTATTCTTTCTGAGGAGCCGCACAGTACATACAGTGACTTTGACAGCGAGGAGCGAAGTGGACCTGCTCTGTTGGATTTTGCGCAGCTGTTCGATTCCCAAACAGAGAATGAGGACTTTGACGGATTTGAATAAGGACAACGTATTACCGGTAATGTGCTAGTTTATACTACTTAAATAAAGTACAACCAAACTCAGTTTTGCTCCCGATCTATTTTTTTAAACGCACATTTGCATGCTTGCGTGTGGGTTGTTGTAAGGCGGTGTGTGACTGAGACTGCACCTTTTCGTACGGTGCGCCTTATGTGTGTGTTAAATACAGCAACGGTGCACAAAACTGAGGCTGCGCCTTTTCGTACGGTGCGCCTAATGGCCGTGAAATTACGGTATTTAAATTTTCAAGATATTTAATTTATAAAAATAAATCAGACATTGACAGAAGAAATAAGTATTGAACACATGAAGATCACAATATGCAAAACGGCAGAAAAAGCAAGTAGATTACCTGAAATCTGTCACCTTCTCGTCCGATATCATATTAAATGTTTTATTTAGTCCTATATGATGGCCAAAAAAGCCTTCTCATCACTTAGGAATCTCACAAGAAAGTCTTAATAATGAAGGTTCCATGAATCAGGGGATTTTTTTCAAGAACCATTGGGGTAGAACTTAATCAAGCTATAAGCAATATTTTAAACCACCATGGCATCTGTGAACGATCACCACACAAGGCTGCTGCTGATCAAAAAGCAGGCTGGTGATTGGTTACAGTTTGCAAAATAACTTTTTTAAATAAACTTTAGAATTATTGGTAGACTATGGTATGGTGAGATGAAAGTAAAATGAAACTTTTTAGTAGTTACGCTCCATTGCCCCACAGCAGGCTGCCACGACGGCACCAATGGTGGGAGAAACAGGGGGTTAGGTGTCTTCCCCAAGGCCACCTAGACATGATCTCAGTGGGATTTGATCCCGCTAATTTCCGGAGAACTTCCGGCCTTAGGGCAAACGTTCTACCACTGAGCTATCGTCTGCCCCCGAATGTCAAAAAATGAGGTTGTGTCAAAGAAAGAAAAACAGCTTGCATGGATGGCGCAACCTTATTCCTACGAAATTTCAACAGAAGAACTGAAAACCCCATAGTGCTAATATACTGATGTGTCAAATATTTATCCTCTCTGTTGTAAATGCTTATTTTTGCCTCATAAACTATTTAATGTCCTAAACCTTTTATGACTTCATTCTTCTAGATTTTCAGTTAAATTACAAAGCAGAGCTGCACCACTAATTTTATTTTAATATTTAATATGTCTCTCTTTCTTAGATCGGCATTCAGTTTGAATGATTTATCATTAGTTAGTTAGTCAGTTAGTTGGTCATGAATAATAGCAAGTGTTGCAACCAAGAAACACAAAACAGAGCCATCATGAAGGCATTTATAAATCAGAATGAAGTCTGTAGTTACACATCTATACTGGTTTGTGCACGTCGGACATGTCTGTGTGAATTACACATCGAGCCAGGAAAAGGCTGCACATATGTGCCTCATTTATTGGTATGGCGGATTAGATGAGCGGAGGAGGCACAGATGCTCTGATGTATGTCTAATACACAGCATATGTGACAAACAGGAGCAAATCGTGTGGTTAAATCTTTTTTTTATGAAACTACAACTCAATTTTGAACAAATAACCACAGGGCTGTGCATGCTTAGTGAGGTGGGATGGCTGGAAAAAAAAAATTTCCTCAAAACTGAATTCAAAATATGAAGGCACAACATTTTAAAACAAGGTCTCCCAGCCACAATCTCTGTTATTTTTAACACCCTGTCCTTGTGACATTTTTAAACATGCTGCAGTTTATCACATTTTTCCGTCACTTTTCCTGAACACCATATTCCTCTTAGTGTCATTAAATTTTCACATATTTCTTCTTTCCCTTCCGAAGGAAAAGTGCACTGGATGTGTCATCTGTGTGATCCAATTTACTTTGACAGAAGCCTTTATAGCCAAGCCACGTTTGCTCCACATGCATGCATGTCCTTGCAAAATAACCCATATTCATTTCCATTTATTTTGACCAGTGGTGAAGCCACAGCAATGCCGGCTATAAAACACCTCGTTTATCCGACATGAAAGCGGGTGATTAGTAAAGACAGCTAGAGTGGTGACAACAAAGGCAGAGGAAACCAAAAGAAGATAGAGCTGGATTGATCTGTCTCACGTCAAACAAATGGCCTTGTCACCAAAGAGAATAGCTGCACTTTATCCTCGATTGGCCTTCTAGTAATACCCAGATTTTTGCTTAATGTTATTTAGAAAAAAAACACTGAACTGAGGACAAATCTAATGAGATCAACTCTGTGGGTATTTAAAATTATGAACAGACGATTTCCATGCAGGTGAGATTGGTTTGCTTTGTTTTAAAAAGATTTCCAAGAAAATATCTGAGCTCTAACAAATTACTCAAGGCTGTAAGATTCATCACTGTCAGTCCCTCTTTTTGCCATATTTCTATAGGTCATCATGATCCCTCTAAAACAGGGATTTTCTGCGAATGCAGCACACTTATTTTAAACCTCTTCACCTGACATTTAAAAAGGTTAAGCTACCTAGAAAGGCCAAGCTAATTAAATAATTTCTTTTCAAAGAGAAGAAAAAGCACCTAATCACGACAGAGATGTATCTCACCAATATTACATCATCATTTAAAAGCTCTTTAGATAAACCATGGCTTTGTCAGGCGGAACATGTTTTCTGTATTTTTCACACGTTAACTGTCATAGAAAATGTGACTGGTGAGGCTAATTGGGAGGGGATTCAAAAATACAAAAATTTTAGGAGCAATTTTTATGACTGTCTCAGCGTGCCTGTGAGAATTTAGTTTTTCACCTCCTGAAGACACAAAAAATGAGTTACTGAGAATAAGTTAAACCCACAAAAAAAGTTTGTAAAAGTTTTTTATGCTTTGCAGACATTTACTTTTGCTTTTATTATTTACTGCCTCACCTTGAATTTGAAAGGCAGGAAGAATCCTTAAATTGTTCCCTCAACACTCCCTTTGTGATACAAACAGCAAAGCACAAAACTCATCCTATCCTACTTTTCAAATGATGCAACCTGACACAAAATGTTCTTTTTCACACTTAAAAATATTTTTTTCCTAGCTCAACTCTACATTGCAAGTACGGAATTACATATCTGCTGAATTCAATATGAATAATGCACCATAAAGGAGGCAGTGTGTTGTGAATGAAACATTTCTACTCTTATTTAGTCCTAGATTCCTTTGAATTTGGCTTTGTTGTTCTTCATGTAAAGCTGGTTTGTTCCCTCTATCCTGTGGCATGGTGCCCCATGAGGAGGGTTTCAAACGTGGAGCGTGCATGTTGTTTGCCAGACTAAGTGCTATTTAATCAAGAAAAATCATTCAATGCATTCGATCTCACTCCTGCCAAGAATTCCCACACATTTTCGATCCGCAGTTGTCCTTCATCACAAAACAAAAAAATGCGTAAATGAAACTGATCATGTATGATATGAAACATTCTGTTCCTCAACAGCTTAAAAAAGGGTTGTTGTCCGCAATTTTTTAAGTTTCTAGCTTCTGCCATGTGTATCTTCTGCCACAGTGTATTGGACAATCTGAATTGCGATACACAATTCGTCCGATATGCTGTGCCCAACCCTTCTGAATTTAGTTGAATTTAACTGTTAACTTCAACCGTAGTGGTTTTCTATTTCATTCATGCGTGTCTGAACCATTTGCAAGCCCCTCCGTCCAGTATACAAAGACAATTCAAAAGTCAGGTTGTTTTTGGCCACTGATTTTGTTCTCTGTCACATCCGCATTCTAACATAAGCAAAAAGTGTTTTCTCGTAACATCCATACATTGGGTGTAAAGTCACTTAATGCACTTTAGACTGAATTTGCAGCCATGAATAAGATTTATCTGTCATGCACACAGCCAGGGGACAGGACCAAGCGGGATGAGGGGGATATTCAATGTGTCAAAAACGGAAGGAAAACTTAAAACTTAAAACCTAAAACTTAGGGTGGAGACGGTGGCCGCGTGGTTAGCGCGTTCGCCCGCGGACCGGAAGGTCGCGGGTTCGCGTCCCACGGAGAGCACGTCTAGGGTCCTTGGAGAAGACACCTAGCCCCCACTTCTCCCACCATTGGCGCCGTTGAAGGGCAGCCTGCTGCGGTGTAAGGAGTGCAGCAAACAAATTTCCCCGGTGAGGGATGAATAGAGTAATTCAAAATAATCAAAAAAATAAATGTATTTTTAAACCTTTTTGGTATAAAACACATTTCTGAGCTACCATAAAGCCTCCTGTTTGTCTATTAACACTATGAGATAGGAATTATTACTCCTTGTTAATGTCTTATCTGTGATTAAAGGTCCTCTGTCTTGCTTGGTTAAAGCCAGTAATGATGGTCCATGTTAGCAGGAACATTTGAAGTGCAGCAAACGTATCAATGCACACACCAATAATCAAGGTGGTCATTTTTCACATCATTAAAATGCTGAATTTGTTTCTCCTCACAGTTGCAGTTGGTCAGGATTCAGTGGACATCTTCATCACACAGTCGGCACACCTCAGAGGATGCCATAGCCAAAATCATTGGCTGAGAGGTTCACACTGTGTGCTGCTACCGATGCATTCAGCAGGAGAGGTTTTTTTTTTCATTGGAAACACAGTGGCAGAGCTTTTGTGTGATGTTGGTAAAATTTCACTTCAAAATGCTGTTTGTTTTGCTTTCGGCACTAAAACTGCTTAGGGTTTAGTTTTTGAGAGCGTGGGTGTATGTTTCTAAAGACATATATGTGTTTGTTTGGATTTTGTTTTTTCTTTAAATTCTATCCTACGCAGATTTTCTGCCCGAAGCGAAACTAAGAAGACTTGACTTGTCAATCAAAAAGAAACTCAAAACACAGGACGGGCTTTTACAATCCTCCGATGGACTGAACGAGTTTCAAAAGAAAAGATGTGTGTTATGAATTCCTCATGTTAAGAAGTTTGGACACCTTTATACACAGAAATGAAAAAAAAAAAATAACCTCAGTCAATGAAGCGATCATGTACCTACTTCTAACATTCCTGAGCTTTTTTTTACTCACTTCTAAACATTGCACGGATTTAATTGATCATATTTGATAGATATAAATTCAGATCCCGAAACAAATATTTAAAATGTACACAATAAATCAGATTACCACACTCTCCAAATGTTTTATTTTACATATAGAGGTTTTACCTGAACCTCCTCTGTTCAGGCAGAGAGAGAGCCAGCTCTCTCAGCATTTCAGGTAAATTGAGATTTCCAGATTTGTTCCCTGACTTGATGTCTGAACATGAGCAACACTCCGGCTGCTGATATGGTGAATTGCCAGAGTCCTCATGTGTGAACACCATCTTGATATTTTCTCCAAGACATTATGTCCGACCCTGTGCATAAAAGGATGCATTAGCATGATTAGGATCAGAGCAGAGGCGATAACGCTCAGTGCAGTCTTTGTGATTTCAGATTTGACACAGCAGGTTATGATATAAGACTGTATCCTATCAGACAGGATGGAATGGACAGACAAGGCAGCTGGACTAATGCAGAGTGACACTCGCTCCCTCAGCGACTCCCCTAATGGCCCACAGATAGACGTGCAAAACTGGGTGGCGTGAAGGACACAGAGTTACAGGTTTATTCAAGCACTTCTCTATTTTGTCAGACGGCTTTTATTATTGTAGCGTTCATTCTGAGATACAAAAAAATGCATGGTTTTATTGGAAAAATTTGAATTTTGTCACCGAAGAAAAATCAAAGTGCTATTTTGAGCAATGACGATGGTCACAAAAATGTGACAACACACACAACTATAGCACACAAGTGTAAAGTAGGTGCAAGTAGATGTTTAGCTTTTGTTACTTTTCAGATTGATGTTTGGTGTGAAGGTCAAAAGTAAGAGCGATATGGGTTACTACAAGTAAAAACAAAGAGTTAGCATGGGAAAGATACATAGAAAAAAAAGAGAATATTCTGCTGGACAATTCTTCTCCTCCTTTCGGCATTTCCCTTCAGGGGTTGCCACAGCACGTCAATTTCTTTCATCTAATCCTGTCTCCTGCATCTTCTTCAGTTACGCCAACTATCTTCATGTCTTCCTTCACTGTATCCATGAACCTCCTCTTTGGTCTTCCTCTAGACCTCTTTCCTGGTGGTTCCTAACCCAGCATCCTTCTTCCGATGTACTCTCGCTCTTCTGCATGTGTCCAAACCATCTCAGTCTGGCCTCTCTGACTTTATCTCCAAAACCTCAAATGTGTGCTATACGCCTGATATACTCATTTCTGATCCTGTCCATACTGGTCACTCCCAGAGAAATCCTCAGCATCTTCATCTCTACTACTTCCATTTCTGTTTCCTGTCTTTTCCTCAGTGTCACTGTCTCTACACTAAACAGCATGGCCGGTCTCATCACGGTTTTAAACACTTTCCCTTTCATTTTTGCTGAAATACTGCTGGACAATTCAGAGTTTTAAAAAATGAAAAGTCAACTTAGGCTGTTTATAAATGTAAAAAAAGTGCTTAACTCATTGTCTTGCTCTTTAAATTCAAATAATAACATACTATCTTCATACCTACTTACTCATTTACATTTTCATTTTTAATTAGCTAGGTTTTAGTGTACATATATTTTTTTAAAAACAATCAAAATAAAGAGGTTATCAGACACGACCACTGAGAGAGTTTATCATCATGGCTGTGTGATATTAGGATGTTATATAATCTGCCCCTGCAGAGGCCCTGAGCACCATCGAGGCTGCTGATACAATTTCAAAGTGGGAACCTGCCTGCAGAAAATAGCCAATAACTAAAGCAAGAGTATTTTTGCTCACTTTAATCTTTGAAGTGGAGTCAGTCTGCTTGGAGCCATTGAGAAACTGTATGCACTCAACAGACACGTAGCTGGTGATGTGCTCTATAGGTGCATTTATAAGAGCAACTAATTTTGTTTAGAAAATGCATTTTAAAGTAAATCTACAAAAACGTCTCTAAAGTTCAGGCTAATTAGTATTTAATTTAATATGTTTTGCGTTCATTTGTTTTAAGTGGAAAAATCGCGTTTTGGTGAGAATGTGTGATTTTTTTTTTAACACCAGAAGCCCCAAGTTTTCTCAACCTCCTGTACACCCCAGAAAGAGGTTATTTCAACTCTCCAACTAGCCTGCAAACTGAGGAGCAGAGTCATTCAAAGTGAGAAAGGCAGTGAGAAAGGCAGCTTAAGTAAGCTTAAGTGCCTTCTAAATGATCTTTAAGTGGCTTGTTTTGATAACAACAACAGAAAGCCTGGGGTCTTGAAACACCTCCGAGAAGCTTTCAGGTTATGTTCCGTTGTCTTCCGCTTATCTGGGGATGGGTTGCGGGGGCAACTTCCTCAGACGGGAAGCCCAGGCTTTTCTCACCCCAGCTGCATCCTCCAGCTCACCTGGAAGGATCCCAAGTCGTTCCCCGGGCTGCTGTTAGACATCCTGACCAGACGCCCGAACCACCCCATCTGGCTTCTCTCGACCCAGAGGAGGAGTGGCTCAACACCAAGTTACTCCTGGATGGCAGCTTTCAGGTAGAGGGATAAATTTACCCCCTCGTAAATTTACGAGGGGGTACATTTCTTGTGTTGATTTAAAAATGTTTCCAAAAAAAATTTAACAACTGGATAGTGGACGGTGCTGTTTCAAAATCATTCTAAGGCTGGTTATTATTTTTAAAAAAGAAAGCGAAAGGCCCCCCAACAGCCTGATGAAGACGAGCTCTGATGTCTATGTTATTTTGCAAACACCAATTTAAAAATATCTACCTTACTACCTCTGACAGACTCTGTGTTGTTCAGCTAAACACTCCTCAGTTTTCGGGTACATTTAGCAGATAAAAATAAAAATAAAAAAAAACAACAACAGAGGAATACGCTTTTTCTAACCCTTTTAAGCAAAAAGCTGCATTAGAGCTGCCGTGTGTGAAAAAATACACAGATCATGCAACTCCAGATCCCATCAGCCTAATTGTGTACTACTGGGGTTTAAAAACACGTGAACATTTGCTCTTTTAATGCTGTTTACAGAACGTTTCTAGCACAATAAATTGCATGAGCAAATTGTGCAAGAGTGTAGTTTTCTGTTTTCTTGAGTTCCACAGAATCTTTCAGGCCAATCAGGTGGGCATATTATCTTTTACGAATACAACCACTGGCATGAATAAGATACACATTGAAGTGAATGAACGCACAGTACTTTTTTTTTCAAAATGCCTTATTTCTGGACAGATATTTGAAGAGAAAACTTTGCCACATAATTAAGGCTTTACCCTCATGTGGTACCTTGTCAGGCAGTTCTATAATTGGTAATGGGATTTTCACTGAGCTCTAAAGGCAGAGAAAAAAGACCAATGCACTATAAAAATGATTTATTTCTACATGGGTCCCAGTTGTAACACCTTTGTTTTTCTACATAATTGAGTTATAGCAAACTGTGTTGCAAAAGTCACCCACAGCTCTGCAATGAAATTGTAAAAGACCAGCACATTTGTAGTAGGTAATGTTTTTTCTCGGAGAAAAAAACAAAAAACAAAACTAATTTAGTTTAAATTACTCTTGCATTATTGGAGGAAGCGATGCTGTATGAAAAGTCTTATGATTCCAAAGAGGGGATGTTTAAGCTTACGTAAATAACTGCCTGGCCAAAGAAAAAAGAAATTGTCACTGAAAAAAAGGGTGATACACTCTAATATTTTATTGATTATGACACGCATTTTCTGTGGCATTGTTTTGATAAGCTTCTGCAATATAACAAAATTAATTTCAATCAGTGTTGCAATAATTTTTCACCAAGATCTTGCATTGATGCAATCAATCACCTGCCTCTCTTCTTACCCTGATGCACCCATCACTCTAGAACAGGGTAAATCTGGGCTTAGACCACGTAATCTTCTTCCATTGCTCCATAGTCCAAACTTTATGCTTCCGAGCAATTGAAGCCTTTTTTTCTGGTTAGCCTCACTGATAAGGGGTTTTCTTAAGGCAACACATCTGTAAAGTTCTAATCCCTTGAGTTCCCTTCACATTGTCCGTATGTGAATGCTCTTACTTTCACTATTACCCATAGCCCTGAGTTCCACTGCTGTTTTTCTTCGATTTCATCTCACCACACGTTTAAGAGATCACCGATCACAATCACTCAGGATTTTTTTCCGGCCACATTTCTTCATCAAAGACAATGGGTCCTTACTATACTTCCAGTTTTTAATAGTGCGTAGAACAGTTCTTAACACAATTTTAGTAGTTTCTTCAATCTCCTGAGATGTTTTTTCTGTTTGATGCATTCCAATCACTTGAACCATCTCAAACATAAAAATTTTTTCATGACCATGGGATGTGTCTTTCGATTTGGTTGTTTTGGAAATGAGAAGCAACTCATTGCACCAGTTGGGGTTAAGTGACTTGTTGCCAGGTGAAAGGTAATCACCCATGCAGTAATTATCCAATAGGAGGCTCGTACCTATTTGCTTGTTTAAATCCAGGTGGCGACTTTATTTTTGGCCAGGCAGTGTACAACAGACACATTCTAAAACTATAAAATAGAAGTTAGTCTAATCACCAAAAAAGCCATAGATAAAAATTACTTTAAAGATATTTTAATACAGTTTAAAGGGTCTCCAAAATTTGGAATAATTCTTCTTTTAGAGTTGGTTTATATGGTCCCTAACTAAATGTATAATCTGTTTATTACAAACAATAAAATGAACAGGTTTATCTGAATTAATGTCAGTTATTTTTCTCTCAACTAAGATTTTTTTATGTTTAACTGGTTATGTTTGACCTAAAAATATTAACTTTGGCAGTTCAGTGTTACAAAAACTAAATTTGCATGTAAAAACTTAATTTTGAAGAACAAATGAGAATTATCATTTATTTTTATGATGAACAATGAACAGTTGTTTGATTGTGCCTAGAAGGCATCTTAACCAAATTTCTGTTTCAATACAGATGACAATTTTTTACGTCTTCTAACCAGGTAGTTTATTCAGGTTAGACATCGCAAGTCTGACGAACTAAATGAAAAAAAGAAACAAAAAAAAAAAAAAGAAACAAAAAAGCCATCATAGCAATCTTGATCTGTTGTCTTCTGCTATCTGGGGCCGGGTCGCTGGGGCGACAGCTTCAGACAGCAAGCGCAGACTTCACTCACCCCGACTGCATCCTCCAGCAGGTCCGGAGTCTGCATCTAGGTCTCCTCCCGGTTGGACATGCCCGAAACACCTCACCAGCGAGGCACTTAGGAGGCATCTTAAACAGATGCATAGAGCACCCCATCTGGCTTCTCTCGACCCGGAGGAGCAACGACTCCACTCTGAGCTCCTCCCGGATGGCAGAGCTCCTCACCCTATCTCTGAGTGAGAGTCCAGGCACCCCGCAGAGGAAGCTCATTTCGGCTGCTTTTATCAGCAAATTAAAAATCCCATTAATGCATTTTTTTTTTTATCGGTCATGCTATGTTAAAACTATTTTTCTTTTCATCATTCGGGTTGCAAAAACTATTTTCAGTGAATCATGTTTTTTGGGGTTTGTAGTTGAACATTTTTCTAATCTCAGTTTCTAATTCTTTGTACCCGCCAGTTATTTTAAGCAGCAGTTTTGCTGCTATGTGATGAACTTTTTTACTGTTTAATTAGTTTATTTTGAAACAGTTTCTTTAGCTCTTCTTGATTAAGCCAAAACTTTTTTTTTTTCACTACAACCAGAATAAACAGAGAACAATGGATGTTCACATTGAAGTCGTCATTGTTTCAGTTTATCTTGCACAAACATTTGTATTGAGCAAAACTTGGAAAAAAACAACAATAATGCGTTAAGCATTGCAATCATGGCATTTCAGGGATTTCAGTGTGCCACTGCTTCTCGCAATTACAGAGTAAAATCCGACATAAGCAATAAAGTAAACAACTGAATTCTCAATACTTTACTCTTATGGGAAAATGGGCAAATATATACTCGGATGTATTTTGTTGTTTGTCGTTGCTCTTGCTGTGTATTTTTTCTTTATATCTGCATTCTCCAATATTATAAAAACAGAGAGTTTGAATATCTCGGAAGAGTTGTCACATCGCTTGAGCTAGTTTAATGCATGCCTTCAAAAAGTAGAACATTCTGATCAAAGTGAACACGTCAGCATTACTAAATGAGTTCTTAACAGTGATCCAATTACGTAGCTGAATTAATTCTGTTATTTGTATATGTATGAGTCCATTCAATGTGTTAGTATTTGTTAATAAATGAGGGCTTTTATTGCAAATGAAGAGAGCTTTTAAGAGCAAGTAGATACAAATTTCCTTTTTACGGTTTTGCCAGTAAATCTTGGCTCCTCTTCGTACCTCCACTGAGGTGTGGGAACAGCATTGTGTGACCGCTATAAAAGAAAATGGGGAAATTGCTCTCATTAGCGCAATAACAGCAAATCAAACTAACCAAATCTTTTCTTTCAAAGAACTTACTGAAAATGTACTTACACCTCCCACAGTACAGGCACTAACACCAAATTTACGTTTCCAGACATTCCAGATAAGTTCTAACTCTGTGAATCACTGTGATTTAGTGGATATCGTAGAATGTGAGTCTCTGCACCATCTAACATGGACAATCTTTGGGAGGAATCCAACAGTTTAAGAGGATTCTATTTTAAACCATTTCACATTTTCTCAGCATAGTTTTTTTGCTTCATGTATTTGGGTTTATATACATGTATTATTTATTACTGAAACCCAGCTTTGTATGTGGGTAATCTAGTAAAAATGTTTTGTTGCAAGATGGAACACTCTATTTCATGAAGACCACAAATAAAATAATTGAAATATGACCATACAGTTTAAAGACAGTACAACAAAATAGACTTCAAACTTTGGGAAACATCTATATATTTTCTAAGATTCCAAACCAAAAATGTTACAAAAACCATTAAACATACTTTTAAGATTATTCATTCATTAATTTTCTGAACTGTTCGTGCCTTTAATTCATATTCTGAACCGTCCATCCCCAACAGGGTTGGGGGATGAGTGGGGCAGAGCCCATCCCGGCTGATTCAAGGCGAGAAGCAGGGTCCATCTCGCAAAAGGTCGCCAGTCTGTCGCTGGGCACTTTTAAAATTAGTGAGGTAAAAGTACAGATGCTTGCTCTTTTGTAAAGCAAAAGTATAGGTCTCAAAACTCACTTCAAGGAGTAGTACAGAGATGCAATTTTGTCTTGAGTACAGTAAGAAAGTAAATGTAATTTCTTATGTTCCATCATAGTTTAAAACCAAACTTAGCATATTTGTGTCCATTCAAAAACTTCAAATTTTACCCAGAATTCTTCAACTTTGAACCTAAATCTGATAAAGTCCATTCTGTCTCTTCACCACTTAAAGTAACATACAAATTTCTTCAAAAGAGGGCCAGTTGTGCTTATGTGGGGTAACAAGTCTTATGTCATAGCATTTAAGGACAAACCTTATGATTTTGTAAACTGCATTATAAGCCTCCATAAAGCTTATTATTAGATTTACTCAGAAGGATTTGGGGTTTTGTACACCGTAAATGCCCCAACTACATTTATTCCACGCTACCTGCTTAGTCCTGGCACCTGGACACATGGACAAAACAGTGTAAATCTTGTTTTAACCCACATATATTGTAAAGAGCTTCAAGTTTGCAAAGATGGCACATTGTTTAAAATGGGATCTTTCTAAACTTCTAAATGAACCAAAACAGACATTGTGCAAACCTGGTGCATTGTGAGTTTTCTTCTTCGAAGGAGTGGCAGGTGAACGTAGTCCATCAGTCCATTCCAACCAGCTAACTCAAACAAACAATAGGGGGCAACAATTCCATAATTATCTTTTGATTTAACATTAGCCCCTCTCAATAGGTTGACCAAGAAATCAGGTAAAAGAATCATAAAATACAAGAAAGAAGAAATAAAAATAATTCAACCCTAAAGAGCAAATATCACATTTTTTTGAGCAATGTTAATTTCCACTGACCAATTCCAAAAGAACACAATAAACACAAATAAAATTCATAATTGCTGTTAATTGAAATCAAACACCTGAGGTGAGTTTCCTGCATCAACCACACCTACTATATAACAGGAGTAAAACCATTATGCCCTCTTTGGCAGATTGGACTCCATGTGTGATACAGCGCTGCAGGGAGAAGTGAGTTTGTGTGAGTGAGAGAGAGAGAGAGAAAGAAATGTGTACTGGGACCAGCGATGAGCTGCCAAGTGTGCACCCCTGGCTACATGGCTTGTCAGAGGAGGATAAAAGAGGGATGCATTGATGAATGTTGTTTGTGCTTTATCTTTACTTTTCCATAAAGACTGAGCCTGAGCAGAGTATGAGCACTTCCTGCTAGGGATGGGAAATCCGAGGCCTCGCGACTCATCGAGCAACTTCAAGCAACTGCGAAAAATCGACACGAGGAGTCGGCACATTTGCAGGCTGCGCATGCGCAGATAAAAAACAAACCAAGAAAAAAAAAATCTACGCCTCAAATTTTGTTTTGCTAGAAGATGACATGTGGGTTATTGTGGGGCAATTCCTCTTGTAGTTAATTTTTTATCATGAAATGAGATTACGTTAATTCGTTGCCATAGTAACAGTTACCTAAACAATCAAATTTCACTCCGTTACTGACAATGTAATTAAATGTTCAATAAAGCACACACTTGACCCATTGTCATTTGAGTAACTACAGAGGACCGGCTGATCGAATCTTACGGAAGGGAAAATGAACACACTGATAAAATTAAACAGATGTTTTTGTGCGAGCGCGCAGAAGATTTCGTAAAGAGTTTTGTTTTGGGAGAGTGTGTGATATTTTCATTTGTGTCCAATTCGATGCTCTCCAAATCAAAGTATAGAAAAATCCGTTTTGATATTTTAATCTAAAGCACTTTGTAATGTTTTGGTAAGAGAAGTACTGTATAAATTAAATACGATTTGAATCAACAATCTGTGACACAAGCAGCAACATTCAGGAAAGACGTAAGAGAGTCTCTGCGGCTCTAAATTAGCGCAGAAATTAGACAGGACAATTGTAAATGTTTGTCGTAGATTTTTTATTTAAAAATAAAATCTTTTCCACGGTGCTTGGCTTTAGTCTGCTCCTCTTCAGACTGACACCCTCTCCCGCTTTGGATAAGACCCGCTCACCGGGCACCGAGGTTGCTGGCATGTGGAGATGCTTGGCCAGTTTGTGCAGGTTTGGGTAAACTGTTGTCCTCGATGCCCAGAATGCGAGAGGGTCTTCTCCCCTGAAGAAGTAGGGCTCCGATAGGCATCTCTGAACCACCACTGTGGCATTCGCCTTCGCGCACTGACTTCCCTGGTTTTCACCTAGAAAAAAGTAGTTAGGATTGTAAAACCATGTAACATGAGGACATCGTTGATCAGATGAAAATACGTACCAACCCGGCTGTCCAGCAGGTCCCACAAAATGTCATTCTCCGCTGAAGATGACGCTCCTGGTTGTGAATATTAAAACAGAACTGGTTCTCCCTCCATTTACAACTTACACACAGAAACACACACTCACCTTTCACTCTCATACAGTCAGTCAGTCATCTTCTTATCCGTCTGTCCGTTTGGGGTTGCGGGGGGTGCCGGAGCCCAACCCGGCTGATTTAAGGCGAAGGGCAGGGTACACCCCGAACAGGTCGCCAGTCTATCGCGGGGCCACTCTCATACAATTCTCGCAAAAACTCTTTCAACCTCTCAATTCCAAACACTCTATATTTGTGTGGGTGAATCCTAAAAACAATCTGATAAATCTGTGTGTGCGTGTGTGACTGTGTGTTGGTTGAATGTGTGTGTATGCGTGTGTTTTAAGTGACACCTACTAAAGGTCTGACAAGATCAAAGTGATCTTATTGTGTACAATACCTACTGTGATAAAATCCCTGTAGAATTCAAAGTTGTGATGTCGCAAATCGCTAGAAAATCTCCTCCTCGCAAAAACCCACGACTTCCTGAATGAATGAAACCCTTTTATATCTTCTGACTAATTGACCGACCCGCCCCTTCAAACTTTCCGAGCTCTTCGACACCTGGCTCCACGTGACAGTAGCTCGGATTTTGGGTCGCGCGATGTTTGACATTCCGACACACGGAATCGGAGCAATTCTCGCGATACTTTTGTGTCACTCTGTTCGGCTCAGCTCGAGCAGACAGGCTCGAGCTGGCCATCCCTACTTCCTGCTTATATTTGATTGTGGGTGTGACAGAAAAAAAAAGGCGCGGCCAAGAACAACCAATCTTTGAAAACAGTTATGATTAATTCTGGAGATACATCTTTTTACAAATATTGTAGTTTCATTTTCCTCTAAGTAACTATTTCTAAACGTCTCTCTACATAAAGAAAAAAATGCAACAACCCATTAGTCAGTCATCTTGTGAAGCGCTTATTTAAACCACGATCATGTGGGCCATCCAGCCTTGTCATAGTTGAGATGCAGGATACAACCATGAAGAGGTTGTCAGACTGTTGCAGGGCTACATATAGCAACCAACAACCATTCACGCACACACTCTCTTGAAGGTGCAATTTCCCAATTGCCGATCAACCTAACACACATGTATTTAGAAGATGGGGGGGAAATCAGAGTACGCAAAGTAAATCCACACATACACAGAGAAAACATGCAAACAGCAGCGTTGCAAGCCTTGCTGCACCGGGCTCGAACCCCGACTGTCTTGCTGAGAGAACACAGTGATAGCCACTGTGCCACTGTGCAGCTTGCAATGACACATGTGTATAATAAGTACCTAGCATGAAAAAAAAAAGTGTGACCTTAATAAGACAAATGAGACTTTAGCTAGTTAGAAAACAGCTTTGGGTACATCATGACTTTTTCTTTGACAAAGCCGTCTCATTCACTCCTGCCTACAACAGGAGTAAAAGCAGATTAGGGTGTTTCCATGTCAGAAAATATGACTATTTAACAGTCAGTTTTTATCCCAGTCTACAGCTTTTAAACCACTTACTAAACTGCAGGAATTTAGACGCCTATGCTAAAAGGATTCACTTCCTTTTGAAATGGAAAATAGGACTCTATCAACACAGGAACAAAAATTATGTGGGACACATTTACATTTCTTAAAGATGAAACATAAAACCAAAGTTGTTTAAACAATCAAAGAACTCAGCTGAATGTTATCGCTTCCCGCTCCCAACTGCAAATGCTCAAGAAGGAATGGCATGATAAATATTGGCCAACATGCATCTAACATGGTTTTCTCTTCAAGCTATTTAAGTTTAAAGCAGAGTAAATACACCTATTGAGAGAAAGAGAGGCCATCTCTCATTCTCTCTACTTGTTTGGCACCAGTGTGACTAACAGCGGGGCTGAATGTCTTTTGTCAGTAATGAGAGTTTAATATGTTGCACCATGGAGATGGGACGTAGAGTGTGTGGCCCCCGCTGTTACCTTCATCAGTGCCATGCCTTGTCACAGATTGCACCACATGACTCCACTCTCATCTTCAGTGACAGGACTCTGAAAGAGCACAAACCTGAGACCTACCAGTTTCCTGAAATGCAGTTTGATGTGAATTCATCAAGGATGCTGGACTCAAGTTACCTTAAGGTATGAATCTTCATTAATATTCACACTGATGGGGAAAGGCCATTTATCTTTTTTTCCATTAAGGGAAACTAACTGTCATCGAAAAATAAATAGCGTACTATTACATTCTGTTTTACTGGGATGAAAGCGACAGTAATTATATCTTTTTTTAATGATAGATTTTTGTTTTTTGTATGAAAGTTAATAGGGACAAGTCAACTATTTGGTTCCAATCCAATTTTGTATATTCATGCAGGGCTCTTCCAGATTTTCTTCCTCCCAAACACAACTAAACACAAACATCATATATTTGAATAAATAGATAAGTACTTGGAAATTTATAAAGTCAAAAGCTCAGAACAAACTACAATTAAAAACGTGAAATGAATAAATAGTAAGAAAAAATGGTCAAAGGGGATTGTAATTATATAGTGGGCATTCAGCTTTGTCGGCTTGCCTTTCCATCGGACTCTGTCAGTAATACAGAGAGGGGGATCCTGGCACTGGGCACTCAGGGATCTCCATACCACTTGCCCAGGCCTGGACCTGGGAGCAAAACTTATCAGTTTTGCACTCAGGCTCATTTGGCGTAGAGCTGGGCGCTACGGATTGCTCTCGACGGTAGGAGTCCTATGACTCCAATTGGAAGTTACCTCCTGCCTCAACCTGGGCAGCCCCAAAGCAGTAAAGTACTACCCTGCCACAACTTGCTAACTTCGTCTGGTGCATGAAGCTTAAACAAAATTAACATGGTAATTATAAAACTGAGCACCTCATGCAGACTCCATTGCCTCTAGAGACAGAAGGATGCCAAAAATGAGATTGTAATTTTTGTTTTTTTTTATAGGCCGCCTTTATACCTCGTGTTGTCGAACAGCTTGGTTTTTACCCAATCAATTGAATTGAAGTCAAGTTACATTTAAGAATGCACATGTACTTTCACAAATTTAAGCAATTGTATTTGAGACAGTTTTTTGTTTCCAAGTAAACAGGAAGAAATTCAATTAAAAGACCTTCAAAATCTGGTCGAAGGTATTTTTTGACACAAGAAAATGTGTTGATTTAAAGTATTAGTTTAAATTTATATAGATATTTTTTTCTTCCAACTAATCAGATTTTGAATGATTTTTTTTCTTTTTTAAGGAGGCGGTTGATATCATTGTACTCAAACATGCTGATTGAACAACTTGACATTGTAGCTATCGACAGCGTAGCTATCGACAGCTAAAGCTAGCTAATATAATCCTGAAACATTGTTTTTTCATAAAAGTTGACAAAGAAGAGGAATGAAATTTTGTTGCATATCTAAATTCAAAAACATTTTCCAGAAAGAATGTTTTAAAGTAGAATTACTAAGAAAATCTATGCTGCGTTGGACAGCTATTGTCATCTGTTGTCAACACCTATACCAGCCCCCAGCCATAAAGCAGGTCCAATGAACCAGGAAAAATTCTACCAGATGTTGTTCTTGGTTGTCTGTCCAATTTTCTTAAGTCCTGACATCCATTTTTGAAGCATAAAATGATTCAGAAACAAAAAAAGTTCCATCTGTTTAAAAAAAGTAAAAAATTCTACTTGTTAAAAATTCAGATCATCGCTGTGATACATTCATCTATTATTAATGAGTGAATTACCTACACTAGCAATCCTGCTGATTTCTGATCATGCTGATTGGAAAGACAATCTGTTCTCGTGACCTAGACAGATGTTGACACTAGATAAAAGATTTGATTAGTTATGTCTTAATTAGTGGAAAAAAAACCAATCCAACTGAATACTGAAGGGCACAAAAATAAATCTGTTTCCAAGGTTTTGGAGACTGCTTATAAAATTTCCAATCACTGAAATAAAGATAAGAACAGAATAAATGTCCCCGTCTCTAGAGACCTTTCCAACCTGTAGTCGTGACTGTAAAGAAACAATATGAGATGTAGCAGGGAGGAAAAAAATCACATAACTGATGCCGTGTGACTGAAAGACCTTAAGGGCAAACAGCAAACGTCAAATAGAAATGAAAGAGCCATCACTACAAGGTAGATATCCAATATATTTGTCTCAGACATGAAGAGCTGGACAACACAGAGTCTAGACATGATCCACTTATATTGTCTTGAGAACCAAGAGCACTCTACAGTGACTTAGCAACAAAAATAACAGGGGCTCACTCAAAGTGGTAACATAAGGCAAGAACTACCCTGATCAAGAAGAATCCACTCAGGAAGACAACAACATCAACCTAAAAGTCAATAACCTGCTTTCCCACAATCTTCTTTCTTTCTAAGTACCCCAAGAATCTTAAAGAAACAAATAAGACAAAATTCAGAGGGGTTTGTAGAATATGAAACAAACAAAATGAAAATACTGACTCTGATGATGAAAATTAATGATATTTAGCTGTAGATTAGAATAAGCTAATATTTAAACAATAATCTTTGACACATTGTTTGCTCGTCCCGGGGGAGGGATCTCTCTTTCACGTGGATCCCCATGAGGTTTCTTATTTTTTCCCACTGATGGGTTTTTTAGGAGTTTTTCCTCACCGAGAAGGAGAGTCTAAGTGCATAAATGTGCTAGTCTTGTTTAGTTAGCATTTGTTAGTTATTTTTCTTGTTGTGTATTTGTGTTTATACATTCCTCTTTTTCTTGTGAAGCCCATTGAGATGGAAATTCTGTGATTTTGGGCTATACAAATAAAATTGAATTGAATTGAATTAATGGTATTCCATGCTGAATCTTTTCGTTTCTATCGTTGCAGTGATTACATGTTATCGATGATCTATTTCGTCACTACTCGAGCTGTTTTTTTCTTCTTTTTGGAAGGTGATAAAAGTGTTTATTCACCCACTTTTTTCTTCCTAATCTAGCTTCTACACATGTTTACAGTATTTTTATGAGTTGAGATTCCCTCTGCACTTCCCTCTGCACTGGCTGAAACAGAAAAAATAAACATAAAAATCCACAAAAACCAAGTCGTTACAATTCAAATTTGGAAGGTAGTACAAAACAAAGGTAGTACTGAAACGAAGAGATATTAAATATCCAGGTACTTTGTTTAGGTAAATACTAAAAAACAAAGAAAAGGAAAAGAAGCCTAAAGAACACGAACAGGGTAAAAAAAGTGGTGCTCATTGGTGAGGTCTAATTTATAAAGCGTCAGATTATTGATCCGTTCAGTCATTTAACACTTGTCTTAGGAAACGGTGTCAGATATTGCTAGGATGATCAAGCCAACTTTTGGTTAATGGTTTTCAAGTCAAACAAATGAGATTAAATATAAACAGAAACAAAGCTTTTATGATTCACATAAACTGTTATCTTTAATTGCATCTCTGGCAAATTGCACTCCTTTTTTTAATCTGGTAAACAGCACCACTGCAGAGTTGCCCAACATTTTGTCAGAATAATAAAAAAACAGGTTGATAACAGCCATATCGATGAGTGGAAAAAGTAATAATGCTCATATCGTTTCTCAGAAAGCAAGACTGTATGAACCAAGATTGAAATCAAACTCCTGAAAAATCAAACAAAAACAAAAAAAAAAACACCAACAGGTTTGTTCACAAAAATTTATATGAAAATAAGTTTAAAGAAATTATCACTAACTTTGAGTTCTCTTCTTAAGAACCTCATTAAAAAACTAATTGTAAAAAGGAAGCATCCAATTTAAAGTCATTGGTGTTGAAATATTGAGAAAACCTTTATTTGTCCCACAATGGGGAAATTGCAGTATGCAACAGCATAGGCACAGGAAGAAAAAAAAGGTCACGACAAGTATGCGCATACAAAACAAAAAAGCAAAAGAGACAAAGGACAAAAACATGCATTCAAAGTGAGCTACCGCACAGTTCTGGTGAGAAACAGCAAAAAGAGAACATGGTTAAAATTGCTCATTGTGGAGTCTCACAGCAGAAGGAAGGAAAGACCTCCTGAATCTCTCCTTCACACAGTGAGGGTGGAGCAGCCTGCCACTAAAGCTGCTTTCTAGTGCAGACAGTGTACTGCAGGGGGTGGGACTTGATGTCCAGCATGGATGGCAGTCTCTTCAGGACCCTTCTGTCACCCACCTCCCGCACTGAGTCTAGGGAGAAGCCCAGGACAGAGCTGGACTTCTTGATGATTCCGTCCAGCTTCTTCCTCTCCCTTTCTGTGACGCTATTGCAGCAGACCACACCGTACAGGATGACTGATGCCACCACAGAGTCGTGGAAGGTCTTCAGAAGTGCCCCATTCACTTTAAAGAACCGCAGTCTCCTCAGGAGGTAGAGCCTGCTTTGACCCTTCCTTTACAGTGCATTGGTGTTATGAGTCCAGTCTAGTTTGTTGTTGAGGTGAACACCCAGGTATTTGTAAGAGTCCACCTGCTCAACGTCCTTTCCCTGGATGTTCACTGGTGAGAGAGTAGTAGAGTGATGCCTGCGGAAGTCTGCATTGTTGGACAGCAACAGCTTAAGATAGAAAGTGTCACACAATCGAACAACCGAGGCGATTAAAGTGTTACTAAAGTGAATCTTACATGTAATTCTGCTCTCACCAACCAAGTTATCAGATAAAACAGCACTAATCACACAGAGCTGATGAAGTTTGTTTGAACTAAGACTTGAACGGTTTCAGAAAAGGGACAGTTTCTTTGATGGATTATATAATGGTAATAATGTCTGTCAGGGTTGATTATGTACAGGCATAATTCATAAGAACAGATTAAACATTTTGCACATTACAGTCTGGGTGGATACCAGAGGCTATGCTCAGTACTCTTGTATCTTGTATCGGGGAAAAAGAAAAGTCTTTGATCTACTGTAAAACCAGGCAGAATATTAAAAATTATTACAGATTAAAAGCGCAATGGATGGTAATCATCCACCGTCACCTCTTTTTGTGCTGCATTTACCTTGGTATTAATAGTCTAATAAGTGCTGATGTTTAATCCATGCTGAGATAAACAGGTTATGCAGCATGAACCTTAAAAACATCAATCAAAATCATATTCAAATGAGCAGACAAACTGTCTCACCATCTTGACTTAATTTGCCGAAGTTGCAGGATGTTTTTGAAAGAGAGACTGCCTTTTTATTTAACTGAATACACTGTAGAAGATCAGTGATGAAAAGCTCTCCTTAAAGACATCTTCCTGTGCCCAAAGAGTGACATCACTTTTTGAATTGGAACCCAGTTTGAGCTGGTCCAACTTTTGAATATTCTTGACATTTCCTCAGGGATGTGGAGCACAAAAGGCCCCCACGAAGAAAATTAGCATTTTCCACAGTTCATTGAACACATTTAAATGAATCAAAAGATGCAACTGACTCACTTTTATACAACGCGGCAAAGCTGTTGCCAAGTACCGTGCACATTTGGCCCGAGACTTGTATTTAGGTTGTTTTGAAACATGTAGTCACTTTGGGAGCTGGCCTTAAATTTGGGTCTGGCTTGATTTGTCAAATATTTTATAAACCATCACATAGATTACATGTTGTATCCTGCAGAGTTTATACATATGCTGTACTGTAAATCTCTAAGAGGCAAGCATTCAAAAACTAATCTCAGAGAATTAAAGTCAAATAATAGTCATTAAATCATACCTTAGGAACAAACGCATCATTGAACAGAAATAACAATCTACGTATCAAACACTTATTTTTAATGCTACAGTGGCATACATATTGTATTCTATCTGAAGCATTTGTTGCTGAAATGAACATTTGATATAACAACATGCAGGCAACCGTAGAAGATCATGAACGCCATCATTTACATGACTGCATAAGTATAAAACTAGAAAACAGTTGTTAAGACTGTAATAAAGTACATTTAAAGTTTGATTGTAAGCAGTGAAAAAGAAGGAGTCTATTTTATTCTCTACTACGTTAATGTTTGCGTTTGATTTAAAGCATATTTGGAGTATTTTTGCATAGTCTCTGAATATTGCTACAAAACCAATCCCATGAAAAGTTATTTTCCTTGCAGGACCATTTATTCAGTCAAGGCCAGAGTAGTTTAACTGGATGGCTTTCATTTCACGGTTCATACTCTCAACGTGATTAATAAGTAAAATGCTGTTGAAGAGAGAGAAAAGCCGTCATTCAATCCTATCATCCTCGTGTGGAAGCAGGACTGAATATCCTGAAGCGTTGGACGTTGTTGTCAATCACTGCTTAGGAAATCATGTATATTTGCATCTGCTTTGACAAGTTTGCATCTGGTTTGAGAACTTTCAAGGCAAGCTAAGAAAAGAGTTTTACTGAGTGGTCATATGGGTAAAAATGGTAGAAGACAAGCAAAAATGGAGCAAAACTCGATCAACCAAATGTTTTTGTTTACATTTTTTTAGACTCAGAATGCACATGTTTGATGTATGAGAAACTTAATGATTTGATAGTTGCATTACAATGCCTTTCAGACAAATAAATGATCAATGATCAAAACTCAGACAAATAAATGATCAAAATATAAAAAAGTTTTCAAAAGTTCTGAATTAGTGTGTCTCAAATAATTGATTGGTACTCAATAAATAGTTTTAAACCCCATCCTGTATCTTCTCTGTAGTTTTTTAGTTTTATTTTCACAACTGCAGGGCACTCTTAAAAAATCTTCAATTTTCTCCAAAATGTACAGAGCAGGGTGCCCAGTGGCTTGGTGGACGGGGGTTCAAGTCCCAGAAGGTGTGCGAGGCTGGTCACACTGGCCTTTCTGTGTGGAGTTTGCACTTTCTACCTGTGTATGTGTGGGATTTCTCCAGGTACTCTGGTTCCTCCCACTTTCTAAAGACATGTACATTAGGTTGTTGCCCACTAAGAAGTTGTCCCTGGGAATGAGTATGTGTGGATGGTTGTTTGTTTGTGACCTTGCAACAGACTAACAACGTGTTCGGGGTGTACCCTGCCTCTCAGCTTTGATCTGTCGGGATAGGCTCTGGAATTCAAGCAATCCCATTATGAATAAGCTGTTCAGAAGAGTAATGAATGAATGTATGGAGCAACCTATGGTACGGTACGCCTAATGTTTTGTTGTTTCTGACTTCAGTAAAGTGGACATAGGAAAGGACAGCATGAAAACCATAAAGGGGGAAATATGAGCGTGACAAAGGACAGATCCCAGAGTTGTTCAAAAGTGTATGTATGTGTATTATGCAGAACAGCATTGTTTTTGGCAACCCTAAAATAAAGGGGATTAATAAAGTATTCTGATTCTGATAAAAAAAAAAGAGACAAAAGGAAACCTGTCCTGTTTGATATATCAACTCTAGCCCAGCTTTTTTTTTTTCAGAAGAGGGGAACTTTGATGGACTGTTAGATGCTGATTGATTGATGATTGAAAAAAAATTTTATCTTGCTAAATACTTAAAAAAAATCACAACATAAATTATTTTTTTCTCTAATTGCTTTTTTTTAAAATACACACTAGCATGCATGTTTTGGGGAACTCGGTGCACCTTTTGTACTGTATGTGTTAGTTACAGAAAAAACACCTGTAACTAAACTATACCGTATAATCCAGTGCGCCCCATGGTTGTCAAAATACTGTACTTTTTAAAAAGTGGCTTCATTCCACCCATTGAAATTCTGAATGACGGAAGGTTGTGAATAACTTTGAATGCAGTACAAATATATAGATAAATCAGGATCTCATTCATTCATCTTCTGAACCGCTTATCCCTAATGAGGCCGCAGAGGGTACCGACTCTTTGTTGGCTGAGTTGTGGGGTACACCACGAACAGGTCGCCCATCAAATACTGTACAATTAAAAATAGTATTTTTTCCAAAGCTTTAGAATACAAACCCCCATTTTAAAGTGTACAAAAACATTTCATCGACTTCAATTTGTACAGTATGTGTCGGTTTACCCACGTAACGTGTCTGGTTCCAGGTTGGCCATGGACTGGGATTGTATAATAACATGTTCACATATTGCAATATAAAAAAAAAAAACTGTTGACAAAGACAAAATAATGAAGTTATCTATGATATTATATTAAAAAAAACAACTCTGCAAAAATAACTTTAAAGTGTGTTTGCTCTTCAAAGATTTTGGTGGCAAGAAATTAGTTTTAAACTCAGCAATTAACATTAATGAAATGTCTAAACAAAATTTACTCAACGCTGTGAGAAAAAAAAACCTCATTAATGTCAGCACTAAATTAAGACTGATGCTAAGCGCTGTAGTTGTGGTAGAACACATCAGCAGGATTCTTGTTCATCAGTAATCAGCTAATCAATAAAACCCAACTCTGGACAGTGCCAACTGAGACATTCATTTTTCTTACTCATTGCCCATTTTAACACAATCTGCTTTAAAATAAGTCTTAAAAGTCAGACAATTAAATCATTGATATTACATTTTCTATTATGGATTTTGTTCCGGAATTTTGCTAATGGGTACATACAACTGCTACAGCATCACATAAATCCTACTTAAAGTGATTTAGATTAGTAGCAGGGTTGACTATTTGTCATTTTTATTAGCATATTAGTGGTGTTTATTGCACATCTGGCAATAATGTGTTTTTTAAAAAGTCTGTCAACAACTATGGAGTTTAGAGGATTATTCAGAGTTTCCTATGTGTTGTCCCTCTGGCCAAGCAAAGTGTTTATCAGTAAAAAGATGTGAACTTCTGCTGAAAAATCCATACACTCCCTGTGGGAAAATATGCATGATTAATACTGCTTGTCTACATACAGTACATTCACCATGTAGCCTGTGTGATTCATACAGCCTTTGGCAGGTGGGACAATATCCATCTAATTTTCCGAAGACTGTGTTGGTGCCATCCTGTGCTTTGTCGTTTTTTACGGTGCAAGATCAGCTGTCATTTTGATTAAGTAAGCTCTCGAATCTTCTCTGGTGTTATTAACTTCAATTTCCCTTCCCCTGTTCATACGATGGGAAGATGGAGAAGAAGGAGTGAACCCCTGTGACCTGTTTAGAAGTGTTATGTCTAATACCGTGCCTCTTTCTGGGTGATCAACTTTGTCTTTTAAACACTTTTGTAACAGAATGATGAATGACTGCAGAAAATAAACAGTTACTGAAAATTGGCAACAAAAAGGAAAATGTAATATCAATGATGCAGAAAGTGTTGCAAATCCAACCAGTGATTTGGGGGTGTATGTGTTCAAGAAAGAGAAGGAAAGAGACAGAAAGAAATAAAAGGAGAGAAAAACTCTAAGCCAAACACTTATTTTGGATTCAGGGACTTTGTGCAAATGTCAGCAGGCCTCCCAGCAACTCCCTATGAGTCTAACTGGAAATGGCACTGAGACACTGCTGACCATATGGCTCTTGTAATTAATCGAGCCGATTAATTTCTGGCTTGCCTTCAATGTCTGCACAGTCACTTATGCAAAACTGGAACCCTATGAGGCAGCACTCTTCCTAGCATTGCAAAGTGCACAGTACAATCTAAACATAACCAAAAGAGGAGATTAGATTATCTGGAGTTATTGCTTCAGCAGGTATGCTTTTATTCAAATTGTAATTTGCATCAAATCGACAATAGAAGACTTTCTGATTCCAAATCAGATTGAATTAAAGTAGTAACAACCCTTTTCATTTAAGTTCACTTTACTGGTTATTTTACTACTTTCAAACAATGTATGTAAGGAAAAGCAATAATGTGCAACTTTAAATTTTGCAGATCAATTTTCAAAATAAAAGACAGTTTTCAAAGAAAAGTGGAAAACTACTTTCTCAAAGGTCCATTGACTTGTATAAAAGCCTTTAAGTTGGATAGTAATTGTCCAGTTTTGGAATATGTTCTTTTGAGTGTTTGTGGAATCCAAGGAAAGCAGTGTTCAATCTCCTACCGCACCCTCTGCAGTGAGTTTGCAAAAGGTAAAAACCACACAATGCGTCACAAGTGGTCCTTCCACCATGGTCATTGGGTTGGCTTGCCTTGTCTTTCTCTGAGAACATCACTTTCCTTTTTTATTTGTTTTTATCCAGTTTTAAGCAGCATATCTATCAACTTTTTGTATTTCTAATATTTTTCGTAACTATTTTTACTAAATGGATTTGTAACGGGGGTTTACATCCCTCCCTCTTTTTCCAATGTATGTCCTCTCACATGTTTTTAACAGTTTCTACTTTTAAGACTTTTGGATCATTCAAAGACTCAATGAGTGCAATATTCAGTTTTTGAAATAAAGATTGGACAATTGAGAGTAAGAGGTTACCTTATTCGGAGTAAGTTACCAGGTCTGTAACCAGGTTTCTTTTGTCTGGTTGAACGTCTCAGAGAGTCAGTGTTACGGTCACCCTGGTCAGTGATGTCTGGACACTGGTCTCTTTCATCAACAGACCCAGCTGGCATGTCGGAGGTGTTTTTTGATTGACTATCAACTATATTTTTAAGTAATTGTTGATCGACAATTACTTAAATTGGTTGGTTTGACAGGTGGGAGATGAATCAGTTTACTTTAATTTGATATGGTTTGACCCAACAACTAAGAGCACACACAAACTTCATGTGGTCAAGAAAACCTTAAAGTGCAAGGATTCTGTAGAGTATGAAATATAATTGACTGCTCAGACAAGCTCTTAAACCCACTGAACATCTGATGAGATTCGGGATCTGCCTGCCACATGTTCATTTACATATTATTTTACCTAACATGCCTATCTCGTAATCAAAGTCTTTGATAATGACTTTGAAAGCTGTTTTATTATTTTCGAATAAGCTAAGCAAAGTATTGACGCCTAGAAGATGGCATCAATTTTTTTGTCTAAATTGGTGTCTGTTTATCTCAGCAGTGATTTGACATGTTTCTCTTACTTTCCATTTTGATGTCTGAATTTTATCTCCTGATTGTGTGTTTCAGATTAACTGTGTTTGAGGTGCTTTGTGAAATGCTGAATAAATAAGAAACATAGATTTTTATGTAACAAGCCTTTTGCTGTGTGAGTCATTCGGCCTGTCATAGGGCATTGTGTTAATTGTCCTTGAATGACTAAAGAGCTTGTGTTATACCAATGTTATTTTTCCTTTTTCGTTTATAAATGCAAAGGTTACGCCATCTGAATGTTGGCTGGACATTTTGTATGCATGGAATATGAAGGTGTAGGTGGAACCTGAGAGGCTTATGCTACTCAGTTTTTCAGGACCATCTCTCTACTCTTCTCTTAACTTACCACTCATGATACTGACTTGATAAGACTTCTGCATATATGCTGCTTTTTTTTATCACATTGTGATAAAAAAAAAATAGCCAGACATCAAGTGGTTATCTCCTTGATACCGACATTCACCTCATGTACTTGGTAACATGTTCCCAGAGGGTGTTTGGCTCTTACTGCAAAGATGAATTAAAAGTGAAGTTTATGTAAAAAAAAAAAATCCTATCCTCTTGGGTTATCATTCATGTTGCTCTTTCCACATCTCAATCACGTGTTTGGAGTTTTGAAAAACGAGGTAATTATTTGGAGGTATAGCGTTTGCAACACTACAGCACAAATGAAACGGAACTGATTCTTCCTACACACCGTCTGTAATGGTTTTGTTTATTTATAACCCACTGTCTTCAAAGGTAGAAATACTCTAAAGAGGCTCCCATGGACCGTACAACCCCATGGTCTGCAGTCTGCAATGCATTATTTGATCACTCAATTGACATTGTTTTCACAAAGCTTTTATTCGGAAAGAACGAGTGAAACAAAATCAAATCAGTGAGTCCAAAACTAAGGTAGAACCGTTCTACCGAAACACAAATAATCTCTATGTATGGGTCAAGCAGTTTGACTCAACAGCAATCACTCTCCCTAATACCCAGTTTACAGTCATCAGTATTTGGTTTTTCCACCATTTAACCTTTTTAAATGTTATCTTTTCTTGCCAGAAGAAGGTTTTTCTTCATTTTCCCAATGCTTTGGCTCTATTAAATAAGAATAATGGTCAGCAAACCTGAATGAAGATGTCTTTAAAGTAATTGCTTTGAGACAATTTTAATCCAGTCATCCAAGACTTGCAACATGCCATGAAATCAAACCATTTACAAATGAATATAAAGTAATCTATAAGACAAGTAACTTGTGCAGACTAAAATCAGCTTTTTTTCTGCAAGTTGATAAGAGAAGTTCTTTCCTCCTGAGGCCTAGAAGTAGACTTATTAAAACTGAAATGGAAGAATGAATGGGTATACCTTTGGTTCTAAAAGCTCAAATGTTGCACCTAATATTATTGTGAAACTTTTTATTTGACAATTTTTGAAAACTACATGAAACTGTGGTATTGTATGAGGTAGAGCAATATGTAAAAGCAATACAGGACTCAAAAAGACTGTAAGACTGTGATTAGATGTGCTGTAGATGTGAGAGAGGAGTTTAGATTTGAGGTGGGACTGCATCAGGAATGTGCTCTGAGTTTCTTTTTGGTATGGTGATGGATAGACAAACATAAAACAGGGATCTTCATGGACGCTTTACATATATGAGAGGAGGTAACAGGTGGAGGAAAAGCTGGAGAGGTGAATGTTTGCCCTGGAAAGCAGAGGAATAAATGTTAACCATAACAAAAGAGTAGATGAGTGTGAATGATAACGTAAGCAATGGAGTGATGCTACTTGGAGAAGTTAAGGAGGTGGAAGATTTTAAGTAGTTCCTCTCAACAAATCAGATCTATGGTGAGTGTGAGAAACTGGCGAAGGAGTGTAAGCAGGCTGGACTGGATATTTTGTTTGAGTCATGTACCATTAAAAAAAAAAAACTGAACTGATCTGGTGCAGAAGATTTGATTGTCTTTGTCTTTCTAACTTTCTTCTCATTTCATTTAAACTGTCATGATGCAGGTGATAAGTAGGACCAAGATGCAAAGCCAGTTTTAACCAGTTAACTATAGAAATTTATAAGAAACACTGACTCTTTTTAACAGAGTTGAGAATGCTACGCCTTTACATATATATCTATATATTTTTCAACTCAAGTGAGTCCGATCCAAACTCACATGAAGAATCAGCTTTGAATTTCTTGAGGGTTTTTTCTGGCAGAAAATCATTACAGTTTGAAGCCCAATGAATGGGGGTGAGTTTGTGTCTATTGATGGTATCTGTGAATTGATGGTGTGTGTGAAACAACCAAACACACCATCAATTCATCAACATTTGAATCTCAAGCCTGTGGTAAAAAAAAAAAAAAAAAAACACTGAAAAAGGTAAACTGCTTGCTAACTAGAGAAAGTCACATTTTTTAGTAATGCTTTTATTATTGGTATTATGTTCATTTAGTGATTACTTATTTTTTTTATGATTGATTATCTTTTCATCTTGCTTTGTGTTAAAAGACATTTAAAACTCTTTGTAATAAATATAACGTGGCCCGCCGTCTCTCAGAGTCTGTCCTTTAGCACCACACTGCTAACTTGAATTTGAGATCCCTGGAGTAAACTTTTTTAAGTGTTTTTAAAAGCCCCCTGTTCCTCCCACCATTGGCGCCGTGATAGGTGGCAGCCTGCTGTGGTGTAGTGCAGCACACACATTTCCCAGTCAGGGATTGATAAAGTATATTTTTTAAAAAAAAAAAAAAAAGTGCTTTAGACCTACCTAAATACTTTTTAATTTGGTATTTATTCAAGATAATTTTCTTAAAATATCATTTTTTCATAAACAGTAGACTCATCTTATTTTAGCCCAAATGACACAATATTTAGAAATGAAAACAACTTAAGTCGGAAAAATACTAAATTGGTTATAAAATATTCTCTCTAAATGTATGAACCCCTGAAATGAGAGAAAAATTGTTTTAACTGCCTTATCAATAAAAATACAAGATATTTCCCGCCTGCACTGTCTGATGTTTGAAACTAAAAAAAGGAAAAATGTATTTCTTGTTTGTGATTTCCGACTTTCGTATCGTTAAATTACTGTCTCAAAAAATAAGTCTGCTGTTAATATCGTTAAAGCAGATCAAAACATTTGAAAAACTATCAAAACCCAAAGCTTCATTTACAGTAATGCATGATTAGTCTACAGTCAAAACTTTAAAAGAGACATAATGTACTTTGAAGATATTACTTCTTTTTTGTTGAAAAGTTGAAAAAGGGTTAAACAGAACTTGTTCAGAGATTGCATTTAGAAACACTTTGTTCTTCAAAATTAAATTAGGTTTTGCATTAAAAAGAGTTTTGTCCTTCTTAAGAGCCAGCAATAAAAAGAAGGGATGTACCTTATCTCTGCCTGTACTCACGCTTGCTTTTATTGCAGAGGTAATTTGCATTTTAATTCGGAGCTTGAACCTGTGTTTAATAGAATTAAACTGAGAGACACATTGACATGATTTTCTGACCCTTTACAGGCCTGAAAGTAGAGAAAGGACAGATTCACTAAAATTGTAGGCAGGAATGAAGCTGACCTCAGTTGAGATAAGCTCAAAATGTAAACATTGGCTTCTTAAATGCCATTTATTATCACCTTCCTTCAACAAACTACACATAGATGCTACGCACAAACCAGTAAATATTGTAGCGTTGCATCAATGCAGGTGCCTCTAGTTTGAACCTGTAGGATGTTTGGACTTTTTGCAGAAAGAAGTTAACAATTTCGTAATGTGTTTTCTCCTTTATTATGTTTTTTTTCTTTTTAAGTTAGAACTTATAAGCATGTGAAAGTGAGGAATAAAGGATTTCATTATATTTTCATGTTTACAACTTTACGTTTTGGGCTGCACAGTGTCACCGTGGGTTGCAAGAAGGTCGGAAGTTTGAGTCCCAGGGAGGGGCAAAGCTTGAAACAGTGGTCATCATGTGTGGAGTTTGCATGTTCTCCTCGTGTATTTTCTCCGGGTACTCGGGTTTCCTCTAATTCTCCAAAAGCCTTCATGTTAGATTGATTGGCTGCAACGACATTGTGTGTGTGTGTGTGTGTGTGTGTGTGTGTGTGTGTGTGTGTGTGTGTGTGTGTGTGTGTGTGTGTGTGTGTGTGTGTGTGTGTGTGTGTGTGGTGATCTACATGTGGCCCTGCAACAGACTGGCGACCTGTTTGGAGTTGGATTGGAGGATTATGCTATTACAACAAGAAAACTGAATTAATAGAACATTATTAATTTATTTGTCTTACTGCTACATTGGCTCTTGGCTCTTGCCTGTATCTCATCCATGGAGGGGCGAGATAAGCTTTACCACCCCCCGCAACGCCAATGGGAATAAGCCGTTCATATCATGATCCTCTTTCCTGCCACCAGAGGGAGCTCTGGACCTTCCCTCATCACCCTGATTCAGTACACCTGAGGGTGATTAGTCTGATGACACACATCCTGGTGCCTATTTAAAGGCAATCACTCCAGATGCCTTTGTCGGGTCATCGCCATCACCACCGTCGCAATCCCTTCCTGCATGGTCTTCCGTCCTGGCTGCCTGACCATGAGTTGCATCTTTGAACTTTGTTATATTATTTGAACTTTTGATCCCGAGTTAATCTTGTGCCCTTTGCCTTACAGCTTGACTGGACTTTTTGCCCTTCTGGACTTTTCGTTAATAAATGTTGTTTTGTTGTCCTGCATTTGGGTTGTCCTCCTCCTTCCACATCCTGACAATTCAGAAAACAAAACTTTACATATTTTTTTCAACTTTTTATTTTCAATTTTTATCATAATAAATTACAAAAATAACATTTCCTGAAATACAATAGAAATACAGAGCAGGGTATACTATTCTAACAACCCATAGGTAAAAACATACCCAAAATTTTCAAACATACAATTGAAGGATGAATCAAACAAAGAACATGCATGCAGTTTGATGTAGTTACAACTTCAGATATTGTTTAACCATGTGCCATCTTCTTTCAAAAACATCTGTATTTAGTTGTAAGAATGCTGTCATTTTTTTCCATAATATAAACTTGTTTAATCCTTTGTGTCTATTCAGTCAGAGAGGGCAGAGTTACATTTTTCCATTTCACAGTTGTGAGTTTTCTAGCAACTGACAGCAAAATATGCAAGATATATGTTTGATCTGCATCAAAATGTCCAGGAATGAGTCCAAGTAAATACAACAGAGCATTTGTGGGAATCTCTTGTTGTCGAATAGTTTCAATCTCACTTTTAATATTTTTTCCAATAGTCACATACTGTAGTACAGGACAGTCAAAAAAAATATGTGTATGATCTCCTATTGTCCCAAACCATCTCCAGCATAACGCTGCTGTGGGGGCTTTAACAAAAGTAGAAATCACCAGTCGATCCCGGGTTAGACAACAAAGAATAACTTGAGATGAAAAAGCGCTTTCAACTATTAACATCTTGGCTTTCAAACTAAGGGAAAGAGAACCAGGCGAAACAAAGTTTGACATATTCTAATTAAGAATGAGCTGCAGAAGAAGCAAATAGACTATTTCCCCCTGTACATCAATGTTTGGTAAAGGATGAACTCTAGCATGAGATAGCTGTCGAATGTAATTAAAAAAAAAAGGGATGGGGGGGAACTCCCCTACAGCAAGGACCTCAAGCAACAAAAACTCAAACAAAAAAACACCAAGTTAAACTTTCAAAGCAATTGTACAAGAAGTATATAAATATACAGCATAATCAGCCACAAAGTTCTTGATGTCCCTTTTGGATAAAGTTGGGATAGATAATGTTGGATAATAAATTGCTTTAAAAGAAAGCACACATAAGTTGAGATTGATTTATGATCTGCTTGTGTGCTGCTGAAGTTGCTTTGGGGCTATGGGACACTGGATGGCTTACAGACCATTCAGTTCCTATGTGACCAGACTAAGAATATTGTTTACATTACTGGCAAAAAATCAACCACCTGCAAGTATATGTTGGTTTTCTGGTGTGTCTTTGAAAACTTAGTCTTTTAACCTCAGTATCTTTTCAATAAGGATTCTTTGCGCTACCCAATTATGAAAGAAATTTTTAGCATTGAACATTAGAAAAGTCTTCTTTTACGTCACTTTCTAATTTTAATCACAGTCTTAGTCACAAAAAAAAAATAAAAATACTCCAACAAAAACTGTAAAAACGCTGGCGGCTGTCCCTTTTCTTGTTGGGATGGAAAAAAATTCAGTCACATGAATAAAAATAACAACAAAGCTTCAGACCAAATGTTTTGTGTCAAAAGATTTAACACTAGCATTAGGTCTAAAAAACTATACAAAAGTTTTATGATAAAAGCTAATTTTGCCGTGGCGCAGTGGATGGCACAGTGGCCTCACAGCAAGAAGGTTGTGGGTTCGAGTCCCTGGTGGGGATGAGGCTTGGAACACTGTCCTTTCTGTGTGGAGTTTGCATGTCCTCCCCGTGTTTGCGTTTGGGTTTCCTCCGGGTACTCTGGCTTCCTCCCACCCTCCAAAGACATGCATGCTAGGTTGATTGGCCAGTGCCAAAATTGCCCCTTGGAATGAGTGTGTGTGTGGATGGTTGTATACTATGTGTGGCCCTGTGACAGACTGGCGACCTGTTTGGAGTGTACCCTGCCCTTTGCCTTAAATCAGCCGGGATGAGTTCCGGCACCCCCCGCAACCAAATAAGGGATAGACGGATAAGAAGATGACTGACTGACTAATTTTGCCATTGATTTTCTCCTACTTTACTGTAAAAGGCGTTGTCTACTTTGAGAATTGAACAAATTTGCCTGCATACTTGCCAAGACCGCGGGTGAGAAGCTTTTAAAAACACCTTCCCTGATGAAATGGCGAGATTTATCAGCGCACACATTCATTTTCTAAACGGCTTCTTCAGATGTAAGGCTGAAAGAGTTTGCTAGAGCTGGTAAGCAGGAGAAGAGGAGGGTACACTTTGGATGAGTTTCCAGTTTGTTATGGGGCCACAGAGAGACTAAAAGCCATGCTTACTCAATTACATATGTAAAGCAAATATGATGCTTTCATGTTGATTTAACATCAACGAACAGGATTTTTTTTTTTTATTTTGAACTGTTTAAAACAACCTTCTAAGTTTTCTGCTTGCAGTTTTTTTCTCAGGATTGCTTTTGTAAGAATTTTTCAATATGTGCATTAAGATCTAAAACATTTTTTGTTTCGTTTTGTATGTATTTTCCTCTCCAGGAATACATGTACTCTTTGCTAAGTCCTATCTTCCTTCTCAGGGTGCGCCCTGTCTCTCACTTCCACAGTACTTCACCCTCCCTTAAGTGATCCCAAATTGAATGTAGCAGTAAGACAAATAAATTAATAATGTTCTATTAATTCAGTTTTCTTGTAATAGCATAATCCTCCAACCCGAACAGACAGCTAACATCCCTACACACAACTGGGGCCTTGCAGATGGCACAGCTGCTTGAGTGGACAAATTTATAGTAACACAACACAGCTGCAAGTCTGGCTGAAGTGCCATGGGTGCATCAGTGTTTGTCATCTGCTCACGAATGTTACGCCTGATCATTGCGTTCTTATATACTGCAATTAGCCTTATTAATTTAAGCTTTCTCCCATTCTGTATTTAAAATATTGTCCAAAATCTCATTTATGGTGAGATCTTATCATTTTAGCAGGATTTAGCAGGATTATGATATGATTCCAAATCACAGCAACACAGGATCATAGTTTTAGAACTACACAAATAAAACTTTGAATAGAAAAAACAAGTTAAGATCAATTACATCTATTGCAGCATCAGAATGTGTTTTTATGATAGTTCCGTCGTCTTCTGCTTACCCGGGGCCATATTGTGTGGGCAACAACTTCACAAGACAAGCCCAGGGTTGTATCACCCTGGCTGCATCCTCCAGCTCACCCAGGAGAATCCCGAGGTGTTCCTCGGTCAGCTGTGAGACATAGTCTTTCCAGCAAGTCCGGGAGCTGCCTCTTGGTCTCCTCTCGGTGGGAGAGGCCCGAAGCACCTCACCAACGAGGCGTTCTGAGTGAGAGCCCAGCCACCCTGCGGGAAAGCTCATTTCGGCCGCTGTATCCACAATCTGGTCCTTTCGGTCACCAGCTAGGTGAGGCTAGGAACGTAGATCGATGGGTATGTGGATCTCACACCGATCCATATTGCACATAATTGTGCATCATTGTACTGTATTAAAATAAAATGAGTGTTAAAAAAAAACAAAACATTTTTTTAATCGGGGGATTACAATTAGATGCAAAAAAAATAAAGAGTCTGAAGTTCAACATTCAGCACGAATACTTAACATAGATGTTTAGTTTTTTACATCAGCCTGTAGTGCGAATTTACAGTTCATTTGCAATTCATCTCTTGACGGAAAAAATTGTGTGCGCTGCATTACATTGCCACGACAGCACCAATGGTGGGAGAATCAGGGGATTAGGTGTTAGCTAGACATGAGCTCGGTGGGATTTGATCCCACGAACTTCTGGTCCAAGAATCCTAACATTCTAGCACTGAGCTACCGCCTCCCATATCAGTCATACAGATCACTAATCACCGTTATTATGGTTACTTTATTTTTACTGGTTTATTTTTTATTGTTTAATTAAAACCTTAACTTTTCACATCTACATTGTAACTAGTTAGAAAAGTATTTCCTGCTGTAGAAGTACATGTTTTGTCTTCCTCATTAGTAATGTAAGTACGTACATGTTCTATCTCGTAACCTATTAGTTTGCTAGTGTTGTGCCAGTTGGTTATTAGTTGTAAAGCTCCAGGGTCCAGTCATTGCTGATGCATTGATTTGCAGAGACTTAGACATAAACAACTTTTGTAAATCCACTTCTGTGTAAGAGCTTTTGAATAACTTTCCCAATGGATATAATGAGAAAAAAAATCCTAAACTTTAGTGTGATAGTATGTTAGCATGTGTGTGTTGCTGTTTTAAAGTCATTGTATGACATACCAGGATATGCTTGAACTTCTAAAGCTACTGGAAGAGACAGATTAGACACAGCAGAGTTATTCCAGGGAATTTGAGCTTCTGGCATGACTGGATTGACCCTCAATGTAATGCCAATTAATGTGGAAGCAAACGCTGCTATGTGTTTGATCTTTCTTTTGCCCCATTAAATAAAATGGCAGATTTGGAGAGGATGCTTATTCAAGACATATTTTTTTTTACTTTTAAGTAAATGCAGAAACTTCTAATGAATAAAAACATTCCTTTTTGTAAGCAAAGATGGCGGCTTAACGGCATATTTAAAAGCCTCACTGTAATTATAGAAAATCCAAAGAATCAGAGCCTCCAGATACAAAATCATGTTCCCCAACCTAAAAAGGGTAAATACCCTCAGCAGGTCGGGTGCTGACCATAACACTAACGATAGGTGATCAAAAATGAAAGGAAAATTTGTTGACTTAATAACTTAATATCTGAAGAGGTGAGAACTCAGTGGTAGAATGTCCGCCCTTGGTCCGAGAAGAGCCAGTTTGATTCCCACTGAGTTCATGCCCAAGTGTCCTTGGAGAAGACATCCACACTCGCACCCTGTTTCTCCCACCATTAGCACTGTATTGCTGCCTGCTGTGGTGCAATGCAGCACAGAAATTTCCCCGTTCGAGGGATGAATATAGTTCGTTAATAGAACATTCTTTCATGTCTGTTATTTTGCTGATATGCATTTAGTGGTAATGCCTACATTAAGACAAATTTCCAAGTTTTACAAGCTTGTTAATAACATCAGAACGTACAACATCTTCCTAGTAAACGCTTTTTGCAAGCTCAGAAATCATACATGGTGGGTTTCACACAGTTATTCACTTTGAAGCTGCATCTTCAATGAGTGCCTCTCATTCCAATACCAGGAAGCTTTGGGTGAAACTATCTTCCAACCAGAACACGCTGATATGATTTCAAATGCTCTTTCTCTCTCTATGGGTGATGCTGTCCTCACCGCAAGCAGTTCGGAATTTGAATGTGCTCTGTTTGTTTTGCTGAGGGAGAAAATGTATGCACTCCAGTCTAGCATGATCTGAAGGAAAGTAGATTGAGACGGGCACAGCCCAGATCTATAATTGGAATCTGTTCTTGGTTGTGAAGAGTTTGAATGCCTATTCTCCCAAACCCTCGCCCTTCCTAATGGGAAAGGAGCGCATGGACATGTCTTTGTAGATTCCTGCTTCTGTTTGGGAGATTCAATGGAGGACAGCACTAAATATTAATGCCACACCAAAGCATTTCTCTCGGTAATTCCACAGAGGGTCTTACTTTTGCTGGTCCACATATGCATTTTAAATTGCTCTCAATTTCTTTCTCACTGTTTGCAAGTATACATTACATATTTACCATAGAAAATATGAAGCAACGTGCAAATCTGGGAATGATCATTATTAATGCCTTCAAGCTATTGTCTTTCTGCTTTGGATGTCCAAACTCAATGTTTGCATTGATCGGCCCATTAGAAGAGACACCAACATGGAGGAGCCTGTGGTGCTAATGGCAAGCTCTCTCATTCACAAAGACGCTGAGAAATGATAAGCCATTATAACACACATATTCTCTGCATATCCTGTCACTGCGGCCTCTCATTTAACATCCATCCTCTCTAGCAGACCCAGGATTGTGGCTGGAAGGATTAAGAAGCAGCATGCTAATGTTAACATTCGTATAGTTAGCCTTTTGACAGTGCCATTTTTTGCAAATTTGAAGTCACAGGGATACATATATGTCAAATGACCCTGAGCGGATGACTGATTGAACACCTCACTGGGATGTACATCATTACCATGACTAAATCAGACCAAACATTTGTCACTGTGGGGTACTGATATAAAAAAAAGTAATACCCAAGACCATTTTTTAAAAACTACAATCTGTTTTAGATCTTTAGACATTTATGGGATTAGACTTCATCTAGTAAAGATACGAGATAGTACAGAGGACAGTAAATTAGAGGCAAAATCTGCTTCTGAAATTCCGAAATGCTATTGAAGCAATACATAGTACTTATTCGCAAATATTGGTTTGAAAAGGACAACTTATAGTAAAATTATGTTACTTGGTGTTAATTGAAATTTTGTTTTCTTTTGGTGCGTATCTTCTTTAACAGTGAAGATGTCTAAAAAAATGTTAGGGCTTCTTTACAGACAAAAGATGGTTTTTGGCAATAGTGGACGTTTCAATTCTAAGAAGCCAACAGTGAACCATGCAGGACAATCACTGAATCCCTCTCTTCAGTTCAGGGTCTTGTAGAGAACCAAACAAAAAGAAGTCATTCTTAAGTCTTGCTGTTTGTAATGCGATTTCTCGTTCTTGGAATTTTTAAAAGGCTCTTGGCGGCACCTTTTTAATTATCCAGTTGTACATGGGAATCAAACAGTTCCTATAATCAGCATACGCAGCTAATATGAGTTCATTGTTCAAAGCACTTCTTGCTCTTCTTCCTCCGACACATCCTGCATCCATCTGCACATGGATGGGGTTGGTGTGAAAGTACTTCCTGCACTAGGTACCTTGACGTGCATTTCACTTAACACCTAGGCTTCCTCACAAACCCTTCCTGTCCAGTAAGGCAGGAAATTAATTTCCTTTATATTTTCAGTGGATTTAGAAACTCAAGCCTAAAAAATCTACAACTGATTAGTGAAGAGTTTTCCATTCAGTAAAAGCTGCAAAGTGCGTTACGAATCTTCTCACCGACTAAGACCTTTATCCACCACCATATTGAGTATGAGAAATTCCATGCATCCAGGACCTTTTCAAAACCATCCCTTGAGACATGCAGTTGAAGAGCAATGAGAGCACCAACAAGTTTGGAAAAATGACTCAAAAGCTTAATGAATCTTAAAAGGTCACTTAATAAATCTAATAAAATTGTATTTATCTATTTATGCTAGTGCTATATGCACCTTTAAATGTAAATGTGAGCTGATGTAACAATGAAATGTGAATTTTTTTCAAACCCTGTGCCTTCTAAGAGTCGTGTGTGAGATGTGTATTTTCATCAAAGTGTGATTAGATTTTTTTTGAGGAAAATGCATTATTTTTTTCTGCCACCAGTGTGACAATGAACAAGTGCTTGCTACGTTGATGATGCGCAGGCTACATTGATGAGACTTTTTAGATTTCAGGGATTTCACACACAGTCCCATCCCCCTCTCTCACTGTTCATCTGAGTCAGATGGATTATGGGTGGTTCAACTTGTGGTTCACTTCGGTGGAGCGTTGTTTATGTGCATAAAATACAATGAGAAAAGAGCTAATTGCATGACATGAGACCTTTAAATATTAAGTTGCATCAAAATTTTTCACACAGCCTTGGAAACCTAATTTTGTCAGCATTTCAATGCATTTTTTTTCTAACATTCTCAATCAAAAATTTTTGGTATAGGATTTTAGCAGGAACACATTGTTTTGTTGAGCTTAAGCAAGCTATTCTTTTTTTCAGCCTCCCCTCTGCTTTATTGAGTGTGTGTTCCAGGTGATGGCCCTGCGGAAAAATCCCATGCCCTGCACCTCATCACTAAATGTCTAACACTCTGCAACACATTTAACTCAAAGATCTTGTTGATATTTGGAGGTAGCATAAGCCCTGGGTGATCTGACCACTAGAAGATAACGATAACTATCATCTTGCCTGTTGTGACCTGCTATTCAGACTTCCCTATGTGTCTGTGTGCCCATGTTCCATCAGATCTCAGTTATCTCCTCTGCAGCAAAATATAAAACAGCCGATCCCATGGTGTGAGCTACCAGATGGATAAACAGAACATCACCTGTTGTAACTGTGAGATCAATAACTTCAACACATCTAATATTTTAGATTCACAGGAGTCATATTTACTGAGAAAATTAATAGGAAATATTTCAGTGAGCACTGATGCATAATGGGTCCTAGCGTAGACGAGAAAAGAATTCTTAAGATGGTGATTTGTAGTCTCAGAAAACTCATCAGCATACCCCCACTGAGTTCAAACATTGCTGACTATGTTGTATACAGGGTTATTTCAAACGATGTAAATGCCCATGTGATGCAATATTGCAAACACAGTTTTATTGAAGCAAAGCATTTCAAAACAGTAAATGTGTTGGTTAAAGCTACATATTTGAATTTGTTCAAACATACTAGCATTAATGGGCTGCATGTTGGCACGGTTGTTGGCACTGTGACCACACAGCAAGAAGGTCAGAGATTGTGTTCCAAAATTGGAGATGAGGCTTGAAACACTGGCCTTTTTGTGTGGAGTTTGCATGTTTTCCTCATGTACGTATGAACTTTCTGCAGGTACTCCGGTTTCCTCCCATCCTCCCATCCTCCAAAACATGCATGTTAGGTTCAATGGCCACAACAAATTTGCCCCTAGCTATAAGGGTTTAGGGGCTGTGTATGTGGATGGTTGTCTGCGTATGTAGCCATGCAATGGACTGGCGACCTATTCAGGGTGTATACTGCCTGAAATCAGCCAGAATAGGCTTTAGCATCATCCCACGACCCATTAAGGAGCAGTTCAGATGATGAACTGAAAAAAATTGGCATTGACGTCGCAACTAAAATGTTGCGTTTTGAAAGAAAGCGTACTAAACTGTTCCAATGCATTGCATTGCATCAGTAAGCTATAGGACAGTATTTTGAGCGTCATTTTTGCTACGCCAATATTTTTGTTTCCTTTTTATCTGTTTAAGCTGAGAAGTGACTTGCCTGGTTTCTACACTGTACGAGCTGTTTTGTTTCACAGCTTTCCAACTTGTGAAGATTTCAGTAAATCAACTTGGAGCAAAACCTAATCCGTCTGGTTGCAAGTCAGCAATATTGGGGACGTTTTATCTAGAATGGAATATGAGGTCAAATCTGCGCCGACAATATTCTAAACAAAGCGGGAAGAAATTCAAACAATTTATTCGTGTTGTTTAATATTTTTTACCAAAACCGCTTTTTTATTGAACAGGCAAGAATTTATGTCACGCTGTTGAAAAACATTGGAACATTTTTCTAATGGGCATGCACACCCCAATTTCTCTTCCTTTTTTATGATTTTGCATACTGTATATGCATTTTTGATATTTTAAAACTCTAGATAAGGTTTTCAGCTACATGCTGGAAAATCACTGGAGACAGTGGAGCTTCCATTCTATGCCCACAGGGCACAATAACAAACTGCACTGCAAACAAGTACATAGCTTTCTTCTGCCGTGTATAAACTGAACCAGCTGTAGAAACAGATTTGCCAAAGGGTCTAAATCTGCATTGTTCATTGCATCTGCACTACATAAGGAAGATACTTTTTTTTTCCTTCAAATAATTTGTTTACAGTTTCATGCTGAATGTAATATTTCCAGAAAGTGGAAACAGCTCATGGTCGCTGAGCTGGTTGTGTGGTCTGTTGATAAGAAGGTGGCCCCAGTGTCCTTTAGACTGCTTCCAGGAATCAACTGAGTGTGTTCAACCTTATAAACAGCAAGTGTTTGTCTGAATGCAAATGCCAAAGCCAAACTGCAAATCAGGACGCAATATTCATTGTGCAATAAAATCCACTTAACTTTTTCTCCCGAAATAAAAGTAGACCAATTTTCTTGAAGGCGGCACAGTGCCCTCACAGCAAGAAGGTCTTGGGTTCGAGTCCCGGGTGGGACAAGACTTGGGTCGAGACACTAGCCTTTCTGTGTGGAGTTCTAATGTTCTCTCCGTGTGTACTCTGGTTTCCTCCCGCTCTCCAAAAACATGCCTGTTAGGTTGATTGGTCACAACATAATTGCCCCTAGGATTGAATGGCTGTATGTGTGAGGCTCTGCAACAGACTGGTGACCTGTTTGGGGTATACCCTGCCACTCACCTCGAATCTGCCGAGATGGGCTCCGGCACCTTCTGCAATCCATAAATTTCTTAAGAGAAAACAAAAACAAAAGTTGAAAATGCTTAACAAATACAAATTTGGAGTTGAAATTTATTTGAAGCACTTGTAAATTTGACAAATTTAGTCATTCTTCCAGCAAAATACTATAAAATAGTGACTAAAATAAAAAATTAAGACACCTAAATAAAAATAATTGTCCTAAATTTAACTCGAGTAAAATTAAACTACCTCAGCAAGAACGACATACAACACAAGTGTTACTTGCATCATTTTAATTTAAAAGACCGGAAGAAGTAGATCAGTCTTTTACTGGAGACACAACACGTATCAACCTGTCTTACAAATGAAACATGAGCAAAGGATTTTACATCCATATTTACCGATTTACTGTAGAAAGCCTGAGTGGCTGGTGACAGCGATAGAAAGGCTGTCAGAGGATAAAGGCTCAAACCTTCTCTCATGTCACTATTTATAGCTGAGCTGTGCAAGTGTCAGTGATTTATGCTGACATGTGTAAACGCAGTTGTCACATTAAAAATTATGTGGCTAAAACAGTCATGTAAACAGCATGCAAAGCAAATTACAGCCAGGAAAATACTTTTCATGAATGTGAATAATACAGTGGGACGAATATCATTCGAACTCATGTAATCATTTTAAAAAGGGTTGAAAAGTCATCTTAAGCAAACATAAAACTGGTGATTTCTCTGAATATTTTTAATATTAAGATCAACAGCACACATTACAAACATACATGACATACGGTTATTGAGAAATTTAGATACCAGGCAGATAACTAGACCATCTGTTGTATAGCTGTTTGGTGAACTACGTGTCCTGTTTCACAATGGACACATCAAGAAAAGCACCCCAATCAATATTTCCTTCACTAATTGAAATGCTTTTTATCTTGTTGGACTCGCACTCGAGTGTGTTTTTGTGTGCTTGTTTGAGGTGCACTTGTATATTCATCCCCATTGCTGTCCACTTCTCTTTGTCTGCCCCGTCCTTCCTCTTTACTCCGCCAGCCTTTGGAAGCATGAAGCTCTTTTATCAATATTTATGCCAGACAGTAATTTGGACTCAGGTCACGAGGATGTGCGCTACTTACAGTGAATGCAGTGATGGATCATCAGAGAAGTATGCCTTACTCCCCTGTTAGTCTAACGTTTTTTACTGAGTCAAGAAGAAGTAAAGGGTTATAATTATAGTGCGTTTCAAGTCATTATTATTTTCTATCTCTCTTTAGTTCCTCATTTGCCTAATATATGTATCGCACTGGATGAAATTGGATCATAATGACTCAAGGGTAATTAAAAAGTTGATCAATTTATCCTGAATTACTCCAGATAGTTGGGTTTTCATATTCATATAATCTACCTGCTGCAAATTTTAATATTTGAAAGTAAAAATTTGTATAAGAAACGAATGCTAATGACTACTGCTCCTGAAAAGTTTTGTTTTAATAACATAGAGCCAACTTGTGCTCATTCCTTTTAACACAACAGCCATCTGATATTTCTAAGATCTCGATGATTCAAAGTAAAAACCGAGAAAAAGACAAAAAGTCAGAAATCTTTAAAAAAAAAAGTCTGTTCTGTACATCTTTTCAGGAATGATAGTCTGTAAGTTGAGCTATGGCTTAAAAGTGGTAAGGAAGACCTCACCTTTGTAAATACTTCTAGATAGATGTGGATATAGTGATATCGCAAACAACTTTTGGATGGTGGACAAAAAAAGCGATTGGCCCACAACTTGTCAAATACTCTGACTTCCTGACCCTTCCAGAATAAAAAATGTACTGTATGTTCTAGACCAGGGGTGGGCAAACTTTTTGGTACGTGGGCCATATTGAGTTCTAACATTTGACAAAGGGGCTGGAAGAGGATCAAATGGATGGCATGCTTTGATAACCGCTAGATTGGACCAATAAAATAGTGTGCTAGATTTTAAACAAGCGCGCTAAATGTTACATTAAGAGCGTTAAATTTCAAAACTAGCGCGCTAGGTCTAAAATCTTGTGTGATAGCACTTAAAAACATCCATTTAGCGGCGCTAGGTTAAAAACTTAAGCGCTTGATGTAATATTTTGTTTGTTTTAACATCTAACACGCTTGTTTATGTGCGTGTATTGGGCCTGATGGATTTCTATATCATACAGTCTGCCATCTAGTGTGGAAACATCAGAACAGCATGGGAAATAAAACATTAACAAGGTTTATTTATTTATTTGTCAAGTTCGGCGGGCCGGATTAAAACTTTAACGGGCCGCAGTTTGCCCATGCCTGTTCTAGAACCTGCCAAAAATAAACAAGTATAATCGGTTTGTATAGCTACTTTTTCTTTGAAAGTCTATACCTGTCACTGCAAAAACAGAATATTTCTTACCATCTGCAATTCCGACATACAGCGCCTACAATTGCTTAAAGATGCATGAGGCGGTGGGTCGTAATGATCGTTCGCTATTTACTAACAGCTGGTAGTGCTGCATTGTTTCCTTTTTGCCTTTAATGCAAATAGCACAGATGTAAATGTCTATGAGTTCACAGAAAAGGAAGAGAGTTTGACAAAAAAAACATCTTTTGATCCACAATCGGAACTTTCTCGACTGAATCATTTAAACCTTCTTGACAGAAACATTGCACATTTCAAGTTCTCTGACTGGAAATTTCATCAGATTACCTCCTGTGTGGTAATCTGCCAGACTTTCAAGTTCAATCGCTTTCCCCTGCAAAGTCCTGCTCCTCATTCGACACAGTGTGTTACACCGGACCAGTGGTTAATTAGGCTTACCCAGTAATTACTACTGCAAGAAAACAGTGTCTCTAAAAGTCAGGGAAATAGTTGCATCACAATTTCACTCGGAGGGATGATTTTATAATTTTTCTGGTCTTTTTCTGTTTGTTTCTGATGTTTTGCTTTACAATTATTCATGCCTGTGTATGACGGAGTTTATTTTTTTGTTTTCATTTAAAACCTAATTACATGCAAGTCATGTTAGGTTACCTGTAACAAATCTACTTCTGGTTCCTTTCCAAGAGCAAACAGGCAAATGTTCGGCTTATCCAAGAAAGAAAGTTTATCGACACAGTCAATGATTTTTTTTTTCTTTGCTCCTTTGAATTTTAAATCTTGAAACGCATTAATTAGTAATGCCTAATTTGTAACAGAGCAGACGTGGTAGTACGGTCTTTCAAGAGAGACACAAATCTGTGAATGAAGTACAAGGTATTTTGGGGGAGGTTGGATTTTCAACTCCTTTTACCAAGTACATTAGAGCGTTATGATAAGGGGTGCGTGATACTGGTGCACAAATACTGTAAGTTGTCTAAATGAATACCATGTTGTCCATAAGATTTGTTGGCGTTCTTTTAAATGACAATATGCCATGTGGCGCGCTGGCACAGCAAGGCAAAATAAAAGCCCGTTTGTTCAAGTGACCTAAAGTATTGTTTAAAAAAACATCAGTGTTCAAACAGTGTGGTAAAAAACAACGGTAATCCTACTCCCAAAAAGAAAAATTGCTTTTTTTTTTTTTTGCAACTTTCTTCTTCTTCTTTCGGCATTTCCCTTCAGGGGTCGCCAACAGCAAGTCAGTTTCTTCCATCTAACCCTATCTGCTGCATCCTCTTTGGTCACACCAACAATCTTCATGTCTTCCTTCACTGTATCCAAGAACCTCCTCTTTGCTCTTAAAATATTAGAATCCGTTAACGTGCTCTGTACATGGTTAAGTCCTTAGTGGGTACCGGATCACTGATGATGTGGGAATCTTAAGTTATATTTCAGATCATTTGAAATCTTTACATTTATTTAACATTTCAGTTATTTAAAACTTTCCGTTTTAGAGGTCCAGCTTGTTTAGAAAAAAACTACTGCAGCTTTTAGCAGCATTTTGGTGACTGTTTGTACAGTTTTAACATGATTCAAAGACACCTATTTAAACTGAAGAGGACTTTGGATTTGATTAATGGTTTTCGGGCAGATAGAAAAGTTTTGTTTTTGCAAATAGTAATTTTGAAGGTAAGTTTAGCACTACAGTACTGAGATGGTATTTGGGAGGGCGACACGGGAGTGCACTGGGTAGCACAGTGGTCGTGGGTTCGAGTCCCGGGTGGAGACGAGGCTTGGAACACTGACCTTTATGGAACAGAGTTTGCATGTTCTCCTTGTGTATGTGTAGGTTTCCTCCAGGTACCCTGGTTTCCTCTCACCCTCCAAAAAACATGCATGCTTGGGTGATTGGCCACTACATGATTGCCCCTAGAGATGAGTGTGTGGCCTTGTGACACACCGGCAACCAGTTCGTGGTGTACCCTTACCCTTGCATTGAATCAGCCAGGATGGGCTCTGGCACCCCCTGCAACCTAGTAAGGTGTAGACAGTGAAAAAGGTGACTGACTGAAGGTATTTGGGAATTAAAAAGCAAAATGAAATTAACTCTGACTTCAGATCTTGATGACACGAATCCTAGATGAACTTATTTTTTAATGTTAAATATTGGCTCATACAAATGTTTCCATCTTGTACAGATAATAAAAGCAGTTTTTTAGGAGAGAGCCATTTTTTTAGCACATTTTATTACCACTCGACTGCAATATGTGTAAAGCAAATCAATTGTAGAATAAAAAGCTATCATGGATCATGTGAAGCCAGTCATTTTAAAATCTCATTGACCTTTTAGTACACACAGCAAACACGTACGATGATCGCAGATATTTCTACTCTGTTTTTGTCTAACATTTTAAAAGGTTGCAATGACGCAAAGACAGCCACACACACCACAATTAAAACTGTCTTTGTGGATTAGGATAGAGCTAATGAGTACTGTCAAGATAAAGAACATTATGACAGTGACAAAATGCGTGTTTGCTGAATAGAGCGTTGTGTACATCGCAATGCAAGCAATTATTCTTAACAATAAAAATACCCTGGTGCTTTTGTGACACAATCTGGACTGGACACCCTACAATTAACATCACAAATTATAGGTCTCAACATAGTTTTATTTGTAGTTGCTGCACTAAAGCGATTCTTCTTATATGGGTCTATTGTTTTCTGGAATTCTATTTGTGTTCACAGGTTTTAAATTGAATTTTAAAAGACTGAGAATATTTTTTTTTTTGACTAACAATATACTTTCTAGAAACTACAAGTCTAGAAACTACTATCTCAAAAAAGAGGAAAATAAGTGTAGATCTTAATGCTGAGAAAATCAGATCAGCAGGATTAAAAGACTCGCTGGCAAGATGTCAGTTAATCATTCACATTTTATTTATTAATTTTTATTTTTACATACTCTATTGATACCTCACCCAGAAAATTTGTGTACTGCACTACTACACCGCAGCATGCTGCCACAATAGAGCCAATAGTGGGAGAAACGGGGGGTTAGGTGTCTTCTCCAAGGACTCTAAACATGATCTCAGTGGGAATCCAACCTGCCAATTTCCGGTTAGCTCCCAGTCCGTGGGCGAACGCTCTACCACTGAGCCACTATTTCGCTTTTATTCATTCAGTCATCATCTGAACCACTAACTCCCTGACGACGTAGCAGGAGTTCCTCCAGGCTGATCTAAAGCGAGAGGCAAGATAATTCCCGAACAGGTCGTGGCCCCACGACATTCTTAGAGGCAATTTTTTAGCGGACAATCAACATAACGTGCATGTTTTTGGAGGGTGGGAGGAAACGAGAGTACCTGGAGAAAACCCACACATACAGTACACGGGGAGAAGATGGAAACTCCACATAGATAGCCCAGTGTTCCAAACCTCGTATCCACCTGATATTCGAACCCAAACCTTCATGCTGTAAGGCCCTGTGCAGCCCTATTTTACACATTTTTGCTCAAACATCTTCAGTTAAAAGTACAGATTTTTTTCTGTGTAATATAAGTTCTGATGTATAACATTTTCCTCTCATGTTAGTGTGTATTTAAAAAACGCTGAACATTTTGTACAATTTTTTTATTTTATTGAAACATGTTTAAGTAAGTTACAAGCAGTTCAATTAGGAATTGGGTATTAGAAAAAATAATCACCCACGAAGGGACTATTTAACTATGATAAAAAATGAATATAGTATTTATTAATTATGGTGTGGGATTTTTTTGCGATAACCTAATACACAGTTTTAAAAATAAAAAAATCAAAATTCTTCCTGTTTAAAAAACGTCTTTATGTCTTGAAGACCCAAGGCTGTAAGCACTCGGCCATTCTATGCATCTGTCCGTAACACTTTTATGAATGTAATATCTCCTGATCTACTGAATTTAATTAAACTGCCTACAGTCACTCAGTCATGAACTGATTAGGTTTTCAGGGTCATAGAACCAAAAGTTAAGGTCACAAAAGGTAAAGGTACTGATTCTTGTTATTATAGTGAAAAGAAATTTGAATAAATTACAGAATGAATTATGTCAATTTTTTACCAACGCCCCGGGTCCACTTGGCAATAATATCTAACATAAAGTTTACCCTGACGTTTAAAAAGTCCTTGGTAATGTAATGTAATGTATGTGTCCACCAGTACACACACAATGTTTATAAATTAATCTAAACTGTAATGAAACAATTAATCAGCGGGGATGTAGTTCAGTGGTAGAGTGCATGCTTTGCATGTGTGAGGCCCTGGGTTCAATCCCCGGCATGTCTAAGTGTGATATATTTTTTTTTTATTTTATTATTAGGGTGAGGGGTGTTGGCTCAATGATGGAGTGTTTATCCTTGGACCGGGAGAAGCCGGTTCGAATTCCATTGAGCCCTTAAGTGTCCCTGGAGAAGACACCTAACCCTCTAGAGTTTCTCCCACCATTGGTGCCGTCGTGGCTGTGCGCTGCAGTGCAGTGCAGCAAACAAGTTCCCCATTAAGGGATCAATATACTACAGTTAAAAAAAAAAGCGAGTATGGCTTAGTCAAAGATTCTTTTATGTTTTTATTACACTGCACAGAAGATGTTTTTCATAGTCTTTTTAGGACACATGGTCATATGATTGAGTTTTGTTTCTTTGATATGCTAACAGCTAGCAACAGAGAAATCATATGGAAGTTTTTCTTTTTCATTATACTGAAACATTATAAACATGTTCGGCTGAACTGTAGTGGTAACAATGAAAGTGGAAGGAATTTTTCTAAAAATTGCTACTTGCTTTTGGGTTATCCAAAGATTTATAAGCCTGTCAGCTAAGTTTCTGCATTACTCTTGTATGTTCGATGTATGCTGCAACCTACCTTTTATTCTATCTTAAAGATGGAATACACAGGTTTTCTTACACAGGGAGTCTAAGGGGAAAAAAAGTAACATAAGAATAAGAACCAGCGCAAAGAAAGAAAATAAACTTTTGAGAATTTGAATTTGATTACACTTGATCCCATTGCTCAGTTGCTGATAACAATTATTGATTAACTTGACATTCAGTTAACACTTAACAATTGTGAACATTCTGTGGTCTAAAAATACCCCAGAAAAAAATAGGAATTTTAATTTTCTTGGGTTGCTTCAATATCTATTTTAGGCATTAGAAAAATTACAGACTTGGCAATGCTTATACATAAATATAACAGCCCGTTCGGTCTGTTTTAGGACATTTGTGGATAAGATGTGTAAATCATTGCATTTGTCCCTTAAATGAACTCAGATTTCTCTGCTTCAGCAAAAAATAAGAATTCTAGCATTCATATTTTCTTCTTTTGGGACCCTAATCCTCTGGTTGTATGTTTAATTACAAACTATGAAATCTTTCTATGTGTGAAATTTAAATTTGTCTTCCCAACTGCTTTACTAAAAGGATCTATAGATGTTGACTTTCTGGTATTGAGCGAACATGCTAAAATACCAGACTTTAATCTTGTAAATTTTCCCTTGAATGGCTTTTCCTGGAATACAGTTTGACAAGCCGGAGGTGTTTCACTTTGCGCTTCACATTGTAGAAGTTCCCAGAAGAGGACAATGATGTAACACTTACATTTTTCACGCTGTCTGTGAAAATGATAATTAAACCAAATACCTGTCTATTAAAATTCCTACGGTACCTCTAAGCATGACAAGACGAGCCCTTGGCAGCAATTAAATTGTAAACTTAGCTCAGCCTGGGAGGAACGATGTTGGGTACACAGTTCACACTCCAAAGCAATTGACATGTGAGAGATGATTATGTTTAAACAAATTTAAACCCCCCATCTTACTACATTTCAAAACATCCCCGCCTGTGCTTCACTTCATCACCTTGGGCACACTAGCTACTAGATGGGGGTCAGGTAGTCTTTGAATTAATCTCCTCAAACTGCTGAAACGGTGCAGCACACCAATGAAGGGTCTGCCTGCTCAAAAGAGAAAGGGCTCCTATACATATTAAACACACCCCTGAAGAACACTATGTTAATGTCAGGTGTTCCCTACGGTGCAACAGCGTCAGGAGCATCTGGCTCATTTCAGGGAAGGAGGAAACATTTTTCTTAACACACGGTGTAGCGGAAAGGCAAAGATTTAGGGGAGGCATCTGCATGTCTACCTGAGGAATGATGAGGATTGATGAGTTTGAATTACAGGCTGTACAAAGCTCAGCATTTTAATGGTTTATACAGTATTTTAATGTTTTATCGGCAATGAATTTACAGCAGAACTTATAAATCCTACAGTCTTATTTTAACTGAGTAAGTGTACTGATGTTTATCTATTCAGACCAATAAAAATAGACTGTATTATTATTTGTTTGGGGAAAAAAATGTGACTATTTCGATCTACCAAAATGTAATTGATATGTAACTCTCCCATATCTGTACTTGCCCTTGTTCTAGTGAATTGAACCACTTTGTTAGCTTTTATTTAGCACCATATTAGGTGGCCATACCAGCCTGTCAGTGCCCGATCTCGTCAGACCTCAGAAGCTAAGCATGCTGGGGCTGGGCAGTACTTGGATGGGGGACTGCCGGAACCTCAGGTGCCACAGTAGGACGGCCTTTGAGATCAAATTGTTGCTGTGTCCCTGGGCAAGACACTTTACCCATGCTGCCTAGTCTGAATGGGGTGTGAGTGATTAGTTGGTGATGATTATATGAGCATGTTTTTTAAATTTTCAAGGTGTTTCAATTCTAATACAGGCAGAATTTTGCCATGGTCAAGTTTACTTCCATCACGTACAATTTGCATGCCAATGACTAAAACCAAGGAGGCTCAGCAAGTAACCAATTCTTTGTGACATTCAAGCTGTAAAATCCATCTTCATACATCAAAACCATGTTGAGTCATTGAAATCATGCTAGCCATGTTGATTTGCCATTTTCATGATCAGAAGTAAGGTTTATTCACTCCCACGTGAATCAGTTGGCTTCGTTGACCCCTTATCAGCCTCATCTCTGATTTTTTTCAGTCCGCTGTTTGTTTGCCCATGTTTGACCAGACTCGTTCTGTACCTGGTTTCCAGGGAAGTAAGTGTCAGGATTCAGACATGGCATAGTAAAATACTAACTTGGTAACGCAGTTCACTGTTACAAGGCTGTGCGCCAAATGAGAGGGGTACATACGTATAAATTAGCCTAAACTGAGGGAATAACATTAGAATATGAAAAATGGTGGTGTGTTGCATTTATTAACAACCATAAGAAGGAAGTTAAAAGTGAAAAAACAGCACCTAGCAATTTGAAATGATGCTGAAAATCATAAAAACACCCCCATCGCGTCCAGTTACACACTAGCACTTAGTTGTCTAGCAGATTTGAAGACCAGGATCCCACCTCCTGACGAGCACGATACCACGCTTCAAGCTCAGGTCTCATTGCCCTCTATTTCTTCACTCAAAGATTTCAAGGCCATATTACATAACATGGATAAGTTTTAATCAAGGAGGGAATCGTTGCCACTATAGAGTCATAAACCAGGCTCATGAACCTATAAAAGGAAAAATTATTCTACATCACAATGTCACGCCAATTGGTTTTGAATGCCTGCTAATGGTAAATGTGTCAGTATTATTGTTCACTTGTGTCCATTGTGATTTATAATTTAACTTTCTCGTATTCAAACTACAAGAGGAAGGAACTTAAGAACCCTCAGGTAAGAAGAATGTGCAAAGTTAACAAAGGAAAGTCCCAGTCGACCTCTAAAAACACAACCTTGAATACAAAGTGCTCAGCACTTTTAGCAACCATTTATTTTTAACTTTTTTTTAAAACCTTAGGATGAGTAAAAGAAACTCTGCAGCCTTTGCCTTTATTACACACTCCTTCTGCTTGTCGCTAACTTCTTCAGCTTTCAGTATTCTAATATAAATATCCTCAATATCCTTTGGGCTCAAATTGGTTGAAATTAATGTGTCACAGGGTATACTAGTTACTGTATTATTTTACTGGGTCTAATCAAACTGATTCCAAATACCCATTTTTGAACGATTAAATGATCATATCTTGCCGGTAAACTGAAGGGTTGACTGTTTTTTTATTTATTTATTTATTATTATTATTATTGTTACTTTTTTTTTTACAATTATTATTTTAATATTATTTTTCATGGAAAGAGTAAAGGAAGAAACAAAGATAGTTGGCGTGACCGAAGAAGATGCAGCAGATAGGGTTAGATAAAAGAAACTGACTTGCTGTGGCGAAGAATTTTTATTTTACAAAACTCAAAGTGGTACTATTCCTCCGCAGGGTACCTAGGCTCTCACTCAGAAAAAGGGTGAGGAGCTCGGAGTAGAGCTCTTGCTTCTCCGAGTTGAGAGAAGCCAGATGGGGTGGTTCAGGCATCTGGTCAGAATTCCTCCTGAACACTTCACTGGTGAGGTGTTTTGGGCATAACCCACTAGGAGGAGACCCAGAGGCCGACTCTGGACCTTCTGGAAAGACGATGTCTTGCAGCTGGTCACAGAACGCTTCGGGATTCTTCTGGGTGAGCTGAAGTATGCAGCTGGAGGTTGCAGCGGGGGTGAGAGTAGGCAGGGTTTTTGTCTGAGGCTGTTGGCCCTGAAACCCGGCTCGGATAAGCAAAAAACAACAGAATGGAACAATCTTTCAAAGAGATTTGACCATTTGTTGGATTTGGAAACTCTTCTTCTAACCAAAATCACATCTAATGAACTGCCAAAATGTCCTGAAGTGTTTAGTATGAGAGAATAATTTATTTAGATTGTTGGTTACTTGCAGTCAAAGATAATTTGTAGGCAGCTGTTTTGACTGTTGCTCCTGCCACTTGAAGTACTCACACTTAAGCATGGGATATGACCACGAGGCATGCTTGTTTCTGTAGAAATTGACCCGACCAAAATTTGTTTTTGACCCGTCACAGTTAAAAATATTGTATTTTCTCCTTTTTCTTCTTATGAGAACAAACAAAAACATATTGATTTCCATCATATATAAATTTTTCTCAATCCATTGATAAAAAAAAAAAAAAAATATGTTTAAAGGTTTTATCAAAAAGTTGCTTTTTTTTTTTTTACATTTTTTTACTACCATCACTCTCGGCATTCTCTGACTTGGAGACAAAACAAAGCAATTCTTAATTTCCAGCAGTTACAAATGCCAGAACCCAAGGCACATGGAGGAGGCAGATAAAGTTGTTATTGGCAAATGTCCTTGGTGCAAGCAGAGTGAGCGCTCAGTAATCCGACTGTGTTATTAGTCTCCGAGGACCCTGGGACTCGACGTTGCTATCACAGGCTGGTCCCGTGTAGATAACACCAGCTCTATTCACCCTCACATCGACTCATAGCTAAATTGTCTGCAATTATCAAGACTGAGAAGCTTATTATTGCCCTCTTTTATTTGCACGTAGACTCCCACAAAAGCCCCAAAGTTTGTAACACCGGACATTTCATAACAAGTTTTAATTTCCTATTTAATCCACTGGAAGAGCTGCATTGATCCCATCAGCTTTCTCCTAAGTCTAAATTGACTGTGAAACAATCAGGTATTGTTTAGTTGGCATTTTCTTCCTACAGCTGACCAGTCAAGAAAGTTGCTCAAACCTGAGGGCAATTTAGATCTTACTGTTAAACATTTCACTCTGCAGATTCATGGTTTTATGGCAGGGCTGCCCACATGAGTGCTTAATATTTATGGTGCTTCCCTTAGCTGCTTCCAATGCAAAGTTAAGAGTTTCATTAACCGTGGCAGCTACTTTAAAAACAAACAAGCTCGGGCCAGTGGCCTCACTGTCAGTAGACGTGCACACAAGTCTGAATTAAATAAATTGAAGAAGGGGGAAATAAAAAGCTTATAAAATGCCCCAGATAAAGTAAGCTGCCAAGTGCCAGGGGCAGCAGGTGAGGCTGTGAACTTCCCTGTCAAAAGAATGTCACTTGTGGTCATCTGCTCTTGGTGAAGGCCTTGACCCTGCTGTGGCTCAAACATCAGAAAAAAAATTAAGTGGCCTGTCAAGAATCAGAAGCATGAGGAGATATTGGAAAACTGGAAGGGAAAAACATTAAAACTTATCATTTCTGACACGGCATGCATTGTAGCATTCTAAGGCTCATTTATATTCACTTTTCCCAGAGGCTTTTCTATCCATCCATCCAAGCATGCCTTCTGAAGGCCTAAATAGAAATGAGGCTTATCCATATGAGTGAACTGACGTTCTGTTGGACCTCAAGCAAAGTACAGTGGAAATATTTTTCTTGAAGAATGGTAAACACTCAGATCCCTGCAGGCATAAAATATAGCAGTGCTCTGTATGGAGAAGAAAAAAAAATCTATACTCTTACTTTATTATAAATACATGGAGATCATCGTCCATGCATGAGTTGAAGCATCAGACGTTGTCTATTATGGGAAAGAAAAATATCTCGGTTGAGCTTCAATAAGTGACAGTTTCTATCTCACAGTAATGGGATTACAAAGCATGAAATAACAGTTGATGGTGCTCAAACAGCTCCCCAGTGTTGTTTCTTTGTTTTTTGGAGCAGGATAACACTGGAGTGCTATTGTGCCATGAGATCTAAAGGATGCTGTGGTGTCAAAATGAAAAATGAGCACACATTCACTTTGACAATAAAAAGCTGCTCCAAAACAACTAAAAAGTTGACCTTTCATTTGCATAAAAGATTCGTTTCAAAGATCGAAAAATAATCAAACACAAGAATGATTTGAAATGTGATTTGAGCCATGCATTTAATATTAAACACTCACTGTAAGCCCCGAGTTTTCCTCAAAATGACATAATCCAGCTGACCTTTTGAAAATTTAATCTGTGTTTATTTTAGGAAAGAAATAATACAAACAATATGTAGGGCTTGTGCCTTCATCGTTCAGTAACTGAACACTGAATTGAGTACGGCGAGTTGTCCAATCCTATCGACAGAGGAATGAATGAATTAATAAACACACAGATAACTGAATAAATCAACAAACTAGCAAATGAAGAAATACGTTCATGTTTTATGCCATTGTTAGCTATGCCAACTATTGTTATTGTTTCATACTAACCATCATTAGTTTTCATTTATTTCTTGTCGAGTCCACTTTTACAGTGCCAGCTGTTTGAAAACGCCCTGACAATACTGTGGTGCTGTCTGAAGGGGGTGCTTGTTTTTGCCTAAGGGGACACATTACATTTCTGATACCCAAGCCAGGTGTCCAGACAGTCTGGGACACATACGGAGTTGATCTCATGATTTTTTCATTTGCTAGAACCCAAAATTCACCTAAACGACCACAATTATGAGGATTTTTTTTTGCACCAAGTTTCTCATCGTCCTTACCCTCTCTCCCTCAGTGCGTCTTTCTCTTGTCTCTGTCACTCTCTGTTGCACTGTCACATGCCAATGTCCAGTTAATGAACTTTATAAAATATCTTCTAAAGTCAGCTAAAACAAAAAACTTTTGATGTAAAACTGAAGATTCAGCCAAAAATACGAGCATGAAATCAACCAAGTGGTAGTTCTTGCCTGCAAATGGGTAACAATAAAAAGTAAAATAGAGTTTCTCAACTTCCATGAATCCATTTTGATCAGCTATTTAAAACTAACTCTCATGGACTGCTTTGCTTCTGGACTGACCTTTCAGAGTTCATATTTGCGAGTGGTCCACCTGCATAGCATGAGAATATGTTTTTTTTTTTTTTGTGAGATGGGGTTTCAGATCTTAATTCTTCTTCTTTCGACATTTCTCTTCAGGGGTCGTCACAGGAAGTCAGTTTCTTCCATCTAACCCTATCTGCTGAATCCTTTTCGGTCACACCAACTGTCTTCATGTCTTCCTTCACTGTGTTCGTAAACCTCCTCTTTGGTCTTTCTCTAGGCCTCTTTCCTGGTGGTTCGAAACCCAGTATTCTTCTTCCGATGTACTCTCTCTTTCTCCTCTGCACATGTCCAAACCATCTCAGTCTGACCTCTCTGACTTTATCTCCAAAACCTCTAACATGTGCTGTTCCTCTGATCCTGTCCATCGTGGTCACTCCCAAAGAGATTCTGTGCATTTTCATCTCTGCTACCTCCATCTCTGTTTCCTGTCTTTTCCTCAGTGTCACTGTTTCTAGACCAAACAGCATGGTCGGCCTCACCACGGTTTTGTACACTTTCCCTTTCCTTTTTGCTGAAACTGTTCTGTCACATATCACATCTGATACTTCTCTCCACCCATTCCAGCCTGCCTGCACACACTTCTTCACCTCTTTTCCACACTCTCCGTTGCTCTGGACTCATGATCCTAATTTTCAGATCTTAATCTATTAAGCTTTCATGCAAAACTTTTTGCTCTCTTCCCTGTTTCAAATTTGATGCAATGTGACAGTTTTATATGGTGTTATTGGTTTTTTCAAAAATCTCTAGTAATCTTGTAGCTCTAGTAATCTGCCTGGTGTACCCTGCCTCTCGTCAACCAAGTAGCGGGAATGGGCTCCAATTCTGAGTTGGATTAATCATCTTGCAAAATAAATAACTATCTTTTTATTTATTTTTTTTTTTATGAAACGTGACTTTTGTATTTTATGCATGACTATCAGGGTAATGTATTAGAATCACAACAGCACAAATTCACCTTTGCTATTAACTTATTTATTCGGGGAAAATTGATCCACCCAGTGTGTTTTCCAATATATCCAAGCTTGACCTGAAACCAAAATTGCATAGGTATTGCACAAAAAAAAAATGTGTGTAAAGATGAATAATTCAAGTGAGTGTCTAAAAACTTGCCATCTTGCTGATACATGTAAATGGACTTGCGGTAACTGTTGAAATATTCATGCAATTAAACACCACATGCCGAGTACAGGGTTGAAAGGAGGTTAAGTCTCACATACATCACTTACACTTTGAAATCTTGCAGCACAAAAGGAAACACATTTTTAGACATTGTTTATTTTCTAAAAAACTAAAATGCTCTGTCATTGCCGTGAGCACGCAGGGATGTTAATTGCCCTGTACGAACGTAAATGCGACCACTCTGATATCTAGGAGATTTTCTCTATGGGTGTAATTAGATGTGCATCTGCCGAAGCATCCCCTATAGAGAACCTGCCATGGGTAACATTTCCTCCCAGTGGATGCTTGAAGAAAGATAATTGGTGTAATGTTCATGCCCAATCTTCCAAGCTAATTAAAGCTTGAAGCACTTGCTGTCCGATCTTACAAAATTAATACCCAATGTGTGTTATTTGGACCAATTGTTTATTGGACAATAAAATTTAAAACAAAATTATTTGATTGTAACTAATTTGTTCATTTAAATTCACAAAGTCGGTCTTTTAAAGGGATTGGTTTAAAAAAGCAGATAGATTCAAATAGTAGAATTCTCATACTTATTAAAACTAGAATAAAGCAACTAAAAAGAGTCGAGATGTCTATTTATTTAGTTTTTTTTTTTTTACTGTTGGATCCAGCAAGCTGTACGCTCTTTTGCAGAGTGGATGTGATCTTGGTAATCAGTCTCATGCTGGGACTGTTTTACCAGTGTTTCACAGTGAAATGCAGTTTATTTGCTAATGAAGCTCCTTGTACTTTGTTGTAACCGTACCTTTCACAGAACAATCCCCTTGTTAATCCAAAGACTGTTCGTAGTAAAAAAAAAAAAACAAAAAAACTGCATCAAACATTTGCTAAAGGCTTAAAAAAAATCACTGGGAAGAAAAGCTAGACCTGCTGAAAGACCTGATGATGGAGCAAAGGGTAAAAATTCCGCCCACATACTTTATAAATAGGAGCATTTCTTTAGACTTCACCACAATTTCCCCCCTGATGACAGAAGTTGCTCAATCTCAGCACGGTCACAGTAACACAGCTCTGTACAGCTGTTTCCTGCTGTGAGGTTGCAGGCAGCCCAACCGGTGGGAAAGCCTTTGTTTTTCTGATTAATGTCATCATAACAGATAGTCCACGGCACCACCACGAGTTTGCACGAGAAAGAAAGAACAAAAATTTTACTAGTCCGATATTTGAAGATCTTATGAAATAGAAACAAATTTAAAAACTTAGTAGAAGTGATTGAAATAGTATTACAGAGAAGTTTTTGTTTTGACAATGTATTCATTAAGAGTGATTTCTTCTTGAAAGCCTTCACCTCATGATGTAGACATCCTAATGAATGTGGTGCAATCAGTGTGGGGAAGCCAGCCTGCTGGTACGACAACCAATAAATCATCCGTCATCAAGTCTGCATAATGATCAGACAAATTAGCCAAGCCTTGTTGACTTCCTCTAAGAACAAGGTCACTGGTTCTCTGGGTCACTTGAAGCCAGTCCCAATGAGGGGGTTTGTTGTGAATAAAGAAGCAAAGGGACAGCAAAGAGACAGCAAAGGGGCAGAAGCCAGCAACATGACTAACACCAAAGCGCTTTCAGTTGGGATTCCTAGCCATTCAAAGTGGTCAAGCTAATTACAAGGTTATCAATAAATCAAAGTCTCCAGGGAAGGAGGAAGAGTCCCGTCCCCATGTGTTGAGCCTACAAGATGAACCAAATATTTCCGGTGCATGAGCCAGCTGTTCTGCTTCCTGGACAGTGACTCCAAATTGTTGGAAGTCGCCCGCAATTACATCGAGCCATCAGGTGCAGGGCTTGTCTCGTGATCTTTACCAGCCTGCAACCTTGGGATTGAATTGAAGGATTGCTCTCGTAGAATGGTTGGGAGGCAGGCGGAAGACCCGGCAGAACGTTCATGTGTGTGTGATAAAAAAGCTACTTGTGAGCAAAGTCCAATTAATACCAATAAGAGACATCCACTTTCTCTGAAAGATCATACGATATTCATTACCAATTGTAACAAAATGAGGGTAAACACCCAGTTTAACCTCCATGAAGACCATTCAGGGAAACAATGTGCCCAGTTGTAATTGCATGACAGTGCTTACAACTTTTGTTTGGAAATTGAATAAAAATGAAACATCATTGTTTCACTCCGGTTGGTCTTTTCTTGTCATTAGCTGGATGATTGTCCTCAAGTTCACAATCTACGTACGCAAAACAGGTTGAATTGATTGAGGAAATTACATCTCAACTTTCCAGAAGTCTAAACAGACAAGTGTAACATGTTTTATTTATTATTTCAAAGCCTCAAAAATTTATTTATAGCACTTTAAATGAAGCAACATTAATGCGCCTCTCTCACCCAAAAACCCATATTTGTATGTATCGTGCCTACATATTTATATATCCATCTATATTCACACAGCTGTCTCTATTTAACTTTGGTGGATGGGTTCATGTAGGATGGGAATCCTTGTCTGCCTGATAGCAGAACTGATGAGGATAGCAGAATGAGCACTGCAGCAATCTGGCTTCCTTCAGAAAAGATCCATGGACATCAGCAATGAGATCTCCATTACTCAGTTAAACTGTGTCTGAGAACGCAACCTCACTATTATGTCAATGTCAGGGACTTAATGCTGATTCATACCACCGCACAAATCCCAGATTAACCTCCAGGCTGGAAGACCTTCTGCTGGAAACTATGGGTTGAGAAGAGAGCTATATGATTTGGTTTTGATAAGAAAAACAAACAATGGTATAAATCCATATGTAGCTTGCTAACATGCCACATAAGCCGTGGGTACGTTTTTATTTGGAACATGATTGCTTTTGAGGTGTTACAACACATAACTGTCCATTAACCAAACCACAAAGAACACAATCCTATTATACAAATTTAACATAAATTTGGATTAAAATAGTCCTCTTAGTGCTTAAAAAAATTTGAATACCTTCTTTACAACATGAGTCACCACTGTTGAGCCAAGCTTTGTGTGCCGCAGTGCACCCCCACCGCAGTCAGACATTTGGCCACTAATAGCTGCAGTTTTCCTAAAAGAAGGAGAATTAAGTCATTGCGAGTTGTGGGGGTAGTTTTTGATTGTAAGCCGTTGTGTGCTGCTCATTGGAATAAACCTTCATGGATTAAAACATTGGTTGAAGTATAAAGGGTGAAAATAAAGAACATTTATTGGCTATTTTGGATGATGCTTTTGTGTTTGGTTTCATAATTACATCAGGAAGTTAATTCCCCAAAACATTACACCTTAAAGAAAAAAAAGTGGGATTTGTAAATGAGGTGTTCTTGGTCATCGGATAATAAAATGTTGGAAAGATTAGGGTAGAAAAAAAAATGAGGTACTCTCTAGATCAGTTAAAATGTTTTGTTTTGTTCCGTTGTCTTACGGCCGGGTCATCGGGGAAACACCCTCAAACGGGAAATCCAGGCTTCTCTCACCCCGGCTGCCTCCTTTAGCTTATCCTAAAGGATGGGTTCCCCTGACCAGCTGTGAAACATAGACTCTCAAACAGGTCTGGGGTCTGCCTTTTGGTCTCCACCCGGTGGGATGTGCCCGAAACACTTCACCAGTGACATGTCCGGGAGGCATCCAAACCAGATGCCCAAACCACCCCATCTGACCGGAGGAGCAACGGCTCTACTAAAAGTACTTCCCTTATGGCCAAGCTCCTCCCCCTCACCCGGTTAAAATGTCTTTACTTTAATGGCTTATTTTTCTTAGTAGTCTATGTCATATCATATTTTTCAGGATTCTAATTAGGTAACTACGCTTTACAACTCTACGTAAATGTCATGTTTACATGTCTTTTACTGAGTGTCGTATGAATAGTTTTCTTGTTTACAGAGTGTTACTCAATCCAGTGGTGTCAGAAACACCCTGAAATTGCATTGTGTCTCATGTGTATCAACAAAGCTCCAAATCTCGGTGTGTCCATGTAGAAATGAGCATGTGTTGAAAGAAGTGCGATACAACAATCAACAACGAGAAGGCATCTGATGAAAGTTGCTTTCTGGATCTTTGCTAGAAGCGTTTACTTTAACCAATTACTTTTACATTTTTTTGTTGAATGAAAGATTTTTACGGTGAAACTCCCTTGGATCCTGTTTTTGTTTGCGGAGTGAACTTTAAACTTTAAAATATGATTAAGCATTTAGAATTTATTAAAAAAAATACACTGACCTGGGTGGCCCACCTCGTCATGGCCAACTATCCAGTGCACCATGTCCTGGTTTGTGATACGTACTACTTTTTTGATGGATTCACATCCAGTTCTTTTCACAACAATCATCAGTTGATTCATTTTTATTTTGAAGATATCTTATTGATTTTTTTTTCTTTTATCTCTCAATGACAGTCTAAAAAAGATGTAAACAGAGCCTGAAGACAACAAAATGACTCCTGACAGTTAAATGGATTAAAACAAGCTGGTTTAGTCTGTAGACAATGTAAATACAAACACAATTCAAGTTCATTTGAGAAATTGAACTCTCTATGAGAAATGTTTCATGCTAAAATCAAACACATGATTAAAAGGGTTCAATTTGATACAACTAAATTTGAAGGAGCAAATTTACCTTTTACCGCAAAAATGTTCAAAATTCTTTTCAATATTGATCAACAAAATTTATTGCAAAAACACAGATAAAAAGAAAAGAGGTAGCAAAATCAAATTTTTGAATTAGACTAGATGAAAAAAAACTCAGACTAGGAAAAATAAAATCCAAAATCACCAAACTTGTCAACTTAATCATGTTTTTGTCTAAAGTTTAAAACAAAAACTTGAAGGTTTGCAAAATTTCTCGAAGTGATCCCGTATCTTAGCAATTATTGGGAGACTAGAAAAAATTCAAGCCATTTATTTAAATTACAGTGTCAAAATTTAATGTCATCACAATCAGGAGGAGGGGCAGCTAAGTGGTCGTTTCTAAAATTGCATTTTAGGGCAAGACTTCCAGTTTTCTGTCGTATTCCATCTAAAAGTTAAGTTTGATTTATTATTTAAAGAGATGCGAACAATGTACTATAAACACTGACCTCATAGAACAGATCTATTGAACCAGGTTAATCAAATAGATGAAGTCCATCTACTGATTTCTCTAGATATATAGCGGTAGAGTAGAATTAGCTCATATTTAATTACCAGTCTTAGATACATTGCCTCTTTGTCCCTGGGGACCCGTCCTTCATGTAGATCTCCATCTGGTTTCTTCTCTTTTTCCCCCTATTGCAAGTGTGTGCGTGTATGTGTATGTGAGAGGATGGGGGGCTGAAGATGTGATCAGCTAATCTGTTTGTCCCCATTGTAATCTTACTTATTCAATCTCATTCAATCTTACGCTGTTATTTTGATATTGACTTTTTCTATTTTTTAGTTGTGTACATTTTTGCATTTGTTTGGTGTGAATAGTCTATCTGTGGTCACAGGTGAACTGCAAGAAGGTGGGAAAGGCCAGCAAGATGAATCTACGGACAATGTTCTGCTTGTTAGATTCGTCTAGGTTTTGTGTAAAAAGTACCCTCCTGGCGATTACACGCATGTCCTTCCACACATTCTGAGTGTTGCAAGAGCTTAGCTTCCAGATTGCTTCTTAAGGAATCCTCTCTTTGACCTTCATCCACCACTGTATTCCTTTTAACTCGGTCTTATCTCCACATCTGAAGGCCTGCTTTTTTACAGTCAGCAGATCCTTCAGCTGAAATGTGATCTGGGGCTTGTTGGGAAAACAGCAGAGAGTTCCAACTTGGGGAAGGATGGGATTATTAGCTGTTTCGATTACATTTCCATACAATTTTTTTTATTAATATTCTAGAAACACACACAAAAAATGTAATTACACTAGACAAATACAACCTTTTTAACTGAAACACGACCACAGCACCAGAGCTCATCCCCAGCTATCACGGGACAAGTTGGCGTTTTGTTCAGACCATTGAAGAATCCGTCAGAGGAGCAGCATATGAATAGCTTTGGGATCAATTAAGACAATAATTTTACAGACGAGCTGTGGATTCAACTTTTTTAGATGACACATTCAACTTTGGATGAGCTGTGCAATGCTGCGGAAGGTCTTGTGGTACCATGTCATTGGTCACGTGACTCGTTCAGTTCGACAAAAGCTCATTTGCAGTTTAGCAAAATATGTAAATTCTGACCGCCAGGGTCCCCGTCGATCACCCTACGGTCACCTGCTGTGGGTGGTCACCGAAAGAATAAGATCAAGGGTACAAGCGGCCGAAATGAGCTTCCTCCGCAGGGTGGCAGACCTCTCGCTCGGTGATTGGGTGAGGAGTTCTGCCATCCGGAAGGAGCTCAATGGGGTCGAGAGAAGTCAGGTGGGGTGGTTCGGGCATCTGTTCAGGATGCCTCCCGAGCTCCTCGCTGGTGAGGTGTTTCGGGCACGTCCCACTGGGAGGAGACCAAGAGGCAGACCCCGGACTCGCTGGATAGACTTTGTCTCACAGCTGGCCAGGGAACAGCTAGGGATCCTTCTGGGTAAGCTGAAGGATGCAGCTGGGGTGAGAGAAGCCTGGGCTTCCCCTTTTATCCAGGGCCGTGATCCGGCCCTGGATGAATGGAAGACGACGAAACGGAACAGATTGTAAATTTTGATGCACCTGAAAAAAAATCAACCTATGCAACTATAACCTTTATTTTAAAAATGTAAGTTTTTTTCTATATTTATTTAGAAATCCCTTTTGGTTCCGTCATCTTCGGCCGATGGACACAGTGTGTGTGTGGCTCCACAACAGACTGGCGACCTGTTTGGGGTCTACCCTACATCTTGTCCTAAATCAATAGGCTCCGGCGCCCTCCCCCCGCCCCCCGTAATCCCTGCAAGGGATAAGTGGTTCAGAAGATGAAACAAAACCTAAAGTTAAATTTATACCACTTCTCTCAGTATTAGAAATGCAAAACTTTAATATGTGATGAGAAAAAAAACCCAAAAACAGAAAAATAAGACTTGATAATATCTGGCAGTTTGTGAATGTGTGTTTATCCATAAAGCAGCACACAATTAATCCAGGCGATGCTTGTCCAGTGCAGTCGGTCCTGTTTGCGGCACACAACACAGTACACACGTTTCACTAATGGTCTCTGCTTCTTTTTCTCTTTCATTTGGGAACAAAGCTCTACATGAATTGGAGTTCTGCAACAATCTTTTTTAAAAATAACTTGTTGGCCGTCTTCTCATTTAATTGGCACTTTGCTTCACCTCAAACATGAACCAACAAAAAATAGCAACTAATGGTAACAAGACTAAGCTGAGCTGGTAGCAGTAATTACGTCATTGATCCCAAAGAATTTTTTCTCTTCTTTAACTACAGATCTTTTACAGTGCTCCGCTCAAATACTTTGCTTCCAACTCTGTACACCACTATCTCTTGACACACCAATTAGATCAAACTTAGTACTCATCCTTTTTAATCTAGCACATAGTTAAACCAAGTACTTAAACCACTCTGACTCTCACCATGACTTAATCTCTATAGAGATTGGCTGATGGAGAGAAATAAGTTTAATTTATTTGAAAGACAGATAATTAAGAATCCTCATTTTTTATAAGGGTTCAAGGTATGGTGTTTCTCTCCGATGGCGGAATAAACGACAACAAAAATATGATTGCTTAAAAATGTAGGATAGGACTTATACACAATGACAAAACAGATTATTATTTTCTTCCATATACGCTCACGAAACCCTTTTATTCTTTACATTTGAAAGTCAAATATAAAATCAAGGTCTTTTTATTTGAAATAACAAATAGGATTAGTGTTGTGTTTTAGTTGTTAATGAAAAGTGTTTTTCTGCATTATGTGCCATAAAAGGTCCATCATGAATCCATAGAGCAGAATGAGAAGTAGATCCAAATGAAGTACTTCAGCAAACAGGACAGGCTCGAAAACGTAGAGATGGAATGGAATGGAGAAATCAAAGAATGAGACTAAACATTTCTCCGAAGCAAAGCGGGAGCAGTTGTGTGATGTGGATTTATGGCTTGAAATAGCTTTTTATTTCAACTTAATGTTGTCAGGTATTGTCTAATGAACAACAGAAAAATTTTAATCCAAAATTTTAACATTTTAACAGTGTGAGTAGTGCTGCCATCCGGCAGGACCTCAGAGTAGAGCTGTTGCTCTTTACGGGTCGAGAAAAGCTTGATGGGGTGGTTTGGGACTCTGATTAGGACAACTCCTAAACGCCTTGCTGGTGAGGTGTTTCGGGAACATCCCCCCGGAAGGAGACACAGGGACAGGGAACACAGCAGGATCCTCCTGGGTGAGCTGGAGGATGAAGCGGGGGTGAGAGAAGCCTAGGTTTTCCATCTGAGGCTGTTGCCCCCACGTCCCAGCCCTGGATAAGCGGAAAATGACTGAACGAAATGGGAGTTTTTAACTTTTTCTCATTTATCTTTGACTTTCCATGATGCTGAGCAGGTCGAAAGTATGCCAATGTCGGCCTTGTTTTAGTCAATTCTGGTTTTGGATCAGCATTTTATTTTTATTTAAAGCCATCTGTTTAAATAAAGCCATCTGTTATTAAAAAATTTGTGGATACAAAAATTTAAAATATAGTTTTGGATTAGCAGGAAAGAAAACTCCCTCTGATGCATTGAATTCAGATTGGAGTTGTTCTAGGATGTTGTTACTGACCTTCCTGAAGCCAAGTTTTAGGAGAAAAATTGACTTTTTTCTATCTTCTAACTCTGGGATGGATTATGTTTATTTCTCCACTTATGTGAAACATTCACATCCCTCTGGCATGTGATGGGTTTTGCACTCTGTAAGGAAGGTGAGAACGTAAACTATCAAATATATCCGCTTAAATTTATATGATGCGTCTTCTTCTTTCGGCATTTTTCTTCAGGGGTCGCCACAGCAAGTCAGTTTCTTCCATCTAATCCTATCTGCTGCATCCTCTTTGGGCACGCCAACAATCTTCATGTCTTCCTTCAATGTATCCATGAACCTCCTCTTTGGTCTTCCTCTAGGGCTCTTTCCTGGTGGATCCAAACCCAGCATCCTTCTGCCGATGTACTCTCTCTCTCCTCTGCACATGTCCAAACCATCTCAGTCTGGCCTCTCTGACTTTATCTCCATAACCTCTAACATGTGCTGTACCTCTGATATACTACTTTCTAATCCTATCTGATAAGTATACCAAGTGTTTTGACTAAATTAATTTAATAATGCCTCAATTTATTTAAATAAATTAACAATTTTATGGATTAAAAACTATGATCTAAGAGGTTTTGGGATGAAAACTGTCCAGCTATTTCTTTCTTTTTATCTTTTATTTCGGTCATATTGTACATTCACAATAAATAAATTTACATTTTGTCTGAACTTATATATAACAAAAGGACCGAAAAGAACTATTAAATATTAAGAAGTAAGGTTTCTTTGGTATAAGAATAAAGAATACCAACAGACTAATTAATCTGATAAAAAAAAAAAAAGCTGGACTTGTGGTCGGCTCACCCCTCGCCTGCATGGAGGAGGTGACGAGGGACAGAATGAAACCAAAACTCTCATCAATCATCCTAATTCCCTCCCACACCTTCCATGAAACTGTGAACTATCTGAAGAACAGCTTCGGCTACAGACTCCTGCAACCCCGCTGCTCAAAAGAACGGTACAGAAAATAATTTCTGCCGTTCTCAATCAAACTATTTAACCTTTCACTTTTAAACCTGTAACTACTTCTCATTCACAACAGTTAAAAATAAAAAATCATGTACACATGTTAAGTTATTCATTGTATGATTGTAAAACTGCAGCACTCAAATTATTCTTCGGGGATAAATAAAGTATTTTCAATTCAATTCAACGGGGCGGCAGACCATGGAATAATTTTTTTAACACTAATTTTACTTTATGTGACAGTTTTGAGTTGTTTCCGCCTTTATTTTGTCATGATATGCGCCAAGTGGTTCAGGCAAAGGAATGTAAAAAAAGTCTTCAGATTTATCAAAATAAATGTGAATGATTCCATACTGATTCCTTGTAATCTCCTATTGGTTCAGGAGTGATCCATCGTGTAAAAAGGCTTCAAAGTTGTCTTCTTCTTCAATCATCAAATACACTTTGAATTCTTTTTTACAGTTCCAAACTGATCTTCAAATCTCATCAAACTCATATTTATGCTTTAAAGTAACTCAATGCTTTATTCTAATGTGTTGAAACAACAAAACAGTACTTATTCAAAAGAAAAATAACCAAACCGGTCAATCTTACCAAATCAGAGAGTAGGCAAGTTGTCACAAAAAAAGAAAAATAAGCAACAATTGTTTATTTAAAGTAGCTATTTAAATTACTTAATTTTTCAATGAAATCAGTTACGGACCAAAAGACTGATTGTGTGCTTGAGTTTAGTAAAAAAAGATCAGTTTAAAAGTCATAAAATATTAGGCGAAAAGATTTCACTCAAATAGGAAAATGTAGAATTTATTACCTACAGGCTTTTTGTTCCAACAACTGAAATATAAATAAAATTATAAAACAAATGATAACATTTAAATTAAAAGAGTGAAAAAGAGCTTTATTCAAGAAGACGTTCTCAATAAAATATTTGAATAAATTCCAGAGTAGGTTGTATTGTCAAACCTTCCGTTGTGCGGATGAAATATTTGGTTTATTGAAAAACAGCGAGGATTACGACACTGAGGATTAGGCTTAACCAGCTAAGCTTGCTTAATCAGTGCATGCTAAACATGATTGGTGAATGTGGTCAGGTAAAGCTCATTTCAAACCAAAAAATACAAATAAACTGAGAAAAAAAAACCTTCAGCACCACTTGCATGCATTCCTTTCCCCTGGTAAGGGATGGTAACACTATGAGATTCGGAATCCGGCCATTCATCACCGACCGCTGCACCATTGTGTGCTGTCACCAGCTAGATTGCTTGAACACCTCAGAATGAATGAGCAGAATTCCGTTGTTAGTTATTAAAAGGCAGAGGGTTACAATAAAAACTGAACAGTCTTTTTTTTTCTTTTTCTTGGTCTCTTCTTGCTGTGGGGGTTTACCGTGGTGGACAGAGGGATAAAACAAAAAAATGGCAGATGGAGCTTCAGGCTATTTGTTCAAGCTTATACTGTTGCTTGTGCTTGAAAGCTCTAGGTTAAAACACATTTGCAGTAAATCTAAACTGTGCAGCAGTGTTTTATTCTAATATTCTTTTATTAAATTATAGTGCTCATGGAACTTGCTCATACTACTCTACTGGGACTGAACTCCACTCAAACACATTTTCCTCTATGCACGACATAAAACACAAGAATTTAAATGACCTAAAATAAATTCAGAACTTGCAGCGGTTATTATGACATTATGATTATACAAATACGATGCAGAAAAGTTAGTGAGATAAACAGATGGGAATCTTAGTTATATGGTGTTGATCCATTAGTTTTAACATATCCACTCATTGCTGATGGAAAACTGTTTAATGCGATGTGACAGCTATGAAATAAAGTAAACGCAACACTGCTGTGAGCATGTATTTATCTATAAAGCCTTACATATTGATGGTGCAAACATTAAAAAATGATGACAAGCGCCCTATTTTTTTTCATCTTGAACAAAATATAATTTCATGCCGGATTAACTACATATTGACCAAAAGTGAAAAACAGTGTCTGCAGTCACAATCGAAGCCCATGGGCTAACGGATGTTTTTATCAGATCAGTCTACTTCAGCACATTGCTGAAGGAGAAAAGTGAGAAATGCAGGAAACTGAGTGAAAGTGAGTCTGATTTTTGACTCGTGACCTCAGGGTTGTCGCAGGCTTAATCTGGAGACATTACTTCTGACATTGCGGTCCACATTACCACACACATCTATGATTAAATTCAACTGCTTTACATTTTAATTGCTTTATTACCATGATATTCCAGCATATGGAAAAGGCTGATAGGTCTATGACAGTGACACATCCCTGTGAAGCACGGTGGCTGCAGACGGGATGAGGAGAGAAACCATCTTTCAATGATCCAAAGGTGTAATAAATGATGAATTAATTCCATGTTCATTCACGCCAAAGTAAAAGATAAATTATCCATTCACTTGTTTTGTTTTTGATTGAGCAATTAGTTTGACATGAACAAAATCTTCTGAACATTTTAGACTGCTCGGAAATTAATTTTTTAAAATATCTCCCATTCTGATTCACTAAGTGAAAACTAAGAGTAACAGAAAAATAGTGTTAATGATAGATTTGATTTTTTTTAAAAAAACTAAATCCAAAAAATTACAAATTTTACAAAACATAAAATTTATATTTTGGTATAACTAAGAAATTCATTTGTTGATTTATTTTGTCTTTTTAAACTAAGACATTTAAGGATTTTACTGGAAGTTTTATTTATGTTTTATTATAATGGAATAAAATGTTTGTTATATTTTATATTTATTTAAACGAAGAGCAAAAAAAATAAAAAATCTGTTCTGCTTCGACATAAACATAAAGTTTATATGAGATTTTCAAAAAATGCATACTCGCCCCATCTGGCTCTCATTTGGGAGAAGCCAGATCGGCTGGTTCAGGTGTCTGGTTAGGATGCCTCTCTAACACCTAACTGTTGTGGCACGTTCCACTAGGAGGAGAGCCAGAGGTAGACCCCGAATCCACTGGAAAGACTATGTCTCAAAGCTGTCTGGGGAACACCTCAGGATTTTCCGAGATGAGCTGGAGGATGCTGTCGGGATGAGAGAAGCCTTGGCTTCCCGTCTAAGGCTGTTGCCCCCACGACCCGGCCCCAGATAAGCGGAAGACAACGGAACGGAAAATAACCAGGTCAAAATCCAAATATCACAAAAGGGGAAAAAAAATGAGCAAAAGGAGTTTCTCCCTTTTGAAACGCTAAGAAAAACCAGACCTCTATCATCAGAATGTCTTTATTGATCTCACTTGTGGAAAATTTGTGTGTTACAGTAGCACAGTAACCATGAAAAAAATAAAGTAGTATATACACAAAAATGATGATGATGATGAAGTAAAATTTTCTCAACACCCATCATTAATAATAAGCACTATTCCTGCAGAAATAAAAAAGGGCAACCAATGTTGACAAGCATAGAGTAAAAAGAGTTTTATCATTCTTTTTTATGATGCCTGCACAGGGAATGGAAAAATCTGACTGAGTGAAAACTCATTAACATTAAAATAAATGAGCCACTGTGCTTCGAAGTGATGGTGGCACATCATGTAGGCTTTTTGGACCATTAAACATATTTAAGAATTTGCTCTGCTGTCTGGAGAAACCGAAAAAAAAAAACCAAAAACTCATTTGTTCAATGGATTTGTATTGATACTTGACATCATCGTAACTAGTTGGGATCTACCAACCTAAACACATTTTAATCATAGAGACTTAGGGAGACTCTGTGAACTAAACCATTTATTGATTATGTATTAAAGAAATTTTAACATATT